>CP142126.1:10996781-20996781 GCA_036013995.1 Theobroma grandiflorum
CCCCATATGGCCGAACCTTCTAGGAAGGGAATGGCTGCTGAAATTGATGCTAATTTGAGGTATTTAGGTGAATTTTGGTGAATTATAAAGTTAGAAAAGTAATGAGAAATTTTGGTGCAAAAATCAAAATTTTTACCTAAAGTGTAGGCCGGTGCACTATGTGGTTCGAATTGATAATTTGCATCACATTCATAGTCACTAAGATAAATTGGGTGTAATCAGAGTATAGAAAATGAAAAGAATTGATTTGAAATTAAATTGGAGATTTTAGCCGATTAAATCGAGTATAAAGCGACTTAGGTCAAAAATCATGTTTAGGTGATTAATCAGATATTTTTGAGTTCTATCGCCTGCATTCCTTTAGATTTAGAGAGCCTGAAATAGTTTATGATAAATTGACACAAATTATTAATTTTTGTGTCATGAATTATGGCTAGGTGGTGAGCAAATTGACACGGGTAAGAGACTACACCCACGAACCGAGAATATGAGTATTTCTACTCCTAATATAGTGAGTAAACATATTATCGTCTTTATTATCTAGACTATATTTTATTAAATTTGATGATTTTATCCAAAATCGTTTTATTTGGTGAATTGCTCATTTTATGAGAAAATTTTGAAATTTATGAAATAAATTGGATTTATGAAATAAATTGAATTTTTATAAATTGATTTTGAAATAGAGTACTTGGAGACTGATATTTGTTGTGTAATAAATTGTATTTTTAAATCGATGTGGCTTATGAAAATGTGGCATGATTGACTGCTGGGTTATTGTGTTGGAAACTATACGAACTGCTATTTGCCGTGTAGACGGGTTTCTGTGGACCGGGCCTATTTAGAGGGGCACGATAAACCCCGTATATTATACCTCTGATGAGAGGCACGGACGGCAACTCTTGAGGTATACCAAAGTTCATTGCACGTCGATCCATCACGCGGTAATGAACTCGGCCAATGCCAAGGAACGGTTGCATTTTGAGAAATTGTAAAATTTTAAACAACCTTGGTGGTCTTGGTCGAATGGCCCTGTACAAGGTATCCCCAAGAATGATTTTTGCAAAAGCCAAGTTTTTAAAAAATACATAAGCCAAATGGATTACTTGAGTAAACTGAGTATTGATGCTGTGAAAAATATATTAGGTTGAAATGTTTTACTTGTCTCCTATTACTCGGCTTTAGATACTTTAGAGGATATCTATTTACTCACTAGGATTTTATAATCTCACCCCCTCATTTCCTCACATTTCAAGCATCTGAATATCCCGTAGTTAGCATGTTCGATCAAGGATCACAGTGGACTTGAATCGACGAGAATTGTAGGTTCACAGTTCCCGAGGCACTCTGGTTAGTTGTGAGGCCCACATGTCATTGTAATTTAAAGTTTATACTTCAGTTGTTTGTATTATAGTATGTAAAAATATATTTAGTTTTTACGCTGCGAAAATTATTTATCGATAGTTTTATAAAAATACTTTTATAAAAAAATATATGATTTTATGAAATATTTTTATTTTATTCTATTAAATATAATTTTACTTAAATTGTACGTTTTAGATATCCGATTTCATTTTCAATTACGAATTATGTATTTTCGACGTATATATAACATTTTTACTAAATTTTAAAATTTTTGACAAAAATGATCTAAATGCCATTGTGTAGTGAATTTCGTCTTTTTCACTATTTTAATCCGAAATTGGATGAAATGGTTACAAATATGAAATTAGTAAATAGAGACTCACAGGGGAGTTGAAAAACTAGTACAAGAGCCTTGCAAGGTCTCAATTTACTCTCGGGGGATGAAGGCCTATCGAGACATCGCAATAGTTGTCACGGGCTCGATGGTAATTCTGGGTCGTGACATAAGTTGAAATAAGCCTTGAA
Source organism: Theobroma grandiflorum (assembly GCA_036013995.1). Taxonomy (NCBI): domain Eukaryota; kingdom Viridiplantae; phylum Streptophyta; class Magnoliopsida; order Malvales; family Malvaceae; genus Theobroma; species Theobroma grandiflorum. The sequence continues at coordinate 10,998,672 of CP142126.1, forward strand.
CTAGTCCAAATAGAAATTCTAAGAAGAATTTGAGAATTCTAAAATGCACAGAATGATTTAAAATGGTGATTCGGAGTTCGAGGTCCAATTTGGAGTCAATCGAGAATATTGACTACTTAGGGGCAAAATGGTCATTTTGCCACCCAAGGATTAACTTTGAATGTTTAATGAAATTTTTAACCAAGATTGATCATTTGGAGTATAATATGAGGATTTGTAGTGAAAAATTTTAATTCTCGGTATTTTTGAAGCATAAGGGCAAAACGATAATTTTACCACCCCGAGGGCAAAATGGTAATTTTTCACCCCCAACACTAGTTAAGCTTATAGATTTTATTCATTATGGGAATGGATAAATATGACAATTTATGTGGTGGAAAATTTAAGGGCAAAAGTCAATTATTCAAATTTTAGACTAATGAGAAAGTGCCACATGTCAAGCTTGGATTTATTTAATATTTAACTTAAAAATCAGCCCATATCTTCCCCAACACACCTCTCATATTCTGCCGAGCAAGAGGAAAGGAAACCAAAGGAAGAACAAAACCCTAGGAGGAGAAATTCAAAGGGGAATTGGTGGGTTTCAAAGATTCAAGCTAAGAAAGGGTAAAATTTCTTGATTTAGTTTGTGATCTATCATACCCATGCTTTATTTTCTAATTTCCATGGTTGAATAGCATGTTTTCATAATGGGTTCGATGCTGACCAAATGGGTATGGTGAAAAAATGATGTTGAAATTGGTTTGATTTTGAAGTATGTTAGTGTTTTTAGGTGATTAATGGTGTGTAGCATGAAAACAAGTGAAGAAAACCACAAAATCTTTGGTATCCTTCAATGCCGAACCCTATGTGAAGTGTGGGAATAATGAATTGATTTTGTGATCAAGTGAATTAGTTAAGAATTGATGAATTGTGGTGTGAAAATCAAATAAGAAAAATTTTAATGTGAATGCGCCACAATGGTCAAAATTTTGAAGAAGAACTATGAAGGTGATTAAGCTGAATTTTGGTTATTTGGCTTGCATTTGGTGAATTGAGGTATTAGAAAAGAAATTGAGTAATTTGGAATTGAATTGGACGTGTTGGCCATTTAATCAAGTGATAGGCCGAATTAGGTCAACATTGCGTTTAGACAATATATGGACAATTTGCACTTCATATTATGCATTAATAGTCTAAAATTAGTTTATTACTATTTAGTACCAATGTGGTGAATTTCTTGATTGTACAATATGTCTAGGTGGTGAATCGTTTGGCAAAGGCAAAGAAATTGTACCCGAGGATTTGTAGTCAAAGTACCCGAATTTGACTCTCGAAAAGTTATGAGTGAATTTGCATTTCAAAATGGTTTTGGTAATATGAACGTATTTGAATAAAATGTTTGAATGATTTTATTCAACTTTCTTTAAAAGAACGGGTACCATGGGAACAAGCTTTTAGTGAAATATTTTTTTATGATGTGAAATTGATTGTGTTGAACCTGTGTACCTTTATATTATGCTGATATGCATTATTAATAAATTTTGGTGAAATTAATGTAACCGTGCACGTGCGGAGTGAGTAGTGCACATGTCGATAATGGTGAGCAAAGTGGGGACGGCGATATGTGACGCCCACGATTCTTGGGAACTTTCACGTGTGAACTATGGCAAAGCATGACTCTCCACCTAGGGGCTTACAGGGATGGCGATTTGTAACGCCTGCAAGGTATTCTCCGTCTAGGGGCTTGTAGGGACGGTGAGATGTAACTCCTGCAAGTGCTCTGATGGGTATCTCTTTTTGGCCACCAAGAATAGAAAAGACTTGGTGGTGTATGTAATTGCACGTGATTTTATCTATATATGTGTGATATAATGTGCTTGGGGGAAAATGTGACTTGTATGGTAGGTAAAACCCTTGTTCTGTGACGGTTTGTGATAAACAGTCAATTTTGCTATCTTGCTATAATGATAGGGTAAATTCAAGGGTGCTTTATCCTTGAATGTATAATTATTTCGAGTTAAGTGGAAAGGGTTTAAATATTAGCTAGATCAAAAATCGTCTCGTTTCCAATCAGTGCATCATGATTATCAAATTTCCTAGCTAATATTGCTTGCTCACTTCTAATATTAGCTTACTGCGTTTCGTACTCATAGTTTAAAAATTCATGTTTTCAGATCAGGAGATCATTGGATCCTAGATCGAGGAGTCCCGGTAGTTCGTCTTCTGGGTATGTGTCTGGCATTCAATAGCAACCCTTTTGTTGTAATTTCTCCGCTGGAGGTCACGAGTCTTTTTTGTTATGTGAATATGTTCATGTAATGTAATTACTGAGTTACATATCGTGAACAATGTATGAATATATGTTTTAATCGTTAATGCCATCGTGAATTGGCTATTTTTACACAGTTTGAGAATACGTATGGCCGTATTAGTTGACAAATCGTTAATTAAAATAAATATTATAGGCTTGCTTGGACTTAGTGAGCTACGCTCATTGGGCTCATGCGTCGATCATGGCCCGAGAAATTAGGCTGTGACAATATCTTACCTCGATCGAAAAGCCGAGTGGAGGCTATCTCCAGAGGTAAAGGTTTGAGTGCACCTCACGCGGACCACCACGTGGGAGTGAGACTCAGCCAATGCCAAGGAATGGCTATGTTTTCACATGTAAAAATATGTTCATGTGTATATGACATTTAATAGCCTTGGAGGTCTCGATCATATGCCTCGGCCGGGGTATCCCTGAGAATGATTTTGGCAGAAGCCATGTTTTTAAGAGACTCATAAGCCATATTAATTATTCGAGTAAAATAATTCTATTTTACTTGGTTGAAATGAGTTGAGATAAGATGAACCGTAATACGAAGAACGAATTTGAATTTGTCTCCATTTACTCGACTTTAGATATTTTTGATGATGTTTGTTTACTCACTAGGATTTTATAATCTCACCACCCTCCTTTCCTCACATTTCAAGCTCAAGATAGACTGTGGATAGTCGATCACGTCGAGAAATAATCTCAAAGTTGCATTCTTAAAAAGCAAAGGTTAATGACTTATACCTTTTTGGTTTTCTAGGGGCCCACGTGTCATTGTAAATGTAGTTGCGTACTCTGATTATCCATATTACAGTATGTATGATTTTATTTTGCTTTTATGCTATGAAAATTATTTATGGATACTTCTATAAAAATTGTTTTAATAGAAACTAGAATATTTTCTTTAATATTTTATTTTATTCTAAATGTTAAAATTTTACTTTAAATGAAGGTTTAAGACATTTAAATTTATTTTTGGTTATGAAATACGTGTTTTCCACTTATATACTACATTTTATCTGTTTTCAAAAATTTTTGTAAAAAATGACGAAAATACCCCTGTGTAGTAGAAATTTCTTTTCGACCGTTTTCAAATTAAAAATTGTCTATATCCTTTTAAAATAGAATTTTAGTAACTGTTGCTCACAAGGGAAGTGAGAATACTGATATGAAAGCCTTGCAAGGTTTCGATGGATATTCAGGAAGAGGAATGTCTATCGAGGCTTCGCGGTAGTTGTCACGGGCTCGATGGGAATACCGGGTCATGACACCTGCCAATTCCTAGGAAGTATGCTTGTTTCATGGTCTAGCAAAAAGCAAAATTCAATAGCTTTATCTACAGCAGAAGTAGAATATGTATCCCTAGGTAGCTGATGTGCCCAAATTTTATGGATTAAACAACAATTAAAGGACAATGGGTTATCAATGCATAATATACCTATATACTATGATAACACAAGTGCAATTAATATTTCAAAAAATCCTGTGCAGCACTCTAGGACTAAACACATTGATATTAGGCACCATTTTATTAGAGACCATGTAGTAAAATGAGATATTAAGTGTGAGACCCTGTCGAATTTGTTAAAAATCGATATTGTACCTAGTGGTACAATTAAGTGAAATCGAGTCATGAACTAGTTCAAATAGAAATTCTAAGAGGAATTTGAAAATTCTGAAACCCACAGAATAATTTAGAATAGTGATTCGGAGTTCACGGTCCAGTTTGGAGTCAATTGAGAAAATTGATCGATTAGGGATAAAACGGTCATTTTACAATTTGATGATAAAATGGAGATTTTTAGCCAGGATTTGATCATAGTTGACTAAGAATAATTATATGAAATACAATTATGATTATCAGAGCATAAAATGAAGTTTAGCAGTGAAAATTGTGATTCTCGGTATTTTTAGAACACAAGGGCAAAATGGTAATTTTGTCACTAGAGGACTAAACGGGAATTTTTTTAAAAATATTTTTGCCCCATTTGATTAATATTGATCAATATTAGTGTTATTTGAGGTTGAAAAGTAGAAATAATGTGATTTCGGTACATTTCGGGGTATAGGGGTAAAATCGTAATTTTACCATCCTGGGGGCAAAACAGTAATTTTTCACCACTAGAACATATTTTTCCAGCCATAGTCATCTTTTAATCATATCTTGACTTAGACTAATCATGTGGTGGAAAAGAATTGGAAGAAAAAGTCAAAAAAGTTAAAAAATGAACTAATGGCATTTTGCCATGTGGCAAGCCATTTATTTTATGATTAAACTAATAAAATCAGCACATAACCCTCACTTTCTCTCATTAAATTTGGCACAAACATGCAGCAAAGGAAAATAAAAGAGAAAAAGGAGAAAAACAAGAAAAACAAGCCAAAAATTCATGGAATTTCAAGGTTTTTCAAGATTCAAGCCAAACAAAGGTGAGATTTCTTTAGATTTACTTCAAACCTAGCTTATCCATGCTTTTGTTCTTAATTTCCATGGATGAATATTGAGTTATAATGATGAATTCAATTCTGAAAAATGGGTATGGAAGTGGAATTAATGTTAGATTAGCTTGATTCTTGACTATGTTAGTGTTTAAAGATAGGTTAGCATGTTAGTAAGCAAAACCGTAAGAAAAAACTTTACTTTCCCCATGAATTTTTCAAGGTTGAATATCATAGGTTATGTTTGGAAAATGAAATGGTTTCATTTCAAATGAAATGATTTCATTTGAAATGAAATGAATTGGAAAATGACAATTTAAGGTGAAAAAGTTAAGTAGGAAAAATTACAATGCTAATGCACTATAATGGCTGAATTTTTTCATGAAGAAATGGAAAAGTTTTAATGCTGAAATTGGCACTATTTAAATGGTATGTGGTGAATTAAGGTATTAGAAAAAGAATGGTGCAATGTGGAATCAAATCGGACGCATTGGCCAATTTATCGAGTAATCGACCGAATTAGGTCAACATTGCGTTTAAGCGATTGACCGAGTATTTTATGCATCCGTATAGAAATTAGGTTAATTTTATACCTAATTAAACCCAACATAATAAATTCCCTAATTTTATTCTGTGTCAAGGTGGTGAGACATCCAAAAAAGGCAAGGGAATCGCGCTTGAGGACTATTAATCCGAGTGCACCCGAAATCTGGATTTTCGATAACTGTGAGTGAATCTGCATTTCAAAATTTGTTTTGGGAAGATGAATATATTTGAATATATGGTTTGAATGATTTGCATGCAATTTTTGGTTAAATATAAATAAGTCTCGGGAACAAGCCCTTGATAAATTGTCTCTATGTTGTGAAATGCGACTGTTGTGAATTTGGGTGTTATTACATTATATGGGTATATATCTATACATATATGTATATATGTTGTGCATTGATAGATAATATTGTGTAATGATTATAACCGTACGTGTACGATGATGAAGAGGCTCATAGAAGATGGGATAGTCTTGGGAACAAGCTTTTGGAAATAATTTATGCTGTGATTATGTACTGTGTGAAAAGAAAATGGATGTCTGCTCGTTTAATGTGTTGATAATTATATGAATGAAACTGCAATGTGTAATAATGACCGAGGGTGTGCAAGTAGGAGGGCCCTTATGGTCATATTGCTATGTTTAGTGGGAAATGTACCCATGAGGTCCAGAGGCTTGTAGGGACAACGAGACGTAACGCCTGCAAGTACTCTGATAGGTACTGAGTAAAATGGGGACAGCGAGACGTAACGGCCACGATTTTTGGGAACTCTCCACCAAGAGGCTTGTAAGGACAGCGAGATGTAATGTTTGCAAGTGCTCTGGTAGGTAGAGAGCGCACCCACCTAGAGGCTTGTAGGGACAGCGAGATGTAACGCCTGCAAGTACTCTGATAGGTAGAGGGTGCACACATGGTCTTATTGAGGTGGTGTATGAATTTGCACGTGATTTCTTTACATACACATATATGCTTGCTATAGTATGAAATGATGAAATTGTGTTTGTATGGTATGTGAAACCCTTGTTCGACGACGATTTGTGATAAACCGTCGATATTGCTTTCTTGCTAGAATGATTGGTGTACCTTTATGGTTGGTTTAGCCTTGAATGTAGAATCAATTCTGAGTCAAAAGGGGAAGGGTTTAAATATTAGCTAGATCAAAATTGTTTCGTTTTCAACTAGTGCATCATGGTTATTAAATCTCTTGGCTATTATCGCTTGTTCCCTTATAATATTCACTCACTGAGTATTGTACTCACCGTTTTAAAAAATTCATGTTTTCATATTAGGAGATTGTTGGACCCTAGATCGAGGAGTCCCCATAGTACATCTCTTGGTTAGAAGGTGGGCATTTAGTAGCATCCCATTTCTTTTATTGTAAATGTTTCCGCTGGAAGTTATGGGCCTTTTGTATTGTTGTTATGTACATGTAATGTACATTGTCAAAGTTTATGTTTGACTGGTATGTATGTGCATATTTTATCTATAATGCCATTAGGAATTGGCTTTATGTGCATTGGATGCATTGCGTGTGGATGCCTCACACGATCATATGTGGAATAAAGTAAATGAAAATAGGCTTGCTTGGGCTTAGTGAGCTATGCTCATTGGGTCCTTGCGCCGGTCATGGCCCGGGAATTGGGTCGTGACATTAAGATTGAATTTGTGGATACTTTACATTAATTAGCTGATATCTTTACCAAACCCCTAAATGAAGATAGATTTTGTGAGATTAGAAGAAATTTAGGAATGATTAGTATGCAAGCATTGTAAGGAATTTTTGGTTCATACATAAAAAACAAAAGGCATTTAGTCGACTAGAGTGGAACTTAGTCTACTAAAAGCATTATGTTTCATTTAAAAAACAAGAACCAGTCAATTAAATGAAAAAAGAATAAAATAATGAAAAGAATGTGTTTACCGAGTGATAAAAGAAATAGGAAAAATTGCCTAAGTGAATAACCAAAATTTAGAGGGAATTTTGAAAATTCGAGAAAATGAAATGAGGCAATATTTAAGGGGGAGGCGGACTATTTTTTTTAATTAAAATTGTTATTCTCTCTTTCCTGAAAACCGATCATTTCGAATCGAAATCCATTTCCTTCACAATCTCCTCTCTCTGAAACCGATCCCCAAAGACTTACAACCTTGTCCTCTTTAACTTTTGAAACTCTAAGTCAAAAATCCTCACAACCAAATGGCTAAATTAGCACAATTCAAATAAGCTCTGAAAAAGAAGAAAGGAAAAAGGCCACTAGAAGAAGGGTCAGAAGCAAAAATGCAATAGAAGAAACTGAAGATTGGGTTTGCTTCAAAGTCTGGGAAATCACTAAAAGCAAAGAATAAAAAATTAGAGAAAAAGAAAGAAAGGGAAACCGCCTAATAAATGTGCTACCTTTTCCTCTAAGTTCATAAATAAGATACATGAAGAGAGATATGGAAAAATAAAAAATGCACCTATAACATGTGGGAAATTCATTAATTGGGAAAGTTTTGCTAAGATGCCTTAAATTTAAACCAGTTTGTCAAACTATTTTGAGGAGTTAAAATTAAAGGAATTTAATAAATTTAAAAACAGATCATATAGTGCTAGCTTAGTTAAGGAATTTTACTCAAGTATAGCAGTAGATGAGGGAGAACTTGCTGAACTTGATGAGTATACTGAAGTTGGATTGAATATATTTTTGAGTGGGAAAGAATTCACTGTGATTGCTATTGATCTGGGCAGTTTGCTGAAAGTCGAGTGTGAGGAGGGAGAATTTGAGTTCCATGAAAAGTATGACCCCTCTTCCCTGTGGGAAATTATCATAGGCAAAAAGGAAAAATACTCTTCTAAGAGCAATGTTGGCCTCATTACCAGCCCCCAGATCAGAATTTTACATTATTTTGTTGCTGCCAGCATTCATGGAAGAAGTTGGAGCCTAAGTTATATTAGTCTCCAAGATTTATGGCTAATGGAATACGCTTTTAATGGCACTTAACTCAATGTTGGTCAGTGTATGATTGAAAGGATAAGGAGTGCATGCAAAGGTGACAAGATAAACTTGCCTTATGGGAATGTCATCACTTCCCTAGTGAAGAAGAAAGGAATATGGGCAAAAAGATATGAAATGGACATGGTGAAGAACAGAGACCAGGCCATCTACTTAGGTAGCCTACCAAAAATGGGATACAAACTAGAAGGAGAAGCATTTATTAAAACTCTGAAGGTTTCTACAATTCTAGCCTAACCAGAAGCAATCCCTTCCAAGTTTTCTAATGAAATGATCTTCAACCTTTTGATGAGGATTGATGGAAAGCTTACTGATCAAGGAGCAAGAATTCTGAAAATTGAAGAAAAATTAACTGAGTTGGAAAGCAAGATGAAAGAAAAACCAACAATGCCCTCTGAACCTACTGTTGCAAATACTTATACAACACCAAGCATTACACTAGCAAGATAAGGTGTTGAGGGTTCAGCATTCCAAGGAGAAGGATCAGCCTTTCATGATGCAAACCCTATGCTTTAAGTTGAAGGCTCAACTTATCAAACTGCCAGCCTCGGCCACCAGATAGAAGACCTTGAGCTAATGATTAATAAGCCACAAAAATCCCCCTCACTAGCACCTCAGACCAACGAGGCATCTGACCAAATGACTGAGATACTTAGTTCTCCTATTGGAAGTCCACCCCCTAAGCCTCAACCTCAACAAGAAGCCCAACTAGCATCCCCTCGACATTCTGATGATGTTTCAAACATGGGATTATTTCACCAAATGGTTAAGAAGGAGCAAGTAGAGAAGAAACCTGTCAATGCATAAGCTTCAAAGACAGTGTCTTCTGAACCAGCAGCTATAGCAAAAGAAAATCTAATAAAGGAAAGGAAAAAGCTCATACAGCCCCACAGATAAAGTCCAAACCATTTGCCAAGGGCAAAAAGACAATGGCCAGAAAAACAACATTCTTCAAAAGAAGGAAGTCCTATATATTGGCAGAAAAGGCCAAGCTAGGAACTGTTTCTTCCCTTAAAAACCTTGTTCAAATTCCCGACCAGTCTTCACCTAAACCCTCCCCATAAAAATCACCACCACCATCCTCATCACAGCAAGTCCCTCGTGAACCCTCTCTTTTTCCTCTAAATCCTTTCTATAACAGTGAATCCACACATTCTCCCTTGTCAGATGAATGAAACCCCCCTCTTATGATGATGACAAAAAAAGGGAGAAGTGAAAACAAGAAAAACAAAAAAAAATGTTACCGTAGAGGTACCCGACATTTAAAGAAGAAAACAAGAAAAATAAAAAAATATTAAGGTAGAGGTACTAGAATCTAGAGGAGTAATGAAGTAGAAATGAACCAGGGGTATTTTAGGAATATCGAATGTTACTTTTGTTTCCATTCTGTTTTTGGCTCTACAAACAATTGAACATTTGGAGTTAACTTTGTTGTTTATGATTGTGTATGGAGAAATGGATATTGACATGTTTATATCATTTGGATGATTATGGTTAAATGTTTTGTTAAGTTTCTGCTGTTAAATTTTTATTGATGATTAATATGTGTTGATGTTAGGATATCATGATAATAACTGGTTTTTGCAAAAATATTGCATATAGAATGTATTTGAAAATGTAAGTGGCTGATGTTCATAAAGTGTTTGCTGGAAATCTGATGGTATAGATGAAATCTAGAACTAATGTGCAGTTGGCAGAGAATTTATTGGAAAAACTGACAATACTCTACCAATTTGTCATCCCCTACTATTTACTCTAATAAGTATGAATATATGTACATTCTCTGTCAAAGGATAAAATATAAAATATCACTGCATATAGAATAATAATTAAAACTGTTGAACTAAAAAGGAAAACATGCACACACTAAGGGAGAGCATGCACTTAGGGGGAGAAAATCCCTCACTGTCTGTAGAACTAAAAATGAACAAATAGGCATTAAGATTTCAATCAATGGATGTTTTGTCATCATAAAAAAAAAAGGGAGATTGTTGGCTCTATTAGTTTTTGATGATAATAAAACATTCCCATCCTTGTGTGTCTAACATTTCTACCTAAGTGAGTAGGACAAAGATTTATAGGAAAATAATAGATCAATCTTTCAAATGTGTATATCAAAAATGATATGAATAAGGAAGCATGATTGGTTAGCAAGAAAGAAGCCCTTTAGTTGAGTAATGAAGAATATTGGTTGCGTAAAATTCAAATTGGAGAAATGGCGGGCTGAAGAATATTGAGAAATAAAACCAACTTAGTTGACCAAGATAAAAGTTAGTCGACTAAATGCTCTCTGCCAAAATCTGTGACCAGAAGATAGAACCAACTTAGTCAACCAAGAAGAAAGTTAGTCGACTAAGAGCTCTTTGTCTGCAATTTGAACCAGAGCACTAGAAGATAGATTAACTACTAAAACCAACTCTCAACTATTTTCAACAGTCATAAATTGCCAAACTACCATCAGACTTGTTTCTCCATGTATAAAATAGTCTTCCAAAGATTAGAGAAGAAGTTTTGAGATTTTTAAGAGAGATTTGAATGCTTCCAAGTCACATAGAGCTGAAAACTTAGAAAATCTTCTTTGTACCCCACTGCACTCAAACGTCCATCCTTTGTAATTGTATTATGCACTTAACCTTGTACCATTTAGATCAACCGTGTGATCGTAGGTACTCTCTTTTTACTTCTCCTCTTGTATTCTTAGAGTGAGGGATTCACTCTAAGTGGTTGTTTCAAGCTAGGATTGCTTGAATGTATTAAGGTTCTAACTTAGCCTTAAAAAGTTAGGTGTTGGGTTTTGGTTGTGCTCTTGGAAAACCATTGTAAAGGTTGTGGCTAAGTCTGGTAAAAGCCATTATAAAAACTTGGTGGAAACTTGGGAATTCCACCATTTCTTAGTGAATTTGGTTGAAAATCCCTAGTTGGATAATCAAGGTTGTCACGACCTAGAACTCCCATTGAACCCGTGACAACCGCCACGAAGTCTCGATAGACATTCCTACCTCGAATGCCAATCGGAACCTCGCAAGGCTTACATATCAGTTTCCTTATCTCCCCCGTGAGCAATCGTTACCAAATATCATGTTTTAAAGGCTCTTAAGCTTTTTCCAACTTAAAACGATAGAAAAATAATTTTTGCCTCACAAGGCCATTTTAGTCATTTTCCTTCCAAAATATTGAAACCAGTTAAAAAGGTAGTATATGAGTGAAGAACACATATTTCGTAATCAAAAATAAGTTTGGATGTTTAAAACATTCATTTAAAGTGAAATTATAACTTTTAGAATAAAATAAAATATTCTATTTTCTTATAAAACAATTTTTATAAAGTCATTGGTAAATAATTTTTGCAGCGTAAAAGCTAAATATATTCATACATACTATAATATAGACAACCAAAGTATAAAATTTAATTTACAGTGACATATGGGCTCACAACTAACCAACAGCATCGGAAGCTGTGAACTTACAGTTTTTGATGATTCAAGTCCAACTGTTGTCCTTGACAAAATCCACTAACTACGAACTATCTTGAGCCTGAAATGGTGGAAAGGAGGGTGGTGAGATTATATAATCCCAGTCAGTAAATAGACATTATCAAAAATATCTAAAGTCGAGTAAGTGGAGACAAATAAAATATCCCATCACAATACGTTTTTCATAACTTGAAGATTCATCCCTACCCGTGTAAACCATTGTATTTCATTAAATTTTCAACAAGGCTTATGAATTTCCTGAAAACCTGGTTTATGCCAAAACTTGTACTCGGGGATACCTTGTACCGAGGCATCTGCTCGAGTTCGCCAAGGTTGTGAAAATTTCATAATTTCTCAAACCACAACCGTTCTTTGGTGTTGGCTGAGTCTCACTTCCACGTGGTGGTTAGGCGTGAAGTGAACTAAAACCTCACCTCAGGAGATACCCTACGTGCCTCTCCCATCGAGGTAAGAATCAGTCGGGTTTACTGTGCCCTCTTTAAATAGGCTAGCCCACGGAAACCGATCACTATAGTGTAGAATAGGCCCCACCATATCAATAAAATCACAATAGCATGGCATGGTTGACATAATATTACCCGGCCCATCAAGGCGAATCGAATAGTTCACATACTCAACATGTCATAAAACCAGTCATTCATGCCAATATTACCATAAGCCATTCAATTCAAATCGTCAATTTGTAATACAAGCAGGTAATCTCCAATTACTCTATTTTCAAAATCATCATTAATTTCAAAACAATTTATGAAGTAATTTCATTTAAACACATTTGTTTATAAAACATAACAATTTACCATTAAATTCATTTTCCATAAAATCACCAAAATGACTAAAAACCACTTCAGATAATTAAGATGATAGTAAAGTTACTCACAGTATTAGGAGTTCGAAATACTCATATTTTCAGTTCTCTGATACACTGTCATTATGTAATTCCCTGTACCCTTATTGAATACAAATAAGACTTATTTGATCAAACAGATGATCATTTCAATGCAAATTAGTATGCTAAAGAATGATAGAGTATGAAAGAAACGCTTAAAAGAAAAATGTTTCGCACCCGCAAAAATAATAATTAATAATAATATTTTTATTGGAGGTGTATTAGTAAGCTAAAGGATGATTTGAAAGTAAACCGAGACCTGATGTGTTTCAGGATCAAAGAAGACAATTGAAAAAGTTTGAAATAAAATAATATTTTGTTCAATAATTTAATATTAAAATATTAATATTTTATTTATTATCAAAATTAGTCATGAAAAATGAAATATGACTAATTTAAGTTGGGGAGATGAAGTAAAGAACAATTTTGAACGAAAACGGCGATAATCATAAGACGCGAATTTTTAGTCAAGTTAACATGGTAAAAAAATATTTAAACATTATAGAGACACCGCGTTGAAATGTGATTTTAATATTTTGGTTATACACGTGCAAGAGAAGAAAGATAGAAGGAAATTAGAATTTTTATATATGTCGAAAGAATTAAAATTTTAAAATATGAAAATTTGATGGTGGTGTATTAAATTAAATGAATTTAAGGCATAATAAGTAAATTTTATTAGTTTGAAGAAATAAAAATAAAATGAAGAGGAAATGGATGATAAAAATAATAAAGAAATGATGTTGAAAAGTCAAATGAAGAAAAATGCCAAGAATAGCCATTTTTTTTTATAAGTCAAGGTCATATGGAATCAATAAAAGAAAGAAGAAATAAAAGATGAAAAAAATATAGGAAGAATCTAGAAATGAATGACCAGACACTGAAGACAAAGGAAAGAAATGAGAAAGAAAAACAAAAGAAAAGTCTAGAAGATAAGTTGGCTAAGTATATAAAGAAATAAAGAAAAAGTCGAGTGGAAGAAAAAGAATAAAAAGAGGAGAAATCTAGAGGGGTGACCGGTCAAAGAGGCAGAAAAAAGAAGAGAAACATAAAGGAAATGACCAAGGGAAAAGGTCGACAAAAGAAAAGAAAATAAGAAAAAAGAAGCCAAGCAAAAAAAAGAAAAGAAAAATCGTAAAGGAGAGGAAGAAGAGGACGGAAAAACAAAGAAGGAAGGAAGGTCGAAATTCCTACACTTTGAGGGAGGAAAGAAAACCGATTTTTTGTAGAATTTAGAAGAGAGAAAGAGCTGATTTCTAGAGGTTTAAAGGTGCAGCTTTGGTGCTGATTTTTGGAGGCTTTTGCTGTTTGAATTTTGAGGGTTTTTTAGCTAGAAATTTATGATTTTTGGTGCTGAAAAATTAAAGGTTTTTGCTGCCCAATTTTGAGGTAAGAAAGCTGATTTTTTGTTTGAGGTTAATTGTTGGAAATTTTAAGGTTATTATGGCTGAAATTGATGAGGTTTTATTGTTAAGAATTGAGCTGAAATTCTGCTAGTTTTGGAGGCTGAAAAGTGCGGTTTTGATGGTTGATTTTTGAGCTATTGGTGATCGATTTTGGGAGAAAGAAAGGGAGGAGAAAGGTGTTGCCACGGTGGTGAAATGAGGAGACCACGGTGGTGAGGGAGTGACGGGCTGAAATGGAAAGAAAAGAGAAAAAGAAAGAAACGTGAAAGAGAAAAGAAAAAGAAAAAGAAAAAAAAATGAAAATAGGCATAGCCCAATGGAAAGTAATTGGGCAAGCCCCAATAAGAACTAAAATTGGACATGGCCCAATAGAAGAAAAATGAATTGACTTAGCCCAATAGGAAGAAATGGAAAAGCCCATGGAAAGGCCCAGAAGTCATAAAGAAATGGCAAAGGCCCATTGGTAAGTAAATGTAATATTTTAAAGTTTATGGGTAGTTTAATATTACTCATATTTTGAATGGAAAATATGTAAGTTACTTAAGGAAATTTAATTAAGTTGCTACTTGTATAAATGTGCGATTAAGCATGTTGAATTTAAATTTGATGTTAGGAGAATTGTCGTGAAGGCGTGCCGGACAAAGTAGGTACCCGACAAATAGGAACAATTATACATGCGAACGAATTCATAGTGAAGAAAAATCCCACTATTATGAGGTGAGTAAGGGGTGTTGATTTTAAAATTCTCATATATCTATATATATTCGCATGATTTATTACACGTGAATTACTATGAAAAGCATAAAATGGTAAAATTGGAACAAAATTGTGGTTGTAAATTATTTTAGAAATTGTTTTGGATATGTACAAGTATGTGGTATACGTAAAGCGTTTTAAAAGCGGGAAACAAGCTTTTCAACTCGATTTATCTCTTAAATTGTGCCTTATATATATTTGTGTAATGTACATACATGATTTCAAGGTTTAATTTCCTTATGCTCAGTATTTTATAAATCATACATTAAGTTTTATTTCGTGAGCATAATCATAGATTTTTATGACTTTGATATTGAATGGCTTATGATAATTATAACATGATTGGCCAATTTGTTAATTGAATTGAAAATTGTGAATTGTCTGCTTTGTACTAATAAATTGGCTAGTAGTTATATTGCCAAGTCGTGCTATTAAATTTTTTTATAATTGGTGGATTAATACCTACTGCAGTAGATGAGTTTCCGTGGACTGAACCTATTTAGAGGGGCACTGTAAACCCTTTATATTATACCTTTGATGAGAGGTGCAGAGGGTAACTCCTGAGGTATACCAGAGTTCACAGCACGCCGATCCACCACATGGTAGTGAACTCGGCCAACGCCAAGGAACGGCTGCCTTTTTAAAAAATTATGAAACTTTTAACAACCTTGGTGGATTCGGTTGGATACCCGACGCAAGGTATCATCGAATATGAGTTTTTATGGCACGAGCCAATTTTTTAAAAGTCATAAGCCTTGTTGTCTATTTTTGATCAAATATAATTGTTTTACATGGATTGAAATAAATTTTAACATTTTGAATCATGTTTCTTGGCATGGTGAAAAAATTGAATTAAATGGTTTTTAGCAGCTCCTCTATTGGTTTTCTATGAAATGAATCCATGATTCCTCGCATATAGGCGAGCTATGATGTATACATGATTTTAAATAATATTTAGTTTCACAGGAGCTGGCTCAATTTTATCGATTTGATGCAAAAATGTTTATAAGGCACAAAACCCTTGTTTGAAATAATTGGTTTCATAATCCTGTATTTTTATATTCAAATGATTAGCCATTTGCTTGTTTCCTATCTACTCCCTATTCACTGAGTCAATGATATTCACTGAGTCTATGAGACTCACACCCCATTTTTCCCCTTTTGCAAATAGGGATCGAACTAGCATGTAGTCATTGGTGCGCTCAGTTATTTGCAGATAAGTAAAGGCATCTCCTTGCATTTTACTCCGAGTCATTTCGTTGTCTAGAGTTTAGTCGCATGAAAATTTTTCATATTATCAGTATTGTAAAACCATAAGTATGTATTGTTAAAATTTTGTATCTTCAAATTTAATTGCTATTATTGGAAATAGAATATTAATAGTACAATTATTATTATTATTATTATTAACTACTTGCCTATTTGTTAGCATGTTTAATAAATATTTTGAGAGTTTCGTAAAGGCTTGTTTGGGACTTGGCGGGATCTCCTAGAAGTTTCGGACGTCGGTAGTGACCGTAGAGGGGTTGCTACACTTTATCCCGGTTAGAGTGCTCACCACCTATCCACAATGCACAGTAAACAATTCACTAAATTGGTGCTAAATCGGTATAAACCAAATCAGGCTCGATATATATGCATGAAATGGGATGCACATTACTCGAGTAACTATCCAAATACGGTATCCTCTCCGAATTTCCATGGTGTACTTAAATTAAATCGGTATTGGCCTCAATTGATTTTTCACTTGATTAATTGGCCAATATACCCAATTCAACTCCAATTAATTCCATTTCTCCCTCAATACTCCAAATCATCAAACACTAGATAAATATAATGAAATATCACAAAAATCATCGTCCCATTATTCCTTGGACATTCGGCCATGGTGGTGTATCAAAAATAAAATTTTTTCCTATTTGATTTTTACACCACAAACCTTCAATTCTCAACCAATTCACTTGAATTAACCTCAATCCACCATCAATACTTCACATATAAGGTTCGGCCATGATGGGTTTCCGAGGGTTATGTGATTTTCTTCACTTGTTTTCATACTACACATCATTAACTAACCAAAAACACTAATCTAGCAAGAAATTTAACTAAATTCAAGCACAAAATCTCTTCCCCCATGTACAGTCAGCTATGATACCCATTTGTAAACTTTGATTTCAGCCATGGAAATGAGAAAATACATGGGTATTGTAGATCTCAAGTAAAAATTGAAAAATTTTACCTTATCTTGCTTGATTCCTTGAATTTCCACACTTTCCCTTTGAATTTCTCCTCCTAGGGTTTTATTCTTCTTCCTTTCTCTCTTTTCCCTCTTTGGCCAAATATGAGAAGTGAAATAGGGAGATATGGGCTAATTTTTTTAAGTTAAATAATAAAGAATTCTAAGCTTGACACTTGTCACAATTTCATTGGTCCATAATTTAAATATTTATCCTTTACATTTTATTTCCCCACCACATAAAATGCCATAATTATCCACACCACTAATGAATAAAATCAATAAATTTAACAAGTGTTGGCAAAAATGGTAATTTTGCCCCCGGGGTGGCAAAATTATCATTTTGCCCCTATGCTCTGAAAAATATCAAAATTACAATTTTTCACTTATAGACCTCAAATTATACTCCAAATGATCAATCTTAGTCAAATGTGGTCAAAATTTTTTCTAAAAATTCCCATTTTGTCCTCGGGTGGCAAAATCACCATTTTGCCCTTAGGTAGTCAATATTCCAAATTGACTCCAAATCAGTCCTCGAACTCCGAATCATCATTTTAAGTTATTCCTGAATTGTAAAATTTTCAATTTCACCTTAAAATCTCTATTTGATCTAGTTCGAGGCTTAAATCAACTTTGTTGTACCTCTAGGTACAATACCGACTTTTGTCGATTTTTCGGGGCTTTCCAAGTATGTAGGCATTCTATCACTCATATGTATGACATGGCAAATACTCTGTAAGGTCGAGCTTAACAAAGGTAATGGATGTAGGTCTTAAATCGAACCACTCTAAATTCTTGTTCATTGTCTACTTTGTTTTTATTTCCCTTGTTCTCAAATTAGTTCCACATCTTATTAAAGAGCCAATTTATGCTATTCACGCCCCTTCTAACACATATAATTGAGACCAATAGAAACAAAACTATGTTGTTTTGCTTGCAGTATAAAAGCTCAATTTTCCATCTTTTCCTTTATTTCATATTTCTTCTTATTTCTTTAATTGAGAGCTTCTCCCTTTAAAGAAAATAAATCTCTCTCTTTTTTCAAATTTCAATCACCAGCCACCATGTCCGCCATCGTCCATCATCTTCAGCCTCTGTTAATCGATGACGAAATTTTACCAAATCTTTTCAAAAAAAATCCTTTCAGTGCTCTTATCCTTTTAATCGAAATAGTTTCTTCAAAAATTAAGTTGATTTTCCTAGATCTAGAAAAATAAAAAATTCCAAAACTCAAAAAACTCCACTAAGCTTTTTCTTCTCTTCCTTTTCTAATTGAGACTTGGCTATATTCATAGCCAATGTGTTACACTTCTATTTGAATTGGTTTTTGAGTTCCAATTCAATCTTAATATTTTTTTTAGACTTAATCTAGAAGTATGATAGTGTAAACATATCTTATCTTTCATATTTACCTTTTTCCTTTTTAAATTTTCTTGATTTTCCTATTTTTTATTTTATTTTCCAAAATTTGCTACACTTGGACAAATTAAGGTGTCCACAACTGCCCTTCTTTATGTATTTCTTGGGAATTAAAAATTATGTAAAGGCATAGACACCATTCTAGCCAAAATAATTTTCTAATAAAAAATCTCTTCATCTAGAATAAGGGTACATAACTTTAGAAATGATATAAACTCCTCACTTGGAATGAGGTTGCTATAAAAGAAAAAGCTCATCATTTGTAATGAGGCTACATAACATAAAACTCCTTATCTTGAACGAGGTTTTACAATTTAAAACTTATCATCTTAATTAAGGCTATGTAACTTAAAACTCCTCATCTTGAATGAGATTTTGTAACTTAAAACTCTTCATCTTGAATAAGGCTACATAACTTAAAACTCTTCATCTTAAATGTAGTTTCATGACTTAAAACTCTTTATCTTAAATGAAGTTTTACAATTTTAAAAGGAACAAGCTCTTTATCTTGAATAAGGCTCATAACCTTAAATAAGAATAAACTCTTCATCTTGAATTAGGTTATGTAACTTTAAAAGAAGCAAACATATGGTGCAAATGTTGTCATGGTATGCAAATGCTTAACTACTATGATAATGTCATGCATCCATATTTATGGTTTTCAAAGGTCCTCAAATTCCTACAGTAATTCCTTTTTCTTGTCTTCTTTAATCAAATCATAGTTTGATCTTGAAATCTCTACATTTCACTAAACTTCCCCTTTTCTTTTGACTACTTTCAATTTTTCATCATCAAAAGCTTAAGGCTATTCATTCCTTGTTCATTCATTACCTATTGCTTTCTTTTTCAATGATTTCAATGTACGACT
The DNA here is from genome assembly GCA_036013995.1 of Theobroma grandiflorum. Lineage (NCBI taxonomy): Eukaryota > Viridiplantae > Streptophyta > Magnoliopsida > Malvales > Malvaceae > Theobroma > Theobroma grandiflorum. The sequence continues at coordinate 11,018,016 of CP142126.1, forward strand.
TTAATCCTTTGTTCATTATCAGTTCAATTTAATGAAAAGTGCAATGCACTTTCAAATCTCCTCAATTCATGGAAATATGGAAAATTGGTGGGAAATAGGGGTAATTGGAGACAATAGATTTTATTGAAGTTCGAAGGAACATTATAATTAAGAAAAAAAATGTGGACTGAGATAGCAAACTCGTATCCAAACAATGAACATTCAAACAATTTCAAATTGATCTACGATATTTTTTGGAAAAAAACTCATTCATTAAAGTCCTTGATATTTTGAGTGCATTTAAATAAACATTGCCTCTGTCTTGCTTATTGTTTGTGTGAACTTCAATGTTCACCGCTCATACATAAGTCGTCTTTTCAGGTTTTCATCATAGGTGCCTTTTTTTGTGTTCAAGTTGCCCATTTTTTGAGTTTTCAACTTGAACCCTACTTCTTTTTTGGTTTTTTTAATTTACACATTAGGTGTAAAATTTCTTAACTGCATATGAGTTTACTGGATTTGGTAAATCATCATTATCCATCTCAATCAAAATTAAGGCGCCTCTTGAAAAGCCTTTTTTTTACCACATATAGACTTTCCAATTTGGTATCCATTTTCCTCAAAAATTATGATGAATAGAAAGAATTTTCTTAAGGACTAGCTTTCATTCTTTAAAATAGCATGAACGAACTTTCTTGTCATATGCTTGTATCATTCTTCTTTGATATAATTACCCATGACACAGCGCTTCTAACCTTTTCTCTTCAATAAGATTCAATTGCTCATAACAGTCTTGAACCTAATCGACTTTTTCTAATTCAACTTCCCTTAAGACTCTCAGAGAAAGGATTTCTACTTCAATTGGAACTATTGCTTCTATTCCATATACTACTGAAAATAAAGTTATCCCTATGGACGTTTGGACTATTGTATGATATGCTTGTAGTACAAATGATAACTTATTATGCCAATCTTTATGTGTTTGTCATTTTCTTGATGATCTTTCTGATATTTTTGTTAGCCATTTCTACTACTCTATTTATCTTTGGATGGTATGGAGCTGAATTATGGTGCTTAATCTTAAATTGAGCATAAACTTCAGCCATCATATTGTTGTTTAGATTTCAAGCATTGTTTGAGATGATTCTTTTTGGAAGCCCATATCAACCTATTACTTCCCTTTTATAAACTTACAGATGATTGCCTTGGCAACAGTTGCATAAGATGCCACCTCCACCCACTTTGTGAAATAGTCAATAACTACTAAGATAAATAGATGCCCATTTGAGGCTTTTGGGGTAATAGGTCCAATTACATCCATTCCCCACATGAAAAAAGGCCATGGAGTGCGATAACATGTAAAGGAGTTATGGAGTATGAATCTTGTCTATATAAATTTGGCATTTATGGTATTTTCTGGCATAGTTAATACAATCATTTTCCAATGTCAACCAGTAATAACCTACCCTCATAATCTATCTAGCCATCATGTGTCCATTTGTATGAGAGCTACAAATTCCTTCATGGACTTCTTCAACTATTCTTTTGGCTTCAGTGGCATTTGCACACCACAAAAGCACGTGATCCCTACCTTTTTTGTATGAAATTTCCCTATCAAGGAAAAATCCCATTGCCATCCTTCTAATGATCCTTTTGTTATTTTCTAAGATGTGCTCTGGATATTGTTAGTTTTTGACATATTGCAAGATATCATGATGCTAAGGCCTCCCTTTTATTTCTTCATCAACACTTGAGCAGTGTGCTGGCAACTCATGTAGGTTCATTTGCAAGGGTGGATGTTAAAATCAATGCTTACTTTAAACATCTCAATAAAAGTAGCTAACGCATCAACAATTTGATTTTCATCTCGAGGTACATGATTAAAGCTAATTTTGCCAAATCTTTTTATTAACTCAGTTATATATCTTTAATACAAGATTAACTTTAGGTCTCTTGTCTCCCATTCTCCTCGTAACTAATAGATAACCAAAGCAAAATCCCCATATAACTAAAGCTCATCCATTTTTTTTTCAATTGCTACCAATAATCCCTTAACACATGCTTCATATTCTACTATGTTTATTAGTGCATTGAAAATCGAACCTAACGATAGCTAGGTAATAATCCCCATTTGGAGAAATTAAGATTGCCCCACCACTATGCCCCAAAGCATTTAGGGCTCCATCAAAGAACATTTTCCATGTTTTATTCATTGTGGGACTCTTCTTATCAATTTATGAGATAGACATCAAATCCTCATCTAGCAAATTGAACTTTATACGTTCATAATCATCAACTGTTTTATCTACGAGGAAATCAGCCACGACACTTCGTTTTATTACCTCTTGGCTCACATACACGATATCATATTTAGAAGCAAAACTTACCATTTTGCGATCTTTCCTAATAAATATTATTTTTCAAAAATATACTTTATGGGGCCTATCTTTTCCATAAGCCAAGTTGTGTGATACAACATGTATTGCCTAAGTCTACGTGTTACCTAAGCCAATGCATAACACATTTTTTTGAATTTGTAATTAGTGAATTTATTGCTCAAGTAGTAAATGGCATACTCTTTTTTACCAGTTTCATTTGTTATGCCAGTACACATCCTATGGATTGGTCATACATTGTCATATATAAAATGAAAGGTTTCTCTAACATGGGTGGCATTAATACTGGTGGATTGTATAAGTACTCATTAATTTTGTCAAATGTTATTTGACATTCTTTATTCCATTCACTAGAGTCATGTTTATAAAAAAGCTTGAAAATTGGATCACATTTGGTCATAAATTGAGATATAAAATGAGTGATATAGTTAACCTTCCCAAGAATGCTCTAAATTCCTTCTGAGAATAAAAAAGTGGCAAGTTTTGAATAGCTCGTATCTTATCTGGGTCAACCTCAATTCCCTTCTCACTAATGACAAAAACTAACAACTTTCCAAAAGTGGTGCCAAAGGTACACTTAGATGGATTCAATTTGAGTTGGTATTTTCGTAATCTTTTGAACAATTTTCAAAGACCAATTGTATGATCTTCCACTCTTCAAGATTTTGTGATCATATCATCAACATATACTTCTATCTCTTTATGCAACATGTCGTGAAAGAGTGTTACCATGGCTCTTTGGTAGGTAGCTCCAATGTTTTTTAGTCCAAAACGCATCACTTTATAACAGAATGTGCCCCACATAGCTACAAAAGTTATCTTCTCCATATCTTCTAAGGCCATTTTAATTTGATTATAGCTTGAAAATCCATCCACAAATGAGAACATGGAATGTTTGGTTGTATTATCAACCAAAGTATCAATATGAGGCAATGGAAAATTATCTTTTGGGCTTGCCTTATTCAAGTATCTATAATTGACACACATTCAAACTTTTCCATCTTTCTTTGGAGCAAGGACTATGTTAGGCACCCATTCTAGATATTTGGCTACTTCTAAAAACCTAGCAACAAACTGTTTCTTCACTTCTTCTTTGATTTTTAACAACATCTCCAATTTCATGTGCCTTAATTTTTGCACGATTGGTTTGTATTTTGGCTTTAATGGTAACTTACGCATTACAATGTTTGTGCTAAGTCCTGGCATATCCTAGTACGACCATGCAAACACGTCCACATATTCCTAAAGCAACTCTACTAATTATTGTTTTTGTTTTGACAATAGCAATGTGTTAATTTTTTGCTTCTTTTTTATTCTTTGTCTTCTAAATTAATTTTCTCGAATATTTCTTGATGAGGTATAATCTGTCTTTCTTCTTGTTCAACAAGTCTTAGCAAATCAAGGTCAAGGTGTAATCTTCCACATCCTTTCCAAGTTCATCGACATTTGTATCTTTTTCAAAATCAAATCCCAGATTATTATCATTATCTTCATATTCATTATTTAGATCCATAAAAAGGGGTAAAATGAAAAAAAGTGCGAGAATGTAGTTGATGAAATTGATGCATGAAAATTAAATGAATGAGGAGATATGAAAATGCATCGCACAAATCATTTTATTAAAATAATAAAAAATAAAGTTCCTTTTGTACATTAAAACCTTCCTAGTGCTCTTAGGCATGAGCAAAGGAACACTTGGGTCATTTTAAAAACAAAGAAACAAAGAAATCCCATTCTTTTTAAAATTTTCTAATGCCTTTAGGCATAAGCATCAAAGATTGCATATCTACCTAAAAGGGTCATAGATAGTTTGCCAACTAAATTGCCTTCTAATTGCTCAATGCCATGTCAAGGGGTCCCTGGTATACCAACTGTGTTTCTTTTCCTACTTCTAACTATTTATCCTTGACTGCTTGGATTAAGAAATCAATGAAAGCATCTTCAAGACTTTTCTTCGAGTAAGTGTAGCCAATTGAACGAAATGTTTCATTCAAATGAAGGATACTCAATCTTTTAGTTTATGGTTCGGTGCTTCGTAAATGATCTAATCTTTTTTTCCTTTTCTCAACTATCATCTTCATTTTCTCTTCTTTTATGGGTTTATACCTTAGACCAAAATTCTTCTCATTCTTCTTTAATGCCATTAGTTTTCTGATTCCTTGCAATTCTTTACCAATTCCAAAACTAGCATGACATCATTTGCCCACTATCTGCTTGATTACCATCTTCGAATTATTTAATAATCATGGGGTAGGAATCATCGATCCTTCACTTACATAAGTAGCATTGACAATTTCAAATATCTAAAAGAACATTCCACTACTTCTTTTGCACTTTCAATACAAGAGGTCGATGGTGATTGGGTGACAAAGATATCTTCTTCACTTGAAACTGTTATCAACTGATCATTTATTGTGAACTTGACTTTTTGGTGTAGTGATGATGGCACTGCACCAGGCATATGTATCTAAGGTCGACCCAACAAGCAACTATATGATGGTATAATGCCCATGATTTGGAATCTGATAGTAAAAGTGCAAAGGCCGATCTATTTTGGCACATCTATATCCCTAATTAGCTTTCATTTAGTTCCATAAAAAATTTTTACAATCTTGTGTCTTTTTTGCATGTAAGACATGTCCATAGGTAATTTAGGTAGCATGGTAAACAACATAATATTTAGTGTAGATCCATTATCTGTGAGGACTTTAGCCATGGTATGGTTTTTACATTTGGTGGTTATATGCAGCGCCTTGCTATGTCCTTTGCCATCTGGTGGAATATCATTATCATTAAAGGTTATGAAATTTGTTGTAACAACATTCCCTATAATGTGGTCTAGATTCTCGACTAATATGTTATGTGGCATATGGGCTTGATTGAGTAATTTAAGCAAGGCATTTCAATGAAGCTCAGAGTTGAAGAGTAGTGACAATAATTATATGCGAGCTGGCATTCGATTCAACTACTCTACAACATTATACTCACTATGCTCAACAAACTTGAGAAATTCACAAGTTTCTCTCTCTGTTATTGGCTTTTTGTGTCCCACATCTTGTACTATTACAAGTTGACTCGTTTGCCCTTGTGATGAACTTTCTATATTAGCATTTGTCACCTTTGCTTTCTTTTCCTTTTCAAGAAGTTTAGGGGTATAACATCTCCCACTCTGAGTTATCCTCCAACATTAGTTATGTTAGCATCACTCCTCTCTTGAGGTAAACAATTAAATATCCCTTGCGAGATGATGTTATAATTGTACCTCCAAGGGACTACTTTATTCCTTTGATAGGGAAAGAGCTAGGAACATCAACGATTACTGTAGGCATGGTAGCATTGACCCTTGGATTTGTCTCTTCTTGGTAATAAATAGTCAAAGCCTTAGGAGTAGTGTATGAATCTTCCATCACTATGTTTATTGAGTTTTCCTCGCATTCTTTGTAAAATTTAATTATGGATGAATCCATCATCTCTTGTACTTTTTGGTGAAAGGCTTGACAAACTTGAATGGAATGTCCTCTGATTCCCATTTGGTATCTTAGATAGCTGAGACATTGGTTTATCTAGACTAGTTGAATCATACCAACATTGACTAAAGCTTTATAAATTTCCTCCATCAAGGTTTGAACCTTGCTCACATTCAATTTGATGTACCAAGCTATCTCATTTCCCATAGCACTCACTGATGCCCCTAAATGATTGGGCAAGGGGTTTTCATTAACATTTGTGTCACAGCCCAAATCCCGAGCCATCACAAGAGCATGGCCTAATGGGCATAGCCCACTAAGCTTGATCAAGCCTTTTTATGTGATCTTGTTTGTTATTCTATCAATTATACATCATCATTACTAAACCACAAATTATATTTAACAACTAGACGTATTTCAGTAATATAACATGGATACCAAATATTTATATTCTTATCATTCATTGCCATCTCATAATGTCATCATTAATCCAAAATATACATGCTTCATTTATAAAAAGACTTCTAGTAGTTTACGTTACATATACTTATACACAAACAAAAGATTCTTGATTGTCAACAAAGTGACTCTAGATGAAATCACAGCTACTAAGATGCCATAGTACCAACCAAGAATATGAGCATACGTGGACACTCAATCTAGGTCCCAACTGCTTTTGAATCTAAAAACATAAAGTTTAAAAAAATGTTAGTATAAAACTCAATGAGTGAACATAAGAAGGGAACAAGCAAACGATACGAAAAGATTTTGAAAACATGATGCACTTTTGTTAAAAGCAATGCAACTTAGTTTGATTCCTTGAATCCCTTAATTCAACCTTTAAATATTTAATTCTTTAGAGTTGAAAATTTTCATGATAAACCATGAAGTTGAAAGAATGAAAATTTCAGCAAATGTCCAAGCAAGAAAAGCAAAACGTGGGTTTCTCGATGCAGCGAAAAGGCATTCTTGGTTTGCACATGTCTCAATTTTCCAAGCATAAATCCCACTAAAGAAGTCCAATTGACATGATTTTCAAGTCATTAGAAAGCTAAGAGGCTGGGCTACAACTTTGATGTTACCACTTTGCCCAATTCTAAACGGAAGGTGGTCAAAATCTTTGTCAAAATGAGAGCATTGCATCATAGTCTAGAACCACCCGAGAGTTTCTAGCTACAGCGAGAATCCATTTTCGCTACAGCCAAATTCAGAGCATTAATTAAGGCTACCAACCCAAGAGTTTTTTGCTGCTACAAAAAACAAAGCAATTTAGTTAAAAAGGTCTTCTTACATCAAAAAGCCATTTTCTTGCTGAAATGAAAAGCAATTTAGGAGAAATTAACAATGCCAACATAGTTTCATTATAATTTTCTATAAACTTTCATAAACTTTCTATAGCATATATATATACATACATCATCATGCATATCACCGCTGCCTCACCTAGCTCATGTGCAACCCCCACATCGTGCACAAACAATATCATCATGTGCACTCCCTACGCGCACATTTCAACGTCATCACACGCACTCCTGCCCACATCATTACTGGCATGTGCATTGCCCACTCCGGACATGCACGGTTGTAATTATCACAACATTGTCATTCAACCAGCATGTGCATTGCCCACTCTGTACATGCATAGTTGTAATTATCAAACATTGTTATTCATAACAAAACATATGTATATTCATATAATATTAGAACATATAGTTTCATTATAATATACATCTCTCAGCACAAAATCGTTTCATTAAGGGCTTGTTCCCATGCACGTTTTGAAGATAAAACCGTTAAAATATCTCAAGACATTAAAACAACACATATGCATTTATTCAAAAACAATTTAATGCAAGTTCACTCACCATACGATAGTGGGATACTACATCGCTATTTATTCAAAGCCGTGTCTAACTATTCTTACTTGCTAGTCGCTCGTTATTTCCTCCGGAACACCACCACATTACACTACCTTTACTGTCGCACTTCCTAGCAATAATCCCAATTCAATATCTTTAGTGTACATCATTTATACTTCCCTTTTTCATTCAATCACGAATCCTTATTCAACTTCACTTATCTTGACCCATTTTTCACCAAAATTGCTTTTATCCCTTACTTGCTTAATTCTTTAAATTATGACTATCGATAACTTATTTATGACTCTAACACATATATAAATATTGTCTAAGGATATTTATCAAGTTTATCCATCATTTTCACAACAATTGCCTAACTTGTGGTAGCAACTATAAATTTACTTCCACCAAACATTTTTCAAGTCTACATGCACCACCATCCTCATTTACATGTTGCCACCAAGCATAACATTAATATTCATTCATGCACACCAACGTCCATAACCTTTTAAACCTTTGCTACAACACATATCTATACACCAAACTCCCAATTAATATAATTGCCTTCCAACCATACTCATGACATCACAATAACACTACATATGCACACAATCATTCTCACAATATTAAACCAATCATAAGCTTCAAATTGTAGCATTGAGCTTACCACTTGGTTTTAGCTTGAATTCCACCCAATAAAATTCATAATTTCCTCACACCTATGGTCACCATAGCTGCCACAAAATTATTCACACATTATTTTTTCCAAGGATTTAACCAACCATGAACTTAAAACACAAAAATCTTTACCTTTGCTTGTTTGAATTACAAAACCAAGCTTTTTCTTCTTTTCTCTCTTTTTCTCTTTTCTTCTCCTAGGGTTAGATGTGCTAAAAAATGGGGTTAGAAGTGCAGGTTTAGTGCCCAAGGAGTTTGAAAAGAAAGAAGTAAGAAAAAAAAGGAAATAAGAGGAAAACAAGGAAAAGAAATGGAGAAAAATTTAATTTTCCTCACTTCACCATAGAAATGGCATTGGAAGCTTCAAGAAGAGGAAGAAAATATCTTGTTGGAGGAGATAAGGATGGTTATGGCTGATAAAGATGAGAGTTAAAGCTTTCTTTGGAAGCTTTGACCAAACTTTATGCAAAATTATCGTTTTGCCCTTCAAGTTTCTTCCCTATTTAATTTAGTCCTCCCAACATTCTTTTAACTCTAATTTCCTTTTATTATCTTTTATTACACATGTACAAACGAAATATAAGGTTTGTACTCCAACACGATTTCTCCAAAATATTTAAAATATTTATTTACCAGCACTGTTTTTATTTAATAAAGACACGCGGGCCCCATTAATATCATTTTTTCCAAAATTTTCTCGTTCTTCTTCTCCCCCACTTAGATTGACCATATGCTCCTTCTTCACGAAAAATTTTGACACTAATTAAAATATTATTTTTTTCAAAATTTTCCACTTGTCTCCTTTTTACCCAAAATATCTTATCATGCCTCAGTTCACTTTCGAATCACTTTTTTTCTCGTAAATTCTTCTCTAATAAAAATATTATTATTTTATTATTATTTCCTCGCATGTGAAATATTTTATCTTAAAATACTCTTTTCACCTTTCATCACCTTTAAACATTATAATTAACCTCAATTGGCATCCAATAAGCTTTATTAGCCATCATATCAAAGTACGGGGTATTACAGTCTCCCCTACTTAAATAGAATTTATCCTCGACTTCACCTCAACGTCAGATTATTAATCTCATTCAATGATCATATTCCATTTCCTTCTTCGTAAGGAATTTTGATTTATAGACCTTATTACCTTCAATTTGACTAGAACACTTTACAAGGTTAGGGTACATAGCTTATATTTGTTATCATCTTTGAGTCAAAACCACAATATCCTTCTTAATTATTCTTTCTTATCATTAAGATCCCTAGTATGCCTTTAGTTCCATCACTAACCTCAAACATATCTTTATTTCAATTATTGTCAAACCACTAGTCATTTATTCACCTTGTTTACCTCCAGTTCGACTAGAATATCTCACTTATGTCTGTTATCATCCTTTATTAAATTTGAACCATAACTCCATCTCAATCATATTGATTTCGATCACATTTTATACTTACTTACGTATACCTAATCACCATCTTTTTGCTCCCTTCCTTATCAAACTTCTTGGCATTCATTCATCCTGTCCTCATACACTATTGTGTAGCTTACAGCATCATTAACATGCCATATTCATTCTTTTACGTATCCTCAACGTTGGGGGAGGTTAATGGCCTCAATTATTCCCATATACTCATGTTTACCTTGCATGTATGCAACTTCAATTTTCTTAATCATATTAGTCCATCTTGTATGACTTAACCACTATAGATTACATTTCCTTGATATCATTTCCTTGACTATTTCTCCAAAATTCCTTATATTGCCATAGGTTAACTTCTGATAGGATTTCTTATCGTTGCATTATCTATACAACTCATCATATATATTGAATTCAAATCTCGAATCACTAAGAACATTTCTTCACTTTAGTTGATCAAATTATCAACTCCACACATATGTATGTACATGCACATTCAGATGTCCACATTCCTCATTATGTTTAGGGGTCTTTGTTTTCAAGTACCTTCAGACTATTTTTTTTTTGTTCGTTCCCATCCATAACCAAGATTCAATATAGTAATCTTCATAATTCATGTCAACATTCGCATATTTAACTTACAAACATTGGGGTACAATCATTTTCAGATTGCCCTTTTTCAGTTTTTTAAACTACCATTCAACTTGCTTCTCACCATAAATTATTTTTTACGTAATCCATATGAATTCTCATCATGCCTGTGTATAGTTCCACACCATTTACATGCTTATACTCATTTCTTATCATTTCCAATTATATGCTTAAGTTTTCTTGTATTATATGTCCTTGCATCACAACGTCATTTTCATTAAATTGCAATCTAATATGCGTATATGCTTTATAATCTCATTGATGCTTCAAAGATTTGCCTTGACTTGATCATTGCATCTTATGCAATGCCACAATTCCTAAAAGTCATCTTTATTTCTCAATTATCTTTCATGCCTTTAACATATATTGTATCCTTATTGCATTTTGATATTAATTAGTCACTTAAAACTTAAACTCATTCGAATCATGCATGCCTCAAGCATTTCTGAATTCTAATTTCCATAATATATTAGGAAGTTTTCATTATCTGACTTCATTATCAAGGTTACCTTCAATCATCTTTTGTTCTATTCTTTCATACAAATATAACATAATTCTCCCTTAGCCAATTTACAAATTGTACTTGAAATTGCAAGACTTGAAACAAGGTCCTGCTCAAGTACTTTTCAATGTCAATATGAATACCACTCTTAGCTTACTGCTTTTTTTTTTCTAACCACATAACTTAATGCTTGCTTTCATAAGATCCGTAATAGAACTCCTCTAGAGTATTTCCTTGGGGATACCTATCTTAAACTTATGTCTCGCAGCATGTGATCACTTAACCCATGACTTAGTCGTTAAGCTCCTTAACAAGTTTCAAAATCACACTTCTTATACTCATCGCGTATGATTTGTAATTCCTTCCCAAATATGTTTATGCATTCTTGAAACATTTAATCATTTATTTACTTTTTTTTATATTTCGAGCATATCATTTCCATAATGGCATGCACTTATTCACCAAGATATTTAAATGCATGCTCAACTATTCATACTTCAATTTATCTCTAAGGGTTTCTAGCATGCCACGTAAGCGGCCTTGTGTTGTTACTAATCCTTTTCATTTGACTGAGTCAAGACAAGAATTGCAAATTCTCATAGCAATATTCTATATAAACTCATTTGCTATACCACCCTTGTAATCTTTCATTCACGATTTCATCACTTGGCATTGACATCCCTTGTTAATATCTCATATATTCATCAAACTCTTCACTCACTTTTCCTTAGCTTTTAACAAGGCTTAATCTTTGTCACCTTTATTTCTTAGGGTTTGACCTTAGTCAACATATTATTCATTTTAATGCTTCACATTGTAATTTATCTCAATGTAGCCATCTCGAGAACTCTCTAACTTTTCTTTTACTCTCATGCCAATATATATATAAGGCAATAAAGAAACTTTTCAATTCACTCATCATCTTTATCTTAATACTTCCCAATGCACTTAAGACTCCAAATAACAAAGCTTAACATTAAGATCAATGAGCATAATTCAACTTGTGAGTTTCATCTTCACGCCACTCACAATTTGCTCGTGCTTTATAACAATAAGGGGTTTTTAACACGATAGCGTTAGGCAATCAGCGCTACGAGATTGTAGTTGTTAGGATTTACTTTATTAAATTGATTTTTTTTACCTTTAAGGCTGCAACACTAATCATTCTCAACCGTGTGGCTTCCCTTTGAGTCTTTACCACAATTAGCAAAATTAACTTTCTATCACAAGTATGTAATTGGAACATTGATTTCAACATATCTACTTCACCTTTTGTGTTATGCCATTCATCAGTTATTGTATACCACTTATTGTCGAGAGCTTGGCTTTACTCATCAGTTCTTAAGCAATTACATTTATAAAGTTGATAGTTCACTTAATTATTGCGTCTCGCCCTTGCAGTTTGTAAGATTCAAATTTCTTGAATTTAGGATGCAGAAGCTCCCTCTTAGAGCATATCCAAAAATCCTCATGCTCTAAGTCCCACCTTAGGACATCCTTCCCATATGATGTAATGAATTCATAATATATATAACACTATACACATAATAATTCATTGTTTATGGCATCCCACAATTCTTATCGTCCATAATGAATTGTCTTTCTTATCTTGTAACTTAAATAGTTTATTGACTTTCAGTACAAATGACCATGGAAATAGTTCATCTTTTCCACACCTTATACTTACAATCCTTACTAATCAAGAATTTATCTTTCTCAAGTTCCATCATTTACCTCCAATGGGCCATAATTGTGTCAGATTATCATTTTATAATGTTATGGCATCATTTTATAATCCCTTTCATACTTAAGTTTACAAACCTTGACTTAATCACGTTAACCACTCAAAGTGTCATATAAAGTCTCATTGATTTCTTCCTAGGACGATAATCTCCTCTGGCTATCATCTCTTTCACCTTTTTCTTAAAGTATTCCTTAGACCTTTCCAAAAGGAAATTTCTTACACCTTCCTTAATGTCAATATTGTCCTCGCTTTCAAGAGTTTCACTAGTGTCGAAGCTTTCTTTATCACGAAACAACATTTCCAAATATGATGGGATCCAATTAATAGGAATCTTAGACGGGCCACTTTTTTGAACTCCTTGGTTTAGGGCACCATTGGCTCTTAGCAATGGAATCTAGCGATCCCTCGCTAGTATTAGGAGGGGTATCGGGACTACCATCTTTTCTAGGCATGGCCTGTGCAACGACACACCTCCAAACCTACATGCAACCAAGCATCAATTGCTTAGCTATTTAGACATCATAAGAATAGGTAGGTTTATAATGAATTAAGAGCCTATGTAGCCTATCGTCCTTGACTTGTATTGCACACCCACAATCCAAGGATAAGACTCTACACGGACTCCAACAACTCCGATGATAGACACAGGAATCCCTAAGACTCAACTAAACCTAAAGCTTTGATACCAAGTCTGTCATAGCCCAAATTTCAAGCCCTGACCAGCATACGATCCCAATGGGCATAGCCCACTAAGCCCGAGTAACCCTCTTTATGTGATCTTGCTCGTTATTATATCAATTATATATCATCATTACTAAACCACAAATTATATTTCACAACTAGACGTATTTCAATACTATAACATGGATACCAAATATTTATATTCTTATTATCTCAAAGTACTGTCATTCATTGTCGTCTCATAACGGCATACTAATCTAAAATATACATGCTTCATTTATAACAAGACTTCTAGCAGTTTACGTTACATATACTTGTACACAAACAAAAGACTCTCGATCGTCAACGGAGTGACTCTAGATGAAAGTAAAGCTACTGAGATGCCATAGTACCTACCAAGAAGATGAGCATACATGGACACTCAATCTAGGTCCCAACTGCCTCTAAATTTGAAAATATGAAGTTTAAAAAATGTGAGTATAAAACTCAGTGAGTGAACATAAGAAGGGAGCAAGCAAACGATACGGAAAGATTTTGAAAACATGATGTACTTTTGTTAAGAACAATGCAACTTAGTTTGATTCCTTGAATCCCTTAATTCAACCTTTAAATATTTCATTCCTTAGCGTTGAAAATTTTCATGATAAACTATGAAGTTGAAAGAATGAAAATTTCAGCAAATGCCCAAGGAAGACAAGCAAAACGAGGGTTTCTCAATGCAGCGAAAAGGCATTCTTAGTTTGCATATGTCTTGCTTTTTCAAGCATAACTCCCACTACAGAAGTCCAATTGACATGATTTTTAGGTCATTAGAAAGCTAAGAGGTTGGGCTACAGTTATCATGTTTACACTTTGCCTAGTTCTGACTAAAAGGTGGTCAAAATTTTTATCAAAATAAGAGCACCATATCATAGTCTGTAGCCAAATTCCCTGCTGCAGTGAGAATCCATTCTTGCTGCAGCCAAATTCAAAGCATGAATTAAGGTTGCCTACCCGAGAGTTTCTTGCTACAGCCAAAATAAATCTTGTTGTAGCGAGAAATAGAGCAATTTAGTTAAAAGGGTCATGTTACATCAAAAAGCCATTTTCTTGCTGAAATGAAAAGCAATTTGGGAGAAATTAACAATGCCAACATATAACCCAATCATAAATATTTTTATAAACTTTCTATAACATATATATATACATACCTCACCATGCATATCACCGTCGCCTCACCTAGCTCATGTGCAACCCCCACATCGGGCACAAGCAATATCATCATGTGCACTCTTTACTTGCATATTTCATGATCATCACATGTATTCCCGCCCACATCATTATCGACATGTGCACTACCCACTTCGCACATGCACAGCTGTAATTATCAAACATTGTCATTCATAACAAAACATGTCAACCCCAGCCCTATAATATACTTGCCATGTCATTCATGTATTTGACAACATGCTTGCATACTTGAATACCTCAGAAAAATCATAAAAAATCGATAGTGTACCTAGTAGTACAACTAAGTTGAATTAAGCCTCGAACTAGTCCAAATAAGAGATTTTAAGATGAAATTGAGAATTTTAAAACCCTACAAGAACTTATTATGGTGATTCGAAGTTCGAGGACTGATTTGGAGTCAAATTGGAATTTTCATAACGTAAGGGCAAAATGGTCATTTTGCCACTCGAGGTTAAGATTGGAATGTTGGAAGAGGTTTTTGGCTAAGATTGACTATTTAGAACATAATTTGAGTTTGAGAAATGAAAAAAATTGAATTTTGACATTTTTTTGAGCATAAGGGTAAAATAGTCATTTTTGCCACCCAATGGCAAAATTAGAATTTTACACCACCCAACACTTGTCATGCCCATGGATTTTATCCATTAACATTTTATATTATGGATAATTGAAATATTTTATGTCACAACCCCAATTCCCGGGCCATGACCGACGCATGAGCCCAATGAGCATAGCTCACCAAGCCCAATCAAGCCTATTTCTTTTATTTTGCTCAACGTCTCATCCACCAATGCATCCATATGCATTTCACTGGTGTGAACATAGCCAACTCGAAATGGCATTATTGATTAAAATATGCATATACATTTCAAAACATGTAATTCAGTAATTGACATTACATGAACATATTCACAACAAAAAGACCCGTGACTTCCAGCGGAGACAACAGAAAAAGAGGAAAGCTATAGAATGCGGAGCACCTACCCAGGAGACGAACTACAGGGACTCCTCAACTAGGATCCAACTGTCTCTTGATTTGAAAATGTGAATTTTTAAAACTATGAGTACAATACTCAGTGAGCGAACGTTAGAAGGGAACAAGCAATAATAGCCAAGAAGTTTGATAACCATGATGCACTGATTGGAAATGAGATAATTTTGATCTAGTCAACATTAAAACCCCATTTTCCCTCAATTCAAGTCAATTTGCAATGAGGTAAAGAGTTCTTGAATTCACACACACATATATATATATATATGTGTACATATATATAATCACGTGCAATTTCATCCACCACACCATTTTCATTCACTCTGGTGCACTCCCTACTCGCACCATACAATAAGACCATGTGTGCGCTCCCTACTTGCACAGCCGTTGGTCATCATGTGTACATCCCCCACTCGTACATAACAATATGACCATGTGTGCGCTCCCTACTCGCACAGCCGCTGGTCATCATGTATACATTACCCATTCATTCATATCATTATCCACACAATAATTGAGCATGTATTCATTTTCTTTATATAATGTACATACTCATAACATTAAAATAATTTTCAAAGGCTTGTTCCCGGGACTTATTTTTAGTAGGAAATTGGTTATAAATCATTCAAGCATTTTATCTCAACTCAATCAAAATTCCCAAAACAATTTCGAAAGCAAGTTCACTCACAATTTTTGGGAGTCGAATTTCGGTACTTCGACTACTGATCCTCGGGTACAATTTCTTTGCCCTTATCGGAGGATTCACCACCTAGACATATTGCCCAATCAAACAATTCACTGAATTGGTGCCAAATCGGTATAAAACCAAATCATACTCTATATTGATGCATAAAATGGAACATGAAATGCTCGAGTGACTACCTAAATACGGTGTCCTTTCTAATTTCCATTATGTACCTAAATAAGTCAGTATTGGCCTCATTTAATTTATCACCCTATTAATTGGCCAATATACCCAATTCAACTTCAAATAATTTCCATTTATCATTTAATTCTTCAATTCATCAAATACTAATCAAATAACATGAAATGTGGCAAAATTACCTTTACATTTCATTTTGAAATATTCGGTCATGGTGGACTTACTAACACTAAAATTTTTCAAGCTAACTTTTTTCATCACAAATCATTCATTCTTATCCAATTCAGTTGAAATAAAATCAATCCACCATCAATACTCTACATATAAGATTCGGCCATGAAGGGTTTCCAAAGATTATGTGATTTTCTTCACTTGTTTTCATACTACGCATCACTAGTCATCTAAAAACGCTAGTCTAACAAGAAATCTAACTAAATTCAACCATAAAATTACTTCCTCCATATTCAGGCAGCCATGATACCCATTTGCAAACTTGCTTCTCAACCATAGAAAATGAAAAGAAATACATTGGTAATGTAGATCTCAAGTAAAAATTGAAAAATCTTAACTTTTTCCATTTGATTGCTTGAATTTCCACAATTTCCCTTTGAATTTCTCCTCCTAGGGTTTTGTTTCTTTCTTTTCTCTTTTATTCTTGCTTTGTCCGAATATGGGAGTGAAATGGGATGGTGTGGGCTGATTTTTATAGCTAAATAATAAACTAATCTAAACTTGCCAAGTATCACCATTTTATTAGTCCACTTTTCAAAACTTAATAATTAAGCCTTCTATCTCCACCACACATAATTTCTCAATCATCCATAATAATAATGGGTGTAATTCATGTGCTGGACAAGTGTTGGGTGGTGCAAAATTACAATTTTACCCCCGGGGTGGCAAAATGACTATTTTTTCCCTGTGTCTCAAAAAATACCAGAATTACAATTTTTCACTTCTCAACCTCAAATCACACTCCAAATGATCAATCTTAGTCAAATGTGGTCAAAATCTTTTCTAAAAATTCCCATTTCGTCCTCGGGTGACAAAATGACCATTTTGCCCCTAGAAAATGAAAATCTCAATTTGACTCCAAATCAATCCTCGAACCCTGAATCACCATTTTAAGTCATTCTATGGGTTTTTAAATTCTCAAATTCATCTTAGAATTTCTATTTGGACTAGTTCGAGGCTTAATTCAACTTAATTGTACCATTTGGTACAATATCGACCTTTGACAATTTTTCTGAGGTGTTTCAAGTATGCCAGCATTCTATCTACCAGTCTATAGAGGTTGAGGCCTTACATTTTATGTGGTGGTGAAAGAAAGCTTAATAATTAAGTTTTTAAACATGGACCAATGGAATGGTGACAAGTGTCAAAGCTAAATATTATTTTATTTACCTATTAAACCCACTTGAAACCCTCTCAAACTCACTCATATGGCCGACCAAGTGAAGAACAAAGAAGAAAAGAAAAGAACAAAACCCTAGCTAAGAAATTCAAGGGGAAATTGGTGGATTTCAAGCAATTAAGCAAGTAAAGGTAAAATTTCTTAATTCTAGCTTGTGATCTACCTTTTCTAAGCATTATTTTTCAATTTTCATGTTGAGAACCAAGTTTGCATGAAGGGTTCATGGCTGACCGAATATATAGAGAGAGAATTTGATGGTAGATTTGATTAGATTTTAAGATATGTTAGTGTTTTTAGTTAATTTGTCATGTTTGGAAGGAAAATAAGTAAGAAAAATCACATGTTCTTTACCTACCCTTCATGGCCGAATCTTCCTTATGGTATATTGATGGTGGATTTGATTTTATTTCAAGTGATTTGGTTAGGAATTAATGATTTATGGTGTCACGACCCAGAACTCCCATTAAGCCCGTGACAACCGCCGCGACGTATCGATAGGTATTCATACCCTGATTACCGACCGAAACCTCGTAAGGCTTTTATATCAGTTTTCTTGCCTCTCCTATGAGCAATCATTGCCAAACATCATGTCTTAAGGGGTTTTAAGCTTTTTCCAACTCAAAACAGTAAAAAAATAATTTTCGCCTAGCAGGGGCATTTTGGTCATTTTTCTTCAAAATTTTTGAATTTGACCAAAAATGTAGCAAATGAGTGAAAAACACATATGTCATGATTAAAATTAAATTTAGATGTCTAAAATGTTCTTTTAGATTAAAATTATAACTATTTGAATATAATAAAAATATTCAAGAAAATATTCTATTTTCTTATAAAATAATTTTTATAGAGGTTTTGGTAAACAATTTTTGGAACGTAAAAGTAAAATAAATTCTTTCATACAACAATAAAGTTAACCAAAGTATACAATTTCATTTACAGTGACACGTGAGCCCCCGAATATTCAAAAGTATAGAGGACAGTGAACCTACTGTTGGTGAGGTTGCAAAGCCAATTGTAGTCCTCAGCAAACTCAGCTATCTACTAACTAATTTGGGCCTGAAAGGGGTGGAAAGGAGAGTGGTGAGTTTTCACAACTCAGTGAGTAAACAAATATCACCTAAAATATCTAAAGGCGAGTAAAATGAGACAATGAAAACTGTCTATCTCTAAAAGAGTTCATATCATGAAAATTCATTTAAATCAATTACAGTAAATTCATTTCACTCGAATAATTTCTTAGGCTTATGATATCTTGAAAATCGTGGCTCGTGCCATAAAAACTCATACTCAGGGATACTTTGGCCGAGGCATCTAACCGAGTCCGCCAAGGCTGTTAAAAATCTCATGTGCACGTAAAACATATTTTTACGTTTAAGGAAGACAAACGTTCCTTGGCGTTAGCTGAGTTCGCTTTCACATGGTGGTTTGGCGAGAAGTGAACTCTGTCATACCTCAGGACAACTCTTTACGGCTCTAAAACTGAGATAAAAATATATAACGGGGTTTACCGTGCCCCCTCTAAATAGGTTGGCCCACGAAAACTCGACTACTGCAATAGTTCATATCCCACCAATTCAATAAACATTTCAATAACATGACTTGGCAATTTCATTGCTAACCAATTTATCAGGACAAAGCAGACAGTTCACATTTTTCACTACAGTTATCAATTCAGCCAATCATGCCATAATATCATAAGCCATTTGATTCAAATCATAATTTACAATATAGTGTGTGGTCTTCAATTACGCTAATTTCAAATCAATCATCCAATTCTCAATTCAATTTATAAAAATTCAATTTATTTTATAAATTCACATTTTTCTCATAAAACAAGTAATTCACCAATTAAAATCATTTTTCCACAAAATCACCACATTGAATAAAATTACTCTAAATAATTAAGGCGATAATAAAGTTACTCACTATTTTCAAAAACCGAATTCGGGTACTTCGACTATAAATCCTCGGGTACAATTTCCTTGCCTTTATCAGAGGATTCACCACCTAGACATATTGCAGAGTCAAGAAATTTACCACATTGGTGCTAAACCATAATAAACTAATTTAGACTACTAATGTATGATATGAAATGCAAATTGTTCGTATATTGTCTAAACACAGTGTTGTCCTACTTTGGTCTTTCACCCGATTAAATGGCCAAAGTGTCCAATTTAGTTCCAAATTGCTCCATTTCTTTTCTAATACTTCAAATCACCAAACATAAGCCAAATAACCTAAAATTTAGCATAACCACCTTCACATTTCTTCATGGGAAATTCGGCCATGGTAGATGCACTAACACCATGAGTTTTCTTACTTAATTTCTACACCATAATTCATCATTTTCTAACCCATTTACTTGAAATAAAAATCAAATTCATCCTCAACACACTACAAGGTAGGTTCAGCCAATGAAAGGTGGTGGGGAGAATGAATTTTTTTCCTGTTGTTTTGCTTCCAAGCATGATAACCAAACTTAAATCATTAACATATCTTAAAATTAACTCAATTCCAACATCAAATTCTCTCTATACCCATTCGGCCAGCCATGAATCCATTATGGAAACATGTAATTCAACCATGGAAAATAAGGAGAAATGCTTGAGAAAGATAGATTTCAAGCTTAAATTGATAAATCTTACCTTTTGTCACTTAATCCTTGAAAAATCAATGAATTCTCTTTATTTTCTTAGCTATGGTTTTTGTTTTTCCTCTTTTCTTCCCTTTTCTTCCTTTTGCTTCCTTTGGCCAATCAACATAAGTGAGTGGGGAGGGTTCATGTGCTGATTTTCAAAGGAAAAGATAAAATAATCAAGCTCGCCACATGTCATTTTCTTATTGTCCACAATTTAAATACTTATCCTTTAATCTTTTATTCACCACCACATAAAAGCACTTTAATTCTCCTCCACATAAATTGTTAATGGATGAATTCTATGAGCATGACAAGTGTTGGTGGTGTAAAATTACCATTTTACCCCCGATGTGGCAAAATGACTATTTTGCCCTTATACTTTAAAAAATACCGAAAATTAAAATTTTTCACTTGTTAACTTCAAATCATACTCCAATTAGTCCAATTTGGTCTAAATCTCATTGAACATTTCAAATTTTTAATCTTGGGTGGCAAAATTACCATTTTACCCCTAGATCTCAAAATTTTCAGATTGACTCCAAATTGGTCCTCAAACTTTGAATCACCATTTTAAGTCATTCTTGGAATTTGAAATTTTTAATTTCATCTTAAAATCCCTATTTTTAACTAGTTCGAGGCATAAACTAACTTAGTTGTACTACTAGGTAGACTACCAACTTTTACCTATTTTTTTGAGATATTAAGTATGCAAGCATGATGTCAAATATATGAATGATATGACAGATATTTTAGGGCTGGGCTTGACATATGGTGTAAAAATTAAGCATGAAAAACCATAATGTTTCTGCACTCACCATGGCCGAAATTCCCAAGAGAAAATGTGGAGATGATCTTGCTAAATTTTATGTTATTTGACTTGTGTTTGATGATTTGGAGTATTGGAAGAGAAATGGAGTTATTTGGAGTTAAATTGGACGTATTGGCCAATTAATCGGGTGATAGATCGAATTAGGCAAATACCGTTTTATTTAGGTACACAATTGAATTTATGTAGAACATCGTGTTTAGACGATAATTCGAACAATTTGCATTCCATATCATGCATTCATATAGAGTCTAAATTAGTTTTATAATGGTTTAGCACCAATGTGGTAAATTGCTTAATTGTGCATTATGTCTAAGAGGTGAATCCTCCGATAAGGGCAAAAAAATTGTACCCGAGGATCAATAGTTGGAGTATTCCAAAAAATTTGACTCCCGAAATAGTGAGTAACCTTATCATCATCTTAATTATCTAAAGTAAATTTTAATTCGTTTTTTGGTGATTTTATGAAAAATGAGTTTAAATGGTAAATCTTTATGTTTTATAAGCAAAATGTGATTAAATGAAATGATGTTATAAAATTGTCTTGAAACTGAATGATGGCTTTGAAAATGGAGTGATTAGAGACTATTTGTCTGTTGTAAATTATGATTTGAATTGAATGGCTTATGGCAATATTGGCACGAATGGCTGAATTGGTATTTATGTGAAAATATATGCACTATTTGTTTTGCCTTGATAGGCTGGATAATGACATATTTGCCATGTCATGCTGTTGAATTTTTATTGAATTGGTGGGTTATAGATTGGTCACTGCAATGGCGAGTTCTGTGGACCAGCCTATTAGAGAGGCACGGAATCTTGTTATATTCTTACCTTGGTTGGAGAGGCGTGTAGGGTATCCCTTAAGGTGAGGTTTGAGCTCACCTCACGCATAACCATCACATGAGAGTGAGACTCAGCCAACGCCAAGGAATGGCTATGTTTTTTTTTAAAATAAAAATCATGTTTTATGTGTATATGTCGTTTAAACAGTCTTGGCAGACTCGGTTAGATGCCTCGGCCAAGGTATCCCCGAGAATGATTTTTGCAGGAGCCAAGCTTTTAAGAAATTCATAAGCCATGTTGATTATTTGAATGAAATAAATATTCATGTTATGAAACACATGTTGGGATGGAATATTTTAAATTTGTCTCCATTTACTTAGTTTTAGATATTTTAGATGATATTTGTTTACTCACTGGGATTATATAATCTCACCACCCATTTCAGGCTCAAGATAATCGGTAGATAGTTCATTTCATCGAGGATCTACTTTTCGACTTACATCCTTAGAAACCGAATGTCTACTCTTTTGTACATATTTGTTTATTATGGGGCCCACATGTCATTGTAAGATATTTGAATACCTGGTTATCTATATTACTGTATGTATGAATATATTTTGCTTTTGCATTACAAAAATTATTTACAGATAGTTCTATAAAAATTATTTTATAAGAAAATGGAATATATTATTTAATATTTTTATTATATTCTATTAGCTACAATTTCACTCTAAATGAATGTTTTAGATATTCAAACTTATTTTCGGTTAGGAAATATGTATTCTTCACTCATATACCACGTTTTTAGCTGGGTTTGAAATTTTCAAAGAAAACTGACCAAAATGCCCCTATGAGACAGAAATTATTTTATGATTGTTTTGGTTTGGAAATGGCTTATAATCCTTTAAAACATAGTATTCAACAACTATTACTCACAGGGGAAGTGGAAAACGAATGTAAAAGCCTTGTGAGGTTTCGGTTGGCATTCAGGGTAAGAATATCTATCGAGACATTGCGGCATTGTCATGGGCTCGATGGGAGTTTCGGGTAGTGACAATTAAATTGGTATCAGAGCTTTTGGTTTTAAGGTTATTTTAAAAATTTACACTGTCAGTGTGGCCCCGAGTTAAGTTAGGTTAGGTTGAGCTGAATGCATGCATCTGCATATAGAACCTGAGGTTGTTTAAACTCGCTTTGTTTCCTCTTATAGATTATCAGGCCTCCTCGATGTGAATGCCCACCTCTCTCTAGATCGGTAGGGAAGGGAAGAGGTCGTTCTTGACATAGTCAGCCAGATCCTATAGAGGGGGAAACAGTTGTGTCTGCCGTTCAGGCAGCACTTGTTGCTGAACAGGTTGAGACTCCTCCACCACCTACTGGTATTCCTGCCATGTCTCCTGAGGCAGTTCAGCATTGGCAGCCTTCTTTACTACTATTGCTAGCCAAGTTCAGGCTGGTCAAGCTTCTCTTACAGTTCCTCCAACTGCTCCTTCAGTACCACAACCCCCACCTCATGTTCGACCACCGGTGCCAAACGTCTCTATCTCTAAGAAACTCAATAAGGTTAGGCAGCTCAGTTGTATCTCTTTTACGGGTGAGCTGGATGCAACCGCAGCTAAAAATTAGATTAACCAGGTTTCGGAGACACTTTCCGATATGAGATTGGATGATGACATGAAGTTGATGGTGGCCACAAGATTACTTGACAAGAAGGCCCGCACATGGTGGAATTTAGTGAAGTCCCGAACTACTACTGTCAAACCCTGCTCTATAAAATAATTACGATGTCATTTACATGCTTAATAAAATGTTAGCATATTTACGAAGTTCGAGAAATCGTTAAAAAACGATATTACCCTTTATGATACCATTAAGTCAATTAAACCTCGAACAAGTTCAAATAAGGATTTTAAGAGCGAAATTGAGGATTTCATAGTCTAGGGATTACTCAAAACAGTGATTCGAAGTTTGAGGTCCAATTTGGAGTCAGTTGGAAATATTGACTGATTAGGGGCAAAGCGATCGTTTTGCCATTTAAGGATAAAATGGAGATTCTATAAAAGATTTTGATCACATTTGACCAAGATTAATCATTTGAAGTATAATATGATTATTGGAGCATAAAATGAAGTTTGACAGTGATAAATTTAATTTTTCGATATTTTTAGAGCATAAGGGTAAAATGGTAATTTTACCACCTGAGGATAAAATGAGAATTTTTAGAGAAGATTTTGGCCCCATTTGATTTAGATTGATCAATTGAAGTATTATTTGAGGTTAAAAAGTGAAAATAATGTAATTTCAATACTTTTTGGAGTATAGGGGCAAATCATAATTTTACCACCCAAGGACAAAAATTGAATTTTCAAGAGGAATTGGATCAAATTTGATTTATTGGAGTATGAAATGAGTATTAGGAGTGAAAAATATGAGTATTGGTAATTTTTCAGATTTTGGGATAAAAATGTAATTTTTCACTTTTACGGGGGCAAAAGTGTAATTTTACAAAATTACTCTACCAATACTTTGGATAAGTCTGGAAATTTCATCTAAGTCATGGGTAAGAGAAGGAAAATTTATGGTGAAAAAAGAAAGTCAAAGGAAGACTAATAAAAAAATAAAATAATAAAATATTAAAAAGTGTTAATAAAATAATATTATTTTATTTGGCTTTTAAAAAGCCATAAAAATCAGCCAATGCTTCCCCAATATTTGGCCAAACCAGAAGAGAGAGAGAGAAACTAAAAATAAAACCCTAGAGTGAGAAAATCAAAGAAAAAGTGTGGAAAATCAAGAAAATTAGGTGAAAAAGGCATGATTTTTCATTTTTGCTTGAGATTTTTTATTTCTAAGCAATTTTCCTTATTTTTCCATGCTTGAAATGCATGTTTTCATGGTGAATCAAGGGCTGGCCAAGTAGGTTTAGAGAGAAAAAGATGTTTGAATGATTTAATTTTGAACTATGTTAGTGATTTAAGTTAGTTTAGCATGTTTGTAAGTAAAATAACTAGAAAAAAATTGATTTTACCTATGGTTCTTCAATAGCCGAATTTCATGAGGAATATGTTGAAAATTAAATTATTCCATTTCAAATGAAATGGTTTTGAAATTGATCAATTATGGAGAGAAAAATTAAATAGGAAAATTTCGGTATTAGTGCACCATTTTAGCCAAATTTTTGGAGAGAAATTGACTATTGGAAATTGAGGAAATTGATGAGATTTTAGGGCATTTTGGTAATATTTGATGAATTATGAAGGTAGGAATTAAATGGGAATTTTCGGTGTAAAAATATGAATTTTTACCTAATAAGGGTAAAATCGTAATTTACAGTCTAAGATAGATAAATTGACCTGTGATCATTGTCATTGAGTAATGTGGATATAATTGGATTGTTAGAAATTGAAATGGGTTAAATCGGAGTTAAATCGGAGTTAAATCGAGGGTTTTAGCAAATTAGGCCGAGTGTAGGCAAATTGGTCGGACACCGTGATTAAACAACTATCCAAACAATTTTGGTCTCATTTTCATTGCATGTAGAGCTTGAAATAATTTATGATAAATTGACACAATTTATTGAATTTTGTGTCATGGATTATGGATAGGTAGTGAGCCAATTGATTCAGGTAAGAGACTGCACCCGAGGACGAAGGATAGGAGTATTTCTACTCCTACTACTGTGAGTAAACTTATTATCATCTTAATTATCTAGAGTAGTTTTTATGCAATTGTGTGATTTATAGAAAATGGGTTAAAATAGTAAATTGCTGTGTTTTAAGAAAAATTATGATTTTATAAAATAATTTTATAAATTTTCTAGAAAAATTGAATAGTGGTTTCGAAAATAGAGTAATGGGAGACTACTTACTTGTCTTGAAAATTACTATTTGAATTGTATGGCTTATGATAAATTGTGGGCATAACTGGCTAGTTTTATGAATTGATAAATACGTGAACTACTTTGATTTGCTTTGATTGGAAAAATAAGGATTGTGGGCCGTGTTATGCTATAATAATTTTATTTAATTGGTGGGATAATTGTGGTCGCTGCAATGGCGGGTTTCATGGACCAACCTATAGGAAGGGCACGAAAACCCAAATTATTGTGCTTACCTCGGTAGAGAGGTGCGTAGGGTATCTCCTGAGGTAGGATATGAGTTCACTTCACGCCTAACCACCTCGTGGTAGTGAACTCAGCCAACGCCAAGGAATAGCTGAATTTTGAGAAATATGAAAGTATACAGCCTTGGCAGACTCAAGCGGATGCCCCCATACAAGGTATCCCCGAGTACAGGTTTTGGTATAAGCCAAGTTTTAAAGATTGTGCATAAGCCAAGTGAATTACTTGAGTAAACTGAATATTGATGTATGAAAAATATGTTGGATTTGAATATTTATTTGTCTCCTTTTTACTCGACTTTAGATACTTTAGATGGTGTCTGTTTACTCATTGAGATTATGTAATCTCAGCCCTCTTCCTATCCATATTTCAGGCTCAGGATAGATTATGGATAGTTGATCACGTCGAGGAATAAATTCAGAGTTGCATTCTTAGAAAGCAAAAGTATATAGACTTATACCTTTTTGGTCATCTAGGGGCCCACGTGTCACTAGAATTTAAATTTCAGACTTTGGCTATTTGTATTATAGTATGTAAAAATATAGTTAGCTTTTACGTTGCGAAAATTGTTTACCAATAACTTTATAAAAATTGTTTTATAAGAAAAAAGTTTATTTTATCGAATATTTTTATTATACTCAAATATTCAAATTTTCACCTCAAACTAATGTTTTAGATATTTAAATTTATTTTAAACCATGGAATACATGTTTTCTACTCACTTATTTTGTTTTGGACAGGTTTTGAGATTTTTGAAAAAAAATAATGAAAATGCCCTGTGAGCCAGAAAATAACATTTTAATGTTTTGATTGGAAAATGAATTGAAATTCTTTAAAATGTGATATTTAATAAATGTCGCTCACCGCGGAAGCGCGAAAACTGATACGAGAGCATTGCGAGGTTTCGATCGGCATTCGAGGTAAAAAATGTCTGTCGAGGCTTTGTGGCAGTTGTCATGGGCCCGATGGGGAGTTTCGGGTCGTAACAACTACTCTTCCGACCTGGTCAGATTTTCTAAGAGAATTTGATGGTCAGTATTACACTTATTTCCATCAAAAAGAAAAAGGGAGAGAATTTCTGAGTTTGAAACAGCGAAACTTAACTATAAAGGAGTATGAGGCTCATTTTAATGAGCTGATGTTATTTGTGCCTGATTTGGTGAAAACTAAGCAAAATCAGGCCAGTTATTTCGAGGAAAGGCTCCGCAATGAGATTAAAGATTGGATGATAGTGACAAGCAGGGAGTCGCATAAAAAGGTGGTACAGATGGCTTTAAAGGCTGAGAAGCTCGCGAATGAAAATAGGAGAATATGGGCTGAGTTTGTAAAAAAGAGAAATCCGAGTGTATCTTCCAGTCAACCACCAAAATGGGAAAAGGACTCATCTGCTTCATGGAGTACTACCTCTATTTCAGTAACATTTCCCCGACCTCCATTTTCATAGACACAATAGAGGCCTCCGAGATTTAGTAAGTCTACGATGACTATTTTTGGAAAGAGTTCTAGAGGTTCTGATAGATGCAGAAAGTGTGGGAAATATCATGTCGGGCTATGTAGGGGGATGTACGATGTTTTAATTGTGGTCAACTGGGTCACATTAGGAGTGATTGCCCACAGTTAGGACAGGTTACTGTAGTTGCTCCATCTCCTCAGGCTCACACAAATATGCAGAGGAAAGATTCTTTTGGGTTACCACCGAGACAGGGAGTAGCCATACGGTCTGGTGTAAAGAGTAACACCTCGGCATATCCACCCTTGAGACCACAAACTCATACTTTGACAAAGGTTTTTGCCAGGATGGAGGATGAGGCACGAGTCTGACCTGGAGCAGTGACAGGTACTATGTCTTTATTTGATAAAGATGTTTATGTCTCAATAGATTCTGGCTCGGATAGGTCTTATGTTAGCACGACATTTGCATCATTTTCTGATAGAAACCTGTCACCATTAGAGGAAGAAATCATAGTTCACACCCCTTTAGGAAAGAAACTAGTTAGAAATACTTGTTATAAAGACTATGGGGTAATGGTTGGTGAGGAAGAATTTAGGGGTGACTTAATTCCTCTAGAGATTCGGGATTTTGATTTAATATTGGGTATGGACTAGTTAACTACACATCGGGTGAATGTGGACTGTTTCAAGAAAGAAGTTGTACTTTGAAATTTGGAGGGAGCAGATATTATATTTGTAGGGGAACGTCGAGTATTACCGTCCTATGTAATCTCGGCCATCAAAGTTTTGAAACTAGTACAGAAAGGGTATCCAGCATATTTAGCACATGTGATTGATACTTCAAAGGGGGAGCCTAAATTAGAGGGTGTCCCAATAGTAAGTGAGTTTCCTAATGTATTCCCTGATGAGTTAGCGGGACTACCTCCTGATCGAGAGCTCGAGTTCCCTATTGATCAACTTTCGGGTACCACACTTATTTCCATTCCTCCGTCTCGAATGGCTTCAATAGATTTGAAAGAACTGAAAGTCTAATTGCAAGATTTGGTAGATAAGGGTTTCATTCGCCCTAGCATTTCTCCTTGGGGAGCTCGAGTTTGAGGACTGATTTGGAGTAAAATTGGAATTTTCATAACGTAGGGGCAAAATTTTTATTTTACCACCCGAGGTTAATATTGGAACGTTGGAAGAGGTTTTTGACCAAGTGTGAGACCCTGTCGAATTTGTTAAAAGCTAGTATTGTACCTAGTGGTGCGATTAAGTTAAATCGAACCTTGAACTAGCTCAAATAGAAATTCGAAGAGGAATTTGAAAATTCTGAAACCTATAGAATGACTTAGAATAGTGATTCGGAGTTCAAGGTCCTGTTTGGAGTCAATCGGGAAAATTGACCGGTTAGGGATAAAACGGTCATTTTACCATTTGATGATAAAATGGTGATTTTAGCCAAAATTTGATCACATTTGACCAAGAATAATTATATGAAATATAATTATGATTATTGGAGTATAAAATGGTGTTTAGCAGTGAAAAATTATGATTCATGGTATTTTTGGAGCACAAGGGCAAAATGGTAATTTTGCCACTAGAGGACTAAACGAGAATTTTTTTGAAAAGATTCTTGCCCCATTTGATTAATATTGATCAATATTAGTGTTATTTGAGGTTGAAAAGTAGAAATAATGTGATTCCGGTACATTTTGGAGTATAGGGGTAAAATTATAATTTTACCATCCTGAGGGTAAAACTGTAATTTTCCACCAGCAGAACATTTTTTCTAGCCATGGTCATCTTTTATTCTCATCTTGACTTTGACTAATCATGTGGTGGAAAAATTTAGAAGAAAAATTGAAAAAAAGTCAAAAAAGGTTAAAAATGGGCCAATGGCATTATGCCATCTGGCAAGTTAGGTTATATTATTATTAAAGCCTAAAAATCAGCCATTAAAACCCATTTTCTCTCTCTAAATTCTGCACACACCAGATTCAAAGGAAAACAAAAGAGAACAAGGAGAAAAACAAGAAAGCCTAGGTGGAAATCAAAGGAAAAGTGTGATTTTCAAGGAAAATCAAGTGAAAAAGGTAATATTTCTTCACTTTTGCTTATGATCTACAATACCCATGCATTTCTTTCCATTTTCTATGGTTGAGAGGCATGATATCATGATGAATTGAATTCTAAAAAATGGGTATGGATGAGGATTTAATGTTGGATTGGCTTGATTATAGACTATGTTAGTGTTTAGAGATAGGTTAGCATATTAGTAAGCAAAACCGTAAGAAAAAAATTGATTTTCCCCATGAATCTTTCAAGACCGAATATCATAGGTTGTGTTTGGAAAATGAAATGATTTCATTTGAAATGAAATGAATTGAAAAATGACAATTTAAGGTGAAAAAGTTAAATAGGAAAAAATGCAATGCTAATGCATTGTAATGGCTGAATTTTTTCATGAAGAAATGGAAAAGTGTTAATGCTAAAATTGGCACTATTTAAATGGTATATGGTGAATTAAGGTGTTAGAAAAAGAATGGTGCAATTTGGAATCAAATCGGACGCATTGACCAATTTATCGGGTAATTGGCCGAATTAGGTCAACACCGCGTTTAAGCTGTTGATCGAGTATTTTATGCATCCGTATAGAAATTAGGTTAATTTTATACCTAATTAACACCAATATAGTAATTAAATTATTGTGCTATTTCTCAAGGTAGTGAGTCCTTGGATAAAAGCAAGAAAATCGCATTCGAGGATTAGTAGTCGAAACGCTCGAATTCGACTCCCGAAAAACCTGTGAGTGAATCTGCATCTCAAAAACGATTTTGGGAAATGTGAACTTATTTGAATAAAATGCTTGAATGATTTTATTCAACCTTCTTTGAAAAGAACAGGTACTATGGGAACAAGCTTTTCATGAAATATTATTTTATTGATGTGAAATTTGATTGTGTTGAATATTGCTCATCTATATGATGCTTATATGTATGGCTAAGAAATTTATGTGAATTCGATATAATCATGCACGTGCGAAGTGGGAAATGCACATGCTTGTAATGGTGTGCAAAGTGGGGACGGCGATACGTAACACCCACGATTTCCTAAAAATTCAGAATTGAGCAAAGTGGGGACGGCGACACGTAACACCCATGATTTTTGGAAATTATCACGCGTGAACTTTAGTGAAGCGTGATTCGCTGTCTAGGGGCTTGCAGGGATGGTGATACATATCGCTCGCAAGTGCTCAGATAAATGTCTTTGTGTATATATATATGATTGCTCATGTCTTTGTGTATATATGTGATAGTATGCGAATTGCCTTAAATTGAGAAAAATGGGTTTTACACGAAACCCTCGTACGGATGAGCGAAACCCTCGTGCAGTGACGAGTTTTGATTTCGCTTCACTGCATTAGAAATTTCGTTGCAACAATAATGGTCGATCTTGCTATCTAGCTAGAACAAATCCTGGGGTAAGTAGAAAGGGGTTTAAATATTAGTTAGATCAAAAACTGTCTCATTTTCAATTGGTGCATCATGATTGTCAAATTTCCTGATTGAGATTGCTTGTTCCCTTCTAATATTCACTCACTGGGTATTGTACTCACGTTTTATAAAAATTCATGTTTTCAGATCAGGAGATTGTTAGACCCTAGATCGATGAGTCCCGTAGTGCATCTCCTGGGTATGTGTCTGGCATTCGGTAGTAATCCCCTTTATTCTAAATGTCTCCACTGGAAGTAATGGGTATTTTTGTATTGTGAATATAATCTAACTATGTGAATATGTGTATGCAATGTAAATTGCTAAATACATGACTGGCATAGTGCATGTATATTATTATCGATAATGCTATTGAGTTTGGCTATGTTCACACCCGGGAAAATATGTGTTCGTATGCATGATATGATAATGTTTGTTGAGCAAGAGTAAATGGATAGGCTTGCTTGGGCTTAGTGAGCTATGCTCATTGAGCTCATGTGCCAGTCATGGCTCGGGAAATTGGGTCGTGACACCAAGATTGACTATTTAGAACATAATTTGAGTTTGAGAAATGAAAAATTTTAATTCCAACATTTTTTCGAGCATAAAGGCAAAATAGTCATTTTTGTCACCCAAGGGCAAAAATCGAATTTTACACCACCCAACACTTGTCATACCCATGGATTTTATCCATTAACATTTTATATTATGAATAATTGAGATACTTTATGTGGTGGTGAGAGAAAGCTTAATAATTAAGTTTTTAAACATGGACCAATGGAATGGTCACAAGTGTTAAAGTTAAATATTATTTTATTTGCCTATATAAACCCACTTGAAACCCTCTCAAACTCACTCATATGGCCGGCCAAGTGAAGAACAAAGAAGAAAAGAAAAGAACAAAACCCTAGCTAAGAAATTCAAGGGGAAATTGGTGGATTTCAAGCAATTAAGCAAGTAAAGGTAAAATTTCTTAATTCTAGCTTGTGATCTACCTTTCCTAAGCATTATTTTCAATTTCCATGGTCGAGAACCAAGTTTGCATGAAGGGTTCATGGCTGACCAAATATATAGAGAGAGAATTTGATGGTAGATTTGATTAGATTTTAAGATATGTTAGTGTTTTTAGTTAATTTGTCATGTTGGGAAGGAAAATAAGTAAGAAAAATCACATGTTCTTTACCCACCCTTCATGGCCGAATCTTCCTTATGGTATATTGATGGTGGATTTAATTTTATTTCAAGTGATTTGGTTAGGAATTAATGATTTATGGTGTAAAAATTAAGCATGAAAAACCATAGTGTTTGTGCACTCACCATGGCCGAAATTCCCAAGAGAAAATGTGGGGATGATCTTGCTAAATTTTATGTTATTTGCTTGTGTTTGTTGATTTGGAGTATTGGAAGAGAAATGGAGTTATTTGGAGTTAAATTGGGCATATTGGCCAATTAATCAGGTGATAGATCGAATTAAGCCAATACTGTTTTATTTAGGTACACAATTGAATTTATGTAGAACACCGTGTTTAGATGATAATCCGAACAATTCGCATTCCATATCATGTATTCATATATAGTCTAAATTAGTTTTATAACAATTTTGCACCAATGTGGTAAATTGCTTGATTGTGCATTATGTCTAGGTGGTGAATACTCCGATAAGGGCAAAGAAATTGTACCCGAGGATTAATAGTCGAAGTACTTCAAAAAATTCGACTCCTGAAATAGTGAGTAACCTTATCATCATCTTGATTATCTAAAGTAGATTTTAATTCGTTTTTAGTGATTTTATGGAAAATGAGTTTGAATGGTAAATCTTTATGTTTTACAAGCAAAATGTGATTAAATGAAATGATGTTATAAAACTGTCTTGAAACTGAATGATGGCTTTGAAAATGGAGTGATTGGAGACTATTTGCTATGTTATAAATTATAATTTGAATTGAATGGCTTATGGCAATATTGGCATGAATGGCTGAATTGGTATTTGTGTGAAAATATATGCATTATTTCTTTTCCCTTGATAGGCTGGATAGTGATATAATTGCCATGTCATGCTGTTGAATTTTTATTGAATTGGTGGGTTATAGATTGGTCACTACAGTGGCGGGTTCTGTGGACCAGCCTATTACAGGGGCATGGAATTCGTTATATTCTTACCTCAGTTGGAGAGGCACGTAGGGTATCTCCTAAGGTGAGGTTTGAGTTCACCTCACGCATAACCACCACGTGAGAGTGAGACTCAGCCAACGCCAAGGAATGGCTATGTTTTTTTTTAAATAAAAATCACGTTTTATGTGTATATGTCGTTTTAACAGCCTTGGCGGACTCGGTTAGATGCCTCTACCAAGGTATCCCCGAGAATGATTTTGACAGGAGCCAAGCTTTTAAGAAATTCATATGCCATGTTGATTATTTGAATGAAATAAATATTCATGTTATGAAACACATGTTGGGATGGAATATTTTAAATTTGTCTCCATTTACTCAGCTTTAGATATGTTAGATGATATTTGTTTACTCACTGGGATTATATAATCTCACCACCCTCCTTTCCACCCATTTCAAGCTCAGGATAGTTGGTAGATAGTTCATTTCGTCGAGTATCTACTTTTGGACTTACATCCTTAGAAACCGAAGGTTTACTCTTTTGTACATATTTGTTTATTATAGAGCCCACATGTCATTGTAAGATATTTTGAATACCTGGCTATCTGTATTACTGTATGTATGAATGTATTTTACTTTTACGCTATAAAAATTATTTACGGATAATTCTATAAAAATTGTTTTATAAGAAAATGGAATATATTATTTAATATTTTTATTTTATTCTATTAGCTACAATTTCACTCTAAATGAATGTTTTAGATATTAAAACTTACTTTTGGTTATGAAATATGTATTTTTCACTCATATACCACGTTTTTAGTTGGTTTCTAAATTTTCAAAGGAAAATGACCAAAATGCCCCTGTGAGACAGAAAATATTTTATGATTGTTTTGGTTTGGGAATGGCCAATAATCCTTTAAAACATGATATTCGGCAACTATTACTCACAGGGGAAGTGAAAAATGAATGTAAAAGCCTTGCGAGGTTTCGGTTGGCATTTGGGGTAGGAATGTCTATCAAGACATCGTGACAGCTATCACGGGCTCGATAGGAGTTTCGGGTTGTGACAAAATATATGTATATTCATATAATATCAGAACACATAGTTTCATTATAATATACATCTCTCAGCATAAAATCGTTTCATTAAGGGCTTGTTTTCATGCACGTTTTGAAGATAAAACTGTTAAAATATTTCAAGAGATTAAATCAACATATATACATTTATTCCAAAACAATTTAATGCAAGTTCATTCACCATACAATAGTGGGATATTACATCACTATTTATTCGGAGGCGTGTCTAGCTATTCCTACTTGCCGATCACTCATTATTTCCTCCAGCACACCACCACATTACACTACTCTTACTATTGCACTTCCTAGCAATAATCCCAATTCGATATCTTTAGTGTACATCATTTATACTTCACTTTTTCATTCAATCATGAATCCTTATTCAACTTAACTTATCTTGACCCATTTTTTACCAAAGGTGTTTTTATCCCTTGCTTGCGTAATTCTTTAAATTATGACTATCGACAACTTATTTATGACTCTAACACATATATAAATATTGTCTAAGGATATTTATGAAGTTTATCCATCATTTTCACAACAATTTCCTAACTTATGGCAGGAACTATAAATTTACTTCCACCAAACATTTTCTAAGTCTACATGTACCACCATCTTCATTTACATGTTGCCACCAAGCATGACATTAATATTCATTCATGCACACCAACGTCCATAACCTTTTTTAAACCTTTCCTACAACACATCTGCATACCACACTCCCAATTAATATAATTGCCTTCCAATCATACCCATGACATCACAATAACACTACATATGCACACAATCATTCTCACAATATTAAACCAATCATAAGCTTCAAATTGTAGCATTAAGCTTATCACTTGGTTATAGCTTGAATTTCACCCAATAAAATTCATAATTTCCTCACACCCATGGTCACCATAGCTGCCACAAAATGATTCACACATTATTTTTTCCAAGGACTTAACTAACCATGAACTTAAAACGCAAAAATCCTTACCTTTGCTTGCTTGAATTACAAAACCAAGCTTTTTCTTCCTTTCTCTCTTTTTCTATTTTCTTCTCCTAGGGTTTAGATATGCTGAAAATTAGGGTTAGAAGTGCAGGTTTAATGCCCAAGGAGTTTGGAGAAGAAAGAAGTAAGAAAAAAAAGAAAATAAGAGCAAAATAAGGAAAAGAAATGGAGAAAAATTCAATTTTTCTCACTTAACCATGGAAATGGTGTTGGCAGCTTCAAGAATAGGAAGAAAATATCTTGCTAAAGGAGATAAGAATGGCTATGGCTAATAAGGATGAAAATCAACGCTTCCTTTGGAAGCTTTGATCAAACTTTATGCAAAATTATTGTTTTGCCCTCCAAGTTTCTTCTTTTTTTTTAATTTAGTCCTCCCAACACTCTTTTAACCCTAGTTTCCTTTTATTATTTTCTATTACACATGTACAAATGAAATATAAGGTTTGTACTCCAACACGGTGTCTCCATAATATTTAAAATATTTATTTACTCGCACTATCCTTAATTAATAAAGACACGCGGGCCCTATTAACATCATTGTTCTCTAAAATTTTCTCGTTTTTCTTCTCCCCCACTTAGATTGACCATATGCTCCTTTTTTCACGAAAAATTTTGACATTGATTAAAATATTAATATTTTAATATTATTTTATTAATAAAATATTATCTTTTTCTAAATTTTTTCACTTGTCTCCTTGGTACCCAAAATACCTTATTATGCCTCAATTCACTTCCAAATCACTTTTTTTCTCATAAATTCTTCTATGATAAAAATATTATTATTTTATTATTATTTTCTCACAAGTGAAATATTTAATCTTAAAATACTCTTTTCACCTTTCATCACCTTTAAATATTATAATTAGCCTTAATTGGCATCCAATAGGCTTTATTAGCTATCATATCAAAGTACGGGGTATTACAATTTGGCTCAAGCTTCTTCACGAAGTTCAAAAATCCAACTTTGATCAATCCTTGCACCTTATGTTTCAAAGCTATGCAATTTTCTTTTAGTTGACCTTGAATCCCATATGGGTAATCACATTGAGCATTGACATCATACCACTTTGGGTAAGGTGGCTTTAAGGGCTCTAAGTGAACTTTTGCTAAAGATGTCATTTAATTAGTTAAGGAAGTAGAGTTGTATAGGATACAGGAATAGGGTCGAATTTCTCTAGTTTATTTCTGGGTTCCCTAGTATTGTTTGGTCAAGTAGTGGCTTGGGTTGGTCGTAATGGTATCGGTTGGACACTTTGTTTGGAAAGTTGATTATGGGGCCCATTGGTAAGGATAAGGGTTTTAGGAAATATTGTTTATGGGGGGATAATAGGGTTGGTAAAGGAGATAAGGTTGATATGGGTTGTATGCTCTGGCTTGAGGACTTTCAAGTGTAATTGCTTGGGATTCAATCTTTTTTTTTGACACTTTACCTTTTTTAGAATTTAGGGTTTCTGTTGGTCCCAAATGAGAGTGCTAGAAGGGGGGTGAATAGCACTATCTCAGCTCTTTTCATAAGATTGAAATTTAATCTCAAAATAAAGAAGATAAAGCAATGAAAACAATAAACAAAGTATGTCAAGCCCAACCTTACAAAGTATTTGCCATGTCATACATATGAGTGATAGAATGCCTGCATACTTGGAAATCCCTGAAAAATCGACAAAAGTTGGTATTGTACCTAGAGGTACAACAAAGTTGATTTAAGCCTCGAACTAGATCAAATGGAGATTTTAAGATGAAATTGGAAATTTCACATTCCCAAGATTACTTAAAATAGTGATTTAGAGTTCGAGGATCGATTTGGAGTCAAATTGGAATTTTTGAAATCTAGGGGTAAAATGGTAATTTTGCCACCTGAGGACAAAATGGGAAGTTTTAGAAAAGATTTTGACCACATTTGACTTATTGGAGTATGATTTGAGGTTGAAAAGTGAAAAAAATTGTAATCTCGATATTTTTCGAGCATAGTGGCAAAATGGTAATTTTACCATCCCATGGGCAAAAGTGGAATTTCCACCACCCAACACTTGTCAAATTTATGGATTTTACTCATTATTGGTATGGATAATTATGGCATTTTATGTGGTGGTGAATTAAGGTTTAAAAGATAAGTATTTAAATTATGGACCAATGAAATCATGACACGTGGCAAGTTTAAATTATTTTATTATTTTGCTATAAAAATCAGCCCACGCCATCCCACTCTCTTCATCATGGTCGGCCAAGCAAGAACAAAAGAGGGAAAGAAAGAAAAGAAATTGTAACACCCGGTACCTTCGTTAGACGCTAATAAAACTTTGTTAAGTAAACGAATGATCATTTGATGTGAATTGGTGCGCTAAAGGATTATTCGGAGGTAAACCGAAACATAATAATGTGTTTCGGGACCAAAGAAGGTAAGTAAAAAATTTTAGAATAAAATAATATTTTATTCAATAAAATAATATTAAAATAGTAAAATTTTATTTATTGTCGAAATTAGTCATAAAAAAAACAAAATATGACTAATTTAAGTGGGTGAGGAATAGTAAGGAAGAATTTTGAACGAAAATGGTGAAAATCATACGACACGAATTTTTAAACAAGTTAATGCGGTAAAAAAATATTTAAACATTATAGAGACACCGCGTTGAAGTGTAATTTTAATATTTCGGTTATATACGTGTAAGAGAAGGAAGATAGAAAGATATTGAAATTTTTACACGTGTCAAAAGAATTAATTTTAAAATATGAGAATTAAAG
The DNA here is from genome assembly GCA_036013995.1 of Theobroma grandiflorum. Classification (NCBI taxonomy): domain Eukaryota; kingdom Viridiplantae; phylum Streptophyta; class Magnoliopsida; order Malvales; family Malvaceae; genus Theobroma; species Theobroma grandiflorum. Next base: position 11,056,144 of record CP142126.1, read on the forward strand.
GCTGGTGTATTAAATTAAATGAAGTCAAGGTATAATAAATAAATTTTATTAATTTGAAGAAATAAAAATAAAATGAAGAGGAAATAGATGATAAAATAATGAAATAAAAGTGTTGAAATGTCAAACAATATTTTTATATGTACATGAATGGTTATATAAAGACAAGAAAAATAAACAAGAATTGAAGAAAAGAAAAGGAGGAGAAAAGGGAAAGAGTGACCGATCAAAAAAGCAAAAGAAATAAGGAAAGCAAGGCTCGGTCAAAAAGGAAAGGCAAGAAAAACAAAAGGAAACAAAACAAAGAAAAGTCAAAAAAGAAAAAGAAAAAAGTGAAGATCGGCTAAGGAATAGAAGAAAGACAAAGAAACAAAGAAAACAAAAGAAATGTGAAAATAAAAGGATGGTGGGGCCGAAAAATGAAGACAAAAGAAATGAAAAAAAAAGAGATAAGAAATAAATCTAGAAACAGTGAAGTCGGTTAAGGATGAGGAAAGAAGAAAAAGAAAAAACGGGGAGAGAGGAAAGAATGAAGAAGATAAGAGACCATGGGAAGAGAAGTAAATAAAAGCCAAGGAAAAAGAAGGAAAGAAAAATCGTGAGGAAGAGAAGAGAGAGAGGACAGACACAAGGAAAAAAAAGTCAAGGAAAAGGGTGAGAAAAGGAGAAAATTTTGGTGTTTTTTTTAGGAAGGGGAAAATCTGATTTTTGTAGGTTTATGCTGTCCGAATTTTGTGAGTTTTATGGTTGGAAATTTGTGTTTTTTGGAGTTGAAAATCTGCTGGTTTTGGAAGCTTAAAGGTGCGGTTTTGATGGCTGATTTTTCAGTTATTGGCTACCGGGTTTATACAGAAAATTTAAGCTGCTGTTACTGAATTTTTTTGGGTGAAATAACCAGCCTTAGCTGTTGATTTTTTATGATGAAAAGAGCAGAATCTTTGCTACCAAACGATGAGAGAGAATGGAGGAAATGGTGGCCAGTTGGTGAGTAGAGGAGATGCTAACCGGCCGTGGAGGAAGAAGGGCTGTCACGATGGTGAAGGTAGCCATGGGTTGGGAGGAAAAGAAAGAAAAAATCGTGAAAGAGAAAAAAAAAGGGAAAAAAAAGAAAAAGAAATAAGAAAAAAATGGGCGGGCATGACCCATGAAGAAAATAATTGGAAAGGCCCAATAAGAATTAAAATTGGGCATGGCCCAATAGAAGAAAAATGAATGGGCTTAGCCCAATAGGAAGAATGGAGAAGCCATGGAAGGCCCAAAAGTCATAAAGAAATGACAAAGGCCCATTGGTAAGTAAATGTAATATTTTAAGGTTTATGGGTAGTTTATTAATATTGTGCATATTTTTTGATGAAAAATATGCAAGTTATTTAAGGAATTTTAACTAAATTAATACCCATACAAACGTATGATTAAGTATATTAGATTTAAATGATTGCTAGGAACGTTTGTCGATGAGGCGAGCCGAACGAAATAGGTGACCAAGAAATAGAAATAATTATATATGCGTACAAAAATAGTGATGTAATATCCCGCTATTCCAAGGTGAGTAAGGGGTGTCGATTTTAAAATTCTCATATACCTATATATATATTCGCATGATTTATTTACACGCGAATTACTGTGAAAAGCATAAGATGGTAAAATTTGAAGAAAATTATGGTTGTAAATTATTTTAGAAATTGTTTTGAATATGTATAAGTATGCTGTATACGTAAAGCGTTTTAAAAAAGGAAAACAAGCTTTTCAACCTGATTTATCTCCAAAAATCGTGCCTTATATACTTGTGAATGTGCATACATGATTACAAGGTTTGATTTCCTTATGCTTAGTATTTTATGTAGCATGCATTAAACTTTATGTTGTGAGCATAATCATAGATTTTTATGATGTTTATATTGAATGCATTTAATAAATTTTGGGTGACATTTCAATGATATAAATGATTTTTAAATAGCTTTTATAAATGAAGTAAGATTTCTAAATTGTTTTGAAATTAAATGGCTTATGATTAAATGTGAGCATCACTGGCTAGATTTGTATTTGTGTTGAAATTATATGCGCTGTGTATTTAGCCTTGAGAGGCTGTGTATAAAATAATTGTCGTGTCATGCTAGTGTACTTTTGTTGATTAGTGGGTTAATTAGTCACTGTAGTGGCGGGTTTTCATGAACCAGCCTATTAGAGGGGCACAGTAAACCTAGTTATTATGCATACCTTGGTACAAGAGGCGTGAAGGGTATCTCCTGAGGTATGGTTAGAGTTCACGTCACACCGAACCACCACATAAGGGTGAACTCCGCTAACGCCAAGGAACGACTGTGTTTTCTAAAATAAAAATGGTTTTATGCATATATGATTTTTTTTAACAGCCTTGGCAGATTCGGTTGGATACCCCGGCGCAAGGTATCATCGAATATGAGTTTTTTTCACAAGCGAAGTTTTTATATCATAAGCCTTGTTGTCTATTTTTGATAAAATATAATTGTTTTACATGGATTGAAATAAATTTTAATATTATGAATCATGTTTCTTGGCATGATGAGAAAATTGAATTAAATGGTTTTTAGCAGCTCCCCTATTTGTTTTCAGTGAATTAAATCAATAATTCCTCTAGTATAGGCGAGCTATGATTTGTATATGATTTGAATAATATTTGGTTTCTCGGGAGTTGGCTCGATTTTATTGATTTCATGTGGAAATATGGTAATAAGGCACAAAACCCCTGGTTCGAAATAAATTGATTTCATAATCCTATATTTTTATATTCAAATGATTTACCGTTTGGTTGTTTCCTATCTACTCCATATTCACCGAGTTCATGATATTCACTGAGTCTATAAGACTCACACCCCATTTTTTCCCTTTTGCAGATAGGGATTGATCTAACGCGTAGTCTTCGGCGTGCTCAGTTATTTGTGGATAAGTAAAGGCATCTCATAGCATTTTATTTCGAGTCACTCTGCTGTTAGAAGTTGAATTTTAACAATTCGTTTATTAAGTTGTAAACGGATTCTAAATTTTTATATAAGTATTAAGTTGGAAGTTATAAATTTTAGTGTATATACTTGCAAACTAAAAGGAAGAAAAAAATTTGTATTGATTTTTATAGTTATGGTTCAATTTAATATATGACAATATAAATATTATTTGGTGATTGAATGTAGTAGATTAATGAGAATTTCGTAAAGGCTTGTTTGGGACTTGGCGGGATCTTCCGGAGGTCTCGAACGCCGGTAGCGATCGGGAAGGGGTCGCTACAATATTGGTATTAAAGGTCTAGGTTTAGTTGAGTCCTAGGATGTTCTTGTGTCAAACAGCGGAGTAGTGGAGTCGACATAGAGTCTTGTTTATAGCCAGTGACTGTAGCACCGATTATAAGCAAGAGGTTGTATAGATTCTTTATCTTAGAAAACCACCTTGAGTAGTCATAAGTGATAAGTAAATGACGAAAATTGATTACCGATGTCTGGGTTTGAGATGCCACCCGAGACACTAGCAACTGTTGAAAATAATTTAAGTAAATGCTTCTAATGAAGGATGGATGTGATGATATACCCTTTCGACCAAAAGTGGAGGAAAGTGAAATTGGACTAATAAGTCCGTAATAATTCCTTCGCTTTGTGGAGTTAAAATTTGAGCCATGATTGGCTATGGGAGGAAATTTGATGATTATTAGAATCCACTAGTGAGTTATAAATTGAGTATTAGGGAGATGAAAAATGATACTCGCGTGCACTGAAGTAAGTGCACTGTGTTAATAAAGTTGCCCTACCTGTATATGAACAATACTGAGTTTTTGAAATATTTTAAATGCGAAAATATGCTAAATAGGTGTATAGCAGCTCAAATGGAGCTGGTTTAAAATTTAATAAAGTGACGATGAGATCTCAAGATTTGATGGAATTATGTTGGATTATAATTATTAGTATATGAATTAGCTCAAGGTTGAAAACAGATATTGATGATAATGTTGAGGGACACTTAAGTAAAATTTATATCGAGTTTTATAAATATTGGAGTTGACTGTGTAGACGTTGAAGGAAAATTAATGATATATATTAGTGTAAAGGGATAATACAAGGATGATTGAAGGTAATTTCTATATGCATCTCTTGCATATGACTCACATGAGTCTAAGTCTTAAGTGAGTAATTAATATTGAAATAAATAAAGATGTATTCGAGGGAAGCATGAAAGGTAAATGAAAAATGAGGATCACTTCTAGGAATTGTGATATTGTACAAGATCCAATGATCTAATAAGGATGAACCTAAAGGGTTAGTAAGATAAATAAGCATATGCGGATATCAGATTGTGATTGGATAAGCAATGGGATGAATATGAATGTTGTTGTATCGTGTATAAGAATGCTTAGGGATAATTAATGTAATCATATTAAATTAGTTTTATATGGTTCGGATTAAGAACACATACACGTTGAAGGAATCTTAAAATAATGTTCATTGGGAACCAATAAGATGGAATGTTAATAAGTATATGTTGAACTGTTAAGGTTATGAAAGGCTTGCAGAATCAGCCTTTGATTGTTTAAATTTTCAACAAAATTGTATTGAAGGAAGTGTTTAAGTGTTATGGAATTGTATGGAAAGGTATGAAAACACAGCAGTTCGACTAATTATAAGATTTCGAATTAGAATGGTTATAAATGGCTGGTGAGCAACCAAGCAATATATATAAGTGAATTAGCAAAGGGAGTTATGATTGGTAGGTAAGAGTGGAATTCTAATGATGGAATTGTAATCACTGCTTTAGATATTAAACTATAAGTTATGGACTTGTATCCACTTTGTGAACATCTTGATGACATAGTTCGAGAAAATTTTCACCATGAGAAACATTAAAGCTCAAGGAGCAATAAGGCTATATAGCCAAGTTGGGATTCAAGAATGATATATCATATAAGTATGGCAATGGATTGCAAACATACAAGTATATCAAGACATGTTTGTAGATACGAGACATGAATTGCGAAATGTACCCCTTTCATCAGTTTCAATCTATTTAACAAATTATCAAGGTAAAATGCCTAGGAAGGATAGGTAAAAGATAAATTGTGCTTCAAGCATTTTAAGAATGAGGGTAATATGGATTAATTAAATGATATTACTCTTGGTGAAGGAATGGAAATACACTATGAAAATTATGAAGATTTATTTAGGAAGAGAAAATGATTTGAGATTTCCAGTATTCATATACTAGTAAAGGCTTTGGTAACGAGCCATAACCTATAGACATGACATTAGAATATGAATTTTGGTTAAGTAAAGTTGATTTAATGACACGTGGTGTTTAGTGATGGCATCAATTAACGATTGACTTTTGTATGGAAATAAAATATCGACATTGGCTTAGTGAAATTATCACATGATGGTGACTATAATTAGACTAAATGTGAGAAGAGGTGATAAGTGATCAAGACGAGACTTAAAAAGAAACTTTGAAGGGAGATTTTAAGCAACTTCGTTTTTAAGATATGGATCTATTGATTAAAGAGGTTGATTAAGGTTATAAGGATTTATACATACAAGAACATCATTAATTATCAGAATGTCTTGTCGTATAAATTGAAAATTATCTAGTGAGCATTCGATTATAAAAGTATTGGAGTTTTATTTTCAGGAATATGGTTATTAAAGATTATTATATTTGAATTATCTTAGGTGTTAAAGATACCTAAAATAAATAAAGCATGTTTTGATCTTTATGTAATATGAGATACTAGAATGAAAATGGTATAGGAGTAAGTAAACCGAAATAAGGATTGGATGACAAATTAAATCGGTAGTCAATGGTTGACCAAATGTTCGAATGTTGGAAGACTTGATAAAAGATCAAGGTAGAGGAATTATGGATGGCCATGTAAATATGTATAATCGATGATTTGAGAATAATTTGATGAAGGTGTGACTAGGACTAACGATAAATTTAATTTCTCTTTATAAGATGAAGAATGATATTGATTTAATTGAAAAAGTGTGGTATTACAATTAAATGTAACATGACATTGCTCAATTTTCTAAGAAGATTGGAAATTGATATGATTTATAAAATTGAGATCCTATATGGAGAATGTCCAACGAAAGTAATGTAGAAGGATTTCAGGATTTTGATTATTCACAGTATGTTGATTTGAATTCAAGGATGAATTTATTTTTAAATGGGGGAGAGATTGTAACACCTCGTACCTTCGTTAGATACTAATAAGACTTTGTTAAGTAAACAAATGATTATTTGATGCGAATTGGTGAGCTAAAGGATTATTCGGAGGTAAACCGAGACATAATAATTTGTTTCGGGACCAAAGAAGGTAAGTGAAAAATTTTGGAATAAAAAAATATTTTATTCAATAAAATAATATTAAAATAGTAAAATTTTATTTATTGTCGAAATTAGTCATAAAAAAATAAAATATGACTAATTTAAGTGGGGAAGGAACAACAAAGAAGAATTTAGGATGAAAATGGCGAAAATCGTACAACACGATTTTTAATCAAGTTAACGTGGTAAGAAAGTATTTAAACGTTATAAAGACGCTACGTTGAAGTGCAATTTTAATATTTCGATTATACACGTGTAAGAGAAGGAAGATAGAAAGAAATTAGAATTTTTACATGTGTCGAAAGAATTAATTTTAAAATATGAGAATTAAAGGGTGGTCTATTAAATTAAATGACGTCAAGGTATAATAAGTAAATTTTATTAGTTTGAAGAAATAAAAATAAAATGAAGAGGAAATTGATGATAAAATAATGAAATAAAAGTGTTGAAATGTCAAACAATATTTTTATATGTACATGAATGGTTATATGAAGACAAGAAAAATAAACAAGAACTGAAGAAGAGAAAATGAAGAGAAAAGAGAAAGAGTGATCGGTCAAAGAAGCAAAAGAAAAAAGGAAAGCAAGGCTCTGTCAAAAAGGAAAGGGAAGAAAAACAAAAGGAAATAAAACAAAGAAAAGTCAAAGAAGAAAAAGAAAGAAGTGAAGATCGGCTAAGGAATAGAAGAAAGACAAATAAACAAAGAAAATAAAAGAAATGTGAAAATAAAAGGATGGTGGGGCCGAACAATAAAGACAAAAGAAATGAAAAAAAAAGAGATAAGAGAGAAACCTAGAAAGAGTGAAGTCGGTTAAGGATGAGGAAAGAAGAGAAAGGAAAGAATAGGGAGGGAGGAAAGAATTAAGAAGAAGAGAAACTGTGGGAAGAGAAGCAAAGATAAGCCAAGGAAAAAGAAAGAAAGAAAAACCGTGAGGAAGAGAAGAGAGAGAGGACGGACACAAGGAAGAAAGAGTTAAGGAAAAGCGTGCGAAAATGAGAAAAATTTGATGTTTTTTTTAAGAAAGGGAAAAGCTGATTTTTGGAGGTTTATGTTGTCCGAATTTTGTGAGTTTTATGGCTGAAAATTTATGATTTTTTGAGCTGAAAATCTACTGGTTTTGGAAGCTTAAAGGTGCGATTTTGATGGCTGATTTTTGAGTTATTGGCTACCGAGCTTGTGCAGAAAATTTGAGCTGTTGTTGCTGAATGTTTTTGGGTGAAATGAGCAACCTTAGCTGCTAATTTTTTATGATGAAAAGAGTAGAATTTTTGCTGCCAAACAGTGACAGAGAAGGGAGGAAATGGTGGCCGGTTGGTAAGTAGAAGAGAAAGAATGGAAGACATGCTGATCGGCGGTGGAAGAGGAAGGGCTGTCAAGGTGGTGAAGGAAGCCACGGGCTGGAAGGAAAAGAAAAAAAGAAACGTGAAAGAGAAAAAAAAGAAAAAAAAAGAAAAAGAAATGAGAAAAAAATGGGTGGGCATGGCCCATGAAGAAAATAATTGGGCAAGGCCCAATAAGAATTAAAATTGGGCATGGCCCAATAAAAGAAAAATGAACAGGCTTAGCCCAATAGGAAGAATGGAGAAGCCATGGAGAAGCCCAAAAGTCATAAAGAAATGACAAAGGCCTGTTGGTAAGTAAATGTAATATTTTAAGGTTTATGGGTAGTTTATTAATATTGTGCATATTTTTAGATGAAAAATATGCAAGTTATTTAAGGAATTTTAACTAAATTAATACCCATACAAACATATGATTAAGTATATTAGATTTAAATGATTGCTAGGAACGTTTGTGGAGGAGGCGAGCCGAACGAGATGGGTGACCAAGAAATAGAAATAATTATATAAGCGTAAAAAAATAGCGATGTAATATCCCGCTATTTCAAGGTGAGTAGGGGGTGTCGATTTTAAAATTCTCATATATCTATATATATATATTCACATGATTTATTACATGCGAATTGCTGTGAAAAGCATAAGATGGTAAAATTTGAAGAAAATTGTGGTTGTAAATTATTTTAGAAATTGTTTTGAATATGTATAAGTATGTCGTATACATAAAGCATTTTAAAAATGGAAGACAAGCTTTTCAACTTGATTTATCTCCAAAAATTGTGCCTTATATACTTGTGAATGTGCATACATGATTACAAGGTTTGATTTCCTTATGCTCAGTATTTTATGCAGCATGCATTAAACTTTATGTTGTGAGCATAATCATAGATTTTTATGATGTTTATATTGAATGTATTTAATAAATTTTGGGCGACATTTCAATGATATAAATGATTTTTAAACAATTTTTATAAATGAAGTGAGATTTCTAAATTGTTTTGGAATTAAATGGCTTATGATTAAATGTGAGCATGATTGGCTAGATTGGTATTTGTGTTGAAATTATATGCGCTATGTATTTAGCCTTGAGAGGCTGTGTATAAAATAATTGTCGTGTCATGCTAGTGTACTTTTGTTGATTGGTGGGTTAATTAGTCGCTGTAGGGACGGCTTTCGTGGACCAGCCTATTGAGGGGCATGGTAAACTTAGTTTTTTTTTTTTTTTATACTGGAATTTCCTGCAAAGCCCAGCTACCCTGTTAAATTTTATTAATTATAAGGTCAAAGGACAAAGGAAGGGGACATAAACCGTACCTCCAACGTTACATGCCTAAAATGCAAAATCGTAAAAGCACCTAAAGTAAGGATAGCCATCCTAAGTGCATAACTTTTGATGCTACAGAAGGATGGATATTCCTTACTATTACATTGAGATACTAAGCAAACTTGGATTTTATAACAGCAAATGTAAACGAGGAGTACTACTCCTTTACAGTTATCAAAAACGGACATAAGGTAAGTTCAATCTGTCTAACTTGAGCATTCCATATAACTCACCTTGTGTTTCGTTGAACACATAAAGGTTTGAATGATTGTGTCCTTCATTTGACAGGAAATCTGCTGCTTGGTTGCCTTCTCGAAAGATGTGTGACAAGCGGTAAGAGAAGTTGCTCAAACATTGCCTTATGGACTCTAACAAATATCTTATGTCATGAGATCCTTTTTGGGACTTCTGGATTAGTTGAATTGCCACCAATGCGTCCATTTTGATCCACAGTTTTTCAACGCAACATTCTTTGCACAATAGGAGTCCCCGAAGTAAAGCCCTCAATTCTGCCTGCAAAGAACTACAAGAACCAATATTCTCAGAAAAACCAAAAATAAGGTTACCTGTGTGATCTCGAAGCACTCCACCACTAGCTGCTTGTTGACTGTTCCGTGAACCGCCATCCACATTCAACTTGTATTCACCTATGGAAGGCTTTTTCCAGAAAAAAATATGAGGAGCTGCTCGTTGCTTCAGGGGAAAATTGTGACCCAACATGGTTGCTATGTCTATGTCTCCTTTCCATTGCCATTGTTGTACAAGGGAACCGTCGTGAAGTTGTCTCAACAGTTTTATAATTCGCCATATAACTCGATCAGGATACAGACCAGATTGCTTGTGCTTTGCATCGTTTCTTTCTAACCATAGGAACCAGCAAATAAATATTGGGAGCAATATGCGGATATGGCCTTTTTTGACATAGTCCCCAGAATAATTCCATGCCCATAAAATTTGAGAAACCTACATGGGATTCAAAACGTGGATTTGAAAGGGTTTAGCAAAGAAATCCCAAACCTGTTTTACTACCGGACTCTCCCATAGGACATATATTAGAGATTCCTCTGAGGAGCAACATAAACATCTCGAAGCTAATTGGAAACATTTTTCCTTCATCCGTAGCTCAACTGGTATCCAGTTGTGTAAGACCCTCCATAAGAAAAAGAAAACTGATAGAGGGATGCTCCTGTGCCAAATGAGAGATCCTAAGGCGTGTGGAGCTTGTCTCTGCCTAATTGTTTCCCAAGCACTCCGATTAGAGAAATCCCCATTTGATGTGAGTGTCCAATATGCAACATCATCTTGGGAAATTTTAAAGGGTACTTGCAATATCTCCTCAACCAGTTCCATAGGGAGAATATAATTTAATTTACCTACATCCCAATTATCACCATTATAGAAGCTATTGACATACGTCATGTCGTTTTGGAACATAGGAAATGAGGTGACCAGGGGCTTGTCTCTCATCCAACAATCGTGCTAGAAAAAAAGTTTCCCTTTCCCTATCTTGCATCGAATGTTCTGCATTGCCACATCACGGCCCCGAATCATCTTTTTCCAAATTTGAGAGTCATGACATTTTGGTGGGAGATAGTGGGGAAGTTTGCCAAGACAATATTTGGTTTTCAGAAATTGTGTCCAAAGGCTGGTACCTGTTTGGAATCTCCACCATAATTTCAATGAAAAAGCCTCACAAACATCTTCCAATTTACGAATACCAAGTCCCCCTTCCGAGCGTAGGAATGTGGATTTAGTCCATTTCACCCAGTGCATTTTCTTGTTTCTAGCTGAGTCACCCCATAGGAAGCTGTTGAACAATCTATCAATTTTTTCAATCACTGCCACTGGTGGTTTAAGGACTTGCAATAAGTACATAGGAAGAGACGATAGAACACTTCTCAGCAGAGTAATACGACCCCCTGATGACAATATCTTATTCTCCCACCCTGAAATACGATCTCGAATCTTTGTGATTAAGGAATCAAAAAGGATCACCTTTTTTGGTCCTTTATATAATGGAGCACCGAGATAAGTAACAAGAAGAGATTTGTGATGAAAGCCGGTAGTGTGGGCTATGATCTGCCTTTTTGACGGTGGGCAGCTTGTAGCTGTGATAGAACAACTTTTCTGGGGATTGATCTGCTGTCCAAATACCTGCTCATATTCCTGTAAAAAACTTAAAATTTTCTGCAAGGCTGAACGGCATCCATTAGTGAAAATCATAATATCATCAGCAAAAGCAAGGTGACTAATGGGCATTAAGCAGTCGGATAAGTAATGCAATGAATTATAGCGGCTGAAAAGGTTATTAATCCCCCTAGAAAGATATTCTGTAGATAAAATAAAGAGGAGGGGAGAGATAGAGTCACCCTGTCTTAGGCCCCTCTCGGACTTAAAAGTATCCCACCATGGAACCATTGAACAACAAAGAGAACCAACAATTAGAAATGCAGGTCTTAATCATACTTATCCAGTGAGAGTTGAAACCAAATTGCTCCATCATCAAGAAAAGGAAATCCCAACTCAACCGATCATAGGCTTTAGCCATATCCAATTTTAAGACAACATTACCTCCCTTTTGTTTGGCATCAAGCTTGCCCATTAGCTCATGTGCTAATAAGATGTTGTCACTGATAAGACGACCTTTGACAAATCCACTTTGATTTCCTGAAATGATAGCTGGGAGAATTTTGGACAATCGGTTAGCCAAGAGTTTAGTTACTATCTTGTTTAAGACAGTACATAAACTAATGGGACGAAAATCACTCCATTGGCCAGCATTTGGTTTTTTTGGCAACAGGACAAGAGTAGTGGAAGTAATGCCACGAGGAAACGGGGACCCCCTAAAAAAATCTAGCACTGCATTCAAGAGATCTTGCTAGATTATATCCCAGCAATGTTGGTAAAATAGGGAAGAAAACCCATCCGGGCCGGCCACACTATCCTTATTGATGTTAAACACTGCATCCTTGACCTCATGAAGAGACGGTTCTGCGCATAAAAATTCATTGTCAGCAGAAAAGAGGATCTGAGGGATAAGAGAGGTGTCGAACCTGGATATTTCACAGTTTTCTGCTTGCAACAACTTGTGAAAATAATCAACAGCAGAGTGTTGTATCAGGTGATGATCATCTAAAACATTTCCTTCAAAGTCAAGTATCTGGAATATATAGCTTCTCACTCGTTTTTTCCGCATCCGCATATGAAAAAATTTTGTGTTGCGTTCACCTTCTACCAGCCATTTCACACCTGATTTTTGTTGCCAGAAGGACTTTTCAATGCTCAATTGACGGTTGAGCTTGGCGTAGGCTTTATTAAGGAGAAATCGATTTATAACTGAAGGATCCTGCTGAAAATCTAATTCTCTCTTTTCTGCCTCTGCCTCTGCCAACTTCAGCTTTGCAAATATATCTCCGAAAGTATGTTTATTCCACCACTTTAAGTCCCGTTTCAGTCGTTGTTGTTTGAGCCAAAATGCCATCAGACCTGAACTAAACACAGGAGCTTCCCAGCTTTTTGTAACAAAGGGAAGAAAGTCATGATGCTTTATCCACGCATGGAGGAACCGAAATGTAGAGGGTCCCATTTGACTAACAGTAGAACACGAGATTAACAAGGGACAATGATCAGTCCATCCCGGTTCAAATGCTGTACACGTGTAGAGGAAAAACATCCAGCCCATTCTGAGTTATACACCACCCTGTCTAGCCTTTGAAAAACATGGTTATTGGTCCATGTATAAGAATTTCCCTCAAATCCCGCATCAATCAAACCACAGTCCATCAAGGCAGAAGCAAAGTCTTCCATTGACCCACCATGGGGAGGGGCACCATTCAACCGTTCAGAACAACTCACAATATTATTGAAATCACCACCCACAAGCCAAGGTCCCTGTATCTCAACAGAAAACAAACGCAGCAAATTCCACAAATCTAAGTGTTCCTGCCTAGTGCACTTGGCATACACAAAGGAAGCAAACAAGTGATTAGGAAGCCAAGGCAGAGATAATTTCAGATGCAGGCATTGAATATGATCCGTTATTATTTCACAACAGACTTCCGCAGCAGAGAAAACCCATATTTTATGTGAACAGTTACAGATTACCTTGAAATCCGAGACGTCTTCTAAAATATTCTGCTCGTGTTTCACTTACCATAGGCTCCAAGATGACCATCAGTTTTATGCTATGCATCATTTTTAATTTTTTCAAGTGCCTTTGAGTTGCAACACCAGCCACTCCTCTCACATTCCAAATCATACAACTAATCATGGATAGATTCTGGCTGCATAGCTCACTGAGATGGAGTCTTCATCAGAGGCCCCATCATTTTCCTTCATATTCACGGCTTCATTTGAGGCTAGAATGGAAAAGTTACCAATCAAGACTGAAGTGTCAGAGTGTCTCCTGTGTCGTACTCGTGGGTGGACCTCCAGAACAACCACAGTAGATTCTGAAATCGAAGGCACATTACTTGTTTCCTTGTTATACATGTATTTACCAGATGCGAACTCCCGAGCAGGAATGTTATCTTCATTATTTTCCATCCAGTCTCGTGAGCATGACTTTGTACCCACAGCTCGCATCTGATCACTTTGACTATCACTCAGGGAATTACCTTGTTTGTCGTATGGACTGAATTCAACTCTGCCATCAGCCATGTCAGCTATTGCACTAGACTGAATTATGTATGCACCTTGATCGTTTGATGGATTATGATCTCCACTACCTTCAGCTAAATCCACTGCTTCCTGCTGGTTCTTCGACCCGCTTTTTGTTGTTTACTGGTTGCTCTAGTGCAAAGCAGCCCTTTGTCTCTCCAATGTGGCCTTAAAATAGTTTTTATTCTTGTCACTTCTAAATGCTTGCGTAAGTTCTTGGCCTAATGTCTCATCAAACTCTGCAGGTTCGACTAGAGCTATTTCCTTTCCAGGCCCACCAGAAGGTTGTTGATCGTCCCCATGTACAAATGCCGTTGACTTCTCTAAGGGAGCTTTGAAATAAGTTTTATTCTTTTCACCTGCTTGTATCGGCCCATGCACTAATGTCCTATCACAAATTTATTCTTCACCCATGACTTGGCTTGGTGGGCCCCTTTGACCGGGTAAGGGGGAGGGAGGCTTTGAGTGGACCTTTTGTTTGTCCATTTCTTGCACACTTGAAGTTGCTGCTCAAAAATTCAAATCCTGCAAGTTTGGTTCTTTGTTTTTTATTCTGTCCGCTACTTGGTCGCACTGGCTGCCTGAAGTGTGGTTTTGTCGTGGTTTGTCTGCAATTGGGTCCCGTTGGATAGGCTCGTTGGTGGAAGGGCAAGCAAGGTGTTCGTCTACTCTTGGGCCCCGCTTGTCAGACTGGTTGGTGGCTGGGGTTGTAGGCAGCTTGCCAACAGCTGGGTCCCGCTGGTCGATCTGGTTGGTAGGGGGTGCTAGGCCTTTTTCGGATTGTAGCTCCTTCGGTTGGGCCCCTTGGGCTGTCATTTCTCGTAGGAGCTGGCACTGTAGGCTTAGCTTGGATTAAATCATGTTCTAAAGTCTCTTCCTGCTCTACTAACTCTGTTGGTTCCATGCCTTCTTTACCCCTACCCGTGTGTGCAGGGTTCCGTTGATGTGGCGGACTGCTTGCGGGTTATTGTCCTGCCACTGGACCCCTTGGAGCGTCTTTGCCAGCAAATGTCGATCTTGTGGCAGGTGGGGCCAGCTCAAAGGAATTTTTTGTGGATTGTTTTTCTTTTTCTTGCAACCTAGGTTCTGTTGCGCTTGAGGTTGGCTTTTGGAGGGTTTTTTTCTTTTTATTTGTTTGTGTGGCTTTCTTTCTACCATGCTCTGTTGTGCAGTCCTGTACGTCATTCTCCCTGTGTACTGTCTTTTCTTTGACTGCATGCTCTGACACTTCTCTTGCTTCCACGTCATTCACCATTTGCCCATGCATGCCAAAACTGTGAATAGATGCATGCTCTTCTCCTCTTGTAGTCTGTTGTGTTTCACGAAGCTTTAGCAGGTTTTCTTTATTTTTTTCATTTCTTTTGCATGGCTTTTCCCCACGTCTCCCTTTTGCATGGTGCTCGTTGTTACCAAATTCGTGAAAGTGCTGCTGTGTGTTTCCTTCCAATGTTTGCAACTTTGCAGAATGTATTGCGTAGACTTTTGAGCCTTCCGGTTCGTCGCTTCTGTTCTGCGTCGTCGCCCCCTTCCGCTGTACATCCGTCGCATCGCGGTGCCCATCATTCAAATCGCCTCATTCATCTGACTGCCCAACGGTAGCAAGAGCTAGTGTAGTTAATTGTTCTGCTGACGTCGTGGCATCGGTGTCGGGCTCTCTCTCCATTGCTGCTGCAGCGGTGTTGTTGACTTCTTTGTTGTTGCCTTGTTTTTTATTCCGCTGTTGCATCCCATTATCTACCTCCTCAATCGCCTGGAATCTATTAAAAACAGGAATGGTAGCGTCCTTAGGCTCTACTTCAGCCCCGATTTCTTTGCTTTGCTGATCTTTATCGCCACTCACGCCTATCATTCCCACTGCTTACCATCTTGAGTTCTGTTTTGCTGGTTCCCCGGGGAGCAGGTTTTTTTTGTTTTCCAAATTCTTATCAATGGCCTTCTGTCTATCTTCCTTATGAACCAGTTGCCCTACACCAGATTTATCACCACCATTGGGCAGCAGTTTCTCGGACCCCGGTGGCTTCGGTTTGTTCCCCAAAACAATACAATCAGATTCTTTGTGCCCTAAATGACAACAATAATTGCAGTAATCTGGCATCTATGCGAACTCAACCCTTTGGGGATAGCCACTGGTTACGATACCCGTTTCCCTATTCTGAACAACAATCCAAACTAAATCCACGGGTGTTTTCCTGCAATCATACTCAACGCAAACGCGAGCCACACTTGGCCTGGAACCCTTAGCTGTTGCCTCATCCACAAATAACGGGTTGCCTACTGTTTTGGCTACTAACAACAATGCAGATTTCTCAAATAAGTGTGCTTTCAAATTCGGGAAGGAGATCCATACGGGCACTACTACCGATTTTTTTTCTGGTTCAAAGTCTGGTGACCACTTAAAGACTCTCATTTTTTGGTTAGCAATAAACCAGTGTTGCTTAGTCCATATTCGGTTGAAATCTTGATCATTAGATAAGTGGATGAGGACATGTTTGTAGTCTAACCACTTGATTTCGTACGCACCTGTTAAACCAATCCCTTTGAAAGCAGATCTAACATCTTGCAACTTAGGCATTTGGGAAAACTTACCCACAAGGGACATCTTGAACGGCTATGCTAGAGTCGATATTTCATCTTCAAAAAAGGTAGTAGCAGGGCGATCTTTATACACTACCAGATCTCGGGTTAAGGGCACCACAGGAGGTTTTTCTCCTACAGCTATGGAGAGGAATGACTTCTTTTGAAACTTGGGAGATGTTGGCGGTATGTTTCTTTCTTTAGGAGTTTTCTAGCCGCCATTGTAGACTTGAGCTTGTGACTGTTTTGCTTCTTTTTGGTCTTGGGTGGTCCCAAGTGACTTAGAGCGTGCCGAAGTAGAACAGGGGGGATGGGTGGGGGGGTCTGGTGGCCGACCAGTGGCCATGCCGTAGAGGGGGAGGAGCGGGGGAAAGTCAACCTTGCTCATAGGTCATAGATGAATCTTACGCTTTCATTGATTTTGTAAAAGATATGTTTAAATGGATTGTGTTGGCACTGCGTTGCCTTGTGTTCATGTAATAGAAAACTTTAAATGAATGACAGGCATGGTAAACTTAGTTATTATGCATACCTTAATACGAGAGGCGTGGAGGGTATCGCCTGAGGTATGGTTAGAGTTCACATCACGCCGAACCACCACGTAAGGGTGAACTCCGCTAACGACAAGGAACGGCGGTGTTTTCTAAAATAAAAATGGTTTTATGCATATTTGATATTTTTTAACAACCTTGGCGGATTTGGTTGGATACCCCAATGCAAGGTATCACTGAATATGAGTTTTTGGCACGAGCCAAGTTTTTATAAAGTCATAAGCCTTGTTGTCTATTTTTGATAAAATATAATTGTTTTACATGGATTGAAATAAATTTTAATATTATGAATCATGTTTCTTGGCATGGTGAGAAAATTGAATTAAATGGTTTTTAGCAGCTCCCCTATTTGTTTTCAGTGAATTAAATCAGTAATTCCTCACGTATAGGTGAGCTATGATTTGTATATGATTTTGAATAATATTTGATTTATGAAGAGCTAGCTCGATTTTATTGATTTGGTGCAAAAAATAGTTATAAGGCACAAAACCCCTGGTTGAAATAAATTGATTTCATAATCCTGTATTTTTATATTCAAATGATATACCGTTTGCTTGTTTCCTATTTACTCCCTATTCACTAAGTCTATGTGACTCACACCCTAGTTTTCTCCTTTTCCAGATAAGGATTGATCTAGCACGTACTCATCGACGTGCTCAGTTATTTGTGGATAGGTAAAGGCATCTCATAGCATTTTATTTCGAGTCGCTCCGCTGCTAAAAGTCAAATTTTAACAATTCGTTTATTAAGTTGTAAACAAATTCTAAATTTTTATATAAGTATTAAGTTGGAAGTTATAAATTTTAGTGTATATACTCGCAAACTAAAATGAAGAAAAAAATTTGTATTGATTTTTATATTTTTGGTTCAATTTAATATATGGCAGTATAAATATTATTTGGTGATTGAATGTAGTAGATTAATGAGAATTTCGTAAAGCTTTGTTTGGGACTTGGTGGGATCTCCCGGAGGTCTCAGAAACCCTAGGAGGAAAAAATTGAAGAAAAATTGTGGGATTTCAAGGGATTTAGCAAGTAAAGGTAAAATTTCTTAATTTTTACTTGTGATCTACTTTCCCCATGATTTCTTTCTCATTTTCCAAGCTTAGAACTCAAGTTTGCATGATGAACCCATGCTGGCCGAACATGTAGAGAGAGAGAAAGATGATTGATTTGGTTAGATTTTAGTGTAATCTAGTGTTTTTAGTTAGTTAGTGATGTGTAGTCTAAAAATCATGCATGAAAATTTAGCAAGAAAATAATTTGTTCTTCATTAAATCCTTTATAGCTGAATTTCATAGGGAGAATATTGAGGCTACAAATTGTGGTATTTTAAGGTATTTTGATGGAATTTGATGATTGGTGATGTTAAAAATTAAATGGGAAAATTTGGCATGAAAATTTGAATTTTTACCTAATGTATAGACATATGTGTTATGTGGTTTAGGACTGATAAATTAAATTATATTCACAATCATTGAGGTATTTTGGATATAATTGGAGTATTGAAAGTGAAATGAATCGAATTGGAGTTGAATTGAAGGTTTTAGCAATTTAAGCCGTGTATAGGCATGTCACGACCTGGAACTCCCATTGAGTCCGTGACAACCGCTGCGACGTCTCGATAGGTACTCATACCTTGAATATAGACCGAAACCTCGCAAGGCTTTTATATAAGCTTTCTTACCTCCCTTGTGAGCAACAATTACTAAAATCATATTTTGAGGAAATAGTAATCATTTTCAAGTCAAAATCAATCGAAAAGAAATTTCTACTACACAGGGGTATTTTTGACATTTTTCTTCAAAATTTTCGAAATCGGCTAAGATTGTAGTATGTGGGTGAAAAACACATTTCATAATCAAACATAAGTTTAGATGTCTAAAACCTTTATTTAAAGTGAAATAGTAACTATTTGAATATAATAAAAATATTGAATAAAATATTCTATCTTCTTGTAAAATAATTTTTATAGAAAGCTACGTAAATAATTATTTTGTAACATGAAAGCAAAATAAATTCTTACATACTGTAACAGAGATAGCCAGAGTATGTAACTCAACATACAATGACAAGTGGGTCCTCGTACGACAAAATTGAACTAAGGTTGTGAGTCGGTAAACCTTTGATTTCCAAGGTTGCAACTCCAAAATTTGCCTTTTGACAATATCAGCTAACTACTGACTATCCTGAGCCTGAAATGGATGGAAATGAGGGTGGTGAGATTTTATAATCCCAGTGAGTAAACAAACATCACCCAAAATATCTAAAGTCGAGTAAATGGAGATGATTAAAACATTCCATCGTACTTTGATTTATAATAGTCAAACTCATTTCAACTAGATGAAATAAATTCATTTTTACTCAATTAATTGATATGGCTTGTGAAATTCTTAAAACTTGGCTTTTGCCAAAACTCATACTCGGCGACACCTTGATCAGAGGCATCCATCCGAGCCAGCCAAGGCTATAAAATTTCATGTACATGTAAAATATATTTTTACGTTTGAAAATTCAACCGTTCCTTGGCGTTAGCTAAGTTCGCCTTCACTTGGTGGTTTGGCGTGAAGTGAACTCTGTCATATCTCAGGACAACCTTTTACGCCTTTACAACTGAGATAAAGATATATAGTAGAGTTTTACCGTGCCACCTCTAAATAGGCTAGTCCATGGAACCCGGCTACTGCAATAGTGAATAATCCACCAATTGAATAAAAGTTTCAATAGCATGAATTGGAAATTTCATTACTAACCAATTTATCTGAACAAAGTAAATAATTAACATTTTTCAATACAATTATCAATTCAGCCAATCATGCCATAATATCATAAGCCATATAATTCAAATCACAATTTGCAAAGCAGTGTGGGGTCTCCAATTACTCTAATTTCAAATCAATCATCAAATTTTCAATTCAATTTATAAAAATTCAATTTATTTTATAAATTCATATTTTTCTCATAAAATAAACAATTCACCATTTTAAAAAATTTTTCACAAAATCATCAAATTGAGTAAAAATTACTCCAGATAATTAAGGCAATAATAAGTTTACTCATAGTACTAGGAGTTCGAAATACTTCTATTCTCGATCCTCAGGCGCAATGTCTTTACTTTTACCAATATAATTTGCTCACCACCTATCCATAATGCACAGCAAACAATTCACTGAATTGGTGCTAAATTGATATAAAACCAAATCAGGCTCTATTCTAATGCGCAAAATGAAATATGAAATGCTCAGGTGACTATCTAAATACGGTATCTTTTCTAAATTCCATTGTATACCTAAATAAATCGGTATTGGCCTCATTTGATTTTTCATTCGATTAATTCGCCAATATACCCAATTCAACTCCAAGTAATTCTATTTCTCTTTCAATACTCTATACTAATGCATAATATGAAATGCAAATTGTCCGAATATCGCTTAAACGCGGTGTTGACTTAATTTGGCCTATCACTCGATTAAATAGCCAACGCATCCAATTTAATTCTAAATTGCTTCGTTTCTTTTCTAATACTTCAAATCACCAAACATAGGCCAAATAACCTAAAATTCAGCATAACCACTTTCACATTTCTTCATGGGAAATTCGACCATGGTGGTGCATTCACACTAGAATTTTTTCTATTTAATTTTTTCACCATAATTCATCATTTTCTAACCAATTCACTTGAATTAACATCAATCCACCATCAGCACTCTACATGTGAGATTCGACCATGATGGGTTTCCAAGGAATATGTGATTCTCTTTACTTGTTTTCATACTACCCATCATTAACTAACCAAAACCACTAATCTAGCAAGAAATTTAACTAAATTCAAGCACAAAATCTCTTCTCTCATGTACAGTCAACCATGATACCCATTTGCAAACTTTGATTTCAGCCATGGAAATGAGAAAATAAAGCATGGGTAATGTATATCTCAAGCAAAAATAAAGAAATTTACCTTATCTTGCTTGATTCCTTGAATTTTCACACTTTCCCTCTTAATTTCTCTTCCTAGGGTTTTGTTCTTCCTTTGTTTCCCTTTTCCCCTTGTTTAGTTGAATATTGAGAATGAAATGGGGGATTTATGGGCTGATTTTTCAAGTTAAATATTAAATAAATCAAGCTTGACACGTGGCATGATATCACTGGTCCACAATTTAAATATTTATATTTTAACCTTTTATTCTTTACCACATAAATTGTCATATTTATCCACACTAATAATGAATAAATTCTTTGGTCTTGCCAAGTGTTGGGGGTGAAAAATTACCATTTTGCCTCGGGGGTGGCAAAATTATCATTTTGCCCCTATGCTTCTAAAAATACCGAAATTAAAATTTTTCACTTCTAAACCACAAATAATACTCCAAATGATCAATCTCAGTCAAATGTAGTCAAAATCTTTTTTAAAAATTCCTATTTTGTCCTTGGGTGGCAAAATGACCATTTTGCCCCTAGGTAGTCAATATTCCAGATTGACTCCAAATTAGTCCTCGAACTCCGAATCATCATTTTAAGTTATTCCTGGATTGTAAAATTTTCAATTTCACCTTAAAATCTCTATTTGGACTTATTCGAGGTTTAAATTGACTTAGTAGTACCTCTAGGTACAATATCAACTTTTGATTATTTTTCAGGGATTTCCAAGTATGCAAACATGTTGTCCATTACATGTATGACATGGCAAGTATTTTAGGGCTAGGCTTGACAGCTGAAATGGTTAAAGGCATTCCCTTCGGGGGGAGTAAAAGGTCTGGGGTACAAGTCGTACTAATTGCACTTGAGGCCTTGGGGTGCCCTACTGCAGCGGTTAGGTGGGACCCCTGTAACCAGACATAACAGTACCTTGGAATTGTGGGCCCCGAGGGGGATGCCATAAGGCAAGTTAGGTCGGACATCGTAATTAAGCGATTGTCCCGAGCCTTTCACATCCTATCTCATGCATATATATAGATAAGAGCCTGAAATAGTTTATTGGTTTAACCCAAATTATTGATGTCACAACCCGAAACTCCCATCGAGCCCATGACAACTGCCGCGACGTCTCGATAGGCATTTATACCCTGAATACCGATCGAAACCTCGTAAGGCTTTTATATCAGTTTTCTTACCTCCCTTGTGAGCTACAGTTGCCGATCATCATGTTTTAACAAATTACAAGGCATTTTTAATCAGAACAATCATAAAATAATCTTTGACTCATAAGGGCATTTTAGTCATTTTCCTCAAAAAATTTTGAACCATAATAATTTGAAGCATATAAGTGATAAACACGTATTTTGAAATCAAAAACATGTTTTGCTATCTAAAACATTCATTTTAAATGAAAAGGTAACCCTTAAAATGTAATAAAAATATTTAATAAAATATTCCATTATCTTATAAAATAATTTTTATACAACAGTCCGTAAATAATTTTTGGGACACAAAAGCAAAATAAATTCTTACATACAATAATAAAGGTAACCAGAGTATACAATTACATTTACAGCGACACGTGGGCCCACAAATGTTCAGAAGTAAAGAGGACAGTGAACCTACTGTCGATGAGGTTGCAGGGCCAACTGTAGTCCTTGACAAACTCAGTTATCTACAACTATTCTAGGCCTGAAAGGGTGGAAATGAGAGTAGTGAGTTTACACAGCTCAATGAGTAAACAAATATCACCTAAAATATCTAAAGGCGAGTAAAAGGAGATAATGAAAATTGTCCATCTCAAAAGGGTTTGATATCATGAAAATTCATTTAAATCAGTTAAAGTAAATTCATTTCACCCAAACAATTAATAAGGCTTATGATTTTCTTAAAAACTTGGTTTATACCAAAGCCAATACTCGAGGACACTTGATCGTCATCAAAGTCCGACCGAGTCCGCCAAGGCTGTAAAAGTTTCATATATGCATAAAACACATTTTTACATTTGGAAATATAGTCATTCCTTGGCGTTGGCTGAGTTCACCTTCACGTGGTGGTTTGGCATGAAGTGAACTCTGTCATACCTCAGGACAAACCTTTATGCCTCTACAATTGAGATAAAGATATATAGTGGGTTTTATCGTGCCACCTCTAGATAGGCTAGTCCACGAAAACCCATCTACTGCAGTAGTTAATATGCCACCAATTAAATAAAAGTTTCAATAGCATGACTTGGTAAATTCATTGCCAACCAATTTATTAGAACAAAGCAAACAGTTCACATTTTTCAATACAATTATCAATTCAGCCAATCATGCCATAACATCATAAGCCATTTGATTCAAATCATAATTTACAATAAAGAATGTGGTCTCCAATTACTGTAATTTCAAATCAGTCATCCAATTTTCAATTCAATTTATAAAAATTCAATTTATTTTATAAATTCACATTTTTCTCATAAAATAAATAATTTACCATTTAAAATCATTTTTTTTCACAAAATCATCAAATTGAGTAAAAATTACTCTAGATAATTAAGACGATAATAAGTTTGCTCACAGTTATCAAAAACCGAATTCGGGTACTTCGACTATAAATCCTCGGATGCAATTTCCCTGCCTTTGTCAGAGGATTCACCACCTAGACACATTGCACAGTCAAGAAATTTACCACATTGGTGCTAGACCGTAATAAACTAATTTAGACTCCATACTAATGCATGACATGAAATGCAAATTGTCTGAATATCGCTTAAACGCAATGTTGACCTAACTCGACCTATCACCCGATTAAATGGCTAATCTGTCCAATTTAGCTCCAAATGACTCCATTTCTTTTCCAATACTTCAAATCACCAAACACCAATCAAATAACACAAAATTCAGCAAAACCATCTTCACATTTCTTCTTGAAAATTTTGACCATGGTGGTGCATCAACACTACAATTTTTCCTATTTAATTTTCTCACCATAATTCATTATTTTCTAACCAATGCACTTGAATTAACATCAATCCACCATCAACACTCTACATGTGAGATTCGGCCATGATGGGTTTCCAAGGAATATGTGATTTTCTTCACTTGTTTTCATACTACACATCATTAACTAACTAAAAACAATAATGTAGCAAGAAATTTAACTAAATTCAAGCACAAAAACTCTTCTCTCATATACGGTCAGCCATGATACTCATTCCCAATTTCACCTTAAAATTCCTATTTTAACTAGTTTGAGGCATAAATCGACTTGGTTGTACCTCTAGGTAGAATGCTGACTTTTATCTATTTTTTTGAGATAATTCAAGTATGCAAGCACGATGTCAATTATATGAATGACATGACAGATATTTTAGGGCTGGGCTTGACAATTGAATTTCGTGTCATGTATTATGGATAGGTGGTGAGCCATTTGATACGGGTAAGAGATTGTACCCAAGAACCAAAAATAGGAGTATTTCGAACTCTTAGTACTGTGAGTAACCTTATTATCGTCTTAATAATCTAGAGTAATTTTTTTCAATGTGGTGATTTTGTGGAAAAATGATTTTAAATGGTGAATTGCTTGTTTTATGAGAAAAATGTGAATTTATAAAATAAATTGAGTTTTTATAAATTGAATTGAAAATTGGATGACTGATTTGAAATTAGAGTAATTGAAAACCACACGATGTATTGTAAATTATGATTTAAATCAAATCGCTTATGATATTATGGCATGATTGGCTGAATTGATAATTGTATTGAAAAATGTGAAATGTTTGCTTTGTCTTGATAAATTGGTTAGCAATAAAATTGCCAAGTCATGCTATTGAAACTTTTATTGAATTGGTGGGATATTAACTACTGCAGTAGACGGATTTCTGTGGACCAACTTATTTAGAGGGGGCACGGTAAACCCCACTATATATCTTTATCTCAGTTATGGAGGCGTAAAAGGTATGTCTCGAGGTATGATAGAGTTCACTTCATGCCAAACCACCACGTGAAGGCGAACTCAGCCAACACCAAGGAACGGCTGTGTTTCCAAAAGGAAAAAAAAAGAAGAGTTTTATGCATATATCAAACTTTTACAACCTTGGCGTACTCGGTCGAACTTTGATGACGATCAAATGTCCTCGAGTATTGGCTTTGGCATGAGCCAAGTTTTAAAGAAAATCATAAGCCTTATTAATTGTTTAGACAAAACACAATTATTTATATGGATTGGGATAAATCTTTATGTTATGAAACCTATTATGATGGGAAAATTTCATTGTCTCTATTTATTTGACTTTACATATTTTAGATGGCATATGTTTACTTACTGGGATTTTATAATCTCACCACCTTCATTTCCATCCATTTCAGGCTCAAGATAGTCAATAGTTAGCCGATATTGTCGAGAGACGAATTTTGGAGTTGCAACCTTGGAAGTCAAAGTTTTTTTCGACTTACAGCTTTAGATCAATTTTGTTATTCGAGGGCCCACTGGTCAATGTATATTGAATTGCATACTTTGGTTATTCTTACTATTGTATGTATGAATTTATTATGCCTTTACGTCTAAAAAATTATTTACCGATACTTCTATAAAAATTATTTTATAAGAAAATAGATTATTTTATTAAATATTTTATTATATTCAAGAAGTCACAATTTCACTTCAAACGGACGTTTTAGACATCTAAATTTTTTTTTAATCATAAAATATATGTTTTCTACTCACCTACTACGTTTTTTGCCAGTTTCGAGATTTTTGAAGAAAAATAACCAAAATACCCATGTGAGACAAAAATTATTTTTTTCTATTGTTTTAAGTTGGAAAAAGCTCAAAATTCTTTGAAACATGATATTTGACAACTGTTGCTCATAGGGGAGGTATGAAAACTGGTATTAAAGCCTTGCGAGGTTTCGGTTGACATTCGGGGTAGGAATGTCTATCGGGGTAGGAATGTCTATCGAGACATTGCGACGGTTGTCATGGGCTCGATGGGAGTTCCGAGTCATGACAAAGTATTTATAGTGGTTCGGTCCAAGACCTACATCCACTACCTTGATTATCCAACCAAGGATTTTTAAACCAAACACTAAAATGGTAGAATTCACAAGCTTCCACCAAGTTTTTACAATGGTTTTTCCAAGGCTTAGCCACAACCTTTACACTAGTTTTTCACGAGATCAACTAAAACCCCAAGGTGGTTTTTCAAGGCTCAACCACAGCCTATCACTAGTTTTACTCGGGCTAAACTAAAACCCAATGTGGTTTTTCAAGGCTTAACCACAACATTTACTCTATTTTTTTATGGGCTAAACTAGAACCCCAATGTGGTTTTCAAGGCTCAACCACAACCTTTACACTAAACTTTTGAAGGCTAAGTTGTAACCTGCAAACATTCAAGCAAACCTTGCTTGAATCAAACACTTAGAGTGAAACCCTTACTCTAAGAATACGACGATGACAGGAGAAAATACCTAATGATCACATGATTGATCTATATGGTACAAGTTTAAGTGCTAAACATAATTACTAAAGATAGGCGTTTGAGTGCAATGAAGAGTACAAAGAATTTCTGAGCTTACTGCTCTTTTTGGCTTGAATATGATGAATTCTCTCAATAATCTTCCAAAAGTTGGTTCTTTGGCATTTGAAGATGTTTTTATAGCTAGAGAGGCTTGTCTGATGGTTGTTGGAACATTTATTACCGTTAGAAACAGTTTAGGGAAGGTTTTAGCTGTTAATATGTCTTGTAGTAGCCTAGTGTACGTTGCAGACAAAGAGCTCTTAATTGACTAAGATTTTTCCCTTGGTCGCCTAATTTGGTTCTGTCTTGGTCGCAGATTCCAAAGAGCACTTAGTCGACTAACCCATTTTCTTGGTCGACTAACTCAGTTCTATTTCTCATTAATCTTCAACCTTCCACTTCTCCAGTTTGAGTTTTGCCCAACCAATGATCTTCATTATTCAACCAGAAAGCTTCCTTTAAGTGGGTCAATCTTCTTCCTTATCCATATCAACTTCTTATAAGCATATTTGAAAGATTGACTCATAGTTTCCTCATAAACATTTACCTTGCACACTTAGGTAGAAATATTAGACACACAAGGATGGGAATGTTTTATAATCATCAAAAACTAATGGAGCCAACAGTCTCCCCCTTTTTGATGATGATAAAACATCCCTTGGTTAATAGCATTGTGTCTTTTTAATTCCTTTTCAGTTTCTGCAGAAAACGAGGGATACTCCCCCTTAGTTCATGATCCCTCTAAGTTTGTGCATATTTTTCATTCATTCCAGCAAGTTTTTATCTATGTTATATTCATAGTGACATTTTACATTCTTTCTTTGGATAAAAGATGTTCATATATGCAGATTTAAGAGCAAATGGCTAGTTGACAGATTATTATTGGTTTTTCATTTCTGTAAATTTTTGTCAACTGCTTGTTATTTCCAGATTTCATTTAAACCATCATTTTTCTAGTAGACTCTTTATGAACATCATTCATATGTACTCTAAAGCATATTCATTTTTGCAATATTATTTCAAAATGGTTTGTCAACATAATAACTCAATATCAATGTAGAATCAAAAAATTGCAACAGTATTTCACATATATCAATAGTAAATTTCCAGCAATATTTCATAATGCCATAAACATCATTTTCAAAGTTAAAATACCATAAACAACTATCAGCATGCATGTTCCAAACATCCATAAAGTCAGCCAAGATTAAGATTCAATGTTTGAATGACATTGTGGCATAATATCCAACAAAAATAGTAACTGCAGATTTGTTCCTAAAATGTCCTTGAGTCAAATTTCCTTCCTAGCAACCATGGAATCTTGGTACGTTACCCTCATGATTTTTTTTTTGTTTTTCTTAATGTTTTTCCTAAAAGTCTAGTACCTCTACCCTCATATTTTTTATTTTTCTTGTAAGTTTATTACTCCCTTTTTTTGTCATCATCAGAGGGGGTTGAGGCATCATTCTTCAAAAGGAAATGGAATGGATTCAAGGGAATCTATCTCGTCCCATTGTTCCCCAAAAGGATTTAGAGGAAAGGGAGAGGGTGGTTTTGGAGATGGTTGAGTGGATGCTTCAAGATGTTACTGAGAAGGCTGAAGAGGTGTCTGTGTAGCTTTTTCTAGAGTGGCCTGATTAGAAACTTCTATTGGGGCTTAAGGAGAGCTTGTAGGAAGTGATTTTGCTTTCTCTGCCAGTTTGAAAAACTTCCTTGATCTCGGAGGTACAAATTTTCTAGTTATCTTCTTCTATCTCATGGTAGGTGGCTGAGGCTAAGACTTAGTTATAGGAGCTATTTCTTTTGTTTTTCTTTTTCCTTTGTCTTTTCCTTTTGCTGTAGCTTCATGTTTTGAAGACTTTGCCTTAGTGGCTTAAGCTACTGCTGCCTCTTTCTCTGTCAGCTCTTTTCTCACCATCTGGTAGAAAAGTCCCATGATAGACACTTCATCAGAGTGAAGAAAGGATGCTTCTTGTGTAGGATGTGATGGAGGCTGATGTTCAGAAAAGCCAATGGGTGAACCAATTACCTCAATGCCTTGATCAGATGTTTCCTTTCCTACTGAGGTGGATTTGAGAGGCTTCTCAAATCCTGGTTCAAGACCTTGGTGACCAGGACTTGTCTTGGTAGGCAGATCCTTCAACTTGAAATTCAAGGCTTGCATCTTGGAATTCAAAACCTTTTGCTTGTAAGGCCTATCCTTCAGCACCCTGTCCTTCTTATGCCATGCTTTGGGTAGTAGAGGAGTTAGCTTCAGCAGGTCCAGTTGGCATTTCAAAATTTTCTTTCAAGTTGGCCTTAATCTGATTCATCATTTCCTCAATTTTTACAAGCCTTGCTCCTTGATCAGTGAGCTTAGAATCCATCCTCATAAGCAGATTGAACATAACCTCATTGGAGAATGGAGGGGCTGCTATTTCTGGTGGTGTAGGGGCTACCTCTAGCTGAGTTTGCACTGAAGTAATCTTGGAGGTTTTGCTGAAAGTGTCCCCATACACCTTGTATCCCATCTTGATCAGACTTCCCAAAAAGATAGGTTGATCTCTACTCTTCACCATGTCCATCTCTTATATTTTAGCCCAGATTTCCTTCTTCTTGACAAAGGATGTGATTATATTGCCATATGGCAAGTGAATCTTTTCCAGTTTACATGCAACCCTCATTCTTTCTATCATGAACCTTCCAAGGTTCAGAACTTCTCCAGTGAAAGTGTCAAGCCTAGCCCTAAAATACTCATCATGTTATACATGTAATGGACAACATGTTTGCATACTTGGAAAACCCCGAAAAATAGTCAAAAGTCGGTATTATGCTAAGAGGTACAACTAAGTCGATTTAAGCCTTGAACAAGTTCAAATGAAGATTTTAAGGTGAAATTGAAAATTTTATAGTCAAGGAATAACTTAAAATGATGATTTGGAGTTTGATAGCTGATTTGGAGTCAAATTAGAATTTTCGAGATCCAAGGGTAAAATGGTCATTTTGCCACTTGAGGACAAAATGGGAATTTTTAGAAGCGATTGTGATCATATTGGACTTATTGGAGTATGATTTGAGGTTGAAAAGTGAAAAATTGTAATTCTAGTATTTTTCGAAGCACATGGGTAAAATGATAATTTTACCACCTCGGGGGCAAAATTGTAATTTTGCACCACCCAACACATGTCCAACAGATGAAATACATTTATTATTATTATGGATAAGTGAGAAATCATGTGTGGTGGAAAAGCATTACTTAATTGTTAAGTATAAAAAGTGGACTAATAAAAAGTCGACACGTGGCACATTTAAAACCATATAATATTTTCCTTTAAAATCAGCCCATAAAACCCATTTCTTCACTTCATTTGGCCGGCCATAGCTAAATGCAAAGGGGGAAAGAAGAACAAATACCCTAGCCACCAAGATTTAAGAGGAAAGTGTGAGAATTCAAGGAAATAAGTGGAAAAGGTAAAATTTCTTAACTTTGGCTAGTGATCTATCATTTTTGTGCATTTTTTTTCATTTTAAACGGTTGAGAATCAAGATCTCATGAAGGTGTTCTTGCTGGTCAAAGTTTTAGAAAGAGATTTTGATGCTTGAATTAGTTAGATTTCAACATATTCTAGTGTTTTTAGTTAGTTAGTGATGTTTAGCATGAAAATTTAGCAAGAAAATCACTTGATCTTCATTAAACCCATTGAGGCAGAATTTTAGGGGGTGAATATTGGAAAGGAATTTTGTGATATTTTGTGTAAATTGGTTAGGATTTAATGGTTTTAATTAATGGTGGTGATAAAAACCAAAATGATGATAATTAGCATGAAAACAACAAAATTCCACATTAAACCCCATTGGCCGAATTCTTCATATGGTGTATTGATGTTGAAATTGATTTTATTCTAAGTGAAATTGGTTAGGAAATGATGAATTATGGTGTGAGAATTAAGCTTGAAAAGTTTTATTGGTAGTAGACATTTCATGGCCGAATATTCCAAAATGAAATGTGAAGGTGAATTTGCCACATTTCATGTTAATTGACTAGTATTTGATGAATTGGAGGGTTGAAAAAGAAATAGAATTAATTGGAGTTAAATCGAACGTATTGGCCATTTAATCGGGTAACAAATCGAATTAGGTTAATACCGGATTTAAATAGTTACTCGAGGATTTTACATCTCATTTTAAGCATTCGTATAAAGCTTGAAATAGATTTATAGTGTTATGACACAATGTATTAAATTATGTGTCATGTATTGGATATAGGTGGTGAGCATTCTGGAAAAAGTACAGAAATCGTACCAGAAGACTGGGACTAGGAGCGTATCGACTCTTGAAACAGTGAGTAAACTTATTATCGCCTTAATTATCTAGAGTAATTTTTACTCAATTTGGTGAATTTTTGAGAAATGAATTAAAATGGTAAATTGCCTTGTTTTTATGAGAAAAATTGTGAATTTATAAAATAAAAATGAATTTTTATAAATTGATTTGGAAATCAGACAATGATTTTGAAATTAAAGTAATTGGAGACCGTTTGTTGTGTTATATATTATGATCTGAACTAAATGGCTTATGATAAAATGGCATGATTGGCTGAATTGATATTTGCGTTGAAAAGTATGAATTTTTTGCTTTGTCTGAATAGATTGTGTAATGAATTAATTGCCATATCATGCAATTGGAGATTTGATTGATTGGTGGGTTATAGAATTTTCACTGCAGTGACAGGTTTTTGTGGATTAGCCTATTTAGAGGGGCACAGTAAACCCCATTATATTATACCTTTGATGAGAGGCACGGAGGGTAACTCCTGAGGTATGATAGATTTCCCTTCACGTCGAACCATCACGTGAGAGTGAACTTAGCCAACGCCAAGGAATGGTTGTGTTTTGAGAAATTATGAAATTTCAATAGCCTTGGAGGTCTCGGTCGGACACTTCTGATCAAGGTGTCATCGAGCATGAATTTTTTGCATGAGCCAAGTTTTTAGTAAACCATAAGCCATATTAATTTTTAGAGCAAAATGAATTTATTTTATATAGTGAAAGGAATTGAAATGTTATGAACCATTTTATGATGATTTATTTAATCGTCTCCATTTACTCGACTTTAGATAGTTTAGATGGTATATGTTTACTCATTGGGATTTTATAATCTCACCACCCTCATTTCCTCACATTTCAGGCTCAAGATAGTCCGTGGTTAGCGGATTTGGTCAAGGACCACAATTAGGCTTGAATCATCAAAAACTGTATGTTCACAGTTTCCGATGCTTTTAGTTAGTCGTGGGCCCATGTGTCACTGTAAATAAAATTTTATACTTTGGTTGTCTGTATTATAGTATGTATGAATATATTTAACTTTTACGCTACAAAAATTATTCACCAATAACTATATAAAAATTGTTTTATACGAAAATAGAATATTTTATTAAATATTATTATTTTATTCTAATAGTTACAATTTTACTTCAAATGAAAGTTTTAGAAAGCAAATTATAATCTTTGATTTTGAAATATATGTTTTTCTACTTATGAACTGCATTTTTAGCTAGTTCCGAGATTTTTGGAGAAAAATGATGAAAATGCCTCGGTGAGCCAGAAAATAATATTTTAATGTTTAATTTGGAAATGACTTATGATTCTTTGAAATATGATATTTAATAACTATTGCTCACCTGGAATATGCGAAAGCTAATGCTAAGCCTTGCGGGGTTCTGGTCGGCATTCCAAGTAATGAGTGCCTACGGGGACGTCGCGACGGTTGTCACGGGTTCGATGGGAGTTCCAGATCGTGACAGAAAGCATGCTCCATCAACCAGAGATCTTGAAGGTTGATGTAGCTTATGCTACCACTCCTACCATGCAGATTAGCAGCTACAAAGTAATGCAAGATTCTAAATTGTGGACTAATTATTAGTCCTGCATTGCTTTTTGAAAAATTTTTTTTTGTCTTTCTTGTGACAATTTCCCACACAGATGCAGGATTATACTTGTCAAGCATTTCATACTCTCCATCTTCACCTTCTATTCCTAATAAATTACTCAAATCTGAAGCTATAACTAAAAACTCTTTCCCATTTAAAAATACATTCAAGTTGTCTTCAGAAAAGTCTTCTGAATCATTAAGTTCTTTCTCACTTAATGCAATGCTAGCATAGAATTCCTTAACTAAACTAGCACTATATGTCTTGTCCTTGAAAGAACTATACTTCTTTATTCTCATCTCATTAAAATAATCTGTTAAGCTTGTTTGGAGTTTAGGGTTCTCACTGAAACTCTCCCAATCAATATACTTCTCGCATGTAATGGGAGCATTCTCAATTTTCCTAAATCTCTCCTCATGAATTTTGTTTCTAAATTTGAGAGATGAGGAGGATGAAGTATCGTTTGAAGACATTTGCTTCTTGTATTTCTTCTTTGTTTTTCTAGATTTCTTATTCTTTTCTGTATGTTTCTTCTGTTCAAAATTCTTGTCAGTCTTTTTCTTTTCAGAACTTGATACTTCCTTCAGCTTCTTCTATGGATGCTCTAACTTAGGACTCTTTTCCATTAGTCTTTTCCCTTTCTTCTTCTCCAGAGCTCTTTAAGTAAGGTCGATTTGGCCATTGATTGTTTTGATAGTGGTTTCTAAATTTAGGATTTCAGGTTGTGAGAGAAGAAAGATTCTCGGTTGATTTCTAAAGAGGGAATGCATATGAGATTGCTAAGGTTTTGAAAGAATCGGTTATCAGAAGATGAAGGAAATAAGTGATTGACAGTTGCCAATTTAGGAATCGTCTGCCTCCCCTTTAACAATTGCCTCAATTTTTTAAAATTTCAAAACTCCTTCCCAATTATTAATTAATTACTGTCTCAATTTTACTCTTTTTTTTCATTACCCGGTAAGCATAAAATTTCTTAATTTTAACACTTTATCATTTGGCCAGCAGTTCTTTGATTCTAATGAAACCGAATCCTCTTAGTTGACTATGTTTCACACTTTAGTCGACTAAGTGCCTCTTGTTTTTCTCTGCTTAGTCTAGGCTTCTCCCTACAATTCTTCCAAACAACATATTCCTAAATTTCTTCTAATTTTACAGAATCTATCCTTAGTAAGGGGTTTGGTAAATATGTCAGCAAGCTGATGCAAAGTGCTCACAAATTCGATATTAATTTCTCCCTTAGTTACATATTCTCTAATGAAGTGATGTCTAACCTCAATGTGTTTGGTTCTTGAGTGCTGTACAGGGTTCTTTGAGATGTTAATTGCACTGGTATTGTCACAATATATTGGAGTGTTATTCATTGACAATCCATAGCCTTTTAATTGTTGTTTGATCCATAAAACTTGTGTGCAACAACTTCCTAAGGATACATATTTAGCTTCAGCAGTGGACAAGGCTATTGAATTCTGCTTCTTACTTGACCAAGATACAAGCATGCTACCTAGGAATTGACATGTTCCACTAGTGCTTTTCCTATCAATTCTACTTCCTGCAAAGTCAGCATCTGAATAGCCTACAAGACTAAATGAAGATTCCTTGGAGTACCAAATTCCTAAAGTTTGTGTTTCTATGAGATATCTAAATATTCTTTTCACAGTAGTTAGGTGTGTTTCTTTAGGTTGAGACTGAAATCTAGCACACAAACACACACTAAATTGAATATCCGGTCTACTTGCAGTCAAGTAAAGAAGAGATCCAATCATACCTCTATAAAGCTTTTGATCTACATCTTTACCTTTCTCATCAGCATCAAGTTTTGTCAATGAACTCATTGGTGTGCTGATAGGTTTTAGTTTCAACATTTCAAACTTCTTGAGTATGTCTTGAACGTATCTATCTTGGCTGATAAAAATTTCTTCTTTGCATTGCTTGATTTGAAGGCCAAGAAAATACTTCAATTCTCCCATCATGCTCATCTCGAATTCTCCTTGCATTTCTTTAGCAAAGTTCTTGCAAAGGGATTCATTAGTAGCACCAAATATAATGTCATCTACATAAATTTGAACTATGATTAGATCATTTAGGTTTCTTTTGATAAATAATGTTGTATCTATGA
Organism: Theobroma grandiflorum; assembly: GCA_036013995.1. Classification (NCBI taxonomy): domain Eukaryota; kingdom Viridiplantae; phylum Streptophyta; class Magnoliopsida; order Malvales; family Malvaceae; genus Theobroma; species Theobroma grandiflorum. Next base: position 11,090,373 of record CP142126.1, read on the forward strand.
TGCCCCTAACATAGTCTTTTTCTACCGAAATTTAGAAAGCCTTTCATACCAAGCTATAGGAGCTTGTTTTAATCCACACAAGGCTTTGTGAAGTTTAAAAACATATTTTGGTTTTTCAAAATCCTCAAAACCAATTGGTTGTTCAACATAAACTTCCTCTTGAATAAGTCCATTAAGGAATGCACTCTTTACATCCATTTGATATAACTTGAAGTTCATATGACAAGCAACGGCAACTAATAACCTTATGGCTTCTATTCTAGCAACCAGAGCAAAGGTTTCCTCATAATCTATCCCTTCTTCTTGATTATATCCCTTTACTACCAATCTTGCTTTATTTCTTACCACATTTCCTTGTTCATCAACCTTATTTCTATATACCCATTTAGTGCAAACTATAAGATGATTTGAGGGCTTAGGCACTAGTGACCATACATTGTTTCTCTTGAATTGATCTAGCTCCTCTTACATGGCTAAAATCCAGCTTTCTTCGTTTTTAGCTTCTTCAAAACTTTTAGGTTCAACTTAGGAAATAAATGTTGAAAATTCACATATCTCCCTAGTTCCTTTCCTAGTTTTAACTCCATGAGATATGTTACGTATGATTTGTTCTTGTGGGTGATCTCTCACACATCTCCAGCTTCTAGGTAAGTCACTATGCTAGATTTCTTATCTTTGCAGATTTTCAAGAGGTTGAGCCATGGTTTCTTCTCTAGATGAGCCTTCTTCATTGTTCTTATTGTCACTTAGACTCATTTGATCCATGTGTTTCTCTAAATTTTCTAAATCTTTATCATCCTCATGAACTTCCTTTTTAACATGAATTGATTCATCAAAAACTATATAAACAGATTCTTCAACATTTGATGTTCTTTTGTTGAAAGCTCTATAAGCCTTTGAGTTCATGGCATATCCTAAAAATATTGCTTAATCACTTTTGGCATCAAACTTTCCTAATGGTTGTTTTCCATTATTCAAAATAAAGCATTTGTAGCCAAAGCTTCTAAGATGAGAGATGTTTGGCTTTCTTCCTTTGTACAACTCATAGGGAGTCTTTGACATGATTACTCTAATTGAAACTCTATTAAGTATATAAGTTGCTGTGTTGACATGTCACAACTCGGAATGTGATACCCCGTACCTTTGTTGGACACAAATAAGATTGTGTTGATCAAATGAACGATCATTTGATGCTAAATGGCGTGCTAAGAAACGCTCAAAAGAATAAATTATTTCACACGTGCAGAACAGTAATTAAATAATAATATTTTAGTTAGAAACGAATTAGTGAGCTGACGGATGATTTGGAAGTAAACCGAGACATAATAATGTGTTTCGGAACTAAAGAAGACAATTGAAAAATTTTGATATAAAATAATATTTTATAAAATATAAAATATTAATAAAATATTATTTTATTTCAAAAATTTTCAATTGTCTTCTTTAGTTTCGAAACACATTATTATGCCTCGGTTTACTTCCGAATCATCCGTCAGCTCACTAATTCGTCTTCGACTAAAATATTATTATTTAATTACTGCTTCTGCGCGTGCGAAACAATTTATTCTTTTGAGTGTTTCTTAGCATGCCATTTAGCATCAAATGGTCGTTCATTTGATCAACAAAATCTTATTTGTGTCCAACAAAGGTACGGGGTATCACACGGAACTCCCATCGAGCCTGTGACAATTGCCGCGACGTCTCAATAGGCATTCATTCCCCGAATACCGACCGAAACCCTGCAAGGTTCTTATATCAGATTTCTCACCTTCCCTATGAGCATTCATTACCAAACCTCACATCCTGTGGGATTTTAAACTTTTTCCAACTCAAATCAATAGAAAAATAATTTTCGCCTCACAGGGGCATTTTGATCATTTTCAGCGAAAAATTTCAAACTTGGATAAAAACGTAGCAAGTGTGTGGAATACACATATTTCAAAATCAAAAACGTGTTTTTCTATCTAAAACATTCATTTTAAATGAAATAGTAACTATTAAAATATAATAATAATATTTAATAAAATATTGTAATTTCTTATAAAATAATTTTTATAACATAAAAGCTAAACATATTCATACATATAATAATAGAGGTAACCAAAGTATACAACTATAGTTATAGCGACACGTGGGCCCCCGAATATACAAAAGTAGAGAGGACAGTCAGTGAACCTATTGTTGGTGAGGTTGCAAAGCCAACTATAGTCCTCAGCAAACTCAGATATCTACAAACTACTTTGGGCCTGAAAGGGTGGAAAGGAAAGTGGTGAGTTTACACAACTCAATGAGTAAAAAAATATCTCCTAAAGTATCTAAAGGTGAGTAAAATGAGACAATGGGAAACCTCATATCCAAAAGAGTTATGTACCATGAAATTTCATTTCAATCAATTAAAATAATTTTCATTTCACACAGATAATTAAATAGGCTTATGATTTCCAGAAAACTTGGCTCTTGCCAAAAATTTATTTTCAGAGATACCTTGGCCGAGGCATCTAACTGATACCGCCAAGGTTATTAAAATTTCTTAATCGTTCAAAACACAGTCGATCCTTGGCGTTGGCTGAGTTCACTCTCACGTGGGGGTTTGGTGTGAAGTGAACTCTGTCATACCTCAGGAGTTACCCTCTGCACCTCTCATCAGAGATATAATATAATGGGTTTTACCATGCCCCTCTAAATGGGTTGGTCCACGGAAACCCGTCACTACAGTGAGAATTCTATAACCCACCAATAAATCAAATATCCAATCGCATGATTTGGCAATTAATTCATTGCACAGTCTATTCAGACAAAGCAGAAAATTCATAATTTTCAATATAAAAATCAATTCAGCCAATCATGCCATTTTATCATAAACCATCGAATTTGGATCATAATTTATAACATAGCAAAGGGTCTCCAATTACTCGAATTTCAAAACCAGTATTCAATTTTCAAATCAATTTATAAAAATTCATTTTATTTTATAATTTCTTATTTTTCTCATAAAACAAGGCAATTCACTAATTAAATTTTTTTTCCACAAATCACCAAATTGAATAAAATCTACTATAGATAATTAAGGCAATAATAAGTTTACTCACTATTTTTCAGAAGTTTAGATTTTTGATGTACTTTGACTAGTGATCCTCGGGTGCAATTTCCTTGCCTTTGTCGGAGGTCTCACCACCTTGACACAGTATAAAATCAAAGAATTTACTACATTGCCCCCTAGATTGTAATAAACTAATTTAGACTACTAATGCATGATGTGAAATGCAAAAATTCTTTTGAATATTGTCTAAACGCGGTGTTGACCTAATTCGGCCTATTACCCGATTAAATGGCCAACACGTCTAATTTTTCTTCCAAATTGCTCTATTCCATTTCCAATACTTCAATTCACTAAACACAATTCCAATAACCTAAAATTCAGCCTAACAACTTTCACAATTCTTCTTGCAAATTTCGGGTGCATTAACACCATGATTTTTCCTATTCCATTTTCTTACCTTAATTCATCATTTTCTAAGCCATTTCTCTTGAAACAAAAATCAATCCACCAACACACACAACATGGGGCATTCGGCCACTGATGGATGGTGGGAAAATGAATCTTTTTCTTGTGGGTTTGCTTCCAAACACAATTAACTAACTCTAAACACTAACATAACTCAAAATCAAGCCAATCCCATCATGAATTTCCTTCCATACCTATTCGGCCAGCCACTCATTCATCATGCAAACATGTCATTCAACCATGGAAATGAGAAAATAATGCATGGGTAGTGTAGATCTCAAGGAAAAATAAAGAAATTTCACCTTACCTAACTTGATTCCTTGGATTTTCACACTTTCCCTTTGATTTTTCCCTCATAGAGCTTTGTTCTTCCTTTATTCTTCCTTTCCTCTTGTTTGGTCAACCATGGGGTTGAAAATGGGGATTTATGGGCTGATTTTGCATGTTTAATATTAAATTAATCTTTACTTGACACGTGGCAAATTGTGATTGCTCCATAATTTAAAGATTTGACTTTTTCACTTAAATTTTTCACCACATATATTGTCATATTTATCCATTCCCATACATGAAAAAAATCTATAAGTTCAACCAGTGTTGGGGTGTGGAAATTACCATTTTGCCGTCGATAAGGTAAAATTATCGTTTTGCACCTATGCTCCAAAAATACCGAGAACGAAAATTTTTCACTGCTAAACCTCATATTATACTCTATATGATCAATCTTGATCAAATGTGGTCAAAATCTTTTCAAAAAAATTCCCAATTTGTCCTTAAATGGTAAAATGACCATTTTTCCCTTAATCGGTCAATATTCCCAATTGACTCCAAATCAGCCCTCGAACTCTGAATTGCCATTTTAAGTCATCCCTAGACTATGAAATTCCCAATTTCACCTTAAAATCCCTATTTTAACTAGTTCGAGGCATAAATCAACTCAATTGTACTTTCAAATACAATACCGACTTTTATCTACTTTTTCGAGATATTCTAGTGTTCAGGCATGATGTCAATTATATGCATGACATGACAAATATTTTAGGGCTGGGGTTGACATGACAGCTTCAGCCCAAAAGTACTTAGGAAGATTGTTCTCACAAAGCATGGTACTAGCCATCTCTTTTAAGGTTCGATTCTTTCTCTCCACAACTCCATTTTGCTAGGGTGTTCTTGGTGCAGAAAAATTATGTTCCAGTCCCTTTTCATTGCAAAACTTCTCAAATTCATCATTTTCAAATTCTCCTCCATGGCCACTCCTAATCCTAATAATGGGTGTACCTTTTTCATTCTCAACTTTCTTATAATAGCCTATGAAAGTTGATAATGCATCATTCTTGTGAGCAAGGAAATAAACCCAAGTAAACCTAGAATAGTCATCAACTATCACTAAGCCATAAGATTTTTCACCTAGACTTATGGTGCTAATTGGACCAAAAAGATCAATATGTAGCATTTCAAGAGGTCTTGATGTTGAAACAACATTCTTAGCTTTGAAAGAAGTTCTCACTTGTTTTCCTAATTGACAGGCTTCACACATCCTATCATTTTCAAACTTTAGTGTAGGCAATCCAACCACTAGATCTTTCTTAATCAATTTTGAAATGGTGTTCAAACTAACATGTCCTAGTCTCTTATGCCACAACCAGCTGTCATTTTCAGTATTGGCTACTAAGCATATTTCACTATTCTTTTCTAGGTCTTCAAGAAAGATAACATACATATTTTTTAATCTTTTTCCTATGAAGGTAGTCTTGCTAGTGCCTATATCTATTACTTCACATTTGTTGGAATCAAAACAAACCTTGAACCCTTTATCACATAGCTACTAATGCTTAACAGATTATACTTTAAGCCTTTAACAAGCAACACATGATTGATTTGAGTATGAGAGTTCTTACCAACCGTTCTTATCCTTTGAATTCTACATTTTGAATCATCTCCAAAAGACACAGTGCCTCCCTTTTTTTTGTCAAGCTGAGCAAAAAGCATTTCATCTCCTGTCATGTGTCGAAAGCAGCCACTATCCATGTACCATAGCTGCTTCTTCTTGCTATGTTGAGCCTTTAAACATGTTTCCTTTAGGTGCAGCTCAACCTACAAAATAGTTGTTCGGTTCTTCTTGATAGGTATCCATACTTTAACGGGTCCTTATGTGTTAGCGGCAATAAAAAAACCTTTTGACACCCAGATTTTTCTGGTTTTCTGCATGTTTATATTTCTTGCACAACCATAGGATAAATGACCATATTTTCCACAACAATAGCATCTAAAAGATGCATTATGATGGTTTTTCTTAACATAAGAATTTTTCTTTAGATAATCACTATTCAAACACTTCAGTGCTGCATTTTCATCAAGACATTTTTGCAAAGCAGTAGATTTGTTTTCCAGCTCAACTTTTATAAATTCAAAATCTGTTTTTGAATGTTCTAATTCAAGTTGCTAAAAATTTCTTTATTCAAAACCAGAGTTGAAATCATGTTTTATCTTTTCTAAGTCTTTTTTAAGGAATGTAGCCTTTTTCTTCAAGGTTTTATACTTTAAAAACAGGCTTTCAAACTCATCACATAAATTGTTACACTAATCTTGTAAATCAATCATTGAATTATCACAAAGTGATGAGCATACCTCTGTTTCATCATCTTGAGCCATTAAGCAAATGTTTGCTCTTTCTTCTGAGCTTTCTTCATCAACTTCAGTGCTCGAATCACTATCAGACCAGGCTGCAGCAACCATTGCCTTTTTTGATTTTTTGTTTTTCTTTAGAGTTTCTTCTTTCAGCAATGGACATTCAGATTTGTAGTGCCCTAGTTTCTTACATTTGTAGCAGATCACTTCTTTCTTTTTATTATTGTCATTCTTGTTTTTCTTCCATAAAGGACCTTGATCTTTTCTAAAGATTTTCCTTGCAATTCTTTTGTTCCTTATTCCCATCAGTTTTTTGAATTTTCTTGCAACAAGTGCAAGTTCATCATCATCATCACATGAGAGATCTTCCAACCCTTCCTCAAGCATGCTAGCCTTTAGTGCTATGTTTTTCTTCTTTTCTTTTACCTCCCTTCTATCCTCTTCTTCTTCTTCCTTGAGCTTTAGCTCATGTGTGAGGAATAACCCGCATATTTCATCGAGTGTGATGATGTTCAAATCCTTGGCTTCTCTAATGGCAGTCACCTTTGGCTTCCATAACTTAAGTAGACTTCTAAGAAGTTCTTTTACAAGTTCATGCTCGGGGATAGATTTTCCTAGTTGGTTAAGTTTATTTGTAATGTTCATGAACCTATCAAACATGCTGGTGATTTCCTCACCAAGCTTCATTTTGAACATCTCATAGTTGTGGGTCAAAAGGGCTATATTAGACTCCTTAACTTGAGAAGTTCCTTCATGTATAATCCTTAACTTGTCCCACACTTGCTTAGTTGTTATACAGCTTGAGACTTTGTTAAACTCAGTGGGAGTTAAGGCACAATGTAAGGTGTTGATTGCCTTAAAGTTGGTTTGCACTTTCTTGGTTTCAACTTCGGTCCATTCAGACCTTGGCTTAGGCATCAACTCATTTGTAACTACATTTACAATTGAGGGAATAAATGGACCATCAGTGATGACATCCCACATTTCATAATTAATGGCTCTGATGTATATTGACATTCTAGTGCTCCAATAAGGGTAATTAGAGCCATCAAACAAAAGTGGTTTGTTTGTAGATTGTCCCTCAGCTACAATTGATTTTTGTAGAGCCATTTGGATCCTCTCTAAGGGTGTTAGACCTTGTATGCAGAGAGCTAGCTCTAATACCAATTGTTTGTCCCAAATGAGAGTGTTAGAGGGGGGTGAATAGCACTATCTCAGCTCTTTTGATAGGATTGAGATTTAATCTCAAAACAAAGAAGATAAAGCAATGAAAATAATAGACAAAGTATTTATAGTGGTTCGGTTCAAGACCTACATCCACTACCTTGATTATCCAACCAAGGATTTTCAAACCAAACACTAAAACGGTGGAATTCATAAGCTTCCACCAAGCTTTTACAATAGCTTTTCCAAGACTTAGCCACAACCTTTACACTAGTTTTTCATAGGCTCAACTAAAACCCCAAGGTGGTTTTTCAAGGCTCAACCACAACCTATCACTAGCTTTTCCCGGGCTAAACTAAAACCCAATGTGGTTTTTCAAGGCTCAACCATAACCTTTACTTTAGTTTTTCACGGGCTAAACTAGAACCCTAATGTGGTTTTCAAGGCTTAACCACAACCTTTACACTCAACTTTTCAAGGCTAAGTTGTAACCTACAAACATTCAAGCAAACCTTGCTTGAATCAAACACTTAGAGTGAAACTCTCACTCTAAGAATAAAAAGATGAGAGGAGAAAGTACCTAATGATCACACGATTGATCTATGTGGTACAAGTTTAAGTGTTGAACACAATTACTAAAGATAGGTGTTTGAGTGCAATAAAGAGTACAAAGAATTTCTGAGTTTGCTGCTCTTTTTGGCTTGAATATGATGAATTCTCTCAATAATCTTCCAAAAGTTGGTTTTTTGGCATTTGAAGATGTTTTTATAGTTAGAGACGCTTGTTTGAGGGTTGTTGAAACATTTCTGACCTTTAGAAATAGTTTGAGGAAGGTCCTAGCTGTTAATATGTTTTGTAATGGCCTAGTGTATGTTGCAAACAAAAAGCTCTTAGTCGACTAAGATTTTTTCCTTGGTCGACTAAGTTGGTTATGTTTTGGCCGTAGATTCCAAAGAGCACTTAGTCGACTTACCCATTTTCTTGGTCGACTAACTCGGTTCTGTTTCTCATTAATCTTCATCCTTCCAATTCTCCACTTTGAGTTTTGCCCAACCAATGATCTTCATTATTCAACTAGAGAGCTTCCTTTAAGTTGGTTAATCTTTTTCCTTATCCATATTAACTTCTTATGAGCATATTTGAAAGATTAACTCATAGTTTCCTTATAAACATTTGCCCTGCACACTTAGGTAGAAATATTAGACACACAAGGATGGAAATGTTTTATAATCATCAAAAACTAATAGAGCCAACAGTTTCTCCTCTTTCAATCTTACCATTCTTAATTGCAACTTTAATTATTTCCCTTAATAATACCATATTTGTAAAATTCTTGGTGATATTTCCAACCAACCTTTTATAGTATGGGGCCTTCAGGGTATTGACGAACATGACTATTATTTCTTTCTCAATCAATGGTGGTTGAACTTGTGAGGAAATGTCTCTCCACTTTTGAGCATAATATTTTGAAGCTTTCAATAGCTTTCTTTTCCATCCCTTGGAGGGTCAAACGATCTAGGCCCATGCTTGCCACATGTTTATATTGAGCGTTAAATGCTCATGCCGAATCTTTCCATGAATACACCTGGTTTTATCCAACTTATTATACCTTCTAAGGGTCGATCTTGTAAGGCTATCTTGAAAACAGTGAATTGACAAGTTATCATCATGAGTGTAAGTAGCAATCTTACGACAATACATGGTTACATGCGCCATTAAACACTTAGCACCATCGTATTTCTTGAAATCAAGGACCTTAAACTTGGGAGGAATTACTAGTCCAGGAATGAGACTTAGTTCTAATGCATCAATAGAACCTAAAGCATCTATTCCTTCCATAGCATGTAATCGTTCCTCTAAAGGTCAAACTTTTTCTGTGCTCCCAAATTATCTGTGGCCTCTAATGCACCTTTACTCAACTTTTCCTGTTCCTTTGGATCATCAAAATCTAGTACTATAACTGGATGAGCTGAGTTTACTCAAGTAGTTGTTCCCTGCGTTGATGATTGTCCCCCATAATAAGGATGATCTCTCATAAGATGTATGAGGTATAGGTGTTACTTTTGAGACACTAGTTGTTGATAAATGGAATCAATTACTTGAGATCTATTGGCTAGCTTGGTTACTAGGTTCTTCAACCATTGTTTTCCCTTTGTTGATGTTCATGATTAAGTCCTTCATCTTAGCCAATTGCTCTTTTATCTCTTCTTGAGCTTTCTCTATTTGATCCATTTGCTTAGCTTGTTTGTTTTTCATGATCTTGATTTGTAGCGAAGTGTTGTATGGGTGACGAATAGGTGGTTTTGGCCGATAAGCTATCTCGAGGACCCTTTTTTACCATAAATATGAGTCAGGATATATTTGTATGAAAAATAAGCTTAGACATGTAAATGCATACTCTAAATATATTAGGATGCCTTGAAATGTCGACAAAAAATAAGCTTAGATATGTAAATGCATGCTCTAAATATGTTTTGAATATTTGCCATTCAATGATAGATAACGAAATGAAACTTTTATTACCAAATATAAAATCCAACTTAAACTACTTACATTCAATCCAATAAAGAACAACTTATCTTAAAATAAAAAAAATCTCACCTAAAAAAATATAATATACTTAAAAATCTAAGTTGAAACACTTAAAACATCCAACTTGCTTGTTATGATCGTGCACTTCATCCATGAAATTGAGCAATCATTGTCCATATACTCCATTTGGATGAATTTCAAGTTTGAGTAACTCTATCTTTTTAACTATCTCCCCTGCCTTAAGGATTGCCTTAGTAATCTGCCTTGTGAAGTGTTCCACCTGAGCTTGCTTGGCTAAAAACTCATGCTTCCATGTCTCCCCAATATTTCATGATCTTGCATAAACTTGATACAAAGGCATTTTTGTTTGGCTTGGTCATAACTTTTTTGGAAGGTTAGAATAGTGCACTCATGTTGCTCACATTTTTTCCTAAGCCTTTGAATTTTCTCTCATTAAGAATGCATCATCTATCCCATACTATCTATAAAAGCTTGGAACTTATCAATTTGCTTTTGTTTCTCACTCAAGTCTTTTTTCTTCCCACTTTAATCTTTTTGTAACCTACCAAGATCGGCAATCATTGACAAAAGAGTATAGACCAAGCATTCATATTTCTCTTTCTATTCATCATGTTCTTTGCAAAGCTTCTAAATCTTCAATTCTCGTTCTTTGGTCAAATCTTTTATTTCTTGTTGTAGCCTCTTGTTTTCGTCTTTCCACATGGCCATTTTATCACATGATGATTCACTAGCCCTTGTTTCAGTGTTGTTAGTACTATTAGGCTCTGATGAAAGTACCATGACTTTGATTGGACATTGTTGCCATGTCAAATACCCAGAAGTAACTTTGTTAGCTAACCTCTCTGGACTTACTTTTCGTGCTTGTGTCCATGCTTTATCAATTCCATCAGCCTTCTTTATTATCCTTGGCTAGCCATAAGAGAACTTGAGCCGATTGAGCTTATGCGTCGTTAGGATGAATTGTTCATTTTCGAACTACCTTCATACCATGATTGGAGCATAACTTATCACTCCCCAAGGCCCCAAAAGTGAAACCCATGGGTTATCTCCACATTTGTATACCATGGATTCTCTAGACATCCAATGTGCTCTCCATACTACTTCTGTACTAGTGAGGTGTCAAAGCCTTGAAACCCACTTTGTTTTGGACTTCTTCTCAAGCCATTGACTTTTGCAAAACTCTAAGATTAGAGCAAATGCAAGATAAAGCTTATGAAAGACATGTTTCTCACATCTGAAGTGACTTTGAAACCATACAAATATGAGATATGCACATCCAATAAAACGTTTGTTGCCATGTCATCGACAGTAGTTTAAGGATCTAAAAGTTTTACCAAAATTGTTGATGAAGGATGAATTCCATTTTCAATTTTATTTGAAAAAGTCAATGATTCTCATTTCAATATGTCCCAACACCTTTGGAAAAATGATCAACCCATAGATTGTTAAAGCCATCATACTCATACCTTGTTCATCCTCTAAATGCTTCATGATAAAGTCTCAAAAAAAAAATCCATGATACACAAATACTTTATCCTTTATGAATTTTATTTGCATTCACTTCTTGCAGATTGATTTGCGTTATTTTTACAAGTGTTTTGCAACTAACATGTTGTCTCTTTCTTCAATATACCTTAAATGAATCAGAGATATTTAGACAAAGTAAAATTGTATATTCTTCGATAGTAGAGGTCATATCTACCTTATTAAAGACAAAGCATTTGTATGAAAGATCCCAAAACTGGATTATAGCTCAAATTATTTGATCATTTAGGCTGACTTGGAATAATGATGCATATTCCATACTTCTATTGAAACCTGTCTTGTTAAGATTTCTTCCATGACCCCCATATTTTAAGCAACTTAAAGGAATCATTTTGTTGAAGATCGAGATGAGTCTTCTCAGGGGGAGTGGAAATATAACCATCTACCAAGTAGTCACCTTCTTTTTGTTGTATCTTTTCTGATTAGGGCTTCAAATCAAAGGGTGAACGTTCCATGAATGTAAAAAAGTCGTTTTCACATGTATTGTCACATGGCAAATACCCTATGTGATGAATGCATGATGCAAATGCATGATTGTAAAGTAAAGCAAAAAAGTTAATATATACAAGATCTGTACAAAAACAAGATTAGAATGTGTACCAAACATCAAGATTGGTACAAAAACAAATATCATAACAAAATTAGAATGTGCACCAATCTTGATATTTTCTAAAAATAAGGTAGAAAGGCTCTATCTAAGGTTGGCTTTTACGGTTCATTATATGTGGGCTAGGATTTAACACAGAGCTAAAAGTTCCCAAATTGTTCCTCACTATCGTCCATTATGGACTAGTAAAGCACCCCAATTGTTACCCATCATCGGTTACTAACGAAAAGGGTTCAATTTGAGTGGAAGTATTTCACTGGCCCATGCAAAGGTTATCACCTCACGAGAGCAGAGATATTCTACTTCCTCCTAAAAAGGACAAAGCCTACGTAAAAGGCTTTATGCATGTATGCAAGGTGAGTGTGAGGAAATAACATGTTATACATAAAAAGAGAAGAAAACATAATAAAAGGAATTAAAATTAAAAATTGAAATATTAAAAAAAAGACAAAATAAAGCAAAATAAAATTAAACTACTATAAACTAGGCTTTCACACATAACTAATTATGGACTCGATTTTCTAAGCGTCCCAATGGAGTTACCAAGCTGTCATAATGTGGTGAGTCCTATAACTCAACAGTTTGACTTAAAAAGGAGTCACCATCAATTTTTTTTGTTTAGGTGTGATTGACCACCCAAATGAATCTTTTTTTTCTTTTTTAGGTCCTAGGCTTGAATTAGACTCATTTAAAAAAAATAATACGTTCTAGTCTACAAAGCAGATTAGGTTCAAAAGTCTTTTACATGTAAGGAAGGTATTAGCACCATCACAACGCCTATTTAATTGGTACCTTATCAATTATGTGTCCTTTTAAACCTTATTAAATAAAATTCAGTTCAATATCTTAATTCTATTTCCTTTTCCTATTTCTAATTTATTAGTTTTTTTGAAATAAATAAAAATTCTTTATATTGAAAATTTTTTAAAATCTCTCAAATGCTCATAGTAAAATTTTGAAAAATTCTCTCACCTAGAAATTCTCAAGAAGCCACTTTTGGTTTTCTTGAGATTTCATCATTGAAGAACTTATTTATTTAATTCTATAATTTTATCTTTTAATTTATTTCTTTTCTTATTTTTATTTTTTTAGTTTTTCAAAATAAATAAAATTTCTTAATAATGAAAATTTTCCAAAATCTCCCAAACACTTATAGTAAATTTTTGAAAAATTCTCTCACCTAGAAATTCTCAAGAAGTCACTTTTGGTTTTCTTGAGATTTCATCATTGGAGAATTTATTTATTTAATTCTATTCTAGTTCAATATTCAATTTTTATGTTCCTTATATATTATAAATAGAAATCTCGTTATTGAAAATTTTCCAAAATCTCCCAAACGCTTATGGTAAAATTTTGAAAAATTTTCTCACCTAAAAATTCCCAAGAAGCCACTTTTGGTTTTCTTGAAATTTCATCATTGGATAACTTACTTAAATTATGTATTAGCTCCTAATTTTGAAAGACCAATAAATAAATAAATAAATGAAAAAAAATCATAAAAGAAAATAATTCATGATATTTTAAAATAAATCAACAAAAAAATTATAAGCACTCACCTAATTAGGTTGAGAAACCCAAAATGAAAACCAAGCTATTGGGTTAAAATACCCAAATAAGTTGAAGTGTGCCAAAATAACAAGAATACACCAGATCAATGAGATTCAACCCACAAACTTCCTCCTTTTAGTTGAAACAAAACTACATCATTTTGCTTATAATATAAAAGCTCAATTTTCCCTATTTTCCTTTATTTCCTACTTATTCGTCTTTCTCTAATTGAAAGCTTCTCCCTCTAAAGAAAAAAAAATCTCTCCTTTTTCCAAATTTCGGTCACTAGCCACTGTGTCTGCCACCATCCACCGTTGTTGGCCGTCATTCGTTGGCTATGAAATTTTACCAAATCTTCCCAGAAAAATCCTCTCAATGTTCTTGTCCCTTTAATTGATAGCTTTTTTAGAAACCAAGCCAATTTTCCTAGATCTAGAAAAATTGAAAATTTCAAAACTCAAGAAGCTCCACCTCTCTTGTTTTTCTTCCTCTTTTCTAATCAAGACTTGGCTATATTTATAGCCAATGTGTTTCACTTTTATTTGAGTCAGTTTCTGAGTTTCAATTTAATCTTAATCTTTTTTTTTTTAGACTTAATCTATAAGTAGGGTTAATGTAAACATATCTTATCTTTCATATTTCTCTTTTCTCTTTTTTATGTTTTCTTGATTTTCCTATTTTTTATTTATTTTTCAAAATTTGCTACACTATGGCAAATTGAGGTGTCTACAAAAGGGAGTCAGCAACAGTAAGGAAAGATGATAAATCACCTATAGAATCTAAGGAGATAAAGGTGCCAAAATTCATTGTTGAATTACTAAGAGAAGCTAAAGTTGACCAACAAAAAGCAAGAGAAAGGATGGAGCAAGATGCATAATAAACTCAAAAGAATAAAGAGAAATTGCAAGCCAAACAGATCAGGATAAGGGAAAAATAGTGGTCACTAAGTCTTTAGCTAAGAAAACTTCTAGAAAAGGAAAAAAAAACAATGGCCACAAAGATCAAGGTGTTCAAAAGAAAGAAATCTGCCAGGATAGCTAAATCCACTACCAGACCAAACCTCAACCTAGCATCTCCTGAAATTATATCGTTTAGATCCCTTTCCTCATTTGAACCTAAATCTCTTCATTCCCTCCATGTTACTCCTATAGATGTTCACCTAGGAATTGATGAATCATCAATAAATAAGTCTTCATCAAACTTTGATTAGATGAAATGCAACCTTAGGCCCCTCTTTTGATTGATTACAAAAAAGGGGAGAAAATAGAAAGATAGACTAGGTTGAATAATGTTTATGTTTTATGATGCGTGTTTATGCTAAAATATTGATTGAACAATATGTTTAAGGTATTGATTATGTTAGATGATTATATCTATGCTCTTAAGTTGAATGTTTATTTTCATATGAATATATATGTACATAGATGTCACAGCCCAATTTCTGAGCCATGATCGGCGCATGGGCCCAATGAGCATAGTTCACCAAACCCAAGCAAGCTTATTCCATTTGTTTTGCTTCACGTCTCATCACCCAATGCATCCATACGCATTTCAACTGGTGTGAAAGTAACCAACTCATGATGGCCTTATCGATTAAAATATACATGTACTGCTCAAGACATGTAACTTAGTAATTTACATTACATGAACATATTCACAAACAAAAGGACCCGTGACTTCTAGCGGAGAACAATGGAAAAAGGATTGCTATTGAATGCCATACACCTACTCAGGAAACGAACTACGGGACTCCTTGATCTAGGATCCAATAATCTCCTGATCTGAAAACATGAATTTTTAAAACAGTGAGTACGACACTCAATGAGTGAACATTAGAAGGGAACAAGCAGTAATAATCAGGAAGTTGAGAACCATGATGCACTTATTTGGAAACAAGACAATTTACACCAAGTTAATATTAAAACCCCTTCCACTTAACCCGAAGTTATTTAACATTCAATAATAAAGCAACTATGAAATTACATCAATTATTCTAGCAAGATAGCACAATCGACGGTTTATTACAAACCGTCACGGAACAAGGGTTTCACTCAACCATACGAGGGTTTCATGTTAGAACCATTTTTTCCTCAGTTTAAAACAATTTGCAATAAAGGAGAATTTCCCAATGTTAACATACAATACAATCACATGTTTCCATCATGCACACTATATCACGCATATATATAAAATTATGTGCAATTACATACACCGCACCATTTTTCTCCATTCTGGGGCACTCCCTACTCGCACATCATTACTTGCATATGCACTACCCACTCCACGCATGCACGGTCGTAATTATCACAACATTGTCATTCAGCTGACGTGTGCATTGCCCACTCCGCACATGCACGGTTACAACAATTTCACAAAAATTTCTTAACAATACATATCAGCATCATATAGAGGTACATAGATTCATCACAAAAATATTTCACTAAAGGCTTGTTCCTATGGTACCTGTTCTTTTTAAAGAAAAGTTGGATAAAATCATTCAAACATTTTGTTCAAATACATTCACATTCCCAAAACAATTTTGAAATGCAAGTTCACTCACAGTATTAGGAGTTCGAATTACCCCTATTCTCGACCCCCTAGCATGATGTCTTTACCCTTGTTAGAGGGCTCAGCACTTATACACAATACACGACACATGATTCAATATTTTGTGTCATACCATTATAAATCTATTTCAAGCTCTATATGAATGCATGGGGTTGTTTGGATAGTCAATTGGAATCGGTGTTATACGTAAATTCAATTGTGATCGAAATGGACCGGTTTTCGACCTAATTCAAATTTTCCACCTTTGATTTAGCCAAAACATCCAAATTGGCTCCAATTATATTTATCACACTTCCAATATCTCAAACACACCAAAATGCCTCAATGAGCTTGACTTTCTTATTGTGATTCAATTTATTTACTAAAAGCACTATACTTAAAAAAATCACCATTTTCGGTTTCCATTACCATTTTCGATTTTCATCATCACCATTCATTAATTTCCAACTAAATAACATAAGATATCACAAAAATCACCATCACTAAATTCCTTATGAAATTCGGCCATGATGGGTGCATAAACACTATAATTTCTCATATTTAATTTTTACACCATAATTCATTATTTCCTAACTAAATCACTTGAAATGAAATCAAATCCACCATCAATACACCACAAGGAAGATTCAGCCAATGATGAACTCATAAGGAATGTGTGATTTTCAAGCTTAATTCTTACACTTAACACCATAAACAACTAAAACCATCCATATAACTTAAAAATATATCTAAATCATCATCAAATCATCTCTCTACATGTTCGGTCAGCCATGAATCCTTCATGATATCTTGTGATTCAACCATGGAAAATGCAAAAGAATGCATGGGTAAGATAGATCACAAGCTAGAATTGAAAATTCTTACCTTTTGTCACTTGATTCCTTGAAATTTTACACTTTTCTCTTGAATTTTGCTATCTAGGGTTTTGTTATTTCTTTTTCTTGCTTTTCCTTGGTGAAGTCGACCATAATGAAGAGAAATGGGCTGGTTTTATGCTGATTTATAAGAAAAATATTATATGGACCAAAATTTGCCATGTGTCACCATTCCAATGGTCCACGTGTAAATACTTAATAATTAAGCAATCTCTCTCCACCACACATAATTATCCATGGTATAAAATGAAATTCATATGCTGGTCATGTGTTGGGTGGGGAAAATTATAATTTTGCCATTGGGTGGCAAAATTACTATTTTGCCCTTATACTCGAAAAAATATCGAAATTAAAATTCTTCACTTCTCAAACTCCAATTATGTTCTAAATAATCAATATTGGTCAAAAACCTCTTCCAACATTCAAATCTTAACCTCGGGTGGCAAAATGACCATTTTACCGCTACGTTATGAAAATTCCTATTTGACTCCAAATCAATCCTTGAACTCCGAATCACCATATTAAATCATTCTGGGCTTTTTAAATTCTTAATTTCATTTTAAAATCTCTATTTGGTCTAGTTCGAGGCTTAATTCAACTTAATTGTACCACTAGGTACACTACCAACTTTTGATGATTTTTCAAGGCTTTCCAAGTATGCAAGCATGTTATCAAGCACATGCATGACATGGCAAATATTTTATAGTGTTAGGCTTAACAAGATCTCACAATAGATATACTTTTAGTGTTCTTAATGCTCAAACATATAGAATATTTGTCTTTTTTTTTCTCAATGCATATATTAAAAGGGAGTATATATATCTAGAAATAGCAATACCTAAATCTGCACATAAAGTTTATTGGTTTAAAGACATTGCACACTTAATCCAGGAGTATTTTGTCATCATAAAAAAAAAAGAGAATGTTGACTCCATATGTTTTTGATGATAACAAAACATATCTTATTCATTAATGTCTAACTTTATTATTTAAATGTGTAGGATATAGTTTAATTCCCTTCTCAAATTTGTTAATTAAAGGTAAGTCAAAGCGCTTGCTAAATTTAATGAAGAGTTAATCAGTTAAAAATAAAAAGAAGAAAATGATTAGTGAAGACAAAACATCAGTAACTGATTAACAAGGAGCCTTAACCAATTAAGGCACAACTATGCATTGGGTAAAAGCAAGACAAAAAAGCTATAATCAATTAGTAGTGAGGTTAATTAATTAAAGAGGTGTTGGAGACTGAAAATAGAGTGATGCTAATCAGTTAGAGCACAAGGCCTTAATACCTTCAAGCGCCAAAATGAAATTTGAAAAAAGGTTGACTGTTTAAGAGAGCCAAAATAGAGAAATTCAAAATTTGAAGATTTTCTAATTGATTAAAGCAGATTTTAATCGGTTAAGGTTGAAGGAAGTGAAGCCTCAACCAGTTAAAGGGAGATTGTTGTGTAGAGAAGAATGAAATTAGAAAGTTTCTAATCGGTTAGAATTTCCTCTAACTAGTTAACGTAATGAACAGAATAGCTAGACATTGCAAGGCAAAGAAGGTGTAATCAATTAAATTCTGCTCGTAACTAGTTAGCAAAGCTATGGCTACCTATTTGAATTTAAATACTAAAAGATAAGATAATGGCTAGAATAACCTCAAAGTTATTCGTAACGATTAGAATCTGTCCTAAACAGCAAAATTTGACTCTCATAAAAGAAAGCTATAACGTTCAAAGAAAGTAAGATTAAAGCACAAAAAAGTCATTTTGAGCGAAAGCCAAAAAACCTTCACCAAAAAGACTTATTCTTCATTCCTATTCTTCAAAAAGCACTTGAGCTTGAATGCAATCTTTCTAGAACTGTAAAAGTAATCAATAGGACTTCTTTTTCTTCTTTTTTCTTGAGAAATTAGAGTGTAGGAAGCACTTCAAAGTTTATTGTAAAGGATTACAACTTGGGTTAGAAGCTCACCTTGTAAAAAAGCTTGGTGGAAGTTATTAATTTGACTAGTATAGTGAAGCTAGGTTGCAAATCCTTAATTGGGAGATCAAGGTAGTGAATGTAAGTCAATAGGACAAACCACTATAAATACTTATGCATTATCTGCATCTCTCTACCCTTTCTTGCTTGGTGTCTTTTAACAATAAAAAGTTTTAAATCTTCCTTCCTCTTATTGATTAGGAGCTCTACAAGCTGAAAAGGACTAGCTTTAAAATTAGTACTATTCACCCCCTCTAGCATACCAACAGGACCAACAACTAAGAGAAAAGAATCAAATATATTTCTGGCACGAAATAAGTAATATCTCTAACTTTTCTATTCTTTTATATTGATACGATTATTATTTGATTTGCTTAACATATAATTGTGAATTTCGACTTGTGTGAATTGGATAAATTGCTTCTATACCTAACAATTTTTTGAAATTCATAGCTTACCCAATCATAAACATACACTATGATCCAAATCCAACAAAGTATATATATATCTCTCCATTAAAAGATAATTTCTAATCTCTTAACCTAAAAAATATACCTAATAAAAAAATAAAATTATGCTTGAATATAATTTGTGTACATTATATTGCTTTTATAAAATAAATATACCACATGTAAAGTAAGTAAATATTTCAAAGCCATTATTTAATCCTCTTATATTTTACTTAATTAGGTAAATTATTTTTATTATGTAATTTTCACTTTTATATTTTTTAAAAATTATAAAAATAATAATAATATGAGATAAATTATTTTTAAGTGATTTAAATAAACATATAAACATACTATATTTACCGTATAAATATACATGCAAGCATATTGCATCACTTTATAAAAAAAAGTTAAAATAATCTTTTAACATCTTATACTTACAATTAATTTACATTATAATTAATTACCATTGATTATATAGTTTGTTTGTTTACCATCATGAAATTAATAGTTAATCGGTACACTTTTTATTAAAAGTCATATATGATTTTATCAATTACATAATAATAAAATATTTAAATCTTTAATCATGCAATTATATTAAACAACACTATTGTAATTTAATTAAGTGCATATGTAAATATATATATATGTAATATTTTTATTTTATTTTTTATTTAATAAAAATATTTTTTAATACCATTTTATTTGTTTATTATTTTCAAACCATATTTGCACCGCAACACTTAAAAAGCAACTCGAGCCCAGAAACCAGCAACTCTTTGCCGCTGTCCTAATACTAATAGAACCCAACCTTAACAAACGTGACATAGAAACCAGGAACAATAACACACAGCGGCAGGCCATGAAAAGAGCAATCAAACCGCTTGCCCTTGGCAGTCTTGCTCTCTCCTCTGAACTTGTTTCTTCAACCAAACCATTTACATCCATCAAGCCCTTTTCACGGATTAGGCCTGTCTCTTCCCCTACCGCTAAGGCCACCACTGAAACAGAAAAGGAACAATCTTTTTCTCCAAAATCCAAGAGAGACGCCCTCATTCTTGAGCAGTTCAGACAGAGACATCTCAAAGGTTCCCTCAAAAGCAACTCAGAGTCCAAAAGTAAACAGCAACAACGATCATCACCACCAAAATCAACTTCTACTGTTGTTGAAAAGGCAAGAGAAAGCGAACAAGTTGGTTTTGAGAATGACAAGAGTGGTGCTACTAAGGTTGTTTCTAGTTTTCAAGAACTGGGTTTGAAAGCTGAGATAATTGGGGCTTTGAGTGAGATGGGAATATGGGTTCCTTCTGAAATTCAGTGCGTCGGGATCCCAGCTTTGTTGGATGGGAAAAGTGTGGTCTTGAGTTCTGACTCTGGGTCTGGAAGGACTTTGGCTTACTTGTTGCCTCTTATTCAGGTGACCCCCCTCCCCTTTTGAAGGCTAAGAGATTAGAAAAGAAAAGCGTGTCTTTGATTTGCATTTGCTTTATGGTACTTGTTCAACTTTAGTATGTGATGCTTGCTTTGGTGCTCGGGATTCACTTTTGTCATTACACTGACTGAACTGACGATTTTGTTTGTCAATGACTTCAATTATAAATGCTATTTCTCCTTCCTGAAAATTGTACTTTGCAACTGAAGCTACGCAAGTAGAAATGTAAGCGTAGAGGCTAAAATTATATCTTGTGCATCGAAATCAAAGTTCAAATTCAAACAACTGGTTGCCCTGCTGCAAGCTTCTAACTTCATTGGTTTCCAGATCTTTCTTTTTAAATGATTTAAGTTTGTCACAAATTTTTGTACATGCTGAGTATGCTGCGGATTGTGGTGTTTCTATATCTACACTTTTGAATTATTGATTTCCTTTTGTTGAATTCATGAAACTTGTGGTATTCTAATGTCAGGATACTTCCCTCCATAAATTAACGGTCATGTGAATTCAACATTTTAATTCCAAGTATTGTTTACCATTTTTTTTTATGCATAATAAAAGTTAATCTACTTATGTTGAGATAACAACAGCCAAATGTTTGCAATAAAAGGTTACAAGCAAATATTTACCTATTGCTGAACAGCTTCTGAGACAGGATGAGTCATTGCTAAGTGTGAAGCCAAAGCATCCCCGAGCTATTGTTTTATGCACATCAGAGGAACAATGCGACCAGGTCTTTCACACCTTCTATGCATTCTTTTTGTATAATAATTTCTTGGACATAAATCTTTTTTTAAATTGCTTAGATTTTTGTTTTTTCATTCTTTTTGGTATCAAGATGCTATTGTGTTGAGATATCTTATCTGTTTCTCCAAGAAAATGGATATCCAGAGAAAAGTTTTTGGGTTCAATCCTTTATCTTTTCCTCCACTCATACCAATCCGCCCACTTGGCATCTTGTATATGAAGTTATTTATGTATCTGCTCTGATGATTATACTGTTTTGTACACCCATACGAATGAACGCTTGAGTTAGATTTGCTGCTCATACGAATTCCATCAGTAGGAGTTCGCAATTAAACCAAATGATCATGCAGGGTTTTCAAGCAGCAGGCTGCATCAGCCATCATGTGACGTTGAAATCTGCCATGGAAAGTGGTTCTGGCAAATCAAGAACCTCAACGAATTTGCCAAATGACTCAATTGGCATGCTTGTTGCAACTCCTAGTGAGACTATTCAGTACATTGAGGAAGGAAGTGTTGTTCCAGATGACATCAAATACCTGGTTAGTATCCTGATTAATATTTAGTTCTATCAAATTTTGAAGTGCATAATAACACAAGAATTTTTTATTGTGCTGCACTTTATATATTAGTATTCTAGTTTCTAGAGGTAGTAGGATACTCTGGTTTTTAATGACAGTCAATATCTTGCATATTTATTGATGGTTAAGTCTCTGGATAGGTATTGGATGAAATGGACACTATGTTTGATCATGGCCTTGGTTCTGAAATTCACAAGATCCTCTGCTTGATAAAGAATCGTGCTTCAAAAACCAAAGACTTTGGACTTCAAACTGTTTTAGTGACTTCAACAATAGCAAAGGTAGGATGATCTGCTCAGGGTTCTACAGTTTTATCATCTTAGCAAACAGATAATTCATTTGCAAGGCTTTAGACCATGAATAAAATTTTCAAATCATCTGTGTTGCTGAACTGTACCTTTTTTCTGAATATTTATATTGTTTTGTCCAATACTACAGATGTTGGGAAATCAGTTATCTCCTCTTATGGAGCATCTTGAACAAAATAATGCCGGAAAGGTGGCTGCAATGATGCTGGAGATGGATCAACAAGAGGTATTTGACCTCACTCAGTCTCTGGATGCTTTGAAGATAAAAATTGCTGAAGCAATGGATTCCTTTCATTTGTCTTGAGTATTATCATAGGTTATAAGCCGTGCCATGCTATGAAGAAGCAATCCCATCTTCCATATGTACAGTCTTGAAAAGTTGCTATAACTCTTAATCTTTACCCTTGTTTTAGGACTGGAAAATTTGGTTCCATATATAGGAGGGTAGTACTGCACACAACTTGATTGTTACAATATGTTAGGTCTATAACTCGAGGTAGAGTGAGTGCACAGCTTGATATTTGTTGAATCATTAAAATTAATTGTAACTAATTCTCTGTTTATGTTAGATAGTACAAGTGACAACTTCTCAAGTTTCAGGGTTTATCTTGTGATGTTGGAGTACATTTGTTTTTCTTTTGGATTTGACCAATATTTTTTAAAGCTAGTTATGAAACCGAACTGCTGGAGAGTTCTGACTTCTATCTATGTTGTTTGATCCTGGACATTGGAGCTCTAATTGTGCAGCAAAAATTTTCTGCACGAAGGGTAGTTAGGCATGATCCTGAATGTCTGAGTCCTGTGCTGACAAGGTCAGACCGAATTGGTGGCAGGCTCAATTTTTAATTTTTTTTCCCGAATCGAATTGAGAACTCAATTCATAATTTTGTATGATTACCTTTAATTACTACTCATGCAAAATCTTAAGTCTGTTGCTATGTGTTTATCAAATGAGAAATGGTGACAGCTCCGTGAAATCATTACTGTTCTTCTCTTTGGTTTGAGTGTATACTCTGGTGAAAAGGAACCTGGTGAAGATTAATCCTGTTGAAATTTGTTTCATAAGGCTCAAACCAATCCAGCTTGATTCAATCCGTAGAGATGTTGCCTCCTGCCTGATGCATGTTTTCGTTACTCCCGCGAATGACAAAGAAGAGTTCCCCCTATCCATTTATTAGGCATAACATGCTCGGATACTGTAAGATTATGAAAAGTGTTTAGTTGGTTGAGTAGTAGTTCATCCCATTTGAGAGACTAGTTGTTCAATACAAAACGATATGGAATTTGGAGTAATACTCAACATTCTTTTGTAAATAAAAATTATTTTATTGAGCTAATTGTCGTTAGTAAATTGTGTCTACTTCTCTTGCAATGAATAAACTAATTGAATCTCAAACCTTATAGGTTTTTTTAGATACAACATATTTTTCAAGAGATTATTATCTTATCACAATATTTTAAAAAATCTTTAAATTATTTATAAAAATTTAAATAAAATTGTTCCTTCTCTTTCCTTCTCCTTAGATATACGTCGGAGAAGGAAAATCAGGCTAAGGGGAAGATAAAAATGACTGATCTCGGAGCCAATTGTCTTAGTATAATAGATAAAGTATAATAGATAAACCTATAAGTCTTAAGTGGTCCTCTTTAGCAAGTGTAAGTTTTGCAAAAAGAGTTTAGGGGGTGTTTGGTAGATGGGAAGTGAGACATTCCTTGCAATTAAATACAGAGAATCACATTGCAACATTTAGTTGATGTTTTGAGGATGGGAAAGTAATCCCTCAGTAATGTCATTGCAATGAGAGAAGGGAATGTCATTTTCTTCTCTCCCAGAGGGAAAGTTACTTTCCCTTAGCAAATGGAAAGTAAAAAAATTTTTGTTCCCTAACTTAACCTCCAAACCATTTCTCTCCTTCCTACCTTCTTCACCACTTTCTTCCTTCTTGCCTTCTAGCTTTTTCTCTTTCTTCTAACCATGCCTTCATCTCCTTCTTCTCACTGCTAGTAGAAAGGGTGGCCCGTCACTAACACATTGGAGTCATATTTCATCACAAATTTTGAAAATTGGAAAGATTGAGACTTTGGGTTTTATGAAATCCTAATTTAAATTTTCAACAATTTATAAGTGTTTTAAGAAAAAATTATGTTTTTGATATCAAAAATTAAAAGAGAAACAATTAAACGGTTTATAATGGAGGAAATTTACTAAACAATTAAAAGGATTTGAGAGAGAAATGTGTTTGGGTGCCACTGTTTGAGAGAAAGAAAGCATCAAAAACACTTAAAATAATACATCTATCGATAGATTATGTTCAAACTTTTAGTAGCAAATAGATTATACTATCTATCGATAGATAGATACCTACTATCTATCGATAGATTTTTTTTAGATAATGCTTTTATTTTTAATTTTTATAAGTTTAAGGTAAAAATAAATATTTAGTAATTTTATATATTTTAATATTTAAATAATTAATATAAAAATATTATGTTATTTTTTAATGTTGTTATTTATTATTTTAATTACTTAAAGTTGAAAAGTCAAATTTTATATTAAAAATTAAAAATTTATTCAATTTATATGTTTTTTGTATATAAGGGTTATTTTATCAATTTACATTATAGTCTTAGTAAAATGATTACAAACTAAACACTACAATGTAATGCTTTAAGCAATCACATTCCCTTGCAATCATCACTTTCCCTTATTATACCAAACGTTACAAAGTTGTATTCCCAGCAACTACATTCCCAACAATCATATACCTAACAATCACATTCCCAACAATCACAATCCTAGCAATGTACCAAACGTAACCTTAATGTTGGGCAAAAGGCACTAAATGAGACCTAGTGGGCCCTTGTGACCAAGAAAGGGGTAAACTAAAGGGAATAATTGAAAGAATTGCCTCATTCTTAAGTGAAGAAAGCAAGAAGGAAGATTTTCTATAAAGACGATATAAAAAAAGTAGCTCACTCTTACAATATCCTTTATCACTCTTTATTTAAGAAGATAGTGACTTCTTATTGATTCTATTGGCTAACTCCTAGAGGATAGGATTCATGATAACTACCGAAAGGTCTTAAGAGAAAGCCCATCAAAAAGGGGCTTTCGGGGATCAAAATCCCATTCACTCAGCTTAGAGATTTTTCTTGGCCAAGCCCTTATATTTGAGGAAGGACGACATGGGTCTATCACTGAAGTTGCAATCTTCCTTACTTTCAATTAGAAGTTTAGTTTAGAATTTTCATAGACTTTAGATAGATATTTGATTTATGTATGCTGCCTAAAAGGCCAAAAGTCTTTTCCTATGTTTGGTACCGGAGAGTTGGCTCAAAATCTATGACCTTTAGATAAAAGTCAAACTATACAATAGGACTCCACTCTCATCAAGGGAATCTCCTTTTTCATTAAGATGAACCCTTTTATTGTCCTCTCTTTCCTTTCCCAAGAGTCTTAGCTGATAAAGCTTGAAAACAACTTACCTAGTCCAAACATAGTGTAAAAACATCGAGAAATGACCACATCAAGAAAAATCCTCATTTTATAACGACCCTGGTCACTTTTCTCCCCTTATGTTATTTTTTTTCCTCTTTCCAGTATCAATAGAAAAAAGAATTCCTTTATAGCTTACTGCTTACTTATCTTTCTCCAAAAGCCTCTCTTAGTTAAATTAAAGTCACCGGCGATACAACTTTTTGGCTTCGTAATGACAAGTGTAAGAACTCATACTTTGAAAATAAAAATTTCTATACCATGTCGAATGCAATTCAGCCAATCACTCTAGCAAATTTCCACCTACATCAGTAGATGCCTAACCATGGGATTCCATTTATCCCAGAAGTCGATTGGTCCAAACAAAGCTACATTTCTATCCAAAAGGACATAAATATACGCAAGCACATTCGTAGAAAGAAGAGATCCAAATCTTGAGGAATCCCTTTTAAAAAGGAAAGTTGGCAAGGGAGGAAAGAAAGTTTGGATCGGTTACTAATTCATTCTCCATATCTAGGCATTAGAAAATAAAGGCATTATCAATCCAATTCTAACTTCTATCTTAGATGAAGTTGTTCGTGTTGGTATCATAAATGTGTTATAATAACTAGGAAATGTTTTAAGCCTTTCGTGGTACCCCTTAAAGATGGGAAACTTTTTATTTTCCTGCTTAGACAACGGCCTTGTCAAAGAAATATTCACATTTGCATGAAAGTCCTGCTTTAGACAAAAGAAAAAAAAAAGTTAGACAACCTACCTTGCCTTGAGAGCTTCCCTAGTTATTGAGTCTGTGATTTCATTATAAGTATTTGCTTCCATCTCGAAATGCTCTTTCATGGTTGTATGTACACAAGTTCTTGCGCATAAGCATAGCCATATGATAAGTTGAAAGCTTCATAGGTGAGGAAAACTGTCACGACCCAATTTTCAGGCCATGACCGGTGCATGGACCCAATGAGCATATCTCACCAAGCCCAAGCAAGCCTATTTTCATTTACTTTACTCCACGTATGATCACGTGAGGCATCCGCACGCAATGCACCCAGTGCACAAAAAGCCAACTCATAATGGCATTATCAAAAAATATGCAAATACATACTGTTCAAGCATGTAACTTGATAATGAACATTACATATACATATTCACAATACAAAGACCCATGACTTCCAGCGGAGAAATTTACAGTAAAAGAAATGGGTTGCTACTGAATGCCCACCTTCTAACCAGAAGATGCACTACGGAGACTCCTCGATCTAGGGTCCAATAGTCTCTTGATCTGAAAACATGAATTTTCATAAAACGTGAGTATGAAACTCAATAAGTGAATATTGGAGGGGAACAAGCAATATTAGCCAGGACATTTGATAACCATGATGCACTAGTTGAAAACGAGACAATTTTTGATCTAGCTAATATTTAAAACCCCTTCCACTTGACCTGGAATTATTAAAACATTCAATGGTAAGGGAACCATAAAATTTCACCAATCATTCTATCAAGCAAGAAAGCAAAATCAATGGTTTATCACAAACCGTCACAAACAAGGCTTTCACATACCACACAATCACATTTTTCGTCAAGCACATTATATCACGCATATAGATAAATAAAATCATGTACAATTACATATACCGCCAAATCTTCAACGTTCTTGGTAGTAAAAGAAATAACCATAAGAGCTTTCGACAAGCGAAGACCACTCAGTATCGCTGCCAAGCTCTTGGGCGGAGAGTCACGCTTCACCCCTATTCACATGCGAGAGTTCCCAAGAATAGGGTTGCACACAGCCATTCCCTTTGCTCTGATACCTATCAAAGGTGGGCAACAAACGAAACCTATCAGAGCACTCGGCAAGGGTTGCACGTAGCCATTCCCTCCCAAGCTCTTGGGTGAAGACCTCTCGGAGCACTAGGCAAGGGGGTCACTCAGCATCCCACTTTGCACACCATTACAAGCATGTGCATTATCCACTCTCCTGGGCGTTACGTATCGCCGTCCCCACTTTGCACACCATTACAAGCATGTGCATTATTCACTTTGCACACCATTACAGGCATGTGCATTATCCACTTTGCACACCATTACAGGCATGTGCATTATCAACTCTCGTGGGTGTTACGTATCGCTGTCCCCACTTTACTTAATTCTAAGTTTTTAGGAATCGTGGGTGTTACGTATCGCCGTCCCCATTTTGCACACCATTTCAGGCATGTGCATTTTCTCGTTCACACGTGCACGGTTACAATAATCTCATGACATTTCTTAACAATACATGTAAGCATCATAAAGATGTACATAAATTCTTCACAAACATATTTAACATCATAGAAATATGTTTCACTAAAGGCTTGTTCCCAAGTACCCTTTCTTTTAAAGAAAGTTGAATAAAATCATTTAAGCATTTTATTCAAGTACGTTCATATTCCCAAAACCAATTTGAAATGCCAATTCACTCACAAATTTTCAAGAGTCAAATTCAGGTATTTCGACTGCTAATTCTCGGGTGCGACTTTCTTACCTTTATCCAAGGGCTCACCAGCTTGACAATTTGCATAATAATTTAATCACTAAATTTGTGTTAATTAGGTATAAAATTAACCTAATTTCCATATGAATGCATTAAATGTTCGGGTAACCGCTTAATTTCGACGGTGACCTAATTCGACCGATTACTCAATAAATTAGCCAACGCGTCCGATTTGACTTCAAATTGCTCCATTCTTTTTCTAATACCTCAATTCATTAAATACCATTTAAATAATACCAATTTCAGCATTAAAACCTTTCCATTTCTTCATGAAAAAATTCAGCCATTTGGTGCACTAGCACCGTAATTTTTCCTACTTAACTTTTTCACCTTAATTCATAATTTCCAAACCATTTCCCTTGAAATAGAAACAATCCGTCACACACACATAACATGCTAGGTTCGGCCAATGAAGGATTCTAGGAAAAATAGATTCTTTTCTTACGGTTTTACTCCTAAACATGCTTAACTACCTCTAAACATCAACATAGCTCAAAATCAACCAATCTCAACATCATTTCTCTCTACATACCCATTTGACCAGCCATGGTTTTCCCATGAAAGCATGCTTTTCAACCATGAAAATTAAGGGAAAATGCATGGGAAAAATAAATCTCAAGCTTAATCAGAGAAATCTTACCTTTTTCACTTGATTTCCTTGAAAATCCACACTTTTCCCTTGATTTTTCCACCTAGGTTTCTTGTTCTTCCTTTTGGTTTTCTTTCCCCTTGCTTGGCTGACCATGGGAGGTGTGTTTGGGAAGTTATGGGCTGATTTTTATAACAAAATAATAAAATATTCCAACTCGTCACGTGTCACAACGTGATTGGTCCATTTTTCTTTTTATATTTTAAATAATTGACTTTTTATTCTTTAATTCTCAACCACACAATTTCCATATTTATCTATTCCCACCACAAATAAAGTCCACTAATTTGATAAGTGTTGGGGGTGAAAATTTATCTATTTGCTTTGGGGATGGCAAAATTACCGTTTTGCCCCTATACTCTAAAAATTCACCAGGATCAAAATTTTCCACTTCTCAATCTCAAATTATGTTCTAAATAATCTAAATAGTCAATCTTATTCAAATGTTGTCAAAATATTTTCTAAAAATTCCTATTTTGTCCTTAAATGGCAAAATGACCATTTTGCCCTTGATCGGTCAATTTTCTCGATTGACTCCAAATTAGACCTCGAACTCTGAATTATCCTTTTAAATCATTCTATGGGTTTTATAATTCTCAAATTCCTCTTAGAATTTCTATTTGAACTAGTTCGAGGCTCGATTTAACTTGGTTATACCACTCGGTACAATATCGTCTTTTAACAAGCTTGACAAGGTCTCACAAAAACCCTCTATTATAGTCTAGGAACATATTCCCACTATTTTTTGTGTTCATTCAATGTTGTGCTTGTGGATTAGAAATGTGGTAAGGTCAGCCCCTAACTCTTAGATAGATATCAGCATAGCTTCATAATTAAACTCCTTGTACATCTGCTCTGAAAGTGAAAGCTTGAGGTGCATTCGTTCCAAAAGTGATCTTTTCGAATCAAGATATAGAATATGGGCAACCTTCTTCCCTAGAAAGAAAGGAGACAAAAGATTTTATTCATGTCTCTATAGCTATATCTAATGTCACGTTGGGAATTGATAAACGACTTTCTATCTTCGGTGAAGTGAAAGCTTACTGGATCTATGTATGGGATATAACTGAAAGGGCAATGCTACAATGTTTATCAGTTGCTTGCTATGCCCATCCTAATCAGGCCAAGACTTTATGCTCTACTTTGCCCATTATACTTTTGCTTTTTATCTTAGCATAGCGCTTTGCTTTAGTTTCTTCAGAGAAAACCTTTCTAAACCACCACTCAATTTCCTTGCTTGTGTGCTTGGACATACATAGCCCAACAAGGCCTACAAAAGTAAACTTTTATTTATAAATGAACACGCTTTACTATGCAGACAAAAAGTCCTTGATTAATGCCATGGCTAAAATAAGACAACTTCAAAGATAAATAATGATATGGCAAACCCTGTTTATCTTTTATCTGTCTCCCACCTCATTCTTTCCCTAAAAAAAGGGGTTCCACTGTCAACCTAAGTTAACTCTTTTTGGTACCCTAACTCAAAATTTTTTGCGTACTTTTTACGTGTACAACAAGATCTCTATCTAAGTTAAGTGTTGACATCAAATTCCTTACGGCCGAGCCCACTCTTAGTGTAAAGGAATTGCTAGGCAGTTTCCTCAGCTAATTTAGAAGCTCTTCTTTCGATTGACTCAACTATTGATATAAATGTTTGCTACTTACAAACATTCTCATATCATACAAAATCTGTAAAGACTGACTCTATAAAATATCTATCATGTCATACAGGTGATGGATAACCTAATTTCAAACTTGGAAAGCCCCGAAAAATTGTCAAGAGTTGGTAGTGTACCTAGAGATACAACAAAGTCAATTTAAGCCTCGAACAAGTTCAAATAGAGATTTTAAGGTGAAATTGAAAATTTTACAGTCCAGGAATAACTTAGAATGATGATTCAGAGTTTGAGGGCTGATTTGGAGTCAATCGAGAATATTGATTACTTAGGGGCAAAATGGTCATTTTGCCACTCAAGGTTGAAATTTGGATGTTTGATGAAACTTTTAACCAAGATTGATTATTTGGAGTATAATATGAGGTTTAGTGGTGAAAAATTTTAATTCTTGATATTTTTGGAGCATAGGGGCAAAACGGTAATTTTGCCATCTTGAAGGCAAAATGGTAATTTTCACCCCCCACCACTTGTGAAATTTATGGATTTTACTCAAATTTGGTGTGGATAAATATGACATAAAATGTGGTGGAGAATTAAAGTTTAAAAGATAAATATTTAAAATATGGACCAATGAAATCGTGCCACGTGTCAAGCTTGATTACTTTAATATTTAACTTGAAAAATCAGCCCATAATTCCCCATTTCACTCTCCAATATTCGGCCAAGCAAGAGGAAAAGGAAACCAAAGGAAGAACGAAACCCTAGGAGGAGAAATTCAAAGGGAAAATGTGAAGATTCAAGGAATCAAGCAAGATAAAGTAAAATTTCTTTATTTTTACTTGAGATCTACAATACCCATGCTTTATTTTCTCATTTCCATGGCTGAAATCAAAGTTTATAAATGGGTATCATGGCTGACCATACATGAGGGAAGAGTTTTTGTGCTTGAATGTAGTTAGATTTCTTGCTAGATTAGTGTTTTTGTTTAGTTAGTGATGTGTAAACAAGTGAAGAAAATCACAATATCCTTGGCAACCATCATTGGTTGAATCTTCCATGGAGTGTGAGGATGGTGGATTTGATTTTCTTACAAGTGAATTGGTTAGGAAATGATGATTTATGGTGAGAAAATTAAATAGGAAAAATGTTAGTGTTGATGCACCACCATGGCCGAAATTCCCAAAGAGAAATGTGAAGATGGTTTTGCTGAATTTTGTGATATTTGGTTTATGTTTCATGATTTGAAGTATTAGAAAAGAAATGGAGCAATTTGGAATTAAATTGGACGCGTTGGTCATTTAATCGAGTGAAAGACCAAAGTATGCCAACATTGTGTTTAGACAATATTCGGACAATTTGCATTTCATATCATGTATGTATATAGATAAGAGCTTGAAATAGTTTATAATGGTTTTAACCCAAATTATTGAATTTCGTGTCATGTATTATAGATAGATGGTGAGCCTTTTGATACGAGTAAGAAATTGTACTCGAGAACCGATAATATAAGTATTTCGAACTCCTAGTACTGTGAGTAACCTTACTATCATTTTAATTATCTAAAGTGGTTTTTATCTGATTTGGTGATTTTATGGAAAATGAATTTAAATGGTAAATTTCTATGTGTTTTAAACAAAATGTGATTTAAATAAAATGATTTTATGAATTATCCGAAAAAATTGAATAATGATTTTGAAAATAGAGTAATTGGAGACTGCCTGCTTGTATTACAAATTTATGATTTGAATTGTATGGCTTATGGTAATATTCGCATGAATGGTTGGTTTTATGACATGTTGAGTATGTGAACTATTTGATTCTCCTTGATGGGCCGGATAATATTATGTCAAGCCCAACCCTAAAATATCTGTCATGTCATGCATATAATTGACATCATGCCTGTATATTGGAATACCTCAAAAAAATAGATAAAAGTTGGTATTGTGCCTAGGAGTACAACTAAGTCGATTTATACCTCGAACTAGTTAAAATACGAATTTTAAGGTGAAATTGAGAATTTCACAGTTTAGGGATGGCTTAAAATGGTAATTCGAAGTTCAAGGACCGATTTGGAGTCAATCTAAAATTTTTGAGATTTAGGGGCAAAATGGTCATTTTGCCACCCAAAAATTAAATTTGGATCTTGGATGAAATTTTTGACTGAGATTGATCATTTGGAGTATAATTTGAGGTTTAGAAGTGAAAAATTTTAATTTCGATATTTTTTCAAAGCATAGGGGTAAAATGGTAATTTTGCTACCTTGAAGGTAAAATGGTAATTTTTCACCCCCAACACTTGTCAAGATCAAGGAATTTAATCATTATGGGGATGGATAAATATGACAATTTATGTGGTGAAGAATTAAAGGTTAAAAGTTAAATATTTAAATTATGGGCTAATGGTATCATGCCACATGTCAAGCTTGATTTCTTTAATGTTTAAACTTGAAAACTCAGCCCATAATTCCCCATTTCAACCCCCATGGTCGGCCAAACAAGAGGAAAGGAAAAACAAAGGAAGAACAAAACCATAGGAGGAGATATTCAAAGGAAAAATGTGAAAATTCAAGGAATAAGCAAGATAAGGTAAAATTTCTTTATTTTTCTTGAGATCTACATTACCCATGCATTTCTCCTTATTTTCCATGGTTGAATTACATGTTTTCATAATGGATTCATTGCTGGCCGAATGGGTATGGAGAGAAATTGATGTTGGAATTGATTTCATTTTAAGGTATGTTAGTGTTTTTGGGTAGTTAATGATAAACATAAGTGAAGTACTTAAGTTGAATTAGAGGAAAACGAAGTGAACAAATGAAAATTACCTATAAAGAAGATAACATAGGTAGTTGAACATCAGAT
Source organism: Theobroma grandiflorum (assembly GCA_036013995.1). Classification (NCBI taxonomy): domain Eukaryota; kingdom Viridiplantae; phylum Streptophyta; class Magnoliopsida; order Malvales; family Malvaceae; genus Theobroma; species Theobroma grandiflorum. Next base: position 11,124,004 of record CP142126.1, read on the forward strand.
GAGAAGACAATACCCCCACTGTTGCTTCGAATTCGATAAGTGAAATTTTGAAGTCAAAATTTTATTTTAAGGGGGGTAGTGCTATAAAGCCCAACTCTATAAAATATCTATCATGTCATACAGGTGATGGATAACCTGATTTCAAACTTGGAAAGCCCCGAAAAATTATCAAGAGTCGGTAGTGTACCTAGAGGTACAACAAAGTCGATTTAAGCCTCGAACAAGTTCAAATAGAGATTTTAAGGTCAAATTAAAAATTTTACAATCTAGGAATAACTTAAAATGATGATTCGGAGTTCGAGGGCTGATTTGGAGTCAATCGGGAATATTAACTACTTAGAGGCAAAATGGTCATTTTGCCACCCAAGATTGAAATTTGGATGTTTGATGAAATTTTTAACCAAGATTGATCATTTGGAGTATAATATGAGGTTTAGCAGTGAAAATTTTAAATTCTCGATATTTTTAGAGCATAGGGGTAAAATGGTAATTTTACCACCCCGGGGGCAAAATGGTAATTTTCACCCCCCAACACTTGTCAAATGTATGGATTTTACACAATTTTGGTGTGGATAAATATGACATAAAATGTGTGTCACGACCCAATTCCCGGGCCATGACCGGCGCAAGGACCCAATGAGCATAGCTCATTAAGCCCAAGCAAGCCTAATTTCACTTATTTTATCCCATACGTACTCGTGTGAGGCATCCACACGTAATGCACCCAGTGTGCATACAATGCCAATTAACAGTGGCATATCCGATCATACATACACACACACACCCTTTCCGGGGTGGACACAGCCAAAGCACAATATACATGCACTGTTCCAGTCATGTATTTAGCAATTCACATTGCTTACACATACTTACATTCATACCAGTCAAATATAAACTCTGACAATGTACATTACACGTACATATTCATCATACAAAAACCCATGACTACCAGCGGAGACATGTACAATAAAAACAGGCAGCTATCGAATGCCAGACACCTACCAGGAGATGGACTACAACGATCCCGTGATCTAGGAATCTACAACCTCCTGATCTGAAAACATGAATTTTTGAAAACGGTGAGTATAAAACTCAGTGAGCAAACATTAGATAGGAACAAGCAATAATGTCCGGAAGGGTTATAAAAATATGATGCAAACATTTGGAACACATACATTTTTATCCAATTGTTTCCCAACCCTTCCCCTCATTTTAATTTAATCAATAATTGAATAACATTCAATTTCACATGCAATCACACAAATATCACCAATTTCTCACCAGCTCATGTGCAACCCTCACATCGTGCACATAGCTGGAGTATCAGAGCACTCGGCAAGCGGTATCACTCAGCGTCGCTGCCAAGCTCCCGGACTTCAAATCACGTCTTACCACAATTCGTGCGTGAACACTTCCAGGAATCGTGGGCGTTACGTCTCGCGGTCCCCACTTTGCTCAATTCAGAATTTCAAGGAGTTAGTGGGCGTTACGTCTCGCGGTCCCCACTTTGCTCCATTCTGACTTTGAAGGAATTAGTGGGCGTTACGTCTCGCGGTCCCCACTATGCATACCATTCAGGCATATGCACTTTCCTTCTTCACACGTGCACGGTGATAACACTTTCACAACACTTCTCAACCATCCATGTAAACATCATCACAATGTACACATTTATCACACTCAAATTTCAGATCAAATAAATAATATTTCATGCCTTCATGCATATCACATAATTTCATGCTTTCAAGCATCACACATAATTTTTATGCCTTCACGCATAACACATAATTTACCACATAAAATCATTTTCCTCAAAGGCTTGTTCCCGGCACGTATTTTTAAAAACTTTAGATAAATCATTTAATTATCCACATCAATACAATTTGCATTCCCCAAATAATTTGAAATGCAAGTTCACTCACCGTCTCACAAATATCCGGATTTCGGATGCTTTCGGATTAAAAATCCTTAGTCACGATCCCTTTGCCTTTCTCGGTCTTCTCACCACCTTAACACAAAATAAAATCAAGAAATTTACTATAATGCCCCCAACTAATATAAACTAATTTAAATTACTAGCGTGTGATACGTAAGAGCAAAATCGCGTCCGATTATCGCATTTACGCGGTATTGCCTAACTTCGACCGATTACCCGATAAATCGGCTATTATGCCCAATTCGATTCCGAATTGGCCCATTCTTTTTCTAATACTTTAATTCACCACAAATCATTCAATTTAATGCCAATTTCAGCATCCAATCTTTTCCAATTCCTTATGGAAAATTCGGCCAATGCAGTGCATTTGCACTGAAAATTTTTCTACTACATTTTTCACTTGCATTTGTCATTGTCTATTTTCTTTCATTTCAAATGAAATCATTTCATTTGAAATGAAACAATTTCTCACACATTCTCTTCACACTAGGTTCGGCCTAACAAAGAACAACCATGGAATCAATTTCTTTCTTTCATTTTTCTTCCATAATCATGCTTAACTACCTCTAACTACTAACATAGTCTAAATTCAATCCAATCCAACAATCCTTCCTCATCCATACCCATTTTTCAGAATTAAACTCTTCATGATATCTCCATAATAAACCATAGAAATCAAGAACAAAAGCATTGGTAAGGTAAATCACAAGCCAAAGTAAAGATTGATTACCTTTATTTTGTTTGAATCTTGAAAAAACACTTCAAATCTATGGATTTTGGCCTAGGTTTTATGTTTTTCTCTTTGGTTCTTCTTGTTTTTCCTTCAATCGGTTTTTGTTCCAGAAATTAGAGAGAGAAATGAGGGCTTAAGCTGATTTTTATAGCTTTTATAATAAAATAACCAAGGTTGCCACGTGGCACCATGTGATTGGCCCATTTTTTTGACTTTTTGACTTTTTCTCCCATTTGATCTCCACCACTTGATTCATCAAGTCAACATCTGATCCAAGGTTGACCATGGCTGGAAAAATTTATTCTGGTGATGAAAAATTACCGAAATGCCCCCGGGATGGCAAAATTACGATTTTGCCCCTATACTCCGAAATGTCCCGGAATTTCATTATTTTCACTGTCCAACCTCAAATAACATCAATATAAATCAATATTACCCAATTGGGGTAAAATCCTTTCAAAAAAATTCACATTTAGCACTCCGGTGGTAAAATTACCATTTTACCCCTGTGCTCCAAAAACACCGAAAATCACCATTTTACACTGCTAAACATCATTCTATAATTATGGGATCATTACTGTATGTCACATAATTATTTTTAGTCCACTGTGATCAAATCTTGGTTAAAAATCTCTATAAATCAACAAATGAGAAAATGACCGTTTTGTCCTTAACCGGTCAATTTTCCCGATTAACTCCAAACTGGACCTTGAACTCCAAATCACTATTCTGAGCTGTCCTGTGGGTCTCGAAATTTTGAAATTCCCCTTAGAATTTCCATTAAACTAGGTTGAAGCTCGATTTAACTTAATTGTACCATTAGGTACAATACCGGTTTTCTAACAACTTAGACAGGGTCTCACAATGTGGTGGAGAATTAAAGTTTAAAAGATAAATATTTAAATTATGGACCAATGAAATCGTGCCACGTGTCAAGCTTGATTACTTTAATATTTAACTTGAAAAATCAGCCCATAATTCCCCATTTCACTCTCCAATATTTGGCCAAGCAAGAGGAAAATGAAACCAAAGGAAGAACAAAACCCTAGGAGGAGAAATTCAAAGGGAAAGTGTGAAAATTCAAGGAATAAAGCAAAATAAGGTAAAATTTCTTTATTTTTACTTGAGATCTACAATACTCATGCTTTATTTTCTCATTTCCATGGCTGAAAACAAAGTTTGTAAATAGGTATCATGGCTGATTGTACATGACGGAAGAGTTTTTGTGCTTGAATCTAGTTAGATTTCTTGCTAGATTAGTGTTTTTACTTAGTTAGTGATGTGTAGTATGAAAACAAGTGAAGAAAATCACAATATCCTTGGTAACCATCATTGGCCGAATCTTTCATGTAGTGTGAGGATGGTGGATTTGATTTTCTTGCAAGTGAATTGGTTAGGAAATGATGATTTATGGTGAGAAAATTAAATAGGAAAAATGTTAGTGTTGATGCACCACCATGGTCGAAATTCCCAAAGAGAAATGTGAAGATGGTTTTGCTGAATTTTGTGATATTTGGCTTATGTTTGGTGATTTCAAGTACTAGAAAAGAAATGGAGCAATTTGGAATTAAATTGGATGCGTTGGCCATTTAATAGGTTGAAAGACCAAAGTAGGCGAACACTGTGTTTAGACAATATTCAGACAATTTGCATTTCATATCATGCATGTATATAGATAAGAGCCTGAAATAGTTTATAATGGTTTTAACCCAAATTATTGAATTTCGTGTCATGTATTATGGATAGGTGGTGAGCCTTTTGATACGGGTAAGAGATTGTACTCGAGAACCGATAATAGGAGTATTTCAAACTCCTAGTACTGTGAGTAACCTTACTATCATTTTAATTATCTAAAGTGGTTTTTATCTGATTTGTTGATTTTATTGAAAATGAATTTAAATGGTAAATTGCTATGTGTTTTAAACAAAATGTGATTTAAATAAAATGATTTTATGAATTATCTAGAAAAACTGAATAATGATTTTGAAAATAGAGTAATTGGAGACTGCTTGCTTGTATTACAAATTTATGATTTGAATTGTATGGCTTATGGTAATATTCACATGAATGGCTGGTTTTATAACATGTTGAGTATGTGAACAATTTGATTCACCTTGATGGGCGGGGTAATATTATGTCAGCCATGCCATGCGGTTGAGATTTTATTGTTATGGTGGGGTTTATTCTACACTACAGTGGCGGGTTTTCGTGTACTAGGCTTTAGGAGGGGCATGGTAAAGCCGACTAATTCTTACCTCGATTGGAGAGGCGCGTAGGGTATCTCCTAGGGTGAGGTTTGAGTTCACTTCACGCCTAACCACCACGAGGAAGTGAGACTCAACTAACGCCAAGGAACGGTCGTGTTTTGAGAAATTATGAAATTTTCATAGCTTTTGCAGACTCAGGTGGATGCCGCTGTGCAAGGCATTGACGAATACTAGTTTTAGCATAAGCCAGGTTTTCAGGAAATTCATAAGCCATGTTGAGTAATGTGATGAAACATAATTGTTTACATGGTTTGAAACAAATTTTCATGTTATGAATCACGTGTTGCAATGGGAAGTTTTCATTGTCTCCACTTACTCGACTTTAGATATTTTTGATGATGTCTGTTTACTCATTGGGATTATATAATCTCATCACCCTTCTTTCCACCATTTCAGGCTCAGGATAGTTTGTGGATAGTTGATCACGTCGAGAAATAATCTTGAAGTTGCATCCTTAAAAAGCAAAGGTATATAGGCTTATACCTTCTTAGTCACCAGGTGACCAAGAAGGTATAAGCCTATATGGGGGGCCTACGTGTCATTGTAAATGTAATTGAACACTCTGATTATCTGTATTACAGTATGTAAGAATTTATTTTGCTTTCACGTTACAAAAATTATTTACGTAGCTTTCTATAAAAAAAATTGTTTTACAAGAAAATAGAATATTTTATTCAATATTTTTATTATATTTAAATAGTCACAATTTCACTTCAAACGGACGTTTTAGACATCTAAATTTATTTTTAATCATGAAATATGTGTTTTCTACTCACCTACTACGTTTTAGCCGGTTTCAAGATTTTTGAGGAAAAATGACCAAAATGCCTAAATGAGGCGAAAATTATTTTTCTACCGTTTTGAGTAAAAAAAACCTTAAAATCCTTTAAGACATGATGTTTGGCAATGATTGCTCACAAGGGAGATGAGAAAATTGATATGTAAGTCTTACGGGGTTCCGATTGGCATTTCGGGTAATGAGTGCCTATCGAGACGTCACGGCGGTTGTCACGAACTCGAGGGGAGTACCGGGTCGTGACAAAATCTACTGGAAAGTTAGATGTTGGATGTGCAAATTTAGTTGAATATTCATAAGTAGCAGGGTACCTATTCTTAAGTCATATCTGTTGTCACGACTATGCACACTATTTATTTCCCATCCAAAAAAATCTTATAATGAAGTCCAAGCTTCGCTAAATGAGACTTAAGCAATTCACCCTTTCTTGGAACAATCTTTCTAAGTTTACCAAACCATAAAAAGAATGATTTGTGAAAATGAGCATTCAGTAAGGTCAGGAATCATAAACAAAAGGATTGGATATCGTTTTCTATGTACTAGTAAACAAGGAAAGTCTAGGGGAAGGGTAGAGCTAGTAACCAGTTCTCAACCCTATAGCTATACAAACAATTCTCAAGTAGATTGTTTGTTGTTTAGTTCCATATTCTCTGCTTAAACACCTCTTTGAAAATGGCTTTTTTAGCATCTCAATAAAGCACCTTAGGTTAGGGGTACAACACATTCCACTAGTCAAATGCCTATTTTTTTTATAGTACATATAGGCTTTTAGAACATTTTCTTTGTTCCCTTTCGTACATTTTTTTCTTGAGTACATTTCCTTGAAGAAAAAGAATACTGTATGGTAAAAAAGCCCTTAGGCGAGGGTTGCTTCACTCTAGTCCACCACTAGATAAGTATAACAACTAGCCTGTTTCAAAGCCTCGAGAGCCTTTTACCTTTAAGCAAGCCAACTTCCTTCATCCTCTCCCTAATTTGTGAAAGGCACAGAATAGCCTAAGTCAAAGAAGAAGAAGAAGAAGTAGATGCACATGAATCAATAAGAAAGAACCCTTGTGCCTACGGGTGAAAGAAGCAATCCTCCTCTAGGTCGTATTAGGCACTAAGATCTATTTCTTTCATACCACCTTCAAGCTTAGAGAGCAAAAAGCAAATTTTATAATTTTAGAGGATAATTCTTTGAAGCAAGAGTTCTATAAGCAAGTGCATGAGACTTTTTGACTTTCAAGCTTTGAAGAAGATTGAAACTGAACCCACTTTCATTGACCAGTAAGTGATGACTGTCAGGTTCATAGAATGATCGATGGAACCAACTAAATCCTCTCTCGTGACATGATCGAAGTTTGATCTGCCACTTTTGGGAAAGAGATGAGATGGTTTACCTACTTTTACACATATCCGAAATCATTCACTAACAGACAAGAGATCGACAACGTGAGCTTAACTGCCTAGCTTTCGTCTTTTTTGATCCAACTAAGAGATCCATTCTCAAAGGAATTATAACCTTAAAATATATTCGACAACAAAGGATACCTTTCAAGAAAAAAGTCATGACACCTCATTCTCCCACTTTCTCATCTGTCTCATAAATGAGTAAGGCTGGCTAAAACACCACTACTTAGGCCAAACTCTATCCCCGCTGAATAACAAAGCCTTTAGTCAATTAAAAAGAAGAGTGATATCAAGTTGCTATTCTGTGTATCGTAGGCTTTTTTTTTTCCACATCTTATTTTTTTCTCGTTAAAGATTGAGGACTTTTGGGCTCACAATAAAGCTAGGTCTTGATCGGGCAACTAGTAGTCCTATCTATCCATCTTTCTAAACACAATATCTTGAGTACCTATGATGGTTATTACATCTATTGGCATGTGATGTTTGGACATAAAATCAAGTCCTTATAAATGGGTAGAGTTAGGTGTTCTTATTTTATGACAGTAGGGATGATTGCTTCCATTACTGACTAGAAAGACACCAAATTGTCCTTTAGGTGCTTCAATTGTGGTATAGATAGAAGAAAAAAGCTTTCATCTACTCCCCCTATTATATAACCGGTCTCATCTCTCTCCAAACTTAATGTGATAGTTTCCCATCATAGAGCTATCTATTTTGGATTAAGCCATTACTAAGGAGCTAATTCGTTCAAAACTCAGTTGATTACTTTTATAAATAAGGTGGAGCATCCTTGGCTTAGCATTATAGCACATAGGGCTTCAGCACTACTACAACGCTTTGCTAACTTGAAGCGCCTTGCCATGAAAATTTAGTTTCGCTAACGCTTGGCTAAGTCTTGAACCTTTGAGCAGACCTTTCACTTTCTCAGTAGCGAAAGTGCTTCTCTTTGCCCCTTAACTAAAAGGACAAGAAATAGATTTTGCTTTTATTGTTCCCGTTTCATCACATCTGCACTCATTAAGCCAACTTTTCTTTTTGGGAGCTAAAATAGTGATTGAAACGGACATTTTGAAATGACGGCATTGAAAATATTTATATATCTATATATATACACAATCATTGTTATCTCGAACTGCACTCCGAAAAAGGTGGCCCACTTAAACAAAAGGCGAACACTCTCGTGTTTCAACCCCACAATACTATTGATAGTTGTGGGGCACTGGGTACTTACAGCCTTTACAATAAGCAAGTGAATGGGGCCGGTGTGTGGTGAACGGAACGACTCATCAAGCCATTTCTCACCTCAACCCCTGAAATAGGAAGAAGGGTACTTTACAAATAAGGGGTAATTGCTTCACACCTAATTGTGATAGTCCTCTCAGTACCTCATTGGAGCTTTATAACTAGTGGCTAGTTTCCCATTACATTACTGTTGTCCCAATGCACGGAGCCCCAATGAGGAAGTTGTTATTGGTTTATCATTGGGTCAAAATACTAATCCCTCCTTTTGTGCTACTTCTACTTATTGGTTCCAAAAAGTGTGCTAAAATGAGGGTGAATAGCATTTTTGGAATGACACGAAAATTCTTTCCAAGCAAAGAGCTGATGAAAGGAATTTGAAAATGGAAGTTTAAAGCTTGCTGGAGGAATGATTTAAGTGCTAAGAGTAAGAAGAAAATAAGAGAAAGTATACAAAACATAATGATTTATAGTGGTTCAATCCCCTTGACATACATCCACTATCTTGATCTCCCAATCAACCATTTTCAAATCAATTCACTAAATCAGTGGAATTTCCTAGCTTCTACCGAGCTTTTACAATGGCTTTTCACAAGCTTAGTCATACCTTTAACAATGATTTTTCCTGAGAACAACAAAACCCAAAACTAACTTTTTTAAGGCTACGTTAGAGCCTATAACAACAACCAAGGTAACCTAAGCTTGATCTACCCCTTAGAGTGTCTTTCACACTCTAAGTAAACAAGAAATAAAGAAAAAATTAAGTACAATTGATCACCATACAGATCTAAGATGTACAAAGTTAAGCTCAAACACTTTTTCAAAGGATGTGAGTGAAACACAAGTGTAAAGAGAAGGTTTTTGGTCTTATAAGCTCAAAATCACTTTGAATGGCTTCTTTATTTCATTTTTGACTATTGGAAAGGCTTTAAATGCATGTAAAATCACTTCTGGCCTTTGGAGACAGACACCGGTTGTTTCTTATTGATATTTTATCCTTTTGTGCTTAAATTCAAATTTCTGATAATGAGCTTTTAATTGACTAACCATATTTCTTAGTCAATTAAGTCTTCTCTATCTTGCACACTGTTTCTTTATGTTAACCAATTAACAGCATGTCATGACCAGGAACTCCCATCGAGCCCGTGACATCTGTCGCGACATCTCGATAGGTATTCATACCCCGAATACCGATCGAAATCTTGCAAGGCTTTTATATCAGATTTCATATCTCCTTTGTGAGCAATAGTTGCCAATCATCATGTTTTAACAAAATTACAATCCATTTTAACCAGAACAATCATAAAAATATTTTTGACTCGCACGGGCATTTCAGTCATTTTTCTCGAAAAATTTTGAACTCAAATAATTTGAAGCATATAAGTGAAAAACGCCTATTTCGAAATCAGAAACATGTTTTGCTACCTAAAACGTTCATTTTAAATGAAATAGTAACCATTAGAATATAATAAAAATATTTAATAAAATATTACGATTTCTTATAAAATAATATTTTTAGAATACTACATAAATTTTTTTTTGGGACTTAAAGGTAAAATAAATTCTTACATACAATAATAAAGGTAACCAGAGTATACAATTGCATTTATAGCGACACGAGGGCCCCCGAATATTCAAAAGTAGTTAGGACAGTGAACTTACTGTTGGTGAGGATACAAAGCCAACTGTAGTTCTTAGTAAACTCAACTATCTACTAACTAATCTAGGCCTGAAAAGGGTGGAAAGGAGAGTGGTGAGTTTTCACAACTCAATGAGTAAACAAATATCACCTAAAATATCTAAAGGTGAGTAAAAGGAGACAACGAAAACTGTCTATCTCGAAAAGAGTTTCATATCATGTAAATTCATTTAAATCAATTACAGTGAATTCATTTCACTCGAATAATTTCTAAGGCTTATGATTTCTTGAAAATCGTGGCTTATGCCATAAAAACTCATACTCGGGGATACCTTGGCCGAGGCATCTAACCGAGTCCACCAAGGCTGTTAAAAATCTCATGTACACGTAAAATATATTTTTAAGTTTAAAAATACAGTCGTTCCTTGGCGTTAGCAGAGTTCACCCTCACGTGGTGGTTCGATGTGATGTGAGCTCTAACCATACCTCAAGAGTTACCCTCCACGCCTCTCATACCGAGGTATAAATATATCGAAGTTTACTGTGCCTTTCTAATAGGCTGGTCCACGGAAATCCGACTACTGTAGTAGTTCATATCCCACCAATTCAATAAACATTTCAATAGCATGACTTGACAATTTCATTGCTAACCAATTTATCAGAACAAAGTAGACAGATCACATTTTTCAATACAATTATCAATTCAGCCAATCATGCCATAATATCATAAGCCATTTGAATCAAATCATAATTTACAATGTCTCGTGTGGTCTCCAATTACTCTAATTTCAAATCAGTCATCAAATTTTCAATTCAATTTATTTTATAAATTCATATTTTTCTCATAAAATAAATAATTTACCATTTAAAAATCATTTTTCCACAAAATCACAAATTGAATAAAATTACTCTAGATAATTAAGGCGACAATAAGGTTACTCACTATTTTTGGAAATCAAATCCGGGTATTCCGACTATTAATCCTCGGGTGCGATTTCTTTGCCTTTGTCAGAGGATTCACCACCTAGACATATTGCACACTCAAGAAATTTACCACATTGGCACTAAATCATAATAAAGTAATATAGACTACTAATGCATGATATGAAACGCAAATTGTCTGGATATTGTCTAAACACAGTGTTGGCCTACTTTGGTCTTTCATCCGTTTAATTGGCCAACGCATCCAATTTAGCTCCCAATAGCACCATTTCTTTTCCAATTCTTCAAATCACCAAACACAAGCCAAATAACCTAAAATTTAGTATAACCACCTTCACATTTCTTCAAGGTAAATTTGGTCATGGTGGGTGCACTAACACTATGATTTTTCCTACTTAATTTCCACATCATAATTCTTCTTTTCCTAACCAATTTACTTGAAATAAAAATCAAGTTCATCTTCAACACACTACAAGGTAGGTTCGGCCAATGAAGGGTGGTGGGGAAAATGAATTTTTTTCTTGTTGTTTTGCTTCCAAACATAATAAACTAACTAAGATCACTAACATATCTTAAAATCAAATCAATTCCAACATCAAATTCTCTCCATACCCATTCGGCTAGCCATAAACCCATTATGAAAACATGTAATTCAACCATGGAAAAGAAGGAGAAATGCATGGGTAATGTAGATCTCAAGCAAAAAATGAAAATCTTACCTTTTTCCACTAGATTGCTTGAATTTCCATAATTTCTCTTTGAATTTCTCCACCTAGGGTTTTGTTCTTTCTTTCTTGTTTCTGTTCTTGCTTTGGCCAAATATGGGAAGTGAAATGGAGAATTATGGGCTGATTTTTCAAGTTAAATATTAAAGAAGTCAAAGCTTGACACGTGTCACACAATCATTGACCCATAATTTAAATAATTACCTTTTAAACCTTATTTCTCCACCACATAAATTGTCATATTTATCCATACCCATAATGAATAAAATCCTTGGTTTTGACAAGTGTTGGGTGGTGAAAATTACAATTTTGCCCTCGATGTGGCAAAATTACCATTTTGCCCCTAAGCTCCGAAAAATACCGAAATTAAAATTTCTCACTTCTAAACCTCAAATTATACTCCAATGATCAATCTTAGTCAAAAATTTCATCCAACATCCAAATCTAATTTTTTTGGGTGGTAAAATGACCATTTTACCCCTAGATCTCGAAATTTAATATTGACTCCAAATCGATCATTGAACTCATAATTACCATTTTAAGTCATTCTTGGAATTTGAAATTCTCAATTTCATCTTTAAATCCCTATTTTAACTAGTTCGAGGTTTAATTCGGTTTAGCCGTACCACTAGGTACACAATCGACTTTTGTCTACTTTTTTGAGATATTCAAGTATGCAGGCGTGATGTCAAATATATGAATGACATAATAGATATTTTAGGGTTGGGCTTGACAGTACTACCCTCCTTAAAATAAAATTTTGACCTTAAAATTTCACTTACCGGATTCCAAGAAAAGGTGTGGATATTGGTTTCTCATTTGGTGCTCAACTTCCCACGTCATCTCCTCCATTCGAGCATTCTTCCACAATACTTTCACCATGGGAATGCTTTTGTTCCTCAATACTCGATCCTTTCGATCTAGAATCCATACCGGTTACACCTCGAACTTCAAACTTTCATGCAACTCCACCAGAGGTGCTTCAAGGATATGGGAGGGATCAAGTACATACTTATTTAACATTGAGACGTGGAAAACATTATGAATTTGATCTAACTCCTGGGGTAATTCGAGTCTGTAAGCCACTGGCCCAATCTTTTCAATAATCCGAAAGGGTCCAATTATCTTGGATTGAGCTTTCCCTGCTTCGTGAATCAAACCACACCTTTCCAAGGAAAAACCTTAAGAAAAACTTTATTATTCACTTCAAATTCCAAATCTTTCCTCTTTCTATCAACATAACTCTTCTGCCTATCTTGCGTCGTCTTTAATCGCTCTTGGATGACTTTAATCTTGTCATTAGTCAAATCAATCAATTCCACATTAACCAATTTCCTTTCACCCACATTGTCCCAATAGAGCAGAGTTCGACACTTTCTTCCATACAGAGCCTCGTATGGTGCCATGCCAATGCTAAACTGAAAACTATTATTATACACAAACTCCACCATCGGCAAGTGTCTGTCCCAGTTCCCCATGAAATCTATGACACAAGCCCTTAACATATCCTCCAAGGTCTGAATAGTTCTCTTAGACTGACCATCTGTCTACGGATGAAAGGCGGTGCTAAATCTCAACTTAGTTCTGAGGGTTTCCTAAAATTTTGACCAGAATCAAGAAGTAAACCGAGGGTCTCGATCCGATACAATAGAAATTGGAACTCCATTTAACCTCACTATCTCATCTATATAGAGTTTAGCCAATTTCTCAATAGAATATATGCTATGGATAGCCAAGAAATGGGCGGACTTAGTCAATCTATCAACAATCACCCAGATGGCATCTTTCCCACTCTGTGTTTGCGATAAACCCAATATGAAATCCATAGTCACATGTTCCCACTTTCATTCGAGAATTGGTAACGGCTGAAGAGTAGCTGACGGCTTTTGATGTTCTGCCTTAATCTGTTGACATGTGAGACATTTTGCTACAAACTCTGCTATGTCTCGTTTCATACCCGGCCACCAATAATTTTCCTTAATAGTCGGATACATCTTGGTGCTTCCGAGATGCATAACGTAGGCGGAAGAATGTGCTTCCTCTAAAATTGCTTGCCTTAACGATCATTCTTAGGAATACAAACCCGGTCTCTAAACATCAACATACTATCATCCCCGAGTCTGAATTCACTAACTTCCCCATCTTACAACTTTTGAACTTCTTGTTTCAACTTATCATCAGATTGCTGCAATTTTCTAATTTGGTCCAACAATGAAGGTCTTACCACGAAACTAGCGAGTAGAGAACCATTTTCACCACTGTTCATCTGGATCCCTAAAGACTTCATCTCAATTAACATAGGGAGATAAGAACTCCGAAGTGCTGCTAATGTCGACGAGGATTTACGACTCAAGGCGTCTACTACTACATTCACTTTTCCAGGGTGATAATCGATCACTAAGTCATAATCCTTTATTAACTCTAGCCATCGCCTTCGTCTCAGATTAAGTTCTTTCTGGGTGAGCAGGTATTTCACACTTTTATGATCCGTAAAAATCCGACAACACTCACCATATAAGTAATGCCTCCAAATCTTTAATGCAAAAACCACTGCTGCTAATTCAAGATCGCGAGTAGGGTAATTTACCTCATGCTTCTTCAACTGTCGAGAAGCATAAGCTATTACTTTCTCATCTTGCATCAATACACACCCTGATCCCAACTTGGAAGTATCACTATATACCACAAATTCTTTTCCATTCACAGAAAGTGTTAAAATAAGAGCAGAGGTCAACTGATTCTTTAGTTCCTGAAATCAACTCTCACAGACATCGTCCCACTCAAACTTAACTCCTTTATGAGTCTGGCGAGTCAAAGAAGCAACTATCAGTGAGAATCCTTGAACAAACTTCCTATAATAACCAGCTAACCCAAGGAAACTTCAAATCTATGTTACTGTTTTCGGTTGCTCCCATTTTAGAATTGCCTTAATTTTCTTGGGATCAACATAAATTCCAACTACAGATACTACATGTCCTAAGAAAATCACTTCTTTTAGCCAGAATTCACATTTAGAAAATTTGACATAGAGTTGTCTCTCACATAAAGTCTGCAGTACAATACGCAGATGGGCAGCATGTTCACCATTATTCCTCAAATAAACCAAGATGTCATCGATAAAGACTATCACAAACTTATCCAAATACAGATGAAACACCTTGTTCACGAGATCCATAAAAGCTGCCGGGGCATTGGTCAAACCAAATGGCATAACCAGTAACTCATAATGCCCATATTGTGTCCTGAATGTAGTCTTTCGTACATCTTGTTCCTTAATCTTCAACTGATAGTACCCAGACATCAAATCAATTTTGGAGAATACCATTGCACGTTGCAATTGATCAAAGTGATCATCGATCCAGGGTAAAGGATAGTTATTCTTGATGGTCACTCTATTCAGCAGACGATAATCTACACACAATCAAAGAATGCCATCCTTCTTCTTGACAAATAAGACTAGTGCTCCCCAATGAGAAATATTAGGGCGAATCAAACCTTTATCTACGAAATCTTGCAACTGAACTTTTAGTTCTTTCAATTCCATTGGGGCCATTCAATACGGAGGGATGAAAATAGGTGCGGTACCCGAAAGTAAATCAATAAGGAACTCAAGTTCTCGATCTGGAGGTAGTCTCGGTAATTCATTAGGAAATACATTAAAAAACTCACTCACTATTGGGACATCCTCTAACTTAGGTTCCCTTGTTGAAGTATCTATCACATGTGCCAAATAAGCTGGATACCCTTTTTGCACCAATTTAAAAGCTTTGATAGTTGAAATTACACAAGACGGTAATATTTGGCGTTCCCCTACAAATACAATTTCTGCTCCCTCCGAATTTTGAAGCACTATTTCTTTTCTAAAACAATCCACATTCACCTGATGTGTACTTAACCAGTCCATACCCAATATCATATCGAAATCCCAAATCTCTAGAGGAATTAAATAACCCTTAAAATTTTCTTCATCAACCACTATTCCACAGTCTCTATAACACGTGTTTCTAACTAATTGTTCTCCCAAAAGGGTGTGAACTACTATTTCTTCCTCTAATGGTGATAGGTTTTTATCAGCGAATGATGCAAATGTTATACTGACATAAAACCTATCTGAGCCAAAATCTATTAAAACATATGCATCTCTATCAAATAAAGACATAATACCTGTCACTGTGTTGGGTCGAACGCGTGCTTCCTCTTCTGTTATTGTAAAAACCCTCATTGGAGTACGAATCAGTGGTTTAGAGGGTGGATGTGCTGGAGTGTTACTCTGCACACCGGATCATATGGTCACACCTTGCCTCTGCTGTGGCCCAACCAAATCTCTCTTTTGTATGTCTGTGCGGATTGATGAAAGTGAGGCCACTGCAGTACCCTGTTCAAATTGTGGGCAATTATTTATAATATGACCCGACTGACCGCATTGATGACATCGTACAGGCCTTTTGCATGGCCCAATATGAGTTCCCCCACAATTTCTGCATTTATTTGAACCTTTGGAACTCTTCCCAGAACTAGTCATCGTCGATCTGCTGAATCTCGGAGGCCTTCACTACGACTGTGAAAATGGGGGTCGAGGAGATGTCATCGAAATAGAAGCAGTACTCCCAGAAGCAAATGAGTCCTTGCTTCTTTTAGGCGGTTGACTGAAGGATACATTCGGTTTCCTTCTTTTTATAAACTCAACTCGCATTCTTCTATTTTCATTCGCGAGCTTTTTAGCCCTTAAAGTCATTTGTACTACTTCTTTATGTGGCTCTTTGCCTATTACTGTCATTCGCTCTCTAATCTCGTTACGGAGCCCTTCCTCAAAATGACTAGCCTGATCTTGCTCTATTTTCACTAATTTCGGGACGTACAACATCAACTCGTTAAAACGAGCCTCGTACTCCTTTATCGTTAAATTCCCCTGTTTCAAGATTAGAAATTCTCTTTTCTTTTCTTTCTGATGGAAATGAGTGAAATACTGACCATCAAACTCTTTGATAAAGTTTGACCATGTCACGACCCGGAACTCCGATCGAGCCCGTGACAACCGCTGCGACGTCTCGATAAGTATTCATATCCCGAATACCGACTGAAACCTCGCAAGGCTTTTATATTAGCTTTCTTACCTCCCTTGTGAGCAATTGTTACTAAAATTATATTTTGAAGAAATAGTAATCATTTTCAAGTCAAAATCAGTCGAAAAGAAATTTCTACTACACAAGGGTATTTTTGTCATTTTCTTCTAAAATTTTCGAAATCGGCTAAAAATGTAGTACGTGAGTAAAAACACATATTTCATAATAAAAATAAGTTTTTGCTATCTAAAACCTTCATTTGAAATGAAATTTTAATTATTAGAATATAATAAAAATATTTAATAAAATATTCCATTTTCTTGTAAAATAATTTTTATAGAACAATCCATGAATAATTTTTAGGACGTAAAAGCAAATTAAATTCTTACATACAGTAGTAAGAATAACCAAAGTATGTAATTCCATATACATTGATCAGTGGGCCACCGAACGACGAAATTAATCTAAGGCTATGAGTCGGAAAAACCTTTGACTTCCAAGGTTGCAACTCCAAAATTCATCTCTCGATGATATCGGCCAACTACTGGCTAACTTGAGCCTGAAATGGATGGAAATGAGGGTGGTAAGGTTATAAAATCCCAGTGAGTAAACAGATACCATCTAAACTATCTAAAGTCGAGTAAGTGGAGACGACAAAACATTTCATTGTACTTTGATTGATAGCATTCCAAACTCATTTCGACTAGATGAAATAAATTCATTTTTACTCAAATAATAAATATGGCTTATGAATTTCTTAAAACGTGGCTTCTGCCAAAATTAATACTCGGCGACAACTTGATTAGAGGCATCCATCCGAGCCCACCAAGGCTGTTAAAGTTCTCATAATTGTTCATAACACAGTCGTTCCTTGGCGTTAGCTGAGTTCGCCTTCACGTGGTGGTTTGGCGTGAAGTGAACTCTGTCATACCTCAAGACAACCTTTTACAGCTCTACAACTGAGATAAAGATATATATATAGTGGGGTTTACCGTGCCACCTCTGAATAGGCTGGTCCACGGAACTTAGCTACTGCAGTAGTTAATAATCCACCAATTAAATAAAAATTTCAATAGCATGACTTGGCAATTTTTATTGCTAAGCAATTTATCAGTACAAAGCAGATAGTCCACATTTTTCAATACACATATCAATTTAGCCAATCATGCCATAATATCATAAGCCATTTGATTCAAATCATAATTCACAATAAAGCATGTGGTCTCCAATTACTCTAATTTCAAATCAGTTATTCAATTTTCAATTCAATTTATAAAAATTCAATTTATTTTATAAATTCGTATTTTTCTCATAAAACAAACAATTCACCATTTAAAATAAGTTTTCACAAAATCATCAAATTGAGTAAAAATTACTCTAGATAACTAAGGCGATAATAAGTTTAATCGCTATTTCAGGAGTCGATACACTCCTAGTCCCGATTTTCGGGTACGATTTCTGTACTTTTTCCAGAATGCTCACCACCTATATCCAATACATGACACATAATTTAACATATTGTGTCATAACACTATAAATCTATTTCAAGCTCTATACGAATGATTAAAATGAAATGTAAATTCCTCGGGTAACTATCTAAATACGATATTAACCTAATTCGATTTGTTACTCGATTAAATGGCCAATACGTCCGATTTAACTCCAATTAATTCTATTTCTCTTTCAACCCTCCAATTCATCAAATACTAGTCAATTAACATGAAATGTGAACAATTCACCTTCATATTTCATTTTGGAATATTCGACCATGAAATGTCCATTACCAATAAAACTTTTAAAGCTTGATTCTCACACCATAATTCATCATTTCCTAACCAATTTCACTTAGAATAAAATCAATTTCAACATCAATACACCACATGAAGAATTCGGCCAATGGGGTTTAATGTGGACTTGTATGGTTTTCATGCTAATTATCATCATTTCGGTTTCTATGACCACCATTAATCAAAACCATTAAATCCTAACCAATTTACACAAAATATCACAAAATTCCTTTCCAATATTTACCCCCTAAAATTCATCCTCAATGGGTTTAATGAAGATCAAGTGATTTTCTTGCTAAATTTTCATGCTAAACGTCACTAACTAACTAAAAACACTAGAATATATTAAAATCTAACTAATTCAAGCATCAAAATCTTTCTCTAAAACTTTGACCAGCAAGAACACCCTCATGAGATCTTGATTCTTAACCGTTTAAAATGAAAAAAAATGCACAAGAATGATAGATTACTAGCCAAAGTCAAGAAATTTTTCCTTTTCCACTTGTGTCCTTGAATTCTCACACTTTCCTCTTGAATCTTGGTGGCTAGGGTTTTTGTTATTCTTTCCCCCTTTTTGCTTAGCTATGGTTGGCCAAATGAAGTGAAGAAATGGGTTTTATGGGCTGATTTTTTGTGAGGCCTCAACCTCTACAAGACCTGTAGATAAAATGCTTGCATACTTGAAACACCTCTGAAAAATTTTCAAAAGGTCAGCATGGTACTTAGTGGTACAATCAAGTGAATTTAAACCTCGAACTAGTTCCAATAGAGATTCTAAGATGAATTTGAGAATTTTGAAACCCACAGAATGATTTAAAAGGGTGATTCAGAATTCGAGGTTCGATTTGGAGTCAATCGAGAATATTGACTATGTAGGGGCAAAATGGTCATTTTGCCACCAAAAAATTTGATTTGGATATTTGATGAAAATTTTGATTTAGATTGATCATTTGGAGTATGATATGAGGTTTAGCAGTGAAAAATTTTAATTTTGGTATTTTTCGGAGCATAAGGGCAAAATGGTAATTTTACCACATCGGGGCCAAAACTGTAATTTATCACCCTCAACACTTGGCAAGACCAAGGGATTTTATTCATCATGGAAATGGATAAATATGAGAAATTTTGTGGTGGAGAATTAAAGAATTAAAAGTCAATTTTTTAATTTTGGACCAATGAGAAAGTACCACATGTTGAGCTCGGATTTTTTTAATATTTAACTTAAAAATCAGCCCATATCTTCCCCAACACACCTCCCATATTCAGCCAAGCAAGAGGAAAGGAAGAACAAATGAAGAACAAAACCCTAGGAGGAGAAAATCAAAGGGAAAGTGTGAAAATTCAAGGAATCAAGCAAGATAAGGTAAAATTTCTTTATTTTTACTTGAGATCTACATTACCCATGCTTTATTTTCTCATTTCCATGGCTGAAATCAAAGTTTACAAATGGGTATCATGGCTGACCGAATATGGAGGAAGGTTTTTTGTTCTTGAATTTGGTTAGATTTCAATATATGTTAGTGTTTTTAGTTAGTTTGTTATGTTTAGAAAGAAAATAAGTGAGAAAAATTGCATGATCAATACCCACCCTTCATGGCCGAATTCTCTATGGGAGATATTGATGTTGAGCTTGATTTTATTTCAAGTGAATTGGTTGAAAATTGATGGATTATGGTGTAAAAACCAAGTAGGAAAAATCATGGTGTTGATGCACCCACCATGGTCGAAATTCTCATGAGAAAATGTGAAGGTGATCATGCTAAATTTTATGTGATTTGACTTATGTTTGAGGAAATAGAAGTGTTGGAAAAGAAATGGAGTTAATTGGAATTGAATTGGATGTATTGGCCATTAAATCGAGTGACAGATCGAATTAGGCCAATACCGATTTATTTAGGTGCATAATTGATATTGTGTGGAATACCAATTTTAATTAGCTATCCGAATAACCTTATGCACCCATATAGAGCTTAAAATAATTTTATAATGGTATGACACCATATATTAAATTGTGTGTCGCATGTTGTGTATAGGTGCTGAACCTTCAAACAAAGGCAAAGGCATTGTGCCAAAGGGCCGAGAATATGAGCATTTTGAACTCCTAACAGTATCAGTGAACTTGCATTTCAACTGTTTTGGGAAATTTAATTAAATTGAAATGAAATGCTTGAATGATTATATTTAATTCTCATTTAAAAATAAGTCCCGGGAACAAGCCTTTAGTGAAAATATTTCACTGATGTTGAATATGATTGTGATAAATCTTTATACATCCATATGATGCTTACATGTGTTGTTAATATATTTCTGTGAAATTAATGTAATCGTGCACTTGCGGAGTGAGGAATGCACATGCTTGTAATGGTGTGCAAAGTGGGGACGGCGATGCATAACGCCCACGATTCCTAGAGACTCAGAGTTGAACAAAGTGGGGACGACGATACAAAACACCCACGATTCATGGGAACTTTCACTTGTGAACTATGGTAAAGCGTGACTTTCTGCCCAGGGGCTTGCAGGGACGACGATTCGTAACGCTTGCGAGCACTCTAATAGGTACTCTCTGTCTAGGGACTTGCAGGGACGACGAGACGTAACGCCTGCGAGTGCTCTGATGGGTACCTCTTTTGCCACCAAGGTCAGAAAAGACTTGGCAGTGTATGTAATTGCACATGATTTTATATATCTATGCATGATATAATGTGCATGATGGAAAACATGATTTGTATGGTATGTGAAGCCCTTGCTCCGTGACGGTTTGTGATAAATTGTAAATTTTGCTGTCTTGCTGGAATGATTGGTGTAAATTCATGGTTACTTTATCCTTGAATGCATAATAAATTTCAGATTAAGGGAAAATGGTTTAAATATTAGTTAGATCAAAATTGCCTTGTTTCCAATCAATACATCATGGTTATCAAAATTCCCTGCTAATATTGCTTGTTCCCCTCTAATGTTCAGTCACTGAGTTTCGTACTCATAGTTTTAAAAATTCATGTTTTCAGATCAGGAGACCGTTGGATCCTAGTTGAGGAGTCCCAGTAGTTCGTCTCTTGGTAGGTGCTTGGCATTCAATAGCTACCTTTTTCCGTAGTCCTCCGTTGGAAGTCACGGGTCCTTTTTGTTATGTGAATATGTTCATGTAATGTAATTACTGAGTTACATATCATGAACAATGTATGAATATATGTTTTAATCGTTAATGCCATTGTGAATTGGCTATTTTCACCCTAGTTGAAAATGCGTATGGCCTCATTAGTTGACACAATGTTAAGTAAAATAAATGGAAATAGGCTTGCTTGGGCTTAGTGAGCTACGCTCATTGGGCTCATGCGCTAGTCATGGCTCAAGAATTTGGGCTGTGACATTTTTAAAGGAAAATATTATATGGTTTTAAATGTGCCACGTGTCAACTTTTTATTGGTCCACTTTTTATACTTAATAATTAAGTAATGCTTCTCCACCACACATGATTTCTCACTTATCCACAATAATAGTAAATGTATTTCATGTGCTGGACATGTGTTGGGTGGTGCAAAATTACAATTTTACCCCCAAGGTGGCAAAATGATGATTTTGCCCCTATCTCCGAAAAGTACCGAAATTAAAATTTTTCAGTTCTCAACCTCCAATTATACTCCAAATGATCAATCTTAGTCAAATGGGGTCAAAATCTTTTTCTAAAAATTCTCATTTTATCCTTAGGTGGCAAAATTACCATTTTACCTCTAGATTTCAAAAATTTTGATTTGACTCCAAATTAGCCCTCGAACTCCGAATCATCATTTTAAATTATTCCTGGACTTTAAAATTCTCAATTTCATCTTAAAATCTTTATTTGAACTTGCACGAGGCTTAAATCGACTTAATTGTACCTCTAGGTACAATACTTGTTGGCTCCATTAGTTTTTTATGATAAGAAAACATTCCCATGTCATTTGTGTCGAACATTTCTACCTAAGTGTGCAGGGGAAATATTTACAAAGTAATAATATTTCAATCTTCCTAATGAGCACTTAAAGATGTAATTTGAATAAGGAACAAGGATGATTAATATAAAGGAAGTCTCCTAGTTGAACAGGAAGATCATTAGTTGCACTAAAGTCAAAATGGAGAAGTGGAAGGCTAAAGTTTGGTGAGAAACATAATCGAGTTAGTCGATCAAGAAAATGGGTTAGTCGACTAAGTGCTCTTTGGAATCTATGTCTGAAACAAAACCAACTTAGTCGACCAAGGGAAAAATTTTAGTCGACTAAGTGCTTTCTGTTTGCAACATCCGTAAGGCCACTACAAGACAGAATAACGGCTGGAACCTTGCCTAAACTATTTCTAACGGTCATAAACGTCCCAACAACCATCAGACAAGCTTCTTCAAGTATAAAAGGATCTTCAAATGCCAAGGAACCAATTTTTGAAACTTTTCACAACTTTTAGAGAGATTTCAATATATTCAAGCCAAAAAAGAGTACCAAACTTAGAAATTCTTTGTACTCTTCATTGCACTAAAATGTCTATCTTTAGCAATTGGTTTAGCACTTAAACTTGTACCACATAGATCAACCGTGTGATCATTAGCTACTTTTTCCTTTCATCTTTGTATTCTTAGAGTGAGGGTTTCACTCTAAGTGTTTGATTTAAGCAAGGTTTGCTTGAATGCTTGTAGGTTACAACTTAGCCTTGAAAAGTTGAGTGTTAGGTTATGGTTGAGCCTTGAAAAACCACATTGGGGTTCTAGTTTAGCCTGTAAAAAACTAAAGTAAAGGTTGTGGTTGAGCCTTGAAAAACCACATTAGGGTTCTAGTTTAGCCCGTGAAAAGCTAGAGTAAAGGTTGTGGTTGAGCCTTGAAAAACCACATTGGGTTTTAGTTTAGCCTGGGAAAAACTAGTGATAGGTTGTGGTTGAGCCTTGAAAAACCACATTGGGTTTTATTTGATCTTGTGAAAAACTAGCATAAAGGTTGTGGCTAAGCCTTGGAAAAGCCATTGTAAAAGCTTGATGGAAGCTTGTGAATTCCACTGTTTTAGTGATTTGTTTGAAAATCCTTTGTTGGATAATCAAGGTAGTGGATGTAGGTCTTGGACCGAACCACTATAAATACATTGTCCATTGTCTCTCTTGTTTTGCATTCTTTGTTTTTAGATTATGTCTCAATCTTGAAAAGGAGTCGAGATAGTGCTATTCACCCCCCTCTAGCACTCACTTTGGGACCAACAATTGGTATCAGAGCTAGCTCTCTGCATACAAGGTCTAACACCCTTAGAGAGGATCCAAATGGCTCTAAAAAAATCAGTTGTAGCTAAAGGACAATTTACAAACAGACCACCTCTGTTTGATGGCTTTGATTACTCTTATTGGAGCACTAGAATGTCAATACACATTAGGGCCATAGATTATGAAATGTGAGATGTCATCACTGATGGTCCCTTTATTCCCTCAACTGTAAATGTTGTTACAAATGAGGTGATGCCTAAGCCAAGGTCTGAATAGATTGAGGCTGAAACCAAGAAAGTGCAGACCAACTTTAAGGCAATCAACACCTTACATTGTGCCTTAACTCCCACTAAGTTTAACAAAGTCTCAAGCTGTACAACAGCTAAGCAAGTGTGGGACAAGTTAAGAATAATTCATGAAGGGACTTCTCAAGTTAAGGAGTCCAAGATAGCCTTCCTGACCCACAGCTATGAGATGTTCAAAATGGAACCTGGTGAGGACATCACCAGCATGTTTGATAGGTTCACAAACATTACAAATAAATTTAACCAACTAGGAAAACCTATCCCCGAGCATGAGCTTCTAAAAAGACTTCTTAGAAGTCTACCTAAGTCATGGAAGCCAAAAGTGACTACCATTAGAGAAGTTAAAGATTTGAACATCATCACACTCGATGAAATATACGGGTCACTCCTTACACATGAGTTGGAGCTCAAGGAAAAAGAAGAGGAGGATAAAAGAGAGGCAAAAGAGAAGAAGAAGAATATAGCACTTAAAGCCAGCATCCTTGAAGATAAGTTGGAAGAACTCTTGTGCAATGATGATGATCAATTTGCACTTGTTGCAAGAAAATTCAGAAAATTGATGGGAAGAAAGAGCCGAAGATTTGCAAGAAAAATCCTTAAGAAAGACCAAGGTCCTTTTTGGAAGAAAAATAAGATTGACAATAGTAAAAAGGAATAAGTGATCTACTACGAATGCAAGAAACCAGAGCACTACAAATCTGAATGTCCATTGCTGAAATAAGAAACTCCAAAGAAAAACAGAAAATCAAAAAATGCAATGGTTGCTGCAGCCTGGTCAGATAGTGACTCAAGCACAGAAATTGATGAAGAAAGCTCAGAGGAAAGAGCTAACATCTACTTAATGGCAAATGATGATGAAATAGAGGTATGCTCATCGACTTGTGATATATCTACGAATGAATTACAAGATGAGTATGACAATTTATGTGATGAATTTGAAAGCCTATTTTTAAAGTACAAAAACTTAAAGAAAAAGGCTGCATCACTTGAAAAAGATTTGGAGAAAATAAAACATGAATTCAACTATGTTTTTGAGCAAAGAAATCTTATACAAATTGAGTTGGAACATTCAAAAACAGATTTTGAAATTATGAAAGTAAAGCTGGAAAATAAATCTGCTGCTTTGTAAAAATCTCTTGATGAAAATACAGCTTTTAAGTGTTTAAACAATGATACTTTAAAGAAAAATTCATATGGTAAGAAGAATCATCATAAAGCATCATCTAGATGCTATTATTGTGGAAAATACGGTCATCTATCATATGATTGTGTCAAAAATATAAATGTACAGAAAACTAGAAAAATCTAGGTACCAAAAGGTTCTTTTATTACCACTAACACTCAAGGACCCATCAAAGTATGGGTACCTATCAAGAAGAACTGAACCATGTTCTTGTAGGTTGAGCTGCACCTAAAGGAAACATGTTCAAAAGCTCAACACAGCTAGATGAAGCAGCCTTGCTACATGGATAGTGGCTGCTCTCGACACATGACAGGGGATGCAATGCTATTTGCTCAGCTGGATAAGAAAAATGGAGGCACCGTGTCCTTTGGAGATGATTCAAAGGGTAGAATTCAAGGGATAGGAACGGTTGGTAAGAACTCTCATACTCAAATCAATCATGTGTTGCTTGTTAAAGGTTTAAAGCATAATCTGCTAAGCATCAGTCAACTATGTGATAAAGGATTCAAGGTTTGTTTTGATTTCAACAAATGTGAAGTAATAGATATAGGCACTAACAAGACTACCTTCATAGGAAAAAGATTGAAAAATATGTATGTTATCTTTCTTGAAGATCTAGAAAAGAAAAATGATATGTGCTTAGTAGCAAACACTGAAAATAACAGCTAGTTATGGCATGGAAGACTAGGACATGTAAGTTTAAACACCATGACAAAGCTGATCAAGAAGGATTTAGTTGTTGGACTACCTAGCATTAAATTTGAAAATGATAGAATATGTGAAGCTTGTCAATTAGGAAAACAATTCAGAACTTCATTCAAAGCTAAGAATGTTATGTCAACATTTAGACCTCTTGAAATGCTGCACATTGATGTCTTTGGTCCTATTAGCACCACAAGTTTAGGTGGAAAATCTTATGGCTTAGTGATAGTTGATGACTATTCTAGGTTTACTTGGGTTTATTTCCTTGCTCACAAAAATGATGCATTATCAGCCTTCATAGGATATTGTAAGAAGGTTGAGAATGAAAGAGGTACACCCATTGTTAGGATTAGGAGTGACCATGGAGGAGAATTTGAGAATGATGAATTTGAAAAGATTTGCAATGAAAAGGGGCTGGAACATAACTTCTCTGAACCAAGAACACCCTAGCAAAATGGAGTTGTAGTGAGAAAGAATAGAGCATTGAAAAAGATGGCTAGAACTATGCTTTGTGAGAACAACCTTCCTAAGTAATTTTGGGCTGAAGCTGTAAATACAGCAACTTACATTCTTAATAGGGTCTCAATCAGAGCAATCATGTCAAAGACCCCATATGAGTTGTACAAAGGAAGAAAACCAAACATCTCTCACCTTAGGAGCTTTGGCTGCAAATGCTTGTTCTGAATAATGGAAAACAACCATTAGGAAAGTTTGATGCTAAAAGTGATGAAGCAATATTTTTGGGATATGCCTTGAACTCAAAAGCTTATAGAGTTTTCAACAAAAGGACACTAAATATTGAAGAATCTATCCATATAGTTTTTGATGAATCAATCCATGTTGAAAAGGAAGTTCATGAGGATGATGAAGATTTAGAAAATCTAGAAAGACACATGGAAGAAATGAGTCTAAATGATAGAAAAAATAATGAGGAAGACTCATCTAGGGAAGAACCCGTAGCTCCACCTTTTGAAAATCTACAAAGATAAGAAATCCAACATAGTGACTTACCTAGAAGCTAGAGATATGTGAGAGATCACCCACAAGAACAAATCATAGGTGACATATCTTATGGAGTTAAGACTAGGAAAATAACTAGGGAGACATGTGAATTTTCAGCATTCATTTCTCAAGTTGAACCTAAAAGTTTTGAAGAAGTTGAAAAAGAGGAAAGTTGGATTTTAGCCATGCAAGAGGAGCTAGATCAATTCAAAAAAAATAATGTATGGTCACTAGTGCCTAAACCTTCAAATCATCCTATAGTTGGCACTAAATGGGTGTTTAGAAATAAGGTTGATAAATAAGGAAATGTGGTAAGAAATAAAGCAAGATTGGTAGCAAAGGGATATAATCAAGAAGAAGGGATAGATTATGAAGAAACCTTTGCTCCTGTTGCTAGAATAAAAGCCATAAGGTTATTAGTTGCCTTTGCTTATCATATGAACTTCAAGCTATACTAAATGGATGTAAAGAGTGCATTTCTTAATGGACTGATTCAAGATGAGGTATATGTTGAACAACCTACTGGTTTTGAAGATTTTAAGAAACCAGATCATGTTTTTAAGCTTCACAAAGCCTTGTATGGATTAAAACAAGCTCCTAGAGCTTGGTATGAAAGGCTTTCAAAATTTTTGGTAGAGAAAGACTATGTTAGAGGTAGCATAGATACAACATTATTTATCAAGAGATACCTAAATGATCTAATCATAGTTCAAATTTATGTAGATGACATTATATTTGGTGCTACTAATGAATCTTTTTGCAAAAACTTTACTAAGGAAATGCAAGGAGAATTGGAGATGAGCATGATGGGAGAATTGAAGTACTTTCTTGGCCTTCAAATCAAGCAATGGAAATAAAGAATTTTTATTAGCCAAGATAGATATGTTCAAGACATGCTCAAACTAAAGCCCATCGGCACACCAATGAGTCCATCTAGAAAACTGGATGCTGATGAGAAAGGTAAAGATGTATATCAAAAGCTCTATAGAGGTATGATCGTGTCACGACCTGAAACTACCATCGAGCCCGTGACAATTGTCACGATGTCCCGATGACCTTCATCTCCCAAGAGTAAATCGACACCTCGCAAGGCTCTTATACCAGTTTTTCAACTCCCTTGTGAGTCTCTATTTGCTAAATTCATGTTTGTAAACATTTCATCAAATTTCGAATCTAAACAATGAAAAGGAAGAAATTCACTACAAAGGGGCGTTTCGGTCATTTTTGTAAAAAATTTTGAAATTTGGTAAAAATGTTATATATGCGTAGAGAATACATAATTCGCAATTGAGAATGAAATCGGATATCTAAAACATGCAATTTAAGTAAAATTATACTTAATATAATAAAATAAAAATATTCCATAAAATAATGTATATTCTTATAAAACAATTTTTATATAGATATCCGGAAATAATTTTTATAGCGTAAAAGCAAAATATATTATTACATACTATAATACAGTTAACTAAAGTATAAAATTTAATTTACAATGTTAAGCGGGCCCAAAATAGAGAGATATGAACTAGGAGATGGATCTTTGAAGATTACGGTTGCCACTCCAAACTTCCTCCTTAACAAAAACTCTCTATTTACTGACGCCTTTGAGCCTGAAATGGGGGAAATTGAGGGTGGTGAGTTTTACAACTCAGTGAGTAAATAAATACCATCCACAACATCTAAAGTCGAGTAGATGGAGACAATATAAAAACGCGATATCATAATATAGCTCATAACACCAAATTTAA
Source organism: Theobroma grandiflorum (assembly GCA_036013995.1). Classification (NCBI taxonomy): domain Eukaryota; kingdom Viridiplantae; phylum Streptophyta; class Magnoliopsida; order Malvales; family Malvaceae; genus Theobroma; species Theobroma grandiflorum. Next base: position 11,152,675 of record CP142126.1, read on the forward strand.
TACAATCATACAAAACAATTTCATTTTATCAAAACACAAGGCTTATGATTTCTTTCGTAAAAACTAGGCCTAAGCCAAATCTCATACTTGTGGACACTTGATCAGAGCATCCAATCGAGTCCGCCAAGTCTGTTAAAAATATTTCATATACTCATAAAAATATTTTCTTTTGAAAACGCAGCCGTCCCTTGGCGTTCGCTAAGTTCAACTTCACATGGTGGTTCGACGTGAAGTGAACTCGATCTTTACCTCAGGAGTTACCCTCCATGCCTATCGTATCGAGGTAAAAATAATAACTGGGTTTATCGTTCCCCTCTAATAGGCTGGTCCACGGAAACCCGCCACTGCAGCGACTAATTAACCCACTAATCAACAAAATTTTTGTAGCATAACATGGCCAATAAAATTCTACCCAGTATACTTAGACAAGGGAAAATAGTCACATATTTCATACAAATATAAATCCAGCCAGCATGCTTCCCAAGATCATAAGCCATAGATTTCAAATTGAATACATAAACACAAGTTTAACACAAGTCTCCACATACTCAGTGTTATAAAATCAATTTTTCAATTTCGAAATCATTTATAAAATTCAATTCATTAAAAGCACAAAAATAGGTAAAATTACTCTAGATATTGAAAACGATAATTTATCCACTCACAGTTTTGGAGTCCGAAACACTCCTAGTCTCAATCGTCCGACACAATTTCTTTCCCTTTGTCGGAGGGTTCACCACCTATACATTACGTGCGACACAAATTTCAATAAATTATGTCAATTAATCATAATTGATTTCAGGCTTTATAATTCTATATGAGTGCATGAAATGTGATGCAAACTGTCTGAATAATCGTGTAAACACGGTATTCAACCTAATTCGCCTACATGCGGTCGAATTGGCTAAAGTCTCCAATTTAATTTCAAATTGATTTCTTTCAATTTCTATACTCTAAATACACCCAATTTACCTTAGAGACTATGAATGTGATGCAAATTATCAGTCCGAATCACATAGTACACCGGTCTGCACTTTAGGTAAAAATTTTGATTTTTGCACCAAAATTTTTCATTAATTTTTTAACTTTATAATTCATCAAAATTCACCTAAATACCTCAAATTAGCATCAATTTCAACAGCCATTCTCTCCCTAGAAGGTTCGGCCATAAGGGGTTCGAGGTGGAAAATTTTGTTTTCTTGCTAGATTTTGTTATATTTCATTTCTACCTAAATAAAAACATTCAATCAACCTAAAATCTATCAAAATAATTGCTCAAAATCCCTCCATAGAGGTTCGGTGTGAGACCCTGTTGACTTTGTTAAAAGACAGTATTGTACTGAGTAGTACAACTAAATTAAATCGAGCCTTGAACTAGTTTAAATAGAAATTCTAAGAGGAATTTCAAAATTCTGAGACCCACAGAATGGCTCAGAATAGTGATTTGGAGTTCAAGGTCCAGTTTGGAATCAATCGGGAAAATTGACCGGTTAGGGACAAAACGGTCATTTTCTCATTTGTTGATTTATGGAGATTTTAGCCAAAATTTGATCACATTGGACAAAAAGATAATTATATGATATACAGTTATCATTATGGAATCATAAAATGATGTTTAGCAGTGTAAAAATTGTGATTTTCGGTGTTTTTGGAGCACAAGGGCAAAATGGTAATTTTGCCACCGGAGTGCGAAATGTGAATTTTTTTGAAAGGATTTTGTCCCAATTGGGTAATATTGATTTATATTAGTGTTATTTGAAGTTGGACAGTGAAAATAAAACAATTCCGGGACATTTCGGAATATAGGGGCAAAATCATAATTTTGCCATCCCGGGGGCAAAACGGTAATTTTCCACCACCAGAATAATTTTTTCCAGCCATGATCATCTATGGATCAGATTTTTACTTGATTAATCAAGTGGTGGAGAAAGAATGGAAGAAAAAGTCAAAAAGTCAAAAAAACGGGCCAATCACATGGTGCCACGTGGCAAGCCTTTATATTTTATTATTTAAGCCATAAAAATCAGCCTTAGCCCTCATTTCTCTCTCTAAATTCTAGAACAAAAACCGATTGAAGGGAAGAAAAGAAGAACAAAGGAGAAAAACATAAAACCTAGCCAAAAATCCATAGATTTCAAGTGTTTTTCAAGATTCAAGCAAAACAAAGGTAACTTTTCTTTAGATTTACTCTAACCCTAGCTTACCTATGCTTTTGTTCTTGATTTCCATGCTTGAACATTGAGATATCATGAAGAGTTTAATTCTGAAAAATGGGTATGAGTATGGATTTGATGTTGGATTGGATTGAATTTAAACTATGTTGGTGTTTAATGGTAGTTAAGCATGATTATGGACAAAAATGGAAGAAAGAAATTGAATCTCATGGTGGTTCTTTGTTAGGCCGAACCTAGGGTGGAGAGTGCATGAGGAAAATTGGTTCATTTCAAATGAAATGGTTTCATTTGAAATGAAGGAAATTAGAAAATGACAAATGCAAGTGAAAAATGTAGTAGAAAAATTTTCAGTGCTAATGCACTGTATTGGCCGAATTTTTCTATAAAGAAATGGAAAATATTGAATGCTGAAATTGGCATTAATTATATGATGTGGGATGAATTAAGCTATGAGAAAAAGAATGGTGCAATTTGGAATCAAATTGGACATAATAGCCGATTAATCGGGTAATCGGTCGAGATTAGGCAATACCGCGTTAAAGTGATAATCGGATACATTTTTGCCTTTGAGTATCATATGTGAGCAATTTAAATTAGTTTATATTAGTTGGGGACAATATAGTAAATTCCCTAATTTTATTCTGTGTCAAGGTGGTGAGAAGTCCGAGAAAGGCAAAGGAATCGTGATTGAGGACTGTTAATCCGAGTGCATCCGGAATCCGAATTTTTCGACACCTGTGAGTGAACTTGCATTTCAAATTATTTTGGGAATGCAAATTGTATTGATGTGGATAATTAAATGATTTATCCAAAGTTTTTAAAAATACGTGCCGGGAACAAGCCCTTGATAAAAATGATTTTTATGTGGTAAATATGTATTATGCATGAAAGCATAAAAATATGTGTTATGCATGAAGGCATAGAAAATATGTGTTATGCATGAAAGCATAAAATTATGTGTTATGCGTGAAGGCATAAAAATTATGTGTTATGCTTGAAAGCATAAAATTATGTGTTATGCGTGAAGGCATAAAAAAATTATGTGTTATGCTTGAAAGCATGAAATTATGTGGTATGCATGAAGGCATGAAATATTATTTATTTGATGTGAAATTTGAGTGTGATAAATGTGTACATTGTGATGATGTTTACATGGATGGTTGAGAAGTGTTGTGAAAGTGTTACCACCGTGCACACATGTGAAGAAAGAACATGCATATGCCTGAATGGTATGCATAGTGGGGACGGCGATACGTAACGCCCACTAATTCCTTGAAATTCAGAATGGAGCAAAGTGGGGACTTCAGAATGGAGCAAAGTGGGGACCGCGAGACGTAACGCCCATTAACTCCTTGAAATTCTGAATTGAGCAAAGTGGGGACCGCGAGACGTAATGCCCACGATTCCTGGAAACTATCACGCGTGCACATTGGTGAAGTGTGATTAGTTATTCAGGGGCTTGCAGGGACGGCGATACGTAACGCTTGCGAGTGCTCAAATAAATGTGTTTGTGTATATATATGATTGCTCATGTCCTTAAGTATATATGTGTGAAATTGAATATTATTTAATTATAAATTAAATTGAATTAAGGGGTAGGGTTTGATAATAAATTGGATCAAAATGATTGTGTTCCAAAATGTGTGCATATATGTATATATGTTGTGCATTGATAGATAGTGTTGTGTAATGATTATAACCGTACGTGTGAATGATGATTTGGGGCTCATAGAGGATAGGATTGCTGTGTGATCTCCTATCCATGAGCGAATGATGATAAGGGACTTATAGATGGAAGGGATGCTGAGTGATACCCCTTACCAATTGATTTCTGTCTATGAACTTGGAAGGGATGCTGAGTGATACCCCTTACCAATTGATTTCTGTCTATGAACTTGGAAGGGATGCTGAGTGATACCCCTTACCAATTGATTTCTGTCTACTAATTTGGAAGGGATGCTGAGTGATACCCCTTACCAAATGATTTTCGCCCATGAGTTTGGAAGGGATGCTGAGTGATACCCTTTACCAAATAATGTTTGCCCAAGAACTTGGCGGCAAAGCTGAGTGATACTGCTTGCCAAGTTCCTTGATAAATGTTTTTCCACTAAGGATAGTGAATATTAGCAGTGTATATGATTGCTTATGTATTTGTGAATATATGTGTGATTGTATGGTTATTTTGTTGATGTGAAAATTGATTGTTTTAAAAATGTGCATTGTTATGATATTTACATGCATTATTAATAAATTATGGTGAAATTGATGCAACCGTGCATGTGCGGAGTGGGAAGTGCAATGCCGGTTGAATGATAAAGAGGGTGATCATTACAACCGTGCATGTGCAGAGTGGGAAGTGCAATGCCGGTTGAATGATAAATGTTGTGATAATTACTACCGTGCATGTGCGGAGTGGGAAGTGCAATGCCGGTCTAATGATAAATGTTGTGATAATTACTACCGTGCATGTGCGGAGTGGGAAGTGCAATGCCGGTTGAATGATAAAGAGGGTGATCATTACAACCGTGCATGTGCGGAGTGGGAAGTGCAATGCCGGTTGAATGATAAAGAGTGTGATAATTACGACCGTGCATGTGCGGAGTGGGAAGTGCAATGCCAGTCTAATGATAAAGGTTGTGATAATTACTACCGTGCATGTGCGGAGTGGGAAGTGCAATGCCGGTAATGATGTATGAGTTGAGAGTATAGTAGAGTGGAGGAAAAGATGGGACAATGAATGAGATAGAATAATTGGTGAATTAAATTGTACGTGGTACATATGCATATATAAATTGTACGGGTTGTGAAACCCTTATTATGTGACGGTTTGTAAACAACCGTCGATTTACTACTTTGATAGAATGATGAGTGTGAATTCAAGGATGTTTAATCCTTGAATGCATAACAAATTCCTGGGTAAGGGAAAAAGGGTTTGAAATATTAGTTAGTTGAAAATGGCCTTATTTTCAACCAGTGCATCATGATTGACAAATCTTCTGATGAGATTGCTTGTTCCCTTCTAATATTCACTCACTGAGCTTCGTACTCACGTTTTCAAAAATTCATGTTTTCAGATCAAGAGACTGTTGGGCTCTAGATCGAGGAGTCCCCATAGTGCATCTACTAGGTACGTGTCTGGCATCCGATAGTGATTCCTTTTGTGGTAAATGTCTCCGCTGGAAGTCTTGGGTCCTTTGTATTGTAAATACAATTTAATTATGTGAATATGTATATGTAATGTAAATCATTAAATACATGACTGGTATAGTGCATGTATATTAATGTTGATAATGCCATTGTGATTTGGCTGTGTTCACACCCGGGAAAAGGTGTGTGTATGTATGGTTAGTTATGCCATTATTAATTGGCGCTGTATGCACTTTGGGAGCATTACGTGTGAATGCCTCACACGAGTATACGTTGAATACAGTTAGTGAATTGAGTGAAAATAGGCTTGCTTGGGCTTAGTGAGCTATGCTCATTGGGTCCTTGCGCCGGTCATGGCCCGGGAATTGGGTCGTGACATTCGGCCAGCGTGGGTTTGTCATACCCGCTTGTGATTTTTGCATGAAAAATGGAAAAGAAAGCATGGGTAGTGTAGAACACCAAGAAAAATCAAGAAATTTACCTTTTTCAAGCTTGATTTCTTGAATTCTCTTATTTTTTCCTTGATTTTCAGCCTAGGGTTTATGTTTTCTTTTCTTCCTTCTTTGCTTTGCTTTGACCGACCCTCACAAGGGTTCTTGGCTGAATTTTTAGCCTATTTATAAGTTAAATAAAATAATATTAAATTTTAACACATATTAATTTTTTATTAATTTATTCTTTATTAGTTATCCATTTGACTTTCTATCTCCACCACACATTTTTCTTCACTTATCCATAGCTTAAATGAAGTTTCTAGGCTTAGCCAAAATCTTGGTAGAGTAAATTTTTCAAAATTACACTTTTACCCCCGTAAAAGTGAAAAATTACATTTTTGCCCCAATTCTTGAAGAATTACCAAAATTCATATTTTTCACCCCTCATACTCATATCATACTTCAATTAATCAAATTTGATCCAAATCCTCTCGAAAAATTCAAAATTTGTCCTCGAGTGACAAAATGATCATTTTACCCTTAAAACACTAAAATTATGGATTTACTCCAAATCAGCCCTCGAACTCTTAATTACCATTATATGACACTCTGGGGTTTCAAAAATCTCAAATTCATCCTCAAATCTCTATTTAAACTAGTTTGAGGTTCAATCTTCTTAATCGTACCACTAGGTACACTATCAACTTTTAACTAGTTTTTTGGGGTAATTCAATAGGCAAGCACGCTACCAAATGCATGTGAATGGCATGTCAAAGATAAAACAAGGTCAAGCTTTACAGATCGGATATCTTATTTACCTAACATCTAGTAAACCAGATATTCAGTTTAGTGTGTGTTTGTGTGCTAGATTTTAGTCTGAACCTAAAGAAACACACCTAACTGATGTGAAAAGAATATTTAGATATCTCATAGAAACTCAAAGCTTAGGAATTTGGTATTCAAAAGAATCATCATTCAGCCTTGTAGGATATTCAGATGCTAACTTTGCAGGAAGTAGAATTGATAGGAAAAGCACTAATGGAACATGTCAGTTCCTAGGTATCATGCTTGTATGTTGGTCCAGCAAAACGTAGAATTCTGTAGCATTGTCCATTGCTGAAGCTGAATATGTATCCTTAGGAAGTTGTTGTGCACATGATTTATGGATTAAGCAACAATTAAAAGACTACGGGTTGTCCATGAATAACACTCCCATATATTGTGTCAACACCAGTGCTATAAATATTTCAAAGAATCCTGTACAACACTCAAGAACAAAACTCATTGAGGTTAGACATCACTTTATTAGAGATTATGTAACTAAGGGAGAAATCAATATTGAATTTGTAAGCACATTGCATCAACTTGCTGACATATTTACGAAACCCCTTAGTAAGGATAGATTCTGTGAAATTAGAAGAAATCTAGGAATGTGTTGTTTGGAAGAGTTATAGGGAGAACTCTTGACTAAATAGAGAAAAACATAAGGGACTTAGTCAACTTAAGTGTAAAACTTAGTCAACTAAGAGCATTCTGTTTCATTAGAACAAAAGAACTGATAGCTGAATAGTAAATGATTAAATTAATGAAATTGTGTGCCTACCAGGTAAAGAAAAGAATGAGTAAAACTGAGACAGTAAATAATTAACAGTTAAGAAGGAGTTTTGAAATTTGAAGAAAATTAAGGCAATTGATAAAAGGGGAGGCAGACAGTTTCTAAATTAGAAACAGTCAATCAATTCTCTTCTTCATCATTTTGATAACCGATTCTTTCAAAACCCTAGCAATCTCATTTGCATTTTTCTTTTTTGAAACCAATTGAGAATCCTACCTCTCTCACAACTTGAAACCCTAAACTCAAAAACTACTCTCAGAACTCCAAATGGCCAAGTCGACTTTACTCAATGAGTTACTAAAGAAGGAAAAAGGGAAGAGACCGATGAAGGAAAGCACCGAGATAGAAAATCCTCACAAAAAACAGAAAAAGATGTTGGATGCAGAGATACATAAGAGTGAGAAAAATCCTAGCAACAAGAAACATACTGAAAAGAAGAAGAAATTTGGGAAAACAAAGAAGAAAGACAAGAAGAAAATGTCTTCTAAAGGTACTTCATCCTCCTCATCCCTGAAATTTAGAAACAAAATTCACGAGGACAAATTTAGGAAAATCGAGAATGCTCCCATTACATGTGGGAAGTATATTGATTGGGAAAGTTTCAGTGAAACTCCTAAACTCCAAACAAGCTTAATCGACTATTTCAATGAATTAAGGATAAGTGAGTATAGTTCTTTCAAGGATAGAACTTATAGTGCTAGTTTAGTTAAAAATTCTATGCTAACATTGCACTTAGTGAGAGAGAACTTGATTATTCAGAGGATTTTTCAGATGATAACCTAAATGTATTTTTAAATGGAAAAAAGTTTTTACTTACAGCTTCAGATTTAAGTAATCTATTAAGAATTGAAGGTGAAGATGGAGAGTATGAAATGCCTGACAAGTATGATCTTACATCTGTGCGGGAAATTGTCACAGGAAAGAAAGAAAAATTTTCTTCAAAGAGTAATGTAGGACTAATCATCAGTCCACAATTCAGAATTTTGCATTACTTTGTAGCTGCGAATCTGCATGGTAAGAGTGGTAGCTTAAGCTACATCAGCCTCCAAGACCTTTGGCTGATGGAGCATGCATTTACTGGAGAAGTACTGAACCTTGGAAGGTTCATGATTGAAAGAATGGGGGCAACCTATAAACTGGAAAAGATCCATTTGCCATACAGGAATGTAATCACATCCCTTGTTAAAAAGAAAAGAGTATAGGTCAAAATATATGATATGGATATGGTCAAAAGCAGAGATCAACTAATCTACCTAGAGAGCTTAATCAAGATGGGATACAAGGTGTATGGGGACACCTTCAATAAGACCTCTAAGATTACTTCAGTGCAAACTCAGCCAGAGGCAGCCTTCACGCCACCAAAAATAACAACCCCTTCTTTCTCCAATGAAGTTATGTTTAATTTGCTGATGAGGATGGATGGCAAGCTTATTGATCAAGGAGCAAGGCTTGTAAAGATTGAGGAAAGGATGAATCAGATTGAGGCCAGCTTGAAAGAAAAATCTGAAATACCATCTGGGCCTACTGATGTTGACTCCTCTATTACTGAAAGCATGGCACCAGAAGGACGAGGTGTTGAAGGATCAACCTGGCAACCAGAAGGTTATGAATTCAAAGATGCAACCCCTAAATTTCAAGCTGAAGGGTCTACCTACAAGAGTGCAAGTGTTGGACATCAGGGCCCTGAACCAAGATTTGAGGAACACCTTAAAACCATCTCAGCAGAAAAGGAAAAATCTGATAAAAAAACTGAGGTAGTAGGTTCACTACTTGGTCATTCTAAACACCAGCTTCCATCACATCTTAAACAATAAGCATCCCCTCCTCACTCTAATGAAGTGTTTGTTATAGGACTTTTCTATCAGATGGTAAGAGAAGTGCAAGCAAAAAAAGAGGCAGCAGCAGCTCAAGTTGCCCAAGCAATGACTTCAGGAAAAGAAGCTGCAGAAAAAGGCAAAGGAAAAGGAAAAACAAAAGATGTAGGTCCAGCAACTAAGCCTCAGCCACTTCCATGAGACAGAAGAAAATAGCCAGAAAATCTGTAGCTCCGAGAACAAGGAAGTCTTCAAGATTGGCAAAGAAAGTAAAATACCTCCTGCAAGCACTCCTCAAGATCCAATAGAAGTTTCTGATCAGGCAACTCCAGAAAAAGCTACAAAGACACCTTCACAGTCCTTTTAGCAACCTCTTGAAGCATCCACTCAGCCACCTCTGAGACCACCCTCTCCTAGCCCTCTCAATCCTTGGTGGGAACAAACAATCTCTATTGAATCCACACCATCTGCCTCTGATGAATGATGCCTCAAAGCCCCCCTCTGATGATGACAAAAAGAGGGAGTAGTAATTACAAGAAAAATAAAAAAATATGAGGGTAGAGGTACTAGACTTTTAGGAAAAACATCAAGAAAAATTAAAAAAATCATGAGGGTAGAGGTACCAGACTTCTAGGGTTGCTAGGAAGGAAAATTAACTCAGAGGCATTTTAGGAATAAATCTGTAGTTATTGTTTTTGTTGGATATTTATACCAAATGGCATTCAAACATTGGATTTTAATCTTGGCTGACTTTATGGATGTTTGAAACATGCTTGTTGACATCTATCTATACTTCTTGAACTTTGAAAATGATATCTATGGCATTGTGAAGCATTACTGGAAATTTTCTGCTGATATCTGTGAAATACTACTGGAATTTTCTGATGCTATGCTGATATTGAGTTATTATGTTGATAAACCAATTCTGACATGATAATGCAAAGTTGAATATGTGTTTAAGTACATATGGATGATGATTCATAAAAGTTTGCTGGAAAAATGATGGTTTGAATGAAATATGGAAATAACATGCTGTTGACAGAAATTTGCAGAAATGAAAAACCAATGATAATTATCAACTTGTCAATTGCTTTTAAATCTGCATATATCAAAATTTTCTATCCAAAGCAAGAATTTACAATGTCACTATGAACATAACTTGGATAAAAACTTGCTGGAATGGATGAAAAATATGCACACACTTAGGGGCAGCAATCCTTATTCTCTGTAGAAACCAAAAAGAAATTAAAAAGACACCATCCTATTAACCAAAGGATGTTTTGTCATCATCAAAAAGGGGGAGATTGTTGGCTCCATTAGTTTTTTATGATAATAAAGCATTCCCATGTCATTTGTGTCTAACATTTCTACCTAAGTGTGCAGGGGAAATATCTACAAAGTAATAATATTTCAATCTTCCTAATGAGCACTTAAAGACGTAATTTGAATAAGGAACAAGGATGATTAATATAAAGGAAGTCCCCTAGTAGAACCAGGAAGATCATTAGTTGAATTAAAGTCAAAATGGAGAAGTGGAAGGCTGAAGTTTGGTGAGAAACAGAATCGAGTTAGTCGACCAAGAAATTGGGTTAGTCGACTAAGTGCTCTCTAGAATCTGCTTCTAAAACAGAACCAACTTAGTTGACCAAGGGAAAAATTTTAGTCGACTAAGTGTTCTCTGTCTGCAACATCCGCCAAGCCGCTACAAGACAGAATAACGGCTAGAACCTTGCCCAAACAGTTTCTAACTGTCATAAATGTCCCAAAAGCCATCAAACACGCTTCTTCAAGTATAAAAGGATCTTCAAATGCAAAGGAACCAACTTTTGGAACTTTTAGCAATCTTTAGAGAGATTTCAATATATTCAAGCCAGAAAGGTGTACTAAACTTAGAAATTGTTTGTACTCTTCATTGCACTCAAACGTCTATCTTTAGCAATTGTGTTTAGCACTTAAACTTGTACCACATAGATCAACCGTGTGATCATTATGTATTTTCTCCTTTCATTTTTGTATTCTTAGAGTGAGGGTTTCATTCTAAGTATTTGATTCAAGCAAGGTTTTCTTGAATGCTTGTAGGTTACAACTTAGCCTTGAAAAGTTGAGTGTTAGGTTGTGGTTGAGCCTTGAAAAACCACATTGGGGTTCTAGTTTAGCCCATGAAAAACTAAAGTAAAGGTTGTGGTTGAGCCTTGAAAAATCGCATTGGGTTTTAGTTTAGCTTGGGAAAATATAGTGATAGGTTGTGGTTGAGCCTTGAAAAATCACATTGGGTTTTATTTGATCCCGTGAAAAACTAGTGTAAAGGTTGTGGCTAAGCCTTGGAAAAGCTATTGTAAAAGCTTGGTGGAAGCTTGTGAATTCCACTGTTTTAGTGATTTGTTTGAAAATCCTTTGTTGGATAATCAAGGTAGCGGATGTAGGTCTTGGACCGAACCACTATAAATACCTTGTCCATTGTCTCTCTTGTTTTGCATTCTTTGTTTTTAGATTAAGTCTCAATCTTGAAAAGGAGATGAGATAATGCTATTCACCCTCCGTTCTAGCACTCACTTTAGGACTAACAATACCGATTTTTAATGCTTTTTCGAGGCGTTTGAGTATGCAAACATTCCATCTAGCACATGGATAATATGGCACATATTTTATAAAGTCGAGCTTTACAGACCAGGTCAGTGAAGTGGTGGAACGGGACTTTACTGAATTCCACCAGGTACGGGCCCTCTTATCCAGTAGTCTCATGGCCACCATCAATTTCATCTCATCATCCAACCTCATATCCATAAAGGTCTTAGATACCTTATTAATCCAATCTTTTGCTGCAGTTGTGTCTAACTCACCTGCAACAGAAACATAGTTGAGCCGCCTAGCCTATTTAAGCTTCTTGAAAATGGAGACATCCGGCATCAGTGGTTGAATAGGAGGTGGGGGTGGTGGTACTGAAGGAGTAATTGGAGGAATCGTAGAAAGAGCTTGACCAATTTGAGCCTAGCCAACCATAGTTGTGAAAAAGGTTGCCAATGCTTGAGCTACCTCAGGAGACATGGCAGGAATGCTAGTAGGTGGCGAAGGAGGTGGTGGATGTGAAGGACTCTCGGGTTGCTCAGTAGTAGGCGTTGCTTGAAAAGAGGATGCAGTTGATTCCTCTTTTATAGGATCTGGTTGACTTTGCCCGGGATGACCTCTTCCCTTCCCAGCGGATCTAGTAAGGGGTGGAAATTCTCGTCTTGGAGGCATGGTGGTCTAGAAAAAGAAACGAAGCAAGTTTAATCAAACTTAGGCTATATATGCAAATGCATCCTATTCAATCTAACTAGACTTAACCTAACACAGGGCCACACTGACACTGTAAATTTTTAAAATAATTTTAAAATCAAAGCTTTGATACCAATTGAATTGTCACGACCCGGAACTCCTATCTAGCCTGTGACAACTGCCGTGACATCTCGATAAGCATTCATACCCCGAATACCAACCGAAACCTCATAAGGCTTTTATATCAAATTTTATATCTCCTCTGTGAGCAACAGTTGCCGATCATCATGTTTTAACAAAATTACAATCCATTTTAACAAGAACAGTCATAAAAATATTTTCGACTCACAAGGGCATTTTAGTTATTTTCCTCAAAAAATTTCGAACTCAGATAATTTGAAGCATATAAGTGAAAAATGCGTATTTCGAAATCAGAAACATGTTTTGCTATCTAAAACATTCATTTTAAATGAAATAGTAACCATTAGAATATATTAAAAATATTTAATAAAATATTACGATTTCTTATAAAATAATATTTTTAGAATACTACGTAATTTTTTTTTTGGGATGTAAAGGCAAAATAAATTCTTACATACAATAATAAAGGTAACTAGAGTATACAATTACATTTACAACGGCACGGGGGCCCCCGAATATTCAAAAGTAGTAAGGACAATGAACCTACTGTTGGTTAGGTTGCAAAGCCAACTGTAGTCCTTAACAAACTTAGCTATCTACTAACAAACTTGGGCCTGAAAGGGATGAAAAAGAGAGTGGTGAGTTTTCACAACTCCGTGAGTAAACAAATATCACCTAAAATATCTAAAGGCGAGTAAAAGGAGACAATGAAAATTGTCTATCTCCAAAAGAGTTTCATATCATGTAAATTCATTTAAATCAATTACAGTGAATTCATTTCACCCGAATAATTTCTAAGGCTTATGATTTCTTGAAAATTGTGGCTCATGCCATAAAAACTCATACTCGAGGATACCTTGACTAAGGCATCTAACTGAGTCCGCCAAGGCTGTTAAAAATCTCATATACACGTAAAACATATTTTTACGTTTAAAAATATAGTTGTTCCTTGGCGTTAGCGGAGTTCACCCTCACGTGGTGGTTCGGCGTGATGTGAACTCTAACCATACCTCAAGGGTTACCCTCCACGCCTCTTATACTGAGGTATAAATATATAGGAGTTTACCATGCCCCTCTAATAGGCTGGTCTACGAAAATCTGACTACTGTAGTAGTTCATATCCTACCAATTCAATAAACATTTCAATAGCATGACTTGGCAATTTCATTGCTAACCAATTTATTAGAGCAAAGCAGACAGATCACATTTTTCAATACAATTATCAATTCAGCCAATCATGCCATAATATCATAAGCCATTTGATTCAAATCATAATTTATAATACCTCGTGTGATCTCCAATTACTCTAATTTCAAATCAATCATCAAATTTTCAATTCAATTTATTTTATAAATTCATATTTTTCTCATAAAACAAATAATTTACCATTTAAAAATCATTTTTCCACAAAATCACTAATTGAATAAAATTACTCTAGATAATTAAGGCGACAATAGGGTTACTCACTTTTTTCGAAAATCAAATCTAGGTATTCCGACTATTAATCCTCGGGTGTGATTTCTTTGCCTTTGTCAGAGGATTCACCACCTAGACATATTACACACTCAAGAAATTTACCACATTGGTGCTAAACTGTAATAAACTAATTTAGACTACTAATGCATGATATGAAATGCAAATTGTTCGGATATTGTCTAAACGCAATGTTGGCGTACTTTGGTCTTTCATCTGTTTAATTGGCCAACGCATCCAATTTAGCTCCCAATAGCACCATTTCTTTTCCAATTCTTCAAATCACCAAACACAAGCCAAATAACCTAAAATTTAGCATAACCACCTTCACATTTCTTCATGGTAAATTCGGTCATGGTGGGTGCACTAACACCATGATTTTTCCTACTTAACTTCCACATCATAATTCATCATTTCCTAACCAATTTACTTGAAATAAAAATCAAGTTCATCTTCAACACACTACAAGGTAGGTTCGGCCAATGAAGGGTGGTGGGGAAAATGATTTTTTTTCTTGTTGTTTTGCTTCCAAACATAATAAACTAACTAAGATCACTAACATATCTTAAAATCAAATCAATTCCAACATCAAATTCTCTCCATACCCATTCGGCCAGACATAAACCCATAATGAAAACATGTAATTCAACCATGAAAAATAAGGAGAAATGCATGGGTAATGTAGATCTCAAGCAAAAAATGAAAAATCTTACCTTTTTCCACTTGATTGCTTGAATTTCCACAATTTCTCTTTGAATTTCTCCACCTAGGGTTTTCTTCTTTCTTTCTTGCTTTTGTTCCTGCTTTGGCCGAATATGGAAAGTGAAATGGGGAACTATAGGCTGATTTTTCAAGTTAAATATTAAAGAAGTCAAAGCTTGGCACGTGTCACATTATCATTGGCCCATAATTTAAATAATTATCCTTTAAACCTTATTTCTCCACCACATAAATTGTCATATTTATCCATTCCCATAATGAATAAAATCCTTGGTTTTGACAAGTGTTGGGTGGTAAAAATTATAATTTTGCCCCCGAGGTGGCAAAATTACCATTTTACCCCTAAGCTTTGAAAAATATCGAAATTAAAATTTCTCACTTTTAAACCTCAAATTATACTCCAAATGATTAATCTCAGTCAAAAATTTCATCCAACATCCAAATCTATTTTTTTTAGGTGGCAAAATGACCATTTTGCCCCTAGATCTTGAAAATTTCTAATTAACTCCAAATCGATCCTCGAACTTCAAATTACTATTTTAAGTCATTTTTGGAATTTGAAATTCTCAATTTCATCTTAAAATCCCTATTTTAACTAGTTTGAGGTTTAATTCAGCTTAGCTGTACCACTAGGTACACTACTGACTTTTGTCTACTTTTTTGAGATATTCAAGTATGCAAGCGTGATGTCAAATATATGAATAACATGATAGATTTTTCAGGGCTGGGCTTGACACAGCAACTTTAATTTTTTAACAACTTTTTGTTTTTAAGCACCTTCAAGCACTATTTTTGGCTAGCCTCCTTTTAATTGATTAATGCTCCCTTTAACTGATTAAAGCTTTTTCTCCATTCATCCTTAACTGATAAAAATGGGCTCCAACTAATTAAGAAGTTTCAACTTTAGATTTCTTAGTTTGGTGCCTTGGACGATCATCAATATTTTGAATTTGAATTTTGTGCTTCTTGACACTTTAGCTTTAACCTTTAACCAGTTAACTCCTTTCCTTTAATTGATTAAAAAGCTTTTATTTTGCATCCAACACCCACTTCACTGATTAAACCTTGTGTTAACCAGTTAAGACCTTTTGATCTGTCTTTAGTGCAGTGCCCAAAATTGCTTTAATTGATTAAAGATTTGTGTTAATCAGTTAAAACTAATCTATCTTCATTAAAGCTCTTTTTTTTTTTTTTTGCTAGTTTAACCAATTAACACATCTTGCAATTGAAAAAGCATATTGACTTGCTTTCAAATACCAAATGTATTAATGAATTTAAGTTTTCTCCTGCACACTTAAATAATATAATTAGACACCAATAAATGAAAATGTTTTGTTATTATCAAAAACGCATAGAGTCAACATTCTCTCTTTCTTGTTTTTGATTATGACAAAACACTGCTAGATTAAGAGTGCAATGTCTATGTTCAATATGAATGCTTCATTTTTTTATGCATAATGAGTTGCTCCCCTTTAGTTAATGCATCTAGTTTTTTTTAAAGATTGGCAATAAAATATTTATAATATCCATAATAGCTAAACAAGATATACAATATCCACAATAGTTAGGCAAGATATATTGAATATCCATAATAACTAGCACATAATATTCAACAAAACCATAAATAAGTTTCACACACAAAAATTAAACATGAAGACTTATCAAACTCTATTTAACTTAGTTTTCCTTCTCACTTTTTTTGTCATCATTAAAAAAGATATTCAAAACTCCACTTTAATGAGTGCTTTTAGATTTTCATCAAGCACATTCAAGTATTAATTCATCAAGAGAATCCTCAATAAGAAAGCCATATGTATATATATCTATAAGCAAAATGTGGACATAACAATTATGAAGTTCAAGAAAGATAATCATAAAGATGTTCAATAAGCACATAAGCCATATTTCAACTCTAATACCATGTGTTAAAGCTCAATATACTAATTGATAGATATAAGTAAAATTTCCCCCTTTTGTAAAAGCACAATATCTATCACGACCTGGAACTCCCATTAAGCCTGTGACAACTGCCGTGATGTCTCGATAGACATTCCTACCTCGAATGCCAACCGAAGCCTCGCAAGGCTTTTATATCAGTTTTCCATTACCCCTGTGAGCAATAGTTACTAAATATCATGTTTTTAAGGAACATAAATTATTTCCTAATCAAAACAATCAAAAAATGATTTCGGCCACACAAGGGCATTTTGGTCATTTTTCTCAAAAATTTTGAAACATGTTAAAAATGTAGTATATGAATGAAAATACACATTTCATAACTAAAAATAAGTTTAGATATCTAAAACATTCATTTAGAGTGACATTGTAACTAATAGAATAAAATATTTCATTTTCTTATAAAACAATTTTTATAGGATTATCCGTAAATAATTTTTGTAGCGTAAAAGAGAATTAAATTCATACACACACTAACACAGATAGCCAGAGTATGTAATTTAGTTTACAATGACATGTGGGCCCCCGAATGACCAAAGTGAATGAGACTGTAGACCTACTATCGCAAGGGTACAAGACCACACGCAACCCTTGACAAAGTCTGCTATCTACAGATGACCTTGAACTTGAAATGGGTGGAAATGAGGGTGGTGAGTTTTTGTAAACTAGTGAGTAAACAAATATCATCTAAAATATCTAAAGTCGAGTAAATGGTGACAACTTAAAATAACTCATCGTACTACGATTCATAACATTTCCAATTCATTTCAACTAAGTAAATAAATTTATTTCACTCAAATAATCAACATGGCTTATGAATTTCTTAAAAATTTGGCTCGTCCCAAAACTCATTCTCGAGGATACCTTGGCCGTGGAATCCAACGGAGTTCGCCAAGGCTGTTAAAAAGTCATATACACATAAAACATATTTTTCTTTTGAAAACACAACCGTTCCTTGGCGTTGGGTAAGTTCACCCTCATGTGGTGGTTTGGCGTGAAGTGAACTCTAAAACTTTACCTCAAGAGATACCCTCCGCACCTCTCGTACCAAGGTAAAATATAATTGGGTTTACTGTGCCCCTCTAATAGGCTAGTCCACGGAACCCGTCACTGCAGTGACTAATTAATTAACCCACCATATCAATAAAAATTTTAGCAGCATGTCATGGCAATTACATTACTACCCAACTTGTCATGGCAAAACAAATAGTTCATATAATTTCAACACAATTTCTAATTCAGCCATTCATGCCAATATTGCTATAAGTCATTCAATTCAAACCATAATTTACAACACAAGCAAACAGCTTCCAATTACTCAATTTCTAAAATCATCATTCAATTTCGAAATGATTTATAAAACTCATTTCATTTAATCACATTTTACTTATAAAACATAAGGATTTACCATTTAAACTCATTTTTCTATAAAATCACAAAAACGAATAAAAACTACTTTAGATAATTAAGATGATAATAAGGTTACTCACAATATTGGGAGTCGAAATACTCCTAGTCCCGATCGTCGTGTACAATCTTTTTACCCCTATTGGAAGATTCACCACCTAGACATAATGTACAACAAGCAATTTACTATATTTGTGCTAAACCATTATAAACTAATTTAGGCTCTATATAAATACATGAAATGGGATGCGAAATATTCGGATAATCATTTAAATACGGTATTCTACGTAAGTCTAATTGTGTATCGAAATAAAATGGTATTGGCCTAATTCGATCTATACCTCGGTTAATTGGCCAATACATCCAATTCAACTGCAAATAAACTCATTCCACTTCTAATACTCCAAATTATCAAATACAAGTTAGATAACATGAATTATAGCAAAATCATCCTCAACATTTTCCCTTGGAAAATTCGGCTATGGAGTGTGGGTGAAAAGCATAAAATTTTCTTGCTTTTTTTTCATGCTAAACATCACCAAACAACTAAAAACACTAAGATATCTTGAAAAATAAATCTGCAAAGCTTCTCTCTCTAAATTCGGTCAGCCATGAACCCATCATGCAAACTTGGTTCTCAACCATGGAAATTGAACAATAATGCATAAGAAAGGTAGATCACAAGCTAGAATTAAGAAATTTTACCTTTACTTGCTTGATTCCTTGAAATCCAAGAATTTCTCTTGAATTTTCTTAGCTAGGGTTTGTGTTTAGGTTTTTCCTATTTATTTTTCACTTGGCTGGTCATGAAGAGTGAGTTTAGAGAGTTGCAAGTGGGTTTGTATGTCATGACCCGAAACTCCCATCGAGCTCGTGACAACCGTCGCGATGTCTCGATAGACATTCCTACCCTGAATGTTGACTGAAACCTCGCAAGGCTTTAATACCAGTTTTCGTACCTCCCCTGTGAGCAACAGTTGTCAAATCTCATGTTTCAAAGAATTTTTAGCTTTTTCCATCTAAAAACAATAAAAAAGTAATTTTTTTTCTTGTTAGGGTATTTTGGTAATTTTTCTTCAAAAATCTCGAAATTGGCTAAAAATGTAGTAGGTGAGTAGAAAACACATATTTCATGATTAAAAATAAATTTAGATGTCTAAAATGTCTATTTGAAATGAAATTGTGACTTCTTGAATATAATAAAAATATTCAATACAATAATCTATTTTCTTATAAAACAATTTTTATAGAAGTATCGGTAAATAATTTTAGGATGTAAAAGCATAATAAATTCATACATACAGTAGTAAGAATAACCAGAGTATGCAATTCAATATACATTGACCAGTGGGCTCCCGAATGACGAAATTGATCTAAGGCTGTGAGTCAGAAAAACCTTTGATTTCCAAGGTTTCAACTCCAAAATTCATCTTTCGACAATATCGGTTAACTACTGACTATCTTGAGCCTGAAATGAATGGAAATGAGGGTAGTGAGATTATAAAATCCAGTGAGTAAACCGATATCATCTAAAATATCTAAAGTCGAGTAAATGGAGACAATGAAATCTTCCCTTCGCAATAAGTTTCATAACATAAAAATTTATCCCAATCTAAATAAGTAATTGTGTTTTGTCCAAACAAGTAATAAGGCTTATGATTTTCTTTAAAACTTGGCTCATGCCAAAACCAATACTCGAGGACACTTGATCGTCATCAGAGTCCAACCGAGTCTGCCAAGGCTATAAAAGTTTCATACATGCATAAAACTCTTTTTTTTTTTTTTTTTGCATTTGGAAACACAGTCGTTCCTTGACATTGGCTGAGTTCTCCTTCACGTGGTGGTTTGGCGTGAAGTGAACTCTGTCATACCTCAGGATGACCCTTTACGCCTCTACAACTAAGATAAAGATATATAATGGGATTTACCGTGCCCCCTCTAAATAGGCTAGTCCACGGAAACCTGTCTATTGCAATAGTTAATATCCTACCAATTCAATAAAAGTTTCAATAGCATGACTTGGCAATTTCATTGCTAACCAATTTATCAGGACAAAGCAAACAGTTCACATTTTTCAATACAATTATCAATTCAGCCAATCATGCCATAATATCATAAGCCATTTGGTTCAAATCATAATTTACAATACAACGAGTGGTCCCCAATTACTCTAATTTCAAATTCATCATTTGATTTTCAAATTGATTTATAAAAATTTATTTTATTTTATAAATTCACATTTTGCTTATAAAACAAAGCAATTTACCATTTAAAATCATCTTTTCACAAAATCACCAAATTGAGTAAAAATTACACTAGATAAGATGATGATAAGGTTACTCATAGTACTAGGAGTTCAAAATACTCCTATTCTCAATTCTCGGGTATAATCTCTTACCAGTATCAAATGGCTCATCACCTATCCATAATACATTACACGAAATTCAATAATTTAGGTTAAACCATTATAAACTATTTCATGCTCTTATCTATATATATGCATAAGATAGGATGTGAAAGGTTCGGGACAATTGTTTAATTATGGTGTCCAACCTAACTTCCCTATACACGGCTTAAATTGCTAAAACCTTCAATTCCACTTCAATTCGATTCATTTCACTTTCAATACTCCAATTATATCCAAAATACCTCAATGATTGTGAATGTAATTTAATTTATCAATCCTGAACCACAAAACACATATGTTTATACATTAGGTAAAAATTCAGATTTTCATGCCAAATTTTCCTATTTAATTTTTAACATCACCAATCATCAAATTCCATCAAAATACCGTAAAATACCACAATTTCCAGCCACAATATTCTCCCTATGAAATTCAGCTATAAAGGATTTAATGAAGACAAATTATTTTCTTGCTAAATTTTCATGCTTGATTTTTAGACTACACATTACTAACTAACTAAAAACACTAGATTACACTAAAATCTAACCAAATCAACCATCATACTCTCTATCTACAAGTTCGGCCAGCATGGGTTCATCATGCAAACTTGAGTTCTAAGCATGGAAAATGAGAAAGAAATCATGGGGAAAGTAGATCACAAGTAAAAATCAAGAAATTTTACCTTTACTTGCTAAATCCCTTGAAATCCCACACTTTTTCTTCAATTTTTCCCTCCTAGGGTTTCTTTTCTTTCTTTCCCTCTTTTGTTTTTGCTTGGCCGACCATGATGAAGAGAATGGGATGGTGTGGGCTGATTTTCATAGCAAAATAATAAAATAATCTAAGCTTGCCACGTGTCATGATTTCATTGGTCAATAATTTAAATACTTATCTTTTAAACTTTAATTCACCACCACATAAAATTCCATAATTATTCATACCAATAATGAGTAAAATCCATAAATTTGATAAGTGTTGGGTAGTGAAAATTACAATTTTGCCCCCCGAGGTGGTAAAATGACTATTTTGCCTCTATGCACGAAAAATATCGAGATTATAATTTTTTTCACTTCTCAACCTCAAATTATACTCCAAATGATCAATCTTAGTCAAATGTGATCAAAATCTTTTTTAAAAATTCTCATTTTATCCTCAAGTGGCAAAATGACCATTTTACCCCTAGATTATGAAAATTCTAGTTTGACTCCAAATCAATCCTCGAACTTTAAATAATCATTTTAAGTTATTTTTGGACTGTAAAATTTTCAATTTCACCTTAAAATCTCTATTTGATCTAGTTCGAGGCTTAAATCAACTTTATTGTACCTTTAGGTACAATACTGACTTTTGTCGATTTTTTGAGACTTTCCAAGTATGCAGGCATTCTATCACTCATATGTATGACATGGCAAATACTCTGTAAGGTCGGGTTTGACATTATATATAAAATTAAAATAATATTAAAGCTTGACACTTGTCACCTTTTAATTAGTCCATGATTAAAAACTTAATTATTAAGCATTCACTCTCCACCACATAAAATTCCTTAATTATCCAAATAATAATAAGTGAAATTCATGAGCTTGACAAGTGTCATGGTGGTGTAAAATTTCAAAAATTCCAATTACGCCCTCATGGTCACGTAAAATGACCGTTTTGCCCTTATGCTCGAAAAATGTCAAAATTGAAATTTTTTTTCATTTCTCAGCTCAAATTATGTTCCAAATAGTAGAACTTGATCAAAATTTCATCCACCATTCCAATTTTGCCATCGGGTGGCAAAATGACCATTTTATCCTTACTTGATGAAAATTTCAAATTTGACTCCAAATCAATCCTCGAACTCCGAATCACCGTATTGAGTCATTCTAAGGTTCAACAACTCTCAAATGCATCTTCAAATCTTTATTTGGACTAGTTCGAAGCTTAATCATCTTAATCGTACCACTAGGTACGTTATCGACTTTTAGCGATTTCCTAAGTAACCAAATATGCAAACATGCTTTCTAATGTATAAATGGCATAATAAATATATTGTAAAGCTAGGCTTGACAATATCAATTATAAGAGATGGAATCATTTTACAACTTAATATATTAATTGGGAAAGCACTAGTAAAGATTTCCCTTATCATTAAACATTCCAAGCATATCAACTTCAAGTCTTACAATATTTAAGAAAGATATAATCAATTTAAAGCACAAGTAAGAATAGACAATTATAAAGCTTGATGCTAATTTTAAAGCTAGACACTAATTAAGAAAACTTAAGGCTTGATACCAATTATGCATTTCAACATTTAAGTTTAAGTGAGAAGCAATATAAGGCACAATATCTATATTGGTGTTTAGAAAGATGTTACAGGTAGCGAAGAACACCAAATGTTGAATTCTCACCAAACCTTGTTGTTGAAGATCTTAATTACTTATAGTATCAATGACAATGATTGTCTCCCCTTTAAGAAATCATAAGCTTAACACAAATTGTTAAAGATCCTTAATAGATCAAGTATTAATAGAGAAATCATGAGCCTAGAGCAAATAAGCATTTAAATCGATATTTAATTTATTTCCCTAATACTCAAGTATTCATGGAACAAATAGAGTATGAGCATTTGAATAGATGTTCAACATATGCATCAAATACTCATATTTCAAGAAATATTTACAAAGTAGTTTTTAAGCATGTCTAAGGTATCATTAGTCTTCAAGTATCATTCTTAATTATCATCAAGTATTATCAACAATTAATCATTATCAAGCATTCATTATTTATTCTCAATATCAATCAACCAAGTAGAATCAATCAAGCATTTCTAGGAAATTCCCTAATTCATATATAAAAATAGCAATTCAAGGAGAAATTAAAAAAAATTATCATCATTAAGCATTTTTAGTGAGTATTCTTCCAAATCATTTTCAAGCAGCCATTAATCCAAGTCATTTTGAAGCAAGCATTGCAAGATGTATTCTCCAAATTATATATGAAATTATCAATTCAAGCAGAACTTTCACAAAAAGCATATCATTATTAATGAAGCATGACCAAATCACTTTTGTAACATCACGTACTTTTATATGGTAGCTAATAGGGCTTATTGAATACCAACTGAGGTTAATTAGAATGTTTAAGAGTATTAAAAGGTGAAAAGAATATTTTAGAATAAAATATTCCTTACGTGATAAAGTAATAATAAAATAATAAAATCTTATTGAGGTCGAAGTTGTGGAGTGAAAATGGTGCTATAGTGCTAAACTGAGGCAAAGTAAGATGTTTGGGAGCCCTAGAAGGCTAGAGAAAAATTTTGAAATAAAATAATATCAAAATATTAATATTTTAACTATTGTCAAAATTAGTCATGAAGGAGGATTATGTGACTAATATAAGTGGGGGAAAAGAAATAAGAAAGAATTTTGAAAAAAAGTGACATTAGTGGGGCCCGTGTGCCTTCATTAAATAAAGCAAGAGTGGGTAAGTAAATATTTAAATATTATGGTGATACCTTGGTGAAGTACAACTTTGATATTTTGATCGTACATGTGTAAAGGAGGAAAGATAAAAGGAAATTGGAGTTTAAGAAATGTTGGAAGGACCAAATTGTAAAGGATAAAAGTTTAGAGGGTTGAATGGTAAATAAGGAAAATTTTGAGGACTGATGTGCAAATTTCAATATTTGAAGTTAAATGGGAATTTACTAACCAAGGAAAGTTAGATTATGTGGAATATGAGATATACATGTGAAATTTACTATTACATGCAAAAAGGAGGAAATCAGTGGGAAAAATGTGGGACCCCACCATGTGATAGTTGACAAAGAGAAAAAGAATAAAGAATATTTGAATGGAAGAAAACCATGGTTTGGCAAGGATAGCCCATGGTAAACAATTAAGCATGGTAATGTAATTTGAAAAGCAAAAAAGGCATAAACATAATATTTAATAGAAAGAAAACAAAGAAAGGGACTTGAATGGCATGGCATGTAAAAACAAAAAAGAAATGAAGAAAGAATGGCAAGTAAAGGTGGCGGGTGGAAAGGTTTCAAAAGCCTTTTTGCCTTGTGATTTTAACCACATAAAAGAAAAAGGAAAATGCCAAAATAACCAAGCCTTGGGCAATCCGCCCATGAGATAAGAAAAGGAAAGGAAAAGAAAAGAAAAAAAAAAGAGATGTGACTTTGGCAATCTGCCCATGTGTGAGCAAAATGAGAAAATAAAAGCCATTTTCAAGGCTTTTGCCTTGAGAGGTCCGCCCATCACAAAGCAAAAAGAGAATAAAGAAACATGCAAAGTAGAGGCTCGACCTTTAGAAGAAAATGTGGAGAAAACAAGTGAGTTCATGAGAGATCCACCCATTTGGAAGGAAAATGGAGAGAATAGGGCTTTGTGAAGCTTTCATTTGAGAGGAGAGGAAGAGTTAAGAAAGAAAGAAAGAAAATCGACTTGGAAGCAAAGAGAGAAAGAAAGAAAACAATAAGAAGAAAAGAGAAAGGAAGGTTCAGCCTAGTGAACTCGAGACAAAGAAGGTAAAAAGATTGTCATTTTTGTTTGAAATGTATGCTTTGTAAATCAATTGTATTATGGGATTTTGTTGTGGTAGTAAGGATCTACGAAGGTTCAAGGAACCCGAGGCATGCATGTAGGTAGATCTTAGAATGCATGATGATTTTGGAGCTAAATAAGCGATAAGTAAGTGTTTTAGTCTTGAAATCACAAGTAAAAAGGAAAAATGAGATGTGTGTTGATTGTTTACATTTGTGGGAGCAATAGTGACTGAAGATGTGAGGAAGTTGTGAATGATATATGGAATGCAAGCTAAAACCGAGAAGTAAGCATCCAAATTAACTATATTGTGTGTGTTGGCTTTGGTTAATTGATAGTATGTGGATTGTTTGTTAAATGATTGTGGGTAAGGTTGATGAAAACTATGAAATTGGGCTAAGGATTTATTGATTGATGTGTTGCCGTGGATGCGAATAATTAAGTGTATTGGGTTTGAATGGTTACTAGGAAGTGTAAAAGTAAAGGAAATGTGCTGTGGTGGCATGTCGGATGAGGTAACGGGTGACTAGCGAGTAGAATTAGCTAGATATGCATCCGAGTCAATAACGACGTAGTGTCCCACATTGTAAGGTGAGTAAGGGGTGTCCATTTCAAAATTCCCATAACTATGTATATATATACATGTTTATTTACTTTAAATGCAAATTTGTGGAAAGCATGAGTTTGTAGAAATCCTAGGTATTTTCTGGATGCTTAAATGTTTGAAAGTGTTTTGATATATATAATGTAGCAACCCCTCCCCGATTGCTACCGGCATCCGAGACCTCCAGGAGATCCCACGAAGTCCCGAACAAGCTTTTACGAAACTCTCAAAATATTTATTAAACATACCAGTAAATAGGCAAATAGTTAATAATAATAATAATAGCAATTGTACTATTAATATTCTATTTCCAATAATAGCATTTAAATTTAAAAATACAAAATTTTAACTATTTATATTTATGGATTCAAAATACTGATAATATGAAAAATTATGTAAGCGACTACACTCTAGATAGCAGAGCGACTCGAAGTAAATTGCTAGAAGATGCCTTTACCTATCCGCAAATAACTTAGCACGCCGATGACTACGCGCTAAATCGATCCCTATCTGCAAAAGGGAAAAATGGGGTGTGAGTCTCATAGACTCAGTGAATATCATTGACTCAATGAATAGGGAGTAGATAAGAAACAAGCAAACGATAGATCATTTGAATGTAAAATGCAGGATTATGAAATCAATTTATTTCAAATAGGGGTTTTGTGCCTTAAAACCATTTTTTGCATCAAATCGATAAAATTGAGCCAGCTCCCGTGAAACCAAATATTATTCAAAATCATATGCAAATCGTAGCTTGCCTATACACTAGGAATTACTGATTTAGTTCACTGAAAACAAATAGGGGAGCTGCGAAAAACCATTTAATTGAATTTTCTCACTATGCCAATAAACATGATTCATAATGTTAAAATTTATTTCAATCCATGTAAAACAATTATATTTTATCAAAAATAAACAACAAGGCTTATGACTTTATAAAAACTTGGCTCGTGCCAAAAAGTAATATTCGGTGATACGTTGCGTCGGGGTATCCAATCGAATCCGCCAAGGCTATTAAAATTTCTTAATCGTTCAAAACATAGTCGATCCTTAGCGTTGGCTGAGTTCACTTTCACGTGAGGGTTCGGCGTGATGTGAACTCTACCCATACCTCAGGAGATACCCTCCGCGCCTCTCGTAACGAAGTATGAATATAATTGGGTTTACCGTGCCCCTCTAATAGGCTGGTCCACGGAAACCTGTCACTGTAGCGACTAATTAACCCACCAATCAACAAAATACACTAGCATGACACGGCACTTATTTAATACATAGCCTCTCAAGGCTAAATACACAGCGCATATAATTTCAACACAAATATTAATCTAGCCATTCATGCTCACATTTTATCATAAGCCATTTAAATTTCAAAACAATTTAGAAATCTCACTTCTTTTATAAAAACTGTCTAAAAATCATTTATATCATTGAAATGTCACCCAAAATTTATCGAATACTTTAAATATAAACGTCATAAAAATCTATGATTATGCTCACAACATAAAGTTTAATGTGTGCTTCATAAAACACTGAGCATAAGGAAATCAAACATTGTAATCATGTATGCACATTCACAAATATATAAGGCATGATTTTTGGAGATAAATCAGGTTGAAAAGCTTGCTTCCCGTTTTAAAACACTTTACGCATACGGCATACTTATACATATCCAAAACAATTTCTAAAATAATTTACAATCAAAATTTTCTTAAAATTTTACCAACGTATGCTTTTCACAGTAATTCGCGTGTAATAAATCATGCGAATATATATATAGATATATGAGAATTTTAAAATCGACACCCCCTACTCACCTAGAAATAGCCGGATATTACATCGTTATTTTTGTACACGTATATAATTATTTCTATTTATCGATTGAGTACTTTGCTCGGCTCACCTCATCGACAAACGTTCCTAGCAATCATTTAAATCTAATATACTTAATCATATGTTTGTATGGCTATTAATTTAATTAAAATTCCTTAAATAACTTGCATATTTTTCATCTAAAATATGCATAATATTAATTATCCACAAACCTTAAAATTTAATAGTAAACTCACCATTGGGCATTTGTCATTTCTTTATGACTCTTTGGGCTTCTCCATGGGCTTTTCTAATTTTCTCTATTGGGCTAAGCCTATTCACTTTTCTCCTATTGGGTCATGCCTAATTTTAGTTCTTATTGGGCCATGCCCAATTATTTTCTTCATGGGTCATGCTCACCCATTTTTTTTCTCATTTCTTTTTTTCTTTTCTTTGTTTCTTTTTCTTTCTTTCTTCTACGTTGCTTTCTTCCTCTTTTCCAGCCCATTTTTCTTTCTTCTTCCTCCTCCCTTCACCACTGTGGCCTCATCCCTTCACCACCGTGGCCTCCTCCCTTTCTTTCCTCTCAAAATTGATCACCACATACTCAAATTTTTCATGGCATTAAACCTGAAAATTTTAGCAGCTATGCTGCCCACTTTAACTCCAATTTTCAACAGCCAAACATCCTCATTTTCAGCCATTAAAACTCTCAAAATTTCAGCAACTTCAAGCTTAATTTCCAACATCAATAACCTTGAATTTTCAGCTCTTAAATCTCCTTCAAAGTGCAACAAAACAGCCCCCAACAAAGTGTAGAAATTTTTAGATTTTCTTACCTCTTTCAAGAATTGAATTTTCTTCTCTTTTCTCTCATGTTCGGCTAGCTTTTCTTTCTCCCTTCCTCACAGTTTTTCTTTCTTCTTTGTTCTTTCCTTTCTCTTCTCTCTTCTTTCTTTCTCCTTTTTCTTTTATCTTTTTCTTCTTTGATCGAATTCTCTTCTACATCTTTCTAGATTTTTCTTGTCTTTCACTTTTTCATTTTCTTTATCTCCCTTAACGCCCCCACCATTCGTCTTCCATTTTCTTTTATTTTTTCTTGCCTTTTATTTCATTTCTTGTCTTCATGTGACCATGCATCCCTCATTATTTATCATCTAATTCATTCTCATAATATTTTTTTCCTTCCAGTTAATTTAATTCCACATACTATACCTTAAACTTTATTTTATTTAACACCTCTCCTTCAACTTCTTCATAATTTAAAATTAATTCATCCGACATGTGTAAAAATTCTAATTTCTATCTATCTTCCTTCTCTTACACGCGTATAACCGAAATATTAAAATCGCATTTCAACGCGATGTCTCTATAACATTTAAAAATTTTCTTACCGCATTAACTAGACAAAAAATTCGCGTCATGAGATTATCATCGTTTTCGTTCAAAATTCTTGTCTACGGCTCCTCCCCCACTTAAATTAGTCATATTTCATTTTTCATGACTAATTTCGATAATAAATAAAATATTAATATTTTAATATTTATTTATTAAATAAAATATTATTTTATTCCAAAATTGTTCACTTTCTTTTTTTGGTCCCGAAACACATCATTATGCCTAAGTTACTTTCGAATCATCCTTTAACTTACTAATTCACCTCCGACAAAAATATTATTATTTAATTATTATTTCTGAATGTACGAAATATTTTTCTTTTGAGCGTTTCTTTCATACTCTGTCGTTCTTTAGCACGCTAATTCACATCAATTAATCCTTCATTTAATCAACAAAGCCTTATTGGCGTCTAACGAAAGTACGGGGTGTTACAATCCTCCCCCATTTAAAAATAAATTCGTCCTTGAATTCAAATCAACATACTGTAAATAATCAAAATCCTGAAATCCTTTTACATCACTCTCGGTGGACATTTTCCATATAAATTCTTGATCTCATAAATCATATCAATTTCCAACTTTTATAGAAAACTCAACAATATCATATTACATTCATTCATAAGTATCGCACTTCTTCAATTAAATCAATATCATTCTTCATCTTATAAAGAGAAATCAAATTTATCGTTAGTCCTAGTCACACCCTCATCAAATTATTCTCAAATCATCAATTATGCATTTTTACGTAGCCATCCACAATTCCTTTACCTCGATCCTTTATCAAGCCTTCCAACATTCAAGCATTTATCCAACCATTGGCTATCGATCTAACTTGTCAACTCATCTTTATTTCGGTTTCTACACTTCCATACCATTTTCATTCAGGTATTTCATAATACGTACGGATTAAGACATGCTTTATTTATTTCAGATAATATTTAACACCACGGATGATTCGAATCTAATAACCATTAGTGGCCATATTCCCAAAAATAAAACTCCAATACTTTCATAATCGAATGCTCACTAGCTAATTTCAATTTATACCATAAGACATTTTGATAATTAATGATGTTCTTGTATATATATATCCTTATAATCTTAATCAACCTCTTTAATCAATAGTTCCATCTCTAAAGAATTAAATTGCTCAAAATTTTCCTTCAAAGTTTCTTTCTAAGTCTCGTCTTGATCATTGATCACCTCTTCTTATGTTTAGTTTAATTATATTCACCATCATGTGATAATTGCATCAGGCTAATGTCGATATTTTATTTCCATACAAAAGTCAATTAACGATTAACTTTACTTAAATCAAAATTCATATTCTAATGCCATGTCTATAGGTCATGTATCGTTATCAAAACCTTTACTGGTGTATGAATACTCGAAATCTCAAATTATCATCTTTTCCTAAATAGATCTTTATAATTTTCGTAGTGTATTTCTATTTCTTCACCAAATGTAGTATCCTTTAATCAGTCCATATTACCCACATTCTCAAAATGCTTGGAACATAGTTCATCCTTTGTCTATCCTTATCAGACTCTTTACTTTGATAATAAATCAAATAAATTGAAATTGATGAAAGGAATATATTTCATAATTTATGTCTTGTATCTACAAACATATCTCAATATGCTTGTATGTTTGCAATCCATCGCCATACTTATGTGACTTATCAATCACGAGTCCCAACTTGGCTATGCAGCCTTTTTGCTCCTTGAGCTTTAATGTTTCTCATAATGAAAAATTTCTAGAACTGTGTCATCAAAGTGTTCACAGAGTGGATACAAGTCCATAACTTATAATTCAATGGCTAAAACAGTGAACACAATCTCGTCGTTAGAGTTATACTCTTACCTACCATTCGTAACTCCCTTTGCTCATTTACTTGTACATTGCTTGGTTGCTCACTAGCCACTCCTGGCCATCCAAATTCGACCTCTTATAAATAGTCAACTAGTGTATTTTCACACCTTTCCATACATTTTGAAAAGACTTAAACACTTCCTTTAATACCATTTTGTCAAAAATTTAAATAATCAAAAGCTTATCTCCAAAGCCATTCATAACCTTACCATTTCAATGTATGCTTATTAACATTCCAGTTCATTTGTTCTGTATGGACACTATTTTAAAATCTCCCAAAGTATCCGTGTTCTTAATTTGGGCCATATAGAACTAACTTAATATGATTACATTAATTATTCTTAAACTTCTTAGGCGCGATGTAACAACATCCATATTTTTCCCATCGCTCATCCAATCACAGTCCGATATCCACATATGCTTTATGATCTTATTAACCCTTTTATGTTCACCTTTATGGGATCACTGAATCTTGTCCAATATCAAAATTCCTAAAAGTCATACTCGTTTCTCATTTACCATTTGTACTTCCATCGAATACAACTTTATTTATTCCAATATTAATTTACTCACTTAAGACTTAGACTCATGTGAGTCATATGCAAGAGGTGCATATTGGAATTACCTTCAACCATCCTTGTAATATCCCTTTACACCAATATATATATCATTACTTTTCTTTTAACGTCTACATAGTCAACTCCAATATTTATAAAACTCGATATAAATTTTACTTAAGTGTCCCTCGACATTATCATCAATATCTATTTTCAACCTTGAGCTGATTCATACACTAATAACTATAATCCAACATAGTTACATCCACCCTTGAGATCTCATCGTTACTTTATTAAATTCAAAACCAGCTCCATTTGAGCTGCTATACACCTATTTAGCACATATTCACATTTAAAATATTTCAAAAATTCAGTACCGTTCATATATGAGTAAGGCAACTTTATTAACACAGTGAACTTACTTCAGTGCACGCGAATATCAGTTTTCATCTCCCTAATACTCAATTTATAACTCACTAGTATATTCTAATAATCATCATTTATTCCAGTCAAAATATACCCCATAGCCATCAAATTTCCTCCCATAGCCAATCATGGCTCAAATTTTAACTCCACAAAGCGAAGGAATTATTACCAACTTATTAGTCCAATTTCACTTTCCTCTACTTTTGGTCAAAGGGGTATATCCACCGTATCAGCTTTTCATTAAAAGCATCTACTTAAAATATTTTCAATAGTTGCTTGTGTCTCGGGTGGTATCAGAAACTCGAACATCGGCAATCAATTCTTGTCGTTTACTTGTCACTTATGACTACTCAAGGTGGGTTTCTAAAATAAAGAGTCTATATAGCCTCCTGCTTATAATCGGTACTGCAGTCACTAACTATAAACAAGACTCTACGTAGACTCTACTACTCCGCTGTTTGACACAAGAATTCTTAGGACTCTATTAAACCTAGAGCTCTGATACCACTATTGTAGCGACCTTTCCCCGATTGCTACCAGCGTCCGAGACCTCCTGGAGATCCCACCAAGTCTTGAACAAGCCTATACGAAACTCTCAAAATATTTATTAAACATACCAGCAAATAGGCAAATAGTTAATAATAATAATAACAATTGTACTATTAATATTCTATTTCCAATAATAGCATTTAAATTTAAAAATATAAAATTTTAACTATTCATATTTATGGATTCAAAATACTGATAATATGAAAAATTATGTAAGTGAGTACACTCTAGATAGCGGAGCGACTCGAAGTAAATTGCTAGGAGATGCCTTTACCTATTCGCAAATAACTGAGCGCGTCGAAGACTCGATGCGTTAAATCGATCCCTATCTGCAGAAGGGAAACATGAGGTGTGAGTCTCATAGACTCAGCGAATATCATTAACTTAGTGAATAAGGAGTAGATAGGAAACAAGCAAACGGTAGATCATTTGAATGTAAAATGCAGGATTATGAAATCAATTTATTTCAAATAGGGGTTTTGTGCCTTATAACAATTTGTCGTATCAAATCGATAAAATTGAGCCAGCTCCTGTGAAACCAATTATTATTCAAAATCATATGCAAATCATAGCTCACCTATATGCGAGGAATTACTGATTTAATTCACTAAAAACAAACAGGGCAGCTGTGAAAAACCATTTAATTCAATTTTCTCACTATGCTAAGAAACATGATTCCTAAGGTTAAAATTTATTTCAATCCATGTAAAACAATTATATTTTATCAAAAATAAACAACAAGGCTTATGACTTTATAAAAACTTGGCTCTTGCCAAAAACTCATATTCGGTGTTACTTTGATTCGGGGTATCCAACCGAATCCGTCAAGGTTGTTAAAATTTCTTAATCGTTCAAAACATAGCCGATCCTTGGCGTTGGCTGAGTTCACTTTCACGTGGGGGTTCGCCGTGACGTGAACTCTAACCATACCTCAGGAGATACCCTCCGCGCCTCTCGTACTGAGATATGAATATAACTGGGTTTACCGTGCCCCTTTAATAGGCTGCTCCACGGAAACTCGCCACTGCTGTGAGTAATTAACCCACCAATCAACAAAATACATTAGCATGACACAAAAATTATTTTATACACAGCCTCTCAAGGTTAAATACACAGTGCATATAATTTCAACACAAATATCAATCTAGCCATTCATGCTCACATTTTATCATAAGCCATTTAAATTTCAAAACAATTTAGAAATCTCACTTCATTTATAGAAAACTATCTAAAAATCATATATATCATTGAAATGTCGCCCAAAATTTATTGAATACTTTCAATATAAATGTCATAAAAACCTATGATTATGCTCACAACATAAAGTTTAATGCGTGCTTCATAAAACACTGAGCATAAGGAAATCAAACCTTGCAATCATGTATGCACATTCACAAGTATATAAGGCACGATTTTTGGAGATAAATCGGGTTGAAAAGCTTGTTTCCCATTTTAAAACGCTTTACGTATACGGCATACTTATACTTATCTAAAACAATTTCTAAAATAATTTACAATGAAAATTTTCTTAAAATTTTACCAACGTATGCTTTTCATAGTAATTCGCGTGTAATAAATCATGCGAATATATATATATATATATAGATATATGAGAATTTTAAAATCAACACCCCTACTCATCTTGAAATAGCGGGATATTACATCGTTATTTTTGTATGTACATATAATTATTTCTATTTATCGATCGCGTACTTCGCTCTGCTCACCTCCTCGACAAACGTTCCTAGCAATCATTTAAATCCAATTTACTTAATCATACGTTTCTATGGGTATTAATTTAATTAAAATTCCTTAAATAACTTGTATTTTTTTCATCTAAAATATGCATAATATTAATTATCCACAAGCCTTAAAATTTAATAGTAAACTCACAATTGGGCCTTTGTCATTTCTTTATGACTCTTTGGGCCCCTCCATGGGCTTCTCCAATTTTCTCTTATTAGGCTAAGTGTCACGACCCAAATCCCTGGCCATGATCGGCGCATGGGCCCAATGAGCATGGCTCACCAAGCCCAAGCAAGCCTATTTTCATTTACTTTCTTAAAGTACGATCGTGTGAGGCATACACACACAATGCGCCCAATGTGCACAAAGCCCGCTTAAAATTGCATTATAGATAAAATATGCATAGACATACCGGTGAAATATAAAATTTGACAATGTACATTACATGTACATAATCACAATACAAAAGGCCCATGACTTCCAACGGAGAATTTACAAGAAAAACGTGCAACTATGGAATGCCGGACACCTACTAGGAAGCGAACTACAGTGATCCCTCGATCTAGGATTCTACAATCTCTTGATCTGAAAACATGAATTTTGAAAACTGTGGGTACGAAACTCAGTGAGCGAATGTTAGAAGGGAACAAGCAATAATGACCATGACAATTTAAAATCATGATGGAACAAAACCATTTTTGATCCAATTTAATATCGAAACCCTCTCTTTACTCAAATTAAATCAATTTGCAAGGAAAGTAAATTTCTAACAGTTCACCTACCATGCAATCGCATTTTTATCATGCACACCATATCACATGTACACATATTCAAATTCATGTGCAATTACATCCGCCACTATGTTTTTTCTTCACTCTGGTACGTCTCCTACTCGCACCCAATAATGAACCCTTGTGTGTACTCTCTACCCATTAGAGCACTCACATGCATTACGTATCGCCGTCCTTACGAGCCTCTAGGCGAAGAGTCACGTTTCGCCACAGTTCACTCGTTACAATTTCCAAGAATCGTGGGCGTTACGTGTCGCCATCCCTACTTTGCTATCAAAGCACTTGCAGGCATTACGTATCGCCATCCTTGCAAGCCTTTGGGTCTCGGGTGTACATCCCTCATTTATACTTAGTAGTATGACCATGTGTGCACTCTATACCCACACAACCTCTAGTCAATAACACACAATACAGTTTCATTCATATAATTATCA
The DNA here is from genome assembly GCA_036013995.1 of Theobroma grandiflorum. NCBI lineage: Eukaryota > Viridiplantae > Streptophyta > Magnoliopsida > Malvales > Malvaceae > Theobroma > Theobroma grandiflorum. Next base: position 11,187,941 of record CP142126.1, read on the forward strand.
ACATGCTAAATGAGTAGGCATCCATTTTCTTTTCACACAGTACATTATCACAGCAAAAAATATTTCCAAAAGCTTGTTCCCGAGACTATTTATATTATAACAAGAAATTGGATGCAAATCATTCAAACCATTTATTCAAATATATTCATATTCTCAAAACAATTTTGAAATGCAGATTCACTTACAGTTTTTGGGATTCAAATCTAGAGGACTCCGATCACCGATCCTCGAGTGTAATTTCCTTGCCCTTATTGGAAAATTCACCACCTTGACAAATTGCACAATAATTTAATTACTATATTGGTGCTAAATTATAATAAACTAACCTAGACTCTACATTAATGCAGAATATAGAATGCAAAATGTCTAAATTTTGCCTAAATACCATATTGGCCTATTTCGGTCTTTTGCCCGATAAATTGACCAACGCATGCAATTTAGCTCTAAACTGCACCCTTTTCTTTGCAATACTTCAATTTACCCAATACAAGTCATTTTACCTAAAATTGGGAAAAATTATCTTCTCAATTGTAGTGACCCTTCTCCAATCACTACAGGCGTTCGAGACTTCCGGGAAGACCCTTCAAATCTCGAACAAGCATTTACGAAATTCTCGTTAATCTACTACATTCAATCACCATATAATACTGATACTTCCATATATTAAATTAAACTGTAAATATAAAATTCAGTACAAACTAATTTTTTTTATTTGCAAATTTATACATTAAAATCTAAAATCTCTAAATTAATAGTTATATAAAAATTTAAAATCCTTTTACCATTTAATAAACGAATTGTAAAAATTCGACTTCTAGCAGTGGAGCAACTCGAAGTAAAATGCTAGGAGATGCCTTTACCTATCCGTGGTAAACTGATCGCGTCGATAACTACACACTAAGTCGATCTCTATCTGCAAAAAGGGGAAAAATGGGGTGTGAGTCTCATAGACTCAGTGAATATCATTGACCCAGAGAATAGGGAATAGATAGGAAACAAGCAAACGACAGATCATTTTAGTGCAAAAATACGAAATAATAAAAATAATTTATTTCAAACAGGGGTTTTGTGCCTTAGACCAAAACCGAGAATTTCATATAAAGTAAAACCATTTTCGAATCAAATCTATAATAATAGGCAAGCTCCCACAAAATTAGACACTAATTGAGCGTTTATGTTATTTACAAATCTCCTTGCACATGAGGGAAATTCACATGATAGTAAAATCAAGGGAGCTGCGAAAAATCATTTAATTCCATTTCTCACCATGCTAAGAAACATAATTTAAAATGTTAAAATTTATTTCAATCATATAGAATGATTATATTTTATCAAAATAAACAACAAGGCTTATGACTACTTAAATCTTGGCTCATGCCATAAAACTCATATTCGGTGATACCTTGCGCTAGGGTATTCAACCGAATCCGCCAAGGCTGTTAAATTATTCAAAACTCAGCCGTTCCTTGGCATTTGCTAAGTTCACCCTCACGTGGTGGTTTGCATGAAGTGAACTCTGTCATACCTAAGGACAACCCTGTACGCCTTTACAACTGAGATAAAAGTATATATGGGGTTTTACCGTGCCACCTTTAAATAGGCTAGTCCACAAAAACCCGTCTACTGCAGTAGATAATACTCCACCAAGTAAATAAAAATTTCAATAGTATGGATTGGCAATTTTATTGCTAAGCAATTTATCAGTACAACGCAGACTGTATACATTTTCAATACAATTAACAATCAGCCAATCATGCCATAATATCATAAGCCATGGATTTCAAAACAATTTAGAAATCTCATTTTATTTATAAGAACTGTCTTAAAATCATTTATATCATTGAAATGTCGCCCAAAATTTATTGAATACTTTCAATATAAACGTCATAAAAATCTATGATTATGTTCACAACATAAAGTTTAATATGTGCTTTATAAAACACTGAGCATAAGGAAATCAAACCTCGAAACCATGTATGCACATTCACAAGTATATAAGGCACACTTTTTTTTTGGGATAAATCGAGTTGAAAAGCTTGTTTCCCATTTTAAAACACTTTACGCATACAGCATATTTATACATATTCAAAATAATTTTTAAAATAATTTACAACCACAATCTTCTTAAAATTTTACCAACATATGCTTTTCACAGTAATTCGCGTGTAATAAATCATGCGAATATATATATAAGTATACAGTATAGATATAGGAAAATTTTAAAATCGACACACCCTACTCACCTTGAAATAGCGGGATTTTTCTTCATTATTTATTCTCTCATGTATCAACAATTATTGCTATTTATCGATGATCACGTACTTCACTTGACACACCTCCACGACAATTTTCCTAACATCAATTTAAATTCAACACGCTTAATCACACATTTATATAGGTAGCAACTTAATTCAATTTCCTTAAGCTACTTGCATATTTTTCATCTAAAATATGCACAATATTAATAAACTACCCATAACCTTAAAATTTTTCATTTACGTACGAATGGGCCTTTGCCATTTCTTTGTGACCTTGGGCCTCTCCATGACTTTTCAAATTTTCTTTCCATTGGGCTAAGCCTATTCACTTTTCTTCTATTGGGCCATGCCCAATTTTAGTTCTTATTGGGTCATGCTTGATTATTTTTTTCATGGGTCATGCCTACCTATTTTTTTCTCATTTTTTTCTCTTTTTATTCCTCTCTTCTACTTTGCTTTCTTCATCTCTTTTCCAGCCCATTTCTCTTTCTTCTTCTTCCTCCCTTCTTCACCGTGACCTCCTCCTCTCACCACCATGGCTCCTCTCTTTCTTTCCTCTAAAAATTTGTCACCACAAGCTCAAATTTTTTCATGGCATTAAACCTCAAAATTTCAACAACTATGCTGTCTTCTTTGACTCCAATTTTCAGCAACCAAACATCACCATTTTCAGCCACCAAAATTCTCAAAATTTCAGCAACTTCAAGCTCAATTTCCAACATCAAGAACCTAAAATTTGCAGCACCTAAATCCCTTCAAAGTTCAGCGAAAACAGTCCCCAAACAAGTGCAAAAATTTTTCAGATTTCTCACTTCTTCCATGTGTTGAATTTTCCTTCTCTTTTCTCTCCTTTTTGCTCCTAATTTTCTACACTTGAACCAGCTCTTTTTCTCCTCCAAAAGTGCAAAAAAAAATCAACTTCTTCCTCCCACCAAAAATGGCTGAATTTTTCCTCTTTTTTTTTCCTTCGTCACACCATTTTCTTTCTTTCTTTTCTCTCGGTTTTTCTTTGCTTCTTCCTTCCTATGATTTCTCTTCTATCTCTTTATTCCTTTATTCTTCTCTTTATCTTTCTTTTGCCTCTTTGAGCAGTCACCCTTCTAGGCTCTTCTTCCATCTTCTTTTGTCTTCTTTTATTTCCTTTGACCGAGCCTTGCTTTTCTTTTTTATTTTTTTATCTTTTCCTTTTTCCATTTCACATGGCCGGCCCCTACTCCTCTCTTCTTTCTATTCTTTATTTGCTTTTGTTTTCATTGACTTTTCCTTCTTCTATTTACTTTACATGTCATGCCACTCATTCACATAAAATATTGGTTTGATTATCATTTTGCATGCTTAGCCAAGCATGGCTACTTTCTTTCTTTTTGTCTTGATTTCATTTTTATTTTTCTTGTCTTCATATAACCATTCATGTACATATAAAAATATTGTTTGACTTTTTAACACTTTTATTTCATTATTTTATCATCCAATTCATTCTATTAATAAGTTTAATCCTTCCAATTAATTTAATTTAACTTATTATACCTTAAACTTTATTTTATTTAACACATCTCCATCGAATTCTCATAATTTAAAATTTATTCATCCGACACGTGTAAAAATTCTAATTTATGTCTATCTTCCTTCTCTTACATGTGTATAACCAAAATATTAAAATTGCATTTCAACGCGCTGTCTCCATAATATTTAAATATTTTCTTACTGCGTTAACTTGACTAAAATGCGCGTCGTATGATTTTCACCGTTTTCGTCCAAAGTTCTTCTTTACTGCTCCTCCCCCACTTCAATTAGTCATATTTCGTTTTTCATGACTAATTTCACCAATAAATAAAATATTAATATTTTAATATTAATTTATTGAACAAAATATTATTTTATTCCAAAAAATTTTCGCTAACTTTCTTTAGTCCCGAAATACATTATTATGTCTCGGTTTACCTCCGATAAAAATATTATTATTTAAATTATTATTATTACGCGTGTCAAATATTTTTCTCTTGAGTGTTTCTTTCATACTCTGTCATTCTTTAGCATGCTAATTCACATCAATTAATCCTTTGTTTAATCAACAAAGTCTTATTGGCGTCTAACAAAGGTACGGGGTGTTACAATCTCCCCCACTTAAAAATAAATTCGTCTTCGAATTCAAATCAACGCACTGTGAATAATCAAATTCCTAAAATCCTTCTACATCACTCTCGTTAGGCAGTCTTCGTATAAGATCTTGATCTTATAAATTATATCAATTTCCAATCCTTGTAGGAAACTCAATAATGTCATATTACATTTGATTGTAAGTACCTCATTTCTTCAATTAAATCAATATCATTCTTCATCTTATAAAGAGAAATTAAATATATCGTTAGTCATAGTCACACTTTCATCCAATTATTCTTAAATCATCGATTATGCATATTTACATAGCCATCCACAATTCCTCTACCTTGATCTTTTATCAAGCCTTACAACATTTGAACATTTATTCAACCATTGACTATCAGTCTAACTTGTCAATCCATATTTATTTCGACTCTCGCACTTCCCTACCATTTTCATTCAGGTATTTCATAATTCACAAGGATGAAGGCATGCTTTATTCGTTTTAAGTATCTCTAACATCGATGATTCAAATCTAATAATCCTTAATAATCATCTTCCCGGAAATAAAACTCCAGTACTTTTATAATCGAGTGCTCACTCAATAATTTCAACGTATACCGCAAGGCATTTCGATAATTAATGAAATCCTTATAATCTTAATCAATCTTTTTAATCTATCACTCAATCTCTAAAAATTAAATTGCTCAAAATTTTCCTTCAAAGTTTCTTTCCAAGTCTCATCTTGATCACCGATCACATCTTCTCACGTTTAGTCTAACTATATTCACCATCATGTGATAATTACACCCAGCCAATGTCAATGTTTTGTTTCCATACAAAAGTCAATTAACGATTGACTTTACTTAATTCAAAATTCATATTCTAATGTCATGTCTATAGGTCATGGCTCGTTATCAAAGCCTTTACTGGTGTATGAATACTCGAAATCTCAAATCATCATCTTTTCCCTAAATAGATCTTTATAATTTTTCTAGTGTATTTCATTTTCCCCACCAAGGGTAGTATCATTTAAGCAGTCCATATTACCCTCATTCTCAAAATGCTTGAAGTACAATTCATCCTTTGTTTATCTTTTTTAGGCATTTTTCTTTGATAATTAATTAAATAAATTGAAACTGATGAAGGGGGTACATTTCACAATTTATGTCCCGTACTTACAAATATGTCTCGATATGCTTGTATGTTTGCAATCCATCACCATACTTATGTGACATATCATTCACGAATCCCAACTTGACTATATAATCTTTTTCTCCTTGAACTTTAAGGTTTCTTATAGTGAAAATTTTCTCAAACTTTGTTATCAAGGTGTTCATAAAGTGAATACAAATCCATAGCTTATAATTCAATGGCTAAAACAGTGAACACAATCTCATTGCTAGAGCTCCACTCTTGCCTATTAATCATAACTCCATTTGTTCATTTATTTGCACATTGCTTGGTTGCTCACCAGTCATTTACAACCATCAAATTTTGAAATCTTATAAATAGTCGAATTGGTGTGTTCTCATACCTTTCCATACGTTTTTGAAATACTTAAACACTTTTTTTCATACAATTTCATTGGAGATTTAAATAATCAAAATGCTGATCTTCAAAGCCTTTCATAACCTTAATATTTCAATGTATGCTTATTAACATTCCAACTTATTGGTTCCCAATGGATATTATTTTAAGATCTCCCAAAGTGTCCGTGTTCTCAATCTGGACTGTGTTGTTTCCGTTGCGCCACTCTGATATTTATAAAACTTAAAATAGATTTTTACTTAAATGTCCCTCGACATTATCACCGATATCTAATTTCAACTTTGAGCTAATTCATGCACTAATAACTATAACTCAATATAGTTCCATCAAACCTTGAGATTTCATCGTCTCTTAATTGAATTCAAAACCAGCTCCATTTGAGCTGCTATACACCTATTTAGCACATATTCATATTTAAAATATTTTAAAATTTTAGTACTGTTCATATGCGGGCAGGGTAACTATATTAACACAGTGCACGCGAATATCAGTTTACATTTCCTCAATACTTAAATTATAACTCACTAGTGGATTCCAATAATCATCATTTATTCCAATCAAAATATACCCCATAGCCATCAAATTTCCTCCCATAGCCAATCATGGCTTAAATTTTAAGTCCACAAAGCAAAAGAGTTATTACAGACTTATTAGTCCAATCTCACTTTCTTCCACTTTTAATCGAAGGGATATACCACTGTATCAACCTTTCATTAAAAATATCTACTTAAAATATTTTCAACAGTTGCTCGTGTCTTAGGTGGCATCTCAAACCTGAACATCGACAATCAATTCTCGTCGTTTACTTGTCACTTATGACTACTCAAGGTGGGTTTCTAAGATAAAGAGTCTATATAGCCTCCTGTTTATAATCAATGCTGCAGTCACTAACTATAAACAAGACTCTACGTAGACTCTACTAATCCGCTGTTTGACACAAGAATTTCTAAGACTCCACTAAACCTAAAGCTCTGATACCACTATTGTAGCGACCCCTCTCCGGTTACTACTGGCATCCGAGACTTCCTTGAAGACCCGTCAAATCTCGAACAAGCCTTTACGAAATTCTCGTTAATCTACTACATTCAATCACCATATAATACTGATACTTCCATATATTAAATTAAATTAAAAATATAAAATTCAGTACAAACTTTTTGCCTTTTTTTATTTGCAAGTTTATACATTAAAATCTAAAATCTATAAATTAATAGTTATATAAAAATTTGAAATCCATTTACTACTTAATAAATGAATTGTAAAAATTAGACTTCTAGCAGCAGAGCGACTCGAAGTAAAATGCTAGGAGATGCCTTCACCTAACCGTGGTAGACTGATCACGTCAATAACTACACGCTAAGTCGATCCCTATCTGCAAAAAAGAGAAAAATGGGGTGTGAGTCTCATAGACTCAGTGAATATCATTGACCTAGTGAATAAGGAGTAGATAGGAAACAAGCAAACGGCAGATCATTTGAGTGCAAAATACGGAATCATAAAAATAATTTATTTCAAACAGGGGTTTTGTGCCTTATACCAAAACCAAGAATTTCATATAAAGTAAAACGATTTTCGAATCAAATCGATAATATTGGGCAAGCTCCCACGAAATCAAACACTAATCGAGCGTATACATTATTTACAAATCTCTTTGCACACGAGGGAAAATTCACATGATAGTAAAATCAAGGGAGCTACGAAGAATCGTTTAATTCCATTTCTCACCATGCTAAGAAACATAATTTAAAATGTTAAAATTTATTTCAATCATATAGAATTATTATATTTTATCAAAAATAAATAACAAGGCTTATGACAACTTAAAATCTTAGCTCGTGCCATAAAACTCATATTCGATGATACCTTGTGCTAAGGTATTCAACCGAATCCACCAAGGTTGTTAAATTATTCAAAACTCAGCCGTTCCTTGGCATTAGCTTAGTTCACCTTCACATGGTGGTTTACGTGAAGTGAACTCTGTCATACCTCAGGACAACCTTGTGCGCCTCTACAACTGAGATAAAAGTATATAGGGGGTTTTACCATGCCACCTCTAAATAGGCCGGTCCACGGAAACCCATCTACCTCAGTAGATAATACTCCACCAAGTAAATAAAAATTTCAATAGCATGGATTGGCAATTTTATTGCTAAGCAATTTATCAATACAACGCAGATTGTATACATTTTCAATACAATTAACAATCAGCCAATCATGCCATAATATCATAAGCCATTGGATTTCAAAACAATTTAGAAATCTCATTTTATTTATAAGAATTGTCTTAAAATCATTTATATCATTGAAATGTCACCCAAAATTTATTGAATACTTTCAATATAAATGTCATAAAAATCTATAATTACGTTCACAACATAAAGTTTAATGCGTGCTTTATAAAACATTGAGCATAAGGAAATCAAACCTTGAAACCATGTATGCACATTCACAATATATAAGGCACAGCTTTTTTTTTTTAGATAAACTGGGTTGAAAAGCTTGTTTCCTATTTTAAAACGCCTTACGTATACAACATATTTATACATATTCAAAATAATTTTTAAAATAATTTACAACCACAATTTTCTTAAAATTTTACCAACATATGCTTTTCACAGTAATTCACGTGTAATAAATCATACGAATATATATATAAGTATACAATAGATATAGGAAAATTTTAAAATCGACACACCCTACTCACCTTGAAATAGCGAGATTTTTCTTCACTATTTATTCGCTCGTGTATCAACAATTATTGCTATTTATCGATGATCACGTACTTCGCTCGACACGCCTCCACGACAATTTTCCTAACATCAATTTAAATTCAACACACTTAATCGCACATTTATATGGGTAGCAACTTAATTCAATTTCTTTAAGCTACTTGTATATTTTTCATCTGAAATATGCACAATATTAATAAACTACCCATAACTTTAAAATTTTTCATTTACTTACCAATGGGCCTTTGCCATTTCTTTGTGACCTTGGGCCCTTCCATGGCTTCTCAAATTTTCTTTCCTTTGGGCTAAGCCCATTCACTTTTCTTCTATTGGGCCATGTCCAATTTTAGTTCTTATTGCGCCATGCCCAATTATTTTTTTCATGAGTCAAGCCCACCCATTTTTTTCTCATTTTTTTCTTTTTTTTTCTCTTTTTCTTCATCTCTTTTACGTTGCTTTCTTCTTCTCTTTTCTAGCCTATTTCTCTTTCTTCTTCCTCTTCCCTTCTCCACCATGACCTCCTCCTCTCACCACCATGGCTCCTCTCTTTCTTTCCTCTCAAAATTGGTCACCACAAGCTCAAATTTTTTCATGGCATTAAACCTCAAAATTTCAGCAACTATGCTATCTTCTTTCACTCCAATTTTCAGCAACCAAACATTACCATTTTCAGCCACCAAAACTCTCAAAATTTCAGCAACTTCAAGCTCAATTTCTAGCATCAAGAACCTGAAATTTTCAGCACCTAAATCCTTTCAAAGTTTAGCCAAAACAATCCCCAAACAACTGTAGAAATTTTCAAATTTCTCACCTCTTCCATGTGTCGAATTTTCCTTCTCTTTTCTCTTCTTTTTGCTGTCAATTTTTTGCACTTGAACCAGCTCTTTTTCTCATCCAAAAGTGCAAAAAAAATCAGCTTCTTCCTCCAACCAAAAATGGCTGAATTTTCCTCTTTCTTTTTCCCTCACTCACGCCGTTTTCTTTCTTTCTTTTCTCTCGATTTTTCTTTACTTCTTCCATCCTATGGTTTCTCTTCTATCTCTTTCTTCCTTTATTCTTCTCCTTATCTTTCTTTTATCTCTTTGACCGGTCACCCTTTTAGACTCTTCTTCCATCTTCTTTTGTCTCCTTTTATTTCCTTTGACCGACCCTTGCTTTCCTTCTTTATTTCTTTGTCTTTTCCTTTTTTCCATTTCACATGGCCGGCCTCTACTTCTCTCTTCTTTCTATTCTTTATTTGCTTTTGTTTTCATTGACTTTTCCTTCTTCTATTTACTTTACATGTCATGCCACTCATCCACATAAAATATTTGTTTGACTATCATTTTGCATGCTTAGCCAACCATGGCTACTTTCTTTCTTTTTTGTCTTGATTTCATGTTTATTTTTCTTGTCTTTATATAACCATTCATGTACATATAAAAATATTGTTTGACTTTTCAACACTTTTATTTCATTATTTTATCATCCAATTCATTGTCATAATAAGTTTAATCCTTCCAATTAATTTAATTTCATTTATTATACCTTAAACTTTATTTTATTTAACACATCTCTATCGAATTCTCATAATTTAAAATTTATTCATCTGACACGTGTAAGAATTCTAATTTATGTCTATCTTCCTTCTCTTACATGTGTCTAAGCAAAATATTAAAATTGCATTTCAATGCGCTGTCTCTATAATATTTAAATATTTTCTTATCGCGTTAACTCAACTAAATTGCTCGTCGTACGATTTTCGCCGTTTTCGTCCAAAATTCTTCTTTACTGCTCCTCCCCCACTTAAATTAGTCATATTTCATTTTTCATAACTAATTTTGATAATAAATAAAATATTAATATTTTAATATTAATTTAGTGAATAAAATATTATTTTATTCCAAAATTTTTCACTTACTTTCTTTGGTCTCGAAATCCATTATTATGTCTCGGTTTACCTCCAAATCATCTTTTAACTTACTAATTCGCATCCGATAAAAATATTATTATTTAAATTATTATTTTTACGCATGCAAAATGTCACGCCTCGGATCTCCCCGAATACTGATAGGTATTCACACCTTGAATACTGATCGAGTCCCCGCAAGGCTTTCGTATCAGTTTTTCATCTCCCATGTGAGCAACCTTTAGTGAAATTTTTTTTTTCTTGAAGATCTCAAAACCCGGCCAAAAACATAATAAATGTGTAGAAGAGACAATTTCCATAGTTGAAAAATAAATTTAAACATCTAAAACATTAGTTTGAAACAAAATTTTAAATATATGAATGCAATCAAAATATTTGATAAAATACTCAATTTTCTTATAAAACAATATTTATAGAAACATCGATAAATAATTTTTATAATGTAAAAGTTAAATATATTTATACATACTAAAATGCAAATAGCCAAAGTATAAAATTACTTTTATAATGACACGTAGGTCCTCAATTGACTAGGAAGGTATAAGTCTTTATACCTTTACTTTCTAAGGATGTAACTCTGAATTTATTTCTTGTTGTAATCGACTATCCACAGTCTATCCTGAGCCTGAAATGTGAATAGGAATAGGGGTTAGATTATAAAATCCCAGTGAGTAAATAGATACGAGCTAAATTATCTAAAGTCGAGTAAAAGGAGACAAAATTTCAAATTTGATTTCCTTGTACTACCATTCGTCTTATCTCAATTCATTTCAATTGAGTAAAGACAAATAAAATATTCTATCAAGCAAAATAGAATTATTTTACTCGATTAAATTAATATTTAATATGGCTTATGTATTTCTTAAAAACTTAACTTGGCTTATGCTAAAATCATTCTCGGGGATGCCCCGGCCGAAGCATCTAACCGAGACCGCCAAGGCTATTCAGTGTCATATACACATGAATATATTTTTATATCTAAAAATAGTATCTAGCCATACCTTGGCATTGGCTGAGTCTCACTCTCACGCAGTGGTCCTCGTGAAGTGCACTCAAACTTTACCTCCAGAGAAACACCCCCACACCTGGCTCTCCAATAGAGGTAAGATAAGTGTAATTTTGTGCCCCCTCTCTTAGGTTGGCCCACAGAACTGTTGTCACTACAGTGATTATTTTATATACCACCTCATTTATAAAATCTTAACGAGCATGATATGGCAATTATCACAGTCTAGCCTCTTAAGGTTGAAAACACAGTATATATAATTTTTGCATAAACTAGTATAGCCATTCATGCTCATATAATGCTATAATCCATATAATTTAAAACACAATTTATACAACAATCAAACCGTCTCCAATTACTCTAATTTCAAAACCAATTGTTCCATTTTTCAAATCAATTTATAAAAATTCAATTTTATTTAGTAAATCCAATTTATTTTATAAATTTCACATTTTTCTCGTAAAATCAATAATTCACCCAATACAATAATTTTTCATAAAATCATTAAATTTAATAAAATCTACTCCAAATAATTAAGACGATAAATTGTCCACTCACAATACTAGGAGTAGAGATACTCCTATCCTTCGTCCTCGAGTGCAGTCTCTTACCCGAATCAATTTGCTCATCACCTATCTATAATCCGTGACACAAAATTTAATAAATTGTGTCAATTTATCATAAATTATTTCAGGCTCTACATAATGCATGGGAATGGGGTAAAAATGGTTTGGACAGTCGTTTAATCACGGTGTCCGACCGACTCGCCTACACGCGGTCTAAATTGCTAAAATCTTCAATTTAACTCCGAATCAATTTCTTTCAATTTCTATACCTCAATTATACCCAAATTGACTTAATGTCCATAAATATGGTGCAAATTATCAATCTAGGTCATAAATTACGCTTTTACCCCTAGTGGGTGAAATTCTAATTTTTGCACCAAAAAATTCTTATTTAATTTTTTAACTTCATAATTCATCAATTCTCAATAATTTCACTTGAAATGAAATCATTTCATTTTCCACATATCCACTATGAAATTCAGCCTAAATGAATTCCCATGGAATAGGTGATATTCTCACTTAATTTTCTTCCTACACATGACTAACTAACTAAGAACACTAACATAGTTAAAAATCAAATAATTCCATCAACTTTCTCTCTCTAAACCCATATGACCAAGTTTGAATCCACCATAAAAACGTGAAATCTAACCATGGAAACTAAGGGAAAATGCATGGAAGTGATAGATCATAAGCTAAACTTGAAAAATCATACCTTTAAACACTTGAACTCTTGAAAAATCACACTTTTTTTTACTTTCTTCCACCTAGGGTTTTATTTTTGGTTTCTCTCTCTTCCTTGCCAGTTTGGCCAAATGTTAGGGGAAGAAGGCTGAAAATTTGGCCTTTTTATAGCTTAAACACAATAATATTATTTTATTATTTTTTTAATATTTTTATTAATTTATTTTATTATTCTATTTTTTTCTTTGACTTTTTATCCACCTTTATCTTCCTTCACTTATCCATTCATCATACGTAGTTTCTAGAGTCATTAAAAAAAATCTTGGTAGAGTAATTTTACAAAATTACACTTTTACACCCGAAAAAGTCAAAAATTACATTTTTGCCCCAAAAATTAAAAATTTACCAAAATGCATATTTTTCACTCCTCATACTCATACCATTCTCCAATTTGTCAAATTTGATCCAAATTCTCTCAAAAATTCAATTTTTGTACTCGGGTGGTAAAATTACGATTTTACCCCTATACTCCAAAATGTACTAGAATTACATCTTTTTTTCACTTTTCAACCTCAAATTATGTTTTAACAGTCTAAATAATCAATATTTATCAAATGGGGCTAAAATATTTTCTAAAAATTCTCGTTTTGACCTTTAGTGGCAAAATTATCGTTTTACCCTTGTGTCCCAAAAATACCGAGAATTAAAATTTTCCACTACTGAACTTTATATTATGTTCCAATAATCATATTATATTCCATATAATTATTCTTGGTCCAATGTGATCAAAATCTTTTATAGAAATCTCCATTTTGTCCTTAAATGAAAAAATGACCGTTTTGTCCCTAATTGATCAATTTTTTCGATTGACTCCAAATTGGACCTCGAACTCCAAATCACCGTTTTGAGTAATCTCTGTATTGTGAAATTCTTGATTTTACTCTTAAAATCCTTGTTTGAATTCATTCGAGGTTTAATCGACTGAATGGTAGCATTAGGGACAATATCGTCTTTTAACGATTTCTTGAATTTCTCAAATATGCAAACACTCTATTGAGCATGTAAATGACATCATAATTATTTTATAAAGCACGTTCTGACACGTAATATTTTTCTCTTGAGCATTTCGTTCATACTCTATCATTCTTTAGCACGCTAATTTGCATCAATTAATCCTTCGTTTAATCAACAAAGTCTTATTGACGTCTAACGAAGATACGGGGTGTTACATAAATCCTTCATAAAAAAATCAGCCAACAATGGTGTAAAAATATCAAAATTTTTCCTACTTGGTTTTCTCACCATAAATCATCATTTTCCAATTCATTACATTTGAAATGAAATCATTTCATTTTCCACACACAACCTAGGATATTCGGCCACTAAAGATTAATGGGCTAAATGAACTTTTTTCCTTGTTATTTTGTTTATAAACATGTTAAACTAACCTAAAACACTAACATAGTCCAAAATCAAATTATTCCAACATCTTTCTCTCTCTGAACCCATTTTACCAGCCTTTGATTCACCATGAAAACATGCATTTTAAGCATGGAAAAATAAGGGAAATTGCTTAGAAATAAAAGATCTCAAGCAAAAATGAAAAACCATACCTTTTTCACTTGATTTTCCTTAATTTTCCACACTTTTCTTTGAATTTCTCACTCTAGGGTTTGTTTCTTTTCTTCCTTGCTCTTGCTCATGCTTAGGCCGAATATTGAGAGAAAGAAATGGGGTTTATAAGCTGATTTTTATGGAAAATAATAAAATAATAAAGCTTGCCATGTGTCACAAGCTTATTTGTTCATTTTTCTTTTTATTCTTTAAATCTTGACTTTTAATCTCCACCACATGATTAGTCAAAAGTCAAGATGTTGATAAAAGAAGACCATGGCTGGAAAATTGTTCTGGTGGTGAAAAATTACCATTTTGCCCCCGAGATGGTAAAATTACGATTTTACCCCTATACTCCAAAAATACCGAGAATTGATAATTTTTCACTTCTAAACATCAAATTATGTTATAAATAGTCTAAATAATCAAGCTTGATCAAATATAGTCAAAATCTTTTCCAAAAATACCCATTTTGCCCTCAGGTGGCAAAATGACTATTGTACCCCCGAATAGTCAAAATTCCTATTTGACTTCAAATTGACCCTCAAACTTCGAATCACCATTTTAAGTCATTCTGTGGGTTTTAGAATTTTCAAATTCATCTTAGAATTTCTATTAAACTAGTTCGAGGATTGAATCAACTTAATTGTATCACTAGGTACAATACCGGCTTTTAACAAACTCAACAAGGTCTCACACTAAGCCCATTCACTTTTCTCCTATTGGGCCATGCCAATTTTAGTTCTTATTAGGCCATGCCCAATTATTTTCTTCATGGGTCATGCGCACCCATTTCTTTTCTCATTTCTTTTTTTCTTTTCTTTTTCTCTTTTTTTTTCTTTCTTCTACGTTGCTTGCTTCCTCTTTTCTAACCCATTTTTCTTTCTTCTTCCTCCTCTCTTCACCACCATGGCCTTTTCCCTTTCTTTCCTCTCAAAATTGATCACCACGTACTCAAATTTTTCATGGCATTGAACCTTAAAATTTCAACAGCTATGCTACTCACTTTAGCTCCAATTTTCAATAGCCAAACATCTTCATTTTCAGCCATTAAAACTCTCAAAATTTCAATAACTTCAAGCTCAATTTCCAGCATAAATAACCTTGAATTTTCAGCTCCTAAATCTCCCTCAAAGTGCAACAAAACAACCCTCAACAAAGTGCAGAAATTTTCAAATTTTCTTGCCTCCTTCAAGAACCGAATTTTCTTATCTTTTCTTTCATGTTCAGCTAGCTTTTCTTTCTCCTTTCCTCACGGTTTTTCTTTCTTCTTTGTTCTTTCCTTTATCTTCTTTCTTCTCTCTTTCTCTTTTTTCTTTTACCTCTTTCTTCTTTGACCAAATTCTCTTCTACATCTTTCTAGATTTTTCTTGTCTTTCACTTTTTCATTTTCTTTATCTCCCTTACCGCCCTCACCATTTTGTCTTCATTTTTCCTTTATTTTTCTTGTCTTTTATTTCATTTCTTGTCTTCATGTGACCATGCATTCACACCAAAAATCTTTTTCACTTTTCAACACCTTATTCCCTCATTATTTATCATCTAATTCATTCTCATAATATTTTTATTCCTTCTAATTAATTTAATTCCACATATTATACCTTAAACTTTATTTTATTTAACACATCTCCTTCAACTTCTTCATAATTTAAAATTAATTCATTCGACAAGTGTAAAAATTATAATTTTTGTCTTTCTTCCTTCTCTTACACACGTATAACTAAAATATTAAAATCACATTTCAATACGGTGTCTCTATAACATTTAAATATTTTCTTACCGCGTTAACTCGACTAAAAATTCACGTCATGTGATTATCGTTGTTTTCGTTCAAAATTCTTCTCTACAGCTCCTCCCCCACTTAAATTAGTCATATTTCAATTCATGACTAATTTCGATAATAAATAAAATATTAATATTTTAATATTAATTTATCGAATAAAATATTATTTTATTCTAAAATTTTTCACTTTCTTTCTTTGGTCTCGAAACACATCATTATGTCTCAGTTTACTTCCGAATCATCCTTTAACTTACTAATTCACCTCCGACGAAAATATTATTATTTAATTATTATTTCTGAGCGTGTGAAATATTTTTCTTTTGAGCGTTTCTTTCATACTCTGTCGTTCTTTAGCATGCTAATTTGCATCAATTAATCCTTCGTTTAATCAACAAAGCCTTATTGGTGTCTAACGAAAGTGCAGAGTGTTACATATAAGCTATATACGTAAAAGGGTTTTTAAATTGGGAAACAAGCTTTTTAATATTATTCATATCAAAACATGCCTTATAGTTTGTGTGATGTGCATTCATGAATAAAACACATATTCACCATGCAGATTTATATTTTAACCTCTTACAAAGATTTTATGTTAGAAAGTTTTATAAGGGATTTCATCGTATTACCATGTCCAATGTTTCGAAAATGGTTTTGAAATGAGCTTTTGAGAACTCAACTTGATTCTTAAATGGTTTTATTAAACCGAGAGATTCAAGATTAGGCTAAATGTCACATCGAAAAAGTGTGACCCTTGTGCACAAGTGAACTCTAGCTAAAGAACTTTTGGATTGTCGATGGGTTATTAGACATGGCTAGGGCCATGGTCTGTGATTTATATACGTGGCAAGGCCACAAGTGATATTCACGGCTGCAACCTCTTGATTTCTCCGATGTTGGCCAACATCGTCAAAATTGCCACAATTGTGGGATCAGTGGGGCGAGGCTCCCGAATGTTATTATGTGGAAATGGGCCCACGAGTTTTTATTTCTATCACCTATTCAAGAGTGACATCTCTTTGGGTTTTCAAACTTGTATTCTTTCACATCGTGAGAACTATAAGATTTTTTGCAGCTCCCTTGTTTATATTATGACATGGATTTAAATCCTTGCATACGAGGTGATTTGTGGATTTGTGCATAAGCTTTCATAATGTTTAATTTTATGGGAGCATGCGTGTATATACTAATGTGATTTGAGTAAATTTATTAAATGGTTTCGACGTCGAAATGTTTACTTGCACTGGATTTGGTATATTGCTTGAAATAATTACATTGTATTAAGAATTCTTGGTTTTACATATAAGGCACAAATTCCCTTTTTGAGTTAAATGGTTTTTATTTTTTAGCTGGAAAGTTCTCGTAAGGCCTAGCTACCCTGTAATTTTATTAATGATCATGAAAATAAAGTACAAAAGGGAGAGGGACATGGACCTAACCTCTAGAGTTACATGAGATTGAGAAGTGCCAAGAAACGTACCTAGGATGGGACGTTTCATTTTATGATCATGTTTTTTACTATCATCATAAAATTGAAACACCTCCATGTGACAAGATTCTATGAGATAGAAAAAATAAAAAGCACAAAAATAAATTAGGAGTACTACTCCTTTACATGCCTTTAAACCGAACATAAGGTAAACAAACTTTGTATAATCTAAGAATACCTATAAGCTTACCTTTTGCTTGTGAAAAGACCTAAAGGTTCTGATGTGTATGCCCCTGATTTGAGAGATAGTCAGCAACCCGGTTGCCTTCGCGATAGATGTGGGAGATTCGAAAAGCTATCCCTATCAAACATTTTCGAATGGAAGCCAACAAGTATCGAGTCTTGGCAGATCCCTGATGACCCTCTTGTAACATTTGTACCACTACTTTTGCATCCATTTCAATCCAAAGTCTAGTCATATTGTACTCGATACACAAAAGCAACCCTCTATGTAATGCCATCAATTCTGCCTGTAATGAGTTTTGAGGACCAAAATTTTCAGAGAACCCAAATAACATGGTACTTGTGTGATCTCGGAGGAGTCCACCTCCCGCAGCATTATAAGGATTATGCTTGGAACTACCATCAACATTCAACTTAAGCTCACCTATTAATGGTTTATGCCAAGAGAAGATTTTTGGTGGGCTTGGGGATGCCTGCTGAAATATAAGCCCCCATGTATGTGCAATCTGTAAATGGTTTATATATTCTTATATTTTTAACATTCAAATTTTCTACCCTTGCCTTGTTTCCCATCTACACCCTACTCACAGAGTTAATTATCACTGAGTCTGTGAGACTCACCCCCTTTATCTTCTTTTTATAGATAAGTGATCAACGTAAGCGTGTTGTCTAGCAGATCTTGATTCACTGCAATATAGGTAATGGCATCTCTTAGACTTCCACTCTGAGTCGCTCCGCTGCATAGAGGTCTTGTTGTGTAAATAGTTAGAATTATAAAATTGTTAATCCAACAGATATATATTTGCTAAAAGCTTTTTGGTTGTGTAATGAACATTAAGTGTGGTGTTAAATTTGTTGGAAGTTTATTGACATTTGGATATTGTCATCTAGTAGCGAAGCATTAATTACAAATGTTTATTTGGATTGAGTAAACAATAGTATCATTATCACTAATCGATTATATACGTAAAAGTATATTTGATTTAATTACCAAGAATCTCAACTAAGACTTGTTCAAGATTTGACGGATTTTCTCGAAAGTCTCGGATACCGGTAGCGATCAAGGAGCAGTCATTACAATTTTGCACTTATTGCAATCATGTAAGAGAATATTGTGATCAAGTAAGCCCTAACATGACTACAAAAAATAAAATGGTCATTTTTATTAATCACGATTCCATTTTTCACAAAAATATAGACATATACAAAAAAAAATTGCAAGCATTGAATTTTAAAGTGGTACATGTTATTTCTCAATATTCTTCATAATTCATGAGTGATACTAAAGAAGATTGGAAATAAAGCACTCAACTCATGAATATATTCAAAGAGAACATTCAATTATCAATGAATACCAATTATTAAGATTTAAGAAAGAGATATTTAATAAAAGCACATTAGGCATTCATTGCTAACTAAAGTTACAGGCCATATTTTATTTGACATTTCAAGTTGTTTATGGTGACGTATAAGCTAAAGTTGGATGCACACAAAAATCTTTAGATCAAGTAAACATTAAGGATCAATGAAGA
Organism: Theobroma grandiflorum; assembly: GCA_036013995.1. Taxonomy (NCBI): domain Eukaryota; kingdom Viridiplantae; phylum Streptophyta; class Magnoliopsida; order Malvales; family Malvaceae; genus Theobroma; species Theobroma grandiflorum. The sequence goes on from CP142126.1 coordinate 11,207,342, forward strand.
CATAGTTAACGTTTAAATGCATATTCAAAATAAATTTCAACTATCTCAACTCACAATATATTCCATGGTCAACCTTGATAATTAAATTCACATTCAAATGCATAGCTCAAGTCCAATTTTAGACTTCAAAGCTTAAGGTCAAGCAAAATGAAAAATCATGTAAGCATGTGTCTTGACCAATATAATAGATGAACCAAAATTTATTTGGTTCTAACGTAGCCTCGGATCCCAGATCTAGGCACCAATATAAACGTAACCCTAGATCATTGATAGCTCACCCCAGCCCTGAGCCTTTGGCTCTTCTATATAAGCTCTAAGGCTTTACACCAAGCCTTCACTGACATAATATGCATGCTTAAGTAGGGTCAAGTGAAACCATTGTTGCCTGATAGGAACTTCCCCCATATTGCCATCAATGTTTTCATGTCGCATGACCTCTTAACATTACACCACTGAATCCCTTATCCTTTGCTTGCTATGCAGTGACAGTACCAATATCCATTAATCGTTGTTTCTAGATGCAGTTGCCAGTTGACATCTCTTTTAATTCGTCGATACGAGAAGCAAATTGTTGTGTGGAGGAATCAATATCTCAACATAAGCCACGAGTCAGATTTTGTGCGACTCCACCTGGTCGTACAAAATTGGCATGCATCTTCGCTCTTGAAACTCTTTCATGCAATTCCAACAATTTCTTTTGTTCCTCAAAAGCCCACAAGAACAGAGTTGATGCTCCCACATCTATAGCATGAGTAATTAAAGCAAGTGAATGATTTGAAATTCAAGTTATTTCATGGGATAACCCTCATATATATTGAGCTCATAATGGTACCTCACAATTCAAAAGTTTCTCTATGGCTAAAGAATGAGCATGATCTTGGGCCATCATAGAACATAGATAGGGTTAAAAATGAAATAAACAATGAAACTTTATGATAACTTTTTTGTACATGTTCACTTGCACCACATACACAAATGCTCTCTGAACTGTGCAACAAGGTCACCTATCACACGACTCTCCCACTTCAGTTACCTTAGCTCTAGGCCATGCTATTCAATGATATTGGAAAAAAGGTAGCGTAACGTAACAACTAGTATTGAAAACTAGTTATTAAGGAAGGGAAAGCATTTCAATAAGAGCCCTACTTCCCTCTTTGTGACCTCATCACTTTAATTTAAGAGCAAACACATTTCTTTCTTAGTCACCGAGCGGAGTGCACCTTTGGTACATCAATAGGGCGAGTTGTTTGATAGTGACTTTTTTCATTTGTTAAGGCGACGAAAGGCTATTTTATTATAAGAAACAGTCAAAAACTCGAGAAGGTCGCCTTTAGAAACGCTCATCGGGAACTAAAGCATATCGTTCCTACAACCACTTTTGTACTTTGCTTATAGCTTTCTTTCTTAGGTTATACAATAGAAATGAGGCTTAGCTTTAGACCCCCTATTTATAGAAATGACTGGATCAAAAAAGGGGCTGGGTTCTATTTTTGGGCTGACTTAGAGGTGAAGGCCATAAGAAAATATTTCCCTATTTTCAAGGAAGAAAGGAAAAAGGCATTGTCCTTTATCTCGACAAGTTTTTCTAGAAGCATTGAAAATCTAGACTGGTTTAAAGAATCACTAGCTCTATTTAGCATTTCATTTTGCTAATAAAACAAAAAGTCATCCTCGATGATTTCCTATTCCTTCCTTACTAAGCTACCTCTCTTCGTCATTCGAAGTACTACCTCTGCCTTCATTTTCTATAACATACCCAAATGTCTTATTTTTCAATCACTAAGAAAAAATCAATACCAATCAAAGCCCTCTCATTGTAAAGCTTCATCTATTTTTTTTTTGCCCTAGGGGAGTTTACTTGACCCATTCCTCAGTCTCCTGCACTGCTCAAGTAAGTGTACGACTCCTTATGAGGACTTCCTTCCTTTCTGCCCACTCTCCATTCACACAGTTCTCAAAGCGGAGGAAGAAGGGTGGGTAGCAACTACCACAAGCCTTCTATCCCACACATCTATCCAAAAGCAAGTGTAGTTCATCGATTCCATTGAATGCTCCTATCTCCCGTTAAAGATCATGTGAATGTGTATGGCCAATCATTTCGCGGGCATCTTGCATTCACATCTCATTTGACTGTCATTCAGGGGTGTAGTTATAGATACGTTAGTCTTAGTGGGTCGTTGGCTCCACCTGTTACCTCCTTCTACAGCATTTTGTTGTCGTCGCCATATTCCATATGTCACTCAGTCATCTTTGTCTCACCGTGGGTTAGCACCTCTAAAAGAAATGGAGGACTTCATTCAATGACCTCGCGATCACCTTTTAAATGATAAAATAAGGTAAAGCTTGAAGATAAGTTTTGTACTCTATTAATTTCTTAAACCCTCTAGTTAGGTGTGCACTGGCTAATTTTTCGACCAAATCCCTTTAAAAACTATATGTGCGGGTCTCCCTACATGTGGCTCATTCCATTCGAGATGGCCTAGCCTAGCATTCATTCGCAAATCTTGTAGTGAAATTGAGATTGCTCGACCTCGAAAGTGAATTCACGTTTAGGCAACTCTGTCTATCATACTATTGACTCTATATATTCATTGAATTGACTTTATTACATTTTTTATATAGGCTCGCTCCCTCTTTTTCCAAGAATTCATGCACTTCCCTTTACTTCATAGGGCCTTTTATAATAGGGGAAAAGCCTTCCATTTTTGTCAAATGACCCGACGTCCCCTCGCTCTTTTACCATCCAGGCTCCCTTTCCTCCTTATGCTATGCTCCCTAGGCATAGGATGTTGTTCAATTTTCTACCTATGCAAGGATACATATTGTCACGACCTGGAACTCCTACCGAGCTCGTGACAACCGCCGCGACGTCTCGATAGGCATTCATTCCCTAAATATCGACCGAAACCCCGTAAGGCTTTTATATCAGATTTCTTACCTCCCTTGTGAGCAATCATTGCCAATCATCAAGTCTTAAAGGCTTTTAACCTTTTTCCAACATAAAATAGTAAAAAAACAGTTTTCGCCTGACAGGGGCATTTTGGTCATTTTTTTTCAAAATTTTTGAACTCGACCAAAAACGTAGCAAGTGAATGGAAAGCACATAATTCATGATTTAAAATAAATTTAGACTTCTAAAACACTATTTTTGATAAAAATTATGACTATTTGAATATAATAAAAATATTCAAGAAAATATTCTAATTTCTTATAAAAGAATTTTTATAAAGTTATCAGTAAACAATTTTTATATCGTAAAAGCTAAATATATTCATACATACTATAATACAGACAACCAAAGTATAAAATTTAATTTACAGCGACACGTGAGCGCACAATGAACAAAAGCAGAAAGGACAGTGAACCTATTGTTGGTAAGGTTGCAAAGCCAACTATAGTCCTCAGCAAACTCAGCTATCTACTAATTAATCTGGACCTAAAAAGGTGGAAAGGAGAGTGGTAAGTTTACACAACTCAGTGAGTAAACAAACATCACCTAAGATATCTAAAGGCGAGTAAAATGAGACAATAAAAACTGTCCATCTCAAAAGGGTTTCATATCATAAAAATTCATTTAAATCAATCACAGTAAATTCATTTCACCCAAATTATTTATAAGGCTTATGATTTTCTGAAAACTGGCTAATGCCAAAACCTGTTCTCGGGGATACCTTGGCCGAGGCATCCGCTCGAGTCCGCCAAGGCTATGAAAATTTCATGAATGCTCAAAAACACAGCCGTCCTTGGCGTTGGCTGAGTCTCACTTCCACGTGGTGGTTAGGCGTGAAGTGAACTCAAACCTCACCCCAAGAGATACACTACACGCCTCTCCAATTGAGGTAAAAATCAGTCGAGTTTACCGTGCCCCCTCTAAATAGGCTGGTCCACGGAAACCCGCCACTGCAGTGTAGAATAAACCCCACCATAACAATAAAAATATCAATTGCATGACATGGCAATTATTGGTAGGACTAGGTCCTTATCACTTGACTTACTCCTTTGCTAACACATGTCACCCAAGGACTTACTCCTCTGCGTAACAGTGTCACCCAAGGACAGGTCCTGCAGAACCTAACTCGCCAAGTTTCGATTCCTAACCCCTTTAAAATTTCCCCCAAAGGAAACGCTTTTAAACATTTCAAATTTAGCTACTCAAGGTAAAACAAACTATTCATATAATTCAAAATAATTTCTAAATCAGTCATTCATGCCATATTATCATAAGCCAATCAATTTAAACACAATTTATAATTCAACAAATAAACAATCTCCAATTACTCTATTTTCAAATCAATTGTCCAATTTTCAATTCAATTTATTTTATCAATTCATATTTTTCTCATAAATCAAGAAATTCACCATTTAAAATAATTTTTCAAAAAATCATCAAATTGAGTAAAAATCACTCCAGATAATTAAGGCGATAATAAGTTTACTCACAGTTTTTGAAAATCGAATTTGGTTACTTTGACTAGTGATACTCGAGCGCGATTTCCTTGCCTTTATCAGAGGACTCACCACCTTGACATATTACACAATTAATCAATTACTACATTTATGCTAATTTGGTATAAAATTAACCTAAATTCTATATAAATGCATAAATGTTTGGGTAACCTCTTAAATGCAGTCTTGACCTAATTCGGCCTATCACCCAAATAAATCGCCAACGCGTCCAATTTAGCTCCAAATTGTACCATTTCTTTTCCAATACTTCTATTCACTAAACACAAACCAAATGAGCTAAAATTCAGCATATTTACCCTCACAATTCTTCTTGAAAATTTCTGCCATTGTGGGTGTATTCACACTGAAATTTTTTCCTACTTAATTTTCACACCACGATTCATCAATTCTCAACCAATTCACTTGATCACAAAATAAATTCATTATTCCCACACTTCACATAGGGTTCGACCATTGAAGGATACCAAAGATTTTGTGGTTTTCTTCACTTGTTTTCATGCTACACACCATTAATCACCTAAAAACACTAACATACCTCAAAATCAAACTAATTTCAACATCATTTCTTCACCATACCCATTCAGTCAGCATCAAATCCATTATGAAAACATGCTATTCAACCATGGAAATAAGAAAATAAAGCATGGGTATGATAGATCTCAAGTAAAAATTGAGAAATATCACCTTTTTCCACTTAATCCTTGAAAAATCAATGAATTTTCTTGGTTTTCTTGGCTAGGGTTTTTGTTTCTCTTATTTTCCTTTCTTTTCTTCCTTTGGCCGACCAGCTTAAGTGACTGGGGAATGTGTGGGCTGATTTTTGTAGCTTAATAATAAAATAATATGAACTTGCCACTTGTCATGTTCTAATTGGTCCAAACTTTAAATAATTATCCTTTCAACTTTTATTCTCCACCACACAATTTGTCATATTTATCCATTTCCATAATTAATAAAATCCTTGGTTTATGACAAGTGTTGGGGGTCCAAATTACTGTTTTGCCCCCGAGGTGGCAAAATTACCGTTTTGCCCCTATGCTCTGAAAATACCAAGAATTAAAGGTTTTCACTACTAAACCTCATATTATACTTCAAATGATCAATCTTAGTTAAAATTTTCATCAAACATCCAAATCAAATTTTTAGATGGCAAAATGACCATTTTGCCCTTAGATTTCAAAAATTCCAGATTGACTCCAAATCAAACCTCGAACTCCAAATTACCGTTTTAAGTTATCCCTGGATTGTGAAATTCCCAATTTCACCTTAAAATCCCTATTTTAACTAGTTCGAGGCATAAATCGACGTAGTTGTATTTCTAAGCACAATATCGACTTTTATCTATTTTTTTGAGATATTCTAGTACGCAGACATGATGTCAATTTTATGCATGATATAACTGATATTTTAGGGCTGGGCTTGACACATATCGCAAAGATAATATAAAGTTGAGTAGAGTGTCAATCATGCAGAGAATTGAATTAATCCTTACTATTAACTACTAAAATTAACACACCTTAATTTTACCTAAACAATTAAAATTAAAAAGAAAGATTGAAACTAATAAACTAATATATCAACAAAATTAGTTCTAGTGATTACCAGACCTACGATTATGATATCCCTTAATACTTCATTTGAATATTGCCTCTCTCTCTCTTAACTCAGTTTAATGGATTAAGTTGCTAACCTAAAGTCCTAAATTATTTACAGGTCTCTGTCAAGTATCTCATAAAAACATTTCTCTCAATTAATTTACTATATATCTATGCAAATTATATTGAAGAAAGATTTATTAACTTTGTGCTTTAATTTTGACTACGTATGGTGTCAAACCCTACTTTATAAAATAATTACGATGTCATTTATATGCTTAATAGAATGTTTGCATATTTCAAAAATTCGAGAAATCGTTAAAAGACGATATTGCCCCTAATGCTACCATTAAGTCGATTAAACCTCGAATGAGTTCAAATAAGGATTTTAAGAGTGAAATCGAGAATTTCACAGTCTAGGGATTACTCAAAACAGTGATTCAGAGTTCGAGGTTTAGTTTAGAGTTAATCAAAAAAATTGACCGATTTGGGACAAAACGGTCATTTTGTCATTTAAGGACAAAATGGAGATTTTTATAAAACATTTTGATTACATTTGACAAAGAATAATTATATGAAATATAATATGATTATTGGAGCATAAAATGAAGTTTAGCAGTGAAAAATTATGATTCTCGATATTTTTGGAGCACAAGGGTAAAATGGTAATTTTGTCACTAAACGATAAAATAGGAATTTTTAGAAAAGATTTTAGTCTTATTTGATTAAGATTGATCAATATTAGGGTTATTTGAGGTTGGAAAGTGAAACTAATGTAATTCCAGTACATTTTGGAGTATAGTGGCAAAATCGTAAATTTTTCACCCCGGGGGTAAATCGGTAATTTTTTGCCCTAGCACTTGTCAAGACCAAGGGATTTTATTCCTCATGGGATTGGATAATTATAAGAATAATTTTGGTGGAAAATTCAATAGAAAAGGTCAAATAATTAAAATAATGGACCAATGGCTTTATGCCATGTGTCAAGCTTTAGTATTTTAATATTAAAGCATAAAAATCAGCCCATAAAACCCATTTTCTCTCACCATATTCGGCCTAAACAACCAGCAACATGAACAAAGGAAGAACAAAGGAAAAAAACAAGAAAACCTAGGTGAAAAATCAAAGAGAAAGTGAGAAAAATCAAGGAAATAAGCTAGGTGAGTTGAAATTTCTTTAATTTTCCTTGATACCTAGCCTACCCATGCATTATTTCTTTATTTTCATGGTTCAATATTGAGTTATCATGATGAATTCAATTCTGAAAAATGGGTATGGAAGAGAAGTTGATGTTGGATTAGCTTGATTTTGGACTATGTTGATGTTTAGAGGTAGTTAATGATGTTTAGAAGCAAAACCATAGGAAAAATATTCATTTTCCCCATGAATCTTCAATAGCCGAATCTTGCTTGATGTGTATTGATGATGGATTGGTTTTGATTCAAGTAAAATGGTTGAAAAATGATGAATTAGGGTGAGAAAACGAAGTAGGATGAATTTTAGTGTGAATGCCACACCATGGTCGAAATTTTCAAGAAGAATTATGAAGATTTTTAGAATAAATTTTAGGTAAATTGGTTGCTGGAAATTGAGGAAAATTGATGAGATTTTAGGGCATTTTGGTAATATTTGATGAATTATGAAGATAGGAATTAAATGGGAATTTTTTATGTAAAAATATGAATTTTTACCTAATATGGGTAAAAGTGTAATTTGCATTCTAAGATTGATAAATTGACCCGTGTTCGCTGTCATTGGGTACTGTGGATATAATTGGATTGTTAGAAATTGAAATGGGTCAAAACAGAGTTAAATCGAGGGTTTTAACAAATTAGGTCAGGTGTAGGTAAATTGGCCAAACACTACGATTAAACGACTGTCCGAACAATTTCCATCCCATTTCCATGCATGTAGAGCCTGCAATAATTTATGATAAATTGACACAATTTATTGAATTTTGTGTCGTGGATTATGGATAGGTGGTGAGCAAATTGATTCGGGTAAAAGACTGAACCCAAGGATGGAGGATAGGAGTATTTCTATTCCTAGTACTGTGAGTAAACTTATTATCATCTTAATTATCTAGAGTAGATTTTATTAAATTTAATGATTTTATGAAAAATCATTTTATTGGGTGAATTGTTGATTTTACGAGAAAATTACGAAATTTATAAAATAAATTGGATTTACGAAATAAATGAATTTTTTATAAATTGATTTGAAAATTGAACAATTGGTTTTGAAATTAGAGTAATTGGAGACTGCCTGATTGTGATATAAATTGTGTTTCAAATTATATGGTTTATAACAATATGTGAGCATGAATGGCTAGACCGGTTTGTGCAAAAATTATATATATATTGTGTATTCAACCTTGAGAGGCTAGACTGTGATAAATTGTCATATCATGCTAGTTAAGAATTTATAAATGAGGTGGTAGATAAATTAATCACTGCAATGACACCAGTTCTATGGGCCAGCCTAAGAGAGGGGGCACAGAATCAGACTTACCTTACCTCGATCAGAGAGCCGTGTGTGGGGCATCTCCGGAGGTAAAGTTTGAGTGCACTTCACGTGGACTATCGCGTGAGAGTGAGACTCAGCCAATGTCAAGGCATGGCTAGATATTTACTTGTAAAAAAATATGTAGGGTTGCATACTACACTGAATAGCCTTGGCGGTCTCGGTCAGATGCTTCAACCGAGGCATCCCTAAGAATGATTTTGGCATAAGCCAAGTTAAGCTTTTTAAGAGATACAAAACCATACTAAATATTAATTTAATCGAGTAAAATAATTCTATTTTGCTCGATAGAATATTTTATTTGTCTCTACTCAATTGAAATGAGTTGAGATAAAACAAACGGTAATATAAAGAAAGAATTTGAAATTTGTCTCCATTTACTCGACTTTAGATATTTTTGATGGTGTCTGTTTACTCACTGGGATTTTATAATCTCACCATTCTTCCTATTCACATTTCAGGCTCAGGATAAGCTGTAGATAGTCAGTTGCATCAAGGACTGCAATTGGATTGCATTCTCAGAAAAACTGTAGGTTCCCAACTTTCAATGCATTTCGGTTAGTTGTAGGCCCATGTGTCACTGTAATTTAAATTTCATACTTTGGTCGTTTGTATAAAAGTATGTAAAAGTATATTTAGTTTTTACGCTGCGAAAATTATTTATTGATGGCTTTATAAAAATTGTATTATAAGAAAATAGATTATTTTATTGAATATTTTTATTTTATTCAAATAGTCAGATTTTTATTTTTAAACAAACGTTTTAAATACTTAAAATTGTTTTTAATCACTACATATATATTTTCTATTCACTTACTACGTTTTTGACCAGTTTTGAGATTTTCAAGAAAGATGACGAAAATGCCCCTGTGAGCCGAGAAATAGTATTATATTGTTTTGTTTTGGGAATGATTTGTGATTTCTTGAAATGAAAAAAAAAATTATAACCGTCGCTCATTGGGGAAGTGCGAAAGCTGATGCTAAGCCTTACAGGGTTTCGATCAGTATTCGAGGTATGAGTGCCTATCGAGACGTCACGACATTTGTCACAGGCCCGATGAGGAGTTTTGGGGCATGACATATGGCTTATAAGTGTATGTCTACCCTATATGCAAAACAAACCACCTAATCGACTAAGTGCATTCAATGATACACTATTCTATTCATGGTCTACCTAAATTTCCTTCGTCAAGTTTTAACTTAGGTTTGCAATTCAATTTAATTAGTGGCCAATCAATTAAAAGCATTAAGAACAAAATAAAATAAATAACTGAAATCCATTAAACAAAGTTAAAGAAAGATAAGTAATTGAGACTACATATTGAGTTTAATCATAATCTTAGATAAAAAGTTTAGCTCCCCATCAAGTCATACATCATTATTGAATAAAGTTTAAACATTAAAAACAAAACCAAGATAATAAGAGAATAAAATAAGATAGAAAAACTTAAGAATTGTATTCTTGATCTCCAAATCTCCTTGGATCCTTCAAATTCTTCTTAGTTTCAATAACTCTGTGGCTTGACTATCAATTATTACTCTAGTGTTTTGTTCTCTCCTAAAAGTCCTCTAAAAGGTTGTTTTTATAGGCTTTGAAGTTAGGCCAAGTTGGGTGAATGAAGAAGTCAATTTCAATTGGAATTTCCTCATCAGACTATGTGGGTCGCAGCCTTGCCCAATTAATTAACATAAATCATAATTTCTCTAAGACTACTACAGTGCATCAACTTTGACAAGATTTTTGATCACCTTCCAGATAGAACTAGGTGAATTAGCAAACATGAAAGTTGTATTTTTTTATTTCTGATCTTTCTAATGGTCAAAGAATCACTTCATTTGGAACTGTGTAGAAAGAGTTATGGTTGAAATACCAAAATATATACAGTAGAAGTCTGCACCTTGAAATTGCTTTTCTTCTTCCACTAAAATACTTCTTTCATCAAACACTTACAGAAGTACAAATAAATCAATAACAACTTATCTTAACCACATTAACACCAAATTAAGCATAAAATTAACTAAGATTAGATTGACTCACTTAAACTAACTAATTTAAAATAATTAAATAAAACCTACTAATTTCGATACATTACTACAAGAACTAAGCTAAATTACAATCAAAATTAAGCCCAAATAACTCTATATTATAGAGTTATCACACCCCCAAACTTAATATTTTGCTAGTCTCGAGCAAAACCTAAAAAAGAACTAATTTACGAAAATCAAATTCAGTTAAAGAAAACTAAAATAAATATAGTTACCACTACTACTACTAATAAAGATAAAGTGCACCAACTCAATGATTCCTTTTAATTTCCTCAAAAGTATGCCTATCAATCATTAACCAAAGAAAAACTATTGGCCTCATTCAAATTCATGTTTCAATTCCAATGCAAGCACATTCTTGAATGGATTTCTATGTGTGTGTGTAGTCTTTTACCAAGAATATCATTATATCCAAATGAGTTTATGCCAACACAAATTTCAAATTAGTATTAGAACTCCATATGTTTACTTTTCATCTTTCTCTCCACTAATGCAAACTAACACCAAGCTAGGGATCAATAGGATTTTAATAAGCTTGTAATGCATGGCTAGGGTCAAGGAATGATAAAATATATTAATGTGGCTCAAATCGCCCCAAGCACATAATTATTCTAGGACCTATATATAGAGCTCTATTTCTTTCTCCTAGTACACCTTTACTTCCACATTTGAACTTTTCTGTTTTCTTTTTTTTTTCTTTCAACACATTTTTTTTCATAATTTCAAAATTTCATATCACCCAACTTATTTTCTTTGTATTGTAGGTAGTCGGGTTATTTTTCATATTTTGAACTTTTGTTTTACGTCAACATCACTTTTTCACCTTTTACAACATTTAGCTCAATTTAAATTCCTAAAACAATATACATGCTTAAGAGTGAGGGTTGCCAAATTGGAAATTTAATTTTAAGGCTAAGCTCAATTATTATGTAGTTAAACAAAGAAACAAGAAATTAAGCTCAAAGGGTGTAACGACCACTCCCCGATCGCTACCGGTGTCCGAGACCTCTAAGAGATCTCGCCAAGTCCCGAACAAACCTTTACGAAATTCTCGTTAATCTACTACATTCAATCACCATATAATATTAATAATTGTACTATTAATATTCTATTTCCAATAATAACAGTTAAATTTAAAAATACAAAATTTTAAAAATTACATACTTATGGTTTTACAATACTGATAATATGAAAAATTTTCATGCGACTAAACTCTAGACAACGGAGCGACTCAAAGTAAATTGCTATGAGATGCCTTTACCTATCTACAAATAACTGAACACGCCAATGACTATGCTCTAGATCGATCTCTATTTGCAAAAAGGGAAAAAATGAGGTGTGAGTCTCATAGACTCAGTGAATATCATTGACTCAGTGAATAGGGAGTAGATAGGAAACAAGCAAACGGTAGATCATTTGAATATAAAAGTGCAGGATTATGAAACCAATTTATTTCAAACAGGGGTTTTATGCCTTATAACCATTTTTCGCATCAATTCAATAAAATCGAGCCAGCTCCCATGAAACCAAATATTATTCAAAGTCATATACAAATCATAGCTCACTTATACGCGAGGAATTACTGATTTAATTCATTGAAAACAAATAGGGGAGCTACTAAAAACCATTTAATTCAATTTTCTCACCATGCCAAAAAACATGATTCATAATGTTAAAATTTATTTCAATCCATGTACAACAATTATATTTTATCAAAAATAGATGACAAGGCTTATGACTTTATAAAAACTTGGCTCGTGCAATAATAACTCATATTCGGTGATACCTTGCGCCAGGGTATCCAACCGAATCCGCCAAGGCTGTTAAAAAGTCATATATGCATAAAACCATTTTTATTTTAGAAAACACAGTCGTTCCTTGGCGTTAGCGGAGTTCACCCTCACGTGGTGGTTCGACTTGACGTGAACTCTAACCATACCTCAAGAGATACCCTCCGCATCTCGTACCAAGGTATAAATAATAATTGGGTTTACTGTGCCTCTCTAATAGGCTGGTCCACGGAAATCTGCCATTTCAGCGACTAATCAACCCACCATTTTACTAAAACCTTTAAGTAAGCATACATGGCCAGTATAGCTCTATATTTCGCATTCAAATAAGCAACAGTACATATTTCACAATAATATCAAAGCTTAGCCAGCATGCTAACATAATATCATAAGCCATTCAATATAAAAGTCATAAAAATCTTTGATTATGCTCACGAAATAAAGTTGATGCATGATTCATAAAATATTACTCATAAGAAAATTTAATCTCGAAATATTGTATGCACATTACATAAATACATATAAGGCACAATTTAATAGATAAATCGGGTTGAAAAGCTTGTTTCCCATTTTTGAAACGCTTTACATATACGACATACTTATACATATTCAAAACAATTTCTAAAATAATTTACAACCACAATTTTCTTCAAATTTTACCATCTTATGCTTTTCACAGTAATTCGCGTGTAATAAATCATGCGAATATATATATATAGATATATGAGAATTTTAAAATCGACACCCCTTACTCACCTCGAAATAGCGGGATATTACATCACTATTTTTGTACACGTATATAATTATTTCTATTTATCGATCACCTCTTTCGTTCGGCACGCCTCCACGACAATTTTCCATTGGGCCTTTCTTTTCCTCTTAGCTATGGGACCTTGTCCGTGTGCCTTTCCAATTTTTCCATTTGGGCTAAGCCTATTTATTTTTCTATTGGGCCTTGCCCATTCTCATTTTTCTACTTGGGCCATGCCCATATTTTTTTTCTTTTCTTTTTCTCTTTTTCTTTCTCTCTTCTACGTTGCTTTCTTCCTCCTTTTTCAGCCCATTTCTCTTTCTTCTTCCTCTTCCCTTCACCACCATGGCTCCTCTCTTTCTTTCCTCTCAAATTCGGTCACCACAAAACTCAAAATTTTCTTGGCATTAAACCTGAAAATTTCAACAAGTATGCTGTCTCCATTAACTCAAATTTTTAACAGTTAAACATCACCATTTTCAGCCACCAAAACTCTCAAAATTTCAGCAACTTCAAGCTCAATTTCCAGCATCAAGAACCTGGAATTTTCAGCACCTAAATCCCTTCAAAGTGCGGCCAAAACAACCCTCAACAAAGTGCAAAAATTTTCAAATTTTCTCACCTCCATCAAGAATCGAATTTTCTTCTATTTTCTCTCCTTTTTCTTGCCAATTTTCTACACTTGAACCAGCTCTTTTTCTCCTCCAAAAGTGCAACAAAATCAATCTTCTTCCTTCTACAAAATCACCAAAATTTTCTAGTTTCTTTCTCCCCCCATTTTCACGCCATTTTTCTTTCTTTTAGTTTCTCGGTTTTTCTTCCATTCTTTCTCTTTCATTGTTCTTTCTTTTCTCTTCTTTTTATTTTTTTCTTATCTTTTCTACTCTCCTTAGCTGACCGTTCTAGGCCCTTCTTCAATCTTCTTTTTTATTTCTTTGCCTCCTTATTTGACCGATCTTATCTCCTTATCTCTTTTACCTATCATTTCTCTCTTCATTTCTTTTGTTTTCCTTTTTCCATTTTGTATGGCCGACCCCTACTCCTCTCTTCCTTGATTTCCTTTATTCGTTTTTGTCTTTTATTTCTTTATTATTTAATTACCTATTTTATTTTCATTTTATTCTTACTTCTCCAAAATATTAAAATTCACATATAAATTTTCAAATTCATTTTATTCAATACACCTCCTTCAACTTCTTCATAATTTAAAATTAATTCATCTGACACGTGTAAAAATTCTAATTTTTGTCTATCCTTCTTCTCTTACACATATATAACTGAAATATTAAAATCGCATTTCAACGCGGTGTCTCTATAACGTTTAAATATTTTCTTACCGCGTTAACTCGACTAAAATACGCATCGTACAATTTTCGCCATTTTCGTTCTAAATTCTTCTTTACTTCTCCTCCCCCACTTAAATTAGTCATATTTCATTTTTCATGAGTAATTTCAACAATAAATAAAATATTAATATTTTAATATTATTTTATTGAATAAAATATTATTTTATTTCAAAATTTTCTAATTACTTTTTTTGGTCCCGAAACACATTATTATGTCTCGGTTTACCTCCGAATCATCCTTTGTTAAATCAATAAAGTTTTATTAGCATCTAACGAAGGTACAGGGTGTTACAAAAGGGAATACTAGCGATCAAAATTGAACAAGGTTGGCTTTTGAAGCTCAAACGATATAAAGATGGCAAATATCATCTCCCTAACTAAGTATTGCCTAAGATTTCACCACTAGAGAAAATCAAACAAATTCTAGAATTCATGAAATTTAAAATTCACATCAATATAAACCTTCTCTAGATATTCATAATAATTCAAAATAAAAGATTTAGTGCTCAAAATTGTGCAAATCACATCCTAACAATGATACTCAACAATAGAATTTAGCATGAATCCAAAAAAAATCCTTATTCACCAAAAGCTAAGAATTTCGAACAACTAGTTATCATCATTGAATAGACAAATCATCGAAAAAAATTGCCACAACTTTACTCTATATTCCAAAAATTCGAGCAAATAATAAATTCATTTACCAACTAAATCTAAAACTTCCATAGAATATACATCACCAGAAAAATAAATTCACCCCCCCTCAAACTTAAATTAAACATTGTTCTAAATGTTAAAAAAAATAAAAGAAAGGTAAAGAATACTCCTCTGATGATTGCATGAATTTGGTGAAGCGCTAGTCCTCCTCCTCGTTTTTATTATTGTCTTCCTCATTCTCACTTCTAGGAGGAATTTTTCTTAATTACAAAAAAATAAATAAATAAATATTGATGTCGAGAAATAAAATAAATAATAAATAAAAATAACTAAAAACAAATAAAGAAAAAAATTTTTGTTGGGCAATGGGCTATCTATTATTGGCAGCCTTTATAAATAAACAGGAAAAGGGTTATGGTTAGTGGGTAGTGGGTAAGTGGACTACCCATTGTTGGCAACCCACTTCAAGGGGGTTTATGGGGTAGCAAGCTGCCCATTGTTGGCAACCCACATCAAAGAAGGTTGCAGCCTACCTTTTAGTGAAAGCCGCGACCCACATCACAAAAAGAAGCAAGGCCACGGCCTTGCTGTTGGAAAGCTACGGCCCACCTTCTAAGAGTTCGTTGGTGGGGATGCCACAACCTCAATTGTGTTTTTTTTTAGGCCTCAGCCTAGAGCCTAGTGGGTTGTGGCCTACGTTAATTAAATCTTAGGAAGCCCTTAGTGGGAATTGCGGCTTACCCCTCATTGTCTTTTGAAATTTTTTTTTCTAATTCTTTTTACATGTACTTGAAAAAATAAAAAAAAGTGTTAATAATTTAATAATTAAATAAATAAATAAAATAAAAGATAATAAAAGAAAGTAAGTCAGAGTGCTTAAGTTGCCTCCCAAGAAGCGTTTCTTTATAGTCACTAGGTTGACTATGGCACCCCCTTCTACACTACTTTATACGGCTCTAAACTTTCTTTATTGATCTTGACTACTTCGGTAAGCCCACTATAAATCCCGATAATATCGTAAGAATGAATTTTTACAACCTTAAAGGTGTTCCTCCATATGGTCTAAGATTCCATGGAAAAAAATGGAGTTGTGAATCAGAAAATATTACTCCTTGTCCAAACACAAAATCAAGATGATTGAAAAGTGGTGGTGGTTTTGTCTCAAGAGTTAGTGCTTGTTCCATTGAAAATGGTGGACTAGGCTTACCTTTACCCTTATTAACTAAATCCACTTTATAGCAACTATTTGTATAAGGAAACTGAGTTGCATTGAACAAATTAAATACTACTTCCTCCTCTCCAACTCTAAAAGCTATTTTGCCATTCTGCACATCAGTGATTTCTCTAACTGTAGATACGAATGGTCTTCCCAAAATAAGAGGAATTTCAACATCATCTTCAATCTAGAGCGCAATGAAGTCCACCAGAATGTATAAATACCCAACTTTAAGCAAAACATCATTTATAATCCCAATTGGGTACTTGATTGTTCTGTCTGCTAATTGCAAGGTAACTCTAACAGGTTGTATCTCTTGAAATCCAAGTTTTTTGGGAATAGATAAAGGCATTATTGAAACACTAGCAACCAAATCGCACAAAGCTTTAGAAATTTTAAAATTGTTGGCTCCAATAGTTTTTGATGATTATAAAACATTCCCATCCTTGTGTGTCTAATATTTCTATCTAAGTGTGCAAGGCAAATGTTTATAAAGAAACAATAAGTCAATCCTTTACGTGTGCACATAAGAAGTTAATATGGATAAAGAATAAGATTGACCAATATGAAAAAAGCTCTCTGGTTGAATAATGAAAAACATTGGTTGGCCAAAATTCAAAATGGAGAAATGGCAGGCTGAAGTTTAGTGAGAAACAGAGCTGACTTAGTCGACCAAGAAAATGAGTTAGTCGACTAAGTGCTCTTTGCCAAATTTACGATCGAGATAGAATCAACTTAGTCGACAAGGGAAAAATGTTAGTCGACTAGGAGCTCTTCGTCTGCAACTTACACTAGGCCACTACAAGATAGATTAACAGCTAGAACCTAGCCCAAACTGTTTCTAACGGTCCAACAACTGTTAGACATAGTTCTCCAACTATAAAAGGATCTTCTAATGGCAAGGAACCAACTTTTATCAACCTTTAGAAAGATTTCATCATATTCAAGCCAAGAAAGAGTAGCAAACTTAGAAATTTTTTGTACTCTTCACTGCACTCAAATGCCTATCTTTTGTATTTGCATTCAGCACTGAACCGTGTACCACTTAGATCAATTTGTGATCATAGGTACTTTTTTTTCTACTCATCTTTCTATTCTTAGAGTGAGGGATTCACTCTATGTGATTGTTTCAAGCTAGGTTGCTTGAAAGAGTAAAGGTTCCAACTTAGCCTTGAAAAGTTAGGTGTTGGGTTTCGGTTGAGCCCTTCAAAAACCATTGTGAAAGGTTGTGGTTAAGCCTTGGAAAACCACTTTGGGGTTTTAGTTGAGCCCATGAAAAACTAGTGTAAAGGTTATGGCTAAGCCCTGTAAAAGCCATTGTAAAAGCTTGGTGGAAGCTTGTCAATTTCACTGATTTTAGTGATTGGTTTGAAAATCCTTGGTTGGATAATCAAGGTAATGGATGTCGATCTTGGACCAAACTACTATAAATTCTTTGTCTATTGTTTTTCTTGTTTTACCTTCATTGTTTTAAGATTAGATCTCAATCTTGCTAAAGAGACGTATTAGTGCTATTCACCCCCTCTAGCACTCATATTTGGGACCAACAATTGATATCAGAGCTTGTACCCTGTTCTTAAAGGTCTAACGCCCTTAAAGAGGATCTAATGGCTCTTCAAAAATCAGTTGTAGCCGAGAGACAATCTACAAACAGACCACCTTTGTTTAATAGCTTTAATTACCCTTATTAGAGCACTAGAATGTCGATATACATTAGAGCTATAGACAACGAAATGTGGGATGACATCACTGATGGTCCCTTTATTCCCTCAACTGTAAATGTAGACACAAATAAGTTGATACCTAAGCCAAGGTCTGAATGGACCAATGCTGAAACTAAGAAAGTTCAAACCAACTTTAAGGCAACCAACACCTTGCATTATGCTTTAACTCCTACTGAGTTTAATAAAGTCTCAAGCTGTACAATAACTAAGCAAGTGTGTAATAAACTTAGGATCATTCATGAAGGGACTTTTCAAGTTAAGGAATCCAAGATAGCCCTCATAACACATAACTATGAGATGCTCAAAATGGAGCCTGGTGAAGACATCACCAACATATTTGATAGGTTCACAAACATCACAAACAAACTCAATCAGCTAGGAAAGCCTTTCCCTGAGCATAAACTAGTAAAAAGACTTTTTAGAAGCCTACCTAAATCATGGAAGCCAAAAGTGACTACCATAAGAGAAGCCAAAGATTTAAATATCATCACACTTGACGACATATGTGGGCCTCTCCTCACTCATGAGCTAGAACTAAAAAAAGAAAAAGAAAAAGATAGGAAAGAAGCAAAAGAAAAGAAGAAAAACATTGCACTTAAGGGTAACATCCTTGAAAAAGAGCTGGAAGAGCTCTCATGCAATGATGATGATGAGTTGGCACTTGTTGTGAGAAAATTTAGAAAACTGTTGGGTAGAAGAAACAAAAGATTAGCTAGAAAAGGCTTCAAAAAAGAATTAGGCTTTTCATGAAAAAGAAGCAAAAACAATTCCAATAAAAAGGAGGAACTGATCTGCTATGAGTGCAAGAAACCAGGTCACTTCAAATCTAAATGTCCATTGCTGAAAGAAGAAACTCCAAAGAAAAACAGAAAATTTAAAAAGGTAATAGTTGTTGCATCTTGGTCAGATAATGACTCGAGCACTGAAGCTGATGAGGAAAGCTCAGAAGAAAGAACAAACATTTGCCTAATGGCCAGAGATGATGAAACAGAGGTATGCTTATCACCTTGTGATGTCTCGATGGATGATTTACAAGATGAGTATGACAGCTTGTGTGATGAATTTGAAAGTCTGTTTTCAAAGTACAAAATCTTGAAGAAAAAAACTGCATTCCTTGAAAAAGATTTGGAAAAGATAAAACAAGATTTCAACTATGTATTTGAACAAAGAAATTTTCTGCAAATTGAGCTAGAACATTCAAAAAAAAATTTTGAAATTATGAAAGTAGAGCTGGAAAACAAATCTACTGCTTTACAAAAAGTTCTTGATGAAAATACAACACTTAAATGTTTGAAAAATGATACTTCAAAGAAAAACTCTTATGATAAAAAGAATCATCACAATGCATCATCTAGATGTTATTGTTGTGGAAAATATGGTCATTTATCTTATGAATGTGTAAAAGGTAGAAACCAAGAGAAAACCAAAAAAATTTGGGTGCCAAAAGGTTCCTATATTGCCATTAACACTCAAAGACCCATCAAAGGAGGGGTACCTATCAAGAAAAATTGAACAATTGTTTTGTAGGTGGAGTTGCACCTACAGGAGACATGCTCAAAAGCTCAACTCAAGAAAAAGTAGCCATGGTACATGGATAATGGCTGTTCGACACATGATAGGGGATGAAATGCTGTTTGCTCAGCTAGACAAGAAAAAGAGAGGCACCGTGTCCTTTGGAGATGATTCAAAAGGTATAATCCAAGGAATAGGAATGGTTGGTAAGAACTTTCATACTCAAATCAGTCATGTGTTGCTTGGTAAAGGCTTGAAGCATAATCTGTTAAGCATCAGTCAGCTGTGTGATAAAAGATTTAAAGTTTGTTTAGATTCAAACAAATATGAAGTAATAGATATAGGCACTAACAAAATTACATTCATAGGAAAAAGGTTGAAAAATATGTATGTTATCCTTCTTAAAGATCTAGAAAAGAATAGTGAAATGTGCTTAGTAACAAATGCTGAAAAGGACAGTTGGTTATGGCATAGAAGACTATGACATGTAAGTTTGAACGCCATGTCAAAGCTGATTAAGAAAAACTTAGTTGTTGGATTACCTAGTATAAAGTTTGAAAATGATAGAATGTGTGAAGCTTGTTAATTAGGAAAGCAAGTCAGAACTTCTTTCAAAGCTAAGAATGTTGTGTCAACATCAAGACCTCTTGAAATGCTGCATATTGATCTTTTTGGTCCAATTAGCACCACAAGTCTAGGTGGAAAATCATATGGCTTAGTGATAGTGGATGATTACTCTAGGTAAACTTAGGTCTATTTCCTTGCTCATAAAAGTGATGCATTATCAGCTTTCATAAGAAAGTTGAGAATGAAAAAGGTACAGCCATTGTTAGCATTAGGAGTGACCATGGAAGAGAGTTTGAAAATGATGAGTTTGAGAAGTTTTGCAATGAAAAGGGGCTAGAACACAACTTTTTTGCACCAAGAACACCCTAACAAAATGGAATTGTGGAAAAAAAGAATCAGACATTAAAAGAGATGGCTAAGACTATGCTTTGTGAGAACAATCTTCCTAAGTACTTTTAGGCTGAAGCGTTAAACACTGTAGCTTACATTCACAATAGGTCTCAATTAGAGCAATTATCTCAAAGACACCTTATGAGCTGTACAAAGGAATAAAACCAAACATCTCTCACCTTAGGAGCTTTGGCTGCAAATGCTTTGTTTTAAATAATAGAAAACAACCATTAGGAAAATTTGATGCCAAAAGTGATGAAGCAATATTTTTAGGATATGCCATGAACTCCAAGGCCTATAGAGTTTTCAACAAAAAGACATTGAATGTTGAAGAATCTGTCTATATAGTTTTTGATGAATCAATTCATTTAGCTAAGGAAATTGATGATGATGATGATGATTTAGAGAACTTAGAAAAACACATGGATAAAATGAGCCTAAATGATAGCAAGAACAATAAAGAAGGCACATCTAGAGAAGAAATCGTGGCTCTACCTCTAAAAACTCTACAAAGACAAGAAATCCAGCATAGTGACTTACCTAGAAGCTGGAGGTATGTGAGAGATCACCCACAAGAACAAATCATAGGTGACATATCTCATAGAGTTAAGACTAAGAAAGGAACTAGAGAGACATGTGAATTTTCAACCTTCATTTCCCAAATTGAACCTAAAAGTTTTGAAGAAGCTGAAAAAGAGGAAAGTTGGATTTTAGCCATGCAAAAAGAGCTAGATTGGTTCAAGAGAAATAATGTATTGTCACTAGTGCCTAAAACCTCAAACCATCCTATAATTGGAACTAAATGGGTATTTAGAAATAAAGTTGATTAACAAGGAAATGTGGTTAGAAACAAAGCAAGATTAGTAGCAAAAGGATATAATTAAGAGGAAGGCATAGACTATGATGAAACCTTTGCTCCGGTAGCTAGAATAGAAGCCATAAGGTTATTAGTAGCCTTTGCTTGTCATATGAACTTCAAGTTGTATCAAATGGATGTAAATAGTGCATTTCTTAATGGACTTATTCAAGAGAAAGTATATGTTGAACAACCTACTAGTTTTGAGGATTTTGAGAAACCAGATTATATTTTTAGACTTCACAAAGCCTTGTATGGATTGAAGCAAGCTCCTAGAGCTTGGTATGAAAGGCTTTCTAAATTTCTAGTAGAAAAAGACTATGTTAGGGGTAGCATAGACACTACATTGTTTATTAAGAGATGCTTAAATGATTTAATCATAGTTCAAATATATATGGATGACATTATATTTGGAGCTACCAATGAATCTCTTTGCAAGAACTTTGCTAAAAAAATGCAGGGAGAATTTGATATGAGCATGATAGGAGAATTGAAGTACTTTCTTGACCTTCAAATCAAACAATCCAAGGAAGGAATTTTATCAACCAAGATAGATACATTCAAGACATGCTCAAGAAGTTCGACATGCTGAAATTAAAACCCATCAGCACACCAAGAGTCCATCCACCAAACTTGATGCTGATGAGAAAGGTAAAGATGTGGATAAAAAGCTCTATAGAGGTATGATTGGATCTCTTCTTTACTTAACATCAAGTAGACCAAATATTCAATTTAATGTGTGTTTGTGTGCTAGATTTCAGTCACAACCTAAAGAAACACACTTAACAACTGCAAAAAGAATATTTAGATACCTCTTAGGAACTTAAACCTTAAGAATTTGGTATTCAAAGAATCATCATTTAGTCTTGTAGGATATTCAGATGCAGATTTTGCAGGAAGCAAAACTGATAGGAAGAGTACTAGTGGAACATGTCAATTCCTAGGTGGCATGCTTGTATCCTGGTCAAGCAAGAAACAAAGTTCTGTTGCATTGTCCACAGTTGAAGCAGAATATGTATCCGTAGGAAGTTACTGTGAACAAGTTTTATGGATCAAACAACAATTGAAAGATTATGGATTGTCAATGATAACACTCCCATATATTGTGACAACACTAATGCTATAAACATTTCAAAAAATCCTGTACAGCACTTAAGAACTAAACACATTTAGGTTAGACACCGCTTCATTAGAGATTATGTAACTAAAGGTTCTGATAAATGCAGAACGTGTGAGAATTATCATGTAAGGCTGTGCAGGGGGCCTGTACGATGTTATCATTATGGTTAGCCAGGTCACATCAAGAGTAATTGCCCACAGTTAGGACAGGCTACTGTAGCTGCTCCATCTCCACTAACTCATACAGATATGCAGAGGAGAGATTCCTCTGGATTACACTTGAGACAGGGAGTAGCTATACGGTCTGACGTAGAAAGTAATATCCAGGCATATTCACCCTTTGGACTACAGGCTCGTTCTTCGACAAGAGTTTTTGCTATAATGGAAGATGAAGCATAAGTCTAACCAGGAGAAAGTGAGTGAAAAGTTAGATGAAGGTGTGAGATAGTGATAAGAGATGTCAATACCAAATGATGAGAATGTAAATAAAGATTTCAAGAATAATATAGCAAATGAGTTTATATAAAATATTGCTATGAAAAATTTCTTTATATATTGTGGAAATTCTAATTTAAAAATGCTTGAGGTATGCATAATTCAAATGAGTTTGAATCTTAAGTGATAAATTAATATCAGAATACAAGAAGGATACAAAGTAATGTAGAGGCATGAAAGATAATCGAGGAAAAAGGATGACTCTTAAGAATTGTGGTATTGCATCTTATGCAATGATCAAATCAAGATAAATCTTTGAAGCATCAATGAGATTGTAAGGCATATACACATATATAGAGTTAATATTGTGATCAACTAAAATGAAGAATGATTTTTAGTGGTTCAAGATTCAAACTTAATATATGATGAGTGATGTAAGTAGTACAACAATAAGAAATCTCATCAAAAGTTGAGCCATGTGGACATAAGAGACTTTGGGAAATAGTCAAAGGGATGATATCAAGGAAATATGATCTATAGCAAGATTAAGCTATATGAGATAGAGCCGTATGAGATTGAGTTATGGTTCAAATTTAACGATAGTAATAGAGACATGTTTGAAGTCTCGATATAAGAGATCATGCTTACGAAAGGTACTACAGATATGATGTTGAAGGATAATGATAAACATAAATGAAGTACTTAAATGAATTGGAGGAAAACAAAGTGAACAAATCGAAATTACCTATAAAAGGTGATGATATGGAAGTTGAACATCAAATGAGAAAACAATACTCCCACTGTTGCTTCAAATTCGATAAGTGAAATTTTGAGGGCAAAATTTTATTTTAAGGGGGATAGTGCTGTAAAGCCCGACTTTATAAAATATCTGCCATGTCATACAGGTGATGGATAACCTAATTTCAAACTTGGAAAGCCCCGAAAAATTTTCAAGGGTCAATATTGTACCTAAAGGTATAATAAAATTGATTTAAGCCTCGAACTAGATCAAATAGAGATTTTAAGGTGAAATTGAAAATTTTACAGTCCAAGAATAACTTAAAATGATGATTCGGAGTTCGAAGGCTGATTTGGGGTCAATATGAAATTTTCAAAATCTAAGGGTAAAATGGTAATTTTACCACTCGAGGACAAAATGGGAATTTTTAAAAAAGATTTTAATCACATTTGACTAAGATTGATCATTTGGAGTATAATTTGAGGTTGATAAGTGAAAAAAAAATTATAATCCCAGTATTTTCGGAGTATATGGGCAAAATCTTCATTTTGCCACCCTTAGGGCAAAATTGTAATTTTCACCACCCAACACTTGTCAAATTTATGGATTTTATTCATTATTGGTATGGATAATTATGGCATTTTATGTGGTGGTGAATTAAAGTTTAAAGGATAAATATTTAAAAAGTGGACCAATGGTAAGGTGACATTTGGCAAGTTTAGATTATTTTATTATTTAGCTATAAAAATCAGCCCACACCATCCCATCTTCTTCATAAGGTTCGGACAAAGAGGGAAAAGAGAGAAAGGAAGAAGAACAAAACCCTAGAGTGAGAAATTCAAGAGAAAAGTGTGAGATTTCAAGGATTCAACCGATTAAAAGTAACGATTCTTAATTCTAGCTTGTGTTCTATCATTCATATGCTTTATTTTTCAATTTCCATGGTTGGATAACATAATTTCATGAAGGATTCATGGCTGACCCATTTTAGAGAGAGAAGATTTGATGATGATTTTAAGTAGATTTTAAGATATGTTAGTGTTTTTAGCTAGTTTGTCATGTTTGGAAAGAAAATTAAGTAAGAAAACCACATATTCTTTGGAAACCCATTAAGGTCGAATTTTAGGGAGTGAATGTTGGAAAGAAATTTTGTGACATTTTATGTTAATTAGTTAGGATTAAATGGTTTTGATGAATGGTGGTGATGGAAACCGAAAATGATGATATTTAGCATGAAAACCATAAAATTCCACATTAAACCCCATTGGTCGAATTCTTCATGTAGTGCATTGATGTTGAAATTGATTTTATTCTAAGTGAATTTGGTTAGGAATTAATGATTTATGGTGTAAGAATGTAGGTTGAAACATTTTAGTGTTAGTGGACACACCTTGGCCGAATATTCCAAAATGAAATGTGAAGGTGGTTTTGCCACATTTCATGATAATTGACTAGTATTTGATGAATTGGAGTATTGAAAGAGAAATAGAATTAATTGGAGTGGAATTGGGTATATTGGCCAATTAATCAGGTGAAAAATCAATTGAGGCCAATACCAATTTATTTAAGTACACAATGGAAATTTAGAAAGGAAACCATATTTAGATAATTATCCAAGCAAATTGCATCCCATTTCAAGCATTTGAATACAGCCTGAAATAGATTTATTATGGTATGACACAATATATTGAATTATGTGTCATGTGTTGTGGATAGGTGGTGAGACATTTGGTAAGAGTGCAGAGATTGTACCCGAAGATCAAGACTGGGAGTACACCGACTCCTGAAATTGTGAGTAACCTTACTATCATCTTAATTATCTAAAGTAGGTTTTTATCCGATTTTGTGATTTTATAGAAAATGTTTAGATGGAAAAATCTTTATGTTTTATAAACAAAATGTGATTTGAAGAAATGAATTTTATGAATTTTTCAAAAATTAAATGATGATTTTGGAAAATAGAGTAATTGGAGATAGTTTATTTATTGTGTTATAAATTGTGTTTGAATTGAATGGCTTATGGCAATATGTGAGCATGAATGGCTAAACTGGTTTTTGTGATGGAATTATATGTATTGTGTATTCAACCTTCAGAGGCTAGGTTGCAATAAATTGCCATGTCATGCAGTTGAAATTTTATGAATCTGGCGGTAGATAAAATAATCCCTGCAGTGGAAGGTTTTGTGGACCAGCCTAAGAGATGGGGCATAGAATTAGTTGTATCTTACCTTGATCGGAGAGCCGTGTGAAGGGTGTCTCCTGAGGTAAAGTTTGAGTGCACCTCACGCGGACCACCACGTGAGAGTGAGACTCAGCCAACGCCAAGGAATGGCTATGTTTTCAGATATAAAAAATGTGTTCATATGTATATGACACTTAATAGCCTTGGCGGTCTCGGTTAGATACTTCGGCCAGGGTATCCCCAAGAATTATTTTGGTAGGAGCCAAGTTCTCAAAAATTCATAAGCCAAGTTGATTATTTGAGTAAACTGAATATTCATATTAATTATTTGAATAAAATGATTCGATTTTACTCAATTGAAATGAATTGAGATAAGATAAACTGTAATACGAAGAACGAATTTGAATTTGTCTCCATTTACTCGACTTTAGATATTTTTGAGGATGTCTGTTTACTCACTGGGATTATATAATCTCACCACCCTTATTTCCTCACATTTCAGGCTCAAGAGAGTTAGTAGTTAGCAGACATCGTCGAGAGGCAAACTTTGGAGTTGCAACCTTGGAAATCAAAGGTTTACCGACTCACAACCTTAGTTCAATTTTGTCGTTCGAGGGCCCACATGTCATTGTAAATGTAATTGCGTACTCTGATTATCCGTATTATAGTATGTATGATTTTATTTTGTTTTTACACTATAAAAATTATTTACCGATACTTCTATAAAATTTGTTTTATAAGAAATTAGAATATTTTATTTAATATTTTATTTTATTCTAATGTTATAATTTTACTTTAAATGAAGGTTTAAGACATTTAAATTTATTTTTGGTTATGAAATACGTGTTTTCCACTTATATGTGTGAGACCCTATCTAATTGGTTGAAAAGTCGGTATTGTACCTAATGGTACAATTAAGTTAAATCGAGCTTCAACTAGTTCAATAGAAATTCTAAGAGGAATTTCAAAATTCTGAGACCCACAGAATAGGTCAGAATAGTGATTCAGAGTTCAAGGTCCAGTCTGGAGTTAATCGGGAAAATTGACCGGTTAAGGACAAAACGGTCATTCTCTCATTTGTTGATTTATGGAGATTTTTAACCAAGATTTGATCACATTGGACCAAAAATAATTATATGAAATATAGTTATGATTTTTGGAGTATAAAATGATGTGTAGCAGTGTAAAATGGTGATTCTCGGTGTTTTTGGAGCACAAGGGCAAAATGGTAATTTTGCCACCGGAGTGCTAAATGTGAATTTTTTTGAAAGGATTTTGCCCCAATTGAGTAATATTGATTTATATTGGTGTTATTTGAGGATGGACAGTGAAAATAATGAAATTTCGGTACATTTCGGAGTATAGGGGTAAAATCGTAATTTTGCCATCCCGGGGGCATTTCGGTAATTTTCCACTACCAGAATAAATTTTTCCAGCCATGATCATCCTTGGATCAGATTTGGGCTTGACTAATCAAGTGGTGGAGATCAAATGGGAGAAAAAGTCAAAAAAAGACTAAAACGGGCCAATTATGTGATGCCACGTGGCAAGCTTTTATATTTTATTATTTAAGCCATAAAAATCAGCCTTTAACCCTCATTTCTCACTCAAAAGTCGGCACCCACCAGAATTGAAAGAAAAAAAAGAAGAACAAAGGAGAAAAACATAAAACCTAGCCAAAAATCCATAGATTTCAAGTGTTTTTCAAGATTCAAGCAAAACAAAGGTAACTTTTCTTTAGATTTCCTCTAACCCTAGCTTATCTATGCTTTTGTTCTTGAATTCTATGGTTAAATATGGAGATATCATGATGGAATGGATTCTGAAAAATGGGTATGAGTATGGATTTGATGTTGGATTGGATTGAATTTAAACTATGTTAGTGTTTAGGAGTAGTTAAGCATGATTATGGAAAAAAAATGGAAGAAGGAAATTGAATTTCATGGTTGTTCTTTGTTAGGCCGAACCTAGTGTGTAGAGAATGCATGAGGAATTGGTTCATTTCAATTGAAATGATTTCATTTGAAATGAAAGAAATTAGAAAATGACAAATTCAAGTGAAAAATGAAGTAGAAAAATTTTCAGTGCTAATGCACTGTATTGGCCGAATTTTTCCATAAAGAAATGGAAAAGGTTGGATGCTGAAATTGGCATTAAATTGAATGATTTGTGGTGAATTAAAGTATTAGAAAAAGAATGGGCCAATTCGGAACCAAATTGGACATAATAGCCGATTAATCGGGTAATCGGTCGAAATTAGGCAATACCGCGTTAAAGCGATAATCGGACGCATTTTTGCCTTTGCGTATCATACGTTAGCAATTTAAATTAGTTTATATTAGTTTGGGGGCATTATAGTAATTTCTTAATTTTATTCTGTGTTAAGGTGGTGAGAAGTCCGGAAAAGGCAAGGGAATCGTGATTGAGGATTTTTAATCCGAGAGCATCCGGAATGCGGATTTGTAAGACGGTGAGTGAACTTGCATTTCAAATTATTTGGGGAATGCAAATTGTATTGATGTGGATAATTAAATGATTTATCCAAAGTTTTAAAAAAAATACGTGCCGGGAACAAGCCCTTGATAAAAATGATTTTATGTGGTAATTATGTGTTATGCGTGAAGGCATAAAAATTATGTTTTATGCTTGAAAGCATGAAATTATGTGGTATGCATGAAGGCATGAAATATTATTTATTTGATGTGAAATTTGAGTGTGATAAATGTGTACATTGTGATGATGCTTACATGGATGGTTGAGTAGTGTTGTGAAAGTGTTACCACCGTGCACGTGTGAAGAAGGAAAATGCATATGCCAGAATGGAGCAAAGTGGGGACCGCGAGACGTAACGCCCACTAACTCCTTGAAATTCTGAATTGAGCAAAGTGGGGACCGCGAGACGTAACGCCCACGATTCCTGGAAAGGTTCACGCATGAACTGTGGTAAAGCGTGATTTGAAGTCCAGGAGCTTGGCAGCGACGCTGAGTGATACCGCTTGCCGAGTGCTCTAATACTCCAGCTATGTGCACGATGTGGGGGGGGGGGGGGGATGCACATGAGCTGGTGAGATATTGGTGATATTTGTGTGTTTGTGTGTGAAATTGAATATTATTCAATTATTAATTAAATTAAAATGGGGGAAAGGGTTGGGAAATAATTGGAAAAAAAAAATGAATGTGTTCCAATTGTGTGCATCATGTTTTATAACCCTTCCTGATATTATGGCTTGTTCCTATCTAATGTTTGCTCACTGAGTTTTATACTCACCATTTTCAAAAATTCATGTTTTCAGATCAGGAGATTATAGATTCCTAGATCGCGGGATCACAGTAGTCCATCTCCTGGTAGGTGTCTGGCATTCACTAGTTGTCGTTTTATCGTACATGTCTCCGCTGGAAGTCTTGGGTTTTGTATGATGGTTATGTACATGTAATGTACACTGTTAAAGTTTATTTCTGACTGGTATGAATGTAAGTGTGTGAGCAATGTAAATTGCTAAATACATGACTAGAATAGTGCATGTATACTGTGATTAATAATGTTATTGTGAATTGGCTGTGTCCACACCCGGAAAGGGTGTGTGTGTATGTGTGACTGGATATATCACTGTTAGTTGGCATTGTATGTACACTGGGTGTGTTACGTGTGGATGCCTCACACGAGCATGTATGGGATAAAGTAAGTGAAATTAGGCTTGCTTGGGTTTAGTGAGCTATGCTCATTGGGTCCTTGCGCCGATCATGGCCCGGAAATTAGGTCGTGACAATATACTACATTTTATCTGTTTTAGGAAATTTTCATGAAAAATGACGAAAATACCCCTGTGTAGTAAAAATTTCTTTTTGACTGATTTCAGCTTGAAAATGGTTCTTATTTCTTCAAAATATAAATTTTAGTGACTAATACTCATAGGGGAGGTGAGAAAACTGATATGGAAGCCTTGCGAGGTTTCGGTCGGCATTCGGGGTAAGAATATCTATCGAGACATCACGACAGTTGTCACGTGCTCGATAGGAGTTCCAGGTCGTGACAAAGTAAAGAAAAACAGAAGGCACTTAGCCGACTAAAGTGAGAAACTTAGTCAACTAAGAGGATTTTATTTCATTAAAACCAAAGAACTGTTAGCTGAATGAGGAAAGATTAAAAGAATTGAAATTTATGCCTAACGGGTAATAAAAGAAAAGAAGAAAACCTGAAGTAGTAAATAGTGAATATTTAAGAGGGAGTTTTGAAATTTTGGGTAATTTAGGCAATTATTAAGGGCGAGGCAAACAATTCTTGAATTAGAAACTGTCAAAGATTCCCACTCTTCAACTTCTGAAAATCGTCCCCTCAAAACCTAAGAAATCTCCTCTACATTCCCTCATTTGAAATCAACTAGAAATTCTTCTCCCTTCATCGCTTGAAACCCTAAGTGTAAAATCACTCTCAGAACACCCAATGGGAAAATCGACTCTACTCAAAGAATTACTTAAGAAGAAAAAGGGAAAGAGGCCAATGGAAGAGAGCCCCGAGACAGAGCATCCATAAAAGAAGTAAAAAAAGGTATCGGGTCTAGAAATAAAGAAGACTGGGAAAGACTCTAACAAGAAGAAACTGAAAGAAAGGAAGAACAAATTAGAGAAAACGAGAAAGCAAGACAAGAAAGAAATATCTCAAAAAGGTACTTCATCCTCCTCATCTCTCAAATTTAGGAATAAAATTCATAAGGAGAGATTTAGGAAGATAGAGAATGCTCCCATTACCTGCGGGAAGTTTATTGATTGGGATAGCTTTAATGAAACCCCAGAACTTCATACTAGTTTAACAGATTACTTCAATGAGATGAGAATTAAGGATTATAGTTCTTTCAAGGATAGAGCATATAGTGCTAGTCTAGTAAAGGAATTCTATACTAGCATTGTTTTAAGTGAAAAAGAACTTGATTATCTCAAGGACTTTTCAGACAATAATTTGAATGTGTTCTTGAATGGAAAGGAATTTATGGTCACTGCCTCTGATTTGAGTAACTTGCTAGAGATAAAAGGTGAAAAATGAGAGTTTGAAATGCCAAAGAAATTTTGTCACGACTCGGAACTCCCATCGAGCCTGTGACAACCATTGCGATGTCTCAATAGGCATTCATTACTCGAAATGCCAATCGAAACCTCGCAAGGCTTTAATATTAGTTTTCCACTTCATCTGTGAGTAACAGTTACTAAATATCATATTTAGAGGAATATAGATTAATTTCAAATCAAAAACAATGAAAAAGTAATTTCTACTGCACAAGGCTATTTTGGTCATTTTTTCCAAAAATTTTGAAACTTGATAAAAATAAGATATACAAGAAATAAACATTCATTTCATGTGTAAAAAAAAATTGAGTTGTCTAAATCATCAATTTAAAGTGAAATTGTAGCTATTCAAACTAAATAAAAATAATAAATAAAATATTTTGTTTTCTTATAAAACAATATTTTTAAAACTCTGCGTAAATAATTTTTGTAGCATAAAAGCAAAATAAATTCATACATACAGTGGCACACGCAGCCAAGTATACAAAATATTTTACAATGACATGTGGGCCCAAATATAACAAAATATGTACAAGGCTATAGACCTTCGATTCTAAGAATGCAGATCCAAAGGTATCCCTCGTCGAAATCGACTTTCTACAGACTATCCTGATCCTGAAATGGGTGGAAAAAAATGAGTGAGTTTTCATAAACTCAGTGAGTAAACAAACACCATCTAAAATATCTAAAGTCGAGTAAATGGAGACAACTTAAAATAGCTCATCATACTATGATTCATAATGTTTCAAACCATCTAAAACAGTTACATTTCATTCAAAGTATATAGCAAGGCTTATGAATTTCTTAAAAACTTGGCTCATGCCAAAACTCATACTCGGTGACACCATGATCAGTGGAGTCCAACCGAGTCCACCAAGGCTGTTAAAAATTCATATACGCATAAAACATATTTTTTTATGTTTACAACATGGTCGTTCTTTGGCGTTGGCTGAGTTCATCCTCACGTGGTGGTTCAGCGTGAAGTGAACTCAGACCTCACCTCAGGAGATACCCTCCGCGCCTCTCTACCGAGGTAAGATATAACCGGGTTTACCGTGCCCCTCTAATAGGCTGGTCCACGGAACTCGCCACTGCAGTGACTGATTAATTAACCCACCATATCAATAAAAAATTCAGCAGCATGACATGGCAATTACATTACTACCTAGCCTGTCAAGGCAAAACAAACAGTTCATATAATTTCAACACAATTTCCAATTCAGCCATTCATGCCAATATTGCCATAAGCCATTCAATTCAAACCATAAATTTACAACCCAAGCAAACAGTCTCCAATTACTCAATTTCTAAAACCATCATTCAATTTCAAAATGATTTATAAAACTTATCTCATTTAATCACATTTTACTTATAAAACATAAGGATTTACCATTTAAACTCATTTTTCTATAAAATCACAAAAACAAATAAAAACTACTTTAGATAATTAAGACGATAATAAGGTTACTCACAATATTGGGAGTCGAAGTACTCCTAGTCCTGGTCTTCGGGTACAATCTCTTTACCCCTATCGGAAGATTCACCACCTAGACATAATGTACAACAAGCAATTTACTATATTTGTGCTAAACCATTATAAAACTAATTTAGGCTATATATGAATGCATGAAATGGGATACGAAATACTTGGATAATCATTTAAATACAGTGTTCTACGTAGGTCTAATTGTGTATCGAAATAAAATGGTATTGGCCTAATTATATTTATACACCGGTTAATTGGCCAATACACCCAATTCAACTCCAAATAAACTCATTCCACTTCCAATACTCCAAATCATCAAATATAAGTTAGATAACATGAATTATAGCAAAATCTTCCTCAACATTTTCTCTTCAAAAATTCTGCTATGAAGGGTTCATGAATAATATGTGGTTTTTCATGCTTGATTTTTACACCTTACATCATAAAACAACTAAAAACACCTAAATAGCATGAAATTCATCAAAGTCCATTATCCAATTTCTCTCTTGAAAAATTC
The DNA here is from genome assembly GCA_036013995.1 of Theobroma grandiflorum. Classification (NCBI taxonomy): domain Eukaryota; kingdom Viridiplantae; phylum Streptophyta; class Magnoliopsida; order Malvales; family Malvaceae; genus Theobroma; species Theobroma grandiflorum. The sequence continues at coordinate 11,240,318 of CP142126.1, forward strand.
AACCAATGAGTGTGGGTGAAGGGCATGAAATTTCTTGTTTTTCATGCTAAACATCACCAATCAACTAAAAACACTAAGTTATCTTAAAATCTAACCAAATAAATCATCAAATCTTTTCTCTCTAAATTCAGTCAGCCATTAATCCTTGATGAAAACTTGGTTCTCAACCATGAAAAATGAAAAATAATGCATAGGAAAGGTAGATCACAAGCTAGAGTTAAGAAATTTTAGCTTTATTTGCTTGATTTCTTGAAATTTACCAATTTTCCCTTGAATTTTCTTAGCTAGGGTTTTGTTCTTTTCTTTTCCCTTTGTTCTTTGTTTTGGCCGACCATGAAGAGTGAAATGGCTAAGGCTTAAGTTGGTTTTATATGGAAAATTCTAAAAGGATAAAAACTTGCCATGTGTCACCATATAATTGGCCCATGTGTAACACTTAACCATTAAGCATTCTCCCTCCACCACATGATTATACATGGGTCAAAATGATGATGGATGAAGTCCATGGGCTGGAAAAGTGTATGGTGGTGTAAAATTCCAATTACGTCCCCATGGTCACGTAAAATGACCATTTTGCCCTTATACTCGAAAAATGTCAAAGTTGAAATTTTTCACCTCTCAAGCTCAAATTATATTCCAAATAGTCAAACTTGATCAAAATTTCATCCATCATTCCAATTTTGCCCTCGGCTGGCAAAATGACCATTTTACCCCTACGTTATGAAAATTCTAAATTTAACTCCAAATCAATCCTTGAACTTCAAGTCACCATATTAAGTCATTCTAAAGTTCAATAACTCTCGAATGCATCTTAAAATCTCTATTTGGACTAGTTCGAGGCTTAAATCAATTTAATTGTACCATTAGGTACAATATTGCCTTTTATCAATTTTCGAGGCATTCAAGTATACAAACATTCTATCAAGTACATATACAATATGGCAAGTATATTATAGACTGGGCTTGGCAAATACGATCCTTTGTCTGTGTGGGAAATTATAACTGGGATGAAAGGAAAATTTTCATCAAAAAGTAATGCAGGACTGATAATAAGTCCACAGTTTAGAATCCTGCATTATTTTGTGGCTGCAAACCTACATGGAAGAAATGGCAGTTTCAGCTACATCAGCCTCCAAGATCTTTGGTTGATAGAGCATGCCTTTACTTGAGTTGTTCTGAAGCTTGGAAGGTTCATGATTGAGAAAATGAGAGTAGCCAGCAAACTGGAAAAGATTCCTTTGCCATATGGGAATGTGATCAATTCCCTAATAAAGAACAAAAGAATGTGGACTAAGAGGTATGATCTGGACATGGTCAAAAGTAGAGACCAGCCCATCTACTTGGGAAGCTTGATTAAGATGGGATACAACATGTATGGGGACACCTTCACCAAGACATCCAAGATCACTTCTGTACCAACCCAACCAGAAGCAGCCCCTACACCAACTGAATCAGGACCCTCTTATTTCTTAAATGAAATCATGTTTAACTTGCTCATGAGGATGGATGCCAAGCTAACTGAGCAAGGAGCAAGGCTCCTGAAAATGGAAGAAAAGATAAATGAAATAGAAGCTAGCTTGAAGGAAAAATCAGCAATACCATCTGAACGTGCAACAACCGACACCTCTACTACTCCGAACATGGCACCAAAAAGACAAGGTGCTAAAGGGTCAGCTCTACAGCCAGAAGGTTCTACATTTCATGATGCTAGCCTTAATTTTCAAGCTGAAGGTTCTACCTACCAGAGTGCAAGTCTTGGTAATCAAAACCCTAAACCAAGATTTGAGGAACCTCTCAAATCCCCCTCAGCAGAACCTCAAACAAAAGAAACATCTGATCAAGACACTGAGGTCATTGGTTCACCTCAACCTCAGCCATAGCCTGACCAACAAGCATCCCCTCTTCATTCAGATGAAATCTCTGTCATGGGATTTTCTACCAAATGGTAAGAGAATAACAAGTAGAGAAAGAAGCAGCTGCAGCTCAATCTGCCCAAGCAATGCTTTCACAACCAGAAACTTCAACAAAAGGAAAAAAAATAAAAAAATAAAAAGAAAAGGAAAACCAAAAGAAACAGCTCCTGCAATCACGGCCAAGCCACTTGTTATGAAGAAGAAGAAAATGGCTACAAGGCCTGCACCTCCCCAGAGAAGGAAGTCATCCAGGTTGGTAGAGAAAGCTAAATCTCCATCAACATCCTCTCCACAAGAACTAGTGGAAGTTTCAGACAAGTCCTCTCCTGAGCAATCTCCAAAGAAATCCCCTCTACGTGAACATTCTCCCTTCCCTCTCAATCCATTCTATGGCTCTGAGTCCACACCATCTACCTCAGAAGAATGATGCCTCAACCCCCCCTCTGATGATGACAAAAAAGGGGAGTAAGAAAATGACAAGAAAAATAAAAACTCTTGAAGGTAGAGGTACTAAACTTTTAGGGAATGACACAAAAAAAAAACAAAAAAAAATCATGAGGGTAGAGGCACTAGGTTTTTAGGATAGCTAGGAAGAAAATTTAGTTCAGGGGTATTTTCGAAACAAATTTAGGGTTGTTCAAATTGTTGGATATTTGTGCCTTGATGGAATTCAAACACTGATATTTAACTCTTACTGCTATGTTTAACAATTGATGCTATGATTATGAACATATTTATCATTTGCTGCTATGATTATGTGTGGAAAATGAATGATATGTGTCTGCTGATAATACTATCATTTGTGAAATTCTGCTGTTCATAATGTGTTGATGAAAAATTTATGTTGATGCTCTGATGGTTGGAATGTGTGTTGGTAGCTAAGGATCTTTGTGATATGGTGAGTAAATTAAGGTTGAGAATGAGTATGAAACAAACCAGAAAAGTGATGAATGATGCAGACAAAAATCTTATAAATATGTTGTTGACAAAAATCTATAGAAATGAAAAATTGAAAACAGTCTGTCAACTTGTCATTTGCTTTTAAATCCAAATATATGAACATTTTCTGTCTAAGGCAAGAATGTACAAGATCTCTATGAATGTAACCTAGATAAAAACTTGTTGAAACAAATGAGGAGTATGCCCAAATTAAGGGGGAGCACACATTTAGGGGGAGCATTCCCCACTATGCACAGAACTGGAAACATAGTTAAATGACACTATGTAGTTAATCAAGGAATATTTTGTCATCATCAAAAAGGGGAAGATTGTTGGCTCCATTAGTTTTTAATGATTATAAAACATTCCTATCTTTGTGTGTCTAATATTTCTATCCAAGTGTGCAGAGAAAATGTTTATAAAGAAACAATAAGTCGATCCTTCAAGTGTGCACATAAGAAGTTGATATGGATAAGGAATAAGATTGACCAACATGAAGAAAGCTCTCTGGTTGAATAATGAAGAACATTGGTTGGCCAAAATTGAAAATGGAGAAGTGGCAGGATGAAGTTTAGTGAAAAACAGAACTGACTTAGTTGACTAAGAAAATGAGTTAGTCGACTAAGTGCTCTCTGCCAAATCTGCGATCAAGACAGAACCAACTTAGTCGACCAAGGGAAAAATGTTAGTTGACTAAGAGCTCTTTGTCTGCAACTTACACCAGGCCACTACAAGATAGATTAAGGGCTAAAGCCTAGCCCAAACTATTTCTAACAGTCAAAAATGGTCCAACAGCCATCAAACATGTTTCTCCAACTATAAAAAGATCTTCAAATGGCAAGGAACCAACTTTTGGCAACCTTTAAAAAGATTTCATCATATTCAAGCCAAGAAAGAGCAGAAAACTTAGAAATTCTTTGTACTCTTCACTGCGCTCAAATGCATATCTTTTGTATTTGCATTCAAAACTAAACCGTGTACCACTTCGATCAATTTGTGATCATAGGTACTTCTGTAACGACCTCTCCCCGATCGCTACCGACGTCCGAGACTTTTGGGAAAGACCTGCCAATTCTCGAACAAGCCTGTACAGGATTGCTTGTTAATCTACTACATTCAATCACCATATAATGTTAATACTTTCATATACTAAATTGAACCATAAATATAAAAATCAATACAAACTTTTTTTTTCCTTTTATACACAAATATATACACTAAAATCTATAATTTTCAAATTAATGTTTATATAAAAATTTAGAATTCGTTTACAACTTAATAAATAAAGTACTACAACTTGACCTCTAACATGTAGGGATTTCATGTGACTAAACTTTACACAGTGGAACGACTCAAAATAAAATGCTAAGAGATACCTTTACCTATCCACGGTGTACCGAACGCATCGATGAGTACACGCTAGGCTGATCCTTATCTGCAAAAGAGAAATAAAGGGGTGTGAGTCTCATTGACTCAGTGAATATCATCGACTTAACGAGTAGGGCATAGATGGGAAACAATCAAGCAGCGGATCAGTTGAATATAGAAATGCAGGGTTATAACAATAATTTATTTCAAACGGACATTTGTGCCTTATATAAAACTCGAGAATTTCTTATAAAGCATAAATAATCAAGGTGATAAAATTTTTCGCATCAAAATACGTTAATAATCATTTTCGAATCAAATCAATAACATTGAGCAAGCTCCCATGAAACTAAATATTATTTGAAATCATGTACAAATCATAGCTCGCCCATACGTGAGGATCACTAATTCATTTCACAGGAAACAAATAGGGGAGTTGCAAAAAACCATTTAATTCCATTTCTCACCATGCTAAGAAACATAATTCATAATGTTAAAACTTATTTCAATCCATATAAAACAATTATATTTTATCAAAAATAGACAACAAGGCTTATGACTTCTTAAAAACTTGGCTCGTGCCAAAAATATTCTCATACTCGGTTCTCAGGGATACCTTAGCTTGGGGCTATCCCAACTGAGTCCGCCAAAGCTGTTAAAAGTCCTTTATATATAAACACATTTTTACGTTTGAAAACACAGTCGTTCCTTGGCGTTGGCTGAGTTCACCCTCACGTGGTGGTTCAGCATGAAGTGAACTCTAAATCGTTACCTCGGGAGTTACTCTACTCGCCTCTCCAACCGAGGTAAAATAATATATACCCAGATTCCGTTCCCCTCAATAGGCTGGTCCACAAAACCCGCCACCGCAGTGACCATTCAATAACCCACCAATTCAATAAAATTCCCAACTGCATGACATGGCAATTATATTTCTAACCAGCCTCTCAAGGCTAAAGACACAGTTCATGTATTTCAACATAAATACTAGTTCCACCATTCATGTAAATATTGCCATAAGCCATTCAATTTCAAAACAAATTAGAAATCTCATTTCATTTATGAAAACTGTCTAAAATATCATTTATATCCTTCAAGTATCATTCCAAATTTATTGCCAAACATTCATTATAAAAGTAATAAAATTTATCGTTATGTTCACAAAATAAAGTTTAATGTATGATTCATAAAATACCGAACATAAAAAATTTAAACCTCGTCATCATGTATGCACATTATACAGGTATATAAGGCACAATTTATGAGATAAATCGGGTTGAAAAGCTTGTTTCCCATTTTTAAAACGATTTACATATAATTTATACACATATATATTTCGAACAATTTCTAAAAATAACTTGCATTCACAATTTCTTAAAATTCTACCAACTCATGCTATCCATAAATTTTGCACTTTACGTAAAATATACGTACATGTATATTCTATATATATATGGAATTTTTAAAATTGACACCCTCCACTCACCTCATAATAGTGGGATATTACTTCACTATTGATTCGTATGCGTATATTTATTCTTATTTGTTGGTTATATACTTCGTTCGGCAAGCCTCCACGACAACTTTCCTAGCAACAATTTAAACTCAGCATACTTAATCACACATTTGTATGGGTAGCAACTTAATTAAAAATTCCTTAAGCAACTTGCATATTTTTCATCCAAAATATGCACAATATTAAACTACCCATAAACCTTAAAACATAACATTAACTTACCATTGGGCCTTTTCCATTTCGTTATGACCTTTGGGCCCCTCTCCATGGGCTTTTTCAATTTTTTTTCTAATTGGGCTAAGCCCATTTATTTTATTTTTATTGGGCCATGCCCACTTATTTTCTACTTGGGCCATGCCCATTTATTTTTTATTTGGGCCATGCCCACTTTCTTTTTTTTCTTTTTCTTTCTTTTTTTTCTTTTATTTTTCTCTCTTCCACGGTTTTCCTTTTTCTTCTTTCCAGCCCGTCACTCTTTCACCACCATGGCTTCCTCTCTTCACCACCGTGGTAGCACTTTCCTCATTCCTTTTCACTCACAAAACCGGTCACCAAAAGTCTCATTTTTCATGGCAACTAAACCTCCAAAATTTCCAACAAACTTACCTTAGTTTTCTTCCTCAATTTCACCTCAAATTTCCAACAACCAACACCTCAAAAATTCAGCAACTTTAACCTTAATTTCCAGCAACAAAATCCTTGAATTTTCAGCACCTAAATCAGCAGCTTTTCAGCTCAAATTTCCAACAACAAAATCCTTAATGATTTTAGTCATAAAACCTCCAAATTTTCGACAAATAAACCTTGAAAGTTTTAGCAACAAACCTTAAATATTTTCAGCTTTCTCACCTCCCTCAAAGTGTAGAAAAATCAACCTTTTTCCCTCTCAAAATTTGTTGAATTTTAGCCTTTTTCTTATCCTCCTTCACGCCACTTTCTCTCCCCTTTCTTTCCGTCTTTTTCTTTCTCTTTTTGCTTGACTCTTTCTTTGTTTCTTTCATCATTTCTCTTCATTGACCGACCACCCTTCTAGCTTTTTCCTTTGTCTTCTTTTATCTTTTCTTTGACCAAACCTTCTAGTCTTCTTTTCTTATCTCTTTTCATTTCTTTTGTCTCTATTGTTCGGCCCCACCATCATTTCTTCTTCTTTGTTTTCTTGATTGTATGACCGACCCCATCATTTCCTTTTTACATTCTTCATTTTGTTTTCTTTTGTTTTTGTCTTCATCCTTGTCTTCATTTCTTGACTCATTTGGCAATTGACCAATAATAATTTGTTTTGACTTTTCAACACTTTTTTCCTCATTATTTATCATCCATTTTATTCTCATAATATTTTTATTTCTTCCAAATAATTAAATTTACATACTATGCCTTAACTTTATTTTATTTAACATACCTCCTTCAAATATTCGTAATCTAAAATTAATTCTTTCAACACATGTATAAATTCTAATTTCCTTCTATCTTCCTTTTTTTACACGTGTATATTCAAAATATTAAAATCACGTTTCAACGCAGTATCACCATAATATTTAAATATTTACTCACCATGTTAACTCGATTTAATAAAATCATGTGGGCACAATTATCATCGTTTTCCTTCAAAATTCTTCTTTACTTCTTCTCCCCCACTTGAATTAGTCATATTTCATTTTTCATGACTAATTCTGACAACATATAAATTATTATTTTATTCCAAAATTTTTCACTTGCCTTTTTTGGTCTCGAGACACATCATTATGTCTCAATTTACTTCTGAATCATCCTTTAGCTTACTAATTTCTCTCCGATGTAAATATTATTATTATTTAATTGTTGTTTCTGTGCATGCGAAATATTTTATTCTTAAGCGTTCCTTTCATCCTTTGTCATTCTTTAGCATGTCGATTCGCATCAAATGATCACTCGTTTGATCAATAATATCTTATTATTGTCCAACGAGGGTACGAGATATTACAACTTCTTTTTCTACTCATCTTTGTATTCATAGAGTGAGGGATTCACTCTAAGTGATTGTTTCAAGCTAGGTTGCTTGAAAAAGTAAAGGTTTCAACTTAGCCTTGAAAGGTTGGGTGTTGGGTTTTGGTTGAGCCCTTGAAAAACCATTGTGAAAGGTTGTGGTTGAGCCTTGAAAAATCACTTTGGGGTTTTAGTTGAGCTCGTGTAAAACTAGTGTAAAGGTTGTGGCTAAGCCTTGTAAAAGCCATTGTAAAAGCTTGGTGGAAGCTTTTGAATTCCACTGATTTTAGTGATTGGTTTGAAAATCCTTGGTTGGATAATCAAGGTAATGGATGTAGGTCTTGGACCGAACCACTATAAATTATTTATCTATTGTTTTTCTTGTTTTACCTTTCTTGTTTTAAGATTAGATCTCAATCTTGCTAAAGAGTCGTATTAGTGCTATTCACCCCGCTCTCTAGCACTCATATTTGGGACCAACAAAAACTACCAATAGTGCAAGGAATAGAAAAACTTCATGGATCCTTAAGCTTTGGTGGAAGCTTATTTTGGATTTTAGCATTACACTCCTCAATAAATGTAATTGTCTTAAAATCTTCCAATTTCCTCTTTTTGATTAGGATATCTTTCAAGAATTTAAGATAACTTGGCATTTGTTCTAAAGCTTCAGTAAAAAGAATATTAATGTGCAGCTTTTTAAATACCTCAAGAAATCTTTGGAATTGTTTGTCAAGTTTTTGCTTTTGAAAACAATGAGGAAAATGTGGTGGAGGTGTGGGAGCAAATTTTAATTATGATTTTTCAACAAATTTTTCAACCACAATTTCTTTTTCAGTAATTTTTTCAATTTCTATCTCATCAGATTGAATTAAAATCTTAGAATTTAAAGCTTTATTACTTACCTCTTTACTTACTTTTTTTCCATTGCGGAGAGTGATTGCCATATAATGTTCCTTACCTTCTCTTCTTGGGTTAAGTTCAGTATCACTTGGTAAGGTACCATGAGGTCTAGTATTTAAAGCACTAGTAAGTTGACCCACTTGTGTCTCAAGATTTCTAATTGAAGCTACTTGATTTTGAATGGAGGCATCAATCCTTATCATAAATGCATTAGTCTTTATCATGAACTGTGTGAACATATCCTCCATTGAAGGCTTTTTCTCTGGCATACGAGCTCTTGATGGAAATCCAAAAGGAAAGTTTGACTTAGCCACTAATGAAAACCCTTGGTTGTTATTTCATGAAAGATTAGGATGATTTCTTTAACTAGGATTATAAGTGATGGAATAGGGATTATTCCATTGCCTATTTCCAACAAATTAACAAGACTTAGAATAGATGGGACAATTGTCATTGGAATGTCCATTCCCATAAAATTCACATGTCATAAAAGAGTTCTGAACAGCATTAACACTCAGTTTATCTATTCTCTTTGCAAAAGAAGCCAATTGTGTAGAAATAGTATTTATCACATCTAATTCATGAATTTCAGTAATTTTTCTTGTACCCAATCTCTCACATGGCCATTGATAATTATTAAAAGCTATCTCTTCAAGCAAATCATAAACCTCATCAATGGATTTACTCATCAATGCACCTCCAGTGGCAGCATCAATGTTAGTTCTAAAAGGTCCCAGCAACCATTATAAAAAGTCTGAACTTGTAGCCACTTAGGTAATCCATGGTGAGGACACCTTTTTATCAAATCATTACACCTCTCCCAAGCCTCATATAGTGATCAGAATCAAATTGCATGAAAGAAGTGATATCATTCTGCATCTTTGCTAACTTTGTAGATGGGAAGAATTTTGCTAAGAATTTTTTAGCCAAATTATCCCAAGTATTAATGGAACCAGTAGAAAACGAATTTAACCAACTCTTGACTTTATCTCTCAATGAAAATGGGAAAAGCCTCAATCTTATGGCATCATTAGTAACACCATTAGCCTTGAATGTATCGTAGATTTTCAGGAAATTTATAATATGAGCATTCAGATCATCATTAGGCAAACCCCCAAATTGAACAACAGTCTGAATCATCTGAATGATTGATGGCTTAATTTCAAAATTGTTGGCTTGAATAGGAAGTCTTCGGATACTAGAGTGGAGATTTTGTACTTGTGGGACAACAAAATCCCTCAAAGGCTTGGTTTTTTCCTCTTGTTGATCAACCATTGTTTTACTTGGAGCAGAAACTTTTCTATTTTTCCTCCAAAGTCTTTGAATAGTCTTTTTGATTTTTGGATAAAAAAGGAACAATTTCCAAATTTCGAGCTCGTCACATACAACAACCAAAGGTACCTAAAGAAATTAAAGAAAAGAAAAGTCTAGATTAAAATCAAGGATGCTTGGTATTAATATTAACAAGAAAGAACTTAAAATCAATTCCTCAGCAATAGCGCCAAAACTTGTTGTTCAATTTTCTACCCACACAAGTATACGTATCATAAAGATAATATAGAGATGAGTAGAGTGTCGATCCCACAAAGAATTGAATTAATCCTTATTGTTAACTACTAAAATTAACACACTCTAATTTTATCTAAACAATTAAAACTAAAAAGAAAGATTGAACCTAATAAACTAATAATTAAAACTAATATATCAACAAAATTACTTCTAGTGATTACTAGACCTAAGATTATAATATCCCTTAATACTTTATCTGAATATTGTCTCTCTCTCTTAACTCAGTTTAATGAATTAAGTTGCTAACCTAAAGCCCTAAATTTTTTATAGGTCTTTCTCGAGTTTCTCATAAAAATACCTCTCCTAATTAATTTACTATATATATATGCAAACTATATTGAAGAAAGATTTATTAAGTTTGTGCTCTAATTTTGGCTACATATAGCTTATAGGTGTATGTCTACCCTATATGCAAATCAAACTACCTAATCAACTAAATGCATTTGATCCTACATTATTCTATTCAAGGTCTACCAAAATCTCCTTCATCAAGGTTTAACCTAGGTTTCCAATTCAACCTAATTGGTGACTAATCAACTAGAAGCATTAAAAACAAAATAAAATAAACCACTTAAATCCATCAAACATGAGTAAAAAAGAGATGAATAATTTAGACTACATATTGAGTTCAATCATAATTTTAGATAAAAAGTTTAGCTCCCCATCAAGTCACACATCATTATTGAATAAAATTTAAACATTAGAAACAAAACCAAGAGAATAAGAGAATAAAAAAAGATAGAAAAACTCAAGAATTGTATTCTTGATCTCCAAATCTCCTTGGATCTATAGCGACCGCTCCTCGATCGCTACCGACGACTTACAGGAGAATGCACCAAGTCCCGAACAAGCCTTAATTGAAACTTTTGTTGATACAATATATTCATTCCACCGATCTATATAATTGCTTAAACCGTATAACTCTTTGTAACATGATTTGAGCAATAGTCGTAATAAATCAACTTAACCTTTATTCCACATAATTGTTAAAATACGTTATATTCTATAATCTCCAACTGTACATTTATATTAAGACTAGTGTCCATTTACAAAAATAAAACACATTACAAATGACTCGACCTCTAGCAGCAGAGCGACTCAGGATAAAATGCTATGAGATGCCTTTACCTATCCACAGTGGACAATATGTGCTGATGAATGCACACTAGGTTGATCTATCTGCAAAAGGGGAGTTAAGGGGGTGAGTTTCACAGACTCAGTGATTATCGGCTCCGTGAGTAGGGCATAGATGGGAAACAAGCTTAGAGCAGATCATTTGAACAATAAAACCAAAGTATAAAATTATTGTCACGACCCGAAACTCCCCATCGGGCCCATGACAACCGTCGCAACATCCTGATAAGCACTCATACCCGAACTGTCGACCGGAATCTCACAAGGCTTAGCATCAGTTTCCACATCTCCCCAGTAAGCAATAGTTATTAAATCTCATATTTCAAAATATCACAAATCATTTCCAATAAAAAACATTAAAATATTATCTTTTGGCTCATAGGGGAATTTTCGTCATTTCTCTTCAAAAATTCCAAAACTGGCTAAAATTATAGTAGATGAGTAGAAAACATACATTTCATGCTTAAAAATAAATTTAGGAGTCTAAAATGTTCGTTTGAAGTAAAATTTTGACTATTTCAATATAATAAAAATATTCAATAAAATAATCTAATTTCCTATAAAACAATTTTTATAAAGCTATCGGTAAATAATTTTTATAACGTAAAAGTTAAATATATTCATACATACTAAAATGCGAATAACCAAAGTATAAAATTACTTTTACAATAACACGTGGGCCCCCAAACGACCATGAAGATATAGGACTGTGAACTCTTACTTTCTAGGATACAACTCTGAGATTAGTTCTCATCTTAATCGACAATCCACAATTGTCTTGAGCCTGAAATATGGGTAAGAAGAGGGGTGAGATTACATAATCCCAATGAGTAAACAGATACCATCCAAAGTATCTAAAGTCGAGTAAAAATGAGACAAGTAAAATATTCCAATCCAATATATTTTTCACAGCATCAATACTCAGTTTACTCAAGTAATCCACTTGGCTTATGCATTTCTTAAACTTGGCTTCTGCCAAAATCATTCTGGGGGATACCTTGGTCGAGGCATCTGACCGAGGCCCCCAAGGTTGTTCAGTGTAGTACACATATGAATATATTTTTACATTTGAAAATCTAGCCTTGCCTTGGCGTTGACTGAGTCTCACTTCCACGTGGTGGTTAGGCGTGAAGTGAATTCAAATCCTACCTCAGGAGTTACTCTCCATGCCTCTCTACCGAGGTAAGCAAAAAAATCGAGTTTTCGTGCCCCTCTTATTGGCTGGTCCACGGAACCCGCTCTGCCACTGCAGTGACCACAATTATATCCCATCATTCAATGAAAATTTTAACAGCATGACTAGGCCATTTTAATACTAACCAACCTGCACGGCAAACAGCATTTTATATATTCTCAACACAATAACCAATCAGCCAATCATGCCACATTCATCATAAGCCATACAATTCAAACAGTAATTTGTAATACAAGTAAATAGTCTCCAATTACTCTATTTTTGAAACCGTTATTCAATTTTCTAGAAAGTTTATAAAATCATTTTATACAATCACAATTTCTCTTAAAACATAGCAATTTACCACTTAAACCCATTTTCTATAAAATCACACAATTGAATAAAAACTACTCTAGATAATTAAGACGATAATAAGTTTACTCACAGTATTAGGAGTAGAAATACTCATATTCTCGGTCCACGGGTGCAGTCTCCTACCCATGTCAAATGGCTCACCACCTATCCATAGTACATGATACAAAATTCAATAATTTGTGTCAAACCATTATAAACTATTTCAGGCCCTTATCAACAAGTATGCATGAGATTGGGTGTGAAATGTCTGGACAAGCGCTTAATTGTGGTGTCCGACCTAATTTGCCTAAACATGGTTTAAATTGCTAAAACCTTCAATTTAACTCCAATTCAATCCATTTCACTTTCAATGCTCCAATTATACCCAAAATACCTCAATGATTGTGAATGAGATTCAATTTATCAGTCCCGAGTCAATAATCATACATGTCTATATGTTAAGCAAAAATTTAGATTTTCACACCAAATTTTCCCATTTAATTTCTACCTTCACCAATCATCAATTTCCATCAAAGTACCACAAAATATCATAAAATTCTTCATCAATCTCTCTCCTAGAATATTCGGCCCTTTAGGGTTTAATGAAAAACATATTGTTTTTGTCACGACCCAATTCCCGGGCCATGACCTGCGCAAGGACCCAATGAGCATAGCCCACTAAGCCCAAGCAAGCCTATTTTCATTTACTTTATTCCATACATGCTCGTGTGAGGCGTCCACACGTAATGCACCCAGTGTGCATACAATGCCAATTAACCATGGCACATCCAATCACACATACACACACACCTTTTCCCGGGTGTGAACACAGCCAATTCACAATGGGATTATCAACATTAATATACATGCACTATACCAGTCATGTATTTAGCAATTTACATTGCTTACACATATGCACATAATTAGATTGTATTCACAATACAATAAACACCCACGACTTCCAGCGGAGACATTTACAATAAAAACGGGCAGCTATTGAATGCCTTACACATACCAGGAGATGAACTACAATGATCCCACGGTGTAGGAATCTACAACCTCCTGATCTGAAACATGAATTTTTGAAAACGGTGAGTACAAAACTCAGTGAGCAAACATTAGATAGGAACAAGCCATAATATCAGGAAGGGTTAATAAAACATGATGCACCGATTGAAAATGAGACAATTTTTTTCTTCTAACTAATATTTAAATCCCTTTTTCCCAATTTACGACAATTCATATGCCATACAATCTCACACATATATACTTGAAAATATGAACAATCATATATGTACACAAACACATTTATCTGAGCACTCGCAAGCGTTACGTATCGCCGTCCCTGCAAGCCCCTGGACAACAAATCACACTTCACCAATGTTCACGAGTGATAGTTTCCAGGAATGGTGGGCGTTACGTATCGCCGTCCCCACTTTGCTTAGTTTTCAAAATTTCTAGTAAATAGTGGGCGTTACGTATCACCGTCCCCACTTTACTAAATTCTGAAGTTCTAGGAAATAGTGGGCGTTACGTATCGCCGTCCCCACTTTGCACACCATTTCAGGCATGTGCATTTTCCTCTTCACACGTGCACGGTGGTAATAATTTCACAACACTTCTTAACAATACATATAAATATCATAACAATGTACATATTTAGCACAATTAAATTTCACCTCAATAAAATAATATTTCATGCCTTCATGCATATCACATAATTTTATGCCTTCATGCATATCACATAATTCATCACATAAAATCATTTTAATCAAAGGCTTGTTCCCGGCACGTATTTTTTTAAAAAAAAAAAAACTTCGGATAAATCATTTAATTATCTTAATCAATAAAATATGCATTTCCCAAATAATTTGAAATGCAAATTCACTCACCGTCTTACAAATCCGGATTCCGGATGCTCTCGGATTAAAAATCCTCAATCACGATTCCTTTGCCTTTCTCGGACTTCTCACCACCTTAACACAGAATAAAATTAAGAAATTTACTATAATGCCCCCAAACTAATATAAACTAATTTAAATTGCTAACGTATAATACGCAAAGGCAAAAATGCGTTCGATTATCGCTTTAACGCGGTATTGCCTAATTTCGACCGATTACCCGATTAATCGGCTATTATGTCTAATTTGATTCCAAATTGATCCATTCTTTTTCTAATACCTTAATTCACCACAAAACATTTAATTAATGCCAATTTCAGCATTCAACCTTTTTCCATTTCTTTATGGAAAAATTCGGCCAATACAGTGCATTAGCACTGAAAATTTTTCTACTACATTTTTCACTTGAATTTGTCATTTTCTAATTTCTTTCATTTCAAATGAAATCATTTCAATTGAAATGAACCAATTTCCTCATGCACTCTCCACCCTAGGTTCGGCCTAATGAAGAACAACCATGAGATTCAATTTCTTTCTTCCATTTTTGTTCATAATCATGCTTAACTACTTCTAAACACTAACATAGTATAAATTCAATCCAATCCAACATCAAATCCTTACTCATACCCATTTTTTAGAATTCATTCCATCATGATATCTCAATATTTAACCATAGAAATCAAGAACAAAAGCATAGGTAAGCTAGGGTTAGAGTAAATCTAAAGAAAAGTTACTTTTGTTTTGCTTGAATCTTGAAAAACACTTGAAATCTATGGATTTTTGGCTAGGTTTTTATGGTTTTCCCTTGGTTCTTGTTTTCTTCCCTTCAATTCTGGTGGGTGCCGAATTTTGAGTGAGAAAGTGAGGGCTAAGGCTGATTTTTATGGCTTAAATAATAAAATAACCAAGTTGCCACATGGCATTATGCCATTGGCCCAATTTCTTGACTTTTTGACTTTTTCTTCCATTTATTCTCCACCACTTGATCAATCAAGTCAAAGTCTGATCCAAGGATGATTATGGCTGGAAAAATTATCCTAGTAGTGAAAAATTACGGTTTTGCCCCCCGAAATGGCAAAATTACAATTTTACCCCTACACTTCGAAATGTACCGAAATTTCATTATTTTCACTATCCAACCTCAAATAATACTAATATTAATCCATATTAACCAAATGGGGCAAAATCCTTTCAAAAAAATTCACGTTTAGCACTCCGGTGGCAAAATTACCATTTTGCCCTTGTGCTCCAAAAACATTGGGAATCACCATTTTACACTGCTAAACATCATTTTATGATCCCATAATCATAATTGTATGTCATATAATTATTTTTGGTCCAATGTGACCAAATCTTGGCTAAAAATCTCCATTAATCAACAAATGAGAAAATGACCGTTTTGTCCCTAACTGGTCAATTTTCCCGATTGACTCCAAACAGGACCTTGAACTCTGAATCACTATTCTGAGCTATTCTGTGGGTCTCAGAATTTTGAAATTCCTCTTAGAATTTCTATTAAACTAGTTGAAGCTCGATTTAACTTAATTGTACCATTAGGTACAATACCGGCTTTTCAACCAATTAGACAGGGTCTCACAGTTTTACTTCTAATTTTCACACCATTAATCATTAACATATTAAAACACTAACATCACTTAATTCTCTCACCATAATTCATCATTTCCTAACCCATTTCACTTGAAATGAAATCATTTCATCACACACACACACCATGGGACATTCAACCATTGAAGATTAATGGGGCAAATGGAATTTTTCCTTGTTGTTTTACTTCTAAACATGCTAAACTAACCTTAAACACTAACATACCTCAAAATCAAATCAATCCAACATCATTTCTCTCTCCATACCCATTCGACCAGCCATGATTTTCCCATGAAAACATGCAATCCAACATGGAAAATAAGGAGAAATGCATGGGAAAAATAAATCTTAAGTTTAATTTGATAAATCTTACCTTTTTCCACTAATTTCCTTGATTTTCCACACTTTTTCCCTTGGAATTCTCCACCTAGGGTTAGTTCTTTTTCTTTTCTTCTCTATTCTCCCTTTGGCTGACCATGCTAAGTGAGTGGGGAGGGTTTGGGCTGATTTTTATGCCTTTTTATAAAAAAATAATAAAATAATAAAGGCTTGATACATGGCATGTTTTAATTGGTCCATACTTTAATTATTTGACTTTTAATTCATTAATTCTCCACCACACAATTTCTCATATTTATCAATTTCCATGATGAATAAAATCCCTTAGTCTTGACAAATGTTGGGGGTGAAAAATTATCTATTTGCCCTCAAGGTGGTAAAATTATGATTTTACCCCTATACTCTGAAAAGTACCGAAATTTCATTTTTTTCACTTTTCAACCTCAAATTACACTCCAATTGATCAATCTTAATCAAATCGGGCCAAAATCTTTTCTAAAAATTCTCGTTTTGTCCTATAGTGGTAAAATTACCATTTTGCCCCTATGTTTCAAAAATACCGAGAATTACAATTTTTCACTACTAAACCCCATATTATACTTCAAATGATTAATCTTGGTCAAAATTTTTATTAAACATTTAAATTTTAACTTTGGGTGGCAAAATGACCATTTTACCCTCAATCGGTCAATATTCCCGATTGACTCCAAATCGACCCTCGAACTCCGAATCGCCATTTTAAGTCATCCATGGACTCTGAAATTCTCAATTTCACCTTAAAATCCCTATTTTAATTAGTTTGAGGCATAAATTGACTTAGTTATACCTCTATGTACAGTACCGACTCTTGACAATTTTTCGAGGCTTTCCAAATATGCAAACATGTTGTCCATCACATGTAGGACATGGCAGATATTTTAGGGCTAGGTTTGACAATTATAAACTTATAAAACCAAATAACAAGTAGGGTATTTGTGCCTTGTAAAAATAATGTCGTAAAATCATAGTGCAATGCTTTCCCTAGCAAACAATGCTGAAAACAAAGCATAGTAAAATAAATTGCAATCATAAAAATCATCTATTTCGTTCAAAAATACAATAGCTGTATAAAAACACGCATTCTCCCAAAATGTATGGCATGTAAAATAATCGTATACATTCACACATATCAACTTATGATCAACATAAAAAGCACTAAAAAGTTTCAATCAAATAGAGAAGCTACCGAAAAACATTAACTCTCCACCATGCAAAAGAGTATGAGTCTGAAAACTCTTAAGGCTCTCGAGAAGGTAATCATAGATATCAACCCGTGGACCCTCTTCCACATAATAACAATCCGGGGGGGGGCCCCTTCTAGTAGATTCCCACAACCATGGCAGTCTTGACAATGTTGGTTGACATCAAAGAAATCACGTGGTCACGACCACGTATTGTTACACCCCGTACCCTCGTTCAGAAGCCAATAAGGCCCTATTGATGAGACAAAGGGTCATTTGACGTAAATTTAAGTGCCAAAGAGCGATAATGGGAGAAAAGAAAATTTTAAAATAAAATAATATTTTATAAATAAAATAATATTAAAATTTTAATATTTTAATTATTGTTGAAGTTAAACAGAAATGAGGGTTATATGACTAATCTAAGTGGGGGAGAGAAAGTAAGAAAGGATTTTGAAGAAAAAAAGACGTTAGTGAGGCCCGCGTGTCTTTATTAAATAAAGCTAATGCAAGTAAGTACGTATTTAAATATTATGGTGATACCGTGGTGAAGTGTAAACCTTATATTTTATTTGTACATGTGTAAAGGAAGGAAAATAGAACGAAATTGGAGTTTAAAAAAATGTTAGAAAGACCCAATTGTAAAAGATGAAAGTTGGAGGGTTCATGTGGTAAATAAAGAAAAGTTTGAAGACTTATTTGCAATTTCACTATTTGAAATTAAAATGAGGAATTTACTAACCAAGGAAGGTTAGACTATGTGGAATATGAGATGTACATGTGAAAGTTACTATTATATGCAACCATAGCATGCAAAAAGGAAAAGTTAGTGGGGGACATGTGGGACCCCCACCATATGAAGTAAAAGAAAGAATAAGATTAAAATTTGTTTGCATGAAATGTAATTGGTGCAATGATGGTCAAATGAAGGAAAAAGAAAGTGGGATGAATGTGGTTTGGATGGGACAATGAATTATTAAATAAAACATACAGTAAATATGGTGTAAGGAATAAAAATGAAAAATAATGAAAAGTAAAGAATAAAAATGCAAGTGGCGGATAGAAAGGTAGCAAGCTTTTTCCATGTGATTTTATCACATAAAATAAGTGGAAAAGAAGCCAAAAGAACCATTCAACTTTGGGCAATCTGCCCATGCAAAGAAAATAAAGAAGAAAGAAAAGAAAAATAAAGGAAAAAGGAAGGCATAGGGCAATCCGCCCATGTGAAGGCAAAAATAAGAAAAGAAAACCATTTTTCAAGGCTCAGCCTTGAGGAGTCCATCCATATCCAAAGAGGAAAGAGAAAGGGGAAGAAAAGAGAAAGGAAAGGGAAAAAAGAAAGAAAGAAAATGAGAGAAATGAGGGAAGGTTCGATTGGAAGAGCTAGAGAAAAATCGAGAGCTTTTTCCTCCCACCCACATGCCATTATTGAGAGTCAAGGAGAGCTTGGTGGTTTGGCTTAAAGATTTCAAGGTAAAGAAGGTAAAAATTGTTAGTTTGATAGAATGCATGCTTTTTAAACCAGTTATAATGTGTGAAAATGTTTGTGGCAGCAAAAGAAAACTGTGCATGTTAGTGAATTACAAGGAATGTGAGGCTTTGCTACCAATAAGCTTGAGATTTCTATTGACTCCAGTAGTTTTTGATGATAATAAAAAATTCCCACTCATTTGTATCTAATATTCCTACTTAAGTGTGCAGGACAAGATTTGTATGCAAATAATAATCAAACCATTCAAAGGCACATTTTCAAAAGCCTTATAAACAATGAGCCATATTTGGTCAACATAGAGGAAGTATCTTAGTCAAATATTAAAGGATATTAGTCAGTTAAAATTCAAAATTAGAAGTTGGCAGGTTCAAGAATATTTGAGAAACAGAAGCAACTTAGCCAACCAAGAAATGGATTAGTCAACTAAAATCTTACTGCAAGAAATCTGATCTTCAAGACAGAACCAACTTAGTCAACCAAGAAGTAAGTTAGTCGACTAAGTGCTCACTGCTAGGAACTGCAATTGAGAGACAGAGTTGACTTAGTCGACTAAGTCATATGTTAGTCAACTAAGAGCATTCTATCTAAAAATTTGAACAGGGCACTAGAAGACAGATTAATGGCTACATTTGGTACTAAATTGTTCCCAACAGTCAGAAATTGCCCAACACTCATCAAAGCTGATTTTTCAAGTATAAAAGGGACTTCCAACAGCTAGAGAGATAGTTTTTGAGAAATTTTGAAGGCTTACAAGTTCAAAAGAGCTCTAAAATAGCAAAAATCCTTTGTAAACCTGTTGCACTTCACTCCTATCTTTGTATTAGAGAAAAACACTTCACTTGTACCACTTAAATCAACTTGGTGATCATAGGTACACTCTTGTTTCTTTACTTCTTGTATACTTAGAGTGAGGGAGTCACTCTAAGGGGTTTATTCAAGCTTGAATAGCTTGATTTTGAGTATAGGTTCTAACTTAGCCTTGAAAAGTTAGGTGTTGGATTTTGGTTGATCCCGTGAAAAACTAGTGTAAAAGTCTTGGCTGAGCCTAGTAAAAGCCATTATAAAGTTTAGTGAAAGCTTGTGAATTTCACCATTCTTAGTGGATTGAGTTGGAAAATCTTTGGTTGAGTAATCAAGGTAGTGGATGTAGGTCTTGGACCGAACCACTTTAAATTGCTACACATTATCTACTTTATTTTTGTTTTCATTGTTTTCTAAGTTATACCCTCTTCTAGTTAAAAGCCAAAAAGTGCTATTCACCCCCCATCTAGCACATTTATTTGGGACCAACAAGTGGTATCAGAGCCAAGTTCCCTGTTTTTAAAGTCTAACACCCTTTGGGAAGATCCATGGCTCTTCAAAAATTCATTATAGCTGACGGACAGTCAACAAATAGACAACCTCTGTTTGATGGCTCAAATTACTCATATTGGAGCACTATGATGTCAATATACATTAGAGCAATTGATTATGAAATGTGGGACGTCATCACTAATGGTTCTTTTATTCCCTCAACCTTAAATGTAGTCATCAATGAGTTAATGCCCAAGCCAAGGTCAAAATGGACCGAAGTTGAAACCAAGAGTCCAAACAAACCTCAAGGAAATCAATACACTTGTGCCTTAATTCCCACAGAATTCAACAAGGTATCAAGTTGTACCACTGCTAAACAAGTGTGAGAAAAATTTAGAGTCATCCATGTAGAGACTTCACAAGTCAATGAGTCTGAAATAACTCTTCTTACACATAATTATGAGATGTTTAAAATGGAACCTAGTGAAGATATCACCAGCATGTTAGATAGATTCACCAATATTACAAACAAATTAAGTTAGTTGGGCGAACCAATTCCTGAGCATGAAATTGTTAAAAGACTTCTTAGAAGCCTGCCCAAAAATTAAAAGCCAAAAGTAACTACCATCCGTGAGGCCAAGGACTTAAATGTTATAACGCTGGATGAAATTTATGGATCACTCCTCACTCATGAGTTGGAGCTAAAAGAATAAGAAAAAGAAGACAAAAGAGAAGCAAAGGAAAAGAAGAAGAACATTACCTTAAAAGCAAGCATCATCGAAGAAGAACTAGATAGTCTATCTTGTGATGGTGATAAAAAGCTTGCTTTAATTGCAAGAAGATTCAAAAAGGTTATGGACCAAAGAAATCGAAAATTAGCTAGGAGAAGTTATAAAAGAGATCAAGGCACATCATGGATAAATAAAAATAAAATCGAACCAAGCATCAAGGAAGAGCTTATATACTTCAAATGTAAGAAGCTAGGACACTTCAAGTCAGAATGCCCTTTACTAAAGGAAGAAACTCCCAAGAAAAGCAAAAAATCAAAGAAGGTAATGGTGGCAGCCACTTGATCAGATAGTGACATGTCAAGCTCAAGTGATGAGGATAAAAAGATGGAAGAAAAAGTAAATTTATGTCTAATTGCAAAGTATGATGAATCTGAGGTATCCTCATCCCCCTATGATATTTCTATTAATGAACTACAAGATGAATATGAATGTCTCTATGATGAGTTTGAAAAACTTGCATCTAAGTATAAGACTTTGAAAAGAAAAACTACATCCCTTGAGACTGATTTGTAAAAATTAAAGCATGATTTTAATTCAGTTTTTGAGCAAAGAAATTTTCTACAAATTGAGTTAGAACATTCCAAAATAGATTTTGAAATCTTGAAATTGGAGCTGCAAATCAAATCTGAAACTTTGCAAAAAAAAATTGATGAAAACATAGCTCTTACATGTTTAATAAAGGAAACATAAAAGGAGAGAACATATTTTAAGAAAAATTCTCATAATATTTCATCTAGATGTTTTAACTGTGGAAAATATGGACATTTATCTTATGATTGTTACAAGAAAGGAAATATGCAAAAAAAAAAAATTAGGTTCCAAAAGGATCTTATATTTCAACTAACACTCAAGGACCCATCAAAGTGCAGGTACTTATTAAGAAAAACTAAAATTATGTGTTGTAGGTTGAGCCGAGCCTAAAAGTCACTTGTTCAAGAGCTCAACTAAAAGTGAAACAGCTTTCGTACATGGACAGTGGATGTTCACAGCACATGACTAGAAATGAAATGCTATTTACTCAACTAGATAAGAAAAAGGGAGGAACCATATCCTTTAGTGATGATTCAAAAGGTAGAATCTATGGCATAGGAATGGTTGGTAAAAACTCTCGAGCTCAAATTAGTCATGTGTTGCTAGTTAAAGGTTTGAAACACAATTTATGTGATAAAGGATTTAAAGTATGTTTTGATTCCAATAAATGTGAGGTAATGACATAAGCACAAACAAAATTTCATTTGTAGGACAAAGGATTAAGAACATGTATGTTATATTTCTTGAAGATCTTGAGAAAAGTTATGAAATATGTTTTATAGTAAATGAGGAAAATGATAGTTGGCTATGGCATAGGAGGTTAGGATATGTGAGCATGCATACAATGTCAAAGTTGATCAGAAAAAATCTAGTTGTTGGACTACCTGATATTAAGTTTGAGAATAATCAAATATGTGATGTTTGTCAACTAGGAAAACAAGTTAGAACATCCTTCAAAAGTAAAAAGAATGTGTCAACCTCTAGACCTCTTGAGTTGTTACACATTGATTTGTTCAGACCAATAAGCACAACTAGTCTAGGTGGTAAATCATATGGATTTGTGATAGTTGATGATTACTCTAGGTATTCTTGGGTGTACTTCCTTGCTTATAAGAATAAAGTACTATCAGCTTTCATAAATCACTGTAGGAAGGTTGAGAATAAAAAATGGTTAGCTATAGTTAACATTAGTAGTGATCATGGTGAGGAGTTTGAAAGAGATGATTTTGAAATTTTTTGCAATGAAAAAGGGTTGGAACACAACTTTTCTACACCTAGAACACCCCAGCAAAATGGAGTTGTAGAGAGGAAAAATCAAACATTGAAGGAAATGGCTCGAACTATGCTTTGTGATAATAATCTACCTAAATATTTTTGGGTTAAAGCTATGAACACTGCTGCATATATTTTTAATAGAGTCTCAATTAGAGCCATGATATCAAAGACTCCATATAAACTTTACAAGGGTAGGAAACCAAACATTTCACACCTTAGAAGCTTTAGTTGCAAATGTTTTGTTTTGAATAATGGAAAATATTCACTAGGAAAGTTTGATGCAAAAAGTGATGAGGCTATATTTTTAGGATATGCATTGATTTCAAAGGCTTAAAGAGTTTTCAATAAAAGGACTTTGAGCATTGAAGAATCAATCCATGTAGTTTTTGATGAATCTATTGCCTTACAAAAGGAAATTTATGATGATGATGATGATGTAGAGAATCTAGAAAAGCAAATAGACAAAATGAGCCTAGAAAATAATAAGAATTATGTAGAAAGCTCACCTAGAGGAGAATCCAAAACTCCATCTCTAGAAAACTTACAAAGACCAAAAATCCAGCATAGTGATCTACTAAGAAGTTGGAGATATGTAAGAGGTCATTCAGAAGATCAAATCATTGGTGATATTTCTCAAGAAGTCAAAACTAAGAGAGGTATAAGAGAGACATGTGAATTTTCAACTTTCATCTCTCAAATAGAGACTTAAAGTTTTGAAGAAGCTAAAAAAAGAGGAAAGTTGGATCATGGCCATGCAAGAGGAACTTGATCAATTCAAAAGAAACCATGTATGGTCATTAGTCTGTAGACCTTTAAACCACCTTATTGTTGGCACAAAATTGGTGTTTAGGAATAAGGTAGATAAGCAAGGGAATGTAGTTAGAAATAAAGCTAGGTTGGTTGCACAAGGATACAGCCAAGAAGAAGGAATAGACTATGAAGAAACCTTTGCACTGGTTGCTAGGATAGAAGCTATAAGGTTGTTGCTTGCATTTGCATGCTTTATGAATTTTAAGTTATTCCAAATGGATGTAAAGAGTGCATTTTTGAATGCTTTCATTCAAAAGGAGGTTTATGTTAAGCAACCACTAGGATTTGAAGACTTTGGAAAACCAGACCATGTTTTCAAACTTCACAAAGCCTTGTATGGATTGAAACAAGCTCCTAGAGCTTGGTATGAAAGGCTTTCAAAATTTTTAGTTGAAAAAGATTATGTTAGGGGTAGTATTGATACAACATTGTTCATTAAAAGATACTCAAATGATTTTATTATTGTCCAGATATATGTGGATGATATTATTTTTGGTGCAACTAATGAAGCTTTGTGTAAGAGATTTGCTGAAGAAATGCAGGGAGAGTTTGAAATGAGCATGATAAGAGAACTAAAATTCTTTCTTGGATTCCAAATCAAACAAAATGAGGAAAGAATCTTCATCAGCCAAGAAAGATACATTCAAGACATGCTTAAAAAGTTTGATATGCTGAAGCTACGGCCAATCAGCACACTAATGAGTCCATCCACCAGACTTGATGTAGATGAAAAAGGAAAAGATGTTGATCATAAGCTCTATAGAGATATGATCAGATCACTACTTTACTTAACAGCCAACAAGCCTAATATCCAATTTAGTGTATGTCTGTGTGCTCATTTTCAATCTCAACCCAAGGAATCACACCTGACTGCTGTTAAAAGAATCTTTAGATACCTCATAGACACACAAACTTTAGACATATTCTATCCTAGATAATCATCTTTTAGTCTAGTTAGATATTCTGATGCAAATTTTGCTAGCAGTAAAACTGATAGGAAGAGTACTAGTGGAACCTACTAGTTTTTAGGAAGTATGCTTATGTCATGGTCAAGCAAGAAATAGAATTCAGTTGCTTTCTTCATTGCTAAAGCAAAATATATTTCTCTAGGTAGCTGTTGTGCTCAAATCTTGTTGATCAAACAACAACTAAAAGACTATAGAGTATCAATGCATAACATTCTAATATATTGTGCTAATACAAGTGCAATTAACATTTTTAAAAATCCTATGCAGCATTCTAGAACTAAGCATATAGATATTAGGCATCATTTTGTAAGAGATCATGTAGTGAAAAGTGATATCAAAGTTGAGTTCATTAATACTTTACACCAATTAGTTGACATATTCACAAAACCTCTAAATGAGGAAAGATTTTGTGAAATTAGAAGAAATTTAGGTATGGTTAGTGTGCAAAAACTTTAGGAAATTTTTTAGCTTTATCCCATAAAACAGTAAGCACTTAGTTGACTAAGAGACGATTTAGCCAAATAAGAGCATTCTGCCCCCTTAAATAATAAGACTCAATCAGCTAAGGGAACGAGGAATAAAATAATGAAAAGAAAATATCTACCGGGTGACAAAACAACGAAGAAAAACCGCTTAAGCAAATAACTAAGTTTAAAGGGAAATTTTCAAAATTTTGAAAAAAAAAGAAGTTACAAATTGCATTTAAATAAGGGAAGGCAAATAGTTTTTTTAAATTAAACTACTCCCAACTTATTATCTCTACATTTTCCCTCTTCTGAAACCAATCCCTGAAACTAAAATCTTCACTCCTCAAACCTCTGAAACCCTAAGTTAACAAACTTCACAATTCAAATGGCTAAATCAGGATAATCAAAAGAAGCTCTGAAAAAGAAAAATGGGAAGTGACCAATAGAAGAAAGTTCACAGACTGAAATCCAAAAGAAAAAGAAAAAGAAGACCATGTCCAGTTCTAAAATTGAAAAATCAGGAAAAATGCTTACCAAGAAAAGTCACAAGACAGAAAAGAAAAAAGATAAGGGAAAATCGCCAAAGAAAGGTACCACTTCATCTTCTAAATTCAAAAATAAAGCACATGAAAATAGGCTCAAGAAAATTGAAAATGCCTCAATAACTTGTGGTAAATTCATAGACTAGGATAGCTTCAATGAAACCCTAAAAATTTAGACAAGTTTATCATACTATTTTGAGAAATTAAAACTGAAAGAGTTTAACATTTTTAAGAATCGGTCTTATAGTGCAAGTTTGGTGAAAGAATTTTATTCAAGTATAGCAGTGGACAAAGATGAACTTAAGGACTCGGTTGATTACATTGATCATGGTCTGAATGTTTTCGTGAATGGTATGGAATTTACTATAATTGCAAAAGATTTAGGGAATTTGCTTAAGGTTGAATATGAGAAAAAAAAGTTTGAATTCCTTGAGAATTATGAAAGAATTATGACCTCTCTTCCTTATGGGAAATTATCATAAGGAAGAAAGAAAAATTCTCCTCCAAGAGCAGTGCTGGCTTAATCACAAGTCCACAAACAAGAATACTGCATTACTTTATTCTTGCTAATATTCATGGCAGAAGTGACAGTTTAAGCTACATTAGTCTTCAAGACTTGTGGTTGATGGAGCATGCCTTTAATGGCACTCCACTCAATGTAGGTCGATTTATGATTAAAAGAATGAGAAATGCCTGCAAAGGGGACAAACTAAACTTACTTTATGGAAATGTGATTACTTCCTTAGTACAAAAAAAAAGGAATTTAGGCCAAAAGGTATGGATTAGATCTAGTAAAGAGTAGGGACCAAGCTATCTACTTAAGTAGCTTGCCAAAAATAGGCGATAAGCTAGAAAGAGAAACATTCATTAAGACACCCAAGGTCTCTACAATTCTAGCTCAACCAGAAGTAGCCTCTTCTCAGTTATCTAGTGAAATGATTTTTAATTCGTTAATGAGAATAGATGGAAAGCTTACAAGCCAAAGATCAAGGATGCAGAGAATTGAAGAAAATGTGGCTAAACTGGAAAATGCACTAAAAGAGAAAGCAAAAATGCCTTCTGAGCCAGAGGCTGTAGACACCTTGGCTACTCCCAATCAAACTCTAGCAGCTCAACCATTTAAAGATCCCATTTTCTAGGTTGAAAGGTATACTCTTCAAGTTGCAAGCCCTGCCTCTCAAGCTAAAGGTTCAACCTACTGAGCTGCTAGCCTTTCTATCCAAACTGAGGACCTTGAGTTAGGGATTGATCAACTAGAAAAATCCCCCTCACCAGAACCCCAAAACAAGGATGCATCTAACCAAGGTACTGAGGTACTTAGTTCTCTTAATGGAAATCCTCCCTCTGAGCCCTAACCTCAACAATAATCTCATCAAACATCTCCTCTACATTTTGAAGAGGTTTCAATCATGTGACTTTTTGTCACGACCCGGAACTCCCATCGGACCCATGACAACCGCCGCGACGTCCCGATAGGCACTCATTACTTGAAATGCTGACCGGAACCCCACAAGGCTTAACATCAGCTTTTGCATCTCCCCGGTGAGCGACAGTTATAAAATATCATATTTCGAAGAATCATATCACTTTCAGATCAAAATATTAAAATATTATTTTCTGGCTCACATGGGAGTTTTCGTCATTTTTTTTCGAAAATCTCGAAAACGACCAAAACGTAATAGGTGAGTAGAAAACACATGTTTCATGATTAAAAATAAATTTGAATGTCTAAAACCTTTATTAAAAGTGAAAATACAACTATTAGAATAAAATAAAAATATTGAGTAAAATATTCTATTTTCTTATAAAACAATTTTTATAGAAGCATCGGTAAATAATTTTTTAGCGTAAAAGTTAAATATATTCATACATATTATAATGCAGATAACTGAAGTATAAAATTACTTTTACAATGACACGTGGGCCCCCGACTAACCAAATGTAGTGGAAACAGTGCACCTACGGTCTCAATGAGTGCAACTCCACAAGTAACTCTCTACTAAGTCTGCTATCTACAGACAACTTCGAGCCCGTAATGTGGGGAAAAGAGGGTGGTGAGATTATGAAATCCCAGTGAGTAAACAGATACCATCTAAACTATCTAAAGGCGAGTAAATGGAGACGATTAAATAAACCATCGTAAAACAGTTCATAACACTTCAGTTCCTTTCACTAGGTAATATAAATTCGTTTTGTTCGAGAAATTAATATGGCTTATGTTTTCTTTAAAACTTGGCTTATGCCAACAAAATCATACTCAGTGACACCTTGATCAGAGGTATCCGACTAAGACCGCCAAGGTTGTTAAAAGTGAAAATACAACTATTAGAATAAAATAAAAATATTGAGTAAAATATTCTATTTTCTTATAAAATAATTTTTATAGAAGTATCGGTAAATAATTTTGTTAGCGTAAAAGTTAAATATATCCATACATATTATAATGTAGCTAACCGAAGTATAAAATTACTTTTACAATGACACGTGGGCCCCTGACTGACCAAATGTAATGGAAGTAATGCACCTACAGTCTCAAGAAGTGCAACTCCACAAGTAACTCTCTACTAAGTCTGCTATCTACAGATAACTTCGAGCCTGTAATGTGGGGAAAAGAGGGTGGTGAGATTATGAAATCCCAGTGAGTAAACAGATACCATCTAAACTACCTAAATGCTAGTAAATGGAGACGATTAAATAAACCATCGTAAAATGGTTCATAACACTTCAGTTCCTTTCACTAGGTAATATAAATTCGTTTTGTTCAAGAAATTAATATGGCTTATGTTTTCTTTAAAACTTGGCTTATGCCAACAAAATCATACTCGGTGATACCTTGATCAGAGGTATCCGACCAAGACCGCCAAGGCTGTTAAAATTTCATAATTTCACAAAATGTAGCCGATCCTTGGCGTTGGTTGAGTTCACTCTCACGTCGGGTTTTGGCGTGAAGTGAACTCTGTCATACCTCAAGAGTTACCCTCTGTGCCTCTCATCAGAGGTATAATATAATGGGTTTTATCGTGCCCCTCTAAATAGGTTGGTCTACAGAAACTCGTCACTACAGTGAGAATTCTATAACCCACCAATCAATCAAATATCCAATCGCATGATTTGGCAATTAATTCATTACACAGTCTATTCAAACAAAGCAAAAAATTCATAATTTTCAACAAAAAAATCGATTCAGCCAATCATGCCATTTTATCATAAGCCATCGAATTTAGATCATAATTTGTAACATAGCAAAGGGTCTCCAATTACTCAAATTTCAAAACCAGTATTAAATTTTCAAATCAAATTATAAAAATTCATTCTATTTTGTAATTTCTTCTTTTTCTCATAAAACAAGATAATTCACTAGTTAAATTTATTTTTCCACAAAATCACCAAATTGAATAAAATCTACTCTAGATAATTAAGGCGATAATAGGTTTACTCACTGTTTTCGGAAACCGAATTCTGGTACTTCGACTACGAATCCTCGGGTGCAAATTTCCTTGCCTCTATCAGAGGTCTCAGCATGTAAAACCTGACTCTATAAAATATATGCTATGTTATCCATGTACTCGGTGGAATGCTTGTACACTTGAATGTCTCGGGAAAATAGTTAAAAGTCAGTATTGTACCTAGTGGTACAATTAAGTCGATTTAAGCCTTGAACTAGTTAAAATAGGAATTTTATGGTGAAATTGGGAATTTCATAGTCTAAGGATGACTTAAAATAGCAATTCGGAGTTCTATGTCTAATTTGGAGTCAATTGGAAATATTGACCGATCAAAGGTAAAATGGTCATTTTGCCATTTAAGGACAAAATGGGACAAAATGAGAATTTTTAGAAAAGAATTTGACCACATTTGATCAAGATTGATCATATAGAGTATAATATAAGGTTTAGTAGTGAAAATTTTTCATTCTCGGTATTTTTGGAGTATAGGGGCAAAACGATAATTTTGCCTTACCGGGAGCAAAATGGTAATTTCCACCACCCAACACTAGTTAAACTTATAGATTTTATTCATGTATGGGAATGGATAAATATGACAATATATGTGGTGGAAAAGTTAAGTGAAAAAGTCAAATCTTTAAATTATAGACCAATCACAATTTGCCACTTGTCAAGCTAAGATTAATTTAATATTAAACATGAAAAATCAGCCCATAAATCCCCATTTTCAACCCTATGGTCGGCCAAACAAGAGGAAAGGAAGAACAAAACCCTAGGTGGGAAAAATCAAAGGGAAAGTGTGGAAATCCAAGGAATCAAGCTAGGTAAGGTGAAATTTCTTTATTTTTCCTTGAGATCTACACTGCCCATGCATTATTTTCTCATTTCCATGGTTGAATGACATGTTTGCATGATGAATGAGTGGATGGCCGAATGGGTATGGAGGGAAATTCATGATGGGATTGGGTTGATTTTGAGTTATGTTAGTGTTTAGAGTTAGTTAATCGTGTTTGGAAGCAAACCCATACGAAAAAGATTCATTTTCCCCACCATCCATCAATGGCCGAATGCCCCATGTTGTGTGTGTTGGTGGATTGATTTTTGTTTCAAGAGAAATGGCTTAGAAAATGATGAATTAAGGTGAGAAAATGGAATAGGAAAAATCATGGTGTTAGTGCACCACAATGGCCGAAATTTGCAAGAAGAATTATGAAGGTTTTTAGGCTGAATTTTAGGTTATTGGAATTGTGTTTAGTGAATTGAAGTATTGGAAATGGAATAGAGCAATTTGGAAGAAAAATTAGACACGTTGGCCATTTAATCGGGTAATAGGCCGAATTAGGTCAACACCGCGTTTAGACAATATTCAAAAGAATTTTTGCATTTCACATCATGCATTAGTAGTCTAAATTAGTTTATTACAATTTAGGGGCAATGTAGTAAATTTCTTGATTTTGTATTGTGTCAAGGTGGTGAATCCTCTGGCAAAGGCAAGGAAATTGTACTCGAGGATTAATAGTCAGAATACCCGAAATTCAGTTTTCAAAAACTGTGAGTAAACTTACTATCGTCTTAATTATCTAGAGTAGATTTTATTCAACTTGGTGATTTTGTGAAAAAAGATATTAAAAGGTGAATTGCTTGTTTTATGAGAAAAATATGATTTAATAAAATAAATTGAATTTGTACAAATTGATTTGAAAAATCGAATGATGGTTGATTTGAAATTAGAGTAATTGGAGACTGCTAATTATTGTGTGATATGTTGTATTTTGATTTAAATGGCTTATGATAAAATGTGAGCATGAATGGCTTAATTGATATTTGTGTTGAAATTATCTAAACTATGTATTTGGCCTTGAGAGGCTATGTATGAAATAATTGCCATGTCATGCTAGTGGAATTTAATTGAATTGGTGGGATTAGAAAGGTCACTGCAGTGGCGGGTTCCATGGACCAACCTATAAGAGGGGCACGGAAACCCAATTAGATGTGTTCACCTCAATTGGAGAGGCGCGTAGGATATCTCCTAAGGTGGGATTTGAACACACCTCATGCCAGCCCATCACGTGAAGGTAAGATTCAGCCAACGCCAAGGAACAGTTGTGTGATCAAAATAAGAACATAGTTTATGTGTATGTGACATTTAATAGCCTTGGCAGACTCGGGTGGATGCCCCTGGACAAGGCATTGACGAGTACTAGTTTTGACGAGAGCCTAGCTTTTTAGAAATTCATAAGCCTTATTGAGAAATTGAATGAACTACAATCACTTTCGTGGGTTGGGATAAAATTTTATGTTAAGAAGCCTATTGTGATGGGAAGTTTTCATTGTCTCCATTTACTCAACTGTAGATATATTTTATGATGTTTGTTTACTCACTGAGTTGTGAAAACTCACAACTCTCCTTTCCACCCCTTTTAGGCCCAGAATAGTTGTAGATAACTGAGTTTGCTGAGGACTTCAGTTGGCTTTGCAACCTCACCAACAGTAGGTTCACTGTCTTTTATACTTTTGAACATTCGTTGGCCCATGTGTCACTATAAATGAAATTACATACCCTGATTATTTGTATAATAGTATGTATAAATATATTTAATTTTTACGCTGTAAAAATTATTTATCGATAAGTTTATAAAAATTGTTTTATATGAAAATAGAATATTTTATTGAATATTTTTATTATACTCAAATAGTTATAATTTTAATCTAAGAGAATGTTTTAAACATCTAAATTTATTTTTAATCATGACATATGTGTTTTCTACTTATCTGCTACATTTTTAGTCAAATTCAAAATTTTCGGGGAAAAATAACCTAAATGCCCCTATGAGTCGAAAATTATTTTATGCTTGTAATTTGGTAAAACATGATGATCGGCGACTGTCGCTCACAAGGGAGATAAGAAATCTTATATAAAAGCCTTGCGGGGTTTTGGTCGGTATTCGGGGTATGAATGCCTATCGAGACATCGCGATAGTTGTCACGGGCTCAATGAGAGTTTCGGGTCGTGACACACCACCTTGACATAGTATGAAATCAAGAAATTTACTACATTGCCCCTAAATTGTAATAAACTAATTTAGACTATCAATGCATGATATGAAATGCCAATTTGTCCGGATATCGCTTAGACGCGGTGTTGACCTAATTCGGCCTATCACCCAATTAAATGACAAATGTGTCCAAATTAATTCTAATTTGCTCCATTTCCTTTCTAATACTTGAATTCACCAAATGCAATCCAAATAACCTAAAATTCAGCACAATTACCTTCCCATTTCTTCAAGGGAAATTCAACCATATTGGTGCACTATCACTAAAAATTTTCCTATTCCATTTTCTCACCATAAATCATCATTTTCTAACCAATTTCTCTTGAAACAAAATCAATCCATCATCCACACACAACATGGGACATTCGGCCATTGAAGGGTACTAAGGTATATGTGATTTTCTTCACTTGTTTTCATGTTACATATCATTAATCACCTAAAAACACTAACATATCTTAAAATCAACCAATTCCAACATCATTTCTCTCACCATACCCATTCGGCCTACCATAAATTCATCATGAAAACATGTGATTCAACCATGAAAAATAAGGAGAAATGCATGGGTAGTGTAGATCTCAAGCAAAACTTGAAAAATCTTAACTTTTTCCACTTGATCGATTGAATTTCCATAATTTCTCTTGAATTTTCTTAATTTTTCCTAGCTAGGTTTTTGTTTTCGTTTTGTTTTCCCTTTTCTTCCTTTTGTTCTTCCTTTGGCCGACCCATATGGGGTTAAATGGGCTGACTTTTATGCTTTTTATAAGGAAAATAATAAATAAGTAAAAGCTTGACACATGGCATAATGTAATTGGTCCATAATTTAATTATTTGACTTTTACACTTTAATTCTCCACCACATTTTATGCCATATTTATCCATTCCCACAATAAATAAAATCCACAAAATTGACAAATGTTAGGGGTGGAAAATTACCATTTTACCCCTAGGGTGGCAAAATTATCGTTTTGCCCCTATACTCCGAAAATATCGAGAATTAAAATTTTTCATTACTAAACCTCAAGTTATACTCCAAATAATCAATCTTGGTCAATTGGGATCAAAATTGTTTTCTAAAATTTCCCATTTTGTCCTCGAGTGGCAAAATTACCATTTTACCCCTAAATTGTCAATATTCTCGATTAACTCCAAATCAACCCTCGAACTTCGAATCACCATTTTAAGTCATCCCTAGACCATGAAATTCTCAATTTCATCTTAAAATCCCTGCTTTATCTAGTTCGAGGCTTAAATCGACTTAATTGTACCACTAGGTACAATACTGACTTTTAACTATTTTCCCGATACATTCAAGTGTGCAGGTGTGATGTCAATTACATAAATGACATGGCAGACATTTTAGGGTTGGGCTTGACGCTTTTTCAACAAATGGTTCAAGAGGAGCAAGTTGAGAAAGAAATAGCTAAGGCAAAAGCTTAACAAGCCACATCTGCTCCAACTCTTTCAATAGAAGGGCAATTTGGGAAACAAAAAAGAAAAGCTATTATAGCTCCCACAACAAAATCCAAACCACTAGGGAAACGCATTAAAACCATGGCCACCAAGACCAAATTTCTTAAAAAGAGAAAATCCTTTCGGCTGGCTGAGAAAGCTAAAACAGCAACTATTTCTTCTCCCTAAGATCCAGTTGAACTTTCTGACCAATCTTCACCCAAACTCTCACCACAACAATCACCTTGTGAACCTTCTCCACAACCCCTTAATGTCCACTATGGTACTAATGAGTCCTCAACTTCTGATTCAAAGGATGAATGAAGACCCCTTAGTTGATGATGCCAAAAAGGGGGAGAGAAGTAGAAAGTAAAAAAAAAAAAAAAGGAGAATAAATTAAAAACAATGTTAAGATGAAGGAACTAGAAAAATAAAAAAAAATGTTAGGGTGGAGGTACCAAAAGTTTAGAGGAGAAATGAAGTAAAACTGAACCAGGGGTAATTTAGGAATATTAGTTGTTACTTTTTGTTTTCCTATTGTTTTTGCCCTGTTGACAATTGAAACACTTGAATTTAATCTTCCTGCTTATGTTTTTGTGTGAAAAATAGGGATGCTGATATGTTTACATTATTTGGTTGTTAATGGTTGAATAGTTTATTGAGTTTCTGCCATTGTGTTTCTATTGCTGACAAAATAGCTGATAATGGGCTATTTTGCTAATGGCTAATGTCTGTCATGATATTATGAATAGAATGTGCTTGTGGATGCATATGGATGATAATTTTTACCATACCAGTTGAATAATAAATGATTTAGATGAAATCTAGAAGCAATATGCTATTGATAGACAAATAACTGAAAAATTGATAATATTCTGTCAACTAGTCATCTCTTGCTACTTGCCCTATAAGTCTATATGTATATTTTCTATCAAGGGTTAGAATATACAATGTCACTATCTATATAACATGGATAAAAACTTGTTCGAAAGAATAAAAAATATACACACACTAAGGGGGAGCATATACTTGAAGGGGAAAATCCTCATTTTCTGCAGAACTGAAATGAACAAATGGACATCATGCTTTCAATCAAGAAATGTTTTGTCATCATCAAAAAGGAGGAGATTGTTGACTCCAGTAGTTTTTTATGATAATAAAACATTCCTACTCATTTGTGTCTAATATCCCTACTTGAGTGTGTAGGACAAGATTTGTATGCAAATAATAATCAAACCATTCAAAGGCACATTTTCAAAAGCTTTATAAACAAGGAGCCTATAATACCTCGTACCCTCGTTAGACACCAATAAGATCTTATTGATCAAACGAATGATCATTTGATGTGATTTGGTGTGCTAAAGAATGACAAAAGATGATTCAGAAGTAAACCGAGACATAATGATGTGTTTCGGGACCAAATAAGGTAAGTGAAAAATTTTAGAATAAAATAATATTTTATTGAATAAAATAATATTAAAATATTAATATTTTATATATTATAAAAATTAGTCATGAAAAATGGAGTATGACTAATTTAAGTGGGGGAGAATAAATAAAGAAGAATTTTGAAGGAAAACGACGATAATTGTGCTCGCGTGATTTTACTAAATCGAGTAAACGCGGTAAGCAAATATTTAAATATTATGGTGACACCGCGTTGAAATACGATTTCGATATTTTGGTCGTACACGTGTAAAAGAATAAAGACAGAAGAAAATTAAAATTTTACATGTGTTGGAAGAATTAATTTTAAATTATGAAAATTTGAAGGAGGTATGTTAAATAAAATAAAGTTAAGGTATAGTATGTAAATTTAATTAATTGGAAGAAATAAAAATATTATGAGAATAAAGGGGTGACAAATAATGAGGAAAAAGGTGTTGAAAAGTCAAAACAAATTTTTATTGGTCATTTGACACATGAGTCAAGAAAGGAAGAAAAGGATGAAGACAAAAAGCAAAGAAATGAAGAAGGAAAAAAATCTAGAAAGGCTCAGTCAAAGAAAGAAAAAGAAGACAAGTCAAGTGAGAAAAAGAAAATGAGATAAGGATGAGAGAAGTTTAGAAAGGTCGGCTAAAGGAAAAGATTAAAAGACAAGAAAAATAAAAAGAAAAGAAGGGAAAGAACGGAGGAAGAGAAGAGAGAAAGGATGGGAGAAAGATGGGAAAAACTGAACAAAAAGAGAGAAGGAAAAAAACGGAAAGAAAGGGGAGAGAAAGTGCCATGAAAGAGAAGAGGAAGAAAACAGTAATTCAATAATTTTTGGAGGAAGAAGAAAGTTGAAATTCAACAATCTTGAAGGAGGTAAGGAAGCTGATTTTTGTTGCTAAAAATTTGAGTTGTTTGCTGCCAAAAATTTGAGGAAGAAAGAGCTGAAAATTTGAGGTTTTGTTACTGATTTTTTTTAAGGTTTTTGGCTGTTGAAAATTAGTGAATTTGATGCTGGTTTGGAGCTGAAAATTTTTACACTTTGAGGGAGGAAAAAAACCTGAAAAATTCTATACTTTAAGGGAGGATAAGAGCTAATTTTTAAAGCAGAAAAATGACAGCAAAAAAAGTGAGAAAATGAGGCTTTGGTGATTGGTTTTGAAAGGAAGCCACGATGGTGAAGGGAGTGACGGGCTGGAAAGAAAAAAAAGGAAGAACGTGGAAGAGAGAAAAAGAAAAGAAAAAGAAGAAAGAAAAAGAGAAAAAATGTGGGCATGGCCCAAGTAGAAAATAAATGGGCATGGTCCAATGAGAAATAAAAATGGGCATGGCCCAATAGGAGATAAATGGGCTTAACCCGAATAGGAAAAATTGGAAAAGCCCATGAAGGGGGCCCAAAGGTCATAAAGAAATGAAAAAGGCCCAATGGTAAGTTAATGTTATATTCTAAGGTTTATGGGTAGTTTAATATTGTGCATATTTTAGATGAAAAATATGCAAGTTGCTTAAGGAATTTTTAATTAAGTTGCTACCCATACGAATGTATGATTAAGTATGTTGAGTTTAAATTGTTACTAGGAAAGTTATCGTGGAGGCGTGCCGAACGAAGTATGTACCCGACAAATAGGAATAATTATATATACGCATACGAATCAATAGTGAAGAAATATCCCACTATTGTGAGGTGAGTAAGGGGTGTCAATTAAAAAAAATATTTCGTATATATATAGAATATACATGTACGTATATTTTACGTAAGGTACAAAATTTATGGATAGCATGAGTTGGTAGAATTTTAAGAAATTGTGAATGCAAGTTACTTTTAGAAATTGTTTGGAATATATATGTGTATAAATTATACGTAAAGCGTTTCAAAAATGGGAAACAAGCTTTTCAACCCGATTTATTTCTTAAATTGTGCCTTATATATCTGTGTAATGTGCATCCATGATGACGAGGTTTAATTTTCCTTATGCTCAGTATTTTATGAATCATGCATTAAACTTTATTTTGTGAGCATAACAATAGATTTTTATGACTTTTATTGTCACAACTCGGAACTTCCATCGAGCTAGTGACAACTGCTGCGATGTCCCAATAGGCCCTCATCCCCCGAGAGTAAATCAAGACCTCGCAAGGCTCTTGTGCCAGTTTTTCAACTCCCCTGTGAGTCTCTATTTACTAATTTCATGTTTGTAAGCATTTCATCCAATTTCGGATCAAAACAGTGAGAAAGACGAAATTCACTACACAGGGACGTTTCGGTCATTTTTGTCAAAAATTTTAAAATTTGGTAAAAATGTTATATATGCATAGAGAATACATAATTCGCAATCAAAAATGAAATCGGATATCTAAAACATGCAATTTAAGTAAAATTATACTTAATAGAATAAAATAAAAATATTCCATAAAATAATGTATATTCTTATAAAACAATTTTTATATAGATATCCGGAAATAATTTTTGTTGCGTAAAAGCAAAATATATTATTACATACTGTAATACAGTTAACTAAAGTATAAAATTTAATCTACAATACTAAGCGGGCCCAAAATAGAAAGATATGGACTAGGAGATGGACCTTTGAAAATTAAGGTTGCCACTCCAAACTTCCTCCTCAACAAAAACTCTCTATCTACTGATGCATGTGAGCTTGAAATGGGGGAAATTGAGGGTGGTGAGTTTCACAACTCAATGAGTAAATAAATACCATCCACGACATCTAAAGTCAAGTAGATGGAGACAATATAAAAACGCGATATCATAATGTAGTTCATAACACCAAATTTAGTACAATCATACCAAAACAATTTCATTTTTTCAAAACACAAGGCTTATGTCACGACCCGGAACTCCCATCAGGCTCGCGACAGCCGTCGCAATGTCTCGATAGGTATTCATACCCCGAATATTGACTGAAACCCCGCAAGGCTATCGTATCAGTTTTCTTACCTCCACTGTAAGCGACAGTCGTTGAACATTACATTTTTACAAATTATTAGTCCTTTCCAAATCAAAACATTCACAAACTGACTTTCGACTCACAAGGACATTTTCGTCATTTTTATCAAAAAATTTCGAATTCCAATAATTTCGTCCCAAATACATGGAAAACATATATTTTGAAATCAGAGACATGTTTTCCTATATAAAACATTCATTTTTAAAAGAAACAGTATTTATCATAATATAATAAAAATATTAAATCAAACATTTCAGTTTCTTATAAAATAATATTTATAGGGTGTTTGATAATTAAGTTTTATAGCGTAAATACAAAATAAATTCATATCTACTGAAATACCAATAAACAAAGTGTGTAAATACATTTACAGTGACTTGTGTGCCCCCGAATATACAAAAGTAAAGAGGACGAAAACCTATTGTTGATGAGGTTGCAAAATCAACTATCATCCTCAGCAAACACGGTTATCTACAACTAGTCTGATCCTGAAATGTTGGAAGGAAGAGTGGTGAGTTTACACAACTCAGTGAGTAAATAAATATCTCCTAAAATATCTAAAGGCGAGTAATAGGAGACAAAGAAAACCTTTTTATGTCAAAGGGTTTCATAACATGAAACCTTATTTAAACTAGTGCGAGTATTTTAATTTACTCGCATAATAATAAATATGATAATAATAATAGGGCTTATGATTTATCAAAATCGTGACTCGTGCCATGAAATACATACTCGGGGATACCTTAGCCGAGGTATCTAACAGAGTTCGCCAAGGCTGTTCAAATTTATAATTTTTCCAAAAATACAATCAATCCTTGGCGTTGGCTGAGTTCGCCTTCATATGGTGGTTTAGAGTGAAGTGAACTCTATCATATCTCAGGACAATTAATAACCATGCACGCCTCTACAACTGAGATAAATATATATATATGGGTTTTACCGTGCCACCTCTAATTAGGTCGGTCCACAAAAACCCATTGACTGCAGTAGATAATAATCCACCAATTAAATAAAACATTTAATAGCATGATTTAGCAAATTTCATTTCGAAGTAATTTATTAGAGTAGAATAGACAATTCACAATTTTCAACATAATTAACAAGACAGCCAAGCATGCCATAATACCATAAGCCAATTGATTCAAATCATGCTTTACAATATAACTTAGGGTCTCCAATTACTCAAATTTTCAAATCAATCATAAAATTTTCAATTCAATTTAGAAAAATTGAATTGATTTTATAAATTGAATTTATTTAGAAAATCTACAATTGAATTGATTTTATAAATTGAATTTATTTAGAAAATCTACAATTTTTTTCACATAAAATAGGTAATTCACCAAATCAAATAATCTTATCATAAAATCATTAAATTAAATAAAAATCACTTTAGATAAATAAGGCGATAATATGTTCACTCACAGTTGTCGAAAATCCAAATTTCGGGTGCACTCGGACTAATGGTTTTCAGGCACGATCTCTTTGCCTTTTTCGGACATCTCACCACCTTGACACATAACAAAATTAGGGAATTTACTATTTTGCCCCTAAGTTAATGTAAACTAATTTAAATTACTAATGCATGATATGAAATGAAAAATTCGTCCGAATATGGCTTAAACGCGTTATCGATTAAATTTGATTGATCGCCCGATTAATTGACAATTGTGTCCAAATCACTTCCAAATAGCTTCATTTCTCCTCTAATATCTTAATTCACCAATTACATTTCAAATAACTTAATTTCAGCATTAAAATCCTTCAATTTCTTCATGTAAAAATTCGGTCATTGCGGTGCACTAACACCATAATTTTTCCTAGTCACCTTTCTCACTTAATTCATCATTTTTCCAAACCATTTTTCTTGATATACAAACAATCCCTCATTGCTATTCAACCTTCATGATTCGGCCAATGAAGAACCCTAGAGAAATTGAATGTTTTTCTTATAGTTTTGTTCATAACCATGCTTAACTATCACCAAACATCAACATAACTAAAAATCAAATAATTTCCATTATCAAATCTCTCTCATACCCATTCGGCCTTCCTCTTTTCAGCATGATAACTCAATATTCAACCATGGAAAATAAAAGCTAAAGCATGGGTAAGCTAGGTTTAAAGCCAAACTAAAGAAGTTTTACCTTTACTTTGCTTGATCTTTGAAAAACCCTTGAAATCTCTTGATTTTTGGTTAAGTTTTTGTTTTTCCCCCTTTGTTTCCTTTCCTTTCCCTTTGATTCTGGTTTATGCCGACTTTGTGAGAGAAAATGAAAGTTATAAGCTGATCTTTATGGTTTTATAATAAAATATTAAAACTTGACGCATGGTATAAAGCCATTGGTCCATTATTTTAATTTTTTTGACTTTTTCTACTTAATTTCCCACCACAAATATTTTCATATTTATCCATTTCATTGTCAAACAAAATCCTTGATTTTGGACAAATTTCGGTGGTGGAAATTACCGTTTTGCCCCCAGTAAGGTAAAATTACTGTTTTACCCCTATACTACAAAAATATCGAGAATTGAAAATCTTTCACTACTAAACCTCATATTTTACTCCAAAAAATCATTCTTGATCAAATGTAATCAAAATCTCTTTTAAAAATCCTCATTTTGTCCTTAAATGGTAAAATGACCGTTTTACCCCTAACCGGTCAATTTTCTCGATTAATTCCAAATTGGCCCTCGAACTCTGAATCACTATTTCGAGTAATCCCTGGACTATGAAATTCTCAATTTCACCTTAAAATTCCTATTTTCATTAGTTCGAGGTTTAAATCAACTTATTTGTACTTTTAAGTACAATACTGGTTTTTATCAATTCTACCGAACTATTCAAATATGCAGGCATGATGTCACATATATAAATGTCATGTTAGATAAATTTAGAGTCGAGTTTGACAGCTTATGATTTCTTTCTTGAAAACTAGGCTTAGGCTAAATCTCATACTCGTGGACACTTGATCAGAGCATCCAATCGAGTCCGCCAAGGCTACTAAAAATCATATACAGATAAAATATATATATATTTTTCTTTTGAGTTTACAATATAGACGTCCCTTGGCGTTGGCTAAGTTCAACTTCATGTGGTGGTTCAGTGTAAAGTGAACTCGATCTTAACCTCAGGAGTTACCCTCCACGCCTCTCATATCGAGGTAAAAATAATTATTGGGTTTACCATGCCCCTCTAATAGGCTGGTCCACGGAAACCCGCCACTGCAGCAACTAATTAACCCATCAATCAACAAAATTTTTGTAGCATAACATGGCCAATAACATTCTACCCAATATAAGTACTTTTCTTTCTTTTTTCTCGAGCTCATGTAATTCGGGAGGTCGGTTTTATACCCCATCCACCTTGTTTTGATGTTTAATAACAATTTTTAACAGGGTAGCTGGGCCCTGCGTGAATTTTCCAGTATTAAAAAAAAAACATTCTACCCATATACTTAAACAAGGGAAAACAATCACATATTTTATACAAATATAAATCCAGCTAGCATGCTTCCCAAGATCATAAGCCAAAGATTTCAAATTGAATACATAAACACAAGTTCAGCACAAGTCTCCACATACTCAGTGTTATAAAAATCAATTTTTCAATTTGAAAATCATTTATAAAATTTAATTCATTAAAAGCACGAAAACAGGTAAAATTACTC
Organism: Theobroma grandiflorum; assembly: GCA_036013995.1. Lineage (NCBI taxonomy): Eukaryota > Viridiplantae > Streptophyta > Magnoliopsida > Malvales > Malvaceae > Theobroma > Theobroma grandiflorum. The sequence continues at coordinate 11,282,403 of CP142126.1, forward strand.
TAGATATTGAAAACAGTAATTTATCCACTCACTGTTTTAGGAATCCGAAAGACTCCTAGTCTCAATCGTCCGACACAATTTCTTTGCCTTTGTCAAAGTGTTCACCACCTATACGTTACGCGCGACACAAATTTCAATAAATTATGTCGATTAATCATAATTGATTTCAAGCTTTATAATTCTATATGAGTGCATGAAATGCGATGCAAACTGTCCGAATAACCGTCTAAATATGGTATTCGACCTAGTTAGCCTACACGCGACCGGATTGGCTAAAGTCTCCAATTTAATTCCAAATTAATTTCCTTCAATTTCTATACTCTCTAATTACACCCAATTTACCTTAGTGACTATGAATGTGATGCAAATTATTAGTCCGAACCACATAGTGCACCGGTCTGCAGTTTAGGCAAAAATTTTGATTTTTGCACCAAAATTTCCCATTAATTTTCTAACTTTATAATTCATCAAAATTCACCTAAATACCTCAAATTAGCATTAATTTCAGCAACCATTTTCTTCCTAGAAGGTTCGGCCATATGGGGTTCAAGGTGGGAAATTTGGTTTTCTTGCTAGATTTTGCTATATTTCATTTCTACCTAACTAAAAACATTAAATCAACCTAAAATCTATCAAAATAATTGCTCAAAATCCCCCAATGGAGGTGCGGCCAGCATGGGTTTGTTATGCCCACTTGTGATTTTTACATGAAAAATGGAAAAGAAAGCATGGGGAGTGTAGAACACCAAGAAAAATCAAGAAATTTTACCTTTTCAAACTTGATTCTTTGAATTCTCTCACTTTTCCCTTGAATTTTCAGCCTAGGGTTTATGTTTTCTTTTCTTCCTTCTTTGCTTCACTATGGCCAACCATCACAAGGGTTTTTGGCTCAATTTTAAGCCTATTTATAAGCTTAATAAAATAATATTTAGTTTTGACACGTTTAATTTTTTATTGGTTCATTCTTTATTAGTCGTCCATTTGATTTTTTTTCTCCACCACACATTTTTCTTCACTTATCCATAGCTTAAATGAAGTTTCTAGACTTAGCCAAGGTCTTGGTAGAGTAAATTTTCAAAATTTACACTTTTGCCCCCATAAAAGTGAAAAATTACATTTTTACCCCTATACCTAAAAAATTACCAAAATTCATATTTTTCACTCATCATACTCATATCATACTTCGATTAATCAAATTTGATCCAAATCCTCATGAAAAATTCAAATTTTATCCTCGAGTGGCAAAATGACCATTTTGCCCTTAGAACACTAAAATTTCGGATTGACTCCAAATCAACCCTCGAACTCTTAATTACCATAATATGACACTTTGGGGTTTCAAAATTCTCAAATTCATCCTCAAATCTCTATTTAAACTAGTTCGAGGTTCAATCCTCTTAATCGTACCACTAGGTACACTATCAACTTTTAACTAGTTTTTCGAGGTAGTTCAATATGCAAGCACACTATCAAATGCATGTGAATGGCATGTCAAAGATAAAACAGGGTTAGGCTTTACATTTATATTGAATGTTTGGCAATAAATTTGAAACGATACTTCAAGGATATAAATGATATTTAAGATAGTTTTTATAAATGAAATGAGATTCCTAATTTGTTTTGAAACCGAATGGCTTATGATAATATGGCATGAATGGCTGAATTGAAAATTATCTTGAAACTATATGAATTGTTTGTTTTGCCTTGAGTGGCTGGATTTGAAATGGTTAAAAGTGTTCCCTTCAGGGAAAGTTTTTAAAAGGTCTGGGATTCGAAGCTTAGCAAGAAGTCCCTGCGGGGGCTGTGTTGAGCTGTCGCTGTAATGCGGCTGGCCAATAGTCAAGTGATGGGGACCCAGACATATTAGCCATGTCATGCTGTGGATATTTTATTGATTTGGTGGTTATAGAGTGGTCACTGCAGTGGTGGGTTCCGTGGACCAGCCTATGAGAGGGGCACGGTAAACCAATTATGTGCTTACCTCAGTTAGAGTGGTGTAAGGTATCTCTTGAGGTGAGATTTGAGTGCACCTCAAGTCGGACCACCACGTGAGAGTGAGACTCAACCAACACCAAGGAACGACTATGTTATCGGATGTAAAAATGTGTTTTATGTGTATATGACATTTAACAGCCTTGGCAGACTCGGGTGGATGCCCTTACGCAAGGCATCGACGAGTACTAGTTTTGGCGGAAGTCTAGTTTTTCAGGAAATCATAAGCCTTGTTGATATGTTTGACAAAATGTAATTTTTTTATACGACTTGAAAGGAATTTTAAAGTTATGAATCATATTTCTTTGCATGATGAAAAAAGGAATTAAATGGTTTTTCGCAGCTCCCCCCGGTTTCACCGTTATATGAATTTTACCCTCGTGTGCAAGGCGATTTGTGAATAATGTATACATCCGATTAAAGTTTGGTTTTACGAGAGCTTGCCTAATTTAAGGAAATTGATTTGAATAAATTATTCTAAATGATTTCTACATGAAAATTGTTATTCACACTAGATTTGACATATATATATACACGTATTTTTTTTAGAATGATTATATCATAAAAAAAACTCTTGATATTTTCTATATATGTATAAGGCACAAAAGTTCGTTTGAAATAAATTATTTTTATAATCCTGCATTTCTATATTCAACTGATCCACTACTTGATTGTTTCCCATCTACGCCCTACTCGCTGAGTCGATGATAGTCACTGAGTCTATGAGACTCACAACCCTTTATTTCCCTTTTTACAGACAAAGATCGATTTAGCGTGTAATCATTGGCGTGATCAGTTTCCTGTGGATAGGTAAAGGCATCTCCTAGCAATTTATTCCGAGTTGCTCCGCTATTAGAGGTCAAGTAGTAGTACTTTATTTATTAAGTTGTAAACGAATTCTAAATTTTAATATAAGCATTAAATTGGAGATTATAGATTTTAATGTATAAACTTGTGAATAAAAGGTAAAAAGTTTGTATTTATTTTTATATTTATGGTTCAATTTAGTATATGAAAGTATCAATATTATATGGTGATTGAATATAGTGGATTAACAAGCAATTCTAAACAGGCTTGTTCAAGACTTGGTGGGTCTTTCCCGAAAGTTTCAAACGTCGATAGCGACCGGAGATAGGTCGTTACAGAGCCACATTTGGTCAACATAGAAGAAGTCTCTTAATCGAATATTAAAAGATATTAGTCAACTAAAATTCAAAATTGAAAGTTGGCGGGTTCAAGAATATTTAAGAAACAGAAGCAACTTAGTCAACCAAGAAATGGGTTAAACGACTAAAAGCTTACTGCCAAAAATCTAGTCTTCAAAATAGAACCAACTTCGTCGACTAAGAAGTAATTTAGTCAACGAAGTGCTCACTGCCAAGAATTACGACCGAGAGACAAAGACGACTTAGTCGACTAAGTCATATGTTAGTCAACTAAGAGCATTCTGTTCGAAAATTTGAACTAGGCACTAGAAGTCAGATTAACGGCCATATTTGGTACTAAATTGTTCCCAACAGTCAGAAACTACCCAACACTCATTAGAGTTGATTTTTCAAGTATAAAAAGGACTTCCAACGACTAAAAAGATAGTTTTGAGAAATTTTGAAGGCTTTCAAGTTCAAGAGAGCTCCAAAATAGCAAAAATCCTTTGTAAACTTGTTGCACTTCACTCATATCTTTGTATTAGAGAAAGGCACTTCACTTGTACCATTTAGATCAACTTAGTGATCATAGGTACACTCTTGTTTCTTTAGTTCTTATATACTTAGAGCAAGGGAGTCACTCTAAGGGGTTTATTCAAGCTCGGATAGCTTGATTGTGAGTATAGGTTCTAATTTAGCCTTGAAAAGTTAAGTGTTGGGTTTTGGTTGATCTTGTGAAAAATCATTTTAAAGGTTTTGGCTGAGCTTGGTAAAAGCCATTTCAAAGCTTGGTGAAAGCTTGTGAATTCCACCGTTCTTAGTGGATTGAGTTGGAAAATCCTTGGTTAAACAATCAAGGTAGTGGATGTAGGTCTTAGATCAAACCACTCTAAATTGTTGCACATTGTCTACTCTATTTTTATTATCATTGTCTTCTAAGTTATACCATTTTCTAGTTAAGAGCCAAAAAGTGCTATTCACCCCCCCTCTAACACATTTATTTGGGATCAACAATTTCTTGATTTAAGCTTAAGTTGAATTATTAAGGAAAGGTAAAACAAATTGTGGCCTAATCCTTGCTTGTTTATGCTATATGATTATGGATTAGGAGAAATGTTTGTATTGGTGGTGAGATTGATATTGTGAAGATGTAATGTGGAAGAAAATAAAGGATAAGAATTGTGCATGTTAAAATTTAAGAATTTATTAGTTGATTTGCTGCCATGCATGAGTACATAAGTGAATTGGGTTTGAATGGTTTCTAAGAAACGTGTAAATAAAGGAAGTGAGCTGTGGTGGCGTGCCGAATGAGGTAAGGAGTGACCGGCAAATAAGACTAGTTATAGAAGCACACGAATTAATAGCTACATAGCATCCCACTATTATGAGGTGAGTGGGGGCTGTCCATTTTAAAAATTTTCATACCTATATATAACGCAAGGTTTACTTTAAACGCAATTATGGAAAGCATGAGTTGGTAGAATCCTAAGAATTTTGTGGATGTTTAAATGTTTGAAAATGTTTTGATTATATACATATAAGCTAGATATGTAAAGTGTTTTTAAATTTAGAAAACAAGCCTTCGTACCATGATTTCCTATCCAATGTGCCTTAATGTTTGTGTGGTATCCCTTCATGAATAAAACACATATTCACCATGTGGATTTATATTTTAACTTCATGCAACGATTTTATGTTAGAAAGCTTGCAAGGGATTTCATCGTATTATTATGTTGAATGTTTCGGAAAAAGGTTTTGAAATGAGCTTTTGAAAACGTAACTCAATTTTTGAATAGTTTACTAAACTAGGGGATTAGAGAGTAAGCCGGCTGTCACTTCGATTAAGTGTGACCCTTGTGCACAAGTGAGCTCTAGCTAAAGAACCTTTGAGTCGCCAATAGGCTGTTAGACATGACTGGGGCCATGGTTTGTGATATATACGTGGCTAAGCCACCAGTGATTTACGCGATTGCAACTGCTTGATTCTCCGATGTCGACCAACATCGTTGAGACTGTCATGGCATGGGGATCCGATGGGGCGAGGCTCCCGGATGTTATTACTTGGTAGCAGGAACACGAGTTTTTATTATTATTACCTACTCGAGAGTGACATATCTTTGGGTTTTCAAACTTGTTTTTCTATGCATGGTGAGAATTATAAGATTTTTAGTAGCTCCCATATTTATACAATGATGTGGATTTAACATCCTCACATACGAAGTGATTTATGGCTTGCTTATAAGCTATCAAAAGGTTTAATTTTACAAAAGCATGCATATATATATATATACAAATTTGATTTTGAGTATAGTTATAAAAGGGTTTCAACGGTAGCAACTTTTATTTGCATTGGATTTTATATATATATGGTTTGAAATAATCCTCTTGCATCAAAATCCTTGGTTTTATACGTAAGGCACAATGTCCTATTTGCTTTTAAATGGTTTATATGTTCTTATGTTTTATATATTCAAATCTCCCACGTTTAGCTTGTTTCTCATTTACACCCTACTGACAGAGTCAATGATCACTAAGTCTATGAGACTTACCCCCTCATCTTCTTTTGCAGATAATTGATCAGTGCAGGCATGTTGTCTAGCGTATCTTGTTTCACTACAATGTAGATAACGGCATCTCTTAGCCCTCCACTCTGAGTCGCTCCGCTGCATAGAGGTCTTGTACTGTAAATAGCTAAACTTGTAAAAATTATTAAACCAATGGATGTGTATTTGTTAAAGACTTTGTGGTTGTGTAATGAACAGTAAGTGTGACGCAAAATTGTGGAAATTTATTTGTTGACATTTGGATATTGTCATCTAGTAACGGAGTAAACGATAGTAATATTATCATTAATCGATTGTGTACGTAAAAGTATATTTGATGAAATTAGTAGGAACCTCAACTTAGGCTTGTTCGAGATTGGCGGGTTTACTCGCAGGTCTCGAACACTGGTAACGATTGGGATAGAGGTCGTTACACATATATCAACTCGTGGCCTTGCCACATATAACAACCCATGGCCTTTCCCAAAGGTTATCTAGCTAGAGCTCACTTGTGCACAAGGGTCACACTATCTTGATGTGACATTCGACCTACTCTCGGTTTGTCAAAATAATTTTCAAAACCAAATCAAGGTTTCCTAGACTTTTCTTTTAAATCATTTGAAAACCAGGTTCGATAACCTTTCAAATTGCTTTTCGCATTAAAATGCATGGTGTAATCATTTGCATAAAGTTCGGACTAAAACTGACTCTCAAAAATTTGCATTTAAACCATTTAACAAGTGCATTTAACTATGTATGTCACACAAAGATACAAGGCACAAATTTGATGCAAAACATTGCAAAAGGGCTTGTTTCTCGGTTTCTAAAATACTTTATATATATGTATATATATAGTATATATAAACAACTTCCAAATCAATTTGCATCCAAAATTGCCTATCATTTCTACTAGCTCATGCTTTCCATAATAATAGTGTATAAATAATTGCAAACTATGTATTCAGATCACTTATCATTTTCTAACAACTCATGCTTTCCACAAAAACAGTATGATTGATTACAAATCCATTTAAAAATCGCCTACCAAGGCTAACAACTCATGCTATCCACAATTACATTTAAAGAAAACCAGCAACGTTTATTAAACGTATATCAATATATAGTTTATGGAACTTTTGAAATAGACACCCCCTACTCACCTTACAATGGCGGGATATTACTTCGCCACTAATATTTCCTCAAATGCTTACTCTATGCTTGCAACAATAATCCTTGCTTTGTCACTTCCTAACATTGTTTCAATCCAATACATTTAATAAGCTTTGCTGCCAATGTATTCTACATATGTTGTTCACATTTAATTCTATACTTTCGTATCTTATTCTCAAAAGATAACTGTTTTCACTTAATCGTTAGTGTAAACTTTGAATTACATAATCCCGACAAGTATTTATGACTTCAAATGCCCACATCAATCTCTTAATAACATTTGTCATGTTCAAACTATTATTTTCATACTATTAATCACATATATGGCAGCAACTATAGATCCAATTTCACCAAGTAACTTTTAATCTTATATGCACCATTATTCACATTTAACATGCTGCCACTAAGCACAATATCAAGTTTTCTATTCATGTTGCACCAACATTCTTAACCTTTTTAAATCTTTCAAAACAACATATATCCATAATTTCTTTTTTCAAGCTTTCAACTAGCATAATTGTTTCCTAATCGTACTTAAGGCATCACACAACCATTTCACATTGCATGCCTTACCTTTGTGATGGCTTGGATCTTGCATGCAACTTTAATATTCATCCAAAGCTTTAATCATCAAGCTTCTAACATTATTCACAAATTATTTTCTTAGCAATTTTACCAACCGTAGGCCTTAAAACACAATACCATGCTTACCTTGTCATGACCTAGAACTCCTCTTAAGTTCGTGACAACCACCGCGATGTCCCGATATGCATTCACTACCCCAAATGTCGATCGAAACCTCGCAAGGCTTTAATATTATTTTTTTCATCTCCCCTGTGATCAATATTCACCAAATACCACATTTTAAATGTTTATATGTTGTTTCTAGGTCAAAACAATAAAAATAAAATTTTTGCCTCACTAAGGCGTTTTGGTCATTTTTCACGAATTTTTCAAACTCAGATAAAAACGCAATATATGAGTGGAAAACATACATTCTAAGGTCAAAAGTAAATTTCGATGTCTAAAACATTCATTAAAGGTGAAAATACAACTACTAGAATAAAATATTCTATTTTCTTATAAAACAATATATATATAACTATCCGTAGTTAATTTTTATAGTGTAAAAGAAAAATAAATTCATACATACTATAATACAAATAGGCAGGGTATCTAATTTTATTTACAATGACACGTGGGCCCCTGAATGATCAAAAGTAGTAAGGACAGTGAACCTACTGTTGGTGAGGTTGCAAAGCCAACTGTAGTCCTCGGCAAACTCAACTATCTACAAACTATTTTGGGCCTGAAAGGGGTGGAAAGGAGAGTGGTGAGTTTTCATAACTCAGTGAGTAAACAAATATCACCTAAAATATCTAAAGTCGAGTAAAAGGAAACAATGAAAACTTCCCATCTCAAAAGGGTTTCATAACATGAAAGTTCATTTCAATTAGTTAAAATAAATTCATTTCACCTAAATAATTAATAAAGCTTATGATTTCCTGAAAAAATTGACTCGTGCCAAAAACTCATTCTCAAGGATACCTTGGTCAAGGCATCTAACCGAGTCTGCCAAGGTTGTTAATAATCTTATATACATATAAAAAAAATTTTTACGTTTGAAAACACAGCCGTTCCTTAGCGTTAGCGGAGTTCACCCTCACGTGGTAGTTCCACGTGACGTGAACTCTAACCATACCTTAGGAGATATCCTACGTGCCTCTCTGACCAAGGTATAAATATAACGGGGTTATCGTGGCCCTTTAATAGGCTACTCCACGGAACCCGCCCACTACAATAAGCTAATCGATATCCCACTTGTAAGACCCGACTCTATAAAGTATATGTCATGCTATCCATGTGCTAGATGAAATGTTTATATATTTGAATGCCCCTGAAAGGTATTGAAAGTCGATATTACAACTAGAGGGATGGCTTAAAAAGGGGATTCTAAGTTTGAAGGCCGATTTGGAGTCAATCGAGAATATTGACCGATTAGGGGTAAAATAGTCATTTTGCCACCTAAATTTTAAATTGGGTTATTTGATGAAAATTTTGATTAGGATTAATCTTTTGAAGTATAATTTGATCATTGGAAGTATAATAAGAGGTTTAGCAATGAAAATTTTTAATTTTCGGTATTTTTGGAGCATAAGGACAAAACGGTAATTTTACCACTAAAGGACAAAATTTGAATTTTTTGAAAGGATTCGGATCAAATTTGATTAATTGAAGTATGATATGAGTATGAGGAGTGAAAAATATGAATTTTGGTAATTTTTTAGATTTTGGGGCAAAAATGTAATTTTTCACTTTTACGGGAGTAAAAGTGTAATTTTTGAAAATTACTTCACCAAGATTTTGGTTAAGTCTAGAAACTTCATTTAAGCTATGGATAAGTGAAGAAAAATGTGTGGTGGAGAAAGAAAGTCAAATGGATAATTAATAAATAAAAAATTAATAAAAAATTAAAATGTGTTAAAATTTAATAATATTTTATTTAACTTATAAAAAGGCTTAAAATTCAGCCAAGAACCCTTGTGAGGGTCGGCCAAAGCAAGCAAAGAGGGAAGGAAAAGAAAGCATAAACCCTAGGCTGAAAATTCAAGGGGGAAACAAGAGAATTCAAGGAATCAAGCTTGAAAAAGGTAAATTTCTTGATTTTTCTTAGTGTTCTACTTTACCCATGCTTTCTTTTCCATTTTCCATGCAAAAATCACAAGTGGGTATGACAAACCCATGCTGACCGAATATGGAGGAGAGAGATTTGAGTTTGAATCTAGTTAGATAATTAGCTAGGTAGTGTTTTCAGTTAGTTTGGTAATGTGTAGTATACAAAACAAGCAAGAAAAATTCAATTTCCTCTTGAAACCCATTATAGCCGAATATTATAGGGGATGAATGGCTGCTGAAATTGATGCTAAATTGAGGTATTTTAAGTGAGATTTGATAAATTATGAATATAAAAATTAAATGGGAATTTTTGGTGCAAAAATATAAATTTTACCTAATTGGGGTAAAAGCGTAATTTGTGGTCTAGGACTGATACACTAACCCACATTTACAGTAATTGAGTATTGTGAATATAATTGGACTATTAGAAATTGAAATGGGTCAAATCGGAGTTAAATTGAGGATTTTAGCAAATTAAACAATGTGTAGGCGAGTCGATCGAACACTGTGATTAAACGACTGTCCGAACCATTTGATCTCATTTCCATACATCATGTAGAGCCTGAAATCATTTATTGTGGTTTGACACAAATAATTGAAAATGTTTTGAAAATTATGTATAGATGGTGGGTCTCCCGGACGTGGGAAAAATTCAATATAGTGGAAATCAAAAACATGAGTATTTTGCACTCTTGACGAGGTGAGTTGATAAATTATCGTCTGTAATATCTAGAGTAGTTTTATCTTTATGAATTTTACGCTTTTTAAGGCATGATAAATTTGAAGTATAAAGTATTATGATTTTCAATTAAAATGTGTTTTGATGAAATATGATTAAAAAAATAAATTTTATAAATTATTTTGAAAAGAAATACTGTTTTGAAATTAAGTGTTGATTTTATTAAAATGGAGTATATGGAGACTTACCTGGTAAATTGTGAATTTTATGTATTCAATATGAAATATATGGCTTATGATCTTGGGAAACATGCTGGCTGGATTTATATTTGTATGAAATATGTGACTGTTTTTTTTTTTGTCTAAGCATACTGGGTAGAATTTTATTGGCCATGTTATGCTGCAAAAATTTTATTGATTGGTGGGTTAATTAGTCGCTACAGTGGAGGGTTTCCGTGGACCAACCTATTAGAGGGGCACGATAAACCTAGTTTTTATTTTATCTCGGTACGAGAGGCGTGGAGGGTAACTCCTGAGGTAAAGATCGAGCTCACTTCACGCCGAACCACCACGTGAAGTTGAACTTAGCTAACACCGAGGAACGACAGTATTTCCAATTATGATATGATATTAATAGCCTTAGCGGACTCAGTTGGATGGCCCGAGCCAAGGCATCATCGAGTAAGGGTTTTGGCAATGGCCTGGTTTTTAAAGAAATCATAAGCCCTAGTGATTTAAGGATTTTGATGATTTTGATTATCTTTATTGAAATTTGAAATGTCTTATAAGAGAGAGAAAAATCAAAGTTTGAGTTATGAACTGCTCAATTACGTGGTGTTTTCCTTTGTCTCCATCTACTCGACTTTAGATGTCGTAGATAGTAATTATCCACTCATTGGATTGTAAAACTCACCTCTCTCTTCTCCCATTTCAGGCTCGAGACTACTAATAAACATTTGGATTGCATTGAGAGGCTAGCTCGAAGTCGCGTCCTAGCGAACAAAGGTACATAGTTGTACATAGTGGGGCCCACGTATCATTGTAATTAATATACATACTTTGTTTATCTGTGATACAATATGTATAAATTTATTTTACTTTCACGTGCAGAAAATTGATTTTGAATATCTCTAAAAATATTATTTTAGAATAAAATGTAATATTTTATTTAATATTTTTATTTTATTCTATTATCTAAAAAATTTTATTTTAACAAGGGTTTTCGGTATCAAAATTTACTTTCAATTGTGAATTATGTTTATTCTACTTGTATTTAACATTTTTACTGATTTTAAAATTTTTGGACAAAAAGGACGAAAATGCCCCTGTGTGGAAAATTGTGCATTTTGGTTGTTTTTTATTTGAAATCTGATTTTACTCTTTGAAAAATGTTACTTGGAAAGTAATAACCACGGGGAAGATGAAAAACTGGTACGAGAGCCTTGCGAGGTCTCGATAGGGTACTCGGGGGATGAGTGCCTATCGGGACATCGCGACGGTTGTCACGGACTCGAGGGTGGTTCCGGGTCGTTTACATTACTATCCAATTTATCAAGACAAAGCAAACAGTTCGTATTTTTCAACACAAATATCAATTCAGCCAATCAAGCCATATTATCATAAGCCATTCGGTTCAAATCATAATTTACAACACGGCAAGTGGTCTCCAATTACTCTAATTTCAAAACCATCATCCAATTTTCAAATCGATTTATAAAAATTTATTTTATTTTATTAATTCCCATTTTTCTCATAAAACAAAGCAATTCACCATTTTAAATTTATTTTTCCACAAAATCACCAAATTGAGTAAAATTTACTCTAGATAATTAAGGTGATAATAAGGTTACTCATAATTTTTGAGAGTCAAATTCGGGTACTCCAACTACTAATCCTCGGGTATAATTTTTTTGCCCTTATTGGAGGATTCACCGCCTAGACATATTGTACAATCAAACAATTACTACATTTGTGCTAAATCGTATTAAAACTAATTTAAACTCTATACGAATGCATGAAATGGGATAAAAAATCCTCGGGTAACTATCTAAATACGGTATTGACCTAATTCGATTTATTACCCGATTAAATGGCCAATCCGTCCAATTCAACTCCAACTAATTCCATTTCTCTTCCAACACTCCAATTTATCAAATACTATTCAATTAACATGAAATGTGACAAAATCACCCTTACATTCCATTTTGGAATATTAGGCCATGGTGGGTTCACTAACACTAAAATTTTTTTAAGCTAAATTCTTACACCATAAACCATTATTTCCTAACCAAATCACTTGAAATAAAATCAATTCCACCATCAATATTTCACAAGGAAAATTCGGCCATGAAGGGTTACCAAAGATCATGTGATTTTCTCACTTGTTTTTCCTTCTAATTATGACAATCTAACTAAAAACACTAAGATATATTGAAATCTAACCAAATCAACCATCAAAACCTCTCTCTATATATTCGGCCAGCAATGAATCCATCATGATATCTTGTGATTCAACCATGGAAAATGCAAAGGAATGCATGGGTAAGATAGATCACAAGCTAGAATTAAAAAATCTTACCTTTTGTCACTTGATTCTTTGAAAATCAACACTTTTTCCTTGAATTTTCTTAGCTAGGGTTTTGTTCTTCTCTTTTCTCTCCTTTTCTCTCTTTGGCTGACCAAGATAAATGGGTTGGGAGGGTTTATGTGCTGGTTTTTAAAGCAAATAATAAAATATTACAAGCTTGACACTTATCACCATGATATTGGCCCATACTTAAAAACTTAATAATTAAGCTTTCTTTCACCACCACACAAAATCCTTCAATTATCCATCATATAAAATGCTAATGGCTGAAATTTATGGGCTTGACAAGTGTTGGGTGGTGTAAAATTACAATTTTGCCCCTAGGGTGACAAAATGACTATTTTGCCCCTATATTCGAAAAAATGTCAAAATTAAGATTCTTCACTCCTAAAACTCAAATTATGCTTTAAATAGTCAATCTTGGTCAAAAACCTCTTCCAACATTCAAATCTTAACCTCGGTGGCAAAATGACCATTTTACCCCTATGAGGTGAAAATTCCAATTTGACTCCAAATCAGTCCTCGAACTCCGAATCACCATATTAAATCATCCTGGGGTTTTAAAATTCTCAATTTCATCTTAAATTCCCTATTTAGACTAGTTCGAGACTTAATTCAACTTAGTTGTACCACTAGGTACACTACCGACTTTTAATAATTTTTTCGAGGTATTCAAGTATGCAAGCATGTTGTCAAATACATGGATGACATGGCAATTATATTATAGGGCTGGGCTTGACATACCTTTTCTCTTTCACTTTGAATCTATCATGCATCCAAGAGTTTGATGGCTTGCATGTCAGTAAATCCTCTCTGATCAAGCTTTTCTTTGCTGCCACAATACATTTCTTATGGTTACCAACCCATTTTCAAAGAACATTTAAGCTAAAACGACAATCCTTACCTTGTTTCTTTTGTATCTTGAAACCAAGATTTCCTCTCTCCTCAAGCTCAACAAATTAGTTCCTCTCTTGCATGTTGAAAACTCTTTGGGTGGTAAAATATCAAATCTCTACAAGATAAAGAAAGAAAACCTCACAGTTTCTCTTGAATCCTCAAAACTCGAGCCTTCCCCACTTTTTTCTTTTTTTCTTTCTCTTTTCTTCCTCTCGGGTAGAGCTTCTCAAAGGCATTTTCTTCTTTCTTTTCCTCTCTCAATGGTCGGCTCTCTCAAGTCTCACCAAGGCCAATTCACATTTCTCTTTTACTCTTGAAACTTGGTATTTATATGGCCACCCATTTAACCAATCACAATACATGCACACATTCACCTTTTATTTTCTTTTGGCCATTTTGCCAACCAATGGGTTTTCATGCACCAATTTCCTTTCTTCCACATTGGTTAGAAATCCTACTTTACTTATCTATACCCACTCTTTAATTTATTTCCACTTAATTCCACCTTATTTGTACCTAATGGTCTTTCATGTAACTTTCCCACCTTAATTTCCATTTGGCCTCCTCCTTGGCCAATGACATTACATGCAACTATATTTTCTTTTGTTTTAGTCTAATTGTCACCAAATGTCCATCATGCATACATCTTCCATGCATTCTTTTAACTTAAAAATTCACATTTATTTGTTATCTTATTCATTTTGTCTTATGCCTTTTTGTTTGTCACATGGTGAGGGTCCCACATGTCCCCCACTACAAGTACATCCTTGCATGCATATCTTTGCATGTAATAGTATTTGCTACATGCATATTCCATCCTCGAAAAAATATTATTATTTAATTATTATTTTTTTCATGAAAAATATTTTATTCTAAAATATTCTTGTCACCCATCATTGCTCTTTCGCACTTAAATTAGCATCAATTGACCCTTGTCTTATCGATAAGCTGCAGCTAAAATGGTTAAAGGTGTTCCCTTCAGGGGGAGCAAAAGGTCTTGGGGTCAAGTCGCGGTAATCACACTCGAGGTGGCCATGGGCCAGTCACCGAGCCCTACTGCAACGGTTGGCGGGCCGGTGATACCAGGACCATATAATACCTTGGAGTGGGCCTCGATGAGGATGCCACAATTTCAGTTGGGATTTCCACATCAAACTATGTGGGTCACAGCCTTGCCCAATTAATTAACAGAAATTATAATTGCTCTAGGACTACTACAATGTGTCAAATTCAACAAGATTTTTGACCACCCTCTAGGTAGAACTGGATGAAGTGATAAACATTAAAGTTGTATATTTTCCTCTTATCTTTCAATGGTTCAAGAATCACTTAATTTGGATCTCTTTAGAGAAAGTTATGGTCAAAATACCAAAATATGTGCAATAGAAGTCTACACCTTGAAATTGCTCTTCTTATTTCACTAAGATTCTTCTTTCATCAAACACCTACAAAAGCTCAAATAAATCAATAACAACATATTTTAACCACATTAACATCAAATTAAGCATAAAATTAACTAAGATTGTATTGACTCACCTAAAATTACTAATTTAAAATAATTAAATAAAACTTGCTAATTTCTATACATTACTACAAGAATTAAGCTAAATCACTATCAAAATTAAACTCAAATAAATTTATCTGATAGAGTTATCACAAGCTTACCACACTTCGCATCCGCGGTGTTTTCGCTAAATGGTCTTTGGCTAGTAGTGCCATGCTCCCTGTTGGCTGTATGGGCGAGTTGTCCCTTACTGATGCACTTTGTTAGGCTATAGATTACAAGAACAAATGTAGTTGAATGAGACAGCAGGTGGGTTACACGTTCCATTGCTCAGAAATGTGAGGTGTTGATGGTGATGATCACCCCGAGGTATGCGTTGGTGCCCTTGACAAGCACTCCAAGAGACACCAACACTCATGGAAACCCAGGTCAGTTGGTCCTCCATTGATCTGACCAGAAATGTGGATAATGAGGCCACCTTCACAACCTTCTCCCTTTTGTCCTTATGTTGTAGTAAAGTAAGGCGGTTCGCTTGAGTTGCTCAATCGCCCCTTAGCCTAGTGCTCAAGGCATGCTATGAAATCTCCATTGCGCCGAGGCACCAAGCAAGGAATAGTTAGTTGTATTGGAGCCAACTTAGCATCAGCAATTTTATGTCGCACTAAAGTAATCCAATATGTGGTTTCGCACGTTCCACCACTTCTCCATTCATTTCCAATACTGATCGTGAAACACCATGAGCAGTAGGATGTTGAGGTCCAAATTCAAAGTGAAATTTTTTATTTGTCTGTTCCTAGTCTTCATGTGAAAGAAAGGCAAAAATAAGAAAGAGATTATTCCTTGAGAGCTTGTCCAGTACTACTAGTACAGAAATGCATCTTTTTCAACCTAAGCGATAGCTTTACATAGCGTGCCACCTTACATGCAAGTGAAGAGTTATTAGCGGTAATAAATAACTCATTGAATGATGATTGATGTAGCCCCCACCTTTGAAAGCTAAAAAAAGGCAGTGCCCTCGATTGTTCTAGAGAGAAGGATCATGGCACCCCAAATCCATGACATCCAGCAGCAGCATCTCCTTGCGTGCGAGAGACTTCTATGCCAGCGATTATTCTTGGCTCTATTATGAAAGAAAGTGGGAAACTAATCTTACAAGTGTTCCCTAATGAAGGATTTTAAGGGATTCATTAGGTTCTCTTTTTTCTCCTCCACCCATCTGCAGAGGGTTTCAGTATCCATCTACACAAATATTTCTAGATTGTGAGACATAATGTTTTCTATGACACTGAAGTCTCTTTTTTCCATTTTCTAAAAGTGAATGGATAACCGCCCTTTCCCTTTTCAGAATGCTCCCAAACTTGCTCAAGAATCAAAATGTGAATTGCACTTCGAAATGCCTCACATTGTTCTTGATGAGGATCGACATGGGAAACTTCCACTGGTTTTGGAGCCAACGAGTTTTGAATGACCTCTCTCTCACGGTTAAAAAAGTGGTTAACCATCTTGAAAAAATCCATATTGTCCATCCGAAAAACGTGTCTCAACTACAGCCAACTCCTCTGTTTTTCTATTAAAAAACCAACCCTACTAAATTTGTTCTAGAAATTCTAACCAAGTGACACACTGTAGCCATGGGTCATGAAAGAGGTTGACCCCCATTACCTCTCACTATATATGGCCAATGAACTCCTCACGTAGTTTGTTCTTTTCATTTTTTGGGCTTAAGTTCTTTTATTGCGTTCAATCAACTCATTATATTTTTATTTTTAGACCAAATAAGCTTTTATTACTAACGATTGATTAATTGTCATTGGTCAAATCGTTGCTTGTTATGTTATCTCACATTATGCTAACATGACATGTTGACATGTCATGACAGATAGTGATATGACATGCTTATGTGTAAGGGTGAGCATTTGGTTAAATCGGTTAAGGAAAACCATTAATCGACTTAACCAACCTCCTTAAAACAATTAATTGAACTGAACTGATTTAATGACTTGAACCAACTTTAAATTAACTAATTTTAGTTAATTAAATCAATTTTAACAAACTTATCTAAGTTTTTTTAACTTTTTTTAATTTATTTAATAATATATTAATAATGTACTATTTGTTACCACATGTTACATTATTACTTATAATTTTACTAATATACTAATTTAGTATATTGTTAATATATAATTTTTGACTAGTTAGTACATTAATAAGTATACTATGTAAAATTCTCAAAAAAAAAAAGTATACTATGTATAGTGTATAAAGATATATATTATATAATGTATAATTGTAAATAATGTATACTGTGTTAATATTTACTATATATAATTAATATATAATTATATAATATATATTGTATTAAGATATATTACATATAGTGTATAACTATATGCTAACACTATGTATAGCATATTAATATATTACTACGTATAGTTAATATATACTTATATAGTATATAAGTATACTAAGTGTTGGTTCCATTAGTTTTTTATGATAATAAAACATTCTCATCCTTGTGTGTCTAATATATCTACTTAAGTGTGCAAGATAAAAGTTCATAAAGGAACAATAGTGCAATCTTACTAATGAGCACTTAAATATGTGATTTGGATAAAGAACAAGGAAGATTAATATAAAGGAAGAGACCTGGTTGAACAAGGAAGATCATTGGTTGAACAAAAGTCAAAGTGGAGAAGTGGAAGGTTGAAGCTTAGTGAGAAACAAAACCAACTTAGTCGACCAAGAAAATGGGTTAGTCATCTAAGTGTTCTCTGCCAAATCTGCGATTAAGACAGAACCAACTTAGTCGACCAAGGGAAAAATTTTAGTCGACTAAGTGCTCTTTGTCTGAAACATACACCAGGCCACTACAAGACAAATTAACGGCTAGAACCTTCCCCAAACTGTTTCTAACAGTCAAAAACATTCCAACAACCATCAAACAAGCTTCTCCAACTATAAAAGGATCTCCAAATGCCAAGGAACCAACTTTTGACAACTCTTGGCTTCATTAACAAAGGCTCCATCATATTCAAGCCAAGAAAGAGTAGAAAACTTCAAAATCCTTTGTACTCTTCACTGCACTCCAACGCCTATCTTGTGTATTTGTGTTTAGCTTTAAACCATGTACCACTGTGAGACTTTGTCAAGCTTGCTAAAAAACAGTTTTGTACCGAGTGGTACAACCAAGTTAAATCGAGCCTCAAACTAGTTCAAATAGAAATTCTAAAAGGAATTTCAGAATTCTAAAACCCACATAATGATTTAAAAGGGTGATTTGGAGTTCGAGGTCTAATTTGGAGTCAATCGAGAAAATTGATCGATCGGGTAAAATGGTCATTTTGCCATTTAATGACAAAATGGGAATTTTTAGAAAAGATTTTGATAACATTTGAATAAGATTGACTATTTAGATTATTTAGAACATAATTTGAGGTTGAGAAGTGAAAAATTTTGATCCCGGTGAATTTTTGGAGTATAGGGGCAAAACGATAATTTTGCCGTCCCAGGACCAAATTGGTAATTTTTCACCCCCAGCACTTGTCAAATTGGTAGACTTTATTTGTGGTGGGAATGGATAAATATGAAAATTGTGTGGTTGAGAATTAAAGAATAAAAAGTCAAATATTTAAAATATAAAAAGAAAAATGGACCAATCACGTTGTGACATGTGGTGAGTTGGAATATTTTATTATTTTGTTATAAAAATCAGCCCATAACTTCCCAAACACACCTCCCATGGTCAACCAAGCAAAAGGAAAGAAAACCAAAAGGAAGAACAAGAAACCTAGGTGGAAAAATCAAGGGAAAAGTGTGGATTTTCAAGGAAATCAAGTGAAAAAGGTAAGATTTCTCCGATTAAGCTTGAGATTTATTTTTCCCATGCATTTTCCCTTAATTTTCATGGTTGAAAAAGCATGCTTTCATGGGGAAACCATGGCTGGTCAAATGGGTATTGAGAGAGAAATGATGTTGAAATTGCTTGATTTTGAGCTATGTTGATGTTTAGAGGTAGTTAATCTTGTTTAGAAGCAAAACCGTAAGAAAAGAATCCATTTTTCCTAGAATCCTTCATTGGCCGAACCTAGCATGTTGTGTGTGTGTGAGGGATTGTTTCTATTTCAAGGGAAATGGTTTGGAAATGATGAATTAAGGTGAAAAAGTTATGTAGGAAAAATTAAGGTGTTAGTGCACCAAATGGCTGAATTTTTCCATGAAGAAATGGAACGGTTTTAATACTGAAATTGGCATTATTTAAATGGTATTTGATGAATTGAGGTATTAGAAAAAGAATAGAGCAATTTGGAGTCAAATCGGACGCGTTGGCTAATTTATCGAGTAATCGACCGAATTAGGTCACCGCTGAAATTAAGCAGTTACCCGAACATTTAATGCATTCATATGGAAATTAAGTTAATTTTATACCTAATTAACACAAATGTAGTGATTAAATTATTGTGCAAATTGTCAAGGTGGTGAGCCCTCGGATAAAGGCAAAAAGTCGCACCCGAGAATTACAGTCAAAGTGCCCGAATTCGACTCTCAAAAATTTGTGAGTGAATTTACATTTCAAATTGGTTTTGGGAATATGAACGTACTTGAATAAAATGCTTAAATGATTTTATTCATCTTTCTTTAAAAAGAAAGGGTACCTAGGAACAAGCCTTTAGTGAAACATATTTCTATGATGTTAAATATGTTTGTGATGAATTTATGTACATCCTTATGATGCTTACATGTATTGTTAAGAAATGTTGTGAAATTATTGTAACCATGCACGTGTGAAAGAGAAAATGCACATGCTTGAAATGGTGTGCAAAGTGGGGACGGCGATGCATAACGCCCATGATTCCTAGAAACTTAGAATTAAGCAAAGTGGGGGCGGCGATACGTAACGCCCACGAAAGTGGATAATGCACATGCCTGTAATGGTGTGCAAAGTGGATAATGCACATGCCTGAAATGGTGTATAAAGTGAATAATGCACATGCCTGTAATGGTGTGCAAAGTGAATAATGCACATGCCGTAATGGTGTGCAAAGTGGGATGCTGAGTGACCCCCTTGCCTAGAGCTCTGATAGTTCTTCGCCCAGGAGCTTGGGAGGGAATGGCTGCGTGCAACCCTTGCCGAGTGCTCTGATAGGTACCGTTTATTGCCCACCACTGAAAGAAAAAATGGCTACCTTTTTAAGAGGTGGAGTCACCCCTAGTGACAAACTTGGTATCAAAGCGAAGGGAATGGCTGTATGAAACCCTATTCTTGAGAACTCTCGCATGTGAACAGGGGTGAAGCGTGACTCTCCGCCCAAGAGCTTGGCAGCGATACTGAGTGGTCTTCGCTTACCGAAAGCTGTGATGGTTATTTATTTTACTACCAAGAACGTTGAAGATTTGGCGGTATATGTAATTGTACATGATTTTATTTATCTATATGCGTGATATAATGTGCTTGACGAAAAGTGTGATTGTGTGGTATGTGAAACCCTTGTTTGTGACGGTTTGTGATAAACCGTTAATTTTGCTATCTTGCTTGATAGAATAATTGGTGAAATTTTATGGTTTCCTTATCATTGAATGTTTTAATAATTCCGGGTCAAGTGGAAAAGGTTTTAAATATTAGCTAGATCAAAAATTGTCTCGTTTTCAACCAGTGCATCATGGTTATCAAATGTCTTGGCTAATATTGCTTGTTCCCCTCTAATATTCATTCACTGAGTTTCGTACTCACGTTTTATGAAAATTCATGTTTTCAGATCAGGAGACTATTGGACCTTAGATCGAGGAGTCCCCGTAGTGCATCTCCTAGTTAGAAGGTGGGCATTCAGTAGCAACCCATTTCTTTTACTGTAAATCTCTCCGCTGGAAGTCATGGGTCTTTTGTATTGTGAATATGTACATGTAATGTACATTATCAAGTTACATGCTTGAACAGTATGTATTTGCATATTTTATTGATAATGCCATTATGAGTTGGCTTTGTGTGCACTAGGTGCATTGCGTGTGGATGCCTCACACGATCACACGTGAAGTAAAGTAAATGAAAATAGGCTTGCTTGGGCTTGTGAGCTATGCTTATTGGGTCCATGTGTCGGTCATGGCCTGAAAATTGGGTTGTGACAACCACTTAAATCAATTTGTGATCATAGGTACTTTCTCTTCTACTCATTCTTTGTATTCTTAATGTGAGGGATTCACTCTAAATGATTATTTCAAGCTAGGTTGCTTGAAAGAGTAAAAGTTCCAACTTAGCCTTAGAAAGTTGGGTGTTGGGTTTTGGTTGAGCCCTTGAAAAACCATTATGAATCTTCTTGAGCCTTGAAAACCACTTTGGGGTTTTAGTTGAGCTCGGGAAAAACTAGTGTAAAGGTTGTGGTTGAGCCTTGGAAAACCACTTTGGGGTTTTAGTTGAGCCCGTGAAAAACTAGTGTAAAGGTTATGGTTAAGCCTTGAAAAGCCATTGTAAAAGCTTGGTGGAAGCTTGTGAATTCCACAGTTTTTAGTGTTTGGTTTGAAAATCCTTTGCTGGATAATCAAGGTAGTGGATGTAGGTCTTGGACCGAACCACTATAAATACTTTATGTATTGTCTCTCTTGTTTTGCTTTCTTTGTTTTGAGATCAAGTCTCAATCCTACCAAAAAAAGTCGAGATAGTGCTATTCACCCCCTCCTCTAGCACTCACATTTGGGACCAACACTACGAAGTCAAATAATATATATACTATATAATAGTATATTGTTATATATAATAATATATTGTTATTGATTAATTAGTATATTAATAAGTACACTATATAATATATGTAGTATATTGTTGTGAGGCCTCAACCTCTATAAGACCCGTAAATAGAATGCTTGCATACTTAAAAAACCTCTATGAAATTTTCAAAAGGATAGGTATTGTACCTAATGGTACAATCAAATGGATTTAAACCTCAAACTAGTTCCAATAGAGATTCTAAGATGAATTTGAGAATTCTAAAACCCACAGAATGATTTAAAATGGTGATTTGGAGTTCGAGGTCCGATTTGGAGTCAATCGAGAATATTGACTATGTAAGGGTAAAATGGTCATTTTTGCCACCCAAAAATTTGATTTGGATATTTGATGAAAATTTTGATTTAGATTGATCATTTGAAGTATAATATGAGGTTTAGCAATGAAAATTTTCAATTTTGGTGTTTTTCAGAGCATAGAGGCAAAATGGTAATTTTGCCACCTCGGGGGCAAAATAATAATTTTTCACCCCCAACACTTGTCAAGACCAAGGAATTTTATTCATCATGGAAATGGATAAATATGAGAAATTGTGTGGTTGAGAATTAAAGAATTAAAAGTTAAATATTTAAATTTTGGACCAATAAAAGAATGCCACGTGTCAAGCTTTGACTTTTTAATTTTTAACTTGAAAATCAGCCCATAAATCCCCATTTCTCCCTTCCCATATTCGGCCAAAGCAAGAACAAAAGCAAGAAAGAAAAAAAAAACCCTAAGTGGAGAAATTCAAAGAGAAATTGTGAAAATTCAAGCAATCAAGTGGAAAAATGTGAGATTTCTCAATTTTTACTTAAGATCTATCATACCCATGCTTTATTTTCTTATTTCCATGGTTGAATAGCATGTTTTCATAATAGGTTTGATGCTGACCAAATAGGTATGGTGAAGAAATGATGTTGAAATTGGTTTGATTTTGAGGTATGTTAGTGTTTTTAGGTGATTAATGGTGTGTAGCATGAAAACAAGTGAAGAAAACCATAAAATCTTTGGTGTCCTTCAATGGCCGAACCCTATGTGAAGTGTGGGAATAATGAATTGATTTTGTGATCAAGTGAATTAGTTGAGAATTGATGAATTGTGGTGTGAAAATCAAATAGGAAAAATTTTAGTGTGAATGCACCACAATGGTCGAAATTTTCAAGAAGAATTGTGAAGGTGATTAAGCTGAATTTTGTGTTATTTGGCTGATGTTTGGTGAATTGAAGTATTGGAAATGAAATGGTGTAATTTGGATCTAAATTGGGCGCGTAGGCTAATTTATCGGGTGATAGACCGAATTAGGTCAACACCATAATTAAATGGTTACCTGAACATTTCATGCATTCATATAGAATTTAGGTCAATTTTATACCGAATTAACACAATTGTAGTGATTTATTAAGTGTGCAATATATCTAGGTGGTAAATCCTCTGACAAAGGCAAGGAAATTACACCGGAGAATTTATAGTCAAAGTATTCGAATTCGACTTCTGAAAAATTGATGAGTGAATTTGCATTTCAAAATGGTTTTGGGAATATGAACGTATTTGAATAAAATGTTTGAATGATTTTATTCAATTTTCTTTAAAAGAATGGGTACCATGGGAACAAGCCTTTAGTGAAATATTTTTAGTGATGTGAAATTTGATTGTACTGAATCCGTGTACCTTTATATTATGTTGATATGCATTATTAATGAATTTTAGTGAATTTGATGTAACCGTGCATGTGCGAGTAGGGAGTGCACACATGGTTATATCGCTATGCACTAATGGGGGAATGTACACCTGATGACCAGCAGCTGTGCGAGTAGGGAGCGCACACATGGTCTTATTGCTTGGTGCAAGTAAGGAGTGACCAGAGTTGAGGAAAAATGGTGTGGTGGTTGAAATTGCACCTGATTATATGTGTTTATATATCTATCTATGTGTGAATTCAAGAACTCTCTACCTCATTGCAAAATAACTTGAATTGAGGGAAAATGTGGGTTTTAATGTTAACTAGATTAAAATTATCTCATTTTCCAATTAGTGCATCATGATTATCAAAATTCTTGACTATTATTGCTTGTTCCCTCTAACGTTCGCTCACTGAGTTTCGTACTCATAGTTTTAAAAATTCATGTTTTCAAATCAAGAGACTGTTGGATCCTAGTTGAGGAGTCCCGGTAGTTCATCTCCTAGTAGGTGCTTGGCATTCAATAGCTACCTTTTTCCGTAGTCCTCCGCTGGAAGTTACGAGTCCTTTTTGTTATGTGAATATGTTCATGTAATATAATTACTAAATTACATATCATGAACAATGTATGAATATATGTTTTAATCGTTAATGCCATTACGAATTGACTATTTTCATACTGTTGAGAATGCATATGGCCATATCATTTGACAAGTCGTTAAGTAAAATAAATGAGATAGGTTTGCTTGGGCTTAGTGAGCTACGCTCATTGGGCTCATGCGCCGATCATGGTCCAAAAATTTGAACTGTGACAATTGTTATATGTTATAATATAATAACATTAACTCATTAAGTCATTAATATATCAATATATAATATATTAATATGTTATTATATTTAATTACTAATATAAGTTATATTATTATATAATATTAATATTAATATAAGTTAATTTAGTAATATAAGCTATATTACTATAGTATAATGATACTAATAATTTAATATAAGTTATATTATATTATTATAGTTTATAAATAACTTTCAAAAGTAAGTTATTATAGTCTAGTAGTCTATAGCGTATAAACCCTATATTGTATATTAATAAATATATATAGTATAGCATATTAATGACTTAACTAGAAATAACTTGCACCCTACACGGGTTTGTAAAATTTTACAAATAATTTATTTTAAAAATTACGTAAAACAAAATATGCAATTTGTATTGATTGAACATTGTTTTTTAAAAATACAGTAGTTTTTCCAACTAGATGATCATAAAGGATAAATATAGAAAATGCATATATTAGATAGCAGATTAAAAGTAGAAAAAATATAATAGAGAAAAGTTATAAATGGATACAGTATAAAAATCCAAATATAAGCAAATGAACCATATAATAGACAAACAAATCTGAATAATTTAATTAGAAGTAAGAAAATTACATCACCTTTGCATCAAAAATAAATCAAACATATTGACCATTTTTAATAGTTATGAGAAATAGTTAGTAGTTTATACATTTCATAAAATGATGTGCATATAAGTCCAACCATACAAAATATACAGTTTTGAATAAAAACTATGAACCATGGTCGACATTCAATAAAAATACCTATACACATATAGAATTGTAATAATCGTAGCTATTTGGCAGATTTCTAGAGTTCAACAACAACAGTTCGCTTCCCTTTGATGCATTTAGTAGTAAGTTCATAATCCATGGCAACATAATCCATGGAGTGTATTACCTTACCGTGAAAGGTTTCTGGCCCTTTTCCTAGAGGAAACTCTAGAATGTTAGGAATGCTACTGAACCGGCCTATGCCAACGACTACAAAGTCCACTTGGTAAACTTATAAACTTAATTAGATACCTCTATATTATGGGGTGTGGTCCAAACTCCTTTAGTATTGCTTTGGGACTCACAAACTATTGAATGGAAACTCAACTTTATGATTTTGATTGAGGATAACTTTTATAAAGATGGCCTGATTGGAGTAGATAATATTGCATTCAATCAGTCATTCACTACAATCTACACAACCCCAAGTTTGAAAAAGCAATGGTACAATGGTAAACAAATAATATTTCAATCAAATTAGCATTAGTTTGGGTACCATTTCGTTAAATATTGTACGAATTAGCATGACCATGGCGGAGACAAAAGTATATTCATAAGGAAACGAATAGCACATTTAGTTCCAAAAGTCAAAAAAGTTTGTGAAACGATAAAGAGCTTGATGGAGTCAAGTCATCGCATTGGACAACAACAATGTTCCAAATTCAACTCCAAATTTATAACACATCTAAGCATGGGCCAACACTTTTCCCCTACATTTATATTCTCATATAGAAAGTGGAAACCATCATTTTAGTAGCTAAAGTCCAGATATTGATGGATTAAATATGTAGCTATAATAAAAGTATACTTGAGAGAATTAACACCAACAACTGGAAAGCAACACATTCCAACATAAACATTGTTAACCCCACTAATACCCAGCCTATGCAAGGTGTCATTAAATGGCTATTCCATAAGCTGGAAGCCAATTTGACATGTTAAAGGGATAAGAAAGAGTAACTGCACTTTAAAGGAGAAAAAAGAAGACAAAAAGTAAGAAAGGTCTGAAAGGTAAGTTAAAGTGGTGAGCAAAGTGATAGAGATCATTTTATTTTAAAAGAGTTGAAAAAGATACAGGCAAAACAACAAAGAACTCAATTTGACTTAGGATATCAGTCATTGTATATAAAGGCAAACTAGAAGTTCATACTCAAAATAATTGATACAACTAAAATTACTAACAAGTAACATATGCACAATTGAAAGGAACTATAAGCAAATCCAATGATGTGTAAAAAGGATAAATTTGAGAGGATATTGTGAGGAATGACCTTGTTGATAAAGACATTTTAAAAATAATCATCAACATAAATTTAACTATTTTTAGCCATATTTAGCCATGACTTGACAAAAACACCCTTTAAACTATTTTAAATAAATTAAACCATTCATCACAATTTCTCTCCATTTGTGTTTCAGATTTCTCTCTCTCACCATCCCATTCTCTCAAATTTTATCAATTTCTCTCTTCGGCATTCGTCTGCTATACTTCCAATTTCTCTCTTCGGCATTCGTCTGCTATGCTTCCAATTTTTCTTTCCTGCGTTTTCAGATTTCTTTTTATTGCGCTTTCAAGACACAAAGCAACGGTTTAGACGTGCTTGGGTGGGTGGGTATTTGGAAAATTCAATTTTTAGGTATTTTGGATAAAACTAAAATGGTAGAAATAATCACAGATGTATGAAATAGCTTTTAATTGAATCAATTCGGGACCTAGATACCAATAAACTCAAAATTTTAAAATTTATAAACCTAGGTTTTTAAAGGAATTTTTTTATTTTTAGTCAAAGTAGGTGTTTTAGATAAAAAAATTATATTTTGATTTATGAAAACATGTTAGAAACACTTTAATCGATGCCAAATTGTCAAGAAAATAAAAAAAAATGAAAAGAGTTGAGAGGATTTGAAGTTTTTATTCGTAAGTAACAACAACATTTTAGACATTAAAATATAACAAAATATTCTTGAATATGTTGTGTAATAATAATTTTTTTCAACATGGCGTGTAACAACAATATTTTTTTTCAACATGGAGTGTAACAATCTTTTTTAACCATGACGTGTAACAACCTTTTTTAACCATGGCGTGTAACATGTTTTTGTACATGGCGTGTAACAACAGTATTTTTTTCAACATGACGTGTAACAACCTAACCATGACTTGTCACATATTTTTGTACATGACGTGTAACAACCTAACTATGGCGTGTAACAACAGTATTTTTTTCAACATGGCGTGTAACAACCTAACCATGGCTTGTCACATGTTTTTGTATATGGCGTGTAACAACAGTATTCTTTTTTCAACATGGCGTGTAACAACCTAACCATGGCTTGTCACATATTTTTGTACATGGCGTGTAACAACCTAACCATACCGTGTAACAACCTAACCATGGCAGCTTGTCACATGTTTTTGTACATGGTGTGTAACAACCTAACCATGGCATGTAACAACTTAACCATGGCGTGTAACATGTTTTTGTGCATGGCGTGTAACATGTTTTTGTGCATGACGTGTAACATCATAGCGTATAATTTCATTAAGGGTAATTTTATCCAACTTGGCTAAAAATAGTTAAAATTATAACGAGGGCTATTTTCGAAAACGTCTTATCTTTAAGGACTATTTTTTAAAATGCCCCTAAATTTAATACTACCTTAATAAAGACAATAAGTAAGATAAGTAATTTCTTCATATGATTATAAAGAATTAAATAATGACAACAAAAAAATTATAAAGGTTTGAACAACAAGATGATGAAAGATTCTGAAATCAATTCAAATGAATAGAAAACATGGGCATGAAGAAATATCTATGGCACTAAACATGCTGCAACTTTAGATGTAAACCAAGAGCATCCAATACATGATGTCAAAGCTTCAAAAATAAGACAACAAGCAAGATATCATATCATTTTGTGATCTCTTAAAAAAAACCAGCATAAAAAAATAAAGTTCAATTATTCATAGGGAAAAAAAAAGCACTTTTAGTTTCAAAAGCCAAAAGTGTTATGTGAAAGACAATAATGTTACAAATTCAACTACAAACTCATAACACATCTAAACATGTGCCAACACTCTTTAACTACACTACCTTTGAAAGCCAGAATTATGCCCCTTTTTAAACGGCTACCCTTCAAAATGTCAAAGCTTAAAAAATAAGACCATAAGTAAGATATTGAAACTTACTTTTCATATATTGCAAAAAACACCAAAGTAAACAAAGAGAAGAAGTAAAGAATGGAAGTAGTAAAATAAAGCAAATAAAGGAAGAAATAAAAATAGGATGTTGGTCCAAAATATAGGTGCTAGAGGGGGGTGAATAGCACTATCTTGGCTCTTTTTGGTGGAATTGAGACTTGATCTCAAACTAAGGAAGATAAGGCAATAAAAACAATTGACAAGATATTTATAGTGGTTCGGTCCAAGACCTACATGCACTACCTTGATTATCTAACTAAGGATTTTCAAATCAAACACTAGACGGTGGAATTCACAAGCTTCCACCAAGCTTTTACAATGGCTTTTCCAAAGCTTAGCCACAACCTTTACACTAGTTTTTCACGGGATCAACTAAAACCCAATGTAGCTTTCCAAGGCTCAACCACAACCTATCACTAGCTTTTCTCGGGCTAAACTAAAACCCAATGTGGTTTTCCAAGGCTCAACCACAACCTATCACTAGTTTTTCTCGGGCTAAACTAAAACCCAATGTGGTTTTCCAAGGCTCAACCACAACCTTTAACTCTAGTTTTTCACGGGCTAAACTAAAACCTAACCCCAACTTTTCAAGGCTAAGTTGGAACCTACAAGCATCCAAGCAAACCTTGCTTGATGCAAACACTTAAAGTGAAACACTCACTCTAAGAATACAAAGATAGAAGAAGGAAAGTACCTAGTGATCACACGGTTGATCTATATGGTACAAGTTGAAGTTCTGAAACTAGATACAAAGAATAGGCGTTGAGGTTCAATGAAGAGTACAAAGGATTTTTCAGGTTTTGCTACTCTTCTTGGCTTGAATGTGAAGGTGTCTTTTTGGTGAAAAGCCAAAGTTGTCAAAAAGCTTATTCTTTGGCATTTGAAGATCCTTTTATAGTTGGAGAAGCTGGTCTGGTGGCTGTTGGGACCTTTATAACCGTTAGAAACAGTTTAGGGAAGATTCTAGCCGTTTTCTTGTCTTATAGTGGCTTGGCAGATGTAGCAGACAGAGAGCACTTTGTCGACTAAAATTTTTCCTTTGGTCGACTAAGTTGGTTTTGTTTCTAATGCAGATTCCAGTGATCGCTTAGTCAACTAACCCCATTATCTTGGTCGACTAACTTGATTCTGTTCCTCCCCAAGCTTTACCCTTTCACTTCTCCACTTTGACCTTTGTTCAGCAAATGATCTTCCTTAACATATCAGGGGACTCCATCAATATTGATCTTCCTTATTCTTTATCCAAATCACATCTTTGGGTGTTCAATAGGAAGATTGAAATATTTTCTCATTTATGAACATTTGCCCTGTACACTTAGTTAGAAGTATTAGACACAAATGACATGGGAATGTTTTATTATCATCAAAAACTAATGGAGCCAACAATGTCCCCCTTTTTGATGATGACAAAACATCCCTTGATTAACAGCATGGTGTCTATTCAGTTCCTTTTTCAGTTTCTGTAGAGAATGAGAATTGCTCCCCCTAAGTTCATGCTCCCCCTAAGTGTGTGCATATTTTTCATCCATTCCAGCAAGTTCCTTCCTTAGTTATATTCCTAGTGATATTGTACATACTTGCTTCTGATAGAACATATTCATATATGCAGATTTTAAGGGTCAAGGGCATGTTGACAAATTGTTATCAACTTTCTGTTTTTGCAATTTTTTATCAACTAGCATGCAAGCTCAGATTTTATCATGTTAGCTCTAGATTTCATTCACACCATCATTTTTCCAGTATAACTTTTATGAATCATCATTCATATGGACTCAAGCACATGTTTTAGTTTGTATTATGGTCTCGAAAATGGTTTATCAATCTAATAGCTCAAAATTAGCATAATATCAGAAAATTATAGCAGTTTTGCACAGTGTCATCAGATAAATTTCCAGCCATGCTTCAAAGTCCCATAGATATCATTTTCACAGTTCAAGCATTTCAAACAATCATCAATAAGCATATTCTATGCATTCATGAAGTCAGCTAAAATTAAAAGCATTGTTTGAATGCCATTTTGGCATTGATATCTAACAAAACAATAACCAGAAAAATTATTCCAGAAATACCCCTAGTCCTGTTTTTGCTACCTATCTGCCCTAAAAGTCTGGTACCTCTACCCTCAAGATTTTTATTTTTCTTGATATTCTCCCTAAAGGTCTCATACCTCTACCTTCAGATTTTTTATTTTTCCTTGTAAATACTACTCTCCCTTTTTGTCATCATCAGGAAGGGGGCTGAGGTATCAGTTCTCAAAAGAAGATGGTGTGAATTCAAAGGACATAGTCTGTTCCCACCAAGGATTTAGGGGAAAATGAGAGGGTTGTCTTAGAGGGGCTTAAGAGGTTGCTTCTGGAGTCTATTGAGGAGATGTCTCTGTAGCCTTTTCTAGAATTGCCTGATCAGAGACTTCTATTAGGGCTTGAGGAGTGCTTGCAAGAGGTGACTTTACCTTTTCTGTCAATCTTGAAGACTTCCTTGTTCTTGGAGGAATTGGTTTTCTTGCTGTCTTCTTCTGTCTCATGGCAGGTGGTTGAGTCTTGGAAGTATGAGCTATGTCTTTTGCTTTTGTTTTTCCTTTCTTCTTCCCTTTTTTTCTGCAGCTCCCTGTTATGAGGTCATTGCTTGAGCAGCTTGAGTTGCTGCTGCCTCTTTTTCTGCTTGCTCTTCTCTGACCATTTCATAGAAAAGTCTCATAACAGATACTTCTTCAAAATGTGGAGGGGATGCTTCATGTTTAGGTTAAGATGGAGGATGGTGCTCAGGAGAACCAAGTGGTGAACCAACTACCTCAGTCCCTTAATCAAATGTTTCTTTTCTTGCTAAGGTGGTTTGGTGTGGTTCTTCAGGTTCTGGTTCAAGGTCATGATGACCAGGACTTGCACTCTGGTAGGCTGATCTTTTAGCTTGAAATTCAGGGCTTGCATCTTGGAATTCAGAACCTTCTGGTTGCAATGTTGATCCTTCAGCACCTTGTCCTTCTGGTGCCATGCTCTCAGTAGCAGAAGAGTCAACATTTACAGGTCCCGTTGGCATTTCAGATCTGGCTTTCAAGCTGGCTTCAATTTCATTCATTTTTTCTTCAATTTTAGCAAGCCTCGCTCCCTGATTAGTAAGCTTAGCATCCATTATCATCAACAGGTTGAACATTACTTCATTGGAGAATAGAGGGGCTGATGTTTTTGGTTATGTGGGGGCTGCCTCTGGTTGAGTCTGAACTGAGGTGATCTTAGAGGTCTTGCTGAAGGTGTCTCTATACACTTTGTATCCCATTTTGATCAGACTTCCCAAGTAGATTGGTTGGTCTCTACTCTTGACCATATCTGTATCGTACCTCTTTGCCCACACTCCTTTCCTTTTGACAAGGGATGTGATCACATTCCCATAGGGCAAATAAATCTTTTCAAGTTTACAGGCTGCCCTCATTCTTTCAATCATGAACCGTCCAAGGTTCAGAACTTTTCCAATGAATGCATGCTCCGTCAACCAAAGGTCTTGAAGGTTGATGTAGCTTAGGCTTTCACTCCTACCATGCATGTTCGCAGCAACAAAGTAATGCAGGATTCTAAATTGTGGACTAATAATCAGTCCTGCATTACTCTTTGAAGAGAATTTCCCTTTCTTTCTAGTGATAATTTCCCACACAAAAGCAGGATTATACTTGTCAGGCATGTCATATTCTCTTTTTTCTCCTTCTATTCCTAGCAAGTTACTCAAGTCTGAGGCTGTAACTAAGAATTCCTTCCCATTCAGAAAAACATTCAGATCATCTTCAGAATAGTCCTCTGAGTCATCAAGCTCTCTTTCACTATATGCAATGCTAGCATAAAATTCTTTAACTAAGCTAGCACTCTATGTTCTGTCTTTGAAGGAGCTATATTCCTTAATGTTTAGTTCATTGAAATAATCTGTCAGGCTTGTTTGGAGTTCAGGAGTTTCACTGAAACTCTCTCAGTTAATGAACTTCCCATATGTAATGGGGACATTTTCGATTTTCTTAAATCTCTCTTCGTGAATTTTGTTTCTAAATTTCATAGAAGAGGCAGATGAAGTACCTTTTTCTCTTTTGTCTTTTTTTCTCATTTTCTCGGCTTTTTTCTTCTTCTCTTTTTGTTTTCTCATCTCGAGTCCTTTCCCAGTCTTCTTTGTTGCAGAACTCAATGCCCCTTTTTGCTTCTTTCTTTGGTGCTCAGCTTCGGGGTTTTCTTCTGCTGGTCTCTTCCCCTTTTTCTTTGCCAACAAATCTTTGAGAAGGGTCGACTTAGCCATTGTGGTTTTTGAGGATGTTTTTCACTTAGGGTTTCAAGAGATGACAGATAAGGGTTCTCGGTTGATTTCAGAAGATGGAAAGAAGCAAATGAAATTGATGGAATTGAGAGAGTCAGTTTTTAGAAAATTAAGAGTGAATGACGATTTCTGATTTAGGGAATTGCCTGCCTCCCCCTTCACCAATGCCTTATCTTTCCAAATTTTAAAAATTCCTTCTCCTATTTTTACTATTTACTACACCAGGTTTCCCTCTTTTATTTTGTCACCCGGTAGGCACAAAATCCCATCAAGTTAATCCTATATCAAACACCATCAGTCCTTTTGATTTAATGGAACATAGTGTTCTTAGTTGACTGAGTTTTACACTTTAGTCGACTAAGTCTCTTCTGTTTTCCTCTATTCAGTCCAAACTTTTTCTTATAACTCTTCCACACAACACATTCCTAGATTCCTTCTAATTTCACAGAACCTATCCTCACTAAGGGGTTTTGGTGAATATATCTACAAGTTGGTGCAATGTGCTCACGAATTCAATATTGATTTCTCCCTTAGTTACATAATCTCTAATAAATGATGTCTAATTTCAATGTGCTTAGTTCTTGAGTGTTGCACAGGATTCTTTGAAATATTTATAGCATTGGTGTTGTCACAATATATGGGTGTGTTATTCATGGACAAACCGTAGTCTCTCAATTATTGCTTAATCCATAAAACCTGTGCACAACAACTTCCTAGGGACACATATTCTGCTTCAGCAGTGGACAAGGCAACAGAATTTTGCTTTTTGCTCGACCAGCATACAAGCATGTTTCCTAGCAACTGGCATGTTCCACTAATACTCTTCCTATCAGTTCTACTTCCAGTAAAGTCAGCATCTGAATATCCTACAAGGCTAAATGGTGATTCTTTTGAATACCATAATCCTAGGCCTTGAGTTTCAATGAGATATCTAAATATTCTTTTTATGGCAGTGAGGTGTGTTTCTTTAAGTTGAGACTGAAATCTAGCACACAAACACACACTAAACTAAATATCTGGTCTACTTGCAGTTAAGTAAAGAAGAGATCCAATCATACATCTATAGAGCTTTTGATCTACATCTTTACCTTTCTCATCAACATCAAGTTTTGTAGATGTACTCATTGGTGTGCTGATGGATTTCAATTTCAGCATGTCATACTTTTTGAGCATGTCTTGAATGTATCTGTCTTTGCTGACAAAAGTTCCTCCTTTGCATTGCTTGATTTGAAGGCCAAGCAAGTACTTCAACTCTCCCATCATGCTCATTTCGAATTCTCCCTGCATTTCCTTAGCAAAGTTCTTGCAAAGAGATTCATCAGTAGCACCAAATATTATGTCATCAACATAGATTTGAACTATGATTAGATCATTTAGGTATCTCTTGATAAACAATGTGGTGTCAATGCTGCCCCTAGCATAGTCTTTTTCTACCAGGAATTTTGAAAGCTTTTCATACCAAGCTCTAGGAGCTTGTTTCAAACCATATAAGGCTTTATGAAGCTTAAGGACATGATCTGGTTTTTCGAAATCTTCAAAACTAGTAGGTTGTTCAACATATACCTCTTCTTGAATAATTCCATTTAGGAATGCACTCTTCACATCCATTTGGTATAGTTTGAAGTTCATATGACAAGCAAAGGCAACTAACAATCTTATGGCTTCTATTCTTACTACTAGAGCAAAGGTTTCTTCATAATCTATTCCTTCTTCTTGATTATACCCCTTTGCTACCAATCTTGCTTTGTTTCTCACAACATTTCCTTGTTCATCAATCTTGTTTCTAAACACCCATTTAGTGCCAACAATAGGGTGATTTGAAGGCTTAGGCACTAATGACCATACATTATTTCTCTGAAATTGATTCAGCTCCTCTTGCATGGCTAAAATCCAACTTTCTTCTTTTTCAGCTTCCTCAAAACTTTTAGGCTCAATTTGAGAAATGAAAGCTGAAAATTCACAAGTTTCCCTAGTTCCTTTCCTAGTCTTAACTCCATGAGATATGTCTCCTATGATTTGATCTTGTGGATGATCTCTCACATATATCCAGCTCCTAGGTAAGTCACTATGATGGATTTCTTGTCCTTATAGATTTTCAAGAGGTGGAGCTACTGTTTCTTCTCTTGATGAGTCTTCCTCATTGTTCTTGCTATCATTTAGACTCATTTCATCCATGTGTTTTCCTAGATTTTCAAAATCTTCATCATCCTCATGAACTTTCTTTCAACATGGATTGATTCATCGAAAACTATATGGACAGATTCTTCAATAGTTAGTGTCCTTTTGTTGAAAACTCTATATGCTTTTGAGTTTATGGCATATCCCAAGAATATTGCTTCATCACTTTTAGCATCAAACTTCCCTAATGGCTGTTTTCCATTGTTCAACACAAAGCATTTGCAGCCAAAGCTCCTAAGATGAGAGTTGTTTGGTTTTCTTCTTTTGTACAGCTCATATGGGGTTTTTGACATGATTGCTCTAATTGAAACTCTATTAAGTATATAAGCTGCTATATTGACAGCTTCAGCTCAGAAATATTTAAGGAGGTTGTTCTCACAAAGCATAGTTCTTGCCATCTCTTTCAATGTTCTATTTTTTCTTTCCACAACTCTATTTTGTTGGGGTGTTCTAGGTGCTGAAAAGTTGTGTTCCAACCCCTTTTCATTGCAATATCTCTCGAACTCATCATTCTCAAATTCACCTCCACGGTCACTCTTAATCCTAATAATGGATGTACCTCTTTCATTCTCAATTTTCTTGCAATATCCTATGAAAGCTGATAATGCATCATTCTTGTAAGCAAGGAAATAAACCCAAGTAAATCTCGAGTAATCATCAACAATCACTAAACCATAAGATTTACCACCTAGACTTGTGGTGCTAATTAGACCAAAGAGATCTATGTGGAGCATTTCAAGAGGTTTCGATGTTGACACAACATTCTTAGCCTTGAATGATGTTCTGACTTGTTTTCCTAGCTGACATGCTTCACATACTTTATCAACTTCAAACCTAATGCTGGGTAGTCCAATAACTAAATCTTTCTTAATTAGTTTCGACATAGTGTTCAAGCTAACATGTCCTAGTCTCCTATGCCATAACCAGCTATCATTTTCAGCCTTGGCTACTAGGCACATTTCACTATCCTTTTCTAGATCTTCAAGGAAGATTACATACATGTTTTTCAACCTATTTCCTATGAAGGTAGTCTTGTTTGTGCCTATGTCTATTACTTCACATTTGTTGGAATCAAAACAAACCTTAAACCCTTTGTCACATAGCTGGCTTATGCTTAACAGATTATGCTTTGGACCTTGAACAAATAATACATGGCTAATTTGTGTGCAAGAGTTCTTACCAATCGTACCTATACCTTGAATTCTTCTTTTTGAATTATCTCCAAATGATACGGTGCCTCCTTTTTTCTTGTCCAGCTGTGCAAACAGCATTTCATCTCCTGCCATGTGTCGAGAGCAGCCACTATCCATGTACCATGGCTGTTTCTTTATGTGTTGAGCCTTTGAGCATGTTTCCTTTAGGTGTAGCTCAACCTACAAAAATATGATTCAGTTCTTCTTGATAGGTACCCATGCTTTGATGGGTCCTTGAGTGTTAGTGTTAATAAAATAACCTTTTGGCACCTAGATTTTTCTGGTTTTCTGCACATAAATGTTTTTGACACACTCAAATGATAGATGACCATATTTTCCACAACGATAGCATCTAGATGATGCATTATGATGATTCATCTTGCTATATGATTTTTTCTTTAAAAGATCATCATTTAAACATTTAAAAGCTGCATTTTCATTAAGAACTTTTTGTAAAACATCAGTTTTATTTTCCAGCTCTACTCTCATGATTTCAAAATCTGCTTTTGAGTGTTCCAGTTCAGTTTGTAGTAAATTTCTTTGTTCAAAAACAAAGTTAAAATCAAGTTTAATTTTCTCCAAATCTTTTTCAAGTGATGCAACCTTTTTCTTCAGATTTTTGTACTTTAAAAATAGGCTTTCAAACTCATCACATAACTCATCATACTCATCTTGCAAATCATTCATAGATATATTATAAGTCGATGAGCATACTTTTGTTTCATCATCCTTTGCCATCAGGCAGATGTTTGCTCTTTCTTCTGAGCTTTCTTCATCAGATTCTGTGCTTGAATCACTATCTGACCAAGCTGTAGCAACCATTACCTTTTTCGATTTTCTGATTCTCCTTGGAGTTTCTTCTTTTAGCAATGGACATTTAGATTTGTAGTGTCCTATTTTTTGCATTCATAGCATATTACTTCTTTCTTGTTACTGCTTTCATTCTTGTTTTTCTTCCATGTAGGACCTTGATCCCTTTTAAAGAATTTTCTTACAAATTTTCGATTCTTCCTTCCCATCAGTTTTCTCAATCTTCTTGCAACAAGTGCAAGTTCATCATTGTCATCGCATGAGAGTTCTTCCAGCTCATTTTCAAGGATGCTGACTTTGAGTGCTATGTTCTTTTTCTTCTCTTTTGCCTATCTTTTATCCTCTTCTTCTTCTTCCTTAAGCTTCAGCTCATGTGTGAGGAATGACCCGCAAATTTCATCAAGTGTGATGATGTTCAAGTCTTTGGCTTCTCGGATGGCAGTCACCTTTGGCTTCCAAGACTTAGGCAGACTTCTAAGAAGTCTTTTTACAAGCTCATGCTCCGGGATAGGTTTTCCTAATTGGTTAAGTTTATTTGTGATGTTTGTGAACCTATCAAACATGCTGGTGATGTCCTCACCAGGTTCCATTTTGAACATCTCATAGTTATGGGTCAAAAGGGCAATCTTGGACTCCTTAACTTGGGAAGTCCCTTCATGAATTATTCTTAACTTATCCCATACTTGCTTAGTTGTTGTACAGCTTGAAACTTTATTGAACTTACTGGGAGTTAAGGCACAATGCAAGGTGTTGACTGCCTTCAAATTTGTCTGCACCTTTTTAGTTTCAACCTCGGTCCATTCAGACCTTGGCTTAGGCATCAACTCATTTATGACAATATTCACAGTTGAGGGAGTAAAGGGACCATCAGTGATGACATCCCACATTTCATAATCTATGGCCCTAATGAAAATTGACATTCTAGTGCTCTAATAAGGATAATTAGAGCCATCAAACAAATGTGGTATGTTTGTTGATTGTCCCTCAGCTACAACTGATTTGTGTTTAGCCATTTGGATCCTCTCTAAGGGTGTTAGACTTTATATTCAGAGAACTAGATCTGATACCAATTGTTGATCCCAAATATAGGTGCTAGAGGGGGGTGAATAACACTATCTCGGCTCTTTTTGGTGGAATTGAGACTTGATCTCAAACTAAGGAAGATAAAGTAATGAAAATAATTGACAAGGTATTTATAGTGGTTCGGTCCAAGACCTACATCCACTACCTTGATTATCCAACCAAGGACTTTCAAATCAAACACTAGACGGTGGAATTCACAAGCTTCCACCAAGCTTTTACAATGGCTTTTCCAAGGCTTAGCCATAACCTTTACACTAGTTTTTCACGAGATCAACTAAAACCCAATGTGGCTTTCCAAGGCTCAACCACTACCTATCACTAGTTTTTCCCAAGCTAAACTAAAATCCAATGTGGTTTTCCAAGGCTCAACCACAACCTATCACTAGTTTTTCCCGGGCTAAACTAAAACCCAATGTGGTTTTCCAAGGCTCAACCACAACCTTTAACTCTAGGTTTTCACGGGCTAAACTAGAACCCAACCCAACTTTTCAAGGCTAAGTTGGAACCTACAAGCATCCAAGCAAACCTTGCTTGATGCAAACACTTAGAGTGAAACACTCACTCTAAGAATACAAA
The DNA here is from genome assembly GCA_036013995.1 of Theobroma grandiflorum. Taxonomy (NCBI): domain Eukaryota; kingdom Viridiplantae; phylum Streptophyta; class Magnoliopsida; order Malvales; family Malvaceae; genus Theobroma; species Theobroma grandiflorum. The sequence goes on from CP142126.1 coordinate 11,320,983, forward strand.
GATAGAAGAAGGAAAGTACCTAGTGATCACACGGTTGATCTATATGGTACAAGTTGAAATGCTGAAACTAGATACAAAGAATAGGCGTTGAGGTTCAATGAAGAGTACAAAGGATTTTCAGGTTTTGCTACTCTTCTTGGCTTGAATGTGATGGTGTCTTTTTGGTGAGAAGCTAAAATTGTCAAAAAGCTTTTTTTTGGCATTTAAATATCCTTTTATAGTTGGAGAAGCTAGTCTGGTGGCTGTTGGGACGTTTATGACCATTAGAAACAGTTTAGGGAAGATTCTAGCCGTTTTCTTGTCTTGTAGTGGCTTGGCGAATGTAGCAGACAGAGAGCACTTAGTCGACTAAAATTTTTCCCTTGGTCAACTAAGTTGGTTCTATTTCTGATGCAGATTCCAGTGATCGCTTAGTCGACTAACCCCATTATCTTGGTCAACTAACTTGATTCTATTCCTCCCCAAGCTTTACCCTTTCACTTCTCCACTTTGACCTTTGTTCAGCAAATGATCTTTCTTAACATATTAGGGGACTCCATCAATACTGATCTTCCTTGTTCTTTATCCAAATCACATCTTTGGGTGTTCAATAGGAAAATTGAAATATTTTCTCATTTATGAACATTTTCCCTGCACACTTGGTTAGAAGTATTAGACACAAATGACATGGGAATGTTTTATTATCATCAAAAACTAATGGAGCCAACATAGGAGACAAACACTACACTAAAAAGACAACCAAAAAGTGAAAAAGAAAAAATTACCTAATATTCGACATCCCCATCCCCATTTTAATTCCACATCAAATATCCTTACATGTCACCCATGTGTGGTTATAGTCAATCGCAAAATGCCCTTTTGCCCCCATAACACCTCCAAAACTATTTTTAGAGTCTTTTACATGTCTTGTGTTGAGCATTGAACCTGTAATGTGAAAAATCATAGAATTTTTAGTTCAAGTATTTAGACCAAACATTCAATGTAAAGGATATAATGAGACTAAACTTGGATTTCATCTATAATGATGCATAGGAATATGGTCAAAAACTTGGATCTTTAAGGTATATGGATTAATACAATAATTGCACATGATTTTATTCAAGCTAGCCACAAAAAGATCCTAAACGTAAGTACAAAATGCTGCTATTTTGAATTGTTGGAAGTTTTGCTAAAATCAATTGAAGATGGAATTGTTGATTCGAACTTATGTAATGGGGTTACATTTTTGTCAAGCATATGCAAATTTACCGTTATAATCATTAAGGCAGCGAACATTAGAATTGGACAAAAAATCTACAACAACAAAGTATTGGCATATAAAATCATGTTCACACGCCTAATAGCATCGAAATGATCTTTATGTCCCAAATCCTCCACTTGTGATTTGAACCAATACCTTTAGACTAGAAAAACAATTTTCAGATGTAGAGAATTTACACAATGGCTCAAAATAAAAAATAAAAGAAGGAATACAAAATGGAAAGGTAGGTAGGAAAGGTGTAGCGACCCCTCTCCAATCGCTACCGACGTTCGAGACTTCCGAGAAAGACTCACCAAGTCTCAAACAAGCCTGTCTAAAATTGCTCATTAATCCACTACATTCAATCACCATATAATATTGATACTTTCATATACTAAATTGAACCATAAATATAAAAATCAATACAAACTTTTTACCTTTTATTCGCAAGTTTATACATTAAAATCTATAATCTCCAATTTAATGCTTATATTAAAATTTAGAATCCGTTTACAACTTAATAAATAAAGTACTACAACTTGACCTCTAACAGCGGAGCGACTCAGAATAAATTGCTAGGAGATGCCTTTACGCGCTAGATCGATCTCCGTCTGCAAAAAGGGAAATAAAATAGGTGTGAGTCTCATAAACTCAGTGATATCATCGACTCAATGAGTAGGGCGTGATGGGAAACCAGCAAACGGCAGATCAGTTGAATATGAAAATGCAGGATCATAAAAGCAATTTATTTCAAACGAGGGTTTGTGCCTTATATAAAACTCGAGAATTTCTTATAAAGTATAAATAATCGAGGTGATAAAATCTTCCGCATCAAAATGCGTTATTAGCCATTCTCGAATCAAGTCAATAAAATTGAACAAGCTCTCGAGAAACCAAATATTATTCAAAATCATGTACAAATCATAGCTCGCCCATATGCAAGGAATCACTAATTCATTTCGCAGAAAACAAATAGGGGAGCTACAAAAAACCATTTAATTCCATTTCTTATCATGCTAAGAAATATGATTCATAATTTTAAAATTCATTTCAATCCATATAAAACAATTATATTTTATCAAAAATAAACAACAAGGCTTATGACTTCTTAAAAACTTGGCTCATGCCATAAAAACTCATATTCATTGATACCTTGCGCCAGGGTATCCAACCGAATCTGCCAAGGCTGTTAAAATTCTCATATACATGTAAAACATATTTTTACGTTTGAAGAAGACAGTCGTTCCTTGGCATTAGCTGAGTTCGCCTTCACGTGGTGGTTTGGCGTGAAGTGAACTCTGTCATACCTCAAGACAACCCTTTACGCCTCTACAACTGAGATAAAAGTATATAGTTGAGTTTACCGTGCCCCTTCTAAATAAGCTGGCCCACGGAAACCTGACTACTGCAGTAGTGAATAATCCACCAATTTAATAAAAGATTCAATAGCATGAATTGAAAATTTCATTGTTAACCAATTTATCAAGATAAAGAAACAGTTCACATTTTTCAATACAATTAACAATTCAACCAATCGTGCCGTAATATCATAAGCCATTTAATTTAAATGATAATTTACAACACAACAAGTAGTCTCTAATTATTCAATTTTTCTAAAATCATCATTCAATTTCAAAATGATTTTCAAAGTGATATTTTAAATCTTTTTCAAAATATCGATCCCCGTATCACGTTAAAACTTTCTTTGCGTAAAATGTTCATTGTAAATATATGCATGATATTTTATATCAAAATAGCATGGTGAATATGTAATAAATTTCATGAATGCACACCACACAATCAATAAGGCACATTTTTCTTTGATGTAGATCATTTCGAAAAGCTTGTTTCCCGGTTTAAAACACTTTATGTATAATTTATATATATGTTCCAAATTATTTCTAAAAATAATTTGCATTCACAATTCCTAAAAATTCTATCGACGAATGCTTTCCATAAATCTTGCACTTCACATAAAATATACGTACATATATATATATACGGAATTATTTTAAAATTGATATCCCATACTCACCTCATAATAGTGGGATATTACTTCACTATTGATTCGTACGCGTATATAATTATTCCTATTTATCGATCACATATTACGTTCGGCACGCCTCCACAACTAACTTTCTTAGCAACAATTTAAATTCAACATGCTTAACCACGCATTCGTATGGGTAGCAATTTAATTAAAAATTCCTCAAGTAACTTGCATATTTTTCCTCCAAAATGTGCATAATATTAAACTACCCATAAACCTTAAAATATAACATTAACTTACCATTGGGCCTTTTCCATTTCTTCATTACCTTTGGGCCCCCTTTATGGGCTTTTCCATTTCTTCCCATTAGGCTAAGCCCATTTATTTTTCTCCTATTGGGCCATGCCCAATTTTATTTCTTATTAGGCTATGCCCATTTATTTTCTACTTGGGCCATGCCCACTTTTTTTCTTTTTCTCTTTCTTTCTTTTTCTTTTTCACGTTTCTTCCTTCTTGGTTCTCTTTTCCAGTCGAGCTTCCTCTTCACCACTGTGGCCTACTTTCTCCACCACCGTGGCCTCCTCTCTTTCTTTCTCTCAAAATTAGTCACTAAAGCTTCATTTTCTCACCCTTTTTGCTGCCATTTTCAACTCAAAAAAATCAGCTCTTATACTCCCATAAAGTGTAGAATTTTTCAGCTTTGTTTCCTACCTCAAAGTGCAAAATTTTTTAGCACCAAATTCAGCAGCTAAGCTGCTCACTTTCCACCTCAAAATTCTGTAAATTTTCAGCTAAAATTTTTAACAATAAAACCTCCAAAAATCAACAGCAAATTCACACAATTTCAGCAGCAAAAACCTTGAATTTTCAGCACCAAAATCAACCATAAAAATCAACTTTCTTACCTCTAAAAATTATAGCAAAACCGTCCCACCAAAAAACAAATTTTTTTGTCTCTTTTCTCTTCCTTTCCCATGATTTTTCTCTCCCATTTGTTGCCAATTTCTGCTCTTAAAACCAGCCCCTTTTTTCTTCCAAAAGTGCAGCAAAAATTAGCTTTTACCTCCCACAAGCTTGTCGAATTTTTTTTTGCTTTCTCCTTCCCTTCCTTCAAGAAAATTTTTTTTTCCTTTTTTCTTCTTGGTTTTTTGCTAGCTTTTCTTTTCCCACTCTCAACCGACTTCCTCTTCTTTTTCAGCTCTTTTTCTTCTCTTTTCTTCTTCTTCTTTGACCAACTTCACTTTTTTCTTTTCCCTTGTCAGATGGTCGGCCCCCACCTTCTTTTTTATTTCCACCTTTCTTTGTTTTCTTTTTCTTTTGTCTTCATTCTTCTCTCATCCTTATTTTAATTCCATTATTTGTTGACTAATTCAACCAAACTAAAAAAAAATTTGGTTGCTTGTCTTTCATTCTTAACCGACCTTGGCTTCATTCTTTCCTTTCTTTGTTTGCTTATTATTTTGTTATTTCCTTTATTTCCTCAAACTAATAAAATTTACATATTATCTCTTAACTTCATTTTTCATTTTTTTTAATACACCACCCTTTAATTCTCATATTTTTAAAATTAACTCTTCCAACACGTGTAAAAATTCTAATTTCCTTTTATCTTCCTTTTCTTACACGTATATAACCAAAATATTGAAATCGAATTTCAACGCGGTGTTACTATAATATTTAAATATTTACTTACTGCGTTTACTCGATTTAATAAAATCACACGGGCATAATTATCGTCGTTTTCCTTCAAAATTCTTCTTTACTTCTTCTCCCCCACTTGAATTAGTCATATTTCATTTTTCATGACTAATTCCGACAACATATAAAATATTAATATTTTAATATTATTTTATTAAATAAAATATTATTTTATTTTAAAATTTTTCACTTGCCTTCTTTGGTCTCGAAACGCATTAATATGTCTCGGTTTACTTTCGAATCATCCTTTATCATTCTTTAGCACATCAATTCACATAAAATGATCGTTCGTTTGATCAATAAAATCTCATTTGTGTCCAACGAGGGTACGGGGTATTACAAAAGGAGTGCAAGAATTAAAAAAAAAAAACAAATACAAAAACAGGGGAGATCTCAGCAACCATCTCTTAAAAAAGCCAAATTTTTTAAACCTTTAAAAATTTGGTGTGGGAGCAGAAAAGGAGCTACTAGGTTCAATTGAAAAGTCTCAAACATTGCCCATTCTAATGTGATTCTTGACGCATCAATTTCGACAAACAACATCAAAAGGAAATGGAAAGCTTTAAAATTTTGGTGTGGAAGTAGAAGAGGAGCTGGGTCTTAAACATTTTAGGCCCAGTGATGATGGAAAAGCAACCAAGTTTCATAGAAAGAAATGAAGAAAAGGGAGATAAAGAAATGAAAAGTCTAAAACACCCTTTAAATATGATAAAATATCATGAATAGGTGTTGGATGTAGAATGCTCTGTACATAGGAATCAATATACATAAGATACAAAAATAAGTTAATATAATAATTTACATTAATATATTAGTTTATTAATAACTTAAATTTATGGTATAGTTTTCAGTATATTTATTATTATGTTTAATTTTAAATAACTTTTTGTATGATTATATTTATATCAATAATATTAAAGTCTAAATAAAGTGTATTTTAATTTTTAATCGTTGATGCTTGATGATTAAATCTAAGTTATTTATTCATCCATAAGTATAGAAAAAATGTGAATGTGAATACATGTAAAAAAAAGTCTTGTTGATGATTGAATTTAGCCTTCCATTCATATATATGTATAGAAAAACTGCATGAGTGCATACATGCAATAAAAGTCTTTAAAATATACTAATTTCTACTTCAAAAAATTTTAACTGAACCAAACTAACTTAACTAACTTACCCGAATCAACTAAATTTAACTGAATTGAATTAATCGAATTTGTCAATTAATTCGGTTATTTCAATTTTGATCGAATTTTGCTCACCCTTACTTATGTGAGATGATGACATGATCGCATAACATATTTACCTTCCATGTCAACACCATGTTAGCACTATGTGGATATAAAATGTCAAGTAACATTTTGACTAGTGACAATTAGCTAATCATTAGTCATAAAAGTTTATTTGATTTAAAATAAAAAAAAGTAAGAACTTGATTGAACACAATAAAAGAATAAAAGTTTATTTAAACTTTTTTGAATAGTTCAAAGATTTTATAAAAAATTATGCTTATTACTTTTATAAGTTTTTGAAGTTAGACTCTTTCATCCATATGTGTATGCAGAGGCACACTTGTGCGCATTTATGCAAAGGCACACATATGCGCATTTATGCAGAGACACACATGTGCACATGCATGCATAGGCACGTGCAAAATGTCACAACTCAAGAGTTTAGACCAACCCAGACCCAATAGGTAGGCCAAATGGCCCAAGCAAACCAGCAAGCCAAACAAGCCAATAAACCAATCCCAACCCACGTCATAGGGGTAGAAATGTCCACACCCCTAAAAGTGTTTTATTTGACTTGAACTCTTGGATTTGCTAATGTATATTTAAGTTTAAATATAGATTTACTAAATTAGATTAGGATTGGAATTTAATTTGAATATTATCTCTTCAAATTTAATCCTTTATCATTATCTTTTTGTCTTATCATATCTTATCCCTATCTTGTAACTTAATCTTATCTAGCAAAGGGGGCTATCAATCTATAAATTGGTCATTCTCCCTTTTTATAGCACACATAAGAGAAATAACAAAGTATTCTATTTTTCTAAATAGCTTTCTCTCTTCTTCCTTTCTTTAGCTTTCGCTTTTATTCATTTTAAGATTTATTTATGTTTTGTTTTCAAAGTTAAGCTACATGAAATTAAGCATAAGTTTCGGCACGTGACACTAAACCATTCATGCTATTTTAATTTATACTTATTTGAAACTCAAGTTGTGGATAGGATACCTATTTTAATTTTTAAAAATTTTATAAGTAATTATTATTTTTAAAAAAATAATAAAATAATCATTGGTACTCATATTGTTAATTAAGCGTGATATAATAATAAAGTAAAATTTTAAAGAACAATTTGAAATTGCTTTTTGTTATCGCGAGAAACAAAAATAGATGAGAAAATAAAGTGCAAATTGAAACTAACCAAAGCCCTCATAATTTTAAAATCCAAATATTTATCTTAAAAATTATGATCCAAATTTTGTTAATTAACCATATTCTATAATTTCACAATCCTTTTTTTTATTTTGAAAGTTTAAAATCTAGAAATTAAATATTATTTTTTGAAAAAATATATTATTGAGCAATATATACATAATAAGAAAATAAAGGATATTTAGCATAAAGCTTGAACATAAAAATAAAAAAAAGGAAAAAGCATTAAAAAAACTATGGAAAAAGGATTAGGGTGCAAGTCATTGATACTTGTTTGATAGTGACCATAGACAATTATCAAAAAAATAAAAAATGAATGAATAAAATAGAAAAAAAAACTAGTAAAAGTGTAAATATAATTATTTAATTATTTAAAATATTTAATAGAAATTAAAATTAAATTCAATTAAATTTATTAATTAATTAGATGACACATGATATTCACCTAAAGTATAAACTTAGAAAAAAAATTTATTTTACCAAAAACTTTAACTTTATATATATTTATAATAATAGATTAGATTAGAGAATAGTACAACTCATGGTTAGCTTTGAATGGGAATGTCAATGGGTAGGTGCTTGTTATTTTTCAAGTACCTAAACTTGAAGCCTATTAAATTATGAGGTACCTGAACTTTATAATTATTTTAATAAAATTTAAAAATATTACCTGAACTCATACTCTAATATCCTAAAACTACTCATTAAACACTCAAACCCATTAAATACTTATTTAAGATTAGAGACAAAACAAAACTATATATATATATATCTTTAATTAAGTGAGAAAAATAGAAATAATTTCTTTTCATAAAATATTAAAAAAATAGATTTGGTAAAATTGGCAAGACTATTAGTTGTCCAATAGTTTAGTCAAGGTTTTCCTTTTAAAAGTATACAATATATTTTATACATATTTATTTATAAATGAGTTTAAGTATCGAGTATTGGGTATCTAAAGGATGATACCCAAATCTTACTTGAACTCGATATAAATAGTAAAATTACTACTTGAACCCTTCTCAAATCCAAATATAAGATATCTAAATTCACTAATAGAGCCAAAGGATGGACAGTGGTAGCAATTGTCACCCCTCAATTTTTAATTTTATTATTATTATATGTATAAATGGGTTCAAGTATCAAATATTGGATATCCAAATAGTGATACCGTATCTTACTTATCCTACTTAAACTCGAGACGGATAGTAAAATTACTACCTGAACTCTTCTCAAATCCGAATATAGGGATTTAGGTATCAAGTATCCAAAAGGTGATACTTGTATCTTAGCTGAATTTGAGATGAGTAACAAAATATACTTGTATCTTAGCTGAATTTGAAATGAGTAACAAAATTACTATATGAACTCATCCCAAATTTGAATATAGGGTACCTAAACTCACTGGCAAAGCCAAAAGGTGGAAGATGGTAGCAACCATCATCTCTCAATTTTTAATTAATATATATAATATGATTATTTTTATAATTACTTTTTAATTATCTCTCATGCAAAATTCTAAATTCACTGCTAAATCAAACCTTATATAATTGGATTAGATAAGAGTAACTTAATGCTACAAACCCATTTCAGAACCAAGTTGTACTCCGGGATGGGCTAAGGCCTGATCCATTCTTTACCCCGACCTAAACTGATATACGGACATCATCATCATCATCAAATTGTTTCTCAGACAATACCAAAGTCCTGATAGAACCACAAAAAACCAACTGCCCAGAGAACATGATGCAGAAAGCTATGATGGGAGGAACATCTAAAACTCTCCTTTCTATCTCTCTCCTGTCTTCAACCAAACACTTCTGTCACTACCCATTTCTCAAACTCCCTAAACCCTCTAGGGTTTTACCAGGGTTTAAGCCTTTATGCACTACCAGAGCCCCCACCCCCACCACCATTGAACCTGACCAATTGAGGCATTCCATGCTACTGGAAAGGCTTAGAACGAGACACCTCAAAGACTCTACTAGAACCCCATCAACCTCTAAACCTCAAGAAAAAGCGGCTGCCTTTGATAAAGAGGGTGAGGCTTCTGATAAGGGGAAGAAGAAGAAAAAAGGGATAGTTGAGAGTTTTGAGGAGTTGGGTTTGAGTGAAGAAGTGATGGGTGCTGTTAGAGAGATGGGGATTGAAGTTCCTACTGAGATTCAGTGTATTGGGATTCCTTCTGTTTTGGAACGGAGAAGTGTGCTCTTGGGTTCTCATACTGGCTCTGGCAAGACTCTTGCTTACATGTTGCCACTTGTTCAGGTCCGCTTTTGTCCTCATTGTTTTTTGATCTCTTACTGGTTTTTGGAATAAATTTTGGATTCATTTTAGAGGTGCTTTTGTGATTCCGTGTATGTCTTTTCTCATTTCATTCTATTTTTAGTTAATTATTGTGTTTTGGTGATTTAAAGTTACATTTTTCTTATATTTTTCCTTTGTGATGCAATTGAATTTTGAGGTGTCTAGATGTTCGCTTGATTGGATTAAGTTTTGGATTTTTATGGTATTATGCCTTATGGATCCATTGAAATTTTGGTGTGTTTTTCATATCTTTCTTGAATTTGGGGCACTTAGTTTTCATTTGCAACCACAGCACTGGAATTGTGATGTTGGATATTGGAGATATATGTCTTACTTCTATCAGTTCAATTCCATCTTAGTTTGTGGTAGGTTGGAAAATTTTAACATATGACCAGTAAAGATGGATTTTGCTTATAGTTTCTTGCATGCTATGTAGCATTAAGACCAATTTCATGTGGATTATGTTGGTACTGGAAATTCTAAAAATTTAAAGGCAATTTGACTTTATATGATGGTCTTACAGTTGCTGAGGCTGGATGAGGCAATGTTAGGTATGCTAACAAAGCCTCGGCGTCCTCGGGCAGTTGTTCTATGCCCCACAAGGGAGCTATCTGAGCAGGTTTTCATTACTTCCTCTGCTATTTGGACTTCAGAATTGTTATAGATTTTGCCTTTATAGTTATTAATTAGTGGGCCTTTTAGGTTTTTCGTGTGGCAAAGTCTATTAGCCATCATGCAAGATTTAGGTCTACCATGGTCAGTGGTGGAGGCAGGTTGAGACCACAGGAGGATTCTTTGAATAACCCAATTGACATGGTAGTTGGGACCCCTGGCAGGGTTCTTCAGCATATTGAGGATGGCAACATGGTTTATGGTGACATCAAATACTTGGTACGTGTCCTAACATATACATTGGAATTTATTTATTCTATACAGCAGTATCCAGTATCTTTCCACCCCAAGTTAGCACAATATCTCCTTGGTGTCTGTAAATTTGTGAAGAACTTTTAATTGATCTATGTACTTATTGACATTGCTAATCTTTTTGTAGGTTTTGGATGAGGCAGACACCATGTTTGACCGTGGCTTTGGTCCTGACATTCGCAAATTTTTTGGTCCATTAAAAAATCGTGCATTAAAACCCAATGGCCAAGGATTTCAAACTATTTTTGTTACCGCTACCATGACAAAGGTTTGCTAGCTCATCTTACTCTTGTGCTGGACATTCAATATGCTATGCTCTTTTGTTGAAATTAAATTTTTGGTCTTGCTCACAAAATGTTATCATTTACCTTTATTTTTTTGAGAGTAAGTCCATTTACATTTTGTGGGATCTAGAGATTGAGTGATATTGGGATGCTGAACAAGGAAAAATTCAATTTTATTACTTGGGTAATTATTATAGGTGTGCTTTTTTGCTTCTGGCTCTGTTCAGGGCGTTGGATTTTAGAGGTTAATCTGTGATATTGCTTCTTGACATTGTGCTACCTTTTGAGAATTTAATGCCAGTGCTATATGTAGAAGCCAACATATTAGTTAGAACATTTCCAGAGATCTGTGTTTGGAGCTTTTGACTTGATTATATATTAGGTGGGTTTAAAGAGGGAGATGCAAAGGTTTATCTTTCTGGAGGCTGTTACAGAAAATAATAAAATGTCAACAAAATTTTAAGGGTTTATTTATTATCTCCCCCCCTCCCTTTTTTTTATGAATAGCAAGAAAGAGTTTTATTTCATCAAGGAGCATATAAGCAAAAATACAAGTACAAACATAGCAAACCAAGGCAGTAGATAATGGTTCACTGTCAGACCTTGGTGGAAACAAGAAAACTACCACTTCGAAAACTCTAAAAGAAATAATTTTGCAACCATAGGACACCAGATTTAGCAAGACCATCTGCTAACTCATTAATGGTATGAGAAACATGCTGGATTGCCATTTGCCTGGCAGCAGCTTTAGCACTTCAATATGTAGAATAAATTTTGTCAATTTCTATGGAGTTAGGGTGGGATTTAAAAGGCAATTGAATGCATTAAGGGAATCACTCTCAATAATTAAGCAATGAGAATTGGCTCATTTTGAAGTCGCATAAATGATAAAGGCTTCTCTAATAGCAAGCAACTCAACCAAATATGAGTCAATAAGACCAACTGAGTTAGAAAACATTATCTTAATAGAGCCTACCTTGTCTTACGGTACCCTGCCTATTCCAGCATCACCAGGTTTTCCTCTCGACGAACCGTCAATATTGAATCTTTCCACTTTCTAATGAACACTTGAGAGATAATTTAACTGTGTAGTTACTTGTGTATTTAGGTCCATAGTAACTTGCTTTTTAGTGGTTTGCTTTGGTTTATGGAGAATTTGAGATATTAATATTTGCAACATTTTCCAGGCAGTGCAGAAGCTGATCGATGAGGAATTTCAAGGAATAGAACATCTACGAACATCAACACTGCACAAGAAAATAGCATCTGCTCGGCATGATTTCATCGAACTTTCAGGTTCTGAAAACAAGCTGGAAGCATTATTGCAGGTCTACTTCTGTGGTTCTTTCTCATTCACTTTTAGATTGTGAGCAATAAAAGAATAGTGGTTATGTCATTCAATGTTGTAGAATTTCAGGCAGAAAATCTCAAGAAGAGCATATTAGAGTGTTATTCAAAATAAGAGGACAATATTATGGTACTTTTTAAAAATGTAGTTAATACACATGAAATTGTTGCAAAAAAAGGCATCTCCTTGATAACACTGTTCATCTGGTAGAACTTCCAACTTTTCTTATTTAAATGGTGATCCCACAAAAATATGGAGTAGTTCCATGTCAATACTTTTGAGTTTTGATTATAATTCTTTTTACAATTTCTCCAATTTTGTTTCAACAAGCTATTTTAAATTTAACCTAGTTAATGTAGTTTTGACATCAAGGAGGATTCCTCTAGGTTAAGAACTCTATTAAAATCCTTGAATATGAGTGTTAAAGGGCATTATATCCAATGTCAGTTATATTTGTAGTTTGTAATGGCCTTAGATTCAGTTGGGCCTTTCCAACTATGCTCAGTTGGTTTTAATTTGGACACCAACACTTTAATATGATAGCAGAGCTCAATTGTTTGTTGCTCTGGTTTTGTTGATCACATGGTAGGCATGTTTTTCTCGGTTGTTGGCCTACATATGAGCTTTGTTAAGTAGTGTTATCCTACATTAATTAGGTTTATAGTTTGTAGTGGCCTCACATTCGGCTTGGACCTCTGGACCTATTGCCTACAGGTTTTAAATTGGATGGCAATGCTTTAAAAAAAGATCTTCATCATAGAGGGTAAAGTGTAATTTTTCCTGATATGAATGTGGCGTAGATAGTTTTCACATGCACTGGGTAGAATAAGAAATTGCCACTGCAGAGGATTTGTTCTCTCAGATTGCCAGAATGCTAACAATAGTACTCTAGGGTTTTGCAAATCTGTCACCTTGAATGTGCTTCCTAACCTAACCTTTGGTTTGTGTAGGTTCTTGAGCCAAGTTTAGCTAAGGGAAACAGGGTGATGGTGTTCTGTAACACATTAAACTCTAGCCGTGCTGTGGATCATTTTCTTGGAGAAAATCAGATCTCTACTGTCAATTACCATGGCGAAGTGCCTGCAGAACAAAGGTGAGAAATTTCAATATGTACGTGGTAGATCTAGCACCTACGCATGTATGTTTGTCCAAAGTATATAGTCCTACTGTTTTCCTTGTAAAAACAGGGTTGAAAACCTGAATAAGTTCAAGAGTGATGATGGAGACTGTCCCACATTGGTTTGCACGGACTTGGCTGCTAGGGGACTGGACTTGGATGTTGACCATGTTATCATGTTTGATTTCCCCTTAAACTCTGTAAGCAATCATATCTTTGGTCAAATTGTTAAAAGTCCTAGCTTGCTCTTTTTTCTAACCTGAACTCCTTTGCTGCTATTCCTCCTTTCTTTCTAATTCTCTTTGGTTTTACTTTTCCTTGGCCTTTTAGATTGACTACCTTCATCGCACTGGGAGAACTGCACGTATGGGTGCAAAAGGTCAGTGGCTATGTCATTTCAAGTCTATGCATCACTGGTTTTATTTTCTATTCACTTAAATAAAGAAAGTGTTATTTTCATTTTAACTTTTGTAAAGAATGCACCATGGGTGTCAGTTTGAGATGCTGCACATTCAAATTCCTAATGATATGCTTTATAAACTTCACCAATCTTGATATTTCCTCTTTCAACCAAAAGATAAAATATACCGTATGGAGATTTGCCAAAAGATATGTTTTGTTATATATCATATTCCCAGCCAACAACAGTATTGTTATCAATAGATAGTTTTTTATCTTCCCCTTGGGGATCAATTTGTTCCTTGACCCCTTTTTTCCCTCACAAAAAAGAAAATACCAATTTGTAAATTGCTTCTGCTATTTCATCTTTTAAGTGGACAAACTAATCAGTTTACAACATGAATCTTACTACGACATTTTGCTTCTAATGTCATATCTTCTTTGTCTCCCCTTAGATACAAAGGGGATTTTTATCAGGTTTAGAAATTCTTAAGGTTTGTGGCAAATTTGATTTTTGAAGCCGTATAGAAAATTTAATTGCAAAATTGATCTTCTCTTTTCAGGGAAAGTAACAAGTTTGGTGGCTAAGAAGGACATATTGTTGGCTGAAAGGATCGAGGAGGCAATAAGAAAGAATGAGAGTTTGGAATCTCTTACTGCTGATAATGTCCGAAGGGACATTGCAAGGGCTCAGATAACTGAGCAGAAGGGGAAGAATGCTAAACTGATTAAAGTGTCAAACCAGAAAAAGAAGACTAAAGCTATGTCTGCTCACATATCAGGGAAAAAACCCTCAATTGCGAAATCAATAAAATCACCTACTCCAGCAAGACCTTCAAAGAAAATAATTAAGGTGTCAAAAAAAATGAAGTCTGCAAAAGCATCTTCAGTGGGAAAGAAAAACAGGTCCAGTGGAGTGAATTCTAAGGCCAAAAAACTGAGTGTTGTTGGGTTCAGGGGGCGAGCTTCCTCTAGCAAGACAGATTCATTTAGGCATAGTTGATTGTGATAAAAATTTCGGGATGTGCAAATGGCCTTTTGCATGTAAACTTCATTAATGAAAAAAAAAAAAAAAAGATTTCCATTATTTGTAAATCTTTCTGATCTTGCTTACCACTTAGAACTGGTTGTAATACATCTAGATCGTCTTTTCAGTATACACCCTTCAAGAGTTAGCTGAGGATGCCATATAGCCTAGTGGCAAGTGGGAGTTATACTAGCATGCTGTGCAGAAAATACATACATGGAGACGGAGATGTAATCATTCTTTTCTGTATAGGCATTGATTTCCTCCACTGTGACCGTGTGCCGTAGTTTATAATATTTAAAGTAGGAGAACATCCATTGCAATGTACAGAATTCAGTGTGCACGGGTTTAAATATTCCAGAAAGCTTTGTTTTACGGGATAATCTGATGATTCTACTTTATTGTCATTATCCTGATATAGATTCATCTAAAGAGAACTCTTCTGTAAAGCTAGCTTGGAAATAAGAGCAGCACTTTAAAGTTCTAGTCGACACACTTCATATGCCTCAACTTCTCTTTACTTCCAGGTGAGTAGAGGGTGAGGAGGCTTGGAAGGGGTTACAATGTTGCCTTCAGAATCATATATGATGACCCCAGAGAAATCCGGAAGCTGGCATTTCTCTCCCATGAGTATGTTTTTCTGCCAAACAGGTTGTCCACCGCTGAACATGCTTCTGTCAACATCTTCAGGTTGATCAGGTTGATAGCCATGGACTCCGGTGGTCATAACTTCATGGTTTATTTCTATGGCAGGATCGTCGTCAAAAAATTCATAGCAAGCTCTCCATTGACGACGCAATTTGCGCGAGTGAGAAGCACACTTGATGAACGCAAAAGCGCATAGAAGAAGAGTAACTGCGGCCAGGCCTGCTTGAGATGCGCTCAGGGGTGGTGCTGCTGTGAAGAGAAGTTGACGAGCCATGAGAAGAAACCTGAGAGTGAGTTTTCAGGAAATGGTGAGGAAGATTTATATAGCGTTTTGTTTTGCTAGAATTCGGGTCGTTGAAAGTAGAAGGATTTGTTAGAATCTGACTGGTCATGTGTGGTTTAGGTGAACATTGACGTTCACTGGAAACATGCATGCTATCCTTGATGCTTTAACCTAAACTCGTAGTTGATGGTTTGGTTAATGGTGGCCGGCTTCGTCCCAGAACAGTTGAACCTATCCCAATTGGAGGACTACAAGAACCAAGCAAGGCTGCTCATAACCACAAAAGATTTCTCTTTAAATATTTGTATAAAGTAGCATAATATAAGCAAATGCACTTCGTTTTTATATAGTATATTTAGGGCCGGATCCAATTATTATTGGAATTTTATATTCAATTTTAGAGTTTCTGCCACGTCTTTCTTCTTCATTGTCATGGTCTAAGAATTCGTATCAGATCAAGCTTATCAAGTTAAAATGGTTCATGGAAATTAGTAAATTAGACAAGTGAGATAGAACAGTAGACAGAAAGTTCAACGCACGTACTAGGGTAAAAATGTCTGCACATTCTTAGAAATGTTAATATGATTTGAATTCTTAAATTTATTGATTTATAATATATAAGATTTAATTTTATTTTTATCTTACATTCGAATTCTATCTAGGAGTTATAAGCTTATAAATACCCTTATTTTATTTGTAATACACTTTCTTTTTTCCTTGCTATTTTGTGTATACAAAGTTGAGCGAAACACTCAACAAATACATCAATTCTCAAAAGGTTAGAATATTTTTGTTCAATTATTTTTATTATTCTCGACACTTTCTCCTTTCCTCTGCTTTGTTCTTCTTCGCCTCTGTGTGTTGAATTAAAGTGAAAAAAGAAAAATCCGAAAATGCCTTATCGTTCAAAAATTTCCCATTACAAAGTCCTTTTGAGACACCCTTTTCAATCATCTCCAAAACCCACATCTCCAGTAACCATCAACTCACTTTCACTGGTTCCAACAAAGCTGGTTCCCAACTCAGTCCCATTTCCAAAACCCATTTTTTTCCGCTCAAAACCCAACCTTTTTCAATACCCAATCTTCCAAACCTCACAGACTCAACACACAACTCACCAGAACCTGAGAAAGTACAGTAATGAGTCAGCATCTGGGTTGGACATAAACAAGGAAGTTGACTCGATCAACCTCAAGTTTGCAGAGGCAAGAGAGGAGATAGAGATGGCAATGGAGTCTAAAGAGACTGTTTACTTCAATGAAGAAGCAGAGTGTGCTCGTGCTGCTGTTCAAGAGGTTTTGAACATGTTTGAAGGGCTTTTGGGGAAGCTAACGGAATCCGAAAAGTCCGCTTTGCAACGTTCGATGGGGCTTAAGATTGAGCAGTTGAAGGCTGAGCTTCAACAGTTGGATGATTGATGAGGTTGGTTCAAATGGGTTTTCCTCAAAATCAAATTTTTTGGCTTTGCTTTGCTTCATTTGTCAGCCTGACAGAGATGGGGGTTTAGTGATTTTAGTGGCGACGTTTGATTGGATTGAAACGATACCATTTTGAATAACGGTTAGTATGTTTTACGTTCTACGATTATGATTTTGATGATGAGATGATAAAGGAAAATGTCTACTATTTAGAGGGAAAAATTTAGAATTGTTGTAAACTTGTATCATCTATGATTAGATGATAATAGCATCCTTCCTGTTTATCTGGATTGTTTTTATTTTTTTGGATCAGTTCTTTGTTTTCCTGCACTTGTTATTGGCTTCTGGCAGAATTGCTCAAAATAGACAGGTTTTCCATTTTGCTAGTGCTAAGAAGTGTTAGTTGGATTTGCAAGGGAATACAATCACGAAATTGAGCAATAGTTAAAGTAAAATCATGTTAATTGACAATATTTAAGCACAGACAAATTGGATTGTTAAACAATGAGGTAAAATCCATGGGCAGTTTGGTTAGAATATTGTGTGTTATCTGGAGAGCAATCCAAAAAACAAAGCCATGCTGATAAAGCTGGTTGAGATGGGCAATTTTCTATCTTCACACTTGACTGAAACACGGATAGGTTTCATTACTTTATCCACTTTTGGTTTTACTGTCCATTGTTTGAAGGATAAATATTGTCCCTGGTCCAACTTGACGCATCTCTCCATCTAATCATTTTTCTGGCACTTAATCACAACAAATCTTCAAACCACTATCTGGCATTACTTGCATGCATGAAATGTTGCAATACGTTTAAATTGTTCATAGAGAATTGTTAGCCAGCTAAATAGGCAAGGGGCATTCCAGAGCTAGTTGTTCAGCCAGGAGGATGAAGAACAGATGATCATAAACTCTGATTTACTTAAAACAGCCATATTTGGTACACTAGTGAAAGCTGCCAATCACATCTTAGGAAGTCTTTTAGGATTTTAACCTCTTACTATCTATTAAATCATATGACAGCTTGTTTTGGAGATTTTAATGCTACCATGTTCTAGCTATCTTTACCTGAAACACCAGTAGATACCTTGGCTTGACTAGTTCAGAGCATCAGATGCACAACTGGATAATATGATGTCCTCAAAGTAATATTGGAATGATGAAACCAAACATCGTTTGATGTTATGTTGAAAGATTAGTCATTTTCTAAGGATTTCCTTTTTGATGTATAACTTGCTTAATGGTATTTGAAGAATGAACTCAAGGAGGAAGAACTTTTGAATTTTTTTCTTTTGTCAGAACGAGAAAACAGAAACTATGTTATACAAGTATGTTCAACATTGAAAAGCTTGACTTCTTTCTCACCAGTATATCGTAGCTTGAGTTCTGATTTAATTTGCAAGGGACACATACTTCTTTGAACCCTTGCTAGGCGTTTCATATTTATATTCCTATGAACCACCAGGAAGAGCTTCATAATACCAGGTTTATACCAGTCAAGTAGCCATCTCTTCATTTAAGGTGCTTCAGAAAAAGGACCTTTGGATTTTCTTGCCTCTGTTTCTGAACAGTCAGTGTAATCACACTTCAGTGTAATATTTAACTTGTAAAAGAATTTGTGGTTGATGTTGAATGCCTGCAGAGAAAATTTCCTATTCACTCAATAATTGATTTTCTTGCTTGCCTTCTGTACCTCTACATTATGTTGCTCTAACCTTCATTTTCCCTTGAATTACCCATGTCTGACACATATTCGATGGACATGCGTATAGAGACCTGCCAAATATGAAGAAAACCTTAGAAGAAATTGAATAAACTCATGTCAGATGTATACTTGTATCTGACACACATCCCTTAGAAGAAACCAAATGAACTTGTGTTGGATGCATATCGGATACTCACCCAAGTCTGAGTAACATACCCTGCGCATTCCATTTTTGCTCAGGAACTAGCAAATTGATACATTTTCATGGTTTGAGAAATGAATGGCTGTTGTCTGTAAACAAATGTTCTGTTATGAGCACATTACCGTAACATGAGTGAAGCTTTGATTTATGATTTATCAAAAACTTAGTTTGAATAGTCAGCCATTTATCAATATAATCACTCTGAATTATTAGTTTGTTAAGTAAATTTTGCTTCTTTCAAACTACCAGCCTTAATTAGTGGAAGTTGTCAGTTAAAAATTCACTACGCAAGTATACGTATCGAATAGACAGTATATTAGCAAGTAGAGTATCGTTACCATGGAGAATTGATCTAAAACTTTATTAATTATTAAAATTAAAACAATTTAATTTTATCCAAATAATCTAAATTAATTAATTAATTAAAATTAATAAACTAGAATTTAAAATAACAAGAAAAATCAAAATAATAACAACTGGATAAAATATCCTTCACACTTTATCTAAATTTTACCTCTCATCCTTAACTTATTTCAATGGGTTGAATTGTTAACCTAGAGTCTTAAATTATTTATAAAGGTCTCCCGACTCGTCCTATAAAAATATCTATTTTAACCAAAACACTATATCCCTATGTGATTTGAAATTAAAACAGACTCATTAAGTTTAGGCTCTAATCTGGCTACATATGGCCTATAAGTATATCCCTATCCTATACGCAAATCATTTAACATGATCATATGCTATCCCAATTTTAATCTACTCTAAACTCCCTCTCCCAAGTTTGTTTAGGTTCCTAAATCAATTTAATTGGTGATCAGGCAATTAAAAGCATTAAGAACAAATTGAAATAAACAATTCAATTCCCATTGAAAATAAATAAGAAAAAGATTAAAAACTTAGACTACATGTGAGTTCAATTGCAATCCTAGAAAAAGAAAATTAGCTACTCATAATTGCAAAATCAAATAACATTGTATAAAGTTCAACCATTGAAAATAACAAGAAGAATAAAAGCTAAGGAAGAAAACAAAATAATTGCTGCTCTGATCTCCGGGTTTCCGCTTCAACTTCTAGCTTCTTTAATCTCCAAAGGTTCTGCTTTTCAGGTCTCAAAATATTCTATATATACTAACAAACTTAACCTAAATTTTTCCAAGTTGACCTAGGGTTTAATTGGGCTTCAAACATAATGAGAGGCCCAAAAAATACTTAACAGTCTTTACAAATTTCCATTCCCGGTACAAGACATCCAGTTACTTTTTGACATAATTTTTTCTATCTTCGAGACAGAACTGGGTAAAGTGATCTTCATGAAAGTTGTAGCTCTGTCTCTTAGCTTTCCAATGGTCCAATAATCGCAGCAATTGGAGTTCTGTAGCTCGAGATATGGCTAAAACACTGGAGCATATGCAAGCAGACTTCTAGGTCTTTTAGCACTTTACTTTTCAAAATTAAACCCAATTATTTTAGGTCCTACCAAAAATATAAAAACTAATAAGTATTAACCAAATTAAAGGAAATAACATAAAATTAAATAACTTACTTAAAAATAAACTAAATATAAAAATAACTAAAAATTAAGTAAATTACAATTAAAAATTAAGAACTTAGCTAAAATTTAATAACAAAATTGGAATAAAATAATTCTATAAAATAAAATTATCAGAAGTCAAACCAGATAACTCCATAGCTGGCAGTGGGTATGATTGTATGTTTTGGATTTAGGTTCTTCCTTGCGCGGGAGCTAATGCATGTTAAGTTGCCCTAAAATAGCCTCATTCAAGCTGGCATTTGTAATTTGTGGATGTTCTCTCAGGAAGATTATCCATTAGATCCCTTGAAGGATGTAATAGCTGCTGCATTATTACCGTACAAGTTTTTTCTCTTGATAATTAGTTTGAACTTGTGTTTGAAAAGGTTTCTAATGCCTCGGAGCATGCATTGAGAGTTAACATGTGGAAAGGTTTATCAGGGACTTTAAAATTTAAACTGTCATGTTGCTCCCTCACCTCTATGATTCCACTATCAGAGTGGAGTTTTGTGAAAAATGATCTATAATTAACATTGTAATGCTTTTTGAGCAATTGGTTTAATAATGGATAAACTTGGGTGGCAGGAGGAGATTATGGGTGTATAACGTCCACATAGCAATCTGATTTTTGTTGTAGATTTTGCAATTCTAGGATTTTGAGCTTGCAGTGTTGTCACATATACATATCACAATGATTTCTTCAATGAATGGTTCAATTCACTAGAGAAACTTTGATCATTCCCTGATAGGCGGCTAACCAACACTTTGCAGGGGAGAGAGAGATTGAGAATAGGGGAGGGGGGAGAAGAGGGTGCTGAGACTTTAGGCATCTGATGTGGGTAAAGTATAAGATTTGGGTCCTCTTGGAGGTCGCAGGTTTGCTACGAAGTTGAAAGAGGGCGTGATTGATGATGGGGTTGAGCTTAGAAATCAGAAAGCAGCTGGTGTCTTTTTATTGTGGAGGCTATCTGATGCTTTGCCTTCATCTATCTTCGGGTTTCCGACGATTGTAGTTCTGAGCACTGGGAAATCTTTCTACTAGTTTTCCATTTTGTCTCCATCTTTTGGCGTTTTGAGCCTTGGAAGTCATGTTTTTCTTTCTTTGTGATGTTGCTAGTTTTCTTCTCTTGTTTATGGTTCCTGTTGTTTCAACATGGATGATCACCTTGGGAACCAACTCTGGTTGCTCAAAGCAAATATTGTGAGTGGATAGATGCGTGGAACTCTTTCTTACGATTGGCCAGTTCTCAAGGTCAAGTTTTGCAAAACAAATAAGGATAACAAATGGCAAGGGCTTAACAACGGAGGGTCAAGTGAAGCAAAAGTGATCAGGCGGTTTTGTGATTAAGGCACGAGGATGATCTTTGGATAGTTCATTTGTCACCTAGGACGGTATGCTGTTTCTTTTTCTCCAAACGGCCGAGTGGGCGGCCAAGAGGATGTGCTGAGTGAAAATCTTTTTGATTGAAGGGATTTTGTGTCTATGAACTTGTTTGGATGTAAGTTTAGAGGGTGGGTTGTTCTTCTAGTTACAAGAAGGAACTTGTAATGATCCGTTCCTTGATCGCTATTAGCATTTGAGTCTTGCAAGAGAACCCGTCAAGTCCCAAACAAGTTTTATTTGAAACTCTTGTTAATACTTTATATTCATTTCACCAATTTATGTAATCGCTTTAAACCGTATAACTCTTTGCAATATACTTAAAACGAAAAGCCGAATAAATCGACTAAACTTTTACTCCACATTAATTGTATAAATACATTAAAGTTTATAATCTCCAACTGTACATTTATTAAGACTAGTGTCTATTTACAACAAAATATACTATAAATGACTCGACCTTTAGCAGCAGAACGACTCGAAATAAAGTGTTATGAAATGCTTTTACTTATTTGCGATGGATAATATTTGCCAACGAATGCGCGCTAGGTTAATCACTTATATGCAAAAGGGGAGATAGAGGAGTAAGTTTCACAGACTTTATAATCATCGGCTCCGTGAGCAAGGCGTAAATGGAAATTAAGTTTTAAGCAGATAATTTGAAGGATAAAACCAGAGTATAAAATGATAACCTTATAAAACCAAATAAGGTATTGTGTGCCTTGTAAAAATAATATCAGGAAAATCATAGTGCAATACTTTCCTTAGCAAACAATATCGAAATCAAAGCATAGTAAAATAGATTTCAATCCTTGAAATCATTTATTTCTTTCATAAATACAAATGGTCGTATAAAAACACGTACGCTCCCAAACCATGTGGCATATAAAAATAACCGAGTACATCTACATACATCAATTCATGATCAACATATAAAGCACTAAAAGCCTTCAATTAAAAAGGGGAGCTGCAAATAAACAATATCTCTCCACCATGCGAAAAAGTACGAGTCTAAAAACTCTCGAGACTCTCGAGTAGGTAATAGTAGATAATCAATCTCATGGACCCTCTTTCACATAATAACATCCAAGAGGCCCCTTTCCACTGGATTCCCATAGTCATGGCAGTCTCGACGATGTTGGCCGATATCAGAAAAATTATGTGGTTTCAACCACGTATATCAACTCATGGCCTAGCCACAACAACCTGTGGCCTTGCCATGTATAATCATAGATTGTGGCTTAGCCAAATTTAACAGCCCGTCGACTATCTAAAAGGTTCTCTTATTAAAGCTCACTTGTGCACAAGGGTTACACTATCCCGATGTAACATTTGACTTACTCTCGATGCTCTCGGTTTGTCAGAACTGTTTTCAAAACCAAATCAAGGTTTTTAAGAGTTTTTCTTTAAATCATTTGAAAACAAGGTTCGACAACCTTTTAAAATTGTTTTTCACATTAAAATGCATAATGTAAACATTTGCATAAAGTTCGGACTAAAACCGGCTCACAAGAATTTGCATTTAAGCCATTTATCAAGTGCAATCAACTATGCACATTACACAAAGATACAGGACACGATTTTGATGCAAAACAGCTTGTTTCTCAATTTTTAAAACACTTTACATATATGTATATATTTATATAGTATACACAAAACACCTTTAATTCAATTTGAATTCACAAATGCCTATTGTTTATACCAGCTCATGCTTTCCACAAAAACAGTGTATAAATCATTATAAACCATGTATTCAAATCACTTATCATTTTCTAGCAGCGCATGCTTTTCACAAAGGCATTGAATAATACTATATATATACTTTGATATGGTATAGAATCTTTTAAAATTGACACTCCCTACTCATCTTATAATGGCGGGATGTTACTTCACCACATTAAACTCCTTATGTCCTCAACTCATCAAGATGACTTGCCAATCACCCGTTTTCTCCTTGAATTATGTCTTCGATAATTATCTTTCACTTAGTCAATCTCCTAGCAGCAATTAGTTCCAAAATACTTTTAGCAACATTACAATTCATTTGTCTTACATTTGCTACCCATGTTTACTTAAGGCTTTTATATCTTATTCCATTCTCTTTCTCATTCAAACATTAATCATCATTTTAATAACTCAAATCATGATAAAATCACCATTTGTTTCTCAATTAGCCTTTGCATATTCATATGCATATTGACATATTTTTAAAAAAAGTATTCATAACCTTTACATGCATAATTCTCTATATTACATGTACCGGCAACTTATTTATAACATTAAGTGCCCATTTCAACCTTTCCAAGCAACATTCATCATATTCCATCTTAAATTTTCATAGCATTAACCACATATATGGCAGCAACAATCAATCCAATTTCACTCAATTATTTTCAAGCTTACATGCAGAATTTGTCTATCTAAATTTCAATGCTTTGTTTCCCAATCTTCTATCCACATTATTCATCCTTATTTATTTCAAACAACATAGCAAGCAACCTTAACATTTTTAACTAGGCATAAGCATTTCTCCGAGTCGATTTTAAGGTATCATAATACATTCACATTGCATGCTTACCTTTTAAAATAGCTTGGACTTTGCATGCATCTCAACATATCTCCATAGCTTTAATCATCAAGGCTGCCACACATAAATCTATCAATTAACACCCACATTTTTCCACCATTTAGGAATTTAAAGGTTAAGAACAACTTACCTTTTTTTCCTTTTATCTTAAATCCGTCATCTAACCAAGGATCAATGGCATGCATGCATCCATATTCTTCAAACCTTAGAAATCTTTGCTGCCACAAACACAACCCAACATTACCAATCCGAATTTCCAAGGATACATTCAAACTAAATCCATTCTCTCACATTTTCCTTACTTGAATCACAAAACTGAGCCACGCATCCTCTACCAAGTTTCAAATCTCTTTTTGAATGTTGAAATATCAAATCTCAACAAGATAATGGGAAGGAAATCTTCACGGTTGCCTCAGGTTTTCTTCAAAACCGAGCTTCCCCTTAAATTTCTCATTTCTTATCTTTTCTATCTACTATGTGGGTGAAACTTACAAAGCCATTTCTTTCCTTTCTTTTACTTTCACAGACACAATTTGACCAAGTTCCTAAAGCCTTCATTGCCTTTTTCCCTTTTGTTTTTGTTATTTCTTAGTTTTGTTTCTTTAGTTTCTTATTGGACCACCTTGTCACCCAATGATTTTTCATGCACCAATATTCTCTTCATTTGATTGGTTAAATATCCACCTTTCATTATCCTTTCATTCTTTCATCTATCTTCATGCATTCTTAATGCATTTCCATTTCATCCACCTTACTTATGTCCAATAGCCTTTCATGCATTCTCCCACATTATTTCTCATTTGGCCACCCATTTAGCTAATGTCACAGTCTAATTTCCGGGCCATGACCGGTGCAAGGGCTCAATAGGCTCAGCCCACTAAGCCCAAGTAAGCCTGCTTATATAATCTTATACATTAATCCATATTTCTTTAAAATCCAAATTTCGTACTATTCAATATATAATTCGTTCGAAAAATAATTCGTAAAACCCAATTATGTAGTCATAATGGCATCATCAACCACAATATACATACATATAACTTGACAAATGAGTATTTCACATCAAGTATTCATATACACATAATTAGACCTTGATTGTCAGCGGAGTGACTCTGGGCATGATTGCTAATATTTATTATCATGGTAGACCTACCAAGCAATGGATAGAGAGGAGCGCCTCATCCTAGGAACCAATCACCTTTAACTCAGAAAGCCTAAAACATGAAATTTAAAAACGTGAGTATAAACTCAGTGAGTAAACAGAGGAAGGGAACAAGCAAACGCTACGGAAGATTTTCGAAAACATGATGCACTCATATTTAAAACAATGTAATTTGTATATCATAAATAAAACTCGATGCCATGTTATCTTTAGATCGTCTAAAACATTTAAGAAACTCAACGTTCAACAGTCAAACAATCACATATTAATTCCAAACCTCTGTATATAATAAATATATATATAAGTATATACACCACCCACCGCCTTACCCAACTCATGTGCAACCCCCACATTGCACACACCTCAATATCATCACACACACTCCAACCCACATCATTACGAGCATATGCACTGTCCACTCCGCACATGCACGGCAGTAATTATCACAACATTGTCATTCAATCGGCAAGTGCATTGCCCACTCCGCACATGCACGGTTGTAATCATTACACAATATTATCTACCAATGTACAATACATATATATATCAACATGTAAAAGGATTTCGCAAATTCATTACCATCACCTTTCATAACGCAGAAACGTTTCGTCAAAGGCTTGATCTCATGCAATTTTTAAAGAAAAACCAGCAAAATATTTCAAGTAACTGAATCAAGCATATAATCAGTTATTCCAAAACATTTTAATGCAAGTTCACTTACTGGACAAAACTAACACCAACAAGGTCCTAATCTAGGTAGTCCCGAAATATCATTAAAACCTATATTCACCAATAAATCATAACAACCTCAATTAAGTCATAATTAAATCTAATGATTCTAATAAATTTACATTAGGCAATCTACCCTCTAACCTATCATTTAACATAAATTTCTAGTCTAATTCTCAAACCCATCAAATCAACTATTCTAAATTTAAAGATCTTTTACCTTGGTGAGCTTGGAGGCATGAAGATCATCAAGAATACCTAATATTTCTAAGAAAAATAACTTAAAGAATTTAAGAAATAAATTCTGAAAATATAACCATAAATTCAAAATTTTCAAAAGTTGAAAATATATACCTTTTAGCCTTAAAAAAATGAAGATTTGAAGCCAAAAGTCCAAGTATTGTTGGAAGTGAAATAGAAATAGAAAATAAAAGAAACAAAGAGAGATTTTTCTTTCTCTCTCCTAGGGTTTAGATGTGCTGAAAATTAGGGTTAAAGGTTGTAAATTTGGTGCTCAAGAAGCTTGAAGAAGAAAGGAGTAAGAAAAGAAAAGAAAAGAAAGGAAAAGAAAACATGGAAAGAAAAATGAAGAAAACTTGATTTCATGGTGGACAAGGAGAAAATGGTGTGGGAATGGATGAGGAAGAAGAAAAATCTGGTCGGAGAGGATAAAGACGATTTGGGCTAGAAAAAATCATAGTCAAAGCTTCCTTTGGAAGCTTTGACCAAACTAATGGTAAAATTATCATTTTGCCCTTCAAGTTTCTTCTCTTTTTAATTTAGTCCTCCCAACACTCTTTTAACTCCAATTTCCTTCTATTATCTTCTATTATACATGTGCAAATGAAATATAAAATTTTTACTCCAATGCGGTGTCCCCATAATATTTAAAATATTTATTTACTTGTGTTGTCATTATTTAATAATAACGCTGGGCCACACTAACTTCATTTTTCTTCGAAATTTCCTTGTCGTTCTTCTCTCACACTTAGATTAACCATATACTCCTTCCTGAAAAATTTTGACACTGAATAAACTATTAATATTTTAATATTATTTTATTAATAAAATATTATTTTATTCTAAAATTTTTCACTTGTCTCTTTGGTACCCAAAATACCTTATTATGCCTCAATTCACTTCCAGATCACTTTTTTTCTCACAAATTCTTTCTCAATAAAAATATTATTATTTTATTATTATTTCCTCGCATGCAAAATATTTTCTCTTAAAATACACTTTTTACCTTTCATCACCTTTATACATTATAATTAACCTCATTTGGCATCCAATAAGCTTCATTAGCCTCCATATCAAAGTACGGGGTATTATAGCCAATAACATTACATGCATATATATTTCCTTTCTTTTAGTCCAACATTGCCACCAAGTGTCCATCATGCATAAATCCTCCATGCATTCTTTTAACTTAAAAATTCACATGCATGTATTATCTTATTTATTTTGTCTTATGCCTTTTTGACTGTCACATGGTAAGGGTACTACATGTTCCCCACTAAGATTACACCTTTATATGTCATATTTTGCATGTAATAGTATTGTCATATGCATGTGCCAATCTTCCACATAACCTCATTTTCCATGACTAATTATTTTCTTTTCATCCAATTTTGCATGTGTCCAATAATTTCTCTATCTAAATGATATAATATAATATAAATGAATAAAATATTATTTTATTCATGTCATCCAAAAATTCTATTTTTGGTCTTCCCCACTTAGATTAGTCGTATAGTCCTCCTTCATGACTAATTTCAACAATAGATAAAATATTAATAATTTAATATTATTTTATTAATAAAATATTATTTTATTGTAAAATTCTTCACTTGTCTCCTCGGGTCCCAAAGTGTCTCACTTTGTCCCGATTCACTCCTAGATCACCTTTTAACTCGCTACTTCATCCTTGATAAAATATTGTTATTTTATTATTATTTTCTCACATACAAAATATTTTATTCTAAAATAGAATAAAATATTTCTTCCACCCATCACCGCTCTTTAGTACTTAAATTAGAGCCAATTGACCCTTCGTCTTGTCAATAAGATCTTATTGATTTCTATACGAGGGTACGGGGTGTTATTGGACTTTTTTTTGTAATTATATAGTTGAGTGGTGACAACTACCAAATGTTAATCTTTTGTATTCATCAAAGACGATGATTATAAGCCAATAGTCTATAAGCACATAATCTCGACTGCTAAATGAGGGACATTTTCCCACTTGAAATGAAATCATACCTTTCAAAAAAAAAACACAACACTTTGTAATAAAAAATGTTTTAAAAAATTTCATCTTGGTAGAACCTATTTTTCAATTGAATCAAAAGATAGTTGAGGAACCATACTAGCTTCGAGGATGTGTCTTTGTTTCAGAAGATGATTTAAGACAATAACTAGAAATGGAGGGTCCAAAGGATGAAAGAGGAAACTGGTGATTACAAGGCTCTTCAAGTAGGAGTCCTCACGATGATAACAAGGCTCTTGGCATCAACCTTGTACTGTGTTTGCATTTCCCCTGGTACCTTTAATGCAGGATTTATTATCAATTCATAAAAGTTTTGATACTGATATCTTAGTTGTCCTCGATAACTAGTGTATAAGTTTACTTTGTGTTAGTATAAGCCCTACAAACCAGTCTGTGGTTGTATGAAAATTGTAATTTTAAGATTTTCATGAATGGCATTTTGTTATTCATAATAACATTGAGATAGTTCTTTATCCATAAGTTTATGATTTAATTACTTTTTGTACTTTTGTAGATAAAGTCCATGGAACTATATATGCCTTGTAAAGAAATTGTTTTGGGATACAATTATGAAATTCTTATGCATCAAAGCATTGTTTCTAAAAGTTTCTGATCATTGTATTATTGAGAAAAGACATCAATAATGCTTAAAAATCGGCACATATTATGTTCCTTACTTATGAAGTAAGCAATCACTCTCATAAGTTAAATTATAAAGATACTTGGAACTAGCATGTGGGTGCTTGCCATGGGAGAGCGAGTTCACTGAACATGACTTGTCATAAGAAGTGCATTTGTTACCTCACTCAAGTGTCTATGCAATATGTCACGACCCGGAACTCCCATCAAGCCCGTGACAACTGCTGCGATGTCTCGATAGACATTCCTACCCCGAATGCCAACCAAAACCTCGCAAGACTTTTATATCAGTTTTCGCACTTCCCCTGTGAGTAATAGTTACTAAAATCATATTTTTAAGTGATATGGACCATCTTCCTTTCAAAAACAGTCAAAAAGAAAATTCTACTACACAAGTGTATTTTGGTCATTTTTTCTCAAAATTTCAAAATTGGGTAAAAATACAATATACAAGTAATAAACATTCATTTCATGTGTAAAAATAAATTTAGTTGTCTAAATCATCAGTTTAAAGTGAAATTTTAGCTACTCAAGCTAAATATAAATAATAAATAAAATATTCTATTTTCTTATAAAACAATTTTTATAGAGTTATCCGTAAATAATTTTTGTAACGTGAAAGCAAAATAAATTCATACATACTGTAATACAGATAACCATAACATGTAATTTAATTTACAATGACATGTGGGCCCCCGAATGACCAAAAGTAATGAAGACTATGAACCTACGATTTTTGAGAATGCAAATCCAACTGTAGCCCTTGACGATATCAGCTATCTACTAACTATCTCGAGCCTGAAATGGGTGGAAATGAGGGTGGTGAGTTTATATAAACCCAATAAGTAAACAAATACCATCTAAAATATCTAAAATCGAGTAAATGGAAACAATGAAAACTTCCCATCACAATAGGTTTCATATCATAAAAATTTATCCCAACCCATATAAGTAATTGTATTTCATCCAAATAATCAATAAGGCTTATGACTTTCTAAAAAAATTTGGCTCATGCCAAAACCAATACTCGCAGACACTTGATCATCATCAAAGTTCGACCGAGCCCGCCAAGGCTGTAAAAATTTCATATATGCATAAAACACATTTTTGCGTTTGAAAGCACGGCCATTCCTTGGCGTTAGCTGAGTCTCACTCTCACGTGGTGGTTCAACATAAAGTGCACTCAAACCTCACCTCAGGAGATACCTTACGCGCCTCTCCAACCGAGGTAAGAATATAACGGGATTTACCGTGCTCCTCTAATAGGTCCGGTCCACGAAAACCCGTCTACTGCAGTAGCTAATCACATAACCCACCAAAATAATAAAATTCCAACAGCATGACATGGCAATTACATTACTACCCAACCTATCAAGGCAAAACAATAGTTCATATATTTTCAACACAGTTGCTAATCCAGGCATTCATGCCCACATTATCATAAGCCATTCAATTCAAACCATAATTAAAACACAGCAAGTAGTCTCCAAGTACTCCATTTTCAAAGCCAACATTTAATTTTAAGATAATTTATAAAATCATTGCATTTAATTACATTTTGTTTATAAAACATAAAGATTTACCATTTAAACTCATTTTTCCATAAAATCACAAAAACGAATTAAAATTTACTTTAGATAATCAAGATGATGGTAAAGGTACTCACTGTAATAGGAACCGAGTTTAGAGTACTCCGATTTCTTAATCCTCGGGTGCTACCTTTCTACTTTTGTCAGAATACTCACCACCTATATACAATACATGACACATAATTCAATATATTGTGTCATACCATTATAAATCTATTTCAGACTCTATATGAATGCTTGAAATGGGATGCGAAATGTGCGGGTAACTATCTAAATACAGTGTTTAATGTAAGTTCAATTGTGTATCTAAATAAAATGGTATTGGCCTAATTCGATCTATCACTCGATTAATTGGCCAATACGTCCAATTCAACTCCAAATAATTCCATTTCTCTCCCAATACTCCAAATCATCAAACACAATTTAAATGACTTGAAATATGGCAAAATCATCCTCACATTTTCTCTTGAAAAATTTGACCATGGTGAGTGCATGAACACTATGATTTTTCATGCTTGATTTTTACACCATAAATCATTCATTCCTAATCAAATCACTTGAAATAATCAAATTCATCAACAATATTCCACATGGAAGATTCGGCCAATGAGGGTTATTGAGGAGTATACGGTTTTTCATGCTAAACATTACCATTTTCAGTTTTCATCACCACAATTCATTAAATTATAACTAAATAACATAGGATATCACAAGATTCATCTTCAATATTTTTTTTATGAAATTCGGCCAATGAAGGTAATGTAAGAACATGAATTTTTCTTACTTGTTTTTCATACTACACATCACCAAACAACTAAAAACACTAGAATAACATATTTTGTAACTAAATTCATCATCAAATGCTCTCTCTACATATTTGGTCAGCATGCTATCCTTCATGATATCTTGTGATTCAACCATGGAAATCAAAAAAGAATACATAAAAAAAGGTAGATCACAAGCTAGAATTAAGAAATTTCACCTTTGATTGCTTGATTCCTTGAAATCTATTGATTTTCTCTTGAAATTTTCACTCTAGTTTGTTCTTTCTTTTTCCTTTCTTCCTTGAGTTGGCCGACCATATGAGAGTGATATGGGAGGGTTATGGGCTGATTTTTAAAGCCAAGTATGCATGGATGAAAATTTGACACATGTCACTATGTAATTGGTGCATGTGTCAAACTTACTCATTAAGTATTCTCTCTCCACCACTTAAAATTTTTTCAATTATTCATAATAATAATGGGTGAAATTCATGTGATGGACATGTGTTGGGTGGTGTAAAATTACAATTTTGCCCTTGGGTGACAAAATGACTATTTTGCCCCTATGCTCAAAAAAATACCGAAATTAAAATTTTTCACTTCTCAAACTCAAAATTATGTTCTAAATAGTCAATCTTGGTCAAAAACTTCTTCTAACATTCCAATTTTAACCTCGGGTGGCAAAATGACTATTTTGCCCCTATGTCATGAAAATTCTAATTTAACTCTAAATCAATTCTCGAACTCCAAATCATCATATTAAGTCATTCTGGGGTTTTAAAAATATCAATTTCATCTTAATATCTTTATTTGAACCAGTTCAAGGTTACAATCAACTTAGTTGTACCACTAGGTACAACACTGACTTTTGACGATCTTTCCGAAACATTTACTTATGCAAACATTCTATCAAGTGTATGAATGATATGGTAAATATTTATAGAGTTAGGCTTTACACAATACTTCTCATGTGTCAATTGTGTAACTACTCTGTAAACTTGAGACACCAAGTTGTCTTGTATGTGGAGTACTATGCTTTGATTTCATCCTTACAGAAGCTTAACTAAGGATGCCAAAACATGATGTTTTTGGATATAGTGTGAAGCATATGAAGGTAAATAAGTAGTCAAAATAGGAATCATCACCCGAAGTGATTCAAGGGGAAATATCTCATTAGTTCTTTGTTGACATTATCTTCATCAAATCCTTAGCCAAGGTGATTAGGAGATTATAAATGAGTTTCATAAGTCTCCATAAAGCTAATAATCTAACTAAAGGAACAAATATAGATGTCTATAAGAATAGGCATTGCACCAAACTCTTATCATTTTTGGGATATATGATGATGGAATGAATCACACCGAAAAATTGTATACTAAAAGGTTGTCAAAGAATCCTTTAGCTCTCCTTACAATTAGATGGCCATGATGCATTGCTAGATACCAATCATGGTCTATGGAATTAAATTAGTTAATTTAAATTTGAATATGATTTATTTAAATTAATTAATTAATAATATTGTAATTCAATTCCACATCGAACATGTTAGGAATCTAATGGATCACACACAAAAGTTGCGATTTGAATTAAATTGAGAGTGTGATAATTTAAGTTATACTTAAATCAAATTTTAGGTTTTAACTAATAAAAACCTAATTAAAAAAGTTTAATTAGGCATTGGTTAAATATTATAATTGTTATAATATCAAGGACTTATATTGTAAATTTTAATAAGTTAAACTTAGATATAAAAGTATCACATTACAACCACTCTTTTCTAAGGCAACAAAAGAAATGAAAAACAACTAATCGCTTGAGTGCCACAACTCTTGAGAAGGTTTTTTTAAAAAACTTCTCCATTGATTCTTTGTTGGAAATCAAAGAAGAAAAGAAGATAAATCATTGTCCATTTGCTAGCACAAACCCATGGCATAAAGCTCTCTCCTCGTGAATGATCCATTACAATCATGTGTGCAACATTAGAGGCTAAGTATTTGAGTGGTTGGAATTCATTCACGTAAAAAAACGTTTACGTTTTTCAGCACCAAAAGGAATCCATTTGATTATGATATCATTTGGAAAGTTAAAAATTTTTTCTAATTTTTTATGGTGTTTAATTTTGTATTAAACAACTAAAGGGATAAGAGATATTATTTTTATTTTATTTTAATTTTTTATTATTCTATTGCATTGATGCCCTAATCATGCCGTTCCTAGCACTTTGGACTTTTTGTGCAATTCCCCTTGTTTTTCTTTCATGCAGGACTTATTAAATCTTTGTTCCAAAGTTTTGTTATTGGTTTAATAATT
This sequence comes from Theobroma grandiflorum, assembly GCA_036013995.1. Classification (NCBI taxonomy): domain Eukaryota; kingdom Viridiplantae; phylum Streptophyta; class Magnoliopsida; order Malvales; family Malvaceae; genus Theobroma; species Theobroma grandiflorum. Next base: position 11,354,983 of record CP142126.1, read on the forward strand.
TGTTGTAAAGGGTCTCTCATCATTCTTTATTTGAATTACTCCGTGACAAGATTCTCCTGCCAGTTTTATTCAGGGGTGTAACATCTGTCTACCATCTCTTGTACCCCTACTGCTGATTTTGCGTCTCTTCTGTTCTTCATTCAGCTTTTCAAAGCAATGTCTGGGTGGAAATCAGCATGGCTTGTAACCAAATAGAACATGTTATAACTCCCAACTGGTCGTAAGCCAGTTACAAAAGTTGATGTTAGTCTTGTGTTGTGAACTTGCATTTGCTTTCATTGATCTCTGGTTGTCTTTGGTTGATAATAGAAATGAATCATCACTGGGGCTTGACTTGGATCCTTTACAGGCTCATGAAAGTGACCTTGGTCTACATTTAGCAGTGATTAGGATTGATTTTCCAATTGGTAAGAGGCCAGGCTCTGTAGCTGGGCATGCCTTGCGTTTGTTTTATTCTGGCAAACCACATACATCTCTGAAGCTTCAGTCAGTAGCCAATAATTTGCTTTTATTTTTCGCAAATTTGTATGTCTGCATTTTCAAATCATGTTTTGCCGACAAATCCTGTAGGTTTATCTGAACATGCACATTGAAACAACTAATTCAAGCAGAATACCACAATAAAGAGTAAATAAAGCGTTTGATTGCTGAGAGAACGTGGGGGAAAAGAGATTTGTTTCAAGTCTTTTCCGGTACCAAGTGTTGGTTCCTTCTATTTGTGATAATAAAATACCAAATGCTGTTCCAAAACCATGTTGGTTTGCTGGAAATGGGGATGAAAGCCCACGAGGGGGGAAAATTGGAGAGCGGGGGGGTATCGATAAGGCTTTCATGGATTACTTGAGTCGATAAAAGGAAAAGGCTGCTAGGCAACTGTTACTAACATGGATGGTCCTTAGTACACATATTCAGTTTATACATGATGATGCCTTTGGTCAATTGGCAATAGCTGCACGTTTTGATCCTTGTACCGAAAGCTGCAAAACCCGACATATCTTGAACAAGAAATTGACTAAATAAAACTGGAAAAAAACAATGGTTGGATGAGATCATGGAGGAGAGGTTTGCTGTTGACAACAGGCCTTGCTTTCTCATGTGGTAGGGACCAAAACCAGGATGAATTTTCTCACTTTCTTCCATCTCTCTTTTGGACTTTTCATTGAAAATGGTCAGCAAATCTCAATTGACCTCAACACAAAGGAAAAGAAAAAGGGCTATTGAACTCTTCATGCATCCTTACATATTGTATTGTCAGTGTCAGGCTTAGTCCAGACAACACTAGAACTGTTGAGCCGCTTTGTTTTTTTATTAGAAAGGGAATGTAAAAGAGAAAGGAAGAGCAGAGGAGGCTTGGGGGGATGTTGTAATGAGCTGATTATTAGGTCACTTATTAGCAGAGATCTTCCTTTTGGACCAAAAAAGCACTGAAAATTTAAAAAGAGTGATCCACCAATGTGAAGACTAAGATTTCTAGAGGGGGGAGGGACAAATCTATTTGTCTGCTTAGGCATGTGGGATAGAGGGAGGGAAGCATGGCCTGTTTCTGGCTGTCTGTGTTTCAGCTGCATCACAGGGCCTACTTCCAATACTTGCATGCTGCTGAAGGCTTTGCTTTCTCATCCTCTCTTCTACCCTCTACTAGATTTCTATTCAGCCGAAGGCCTACTTTCAATACTTGCATGCAACACAGGGCCCTTCCCCTTTTGTTTTCCCTTTTTAAATCACTTTAATATTAAAGGCTATCCATAACTACATCACTTGTCCCACGTTTTGAGGTTTCTATTCATCTGTGCATGAGGTTGATCATTGAACTTTCTCTGTCTCTACCTCCCCAGTTCCTAGCTTTTCCCTTTTTCCTGCTTGTTTAACAAATCTATATCTACGTTATCTCACAAGATTAGTATCACTTGAATCTAATTTACTTGGAGATTCAACTTAAGATTTGTGAAGTTATGCTTCACTCTTACATTTTTTGTTGCAAAAGTGTCCCCATTTTGTGCCAGTAGTGTTTTAAGTAAAATGTACTATTTCTGTATATGGATGATTAAAATCTTCTACTTTATTCTTACTATAATTTGATTTCATATTCAAATACTGACAAGTAAGCTCAAACTCAGGCAGAAATTTGAGGAACCTTGCAAAGGATTGGATATAAAATTGAAGTGTTGAATTGTTCAAAATTTCAAATGGAAGGTTGTGAATTACCATTCACTCTGGAATTCAGTTGATATTCAGCAACTAACTGAATACAAGGATTGGGCTGAAAGATTTGCTGAGTGTGACATGATCCATTAGCGAAATGAAAGAAAACAAAAAAGAAGAGGCACTGAGAGCAGATCAGCAACATTGATGTTTCTAAAAACTGTACAACAGACCCCAAGACCATCACCCAAATCCAACAATATCCCTATCCTTTCTTTTCCCATAATGGCGCCACTCCTTTGTTTATCTTGCGAAGGAAAGAAAGGCAATCTATGATGTTCTTGGAGTTTAAACAAGAGCAAAAAGAACAAAATTAACTTTGATTTGAGGACTGCTTTATTAGAGGTTGAGAAGTCTTTCCCCATTCTTCAGGTGGGCTCTTCACCTCCATTAGTAGTGCCACCACTTCCTTCATGGTTGGCCGTTCTGCAGGTGAAGAGTTGACACAAAACATTGCAATTCCTAGGGTTTGAAGCATTTCTTGAACCATTTGATCTGGTAGTCCTTGAAGCTTTGTGTCTAGAATTGATGCGGCCGGTTCAAAGCTACCCATTTTCTTTTTCACCCACTCAACAATGTGCATTCCATCACCCACCTGAGATTCAACTGCGCTACGCCCACTTAGTATCTCCAGCAGAACCACTCCATAACTGTAGACATCGCTCTTCTCAGTTATGTTCATTGTATAACCATATTCTGCATTGATAATAGGCATTTGTCAGATTTGAAAAGGAGGACACTTGCAAGGGAATAAGAATAAATAACTGGCATATATTGGTAGCTAAATGTCACACGACATAATAACAAATGAAATCAAAGACCTCAAACAAATTAAAGACCCTTTTACAATATTATAGTCAAACAGGTTTCTTGAACTATGTCTGAACATACAGGCATGAGTGCACTTCTCGAACTAATCATACGAAGTTATGATAAAATGAAATGCAATGAATAAGTTCTGTAATTAGAAATGCTTGCCTGGGGCAATATAACCATAGGAGCCAGCTACTCTGGACATTGCGTGGTGATAGTTTGGAGAGTTCATCAGTTTTGCCAAACCAAAATCTGCTAGATAAGCCTCAAACTTGGAGTCTAGAAGTATGTTATTGCACTTTACGTCTCTGTGAAGAATTGCAGGTACACAATCATGATGAAGGTAAGCTAGACCTTGAGCTGATCCAACAGCAATCTTGTACCTGGTTTCCCAATCCAAGCTTCTATTCCCTCGCAAAAGCTGTTGCAGATTACCATTGGGAATGTAGTTGTATAGAAGGAGCTTAACACTTTTATTGGAACAATAACCTAAGAGCTTGACAATATTCCTATGCCGAATGTGTCCAAGAATCTGAATTTCTGCTGCAAAAGAGTCCACTGCAGGTTCTTCATCTCTTTTAGTTTTCCAGAGCTTTTTTACGGCAATCAACTCCCCACTTGGCATTTCTGCTTTATAAACAACCCCTGAACAACCTTTTCCAATCACATTCTCATCCTTAAGGCAGTCCAAGATGTTATCAATGGTAAAATTGAGCTTCTGAAATGGAATGAAGGTCCATGGATAAGAGAAATCTTCAGCCCCTGGTGAAGAGGATGATGCTCCTGCAGATTTCTCTACCATATAACTATGATTTCTTGTAACTAGAAACCATGAAGCAAGGACAACTATAGTAACTGAGGCCAGAATCACAGAGATCAAAGCAACAGTTTTGGTTGATCTTAATCCACTCTTTCTAACTAGACGTGAGGAACAAGTAGAACCATCAATAGATTCACATAGATTCGGGTTTTGAAGATAAGAATTGGAAGAAAGAGTACTAAAGAAAGGTGTCACGGGAATAGGACCTGAGAAATTATTGAAGGAGATATTCAAAGAAGTAAGACTAGTAAGGGAACTTAAAACCTTAATTCTTCCATGTAGCATATTATGAGAGAGATCAAGTGACTGTAACTGTGTCAAACTAGACATTGATTCTGGTATTTCACCCGTAAACAAGTTGGAGCTCAAGTCCAAACTGATTGTTAAGCTTGTCACATAACCAATTTCAGGTGGAATTTCACCAGAAAGACTGTTATAGCTTAAATCAAGCAAAGTAAGTTTCTGCAAATTTTGAAAGGATTTAGGGATAGACCCTGTTAGTAAATTGTTATTGAGAATGAGCTTGTTCAAGTAACTAAAATTACCAAAACTTGGTGGAATTTCTCCAGTGAAGCTGTTTCGACTGAGATCAAGCTGCTCTAAATTCACAAGCTCCCCAAGCTGAGATGGGATTTCTCCAGTAATGTAGTTATTGTGCACATCCAATAGCTCAAGAACTGTGATGTTGCCAATCTCAAGAGGAAGGCCACCGGAGAAATGATTCATGTATAAGTCAAGGAAGACTAGGTTCTGCAGCTGGCCAATCTCCTTAGGTATTTGCCCTGAAAGCTGGTTCTCTCCAAGCCTTAACCTCACCAGTGACTGACAGTTTGCGACACTTCTTGGCAACCCTCCTGATAAAGAATTTCCCAGAAGCAGAAGCTTACTCAGCTTCTTCAAACTGAAAATTTCTTCTGGTATTGAACGAGTAAGCTTGTTCCTTGAAAGGTCAAGCGCATAAAGTTCTGTGCAGTTCCCGAAAGAAGGTGGTATTGTTCCAGAAACTGAATTGCCCCACAAAAAGAAACTCTGCAAGTATTTCAAGTTACCTACCTGCCATGGGATTGCACCGGATAATTGATTCTTGTCAAGTTGAAGAGCAGTCAGAATCGTACAGTTGCTTAACTGCCAAGGAATCAACCCAATTAGCGAATTATCAGACAAGTGAAGTTGCTCAAGAACTACTAGCTTTCCAAAGTCACCAGGTATTTCACCGGTAAGATCATTAGAAGAAGCATCAAGCACAACAAGTGATGAACAATTCGAAAGCTCAGCTGGGATTGAACCTGACAATTCATTACCCCATAAAAGCAAGCTAGTAAGCTTTTGCAGCTTACCCAATTGAGGAGGAATATTACCGCTGAGCTTGTTCATGTGCAAATACAGATTCCTCAACTCTGTGCACAGCCCCAGTTCAGGTGGTATTGAGCCAAATACCTCAGTATCATAAAGAGCAAGTGTTTGGAGGTTGATCAAGTTGCCAAATGTTGGTGGTATCACACCAGAAAGCCCGGTGGCCGCAGCGCCAAATGTGGTAAGATTGGTAAGTAGTCCTAACTGTGAAGGAATTTCTCCTGTTAGATAAGGATTGCCTCCTACTCTGAACTGTTGGAGAAAGACCAGGGAGCCCAGTTGATATGGTATTGAGCCGTTAAGGAGATTGTCTTGTAGACAAAGGACTTGCAGTGAAGTGAGGTTAGCTAGTTGTTGGGGAATTCTACCAGTCAATTTATTTGAATTTAAGAAAAGGAACTGTATTAAAGAAAGTTGGCCCAGCTCTTGAGGAATGGGACCTGAGAGAGAGTTAGAGGAGAGGTCTAAAAGGCGAAGATGAGTAAGTTGACCAAATGAAGGAGGGATTGTTCCTGAAACATTGGTGGAGGAGAGATTGAGAAGTTGCAAGGAAGAAAGAGAGGAAAGTTGTGGCGGTAGAGAAGAGAGATTAAGGAATGTGTTTGGTAGAGAGAGGGAGATAACTGTGTCTTGTGGAGAACATGTTATGCCTTGCCAGGAACATGGCGTTTGGCTTTTGGGGTTCCATGAGAAGAGAATTGATGAGGATGCTTTTGCAGATGGGTCAGCAGCTGCTAAAAGAGAGAGGAGTGCTTCTCCATCAGGTGAAAGGGAGGTGACCAAAAGTGTTCTACTCATGGCTATGCTTAAAAGGAACAGAAAGAACAAGAAACAGGTCCTTGCAAAATGGTTAGGCCTTGCCATTTGAGCTATGAAAATGGCTTGGGGTTGAAAACGAAGAAATAATGGGGTTGAGAGAAGAGAGGTTGGCAAGTGTGTCCTGGTCTTGGTGGAAGTGATGGTGATAAGTGAAAGTCCACGTCTAGGAGGAGACAACGTGCATGTGAGAGAGGCTTTTGTGGACGTGAGGCTTGCTTATGGTTTACACCAAACTGTTGAACACACATTGAGTGATGAAACCATGCATGTGAACACCAAGGAAAAAGATAAGTGCCATAACCCTCTATTGCAAGCTTATATTGAACACCAAGTCAAAGAACTGATGGTGAAGAAAACATTACCAACAAAGAAAAAAGAGAGGTCCCCTCCTCCAGGTGGTGGCACCAAAAACAAAGAAAAGCTAAGACAGGTGGTGATGGCAGCGATGATGGTTGGTGAGAAGCTTTAAAGCCAAGGTCTGCCAGGGCATACACCTTGAGTGGTGGTGCTGGCGGTGGCAGCGATGGGTTGACAGTTAAAAAGAGAGTTGTGGTGGCTGGAGCTGAAAACTAGCTTTGAAGGTTTTGAAGGATGAGCGTGTTGTGTTGCCTTGCTTGTCAGCCAGAGTTTTAGACTTTGAAAGACTCCATTTGCCCTAGCATTTAAACGCCAATGCTTATTTTATTGCAGCAATTTTGGGCGCCACACAAGTTATTTTCATTGGCCCGTATTGCCCCAAACTTTTCAATTCAACAGTACTTATTATAAGAAGTTACCATGTTCTAACTGGGGGGCAGTGTTGACTGCGTCGCCGTAATGGTGACCAAATTTGTAAGCATCCATGGTTTCCTTCATCCCATCCGTACACGTGTCATTTACTTGGACCCCGCCAGGTGAAGAGTGGCAGAATTGAGTGGTAGAACCTAAAATGCTAATGTCAGCCAATATTAACATAAGCTACTATATGCCCATAGTTTTATGCATTTTGCAGAATGTAATTTAGCAATACAAGGGTTACCTTACCCTGAACTGGAAATATATCAGCCAGCAACGCATGTTCGGTAAAATGTACAAATGCCAAAACTCAGTTTTGTTAAATTACCATGTTAGCTTTTCATATTCATTTATTATTGAAGCTAAATGAACACCAACCACTAATTTTACTATTTTTTCAAAAAGGGTAACATGGGAAGGTGATATGGAAAAGAGAGAGAGGGAATCCAGAGTGTTGAGGGTCCATATATCCCATGGGTATGGAGGAGAGGTCGGGGCAGAAAGAATGCCTTGGGAATACAAGACTTTGATGACAAGAGGAGTGAGGCAAAGGCAGAGGCAGGCAGCTGCCTAGGACAATGTGAAAGGCAAAAGGGTTAACAAGAAGCAAACCAATTTCAATGTCTTTTTTCTCAAACTTAAACTATACAAAACTGTTTAATTAAGTAATTAAAGTATGATTAAAAAGGGTTGGCGTGCAAATAGAGGAAACCTCCATTGGGAGAATCTGGCTAAGGCCTAAGAGGGGAAATTTGGGCAAAAAAACATAAAGGGTTTTACTTATTTATTTTTTACTGTGGGGTGAGATTAAGTAAGGTAAGGATGATTTGATTACCGAGGAGAGGATGGTGGGTTTGTTTTGGGAGTGGGGCAAGAGGGTCACATGAGAGAGAGGAATAAATAAGGGCACTGGTTTCAATTAAGGTTTTTATTAGGGTTTTGACTGTTTTCTAACCCATTTTCAGCCGCACAAGACATTATCCCCACATTAATGTCATAAACTTTTCTCGAAGCAAACAAATAGGTTCATTTTGGTGTGTAATGACTCTTTTACACCCTTATGAAGTTAAACTTTCATGGGTATTTTTGGAATTATAGTTATTGTAATAGTTTTCTGTGCATTGGATGCTCAATCAAATTTTGTAAATCCATGACACCAAAGCCCTAGTTTTGTACTTGTTCTTGGGTCCATGAAGTCAAAACAGTTAATAATTGGGCTCGAATACCCATCACAAGCCCAATTCATAACCCTCACCTCCTCTTTATTACCACGTTCTTTACTCTTCCTTTTTCTACTTAAAAAATAAATAAAAAGGAAGACACTCTTTTCCTGCCTAGGTGTCTCCCATCTCCCCTCATCCATCATAAATCCTAATGGTCATGTTTGGTTGGGAGCCATTCGCCCTTTATTCCTTACAAATTTTATCCCCTTGTTTGGTTTGCTTTAAGAGAAAGAATAGCCCTTCCAAAAGGAATGGCCATTCTTCAAAATTTGGCAAAAGTTTGGAATAGTTAATACCACCTTCCCTTATGGTATTAGCTATTCCACACCCATGAGAATAAAATTCAAACATTTTGAATTAAAATGTCTTTATTTATTTTTAAAAATTACAAATTTAAACTTATAAAATTAATATTTTAAATTAAAATTAAAAATAGTAATATTTTCATATTTAAATTATAATATATTTAATTTATATATAAAAAATTAATATTTTTATATTAATTTTTAAATTTTTAAGTGAAAATTAAAAAATGAAAAATGCAAATAGAGAAAAATAAATCTTATTATAATAAAAGGTTAAGTTATTAATTATATATTATAAAATATTTTGAATTTAAAAATTAATTTAAAATATTAATATTTTAATCATAATAATATTTAAATTATAAATTAAATTACCAATTATTAATATTTATTCAATTATAAATTATTAATATTTAAAAAATAAAATAAAAACAAATAATCATAATAACATTTAAATTATAAATAAAATAGTAATATTTTGTAATATTAATGATTAAATTATAAATAAAATATTAATACTTAAATAATCAATTATTAATATTTAAAAATATAAATCATTAATATTTAAAAATATAAATCATTAATATTTAAAAGATAAAATTAAATAAAAATAAATAATCATAATAAAATTAAATTATAAATAAAATATTAATACTTAAAAAATTAATAATTAAAGTATAAATAAAATAATAATATTTAAATGATCAATTATTAATATTATAAAAAATAAAAAAATAATAATTAAATTATAAATAAAATAGTAATATTTAAATGATAAATTATTAATATTATAAAAAGTAAAAAATTATTAATATTTAAAAAAATAAATAAATAATCATAATAACATTTAATATTAATGATTAAAGTATAAATAAAATATTAATATTTAAACTATCAATTTTTAATATTTTAAATAAATTATACATTATTAATGTTTAAAAATAAATAATCATAATCACATTTAATATATAAATAAAATATTAATATTTTATAATGTTAATGATTAGATTACAAATAAAACATCAATATTTAAAAAATAAAATAAAATAATCATATATATAAGAAAGGTATTTTTGTTTTTTTTATTTTTTATTCCTTTCATATTCTAAAATTATTATTACCAACCAAATACTATAATAAATCATAATAATTATTCTTACCTTATTCCATTCATCATACCAAATAAAATAATACTTATTCTATTCTTTTCTCACTTCATTCTACTCCCATGTAATAGCTATAATATTTCATTTCTATTTATTCCACGAATAAAACATGCTAAAAGTGTTAAAGATATCATTTTCTAATTTAAGGGTTTTTAATTTGAACTTGAATCTCAAAAATTACATTAATTAGACATTTGAATTTACAGAATAAGAGAATTATTTTCATTTTTACTTTAAAGAAAGTAAGATATTTTAATTTCACATTAGACAAATAAGAAATTGTAGAAAATTTTATAAGCGTCAGTGCTGCCCATCTTGTTAGATTAAACTTTTGAGAAAAAAATAATATTCTCATGACAATGTGATATCAAAATGCACTCGACAGATAAGTTAATAACCTTTTTTGTTTAAATCATGCAAATCTAAAGAAATATGATTTATCATATAACAAGAGTTAACTTGTATTTTTATTTTTTTTTTTACATATGAGATGTACAATATGAAAAGTGAGAATTCTAATTTTGAATCTCAATTAATCTTTTTAAAGAGAGTATCACTTGCTTCACCAAATTTGAGTTGTTAACTTGTGTTATACGATAAAAAAATTCAGTGAATTTTCATATAATAATAATAATAATAATAATAATAATAAGTCATCACCTCAATAATTTGTTTTTGATCAAATTTGAATTTCATTTTATTAGTTTTTTTTTCTATAAACTACTATTTATTGTCATGTGAATTGTACATGAATACTTATTTTTTATTTATTTTTAAATTATAATTATATATAAAATACAAATATTTTTAAAATATAAAGTTAATTCTCTATAAACAAAAAATATATAATTGACTGATAATTATATATACAAGAAAATTAACGCTTCAATTATATAGAATTAAAATTTTGTAATCTATAAATTATACAATATTATTAAAAATAAAAAATATATATTTTCAATAAAAATCATTCAATACAATTAGAATTCTTACATATTTAGAAAATAAGATAAATTTTATTAATATAAATAATAAGAGATAATTAAAATTAATAAATTTTAAAAAAATAATAAACAAATATTATAATTTTTGTTTTCTACTTGCGTCCAGGCGTTATATTGCTTGAAGGTGACGGACCATTATTGACGCATGTTGGTATCCAAAAATTTCTTACTTAGCTAATTAGCCAAAGATATACATATGTATATAGCTTGCGTACAATGAGGATTAGATATAATATAAATAAATAAATATATATGCATTTTAATTTGTGGTACGTAAAGTCATAAGATTCGAATGATAAGTTATAAATTAAAATAATTATTATATTCGTATAATCTATTATTATAATATTTGTACTTTGTATATTGGTCCAGCCAGTTCCCCCTTGAAGCTGCAAGATCCCTACTATAATTAAACAAACTTCAAAATTAATTATATGTTAATGCGCCGCTACATTTCTTGTTAACTTCTTAAACACTTTATTTGTTTAACATTTTTAATAATTAATTTTTTTTATCAAAATTGTTAATAAGGGATGTGCTAAATGTTCTGAATTCATTGTGAGGAGAGAGATGAAAGTTATATCAGTTTGTAAATAATATAAAATTTTCACAATTAAACGAGTAATATCTCATATTTATAATACTCAATTTTTTTTTACATAATATTTTAAAAAATCCCTAAATTATTTAATAAAAATTAAATAAATTTTTTTATTTCTTTCAATTAAGTCTTTGTAGTTTTATTTTGAATCAAATAAATCTTTATGATTAACAGTTAATTAATTATCATTAATTAAAAATATAAACATGTCATTATATCATGTTAATATGTCACGTTGTTATTTATTGTGATATATTAATATATCATATCAGTGTTACATGATATAAAATAAAAAATAGTATTTTAACTAACAATAACAATTAGTTAATTAAAAACTTATTTGACTCAAAATAAAAATATAAAAATTTGATTGAATGTAGTAAAAAAATAAAAACTTGGTTGAATGTTCCTAAATAGTTCAAGAGTTTTTTTTTTAAAGTATTATGTTCATTTTTTTTCAAACTTTTTAACATTTTTTTAAAGCTAAAACTCGAGTTTAATAACTTTAATTAATCTTGCTTAGTCTTAAAGATATATTCAAGTATGCAATTAAAAAAGTATGTTATGTTATTCCCTCTCTCTCTCTTTCTCCTCAAGCTTAATCCATTGAAGAAGTAGAAAAAGGTCCTTGTGCAAAGAGTAATGATAATATATTTCCTTTTATCAAAATGATGGCAATGAATTTTATGATTATAATAATATGCAGAAACATGGCAGTCAGTCCACCAAGATACAAAAGAGTTGGACTTAAGCCTACCAACATGGACTTAGGTCTGCACATAGGGAACCTGCAATCTTACACTTCTTGTTTGTTTCTTCAGTAATTTAATACAAAATTATCTTGTCTCTGGAAACCCTATCAACTCCATGTCATATATTCTATTAAGATATATTTAAAAAAATTATAAAATCAATTATAATAAATCAATATTTTAACTCTACTTATGAAATATATATAGAATACAGTCCTAATTTTATCATCATCATCGTCATCAATCATTGCCTCGTAGCTGTTCCTTTGAGCACGAGCATTACCTCTACTTTGTTGCTTCTTGTGTCAAGAATTTAGCCCCTAATATTGGCATTTTAGTGGCAGAAGCTGTTCATAACTTTTGTCTTTTTCTTTTTAAATTTTATGTATCTTCTAAAATAAGTACCTATAACCTAGCAATATCAACATTGATGTTGTTCAGTGTTGACATATATCCATTAATATCTTCATATTCCAATAGCACAATATACATTGTAATTTTTTCAATACGAACGATGTATCACATAGACATTGACTATTTATGAAAATTAAAATTATTGACGTATAATATAATAGTTTTTCAAAATATTTAATATATATGTAATTTTTTAATCTTGACAAATATTTTATTAATTATCAATACAAAGAACATAATTGATACTAACAATCATATATGTATGTGCCGATGGTTGAAAAACAAAATATATTTACATGAATTATACAAATAGAATTGAAATGGAACCCATAAATGAAAAGACAAAACCTATATATGTGAAAGACAAAACTGAGAATAAAAGAGTGCCATTTTTCAGGTTCTTTTTGTCTTTAATTTCATGGAGCCCCAAACCCTAATCTAATTAGGGCATGTTAATCAACAGTAGGTTTGATATATATAAAAGCAAAGACACATTAAGTATGAGAAGAAAACATGAAGAAGACAAAAAGAGGGTGCCTCTCAAAAATGGGGGCGCGGCTTCCTTCTCCCCTCTTTAAGATTCAAGATAGCCCTTTAGGCTACTGCTGCTGTGCGTCAAAGACAAATTTCTGAAATCCCGGTTTGAGTGTAGACTTTTTTCCAAATAAAATAAATAATTAATGAAAACCCATTTATTGGTACATAGAAATGCATGTAAATTTTATACTGCCTTCTCTTTTTCTTTGCACTTAATGATGATCTGTACTGGCACACTTGGAGCCAAATGATTTGGTAATAGAGTAACAAGCTGGCCTAAGTTTACAGCTAGAGCCAAGCTGGATGAAAGGGTTTTCCTGCTGTAATGTATGGCCAATTAAGCCCAAACAACTTCATGATAGAAATTTACCAGTAGTCTGCAATGTTAGAGGCAATAGGTTTAGAAATATGACCCTAGACCCCCCTACAGCAAGGTTTGCTCAATTAGAGGCTACCCAAAGAGCTACAAGGGGCATTGTTTTGCCCTACAAGTATATTGGCATAAACTGATATGCTGGGCTGTTCAAGTTTCCACAGCCAACACCCATAGGCAAACTTGCTAGCAGGTATCCCTACTTATATGCCTTTTTTTTAACCCCAGAGACATAAAAGCCAACATATGGCCATTCATGATTATGCAAGTTAGCCTACATATTTCCTTCTTGGGTCAATTAAGCACTTACTTAAACAAAAACATTTTCTTTAGTCATCTAAGTTGGAGAGGCACTTGTAATGCAAGCAAATTAAATCATAAATGAAAAACCAAATTAGATTTAATTTGGAAACTACAAATTTGTTCCTCTCTCGCTTTTGGTCAATGCCATCAGTCAAAAAAAAAAAAAAACACGAAAATGGTACAGCTTATAAGAATTTACTACTACTACAAAAAAGGTTACAATACCAATTTGTGCACAACAATTGAACAATGGAGATCATGTTGACGCAACAATCATCTGTGTATACTTGTATTTCAACTTCCTTTCAACTGGATTATGTATTGGTTATCTGAACTAGGATACAGGCTGGAGAAGATTCCTCGGGTTACAACAGAATGGCCAAAGATCAGTTTTCTTCCATGCATTGAAGGTCATTATGTAGATTTTACAAGGGGTGGGGCACTGAGTCTCAAGTCTTCCCTTTTACAGTTCATATTCTGGCAGTGCAACCATAAAACTCAACTTGATTCATCTTCTCTTTCAAATTTGAACCACTTCCAATTTACATACAGACTTTCTTCATTGTCAAAAGGTAAAGCATCAGTTGGAGGAGGTTCTACATTACGTGGTGCAGAAACAGCAGGTAGATTTTGCCAATACTTCTTTGCCATCTCTTCAGCCTCAGAAAATACTCTCTGTGATAACATAAAATTATCAACTATTGTGACTAACTTAAACCTTACTAGACATTCCTCATGAAAAAGATCATAATCTCTACCTCTTTGTTTGATATAAATAGGCCAGGCTCACTTTCAAGGTCGGCAGTACTGCAAGATGCATGAGCAAAATTACATTATCATTTATAGACTTACTGACACATATAAGCTACATATGCATGTCTAGTATACTGCTTTCTTATACCTTCTTTAACCTGCTCAAATTTCTAAACATCAAACAACATTTTCATGAGCTGGAATTAAGTGATTCTACACTTCTGATACATCAGAGAGGCAAGTGATGGTAAAGACATTAACAGTCAAACAACTACACCACTACACCGACTTTAATTGGGAGATTTAACAGGAAATATTCTCCAGCAGGCATAGAAATCGGCTTAGAATAATTGCTGATTTCTACTTATAGCAAGATATGGCCAGAATATTTTATCTCTCTTCTTTTCTGCACTTATGACAGTATATAAAACTTGGTCACAAGCCATTGTAAGTGCATATGCATTTGTTTGTGCATGCATAGGTGCCACTTCCAATGTAATTTTCCATCATGTCCAAGGAATTTTATAAATCCTTACAATTGCTTCAGATAAAGTGTCAAAGAAAAGAAACTGTTATAGTTAAGATTACTCCTGAAGAGAAATAAATTTAAAAATTAGAATGGTGTCAGAAACACTTGGAATAGCAAAGATCTCTAAACAGTCCTAATTACCTGAGAGATATTTTGTCAGGAAAGAGTGACTTCACAACCAGAACCTTGATCTTCTCCCCCTCTTTAAGCAATTCAGCAACAGAAGCAATACGTGTTTTACTCATATTTGAGATATGGAGCAACCCACTGCAACAAGTATGACCAAAAGAAAAATGTTAAAACTTCAAATAAACCAAATAAATATGCACACACAATTCATGTAAATCGAGAGCCATATCAAATAGAAAAGCACAAGACAGTGCTCATTTAGAGTCTAATGAGAAGGAGGCTTCTTTATTATTAAAAAAAAAAAAGAGGCTTTCAAATATACTATAGAACTATAATTAACAAGGTGGTGAAGTATCAGGGTTGTAAAAAGCATCTTCTAGGCACACATCACGTTATGCCTCAAGGCCTGGCATAATCAAATAGCACCAAGGTGCAGTGCAGAAGGCATTTGCCTTTTCCTGCTGCTGCATGTACCCAACAACAGGATGTACACTTTTGTCATACAAGTGTAGCATACGCCTTTTAAACATCATGTTTTCTTTTTTGCAGCGTAAACGCCGATTCTTCCAAATCTTTGATCAAACAAAAACATATGAGATAAGTTTATAAAGAATAAAAGGGTTTTGAAAATTTCTTTTTAAAGTAGAAATACATGGAAGTGGAGGGGAAGAAAGCATATTTGAGAAGGATAGACAAAGAAAACAAGCAAGAGAGGAGGCAAAACTATAGCAGATAGAGTGATATAAAAGGAAGATGAAGCAAAAAACAAGAGGCAGTAGGAGAAGCTGCAGATTACTCAGTGGATTGAGCATCACATGTAACTGCAAAAGGGGATAGTAGTGGAAGAAAATTCTTGTGGCACTATGTGAGAACAAGACAACTCACAGAGAAAGTGAAAGATGGTTCTGGACCAAATAGGAAATAATTAAAATTTGTCAAAATATAAAAATGAACAAAAAAATGTATTATAATAAGCCAGTAAAATTTTATTTATTGCATGGATATGGGTGAAATATGACTTAGAATTGTTGGGCCTTATTTCATGTTAAGATTCGCTTGAATTAGTTCTCCTTTGAGAAACAATGTGTAAAATTACATAGTTTACCATTTAGCATTTACATCATAGAAGAAGTGTTAAAAAAATTTCTTCTTAACTTTAAACATTATTTATCAAATGCTTACTATTTTTTGGATAGTATTCAATAATGCTCAACAGACTTATGCCCAATGCTTTGGGGCAAATGCATTGCCTCATTACGACAAAACGCCTCAGCCTAACGCCTTTACCTCTAAAAACAGTGTGCATGTAGTTTGGGCCAATATGGAATACATACAGAAAACTTTTTGTTTGCACCAATTTTCTTCTTCTAAAACACCCCTGTATATAAATTGAGAGAACAAAATTTTCACTAAGCCTTTGCTGTGTGCCTCTCAGCCTTAACTTATTTAGCTAAATTATATGTAACAAAAGCCACTTCGAAATTTGCAATTGGAGATAAAGTGAGCACCATAAAGTTAACCAAAAATGATTCAATGCTGCATTTCCTCAATCTTTTCTGCTCCAGTCATTTTCTCTCACCCTCAAACAACCGTCATGTTTAACAAAATCTAAAGTGAATGTTCAAAATGTGTAGGAACTCTAAACATGCATTTAATTTTATGCATTCACTGTTTAACATCCCTCTGCCCCTGCTTGCCGGCTCCTAATTTCCATTATCTTTTAAATCTTGTCCTCCTACCCCTTTCTTTTATCTTCTTCAAAGAACAGATCTTTAATCAAAACATTATCAGAAAGCTCTCAGACTATCTTTTCATTATATTTTATGATGTTGGTGAATTTATCTTTAGATGATAAAATAGCAATGGAAAAAATCATAGACATTTGTATTAAACTTGATACTAGGTGAAAACAATAAAATATTAGTTTTGTACTCACCTTCTATTGGAATCCCCTATTCTTACTTGAGCTCCATATGGTAAAATTTTCACAACAATTCCTTCTAAAAGTGTTCCATCTCGAAGGTGCAGCATTTCCTGCAACATTTTACAGTAACATCAGCAAGCACCTAAATTTTAAACTATAGCGATAGAAACCCCATGAAATCTTAAATAGAAAGAATGAGAAAGGGAGAAGCCATAGTGACTAACCCAAGCTTCCCTCTCACTCAGTATTAAGTCATTGTTAGCCTCATTTATTCGAGTAATCTTCACATACATTCTGCGGCCCACCTGCAACATAAATGAACCAAAAAATGTCTTTAAAAGCATAGAATCAGTGAAAGAAAACAAGGATATGTAGATAGAACAGAACTATATTCAATTGTGCAATTATTTCCTTCTTACCACCATCACGCTTCTCTTATTCTTCTTACTACTACTACTTTTACAAATACATGTTTTTATTTCAGCACTATTTAAATGCTCAAACTCCAAACTTGAAATTTGTTTTGTGTTTCTAATTCTTCAATTTCTAATGAAGTTGTTCATCGATCATATACCTAATCGATTCAAACCGTTCCCTACAAATATTGGACAGAACATTAATTTAGAAATGCCACGTACATAACCAGGTGGATTTTCCTCTTATCATGGGAGCTAAAGAGAAGGAAGCTAAAATTAACCTTATAAAGGGGGTAAGAGAAGAAATGCCATTTGATAAATAATACGGGGCAAACCATTGGTTATGCATTCAGAGGCATTTTGTGATATATGCAAAATTTCTTTTATTTTCAAATATAACAAAATCATGGACTGAGAACTTGCTACACCAACATTCCAGCACCAAAACTTGAAAGATTTAGTTGCCTAGACCCCTCGACCAACAATAAACATGCATATGGCTTTGAAAGATCCTCATTTTCAGAAAGAAAAATACTCCTGCCATGACATAATTCCCCAGAACTCCTAAATAGAATGCATACCAAGAAAATTTCAGGGATGATGTATTCCATAATCAGAAGCACTACCTAAATGCATAAAGTTCAACTATAATGGGCTTTCACCTATTAAATCTAGATAGAATAGTCACAAGGTACATGATAGATGGTTTTACACTTCAGAAATGCCTTTTGACTGAGTTAGGCCATTCAATGCATGAAGATGAGGCATTACACAAAACAGAAACAGAAGTCAATGACTGAAATTTCCATGACAAGAAACTTACATATTCTTTCAACTCAGAAAAGTTGTTCACTCTCTTCATCAACTCAGCTTTCGGAAGGAAAGCTCGCAAACCCTGCAAGACCATGACTGAAAAGTGTTGCACATTGATACACATTCAGATGTATATAACAGAAATTAGAGACACAAACCTCAATTCTTGTCAGCAGGCCACCTGTATTCCACTCTGTAAATTTGACCTCTATAGGTTCGTTGAGTTGTTTTATCTGTCCAAAATTTAGATAAAGTAATTAGTTAATTTCAACAATTGGAGGGCTTAACATTATCTGAATGCTAATCCTGTGAGGTTAACAAGTTGAAAGAACAAAAGAATGATTGACAAGAGATCCTGATATAAATATATGTAAGAATTATAATTATCATCTTAAAATTCCCCTTCAACAATTAAAAATAAAAATAAAGGGATGAATATGTTCCCACAAGCAACTAGGAAATCATCAAGCAAGTCAAAAGTATAAACACGAAAGTCACCAAATTTACTAGAAAGAAAAGAAAAAAGTGAGAAAAGAACCTGCCTCACTCGATGCCAAGCAATCCTCCTGAAGAGTCGTCTAGTTGAGAGCAGCGGCCTACCACTAAGTGTCCTTCCAAGAACCTCAGCAAACAGCACGGTTCCAGTCTCAACTACTGGCCTTCCAGGCACAAGTCCTCCAGTCATTGCATCATCATCCTTAACAATTCCCATCTTCCCATAACCCATAAACTCCTCAGCATTAGTTTTCAAATCACACGACAAATATTCCATCTCTTTATCATACAAGGGCAGCACCTCTTTTGTCAACATCGTACCCAACATGTCAGCCCCAACATTAACATCAAGCTTATTCTCATTACCAGAAACAACAACACCAACCACTAAGTCACCAGGTTTTGGGTCATAGTATTCAACACCAACCTTCTTGAATTCATTACTTTTCTCCTCAGAAACTCCTAATTCACCTCCTCCCTCTTCTACTTCTAATGATTCGCCAGGCCTAAAGAATTTCAAGAAAGGCTCCAAAGCCTCATCTTTATCGGGTTTTTCAGACTCTTTATCAACATCCGCCGCAAACCCATTATTCACAGGTACTGGACTAGGCTTATCAAGCAGTTCAAGCTCCTCATTCTCTCGAATTCTACTATCATTTTCAAGGCTTTCAGGCAATTGGGTACTTGAGAATTCATCAAAGGTATCATTTTGAGAGCAAGATACAATCCGGGTACTTCTCAAAAACGTAATCTTCGAAAAAGACAAAGCTCCTGGTGTCCCAGTAGTGGTAAAGGAATAAGAAGATGGAGTTGTTTTAACAGAACATTGGCATTTGGGAGCACCATTAAAAGCAAAGTATTGAGTTAAAGAGCTGAGAAACGGAAAAGACTTACAGGGTTGAAGCAGGGTTTGCATATTCCTTATCCTGCTTGCACCTCTCTACCTCATGAGCTCTTTTTCACCCTTTGATTTTGGAGTCCCCTTTTCCCACTTTCAGAAGAGTTGGACATACCCAGGTTGTTTTAGCTTTTTAGAAGGTTCAAGTCTAGTCCACAGTTGACCCATTTCAAGCCTTTTTTGGGCCCATTTGTGCTACTTGGATGCTTTAGTTTCATATTTGGACCTGCTTTTGTACTTGGAGCCTTCATTATTAAATACTCAAAAATACAAGTTTTGACTCTGAGGAATAAATAGTACAAATATAGATATGAATTGTGGATGAAGCATTACACTTCTAGCTATTTGCTAATTTGTAATTGAATATGATTCTATTTTTTATTTATTAATAGCTAAATTAAAAACTGCTTGAATTTGGACCTATTGCCACAAAATTTCATTTAACATCAACTCTATTACCAAACAAGTCTTTTGTTACTGTTGTCCAAACAGAAAAAAAGAAAAAAAAAACTGAAAACGATGGCAAATGGTGTTAAATAACGAACCATCATTTTAAAAATGGAAAATTTGCCATTGTTTTTGACTATGGATGTTCTTGCCATAAAATGACGGTGCATTGATTAGTGGCGCACCCAGATATATTATATTATATAATATAATAAAGTTAAAGTTATTGTTTCTTTTTTCTTTTAATATTTTAAAAAAATTAAATTATTTTTAAAAAATAAAATAAAATATTATTTTTTATTATATTTAATTAATTTTTATATTTTTATTTTAAATCAATTAGTCACTATTAATAAAAAACGTTACATAATTTTATATTACATAGTTTTAACATGATATAATAATATGTCATAATGGATGATGATATGGTATGTTAATGTGATATAATTATATAATCATATGACATTTTTTACTTTCTGTATCAACACAATGTAATATAAAAAAATAAAAAATGACATTTTGATTGTTTATAATTAATTCACTATTATTTGATTCAAAATAAAAATATAAAATTTTAATTCAATATAATTAAAAAATAATGACTTATTTAAAATTTTTTAAATAATCAAGAAACTTTTAAATCATTATGGCTTTGTTTTTTTGTTACAGAAAATAAAAGTTATTGGTGGCAAGCTACCAAGATGAGACAACATTTTCAACTTGCATAATTAAATAATTTTTTTATGTTATGTTTGAAATCTTAGAAAATAAAAAGAGAGAGCTAAGAATATATAGAATTGAACATTACTGACAAAAAAGGATTTTACTATTTAATTATTATGTTCAATTTTATTTTCCTTAAAGATTTTCATAAATCCAACACAGTTGTAAAGAATCTAGGTGTTAATTGTTTGACTATAATGCCTTTTATATATATATATATATGGAGAGCTAAAGTCTTTGATACCCTTTTCCTCTTGACATTGAAACAGATTTTGTTAGCATAATCTCATCTATTTAATTAGCAAGAAATGTTAAAGAATTTGAAAAAAAAAAATAAATCAGCCTGAATAAACTAAATGTTATTATGAGTTTAAATGTACGAAACATTAAAAATTTGTCTTAATTATAAACAATATTATTGTTTGTGTTTGTTTCTTTCCCATAATTTGTATAAATCAATCACATGGACTAGCTGGATTAACAACATTTCTTTTTGTAGTTTATGTTTATCGCTAGATTAAGGTACTTAATTAATTAAGGGTTATTATTAAACAGGATCGGCTTTAACATAAAGCCACCAAAGCCTTTGCTTTAGGCCTCACAATATTATAAGTTCCATAATTTTATATAATATAATTAATTATATTATATATATATAAATTAAAATAATTAATAAAATATTTTTTAAATTAAGTGTTTATTAAATATTTATTTTCTCTCACTTCTTACTTTTTATTAATTCTTAACTATTTATCTCACTTTCTTACTTAAATAAAAGTCAAAATAATTAATAAAATTACATATTCTCTCACTTTTTCAATTATGTGTTTAATAATTTTATTTTTTATCACTTTTTAATTCTCATAATGCTAATAATTCTTAATTATTTTTTTTATTTTCAATGAACAAAATATGTTTTTAATTATTTTCAATTAACAATAATTATTTTTAATTTCAATAAAAAAAACTTTATCTAAATAATGAAACGTTTTAGACCTTTAAAGATATTAAGCCACTCTTGTTATTAAACCAAATCAAGCTTTACTTACCCAACACCACCTTTTTTTTTATTTTAAAATCGGAGACTTGAGTTGAAAGGATGGGATTTGGTGCATCTCTTTTTATAATTGGTTATTGCTTAAATAATTCTCTCTATCATTTTGTAATTGAGCATCATGATAGAGTTAAAATAGCCTAAAAGTAAACATATTGCATATTGGACCTTTGAACCCAAAACAGCTCATCTGTCAGGAACGTTTTCACTCTATTTAATTATGATGAGAATAAAACAAAGTAAACCCAAACCATGTTGCAATTCAATCATCAGTTGCCAATCACTATATATCAGCAATTTTTACTCTATCAATTCATCATTTTAAAGAATATGACATTTTTCGTAAGATATACATAAAGAAAAACTAAAATTATTTACAACTTATATAGATTGTAAGGGTAAAGGTGAAAATATTATGTAATCATATTATTACATTATATGAGTATGTCATTTTATGTTATTATCTATTATAATGTTAGTATGTTACGTTAATATTATATGGCATAAATAATAACTAATCATTTGTTAATTATAAAATTTTATTTGATTTAAAATAAAAATATAAAAATTTGATTGAAGGTAATAAATGTCAAGTTGATATGTCACAATGGATGATGATATAATATGTTAGATTTCTGCCTTCCATATTAATGTCATGTTTGTGTCACTTAGGTATAAAATGATAAGTGATATTTTGATTAACTGTAATTATTCAACTGTTAATTATAAGAGTTTATTTGACTTAAAATAAAAATATTGAAACTGAATAAAACGTAATAAAAAATAAAAAATTATTTAAAAATTTTAAAATAGTTTAAAAAAATTTTCAAACATTATGTCAAGAATAAAAACTTACTCAAATTTTCTTAAATAATTTATAAATTTATTTTTAGATATTATACCTTTAATTATTGACACCCCAGTTTGTTACTTGTAATTAAATGTGAACAAAGGCGGTCTGCTCATTGGAGACCTCTCAATTTTCTAATACAATTATATATACTAGGATGATACCCGTAGCTACGCTACGGAAAATGTTAAAAGAAATATAAATTATATTGTGTTAGATTTCAATTTGATATTTTTAAAAGATAAATTGTTTATAGAGAAAAAAATAAATTGATTTTAATTACAAAATTAAATATATAGGGAGGGATTCTAATTGAATGACACTTGTCATTCAATTAGATACTCAATTGGAATTCAATTAGATACTCAATTGAAAGAAATTGAGAAATCAAATTATGCTATTTTTATATATAGTAGAGAAAAAGATAAATTGATTTTAATTACAAAATTAAATATATAGGGAGGGATTCTAATTGAATGACACTTGTCATTCAATTAGACATTCAATTGGAATTCAATTAGACACTCAATTGAAAGAAATTGAGAAATCAAATTATGCTACTTTTATATATTGTATTAGATTTCAATTTGATATTTTTAAAAGATAAATTGTTTATAGAGAAAAAAATAAATTGATTTTAATTACAAAATTAAATATATAGGGAGAGATTCTAATTGAATGACACTTGTCATTCAATTAGATACTCAATTGGAATTCAATTAGACACTCAATTGAAAGAAATTGAGAAATCAAATTATGCTATTTTTATATATAGTAGAGAAAAAGATAAATTGATTTTAATTACAAAATTAAATATATAAGGAGGGATTCTAATTGAATGACACTTGTCATTCAATTAGACATTCAATTAAAATTCAATTAGACACTCAATTGAAAGAAATTGAGAAATCAAATTATGCTACTTTTATATATTGTATTAGATTTCAATTTGATATTTTTAAAAGATAAATTGTTTATAGAGAAAAAAATAAATTGATTTTAATTACAAACTTAAATATATAGAGAGATATTCTAATTGAATGACACTTGTCATTCAATTAGATACTCAATTGGAATTCAATTAGACACTCAATTGAAAGAAATTGAGAAATCAAATTATGCTATTTTTATATATAGTAGAGAAAAAGATAAATTGATTTTAATTACAAAATTAAATATATAAGGAGGGATTCTAATTGAATGACACTTGTCATTCAATTAGACATTCAATTAAAATTCAATTAGACACTCAATTGAAAGAAATTGAGAAATCAAATTATGCTACTTTTATATATTGTATTAGATTTCAATTTGATATTTTTAAAAGATAAATTGTTTATAGAGAAAAAGATAAATTGATTTTAATTACAAAATTAAATATATAGGGAGGGATTCTAATTGAATGACACTTGTCATTCAATTAGACATTCAATTGGAATTCAATTAGACACTCAATTGAAAGAAATTGAGAAATCAAATTATGCTACTTTTATATATTGTATTAGATTTCAATTTGATATTTTTAAAAGATAAATTGTTTATAGAGAAAAAAATAAATTGATTTTAATTACAAACTTAAATATATAGGGAGATATTCTAATTGAATGACACTTGTCATTCAATTAGATACTCAATTGGAATTCAATTAGACACTCAATTGAAAGAAATTGAGAAATCAAATTATGCTATTTTTATATATAGTAGAGAAAAAGATAAATTGATTTTAATTACAAAATTAAATATATAAGGAGGGATTCTAATTGAATGACACTTGTCATTCAATTAGACATTCAATTAAAATTCAATTAGACACTCAATTGAAAGAAATTGAGAAATCAAATTATGCTACTTTTATATATTGTATTAGATTTCAATTTGATATTTTTAAAAGATAAATTGTTTATAGAGAAAAAAATAAATTGATTTTAATTACAAACTTAAATATATAGAGAGATATTCTAATTGAATGACACTTGTCATTCAATTAGATACTCAATTGGAATTCAATTAGACACTCAATTGAAAGAAATTGAGAAATCAAATTATGCTATTTTTATATATAGTAGAGAAAAAGATAAATTGATTTTAATTACAAAATTAAATATATAAGGAGGGATTCTAATTGAATGACACTTGTCATTCAATTAGACATTCAATTAAAATTCAATTAGACACTCAATTGAAAGAAATTGAGAAATCAAATTATGCTACTTTTATATATTGTATTAGATTTCAATTTGATATTTTTAAAAGATAAATTGTTTATAGAGAAAAAAATAAATTGATTTTAATTACAAACTTAAATATATAGAGAGATATTCTAATTGAATGACACTTGTCATTCAATTAGATACTCAATTGGAATTCAATTAGACACTCAATTGAAAGAAATTGAGAAATCAAATTATGCTATTTTTATATATAGTAGAGAAAAAGATAAATTGATTTTAATTACAAAATTAAATATATAGGGAGGGATTCTAATTGAATGACACTTGTCATTCAATTAGACATTCAATTGGAATTCAATTAGACACTCAATTGAAAGAAATTGAGAAATCAAATTATGCTACTTTTATATATAGTAGATATATATATATGTATGTATAGTATAAATTTAAAATATAGTTGACTGTCTCTCATCTTATGTACTATAATGATGTTAGCCTTTTTAGATTAACTGCAATCCATTTAATTAAATAAGTTGACTATTATAAGCTTAGAACCCATAAATATTATAAACCTACCTAGAATATATACCCAATAATGTAAGCAAATACATGCAAGCATTCACTATTTATATTGAACCAAATTTAGATGGAAAAGTGAAAGTTAGAAATGGATGGTGCCACTTGTCCACAATAAATTTAAGATGCTTTTGTCTGATTGCATGCTACAGAATAAGACAAAAAACATCACCCTTTTTTTAAATATTACTTCATTACTTGATAACAAAAATGAGCTAAGACAAGCTACAGCTTTCTGATCAAATTTGATTTAATCCAAGTGTGGAGAAGAAAATAATTGCTGGCAGGAGAAGATAAGGACAATATTGATTGCACTTGTTA
The DNA here is from genome assembly GCA_036013995.1 of Theobroma grandiflorum. Taxonomy (NCBI): domain Eukaryota; kingdom Viridiplantae; phylum Streptophyta; class Magnoliopsida; order Malvales; family Malvaceae; genus Theobroma; species Theobroma grandiflorum. The sequence goes on from CP142126.1 coordinate 11,380,541, forward strand.
ATTAATTGTTGTTTTCATGTAAAGGTGGCATGAAAATAGAGGTGATAGATTCAGGAAGTTTTTATATTTATTTAATTTTATAATGTAAATCATTGAAAGAATCACAAACTGTATTTTAAGATTGCTTTGGCCAATAAACTGAACTAAATGTTTATTTTTCATCAACCACATTGCCCTTTTTAATCAATCTTGATGATGACAATGCTAACATATATTTTAAACATCATGAATATATAAGCTATATTTAAAGCTTGGTCTACCTTCCTAGGATAATAGTTTACAATGCCCAAATTTTTACTTTAATGGATAACTCCAAATAAACAAGATAAGGCCAAAATTAATAAAAAAAATTGATTGAATAAATAAATAACCTTTGTGGTGAAAGTAATATCTATAGTAATTGACAAAGCCCTTCCACAAGTTAATCCTTGTACAATAATATATATAAATTGAGTACTTATGTTTTTTAAAATTGATAATGTCCGACCAATATTTAATGGTGTTAAAATTTTTTTATTAATTATGCTGATATGACATTTGACTGTTGAGACCTAATATTAAATCTAATGACGTTGAAGGCGGCTTTGATGAAGAAGGCAATAACCATTGAAACAAAGAGGATCCAAAAGAGAGCAAAAATCAAAGGCTATTATCATATTTAATTTCACATTGGTATAGTTAAATGCCATATTAGTGTAACTAATGGAAAACTTTTAACATCGTCAATAATTGGATTGGCATTAACAATTTTGAGAAGTATAAAAATTCAATTTTAACAAATTATTGTACATGAATTAAATTCATTACTTTGACAAAATATAAGAATTAATTGTACAATTTAATCAAAATAAATAAAGTAAATCAAGATTAACAACTTCAAGTTGTTCCTAATATGCTAAGGCTTGATTGATTGTTATTCTTGTTATTTTCATTTTTGTGTTCCTTTAAAATTTGCTATAAAAGAAGAGTAAATTAATTCAAATATAGTTTTTTCAATGTAAAAGTAAAATTTTGTATTTCACTGTTCATAAAAATCAATTCATAATTTTACATGATTTTTTTTAATTTTTGCACTCAGATACACTTTTATCACTTACATTTAATATAGTAAAAACAAATCAATTAGAACATAAACAAGTCAAATTAAAATTGATCTCAAACTAAATTGGCAAATAAGTTTGAACATCAAATGTGCTTGTTAGCAAAATGAGTGCTCTAATTCAACTAAAATTTAGAGATTAATTAATCATCGATTAGTGAAACTCAAATTTTACCCTTCTTTTTTCTTTCTTTTTCATAAATGAAGGATAATATATACGTAAAGTTAGGCTTTTGCACAATTAATGCAAGTATTAAATACTTTATTTTTTTTGAATAAATTAGTATTAACATTTGGTTTGAAATAAAAGGGTTCTTTTAAATAATTCATTAATTTTTTTTCCTATTCATAAATAATAGGGAGAGGAAATTATGATGCATTATCTTATAATAAAAATCAAAATTTCATTTGAAAATTTTTTCATATTCTACTAAACATTGAACTTAGTTAAAATACAATGATAGGGAGAGAAAAAAGACTAATTAAGGCAATTTTAAGCTAAGTAATTAAGCAAGTGAATAAAGCAAAGGTCGAGAGTTTAAATTGTTAATGAGATGTGAAGAAAGCAAACTTAATATAATCTTCCTCTTTTTAGCATGTCCTAAAAAATCCTATTTGTTATGAAATAAATCTAAAAGAGCGAATAAAGATAATTGGAAAGAATAATTAAAGAGAAGAAAGAAAGTATTGAGGGGGAGAAAAGAGATCTTATTGAAGTGTGTATTTACAAATGAACTAAGAATGCCTATTTATAGGCAAATAACCCCTTATCTTGATAGAATTTACAAGATGAAGAAAACACTTAGGGATTAGATGGATTAAATCCTAATTCAATCTAATTTACATCTAATCTAGATATAGATAAAATAAATGGATATTCACAAAATATTCATAACACTCCTCCTTGAATATTCATTGTATTAAGATTATGCCTCGTTAAAACCTTACAAGGAAAAAACCTCATGGAAAAAAATTCAAGTGAAGAAAAAATAGTACATAATTCTTTCAAGAATACGCTTTTAAAATACTGCCTCATTAAAAACCTTATCAAGAAAAACCCAGTAAGAAAAACCTTGATGAAGGAAAAGAGTACAATGCGTATTTTACTCCCTCTGATGACTGCATGATAGAGATATTTAAAATGATGCATTCAAACATTTCAAATGTTGTAGTAAAAAGGGCTTTAGTGAACAAATTGCTAGATTGTTACTTGGCTGAATTTGTTGAACATTTATTTCACTCTTTTCTTGGAGATCATGTATGAAGAAGAATTTTGGTGAACTTTTCTTGGAGACCATGTGTGAATAAGAATTTTGGCGAACTATGTGTTTTGTTTTATCGCCTTTAATGTCTCATTCTTTTAACTATGCTATGCAAGTTGGCTTTTCAGTCAACTACTTGGTTGATCCTCATATGATGTTGTTGGAATTTTCTTCTTGGTTGACAAACCACATATTTCTCGAATATATTGAGTTCCAAATCTTAACTAGACACATTCACGATTTGCTCATAAGTTGCTCCACAAATGTTGTTTAGGATCGAGTTTTGTGTGGATCAGATAAATATCCTGCATCTATATAACCAATTAAATTTTATTTTGATGCATTTGAATAATATAAGCCTATATCCATTGTTCCTTGGAGATATCGAAGTATATTTTTAATTCCATTCCAATATCTTCGAGTTGTAGAAGAACTATATCTTGCTGATAAATTCACCACAATTGATATATCAAGTTGTGTATTGCTAGCAAGATACATTAATGCTCCAATTTCACTAAGATATAGTACTTCAAGACCAAGACGTTCTTCATTATCCTCACGAGGTTAAAAAAAGGTCTTTTTTCACATCTCATAACCTTACAACCATTGATGAACTCAATGGATATACTTTCTTCATATAAAATTGTTTTAGCAGTTTTGTGGTTGTCGCAACGTGCGGGTCCGGGAACCCTTCCGCCAGATGCAGGCGAAAATAAAAGAAAATTAGGAGTCGCCACCAATCGTTTCTTATAAGTGCGATTGGTCACCTATTAACTCGATTCTAATTGATGAAGTCCTAAATTCATTTCAGGTCCATCGAAAGAACAAAAACTAGTCTACGTTTTTTTTTCAAAAATGGGTTCGGGAGTGCGATTACGCACGGAGAAGGATTAGCACCTCCATGACGCCCGTACCACGAACGGTACCATTTAATCTTAAGTCATTCTATTACGGCCTGATTTCGATATTATGGTTATGTTTCCTTAATCTTCGCTTATTAACCAAGTTTTGTTGAATTGGTCGATTGAGTTCTCTTTTTTTTTTATTTTACGTATGCACGTGATGCAAGCGTAAGATGATGTAATGATTTATTTATTTTAAATAATGAGGTCGAAAATCTTTTATTGGAAAACCATTCGAAGACCATCCCAATGCTTTGGTGAAGTCTCGACGTTTTCCTCACCTAGAGATATCTCTGAAAGAACTCATCTCTACAAGCTCCTCGGAGAAATCCCATCATCGGAATTCCCGCTCCATTTACAAGATAAGCGTGACATGCTATGACAGGATAAAAATGATGAAATCTACATGCACGCGTTTATTGACTTAGATGGTTTATAATTCGCCTACTTATGTGGTTGATAACTTGAGATGATTTACCACATTATTTGCATTTATTATCATTCGTTACATTGTTGAATTATTTTTCACCTTTTTTTATTCTTTATTTATATTTATTATTATTATTATTATTTATTTTTCCTTTTTTTTTCACCTCTTGTTTTCTATTTAAATCTTTATTCTTTAATTATTGTTATCGATTAATATTTTATATAGTTAATCAAACAAACAATTAAAATTTTCTATGGTTAAATTAATTTTATTCGGTAATATTCATCTAAATTAATTAACTAATTATACTAACTTGATTTTATTGTGAAAATTTATTTTTTAATGTCTATCTTCTATATTGACTATTTGAAAAATGAATATTGGAATATAGAGTTCGGAATTATCCCAATGCTTCGGTGAAAATCCGTCTCGTATTCCTCACCTAGAAAATCAACTTAAAAGAGGTAACTCTTTACCTTTTTTTAAGTTGAATTCCATCATCAGATACTCAAAATAATTATTATTTATATATATATATATATGTTTATGCACATTTTATATTTATTCATTTTCTATTATTATTATCATTGTTATTATTATTATTATATTTTTTTATTTTTTATTTCATTATCACTATTTTATTTATTTATTTATTTTATCTTATTATATATTTTTTTTACCTTTTTCATAGTTAAATAGTCATATATATAATCTATAATACCCAAGTTTAAAACAAAATTATATTTTAATTAAACAACTAAACTGGGTCTATCACAAGCCCAAATTAAAAAAGGACAGGATTTTTACCTTGCTAGGCTGAGGTCGGCCCAAGCTCACAGGCCCACGAGTCCGCAGAAAGCCCAAGTCCGCAGCACCTAAATCCGCTCAGCAGGCCCGTAGTGGGGAGGTTCAAAATGCACCGTTTTGGTGCTAGTACAACCGCTCAAAACGACGTCGTTTTGGTCCTAGACTCTTCAGCTCCACACTCTCTTGAAACGGCGTCGTTTTGCTCTTCCCTCACTGCTATAAAAGCCTCTTTTTTTTTTCTTTTTCTCTATTTCTCCCTACCCCTTTCTCTCTCTAGCTTGAAATCTCTCTACCTTCTCTCTAAAAAACCAATTGGCCCGCCTTCTCCTTTCCGATCTGCTTCCTCCCTTTCCGTCGCCAACCACAACCCAAACAGCCTCCTTCGCCTCTCAAACAAACAGCCACCGATCTAGCCTCCCTTCTCACTTAGATCAGCTTCCTCCGACCCCCCCTTTTTGATTTTTGATTTTTTTTGGTGGTTTGTGGTTTTCGGTTGCTAGATTTTAGGGTATGTTTTTGTTTTTTTTGTTTTTTTTTGTTTGGGTATCCTATTGGCTAGTAGAGGGATTAGGGATTTTTTGTTCCTGGTTTTTTGGTTGTCTGCCTTGGCTCGGTTGCTAGGAAATTTTTTTTGTTTTTTCGTTTTTGGTTCTTCAAAGAAAACTAACTGCTAATTTTGGTTTTTGCCTATTTTTAACAACGGGATTGTCCAATATTTTGGACAATCCCCTAGGTGAAATCATGCTCTGTTGAGCATGATTTCATCTAGGCTAGCTGCCTGGGGGGGTCGGTCACCAGATTTGGAGCAATCCCCCAAAATCCGGTGATTGCAGGGCCATTGAAGGCCCCGGGGAAGAGGACTGAGCAAGCTCAGTCTTGTCCCCCCTCTTTTTTGATTTTTTTATTTCTTATTTTATTATTTTAGGTGTCTACAGTGGTATAATTTTAGTAATGGACAAAAATTCTATTTGCCAAGTGTTCAATCTAAAGACCCAAATAAAACTTTGTTATCCCAAGGTCTTTTATCTCAAATTCTCTCTTTAAATAATTCACAGCTTTTAATAACTCTTCAGGAGTTTCAATAATGTTCAAGTCATCAATATAGATAGCAATTATAATACATTCATATCTAAACCCTTTTATAACATACATGAGCATATATGATTATTTCTATAGCCTTCTTTCAACAAATATGTACTAAGTTGATTACACCACATGTGTCTGGATTGTTTCAATCTATATAAAAATTTATTTAATTTGATCGAATAAATTTCAATTCAAAGTTTTATGCTTTAGGCAATTTAAATCCTTTAGGGATTTTCATATAGATATCGTTATCAAGTGAGTCATACAAATAGGTTGTAACTATACTCATTAGACCCATTTCAATCTTCTTTTATATTGCTATACTAGTTAAAATAGAATTGTAATTATATCCACCACAAAGAATATATATTTTCATATTTAATACTAAATCTTTGGGTAAAACATTGTGCGATAAGTCATGCTTTATATCTCATAATCTCATTTTTCTCATTTTATATTCACACAAAAACCCATTTATATCTTATTAGTTTTGCATCATTTGATATACGGACTACAGATCTAAAAACTTCACATTTTGCAATTGAATTCAATTCCACTTTGATTGCGTCTTTCCACATTGACCAATCATTTATATGTCTACATTCTTCAATAAATGTAGGTGCAAGATCTTTATTTTCTTTCATAATATTGAGCTCTATATTATATACAAAATATCGTCGACGTTTATTTATCGGTTTCATCTTTTCCTATCATGACATAATTTATTAAGATCTTTTTATTTTCACTGATTTCAAGTACCTGAATTTCTTCCGGAATGTTTATCAATTATGTCAGGGGTCTCTTCTAGAGTTTCTATTTCCTCTTTCTGACCATCTTAAATATTTGCTCATTTTCTTTTTTCGAGAATTTTATCTTTGGAACCGATTAGTCTCAACGCTTTTGACGTGCCTTGTCCTACAAGGACATTAATGTTAATAGGAGTATTTGCAGCTGGTATATAAGATTTAGTTATTTTTTGAGGTCAATAAATACATCTGGCAACTGATTTACTATGTTTTGCAAAAGAATTATCTTTTTGAACTTCAAGTTCATATTGATTTATGTGATGATCAAAACTAGATAATGATAATTCATTCTAAAGAATTTTCTTTTGCAATTGCTTATTTTTCTCCCCTTAAAGTTAGAAAAATTGTTTCATCAATATGACAATTGACAAACTTTGTCATGAATAAATCTCCTGTTCATAAATCTAAATATATAATTACAAATGGAGATTTATGTCCAACATATATTCCTAACTTCCTTTGAAGACCCATCTTTGTGCATTGTGGTGGAGCAATTGAAACATATACCGCACATCAAAAAAAAAATTCTTAGATGGAAAATATTTGGTTCTTGACCATAAACCATTTGTATAGGGAGATTTATAATAACTCGTTTGGCCTGATGCATACAAATGCTGCTACATCCAAAATGACATGCCCCAAGTAGTCATTGGGAGTTTGAATTTCATAAGTAATGGCCTTGCAATCAGTTGAAAGTGTTTAATAAATAATTCTGCTAGACCATTTTGTGTATAAACATAAGCAACAAGCTTTTTTCCAACTAATATACAATATTAAAGGCTTGAGATGTAAATCCACTAGCATTATCAAGGCAAACAATCTTGATTAGGAAAATGTGCTTGCAAACGAATGATCGCAAATGCCAAATTGTAAGTTGATAATAAGCACACATGTAACCATCTAGTTGATGCATCAATTAAAACTATAAAATATCTAAATGGTTCACATGGTGGATGTATGAATCCACATATAACCTAAAATATTATTCAAAAACGTAGGGAATTCAATCTCGACTTTAGTTGGTGATAGCCTTATAATTTATTTGCCTTTAGAGCAAGTAGCGCATAAAATTTATTAGATTGAAAAATATTTTGGTTTTTCAATGAATGATCATATAAATTTTCAATCATTTTCTTGCATCATTATTGATCTGGGATGGTCCAACCGGTCATGCCAAACATTAAAATCATTAGTAAACTTCTGGTTTACTATGAGTTTTAATTATTCTAATATTTGTATAGTTTGATTCTGAGAATTGAACGAGTAATTCTTTTCAACACACACTTTCTACTTGAGATAATAGATGTAATATATAAGTACTAAGTGTCTCTTTCATTCACTGTCTCAATATGATATCTATTCAAACGAATATTTTTAAAACTTAATAAACTTCTTTGAGACTTAATAGAAAATAATACATCCTCTATTACTTTATTCCTCAAAGTAGTAAAATATTAGCTCTTCTAGAGCTTTCAATTAATTTTGTACTACCAGATATTGAATTGACATTGATTTTTCTTTTGTTGTCAAGTAGGAAAAATATTTCTTGTCTTCAAATATAGTGTGTTGTAGCAATGTCTGCTAGACATATATTTACATCATAGATCTTGGATCCAATAATATGAATATCTCATTTTTTTTCAATAAAATAAGATATGTACAATAAGAAACTTGCAATTTATCATAAAAGAATATTAAATATAGAATTAAAACACATAATAAGAACATATCATTTAAATATAATGAAAGCATATTAAAATATCTTCATAATATAGTTATAATAAATATACCAATTACTATTAAGTTCATTCTCGGATATTTCTATTACTAATCAAATGATCAATTCCTTCTCTAAGATAAGAAAATCAATAATAGATATTTTTATTACCAATCATGTAATTAATTCCTCTTTCAGAGTGGACAAATATATTGATGTGCTATATCAACTTGGCTATGATTAAAATTATCACAAGATGTTTTAATTTTCGGTGATGTTTAAGACGTATAATAGGTACATGACTAATGATTTTTCATGGCATATCAATAACAATACGTTTTCTATATTCCTTTTATTCTCTTCATTTTTGTTTTTTCATTAATTATCCACTTCTGGTGGGTTATAAGTATTCATCCACTTCTGGTGGGTTAGTGGGTTAAGGTGTCTATCCACTTTTGGTGCGTTGAAAGTATTCACGTTACAAGTATACATTCACTTTTGGTGAGTAATCCACATAACCCACTTCTGGTGGATTATCTTTTTTTTTTTTAGTAAGTTACGGCATTCATCCACTTCTGGTGGTAAATTATTCATCCATTTCTGGTGGCAAAATTATTATCCACTTCTGGTGGTAAAATTATAATTAGAATTAAAATAGTGATAGTGCAAATTATTATAACAATCTCTTCCATATCCATGATCATAATTATTAAATGATGTGGCATTCACTTCAGGGAATAGATAGATTCATGACCATGACCTTAATTATTAAATGATGTCACATTCACTTCACGAAATGGACGGATTTATAATATTTTTTTTATTAAGATCTCGTTTGTCACATTCATTTCAGGGAATGACCATTCATAGTTTTTCATTAATAGATATATAATAGCAAATTCACTTTCCAATCAAGAGATAGAATATAATATATACAACATGATTGTAAAATTCATATTAAGGTTGATTCTAAGAGAATGAAAATACTAAAGAGATATAAAGTCACTTACTTGATTTTCTAAAATCAAAAATTAAAATTCAATCATTGAAATCCTTTTGAAGCTTGAAGATGATGAAAACATAGTAATTCTAAAACTTGAAAGATCAGAGAATCGTGCTAATAACATGTTATAAAATAAATCTAAAAGAGCGAATAAAGATAATTAGAAAGAATAATTAAAGAGAAGAAAGAAAGTATTGAGGGGGAGAAAAGAGATCTTATTGAAGTGTGTATTTATAAATGAACTGAGGGTGTCAAACCCTGATCTATAAAATAATTATGATGTCATTCACATGCTCAGTAGAATGTTTGCATATTTGAGAAGTTCGAGAAATCGTTAAAAAACGATATTATCTCTAATGGTACCATTAAGTTGATTTAGCCTTTAATGAGCTCAAATAAGGATTTTAAAAGTGAAATTAAGAATTTCACAGTCCAGGGATTACTCAAAATAGTGATTCGGAGTTCGAGGTCCAATTTGGAGTCAATCGAGAAAATTAACTGATTAGAGACAAAATGGTCATTTTTCAATTTAAGGACAAAATAGGGATTTTGAATAAAGATTTTGATTTCAAATGACCAAGAATAATTATATGAAATATAATATGATTATTGGAGCATAAAATGAATTTTAGCAGTGAAAAATTGTGATTTCAGATATTTTTGGAGTGTTGGGGGAAAATGGTAATTTTACCATCTGGGGACAGAAATTGAATTTTTCAAAAGGATTTAGATCAAATTTGATTAATTGGAGTATGATTTGGGCTTGAAAAGTGAAAGAAAATTTTAATTTCAGTATTATTGGAGTCTAGGGGTAAAATCATAATTTTTCCACTCCGGGGGTAAATCGGTAAATTTTTCACCTCAGCACTTGTCAAAACCAAGGGATTTTATTTGTGGTAGGAATGGATAAGTATGGAATAAATGTGTGGTGGAAAAGTTAAAATGAAAAAGTTAAAATTTTAAATTTTCAAAATTTGAGCCAATGGGAGAGTGCCACGTGTCAAGCCTTATTATTTAAACAAAAAATCCACCCATATCATCCCTAACATTCAGCCAAACCAGCAAGGAAGAGAGAGAAAACAAAAATAAAACCCTAGGTGGAAGAAAATCAAAGAAAAATGTGATTTTTCAAGGATTCAAGTGTTTAAAGGTATGTTTTTTCAAGTTTAGCTTATGATCTATCATTTTCATGCATTTTTCTTAGTTTTCATGGTTAGATTTCATGTTTTTATGGTGGATTCAAACCTGGTCATATGGGCTTAGAGAGAGAAAGTTGATGAAATTATTTGAATTTTAACTATGTTAGTGTTTTTAGTTAGTTAGTCATGTGTAGGAAGAAAATTAAGTGAGAAAATCACCTATTCCATGGGAATTCATTTAGGCCGAATTTCATAGTGGATTTGTGGAAAATGAAATGATTTCATTTCAAGTGAAATTGTTGAGAATTGATGAATTATGAAGTTAAAAAAAATTAAATAAGAATTTTTGGTGTAAAACTCAAAAATTTACCCATTAGGGGGTAAAAGTGTAATTTATGACCTAGACTGATAATTTGCACCATATTTATGGACATTAAGTCAATTTGGGTATAATTGAGGTATAGAAATTGAAAGAAATTGATTCGGAGTTAAATTAGAGATTTTAGCAATTTAGACCGCGTATAGGCGAGTCGGTTGGACACCGTGATTAAACGACTGTCTGAATCATTTTTACCCCATTCCCATGCATTATGTAGAGACTGAAATAATTTATGATAAATTGACACAATTTATTGAATTTTGTGTCATGGATTACGGATAGGAGGTGAGCCAATTGATTTGGGTTAGAGACTGCACCTGAGGACGAAGGATAGGAGTATTTCTACTCCTAGTACAGTGAGTGGACAATTTATCGCTTTAATTATCTAGAGTAATTTTATTCAATTTGATGATTTTGTAAAAATTATTTTAAAATGGTGAAATTCTTATTTTATGTGAAAAATATGATTTGATAAAATAAATTGAATTTTTATAAAGTGATTTGAAAATCAAATGTTGGATTTAAAATTAGAGTAATTTGAGACCACGTGATTTATTGCAAATTGTGATTTGAATAAAATGGTTTGTGATATGGTGAGTATGACTGGCTATTTTTATAATGTGTTAAAAATATTTAAATTGCTTTGAATTGAATGTGTTATGTGAAATAAAGTATTGTGAGCCATGTCATACTAATGAGATTTCATTGATTGGTGGAATATATATATGTATATAACACACACACACATATATATATAGAATGTGGGCACTGCAGTGATGGGAGTTCAGTGGATCAACCTACTTAGCGGGGCATGGTTCCCAATTATTGTGCTTACCTCGTATGGAGAGGCGCGTAGAGTAACTCCCGAGGTGAGAAAATTCGAGCACACTTCACGCTAGCTACCACGTGAAAGTGAGACTTAGCCAACGCTAAGGAATGACTGATTTTGAACAATTATGAGAATCATATCAGCCTTGACGGTCTCGAGTGGACACCTTTGATCAAGGTGTCGACGATAATATTTTTGGCAGAGGCCAAGTTCTTATGAACAATTGAATAAAATACAATTGTTTACGTGGGTTGGAATAGATTTTCAAATTATGAAATATGTGTTGAGATGAGTATTTTATTTGTCTCCTTTTACTTGTCTTTAGATGGTTTTGGTGGTATTTGTTTGCTCACTGGGTTATATAATCTCACATCTTCTTCCTATATATTTTTCAGGCTCAAGACAATTTGTTGATAGCTGATTAAGACGAGAATTAGTCTCGAAATTGCATTATAGAAAGTAAGGGTTCGTAGCCTTACATCTTCTTAGTTAGTAGTGGGAGCTCACGTGTCACTGAAATTTAAAGTTCATACCTTGATTCACGGTATGATAGTATATGTAAATTTATTTTATTTTTACGCTAAAAAAATTTATTTTTAAATATTTCTAAAACTATTGTTTTATAATAAATTAGAACATTTTATTGAATATTTGTATATATATATTTAAATAGTTAAAATTTTACTTCAAACAAATGTATTAGACCTCTAGATTTATTTTTAACCATGAAATATGTATATTCCGCTCACGTGTTACATTTTTAATCGGATTCAAAAAAAAATTCACAAAAGGTTGATCACAAGGGAAATGAAAAACTGATACGAAAGCTTTGCAAGGTCTCGAGAGGCATTCGGGGAATTGAATGTTTGTCGGGACATCGCAGCATTTGTCACGGGCTCGATGGGGAGTTCCGGGGCATGACAAACTTAGTGGTATCAGAGCTTTTGGTTAAAAGAGCATGATTTCTGGGTTTAAAGAACAGAATATTTGGTTTTAAAATTATTTTAAGAAATCTACACTAACACTGGGTGGCCCCGAATTGAGTTAGATTGAATAAAATGCATGAGTCTGCATATGTAGGCATGTTTGTTTTCAGAGTGTATAAGAGATTAAGTGATTGTCGTTTGATTTCATATAGGTTTTGAAGTGTGTTAGATTACACTTATCATGTCTAAGGGGGATAGTGATTCTAATATTTCACAGAGTGTTAGTGAGGGACCAACAGATTTTACTGTTGAAAGCCGATGGTGTCCTGAACTCAATAATTCAAGAGGAGATCTATTTAGAGTTCCTACCAATTGGGCTCCATCAGCTTTGGGAGCGAAGGTTAAGATAAGGGAAATACCTAGTGATAGTGAGATCGATGAAAGTGTCGATAGTAATGATGTAAATGAAGGCATAAGAAATTTTCTCTTAAAAGGAATTGTGGAATATGCTAAAGGGAAGAAGAAAACGAGGGTAGCAGAAAAAGAGTATTATAGTGAGAAAGCATCTGTATCAGTCATTAGACATTCTACCCCAGATTGTGGGAGCAATGTAGGTGAAGGACAAGAAAAGAAAAAAGGAAAACTTGAAACGGATTTGAAAAAGGATCAGATGATAATGATCCTAAAGATGTTTAGTGTTTTGTTGAAGCTTGTAATACTATAATTGTCACGACCCGGTACCCTCCTCGAGCCCGTGACAATCGCAGCGACATTCCGATGGGCATTCATCGTCTCGAATGCCAACCGAAACCCCGCAAGGCTTTCGCATCAGCTTTTTCACTTCCCCTATGAGCAACCATTATTGAAATCATGTTTTAGAAAATTCTAACTTTTTTTTCCAACTCAAAATCGTAGAAAATAATTTTCACCTCACAAGGGCATTTTCGTCATTTTTGTCGAAAATTTTGAAATTTACAAAAATCGTAGTAAGTGAGTAGAAAACACATATTTCAAAATAAAAAATAAGTTTTACTATCTAAACCGTTATTTAAAACAAAAATGTAACTATTTGTTTATAATACAAATATTGAATAAAATATTCTATTATTTTATAAAACAATTTTTATAGAGAAGTCCATGAATAATTTTTGCAGTGTAAAATCAAAATAAATTCTTATAAACTGTAATATAAATAACCAAAGTATAAGATTTTATTTATATTGACACGTGGGCCCTCCAATTGATCAATAAAGTATAGGACTACGAACCCTTACTTTCTCAAATGCCACTCTAAGATTTTCTTCTCAATGCAACTAATGGTCTATTCCTTACTCTGAGCTTGAAAAATATTTAGGAAGAAGGGGTGAGATTATATAATCCCAGTGAGTAGACAAACATCATCAAAATAATCTAAAGTCGAGTAATAAGAGACAATAAAAATATCCCTTCGCAAAACAGATTACACCACTTGGAAATTCATCCCAACCCATATAAACAATTGTATTTCAATCAATTTCTCAATATGGTTTATGCGCTTTTCAAACACTTGGCTTATCAGAATACTCGGCTAGAGGTGCATCTCGCCTCGCCTTGCGAAGGCTCTCTACTTTCCTCTTTCAAGTTCCTACCACTTGGCCCGTGCCAAAATCCATTCTCGGGGATACCCCGCAGAGGCATCTTTACCGAGACCGCCAAGGCTATTTATTGTCACACACACACAAACATATTTTACCTTTGACAATACAACCGTTCCTTGACGTTGGTTGAGTCTCACTTTCATGAGGTGGCTAGCGTGAAGTGTACTCAAATCCTACCTCGGGAGTTATCCTACGCGCTTCTCCAATCGAGGTAAGCTCAATAAATGGGAACCGTGCCCCTCTAAATAGGCTGGTCCACGGAACCCCCGTCACTGCAGTGCCCACTTTAATTATCCACCAATCAATAAAAATCATAATAGCATGACATGGCGCACATAACACATTCAAGGCATATCAAAGCAGTTCACATATTCTTCAAATTATAAAAACAACCAGTCATGCTTATATGTATCATAAGCTATTAAATTTAAAATCATGGATAAACAACACAAATCACAATGTGGGTCTCCAATTACTCTATTTTTGAAATCATTATTCAATTTTCAGAAATTTATAAAATTATTTTATAAAATCATATTTTTCCCATAAAACACAATAATTTTCCAATTAAACCATTTTTCATAAAATCACACAATTAAATAAAACTACTCTAGATAATTAAGACGATAGTAAGTTTACTCACTGTATTAAGAGTAGAAATACTCCTATCCTCCCCCCTCGGGTGCAGCTTTTATCCAAAACAATTGACTCACCACCTATCCATAATCCATGACACAAAATTCAATAAATTGTGTCAATTTATCATAAATTATTTCAGGCTTTTATCCATGCGTATGCACTAGATAGGGTTTGAAATGTTTGGACAATTGCTTAATTGCGGTGTCCGACCTAACTCGCCTATACACAGTGTAAATTCCTAAAATCCCCAACTCAACTCCAATTCCACCCATTTCAATTTCAATTATCCAATTATATCCACAATACCTCAATGATTGTGAATTTGGTCCAATTTATCAGTCCGGACCAAAAATTACATTTTTACCCTTAGTGGGTAAAAATTCCAATTTTTACACCAAAAATTTTCATTTAATTTCCAACCTCATAATTCATCATTTTTCCATCCAATTCTCTTAAAATAAAGTCAACCTCATCCTCACACACCATTGGCTAGATTCGACCTAGAGAAATTCATGAAGAAAATGAATAGTTTTCTGGTTGTTTTATTCATAAACATGCTAAACTAACACTAAACACTAACATAGTTCAAAATCAAATTAATCTAACAACTTTCTCTCTCTAAACCCATATGATCGGATTTGAATCCATCATCAAAATACATAATTTAACCATGAAAAATAAGAAGAAATGCATGAAAATAGTAGATCTTAAGCTAAGCTTGAAAAGTCACACCTTTAAACACTTGATTCCTTGAAAAATCACACTTTTTCTTTGAATTTTCTCACTCTAGGGTTTGTTCTTATTTCTCTCTCTCTCCTGCTGGTTTTGGCTGACCCTCCCAATGAATAATTCTGGAATTTTCAAGCCTTTTAATAGGCTTAATAAAATATTATTATTTTATTTACCTTTTGAATATTTTATTATTTTATTTTTTTCTAACCATCTTTTTGACTTTCTTTTTCTACCACTCAATCCTCTTCACTTATCCATGTCTTCCATGAAATTTCTAGACTCATCCAAATTTTTGGTAGAGTAAATTTTCTAAAATTACACTTTTGCCCCCGAACTTTTCAAAAATTACATTTTTGCCTCAAAAATTAAAAATTTATCAAAATGCATAATTTTCACTCCTCATACTCATATCACACTCCAAATAATTAAATTTGATCAAAATCCTTTCGAAAATTCAATTTTTGATTTCGGATGGTAAAATTACCATTTTACCCCTATACTCCAAAAATACCAAAAACTCATATTTTTCACTACTAAATCTTCCAATTGTACTTCAATGCTCATATCATTCTCAAACATGTCAAATGGGGCTAAGAAAATCTTTTCCAAAAATTCTCATTTTGTCCTCAAATTATAAAATGACCATTTTGCCCTTAATAGTCAATTTTCTTGATTGACTCCAAATTAATCCTCGAACTCCAAATTACCATTTTGAGTCATCCTTGGACTGTGAAATTCTCAATTTCATCTTTAAGATCTCGATTTTATCTTGTTCGAGGTTTAATCGACTTAACTGTACTTTTAGGGGCAATATCGTCCTTTAACGATTTTTCAGGACTTCCTCAATATGTAGACATTCTATCGAGCATGTGAATGGCATTGCAATTACTTTATAGAGTAGGGTTTGACAATAATCCTAGGTAGATGTAATATAAGAAGGATAATAATCCCTGTATAAAGGGCTTAAGAGTTGACTTTTGTCTTGTATAATATAAATGGATGATGGAGTAGTAGTTTAAATGACAGAATGAGTATAAATATACGGAAAGATGAACTGTCCTGTGATCTTTTGGTACTGGAGGTCAATGGATTATTGGAGTTATAAGATGAGAAATATAATCGGTTATGGACTATGAGAACAAAAGGATACTATAAATAAGGAATCATTAGGCATGTGATAAAGTGGTGATTTATTGAATCATATGGGAAGAATGTCCTAAGGTGGGACATAGGATATAGGTATTATTAAGAGAAATTATGATTCTTGTAATTGACTCAGTTGAATGAAAGGTGATTAAATGAAGCGATTCTTGTGGTACACGACGAAATAGTGGGGTCGATGTAGAGTCTTGTTTATGGCTTGTGACTGCAGCACAAATCATAGACAGGGGGCTATATGAACTCTTATTCCTAATATTATGCAATGATCAAATTAAGATAAATCTTTGCAGCATCAATGGGATTATAAGGCATATACATATATGTGGACGTAAGAAACCTTGGGAATTTGCCAAGAGAATGATATCAAGGAAAGACAATCTATAGAGCGATTAAGTTGTATGAGATAGACAAATATGATTAAGAAAATTAAATAGTTCATAAAATTGAGGTAAATATAGAATATGTGGGAATAGATGAAGATGATACTCCCACCTTACCCTTAAGTTTGATAAGAGAAATTTTGAGAACAATTTTATTTTAAGAGGGGTAGTGTTGTCAAACCCTGATTTATAAAATAATTATGATGTCATTCACATGCTCAGTAGAATGTTTGTATATTTGGGAAGTTCAAAAAATCATTAAAAGACGATATTATCCTTAATAGTACCATTAAGTCGATTTAGCCTTGAATGAGCTCAAATAAGGATTTTAAGAGCGAAATTGAGAATTTCACAATCCAGGGATTACTCAAAACAATAATTCGGAGTTCGAGGTCTAGTTTGGAGTCAATCGAAAAAATTGACCGATTATGGATAAAACGATCATTTTTCAATTTAAGGACAAAATGTGAATTTTTAATAAATATTTTGATTTCAAATGACCAAGAATAATTATATGAAATATAATATGCTTATTGGAGCATAACATGAATTTTAACAGTGAAAAATTATGATTCTCGGTATTTTTGGGTATAGGGGTAAAATGGTAATTTTGCCATCTGAATACAGAAATTGAATTTTTTGAGAGGATTTGGATCAAATTTGATTAATTGAAGTATGATTTGAGTATTGGAGTATGATTTGGGTTCGAAAAGTGAAAGAAAATTTTAATTTCGGTATTATTGGAGTCTAGGGGTAAAATCATAATTTTTTCACTCTGGGGACAAATCGGTAAATTTTTCACCCCAGCACTTGTCAAGACCAAGAGATTTTATTTGTGGTGGCAATGGATAAGTATGGAATAAATGTGTGGTGGAAAAGTTAAAATGAAAAAGTCAAAATTTTAAATTTTCAAAATTTAAGCCAATGGGAGAGTGCCACGTGTCAAGCCTTTAAAGGCTTATTATTTAAACAAAAAATCAGCCCATATCATCCCTAACATTCATCCAAACCAGCAAGGAAGAGAGAGAAAACAAAAATAAAACCCTAGGTGGAAGAAAATCAAAGAAAAAGTGTGATTTTTCAAGGATTCAAGTGTTTGAAGATATGCTTTTTCAAGTTTACCTTATGATCTATCATTTCCATGCATTTTTCCTTAGTTTCCATGGTTAGATTTCATGTTTTTATGGTGGATTCAAACCTGGTCATATGGGTTTAGAGAGAAAAAGTTGATGGAATTATTTGAATTTTAACTATGTTAGTGTTTTTAGTTAGTTAGTCATGTGTAGGAAGAAAATTAAGTGAGAAAATCATCTATTCCATGGGAATTCGTTTAGGCCGAATTTCATAGTGGATATGTGGAAATTGAAATGATATGATTTCAAGTGAAATTGTTGAGAATTGATGAATTATGAAGTTAAAAAAAATTAAATAAGAATTTTTGGTGCAAAAATAAGAATTTTACACACTAGGGGTAAAAGTGTAATTTATGACCTAGACTGATAATTTGCACCATATTTATGGACATTAAGTCAATTTGGGTATAATTGAGGTATAAAAATTGAAAGAAATTGATTCGGAGTTAAATTGGAGATTTTAGCAATTTAGATCGCGTATAGGCGAGTCGGTCGGACAACGTGATTAAACGACTGTCCGAACCATTTTTACCCCATTCCCATGCATTATGTAGAGCCTGAAATAATTTATGATAAATTAACACAATTTATTGAATTTTATGTCATGGATTATGGATAAGAGGTGAGCCAATTGATTCGGATTAGAGACTGCACCCGAGGACGGAGGATAGGAGTATTTCTACTCCCAGTACAGTGAATGGACAATTTATCGTTTTAATTATCTAGAGTAATTTTATTCAATTTGATGATTTTGTGAAAATTATTTTAAAATGGTGAAATTCTTGTTTGATGTGAAAAATATGATTTGACAAAATAAATTGAATTTTTATAAAGTGATTTGAAAATCAAATGTTGGATTTAAAATTAGAGTAATTGGAGACCACGTGATTTATTGCAAATTGTGATTTGAATAAAATGATTTGTGATATGGTGAGTATGACTGGCTATTTTTATAATGTGTTAAAAATATTTAAATTGCTTTGAATTGAATGTGTTATGTGAAATAAAATATTATGAGCCATGTCATACTAATGAGATTTCATTGAATGATGGAATATATATATGTGTATAACATATATATATATATAGAATGTGGGCATTACAGTGACGGGGGTTCAGTGGACCAACCTACTTGAGGGGCACAGTTCTCAATTATTGTTCTTACCTCATATGGAAAGACACATAGGGTAACTCTCGAGGTGAGAAAATTCGAGTACACTTCACGCTAGCTACCACGTGAAAATGAGACTCAGCCAACGTTAAGGAATGGTTGATTTTGAACAATTATGAGAATCTTATCAGCCTTGGTGGTCTCAAGTGGTCACCTCTGATCAAGGTGTTGGCGAGAATATTTTTGGCAGAGGCTAAGTTCTTATGAACAATTGAATAAAATATGATTGTTTACGTGGGTTGGAATAGATTTTCAAATTATGAAATATGTGTTGGGATTGGTATTTTATTTGCCTCCTTTTACTTGCCTTTAAATGGTTTTGGTGGTATTTGTTTACTCACTGGGATTGTATAATCTCACCCCTTCTTTCTATACATTTTTCAAGCTCAGGACAATTTGTTGATAGACGATTAAGATGAGAATTAGTCTCGGAATTGCATTCTAGAAAGTAAGGGTTCATAGCCTTACATCTTCTTAGTCAGTAGTGGGGGCCCACGTGTCACTGGAATTTAAAGTTCATACCCTGGTTTACGGTATGATAATATATGTAAATTTATTTTGTTTTTACGCTGAAAAAAATTATTTTTAAATATTTTTGAAAATATTGCTTTATAATAAATTAGAACATTTTATTGAATATTTGTATATATATTTAAATAGTTAAAATTTTACTTCAAACAAATGTGTTAGACCTCTAGATTTATTTATTTTTAACCATGAAATATGTATCTTCCGCTCGTGTGTTACATTTTTAATCGGATTCAAAAAAAAAAATTCACAAAAGGTTACTCACAAGGGAAATGAAAAACCGATACGAAAGCCTTGCGAGGTCTTGAGGGGTATTCGGGGAATTGAATGTTTGTCGGGACATCGCGACATTTGTCATGGGTCCGATGGGGAGCTCCAGGGCGTGACAGAGGGAGCCTATTTATAGGCAAATAACCCCTTATCTTAATAGAATTTACAAGATAAAAATAACATTTAGGGATTAGATGGATTAAATCCTAATTCAATCTAATTTACATTTAATCTAGATATAGATAGAATAAATGGATATTCATAAAATATTCATAATACTATTCACTAGTTTTAGGAAGGTGGAAGACTGCTGAATTCCAGCTTGTATCAATCAGGTTTCAATCCTTTTATCAAACCTTATCTTAACAACCCTTTTGGAACAATTCTACTCCAAAAACACTTGTTGCACAAGTATGTCCGTCCGGACCAAAAGCTTTCCATCAACCAACTCTCGCATGGCAGCAGAAAAAGAAAAGAAAAGAAAAGGAAAGAATATATAGGGAACAAAGGGACTCTCTCTTCCACCTCCCACGTCTCGCATGGGACCACACTCTTCTGTGGTAATAAAAGTAAGTTGTTGGAACCAAGCTATATCGAATTAGTCAACAAAATGCACTTGGTTTTCGGATTGGAGTTCTCTGGAACTTCCTTTTCTTTTCTTTTCTAATTTTCCAGGAAAATATTTATGTGTTATAGGACCACGGTCCATTGTGACTCTAAAGGCCAACTTCCACGACTTGGAATGGCACTCATAACCTAACGAATATTAATTACCAATATAGCAAGGGAATTAAAACTGAGAATGGAGTTGCAAAGTAGAGGCACTATCTCACCAACCAGAACTTGCTCTAATAATTGTTACTCACATTTTCTTTCTGCCATCCTTCAAATTTCACTTTCTAATGAAAATTGTAATTGAGCCTAGTCTGTCAAATAAAGAAGGCTTAGGAGTTTTCATTTATTTTCTACTTTATTACATGCAATTATAATGTGATACTAATCTCTTTCAAAATTCACATGTGTGCTCCCAAAAAGTTTTCAAACTTTCCCTTGAAAAAGATGAAGATTTCACACGATTTCCACGATGCAATACGTACCAGCAAAATGATTCATGTTTATTATACTTGGAAAATATTTCAAAATGTATATTTGTTTGAAAGATTAAAAATGTAATCCAAATGTAAACATTTTACAAGTTAACAGAAAAGAAGATCCGTTGATTATATAAATTGTCTTACGCTCAGAGAGGTGTAAGACAATTTCCAGATAACAAAAAAAAAAAAAAACTTATTTAAATATCAATGAGACTAGTCAAGGTGCTCTCTATATGTTCAACTTATTTAAATAATTATATTATGAAAGGAAATAATTTTTGAATAGTTATTTTATATATAAAAAAAAGACTATTTACATTAAGGACATATATATTCATTTATTATATAAATAACATTATTGCATTGTCATTTTCACAATTCTGATAACTGTGTTAAGTATTTTGTTGTATCCTAAAAATTTTAAAAATACTTTAAAAAAATGTTAATTTATGCCCTCAAAATCATGCTTTTCATTCTTCTCAAAATTTTTCCTTCTTCTCAAATATTACTAGCTGCTCCTGCACATGTGCTATCCAATTCCTTGGCAAAACTTTCCTTTTCGAGGTTGGTGGACAAATTGACGTCATGATTCCAGCCTTTCATTTCTTATTTTTGCTACTTGTTAGATTTTCTCAATAAAGAATTATGGACTTACATTATTTATATTTATTTTATCTTTTATGAAATAGGTTAAGCTTACTTGATCTTGATAAAGTGATAACTAATTATATCCTATAATTAGATCTACTTATTCATTTATGCAGCAGAGATACATGAATCTACTGATTGATGTATGCAAAAGAGATACATGAATATGAATCTACTGATTCAAATATGCAATAATGATATATGAATATACCGGTTTATGTATCCAACAATAATACATGAATACAATAAATATAAACTTAATGTGTAGGCCAATAGGAAACCTACCTCCCATAATGGGTGGGACTAGGGATTCATTATATAAAAAAAAGACTAGGTCCTCTCTCTTGTCATTCAAAAAACATAAAAATCTCATCCATTAGACAATTACAAAGAAAAAGAGAGGAAGATCCTATTGCACCGAAGATCAGCAGTCAATCTAATCAATATTATTTCTGCTGTTGAATCATAGATTATAAATTTAGTATGTTTTGTGTTCTAAATTCTTATTATGGTAGATCTTGGATTTATGTAACTTTATTTATTCATTAAATTTTATCACTATTTTCCATAGCTTTTCCACCAAGCTTTTCCACCAATCAACTCTTGCATGCCAGCATCAAAAGTATAGAAAGCAAAAGGGATCATTGTCCAATTCTCATTCTTCCATGTGTCTCATTGGACCACACTCTTTTGTGGTAATCAAAATGTTTTGAGCTATCGAAACTTTACAAAGCGCTCTTGCTTTGTGGATTGCTTTCTCTGGAACTTTCTTTTCTTTTAATTTTCCAGGGAAAATATACTAATGCGTTATAGGGACCATTTTGCATTGTACCTCACGTAGTTCTCTCTCTTGCTTTTTTATTTTGATTTATGAGAAAGAAATTGTAGAATTATAATGGATGACATTCTCAGGAGTAGTTGTAATATGATATAATATAACATATATTGTTGAAAATTCTATCCCTGTTCTGTGATTGATAGAATATAAAAGGCTTGAATTCACATGTAGGGGTTCCAAAAGTTTCCAACCTTTTATTTCCTTTGGAAAAGGTCAAAGATTTCGCACGATTTCCACGATATTGTAATATAAATTGTTCAACCTGCATTCCAAATTGATATATCTCTATACCCGAAAGACATATGTCATTTAAAACACATGGTGAATCCATTAGCACTTGTGGTGCAAACCGCACCAAGGAATGAATGAGCTAGACAATAGCTTGGCAACTAAGCAAAGCTTTTAAAAATTGCTCTAATTTTCTTTTCAAACCGAATCTTGTCTCTCTCTATGTTAGGTTTGGTTCACCACCAAAATATATTAAGAAAATTTGCAAGCAAATAGAAATTTGGAGAAAGCAATAACAACACTATTATTTGATTGTCTAAAATTAATTTGGAATGCTGTTATTATAAATTTTTATTTTTCGATACATGGGAATGCTCGTTAAGCTTAAGTTATACAAAAAGGGTACTAACTCTGTCCGATGTCATAAATCCTATAATTTCTTTTTAACCCTTTTTCACACCAAATATCCTGCTTTGGTAAATTATCTTGATTAGAAATTAAAGATCAAACTCTTGAAGCGGGGTTGAAATAATTATGAGATAGAAATATATTGGCATAATTAACACTCAAAAAAGTCTTTAAACTATTCAAAAAAATTTAAATAAATTTTAATTCTTTTATTATATTTAATTAGGTTTTTATACTTTTATTTGGATTAAATAGACTCTTATGAGAATATTTAATTAATTTCTATTAATTAAAATACCACTTATTAGTTTATACTTACATGGCATTGATATGACGTTGATGTTGATGGTGAAAAATGTCATATAATTATATTATCATATCATCATCAATAATGATATTTCAAAATGCTATGTCATCATCAATTATAACATTTTAATATACCACATCAATGTCATGTAGTATAAAATAGTAAATAACATTTTGATTAAGTCAATCATTAATCATAAAAATTTATTTGATTCAAAATAAAAATATAAAAACTTATTTTATTCAAAATAAAAATGTATAAATTTAATTGAATATAATAAAAAAATAAAAATTTATTTAAAATTTTTAAAATAATTTAAGAGTTTTTTTTAAGTATTTTGTGAGATATATTACATCCTAGGATGCGGAGATGGACGATGAAACATGGAGAAAAATAATTGGAAATATTCGATTCTTTGTTTAGATGAATCCTAGTGATGTCTAATCTAATAGATAAATAAGGTAAAATGACACAAAAAACCGGGACGCAGTAGACAGGGACATGTGCTGTGCCTTAGCTGCTACCCAAGTCTTTGAAATACATATAGCTTGCCAAAGAAGGCCAGACACTCCTTCCTTCATCAACTCAACAACCTGAAGAAAATTAAAGCTTTTGTTGCTGCAGAGAAAACAAAATCCTCCCTCTCCTCTCCATAAAAGGAAACCCCCCCTCCCTCCGCTGCCAGAGCATAGCCTTCCTTTCTTTTTCTGGAAAACAAGATAAAACCTGAAAGCGCTTTTTCTTCTCTATAGAAGCTAGCTGAGTTTAGCCAAGCTACCAAAGGTACGATCTCTTTGTCAATTGGGTATATATATATATATATATATATATATATATATATATATATGTTTGACTTCATTTGTCTATAAGGTTCTTGCTGCTTTTTTGTGTTAAAAATGATCCTTCAAGCTTTATTCAGGTTCAGTCATGTGTCAACTGGGATAAAATGGATCTAAACTCTAAGAAACTGGTTTTCCTTCAACAACTGTGCTTTCTTTCATTTCATTAATTTACTGGAAACTCTTCCCTTTTATGTCCAGAGGTTAATTTTCTATACTTCTGCTCTGTTAAAGTCTTAAAAACAAAAATTAAAATGAAAACAGAAGATGAGAGAAAGCACATGCTCCTTCCATTTGCTATCAAATTAAATATGACCATTATTTTCTTTTTTTTTTTTATAATTATCAAGATTTTGACATAAGTGAGTAGTTGTTAGATTCAAGAGAAATATAACATCTAAAAAAAATCTCTAAATTATTTAAAAAAATTTAAATAAATTTTTATTCTTTTGTTATGTTTAATCAAGTCCTTAAATTTTTATTTTAATTCAAATAAATTTTTATAACGACAAATTGTTGTTAGTTAAAATGTCATTTATCATTTTATATCTTGTGATGGTAATGTGACATATTGACATGTTATCATATCATAATAGATGATAATATGATCATGTGATATTTTTATCTTTCATATTAGTGTTATGTTGATTTAAAATTATAAGTGACAATTTAATTAACGATAATTAATCAATCATTAAACATAAAAATTTTTTTAATTGAAAATAAAAATATATAAATTTATTAAACGTAATAAAAAAATAAAAATTTATTTATATTTTAAGAGTTTTTTCAAATATCATACCTAAATTCAATATTTAGTTAGCCGACAAATAAAATCTAATAATTATATGATAGGGCCATAGATTTGGCCACAAGTATAGAGAGAAGGGATGCATGGTACGAGACCCTTTGAGCTTGGTGGCATTATTGTCACTTAACTTAGAAACGGAAAGTACCATAGACAAAGACAAAAGGCTACCTATTCTTTTTGAGAAAACCCCATACGCAACACCGTTTTTCCTTTCAACAAAAAAAAGAATCCAACAACACTTGATTGAAGATGGACTGTAATTAACCAAAGAAAAAGAGAAAAACAGTATTAATTAAAGGAACCATTTTGTTTTGATGATGTTCCAAATCTCTGGCAATCCGAGAGGGTCCATATCTATGCATTGCTGCCTAAGTAGTATTGTAAATAGTTCCACTATACAAACAAATGATAAGCATAGGGTCATGATTAATTGGAATCGAAAGAATAACTTGTCTCATGTGAAACGAAAGATGGCATTTCCCAAATCATTTCTTGTTATATCGTGCATCATCATCTAACCAAAGCATGTGGATTTCACATTGTTAAATAATTATGTGTAAAATTTTCATTTGATACATTAACTAGGAAGCCCAATAAAAATTTTGAGTCCAAACACAAATTTTGAGACTTATTTTTAGAAGTTAATTAAAATATACTATGAACAATTAAAAAGCTAAGATATGTTATTAATCACTAAGAAAAATTTAAATATTGTCTTATAATTAATTATTTCTGGTTTTGTTTTTCATTTTTTCCCCTAGCATGCGTCAATATTTATTTGAGTTAATAGGTGTGATTATTTTCGTGCATATGATGATAATGGCTGAAGAGCAAAAATTAGCTAGGCATGAATATTAGAGGTTTTTGTTTTTTGGCCAAATTATTAGTGATAAGGTTCGTTTTGTCTACTAAACTTTTCAGGGCACAAATAGAAATTTCTTGACCTAAGTATAATGTATTGCCACAGCTAAAAAAAAAGGTGTGTATATATATATATATATATGCAGTTTATTGCATAGAAATAAAAATTGAAACATAATTAACTAGGTTGGTTTTCAGAAATTTAATATTTGTTGTCGGGATTTGGTATATTTAAGGTTATAGTATAATATTTTAATTTTTGCTTGTGCAAAATGTATAGAGAAAAGTAAAAAGAAAATTAATTATAATAAAAAAAACTACTAAACTCTTTCCTAATTAGACCATTATGACTTTTTTTTTTCCATATATTAAATGATGATATTTTCTTTAACATGTTAAAATGTTCTGAAAAAAAAAACATGTTTCCACTCCCACTATTTCTAATCCTTTTTAAAATCTTATTTGGTTTATGAAATGATCAGTTTAGGAGAGATCAAAATAGCCATTCTAGCTGTACAAGAATAGGTAAAAAAGTTATTAGATAAAAATACCTTTAATCAATTTTAAAAATTATTATCTTATATAACACAAAACTTATTTATTTTTCATATTTTCTTTCTCTTTCTCTCTCTAAATTTCTTCCACCACCATAGAATATAGTCTAAAACATATTCTCCCTAAATATAAAAAAATTTCAACAAAACAACCACAATGTACAAGACAAAATAGCTGAATTGCCTATAGAATGAAAATATAAAAGTAAAGTAAAAAGAAGAAAATGTGAAAAGGTACAAAGACAGGTGAAAAGTGGGCACATGGAAGGAATTGGTTTGGAGTTAAAAGATTGAAAATTGAAGGCTGACATTGACTTGTGTCGGCCGGTCATCCCCAATGAGGAGCTGGAATCCTCTTTACCTGTTGAGTTGATTATCAGAAACAGAAAACAAAGGCTCCATCACCAACAGGAATTTGTAAGGTGGATACATCTCTTGACAGATGCGAAACACGTAGCTAAAGCCCTCAGAATTGGTATCGACGTCTATTGAGCTAGATTACATTCCCACAAAAATTTTCAGGTCCCAACACCTTTTCCTAAAGAAACATAAAACAAAATTTAAGGGTCCCCAGTTGTCTTGTGAAGTTCAACGAATACGACATATATTACTATTGGCCATTTCATGAATGAGTTTTCAAAAGCCAAAGGTGATGAAATAGTCGCAATAATTTAGCCGATATAGGTAGGTAGAGAAAGAAGTCGAGCTACACAAACTGCATTGAAAGCTTTTTTCAAAGGGTAGCTCGTCGTTAAAGGTCTTTGGGTCCATGGCAGCCTTTGAGTTGTTGTTGTCCTAGCTCCTAGCTCCTTTCCTTACTAATTCCCTTCTGGATCCTCCTCAACAACAAACAAATATTTCATCTTAATATGCATTTGAAAGAGTGATTACTTTTGTTATTAAGATAATAATTGTTAAGATAATTATATAAATTATAGCTATTATAGACTCCGATGATACGTTCTTTCTACTAAAGTATTAAGTAGATCATTTTTGTGTTTTCTTTTTTCATTTAAATACAATTACATAAAATGCAAAAGTAATTTTTAGATAAATTTGGTTAATTTATACAAATCCATAGAACATAGTGTAAATAGTTTATGCTATATTATATATATGTGTGTGTTAGATAGGGAAACATGATTTGCCTTTGTCATTGGCCTTCCATTCATATAATCGGATATGGATTCGTCTTTAACTAATGAACAAATTGGTTAGAGAAAAGGTTGAACCACATGGTAGACCATCATTGTCTTTGTGGATCAGTATATACCCAAAATTTAGGGTTGCAATTGTGCATGGATTTTAAGTAGATAATTTGTGTGTGTATTTTTTTTTCATTTAAATACAATTATTAAAGTACATTCTGAATATTTCTTACTAGGAGCAAATAAAATTGGAAAGTAATTTCTAGATAGATTTTGAATAAATCATACTAATTCAGAGGGGAAGATTAAATATTTTATGTATGTATGTATGTATTATATGAGTATAAATGTGTTGGGACATAGGGGAACATGAACTATTTTGTCATTGACAGTCCATCCATGTGATCGGATATAGATTGGCCTTTAATTGATTAACACATTGGTTAAGGAAAAGCATGAGCCACATGATAATGATTAGTCCCAAAGAAAAAAAATATAATAATATTTGACGGTGCAACCTGCCCTACTTTTCTACCTAAATTAATTTAATGATATAAATAACAACCACCAACCATATCTCTCTCACAATTCATAAAAAAAAAAAAAACAAAGGAAAAAGAAGCAAAACACCGGAATAAATTGTTGACTTTGTTTTGGGCTAAACCATTAAAATTAGGAAAACAAGAACTTGCATTAAGGCGAAATATTTCATAGAATTTTTCTTTATTGATAAAATAATAAGATTGGGCTTCCTTTGAAACTTTTATATCCATGATACTTTGACCCTTTTTACTATAAAAGAAGGTGATTGGCTTGGTTTTCATTGAGTGAAATACAAGGAGATGATGACAAAATTCATATATATTATATATATAGATAGGAAAGGAACAATTCCCCCGGCATGCCATCTGAATTACTACAAATGAAAGCAAATGGTCAGGGGTTTCAGGTTCCAACTACACGAAATAAATGATTTGAATAAATAATTGCTAACAACAAATACACGGCCAAAGATTGTGTCATTTGGAACATAAGGAAAGGTCTCCTGCCATGGAGACCAGCTGACACATGGTCCAACTCCAACGACCCTCCCATTTTTGGCCTTGGGACCGCCTCTCATCATTCGTCCCTTGTCAAAATAAAATTTTTATTTTATTATTAAAGGTATTTCTTATTTTATTCAATGATAGTTATGGGTTGTTAGTTATTTTTGAATTTACTTAAATAACGTTATAATTTATATTTATATGTATTATTTTAAAATTTGGTAAAATGTTATAAAAGGTTGTTTTAATTCATTGTTTAAAATTGACCAAACCGATCAAAGTTATTGGGTTTTCAATCGATTCGGTTAAATTAGATTTGATTTTTTTATAAAATAAATTCTATTTTTTTTATTTTCAGAATTTTAACACCGAAACAGTCCTTTGCACACTACTATCTTTAGGCATAAGGACACTTGTTTGTCTTTTTATACTGAATGAAACTTTAAACAGCATCAACTCCTCGTGATTCATTTGTTTCGTTTTCAAAAGTTTTGGTTCACCTTTCAAATCGAACAAGAAAAGATTGACAAGGACACATTGTTAACAACGTATGCAAAAAACCAAAAGAAAAAAAAAAAGAAACTGATTGGCGCCTATTCCATTCCATGTATTAATTCACCCTGAAATTTGCAAAATTCAATGAACCTGGCTATGAGCTGACCATCACTGGAGTCTCATGACTTATATAAAGAGTGAAATTTAGCTTACGCCGCAACAACTCAACAATGCCATAAAGAAAGAGAAAGAAGAAAAATGAGAAATTATAGGACATTAATTCAGTAATTATCATCATTCAAGATGTTAATGTTCTTGTGTTACTGAATAATGGGTAGACACTAGATCCTTGATTAACTGCAAATCAAGGTCTGATTTAATTTAAAGAGTCAAAATCAAGCTTATGGATAAAGTAGAAGTTCAACGCCGCCCAGCCCACTACCGTTATTGTTCCATTCCAGCCAAAGGTAGTTGCTGCTGACCTTCGTTTCCTGCAACTGCGTTCATCTTTCCTTCCCTCCCTCCCAAAAATATAGGCTTCCATTTTGTTCTCTTTCTTTCTTCTTCATTGCTCTCTCTCCATTTCTTTACATTTTTGTATGCACAGCCATGAAGCAGGGCTCCAAGCACCAGCCAGAGGTACTTTCTCTTTCTCTGAGGCTCCCTCTCTTCTTTCTTTCTTTCTTTCTTTCTTTTATTTGTTTTTCTTTTCTGGGTTTGGGTTTTATTTTATGGGGTAACTAAGAGAGAACTTGCAGAGAAGTTGGGCTGAAATCTGCTGTTTTGGTTGCTCCTGCCTACAGCTCTTTTGGCCTCGAGTTGTCATGCGGAAATTGCTCAACATCAATGCCAAAGACTCCGATTACAGCGCCGATACTGATGATGAAGACGACATTGGTTCTGACTCTGAAACCGAAGGTGACTTGACCATTTTCCTTCAAACCTCATAAATCAAATTTTAGATTTTTGCTTTTCAGTTCTTTTAGAAGATTTGAGATTGTTGGTGGTTTTTGTGTGTTCTGGAGTTGTTTTTAGGGATTCATTTTCTGTTTCGAAAATAACCTTTTGGGGTTTGAGTCTAAATGTCTAGTGGGGTTTTGCAGAAATTTATGGATCGTGCAGAGAATCAAGGTTTAGAGGGAACAGAGATGAGGAACCTCAGCCTGATCTAAATGGTAATGATTTTAAGCCCCTTATTAACGTTGAGGTTTTAATTTTTCTCTATCATTTGTATGATCAAGTTAGTTGTCTTCTAGTTTCTTGACACCTTCAGCGGCATCTTTTTTCTATTTAGTTGTAAAGTTTGGAAATTGAAGGTATTGTAGAAAGAACTTTAAATACATATGGATCATCTAGTGTAAAAAATTTAGGTTATTGTTGCTTGGTTTGGGGTTTGATGGACTTTAAAGTTCAGTTTTACGGTCAGGTGATGTGTAAGCAGCCAAATGGAAATCATTGTGATATTGGAATTGAGATTCCTTTTCAACCTAAGATAGTTGATGATTTTGTAGAACACTTGTTTAATATAATTAGTTCCTTCAGCTGATAGCTGGTAATGCATCTCCTGAAACATGGTTGGTAAAGGTGGCTAGATTAAGTCAATGGAGTTAGGTGTGGAGGAAATTTTAGTTTTTTTTTTTAATGTTTTTTTTTTGGCTAGTGGAGGAATTTATCAAAATGAATTGGTTTTCTATTGATGGTTTTCTTTGATTGGGTATAGCTCTTTTCTTGCCTTTCTTTTAATTGAATGTTATCTATGTGGATGTACACTTCTAATAACAATTAAAAGGTAACTGAGGGCCACATCAAAATGGGGTTATCCTATAGCATCTGACTTAAGCCAGTTTTTAAAAGAGATTAAATTTTTTATTTTTTACCCCTTTAATATTTGCAACCAAATTACCTTTCAAATGCTGTGAAACTAATTAGTCAAAGTACTAGTAATTATTGGCGCAATATTCAGGAGGGCACTTTTTCTCTCTCTTGTTAAGTTTTAATCATATATGAATATCCCTGTAACCAGAGACATGGGGCTTTGGAATTCTAAATTTAATCTTTTGTGGCTCGTGTGAATATCCAATTTAGGGAGTAGGTGAATTGCTCTTTTAATTTCTTTACTCAGTGCATGGTTAAAATTTTTTCCCCTCTTTTTAGGCTTAGATGGTCTTCCAAAGTTAAGGAGACGAAAGTCAGAGACTTTTAGGGCGCAATACATAAACACAAAGGAAATAAGGTGCAGTGCCTATCCCTTTTTGCTGCTTCTACGCATAAATCTTAAACTAGTTGCACTATTTTGGAGACTTGAAAGAGTTTGGTTGTTATAGAGTTTGTTACTGAAACCATTTTTTGTCCTTTTCAATTAATAGAGTATGCGTTGGTACCTGGAATGTTGGTGGAAAGGTTCCTCCTGATGACCTAGATATTGATGATTGGATAGATGTCAATGAGCCTGCTGACATATATGTGCTTGGGTAAGTATTTTCCTGATATGCATTTTGAACTTCCTCTATTTTTGTGTTTTTACATTTAAGCTGATTTTCTTTCCCTATCGTTCTTTAATGACAGGCAATTGTTTACACTAAAAATTTGTTGAGATGCCTTTGATCTTGTTTTTATCTGCTTGGCCTTAAAACACTCACATTTGTACATGTCAGTTCAGAATTTCATGCATCTTGCTTCTTTTAGCTTATATTTTTTGCCATTCATGTTCATCTTAAAATATGATAATTGCTTTTTGTTTACAGTCTTCAGGAGATAGTACCATTAAATGCTGGGAATATTTTTGGTGCTGAAGATAGCCGCCCAGTTACAAAGTGGGAAAACATCATTCGTGAAACGCTCAATAGAATTCGACCTGCAACTACCAAAGTAAAATGCTATAGTGATCCCCCATCTCCATCAAAGTTTAAGCCATTTGATGATGTCCCCAATTTAGAAGAGGAGATGATTCTTGAAAGTGATAGTGATATTGGTGAAGAAATTCATCCATTAGATGAAGAACCCAATAGTTTTGATGAAGTCAATAATTCAGCCGGAAATAAAAGTGTGTTCACCAATTCTGGGGTTTCAGACTGTGGTGGTGGTGCTAAACTTGATGTGCCAGTAGAACAGGATTTACTGAGGCAATTTTCTTCTCCAAAGAGGTTAGATAGATTGAATTGCTTGCGGATGGAGGATTATGCTGAAAATGTAGAAAGCCCAGTCAGTCAACAAAATAGAAAATTTACCAGAATGCTTAGTGGGATTGAACAAAATGGAAAATTAACCAGAACGCTTAGTGGGACTGAAAGGATTGGTTTGAGCTGGCCAGAGCCTCCACTAGACTTGCTATCTCAGCATGTTTTGGAGAGACCAAGTTCTTTCAAATCAATCAAGTCTTTTAGAGCAACCAAGTCTTTTCAAACATATAGTTCCTTCAAGTCCATGAACAACATGGCATCAGGGATAGCTTTGCTTGCAGAACTTGACCTTGAATCCCTCCTGAAGCGGAAAAAAAGATCATCATATGTAAGAATAGTTAGTAAGCAGATGGTAGGAATTTTCCTCACTATATGGGTTCGTAGGAGTGTGCGCAGGCGTATTCAGAATTTGAAGGTATCTACTGTTGGTGTTGGTGTTATGGGCTACATTGGTAACAAGGTCTGTTCCTTCTACTAATGTTAGTTTCTTGAGTTTTTTTCCTTAAATTGAATTTTTTATTTTTAATCATGTAAGCAATACCTGGAATCATATAGTTTGCACATCATAGGGCTGTAATTCATGCAGTTTTTTGGTTGGACACTT
Source organism: Theobroma grandiflorum (assembly GCA_036013995.1). NCBI lineage: Eukaryota > Viridiplantae > Streptophyta > Magnoliopsida > Malvales > Malvaceae > Theobroma > Theobroma grandiflorum. The sequence continues at coordinate 11,413,637 of CP142126.1, forward strand.
ATCTTAAGGGCTCTTTGTCACTAAGCTTGGCTGTCTTACATTAAACTTTAAGACTTTTAGAATCCAAGGATATCACTTGGACAGACTAAAATGATCAATTTTGTACCTCTTTTATGACAAATTCACTACATATTTGCCTCAAATATTGTCCCTTCCCCCACTGCCATCCAGTCAGATGCCATGAAAGTCAACTACAATTATGAACCTTAACTTGTGAAGACTGATTGTTATTTCTTGGTGCTGATAATTGGTGTAGGTAAGCAGTGGAGAACATCTAGAAAATGTGGTTTTGTGCCATATTTTGTAGATGCTAAATAGAGGGCTGTCTCTAGTGTTAATTGTGTAACTTTTTGTCGTTGTAACTTAGTGTAGGATTTGTGATGACCCTTGGCCATTCTTGGAGAAAATGCTTAGATTCCAATTTTGACTTGGACAAAAATGCTGTGCATTCTTTCAGAAGTTTTTAAATGATCTAATGAGCACTAATAAATTGGAGGATCAGCAATTTAATAGATTTTCTTAAGGCAGATCAGATATCGTTTATTGATAATTTAGAGAGTTCTTTCGGTGAGGGATGAGGTAGTGCTGCAACTGTGTATGAGGGAAAGGATTAAAGAGGTAAAGAGGAGGAGCAGACAGCCCTTGGGGTACCTGAGTATTTTTGGTGGTTGATGGAAGAGAAGGGAGTGGCAGAACTAGGAGCAGGAGTGTTGAAAGTAGCATAGCTGAAGATAAGGCACATTAGAAGTATGTACACTTGAAAGTAGGTGATTGAGATATGGAACTTGAGGGAGGTTGGAAGGTAGTAACACTAAAGGTGATGATGGTGGAATAAGGCTAAAACTAGTGTGAGAAACTCTAGGTGGTAAAGGTGTGATTCCCCTCAAAAAGATGTTAAATAGACCATATATCGTACGCTGAAGGGGGTGTATTTAATGTAGCCAATGAGGTGATGACGAGCGATTTTTAGTGAAAAGGAATGAAGTATAAGATAGGATGACTGGTTGTCACATCAAGCCTTTTCACAAAGGATGTAGGTAATACCACATGTCAACAAATGACTCATGGTAGGTACTTTGATACTCCAAAGAGGTCAATTGTAGAAACTATTAACCAGTCTCATATTGAAGTCCACCCTACCAATGCTCTATGACATCCTAAAGATCTGAGAACAATGCAAGGTTCCTGCCAATAATCCCAGGGTTACTCCCATCAAATAGCTAGTATCTAATGGACCCAGTGATATGTGTGGTCCGTGGTGTATTACCTGCAAGAATTAGCTAAAGACAAGTTCAAGAGTGAGATGGTATAATAAAAATAAGCCCTAACCATGCATCTACAAGTATCATGTTTACTTTTTGCTTCCCATTTCTTGTAGCAGGAATTCTTCATATGGGTGGTAATCTTTGAAGCAATTTATTAGAATCAGTGCTACTACATATTTTTATTAAATTTTCACCTGCTGATCATACTTTTATTCAATTCTGCTGTCTTTATCTAATATTATAGCCATTCATTGTTCTTACAGGGATCTATATCAGTCAGCATGTCCATATATCAAACGCATTTTTGTTTTGTATGCACTCACCTGACATCAGGTGAAAAAGATGGAGATGAACTTAAAAGAAATGCTGACGTGCATGAAATACTTAGAAGAACTGATTTTCATTCTCTTTCTGCTTTTGGACTTCCCAAAAGCATTCATGATCATGAGTGAGTATATGTTATATCTACTTGCGGTGTGAATTAGTGGCTGTTTACTTATCTATCATTCTAGTTGTTGAAATTGTTACGTTCTGATTATTCGTAATATATTATGAAAAGTAATTTCCTCCAAGTTTTATGGAACATAGGAACCTTGAAAGCAAAAGAAATAAACTCTCTTGTTTGATCAGTTGCCCCCTGACCATGCAAGTGGGCATCTAAATAAACTAAGATTCTAGCTATGTTTGCAAATAGCTTTCTGCTTTTGGAGCCAAAAATCAAAATGTGCATTTGATGAAAAAACAAACATTTATGCATCTTTTTGGATAACAAATTGCCTGATTTTACTTTTATACATTAAACAAATATGTTAAAATTGATGTATTTTAGTCATTTCAGTTAATTGTGATCTTGCTTTATACCATTTTCTTTTGCTTTATTGCAACTTTTGAGCAAGCAAAAAGCAAGTAGTAAAAGTAACAATCAAAAGGAACCTAAAGGTCTGCACATGCATGAGATAGTGTTCCAGAAGCACATTTAAGCAGAAATAGACAGATAGATTAGTAATAGCTGTAAATAGAGCATGACACAAAATTTTGTACCATTTCTACTGTAAACCTCATTCATGTAAATGAGCATCAGTTTACCACAATAAATTATGTTGAGACCAATTGATGGCATAATTTAATAAATAGGGTGTAAATAAAGTGTGACACAGAATTTTGTACCATTGCTACTGTAAACCTCATTCATGTAAATGTGGGTTAGTTTGCAACAACAAATTATGTTGAGAACAATTTGGGACATCATTCAAAGTAGTGGGATCGATTGATGTTTTTTTTTCCACACAAAGAAGATCCTTATGCTGTTGAATAATGTATTTGGAACCTGTAGTCTTTATGACATACTAGTTGAAGGAGTAATATTTTAGATAATTATACATGTTGGATAATTTTAAATGTAATGAGGCAGAACTGGCCCTCCTTATACGAGGAATAATTTCGATATTAGTGCCTATAAACAATGCTCCTAGTAGACATTCTTAATTTAAATGTACCTACCAAGATAAGTTACATATTTTACGCTTATTTTGTTTATTTTTTTATTGAAGATGTTATGCTTGTTCTGTAACTTAGAAAATGTCAAGCATTCTTTGAATAATGTACACTTATGTTACTCATATATCATTGACCTGATTATATATGTTTAACAGATGATATTTCTTTTTGCAGAAGAATAATTTGGTTGGGTGATCTAAATTACCGTATCAATCTGTCATATGAGAAAACATGTGCTCTCATCTTCAAGAAGGAGTGGTCCAAGTTGATTGAGAGTGACCAGGTACTTTAACAGTCCTACACAGAGTCTGGATTGTTGCTTTTCTTATCAAATATGAACTCGAAAGCTGTTGAGATGCTAGTTTTTTATGAGATGCTAGTTTAGCTATTAATATATTGTTATCTTTATGATGACAGCTTGTGCGAGAGTTGCGCAAAGGTCGTACATTTGATGGATGGTCTGAGGGTGCTTTAAATTTTGCACCAACATACAAATATGAGTTAAATTCAGAGAAATACTGTGGAGAAGATCCCAAGGTTGGGAGGCGCACGCCTGCATGGTATGCTTACAAAAGATTATAAGATCCATCCTTTGTTGTTTGCTTGACACTTGTGAATTTTTCTAATATACCCTCATCTTTCAGGTGTGACCGCATCCTTTCTTATGGTAAAGGAATGGGACAACTAAGTTATAGGAGGACTGAGCTTCAACTTTCTGATCATCGGCCTGTTTCTGCCATATATATGGTTGAGGTTGAGGAATTTTGTGTAAGGAAACTACAGCGTGCTCTCACCTATACTGATGCTGAAATTGAAAATGAGGAAGTTGCAGCAGAGGATATTCAATATTGATGGTTGGAAAGAGTCCGTTGAGTTGGATCAGGTGAGTGGTTTGCTATGCTTATTTTGTCTTGGACTATGGTCATCAAACATACTAGTGAAATAAAGTAATGCTGGCTACAAAGAGTTATTAGTTTAATGAGGAGGTGGAAGATCATTGGAATAAGGTAAGGAAAGAAGATTAAGCATCGTTAGATAGAAATGGTCTAGGTTGCCTAGAGAGAACATGTTTCTGAAAGAGGCATGGATGGGTATGCACAGGTTGAATGGTGGTTAATATGTCCATTGAGAATATGAACTTCATCCAGTTGTAGAGACAGGTTTTACCGACGCGATGGGGTATACTTGGTGGTTGGAAAACATCTTGTGCGTGGCCATGTATTAAGGGTGATACAGGGAAGGTTGGATCTATCTTTCAAAAGTGCCAGATCTGTGTTTTAATGTCTGTCATTGTTGGAAAACATGTTTTTCTATGTACATATCATAAATAAAACTCTGTTCTGACTGGATATGGTAGATGGCAGATCCTAACATGGATTTAGGTGATTTCTACAATGGAAAAGTCACTAAGAACAACTTTTTTCCTGATCTATACCTCAGTCTCTCATGCCACAAACTGGAAATGAAAACCAAATATATGAAATAGGTTTGAGGACATGGGCATTTTACACGTTATGTTTGGATCATTAAATTCAATCTGTTTTGGATTTGCCATCATCATTGTATTGAAACCAGATAAGTTTTGTGTCCAGGGTCTCTTCAGCAGTTAGCATAGGCAATTAATGTGTCTTTATGGAGTCTATACTTGGAAAAATATCTAATGATTACTTGAAGTTATATACACTATGTATCCCTCTAAAAAAAAGGTTTTGCCTTTTAACGCAGGATAGGTTTGCTGGGAGATCATCAAGGGAGACTAATCTATGCCTGAGCCCAAGAGGCTGGGGGTGAGAGCTCCTACTACTCTTGATATTGCCTACATCTTAGATTCATTCATTTCATTTTTTTTATTCTGTTACAATATTGTATATTGCTATCATTGTGTAAATGCATTAGCTCTAGGGTTTCATGATATAGGTTATAGAACAATGCAGAAAAAAGTTGGGTTTGCATGTATGCATTCAGCATTGGGGTTTGTAAAGTTTATTGAATGTGCCCTTTTGCCACCACCTTTTGTTAGCCAATAAAAAGCTGATGTAAAGATATAGCCAATGCATGTTTTTTGTTGGTGGAGTTGCTATTTTTTGGTTTATGCCTTTTGTCAACACTACATTCTTCTGTAATATTTGTAGAAGCTATATATTGCTATCTCTCTCTCTCTCTCTGTGTCTGTGTTTGTGTGTGTGTGTATGTGTATATGTATGATCACATTGAATCCCGAGTTCTTTCACACAGAAAGAGCCAATGACAGATTACTTGTTACTTAATATATGTACATTTACCATTATCTATAACTGGATGGGGCTCAACTTTCTATGTTTGGTGGTCTTTCTATAGCTTGGAGGTCGAGCAAAAAATCTACTTGTGACATTAAAGAAATTAAATAGGTTTTGCATAAAAGTATAATAACCTCATGACCTGTATGCACATCTCAACGAGATATATGGTGACTTTGGCAAGCCACTAGCCATTAGATATTTCTTTATTATGTCTTCTATATCATACTGCAGTGCCATGACATTAGTTAGTTAAGTACAGAGCAGATGCAGGTGGAGATGACAATAATTTCCAGATTGATACCTGTAAAACTCCATTTATCATTTCCTATGCTCTCTTTGGTTGTCAAAAGGATCGATAAAGGATATATTATAGTACTTTTGGAAAAGTTCATTAAGAATTTCTGGAGAATTGGAAAAAAAAAAAAAACAATGATCCTGGGGTATCTAGACTTTCTGTAGTCTCATTTCTCACTTCATCATTGTTCATCTTTATGGTTGGCCTGCCTTGTATCAATTGTTGCCTGCTGCATATGTCGCAAGGAGTGGCAAGTTAAGTGCTGGAAAGAAATCATTCTTATACAATTAATCAAGTACAGTTCTGGTCATATTAAAATTTGGGTTTTCAATATTATGCTCTTTCTTTTCAGCCAATACTAAGGTATTTATCTTGTGAAGAAGATTTTAATGGGAGAGACAGTTGTATTTTGTTGGTGGAAATTTCATATCAAGTTTTAGTTGATCGTACAGCCAAGAAGCTATGGCTGTGGTTTCAACACTGGGATACAGCAGCATTCATAGCTTTAAAAGACAGCAACTTTCCAACTACGATTCAGTTTCTGGAATCACTTCTGATGGAGTGCTGCTATACGTCACTTAACCCCAGGGATGCTGTGGTTGATTGTTATATATTTATTTATTTATTTACAATAAATAGAGTACATAATTGATTCTTAATTTTATCAAGCATAATATTTGAAAAGATTTTTAAATTATTGAGAAAAATTTAAATAAATTTTTATTATTTTTATTATATTTTTATTTTGAATCAAATTTATTATATTATAATTAATTAAAATATTATTTATATTTTTATATTATATAATATTGACATGATATATTGATATGTCATTGTAAATATTTATATAATTATGTAATATTTTTTTATTATCTAATTAGCGTCACGTCAATATCTATTAGTTCGAAAAACACATCATCTTACTGTTCTCCATTTGATGTTAACAGCATTGGAAAAATAACAATAAAAGATCCTTTAAAAGGAAATTGCTCCTTTCCTTTCCATTAGAGGTATTGATTATAGGAATGTCAAAGGGTCGAGTACTCTATAATTTTAAGATATCTAAACTCTAATTTTATTAAAAATTAATTATCTTAATTCTATTAATTATTCATATAATTTTAAAGTCACAATCTTAATCTTAATCTTATTATTTTTTTATTATCTTATAATTACTCTAACCTGTTTAAAACTCGATTAAATTAAAAAATTATTAAAATCTATTTCATAACTGTCCAATTTTTTGAATCCGTATACATATACAATAATATTTCTCTACGCATTTCATAAAATTAACTATTAATTAAATTAATAAAAATAAAAATAATAAAATTTAAATTTAAATAATCAAAAACAAAAATTTTAAACATAAACTTAAATAACTAAAAACAAATATCCATATAACGATATAAATTTAAATAACTAAACACAAATATCTAAACAAATAACATAAATTTAAATAACCAAACACATATCCAAACAACAACAACATAAACTTAAATAACTAAAATAAATATCTAAACAACTAGTTAAACAACGTTACAAATTGACAATAAGGCAAGCTCATGAACAATTCAATTATCTTCTTTCGTGTCAGGGTCAACACATTTGGCAATTGAATCATCAATTGTTATACATGATCCTATACAAATAAAAAAAATAAGAATATATAACATTTAGGATAATAGATAGTTTTTTAAAGAAAACCAATTAAATAAAAGTATAATGAGTTTACTTACCTTTCATTTTATTCCTCAACCAATTTTGAGTACACATCAATGCTTCCAAAGTAGATGGTTTAAGCCTACTTCGATGGTATTTATATTTTTTATACATAAATCTAATTTATATAAAGTATAGATATTAAAAGATATTACAATTTAATTAATAATCATAATTTTATTAATTATATAAATTTGTTCTTAGTTACATGAAATTTTATAAAACATAATTAAATTTTAAAATTATTCTAATCTCACAACTTCTTTTTAGATAATTAACTTTATATATTATAAATTTATATAAATAAAGATATATATATTATTTAGCTATATATATTGTTAAATTGAAATTTTTCCCTTATGCTCTAATTTTTATTAATTCTATATTATGGTATAGAATTAATACTATTTCCTTATAGTGAAATATTGCATGTCATTATTTTATAGGAGGTTGATATCATTTGATGGTATCATTGGCTTCAATTATTAATACTTGTAGTTGTTGCACATTAATTCTTCAATATAGAATTTAGTACTCAATGTGATGAGTTAAAAATTGTTTTTAAACAATTTAATTAATAATCATAATTTTATGTTTTTCAATTAACATGAAGCACAAAAACATTATTTTAGAGGAGGTTGATATAATTTGATATCATTTTATGGTATCATTAGCTTCAATCATTAATACTTGTAGTTGTTGCACATTAATTCTTTAATATAGAATTTAGTACTCAATGTGATGAGTTAAAAATTATTTTTAAACAATTTAATTAATAATCATAATTTTATGATATGATATTCATATTAATATATAAAACATAATTAATAATTTAATAATTTTTTTATTTATATATATTCATATAATTGCATTAGTTATTTAAATAACTATATTTTAAATATAATATTTTGTCCATATATATCAAATAGAACAACTTGGTTGGATGGTGGAGGTTGTGGGTGTCTTCATGGAGAACTTGGGTTCGAGTCTCCACGCTTTCATTTTACTCTACTATTTAACTAATTAAACGGGTTCTAATACGGGTACCTGCGAAACCCGATAGATAAATAATCGGGTTCGGGTAACGGGTATCCATAGTGTAATACCCGAACCTGATTCAGGTAGTAAAATCGCTACTCGAACCCGCCCCTAATTCGGTTATACGGTACCCTAACCTGGTATAACCGGATTCTAATACAGGTACCCGCGGAACCCAGTAAAAAATTAAACGGGTAATTAAATGGGTTTAGATGTGGGTACCCGCGAAACTCGGTAGATAAATAATCGAGTTCGGGTAACGGGTATCCATAGTGTAATACCCAAACCCGATTCGGGTAGTAAAATCGCTACTCGAACCCGTCCCTAATTCGGTTATACGGTACCTTAACCTGGTATAACCAGGTCGGGTACTCGCGGGTAGCCTATAATAGGATACCCGTTGATATCCCTAATTGATTACTAGTCCAGTTGCCATTGCCTTTGCTAGTTTAGACACCATGGTCCTTATGTTAATGCTGGTTCTTGCTTCACTCTGGGCAGTGAACTACCTAATTATTTGTCCAGTCCCTGGAATTTTGCATTCTCCAAATTTTCAAGAGTTATTCATGGCTTGGTTTGGTTGATTTTTCCAAGCTCCAAAGAGATCTAGGATGTAATTGGTAGCTCGAGGACAAAGGATCTTGAGCATAATAATATAAAAGAAAAGCAGCATGAAAACAATTGGAAGGAAGTTTCTCTAAAGCAAACATGTAGCGGACACTAAATGCCTGTTTGACTTGATTTTTTTTAATTTAAATGTTATTATAAAGTTTTTATAAAATTAATAATTTTTAAAATTAAGTTAAAATTGTTTGATAAATTTATTTTTTATAAACTCTATTTTATAAATAAATTATTTGAAAAAATAATTTATATAAATTCAAATTTTAATTAAAATTATTATAAAAGGTATTTAATAAATAATTTTTTATTAATCATTAATTTTTTTGTTCAAAATAAAAAAATTAATTTTATTTTTTTATCTATTTAAAATAAATTTTTGACAATAAAAAAAGATTTTTATATAATATAAAATTTATAATTAATAATAAATCATAAAAGAAGAGATAAAAGAAAACGAAGAGTTGACTACTAAAACCCTTAACCCTAATAATAGAGGGAAAACCAAAAAAAAAAATATAAAAGAAAACTTAAAAAAGAAAAAAAGAAGTATAAAGTGGTAGTAATAATTTAGAAAAATCTTATTTAACTATTGATGTCTTTACCAACAAAGTTCATCTCCATGAACAATATTATCTTAACAATTATAATCAGCAAATATTATACCAACTTTCATCTAATTTATCTCAACAACCATTGACCTATTCGATTAATTATTTCAATTATAACCATCAAATATTACATACATCATAAAAAAGTTAAAAATAAATAAATATCATATAATTATCATATTAAACAATAAACTGAAAAATATTAACTAATAAAAAAAGTTTTCAAAATTCAAGAAAATGATAAAAAATAATAAAAACAAAATAGAAAAAAATTATACTTAAATGTAATTTTGAATTTTAAATTTTTTTTTGTTAATTTTTGTAAAAAAAAAAAACTTAAGATAATGATTTGCAAAAATAGATTGAGGAGAAAGAAAGTAATAAAAAAAGAGTATTTTTTAAAAGATCTTTTTTTTTAAAAATAATTTTCTTAATAAGTTGACGTTTTTTTTTTTTTTAAAACCTTAATTGAAGTATTTTTTTACACTTCTTTTTTTTTAGATTTTATTCTTTAAAAAATTAATTTTTTAAAAAACTTTTCATGAGATTCTATTTGGTCCAACTTTTGCTTTTAATTAATAGATAAACTAAAGATAAGTTAGACCAAACACTAAATCAAATAAAATGTAAAGCATGATCTTGTCCTAAAAATTCCAGCTCTGCCAGCACTACTCAAGGTACATCAATAAAGAAATAGCTTAACGCAGACATTTAAAGGAGTAGTTTGGACCATGGGGAACTAGTGGGCTGCCAACAAGTGAAGACAACAGCTACATATTTTGCTTCGCTGAAAAGCTAAACTTGAAAACAAAAACTAGGACTAGTATGTTCGAGCTAGAAAAAATTTTTGGAAAACTGATGAGCAAGACGTATTCAAACAAGAGCTGATCCACCAATGGTTGCTGTGGTTTTATACAGAACACGAAAATCACTGGCTATCAGAGAAGGAGATAAGGCGAATCACTCTTCATGCTGTAACTTCCATCTTAGCTTCTTTCCTTTTGCCTTTTCTTGATTGATTTCCACCTTGTTCTTGCTCCTCTGCCTTCTTTTGAGCTCGAATCAAGGCTCTTCTTGCACGAGGCCTCATTTCTCGCACTGTTCGGGGCGGCATCACATATGGTTCAAGGGGCCGATCACCAAAGGGGTGCTCACTATCAGCAAATATCCTCAATTTTCGATCTCTATCCTAGATTCAAAAGAAGCAATAATCTAAGAAAATCAAATTCTGACATATACAGAACCAAAATTCATAAATGAAAAGTAAGAAACAAATAAGGGCGCGCTACTGGAATTAACATGCAGAAATTTGCATATGACAAACCAAAAGTCAAAACATATTGCTCGAATTTTTTCCTATGGATCAAAGTGAAATAGAAAATGGACAGGTTAGAAGATAGGGAAAAAACCCAAGCAAGCGATACACATAAAAAATGCAAGAAATAGTTTAATCATGTTTTAATACTTACATCACGCAGTTTGTTTCTTGGAAGCATGCGTAGGACTGCTTTGCGTATGACTTCTGTAGGATCCTTCGCCATCTGGTCCTTTAAACTTCTTTCTTTGAGGTTGCCAACATAGCTGAAGGAGAAGGATGATTCATCAGTAGAAGGACATAGAACTTCACTAATTGAAGCATCCAATCTCAAGAACCAAATATATAGGGACTGACAAAGAAAGAGGGAGCTTAGGGAACATTAAGAAAGCTCATTTATTCCTGTTCTATTCACAGAACTCAAAAAACAAGATAGAACTTCACTAATTGAAGCATCCAATCTCAACAACCAAATATATAGGGACTGACAAAGAAAGAGGGAGCTTAGGGAACACTAAGAAAGCTCATTTATTCCTGTTCTATTGACAGAACTCAAAAAACATGCCTGTTTTGATCTCTGTAACACATAATATCACTCTCAAACTCATAAAAGAGGACATGATTTTGAGTTTCAAAAAAGAACCAAATCTTCAAAGTACAGATTGCAACTCAACTGGTGGGAAAACACAATTGAGTCATTAACTTCCATGTAGTTTACCAATATGCAACTAACTTCAATTCATTAAAAGAGGCAGCTAAAACCTTTCAAAAAAAAAAAAAAAAAGGAAGCAGCTGAAAATAAGAGTACTTGCCCTGTATGCCAGTAATAAAACTTATCCGTAAGTTTTCTCCCTGTAACACATACATCCTTGGCATTAATCACAATGCACATATCCCCATCATCGCGATTTGGAGCGTAAGTAGGCTTGTCCTTTCCTTGAATCACAGTAGAAATTTGAGATGCTAATCTTCCAAGGACCTGTTAAAGAAACATATATGCAAGTTATTCTTGTTGCTTTCGACCTCAGGCAGGAAAAGACGTTAAAATAAAAGGTTCAACTGTACTACAAAACAAGTAAGCAAAGACTGCATTGAGAAACCAGAATCAGTAGCAAACCATAAAATCCACCACTGTAATCATAATTTTCACTTCTCAAAAAGAGAGGTTCAGGAATTGAAGGTTCTGGAAAAGGATAAAGATACCTGGCCTTTGGCATCAAAGACTCTCCATCGCAGACCTTCCAGATTAATTCGCCTCAGACCAGCAAGGGCTTTCTGCATGAGTTCAAAACGACAATTCAAAAAAAAGATCAAGTTTTGTTATCGGGCAGGAATTATATTGCACTCCAATCAGTAAACTTATCTAGAGTAGAGCTGATCACTAACCAAACTCCGGGAATGCAAGGAGGGAAGAAAGAATATCCCCATTGTAGACAATTATTTTGTCCTGGGTTTTTTTTGCGTGATTAAACTAGTTCATTTGGTGCGTAACTTTGAAATTGGAAAATACTCCTCAGCTTTAAAATGAAGCTACCTAACTTTAAAATTGGAAAATGTTCCTCACTTTACAAATGAGGTTATGTAACTTTAAAATCAATCCCTATGTTAAGACCCATGATCACAAACCACTCATTCATCCAGAACTTATTAAAGAGTTAAAATAATTAACAAAAATATGTGAGCAAACAAGTTAATTCAATAATACCACTCAAACTCACATAAAATCCCAAAACATTCTTCCATGTTCTCTCTTCACAGCATATTTACTCATCCAAACACACCCCTATTTCTCAGTTCAAAGCATCCACCAAAAAGGAAAAGAGGATGGCCGAAAAAGTCCCTTGTTTTCGCAGTAATAGAACAGAAATTGCAGTAAAAATTTCTGTCTCGTTCACTCAACCCACATGACTCAAACATAGACAACCAAACTAAGGTAGGAACTTCTAAAAATCTGTAGCTAAAAATAACAAAGCCCATCATTTCAAATTGCCAAAAATAAATGATAGTTCAGTCAGTCAAATGTACAAACAGTTATGTGGTTTGCAATGAGGGGTCATTTATCCTAAAAAATTTTAATCAAAACGATGGGTTATTTGATTTTCAATAAACGACAAACTAAGATATGAAATGGGTAATTTTAAAAAGATGAAGGAAAAACTTGCCTTTAGATTACCATTGAAAGTGGTAGCCGCTGCTTGGGTTGCCATTTCTACGTGATTTCCACTTTTCTTGTTCTTTTTCCTGGAGACGTCAATTTAAAGGGAAGACCCTGTTTGGTAAAATTGAATCAAGTTATCTTAGAATGATCAAGAGGGAAATTTTAAGTGAAAAAATAAGAAGGAAAATCGAAGGAAAAAGAAGAAAAACGGAAGGATCTTTAAACCCTAATTGACTGGACATAGAAGTGGATGGCCAATTGCAATGGGTTAGAATTGGGCTAGCACTGGAGCCCAATTCTAAATAAAGGCAATCACGAAACAAAGGAAAAACAATAACTGCCGAATTTCCAAAATATTTCAATTGAAATTTTTTTATTTTTTTCTCTTTTTGAGGCTCGAAATAGATTCTTTTTTATCTTAGCTCTTATTGTGATCGTTATCTTCCCAAATCAAAGAGAGAGAAAGATGAGCAAGACATGTCTTAACTTGGAATTGTTAATCTTGTTTTTTCTATTGAATTTAAATTATTTATAAATCTATATCAAGTTTGTTAAAATTAAAATTAATGTTGCATTCAAGCATTTGGTTTATTGGTTAGTGTATGAACTCTTACTTAAAGAGTAGCGTTCGAATCTCCTTTTCCCTAATTATTAAAAAAATTAAAATTAATGTTTAATAAACACATTAAATTTTATAAATCAATCTTATTTTTCAAGATAAATACTTTGCCAACTAATTTGCAATTAGTGAAATTTTTTAACTAGTTGTACTGTACTTGATATCAAGTTCTATCTTCATAAAAAATTGAGATGTTTAGTGTAGGTACTTTAAAAAGCTCTTAAATTATATAAGAAAATTTAAATAAGTAATTATTTTTCTATTGTATTTTCAAGCAAGTTTGTACTTTCAATTTTGATAAAATAAGCCTTTATAACTAACAGTTGAGTAATTGTCATTTATTAAAGGATAAAATATTCTCACCTTCCTAACTTTTAGCCATAATTCCACGTGGATCCATTAGTTTTCAAAATAAACAGTTTGTCTCAAAAGAATATCTTCTGCTACACACATAAGTTTAGCCGTTAGTCAACTATTAATGTTTTCGTTAGTTTGATGATTAGGCAATATTGAAAAGATAATTTTATTCTTCATTAATTTTAAAAATTACCACACCATATAAATTATAATTTTTCATTTTTAAGTTTTTTTCCTAGTCAAAAAACAAATCTATCCCCTACCTCTTTCCTCGATTAGAATGCCAGATTCAGCTTTGGTTGGATCTCTCTCCCCTTTCACTTTGTGCCCTTATCACCCCCATGTTCCTTAGCATGAGATATGTGCTTCGACTTCTTTGGGGAGAGGGAGGGTAAGGGGGTGCAGCTCCAGTGGGGAGCGCGGGGGTGGCTGGTCGAGAGCATCGTCGGAAGGCCTAAAAAAAAGAAAATAGTGAAAAAGAGGTAAAAAGAGTAAAGGTATTTTTAACATTTCAAACTTGTACGTTAATGTCATTTATGCATTTGGGGTGGACTGTCTATTTTGAAAACTAATTAACTCGTATAGAATTACGACTAAAAGTTAAGGGGTGAAAGTATTTTACTTTTCATCAAAATATCACTTCTCATTTTTATATCACGTGGCATTGATGTGAAGGGTGAAAATGTCACGTGACTATGTCATCAAGCTACATAAGTATGTTATGTCTGCTAGAATGGTATGAAACTAATAGATAATAATTATCATACACAGTGAAAAATAAAAATTTTAAACGTATCATGCCATGCCACCATTCATGGATCACTTTGGTGGGTTTAATGCAAACAAAATTTAAAAGGAGTAATAGAAAAAAAATACTACCTAGCCAAGTGATGTCATAATCACGATGGCAAATCCTCTTAATTGAGAAAAGATATGACATTACTCTTGTTTCTACTCAAGCTTGTGTACACCACAAAGAGAGGAAGAACCCAAATCATCTAAGTGTTTGGCTTTCAACGGTTGCACACACCATTGTACTTGAGCCTTCACAAGGAGGGAGCTTTCTCAACTATGCCTTTGTGTTAGCAAAATGGACAACTTGTCCTTGCCACACAATCATAATCTTCCTAGTTGAATCATAAAGTTGGAAAACTATTTTTCAAATTACTCAAGAAAGTGTGTGGCTAGGCTTTTTCGTTAGTTTTCTGACGACTCAAGCACCTAACTTGTGCATTTCACTTGTATTATGAGGAGTAGCTAAAAAGTGATATTTATATTTAGGTTAAATAACTTCTTAAATTACAAATAAGGCCTCAATATTATGACCCTTCATAATATTGGCCCAATATTTAATTAAACCTTTTTAATTAAGTCATTGTAAATTAAAATTAAATTAAATTTACTTTATTTGTTTGCAATTAAGGCTTTGATATTGTAACTAATTATAAATTGGCTTTATACTTAATTAAACTATTTTAATTAAGTCCTTAGAAGTTAAAAACTTAGGATATGATTTAAGTCTAACTTAAATCATCACACTCCCAATTTAATTTATAATGCAACTTATTATGTGTGACCCATTAGGTTCCTAAAATGTTAACAATGAAATTGAATTATAATTTTTATTAAATTAATTAATTCAATTCCATAAACTAAGATTGGCATCTAGCAATGCATCAAGATCATCTAATTGTTAAAAGAGTCAAAGGGTTCTTTGACAACCTTTTAGTATACAGTCTATGAGTATAATTCATTCCCTCATCATATATGTAGGAAATGATAAGAACATGATGCAATGTCTACTCTTATTAATCTCCATATTTGTTGTTAAAAGTTAGATCATTAGTTTTATAGAAACTTATGAAACTTTTTTTTTCAAATCTCCAAGTCACCTTGGCCAAGGACTTCAACAAGCCAATATCAAGCAAGAATTATTAAGATATGTCTCCTAAATCACTTGGGGTGATGATTCTTTTCTTGCCCACTGATTTACTTTCACATGTTTCATGCTATATTCAAAAGCATCCTGTTTTGGTGTCCTTAGTTAGGCACCTATAGAGATGAAATCAAAGCATAACACTCCACTCAAAAGACAACCTGATATATCAAGTCTTGAGAGTATTTACAGAACTTGCACATGAGAAGTATTGCATAGACACTTAAGTGAAATACTAAATGCACTTCACATGGTGGGTCATGTTCTGTGAACTAACTCTTTTAGGCAAGTACCTACATTCTAGTTTCAAGTATCTCTATATTTTAACCTATGAGATCGATTACTTACTTCCCAAGTAAGAAACATAGAATGTACTAGTCTTTAGCCATCATTGATGTCCAGTCTCAATGATACATTGACCAGGAACATTTAGAGATTATGCGTTGATACATAAAGATCTCATAACTACAACTCATTACAGTTTCCTTACAAGGCATATTAATCTCATAGACTTCATCCAATTAAACTTATAACCCATTTTAATTAATGTCTTATTGATGAAAGAAAAGCTCTAATAATTCAACATTAATGATATTGTTGCATGATTGGAATCAGGCTTTAACCAATCTCAATTGGCTGTAAGGCTTATCCCAACAATGTCACCATCTATTATGACATATTAACATGTCACGTTAATAGCATGTGATATAAAATGACAAGTGAATTTTTTTTTTTGAAAATTATGCTTTATTGAAGCAAAATTAGCTATTAAAAAAATTGTTACAAAATAAAAGACATTAAGAAAACCCTACATGAGCTTAGCATTTAGCTTGTGGGGATGTTTAAATGATTATTTATATGTTCGAATTCCTGCACAGTAGCAAGCTATCCTAATCCTTGTGAATGAATTCGACTAGGTCACCTTAGCCTCTTTTGTCTATCTTGCTTTGCTATCAACAATTTTTTCTTTGCTAATGTGATTTACTACTATTGGAAGACCTTTTGCCACCCTTTTAGAATCCTATTAGAATATTACCTCTTTTTTATTCGAATTTCAAAAAGTTCGACCATAATTATCCTTCTCGTTTAAAAATAATACGAGCATATCAATATTTGGATCCTATTCCACCTTTGGCACATTATTGTACATAGTTGGTGTCACAGTCCAATTTTCGAGTCATGACTGACGCAAGGGCCTAATGGGTTTTGCTCACTAAGCCCAAAGAAGCTTATTTATAGAAGCTTATACTTTAATCCACGTTTCCTTAAAATCTAAAATTCGTAATGTTCAAATATAGTTCCTTTGAAAACAATTCATAAAATCCAATTATGCATTCATAATGGCATCATCAACCATAATATACATATATAGATTAACAAATAAATCTTAACATTCACATCAAGTGTTCATATACACATAATTGGACCTTGACTGTCAGCGGAGTGACTCCGGGCATGATTGCTAAGGTTTAGTATTATGTTAAACCTATCGAGCAATGGATAGAGATGAGCACCTTGTCCTAGGATCCAATCACCTTTAACTTAGAAAACCTAAAACATGAAGTTTAAAAAAAAAAACATGAGTACAAACTCAGTGAGTGAATATAGGAAGGAAACAAGCAACGACACAGAAGATTTTTGAAAACATGATATATTCATATTTAAAACAATGCAATTTATATATCATAAATAAAACTCGATGCCAAGTTGTCTTTTGATCATCTAAAACATTTAGGAAATTCAACGTTCAACAGTCAAGTAATCACATATTAATTCCAAACTTCTATATATAGCAAATATATAAAAGTATATACACTACCATCGCCTTACCCCGCTTATGTGCAACCCCCACATCGTGCACACCTCAATATCATCACACACACTCCCACTTACATCATTATTGGCATGTGCACTGCCCACTTTGCACATGCATGATAGTAATTATCACCACATTGTCATTCAATCGGCAAGTGCACTGCCCACTTAGCAAATGCATGGTTATAATTATTACACAATATTATCTACCAGTTGAGATAAGATGAATTGTAATTTGAAGAACGAATTTGAATTTATCTCAATTTACTCGACTTTAGATACTTTTGATGATGTCTGTTTACTCACTGAGATTTTATAATCTCACCATTCTCCTTTCCACCCTTTCAGGACCGGAATAGTTAGTAGATAGCTGAATTTGCTGAGGACTAAAGTTGGCTTGCAACCTTACCAACAGTAGGTTCACTGTCCCATATACTTTGATCATTCGTGGGCCCATGTGTCGCTGTAAACGTAATTATATACTCTGGTTGCCTTTGTTATTGTATGAAGAATTTATTTTGCTTTTACGTCCTAAAATTTATTTATGGATTGTTCTATAAAAAAATTGTTTTATAAGAAATTAGAATATTTTCTTGAATATTTTCATTATATTCAAATAGTCATAATTTTAAATCAAAAAGGGTGTTTTAGATACTTAAATTTATTTTTAAATATGACTTTTGTGTTTCCCACTCATTTACTACGTTTTTGGTCGAATTTGAAAATTTTGAAGAAAAATGACCAAAATGCCCATGTGAGGCAAAAACTGTTTTTCTACTATTTTAAGTGGAAAGAAGTTAAAATCCTTTGAACATGATGTTCAGTGTTGATTACTCATGGGGGAGACGAGCAAAATGGTACTAAAAGCCTTGCGGGGTTTTGGTCGGTATTCGGGATATGAATGCCTATGGAGACGTCGTGGCGGTTGTCACGGGCTTGATGGGAGTTCCGGGTTGTGACAACAAATTTGAATAAACACTAAATATTCCATAAAAACAAGTAATAGTCAATCAAGCATCCAAACTATACATTAATAACCACCATAATCCTAGCAAAGAAAGTTTAGCTTAACATTTCAACAACCCATAATAAAATTTCAACAAAACTAAGCATTTGTACAATGAGATTTAGAGAGAGAAAAATAACGCTAGTGAGAGAAAACTCTTTTGGTGTAGCTTTGTCAAGCTTTTTTTTAAAGAATTTTCCTCTTCTTTTCTCCCTGTGGAAAGCTTCTTTTTTCCTCTGAAGTTGCTCCCTAAGTTGCTCCACTTCAACCTTAAAAAATGATTCTATTTATACCCCTTTTGATGGCTATTTGATGTACAATCGAATGGCTAAAAAAGTGTAGAATTACATGTTAATGCTTAAGCACCTAGAGTTCTATTTTGTGGCTTGTTTTAACATGCTAGACAGTGCATTCAGTGCCTAGGTGTTGAGAGCTGGGCACCTCAGTGCCCAAGCTTTTGTCAACATTGATTATAGTCTGCTACAGTCAATCATATTCCTCCATATTTTTTACCATGATCCCTTCTAAACTGGGTAGAGTACTGAACATAAAAGTTGTATCTCTTCCTCTTAACTTTCTATACGTCTAAGAATCGTGTCAATTAGAGTTTTGTAACTCGAGTTATGCCCAAAACATTACAGCATGTTCAAAGGCCTTTCTTAAGCTACTTGCACCATCCTTTGCCATTTGAGTTCCAAGTCATTGCACATCCTTCAATATTAGAAAATTAATTAATTAGAGGCTAAAATGAAGGATTTTAACAAGAAATTCATTGAAATTGCATAAATGATAAACGCCATGACATAAATTAAATTACTACTACTAAGCATAAAATTACCTAAGACTAGAGGACTTAACTCAATTTTAGGTTCCAAAAATGCATAACATAACTCTATATAATAGAGTTATCAATGGTTAAGGCCAATTATACATGCTACTAAGAATTTTGATGAAAGTGTTGGCTAGCATTCATTTTCTTATAGCAATTTTTTTGATGGATTCTCTATTTAGAATCTAGCGTGAAAGAATTTTAGCAATTTAGGGTTAAATTAATGCAAGAAATAAAACTTTTAAACATAAGGATTTTTTTGTCTTTATATTGAAAATTTAACACTGTTAGCCTTATGGGAACATTTATAAAGTACAAGGTTTCATTTGAGAAAAAAAAGCTCATGTTGTTATGTGAGAAAATATTAAACCACAAGGGGGTCTATGTGAAGTTTACCCTAATTAATAATATAGCCTAGTCATGATGAACCATAACCCCCCCCACCATTACATTTAAACAAACATGAAGATACTAAAAATAGTAACCAAATAAATAGATTGAAATTTTGCTATGTTCAACTTGGCAATGATAGTGCCAATTTTCTCATGTTGTTTTTTGGTTAGTTAATAATGGAAATTTATCATATAATATTACAAGGTGTAGCATTAACACAATAAGATTTGGTGGGATTTATTTTTAATTATTTTTTATCTGTTTGATTGATATCTTTGATCTTGATTTGGAGTTGAAGTGACAAATCAAAAGATAATACCGGTATAACAAATTCCTAAGGGCAAACTTATATAAAACTAATTAAACATGATCCACATGAATATTATTTTATCATTGAGCACATGTCACAAGTTATAATACTAAATATATATGTACATAAACTGTTTACTTTGTAACACCTTGACTTATGTATAGAACTATAACCTTGAAAATTATGCTTGCCTAATGAGTTAGGTAAATTGATGTGCATGTGATTGCTAATTATTTTACTATCCATATATGTCATGAATTGTTATTGTAGAATGTGATTCAAGTATGCAATCTTATGAGCACATAAAATGATGTAACACATGCACTTGAATCAGTGCAAAAGAAACTATGTGATATGAGCTTGAAAGGTACAAGCATGTTTAATGCCATGGTGGCTAAGATTAAATGATCACATGTGAACTTGTGAAAATGCATGCTTATGTATAACAAAATGAGCTAAAGGATATTGTTGGTCATTAAGACACTGTTGGTCCCAAATATAGGTGCTAGAGGGGGGGTGAATAGCGCTATCTCGGCTCTTTTTGGTAAGATTGAGACTTGGTCTCAAACTAAGGAAGATAAGGCAATGAAAACAATTGACAAGGTATTTATAGTGGTTCGGTCCAAGACCTACATCCACTACCTTGATTATCCAACCAAGGATTTTCAAATCAAACACTAGACGGTGGAATTCACAAGCTTTCACCAAGTTTTACAATGGCTTTTCCAAGACTTAGCCATAACCTTTACACTAGTTTTTCACGGGATCAACTAAAACCCAATGTGGCTTTCCAAGGCTCAACCACAACCTATCACTAGTTTTTCTCGGGCTAAACTAAAACCCAATGTGGTTTTCCAAGGCTCAACCATAACCTTTAACTCTAGTTTTTCACGGGCTAAACTAGAACCCAACCCCAACTTTTCAAGGCTAAGTTGGAACCTACAAGCATCCAAGCAAACCTTGCTTGATGCAAACACTTAGAATGAAACACTCACTCTAAGATTACAAAGATAGAAGAAGGAAAGTACCTAGTGATCACACGGTTGATCTATATGGTACAAGTTGAAGTGCTAAACATAGATACAAAGAATAGGCATTGAGGTTCAATGAAGAGTACAAAGGATTTTCAGGTTTTGCTACTCTTCTTGGCTTGAATGTGATGGTGTCTTTTAGTGTGAAGCTAAAATTGTCAAGAAGCTTGTCCTTTGGCATTTGAAGATCCTTTTATAGTTGGAGAAGCTGGTCTGGTGGCTGTTGGGACGTTTATGGCTATTAGAAACAGTTTAGGGAGGATTCTAGCCGTTTTTTTGTCTTGTAGTGGCTTGACGGATGTAGCAGACAAAGAGCACTTAGTCGACTAAAATTTTTCCCTTGGTCGACTAAGTTGGTTCTGTTTCTGATGCAGATTCCAGTGATCGCTTAGTCGACTAACCCCATTATCTTGGTCGACTAACTTGATTCTGTTTCTCCCCAAGCTTTACCCTTTCACTTCTCCACTTTGACCTTTGTTCAGCAACTGATCTTCCGTAACATATCAGGGGACTCCATCAATACTAATCTTCCTTGTTCTTTATCAAATCACATCTTTGGGTGTTCAATAGGAAGATTGAAATATTATTTCTTTATAGTTATTTCCCCTGCACACTTAGTTAGAAATGTTAGACACAAATGACATGGGAATGTTTTATTATCATCAAAAACTAATGGAGTCAACAATCTCCCCCTTTTTGATGATGACAAAACATCCCTTGATTAACAGCATGGTGTCTATTCAGTTCCTTTTTCAGCTTTTGCAGAGAATGAGGATTGCTCCCCCTAAGTTCATGCTCCTCCTAAGTGTGTGCATATCTTTCATTTTTTTTCAGCAAGTTTTTATCTTGGTTATATTCCTAATGACTTTGTATGTACTTGCTCTTATCAGAATATTCACATATGCAGATTTTTAGAGCAAATGACATGTTGACAGATTTCATCAGATTTTCTACTTTTGCAAGTATCTGTCAATTGCTTGTAATTTCCAGATTTCATTCACACCATCATTTTCCAGCTAAGCTTTTATGAATCATCATTCATATGTACTTAAGCACATGTTTTACTTTGCATTATTGTCTCAGAAATGATTTAACAATATAATAACTCAATAACAGCACAATATCAGAAAATTATAGTAGTTTTGCACAATGTGATCAGATAAATTTCCAGCCATGCTTCAAAATCCCATAGATATCATTTTCACAGTTTAAGCATTTCAAACAATCATCCATAAGCACATTCTACACATTCATAAAGTCAGCTAAAATTAAAAGCATTGTTTGAATGTCATTTTAGCATTGATATCCAACAAAACAGTAACCAGAAAAACTGTTCCAGAAATACCCCTAGTCCTGTTTTTGTTACCTATTTGCCTTAGAAGTCTGGTACCTCTACCCTCAAGATTTTTGTTTTTCTTGATATTCTCTCTAAAGGTCTCGTACCTCTACCCTTAGATTTTTTTATTTTTCCTTGAAAATACTACTCTCCTTTTTTGTCATCATTAGGAAGAGGGGCTGAGGAATCAGTTTTCAAAAGGAGATGGTGTGGATTCAGGGGACATAGTCTGTTCCCACCAAGGACTTAGGGGAAAAGGAGAGGGTGGTCTCAGAGGGGCTTGAGAGGTTGTTTTTGGAGTCTGCTGAGGAGATGTCTCTGTAGCCTTTTCTGGAGTTGCCTGATCAGAGACTTCTATTGGGGCTTGAGGAGTGCTTGTAGGAGGTGACTTTGCCTTTTCTACCAATCTTGAAGACTTCCTTGTTCTTGGAAGAACTAGTTTTCTTGTTGTCTTCTTCTGTCTCATGGCAGGTGGTTGAGTCTTAGAAGCATGAGTTGTGCCTTTTGATTTTGTTTTTCCTTTCTTTTTCCCTTTTTCTGCAGCTCCTTGTTTTGAGGTCATTGCTTGAGCAGCTTGAGCTGTTGCTACTTCTTTTTCTGCTTGCTCTTCTTTGACCATTTCATAGAAAAGTCCCATAACAGATACTTCTTCAGAATGTGGAGGGGATGCTTCATGTTCAGGCTGAGGTGGAGGCTAGTGCTCAGGAGAACCAAGTGGTGAACCAACTACCTCAGTCCCTTGATCAGATATTTCCTTGCTTGCTGAAGTGGTTTGGTGTGGTTTTTCGGGTTCTGGTTCAAGGTTACGATGACCAGGACTTGCACTCTGGTAGATTGATCCTTCAGCTTGAAATTCAGGGCTTGCATCTTGAAATTCAGAACCTTCTAGTTGTAATGCTGATCATTCAGCACCTTGTCCTTCTGGTGCCATGCTCTCAGTAGCAGATGAGTCAGCATTTGCAGGTCCCGTTGGCATTTCAGATCTAGCTTTCAAGCTTGCTTCGATTTCACTCATTTTTCTTCAATTTTAACAAGCCTAGCTCCTTGATCAGTGAGCTTGGCATCCATTCTCATCAACAGATTGAACATCAGTTCATTAGAGAGAGGATGGGCTGCTGTTTCTGGTTGTGTGGGGGCTGCCTCTGGTTGAGTCTGAACTAAGGTGATCTTAGAGGTCTTGCTGAAGGTGTCTCCATATACTTTGTATCCCATTTTGATCAGACTTCCCAAGTAAATTGGTTGGTCTCTACTCTTGACCATATCTGTATCGTACCTCTTTACCCACACTTCTTTCTTTTTTACAAGGGATGTGATAACATTCCCGTAGGGCAAATGAATCTTTTCCAGTTTATAGGCTGCCTTCATTCTTTCAATCATGAACCGTCCAAGGTTCAGAATTTCTCCAGTGAATGCATGCTCCATTAGCCAAAGGTCTTGAAGGCTGATGTAGCTTAGGCTTCTACTCCTACCATGCAGGTTAGCAGCAACAAAGTAATGCAAGATTCTAAATTGTGGACTAATAATCAGTCCTGCATTGCTCTTTGAAGAGAATTTCTCTTTCTTTACAGTGATAATTTCTCACACAGAAGCAGGATTATACTTGTTAGGCATGTCATACTCTCATTTTTCTCCTTTTATTCCTAGAAGGTTACTCAAGTCTGAGGCTGTAACTAAGAATTCCTTCCTATTCAGAAAAATATTCAGATTATCTTCAGAATAGTCCTCTGAGTCATCAAGCTCCCTTTCACTATATGCAATGCTAGCATAAAATTCCTTAACTAAGCTAGCACTATATGTTCTGTCTTTGAAGGAGCTATATTCCTTAATGCTTAGTTCATTGAAATAATTTGTCAGGCTTGTTTGGAGTTCAGGAGTTTCACTGAAACTCTCCAAGTCAATGAACTTCTCACATGTAATGGGGGCATTTTCGATTTTCTTAAATCTCTCTCCATGAATTTTGTTTCTAAATTTCATAGAAGAGCCAGATGAAGTACCTTTTTCTCCTTTGCCTTTCTTTCTCAGTTTTTCAGTTTTCCTCTTCTTTTCTTTTTGTTTCTTCTTCTCGGACCCTTTCACAGTCCTTTTTGTTGCAGAACTTGATGCACATTTTTGTCTCTTTCTTGGGTGCTCAGCCTCGGGGTTTTCTTCTGTTGGTCTCTTCTTCTTTTTCTTTGCAAGCAAATCCTTGAGAAGGGTCGACTTGACTATTGTGACTTCTGAAGATGTTTTTGACTTAGGGTTTAAGGGGGGGGGGGGGTTAGAAATAGGGTTCTCGGTTGATTTCAGAGGATAGAGAGAAGCAACTAAGACTGATAAAGATGAGAGAGTCGATTTTCAGAGAGTTAGGGAGTTAATGGCAATTTCTAACTCAGGGAATCGTCTGTCTCCCCTTTAACTAAAGCCTCATTTTCCCAAATTTCAAAACTCCCTCTCATGTTTTTACTATTTACTGCATCAGGTTTCCCCTTTTTATTTTGTCACCCGGTAGGCACAAAATCTCCTTACTTTAATCCTTTATTACTCAGTCATCAGTTCTTTGATTTAATAAAATAGAATACTCTTAGTGGACTGAATTTCACACTTTAGTCGACTAAGTTTCTTCTATTTTTCTTTGTTTATTCCAGACTTCTTTCTACAACTCTTCCAGACAACACATTCCTAGATTCCTTCTGATTTCACAAAACCTATCCTCATTAAGGGGCTTTGTGAATATATCAGTTAATTGGTGCAATGTGCTTATGAATTCAATGTTGATTTCTCCCTTAGTTACATAATCTCTAATAAAATGATGTCTAATTTCAATGTGCTTGGTTCTTGAGTGTTGCACAGGATTCTTTGAAATATTTATAGCACTGGTGTTGTCACAATATATAAATGTGTTATTCATGGACAACCCGTAGTCTCTTAATTGTTGCTTAATCCATAAAACCTGTGCACAACAACTTCCTAGGGACACATATTCTGCTTTAGTAGTGGACAAGGCAACAGAATTTTGCTTTTTGCTCGACTAGCATACAAGCATGTTTCCTAGCAACTGGCATGTTCCACTAGTGCTCTTCTTATCAGTTCTACTTCTAGCAAAGTCAGCATCTGAATATCCTACAAGGCTGAATGGTGATTCTTTTGAATACCATAATCCTAGGCCTTGAGTTTCAATAAGATATCTAAATATTCTTTTTACAGCAGTGAGGTGTGTTTCTTTAGGTTGAGACTGAAATCTAGCACACAAACACACACTAAATTGAATATCTGGTCTACTTGTAGTTAAGTAAAGAAGAGATCCAATCATACCTCTATAGAGCTTTTGATCTACATCTTTACTTTTCTCATGAGCATCAAGCTTTGAAGATGTACTCATTGGTGTGCTGATGGATTTCAATTTTAATATGTCATACCTTTTGAGCATGTCTTGAATGTATCTGTCTTGGCTGACAAAGGTTCCTCCTTTGCATTACTTGATTTGAAGGCCAAGAAAGTACTTCAATTCTCCCATCATGCTCATTTCGAATTCTCCCTGCATTTCCTTAGCAAAGTTCTTGCAAAGAGATTCATTAGTAGCACCAAATATTATGTCATCAACATAGATTTGAACTATGATTAGATCATTTAGGTATCTCTTGATAAACAATGTGGTGTCAATGCTGCCCCTAGCATTGTATTTTTCTACCAGAAATTTTGAAAGCCTTTCATACCAAGCTCTAGGAGCTTGTTTCAATCCATATAAGGCTTTATGAAGCTTAAGGACATGATCTGGTTTTTTGAAATCTTCAAAACCAGTAGGCTATTCAACATATACTTATTCTTGAATAATTCCATTTAGGAATGCACTCTTCACATCCATTTGGTATAGTTTGAAGTTTATATGACAAGCAAAGGCAACTAGCAATCTTATGGCTTCTATTCTTGCTACTAGAGTAAAGGTTTCTTCATAATCTATTCCTTCTTCTTGATTATACCTCTTTGCTACCAATCTTGCTTTGTTTCTCACAACATTTCCTTGTTCATCAATTTTGTTTCTAAAGACCCATTTAGTGCCAACAATAGGGTGATTTGAAGGCTTAGGCACTAGTGACCACACATTATCTCTCTCGAATTGATTTAGCTCCTCTTGCATGGCTAAAATCTAGCTTTCCTCTTTTTCAGCTTCCTCAAAGCTTTTAGGTTCAATTTGAGAAATGAAAGCTGAAAATTCACAAGTTTCCTTAGTTCCTTTCCTAGTCTTAACTTCATGAGATATGTCTCTTATGATTTGATCTTGTGGATGATCTCTCACATATCTCTAGCTTCTAGGTAAGTCACTATGCTGGATTTCTTGTTCTTGTAGATTTTCAAGAGGTGGAGCTACGGTTTCTTCTCTTGTTGAGTTTTCCTCATTGTTCTTGCTATCATTTAGACTCATTTCATCCATGTGTTTTCCTAGATTTTCAAAATCTTCATCATCCTCATGAACTTCCTTTTCAACATGGATTTATTCATCGAAAACTATATGGACAGATTCTTCAATAGTTAGTGTCCTTTTGTTGAAAACTCTATATACTTTTGAGTTCATGGCATATCCCAAGAATATTGCTTCATCACTTTTAGCATCAAACTTCCCTAATGGCTGTTTTCCATTGTTCAACACAAAGCATTTGCAGCCAAAGCTCCTAAGGTGAGAGATATTTAGTTTTCTTCCTTTGTACAGCTCATATGGGGTTTTTGACATGATTGCTCTAATTAAAACTCTATTAAGTATATAAGCTGCTGTATTGATAGCTTCAGCCCAAAAATATTTAGGGAGGTTATTCTCACAAAGCATAGTTCTTGCCATTTCTTTCAATGTTCTATTCTTTCTTTCCACAACTCCATTTTGCTGAGGTGTTCTAGGTGCTGAAAAGTTATGTTCCAACCCTTTTTCATTGCAATATCTCTCGAACTCATCATTCTCAAATTCACCTCCATGGTCACTCCTAATCCTAATAATGGATGTGCCTTTTTCATTCTTAACTTTCTTACAATATCCTATGAAAGCTGATAATGCATCATTCTTGTGAGCAAGGAAATAAACCTAAGTAAATCTTGAGTAATCATCAATAATCACTAAACAATAAGATTTACCACCTAGACTTGTGGTGCTAATTGGACCAAAGAGATCCATGTGGAGCATTTCAAGAGGTTTCGATGTTGACACAACATTCTTAGCTTTGAATGATGTTTTGACTTGTTTTCCTAACTGACATGCTTCACATAGTCTATCATCCTCAAACATAATGCTAGGTAGTCTAATAACTAGGTCTTTCTTAATTAATTTTGACATAGTGTTCAAGCTAACATGTCCTAGTCTCCTATGCCATAACCAGCTGTTGTTTTCAGCCTTGGCAATTAGGCACACTTCACTATCCTTCTCTAGATCTTCAAGAAAGATGACATACATGTTTTTCAATCTATTTCCTATGAAGGTAGTCTTGTTAGTGCCTATGTCTATCACTTCACATTTGTTGGAATCAAAACAAACCTTAAACCCTTTGTCACATAGCTGACTTATGCTTAACAGATTATGCTTTAGACCTTGAACAAATAGCACATGGCTAATTTGTGTGCAGGAGTTCTTACCAACCGTTCCTATACCTTGAATTCTTCCTTTTGAATTATCTCTAAAGGATACGGTGCCTCCCTTTTTCTTGTCCAGCTGTGCAAATAGCATTTCATCTCCTGTCATGTGTTGAGAGCAGCCACTATCCATGTATCATGGCTGTTTCTTTATGTGTTGAGCCTTTGAACACGTTTCCTTTAGGTGCAGCTCAACCTATAAAAATATGGTTCAGTTCTTCTTGATAGGTACCCATGCTTTGATGGGTCATTGAGTGTTAGTGTCAATAAAATAGCCTTTTGGCACCTAGATTTTTTTGGTTTTCTCCATATAAATGTTTTTGACACACTCATATGATAGATGACCATATTTTTTACAACAATAGCATCTAGATGAGGCATTATGATGATTCGTCTTGCTATATGAATTTTTCTTTGAAAGATCATCGTTTAAACATTTAAGAGCTGTATTTTCATTAAGAACTTTTTGTAAAGCATCAGTTTTATTTTGCAGCTCTACTCTCATGATTTCAAAATTTGCTTTTGAGTGTTCCAGTTCAGTTTGAAGTAGATTTCTTTGTTCAAAAACAGAGTTGAAATCAAGTTTAATTTTGTCCAAATCTTTTTCAAGTGATGCAGCCTTTTTCTTAAGATTTTTGTACTTTAAAAACAAGCTTTCAAATTCATCACATAACTCATCATACTCATCTTGTAAATCATTCATAGATATATCACAAGTTGATGAGCATACCTCTGTTTCATTATCCTTTACCATCAGGCAGATGTTTGCTCTTTCTTTTGAGCTTTCCTCATCTGATTCTGTGCTTGAATCACTGTCTGACCAGGTTGCAGCAACCATTGCCTTTTTTGATTTTCTGATTCTCCTTGGAGTTTCTTCTTTCAGCAATGGACATTCAGATTTGTAGTGTCCTGATTTTTTGCATTCATAGCAGATTACTTCTTCCTTGTTACTACTTTCATTTTTTTTTCTTCCATGAATGACCTTGATCCCTTTTAAAGAATTTTCTTACAAATTTTGGATTCTTCCTTCCCATCAGTTTTCTCAATCTTCTTGCAACAAGTGCAAGTTTATCATTGTCATCG
Organism: Theobroma grandiflorum; assembly: GCA_036013995.1. Lineage (NCBI taxonomy): Eukaryota > Viridiplantae > Streptophyta > Magnoliopsida > Malvales > Malvaceae > Theobroma > Theobroma grandiflorum. The sequence continues at coordinate 11,442,742 of CP142126.1, forward strand.
CATGAGAGTTCTTCTAGCTCATCTTCAAGGATGCTGGCTTTGAGTGCTATGTTCTTCTTCTTCTCTTTTGCCTCTCTTTTATCCTCTTCTTCTTCTTCCTTGAACTCCAGCTTATGTGTGAGGAGTGACTTGCAAATTTCATCAAGTGTGATGATGTTCAAGTCTTTGGTTTCTCGGATGGCAGTCACCTTTGGCTTCCGAGACTTAGGCAGACTTCTAAGAAGTCTTTTTACAAGCTCATGCTCAGGGATAGGTTTTTCTAGCTGGTTAAGCTTATTTGTAATGTTTGTGAACCTATCAAACATGCTAGTGATGTCCTCACCAGGTTCCATTTTGAACATCTCATAGTTGTGGGTCAAGAGGGTAATTTTGGACTCTTTAACTTGAGAAGTCCCTTCATGAATTATTCTTAACTTATCCCACACTTGCTTAGCTATTGTACAGCTTGAGACTTTATTGAACTCAGTGGGAGTTAAGGCACAATGCAGAGTGTTGATTGCCTTGAAATTGGTCTGCACTTTCTTAGTTTCAGCCTCGGTTCATTCAGTCTTTAGCTTAGGCATCAACTCATTTGTGACAATATTCACAGTTGAGGGAGTAAAGGGACCGTCAGTGATGACATCTCACATTTCATAATCTATGGCCCTAATGAAAATTGACATTCTAGTGATCCAATAAAGGTAATTATAGCCATTAAACAAAGGTGGTCTGTTTGTTGATTGTCCCTCAGCTACAACTGATTTATGTTGAGCCATTTGGATCCTCTCTAAGGGTGTTAGACTTTATATTCAGAGAACTAGCTCTGATACCAATTGTTGGTCCCAAATATAGGTGCTAGAGGGGGGGTGAATAGCACTATCTCAGCTCTTTTTGGTGGGATTGAGACTTGGTCTCAAACTAAGGAAGATAAGGCAATGAAAACAATTAACAAGGTATTTATAGTGGTTCCGTCCAAGACCTACATCCACTACCTTGATTATCCAACTAAGGATTTTCAAATCAAACACTAGACGGTGGAATTCACAAGCTTCCACCAAGTTTTTACAATGGCTTTTCCAAGGCTTAGCCACAACCTTTAGACTAGTTTTTCACGAGATCAACTAAAACCCAATGTGGCTTTCCAAGGCTTAACCACAACCTATCACTAGTTTTTCCCGGGCTAAACTAAAACCCAATGTGGTTTTCCAAGGCTCAACCACAACCTTTAACTCTAGTTTTTCATGGGCCAAACTAGAACCTAACCCCAACTTTTCAAGGCTAAGTTGGAACCTACAAACATCCAAGCAAATCTTGCTTGATGCAAACACTTAAAGTGAAATACTCACTCTAAGATTACAAAGATAGAAGAAGGAAAGTACCTAGTGATCACACGGTTGATCTATATGGTACAAGTTGGAGTGCTGAACATAGATACAAAGAATAGGCGTTGAGGTTCAATGAAGAGTACAAAGGATTTTCAGGTTTTGCTACTCTTCTTGGCTTGAATGTGATGGTGTCTTTTAGTGTGAAGCCAAAATTGTCAAGAAGCTTGTCCTTTGGCATTTGAAGATCCTTTTATAGTTGGAGAAGCTGGTTTGATGGCTGTTGGGACGTTTATGACTGTTAGAAACAATTTAGGGAAGATTCTAGCTGTTTTCTTGTCTTGTAGTGGCTTGACAGATGTAGCAGACAGAGAGCACTTAGTCAACTAAAATTTTTCCTTTGGTCGACTAAGTTGGTTTTGTTTTTGATGCAGATTCCAGTGATCGCTTAGTCGACTAACCCCATTATCTTGGTCGACTAACTTGATTCTGTTTCTCCCAAGCTTTACCCTTTCACTTCTCCACTTTGACCTTTGTTCAGCAACTGATCTTCCTTAACATACCAGGGGACTCCATCAATACTGATTTTCCTTGTTCTTTATCCAAATCACATCTTTGGGTGTTCAATAGGAAGATTGAAATATTATTTCTTCGTATTTATTTTCCCTGCACACTTAGTTAGAAATGTTAAACACAAATGACATGGGAATGTTTTATTATCATCAAAAACTAATGGAGTCAACAGACACATGATGGGAAATGCAAATATATGCACAATTGATGTTGGTATAAATAGATGTATGATGAGAGTTTGCATACATTATAACAGAAACAGCCTATTGTATGACTTAGCTTGATTGAAATCAAATGTCCAAAGGCTTGATAGGGCATTGGTTATGCCTTGATATATATAATGATGTGTTTAAGATTGATATGAGATTAATCCATGTACATAGTTATGAATATGAATATGTATGAGTATGCATGGCAAGATGTGGATATATTGATGGGAATTGGTTTCTAATTGTATACTAAAAGGCATGTTAGTGGAGCTACATGTCATGTGGTTTGGATTTCAATATAAATGGCAGTTTTGAGATAAATGTTTTTGTGGAATAGATAAGGTGGTTTCTTGTGTAGAGAATAAGCATTTGAGGTTAAGATTGAAATTGGTTTACTAAGCATATGTATATATACACATATAGTAAAGGAAGTAAAGAATGAATGAAGTGACCATGATGTATTGAATATGTTTGAATGCTATGTTGGATTAAATCAAGTTAATGAGATTAGAATGAATGTGATAATGGTGATGTTCAAGGCTAAGCCTTGTGGGAAAAAGGAATTAAGAGAAAAAGGAACAAGATTTGTGTTGAAACAAGACTAATTAGGCATTATGTGAGTTTTCATGAATAATAAGCAAAATCTTTGAGTATATGATTTTAAGCTTCCAAGAATAATAAGCAGAATCCTTGAGTTTGTGATTTTAAGCTTCCAAGGATAATAAACAAAATCCTTGAGCCTGTGAGCTATAGTTTCCAAGGATAATAGTCAATGTCCTTAAGTTGTTGTGTATATCCTGGACCCCTACTTTGGAAGAAAGACTAAATTGAAAAGAAAGAAAAAATAAGACTAAATTGAGAAAACAAAAAATATCTAAGGGACTAAATTGAAAATAAAAATAAGGAAGGAAGTGAATAACATAAAAAGATATAAAGGCAAGGACTAATGGGACCAACATGTCCACCAAGATGCCTCATCCACCTTGTTATTCACGCATAAGTAGGTTGTTGTTACCTAAATGCCTTCATTATTATTTTTTTCTTTTGGTATTCATGTCCATTTGGTTTTATTTTGAAAACAAAGGTAGTAGTAACTTTAGTTTTCCCACCCAACCTTGGTTTTGAAGCATTCTTCATTTCTTTCTTGGCCAAATGTTCTCCAAGTTCTCCTTCGTCTTTAAGCATCAAAATCTTCAAATAGGATATAGGAAATTGGTACCCAAGGCGAGGAAAAGCTTTTTAACAGCTTGAGGTTAAATTTAACCTATTGTGATGCTTGTTTTGGTTATGTTTTAGCAACTGTTCATCCTTTCCAAGTTTAAGGATTTTGGAGATTTTGTTGGCTTTGATTTAGCCGTTAAGGAAGCTTGAAGAATTATATTGGGAGTTCATGTGGTTTTCAATTCAATGATTAAGTTTGAATTCAATTGAGTAAGCTTTTCTAGGGGCTATTGAGCTAGAAATGAGTTGATAAGATACTTATAAGTACTGGTTTGGTAAAAGAAGCTTACCAAGAAAAGAAGTGAGTTGAGAAAAGGGAGAAGTAAGCTAAGTTAAGACTACCTTTGGAACACCAAATCTTACGGACAGAGGTTTAATCAACTATGCTAGTTGAACCATTGTATAGGTATTTTTCAAGTGAGTGGATATTGCATACAAATGGTTTTGGAAATGCATGGAATGAGGTTTGAGTGTATTATACTATAAAGGTTTCTTTATAGAAAAATAAATGCATGGGAACAAGCTGATTTTTAAGATGTTATATGAGCCCTAGGTTAAGGTAAGATGTTTATACATATATGGTTATATGTATTGAGGTAAGAATGATTTTTGACTAGTTGTCATGTTATGTTTGATGTGAATAATAATGTAATGGTGTTGTTATGTGTGTGATATATAGTGTTATGGTCCACACCAACCCTTGTGAGGTATTATCCATTTTGATCCACTAGTTTCACGATTTTGTCCCACAAAAGACACCTCACAAGTTGAAGGTGGTATGAATCCTTATCTACCCAAGAATCACTTTAGCACATAGTTGATGTGGGATTCATGGCTCCCCTCCCAAGGACCATGACATCCACATTTACTCCTCGTTGGAGGTTTTTCTTTGATGTGGGACTTTATGGCTCTACCCACTGAAAGCATTATCTTGACGATATGGGATTCACATCCTCGTGAGGGTCATGACATCCTCTTCTTCTTCAACAAAGGCCCAGTGCCCTTAATGGCACATTGCTAGTACCCAAAGTCTGCTTTGATACCAACTATCACGAACTATGCTCCTTTGCTTAAGTATGCGATAGTTTTTGTGACACTTGAATGGAAGCTTCTATGCAAGCTAGCCAATAACTCGTTTAAATCTGAACAAACATCAACACTATCCACAAATTAGATTGGGGTAATGTATATTGAAATCAAGGTATACCGAATGCCATATACGTAACCACTGGAGCCACATAAAGAAAAAATGTTTTATTAATATGAAAATGAGTACAAAGGGACCACGACACGCCATCTTAGGTCATAGAGGCAGCCTTAGATGATTCACTACAAACATATCTTAACCAACGAGGCAGCCCAACAATCCGCTTACTGTTCACCTTCTATAAAGAGTTTACGAGGATTTTCAAGTATTTCACCAATAGCCATTACAATGTGTAAGATGAGGACATTCTCTTCCTAAAAGGTCTTTCCTCTAAAGACTTAACAAGTATTTCTGGAATTGTCACCCAATGCCATTACAATGTTTAAAAGGGAGACATCTCCTTGCAGGTACAAAAGACTTAATCTCCTATGAAATTCTACCTTGTCACAACCCTATACAAGGTTGGCTCATGACACATAGGATAGCCTTGATGGGGTAGAAATACCACTAGAGTAAAGTATCAAAGTACTTGAATAGCATGGCCTTGGTGGAGCAGAAATACCACTAGACTATGGGTCGAAGTACCCTATATGCATTAGGCTCGATGAGGTCAAAAATACCATTAAAGAAAGTTATGTATGCATTCTATTATGCTATTGCTATTGCTTTATGTATTACTTATGTATGTTTTGACAAGTAAGACCTAAATGCATCACAGATTTGCATAGGAAAATGTGCATGATTTCAACCAAATGTACATTGATTTGAAATCTATTCCTTTTTATTACTTGTTCCCCTCTATATCCTTCACTGAGTGATTGTACTCACCATTTCAAATTCATGTTTTGTAGATCTAGGGCCACTTAAGTCATAGACATGCGAGGGATCTATGTGCCTATTCAAGTTGGTTCAATGACCATGACATTCAATAATATTTTCTGCACCTAAGTCACTCTGTTGGTAGCCAGGAGTCGGTAAATGGTTTTGATTCGATGTTGGTCATTTGACCTTGTTTATTTGTATATGTATACTTGGATTGTGAGTTAGTTGTAAATGCCTAGTGTGAGACAAGATAGCCACAAGGTGGTAGATTTAGAAATTGTTTATGTAATGCTAATTATAAGTAACGGTAAATGTTTTTTGCATATGACCGTGCCTTATGTATAAAAGTGAAATTTTATGTTATAATTTATGACTTATGAAATGTTATGGGAGTATTTAAGGTTTCAAATGAAGAGCTAAGTGATAATAGTGATGTATGAGGCTTATGTGGGCTTGGTGGATTACTTCCAACGGATCTTCGTGTTGGTCACGACCTGGGACAGGGGTCATGACAAGCTTGATATCAAAACCATAGGTTAAAAAGTCTTAAAGGAGTCCAGAGTCCTACGGAGTAATCAAGATATTTTGTAAAGCCTTGTTTGTGGATTGTGTTCCGTGGTGCAACCTACAAACAAGAGGCTACATAGGATTTCATGTTTAAATGGAAACCATCCCCTATGATTACATGCAGATAATGATTGGTGTTACTCTTTTCTACGTAAAAATGCCACCTAGACAATTGTTTCAAATATAAAATACTTAATTAATATAAAAGTATAAAACTTAAAAAACACAAATAGTGAACAATATATATATATATATGCATGTGCATATACATATATATATATATATATATGCATGTGCATATACATATATATATATATATGTATGTATATACACACACATGCCTTTGATAATCTATTAAACTAATTCCTTAATTGATGCAAGTTATTCTCATTGTAATCTTCCAAGGACCTGTTAAAAAAGATATACAAAACAAGTAAGCAAATACTGCATTGAGAAACCAGAATCAGTAGCAAACCATAAAATCCAGCACTGTAATCTTAATTATCACTTGTCAAAAATAGAGGTTCAGGAATTGAAGGTTCTGGAAAAGGATAAAGATACCTGGCCTTTGGCATCAACGACTCTCCATCGCAGACCTTCTAGAGTAATTCGCCTCAGACCAGCAAGGGCTTTCTGCATGAGTTCAAAACGACAACTACAAAAAAAAGGAGCAAATTTTGTTATGGAGCAGTAATTATATTGCACTCCAATCAGTAATCCTTTTCCAGAGTTATCTTAGAAGGATCAATTGCATATGCAGTCAGTTATTAAATTGGGCTATTGGGTAAGACTTGGGCTAGCACTGAGCCCAATTCTAAATAAATGCAAAAGCCGAACAAATAGAAAGTGCTCAATTTCTAGAAGATTTTGATTGAAAATTCTTTGAAATTCTTTCTTTTTGAGGTTCGAAATAGAGTTTTGGCCCTTATTGTAATGGTTATCTTCCCAAGTCAAAGAAAAAGACGTTTTAATTGTAAATCTTGTCTTTTCTATTGAATTTAAAGTATTTACAGATTTATATAAAGTTTGTTCGAAATAAAATTAATGATTAACATATTTTAAATTAAACATGTTAAATTTCAGAATTTAATGTTATTTTTCAATATAAATACTTTTTACAAAACTTGTTAAAATGGCAGTTAATTTGTATTTAGTGAAAATTTTGAAGTGGTTGTACCGTACCTGATATCAACTTCCATCTTCACCAAATATTGAGATGTTTAGTTTAGGCATAATGCTTTAGAAGATCCCTAAATTATTTTAGAAAACTTTAACATGTTCTTTTTATTATTATTATTTTTAATTAAATTTTTTTATTTTGAATTTAACAAAATTTTTATAACTAACGACTGATTTATTATTATTAGTTAAAATACCATTTTAATGCCACGTAATTTTGATGTGCATAGCGTAAAAAATAAAAATATCATGTTACCATGTCAATATGTCATATAACTATTTATTATAATATATCAATATGCTACTTCAGCACCGTGCGACATAAAATAATAAATGATAATTTAAACGACAATTAATCAATTACTAATCATAAAAACTTATTTAGTTTAATTGAATATAATAAAAAATTAAAAATTTATTTGAATTTTCGTATGTAAATCAAGAGCTTTTTTAAATATTATGCCTACAGTTTAACAGCGAAACAATATCTTCTCTTAATAATTAATAATATAGCCTAACCATGAACCATTGAGATTTAGACAAACATGAAAATACTCAAAATAACAACAAAATAATATTGCAAGGTGTAGCATTATTAACATGCTATTGTACAAACTGATAAATGCTTCGGTAAAGTGATCATTGATATTCTCAATATGATATTCTCAATGTTTCTCTATAAACACAAACGCCCCCTTCTTGTTCCTTTCCTGTATACAAACTGTAAAGCATACGCCAAATGACTGATTGGCAGCAGACAAACTATCCATAACGTAAGAGTTAATTAAGGATCAAGCTGCAAGTAATGATCTCAGACATTTTGTGTTTGATCAGCTTCATTTTTCTTCGGGGAAAATCTGCTGCAGACCACCCCTATCATTAGAAACATTTCTACCTGTTTCTTGGATAAACTTGTTTTTGCAGAGAGAAACAGAAGCAAATGGACAAAACGGTTTAAAATGTTATTACTTACCCCTAAACCTTCATCCAACGGGAGAGCTGATAAAGCTGCACAGTTTCATTCGAGGCATGACATGCAAGGAGGAGGCTGAGTGGCTGTACCATCCATGCAAACCTCATGTATAACAAAGAATAAACGCACATAGCTGCAAAAAAACCAAGCAGGTTTTCTAAAACTGTAACCCCTGCTAGCATGAAGAATAAAAGAAATGATAAAAAAGTTGTCTACAGAGATTAAACATGTGGAAATTAACCTGCAGTCATGTTGCCAGATATCGTTTCTGGTGGTTTCTTTGCGTCTAAAAGGGCCTGTAAACAAACAAAACCAGCATAGAAATGTCATTTAAAACACTGAATTACGCTTAAATCGCCGACAAGACAATGACATGGATTCGGTTTCAGTGAGCATACAGCAGTAGGAATGCCCCAGTTGGTGACAAGGCCCCAAAAGTGACTTGTTTCGGGACCAATGGGGCTGTTCCAAAAACCCCGTAAGAGGTTCATTCCAGCTTCTGCAAATTGCAAAACATTAAAAGCTGTTGAAAATAGTATGCCTTTTTTGTGTTTCTGTGTAAAGAGTAAAGCAAAAGTCTTACCAAGATATAATGAGCTCTAAGTTGGTTGGAAATTAAAACAAGATCTGATTGCCTTCTGAATTATAAAGACACCGGCAGTATTTTATGTCAAAGACATCTGAGAGCAAGAGACAACTCCATAGAATGTGAAGTATCATGGAAACTCACAAGCTCCAAGAGATTCAAACTCTTACAAAGTCAACGATGAATTGTCCAAGAAGCCTTCAGATATTAGATTTTATTTATTCTAAAGTCATTCTATTTTATGTATTTAATTACAAGAATCTTAGTCGACATTCAATCAAACAATTTGCTCATTTCTTATTCAATGTAACCAATACTTTGCTCACAGCATCTCATGCTTTCCAGGATGGTCAAAGTCATTGTTGTTGAATAAAACGACATTAAATTATCAAAAACAATGGTCTACACAGAGATTTCTGATTAAATTAATCAAATCACTAAGATAAGCTCTCAAAGTAAGAACCTATCGAAAAAAGAAAAAAAAGAAAATGTAGTTACATCCACTTTTCCTTATACTCTTCTAATGAGAACATTTGTGATTCCTATATCAGCTAAAATTGATAACATTTACAGGACTACTCAATTTACAGAGGGACTACCACTATAACTCATTTATCATGGGTTAGGATCAAAAGACTAATTCTACTTCTTGCAATTAACAAATAGATCCTCATCAAAAGACTCATTCTACTTCTCGCAAATAACAAACAGATCCTCCAGCAGTTCTACTTCCCATCAGTTCTGCAAGTTTGGTCCCACCGAGGAGCTTGCTGGACAAGAATGTCGTCAAAAGCAGTGTCTTGCTTCACATCCACAAGTCCTTTAGTTTTCAACACCTGCAAATTGATATATTTACACCATTGTTAATTATCACATCAAATATTCCAATTTAGCTGTTAATAACAACCACTCGTGTGTGCTCAAGAAAGTCTTAAGTTTGAAGATAACAAATTTATAGTGTGACATGGTTTGAACCGGTGACTGCTCCAAGTTGGGTAGACCTCATCTTGAGAAGCCCTACTTGAATGGCATTAACCGAGTCAGTGCACCGGGATTGAGTGAAATTATTACTACTGTGAACAATTGATTCTCAAGGTAAGTCACTGGCTGCAACATACCAGTATCTCATAAAAGAGCCTCACGCTTTCTTTCTTTGTTCTTCCTTCCAAAATCTGTGATAACTTCACCGTTTCCTCCTCTCCTCTTTTCCTTTGACCTAGAAAACTTCTCTGCAAATACTTTGCCACCATTCTGTGCAACAAAATTTAACTAATTGGAAGGAAGTTTACTATTTAAGTCAAAAGAGTATGGTAAAGGCTGTATTTATCTTACCTGGTTCTCATCGACCATCCATCTGCAAATGACAAAATTCAGGCAAGAATACCCCACATGTAACGACAATGTGCAATCTAAAATGAATCCACTGACCAAATCAAAGTTTAAAATAAAGAACAATTCGAATAGCTCTTACCCTGTTCCTGGTTATCATCTTCATTTGAATGTATCTCCTGACCAAAATATTAATCAAGTAAATGACTAATAGAAGATGCTTTAAATAGGGAAGCCAACAATCAACTAACATGTGAATTGATACATTTTCATAAGCAGGTAGAAGCTTCTAAACCATCCAGCACTGTGAGACACCAATCGTTGTCTCAAACACTATTTTAGTTTGGGTTTAAAGTTCCACCTTATCATGCTTAGATGATTTAAAATCTAATTTGAAAGAAGTTCCATGTCAAATATAATATAGCAAAATACGTTGATGCAATGTGTGGTTCAGTTTGTAAACTAATTCCTATGCTTTGTAACTTTCATCAATATATAAGGCAGCCCCGCCAGATGATTATTCTCTGTCACATTAAGGCAGCTATGAGTAATATCATTTCTCCTTGCTCACCAGATTGAGATCAAGAACTTCATCTTTGCTCAGGGAAGGCTCTTTCTCTACAATTTCAATCAGAGAAGATTCTTTCTCTATACTTTCAGTAGGATCCAAATTTGCATGTCCTACTTCAAATAAGTTAACACATTTGAGGTACTCAGGGCTCTCCAATTGTCTCACTGGTTTTGAGTGTGGTACAGGTGTTTGTGGAGCAATTTCAGTTTGTTCTCCCCCAACAAGGGGAGGTGAGTGCCGACGAGGTGTTTGAGGAGCAATTCCTGTCTGCTCTGAGGATCCATCAAAAAGAGGAGATTTTGAGAGTTTTAACATAGCTGGAGGATCCCTGATTTCAACAGTCTCTGGAGCAATTTCTGCTTGGTCAAAGGATTCACCAATAGGAGGAGCTTCTGACACGTCTATTTTTTCTGGAGATTTCATGATTTTAACAGATTCAAGAAGTCTCAATCTCTTTCCACGGTAGAGAGATTTCAGCTCCGAGGTGCCTGCCAACAATATGATTAGCGATGAGGGCATAACTAGAAAAAGACCACGTAGTACTATGATAGTGGAATTACAAGGAACTGAAGCCTCTGAGAAACTCTGGGAAAGATTGAAAACTCGATGGGTCTTCCTTGCATCTAGAGCAGTACGTTTTCTCCGCTTAGACACCAAATCACTTGCATCTTTTATCCACTGCCTCATTAAGCTGAAAACATTGCACATGAAATTTAATGAATTATAAAGTTATTAGCTGTCGACTTCAGTTATTTGTACCCCTTACATTTTTTACCAAGAACCAATATCCTAAGTAAAAAGCTATACTGCATCATTTCCCATAGAAAGGTGCCACACCTATTTAATCAATTACGAGAAGACACTAGTGCTGGGCATGTTGCAATCCAAAAATAGAACATGCGAATTGAAATTAAATTATGCTAAGCAATAACTGGAACAACTTATACTGGACTGCATGAGGAGCCAAGTGAAATGCTGTTAAACTACAAATTGAGCTCTATAGTAAACTGAGGTTTACCATAGAATTCCTATATGAACTTAATCATGTTGCAGCAGTAGATGCACATCTCATATGAGCAAGCAACACCAATTACAGCATCTACTGATTAAAGATCAAACCTAATATTACCCAATTTAGTGCTCAGCGCAAGTCTAAGAACACATCTTATTTCCAACTACATCATAAAGTCCAATTCATGGCTATTTCATAATGCAACAAATACAATTACTGTTGTCATATGTGATAATCAAGCTGAGCAGTCAGGACCATGCATAAAGCTACACAACAATGTCTGGCCTAGAGTTAAAAATTGATTAACAATCTAAAATTACTTAAAATGAATACACAAAGGGATAAAAAATGAGGTAACCATAGCTTACTCATTTGGAAAAACTATCATGTCATCAAAGAAACATTTTCTTTTCCTGGAAAACTGAGCACGCTCCTTGGTCACAGGCGTTCGGATAGGCATAAAATGTGGTGTAGTAGCTCCTGCATTAAAGGAGGAATTATGTATTGGACAAATGTTTTAAATGTTAAACACAAATTTTATTCAGTTTACTCAAAATTTATAACATAAAAGGAAGTTCCAATCAAATTCTGCAAAGCATAGAGTGCAAGAAATCTATATTATTCAGACTCTGGGGCGAGTGTTGGACACAGGTATGTGTCTTCAAGGGTACACTATATTTTTTCTAAGTTTGTCCTTATACTTGGAGGGCAGACCTCCATACTCATATCCATCAGATATGCGTTGGACATGGGTACTTCATGGAAAATAGAGAGTCAGAGCACCATAGAAAACAATTGCAGTTATCAAATCAGAAAAAACAAGAATCAAGTTAACTATCAATCATCAAACAAAAATTTGAAAGGACAAATTCTCAAGAGGCTAGAAAAGATATTATCTTAATGTTTTCTTATACCTGAAGCACCTTGCAGCTTGGACTGAGGAGTTGCGTACAATGTAACTAACAGAGAATGATCTTTTGCAGCAACCTGACACTTTCCATCCTCTGAAGTTGTCATTGCTGGCAAATTATCCAGCTCCTCACCAGTTTGAACCCCTTCAGCAAGCGGCCTTACAACTGGGGAAGGTTCCTCGATGTCCATATGAGAGAAAGCCTGAACCTTCCCTAGACTTGCTTCCAAGATGCAATCGTCTTCCATAACCTCGTGTACTTCATTTTCTGATTGCACCATATCCGGACCCTTCATCTTCTCTCTGTTAGTTTTTTCTCCACCAAAAGTTTTGATGAGACCTGGAGGTTTCTCCCTGCTTGTTTCTGTTCCTTGATGGTTTTCTGAGTCTGCAATGTCTGGAACTTCTGCACATGCTTCCAAAATGCTTACATGATTTTCCTCCATAACCTGGTGTACTTCGTTTTCTGATTGTGGCAGATCTGGACCTTTGATCTTTTCTCTATCAGCTTGATCTTCAGCAAGTGGTTTAAAAGGGCTTGGACATTCCTCGACAGCATGAAGGTTCACCCCTTCTTCTGAAAAGAACCTATCATTGCATTTCTCCCTGCTTGCTTCTCTTTCCATATGGTTTTCTGAACCTGCTATGTCTGGAACATCTGTGCGTGCTTCCAAGATGCTTACATGGTCTTCCTGGTTCATTTCATTGTCTGATTTTGATAAATCTGGGTCCTTCATCTTTTCTCTTTTAGTCTGATCTTCAGCAAGTGGCTTAAGTGGACCTAGAGGATCCTCCTCAGCCTCACTATGAAGATTCATACATTCTTCTGACAAGAATCTATCTTTGTATTTCTCCCTGCTTGTTTTTAAGGTCATATGGTTCTCCCAAACTGCCATGTCAGGAACCTCTACATGCTCTCTGTCACTTTTATCAAAAACATTAACAAGGTTTGGAGGGTCTTCCTCAACCCCACTAACTGTTTTGAGATGTGCAACCTCTTCATCATATCGAAGCTTTTCCATACTTAGTTCCAAGTCACATACCCCGTGCGATGTTCTTGATTCCATCTTGACGTTCATCAGGTGACATGAAAAACTGCCGCAAAAAGAATATGATTAAAAGAGATCTTTTCAAAAGTTTGAGCTTCTCTTAAAAGGAATTAAGGAAAGAACATGTGTAAACATATAGAATTTCTGAGAACCTAACAATTGAGATTTATGAGCTTACTCTTCAATTAGAGTATCATCCATCAAGAAAACATCATCCAAGGCTTCAAACTGCTCAGACTGAAAGAGTCAATTTGTGCAAATCAGGATTTTTAGACCAAGGGACAAAACCAACATAAAAATCTTAGCATGGAAACCACTATTGATAATTCTGACAATCTTTAAAAACCATTAATGTATCTATATTGTATATATAGGTCACATATGGTCCAGAAAAACAATCTTCCACAGCGAAAAATTGCCCCTCATGGCCTAAAAGCAGAGAAAATTGATCTCAAGATCAATATAATCCAAGTTTTCATCTATAGTTCCTTTAGTGCAATGACTACATTGAAACATAGCTGAATGAGTTTTTAACAAAGTTATGAAAAAAAAAAAAAACCCTAGAAGTTTTCAGTTACTATCTCCAAACATTATTTCCCTTTATTATGCAACTAAACTACAGTTAATAAATCCTGCCGTAGAAAGGATACACCATAAACAATTCTAACTAGTTGGGATAATAGTATAAATATTAGTCCTGGAGGTTGCTTTTGATCCTTGATATTCATCCTAACCAAAAACTGAAAGCAAACTATATGCATGATTATTTGAGGAGAAAATTGGCACAAACTACACTTTCAATAACAAATAACATATTGGACTAACAGTCTAATATATTGGCATGAATCACAAAAAGTAGAAGGATCTTATGACAAAGTAAAAGAGAATAAAGATATGAGTGGCAACAAGTTCAACCAAAAAGACTGATATAAGCTAAACTCAGTATAATTTGATGAAATTACCATTTACATAATATGACCAGATGATACATACCCTGTCTAGAGAATATTGCCTTATTCCAGCATTTTTCCAAGCTACATCTGTTTCATCAATTTTGAATTAATAAACACAGCATGAAAAAAAAGAAATTGAAGCAATATCAATACCTTTAAGAGTTATGTCTTCGTGAGGCACCGCATTGTCTCTGGAAAGAGGAAACCATGATTTTGAACATGATTAAAAGAATTTAAAAAAAAAAAAATGAAGTTTGTAATTAAACTAGATTACTAGATTAGCTTACCCACTAGTTTCTTCAAGAATCTCCAGATCAAAAGCATCTAAGTCAAAGCTCACGGGTCGAGTAATAGAGAAACATCTTGCACGGAGTGCCTCCTTCTTTGCTCTATTTTTTTCTCTAACCACAAATTCATTTATCTTAATCAGCACCTCTTGGCAGTCATCAAAAAGATATTCAACCTTTTTGGAGTATACTCTGACAACACCAAGAAGAAGGTAGGCCAATACTCTATATGTGAGAATATCAAGCTGGTCTTGCAAAATATTATCTGCAAGACACAAAAACATGAATAAAATTAGGAAAAACATATAAAATGCATATGAAAGGATAGGCATTCAGAAAATTGCAAAAGTTCAAAATGCCCAAATTACCTAATTTCTACAAACATATAATATCCACTACCACTAACTTGTTTTTCTTTCAACTTGAAGCGCAATTCCTTAACTTATAGACAGGCTTGCAAATTTTTAATTAATATATATGTATGTATGTGTGTATGTATGTAAATGTATATAGATAGGATTGAAATGAAGCATCAAGAAACTAGGTCACAGTAATATGCACTTTCAAACAAGAAACAGAATAGTAAAGGAAAAAGAAATAAGCAAAACCCGTACAAGGGTTTAAGGTTATCCTAGGCATTGTGGGCGCTATCCACATGCTAGGAAGAAAAAAACAAAAACAAAAACACACTTTACAGAAATTTATCATACAATTCCCATTCACCACCTAAAATACTTTACTTCTTCCACAATTCATTTGTACTTTATCTTCACAATACGAAGAACAGCACATGAAAACAGACGAAAAGAACAACAAAAAAACAATTATCAACCTTGCATTTACTTCATATATAACCAAAAAAAAATGAGAAAACTAAAACAAAAACAGAAGAAACTATAATGGCCCTGAGAGATATGACCTTGTTAAAGTCTCATTTTTTACACAAAAGAAGCAAAGATAAAAAGAAAAGAACAATGGGTATTTGAAAAGGAGAAGAAAAAGGGAGACTAACCAACAGAAGTGGAGATATTAGTCTCAAAAATTTGAGCTTTCTTGAGCTTTTTGAAGAAATAAGCAGCTACCCATATGGCGCCTAAAGGTCCTTTCTTTGAAACAAGGCACTTTGAAAAAAACATGGCTTTTTCCTCTCTCTCTCTTTCTCTTATCTTCTCTGTTATGGGTTTTGATTTGTATAAACATAATACAGAAATTTGGAACCTTTAAGGACTCTGCGGCACTCTGCAGCAGGAGGAGAGAGCAAAGCAAAGGTTACTTGAGAAGAAACGGTCGAGTTGTGTGCCTTGCAAGCCTCTCAATTAGAACTTTCTTCTTCTTTTTTTTTTTTTTTTTTTTCATTAGGAGTTTTGTTTTAAGGGGGAAAATTGTGACACAGATTCTTGGGTTTTTATTTTATTTTTCATTTTTTAAGGTTTTAGTGATGTTTTTGTCTTTCTACTTTGATTACTGTATGTGAACGTTAAATGACAGTAATGACCTTGCCTTATCCGACCCTTCTCCTATGACTAAAACAGAGTATGTTTTTGGTAAACTGTTGCTTTGCTTACCTGTCTCTGCAATTTAAAACTTCTGCATTTGTATTAATTACCTTTTTTGTGCAATTTAAAATCTTTTGTATGTGCCTCAAAAAAGTATTAAATCTTGGTGATATTCTAATTAAGATTATTTAATTTAGATTTGTAAACAATAAAAGAATATTGCTATACAACTACTACACATCTTATCTTATAAATAAATTAATATTGCAATGATTGTTTGAGATTATGTCAAATGTCAAAATCACTTATGGTGAATAGCGTCAAAGAAGAGAGAGTCGAGTAGGTGAGAGAAAGAAGGGAAAAGAAATGAGAAATTAAGGCTTTTTTTTATTAGGTTTATAAGCAAAACTCAAAATGACTTAGTTTTGGATAAGAACAAGAAAAGAAGAAATTGATTCAACCAAACCGTTATTCGACCCAAATCTTTTAACCTTAGGCCTAGTTATAAACTCAATTTCAAAAGGAAATGTTTTAGGTATGGTCCATATAAATATGGTCATATATTTGATTAAATAATAATTTCATTGACAAAAAATAATGAATAATTTTAAAAATTGTATAAACAAAGTATGATTAATGTAAAAAAATTTTCAATTAATATTAATTAGGGTAAAATATCCTGACTCCCATAAGTTTTAATCGAAATTATACAAAGTTTTATTAGTTTTTGAAATTGTAAAACCCGAATCAATAAAATACTTACCATATTCTCTCTATACTTGACAACATGCTGGCTTACTCGGGTATCTTGAAAAAACATTAAAAGTCGGTATTGCCCCTAGAGGTGCAGTTAAGTTGAATTAAACTTCGAACTAATTAAAATAGAGACTCTAAGGAGAAATTGAGAATTTCACAATCCAAGAATAGCTTAAAATGATGATTCGGAATTTGAAGGCTGATTTGGAGTCAATCGAGAATTTTCGAAACTAGGGGCAAAATGGTAATTTGCCACTTGAGGATAAAATGAGAATTTTTAGAAAAGATTTTGACTACATTTGATTGAGATTAATCATTTGGAGTATAATTTGAGGTTTATAAGTGAAAATTTTTTATACTGGTTATTTTTTTGAGCATAGGAGCAAAATCGTAATTTTACCACTCTGGGGGCAAAATGGTAATTTTCACCCCCCAACACTTGTCAAATTTATGGATTTTACTCATTTTTGATGTGGATAAATATGACATAAAATGTGGTGGAGAATTAAAGTGTAAAAGTCAAATAATTAAATTATGGACCAATTACATTATGCCATGTGTCAAGCTTTTACTTATTTATTATTTTCCTTATAAAAAGCATAAAAGTCAGCCTATTTAACCCCATATGGGTCGGCCAAAGGAAGAACAAAAAGAAGAAAAGGGAAAACAAGAGAAAACAAAAACCTAGTTAGAGAAAATCAAGAAAATTCAAGAGACATTGTGAAAATTCAACCGATCAAGTGGAAAAAGGTAAGATTTTTCAAGTTTTGCTTGAGATCTACACTACCCATGCATTTCTCCTTATTTTTCATGGTTGAATCACATGTTTTCATGATGAATTTATGGCAGGCCGAATGGGTATGGTGAGAGAAATGATGTTGGAATTGGTTGATTTTAAGATATGTTAGTGTTTTTAGGTGATTAATGATATGTAGCATGAAAATAAGTGAAGAAAATCACATATACCTTGGTACCCTTCAATGGCCAAATGTCCCATGTTGTGTGTGGATGGTGGATTGATTTTGTTTCAAGAGAAATTGGTTAGAAAATGATGATTTATGGTGAGAAAATTAAGTAGAAAAAATTTCAGTGTTAGTGCACCATAATGGCCAAATTTTCCCATGAGGTAATGTGAAGGTTGTGATGCTGAATTTTGAGTCAATTGACTGGTATTTAGTAATTTGAAGAATTTGAGAAGAAATGGAGCAATTTAGAACTAAATTGGACGCGTTAGTCATTTAATCGGGTAATAGGCCGAATTAGGTCAACGTCGCGTTTAAGCGATATTCGGACAAATTGGCATTTCATATCATGCATTGATAGTCTAAATTAGTTTATTACAGTTTAGGGGTAATGTAGTAAATTTCTTGATTTCATACTGTGTCAAGGTAGTGAATCCTCTGACAAAGGCAAGAAAATTACACTCGAGGATTTATAGTCAAAGTACCGAAATTCGATTTCCGAAAACAGTGAGTAAACTTATTATCGCCTTAATTATCTAGAGTAGATTTTATTCAATTTGGTAATTTTGTGAAAAAATAAATTTAATTAGTGAATTGCCTTGTTTTATGAGAAAAATAAGAAATTATAAAATAAAATGAATTTTTATAAATCGATTTGAAAATTGAATACTGGTTTTGAAATTAGAGTAATTGGAGACCCTTTGCTATGTTACAAATTATGATATAAACTAGATGTCTTATGGTAAAATGGCATGATTGGCTGAATAGATTTTTATGTTGAAAATTATGAATTTTTTGCTTTGTCTGAATAGATTGTGTAATGAATTAATTGTCAAATCATGCAATTGGATATTTAATTGATTGGTGGGTTATAGAATTCTCACTACAGTGACGGGTTTCGGTGGACCAACCTATTTAGAAGGGCATCGTAAAACCCATTATATTATACCTCTGATGAGAGGCACGGAGGGTAACTCCTGAGATATAACAGAGTTCACTTCACACCGAATCCCCACGTGAGAGTGAACTCAGCCAACGCCAAGGAATGGCTACGTTTTGAGAAATTATGAAATTTCAACAGCCTTGGCGGTCTCGATCAGATACCTCTGATCAAGGTGTCACCGAGTATGATTTTGTTGGCATAAGCCAAGTTTTTAAGAAAACATAAGCCATATTAATTTCTCGAACAAAACGAATTTATATTACCTAGTGAAAAGAACTGAAATGTTATGAACCGTTTTACGATGGTTTGTTTAATCGTTTCCATTTACTCGCTTTTAGATAGTTTAGATGGTATCTGTTTACTCACTGGGATTCTATAATCTCACCACCCTCTTTTCCCCACATTACAAGCACGAAGTTGTTTGTAGATAGCAGATTTGGTAGAGAGTTACTTGTGGAGTTGCATTCCTTGAGACCGTAGGTGCACTGCTTCCATTACATTTGGTCAGTCGGGGGCCCATGTGTCATTGTAAAAATAATTTTATACTTAGGTTGTTTGCATTATAATATGTAAGAATATATTTAACTTTTAAGCTATAAAAATTATTTACCGATAGTTTTATAAAAATTGTTTTATAAGAAATTAGTTTATTTTATTAAATATTTTTATTATATTCAAATAGTCAAATTTTTACTTCAAACGAACGTTTTAGACTCTTAAATTTATTTTTAATCATGAAATATGTGTTTTCTACTCACCTACTACGTTTTTGGTAGGTTTCGAGATTTTCAAAGAAAACAATGACGAAAATGCCCCTGTGAGCCGAAAAATAATATTTTTTTTGTTTTGATTTGTAAGCGACTTATGATTTCTTGAAATGTGAGATTTAATAATCGTCGCTCACTGGGGAGATGCGAAAGCTGATGTTAAGCCTTGTGGGGTTTCGGTCAGCATTCCGAGGAATGAGTGCCTACCGGGACGTCGCGGCGGTTGTCATGAACCCAATGGGAGTTCCGAGTCGTGACAGAAATAGACATCCTACTCCAAAAAAATTATTTGTCACTCGACACGTAAGTTCAACAGTTAGTCAACTGTTAATGTTTCTGTCGACTTACTGACGTGACAAGTGTAAAAAAATAATTTTACCCTTATTAATTTTTATAATTACAATTATATAATTTTAATATTTTTTTATTAATTAAAAAAATAAAAAAATAGCTCCCCATTGGGGAGCACCAAAGCTCATTTGGGGAATCGGATCAGGGCTCTTTAAATCGGGCTCCTTAAAGGAGCCCCAAGTGCTCCCCTCCGTTGGGAGCATTGATCGATGCTTTTTTTTTTATTTTTTTAAAATATAATAATAATTTTTTTAATTAATAAAAAAAGACATTTTAGTCTTTCTCTAATATCTGTTAATAGTGTTTGTAGTTATAAGGTGGAGTGTCCATTTCGAAAACTAATAGTCCTTTATGTAATTTCAATCAAAATTTAGAGGGGTCAGGATCTTTTACCATATTAATTATTAGGGTAAAATACCCTTACCTTTCTAAGTTTTGATCAAAATTACACGGAGGTCTATTAGTTTTGAAAATGGACAGCCTGAAAATGAACAGCCCGCTCCAAAAAAATATTTTTCCCTGGACATGTAGGTCCAACCGTTAGTATTTTCGTCAACTTGCTAACGTGACAAGGGTAAAAAGATAATTTTACCCTTGATTAAATTTTAAAATTATTATTATATAATTTTTTATTATTTTTATTAATTAATAAAAAAAACTCCCATGAGGAGTATCGGAGCTCCCCTGAGGAGCCCCGATCGGACTCTTTAAGGGAGCATCAGTGCTTCTTTAAGGAGGCAACTTCCCCTAATGCTCCCTTGGGGAGCTCGATTGGGGCTCCCAAAGGAGCATCTGGTGCTCTCCTTTATTGGGAGCACCGATCTAGTGTTCCCCTCCCTTGAGGGAGCATCGCTTTTTTTTTTTTTAATTTTTTAAAAATATAATAATAATTTTTTTAATTAATAAAAAAAGACATTTTAGTCTTTTCCTAATATCTATTAATAGTATTTGCATTTTTGGGATAAAGTGTCTATTTCGAAAACTAATGGACTCATTTAAAATTTCAATTAAAACTTAAGGGGATTGGGGTATTTTACTCTAATTACTAATATATACCTGTTGTCAATGATTTTAAAACCTAATTTGCTCCACACATAATCAACTTATATGCTTTTATACATATTTATTTAAATAAATATAAATAAATTATGGTGTAAAATATGATTTTGTTATCAGTAATTGATTAAGTTTTTAAAATACCTTTAATTTTAATATTGTGTTTCACATAAAGATTTATTCACGATTACGTTATTATCATCCAAAGAATTTGATGACTTGAATATGAATATATTTATAAATAATATTATTATTAATATGTAATAAAATATATATTTTAAATAATGTAAAATATATCAATTACAATTGCAAGTATGTTCATATATAAATTATATAATTTAGAATAATTACTTCATATGTATGTAAATTTCATTGCTATAATTTTATTTCATTGTTAGAATTATTATTATTAACAAAATATGATTATATTCTCATTAGCATGTACTAAAATACATAAAAAATGTAAATAATTTTTTGAAAGTAAAAAATATTTCCTTCGCATCAACGTTGGCAAAATACTAGTAAAAAGATTTAAGAAGAATGAAAGTCTAAATGATTGTAGTGTAAATCTTAAATGGAAATTATTTTCACACAAATCAAGATCATCATATTGTTAAGAAGTAATTTTGAAAAATTATTAATCATTTCTTATTAATTTTAGATGAATTCATTTAGGATTTGTAAGAGTTCATAAGCAAAGCAATACTTGTTCATCAAGGGTTGATATTCATCGTCATTATTTAAAATTTCTAAATTTATAAATTGAGTTATTATTATATTCACAAATTTAATATATCAAACATAATTTAGTAAAATTTATATAATTATTATCTAATTATAATATATATGTCAAGACTCGAATTCGGGGATTTGTGACCGGTGCACTAGCCAAGCAAGCAAGCTCGTTAGACCCGAATAAGCTTTAAAGTCCAAAAACATAAAACACAAATGCCAAGGGATTTATAATCAAATATTCATAACAAATTCAAATATATTGCATTATCCCTAGCTCATAGTCCATACAAATATTCGTAAGGCCATACGTTGGTCATCAAATCAAGTTCATACAGACAACCCTTATACAATTTAAATGGCACATTGTGCTTAACATATTTACATCTAATCAGACTTGAAGGTGGAAGGCCCACACAGACTCAGTACAGTGACATGTTGGGAGAGAGACCTATCAGATGCCAATTACGTGTCCATCAAATCGACGACACTTGCCATATAGCCCTTGTTGTTAATTTCTCTATCCACGCAAGTATAGGTATCGCAAAGATAATATAATGATGAATAGAGTATCGATCCCACAGAGAATTGAATTAATCTTTATTGTTAATTGCTAAAATTAAAACACCTTAATTTTATCTAAATAATTAAAATTAAAAAGGAAAATATAAATTAATAAACTAAAAACTAAAACTAAAATTAATTTAAAATCTACTAGTAAATTTACTTTATTAAGTTTTAATAATTACCAGACCTAGATTATGATATCCCTCAATATTTCATCTGATTATTATCTCTCTCTTTTAACTCAGTTTAATAGATCAAGTTGCTAACCTAGAGTCCTAAGTTATTTATAAGTCTCTGTCGAGTCTCTTATAAAAATACCTTTCTCAATTAATTTACTATATGTCTATACAAATTAAATTGAAGAAAAATTCATTAAGTTTGTGCTCTAATTTTGGCTACGTATAGCTTATAGGTGTATATCTACCCTATATGCAAATCAAACCACCTAATCAACTAAGTGCATTCGATCATACGCTATTTTATTCAAGGTCTACCTAAATCTCCTTTGTCAAGGTTTAACCTAGGTTGCCAATTCAATCTAATTGGTGGCCAGTTAACTAGAAACATTAAGAACAAAATAAAATAAACAACTTGAATCTATCAAACATAAGTCAAAGAGAGATAAATAAATCAGACTATATATTAAGTTCAATCATAATCTTAGATTAAAAATTTAAGTCTCCATCAAGTCACACATCATCATCGAATAAAATTTAAACATTCAAATCACTCTAAGAAAAGTAAGAAAATAAAAAAAAAGATAGAAAAGCCCAAGAATTATATTCTAGATCTCCAAATCTCCTTGAATTCTGCAAACTCTTCCTAGCTTCAATGACTCTGTGGCTTGACTCTCAGGTGTTAATCTGGTGTTTCTTCATTCATTCGTTTCCTTTTCTTCAAGTCCTCCGAGAGGTTGTTTTTATAGGCTTTGAGATAAGGTCAAGTTGGGTGGAGAAATAAGTCAATTCCAATCAAACTTATGTGAGTTGCAACCTTATCCAATTAATTAATAAAAATTGTAATTGCTCTAGGATTACTACAGAGGGTCAAATTTGATATTATTTTTTACCATCTTTTAGATCGAACTGGATGAAGTGGTAAACATGAAAGTTGTATATTTTTCTCTTATCTTTCCAATGGTCTAAAAATTGAATCATTTGGATCTTTGTAGAGAAAGTTATGGCCAAAATACCAAAGTATATGTAGTGAAAGTTTGCTCCTTCAAATTGCTCTCCTTCTTCTATTAAAATTCTTCTTTCATCAAACACATACAAAAGCACAATTAAATCAGTAACAACCTATCTTAATTATATTAACACCAAATTAAGCATAAAATTAATCATGATTAGATTGACTCACCTAAAATAATTAATTTAAAATAATTAAATAAAACTTACTAATTTCTATGCATTACTACAAGAACTAAACTAAATTACTATGAAAATTATGCCCAAATAACTCTATATCATAGAGTTATCACACCCCCAAACTTAAAATTTTGCTAATCCTTAAGCAAAACATAAAAAAGAACCTAACTTATAAAAATCAAATTCAATGTAAGACCCGACTCTATAAAGTATATGTCATGCTATCTATGTGCTAGATGAAATGTTTATATACTTGAATGCCCCTAAAAGGTATTGAAAGTCGGTATTACAATTAGAGGGATGACTAAGTTGATTTATGCCTCAAACTAATTAAAATAGGAATTTTAAGGTGGAATTGAGAATTTCACAATCCAGGGATGGCTTAAAATGGGGATTCAGAGTTTGAGGGCCGATTTGAAGTCAATCGAGAATACTGACCGATTAGGGGCAAAATGGTCATTTTGCCACCTAAAATCTAAATTGGGTTATTTGATGAAAATTTTGATCAAGATTAATCATTTGAAGTATAATATGATCATTGGAAGTATAATAAGAGGTTTAGCAGTGAAAAATTTTAATTCTCGATATTTTTGGAGCATAAGGGTAAAATGGTAATTTTACCACCAAGGGACAAAATTTGAATTTTTCGAGAGGATTTGGATCAAATTTGATTAATTGAAGAATGATATGGGTATGAGGAGTGATAAATATAAATTTTGACAATTTTTCAGGTTTTGGGGCAAAAATGTAATTTTTCACTTTTACGGGGGTAAAAGTGTAATTTTTAAAAATTTACTCCACCAAGATTTTGGTTAAGTCTTGAAACTTCATTTAAGCTATGGATAAGTGAAGAAAAATGTGTGGTGGAGAAAGAAAGTCAAATGGATGATTAATAAATAAATTAATAAAAAATTTTACATGTGTTAAAAATTAAATAATATTTCATTAAGTTTATAAAAGGATTAAAAATTCAGCCAAGAACCCTTGTGAGGGTCGACCAAAGCAAAGCAAAGAGGGAAAGAAAGAAAACATAAACCCTAGGCTGAAAATTCAAGGGGAAATCAAGAGAATTTAAGGAATCAAGCTTGAAAAAGGTAAATTTCTTGATTTTTCTTAGTGTTCTACATTACCCATGCTTTCTTTTCCATTTTTCATGCAAAAATCACAAGTGGGTATGACAAACCCATGCTGGCCAAACATGGAGGAGAGAGATTTGAGCTTGAATCTAGTTAGATAATTAGCTAGGTAGTGTTTTCGGTTAGTTTGGTAATGTGTAGTATACAAAATTTAGCAAGAAAATCGATTTTTCCTCTTGAAACCCATTATAGCCGAATATTATAGGGGATGAATGGCTGCTGAAATTGATGCTAAATTAGGTATTTAAGTGGGATTAGATGAATTATGAATATAGAAATTAAATGAAAATTTTTGGTGCAAAGATACAAATTTTGCCTAATAGGGGTAAAAGCGTAATTTGTGGCCTAGGACTGATACACTGACTCACATTTATAGTAATTGAGTATTGTGAATATAATTGGACTATTAGAAATTGAAATGGCTCAAATCAGAGTTAAATTGAGGATTTTAGCAATTTAGACATTGTGTAGGCGAATCGATCGGACACCGTGATTAAATGATTGTCCGAACCATTTTATCTCATTTACATGCATTATGTAGAGCCTGAAATCATTTATAGTGGTTTGACACAAATAATTGAAAATGTGTCAAAAATTATGTATAGGTGGTGTGTCAAACCCTGCTCTATAAAGTAATTATGATGACATTCACAAGCTTGATAAAATGTTTGTATATTGAGGAAGCCCGAGAAATCGACAAAAGACGATATTGCCCCTAAAAGTGCAATTAAGTCAATTAAACCTCGAACAAGATAAAATCGAGATCTTAAAGATGAAATTGAGAATTTCACAATCTAGGGATGACTCAAAATGTTAATTCGTTGTTCGAGGTTTGATTTGGAGTCAATCCGAAAAATTGACCGGTTAGGGGCAAAATGGTCATTTTTCAATTTGAGGACAAAATGATAATTTTTAGAAAAGATTTTCTTATCCTCATTTGACATGTTTGAGTATGATATGAGTATTGAAGTACAATTGAAAGATTTAGTAGTGAAAAATATGAGTTTTCGATATTTTTAGAGTATAGGGGTAAAATGGTAATTTACCACTCGAAACCAAAAATTTAATTTTCGAAAGGATTTTGATCAAATTTAATTGTTTGGAGTGTGATATGAGTATAAGGAGTGAAAATTATGCATTTTGGTAAATTTTCAATTTTTGGGGTAAAAAATGTAATTTTTGAAAAGTTTAGGGGCAAAAGTGTAAATTTAAAAATTTTGCTCCACCAAAAATTTGGATGAGTCTAGAAATTTCATGGAAGACATGGATAAGTGAAGAGGATTGAGTGGTAGAAAAAGAAAGTAAAAAAGATGGTTAGAAAAAAATAAAATAATAAATATTCAAAAGGTAAATAAAATAATAATATTTTATTAAGCCTATTAAAAGGCTTCAAAATTCCAGAATTCTTCATTGGGAGGGTCAGCCAAAACCAGCAGGAGAGAGAGAGAAATAAGAACAAACCCTAGAGTGAGAAAATTCAAAGAAAAAGTGTGATTTTTCAAGGAATCAAGTTTTTAAAGGTATGATTTTTCAAGCTTAGCTTAAGATCTACCATTTCCATGCATTTCTTATTATTTTCCATGGTTAAATTATGTGTTTTGATAATGGATTCAAATCTGATCATATGGGTTTAGAGAGAGAAGGTTGTTAGATTAATTTGATTTTGAACTATGTTAGTGTTTAGTGTTAGTTTAGCATGTTTATGAGTAAAACAACTAGAAAACTATTCATTTTCTCCATGAATTTCTCTAGGTTGAATCTAGCCAATGGTGTGTGAGAATGAGGTTGACTTTATTTTAAGAGAATTGGATGGAAAAATGATGAATTATGAGGTTGGAAATTAAATGGAAATTTTTGGTGTAAAAATTGAAATTTTTACCCACTAGGGGTAAAAGCGTAATTGGTGGTCCGGACTGATAAATTAGACCACATTCACAGTCATTAAGGTATTGTGGATAAAATTGGATAATTGGAATTGAAATAGATGGAATTGGAGTTAAATTGAGGGTTTTAGCGATTAGGCCGAGCATAGGCAAATTGGTCGAACATCGTGATTAAACGACTGTCCAAACCATTTTTGTCTTATTTCCATGCATGTAGAGCCTGAAATAATTTATGATAAATTGACACAATTTATTGAATTGTGTGTCATGTACGGTGGATAGGTGGTGAGCCATTTGACACGGGTAAAAGATTGTGCCCGCAGATTGAGAATATGAGTATTTCTACTCCTAATACTGTGAGTAAACTTATTATCATTTAATTTATCTAAAGTAGTTTTTATGAAATTTTATGAATTCTATAAAAAAAATGGATTTAAAAAGGATAAATTTCGTGTTTTATAAATAAATGTGTTTTTGCAAAATAGTTTTATAAATTGTTTGAAATTAATGATGAATGTTATTTTTTTAAATAGAGTACTTGGAGATTGTGGTTGTTAAGTATGAATTGTATTTTTAATTCAAATGGCTTATGATAGTGTGAACATTCTTGGCTGGTTTATTGTATTGAAATTACACGAATTGTGGTTTGCCGAGCAAATTAGTTATTATAAAAATTGCCTTGTTATGTTGTCAAACTATTTTTATGATATAGTGGGGTTATTTTACACTGCAGTGGCAGGTTTCCATGGACTAGCCTATTAGAAGGGTACGGTAAACCCGGTTGATTTTTACCTCTATGGGAGAGGCACATAGGGTAACTCCTGGGGAGGGATTTGAGTCCACTTCACGCTTTACCACCACGTGAAAGTGAGATTTAGCCAATGCCAAGGGATGGTTGTTTTATATGAATAAGTCGTTTTAACAGCCTTGACGGAATCGAGTGGATGCTTTGATGACGATCAAGTATCCCCGAGGATGAGTTTTGGCATGAGCCAAATTTTATGAGAAACATAAGCCTTGAAAATCATTTTAATTGAATTATAATTGTTTTCATGAGATGGAATAAATTTCCAAGTTATGAAATGCATATTGGGATAGGGTATTTTATTGTCTCCATTTACTCGGCTTTAGATACTCTATATGGTATCTGTTTACTCACTAGGATTATATAATCTCACCCTTTCTTCCTATATATTTTTCAGGCTCAGGACAGTTTGTAGATAGTCAAGTAGGACGAGAACTAATCTCAGAACTGCATTATAGAAAGTAAGAGTTCACAATCTTACATCCTCTTGGTCAATTGGGACCTACGTGTCATTGTAGATCAAATCTTATATTTTGGTTATCTGTATTTCTATTCATACAATTTTACTTTACTTTCATGTGCGAAAAATTATTTACGAATATTTCTATAAAAATTTATTTTATGAGAAAATAGAATATTTTATTTATTATTTTTGAATAGTACTAGTTGTCAACAATTTGCTTTTAAATGAATGTTTTAGATATCAAAACCTATTTCTAAGTATAAAATATGTGTTTTCCACTTAATTATTACATTTTTAACCTATCTCGAAATTTTTGACGAAAATGACGAAAATGCCCTTGTGAGACAGAAATTAAAATTTTATTGTTTTTGGACGAAAAAATGATCCGTATTGTTTTAAAACATGATTTTTGTAACGGTCAATCACAGGGGAGGTGAGGAACTGATATGAGAGCCTTGCGAGGTCTCGATAGGGTACTCGGGAGATGGGTGCTTATCGGGACATCGCGGCGGTTGTCATGGACTCGAGGGTGGTTCCGGGTCATGACATGGTGGGTCTCCCGAACGCGGGAAAAATTCAATATAGTGGAAATTGAAAACAAGAGTATTTTGCACTCTTGACGAGGTGAGTGGATAAATTATCGTCTGTAATATCTAGAATGGTTTTATTTTATGAATTTTAAGCTTTTTAAGACATGATAAATTTGAAGTATAAAGTATTATGATTTTCAATTAAATTGTGTTTTGATGAAATATGATTAAATAAATAAATTTTATAAATTATTTTGAAAAGAAATACTGTTGTGAAATTAAATGTTGATTTTATTAAAATGGAGTATATGGAGACTTATCTGGTAAATTGTGAATCTTATGTGCTATTAAAATTGTGGCTTATGATCTTGGGAAGCATGCTGGCTGGATTTATCTTTGAATGGAATATGTGATTATTTTCCCTTGTCTAAGTATACTGGGTAGAATTTTATTGGCCATGTTATGCTACAAAAATTTTGTTGATTGGTGGGTTGATTAGTCACTGCAGTGATGGGAGTTTTCGTGGACTACCTTTAGAAGGGGCACAGTAAACTCAATTATGTATCACCTCGGTACGAGAGGCGCGGAGGGTAACTCCTGAGGTGACCATAGAATTTACTCCATGTCTGACCCCACGTGAGAGTGAATTCAGCTAACGCCAAGGAACGACTGTATTTTCAAGTATGATATAATCTTAATAGCCTTGGCGGACTCGGTTGGATGCCCCGGGCCAAGGCATCATCGAGTAAGAGTTTCGGCAATAGCATGGTTTTCAAAAAAATCATAAGCCCTAACGATTTAAGGATTTTGATGATTTTTATTGAAATTTGAAATGTCTTATATGAGATAAAAATCAAAGTTTGTGCTATGAACTGCTCAATTATGTGGTGTTTTCCTTTGTCTTCATCTACTCGGCTTTAGACGTCGTAAATGGTAATTATCTACTCACTGGGTTGTAAAACTCACCACCCTCTCTTCCACCCATTTCAGGCTCGAGACTATTGATAGATACTTGGATTACATTGAGAGGTTAGTTGAAGTCGTGTCCTGGCGAACAAAGGTACATAGTTGTACATAGTGGGCCCACGTGTCATTGTAATTAATATACATACTTTGTTTATCCGTAATATAGTATGTATAAATTTATTTTACTTTCACGTGCTGAAAATTAATTTTCAATATTTCTAAAAATATTGTTTTACAATAAAATGTAATATTTTATTTAATATTTTTATTTTATTCTATTATCTAAAAATTTTATTTTAATAAGGGTTTTCTGTATCAAAATTTATTTTCAATTGTGAATTATGTTTATTCTACTTGTACGTAACGTTTTTTTCCGATTTTGAAATTTTTAGACAAAAAGGACGAATATGCCATGCATGGGAAATTGTGTATTTTGATTGTTTTTGATCTGAAATATGATTTTATTCTTTGAGAAATGTACTTGGAAACTAATAACCACGGGGGAAAGCCTTGCGAGGTCTCGATAGGGTACTCCGGGGATGAATGCCTATCGGGACATCGCGGTGGTTGTCATGGACTCGAGGGTGGTTTCGGGTCGTGACATTCACTAAATAAAAAATAAAATAAATGCAATCACTACTACTACTAAAGATAAAGTGCACCAACTCAATGATTCTTTTAATTTCCTCAAAAGTATGTCTATCAATCATTAACCTAAAGAAAAATATAGGCTTGATTCAAATTCATGTTTCAATTCTAATGCAAGCACATTCTCAAATGGATTTCCGTGTGTGTGTGTGTAAAGTCTTTTACCAAGAATATCATGATAACTAGATGAGTTTATGCTAAGGCAAATTTCAAATTAGTACTAGATTTCCATAAGTTTACCTTTCATCTCGTTCTCCACTAATATAGGTCAATACAAAGCTAGGGATCAATAGGACTTTATAAGGCTTGTAATGTATGGCTAGGGTCAAGGTATGATAAAGGATATTAATGTGGCTCAAATCACCCTAAGTACATAATTATTCTAGGACCTATATATAGAGCTCAATTTTCCTTCTCTTAGTACACCTTTTCTTTCATATTTGAACTTTTCTTTCATTCAACACACATTTTTTTTTTTCACACCCCTAAACTTATTTTCTTTGTATTATAGGTAGTGGGGTAACTTTTCATATTTTGAATTTTTTTTTACATCAACATCACCTTTCCACCTTTTTCAACATTTAGCTCAATTTATATTTCGTAAAACAATATACATGCTTAGGAGTGAAGGTTGCAGAATTGGAAAAATTAGTTTTAAGGCTAAGCTCATTATTATGTAATTAAACAAAGAAAAGGGAAATTAGGCTCAAAAAGGGTATACTAGGAATAAAGATTTGACAAGGTTGACTTTTTAGGCTCAAACGGTGTCATACCCAGGAACTCCCATCGGGCCCGTGACAACCACCGCGATATCTCGATACATATTCATACCTTAAATACCAATCGAAACCCCGTAAGGCTATCGTATCGGTGTCCTTATCTCCTTTATGAGCAACAATCATTGAACACCCCGTTTTAACAAATTTTCATTTTAAATGTAATAGAAATCATTGAAATATAAATATAATAAAGATATTTAACAAAATACTACAATTTCTTATAAAACAATATTTACAGAGTGTTTAGTAAAAAGTTTTATAGCGTAAACACAAAATAAAATCTCACACTGAAATATAAATAAGTAGAGTATGCAGTAAATTTACAACGACTAGTGGGTCCACATATATACAAAAGAAAGGAGGACAGAAACCTACTGCGGAATGAGGTTGCAAAAACCAATTGTCGTCCTTCGCAAACACGGCTATCTACAACTAGTCTGGTCCTGAAATGTTGGAAGGGAGAGTGGTGAGTTTACACAACTCAGTGAGTAAATAAATATCTCCTAAACTATCTAAAGGCGAGTAATAGAAGACAAAGAAAATCTTTTTATATCAAAGGGTTTCATAACATGAAACCTTATTTAAACCAGTGCGAGTAATTTTAATTTACTCACATAATAACAAATATGATAATAATAATAATAATAATAATAATAATAATAATAATAATAAGAATAATAATAATAAGGCTTATAATTTATCAAAATCATGGCTCGTGCCATGAAATACATACTCGGGGATACCTTGGCCGAGGTATCTAACCGAGTCTGCCAAGGCTGTTAAAGTTCTCGTAATTTCTCAAAACAAGCTTTTCTTTGGTGTTGACTGAGTTCACCTTCACGTGGTGGTTTATCGTGAAGTGAACTCTGTCATATCTTAGGACAACCCTGCACGCCTTTACAATTGAGGTAAAAGTATATTATAGGGTTTTACCGTGCCACCTCTAAATAGGTCGATCCACGGAAACCCATCTACTGCAACAGATATCAATCCACCAATTAACAAAATTTTAACAGTATGACTAGGCTATTTTATTACTAACCAGCCTGCACGACAAACAACAGTTCATATAGATTTCAACACAATAAACCAACAGCTAGTCATACCACATTTTCATAAGCCATAATAATTTAAGAAATACCATTTATCAAGCAATAAACAACAAGGTCTCCAATTACTCAATTTTTCAAATAATTCATAAAATCTTCAATTCAATTTATAAAAATCGAATTTATTGTAAAAATTCAATTTATTTAAAAAATTAATATTTTTCTCATAAAATAGACATTTCACCAATTCAATTAATTTTTATCGTAAAATCATCAAATTTAATAAAATTACTTTAGATAAATAAGGTGATAAATAATTTATTCACTGTGCTCGAAAATCTGAATTTTCGGATGCACTCGCGCTAATGGTCCTCAGGCGCGATCTCTTTGCCTTTTTCGGACGTCTTACCACCTTGACAAATAATAAAGTCGAAGAATTTACTAATTTGTCCCTAAATTGATATAAACTAATTGAAATCACTAATGCATGATACGCAAATGCAAAATGCGTCCGAATGTCGCCTAAATGCGGTATCGACTAAATTTGACCGATCACCCGATTAATTGACAATTATGTCCAAATCACTTCCAAATCATTCCATTTCTCTTCTAATACCTTAATTCACCAAATATCATTCCAATAATACCAAATTCAGCATTTAAACTCTCACATTTCCTTATAGAAAAATTTGGTCATTTGGTGCACTAGCACCGAAATTTTTCTTACTTAACCTTTCCACCTTAATTCATCATTTTCTAAACCTTATCTCTTGAAATTCAAACAATCCCTCATTGATACTCAACCCACATGGTTCAGCCAACAAAGAACCCTAGAGAAATTGAATGTTTTTCTTAGATTTTTGTTCATAACTATGCTTAACTATCACCAAATCTTAACATAGTTCAAATTCAAGCTAAACCAATATGAAATCCTCATCCATACCCTTTCGGCCTCAAGAAATTCAGCATGATAACTCATCATTTAACCATGGAAAATAAGAACTAAAGCATGGGTAAGCTAGGGTTAGGGTAAAACTAAAGAAATTTTACCTTTGTTTGGCTTGAATCTTGAAAAACCTTGAAATTCCTTGATTTTTGGCTTGGTTTTCTTGTTTTTCTCCTTTGTTCTCTTTTGTTTTCCTTTGAATCTGGTTTGTGCCGAATTTGGAGAGAAAAAGTGAGGGTTATAGGCTGATTTTATTAGTTTAATAATAAATTATAATGGGTTGCCACATGGCATAATGCCATTGGCTCATTTTTTTAACTTTTTGACTTTTTGTTTTGATTTTCCACCACAACTATTTCAACATTTATCCATTCTATTGTTAAATAAAATCCTTGGTCTTGACAAGTGCTAGGACGAAAAATTTACTGATTTGTCCCCGAGACGAAAAAATTATGATTTTGCCCATATACTTGAAAATGTATCGAAATTACATTTTTTCTACTTTTCAACCTCAAATAATACTTCAATTGATTTATCTTAATCAAATGGGGCCAAAATTATTTATAAAAATTTTTGTTTTGTCCTTTAGTGGTAAAATTACCGTTTTCCCCTTGTACTTAAAAAATACTGAGAATCATAATTTTTCACTACTAAACTTTATTTTATGCTCCAATGATCATATTATATTTTATATAATTATTCTTGGTCAAATGTAATCAAAATCTTTATTAAAAATCTCCATTTTGTCCTTAAATTAAAAAATGACCGTTTTATCCTTAATCGGTCAATTTCTCCGATTGACTCTAAATTGGCCCTCGAACTCCGAATTACTATTTCGAGTAATCCCTGGACTGTGAAATTCCTTATTTCACTTTAAAATCCTTATTTTAACTTATTCGAGGCATAAATAAACTTATTTGTACTTCTAAGTACAATACTGGCTTTTTATCAATTTTACCGGGCTATTCAGATATGCAGGATGATGTCACATATATAAATGTCATGTCAGATAATTTAGGGTCAGACTTGACAACACTACCCCCCTTAAAATAAAATTTTGTCCTCAAAATTTAACTTACCCGATTCCAAGAACAAGTTTGGGTATTAGTTTCTCATCTGTTGTTCAACTTCCCACGTCATTTCTTCCACACGAGCATTCTTCCACAAGACTTTCACCATGGGAATGCTCTTGTTCCTCAGTACTTGATTCTTTCGATCTAAAATTCGAACAGGCTGCACCTCAAACTTTAAATCTTCATGGAGTTCAACCGGAGGTGCTTTGAGAATATGAGAAAGATCAGGTACATACTTTTTCAACATTGAAATGTGGAAGACATTATGAATTCGATCTAGATCTGGGGGTAACTCAAGTCTGTAAGCCACTGGCCCTATTCTCTCAGTAATCCGAAAGGGTCCGATATATTTGGGGTTAAGCGTTCCTCGCTTCGTGAATCGAATCATACCTTTCATTTCCCAATAGATACCACAATTTATCATAATAGTGAAATCAATCAAAACTTAATATTTTAAAATTTTCAGATTGTTACCTTTCCAAGGAGAAACCTTAAGAAAAACTTTATCATCCACTTCGAATTTTAAATCTTTTCTCCTTCTGTCAGCATAGCTCTTATGCCTATCTTGTGCTGTCTTTAGTCGCTCTCGAATAACTTTGATCTTTTCATTTGTTAGATCAATCAATTCCACATTAACTAGTTTCCTTTCGCCTACTTCATCCTAACATAGTGGAGTTCGACATTTTCTTCCATACAAAGCTTTGTACGGTGCCATACCAATACTGGACTGAAAATTATTATTGTATGCAAACTCCACCATAGGCAAGTGTTTGTCCCAACTCCCAGTGAAGTCAATGACACATGCCC
The DNA here is from genome assembly GCA_036013995.1 of Theobroma grandiflorum. Lineage (NCBI taxonomy): Eukaryota > Viridiplantae > Streptophyta > Magnoliopsida > Malvales > Malvaceae > Theobroma > Theobroma grandiflorum. The sequence continues at coordinate 11,477,513 of CP142126.1, forward strand.
GTAACATGTCTTCTAAAGTTTCAATAGTTATCTTAGACTATCCGCCAGTCTGCAGATGAAAAGCTGTGCTGAATCTCAACTCGGTTTCGAGAGCTTCCTAGAATTTTGGCCAAAATTGAGATGTGAATCGAGGATCTCGGTCTGATACAATGGAAACTGGGATTCCGTGCAGTCTCACTATCTCATTTATGTAGAGCTTGGCTAACCTCTCGATAGAGTATGTACTATGCATAGCTAAAAAATGAGCGGACTTAGTTAATTTGTCAACAATCACCCATATGGCATCTTTCTCGCTCTGTGTCCGTGGCAAACCCAACACAAAATCCATAGTTACATCTTCCCACTTCTACTCGGGAATTGGCAAAGGTTGAAGAGTACTTGTTGGCTTCTGATGTTTTGCCTTAACTTGTTGACATACAAGACATTTTGCTACAAATTATGCTATGTCTCTCTTCATGCCTGGCCACCAATAGTTCTCCTTAATAGTTTGATACATCTTGGTGTTACCAGGATGCATAGCATAGGCGGATGAATGTGCTTCCTCTAAAATAGCTTGCCTTAATTGTCCATCACTTGGAACACAAACTTGGTCTCTAAACATCAACATACCATCATCTCCGAGTTTGAATTCACTAACTTCCCCATCTTGTAGCTTTTGAGCTACTTGTCTCAACTCATTATCATACTGTTGTAACTCTTTAATCTGATTCAACAATAAAGGCCTTACCAAGAATTTGGCAAGTAGAGATCTATTCTCACCATTATTCAATTGGATCCTTAAGGACTTCATTTCAATTAGCATAGAGAGATAAGAACTCTGAAATGCTGCTGCTGTCGACGACAAAGATTTACAACTTAAGGCATCTACTACTACGTTCGCCTTCCCAAGGTGATAGTCAATCACTAAGTCATAATCCTTTATTAATTCGAGCCATCTCCTTTGTCTCAAATTAAGCTCCTTTTGGGTGAGCAAATACTTCAAACTTTTATGATCAATAAAAATACGACACCGCTCACCATATAGATAATGTCTCCAAATCTTTAATGCAAATACAACTGCTGCTAATTCAAGATCATGGGTAGGGTAGTTTACCTCATTCTTTATCAACTGTCGGGAAGCATAGGCTATTACTTTTTCATCCTGCATCAGTACACATCCTAAACCCAATTTAGAAGCATCGTTATATACCACAAACTTCTTTCCATTCATCGGAAGTGTTAAAACGGGAGCGGAGATTAATTTATTCTTTAGCTCTTGGAACCGACTCTCACAGACATCGTCCTAATCAAACTTAACTCCTTTACGAGTCAAGCGAGTCAATGGAGCAACTATTAGGGAGAATCCCTGAACAAACCTCCGATAATAACTAGCTAATCCAAGAAAACTACGAATCTCTGCGACTGTTCTCGGTTGCTCCCATTGTAATATTGCCTCGATTTTCTTGGGATCTACATAAATTCCAGCACCAGACACTACATGTCCCAAGAAATTCACTTCCTTCAGCCAGAATTCACATTTAGAGAATTTGGCATAGAGTTGTCTCTCACGTAAAGTCTGCAACATAATACGTAAATGGGCAGCATGGTCATCAGTACTCCTCGAATATACCAGGATGTTATCAATAAAGACTATTACAAACTTGTCTAAATACGGATGAAACACCCTGTTCATGAGATCCATGAATGCTGCCGGGGCATTAGTCAATCCAAATGGCATCACCAGAAATTCATAATGCCCATACCTAGTCCTGAATGCAGTCTTGGGTACATCCTGCTCCTTAATCTTCAACTGATAGAACCCAGACCTCAAATCAATTTTTGAGAACACCCTAGCACCTTGCAACTGATCAAAGAGATCATCTATCCGAGGTAAAGGATACTTATTCTTGATGGTCACTCTATTCAACTGTCGATAATCGACACACAGTCGAAGAATACCATCTTTCTTTTTAACCAATAAGACCGGTACTCCCCAAAGAGAAATATTGGGATGAATGAAACCCTTATCTACCAAGTCTTGCAACTGAACCTTCAGTTCCTTCAATTCTACTGGAGCCATTTGATATGGGGGAATAGAAATAGGCGTTGTACCCTAGAGTAAATCAATAGGGAACTCAAGCTCTTGATCTGGAGGTAGTCTCGGTAAGTCATCTAGAAATACATTTAAGAATTCTCCCACTATCGGGACATCCTCTAATCTAGGTTCCCCTACTGAAGTATCAATCACATAGGTCAAATAAGCTGGGTATCCTTTTTGCACCAATTTTAAGGCTTTGGTGGCCGAAATTACACAAGACGATAATATCCGGCGTTCCCTTACGAACACAATCTCTACTTCCTCCAAATTTTGAATTACAACTTATTTTCTAAAGTAATCTACATTTGCTCGATGGGCACTCAACCAATCCATACCCAAAATCAGATCAAAATCTCGAATCTCTAAAGGAATCAAATCACCCCTAAAGTCTTACTCACCGACTTTTACCCCACAATCTCTATAGCAACTATTTCTAACTAGCTGCTCTCCTAGAGGAGTGTGAATTATGATTTCTTCCTCTAACGGTGATAGGTTTCTATCTGTAAATGATGCAAATGTTATACTGACATAGGACCTATCAGAGCCAGAGTTAATTAAAACATATGCATTTCTACCAAATAAAGACGTGGTACCTGTCGCGGTGCTAGGTCGAGCATGCACTTCTTCCTCTGTAACTGCAAATACCCTCGTCGGAGTGTGAACTGGTGGTCTAGAAGATGGATGCGCTAGACTGTTACTCTCCACACCAGATCGTATAACCACTCCTTGCCTTTGTTGTAGCCCAATTGACTCTCTCTTTTGTATGTCCGAGAGGACAGGTGAAGATGGGGTAGCTAATGTACCTTGTCCGAACTGTGGGTAATTTCTCCTAATATGACCCGACTGTCCACAATGATAGCATCGTATAGGATCTCTACGTGGCCCAATATGCGATTTCCCATATCTCCTGCATTGATTTGAACCTTCAAAACTCTTTCTCGAACTAGTCATCACCAATCTACTGAACCTCAGAGGTCTCTGCTGCGATTGTGAAAACTAGGGTCGAGGAGATGTTACCGAAGCAGAAGCAGTACTCCTAGAAGCAGATGTGTCCCTACCTCTCTTGGGTGGCTGACTAAAGGATATGCTCGGGTTCCTCCTCTTAGCAAATTCAGTTCGAATTCTTCAATTTTCATTAGCGAGCTTTTCGACCTTTAGAGCCATCTGCACCACTTTCTTGTGAGGTTCTCGACCTGTTACAGTCATCCTCTCTCTGATCTCATTGCGGAGCCCTTCTTCGAAGTGACTTGCCTATTCTTGCTTTGTCCTTACCAATTTCGGAACATACAACATCAACTCGTTAAAACGAGTCTCATACTCGTCTACCGTTGAATTTCCCTGCTTCAGGCTTAGAAATTCCCTTCTCTTCTCTTTTTGATGGAAGTACGTGAAATACTAGCCATCGAACTCTCTAAGAAAATCTGTCCAGGTCAATGGCGTAGTGAAACGGGATTCTACTACACTCCACCAAGTACGAGCCCGTTTCTCCAACAACCTTGTGGCCACCATTACTTTCATCTCATTGTCCAGTTTCATGTCCATGAAGGTCTCGGATATCTGATTGATCCAATCCTTTGTCGTTGTTGCGTCCAATTCACCAGCAAAAGAAATACAGCCAAGTTGTCTAGCTTCTTTTAGCTTCTTAGAGATGGACACTTTCGGTGTCGGTGGTGGTATTGTAGGCATAACTAGAGGCATTGGAGGTGGAATTTGACCAGTTTGAGTCTGACCAACTATCGTAGTGAAAAATGCTACCAATGCCTATGCCGCTTCAAGTAGCATGGCAAGAGCGCCAGTAGGTGGCAGGGGAGGTGGTGGATGTTGAGGACTCTCTGTCGATTCAGTAGCAGGTGTTGCTTGGAACGTAGATACAGCTGTATCCTCCTCTACCACCTCTAACAGCCGAGGTTGGGAATGAACCCTTATTCTCCCAGCTGATCGAGTAACGAGTGGTTGCTTGCGTCTAGGAGGCATATCGATCTATAAAGAAAAATTTATGCAAATTTAAGCGACCTCAAGTTCTATATGCAAATGCATCCTAGTAAATGTAACCTGACTTAACCTAACTCGGGGCCACACTGACACTGTAAACTCTAAAACGACTTTTTAAAATCAACTCTTTAAAATCAAATTTCGAAACCAAGAGCTTTGATACCAATCGAATTGTCACGCCTTGAAACTCCCATCAGGCCTGCGACAACCGCCGCGATGTCTCGATAGGTATTCATACCCTGAATACCAACCGAAACCCCGTAAGGCTATCTTATCACTGTCCTTATCTCCTTTATGAGCGATAATCATTGAACACCCCGTTTTAACAAATTTTCATTTTAAATGTAATAAATATCATTGAAATATAAATATAATAAAGATATTTAACAAAATACTACAATTTCTTATAAAATAATATTTACAGAGTGTTCTAATAAATAAGTTTTATAGTGTAAACATAAAATAAAATCTCACACTGAAATACAAATAAGTAGAGTATGCAGTAAATTTACAACAACTAGTGGGCCCATAAATATACAAAAGAAAGGAGGACAGAAACCTACTGCGGAATGAGGTTGCAAAAACCAACTGTCGTCCTCCGCAAACACGGTTATCTACAACTAGTCTGGTCCTGAAATGTTGGAAGAGAGAGTGGTGAGTTTGCACAACTCAGTGAGTAAATAAATATCTCCTAAACTATCTAAAGGCGAGTAATAGGAGACAAAGAAAATCTTTTTATATCAAAGGGTTTCATAACATAAAACCTTATTTAAACCAGTGCAAGTAATTTTAATTTACTCACATAATAACAAATATGATGATAATAATAATAATAATAATAATAATAATAATAATAATAATAATAAGGCTTATGATTTATCAAAATCGTGGCTCGTGCCATGAAATACATACTTGGGGATACCTTGGCAGAGGTATCTAACTGAGTCCGCCAAGGTTGTTAAAGTTCTCGTAATTTCTCAAAATAAGCCTTTCCTGGGTGTTGGCTGAGTTCACCTTCACGTGGTGGTTTATCGTGAAGTGAACTCTGTCATATCTTAGGACAACCCTGCATGCTTTTACAATTGAGATAAAAGTATATTATAGGGTTTTACCATGCCACCTTTAAATAGGTCGGTCCACGGAAACCCATCTACTGCAACAGATATCAATCCACCAATTAACAAAATTTTAACAGTATGACTAGGCTATTTTATTACTAACCAGCTTGCACGACAAACAACAGTTCATATAGATTTCAACACAATAAACCAGCAGCCAGTCATACCACATTTTCATAAGCCATAATAATTTAAGAAATACCATTTATCAGGCAATAAACAACGGGTTCTCCAATTACTCATTTTTTCAAATAATTCATAAAATCTTCAATTCAATTTATAAAAATCGAATTTATTGCAAAAATTCAATTTATTTAAAGAATTCACATTTTTTTCATAAAATAGACATTTCACCAATTCAATTAATGTTTATCATAAAATCATCAAATTTAATAAAATTACTTTAGATAAATAAGGTGATAAATAATTTACTCACTGTTTTTGAAAATCTGAATTTTCAGATGCACTCGCGCTAGTGGTCCTCAAGCACGATCTCCTTGCCTTTTTTGGACGTCTCACCACCTTGACAAATAATAAAGTTGAGGAATATACTAATTTGTCCCTAAATTGATATAAACTAATTTAAATCACTAATGCATGATATGCAAATGCAAAATGCGTCCGAATGTCACCTAAACGCGGTGTCAATTAAATTTGACCGATCACCCGATTAATTGACAATTATGTCCAAATCACTTCCAAATCATTCTTTTTCTCTTCTAATACCTTAATTCACCAAATATCATTCTAATAATACCAAATTCAGCATTTAAACTCCCACATTTCCTTATAGAAAAATTCGATCATTTAGTGCACTAGCACCAAAATTTTTCCTACTTAACCTTTTCACCTTAATTCATCATTTTCTAAACCTTATCTCTTGAAATTCAAACAATCTCTCATTGATACTCAACCCACATGGTTCAGCCAACAAAGAACCCTAGAGAAATTGAATGTTTTTCTTAGATTTTTGTTCATAACTATGCTTAACTATGACCAAATCTTAACATAGTTCAATTTCAAGCGAAACCAATATAAAATCCTCATCCATACCCATTCGGCCTCAAGAAATTCAGCATGATAACTCATCATTTAACCATGGAAAATAAGAACTAAAGCATGGGTAAGCTAGGGTTAGGGTAAAACTAAAGAAATTTTACCTTTGTTTGGCTTGAATCTTGAAAAACTTTGAAATTCCTTGATTTTTGGCTTGGTTTTCTTGTTTTTCTCCTTTGTTCTCTTTTGTTTGCCTTTGAATCTGGTTTGTGCTGAATTTGGAGAGAAAAAGTGAGGGTTATAGGCTGATTTTATTAGTTTAATAATAAATTATAATGGGTTGCCACATGGCATAATGCCATTGGCCTATTTTTTTAACTTTTTGACTTGTTTTTTGATTTCCCCCACAACTATTTCAACATTTATCCATTCCATTGTTAAATAAAATCCTTGGTCTTGACAAGTGCCGAGCAGAAAAATTTACCGATTTGCCTTCGAGACGAAAAAATTACAATTTTGCCCCTATACTCCGAAATATATCGAAATTACATTTTTTTCACTTTTCAACCTCAAATAACATTTCAATTGATTTATCTTAATCAAATGGGGCCAAAATCTTTTCTGAAAATTTTCGTTTTGTCCTCTAGTGGTAAAATTACCATTTTACCTTTATACTCGAAAAATACCGAGAATCACAATTTTTCACTGCTAAACTTCATTTTATGCTCCAATGATCATATTATATTTTATGTAACTATTGTTGGTCAAATGTAATCAAAATCTTTATTAAAAACCCCCATTTTGTCATTAAATTGAAAAATGATCGCTTTGTCCCTAATCGGTCAATTTCTTCGATTGACTCCAAATTGGCCTTCGAACTCCAAATTACTATTTCGAGTAATTCCTAGACTGTGAAATTCCTTATTTCACTTTAAAATCCCTATTTTAACTTGTTCGAGGCATAAATCAACTTATTTGTACTTCTAAGTACAATACAGGTTTTTTATCAATTTTATTGGGCTATTCAGATATGCAGGCATGATGTCACATATATAAATGTCATGTCAGATAATTTAGGGTCGAGCTTGACAAACGGTCCAAAGATGGCCTAAATCATCTCCCTAACTAAATATTACCTAAGATTTCACCTCAAGAAAAAATCAAGCAAATTCTAGAATTCATGATATAATCTAAAATTCACATCAACATAAACTTTCTCTAGATATTCATAATAATTCAAAGTAAAAGATATTGTGCTCAAAATTGTGGAAGTCACATCCTAACAATGATACTTAACAATAGAATTTAGCATGAATCCAAAGAAAAACCTTATTCACCAAAAGCTAGAAATTCAAGACAACTAGTTATCATCATTGGATAAAAAAAATCATTGAAAAAATTTGGCACAACTGTACTCTAGATTCCTAAAATTCAAACAAAAAAAAAAATTCATTCACCAACTAATCCTAAATTATTTATAAACCTAGATAAACATGCAAATAAAATTAAATCTAAAACTTCCACAAAATATTCATCAACGAAAAAATAAATTCACCCCCCAAACTTAAACTAAACATTGTCCTCAATGTTATAAAAAATAAAAAAAGGTAAAGAATACTCCCCTGATGATTGGATGAATTTTTTGAGAAGCTCTAATCCTCTTCCTTATTGTTATCATCTTCATTCTCACTTTTTAAAAGGACTTTTTTTCCTACAAAAAATAATAATAATTAATGTAAAAATAAATAAATAAATAATTAAAAATAAAATAAAGAAAAGGGTTTTTTTTTTTGGGTAATGGGTAATGGTTAGTGGGTAAATGGGGGTTAATTGGTAAATAGCTAATGGGTAGTTGGGTAAGTGGGCTAATGGGTAGTTTGGTAAAAAAAAAAAACAAATTGGGTTTAGTTAGTGGGCTGCCCAATGTTGGCAACCCACTTAAGGGGGGAAAGAAGGGGATATGGGAAGTGGGTTAGTGGGTTGCCAATTTTCGGTAACTCGCTAAAGAGGGGGGCCCGTTTTGGCTTTCTTTTTTTTTTTTGGGCGAGCCGCGGCTTCAAGAGCAGTGAGCCATGGCTCACGTTAGTGTTGTTCGTAGAGCCGCGGCTCGCCACAGTGGGAGTCGTAGCTCGCCACAATGAGAGCCGCGGCTCGCCACAGTGAGAGCCACAACTTACCATCATTCCATTTTTTTTTTGGAGCCGCGACTTTAAGCCTAGGAGCCGTGGCTCAGATTGTTGAGCCCTGCTTCCCTTAACGGGAGCTGCGGTTTACAACCTTTTTTTTTATGAATTTTTTTTGAAATATATTATTTTTATTTTTTTTTAATTTTTTTAAAAAAATTTTACATGCACCTACACACATAAAAGAGAGTGTTAATAATCTAATAATTAAATAAATAAGAATAAAAGAAAAAAAAGTTAGAGTGTTTGGGTTACCTCTCAAGAAGCGATTCTTTAAAGTCACTATCTTGACTATAATATCCCATTCTATACTACTTTATATGGCTTGAGACTTTCTTTATTGACCTTGATTGCTCCGGTAAGTCCACTCTAAATCTCAATATCATCATAAGGATAAATCTTCACCACCTTAAAGGTCTTTCCCCAATATGGTCTAAGATTTGATGGCAAAAGATGGAGTTTTGAATCAGGCAATACTACTCGCTATCCAACCACAAAATCAAGATAGTTGGAAAGTGGTGGTAGTTTTGTCTCAAGAATTGGCGCCTGCTCCGTTGAAGGTGATGGAATAGGCTTACCTTTACCTTCATTGACTAAATCCACTTTATAACAACTATCAGTATAGAGATACTGAGTTGTGTTGGCTCTATTAGTTTTTGATGATAATAAAACATTCCCATGTCATTTGTGTCTAATGTTTTTACCCAAGTGTGCAAGATAAAGATTTGTAGGCAAATGATATATCAATCTTTCAAATGTGCACGTAAGAGATTGATATGGATAAAGAATAAGATTAACCAACATAAAGGAAGTGCTCTGGTTGAATAATGAAGAACATTGGTTGGCCAAACTTTAAATTGGAGAAGTGGCGGGCTAAAGCATATTGAGAAACAGAACTGACTCAGTCGACCAAGAAAATGAGTTAGTCAACTAAGTGCTTTTTGCCAAAATCTGAGACTGAGACAAAACCAACTTAGTCGACCAAAGGAAAAATGTTAGTCGACTAAGAGCTCTTTGTCTGCAACTTACGCCAGACCATTACAAGACAGATTAATGGCTAGAACTTACCCCAAACTGTTTATAACGATCACAAACTACCCAACAGCCATCAGACATGCTTCTCCAACTATAAAAGGATCTTTAAATGGCTAAGAACTAACTTTTGGAAACTTTTGGAAGATTATTGAGAGATTTCATCATATTCAAGCTAAGAAAGAGCAGAAAACTTAAAAATTCTTTGTACTCTTCATTGCACTCAAATGCCTATCTTTTGTATTTGCATTCAGCACTGAACCGCGTACCACTTAGATCAATTTGTGATCATAGGTACTTTCTTTTCTACTCATCTTTATATTTTTAGAGTGAGAGTTTCACTCTAAATGGTTGTTTCAAGCTAGGGTGCTTGAAAGAGTGAAGGTTCCAACTTAGCCTTGAAAAGTTGAGTGTCACGGCCCAAATTTCGAGCCACAACCGACGCATGGGCCCAATGGGCATAGCCGACTAAGCCCAAGCAAGCCTTTTTTAGTAATCATGTTCAACATTTCATAAATCTTGCATTACCATTCCTAAACCACAATTCGTGATTCACAACTCAATGTATTTAAGTACATAACATGTATACCACATATTTATATTTGCATTATCTCAAAGTACTGTCATTCATTGCCATCTCATAGAGGCATTATCGATCCAACATATATATATACTTCATTTATAACAAGACTCCTAGTAGTTACATTACATATACTTGTACACAAACAAAGACTCTCGACCGTCAGCGGAGTGACTTTGAATAAAGGCACAGTTATTGAGATGCTATAGTACCTACCAAAAGACGAGCATGTGTGGACGACTTGGTCTAGGTCCCAATTGCCTTTAAATCTGAAAACATGAAGTTTAAAAATGTGAGTATAAAACTCAGTGAGTAAACATAGGAAGGGAACAAGCAATGATAAGAAAAATTTGAAAATCATGATGCACTTGTTTTGAAAACAATGCAATTTAATTTAACCTTTTACTAAAATCCTTTATTTCAAACATCAATTTGTAAACTCTTAGTGTTGCAAAAACCCATACTCAATCATGAAGATAAAGGAGTGAAAAGAAAATTATATTAGAACTAAGCAAGGTAGCAATGTGATAGCACATTTTTTTGCTGTAGGGAAAGGCATTCTTTGTTTGCATATGTTTTGATTTTTCAAGTATATTTCTCACTGCAGAAGTCCAATTGACATTATTTTTGGACTATTAGAAAGATAAGAGACTGGAATACATCTTTAATGTTGACCACTTTGACCAGTTCTAACGGGAAGGTGGTTAAAATAATTTTCAAAGTGAAAGCACTCTCATTGTAGCTGAAAGGTATTTTGGGTTTGCATATGGTTCTGTTTTTCAAGAATATCTCACACTAAAGAGGTCCAATTCACATGATATTTAGACCATTAGAAAGCTAAGCGACTGGGATACAACTTTTGTGTTTACCACTTTGCCCAGTTCTAACCAGAATGTGGTCAAAAGAATTATCAAACTAAAAGTAGGGAACAAGACTCTAGAACCACCCGAGAGTTTTTGGCTGCAGCCAAAAACAGGGCATAAAAAAAAAGAGTGTTTGTTGAACACGGGGGCAACCATTTTTGCTGCAATAAACTCAAATTAAAATACTTAGCATTTCTCAAGGTACAATGCATGATTCACATACAGTACAACCATAAACCATATTCATAAACTTTCTATTTCATACATGTATTTACACATATATAACCACAAATATCATCACCACATTACTAGCTCATGTGCAACCCCCACATCGTGCACAACTAATGTCATCCTCCACACTCCCACACCTTGCCATCATCGACATGTGCATCCCCCCACATCATGCACACGCCCGGTTATATTTAGTCATCACCAGCATGTGTATCCCCCCACATCGTGCACACGCACAGTTACATCAATTACACAAAATTACTTAACAATACATATCATATACTCTTATATACATATTAGCATCATATAGAGGTATATCGATTCATCACAATCATGTTCCATATCACAAAAACATTTTACTAAAGGCTTGTTCCCATGCATTTTTTATAGAAAAACAATTAAAATGTCTCAATCAACCACATAGGCCTTAATCCCAAAACATTTTATGCAAGTTCACTCACTGGTCTTTTTGATTTTTTTGCTTGACTCTAGCTTCAACTAATGCTCCAAATAAACATGTGAGGCCTTGTTGGAACCTATCACACACAATAGCATCACAAACTAACTCAATTCACATAACCATAATTCTAAAAGCTATTGCCTAAATCATGTTTTACTAGTTGTTCCTAACTAGCTTCCAACTACCATTAAGTGGTTATCTATTTTCTCCACCCTAGTATCACTAGAAACAAATAAACAAACCTCAACAATAAAACAAATCTCAACTCCAATTACTAGCCATTATCAACGACTTAGAAATTCAACTCAATTTCATTACTCACCTTGATAATTTGGTAATTGAATTCCTCCTCAAGAATACTCAAGCTATCGAAGAAAATCTTTTTTTCTCTTTTGAAATTTTCAGCTAGTGAGAGAAAGTATTATGGAAAGACTTTTGAGGGTTTTAAGGGGAAAGAGTAAGAGAGCACAAAGGACTTGTGAAAATGTGCACAAAGCATGAAAATTTAAGGCTAACTTGAAAAGTTATGGAAGCTTGAAGAAAAACCCGCATGGAAGATGAAGAAACATATGATGGGAGGAAGAAGAAGAAGAAGCTACTGGAGAAAAATGAAGAAGCTGCTGAAAAAAATGATATTTATAGCTAAAGCTTATCTAGTTTTTGCTTAAATTACCAAAATGCCCTTAACAAGTTAACTTGTCTTCCTCAATTTCTTTGTGCAATCTTTTTACTCTTTTGACACTAGACCAGGTCCATAACAGTCTAGAAATACTTGAGTTCATAAAAATTTAAAAATTTTGATTCGAGATGAAAAATGACCATTTTACCCTTATCTTGGAAATCATCATTATTTCCTATTCTTTCGTTATTTTATCCTCATTTTCATCATTCATTTATTCCTTAGGCCTATTTAGGCCTTAATAACATAAAAAAACCCATTCGTAGGAGTTTACCAAGAGAAATGATGAAATTACCCTTAGTCCACATTATCGCGTCTATTTCTAGTTACGTGTCTATTTAGGTTGAGATTTCATAGGTTCACTTTTGAATTACCTTTTTTAACTTGATAGTTAACCTCAATTGGCATCCGTAAACTTTATTAGCCACCATATCAAAATACGGGGTTCTACATTGAGTGTTGGGTTGTGGTTGAGCCTTAGAAAACCACTTTGGGGTTTTAGTTGAGCCCATGAAAAACTAGTGTAAAGGTTGTGGCTAAGCCTTGTAAAAGCCATTGTAAAAGCTTGGTGGAAGCTTGTGAATTCCACTGTTTTTAGTGATTGGTTTGAAAATCCTTGGTTGGATAATCAAGGTAGTGGATGCAAGTCTTGGACCGAACCACTATAAATCCTTTGTCTATTGTTTTCCTTGTTTTAAGAATATTTCTTAATCTTGCTAAAAAAGCCGAATTAGTGCTATTCACCCCCCTCTAGCACTCATATTTGGGACTAACAAGTTGCATTGAACAAATTAATTACCACTTCCTCTTTTCCAACTCTAAAAGTTATTTTGCCATTCTTCACATCAATAATTGCTCCAGTAGTAACTAAGAATGGTCTTCCCAAAAATAAGAGGAATTTCAACATCATTTTCAATCTCGAGCACAATGAAGTCCACCGAAATGTATAAATGCCCAACTTTAAGCAAAACATCCTCTATAATCCCAACTGGGTGCCTAATTGTTCTATCTGCTAAGTGCAAGGTAACTGTAGTAGGTTGTATCTCTTGAAATCCAAGTTTCCTAGCAATAGACAAAGGCATTATTAAAACACTAGCACCTAAATCACATAAAGCTTTAAAAATTTTAAAACTACCAATAGTGCAAGGAATAGAAAAACTCCCTAGGCCTTTAAGCTTTGGTGGAAGCTTATTCTGGATTATAGCACTACACTCTTCAGTAAGTGCAACTGTCTCAAACTCTTCCAATTTCCTTTTTTTGGTCAGGATGTCTTTCAAGAATTTAAGATAACTTGGCATTTGTTTTAAAGCTTCAGCAGAAGGAATATTAATGTGTAGTTTTTTACATACCTTAAGAAATCTTTGGAATTATTTGTCAAGTTTTTGCTTTTGAAAACATTGAGGAAAAGGTGGTAACGGTGTGGGTGCAGATTGTGATTTTTCTTTAAAATTTTTAGCAGATTTTTCAATCACAATTTCTTTTTCAGCATCTTTTACAATATCTTTTTCATCATATTGAATTGAAATTTCAGAATTGAAATCCTTATTACTTACCTTTTTTCCATTGCGGAGAGTGATTGCCATACAAAATTCCTTACCTTTTCTTCTTGGGTTGGGTTCAGTATCACTGGGTAAGGTACCATGAGGTCTAGAATTTAAAACACTAGCAAGTTGGCCCATTTGCATCTCAAGATTTCTAATTGAAGCTGCTTGATTTTGAATGGAGGCATCGGTCTTTGTCATGAATACATCGATTTTTGTTATGAATGCATCGGTCTTCATCATGAATTGCATGAACATATCCTCCATTGAAAGCTTTTTCTCTAGCATAGGGGCTCTAGATGGAAATCCAAGAGGAAAGTTTGACTTAGGTACCGATGAAGACCCTTGGTTGTTATTATATGAAAAATTAGGATAATTCCTCCAACCATGATTATAAGTGTTATAGTAGGGATTGTTCTATTACCTATTTTTAACAAAGTGACAAGACTCAGAATAGATGAGACAATTGTTATTGGAATGTCCTTCCCCACAAAATTCACATGTCATTAAGGAGTTCTGAACAACATTAACACTCAGGTTATCTATTTTCTTTGCAAGAGAGGCCAATTGTGTAGAAACAGTGTTTATCACATCTAACTCATAAATTTCAGTAATTTTTCTTGTACCCATTCGTTCAGATGGCCATTGATAATTATTAGAAGCTATTTCTTCGAGCAAGTCATAAGCTTCATCAATGGATTTACTCATAAGTACACCTCCAACAGCAACATCAATGGTAGTTCTAAAAGGTCCAAGCAAATCATTATAAAAAGTTTGAACTTGCAGCCACTTAGGTAATCCATGGTGAAGACATCTTCTCATCAAATCCTTATACCTTTCCCAAGCCTCATATAGTGATTCAAAATCAAGTTGCACAAAAGAAGTAATATCATTCCGCATCTTTACTGACTTGGCAGGTGGGAAGAATTGTGCTAAGAAATTTTGAGCTAAATCATCATAAGTATTAATGGAACCAGCTAGAAGCGGATTTAACCAACTATTTGCCTTATCTCTCAATGAAAAAGGGAAAAGCCTTAATCTTATGGCATCATCAGTAACACTATTGGTGTCACGACCCGGTACTCTCTTCGAGCCCGTGACAACCGTTGTGATGCCTCGATAGACATTCCTTATCCGAAATGTCAACCGAAACCTCACAAGGCTTTAACATCAGTTTTCAGCTTCCCCTGTGAGCAATAGTTACTAAATATCATGTTTTAAAGGAATATAGACTATTTTCAAATCAAAGACAGTCAAAAATTAATTTTTACCGCACAGGGGTATTTTGGTCATTTTACCCCAAAATTTTGAAACTTGCTAAAAATATATTATATATATGAAAACTATACATTTCATATCTAAAAATAAGTTTAGTAATCTAAATCATCCATTTAAAATGAATTTATGGCTAATCGAACTAAATAAAAATATTGAGTAAAAATATTCCATTTTCATATAAAACAATATTTATAAAAGTCTTCGTAAACAATTAATGTAACGTAATAACAAAATAAATTCATATATATAATAGCATACTGAGCCAGGGTATACAAAATATTCTACAATGACATGTGAGCTCTTGTGAGACCCTGTCAAGCTCGATTAAAAGACGGTATTGTACCGAGTGGTACAACGAAGTTAAATCGAGCCTTGAACTAGTTCAAATAGAAATTCTAAGAGGAATTTGAAAATTCTAAAACCCACAGAATGACTTAGAATAGTGATTCGGAGTTCAATGTCCAGTTTGGAGTCAATCGGGAAAATTGATCGGTTAGGGATAAAACGGTCATTTTACCATTTGATGAAAAAAATGGAGATTTTTAGTCAAGATTTGATCACATTTGACTAAGAATAATTATATGAAATACAATTATGATTATTGGAGTATAAAATGAAGTTTAGCAGTGAAAATTTGTGATTCTCGGTATTTTTGGAGCACAAGAGCAAAATGGTAATTTTGCCACTAAAGAACTAAACAAATTTTTTTTTTGAAAAGATTTTTGCCCCATTTGATTAATATTGATCAATATTAGTGATATTTGAGGTTGAAAAGTAGAAATAATGTGATTTCGGTATATTTCGAAATGTAGGGACAAAATCGTAATTTTACCATCTCAGGGGCAAAACCGTAATTTTCCACCACCAGAACATATTTTTCCAGCCATGGTCATCTTTTGATCATATCTTGACTTTCACTAATCATGTGGTGGAAAAGAATTGGAAGAAAAAGTCAAAAAATGGGCCAATGGCATTATGCCATGTGGCAAACTAGTTTATTTTAGTATTAAAGCTTAAAAATCAGCCATTTCAACCCATTTTCTTTTTCTAAATTCGGCACAAACCAGATTCAAGGGAAAGGAAAAGAGAACAAAGGGAAAAACAAGAAAACCTAGCCAAAAATTCAAGAAAAAATGTGATTTTCAAGGAAAATCAAGTAAAAAAGGTAATAATTCTTCACTTTTGCTTATGATCTACAATACCAATGCATTTCTTTCCATTTTCTATGGTTGAGAAGCAAAATCGTAAGAAAAGAACTGATTTTCCCCATGAATCTTTCAAGGCTGAATATCATAGGTTGTATTTGGAAAATGAAATGATTTCATTTGAAATGAAATAAATTAGAAATTGACAATTTAAGGTGAAAAAGTTAAGTAGAAAAAATTACAGTGCTAATGCACTGTAATGGCTGAATTTTTCCATGAGGAAATGGAAAAGTTTTAATGCTGAAATTTGTATTATTTAAATGGTATTTGATGAATTGAGTTATTAGAAAAAAAATGGTGCAATTTGGAATCAAATCGGACGCATGGGCCAATTTATCGGGTAATCGGCTGAATTAGGTCAATACCACGTTTAAACGATTGACCGAGTATTTTATGCATCCGTATAGAAATTAGGTTAATTTTATACCTAATTAACACCAATATAGTAATTAAATTATTGTGCTATTTGTTACGGTGGTGAGCCCTCAGATAAAGGCAAGAAAATCGCATTCGAGGATTAGCAGACAAAGCGCTCAAATTCGACTCCCAAAAAACCAGTGAGTGAATCTGCATTTCAAAAATGGTTTTGGGAAATATGAACCTATTTGAATAAAATGCTTGAATGATTTTATTCAACCTTCTTGAAAAGAACGGGTACAATGGGAACAAGCTTTTCATGAAAAATTATTTTATTGATGTGAAATTTGATTGTGTTGAATATTGCTCATCTATGTGATGCTTCCATGTATGGTTAAGAAATTTATGTGAATTCGATGTAATTGTGCATGTGCAAAGTAGGGACGGCGATACGTAGCACCCATAATTTCTTAGAAATTCAGAGTAGAGCAAAGTGAGGACGACGATACGTAGTGCCCACAATTTCTTAAAAATTCAGAGTAGAGCAAAGTGGGGACGATGAGGCGTAGCGCCCACGATTCTTAGGAAATTTGAGTTGAGCAAAGTGGGGATGGCGAGGGGTAGCGCCCATGATTCCTGAAAATTTTCACGCGTGAACTTTGGTGAAGCGTGATTATCCGTCCAGGGGCTTGCAGGGACGACGATTTGTAATGCCTGTAAGTGCTTTGATAAATGTCTCTTTTACCACCAATGACAGTGAAGACTTGGCGGTGTATATGATTGTTCTTGTCTTTGTGAATATATGTGTGATTGTATAGTATGTGAATTGCTTAAAATTGAGGATAAAAGGGTTTAATACAAAACCCTCGTATGGTTGAGAGAAACCCTCGTTCAGCGATGGGTTATGATTATGCTTCGCTGTAGCAAGAATGTCTTCATGCGGTAGCGATAATTGTTGATTTTGCTATCTGGCTAGAATAAATCCCAAGTTAAGTGGGAAAGGTTTAAATATTAGCTAGATAAAAAATTGTCTCATTTTCAACCGGTGTATCATGATTGTCAAATTTCCTGATTGAGATTGCTTGTTCCCGTCTAATATTCACTCACTGAGTATTGTACTCATGTTTTATAAAATTCATGTTTTCAGATTAGGAGACTGTTGGACCCTAGATCAAGGAGTCTCCGTAGTGCATCTCCTGGGTATGTGTCTGGCATTCGATAGTGATCCCTTTTATTGTAAATGTCTCCGCTGGAAGTCATGGGTCCTTTTGTATTGTGAATATGTGTATGCAATGTAAATTGCTAAATACATGATTGGTACAGTGCATGTATATTAATATCAATAATGCCATTGTGATTTGGCTGTGTTCACACCCGGGGAAAGGTGTGTGTATGCATGATGTGATATTTGTTAAGCAAGGGTAAATGGATAGGCTTGCTTAGGCTTAGTGAGCTATGCTCATTGAGCTCATGTGCCGGTCATGGCCTGGGAAATTGGGTCGTGATAGCTCCAAAACAACAACAATAAACAAGACTGTAGGCCTACGATTTCTAAAGGTGCGAATCCAATAGCGAACCCTCGACAAAATCGACTATCTATAGACTGCCCTGAGCCTGAAATGGGTGAAAGCAGAATGGTGAGTTTTTATAAATGTAGTGAGTAAGCAAAGATCAACTATAACATCTAAAGCCAAGTAAATGGAGATAATTAAAACATTTCATCATAATATGAGTCATAGCTTTAGAACTCATTTCAACCCATATACAACAATTACATTTCATCAAAATAATCAACAAGGCTTATGACTCTCTTAAAAACTTGGCTCTTGCCAAAACTCGTACTCAGTGACACCTTGACCCAGGTATCCAATCGAGTCCACCAAGGCTATTAAAATGACATATACACATAAAACATATTTTTACATTTAAAAACATAGTCGTTCCTTGGCGTTGGCTGAGTTTCACCCTCACATGGTGGTTCGGCGTGAAGTGAACTTTAAACTACTTTAGGAGATACCCTCTGCGCCTTTCATACTAAGGTAAAATATAACGGGGTTTACGATGCCTCTCTAATAGTTTGGTCCATGAAAACTCGCCCACTATAGTAAACTAATCAAATAACCCACCAAATCAATAAAATTTCGAAAGCATGACATGGCTAACATGATATTACCCAGCCTGTCAAGGTAAAACAAAACAGTTCATATATTTCACACAACCACAAATCCAACCATTCATGCCATCACATTGTCATAAGCCATCAATTCAAACCATATAACAATTCCAAATCCCGTTATGCCGAAACATTCATTACAAAGCAGGGTCGGCATAAAGAACAATAGTCAAAACATATATATATATATAATACAAGTATATAATCTCTACTTACTCAATTTCCAAAACCGACGTTCAATTTCAAAACAATTTATGAATCTTATTTCATTTAATCAACACTTCAATTGTAAAACATAATAATTTATAATTTAAGTTCATTATTCTTTAAAATCATAAAAACGAGTATAAACTACTTTAGATAATTAAGATGATACTCTGTTTACTCACAATAATGGGAGTACTTATACTCTTGGTCCTCGGGTACGATATCCTTACCCTTACTAGAGGGCTCACCACCTATACATAATACACAATAAGTAATTCAATACATTTGTGCCAAACTGTTATAAAACTATTTCAGGCTCTATATGAATGCATGAAATTGAATGAGAAAGGTTCGAATAATCACTTAAAGATGGTATTCTACATAGGTTCAATTGTTATCGAACTGAAATGGTATTCGACCTAACTTGAACTATACACTGTTGAATTAACCAAAATATCCGATTCAACCCCAAATATATTCATTGCACTTCTGATAATCCAAATATATTCATTAGAAATCAAATCCAAGTCCATTTACTATGATTTTCTCATTATCGTTCAAATCGTTTACTAGAGGAACTATACTTTTCGATAACTGTTGACGATATCCGACACCATAAATCATCAAAAACGAGTTAAAAAATATGAAATATAACAAAATTTATCATCAACATATCCCCTAGTAAATTTAGCCAATAAGGGTTTGTTGAAGGACATGTGATTTTCATGCTTGTTTTTCATATCGAATATCACAAAACAACTAAAAACACCTAGATAACATGAAATCTAACAAAACACACCATCAAAACCTCCCCCCTTAGGTTCCGTCAGCATGCTTCCTTCACAAAAACTTGGGTTTCAACCATAGAAAAAGAAAAAAAAAGCATGGGAAAGGAAGATCTTAGCCTAAATTATGAAATCTTACCTCATATCGCGTTGTTTTTCAGAAATCTGATGAATTTCTCTTGAATTTTCTTCCTCAAGGGTTTTTCTATTCTTTCTCCCTTTTCCTTTGGCTTGCATGACAATGACAAAGTGAAATGGGGAAAGTTTATGTTGGTTTATAAAAGAAATTATAAAAGAATTAAAGCTTGACATGTGTCAACGTGTGATTGGCCCATTTCTCCCCATAAAGGTCGACCAAAGAGAGGAAAGAAAGAAAACAAGAAGAACAAACCCTAGAGTGAAAAAATCAAAGGGAAATTGTTGGATTTCAAGCAATCAAGCTAGTAAAGGTAAAATTTCTTGACTTTGGCTAAAGATCTATCATTCTTGTGCATTTTCTTCCAATTTAAACGGTTGAGAATCAAGATCTCATGAATGTGTTCTTGTTGGTCAAAGCTTTAGAGGGACGTTTTTCAATAGATTTTAGTGTTTTTAGTTAGTTAGTAATGTGTAGTATGAAAAAGAACCAAGAAAAATTTATTTTCTCCCATTACCCATCAAGGCCGAATATTATGGAGTGAATATTGGGAAGGAATTTTGTGACATTTTATGTTAATTGGTTAGGAATTAATGGTTTTAATAAATGGTAGTGATGGAAACCGAAAATGATGACATTTAGCATGAAACCACAAATTTCATATTAAATCATGATTGGCCGAATTCTTCATGTGGTGAGTTGATGTTGAAATTGATTTTATTCTAAGTGAATTTGATTAGAAATTGATGAATTATGGTGTGAGAATCAAGCTTGAAAAATTTTATTGGTGGTGGACATTTTATGGCCGAATATTCCAAAATGAAATGTGAAGGTGGTTTGGCCACATTTCATGTTAATTGACTAGTATTTTGGATATAATTGGAGTATTGAGAGTGAAATGAAACAAATTGGAGTTGAATTGAGTATATTGGCCAATTGATCGGGTGAAAAATCAAATGAGGTCAATATCAATTTATTTAGGTATACAATGGAATTTAGAAAAGATACCATATCTAGATAGTCACTCAAGCATTTCATATTTCATGTTACGCATTAGTAAAGAGCCTGATTTGGTTTTATATCAATTTAGCACCAATTCAGTGAATTGTTTGCTGTACATTGTGGATAGGTGGTGAGTAAGCTATACTAGTAAAAGTACAGAGATTGTACCCGAAGACCGGGACTATGAGTATATCTACCCCTGACACTGTGAGTAAACTTATTATTGCTTTAATTATCTAGAGTAATTTTTACTCAATTTGATGATTTGTGAAAAATTATTTTAAATGGTGAATTTCCTTGTTTTATGAGAAAAATGTGAATTTATAAAATAAATTGAATTTTTATAAATAGAATTGAAAATTGGATAACTGATTTGAAATTAGAGTAATTGGAGACCACATGCTTTATTGTAAAGTATGATTTGCATCAAATGGCTTATGATATTATGGCATGATTGGCTGAATTAATAATTGTATTGAAAAATGTGGACTGTCTGCTTTGTACTGATAAATTGCTTAGCAATAAAATTGCCAAGTCATGCTATTGAAATTTTATTTAATTGGTGGATTATTAACTACTGCAGTAGATGGGTTTCCGTGGACCAGCCTATTTAGAGGTGGCATGGTAAAACCCCCTATATATATCTTTATCTCAGTTATAAAGGCGCAAAGGGTTGTCCTGAGGTATTATAGAGTTCACTTCGCGCTAAACCCCCACGTGAAGGCGAACTCAGCCAATGCCAAGGCATGGCTGTATTTTAAACATTTATGAAGTTTCAACAACCTTGGCGGTCTCCGTCGGATACCTCTGATCAAGGTGCCACCGAGTATGATTCTTTTTATTGGCATGAGCCAAGTTTTCAAGAAAACATAAGCCATGTTAATTTTAGAGAAAAATGAATTTAATTTATCTAGTGAAAGAAAATGAAATGTTGTGAATCATTTTATGCTGATTTATTTAATCGTTTCCATTTACTCGACTTTAGATAGTTTAGATGGTATCTGTTTACTCACTGGGATTATAAAATCTCACCACCCTCATTTCCATCCGTTTCAGGCTCAGGTTAGCCAGTAGTTAGCCGATAACGTCGAGAGACGAATTTTGGAGTCTTAACCTTGGAAGTCAAAGGTTTTTTCGACTCACAGCCTTAGATCAATTTCGTTGTTCATGGGCCCACTTGTCAATGTATATTGAATTACGTACTTTGGTTATTTTTACTACAGTATGTAAGAGTTTATTTTGCTATTACGTCTCAAAAATTATTTATGTAGCTTTCCATAAAAATTGTCTTACAAGAAAATATAATATTTTATTCAATATTTTTATTATATTCAAATAGTTACCATTTCACTTTAAATAAAGGTTTTAGACATCCAAACTTATGTTTGATTATGAAATATGTATTTTTCACCCACGTACTTCATTTTTAGCCGGTTTCGAGATTTTTGAAGAAAAATGACCAAAATAGCCCTGTGAAGTAAAATTTTCTTTTTGACTGTTTTTAACTTGAAAATGGTTCCTATTTCTCCAAAACATGATTTTAGTAACTAATACTCACATGGGAGATGAAAAGACTGATATGTAAGCCTTGCGAGGTTTTGGTTGGCATTTCGGGTAATGAGTGCCTATTGGGACGCCGCGGTGGTTGTCATGGGCTTGATGGGAGTTTCGAGTCGTGACAATTAAAGTGGTATCAGAGCTTTTGCTCTTAAAGCTTTTAATTTTAAAGCTTTTGGTTTTAAAGTGTTTTAAAATTTTACAGTGTCAGTGTGGCCCCAAGTTAAGTTGGGTTAAATAGGATACATGAATCTGTATAAAGAAACATACCCACTCATGGGATACATAAACGAGTAAGTAATTACAGTTTGATTGTGCATAGGTTTTGAGGTACACTTATTACCCGTCCATCATGTCTAAAAGAAATGGTGACCCTGATACCTTTCAGAGTAATAGTGAGGGATCATTAGATTCCATAGCTAGGAGTAGATGGCGCTCGGAACTGAGCAGTCTAGAAAGATATCCATTTAGAGTTCCTATAAATTGGACTCCATCGGATTTAGGATCGAAGGTTCGGAGACAAGAAAGTTCTAACACTAGTGAGACTGATGAAAGTGCTAGTAGTAATGATGTTAATGTACGCATAAGAAATTCCCTCTTGAAAGAATTTGGGAGATGTGCTCAAGAAAAGAGAAAGGAAAAAGAAATTGTAGCAAATCTTCCCCGTAGGAAGATGGCTGCTGTAAGGCATTTTCCTCTTAGGTGCGGAAGGAATGCTGCACCGGTGCGTGACGAGGATTGTCGGAGGATCTAACAAGCTTGGATTAGAGAACAAAAAGAAAAATCTCAAGAGATAGAAAAGGATTTGGAAAAGGATCTTGAGGAAAAACGGGAGTAGAATCTTAACACTCTCGTTGAATTTGGTACTATCTTAACCTTAGGAAGTTGTAGTGAAAACGAAAATAGCAGTAGTTATCTGTATAAAAGAATTAAAAGTTGTTTTGTTTTGTATGACTTGTGTGGACTGTAAGATAGCTGTTTAAATGGTTTGACCTGTATAGTAACCTTTGTGGTATGGCAAAAATAGACTGGTAAAATAGTTATTGCGGAAGAATACTTATCTTAGTGGTATGATCGATCATTTTACATAATTATGATGGACTGATGAAGAAAGTCAATAATGAATTAAGCAACTACAAAGTCTGATAATGAACTATTCATTTTACAAACGTAATTAGTCAAGAATTGATGAGTAAAGTTGAGCTTCTGACAACGAGTGGTATGCAATCTGATGGATACACAGCTAATAGTACATTTGGAGATCATGATTTAATAAAACTACACTGAATGTTGTGATGAAAGTATATGAATATTAGAAGTGAAATATATTCAAAACTAGATATATGGAGACCAAGGTTCTGATTGGAAACTTGTGATAGAAAATTAACTTTACAAGTAGCAGTTTCCATAATCATAACACGTATGGAGGTTATCAATATATATAAACATACATTGAATTGTTAAAGTTATAAATGGAGGTTATCAATATACGAAAAAAGTATAAGAGAATATTATGTGAATTGAAAAGCTTCTTCGTGGACTTAGATATTGGGAGCGGCATAAAGATAAGACCCACGAGTTGAAATATGGTTATTGGATTGGATGCTAAGTTTTGTTATTTGGAGTCTTCAGTGTATTAGGGAAATGTTAAGATAAAGATGATTAGTAATGGATAATGGAAATAGAGATATATCGTAAGTAATAAGTAATTATGTATATGATGATATATACATATAAAGATTATTAATATGCGGACATACACTTCGAATTGTAATTTACAAATTCGAAGTATTTAAGATATGATTAAATGGAATTAGTATTAGTTAAGGTATGTAAACCTTTTAAGTAATTTCTGTGGAGTATGCATGATAGTAGAATGGAAGAACATAGCGTTGTGATACTATATGGTGAAGTTACTATATATATTATCGAAAGAATATTCTGAAGAGGAATTTGGTGATTGTAGATAAGTGTTATGGGATAATATAAATTTGAAAATATTGACCTTACCTATCATTTGTAATAAGCACAAGGGAATATAAATGGTTATGGAAATTGCGATGTAAGCTTGGGGGAAAACCAAACAGTTAAGGACGATTACGGTAGTGATCTTAAATTTGAATGAATAACATTGAGTAAGTAAATTCCAATAGTCACCGTACTGCGATGCTAGGAACACTTCTTGTCTAGGACCTGTCTGGGACACATGGATAAAATGTGGCAGACGTGAAATTGGATGTATGAGTTGAACTAAAGTCATTGAACTTGATTCAAAATCTTGTTAATTGGAGTTTTAAGGTTTCTAAAAGGTATCGATACGAGTGAATTGAAAAAAAATTATCTTTATTGCCCTATATATTGGCATATAAGAGAAGGAAAATCTAGGGAAACTTTGAGGAAGATACATAAAGATAAATTAATATGTGGAATACCAAGACGAATAATATGTGACTAAAGTCAAATCTTAAGAAATAAAAGACACAAGAGATTAGACCGTGTTAAAGGTTAAAGAGAAAGTGAGGGAAAGATTAGATAAACGTATGAGATATTGATAAGCAATGTTAATACCAAGTGATAAAGGTGTGAATGGAGATTTCAAGAATGATGTAGCAACTGAATTCATATAGAATATATGGCTATAAAAATTTACAAATATTGCCTTGATTTCGTCAAAAGGAAAGGATTAGTAACAACGCAAGTGAACTATGTGGCATGTTAGAAACCTTTTGAGATAAATTGAAGCGTGAGTAGTGAGTATGCAATTAAATATTTTGGTGAGCAAGTGCCTACCTTTATGGAGATGATATGCTCGAAGTATGAAAGAGCAAATAAATGATTTAGTGTCTCCAAAATGTTTAAACACCTTTAAGAAAAGAATTATAAATTTTACGCAATAAGTATAAGGTGCATGATTTGAAATTGGCTAAGGAGCCAAACGGCTAAGTCATAGGGTAAGTGGTCACATGCTTACTTTCACGAGCATTAAGTCATGTGGTTATGAAAAGGAAGCCGTAAGTTGATAGCGATGTTCGTACTGATATTGAAAAGTATTTGAAGAGAACTTAGTTTCAAGTCTTGTAATTTCGATAACAAATTGTAGATTGGCCAAGGGATAATGACGTCATGTTTATATGAAAGAATGGAACAATAGCTGATTGAAGCTAAATTTGATAAGGAAGTCGGATAATGAAATATTCTTAATATATTATGGAAAATTGGAATTTGAAAATGCTTGAGGCATATATGATTCAAATGAGCCTATGTCTTAAGTGACAAATCAATATTGGAATACAATAAGGATACAAGAGAATGTAGATGCGTGAAAGATAATCGAGGAAAAAAGGGATGACTCTCAGGAATTGTGGTGTTGCATAAGATGCAATGATCAAGTCAAGCCAGATCTTTGAAGCATCAATGATATTATAAAGCATACACATATAATAGATTGCAATTCAATGAAAATGACATTGTCATACAACGATATACAGTATAAGGAAATTGATAGTGCGGCTAAGCCTTATAAGACAAACTAATAGGATTAAGAAGATTGAGATCTCATAAATGTGAGGTAAATATGAAATATGTAGAAATGATTGAAGCCATTAATCTTCTCTAAAGCTGAGGATAAGTACAGGAATGAATATTGAGAAGTTGAAAAGAATGAAGTAATAAGATGATAATCGGTATACACGAATAAGTATAAATACGGTTGAAATCGATACAATTGATATGGAGTTATGGTCCAAACTTAATAATAGTAATTGAAGCATGCTTGATGTCTCGATATAAGAGATAATGATTGTACAAGGTACTGTAGATATGATTTCGGAGGTTGATGATAGATATGTGGAATGTACCCAAGTCGAACCGGAGGTAAATGAGGTGAATGAATCAAAATTTCCTATGAAAGGTGATGATATAGGAAAATTGAGCATCAGATGAAAGATTAAGACCCTCATCCTTTCTTCAAATTCGATAAGTGAAATTTTGAGGTCAAAATTTTATTTTTAAGGGGGATAGTGCTGTAAAGCCCGACTCAATAAAATACTTACCATGTCTTCGATGTGCTTGACAACATGTTGGCATACTCAAGTATCTCGAAAAATCGTCAAAAAGCCGATAGTGCATTTAGAAGTACAACTAAGTTGAATTAAACCTCGAACTAGTTAAAATAGGGATTTTAAGATGACATTAAAAATTTTGTAGTCCAAGAATAACTTAAAATGAGGATTCGGAGTTTGAGGGCTAATTTGGAGTCAATTTGGAATATTGACTATCTAAGGGTAAAATGGTCATTTTACCACCCAAGGACAAAATGGGAATTTTTTTAGAAGATTTTGACTACATTTGACTAAAATTGATCATTTGGAGTATAATTTGAGGTTAAGAAGTGAAAAAAAATTGTAATCTTGGTACTTTTCAAAGCATAGGGGTAAAATCATCATTTTGCCACCTTGGGGGTAAAATGGTAATTTTACACCACCATCACTTGTCATGCTCATAGAATTCATCCATTAACAATTTATATGGAGGATAATTAAAGTGTATTATGTGGTGGTGAATTAAAGGTTAAAGGATAAGTATTTAAAATTTTGGACCAATAATAAGATGCCATGTGTCAAGCTTTTATTTATTTATTATTTTCCTTATAAAAGATCATAAAATCAGCCCATTTCTCCCCATAAGGGTCGGCCAAAGAGAGGAAAGAAAGAAAACAAGAAGAACAAACCCTAAAGTGAGAAAATCAAAAGGAAACTGTTGGATTTCAAGCTATCAAGCTAGTAAAGGTAAAATTTCTTGACTTTGGCTAGTGATCTATCATTCTTGTGCGTTTTCTTCCAATTTAAACGGTTGAGAATAAGATCTCATGAATGTGTTCTTGCTGGTCAAAGCTTTAGAGAGAGATTTTGATGCTTGAATTGGTTAGATTTTAATAGATTTTAGTGTTTTTAGTTAGTTAGTAATGTGTAGTATGAAAAGAACCAAGAAAAATTTATTTTCTCCCATTACCCATCAAGGCCGAATATTATGGAGTGAATATTGGGAAGGAATTTTGTGACATTTTATGTTAATTGGTTAGGAATTAATGGTTTTAATAAATGGTGGTGATGAAAATCGAAAATGATGGCATTTAGCATGAAACCACAAATTTCATATTAAATCATGATTGGCCGAATTCTTCATGTGGTGAGTTGATGTTGAAATTGATTTTATTCCAAGTGAATTTGATTAGAAATTGATGAATTATGGTGTGAGAATCAAGCTTGAACAATTTTATTGGTGGTGGACATTTTATGGCCGAATATTCCAAAATGAAATGTGAAGGTGGTTTTGCCACATTTCATGTTAATTGACTAGTATTTTGGATATAATTGGAGTATTGAGAGTGAAATGGAACGAATTGGAGTTGAATTGAGTATATTGGCCAATTGATCGGGTGAAAAATCAAATGAGGTCAACATCGATTTATTTAGGTATACACTGGAATTTAGAAAAGATACTATATCTAGATAGACACCCGAGCATTTCATATTTCATTTTACGCATTAGTAAAGAGCCTGATTTGGTTTTATATCAATTTAGCACAAATTTAGTGAATTGTTTGCTGTGCATTGTGGATAGGTGGTGAGTAAGCTATACTGGTAAAAGTACAAAGATTGTACCCGAAGACCGGGACTAGGAGTATATCTACTCTTGATACTGTGAGTAAACTTATTATCGCCTTAATTATCTAGAGTTATTTTTACTCAATTTGATGATTTGTGAAAAATTATTTTAAATGGTGAATTTCTTGTTTTATGAGAAAAATGTGAATTTATAAAATAAATTGAATTTTTATAAATTGAATTGAAATTGGATAACTAATTTGAAATTAGAGTAATTGGAGACCACATGCTTTATTGTAAAGTATGATTTGCATCAAATGGAATGATTGGCTGAATTAATAATTGTATTGAAAAATGTAGACTGTCAGCTTTGTACTGATAAATTGCTTAGCAATAAAATTACCAAGTCATGCTATTGAAATTTTATTTAATTGGTGGATTATTAACTACTGTAGTAGATGGGTTTTCGTGGGTAACCTATTTAGAGGTGGCACGGTAAAACCCCCTATATATATATATATCTTTATCTCAGTTGTAGAGGTGTAAAGGGTTGTCTTGAGGTATGACAAAGTTCACTTCACGCCAAACCACCACGTGAAGGCGAACTCAGCCAATGCTAAAGAATGGCTGTATTTTGAACATTTATGAAATTTCAACAGCCTTGGCGGTCTCGGTTGGATACCTCTGATCAAGGTGCCACGGAGTATGATTCTTTTTATTGGCATGAGCCAAGTTTTCAGGAAAACATAAGCCATGTTAATTTTAGAGTGACATGAATTTAATTTATCTAGTGAAAGAAAATGAAATGTTGTGAATCATTTTATACTGATTTATTTAATCATCTCCATTTACTTGACTTTAGATAGTTTAGATGGTATCTGTCAAAGGTTTTTCCGACTCATAGCCTTAGATCAATTTCGTCGTTTGAGGGCCCACTGGTCAATGTATATTGAATTACGTACTTTGGTTATTCTTATTACAATATGTAAGAATTTATTTTGCTCTTACGTCTTAAAAATTATTTACGTAACTTTTCATAAAAATTGTCTTACAAGAAAATAGAATATTTTATTCAATATTTTTATTATACTCAAATAGTTACCATTTCACTTTAAATAAAGGTTTTAGACATCTAAACTTATGTTTGATTATGAAATATGTGTTTTCACCCACGTACTTCTTTTTTAGTCCGTTTCGAGATTTTTGAAAGAAAATGACCAAAATACCCCTGTGGAGTAAAATTTTCTTTTTGACTGTTTTTAACTTGAAAATGGTTCCTATTTCTCCAAAACATGATTTTAGTAACTAATACTCACATGGGAAGATGAAAAGACTGATATGTAAGCCTTGCGGGGTTTCGGTTAGCATTTCGGGTAATGAGTGCCTATCGGGACGCCGCGGCAGTTGTCATGGGCTCGATGGGAGTTTCGGGTCGTGACATAAAATAATAATAGGTGAAATTCATAGGCTTGACAAGTGTCATGGTGGTGTAAAATTTTTAAAATTCCAATTACGTCCTCGCGGGCACGTGAAATGACCATTTTGCTTTTTTGCTCAAAAAATGTTGGAATTGAAATTTTTCACTTTTCAAATTCAAATTATGCTTCAAATAGTCAAACTTGGTCAAAAATAACGTCCAACATTCCATTTTTGCCTTCTGGTGGCAAAATGACCATTTTGCCCATACTTTATGAAAATTCTCGATTAGACTCCAAATCAATTCTCGAACTCCGAATCACCATATTAAGATATTCTAAGGTTCAATAACTCTCAAATACATCCTAAAATCTTTATTTGAACTAGTTTGAGATTTTAATCGACTTAATTGTACCACTAGGTACAATACCGACATTTAACAATTTTTCAAGGCATTCCTGTCACAACTCGAAACTCCCCATCGGGCCCATGACAATCGCTGCGAAGCGTTGACAGACATTCTTTACCTCGAATGCTGATCGAAACTTCGCAAGGCTCTCGTATCAGTTTTCACGCTTCCCCAACGAGCGACATTTATTAAATATCACATTTTAAAGAATTTCAATTCATTTTCCAATCAGGACCTTAAAATATTATTTTCTGACTCACAAGAGCATTTTCGTCATTTCTCGTCGAAAATCTCAAAATTTACTACAAATGTAGTAATCGTGTTGAAAATACATATATCATGATTAAAAATAAATTTAAGTATCTAAAACGTTTATATGTGGTAGAAATTTAACTAGTTGAATAAAATAAAAATATTAAATAAAATAATATATTTTCTTATAAAACGATTTTTTTATAAAACTATTGATAAATAATATATATTTTTACATACTGTAATACAAACAGTCAAAGTATGAAATTTAAATTACAGTGACACGTGGGCCCATAATTGACCAGGAAGGTATAAGTCCATATACCTTTACTTTCTAAGGATGTAACTCTGAATTTATTTCTTGTTGTAATCGACTATCCACAGTCTATCCTGAGCCTGAAATGTGAATAGGAAGAATGGTGAGATTATAAAATTCCAGTGAGTAAACAAACCCCATCAAAATAATCTAAAGTCGAGTAAAAAGGAGATAAGTAAAACATTCCAACCCGATATATTTTTCACGGCATCTATACTCAGTTTACTCAAATAATCCACTTGGCATATGTAAAATCTTTAAAATTTTGGCTTATGCCAAATCCTGTACTCGGGGATACCTTGTGCGGGGGCATCCGCTCGAGTCCGCCAAGGTTGTAAAATTACTTTTTCTCAAAATTCGGCCATTCCTTGGCGTTGGCTGAGTTCACTACCACGAGGTGGTTAGGCATGAAGTGAGCTCATATCCTACCTCAGAAGTTACTCTACGCGCCTCTCCACCAACGTAAGCACAATAGTTGGGTTTCTGTGCCCCTCTTAAAGGTAGTCCATGGAACCCGCCACTGCAGCGACCACAATTATCCCACCAATTAAATAAAATTATCATAGCATAACATGGCCCACAATCCTTACCTTGCCTATCAAGGCAAATCAAAACAATTCACATATTTATCAAATCATAAAAATAGCCAGTTATGCCCACAATTTATCATAAGCCATACAATTCAAACAGTAATTTGCAAGACAAGTAAGCAGTCGCCCATTACTCTATTTTCGAAACCATTATTCAAATTTTTTTTCTAG
Source organism: Theobroma grandiflorum (assembly GCA_036013995.1). Classification (NCBI taxonomy): domain Eukaryota; kingdom Viridiplantae; phylum Streptophyta; class Magnoliopsida; order Malvales; family Malvaceae; genus Theobroma; species Theobroma grandiflorum. The sequence goes on from CP142126.1 coordinate 11,508,725, forward strand.
AAAATTTATAAAATTATTTTATAAAATCATAATTTTTTCTTAAAACAGAGTAATTTACCATTTAAACCCATTTTCTAGAAAATCACACAATTGAATAAATCTACTCTAGATAATTAAGATGATAATAAGTTTACTCACAGTACTAGGAGTAGAAATACTCCTATCCTCCGTCCTCGGGTGCAGTCTCTTACCCGAATCAATTTACTTACCACCTATCCATAATCCATGACACCAAATTCAATAAATTGTGTCAATTTATCATAATTAATTTCAGGCTCTACATAATGCATGAAATGCCCTACAAACTGTTCAAATAATCGTCTAAATACGGTATTAAGCCTAATCGCCTACACGCGTCCGAATCGGCTAAAATCTTCTATTTAATTCCGAATCAATTTCTTTCAATTTCCACACCTCAATTATACCCAAATTAACTTAATATCCTCAAATATGGTGCAAATTATCAGTATAGACTACAAATTACGAAATTACCCCTATTGGGTAAAAATTCAAATTTTCGTATTGAAAATTCCCATTTAATTTTTATATCCATAATTCATTAAAATACACTTAAATACCATGAAATATCCTCAAATTCAGCAGCCATAATTCCCTTAGAAAATTTGACATAAATGGGTTCAATGAGGGAAAATGCCATTTCTTGCCAAATTTTAATATTTTTCATTAGAACCTAGTTAAAAACGCTTAATTATTCATTTTTTTCAACCATTTTCTTTGAAATACAAACAATTCCTCCTTGATATCCAACCCACATAATTCGGCCTATGATGAACCCTAAAGGAATTGAATGTTTCTCTTGAAATTTTGTTCATAACTATGCTTAACTATCACTAAACATTAACATAGTTCAAATTCAAGCTAATCTAACATCAAATCCTCTTCCATACCCATTTGGCCTCAAGGATTTCAGCATGATTACTCAACATTCAGCCATGAATATTAAGAACTAAAGCATGGGTAAGCTAGGGTTAGAGTAAAACTAAAGAAATTTTACCTTTGTTTGGCTTGAATCTTGAAAAAACCTTGAAGTCCCTTGATTTTTGGCTAAATTTCTTGTTTTTCTCCTTTGTTCTCTTTTGTTTTCCTTTGAATCTGGTTTGTGCCGAATTTGGAGAGAGAATGTGAGGGTTATAGGCTGATTTTATTACTTTAATAATAAATTATAATGGGTTGCCACATAGCATAATGCCATTGGCCCATTTTTTTAACTTTTTGACTTTTTCTTCAAAAATTTCCATCACAATTAACTCAATATTTATCCATTCCATTGTTAAACAAAATCTCTTAGTCTTGACAAGTGCCGAGGTAAAAAATTTACCAATTTGCCCCCGAGGTGGAAAAATTACGATTTTGCCCCTATACTCCGAAATGTACCGGAATTACATTTTTTCCCACATTTCAACCTCAAATAACACTTCAATTGATCAATTTTAATCAAATGGGGCCAAAATATTTTTAAAAAATTTTTGTTTTGTCCTTTAATGGCAAAATTATCATTTTGCCTTTGTGTCTCAAAAATATCGGGAATCACAATTTTTCATTGCTAAACTTCATTTTATGCTCCAAAAATTATATTATATTTTATATAATTATTCTTAGTCAAATGTGATTTAATTCTTTTATAAAAATCTCCATTTTGTCCTTAAATGACAAAATGACCGTTTTGTCCCTAATTGGTCAATTTTTTCGATTAACTCCAAATCGAACCTCGAACTCCGAATCATTGTTTTGAGTAATCCTTGGATTGTGAAATTCTTGATTTCACTCTTAAATTCCTTATTTGAACTCATTCAAGGTTTAATCGACTTAATGGTATCATTAGGGACAATATCATCTTTTAACAATTCCTCGAATTTCCCCAAATATGCAAACACTCTATTGGGGATGTAAATGACATCGTAATTATTTATAGAGTAGGGTTTGACAATCCCAGTATGCAGACATGCTATTAAGTACATGAATGACATGGCAAGTATATAATAGGGCTGGGCTTGACAATTGGCCTTGAACGTATCGTAGATTTCCAAGAAATTTACAATATGAGCATTCAGATAATCATTAGGCAAACCCCCAAACTGAACAGTAATCTGAATCATCTGAATGATTGATGGCTTAATTTCAAAATTATTGGCTTGAATACGAGGTCTTCAGATACTAGAGTGGAGATTTTGTAATTGTGGGACTGCATAATCCTTCAAAGGCTTGGTCTCTTCCTTTTGTTAATCAGCCATTATTTTACTTGGAGTAGAAATTTTTTTATTTTTCCTCCGAAGTCTATGAAAATTTTTCTTGATTTCTAGATCAAAACGAACAATTTTCAAATTTCGAGCTCTTCGCATACAACGAACAAAAGTACCTGAAAAATTAAAGAAAAAAAAGTCTAGATTAAAATTAAGAATGCTTGGTATTAATATTAACAAGAAAGAATTAAAAATCAATTCTCCGGCAATGGCGCCAAAAACTTCTTAATTTCTCTACCCACACAAGTATACATATCGCGAAGATAATATAATGATGAATAGAGTGTCGATCTCACAGAGAATTGAATTAATCCTTATTGTTAACTACTAAAATTAAAACACGTTAATTTTATCTAAACAATTAAAATTAAAAAAGAAAATATAAATTATTAAACTAAAAACTAAAACTAAAATTAATCTAAAATCTACTAGCAAATTTACTTTATTAACTTTCAATAATTACTAGACCTAAGATTATGGTATCCTTCAATATTTCATCTGATTATCGTCTTTCTCTCTTAACTCAATTTAATAGATCAAGTTGCTAACCTAGAGTTCTAAGTTATTTATAAGTCCCTGTCGAGTTTTTTATAAAAATACCTCTCACAATTAATTTACTATATGTCTATGCAAATTAAATTGGAGAAAGATTCATTAAGTTTGTGCTCTAATTTTGGCTACGTATGGCTTATAGGTGTAACACCTCGAACCTTTGTTAGATGCCAATAAAACTTTGTTGATTAAACGGAGAATTAATTGATTCGAATTAGTGTGCTAAAGATTGACAAAGGATGAAAGGAGTGCTCAAGAAAAAAAAATATTTCGCACACGTAAAAGTAATAATTTAAATAATAATATTTTTATCGGAGGTGAATTAGTGAGCTAAAAGATGATTCGGAGGTAAATCGAAACATAATAAAGTGTTTCGGGACCAAAGTAGGGGAGTGAAAATTTTTGGAATAAAATAATATTTTATTTAATAAAATAATATTAAAATATTAATATTTTATATAATGTTGAAAATTAGTCATGAAAAAGGAAATATGAATAATTTAAGTGGGAGAGAAGAAATAAAGAATAATTTTGAAGGAAAATGGCGAAAATCGTACGGCGTGATTTTTATCGAGTACACGCGGTAAAGTAAATATTTAAATATTATGGTGACATCGCGTTGGAATGCGATCTCAATATTTTGATATATATATATATGTGTGAAGGAAAAAGAATAGAAGGAAATTGAAATTTAATAAGTGTGGATAGGAATTAAAAATATTGGACTTAATTTTTGGAGAGCAAAATGTTGAAAAACTCAGAAACTTTCTTGTACATGATTTAGTATTTTGGCCATATCTCAAGCTACAGAATTCCAATTACTAAAATTATTAAACCATTGGAAAGCTAAGAGATAGAGCTACAACTTTGATGAAGATCACCTTGCCCAGTTCAGTCTTTACAATAGAGAAATCGTGTTGGAAAGTGGCTGGACGTGATATGTCAGGAATGGAAATTGTAAAGATTGACAATTAAACTTTTAGGTCTCTTATTACATTTTTAAGCCTAATTAAATCGTAGGTTAATTAAATCTTAAATGAATATTTAGAAGGTGAAATGAGGGAATAAGATAAGCATAAAAAAATAAAGAAATAATAGTAAAAACAAAAGAAAAGAAACATGAAATGAAGGCATGAGATGGTGGGGACCGACCATGTGAAGGGGAAAGGCAAAGAAAAGTCAAAAAGGAACAATGTAGAAGAGTGAAGGTCAGCTAAGAGAGAAAAAAGGAATGAAAATAAGACAAAGGAAAGAAAAGACAAAGAAGTGAAGAGAAATGAAAGAAGAAAAGAAACAAAAGAAAGTAAAAAAGATAAGGTGGTCGGTCAAATAAGGAGGCAAACAAAAGAAATAAAGAGATAAGAAGATGGAAGAGAAATCTAGAAAGAAGGCACAGATAGAAAGAAAAAGAAAAATGAGGGGAAACGATAAAAGAGAAAGAAGACAAGAAAAATAATAAAGAAATAAGAGAAAAGGAGCAAAGCAAAATCAATCATGAGGAAGCTAAGAAAGGTCGGGCAAAGGAGAAGAAATGAGAGAAGAAATCGAGAGAGAAGAACCGTAAGGAAGAGAAGAGAGGAAAGATAGACACAAGGAAGAAAAGAAAGACGGGAAAAAGAGAGGAAAATGGAGCAAAGAAAAATCGTGAAAAACAAAGAAAGAAGGAGACTGAAATTTGGCAACTTAGAGAGGCACAAAGGAGCTGATTTTTTTACACTTCAAAGGAGGTAAGAGAGCTGAAATTTTTGTGGTTATATGGCTTAAAATATTCTGAAAATTTTGAGGTGAGAAAACTGATTTTTTTGGCTGCTGATTTGGTGCTTGAAATTAAGTTAAAAAGTGCAGAATTTGTTGTAGAAATTGTGTAAGCATGTGGTTGATTTTTGGAGGTTTATTGGTTGAACATTTAAGCTAAAAATTTCCAAGATCTTAGGGCTGAAAGAGGGTAGCTTGGCTATTGGAAATTGAGTTGAGAGAATGCAGCAAATGGAGTAGAGAATTGAGCTAAAAATGGAAGAGAAAATGGAAGAAAAAAAAATGGAAGAGAAAATGGAAGAAAAAGAAATAGAGGAGGAAGTGTGGCCACGGTGGTGCATGGAGGAAGCCAGGTGGGAGGAAGGCCACGGGCTGGAAAGAGCGGAGAAGAAAAAGACATATAAGAAAAAGAAAAGAAAAAGAAAAAAATGAAAAAAAATGAAAAAATGAAAATGGATGATAGGAAAAAAAAATAAAATGGGTATGGCCCAATGGTAATTAGATGGGCAAGGCCCAATAGAACAATAAAATTAGGCAAGGCCCAATGGAGAAATAAAATGTGACAAGGCCCAATAGGAAAAGTAAATGGGCTTAGCCCAATATAGGGAAACGAGGAAAAGAAAAGGGCCAAGCCCAAATGGAACGTTGTCTCGGAGGCGTGCTGAACGAGACACGTGATCTAGAAATAGAAATAAATATATATGCGCACGAAAATAGCGATGTAAAATCTCGCTATTTAAAGGTGAGTAAGGGGTGTCAATTTTGAAATAATTTCGTATATATATAGTGTGAGACCCTGTCTGATTGGTTGAAAAGCCGGTATTGTACCTAATGGTACAATTAAGTTAAATCGAGCTTCAACCTAGTTTAATGGAAATTCTAAAGGGAATTTCAAAATTCTGAGACCCACAGGATAGCTCAGAATAGTGATTCGAAGTTCAAGGTCCAGTCTGGAGTCAATCGGGAAAATTGACCGATTAAGGACAAAATGGTCATTTTCTCATTTGTTGATTTATAGAGATTTTTAACCAAGATTTGATCACAGTGGACAAAAAAATAATTATGTGACATACAGTTATAATTGTTGGAGTATAAAATGATGTTTAGCAGTGTAAAATGGTGATTTTCGGTGTTTTTAGAGCACAAGGGCAAAATGGTAATTTTGCCACCGGAGTGCTAAATGTGAATTTTTTTGAAAGGATTTTACCCCAATTGGGTAATATTGATTTATATTAGTGATATTTGAGGTTGGATAGTGACAATAATGAAATTCCGGGACATTTCGGAGTATAGGGGCAAAATCGTAATTTTGCCATCCCGGGGGCATTTCGGTAATTTTTCACTACCAGAATAAATTTTTCCAGCCATGGTCAACCTTGGATCAGATGTTGACTTGATGAATCAAGTGGTGGAGATCAAATGGGAGAAAAAGTCAAAAAGTCAAAAAAACGGGCCAATTACGTGATGCCACGTGGCAAGCTTTTATATTTTATTATTTAAGCTATAAAAATCAGCCTTAGCCTCATTTTCTCTCTCTAATTTCTGGAACAAAAACCGATTGAAGGAAAAACAAGAAGAACCAAAGAGAAAAACATAAAACCTAGGCCAAAATCCATAGATTTGAAGTGTTTTTCCAAGATTCAAACAAAATAAAGGTAATCAATCTTTACTTTGGCTTGTGATTTACCTTACCAATGCTTTTGTTCTTGATTTCTATGGTTTATTATGGAGATATCATGAAGAGTTTAATTCTGAAAAATGGGTATGGATGAGGAAGGATTGTTGGATTGGATTGAATTTAGACTATGTTAGTAGTTAGAGGTAGTTAAGCATGATTATGGAAGAAAAATGGAAGAAAGAAATTGATTCCATGGTTGTTCTTTGTTAGGCCGAACCTAGTGTGTAGAGAATGCATGAGGAATTGGTTCATTTCAAATGAAATGATTTCATTTGAAATGAAGGAAAATAGAAAAATGACAAATGCAAGTAAAAAAAATATAGTAGGAAAATTTTCAGTGCAAATGCACTGCATTGGCCGAATTTTTCCATAAGGAATTGGAAAGGGTAGGATGCTGAAATTGGCATCAATTACATGGTATGGGCTGAATTAAGGTATTAGAAAAAGAATGGATCAATTTGGAATTGAATCGGGCTTAATGGCCAATTTATCGACTGAACGGTCGAAATTAGGCAATACCGCGTAAATGCGATAATCGGACGCGATTTTGCTCTTACGTATCACACGCTAGTAATTTAATTTAGTTTATATTAGTTGGGGGCATTATAGTAAATTTCTTGATTTTATTTTGTGTTAAGGTGGTGAGAAGACCGAGAAAGGAAAAGGGATCATGATTGAGGATTTTTAATCCGAGAGCATCCGGAATCCGGATATTTGTGAGACGGTGAGTGGACTTGCATTTCAAAATATTTGGGAAATGCACACTGTATTGAAATGAATGATTAAATGATTTATTCAAAGTTTTTTTTTAAAAAATATATGTGCTGGGAACAAGCTCCTGATAAAATGATTTTAAGTGATGGAATTATGTGGTATGCATGACATTATGTGTTCTTATAACTTATTGTCACATATGTGTGAATATGTGTGATGAATTGACATTTGTTATGGTTGATGTATATATGCAACTGTGCATGTGCATGATATGGGAAAGGCTTATGTCGGTGAAACTGGATGTGGAAATTTCGGCTTGTACACGATGTGAGGGAATGCACACTGTAGCTCCAGCTATTTGCCCGATGTGGGGGTGCACATGAGCTGGTGAGTGCACATGGTGCACATGATGATGACTCTAGCTATGTGCCCGACGTGGGGGTGCACATGAGCTGGTGAGTGCACATGGTGCACATGATGATTATGACTCTAGCTATGTGCCCGACGTGGGGGTGCACATGAGCTGGTGAGTGCACATGATGATTATGACTCCAGCTATGAGCTGGTGAGATTGAGTGATATTGTTAGTGCACGAGGTGCACATGAGCTGATGAGATTGAGTGATATTGTTAGTGCACGAGGTGCACATGAGTTGGTGAGAGAATGGTGATATTTGTGTGATTGCGCATGAAATTGAATGTTATTCAATTAATAGTCAAATTAAATGAGGGGAAGGGTTGGGAAATTAATTGGACAAAAATGAATGTGTTTCAAATGTGTGCATCATATTTTATAACCCTTCCGGACATTTTTGCTTGTTCCTATCTAATGTTTGCTCACTGAGTTTTATACTCACGTTTTCAAAAATTCATGTTTTCAGATCAGGAGATTGTAGATTCCTAGATCGCGGGATCACAGTAGTCCATCTCCTGGTAGGTGTCTGGCATTCACTAGTTGCCGCTTTATTGTACATGTCTCCGCTGGTAGTCTTGGGTTTCTGTATGATGGATATGTACATGTAATGTACATTGTCGGAGTTTATATTTGACTGGTATGATTGTGAATATGTGTAAGCAATGTGAATTGCTAAATACATGATTGGTATAGTGCATGTATATTAATGTTGATAATGCCATTGTGTTTTGGCTGTGTTCACACCCGGGAAAAGGTGTGTGTGTGTATGTGTGATTGGATGTGCCATGGTTAATTGGCATTGTATGCACACTGGGTGCATTACGTGTGGATGCCTCACACGAGAATATGTGGAATACAGTAAGTGAAGTAAGTGACAATAGGCTTGCTTGGGCTTAGTGAGCTATGCTCATTGGGTCCTTGCGCCGGTCATGGCCCGGGAATTGGGTCGTGACAAAGTTGGTATCAGAGCCCTAGGTTGTTAGGTCTTAGGGAGTTATGGTCGAGTCCAGCGGAGAGTCAGGTCTTTATGTGGGATCATTAATTATGAACTGTGAGCCGCGGCACATTTCATAATTGAGAAACCGCATAAATTCCCAATGTTAGAAGCCACCTTGTTTTTCATTGTGTTTATTAATTGGTGTTGCTCCTGTCTAGGTAAGAATGCCACCTAAGACACGGGCCACCTCGAGACGAGTGGGGGAGCAGGATGTTCCCATTGAGATGACCGATAGGCCACGGGCACCCACACGCAGAGGTCTAGGTAGACGTGGTAGGGTCACTAGGCCAGTGAGGGCAGACACGCCCGAGAGTGGGAGAGTGGATAGACAGCCTGTAGGTGAGGCGGATAGGCCACCTACTAGAGGCGTTACTGTTGAGGACTTGGCGACTGGCCTGCAGGGAGTTAGTCGGGTTGTAGAGATGATGGCAGCCCGAATGGAGGATATGCAGAAAGTAATGGAGGGGAGGCATGTGGAGCCAGAGTCCCCTAGTTCCCAAGGCCAGACAGATCGCCAACCTCCCGAGAGTGACAGAGGTCAGGTTGAGGTTTCACTCACTGACTTCCTGAAACTCAAGCCTCCATCGTTTACGGGGTCAGATGCATCGGAGAAACCCCAGGTTTTCTTGGACAAGATGGAGAAGATTTGTAATGCTATGGGATGCTCTAGTTCCAGATCAGTGGAACTAGTAGCCTTTCAGCTGGAGGATGTGGCACAGGAATGGTACGACTCCTTGCGAAGGGGTAGGCCGACAGGTGCTGCACCGTTGAGTTGGACTGAATTCAGTATCGCCTTCCTGGATCGATTTTTATCGCACAGTGTGCGAAATGCCAGGGCTAGAGAGTTCGAGGCATTGGTGCAGACTTCAGGCATGACGGTGTCGGAGTACGACATCAAGTTTACACAGCTGTCTCGATATGCACCATATCTGGTTTCCACCGAGGAGATGAAAGTCCAAAGGTTTGTGGATGGACTGGTGGAACCATTATTTAAGGCGGTGGCATCCCGAGATTTCCATACGTACTCGGCGGCAGTTGACTGTGCTCAAAGAATTGAGATGAGGACCAGTGAGAGTAGGGCCGCAAGAGATGTAGTAAAAAGGGCCAAAACAGAGGGTTATAAAGGCCGCAGAGATTTCGGTGGCAGAAGTTCATTCTCTAGCCATCAAGGACCACCGAGGGGATCGAGATTTCCCCAACGGGGAGGTGATGTGATGAGTGCCAGCGTTGGATCGGGGCAGAACACTTTTAGCGGAAGGAGGCAGTCGTAGGATTCCAGGCAGAGTAGTCAGGCTATCCCGCCCTGCGATAATTCTGGGAGACCGCACAGAGGACAATGTTATCGTCCTGTAAGGACTTGTTTTAATTGTGGCCAGCCTGGACACATATGGAAGAACTGCCCGACAACTCAGCAACCGCAAGGTTCGGTTCGCGGATCTACTCGGCCAGTTTTGTCTGCTCCTTCAGCAGCTGTCTCAACTGGCCAGGGAGTTAGCGAGACACGGGGTAGAGGTGCTGGTACTTTTTCTCGGGGTAGACCAGCTGGGTCTGGACAACAAAGTTCTGCAGGAAGAGGCCAGGCAAGGGTATATGCCTTAACTCATTAGGATGCCCAGACATCCAATGCAGTAGTTTCAGGTACTCTTTCCATTTGTGATATGGATGCTAGAGTATTGTTTGATCCTGGATCTACTCATTCTTTTATCTTTCCATGCTTTGCATTTCGATTGGGTAAAGATTGTGTTAGGAGAGAAGAACAATTAGTGGTGTCTACTCCTTTGAAGGAGGCATTTGTGGCTGAGTGGGAATATCAGTCTTGCATAGTGCGAATCAAGGATAAGAACACCATAGTGAATTTAGTGGTGTTAGACACCTTGGACTTTGATGTGATATTGGGAATGGACTGGCTGTCACCTTGTCATGCCAGTGTAGACTGTTACCATAAGATAGTTAGATTTGATTTCCCGGATGAGCCATCACTTAGCATCCAAGGGGATAAAAGTAATGTTCCGACCAACTTGATATCTGCCATGTCTGCTAGGAAGTTATTGAGGCAAGGCTGTCAAGGTTACCTAGCAGTGGTGAGGGATAACCAGGCAGAGGTCGGAGATATAAGTCAAGTGTCGGTAGTGAATGAGTATGTGGATGTATTTCCTGAGGAACTGCCAGGATTACCTCCGGAGCGAGAGATTGAGTTTTGCATAGACTTGATTCCTGATACTAGACCCATATCTATACCTCCATATCGGATGGCACCGGCAGAGCTCAAGGAGCTCAAGGATCAGTTGGAGGACCTGCTAGACAAAGGGTTCGTCCGCCCCAGTGTTTCACCATGGGGAGCACCGGTGTTATTCGTAAAGAAGAAAGATGGGTCACTTAGATTATGCATTGACTACCGACAGCTTAATAAGGTAACGGTGAAGAATAAGTACCCACTCCCAAGAATAGATGACTTGTTTGATCAGTTACAAGGGGCACAGTGTTTTTCTAAAATAGATCTGCGATCTGGGTATCATCAATTGAGAATCCGGGATGAGGATGTGCCAAAGACAGCATTTCGGACCAGGTATGGTCATTATGAGTTCTTGGTAATGTCGTTTGGACTTACCAATGCCCCTGCAGCCTTTATGGATTTGATGAACCGAGTGTTCAAGCCCTACCTGGACAAGTTTGTAGTGGTGTTCATTGATGATATCCTGATCTACTCGAGGAGTCGAGAGGAGCATGAGCAGCATCTTAAGATAGTGCTCCAGATTTTGAGAGAACATCGATTGTATGCCAAGTTCTCCAAATGTGAGTTTTGGCTTGAAAGTGTTGCATTCTTGGGACATGTGGTATCTAAGGATGGGGTACAAGTGGATCCAAAGAAAGTTGAAGCGGTGGAGAAATGGCCAAGGCCAACCTCGGTTACGGAGATTAGAAGCTTTTTAGGGTTGGCAGGCTACTATCGTCGCTTTGTTAAGAATTTCTCCAGAATAGCCGCTCCTCTAACCAAGCTGACACGAAAGGATACAAAGTTTGTGTGGTCAAATACTTGTGAAGATAGCTTTGAGAAGCTTAAGACATGTCTCACCACAGCTCCAGTGTTGAGCCTACCACAGGGCACAGGGGGTTATACAGTATATTGTGATGCCTCGTTGGTTGGTTTAGGATGCGTGTTAATGCAACACGGGAAGGTGATTGCATATGCATCAAGACAACTTAAAAGGCATGAACAGAATTACCCCGCCCATGATCTGGAGATGGCAGCGATTGTATTTGCTTTGAAGATCTGGAGACATTATTTGTATGGTGAGACTTGTGAGATATATACAGACCACAAGAGCTTAAAGTATATATTCCAGCAGAGGGATTTGAATCTGCGGCAACGCAGATGGATGGAGTTGCTGAAGGATTATGATTGTACTATTCTTTACCATTCTGGTAAAGCTAATGTGGTGGCGGATGCCCTGAGTCGAAAGTCAATGGGTAGCCTAGCACATATCTCCACAGATAAGAGATTATTGGTTAGGGAGATGCATAGCTTGGGAGACATGGATGTGCATTTGGAGGTTTCTGAGGCAGATGCACTGCTAGCTCATTTCAGAGTGAGGCCTATCCTAATAGACCGAATTAAAGAGGCACAAGGTAAAGATGAGTTCGTAACTACGGTCTTAGAGGATCCTCAGGGAAAGAAGGAGAAGATGTTTACTAGAGGCACAGATGGAGTGTTGAGATATGGAACCAGACTCTATGTGCCAGATATCGATGGGTTGAGGAGAGAGATATTGGAGGAGGCTCACATGGCAGCCTATGTGATACATCCAGGTGCTACAAAGATGTATCAAGATTTAAAGGAAGTGTACTAGTGGGAAGGACTTAAAAGAGATGTGGCTGAATTTGTTTCCAAGTGCCTAGTGTGTCAACAGGTTAAAGCAGAGCACCAAAGGCCTGCAGGATTACTACAGCCATTACCAGTTCCCGAATGGAAGTGGGAGCATATTGCCATGGACTTTGTGACAGGTTTACCTCGAACTAGTGGGGGTTATGACTCGATTTGGGTCATAATAGACCGGTTGACGAAGTCAGCTCATTTTCTTCCGGTCAAGATCACTTATGGGGCTGCTCAGTATGCCCAGCTTTATGTAGATGAGATAATACGGTTGCATGGCATTCTTGTTTCCATAGTGTCAGATAGAGGGACACAGTTTACCAGTAGATTCTGGGAAAAGTTGCAGGAAGCATTGGGCACTAAGTTGAATTTTAGTACAGCTTTCCATCCCCAGACTGATGGACAGTCGAACGAACCATCCAGACTTTGGAAGACATGTTGAGGGCATGTGTAGTAGACCTTGGAGTCAAATGGGGTCGGTATTTACCCTTAGTGGAGTTTGCTTACAATAATAGTTTCCAGACTAGCATCCAAATGGCACCATTTGAAGCACTGTATGGAAGAAGGTGCAGATCACCCATTGGATGGCTAGAGGTGGGTGAAAGGAAACTGTTGGGGCCTGAGTTGGTGCAGGACGCCACTGATAAAATCCGTATGATTCGTCAACGGATGCTTACAGCCCAGAGTAGGCAAAAGTCTTATGCTGATAACCGACGGAGGGATTTGGAATTTCAGGTGGGAGACCATGTGTTTTTAAAAGTCTCGCCAACAAAAGGGGTAATGAGGTTTGGTAAGAAAGGGAAATTAAGCCCTCGGTATGTAGGACCCTTTGAGATCTTAGAAAGGGTCGGAGTAGTGGCATATCGATTGGCATTACTACCAGACCTTTCGAGTATTCACCCTGTGTTCCATGTGTCTATGTTGAGGAAGTATAATCCAGATCCTTCTCATGTGATACGGTATGAAACCGTTCAGATACAAGATGATTTGACTTATGAGGAGCAACCAGTAGCTATCTTGGATAGACAAGTCAAAAGGCTCCGATCAAAGGATGTGGCTTCAGTGAAAGTGTTGTGGCAAAATCACACCAATGAAGAGGTAACGTGGGAAGCTGAGGAGGAAATGCGGACGAAGTATCCACACCTCTTCGATATGTAAAGGTAAGCCACTCTACTTTGAATTTAAATTCGGGGACCGAATTTCTATTAGTGGGGGAGAGTGTGAGACCCTGTCTGATTGGTTGAAAAGCCGGTATTGTACCTAATGGTACAATTAAGTTAAATCGAGCTTCAACCTAGTTTAATGGAAATTCTAAGGGGAATTTCAAAATTCTGAGACCCACAGGATAGCTCAGAATAGTGATTCGAAGTTCAAGGTCCAGTCTGGAGTCAATCGGGAAAATTGACCGATTAAGGACAAAACGGTCATTTTCTCATTTGTTGATTTATAGAGATTTTTAACCAAGATTTGATCACAGTGGACAAAAAAATAATTATGTGACATACAGTTATAATTTTTGGAGTATAAAATGATGTTTAGCAGTGTAAAATGGTGATTTTCGGTGTTTTTAGAGCACAAGGGCAAAATGGTAATTTTGCCACCGGAGTGCTAAATGTGAATTTTTTTGAAAGGATTTTACCCCAATTGGGTAATATTGATTTATATTAGTGATATTTGAGGTTGGATAGTGACAATAATGAAATTCCGAGACATTTCGGAGTATAGGGGCAAAATCGTAATTTTGCCATCCCGGGGGCATTTCGGTAATTTTTCACTACCAGAATAAATTTTTCCAGCCATGGTCAACCTTGGATCAGATGTTGACTTGATGAATCAAGTGGTGGAGATCAAATGGGAGAAAAAGTCAAAAAGTCAAAAAAACGGGCCAATTACGTGATGCCACGTGGCAAGCTTTTATATTTTATTATTTAAGCTATAAAAATCAGCCTTAGCCTCATTTTCTCTCTCTAATTTCTGGAACAAAAACCGATTGAAGGAAAAACAAGAAGAACCAAAGAGAAAAACATAAAACCTAGGCCAAAATCCATAGATTTGAAGTGTTTTTCCAAGATTCAAACAAAATAAAGGTAATCAATCTTTACTTTGGCTTGTGATTTACCTTACCAATGCTTTTGTTCTTGATTTCTATGGTTTATTATGGAGATATCATGAAGAGTTTAATTCTGAAAAATGGGTATGGATGAGGAAGGATTGTTGGATTGGATTGAATTTAGACTATGTTAGTAGTTAGAGGTAGTTAAGCATGATTATGGAAGAAAAATGGAAGAAAGAAATTGATTCCATGGTTGTTCTTTGTTAGGCCGAACCTAGTGTGTAGAGAATGCATGAGGAATTGGTTCATTTCAAATGAAATGATTTCATTTGAAATGAAGGAAAATAGAAAAATGACAAATGCAAGTAAAAAAAATATAGTAGGAAAATTTTCAGTGCAAATGCACTGCATTGGCCGAATTTTTCCATAAGGAATTGGAAAGGGTAGGATGCTGAAATTGGCATCAATTACATGGTATGGGCTGAATTAAGGTATTAGAAAAAGAATGGATCAATTTGGAATTGAATCGGGCTTAATGGCCAATTTATCGACTGAACGGTCGAAATTAGGCAATACCGCGTAAATGCGATAATCGGACGCGATTTTGCTCTTACGTATCACACGCTAGTAATTTAAATTAGTTTATATTAGTTGGGGGCATTATAGTAAATTTCTTGATTTTATTTTGTGTTAAGGTGGTGAGAAGACCGAGAAAGGAAAAGGGATCGTGATTGAGGATTTTTAATCCGAGAGCATCCGGAATCCGGATATTTGTGAGACGGTGAGTGGACTTGCATTTCAAAATATTTGGGAAATGCACATTGTATTGAAATGAATGATTAAATGATTTATTCAAAGTTTTTTTTAAAAAATATATGTGCTGGGAACAAGCTCCTGATAAAATGATTTTAAGTGATGGAATTATGTGGTATGCATGACATTATGTGTTCTTATAACTTATTGTCACATATGTGTGAATATGTGTGATGAATTGACATTTGTTATGGTTGATGTATATATGCAACTGTGCATGTGCATGATATGGGAAAGGCTTATGTCGGTGAAACTGGATGTGGAAATTTCGGCTTGTACACGATGTGAGGGAATGCACACTGTAGCTCTAGCTATGTGCCCAATGTGGGGGTGCACATGAGCTGGTGAGTGCACATGGTGCACATGATGATGACTCTAGCTATGTGCCCGACGTGGGGGTGCACATGAGCTGGTGAGTGCACATGGTGCACATGATGATTATGACTCTAGCTATGTGCCCGACGTGGGGGTGCACATGAGCTGGTGAGTGCACATGGTGCACATGATGATTATGACTCTAGCTATGTGCCCGACGTGGGGGTGCACATGAGCTGGTGAGTGCACATGATGATTATGACTCCAGCTATGAGCTGGTGAGATTGAGTGATATTGTTAGTGCACGAGGTGCACATGAGCTGATGAGATTGAGTGATATTGTTAGTGCACGAGGTGCACATGAGTTGGTGAGAGAATGGTGATATTTGTGTGATTGCGCATGAAATTGAATGTTATTCAATTAATAGTCAAATTAAATGAGGGGAAGGGTTGGGAAATTAATTGGACAAAAATGAATGTGTTTCAAATGTGTGCATCATATTTTATAACCCTTCTGGACATTTTTGCTTGTTCCTATCTAATGTTTGCTCACTGAGTTTTATACTCACGTTTCAAAAATTCATGTTTTCAGATCAGGAGATTGTAGATTCCTAGATCGCGGGATCACAGTAGTCCATCTCCTGGTAGGTGTCTGGCATTCACTAGTTGCCGCTTTATTGTACATGTCTCCGCTGGTAGTCTTGGGTTTCTGTATGATGGATATGTACATGTAATGTACATTGTCGGAGTTTATATTTGACTGGTATGATTGTGAATATGTGTAAGCAATGTGAATTGCTAAATACATGACTGGTATAGTGCATGTATATTAATGTTGATAATGCCATTGTGTTTTGGCTGTGTTCACACCCGGGAAAAGGTGTGTGTGTGTATGTGTGATTGGATGTGCCATGGTTAATTGGCATTGTATGCACACTGGGTGCATTACGTGTGGATGCCTCACACGAGAATATGTGGAATACAGTAAGTGAAGTAAGTGACAATAGGCTTGCTTGGGCTTAGTGAGCTATGCTCATTGGGTCCTTGCGCCGGTCATGGCCCGGGAATTGGGTCGTGACATATAGTTACACATACATATATTTTACGTAAAGCGTGAAATTTGTGGAAAGCATGCATTGATGAAATTTTAAGAAATTGTGAAGTGTAAAATTTATGAAAAACATGCTTTGATGAAATTTCAAGGAATTGTGTGTGTAAACTATTTTAGAAATCGTTTGAAAAATATATATAAGGTATATATGTAAAGTATATAAAGAAAAAGGGAAACAAGCTTTTCAATTTGATTTAGTCTCGAAATTGTGCCTTATATAATTGTGTGATGTGCATATGTGATATAGAGATTGAAATTCTCTATGTACGGTAATTTTTGAATCATGTGTTAAATTTCATTTTTTGAACATATGATGAATTTTTATGACTTTTATATTGAATGGCTTATGAGAATACGGCATGAATGGCTAAATTAAAAATTATATTGAAATTATAAAAATTGTTTTGAAATTATAAAAATTGTTTGTTTTACCGTAAATGGCTGGATTTGAAATAGTTTTAAATGTTCCTTTCGGGGGAAGTTTTAAAAAGGTTTGGGATTCGAAGCTTGGTGAGTTGTCCTTGTCTGGGGCTATGGAGCTGTCGCGACAATGCGGCTGGCCAGTAGTCAAGTGATGAGGACCCAGACCTATCGATAACTGCCAAATCATGCCATTGAAATTTTTACTTAATTGATGGATTATTATCTACTACAGTATACGGGTTTCTATGGACCGGCCTAATCAGAGGTGGCACGGTAAAACCCCTATATATTGATATCTCAGTTGTAGAGGCGTACAGGGTTATTTAATTGTCCTGAGGTATGACAGAGTTCACTTCACCTAAACCACCACGTGAAGGCGAACTCAGCTAATGCCAAGGAACGGCTGAGTTTTGAACAATTTACAGCCTTGGCTGATTCGGTTGAATACCCCAGCGCAAAGTATCATCGAATATGAGTTTTATGGCACGAGCCAAGATTTTAAGTAGTCATAAGCCTTATTGTGTATTTTTGATAAACTATAATTGTTTTACATGGATTGAAATAAATTTTAACACTATGAATTATGTTTCTTGACATGATGAGAAAATTGAATTCAACAATTTTTCGCAGCTCCCCTGATTTTACTATCATGTAAATTTTCCCTTGCGTGCGAGGAGATTTGTAAATAACGTATACGCTCGATTAGTGTTTGATTTCGCGGGAGCTTGCCCAATATTATCAATTTGATTCTAAAATGGTTTTACTTTATATGAAATTCTCGGTTTTGATATAAGGCACAAAATCTCTATTTGAAATAAATTGTTTTTATGATTCTGTGTTTTTGCCTTCAACTGATCTGCCATTTGCTTGTTTCCTATCTACGCCCTATTCACTTGGTCAATGATATTCACTGAGTCTATGAGACTCACCCCCCATTTTATTTCCCTTTTTGCAGACAGGGATCGATTTGACGTGAAATCATCGACGTATTGGTCTACCGTGAATAGATAAAGGCATATCCTAGCATACTATTCCGAGTCGCTCCGCTGTACTTGCTATGTTAGAGGTCAAGTTGTAGTATTTTATTTATTAAGTTGTAAACAAATTTTAAATTTTTCTATAAGCATTAGTTTGAAAATTTTATATTTTTGCCTATATACTGGTAAATAAAAAGGAAAAAGTTTATAGTGAGTTTTATATTTATGATTTAATTTAATATGTTAAAGTTTTACTATTATATGATGATTAAGGGTAGTGGATTATCGAGTAAATCAGATAGGCTTGTTTGGGACTTGACGGGTTATCTCGAAAGTCTCGGTCGTCGATAGCGATTGGGGAGTGGTCGTTACAATAGGTGTATGTCTACGCTATATGCAAATCAAACCACCTAATCAACTAAGTGCATTCGATCATACGCTATTTTATTCAACGTCTACCTAAATCTCCTTCGTCAAGGTTTAACTTAGGTTTCCAATTCAATCTAATTGGTGGCCAGTCAACTAGAAACATTAAAAACATAATAAAATAAACAACTTGAATCTATCAAACATGAGTCAAAGAGAGATAAATAAATCAGACTATATATTGAGTTCAATCATAATCTTAGATTAAAAATTTATGTCTCCATCAAGTCACACATCATCATCGAATAAATTTTAAACATTCAAATCACTCTAAGAAAAGTGAGAAAATAAAAAAAAGATAGAAAAGCCCAAGAATTATATATTCTGGATCTCTAAATCTCCTTGAATTCTGCAAACTCTTCTTAGCTTCAATGACTCTGTGGCTTGACTCTCAGGTGTTAATCTGGTGTTTCTTCGTTCGTTCATTTCCTTTTCTTCGAGTCCTCAAAGAGGTTGTTTTTATAGGCTTTGAGGTAAGGTCAAGTTGGGTGAAGAAATAAGTCAATTCCAATCAAACTTATGTGAGTTGTAGCCTTATCCAATTAATTAATAAAAATCGTAATTGCTCTAGGACTACTATAGTGTGTCAACTTTGACATTATTTTTGATAATCTTTCAGGTTGAACTAGGTGAAGTGAACATGAAAGTTTTAGATTTTTCTCTTATCTTTCCAATGGTCTAAAAGTTGAATTATTTGGATCTTTGTAGAGAAAGTTATGGCTAAAATACCAAAGTATATGCAATAAAAGTATGCTCCTTGAAATTACTCTCCTTCTTCTATTAAAATTCTTCTTTCATCAAACACCTACAAAAGCACAATTAAATCAGTAACAACCTATCTTAATCACATTAACACCAAATTAAGCATAAAATTAACCATGATTAGATTGACTCACCTAAAATAATTAATTTAAAATAATTAAATAAAACCTACTAATTCCTATGCATTATTACAAGAACTAAACTAAATTACTATCTAAATTATGCCCAAATAACTCTATATCATAGAGTTATCAACCTCATAGCTTTTCTTATCTGCATGGTACAACTGAGGGGTGAGTCATCTAATACTCAGTGAGGGGATATTGTCATAACATAATATTTCATATATAAATTATATTTAGGCTTATCTAGTCATAAGACTTTCAAATTCAAACATCTCTAATTCAAAAGGTGTGATGATCATCTTAATATCCTACATGCACAACTCATCATATTAAGTCTTGCTGGATCACTTCTCAACGGTGAATCATATCCACAAATTTCCAAATGCCATATCCTCACATCAAATCATATCGATTCAAGGTTTATATTTAAAGCCACTATCAATCAACTAGGCTTCATAGGCACGCCTTAGTTGTTGAGCCCAACCTCAAATCTCATTTACATATAAACTACTTATCTCAAGCTTTTCATCAAATATCATTCACAGTGATCACTACATATTCATATTTCAAATCAGATCATACCAACCTCGATGCATGTTATCATAGTCAAACGAAATCAAACGAGTGGTCTTGCCCTAGACATCATCAAATCATGCATGGTGGCCAACCGATAGAGAAACGAATCATGTGCAGGGCAATGCCACTAGGTGGAGAAACAAATCACGTGCGTGCTGAAGCAACGGGCAGAGAATAGATCACGCACATGCCGAAACAGCTCGCGAAGAATCATATCATCGACTGAAGTAATCTTCCAACGTCGGCATCACCCAAAGCAATCTCAACAGATGGCATTAAAGCATTGCAGGTGAGAATCATAGACAGGATTAATGCTAGCATCCTTAGTTACCACTATCTCTGCAGGCACATAAGTCACAAGGCGTGGGACTCCACTCCACCTTAAGTCAAATCAACGTTCGAAATTCATCCCTCAAACAGAACACAAATCCATAAATCAGGCCATTGTGCTTGTGACATTCCATATGTCCATATCAAATCATATTCAAATTCAGCAAGTTTCAGTCATCTCTAAGCTTGGTATAATTCTAAGTGCCTTCAAATCTTCAAGGCATCCTCAAACAAAACATAATAAATCTATAAGCCCTTATGCCTTTAACCATATATGGGAATTCATCATATTCAATCGTATCAATCATGGCTTAGTAGCCTTATAAATATCCTTAAATCAACCACAAATATGTGGGCATTCACACATAAATCATGTCCATAAGCAATCATGGATCTTCGGCCCCACGTGTATTCAATATCACTAAATCGCTATGTCATTAACCCAACTACATATTGTGCCCACATACTTAACCGGGTAATCCATTTATCATAATTTGGCACAATCTTTAATTCATAATTTGTATCACACCATGGGTAGGCCTTTTGCTTTAGTAACTACATACCATGGGTTCCAACACAATGCCATTATGTGGCTCACCATAAATCACACAAACACAGATTTCCCTTTCAAATAACTAGTTAGCCTAGGTATTCTCATCTAAACACATGATCATACTTGTTCTTTAGCCTAGGTACATACCTCTAGGCAAATATACATATACATACATATAGATATATACATAAACATCAATTCTCTAGCCTAGCACTTTCATCTAGGCATACATTATACACATATATACATACATACATATATAGTTTTCTAACCTAGGGTTATCTGTCTAGGCATGCATCTTTTATCCTAGTACCATGGCAACGCACCTATCATGCGTTATGCATTACATGCATTTAACTTGAATACCACTCACCTTGACAATCGAAGGCACGTCCATAGCCAAGCTCCAATTCTTAACTTCTAACTGTTTTTTAGCTCACCCATGAGTAAAATAGCTCAACTTTCCCCTTAGACAAATCAAAACACCAAAATCATAATTATTTCCTAACTTTCAAAAATATCTTAACTTTTCAAAATAACCAAATTCAATATACACACTCATTCTTTTCACAAATGACCTAAATTCTTACCTTTGAAGTTGGGTTGCCTAAATCTAGGCTCCAAATCTCCAATAAACTCAAGGGGAAAGTGTTTGACCAAATCTAAAACTATTTAGGTCCAAGGTTATCAACCAATTAAATTAAAATCATTTGATAAATATGTATAATCTTACCTCTGGATTGTTTCCCAAGCTCCAAATAGCCTTAAATCACTTCAACAATCATTTCTAAAAAAAGAAATGGGAAGAAATGTTGGTCCCAAATGTGAGTGCTAGAATGGGGTGAATAGCACTATCTCAGCTCTTTTGGTAGGATCGAGACTTAATCTCAAAACAAAGAAGGTAAAGCAATGAAAATAATAGACAAAGTATTTATAGTGGTTCTGTCCAAGACCTACGTCCACTACCTTGATTATCTAACGAAGGATTTTGAAACAAATCACTAAAACTAGTGGAATTCACAAGTTTCCACCAAGCTTTTACAATGGCTTTTACAAAGCTTAACCACAACCTTCACACTAGTTTTTTCCGGGCTCAACTAAAACCCCAATGTGATTTTCAAGGCTCAACCACAACCTTTACAATGGTTTTTTAAGGGCTCAACCAAAACCCAACACCTAACTTTTCAAGGCTAAGTTGGAACCTTTACACTTTCAAGCAACCTAGCTTGAAACAACCACTTAGAGTGAATCCTTCACTCTAAGAACACAAGAATGAGTAGAAGAGAAAGTACCTATGATCACAAATTGATCTAAGTGGTACACGGTTTAGAGCTAAACACAATAACAGAAGATAGATGTTTAAGTTCAGTGGAATACAAGAGAAATTCTAAGCTTTCTGTTCTTCCTTGGCTTGAATATGATGGAATCTATGTGAATAAAGCCAAAGGTTGTCAAAAGTTGGTTCCTTGGCATTTAAAGATCCTTTTATGGTTGAAGAAACTTGTCTGATGACTGTTGGAATGTTTTTGACCATCAGAAACAGTTTGGGGAAGGTTCTAGCCGTTAATCTGTCTTGTGGTGGCCTGGTGTATGTTGTAGACAAAGAGTACTTAGTTGACTAAAATTTTTCTCTTGGTCAACTAAGTTGATTCTGTCTCAGACGCAGATTTGGCAGAGAGCACTTGTCGAGTAACCCAATTTCTTGGTCGACTAAGTTGATTCTGTTTCTCACTAAGCTTCAGCCTTCCACTTCTCCACTTTGAGTTTTGTCCAGGGATCTTCCTTTATATTAATCCTCCTTGTTCGTTATCCAAATCATGTCTTTAAGTGCTCATTAGGAAGATTGGAATATTATTTCTTTATGAGCTTTTTATCCTGCACACTTAGGTATAAATATTAGACACATAAGGATGTGAATGTTTTATAATCATCAAAAGTTAATGGAGCCAACAACCTCCCTCTTTTTGATGATGACAAAACATCCCTTGGTTAACATCATAGTGTCTTTGTTTAATTCTTTTTTAGTTTCTTGCAGAAAATGAGGATTGCTCCCTTTAAGTGCATGCTCCCACTTTTTTTGTGCATATTTTGTTTGTTCATTTCAACACATTGTCATATAGAAAATGATCTCATACATTCAGAATATATATGTGTAGAATTTTTCAAGATAATATGCAGCAGATAAACATCGACAGATTATTTATCAGACTTTGCAATTTCTGTAAATTTCAGTCAATAGCATGAAAATTTCCAGATTTCATTCAGCCATCATTTTTCCAGCAAACTCTCTGTGAATCATCACCATATGTGTTTAAAAGCATATTTAATTCATAATATCAGGACGGAAGTTGCTCAGCTCAGTATCAGTTCATAGTCTAGATCATCAGTGTAGCACTGGATTATATCAGCAAAAATTGACAGCAACATTTCACAAATATCAACAGTCATGCATCAGCATTCATTGTTCATATATATTCATAGTAGCAAATGTAAATCATGATCATAATCATACCATCAAGGGTTAAACATAGCAATAAAAGTTAAACATCAGTGTTTGAATGCCATTTTGGCACAAATAACCAACAAGAATAGCAACTGTAAATTTGTTCTTAAAATACCCCTAAGATAAATTCCCTTCCTAGCTATCCTAGAATCCTAGTACCTCTACCCTCATGATTTTTTTTTCTTGTGTTATTCCCTAAGAGTCTAGTATCTCTACCCTCGGATTTTTTTTTATTCTTCTTGTAAGTTTACTACTCCCCTTTTTTGTCATCATTAAAGAGGGGGTTGAGGCATCAATCTTCAGAGGGAGATGGTGTGGATTTAGGGGAATCTATCTGCTCCCATTGTTCCCAAAAAGGATTTAGAGGCATGGGAGATGTCAAGCTCGACTCTGCAATATATTTATTATGCCATTTATACATTAGAAATGATGTTTGAATTCTTGGGTATCTCGAAAGTCGCTAAAAGACGATATTGTACCTAATGGTACAATTAAGTCGAATTAAGCCTCCAACTAGTTCAAATATAGATTTTAAGATGAAATTAAAAATTTTAAAACCCCAGAATGGCATAATATGGTGATTTGGAGTTCGAGGATCAATTTGGGGTCAAATTGGAATTTTCATGACCTAGAGGCAAAATGGTCATTTTGCCACCCGAGGTTAAGATTTGAATGTTGGAAGAGGTTTTTGACCAAGATTGACTATTTAGAACATAATTTGAGTTTGATAAGTGAAGAATTTTAATTTCAACATTTTTCTAAGCATAAGGGCAAAATAGTTATTTTGCTGCTCAAGGGCAAAATTGGAATTTTACACCACCCAACACTTGTCAAGCCCGTGGATTTCATTTTATATCATGGATAATTATGTGTGGTAGAGAGAAATTGCTTAATTATTAAGTATTTGCACATGGACCAATGGAATGGTGACACATGGTAAATTTTTATCCATTTAATATTTTCCTTTATAAACCCATTTAAACCTTAGCCATTTCATTTCTCTTGGCCAGCCATAGCAAGAACAAAAGGGAGAAAAGAAAGAACAAACCCTAGAAGGAAGAATTCAAGGGAAAATCATTGGATTTCAAGGAAACAAGTGATTAAAGGTAAAATTTCTTAATTCTAGCTAGTGATCTACCTTTCCTATGCATTCTTTTGCATTTTTCATGGTTGAATCACATGATTTCATGAAGGATAGCATGCTGACAGAATATGTAGAGAGAGAGTTTGATGATGAATTTAGTTAGAAAACATGTTATTCTAGTGTTTTTAGTTGTTTGGTGATGTGTAGTATGAAAAATAAGCAAGAAGAATTCATGTTCTTACATCACCTTCATTGGCCAAATCTTCCATGTGGAATATTGATGATGAATTTGATTGAATTTCAAGTGATTTGATTAGGAATAAATGATTTATGGTGTGAGAATCAAGTATGAAAAATCATAGTGTTTATGCACTCACCATGGCTGAATTTTCCAAGAGAAAGTGTGAGGATGATTTTGCCATATTTCAAGTTATTTAAATTGAGTTTGATGATTTGGAGTATTGGGAGAGAAATGGAATTATTTGGAGTTGAATTGGACGTATTGGCCAATTAATCGGGTGATAGATCGAATTAGGCCAATACCATTTTATTTAGGTACACAATTGAACTTATATTGAACACTGTATTTAGATGGTTACACGAGTATTTCACATCCCATTTCATGCATTAGTATAGAGCCTGAATTGGTTTTATGACGGTTTAGCATAAGTGTAGCAAATTGCTTATTGTGCATTATGTCTAAGTGCTGAGCATTCTGGCAAGAGTAAAGAGGTAGTACCCGAGGATCAAGAATCCGAGATCCCGAACTCGATTCCCATTATAGTAAGCAACCTTATCATCATCTTGATTATCTAAAGTAAACTTTAATTCATTGTTGTTGTAACTTTATGGAAAATGAGTTTAAATGGTAAATCTTTATGTTTTATAAGCAAAATGTGATTAAATGAAATGATGTTATAAATTGACTTGAAATTGAATGATGGCTTTGAAAATGGAGTAATTGGAGACTACTTGCTATGTTGTAAAATATGGTTTGAATTGAATGGCTTATGATAATATGGGCATGAGTGGTTGGATTTGAAATGGTTAAAAGTGTTCTCTTCGGGGGGAGTAAAAGGTCTGGGGTTTGAAACCTGGCGAGAAGGTCCTGCAGGAGACTTGTGTTGAGTATGTCCAGTAAGTCAGGTGATGGGGACCTAGACATATTAATATTAGCCATGTCATGCAGCTAAATTTTTATTGATATGGTGGTTATAGGGTGGTCACTGCAGTGGCGGGTACCGTTGACCAGCCTATTAGATGGGCACGGTAACCCAATTATATTTTACCTAGGTTGGAGAGGCATGTAGGGCATTTCTTGAGGTAAAACTTTAGAGTTCACTTCACGCCGAACCACCACGTGAGGGTGAACTCTGCTAACGCCAAGGAACGACTGTGTTTTAAATGTAAAAATATGTTTGTGTATATGATATTATTTCAGCCTTGGTGGACTCGGTTGGATGCCCCTGCACAAGGCATCATTGAGTACAGGTTTTGGCACGAGCCAAGTTTTTCAAGAAATTATAAGCTTTGTTGAAAATGTAATGACATACAATTGTTTATATGGGTTGGGATGAATTTTCAAGTTATGACACACGTATTGTTATAGGATATTTTGACTGTCTTCTATTACTCGGCTTTAGATTATTTAGATGATATTTGTTTACTCACTAGGATTATATAATCTCACCACCCTCATTTCCACCTATTTCAGGCTCAGGATACTCGGTAGATAGTCCATTTCGTCAGGATCTACTTTTGGACTTACATCCTTAGAAATTGAAGGTCTACTCTTTGTACATATTTGTTTATTATGTGGCCCACATGTCATTGTAAAATATTTCGAATACCTGGCTGCGTGTGCCACTGTATGTAAGAATTTATTTTGCTTTCACGTTACAAAAATTATTTACGGATTGTTCTATAAAAATTACTTTATATGAGAAAGGAATATTTTATTTATTATTTTTATTTAGCTTGAGTAGCTAAAATTTCACTTTAAACTAATGATTTTGACAACTAAATTTATTTTTACATATGAAATAAATGTTTATTACTTGTTTATTGTATTTTTACCAAATTTCAAAATTTTTGAGAAAAATGACCAAAATACCCATGTGTAGTGGAAATTTCTTTTTGACTGTTTTTGAATTGAAAATGGTCCATATCTTTTTAAAACATGATTTTAGTAACTAATACTCACAGGGGAAGTGGAAAGCAGATGTAAAAACCTTGCGAGGTTTCGGTTGGCATTCGGGGTAGGAATGCCTATCGGGACATCGCAACGGTTGTCAACGGCTCGATGGGAGTTCTGGGTCGTGATAGGAGAGGGTGGTCTCGGAGGTGGTTAAGTGGATATTTTAGGAGGTTGCTAAGAAGGCTGAGGAGGTGTCTGTGCAGTTTTTTTAAGAGTGGTATGATAAGAGATTTCTATTGGTGCTTGAGGAGAGGTTACAGGAGGTGATTTTGCTTTCTCTGCCAATCTTGAAGACTTTTTTGTCCCTTGAGGTACTGATTTTCTAGCTGTTTTCTTCTATCTCATGGCAGGTGGTTGGGGCTTAGTTGCAGTAGCTGTTTCTTTTGTTTTTCCTTTTCTACAGCTTCCTATTCTGAGGGTATTACCTGAGCAGCTTGAGCTGCTGCTGCCTCTTTCTCTGCTTGCTCTTCTCTCACCATCCGGTAGAAAAGTCCCATGACAGAAACTTCATCAGAGTGAGGGAGGGATGCTTCTTGTTCAGGCTGTGGTGGAGGTTGATTCTCAAGAGGACCAAGTGGTGAACCAATTACCTCAGCTCCTTGATCAAATGTTTCCTTTCCTGCTGAGGTGGATTTGAGAGGTTCTGTAAAGCTCGATTTTATAAAATATATGCTCTGTTATCCATGTGCTGGATGGAATGTTTATATACTTGAATGCCTCTAAAAAGCATTAAAAGTCGGTATTGTAACTAGAGGTACAACTAAGTCGATTTAAACCTCGAACAAGTTCAAATGAAGATTTTAAGATGAAATTGAAAATTTTACAGTCTAGGAATAACTTAAAATGTTGATTTGGAGTCAAATCGAAATTTTCGAGATCTAAGGGCAAAATAGTCATTTTGCCACTTGAGGACAAAATGAGAATTTTTAGAAAATATTTTGACCACATTTGATTAAGATTGATCATTTGGAGTATAATTTGAGGTTCGGAAGTGAAAAATTTTAATTCTGGCATTTTTCGAAGCATAGGGGTAAAATGGTAATTTTTCACCCCCAACACTTGGCAAAACCAAGGATTTTATTCATTATGGGAATGGATAAATATGACATTTTATGTGGTGGAGAATTAAAGGTTAAAGGATAATTATTTAAATTATGGACCAATGATAAAATGCCATGTGTCAAGCTTTTATTTCTTTATTATTTTCTTTATAAAAGAGCATAAAATCAGCCCATTTCTCCCCATAAGGGTCGGCCAAAGAGAGGAAAGAAAGGAAAGAAGAAGAACAAACCATAGCCACCAAGATTCAAGAGAAAAGTGTGAGAATTCAAGGAAAACAAGTGGAAAAGGTAAAATTTATTGACTTTGGCTAGTGATCTATCATTCTTGTGCATTATTTTCCATTTTAAATGGTTGAGAATCAAGATCTCATGATGATGTTCTTGCTGGTCAAAGCTTTAGAGAGAGGTTTTGATGCTTTAATTGGTTAGATTTCAATAGATTTTTGTGTTTTTAGTTAGTTAGTGATGTGTAGTATGAAAACAAATGGAAGAAAAATCACACAATCTTTGGTACCCATCAAGGCCGAG
The DNA here is from genome assembly GCA_036013995.1 of Theobroma grandiflorum. Taxonomy (NCBI): domain Eukaryota; kingdom Viridiplantae; phylum Streptophyta; class Magnoliopsida; order Malvales; family Malvaceae; genus Theobroma; species Theobroma grandiflorum. Next base: position 11,536,804 of record CP142126.1, read on the forward strand.
TTTTATGGAGTGAATATTGGAAAGGAATTTTGTGACATTTTATGTTAATTGGTTAGGATTTAATGGTTTTAATTAATGGTGGTGATGGAAACCGAAATTGATGGCATTTAGCATGAAACCACAAATTTCATATTAAATCCTCATAGGTTGAAATTCCTAGGTGAATTATTGGTGATGAAATTGATTCAATTTCAAGTGATTTGATAGGGAAATAATGGTTTATGGTATGGGAATTAAAGATTTACGGTGTGAGAATGTAGCTTGAAAAATTTTAATGTTAGTGGACACACCTTGGCCGAATATTACAAAATGAAATGTGAAGGTGGTTTTGCCACATTTCATATTAATTGACTAGTATTTGATGAATTAGAGTATTGAAAGAGAAATAGAATTAATTGGAGTTAAATCGGACGTATTGGCCATTTAATCGGGTAATAAATCGAATTAGGTCAATACCGTATTTGGATAGTGACCCGAGGATTTTACATCTCATTTCAAGCATCCACGTAGAGCCTGAATAGAATTACATGATGTGACACAATATATTGAACTAAGTGTCATGTATTGTATATAGTTGGTGAACATTCTAGTAAAAGTACAGAGATTGTACCCGAAGACTGGGACTAGGAGTACATCGACTCCTAATACTGTGAGTAAACTTATTATCGTCTTAATTATCTAGAGCAATTTTATTCAATGTGGTGATTTTGTGGAAAAATGGTTTTTAAATGGTGAAATGCTTGTTTTATGAGAAAAATGTGAATTTCTAAAATAAATTGAATTTTTATAAATTGAATTGAAAATATGATGACTGATTTGAAATTAGAGTAATTGGAGACCACACGCTGTATTGTAAATTACGATTTGAATCAAATGACTTATGATATTGTGGCATGATTGGCTGAATTAATAATTGTATTGAAAAATGTGAATTGTTTGCTTTGTCTTGATAAATTGGTTAGCAATGAAATTGCCAAGTTGTGCTATTGAACTTTTATTGAATTGGTGGATTATTAAATGGTTGCTGCAGTGGCAGGTTCTTTGGACCAGCCTATTAGAGGGGTACGAAATCTAGGTATATATATTTCTACCTCAGTTGTAGAGGCAAATAGGGTAACTCCCGAGGTAACAATTAGAGTTCTCTTCACGCCAAACCACTATGTGAGGGTGAACTCAGCCAACGCCAAGAAACGACTACGTTTCCAATTGCAAAAATGTGTTTTATGCACATATGAAACTTTCACAACCTTGGCGGACTCAGTTGGAATGCCTCTGATCAAGGTATCCTTGAGAACCGAGTATGAGAATGATTTTGGCACGAGCCAAGCTTTTCAAGAAAATGTAAGCCTTGTTGAAAATTTAATGAAATACAATGGTTTACACGGGTAGGGATGAATCTTCAAGCTATGAAAAATGTATTGTAATGGGATGTTTTATTTGTCTCCACTTACTTGACTTTAGATATTTTTGATGATGTCTGTTTACTCACTGAGATTAAATAATCTTACCACCTTCCTTTTCATCCATTTCAGGCTCAAGATAGTCAATAGTTAGCCGATATCGTCGAGAGACCAATTTTGGAGTTGCAACCTTAGAAATCAAAGGTTTACCGACTCACAACTTTAGTTCAATTTTGTCGTTCGAGGGCCCACGTGTCAGTGTAAATTTAATTGCATGCTCTTGTTATTCTTACTATTGCATGTAAGAATTTATTTTTCTTTTACGTCCCAAAAATTATTTACGGATTGTTCTATAAAAATTGTTTTTCAAGAAAATAGAATATTTTATTAAATATTTTTATTATATTCTGATAGCTAAAATTTCATTTCAAATGTGGGTTTTAAATAGCAAAACTTATATTTTGTTATGAAATATGCGTTTTCACTCACATACTACATATTTAGATGGTTTCAAAATTTTCAAAGAAAAATGACAAAAATGCCCCTGTGAGGCAAAAATTATTTTTCTACTGTTTTGAGTTGGAAAAAGCCTAAAATCCTTTAAGACATGATGTTGGAGATGATTGCTCACAGAGGAGATGTCATGACCTGGAACACCCCATCGGGCCCATGACAACTGCCGCGAAGCCTTGACAGACATTCTTTAGCTCAAATGCCAATCGAAACCTCGCAAGGCTCTCGTATCAATTTTCGCGCTTCCCCGGTGAGCGACATTTATTAAATATCACATTTTAAAGAATTTCAAATCATTTTTCAATCAAAACATTAAAATATTATTTTTTGGCTCATAGGGGCATTTTCGTCATTTTTCTTCAAAAATCTCAAAACCCGTCCTAAATGTAAAAAGTGAGTAGAAAACACGTATTCCATGGTTTAAAATAAATTTAAATATCTAAAACATTAGTTTGAGGCAAAAATTTGAATATTTGAGTATAATAAAAATATTCAATAAAATAAACTATTTTCTTATAAAACAATTTTTATAAAGTTATCGGTAAACAATTTTCGCAACGTAAAAGCTAACTATATTTTTACATACTATAATACAAATAGCCAAAGTCTAAAATTTAAATTCTAGTGACACGTGGGCCCCCAAATGACCAAGAAGGTATAAGTCTATATACCTTTGCTTTCTAAGAATGCAACTTTGAATTTATTCATCGACGTGATCAACTATCCACAATATATCTTGAGCCTGAAATATGGATAGGAAGAAGGGTGAGATTACATAATCTCATTGAATAAATAGATACCATCTAAAGTATCTAAGGCCGAGTAAAAAGGAGACAAATAAAATATTCAAATCCAATATATTTTTCATACATCAATATTCAGTTTACTCAAGTTATTCACTTGGCTTATGCACAATCTTTAAAACTTGGCTTATACCAAAACCTGTACTCGGGGATACCTTGTACGAGGGCATCCGTTCGAGTCCACCAAGGCTGTATACTTTCATATTTCTCAAAATTCAGCCGTTCCTTGGCGTTGGCTGAGTTCACTACCATGAGGTGGTTAGGCGTGAAGTGAACTCATATCCTACCTTAGGAGATACCCTATGCGCCTCTCTACCGAGGTAAGCACAATAATTTGGGTTTCCGTGCCCCTCCTATAGGTTGGTCCACAGAACCCACCATTGTAGCGACCACAATTATCCCACCAATTAAATAAAATTATCATAGCATAACATGGCCCACAATCCTTATTTTGCTAATCAAAGCATAGCAAAGCAGTTCACGTATTTATCAATTCATAAAAATAGCTAGTTATGCCTGTCAGTTAAAAATCCACTACGCAAGTATACGTATCGAATAGACAGTATATCAGCAAGTAGAGTATCGATCCCACGGAGAATTGATCTAAAACTTTACTAATTACTAAAATTAAAACAATTTAATTTTATCCAAATAATCCAAATTAATTAATCAATTAAAACTAATAAACTAGAATTTAAAATAACAAGAAAAATCAAAACAATAAAAACTGGAGAATATATCAAATTAAACAAGCCTAGGATTACAATATCCCTCACACTTCATCTAAATTTTACCTCTCATCCTTAACTTATTTCAATGGGTTGAATTGCTAACCTAGAGTCCTAAATTATTTATAAGGGTCTCCCGACTCGTCCTATAAAAATATCTATTTTAACCAAAACACTATATCCCTATGTGAATTGAAATTAAAACAGATTCATTAAGTTCAGGCTCTAATCTGGCTACATATGGCCTATAGGTATATCCCTATCCTATACGCAAATCAATTGAATTGATCATATGCTATCCCAATTTTAGTCTACTCTAAACTCCCTCTCCCAAGTTTGTTTAGGTTCCTAAATCAGTTTAATTGGTGGCCAAGCAATCAAAAGCATTAAGAACAAATTGGAATAAACAATTCAATTCCCATTAAAAATAAGTAAGAAGGAGATTAAAAACTTAAACTACATGTGAGTTCAATTGCAATCCTAGAAAAAGAAAATTAGCTACTCATAATTGCAAAATCAAATAACATTGTATAAAGTTCAACCATTGAAAATAACAAGAAGAATAAAAGCTAAGGAAGAAAACAAAATAATTGCAGCTCTGATCTCCGGGTTTCTGCTTCAACTTCTAGCTTCTTAAATCTCCAAAAGTTCTCTTTTTTTAGGTCTCCAAAATATCCTATATATACTAACAAACTTAACCTAAATTTCTCCAAGTTGACCTAGGGTTTAATTGGGCTTAAAACATAATGAGAGGCCCAAAAAAAATCACTTAACAATCCTTACAAATTTCCATTCCCGGCACAGTACGTCCAGCAACTTTGCGATGCGATTTTCTCCATCTTCAAGGCAGAACTGGGCAAAGTGATCTTCATGAAAGTTGTAGCTCTATCTCTTAGCTTTCCAATGGTCTAAGAATCGAAGCAATTGGAGTTCTGTAGCTCGATATATGGCTAAAACACTGAAGTATATGCAAGCAGATTTCTGGATCTTTCAGCACCTTACTTTCCAAAATTAAACCCAATGACTTTAGGTCCTACCAAAAATATAAAAACTAATAAATATTAACCAAATTAAAGAAAATAACATAAAATTAAATAACTTACTTAAAAATAAACTAAATATAAAAAATAAATAAAAATTAAGTAAATTACAATTAAAAACTAAGGACTTAGCTAAAATTTAATAACAAAATTGGAATAAAATAATTCTATAAAATAGAATTATCACACCCCCAAACTTAAGATTTTGCTAGTCCTCGAGCAAAAGAAAAGAAGAAAATGCAAACATGAAAATCCTTGAACGAGAGATAGAAATACCAAATCATGATTTCTCAATTTTTCCTCAGAAATTAACTCAAATTCTAGCTTAAGGTAACATACAGTTAATCCTTAAATTCATGCATCAATTCAAGCGAAACTTTATTTTTCGAATAGACTTCCGTGTGTGTGTGAATGCTCTTTTACAAAGAATATCATGCAGTTCAAATTAGTTCATGCCAAATCTAAGCATAGATTAGTACTTGGATCCCATAAGTTTGCTTTTCATCTCTCTCTCCACTAATGTAGATTAACACTTATTCAAGAATCAATAGGTCTTTATCAAGCTTGTAATGTAAGGCTAGGGTCAAGGTATGATAAAGGATATATTTAGGCTTAAATTCACCCTAAGCACTTAATCAATCTAGGACACATAAAGAGCTCAAAAAAAATTTTTTTTTTTTTAAACACCCTCAAACTTAAAATAAACTTTCATTTGTAACACACATTGCTTTCTTTTCTTTTTTTTTTTTTTTTCAACCCCCAAACTTATTTTTGACAATTATAACAAGGGGTAATTTTTCCAACAACCTTCATCAAAAATATTTTTTTTTTCTTTTTTTCACCTTTCTCCTCAATTTATTCTTTAAGCTCAAATCATTCCTTAGAAAGATTAAAATACTTAGAGGGTGGAAGGTTCAAATTGTTGGATTTAAATAGACAGGCCATGGCTAACATAATTAGGTAATTACAAAGAAAAGGTAAATTAGGCTCAAAAAGGGTGACTAAGGATAAATATAACAAGGTAGGCTCAAAAAGGCTCAAACGGTCCAAAGATGGCCTAAATCACTTCCTATCCTAAGTGTTATCTAAGATTTCGCCTCGAGAGAGAATCAAACAAATTCTAGAATTCATGACTTCACTATACTTTTTCATCAACATAAATTTTATTTGAATCACATAAAAATTCTAAGTAAAATAGTATAGTGCTCAAATTATTGGAAGTCACATTCTAAAATAAAATTAACACAAGAATATCACATAAAATTAAATCATAACTATATGCTTCCCAAAAGCTAAGAATCAAAAGATAATTAAAATATCATCCTAGGATTGGGACATTCATGAATAAGGCGCATCTATCTCAAATTTTTTTTTTTTTGAAATAAACAATTGAAACATGCAAAATATAAATAAACATGCAAAATAAATTCTAAACTAAAGCTATCTAAACATTAAAACAAAAAATTTCGATGCTACCCCCAAACTTAGAATAAACATTGTCCTCAATGTGATAAAAGAAATTAAAGAAAAAGGACAAGAATACTCCCCTGACTTCGAAACAGCAGACTATGAGTCCTCTGCATTGTCACCTCCAAGATCATCGTCAGAGTCAGAATCCGTAGGAAACGAAGGAAACGTAGTCATGTCCATCCCAATGTAGGCACCATAAGCTCTCATCATCTGTTCAAGTGCCCGATTTTGTCTTTCTTGACGATCTAAGCGACGATCAACACGTTCCATCCATTGAGCGATACTGCGTGTGGGCATTGCTTGGGACGCTGGAGGAACAGCTTGTGAAGAGGAAGGGGCGGCCTGAGAAGAACTTCCAGCGACTGGTGCAGATGGCTCGAATCTCTGAAGAGTGCTCAGGGTGATTGGAAGCTTTGGTTGTTGCAATTCTTCGCCAGCGCTCCAAGACACACCAGCTTTCGCACATAAAGCAGTAATTAAGGACGGAAAACCGATACCATCTCGTTTTGTGCGCCCCGTATGTAAGATGGCATGCGAGATCACCTTACCAATATCAATAGACTTATGAGTGACGATGGCATAGATAAGCACTGCACGATCCCTTGTGACATCACTGATATGAGTAGAAGGGAGCAAGCGTGCCGCTACAAAATGCAACCAAGCCTTGTACTCTGGTTTCATGGCGCTGCGTTTAAATGACACTGGCTCCCCATGTGATGTTTTCCATTGCGCTCCCTCAACACACAATGTCGATATAATCTCACGACAGTCTTGATGATCTCCCAAATATTGCTCGTATTCATCATGCTCGATATTTGGGGTCCCAAAAAATGCATTGATAGCCTGGCTGTGAAAAGGTACTCGTTTACCACGGACAAAAGCTACATGATCAACATGCTCGACCGCATTGGCATAAAATTCGCGAACTACAGGTACAACTGCGGCTTCAGGTTGAGTGGTAAATTTGAGCCAAGGTCTATCATAAAGCATGTCAAAAAGCGCCTGGTAAGGTAAGGGAGGAATATGAATTCCTCGTTCAGGAATTGGCACTTTGTTGATCAAGGACGTGTGATAACGCTCCGAGGCTTCAGCAGAAACGAATTTCGATCTATCAAAAGACCCACTGGAACTTGCTTTGGATCTTTTTGGTGCCATTCCTGGAGGGAGTAGTGAGGGTGGTGGGTGCAAGAGTAAAATATGACTCAACTAAAAAAAACTAAGTAGAAAACTTGTGTAAAAAAAAAAACTTGAGTGAAAAGGAGAGAGAGAGAGAGAGAGAGAGAGTTGCAGAAAAAAAATAATGGAGGGGGAAGGGGGATGGGCTGCAGAAAGAGAGAAGGAGTGAAAAGTTAAAAAAAATAATGAAAAAAAACAAAAATTTAAAGGGGTTAGGGCTGTGCCCTAACCCAGCGCCGCGGCCAAGGCCGCGGCGCTCAAATGGTGCGTTTCCCGAAGCGTGGCTTCGGGTTTGAGCGCCGCGGCGCTCAATGCCTCTGGTTGTGCTGCTTTTAGTAGCAGATTTGAGGGCCGCGGCTCTCAATTTGAGGGCCGCGGCTCTGATGTCCCTTTTTTTTTTTTTTTTTTAAAAAAAAATTTTGAAAATTTTTTTGAAATTTTTTTTTTTTTAAAATTTTTTTTTTTTTGAAAATTTTTTGAATTTTTTTTTTTGAAACCAATTTCCTGCAAAAGAAACATGAAAAATAAAAATTAGAATAAATAAAATAAAACTCATGAAATAAAATAAAGATGAAAATAAATAAATAAGGTTTAAGAACTTGGGTTGCCTCCCAAGAAGCGCTTCATTTATAGTCTTCGGCTGGACTGTAGCGGACTCTAGGTCGTGTCAAGCAAGTGAATTGAGGACTTTTGACGATTAATTTCACCTCCCCAATAATGCTTCAATCTTTGTCCGTTGACCTTAAATTTTCGACCATCTGTCCCTTGAACTTCAATTGCTCCATGTGGAAATACCTCATTGATAATAAATGGACCAGACCACCTTGATTTGAGCTTTCCCGGGAATAGCTTCAGACGAGAGTTATACAGCAAAACTGATTGTCCCGGTTCAAAACTTCTGTCCACTATCTTCTTATCATGCCATTGCTTTGTTTTCTCTTTGTAGAATTTGGCATTTTCATAAGCTTGAAGGCGAAATTCATCAAGTTCATTTAATTGAAACAACCTTTTCTCACCTGCTGCTTGTAAATCAAAGTTCAACTTCTTCACAGCCCAAAAAGCATTATGCTCAAGTTCCACCGGTAAGTGACATGCTTTGCCAAAGATCATCTTGTAAGGAGACATGCCAATCGGAGTCTTATAAGCCGTCCTATATGCCCACAATGCATCATCCAATCTTTTTGACCAATCTTTTCTTGTGGGACATACAGTTTTTTCCAAAATCCTCTTGATTTCTCTGTTTGATACCTCCGCTTGGCCACTAGTTTGAGGATGGTATGCAGTTGCAACCTTGTGTTTAACTCCATACTTCGCTAAAAGTGCATCAAAATACTTGTTGCAAAAGTGGCTTCCCTCATCACTAATGATTGCCCTCGGAGTGCCAAATCGAGTGAAAATATTTTTCTTCATGAAATTGATCACCACCTTTGAATCATTATGTGGAAAAGCTGCCGCTTCAACCCACTTGGAGACATAATCAACAGCAAGCAAAATGTATTTGTTGTTGTTTGAAGATATGAAAGGACCCATGAAGTCAATACCCCATACATCAAAAATTTCAATCTCCATGATGTTGTTGAGAGGCATCTCATGTCGCCTTGAGATGTTGCCCACTCTTTGGCACCTGTCACAATGCAAAACAAAATTGTGAGCATCCTTAAATAATGTAGGCCAATACAAACCTGATTGGAGGACTTTAGCAGCAGTCCTTGTTCCTCCAAAGTGTCCTCCATAATCTGAAGAATGGCAGTGGTGAAGCACACTTTGAATTTCTTCTTCTGGAACACATTTTCTGAAAATCTGGTCTTTGCACTGCTTAAACAAGTAAGGCTCATCCCAAAAATAAAATTTGACATCATGCAAAAATTTCTTTTTCTGATGAAAATTTAACTCAGAGGGAATAATATTGCTTACCAAATAATTCACAAAATCAGCATACCAAGGAAGGGATTCCTTACCAACTTGAAGGATTTGTTCATCAGGAAAAGTCTCCTTGATTAAGGTGAAATCCTTACCTTGAGCTTCAATCTCCAATCGTGAGAGGTGGTCAGCTACTTGATTTTCTGTTCCTTTTCTGTCGCGAATCTCGAGATCAAATTCTTGAAGCAAGAGAATCCACCTTATCAATCTTGGTTTCGCATCCTTCTTGGCAATTAAATATTTGATAGCTGAATGGTCAGTGTACACTATCACCTTTGTCCCCACAAGATAAGAGCGAAATTTGTCAAAAGCGAAAACTACAGCCAAGAGCTCCTTTTCTGTTGTGGTATAATTTTTCTGGGCATCATTCAAAGTCTTGCTAGCATAATAGATAGAATGAAAGACTCTATCCTTCCTTTGTCCCAAAACAGCTCCCACCGCATAATCACTCGCATCACACATTAGTTCAAAAGGGAGAGTCCAATCGGGACTAATTATAATAGGTGCAGATATTAATCTTTTCTTCAAATCATCAAAAGCAACAAGACACTCATTATCAAACTTAAATGGCACATCTTTCTCCAATAAATTGCAAAGTGGTTTAGAAATTTTTGAAAAGTCTTTAATAAATCTTCTATAAAAACCAGCATGACCAAGAAAACTTCTAATACCTTTAACATTTATTGGAGGTGGTAGTTTTTCAATTGCTTCAATTTTTGCTTTATCTACCTCAATGCCCCTACTAGAGATCTTGTGCCCAAGGACAATACCTTCTCGCACCATGAAGTGACATTTCTCCCAATTGAGCACCAAATTCGTTTCTTCACATCTCTTGAGTACCCTAGCAAGATTCAAAAGACAATCATCAAAATTATTCCCAAAAATAGAAAAATCATCCATAAATACCTCCAAGCACTTTTCCACCATATCTGTGAATATGGCCATCATACATCTCTGAAAGGTGGCGGGTGCATTACATAATCCAAATGGCATTCTTCTAAAAGCAAAGGTGCCATAAGGACATGTAAATGTAGTCTTCTCTTGATCTTCAGGAGCAATAGCAATTTGGTTGTAACCAGAATAACCATCAAGAAAACAATAATATTCCTTACCAGCCAAGCGGTCCAACATTTGATCAATGAATGGAAGAGGGAAGTGATCTTTCCTTGTAGCCTTGTTGAGCTTGCGGTAGTCCATGCACACTCTCCATCCAGTCACAGTTCTTGTTGGAATGAGCTCATTATTATCATTGGTGACCACAGTCATTCCTCCTTTCTTAGGAACACATTGAACTGGACTTACCCATGAACTATCAGAGATAGGATAAACTATTCCAGCATCCAACCACTTGATGATTTCCTTTTTAACTACTTCCTTCATGATAGGATTCAATCTTCTTTGTTGCTCAATGGTGGCTTTGTGATTTTCCTCAAGGAGAATTTTGTGCATGCAAATAGAAGGGCTAATTCCCTTTATATCAGCTATGGTCCACCCAATTGCTTTCTTGAATCCTCGAAGTGTCCTCAATAACTTCTCCTCCTGCATGTTAGAAAGAGCAGCAGAAATAATAACTGGAAGAGTAGAAGATTTTCCAAGAAATGCATACCTCAAATGATTAGGCAAAGGTTTAAGTTCCAAAGTAGGTGGTTCCTCAATGGAAGGTTTAGAAGCTGGCATCAGGGAGGCTGAAACATCTAAAGACTCAAATTGATTGTTAGTCTTAAGTCTTGAGTGAGCATTTAACAAATTAGAATATTCAACAAACTCATCATCATCCCTGTTAGAATTAGCAACTAAACATGCTTCAAGAGGGTCTTTGGGATTTTCTTCTAAGAAAACATCATGTGTAAACTTATTTACCACACTCACAGCAAAACAGTCTTCAGATGTTACAGGCAATTTTAGAGCTTTGAAAATATTAAATGTTACCTGTTGGTCTTGCACTCGCAAAGTGAGCTCACCTTTTTCCACATCAATCAAAGCTCTAGCAGTTGCCAAGAATGGCCTCCCAAGGATGATTGGAATTTGCCTATCTTCTTCCATGTCAAGAATTATAAAGTCAACTGGAAAAATAAATTTATCTACCTTGACAAGAACATCTTCAATGATTCCCCTTGGGTACACATAAGAACGATCAGCCAATTGCAAGGTAACAGAAGTGGGTTTGCATTCCCCCAAACCAAGTTTCTCAAAAATTGACCAAGGCATTAAATTGATACTTGCACCCAAATCACTCAAAGCTTTTGTAAAAAATAAATTACCAATAGTGCAAGGGATAGTGAAACTACCTGGATCTTTGAGTTTTGGTGGCAGTTTATTTTGGAGAATAGCACTGCACTCTTCTGTAAGGGAAACAGTTTCAAACTCACCTAGCTTTCTCTTTTTGGAGAGGATGTCCTTCAAGAACTTGACATAACTAGGCATTTGTTCCAAAGCTTCAGCAAAAGGAATATTTATGTGTAATTTCTTGAAGACATCGATGAATTTTTGAAACTGCTTTTCAAGCTTTTGCTTTCGGAGCCTTTGTGGAAAAGGCGGTGGAGGGTGAATGACTTGCGAGGTTCTTTCATCTTCAACCTTTACATCTTCTCGCTGTTCACTTAACTTCTCACTCTCACATAATCTTTCTTTCTCAACAAGTTCATGTTCAGGTTCTACTGCTTTTTCACTCACCCTTTCAATCTCTTTTCCACTCCTTAAAGTGATTGCTTGGCATTGTTCCTTACCTTTGGGGTTGATTTGTGTATCACTTGGTAAGGCACCTTGGGGTCTATTGTTGATGGAATTCGCAAGCTGCCCCAATTGGATCTCAAAATTTCTCAAGGAGGCTCCTTGACTTTGAATCAAAGCTCCTTGACTTTGAATTAAAGCATCATTCTTGGACATATATTGCAAGAGAAGTTCTTCCAAGTGGGATTTCTTTTCAGGAACTGGTGGTCTGACTTGTTGTTGGAAACCAGGAGGCATGATGGGTTTTGGATTGGAAGGCCCTGCATTGTTATTCCATGAAAAGTTAGGGTGGTTTCTCCAACCCGGATTATAGGTATTGGAGTAAGGATTATTCTGCTGTCTATTGAAGTTCCCCACAAACTGGACTGATTCAGAATTATATGGACATTGATCATGTGAATGGCCATCTCCACACATCTCGCAAACCACTGCTGAATTTTGAACTGCATGGACTCCCAGTGTGTCAATCTTTTTGGTCAATGCATATACTTGTGAAGCTAATTGAGCAGTTAAGTTGCCAAGTGCATCAATTTCATAGGCTCCAACCACTTTTCTCGATCCCGACCTTTCTGAGGGCCATTGATAATTATTGGAAGCCATCTCTTCCAACAAGTTATAGGCATCTGCAGCATTCTTACTCATTAATGCCCCACCAGCAGCAGCATCAATTGTAGTTTTAATTGACCCAACCAGTCCATTGTAGAATGTCTGAACTTGCAACCAATCAGGAATCCCATGATGTGGACATCTTCTCAATAATTCCTTAAACCTTTCCCAAGCTTCATACAAGGACTCACCATCAAATTGTGTGAATGAGGTAATATCGTTCCTCATCTTTGCCGTCTTTGCAGGGGGGAAGAATTTTGCAAGAAACTTTTGAGCCAAGTCTTCCCATGTGGTGATAGACCCATTAGGTAGTGAATTAAGCCAGCTTTTTGCTTTATCCCTCAGAGAAAATGGAAACAGTCTCAATCTGATAGCATCGTCAGTTACTCCATTATATTTAAAAGTGTCGCAAATCTCCAAGAAATTTACCAAATGAGAATTTGGATCATCACTGGGTAACCCACCAAACTGGACTGAAGACTGAATCATCTGAATGTAAGCTGGTTTAATTTCAAAATTGTTGGCATTAATGGACGGTCTTCTAATACTTTGGTGCAAACCTTGCAACAGAGGAACATCATAATCTCTCAGTGCTCTATTTGCTTCAGGAACCAGATTAATGGCATTATTGCCATTGTTATTGTTATCCTCAGCCATTGTCTGATCTAAAGCTGCAACTTGTGAATTCTCCCTTCGTCGCCTTCTGAAAGTTCTTTCTATCTCAGGATCAAAAGGAACAAGATTCAAGTTGTTTCTTCTTTGCATACAATGATTAAAGATACCTGTAAACAAACAAAAACTAATATTAAAACAAGAAAAATAAATTTTGAAGTAAGACTAAATTGCTTGGTATTAGTATTAATAAAAATTCTAGAAACAATTCCCCGGCAACGGCGCCAAAAACTTGTCAGTTAAAAATCCACTACGCAAGTATACGTATCGAATAGACAGTATATCAGCAAGTAGAGTATCGATCCCACGGAGAATTGATCTAAAACTTTACTAATTACTAAAATTAAAACAATTTAATTTTATCCAAATAATCCAAATTAATTAATCAATTAAAACTAATAAACTAGAATTTAAAATAACAAGAAAAATCAAAACAATAAAAACTGGAGAATATATCAAATTAAACAAGCCTAGGATTACAATATCCCTCACACTTCATCTAAATTTTACCTCTCATCCTTAACTTATTTCAATGGGTTGAATTGCTAACCTAGAGTCCTAAATTATTTATAAGGGTCTCCCGACTCGTCCTATAAAAATATCTATTTTAACCAAAACACTATATCCCTATGTGAATTGAAATTAAAACAGATTCATTAAGTTCAGGCTCTAATCTGGCTACATATGGCCTATAGGTATATCCCTATCCTATACGCAAATCAATTGAATTGATCATATGCTATCCCAATTTTAGTCTACTCTAAACTCCCTCTCCCAAGTTTGTTTAGGTTCCTAAATCAGTTTAATTGGTGGCCAAGCAATCAAAAGCATTAAGAACAAATTGGAATAAACAATTCAATTCCCATTAAAAATAAGTAAGAAAGAGATTAAAAACTTAAACTACATGTGAGTTCAATTGCAATCCTAGAAAAAGAAAATTAGCTACTCATAATTGCAAAATCAAATAACATTGTATAAAGTTCAACCATTGAAAATAACAAGAAGAATAAAAGCTAAGGAAGAAAACAAAATAATTGCAGCTCTGATCTCCGGGTTTCTGCTTCAACTTCTAGCTTCTTGAATCTCCAAAAGTTCTCTTTTTTTAGGTCTCCAAAATATCCTATATATACTAACAAACTTAACCTAAATTTCTCCAAGTTGACCTAGGGTTTAATTGGGCTTAAAACATAATGAGAGGCCCAAAAAAAATCACTTAACAATCCTTACAAATTTCCATTCCCGGCACAGTACGTCCAGCAACTTTGCGATGCGATTTTCTCCATCTTCAAGGCAGAACTGGGGAAAGTGATCTTCATGAAAGTTGTAGCTCTATCTCTTAGCTTTCCAATGGTCTAAGAATCGTAGCAATTGGAGTTCTGTAGCTCGATATATGGCTAAAACACTGAAGTATATGCAAGCAGATTTCTGGATCTTTCAGCACCTTACTTTCCAAAATTAAACCCAATGACTTTAGGTCCTACCAAAAATATAAAAACTAATAAATATTAACCAAATTAAAGAAAATAACATAAAATTAAATAACTTACTTAAAAATAAACTAAATATAAAAAATAAATAAAAATTAAGTAAATTACAATTAAAAACTAAGGACTTAGCTAAAATTTAATAACAAAATTGGAATAAAATAATTCTATAAAATAGAATTATCAATGCCCACAATTTATCATAAGCTATACAATTCAAATAGTAATTTGCAAGACAAGTAAGCAGTCTCCCATTACTCTATTTTCGAAACCATTATTCAATTTTTTCAAAAAATTTATAAAATTATTTTATAAAATCATAATTTTTCTTAAAACACATCAATTTACTATTTAAACCCATTTTCTATAAATCACACAATTGCATAAAAACTACTCTAGATAATTAAGATGATAATAAGTTTACTTACAATACCAGGAGTCGATATACTCCTAATCCAAATCTTCAAGTACAATTTCTATACTTCCACCAGTAGTATGCTCACCACCTATTCATAATGTTCAGCAAACAATTCATTGAATTGGTGCTAAATTAATATAAAACCAAATCAGGCTCCTTGCTAATGCTTGTAATGAAATGCACAATGCTCGACAACTATTTAAACTCAGTGTTCACTATAAATTCGATTTTGTACTTCAATAATTCAATATTGGCCTAATTCGATCTATTACCCAATTAATTGGCCAATACATCCAATTTAATTCCAAATAATCCCATTTTTTTCTTATAATATTCCAAATCATCAAACTCCATTTTAATTAACTCAAAATATGACCAAAATCACTCTCATATTTTTCAAGGAAAATTTGGTACATTGGGGGCACTAATATTATAATTTCTCAAGCTTAATTCTCTCACCCCTAGGGTTTATTTTTGGTTTCTCTCTTTTCTTTCTGGTTTTGCCGAATATTGGAGAAGAAATGGCTGATTTTTATGGCTTTTTAAAAGCTAAATAAAATAATATTATTTTATTTACATATTGAATATTTTATTAGTTTATTTTTTTATTAGTCTTCCTTTGACTTTCTTTTTCCACCATAAATTTTCCTTCTCTTATCCATGATTTGGATGAAGTTTCTAGACTTTTCCAAAGTCTTGGTGGAGTAATTTTGTAAAATTATAGTTTTACCCTCGTAAAAGTGAAAAATTACATTTTACCCTAAAATCTGAAAAATTACCAATACTCATATTTTTCACTCCTTATACTCATATCATACTCCAATTAATTAAAATTTGATCCAATTCCTCTTAAAAATTCAATTTTTGTCCTTGGATGGTAAAATTATGATTTTGCCCCTATACTTCAAAAAGTACCAAAATTACATTATTTTTACTTTTCAACCTCAAATAATACTTCAATTGATTAATCTTAATCAAATGGGGTTAAAATCTTCTCTAAAAATTCTCATTTTATCCTCAGGTTATAAAATTACCATTTTACCTTTGTGCTCCAAAAATATCGAGAAATTAAATTTATTACTGCCAAACTTCATTTTATGTTCCAATAATCATATTATACTTCAAATTATTAATCTTGATCAAATGTGATCAAAATCTTTTATAGAAATCTCCATTTTGTCCTTAAATGACAAAATGACCGTTTTGCCCCTAATCGATCAATTTTCTCGATTGACTCCAAACTGGACCTCAAACTTCGAAGCACTATTTTGAGTAATCCCTGGATTGTGAAATCCTCAATTTCACTTTTAAAATCCTTATTTGAACTTGTTTGAGGTTTAATTGACTTAATGGTATCATAAAGGGCAATATCGTCTTTTAACGATTTCTCAAACTTCCTAAATATGTAAACATTTTATTGAGCATGTAAATGACATCGTAATTATTTTATAGAGCAGGGTTTGACAGGAGATGAGAAAAACTGATATGAAAGCCTTGCGAGGTTTCGGTTGGCATTCGGGGTAGGAATGTCTATCGAGACATCGCAGCGGTTGTCACGGGCTCGATGGGAGTTTCGGGTCGTGACAGGTTCCTCAAATCCTGCTTCAGGGCCTCAATGTCCAGGACTTGCATTCTGGTAGGCTGAACCTTTAGCTTGAAATTCAGGGCTTCCATCTTGGAATTCAGAACCTTCTGGTTGCAAGGCTGATCCTTCAGCACCTTGTCCTTCTGGTGCCATGCTTTGAGTAGCAGAGGAGTCAGCTTCAGTAGGTCCATATGGCATTTTAGATTTTTCTTTCAAGCTGGCCTCAATCTCATTCATCCTTTCCTCAATTTTCATAAGCCTTGCTCCTTGATCAGTGATGTCACAACTCGGAACTCCCCATCGGGCCTGTGACAACCGCTATGACATCCCGATAGGCACTCATACCCGAAATGCCGACCTGAACCCCGCAAGGCTTAGCATCAGTTTCTACATCTCCCCGGTGAGCAATAGTTATTAAATACCATAATTCAAGAATCAAAAATTATTTTCGATTCAAAAACAAAATTATATTGTCTTCTGGCTCATATGGGCATTTTTGTCATTTTTTATCGAAAATCTCAAAATTTGCTAAAAACGTAGTAAATGTGTAGAAAACACATATATCATGATTAAAAATAAATTTAAGTATCTAAAATGTTTGTTTGGGGTAAAAATTTAATTATTTGAATATAATAAAAATATTCAATAAAATAATATATTTTCTTATAAAATAATTTTTATATAGCTATCGGTAAATAATTTTCGCAGTGTAAAAGCTAAATATATTATTACATACTATAATACAAACAACCAAAGTATGAAATTTAAATTATAGTGACGTGGGCCCACAACTAACCAAAATGTGTCGAAAGCTGGAAACCTACAGTTTTTTGCCGATTCAAGTCCAATTGACTATCCTTGACTAAATCTGCTAACTATGGAATACTCTGAGCCTAAAATGTGAAGAGATAAGGGGGTGAGATTATAAAATCCCAGTGAGTAAACGATACCATCTAGACTATCTAAAGGCGAGTAAATAGAGACGACTAAACCAAACTAGCATAAAATGTTTCATAACATTTCATTTTCTTTCACTAGATAAATTAAATACGTTTCTGCTCGTAATTTACATGGCTTATGATTTCTTAGAAATCATGGCTCGTGCCATAAAAGCTTATTGTCACGACCCAATTCCCGGGCCATGACCGGCGCAAGGACCCAATGAGCATAGCTCACTAAGCCCAAGCAAGCCTATCCATTTACTCTTGCTCAACAAACATTATCATATCATGCATACGAACACATATTTTCTCGAGTGTGAACAGAGCCAAACATAATGGCATTATCGATAATAATATATATGCACTAAACCAGTTATGTATTTAGCAACTTACATTGCATACACATATTCACATAGTTAGATTTTATTCACAATACAAAAAAAAAAAAAAAACCCACGACTTCCAGCGGAGACATTTACAAAAAAAAAGAGCAACTATTGAATGCCGGACACTTACTAGGAGACGAACTACACTGATCCCGCGATCTAGGATTCTGCAATCTCCTGATTTGAAAACATGAATTTTTGAAAACGATGAGTACAATACTCAGTGAGTGAACATTAGGTGGAAATAAACAATAATATCCAAGGAGGATTTTAAACCATGATTCACACATTTGGAACAAAACATTTTTGATCCAATTTATTATCAAACCCCTTCCCTCAACTCAATTTAATTTACAACGAAGGAGTATTCAATTTCATACATATGCACATAGATGCATACACTATCCCACTATTTCACCAGCTCATGTGCAACCCCCATATTGCGCATATAGCTGGAGTTATCGTGTGCATCCCCCCATATCGTGCACAAACAATATCACTCAATCTCACCGGTTCATGTGCAACCCCCACATCGTGCACATAGCTGGAGTTATCGTGTGCATCCCCCCACATCGTGCACAAACAATATCACTCTCCATATCTCTGCACCCATCGTCACCGACATGTACTCCCCACATCGTACACATGTACGGTTATAATTATCACACAATATTATTGGTCAATACATATCACACATCAACACATATATATAGCAGCATATTATAGAGCACATGAATTCATGCCTTTATGCATATCACAATTCACACATCAAAACATTTTTATCAAAGGCTTGTTTCCAATCACGCATTTTTAGAAATTCAGATAAAATCATTTAGATTATCCATTTTGATACACGTACATTTTCCAAAATAATTTAAAATGCAAATTCACTCACAGTATCGAAAATCCGGATTCCGGGTGTACTTGGATTAATAGTCCTCAAACGTGATTCCCTTGCCTTTTTCGGACGTCTCACCACCTTGACACAGAATAAAATTAGAGAATTTACTATATTGCCCCTAAGCTAATATAAACTAAATTTAAATTGCTAACGCATGATAAGCAAATGAAAAATGTGTCCGATTATCGCTTTAACGCGGTATCGATTAAATTCGACCACTCACCCGATAAATTGGCCAATACTTCCGATTTGATTCCAAATTGCACCATTCTTTTTCTAATACCTTAATTCACCACATATCATTCAAATAGTGCCAATTTCAGCATTAAAACTTTTTCATTTCTTCATGGAAAAATTCAGCCATTACAGTGCATTAGCACTGTAATTTTTTCCTACTAAACTTTTTCACTTTAATTTGTCATTTTCTAATTTATTTCATTTCAAATGAAATCATTTCATTTGAAATGAAACAATTCCTCATTGATTCTCAACACCCCGGGTTCGGCCAATGAAGAACGACAAAGAGAATCAATTTATTTCTTACGATTTTGCTTACTAACATGCTAACCTATCTCTAAACACTAACATAGTCTAAAATCAAGCCAATCCAACATTAAATCCTCATCCATACCCATTTTTCAGAATTGAATTCTTCATGATATCATGCCTCTCAACCATAGAAAATGGAAAGAAATGCATGGATATTGTAGATCATAAGCAAAAGTGAAGAAATGTTATCTTTGTCACTTGATTTTCCTTGAAATCACACTTTTTTCTTGAATTTTTGGCTAGGTTTTCTTGTTTTTCCCTTTGCTCTCCTTTCCTTTCCCTTAAATCTGGTGTGTGCCGAATTTAGAGAGAGAAAATGGGTTGAAATGGCTGATTTTTAAGCTTTAATAATAATATAAACTAGTTTGCCACATGGCATAATGCCATTGGCCCATTTTTTTACTTTTTTGACTTTTTCTTCCAATTTTTTCCACCACATGATTAGTCAAAGTCAAGATATGATCAAATGATGACCATGGCTGGAAAAATATGTTCTGGTGGTGAAAAATTATGATTTTTCCCTCGAGATGGGAAAATTACGATTTTACCCCTACACTCAGAAATTTACCGGAATCACATTATTTTTACTTTTCAACCTCAAATAACACTAATATTGATCAATATTAATCAAATGGGGTAAAAATCTTTTCAAAAAAATTCCCGTTTAGTCCTCCAGTGGCAAAATTACCATTTTACCCTTGTGCTCCAAAAATACCGAGAATCACAAATTTTCACTGCTAAACTTCATTTTATACTCCAACAATCATAATTGTATTTCATATATTTATTCTTAGTCAATTATGATCAAATCTTGGCTAAAAATCTCCATTTTATCATCAAATGGTAAAATGACAGTTTTGTCCCTAACCGGTCAATTTTTCCAATTGACTCCAAACTGGACCTTGAACTCCGAATCACTATTCTAAGTCATTCTGTGGGTTTCAGAATTTTGAAATTCCTCTTAGAATTTTTATTTGAGCTAGTTCAAGGTTTGATTTAACTTAATTGTACCACTAGGTACAATATCGGCTTTTAACAAATTCGACAGGGTCTCACACTTATACCCGGTGATACCTTGATCAAAGGTATTCATCCAAGCCTGCCAAGGCTATTAAAGTTTCATAATTGTTCAAAACAAAGCCATTCCTTGGCATTAGCTGAATTCGCCTTCACATGGTGGTTTGACGTGAAGTGAACTCTGTCATATCTCAAGATAACCCTGTACGCCTTTACAATTGAGATAAAGATATATAAAGGGGGGTTTTACCGTCCCATCTCTAAATAGGCCGATCAACGGAAACTCGTCTACTACAGTAGATTATAATCCACCAAGTAAATATAAATTTCAATAGCATGAATTGGCAATTTTATTGCCAAGCAATTTATCAGCACAATGCATACAATTCACATTTTTAAATACAGTAAACAATTCAGCCAATCATGCCATAAATATCATAAGCCAATTGATTTAAATCATAATTTACAATAACACTTGTGGTCTCCAATTACTCTAGTTTCAAAATCAATTGTTCCATTTTCAAGCCAATTTATAAAAATTCAATTTAGTTTATAAATCCAATTTATTTCACAAATTTCACAATTTTCTCATAAAATAAGCATTTCACTAAATAAAATGATTTTTCATAAAATCATCAAATTGAATAAAAACTACTCTAGATAATTAAGGTGATAATAAGTTTACTCACTGTCTTTGGAAACAGAATCTAGGTACTTTGACTAGCGATCCTCGGGTGCAATTCCTTGCCTTTCTCGGAGGACTCACCACCTTGACACAATACAAAGTCAAGAAATTTACTACATTGCCCCTAAATTATAATAAACTAATTTAGATCACTAATGCATGCTATAAGATGCAAAAATTGTCCGAATCTTGCTTAAACAAGGTGTTGACCTAATTCGGCCTATTACCCGATAAAATGACCATTGTTTCCAATTTAACTCCAAATCAATTCTTTTCACTTCCTACACTTCAATTATACCTAAATTACCTCAGTGACTGTGAATGAGATTCAATTTATCAGTCCCGGGTCAATAATCACACATGTCTATACTTTAAGCGAAATTTCATATTTTCACACCAAAATTTCCCATTTAATTTCTAGCATCACTAAACATCAAATATCACCAAAATATCATGAAATATCATCAATTTCAGTCACAATTTCCTCCCTAGAATATTAAGCTAAAATGGGTTAAATGAAGAACAATTCATTTTCTAGCTAGATTTTCATTCCATTAATCTCTAAACAACTAAAAACACTAATTTCCATTGAAATCTAGCAAAAATCAAGACTCAAAACTCCTCCTTAAAGGTTAGGCCAACATGGGTTTAGCATGAAATCTCAAGTTCCAAGCATGAAAAATGGAAAGAAATGCATGAGTAAGATGGGTCACTAGCAAAATCAAAGAAATTTTACCTTTGCTTGATCAAATCCTTGTATTCTCACACTTTCTCTCCAATTATCCACCTAGGGTTTATTTGTTCTTCCTTTCCCTCTTTTCCCTTTTGTTTGGCCGACCATGGGGTTGAAATGGGCTGATTTTTTATCTTTTATAATGTAAATAATAAAATATTAAAAGCTTGACATGTGGCACGTTCCCATTGGCCCATAACTTAAATATTTGACTTTTAATTCTTTAATTCTCCACCACACAATTTTCATATTTATCCATTTCCATGATGAATAAAATCCCTTGGTCTTGACAAATGTTGGAGGGGAAAAATTACCGATTTGCCCCCAAGATGGTAAAATTACGATTTTGCCCCTATACTCCGAAAAGTACCGAAATTACATTTTTTTCATCTTTTCAACCTCAAATTTCACTCAAATTGAACAATCTTAGTCAAATGGGGTCAAAATATTTTCTAAAAATTCTCGTTTTGTCCTTTAGTGGCAAAATTACCGTTTTGCCCTTATGTTCAAAAAATATCGAGAATTAAAAATTTTCACTGCTAAACCTCATATTATACTTCAAATGATTAATCTTGATCAAAAGTTTCATCAAATAACCAAATTTAAATTTTGGGTGGCAAAATGACTATTTTGCCCATAATCGGTCAATATTCCCGATTGACTCTAAATCGGCCCTCGAACTCTAAATCACTATTTTAAGCCATCCCTAGACTGTGAAATTCCTAATTTCACCTTAAAATTCCTATTTTGATTAGTTTGAGGCATAAATCGACTTATTTGTACTTCCAAGTACTATATCGACTTTTATCCATTTTTTTGAGATATTCCAGTATGCAGGTGTGATGTCAAATATATAAATGACATGACAGATATTTTAGGGTTGGGCTTGACAAGTGAGCTTGGCATCTATCCTCTTCAACAGATTGAACATGACTTTATTGGAGAATGGAGGGGCTGCTGTTTTTGGTGGTGTGGGGGCTGCCTCTGGTTGAGTTTGCATTGAAGTAATCTTGGAGGTTTTACTGAAAGTGTCCCTATATACCTTGTATCCCATCTTAATCAGACTTTTTAAGAAGATGGGCTGATCTATACTCTTTGCCATGTCCATATCATATCTTTTAGCCTAAATTCCCTTATTCTTGATAAAAGATGTGATTACATTGCCATAAGGTAAATGAATCTTTTCCAGTTTACATGCTACCCTCATTCTCTCAATCATGAACCTTCCAAGGTTCATAACTTCTCCAGTGAAAGCATGCTCCATTTGCCAAAGATCTTGGAGGTTGATGTAGCTTAAGCTACCACTCCTACCATGCAAATTTGTAGCCATAAAATAATGCAGGATTCTAAATTGTGGACTGATTATCAGTCCTGCATTGTTTTTTGATGAAAATTTTTCTTTCTTTCTAATTATGATTTCCTACACAGATGAGGGATCATATTTTTTAGGAATTTCGATTTCACATTCTTCTCCTTCAATCTCCAACAGAATATTCAAATCAAAAGCAGTAACCAAAAACTCTTTTCTATTCAAAAATACTTTCAAATTGTCTTCTGAAAGTCCTCGAGATCATCTAGTTCTCTTTCACTTAATGTAATGCTAGCATAGAATTACTTGACTAAACTAGCACTATATGCTCTATCCTTAAAAGAGCTATAATCTTTAATTCTCATTTCATTGAAATAATTGGTTAAACTGGTATGAAGTTTGGAGTTTCATTGAAGCTATCCCAATCAATGAATTTCCCACAGGTTATAGGTGAATTCTCTATCTTCTTGAATCTCTCCTCATTTTATTTCTAAACTTAAGTGATGAGGAGGATGAAATACCTTTTTGAGTCATTTCTCCCTTGTTTTTCTTTTTCAGTTTCTCAAACTTCTTCTTTTTCTCTTTTTGTTTCTTCTTGCTAGAATCTTTCCCAGTCTTTTGTATCTTTGCACCTGATACCTTTTTCTGTTTCATTTGAGGTTGTTCTGTCTCGGGGTTCTCCTCAATTGGTCTCTTCTCCCTTTTCTTTTCGAGTAGCTCTTTAAGTAGGGTCAATTTTGCCATTGATTGTTTTGAGAGTGGTTTTAAACTTAGGGTTTCAAGTTGTGAGAGAAGAAAGGTTTTAGATTGATTTCAGATGAGGGAATGCAAATGAAAATACTTAGGTTTTGAGAGAATCGGTTATGAGAAGATGAAGAATAGAAGTGATTGATAGTTTCTAACTTAAGAACAGTCTGCCTCCCCCTTAACAATTGCCTCAATTTCTTGAAATTTCAAAACTCTCTCTCAAATATTAACTATTTGCTGCCTCAGGTTTTCCTCTTTTCTTTTATTACTCGGTAAGCATAAAATTTCTTTATTTTAATCCTTTCTCATTCAGCCAGCAGTTTTTTTGTTCTAATGAAACAGAATCCTCTTACTTGACTAAGTTTCACACTTTAGTTGACTAAGTGCCTTTTGTTTTTCTCTACTTAGTCTAGGCTTCTCCTTAAAACTCTTCCAAACAACTCATTCATAAATTTCTTCTAATTTCACAGAATCTATCTTCACTAAGAGGTTTGGTAAATATGTCAGCAAGCTGATGCAAAGTGCTCACAAATTCAATATTAATTTCACCCTTAGTTACAGAATTTCTAATGAAGTGATGTCTAACCTCAATATGTTTAGTTCTTAAGTGCTGTACAAGATTCTTTGAAATATTTATAGCACTGGTGTTGTCACAATATATGGGAGTGTTATTCATTGACAATCCATAGTCTTTCAATTGTTGTTTGATCCATAGAACTTGTGCACAACAATTTCCTAAGGATACATATTCAGCTTCAACAGTAGACAATGCTACAGAATTCTGCTTTTTACTTGACCAGGATACAAGCATGCTACCTAAGAATTGGCATGTTCCACTAGTGCTTTTCCTATTAGTTCTACTTCCAGTAAAGTTAGCATCTGAATATTCTACAAGGCTAAATGATGATTCTTTTGAATACCAAATTCCTAAGGTTTGAGTTCCTAAGAGATATCTAAATATTCTTTTTACAGTTGTTAGGTGTGTTTCTTTAGGTTAAGATTGAAATCTAACACACAAACACACACTAAACTAAATATCTAGTTTACTTGATGTTAAGTAAAGAAGAGATCAAATCATACCTCTATAAAGCTTTTGATATACATCTTTACCTTTTTCATCAGCATCAAGTTTTGTAGATGGACTCATTAGTGTGCTGATGGGCTTTAGTTTCAGCATGTCAAACTTCTTGAGCATGCCTTGAACGTATCTATCTTGGCTGAAGAAAATTCCTTCCTTGCATTGATTGATTTGAAGGCCAAGAAAGTACTTCAATTCTCCCATCATGCTCATCTCGAATTCTCCCTGCATTTCCTTAGCAAAGTTCTTGCAAAGAGATTCATTAGTAGCACCAAATATAATGTCATCTACATATATTTGAACTATGATCAAGTCATTTAAGTATCTTTTGATAAATAATGTGGTGTTTATATTGCCCCTAACATAGTCTTTTTCTACAAGGAATTTTGAAAGCCTCTCATACCAAGCTTTAGGAGCTTGTTTCAGTCATATAGGGCTTTATGAAGTCTAAAAACATATTTTGGTTTCTCAAAATCCTCAAAATCAGTAGGTTGTTCAACATATACTTCATCTTGAATAAGTCCATTAAGAAATGCACTCTTTACATCCATTTGATATAGCTTGTAGTGCATATGACAAGCAAAGGCAACTAATAACCTTATGGCTTCTATTCTAGCTACCGGAGCAAAAGTTTCTTCATAGTCTATGCCTTCCTCTTGATTATATCCCTTTGCCACCAATCTTGCTTTGTTTCTAACCACATTTCCTTGTTCATCAACTTTATTTCTAAATACCCATTGAGTTCCAACTATAGGATGGTTAGAGGGTTTAGGCACTAGTAACCATACATTGTTTCTCTTGAACTGATCTAGCTCCTCTTGCATGGCTAATATCCATCTTTCCTCTTTTTCAGCTTCTTCAAAAATTTAGGCTCAACTTGGGAAAGGAAGGTTGAAAATTCACATGTCTCCCTAGTTCCTTTCCTAGTTTTAACTCCATGAGATATGTTACCTATGATTTGCTTTTGTGGGTGGTCTCTCACATATCTCCGGCTTCTAGGCAAGTCACTATACTGGATGTCTTACTTTTTAGATTTTCAAGAGGTGGAGCCACGGTTTCTTCTCTAGATGAGCTTCTCCATTGTTCTTGCTATCATTTAGACTCACTTGATCCATATGTTTTCCTAAGTTCTCTAAGTCATCATCATCATCATCATCAATTTCTTTTTCTAAATGAATTGATTCATCAAAAACTATATGGACAGATTTTTCAACATTCAATGTCTTTTTGTTGAAAGCTCTATAAGCCTTGGAGTTCATGGCATATCCTAAAAATATTGCTTCATCACTTTTTGCATCAAACTTCCCTAATGGCTGTTTTTCATTATTTAGAACAAAGCATTTACAGCCAAAGCTTCTAAGATGAGAGATGTTTGGCTTTCTTCTTTTGTACAACTCATAGGGTGTTTTTGAGATAATTGCTCAAATTGAAACTCTATTAAGTATGTAAGCTGCAGTATTGACAGCTTCATCCCAAAAGTACTTAGGAAGATTATTTTCACAAAGCATAGTCCTAGCCATTTCTTTTAATGTTCGATTCTGCAATGACCCCTCTCCCCGGTTGCTATCGACGTTCGAGACCTCTGAGAAGACTCGTCAAATCCCAAACAAGCCTATCTAGAATTACCTGTCAACTAACTGAATACAATCATTACATTATATTGATACTTTCATATTCTAAATTAAATCATAAATATAAAAATCAATACAAACTTTTTACCTTTTTATTCGCAAGTATATACATTAAAATCTATCATTTCCAAAAGTATGCTTGTGATAAAATTTAGAATCCGTTTACAACTTAATAAATAAAGTACTACAACTTGACCTCTAACAGCGAAGCGACTTAGAATAAATTGTTAGGAGATGCCTTTACCTATCCATAAGAAATTGAGTACGCCAATGATTACGCGCTAGATCGATCATTGTCTGCAAAGAGGGAAATAAATGGGTGTGAGTCTCATAGACTCAGTGAATATCATCGACTCAATGAGTAGGGCGTAGATGGGAAACAATCAAGCAGCGGATCAGTTGAATATAGAAATGTAGGATTATAAAAATAATTTATTTCAAACGGACATTTGTGCCTTATATATATATAGAAAATATCAAGGGTTCTCTTTATGATATAACCATTCCAAAAAATATGTATATATATATATGTCAATTATGGTGTGCATAACAATTTTCATGTAGAAATCATTTGGAATAATTTATTCAAATCAGCTTCCTTAAATCAGGCAAGCTCTCGTAAAACCAAACTTTAATCGAGTGTAAACATTATTCATAATTCGACTCGCACACGAGGGTAAAATTCATATAACAGTGAAACCAAGGGGAGTTGCAAAAAACCGTTTAATTCCATTTTCACTATGCAAAGAAATATGATTCATAATTTTAAAACTCATTTCAAGCCATATTAAACAATTACATTTTTGTCAAAAATATCAACAAGGCTTATGAATTTCTTAAAAACTTGGCTTTTGCCAAAACTCATACTTGGTGACACCTTGATCAGAGGCATCCACCCGAGCCTGTCAAGGCTGTTAAAAATATCATATACACGTAAAATATATTTTTGTGTTAGAAAACACAACCATTCCTTGGTGTTAGCTGAGTCTCACTCTCACGTAGTGGTCCGCGTGAAGTGCACTCAAACTTTACCTCAAGAGATACCCTCCACATGGCTCTCCGATCAAGGTAAGATACACCTAGATTTCATGCCCCTCTCATAGGCAGTCTACAGAACCTGTCACTACAATGATCAATTTATCTACCACCAATCAATAAAAATTCCAACTGCATGACATGGCAATTATTGATAGGTTTGGGTCCCCATCACTTGACTTACTAGACTTATTGTGTCAAACCCAACTTTACAATATGTTTATTATGTCGTTTATATAATTGACAACATGTTCACATATTGGAATGCCTCGATTGAAATCATTAAAGATCAGTATTGTACCTAGTGGTACAATTAAGTTGATTAAACCTCGAACAAGTTCAAATGAAGATTTTAAGGTGAAATTGAATATTTTACAATCCAAGAATGACTTAAAATGGTAATTCAGGGTTCGAGGTCTGATTTGGAGTCAGTTTGGAATAATGACTATCTAGGGGTAAAATGGTCATTTTGCCATTTAAGGACAAAATGAGAATTTTTAGAAAAGATTTTGACCACATTTGATCAAGGTTGATCATATGGAGTACAATATGAGGTTTAGCAGTGAAAAATTTTAATTCTCGGTATTTTTGGAGTATATGGGCAAAACGATAATTTTGTCACCCCGAGGGTAAAACGGTAATTTTCCACCCCCAACATTTGTCAAATTTGTGGATTTTATTTATTGTGAGAATGGATAAACTTGGCATAAAATGTGGTGGAGAATTAAAGTTTAAAAGTTAGATATTTAAAGTATGGACCAATTAAAGCATGCCATGTGTCAAGCTTTTAATATTTTATTATTTTCCTTATAAAAGAATAAAAATCAGCCCAAACCCTCCCCACTCACTTAGCATGGTCGGTCAAAGGGAGAAAAGAGAAGAAAGAAAAAGAACAAACCCTAGGTGGAGAATTCCAAGAGAAAAAGTGTGAAAAATCAAGAAAATTAGTGGAAAAAAGTAAGATTTATCAAATTAAGCTTAAGATCTATTTTTCCCATGCATTTCTCCTTATTTTCCATGGTTGGATTGCATGTTTTCATGGAGAAATCATGGATGGCCGAATGGGTATGGAGAGAGAAATGATGTTGGATTGACTTGATTTTAAGTTATGTTAGTATTTTTAGTTAGTTTAGCATGTTAGGAAGCAAAACAACAAGAAAAAAATTCAATTTCTTCCACCCTCATCAATGGCCGAATTTCATGAAGAGTCTATTGATGGTGAAATGATTTCATTTCAAGTGAAATGGATTAGGAAATGATGAATTATGGTGAGAGAATTAAGTAATGCTAGTGTTTTAATCGCTTAATGATTAATGGTTTGAAAATTAACAAGAAAACAATATGTTTTTCATTAAACCCTAAAGGGCCGAATATTCTAGGAGAGAAATTGATGCTGGAAATGATGATAATTCATGATATTTTGGTGATATTTGATGATTGATGAGACTAGAAATTAAATGGGAATTTTTGGCATAAAATTTGAATTTTTGTCTAGTGTATAGATCGGTGTATTTTGTGATTCGGACTGATAAATTGAACCGCATTCACGGCCATTGAGGTAATTTAGGTATAATTGGAGTGTAGAAAGTGAAAAGAATTGATTTGGAATTAATTTGGACACATTTGTCATTTAATTGGGTAATAGGTCGAATTAGGCCAACACCGCGTTTAAGCGGTAGTCGGACAATTTTGCATATCATATCATGCATGTACACTGAGCCTGAATTGATTTTAAAATGGTCAAGTATTAATGTGGTGAATTATGTATTGTACATTGTGGATAGGTGGTGAACTATTTGGTGCGGGTAAGAGATTGTACCCGAGAATCGAGAATAGGAGTATTTCGAGCTCTTAGTGCAGTGCGTAAACTTATTATCGTCTTAATTATCTAGAGTAGTTTTTATTCAATTGTGTGATTTTATAGAAAATGGATTTAAATGGTAAATTGCTATGTTTTAAAAGAAATTGTGATTTTATAAATTTTTTGAAAAATTGAATAATGGTTTCAAAAATAGAGTAATGGGAGACTGCTTACTTGTATTGCAAATTAATGTTTGAATTGTATGGCTTATGATGAATGTGGGCATGACTGGCTATTTTTATGATATGATAAATATGTGAACTGCTTTGATTTGCCTTGATAAGCAAGGTAAGGATTGTGGGCCATGTCATGCTGTGGTGATTTTATTGAATTGGTGGGATATAATTGTGGTCACTGCAGTGGCAGAGCGGGTTCTGTGGACCAGCCTATAAGAGGGGCACAGAAACTCGATTATTATGCTTACCTCAGTTGGAGAGGCGTGTAGGGTATCTCCTGAGGTAGGATTTGAGTTCACTTCACGCCTAACCACCACATGGAAGTGAGACTCAGCCCATGCCAAGGAATGGTTGTATCTTTCTAACATAAAATGTGTTTTGTACGAAATGTGAATTTTTAACAGCTTTGGCAGTCTCGGGTAGATGTCTCGGATCCAGGTGTCACCGAGAATGACTTTGGTAGAAGCCAAATTTAAGAAATGCATAAGCCAAGTGGATTACTTGAGTAAACTGAGTATGCATGCTGTGAAAAATATATTGGATTGGAATATTTTATTTGTCTTTTTGTACTTGGCTTTAGATACTTTAGATGGTATCTGTTTACTCACTGGGATTATGTAATCTCACCCCTCTTCCTATCCATATTTCAGGCTCAGGATAGTTTGTGGATAGTCGATTAAGACGAGAATTAATCTCGGAGTTGCATCCTAGAAAGTAAGAGTTCACAGTCCGATATCTTCGTGGTCAATTGGGGGCCCATGTGTCATTGTAATTTAAATTGAATACTCTGGTTAGCTTCATTGCCGTATGTATGAACTTATTGAACTCTTACGTTACAAAAATTCAATTATTGATAACTCTATAAATATTGTTTTATAAGAAATTACAATATTTGATTGAATATTTTATTAAATATTTTTATGTTATTCTAATAGTTAAAAAAAATATTTTAAATGGACATTTTAAAATGGAAAAATGTATTTGTGGTTATAAAATATGGGTTTTCCCCTTACATATTACATTTTTAACAAATTTCGAAATTTTCATGAAAAGTGACTAAAATGCCCATGTGAGGCAGAAATAAATTTTCATCGTTTTTGGACGGAAAAATGGTCCATATCGTCTGAAAACATGATTTTAGTAACTGTCAATCACAGGGGAGGTAAGAAAACTAATACGAGAGATTTGTAAGGTTTCGATCGGTATTCGGGGTAAAGAATGTCTATCGAGGCTTCGCGGCGGTTGTCACAGGCTCGAAGGGAGTTCCAAGTCATGACATATTGTAACGCCACAGGTCCTGTAGAACCTTCTCACCAAGTTTCGAACCACAGACTTTTTTAAACTTCCCTCAAAGGGAACATTATTAACTATTTCAAATCCAACCACTCATGGCAAAACAACCAATTCAAATAGTTTGAAGGCAATTTCCAATTTAGCCATTCATGCCCTCATTATCATAAGCCATTCAATTTAAATCATCATTTCATTTATAAAAACTATCTTAAAAATCATTTATATCCTTGAAGTATCATTCCAAATTTATTGTCAAACATTTAATATAAAAGTCATAAAATCTATCGTTATGTTCACAAAATAAAGTTTAATGCATGATTCATAAAATACTGAACATAGAGAATTTACACCTCATCATCATGTATGCATATTACACAGATATATAAGGCACAATTTAGGAGATAAATCGGGCTGAAAAGCTTGTTTCCCATTTTTTAAATGCTTTACGTATAATTTATACACATATATATTCTGAACAATTTCTAAAAATAACTTGCATTCACAATTTCTTAAAATTCTACCAATTCATTCTATTCATAAATTTTTCACTTTACGTAAAATATACGTACATGTATATTTTATATATATACAAAATTTTTAAAATTGACATCTCATACTCACCTCACAATAGTGGGATATTTCTTCACTATTGATTCGTATGCGTATATACTTATTCTTATTTGTCGTCACATACTTCGTTCGGTACGCCTCCACAACCAACTTTCCTAGCAACAATTTAAACTCAACATACGTAATCACACCTTCGTATGGGTAGCAACTTAATTAAAAATTCCTTAAGTAACTTGCATATTTTTCATCCAAAATATGCACAATATTAAACTACCCATAAACCTTGAAATATAACATTAACTTACTATTGGGCCTTTTCCATTTCTTCATTACCTTTGGACCTTCTCCATGGGCTTCTCCATTTCTTCCCATTGGGTTAAGCCCATTTATTTTTCTCCTATTGAGCCAAGCTCAATTTTATTTCTTATTGGGCTATGCCCATTTATTTTCTACTTGGGCCATGCCCACATTTTTTTTCTTTCTTTCTTTCTCCTTCAACCCATCACTCCCTTCACCATCGTGGCTTCTTCTTCCCTTTTCACTCACAAAACCGGTCACTAAAGCCTCCAAAATTTCCAACAACATAACCTCATTTTTCTACCTCAAACTCAGCTTCTTTTCTTAAATTTTCAACAGCCAAAGCTGCCTCTTCCAACTCCAAAAATCAGCAGCCAAGCTGCTCACTTTCCACCTCAAAATTTCCTGCATAATTTTTTGCACAATTCCTGCACAATTTTCTGCACAATTTTCAGCAGATTTTCAGCTCCAAACCAGCAGCAAATTCACAAATTTTAAGCACCAAAACCTCTCGCAAAATGCAGCAGAAAAATTAGTTTTCTTCTCCCTCAAAGTGCAGAATTTTTCTTTGTTTTTCTCTCGATTTTGGTTGAATATTTCTTCCCTCCTCCCACGGTTTTTCTTTCCTTTTCATGACTGACTTTTCTTTCCTCTCTCTTCGTTCTTTCCTTTCTCTCTTTCTTTTATTTCTTTTGCCGACCTTATCTTTTCTTTTTTCTCTTTTATCTTTTTCTTTCTTTGACCGTCAACTCTTCTAGACTTTTCTTCTATCTTCTCTTTATTTTTCTTGTCTTCTTTTATCACTTTCTTTCTCTCTTCAACCGACCTTCACTTCTCTTGTCTTTTATTTCTTCCATTTGTTCTTTCCTTATGTGCATTGGCCGGCCCCACCATCCACACAAAATCCAAAATAGCCTTGACTTTTCTTTCTACCTTATTTCCTTTGTCATGGATGGGTTGTCCATGTTTCCACAATCTTTGACTTTTCAACACCTTTATTTCATTATTTTATCATCCATTTCATCTTCATTATATTTTTATTCCTTCAAATTAGTAAAATTTCCACACTATGTCTTAATTTCATTTTATTTAACATACCTTCCTTAAATTTTCATAATTTAAAATTAATTCTTCCGACACATGTAAAAATTTTAATTTCTTTCTATCTTCCTTCTCTTACATGTGTATAACCAAAATATTGAAATCGAATTTCAATGCAGTGTTACCATAATATTTAAATATTTACTTACCACATTAACTTGATTTAATAAAATCACACGGTCTTATTTACGGCATTTCTTTCCAAAAATTCATTCATATTTCTTCTCCCCCACTTAAATTAGTCATATCCCAGTTTTCATGACTAATTTTGATAATATATAAAATATTAATATTTTAATATTATTTTATTAAAGAAAATATTGTTTTATTCTAAAAGTTTTTACTTGCCTTTTTTGGTTCCGAAACACATTATTATGTCTCGGTTTACTTCCGAATCATTCTTTATCATTCTTTAGCACACCAATTTGCATCAAATGATCGTTCGTTTGATCAATAAGGTCTTATTTGGGTCCAACGAGGGTACGGGGTATTACAATCTCCCCCACTTAAAAATAAATCCGTCCTTGAATTCAAACCAACATACAATGCATAATCAAAATTCTAAAATTCTTCTACATCACTTCCATTGGACATTCTCCATATAGGATCTCGATCTTATAAATTATATCAATTTCTAATCTCTATTGAAAACTCAGCAATGCCATATTACATCTATTTATAAATACCACACTTCTCGAATTAAATCGATATTTTTCTTCCTCTTATAAAGAGAAATCAAATATATTATTAATCTTAGTCACACCTCCATCAAATCATTCTTAAAGCATCAATTATGCATGTTTACATAACCATCCACAATTCCTCTTCCTTGATCTTTTATCAAGCCTTCCAACATTTGAACATTATCCAACCATTAATTATTGGTCTAACTCATTATTCCATCTTTATTTCGGTTTACATACTTCCATACCATTTCTATTCGAGTATTTCATAATACGTAAGGATCAAAACATGCTTTATTTATTACAGATATATTTAACATCAGAGATAATTCAAATCTAATAATCATTAGTAACCATATTCCCGAAAACAAAACTCCAATACTTTCATGATCGAGTGCTCACTAGATATTTTCAACTTATACTGCAAGGCATTTCGATAATTAACGACATTTTGGTATATATCTTTATAACCTTAATCAATCTCTTCCTAAATGGATCTTTACAATTTTCGTAGAGTGTTTCTATTCTTTCACCAAAGGTGATATCATTTAATCAAACCATATCACCATAGTTCTTTAAATATTCGTAACACCCTTCAACCTTTGCCTATCTTTATCAAACACTTTGCCTTGATAATTAATCAAATAAATTAAAACTGATGGGGGAGGTACATTTCACAATTTATGTCTTGTATTGACAAACATATCGAGACCTTAACTTCATCAAATCTAAGATATCGACAAGACAATCTGTCACGACCCGGTACTCCCCTCAAGATCGTGACAACCACCGCGACTTCCTGATAGACATTCATCACCCGAAATGCCCACTAGAACCCTGCAAGGCTTTAGTACCATTTTTCTTGTCTCCCCTGTGAGTAATCATCATTAAACATCACGCTTTAAAGGATTTTAATTTTTTTCCAACTTAAAACAGTAAGAAATCAATTTTCACCTCATAGGGCTATTTTGGTTATTTTTCTTCAAAATTTTTGAAATCGACTAAAAACGTAGTAGGTGAGTAGGAAACACATATTTCATGATTAAAAATAAATTTAGATGTCTAAAACGTTTGTTTGAAGTGAAATTGTGACTTCTTGAATGTAATAAAAATATTGAATAAAATAATCTATTTTGTTATAAAACAATTTTTATAGAAGTATCGGTAAATAATTTTTTTGTGACGTATAAGCAAAATAAAATCATACATACTGTAATATGGATAATCAGAGTACGCAACTATATTTACAATGACATGTGGGCCTGCAGATGACCAAGAAGGAATAAGCCCATATACCTTTGCTTTCTAAGGATGCAACTCTAAGATTATTTCTAGACGTGATCAACTATCCACAGTCTATCTTGAGCCTGAAATGTGTGGAAAGGAGGGTGGTCAGATTATATAATCCCAGTGAGTAAACAGACATCATCAAAAATATCTAAAGTCGAGTAAATGGAGACAAATTCAAATTCGTTCTTCGTATTTCAATTCATCTTATCTCAACTCATTTCAATCGAGTAAAATAGAATCATTTTACTCAAATAATTAATATGGCTTATGAATCTTTTAAAACTTGGCTCCTGCCAAAGTCATTCTCAGGGATACCCCGGTTGAGACATCTGACCGAGACCGCCAAGGCTATTAAATGTCATATACACATGAACATATTTTTACATATGAAAACATAGCCATTCCTTGGCGTTGGTTGAGTCTCACTCTCACGTGGTGGTCCGTGTGAGGTGCACTTAAACTTTACCTCAAGAGATACCCTTCACATGGCTTTCCGATCAAGGTAAGATACATCTGATTCTGTGGCCACTCTTATAGGCTGGTCCACAAAACCTTCGACTGCAGGGATTATTTTATCTACCACTAGATTCATAAAATTTTAACTGCATGACATGGCAATTTATTGCAACCTAGCCTGTCATGACCCGGAACTCCCTATCGAGCCCGTGACAACCACCGCGAAATCTCGATAGGTATTCATACCCTGAACACCGACCGAAACCTCGCAAATATTTTGTATCAGCTTTCTTATTTCCCTTATGAGCAATCGTCGCCAAACATCCTTTCTCAAAGGATTTTAAACTTTTTCCTACTCGAAACAGTGGAAAAATAGTTTTCGCCTCACAAGGGTATTTTGGTCATTTTTTTCTCAAAAATTTCGAACTTGACCAAAATGTAGTACGTGAGTGGAAAACACATATTTCGTAACTGAAAATAATTTTAAATGTCTAAAACTATCATTTTAGAAGAAATTGTAACTAGTTGATTAAAATAAAAATATTTAATAAAATATCTCTTTTTCTTATAAAACAATATTTATAGAAATATCCGTAAATCATTTTTACAACGTAAAAGCAAAATAAATTCTTTCATACAATATTATAGATAACCAGAGTATGAAGTTTCCTTTACAGTGACATGTGGGCCCCCAATTGACTACGAAGATATAGGACTGTGAACTCTTACTTTCTAAGATGCAACTCCGAGATTAATTCTCATTTTAATCGACTATCCACCAATTGTTCTGAGCTTGTATAAAATCATTTGTAAAATCAGTATGCAATTTTGTATCTTGGTTTTGATGCTTGATTTTAGTAAATTTTAGGTTAAATTATGCACAATACCTAATTTCAAAACCAGTATGCAATTTTCCAGAACATTTATAAAATCATTTTATAAAATCACAATTTCTCTTAAAACATAGCAATTTACCATTTAAACCCATTTTCTATAAAATCACACAATTGAATAAAAACTACTCTAGATAATTAAGACGATAATAAGTTTACTCACCTCGTCAGAAGTGCAAAATACTCCTGCTTTCGATTTCCACTATACTGAATTTTTCCCACATCCGGGAGACCCACCACCTATACATAATTTTTGACACATTTTCAATTATTTGTGTCAAACCACTATAAATGATTTCAAGCTCTACATGATGCATGGAAAATGAGATAAAAATGGTTTGGACAGTCGTTTAATCACGGTGTCCGATCGACTCACCTACACACTATCTAAATTGCTAAAATCCTCAATTTAACTCCGATTTGACCCATTTCAATTTCTAATAGTCCAATTATATCCATAATACTCAATTATTGTAAATGTGGGTCAGTGTATCAGTCCTACCACAAATTATGCTTTTACCCCTATTAGATAAATTTTGTATCTTTGTACCAAAATTTCCCATTTAATTTTTATATCCATAATTCATCAAATTTCACTTAAATACCTTAATTTAGCATCAATTTCAGCAGCCATTCATCCCCTATAATATTCAGCAATAATGGGTTTCAAGAGGAAAAAATCAGTTTTCTTGCTAGATTTTGATACATTTCATTATTACCTAACTAAAAACACTAATTTAACCTAAAATTTACTAAAATCAAGCATCAAAACTACTCCTACAAGATTCGGCCAGCATGGTTTTGGTATGCCCACTTGAGATTCATGCATGGAAATTGAAGAAAAATGGATGGGTAAGGTAGATTTCAAAGAAAATTAAAAGAATTTTACCTTTAGCTTGATCAACCTTGAATTTCCACACTTTTCCCCTTGAAATTCAGCCTAGGGTTTCTTGGTTTTCTTTTCCCCTTTCTCTTCCCTTGCTGTTCGGCCAACATGGGTAAGAATCTGAAGAAATTTGCCTTTTTATAAGCCATTAAAATATTATTTCTTTACTTGACACATGGCAGCATTTTATTGGTCCATGTGTAATTGTTTAAAATATATTCATTCTTTTTCCACCACACATTATTTCTCACTTATCCAAGACATTAATTGAATTCCATGTGTTGTCAAATGCCATGGTGGAGCAAATTTTTAAAAATTACAATTTTGCCCTTGATACTTAAAAAATTGTAAAAATTCAAAATTTTCACCTTTCAACCTCAAATTATACTCTAATGGGGCAATTGGGGTCAAAATCTTTCTCAAAATTTTCCATTTTGTCCTCAGGGGTCAAAATTACCATTTTACCCCTATGCTCGAAAAATTGTCGAAGTCAAAATTTCTTACTCCTCAAACTCCAATTACGTTCTATATATCATTAAATAGTCAATTTTAATCAAAAACCTCTTCCAACATTTCAAATTTCATCTCAAGTGGTAAAATTATCATTTTGCCCTTAGAAAGTGAAATTCCTTGTTTGATTCCAAATTGATCCTCGAACTCCGAATCACCATTTTAAGTCATTCCGGGGGTTTTAGTTTTCTCAAATCCATCGTCAATTATCTGTTTAGATCAGTTCAAGGCTTTAATCAACTTACTCGTAACACTAGGTGAAATGTCGACCTTTAATGATTTCTCCAATCAATCCGATATAGGAACGTGCTGTCAAGTACATAAACGACATAATAAGCATATCCTAGGACCAGGTCTGACATAGCCTCTCAAGGCTGAATACACAGTACATATAATTCCAACACAAAAACTAATTTGGCCATTCATGCTTACATATTGCCATAAGGCATTCAATTTAAACACAATTTATAACACAACAAATAAACAATCTCCAATTACTCTATTTTCCAAAATCATCATTTAATTTCTGAAAAATTCATAAAATTCATTTCTTTAAATCACATTTTGTTTATAAAACATAAAGATTTTTCCATTTAAACTCATTTTCTATAAAATCACAAAATCGAATAAAACCTACTTTAGATAATTAAGATGATAGTAAGGTTACTCACAGTAATAGGAGTTTGAAATACTCCTATTCTCGATCGTCAGGCACAATGTCTTTACTTTTACCAGTATAGTTTGCTCACCACTTATTCGTAATGCACAGCAAACAATTCACTGAATTGGTGCTAAATTGATATAAAACCAAATCAGGCTCTATACTGATGCGTAAAATGAAATGTGAAATGCTCAGGTGACTATCTAAATATGGTATCTTTTCTAAATTCCATTGTATACCTAAATAAATCGGTATTGGCCTCATTTAATTTTTTTCACTCGATTAAATGGCCAACGCGTCCAATTTAATTCCAAATTGCTCCATTTCTTTTCTAATACTTCAAATCACCAAACATAAGCCAAATAACCTAAAATTTATCATAACCACCTTCACATTTGTTCATGAAAAATTCGGCCATGGTGGGTACACTAACACCATGATTTTTCCTACTTAATTTCTATACCATAATTCATCATTTCCTAACCCATTTACTTGAAATAAAAATCAAATTCAT
Source organism: Theobroma grandiflorum (assembly GCA_036013995.1). Classification (NCBI taxonomy): domain Eukaryota; kingdom Viridiplantae; phylum Streptophyta; class Magnoliopsida; order Malvales; family Malvaceae; genus Theobroma; species Theobroma grandiflorum. The sequence goes on from CP142126.1 coordinate 11,575,552, forward strand.
CCTCAACATGCTACAAGGTAGGTTCGGCCAATGAAGGGTGGTGGGGAAAATGAATTTTTTTCTTGTTGTTTTGCTTCCAAACATAATAAACTAACTAAGAACACTAACATATCTTAAAATCAACTCAATTCCAACATCAAATTCTCTCTATACCCATTCGGCCAGCCATGAACCCATTATGAAAACATGTAATTCAACCACGGAAAATAAAGAGAAATGCTTAAGAAAGATAGATTTCAAGCTTAAACTGATAAATCTTACCTTTTTGTCACTTAATCCTTGAAAAATCAATGAATTTTCTTGATTTTCTTAGCTAGGGTCTTTGTTTTTCCTCTTTTCTTCCCTTTTCTTCCTTTTGCTTCCTTTGGCTGACCAACATAAGTGAATGGGATGGTGTGGGCTGATTTTTATAGCCAAATAATAAAATAATCAAGCTTGCTACATGTCATTTTCTTATTGATCCACAATTTAAATACTTATCCTTTAATCTTTTATTCACCACCACATAAAACACTTTAATTCTATGAGCATGTGTCACGACCCAATTCCCGAGCCATGACCGGCGCAAGGACCCAATGAGCATAGCTCACTAAGCCCAAGCAAGCCTAATTTCACTTACTTTATTCTATACATGCTCGTGTGAGGCATCCACACGTAATGCACCCCGTGTGCATTACAATGCCAACTAACCGTGACATATCCAGTCACACATACACACACACACCCTTTCCGGGAGTGGACACAGCCAAAGCACAATGGCATTTTTAATCACAATATACATGCACTATGCCAGTCATGTATTTAGCAATTTACATTGCTTACACATTTACATTTATACCAGTCAGAAATAAACTTTGACAGTGTACATTACATGTACATAACCATCATACAAAACCCAAGACTTCCAGTGGAGACATGTACAATAAAACGGGTAGCTATTGAATGCTGGACACCTACCAGGAGATGAACTACAATGATCCCACGGTCTAGGAATCTACAACCTCCTGATCCGAAAACATGAATTTTTGAAAACGGTGAGTATAAAACTCAGTGAGCAAACATTAGATAGGAACAAGCCATAATATCAGGAAGGGTTAAAAATATGATGCATACATTTAGAACACATTCATTTTTATTCAATTTATTATCAACCCTTCCCCTCACCTCAAATTAATTTATCATGAAGGAATAATCAATTTCATACATATATACTTGAAGAAATGATCAATCATATGTGTACATAAACACATTTATCTGAGCACTCGCAGGCGTTACGTATCGCCGTCCCTGCAAGCCCCTAGATAACAAATCACACTTCACCACTGTTCACGAGTGATAGTTTCCAGGAATCGTGGGCGTTACGTATCGCCGTCCCCACTTTGCTCAATTTTCAAAATTTATAGTAAATAGTGGGCGTTACGTATTGCCGTCCCCACATTACTCAATTTTGAATTTCTAGGAAATAGTGGGCGTTACGTATCGCCGTCCCCACTTTGCACACCATTTCAGGCATGTGCATTTTTCCTCTTCACACGTGCACGGTGGTAATAATTTCACAACACTTCTTAACAATACATATAAACATCAGAACAATGTACATACACAGCACAATTAAATTTCACCGTAATAAAATAATATTTCATGCCTTCATGCATATCACATAATTTTATGCCTTCATGCATAACACATAATTTTATGCCTTCATGCATATCACATAATTCATCACATAAAATCATTTTAATCAAAGGCTTGTTCCCGACACGTATTTTTTTGTTTTAAAACTTTGAATAAATCATTTAATCATCTATTTCAATACAATGTGCATTCCCCAAATAATTTGAAATGCAAGTTCACTCACCGTCTTACAAATCCGGATTTCGGATGCTCTCGGATTAAAAATCCTCAATCACGATTCCCTTGCCTTTCTCAGACTTCTCACCACCTTAACACAGAATAGAATTAAGAAATTTACTATATGGCCCCCAACTAATATAAACTAATTTAAATTGCTAACGTATAATACGCAAAGGCAAAAATGAGTCCGATTATTGCTTTAACGCGGTATTGCCTAATTTCGACCTATTACTCGATTAATCGGCTATTATGTCCAATTTGATTCCGAATTGGCCCATTCTTTTTCTAATACTTTAATTCACCACAAACCATTTAATTAATACCAATTTCAGCATCCACCATTTTCCATTTCTTTATGGAAAAATTCAACCAATACAGTGCATTAGCACTGAAAATTTTTTCTACTACATTTTTCACTTGAATTTGTCATTTTCTAATTTCTTTCATTTCAAATGAAATCATTTCATTTGAAATGAACCAATTTTCCTCATGCACTCTCCACCCTAGGTTCGGCCTAATGGAGAATAGCCATGAAAATCAATTTCTTTCTTCCATTTTTGTCCATAATCATGCTTAACTACCTCTAAACACTAACATAGTCTAAATTCAATCCAATCCAACAACCTTTCATGATTCATACCCATTTTTCAGAATTCATTCCATCATCATATCTCAACATTTAACCATAGAATTCAAAACAAAAGCATAGATATTAGAGATCACAAGCCAAAGTAAAGATTTATTACCCTTTTTCACTTGAATTCTCCTTGAAATCACACTTTGTCTTGAATTTCTACCTAGATTTTATGTTTTTCTCCTTTGTTCTTCTTTTCTACCCTTCAATTCTGGTGTGAGCCGAATATAGAGAGAGAAATGAGGGTTAAAGGCTGATTTTTATAGCCTTTATAATAAAATAAACAAGTTGGCCACGTGTCATCACGCCATTGGCCCGTTTTAGTCTTTTTTTTTGACTTTTTCTCCCATTTGATCTCCACCACTTGATTAGTCAAGCCCAAATCTGATCCAAGGATGATCATGGCTGGAAAAATTTATTCTGGTAGTGGAAAATTACCGAAATGCCCCCAGGATGGCAAAATTACGATTTTACCCCTATACTCCGAAATGTACCGGAATTTCATTATTTTTACTGTCCAACCTCAAATATCACTAATATAAATCAATATTACCCAATTGGGGCAAAATCCTTTCAAAACAATTCCCGTTTAGTACTCCGGTGGTAAAATTACTATTTTGCCCTTGTGCTCCAAAAATACCGGGAATCACCATTTTACACTGCTAAACATCATTTTATACTCCAAAAATCATAACCATATTTCATATCATTATTTTTGGTCCAATGTGATCAAATCTTGGTTAAAAATCTCCATAAATCAACAAATGAGAAAATGACCGTTTTGTCCTTAACCGGTCAATTTTCCCGATTAACTCCAGACTGGACCTTGAACTCCGAATCACTATTCTGAGCTATTCTGTGGGTCTCAGAATTTTAAAATTCCCCTTAGAATTTCTATTAAACTAGGTTGAAGCTCGATTTAACTTAGTTGTACCAATAGGTACAATACCGGTTTTCTAACAACTTAGACAGGGTCTCACACTCTCCCCCACTAATAGAAATTCGGTCCCCGAATTTAAATTCAAAGTAGAGTGGCTTACCTTTACATATCGAAGAGGTGTGGATACTTTGTCCGCATTTCCTCCTCAGCTTCCCACGTTACCTCTTCACTGGTGTGATTTTGCCACAACACTTTCACTGAAGCCACATCCTTTGATCGGAGCCTCTTGACTTGTCTGTCCAGAATGGCTACTGGTTGCTCCTCATAAGTCAAATCATCTTGTATTTGAACGGTTTCATACCGTATCACATGAGAAGGATCTGGATTATACTTCCTCAACATAGACACATGGAACACAGGGTGAACACTCGAAAGGTCTGGTGGTAATGCCAATCGATATGCCACTACTTCGACCCTCTCTAAGATCTCAAAGGGTCCTATATACCGAGGGCTTAACTTCCCTTTCTTACCAAACCTCATTACCCCTTTGGTTGGCGAGACTTTTAGAAACACATGGTCTCCCACCTGAAACTCCAAATCCCTGCGTCAGTTATCAGCATAAGACTTTTGCCTACTTTGGGCTGTAAGCATCCGTTGACGAATCATACGGATTTTATCAGTGGCGTCCTGCACCAACTCAGGCCCCAATAGTTTCCTCTCACCCACCTCTAGCCATCCAATGGGTGATCTGCACCTCCTTCCATACAGTGCTTCAAATGGTGCCATTTGGATGCTAGTCTGGAAACTATTATTGTAAGCAAACTCCACTAAAGGTAAATACCGACCCCATTTGACTCCAAGGTCTATTACACATGCTCTCAACATGTCTTCCAAAGTCTGGATGGTTCGTTCAGACTGTCCATCAGTCTGGGGATGGAAAGCTGTACTAAAATTTAATTTAGTGCCCAATGCTTCCTGCAACTTTTCCCAGAATCTACTAGTAAACTGTGTCCCTCTGTCCGACACTATAGAAACAGGAATGCCATGCAACCGTATTATCTCATCCACATAAAGCTGAGCATACTGAGCAGCCCCATAAGTGGTCTTGACCGGAAGAAAATGAGCTGACTTCGTCAACCGGTCTATTATGACCCAAATCGAGTCATAACCCCCACTAGTTCGAGGCAAACCTGTCACAAAGTCCATGGCAATATGCTCCCACTTCCATTCGGGAACTGGTAATGGCTGTAGTAATCCTGCAGGCCTTTAGTGTTCTGCTTTAACCTGTTGACACACTAAGCACTTGGAAACAAACTCAGCCACATCTCTTTTAAGTCCTTCCCACCAGTACACTTCCTTTAAATCTTGATACATCTTTGTAGCACCTGGATGTATCACATAGGCTGCCATGTGAGCCTCTTCCAATATCTCTCTCCTCAGCCCATCGATATCTGGCACATAGAGTCTGGTTCCATATCTCAACACTCCATCTGTGCCTTTAGTAAACATCTTCTCCTTCTTTCCCTGAGGATCCTCTAAGACCGTAGTTACGAACTCATCTTTACTTTGTGCCTCTTTAATTCGGTCTATTAGGATAGGCCTCACCCTGAAATGAGCTAGCAGTGCATCTGCCTCAGAAACCTCCAAATGCACATCCATGTCTCCCAAGCTATGCATCTCCCTAACCAATAATCTCCTATCTGTGGAGATATGTGCTAGGCTACCCATCGACTTTCGACTCAGGGCATCTGCCACCACATTAGCTTTACCAGGATGGTAAAGAATAGTACAATCATAATCCTTCAGCAACTCCATCCATCTGCGTTGCCGCAAATTCAAATCCCTCTGTTGGAATATATACTTTAAGCTCTTGTGGTCTGTATATATCTCACAAGTCTCACCATACAAATAATGTCTCCAGATCTTTAAAGCAAATACAATTGCTGCCATCTCCAGATCATGGGCGGGGTAATTCTGTTCATGCCTTTTAAGTTGTCTTGATGCATATGCAATCACCTTTCCGTGTTGCATTAACACGCATCCTAAACCAACCAACGAGGCATCACAATATACTGTATAACCCCCTGTGCCTTGTGGTAGGCTCAACACTAGAGCTGTGGTGAGGCATGTCTTAAGCTTCTCAAAGCTATCTTCACAGGTATTTGACCACACAAACTTTGTATCCTTTCGTGTCAGCTTGGTCAGAGGGGCGGCTATTCTGGAGAAATCCTTAACAAAGCGACGATAGTAACCTGCCAACCCTAAAAAGCTTCTAATCTCCGTAACAGAGGTTGGCCTTGGCCATTTCTCCACCGCTTCAACTTTCTTTGGATCCACTTGTACCCCATCCTTAGAAACCACATGTCCCAAGAATGCAACACTTTCAAGCCAAAACTCACATTTGGAGAACTTGGCATACAATCGATGTTCTCTCAAAATCTGGAGCACTATCTTAAGATGCTGCTCATGCTCCTCTCGACTCCTCGAGTAGATCAGGATATCATCAATGAACACCACTACAAACTTGTCCAGGTAGGGTTTGAACACTCGGTTCATCAAATCCATAAAGGCTGCAGGGGCATTGGTAAGTGCAAACGACATTACCAAGAACTCATAATGACCATACCTAGTCCGAAATGCTGTCTTTGGCACATCTTCATCTCGGATTCTCAATTGATGATACCCAGATCGCAAATCTATCTTAGAAAAACACTGTGCCCCTTGTAACTAATCAAACAAGTCATCTATTCTTGGGAGTGGGTACTTATTCTTCACCGTTACCTTATTAAGCTGTCGGTAGTCAATGCATAATCTAAGTGACCCATCTTTCTTCTTTACGAACAACACCGGTGCTCCCCATGGTGAAACACTGGGGCGGACGAACCCTTTGTCTAGCAGGTCCTCCAACTGATCCTTGAGCTCCTTGAGCTCTGCCGGTGCCATCCGATATGGAGGTATAGATATGGGTCTAGTATCAGGAATCAAGTCTATGCAAAACTCAATCTCTCGCTCCGGAGGTAATCTTGGCAATTCCTCAGGAAATACATCCACAAACTCATTCACTACTGACACTTGACTTATATCTCCGACCTCTGCTTGGTTATCCCTCACCACCGCCAGGTAACCTTGACAGCCCTGCCTCAATAACCTCATGGCAGACATGGCAGATATCAAGTTGGTGGGAACATTACTTTTATCCCCTTGGATGCTAAATGATGGCTCATCCGGAAAATCAAATCTAACTATCTTATGGTAACAGTCTACACTAGCATGACAAGGTGACAGCCAGTCCATTCCCAATATCACATCAAAATCCAAGGTGTCTAACACCACTAAATTCACTAGGGTGTTCTTATCCTTAATTCGCACTATGCAAGACTGATATTCCCACTCAGCCACGAATGCCTCCTTCAGAGGAGTAAATACAACTAATTGTTCTTCTCTCCTAACACAGTCTTTACCCAATCGAAATGCAAAGCATGGAGAGATAAAAGAATGAGTCGATCCATGATCAAACAATACTCTAGCATCCATATCACAAATGGAAAGAGTACCTAAAACTACTGCATTGGATGTCTGGGCATCCTGATGAGTTAAGGCATATACCCTTGCCTGGCCTCTTCCTACAGAACTTTGTTGTCCAGACCCCGCTGGTCTACCCCGAGAAGAAGTACCAGCACCTCTACCTCGCGTTTCGCTAACCCCTTGGCCAGTTGAAACAGCTGCTGAAGGAGCAGACAAAGCTGACCGAGTAGAACCGCGAACCGAACCCTGCGGTTGTTGAGTTGTCGGGCAGTTCCTCCATATGTGTCCAGGCTGGCCACAGTTAAAACAAACTCCTGGAGCACGATAGCATCGTCCCCAATGTCGTCTCCCACAAGTATCACAGGACGGGATAACTTGACCACTCTGTCTGGAGTCTTGTGGCTGCCTCCTTCCACTAAAAGTGTTCTACCCTGATCCAACGCTGGCACTCGTCACATCACCTCCCCGTTGGGGAAACTTAGATCCCCTCTGTGGTTCTTGATGGCTAGAGAATGAACTTCTGCCACCGAAATCTCTGCGGCCTTTATAACCCTCTATTTTGGCCCTTTTTGCTACATCTCTTGCGGCCCTACTCTCACTGGTCCTCATCTCAATCCTTTGAGCACAGTCTACTGCCGCTGAGTACGTATGGAAATCTCGGGAAGCCATAGGCTTAAATAATGGTTCCACCAGTCCATCCACAAACCTTTGGACTTTCATCTCCTCGGTGGAAACCAAATATGGTGCATATCTAGACAGCTGTGTAAACTTGATGTCGTACTCCGACACCGTCATGCCTAAAGTCTGCACCAATGCCTCGAACTCTCTAGCTCTGGCACTTCGCACACTGTGCAAAAAAATCGATCCAGGAAGGCTGTACTGAATTCATTCCAGCTCAACGGTGCAGCACCTGTTGGCCTACCCCTTCGCAAGGAGTCGTACCATTCCTGTGCCACATCCTCCAGCTGAAAGGCTACCAGCTCCACTGATCTGGAACTAGAGCATCCCATAGCATTACAAATCTTCTCCATCTTGTCCAAGAAAACTTGGGGTTTCTCCGATGCATCTGACCCAGTAATCGATGGAGGCTTGAGTTTCAGGAAGTCAGTGAGTGAAACCTCAACCTGACCTCTGTCACTCTCGGGAGGTTGGCGATCTGTCTGGCCTTGGGAACTAGGGGACTCTGGCTCCACATGCCTCCCCTCCATTACTTTCTGCATATCCTCCATTCGGGCTGCCATCATCTCTACAACCCGACTAATTCCCTACAGGCCAGACGCCAAGTCCTCAACAGTAACGCCTCTAGTAGGTGGCCTATCCGCCTCACCTACAGGCTGTCCATCCACTCTCCCACTCTCGGGCGTATCTGCCCTCACTGGCCTAGTGACCCTACCACGTCTACCTCGACCTCTGCGGGAGGGTGCCCGTGGCCTATCGGTCATCTCAATGGGGACATCCTGCTCCCCCACTCGTCTAGAGGTGGGCCGTGTCTTAGGTGGCATTGTTACCTAGACAAGAGCAACACCAATTAATAAACACAATTACAAATAAGGTGGCTTCTATCATTGGGAATTTATGCGGTTTCTCAATTATGAAATGTGCCGCGACTCACAGTTCATAATTATTGATCCCACATAAAGACCCGACTTTCCGCTGGACTTGACCATAACACCCTAAGACCTAAACAACCTAGGGCTCTGATACCAACATTGTCACGACCCAATTCCCGGGCCATGACTGGCGCAAGGACCCAATGAGCATAGCTCACTAAGCCCAAGCAAGCCTAATTTCACTTACTTTATTCCATACATGCTCGTGTGAGGCATCCACACGTAATGCACCCCGTGTGCATTACAATGCCAACTAACCGTGACATATCCAGTCACACATACACACACACACCCTTTCCGAGAGTGGACACAGCCAAAGCACAATGGCATTTTTAATCACAATATACATGCACTATGCCAGTCATGTATTTAGCAATTTACATTGCTTACACATTTACATTTATACCAGTCAGAAATAAACTTTGACAGTGTACATTACATGTACATAACCATCATACAAAACCCAAGACTTCCAGCAGAGACATGTACAATAAAACGGGTAGCTATTGAATGCCGGACACCTACCAGGAGATGAACTACAATGATCCCACGGTCTAGGAATCTACAACCTCCTGATCTGAAAACATGAATTTTTGAAAACGGTGAGTATAAAACTCAGTGAGCAAACATTAGATAGGAACAAGCCATAATATCAGGAAGGGTTAAAAATATGATGCATACATTTAGAACACATTCATTTTTATTCAATTTATTATCAACCCTTCCCCTCACCTCAAATTAATTTATCATGAAGGAATAATCAATTTCATACATATATACTCGAAGAAATGATCAATCATATGTGTACATAAACACATTTATCTGAGCACTCGCAGGCGTTACGTATCGCCGTCCCTGCAAGCCCCTGGATAACAAATCACACTTCACCACTGTTCACGAGTGATAGTTTCCAGGAATCGTGGGCGTTACGTATCGCCGTCCCCACTTTGCTCAGTTTTCAGAATTTATAGTAAATAGTGGGCGTTACGTATTGCCGTCCCCACATTACTCAATTTTGAATTTCTAGGAAATAGTGGGCGTTACGTATCGCCGTCCCCACTTTGCACACCATTTCAGGCATGTGCATTTTTCCTCTTCACACGTGCACGGTGGTAATAATTTCACAACACTTCTTAACAATACATATAAACATCAGAACAATGTACATACACAGCACAATTAAATTTCACCGTAATAAAATAATATTTCATGCCTTCATGCATATCACATAATTTTATGCCTTCATGCATAACACATAATTTTATGCCTTCATGCATATCACATAATTCATCACATAAAATCATTTTAATCAAAGGCTTGTTCCCGGCACGTATTTTTTTGTTTTAAAACTTTGAATAAATCATTTAATCATCTATTTCAATACAATCTGCATTCCCCAAATAATTTGAAATGCAAGTTCACTCACCGTCTTACAAATCCGGATTCCGGATGCTCTCGGATTAAAAATCCTCAATCACGATTCCCTTGCCTTTCTCGGACTTCTCACCACCTTAACACAGAATAGAATTAAGAAATTTACTATATGGCCCCCAACTAATATAAACTAATTTAAATTGCTAACGTATAATACGCAAAGGCAAAAATGCGTCCGATTATTGCTTTAACGCGGTATTGCCTAATTTCGACCGATTACCCGATTAATCGGCTATTATGTCCAATTTGATTCCGAATTGGCTCATTCTTTTTCTAATACTTTAATTCACCACAAACCATTTAATTAATACCAATTTCAGCATCCACCATTTTCCATTTCTTTATGGAAAAATTCGACCAATACAGTGCATTAGCACTGAAAATTTTTTCTACTACATTTTTCACTTAAATTTGTCATTTTCTAATTTCTTTCATTTCAAATGAAATCATTTCATTTGAAATGAACCAATTTTCCTCATGCACTCTCCACCCTAGGTTCGGCCTAATGAAGAATAGCCATGAAAATCAATTTCTTTCTTCCATTTTTATCCATAATCATGCTTAACTACCTCTAAACACTAACATAGTCTAAATTCAATCCAATCCAACAACCTTTCATGATTCATACCCATTTTTCAGAATTCATTCCATCATCATATCTCAACATTTAACCATAGAATTCAAGAACAAAAGCATAGATATTAGAGATCACAAGCCAAAGTAAAGATTTATTACCCTTTTTCACTTGAATTTTCCTTGAAATCACACTTTGTCTTGAATTTCTACCTAGGTTTTATGTTTTTCTCCTTTGTTCTTCTTTTCTACCCTTCAATTCTGGTGTGAGCCGAATATAGAGAGAGAAATGAGGGTTAAAGGCTGATTTTTATAGCCTTTATAATAAAATAAACAAGTTGGCCACGTGTCATCACGCCATTGGCCCGTTTTAGTCTTTTTTTTTTACTTTTTCTCCCATTTGATCTCCACCACTTGATTAGTCAAGCCCAAATCTGATCCAAGGATGATCATGGCTGAAAAAATTTATTCTGGTAGTGGAAAATTACCGAAATGCCCCCGGGATGGCAAAATTACGATTTTACCCCTATACTCCGAAATGTACCGGAATTTCATTATTTTCACTGTCCAACCTCAAATATCACTAATATAAATCAATATTACCCAATTGGGGCAAAATCCTTTCAAAAAAATTCCCGTTTAGTACTCCGGTGGCAAAATTACTATTTTGCCCTTGTGCTCCAAAAACACCGGGAATCACCATTTTACACTGCTAAACATCATTTTATACTCCAAAAATCATAACCATATTTCATATCATTATTTTTGGTCCAATGTGATCAAATCTTGGTTAAAAATCTCCATAAATCAACAAATGAGAAAATGACCGTTTTGTCCTTAACCGGTCAATTTTCCCGATTAACTCCAGACTGGACCTTGAACTCCGAATCACTATTCTGAGCTATTCTGTGGGTCTCAGAATTTTAAAATTCCCCTTAGAATTTCTATTAAACTAGGTTGAAGCTCGATTTAACTTAGTTGTACCAATAGGTACAATATCGGTTTTCTAACAACTTAGACAGGGTCTCACAGCATGACAAGTGTTGATGGTGTAAAATTACAATTTTGCCCCAGATGTGGCATAATGACGATTTTGCCCCTATGCTCCAAAAAATACTAGAATTAAAATTTTTCACTTCTAAACCTCAAATTATACTCCAAATAATCAATTTTAGTCAAAAATTTCATTTGACTTCCAAATCTAATCCTTGGGTCCCAAAGCGACCATTTCACCCCTGGAACTCGAAAATTTCATATTGACTCCAAATCAGTCTTCGAACTCCGAATCACCATTTTAAGTCATTCTTGAAATTTGAAATTCTCAATTTCATCTTAAAATCCCTATTTTAATTAGTTCGAGGCTTAATTCAGCTTAGCTGTACCACTAGGTACACTATCGCTTTTTGACAATTTTTCGGGGCTCTTCAAATATGTAAGCACTCTATAAATCACATGTATGACATGGCAGATATCTCATAAGGTCAGGCTTGACATAATCATTGCCTCAAACCACCATTTCCAAACATCCTTATATGTTTGCGATTCATCTTTATACTTATGTGACATATCAGTCACGAGCCTAATTCGACTATATATCCTTTTTGCCCCTAGAACTTTAATGTTTCTCATAGTGAAAAATCTCTCAAACTATATCATCAAGGTGTTCACAGAGTGGATACAAGTCCATAACTTATAGTTCCATGCCTAAAGCAGTGAATACAATCTCATCTTTAGAATTATACTCTTACCTACCAATCGTGACCATATTTGCTCATTTACTTACACATTGCTTAGTTGCTCACCAGCCATCTATAACCATCAAATTTCAAACTTTTATAAATAGTCAAACTAGTGCATTCTCACACTTTCCCATGGACAATCATGGCTCAAATTTTAACTCCACTAATTGAATGAGTTATTACAGACTTATTAGTTCGACTTCACTTTCCTTCACTCTTGGTCGGAGTGGTACATCATCATATCAACTTTCATTAAAAGCATTTGCTTAAAATAATTCTAACAACAGCTCGTGTTTCGGGTGGCATCTCAAACCCAGACATCGACAATCAATTCTCATTATTTAATTTTCTTTTATAATTACACAAGATGGTTTTCTAAGATAAAAAGTCTACGTAGCCTCTTGTCTATAATCGGTGCTGCAGTCACTGACGATAAACAAGACTCTATGTCGACTCCACGACTCTGTTGTTTGACACAAGAATATCCTAAGACTCAACTAAACCTAGAGCTCTGATACCACTATTGCAACGACCCCTCTCCCCAGTCGCTGCAGACGTTCGAGACCTCCGGGAAGACCCGTCAAATCCTGAACAAGCCTATCTAGAATTGCCCGTTAGCTAACTGAATACAATCATTACATTATATTGATACTTTCATATTCTAAATTAAATCATAAATATAAAAATCAATACAAACTTTTTACCTTTTTATTCGCAAGTATATACATTAAAATCTATAATTTCCAAATTTATGCTTGTGATAAAATTTAGAATCCGTTTACAACTTAATAAATAAAGTACTACGACTTGACCTCTAACAGCGGAGTGACTTAGAATAAATTGCTAGGAGATGCCTTTACCTATCCACAGGAAACTGAGTACGCCGATGATTACGCGCTAGATCGATCCCTGTTTGCAAAGATGGAAATAAAAGGGTGTAAGTCCATAGACTCAGTGAATATCATCGACTCAGCGAGTATGGCGTAGATGGGAAACAATCAAGTAGCAGATCAGTTGAATATAGAACTGCAGGATTATAAAAATATTTTATTTCAAACGGACATTTGTGCATTATGCATATACAGAAAATATCAAGGGTTCTCTTTATGATATAACCATTCCAAAAAATACGTATATATATATATGTCAAATCTGGTGTGCATAACAATTTTCATGTAGAAATCATTTAGAATAATTTATTCAAATCAACTTCCTTAAATCAGGCAAGCTCCCGTAAAACCAAACTTTAATCAAGTGTAAACATTATTCACAATTCGCCTCGCACATGAGGGTAAAATTCATATAATAATGAAACCAAAGGGAGTTGCGAAAAACAACTTAATTCCACTTTCACCATGCAAAGAAATATGATTCATAATTTTAAAACTCATTTCAAGCCATATTAAACAATTACATTTTTGTCAAAAATATCAACAAGGCTTATGAATTTCTTAAAAACTTGGCTTCTGCCAAAACTCATACTCGGTAACACCTTGATCAGAGGCATCCACTCGAGCCCGCCAAAGCTGTTAAAAATCTCATATACACGTAAAATATATTTTTGCGTTAGAAAACACAGTCATTCCTTGGCGTTAGCTGAGTCTCACTCTCATGTGGTGGTCCGCTTGAAGTGCACTCAAACTTTACCACAGGAGATACCCTCCACATGGCTCTTCGATCAAGGTAAGATACACCTGGATTTTGTGCCTCTCATAGGCGGTCCACAAAACCCGTCACTGCAGTGATCAATTTATCTACCACCAATCCATAAAAATTCCAACTGCACGACATGACAATTATTGATAGGTCTAAGTCCCCATCACTTGACTTGCTGGACTTATTGGTAATGCCACAGTTCCCGTAGAACTTTCTCGCCAAGTTTCGAACCCTAGACCTTTTTAAACTTTCCCCGAAGGGAACACTTTTAACTATTTCAAATCCAGCCACTCATGGTAAAACAACCAATTCATACATTTTCAAGACAATTTCCAATTTAGCCATTCATGCCCTCATTTTCATAAGCCATTCAATTTAAACCATCATTTCATTTATAAAAACTTTCTTAAAAATCATTTATATCCTTGAAGTATCGTTCCAAATTTATTGCCTAACATTTAATATAAAAGTCATAAAGTCTATCGTTATGTTCACAAAATAAAGTTTAATGCATGATTCATAAAATACCAAACATAGGGAATTTAAACCTCATCATCATGTATGCACATTACGCAGATATATAAGGCACAATTTAAGAGATAAATCGGGTTGAAAAGCTTGTTTCTCATTTTTAAAACGCTTTACGTATAATTTATACACATTTATATTCCGAACAATTTCTAAAATAACTTGCATTCACAATTTCTTAAAATTCTACCAATTCATGCTATCCATAAGTTTTGCACTTTACGTAAAATATACATACATGTATATTCTATATATATACAAAATTTTTAAAATTGACACCCCTTACTCACATCACAATAGTGGGATATTTATTCACTATTGATTCGTACGTGTATATACTTATTCCTATTTGTCGGTCACATACTTCGTTTGGCACGCCTCCACGACCAACTTTCCTAGCAACAATTTAAACTCAACATACTTAATCACACCTTCGTATGGGTAGCAACTTAATTAAAATTTCCTTAAGCAACTTGCATATCCTTCATCCAAAATATGTACAATATTAAACTACCCATAAACCTTGAAATATAACATTAACTTATCATTGGGCCTTTTCCATTTCTTCATTACCTTTGGGCCTTCTTCATGGGCTTCTCCATTTCTTCCCATTGGGCTAAGCCCATTTATTTTTCTCTTATTGGGCCATGCCCAATTTTATTTCTTATTGGGCTATGCCCATTTATTTTCTACTTGGGCCATGCCCACATTTTTTTTTCTTTCTTTCTCTTCCAACCCGTCACTCCCTTCACCATCGTGGCTTCCTCCTCCATTTTCACTCACAAAACTTGTCACTAAAGCCTCCAAAATTTCCAGCAACATAGCCTTCTTTTTCTATCTCAAACTCAACTCTTTTTCTTAAATTTTCAGTAGCTAAAGCTGCCTTTTCCAGCCCCAAAAATCAGCAGCCAAGCTACTCACTTTCCACCTCAAAATTTCCTGCATAATTTTCTACACAATTCCTGCATAATTTTTTGCACAATTTTTAGCAAATTTTCAGCTCCAAACCAGTAACAAATTCACAAATTTTTAGCACTAAAACCTCTCTCAAAGTGCAACAGAAAAATCAGTTTTCTTCTCCCTCAAAGTGCAGAATTTTTCTTTGTTTTTCTCTCGATTTTTGGCTGAATATTTCCTCCCTCCTCCCACGGTTTTTCTCTCCTCTTCATGACCAACTTTTCTTTCCTCTCTCTTCGTTCTTTCCCTTCTCTCTTTCTTTTATTTCTTTTGCCGACCTTATATTTTCTTTTTTCTCTTTTATCTTTTTCTTTCTTTGACCGTCAACTCTTCTAGACTTTTCTTCTATCTTTTCTTTATTTTTCTTGTCTTCTTTTATCACTTTCTTTCTCTTTTCAGCCAACCTTCACTTCTCTTGTCTTTTATTTCTTTCATTTGTTCTTTCCTTATGTGCATTGGTCAGCCCTACCATCCACATACAATCCAAAATAGCCTTGACTTTTTTTTCTTCCTTATTTCCTTTGTCATGGACGGCTTGTCCATGTTTCCACAATCTTTAACTTTTCAACACCTTTATTTCATTATTTTATCATCCATTTCATCTTCATTATATTTTTATTCCTTCAAATTAGTAAAATTTCCACATTATGTCTTAATTTCATTTTATTTAACATATCTTCCTCAACTTTTCATAATTTAAAATTAATTCTTTCAACACGTGTAAAAATTTTAATTTCTTTCTATATTCCTTCTCTTACAGGTGTATAACTAAAATATTGAAATCGAATTTCAACGTGGTGTTACCATAATATTTAAATATTTACTTACCGTGTTAATTTGATTTAATAAAATCACGCGATCTCACTTACGGCATTTCTTTCCAAAAATTCATTCATACTTCTTCTCCCTCACTTAAATTAGTCATATCCCATTTTTCATTACTAATTTCGATAATATATAAAATATTAATATTTTAATATTATTTTATTGAGTAAAATATTATTTTATTCTAAAATTTTTCACTTGTCTTATTTGGTTTTGAAACACATTATTATATCTTGGTTTACTTCCGAATCATTCTTTAGCACACCAATTCACATCAAATGATCGTTCGTTTGATCAATAAGGTCTTATTTGGGTCCAACGAGGGTATGGGGTATTATAGATTTTTTCTCTCCACAACTTCATTTTGTTGAGGTGTTCTAGGTGCAGAAAAGTTATGTTCCAGCCCCCATTTCATTACAAAATTTCTCAAACTCATCATTTTCGAATTCTCCTCCATGGTCACTCATAATGCCAACAATAGATATTCCTTTTTCATTTTCAACTTTCTTACAATAGCCTATGAAGGCTAATAATGATCACTTTTGTGAGCAAGAAAATAAACCCAAGTATACCTAGAGTAATCATCCACTATCACTAAGCCATAAGATTTTTCACCTAGACTTGTGGTGCTAATAGGACCAAAGAGATCAATGTGCAACATTTCAGGAGGTCTAGATGTTGACACAACATTTTTAGTTTTGAAAGAAGCTCTGACTTGCTTTCCTAATTGACAAGCTTCACATATTTTATCATTTTCAAACTTAATGTTAGGTAATCCGACAACAAGTTTTTCTTAATCAGCTTTGTCATGGTGTTTAAACTTACATGTCCTAGTCTTCTATGCCATAACCAGCTATCATTTTCAATGTTTTCTACTAAGCACATTTCACTATGCTTTTCTAAATCTTCAAGAAAGATAACATACATGTTTTTCAACCTTTTTCCTATGAAGGTGATTTTGTTAGTGCCTATATCTATTACTTCACATTTATTGGAATCAAAACAAACCTTAAATCCTTTGTCACAAAGTTAACTGATGCTCAACAGATTATGCTTTAAGCCTTTAACAAGCAATACATGATTAATTTGAGTATGAGAGTTCTTACCAACCGTTCCAATTCATTGGATTCTACCTTTTGAATCATCTCCAAAGGACACGGTGCCTCTCTTTTTCTTGTCCAGTTGGGCAAATAGCATTTCATCCCCTATCATGTGTCGAGAGCAGCCACTATCCATGTACCATAGCTACTTCTTCTTGTATTGAGCCTTTGAACATGTTTCCTTTAGGTGCAGCTCAACCTACAAAACAATTGTTCAGTTCTTCTTGATAGGTACCCATACTTTGATGGGTCTTTGAGTGTTAGTGGCAATAAAAGAACCTTTTGGCTCTAAGATTTTTTTGGTTTTCTGTATGTTTGTATTTCTTGCGCAATCATAAGATAAATGGCCATATTTTCCACAATAATAGCATCTAGATGATGCATTATGATGATTCCTTTTAACATAAGAATTTTTCTTTAAAGAATCATTTTTCAAACACTTAAATGCTACACTTTCATCAAGAATTTTTTTTTAAAGCAACAGATTTGTTTTCTAGTTCTGCCTTCATAATATCAAAGTCTATTTTTGAATGTTCCAACTCAATTTGCAGAAAATTTCTTTACTCAAAAATAAAGTTGAAATCTTGTTTTATCATTTTCAAATATTTTTTGAGGAATCCAACCTTTTTTTTCAAGGTTTTGTACTTTATAAACAAGCTTTCAAATTCATCACATAAACTGTCATATTCATCTTGTAAATCATTCATTGAATTATCACCAAGTGATGAACATACCCCTATTTCATCATCTCTGGCCATTAGATAGATGTTTGCTCTTTCTTCTAAGATTTCCTCATTAGTTTTAGAGCTTGAGTCACTATTAAACCAGGCTGCAACAACCGTTGCCTTTTTCGATTTTCTAGTTTTCTTTAGAGTTTTTTCTTTCAGCAATGGACATTCAGACTTGAAGTGACCTAGTTATATGAAATGGTGATTTTAAGCAAAGATTTGATCACAGTTGACTAAGAATAATTATATGAAATACAATTATGATTTTTGGAGTATAAAATGAAGTTTAGTAGTGAAAATTTGTGATTCCTGGTATTTTTGGAGCATAAGGGCAAAATGGTAATTTTGCCACTAGAGGACTAAATAGGAATTTTTTTGAAAAGATTTTTACCCCATTTGATTAATATTGATCAATAGTAGTGTTATTTGAGGTTGAAAAGTAGAAATAAGGTGATTCTGGTACATTTCGAAGTATAGGGGTAAAATCATAGTTTTACCATCCCAAGGGCAAAACGATAATTTTCCACCACCAGAACATATTTTTCCAGCTATGGTCATCTTTTAATCATATCTTGACTTTGACTAATCATGTGGTGGAAAAGAATTTAGAAAAAAAGTCAAAAAGTCAAAAAAATGGGCCAATGGCATTGTGCCATGTGGCAAACTAGTTTATTTTATTATTAAAGCTTAAAAATCAACCATTGCAGCTATTTTCTCTCTCTAAATTTGGCACACACCAGATTTATGGGAAAGGAAAGGAGAGCAAAGGGAAAAATAAGAAAACCTAGCCAAAAATTCAAGAAAAAGTGTGATTTTCAAGGAAAAATCAAGTGAAAAAGGTAATAATTCTTCACTTTTGCTTATGATCTACAATACCCATGCTTTTGTTCTTGATTTCCATGGTTAAATATTGAGATATCATGATGAGTTTAATTCTGAAAAATGGGTATGGATGAGGATTTAATGTTGGATTGGCTTGATTCTAGACTATGTTAGTGTTTAGAGATAGGTTAGCATGTTAGTAAGCAAAACCATAAGAAAAAACTTGATTTTCCCCATGAATCTTTCAAGGCCGAATATTATGGGTTGTGTTTGGAAAATGAAATGATTTCATTTCAAATGAAATGAATTGGAAAATAACAATTTAAGGTGAAAGAGTTAAGTAGGAAAATCTTCAATGATAGCGCACTATAATGGCTGAATTTTTCCATGAAGAAATGGAAAGGTTTAAATACTGAAATTTGCCATTTATAAATGATATTTGATGAATTGGGGTATTAGAAAAGGAATGACACCATTTGGAGTGAAATTAGACACAATAATTATTTTATCGGGTAATCGGTCGAAAAGCGTATTTACGCGATTAATCGAGTAATTTGAATTCCATTGCCTGCATTCATTTAGATTCAAAGGGCCTAAAATGGATTATGATAATTGACACAAATTATTAAATTTTGTTTCATGTATTATGGATAGGAGGAGAACCCTCAGATAAAGGCAAGAAAGTCGCACTTGAGAATTAGTAGTCAAAGCACCCGAATTCGACTCCAAAAAAACGGTGAGTGAATCTGCATTTCAAAAATTGTTTTGGGAAGATGAATATATTTGAATAAATGGTTTGAATGATTTGCATCCAATTTCTAGTTAAATATAAATAAGTCTTGGGAACAAGCCCTTGATAAATTGTCTCTATGTTGTGAAATGCGATTGTTGTCAATTTGGGTGTTATTACATTGTATGGGTATATATATATATCTATACACATATGTATATATGTTGTGCATTGATAGATAATATTGTGTAATGATTATAACCGTACGTGTGTACGATGATAAAGAAACTCATAGAGGACGGGATAGTCTTAGGAACAAGCTTTTGAAAATATTTTATGTTGTGATTATGTACTGTGTGAAAAAGAAAATGGATGTCTGCTCGTTTAATGTGTTGATAATTATATGACTGAAACTGCAATGTGTAATAATGACAGAGGTTGTGCGAGTAGGAGTGCCCCCATGGTCATATTGCTATGTTTAGTGGGAAATGTACCCATGAGGTCCAGAGGCTTGTAGGGACAGCAAGACGTAACACCTGCAAGTACTCTGATAGGTACTGAGTAAAGTGGAGACATCGAGACGTAAGGCCCACTATTTCTGGGAACTCTCCACCGAGAGGCTTGTAGGGACAATGAGACATAACGCCTGCAAGTGCTCTGGTACGTAAAGAGTGTGTCACGGGGGTTTTCTTGAAGACCCGTGCGGCCTAGCCTTTGCCTATCCGAGGGCGCTTAGAAAGGCTAGCAGCCTTCTCAAGTTTAGCTAGTTAGGATCGTTATGGCAAAGCACAAGAGAGTAGAAAGAACAAAGATAGAGCTTTTATTGATAGCAAGTTCATACAAGAGGACATTGTATGTAAATGAGGGGTTCCAATGGGGTTTATATAGCCCTAGGACCCCTTGGAGCCGTTACAAGGGTGTTCCCAATGGCTAAGAGCTATTTTGGGGCCCGCTGGAGCCTACTGACGCGCCCCAGCACTGTTGCCAATGGCAGGCAATGGCTGCCTCGCTGGTCTAGAGGGAGCTAGTGTTTCCCGCGCATCTGGCAGACTGCCTAGGCAGTTCCCATGCCCAGTCTATGCGCCAATCTGCTAGCCCATCTGCGCGCCAATTTCCTGCGCTCTTGTGCACTCCGTCTGCGTGCTGGCCCACGCACACTGCCTGTTCGTCGGCTTGCGTGCCTGGTCTGCTCGCCTATCCGCTCACTGGCCTGTCTGCGGGTGCCGATGCCATCGAGCCCCTTGGCACTGAGTGGGGTTTTTGCGCTCATTGCTCGTCCATCCTCGAGCTGGCTCACCTACTCTCGAGCCCCAAGCCCATGTCATCGAGCTGTCCCGCCCATGTCCACAAAATAGGCGTGACAAATGCACCTACCTAGAGGCTTGTAGGGACAGCGAGACGTAACACCTGCAAGTACTCTGATAGGTAGGGGGTGCACACATGGTCTTATTGAAGCGGTGTATGAAATTACACGTGATTTCTTTACATACATGTATATGCTTGATATACTATGAAATGTTGAAATTGTGCTTGTATGGTATGTTAAACCCTCGTTCGACGACGTTTGTGATAAACCGTCGGTATTGCTTTCTTGCTAGAATGATGGGTGTACCTTCATGGTTGGCTTAGCCTTGAATGTAGAATCAATTCTGAGTCAAAAAGGGAAGGGTTTAAATATTAGCTAGATAAAAATTGTATCGTTTTCAACCAGGGCATCATGGTTATTAAATCTTTTAGCTATTATCGCTTGTTCCCTTTTAATATTCACTCACTGAGTATTGTACTTACAGTTTTAAAAAATTCATGTTTTCAGATCAGGAGATTGTAGATTCCTAGATCGCGGGATCACTGTAGTTCGTCTCATGGTAGATGTCCGGCATTTAATAGTTGCCCGATTTTCTTGTAAATTCTCCACTAGAAGTCATGGGCCTTTTGTATTGTGGTTATGTACATGTAATATACATTGTCGAAGGTTATGTTTAACCGGTATGTATGTACATATTTTATCAATAATACCATTGTGAGTTAGCTTTGTGCGCACTGGGTGCATTGCGTGTGGATGTCTCACACGATCATACATGGAGCAAAGTAAATGAAAATAGGCTTGCTTGGGCTTAGTGAGCTATGCTCATTGAGTCCTTGCGCCGGTCATGGCTTGAGAATTGGGTCGTGATAATGCTGGCCTTAAGTGCAATATTTTTCTTCTTCTCTTTTGCTTCTCTCCTATCTTCATTTTATTCTTCCTTTAGTTCCAGCTCATGAGTGAGGAGAGACTCGCATATTTCATCAAGTGTGATGATATTTAAATCTTTTGCTTCTCTAATAGCAGTCACTTTAGGCTTCCACGATTTAGGCAGACTTTTAAGAAGTTTTTTTACCAATTCATGTTAAAGGATAGGCTTTCCTAATTGGCTGAGTTTATTTGTGATGTTCGTAAACCTATCAAACATACTGGTGATGTCTTCACCAGGTTCCATTTTGAACATCTCATAGTTTTGTGTTAGGAAGGATATTTTGGACTCCTTAACTTGAGAAGTCCCTTCATGAATGATCCTAAGTTTGTCCCACACTTGCTTAGCTGTTGTACAGCTTGAGACTTTATTAAACTCAGTGGGAGTTAAGGCAGTTGATTACCTTAAAGTTAGTTTGGACTTTTTTGGTTTCAGCCTCGGCCCATTCATTCCTTGGCTTAGGCATCAACTCATTTATGACTACATTTACAATTGAGGGAATAAAGGGACCATCAATGATGAGATCCCATATTTCATAATCTATAACTATAACGTATATAGACATTCTAGTGCTCCAATAAGGATAATTAGACCCTTCAAACAGAGGTGGTTTGTTTGTTGATTGTCCCTCAGCTACAACTGATTTTTGAAGAGCCATAAGATCCACCCTAAGGGTGTTAGACCTTTAAGAATATGGTACAAGCTCTTATACCAATTATTGGTCCCAAATGTGAGTGCTAGAAGGGGGTGAATAGCACTGTCTCAGCTCTTTTGGTAAGATTGAGACTTAATCTCAAAACAAAGAAGGTAAAGCAATGAAAATAATAGACAAAGTATTTATAGTGGTTTGGTCCAAGACCTACATCCACTACCTTGATTATGCAACCAAGGATTTTGAAACAAATCACTAAAACCAGTGGAATTCACAAGCTTCCACCAAGCTTTTATAATGGCTTTTATAAGGCTTAGCCACAACCTTCACACTAGTTTTTCCCGGGCTCAACTGAAACCCTAATGTGGTTTTCCAAGGCTCAACCACAACTTTTACAATGGCTTTTCAAGGGCTCAACCAAAACCCAACACCCAACTTTCCAAGGCTGAGTTGGAACCTTTACACTTTCAAGCAACCTAGCTTGAAACAACCACTTAGAGTGAATCTCTCACTCTAAGAACACAAGAATGAGTAGAAGAGAAAGTACCTATGATCACAAATTGATCTAAGTGGTACACAGTTTAGAGCTAAACACAATAACAGAAGATAAACGTTTAGGTTCAGTGGAATACAAGAGAAATTCTAAGTTTTCTACTATCCCTTGGCTTGAATATGATGGAATCTATATGAATGAAGCCAAAAGTTGTCAAACGTTGGTTCCTTGGCATTTGAAGATCCTTTTTATAGTTGGAGAAGCTTTTTTGATGACTGTTGGAACGTTTTTTACTGTTAGAAATAGTTTGGGGAAGGTTCTAGCCGTTAATCTGTCTTGTGGTGGCCTAGTGTATGTTACAGATAGAGAGCACTTAGTTGACTAAAATTTTCTCTTGGTCAACTAAGTTGATTTTGTTTCAGACACAGATTTGGCAGAGAGCACTTAGTCGACTAACCTAATTTCTTGGTCAACTAAGTTGATTCTGTTTTTCACTAAGCTTCAGCCTTCCACTTCTCCACTTTGAGTTTTGTCCAACCAATGATCTTCCTTGTTTCATCAGGGATCTTCCTTTATATTAATCCTCATTATTTCTTATCCAAATCACGTCTTTAAGTGCTCATTAGGAAGATTGGAATATTGTTTCTTATGAGCTTTTTATCCTGCACACTTAGGTATAGATATTAGACACACAAGGATGGGAATGTTTTATAATCATCAAAAACTAATGGAGCCAACAAGAAAGAGTTAAGAGAGAATGAGGCAAAAATGGCCCTAAAACCTCTTTTTATTTTTACATTTTTCTTTATGATATATCGATAATTAGGCAATGTATTGATATATCTGCCCTATTTTTGAATAAATATATCGATACATTAAAGTAATGTATTGATACATTTTTAGCATAATGGTCTTGGATACTTTCAGCTTCAAATGTATCAATACATTGAGGCAATGTATCGATACATATTCATCCTTTTGCCAAATCTATCCATACATCCTTAAATGTATTGATAGAATTCCTCCAGAACACCTCATATTGTTCTTCCTGCCAAAAATGTATCGATACATGAGGGGATGTATTGATACATTTTCCCTTATAGGCAGTTTTAAGTTTTCCAAACCCTAAAAAATCCAACTTAACACCCCAATTCCATTTCCTGTTAATCTCATACCTCAAATAACTCCTATAATTCAAAATCCTCATACATATATCGTCAAATATACATCAAATTAAATCAAATCCTCAATCTATAGGATTAATTCATCATTTTCATTGATATTTACCTTAATGGCATACTTAGATGGCAAAGTACCAAACATCTGCACAATTTCATTAAGGATCTTAATTTACCCTCTCCCCACATTCATAGTCATTTATCTTTAGACAAAATCATTTTCATCAAAACTTAAATAACTTGTCACAATTCGGTACTTTCTTCGAGCCCGTGACAACCATCGTGATGTCTCAATAGACATACTTTATTCGGAACATCAAACGAAACCTCGCAAGGCTTTAGCATCAGTTTTGCACCTCCCCTATGAGCAACAATTACTAAATATCATGTTTTAAAAGAATATAGACTATTTTCAAATCAAAGACAGTCAAAAAGTAATTTCTACCGTACAAGGGTATTTTGGTCATTTTACTCAAAAATTTCAAAACCTACTAAAAATATAGAATATAAATGAAAAATATACATTTCATGTCTAAAAATAAAGTTAGGTATCTGAATCATCCATTTAAAGTGAACTTATAGTTAAATGAACTAAATAAAAATATTGAATAAAAATATTCTATTTTCATATAAAACAATCTTTATAGAATCCTACGTAAACAGTTAATGAAACGTAATAACAAAATAAATTCATATATATAATAGCACACTGCGCCAGGGTATACAAAATATTCTACAATGACATGTGAGCCCCAAAATAACAAAAATAAACAAGACTATAGGCCTACGATTTCTAAAGATGCGAATCCAACGGCGAACCCTAGACAAAATCGACTGTTTACAGCCTACCCTGAGCCTAAAATATGTGAAAAAAGGGTGGTGAGTTTTTATAAACCCAGTGAGTACGCAAAGATCATCTAAAACATCTAAAGCCGAGTAAATGGAGACAATTAAAACATTTCATCATAATATGATTCATAACATTAAAACTCATTTCAACCCGTATAAAACAATTACATGTCATCAAAATAATCAACAAGGCTTATGACTCTCTTAAAAACTTGGCTCGTGCAAAAACTTGTACTCAGTGACACCTTGTGCCGAGCATCCAACCGAGTCTGCCAAGGCTGTTAAAATGACATATACACATAAAACAGGTTTTTACGTTTAAAAACATAGTCGTTCCTTGGCGTTGGTTAAGTTTCACCATCACGTGGTGGTTCGACGTGAAGTGAACTCTAAACTACCTTAGGAGATACCCTCTGCACCTCTCATTCTAAGGTAAAATATAATGGAATTTATCATGCCCCTCTAATAGGCCGGTCCACGAAAACCCGCCCACTGCAGTAAGCTAATCAAATAACCCACCAAATCAATAAAATTTTGGCAGCATGACATGGCTAATATAATATTACCCAGCCTGTCAAGGTAAAACAAAACAATTCATATTTTCCACACAACCACAAATCTAGCCATTCATGCCATCACATTGTCATAAGCCTTCAATTAAAACCATAGATCAATTACAAATCCCGTTATGCCGAAACATTCATTACAAAGCAGGGTCGACATAATGAACAATAGTCAAAACACATATATTTATATATATACAAGTATATAGCCTCCACTTACTCCATTTCCAAAATCAGCATTCAATTTCAAAACAATTTATGAATCTTATTTCATTTAACCAACACTTCAATTGTAAAACATAATAATTCACAGTTTAAGTTCATTATTCTTTAAAATCATAAAAACAAGTATAAACTACTTTAGATAATTAAGATGATATTCTGTTTACTCACAATAACGGGAGTACTCCTACTTTTGGTCCTCGGTTACAATATCTTTACCCTTACTAAAGGGCTCATCACCTATACATAATACAAAACAAGTAATTTAATACAGTTGTGCCAAACTGTTATAAAACTATTTCAAGCTCGATATGAATGCATGAAATTGAATGAGAAATGTTTGAATAATCACTTAAAAATGGTGTTCTACGTAGGTTCAATTTTTATCGGACTGAAATGGTATTCAACCTAACTCGAACTATACACTGTTGAATTAACCAAAACATCTGATTCAACTCCAAATATATTTATTGCACTTCCGATATACCAAATACACCCAAAGTTCCTCAATAAATTTGATTGTGACTGAAATTATCATATCCGAACCCATTCTGATTCTGAACTAACATGCTAATCAGTGTCAACATAGTCCAATAAGTCCATATATATCATTAGAAATCAAATCCAAGTTCATTTACTATGATTTTCTCGTTATCGTTCAAGTCGTTTACTAAAGGAACTATACTTTTTGATAACCGTTGTCGATATCCGACACCATAAATCATCAAATGCGAGCTAAATAATATGAAATATAACAAAATTCATCATTAACCTATCTCCTATTAAATTCGGTCAAGGAGGGTTTGATGAAGGACATGTGGTTTTCATGCTTGTTTTTCATACCAAATATCACAAAACAACTAAAAACACCTAGATAACATGAAATCTAACAAAATCCACCATCAAAACCTCCCCCCTTTGATTCGGCCAACATGGTTTCCATCACAAAAACTTGGGTTTCAACCATAGAAAATGAAAAAGAAAGCATGGGAAAGGTAGATCTTAAGCTAAATCGCGAAATCTTACCTCATGTCGCGTCGTTTTTCTATAACTGACGAATTTCTCTTGAATTTTCTTCCTCAAGGGTTTTTCTATTCTTTCTCCCTTTTTCTTTTGCTTGCACGGCATGAAAGAGTGAAATGGGGAAAGGTTTATGCTGGTTTATAAAGAAAATTATAAAAGAATTAAAGCTTTACACGTGTCATCGTGTGATTGGTTCATGGTTAAAACTTAACTATTAAGCATTTTCTTACCACCATATATAATACTTTAATTATCTAAGGTATAAAAATGATAATAGGTGAAATTCATGAGCTTGACAAGTTTTATGGTGGTGTAAAATTTCAAAAATTCCAATTACGTCCTCGTGGACACGTGAAATGACCATTTTGCCCTTATGCTTGGAAAATGTCGGAATTAAAATTATTCACTTCTCAAATTCAAATTATGTTGCAAATAGTCAAACTTGATCAAAAATTTCATCCAACATTCCAATTTTGCCCTCGAGTGGCAAAATGACCATTTTACCCCTACGTTATGAAAATTCTCGATTGGACTCTAAATCAATTCTTGAACTCCGAATCAGCATATTAAGACATTCTAAGGTTTAATAACTCTCAAATACATCCTAAAATTTCTATTCGGACTAGTTCGAGGTTTTAATCAACTTAATTGTACCACTAGGTACGATATCGACTTTTAACGATTTTTCGAGGCATCCCAGTATGCAGACATGCTATCAAGTACATGAATGACATGACAAATATATAATAGGGCTGGGCTTGACATAACTCCTCAAGTCACTCGATCATCATCACATATAAGCCATATAAAAACTCAGGGGTATTACAATATATAAAAATACGGATATTTGTAAAACGTTTTGATAAATGAAATAAATATTACTTTTGTAAATATTTCTAAACTATCATTTAATTAAAATTAATAATTAATGATAAGATTTCATCTTTTATCAAAAAATGTATGATAAGATTGTTTTGTAAATATTTTTATATTTCCATTTAATTTATCTTAATTAAAAGTATTAAGTAATTATAATATTTTATCTTTTAAATTAAAAGGGTTATAATTATATTTGTTGGTATATGTGTTGTTCAATTTTTTACCCACACAAGTGCGCGTATCGCAAAGATAATATAGAGATGAGTAGAGTGTCGATCCCACAAAGAATTAAATTAATCCTTATTATTAACTATTAAAATTAACACACCTTAATTTTATCTAAACAATTAAAACTAAAAAGAAAATTGAAACTAATAAACTAATAAACTAAAAATAAAACTAATCTAAAATCTATTAGCAAAATTATTTTATTTAATTTGAGTGACTATCAAACCTAAGATTATTATATCCCTCAATACTTTATTTAAATATTGTCTCTCCTTCTTAACTTAGTTTAATGGATTAAGTTACTAATCTAGAGTCTTAAATTATTTACAAGTCTCTGTCAAGTTTCTCATAAAAATACCTCTTCCAATTAATTTATTATATGTCTATGCAAATCATATTGAAGAAAGATTCATTAAGTTTGTGCTTTGATTTTAGCTACATATGGCTTATAGGTGTATGCATATCCTATATGCAAATCAAATCACCTAATTAACTAAGAGTATTCGATAATATGCTATTCTATTATGGGTCTACCTAAATCTACGTCGTCAAGGTTTAATTTAGGCTTCCAATTCAATCTAATTGGAGGCCAGTCAACTAGAAGCATTAAGAACAAAATAAAATAGACAACTTAAATCTATCAAGCATAAATAAAAGAGAGATAAATAATTTAGACTACATATTGAGTTCAATCATAATCTTAGATTAACGACTTAGTTCTCCATCAAGTCACACATCATCATTGAATAAAGTTTAAACATTGAAATCAAACTAAGAAAAATAAGAAAATAATAAAAGATAGAAAACCCCAAGAATTGTATTCTTGATCTCCAAATCTCTTTGAATCCTTCAAATTCTTTTTTGTTTCAATAACTTTGTGGCTTAACTCTCAATTGTCAATCTGGTCTTTTGTTTTCCCCCTAAAAGTCCTCTGAAAGGTTGTTTTTATAGGGCTTTGAAGTTAGGCCAAGTTAGGTGAAAGAAGAAGTCAATTTCAATTAGGATTTCCTCATTAGACTATGTGGGTCACAGCCTTGCCCAATTAATTAACAGAAATCATAATTGCTCTAGGATTGCTACAACATGTTAACTTTGACAAGATTTTTTACCATCTTCCATGCTAAACTGGGCAAAATGGTAACATGAAAGTTGTAGATTTTTCTCTTATCTCTTATCTTTCCAATGGTTTAAGAATCATTTCATTTGAGGCTCTGTAGAAAAAGTTATGGTTAAAATACTGAAACATATGCATTGGAGATCTACACCTTGAAATTGCTTTCCTTCTTCCATTAAAATTCTTTCTTCATCAAACACCTACAAAAGCACAAATAAATCAAGAACAGCCTATCTTAACCACATTAACACCAAATTAAGCATAAAATTAACTAAGATTAGATTGACTCACCTAAAATAACTAATTTAAAATAATTAAATAAAATCTACTAATTTTTATGCATTACTACAAGGAATGAGCTAAATTACTATCAAAATTAAGCTCAAATAACTCTATATCATAGGGTTATCAATATGCCTTTGAGCCAATTGGATTGGTCAAGGAATATATACTGTCATTTAATGCATATTTAATTGAATAACTATATGTGATAGAGGTTTTCCTTCATGTTAGTGCAATAATAAGGAGTTATTAAATATTAATTGGATGAAGCCTATGAAACATAAAGGCCTTGCAAGGGAATTGTAAAGTTGTTATAATTTTGAGATCACTATCCATAAAAGGCATATTTCTAAAGTTGTTCCTAGTCATTGTATTGTCAAGATAGGGCATTGACAATGCTTAATGATTGATACATGTTAAGCCTCCTTCTTGGAAAGTAAGCAATCGATATCATAAATTGAAGTATATGGGATACTTGAGGATAATATGTGGGTGCTTGTTGAAGAAAAAGTTCATTGAATATGACTTGCTATGAAAACTGCATTTGGTATTTCACTTATGTGTCTATGAAATATATTCTCATATAATAGTTGTGCAAACTAATCCTCAGACTTGAGATACCAAGTCATCTTATATGGGGAATGACATGCTCTAATTTCATTTTTATGAGTCTAGAGGTGACCATATGCCTAAACAGGATAGTTTTGAGTATGCCATGAGCATGCAAAGGTAAATGAGTGGTAAAGAAAGGATTCATCACCCCAAGTGATATGAGGGGATATATGTCACTTGTTCTCAATTCTTGATTAACTTGTATAAAATCTTTGACCAAAGCATGATACATTTGAGAAAAGTTAGTTTCCTAAATTCATAAGGCTAGTCATGAATTATGAGAACTAATATGAAATGTTATAATTAGACACTGAGCCATGCTTTTCGACATATCTGATATATTTGATGAAATGATCATATTACACTAAGAAGCTTATCATTGAAAGGTTTTGTCAAATTTTTTAATTGACTCTCTAACATTTTGGTGGTCATTATGTATTGCTATATGTCGCTTATGATCTATAAATATTAATCAATTATCAAATTGATATTTGATTAGGACTTATATTAATTACCAACATGTTAGAAGCCTAATGGGTGACACACATTAAGTGACATGATTGAGATGAAATAAGGATAATTAATTAAGTTGGACTTAATTGAAACAGACCAAAATAAAGTGATAAAATTAATTAAGTTCACAAAGACTTAATTAAATAAAAATACAGTTGTTGTATCTTGGGTTACAACTTAGTCTGGCTATATAGTATGTTATGTTAGCCAACTAAAACTCTAAGCCTTCAACCATTTTGTAAAAATAAGAAAAGAAAAATAGTTTTCTTTATCTTACAAAACTAAGATATAGCAAGAACTTTTGGTCCTTTTGTTTTAGAAACAAAACTTGCTAGCACAAGTAAAAATCCTACCTTTGAGAAGGTCTTATTCGATCACTGTGTGGATTACTGTTATAGGCCAAACGCTTGAGTAGCTAAAGATTTGACAATTTCTAAAAGTGAAGAAGCAAAGATTTCAATGATAGGATTTCACACTGATTTGTTTTCTTTTCTAGTTACTTTCTTTATCACAAGCCTTTTGGATTTAATTGGCTCTTAATTACGATATCTAGAGTTAGGTATGTAATGTTCATAATTTATTTGAAAATTACATGAAAAACACAAACATTGATCTTGTGGAATTTTGCTGTTTCTTTGATTAAAATCTAGTTTCTTACTTTCTCTTCCGTTAAATTTTTAATTTTTTGATTATTCTCCTGGTTAAGCATGAGGTCAAATCCCAATAGTGGTATCAGCGCCTTTTTTTGATGTTTTTAATGTAATTTGCATGCTTGACTCTTGGTGATAATCAACAGGATTGATTTGTGTGTTGATTTGGTATATATCGATTTTGAAGGCTTTCTTTAAAATTTATTTTTCTATTTTAATTCAAATTAGGACAACATGTGCTTAATCCACTGAA
Organism: Theobroma grandiflorum; assembly: GCA_036013995.1. Classification (NCBI taxonomy): domain Eukaryota; kingdom Viridiplantae; phylum Streptophyta; class Magnoliopsida; order Malvales; family Malvaceae; genus Theobroma; species Theobroma grandiflorum. The sequence goes on from CP142126.1 coordinate 11,606,889, forward strand.
ACATATTTTAAAAGATTTAAAATCATGTTTAATTGATGGATTAATGAATGTATTAAAAGGCTTGCAAAGCCAAGTTAAAATCAAATAGTTTTGAGGTGTTTTGGAGACTAATGTGCCGATTATTTTTACTAACATTGGGCAAGCATTATGAGTATTTTTTTAATTGTTAAAAAATTAATTTTATCAAATTAATTTATTGCATGTTTCTGCCAAACTTGATTTAGTATGAAAAAGTTTCATAAAAATCTTGTTTTTGGGTTCCAAAACAACAAAGATTCAATGTAAAAAATTTTAGGTAGCTATGATCAATTTTGGTGGCTTAATTCTCCATGAATTTTGTGTTTAATTGTTAAACACACTAGCTACAATTTTTTGGCAGCTTTTTTTATGAATTTGACTTATGATTTATGGAATTTTAAGAGCACTTAAATATCATCTATTTTAATTTTAGGTAATCCATAAAAAATAAGAAATTGTTTCCTACTTTAAAAGCAATTCCTAAAATTAAGAATAGAATTTTAATTTTGGGTGATTTATAAAGAGTAGGAAATTGTTTTCTACTTTAAAAGAAATTCCTAAAATTAAGGATGGCGTTTTAATTTGAGAAATTCATAGGAACTAGTTTCCTACTTTAAAAGAAATTTCTAAAGTTATGTGATAGCATTGAACTTTCTTTAAAATTTTGGTTTGACTATAAGTTTCCAAAATTTGTTAAGTCACCATTTAGGTAACTTGAACAAGATACAATTTAGGAAACTAATCCATGTTCTAAATGTTAGAAATTAAAATGTTGTCTTAGATACATTTTAGGAAGTTTACCTAAAATAAAGAGGTTTCCAAAATTAAAAGGAGTTTTAATTATGGAAAGTTTTATTTCAATAAATTTCTATTTAAGTAAAAAGAGTAAAATGTTTGCTTTAAGTGTTTTGAAAATGGGAATTTCTTAAACTCTAAATTGAAATAAAGCAATATTAAATAATTGAGTTTAGCATTTTAAGTGAGTCAATTGATGCTTTTCTCAAATAACACACAAGATCACCAAGTGATATTGAGCTTGCATTTATTTCTATGCTTTTGATTGTGATTATAAAGCATGAGGATGATTATGGACTTAGACCTTAGAAGATTAGATTATGGATGGTTAAATTTATTTCTTATACTATTTATTTTAAAATAGGGTCTGCGCACTCTGCCTTATCCCTATTTTCTCTAGGTTATAAAATTTTTTTCTCACCTAACTCCCCTCAAATGTAACTCGAGGTTTCTTGATTATAAAATGTAATTAATTACATCAAAGTGTAAAACTAAGGTTAGACAAAAACATTTTGTAACTTAAAGATGAAGATTCGAAGGCTTCATGGAGATTTAAAGATTACAAGCAAAGCTTGAAGATAACTCTTGTAAAATCCCTTAGGAATTTGACCAACTAATTTTTCTTAATGGCTCGAGAAAATTAGAATTAGTAAAGTCCATAATCATTTTAGTAGTTGGCATGTGATAGATTTATTTTTTATTATATATATATGATATATGTGAAATGTGATAAATGCTATGCATGTCAACAACATGAATCAATGAGATTTTAATTAATGAATTAATAAATAAAATCCCTTATTAATATATTAAGTCAAAAAGCTGCCTTCTAACATATAACAAGATAACTAGGCTGTTTTTTTAATTGGAGGCTTGTTAAGTCACTAAAGGCCAAACTTTTATACAAGTACATTTATGTTATTGGTAGGTCTTACTCAACTAGTACCATGTTATTTGGAAATATCACACATGACCGCATAGTATTAGAGCCATAATTAGGCACAATGTATATGATACATTTAAACAAGGAGTTGTCACCTAACTAATCTAGGAGTTGTATAAGATATAATTGGTAAGCTAAGTTACCTACCTAATTAGTTTCATTATGGCTTGTTAAGTCACTCAATGTCATGGTGGGATAAAAGGGGTCCTAGCTCAATAAGAAGTTTAAAGGTTAAATTTCTTGTAATATTATAGGAGGGCTGTTATTTTGATAAAATATTGAGAATAATCATATAAGATTCTAAAATCTTGTCTTTATGATTACATAGTTTGAATTAATGACTATGCTTTATATATGTTGATTTATATAGGATATATAAATCAATCATGGAAAATAGTGTGTCACTTATAAGCATACTTGATGCAAACAAGTTAACAGGCCCAAATTTTATTGACTGGTTTTGCAATATCAAGATTGTCTTGAAATAAGAGAAAAAAGCTTATGTCTTAAATTGTCCTCCTCCCGAGGAACCTAGAGATGATGCTATCCATGAGGAAATAAAGCCTATAAAGTTTATATGGATAATCTCGATCAGGCCACATGTGTGATGTTTGCTAGTATGGCTCTAGATCTTTAAAAGCAACATTAAGTTGTGAATGCCTTAGATATTATCTTAGACTTTAGAGAATTGTTCGATAAGGAAAGTCACATAGAGAGATTCGACATTTCGAAAGAATTGTTCCAATGTAAGATGTCTAAGGGAAGCCCAGTACGGCTTTATGTGCTTAAGATGATAGGATATATCACTCGACTTGAGCAATTGAGTGGGGTTATGGATCATGATTTGAACATAGACCTTGTACTTTCTTCGCTACCAGAGAGTTATTCACAGTTTATATTGAACTTCAACATGAACAAGATTGAGGTAACCCTTTCGAGCTTATTGAATATGCTCACATAGGTTGAAGGAAAAGTCTTTAGTTCATCTTGTCTCTTCTAAAAAAAATAAGAATAAGAAAAGAAAACTTTATAAGAAAGACAAGAGTGAAAAGGCATCAACTTCAAAAGGTATGAACTCTACTAAATGAGTGAAGAAGGACAAGGACAACGACAAATGTTGGTCCCAAATATAAGTGTTAGGGGGGGTGAATAGCACTAGTTCGGCTTTTTTGGTAGGATTGAGACTTAATCTCAAAATTAAGAAAGTAATACAATGAAAACAATAGACAAAGAATTTATAGTGGTTTGGTCGAAGACCTACATCCACTACCTTAATTAGCCAATCAAGGATTTTCAAACCACACACTAGAAACAGTGGAATTTACAAGCCTCCACCAAGCTTTTACAATGGCTTTTCCAAAGCATAGCCACAACCTTTACACTAGTTTTTCCTAGGCTCAACTAAAACCCCAAAGTAGTTTTCCAAGGCTCAACCACAACCTTTACAATGGTTTTTCAAGGGCTCAACCAAAACCCAACACTAAACTTTCCAAGGCTAAGTTGGAACCTTTACACTTTCAAGCTACCTAGCTTGAAACAACTACTTAAAGTGAATCCCTCATTCTAAGAACAAAAAGATGAGTAGAAGAGAAAGTACCTATGATCACAAATTGATCTAAGTGGTACACGGTTCAGAGCTAAACACACTAACAGAAGATAGACGTCTAGGTTCAGTGAAATACAAGAGAAATTCTAAGTTTTCTTTTCTTTCTTGGCTTGAATATGAATGAATCTATGTAAATGAAGCCAAAAGTTAATTCTTTGGCATTTGAAGATCCTTTTATAGTTGGAGAAGCTTGTTTGATGGTTGTTGGACCGTTTTTGACTGTTGGAAACAGTTTGGGGTAGGTTCTAGCCGTTAATCTATCTTGTAATGGCCTAGTGTATGTTGTAGACAAAGAACACTTAGTCGACTAACATTTTTCTCTTGGTCGACTAAGTTGGTTGTCACGACTCGGAACTCCCTACTGGGCCTGTAACAACCGTCGCGACATCTCAATAGGCACTCATTACCCGAAATACTGACCGAAACCCCGTAAAGCTTAGCATCAACTTTCTCACTTCCCCGATGATCAATAGTTATCAAATATCATAATTCAAAGGATTATGGGTCATTTCTAAATCAGAACATTTAAAATATTATTTTTCGGCTCACAAGTACATTTTCATCCTTTTTCTTCAAAAATCTCAAAACTGGCCAAAAACATTGTAGATAAGTAGAAAACATATATTTAGTGATCAAAAGTAAATTTAAGTATCTACAACATTCGTTTGAATTAAAAATTTGACTGTTCGAATATAATAAAATATTCAATAAAATAATCTATTTTCTGATAAAACAAATTTTTTTTATAAAGCCATTGGTAAATGATTTTCACAGTGTAAAAGTTAAATGTATTCTTACATACTATAATACAAATAGCCAAAGTATGAAATTTAAATTCCAATGACACGCGGGCCCATAACTAACCAAAATACATCAAAAGCTGAGAACCTACAACTTTTGCCGATTCAAGTCCAACTGATGGTCCTTGACAAAATCTACTAACTATTGGCTATTTTGAGCCTGAAATGTGAGGAAAAGGGGTGGTGAGATTATAAAATCTCAGTAAGTAAACAGATACCATATAAACTATCTAAAGGCGAGTAGATGGAGACAATTGAAATAAACTAGTGTAAAATGTTTCATAACATTTCATTTCCTTTCATTAAGTGAATTACTTTCATTTCGCTTGAACATTTACATGGGTTATGATTATTCAGAAAACTTGGCTCGTGCCAACAAAATCTTACTCGGTGACACCTTGATCAGAGGTATCCATCCGAGACAGCCAAGGCTGTTGAAATTTCATACTTTCTCAAAACCTAGCCATTCCTTGGTGTTAGCGGAGTTCACCCTCACGTGGTGGTTCGACGTGACGTGAACTCTAACCATACCTCAGGAGCTACCCTACGTGCCTCTACAACCAAGGTATAAATTAATAGGGTTTACCATGCCCTTCTAATAGGTCCGGTCCACGAAAACCCGCCCACTGCAGCAAGCTGATTTGTGAGACCCTGTCTAATTTGTTAGAAAGCCGGTATTGTACCTATTGGTACAATTAAGTTAAGTCGAGCTTCAAACTAGTTCAAATAGAAATTCTAAGGCAAATTTCAAAATTTTGAAACCCACAGAATAGCTCAGAATAGTGATTCAGAGCTCAAGGTCCAGTTTGGAGTCAATCGAGAAAATTGACCGGTTAGGGACAAAACGATCATTTTCTCATTTGTTGATTTATGGAGATTTTTAACCAAGATTTGATCACATTGGACCAAAAAAATAATTATATGAAATATAGTTATGATTTTTGGGGTATAAAATGATGTTTAGTAGTGTAAAATGGTGATTCTCGGTGTTTTGGAGTACAAGGGTAAAATGGTAATTTTGCCACCAGAGGATTAAACGGGAATATTTTTTGAAAGGATTTTGCCCCATTTGGTTAATATGGATTAATATTAGTGTTATTTGAGGTTGGACAGTGGAAATAATGAAATTTCGGTACATTTCGGAGTATAGGGGCAAAATCGTAATTTTGCCATCTCGGGGGAAAAACCGTAATTTTCCACCACCAGAATAAATTTTTTCAGCCATGATCATCCTTGGATCAGATTTTGACTTGATCAATCAAATGGTGGAAAAGAAATGGGAGAAAAAGTCAAAAAGTAAAGAAATTGGGCCAATGGCATAATGCCATGTGGTAAAGTTGTTTATTTTATTATTTAAGCCATAAAAATCAGCCTTAGCCCTCATTTTCTCTCTCTAATTTCGGCTCACATCAGAATTGAGGGGAAAGAAAGAAGAACAAAGGAGAAAAACATAAAACCTAGGTGGAAATTCAAGGAAAAGTGTGATTTTCAAGGGAAATCACTTGAAAAAGGTAATAAATCTTCACTTTGGCTTATGATCTACAATATCTATGCTTTTGTTCTTGAATTCTATGGATAAAAATTGAGATATCATGATGGAATGAATTCTGAAAAATGGGTATGGATGAGGAAAGATTGTTGGATTGGATTGAGTTTAGACTATGTTAGTGTTTAAAGGGAGTTAAGCATGATTATGACCAAAAGTGTAAGAAAGAAATGATTGTCATGGTTATTCTTCATTAGGCCGAACCTAGTGTGTAGAGAATGCATGAGGAATTGTTTCATTTCAAATGAAATGGTTCCATTTGAAATGAAATAAATTAGAAAATGACAATTTAAAGAGAAAAATGTAGTAGAAAAATTTTCAGTGCTAATGCACTGTATTGGCCGAATTTTTCCATGAAGAAATGGAAACGGTTGAATGCTGAAATTGGCATTAATCAAATGGCATGTGATGAATTAAAGTATTAGAAAAAGAATGGACCAATTCGGAATCAAATTGGACATAATAACCGATTAATCGGGTAATCGGTCGAAATTAGGCAATACCGCGTTAAAGCGATAATCAGACGCATTTTGCCTTTGCGTATCATACGTTAGCAATTTAAATTAGTTTATATTAGTTTGGGGGCAATATAGTAAATTTCTTAATTTTATTCTGTGTTAAGGTGGTGAGAAGTTCGAGAAAGGCAAGGGAATCGTGATTGAGGATTTTTAATCCAAAAGCATTCGGAATCCGGATTTGTGAGACGGTGAGTGAATTTGCATTTCAAATTATTTGGGGAATGCACATTGTATTGAAATAGATGATCAAATCATTTATTCAAAGTTTTAAAAAAAAAATACGTGCTAGGAACAAGCCCTTGATAAAAATGATTTTATGTGATGAAATTATGTGTTATGCATGAAGGCATAAAATTATGTGTTATGCATGAAGGCATGAAATATTATTTTATTGCGGTGAAATTTAATTGTGCTAAGTATGTACATTGTTATGATGTTTATATGTATTGTTAAGAAGTGTTGTGAAATTATTACCACCGTGCACGTGTGAAGAGGAAAAATGCACATGCCTGAAATGGTGTGCAAAGTGGGGACGGCGATACGTAACGCCCACTATTTCCTAGAAATTCAAAATTGAGTAAAGTGGGGACGGCGATACGTAACGCCCACTATTTACTAGAAATTTTGAAAACTGAGCAAAGTGGAGACGGCGATACGTAACGCCCACGATTCCTGGAAACTATCACTCGTGAACATTGGTGAAGTGTGATTTGTTGACTAGGGGCTTGCAAGGACGGCGATACGTAACGCCTGCGAGTGCTCAGATAAATGTGTTTGTGAATATATATGATTGCTTATATCTTCAAGTTTATATGTGTGAGATTGTATGGGATATGAATTGTCGTAAATTGGGAAGAAGGGGTTTAAATATTAGTTAGAAAAAAAAATTGTCTCATTTTCAATCGGTGCATCATGTTTTATTAACCCTTCCTGATATTATGGCTTGTTCCTATCTAATGTTTGCTCACTGAGTTTTGTACTCACCGTTTTCAAAAATTCATGTTTTCAGATCGGGAGATTGTAGATTCCTAGATCGCGGGATCACTGTAGTTCATCTCCTGGTAGGTGTCCGGCATTCAATAGCTGCCCGTTTTTATTGTAAATGTCTCCGCTGGAAGTCGTGGGTGTTTATTGTATTGTGAATACAATCTAATTACGTGTATATGTGTAAGCAATGTGAGTTGCTAAATACATGACTGATACAGTGCATGTATATTAATGTTGATAATGCCATTGTGAATTGGCTGTGTTCACACCCGGGAAAAGGTGTGTGTGTGTGTGTCTGTATAATTGGATGTGCCATGGTTAATTGGCATTGTATGCACACTGGGTGCATTACGTGTGGATGCCTCACACGAGCATGTATGGAATAAAGTAAGTGAAAATAGGCTTGCTTGGGCTTAGTGAGCTATGCTCATTGGGTCCTTACGCCGGTCATGGCCCGGGAATTGGGTCGTGACATAATTGCTATCCCATCAATCAATAGAAATTTTAGCAACATAACTGAACAATTTTAATACTAACCAGCCTGCATGGCAAATAACATTTGATATATATTTACAACACAATAACCGATCAGCCAATCATGCATAATTGTCATAAGCCATTTAGACCAAAATACAATTTGTCAAGCAACAATTTGTAGTCTCCAAGTACTCTAATTTCTAAATCATTATCAATGTTGAAACAATTTACTCAATAATTTCATTTTAAACACATTTATTTCTAAAACATAAGGATTTTCCTTTTTAAATCCATATTCCATAAAATTCATAATAATAGACAAAAACCATTTTAGATAATTGAGGTGATAATAAGTTTACTCACTATTTTGCAGAAGTTCGAATTCTCGAGGTATTTGACTAGTGATCCTCAAGTGTTATTCCCTTGCCTTTCTCGGAAGGCTCGCCACCTTGACACAGTACAAAGTCAAGAAATTTACTACGTTGCCCCTAAATTGTAATAAACTAATTTTGACCCTATACTAATGCATGGTATGCAATGCAAATTGTCTAAACATCGCCTAAACGCAATGTCGACCCGATTCGGCCTATTACCTGATTAAATGGCCAACGCGTCCAATTTAATTTCCAAATCAATTCCTTTCACTTTCTACACTCCAATTATACCTAAATTACCTCAATGACTGCGAAAGAGATTCAATTTATTAGTCTGAACCACAAAATACACCAGTTTATACACTAGGCAAAAATTTAGATTTTTATGCCAAAAATTTCCATTTAATTTCTAGTCTCACCAATCATCAAATATCACAAAAATATCATGAATTATCATCATTTCCAGCATCAATTCTCCCCTTAGAAAATTCGACCAAAATGGGTTAAATAAAGAACAAGTATTTTTCTTGCTAGATTTTCACACTTAACGTTACTAATCAACTAAAAACACCAAATTCCATTGAAATCTAGCAAAATAAAGACTCAAAACTCCTCCATGAGTGTTCAACAAGCATGGGCTCAGCATGAGATCTCAAATTCTAAGCATGGAAAATGGAAAGACTTGCATGGGTAAGGTAGATCACTAACAAAATCAAAGAAAATTTACCTTTACTTGATCAAATCCTTGAATTCCAACACTTTTTCTCCAATTTTTCACCGAGGTTTTCTTGTTTTTCTTTTCCCTTCTTTGTTCTGGTTTTGGCCGACCATGGGGGTTGAAATGGGCAGATTTCTTATGCTTTTTATAAAGAAAATAATAAAATATTATAAGCTTGACATGTGGTGACATTTCATTAGTCATAGTTTTAATATCTATCTTTTATTCTTTAATTCTTCACCACACATTATGCCATATTTATCCATTCCCACAATAAATAAAATCCACAAATTTGACAAGTGATGGGGGTGAAAATTACCATTCTACCCCTGGTGTGGTAAAATTACGATTTTGCCCTTATACTACGAAAAGTATCGAAATTACATTTTTTTTTCACTTTCCAACCTCAAATTACACTCCAATTGATCAATCTTAGTCAAATGAGATTAAAATCTTTTTTAAAAATTCCCATTTTGTCCTCGGGCAGTAAAATTATTGCTTTGCCCTTGTGTTCCAAAAATACCAAGAATAAAAATTTTTCACCGTTAAACCTCATATTATACTTCAAATGATTAATCTTGGTCAAAATTTTCATTAAATAACCAAATTTCAACTTTGGGTGTCAAAATGACCATTTTGCCCCTAATCGATCAATATTCTCGATTGACTCCAAATCAGCCCTCGAACTCCGAATTACCATTTTAATAAATCTCTAGACTGTGAAATTCCCCATTTCACCTTAAAATCCCTATTTTAGCTAGTTCGAGGTTTAATTTCACTTTGTCGTACCTCTAGGTTCAATACTGACTTTTGACTAATTTTCGAAGCTTTCCACATATGCAAACATATTGTCCATTAAATGTATGACATGGTCAATATTTTAGGACTGGGTTTGAGATTGGTTCTATCTTGGTCGCAGATTTGGAAGAAAGCACTTAGTCGAGTAACCCATTTTTCTTGGTCAACTAAATTGATTCTGTTTCTCACTAAACTTCAGCCTTTCACTTATTCACTATGAGTTTTGCCTAACAAACGATCTTCATTATTCAACCAGGGAGCTTCCTTTGTGTTGATCATTCTTATACCTTATCCATATCAAACCTTTAAGCACTCATTAGGAAGATTGAATTATTGTTTCTTTATGAGCCTTTATCCTACACACTTAGGTAGAGATATTAGACACACAAAGATGGGAATGTTTTATAATCATTAAAAACTAATGGAGCCAACGATCTCCCCCTTTTTGATGATGACAAAACATCCCTTGGTTAACAACATTGTCACGACCTGGTACTCCCTTCGAGCCCTTGACAATCGCCGCGAAGCCTCGACAGACATTCTTTACCCCGAATGCCGATCGAAATCTCGCAAGGCTCTCGTATCAGTTTTCTTACCTCCCCTGTGATTGACAATTACTAAAATCATGTTTTGAGACGATATGGACCATTTTTCAGTCCAAAAACAATTAAAATTTATTTCTACCTCACAGGGGCATTTTAGTCATTTTTCACAAAAATTTCAAAATTTGTTAAAAATGTAATATGTAAGGGGAAAACCCATATTTTATAACCACAAATACATTTTTCCATTTTAAAATGTCCATTTAAAACAAAATTTTTTAACTATTAGAATAAAATAAAAATATTTAATCAAATATTATAATTTCTTATAAAACAATATTTATAGAGTTATCAGTAATCAATTTTTTTGTAACGTAAGAGTTAAATAAATTCATCCATACAACAATGAAGCTAACCAGAGTATTCAATTTAAATTACAATGACACGTGAGCTCCCAATTGACCACGAAGATATAGGACTGTGAACTCTTACTTTCTAGGATGTAACTCCGAGATTAATTCTCGTCTTAATTGACTATCCACAAATTGTTCTGAGCCTGAAACATGGATAGGAAGAGGGGTGAGATTACATAATCCCAGTGAGTAAACAGATACCATCTAATGTATCTAAAGCCGAGTAAAATGAGACAAATAAAAAATTCCAATCCAATATATTTTCCACAGCATCAATACTCAGTTTACTCAAGTAATCCACTTGTCTTATGCATTTCTTAAACTTGGCTTCTACCAAAATCATTCTCAGTTACACTCGGATCTGAGGCATCCACCAGAGACCGCCAAGGCTGTTAAAAATTCACATTTCACACAAAACACATTTTATGTTAGAAAGATACAACCATTCCTTGGCGTTGGTTGAGTCTCACTTCCACGTGGTGGTTAGGCATGAAATGACCTCAAATCCTATCTCAGGAGATACCCTACGTGCCTTTCCCACTGAGGTAAGCACAATAATTGGGTTTTCGTGCCCCTCTTATAGGTTAGTCCATGGATCCCGCTCTGCCACTGTAGTGACCACAATTATATCCCACCAATTCAATAAAATCACCACAGCATGACATGGCCCACATAACCTTACCTTGCCTATCAAGGCAAATCAAAGCAGTTCACATATTTATCATATCATAAAACAGCTAGTCATGCCCACATTCATCATAAGCCATACAATTCAAACAATAATTTGCAATACAAGTAAACAGTCTCCCATTACTCTATTTTTGAAACCATTATTCAATTTATCAAAAAATTTATAAAATCATTTTATAAAATCACAATTTCTCTTAAAAAATAGCAATTTACCATTTAAACCCATTTTCTATAAAATCACACAATTGAATAAAAACTACTTTAGATAATTAAGACGATAATAAGTTTACTCACCGTATTAGGAGTAGAAATACTCATATTCTCGGTCCGCGGGTGCAGTCTTTTACCCGTGTCAGATGGCTCACCACTTATCCATAGTACATGACACAAAATTCAATAATTTGTGTCAAACCATTATAAACTATTCAGGCCCTTATCTGTAAGTATGCATGAGATTGGGTGTGAAATGTTTGGACAATCACTTAATTGTGGCATCCGACCTAATTTGCCTAAACACGGTTTAAATTGCTAAAACCTTCAATTCAGCTCCAATTCAATCAATTTCACTTTCAATGCTCCAATTATACTCGAATTACTTTAATGACTGGGAATATAATTTAATATATCAGTTCTATACCACAAATCACCAATGTCCACACATTAGGCAAAAATTCATATTTTCATACCAAATTTTCCCATTTAATTTCTACCTTCACCAATCATCAATTTCCATCAAAATACCATAAAATATCACAAAATTCCTCATCAATCTCTCTCCTAGAATATTCGGCCCTTTAGGGTTTAATGAAAGACATTATTCTCTTGCTAATTTTCACACCATTAATCATTAACCGATTAAAACACTAACATCACTTAATTCTTTCACCATAATTCATCATTTCCTAACCCATTTCACTTGAAATGAAATCATTTCATCATCAATACACACTTCATGAAATTCAACCATTGATGAGGGTGGAAGAAATTAAATTTTTTTCTTGTTATTTTGCTTCCTAACATGCTAAACTAACTAAAAATACTAACATAACTTAAAATCTAATCAATCCAACATCATTTCTCTCTCCATACCCATTCGGCCAGCCATGATTTCCCCATGAAAACATGCAATCTATTCATGGAAAATAAGGAGAAATGCATGGGAAAAATAGATCTTAAGCTTAATTTGATAAATCTTACATTTTTTCACTAATTTCCTTGATTTTCCACACTTTTTCTCTTGGAATTCTCCACCTAGGGTTTGTTCTTTTTCTTTTCTTCTCTTTTCTCCCTTTGGCCAACCATGGTAAGTGAGTGGGGAGGGTTTGGGTCGATTTTTATAGCTAAATAATATTTTAATCCATACTTGCCACATGGCATGCTTCCATTGGTCCATTTTCTTTATACTTATCTTTTAATTATTTAATCTCCACCACACATTATTCAAAGGTCAACAATGATGATGGGTGAAGACCATATGCTGGACAAGTGTTCTGGGGGTGCAAAATTACTGTTTTGCCCCTAGGGCGGTAAAATGACGATTTTGCCCATATACTTTGAAAAATACGAAAATGACAAATTTTCACTTCTCAACCTCATATGATATTCCAAACGATCAATCTTAATCAAATGTGATCAAAATCTTTTCTAAAAATTCTCATTTTGTCATCGGGTGGCAAAATTACCATTTTGCCCCTAAAAAGTCAATATTCCGAATTAACTCCAAATCAGCCCTTGAACTCCGAATCATCTTTTTAAGTCATCCCTGGACTGTAAACTTTTCAATTTCACCTTAAAATCTTCATTTGAACTTATTCGAGGTTTAATCAACTTTATTATACCATTAGGTATAATATTGATCTTTAATGATTTCATCGAGGCATTCCAATATGTAAACATGTTGTCAAGTGTATAAATGACATAATAAACATACTGTAGAGCTGGGTTTGACAAACATGGTGTCTTTTTAATTTCTTTTTAGTTTTTGCAGAAAATGAGGATTGCTTCCCCTAAGTGCATGCTCCCCCTTTTTGTGTGTATATCTTGTTTTTTTGTTTCAGCATATTTTTGTTCATGTCATATAGAGAATGATCTCATATATTCAGAATGCATATATGTGCAGAACTTTATAAGGTAAGTTGCAGCAAAAAAATGTTGACAGATTATTACCAGAACTTTGTAATGTCTATCAGCAACAAGTTTTTATCAGATTTTGTATATACCATTCATCATTTATCTGATATATTTTCTAGCATTTTCACTTATTCACAAACACAATATATCCACAATATCACAAAGATCCTTAGTTAGCAGCACACATTTCAAATTATCAGAGCATCAGCATAAATTATGAACAACATTAGATTTTATCAACTAACAAAAATTGACAGCAGCATTCCACAATATCACAAGTAGTAGAACACAGCAACATTTTCAAAGATCTTAAAAAATAAATAAGATCAACATGCATATTTCACATATAACCAAAGCAACAAATGATAAATATCAGTGTTTAAATGCCATTAAGGACAAATGACCAACTATTCAGACAACCACAAATTAGTTTCAAAAATACCCCTGGACTAAATTTTCTTCCTAGATGTCCTAGAATCCTAGTACCTTTACCCTCATGAATTTTTTATTTTTCTTGTGTCATTCCCTAAGAGTCTGGTACCTCTACCCTCAATTTTTTCTATTTTTCTTGTAATTTTACTACTCCCCATTTTTGTCATCATCAAAAGGGGGTTGAGTCTTTAATCCTCAGAGGGGGATGGTGTGAATTCAGGAAACATTGTCTGCTCCCAATAAAGATTCAAAGGAACAAGAAATGGTGGTCTCATAGGTGGTTGAATGGATGCTTCAAGAGGTTGTTGAGTAAGGAGGTGTCTGTGTAGTTTTCTAAGGAGTGGTCTGATCAGAGACTTCTATTGGTGCTTGAGGAGAGGTTGTAGGAGGTGATTTTGCTTTCTTTGCCAATTTGAAAGAGTTCCTTGTCCTTAGAGGTAAAGATTTTCTAGCCAATTTCTTCTATCTCATGGCAAGTGGATGAGGCTTAGTTGCATGAGCTGTTTCTTTTATTTTTCCTCTTTTTTTTTGTTGCAGCTTCTGCTTCTGGGGCATTGCCTGGGCAGCTTGAGTTGCTGCTACTTATTTCTCTGCTTACTCTTCTCTCACCATCTAATAGAAAAGTCCCATGATAGAAACTTCATCAGAGTAAGGAGGGGATGCTTCTTGTTCAGGTTGTGGTGGAGGTTGATTCTTAAGAGGACCAGGTGGTGAACCAATTACCTTAGTTCCTTAATCAAATGTTTCCTTTCCTACTAAGGTGGATTTGAAAGGTTCCTCAAATCTTGGTTCAAAGCCTTGATGTCCATGGTTAGCATCATGAAATGTAGAACCCTCTAGCTGTATGGCTGACTCTTTAGCACCTTGTTCTTCTGGTGTCATGGTTTGAGTAGTAGAGGAGTCAGCTATTGTAAGCTCAGATGGTATTGTTGATTTTTCCATCAGGCTAGCTGCTATTTCATTCATCTTGTCAAGCCCAGCCCTATAATATACTTGCCATGTCATTCATGTATTTGACAACATGCTTGCATACTTGATACCTCGAAAAAATCATTAAAAGTCGGTAGTGTACCTAGTAGTACAACTAAGTTAAATTAAGCCTCAAACTAGTCCAAATAGAGATTTAAGATGAAATTGAGAATTTTTAAAGCCCCAGAATGACTTAATATGGTGATTTGGGGTTCGAGGACTAATTTGGAGTCAAATTGGAATTTTCATAACGTAAGGGCAAAATGGTTATTTTGCCATCTGAGGCTAAGATTGGAATGTTGGAAGAGGTTTTTGACCAAGATTGACTATTTAGATCATAATTTGAGTTTAAGAAGTGAAATTTTCATTCTGACATTTTTTTCGAGCATAAGGGCAAAATAGTCATTTTGCCACTCAATGGCAAAATTGGAATTTTACACCACCCAACACTTGTCATGCCCATAGATTTCATCCATTAATATTTTATATTATGGATAATTGAGATATTTTATATGGTAGTGAAAGAAAGCTTAATTGTTAAGTGTTAAATATGGACCGATGAAATGCTAACAAGTGGCAAGCTTTCATTTCTTTATAATTTACATTAAAAACCAACACATAACTCTCCCATATCATTCTCATATGGTCGGCCAACTCAAGGAAAAGAAGAAAAAGAAGGAACAAAACCCTAGTGAGGAAAATTCAAGAGAAATTCACTAGATTTCAAGGAATCAAGCAATCAAAGGTAAAATTTCTTAATTCTAGCTTGTGATCTACCTTTCCTATGCATTCTTTTCCATTTTCCATGGTTAAATCACAAGATATCATGAAGGATAGCATGTTGGCCGAACCTAAGGAGAGAGAATTTGATGATGGATTTGATTAGATTTTAAGATGTTTTAGTGTTTTTAGTTAATTTATCATATTTGGAAGGAAAACAAGTAAGAAAAATCACATGCTCTTTAACCATTCTCCATAGCCGAATTTCATAAGGAACCTAGTGATAATGATTCTTGTGATATCTTATGTTATATAGATAGGATTTAATGAATTGAGGTGATGGAAACCAAAAATGGTGATTTTTAAGTATAATTCCTTTAGTAAACAAGTTGAAAGACAATGAGAAAATTTAAGCTTATTGAGGCACTTTGGTGTATTTGGGATATTGGAAGTATAATGAATATATTTGGAATCAATTTGGATGCTTTGGTTAAATCAAAGGTGGAGAGTTCGAATTAGGTTGAAAATCGATCCATTCTGATCACAATTGAACCAACGTGTAACACCGTCTTTAAGTGACTATCCAAACAACCCCATGCATTCATATAGAGCCTGAAATATATTTATAATGGTATGACACAATATATTGAATTATGTGTCGGGTATTGTGTATAAGTGGTGAGCTCTCTAACAAGGGTAAAGACATTGTGCTAGAGGACCAAGAATAAGAGTATTTCTAACTCCTGATGTTGTGAGTGACTTTATCATCATCTTGATTATCTGAAGTAAATTTTAATTTTTTTTGTGATTTTATGGAAAATGAGTTTGAATGGTAAATCTTTATGTCTTATACGCAAAATGTGATTAAATGAAATGATTTTATAAATTGTCTTGAAATTGAATGATGGCTTTGAAAACGGAGTAATTAGAGACTACTTGTTGTGTTGTAAATTATGGTTTGAATTGAATGGCTTATGATAATGTGGGCATGAATGGCTGAATTGGAAATTGTGTTGAAACTATATGAATTGTTTGTTTTGCCTTGACAGGCTGGGTAGAAATGTAATTGCCATGTCATGCTACTGAATTTTTATTGATATGGTGGATTATGCCTTTTGGTCTGACTAATGCCCCGGTAGCTTTTATGGATCTCACGAACAGAGTGTTCCATCCATACTTAGATAAGTTTGTGATAGTATTCATAGATGACATCTTGGTCTATTTGAAGAATGATGATGAACATGCTACCCATTTGCGCATTGTGTTGCAAACTTTGCGCAAGAAACAACTCTCTGCCAAGTGTTCTAAATGTGAGTTCTGGTTAAAGGAAGTGGTTTTCTTGGGACATGTAGTGTCTGAAGCTGGAATTTATGTCGATCCCAAGAAGATTGAGGCAATCTTACAATGGGAGCAACCAAAAACAGTAACAGAGATTAGTAGTTTCCTTAGCTTAGCCTGTTATTATAGAAGGTTTGATTAAGGATTCTCATTGATAGCTGCTCCTCTGACTCGTTTGACTCGTAAAGTAGTTAAGTTTGAGTGGGATGATGTTTGTGAAAGTCGATTTCATGAGCTGAAGAATCGGTTGACCTCCGCTCCCGTTTTGACACTTCCTGTTAATGGAAAAGAATTTGTGGTATACAGTGATGCCTCTAAGTTGGGATTAGGGTGCGTATTAATGCAGGATGAGAAAGTAATAGCTTATGCTTCCCGGCAGTTGAAGAAGCATGAGACGAATTACCCTACCCATTATTTGGAGTTAGCAACAATAATCTTTGCATAGAAGATTTGGAGGCATTACTTATATAGTGAGTGTAGTCGGATTTTTACTGATCATAAAATTTTGAAATACTTGCTCACCCAGAAAGAACTCAATTTGAGACAAAGACGTTAGTTAGAGTTGATTAAAGATTACGACTTAGTGATTGATTATCACCCTAAGAAGGCAAATGTTGTAGAAGATACTTTAAGTTGTAAATCCTCATCTTTATTAGCAACACTTCGGAATTCTTATTTTTCGATATTACTTGAGATGAAATCTCTATGGATCTAGTTGAGAAATGGTGAGAATGGAACCATAATTGCAAGTTTCGTTGTGAGACCTTCATTGTTCAATAAAATCAGAGAATTACAGAAGTTTGATGATGAGTTGAAATGAGAAGTTCAAAAGCTGCAAGATGGAGAAACTAGTGAGTTCGGACTCGGTGATGATGGTATTTTGATGTTTAGAGATCGGGTTTGTGTCCCTAAGGATGATCAATTGAGACGAGCTATTTTAGAGGAAGCTCATTTTTCCGCCTATGCTTTACATCTCGAAAGCACCAAAATGTACAAGACTATCAAATAAAGTTATTAGTGGTCGGGTATGAAACGAGACATAGCAAAATTTGTAGCGAAATGTCTCACATGCCAACAGATCAAAGCGAAACATCAGAATCCATCAGGTACTCTTCAGCCTTTACCTATCCCTGAATGGAAGTGGGAGCACATGACTCCTGAGGTAAAGCTTTAGAGTTCACTACACGCTAAACCACCACATGAGGGTGAACTCAGCCAACGCCAAGGAACTGTTGTGTTTTTAACGTAAAAAGGTGTTTTATGCGTACATGACATTTTTTAACAACCTTGGCGGACTCGGTTAGATGCATCGGCCAAGATATCCTCAAGAATGCATTTTGGCATGAGCCAAACGTTTAAGAAATTCATGAGCCATGTTGATTATTTGAGTGAAATGAATTTATTTACTTAGTTGAAATGAGTTTGAAATGTTATGAATTATAGTACGATGAGTTATTTTAAACTGTCTCCATTTACGTAGCTTTGGATATTTTAGATGATATCTGTTTACTCACTGGGTTTATACAAACTCACCACCCTTCTTTCCACCCATTTCAGGCTCAGGATAGTCGATAGATAGTCCATTTCGTCAAGGATCTACTTCTGGACTTACATCCTTAGAAACTGAAAGTCTACTCTTTTGTACATATTTGTTTACTATGGGGCCCACATGTCATTGTAAAATATATTTGAATACCTAACTGCGTGTGCCACTATATGTATGAATTTATTTTACCTTTATGCTGTAAAAATTATTGACGCAGAGTTCTAAAAATATTATTATATAAGAAAATAGAATATTTTAATTATTATTTTTATTTAGCTTGAGTAGCTAAAATTTCACTTTAAACTGATGATTTAGATAACTAAATTTATTTTTACACTTGAAATGTATGTTTATTACTTGTATATTGTATTTTTACCCAATTTCAAAATTTTTGAGAAAAATGACCCAAATACCTCTGTGTAGTAGAAATTTCTTTTTGACTATTTTTGACTTGAAATTAATCTATATTCCTCTAAATATGATATTTAGTAACTATTACTCACAAGGGAAGCGGAAAACTGATATTAAAGCCTTGCGAGGTTTCGATTAGCATTCCGAGTAATGAATGTCTATCAGGACATCGCGACGGTTGTCACAGGCTCGATGAGAGTTCCAGGTCGTGACATATCTTTTCTTCCATTTTCAATAGCCTTACTCCTTGCTCAGTTAGCTTGACATCCATCCTCATCATCAGATTGAACATGATTTCATTTGAGAACTGAAAGGGACCTGTCTCAAGTGGTGTGAGGGTTGCCTCTGGTTGGGTTTGCACAGAAGTGATCTTGGATGTTTTGTTGAAAGTGTCCTCATACACCTTGTATCCCATCTTAATCAAGCTTCCCAAGTAGATGGGCTGGTCCCTACTTTTCACTATGTCCATATCATACCTCTTTGTCCATACTCCCTTTTTCTTTACAAGGGACGTGATTACATTCCCATATGGCAAATGGATCTTTTCCAATTTACATGCTGCCTTCATTCTCTCAATCATAAACCTTCCAAGGTTCAGAACCTCTCCAGTAAAAGCGTACTCCATCAGCCAAAGATCTTGGAGGCTAATGTAGCTTAAGCTGCCACTCCTTCCTTACAGATTTGCAACCACAAAATAATGCAAGATTCTAAACTGTGGACTGATAATCAATCCTGCATTACTTTTTGATGAAAATTTTTCTTTCCTTCTAGTTATAATTTCCCACACAGATGAAGGATCATATTTTTCGGGCATTTCAAATTCACCTTATTCTCCTTCAATCTCCAATAGGCTACTTAAATCAGAAGCAGTGATCATAAACTCTTTTCCATTCAAGAATACATTCAAATTGTTTTCTGAAAAATCCTCAGGATCATCCAATTCTCTATCACTTAATGCAATGCTAGCATAAAATTCTTTTACTAAACTAGCACTATATGCTTTGTCCTTGAAAGAACTATAATCCTTAATTCTCATCTCATTGAAATAATCAGTTAAACTGGTATGAAGTTTTATAGTTTTATTAAAGCTATCCCAGTCAATAAACTTCCCGTAGGTAATGAGAGCATTCTCTATCTTCCTAAATCTCTCTTCATGAAATTTATTTCTAAACTTAAGTGAATGGGAGGATGAAATACCTTTTTGAGCCATTTCTCCCTTGTTTTTCTCTTTCAGTTTCTCAGACTTCTTCCTTTTTTTTCTTTTTGTTTCTTCTTGCTAGAATCTTTTACAATCTTCTTTATCTCTGGTCCTGATACCTCTTTCTGCATCTTTGGGGGATGTTCTGTTTCGGGGTTTTCCTCCATTGGTCTTTTCCCATTTTTCTTCTCAAGTAGCTCTTTCAGTAGGGTCGATTTTGCCATTGATTGTTCTGAGAGTGATTTTAAACTTAGGGTTTCAAGTTGTGAGAGGATAAGGGTTCTTGGCTGATTTCAAATAAGGGAATGCAGGAGAGATTATTTAGGTTTTGAGGGGATGGTTATCAGAAGATGATGAGTAGAAATATTTGACAGTTTCTAATTCAAGAACCGTCTGCCTCCCTTTTTAACATTTACCTAAATTCTTGAAATTTCAAAACTCCCTCTCAAAAATTCATTATTCGCTACCTCAAGTTTTCCTTTTTTCTTTTATCACCCGATAAACATAAAATTTCACTATTTTAATCTTTTATCATTCAGCCAGCAATTCTTTAGTTTTGATGAAACAGAATCCTCTTAGTGGACTAAGTTTTACACTTTAGTTAACTAAGTGCCTTCTGTTTTTCTCTACTTAATCCAAACTTCACCCTATAATTCTTCCAAACAACTCATTCCTAGATTTCTTCTAATTTCACAGAATCTATCTTCACTAAAGGGTTTGGTAAATATGTCAGCAAGTTGATGCAAAGTGCTCACAAATTCAATAATGATTTCACCTTTAGTTACATAATCACTAATGAAGTGGTGTCTAACCTCAATGTGTTTAGTTCTTGAGTGTTGTATAGGAATTTTTGAAATGTTTATAGCACTGGTGTTGTCACAATATATGGGGGTGTTATTCATTGACAATCCATAGTCTTTCAATTATTGCTTGATCGATCCATAAAACTTGAGCACAACAACTGCCTAAGGATACATATTTAGCTTCAGTAGTGGATAACTGTCACGACCCAATTTTCAGGCCATGACCGACGCATGTACCCAATGAGCATAGCTCACCAAGTCCAAGCAAGCCTATTTTCCTTCACTTTGCTCCATGTATGATCGTGTAAGGCATCCAGACGCAATGCATCCAATGCACACAAAGCCAACTCATATTGGCATTATCAACAAAATATGCATATATATATCGGTCAAACATAAAATTTGACAATGTACATTACATGTACATATTCACAATACAAAAGGCCCATGACTTCCAGCGGAGAAATTTACAGTAAAAGAAATGGGTTGCTACTAAATGCCCACCTTCTAATCAGGAGATGCACTACGAGGACTCCTAGATCTAGGGTCCAACATCTCCTGATTTGAAAACATGAATTTTTAAAAACTGTGAGTACAATACTCAATGAGTGAATATTAGAAGGGAACAAGCAATCTCAACCAGGAAATTTGACAATCATGATGCACCGGTTGAAAACGAGATAGTTTTTGATTTAGCTAATATTTAAATCCTTTCCACTTACCCCAGGATTTATTCTAACTAGATAGCAAAATCGATAATTATCGCTACAGCGGTAAGGCATTCTTGTTGTGGCGAAACGTAATCATAACCCATCGCTGAACGAGGGTTTCTCTCAACCGTACGAGGGTTTCGTGTTAAACCATTTTTCCTCAATTTAAAGCAATTCGTATACCATACAATCACACATATATTAAGCAATTCGCATACCATATAATCACACATATATTCACAAAGATAAGAACAATCATATACACCGACAAGTCTTCATTATTCTTGGTGGTAAAAGAGACATTTGTCAAAGCACTTGCAGGCGTTACGTTTCGCCATCCCTATAAGCCCCTGGACGGATAATCACGCTTCACCAAAGTTCACGCATGAAAATTTCCAGGAATCCTGAGTGCTCCGTGTCGCCGTCCCCACTTTGCTCAACTCTAAATTTTTAGGAAATTGTGGGCGCAACGTATCGCCGTCCCCACTTTGCACACCATTACAGGCATATGCATTTCCCACTTCGCACGTGCACGTTACATCGAGTTCACATAAATTTCTTAACCATACATGTAAGCATCATATAGATGAGCAATATTCAACACAATCAAATTTCACATCAATAAAATAATATTTCATGAAAAGTTTGTTCCCATGGTACCCGTTCTTTTTAAAGAAGATTGAATAAAATCATTCAAGCATTTTATTCAATAAGTTAATATTTCCCAAAACCATTTTTGGAATGCAAATTCACTCACAATTGTCGAAAATCCAGAATCCAGGTGCACTCGGACTAATGGTCCTCGGGAGCTATCTCTTTACCATTTTCGAAAATCTCACCACTTTAACATAAAATAAAATTAGAGAATTTACTATATTACCCCTAAGCTAACATAAACTAATTTAAATTACTAATGCATGATATGTAAATGCAAAAATGTGTCCGAATATCGCTTAATCGCGGTATCAACTAAATTTGACTGATCACCCGATTAATTGACAATTATGTCCAAATCACCTCCAAATTACTTCATTCCTCCTCTGATATCTTAATTCACTAATCACATTTCAAATAACTAAATTTCAGCATTGAAATCCCTCAATTCTTTCATGGAAGAATTCGGTCATTACGGTGCACTAGCACCGTGATTTTTCCTAATCACTTTTCTCACTTAATTCATCATTTTTTCAATTCATTTTCCATGAAATTTAAACAATTCCTCCTTGATATTCAACCCTCATGGTTCGGCCAATGAAGAACCCTAGAGAAATTGAATATTTCTTTTGTATTTTTGTTCATAACCATGCTTAACTAACTCTAAACATCAACATAATTAAAAATCAACTAATTTCCATTATCAAATCTCCCTCATACCCATTTTTCAGAATTGAATTCATCATGATAACTCTATATTCAACCATGGAAATAAAGAAATAATGCATGGGTAGGCTAGGTATCAAGGAGAATTAAAGAAATTCTAACTTACCTAGCTTGTTTCCTTGATTTCTTTCACTTTCTCTTTGATTTTCCACCTAGCTTGTTTTTTCCTTTGCTCTTCCTTTGTTCTTGTTGCTGGTTGCTTAGGCCGAATATGGTGAGAGAAAATGGGTTTTATGGCTGATTTTTATTCTTTAATATTAAAATATTAAAGCTTGGCACATGGCATAAAGCCATTGGTCCATTATTTTAATTATTTGACTTTTTCTACTTAATTTTTCACTACAAATATTCTTGTATTTATCCAATCCCATGAGGAATAAAATCCCTTGGTCTTGACAAGTGCTGAGGTGAAAAATTTATCGATTTGCCCCTGGGGTAAAAAAATTACAATTTTTCCCCTATACTCCGAAATGTACCGCAATTACATTATTTCCACTTTTCAACCTCAAATAACACTAATATTGATCAATCTTAATCAAATGGGGTAAAAATCTTTTCTAAAAATTCTCGTTTGGTCCTTTAGTGGTAAAATTACTATTTTGCCCTTGTGCTCCAAAAATATCGAGAATCATAATTTTTCACTACTAAACTTCATTTTATACTCCAATAATCAAAATTATATTTCATATAATTATTCTTGGTCAAATGTGATCAAATCTTTGCTAAAAATTGTTGGTCCCAAATATGAGTGCTAGAGGGGGGTGAATAGCACTATCTCGGCTCTTTTTGTGGGATTGAGACTTGATCTCAAAACAATGAAAGTATAACAATGCAAGCAATGGACAAAGTATTTATAGTGGTTCGATCCAAGACCTACATCCACTACCTTGATTATCCAACCAAGGATTTTCAAACCAAACATTAAAACGATGGAATTCACAAGCTTCTACCAAGCTTTTACAAAGGCTTTTCCAAGGCTTAGCCACAACCTTTACTCTAGTTTTTCACGGGATCAACTAAAACCCAATGTGGTTTTCCAAGGCTCAACCACAACCTATCACTAGTTTTTCACGGGCTAAACTAAAACCCCAATGTGGTTTTTCAAGGCTAAACCATAACTTATCTTTAGTTTTTCACAGGCTAAACTAGAACCCTAAGGTGGTTTTTCAAGGCTCAACCACAACCTATCACTAGTTTTTCACGGGCTAAACTAGAACCCACAAGCATCCAAGCAAACCTTGCTTGATGCAAACACTTAAAGTGAAACACTCACTCTAAGAATAGAAAGATGGAAAGAAGAAAGTACCTAATGATCACACGGTTGATCTATGTGGTACAAGTTTAAGTGCTAAACACAAAATACAAAGAATAGGCGTTGAGGTTCAGTAAAGAGTACAAAGGATTTTCAGGTTTGCTACTCTTTTTGGCTTGAATATGATAGTGTTTTTGTGTATGAAGCCAAAGTGTGCTCAGAGTTCTCTTGAGTTATCAAAAGTTGGTTCCTTGGCATTTGAAGATCCTTTTATTGTTGAGAAAGCTTGTCTGATGGCTGTTGGGACGTTTATGAATGGTTATCCTAAAACTTCCTTTTCTCAAACTTTGAAAGTTATATTATCATTCTTTACATCTATGATTGCCCTTGCGATAGCTAAGAATGGTCATCCTAAAATAAGAGGAATTTCAACATCATCTTCCATCTCAAGCACAATAAAGTCTATCAGAATGTAAAGCTTCCATTTTTCATCAAAACATCCTCTATAATCCTTATAGGGTACTTGATTGATCTATCTGCTAATTGTAAAGAACCTGCAGCAAGTTTTATCTCTTTGACTCCAAGTTTAATATATTCAACACAACTAAGTATCCTCCCTATACAAATAGTTGCTATAGAGTGGATTCAGTTGATGAATTAGCTAAGGAGGATTTTGACAAGGAATATCTTGCAACAACAAGTTTTGAGGTTGGACAATAAGTGTTACTTTCTAATTCATGTTTCAAGCTTTTTCCAAGAAAACACAAATCAAGATGGTAACATCCTTTCAAAGTGGTTAAGGTCTATCCTTATGGTATAATAGAGATTGATAGTAAGGCTACTGGCACATTCATGGTTAATAGACTATGCCTTAAAAATTATTTCATGGATGAAGTTGTGAGAAAAAGGGTGGTCAAGCTATTAACTATAAAGAATCGCTTTTTAAGAGGCAATCCAAGTTTTCAAAACTCTTACTTTTTTTCTTTAAAATTTTTGTCACCTTACCGAACCCTCCCAACAACTTTGAAGATAACGATGAGTACGAAGAAGAAAAAGAACAAAGCTCTTTCCGCATTACTACCATTGTTAAGAGCGTTTTACTTATCTTTTTCTTTTTTAATTTTAAACATTAAGGAGAATGTTCAGTTTAAGTTTGGGGGGAGGTTTGATTTTTTAGTTATGGTTTTATCTTTTAATTTATGTTTTTAAGCTTATGTAGTATTTTGGTTTTTAAAGTTATAGCTAGAGTTTTGTAATGCCAATTTTTGGATGATTTTCCATATCTAATGATAGAACTTGATTATCTTGTTCTCTTTTGCTTTTGCTAAATATGAATATTATTTGAGTTTGTGTGAAGTTCTTATAATAAGTAGCATTCTTAGAATGAAATTTCCTTTAAATAGAGCTCGATATCTTTTGCTTAGAATAGTTATGCATGTCTAGAGAAAGCTTATGTTAATGTGAACTTTTGGGATTATGTCATGAATTCTAAAATTTTTTTTATTCTTTCTCGAGGTGAAATCTTAGGCAATACTTAGTTAAAGAGATGAATTAAGCCATCTTTGGGCCGCTTGAGCCTTTTGAGCCTATCTTAATATATTTTTATCCCTAGTATACCCCTTTGAGCCTAATATCACCTTTTCTTTGTCTAAAACATATTTATTTTGCCTAGCCTAAATAATAATTTTCCCATTTTGTAACCTTCACTCTTAATGTTAATCATTTTAAGAAGTGTATTGAGTTAGATGTTGAATAAGATAGAAGGTGGAGTTGATGAAAAAGTTCAACTGTCACAACCCGGAACTCCCCATCGAACCCGTGACAACCACCGCGACATCTCGATAGACATTCATACCCCGAATACCGACCAAAACCTCGCAAGGCTTTTATATCAGATTTCATATCTCTCTTGTGAGCAACAGTTGCTGATCATCATGTTTTAAAGGATTTTAACTTTTTCCAACTTAAAACAGTAAGAAATTAATTTTCTTCTCACATGGGTATTTTGGTCATTTTTCTTCAAAATTTTCTAACCCGATCAAAAATGTAGTACATAAGTAGAAAACACATATTTCATAATTATAAATATGTTTTGCTGCCTAAAATGTCCATTTGAGACGAAATCATAACTATTAGAATAAAATCAAAATATTTAATAAAATATACAATTTTCTTATAAAACAATTTTTATAGAAGTATCGGTAAATAATTTTTGTAGCGTAAAAGCAAAATAAAATCATACATACTATAATATGGATAATCAGAGTACGCAATTACTTTTACAATGACATGTGGGCCCCCAGATGACCAAAAAGGCATAAGTCAGTAACCTTTGCTTCCTAAGGATGCAACTCTAAGATTATTTCTTAACGTGATCGACTATCCACAGTCTATCCTGAGCCTGAAATGTGAGGAAAGGAGGGTGGTGAGATTATAAAATCCTAGTGAATAAACAGACATCATCAAAAATATCTAAAGTCGAGTAAATGGAGACAAATTCAAATTCGTTCTTCGTATTACAGTTTATCTTATCTCAACTCATTTCAATCAAGTAAAATAGAATCATTTTACTCAAATAATTAATATGGCTTATGAATCTTTTAAATACTTGGCTCATGCCAAAATCATTCTCGAGGATACCCTGGCTGAGGTATCTGACCGAGACCACCAAGGCTATTAAATGTCATGTACACATGAACATATTTTTACATATGAAAACCTATCCATTCCTTGGCGTTGGCTAAGTTTCACTCTCACGTGGTGGTCCGCGTGAAGTGCACTCAAATCTTTACCTCAAGAGATACTCTTCACACGACTTTCCTATTGAGGTAAGATACATCTGATTCTATGCCCTTTCTGATAGGCTGGTCCACAGAACCTTCCACTGCAGGGATTATTTTATCTACCACCAGATTCATAAAATTTTAACTACATGATATGGCAATTTATTGCAACCTAGCCTCTCAAGGCTGAACACACAGTACATATAATTCCAACACAAAAACTAGTTTAGCCATTCATGCTCACATATTGCTATTAGCCATTCAGTTTGAACACAATTTATAACACAACAAATAAACAATCTCCAATTACTATATTTTCCAAAAATCATCATTTAATTTTTGAAAAATTCATAAAATTCATTTCTTTAAATCACATTTTGTTTATAAAACATAAAGATTTTTCTATTTAAGCTCATTTTCTATAAATTCACAAAATCAGATAAAAACCTACTTTAGATAATTAAAGTGATAGTAAGATTACTCATAGTACTAGGCGTTCGAAATACTCCTATTCTCGATTCTCTAACACATTGTCTTTATCCCAATTAAAGGCTCACCACCTATCCATAATGCACAGTAAACAATTCACTGAATTGGTGCTAAAGCGATATAAACCAAATCAGGCTTGATATATATGCATGAAATGGGATACATACTAGTCGGGTAACTATCTAAATACGGTATCCTCTCCAAATTTCCATTCTGTACTTAATTAAATCGGTATTTGCCTTAATTGATTTTTCACCCGATTAATTGGCCAATATACCCAATTCAACTCCAATTAATTCCATTTTTTCTTCAATATTCCAAATCATTAAACACTAGATAAATATCATGAAATATCACAAACATCACCATCACATTGTTCCTTGGACATTCGGCCATGGTGGTGCATCAATACTAAAATTTTTCCTATTTGATTTTTACACCACAAATCATCATTTCTCAACCAATTCACTTGATACAAAATCAATTCACCATCAATACTCAACATGTAAGGTTCGGCCATGATGGGTTTCCAACGATTATGTGATTTTCTTCACTTGTTTTCATACTACACATCATTAATCACCTAAAAACACTAATCTAGAAAGAAATTTAACTAAATTCAAGCACAAATTCTCTCCCCTCATGTATGATCAGCATAATAACCATTTGCAAACTTTGATTTCAGCCATGGAAATGAGAAAATAAAGCATGGGTATTGTAGATCTCAAGTAAAAATTGAAAAATTTTACCTTATCTTGCTTGATTCCTTGAATTTCCACACTTTTCCTTTGAATTTCTCCTCCTAGGGTTTTGTTCTTTCTTTCTTGCTTTTGTTCTTGCTTTGGTCGAATATGGGAAGGAAAATGGGGGTTTATGGGCTGA
Organism: Theobroma grandiflorum; assembly: GCA_036013995.1. Classification (NCBI taxonomy): domain Eukaryota; kingdom Viridiplantae; phylum Streptophyta; class Magnoliopsida; order Malvales; family Malvaceae; genus Theobroma; species Theobroma grandiflorum. Next base: position 11,635,157 of record CP142126.1, read on the forward strand.
TTTTTATAAGGAAAATATTAAAGAAATCAAGCTTGACACGTGTCACAATATAATTGGCCTATAATTTAAATATTTATCTTTTAACCTTTAATTCTCACCACATAAATTGTCATATTTATCCATTTCCATAATGAATAAAATCCTTAGTTTTTGACAAGTGTTGGGGATGAAAATTACTGTTTTGCCCCCAAGATGGTAAAATTACCATTTTACCTCTGTGCTCGAAAAAATACCGGGATCATAATTTTTCACTTCTTAACCTCAAATTATACTCCAAATGATCAATTTTAGTCAAATGTGATCAAAATCTTTTCTAAAAATTCCATTTCATCCAAGGGTGGCAAAATGACGATTTTGCCCCTAGATTTTAAAAATTCCAATTTGACTCCAAATCAGCCCTCGAACTTTAAATCATCATTTTAAGTTATTCATGAACTGTGAAATTCCCAATTTCACCTTAAAATCCCTATTTTAACTAGTTCGATGCATAAATCGACTTAGTTGTACCTCTAGTTACAATACCGACTTTTAATGTTTTTCCAAGGCATTCGAGTATGTAAACATGTTGTCCATCACATGTATGGCATGGCAAGTATTTTAGGGCTAGGCTTCACATCAATTATGCTTAGTATTCACCCCATTACCCACAATAGAAAGAAATAAGTTTAGGGGTGTAAGATTGTGATAAAAATAAAGAGAAAATAAGAAAATAATGAGATAAGAAAAAGAATAAAGTGTTTGACAAAAGAAAAGTTTAAAGTTGAAAAAAAGTGTGTTACTTAAAGATTGAAATTTAAGCTCTATAGAGGTCTTAAAATGTCAAGCCCGACCTTATAAAGTATTTACCATGTCATTCATGTGCTTAACAACATGCTGGCATACTTGAAAGGTCTCGAAAAAATCGTCAAAAGTCGGTAGTGTACCTAGTGGTACAAACAAGTTGATTTTAGCCTCGAACAAGTTCAAATAAAGATTTTAAGATGAAATTGAGAATTTCAAAACCCCAGAATAACTTAAAATGGTGATTCGGAGTTCGATGACTGATTTGGAGTCAAATTAGAATTTTTACTATGTAGGGGTAAAATGGTCATTTTTGCCACTCGAGGATAAAATTGGAATATTAGAAGAAGTTTTTGATCAAGATTGACTGTTTAGAACATAATTTGAGTTTGGGAAGTGAAGAATTTTAATTTCGGCATGTTTTTGAGCATATGGGCAAAATAGTCATTTTACCGCCCAAGGGCAAAATCGTAATTTTGCACCACCCAATACTTGTCCAGCACATAAATTTCACCCATTATTGTTATGGATAAATGAAGAAATTTAACTGGTGGAGAGAGAAAGCTTAATGGGTAACTATGACACATGCACCAATCACATGGTGACATGTGTCAAAATTGTAACCTTTAATTGTTTGGCTTTAAAAATCAGCCCACACCTCACTTAACTCATTCCTCATGGTTGGCTAAGGCAAGAAACAAAGGGGAGAAAGGAAGAACAAACCCTAGAGAGCAAATTTCAAGAAAAAATCATTGGATTTTAAGGATTCAATCGATTAAAGGTAAAATTTCTTGATTCTAGCTTGTGATCTAGCTTTCCCGTGCATTTTTTTCCATTTTCCATGGTTGAATCACATGATTTCATGAAGGATTCATGGCTGACCCATTTTAGAGAGAGAAGATTTGATGAATTATTTGGTCGAATTTTAAGTTAATTAAGTGCTTTTAGTTGTTTTATGGTGTTAGATGTAAAAATCAAGCATGAAAATCACACATTCCTTATGAATTCTTCATTGGCTGAATCTCCCATGTGGAATACGGTGATGAATTTGATTTTTATTTCAAGTGATTTGGTTAGGAATTAATGGTTTATGGTGTGAGAATTAAGCATGAAAAAAATTCTATGGTTATTGAACCCTCAATGGCCAAATTGCATAAGAGAGAATATGGGGATGATTTTGCCATATTTCAAGCTATTTAATTGGTGTTTGATGAATAGGAGTATTGGAAGAGAAATGGAATTATTTGGAGTTGAATGGGACATATTGGCCAATTAATCGGGTGATAGATCAAATTAGGCCAATACTGTTTTATTGAGATACACAATTGAGCTTACATTGGACACCATGTTTAGGTAATTACTCGAGCAGTTTGCTTTCCATTTCATGCATACATATAGAGCCTGAATTGGTTTTATAACGGTTTAGCACCAATGTGGTAAATGTCTTATTGTGCATTATGTCTAGGTGGTGAGCATTTGGGTAAAAGTATAGACATTGTGCAAGCAGATTGAGAATAGGAGTATTTTTGAACTCCTGATATTGTGAGTAACCTTACTATCATCTTAATTATCTAAGGTAGATTTTATCCGATTTTGTGAATTTTATAGAAAATGAATTTAAATGGTAAATCTTTATTTTTATAAGCAAAATGTGATTAAATGAAATTATTTATAAAATTGTCTGGAAATTGAATGATGATTTTAAAATTTGAGTAATTGGAGACTACTTGTTGTGTTATAAATGATTATTTAAATTGAATGGCTTATGGCAATATTGGCATGAATGGCTGAATTGGAAATTGTCTTGAAACTATATGAATTATTTGTTTTGCCTTGAGTGGCTGGATTTGAAATGGTTAAAAGTGTTCCCTTCAGGGGAAGTTTTAAAGGGTCTGAGATTCGAAGCTTAGCGAGAAGGTTTTGCGGGACCTGTGTTGAGCTTGCGCTAAGGCACATGGCCAGTAGTCAAGTGATGGGGACCCAAACCTATCAATAATTGCCAAGTCATGCAGTTGAAATTTTTATTGACTTGGTGGTAGATAAATTGATCACTATAGTGACGGGTTCCGTGGACCAATCGATGAAAGGGTACAGAATCCAGGTATATCTTACCTTGAACGGAGATGCGTGTGGGGCATCTCTCGAGGTAAAGTTTGAGTGCACTTCACGCGGACCACCACGTGAGGGTGAGACTCAGCTAACACCAAGGAATGGCTGTGTTTTCAAACATAAAATGTGTTTTATGCATATACGAAAGTTTAACAGCCTTGGCGGGCTTGGTTAGATGCCTCTGATCAAGGTGTCAATGAGTACTATTTGATGGCATGAGCCAGATTTATGAGAAAGTCATAAGCCTTGTTGAGAAATTGAATGAAATACAATTGCTTACATGAGTTGGGATGAATCTTCAAGTTATGAAAAATGTTTTGTGATGGGATATTTTAATTGTCTCCTATTACTTTGCTTTAGATTATTTAGGTGATGTTTGTTTACTCACTAGGATTATATAATCTCACCACCCTCTTTTCCACCTCTTTCAGGCTCGAAGTTGTCTATAGATAGCAGACTTTGTCGAGGGTTGCATGTGGATTTGCACTCTTTGAGACCGTAGGTTCACTGCCTTCATTACATTTGGTCAGTCGAAGGCCCACGTGTCATTGTAAATCAAATTACATACTTTAGTTATCTGTATTACAGTATGTATGAATTTATTTTACTTTTACGCTGCAAAAACTATTTACCGATAACTCTATAAATATTGTTTTATAGGAAAAATAGAATATTTAATTGAATATTTTTATTATATTCACATAGCTATAATTTCACTTCAAATGAAGGATTTAGATAGAAAAACTTATTTTTTGTTATGAAATATGTGTTTTTCACCCACATACTACGTTTTTAGCTGGTTTCGAAATTTTTGAGGAAAAATTACCAAAATACCCATGTGAGACGAAAATTATTTTTCTACCGTTTTAAGTTGGAAATAGCTTCAAGTTCTTTAAAACATGATATTTGGCATCTGTTGCTCACAAAGGAGGTGAGAAAACTGATATTTAAGCCTTGCGAGGTTTCAATCGACATTCCGGGTAATGAGTGCCTACCAGGACATTGCGACGGTTGTCATGGGCTCGAGGAAAGCATTGGGTCGTGACATAGAATGATTATGTGCTTAAGGTGATTTGAACTACAATATTATCCTTGATCTTACCTTTACCTTAGCCTTACATTACAAGCTAATAAAGTCCTAATGATCCTTGATTAAGTGATAGTCTACATTAGTGGAGAGAGAGATGAACAACAAACCTATGGAATTCTTCTACTAGTTTGAATTTGCATAAGCATAAACTTATCAAGAATGCATGACTATTCTTTGTAAAAAGATTGCACACACACATGAAAATCTATTTAAAAAGGAGCTTGCATTTGAAATGAATCATGGACTTGAATGATGTCTATGTTTTACCTTGAGTTGAGATTTTAAGGTTATTTTTTAGGAAATTATAAGAGATCAGTAGTTTGGTGCAACTCACCTCTAGCTAGTTGTCATCTTTATTTATTTGTTTTCATTATTTAACTATTTTTGTCTTTTCTATTGTTTTCACTTTTGTTTAGTTTTCTTTTATGTTTTTGCTTGAGGACTAGCAAAATCTTAAGTTGGGGATGTGATAACTCTTTGTTATAGAGTTATTTTGTCACATTTTAAGTACTAAATTGGCTAAGTTCTTGAGATTTAGTTTATGAATTAGATATTTTTAGCTATTTGTCTTAGTTTAGTAAATCATGTTGGTTTGATTTAATTAAGTTATTTTATTTTAGTTTGATGATCATTTGCTTTTAGTTTAGTTATTATTGAGTTAGTTTGTGGCTTTTGTATGTATGCAAATGAAAAAGGGCTTTAATTGGTAAAGAATAGTGCATAAAGGTCCATGCTTCTTTACACATGTTTCAGTATTTTGAGTATCTCTTTAATCCTAAAAGCTCAATTGATGTGAATCTTGAGCCATTGGAAAGATAAGCGATAAGGTTACAATTTCATGTTTACTACTTTGCCTAGTTCAACCTAGAAGAATGAGAAAATTGTTTCACAAGTGGAAGGAGTGCAGTAAAGAGGACAAGCTAAAATAGCACATTGGGCATTAGGGCCCCATGAAAAAAGGAGTCCATGGAGTGAAATAGAATGTTGGGCACCACGATTTCAAAGGATAGAGGTCATGACATCAGAAAAGAAAAGTTGAAAAAAAAAACAGAGAGCTCGGTGCTACGATGTTTGGGAAGTGGCACCACAACGTCAACACGATAAGCCTCCCAAGCATAAATTTGGAAAGTTGATTTTAAGTAAGATTTTGTGCCTTATTTAAAGGCCCTTTCAGAGCACTTGAAGGCAATAATTATGATAGATTTTCTATGAAGAAAAAGAGTCATCAAGCAGGTAAAAGAGTGAGAAAAAATTCTTGAAGATTGAAGATCGAAGACCTAACAAATCTTAGTTTTCTTTTCTTCTTTAGTTCTTTTTATAGTTTCCTTGTTTTGTATTGATGGTTAAACTTTTTGGATGATGTTTTTAGTAGATATGAGGAACCAAAATTTCTTATCTAGAATTGTAATTGAACCCAACATGTCATTTAAATTTTTAATACTCTTTCTTGCTTATGATTGATAGTGTTTGAGTTATTTATTTCAATCTTGTGCTTAAGTGCATCTGATTGACTAGCCACCAATTAGATAGATAGGGTAACCTAAAAAAAAATTGAAAAAGTAATTTTAGTGAAAGCCTTGGATGGAACAACATAAGTTCAATATCAATTGCATGAGATGATTCATTTGATTCGTGTGTAGGGTAGAAATAAACTTACATGTCATATGTAGAAACAGTTAAAGTCTAAGCATAATGATTAATTGCAATTTACATTGGAATACAATAGATTGGTTAAGGAAAATATTTTTATAAGAACATTAGAAGAGACTTATAAATACATTAGATTTCTAAGTTAACAACTCAATTGTCTAGTACGTAAAAGAGAGTATAAGAGATTCAAATGAAAGGTTGAAGGGATATTGTGGTTTTAGGATTTTGTTTAATTGAGTTATCTAGTTAATTTGTGATTCTTGTTATTAGTTTTAGTTTCTTTAGTTTTTAGTAGTTTTAAAAATTGGTGGTTTGGATAAAATTGAATTGTGTTAATTTTAGTAGTTAACAAAAGATTTTGGTGTAATTTCTCATGGAAACGATACTATACCAGCACGTTTGGTATGGGGAATAGCTATGTTATTCCCTTTTTATTCTTAGCTGTTAGTTACACCTTTGTTTGGTTAGTAACTTAACAAGTAATAACAATTCTTGTGTTTTAACTATTCTTTAAAATCAGTAAAAACCCCTTTTCAACTAAACCTAAACCTCCCCTTGGTATTAACTATTCCATGTCTCATGGAATAGCTTTCAAAATCGTTATGACTAAATTACCCCTTCTAGATGTAGAAAACTACAACCCTATCCATATAAAATATTTTTTTCTCTCTATTCCTCATTTCCCTTATTCTCTCAGCCTCATGGTTCTCTTCCATGATTTCTAGCTCCGTCAATCACCATTGCCTTTCTCATCCATTTTTCTAGCTATGTTGCTCTCTTCCACAATCTAGGTACTTGCTTATTATGCTCTTGTTTTCTATTGAAAGTGGAAATGACCTAAGTGTTGAATTAGTTTATATTTAAAATGATTTGATTTTATCTGATCATTATGCTCATTGTCAGTATTATGGATTATGCTTAGTGGCTATGATTTGGGTTGGTTTTGGTGCTTTTTTTTTTTTTTTTGAAAGTTAGAAAGAGCTCATTCATATCAGGAAAGGGAACTTTTTGTACATTCAAGCCTGATTGAATCAGACCTATCCCTAGAAACAACTAGTTAAAAAAAAACCACCAGCAATGTCCCTTGCCTCACCCAACAGAAGCCAACCCAACTTATATACAATATCAACTCACCAACACAAGGTCAAGACCAAAAACAGAAAAACCTAATATTAGTACGGTAAGAAACACAACCATCTACTTGTTTCCTATCTTGCTAATACCTTTATCTTAGTTTTGGTGCATATTAAGAAGTAGTTTAAGCAAAAATGGTAGATTTGGGTTAGTTTTGATGCAAAATGCATAATTCTTAAGTTACAAATAATTTATGAGTATATAAATATCTATCTCTAATATAAACCAGCTAACTATAAATCTAACCAATATAAAGCAATTAGTAAAATCCATGTGAGTACTAGCAATCTAGTCTTGATATTCCAAATGCCTAGTTTATACTCCATTTTAGTCTTGAAACAAGAAGTACGTGATGCTGTTGACCTATCAAAATTCAATATAGCATGAATCTTTTGTTATTGGGTATAAGAGTTTCAACTTACAACAATATTACTTTACAAAAGGAAGTCTTTAGAACATTAAACCTCATAAAGACACTTTTAGCTTGTTAAATTGTCTAATTATAGTACCTTTGTTAAAAAGAAGTGTCACGACCCGGAACTTCCCTCGGGCCGCTAACAACCGCCACGACGTCCCAATTGACACTCATTATCCAGAATGCCAACCGAAACCCCGTAAGGCTTACATACCAGTTTCTAGCCTTCCCTGTGAGTAATTCTTTCCAAACATCCCCTTTTGAGGGTTTACAACTCATTTCTGGCTTAAATAAATCAAAATATAAAATTTGACTCACAGGGGTATTTTGGTCATTTTTCAACGAAAATATTAAAATCTAGTAAAAATATAGTTTATGCATCCAGAATATATAATTTGAAATCGAATTTGAAATCGAAAGTCCAAAACCTTCTTTTTCAAGGGTTTAAAGAAACATTTTACTATTCAAAAATATTGATAAAAATATTCTATTTTCTTATAAAATAATTTTTATAGACACGCGTATAAGTAATTTTTATAGCATGAAAGTAAAATAAATTTATACATACATTAAGTTACAAAGTCATAAGGTACAATAATAATTAAAATGACCGGTGGGCCCATAACTATACAAATACGACAATGGCAGTAAACCTACTATCCGTCGTGGGAAGACGATCTACGGTAGTCCTCGACAAAATCTGATATCTACAAGCTACCACAAGCCTGAAATATTTGGACAGGAGGTGAGTGAGATTTTGCAATCCCAATGAGTAAACAAACACTATCATAAACATCTAAAGGTAAATAAAATGGAGGTAAATTTAAATAGCTATTACAAACCATTTCATAAAGTTCCCTTTTTATTTCTTAAATCAAGAAATATTTATAAATCACCAAAACAATTGTTAAGGCTTTTGACTTTTATTAAAATCATGGCTCAAGCCAAAACTAGTCATCGGGGATACCTTGGCCGAGGCATCTAACCGAGTCCGCCAAGGTTGTCAAAACAATTACACATTAAACACGTTTTAGTTTTTAAAACAAGCCGTTCCTTGGCGTTGGCCGAGATACACATTCACGTGTGGGTTCTACGTGAAGTGAACTCTAACACTACCCCGGGAGTTACCCTCCTCGCCTCTACAACCGAAGTAACTATATAACCGGGTTTACCGTGCCCCTCTAATAGGCGGTCCACAGAAACCCGCTACTGCAATGACTAAACCCACCAATTTAATAAAATTTCGACAGTATAACGTGGCTTTTATTTATTTACCCAGCCTGCATAGTAAAAATCCAACTTACATTTATTCCCAATAACATTTCAAACATAGCCACATATATACACATACTCATAAACCTATTGAATGAAAACATCATTTGTAACACAATTTACGGCCTCCAAACTACTCAATTTTTTTAACAAAGATCAATTATTCAATAATCCAACAATATTTTCATTTAAATCTATTTACTTGCATACAGCAAAATTTCTCTTTTTATAACCATTTTCTTTGCATAAAATCTGTAATTAACATTTAAAAATAAACTTTAGATAGTTTACAATAATAGTAGGTTTACTCACAGGATATATAAATCCAATTCTCTTGAAGAAAAAGCGTCTCAATCACGTTTCCTCAAGTATGACCTCCTTGCCTTTTCCAGATGTCTCACCTCCTTAATAAATTATAAAAATCACACAATTCAATACATTTATGCTAAATCACTATATAATTTATTTAAATCCTATATTAATGCATGGTATGAAATGCAACGGCCTAAAACGGTTTAAACACGGTACTAGCCTATTTTCGGTACTTTACCCGATAAATTGCTAACGCGCTCCATTTTTGCTCTAAATCGTCCCATTCTCTCTCCAACATTTTTAACCATCAAATACCAGCTTATAACCCTCTGGAATCACTAAATTCAGGTCACTTTCTTCCTTGAAAAATTCGGTTAAAATGGAAAATTCACCCGATAAATTTTTTATTTTGTTTTTCTAGCACAATTAATCATTTTTCATCATTTTCCCTTCAATTCATTTGAATAAAAATCAATTCATCACCATTGGACAGCATTGAAGATTCAGCCTAGAGTGGGTATTGTGAAAATTCCATGCTTTCGAGTCCAATTTAATTTCTAAACACCTCTAACTAACCGAAGCTACCGATTTAGCTCAGAATCGAAACTTGAAAAATTCAAAATCTCCCCCCTTGAATTTCGTCCAGCCCTCAGATCTATTCTGTGATCTCTCTCTTGAAGCATGGAAAATGAAAACAAAAGCATGGGAAAGGTAGAAACCAAGCCAAAATCGAAAAATCTTATCGTTAGACGCGAAAACGGGCGAAAACCGCGAATCCTTTGTCAAATTTCAAGCTTTTCCTTGGTTTTTCTCCTTTCTTCCTTTTTTCCCTATTCTTTCCTCTTTTTTTTCCCCTTATGGCCAAACCCCTCATCAGCTGAAGCTTAAATGGGCTTATTTGATTAAAATAATATTATTTCATTTAAAAATGCCACATGTCACTTTCCCGTGGGACCTGTTTTTAAAATTTTGTTCTGAAAATTTCAAATTTTCACCACTTCAAACACCATACTCATGCATACCAAAAATGAATAAATCCTAAGATTTTGACAAGTTTTGAGTGGTGAAAATTACGGTTTTACCCCTAAGGCGGCAAAATTACCGTTTTGCCCCTATGTTCTGAAAACTACCGGAATTGAAATTTTTCACTTCCTATCATCAAATTATACTCCAAATAGTCAATATTGATCAAAAATTTCACTCCATGGTCAATTTATTATCTTGGGTGGCAAAATGACGATTTTGCCCATAGACATCAAAATTTTCAAATTCATCCCAAATTAACCCTCGAACTCCAAAACATCATTTTAAGTCATTCCTAGACTGTGAAATATTAAATTTCATCTTAAAATTCCTATTTGAACTAATTCGAGGTTAAATCAACTTAAGTGTACCATTTGGTACAATACCGGATTTTAGCTATTCTTTGAGACTTTCCTAACATACAAACACGTTATTCATTGCATATATGTCATGACATGTATTTATAGGGTCGGGTTTTACAAGAAGGTTATGGTTATAAATGAGACAAGCAGAAAGTTCACGAGATGTGTCATAGCTTATGTTCTATAAATTCCATGTGAAACCTTCACTCATGTACATGTGTAATAAATGTGCTTACACAACTAATCTACCTTGGAGGCTAATATAATTGGTGATATGGTTTGGTATAAGTTGCTGACTTAATAAGAACGGGTGCTTAAAATTGTTTGTATCATTGTTGGTGTTTGGTTGGAGAATCCCAACCCTCTTAATGCCGAATGCCTAACTCTCTATCTGTCAGTTAAAATTCTACTATGCAAGTATACGTATCGAACAGATAGTATATAAGCAAGTAGAGTGTCGATCCCATAGGAAATTAATCTAAAATCTTACTAAGTACTAAAATTAGAACAATTTAATCTTATCCAAATAATCCAAATTGAGTAATTAAATAAAACAAATAAGCTGCAATTTAAATTAACAAGAAAAATCAAAAAAATAAGTTGAGAAAAGATCAAATTAAATAAGCCTAGGATTACAATATCCCTCACACTTCATCTAAATTTTACCTCTCTTCCTTAACTTATTTCAATGGTTTGAATTGTTAACCTAGAGTCCTAAATTATTTATAAGAGTCTCCCAACTCAACTTATAAAAATATCTATTTTAACCAAAACACTATATCCCTATGTGAATTGAAATTAAAACAGAATCATTAAGTTTAGGCTTTAATCTAGCTACATATGGCCTATAGGTATATCCTTATCCTATACGCAAATCAATTAAATTAATCATATGCTATCCCAATTTTAGTCTACACTGAACTCCCTTTCCCAAGTTTGTTTAGGTTCCTAAATCAATTTAATTGGTGATCAGGCAATTAAAAGTATTAAGAACAAATTGGAATAAACAATTTAATTCCCATTGAAAATAAGGAAGAAAGAGATTAAAAGCTTAGACTACATGTGAGTTCAATTGCAATCCTAGAAAAAGAAAATTAGCTACTCATAATTGCAAAATCAAATAACATTGTATAAAATTCAACCATTGAAAGTAACAGGAAGAATAAAAGCTAAGGAACAAAATAATGATTGTTGTTTTGATCTTCAAGTTCAGCCTCAACTTCTAACTTTTTGAATCTCCAAAGGTTCTCTCCTAATGTTCTTAAAATATCCTATATATACTAACAAACTTAACCTAAACTTCTCAAGTTGACCTAGGGTTTAATTGGGCTTTAAAACATAATGAGAGGCCTAAAAATCACTTGTTAGTCTTCATAAACTGTTATTCCCAATACAATACATTCATTAACTTTTCGACATGATTTTCTCTATCTTTGAGCAGAACTGGGCAAAGTGATCCTTATCAAAGTTGTATGTCTGTCTCTTAGCTTTCCAATGGTCCAAGAATCGTAGCAATTGGAGTCTTGTAGCTCGGGATATGGCTAAAACACTAAAGCATATGCAAGCAGACTTATGAGTCTTTTAGTACCTTACTTTCCAAAATTAAGCCCAATTACTTTAAGTCCTACCAAAAATATAAAATCTAATAAATATTAACTAAATTAAAAGAAATAACATAAAATTAAAATAACTCACTTAAAAATAAACTAAATATAAAAACAACTAAAAATTAATTAAATTATAATTAAAAACTGAAGACTTAGCTAATATTTAATAACAAAATTGAAATAAAATAATTCTATAAAATAAAATTATCACTATCCCTATTAAATTCCACAACAAACACTCATCATGCCAATACCCATCAATGCTACCTTTATCTATCACCTCTCTTAATGTTATCCATTTTCCTCCTAACCATATCATTGTGAAATTTTTTTCCCCAAACCCAATTCAAAATATTCTCAATTTTTGTCTTTATAAATGCTAGGAAAAGGTTCAAAATTTTTTTAAAATTTTGATTAAAGAGGGATCAAGGTATAAACATTATTCATAATTATTGTGCAACCTCATAACGATAATATAAAAAATTTTAAAAATACTAACCATGCGTACATGCCTATTGGCACTAGTTAAGATGATATTTAAATATATTATGATAGACATCAAGTGAGGTTGATTATAAAAATTAATCGAATCATTAAATTAATGAATGCAATAAACAACATATATATTAACTCCAGCAAACCCACCTAAACCCTAATTTATGCTTAATAAAACATATTGCTCACCTCATTAAAAGAGATATTTGTTAAAAACTCTTTTTTCACCTCCTTCACAACCATTTTTTAGATTTCGTAGATTTTAACCTCTTAGTTGAACTTTAATTTAATTTAGAGCTTGTAACGGTATAATTAGAATTGTCATAGTCCTTGAATTCTACTATAATACATAATTGAATAAGGAAAAAATTTAGAGTAAAGGGCTTTCAAATAAGATTTCAGTTAAGTAAGGTCAAGGGCTTTAGGGAAAGTTAGTTGAAATCAAATTCACTATTTTAAGGTATTGATGCAAAGATACATACAACTTTGTCATAAATTAATAATATTTATTTATTTATTTATTTTCTTTTATTTTCTTACTTTTAATATGCCATATGGCTTTAATATTTTTTGTACGTAATAAAATAGATTAAAACATTTATTTTTTGTAGTCATGGTTCGTTTGTGTTTGAGAAGAGATGCTAAATAGCAAAAAAAGCTACTAGCTATGTTTAAATTTTATATGAAGATTTGTAGTGTTGTTGTTCGTTCTTGACTTTTTTTATCTGCAACATCGACTTTATATACTTATAGGCCAAAAGTTAGGTCTTAATGCACTAGATTTTGTTGCAAATTGAGAGTATGGGAGGCGACTTGTGTATGACAATGATATTTCATAAATTTCACAAATTAAAATAAATAGACAAGCCTTTTTTAAATTATGTGAAATGTTAGAAAGTATTAGAGGGTTGAAATCAATAAAGAACGTGTTTGTAGATGAGCAAGTAGCAATATTCTTACATATTATTACTCATCATGTTAAGAATCAAGTAATTAGTTTAAATTTTAAAAAGTCATGTGAGACAATTAGTCAGCACTTTCATAATATTTTAAATCTTGTGTTGAAATTGCAAGAACATTTGTTTAGAAAGCCTGAGCCCATTCCAACAAACTCTATAGATAATCGGTGGAAGTGGTTTAAGGTAGATTATTAATCCTATTACCTTTGTAACTACATATACAAGACATCAATAGGCTTACTTATAAGTAATTCATTACATTTGATTTGTAGAATTGTTTAGGTGCTTTAGATAGGACATACATCAAGGTTAAGGTGCCAAGTCTAGATAAACCTAGATATCACACTTGTAAAAGGGATATTGCAACAAATATGTTAGGTATATGTACACCTGACATGCAATTTATCTTTGTTCTTCCTGGTTGGGACGGGTCTATAATTGATGGTAGAGTTCTTTGAAATGCATTAAAGAGGAGAAATGGACTTAAAGTGCCTTATTGTAAGCTTTCTTATGATAATAGAAAAGTATTTCAAATTATGCACTATATGATTATTCTAATTAAATAAATAGATAACTTATGTAGTTTGTTTTATATATATTGTTATTACCTAGTTGATGCAGCTACACCAATTGTGAGGGCTTTTTTGCACCTTTTAAGGGTCAAAGATATCATTTGAATGAATGGCATCTAAAAATGAACCAAGCAGTCTTGAAGAACTTTTTAATATAAAAATGCAGCTGCTTGCAATTTTATAAAGAGGTGTTTTGAGTTATTGAAAATGAGGTGAGGTATCCTTAAAAGTACATCATTTTATCCGATTAGGATACATAATCGAATTATTATAACTTGTTATTTGCTTCATAATTTTATTAAGAGGGAGATGAGTTTTGATCATATTAAAGTTTATTTAGGGGAATATATTCAAACCAATGCAGTAGTTGAGGATTTAATAAGTACTATTGATCCTACTGATATTTGTAGTAATTTGATAATGGAATTAGCAAATCAAATGTTTAATGAATAGCAAGTATCTAGGAAAAATGAGGATTGACATTTGTTAGGTATATTGTGAATTGAATGACTGTTTTAGTGTTTCTTTCCTTTGTCAATACAAGTTGTGCTTTTTTCTAATTTGTTATTAGTGTCTTAATATTTTGTCATTTGTTGTTGTTAATTGTTGTTTATATTGTACTTTTTATCATGTGAATAAAGTTTGACAAGTTTTAATATAATATTGTATATATCTTTTTATCCATTTATTTTTCAGCATTATAATTATTTTTTTATAATAAAATATTTAGTGTATGATAGAAAACAATGTCTGCATCTTCAGCCCTAGCTTTCCAAAGTTCAAAGGGAACTAAAAGAAAATAGAATTATCATGAAGATGTTGCACTTATTTTAGCTTTGACTAATCTTCACAATATAAGAAAATACAATGTTGACACTGGTTTTAGAGAGGTTATTTAATAGAACTTGAAAATATGCTTGCAACAAAATTACCAAATGCAAACGTGAAGGTGAAACCGCATATAAAGTCTAGAATAAAGACTTTGAAAAAAGTATGGGCTATTATATATGATATGGTGTAAAGGACACATACTAGTAGATTTGGGTGGGATGATCAAAGGAACATGGTTGTTGCTGATGTTCTGGTATGGGAATCTTATATACAGGTAAGTTTTTGGTTTTAATTATTTTCATTTTAGTTTTTTAATAATAATAAAACTAATAATCTCTTGCTTTTTATTGTTATTATAGTCATAAGGAAGTTGTCCCTTTTAAAAGAAAGAGTTTTCCTTTCTTCAATGAGCTTAGTCTTATTTATGAATGAGATCATGCAACAAGAAAGATGCTCAAGTTGCAGCAGATATCCTTGAAGAAATGCAAGAATGTAATGATACAATAAATAAGGAAACTGAAGGTGAAAACCTAGCTAGATATAGTTTTGACGATGAGGATTTCTCCAATATTCAACTTCAAACATCAGCTCCTAGAAGTGAAACTACTTCAGCAAGGAAGACGAAAAGGCCAAATGAGATAGGTGATCCCATTACATTCGAATCAATTATTACTACTGCCACGATATTGGGTGAAAACATAAAAGAGGCTAGAATTAAGTTTAACAAGAGTGTTGGGGCAAAGGTAAACATCCAATAAAAGTCTCAAGAGTTGAATAGGATTTTAAGTCAAGTAGAAGGATTGACAACAAGGGAAAGGGTTCTTGCTTCAATCAAACTTCTTGAATCTGCAACTTTCATGTTTGTGTTTTTAGTATTGCTCTTGACCAAAGACTTGAATGGCTAAGGGCATTTCTTATTGACCATTGAGCTCGGGTGGCTCTATAACTTTTTGTGAAGGTAAGTTCATGATATTGTAACTTTTTGGCACTTGTGGTTGATGTTGATATTAATTATGAGATTCATTAACAAGTCTAAACCTTTTTTAGCTTACAGTTGTATTGTTAGTTGTATAATGATGATGTTATTGTGGCAACCTTATTAGTTTTATGCATGCTGTAAGTTAGTGTAATAGGATGAACATTTATCCATTACTTTCTAGGTCAATGTATTTTTATAAACTATACCTTAGCTTTTGATTCAATGTAATAATATTCTCACGTTATTTCTCTCTTTGGCATTTATGTTTCCTCAGTACCACGTGCTTGGTTCAAAGATATAATTTTCTATTTAATATATCTAAAGACATAACTAACTTCTTTAAAAAAAATGAAAGACCATCTTTCTAATTTTAAAGATATGATTTTTTATTTAATATATCAAAAGACATGATTTTCTATTTTTGTTAATTTTTTCGTTTTTCCCAAATATTTCTTCTCTAATATTTTGTCTAAAAAATATTTTGAAAATGATCCATAATATATGAAGAATTGTCTAAAAATAAACATCCATACACAAAATTTAATTCATTATGATGGATAAAATATAATGTGATTAAATTATATTTTGGAGTAATTGTCCATTTATAAAAATATGTAAGTAAATTATAATTATTTTTTGTATTTGGGATAAAATACAAATATGTAATAAAATATAATTATGATGGATAATTGTCTTTTAGGATACATATCTATTTAAATTATAATAAAGATAATTTTGTTTTTATATGAAAATAAATGTTAATAAAATAAAAGCTATTTTTATCTTATTATCACTTATACCTTTCTTATAACAATGTTATTTTTACTAACTAAAAACTGCAATAAGTTATAATAGCAATTCTTGTTCTATTTCATTCACTATACCAAACAATAGAATAATTATTTTATTATATTCCTACTTTATTCTATTCTCATAAAATGACTATTTTATTCTGTTCCCGTTTATTCTATTAACCAAATATGTAGTACTTTTTATTATATATACATGTACTTGCGTGATAAATGTGACAACAAGAGTCAAGGATCACAATCAGACACAATTTGAATTTGAATTTGAATTGGAGTTAAATCAATATGGGAGTCCTACTTGGTTCAGACTTTGTACAACCTCAAAGACCGAATGAGTTTGAAATCTTTGAACGGGATAAATGGATACCAGGTTGGTATTGAATCTGTATGTAAAGCTAGTAAGGATTCGGACAAAATTCCATAAAGCAGCAAGCTGTTCGGACATGAGTGGATTTAATGCGGAAGTTTAATGTGGTAAGGATTCATTGAATCTGTATGTAAAGCTAGTAAGGATTCGGACAAAAGGCAGCAAGCTGTCCGGACATTAGTGGATTTAATGCGGAAGTTTAATGTGGGAAGGATTCATTGTTCGAGTAATCCTGTGTTAAGGACGATGAAGACATCGATGTGATCACGGTTTCAGAAAAGATAGGCGTTGTGGACAGCCATGGTCTAGACATCGCAAAAATGGACAGCAACGTTTTGGGCAACTTCGGATAAGTTCTGTTCGTACAATGCTGGTTCGGACTAGATTTAATTTAAAGCGGTTTAGACACTTGGGACTCCTAATTGCAACCTTAGACACCGAGTATCCCTACGTCTGGAGTTAATGTACTTAGTGTATCCATTTATTTTATTTTTACATTTCTACTTGTATTAATAAGTCCAAAATAATTTATTTTGGCACTCAGTAATAAAATTGCATACTTATCAATATATATATATATATATATATATATATACACACACATATAACTTTTAAATGGGCATCAGTATTCAGCAACATTAAAATCATATAAATACAAAAAAAAAAAATATTGATCTCTCAAATCTAAAAGATAATTAATAATCAATAATAAAGCTTTACTTTAATAATTAATTAGTGATAAGCTTATGTGGTATCTTTTAATTAGATCTTATTCGATATATATGTATCTCATTTGTTACACCAACTTGTTTGTTTTAAACTCACTACTCCAATGATAGAATTAAAACATTTTGTTTTTAAATAGAAGTAAAACCAGCATAGATTTTTAACATTTTGTCACATTTATGACATAAAATAATTTTGACAACCAAGTAATTGAATAACTATAACTCTTTGCTTAATGGTTTGTCAACTATTAACAAAATTTTTCATAATGTCAATAAATAATTTGGAATCATGTCATAAATAAATAAAATACTCATTAATAAATAATAAATGTGAAACAATAATTAATATAATAATTTATTTATTTAACAAATATTATCAAACTAAATATCCAGGTTAGGCCCTAGAGAGGTCGAAATAGGAAAGATGAAAGGAACAAAAAGAAGTTATATTTAGAAAGAAAGAGAAACAAAAGGTTTTTCTGTTACTCATTCCTCATGGCATTAAATTGGAATAAAACCTTTTGAGCAGCAAAGAACATATGCATTGTGCAGCAGATAAATGATTGACAAAGTATTGACAGCAAGCCTTTTGAAGACCACATGGAAAGTAAAGATGGCTCCTTATAACATCATCTCCAAACTTTAAAATGTCATCACATCAGAAGTCAGAGACAGAATGTATCCCAAAGAGCTGGAATGAACTTAGAACATGACGTAAAACTCATAACACAATAATTACATCCTGTGGAAGGGATAAAAATATATACTCACCATGAAGGCAATTTAAAATAAGTTGGGTTAAAAGACCTAGAATAACATCTATATCTTAAATGCTTCTTCGTTCTTCCACACAAAATGGGGTCAACTCCTAAGAAGGTCATTTCTAGGTTTTGCAAAAATAACGGTAAGTCACACCTGAACTTGGAAATGGTAAGTTACCTCTGAAGTCTGTTGAACGCACTTTCCTTTCCCTATGACAAGTTCATTTTCCCATCATAACATTACTTCATCAGAAAGTGAAGTCTTAAAATACCTGCAAAACCTCATTCTTGATAAAATATCACGTCTATACTTTCTATAGGAATCAGTTATACTTGGTCTGTAAGCTGCTTCTCAATTTTCTTCTTCAAAGCCTTTTCGAAGTCACGACTTGACAATGATAAAATCTGATTCAGCAGTAATTTCACACCAGACTCCTTTACAATTGCAACTCGTGGTTTAATCCTCTCCTCCAAGCTGTAGCCAAAATATTGAGGAAATTTAACCAGCTCTGACTTTGAATAATCCATGGTTAAAAAGAAATCCCATTTTGGTATCAAGTTATCTACCAAGCTAAAAGTATATAATGCTCCATATCTTGAAGTCATAATCCCAACTTCCTCCACAGTGTATCCTTTATCAACAAAAAATTCTGTTACGGGCTTCAAATTTGCCTCAATGCTAAGACCAAATGTCTGCGGACATCGTAGTAGAAGAACAGCAATATCAACACCCAACGAGCGGAAGTACTTAGCTGTAGGCTGTAGCTTGTCCTCCACACTATAACTTATTATGTTTGGACAACGTGTTAGAATCTTACCAACATTCTCTGATGAAATGCCCATTTCATAAAGGAAATCTAAAGTTGTCTTAACCTTTTGCCTGCTATAAGTAAGAAGTGCAGGAAACCTGTATATAACTTTTGCCCACTGTTTCTTGTCCACACCCAAATTTTCTAAGAATGTCATGGTAGGTATAAGATTTTCAGAGAGACTAATTCCACACAGTTGAGGCCTTTTACTGAGAATGATGGGAATGTCAGACTTTGGTACACCAAGTTCAAGAAGGAACTCAACAACAGGTTTGATTTTCCCCTCCAGACTGTAGTAGGCAAAAGATGGGAATTTGCGTGTAATTACCTTGATCTTCTCAAGATCCATACCAAGCTCCATGAGGTAGAGAACTTGAGGACGGAGCTTCCCTGCTGGGCCTGTCTCACTAACACGAGAAACAGCTTTTAACTTCTTGGAGTCAACAGCTGAATCTGGAGGAGATACCTGCATTACAGGTTTATCTTTAACTGGTGGGTCAGGAAAATTTTCAACTACATCTACCAGAGTTCTTCCGTGCTCTTCAAGGAGAGATTCAAGGTAAGGGGTAAGAGCATCCCTGATCTCAAGAGTTGTGAGCTCTCTTCCTGCAATGCCAAGTAGCATTTCTTCAGCAGTTTAACCAATTAGAATAACAACACTCATGCTAATGTTGTGAACAGAAAGTAAAACATTGTAATCGAACCTACGAGATACCGAGATTTATGAACAGAATGAAGCCTTGACACAAGGTGGTCAATAAAAAGGTCAGATTTGTTTATGATTCTTGCAGCAACTGCATTGCTCAGACCCTGCTTCTTCAAGAACAAGGTTAAAACAGCCTTAGCTTCTTCTTTTTCTGCTGCAATCAGGGTTGGTGGCACCACTCTTAAACTAAAAGATCCATCTGCTTCAGAATCAGCTGCTAACATACAAAGGTCAGAGTTAGTGTCCCATAGAGAAAGATAAGCAGGAAAGTATGGTAACATTTGTTAGTTGATGTTGGCACAGTCTCCAAAGACATGGCTTACCAAACTTTGCTCTGCAGAAGAAGAGTTTCTCAGGGAAAGGAAGTCGAGTCCTGTAAGAAAATAAAGTAAATTATCTCTTTAGCACACTGTCTCTGCTGAACAATTGAAACGTCATTTAGTCAGGCATTCTGGAAGCATCACAAATTCACTACAGAATCAGTAATTGTATCTAAGGAACACTGCTTCAATTTTGAGATACACTCTTCTAAAAAAGAACCCCAATATTCTCCATTTCTTAAATTATCTCATCTATTGGCCCATTCTGCTGACTAATTGTTTTATCACTTGCTACAGCTCTAAGATTTCTTCATTAAGGAACAGGAAACCTCTGCCCTGTGTTCCCAATACCTCACTAAATGTCCAACTCGATCAAACCTCCTTTAAGGTTCAATCTCAAACTGCAAATTGAATCAAACATTTGTTATAAAGAATACAAATATACTCCAAATCTGAAAGCGAGACTAGAACCCCATACGTCATAATTGTCTACAATTGCTTTTCGTCTCTCCACCCATTTAATAACTCCATCTCTTCTCATTACCACCGACTTACTCACAAAGAGCAATACTAGCAGTGTGAAAAGTTCCAAACATCCAACACACCAATATGTGTTACAGGTAATACATGCTCACTTCCAATCATCTTGTTCTTGTCACACATCCACTTAGCAAAATTCCTTAGGCATGTCACCTAAATACATGCCCTGAGTGACATTGGGAAGTCAAAAGGAACCAGAGTCAAGTCAATAATTCAAATTTTTTTTCACAAAACGGATATTGTCCGCGGTTATCCAACTAAACAAGTGTAAAAACAGGGGAAAAAAAGGCTCATTTTAACACAAAAAAAAAAAAAAAAAAACCCAGAAGCCTTTCTAAGTTTCAACAACAAAGACACACAAAGTTCACTTCTTCTACTAATGTTCTTCCAGTAGAGCAAAACCCAAGTGAGATATCTTCCAGCAAAGCATCTAACTTCAAAATACCCTTTTGTACAACATTACAAATAAATAAAATGGGAAAAAAAGGGTACTGATTTCCCTTTATCATCTAGTAAAATATGAAAGGAAATGCCGGAGTGTCAAAAGAATATTGAAACAATGAAGAAAATGAAGAGGTAAGGCAAGCACCTGGTAATGGGGAAGGGTCCTCTGGAAAGAGAAGAGAGGTCCATTGATGGCCGGATTGCACAAAAAGCTCTCATTTTTAGCTTTCGAGTTAGAAACCCAGAAGATTTTCTATGCTTTTTCAGTTGCCGGATATATAGGCAAGGACCAAGATTTCTGCCAAATATCAGGCTCGTGAAATTCCTGCCACAACTTTATAACACGATGCCGTATTGTCTTATGAGGATTCTAAGGGAAAAGCAAGGGTAAATCAACAACAGGTTGATTCGATTCGTTATTTCATTTAGTTGAAGGCTTTAGATTTCGTTATCAAAGTTGAAAGTGATAGGGTTTTTTTTTTAATAGAGAGAGAAAGTATTGTAAACAAAAAAAAATGTGTCGTAGAGGAAGATCGAAACAATTCAAGTATTAAGATTACATTTGTTTAACAATAAGTGTGAAAAAGAATTAATCAGTAAAAGAGAAATAAAGAGAATTTAGGAAGAAACTTTAGGCGAGAACGTGTTAGCTTTGAAAAAAAGAGAACTCCTTTAACAAAATAAATAAAAATAAAATAAAATAACTATTTTATGAGAATAAAATAAGGTGGGTATAAAATATAATAGTTATTGAGTAATTTAATAAAAAAATATAATAAATCAAGAATAGTTATTATGGATTATTATAGTGTTTTGTAAGTAAAAATAACTTTGAAATAAGAAAAGAATAAACAATAAAAAGATAAAAATATCTTTTATTATATATATATGATTATTTATTTTATTTTATATATTTTTAAATATTAATAATTTAACATTTATTTAAAATATTAATAATTGATCATTTCAACATTAATATTTTATTTTTATTTTAATCATTAATATTTTAAATTGTGAATATATTATTTATAATTTAAAATGTTATTATGATTATTTATTTTTATTTTATTTTTCAAATATCTTTTTTATAATTTATTTAAAATATTCATAATTTATAATTTAAATATTAATATTTTAATTATAATTTACTAATTTATATTTTAAAATATTAATATTTAATTTATAATTTAAACGTTAGTATGATTGTTTATTTTTATTTTTTAAATATTAATAATTTGTAATTAATTTAAAATATTAATAATTGATCATTTAAATATTAATATTTGATTTATAATTTAAATGAAATTATGATTAAAATATTAATAATTTTAATCAATTTTTAAATTTAAAATATATTTTTATAATATATTATTAAAAATTAAACTTTTTTCTTTTTATAATATTATTAATAATTGATAATTTAAATACTAATATTTTATTTATAATTTAATCATTAACATTTTAAAATGCTAATATTTTATTTATAATTTAAATGTTATTATGGTTCAAATATTAATAATTTTAATTAATTTTTAAACTTAAAATATTATTTTTATAATATATAATATATAATATGTAATTTTTCAAACTTATAAAGAACATTTCGATCGTTGTCACTTTTTAAGGCTAATCCTTAACCAAGGAATAGCTAATACCATGGGGGGTGTTGGTATTAACTATTCTTTAGTTTTAACTTATTTTGGAGAATAGCCACTCTAAAGGAATGGCTATTCCTTGGAGCATGTGGGAATCAAATAGAGGAATATTTGTTTCTTAGGAATAGTCATTCCCCTAACCAAATATACTATAAAAGAATTGTAAGGCTCTATATATAATACCAAAGTGACGGTTATTCAAAAATAGGTTTTGATATGCCTAATGAATAACATTATTATGAAGCGCTTTAATAAGAGTAATCATTACTGTAACACATTTTGTGGACATTAAGGTAATGATTTTATGGCATACAATGTGAGTGATCATTGAAGTAATTGGTATAATAAGACTTATTCTCGAGTATAAGGTAATAGAGAGAAGTTACACAAGAAAAGCTATATGAGAACAAGTTCAGAGAAAAAGGTGTATGTGAACAAGTATAAAAGAAGAAGATGTACGTGAATAGGTACATGAGAATAAGGTAAGAAGGTGAAACACCAATACTTCAGGAAAATGTTAAGAGGAAGACCTCTTAACTATATCCACATCTAAACCACCAAGCCAAACCCTTTGAAATATCTCAAGATGAAAGTAATCCATGAACCCTACCACTTATTTCGAGTTATTTTTACTACTATCCGTGTAAAGTAGTTATTCTAATAATATTAATTGTTCCACATGGAGCAGTGTTCCACTTATTATAGTTGTTCTTCGTGAAGTAGTATTTCACTTGTTCTAATTATTTTGCGTGAAATAGTATTTCAGTTGTTCTAATTATTTTGCGTGAAGTAATATTTTACTTGTTTTAATTGTTTTGCGTGAAGTAGTAGTTGTTTTCATTATTCTCTGTATAATATTATGTAGTAAAATAATTTTTTAGAGAATAGGTATTAACCAAAATTGACTATCTACATTTTGCCACTTCTATAAGAATTATTTCTTAAAACTAATTCTTATGTATTAATTTAAAATGTAAAAGTTTTATTTTGTACTATAATGTATTGTACAATAACACTTCAAGTAGTAACTCCTCGAGTAGTATCGCCTTAGATAGTAACACCTTAACCAGTGATGCTTTAAGTAGTAACATATTGCTGTCTTATGAAATATTTGATTACTCATGTAACAATATATTTTTCATAAAATAAGATTTTCAAAATGCAAATCGTAAAATGAAAGTTAATCTTTTTTCATAAAAATCTTGATTCTATATGCCCTATAAATATGAAACTTACTATGAACAATTTGCTTCATTCAAATTCCAGGTAAAACAAAATTCAAAGTTAGGTTTATTCTTTTGTGAATCTTTTGAGCAAGCAAGTTGTTGTTCTTCTTCTTCTTATAATTTCTTGTTTACTATCTTTCTCTTTTATTTGCAGTTTCTTGCTTTTCAAAAAATTGAATTTCTTTTGCTTGTTGCCCCTTGCATGATATTTTTTTTATATGATAAAAGAAAATTTTTCATGCACGAGATGAGGCTTTTTAATTGAAAGAGAAAATTTTTTTTTATGTATATAAATATGTTCAAGCAAACAAATAAATTATTTGATTTTAGAAGAAGAACTTAGAACAAGTATTATTTATGTTTCATAAAAAAACTATCTTAGTAAGCAAAAGGAGAAAATTCATCTTAAAACAAGAATTTGTTTCAAGTCATGATTTATAATTTGTAGCTAAAAGTAAAATTACAAAAGCAAAAGTGCAAAAGATAAGCAAACATTACAAGGAATTTTTTTTTTATTTAATTGACTTTTTGTCTTAAAGCTTGTTTCGATGCTCTTGTTTGTTTTTGAAATATAACTATTATTTTATTTTGAATTTCTTGCATGTGAAACCTTTGATAGAAACATTTAACAAGAAAAGAGATATAGGAAGAGAGATAATAGAACAAATAAAAGATACCAAGTCTTCAATATGTCAACTTCTATTTATAGGCGAGTTAGAGTGAAAGAAACAAATAAAAGTCAGCCTACATGTCAGCTGTTTGGTGTTTTCTTTTGTTTACTAGCAGCACAAGCTACGGTTCTTTTTTTTTTTTATGTATATATAAATGGGTTTTTCTAATATTGAAGCTCACAAGCTGTTGTTTCCTTCTTTCTTTTAATATATTTATTGGGGTTTTGAAGGAGCTCGTGGCTTCTTTCAATTAAGCGAGCTCTTTTAAGTAAAGCTTTTTTGATTGAAGCTCACGACACAAGAAGCCACATGCCAATTAAGTTATTGCTCGCAACACGTGGCTTTTCTATTTGAAGCTCATAGTACTTATGCCACGAGCTCACAGTACTTAGGGTAATTCTAGCATGAGGTTTTTTTTATTTAGAATTTCTAATGATTTTTTTAAAAGAATATTTTATATTTTTTTAATGAAGAATAAAGCTTTTTTTAATGCTTAAAAACTATGAGAATTTAACCACCATGCACAGCAAAGCAAAATCTGTTTGCTTAGCAAGTTAACCATCATTTTAGGGAGGTTAACTATTTGTTTCAAATAAGTATGTTCTTTTCTTCCTCTAACTCCACTTGAGATATATTGCAAAACCACAACAATAAATCTAATATTTATCTAAATCACAAGGCATATGACCTTAAACATAAGTTTCTATCTATTTTTTCTTCATTAGAAATTATTTACAAGATAGGAGTTTGAAGAAAATGATTCTTTAATTGGGTGATAATATTGCCAAAGATATTGGGTTGTTTCCACATTTACTAAACAGTGTATAAGACATATTTAAAGACTGGGGATGCGATCAAGATATTTCTGGCAATACATTCCCTTTTTAATTAAACAATTAATTACATTGTTGATAACATTCTTGATGAGATTACTCCACTTAGTGTGTTAAAAATGCAAGTATGTACCACTAGAAACTTACATGATTAAATCAGTTAGAAAATAATATAAAAATTGGTTCAATTTCTTATGCTAACTGCAACTGGGGAATTCTATGCAGTCTAATCACCAAGTTTCGCGTGCTTTTATCTCTTAATACCGCATGCAGTTTATTGTGTCGCTCGCAGCACAATTTGGTGTGTTGCTCGCGGCAGAAGTATCGAGAACCATTTGGTTTGTTGCTATATTGTGCAAATTTTTTTCAATAATAATAAAAGATATTACAAAATTTTAATAATGATGATAGAAATTATAATTTATGTCACCACAATAAATTTTTATTTTAATTTATATTTCTTTAAGTGACATATTTTTTTATGAAATAAAATCGTAAAATGTAACTATTTAAACTTTCAGAATTTTTTTAATAGCAATATATAATAATTATTTTGCTAGTGCATATAATATTTATAATATTACTAAAAATTTGTAAAATACAATCAAAATGCATAATGTTAAGTCAAAGTTATTATAATGAGCGTAAAGATAATTATGATTGTGTATGAGTACTTAACTCTTTTTGACCTATTGCTTGTAAGATTGGTGAAAATCCTCTTATTCCTTATGAATGATACATCAATTCGAGTGTGATCACCATATAAGCCTTTCTCTCCTAGTCATCTTTCCTCTTGTGTTACAAGGACTTTGTGTACGTTTGGTTAAATTTAAGAGTTGCACTTTTATCGCTTTCGGTATTCAGACTTTTGTTTACTAGTAGTGCTTTTGGCCCTTGTATAACACATATATAATAGAATAATTCGAAAGCAGACTTGTGATAGCTAATAATCTATAAGCAAATACTTCTCCAAAAATGGGAACGAATGTCACAATTCATATATGATGCTAACAAAGCTGAGATTGAAGTTAAGAGGGATTGCAACAAAGATTGTTGTATTGAAGAGCTAGAGTTGCGAAGATGATTAGATACTTACTCTGATAGCAATTTTTCTTAAAAATAATTAGATAAGTCGAGAGGGATTGTAGCAAAGATTGCTTTATTGAAGAATTATGAAAAGGGGTTGCGAAGATGATAGATGCTTCCTCTAATAGCAACTTTTCTTAAGAATAATTAATACTTTCTCCAATTATAAAAAATAACAAGAAATAGAATATTTTATTCAATATTTTTATTTTATTCTAAAAGTTATAATTTCACTTTAAATGAATGTTGTAAACATCCAAACTTATTTTTGATTACGAAATATGTGTTCTTCACTCACATACTGC
Organism: Theobroma grandiflorum; assembly: GCA_036013995.1. NCBI lineage: Eukaryota > Viridiplantae > Streptophyta > Magnoliopsida > Malvales > Malvaceae > Theobroma > Theobroma grandiflorum. Next base: position 11,662,007 of record CP142126.1, read on the forward strand.
CTTTTTAGCTGGTTTCGGTATTTTGGAAGAAAAATGACCAAAATGCCCATGTGAGGCAAAAATTATTTTTCTATCGTTTTAAGTTGGAAAAAGCTTAAGAGCCTTTAAAACATGATATTTGATAACGATTGCTCACGGGGGAGATAAGAAAATTGATATGTAAGCCTTGCGGGATTCCGGTCGACATTCCGAGTAATGAGTGCCTATCGGGACGTCGCGACGATTGTCACGAGCTCGAGGAGAGTACCGGGTCGAGACATCGGTGGCCTATCAGCCGCCATTTCGTGAGGTTGAGGGAGTAGGGGAAAGTGCTAAAAGTTGAGAGTGTTTTCCAGTTTTTTTTTAGGCTATGGTTCAACTTAACGGAGGAATAGTGACAAGGAAGGCTAATGAGAAAGAAAAAAAGAAGATGCAGATGGCAAAAAAAGAAACAAAAAAGATGCAGGTGGTTGAGAAAGATAAAAAGATGCACTGAAAAAAAAACTTGAAAAAAGAGAAAAAAGTGGAGCAAAATATTCTCACATAATTAAGATTTTTTCTGGGTTTTCTTCTATAAAAACTATTATGATTAGATCTTCTAATAAGTTTAGCGTACTTGTAGAAAATATAGATGAAGACAAAATAGAAATTGAAAGTTGTGAGATTGATAACCAGCTGACTCGCATGAAAAAGGAAGTGCATAATTTTTTTGATGGCATGTAGGAAGATAACATGGTTGTAGCAAATGAAGCTAAGAGGCCAAATGGTGCAAAGAAAAAAAATTATGGTTGAAGCAACTAGGGTTAAGCTACCAAATGATGAAAAAGAAAAGTTACATAATTTATTAGAATATAGTAGCAATTTGGAAACCTCTTCAGATGATATGGATTTAGAGGCTATAATCGAAAAAGCTATAGATAATGTTGTTAATGTGACGATAAGGAAAAAAAAAAACAACAAAGTCATTCAAAACACTTCAGCTGTGCGTTGGGAATTTTCTTTTGGATAGCAATAGGATGTTTATGAGACCATAGAGAATTTTGTAATGAACATGCAAGTTGTTATGGTTTTATCGTTAGAAATTGAGGAGAATATTATTTTTGAATCCCATCCCTTAAGGCATAGATGTAGAAAATTAGAAAAAGATATGCCCTATAAACCAACAGCATTTGTTTCAAATGATTTATAGTTTGGTTTCGAAAGGAGTAATTCAGCTTTCGGTGAAAGGTTACAAAAAATCAAGAAAAAAAGTATGAAAAATTCTACCTTTTATGAACTTTATTCTCTTGATTATTAATGTTTAATTATTTGATATTGAATGCTCAAGGAGTTGCAAGTAAGATTGTTCAAAAAAAAATTACAACTCTTTCATAAAATAAAGGTATTAGTTATCCTTGAACCAATGGTTGATCCTTCAAAAATTCATTATTATCGGTGTCCTTTGGGCTTTGCAGGATCTATCTCCAATTACCCAAATAAAATTTGGGTGTTTAGGACTTTTGATATTGGTTGTGAGGTTTTGATTGATCATGTGCAGTGTCTTCATGTGAGCTTGTCTATGCAATGGCTGTCAAGGCCTTTCCTTGCCATTTTTATTTATGCTAAATGCATTAGAACTGAAAGAAGACCATTATGGGATTGTTTAAAAAATCTATCAACAAACTTCAAGGATCTGTGGATTGTTGGAGGAGACTTTCATATGATAGTGAGTAGTGAAGAACATTTGTATGGTTGTGCACCAAATAGTGGTTTCATGGAAGAATTTGCTATGACATTATTGGATTATGGACTCCTTGACGCTAGTTTTGAAGGTAATCCCTTTACATGGTCTAATTCTCATATGTTTCAAATGTTAGATCGCATATTGTATAACCATGAATGGTTAGTTTTTTTTTTTTTTATTACTTGAGTGCAACATCTAAAACAAGATGGATCTGACCATGCCTATTACTAATATCCATTTCTAATGTTGCTACAAGAAGGCCTTTTTCATTCAGATTTTTGTAAGCTTTGGTGAAGCATCATAATTTCATGCAATTTGTAGTAGAAAATTGGAAAGCACCTGTCACGACTCGAAATTCCCATCGAGCCCGTGACAACCTCCTTGATATCCCAATAGACATTCATTACCTGAAATTCTGATCGAAACCTCACAAGGCTTAACATCAGTTTTCTCATCTCCCTCATGAGCAATAGCTGCTGAACATCATGTTTTAAAGGTTTATAAACCATTTCCAAACCAAAACAATCATAAAATAATTTCTGTCTCACAAAGGCATTTTGTCATTTTTCACTGAAAATTTCGAACCCAGTTAAATATATAGTATATAAGTGAAAAACACATATTTTGTGATCCAAATATGTTTTGCTATCTAAAACATTCATTTTAAGTAAAATTGTAGCTATTAGAAAATAATAAAAATATTTAATAAAATATTCCATTTTCTTGTAAATCAATTTTTATAGAACGCAACGTAAATAATTTTTACAGTATAAAAGTAAAATAAATTCATACATACAGTAATAAAGATAACCAGAGTATGAAATTTAATTTACAATGACATGTGGGCCCACGAATGACAAAAGTAAACTAAGGCTGTGAACCTACTACTTTTGAAGATGCAACTCCAACTGTAGCCCTTGACAAAATCAGCTATCTATAAATTATTCTGAGCTTGAAATGGGCGGAAAGAAGGGTGGTGAGATTATATAATCTCAATTAGTAAACAAAAATATCATCTAAATAATCTAAAGTCGAGTAATAGGAGACAATCAAAATGTCCCATCACAATATGTGTTTCGTAACTTGAAGATTCATCCCAACCCATGTAAACAATTGTATTTCATTAAATTTTCAACAAGGCTTATGACTTTTTCATAAACTTGGCTCATGCCAAAACCAATACTCGTGGACACTTAATCTTCATCAGAGTGCACCAAGGATGTAAAAATTTCATATGTGCATAAAACACATTTTTGCGTTTGAAAGCACAGCCGTTCCTTGGCATTAGCGGAGTTCACTCTCACGTGGTGGTTTGGCGTGACGTGAACTCTACTTGTCATGATCCGGAATCTCCCATCGAGCCTATGACAACTACCGCAATGTCCCGATAAGCACTCAATCCCCGAGTACTCTATCGAGACCTTGCAAGGCATCTCGTACCAGTTTTCCATTTCCCCCGTGGTTATCAATTTCCAAGAAATATTTTTTAGAGAATAAAATTTAAGTTTCGTATCAAAACTATCAAAATACACCATTTTCCACACAGGGGCATTTTCGTTTTTCGTTTTGTTCAAAAACTTCAGAATCCAGTTTTTTGAACGTAAAGGTAAAATGAAGTTATACATAATAACATGTACATATTCAAATATACAAATCAGTTTACAATGACACGTGGCCCTACTATGTACAACTATGTACCTTTGTATACAAAGACGCGACTTCGATTAAGCCTCTATGTGCACTTCGAGTGCTTATTCATAGTCTCGAGCCTGAAAGGGGGAAGAGAGGGTGGTGAGTTTTACAACCCAGTGAGTTGGATAATTACCATCTACGACATCTAAAGTTGAGTAGATGGAGACAATATATAAAAATGCCATATCACCATATAATTCATAACAATAAGTTTAGTAAAATCATGCCAAATAATTTCATTAATTCAAACACAAGGCTTATGATTTAATTTGTAAAATCAGGTTTTGACCAAATTTTGTACTCGTGAACACTTGATCAGAGCGCCCTATCGAGTCCGCCAAGGCTGTTACAATTTATATCATAATTGAAAAACACAGTCGTTCCTTGGCGTTGGCCTAATTCACTCTCACGTGGGGTTAGACATGGAGTGAATCTGGATATCTCGAGAGTTATCCTACGCACCTCTCCAACCGAGATTATAATTCTTGAGTTTACCGTGCTCCTCCTAAAGGCAGTCCACGGAAACCACCACTGCAGTGACTAATTAAACCCACCATATCACTAAAAATTTCGCGGCATAACAAAGCAATTTTTATATTAGCCAGCCTACGCGGCAAACAGCAATTTATGCCAATTTTAACACAATAAACCAGCCAAGCATGCTCACCAAAATCATAAGCCATAATTTCAAATTTTATACATAAACACAATTTAACCTGGTCTCCACATACTCAGTGTTATTAAATCGATTTTTCGATTTAAAAATCATTTGTAAAATTCAATTTATTTTAATAGCACATAACCAGGTAAAATTACTTCAGATATTGAAAATGGTAAATTATCCACTCACCTCGTCATAAGAGTGCAAGACACTCCTGTTTTAATTTCCACTACATCATTTTTCTTCGGTGTTTGGGAGCCCAACACCTATACACGATTCACGACACAAAATTCCATTATTTGTGTCCAACCAATATAATTTATTTCAGGCTCTACATACTTGGAAATTGGGTAAAAATGGTTTGGACAGTCGTTAAATCACGGTGTCCGACCGACTCGCCTACACGCTTCTAAATTGCTAAAATCCTTAATTAAATTCCGATTTGACCCATTTCACTTTCTAATAGTTCAATTCTATCCATAATGTTCAATTACAGTGAATATGGGTCAATGTATCAGTCTTAGACTGAAAATTATGATTTTACCCCTAGTGGGTAAAAATTTTGATTTTTGCTCTGAAAATTCTCATTAATTTCCTATATCCATAATTCATCATAATTCATCAAAATACCTCAATTAAGCATCATTTCAGCAACCAATTTCTCTCTCTAATATTCAGCCTAGGCCAGGAAAAATGGGAAATAATTATTTCTTTGCTAATTTTGCTTACTAACATGCTAAACTAACACTAAACACTAACATATATCAAAATCAATTATTACCATCAACTTTCTCTCTCTAAACCCATATGACCAGATCTGAAATCATTCTCAAATCACTTGATTCAACTATGGAAAATAATGGGAAATGCATGGGAAAGGTAAAGCACAAGACAAATTTAAGAAAATTTACCTTTAACTTGATAAATCTTGGATTTCTACACTTTTCCCCTTTGATTTTCCCCTAGGGTTCTTGATTTCCTTCTTTCTCTCTTTTGCCTTGTTCTACCCGACCCTCACATGTCCAGCAAACTGAAAATTTTGGCCTTTTTATAGTTGAATAAAATAATATTATTTTATTCATTTTTTAAATATTTTATTAATTTTTTTCTAGCCATCCATTTTATTTCAAATTTCCACCATATGTTTGTCTTACATATCCATAGTTTTCCAGAAAATTCTGGACCATTCCAAAAATTTTGGTGGTGTAATTTTACAAAATTACACTTTTACCCTCGAAAAAGTTAAAATTACATTTTTACCCCAAAAATTGAAAAATTACCACAAGGCATATTTTTCACTCCTCAAACTCATACCACACTCCAATTTATCAAATTTGATCTAAATTCTCTCAAAAAATTAAATTTGGTCCCCCGATGGTAAAATTACCATTTTACCCCTACACTCCAAAATATACCGGAATTGCATTTCCTTTCCACTTTTCAATCTCAAATTATGTTTTAACTAGTCTAAATAATTAATCTAAATCAAATGGGGCCAAAATCTTCTTTAAAAATTCTCGATTTGACCTTTAGTGGTAAAATTACTATTTTACCATTGTGTCTTAAAAATACCGAGAATTACACTTTTTCACTGCTAAACTTCATTTTATGCTCCAATAATCATATTATATTTCATATAATTATTCTTGGTCATTAAAAATCAAAATCTTTATTAAAAATCTCGATTTTGTCCTGAAATTGAAAAATGATCGTTTTGTCCCTAATCGGTCAATTTATCCGATTAATTCCAAACTGAACCTCGAACTCCAAATCACTGTTTTAAGTAATCCCTGGACTATGAAATTGAGGATTTCACTCTTAAAATCCTTGTTTGAACTTGTTCGAGGTTTAATTGACTAAATGGTATTCCTAAGGACAATATAGTCATTTAACTTATTTCCCGGGGTAATTCAATATACAAACATGCTGTCCAATGCATGTGAATGACCTGTCACCGATAATTTAGGGTCAGATGTTACAACACTACCCCCCTTAAAATAAAATTTTGACCTCAAAATTTCATTCATCATATTCTAAGGAAATGGGGGTATCAGATTTTTCTTTGATACTTAACCTCTCAAGTTATCTCCTTTATAAGGAAACTTTGATTCGTTACTTCAATTTCCTTCAATACGACTTACATATTTCACTTATATTTATCTTGAACCTTTAAAAATTTGATCATCAATAATTTCTTCAATAATGATTTCTTGCCTAGAGACATGCTCAGTGTCTCTATTCCTTTTATTAAATTTGAACAAAAATTTTGTTCCATTTATATCAATTTAAATAATTTCTTACACTTATGTATGTATATACACCAATCACCATCATCACTTGATCATTCCTCAACATCTTTTTGACATCCATTCATTCATTCCCATCCTTAAACATTATTATGTATCTTATAACATCATTAACATATCACATTCCTTCCATACACATCCTTTATGTAGGGGAAATTAATAGTCTCTATGATCCCCACATATCTCATATTAAATTTACATACAAACAACGTAGATTTTTCCTTAATCCTCTTAATGTCAACATTTACATCCATCTCACATGGATTCATACTATAAATTTCATTTTCTTGACTATTTTTCTCCAAAATTCCTTAATTCCACAAGATTTTAATTTTCGATGAAGATTCTCATTATTGTGCTACTCATACAATTCATCACACATCAATTTTAAACTTCAGACTTTTAGAGTTCATCCTTTACTTTAATTAGTCATATAATCATTTCCATGCATAAAAGTACGCGTCGAAAAACTCACAATGCTCTCAAGTAAGAAAACATAACTGTCGCGACCCAATTCTCGGGCCATGACCGGCGCAAGAACCCAATGAGCATAGCTCACTAAGCTCAAGCAAGCCTATTTTTCATTTACTTTATTTACTGTACGACTGTGCGATGCATACGCCCGTAATGCACTCAATGTGCTCACAAAGCCAATTCCCAATGGCATCATAGATAATAATGTACATGCACTATACCAGTTATGTATTTAGTAATTTATATTGCACACACATATTTACATTCATACCAGTCAAACATAAACTTTGACAATGTACATTACATGTACATAGCCACAATACAAAGGCCCACGACTTCCAGCGGAGATATTTACAATAAAAACGGGTAACTATTGAATGCTGGACACCTACCAAGAGACGAACTACAGTGATCCCGCGATCTAGGATTCTATAATCTCCTGATATGAAAACATGAATTTTTAAAAACTGTGATTACGAAACTCAGTGAGTGAACATTAGGTGGAAACAAGCAATAATATCCAAGAAGTATTTTTAAACCATGATGCACACATTTGGAACAAAACATTTTTGATCCAATTTATTATCAAACCTCTTCCTTCAACTCAAATTAATTTACAATGAAGGAGTATTCAATTTCATACATATGCACTCAGATGAATACAATATCCCACTCTCTCACCAGCTTATGTGCAACCCTCAAATCGCTCACATAGCTAGAGTCATCGTGTGCATCTCATGCACAAACAATATCACTCAATCTCACCAGCTCATGTGCAACCCCCACATCGCTCACATAGCTAGAGTTATTGTGTGCACCTCGTGCACAAACAATATCACTCAATCTCACTAGCTCATGTGCAACCCCCATATCGTGCACATAGCTGGAGTTATAGGGTGCACATCGTGCACAAACAATATCACTCTCCATATCTCTGCAACCATCATCACCGACATGTACCCCCCACATTGTACACATGTACGGTTAGAATTATCACACAATATTATTGGTCAATACATATCACCCATCAACACACATATATAGCAGCATATTACAGAGCATATGAATTCATGCCTTTATGCATATCACAATTCACACATCAAAACATTTTTATCAAAGGCTTGTTTTCAAGCATGTATTTTTAGAAATTCGGATAAAATCATTCAGATTATCCATTTCAATACACGTACATTTCCCAAAATAATTTGAAATGCAAATTCACTCACAGTGTCAAAAATTCAGATTCCGGGTGCACTCGGATTAATAGTCCTCAATCACGATTCCTTTGCCTTTTTCGGATGTCTCACCACCTTGACACAAAATAAAATTAAGAAATTTACTATATTGCCCTTAAGCTAATATAAACTAATTTAAATTACTAACGCATGATAGGCAAATGAAAGATGCGTCTGATTATCACTTTAACGCGGTATTACCTAATTTCGACCGATTACCCGATTAATTGGCCAATACATCCGATTTGATTCCAAATTGCACCATTCTTTTTCTAATACCTTAATTCACCACATACCATTTCAAAAAAACTAATTTTCAGCATTTAAACCCTTCAATTTCTTTGGATAAAAATTTGATCATTACAGTGCATTAGCATTGTAATTTTTTTTTCCTACTTAACTTTTTCACTTTAATTGGTCATTTTCTAATTTATTTCATTTCAAATGAAATCATTTCATTTGAAATGAAACAATTCCTCATTGTTTCTCAACACCCTAGGTTCAGCCTTGAGTGATTCATGGGGAAATCAAATTTTCTTTTTACGGTTTTGCTTACTAACATGCTAACCTATCTCCAAACACTAACATAGTCTAGAATCAAGCCAATCCAACAATCATTCCTCATCCATACCCATTTTTCAGAATTGAACTCATCATGATATCTCAATATTCAACCATGAAAATCAAGAACAAAAGCATGGGTATTGTAGATCATAAGCAAAAATGAAGAAATGTTACCTTTTTCAATTGATTTTCCTTGAAAATCACACTTTTCCTTGGATTTCTACCTAGGTTTTCTTGTTTTTCCCTTTGTTCTTCTTTCCTTTCCCTTAAATCTGGTGTGTGCCAAAATTAGAGAGAGAAAGTGATTGAAATGGCTGATTTTTAAGCTTTAATAATAAAATAATCAAGTATGCCACGTGTCGCATGCTTATTTGCCCATTTTTCTAACTTTTTTGACTTTTTCTTCCATAATTTTCCACCACATGATTATTCTAAATCAAGATATGATCAAAAGATGACCATGGCTGGAAAAATATGATCTGGTGGTGGAAAATTACCATTTTACCCCTAGGATGGTAAAATTACAATTTTACCCCTATACTCCGAAATGTCCCGGAATTATATTATTTTCACTATCCAACCTCAAATAACACTAATATTGATCAATATTAACCAAATGGGGCAAAATCCTTTCAAAAAATTTGTCGTTTAGTCCTCTAGTGGTAAAATTACCATTTTGCCCTTGTGTTCCAAAAACACTGAGAATCACAATTTTACACTGCTAAACATCATTTTATAATCCAACAATCATAACTGTATTTCATAAAATTATTTTTGGTCCAATGTGATCAAATCTTGACTAAAAATCTCCATTTTATCATCAAATGGCAAAATGACTGTTTTGTCCCTAACTGATCAATTTTCCCGATTAACTCTAAACTGGACCTTGAACTCCGAATCACTATTCTAAGTCATTCTGTGAGTTTCAGAATTTTCAAATTCCTCTTAGAATTTCTATTTGAGCTAGTTCAAGGTTCGATTTAACTTAATTGTACCACTAGGTACAATACCGGCTTTTAACAAATTCGACAAGGTCTCTCAATAACATTAACACGTGGACCCACTTTCACGTAATAACATTCGGGAGCATCGCTTCCACCAGATTCCCATAGAATGCTATGGTAGCCTCAATGATGTTGGCTCACATCGGAGCTATCAAGCGATCGCAATCGCGTAAATCATCTGTGGCCTTGCCACGTATATCACAGACCATGGCCCCAGCCATGTCTAACAGCCCATCGGCCACCCGACAATGTTTCTAGCTAGAGCTCACTCATGCATCAAGGTCACATTTAACCGATGTGACATCTGACACACTCTCAACGCTTCTGATTTATAAAAATAGAATATTTTTTGGGTCCAAAATAAGCTTCTCAAGTCTATATTTTCCAAACAATTTCTAAGGATATCTTTCATCCACAATTGTGTCAATCTTCTCATATCTAATTTGCATCTCATTCCAATAGACTCCTTATGTACTCCATACCATTTTTATTCAATTGTTGTCTACTATACACATACATTTTCTAATTCCAACGATACTTTAAGTTTTCCGCTTTGACACAATTCATTGTATTTCATGCAATATCATCAATTTCACTATTGATTCGTCATTCAAGATTTATACCAATTTGAACCTTATATGTCTCAAACAATTTCTGATCACTATCTTCATAACTATTTAAAAGATTTTCATTATCGGGGTTCTCTTTCATTACCCCTTGTTCACTCTTTCTTATAAATATATCGTACTTTTCTCTTAATCACTTTATCAATTGTACTTGAAGTTGGCAAAATTCGAAACTAAGTTTTTCTTCTGTACTTTGCAACGCCAACATAAGTATTATTTTTAGCTTATCCTTTCCTTTTCATAACCACTTGGTTCTATGCTTATTTTTGCCTCGTTCATAGCAAAACTTCTCTTAAATATTTTCTCTTTAGAAATATCTATCTAGATTTTATGTCTCACAACCTATGATTATCCAATTCATGATTTAGCCATTTGGCTCTTTAGTTAATTTCAAGACTACACTTATTATACTCGTCACATATGCTTTGAAATTTTCTCTTAAAGAATTTAAACATCCTTGGGAATACTTAACCCCTTGTTTATTTCTCCATACTCCAAACATATTCTTCCTATAATGACATATATGTGCTTATCAAAATATTCAAATACGCACTTAGCTATTCATATTTCAATTTATCTTCAAGGATTTCTAACACGTCAATTAAACAACCTTGCATTATTATCAATTCTTTGCATTCAACTTGATTAAAACAAAATTTGAAAATTTACATAACATCACTTCACATCGTCACATTCATTATGCCACTTTGGTAATCTCTCGTTCACAATATTATTATTTAGTATCGATATTCCTCATCAATATCTCATAGTTTATTTAACTCCTCATTCACTCCTACTTAGCCATCCACAAAGTGTAACCTTCATCTATTTTGTTTTTCTGTATTCAGACTTTAATCAACTGAGCATTGATCTTGATGCTTTACATAATAGCTTATCTCAATATGTCTATTTCAAAAATTCTTAGATTCTCTTTTATCCATGTATCTCTATATGTAGCAACATATAAATCTTTTAATTTATTCCTCATTTCTATTTTAACACTTTTTCCAATGCACTTAAAATTCAAATTAATAAAACTCCTCATATTAAGCCAATGAATATCCTTCATAATTCATATCAATGTTTTGTCATATCCGTGCATAGTCCCATGCCATTAGCATACTCATACTCTTCTCTTATCGTTTCAAATCTTACATTTAGGTTTCATTCTCTCATATGTCTTTGCATTACAATATCATGAATACTTCAAATAAGTACCTTGACTTGATCATTCGTGCCATAAATCGCACTTTGAACCAAATAAACTTTTAACATGATTTTTCAATTAACTCATGTATATCAATCTTAATTATATAACTCTATGTGGCATTTAGACTAGATTTGACATTTTTGAGTCACTTAAGCTCAAGTTGTCATGTCCACAGATGACATTCCCTTCAAAAGACTATCTCTCCAGGGTACCGTCATGTTTGGGTCCTCATCCCTCTAACACGGTTTTCCTTGTAGTCTGCAGCCTGCAGTTGGACACGAGGAGGTTTGAACCCAAAACCTTTCCTTCCCCTGAAAAGAATGCCTTTAACCATCTCACCACATTTAGTCCTTTAATCTTGTAACTCTACATACTATGCATAGCAAAATTCAAGTTCACCTTTTGAATGAATTAATTCATTAACTTTTTACTTCGTGATCACACGTCAATCATAATAATCCCTGATGTTCATTCTTACATTGACTTATACACTTGTATCTTTAAACTTCAATAGATCCAACCGTTCTTGAAATTTCACAGTCATTTAATCGAAATCAATGCCAGTTCCCTCTAAGCTACTACATAATTTCCTCGCTTATTTACTCATAAAACTTTTCAAAATTCCAACACTATTTATATAGGAACATAACAATTCAATCAACATAGTGCATTTACCTTCATGCACGTAAATATTAATTTACTTGTGTTACTACTAATCCTTTCCTTCCAACCAAATCAAATCAATATTTAAAAAGTTTCATAATATATAACAACTTCACCATATCGTATTACAACGTTATGTTTTTCCCTTTCATTATCGTGCATGCTCCACTTTATCTTCCAAAGTTTCTAGTATACCTCATAATTGATTTGGTGTTGTCACCAATCCTTTTCATTCAAATTATTCATACCATTTATTATAGTATGCCAAAGTCACCTTTTAATCCATTCATATCACTCTCAATTTCTAAATATTTGAATCGTGATTCAACCTTCGTTTACCTTTAACAAATACTTTACCATGGTAATTTCTCAAATAATTCGAAATTCATGAAGAAAATATACTTTACGATTTATGTTTTCATCAATAAATATCTTCAAAAACCTTCATACTTCATCTCCTATCTTAAGACACTTTTCTCAGAAGGTCACCCATCCTGTTATTACTCTTGCTCAAGCATGCTTAACTTCGAAGTACTAATGGGATCCGGTCATCAGTGCTGGTATGATCGCACCCCACTACTATTTTTATTATTCATAATCACTTATCTTTTCTGTCTTATGTTTTCGATAATTTATTTACCTCTCGTACAAAATCACAGAACATTTATCTCTTTGTACACTCAGACTTTCAATTCTTAGAAATCAAGAACTTATCCTTCTCAAATCCAATCATTTACCTTTAATAAACTTTATTCATGCCAGATTCTCTTCTTATAATATTAAAACTTCATTTCATAATTTCCTCTATACTTAAATTTCTCATTTTCTTCTTTTCTTCAGCACATTTATCAATTCCTTTCAAAAGGAAATTTCTCATACCTTGATTAACATCATTACTATCCATACTCTCGTCAGTCTTGCTATCATTAGGGCTTTTCTTTATCCTAACCTGCGCTCCCAAATATGATGGAGCCCAATCTATAGGAACCCTAGACAAATATCCCTTTGAATTATCAGGTTCAGGACACCCTCGGCTTCTAACAGTGGAATCAGTCGATTCCTTTCTAATGCTACAAGAGGTGTCAAGATTATCGTCCTTCCAAGACATTGTAAAGGGATACTTTGTGTACCACAAGGCCTATACAAAATCGACAGTGACAATTTAGTCACTATACCTCAGAAAAGGTACAAATAAGTTTCTAAAATCTACGTGCAGACACGCACACTCTATTCGACCTAACTTAACTCGACTCGGGCCACGCAGTGTCAATGCAAATCTTTAAATCAACTTTAAAAATAAAAAATTTTCATACTATTACAACCAGGAGCAACCAAATGCTTTGATACCAATAAGATTGTCACAACTTGGAATCTCCTATCGAGCCCGTGACAATTGCTGCGATGTCCTGATAAGCACTCAATCCCCGAGTACTCTATCGAGACCTCGCAAGGCATCTCGTACCAGTTTTTCATTTTCCCCGTGGTTATCAATTTTCAAGAAATATTTTTCAGAGAATAAAATTTAAGTTTTGTATCAAAACTATCAAAATACACCATTTTCCACACAGGGGCATTTTCGTCTTTCGTTTTGTTCAAAAACTTCAGAATCCAGTTTTCTGAACGTAAAGGTAAAATGAAGTTATACATAATAACATGCACATATTCAAATATACAAATCAGTTTACAATGACACGTGGCCCTACTATGTACAACTATGTACCTTTGTATACAAAGACGCGACTTCGAATAAGCCTCTATGTGCACTTCGAGTGCTTATTCGTAGTCTCGAGCCTGAAAGAAGGAAGTGGGTAGAGAGTTTTACAACCTAGTGAGTTGGATAATTACCATCTACGACATTTAAAGTCGAGTAGATGGAGACAACATATAAAAATGCCATATCACCATATAATTCATAACAACAAGTTTAGTAAAATCCTGCCAAATAATTTCATTAATTCAAACACAAGGCTTATGATTTAATTTGTAAAATTAGGCTTTGACCAAATTTTGTACTCGTGAACACTTGATCAGAGTGTCCCATCGAGTCCGCCAAGGCTGTTACAATTTATATCATAATTGAAAAAAACAGTCGTTCCTTGGCGTTGGCCTAATTCACTCTCACGTGGGGTTAGACATGGAGTGAATTCTCTGGGTATCTCGGGAGTTATCCTACGCGCCTTTCCAACCGAGATTATAATTCTTGAGTTTACTGTGCTCTTCTTAAAGGCAGTCCACGGAAACTCGTCACTGCAGCGACTAATTAAACCCACCATATCAATAAAAATTTCGCGGCATAACAAGGTAATTTTTATACTAGCCAGCCTACACGGCAAATAGCAATTCATGTCAATTTTAACACAATAAACCAGCCAAGCATGCTCACCAAAATCATAACCCATAATTTCAATTTTTATACATAAACACAATTTAACCCGGTCTCCATATACTCATTGTTATTAAATCGATTTTTCAATTTAAAAATCATTTGTAAAATTCAATTTTTTTTAATAGCACATAACCAGGTAAAATTGTTTCACATATTAAAAACGGTAAATTATCCACTCACCTCGTCACAAAAGTGCACGATACTCCTGTTTTAATTTCTACTACACCGTTTTTCTCCGGTGTCCGAGAGCCCGCCACCTATACACGATTCATGACACAAAATTTCATTATTTGTGTCCAACCAATATAATTTATTTCAGGCTCTACATACTTGGAAATTCGGTAAAAATGGTTCGGACAGTCGTTAAATCACGGTGTCCGACCGACTCGCCTACACGCGTCTAAATTGCTAAAATCCTTAAATAAATTCCGATTTGAACCATTTTACTTTCTAATAGTTCAATTCTATCCATAATGTTCAATTACAGTGAATATGGGTCAATGTATCAGTCTTAGGTTAAAAATTACGATTTTACCCCTAGTGGGTAAAAATTCTAATTTTTGCTTCGAAAATTCCCATTAATTTCCTATATCCATAATTCATCATAATTCATTAAAATACCTCAATTAAGCATCATTTCAGCAACCAATTTCTCTCTCTAAAATTCAGCCTAGGCTAGGAAAAATGAAAAACAATTATTTCTTTGCTAATTTTGCTTAATAACATGCTAAACTAACACTAAACACTAACATATATCAAAATCAATTATTTCCATCAACTTTCTCTCTCTAAACCCATATGACCAGATCTGAAATCATCCTCAAATCACTTGATTCAACCATGGAAAATGATGAGAAATGCATGGGAAAGGTTAAGCACAAGACAAATTTAAGAAGTTTTACCTTTAACTTGATAAATCTTGGATTTCTACACTTTTCCCCTTTGATTTTCCCCTAGGGTTCTTGATTTCCTTCTTTCCCTCTTTTGCCTTGTTCTACCTGACCCTCACATGTCCAGCAAACTGAAAATTTTGGCCCTTTTATAGTTGAATAAAATAATATTATTTTATTCATTTTTTTAATTTTTTTTAATTCTTTTTTTCTAGCCATCCATTTTATTTCAAATTTCCACCATATGTTTGTCTTACATATCCATAGCTTTCCAGAAAATTCTGGACCATTCCAAAAATTTTGGTGGTGTAATTTTGCAAAATTGCACTTTTACCCTCGAAAAAGTGCAAAATTACATTTTTACCCCAAAATTGAAAAATTACCGCAAGGCATATTTGTCACTCCTCAAACTCTTACCACACTCCAATTTATTAAATTTGATCTAAATTCTCTCGAAAAATTAAATTTGGTCCCCTGATGGTAAAATTATCATTTTACCCCTATACTCTAAATTGTACCGGAATTGCATTTTCTTTCCACTTTTCAACCTCAAATTATGTTTTAACTAGTTTAAATAATCAATCTAAATCAAATGGGACCTAAATCTTCTTTAAAAATTTTCGATTTGACCTTTAGTGGTAAAATTACTATTTTACCCTTATGTCTTAAAAATATCGAGAATTACACTTTGTCACTGCTAAACTTCATTTTATGCTCCAATAATCATAGTATATTTCATATAATTATTCTTGGTCATTAAAAATCAAAATCTTTATTAAAAATCCCCATTTTGTCCTGAAATTGAAAGATGATCGTTTTGTCCTTAATCAGTCAATTTCTCCGATTAACTTCAAACTGAACCTCGAACTCCAAATCACTGTTTTAAGTAATCCTTGGGCTGTGAAATTGAGGATTTCACTCTTAAAATCCTTGTTTGAACTTGTTCTAGGTTTAATCGACTAAATGGTATTCCTAAGGACAATATAGTCATTTAACTTATTTCCCGGGGCAATTCAATATACAAACATGCTGTCCAATGCATGTGAATGACCTGTTACCGATAATTTAAGGTCAGGTGTTACACTAATCATACCTTAGGAGATACCCTATGCGCCTCTCCAATTGAGGTAAAAATATACCCGAGAACCGTGCCCCTCCTAAAGGCTAGTCCATGGAACCCGCCACTGCAGTGACCATTCTGTAACCCACCAATTCAATAAAAGTAGTGTTATGTCTAGGTCCTCATCACTTGACTTACTCTTCCTGCGCCTAACGGCGATGTGACAGGTCTCCTGTAGGACCTCCTTGCCAAGCTTGGAACCTCAGACTCACACAAATACCAATTCAATAGCATGACATGGCGGTTATTTTACTACACAGCCTATCAAGGCAAAACAACAGTTCATATATTTTCAGCACAATTTTCAATCCAGCCATTCATGCCCACGTTATCATAAGCCGTTCAATTTAAATCATAATTTACAACATTGCAAGTGGTCTCCAATTACTCAATTTTCAAAGCCAATATTTAATTTCAAGACAATTTATAAAATCATTTTATTAAAACACATTTTTTCTTATACAACATAAACATTTACCATTTAAACTCATTTTTCATAAAATTCACAGAAACACATTAAAATTTACTTTAAATAATCAAGATGATGATAAGGTTATTCACAATTTCAAGAGTCGATGCAATCCTAGTCCCGGTCTTCGGGTACAATCTCTGTACTTTTACTAGAATGCTCACCACCTAGACATAATGTACAGTAACTAATTTACTATATTTGTGCTAAACCATTATAAAACCAATTCAGGCTCTGTATGAATGCATGAGATGGGATGTGAAATACTCGGGTAACTATCTAAATACGATGTTCTACGTAAATTCAATTGTATGCCTAAATAATACGATATTGGACTAATTCAATCTATCATCCGATTAATTGGCCAATACGTCCAATTTCACTCTAAATAATTCCATTTCTCTTCCAATACTCCAAATCATCAAACACAATTTAAATAGCATGAAATGTGGTAAAATCATCCTCAGATTTCCTCTTAGAAAATTCAGCCATGTTGAGTGCACTAACACTATAATTTTTCATGCTTAATTTTTACATCGTAAATCATTCATTCCTAACCAAATCACTTGAAATAAAAATCAATTCCATCGTCAATATTCCATATAGAAAATTTGGCCAATGATGAATGATTGAAGAACATGTTATTTCCTTACTTGTTTTTCATACCTAACACCATAAAACAACTAAAAACACCTATATATCTTGAAATCTTGTTGGCTCCATTAGTTTTTTGATGATAATAAAACATTCGCATGTGATTTGTGTCTAATATTTTACCTAAGTGTGCAGGGGAAATGTCTACAAAGAAACAATATATCAATATTCCTAATAAGCACTTAAAGATGTGATTTGGATAAGGAATAAGGATGATTATTATAAAGGAAGATCCCTGATGGAACAAGGATAATTATTATAAAGGAAGATCCCTAATAGAACAAGGATGATTATTATAAACGAAGATCCCTGATGGAACAAGGAAGATCATTGGTTGGACAAAGCTCAAAGTGGAGAAGTGAAAGGCTGAAGCTTAGTGAGAAACAGAACCAACTTAGTCGACCAAAGGAAAAATTTTAGTCGACTAAGTGCTCTCTGTCTGCAACATACACCAGGCCACTAAAAAACAGATTAACGGCTAGAACCTTCCTCAAACTGTTTCCAACGGTCATAAATGTCCCAACAGCCATCAGAAAAGCCTTTCCAACTATAAAAGGATCTTCAAATGCCAAGGAACCAACTTTTGGAAGATTATTGAGAGATTTCATCATATTCAAGCCAAAAAAGAGTACTAAACTTAGAAATTCTTTGTACTCTTCTTTGTACTCAAACGCCTATCTTTTGCATTTGTGTTTAGCACTTAAACTTGTACCACTTAGATCAACCATGTGATCAATAGGTACTTTCTCTACTTATCTTTGTATTCTTAGAGTGAGGGTTTCACTCTAAGTGTTTGATTCAAGTAAGGTTTGCTTGAATGCTTCTAGATTACAACTAAGCCTTGAAAAGTTGAGTGTTGGGTTCTAGTTTTAGCTTGTGAAAAACTAGTGTAAAGGTTGTGGTTGAGCCTTGAAAAACTACATTGGGGTTTTAGCTTAACTTGTGAAAAACTAGTGAAAGGTTATGGTTGAGCCTTGAAAAACCACCTTGGGGTTTTAGTTTAGCCCATGAAAAACTAGTGTAAGGTTGTCATTGAGCCTTGAAAAACCACCTTGGGGTTTTGGTTGAGCCCGTAAAAAACTAGTGTAAAGGTTGTGGCTAAGAATTGGAAAAACCATTGTAAAAAACTTAGTGGAAGCTTGTGAATTCCACTGTTTTTAGTGTTGGGTTTGAAAATCCTTGGTTGGATAATCAAGGTAGTGGATGTATGTCTTGGACTGAACCACTATAAATACTTTGTCCATTGCTCTCATTGTTTTACCTTCTTTGTTTTGAGATCAAGTCTTAATCCCATCAAAAAAACCGAGATAGTGCTATTCACCCCCCTCTAGCACTCATATTTGGGACCAACAAATCCAATCAAATAAATCATCAAATCTTCTCTCTCTAAGTTTGGACAGCCATGAATCCTTCATGCAAACTTGGTTCTCAACCATGAAAATTGAAAAATAATGCTTAGGAAAGATAGATCACTGGCTAGAATTAAGAAATTTTACCTTTAATCACTTGTTTCCTTAAAATCCAATGATTTCCCCTTGAATTCTTCCTTCTAGGGTTTGTTATTCCTTTTCCCCTCTTTGTTCTTCACTTGGCTGACCATATGAGTGAGTGTGTCAGGGTTTAAATTGGCTTTATAAAGGAAAATATTAAATGGACAAAAGTTTGCCATGTGTCACCATTCCATTGGTTCATGTGCAAATACTTAATAATTAAGTTATCTTTCTCCACCACACAAAATTATCCATGGTATAAAATGAAATTCATGTGTTGGACATGTATTGGGTGGTGTAAAATTACAATTTTACCCCAATGCTAAAAAAAATACCGAAATTAAAATTCTTCACTTCTCAAACTCAATTTATGTTCTAAATGATCAATCTTGATCAAAAACTTCTTCCAACATTCAAATCTTAACCTTCAGTGGTAAAATGACCATTTTGCCCCTAGGTCATGAAAATTTCAATTTGACTTCAAATTGATCCTCGAACTTCGAATCACCATATTAAATCATTCTAGGGTTTTAAAATTCTAAATTTCATCTTAAAATCAATATTTGAACTAGTTCGAGGCTTAAATCAACTTGGTTGTACCACTAGGTACACTGTCAACTTTTGATGATTTTCAAGGCTTTTCAAGTATGCAAGCATGTTGTCAAGCACATGGATGACATGGCAAGTATATTTTAGGGCTGGGCTTGACAGCACTAACCCCCTTAAAAGAAAACTTTGACCTCAAAATTTCACTTATCTATGAGGCCTCGACCTTTATAGACCCATAGATAGAATGCTTGCATATTTAAAACACCAAAAATTTTTTTTGAAAGGATTCATATTGTACTTAATGGTACAATCAAGTGGATTTAAACCTCGAACTAGTTCTAATAGAGAATTTAAGATGAGTTTGAGAATTTTAAAACCCCTAGAATGATTTAAAATGGTGATTCGGGGTTTGAGGTCCAATTTGGAGTCAATCAGAAATATTGACTATGTAGGGGCAAAACGGTCATTTTGCCACCCAAGGATAAAATGAGAATTTTTAGAAAAGATTTTGCCCACATTTGATCAAGAATAATCATTTGGAGTATAATATGAGGTTTAGCAGTGAAAAATTTTAATTCTCAATGTTTTTAGAGCATAGGGGCAAAATTATAATTTTATCGCCCCGGGGGCAAAACTGTAAATTTTCACCCCCAACACTGGTCAAATTTGTGGATTTTATTCATAGAGGGAATGGATAAACATGGGATAAATATGTGGTGGAAAATTTAAGTGAAAAAAAGTCAAAATAATTAAAATTATGGACCAATGACATTTCACCACGTGTCAAGCTTGAATTTTTTAATATTAAACTTGAAAAATCAGCCATAAAACCCCCATTTTCAGCCCCCATGGTCGGCCAAACAAGAAGAAAGGAACAACAAAAACCTAGGTGGAAAAATCAAGGGGAAAGTGTGAAAATCCAAGGAATCAAGCTAGGTAAGTTGAAATTTCTTTAATTTTTCTTGAGATCTACACTACCCATACATTATTTTCTCATTTCCATGGCTGAATTGCATGTGTTCATAGAGAGTTCATGGCTGGTCGAATGGGTTTAGTGAGAGAAATGATGTTAGAATTGTTTGATTTTGAGTTATGTTAGTGTTTAGAGTTAGTTAATCATGTTTGGAAGCAAAACAACAAGAAAAGAATTCATTTTCCCCATGAATCTTCATTGGCCGAACCTACCTTGTAGTGTGTGTGTGATGGATTGTTGTTATTTCAAGAGAAATATCTTAGCAAATGATGAATTATGGTGAGAAAATTAAGTAGGAAAAATCACTGTGTTAGTGCACTATAATGGCCGAATTTTTCCCTGAAGAAATGGGAGGGTTTTGATGCTGAAATTGGTGTTGTTTGAATGGTGTTTGGTAAATTGAGGTATTAGAAAAGAAATGGACCAATTTGGAATTAAATTGGACGTGTTAGCAATTTAATTGGGTACTAGGCCGAATTAGCTCAACACCGCATTTAAGCGATTAATCGAGTATTCCATGCATCTATATAGAAATTAGGTTAATTTTATACCTGATTAACACAAATGTAGTGATTAAATTATTGTGCAATTTGTCAAGGTGGTGAACCCTCTGATAAAGGCAAGGAAATCACACTCGAGGATTAGCAGTCGAAGTGCTCGAATTCGACTCTTGAAAAATTGTGAGTGAATTTGCATTGAAAAATGGTTTTGGGAATATGAACGTATTTGAATAAAATGGTTGAATGATTTTTATTCAACTTTCTTTAAAAAGAACGGGTACCATGGGAACAAGTGTTAGTGAAATACTATTTTTACTGACGTGACATTTGGTTGTGATGAATCTATGTACCTTTATATTATGCTGATATGCATTATTAATAAATTTTGGAGAAATTAATGTAACAGTGTACGTACGGAGTGAGTAATGCACATGCTTGTAATGGTGTGCAAAGTGGGGAAGGCGAAACATAACGCCCATGATTTTCGAGAACTTTCACGTGTGAACTGTGGTGAAGCACGACGCTTCGCCCAAGGGCTTGCAGGGATGGCGATATGTAATGCCTGCGAGTGCTATGATAGTTATCTATTTACCACCAAGGATGGTGAAGACTAGACTAAGTATATAATTGCATGTGATTTTATATATATGCGTGATATAATGTGATTTGTATGGTACGTGAAATCCTTGTTTGGTGACGGTTTGTGATAAATTGTCGATATTGCTTTCTTGCTAGAACGATTGGTGTAAATTCATGGTTGCCTTAACCTTGAATATAGAATAAATTTCGAGTCAAGTGGAAAGGGTTTAAATATTAGCTAGATCAAAATTGTCTCATTTCAAATCAATGCATCATGACTATCAAAATTCTTGGCTAATATTACTTGTTCCCTTCTAATATTCACTCATTGAGTTTCGTACTCACGAATTTTAAAAATTTATGTTTTCAGATCAAGAGACCGTTGGATATTGGATCGAGGAGTACCGGTAGTTCGTCTCCTGGGTATGTGTCTGGCATTCAATAGCAACCCTTTTGTTGTAATTTCTCCACTGGAAGTCACGGGTCCTTTTGTTATGACTATGTACTTGTAATGAAAATTATCGAGTTACACGTTGGAACAGAACATGTATATTTTTGTAGATAACGCCATCGTGAGTTGGCTATATTCACACCCGTTGAAACGCGTGTGGATGCATTGGATGATGAAATGTGAAGCAAAACAAATTTAATTGGCTTGCTTAGGCTTGGTGAGCTATACTCATTGGGCCCATGTGCCAGTCATGGCCCGGGAAATTGGGCTATGACAGAGTTGGTATCAGAGCATTAGGTTGTTAGGTCCTAGGATGTTCTCGTTGGTCTAACAGAGAGTCGGGTCTTTATGTGGTATTTTTGATTATGAATTGTGAACCGCGACACATTTCATAATCGAGGAGTCGCATGAATTCCCTATCTTAGAAACCACCTTATTTCCTTAACTATGGTTACGAAATGTGTTTAATAAAAGGTGTTTGCTCTTGTTTAGGTAAGAATGCCACCAAAGACACGGGCTGCCTTAAGACGGATGGTGGAGCAAGATGTCTCCATTGAGATGACTGATAGGCCACGGGTTTCCACCCTTAAAGGGTGAGGTAGACGTGGCAGGGCCACTAGGCTAGTGAGGGGGGATACGCCCGAGACTAGGAGAGAGTAGGAACAACCTTTAGGTGAGGCAGATAGGCCACTGACTGGAGGCATTACTGTTGAGGATTTGACGGTAGGTCTCTAAAGAGTTAATCGGGTTGTAGAGATGATGGCAGCCCTATGGATGATACACAGAAAGCGGTAGAGGGGAGACATGTAGCACAAGCATCCCCTAGTTCACAAGGCCAAACCGATCGCCAACCTCTAGAGGGTGAAAGAGGTCAGATAGTGGTTTCTCTCACTGATTTCTTAAAGCTTAAGCCTCCATCATTTATGGGGTCAGATGCATCAAAGAAATCCCAAGTTTTCTTGGATAAGATGGAAAGGATCTGTAATGCCCTAGGATGTTTTAACGTTAGATCAATGGAGCTAGCAGCATTCCAATTGGAGGATGTAGCACAGGAATGGAATGACTCCTTACGAAGGGGTAGGCCAATAGATGCTGCACCGTTGACTTGGAATAAGTTCAATACAGCTTTTTTAGATCGATTTTTATCACATAGTGTACGCAATGCCAAAGCTAGAGAGTTTAAGGCATTGGTGCAAACTCCGAGTATGACTGTGTGGGAGTATGATTTAAAATTCACGTAGCTATCTAGATATGCATCTTATTTAGTTTCAACTGAGGAGATGAAGGTCTAAAGGTTTGTGGATGGACTGGTGGAACCATTATTCAAAGCTGTGGCTTTTTGAGATTTCAATACTTACTCTGTGGCAGTAAATTGTGCTCAACGAATTGAGATGAGGACCAGTGAGAGTAGGGTCACAAGAGATAGAGCAAAAAGGGCCAAGATAGAGGGTTATCAAGGCCGTAGAGATTTCGATAGTAAAATTTCATTTTCTAACCATCAAGGCCCATAGAGCGAATCAAGGTTACCCCAACGAGGGAATGAGGTGGCGAGTGCCAGTGTTGGGTCAGGGCAAGAATCTTTTAATGGAAGGAGGCAGCAACAAGATTTAAGGTAGAGTAGTCAGGCTATTTCTTCCTGTGATATTTGTGGAAGACGACATAGAGGACGATGCTATCGTACTATAAGAGCTTGTTTTAATTGTGGCCAACCTGGACATGTTTGGAGGAATTGCCCGATGGCTTAACAATCGCAAGGTTCTGTTCGCGATCCTACTCAACTAGTTTTATCTGCTCCTTCAGCAGCTGTCTCAACTGGCCAGGAGGCTAGCGGGATAAAAGATAGGGGTGCTGGTGCTTCTTTTCGGGCTAGACCATTTGGGTCTGGACGTCAAAGTTCTGCAAAGAGAGGCTAAGCAAGAGTATATGCTTTAACTCACCAAGATGCTCAAACGTCCAATGCAGTAGTTTCAGGTACTCTTTCCATTTGTAATATGGATGCTAGAGTATTGTTTGATCCTGGATCAACCCATTCTTTTATCTTTCCATGCTTTGCACTTTGATTGGGTAAAGATTGTGTTAGAAGAGAAGAACAATTAGTGGTGTCTACTCCTTTAAAGGAAGCATTTGTGGCTGAATAGGAATATAAGTACTGTGTAGTCTGAATCAAGGATAAAAACACCCTAGTGAATTTAGTGGTGTTAGACACCTTGGATTTTGACATGATATTGAGAATGGACTGACTGTTGCCTTGTCATGCCAGTGTAGATTGTTACCATAAGTTAGTGAGATTTGATTTCCCAGATGAGCCATCATTTAGCATCTAGGGGGATAAAAGCAATACTCTGACCAATTTGATATCAGCCATATCTTCCAAGAGGCTGTTAAGACATGGCGTGAAGGTTACTTGGCTGTGCTGAGGGATACCTAAGCAAAGGTCAGAGATATAAGTCAAGTGTCGGTAGTGAATGAGTTTATGGATGTATTTCTCGAGGAATTATCAGGTTTACCTCTAAACCGAGAGATTAAGTTTTGTATAGATTTAACTCTTAATACTAGACTCATATTTATACCCCCGTATTGGATGGCACCGACAGAGCTTAAGGAGCTCAAAGATCAGTTAGAGGATCTGTTAGATAAAGGTTTCATTCACTCTAGGGTTTCACCATGAGGAGTACTGGTGCTATTCGTAAAAAAGAAAGATGGGTCACTTAGATTATGCATTGACTACTGACAACTTAATAAGGTAACAGTGAAGAATAAGTACCCTCTCCCAAGAATAGATGACCTATTTGATCAGCTACAAGGGACACAATGTTTCTCTAAGATAGATCTGAGATCTGGGTATCAGATCTGCGATCTGGGTATCATCAATTGATGATCTGGAATAAAGATGTGCCAAAGACCACATTTTGAACCAAGTATGGGCATTATGAGTTCTTGGTGATGTCGTTTGGGCTTACTAATGCCCATACAGCCTTTATGGACTTGATGAACTGAGTGTTTAAGCCCTATTTGGACAAATTTGTAGTGGTCTTCATTGATGATATTTTGATCTACTCAAGGAGTCGAGAGGAGCACAAGCAGCATCTTATGATAGTGCTCCAAATTTTGAGAAAGCATCGATTATATGCCAAGTTCTCCAAATGTGAGTTTTGGCTTGGAAGTGTTGTATTCTTGGGACATGTGGTTTCTAAAAATGGGGTACAAGTGGATCCAAAGAAAGTCAAAGTAGTGGAGAAGTGGCCAAGGCTAACATCAGTTATGGAGATTAGAAGCTTTTTAAGGTTGGCAGGCTACTATCGTCACTTTGTTAAAGATTTCTCAAGAATAGCCACCATTCTGACCAAGCTGACATGTAAGGATACAAAATTTGAGTGGTCAAATGCTTGTGAGAATAGCTTTGAGAAGCTTAAGACATGTCTCACCACAGCTCTAGTGTTGAGCTTACCACAAGGCACAAGGGGTTATACAGTATTTTGTGATGCCTCGTTGGTTGGTTTAGGATGTGTGTTAATGCAACACGGGAAGGTGATTGCATATGCATCAAGACAACTTAAAAGGCATGCGTAAAATTACCCTGCACACGATTTGAAAATGGCAGCAATCATGTTTGCCTTAAAAATATGGAGATATTACTTGTATGGTGAGACTTGTGAAATATACACAGACCATAAAAGTTTGAAATATATATTTCAGCAGAGGGATCTTAACTTGCTGCAATGTAGGTGGATGGAGTTATAAGGATTATGATTGTACTATTCTTTACCATCTCGGTAAGGCGAATGTAGTGGCTGATGCTTTGAGTCAAAAATTGATAGGGAGCCCGGCACATATCTCTATAGACAAGAGATCTTTGATTAGAGAGATGCATAGCTTGGGAGACATGGGTATGCATTTGGAAGTTTTTGAGGCAAATGCATTGCTAGCACATTTTAGAGTGAGGCCTGTCCTAATGGATCGAATTAAAGAAGCGCAAAGTAAAAATGAGTTAGTAGCTAAAATCTTAGAGGATCCTCAGGGAAAGAAAGAAAAAATGTTTACCAAAGGCACAAATGAGTGTTAAGGTATGGAACTAGGCTTTATGTGTTGGATAGTGATGGATTGAGGAGAGAGATATTGGAAGAGGCTCACATGGCAGCCTATGTGATACATCTAGGAGCTACAAAGATGTATCAAGATTTAAAGGAGGTGTATTGGTGGGAAGGACTTAAGAAAGACGTGGGTGAGTTTGTCTCCAAGTGCCTAGTGTGTCAATAGGTTAAAGTAGAGCACCAAAAGCCTGCAAGATTACTTCAACTATTACTAGTGCTCAAATGGAAGTGGGAGCATATTACCATGGACTTTGTGACGGGTTTGCTTTCAACTAGTGGGGGTTATGACTCGATCTGGGTCATAGTGGATCGGTTAACAAAATCAACCCATTTTCTTCCAATTAAAACTACAGATGAGGCTGCCCAGTATGCCCAGCTCTATATAGATGAGATAATACAGTTGCATGGCACTCTTGTTTTTATCGTATCGGACAGAGGGATACAATTCACTAGTAGATTTTGGGAAAAGCTACAAGAAGCATTGGGCACTAAGTTGGATTTTAGCACGGCTTTTCACCCCTAGACTGATGGGCAATCTGAACGGACAATACAGACGCTGGAAGATATGTTGAGGGCATGTGTAATAGACCTTGGAGTCAAATGGGGTCAGTATTTACCCTTAGTGGAGTTTGCTTACAATAACAGTTTTCAAACTAGCATCCAAATGGCACCATTTAAAGCACTATATAGAAAGAGGTGCAGGTCACCCATTGGATGGCTAAACAATAAGGGAGAGGAAACTTTTAGGGCCTGAGTTGGTGCAGGACACTACCGATAAAATACGTATGATTTGCCAAAGGATGCTTACAGCACAAAGTAGGCAAAAGTCCTATGCTGATAACCGATACAGGAATTTGGAGTTTCAAGTGGGAGATCATGTATTTTTAAAGGTTTCACCAACCAAAGGGGTAATGGGGTTTGGCAAGAAAGAAAAATTAAGTCCTTGATTCATAAGACCCTTCGAGATCTTAGAAAGGGTCGAAGTAGTGGCATACCGATTGGAATTCCCGCCAGACCTTTCTAATATTCACCCAGTGTTCTGTGTGTCGATGTTGAGAAAGTATAATCCGGATCCTTCTCATGTGATAAATTATAAAACCATTCAGTTGCAAGCTGATTTGATTGTATGAAACCATTCAATTGCAAGCTGATTTGACCTATGAAGAGCAACCGGTAGCTATTCTTGATCGATAAGTCAAAAAGTTTCGATCAAAAGAGGTGGCCTCAGTAAAAGTGCTGTGGCAGAATCACACTAATGAAGAGGTAACATGAGAAGCTGATGAGGAGATGCGGACAAAGTATCCACACCTCTTCGATACATAAAGGTAAGCTGCCTTACGTTGAATTTGAATTCAGGGATCAAATTTCTATTAGTGGGGGAGAATGTGAGGCCTCGACTTTTATAGACTTGTAGATAAAATGCTTGCATATTTGAAACACCTCGAAAAAAAAATTTTAAAAGGATCGGTATTGTACTTAGTGGTACAATCAAGTGGATTTAAACCTCGAACTAGTTCTAATAGAGAATCTAAGATGAATTTGAGAATTTTAAAACCCCTAGAATGACTTAAAATGATGATTCGGGGTTCGAGGTCCAATTTGGAGTCAATCAGGAATATTGACAATGTAGGGGTAAAATGGTCATTTTGCCACCCAAGGATAAAATGGGAATTTTTAGAAAAAATTTTGACCACATTTGATCAAGAATAATCATTTGGAGTATAATATGAGGTTTAGCAATGAAAAATTTTAATTCTCGATGTTTTTGGAGAATAGGGGCAAAACGGTAATTTTGTCACCTCGGGGGTAAAACGTTAAATTTTCACCCCCAACACCGGTCAAATTTGTGAATTTTATTCATAGAGGGAATGGATGAACATGACATAAATATGTGGTGGAAAATTTAAGTGAAAAAAGTCAATAATTAAAATTATGGACCAATGACATTTCATCACGTGTCAAGCTTGAATTCTTTAATATTAAACTTGA
Source organism: Theobroma grandiflorum (assembly GCA_036013995.1). NCBI lineage: Eukaryota > Viridiplantae > Streptophyta > Magnoliopsida > Malvales > Malvaceae > Theobroma > Theobroma grandiflorum. The sequence goes on from CP142126.1 coordinate 11,690,285, forward strand.
AAAATCAGCCATAAAACTCCCATTTTTAGCCCCTATGGTCAGCCAAACAAGAAAAAAGGAACAACAAAAACGTAGGTGGAAAAATCAAGGGGAAAGTGTGAAAATCCAAGGAATCAAGCTAGGTAAGTTGAAATTTCTTTAATTTCCCTTGAGATCTACACTACCCATACATTATTTTCTCATTTCCATGGCTGAATTGCATGTGTTCATAGAGAGTTCACGGCTGGTCGAATGGGTTTAGTGAGAGAAATGATGTTGGAATTGTTTGATTTTGAGTTATGTTAGTGTTTAGAGTTAGTTAATTATGTTTGGAAGCAAAACAACAAGAAAAAAATCCATTTTCCCCATGAATCTTCATTAGCCGAACCTACCTTGTAGTGTGTGTGTGATGGATTGTTGTTATTTCAAGAGAAATGGTTTAGAAAATGATGAATTATGGTAAGAAAATTAAGTAGGAAAAATCACGGTGTTAGTGCACTGTAATGGCCGAAGTTTTCCATGAAGAAATGGGAGGGTTTTGATACTGAAATTGGTGTTATTTGAATGGTGTTTGGTAAATTGAGGTATTAGAAAAGAAATGGAGCAATTTGGAATTAAATTGGACACGTTAGCAATTTAATCGAGTGATAGGCCAAATTAGGTCAACATCGCATTTAAGCGGTTAACCGAGCATTCTATGCATCCATATAGAAATTAGGTTAATTTTATACCTAATTTACACAAATGTAGTGATTAAATTATTGTTCAATTTGTCAAGGTGGTGAACCCTATGATAAAGACAAGGAAATCACACCCGAGGATTAGCAGTCGAAGTGCTCGAATTCGACTCTAGAAAAATTGTGAGTGAATTTGCATTGAAAAATGGTTTTGGGAAGATAAACGTATTTGAATAAAATGGTTGAATGATTTTATTCAACTTTCTTTAAAAAGAACGAGTACCATAGGAACAAGTTTTTAGTGAAATACTATTTTTACTAACATGAGCTTTGGTTGTGATGAATCTATGTACCTTTATATTATGCTGATATGCATTATTAATAAATTTTGGTGAAATTAATGTAATCGTGTACGTACGGAGTGAGTAGTGCACATGCCTGTAGTGGTGTGCAAAATGGGGACGGCGAAACGTAACGCCCATGATTCCTAATAACTCAGAGTTGAGCAAAGTGGGGACTGCAAAACATAACGCCCACGATTTTCGAGAAATCTCACGTGTGAACTGTGGCGAAGCACGACACTCCACCCAGGGGCTTGCAGGGATGGCGATACGTAATGCCTGCAAGTGCTCTGATAGTTATCTTTTTACCACCAAGGATAGTGAAGACTAGGCGACGTATATAATTGCACATGATTTTATATATATGCGTGATATAATGTGATTTGTATGGTACGTGAAATCCTTGTTTGGTGATGGTTTGTGATAAACCGTCGATATTGCTTTCTTGCTAGAACAATTGGTGTAAATTCATGGTTGCCTTAACCTTGAATGTAAAATAAATTCCGGGTCAAGTGGGAAGGGTTTAAATATTAGCTAGATCAAAATTGTCTCGTTCCAAATAAGTGCATCATGACTGTCAAAATTCCTGGCTAATATTACTTGTTCCCTTCTAATATTCACTCACTGAGTTTCGTACTCACGAATTTTAAAAATTCATGTTTTCAGATCAGAAGACCGTTGGATCCTAGATCGAGAAGTCCCAGTAGTTCGTCTCTTGGGTATGTGTCTAGCATTCAATAGCAACCTTTTTGTTGTAATTTCTCCGTTGGAAGTCACAGGTCTTTTTGTTGTGAATATGTACCTGTAATGAAAATTACTGAGTTACATGTTGGAACAGAACATGTATATTTTTATAGATAATGCCATCGTGAGTTCGCTATATTCACACCAGTTGAAACGCGTGTGGATGCATTGGATGATGAAATGTGAAGCAAAACAAATTTAATAGGCTTGCTTGGGCTTGGTGAGCTATGCTCATTGGGCCCATGCACCGGTCATGGCCTGAGAAATTGGGCTGTGACATTATCAAACTCGGAGAAAAGATGGGGGTATTAGCTTTTCATTTGATGCTCAACTTCCCACACCATCTCCTTTATAGGGAATTTTGATTTGTTCACCTCATTCACTTCCAGTTCCACTTGAGTACATCACTCATATCTATCATTATCCTCTAAAATCATATATGCAGTACCTTTCACCATCACGATCTCTTATATCGAGACACCAAGCATGCTTTTATTACTATCATTAAACTTGAATCATAACTCCATCTCAATTATACCAATTTCGATCGCATTTTATACTCATCTCGTATAATTTATAATTCTTTCTCAAAGGTGTTTAAACATTCTTGAAACACTTAATCACTTATTTACTCTTTCATACTCCAAGCATATCATTTCCATAAATGTATGCACTTGCTCACCAAGATATTTAAATGCATACTCACTACTTATGCTTCAATTTATCTCCAAAGGTTTCTAACATGCCACATAGTTTACTTATGTTGTTGCTGATCCTTCCTTTTCAACTCATTCATATTGATACCTTCCAAATCCTTAAAACTCCAATTAACAAAACTTAGAATCGAGTTCAATGACTTTAGTGCAACTCGCAAGTTCAATTTCACATATGTCACATTTTATTCATGCATCCTAGACATGAAATGTTCCTAGCACCGCGACATGGTGGCTGTTGGAGTTTACTTAATCAATGTTATTCATCTAAATTTAAGATTACTACCTTAATCATCCTTAACTGTATGGTTTTCCTCCAAGCTTACGTCACAATTTCCATAACCATTTACATTCTCTTGTACTTCTTACACATACTAAGTAAAGCCAATATTTTCAAATTCATCTCATTTTATAACACTTATCATTAGTCAATAAATCCCACTTGAGAATACTCTTTCCATATTGTATAGTAACTTCACCATATAGTACCACGGCACTATGTTCCTCCATTCTACTATCATGCATATTCCACAGAAATTAATTAAAAGATTTACGTACTTGACTAATGCTAATTTCATTCAATCATATCTTAGATACTTCAAACTTGTAAATTATAACTCCTAGTGTATGTCCACATATTGATAATCTTTATATATTTCATGATCATGAAAACTACAATTTACAAAACTAGCTTTCTATCATATGCACATTATTAGAACACTAATTCCATCATGTTTAATTCACCCTTGGTTGTATGTCAAAATCATCCCTGGATACATTTCGATACTAACATTGATATACCTTTACATTAACATTTAGTGCAAATTTGATTAAGGAATTGTCTCCAAATAACTCTTAAATACATAAATATCAATTTGTACACCATTAAATGTTGAGATCTTGACTTTACTCATCAATGACCAATCACATTTATTAAGTGAATAATTTACTTAATTATTACACCTTGCCTTTGCGATCATAAGATCTAAGTTGTCCTAAACTTAGGATGCAGAAACTCTCCCTTAGAGCATATCCAAACATCAACATTTTTTAAATTCCTTACTCTGGGGAGATCACCTTCAAAACTGATCATTCGTATCATAGGTCACACTTTGAACCAAATAGACTTTTAAATTGATCTTTCAAGCAATTCGTATATTAGTCTCAATTATAGAACTCCATATGGCACTTGGACTAGATTCAACATTTCCAAGTCATTTAACCTCAAGCTGCCAATTCCACATCTAGTCCTTTGATCCCTTAACTCCCTGCTATGCATAACAAAATTCAAGCCCATCCTTAGAACAAATTTATTTACTAACTTTTTACTTCATGACCACATATCAATTATAGTAATCATTGATGCTCACTCTTGAGTTAATTCATGTGCTTATATCTATAAACCATAATAGATCCAATCAATTCTTGGAATCTCAAAGTCACTTAATTGAAATCAATACTAGCTCCCTCTAAGTTGTTGTACATATTCAACACATATTCACATATAAAATGTTTTGAAATCCCAGCACCACTTATATATGGGCATAACAAGTTCAATTAACATAGTGCACTTACCTTCATGCACATAAGTGTTGGTTTACTCTTACTTCAATGCTTAATTATACACTCTGGATGAATTACAACCATGAGTTTAATTATAACTCCACCAAATGAATAAATTATCATGGCCTATTAGTCCAGCTCTCAATTTCTCTATCCTTAGTTGGAGGGATATATCATTACATTAATCTTTCATTAGGAGCATTCGCTTTAAGATCTCTCTAACATTGGCTCATGTCACGGGTGACATCTCAAACCCGGACAACCACACCACTTATGACCTTTGCATGTCATTAACAAGGAAGTGGATTACTAAGAACAGGAGCCCATATAGCCTCTTGGCTATGACTTGCTCACATAAGATCTATAAGAAGAAACAAAGTGAATATAGATAGCCTTAGGTTTTATATGCTAATGCATACTTTCAACTTCTTTAACCTACCTTAACTCGGGGCCACATTGACACTGTAAATTATTAAAATAACTTTAAAACTAAAGGCTCTGATCTTTAAAACCAAAAGCTTTAATACCACCTTAATTGTCATGACCCGGAACTCCTATCGAGCCCGTGACAACCGTCGCGATGTCCCGATAGACATTTATTACCTGAAATGTCGACTGAAACCTCGTAAGGCTTAACATTAGTTTTCCCATCTCCCTTGTGAGCAACAATTGTCGAACATCATGTTTTAAAGGTTTATAAACCATTTCCAAACCAAAACAATCATAAAATAATTTCTGTCTCACAAGGGCATTTTGGTCATTTTTCACTGAAAATTTTGAACCCAGTTAAATGTGTAGTATATAAGTGAAAAACACATATTTTGTGATCAAAAATATGTTTTGCTATCTAAAACATTCATTTTAAGTGAAATTGTAGCTATTAGAATATAATAAAAATATTTAATAAAATATTTCATTTTCTTGTAAAACAATTTTTATAGAACGCAACGTAAATAATTTTTACAGCGTAAAAGTAAAATAAATTCATACATATAGTAATAAAGATAACCAAAGTATGAAGTTTAATTTACTATGACATGTGGGCCCACGAATGACAAAAGTAAACTCAGGCTGTGAACCTACTGCTTTTGAAGATGCAACTCCAACTGTAGCCCTCAACAAAATCGGCTATCTACAAATTATTCTGAGGTTGAAATAGGTGGAAAGGAAGGTGGTGAGATTATATAATCCCAGTGAGTAAACATATATAATCTAAATAATTTAAAGCCGAGTAATAGGAGACAATCAAAATATTCCATCATAATACGTGTTTCATAACTTGAAGATTCATCCCAACCCATGTAAACAATTGTATTTCATTAAATTTTCAACAAGGCTTATGACTTTCTCATAAACTTGGTTCATGCCAAAACCAATACTCGCGGACACTTGATCGTCATCAAAGTCCACCAAAGATGTAAAAATTTCATATGTGCATAAAACACATTTTTGCGTTTGAAAGCACAATCGTTCCTTAGCATTACCGGAGTTCACTCTCACGTGGTGGTTCAGCGTGACGTGAACTCTAATAATACCTCAAGAGATACCCAATGCGCCTCTCCAACTGAGGTAAAAATATACCTGGGAATCGTGCCCCTCCTAAAGGCTGGTCCACGAAACCCGCCACTACAGTGACCATTCTGTAACCCACCAATTTAATAAAAGTAGTGTTATGTTTGGGTCCTCATCACTTGACTTACTCTTCCCGCACCTAACGGCGGTGTGACAGGTCTCTTGCAGGACCTCCTCGCCAAGCTTCGAACCCCAGACTCACACAAATACTAATTGAATAGCATGACATGGCAGTTATTTTACTACACAACCTATCGAGGCAAAATAGAAGTTCATATATTTTCAGCACAATTTCCAATCCAGCCATTCATACCCACGTTATCATAAGCCGTTCAATTCAAATCATAATTTACAACACAGCAAGTGGTCTCCAATTACTCTATTTTCAAAGCCAATATTTAATTTCAAGACAATTTATAAAATCATTTTATTAAAACACATTTTTTCTTATAAAACATAAACATTTACCATTTAAACTCATTTTTCATAAAATTTACAAAAACACATTAAAATTTACTTTAGATAATCAAGATGAGGATAAGGTTACTCACAATTTCAAGAGTCGATGCACTCCTAGTCCTGGTCTTCGGGTACAATCTCTGTACTTTTACCAGAATGCTCACCACCTAGACATAATGTACAATAACCAATTTACTATATTTGTGCTAAACCATTATAAAACCAATTTAGGTTTTGTATGAATGCAAGAGATGGGATGTGAAATACTCGGGTAACTATCTAAATACGGTGTTCTACGGAAATTCAATTGTATGCCTAAATAATACGGTATTGGACTAATTCAATCTATCACCCGATTAATTGGCCAATACGTCCAATTTCGCTCAAAATAATTCCATTTCTCTTCCAATACTCAAAATCATCAACACAATTTAAATAGCATGAAGTATGGTAAAATCATCCTCACATTTCCTCTTAGAAAATTCAGCCATGTTGAGTGCACTAACAATATGATTTTTCATGCTTAATTTATACACCAGAAATCATTCATTCCTAACCAAATCACTTGAAATAAAATCAATTCCACGATCCATATTTCATCTAGAAAATTCGACCAATGATGAATGATTGAAGAACATGTTATTTCTTTACTTTTTTTTCATACCTAACACCATAAAACGACTAAAAACACCTAAATATCTTGACATCTAACCAAATAAATCATCAAATCTTCTCTCTCTAAGTTTGGATAGCCATTAATCCTTCATGCAAACTTGGTTCTTAACCATGGAAATTGAAAAATAATGCTTAGGAAAGATAGATCATTAGCTAGAATTAAGAAAATTTTCCTTTAATCACTTGTTTTCTTAAAATCTAATGATTTCCCCTTGAATTCTTCCTTCTAGGGTTTGTTCTTCCTTTTCCCCTCTTTGTTCTTCACTTGGCCAGCCATATGAGTGAGTGTGGCAGGGTTTAAATTAGCTTTATAAAGGAAAATATTAAATGGACAAAAGTTTGCCATGTGTCACCATTCCATTGGTCCATGCACAAATACTTAATAATTAAGCAATCTTTCTCCACCACACATAATTATCCATGGTATAAAATGAAATTCATGTGCTGGACATGTGTTGGGTGGTGTAAAATTACAATTTTACCCATATGCTTGAAAAAATGTCGAAATTAAAATTCTTCACTTCTTAAACTCAAATTATGTTCTAAATGATCAATCTTGGTCAAAAACTTCTTCCAACATTCAAATCTTAACCTTGGGTGGCAAAATGACCATTTTGCCCTTAAGTCATGAAAATTCCAATTTGACTCCAAATTGATCCTCGAACTCTGAATCATCATATTAAATCATTCTAGGGTTTTAAAATTCTCAATTTCATCTTAAAATCTCTATTTGAACTAATTCGAGTCTTAAATAAACTTGGTTGTACCACTATGTACGTTGCCGACTTTTGACAATTTTTCATGGCGTCCTAAGTATGCAAGCATGTTGTCAAGCACATGGATGACATGGCAAGTATATTTTAAGACTGGGCTTGATAGCATCAATTCATGGTTTGGAATGGTAGCTTTTTAGGCTAAGCAGTAACGTTTAAAACATGGATTAAAAGCATGGAATAAAACTGTTTTTGGTGATATATTCAAGAATGTTAGAACTGTTGAAACTAAAGCTTTGGAAGCTAAAATTGTTTATCAAGATAACCCTACGGCTACTAATAGAGAGCAAATGAAGGTGGCGTACGTGAAGCTAAACCATATGTTAAGCATTGAGGAGCTTTATTGGCAACAAAAATCAGGAATCAAATGGACCGTTGAAGGGGAGTGGAATACAAAATTTTTTGATACCATGGTGAAGAAAAAACAGGCTCAAAATTATATTTTCAGAAGTTAGGATGTGATGGTAATTTTCTGGAGAATACATCTTTCATTCACTCATCAGTAATTCATTTTTTTCCAACCTCATGGTGACAAAGAATTATGATTTGTCTCAATTTAATAGCTCACTAATCCCCACTTTTGTTACTATAGATGATAATAGTTTTTTATGTGCAGTTCTTAGGGTAGCAGAAATTAAAGAAGCAATATTTGGTATTAATAAGGATAGTGTCGCTGGCCTAAATGGATTCTCATCACCATTCTACCAACACTGTTGGACAATCATATCGAGTGATTTAATAGAGGTAGTACTTGATTTCTTTCATGGTGTGTAATTTCCTAAAAGGGTAACCTTGATAACTTTTTTTGTATTGCCAAAAGTTTCTAATCATTTGCAATGGAATGGGTTTTGTCCCATTAGTTTATGTATAGTCCTTAATAAGATAGTTACCAAACTCTTGGTTAATGACTTGCAAAAATGCTGCCTCAACCAATCTTAGATAATCAAAGTGGTTTTTTCAGTGGTAGATTAATTTTGGATAACATACTTTTGGCTCAAGAGTTACTTTTTAGATTGATAAGAAACTTGATGAGGTAATGTTGCTTTGAAACTTGATATGATCAAAGCTTATAATTGTTTGATTTGGGAGTTTTTATATAAAATATTGTGGTAGTTTGGCTTTAATGAGTAGTGGGTTTCCATGATCTAGAAATATGTCTTTAACTGTTGGTTTTCGCTATTAATTGATGGGACTTTTGTTAGTTATTTTAAATCTAGAAGAGGTTTGAGATGAGGGGATTCAATATATCCATCATTATTTATATTAGCAGCTGAATAATTATCTAGGGGTCCTAATGCTCTATATGAATAGTTCTCTTCAATACATTTTTCCTCAGGACGTTCTATGGCTATAAGTCATTTGTCATTTGCAAATGATATCATAACTTTTACCAATGGAGACCAATCTTCCTTGGGTAAAATACTGAAATCTTTAGAAGAGTATAAGATGGTCTCTGGGCAAAAATAAACCAACAAAAGAGTTGTTTTGTTATGAGCAATAAAATAGTGAATTCCAAAGTATAAATCATCAAGCGAGCCATAGGTTTTACATACAAAAGTTGCCAATAATCTATTTGGGACCACTGTTATACAAAGGGCATAAAAAATTAGTTTTATTTGATTCCATCATTACTAAAATTAAAGAGTGTATTTATAGATGGGAGAATAAAATCTTGTCAACAAACGGATGGATTACATTATTTTGGAGTGTTCTCTCCTCTATGCTATTATATTTGCTTCAACCTTTAATTTGTATTGTTGAAGATTGAAAGGATTTTTAATAGATTTCTTTAGGGGGATTCTAATTTTCTAAACACATTTATTTGACTACTTGGAAGAAAGTTTGCTATAATAATAGTGAAGGGCGTTTGGATATTCGCAACTTACTAGATACTTTTAATGCCTTCACTATGAAACTTTGGTGGCAGTTTTGAGCTGCTAATAATTTATGGGTTAGATTCAAGAAAAATAAATATTCTTGTGGTAAAATCCCAATTAGAATTCAAACAAAACTCCGTGATTCTCCCATTTAGAAGAAATTATTGAGTGGTTGCAGAATGGCAGAGGAGAATATTCAGTTAAAAATGGGGAAGGGTGATTTATTTTTTTAGCATGACTGTTGGATGTGTGTAAAACCCTTGGTGAGTTCTTTTCCCTTCTTTGCCAATTCTATGGTTAAAGTGAATTATTTTTATGCTGATAAGGTATGGGATGTAGATAACTTAAAGTAGTGCTTCCAGAATTCATGATTGAAGATATACTGAATACCTTGATTAAAAGATCCAATGATGTTGATGCATTTTGGGTCCCCTGGTTGTAATACCCCCTGATTTTTGGTATGAACTATGTAATGTGAACGAAGCCAATTGACGAGCTAAATTGAATTTTTGGTATATATGTTTAATAGTTTAAAAGTATGCTTATGTCCATAGAGCAATGAATATGATATATGAGCATTGCAGGCTCAAAATAATGTTGTGCATATGTGTGGCACATGAATGGTATAGTGCATTATTTGGCATTTTGATAAATATGTTGCTTAATGTAAATTATGCCAAGCTCTGATTTGTATACTAAGTAACATAAAGCATAATGAGGATTCGAATTTGTGTGACGAGTACATGCTTGGATATCAAGTATTCTTGATGAATTAAGGTAAGAATGCTAATTGAGGCCCTCAGAACACAAAACCTTGAGATTTAGCCAAATTTTGGAGGAATGGGTGTTAAATCTTGAATTTTGAAGTTTAGATTGAGATTTGGTTGTGTTTGAGTATATTAATGATGATTATGAGTTAAGATAGTCATTTTGAAGTATGACTTAAATAGGAAATGATTTGGGCTGTTAAAGTTTGGATTTTTGGAAGTTTAAGTGTAAAAAAGGTGCAATCTGGGCAAAATGTATTAATACATTAGCAAATGTATAGATATATTCTTGACAGGAAAAACAACATGAGGTATTCTAAGGATTTTCTATCGATATATACAAGGATGTATCGATAGATTTGAGTAAGGATGAATATCTATCGATACATTGTCCAAATGTATGGATAGATTTGAAGTTGAGAGCAAATTGAATAACATGTATGATACATAGCCTCATGTATCGATACATTTATAAAGAATTTGTTAAGAATGTCTCGATACATTCATAAATGTATGAATACATCCTTGTATGAAGGTAAAAATAAAAAAGGGTTTTAGGCTGTTTCGCCCCATTCTCCCCCAACTCTTTCTCTCTTTTCCCTTTCTGAACCTTAAGCCCCCAAATGACATTTGAAGCTTGTTTAAGCTTAAACAATCTAAAACTAAAACTATATGTCTATCCAAATTATATTGAAGAAAGATTCATTAAGTTTGTGCTCTAATTTTGGCTACGTATGGCTTATAGGTGTATGTCTACCCTATATGCAAATTAAACCACCTAATCAACTAAGTGTATTCAATCATACGCTATTCTATTCTAGGTCTCTCTAAACCTCCTTCGTCAAATTTTAACCCAGGTTTTCAATTCAATCTAATTGGTGTTCAGGCAATTAGAAGCACTAAGAACAAAGTAAAATAAACAACTTAAATCTATCAAACATAAGTAAAAGAGAGATAAATAATTCAAGCTACGTATTAATTTCAATCATAATCTTAGTTTAACAAATTAGTTCCCCATCAAGTTAAACATCATTATTGAATAAAGGTTAAACATTCAAATCAAACTAAGAAAAATAAGAAAATAACAAAAAGATAGATAAACCCAAGAATTGTATTCTTTATCTCAAATCTCTTTGTGTCACGACCCAATTTCCTGGGCCATGACCGACGCATGAGCTCAATAAGCATAGCTCATTAAGCCCAAGCAAGCCTATCCATTTACCTTTGCTTAACAAATTTATCATATCATGCATACACACACACACCTTTTCCCGAGTGTGAACATAGCCAAATCACAATGGCATTATCAATAATAATATACATGTATTATACCAGTCATGTATTTAGCAATTTAAATTGCATACACATATTTACATTGTTTGAGTGTATTCACAATACAAAAGGACCCATGACTTCCAACGGAGACATTTACCATAAAAGAAATGGGATGCTACTGAATGCCCACCTTTTAACCAGGAGATGCACTACGGGGACTCATCGATCTAGGGTCCAACAGTTTCCTGATCTGAAAACATGAATTTTTTTAAAACAGTGAGTACAATACTCAATGAGTGAATATTAGAAGGGAACAAGCAATCTTAACCAGGAAATTTGACAATCATAATGCATCGGTTGAAAATGAGACAATTTTTGATCTAGCTAATATTTAAACCCTTTCCACTTAGCCCAGAATTTATTCTAGCCAGACAACAAAATCGACGATTATCGCTGCGCTGCAGCGAAGCATAATCATAACCTATCACTAAACGAGGGTTTCGTGTTAAACCCTTTTTCCTCAGTTTAAAGCAATTCGCATACCATACAATCACACATATATATACACAAAGACATGAGCAATTATATATACCCCCAAGTCTTCACTGTCCTTGGTGGTACAAAGAAATAACTATTTGAGTAATTGGTAAGGGGTATCACTCAACATCCCTATCGGAGTACTTGGCAACTGGTATCACTCAGCCTCGCTACCAAGCTCCTGGGCGGAGACCTAACAGAGCACTTGGTGAAAGGTATCACTCAGCATCCCTTCCAAGCTATCAGGCAGAGAATCACTCAGTAAGGGGTGTCACTCAACATCCCTCTTCGCACACCATTACAAGCATGTACATTACCCACTTCACACATGCACGGTTACATTAACTTCGTAGAAATATTTTAACAACACATGTAAGCATCATATAAAGATACACAAATTCAACACAATCAATTTCACATCAGTAAAAATAATATTTAACGAAAAGCTTTTTCCCACATTCCCTTTCTTTTTAAAGAGAGTTGAATAAAATCATTTAAGCATTTTATTCAAGCACATTCATATTCCCCAAAACCAATTTGAAATGCCAATTCACTCACAGGTTTTCGAGAGTCGAATTCTAGCACTTCGACTGTTAATCCTCGGGTGAGATTTTCTTGCCTTTATCCGAGGGCTCACCATCTTGACAAATTGCACAATAATTTAATTACTATAATGGTGCTAAATTATAATAAACTAACCTAGACTCTACATTAATGCGTGATATGGAATGCAAAATGTCTAAATTTTGCCTAAACACCATATTGGCCTATTCCGGTCTTTTACCCGATAAATCGATACATGCGTTCGATTTAGCTCCAATTAATTCTATTTCTTTTCTAATACCTCAATTCATTAAATACCATTAAACTAATGTCAATTTCAGCATTAAAACTTTTCCATTTCTTCATAAAAAAAATCGGCCATTACAGTGCACTAGCATTGTAATTTTTCCTACTTAACTTTTTCACCTTAAATCATCATTTTCCAATTCATTTCATTTCAAATGAAATCATTTCATTTGAAATGAAATCATTTCATTTTCCACACACAACCTAGGATATTCGGCCATTGAAGATTCATGGGGAAAATCTAGTTTTTTCTTGTTGTTTTGCTGACTAACATGCTAAACTATCTCTAAACACTAACATAGTCTAAAATCAAGCCAATCCAACATTAATTTCTCCAATCATACCCATTTTTCAGAATTGAATTCATCATGAAATCATACCTCTCAACCATAGAAAATGGAAAGAAATGCATGGGTATTATAGATCATAAACAAAAGTGAAGAAATGTTACCTTTTTCACTTGATTTTCTTTGAAAATCACACCTTTTCTTGAATTTTTGGCTACGTTTTTGGTTTTTCCTCGTTGTTTTTATTTTCTTTCCTTTTCTTCTCCTTTTTTTCCCTCTTGGCTGAATTTGATGAGAGAGAAATGGGCTGATTTATGCCATTTTATAAAGAAATAATAAAATACTCAAAACATGCCACATGGCATTTTTCCATTGTTCAAATTTTAAATATTTGACTTTTTATCCATCAATTCTCCACCACACACTTGTCATATTTATCCTATTCCATGCTGAATAAAATCTCTTGGTCTTGACAAGTGCTGGGCTGAAAAATTTACCGATTTGCCCTCGAGGTGGAAAAATTATGATTTTGCCCCTGTACTCCAAAATGTACCGAAATTATATTATTTCCACTTTTCAACCTCAAATAACACTAATATTGATCAATCTTAATCAAATGGGGTAAAAATATTTCCAAAAAAAATTCCTGTTTCGTCCTCTAGTGGTAAAATTACCATTTTGCCCTTGTGCTCCGAAAATACCGAGAATCATAATTTTTTTCATTGCTAAACTTCATTTTATACTCCAATAATCAAATTATACTTCATATAATTATTCTTGGTCAAATGTGATCAAATCTTTGCTAAAAATCACCATTTTATTGTCAAATGGAAAAATGACCGTTTTGCCCCTAACCGGTCAATTTTCTCGACTAACTCCAAATTAGACCTTGAACTTCGAATCGCTATTCTAAGTCATTCTGTGGGTTTCAGAATTTTCAAATTCATCTTAGAATTTCTATTAAGCTAGTTCGAAGATCAAATCAATTTAATTGTACCACTAGGTACAATACCGGCTTTTGACAAACTCAACAAGATCTCACACTTTGAATCCTTCAAATTCTTCTTAGCTTCAATAACTTTATGGCTTGAGTCTTAGTTGTCAAGTTGGTAATTTGTTCTCTCTTGAAAGTCTTCTGAAAGGTTATTTTTATATGCTTTAAAGTTAGGCCAAGTTGGGTAAAGAAAGAAGTCAATTCCAATCAGACTATGTGGGTTGCAGCCTTACCCAATTAATTAACATAAATCATAATTGCTCTAGAATTGTTATAGTATGTCAAATTCAATAAGAGTTTTGACCACTTTACAGGCCAAATTAGGTGAAGTGTAAACATAAAAGTTGTATATTTTTCTCTTATCTTTCCAATGGTTTAAGAATCACATCATTTGAAGCTCTGTTGACAAAGTTATGGCCAAAATACTGAACCATGTATATTGGAAGTCTGCATCTTAAAATTGCTTTCCTTCTTTCACTAAAATTCTTCTTTCATCAAACACCTACAAAAGCACAAATAAATCAATGACAACCTATCTTAACCATATTAACACCAATTGAGCATAAAATTAACTAAGATTAGATTAACTCACCTAAATTAACTAATTTAAAATAATTAAATAAAACCTACTAATTTCTATGCATTATTGCAAAAACTAAGCCAAATTATTATCAAAATGAAGCCCAATTAACTCTATATTATAGAGTTATCAGTAACCTTGGATCTAAATATTTTTAGATTTGGTCAAACTCTCTTCCTTGAGTTTATTAGAGATTTAGAGCCTAGAATTGGGCAACCTAGTTTCTAAGGTAAGGATTTAGTTCATTTGTTGAAAGAATGAGCATGTATATTGAATTTGGGTGTTTTTGAAAAGATGGGATATTTTCAAAATTTAGAAAGTAATTATGATTTTGATGTTTTGATGTGTCTAAAGGGAGAATGGAGGCTATAGATGCATTTGTGAGATGGAAGACTACTAGAGGCTAAAGGTTGATCTTGATTGCGGTATACCTTCTATTGTCGAGGTGAGTGGGATTTATTAAATGCATGTGATGCATCTCATATAATGTATGCATTACCATGGTACTTAAATGTTGTTTGTATGCATAGATGAGAATGCTTAAGCTAGAGAATTGATATGTGTGTGTGTGTGTGTGTGTGCCTAGGCTAGAGAGCAATTATGGTTGTGTGCCTAGATAAGGATGCCTAGGCTAATTAGTTATCTGAGATAGGAAATTTGTGTTCGTGTGATTTTTGGTAAGCCATAAGGTGGCATTGTGTTGGAACCCATGGTATGTAGGACCTAAAGCGAAAGGCCTACACATGGTGCGATATGAATTATGGACTAAGGACTATGTCAGATTATGATGAATGGACTGCCCAATTAGGTATATGGGCATGATATGCATATGGGATAATGTCATAGCGATTGGGTGATATTAATTTTGTGAGGACGAAGGGCCATGATTACTTGTGGAGATGATATATGCGTGAATGGCCACGTATTTGTGATTGATCTGAGGATATGCATAAGGCTGTTAAGCAATGACCGATTGAATTGAATATGATTAATACCCATAAGGGGGTTAAAGGCATGAGGGCTTATAGATTTGTTATGTTTTGTTTGATGATGCCTTAGAGATTTGAAGGCATTTGGAATTATACCAAGCTTAGAAATGACTGAAGCTCATTGAATTGAATATGATTTGATGTGGACATATGGAATGTTACAAGCA
This sequence comes from Theobroma grandiflorum, assembly GCA_036013995.1. Classification (NCBI taxonomy): domain Eukaryota; kingdom Viridiplantae; phylum Streptophyta; class Magnoliopsida; order Malvales; family Malvaceae; genus Theobroma; species Theobroma grandiflorum. The sequence goes on from CP142126.1 coordinate 11,706,103, forward strand.
CGATGGGTTGATTTGTGGATTTGTGTTCTGTCCGAGGGATGAATTCCAGATGTTGATTTGACTTAAGGTGGAGTGTAATCCCACGCCCTGTGACTATGTGTGTGCCTGTAAGGATGGTGGTAAGTAGGGATGGTGGCATTAATCTTGCTTGTGATTCCCACCTACAATGCTTTGATGCCATCCGTTGAGTACTCCAAGTGATGTCGATGTTGGCAGATTACTCCAGTCAATGAAATGGTTCTCCATCAGTTGCTCCGACATTGTCTGTGATCGGTTCTTTACGTGTTGCTTTGGCACGTGCGTGATCTGTTCTTCACCCGTTGGTTTGGCATGCGCATGATCTATTTTTCCACTTAACAACTTTGCCTTGCATGTGATTTGTTTCTTCACCAATAGGCCACTGTGCATGATTTGATGATGTTTAGGGCAAGACCTGTCACAAGCCGGAACTCTCATCGGGTCCATGACAACTGCCGCGACGTCCTGATAGGCACTTACTACCCAAAATGCCTACTGAAACCCCGCAAGGCTTAACATCAGCTTTCGCACTTCCCCGGTGAGCAATAGTTATCAAATATCATAATTTAAAAGGGTTACAAGTCATTTCTAAATCAAAACATTAAAATATTATTTTCTGGCTCACAGGGGCATTTTCGTCATTTTTCCTTCGAAAATCTCATAAATGGCTAAAACGGAGTAGGTAAGTAAAAAACATATATTTCAAGCTTAGAAATAAATTTAGGAGTCTAAAATGTTCGTTTAAAGTAAAATTTTGACTAATTTAATATAATAAAAATATTCAATAAAATAATTTAATTTTCTATAAAACAATTTTTATAAAACTATCGGTAACTAATTTTTATAGCGTAAAAGTTAAATACATTCTTACATACTATAATATAAACAACTAAAGTATGAGATTTAAATTACAGTGACACGTGGGCCCACAACTAACCAAAATGCATCGGGAACTGTGAACCTACAGTTCTTGTCAATTCAAGTCCACTGTGGTCTTTGATCGAATCCGCTAAGTATGGACTATTATGAGCCTAAAATGTGAGGAAATGAAGGGGTGAGATTATAAAATCCCAGTGAGTAAACAGATACCATCTAAACTATCTAAAGGCGAGTAAAACGAGACAATGAAAACTGTCCATCTCAAAAGGGTTTCCATATCATGAGAATTCTTTTAAATCAGTTTAAATAAATTCATTTCACCCAAACAATTGATAAGGCTTATGATTTTCTTTAAAACTTGGCTTATGCCCAAGCCAATACTCGAGGACACTTGATCATCATTAATGTCCGGCTTAGTCCGCCAAGGCTATAAAAGTTTCATATATGTATGAAACACATTTTTACTTTTGAAAATATAGCTGTTCCTTGGCGTTGGCTGAGTTCATCCTCATGTGGTGGTTTGGCGTGAAGAGAACTCTAATTGTTACCTCGGGAGTTACCCTATTCACCTCTCTACCGAGGTATAATACATATACATATGTTCCCGGATTCTGTGCCCCTCTAATAGGCTGGTCCACAGAACCCACCACTGCAGTAACTGTTTAATAATCCACCAATTCAATAAAAGTTCAATAGCACGACTTGGCAATATAATTGCTAACCAATTTATCAGTACAAAGTAAACAGTTCACAATTTTCAATTCAATTAACAAGTCAGCCAATCATGCTATAAATATCATAAGCCATTTGATTCAAATCTCAATTTACAATAAAGCATGTGGTCTCCAATTACTCTAATTTCAAACCAATTGTCCAATTTTCAAATCAATTTATAAAGTTTTAATTTATTTTATAAATTCACATTTTTCACATAAAACAAAGCATTTTACCATTTAAAATTCATTTTTCACAAAATCACCAAATTGAATAAAATCTACTCTAGATAATTAAGACGATAATGAGTTTACTCATTGTTTTCGAGGATCAAATCCAGGTTCTCTGACTGTAAATCCTCAAGTGCAATTCCTTACCTTTCTCGGAAGATTCACCACCTTGACACAGTACAAAATCGAAAAATTTACTTCTTTGCCCCTAAATTGTAATAAACTAATTTAGACCATTAATGCATGCTATGAAATGCAAAAATTGTCTGAATATTGCTTAAATGCAGTGTTGACTTAATTCGGCCTATTACCCGATAAAATTGCCATTATGTCCAATTGAACTGCAAATTGCTTCATTCCCTTTCTAATACCACAATTCACCAAATATCAATCAAATGACACAAAATTCAGCTTAATTGCCCTCCATTGCTTCATGGAAAATTCAGCTATAATGGGGCATTATCACTAAAATTTTTCCTACATCATTTTCTCACACTAATTCATCATTTCCTAACCCATTTTCCTTCAAACAAAATCAATCCATCATTAACACACTATAAGGGATATTCGGCCATTGATGGATACCAAAAATTATGAAATTTTCTTCACTTGTTTTCACACTACACATAACTAAGTAACCGAAAACACTAATCTAGCAAGAAATCTAACTAAATTCAAGCCTAAAAATCCTTCCCCCATGTACGGTTAGCATTCATACCCATTTTCAAGCTTTGATTTCAACCATGGAAATGATAAAATAAAGCATGGGTAGTGTAAATCTCAAAGAAAATTAAAGAAATTTCACCTTACCTAGCTTAATTCATTGAATTCTCACACTTTCTCTTGAATTTTCATTTGGCTAGGGTTTGTTTTCCTTATTTTCCTTCTTTCCCCTCTTGTTTTCTTGCTTGGCCAACCCTTAGAATGAATATGGGCTGATTTTTTATGCTTTTATAAGGAAAATAATAAAATACTAAAAGTTTGACACATGGCATTTTTTAAATGGTCCAAAATTTTAATATTTGACTTTTTCACCTTATTTCTCCACCACACATTATGCCATATTTATCCATTCCCACCAAAAATAAAGTCCACAAAATTTGACAAGTGCTAGGGGTGAAAATTTTTCGATTTGCTCTTGGGTTGGCAAAATTACGATTTTACCCCTATACTCCGAAAAGTACCGGAATTACATTTTTTTCACTCTCCAACCTCAAATTACACTCTAATTGATCAATCTTAGTCAAATGGGGTTAAAATCTTTTCTAAAAATTCTCAATTTGTCCTCAAGCGGTAAAATTACCGTTTTGCCCTTATGCTCCAAAAATACCTAGAATTAAAATTTTTCACTGCTAAACCTTATATTATACTTCAAATGATTAATCTTGGTCAAAATTTTCATTAAATAACCAAATTTCAACTTTAGGTCATAAAATGATCATTTTGCCCCTAATCGGTCAATATTCCCGATTGACTCCAAATCTGCCCTCGAACTCCGAATCGCTATTTTAAGTCATCCCTGGATTGTGAAATTCTTCAATTTCATCTTAAAACCCTATTTCAATTCGTTTGAGGTTTAAATCGACTTAGTCGTACCTCTAATTATAATATCGACCTTTAATACCTTTTCGAGGCCTTCAAGTATACAAACATTTCATCTAGCACATGGATAACATCGCATATATATTTTCTATAGTCGAGTTTTACAGCACTACCCCCCTTAAAATAAAATTTTGTCTTCAAAATTTCACTAATCAAACTTAAAGAGAAAACGAGGGTATTAGTCTTTTACCTAATGCTCAGTTCCCTATATCATCATTTTTCATAAGAATTTCGATTCGTTTTCCTCATTTACTTCCAATTCGACTTGTATTTGTGTTTCACTCTTGTCTAGCATTGTTTTTTAAAATTATATCTGTAGTATCTTTCATAGCCATGATCTCTATTACCATCATTAAGTTCGAACCATAAGTCTATCTCAATCATACCAATTTTGATCTCCTTTTATACCTATTTATATATATATATATATCTATTTGCATCTTATTTCTTCATTCCTTACCGACCTTTCAGTATTCATTCCTTCCCATCCTCACACATTATTATATAGCTTGTAGCATCATTAACATACCATATTCATTTCTGTACGTATTCTCAATCCTTAGAGAAAATTAATATTCTTAATTATTTCCACATACTTCGCATTTATCTCACATTTATATAACTTCCACCTTCTTAATCATATTAGTCCATCTCATATGGCTTGATCTTGTCATAAATTACATTTCTTTTATTATTTCCTAAAATTCCGTTAGGTCGTTATAATTCTGCTTTTGATAAGACTTCTGATCATTTTATTTTTTATATAACTCATCAAATATATCGAGTTCAATTTTTGAATCTCTGAGAGTAATTCTTTACCCAAGTTGATTATATTATCGGCTCCATATGTACGTATGTGCATACACATATGGATTTGACACTTAGACTAGATTTGACATTTTTGAGTCATTTAATCTCAAGCTGTCAATTCCACATGTGGCATTCCCCTCGAAAGTCTATCTCTCCAGGGTATTGATATGTCTGGGTCCTCATCCTTCCCACTCGGTTTTTTCTGCAGTCTGCAGCCTGCAATTTGACATAGGAAGGTTCGAACCCAAGACTTTTTCTTACCCTGAAAGAAACGCCTTTAACCATTTCACCACATCTAGTCCTTTAATCTTGTAACTCCTCATACTATGTATAGCCAAAATTCAAATTTACCCTTAAAGTAAATTTATTCATTAACTTCTTACTTCATGACCATACATCAATTATAGTAGTCATTGATGTTCACTCTTGAGTTAATTCATATGCTTATATCCATAATCCATAATAGATATAATCAATTCTTGGAATCTCACAATCGTTTAATTGAAATCAACACCAGTTTCCTCCAAGCTACTATACATACTCAACACATATTCACATATAAAATATTTTGAAATTTCAACACCATCTATATATAGACATAACAAACTTAATTAAACTAGTGCACTTTCCTTCATGCACATAAGTATTGGTTTACTTGTGCTGTTATCAATCCCTTCTTTCCAACAGGGTCAAAACGATATTTAGAAATTTTCATTCACACTTAAGCCTCCAAATGTCAAAGCTTAGCATCAAAACCAATAACTATATTCCAACTTATGAGTCCAATCCTTATGCCGCTCACAGTCGGGTCATACTTTCTAACCATAAAGAGTTCTTTATGCGAAAACATTCGATAGTCGGTACTGTGGCGTTATGGTTGTTAAAATCCACTTTATCCAACCAATTATTCTACCTTTAAGGCTGCTACCACAATCATTAACAATCGTGTGGTTTCTCTCTCAATCTATACCACAATCAGTAAAACTAACTTTCCATTACAGGTACACGATTAGATCATTGATTTAACATATTGATTTTGCCATTAATATTCATACATTTTTATCATAACATTTAGTACAAGTTCAGTTAAGCAAAAATCTCTAAATAACTCCTAAACACATAATTATCGATTTATACGGATAACTACCATTTCTTTATTAATCCAAAATTTATCTTTCTCCAATTCCTTCATTTATCTCCACTTCATACTGTATAACTTCTCCCTGTCTCGGTTGTAATCCAGAGGAATCTCTCCTCTGTATATCTATATGAGCTTATGGAGATGGAGCAGCTATTAGAGCCCTTCCTAATTATGGGCAATCACTCCTAATGTGACTTGTCTGACCATAATAAAAACATCGTACAAACCCCCAACACAACCCGAATGATATTTCCCACACTTTCTACATCTATCAGGGTCTTCGAAACTCTTTCCAGAAATAGTCTTCTCAGACCTATTAGATCTCGGAGGCCTCTACTGTGTTTGTGAAAATGGGGGTCAAGGTGATGTCATTGCAACAAAAGTAGTACTTCTTGAAACAGAGAAGCTTTTACCTCTTTTTGGTGGTTGATTGGAGGATACACTCGAATTCCTCCTCTTTGCAAACTCAGCTCGCATTCTCCTATTTTCATTCACGAGCTTCCCAACCCTTAAAGCCATTTGTACTACCTCCTTATACGGTTCTTTATCAGTCACTCTCATTTGATCTCTAATCTCATTACGAAGCCCTTCTTCAAAATAACTAGCCTCATCTTGCTCTGTTCTTACCAATTCCGGGTCGTACAACATTAGCTTGTTAAAACGAGCTTCGTACTCCTCTACTATTAAATCCCTCTGTTTCAAGTTTAGAAATTCTCTTTTTTTTTCTTTCTGATGGAAATGAGTGAAATACTGACCATCAAACTGTCTAATAAAGTTTGACCAAGTCAGTGGAGTGGTGGAACGGGACTTCACCGAATTCCACCAAGTACGGGCTTTCTTTTCCAATAATCTCTTAGCCACCATCAATTTCATATCATCGTCCAACATCATATCTGAGAGTGTCTCTGAAACTTGAATAATCCAATCCTTGGCTGCGGTGGCATCTAATTCACTCATGAAAGACACGCAACCAAGTTGCCTAGCCTCTTTCAGCTTCTTAGAAATAGGTACATCTTGTACTGGTGGTGAAATTGAAGGAGCAGCTAGAGGCACTGTAGGTGGAGCTTAACCAGCTTGAGCCTGGCCAGCAATAGTGGTAAAAAAGGCTACCAATGCTTGAATCACCTCAAGGGACATGGTAGGTATACTAGTAGGTGGTGGAGGAGGTAGAGGATGTGGAGGAATCGCGGACCGATCTGCAGTAAGAGCTGCTCGAAAAGAGAATGCAGCCGATCCCCCTTCTACCTCATCTAACTGACGATGATGAGAACGACCTCTTCCCCTCCCAGCCGACCTAGTATGAGATAGGTGTTCTCGTCTATGAGGCATGGCGATCTAGAAAAAGAAACGAGGTAAATTTAATCAACCTTAGACTCTATATGCAGACTTATGCATTCTACTCGACCTAGCTTAATTCAACTCGGGGCCACACTAACATTGTAAATTTTAAAACAACTTTAAAATCAAAATTCTGATATTTAAAACTAAAAACCATGATCTTTTAACCAAAAGCTCTGATACCACTTGAAATGAATTGTCATGATCCGGAACTCTCATCGGGCCCATGATAACCGCCGCGATGTCTCGATAGGCATTCATTACCCGAAATGCCGATTGAAACCCCTCAAGGCTTAGTATCAGCTTTCGTACTTCCCCGGTGAGCAATAGTTATCAAATATCATAATTTAAAAGGGTTACAAGTCATTTCTAAATCAAAATATTAAAATATTATTTTTCAACTCATAAGGGCAGTTTCATCATTTTTTTTCTTTGAAAATCTCAAAACTGGCTAAAACAGAGTAGGTAAGTAGAAAATATATATTTCATGCTTAGAAATAAATTTAGGAGTCGAAAATGTTCGTTTATAGTAAAATTTTGACTAATTTAATATAATAAAAATATTCAACAAAATAATTTAATTTTCTATAAAACAATTTTTATAGCGTAAAAGTTAAATATATTCTTATATACTATAATATAAACAACCAAAGTATGAGATTTAAATTGCAGTGACACGTGGGCCCACAACTAACCAAAATGCATCGGGAACTGTGAACCTACAATTCTTGTCGATTCAAGTCCACTGTGGTCTTTGATCGAATCCGCTAACTACGGGCCATTATGAGCTTGAAATGTGAGGAAATGAAGGGGCGAGATTAAAAAATCCCACTGAGTAAACAGATACGATCTAAACTATCTAAAGGAGAGTAAAACGAGACAATGAAAACTGTCCATCTCAAAAGGGTTTCATATCATGAAAATTCTTTTAAATCAGTTTAAGTAAATTCATTTCACCCAAACAATTGATAAGGCTTATGATTTTCTTTAAAACTCGACTTATGCCCAAGCCAATACTTGAGGACACTTGATCGTAATCAGAGTCCGGCCTAGTCTGCCAAGGCTATAAAAGTTTCATATATGTATGAAACACATTTTTACTTTTGAAAATATGGCCGTTCCTTGGAATTGGCTGAGTTCATCCTCACGTGGTGGTTTGGCGTGAAGAGAACTCTAATTGTTACCTCGGGAGTTACCCAACTCGCCTCTCTACCTAGGTATAAATACATATACATATGTTCTCGGATTCCATGCCCCTCTAATAGGCTAGTCCATAAAACGCGCCATTGCAGTGACCATTTAATAATCCACCAATTCAATAAAAGTTCAATAGCACGACTTAGTAATATGATTGCTAACCAATTTATCAGTACAAAGTAGATAGTTCACAATTTTCAATTCAATCAAAAAGTCAGCCAATCATGCTATAAATATCATAAGCCATTTGATTCAAATCTCAATTTACAACAAAAGCATATGGTTTCCAATTACTCTAATTTCAAACCAATTGTCTAATTTTCAAATCAATTTATAAAATTTCAATTTATTTTATAAATTCACATTTTTCACATAAAACAAAGCATTTTAGCATTTAAAATTAATTTTTTCACGAGATCACCAAATTGAATAAAATCTACTCTAGATAATTAAGACGATAATGAGTTTACTCACTATTTTCGAGAATCAAATCCGGGTTCTCCGACTGTAAATCCTCAGGTGCAATTCCTTACCTTTCTTGGAAGATTCACCACCTTGACACAGTACAAAATCGAGAAATTTACTTCTTTGCCCCTAAATTGTAATAAACTAATTTAGACCACTAATGCATGCTATGAAATGCAAAAATTGTCCGAATATTGCTTAAATGCAGTGTTAACCTAATTCGGCCTATTACCCGATAAAATGGCCATTATGTCCAATTTAACTCCAAATTGCTTTATTCCTTTTCTAATACCACAATTCACCAAATATCAAACAAATGACACAAAATTAAGCTTAATTACCCTCTCATTGCTTCATGGAAAATTCAGTTATAATGGGGCATTATCACGAAAATTTTTCCTACATCATTTTCTCACACTAATTCATCATTTCCTAACCCATTTTCCTTCATACAAAATCAATCCATCATGAACACACCACAAGAGATTTTTGGCCATTGATGGATACTAAAAATTATGAAATTTTCTTCACTTGTTTTCACAATACACATAACTAAGTAACCGAAAACACTAATCTAGCAAGAAATCTAACTAAATTCAAGCCTAAAAATCCTTCCCCCATGTACGGTTAGCATTCATACCCATTTTCAAGCTTTGATTACAACCATGGAAATGATAAAATAAAGCATGGGTAGTGTAAATCTCAAAGAAAATTAAAGAAATTTCACCTTACCTAGCTTAATTCCTTGAATTCTCACACTTTCTCTTGAATTTTCGTTTGGCTAGGGTTTGTTTTCCTTATTTTCCTTTTTTCCCCTCTTGTTTTCTTGCTTGGCCGACCCTTAAAGTGAATATGGGCTGATTTTTTATGCTTTTATAAGGAAAATAATAAAATACTAAAAGTTTGACACATGGCATTTTTTAATAGATCCAAAATTTTAATATTTGACTTTTTCACCTTATTTCTCCACCACACATTATGCCATATTTATCCATTCCCACCACAAATAAAGTCCACAAAATTTGACAAGTGTTGGGGGTGAAAAATTATCGATTTGCCCCCGGGGTGGTAAAATTATGATTTTACCCCTATACTCCGAAAAGTACCAGAATTACATTTTTTTCACTTTTCAACCTCAAATTACACTCCAATTGATTAATCTTAGTCAAATGGGGTTAAAAGCTTTTCTAAAAATTCCCAATTTATCCTCGGGCGATAAATATACTGTTTTGCCCTTGTGCTCCAAAAATATCGAGAATTAAAATTTTTCAGTGCTAAACCTCATATTATGCTTCAAATGATTAATCTTGGTCAACATTTTCATTAAATAACCAAATTTCAACTTTAGGTCACAAAATGACCATTTTACCCCTAATCAGTTAATATTCCCGATTGACTACAAATCAGCCTTCAAACTCCGAATCACTATTTTAAGTCATCCCTGGACTGTGAAATTCTTCAATTTCATCTTAAAACCCTATTTCAATTAGTTCGAGGTTTAAATCGACTTAGTCGTACCTCTAGTTATAATATCAACCTTTAATACATTTTCGAGGCCTTCAAGTATACAAACATTTCATCCAGCACATGGATAACATGGCATATATATTTTATATAGTCGGGTTTTACAAGACCGCTTATTTGATTTTGTTTAACTATGATGACATGTATCGGGTATGGCATGATCTAACTTGAAATATTAACGTCTAGTGGCTAACTGTGAATGATGTTCGATGAAAAGCTTGAGATAAGCAGTTTATATGTAAATGAGATTTGAGGTTGGGCTTGGCAACTAAAGTGTGCCTATGAAGCCTAGTTTGATAATAACGGCTTTAAGGGTAAGCCTTAAATTGTTATGATTTGTTGTGAGGGCATGGAACTTGTGAATTGTGGATATAATATGCTGTTGAGATGTGATCCGGCATGAATTTACGATGTTTGAATATATGATGATCCTTGCACCTTTGAATTGGAGATGTTTGAATATGAAAGTTTTACCACTAGAGGCCTATATATATATATATTTTATATGTAAAATATTATGTTGTGATAGCATCCCCTCATTGAGTATTAGATGACTCACCTCTCTGTTATACCATGTGCAGATAAGAGAAGCTATGGTGTTACATGGCAAGTGTCATCGATTGGACTAAAACATAAATGGCATTCAGTAGGTTTCCATCCCAACGTGTCACTCCACTGAGTCTGTGAAGGCTTTTTGCCTTCCCAGTTTGGTTAGTTGTAAATATGTCAAGCATGATTTGCCATTTGAATTGTATAAGGGTTGTTATGTATGAACTCGATTGATTGGCCAGTATATGGCCTTACGAACATTTGTATGGACTGTGAGCTAGGGATAATGTAATATATTTGAATTTGTTATGAATATTTGATTATAAATCCCTTGGCATTTGTGTTATATGATTTTGGAATCTAAAGCTTGCTCGGGTCTAATGGGCTAGCTTACTGGGCTCGTGCACCAGTAATGAACCCCGAATTTGGGTTGTGACACTAGTTCTAGTGGTGAGTTTAGTACTAAAAATGCTTGGGAGAATATTCGAGAAAAGCAAACTATAAACCCAACTTTCACTTTAACTTGGAATAGAAGCATACCACTCAAAATATTCTTTTTCTTTTGGAGAGTGTTTCACAGATAGATTCCTGTTGATATCAATTTGAAGGCTAAAGGTTTTCAGTTAGCTTCTAAATGTCAGTGTTACAACTCAGAGAAACCTTATTACATGTGCCTTGGCTTAGCCTAGTGGCAAGACAAGTTTGGAATTATTTTTCTCATTTTTTTTCAAAATTTTGTTAACCATCCACAGAATATTTTGTAGTTAATTTAGGCTTGGCATTATTCAGGAGACTATAAACGACCTCTCCCCGATTGCTGCCGGTGTTCGAGACTTCCAAGAAGACCTGTCAAGTCCCGAACAAGCCTATCTAAAATTTGCCCATCAGCTGACTGAATACAATCATCATATTATATTGGTACTTCCATATACTAAATTAAATTGTAAATATAAAAATCAATACAAACTTTTTACCTTTTATTCGTAAGTATATACACTAAAATCTATAATTTCCAAATTTATGTTTATATAAAAATTTAGAATTCGTTTACAATTTAATAAATAAAGTACTACGACTTGACCTCTAACAGTGGAGTAACTCGAAATAAATTGCTAGGAGATGCCTTTACGTATCCACAAGAAATTGAGCACGTCGATGATTACGCGCTAGATCGATCCCTGTTTGCAAAAAGGGAAATAAATGGGTGTGAGTCTCATAAACTTAGTGAATATCATCGACTCAGCGAGTAGGGCGTTGATGGGAAACAAGCAAACAACAGATTAGTTGAATATAAAAATGTTGGATCATAAAAGCAATTTATTTCAAACAAGGGTTTTGTGCCTTATACAAAAATTCGAGAATTTCTTATAAAGCATCAACAATTTCGGCAATTGAATTTTCAGCATCAAATTACGTTAATAACCATTTTCGAATCAAATCGACAAAATTGGGCTAGCTCCCATGAAACCAAATAATATTTAAAATTATGCACAAATCATAACTCGCCCATACGCAAAGAATTACTGATTTAATTCACAAAAAACAAATAGGGGAGTTGCGAAAAATTGTTTAATTCCATTTTCTCACCACGCTAAGAAACATAATTCATAGTGTTAAAACTTATTTCAATCCATATAAAACAATTATATTTTATCAAAAATAAACAACAAGGCTTATGACTTCTTAAAAACTTGGCTCATGCCATAAAACTCATATTCGGTGATACCTTGTGCCGGGGCATCCAACTGAATCTGCCAATGTTGTTAAAAATCTCATATACACGTAAAACATATTTTTACATTTGAAAATACAACCGTTCCTTAGCGTTAGCTGAGTTCGCCCTCATGTGGTGGTTCAGCGTGAAGTGAACTCTGTCATATCTCAGGACATACCCTTTACGCCTCTACAACTGAGGTAAAAATATATAATGGGGTTTACCGTACCCTTTTAAATAGGCTGGTCCACGGAAACCCGACTACTGCAATAGTTAATATCCCACTAGTTCAAAAAAAGTTTCAATAGCATGGCATGGCAATTACATTGCTAACCAATTTATCAAGACAAAGCAAACAATTCATGTTTTTCAACACAATTATCAATTTAGCTAGTCATGCCATATTATCATAAGCCATTGAATTCAAATCATAATTTATAACACAACAAGTAGTCTCTAATTATTTAATTTTTCTAAAATCATCATTCAATTTCAAAATGATTTTCAAGAGGATATTTGAAATCTTTTTCAAAATATCGATCCCCGTATCACGTTAAAATTCTCTTTTCATAAAATGTTCACTGTAAATATTTGCATGATATTTTATATCAAAATAGCATGGTGAATATGTAATAAATTTCATGAATGCACACCACACAAACAACAAGGCACATTTTCCTTTGACGTAAATCATTTTGAAAAGCTCGTTTCCTGGTTTAAAATACTTTTCGTATAATATATATATTCTAAATTATTTCTAAAAATAATTTACATTCACAATTCCTTAAAATTCCATCAATGCATGCTTTCCACAAATTTAGCACTTCACGTAAAATATACGTACATGTATATATACGAAATTATTTTAAAATTGACACCCCTTACTCACCTCATAATGGTGGGATATTACTTCACTATTGATTCGTACGCGTATATAATTATTCCTATTTGTCGGTCACATACTTCGCTCGGCACGTCTCCACGATAAACTTTCTTAGCAACAATTTAAACCCAATATACTTAATCACACATTTGTATGAGTAGCAACTTAATTAAAATTCCTTAAGCAACTTGTATATTTTTCATTCAAAATATGCACAATATTAAACTACCTATGAACTTTAAAATATAACATTAACTTACCATTGGGCCTTTTTCATTTCTTTATGACCTTTTGGCCCTCTCCATGGGCTTTTTCATTTTTTTCTTATTTGGGCTAAGCCCATTTGTTTCTTTTGTTGGGCCATGCCCACTTATCTAATAGCTATTGGGTCATGCCCATTTATTTAATAGCTATTGGGCCAAGCCCATTTTTTTTCTTCTTTTTCTTTTCTTTTTCTCTCTTCCATGTTCTTCCTTCTTCTTCTTTCCAGCTCGTCACTCACTTCACCACTGTGACTTCCTCTCAAAACCGATCACCAAAGCCTCATCTCTCACCTTTTTTGCTACCATTTTCTGCTCTAAAAATCAACTCCTATCCTCTCTTAAAGTGCATAATTTTTCAGCTTTCTTTCCTCCCTCAAAGTGCAGAATTTTTCAGCTCCAAACCAGCAGCAAATTCACTAATTTTCAACAGCCAAAAACCTTAAAAAAATCAGTAGTAAAACCTCAAAGTTCCAGCTCTTTCTTCTTCAAATTTTTGGTAGCAAACAACTCAAAATTTCAACAATAAAAATCAGCTTCCTTACCTCTTTCAAGATTGTCGAATTTCAGCTTTCTTCTTCCTCCAAAAATTACTGAATTTTGGTCTTCTTCCTCCCCTCCGTCACGGCATCTTTATCTCCCATTTTCTCTTTATTTTCTTTCTTTCTTTTGCTCAGTTCTTTCTCTCTTTTTCTGTCCTTTCTTTCTTCTTTTCCCACGGTTTTTCTTTCTTTTCTTTTCTTCCTCTTCTTTTGCCGACCTTATCTCTTCTTTTTCTCTTTTATCTTTTTTTTCTTTGACCGTCCACTCTTTTAGACTTTTCTCCTATCTTCCTTCTCCTTTTATCTCTTTTATTTCTTCTTTTTTCATCACACCATGTGGCCAGCCCCATCATTTTGTCTTTTCCTTTATTTTCTATCATTTCTTTCCTCAAATGACCGGCCCCATCCATATCTTTTACTTTTTCTTTCGTTTGCTTTTGTCCTCATTCTCTTCTTCTCTCATGTGGCCACTCATGCATATTAAAAATATTATTTGACTTTTCCTTGTTTTGACTTTTTAACACATTTTCTCCATTATTTATCATCCATTTTATTCTCATAATATTTTTATTTCTTCCAAATAATTAAATTTACATACTATGCCTTAACTTTATTTTATTTAACATACCTCCCTAGAATTTTCATAATTTAAAGTTAATTCTTTCAACATCTGTAAAAATTATAATGTCCTTTTATCTTCTTTTTCTTACAAATGCATAACCAAAATATTGAGATCGTATGTCAATGTGGTGTCACCATAATATTTAAATATTAACTTACCGCGTTAGCTCAAAAAAATCACGTTGTACAATTATCGTCGTTTTCCTTCAAAATTCTCCTTTACTTCTTCTCCACCACTTAAATTAGTCATATTTCATTTTTCATGACTAATTTTGACAACAAATAAAATACTAATATTTTAATATTATTTTATTTAATAAAATATTATTTTATTCTAAAATTTTTCACTTACCTTCTTTGGTCTCGAAACATATTATTATGTCTTGGTTTACTTCCAAATCATCCTTCAGCTTACTAATTCATCTCCGATGTAAATATTATTATTTAATAGTTGTTTTTGCGCGTGCGAAATATTTTATTCTTGAGCGTTCCTTTCGTCATTTGTCATTCTTTAGCACGTCAATTCGCATCAAATGATCCTTCGTTTGATCAATAAGATCTCATTTGTGTCCAACGAAGGTACAAGGTATTACACTATACAAAGCCTGTCACATTCGTATGTTACTCCTTATAGTTATATGTTGGTTCCTATGGATTGAAAGAAATGATGCTAAGTGTAGGAATTTAGGAGTTTATCCCTAAAGTGTAATTTGGCATATAATGAAGCTTTTAATGTAGCTTTACAAAGGAAATCTTTTGCATAAGGAGCAATGGAGAGGTGAAGTGTAGATTGTCGAGTTATGGACCATCACTTTTCCACGTCCTCCATATATATCGCCCTAAATAATTAAATGGTTAAAACCATTATTAGATGAAATTAAGTTAAATGTGGATGGAAGCTCCAAAATTGCCCAACATGCAATAAGTGGAGGAGTTGTTCGAGACCATATAGGTAGACTTATTTTTTGTTTCTTTGAGAATTTTGGCCCACAGAATTCTTTGCATGCAAAACTTCTCACTTTAAAAGGAGGTTTATCTTTATGCCAAGAATGCAATTTCGACAAAATATGGATTGAAATGGATGCACTGGTAGTTGTGAATATGATGCAAAAAAGCAACTTAAGCTCCCATGACACCAGATATTTATTGGCCTCTATGCGGAATCTCTTAAAGCATTTTTTGTTAGAATTACTCACATCCACCTTGAAAGGAGCCAAGTTGCTGACTTTCTTTCCAATCAAGGGTACTTGCATGATGGACTTAGGGTGTTCTAGGTTGACATTGGCGAATTAAGAGGTATTCTTAGGCTTGATAAATTAAACTTACCTTATGCTATAATCAAATAATTGTAAAGAAATAGTGCTCCTAATTTAGTTTTTGTTCGTAGTTTTACTTAAAAAAGTAGTATTACTTATCCTATGCATTCGTAGTAAATATGTAAGGAAAATAGTACCTTCAGCAGGTCTTTTTTCTCTCATATCTTATGTAATTCTAGAGGTAAGGTTTATGTCCCCTTCTTTTATGCACTTATTTTTCTTATTTTAATAAATTTTAACAATATAACTAGGCCTTGAGAGAATTTCCAGTTAGAAAAAAAAAACCAATGAAGTTTTAGTTTTTTTTCTTTGATAAATTACCTTTTGAATAATCAACTCTTTTAAAGGAATTTTGACTTCACAAGTGTAAAATGGAACAATCAATGAATAAAAACAGAAGAGAGACAATGTAAAAAGAAAAAACAAATGGAAGAATAAGGTTCTAGGGTAACATCCTAAAAGGGCAATCTAGTGCAAAAAGGAGAATTTTTTAAAGATACACATGATATTACCAAGGCCATGACAAGAAACACTATAAGGAGGTCATTTTGAAGTAATGAATGAGCATTGAAAACCTTTAAAAAATCCTAGAATGTCAACATCATTAGAGATTGAAGATATATCAAAGAAAAATCTTGTACTTTTTTAAATTAACATCCAAAATTTAAAATCCTAATAGTTAGTCTTGATGTTAGTTAAACTTGTACTACGTAAGTATATGTATCGAATAGATAGTATATGAGCAAGCAGAGTCTCAATCCCATAAAGAATTGATTTAAAATTTTACTAACTACTAAAATTAGAACAATTTAATCTTATCCAAACAATCAAATTCAAATAACTAAATTAATTAACTAAAACTGATTAACTAAAATTTATACTAAAAAGAGAAATCAAAGCAACAAGATAATTAGGTAAAAATAAAATCAAACAAGCCTAGAATTACAACATCCTTCACACTTTATCTAAATCTTAACTCTCTTCCTTAACTTATTTCAATAGGTTAAATTGCTAACCTAGAGTCTTTAATTATTTATAAGGGTCTCCTGACTCATCTTATAAAAATATTTATTTTAACCAAAACACTATATCCCTATATGAATTGAAATTAAAACAAACTCATTAAGTTCAAGCTCTAATCTGGCTACATAAGGCTTATAGGTGGATCCCTATCCTATACGTAAATCAATTAATATGATCATATAATATCCCAAATTTATTTTACACTAAACTCTCTTTCCTAAGTTTGTTTAGGTTCCTAAAATTGGTGATCAAGTAATTAAAAACATTAAGAACAAATTGGAATAAACAATTCAAATCTCATTAAAGATAAGCAAGAAATAGATTAAAAGTTTGGATTACATATGAGTTTAATTACAATCCTAGAAAAATAAATTTAGCTCATAATATTTAATAAAAACTTCATCCAAAGAAAATTAGCCATTAATCCAAGTCAAAGAAAATAAGAAAAACACAAAAATAAAGAGAGAAAACTAATAGTTGGTGCTTTGTGATCTTAATTCTCCCTTCAATTCTCTTGTTTTTTTGCTTTGTTCTTGGTTCAAAATCTCCAGCATAGTTACTTGCTACCCTTCTCTTAAAACTTTTGAAAAATGTCCCTTAAATACGCTCCAAGTAACTTAATTCCAAAATCTTGTCAAATTTTTGTTTTGGAACATCACCCAATGCTACGGTGCTACTTCTCTAGCGCTGTGGCATTGAGCTCTTGGGAAAATGTGTTGTGTGCTTCCTTTCATCAACACTACAACCTTGTTCTTCCAGTGTTACGATGCTCTATCAACTTCGAATGAGATTTTCACCTGATTTGCTCCAAATTGGGTAAAGTGGTAAATATAAAAGTTTAACCCTCTCTCTTAACTTTCCAATGCTTAAGAATCACATCAATTAAACTTTTGGATTGAGAGATATGGTCAAAATACCGAAACCTATACGAATGAAGCCATCACCATTTAATTTTCATCAAATGAGCCTTTTTCATCAAATTTTCTATAAAAGCAATAAGAGAAATTAACAATAACTACTCTTAAAGTAATTTAAAACAAAATAATATAAAATTTAACTAAAATAACTTAAATTAACTATTCAACACATAATCAAACTTAAACTAGAAAAAAACCTAAAATGCTACAATTCGAACTTAAAATCTCGAAGATCTAACTACTTAAACCCCCAAAATGTATCATTACTCCCATGAAATTCAGTATTTATTGGAATCTATTACGAGATGTTTAAACAATATCTCCTATAGAATTTCACATATTTACAGGGAAGGTAACCAAGCTGCAGACTCTTTATCGCATCATGGTCATAACCATCAAAATCTTCAAGTCTCTACACAAGTTCAAGGTGAGTTAAGTGGCATTCTGAAGTTAGATAGATTGAATCTTCCATATGTTCATTTTAAATAAATGTAAAGGAGTAGTACTCCTAATTTACTATTTCTTTTTAGATCTTTGTAAAAAAGGTGAATTTTATCTTTATAATAGCATTAAAAAAGATGCATGTAAAGGTAATTCATCTTTAGGTATTGTTATATTATTGCTTTGGGATCATGTAAAATCAGAGGTAAGGTTGATGTCCCCCTCCTTGTTGTTGTTTTTCATTTTATTAATAAAATTTTAATAAGGTAGCTGGGCCTTGTGGAAATTTCTAGCCTTTAAAAAAAAAATTTCAAAATGTATCAAAATAACTCTATTTAATAGAGTTATCACTTGACAACCAATCAAAATGCAATACATACTGAGAATAATTGAGTGTCAAATTGATTGTGATTTGAAATAAATTATATTTCAAAAAATTTGATTAAGGAATACTTGATATAGGAAAACCATGTTTCATTTGTAAGCTTAAATTGAAAAACATTAATTTACCATTTCCCGGTCAGCTCATGAAGCCTTTTTTATAATCAGGTCCTAATTTGTCAAATCATTTGATATATTTGAAAAGACCAAAATATCATTCACTTTATTCAAAATCATCTCAAACAGTAAATATTGATTTTCAAAAAAATTAAATGTTTTTTGTTTTTCAAAAAGTATGATATTGTATCACTTTAACATGGACAAAATGTAGAATTGATAAATCATTTTGATCCCACAATTTAACTATCCTTGATCATGGTAAATAGTTGTGAAAGGTAATTTTTGTTGGTGGTTTATAAAAATTCATGAAGTTTATGTTGCCCAGAAAAGCATTTTTGGAAAAGAAGAATAAAATCATTTCTGAAGGAAAAGTGAAAAAATATTTTACAAATAAGAATCCCTAAGATCAAGAGGTATAGAATCATTGAAATCAAATTCGAATTAATACATGTCTAAATCATAATTCTTTATTGACATCTATTGCAGGAAGATGATGATTTCAAAAAACCATATCAATATGAAAATATTGTCATTAAATTTTTTTGGGCAATGAGAGCCAAATGCACATGATCAGCACCATCATACAGTTATTCATACATGTCTGTTCATGCTCATGGTCATGCAGTATCACAATTGAAAGTTTCCATGCAAGAATAAAAAGTTAACACATGTTCTTTGGGCTTAAATGACAAAAAAACCCATCCAACTCAAAATTTTAAAATCATAAAACTTCGTTTAATTTGAGAAGCATTTTCATCAAAATGTAATTGTCTTCAAATCCTTTATATAACCATTTTTAAAGCAACGAAATCGGAATGATAAAGAGCATTTTTTCAAAGATAAAAGAAAACCCCAAAATTCATCTTCATGTGATGGGCATTGAAGAAGAAAACAGTGGAAGATATCTAAACGATGCTGAAATACTTAAAGAAAACCCAAGCATCCTCAAAATCTATGTCGACTAAAGCCATTGTGGCGGATTTGGAAAGCTCAAGCGTCGCCTTGGAAAGGATGTTATCGAGTTGGAGACAAACAGCGTCGGCGGTACATCCGAAGTGGAGGACGAGGACCTTGTCGATGGTGTCATTGATGATCGCGCCCACTTCTTCCTTCCTCATCAACGTCGGTTTAGGCAACTCATTGTCCTCTTTTTCTCTAATAAAAGTATTTATTTAGATTCATTTATATTTATGGCTAATGAGAAGAGTGGAAATAGAGTAGTTTTTAGGAATAAAAATATTTTTATAATGCACATTTTCAAGAAAATAAAAAATAAAAGTAAAATGTGATCATTAAATCAATCATATCAAAATAAAACTTGAATTGAATTATTTGTACATTTTAATTATTTAGAGTTGATCGAAGTTTAAATTGTTAATTTTATTATATTTAATTCGAACCTAGTTAAATTATGTTTCAAATGAATTTCACGAAAAATTCATATTAACTTATTACATTTCAATATTTTTTTATGGCTTCCATAAATTTTAATTAATTATGAATTCTAATAATTATATTCAAGGATGAAAATTTTAATTAATTTTTTTTTAATTTTTAAAATTTATTACTTCTTTAATGTAGATAATTATTTTTAATAAAATAAAAATTCTATTGCTTGATAAATATTATTTTTAATGAAAATAAATTGACATAATTGATGTATTTGATTAAAAATTAGAAGTATAATTTATCCTTTGTAAAAGTTTCACACCTCTAAAGTTGCATTTTAAGACATATGAATTTGATTTTTTGGTTAAAATATTTTAAATTTAATTATATGTTTGGTTGGGGGAATGACTATTTCATTCCCTCATCTATTTCATTAGTTGGTTTATGTAATGGTCATTTCAGGAGAAATCAGAATAGTTATCATCAACCTCTATCAATAATAACTATTTTGCGTGAGACAAAATGAGCTAAAAGAATTGAACAAAAATGTCCTAAAGCATTTTTGTAAAATTACTAACCTATATATAATAAAATCTAACCCTCGCATATAAAAAAGCCTTTCATTTTTCCTTTTCTTTTTTCTCTTTCTCCCTTATCGGCCTTACTCCTTTCTTTAAACTTTCCACACTACCATCATCCCCTAGCATTTGTGGCGGGTCCGACGCCTTTAATGTTTGAGGATAACCCCTGCATGGACACGTGCATGTCTTTGGACAACAGGATTTGTATACTTACCAGCTGTCAACATTTTGATGTTAGAATAGGAAAATAATGTGTTGTTTTCATCTTGATAGAACACATGTTAAACGGTTTATTACAGGTGTTATATACCATTTTGTAATATAAATGATCACTGTGTGATCATCATGTGCTTTGAGTGCAATATGCCATGTTCTTTAGCCTATCTGCTCATATAGTTTTCTCTCCATATTTTCCCTGTCATATGTTATCTTCAAACACCATGACATTAACATGGTATCAGAGCCCCTCCCGACTCTTGTAGGACCTTTCAACCTTCTTTTAATACTCTTGTGTTTGTAGAACCCCGTATTTTGATATGGTGGCTAATAAAGTTTACGGATTCCAATTGAAGTTCACTATCTAGTTAAAAAGGGTAATTCATAAGTGAACCTATGAAATATTGCCTTAAATAGACACGTAACTAGAAGTAGACCCGATAATGCGAACTAGGGGTAATGTTGTCATTTCTTTTGGTAAGCTCCTACAAGTGGGTTTTCTGAAGTTATTAAGGCCTAAGTAGGCTTAAGGAATAAATGAATGATGAAAATGAGGATAAAACAACGAAAGAATAAGAAATAATGATGATTTCCAAGATAGAGCAAAATGGTCATTTTTCATCTCGAGTCAATTTTTAAATTTTCATGAACCCAAGTATTTCTAGACTATTATGGACCTGGTCCTAATGTCAAAAGAGTAAAAAGATTGCACAAAGAAATGAAGGAAGACAAGTTAACTTGTTAAGGGTATTTTGGTAATTTAAGCAAAAACTAGATAAGCTTTAGCTATAAATATCACTTTTTTTTTCCAATAGCTTCTTCTTCTTCTTTTTCTTCTTCCTCCCATCATACATTTCTTCATCTTCCATGGGGGCTTTTCTTCAAGCTTCCATAACTTCTCAAGTTAGCCTTAAATTTTCATGCTTTGTGCACCTTTTCACAAGTCCTTTGTGCTCTCTTACTCTTTCCCCTTAAAACACTCAAAAGTCTTTCCATAATATTTTCTCTCACTAGCTGGAAATTTAAAGAGAGAAAGAGGCATCTTCCTTGATAGCTTGAGTATTCTTAAGGAGGAATTCAATTACCAAATTATCAAGGTGAGTAGTGAAATTGAGTTGAATTTTTAAGTTGTTGATAATGGCTAGTAATTGGAGTTGTGATTTGTTTTATTGTTGAGGTTTGTTTATTTATTTCTAGTGATACTAGGGCGGAGAGAATAGATAACCACTTAACAGTAGTTGGAAGCTAGTTAGGAACAACTAGTAGAACATGATTTAAGCAATAGCTTTTAGAATTATGGTTATGTGAATTGAGTTGGTTTGTGATGCCATTGTGTGTGATAGGTTCCAACAAGGCCTCACATGTCCATTTGGAGCATTTGTTGAAGCTAGAGTCAAGCAAAAGAATTAAAAAGACCGGTGACTGAACTTGCATAAAATGTTTTGGGATTAAGGCCTATGTGGTTGATTGAGACATTTTAATTGTTTTCCTATAAAAATGCATGGGAACAAGCCTTTAGTGAAATGTTTTTGTGATGTGGAACATGATTGTGATGAATTCATATACCTCTATATGATGCTGATATGTATATAAGAGTATATGATATGTATTGTTAAGTAATTTTGTATAATTGATGTAATCGTGCATGTGCACGATGTGGGGGGATGCACATGCCGTTGATGACAAGGTGTGGGAGTGTGGAGGATGACATTAGTTGTGCACGATGTGGGGGTTGCACATGAGCTGGTAATGTGGTGGTGATGTTTGTGGTTATATATGTGTAAATATATTTATGAAATATAAAGTTTATGAATCTGGTTTATGGTTGTAATGTATGTGAATCATGCATGTTGTACCTTGAGAAATGCTAAGTATTTTAATTTGAGTTTATTGCACAAAAATGGTTTCCTTTGTATTCAACAAACACTTTTTTTTTTGTGCCCTGTTTTTGGCTACAACAAGACTATTTTTGGCTGCAGCAAGAGACTCTTGGGTGGTTCCAAAGTCTTGTACCCTACTTTTTCTTTGACAACTTTTTTGACCATCTTTCGATCAAAATTGGATAAAGTGGTAAAGAAAAAAGTTGTAGCCCAGTCTCTTAGATTTCCAATGTTTCAAAAATTATGTCAATTGGACCTCTGTAGTGTGAGATATACTTGAAAAAATGAACCATATGCAAACCTAAAGTACCTTTCTGTTGCAGTGAAAGTGCTTTCACTTTGAAAAATATTTTAGCCATGTTTCAGTTAGAATTGGGCAAAGTGGTCAACAACAAAGTTGTAGCCCAGCCTCTTAGCTTTCTAATGGTCTAAAAATAATGTCAATTAGACTTCTTTAGTGAGAAATATACTTGAAAAATTGAAATATAGGCAAACCAAGAATACCTTTCGTTGCAATGAGAAATGTGCTGTCATGTTGCTACCTTGTTTAGTTCTAATATAATTTTTCTTTCACTCCTTTATCTTCATGATTGAGCATAGGTTTTTGTAGCACTAAGAGTTTATTAATTGATATTTGAAATAAAGGGTTTTAGTAAAAGGTTAAATTAAATTGTATTGTTTTCAAAACAAGTGCATCATGATTTTCAAATTTTCCTTATTGCTGCTTATTCCCTTCCTATGTTCACTCATTGAGTTTTATACTCATGTTTTTAAACTTCATATTTTTAGATTTAGAGGCAATTGGGACCTAGACCAAGTCGTCCACGCATGCTCGTCTTTTGGTAGGTACTATGGCATCTTAGTAGCTATGCCTTTGTTCAAAGTCACTCCGTTGACGGTCGAGAGTCTTTTGTCTGTGTACAAGTGTATGTAATGTAAACTACTATGAGTCTTGTTATAAATGAAATGTATATGTAGTACTCCGTCCCCTCGTTAGATCCAAATAAGACCTTATTGATCAAACGAACGACCATTTGATGCGAATTGGTGTGCTAAAGAATGAAAAAGGATGATTCAGAAGTAAACCGAGACATATTAATGCGTTTCAGGACCAAAGAAGGCAAGTGAAAAATTTTGAAATAAAATAATATTTTATTCAATAAAATAATATTAAAATATTAATATTTTATATATTATCGAAATTAGTCATGAAAAATGGGATATGACTAATTTAAGTGGGGGAGAAGAAGTATGAATGAATTTTTGGAAAGAAATGCCGTAAGTTAGACCGCGTGATTTTATTAAATCAAGTTAACGAGGTAAGTAAATATTTAAATATTATGGTAACACCGCATTGAAATTCGATTTCAATATTTTGGTTATACACGTATAAGAAAAGGAAGATAGAAGGAAATTAGAATTTTTACACGTGTCGAAAGAGTTAATTTTAAAAATATGAGAATTAAAGGGTGGTGTAATAAAAAAAAAGAAAAATGAAGTGAAGAGATAATATGTAAATTTTATTAATTTGAGGAAATAAAGGAAATAACAAAATAATAAGCAAACAAAGAAAGGAAAGAATGAAGCCAAGGTCAGTTAAGAATGAAAGACAAGTAACCAATTTTTTTTTTTTTAGTTTGGTTTAATTAGTCAACAAATAATGGAATTAAGATAAGGATGAAGACAAAACAAAATACAACAAAAGAAAGGTGGAAATGAAAGAAATGTGGGGGCCGACCACATGATGATGGGGGAAGAAATAAAAGAGAAAAGAAGATAGGAGAAAAATCTAGAAAGAGTGAAATCGGTCAAAGCTGAAGAGAAAAAGGAAGAAGAATAGAGAAAGAGGGAGGTTCGACTAGAAAGAAAAATAGGAGGAAGGCAGCTGAACAAAGAGAAAAAAAAAAGAAAAAAAAAGAGGAAAAAAGATGCCGTGATGTCACGACCCGGAACTTCCCTCGGGCTCATGACAACTGCCATGACGTCCCAATTAACCCTCATTATCTGGAATGCCAACCGGAACCCGTAAGGCTTACGTACCAGTTTCTAGCCTTCCCTGTAAGTAATTCTTTCCAAACATCCCCTTTTGAGGGTTTATAACTCATTTCTGGCTTAAATAAATCAAAATATAAAATTTGACTCATAGGGGTATTTTGGTCATTTTTAGGTAAAAATATTAAAATCTGGTAAAAATATAGTTTATGCATCCAGAATTCATAATCTAAAGTCGGATTTGAAATCGAAAGTCCGAAAACTTCTTTTTCAAGGGTTTAAAGTAACATTTTACTATTTAAAATATTGATAAAAATATTTCATTTTCTTATAAAACAATTTTTATAGACACGCGTATAAGTAATTTTTATAGCGTGAAAGTAAAATAAATTCATACATACATTAAGTTACAAAGTCATAATGTACAATATTAATTACAATGACCGGTGGGCCCATAACTATACAAATACGACAATGGCAGTAAACCTACTATCTGTCGTGGTAAGACGATCTACGGTAGTCCTTGACAAAATCTGGTATCTACAAGCTACCACAGGCCTGAAATGTTTGGAAAGGAGGTGGGTGAGATTTTGCAATCCCAATAAGTAAACAAACATTATCATAAACATCTAAAGGTAAGTAAAATGGAGGCAAATTTAAATAGATATTACAAACTATTTCATAAAGTTTCATTTTATTTCTTAAATCAAGAAATATTTATAATTTATCAAAACAATTGTTAAGGCTTATGACTTTTATTAAAATCATGGCTCAAGCCAAAACTAGTCCTCGGGGATACCTTGGCCGAGGCATCTAACCGAGTCCACCAAGGTTATCAAAACAGTTACACATTAAACACGTTTTAGTTTTTAAAATAAGCCGTTCCTTGGCGTTGGCCGAGATACACATTCACGTGTGGATTCTACATGAAGTGAACTCTAACACTACCCCGGGAGTTACCCTCATCGCCTCTACAACCGGAGTAACTATATAACCGGGTTTACCGTGCCCCTCTAATAAGTGGTCCACAGAAACCCGCCACTGCAGTGACTAAACCCACAAATTTTAATAAAATTTCGTCAGTATAACGTGGCTTTTATATATTTACCCAGCCTGCATAGTAAAAACAACTTACATTTATTCCCAATACAGTTTATAATGCAGCCACATATACTCACAATCTCATAAGCCAATTTCATCAAAATGTCATTTATAACATAAGTGAAGGCCTCCAAGCTACTCAATTTTTAACTAAGATCAAATGTTCCCATAATCCAAAAATGTTTTCATTTAAATCTGTTTATTTGTATACAGCCAAAACTTCTCTTTTTATAATCATTTTCTTTGCGTAAAATCCATAATTAACATTTACAAATAGCTCTAGATAGTTCACAATTATAGTAGGTTTACTCACAGGTCATATAAATCCAATTCTCTTGAAGAAAGGCATCCCGATCACGTTTCCTCGAGTATGACCTCTTTGCCTTTTCCGGATGTCTCACCCCCTTAATAAATTACAAAAATCACACAATTCGACACATTTATGCGAAATCACTATATAATTGATTTAAATCCTATATTAATGCATGGGATTTATTATACCAAGTGAATAGATATTGCATTATGTGGATATACTGATTCTGATTTTGCAGGAAGTAGTGAAGATGCGAAAAGTACTTCAGGTTACTTCTTTACAATTGGTAATGGTCCTTTCTCTTGGAATTCACATAAACAGTCTGTAGTAGCTCAATCTTCAGTAGAATCTGAATATGTTGTTGCTGCTGAAGCTGCAAATCAAGTTTTTTGGCCGAGGAAGTTACTTGCAGACATGAAGTTTGAGCAAAAGTCTCCTAAAGATCTGTTTATTAACAATAAGTCTGCCATTGCCATTGTTAAAAACCTGATTTGGCATGGCAAGACTAAGCACATAAATGTGAAGTATCATGCCATTCGAGATACTGTGGAAAAGAATGAGATCAATGTACAATTTTGCCCTTCTGAGTTGCAGTTAGCTGATATTCTAACTAAGCCTCTTCAGAAGTTGAGATTTGAGTCTCTCAGATCTCAACTACATCTCTCCATTGCAAGTGTTAAGGGGGAGTGTTAGAGGATAACCCCTGCATGGACACATGCATGTCTTCGGACAATAGGATTTGTATACTTACCAGCTGTCAACATTTTGATGTTAGAATAGGAAAATAATGTGTTGTTTTCATCTTGATAGAACACCTGTTAAACGGTTTGTTACAAGTGTTATAGACCATTTTGTAATGTAAATGATCACTGTGTGATCATCATGTTCTTTGAGTGCAATATACCCTGTTCTTTAACCTATCGGCTCATATAGTTTTCTCCCTATATTTTCCCTGTCATATGTTATCTTTAGACACCATGACATTAACATTTAACGACTAGATTTGGTCATGGAGAACGTCGACCTTGTTATGGGAAGTGTTGACCTAACATTCAGCATCGTGATTTGTTGTGAAAACACTAAATCTGGTGCTCCATTGTGCCGCCCACGTCTCCAATGGCTGAATAGCAGCAAAGGAAAGAAAAGAACAAAAAGAAAAAAATGAAAAAAATGAAGAAAGAGAAGAAATAAAGTGAGATTAAAATAAAAAATCATACTAAAGTTATACTTATTGGTTATTTGTCAAGCCTGACCTTATAAAATATTTGCCATATCATAGATGTGATGGATAACCTGATTTCAAACTTGGAAAGCCTTGAAAAATTATCAAGAGTCGGTAGTGTACCTAGAGGTACAACAAAATTGATTTAAGCCTCGAACAAGTTCAAATAAAGATTTTAAGATGAAATTGAGAATTTTAAAGTTCAGGAATAACTTAAAATGATGATTCAGAGTTCGAGGACTGATTTAGAGTCAAATTGAAATTTTGACTCTGTGGGGTAAAATAGTAATTTTTCCATCCGAGGTTAAAATTGAGATGTTGGAAGAAGTTTTTGATCAATGTTGACTATTTAGAACATAATTTGGGGTTAAGAAGTGAAAAATCATCATTTTGCCACTCGAGGGTAAAATTGTCATTTTACCACCTCGGGGGCAAAATTGTAATTTTGCACCACCCAACACATGTCCAACACATAAAATACACTTATTATTATTGTGGATGAGTGAGAAATTATGTGTGGTGGAGATGGAATACTTAATTATTAAGTTATGAAAAGTGGACCAATAAAAAAATGACACGTGGTATATTTTTAACCATTTAATATTATCCTTTAAAAAGCCAATTTAAACCCATTCTCTTCACTTCATTTGGCCGGCCATAGCTAAGCACAAAGAGGGAAAGAAGAACAAAAACCCTAGCCACCAAGATTTAAGAGAAAAGTGTGAGAATTCAAGGAAACAAGTGAAAAAGGTAAAATTTCTTGATTTTGGCTAGTGATCTATCATTCTTGTGCATTATTTTCCAGTTTAAATGGTTGAGAATCAAGAGTACATGATGGTGTTCTTGCTAGTCAAAGCTTTAGAGAGAGGTTTTGATGCTTGAATTAGTTAGATTTCAACATATGCTAGTGTTTTTAGTTAGTTAGTGATGTGTAGCATGAAAATTTAGCAAGGAAATAATTTGTTCTTCATTAAATCCTTTATTGCTGAATTTGATAGGGAGAATATTGAGGTTGGAAATTGTGATATTTTATGATATTTTATGATATTTTAATGGAATTTGATGATTGGTGATGTTAAAAATTAAATGGAAAAATTTAGCATGAAAATTTGAATTTTTACCTAATGTATAGACATATGTATTTTGTGGTTTGGGACTGATAAATTACATTACATTCACAATCATTGAGGTATTTTGGATATAATTGGAGTATTGAAAATGAAATGGATCGAATTGGAGTTAAATTGAAGGTTTTAGCAATTTAAACCGTGTATAGGCAAGTTAGGTCGGACACTGTAATTAAATGATTGTCCTAAACCTTTCACATCCTATCTCATGCGTACATATAGATAAGAGCCTGAGATAGTTTATAATTGTTTAACCCAAATTATTGAATTTCGTGTCATGTATTATGGATAGCTAGTGAGCCATTTGATACGGGTAAGAGATTGTACCCGAGAATCGAGAATAGGAGCATTTCGAACTCCTAGTACTGTGAGTAACCTTACTATCATCTTAATTATCTAAAGTAGGTTTTTATCTGATTTTGTGATTTTATAGAAAATGAGTTTAAATGGAAAAATCTTTATGTTTTATAAACAAAATGTGATTTAATGAAATGAATTTTATGAATTTTTCAGAAATTAAATGATGATTTTGGAAAATAGAGTAATTGGAGATTGTCTATTTGTTGTGTTATAAATTGTGTTTAAATTGAATGGCTTATGGCAATATGTGAGCATGAATGGCCGAACTGGTATTTGTGTTGGAATTATAAGCACCGCGTATTCAGCCTTGAGAGGCTAGGTAGTCATAAATTGCCATGTCATTCAGTTGGAAAATTTTTTTGATTGGTGGTAGATAGATTAATCACTGTAGTGACTGGTTCCATGGACCAGCCTATTAGAGGGGCACGGAATCCAGATGTATTCTTACCCCGATAGGAGAGTCGTGTGAAGGATGTCTCTTGAGGTAAAGTTTGAGTGCACCTCACGCAGACCACCACGTGAGAGTGAAACTCAGCCAACGCCAAGGAATGGCTATGTTTTAGATACAAAATGTGTTCATGTGTATGAGACATTTAACAGCCTTGGCAGTCTCGGTTAGATGCCTCGGCCAAGGCATCCCTGGGAATGGTTTTGGCAGGAGCCAAGTTATCAGAAATTCATAAGCTAAGTTGATTGTTTGAGTAAACCGAATATTCATGTTATGAAACATATATTGGAATGGAATATTTTATTTGTCTCCATTTACTCGACTTTAGATAGTTTAGATGGTATTTGTTTACTCACTAAGATTATATAATCTCACCACCCTTCTTTCCACCCATTTCAGGCTCAGGATAGTCTGTGGATAGTCGATCACGTTAAGAAATAATCTCGGAGTTGCATCCTAGAAAGCAAAGGTTTACAAACTTATACCTTCTTGGTCATCTGGGGGCCCATGTGTCATTGTAAATGTAATTACGTGCTCTGATTATCCATATTATAGTATGTATGAATTTACTTTGCTTTTACGCTACAAAAATTATTTACCGATACTTCTATAAAAATTGTTTTTATAAGAAAATTGAATATTTTATTAAATATTTTGATTTTATTCTATTAGTTACGATTTCGTTTTAAATGGACGTTTTAGGTAGCAAAACATATTTATGATTATAAAATATGTGTTTTCTATTTATGTACTACGTTTTAGCTAGTTTCAAGATTTTCGAGGAAAAATGACCAAAATGCCCATGTGAGGCAAAAATTATTTTTCTACTATTTTGAGTTGAAAATGACTTATAAACCTTTAAAACATGATATTTGGCAATGATTGCTCACAGGGGAGATGAGAAAACTGATATGTAAGCCTTACGGCGTTCCAGTTGACGTTTTGGGTAATGAGTGCCTATCGGGACGTCGCGGCGATTGTCACGGGCTCAAGAGGAGTATCGGATCGTGACAATTAAGTTGGTTTTAGAGCTTTTGGTTTTAAAGCTTTTGGTGTCATGACCCAGAACTTCCATCGAGCTTGTGACAACCGCTACGACGTCCCGATAGGCACTCATTACTCGGAATGCTAACCGAAACCCTACAATGCTTACATATCAGTTTTCTTATCTCCCCCATGAGCAATCATTACCAAATATCATGTTTTAAAGGCTCTTAAACTTTTTCCGACTTAAAACGATAGAAAAATAATTTTCGCCTCACAGGGGCATTTTGGTCATTTTTCTTATAAAATACCGAAACTAGCTAAAATGGCAGTATGTGAGTGAAGATCACATATTTCGTAGTCAAAAATAAGTTTAGATGTTTAAAACATTCATTTAAAGTGAAATTATAACTTTTAGAATAAAATAAAAATATTGAATAAAATAATCATTTTCTTATAAAATAATTTTTATCGAGTCATCGGTAAAATAATTTTTGTAGCGTAAAAGCTAAATATATTCATACATACTATAATACAGATAACCAAAGTATAAAATTTAATTTACAGTGACATGTGGGCCCACGACTAACCAAAAACGTCAGAAGCTGTGAACTTACAGTTTTTGAAGTAGTAAAGCCAACTGTAATTCTTGACAAAATCCGCTAACTACAGACTATCCTGTGCTTGAAATGTGAGGAAATGAGGGTGGTGAGATTATAAAATCCTAATGAGTAAACAAACATTATCAAAATTATCTAAAATCGAGTAAATGGAGACAAATAAAATATCCCATTGTAATATGTTTTTCACAGCTTGAAGATTCATCCCTACCCGTGTAAACCATTGTATTTCATTAAATTTTCAGCAAGGCTTATGAATTTCCTGAAAACTTGGCTTATGCCAAAACTAGTACTCGTCGATGCCTTGTAGAGGGGCATCCATTTGAGTCCGCCAAGGCTATGAAAATTTCATAATCTCTCAAAACACAGTCATTCCTTGGTGTTGACTAAGTCTCACTTTCACATGGTGGTTGGGCGTGAAGTAAACTCAAACCTCACCCCAGGAGATACCTTACGCGTGTCACGACCGCGAACTACCTTTGAGCCCGTGATAACCATCGTGAAGTTTCGATAGGTATTCATACCCTGAATATCGACCGAAACCTCGCGAGGTTTTCGTATTAGTTTTCTTGCCTCCCTTATGAGCAATCATCGCCAAACATCCTTTCTCAAAGGATTTTAAACTTTTCCTACTCAAGACAGTAGAAAAATAATTTTCCTCACAAGGGCATTTTGGTCATTTTTCTTTAAAATTTTCAAATCTGACAAAAATGTAGCTGATGGGTAGAAAACACACATATCATGATTAAAATTAAATTTTGATGTTTAAAACGTTCTTTTAGATTAAAATTGTAATTATTTGAATATAATAAAAATAATTAAGAAAATATTCTAATTTCTTAAAAAATAATTTTTTTTAGAGATATCAGTAAACAATTTTTGGGACATAAGAGTAAAATAAATTCTTATATACAAAAATAGAGAACCAGAGTATATTATTACATTTACAGCAACACGTGGGCTCAAAATGAACAAAAGTAGAGAGGACAGTGAACCTACTATTGGTGAGGTTGTAAAGCCAACTGTAGTCCTTAGCAAACTCAGCTATCTACTAACTAATCTAGGCTTGAAAGGGTGGAAATGAGAGTGGTGAGTTTACACAATTGAGTAAGTAAACAAACATCATCTAAAAGATCTAAAGGTGAGTAAAAGGAGACAATGAAAACTTCTCATCCCAAAAGGGTTTCATATTATAAAAATTCATTTAAATCACTTAGAGTAAAATTCATTTCACCCAAATAATAGTAAGGCTTATGATTTTCTGAAAACCTAGCTTATGCCAAAACTTGTACTTGGGAATACCTTGGTCTAGGCATCCACTTGAGTCTGCCAAGGCTGTGAAAATTTCATAATTTCTCAAACCACAATCGTTCTTTGGCGTTGGCTAAGTCTCACTTCCACGTGGTAGTTAGGTGTGAAGTGAACTCAAACCTCACCCCAGGAGATACCCTATGCACCTCTCCAATCGAGGTAAGAATTAGTAAGGTTTATCGTACCACTTCTAAATAGGCTGGCCCACGAAAACCCGCCACTGTAGTGTAGAATAAACCCCACCATAACAATAAAAATATCAACTACATGACATGGCAATTATTGGTAGGTCTGGGTCCTTATCACCTGACTTACTCCTTTGCGTAACATGTGTCACCCAAGGACTTACTCCTCTACGTAACAGTGTCACCCAAGGATAGGTCCCGCAGAACCTAACTCGCGGAGTTTCGAATGCCAAACCCTTTAAAATTTCCCCTGAAGGGAATGCTTTTAAACATTACAAATTTAGCTACTCAAGGTAAAACAAACAATTCATATAATTCAAAATAATTTCTAAATAAGCCATTCATGCCATATTTACCATAAGCCAATCAATGCCAATCAAGCAGTCTCCAATTACTCTATTTTCAAAATCATTATTCAATTTTCTAGATAATTTATAAAATCAATTATTTAAATCACATTTTGTTTAAAACACATAACAAGTTATCATTTAAATTCATTTTCCATTAAAATCACTAAATCAAATAAAACCCACTTTAGATAATTAAGATGATGGTAAGTTTACTCACCGTTTTCAGAAATCGAATTCGGTACTTCGACTATAAATCCTCCGATGCAATTTCCTTGCCTTTGTCAAAGGATTCACCACCTAGACATATTGCACACTCAATAAATCACTACAATTGTGCTAATTCGGTATAAAATTGACCTAAATTCTATATGAATGCATGAAATGTTCGGGTAACCGTTTAATTACGGTGTTGACCTAATTCGGTCTATCACTCGATAAATTAGCCTACGCTTCCAATTTAGCTCCAAATTACACCATTTCATTTCCAATACTTCAATTCACCAAATATCAATCAAATAACACAAAATTTAGCTTAATCGCCTTCACAATTCTTCTTGAAAATTTCGACCATTGTGGTGTATTCACACTAACATTTTTCTTATTTGATTTTCACACCACAAATCATCAATTCTCAATCAATTCACTTAATACCAAATCAATCCACCATCAAAACTCCACATACAAGGTTCGGCCATTGAAGGGTACTAAAGATTATGTAATTTTTTTCACTTGTTTTCATACTACACATCATTAATCATTTAAAAACACTAACCTAACAAGATTTCTAACTAAATTCAAGCACAAATTCCCCTCCATCATGTATAGTCAGCATAATACCCACTTAGAAACTTTGATTTTCAGCCATGGAAATGAGAAAATAAGGTATTGGTATGATAGATCTCAAGTAAAAATAAAGAAATTTTACCTTATCTTTTTTGTTTCCTTGGATTTCCATAATTTTTTCTTGATTTTCTCCACCTAGGGTTTTGTTCTTCCTTTGGTTTCCTTTCCTCTTGCTTGGCCGACCATTGTGAGTGAAAATGGGGAATTATGGTGTCATGACTCGGAACTCCCATCGAGCCCATGACAACCGTCGCGACGTCTCGATAGGCATTTATACCCCGAATACCGACCGAAACCTCACAAGGCTTTTGTACCAGTTTTCTTACCTCCCATGTGAGCATTCATTGCCAAAACATCCCATCTTAAGGGATTTTAAACTTTTTCCAATTCAAAACAGTATAAAAATAGTTTTTACCTCACAGGGGCATTTTGGCCATTTTTTCGTAAATTTTTCAAATCTGAAAAAAAATG
Organism: Theobroma grandiflorum; assembly: GCA_036013995.1. Taxonomy (NCBI): domain Eukaryota; kingdom Viridiplantae; phylum Streptophyta; class Magnoliopsida; order Malvales; family Malvaceae; genus Theobroma; species Theobroma grandiflorum. The sequence goes on from CP142126.1 coordinate 11,740,181, forward strand.
TAGTTGATGAGTAGAGAACACATATGTCATGATTAAAATTAAATTTTAATGTTTAAAACGTTCTTTTATATTAAAATTATAATTATTTGAATATAATAAAAATAATCAAGAAAATATTCTAATTTCTTATAAAATAATTTTTAATAAGTTATCGGTAGACAATTTTTGTAGCGTAAAAGATAAATATATTCATACATACTATGATACAAACAACCAAAGTACAAAATTTAATTTAGAGCGACATGTGGGCCCACAATGAACAAAAGCATAAAGGACAGTAAACTTACTATTGGTGAGGTTGCAAAGCCAATTGTCGTCCTCAGCACACTCAACTATCTATAAACTACTCTGGGCCTGAAATGTTTGGAAAGGAGAGTGGTGAGTTTACACAACTCAGTGAGTAAGCAAATATCACCTAAAATATCTAAAGACGAGTAAAAGGAGACAATGGAACTGTCTATCCACAAAAGAGTTTCATACCATGAAAATTCATTTAAATCAATCACAGTAAAATTTATTTCACCAAAATAATTTCTATGGCTTATGAATTCTTGAAAATTATGGCTCATGCCATAAAAATTTATACTCGGGGATACCTTGGTCGAGCATCTAACCAAGTCTGCCAAGGTTGTTAAAATTTCATAATTTTTCCAAAAACTTAGTCGTTCCTTGGCATTAGCTAAGTTTGCTTTCACGTGGTGGTTAGGCATGAAGTGAACTCTGTCATATCTCAGGACAACCCTTTACGCCTCTACAATTGAAATAAAAGTATATATATGGGGTTTACCGAGCCACCTCTAAATAGGCTGGTCCACGGAACCGGATTACTGCAATAATTAAAATCCACCAATTAAATAAAGAATTCAATAGCATGACTTGGTAATTTTATGGTTAAACAATTTATCAATATAAAGTAGACTGTTCACATTATTCAATACAATTAATAATTCAACCAATCATGCGATAATATCACAAGCCATTTGATTCAAATCATAATTGATAATAAAACATGTGGTATCCAATTACTCTAATTTCAAATCAGTTTATAAAAATTCAATTTTTTTTATAAATTCATATTTTTTTCTCATAAAATAAGACATTCACCATTTAAAATATTTTTTCACAAAATCATTAAATTAAGTAGAAATTACTCTAGATAATTAAGGCGATAAATAGTTTACTCACTATTTTCGGAAATCAAATCCGAGTATTCCGACTATTAATCCTCAAGTGCAATTTCCTTGCCTTTGTTAGAGGATTCACTACCTAGACATATTGCACAATCAATTAATTACCACATTTGTGCTAATTTGGTATAAAATTAACCTAAATTCTATATCAATGCATGAAATGCTCAGGTAACTGTTTAATTATGGTGTTGACCTAATTCGGCCTATCACCCGATTAATTGGTCAACTAGTCCGATTTAACTCCAAATTGCTCCATTTCATTTCCAATATTTCAATTCACCTAATACAACCCAAATAACCAAAAATTCAGCTTAAATCAACTTCACATTCCTTCATGGAAATTTCGGCCATAATGGTACATTACCACTAAAAATTTTTCTATTCCATTTTTTCACCATAAATCATCATTTTCTAACCAATTTCCCTTGAAACAAAATCAATCCACCATCCACACAACATGGGGCATTCGGCCATTGAAGGTTTCCAAGGTATAGGTGTTTTTCTTCACTTGTTTTCATACTACATATCATTAACTAACCGAAAACACTAACATAACTTAAATTCAAGCCAATCCAATCATGAATTTCTCTCCATACCCATTCGGTCAGCCACTCATTCATCATGAAAACAAGCAATTCAACCATGGAAATGAGAAAATAAAGCATGGGTATTGTAGCTATCAAGTAAAAGTAAAGAAATTTCACCTTAACTTGCTTAATTCCTTGAATTCTCACACTTTCTCTTTGATTTTCTCCTCCTAGGGTTTTTTTTCTTCCTTTGGTTTTCTTTTCTCCTTGTTTGGCCGACTATGGGAGTGAAAATAGGGGTTTATGGGCTGATTTTTGAAGAAAATAATAAAATAATCAAGCTTGACATGTGGGACTTTCTCATTGGTCCAAAAATTTAAATATTTTTCCTTTAATCCTTTAATTCTCCACCACATATTTTTGTCATATTTATCCATTTCCATAATGAATAAAATCCTTGGTTTTTGACAAGTGTTGGGGTAAAAATTTACCATTTTGCCTTTGGGGTGGTAAAATTACGATTTTACACCTACACTCTGAAAATATTGAGAATTAAAAATTTTCACTACTAAACCTCATATTATCCTCCAAATGATCAATCTTAGTTAAAAATTTCATCAAACAACCAAATTTAAATATTGGGTGGCAAAATGACCATTTTGCCCCTAATTGATCAATATTCCCGATTAACCCTAAATAAACCCTCGAACTCCGAATCACCGTTTTAAGTCAGCCCCTAGACTATGAAATTCTCAATTTCACCTTAAAATCTCTATTTTAACTAGTTCGAGTCATAAATCGACTTAGTTGTACTTCTAAGTACAATACTAGCTTTTATCTATTTTTTCGAGATATTCCACTTTGCAGGCATGATGTCAATTATATGCATGACATGACAAATATTTTAGGGCTGGGCTTGACAGCATTACCCCCCTTAAAATAAAATGTTGACCTCAAATTTTTTGTTACTTACCAGATTCCAAGAAAAGGTGTGGATATTGGTTCCTCATTTGTTGCTCGACTTCCCATGTCATCTCTTCCATACGAGCATTCTTCCACAGCACTTTCACCATGGAAATGCTCTTGTTCCTCAATACGTGATCCCTTCGATCTAGAATGCGTACCGGTTGCACTTCGAACTTCAAACTATCATGTAACTCCACAAGAGGTGCTTCGAGAATATAAGAAGGATCAAGTATATACTTTTTCAGCATTGAGACGTGGAAGATGTTATGGATCCAATCAAACTCCAGGGGTAAATCAAGTTTGTAAGCCACTGGCCCAATCCTTTTAGTAATCTGAAAAGGTCCAATATATCTTGGATTGAGCTTTCCCCACTTCGTGAATCGAATCACACCTTTCATTACCCAATAGATACCACAAATTATCATAATAGTGAAATCAAACAAGACTTAATATTTCAAAATTTTCAGATTGTTACCTTTCTAGGGAAAAACTTTAAGAAAAACTTTATCATTCACTTTAAACTCCAAATCTTTCCTCCTTCTATCTACATAACTCTTCTGCCTATCTTGTGCCTTCTTTAATCGCTCTCGGATGACTTTAATCTTGTCATTGGTCAAATTAATCAATTCTACATTAACCAATTTCCTGTCACCCACTTCGTCCTAACATAGTGGAGTCTGGCACTTTCTCCCATATAGAGCTTCGTATGGTGCCATGCCAATACTAGACTAGAAACTGTTATTATACGCAAACTCCACCATTGGCAGATGTTTGTCCCAACTTCCAATAAAATTAATGACACATGCTCGTAGCATATCTTCTAGAGTCTGAATAGTCTTTTCAGATTGACCATCGGTTTGTAGATGAAAGGTAGTGCTGAATATCAAATTTGTTCTGAGAACTTCCTAAAATTTTGGCCAGAATCGAGAAGTGAATCGGGGGTCTCGATCTGACACAATATAAACTGGTACTCCGTGCAACCTCATATCTCATCTATGTAAAGCTTAGCCAACTTTTCAATAGAGTACGTGCTATGGACAGCTAAGAAATGGGCGAACTTATTTAGTCTATCAACAATCACCCAGATGGCATCACTCCCCCTCTGTGTTCGCGGCAAACCCAATATAAAATCCATAGTCACATTCTCCCATTTCCATTTAGGAATTGGAAAAGGCTGAAGAGTACTTGACGGCTTCTGATGTTTCGCCTTAACTTGTTGGCATACGATACATTTTGCTACAAACTCTGTTATGTCTTGTTTCATACCCGACCACCAATAATTTTCTTTAATAGTTCGATACATCTCGGTGCTTTCGAGGTGTATAGTGTAGGCAGAAGAATGTGCTTCTTCTAAAACTGTTTGTTTTAACTGATCATTCCTTGGAACACAAACCCAGTCTCTAAACATCAACATACTATCATCTCCGAATCCGAATTCACTAACTTCCCCATCTTGTAGCTTTTGGACTTCCTATTTCAGCTCATTATCAGATTGTTGAAATTTTATGATTTGATCCAACAATGAAGGTCTTATCATGAAATTAACGAGTAAGGACCCATTTTCACCATTATTCAACTAGATCCCCAAAGACTTCATCTCAATTAACATATGGAGATAAGAACTCCGAAATGCTACTAATGTCGACGAGGATTTACGACTCAAGGCATCTACTACTACATTTACCTTTCTAGGGTGATAATCGATCACTAAGTCGTAATCCTTTATTAACTCTAGCCATTGCCTTTGTCTCAGATTGAGTTCCTTCTAGGTCAGCAAGTATTTCAAACTTTTATGATCCGTAAAAATCCAACAATGCTCACCATACAAATAATGTCTCCAAATCTTTAGTGCAAACACCACTGCTACTAATTCCAGATCATGGGTAGGGTAGTTTACCTCATGCTCCTTCAACTGTTGAGAAGCATAGGCTATTACTTTCTCCTTTTGCATCATTATACACACTAATCCCAACTTGAAAGCATCACTATATACCACAAACTCTTTTCCATTCATAGGAAGTGTTAAAATAAGAATAGAGGTTAACTGATTCTTTAGCTCTTGAAATCGACTCTCACAGACATCGTCCTAATCAAACTTAACTCCCTTACGAGCCAGGCGAGTCAGTGGACCAGCTATTAGCGAAAATCCTTGAACAAACCTCCTATAATATCCAGCTAATCCAAGAAACTCTGAATTTTTGTTATTGTCTTCGGTTGGTCCTATTGTAATATTACCTCAATCTTCTTGGGATCTACATAAATTCTAGCTCTAGACACTACATGACCCAAGAAAATCACTTCCTTTAGCTAGAACTCACATTTAGAGAATTTGGTGTAGAGTTGTCTTTCATATAAAGTCTGCAGCACAATACGTAGATGGGTAGCATGTTCATCATTATTCCTTAAATAAACCAAGATGTCATCGATGAATACTATCACAAACCTATCCAAATACGGATGAAACACCTTGTCCATGAGATCCATAAATGCTGTCGGGGCATTGGTCATACCAAATGGCACATCAAAAACTCATAATGCCTATATCTAGTCTTGAAGGTAGTCTTGGGTACATCCTGTTCCTGAATCTTCAACTTATAATACCCAAACCTCAAATCAATTTCTAAGAATACCATTGCACCTCGCAATTGATTGAAGAGATCATTGATCTGGGGTAAAAGATACTTATTCTTGATGGTCACTCTATTCAGCTGACGATAATCTACACACAATCGAAGAGTGCCATATTTCTTCTTGACAAATAAGACTGGTGCTCCCCAAGGAGAAATACTACGACGAATGAAACTCTTGCCTACCAAATCTTGTAACTGAACTTTCAGTTTTTTCAATTCTATGGGAGCCATTCAGTACGAGGGCATAGAAATAGGGGCTGTACTTGGAAATAAATTGATAGGGAACTCAAGTTCTTGATCCGGAGGTAGTCTCGGTAATTTATCAAGAAATACATTAAAAATTTCACTCACTATCGGGACATCTTCTAACTTAGGTTCCCTTTTCGAAGTATCAATCACGTGTCCTAGATAGGCTGGGTACCCTTTTTGCACCAACTTAAAAGCTTTAATAGCCGAAATTACACAAGACGATAATATTCGGCTTTCCCTTGTAAATACAATTTTTGCTCCCTCTGAATTCTGAAGTATTACTTCTTTTCTAAAACAATCTACATTCGCCCGATGTGTACTTAACTAGTCCATACCCAATATCAAATCAAAATCTCGAATCTCTAGAGGAATTAAATCACCCATAAATTCTTCCTCACTGACTCTTATTCCACAGTCTCTATAGCAACTGTTTCTAACTAGCTACTCTCCTAGAAGGGTGTGAACTATAATTTCTTCCTCTAACGGTGATAGGTTTCTATCCGTAAATGATGCAAATGTTGTACTGACATAAGATCTATCTGAGCCAGAATCTATTAAAACATATGCATCTCTATCAAATAAAGACATAATACCTGTCACTACGTTGGGTCGAGTATGCACATCCTCTTCTGTTACTATAAAAACCCTTGTTATAGTGCGAATCGGTGGTCTGGAAAGTGGATGTGCTGGAATGTTACTCTCCACACTAGATCGTATGGCCACACATTGCCTCTGTTGTGGTCCAATTGACTCTCTCCTATGTATGTCCATGCAGACGGATGGAGGTGGAACAGCTATAGTGCCTTACCCAAACTGCGGGCAATTACTCTTAATATGATCTGGTTGACCACACTGGTAACATCGTACAGGCTTCTTGCACGACCCAATATGAGATTTCCCACATCTCCTACATCTATCTAAACCTTTGGAACTCTTCCCAGAACTAGTCATCCTCAATCTGCTGAACCTCGGAGGTCTCTACTACGAATGTGAGAATGGGGATCGAGGAGATGTCACCGAAATAGAAGCAGTGCTCCCAAAAGTAGATGTGTCCCTACCTCTTTTGGGCAACTGACTAAATGATACACTTAAGTTCGTCCTCTTTGCAAACTTATCTCGCATTCTCTGATTTTCATTTGCGAGCTTCTCGGCCCTTAAAGCCATTTGTACTACTTCCTTATGTGGCTCCTTGCCAGTCACATTTATCCACTCTCTGATCTCATTATGAAGCCTTTTTTCAAAATAACTAGCCTGATCTTGCTCCTTCTTCACCAATTTCGAGACATACAGCATTAACTCTTTAAAACGAGCCTCGTACTCCTCTACCATTGAATTTTCATGTTTAAGGCTCAAAAATTTTCTTTTCTTTTCTTTTTGATGGAAATAAGTAAAATACTAACCATCAAACTCTCTGATAAAGTCTGAACAGGTCAGTGGAGTGGTGGAACGGGACTTCACTGCGGTTGCATCCAACTCACCAGTACAAGAAACGCAGCCTAGCTGCCTAGCCTCCTTCAACTTCTTAGAAATAGAGATGTCAGGTACTGGCAGAACTGAAGGAGTAGCTGGAGGCATTGGAGGTGGGACCTGACCAGTTTGAGCTTGACCAGCCATAGTGGTAAAGAAAGCTACTAATGCCTATGCTGCCTCAAGAGGCATGGCAGGAGTGCTAGTAGGTGACAGAAGAGGTGGTGGATGTGGAGGACTCTCTGCCTGCTCAGCAGTAGGTGTTGCTCGAAATGTGGATGCAACTGATTCCTCCTCTACTGTTTCTTGCTGATAAGGTTGGTAATGACCCCTTCCTCTGCTAGCTGATCTAGTAATAGGTTGTTGTTCGCGTTTATGAGGCATAATGATCTATAAAGATAAATAACGTAGTCTTAGGCAACCTCAAGTTCTATATGCAAATGCATCCCATTCAATCTAACCTAACTTAACCTAATTCGGAGCCATACTGACACTGTAAATTTTTAAAACAATTTTAAAACCAAAAGCTTTAAAATCAAAAGCTTTAAAACCAAATGCTCTGATACCAATCGAATTGTTACGACTTGGAACTCCCATTGAGCCCACGACAATCGCCGCGACGTTTCTATAAGCATTCAGGCCCCGAATACCGATCGAAATCTCATAAGGCTTTGTACCAGTTTTCTTACCTCCCTTGTAAGCATTCATTGCCAAATATCCCATCTTAAGGGATTTTAAACTTTTTCCAATTCAAAACAGCATAAAGATAGTTTTCGCCGCACAAGGGCATTTTGGTCATTATTTCATAAATTTTCCAAATCGGACTAAAAATGTAGCTGATGAGCAAAGAAGACACATGTCATGATTAAAATTAAATTTTGATGTTTAAAACATTCTTTTAGATTAAAATTATAATTATTTGAATATAATAAAAAAATCAAGAAAATATTCTAATTTCTTATAAAATAATTTTTAATAAGTTATCGGTAGACAATTTTTGTAACGTAAAAGTTAAATATATTCATATATACTATGATACAGACAACCAAAGTATAAAATTTAATTTACAACGACACGTGGGCCCACAACGAACAACAGCATAGAGGACAGTAAACCTACTGTTAGTGAGGTTGCAAAGCCAACTGTCGTCCTTAACACACTCAACTATCTACAAACTACTCTGGGCCTGAAATGTTTGGAAAAGAGATTGGTGAGTTTACACAACTCAGTGAGTAAGCAAATATCACCTAAAATATCTAAAGGCGAGTAAAAGGAGACAATGAAACTGTCTATCCATAAAAGAGTTTCATACCATGAAAATTCATTTAAATCAATTACAATAAAATTTATTTCACCAAAATAATTTCTATGGCTTATGAATTCTTGAAAATCGTGGCTCATGCCATAAAAATTTACACTCAGGGATACGTTGGCCGAGGTATCTAATCGAGTCCGCTAAGGCTGTTAAAATTTCATAATTTTTCCAAAAACTCAATCGTTCATTGGCGTTAGCTGAGTTCGCCTTCACGTGGTGGTTAGGCGTGAAGTGAACTCTGTCATATCTCAGGACAACCCTTTATGCCTCTACAATTGAGATAAAAGTATATATAGGGGGTTTACCGTGCCACCTCTAAATAGGCTAGTCCACGAAACCCGATTACTGCAGTAATTAATAATCCACCAATTAAATAAAGAATTCAATAGCATGACTTGCCAATTTTATGGCTAAACAATTTATCAATATAAAGCAAACAGTTCACGTTATTCAATACAATTAACAATTTAGCCAATCATGCGATAATATTATAAGCCATATGATTCAAATCATAATTGATAATAAAACATGTGGTCTCCAATTACTCTAATTTCAAATCAATTTATAAAAATTTAATTTATTTTATAAATTCATATTTTTTCTCATAAAATAAGAAATTCACCATTTTAAATAATTTTTCACAAAATCATCAGATTAAGTACAAATTACTCTAGATAATTAAGGCGATAAATAGTTTACTCACTGTTTTCGAAAATCAAATCCAGGTATTCCGACTATTAATCCTAAGGTGCAATTTCCTTGCTTTTGTTAGAGGATTCACCACCTAGACATATTGCATAGTCAATTAATTACCACATTTGTGCTAATTCGGTATAAAATTAACGTAAATTCTATATGAATGCATGAAACGCTCAGGTAACCGTTCAATTACAGTATTGACCTAATTTGGCCTATCACCCGATTAATTGGTCAATGCGTCCGATTTAACTCTAATTGCTCCATTTCATTTCCAATATTTCAATTCACCTAATACAACCCAAAAAACCAAAAATTCAACTTAAATCAACTTCACATTCCTTCATGGAAATTTTAGCCATAATGGTGCATTACCATTGAAAATTCCTATTCCATTTTCTCACCATAAATCATCATTTTCTAACCAATTTCCCTTGAAACAAAATCAATCCGCCATCCACACACAACATGGGACATTCGGCCATTGAAGGTTTCCAAGGTATATGTGTTTTTCTTCACTTGTTTTCATACTACATATCATTAACTAACCGAAAACACTAATATAACTTAAATTCAAGCCAATCCAATCATGAATTTCTCTCCATACCCATTCAGCGAACCACTCATTCATCATGAAAACAAGCAATTCAGCCATGGAAATGAGAAAATAAAGCATGGGCATTGTAGATCTCAAGTAAAAGTAAAGAAATTTCACCTTAACTTGCTTGATTCCTTGAATTCTCACACTTTCCCTTTGATTTTCTCCTCCTAGGGTTTTGTTCTTCCTTTGGTTTTCTTTTCTCCTTGTTTGGCCAACTATGGGAGTGAAAATGGGGGTTTATGGGCTGATTTTTAAAGAAAATAATAAAATAATCAAGCTTGACACGTGGCACTTTCTCATTGGTCTAAAAATTTAAATATTTTTCCTTTAATCCTTTAAATCTCCACCACATATTTTTGTCATATTTATTGTCACGACCTGAAACTCCCATCGGGCCCATGACAACCGTTGTGACATCCCGATAGGCACTCATACCCGAAATGGCGACCAAAACCCCGCAAGGCTTAGCATTAGTTTCCACATCTCCCCGATGAGCAATGATTATTAGACATCATATTTCAAATAATTATAAGACATTTCCAAACCAAAAACATTAAAATTTCATTTTTTTTGGCTCACACGGGCGTTTTCGTCATTTTTCTTTGAAAATCTCAAAACCAACTAAAAACATAGTAGGTGAGTAGAAAACATATATTTTATAATTGAAAATAATTTTAGAAGTCTAAAATGTTTGTTTGAAGTAAAATTACAACTATTTTAATGTAAAAAAAATTCAATAAAATAAGCTATTTTCTTATAAAACAATTTTTATATAGCTAAAATGTGTTTCATACATATATGAAACTTTTATAGCCTTGGTGGACTCAGTCGTACTCTGATGACGATCAAGTGTCCTTGAGTATTGGCTTTGGCGTAAGCCGAGTTTTAAAGAAAATCATAACCCTTATCAATTGTTTGGGTGAAATGAATTTACCTAAACTGATTTAAAAGAATTCTCATGATATGAAACCCTTTTGAGATGGACAGTTTTCATTGTCTCCTTTTACTCGCCTTTAGATAGTTTAGATGGCGTTTGTTTACTCACTAGATTTTATAATCTCACCCCCCCTCATCTCCTCACATTTCAGGCTCAGAGTATTCCATAGTTAGCGGATTTAGTCAAGGATCGTCAATTGGACATGAATTGGCAAAAGCTGTAGGTTTCCAGCTTCTGACACATTTTGGTTAGTTGTGGGGCCACGTGTTACTGTAATTTAAATTTCATACTTCAGTCGTTTGTATCATAGTATATAAAAATATAATTAGCTTTTACGCTGCGAAAATTATTTACCGTTGCAATTCCTTAGCATTGGCTGAGTTTATCCTCACGTGGTGGTCTAGCGTGAAGAGAACTCTAATTGTTACCTCAAGAGTTACCCTACTCGCCTCTCTACCGAGGTATAAATACATATACATATGTTCCCAGATTCCGTGCCCCTCTAATACACTGGTCCACAGAACCCGCAATTGCAGTGACCATTTAATAATCCACCAATTCAATAAAATTTCAATAGCACGACTTGGCAATATAATTGCTAACCAATTTATCAAGACAAAGTAGACAGTTCATAATTTTCAATTCAATTAACAAGTCATCCAATCATGCTATAAATATCATAAGCCATTTGATTCAAATCACAATTTACAATAAAGCATGTGGTCTCCAATTTCTCTAATTTCAATCCAATTGTCCAATTTTCAAATCAATTTATAAAATTTCAATTTATTTTATTAATTCACATTTTTCACATAAAACAAAACATTTTACCATTTAAAATTCGTTTTTCACAAAATCACCAAATTGAATAAAATCTACTCTAGATAATTAAGACGATAATGAGTTTACTCACTATTTGTCGAAAACTGTGAGACCCTGTCTAATTTGTTAAAAACCCGGTATTATACCTAATGGTACAATTAAGTTAAATCGAGTTTCAAACTAGTTTAATAGAAATTCTAAGAGGAATTTCAAAATTTTGAGACCCACAGAATAGCTCAAAATAGTGATTCAGAGTTCAAGGTCCAGTTTGGAGTCAATCGGGAAAATTGACCAGTTAGGGACAAAACGGTCATTTTCTCATTTGTTGATTTATGGAGATTTTTAACCAAGATTTGATCAAATTGGACCAAAAATAATTTTTATGAAATACAATTATGATTATTGGATTATATAATGATGTTTAGCAGTGTAAAAATGGTGATTCCCGGTGTTTTTGGAACACAAGGACAAAATGGTAATTTTGCCACCGGAGTACTAAACGTGAATTTTTTTAAAGGATTTTGTCCCATTTGGTTAATATGGATTAATATTAGTGTTATTTGAGGTTGGATAGTGAAAATAATGAAATTTCGGTACATTTCGGAGTATAGGGGCAAAATCGTAATTTTACCATCCCGGGGGCAAAATCGTAATTTTCCACCACCAGAATAAATTTTTCCAGCCATGATCATCTTTGGATCAGATTTTGACTTGATTAATCAAGTGGTGGAAAAAGAATGAGAAGAAAAGTCAAAAAAGTAAAGAAAATGGGCCAATGGCATAATGCCATGTGGCAACTTGTTTATTTTATTATAAAGGCCATAAAAATCAGCCTTAACCCTCATTTTCTCTCTCTAAATTCTGGACAAAAACCGATTGAAGGGAAGAAAAGAAGAACAAAGGGAAAACCATAAAAACCTAGACAAAAATCCATAGATTTCAAGTGTTTTCCAAGATTCAAGCAAAATAAAGGTAACTTTTCTTCATATTTACTCTAACCCTAGCTTACCTATGCTTTTGTTCTTGATTTCCATGCTTGAATATTGAGATATCATGATGAAAGGAATTCTGAAAAATGGGTATGAATAAGGATTTGATGTTGGATTGGATTGAATTTAGACTATGCTAGTGTTTAGAGGTAGTTAAGCATGATTATGAACAAAAATGGAAGAAAGAAATTGAATCTCATGGTTGTTCTTCATTAGGCTGAACCTAGGGTGGAGAATGCATGAGGAAATTGGTTCATTTCAAATGAAATGATTTCATTTGAAATGAAAGAAATTAGAAAATGATAAATTCAAGTGAAAAATGTAGTAGAAAAATTTTCAGTGCTAATGCACTGTATTGGCCGAATTTTTTCATAAAGAAATGGAAAAGGTTGAATGCTGAAATTGACATTAATTAAATGGTTTGTGGTGAATTAAGGTATTAGAAAAAGAATGGATCAATTTGGAATCAAATTGGACATAATAGCCGATTAATCGGGTAATCGGTCGAAATTAGGCAATACCGCATTAAAGCGATAATTGGACGCATTTTTGCCTTTGCGTATCATACGTTAGCAATTTAAATTAGTTTATATTAGTTTGGGGGCAATATAGTAAATTTTTTAATTTTATTCTGTGTTAAGGTGGTGAGAAGTCCGAGAAAGGCAAAGGAATCGTGATTGAGGACTATTAATCCGAGTGCATCCGGATTTGTGAGACGGTGAGTGAACTTGCATTTCAAATTATTTGGGGAATGCACATTGTATTGAAATAGATGATTAAATGATTTATTCAAAGTTTTTAAAATACGTGCCGAGAACAAGCCCTTGATAAAAAAATGATTTTATGTGATGAAATTGTGTGGTATGCATGAAGGCATGAAATTATGTGTTCTTATAACATGTTGTCACATATGTGTGAATATGTGTGATGTATTGACATGTGATATTGTTGATATATATATATATATATATATATGTAAATGTACATGTGCGTGATGTGGGGAAAAGCACATGTCGGTGAAATTGGATGTGGAAAATATGGTTTGTGCACGATGTGGGGGGATGCACACTGTAACTCCAGCTATGTGCGCGATGTGGGGGTTGCACATGAGCTGGTGAGATGGTGGTGATATTGTTTGTGCACGATGTGGGGGGATGCACACTGTAACTCCAGCTATGTGCACGATGTGGGGGGATGCACATGAGCTGGTGAGATTGGGGGATATTGTTAGTGCACGAGGTGCACACGATAACTCCAGCTATGTGCACGATGTGGGGGGATGCACATGAGCTGGTGAGATTGAGTGATATTGTTAGTGCACGAGGTGCACACGATAACTCCAGCTATGTGCACGATGTGGGGGGATGCACATGAGGTGGTGAGATTGAGTAATATTGTTAGTGCACGAGGTGCACATGATAACCCCGGCTATGTGCATGATGTGGGGGGATGCACATGAGCTGGTGAGATAGTGGGATATTGTATTTATCTGTGTGCATATGTATGAAATTGATTATTCCTTCATTATAAATTAAATTGAAGTGAGGAGAAGGGTTTGATAATAAATTGGATCAAAATGAATATGTTCCAAATGTATGCATCATATTTTTAACCCTTCCTGATATTATGGCTTGTTCCTATCTAATGTTTGCTCACTGAGTTTCGTACTCACCGTTTTCAAAAATTCATGTTTTCAGATCAGGAGATTGTAGATTTCTAAATCGCGGGATCACTGTAGTTCATCTCTTGGTAGGTGTCCGGCATTCAATAGCTGCCCATTTTTATTGTAAATGTCTCCGCTGGAAGTCGTGGGTGTTTATTGTATTGTGAATACAATCTAATTTTGTGGAAATATGTGAGCAATGTGAATTGCTAAATACATGACTGATATAGTGCATGAATATTAATGTCGATAATGCCATTGTGAATTGGCTGTGTTCACACCCAGGAAAAGGTGTGTGTGTGTATGTATGATTGGATGTGCCATTGTTAATTGGCATTGTATGCACACTGGGTGCATTACGTGTGGATGCCTCACATGAGCATGTTTGGAATAAAGTAAGTGAAAAGAGGCTTGCTTGGGCTTAGTGAGCTATGCTCATTAGGTCCTTGCACCGGTCATGGCCCGGGAATTTGGTCGTGACAAAAACCAAATCCAAGTACTTTGACTAGTGACCTCGGGTGAAATTCCTTGCCTTTCTCGGAGGACTCACCACCTTGACACAGTACAAAAATCAAGAACTTTACTACATTGCCCCTAAATTATAATAAACTAATTTTGACTACTAATGCATGCTATGAAATGCAAAAACTGTCCGAATATTACTTAAACGCGGTGTTGACCTAATTTGGCCTATTACCTGATTAAATGGCCATTTTGTCCAATTTAACTCCAAATTGCTCCATTTCACTTCTAATACTTCAAACCATTAAATGCAAACCAAATAACCTTAAAATTCAGCTTAATCATCTTCCCATTGCTTCATGTGAAATTCAGCCAAAATGGGCATTATCACTAAAATTTTTCCTACATCATTTTCTCACCATAATTCATCATTTCCTAACCCATTTTCCTTGAAACAAAATTAATCCATCGTCAACACACTATAAGGGATAGTCGGTCATTGAAGAATACCTAAGATTTAGTGATTTTCTTCACTTGTTTTCATACTACATATCATTTACTAACCAAAAACACTAACATAACTTAAATTCAAGCCAATCCAATCATTAAATCCTCACCATTCCCATTTGGCCAGCCACTAATTCATCATGAAAACATGCACTTCAACCATGGAAATGAGAAAATAAAGTATGGGTAATGTAGATCTCAAGGAAAAATAAAGAAATTTCACCTTACCTAGCTTGATTCCTTGGATTTTCACAGTTTCCCTTTGATTTTTCCCACCTAGGGTTTTATTCTTTCTTTCCTCTCTTTGTTCTTGCTTGGCCAACCATCATGGGGAAGAAATGGGCTGGTTTTTGATATTTTATAATGAAAATAATAAAATATTAAAAGCATGACACGTGGCATGTTCCCATTAGCCCAAAATTTAAATATTTGACTTTTTCACCTTATTTCTCCACCACACATTATGCCATATTTATCCATTCCCACCACAAATAAAGTCCACAAAATTTAAAACGCGCTGGGGGTGAAAAATTTACCGATTTGCCCTCGGGGTGACAAAATTATGATTTTAACTTATACTCCGAAATGTACTGAAATTACATTTTTTTTTTCATTTTTCAACCTTAATAACCCTCCAATTGATCAATCTTAGTCAAATGGGGTCAAAATCTTTTCTAAAAATTTCCATTTTGTCCTTGAGCAGTAAAATTACCGTTTTACCTCTACAATCCAAAAATACCAAGAATTAAAATTTTTCACTGTTAAACCCCATATTATAGTTCAAATGATTACTCTTGGTTAAAATTTTCATTAAATAACCAAATTTCAACTTTAAGTGGCAAAATAACCATTTTACCCCTAATCAGTCAATTTTCTTGACTGTCTCCAAATCAGTCCTCGAACTTCGAATTACCATTTTAAGTCATCCCTGGACTGTGAAATTCCCAATTTCACCTTAAAATCTCTATTTTAACTAGTTCAAGGCATAATTCCACTTAGTCATACCTCTAGGTACAATACCAACTTTTAATACCTTTCCGAGGCATTCACGTATACAAACATTCCATCCAGTACATGGATAACACAACATATATTTTATATAGTCGGGTTTTGCAGCTCTACCCCCCTTAAAATAAAATTTTGTCCTTAAAATTTCACTAATCAAACTTGAAGAGAGGATGGGGGTACTGGTTTATCCTTTGATATTCACTTTCCCATGTCATCTCCTATTATAGGGAACTTCAATTTGTTGACCACTAATTCAACTTGAGTACTTCACTCTTGTTTACCATTATCCTTTAAAATCATATCTGCAGTATCTTTCACAATCATGATCTTTGTTATCATCACCAAGTTCGAACCATAAGTCTATCTCAATCGTACCAAATTCGATCTCTTTTTATACCTATTTATGTATTTCAATCACCAATTTATTTCTTCATTCTTTATCAACCTTTCAACATTCATTCCTTCCTATCCTCCCACTCTATTATATAGCTTGCAGTATCATTAGCATAGCATATTCATTTCTGTTTGTATTCTCAACCTTAGAGAAGTTTAATAGTCTTAATTATTTTCATATATTTCGTGTTTATCTCGCATTCCTATATCTTCCACCTTCTTAATCATATTAGTCCATTTCATATGGCTTAGTTTTGCCATAGACTATATTTCCTTATTTATTTCTCCAAATTTCCTTAGGTCATCATAAATCAACTTCTAATAAGATTTCTGATCATTTCATGTTCTATTCAACTCATCAAATACATCGAGTTCAAATTCTGAATCTCTATGAATAATTCATTACTCTATTTGATCATATCATTGACTATATATATAGTTATGTATATGTACTTTCATATGTCCATATTTCTCATTATATATAAATGCCTTTATTCTCAAATGCCTTTGGATAAATTTCTTTTTGTTCGTTCTCGTCTATAACCAAGATCCAATAGATCACTCTCCATAATTCTTATCAATAGTTTCATCATGTCCGTGCATAGTCCTATATCATTCGCATTCTTATACTCTTTTCTTATTATCCCTAATTATATGCTTAAGTTTCCTAGTCCTACATATCATTACATCACCCCATCATTTTCATCGAATTGTAGTTAAATACGCATGTAGGTTTTATAAGATCATTAGTGTTTTAAAGATTTTCCTTAACTTGATTGTTCGTGTCATAAGTCACACTTTGAACCCAATAGACTTTTAACTTGATCCTTCAAGTAATTCATGTATATCAATTTTAATTATATAACTTTATATGGCACTTAGACTAGATTTGACATTTCTGAATCATTTAATCTCAAGCTGTCAATTCCACATGTGTCATTCCCTTCGAAATACTATCTCTCCAGGGTATTGTTATGTTTGGGTCCCCATCCATCCCACTTAGTCTTCCTTGCAGTTTGCAACCTACAGTTTGACACAAGAAGGTTCGAACTCAAGACTTTTTCTTACACTGAAAGAAACGCCTTTAACCATTTCACCACATCTAGTCCTTTAATCTTGTAACTCCTCATACTATGTTTAGCCAAAATTCAAATTTACCCTTAAAGTAAATTTATTCATTAACTTCTTACTTCATGACCATACATCAATTATAGTAGTCATTGATGTTCACTCTTGAGTTAATTCATGTGCTTATATCCATAAACCATAATAGATATAATCAATTCTTGGAATCTCACAATCGTTTAATTGAAATCAACACCAGTTTCCTCCAAGCTACTATACATACTCAACACATATTCACATACAAAATATTTTGAAATTTCAACACCATCTATATATAGACATAACAGACTTAATTAACCTAGTGCACTTTCCTTCATGCATATAAGTATTGGTTTACTTGTGTTGTTATCAATCCCTTCCTTCCAACAGAGTCAAAACGATATTTAGAAATTTCCATTCACACTTAAGACTCCAAATGTCAAAGCTTAGCATCAAAACCAATAACTATTTTCCAACTTATGAGTCCAATCCTTATGTCGCTCACAGTTGGCTCATACTTTCTAACCATAAGGAGTTCTTTACGTGACAACATTCAATAATCGATACTGTGGTGTTACGGCTATTAAAATTTACTTTATCCAACCAATTCTTCTACCTTTAAGGCTGCTACCACAATCATTCAGAATCGTGTGGTTTCTCTCTTAATCTATACCATAATTAGTAAAACTAACTTTCCATTACAGGTACACGATCGTATCATTGATTTAACATATTTATTTTGCCATTAACATTCATGCATTTATATCATAACATTTAGTACAAGTTCAGTTAAGCAAAAATCTCCAATTAACTCCTAAACACATAATTATTGATTTATACAGATAACTACCATTTCCTTATTAATCCAAATTTTATCTTTCTCTCGTTCCTTCATTTATGTCCACTTCAGACCGTATAACTTTTCCTTGTCTCGGTTGTAATCTAGAGAAATCTCTCCTCTATATATCTGTATGAGTTGATAGAAATGGAGTAGCTACTGGAGCCCTTCCTAATTGTGGGCAACACTCCTAATGTGACTCATCTGACCACAATAAAAACATCGTACAAACCCCCAACACATCTGGAAATGATATTTCCCACATTTTCTGCATCTATCAAGGCCTCCATAACTCTTTCCAGAAATAGTCTTCTCAGACCTATTAGATCTTGAAGGCCTTTAACGTGTTTGTGAAAATGGGGGTCGAGGTGATGTCATTGCAACATAAGTAGTACTTCCTAAAACAAACGAGCCTTTACCTCTTTTTGGTGGCTGATTGGAGGATACACTCGAATTCCTCCTCTTTGCAAACTCAGCTCACATTCTTCTATTTTCATTCGCGAGTTTCTCAGCCCTTAAAGCCATTTGTACTACCTCTTTATGCAGCTCCTTACCAGTCACTGTCATTCATTCTTTAATCTCATTACAGAGCCCTTCCTCAAAATACTAGCCTGATCTTGCTATGTTCTTACCAATTCCGGGATGTACAACATTAGCTCATTAAAATGAGCTTCGTACTCCTCTACCATTAAATTCCTTTGTTTCAAGTTCAGAAATTCTCTTTTCTTTTCTTTTTGATGGAAATGAGTGAAATATTGACCATCAAACTCTCTGATAAAGTTTGACCAAGTTAGTGGAGTGGTGGAACAAGACTTTACTGAATTCCACCAGGTACATGCCCTATTCTCCAATAATCTCGTAGCCACCATCAATTTCATATCATCATCCAACCTCATATCTGAGAGTGCCTCTGAAACTTGAATAATCCAATCTGTCAAGCCCAACTCTAAAAGATCTGCCACATTATACATGTGATTGATAGAGTGATTGTATATTTGAACAGCTTGAAAAAGTATTTAAAAGTCGGTATTATAACTAGAAGTACAATTGAGATGATTTAAACCTCGAACAAGTTCAAATAAGGATTTTAGGAGTGAAATTGAGGATTTCATAGTCCAAGGATGACTCAAAACAGTGATTCGGAGTTCGAAGTCCGATTAGGGTCAATTTGGAATTTTTGAAATTCAAGGGCAAAACGATAATTTTGCCACTAGAGGACAAAACGAAAATTTTTTTGAAAAGATTTTGACCTCACTTGACTAAGATTGATCAATTGGAGTGAAATTTGAGGTTGAAAAGTGAAAAAAAAATGTAATTCGTGTACTTTTCGGAGTATAGGGGCAAAATCGTAATTTTTCCACTCGAGGCAAATCGGTAATATTTCGCCCCCAACATATGTCAAGACCAAAATTTTTTTTTTCATCATGGAATTGGATAAATATGAGAATTGTGCGGTGGAGAATTAATGGAATAAAAGTCAAATATTTAAAATTTGAACCAATTAGAAAATGCCATGTGTCATACTTTTAATATTTTATTATTTCCTTATAAAATGACACAAATCAGTCGATTTCTCTCTCATCATGGTTGGCGAAGAGAGGAAAAAGGAGAAGAAAAGGAAAGAAAATAAGAACATAAACCCTAGGTGCCAAAAATTCAAGAAAAAGTGTGATTTTTCAAGGAAAATCAAGTGAAAAAGGTCAGATTTATTAAGTTAAGTTTGAAATCTATCTTCTTTATGCATTTTCCTTTATTTTCCATGGTTAAAATGCATATTTTCATGGGAAAACTATGGCTGGTCAAATGGGTATGGAGAGAGAAATGATGTTGATTGATTTGATTTTGAGTTATGTTAGTGAATTTAGTTAGTTTAGCATGTTAGTAAGCAAAACGACAAGAAAGAAATTGATTTTCCTTAGTGTTCTTCAATGGCCGAACCTTGCTTGGAGTGTAGGAGTGATGGATTGATTTTTATTTCAAGAGAATTAGTTACAAAATGAAAAATTATGGAGAGAAAATTAAATAGGAAAAATTACGGTGTTAGTGCGCCATTTTGGCCGAATTTTCCAAAAAGGAATATGAATGTGGCTTTGCTGAATTTCAAGGTATTTAGTTTGACATTGGTGATTTGAAGCATTAGGAAAGAAATGGAGTTGATGTGAGCTAAATCAGACGCGTATATCAATTTATCGGGTAAAAGACCGAAATAGGCCAATACGGTGTTTAGGCAAAATTTAGACATTTTTCATTTCATATCATGCATAAGCATAGAGTCTAGGTTAGTTGGTTTTAATTTAGCATCAATGTAGTAAATATTTTGATTGTACACTGTGTTTAGGCAGTGAGTCCTCCGCAAAAAGGCAAGGAGATTGCGCCCGAGGATTAGTAGGCAGCATGCCTCGAAAAATCAAAAATTTTAACATAATGAGTAAACTTATTATCATCTTAATTATCTAGAGTAGCTTTTATTTAATTGTGTGATTTTATAGAAAATGGGTTTAAATAGTAAATTGCTATGTTTTAAGAGAAATTATGATTTTATAAAATAATTTTATAAATTTCCTGGAAAATTGAATACTGGTTTTGAAATTAGAATAATCGGAGACTGCCTGCTTGTATTATAAATTGTGTTTTAAATCATATGGCTTATAGTAATATGTGAGCATGAATGGCTAAAGTGGTTTTTGTGTTAGAATTATACGTACTGCATATTCAGCCTTTAAAGGCTAGATTGCGATAAATTGCCGTATCATGCTAGTTAAGATTTTATAAATAAAGTCGTAGATAAAATAATCCATAATCCCTGCAGTGGAAGGTTTTGTGGACTAGCCTAAGAGAGGGGGAACAGAATCAGACTTACCTTACCTCAATCGGAGAGTCGTGTGTGGGGTATCTCTGGAGGTAAAGATTTGAATGCACATCATGTGGACCACCGCGTGAGAGTGAGACTCAACCAACGCCAAGGAATGGCTAGATTTTAAAATGTAAAAATATGTTCATGTGTGTACTACTTTGAATAGCCTTGGCAGTCTCAGTCAGATGCCTCTATAGGGATATCCCCGAGAATGATTTTGGCAAGAGCTAAGTTAAGTTTTTAAGAGATACATAAGCCATACTAAATATTATCTATTTGAGTAAAATAATTCTATTTTGCTCGATAGAATATTCTAATTGTCTCTACTCAATTGAAATGAGTTGAGATAAAGTGAATTGTAATACAAAGAATGAATTTTAATTTGTCTCCTTTTACTCGACTTTAGATAGTTTAGATGGTATATGTTTATGCATTGGGATTTTATAATCTCACCCCTCGTTCTATCCATATTTCAAGCTCAAAACAGTTGGTAGATAGTCAATTAAGATGAGAATTAATCTCAGAGTTGCATCCTAGAAAGTAAAAGTTCACAGTCCTATATCTTCGTAGTCAATTGGGGGCCCACGTGTCACTGTAAACGAAACTTCATACTCTAGTTATCTATAGCATTGTATGAAAGAATTTATTTTGCTTTTACGTCCCAAAATTTATTTACGGACTGTTATATAAAAATTGTTTTATAAGAAATTAGATTATTTTTTCAATATTTTTATTTTATTCTAATAGTTGTATTTTCACTTTTAATAAAGATTTTAGACATTTAAAATTATTTTCGGTTACGAAATATGTGTTTCCACTCACATACTACATTTTGGTCAAGTTCGAAATTTTTGAGAAAAAAATGACCAAAATACCCTTGTGAGGCAAAAAATATTTTTCCACTGTTTCGAGTAAGGAAAAGTTTAAAATCCTATAAGAAAGGATGTTTGGCAACGATTGTTCACAGGGGAGGTAAGAAAGCTGATACAAAAGCCTTGCGAGGTTTCGGTCGGTGTTCAGGGTATGAATACCTATCGAGATTTCACGACGGTTGCCACGGGCTCGATGAAGAGTTCTAGGTCATGACACAATCCTTCGCTGCGGTGGCATCTAATTCACCCGTGAAAGACAAGCAACCAAGTTGCCTAGCCTCCTTCAGCTTCTTAGAAATAGGTACATCTTGTATTGGTAGTGAAACTGAAAGAGCAGTTGGAGGCATTGTAAGTTGAGCTTGACTAACCTGAGCTTGGCTAGCAATAGTGATAAAAAAGGCTACCAATTCCTGAATCAGCTTAGGGTACATGG
Organism: Theobroma grandiflorum; assembly: GCA_036013995.1. NCBI lineage: Eukaryota > Viridiplantae > Streptophyta > Magnoliopsida > Malvales > Malvaceae > Theobroma > Theobroma grandiflorum. Next base: position 11,762,704 of record CP142126.1, read on the forward strand.
TAGGTATAATAATAGGTGGCGGAGGAGGTAGAGGATGTAGAGGAATCTCGGACTGCTCTACAGCAGGCGTTGCCCGAAAGGACAATGCAACCGATCCCTCTTCTACCTCATCTAACTGACGATGATGTAAACGACCTCTTCCCCTCCCAGCCAACCTAGTGCAAGATGGGTGTTCTCGTCTAGGAGGCATGGTGATCTAGAAAAAGAAACGAGGCAAATTTAATCAACCTTAGACTCTATATGCAGACTTATGCATTCCACTCGACCTAGCCTAACTCAACTTGGGGCTACACTGACACTGTAAATTTTAAAACAACTTTAAAATCAAAATTTCAATCTTTAAAACTAAAAACCATGATTTTTTAACCAAATGCTTTGATACCACTTGAATTGTCACAACCCGAAACTCTTATCTGGCCCATAACAACCGTCGCGACATCCCGATAGGCACTTATACTCGGAATGTCGACCGAAACCCCGCAAGGCTTAGCATCAGTTTCCACATCTCCCCGATGAGCAACAATTATTAGACATCATATTTCAAAGAATTATAAGACATTTTCAAACCAAAAATATTAAAATTTTTTTTTCAGCTCACAGGGGCGTTTTCGTCATTTTTTTTCGAAAATCTCAAAATTGACTAAAAACATAGTAGGTGAGTAGAAAGCATATATTTTATAATTGAAAACAATTTTAGAAGTCTAAAATGTTCGTTTGAAGTAAAATTAGAACTATTTTAATGTAAAAAGAATTCAATAAAATAAGTTATTTTCTTATAAAAAATTTTTATATAGCTATCGATAAATAATTTTCGCAGCGTAAAAGTTAATTATATTTTTACATACTATGATACAAACGACCCAAGTATGAAATTTAAATTACAGTGACACGTGGGCCCACAACTAACCAAAATGTGTCGAAAGTTGAAAACCTACAGCTTTTGCCGATTCAAGTCCAATTGACGGTCCTGGACTAAATTCGCTAACTATGGAATACTGTGAGCCTGAAATGTGAGGAGATTAGGGGGTGAGATTATAAAATCCCAATGAGTAAATAGACGCCATCTAAACTATCTAAAGGCGAGTAAAAGAAGACAATTAAATTGTCCATCTCAAAAGGGTTTCATATCATGAGAATTCTTTTAAATCAGTTTAGGTAAATTCATTTCACCCAAACAATTGATAAGGCTTATGATTTTCTTTAAAACTCGGCTTATGCCTAAGTCAATACTCGAGGACACTTAATCGTCATCAGAGTCCGGCCGAGTCCGCCAAGGCTATAAAAGTTTCATATATGTATGAAATACATTTTTACTTTTGAAAATATAGCCGTTCCTTGGCGTTAGTTGAGTTCATCCTCACGTGGTGGTTTGGCGTGAAGAGAACTCTAATTGTTACCTCGGGAGTTACCCTACTCGCCTCTCTAACGAGGTATAAATACATATACATATGTTCCCGGATTCCGTGCGCCTTTAATAGGCTGGTCCACAGAACTCGCCATTGCAGTGACTATTTAATAATCCACCAATTCAATAAAAGTTCAATAGCACGACTTGGCAATATAATTGCTAACAAATTTATCAGTATAAAGTAGACAGTTCACAATTTTCAATTCAATTAACAAGTCAGCCAATCATGCTATAAATATCATAAGCCATTTGATTCAAATCACAATTTATAATAAAGCATGTGGTCTCTAATTACTCTAATTTTAATCCAATTGTCCAATTTTCAAATCAATTTATAAAATTTCAATTTATTTTATTAATTCACATTTTTCACAAAAAACAAAGCATTTTACCATTTAAAATTCATTTTTCACAAAATCACCAAATTGAATAAAATCTACTCTAGATAATTAAGACGATAATGAGTTTACTCACTATTTTTCGGAAACCAAATCCAAGTACTTTGACTAGTGATCCTCTGGTGAAATTCTTTGCCTTTCTCGGAGGACTCACCACCTTGACACAATACAAAAATCAAGAAATTTACTACATTGCCTCTAAATTATAGTAAACTAATTTTGACTACTAATGCATGCTATAAAATGCAAAAACTATCCGAATATTACTTAAACGCGGTGTTGACCTAATTTGGCCTATTACCCGATTAAACGGCCATTGTGTCCAATTTAACTCCAAATTGCTCCATTTCACTTCTAATACTTCAAACCATTAAATGCAAACCAAATAACCTTAAAATTCAGCTTAATCATCTTCCCATTGCTTCATGTGAAATTCAGCCAAAACGGGCATTATCACTAAAATTTTTCCTACATCATTTTCTCGCATAATTCATCATTTCCTAACCCATTTTCCTTGAAACAAAATTAATCCATCATCAACACACTACAAGGGATAGTCGACCATTCAAGAATATCTAAGATTTAGTGATTTTCTTCACTTGTTTTCATACTACATATCATTTACAAACCGAAAACACTAACATAACTTAAATTCAAGCCAATACAATCATTAAATCCTCACCATACCCATTTGGCCAGCCACTAATTGATCATGCAAACATGCACTTTAACCATGGAAATGAGAAAATAAAGCATGCGTAATGTAGATCTCAAGGAAAAATAAAGAAATTTCACCTTACCTAGCTTGATTCCTTGGATTTTCACACTTTCCTTTTGATTCTTCCCACCTAGGGTTTGATTCTTTCTTTCCTCTCATTGTTCTTGCTTGGCCGACCATCATGGGGAAGAAATGGGCTGGTTTTTGATCTTTTATAATGAAAATAATAAAATATTAAAGGCATGACGCATGGCATGTTCCTATTGGTCCAAAATTTAAATATTTGACTTTTTCATCTTATTTCTCCATCACACATTATGCCATATTTATCCATTCCCACCATAAATAAAGTCCACAAAATTTGACAAATGCTGGGGGTGAAAAATTACCGATTTGCCCCCGAGGTCGCAAAATTACGATTTTCCCTTATACTTCGAAAAGTACCAGAATTATATTTTTTTCACTTTCAACCTCAAATAGCCCTCCAATTGATCAATCTTAGTCAAATGGGGTCAAAATCTTTTCTAAAAATCCTATTTTATCCTAGGGTGGTAAAATTACCGTTTTGCCCATATGCTCCAAAAATATCGAGAATTAAAATTTTTCACAGCTAAACCCCATATTATACTTCAAATGATTAATCTTGGTAAAAAATTTCATTAAATAACCCAATTTCAACTTTAGGTGGTAAAATGACTATTTTGCCCCTAATCGGTCAATATTCCTGATTGTCCCCAAGTCAGCACTCGAACTCCGAATTACCATTTTAAGTCATCCTTGGATTGTGAAATTCCCAATTTCACCTTCAAATCCCTATTTTAACTCATTCGAGGCATAATTCCGCTTAGTCATACCTTTAGGTACAATACCAACTTTTAATACCTTTCTGAGGCATTCACGTATAGAAACATACCATCCAGTACATGGCTTACACGACATATATTTTATATAGTCGGGTTTTACATTTATCCATTTCCATAATGAATAAAATCCTTGGTTTTTGACAAGAGTTGAGGGTAAAAATTTACCGTTTTACCCAAAGGTGGTAAAATTACGATTTTACCCCTACGCTTCGAAAATACCAAGAATTAAAAATTTTCACATTTAAACATCATATTATCCTCCAAATGATCAATCTTGGTTAAAAATTTCATCAAACAACAAAATTTAAATTTTGGGTGGCAAAATGACCTTTTTACCCCTAATCGATCAGTATTCTCGATTAACCCCAATCAGCCCTCAAACTTCGAATCACCATTTTAAGTTATCCTTGGACTGTGAAATTTTCAATTTCACCTTAAAATCCCTATTTTAACTACTTCGAGGCATAAATCGGCTCAGTTGTACTTTTAAGTACAATACTAGCTTTTATCTACTTTTTTGAGATATTCTAGTGTACAGGCATGATGTCAATTATATGTATGACATGACAGATATTTTAGGGCTGGGCTTGACATATGGGCTGATTTTTCAAGCTTTAATATTAATAAAGTCAAACTTGACACATGGCATAATATCATTGGCCATGATTTAAATATTTATTCTTTTAATCCTTATTTCTCCACCACACAATTTGTCATATTTATCCATTCCAATAATAATCAAAATCCTTGGTTTTTGACAAGTGTTGGGGGTGAAAATTACCGTTTTGCCCTCGGGGTGACAAAATTACCATTTTGCGTCTATGCTCCAAAAAATACCATAATTAAAATTTTTCACTACGAAACCTCATATTATACTCCAAATGATCAATCTAAATTAAAATTTTCATCAAATATCCAAATCAAATTTTTGGGTGGCAAAATGACCGTTTTGCCCCTAGATTTCAAAAATTCCAAAATGACTCCAAATCGGACCTCGAACTCCGAATTACCATTTTAAGTAATCCCTGGACTGTGAAATTCCTAATTTCACCTTAAAATCCATAGTTTAACTAGTTCGAGGCATAAATCGACTTAGTTGTATTTCTAAGCACAATACCAACTTTTGTCTATTTTTTTGAGATATTCCAATATACCGGCATGATGTCAATTTTATGAATGATATGATAGATATTTTAGGGCTAGGCTTGACAACGTGCCTCTCCAATCGAGGTAACAATCAGCCGGGTTTACCGTGCCCCCTCTAAATAGGCTGGCCCAAGTAAACCCGCCACTACAGTGTAGAATAAGCCCCACCATAACAGTTCACAATTATCAACACAATTATCAAATCAGCCAATCATGCCCTATTTACCATAAGCCATTCAATTCAAATCATCAATGTGTAATACAAGTAGGTAGTCTCTAATTACTTTATTTTCAAAATCATCATTAATTTCAAAACAATTTACAAAGTAATTTCATTTAAACACATTTGTTTATAAAACATGAAAATTTACCTTTTAAATCCATTTTCCATAAAATCACCAAATCAGATAAAAACCACTTTAGATAATTAAAATGATAGTAAGGTTACTCACAGTACTAGGAGTTTGAAATACTCCTATTCTCGATCCTCAGGCACAATGTCTTTACTTTTACCAGAATAGTTTGCTCACCACCTATCCATAATGCACAACAAACAATTCACTAAATTAGTGCTAAATTGATATAAAATCGAATCAAGCTCTATACTGATGCGTAAAATGAAATATGAAATGCTCGGGTGACTATCCAAATATGGTGTTAACCTAATTCGATTTATTACCCGATTAAATGGCTAATATGTCCAATTTAACTCCAATTGATACCATTTCTCTTTCAATACTCTAATTTATCAAATACTAGTCAATTAACATGAAATGTGGCAAAACCACCTTCACATTTCATTTTGGAATATTTGACCAAGGTGTGTCCACTAACACTAAAATTTTTTTCAAGCTACATTCTTACACCATAAATCTTTAATTCCCACACCATAAACCATTATTTTCCCTATGAAATCACTTGATATTCAATCAAATTTATCACCAATAATTCACATAGGAAATTCGGCCTATGAGGGTTTAATAGGAGAAAATGAATTTTTCTTGATTGCTTTTCATACTACACATCACTAACTAACTAAAACCACTAGATTACACCAAAATCTAACCAAATCAACCATCATTCTCTCTCTCTACATGTTCGGCTAGATGGGTTCATCATGCAAACTTGAGTTCTAAGCATGGAAAATGAGAAAGAAATCATGGGGAAAGTAGATCACAAGTAAAAGTCAAGAAATTTTACCTTTACTTGTTAAATCCCTTGAAATCCCACACTTTTTCTTCAATTTTTCCTCCCAGGGTTTCTTTTCTTTCTTTCCCTCTTTTTTTCTTACTTGGTCGACCGTGATGAAGAGAATGGGATGGTGTGGGCTGATTTTTATAGCAAAAATAATAAAATACTCTAAACTTGCCACATGTCACTTTACCATTGGTCCACTTTTTAAATACTTATCCTTTAAACTTTAATTCATCACCACATAAAATTATCCATATCAAAAATGAGTAAAATCTATAAATTTGACAAGTGTTGGGTGGTGAAAATTACAATTTTGCCCCCGGGGTGATAAAATTATGATTTTGCCCCTACGCTTCGAAAAATACCTGAATTACAATTTTTCACTTCTCAACCTCAAATTATACTTCAATAAGTCAAATGTGTCCAAAATCTTTTCTAAAAATTTTCATTTTGTACTCAGGTGGCAAAATGACCATTTTACCCCTAGGTAGTCAATATTCTAAATTAACTCCAAATCGGCCCTCGAGCTCCAAACCACCATTTTAAGTTATTCTTGGACTTTAAAATTCTCAGTTTCATCTTCAAATCTTCATTTGAACTTGTTCGAGGCTTAAATCGACTTTGTTGTACCTCTAGGTACAATACCAACTCTTGATAATTTTTCGAGGCTTTCCAAGTTTGAAATCAGGTTATCCGTCACATGTATGACATGGCAGATATTTTATAAGGTCGGGCTTGACATTTGGCTTTAAAGCTTTTGTTTTTAAAGTGTTTTGAAAATTTACAATGTTAGTGTGGCCCCGACTTAAGGTAGGTTACATTGAATAGAACGCATGCACCTGCATACAGAACTTGGAGTTGCTTAAACTCGTTATGTTTCTTCTTATAGATCTTATGTGAGCATAAGTTATAGATAGGAGGCTATATGAACCCTTATTCCTAGTAATCCACTTCCTTGTTAATGGCATGCAAAAGTCATAAGTGGTGCTGTTGTCTGGGTTTGAGATGTCACCTGTGACACGAGCCAGTGTTAGAGAGATTTTAAAGTGAATGCTCCTAATGAAAGGTTAATGTAAAAGAGCACGTGTGATAATGGTAATAAGGGGCACACTTTGATTAGAATAAATATGTGTTGAATATGTACAACAGCTTAGATGGAGCTGGTGTTGATTTCAATTAAGCGACTGTGAAATTCCAAGAATTGATTGGATCTATTATGGTTTATAGATATAAGCACACGAATTAAGTCAAGAGTGAGAATCAATGATTACTATAATTGATGTGTGGTCATGAAGTAAAAAGTTGGCGAATAAATTTACTCTAAGGGTGAACTTGAATTTTGCTATGCATAGCAGGGGGAGTTACAGGATTAAAGGACTAGATGTGGTGAAATGGTTAAAGGCATTCCTTTCGGGGGAAGCAAAAGGTTTTGGGTTCAAACCTCGCTGTGGTAAGCTGCAGGCTACAAACTGCAGGTAAGACTGAGCGGGAGGGATGGGGACCTTAACATAATCATAACAATACCTTGGAGAGGTAGTCCCTTGAGGGGGATGCCACATGTTGAATTGGCAGCTTGGGGATTAAATGACTTGGAAATGTTGAATCTAGTCCAAGTGCCATATAGAGTTCTATAATTAAGACTAATATACGAATTGCTTGAGAGATCCATTTAAAAATCTATTTGGTTCAAAGTGTGACCTATGATATGAATTATCAGTCTTGATGGTTTTGGAAGGTATTGATATGAATGAATTGAAAATTGTCTTTATTGCCTTATATATTGGCATATAAGAGAAGGAAAAGTTAGAGAGTTTTTGAGATGGCTACATAAAGATAAATTAACATGTGGAGTGTAAGACGAATAATATGTTGACTAAAGTCAAATATTAAGAAATAAAGAAGACAAGAGATTAAGCCTTGTTAAAGGTTATAAAGAGAAAGTGAGGGAAAGGTTAGATGAATGTATGAGATATTGATAAGTGATGTCAATACCAAGTGATGAAAGTGTGAATGGAGATTTCAAGAATAAAATAGCAAATGAGTTTATATAGAATATTGCTATGAAAATTTCTTAATATATTGTGGAAATTGGAACTCAAAAATGCTTGGAGTATACATGATTTAAATGAGTTTAAGTCTTAAGTGACAAATTAATGTCGGAATACAAGAATGATACAAAGTAATGTAGAGGCATGAAAGTAATCAATGAAAAAAGATGACTCTTAGGAATTGTGGTATTGCATCTTGTGCAATGATTAAGTCAAATAAAATCTTTGAAGCATTAATGACATTGTAATGCAAGGATATATAACACAATGAAACTTCAGTGTATGATTGGAAACAATAAGAAAAGAGTATAAACACGTAAATGATGTGAAGCTATAAGGGATGTGGATATCCAAATGTGCATGTACATACATATATATGGAGTCGATAATATGATCAACTAGAGTAAAGAATTATTCATAGTGATTCAGAATTTGAACTCGATATATTTGATGAGTTGTAAAGAAAATGAAACGATCAAGAATCTTCTCAGAGGTTTTGATGCTTGAATTAGTTAAATTTCAACATATGCTAGTGTTTTTAGTTTGTTAGTGATGTGTAGCATGAAATTTAGCAAGGAAATAATTTGTTCTTCATTAAATCCTTTATAGCCGAATATCATAGGGAGAATATTGAGGCTGGAAATTGTGATATTTTATGGTATTTTGATGGAATTTGATGACTGGTGATGTTAAAAATTAAATGGGAAAATTTAGCATGAAAATCTGAATTTTTACCTAATGTATAGACATATGTATTTTGTGGTTTAGGACTGATAAATTAAATTACATTCACAGTCATTGAGGTATTTTGGATATAATTGGAGTATTAAAAGTGAAATGGATCGAATTGGAGTTAAATTGAAAGTTTTAACAATTTAAACCGTGTATAGGCAAGCTAGGTTAGACATCGTAATTAAACGATTGTCCCAAACCCTTCACATCCTATCTCATGCATACATATAGATAAGAGATTGAAATAGTTTATAATGGTTTAACCCAAAGTACTGAATTTTGTGTCATGTATTATGGGTAGGTGGTGAACCATTTGATACGGGTAAGAGATTGTACTCGAGAATCGAGAATAAGAGTATTTCGAACTCCGAGTACTGTGAGTAACCTTACTATCATCTTAATTATCTAAAGTAGGTTTTTATCCGATTTTGTGATTTTATAGAAAATGAGTTTAGATGGAAAAATCTTTATGTTTTATAAACAAAATGTGATTTAATAAAATGAATTTTATGAATTTTCTAGAAATTAAATGATGATTTTGGAAAATAGAGTAATTGGAGATTGTCTATTTGTTGTGTTATAAATTGTGTTTAAATTGAATGGCTTATGGCAATATGTGAGCATGAATGGCCAAACTGGTATTTTTGTTGGAATTATACCCACCGCGTATTCAGCCTTGAGAGGCTAGGTAGTAATAAATTGCCATGTCATGCAGTTGGAAATTTTTATTGATTGGTAGTAGATAGATTAATCATTGTAGTGACAGGTTCCATGGACTAGCCTATTAGAGGGGCACAGAATCCAGATGTATTCTTACCTCGATAAAAGAGTCGTGTGAAGGACGTCTCCTAAGGTAAAGTTTGAGTGCACCTCACGCGGACCACCATGTGAGAGTGAGACTCAGCCAACTCCAAGGAATGGCTATATTTTAGATACAAAATATGTTCATGTGTATAAGATATTTAACAGCTTTGGCGGTCTCGGTTAGATGCCTCGGCCAAAGCATCCTCGGGAATGGTTCTGGCAACAGCTAAGTTATCATAAATTCATAAGCCAAGTTGATTATTTGAGTAAACCGAATATTCATGTTATGAAACATATATTGGAATGGAATATTTTATTTGTCTCCATTTACTCAACTTTAGATAGTTTAGATGGTATCTGTTTACTCACTGGGTTTATATAATCTCACCACCCTCATTTCCACCCATTTCAGGCTCAGGATAGTCTGTGGATAGTCGATCACGTCGAGAAATAATCTCGGAGTTGCATCATAGAAAGCAAATGTTTACAAACTTATACCTTCTTGGTCATCTGGGGACCCATGTGTCATTGCAAATGTAATTATGTACTCTAATTATCCATATTACAGTATATATGAATTTATTTTACTTTTATGCTACAAAAACTATTTACCGATACTTCTATAAAAATTGTTTTATAAGAAAATTGAATAATTTATTAAATATTTTGATTTTATTCTATTAGTTATAGTTTCGTTTTAAATGGATGCTTTAGGTAGCAAAACATATTTATGATTATGAAATATGTGTTCTCTACTTATGTACTACGTTTTAGCCGATTTTGAGATTTTTGAGGAAAAATGACCAAAATGCCTCTGTGAGGCGAAAATTATTTTTCCACTGTTTTGAGTTGGAAATGACTTATAAACCTTTAAAACATGATATTTGGCAATGATTGCTCATAGGAGAGATGAGAAAACTGATATGTAAGCCTTGCGGGGTTCCGGTTAGCATTCTGGGTATTGAGTGCCTATCGAGACGTCACGATGGTTGTCATGGGCTCGAGGGGAGTACCGAGTCGTGACATTATTAATATTTCAATAAAGAAAATAGAGAAAAAATGATATTAAAATAAATAATCATATTATATGTTTTAAATAAAAATTATTAATGTTTTTAATATATTATAAAAAATGAGGTTTTTAAATTGAAATTATTATTTATGATAAAGGTATTTTTCCTTTTTTATCATTTATTCTTTTATTATTTCAAAACTATTTTTACTATCATTTTTTCTTTTATTATTCAAAACTATTTTTACTAACTAAACATTGGAATAATATCATAAGGATAATTCCATTCCATGAACCAAATTATATAATAGCTATTCTAACCTTATTCTATTTTCTCTTTTTCAATTCTGCGAATCAAATGCAAATTTTTTTATTTTCAAACTTATCCTTAATTGAATTTAAAATGTGTTTTTTTGAAAACTTTGAATGTGCGATTTTTTTAAAGGGAATTTTATTAATCAAAACAGCAAACTACACATTCTAGGCCATGATATGCCTAGTTTATCTACTAATAAAATAGGGGAAATATTAGGAGGCGAAACATCAAAAATATGTAAACCTATCATAAAGTCTTTATGATTTGAGGCCATCCAATCAACTCCTCGATTAGCCTCACAAAATATGTGAGTAATAGTGCAGTCCTAATCTCGTTGTAACAACTCCTTAATTTGCCTTACCAAATTTTCACATGGATCTAGTGAGAAGTTCAAAGTTGATATATTTTGAATAGCCACCATTGAATCTGTTTTTACTTGTACCATTGAATTGAATGTGAGATTTTCATTTTTCAAATATATATATTTATTGGATGGGATAAATATTTATAAGAGAAAAAGGAAATAAACTATGATGATCTTTGTTTCAAATCTCAAAATTTCTAATTAATGATATTTTTTGGAGCAATTTTTTATTTAGAGCTATTAAAGAGTTAGATAATTAAAAAGGTTTAAAAATAGTTGCAAATTAAGATTTAACTCTTAAGGTAATTATTCTGTACATCATTTATAAAATTATTATATTCATTAAAATATTAATAAATAATTTTTAAATTATCATATTAATTTGTTAAGATTTAAAATAAGAAAAATTACCCACCATTACAAAATTAGGAAATAATTATTTTTCTCAAGAAAAATAATTTATTAAGAATATTTTGCTATCTTACACCACAAATAAGTCAAAAGCCTAGCCAATGCTTTCTTGCATGGAGGTAGAGTCGACTGGTGATCTTTTGCTGGAAGCAAGAGGAGGCATTACTTCGATGTTTAACAAAGTCGGTTCTAAGAAAGTTTGGTTAAGGATGGAATCTTCGTATCCATAAAGTTCATTGAGGGTTATGTTTGACCAAAATCAAAACTTAAGCATATAGTTTCTCCACGTATATCTTACTACAATGTTTTAATAAATGATGACTAAAAGAATACTACTGTCACAGCCCAATTTCAGGGCCATGACTGGCGCATGGGCCCAATGAGCATAGCTCACCAAGCCCAAGCAAGCCTATCCCATTTATATTGCTTAATGTCTTATCAACTAATGCATCCATATGCATTCCAACTGGTGTGAACGTAGCCAACTCATGATGGCATTATCGATTAAAATATACATATACTGTTCAAGACATGTAACTTAGTAATTTACATTACATAAACATATTTACAAAATAAAAGGACTCGTGACTTCTAGCAGAGAAACTACGGTAAAAGGGTTGCTATTGAATGCTAAACACCTACTCAGGAAACAAACTACGGGGACTCCTCGACCTAGGATCCAACAGCCTCCTGATCTGAAAACATGAATTTTTAAAACAGTGAGTACAAAACTTAGTGAGAAAACATTAAAAGAGAACAAGTAGTAATAATAAGGAAGTTGAGAACCATGATGCACTTATTTGGAAACAAGACAATTTAATTCAAGTTAATATTAAAACCCTTTCCACTTAACCCTAAGCTATTAATCATTCAATGATAAAGCAACCATGTTCAACATGAGTTAAGAAGAAAAGAATTTTACATCAATCATTCTATCAAGATAGCAAAATCGACGGGTTATCGCTACAGCGGGAAGGCATTCTTGCACAGAACTCTTTTTTCTCAATTTGAAACAATTTGCAATAAAGGAAAATTTCTCAAGGTTCACATACTATACAATCACATTTTTCCATCATGCACACTATATCACGCATATATATATATATAATCATTTGCAATTACATACACCACCCTATTCTCTTCAACTCAGTGCACTCCCTACTCGCACAAAGCAATAAGACCATGTGTGCACTCTCTACTCGCACATCCCTTAGTCATCATGTGTACATCCCCTACTCGTACATAGCAATATGACCATGTGTGCACTCCCTACTCGCACAATCCCTTGGTCATTAATACACATTATCCATTCATTCATATTATTATCAACACCATAAATGAACATGTATTCATTTTCTTTACACAATGTACACACTCATAACATTAAAATAATTATCAAAGGCTTGTTCCTGGGACTTATTTTTAAATAAGAAGTTGGATATAAATCATTGAAGCATTTCATCTCAACTCAATTAAAATTCCCAAAATAGTTTGAAATGCAAGTTCACTCACTATATCAGGAGTTCGAAATACTGATATTCTTGGGCTTTTGGCATAATGTCTTTACCCTTGTTAGAGGGCTCACCACCTATACATAATACATGACACATAATTCAATATATTGTGTCATACCATTATAAAACTATTCTAGGCTCTATATGACTGCATGAGGTTGTTTGGATAGTTACTTAAAGACGATGTTACACATTGGTTCAATTGTGATCAAAATAAAATGGTATTGGCCTAATTCGGTTTATCACCCGATTAATTGGCCAATATGTCCAATTCAACTCCAAATAATTCCATTCCTCTCCTAATACTCCAAATCATCAAACACAATTTAAATAACTTGAAATATGGCAAAATCATCCTCACATTTCTCTTAAAAAATTCAGCCATGGAGGGTTCACTAACAATATAACTTTTCATGTTTGATTCTCACACCATAAATCATTAATTCCTAACCCAATCACTTGAAATACAACCAATTTCACCATCAACATGCCATAAGGAAGATTCGGCCAATGTAGGTTCTTGAAGGGTATACGGTTTTGTTAGTATAAGCCCTACAAGCCAATCTGTGGTTGCATGGGAATTACAATTTTGAGATATTCATGTATGACATTTTGTTATTCATAATAACATTGAGGTAGTTCTTTATCCATAAGTTTATGATTTAATTACCTTTTGTACTTATGTAGATAAAGTCTATGGAACTATATATGCCTTGCAAAGGAATTGTATTGGGATACAATTATGAAATCCTTATGCATTAAAGCATTGTTCCTAAAAGTTCCCGATCATTATATTATTGAGACAGGGCATCAATAATGCTCAAAGATTGGCACATGTTATGATCCTTACTTGTGAAGTAAGCAATTGTTTTCATGGATTGAAGTATTGAGATACTTAGAACTAGCATGTGGGTGCTTGCCATGGGAGAGCGAGTTCACTGAACATGACCTGCCATGAGAAGTGCATTTGGTATTTCACTCAAGTGTCTATGCAATACTTCTCATGTGTCAGTTGTGTAAATACTCCCTAGACTTGAGACACCAGGTTATCTTATGTGTAGAGTGCTATGCTTTGATTTCATCCCTACGGGTGCCAAACCAAGAATGCCAAAATAGGATGCTTTTGGGTATAGCATGAAACATGTGAAGGCAAATGAGTGGTCAAGATAGGAATCATCACCACAAGTGATTCAAGGGAAAATATCTCATTAGTTCTTAGTTGACATTAGCTTAATCAAAGCCTTGGCCAAGGTGATTAGGAGATTATGAAATGAGTTTCATGAGTCTCCATAAAGCTAATGATTTAACTACGAGAACAAATACGAAGATCAATAAGAGTAGACATTGTACCAAGCTCTTATCATCTTCAAGATATATGATGAGAGAATGAATTACACTGAAAAACTATACACTGAAAGGTTGTCAAAGAATCCTTTGACTTTCCTAACAATTGGGTGGCCATGATGCATTGCTAATGCCAATCATGGTCTATGGAATTGAATTAGTTAATTTAAAATTGAATATGATTCATTTAAATTAATTAATTAATAATATTATAATTCAATTCCATTGCTAACATGTTAGGAACCTAATGGGTCACAAACAAAGGTTGCATTTTGGATTAAATTGAGAGTGTGATGATTTAAGTTAGACTTAAATCAAATTTTATGTTTTAACTACTAAGGACCTAATTAAAAGAGTTTAATTAGATATTGGTTAAATATTATAATTGTTATAATATTAAGGACCTATTTTGCAAATTTGAAGAAGTTAAACCTAGATATAAATATCACTTTATAGCCACTCTTTTTATGAGAAGAAAAAGAAGAAAAGTTTTTTCTCTTGAGTGCTACCACTCTTGAGTGTTTATTTTCTTTTTGTGAAAATTTCTCTTTTGATTCTTTGCTGGAAATCAAAAGTAAAAGGAGGACAAATCGTTGTCCACTTACTAGCATAATCCCGTGGCATAAAGCTCTCTCCTTGAGAAGGATCCATTGTAATCGTGTGTGCATCATTGGAGGCCAAGCGATTGATTGGCTGGGATTCTTTCACACAAAAAGGTGTTCATGTTTTGTCAAGAAAAGGAATCCATTTGATTACAATATCACTTGGAAAGGTACAATTCTTTTTGATTTTATGTGGCGCTTAATTTTGCGTTAAACAGCCAAGGTGATCCATGGTAGGAGGCATGATTTTAATTTTATTTCAGTTTTTATTCCGCTGCGTTGATGCTCTAATCATGCCGTTCCTAACAGTGGTATCAGAGCCTCCCTTGGCTCGTTTTAATGCAAAGGCATGTCTTGTTATTGTTTAATTTCAATTCTGATTGGATGTGAGGTATTTGGAAGAAAGCAAGTAAGTGTTAAATTTCGATTATGTTTTAAAGTAGTTTATCACATATTTGAGTTTTGATTTTAATACTTATTTGTTTCAGTAACTAATCTTGTTTAAGTGTCTTAATTATGCAGAACAATATGCGCATGAGATGCACAAAAGAGTTTGGCAAGAAAAAGATTCGAATTCATGGGAAACAAGATCTGGTTTGGTGATAGAATTCAATTCTGTCCAAATTTGCATATGGTTTGATTTTCGGTTTTTAATAGGGGTCTAAAAGCCTCCGAAAATTCTGAAAAAATTTGGCAGTAATCTACATTGAAAATTTTTCAATATGATTAATTACCAGCTTAAAATGGTGAAGGAAAGGTTGTGACATCATGGCTGAAACCATTGCAGCCAGCAGTAGTTTCAGGTCATGATTTTGTTGAGAAAGTCATCTTCAAAGAGTCCTAAAATTGTGCAATGGTTGTACCCTTTTGGATAAATTTTTGAAGTTTGAATATGTTCAAAAGATGCCTGGAAAGATCACTAAAATTAAGGGATTTAATCCCTTGATTTATGCCATCATAATGCCACATATGCAACCCAAAAACTGCAGCTATGTACAGGATACATAGGCTACGGTTTTTTGGGGGTTTTGACCAGCTAAATAAGTCCAAAAAATATGAAATTTTAATATGGAAAGGTTCCATATGTTAGGTAATGATGGTTAAAATTTGGGAATTAAATTCCTTGATTTGATTCCCCATCAAGCCACAAAACCGTGACTAGTACAGTGCTGTCAGAATTTTGTAAAGTCATGGTTTTGGGGATTTTAGTGTCCATATTTGCAGCCTAAATTGGTGCAATTAAAAACCCTAATTCACTAAACAAAATCTTATGGAAAAGTTCCAGATAAATTTTGATATATTTAAATTAGGGAATTTGATTCCTTAAAATAAGGATATCAGAATTTAATTAATCACATCCATAAATTTAGGAATTTGATTCCTACAAATATGGGAGTGTGATAAATATGGACAAGATAAAATATTATGAATTAGTTTCCTTCTTTTAAGAAGTGAAATTCAAATAAGACACTTAAATATAATTAAAGATATTGATGTCTTAAATATTATATTTAAATTATCTAATGAGATTAGATAATTGAAGACACATAATCATTAATTTAAAAGGATTAGTAAAAGTTACTTAAAACGTTTAAAGATTACAAATTAAAAATGTTTTACTTTGTAATAATATTTTAATTCTAATCCTAATGAGATTAGGAATGGATAATATTACTAATACTGATTAGTAAAAACTTCCATTTATAGAAAACTGTTTCCATACTTGGAATTAAAAATGAACTCGAAATTAGCTGTATTCTAATTTTGGATGCCTCATATGATTAACAATTAGAATAAGACATAGTTTTAAATTTATGTTCATGTGGATGGATGAATGTGGATGATTATGGACTAGTCCCAATATGATTGTGGATGTTTAGTTGAATTGTATCATGGTATTTATTTATTAAATAGGGTCTGCATACCTTGCCTTTCTCTTGATTTTCTGGATTGTAAAATTATTTCCTCACCTAACTCCCTTCGGATGTACCACGAGGTTTCTTTACTGAAATGTAATTAGTTACATATAAGTGTAGAATTAGGATTAGTTTAGGAGTTATTTACAATTCGAAGATAAAACCTAAAGACGCCATAAAGATACAAGGAGGAAGATTACAATGTGTTGTATGTTATCCCCTAGGTTTGACCAAACTAATTTCCTTCGATGGCTCAAGGAAATTAGTATAGATAAAGTCCATAATCATCGAAAATATTATGCATGAGATAGATTTATTTATGCAATTAATAAATACTATGCATGCAAAGATGAGACCTTAACTAAGTTAAAAATAAGAAAAATCCCTTAGTAAATATTGAGTCACATACCACGTATGATTAAGTTGGCTTCCACCATATAGCAAGACAACCTGACTGCTCTTTTAATCGGATGCTTGTTGAGCACACTCAAGGCCACACTTTTACACGAGTATGTTTGAGCTATTGGTGGGTCTTACTCAACTAGTTTCATAAAATTCGGATGCTTAGAAACTTAATTATTATGGAAACTAGAGGCAAAAGCTAGGCAAAACATATATGATATGTTTAGGCAATGTGTTGTCACCTAGGAGTTGTATAGAGATACAATTGGTAAGCTTAGTTACCTACCTAATCTATCTATCATGGTTTGTTGAGCACACTCAAGGCCATGACTAAATGGATGGGATCCTGACCCACTTAGAGAATCCTAGTAGAGATCTCTTGATGTGATATGGAGGGTTATCATCTTGTAGAAAATAGTGGGAGCAATCAATTTAAGATTTACTATCTCATCTGAATTGATTATAATACATAATCGCTCATAAATGTTCTTTAAATGTCTAGGTTGTTAGAATGCTAATGCATATTACTTTGCGCGGCATACTTGATGTCATCATGAAATTCAAGCCAAAATGTTTGGACTGGTATATCAAGTTGAAAAATGTTCTCAAATATTTATTTAGAAAGATGTCATTAAGGAAGTTATCCTTGCCTTCTTGACAAGGTCAAAGAATGAGAAGCTTGTAGAAGTTTCACCTTTGACCATGTATATGATTGAAATAAATCTATCTACTATTGATCCATCATCATGGGTATTAGATACTGGATGTGGGTCACACTTATGTAATGACATGAAGGTACTAGAAACAAGTAGAAGATTAACGAAAGAAGAGGTGGTCCTAAGAGTAGGAAATGGAGCAAAGGTTGCCACATCGGCTGTGGGAACAGTTAACATACCTCTACCTTCTGGGTTGATCTTAGAATTAAGAGACTGCTACTATGTTCCTTCCATATCTCAAAATATCATATCTGTGTCATACTTGGCATTATATGATGATATTGAATTTTGCATTAAGGGCAATTATTGTTCTTTCTCGAAAGAAGAGATACATTATGGTGTAGGGACACATTCGAATGGTCATTCTTGATCCTAAGAGACCTATACTCAATATAGAGGTCAAGAAAGCAAAGAAAGATGATCCAAAACTATCCTACATCTGGCATTGTAGGCTTGGACACATTAATGAGACTTGCTTAACCAAGTTATACAAACAAGGTTATATTGATCCATTTAATTATGAATCTTATGGAACATGTGAGTGTTGTCTCCTTGGTAAGATGACCAAGTCGCCTTTCACCAAGAAGGGTGAATGAGTTGGGGTGTTACTAGGACTTGTACATTCAGATGTATGTGGTCCTATGAATACTAGTGCTAGAGGAGGATACTCCTACTTCATCACCTTCACAGATGACCATTCTCGCTATGGTTGTGTATATTTGATGAAATATAAATTTGAATCCTTTGACAAGTTCAAAGAATATAGAGTGGAGGTTGAGAAGCAAACTGGAAAAGATATTCTCACTCTTAGATCTGATCGAGGAAGTGAATATCTTAGCTGAGAGTTTCAAGATTATCTAAAAGAGAATGGGATTCTCGTACAATGGACTCCTCCAGGCACTCCACAGCACAATGAGGTGTCTGAGAAAAGGAATCGAACATTATTGGACATGGTTCAATCCATGATGAGTCATGTAGATCTTCCTATATCTTTCTGGGGATATGCTTTAGAAACTGCTACTCGCATACTGAACCAAGTTCCTACCAAATCTGTTGATAAGACACCATATGAGATATGGATTGGGAAAAGGCCTAACTTGTCTTATGCTAGGATTTGGGGATGTACTACTTATGTGAAGCGTACAATGTCTAATAAGTTAGAAGCGAGATCAGACAAATGTAAATTTGTGGGATATCCTAAAGAAACACACGGATATTATTTTTATAATCCCATTAAGCAAAAGGTGTTTGTCTCAAGGCATGCCATTTTGCTTGAGAAAGAGTTCTTAAATGAAAGGGTTAGTGGGAGTAAAGTTGTACTTGAAGAAGTTCAAGACCCACAAATTGACATTCCATTGGAACTTGAGCTTGAAATTGTGACATTTGATATACAACCACAATCTCAAGAGGCGCACCCACTCAAAAGGTCTAGTAGAATACGTCAAGCTCCAAAGAGATATGGATTTCTCTTGGAAATGGACGCATTGCCCATAAATGATAAGCCTACAACCTATAAGGAGGCGATGTTGGACATCGATTCTGAGAAATGGCTAGAAGCCATGAAATCTGAAATGGATGCCATGGATATCAACCAAGTATGGATTTTGGTGGATCCACCTGAAGGGATAAAACCCATCAGGTGTAAGTGGGTCTTTAAAAGAAAGATCGATATAGATGGTAAGGTGCAAACCTTTAAGGCTAGGCTGGTAGCAAAAGGTTACAAACAAAGACAAGATATTGACTTTGAAGAAACCTTTTCACCAGTTGCTATGCTTAAATCCATTAGGATTTTACTTGCAATTGCTATATACCATGATTATGAAATATGGCAAATGGATGTAAAAACTGCATTCCTTAATGGAAACTTGCGAGAGGAGGTGTACATGACACAACCTAAAGGTTTTATATCCAGTGCTAATGCTAATAAGGTATGTAAGCTTCAAAAGTCCATCTATGGACTTAAGCAAGCTTCTCGGAGTTGGAACATCTGTTTTGATGAAGTTGTAAAAGGGTTTGACTTCATCAAAAATGAAGATGAACCATGTGTCTATAAAAAGGTTAGTGAGAGTGCTATTATTTTCCTAATGCTATATGCTGATGACATATTGCTTATAGGAAATGACATACCATTGCTAGAATCTACGAAGATTTGGCTGTCCAAACAATTCTCCATGAAGGATTTGGGAGAAGCAACTTATATTCTTGGAATAAAGATCTATAGAGATAGATCTAAAAGGTTACTTGGTTTCTCACAATCCATATACATAGACAAGGTGCTAAAGAGGTTTAGCATGATGGAGTCCAAGAAAGGACACTTGCCTATGTCGTAAGGCATCTATCTCTCCAAGGACATGTGTCCAAAGAATCAAAAAGAGAGAAATCGTATGGATAAAATCCCATATGCTTCAGCAATAGGATCTATCATGTATGCGATGCTTTGCGCTAGACCAGATGTATCTTATGCTCTAAGTGTTACGAGTAGATACCAAGCTAATCCTGGTGAAAGTCACTAGATAGCTGTGAAAAACATCTTGAAGTACTTACGAAGAACTAAGTATGTATTTCTGGTTTATGGAGGAGGTAAACTCCAAGTTAGGGTTTATACAGATGCAAGCTTTCAAATTGACAAAGATAATAGCAAGTCGCAAAGTGGATATGAGTTCACACTCAATGGAGGTGCAGTGAGTTGGAAGAGTTCCAAACAAGAGACGACTGCAGATTCTACAACCGAAGCCGAATACATCTCTGCATCTGAGGTAGCAAAAGAGGCAGTTTGGATTAAGAAGTTCATTACTGAACTAGATGTGGTTCCTAGCATTATTGATCCAATACCTTTGTATTGTGATAATAATGGAGCTATTGCACAAGCAAAAGAACCAAGGTCTCATCAGAAACCCAAGCATGTATTACGGCGTTACCATGTGATCAGGGAGATCATTAGCAGAGGAGACATTTGCATAGAGCGTATACCCACTGAGGATAATATTGCTGATCCTCTCACTAAAGCACTGTCCCAACAGAAGCATAATCATCATGTTGAGAACTTTGGTATTAGATACATAGGCGATTGGCTTTAGTGCTAGTGGGAGATTGTTAGTATAAGCCCTACAAGCCAATCTATGGTTGTATGTGAATTGCAATTTTGAGATTTTCATGTATGACATCTTGTTATTCATAATAACATTAAGGTAGTTCTTTATCCATAAGTTTATGATTTAATTACATTTTGTACTTATGTACATAAAGCCCATGGAACTATATATGCCTTGCAAAGGAATTGTATTAGGATACAATTATGAAATCCTTATGCATTAAAGCATTGTTCCTAAAAGTTCCCGATCATTGTATTATTGAGACAGGGCATTAATAATGCTCAAAGATTGGCACATGTTATGTTCGTTACTTGTGAAGTAAGCAATCGTTTTCATGGATTGAAGTATTGAGATACTTGGAACTAGCATGTGGGTGCTTGCCATGGGAGAGCGAGTTCACTGAACATGACCTGCCATGAGAAGTGCATTTGGTATTTCACTCAAATGTCTATGCAATACTTCTCATGTGTCAGTTGTGTAAATACTCCCTAGACTTGAGACACCAGGTTGTCTTATGTGTGGAGTGCTATGCTTTGATTTCATCCCTACGGGTGCCTAACCAAGGATGCCAAAACAGGATGTTTTTGGGTATAACATGAAACATGTGAAGGTCAATGAGTGGTCAAGATAGGAATCATCACCCCAAGTGATTCAAGGGGAAATATCTCATTAGTTCTTAGTTGACATTAGCTTAATCAAATCCTTGGCCAAGGTGATTAGGAGATTATGAAATGAGTTTCATGAGTCTCCGTAAAGCTAACGATTTAACTGCGAGAACAAATACGAAGATCAATAAGAGTAAACATTGCACCAAGCTCTTATCATCTTCGAGATATATGATGAGGGAATGAATTACACTGAAAAACTGTACACTGAAAGGTTGTCAAAGAATCCTTTGACTCTCCTAATAATTGGGTGGCCATGATGCATTGCTAGATGCCAATCATGGTCTATGGAATTGAATTAGTTAATTTAAAATTGAATATGATTCATTTAAATTAATTAATAAATAATATTATAATTTAATTCGATTGCCAACATGTTAGGAACCTAATGGGTCACACACAAAGGTTGCATTTTGGATTAAATTGAGAGTGTGATGATTTAAGTTAGACTTAAATCAAATTCTAGGTTTTAACTACTAAGGACCTAATTAAAAGAGTTTAATTAGATATTGGTTAAATTTTATAATTGTTATAATATTAAGGACCTATTTTGTAAATTTGAAGGAGTTAAACCTAGATATAATTATCACTTTATAGCCACTCTTTTTATGAGAAGAAAAATAAGAAAAGTTTTTTCTCTTGAGTGTTACCACTGTTGAGATGTTTATTTTCTTTTTGAGAAAATTTCTCTTTTGATTCTTTGTTGGAAATCAAAAGTAAAAAGAGGACAAATCGT
Source organism: Theobroma grandiflorum (assembly GCA_036013995.1). NCBI lineage: Eukaryota > Viridiplantae > Streptophyta > Magnoliopsida > Malvales > Malvaceae > Theobroma > Theobroma grandiflorum. Next base: position 11,785,105 of record CP142126.1, read on the forward strand.
TGTCCACTTACTAGCATAAGCCCGTGGCATAAAGCTCTCTCCTTAAGAAGGATCCATTGTAATCATGTGAGCATCATTGGAGACCAAGTGATTGATTGGCTGGGATTCTTTCACACAAAAAGGTGTTCACGTTTTGTCAAGAAAAAGAATCCATTTGATTACGATATCACTTGGAAAGGTACAATTCTTTTTGATTTTATGTGGCACTTAATTTTGCGTTAAATAGCCAAGGTGATCCACGGTAGGAGGCATGATTTTAATTTTATTTCAATTTTTATTCCGCTGCGTTAATGCTCTAATCATGCCGTTCCTAATAGGTTTATCGTGCTAAACATTACCATTTTCGGTTTCCATCACCACAATTCATTAAATTCTAACTAAATAACATAAGATATCACAAGATTGCTCTCCAATATTTTCTTTATGAAATTCAGCCAAATGAGGGTGATGTAAGAACATGAATTTTTCTTGCTTGCTTTTCGTACTTCACATCACCAAATAACTAAAAACACTAGAATAACATGTTTTCTAACTAAATTCATCATCAAATCCTCTCTCTCAAAGTTTGGCCAGCAAGGGTTTCATCATGAAATCATGACTTTTAGCCATGGAAAATACAAAAAAATGCATAGGAAAGGTAGATCACAAGCTAGAATCAAGAAATGTTACCTTTGATTGCTTGATTACTTGAGATCCACCAATTTTCTCTTGAATTTTCACTCTAGGGTTTTTGTTCTTTGCTATGGCTGGCCAAGAGAAATGAGATGGGATAGTTTAAATTGGCTTTATAAAGGAAAATATTAAATCTATAAAAATTTACCAAGCGTCACCATTCCATTGGTCCATGTTTAAATACTTAGTAATTAAGCAATTTCTCTTTACCACTTAAATTCCCTCAATTATCCATAATAATAATGGGTGGAATTCATGATTTTGACAAGTATTGGGTGGTGAAAAATTCCAACTTTGCCCTTAGGTGGTAAAATGACCATTTTACCCCTACGTCATGAAAATTCTTATTTGACTCCGAATTAATCCTCGAACTCCGAATCACCATATTAAGTCATTTTGGGGTTTTAAAATTCTCAATTTCATCTTAAAATCTCTATTTGAACTAGTTCAAGGCTTAAATCAACTTAGTTGTACCACTAGATATAATATCAACTTTTTGATGATTTTTCTGAAGTATTCAAGTATGCAAGCATGTTATGAAGCACATGAATAACATGGCAAATATTTTATAGTGTTGGGCTTGACAAGATCTCATAACTACAGATGAAGATGATTCTGAAGAAGAAGGTGAAATATTGAAGGATTGAGAGTCCGAGGATGATTTTGTTGAAACTATTTTGGGAGGTCCCTATATTCGAATTATGAAGGAAGAAAAGAAAAGATTCCGAAAACCATGGAGGAAGACATTGATCGTTAAATTTTTAAGTAGAGATATTAGTTATACTTACCTTTGCAATCGAGTCAAGCAACTGTGGTCATTAGTTGGAAAATTTCAGGTAGTTGACCTAGACAATAGACTTTATTGTATTAAGTTTAACAATAAATCCAATTATCACCATGCCCTAACAAATGGCTTATGGATCATAGTAGCCCATTATTTGACTATTAGAAGATGGACTTCTAGATTTAAGTCAGATGAGGCCTTTGTTGACTCAATTGTAGCATAAATTCCTTTTCCAAGTATGCCTCTTGAATTTAACAATTGTGATATACTTGCAAGGATTGATGATGAATTAAGGAAAACCCTATATATTTATTGAATTACCCATTAAGCAACTAAAGGTAAGTTCGAAAAGATCTGTATTGAGATTGATCAAAATAAACCTTTAATATGAAAAATTTTCTTAGGGGAAAGATGGCAAAAGGTTGAATACGAAGACTTTAGAATGTTATCTTTTCATTGTGGTAAGTTTGGCCACAGTTTTGATGCTTGTGAAGCAAGAATAAGAGAAATGAAAGTATTCTTGCGGAATAGGTGCTTAAGTTGGCAGAATCAAAGAAATGTTAAGAGAGGGATTTTGAGGCATCAAGGTTTAGACCTTGGATGATTGTAAAAAAAAAAAAAGCTATAAGAAGAAGCTAGGTCCAAAGACGAAGATTGTGGTTCAAAAGGAGGTACCTAAGCCAGTAGTAAGACTGGTTTTGGTTTTTATATTCTTTAGGAGGATAATGTGACTCAAGGTGATGAGTAGATAGTCCTAGAAACCATGGAGTTACTAGTTGTCAATCCCAAAGTGAGCAAGGTAGGGAAATAGAAGATTATAGTATGTACGAAAGACTCATTGAAGAAAATTTTACAAGAGACAGATTAGGTGTTTGATAGAGATTCTTCATCTTTCAAAGTTGTAAAAAGAAAAAGGTAGAACCAGAAAAAGGTCAAAATAGCTTCGTCTAGGATGACCAACAAGCAGTACCGGAAGAGTGAAAAAAAAGACAAGATGTACTCTCACGATGGTCCTAATAGGGTGGTACATGTGAGCATAGAGGTAAAGAGTCAATAAGCCCATTGTATAAATAACCTATATCATCTTAACCCAACCATGGACAACAATAATTCCTAAGAAAAAAGAATTAACATGGGGTAGAGGTGAACAAGGTAGCTAGGGAAAAAGGTCATGATATGTTTGTTGTGAAGATAAATAGCATTTCAAAAGATATGGATTTGGAAGGTTTAGATTCAGAAGCTATGTAGGTTTATCTTGTCTTAGTCATTTTTATTTGGTATTTATCCCTTTTTTTGTCTATGTTCAATATTATATGTTGGAATATGAGAGGAGTTGCCTCTTGTAGATGCATAAGAAATATTAAACATTTGGTTAAATTACACAGAGTACATATCTTCATTCTTTTAGAGCCACGTATCTCGGAAGCTAAAATGGATTGGGTGTGTCGTCGCATCGGTTTCACAAAATTTTCCATATAGAGTCTAATGGATTTGCAGCTGAATCTAGATACTTTGGAATTCAACAACCATTGACATTGAGATTATGGCATATTCTTCTTAATTGATTCATCTATTAGTTAATTCCTCTAAGGGTAATTGGTTACTTTCAATGGTGTACAAGAGTCTAGATGTAGTTAATGAAAAAGATTATGGCATTCTTTGAATATGGTAAGTGATTTGCATGACTTTCCGTGGTTGGTTATTGGTGATTTTAATCAAGTAGTATCTTCTTAGGAGAAATTATGAAGGAAAAGTGTCAATGTAGCAAACTACAACCTTATGCTAGAATGTATGAGTTACTGCAACTTGTTTGATCTAGGTGCATTAATTTTGAAGTATACTTAGAGTATAAAAAAGATGGATTGAATTATACTTGAGTTAGATTGGATAAAACACTATCAAATGAGGAATGGTGAAACATATTCCCTAATACAGATGTATTGAATCTCCTAAGGACACATTCAAATCATCATCTAGTTCTAGTCTAATGTCTTAGTTCCCAATCACATATGCCAAGGATGAGGAACTGTAGATTTGAAGAAGCTTGGATGGATCACTCGAATTTTGTAAAAGTTATGAAAAAAAGCTGGAAATATGAAAGGAATGATATAACTGAATCCTTGCAAAACTTTGCAATAAATTTGAGTAGATGGAGCCAGAAAAGTTTTGGGAATATATATCGTAAAAAGAAAAAACTAGTAGCAAGATTATAAGGTATTTAAAAACAATTGGATAAAGGACTTAACGATTACTTTCAAAATCTTGAGATCATTCTTGTTGAGGAATTTAATCTAACACTTTATCAATAAGAGCTAATATGGCAGCAAAAGGCTAAAGTGGACTAACTAAAACATAGAAATGGGAATTCTAAGTTTTACCATGCTTTAGTTAAAAGTAGACAAAGAACGAAGAAAATTGCTACCTTCAGGAGAGATGATGGTTCATAGTGCTCGAAGCATAAAGAGTTAGAGGAGATTTTGACACAATTTTATTCAAAGCTTTATATCAATTATGGTAAATTGGGATTCACTGCCTACAAATTTAGAATGGAGATTGAATGATGATAAGATTTTGATTTTAATCAAACCTATTTTAAGCTAATAAGTCAAGTAGGCACTCTTTGATATGAGTTCAAATAAGAGCTTAGGGATCTGACGGCTTTCTTGCAAGTTTTTTCTAGAAGAATTGGCCACATATTGGACAGGACTTAGTTTAGTTTGTTTCGAACTCATATGTCACTAGGACAATCCCAGTAGAGTTGAATCGCACTTCGATAACATTCATCCCAAAAGTTGAAGGTCTAGAAAGGATTAATCAGTTCTGTCTTATCAACTTATGTTCAGTCCCTCTCGAATTAATTACAAAAAAAATTGTTGATCGACTACGGTCTATGTTGAATGGACTCATTTGAAAATCTCAAAGTAGCTTTTGTAACACCCTGTATCCTCGTATAGAAGCCAATAAGACCCTATCGATGAGACGAAAGGTCACTTGACATAAATTTAAGTGCCAAAAAATGGTAGCAATTGAAAAGAATATTTTAAAATAAAATAATATTTTATTAATAAAATAGTATTAAAATGTTAATATGTTATCTATTGTCGAAATTAGTCATGAAGGAGGATTATATGACTAATTTAAGTAAGAGAGAAAAAGTAAGAAAGAAATTTGAAGAAAAACGAGCATTAGTGGTGCTCGCATGCCTTTATTAAATAGAGTAAGAATGAGTAAGTATATATTTAAATATTATGGTGACACCTTGACGAGGTGCAAATTTTATATTTTATTTGTACACGTGTAAAGGATGGAAGATGGGAGGAAATTGGAATTAAAGAATGTTGGAAAGGCCAAATTGTAAACGATGAAAGTTTGGAAAGGTCACATGGAAAATAAGGAAAAGTTTGAGGACTTATGTGCAATTTCAATATTTGAAGTTAAATGAGAATTTACTAACCAAGGAAAGTTGGATTATAGAGGATGTGAAGTATGCATGTGAAGTTAACTATTACATGCAAAAATGAGAAGGTTAGGACCCCCACCATGTGAACAAAAAGAAAGAATAAAGACTTTGCTTGTTTGCATTTAATAAGATTAGTGCATTATGTAACGACCCGAAACTCCCATAGAGCCTATGATAACTGCCGCGACGTCTCGACAAGCATTCATACCCCGAATACCGATCGAAACCCCGCAAGGCTTTCGTATCAATTTTCTTACATCCCCTGTGAGCAATTCTTACCAAACATTCTATCTAAAGAGATTTTGAACTTTTTCCCATTCAAAACAATAGAAAAATGGTTTCTGCCTCACAAGGGCATTTCGGTCATTTTTCCTCTAAACTTTCGAAATTGACTAAAAATGTAGTAATCGAGTGGAAAATACATGTCATAAATTAAAATAAATTTAGATATATAAAAGACTCTTTTTGAGTAAAATTATAACTATTAAAATGTAATAAAAATATTCAAGAAAATATACTAATTTCTTATAAAATAATTTTTATAGAATTATCAGTAAACAATTTTTGGAACGTAAAAGTAAAAAAAATTCTTATATACAAGAATAAAGTTAACCACAATATACAATTTCATTTACAACGACAAGTGGGCCCACAATGAACAAAAATATAGAGGACAGTGAACCTGCTGTTGGTGAGGTCGAAAGCCAACTTTAGTCTTCAGCAAATTCAACTATCTACTAACTACTCTGGTCCTGAAAAGGTGAAAATGAGAGTGGTGAGATTATAAAATCTTAGTGAGTAAACAGACACCATCAAAAATATCTAAAGTCTAGTAAATGGAGATAAATTCAAACTTTGTTCTTCGTAATACAGTTCATATTATCCCAACTCATTTCAATCGAGTAAAATAGAATCATTTTACTCAAATAATTAATATGGCTTATGAATCTCTTAAATACTTGGCTCGTGCCAAAATCATTCTTAGGGATACCCCGGCTGAAGCATTTGACCGAGACCACCAAGGTTGTTCAGTGTAGTACACACATGAACATATTTTTACATTTGAAAATCTAGCCAATCCTTGGCATTGGCTGAGTCTCACTCTCACATAGTAGTCTACGTGAAGTGCACTCAAATCTTTACCTCCAAAAACAACCCACATACAGCTCTCTGATCGAGGTAAGGTATATCTGATTCTATGCCCCTTCTCTTAGGCTGGTCCACAGAACCTCCACTGTAAGGATTATGGATTATTTTATCTCCCACTTGATTTATAAAGTCTTTATCTGCATGACATCGTGATTTGTTGCAACCTAGCCTCTCAAGGCTAAATACACAGTACTTGTAATTCTAACATGAAAATTAGTTTAGCCATTCATGCTCATATATTGTCATAAGCCATTAAGTTTAAACACAATTTATAATACAACAATAAACAATCTTCGATTACTCTATTTTCCAAAATCATCATTTAATTTCTGAAAAATTCATAAAATTCATTTTATTTTATAAATTCACACCTTGCTTGTAAAGCATAGCAATTCACCCTTTAAAATCATTTTTCACAAAATCATCAAATTGAATAAAATCTACTCTAGATAATTAAGACGATAGTAAGTTTACTCACAGTTTTCGAAAATTGAATTCGGGTACTCCGATTATAAATCCTCGGGTGCAATTTTCTTGCCCTTATTAGAGGGCTCACCACCTTGACAAATTGGACAATAAATTAATCACTACTTTTGTGCTAATTAGGTATAAAATTAACCTAATTTCTATATGAATGCATGGAATGCTCGATTAACTGCTTAAATTCGGTGTTGACCTAATTCGGCCTATCACCCGATTAAATTACTAATGCGTCTAATTTAATTCCAAATTGCTCCATTTCTTTTCTAATATCTCAATTCACCAAACATCATTCAAATAAAACCAATTTCAGCATCAAAACCCTCCCATTTCTTCATCAAAACACCATAAATCATTGAAAACATCCATAAAACTTAAAATCTAACCAAACCATTACCAAACTTTCTCTCTCTAGAATTCGGCCTTCATGGGTTTCATCATGCCAACTCAATTTTCAGCCATGGAAATAAGAAAATAAAGCATGGGTATGCTAGATCTCAAGCAAAAATTGAAAAATCATACCTTATCTTGCTTGATTCCTTGAAATTTCTATAATTTTTCTTGAAATTCTCTTAACTAAGGTTTGTTCTAGTTTTTCCTTTCTTTACTTTGTCTTGGCCGAATATGGAGAAGAAGAATGGGATAAATATGGGCTGATTTTTATAAAAAATAATAAAATATTCTTGCTTGACACGTGCACACGCTTATTAGTCCATTTCTCTATTTATACTTTAAATATTTGACTTTTTCACTTAAATTTTCCACCACATCTTTATGCCATATTTATCTATTCCCATAATAAATAAAATCCACAAATTTGACAACTGTTGGGGGTGAAAATTACTGTTTTGCCACATGGATAGTAAAATTACCGTTTTGCCCCTATATTCCAAAAATACCGAGGATTAAAATTTTTCACTACTAATCCTCATATTACACTCGAAATGATCAATCTTTGTTAAAAATTTCATCAAATATCCAAATTAAATTTTTAAGTGGCAAAATGACCATTTTGCCCATAGATTTTGAAAATCCCATATTAACTTCAAATCAGATCTCAAACTTCGAATCACTGTTTGAGTCATCCCTTAATTGTGAAATTTCCAATTTCACCTTAAAATTGTTATTTTTATTAGTTCGAGGTCTAAATTGACTTATTTATATTTCTAAGCATAATATCGACTTTTATCTATTTTCTCGAGATATTCTAGTATGCAGGTATGATGTCAAATATATAAATGACATGACAGATATTTTAGGACTGGGCTTGACACATTAGGTGGCCAAATAAAGAAAGAAGAATGTGGCATGCATGTGACTTGAATGATTGAATAAGTGGCCAAATAAAATATAAAGTGAAGCTTGTGCATGAAATGTAATTGGAGGAATTTGGTGGTGCATGGAATAAAGAAATGAAAAAAGGAAAAATGAGAGAGTGAGGTGGCGGATGGGAAGATATGAGGATAAATTTGTGGCCAATGTCCAAGAAGGGAAATTTGTGCATGAAACTTGAGTGGAGAATGATTTGGTCTAATGGGAAATGAGGAACTAAAAGAAAATAATAGAAAAAAGAAGTGGCTTTGGGCAATTCGCCCATGCATAAGCAAAATGGGACAGTGAAAGCCATTTTCAAGGCTTTTGCCTTGAGAGGTCTGCCCATAACAAAAAAAGAAAGTAAAGAAAAGAAAAGAAACATGCAATGAGGGGCTTGGGTTTTAGAAGAAAAAAAGTGAAGAAAACAATTGAGTTCCATGAGAGATCCACCTATTTGGAAGAGAGATGAAGATGACAAGGCCTTGTGGAGCTTCCACCTAAGAGGAGAAGAAAGATTGAGAAGAAGGAAAGAAAAAGAATCGGCTTGAAAGTATAAGAAAAGAGAAAATCGAGAGGTTTTCCTCCCCACCCACACACCATTGTTGAAGTTTAAAGAGATTTTGGTAGTTTGGCTTGGAGATTTCAAGGTAAGGAAGATAAAAATTGTTAGTTTGGTTGAATGCATGCTTTTTGAACTGATTATAATATGTGAAAATGTTTGTGGTAGCAAAAGAATGTTGTGTGGGGTGCCAAGGAAACCATGCATGTTGGTGATTCACAAGGAATGTGAGATTACGCTACTAAGAAGCTTGAGATTTCTTGGTTTTAGTTCAAGTTAAATTATTGATGAAAAGGTAAGACAAATTGTGTAAGGTCTCGACCTCTATAGACCTGTAGATAGAATGCTTGCATACTTGAAACACCTCAGAAAATTTTTCAAAGGATCGACATTGTACGTAGTGGTACAATCAAGTGGATTTAAACCTCGAACTAGTTTTAATAGAGATTCTAAGATGAATTTGAGAATTCTAAAACCCACAAAATGATTTAAAAGGGTGATTTAGAGTTCGAGGTCCGATTTGGAGTGAATTGGGAATATTGACTACTTAGGGAAAAAATGGTCATTTTACCACCCAAGGATAAAATGGGAATTTTTAGAAAAGATTTTGACCACATTTGATCAAGATTGATAATTTGGAGTATAATACGAGGTTTAGCAGTGAAAAAATTTTAATTCTCGGTATTTTTAGAGCATAAGGCAAAACAGTAATTTTGCCACCCCGGGGGCAAAATGGTAAATTTTCACCCCCAACACTAGTTAAGCTTATAGATTTTATTCATTTATGGAATGGATAAATATGACAATTATATGTGGTGGAGAATTAAAGGTTTAAAGGAAAAATATTTAAATTATGGACCAATGAGAAGGTGCCACGTGTCGAGCTTGATTTATTTAATATTAAACTTTAAAAATCAGCCTATAAAACCCTTATTTTCACCCCCATGGTCGGCCAAACAAGAGGAAAGGAAGAACAAAACCCTAGGAGGAGAAAATCATAGGAAAAGTGTGAGAATTCAAGGAAGCAAGCAAGATAAGGTAAAATTTTTTTATTTTTATTTTAGATCTACAATACCCATGCTTTATTTTCTCATTTCCATGGTTGAATGACATGTTTTCATGATGAATGAGTGGCTGGCATGTAACGACCCATCCTCGATTGTTACTGGCGTCTGAGACCTCTGAGAGATCCCGCTAAGTCCCGAACAAGCCTTTATAAATTTTTCGAGACCTTTATCAAATATGCTAACACATACGTAAATGATTAATAATAACAATAATACCCTATTGGTATTCCATTTCCAGTAATAGCAATTATATTTAAAATACAAAGTTTTCAACAATGCATAATTAGAAATTTACAATGTTGATAACATGTAGAAATTTTATGTGACTGAACTCTAGAGAGCGGAGAGACTCGAAACGGGCTAAGAGATGCCTTTACCTATCCGCAGTAGACTGAATACGCCAATAGTTACGCGCTAAGCCAATCCCTGTCTGCAAAAGGGGAAATAAGAGGGATGTGAGTCTCACAGACTCATTGATCATCGGCTCAGCGAGTAGGGCGTAAATGGGAAACAAGCAACTAGCTGATCATTTGAATAGTAAATCACAAGATTATCGAAATTCAATTTAATTGAAAGGGAGGTTCATGCCTTATAAAAATGATACGGTAAAATCATTATTCAGCATTTAATTTTGACAAAACGATGATGAAAACAGGTGTAATAATTCAAAGTGAAATCACCAAAAATCTAACTTATCGTCAAAATACAAATGATAAGATAAAAATATGCATGCTCCCAAAACATGTAGCCGGTAAACAAATCAAATTATAAACCATGCAAATCACTTCATAATCAATAAATAAGTATTGAAAACTTGTTTAAATAAAGGGAGCTGCAGAGAAAATCTTAAGTCTTCACCATACAAAAAAGTATGCATCGAAAAATTCACAATGCTCTCGAGTAGGAAAATATAACATTAACACGTGGACCCACTTCCACGTAATAATATCCGGGAGCATCGCTTCTATCGGATTCCCACATAATGCCATGGCAATCTCAATGAAGTTGGCTGACATCGGAGATATCAAGCGGTCGCAACCGCGTAAATCATTTGTGGCCTTGCCACGTATATCACAGACCATGGCCCCAGCCATGTCTAATAGCCCATCGGTGACCCGAAAATGTCTCTAGCTGGAGCTCACTCGCGCACGAGGGTCACACTTAACCAATGTGACATCTGGCCTACTCTCGATGCTTTCGGTTTATCAAAAACAGAATGTTTTTCATATCCATAACAAACTTCTCAAGTCTATTTTCTTAAATAATTTAAAACAAAAAAAATTGATAAACCGATATATTGATTTTTCACATCTTTTTGTCTTGGTATAAGCATTTATAAAAATTTCAGAATAAAAATCAGCTTCCAAAAGCTACATAAAAATTATTTAACAAATACACTTACTATGCATGTCACCCAAAAATATAACGCACTAATTTTTTATAAAAGACAGTGTGAAAGGCTTGTTTCTCAATTTTTAAATTATTTTATGTATAACTATACATATATATTCAAAACAATTTCTAAAAATAACTTGCATTCATAATTCCCTAAAATTCTACCAACACATGCTTTCCACAATTATGCGAGTTCGATAAATCATGCGTATAGATATAGATATCTGAAAATTTTAAAATCGACACCCCTTACACACCTTATAATAGCGGGATGTCACGTCGCTATTTATTTGTACGAGTATATAACTATTCCTATTTGCTGATCACGTTATCACCTCCAATACACAACCATGGTAACCCTTCCTTATTTACGTACTTCCTAGCAATAATTCATACTCAACATATTTAATTATACACGTGTACGGTAGCACTTCAATCAATTTATCCTGAATTTAATTCACATTTAACTTTATATATTGTACTTACACAATTGCCATATTTTAAATACTATCTAACAATTTTATAACATTATACCAATTAATTCAACTTATTTTCCATCATTAAATCACACATTCAACCCAATGAATTGCACTAAACCCAAACAACATACTCCATAATGGATCCATAAAGAAAAGGGCTTGATTTTAATTTTATCTCACTTGGGCTCAAATGCTAACCCAGGAAAAATATTGCAGCCCACGGGACTTTTTTTGCCAAATGTATTGTTGGAGGCCCAAAGAAATATTTTTTTTCTTCTTTCTTTTTTTCTTTTTTTTTTCTTTCTCTCTCTTCTGCTCCTCTTCTCTTTCGGTTGGCAACACCTTTCTTCTCTCTCTCTTTTTTTTTTCACTCACAAACTGACAGCTCAAGCTTTTGTTTACTCCTTCACAAACCCAACAGCATCAGCTTTTGTTTTCCTCTCAAAACTTGCTGCAAAACTTTTTCTTTACTCCTTTAAGTGACAACAGCTGTCATATCTCTGTTCTCTCTTCCAACCCTCTCTTTCTCTTTTTTCTCCTTGGTTTGATTGACTTTTCTTCTCTTACTCGAGTCCCCAACTCTCCATACCACTCTCTTCTTTTTTTCCCTTTCCGTTATTCTTTCTTTTCTCTTTTCTTATTCTTCTTCCTTTCGGGTTCTTCACTCTTTCCAAACCATTTTCTGTTTCTTTTTTTTTTCAGCCAACCCCTCTGACATTTCTTCTTACTTTCTTCTTTTTCTTCATGGCTTCATAAGGTCGGCCCTTACACCTTTTCCTTTCTTTTGCTTTTTTTTTATTCAAGTCTTATTTGGCCCATTTTTATTTGACCACATGGGCGGCTGCCCTTGTGGTCCTTTACAATTTAAAATTTTTTTAAAAGGGTGTTACATGGCCGAATGGGTATGGAGAGATATTCATGATGGAATTGGCTTGAATTTAAGTTATCTTAGTGTTTTCGGTTAGTTAATGATATGTAGTATGAAAACAAGTGAAGAAAAAACACATATACCTTGGAAACCTTCAATGGCCGAATGTCCCATGTTGTGTGTGGATGATGGATTGATTTTGTTTCAAGAGAAATTGGTTAGAAAATGATGGTTTATGGTGAGAACAATAAGTAAGAAAAAAAATCGTGGTGTTAATACACCACAATGGCCGAAATTTTCAAGAAGAATTGTGAAGGTTGTTATATTGAATTTTGGGTTATTTGGCTTGCATTTGGTGAATTGAAGTATTAGAAAAGAAATGGACTAATTTGGAATTGAATTGGACGCGTTGGCCATTTAATCGGGTGATAGGTCGAATTAGGTCAACACTGTGTCTAGACAATATATAGACAAATTACATTTCATATTATGCATTAGTAGTCTAAATTAGTTTATTTCTGTTTAGTACCAATGTGGTGAATTTCTTGATTGTGCAATATGTCTAGGTGGTGAACCCTCAAACAAAGGCAAAGGCATTGTGCTAGAGAGCCAAGAATAGAAGCATTTCAAACTCCTAATACTGTGAGTGAACTTGCATTTCAACTGTTTTGGGAATTTTAATTAAGTTGAAATGAAATGCTTGAACGATTATATCTAATTCTCATTTAAAAATGAGTCTCAAGAACAAACTTTTAGTGAAAATATTTCGGTGATGTTGAATATGATTGTGATAAATCTTTGTACATCTATATGATGTTTACATGTATTGTTAATATATTTTAATGAAATTAATGTAACTGTGCATGTACGGAGTCGGTAGTGCACATGCCAGTAATGGTGTGCAAAGTAGGGACGGCTGTACGTAACGCCCACAATTCCAAGAAACTCAGAGTTGAGCAAAGTGGGGATGGTGATATCTAACGCCCATGATTCTTGGGAACTCTCACACGTGAACTATGGTGAAGTGTGATTTTCCTCCCAGGGGCTTGTAGGGACGGCGATATGTAACGCTTGCAAGTGCTCTAATAAATGTCTCCTTTTACCACCAACGACAGTGAAGACTTGGCGGTGTATATAATTGCTCATGATTTTATGTATATATATGTGTGACATAGTGTAAATGATGGAAAAATGTGATTATATGGTATGTGAATTATTTTAAATTAGGGAAAAAGAGTTCTAACATGAAACCCTCATATGGTTGAGCGAAACCCGCGTTCCGTGACGGTTTGTGATTACATCAGTTTTGCTATCTTACTAGAATGATTAGTGAAATTTCATGGTTCCCTTATCATTGAATGTTTAATAATTTCAGGTTAAGTGAAAGGGGTTTTAACATTAGGTAGATCAAAATTGTCTCGTTTTCAATCGGTGCATCATGGTTATCAAATTTCTTGGCTAATATTGCTTGTTCCCTTCTGATGTTTGCTCACTAAGTTTCGTACTCACAGTTTTAAAAAAAATTCATGTTTTTAGATTAGGAGACTGTTGGATCCTAGATCGAGGAGTCCCGTAATTCGTCTCCTGGGTAGGTGCTTGGCATTCGATAACTTTTCTCTTTTTTCATTGTCTCCGCTGGAAGTCATAGGTCTTTTTGTTGTGAATATGTACCTGTAATGCAAATTACTGAGTTACATGTTGGAATAGAACATGTATATTTTTATAGATAATGCCATCGTGAGTTAGCTATATTCACACTAGTTGAAACGCGTGTGGATGCATTGGATGATGAAATGTGAAGTAAAACAAATTTAATAGGCTTGCTTGGGCTTGGTGAGCTATGATCATTAGGCCCATGCACAGGTCATGGCCTAGGAATTTAGGTTGTGATAAATTGTGGCCTAATCCTTGACTATTTATGCTCTATGATTATGGGTTAGGAAGAATGCCTATATTGGTTGTGAGATTTGATGTTGTGAGAATGTAATGTTTGAAAAAAAGTAAAGGATAAGGATTATGCATTCAAAAATTTAAGACTTTTTTGGTAAAATTACTGCCATATATAATTGTGTGTAAGCATGGGATTAACTATGAAATGAGGTTAAGGATTTGTTGATTGAAGTGCTGCCTGTACATGTGTGGAATTAAAGATATCGAGTTTGAATTGTTGCTAGGAAGTGTAAAAGTAAAGAAAGTGTGCTATGGTGGCGTGCCGGAAGAAGTGATGGGTGACCAGCAAGTAGAAGTAGCTAGATACGTATTCGAATCAATAATGACGTAATATCCCACTATTGGAAGGTGAATAGGGGGTGTCTATTTTAAAATGATTTTGTAATATATATAGAATAATGTTTTATATACTACCATTTGTGATAGATTTATAAACTATTATTATGGAAAACATGAGCTAGTAGAAAAGCTAGGAAATTGTGGATGCTTTAATGTATGAAATTGTTTTGATTATATATATATATATATAAGCTATATACATAAAAGGTTTTTTAAATCAAGAAACCAGCTTTTTAATACGATTTATGGCAAAACGTGCCTTATAGTTTGTGTGATATGCATTCATGAATAAAGCACATATTCACCATGTGGATTGATATTTTAACCTCATGCAAGGGTTTTAAGTTATAAAGTTTTATAAGGGATTTCATCATGTTACTATGTTGAATGTTTCAAAAATGGTTTTGAAATGAACTTTTGAAAACCGAACTTGATTTTCAAGTGGTTTTATGAAATCGAAAGATTCGAGAGTAGACCAGATGTCACATCAAAAAAATGTGACCTTTGTGCACAAGTGAGCTCTAGCAAGAGAACCTTTGGGTTGCCGACGTGCTGCTAGACGTGGTTGGGGCCACGGTCTGTGATATATATACGTGGCTAGGCCATAAGTTGTTATACACGGTTGTGACTGCTTGATTTCTCCGATGTCGGCCAACATCGTCGAGATTGCCATGGCTGTGGGATATAGTGGAGCAGAGCTCCCGGATGTTATTATATGAAAGTGGGTCCACAGGTTGATAGTTACGATTACCTATTCGACAGTGGTATCTCTTTGGGTTTACAAAAATGTTTTTTCTTGCATGGTGAGAAACATGTAATTCTTTCACAGCTCCTTTATTTATACGATGGATTTATGTTTAATATCTTGCGGATGAGATCATTTATAAACTTGCATTTAAACATTGATATTGCTTGATCTTACGGCAGCGTGCATGTTTATGTTTAATTGATTTGAGAAAGTTGTTACATGATTACGATGGTAGAAAAGTTTTACTTGCACTGGATTTGATATATATTTTTTGAAAAAATTACCTTGTATTAAAATTCTTGGTTTGGCATATAAGGCACAGATCTTCTCTTTGAGTTAAATTGTTTGTATGTTCTTATATTTTTATCATTCAAATCTTTTGCCCTTAGCTTGTTTACCATCTATGCCCTATTCACGGAGTTGATGATCACTAAGTTTGTGAGACTCACCCCCCTTTATCTTCTTTTTGCAGATAAGTGATTAGCGCAAACGTGTTGTCCAGCATACCTTGGTTTGCTGTGACGTAGGTAATGGCATCTTTTAGACTTCCACTCTAAGTCACTCCGCTGCATAGGATTATGTCATGTAAAACTGTTAGACTCATAAAATTATTATTAGATTAACAAAAATGTATTTGCTAAAACTTTGAGGTTGTATATTTGATGCTAAGCGGGATGTTGAAATTATCTTAAAGTTAGTTAAATGTCGATATTCCATCTAGTTGCTACATTTTAATTACAGCTGTGTAATTGGCTTAAGTAAACAATAGCATTAATATGGTAAACTGATTTTACTTACTCAAAATCTCAACTAAGGCTTGTTCTGGATTTGGCGAGTTTATTCACAAAACTTGAAGCCAGTAACGATTGGGATAGAGGTCGTTACAACTTCATTCTAGGAAAACAAATGGCAAATAATATTATTGTAGTATAAGAGGCTATCCATATAATGAGAAATATGAAAAGAAAAAAAGGTGCTTTCACCATTATAATAGATTAAGAGAAGGCCTATGATCTAATGAAGTGGAGCTTTTTACAATAGGTGTTGATAGATATTTGTTTTTCCTTCAAAATCGATTAATTTAATTATGCTCATAGTGAAATCTCCTATGTTTTCTATCATCTAGAATGATGATCATACACCTATATTCACCCTGACAAGGGGTATTCATCAAGGTGATCCACTCATCCCATATCTTTTTGTTTCATGCTTAGAAAAATTATCTCATTTGATAAACAAGAAGGCAAACATGGGTAATTGGAAACCCTAACTTTCACATGAAATGGGCCATATCTTTCACATATTTGTTTCACAAATGACCTTATATTACTTGAAGTTGCTATGCTTAATTAAATGAAGGTTATGATGAGAATAATTAATAAGTTTTGTTCAACCTATGGGCAAAAGTTAGTCTTGAGAAATCAAGATTACTAGTATATGCTAATCTTTTTCTTATGCAAGCTAAAATCTTGAGTAATGTCACCAAAATACCTTTGACTAAGAATTTTGGAAAGGACTTGGAGTGCCCATAATTCATGGAAAAATATCAAAGGAAATATACTCTAATTTACTTAATATAGTCAAGCTAGGATTGAAGAATTGGAACAACAAACATTTATCCATGGTAAGGCGAATCTTTTTGGTTTAATCTATAACACGTATAATGTAATCGTATGTTATGCAAACTTCCCTTCTCTTGAATAGTATAGCTTGTGGAATTGACAAGCTGAAAAGAGATTTTAGTTAGGGTTATGTCGATGGTGCAAAGAAGTTTCATGCTAATAGTTGGAATACCGTTTGCATGCCTGAAAAAGACAAAGGCTTGCAGATTCGGGAAAGAGAAGATTTAATTTGGCTCTTTTAGCCAAGCTTGGATGGGATATCTAAAAGGATAGGGATTGTCTTTAGGTGGACATAATAAAAAAAAGTATATGAAAAACCTAGATTTCTTTATCATGAGAGTTAAAGCTATTGAATCTTATACATGAAGAAGTATATTGAAGAACAAGGAAGCATTTATCAAAGTCCTTGGAATGATCACAAATAATGGGCATCATATTAGATTTTGGATTAATCAGTAGCTTACATATGGACAGTTAATTGAATTTGCCACTAGGGAAATCATAGAGGTTGAAGTGGAACTACCGATTGCTAGCTTTTGTGATGAATATGGCAATTGGGATGTTGATCTCACTACTCAATTACTTCCCCACAACATAGTTTTGATGATTGTAGCGATAATAGTGGATCCTATCAATGGTGAGGAAGATATTGGTTTTGGGCATTAACAAGTAATGGCGACTTCTGAGTTAAGTCAGGATATGAGTGTTAAACCACCAACCTTTTATCGAAAGTGAACCACTGAATGAAGGTTAAAAGACTTGTAAGTTTAAAAAAGGTGAGGCTTTTTATGTAACGTTTTTGTGACACCCCATACCCTCGTTTAAAAGTCAATATGACCTTATTAACGAGACAAAGGGTCAATGGATGCTGATTTAAGTGCTAAAAAGTGAGAGATGGGTGAAAAAAGTAATTTAAAATAAATATCCTACACTCAAGAAAATAATAATAAAATAAGAATATTTTTAACGAAAATGAATTAGTGAGATAAAAGATTATTCAAGAGTGAATCAGGGCAAAGTAAGATGCTTTGGAGCCCTAGAAGGCTAGTGAAAGATTTTATAATAAAATAATATTTTATTAGTGGAAGATTTTAGAAGAAAATAATATTTTATTAGTGGAAGATTTTAGAATAAAATAATATTTTAATAATTTTTGAAATTAGTCATGAAAGAGGAGCATACGACTAATCCAAGTGGGGGAAAAGAAACAAGAAAGACTTTTGAAGAAAAACAACATTAGTGGGACCCGCGTGCCTTTATTAAATAGAGCATGAGTGAGTGAGTATATACTTAAATATTATAGAGACACGTTGGTGAAGTACAAACTTAATATTTTATTGGTACAAGTGTTGACGAAGAAAAATAGAAAGAAATGGCAATTAAAAGATTATGGGATGACTCAATTAAAAAGGGTGAAAACTTTGGAAGGCTATATAGTAATTTTGCCATTAGCTTGCTTTGGCTCTTTTCTCCTTTTTCCATAGCTGATCCTTATCCCTCCAAAAGGCATTTTCTTCTCCATCTTCTTCCTCCCAACATGATTTTCTCTCTTCACCATGAAAATCAAGCTTTTCTTTTTTCTTTTCTTTCTTTCCTTTTCCTTTCTTTTCTTTTCTTACTTCTTCCTTCTCCTACCTTCTTGTGCACCAAATCCTCAACTTTCAGACCCATTTTTCAACACAACCAAACCCTACGAGAGAGAAAAAAAATCTCTTTTTCCTTTCTTTATTTTCTATTTCTACTTTACTTACATCAACACTTAAGCTTTTGGCTTCAAATCTTCATTTTTAAAACTAATAGGTAAATATTTTCAACTCTTGAATTTTAAAATTTATGGGTTTGTAATTTTTAGACTTTATTTTCTAATTTTCTTTAAAATTTCTTTCCTTGAAATTGTTAGGTTTTGTTGATCTCTATACCTTTAAGCATCAAGGTAAAGAAACTTCAAACTTGAACAATTAGTTTAATGGGTTTATGAATTAGACTAAAATTCTAGGTTAAATGTTAGGTTAGAATGTAGTTTAGCTAGTGTATATTTATTAGAATTATTAAATTCAAAGTTTTGACATATATATGAGGTTGTCATGGTTTATTGGCAAATCTAGGTTTTAAGGGTACTCCGGGACTATTTGGATTAAGATCTTGTGGGTGCTAGTTTTGTAAGGTGGTATTATTAAGGTGAGTGAATTTGCATTTAAAATGTTTTGGACAAGTGCATATGTGTTGAATAAAGTATCTGAATATCTTTGGTTGACTCCTTTAAAGAAAATTATGCATGGGATCAAGCCTTTCACAAGTGATAATTCTATGTTGTTAGATGTGTAATGTGGTGGATTACGTGTTTGAGATAATTTGGTGAATTGCAAATTGAATTATAGTGTGCGATGCATTAGAAAACTTGAGATGTTTTAAAGTAGTGGCATATGATTAATATTAATTTCTTTGAACATTGGACTGTGCAACTATGTTTATGACTAATAAAATAATGAACTATGTGAAAAATATTATTATGCAAAGATTTTTATCACTTGTTATTATGTGTGCTATGCCTTGAATGATAACTATAACGTGCATGTACGATATGGGAGTGCACATGACAATGCCGATGGTGTGCGGTGTGGGAGTGCACAACACCGATGATATATGCCATGTACGGTGTGGGAGTGCACATGATAGGGATGTGTTGTGCAGTGTGGGTGTGCACACAATGATGATGATATATGCCATGTGCGGTGTGGGAGTGTACATGATATTTACCATGTGTAGTGTGGGAGTGCACATGAGGATATTAGCTATGTGCGGTGTGGGAGTGCACATGAGCTAAGTTGAGATTGGCAGTGGTATGTGTGGATGCATGTTGACTAGTTTGGGAATGATCTTGATGTATTTGATGAATGCTTGAAAATATATATATATATACAAAATGTATACATGAATTCTTATACACATGTGCGCCTGCTTTATAAAATAGAGATGATTGGAAAAAGAAATAGGATTGCATTGAATGTTGAAAGTTGAATTTCCTAAATGTTTTAAAATTAGATAAATGTCAACATGGTATCGAGTTTGTTTATGATATACAAATGCATTGTTTTAAAATGAGTGCATCATATTTTCGAAAACCTTTCGTATTGTTTGCTTGTTCCCTTCCTATGTTCACTCACTAGGTTTATTCTAATTCTTTTCAACTTCATGTTTTAGTTTTCAGGTTCAAAGGTAGTTGGATCCTACGTAGAGGTGCTTCCTCTTGTTCATCATACAATAGGTTTACTAGGACACTCCATGATAGTACCCACGCTAGAGTCACTCCGCTAATAGTCAAGGTCTTTTGTATGTGTCTATGGTTATTTACATATAATTCATGAGATTTGTTGTAAACACTATATGTTTGGTTTGCATGATAATGTCACCACAGGTTGGCAAATGGTAATATTATTTTGTGAATGGTATATGTTAGATTGCCATGATTTATTCTTGAGAAGAAATTATTTTTGAAAACTATGAATTAAGGATTTTAGAAGTAAATGAGGGACAAATGGTCTAATGAACAAGTTTTCATAGAAAGGCTTGCTTGGGCCCAATGGGCCATGCTTATTGGGTCCATACGCCGATCATGGCCCGGGATTTGGGCTATGATAGTATTTTGCATGATTCTCTACTTATAAAGCATTGGTTGAGTCACATGAATATGGTTATATCCACCCAGTGCCCTTATTGTGATACTTCCATTGAAAACCTTGATCATGCTCTGAAGGATTATAGTAGCTCCAAGGCGACATGGTTACAAATAAAACCAAATTTAAGTGTTAGGGTGTTTTTAACATAAATTTGCAACAATGGGTATTAACAAACATTTCCAGCTTTATAGTGTTAGATGATATACCTTATGGACTGATATTTGTACATATCATATGGTTATTGTGGTATTGGAGGAATTAGGGTGTTTTTGAAGATTCTTACTAGCTAGAGAATGCTAGGCAGCAGATATGGACAAAAGTGAAAGAGGCTTGGATATTTTGGGATGTGAATAGTGATTGGCTAGTTGGTTTTACTTTTAATATTGGAATCACTTGTGCACTAACTATTGAACTTTGGGCTATTTTCCAAGGGTGAAAGTTATGCTAGGATAAAGGTTTCAGACACATTCAAGTGGAAACTGATTCACTGCTTGCTACTAATAACTTTATTTTATATAGTTATTTTGACACATTTTGAGGACTTAAGTAACTAGGTCTTTGAGATTTTAGGTTCAAATTTGAGTTTTTAGGTGTTTTTCTTAGTTAAGTTTAATTATATGTTAATTAATTTAATTTAAGCATTTTTAGTTAATTTTATGTTATTTTATTTTAAATTACTTTAAGTATAGTTATTATTGATTTCTCTTATTGTTCTTGTAGGATTTTTAATGAGAAAGGTTTATTTGATGAAAATTCGTGCAAATATGGTGAAGGCTTCATTCGTACATTGTGCAATATTTCCAAGATAACTTTAACTAAATAATCCAATTGATGTGATTCCTGAACCAATAGAAAGCTAAGAGATAGGGCTATAATTTTTATGTTTACTACTTTGCCTAGTTCAAAATAGATCAAGGTAAAAATCACATTGGAAGAGGTTGGACTGCTATAGTTATTGTCACGTCCCAGAACTCCCCATCGAGCCCGCGACAACTGCCACGAAATCTCGATAGGTATTCACACCCCAAATGCTGACTGAAACCCCGCAAGGCATTCATATCAGTTTTCTTACCTCCCTTGTGAGTAGTCATTGCCAAACATCGTATTTTAAAGGATTTAAACTTTTCTTTTTATTTTATAACAATAGAAAAGTAATTTTAACCTCATAAGGGCGTTTTCGTCTTTTCTCCTAGAAAACTCCGAAACCAAGTGAAAATATAGAAGATGGGTAGAAAACATATACTTAGGGATTAAAAACAAATTTAAGTATCTAAAACAGTCTTTTAAATTAAAAGAATAATTATTTGAATATAATCAAAATATTCATTAAAATATTATAATTTCTTATAAAATAATTTTTATAATGCTATTGAAAATAAATTTTTCGCAGCGTAAAAGATAAATATATTTTTACATACTAGTATACAGAAAATCAGAGTGTGAAACTTAAATTACAGTGACACGTGGGCCTACAACTAACCAAAATGCAGTGAAAGCTGTAAACCTACAACTTTTCTGGGAATGCAATCCAATTGCAGTCCTCGATGCAACTGACTATCTACAGCTTATCTTGAGCTTGAAATGTGAATAGAAATAGGGGTGAAATTATAAAATCCCAGTGAGTAAACATACACTATCAAGAATATATAAAGTCGAGTAAATGGAGACAAATTTCAAATTCTTTCTTTGTACTATGGTTCATCTTATCTCAACTCATTTCAATTGAGTAGAGACAAATAAAATATTCTATCGAGCAAAATAGAATTAGTTTACTCGATTAAATTGATATTTAGAATGGCTTATGTATCTCTTAAAAACTTAACTTGGCTTATGCCAAAATCATTCTCGAAGATGCCCCAGCCGAAGCATTTGACCGAGACCACCAAGGCTGTTCAGTGTAGTATACAACTGAACATATTTTTACATATAACCATCTAGCCATGCCTTGACGTTGGCTGAGTCTCACTCTCATGCGGTGATCCACGTGAAGTGCACTCAAACTTTACCTCTGGAGATACCCCACACAACGCTCTCCGATCGAGGTAAGATAAATCTGAATATGTGCCCCCTCTCTTAGGCTGGCCCATAGAACCTCCACCGTAGGGATTATTTTATCTACCACCTTATTTATAAAATCTTAACTAGCATGATATGGCAATTTATCACAGTCTAGCCTCTCAAGGCTGAATACACAATATATATAATTTTTGCACAAACCAGTCTAGCCATTCATGCTCACATATTGCTATAAGCCATATAATTTAAAACACAATTTATAACACAATCAGGTAGTCTGCAATTACTCTAATTTCAAAACCAATTGTTTGATTTTTAAATCAATTTATAAAAATTCAATTTATTTCGTAAATCCAATTTATTTTATAAATTTCACAATTTTCTCATAAAATCAACAATTCACCCAATAAAATAATTTTTCATAAAATCATTAAATTTAATAAAATCTACTCAAGATAATTAAGACAATAATAATTTTACTCACAGTATTAGGAGTCGAAATACTCATATTCTTCGTCCTCGGGTGCAGTCTTTTACCCGAATCAATTTGCTCACCACCTATCCATAATCCATGACACAAAATTCAATAAATTGTGTCAATTTATCATAAAATTATTTCAGGCTCTACATGCATGGAAATGGGATGGAAATTGTTCGGATAGTTGTTTAATCGCAATGTTCGGCCAATTTGCCTACACTCGACTTAATTTGCTAAAACCCTCGATTTAACTCTGATTTGACCCATTTCAATTTCTAACAATCCAATTATATCCATAATAGTCAATGACAGTGAACACGGGTCAATTTGTCAGCCTTAGATTACAAATTACACTTTTACCCCTATTAGGTAAAAATTCATATTTTTACACTGAAAATTCTCATTTAATTCCTACATTCATAATTCATCAAATATTACCAAAATGCCCTAAAATCTCATCAATTCCTCAATTTCCAGCAGTCAATTTCTCTCCAAAAATTTGGCTAAAAATGGTGTACTAATACTGAAATTTTCCTATTTAATTTTTTTCTCTCCATAATTGATCAATTTCAAAACCATCTTATTTGAAATGAAATCATTTCATTTCACACACATTCCCTAAGGCATTCGGTCATTGAAGATTCATGGGGAAAATCAATTTTTTCTTGTTATTTTGCTTACTAACATGCTAAACTAGCCTTAAACACTAACATAGTTCAAAATCAATTCAATCTAACATTCTTCTCTCTTTAAACCCATTTGACCAGCCCTTGATTCACCATGAAAACATGCATTTGAAGCATGAAAAAATAAGGAAAATTGTTTAGAAATAAAAGATCTCAAGTAAAAATGAAAAATCATACCTTTTTCCACTTGTTTTCTTTGATTTTCTACACTTTTTCTTTGAATTTTCTCACTCTAGGGTTTGTTTTCGGTTTCTCTCACTCTTTTCTGGTTTTTGGCTGACCAAGGGGATGAATGGGCTGATTTTTATGGCTTTTTAAAAGCTAAATAAAATAATATTATTTTATTTACATTTTAAATATTTTATTAATTTATTTTTTTCTAGCCATTCTTTTGACTTTCTTTTTCCACCATACATTCCTCTTCACTTATCCATGTCTTAGATGAAATTTCTAGATTTTTCCAAAGTCTTGGTGGAGTAAATTTTTAAAAATTACACTTTTACCCCCATAAAAGTGAAAATTTACATTTTTACCCCAAAATCTGAAAAATTGCCAATACTCATATTTTTCACTTGTCATACTCATATCATACTTCTATTAATCATATTTGATCCAAATTCTCTCGAAAACTTAAATTTCATCCTCGGGTGGTAAAATTACGATTTTGTCGCTATACTCCGAAATGTATTGAAATTACATTATTTTCACCTTTAAACCTCAAATTACACTTCATCTGATCAATCTTAATCAAATGGGACCAAAATCTTTTTTAAAAATTCTCGTTTTGTCCTCTAGTGGTAAAATTACCATTTTCCCTTGTGCTCCAAAAATATCGAGAATTATAATTTTTCACTGCTAAACTTCATTTTATGCTCCAATAACCATATTATATTTCATATAATTATTCTTGGTCAAATGTAATCAAAATCTTTTATAAAAATCTCCATTTTGTCTTGAAATGATAAAATGACCGTTTGTCCCAAATCGATCAATTTTCTCGATTGACTCCAAATTGGACTTTGAACTCCTAATCACTGTTTTGAGTAATCCTTGGACTATGAAATTCTCAATTTCACTCTTAAAATCCTTATTTGAACTCATTCGAGGCTTAATCGACTTAATGGTATCATTAGGGGCAATATTGTCTTTTAACGATTTCTCAAACTTCCCAAATATGCAAACATTCTATTGAGCATGTAAATGACATCGTAATTATTTTATAGAGCAGGGTTTGACAGTTATGCATCAAGGCAGCATAAGGAAATGAGGATTGCGGCCTTGAGTAGACTAAGGTTGTAACATTGTGATGCACCGATGCATCATACAAAATCTAAAGAGTAAAGCGCCAAGGAGCTAGAAGAGTGAAGCCACAATGCTAGTGATAGGTAACAACCCATACTTGAATTAAAGAGTAAGGATCGCTACATTAAGCAGAGTAGCACTGCAACACCATAACGTTGATGCACACCATACTTCATCCTGTGATGGCAGTGTCGTGGTGCTGAAGAGACCAAGGCGACGACACCAAATAGATTTCAAAAAATAAACTTTTGAAATTAAGGATTTTGGAACTTATTTAAAGGACCTTTTTTAGAAGTTTTCAAAGGAGGATGACAAGCACTATTTTGGAGAAAAAGAGCCAAGAAATGTAACACCCTTGACTTTGATATGGACTATGTGGTGTGAATTAAGCTATTTGAGGAATTAATTTAAATTTTTATGCATGAGTTTGAAGGCTTAAGAATATGCACTTGTGTATTGAGAATGGCCTAGAAATTTTTGTGTATTTAAGGATTTTGATGACATTTAAGATGTGCTAAGTGCATAGAAGCAATGCCTTATGACATTTAGGCAAATTGCTTGTCAAATGATTGATAAACCTTAAAGTTTGAGGTTTAGGGTTGATTTAATCTTACATTTGAGTATATGTGCAAGAACCTTGAGTTATATGAATGATTTAAAGTGTTTATCTAAATGAAAATGAATTAGGTACTTAAATGAATGGGTTTGGAGACTTAGAGAAGTGAAAAATCTAAAATCTAGACGTGATCTTTTGATAGATGTTTTACACTTATCGATTAATGTAATTTAGAAGACCTAGAAAGGCAATTTGGACAAACATTTATCGATAGATTCACCTTGACTATCAATAGATGTCCACCTACAAGCCAAATGAAGTGTGTTGGATGAAACTATCGATAACTTTGTGAAATCTATCAATAGATGGCTACACTAGACAAATATCAAAGAAGCTTAGAGGCATTTATCGACAGATCCATGGAATCTATCGATAAATAACTAAACAGGGAAAATATGAAGGGATTTAGTGCACCATCTATCAATAGACTCTACAAATCTATTGATAGATGAAGGTTAGTGCCTAAAAAAATTTTAGGGGGATATATTTATAGATGCTTCCCATTTTTCAATAGATCAACCTGAAAATGCAAAAAAAAAAAAAAAAAACAAGTCATCTACCCATTTTAAAACAAAAGAGGAACTTTCCCCACTCTCTATCCTTTTGAAACCTTAAACCCTAAGTGATGTTTTGAGCTCCCTTAAAGTGGATTGGAGCTTGAGAAACCATAATTGAGGTAAGCTTACATATTTTTACCAATTGATTTTCATTTTAATCAGTTGATAACTTAGAAATCTATTTGCTCCAGCTTTGGTAAAATTTTCTCCCTTGAGTTTGCTAGGAATTTAGAGTTAAGATTGAACAACCTAGCCTCTGAGGTAAGGGTTTAAACCTTTTGAACTTAATATTTGGAACTTAGGTTTTATGATTATGAGTAGTTGGAATAAAACCTAGTTTCAAATGCCAAAAACTTTTGAAAGCAAAGAAATAATTATTGTTTTGATTTGTTCAAGTAGAAAATAAACCTAGTAACATGTTAGTGAGCTAGAGAATTGTTGAAGGCAAGGAAAGCTCGATTTGGCTATGTAGTAGCCTTTGCTTGTTACTATAAATGGGGTTTATTATTTGAATAAATGTATGTGATGCCTGACATATTGTTAAATGCATTACCATGGTACCTGAATGATGTGTGTGTGTGTGTGTGTGCGCGTGCATGCTTGTTTGTGTACATAATTGCCTTGATAGATGTGCCTAGGCTAGTGAATTGATTATATATGAATCTATGTCTATGTACCTTAATGCAAGCCACATAGTGGCATATGTTTGAGCCTAGACTAGGAGGTCTAGTGGATCTGATGATGTAAGATTATGATTATGAATGTCTAAGAGTAGTTTATTTTAGACAAATAGCCCCTTGAAGGATCAAGGGCATTTAGAAAAAATATTGGGTTAGTTAGTATTTGAAACTCGTTTAGAATAATCTTTGATATGTAAG
Source organism: Theobroma grandiflorum (assembly GCA_036013995.1). Taxonomy (NCBI): domain Eukaryota; kingdom Viridiplantae; phylum Streptophyta; class Magnoliopsida; order Malvales; family Malvaceae; genus Theobroma; species Theobroma grandiflorum. Next base: position 11,812,201 of record CP142126.1, read on the forward strand.
GGTAAATATTAGGAATGAAATGCATGATGGCCTTAATTGGGGATTTGTATTCCATCCAATGATGAGAGATTCAAGATGTTGATTTGATTCTTCACCAACTGTTTTGGCATTAAGCATGATTTGTTGCCCACCAAATATTTTGACTCAGAGAATGATTTTGTCACGACCCGGTACTCCCCTTGAGCCCATGGCAACCGTTGCGATGTCCCGATAGACATTCCTACCCTGAATGCCAATCAAAACCTCGCAAGGCTTTTATATCCGTTTTCTCACCTCCCTTGTGAGCAATGATCACTAAATATCGTGTTTCAAATATTTAAAAGCTACTTCCAAGTCAAATCAATATAAATATAATTTTCGCCTCACATGGGCATTTTGGTCATTTTTAAAAAAAATTTCAAAATCAGTCAAAAATGTAATATATGAGTAAAAAGTACGCATTTCATAATTAAAAATATGTTTTGCTATCTAAAACATTCATTTAAATTGAAATTTGTAACTACTAGAATATAATAAAAATATTTAATAAAATATTCCATTTTCTTATAGAGTTGCCCGTAATTAATTTTTGTTGCGTAAAAGCAAAATAAATTCATACATACTGTAATAAAGATAGTCAGAGTATGTAACTCCATATACAATGACAAGTGGCCCCATAATAGATGAATATATACCAGAAGTAGATCATCGATGAATTTGACTATTTACTGACTATCCTGAGCCTAAAATGGGTAGAAAATAGGGTGGTGAGATTATATAATCTCAGTGAGTAAATAAACAACATCTAAAATATCTAAAGTCGAGCAAATGGAGACAGTTAAAATAGATTGGTATAAAATCATTCGTAGCATTTCGATCTCATTTCAATAAGATAAAAGAGATTCATTTCACCCAAATAAACAACGAGGCTTATGCTTTCCTGAAAAGCTTGGCTAGTGCCAAAATCATTCTTGTACTTGGTTCTCAGAGATTCCTTGGCCTAGGGCAATCCCAACCGAATTCGCCAAGGCTGTTAAATGTCATATACACATAAAACATATTTTTACATCCGATAACACAGTCGTTCCTTGGCGTTGGCTAAGTTCACCTTAACGTGGTGGCTCGGCGTGAAGTGAACTCTAATCGTTTTACCTCAGGAGTCACCCAACTTGCCTCTCCAACCGAGGTAAGAATATATATATACACGGATTCTATGCCCCTCTAATAGGCTGATCCACAAAACCCGCCAATGCAGTGACCATTCGATAACCCACAAATTCAATAAAAGTTTAACAGCATGACGTGGCTAATATTGATAGGTCTGGGTCCCCATCACTTGACTACTGGCCATGCTCCTAAGAGCAAGCTCAACACAGGTCCCGCAGAACCTTCTCGCCAAGCTTCGAATCCTAGACTTTTTGAAAATTTTCCCCGAAGGGAACACCTTTAACCATTTCAAATCCAGCCACTCGTGCCCCCATTATCATAAGCTATTCAATTCAAATCAGAAATTTATAATACAACAATTGGCCTCCAATTACTCCATTTTCAAAGCCAACATTCCATTTTCAAGGCAATTTATAAAATCATTTCACTAAATCACATTTTGCTTAAAAAACATAAACATTTACCACTTAAACACTTTTTCCATAAAATCATAAAATCACATTAAAATTTACTTTAGATAATCAAGATGATGATAAGGTTACTCATAATTTCGGGAGTCGAATTTTCAAGTACTCCGACTATTGATCCTCCGGTACAATTTCTTTACTCTTGCCAGAATGCTCACCACCTTTAATTGGTTGAATCCTTAAAATCCAATGATTTTCTCTTGAAATTTGCTCTCTAGGGTTTGTTCTTCCTTTCTCCCCTTTTTTTCTTGCCTTAGCCGACCATGAGGAATGAGTCAAGTGAGGTGTGGGCTGATTTTTAAAGCCAAACAATTATAGGTTACAATTTTGACACATATCACCATGTGATTAGTACATGCGTCATACTTACCCATTAAGCTTTCTCTCTCCACCACTTAAATTTCTTCATTTATCCATAATAATAATGGGTGAAATTCATGTGCTAGACAAGTGTTTGGTGGTGCAAAATTATGAATTTAGCCCTGGGCGGCAAAATGACTATTTTGCCCCTATGCTCAAAAAAATATCAGAATTAAAATTCTTCAGTTGCCAATCTCAAATTATGTTCTAAATAGTCAATCTTGATCAAAAACTTCTTCCAATATTCAAATTTTATCCTCGGGTGGCAAAATGACCATTTTGCCCCTACAGAGTAAAAATTCCAATTTGACTCCAAATCAGTCATTGAACTCCGAATCACCATTTTAAGTTATTATGGGGTTTTGAAATTCACAATTTCATCTTAAAATCTTTATTTGAACTTGTTCGAGGCTTAAATCAACTTGTTTGTACCACTAGGTACACTATCGACTTTCAAAGATTTTTTCGAGACCTTTTAGGTATACCAGCATGTTGTCAAGCACATGAATGACATGGTAAATACTTTATAAGGTCGAGCTTGACAGCACTACCCCCCCTAAAATAAAGTTTTGATTTCAAAATTTCACTTACTGAACTCGGAGAAAAGATAGGGTATTGGCTTTCCATTTGATGCGCGACTTCCCACGTCATCTCATTTTATAGGGAATTTCGATTTGTTCACCTCGTTTATCTCCAATTCAACTTGAGTACTTCACTCATGTTTATCATTATCCTTTAGAATCATATCTGTTGTACCTTTCACAATCATGATCTTTTATATCGAGACTTCAACCATGTCTTTATTACTATCATTAAATTTGAACCATAACTTCATCTCATACGACTCTATCTCATACAACTTAATCTTGCTATAGATTGCCTTCCCTTGGTATCATTTCTTTGACTACTTCTCCAAATTTCTTACATCAACATAGTTCAACTTTCGATGGAACCTCTTATTGCTGCAATGCCTATGTAACTCATCAAATATATTGAGTGCAAATCATGAATCGCTATGAATAATTCTTTACTCTAGTTGATCATATCATTGACTCCACACATATATGCACATGCACATTCAGATATCCATATTCCTCATAACTTCACATCATTTACATGTTTATACTCCTTCTTTATCATTTCCAATTATACGCTTGAGTTTCATTGTATTGTATGTCTTTGCATTACTATGTCATTGATGCTTCAAAAATATGCCTTGACTTGATCATTGCATCTCATGCAATACCACAATTCCTAAAAGTCATCCCGATTCCTCGATTATCCTTCATGCTTTCTAGCTATAAAGGGTTCTTAACCAATTACATTTATAAAATGAATAATTCACCTAATTATTACGTCTCATCCTTGCAGTTATAAGATCAAGGTATCTTGAACGTAGGATGCAGAAGTTCTCTCCTAAAGCATATCCAAAGATCCATATGTTCTAAGTCTCTTACTTTTAGAAAGGTCACATTTAAGACTGATCATTCGTATCATAAGTCACACTTTGAACCAAATAGACTTTTAAATTAATCTTTCAAGTAATTTATATATCAATCTCAATTATAGGACTCCACATGGCACTTAGACTAGGTTTGACATTTCCAAGTCATTTAACTTCAAGCTGCTATGCACCTATTCAACGTTTATATGCTTATAAAATAATTCATAAGTCTAACACTTTTTATGTGTAATCTTGACAAGCTCAATTAACACAATGCACTTACCTCCGTGCACATAAGTATTGATTTACACCTCCTCAATACTTAGATTTATAAACCTCAAGTGAATCACAGCAATCACCATTCATTTCAATCCAAGTGTACCATTTATTACCATTATCCCACACGTCCTTTCTATATTGACCTCAAATAATGACCTAATGTCATTCAATTTCCTCCCACCAACAACCTTAGGTTCAAATTATAATTCCACCAAATGAATAAACTAATACCGACCCATCGATCCAACTTCACTTTTCATTATCTTTAGTCGGAGGGATATATCGTTACGTTAACCTCCCATTATATGTATTTGTCCAAAAATCTCTCTTCAATAATTATATTGTTAATCCGCCTCTATCCTACCAAGAGATTCCCATATATATTCAGTTATTTAAACAGCCACTTATAATCCATTCAAGTCATACACTTTAAAAGTCAATGTTAAAAGTTTGACTTTACACTACATCTATCTAGAGTTAAAGTAATACAGAACCCAAAGATAATATTAAGTATCACTAAGATCATCCTCCTCCGAATCCTCTTCTATCACTTGAGATTTCCCTTTGTTATCTTTAATCCATGCCTGTTGGATTCTCTTACGTTATTCATCACTCACGGGTGCAGCGTTTCTTTCGTAATTGGGAGGAAAATGTCGTACAACAGGTACAGATACCTTTATAGGATGATAACGTTCTTCGGTTATCATCACTTTCTCCTTCTTTTTAGCATACTCAATAGACTCTTTCATAATAGAATTTCTTACACTTATTCTAAGGTCATTACTATCTTCATTTTCAAGGGTCTGGCTAGTGTTGCGGCTTTCCTCTTCATGAAGCCACCTTTCCCAATCCGATGGGGTCCTAGACGAGTCTCTTTTTGGACTACTCGATCTTGGGCGCCATCGACTTCTAGCCGTGGAATCTAGCGATCCCTCGCTAGTACTGCGATAGGCATCCAAATTACCATCTCTCTTAGACATGGTGTATCTAACCAGCGCACTTCAAAACCTATATGCAACCACACAGTAATCTACTTAATCGTTCATGCACCACAAAAGTAAGCAAGTTTCTATATACAGATACTCGTATTCTATTCAACCTAACTTAACTTAACCTAGGGCCACATTGACACTATAGTTTTAAAAACAACTTTTAAACTAAAAGCTCTGATACCACTGTAATTCTTCCACCCCTTAGGGCATTGTGGCATTAAAGGGTACCTATCAGAGCACTCAGCAATAGGTGCACTTCACCCCGCCCTAGCTCGGGGTAGTCCCTTCCCTTCTCTTCCAAGCTCTTGGGCAGAGAGTCATAGTTTGCCACAAATCATATGCGAGAGTTCTCAAGAATAGGGTTATCTTTCCTTTTGCTCTAATACCACCATAATTGTCACGACCCGAACCTTCCCTCAAGCTCTGACAACCGCCGCGATGTCCCGATAGACATTCCTACCATAAATGCCAATCGAAACCTCGCAAGGCTTTTATATCCATTTTCTCACCTCTCCTATGAGTAGTGATCACTAAATATCGTGTTTCAAAGATTTATAAGCTATTTCTAAGTCAAATTAATATAAATATAATTTTTACCTCACATGGGCATTTTGGTTATTTTTTCCAAAAATTTCGAAACCAATCAAAAATGTAATATATGAATGGAAAATACACATTTCATAATTAAAAATATGTTTTGCTATCTAAAACATTCATTTCAATTGAAATTTGTAACTAGTATAATATAATAAAAATATTTAATAAAATATTCCATTTTCTTATAAACCAATATATATAGAGTTGCCCGTAATTAATTTTTATAGCGTAAAAGCAAAGTAAATTAATACATACTGTAATAAAGACAGTCAGAGTATGTAACTCCATATACAATGACAAGTGGCCCCATAATAGACAAATATATACCAGAAGTACATCCTCGATGAATTTGACTATTTACTGACTATCTTGAGCCTGAAATGGGTAGAAAGTAGGGCGGTGAGATTATATAATCCCAATGAGTAAACAAACATCATCTAAAATATCTAAAGATGAGTAAATGGAGACAATTAAAATAGATTGGCATAAAATCATTCGTAACATTTCAATTTCGTTTCAATAAGATAAAAGAGATTCATTTCACCCAAATAAACAACGAGGCTTATGATTTCCTGAAAAGCTTGGCTTGTGCCAAAATCATTCTCGTACTTGGTTCTCAAGGATTCCTTGGCCTGGGGCAATCCCAACTGAATCTGCCAAGGCCGTTAAATGTCATATACACATAAAACATATTTTTACATCTGATAACACAGTCGTTCCTTGGCGTTGGTTGAGTTTACCTTCACGTGGTGGTTCGACGTGAAGTGAACTCTAATCGTTTTACCTTAGCAGTCACCCTACTCGTATCTCTAACTGAGGTAAGAATATATATATACCCAGATTTTGTGCCCCTTTAATAGGCTAGTCCATAGAACCAGCCACTACATTGACCATTCGATAACCTACCAATTCAATAATAGTTTAACAATATGATGTAGCTAATATTGATAGGTCTGGGTCCCCATCACTTGACTACTGGCCATGCTCCTAAGAGCAAGCTCAACACAAGTCCCACAGAACCTTCTCGCCAAGCTTCGAATCCTAGACCTTTCGAAACTTTCCCACGAAGGGAACACCTTTAACTATTTCAAATCCAGCCACTCGTGCCCACATTATCATAAGCCATTCAATTCAAATCATAAATTTATAATATAGTAAGTGGTCTCCAATTACTCCATTTTCAAAGCCAACATTCCATTTTCAAGACAATTTATAAAATCATTTCACTAAATCACATTTTGCTTATAAAACATAAATGTTTATAATTTAAACACTTTTTCCATAAAATCACAAAATCACATTAAAATTTACTTTAGATAATCAAGATGATGATAAGGTTACTCACAATTTCAAGAGTCAAATTTTCGAGTACTCTGACTATTGATCCTCGGGTACAATTTCTTTACTCTTGCCAGAATGCTCACCATCTTTAATCGATTCAATCCTTAAAATCCAATGATTTTCTCTTAAAATTTGTTCTCTAGGGTTTGTTCTTCCTTTCTCCCCTTTGTTTCTTGCCTTAGCCGACCATGAGGAATGAGTTAAGTGAGGTATTGTCACGACCCAATTCCTGGGCCATGATCGGGGCAAGAACCCAATGAGCATAGCTCACTAAGCCCAAGCAAGCCTATCCATTTACCCTTGCTTAATAAATTTATCATATCCTTCATACACACATACCTTTTTTCGATTGTGAGCATAGCCAAATCACAATGGCATTATTTATAATAATATGCATGCACTATATCAGTAATGTATTTAGCAATTTACATTGCATACATACATTTACATTATTGAGTGTATCTACAATACAAAAGGACCCAAGACTTCCAGCAGAGACATTTACAATAAAAGGAATCACTATCGAATGCCAGACAGATACCCAGGAGATGCACTACGGAGACTCCTCGATCTAGGGCCCAACAGTCTCCTGATCTGAAAACATGAATTTTTATAAAACATGAGTACAATACTCAGTGAGTGAATATTAGAAGGGAACAAACAATCTCAATCAGGAAATTTGACAATCATGATGCACCAGTTGAAAACGAGACAGTTTTTGATCTAACTAATATTTAAACCCTTTCCACTTACCCCGAGATTTATTCTAGCTCAATACAATTATTGACAATTATCACTGCAACGGGAAGGCGTTCTTGCTGCAGCGAAGCGAAATCATAACCCGTCGCTGTGCAAGGGTTTCGCTCAACCATACGAGGGTTTCAGGTTAAACCCCTTTTTGTTCTCAATTTAATGCAATTCGCATACCATACAATCACACATAATATACACAAAGACATGGCAATCATATATAAATACTGCCAAGTCATCACTGTTCTTGGTGGTAAAAGAGACATTTATCTGAGCACTTGCAAGCGTTACATATTGCCATCCTTACAAGCCCTTGGACAGCAATTCACGCTTCACCAAAATTTACGCGTGATAATTTCTAGGAATCATGGACGTCACGTGTCGTCTTCCCCATTTTGCTCAATTCTATATTTTCAGGAAATTATGAACGCTATGTATCGCCGTCCCTACTTTGCACACCATTACAGGCATGTGCATTTCCCACTTCGCACGTGCACAATTATATCGAATTCACATAAATTTCTTAACCATACATATAAACATCATATAGATGAGCAATATGCATCACAATCAAATTTCACAGCAATAAAATAATATTTCATGAAAAGCTTGTTCCCATGGTACCCATTTTTTTATGAAAATTGAATAAAATCATTCAAGCATTTTATTCAATAAATTCATATTTCCCAAAACCATTTTTGAGATGCAAATTCACTCACAGTATTGGAAATCCGGATTCCAGGTGCACTCGAATTAATAGTCCTCAGGCGCAATTCTCTTGCCTTTTTCGGACGTCTCAGCACTTTGACATAAAATAAAATTAAAGAATTTATTATATTGCCCCTAAACTAAAATAAATTAATTTAAATTGCTAACGTATAATACACAAATGTAAAAATGCGTCCAATTATTGCTTTAACGCGGTATCGATTAAATTCGACCGCTCACCCGATTAATTGAAATTTATATCTAAATCATCTCCAAATTAATCCATTTCTCCTCTAATATCTTAATTCACTACACACATTTCTAATAACAAATTTTCAGTCTTCAAACCCTTCAATTTCTTTGGATAAAATTTGGTCATTACGGTGCACTTACATCGTAATGCTTCCTAATCAATTTTTTTTCTAAATTCTTTATTTTCTAATTTATTTCATTTCAAATGAAATCATTTCATTTGAAATGAAACAATTCCTCATTCATTCTCTACACCCTAGGTTCGGCCAATGAAGAACAACCATGAGGATCAATTTTTTTCTTATGGTTTTGAGTACAAATATGCTAACCTATCCCTAAACACTAACATAGTCTAAATGCAACTTATTCCAACATCAAATCCTTATTCACACCCATTTTTCAGAATTCAATTCATCATGATATCTCGATATTTAACCATGGAATTCATGAACAAAAGCATAGGTATTGTAGAGCACAAGCCAAAGTGAAGAAATATTACCTTTTTAATTGATTTCCCTTGAAAATCACACTTTTCCTTGAATTTCCACCTAGGTTTTATGGTTTTTCCCTTTGTTCTTCTTTCCTTTCCCTCAATTTTGGTGTGTGCCGAATTTAAAGAGAGAAAATGAGGGTTAATGGCTGATTTTAGGCTTAAATAATAAAATAAACAAGTTTGCCACGTGGCATAATGCCATTGGCCCGTTTTTAATCTTTTTTGACTTTTCTTCCCATTCTTTTTCCACCACTTGATTAGTCAAGTCAAAATCTGATCCAAAGATGACCATGGCTGGAAAAAAATTATTCTGGTGGTGGAAAATTACCGTTTTGCCCCCGAGATGGTAAAATTACGTACTAAAATTACATTATTTTCACTTTCTAACCTCAAATAACACTAATATTACTCAATATTAACCAAATGGGGCAAAATCTTTCAAAAAAAATTCTCGTTTAATCCCCTACTGGCAAAATTACCATTTTACCCTTGTGCTCCAAAAACACTGAGAATCAAAATTTTACACTGTTAAACATCATTTTATAATCCAATAATCATAACTGTATTTCATATAATTATTTTTGATCCAATTTGATCAAATCTTGGTTAAAAATCTCTATTTATTCATCAATTGGTAAAATGATCGTTTTGTCCCTAACTGGTCAATTTTCTCGATTGACTCCAAACTGGACCTTGAACTCCGAATCACTATTCTGAGCTATTCTGTGGGTTTCATAATTTTGAAATTCTTCTTATAATTTCTATTTGAGTTAGTTCAAGGTTCGATTTAACTTAATTGTACCACTAGGTACAATACCGACTTTTAACAAATTTGACAAGGTCTCATAGGTAGGGGCTGATTTTTAAAGCCAAACAATTAAAGGTTACAATTTTGACACATGTCACCATGTGATTGGTGCGTGCGTCATACTTACCCATTAAGCTTTCTCTCTCCACCACTTAAATTTCTTTATTTATCCATAATAATAATGGGTGAAATTCATGTGCTAGACAAGTGTTAGGTGGTGCAAAATTATGATTTTGCCCATGCGCGGCAAAATGACTTTTTCAAGCGCAGCTCTGAAATACTTGCCATGTCACACATGTGATGGATAACATGTTTGCATACTTAGAAAGTCTTGAAGAATCGACAAAAATCGGTATTGTAACTAGAGGTACAACTAAGTCGATTTAAACCTCGAACAAGTTCAAATGAAGATTTTAAGATGCAATTGAAATTTTTAAAGTCCAAGAATGACTTAAAATGATGATTTGAAGTTTGAGGACTGATTTGGAGGCGAACTAGAATTTTTGAGATCTAGGGGTAAAATGGTAATTTTGTCACTCAAGGACAAAATGAGAATTTTTAAAAAAGATTTTGATCACATTTGACTTATTGGAGTATGATTTGAGGGTTAGAAGTGAAAAATTGTAATCTCGATATTTTTCGGAGCATAGGGGCAAAATCGTCATTTTGCCACCTCGGGGGCAAAATGGTAATTTTACACCACCAACACTTGTCATGCTCATAGAATTCATCCATTAACAATTTATGCGGAGGAGAATTAAAGTGTTTTATGTGGTGGTGAATTAAAGGTTAAAGGATAAGTATTTAAATTTTTGGATCAATAATAAAATGACAAGTGTCAAGCTTTTATTTCTTTATTGTTTTCTTTATAAAAGAGCATAAAACTAGCCATTCCTCTCCATAAGGGTCAGCCAAAGAGAGAAAAGAAAGAAAAGAAGAAGAAGAAACCCTAGAGTCAAAAAATCAAAGGGAAATTGTTGGATTTCAAGCAATCAAGCTAGTAAAAGTAAAATTTCTTTACTTTGGCTAGTGATCTGTCATTCTTGTGCATTATTTCCCATTTCAAACGGTTGAGAATCAATATCTCATGATGGTGTTCTTGCTGGTCAAAGCTTTAGAGAGAGGATTTGATGCTTGAATTGGTTAGATTTCAATAGATTTTAGTGTTTTTAGTTAGTTAGTGATATGTAGTATGAAAACAAGTGGAAGAAAAATCACACAATCTTTGGTACCCATCAAGGTCGAATTTTATGAAGTGAATATTGGAAAGGAATTTTGTGACATTTTATGTTAATTGGTTAGGATTTAATTGTTTTAATTAATCGTGGTGATGGAAACCGAAATTAATGACATTTAGCATGAAAACCACAAATTTCACATTAAACCTTCATAGGCCAAATTTCCTATGTGAATTATTGGTGATGAATTTGATTGACTATCAAGTGATTTGATAGGGAAAATAATGGTTTATGGTGTGGGAATTAACGATTTTTGGAGTAAGAATATATCTTGAAAAATGTTAGTGTTAATGGACACACCTTGGCCGAATATTCCAAAATGAAATGTGAAGGTGGTTTTGCCACATTTCATGTTAATTGACTAGTATTTGGTTAATTAGAGTAGTGAAAGAGAAATAGAATCAATTGGAGTTAAATCGGATGTATAGGCCATTTAACCGAGCAATAAATAGAATTAGGTCAAATACCGTATCTAGATAGTCACCCGAATATTTCACATTTAATTTTACGCATTAGAATAGAGCCTGATTTGGTTTTATATCAATTTAGCACCAATTTAGTGAATTGTTTGTTGTGCATTATGGATAGGTGGTGAGCAACTATTGTCAATCCCAACCCTAAAATACTTGTTATGTCATACATGTGATAGACAACATGTTTGCATACTCGAATGCCTCAAAAAAGCATTAAAAGTTAGTATTGTAATTAGAGGTACAACTAAGTCGATTTATGCATCGAACTAGTTAAAATAGGGATTTCAAGGTGAAATTGGGAATTTCACAGTCCAGGAATAACTTAAAATGAGGATTTAGAGTTCGAGGGCTGATTTGGAGTTAAATTGTAATTTTCGAAATCTAAGGGCAAAATCGCCATTTTCCCACCCTAGGACGAAATGGGAATTTTAGAGAAGATTTTGATCACATTTGACTAAGATTGATCATTTGGAGCATAATTTGAGGTTGAGAAGTGAAAATTGTGTCTCGGTATTTTCCGAGCATAGAGGCAAAATGGTAATTTTGCCATCCCAGGGGGAAAACGGTAATTTTCACCCTCAACACTTGTCAAAAACCAAAAATTTTATTCATTCTGGAAATGGATAAATATGACCATTTATGTGGTGAAGAATTAAATGTTAAAAGATAAATATTTAAATTATGGTCCAATTATAGTGTGACACGTGTCAAGCTTGATTTCTTTAATATTTTTCTTATAAAAATCAGCCTATAACCCCCCATTTTCCTTCCCATATTCGGCCAAAGCAAGAACAAAAGCAAGAAAGAAAGAACAAAACCCTAGGAGGAGAAATTCAAAGGGAAAGTGTGAAAATTCAAGGAATCAAGCAATATATGGTAAAATTTTTCAATTTTTACTTGAGATCTACAATACCCATGCTTTATTTTCTCATTTCCATGGCTGAAATCAAAGTTTGCAAATGGGTATTATGCTGACCGTCCATGAGGGAAGAGAACTTGTGCTTGAATTTAGTTAAATTTCTTGGTAGATTAGTGTTTTTAGGTGATTAATGATGTGTAGTATGAAAACAAGTAAAGAAAATCACATAATCCTTGGAAACCCATCATGGTCGAACCTTACATGTTGAGTATTGGTGATGAATTGATTTTGTATCAAGTGAATTGGTTGAGAAATGATGATTTGTGGCGTAAAAATCAAATAGGAAAAATTTTAGTATTGATGCACCACCATGGCCGAATGTCCAAGGAACAATGTGATGGTTATTTTTGTGATATTTCATGATATTTATCTAGTGTTTAATGATTTGGAATATTAAAGGAAAAATGGAATTAATTGGAGTTGAATTGGGTATATTGGCCAATTAATCAGGTGAAAAATCAATTGAGGTCAATACCGATTTACCGATTTAATTTAAGTACACAATGGAAATTTGGAGAGGATATCATATTTAGATAGTTATCCAACTAGTGTGTATCCCATTTCATGCATATATATCAAGCTTGATTTGGTTTATACCGATTGAGCACCAATTCAGTGAATTGTTTACTGTGCATTGTGGATAGGTGGTGAACCCTCTAACCAGGATAAAGACAGTGTGTTAGAGAATCGAGAATAGGAGTATTTCGAACTCTTAGTATTGTGAGTAATCTTACTATCACCTTAATTATCTAAAGTAGGTTTTTATCTGATTTTGTGATTTTATAGAAAATGAGTTTAAATGGAAAAATCTTTATGTTTTATAAACAAAGTGTGATTTAAAGAAATGAGTTTTATGAATTTTCCATAAATTAAATGATGATTTTTGAAAAATAGAGTAATTGGAGATTGTTTATTTGTTGTGTTATAAATTGTGTTTAAACTGAATGGCTTATAGCAATATGTAAGCATGAATGGCTAAACTGGTTTTTATGTTGGAATTATATGTACTGTGTATTCAGCCTTGAGAGGCTAGGTTCCAATAAATTGCCATATCATGCAGTTAAAATTTTATGAATCCGGTGGTAGATAAAATAATCCTTGCAGTGGAAGGTTTTGTGGACCAGCCTATCATAGGGGGCACAGAATCAGATGTATTAGACCTCAATAGGAGAGCCATGTGAAGGGTGTCTCCCGAGGTAAAGATTTGAGTTCACTTCACGCGGACTACCACATGAGAGTGAGACTTAGCCAACGCCAAGGAATGGCTAGGTTTTCAAATGTAAAAATATGTTTATGTGTACATGATTTATAGTGTAAAAATCAAGTATGAAAAAAAACCATAGTGTTTATGCACCCACCATGGCCAAATTTCATAAAGAACCTAGTGATGATGATTCTTGTGATATCTTGTTTTATTTAGTTAGAATTTAATGAATGGTGGTGATGGAAACCGAAGATGATAATTTTAAAGTATAGTTCTTTTAGTAAATAGTTGAATAACAATAAGAAAGTTAAGCTCATTGAGGCATTTTGGTGTATTTTGAGACATTGGAAGTGTGATGAATATTTTTGGAATCAATTTGGATGATTTGGTTAAATCGAAGGTGAAGAATTCGAATTAGATCAAAAACCAATCCATTCCGATCACAATTGAACCAATGTGTAACACTGTCTTTAAGTAACTATCCAAACAACCTCATGCACTCATATAGAGCCTAAAATAGTTTTATAATGGTATGACACAATATATTGAATTATGTGTCGTGTATTATGTATAGGTGGTGAGCCCTCTAACAAAGGTAAAGACATTGTGCTAAAGGACTAAGAATAGGAGTATTTCGAACTCCTGATACAGTGAGTGAACTTGCATTTCAAACTATTTTGGGAATTTTAATTGAGTCGAGATGAAATGCTTGAATGAATTATATCCAACTTCTTATTTAAAAATGAGTCCCAGGAAAAAGCCTTTGACAATTATTTTAATGTTATGAATGTGTACATTGTGTAAAAAAAATGAATACATGCTCATTTATTGTGTTGATAATAATATGAATGAATGGATAATGTGTATTAATGACCAGGGGATTGTGCGAGTAGGGAGTGCACACATGGTCATATTGCTATGTACGAGTAGGGGATGTACACATGATGACCAGGGGATGTTCGAGTAGGGAGTGCACACATGGTCTTATTGCTTTGTGCGATTAGGGAGTGCACCAGAGTTGAAGAGAATGGGGTGGTGTATGTAATTGCACGTGATTTTATATATATATATGTGTGTGTGATATAGTGTGCATGATGGAAAAATGTGATTGCATGGTTTGTGAACCTTGAGAAATTTTCCTTTATTCCAAATTGTTTTAAATTGAGGGAAAAGGGTTCTAACACGAAACCCTCATATGGTTGAGCAAAACCTCATTCCATGATGGTTTGTGATTACACTTCGCTGCAGTAGAAATTTGCTATCTTGCTAGAATGATTGCTGTAAATTTCTTTTCTTCTCAAACTCATGTTGAACATGGTTGCTTTATCATTGAATGATTAATAACTCAGGGTTAAGTGGAAAGGGTTTTAATATTAACTTGAATTAAATTGTCTTGTTTCCAAATAAGTGCATCATGGTTCTTAACTTCCTTATTATTACTGCATGTTCCCTTCTAATGTTCGCTCACTGATTTTTGTACTCACTATTTTAAAAATTCATATTTTCAGATCAGGAGGCTGTTGGATCCTAGGTCGAGGAGTCCCCCTAGTTCGTCTCCTAGGTAGGTGTTTGGCATTCAATAGCAACCCTTTTACCGTAGTTTCTCCACTAGAAGTCATGAGTCCTTTTGTTTTGTGAATATGTTCATGTAATGTAAATTACTAAGTTACATGTCTTGAACAGTATACCTATATTTTAATCGATAATGCTATCATGAGTTGGCTACGTTCACACCAGTTGTGTCATGACTCGGAACTCCCTATTAGGCCCGTAACGACCGCCGCGACATCCCAATGGCACTCATTACCTGGAATGCCAACCGGAACCCTGCAAGGCTTAGTATCAGCTTTCACACTTCCCCGGTGAGCAATAGTTATCAAATATCATAATTCAAAGAATTACGAGTTATTTCCAAATCATAACATTAAAATATTATTTTTCGGCTCACAAGGGCATTTTCATCAATTTTCCTCAAAAATTTCAAAATTGGCTAAAAATGTAGTAGGTAAGTAGAAAACATATATTTAGTGATTAAAAACAAATTTAAGTATCTAAAACGTTTATTTGAAGTAAAAATTTGACTATTTGTGTACAATAAAAATATTTAATAAAATAATCTATTTTCTTATAAAACAATTTTTATAAAGCCATTGGTAAAAGATTTTCGCAGCGTAAAAGCTAAATATATTCTTACATATTATAGTACAAACAGCCAAAGCGTAAAATTTAAATTCCAGTGACACGTGGGCCCACAACTAACCAAAATACATCAAAAGCTGATAACCTACAACTTTTGTCGATTCAAGTCCAACTGATGGTCCTTAACAAAATCTACTAACTATGGAATTTTCTAAGCCTAAAATGTGAGGAAATGAGGGGTGGTAAGATTATAAAATCCCAATGAGTAAACAAATACCATATAAACTATCTAAAGTTGAGTAAAAGGAGATGATTAAAATAAACCAATGTAAAATGTTTCATAATATTTCCTTTCCTTTCGCTAAGTGAATTAATTTCATTTCGCTTGAAAAGTTACATGGCTTATGATTATTCAGAAAACTTGGATCATGCCAACAAAACCTTACTCGGTGACACCTTGATCAGAGGTATCCATCCGAGACCGCCAAGGCTGTTTAAATTCCACAATTTCTCAAATTTCAGCCATTCCTTGGCGTTAGCAGAGTTCACCCTCACGTGGTGGTTCGGCATGAGATGAACTCTGTCATACCTCCTGAGTTACCCTCCACACCTCTCATCAGAGGTATAATATAGGGGTTTACCATGCCTCTCTAAATAGACTAGTCCACGGAAACCCGCCCACTGCAGTAAGCTAGTTATTATCCCACCAAGTCAATCAAATACACACTTGCTTGATTTGGCAATTTATTCATTACACAGTTTATTCAGACAAAACGGAAAATTCATAATTTTCAATAGAAAATCAATTCAGCCAATCATGCCAATTTATCAAAAGCCATCTAGTTCCATTCATGATTTATAACATTGCAAAAGGTCTCCAATTACTCTAATCTCAAAACCAGTATTCAATTTTCAAATCAATTTATAAAAATCAATTTTATTCTATAAATTCAATTTATTTAGGAAATTTACATTTTTCTCATAAAATAGGTATTTCACTAAATCAAATAATTTTATCATACAATCATTAAATTGCATAAAATCTACTGTAGATAATTAAGGCGATAATGAGTTTACTCACAGTATCAGGAGTAGAAATATTCCTAGTCTCGGTTTTTGGTGTAATCTCTTTATTCTAATCAAATAACTCACCACCTATACATCATATATGACACAAAATTCAATAATTTGTGTCAATTTATCATAGACTATTTCAGGCTCTCTAAATAAAAATGAATGCATGCGATGGGATGCAAAATGTCCGATTAATAGCTTAAATGCGATATTCGACCAAAGTCGCACTATACTCGATCTAATCGGCTAAAATCTCCAATTAAATTTCAAATCAATTCTTTTTACTTTCTACACTCTAATTATACCCAAATTACCTCAATGGACATGAATGAGATTCAATTTATCAATCCAAACCATAAAATACATCGATCTATACACTAGGTAAAATTTTAGAATTTTATGCCAAAAATTCCCATTTAATTTCTAGTCTCAACAATCATCAAATATCACCAAAAATAGCATGAATTATCATTATTTCCAGCATCAATTCCCCCCCTAGAAAATTTGGCCAAAATGGGTTAAATAAAGGACAAGTATTTTTCTTGCTAAATTTTCACACTTAACATTACTAATTAACTAAAAACACCAAATTCCATTGAAATCTAGCAAAATCAAGATTCAAAACTCCTCCATGAATGTTCAGCCAGCATGGGTTTAGTATGAAATATCAAGTTCTTATCATGGAAAATGGAAAGAATTGCATGCGTAAGGTAGATCACTAACAAAATCAAAGAAATTTTACCTTTGCTTGATCAAATCCTTGAATTCCAACACTTTTTCTCCAATTTTCCGCCTAGGGTTTGCTTGTTTTTCCTTTCCCCTATTTGTTTCGTTTTGGCCGACCATAGGGTTGAAATGGGCTGATTTTTTATGCTTTTTATAAAGAAAATATTAAATAACTAAAAGCTTAACACGTGGCGACATTTCATTGGTCCATGGTTTTGATATTTATCTTTTATTCTTTAATTCTTCACCACACATTATGCCATATTTATCCTTTCCCACCATAAATAAAATCCACAAATTTGACAAGTGTTGGGGGTGAAAATTACTGTTTTGCTCTCGGTGTGGTAAAATTACGATTTTGCCCTTATACTCCGAAAAGTATCAAAATTACATTTTTTTCACTTTCCAACCTCAAATTACACTCCAATAGATCAATCTTAGTCAAATGAGGTTAAAATCTTTTCTAAAAATTCCCAGTTTGTCCTTGAGTGGCAAAATTACCATTTTGCCCATGTGCTCCAAAAGTACTGAGAATTAAAATTTTTCATTGCCAAACCCCATATTATACTTCAAATGATTAATCTTGGTCAAAAATTTCATTAAATAACAAAATTTAAATTTTGG
The DNA here is from genome assembly GCA_036013995.1 of Theobroma grandiflorum. NCBI lineage: Eukaryota > Viridiplantae > Streptophyta > Magnoliopsida > Malvales > Malvaceae > Theobroma > Theobroma grandiflorum. The sequence goes on from CP142126.1 coordinate 11,830,235, forward strand.
GTGGCAAAATGACCATTTTGTCGCTAATCGGTCAGGATTCTCGATTAACCCCCAATCAGCCATCGAACTCTGAATCATCGTTTTAAGTCATTCTTAGACTGTGAAATTCCCAATTTTACCTTAGAGTCTCTATTTTAACTAGTTCGAGGTTTAATTTAGCTTAGCTTCACCTCTAGGTTCAATACCGACGTTTGACAAATTTTCGGAGCTTTCCACATATGTAAACATATTGTCCATTAAATGTATGACATGGTCAATATTTTAAGACTGGGTTTGACAACACTACCCCTTCTTAAAATAAAATTTTGTCTTCAAAATTTCACTGATCAAACTCGAAGAAAAGATGATGGTGTTAGCTCTTTCTCTGATATTCATTTTCCCATGTCATCTCCTATCATAGGGAACTTCAATTTATTTACCTCCAAGTCAACTTGAGTACTTCGCTCTGGTTTACCATTATCCTTTAAGATCATATCTGCAGTATCTTTCACAACCGTGATCTCTGTTATCATCATTAAGTTCGAACCATAAGTTTATCTCAATCATACCAATTTTGATCTCCTTTTATACCTATTGATGTATATCAATCACCAATTTATTTCTTCATCCGTTATCAACCTTTCAGTATTCATTCCTTCCTATCCTCCCATTTTATTATATAGCTTGCAGTATCATTAGCATGTCGTATTCATTTCTGTGCATATCCTCAACCTTAGAGAAGTTTAATAGTCTTAATTATTTTTGCATATTTCGTGTTGATCTTGCATTTATATATCTTCCACCTTCTTAATCATATTAGTCAATTTCATATGGCTTAATCTTGCCATAGATTACATTTCCTTAATTTTTTTCTCCAAGTTTCCTTAAGTTGCCATCAATCAACTTCTGATAAAATTCCTGATCGTTTTACTTCCTATGGAACTCCTTAAATATATCGAGTTCAAATTCTGAATCTCTATGAATTATTCTTTACTCTAATTGATCATATTATCGACTCCATATATACGTATGTACATACACATCTGGATATCCGCATTCCTCATAGCTTCACATCATTTATGTGTTTATACTCTTTTCCTATCATTTCCAATCATACACTTAGGTTTCATTGTATTATATGTCCTTGCATTACAATATCATTAATACTTCAAATATGTGCCTTGACTTGATCATTCGTGTCATAAGTCACACTTTGAACCAAATAGACTTTTAAATCGATCTTTCAAGTAATTTATATATATCAGTCTCACTTATAGAACTCTACATGGCACTTAAACTAGACTCGACATTTCCGAGTCACTTAATCTCAAACTGCCAATTCCACATGTGGCATCCTCCTTGAAAGATTATTTCTCCAGGATATTGTTATGTCTAGGTCCCCATCCCTCTAGCTCGGTCTTCCCTACAGTTTGCAGCCTATAGTTTGACACAGGAAGGTTCGAACCCAAGACCTTTTCTTACCCTAAAAGGAACACCTTTAACTATTTCACCATATCTAGTCCTTTAATCTTGTAACTACCTATTGCTATACATAGCAAAATTTAAGCTCACCTTTAGAGCAAAATTTATTCACTAACAGTTAATTCATGTGTTTATATCTATAAACATAATGAATGCAATCAATTCGTGAAATCTCATAGTCACTCAATTGAAATCAACACCTCTAGCTCCTTTTGAGCTATTGCACAGATTCATCACTTATTCACATATTAAATATTTTGAAATCCCAGCACTATTTATATATGGGCATAACAAACTCAATTAACATAGTGCATTTACCTTCACGCATATAAGTATTGGTTTACCTGTGTTGTTACTAATCCTTTCCTTCCAACAGGGTCAAAACAATATTTAGAAATTTCCATTTACATTTTCAATACTTGGTATCAGTATCTCTTATCGATATCTCGTATATTCATCTAATCTTTCCATCACTTTCTCTTTAACTTTTAACAAGGTTTAATTTCTTGGGTCCTTTATTTCTTAAGATTTGACTTTATTCATCATATTATTCATCTTAACATTCCACATATTAATTCATCTGTACTTATTCATCTCAGAAATCCTTTAATTTCGCTTCCCTTATGTGCCAAATTATATGTAAAGCAATAAAGACAATCTATAATTGCTTCATAGCGATAATTTCCAAGAATCTCAAAACTCCAATTAATGAGATCTTAAATCAAGTTTAATATCTTCAATTCAATTCATATGTCCAATTTCACATCTGTCACATTTTATTCATGTGTCTCAAGCAAGTCCTAGACATAAAGTATTTATAGCATCGCAGTTTGGTGACTGTCAAAATTTATTTAATCATGGTTATTCATCCAAACTTAAGATTACTACTTAAATCGTCCTTAACCGTTTGGTTTTCCTCTAAGTTTACATCATAATTTCCATAACCTCTTACACTCTCTTATGCCTTGTTGGTCCCAAATATAGGTGCTATAGGGGGGTGAATAGCATTATCTCAGCTCTTTTTGATGGGATTGAGACTTGATCTCAAATAAAGGAAGATAAAGCAATGAAAACAATGGACAAGGTATTTATAGTGGTTCGGTCCAAGACCTACATCCACTACCTTGATTATCCAACCAAGGATTTTTAAATCAAACACTAAAACGTTGGAATTCATAAGCTTCCACCAAGCTTTCACAATGGCTTTTCCAAGGCTTAGCCATAACCTTTAGACTAGTTTTTCACGAGATCAACTAAAACCTAATGTGGTTTTCCAAGGCTCAACCACAACCTTTACTCTAGTTTTTCACGAGCTAAACTAGAAACCAACCCCAACTTTTCAAGGCTAAGTTGGAACCTACAAGCATCCAAGCAAACCTTGCTTGATGCACAACACTTAGAGTGAACACTCATTCTAAAAAAACAAAGATTGAGAGTAGAAAGTACCTAGTGATCACACGGTTGATCTATGTGGTACAAGTTGAAGTGCTAAATACTAATACAAAGGATAGGCGTTGAGGTTCAATGAAGAGTACAAAGGATTTTCAAGTTTTACTAGTTTTCTTGGCTTGAATGTGATGGTGTCTTTTAGTATGAAGCCAAAGTTGTCAAGAGTTAGTTCCTTGGCATTTGAAGATCCTTTTATAGTTGGAGAAGCTGGTCTGATGGCTGTTGGGACGTTTATGACTGTTAGAAACTGTATAGGCAAGATTCTAGCAGTTTTCTTGTCTTGTAATGGCTTGGCGGATGTAGCAGACAGAGAGCACTTAGTTGACTAAAATTTTTCCCTTGGTCGACTAAGTTGGTTCTGTTTCTGATGCAGATTCCAATGATCGCTTAGTCGACTAACCCCATTATCTTGGTCGACTAACTTGATTCTGTTTCTCACCAAGCTTCACCCTTTCACTTCTCCACTTTGACCGTTGTTCAGCAAATGATCTTCCTTAACATATCAGGGGACTCTATCAATACTGATCTTCCTTGTTCTTTATCCAAATCACATCTTTGGGTGTTCAGTAGGGAAGATTGCAATATTGTCTCATTAATGATCATTTGCCCTGCACACTTAGTTAAAAATATTAGACACAAATGACATGGGAATGTTTTATTATCATCAAAAACTAATGGAGTCAACATGCCTATCACGTATAATAGGTAAAAATCGATATTTTCAAATTCATCTCATCTTATAACGCTTGTCAACAATTACCAAATTCCTCTTTAGAATATCCTTTCCATAATGTACAATAACTTCACCATATATTATTCTGGAACTGTGTTTCTCCATTCTACTATCATGTATACTCCACGGAAATTGATTAAAAAGGTTTACTCCACAAAAATTGATTAAAAAGGTTTACATATTTTGACTAATACTAATTTCATTTAATCATATCTTAAATACTTCGGACTTGTAAATTATAACTCCAAGTGTATATTCCAAGATTCATGCGTTTCAAGTCTTGCCTTACGACATTTTCCCTGTATGGTGTAATGAATTCACAACACATATCATCACCTAGGTGATTGTCCATTATTCATAATATTTCACCATTCTCATTGTTCATTATTGATCATCTACATCTTAATATTTCCCAAAGTACTGAACACTCCAAATAACAAAACTTAGCATCCCAAACTGATGACCATATTTCAACTCATGGGCCTTACCTTTATGTTGATCCTAATACCTAAGTCCATAGAGAAGCCTTTCGATTCACATTATATTCTCTTATACTTTCTCCGTATGCTTCCAAGTTGCTTTAATATATACTTCAGTAGAAATTTGTTGAGGATTTAAACTATTAAAGATTCATCCTTAAAGCCATTTATAACTTTAACAATTTAATGCATGTTTATATATTAATAACCTCCATACCTGTTACAATCATGGAGACTGTCATTTGTAGAATTAGCTTCCTATTACACTTCTCAATCAAAGTCCTTAGTCTCCACATATCTTGCTTTGAATGTATTTTGCTGTTTGTTAAACCCTACTCTATAAAATAATTATGATGTCATCTACATGCTCAATAGAATGTTAGCATATTTGGAAAGTTTGAGAAATCGTTAAAAGACGATATTGCCCCTAATGATACTATTAAGTTGATTAAAGGTTGAACAAGTTCAAATAAGGATTTTAAAAGTGAAATCAAGAATTTCACAGTCCAGGGATTACTCGAAACAGTGATTCGGAGTTCGAGGTCCAATTTGGAGTCAATCGGGAAAATTAACCAATTAGGGACAAAACGATCATTTTACCATTTAAGCACAAAATGGAGATTTTTATAAAAGAATTTGATCACATTTGATCAAGATTAACCAATTGAAGTATAATATGATTATTTGGAGCAGAATATGAAATTTAGCAGTCATAAATTTAATTTCTCAATATTTTTTGAACACAAGGGTAAAATAGTAATTTTACAACTAAAGGTCGAAACGAGAATTTTTAGAAATGATTTTGGTCCCATTTGATTAAGATTGCTCAATTGAAGTGTTATTTGAGGTTACAAAGTGGGAAAAATGTGATCTCGATAAATTTTTGGAGTGTAGGGGTAAAATCGTAATTTTACCACCTGAGGATAAAAATTGAATTTTTGAGAGAATTTGGATCAAATTTAATTTATTAGAGTATGATATGAGTATGAGGGCTAAAAAATATGCATTTTGGTAATTTTTCAATTTTTGGGGCAAAAATATAATTTTTCACTTGTATGAGGGTAAAAGTGTAATTTTACAAAATTGTTTTGCCAAGACTTTGGAAAAACTCTAGAAATTTCATCTAAGACATGGATAAGTGAAGAGGAATGCATGGTGGAAAAAGAAAGTCAAATGAATGGCTAGAAAAAAATAGATTAATAAAATATTAAAAATGTAAATAAATTAATATTATTTTATTTGGCTTTTAAAAAGCCATAAAAAATCAGCCCATCTTCCCCAAATATTTGGCCTAAGCATGCAAAAGAGAGAAAAATAAGAACACAAACCCTAGAGTGAGAAAATTCAAAGAAAAAGTAAGGAAATTCAAAGAAAACAAGTGGAAAAAGGTATGATTTGTCATTTTTGCTTGAGATCTTTTATTTCTAAGCAATTTCTCTTATTTTTCCATGCTTGAAATGCATGTTTTCATGGTGAATCAAGGGCTACTCAAATGGGTTTAGAGAGAGAAAGATGTTAGAATGATTTAATTTTGAACTATGTTAGTGATTTGGGTTAGTTTAGCATGTTAGTAAGCAAAACAAGAAGAAAAAAATTGATTTCTGTTAGTGTTCTTCATTGACCGAATCTACCCTTGGTATGTTCAAAATGAAATGATTTCATTTCAAGTAAATGAATTAGAAAATAATGATTTTTGGTGTGGAAATTAATGAATTATAGAAAGAAAACCAACTAGGAAAAATTTTAGTGTGAATGTCTACACCATGGCTAAATTTTTTAAGAGTAATTGGCTGTTGGAAAATAAGGAAATTGATGATATTTTAAGGCATTTTGGTAATATTTGATGAATTATGAAGGTAGGAATTAAATGGGAAATTTTGGTGCAAAAAAATTAGAATTTTTACCTAATTGGGGTAAAAGCACAATTTGTAGTCGAAGACTGATAAATTGACCTGTGATCACTGTCATTTAGTAATGTAGATATCATTGGATTGTTAGAAATTGAAATGGGTCAAATCGGAGTTAAATCGAGGGTTTTAGCAAATTAGGCCTGGTGTAGGCAAATTGGTCGGACACCGTGATTAAACGACTGTCCGAACAATTTTTTTCTCATTTCCATTGCATGTAGAGCCTGAAATAATTTATGATAAATTGACACAATTTATTAAATTTTGTGTCATGGATTATGGATAGGTAGTGAGCCAATTGATTCGGGTAAGAGACCACACCCAAGGACTAAGGATAAGAGTATTTCTACTCATAATACAGTGAGTAAACTTACTATCGTCTTAATTATTTAAAGTAGTTTTACTTAATTGTGTGATTTTATGGAAAAATGGTTTAGTTGGAAAATTATTGTGTTTTATGGGAAAATGTGACTTTATAAAATAATTTTATAAATTTCTAAAAATTTAATAATGATTTGAAAAATAGAGTAATTGGAGACCTATACTTTGATTGTGTTGTTTATCCATGATTTTAAATTAAATGGCTTATGATAAATGTGGGCATGACTGGTTGTTTTTTTATGATTTGAAGAATATATGAACTGCTTTGATTTACCTTGAATGTGTTATGTGGGCCATGTCATGCTATTGTGATTTTTATTGATTGGTGGATGTTAAAGTGGGCATTGCAGTGATGGGGCTTCCATGGGCCAACCTACTTATAGGGGCACGGTTCCCAATTATTGTGCCTACCTTGATTAGAGAGGCGCATATGGTAACTCCCGAGGTAGGATTCGAGTGCACTTCACATCGAGCATCACATGAAAGTGAGACTCAGCCAACGCCAAGGAACAGTTGTATTGTCAGAGGTGAAATATGTTGTGTGTGACAATAAACAACTTTGGCAGTCTCGGTAAGATGCCTCCGTGGGGTATCCCCGAGAATGGATTTTTGTCAATGGCCAAGTTTTTGAAAAGTGCATAAGCCATGTTGAGTAATTGGATGAAATCTAATTATTTATATGGGTTGGGATGAATTTCCAAGTTGTGAAACTCATGCTGGGATGAATTATTTTAATTGTCTCTTATTACTCATCTTTAGATTATGTTGATGATGTCTGTCTACTCACTGGGATTATATAATCTCACCCCTTCTTCCTATACATTTTTAGGCTCGAGATAGTCTATAGACAATTGACTTGATCGAGAGACGAATTTGGAGGTGTATCCGTAGAAAACATAGGTTATAGTCTTATGCCTTTGTGTTTACGCCGAGGGCCCACTTGTCATTGTATGTTGAATTATATACTTTAATTATTTTTATTACTATACATATGATTTGATTTTACTCTTACACTATAAAATTTATTTTTGGAAGACTTTGTAAATATTGTGTTTTGAGAAAACTGAATATTATATTGAATATTTTTATTCTATTCAAATAATTATATTTTTGCTTTAAATAAATGATTTTGATTTCAAAACATAATTTATTATAAAATATGTATTTTTTACTTATATACTACGTTTTTAAATAGATTTTGAAATTTTGGTGAAAATGACCGAAATGCCCTTGTGAGGCGAAGACTAATTTTCTATTCTAGAAAAAAAAAAATCTCTTACAACATGATATATGGAATAATGACTCACAGGGGAGGTAAGAAAACTGGTACGAAAGCCTTGCGGGGTTTCGGTCGATATTCAGGGTGTGAATACCTATCGACACTTCACGGCATTTGTCATGGGCCCGATAGAGAGTTCCGGGGCGTGACACTGTTGACATTCATATACCTTTACTGCAATATTCAGTGCAATTTTATTAAATACTAATTTCCAATTTGCTCTTAGTTATGTATACTCCAGATTACATATCACCTATTGCCAAGAGTTCGACCTTATTCATCAATTCTTGATTAATCACATTTATAAAATGAATAATTTCTTATCAGACTTTGTAGTTGCTTAATTCATTATTGACTTTCTTCATCGATCCACCATAATTATGTAAAATGTTTCACCATGTCGCTAAAATAATTATTCTTCCGCAATAACGATTTTACTAGTCTACTTTTGTCATATCAGAAGATTACTATACATATCAAACCTTTTGAACAACTATATTATTATTCATACAAGTTATATTAAGCAATACAAGCTCTTAGTTCTTTTACAAAGATAATTATGGCTATTTCCTTGTTTACTACAACTCCCTAAAGTCAAGTCAGTAAAAAACTCAACGAGAGTGTTAAAATTCTACTTTCGTTCTTCCTCAGGATCCTTTTCCAAATTCTTTTTCATTTCTTGAGATTTTTTGTCATGACCCAATTCCTGAGCCATGACCGGCGCAAGAACCCAGGGAGCATAGCTCACTAAGCCCAAGCAAGCCTATCCATTTACCCTTGCTCAATAACTTTATCATATCATGCATACACACACAACTTTTCCCGGGTGTGAGCATAGCCAAATCACAATGGCCTTATTTATAATAATATACATGCACTATATCAGTCATGTATTTAGCAATTTACATTGCATATATACATTTACATTATTGAGTGTATTTACAATACAAAAAGACCCAAGACTTCCAGCGGAGACATTTACAATAAAAGGAATCACTATCGAATGCCAGACACATACCCAGGAGATGCACTACGGGGACTCCTCGATCTAGGGCCCAACAGTCTCCTGATCTGAAAACATGAATTTTTATAAAAACTTGAGTACAATACTCAGTGAGTGAATATTAGAGGGGAACAAGCAATTTAACCAAGAAATTTGACAATCATGATGCACCAGTTGGAAAACGAGATAGTTTTTGATCTAACTAATATTTAAACCCTTTCCGCTTACCCCGAGATTTATTCTAGCTCAATACAATTATCGACAATTATCGCTGCAGCGGAAAGGCGTTCTTGCTGCAGTGTAGCAAAATCAAAACCATCGCTGCATGAGGGTTTCGCTCATTCGTACAAGGGTTTTGGGTTAAACCCTTTTTTGTTCTCAATTTAAGGCAATTCGCATACCATACAATCACACATAATATACACAAAGACATGGCAATCATATATTTATATACCGCCAAGTCATCACTGTCCTTGGTGGTAAAAGAGACATTTATCTGAGCACTTGCAAGCGTTAAATATTGCCATCCCTGCAAGCCCCTGGACAGCAATTCATACTTCACCAAAATTTATGCGTGAAAATTTCTAGGAATCGTGGGTGTCACATGTCGCCATCCCCACTTTGCTCAATTTTATATTTTTAGGAAATTGTGGGCGCTACATATCACTGTCATCACTTTGCTCAATTCTAAATTTTTAGGAAATTGTGGGCTACGTATTGCCGTCCCACTTTGCATACCATTACAGGCATGTGCATTTCCCACTTCGCACGTGCACAATTATATCGAATTCACATAAATTTCTTAACCATACATATAAACATCATATAGATGAGCAATATGCAACACAATCAAATTTCACAGTAATAAAATAATATTTCATGAAAAGCTTGTTCCCATGGTGCCCATTTTTTTATGAAAATTGAATAAAATCATTCAAGCATTTTATTCAATAAATTCATATTTTCCAAAACCATTTTTGAGAGGCAAATTCACTCACAGTATCGGAAAGCCTGATTCCGGGTGCACTCGGATTAACAATCCTCAATCACGATTCCTTTGCCTTTTTGAGACGTCTCACCACCTTTTTCACTTGATTTCTCCTTGAAATCACACTTTGTCTTGAATTTTTAGCTAGGTTTTACGGTTTTTCCTTTTGTTCTTCTTTCTTTCCCCTCAATTCTGATGTTAGCCGAAATTTGAGAGAGAAAATGAGTGCTAATGGCTGATTTTTAAGCTTAAATAATAAACTAAACAAGTTTGCCACGTGGCATAATGCCATTGGCCCGTTTTTAATCTTTTTTGACTTTTCTTCCCATTCTTTTTCCACCACTTGATTAGTCAAGTCAAAATCTGATCCAAAGATGATCATGGCTGGAAAGGTATGTTCTGGTGGTGTAAAATTACGGTTTTGCCCCCGAGATGGTAAAATTACGATTTTACCCCTATGCTTCGAAATGTCTCAGAATTATATTATTTTCACTGTCCAACCTCAAATAACACTAATATTAATCCATATTAACCAAATGGGACAAAATCCTTTCAAAAAAATTCCCGTTTAGTACTCTGGTGGCAAAATTACCATTTTACCCTTATGCTCAAAAAACACCGAGAATCACAATTTTACACTTCTAAACATCATTTTATAATCCAATAATCGTAATTGTATTTCATAAAATTATTTTTGGTCCAATGTGATCAAATTTTTGGCTAAAAATCTCTATTAAATCATCAAATGGAAAAATGACCGTTTTGTCCCTAAGCGGTCAATTTTCCTAATTGACTCCAAACTGGACCTTAAACTCCGAATCACTATTATGAGCTATTCTGTGGGTTTCATAATTTTGAAATTCCTCTTAGAATTTCTATTTGAGCTGCTTCAAGGTTCGATTTAACTTAATTGTACCACTAGGTACAATACCGACTTTTAACAAATTTGACAAGGTCTCACACTCTCCCCCACTAATAGAAATTCGATCTCCGAATTTAAATTCAAGGTAGAGTGGCTTACCTCTACATATCGAAGAGGTGTGGATACTTTGTTTGTATTTCTTCCTCAGCTTCCCATGTTACCTCTTCACTAGAGTGATTTTGCCACAATACTTTCACTGATGCTGCATCCTTTGATCGAAGCCTTTTGACTTGTCTGTCAAAGATAGCTACTAGTTGCTCCTCAGAAGTCAAATCATCTTGTATCTGAACAGTTTCATACCGTATCACATAAGAAGGATCTGGATTACACTTCCTCAACATAGACACATGGAACACGGGGTGAATACTCAAAAGGTCTGGCGGTAATGCCAATCGATATGCCACTGCTCCGACCCTTTCTAGGATCTCGAAAGGTCTTATATACCGAGGACTTAATTTACCCTTCTTGCCAAACCTCATTACCCCTTTGGTTAGCGAGACTTTCAGAAATACATGGTCTCCCACTTGAAACTCCAAATCCCTCCGTCGATTATCAGCATAAGACTTTTGTCTACTTTGGGCTATAAGCATCCGTTGACGAATCATACGGATTTTATCAGTGGCATCCTGCACCAACTCAGGGCCCAACAGTTTCCTTTCACCCACCTCTAGCCATCCAATGGGTGATCTGCACCTCCTTCCATACAGTACTTCAAATGGTGCCATTTAGATGCTAGATTGGAAACTGTTATTATAAGCAAATTCCACTAAGGGTAAATACCGACCCCATTTGACTCCAAGGTCTATTACACATGCCCTCAACATGTCTTCCAAAGTCTGGATGGTTCGTTCAAATTGTCCATCAATCTGGGGGTGGCAAGCTATACTAAAATTCAACTTAGTGCCCAATGCTTCTTGTAACTTTTCCCAGAATCTACTAGTAAACTGTGTCCCTCTGTCTGACACTATAGAAACAGGAATGCCATGCAATCGTATTATCTCATCTACATAGAGCTGGGCATACTGAGCAGCCCCATAAGTGGTCTTGATCGAAAAAAAGTGAGCTGACTTCATCAACCGGTCTATTATAACCCAGATCGAATCATAGCCCCCACTAGTTCGAGGCAAACCCGTCACAAAGTCCATGGCAATATGCTCCCACTTCCATTCGGGCCTTGATAATGGCTATAGTAATCCTGCAGGCCTTTGGTGCTCTGCTTTAACCTGTTGACACACTAAGCACTTGGAAACAAACTCAGCCACATCTCTCTTAAGTCCTTCTCACCAGTACACTTCCTTCAAATCTTGATACATCTTTGTAGCACCTGGATGTATCACATAGGCTGCCATGTGGGCCTCCTCCAATATCTCTCTCCTCAACCCACCACTATCAGGCACATAGAGTCTGGTTCCATACCTCAATACTCCATCCATGCCTCTGATAAACATCTTCTCTTTCTTTCCTTGAGGATTGTCTAAGACCTTTACTATGAACTCATCTTTACTTTGTGCCTTTTTAATTCAGTCCATTAGGACAGGCCTCACTCTAAAATGAGCTAGCAATGCATCTGCCTTAGAAACCTCCAAATGCACATCCATGTTTCCCAAGCTATGCATCTCTCTAACCAATAATCTCCTGTCTGTGGAGATATGTGCTAGGCTACCCATCGACTTTCGACTTAGGGCATCCACCACCACATTAGCTTTACCGGGATGGTAAAGAATAGTACAATCATAATCCTTCAGTAACTCCATCATCTGCGTTGTTGAAAATTCAAATCCCTCTGCTGAAATATATACTTCAAACTTTTGTGGTCTGTATATATCTCACAAGTTTCACCATACAAATAATGTCTCCAGATCTTTAAAGCAAACACAATTGTTGCCATCTCCAAATCGTGTGCTGGGTAATTCTGTTCATGTCTTTTAAGTTGTCTTGATGCATATGCAATCACCTTTTCGTGTTGCATTAACACGCATCCTAAACCAACCAATGAGGCATCACAATATACTGTATAACCCCCGGTACCCTTTGGTAGGCTCAATACTGGAGCTGTGGTGAGACATGTCTTAAGCTTCTCAAAGCTATCTTCACAAGTATTTGACCACACAAATTTTGTATCCTTACGTGTCAGCTTGGTAAGAGGGGCAGCTATTTTGGAGAAATCCTTAACAAAGCGACGATTATAACCTGCCAACCCTAAAAAGCTTCTAATCTCCGTAACTGATGTTGGCCTCGGCCATTTCTCTATTGCCTCTACTTTCTTTGGATCCACTTGTACCCCATCCTTAGACACCACATGTCCCAAGAATGTAACACTTTCAAGCCAGAACTCACATTTGGAGAACTTGGCATACAATCGATGTTCTCTCAAAATCTGGATCACTATCTTAAGATGCTGCTCATGCTCCTCTCGACTCCTCGAGTAGATCAAGATATCATCAATGAACACCACTACAAACTTGTCCAGGTAGGGCTTGAACACTCGATTCATCAAATCCATAAAGGCTGCAAGGGCATTGGTAAGCCCAAACGACATCACTAAGAACTCATAATGACCATACCTGGTCCGAAATGCAGTCTTTGGCACATCTTCATTCCGAATCCTCAATTGATGATACTCAGATCGTAGATCTATCTTCGAGAAACATTGTGCCCCTTGTAACTGATCAAACAAGTCATCTATTATTGGGATGGGGTATTTGTTCTTCACTGTTACCTTATTAAGTTGTTGGTAGTCAATGCATAGTCTAAGTGACCCATCTTTCTTCTTTACGAATAGCACCGGTGCACCCCATGGTGAGACACTGGGGTGAATGAAACCTTTGTCTAGCAGGTCCTCCAACTGATCCTTGAGCTCCTTGAGCTTTACCGGTACCATCCGATATGGGGGTATGGATATGGGTCTAGTATCAAGAATCAAGTCTATGCAAAATTCAATCTTTCACTCTGGAGATAATCCCGATAGTTCCTCGGGAAATACATCTACGAACTCATTCACTATCGACACTTGACTTATATCTCTGACCTCTGCTTAGTTATCCCTCACAACAGCTAGGTAACCTTGACAGCCTTGCCTTAATAACCTCCTGGCATATATGGCTGATGTCAAGTTGGTGGGAACATTACTTTTATCCCCCTAGATGCTAAATGATGGCTCATCCGGGAAATCAAATCTAATTATCTTATGGTAACAGTCTACACTGGCATGACAAGGTGACAGCCAGTCCATTCTTAATATCACATCAAAATCCAATGTGTCTAACACCACTAAATTCACTATTGTGCTCTTATCTTTGATTCGGACTACGCAGGACTGATATTCCCATTCAGCCACAAATGCCTCCTTTAAAGGAGTAGACACCATTAATTGTTCTTCTCTCCTAACACAGTCTTTACCCGATCGAAATGCAAAGCATGGAGAGATAAAAGAATGAGTAGATCCAGGATCAAATAATACTCTAGCATCCATATTACAGATGGAAAGAGTACTTGAAACTACTGCATTGGACGTTTGGGCATCTTGGGGAGTTAAGGCATATACCCTTGCCTGGCCTCTTCTTGCAAAACTTTGTTGTCCAGAGCCAGCCGGTCTACCCCGAAAAGAAGCCCCAGCACCTCTACCTCATGTCTCGCTAACCTCCTGGCCAGTTGAGACAGCTGCCGAAAGAGTAGACAAAGCTGGCCGAGTAGAACCACAAACAGAACCTTACGGTTGTTGAGCCATCGAGCAGTTCCTCCAAATGTGTCTAGGCTGGCCACAATTAAAACAAGCTCCTATAGCACGATAGCATCGTCCTCTATGTTGTCTCCCACAGGTATCACAAGGAGGAATAGGCTGACTACTCTACCTTGAGTCTTGTTGCTGCCTCCTTCCGCTAAAAGTTCTCTGCCCTGACCCAACATTAATACTCGTCATATCACTTCCCCGTTGAGGTAACCTTGACTCCCTCTGTGGGCCTTGATGGCTAAAAGATGAAATCCCATTATCGAAATTTCTATGACCTTGATAACCATCTGTCTTGGTTCGTTTTACTCTATCTCTTGCGACTCTATTCTCATTGGTCTTCATCTCAATCCGTTGAGCATAATCTACTGTCGCAGAATACGTATGGAAATCTCTCAAGGCCACAACTTTGAACAATGGTTCCACCAGTCCATCAACAAATCTTTGGACTTTCATCTCCTCGGTGGAAACCAAATATGGTGCATATCGAGACAATTGTGTAAATTTTATATCATACTCCGACACCGTCATGCTCGGAGTCTACACTAATGCCTCAAACTCTCTAGCTCTGGCACTTCGCACACTATGCGATAAAAACTGATCCAGGAAAGATGTACTGAATTCATTCCAAGTTAGCGGTGCAGCACCCGTCAGCCTACCCCTTCGCAAGAAGTCGTACCATTCCTGTGCTACATCCTCCAACTGAAAAGCTACTAGCTCCACTAATCTTGAACTAGAGCACCTCATAGCGTTACAAATCTTTTCCATCTTGTCTAAGAAAACCTGGGGTTTCTCCGATTCATCTGACCTCGTAAATGATGGAGGCTTGAGTTTAAGGAAGTCAGGGAGCGAAACCTCTACCAGAACTCTGTCACCCTCGGGATGTTGGCGATTTGTCTGGCCTTGGGAGCTAGGGGATTCTAGCTCCACATGTCTCCCCTCTACCATTTTCTGTATATCTTCCATACGGGCTGCCATCATTTCTACAACTCGATTGACTCCCTGTAGACCCGCCTCCAAGTCCTCAACGGTAATGCCCCCAGTCGGTGGCCTAGTAGTCTCACCTACAAGCTGTCCATACTCTCTCCTACTCTTGGGTGTATTTGCCCTCACCAGTCTAGTGACCCTACCACGTCTACCTCAACCTCTATGGGTGGGTGCCCGTAGCCTATCAGTCATCTCAATGGGGACATCCTGCTCCCCCACTCGTCTCGAGGTGGCTCATGTCTTAGTTGGCATTCTTACCTAGACATGAGCAAACACCCATTATTAGACACAATTACGAAAATAAGGTGGTTTCTAAGATTGGGAATTTATGTGGTTCCTCAATTATGAAATGTGCCGCGGCTCAGTTCATAATAAAAAATACCACATAAAGACCCGACTCTCTGCTGGACTCGACCATAACACCCTAGGACCTAACAACCTAGGGCTCTGATACCAACTTTGTCACGACTCAATTCCCAGGCCATGACCGGCGCAAGAACCCAGTGAGCGTAGCTCACTAAGCCCAAGGAAGCCTATCCATTTACCCTTGCTCAATAACTTTATCATATCATGCATACACACACACCTTTTCTCGGGTGTGAACATAGCCAAATCACAATGGCCTTATTTATAATAATATACATGCACTATATTAGTCATGTATTTAGCAATTTACATTGCATGCATACATTTACATTATTGAATGTATTTACAATACAAAAGGACCCAAGACTTTCAACGGAGACATTTACAATAAAAAGAATCACTATCGAATGCCAGACATATACCCAGGAGATGCACTACAGGGACTCCTCGATCTAAAGCCCAACAGTGTCCTGATCTGAAAACATGAATTTTTATAAAAACCTGAGTACAATACTCAGTGAGTGAATATTAGAGGGGAATAAGCAATTTAACCAGGAAATTTGACAATCATGATGCACCAGTTGGAAAACGAGACAGTTTTTTATTTAACTAATATTTAAACCCTTTCCACTTACTCTGAGATTTATTTTAGCTCAATACAATTATCGACAATTATTGCTGCAGCGGAAAGGTGTTCTTGTTGCAGCGTAGCGAAATCAAAACCGTCGTTGCACGAGGGTTTCGCTCATCTGTACAAGGGTTTCGGGTTAAACCCCTTTTTGTTCTCAATTTAAGGCAATTTGCATACCATACAATCACACATAATATACACAAAGACATGGCAATCATATATTTATATACGGCCAAGTCACACTGTCCTTGGTGGTAAAAGAGACATTTATCTGAGCACTTGCAGGTGTTACATATTGTCGTCCTTGCAAGCCCCTGGACAGCAATTCATGCTTCACTAAAATTTATGCGTTAAAATTTTCAGGAATTGTGGGCGTCACGTGTCGCCGTCCCCACTTTGCTCAATTCTATATTTTTAGGAAATTGTGGGCGCTACGTATCACCGTCCCCACTTTGCTCAATTCTAAATTTTTAAGAAATTATGGGCGCTACGTATTGTCATCCCCACTTTGCACACCATTACAAGCATGTGCATTTCCCACTTTGCACGTGCACAATTATATCGAATTCACATAAATTTCTTAACCATACATATAAACATCATATAGATGAGCAATATGCAACACAATCAAATTTCACAACAATAAAATAATATTTCATGAAAAGCTTGTTCCCATGGTACCCATTTTTTTTATGAAAATTGAATAAAATCATTCAAGCATTTTATTCAATAAATTCATATTTCCCAAAACCATTTTTGAGATGCAAATTCACTCACAGTATCGGAAAGCCGGATTCCGGGTGCACTCGGATTAACAATCCTCAATCACGATTCCTTTGCCTTTTTGAGACGTCTCACCACCTTTTTCACTTGATTTCTCCTTGAAATCACACTTTGTCTTGAATTTTTAGCTAGGTTTTATGGTTTTTCCTTTTGTTCTTTTTTCTTTCCCCTCAATTCTGATGTGAGCTGAAATTTGAGAGAGAAAATGAGTGCTAATGGCTGATTTTTAAGCTTAAATAATAAAATAAACAAGTTTACCATGTGGCATAATGCCATTGGCCCGTTTTTTATCTTTTTTGACTTTTCTTCCCATTCTTTTTCCACCACTTGATTAGTCAAGTCAAAATCTGATCCAAAGATGATCATGGCTGGAAAAGTATGTTCTGGTGGTGTAAAATTACGATTTTTGCCCCCGGGATGGTAAAATTACGATTTTACCCCTATACTCTGAAATATCCCAAAATTATATTATTTTCACTATCCAACCTCAAATAACACTAATATTAATCCATATTAACCAAATGGGACAAATTCTTTCAAAAAAATTCCCGTTTAGTACTCCGGTGGTAAAATTACCACTTTACCCTTGTGCTCCAAAAACACCGAGAATCACAATTTTACACTACTAAACATCATTTTATAATCCAATAATCATAACTGTATTTCATAAAATCATTTTTGGTCCAATGTGATCAAATTTTTGGCTAAAAAGCTCTATTAAATCATCAAATAGGAAAATGACCGTTTTGTCCCTAACTGGTCAATTTTCCCGATTGACTCCAAACTGGACCTTGAACTCCGAATCACTATTATGGGCTATTCTGTGGTTTTCAGAATTTTGAAATTCCTCTTAGAATTTCTATTTGAGGTATTTCAAGGTTCGATTTAACTTAATTGTACCACTAGGTACAATACTGGCTTTTAACAAATTTGACAAGGTCTCACATTTTTCTCTTTGTTCCTTAATCCAAGCTTGTTGGATCCTTTGGCATTCCTCATCACTTACCGAGGTTGCGTTTCTTCCGTACCCAGGAGGAAAATGTCTTACAACCGATGTAGGTGCTCTCCAATTACGAAAATCTTCACCCGCCATCCACATTCTTTTCCTCACCTCAGCACATCTCTCAGCCTCTCTCAAGAGGGAATTCCATATACTTACGTTGACATCATTACTGCTGGCACTTTTATTGGTTTCGGTAGCACTAGAATTTTTCAGGCTCCAAACCCTTGCTCTCAAATCCGCTGGAGTCTAATTGTCAGAAACTCTGAATGAATACCTTTACGAGCTGCTAGGTACCGAGCACCT
This sequence comes from Theobroma grandiflorum, assembly GCA_036013995.1. Lineage (NCBI taxonomy): Eukaryota > Viridiplantae > Streptophyta > Magnoliopsida > Malvales > Malvaceae > Theobroma > Theobroma grandiflorum. The sequence continues at coordinate 11,848,637 of CP142126.1, forward strand.
ACGGCTCCTGGCTGTCGATCCAATGATCCCTCACTGACGCTCGAAGAAGTGTTAGGATTATCATCCTTCCTAGACATGACAATCTATAAAATGAACGAAGTAAATTCAGATAACCTTAAGTGTTATATGCTAATGCATACTTGTAACTCTCTTAACCTAACTTAACTCGAGCCACACTAACACTGTAAATTTTTAAAACATTTTAAAACCAAAAACTCTGATCTTTAAAAACCAAAAGCTCTTATACCACTAAAATTGTCACGACCCAGAATACCCTATCGAGCCTGTAACAACCGTCGCGACATCCCGATAGGCACACATTACTCAGAATGCCGACCGGAACCCCGCAAGGCTTAGCATCAGTTTTCACACTTGCCCTGTGAGCAATAGTTATCAAATATCATAATTCAACGGATTATGAATCATTTCCAAATCAGAACATTAAAGTATTATTTTTCGGTTCATAGTGGCATTTTCGTCATTTTTCTTCAAAAATTTCAAAACTGGCTAAAAACGTAGTAGGTAAGTAGAAAACATATATTTAGTGATTAAAAGCAAATTTAATTATCTAAAACGTTCGTTTGAAATAAAAATTTGACTATTTGTATACAGTAAAAATATTCAATAAAATAATATATTTTCTTATAAAACAATTATTATAAAGCCATCGGTAAAAGATTTTTGCAGCGTAAAAGCTAAATATATTCTTACATACTATAGTACAAACAACCAAAGTATGAAATTTAAATTCTAGTGACACGTGGGCCCACAACTAACCAAAATATATCAAAAGCTAATAACCTACAGCTTTTGCCAATACAAAGTCCAACTGATGGTCCTTGACAAAATCTGCTAACTATGGAATTTCCTGAGCCTAAAATGTGAGGAAATGAGGGGTGGTGAGATTATAAAATCCCAATGAGTAAACAAATACCATCTAAACTATTTAAAGTCGAGTAAAAGGAGACAATTAAAATAAACCAATGTAAAATGTTTCATAACATTTCCTTTCCTTTCGCCAAGTGAATTAATTTCATTTCACTTGAAAAGTTACATGGCTTATGATTATTCAAAAAACTTGGCTCATGCCAACAAAATCTTACTCGGTGACACCTTGATCAGAGGTATCCATCTGAGATCGCCAAGGTTGTTTAAATTCCACAATTTATCAAATTTCAGCCATTCCTTAGCGTTAGCGGAGTTCACCCTCACGTGGTGGTTTGGCGTAAGATGAACTCTGTTATACCTTTGGAGTTACCCTACACGCCTCTCATCAGAGGTATAATATACGGGGTTTACTGTGCCTCTCTAAATAGGTTGGTCCACAGAAACCCGCCCACTGTAGTAAGCTAGTTATTATCCCACCAAGTCAATCAAATACACACTTGCTTGATTTGGCAATTTATTCATTACACAGTCCATTCAGACAAAAACGGAAAATTCATAATTTTCAATAGAAAATCAATTCAGCCAATCATGCCAATTTATCATAAGCCATCTATTCAGTTCATGATTTATAACATTGCAAAAGATCTCCAATTACTCTAATCTCAAAACCAGTATTCAATTTTCAAATCAATTTATAAAAATCAAATTTATTTTATAAATTCAATTTATTTTGGAAATTTACATTTTTCTCATAAAATAGGTATTTCACCAAATCAAATAATTTTATCATAAAATCATCAAATTGTATAAAATCTACTCTAGATAATTAAGGTGATAATGAGTTCACTCACAGTATCAGGAGTAAAAATACTCCTAGTCCCGGTCTTTGGTGTAATCTCTTTATCCTTAGCAAATATCTCACCACCTATACATCATACATGGCACAAAATTCAATAATTTGTGTCAATTTATCTTAGACTGTTTCAGGCTCTCTAATTCTAAATGAATGCATGCGATGGGATGCAAAATGTCCGATTAATCGCTTAAATGCGATATTCGACCTAAGTCACACTATACTTGGTCTAATCTGCTAAAATCTCCAATTAAATTCCAAATCAATTCTTTTCACTTTCTACACTCCAATTATACCTAAATTACCCCAATGGACATGAATGAGATTCAATTTATTAGTCCAAACCACAAAATACACCGATCTATACACTAAGCAAAAATTCATATTTTTATGCCAAAAATTCCCATTTAATTTCTAGTCTCACCAATCATCAAATTTCACCAAAATAGCATGAATTATCATCATTTCCAGCATCAATTCCCCCTAGAAAATTCAGCCAAAGTGGGTTAAATAAAGGACAAGTATTTTTCTTGCTAGATTTTCACACTTAACATTACTAATCAACTAAAAACACCAAATTCCATTGAAATCTAGCAAAATCAAGACTCAAAACTCCTCCATGAATGTTCAACCAGCATGGGTTTAGTATGAAATCTCAAGTTCTAATAATGGAAAATGGAAAGAATTGCATGGGTAAGGTAGATCACTAACAAAATCAAAGAAATTTTACCTTTGCTTGATCAAATCCTTGAATTCCAACACTTTTTCTCCAATTTTCCACCTAGGGTTTGCTTGTTTTTCCTTTCCCCTCTTTGTTCTAGTTTTGGCCGACCATGCGGTTGAAATGGGCTGATTTTTTTGTGCTTTTTATAAAGAAATATTAAATAACTAAAAGCTTGACACGTGGCGACATTTCATTGGTCCAAGTTTTGATATTTATCTTTTATTCTTTAATTCTTCACCACACATTATGCCATATTTATCCATTCCCACCATAAATAAAATCCACAAATTTGATAAGTTTTGGGGGTGAAAATTACCGTTTTGCCCATGATGTGGTAAAATTACGATTTTGCCCCTATACTCCAAAAAGTATCGAAATTACATTTTTTTTCACTTTCCAACAGTAAATTACACTCCAATAGATCAATCTTAGTTAAATGAGGTTAAAATCTTTTCTAAAAATTCTCATTTTGTCCTCAGGTGGTAAAATTATCGTTTTGCCCATGCGCTCCAAAAATACCAAGAATTACAATTTTTTACTGCCAAACACCATATTATACTTGAAATGATTAATTTTGCTCAAAAATTTCATTAAACAACCAAATTTAAATTTTGGGTGGCAAAATGATCATTTTGCCCCTAATCGGTCAGTATACTCGATTAACCCAAAATTCGCCATCGAACTCCGAATCATCATTTTAAGTCTTTCCTGGACTGTGAATGTCCCAATTTCACCTTAGAGTCTATATTTTAACTAGTTCGAGATTTAATTCAGCTTAGATGTACCTCTAGGTTCAACACTGACTTTTGATAAAATTTCAGAGCTTTCCACATGTGCAAACATGTTGTCCATTAAATGTATGACATGGTCAATATTTTAAGACTGGGTTTGACAAGTTAGAATGCGCATGAATGCATTAGTTGATAAGACGTTAAGCAATATAAATGGGATAGGCTTGCTTGGGCTTCATGAGCTATGCTCATTGGGCCCATGCATCGATCATGGCCCAGAAATTGGGTTGTGATAAACTTGGTATCAGAGCCCTAGGTTGTTTAGGTCTTAGGATGTTCTTGTTTGGTCCAGCAGAGAGTCGGGTCTTTATGTGGGATCTTTGATTATGAATTGTGAACCACGACACATCTCATAATCAAGGAACCGCATAAATTCTTTTTCTTAGAAACCACCTTATTTCCTTAACTGTGACTATGAAATGTGTTTAATAACAAGTGTTTGCTCTTGTCTAGGTAAGAATGTCGCCTAAGACACGGGCCGTCTCAAGACGGATGGGGGAACAAGATGCCCCCACTAAGATGACTGATAGGCCACGAGTATCCACCTTTAAGGGGCAAGGTAGACGTGGTAGGGTCACTAGGCTGGTGAAGGCTGATACACCTTTGAGTAGAAGAGATGAAGGACAGTCTTTAGGTAAGGCAAATAGACCACCAATTAAGGGCATTACTATTGAGGATTTGGCGATAGGTCTATAGGGAGTTAATCGGGTTGTAGAGATGATGGCAGCCCGTATGGATGATATACAGAAGGTAGTAGACGGAAGACATGTAGCACAAGCGTCCCCTAGTTCATAAAGCCAAATCGACTGCCAACCTCCAAAGGGTGAAAGAGGTCAGGTAAAGGTTTCACTTACTAACTTTCTAAAGCTTAAGCCTCCATCATTTACTGGGTCGGATACATCGGAGAAACCCCAAGATTTCTTAGACAAGATGGAAAAGATTTGTAATGCCATGGGATGTTCTAGCATTAGATCAGAGGAGCTAGTAGCTTTTCAATTGAATGATGTAGCACAAGAATGGTATGACTCCTTACGATAGGGTAGGCTGACAAATGTTGCATTGTTGACTTGGAATGAATTTAGTATAGCTTTTTTAGATCGATTTTTATCACTTAGTGTACGAAATGCCAGAGCTATAGAGTTTGAGGTGTTGATGTAGACTCTGAGTATGACAGTGTAGGAGTATGATATAAAATTCATGTAGTTGTCTCGATATACACCTTATTTAGTTTCCTCAAAGGAGATGAAGATCCAAAGGTTTGTGGATGGGTTGGTGGAACCATTGTTTAAGGTTGTGGCCTCTTAAGATTTGAATACTTACTCTGCGGTAGTGGATTGTTCTTAACGAATTGAGATAAGGACTAGTGAGAGTAGAGCCATAAGAGATAGAGCAAAAAGGGCCAAGATAGAGGGTTATCAAGGTCGTAGAGATTTCGACAATGGGATTTTGTCTTCTAGCAGTCAAGGCCTACAAAGGGGATCAATGTTACCCCAACGGAGGAGTGATGTGGTGAGTACCAGCGTTGTGTCAGGGTAAAAAACTATTAGTGGAAGGAGACAGTAATAAGATTCAAAGAAGAGTAGTCAGGCTATTCCTTCTTGTGATACTTGTGGAAAACGACACAGAGGACGATGCTATCTTACTACATGAGCTTGTTTTAGTTATGGCCAGCCTGGACATATTTGGAGGAACTGCCCGATGGCTCAACAACCGCAAGGTTCTGTTCATGGTTCTACTTAACTAGCTTTATCTGCTCCTTCGACAACTGTCTCAATTGGCCAAGAGGTTAGCGAGATAAGAGATAGAGGTGCCGGTGCTTCCTCTCGAGGTAAACCATTTAGGTCTGGAAGTCAAAGTTCTACAAGAAGAGGCCAAGCGAGGGTATATGCTTTAACTCCCCAAGAGGCTCAAACATCTAATGTAGTAGTCTCAAGTACTCTTTCTATTTGTAATATGAATGCTTGGGTATTGTTTGACCCTGGATCTACCCACTCTTTTATTTCTCCATGTTTCGCACATTGGTTGGGTAAGAATCGTGTTAGGAGAGAAGAACAATTAGTGGTATCTACTTCTTTAAAGGAGGCATTTGTGGCAGAATGAGAATATAAGTCTTGTGTGGTTAAAGTCAAGGAAAAAGATACTTTGGTGAATCTAGTGGTGTTAAACAGCTTAGATTTTGATGTGATCTTGGGAATAGATTGGCTATCGCCTTGCCACGTTAGTGTGGATTGCTACCATAAGTTGGTTAGATTTGATTTTCCAAGTGAGCCATCGTTTAGTATTCAGGGGGATAGAAGCAATGTTCCAACCAACTTGATATCAGTTATGCCTACTAGAAGGTTGTTAAGACATGGTTGTCAAGGTTACTTGGTTATTGTGAGGGATACCCAAATAAAGGTCGGAGATATAAGCCAAGTGTCGGTAGTGAATGAGTTTGTGGATGTATTTCCAAAAGAACTATCGAGTTTACCTCTAGAGCGAGAGATTGAATTCTATATAGATTTGATTCTTGATACTAGACCCATATCCATACCCTTGTATCGAATGGCACCGGTAGAGCTTAAGGAGTTTAAGGATCAGTTGGAAGATCTGCTAGATAAAAGTTTCATTCGCCCTAACGTCTCACCATGGGGAGCACTGTTTCTATTTATTAAAGAAGAAAGATGGGTCACTTAGACTATGCATTGACTACCGATAACTTAATAAGGTAACGATAAAGAATAAGTACCCCTTCGCAAGAATAGATGACCTGTTTGATCAACTACAAGGGGCACAATGTTTCTCTAAGATAGATCTGCGATCTGAGTATCATCAATTGAGGATCCGAAAGGAAGACATACCCAAGACTACATTTCGAACAAGATATAGACATTATGAGTTATTGGTGATGTCGTTTGTGCTTACTAATGCCCCTGCGGCCTTTTATGGATTTGATGAACTGAGTGTTCAAGCCCTATTTTGACAAGTTTGTAATGGTGTTCATTGATGATATCTTGATCTACTTGAAGAGTTGAGAGGAGCACAAGCAGCATCTTAAGATAGTGCTCCAAACTTTGAGAGAACATCAATTTTATGCCAAGTTCTTCAAATGTGAGTTCTGGCTTGAAAGTGTTACATTCTTGGGACATGTGGTATCTAAGGATGGGGTACAAGTCGATCCAAAGAAAGTCGAGGCAGTAGAAAAGTGGTCAAGGCCAACATCAGTTACATAGATTAGAAGCTTTTTAGGGTTGGCAGGCTACTATCGTCGCTTTGTCAAGGATTTTTCAAGAATAGCCACCCCACTGACCAAGCTAACACGTAAAGATACAAAATTTGAGTGGTCAAATGCTTGTGAGAATAGCTTTAAGAATCTTAAGACACGTCTCACCACAACTCCAATGTTAAGTCTACCACAAGGCACATGAGGTTATATAGTATTTTGTGATGTATTGTTGGTTGGTTTAGGGTGTGTGTTAATGCAGCATGGGAAGGTGATTGCATATGCATCAAGACAACTCAAAAGGCAAAAGCAGAATTACCCCGCACACGATTTGGAGATGGCAACAATCGTGTTTGCCTCAAAAATATGGAGACATTATTGTATGGTAAGACTTGCGAAATATATACGGACCATAAACCTCTGAAATATATATTTTAGCAGAGGGATCTCAAGTTGTGGCAACGTAGGTGGATGGAGTTGTTAAAAAATTATTATTGTACTATTCTTTACCATCTCGGTAAGGCAAATGTAATGGCTGATGCCTTGAGTCGAAAATCGATAGGGAGCCTGGCACATATCTCTACAGATATGAGATTTTTGATTAGAGATATGCATAGCTTGGGAGACATGGGTGTGCATTTGGAAGTTTTCGAATCAGATGCATTGCTAGCACATTGTAGAGTGAGGCTTGTCCTAATGGATCGAATTAAAGGAACGCAAAGTAAAGATGAGTTCATAGCTAAGACTTTAGAGGATCCTCATGGAAAGAGAGAAAAAATGTTTACCAAAGGCATAAACGGAGTGTTGAGGTATGGAACTAGGCTTTATGTATCGGATAGTGATGGATTAAGGAGTGAGATATTAGAGGAGGCGTATATGGCAACCTATGTGGTACATCCAGGAGCTACAAAGATGTATCAAGATTTAAAAGAAATGTATTAGTGGGAAAGACTTAAGAAAGATGTGGCTGAGTTTGTCTCCAAGTGCCTAGTGTGTCAACAAGTTAAAGCAGAGCACCAAAGGCCTACCAGATTATTACAGCCGTTACCAATGCCAGAATGGAAGTGAAAGCATATTGCAATGGACTTTGTAACGGGTTTGCCTCGAACTAGTGGGGGTTATGACTCGATCTGGGTCATAGTGGATCGGTTAACGAAATCAACTCATTTCCTTCCAGTTAAAACTACATACAGGGCTGCCCAGTATGCCCAGCTTTATGTAGACGAGATAATACGGTTGCACAGCACTTTTATTTCTATAGTGTCGGACAGAGGGACATAGTTCACTAGAAAATTTTGGGAAAAGTTACAAGAAGCATTGGGCACTAAGTTGGAGTTTAGCACAGCTTTTCAACCCCAGACTGATGGATAGTCTGAACGGACAATACAGACATTGGAAGATATGTTGAGGGCATGTGTAATAGGCCTTGGAGTCAAATGGAATCGGTATCTACCCTTAGTGGAGTTTGCTTACAATAACAGTTTCCAAACTAGCATCCAAATGGCACCATTTGAAGCATTATATGAAAAGAGGTGCATGTCACCCATTGGATGGCTAGAGGTGGGGGAAAGGAAACTTTTAGGGCCTGAGTTGGTGCAGGACACCACCGATAAAATACGTATGATTCGCCAGATGATGTTTACAATACAAAGTAGACAAAAGTCCTATGCTGATAATCGACGGGGGGACTTGGAGTTTCAAGTGGGAGACCATGTATTTTTAAAGACTTTAGAGAGGGTTGGAGTAGCGGCGTATCGATTAGCATTATTGCATGACCTTTCGAATATTCACCTGGTGTTCCATGTGTCGATGTTGATGAAGTATAATCCGGATCCTTCTCATGTAATACGGTATGAAACCATTCAATTGCAAGATGATTTGACTTATGAGGAACAACTGATAGCTATCCTTGATAGGCAAGCCAAAAAGCTCCGATCATAGGATATGGCCTTAGTGAAAGTGTTGTGGCGAAATCACACTAATGAAGAGATAATGTGGGAAGTTAAGAACGAGATGTGGACAAAGTATCCACACCTTTTTGATACATAAAGGTAAGCTACCTTACAGTTGGATTTAAATTCAAGGACCGAATTTCTTTTAGTGGGAGAGAATGTGAGATCTTGTCAAGCCCAACACTATAAAATATTTGCCATGTCATTCATGTGCTTGATAACATGCTTGCATACTTGAATACTTCAAAAAAATCATCAAAAAGTCAGTATTATACGTAGTGGTACAACTAAGTTGATTTCAACCTCAAACTAGTTCAAATAGAGATTTTAAGATAAAATTGAGAATTTTAAAACCCTAGAATGACTGAATATGGTGATTCGGAGTTCAAGGATTAATTCGGAGTCAAATTAGAATTTTCATGATGTAGGGGTAAAATGGTCATTTTGCCATCCGATGGCAAAATTGGAATTTTTCACCACCCAACACTTGTCATGCCCATGGATTTTATCCATTAACATTTTATGTTATGGATAATTGAAATATTTTATGTGGTGGAGAAAGAAAGCTTAATTGTTAAGTGTTAAATATGGACCAATGGTATGGTGACAAATGGCAAGCTTTCATTTCTTTATAATTTACATTAAAAATCAGCATATGACTCTTTCATTTCACTCCCATATGTTCGGCCTCACCAAGGAAAAGAAGAAAAAGGGAAGAACAAAACCCTAGTTAGAAGAATTCAAGAGAAATTCACTAAATTTCAAGGAATCAAGTGACAAAAAGTATAATTTTTCAATTTTAGCTTAAGATCTATCTTTCCTAAGCATTCTTTCTCATTATCCATTGTTGAAATTCATGATTTCATGATGAATCCCTTGTTGGCTAAACCTAGAGAGAGAAGATTTGATGATGAATTTAGTTGGAAAACATGTTATTCTAGTGTTTTTAGTTGGTTAGTGATGTGTAGCATGAAAAGCAAATAGGAAAAAATCCATGTTCTTCCATCACCCTCATTGGCCGAATCTTCCTTATGGTACGTTGATGGTGCATTTGATTTCATTTCAACTGATTTGGTTAGGAATTAATGATTTATAGTGTAAAAATCAAGTACGAAAAAAAAACCATAGTGTTTATGCACCCACCATGGTCGAATTTCATAAGGAATCTAGTGATGATGATTCTTGAAATATCTTGTGTTATTTAGTTAGAATTTAATGAATGGTGGTGATGAAAATCGAAAATGGTAATTTTAAAGTATAGTTCTTTTAGTAAATACGTTGAATAACAATAAGGAAGTCAAACTCATTAAGGCACTTTGGTGTATTTTGGGACATTGGAAGTGTGATGAATATATTTGGAATCAATTTGGATGATTTGGTTAAATCAAATATAGCAACCACTCTCTGATCACTACTAGTGTCTGCGACCTTCGGGAGATCCCACCAAATCCCGAACAAGCCTTTACAAAACTCCCAAAATATTTATTAAACATGTTAACAAATAGGCAAATAATTAATAATAATAATATTGTACTGTTAATATTCTATTTCCAATAATAGCAATTAAATTTGAAGATACAAAATTTTAACAATACATACTTATGGTTTTACTATGCTGATAATATGAAAATTTTTCATGCGACTAAACTCTAGACAGTGGAGCAACTTGAAGTAAATTGCTATGAGATGCCTTTACCTATCCACAAATAATTGAGCGCGCCAATGACTACGTTCTAGATCGATCTCTATTTGCAAAAAGGGAAAAACGGGGCGTGAGTCTCATAGATTCAGTGAATATCATTGACTCAGTGAATAGGGAGTAGATAGGAAACAAGCAAATGACAGATCATTTGAATATAAAATGCAAGATTATGAAATTAATTTATTTCAAATAGGGGTTTTGTGCCTTATAACCCTTTTCGAATCAAATCAATAAAATTGAGCAAGCTCCAGTGCAACCAAATAATATTTAAAATTATGCATAAATCATAACTCGCCCATATGCAAGGAATTACTGATTTAGTTCACTGAAAACAAATAGGGGAGCTATGAAAAACCATTTAATTCAATTTTCTCATCATGCCAAGCAACATGATTCATAACATTAAAACTTATTTCAATCTATGTAAAATAATTATATTTTATCTTAAATAAACAATAAGGCTTATGACTTCTTAAAAACTCAGCTCGTGCCATAAAAATCAATCTCTTACTCAGTCCTTAGGGATACCTTGGCCCGAGGCTATCCCAACCGAGTCCGCCAAGGCTTTATAAAAAAATCATGTACTCATAAAACATATTTTTAATTTGAAAACATAGTCATTCCTTGACGTTGGCTGAGTTCACCTTCACGTAGTGGTTCGGTGTGAAATGAACTCTAAATCGTTATCTCGGGAGTTACCCTCCACACATTTCTACCAAGGTAAAATAATAATTGGGCTTACCGTGCCCCTCTAATAGGCTAGTCCACGGAAACTCGCCACTGTAGCAACTAATCCCACCAATCCAATAAAAGCCAACAGCATGACATGGCGATTTTATCACTATCCAGCCTATCAAGGCAAAATCAACAGTGCATATATTTTTCACAATTACTAAGTGAGCCATTCATGCCAGTATTGTCATAAGCTAATCAATTTCAAAACAAGTTAAAAATCTCAATTCATTATTAAAACTGTCTTAAAAATCATTTACAACCTTGAAGTACCGTTTAAAATTTATTCTCAAAACGTTCGACATAAAATATAATAAAATCAATTGTTATTTCCATTAAATAAAATTTGGTGCATGAATTTCGAAACATACTTCACATGGCAATCAGGCATCATAATCATGAATACACACTACACAAGTATAAGGCACAATTTTGAATGTAAATCCAATTGAAAAGCTTGTTTCCCGGTTTAAAAGAACTTTATGTATATGGTCTATCTATAAATATATCCAAATCAACTTTCAAAATAACTCGCATCCACAAAATACCTAAAATTCTACCAGCTCATGCTTTCCACAGATGTACTTATGCGATAAATCATGCATATACATATATATAGATAATTATGAAAATTTTAAAGTAGACACCCTCTACTCACCTTGAAATAGCGGGATATTACATCGCTATTTTTGTACGCATATATAATTATTTCCATTTCTTGGTCACCTATTTCGTTCGGCACGCCTCCACCACAACGTTCCTAGCATCAAATTTAAATTCAACATGCTTAATTGCACATTTATATGGGTAGTAACTTAATTAAATTTCCTTAAGTAACTTGCATATTTTTCATCTAAAAATATGCACAATATTAATAAACTACCTATAAACCTTAAAATATCGCATTTACTTACCCTTAGGCCTTTGTCATTTTTTTATGACTTTTGGGCCTATCCGTGGGCTTTTTCAATTTTCTCCTATTAGGCCAAGCCCATTCACTTTTATCCTATTGGGCCATGCCCAATTTTAGTTCTTATTGGGCCATGCCCAATTTTTTTTTACTTGGGCCATGCCCACACACATTTTTTTCTTTTTCTTTTCTTTTTTTGTCTTTTTCTTTCTTTCTTCTACATTTCTTTCTTCTTTCTTTTTTTCAACCCATTTCTCTTTCTTCTTCCTCCTCCCTTCACCACCGTGGCAGCTCTTTCCTCCTCCCATCTTTCACTCACAAATCGATCACCACAAGCTCTAATTTTTTCATGGCATGAAACCTGAAAATTTTAACAGTTATGCTGCCCCCTTTAGCTCTAATTTTCAATAGCCAAACATTACCATTTTCAGCTACTAAAAACCTCAAAATTTCAGCAACTTCAAGCTTAATTTCCAGCATCAATAACCTGAAATTTTCAGCACCTAAATCCCTTCAAAGTGTAGCCAAAATAGTCCCACCAAAGTGCAAAAATTTTCAGATTTTCTTACCTCCTTCAAGAACCGTATTTTCTTCTCTTTTCCCTCTTTTTTTGCTGCCAATTTCCTGCACCAAAAACCAACCTCTTTCTCCTCCAAAAGTGCAAAATCAGCCTTCTTCCTCTCACAAAATTGTTGAATTTTTTTGGGTTTTTTCTCCCCACCTTTCACGCCACTTTCTTCTCTCCTTTATCTCTCGATTTTTCTTCTATCTTTCTCTCTTCTTTTGTCTGTTCTTTCCTTTCTCTTCTTTCCATCTTTTTCTTGTCTTTTTTACCTTTCTTAGCCGACCCTTCTAGGCTCTTCTTCCATATTCTTTTGTCTTCTTTTATTTCTTTTCTTCCTTCTTACATGACTGGCCCCACTTTTACTTTGTCTTGACTTTGTTTTGTTGTTCTTCCAACCTTTGTTTCTTTTATTCTTTTCTTTCCTTTTTGTCTTCATCCTAACTTTATTCCCTCATTATTAATTATCCAATTCATTCTCATAATATGTTTATTCCTTCCAATTAATTTAATTTCACATACTATATCTTAAATTTTATTTTAATTAACACGCCTCCATCAAAATTTTATAATTTAAAATTAATACTTCCAACATGTGTAAAAATTCCAATTTCCATCTATCTTCATTCTCTTATACGTGTATAATCAAAATATTAAAATTACACTTCAACACGGTGTCTCTATAACGTTTAAATATTTTCTTACCGCGTTAACTCGACTAAAAATTTGCGTCGTATGATTTTCACCGTTTCGTCCAAAATTCTTCTTTACTGCTCCTCCCCCACTTAAATTAGTCATATTTCATTTTTTATGACTAATTTTGATAATAAATAAAATATTAATATTTTAATATTAATTTATTGAATAAAATATTATTGTATTCTAATTTTTTTCACTTACTTTCTTTGGTCTCGAAATACATTATTATGTCTCGGTTTACCTCCAAATCATCCTTTAACTTACTAATTCACCTCCGACGAAAATATTATTATTTAACTATTATTTCTGAGCGTCCGAAATATTTTTCTTTTGAACGTTTCTTTCATACTCTGTCATTATTTCGCACGTTAATTCGCATCAATTAATCCTTCGTTTAATCAACAAAGTCTTATTAGCGTCTAACAAAGGTACGGGGTATTACAATCTCCCCCACTTAAAAATAAATTCGTCCTCGAATCATCGATTATGCATATTTACATAGCCATCCACAATTCATCGACCTTGATCCTTTATCAAGCCTTCCAACATTCAAACATTTATCCAACCATTGGCTACCGATTTAACTTGTCATCCAATCTTTATTTCATTTTATTTACTTCCATACCATTTTCATTCTAGTATCTCATAGTACATAAGGATCAAAACATGCTTTATTTATTTCAGATATATTTAACATCATGGATTATCTAAATCTAATAACCATTAGTAACCATATTCCCGAAATTAAAACTCCAGTACTTTCATAATCGAGTGCTCACTAGATAATTTTCAATTTATACCACAAGGCATTTCGATAATTAACGATATTTTTGTATATATCCTTATAATCTTAATCAACCTCTTTAATCAATAGTTTCATCTCTTAAAAATTAAGTTGCTCAAAATTTTCCTTCAAGGTTTCTTTCTAAGTCTTGTCTTGATTATTGATCATTTCTTCTCACATTTAGTCTAATTATATTCACCATCATGTGATAGTTACACCAAGCCAATGTCGATATTTTATTTCCATACAAAAGTCAATCGTTAATTGACGCCATCACTAAACACCATGTGTCATTAAATCAACTTTACTTAACCAAAATTCATATTCTAATATCATGTCTATAGATCATGGCTCGTTACCAAAGTCTTTACTAGTATATGAATACTCGAAATCTCAAATCATCATCTCTTCCTAAATAGATTTTCATAATTCCCGTAACGTATTTTTATTCCTTTACCAAGGTTAATTTCATTTAATCAAACCATAACATCTTTGTTCTTTAAATATTTGTAACACATTTCAACCTCCGCTTATCATTATTAGGCACTTTGCCTTGATAATTACTTAAATAAATTAAGGTTGATGAGGAAGGTACATTTCACAATTTATGTCTCGTATCTACAAACATGTCTCGACATGCTTGTATGATTGCAGTCCATCACCATACTTATATGACATATTATTCACGAGTCCCAACTTGTCAAGCCCAGCTCTAAAAAATCTATCATGTCAATTATATTCTTGACATCACACTGGTATACTAGAATATTCTAGAAAAAGGAATGAAAGTCGGTATTGTACTTAGCAGTACAAATAAATTGATTTATACCTCGAACTAATTAAAATAGGAATTTAAAGTGAAATTGGAAATTTCACAGTCTAGGGATGACTCAAAACAGTGATTCGGAGTTCGATGGTCGATTTGGAGTCAATCGAAAATATTGACCAATTAAGGGCAAATTGGTCATTTTGCCACCTAAAATTTAAATTTAGTTATTTGATGAAAATTTTGACCAAGATTAATCATTTGAAGTATAATATGATCATTTAAAACATAATATGAGGTTTAGCGGTGAAAAATGTTAATTTATGGTATTTTTGGGGTACTGGGGCAAAACGATAATTTTGTCACTAAAGGACAAAACGAGAATTTTTAAAAAAGATTTTAACCCCATTTGACTAAGATTGATTAATTGGAGTGTAACTTGAGGTTGGAAAGTGAAAATAATGTAATTTCTGTACTTTTCGGAGTATAGGGGCAAAAATCATAATTTTGTCGCCCGGGGGCAAAACGGTAAATTTTCACCCCCAATACTTGTCAAATTGGTGGATTTTATTTGTGGTGGGAATGGATAAATATGATAATTGTGTGGTGGAGAATTAAAGAATTAAAAGTCAAATATTTAAAAAAATTAGCCAATTAGAAAATGTCATGTGGCATACTTTTAATATTTTATTATTCTTTATAAAAAGGCATAAAAATCAACCCATAAAACCCATTTTCTCTCACCATATTCGGCCAAAGCAACCAGCAACAAGAAGAAAGGAAGAACAAAGGAAGAAACCAAAAACCTAGGTGGAAAATCAAAGGAAAAGTGAGAAAAATCAAAGAATCAAGCTAGGTAAGTTGAAATTTCTTTAATTTTCCTTGAAACCTAGCTTACCCATGCATTATTTCTTTATTTCCATGAATGAATGACATGTTTTCATGAGGAATTAAGGTCTGACCGAATGGGTATGGAAGAGATTTGATTATGGAAATGGCTTGATTTTGAACTATGTTGATCTTTAGAGATAGTTAATCATGTTTAGGAAGCAAAACAATAAGAAAAATTCCATTTCCTCCACAATCCTTCATAGGCCGAATTTCATAGTGAGTGTGTTGAGAATGAAATGATTTCATTTCAAGTAAAATGGGTTAAGTAAGGATGAATTATGGTGAGAGAATTAAGAATGTTAGTGTTTAAATCGGTTAATGATAAATGGTGTGAAAATCGGTAAGAACATAATATGTTCTTCATTTAACCCATTTAGGCCGAAATTTCTAGGGGGAGAATTGATGCTGAAATTGATGATATTTCATGCTATTTTGGTGATAATTGATGTTTGGTGAGGTTATAAATTAAATGAAAATTTTTGGTGCAAATATACAAATTTTACCTAATAGGGGTAAAAGCGTAATTTGTGGTCTATGACTGATACACTGACCCACATTTACAGTAATTGAGTATTGTGGATATAATTGGACTATTAGAAATTGAAATGGGTCAAATCGAAGTTGAATTGAAGGTTTTAGCAATTTAGACAGTGTGTAGGTGGGTCGATCGGACACCGTGATTAAACGACTGTCCGAATCATTTTATCTTATTTCCATGCATCATGTAGAGCCTAAAATCATTTATTGTGGTTTGACACAAATAATTGAAAATGTGTCAAAAATTATGAATAGGTGGTGAGCCATTGGATAAAAGTAAAAGACTGTACCTGTGAACTGGAAATATGAGTATTTTTACTCCTAATATTGTGAGTGGACAATTTATCGTCTTAAATATCTAGAGTAATTATACTTGTTTGATGCTTTTATTGAATGGTGAGTTTAAATAATAAAATATTATGTTTTCCAATTAAAATGTCTTTTAATAAAAATGAGATTTATACTAGTTTTGAAATCAAATATTGTTTGGGAAAAATTGAGTATATGGAGACTGTGTTGAATTTTATGATTTTATATGTGATTGAAATTGTGGCTTATGACACTATGGTTGCATGATGGCTAAATTTTTGGGGTTAGCATGAAATATATGAACAGTTTTGGTTTGGTCTCGGTAGATTGGATTAAATTTTATTCGTCGCATTATGCTACTGAAAATTTTATGGGTCTGGTGGTATATTAAACGGTCACTGCAGTGATGGGGGTTTCCATGGACTGCCTATGAGAGGGGCACGGTAACCCAATTAATTATATACATACCTTCAAGGGGAGATGTGGGTGAAGTATCTCCTGAGGTAAAAATTTGAGTGCACCTCACATTCGGACCACCACGTAAGAGTGAGACTCAACCAACGCCAAAGAACGGCTAGGTGTCAAAGGTGAAAACATGGTTATGGGTATAGGACATTTAATAGCTTTAGCAGTCTCGATTAGATGCCTCAGCCAAGGTATCTCTGAGAATGATTTTAGCAGGGGCCAAGTTTAAGAAATTCATAAGTCAAAAAGTTTTGATGAAAAGAAATTGTTTGGCATGGATTGAAACAAATTTTGAGTTATGAATATTATTAAGATATAACGTTTTTATGTTGTCTCGATCTACTCGGCTTTAGATGCTTTCGATGGTAATTGTTTATTCACTGGGTTTATGTAATCTCACCCTTCTTCCTATCCATATTTTAGGCTCAGGATAAGTTGTAGATAACCGGTTGCATCGAAGACTGCAATTGGATTACACTTCCAGAAAAACTGTAGGTTCACTACTTTCATCATAATTGGTTAGTCGGGGACCCATGTGTCACTGTAATTTAAATTTCATACTTTGGTCTTTTGTCTCTTAGTATGCATTAATATAATTATCTTTTACGTTGCGAAAATTAATTCTCAATAGCAGTACAAAAATTCTTTTATAAGAAAATAATTTATTTTATTGAATATTTTTATTTTATTAAAATAGTTAAAATTTTACTTCAAATGAACATTTTAGACTTCTAAAATTACTTTTAATTATAAAATATATGTTTTCTACTCATCTTTTATATTTTTGCTCAGTTTGGGGTTTTCGAGGGAAAATGATGAAAATGCCCCTGTGAGCTAGGAGACAATATATTTTCATTTTTTTAATTTGAAAATAACTTTTGATTTTTGAAATGTTATATTTAATAACTGTTGCTCATCGGGGAGATGTGGAAGCTTATACAAAAGCCTTGCGAGGTTTCGGTCGGTGTTCGGGGTATGAATACCCATCTAGATTTCGCGGCGGTTGTCACCGGCTCGATAGGGAGTTTCGGGTTATGACACAACTTGACTATATAACCTTTTCCTCCTTAGACTTTAATGTTTCTCTTTGTGGAAAATCTCTTGAACTATATTATCAAGGTATTCACAGAGTGGATGCAAGTCCATAACTTATAGTTCAATGCCTAAAATAGTGAACACAATTTCATCGTTAGAGTTCTACTCTTACCTACCAATCATAACTTCCTTTGCTTATTTACTTATACATTGCTTGGTTACTCGCTAGCCATTTATAACCATTCTAATTCAAAATCTTATAAATAGTCGAACTGGTGTGCTCTCATACCTTTCCATACATCTCCATAACACTTAAACACTTCCTTTAATACAATTTTGTTGAAAATTTAAACAATCAAAGGTTGATTCTCCAAGCCTTTCATAACCTTAACATTTCAAAATATGCTTATTAACAATCCATCTTATTGGTTCCCAATGGATATTATTTTACGATTCCTTCAAAGTGTTCGTGTTTTTAATCTGGACCATATAAAACTAACTTGATATGATTACATTAATTATCCTTAAATTCCTTAAACACAATGTAACAACATCCATATTTCTCTCATTACTCATCTAATCACGGTCCGATATCCGCATATGCTTAATGATCTTACTGACCCTTTAGGTTAATCTTTATGGGATCATTGGATCTTGTACAATATCACAATTCCTAAAGGTCATCCTTGTTTTTCATTTACCTTTTGTGCTTCCCTCGAATACCTTTTTATTTATTTCACTATTAATTACTCACTTAAAACTTAGACTCATGTGAGTCATATGGAAGAGGTGCATATTAGAATTACCTTCAATCGCCCTTGTATTATCCCTTTAATCAATATATATCATTACTTTTCCTTTAACGTCTACACAGTCAACTTTGATATTTATAAAACTTAATATAAATTTTACTTTAGTGTCCCTCAACGTTATAATCAATATCTATTTTCAACCTTGAGCTGATTCATACACTAATAAGTATAGCTAACACAGTTCCATCAACCCTCGAGATCTCATCGTCGCTTAATTGAATTCAAAACCAGCTCTATTTGAGCTACTATGCACCTATTTAGCACATATTCACATTTAAAATATTTGAAAAATTAAATACCATTCATATACGGGTAGGGTAACTTTATTAACATAGTGCACTTACTTCAGTGCACGCGAGTATCAATTTTCATCTCCCTTATACTCAATTTATAACTCACTAGTGGGTTCCAATAATCATCATTTATTTCAGTCAAAATATACCCCATAGCCATCAAATTTCCTCCCATAGCCAATCATGGCTCAAATGTTAACTCCATAGAACGAAGGAGTTATTACAGACTTATTAGTCCAATTTCACTTTTCCCCACTGTTTGGTCGAAGGGATATATCCACCATATCAGCCTTTTATTAAAAGCATCTGCTTAAAATATTTTCAATAGTAGCTCAGGTATTGGGTGGCATCTCAAACCCAGACTACGGTAATCAATTCTCATCATTTACTTGTCACTTATGACTACTTAAGGTGGTTTTCTAAAATAAAAAGTCTATACAGCCTCCTGCTTCTAATCGGTGCTACAGTCACTGACTATAAACAAGACTCTACACAGACTCTACTACTCCGTTGTTTCACACAAGAATTCCTAAGACTCCACTAAACCTAAAGCTCTGATACCAATACTGTAGTGACCACTCTCCAATCACTACCAACATCTGAGACCTTCAGGAGATCCCGTCAAGTCCCGAACAAGTCTTTACGGAACTCCCAAAATATTTATTAAACATGTTAACAAATAGGCAAATAATTAATAATAATAATAATTGTACTATTAATATTCTATTTCCAATAATAGCAATTAAATTTGAAGATACAAAATTTTAACAATACATATTCATGGTTTTACTATACTAATAATATGAAAAATTTTCATGCGACTAAACTCTAAACAGCGGAGCGACTCGAAGTAAATTGCTATGAGATGCCTTTACCTATCCACAAATAACTGAGCGCACCAATGACTACGCTCTAGATCAATCTCTATCTGTAAAAAGGGAAAAATAGGTTATCAGTGTAACACCCTGTTCCTTTGTTGGACATAAATAAATTTTATTGATCAAAGGAATGATCATTTGATGCCAATCGGCGTGCTAAGGAACGCTCAAGAATAAATTGTTTCGCACATGCATAACCCACAATTAAATATTAGTATTTTTGTCGAAGATGAATTAGTGAGCTGACAGATGATTCGAACGTAAAACGACACATAATAATGTGTTTCGGGACCAAAGAATACAAGTGAAATTTTTTAGAATAAAATAATATTTTATTTAATAAAATAATATTAAAATATTAATATTTTATATAATATTGGAAATTAGTCATGAAAAAGAAAATATGACTAATTTAAGTGGGGGAGAAGAAATAAAGAATAATTTTGAAGAAAAACGACGAAAATCGTACAACGTGATTTTTATCAAGTACACGCGGTAAAGTAAATATTAATTATTATGGTGACACCGTGTTGGAATGCGATCTTAATATTTTGATATATATATATGTGTGAAGGAAGAAGAATAGAAGGAAATTGAAATTGAATAAGTGTGGATAGGAATTAAAAATATTGGACTTAATTTTTTGAGAGCAAAATGTTAAAAAACTTAGAAACTTTCTTGTACATGTTTTAGTATTTTGGCCATATCTCAAGCTACAAAACTTCAATTGCTAAAATTTTTAGATCACTGGAAAGCTAAGAGACAGAGCTACAACTTTTATGAAGATCACTTCACTCAGTACAAAGCTACAATAGAGAAAATCATGTTTGAAAGTAGCTAGACGTGATATGTTGGGAATGGAAATTGTTAGGATTGACAATTAAATTTTTGGCTCTCTTATTACATTTTTAAGCCTAATTAAATCCTAAGTTAATTAAATCTTAAATGAATATTTAGAAGGTGAAATGAGGGAATAAGATAAGCATTAAAAAAGAAAGAAAAAAAGAAAAGAATAAAAGAAATAAATGACGGAAGAAAAGACAAAAGGAAACAAAACAAATAAAGTAAAAGAAATGTGAGTATGTGTGACATATGAGAGAGGTGAAAGAACAAATAAAGAAATAAGAAAAGGCAAGGAAATAAAGGAGACAAGAAGAATAAAACAAAGAAAAGAAAAGAAGATAAGAGAAGTGGGGTGCTTGGTCAAAAGAAGAGAAAGAGGACAAAACAAATAAAAAAAGGAGAAATAAGAGATAAGAAGAGTCTAGAATGAGAGAAAAATAAAAGGAAAAAACTAAGGGGATAAGGTCAGCAAAGAGGAAAGAAAACAAGCAAGAAAGACTGAGCAAAGGAAGAAGAGAAAGGGAAGGAGAAGAGAGAAGAAAAAACAGTGAGACACAAATAGAGAAGAAAAGCCAAAATTCGGTAACTTAGAGAGGCACAAAGGAGCTGATTTTTTGCACTTCAAATGAGGTCAGAGAGCTGAAATTTTTGTGGTTTTATGGCTGAAAAATTCTAAAAATTTTGAGGTGAGAAAATTGATTTTTTTGGCTGCTGATTTGATGCTTGAAATTGAGTTAAAAAGTACAGAATTTGTTGTGGAAATTGTGTAAGCATGGGGCTGATTTTTGGAGGTTTATTGGTTGAACATTTAAGTTGAAAATTTGCAAGATCTTGGGGATGAAAGGGGGGCAACTTGGCTGCTAGAAATCGAGCTGAGAAAGTGCAGCAAATGGAGTAGAGAATTAAGCTGAAAATGGAAGAGAAAATGAAAGGAAAAAGGTGGCCGTTTGGTGAATAGAAGAGAGAGGAACGGAAGAGCCACCAACTACGGTGGTGGAGAGGACAGACTGCCACGGTGGGAGGAAGGCCACGGGCTGGAAAGAGAGGACCAGACTAGTTGTAGACAGTTGTATTTGCCGAGGACGACAGTTGATTTTTGCAACTTCATCCGCAGTAGGTTTTCGTCCTCCTT
Source organism: Theobroma grandiflorum (assembly GCA_036013995.1). NCBI lineage: Eukaryota > Viridiplantae > Streptophyta > Magnoliopsida > Malvales > Malvaceae > Theobroma > Theobroma grandiflorum. Next base: position 11,870,397 of record CP142126.1, read on the forward strand.
ACTTTTGTGTATTCGTGGGCCTACGAGTCACTATAAATATACATGTGTACTCTACTTATTTATATTTCAATATGTATGATTTTATTTTGTGTTTACGCTATAAAATTTGTTTACCAAACACTCTCTAAATATTATTTGATAAAAAACTAAGATATTTTATTAAATATTTTCTTTTTTTATTATATTTCGATAATTACTATTTTGTTTAAAAATGAACGTTTATATAATAAAACGTGTTTCTAATTTTGAAATATGTACTTTCTAAGTATTTGACACACAATTATCTGGATTTGAAATTTTTGATAAAATGAGCGAAATGCCCCTGTGAGTCGAGAATAATTTTCTGGTCACTTTGGTTTGAAAATGGCTAGTAATTATTTAAATATGACGTTCGAAAATCGACGCTTACAGGGGAAGTAAGAAAACTGATACAATAGCCTTGCAGGATTTCGGTCGATATTCGGGGTATGAATACTTATCGAGACGTCGCGGCAGTTGTCGCAGGCCCGATGGGAGTTTCGGGTCGTGACAATTTGATTGGTATCAAAACTCTTGGTTTCAAAGTTTGGTTTTAAAGTGTTGGTTTTAAAAAGTCATTTTAGAATTTACAGTGTCAGTGTTGCCTCGAGTTAGGTTATGTCAAGTTAGGTTTATTAGGATGCATTTGCATGTAGAACCTAAGGTCGCTTAAATCTGCAGAAATTTTCCTTTATAGATCGATATGCCTCCTAGACGCGAGCAACCGCCTATTACTCGATCGACCGGGAGAGGAAGGGGTCATTCCCAACCTCGGCTATTAGAGGCGGTAGAGGAAAAGATGGTTGCATCTACGTTTCGAGCAACACCTGCTGCTGAGCAGGTAGAACCTATTTCTGAGCAAGCAAAGAGTTCTCCACATCCACCACCTCTTTTGCCACCTACGGGCGCTCCTGCCATGCCGCCCGAAGCGGCACAGGCATTAGCATCATATTTTACCGCGATGGCTGGTCAGGCACAGACTGGTCAGGTTCCACCTCCAATGCCTCCAGTTGTATCTACAGTACCACCACTGACGTAGGAAGTTTCCATTTTTAAGAAACTGAAGGAAGCTAGGGAGCTTGGCTGCGTTTCTTTTACTAGTGAGTTGGACGCAACCACGACAAAGAATTGGATTAATCAGATATCAGAGACCTTTATGGATATGAGACTAGACAACGAGATGAAATTAATGGAGACCACAAGGTTGTTGTAGAAACGGGCTAGTACCTGGTGAAGAGTAGTAAAATCCCATTCCACTACGCCATTGACCTGGATAGATTTTCTTAGAGAGTTCGATGGTTAGTACTTCACGTACTTCCATCAGAAAGAGAAGAGAAGAGAATTTCTAAGCCTGAAGCATGGGAATTCAACAATAGAGGAGTATAAGACTCGTTTTAACAAGTTGATGTTGTATGTTTCGAAATTTGTAAGGATGGAGCAAGATCAAGCAAGTCACTTTGAGGAAGGGCTTTGTAACGAGATTAGGGAACGAATGACTATAATTGGCAGAGAGTCTCACAAGGAAGTGGTGCAGATGGCTCTAAGAGCCAAAAAGCTCATTAATGGAATTCGGAGAATACGGGCTGAGTTTGCTAAGAGGAGGAACTCTAGTGTATCCACTAGTCAGCCACCCAAGAGAGGTAGGGACACATCTGCTTCTAGGAGTACTACTTCTATTTTGGTAACATCTCCTCGACCCTAGTTTTCGTAATTGTAGCAGAGACTTTCGAGGTTCAATAGATCGGGGATGACTAGTTCGGGAAAGAGTTTCGAAGGTTCAGACAGATGCAAAAGATGCGAGAAATTTCATATTAGGCCGTGCAAGGTAGCTGTACAATGCTATCATTATGGATAGATGGGTCATATTAAGAGGAATTGCCCATAGTTCAGACAAGGTACAGTAGCTGCCCCATCTACACTCGTCCGCATGGACATATAGTGTAGAGAGTTGGTAGGACCACAACAGAGGCAAAGAATGGTCATACGATCTAGTATGGAGAGTAATACTCCAACACATCCATTTTTCAGACCACCAGTTCACACTCCGACGAGGGTATTTGTAGTTACAGAGGAGGAAGCGCGTGCTCGACCTAGCACCGTGACAGGTATCATGTCTTTATTTGGTAGAGATACATATGTTTTAATTGACTTTGGCTCTTATAGATTTTATGTCAATACAACATTTGCATCATTTGCAAATAGAAACCTGTCACCATTAGAGGAAGAAGTCATAGTTCACACTCTTCTAGAAGAGTAACTAGTTAGAAACAGTTGCTATAGAGATTGTGGAATAAGAGTCGGTGAGGAAGAATTTAGAGGTAATTTGATTCCTTGAGAGATTCAAGATTTTGATTTGATATTGGGTATGGACTGGTTGAGTACTTATCGGGCGAATGTGGACTACTTTAAAAAAGAAGTTGTTCTTCGGAGTTCGGAGGGAGTAGAGATTATATTTGCAAGGGAACGCCAGATATTACCATCTTGTGTAATTTTGGCCATCAAAGCTTTAAAATTGGTGCAAAAAGGATACCCAGCTTATTTGGCCTATGTGATTGATGCTTCAGTAGGGAAACCTAAGTTAAAGGATGTCCTAGTAGTGAGTGAGTTTCCAGATGTATTTCTTGATGACTTATTGAGACTACTTTCAGATTGAGAGCTTGAGTTCCCTATTGATTTACTCCCGAGTACTGCACCTATTTCTATTCCCCCATATAGAATGGCTCTCGTAGAATTGAAGGAACTGAAGGGTCAGTTACAAGACCTGGTAGATAAGGGTTTCATTCACCCCAGTATTTCTCCTTGTGGAGCACCAGTCTTGCTTGTTAAGAAAAAAGATAGTACTCTTCGACTATGTGTCGATTATCAACAACTGAATAGAGTGATCGTCAAGAATAAGTATCCTTTACCCTAGATAGATGATCTCTTTGATCAGTTGTGAGGTGCTATGGTATTCTCTAAAATTGATTTAAGGTCTGGGTACTATCAGTTGAAGATTAAAGAGCAGGAAGCACCCAAGATTGCATTCAGAACTAGATATGGGCATTATGAGTTTTTGGTGATGCCATTTGGTTTGACTAATGCTCCGACAGCGTTCATGGATCTTATGAACAAGGTATTTCATCCATATTTAGACCAGTTTGTGATAGTCTTTATTGATGACATCCTGATATATTTGAGGAGTAATGAAAACCATGTTGCCCATTTACGTATTGTGTTACAGATTTTACGTGAGAGACAACTCTACGCCAAATTCTCTAAATGTGAATTTTGGTTGAAAGAAATGATATTCTTGGGACATGTAGTGTCTGGTATTGGAATTTATGTTAATCCCAAGAAAATCGAGGCAATATTACAATGGGAGCAACCGAGGACGGTAATAGAGATTCAAAGTTTTCTCGGATTAGCTGGTTATTATCAAAGGTTTGTTCAAGGATTTTTCCTAATAGTTGCTCCATTGACTCGTTTGACTCGTAAGGGAGTTAAATTTGATTGGGACGATGTCTGTGAGAGTCGGTTTCAAGAGCTAAAGAATAAATTAACCTCCGTTCCCATTTTAACACTTTCGATGAATGGAAAAAAGTTTGTGGTATATAGCGATGCTTCTAAATTGGGTTTGGGATGTGTATTGATGCAGGATGAAAAAGTAATAGCCTATGCTTTCCGACAGTTGAAGAAGCATGAGGTAAATTACCCTACCCATGATCTTGAATTAGCAGTAATGGTTTTCACACTAAAGATCTGGAGACACTATCTGTATGGTGAGAGTTGTCGGATCTTTACTGATCATAAAAGTTTGAAGTATTTGCTCACCCAGAAGGAGTTGAATTTGAGACAGAGAAGATGGTTAGAATTAATCAAGGATTACAACTTAGTGATCGACTATCACTCAGGAAAGGCGAATGTAGTAGCAGATGCCTTAAGTCATAAATCCTCATCGTCGACAACAGTAGCATTTCAGAGTTCTTATCTCTTTATGTTAATTAAAATGAAGTCCTTAACGATCTAGATGAATATTGGTGAAAATGGATCTTTACTTTCTAGTTTCTTGGTAAGGCCTTAATTGTTGAATCAGATTAAAAAGTTGCAGCAATCTGATGATGAGTTGAGACAAGTAGCTTGAAAGTTGCAAGATGGGGAAGATAGTGAATTCAGACTTGGAGATGATGGTATGCTGATGTTTAGAAACCGGGTTTGTGTTCCAAGTGATGGACGGTTAAGGCAAGCTATTTTAGAGGAAGCACATTCATCCGCCTACGCCATGCATCCCGATAACACCAAGATGTATCAGACTATTAAGGAGAACTACTGGTGGCTAGGCATGAAAAGAGACATAGTAGAATTTGTAGCAAAATGTCTCGTATGCCAACAAGTTAAGGCGGAACATCAGAAGCCAACAAGTACTCTTCAGCCTTTATCGATTCCCGAGTGGAAGTGGGAACATATAACTATGGATTTTGTGTTGAGTTTGCCATAAACACAGAGCCGGAAAGATGCCATCTAGGTGATTGTTGACAGATTAACCAAGTCCGCTCATTTTCTAGCTATCCATAGTACTTACTCTATTGAGAAATTGGCGAAGCGCTACTTAGATGAAGTAGTGAGACTACATGGAGTATCAGTTTCCATTGTGTCAGACCAGGACCCTTGATTCACATCTCGATTCTAGCCAAAATTGTAAAAAGCTCTTGCAACTAATTTAAAATTTAGTACAGCCTTCCATCTGTAGACCGACGGTCAGTTTAAGAGGACTATTCAGACTCTAGAGGACATGTTACGGGCATGTCTCATCAATTATACTAGAAATTGGGACAGACACTTACCTATGGTGGAGTTTGCATACAATAATAGTTTTCAGTCCAGTATTGGCATGGCACTATACGAAGCTTTGTATGGAAGGAAATGTCGAACTCCACTATGTTGGGATGAAGTAGGTGAAAGGAAACTAGTTAATGTGGAATTGATAGATTTGACTAATGATAAGATTAAAGTCATCCGAGAACGACTAAAGATAACACAGGATAGGCATAAGAGCTATGCGGACAGAAGGAGAAAAGATTTGGAATTCAAAGTTGATGATAAAGTTTTTCTTAAGATTTCTTCTTGGAAAGGTAACAACTTAAAAAAATATTGAAACTATTAAGTTGTATTTGATTTCACTATTATGATATATTGTGGTATCTATTGGGTAATGAAAGGTGTGATTTGATTCACGAAGCAGGGAAAGCTCAACCCCAGAAATATCGAACCCTTTCGGATTTTTGAGAGGATAGGGCCAGTGGCTTACAGACTTGAGTTACCCCTAGAGCTAGATCGAATGCATAATGTCTTCCACGTTTCGATGTTGAAAAAGTATGTACCTGACCTTTCTCATATTCTCGAAGCACCTCCGATGGAATTGCATGAAAGTTTGAAGTTTAAGGTGAAACCGGTAAGCATTCTAGATTGAAAGGATTGAGTATTGAGGAACAAAAGCATTCCCATGGTGAAAGTCTTGTGGAGGAATGCTCATATGGAAGAAATGACGTGGAAAGTCGAACAATAGATAAGAAACCAATACCCACACTTGTTCTTGGAATCAAGTAAGTTAAATTTTGAGGGTAAAATTTTATTTTAAGGGGGGTAGTGTTGTTAAGCCCGACCCTAAATTATCTGACATGACATTTATATATGTGACATCATGCCTGCATATTTGAATAGTTCGGTAGAGTTGATAAAAGCCGATATTGTACTTAGAAGTACAAATAAGTTGATTTAAACCTCGAACTAATTAAAATAAGAATTTTAAGGAGAAATTGAGAATTTCACAGTCCAAAGATTACTCGAAACAATGATTCAGAGTTCGATGGCCAATTTGGAGTTAATCGAGAAAATTGATCGGTGAGGGGCAAAATGGTCATCTTGCCATTTAAGGACAAAATGGGGATTTTTAATAATGATTTTGATCACATTTGATCAAGAATGATTATTTGGAGTAAAATATGAGGTTTAGCAGTGAAAGATTTTCAAATCTCGTTATTTTTGTAGTATAGGGGTAAAACGGTAATTTTACTTTATTGGGGGCAAAACGGTAAATTCCACCACCAAAATTTGTCAAAGACCAAGGATTTTGTTTGACAATAGAATAGATAAATATGGAAATAATTGTGGTGGAAAAGTTAATAGAAAAAGTCAAATAATTAAAATAATGGACCAATCGCTTTATGCCATGTGTCAAGCTTTAGTATTTTAATATTAAAGTATAAAAATCAGCTTATAACCTTCATTTTCTCTCACCAAAGTCGGCATGAACCAGAATTAAAGGGAAAGGAAAGGAAACAAAGGGGAAAAACAAAAATATAGCCAAGAAATCAAGGGGTTTCAAGGGTTTTTCAAAGATCAAGCAACATAAAGGTAAAATTTCTTTAATTTAGCTTGAAACCTAGCTTACCCATGCTTTAGTTCTTGTTTTTCATGGCTGAATATTGAGTTATCATGCTGAATTGAGGAAGGCCGAATGGGTATGAGAAAGATTTGATAATGAAAATTTATTGATTTTTAGTTATGTTGATGTTTGGTGATAGTTAAGTATATTTATGAACAAAACTATAAGAAAAATATTCAATTCCTCTAGGATTCTTCATTGGCTGAACCATGAGGGTTGAATATCAATGAGGGATTGGTTGTATTTCAAGAAAAATGGCTCGGAAAAATGAAGAATTAAGTGAGAAATGTGACTAGAAAAAATTATGGTGTTAGTGCACCGTAATGACCAAATTTTTCCATGGAGAAATTGAAGGATTTTAATGCTGAATTTAGGTTATTTAAAAATGTATTTGATGAATTAAGGCATTAGAAGAGAAATGGAGTGATTTGGACACAATCGTCATTTAATCGGGAAATCGATCGAATTTAATCGATAACGTGTTTAAGTGATATTCAAACGAATTTTACATTTCATATCATGCATTAGTAATTTAAATTAGTTTATATTAACTTAGGGGCAATATAGTAAATTCTCTAATTTTTGTAACATCCCGTACCTTTGTTGGACATATAAGATTTTATTGATCAAAGGAATGATCATTTAATGCGAATCGACGTGCTAAGGAACGCTCAAGAATAAATTATTTCGCACGCGTAGAACCCACAATTAAATATTAGTATTTTCATCGGAGACAAATTAATAAGCTTACGGATGATTCGGAGGAAAACCGACATATAATAATGTGTTTCGGGACCAAAGAATACACGTGAAAATTTTTGAAATAAAATAATATTTTATTTAATAAAATAATATTAAAATATTAATGTTTTATATAATGTTGAAAATTAGTCATGAAAAAGGAAAGATGACTAATTTAAGTGGGGGAGAAGAAATAATGAATAATTTTGAAGGAAAACGGTAAAAATCGTATGACGTGATTTTTATCGAGTACATCCGGTAAAGTAAATATTTAAATATTATGGTGACACTACGTTAGAATGCGATCTCAATATTTTGATATATATATGTGTGAAGGAAGAAGAATAGAAGGAAATTGAAATTTAATAAGTGTGGATAGAAATTTAAAATATTGGACTTAATTTTTGGAGAGCAAAGTGTTGAAGAACTCAGAAACTTTCTTGTATATACTTTAGTATTTTAGCCATATCTCAAGCTACAGAACTCCAATTACTAAAATTCTTAGACCATTGGAAAGCTAAGAGACAGAGCTACAACTTTAATGAAGATCACTTTGCCTATTTTGGTCTCTACAATAGAGAAAATCTCATTGGAATGTGGCTAGATGTGATATATCAAGAATAGAAATTGTAAGGATTGACAATTAAATTTTTGGCTCTCTTATTACATTTTTAAGCCTAATTAAATCCTAGGTTAATTAAATCTTAAATGAATATTTAGAAGGTGAAATGAGAGAATAAGATAAGTATAAAAAAAAAGAAAGAAAAGAATAAAAGAAATAAATGATGGAAGAGAAGACAAAAGGAAACAAAATAAAGAAAGTAAAAGAAATGTGAGAGTCTGTGACAGATGAGAAACGTGAAAGAACAAATAAAGAAATAAAAAAAGGTAAGGAAATAATGAGACAAAAAGAATAAAACAAAGAAAAGAAAAAAAGATAAGAGAAGTGGGGTGCTCGGTCAAAGGAAGAGAAAGAGAACAAAACAAACAAAAGAAGGAGAAAGAAGAGATAAGAAGAGTCTAAAAGGAGAGAAAAGTAAAAGGAAAGAACTAAAGGGATAAGGTGGGCAAAAAGGAAAGAAAACAAGCAAAAAAGACCGAGCAAAGGAAGAAGAGAAAGGGAAGGAGAAAAGAAAAAAAAAAAATCGAGAGACACAAAGAGATAAGAGAAGTCGAAATTTGGCAACTTAGAAAGGCACAAAGCAGCTGATTTTTCTGTACTTCAAAAGAGGTAAGAGAGCTGAAATTTTTATGGTTATATGGCAAAAAAATTTTGGAAATTTTGAGGTGAGAAAACTAATTTATTTGGCTGCTGATTTGGTGCTTGAAATTAAGTTAAAAAGTGCAGAATTTGTTGTGGAAATTGTGTAAGCATGTGGCTGATTTTTGGAGGTTTATTGGTTGAACATTTAAGCTGAAATTTTGCAGGATCTTGGGGCTAAAAGAGGGCAGCTTGGCTGTTGGAAATTGAGCTGAGAAAGTGTAGCAAATGAAATAGAAAATTGAGTTGAAAATGGAAGAGAGAATGGAAGGAAAAAAAAAGAAAATGGAGGAGAAAGTGTGGTCACGGTGGTGCATGGAGGAAGCCACGGTGGGAAGGAGGCCACAGGCTAGAAAAAAAGGAGAAGAAAAAGACGTGGAAGAGAAAGAAAAGAAAATAGAAATGAAAATGAAAGAATAAAAAAAAAAAGTGGGCCAAATAAGAAAAATAAAATTGGGCAAGGCCCAATGAAGAAATAAAAATTTGACAAGGCCCAATAGGAAAGATTAAATGAGCTTGGCCCAATAGGAAAGATTAAATGAGCTTGGCCCAATAGGAAAAGTGGAAAGGGCTCATGGGCAAGGTCCAATAGCTAGGAGGAATGGAAATGGCCCAATGGTAAGATTTTTATTATATTTCAAGGTTTATGGATAGTTTAACATTTGCATATTTTAGATGAAAAATATGCAAGTTTTTTAAGGAATTTTAATTGAATTACTACTCATACAAATGCATGATTAAATATATAGAATTTAAATTTTTATGTTGCTAGGAACGTTTGTCGAGGAGGCAAGCCGAGCAAAATAGGTGATCAAGAAATAAAAATAATTATATACGCATACAAAAATAACGATGAAATATTTCACTATTTAAAGATAAGGATCGATTTAGCGTGCAGTTATCGATGCGCTTAGTTATTTGTGGATAGGTAGAGAACCATTTGGTAAGGGTAGGAGACTGCACCCGTGCACCGAGAATAGGAATATCTCTACTCTTAATACTGTGAGTGGACAATTTATTGTCTTAAATATCTAGAGTAATTATATTTTTTGATGCTTTTATTGAATGGTGGATTTAAATCATTAAATGTTATGTTTTCCAATTAAAATGTATTTTAATAAAAATGAGATTTATTTTGGTTTTGAAATCAAATATTATTTTCGAGGAAAATTGAGTATATGGAGACTGGATTGAATTTATAATTTTATATGCTATTGAAATTGTGGCCTATGACACTATGGTAGCATGATACCTAAATTTTTAGGGTTTGGCATGAAATCTATGAATAGTTTTGGTTTGGTCTTGGTAGACTGGATTAAATTTTATTCGTCATATTATGCTATTGGAAATTTTATGGGTCTGGTGGTATATTAAATGGTCATTGCGGTGGTAGGAGTTTCCATGGACTGCCTATGGAGAGGCACGGTAACCTAATCAATTATATACATACCTCTAGGGGGAGATGATGGATGAAGTATCTCTTGAGGAAATATTTGAGTGCACCTCATGTTCGAACCACCACGTGAGAGTGAGACTTAGCCAACGCTAAGGAATAGCTGTGTGTGTCAGATGGCAAAACATGGTTATGGGTGTGGGACATTTAACAGCCTTGGCGGTCTCAGTGGGATACCTTAACGAAGGTACTCGCGAGAATGATTCTAGTAGGGGACAAGTTTAAGAAATTGTTTGGTATGGATTGGAACAAAATTTGACTTATGAATACTATTGTGATATAACATTTTTATAGTGTCTCCACCTGTGAGACCCTGTTGACTTTGTTAAAAGACAGTATTGTACTGAGTAGTACAACTAAATTAAATCGAGCCTTGAACTAGTTTAAATAGAAATTCTAAGAGGAATTTCAAAATTCTGAGACCCATAGAATGACTCAGAATAGTGATTTGGAGTTCAAGGTCCAGTTTGGAGTCAATCGGGAAAATTGACCGGTTAGGGACAAAACGGTCATTTTCTCATTTGTTGATTTATGGAGATTTTAGCCAAAATTTGATCACATTGGACAAAAAGATAATTATATGATATACAGTTATCATTATGGAATCATAAAATGATGTTAAGCAGTGTAAAAATTGTGATTTCCGGTGTTTTTGGAGCACAAGGGCAAAATGGTAATTTTGCCACCGGAGTGCGAAATGTGAATTTTTTTGAAACGATTTTGCCCCAATTGGGTAATATTGATTTATATTAGTGTTATTTGAGGTTGGACAGTGAAAATAAAACAATTCCGGGACATTTCGGAGTATAGGGGCAAAACCGTAATTTTACCATCCCGGGGGCAAAACGGTAATTTTCCACCACCAGAATAATTTTTTCCAGCCATGATCATCTATGGATCAGATTTTTACTTGATTAATCAAGTGGTGGAGAAAGAATGGAAGAAAAAGTCAAAAAGTCAAAAAACGGGCCAATCACATGGTGCCACGTGGCAAGCCTTTATATTTTATTATTTAAGCCTAAAAATCAGCCTTTAACCATCATTTTCTCTCTCCAAATTCTGGAAAAGAACCGATTGAAGGGAAGAAAAGAAGAACAAAGGGAAAACCATAAAAACCTAGGCCAAAATCCATAGTTTTCAAGTGTTTTTCAAGATTCAAGCAAAACAAAGGTAACTTTTCTTTAGATTTACTCTAACCCTAGCTTATCTATGCTTTTGTTCTTGATTTCCATGCTTGAACATTGAGATATCATGAAGAGTTTAATTCTGAAAAATGGGTATGAGTATGGATTTGATGTTGGATTGGATTGAATTTAAACTATGTTGGTGTTTAATGGTAGTTAAGCATGATTATGGACAAAAATGGAAGAAAGAAATTGAATCTCATGGTGGTTCTTTGTTAGGCCGAACCTAGGGTGGAGAGTGCATGAGGAAAATTGGTTCATTTCAAATGAAATGGTTTCATTTGAAATGAAGGAAATTAGAAAATGACAAATGCAAGTGAAAAATGTAGTAGAAAAATTTTCAGTGCTAATGCACTGTATTGGCCGAATTTTTCTATAAAGAAATGGAAAATATTGAATGTTGAAATTGGCACTAATTACATGATGTGGGATGAATTAAGCTATGAGAAAAAGAATGGTGCAATTTGGAATCAAATTGGACATAATAGCCGATTAATCGGGTAATCGGTCGAGAGTAGGCAATATCGCGTTAAAGTGATAATCGGACGCATTTTTGCCTTTGAGTATCATATGTGAGCAATTTCAATTGGTTTATATTAGTTGGGGACAATATAGTAAATTCCCTATTTTTATTCTGTGTTAAGGTGGTGAGAAGTCCGAGAAAGGCGAGGGAATCGTGATTGAGGATTTTAATCCGAGAGCATCCGGAATCCGGATTTGTGAGAAGGTGAGTGAACTTGCATTTCAAATTATTTGGGAAATGCAAATTGTATTGATGTGGATAATTAAATGATTTATCCAAAGTTTTTAAAAATACGTGCCGGGAACAAGCCCTTGATAAAAATGATTTTTATGTGGTAAATATGTGTTATGCATGAAGCATAAAAATATGTGTTATGCATGAAGGCATAGAAAATATGTATTATGCATGAAAGCATAAAAATATGTGTTATGCGTGAAGGCATAAAAATTATGTGTTATGCTTGAAAGCATAAAATTATGTGTTATGCGTGAAGGCATAAAAATTATGTGTTATGCTTGAAAGCATGAAATTATGTGGTATGCATGAAGGCATGAAATATTATTTTATTGATGTGAAATTTGAGTGTGATAAATGTGTACATTGTGATGATGTTTACATGGATGGTTGAGAAGTGTTGTGAAAGTGTTACCACCGTGCACGTGTGAAGAAGGAAAATGCATATGCCTGAATGGTATGCATAGTGGGGACCGCGAGACGTAACGCCCACTAATTCCTTGAAATTCAGAATTTAGTAAAGTGGGGACCGCGAGACGTAACGCCCACTATTTACTAAAAGAAATTCTGAAAGCTGAGCATAGTGGGGACCGCGAGACGTAACGCCCACTAATGCCTTGAAATTCAGAATTTAGCATAGTGGGGACCGCGAGACGTAACGCCCACTAATGCCTTGAAATTCTGAATTGAGCAAAGTGGGGACCGCGAGACGTAACGCCCACGATTCCTGGAAATGTTCACGCATGAATTGTGGTAAAGCGTGATTTGATGTCCAGGAGCTTGGCAGCGACGCTGAGTGATACCGCTTGTCGAGTGCTCTGATACTCCAGCTATGTGCACGATGTGGGGGGATGCACATGAGCTGGTGAGATTAAGTGATATTGTTAGTGCACGAGGTGCACATGATGACTCCAGCTATGGGAGCTGGTGAGAAAATGGTGATAATTGTGTGATTTCGTGTGAAATTGAATGTTAATTCAATTAATAATTAAATTAAATGAGGGGAAGGGTTTGATAATAAATTGGATCAAAATGATTGTGTTCCAAAATGTGTGCATATATGTATATATGTTGTGCATTGATAGATAATGTTGTGTAATGATTATAACCGTACGTGTGAATGATGATTTGGGGCTCATAGAGGATAGGATTGCTGTGTGATCTCCTATCCATGAGCGAATGATGATAAGGGACTTATAGATGGAAGGGATGCTGAGTGATACCCCTTACCAATTAATTTCTGTCTACTAATTTGGAAGGGATGCTGAGTGATACCCCTTACCAAATGATTTCCGCCCATGAGTTTGGAAGGGATGCTGAGTGATACCTTTTACCAAATAATGTTTGCCCAAGAACTTGGCGGCAAAGCTGAGTGATACTGCTTGCCAAGTTCCTTGATAAATGTTTTTCCACTAAGGATAGTGAATATTAGCAGTGTATATGATTGCTTATGTATTTGTGTATATATGTGATTGTAGGGTATGCGAATTGTTTGAAATTGAAGATGAAAATATTTCAATGACATTAAATATGATTGTCATGCATCTGTGTATATCAACATGATGCCTATATGTATTATTGAGAAATTATGTGAAATTGAGTGTACTGAATCTGTGTACCCTTGTATTGTGCTGATATGCATTATTAATAAATTATGGTGAAATTGATGCAACCGTGCATGTGCGGAGTGGGAAGTGCAATGCCGGTTGAATGATAAAGAGTGTGATAATTACGACCGTGCATGTGCGGAGTGGGAAGTGCAATGCCGGTTGAATGATAAAGAGTGTGATAATTACGACCGTGCATGTGCGGAGTGGGAAGTGCAATGTCGGTCTAATGATAAAGGTTGTGATAATTACTACCGTGCATGTGCGGAGTGGGAAGTGCAATGCCGGTAATGATGTATGAGTTGAAAGTATAGTAGAGTGGAGGAAAAGATGGGACAATGAATGAGATAGAATAATTGGTGAATTAAATTGTACGTGGTACATATGCATATATAAATTGTACGGGTTGTGAAACCCTTATTATGTGACGGTTTGTAAACAACCGTCGATTTATTACTTTGATAGAATGATGAGTGTGAATTCATGGATGTTTAATCCTTGAATGCATAACAAATTCCTGGGTAAGGGAAAAAGGGTTTGAAATATTAGTTAGTTGAAAATGGCCTTATTTTCAACCAGTGCATCATGATTGACAAATCTTCTGATGAGATTGCTTGTTCCTTTCTAATATTCACTCACTGAGTTTTGTACTCACGTTTTCAAAAATTCATGTTTTCAGATTAAGAGACTGTTGGGCTCTAGATCGAGGAGTCCCCATAGCGTATCTCCTGGGTATGTGTCTGGCATCCGCTAGTGATTCCTTTTGTGGTAAATGTCTCCGCTGGAAGTCTTGGGTCCTTTGTATTGTAAATACAATTTAATTATGTGAATATGTATATGTAATGTAAATCATTAAATACATGACTGGTATAGTGCATGTATATTAATGTTGATAATGCCATTGTGATTTGGCTGTGTTCACACCCGGGAAAAGGTGTGTGTATGTATGGTTAGTTATGCCATTATTAATTGGCGCTGTATGCACTTTGGGTGCATTACGTGTGTATGCATCACACAGTAGTACGATAAGTAAAGTAAGAGAAAATAGGCTTGCTTGGGCTTAGTGAGCTATGCTCATTGGGTCCTTGCGCCGGTCATGGCCCAGGAATTGGGTCGTGACACCACCTACTTGGCTTTAGATACTTTTGATGGTAGTTGTTTACTCACTGGGATTATGTAATCTCACCCCTTTTCCTATTAATTTTTCAGGCTCAAGATAGTTCGTAGATAGCTGATACTGTCGAGAAGTACATTTGGAGATATAACCTTAGAGATCAAAGGTTTATCTTCTAGCATTTTATCCTGAGTCATTCTACTGTACCTATTAGCTGTTAGAGGTTAAGTCATAGTATTTTATTTATTGAGTTGTAAATGAATTTTAAATCTTTATATAAGTAAAATAAAAATTTGTACTAATTTTTATATTTAAGATTTAATTTAATATTTGAAATATCAATATTATATGATGAGTGAATATAATAGATTAACGAGGGATTCGAGACAAGCTTGTTTGAGACTTGGCGGGTTTTTCTTCGAAGTCTCAGATGCCGGTAGCAATCGGGGAGTGGTCGTTGCAATTTTATTCTGTGTCAAGGTGGTGAGACGTCCGAAAAAGGCAAAGAGATCACACTTGAGGACCATTAGTTCGAGTACACCTGAAATTCGGATTTTCGACAACTGTGAGTGAACTTACTGTCGCCTCAATTATCTGAAGTGATTTTTATCTATTTTGGTAAATTCTATGAAAAATGGATTTCAAAGATGAATTTTTATGTTTTATGAATGGATGTGTTAAATGAAATTATGTCATAAATTATTTAAAAATCTACTGTGGTTTTGAAAAATAAAGTATTGAGAGACCACTAATTGTTGTATGATAAATTGTATTTTGAAATCAATATGGCTTATGAAATGTGACATGATTGGTTGTTGGTTTATTGTTTTGAAAATTATATGAACTATTGTTTGCCATGCAGGCTGGTTAGTAATAAAATAGCCTAGTAATGTTGCTAAAATTTTGTTAATTGGTGGATTGTTATCTATTGTAGTAGATGGGTTTCCGTGGACAGACCTATATAGAGGTGGCACGGTAAAACCCCTATATACTTTTATCTCAGTTGTAGAGGCGTGCAGGGTTGTCCTGAGGTATAACAAAGTTCACTTCACGCTAAACCACCACGTGAAGGCGAACTCAGCTAAAGCTAAAGATAGGCTACATTTTTGGAAAAATTATAAATTTGAATAGCTTTGGCGAACTCTGTTAGATGCCTTGGCCAAGGTATCCTTGAGTATGTATTTTATGGCATGAGCCACGATTTTGATAAATCATAAGCCTTATTATTATTATTATTATTATTATTATCATACCTGTTATTATTTGAGTGAATTGAAATTATTTGTACTGATTCAAATAAGGTTTCATGTTATGAAACCCTTTCGTGGTAAAAAGGTTTTCTTTGTCTCCTATTACTCTCTTTTAGATATTTTAGGAGATATTTGTTTACTCACTGAGTTGTGTAAACTCACCACTCTCCCTTCCAACATTTCAGGACCAGACTAGTTGTAGACAGCTATATTTGCGGAGGACGACAGTTGATTTTTACAACTTCATCCGCAGTAGGTTTTCGTCCTCCTTACTTTTGTATATTCATGGGCCCATGAGTCATTGTAAATATACTTGCGTACTCTGCTTATTTATATTTCAATATGTATGATTTTATTTTGTGTTTACGCTATAAAATTTCTTTACCGAACACTCTGTAAATATTGTTTTATAAGAAACTAAGATATTTTATTAAATATTTTCTTTTATTTTTATTATATTCTGATAATTACCATTTTGTTTAAAAATGAACATTTTATATAATAAAATATGTTTCTAATTTTGAAATATGTACTTTCTAAGTATTTGACACGTAATTATCTACATTTGAAATTTTTGATAAAATGACGAAATGCCCCTGTGAGTCGAGATTCATTTTTTGGTCACTTTGGTTTGAAAGTGGCTAGTAATAATTTAAAATATGACGTTCGGAAATCGACGCTCGCAGGGGAAGTAAGAAAACTGATACAATAGCCTTACGGGGTTTCGATCGGTATTCGGGGTATGAATACCTATCGAGGCATCGCAACGATTGTCGCAGGCCCGTTGGAAGTTCTGGGTTGTGACACATATTGTCATAAGCTAATCAATTTCAAAACAAGTTAAAAATCTCATTTCATTATAAAAACTATCTTAAAAATCATTTACAACCTTGAAGTACCGTTTAAAATTTATTCTCAAAACGTTCGACATAAAATATAATAAAATCAATTGTTATTTCCATAATAAAATTTGGCGCATGAATTTCGAAACGTACTTCACATGGTAATCAGGCATCATAATCATGAATGCACACTACATAAGTATAAGGCACAATTTTGAATGTAAATCCAAATGAAAAGCTTGTTTCCCGGTTTAAAAACACTTTAAGTATAAGATCTATCTATAGATATATCCAAATCAACTTTCAAAATAACTAGCATCCACAAAATACCTAAGATTCTACCAGCTCATGCTTTCCACAGATGTACTCGTACGATAAATCATGCGTATACGTATATATAGATAATTATGAAAATCTTAAAGTAGACACCTCCTACTCACCTCAAAATAGTGGGATATTACATCGCTATTTTTGTACGCGTATATAATTATTTCCATTTCTTGGTCACCTATTTCGTTCGGCACGCCTCCACGACAACATTCCTAACATCAAATTTAAATTCAACATGCTTAATTGCACATTTATATGGGCAGTAATTTAATTAAATTTCCTTAAGCAACTTGCATATTTTTCATCTAAAAATATGCACAACATTAATAAACTATCCATAAACCTTAAAATATCGCATTTACTTACCATTGGGCCTTTGTCATTTCTTTATGACTTTTGGGCCTCTCCATGGGCTTCTCCAATTTTTTCCTATTGGGCTAAGCCCATTCACTTTTCTCCTATTGGGCTATGCCCAAATTTAGTTCTTATTGGGCCATGCCCAATTATTTTTTTACTTGGGCCATGCCCACACACATTTTTTTCTTTTCTTTTTTCTCTTTTTCTTTCTCTCTTCTACTTTTTTTTCTTCTTTCTTTTTTTCAACCCATTTCTCTTTCTTCTTCCTCCTCCCTTCACCACAGTGGCAGCTCTTTCCTCCTCCCATCTTTCACTCACAAATCGGTCACCATAGGCTCTAATTTTTTCATGGCATGAAAGCTGAAAATTTCAGCAGCTATGCTACCCCCTTTTGCTCCAATTTTCAGCCACTAAAAACCTCAAAATTTCAACAACTTCAAGCTTAATTTCAAGCATCAATAACCTGGAATTTTTAGCACGAAATTCCCTTCAAAGTGCAGCCAAAACAGTCCCACCAAAGTGCAAAAATTTTCAGATTTTCATACCTCTTTCAAAAATCGAATTTTCTTCTCTTTTTCTTCCTTTTTTGCTTCCAATTTCCTGCACCTAAAACCAGCCTCTTTCTCCACCAAAAGTGCAACAAAATCAGCCTTTTTCCTCCCACAAAATTATTGAATTTTTCTGGTTTCTTTCTCCCCCCTTTCACGCCACTTTCATCTCTCCCTTATCTCTCGGTTTTTCTTCTATCTTTCTCTCTTCTTTTGTCTGTTCTTTCCTTTCTCTTATTTCCATCTTTTTCTTGTCTTTTCTACCTTTCTTAGCCGACCCTTCTAGGCTCTTTTTCCATCTTCTTTCGTCTCTTTTTATTTCTTTTCTTCCTTCTTACATGGCCGGCCCCCACCTTTACTTTGTCTTGACTTTGTTTTGTTTTTCTTCCATCCTTTGTTTCTTTGATTCTTTTCTTTCCTTTTTGTCTTCATCCTCACTTTATGCCCTCATTATTAGTTATCCAATTCATTCTCATAATATGTTTATTCCTTCCAATTAATTTAATTTCACATACTATACCTTAAACTTTATTTTAATTAACATGCCTCCATCAAAATTTTATAATTTAAGATTAATTCTTCCAACACGTGTAAAAATTCCAATTTCTATCTATCTTCCTTCTCTTATACGTGTATAACCAAAATATTAAAATTGCACGTCAACGCGGTGTCTCTATAATGTTTAAATATTTTCTTACCGCGTTAACTCGACTAAAAATTCGCATCATATGATTTTTGCCGTTTTCGTCCAAAATTCTTCTTTACTGCTCCTCCCCCACTTAAATTAGTCATATTTCATTTATCATGACTAATTTCGACAATAAATAAAATATTAATATTTTAATATTAATTTATTAAATAAAATATAATTTTATTCTAAAATTTTTTACTTACTTTCTTTGGTCTTGAAACACATTATTATGTCTCAGTTTACCTCCGAATTATCCTTTAACTTACTAATTCACCTCCAACGAAAATATTATTATTTAATTATTATTTCTGACCATGTAAAATATTTTTCTTTTGAGCATTTCTTTCATACTCTGTCATTCTTTAGCATGTTAATTCGCATCAATTAATCCTTCATTTAATCAACAAAGTCTTATTGGCGTCTAACGAAGGTACAGGGTATTACATCAAAGGTGGAGAGTTCGAATTAGATCAAAAAATCAATCCATTTCGATCACAACTGAACTAACGTGTAACACCGTCTTTAAGTAACTATCCAAACAACCTCATGCACTCATATAGAGCCTAAAATAGTTTTATAATGGTATGACACAATGTATTGAATTATTTGTTGTGTATTATGTATAAGTGGTGAGCCCTCTAACAAGGTTAAAGACATTGTGCCAGAGAACCAAGAATAGGAATATTTCGAACTCCTGATATAATGAGTGAACTTGCATTTCAAACTATTTTGAGAATTTTAATTGAGTTGAGATAAAATACTTGAATGATTTATATCCAACTTCTTATTTAAAAATGAGTCCCGAAAATAAGCCTTTGACAATTATTTTAATGTTATGAATGTGTACATTGTGTAAAGAAAATCAATACATGCTCATTTATTGTGTTGATAATAATATGAATGAATGGATAATGTGTATTAATGACTAAAGGATTGTGCGAGTAGGGAGTCCATGCATGGTCATATTGCTATGTACGTGTAAGGGATGTACACATGATGATCAGGGGATGTGCGAGTAGGGAGTGCACACATGGTCTTATTGCTTTGTGCAAGTAGGGACTGCACCAGAGTTGAAGAGAATGGGGTGGTGTATGAAATTGCACATGATTTTATATAACCTTTGCTTGATCAAATCCTTGAATTCTAACACTTTTTCTCCAATTTTCCACCTAGGGTTTTCTTGTTCTTCCTTTCCCTCTTTTCCCTTGCAATGGCCGGCCAAATGAGTGAGTTTCTAGAGATTTCTAATCCTTTTTTATAATGCCATTAAAATAATATTAAACTTGACACATGGCAAGCTTTTATTGGTCTATGTGTAATTGCTTAAAAATCAAGCATTCTTTCTCCACCACACATAATTTCTCACTTATCCAAAGCATTAGATAAATTTTGTGTGGTTGACAATTGTCATGGTGGAGTAAAATTCTAAAATTCTAATTTTGCCCCCTATAAAATTAGAAAATTACATTTTTGCCCCTATGCTCAAAAATTGTCAGAATTATGATTTTTCACCTCTCAACCTCATATCATACTCCAATTAATCAAATTTTGTCAAAATTCTTCCTAAAAATTCAAAATTTATCCTCGGGTGGTAAAATTACCATTTTACCCCTAGACATGAATTTGCTCGATTAACTCCAAATCTATCCTCGAACTCCGAATCATCATTTTAAGACATTTTGGGGTTTTAAAATTCTCAATTTCACCTCAGATCTCTATTTTTGATCAATTCGGGGCTTTAATCAACTTGATTGTACTTCTAGGTACAATACTGACCTTTAGTGATTTCTCAGAGCACTCAAATATATAAACCTGCTTTCGAGTATATAAACGACATAGTGAGCATATTGTATAACTGCTTTTGACAGATTTTGGTGGCATTGTTATGGATTAATTTAAGAAGTCACTAAATATTTTGTTGACACTTGAGTATAAATTGCTGGACATTTGTTAAGTGTTTGATGGCACCCAAGAAACAAGTAAAAGGTAATGGTAATGTGACTCGCTTTGATTAAAGTAAATTTGTTTCTGTTGAGGCAGTCACAAAGCATACACAATCCCTTGTGCAAAAAGTCCCTATTCCAAAATGAAGTATTGATCTTCATCTTAGGTTGTATGGTTTTGCTCTTAGACTTATCATTGAGCGATAGTGGGAGAAATTTTGTAAGCAACCTGGGGTAACTATGTTACCTATTATTTGAGAATTTTATGCCAACGTTGTTGAACATGAAAATAGGTAGGTTTTTGCCTGAGGATGTTAGGTACACTTTGACAGTTAGACGATTAATCAATTCTACAACTTACCAAACATCAAAAGTGATGAATATGGACAATTTTTGGCTAGCAATATTGATTTGGATGGAGTTATTGGAGTGCTTTGTAATGAGGGTGTAGAGTGGAAAATGAATAAAGGCATACCAATGTCTTCTAAAGCTAATGCCATGAAAAATGATCACAAGCTATGGTTTCATTTTTTGGTGATGAGAATATTTCTTGGGAAGCATTTAAGTGATGTGACAAAGGATAAAGCCATTTTATGGTAAGTAGTTGTTTCTAGAATCTCAATCAATATGGGTCAAGTGGTTTTCAATAGCATTGTTCTAACTGTTTGCTCGTCATGTGATCAACTTTGGTATCCATCTGTCACGACCTGGAACTCCTATCGAGCTTGTGACAATCGTCGCGATGTCTCAATAGACATTCCTACCCCAAAGGCCAACCAAAACCTCGTAAGGCTTACATATCAGTTTTTCTCATCTCCCTTGTGAGCAATCATTGCCAACATCACGTCTTAAAGGATTTAAGCTTTTTCCAACTTAAAACAGTAGAAAAATAATTTTCGCCTCACAGGGGCATTTTCATCATTTTTCCTCAAAATTTTCAAAACTATCTAAAAATGTAGTATGTGAGTAAAAACACATATTTCATAACAAAAAAAAAATAAGTTTTGCTATCTAAAACCTTCATTTGAAATGAAATTTTAGCTATTAGAATATAATAAAAATATTTAATAAAATATTCTATTTTCTTGTAAAATAATTTTTATAGAACAACCCGTAAATAATTTTTGAAACATAAAAGCAAAAAAAATTCTTACATACTGTAATAAGAATAACCAAAGTACGCAATTCAATATACATTGACCAGTGGGCCCCCGAACGACAAAATTAAACTAAGGCTGTGAGTCGGTAAACCTTCGATTTCCAAGGTTGCAACTCAAAATTCGTCTCTCGACGATATCGGCTAACTACTGACTATTCTGAGCCTGAAATGTGAGGAAATGAGGGTGGTGAGTAAACAGACATCATCAAAAATATCTAAAGTCGAGTATATGTGGACAATGAAAACTTCCCATCACAATAGGCTTCATAACATAAAATTTTATCCCAACCCACGTAAGCAATTATATTTCATTCAATTTCTCAACAAGGCTCATGAATTTTTGAAAAGCTTGGCTCCCGCCAAAACTAGTACTTGTCGATGCCTTGTACAATGGCATCCACCCGAGTCTGCCAAGGCTGTTAATTGTCATATACGCATAAAATATGTTTTTATTTTGATCACATAGTTGTTCCTTGGCCTTGGTTGAGTCTCACCTTCACGTGATGGGCTGGCGTGAGGTGTACTCAAATCCCACCTTAGGAGATACCCTACGTGCCTCTCCAATCGAGGTGAGCACATTTAATTGGGTTTCCGTGCCCCTCTTATAGGCTGGTCCATGGAACCCGTCACTGTAGTGACCTCTCTAATCCCACCAATTCAATAAAAGTTTCAATAGCATGACATGGCAATTATTTTATACACAACCTCTCAAGGCTAAATACACAGTGCATATAATTCCAACACAAATACCAATCCAGCCATTCATGCTCACATTTTATCATAAGCCATTCAATTCATGTCATAATTCACAACACAGTACGTAGTTTCCAATTACTCTAATTTCAAAACCATTGTCCAATTTTCAAATCAATTTATAAAAATTCATTTCATTTTATTAATTCACATTTTTCTCATAAAACAAAGCAATTCACTATTTAAATTTCATTTTTCCACAAAATCACCAAATCGAATAAAATTTACTCTAGCTAATTAAGTCGATAATAAGTTTACTCACAGTACTAGGAGTTCAAAATACTCCTATTCTCGTTCCTTTGGCACAATGTCTTTACTTTTACCAGAATGCTCACCACCTATGCATATTGCACCATACACAATTTACGACATTAATGCTAGACCGTTATAAAACTAATTCAGGCTCGATATATATGCTTGAAATGGGATGCACACTACTCGAGTAACTATCTAAACACGGTGTTCAATGTAGACTCAATTATGCACCCAATTAAAATGGTATTGGCCTAATTCGATTTATTACCCGATTAATTGGCCAATATACCCAATCCAACTCCAAATAATTCCATTTTTCTTCCAATACTCCAACTTATCAAACACAAGCTAAATAACCTAAAATTTAGCAAAACCACTTTCACATTTTCCAAGGAAAAATTCGACAATTGAAGGGTTCACTTCAATAAAGTTTTCTAAGCTTGATTCTCACACCATAAATCACCAATATCTAACCAATTCACTTGAAATAAAAATCAAATCCATCATCCATAAGCTATATGAAAAAATTCGACCAATATGGTAATTGTTATACATTAATTTTTTTCTTGTTTCCTTTTCATTCCACATATCACTAAACATCTAAAAGCACTTGAATACCATGTAATCCATTCAAATTCATCATCAAACCTTCACTCCATATATTCGGTCATTAGGGAATTCATGAAAAAAATGTGTTTTTCATGCTTGATTTTTATGCTACATCTCACTAAACAAATAAAAACACTTAGATCTATTGAAATCTAACCAACATCATCATCAAATCTCTCTCTATATTTTTGGCCGGCAAAGGGATTCATCATGAAATCATGCATTTCAACCATGAAAAATAAGAAAGCACGCTTAGGAATGAAAGATCTCAAGCTAGAATTGAAAAATCTTACCTTTAATCGGTTGAATCCTTGAATTTTTACACTTCTCTTGAATTTTCTCTTAGCTAGGGTTTGTTCTTTCTTTGTTTCCTTTTCCTCTTACTTTGGTCGAACCTTATGAAGGAGATAGGCGTTTATGGGCTGATTTTTATAGCTAAATAATAAAATAATCTAAACTTGCCACATGTCATTGTTTAATTGGTTCATTTTTTTAATACTTATCCTTTAAACTTCTCCACCACATAAAATGCCATAATTATCCATACCAATAATGAATAAAATCCTTAGTCTTGACAAGTGTTGGTGGTGTAAAATTAGCATTTTGCCCCCAAGGTGACAAAATTATCATTTTGCCCCTATGCTCCAAAAAATATCAAAATTAAAATTTTTCACTTTTAAATCTCAAATTATACTCCAAATGATCAATTTTAGTCAAAAATTTTATCCAACTTCCAAATCTAATCTTTCGGTGGCAAAATGACCATTTTGCCCCTAGATCTCAAAAATTTCAAATTAACTCCAAATCAGTCCTCGAACTCCTAATCACCATTTTAAGTCATTCTTATAATTTGAAATTCTCATTTTCATCTTAAAATCCCTATTTTAACTCGTTCGAGGCTTAAATCAACTTAGTTGTACCACTAAGTACACTACCACCTTTTGACCATTTTTCGAGGCTTTTCAAATTTGAAATCAGGTTATCCATCACATGTATGACATGGTAGATATTTTATAAGTTGGGTTTGACACAATCCTTGGCCACCGCCTTATGCAAGAAAATGGGAGTGAGTTAAGACAAAAATGAAGAAACATTGCATCCTAAAGTTCCTTTAGATGTAGGCATTATGTACAGGTTTTATGCTCAAGAGTATTCAACTGGCGAAGGAAATTCTTCATCAACTCCATGCCACCCACTACCACAGAGGCAACCTTAGTATTTTTCCATGTCTTAGTTGATGGAAAAGCTTGAACTTCGAATTGATCATCATGTGACATGTATGTAGTCAATTAAGTAGATGATGCAAGCTTATGATGAACATGTTGGCATTGACATAGCCGTTTTTCCTACTTTGCTAGATAATCCCACAGTGGAAAACCAGAATGAAGATGATAAGGAAGATGATGAACAAAGGTTGACTGCAAGTCAGGGGACTATTCTTTTTCCTTGCTTTTCATAACATTAGGGACAGTGATATTTCCATGTTTAGGGGGAAAAGGAATTTTCAGTTTTGAAGCTTTGTTTTCTTTATGGTTTTAATTTTAAGTTAGTTAAGTTATCTATCATCTAATTTGTTGTATGTTTTAAGAACTTGAGCTAGATTTAATTGCACTAATTGTTTTTAATTTACCTTTCCAATGATGAAAACCTAGTTATATTCTTATCTTGATTCTTTGAAACATGTGAATATTGTTTAAGTATTATGTAAATTCTTATGCTAAGCTTCATTGTTAGGATGTGATTTCTACAATTTGAGCATTGTGTTTTTTGCTTAGATTCTTTGTACATATCTAGAGAAAGTTTATGTGAGTGTGAAATTTTGAATTATGTCTTGAATTCTAAAATTTGTTTAATTCTTTGAGGCAAATCCTAGGCTATAGGTAGTTAAGGAGATGATTTAAGCCATCTTTGGACTGTTTGAGACATTCAAGCCAACCTTGCTACACATTTATCCTTAAAATTCCCCTTTAAGCCTAACGTAACATTTTCTTTGTTTAAACACTTAATTAGTAACTTAGACCTTTACATAAATAGTTCCAATTTTTGCATCCTTCACTCTTAAGTGCATAAGTGAATTTAGGAAATATAATGAGCAATATAGTGAAAAAGGTAGTAAATATGAAAGGTGATTTAAAAGATCAAAAGTATGATTGTATTCATTTTACTACCCAATAAAAGAAATAAGTTTAGGGATGTAATATCGAGAAAAGAAAATAAAAAGGGAAGAAAAACGAAGTTTTGAACAAAAGAAAAAAAAATATGAAAAATGTATGTATTTGGTAAAGGAAAATAAAGCTTTTTATAGGTCCTAGAATAACTATATGCTTAGGATTATTTAAGTTATATATTATTCCATCTCTTACCTTGACCTTAACCATACAGTACAAGCTTGATAAAATCGTATTGACCCTAAACTTAGTATAGTCTACATTAGTAGTGAGAGAGATGAAAAGCAAACTTATGGAATTTTAATACTCATTTGAATTATGCATGCGTATAAACTTATCCGGATTGTATAATGTTTTAGGTGAAAAAATTATACACACACAGAGAAATTGACTTGACGATGAGCTTGCATTTGAATTGAAACATGAACTTGAATAATACTTTTGTGTTACTTAGAGCTGAGTTTATGAATTAACTTATGAGGATATCAAAGTTGTTTTCTTCAGTTATGTTATTGCATTTTAGTTTATGTTTTGCTCAAGGACTAACAAAATATTAAGTTTAAGGGTGTGATAACTCTGTTATATAGAGTTATTTCGACACAATTTAGGAACTTAAATAACTATGTCTTTCAGATTTTAGTATTTTAGGTGTTTTCTTTAGTTAAGTTTAATTATATGTTGATTAGCTTAATTTAATTATTTTAGTTAATTTTATATTATTTTCTTTTAAATTTCTTTAAGTATAGTTATCGTTAATTTCTCTTATTGTTCTTGTAGTAAATTTAATGTGAAAGGTTTATTTGATGAAAATCCGTGCAAGTATGGTGATGGCTTCATTCATACATGCTACAATATTTCAAAGATAACTTGAGCTACGGTAGTCCAATTGATGTGATTCTTTGGCCAATGGAAAGCTAGGAGATAGGGCTACAACTTATATGTTATCCATCTTGCCCAATTTGGATCAAATCAAGGTAAAACTTGCATTGGAAAAGGCTGAACTACGATAATTCTGCATCAAAGCAGCACAAGGAAATGAAGGCCATGGCTTTAAGTAGACCAAGGCTGCAGCGTTGTGATGTAGTAGTGCATCATACAAAATCTTGAGAGCAAAGGGTTGCGGTGCTGGAAGAGTGAAGGTGCAGTCTTGGTGATGGGCAATAGCCCATACTTGGATTAGAGAATAGAGGGGCCTGATGCTGAGGTGAGTAGCACCACAATACCACAAGGTTGATGCACACCATACTTCAACCCATGATCACAATGCCATGATGTCGAGGAGACCAAGGTCGCAGTGCCGAACAGATTTCCAAAAATTAACTTTCGATAGGTATTTGGAAATTAGTGATTTTAAAAACAATTTAAATGACATTTTTAAGAGATTTTCAGAGGAAGATGGCAAGCAACTATTTTAGAGAAATGAGCCAAGAACAAAGAAAGAAAGCAAGAGAATTTGAGAGAGAATTGAGATCGAAAAGTATCAATTATTAGTTTCTCTTTCTACTTTTGTGTTTCTTTTAATTTCTTTCGCTGGGATTCATGGCTAATTTTCTTCGGATTATATTTTCATTATTTTTTTTAATTTATATTTTTAGTAGTTATTATGAGCTAAATTATTTTTCTAGAGTTGTGGCGGATTTCAACATGCAATTTGAATATTCTTTTCTCTTTTATATATTATGAATAGGTATGGTTTTACTTATTCAAATATGTTCTTAATGCTTTTAATTTTTTGGTCAATAATTGAATGGTTTGTGAATCTGAATGAGACTCGATAGTGTAATTTTATATTGGACTAAGGTTTGAAAAATATATGTTCACATCACTTAACTGATCTGATTCACAATTAGGGTAGATATGCACCTAAATCTCATATATAGCCATATTAGAACACAATCTTAATGAATCTTATGTAATTGATTACTATAGACATATAGTGACCTAATTAAGTTAGTTATTTGTGCAAGCATCTCAATGGAGACTTAAGCATAGGTTTGGATTTTAGGTTAGCAAAATGACCCATGAATGTACATATTGAGAGAAACAAATGTCAGATGATGTGTTGAATGTGTTAGTCCCATTTGAAAGATAAAAGAGGGGTGAATAACACTAAAAATCTTAAGGATCAACCCTTTTGCATAATAGAGCTTTTAACCAATTAGAAGAAAATAGATATAAAGCTTGAGATAGCTAAAGACACCAAGTAAGGAATGATAAAGAGAAGTGGACAATACAAAACTATTTATAGTGGTTTGGTCCCCTTGACTTACATCCACTACCTTGATCTCCTAATCAAGGATTTTCAACTCAACTTCACTATACTAGTGGAATTAACAGCTTCTACCAAGCTTTTACAAGGTGAGCTTCTAACCCAAGCTCTAATCCCTTACAACAATCTTTAGAATGCATCCCACACTCTAATATCCCAAAAAATAAAAGAAAAAGAAGTACAACTATGACACTTTACAAATCTAGAAATAGTACAATTAAGCTCAAACACTTTTTCTTGATTTAGAATGAAAAACAAGTGTTTTTTGTGAAAGATGTTTGGCATTTTGCTCAAAATGGCTCTTCTTTCTTCAAATCTCTTTTCTTTGACCGTTGGAGCTTCCTTTTATACTTAAGGAGTCAGATTTTCTATTAAAGATAGTTTCTAGCAGTTAGAAACAACTTTGATACACTTTTAGCCGTTATTTTGTCCTCTAGTGCTTCTCTGCCTTGCACTATCTTACTACTGGGTTCTCTACTCTAATTGATTACAGAAAGTTATAACCGATTACAAACTCTTTGTTTTCATTCTTCTCTACATAGCAATCTTCTTCTAATTAGTTAGCTTTTCCCTTAATTAATTAAAGTTTTACTTCCTTCAATCATTTTCAAATAAAATCGACTAGAAAACTTCAAATTTTGAAATTCTCCATTGACTCCCTTCAATGGTCAATTGTCTTTTCACACTTGATTTTGGCACTTGATGATACTAGGTTATAGCACCTTGGTATCCCTTCACCAATTGCAACTCTTTGTTAATTAGTTACTAAACTTCTGCCTTTTTTAATCACCTTGAACTTTTTTTCTCTTAACTAATTAATTATTTATTAAATTTAGCAAGCTTCTTGACTTCCCTTTAACAACCTTGGTAATGGTATTTAAACTAAATCATACACATTTAAATAGTGAAGTTAGACATTAATGAATGTGGAATGTTTTGTTATCATCAAAAACATATAGAGTCAACATTTTCCCTCTTTTTTGATGATGACAAAATACTCTTAGATTAAGAGTGCAACATTTGCATGTAGAAAAGAAATTTTGTGCAATTTTGGGGATTGCTCCCCTTAAATATATGCTTTAATGAAATTATCTAACATAAAGCCATCCAAAAATTTGTATGCATATATGTATGTATATATTCAATATTTAGCCATTCGATATAAGTTCAATATACAAACTCAGCACAACATAAACCACATAACCCATATAAACATTGTTTAGCACATAAAACCATTATAAAACAAATAAACCACACAAACATTGTTAACATTCTTTAGCACAATAAACCACATTAACATTGTTCATCACAAACCAAAAACATACCAAAGCTAAGACAATAAAAGCATAACTTAAGAATTGAGTCTGTTTGTCTTTTCTTTCCTACTAACTTTACTCCCCACTCCTATTTTCCTACCTTCTTATTTTTCTCCCCTTTTTTGTCATCATATAAAAAAAGGTCTTAGTTTGAGTCAGAAAAGGGTGAGGATTCATCTGTCCTAAAATGAACATGGAAATGTTTGGGAGAGGAACGGAATGAAGGGCTAAAGGAAGATAAGATAGACTGAGGGCTCACAAGTTTCGAGGTTTGTAGAGTGGAGGTCAATGCCAGTCTGGCAGACTTTCTTCTTTTGAAGGTCTTGGTTTTAGTGACCATTATTTTTCTCCCACTTTTTATAGTTTTTTTTGCAACTAGGGCAATGGTTATTTCAATTGCTTTACCCTTGGCTTGATCTACTTCCCCTACACCTTGTTCTGTCTCTTGTGGAGCTGACTGAACTTCTTATTCCATCTCAACTTATTGTTATGCCTGATAAACTTTAGCTTCTTTGATAATGTCGCTAATAATGTCAAAAACTAGGATCTTTTCAAATTTTCTAGGGGAACTCACAGCACTTTTGCTAGCTGCTGAGTGTTTTTTTTTTCACATGAGGTTATTTTTCCATTTGCCTCTCTTCCTCATTTTCTTTTGTAGTTGGCGTTTTATCCTTTTTCTGTTCTTATTGTTCAGCATTCTTTTTGCCAGAATCTTTCTTTTCATTCTGAGTCACATCTTCATTTTTAGGTATTTCATTTCCAATTTCCCCTTCACGATCACAAGTAGCACTTTCAAACTATTCTATAGCTATTCTCTCACTAAATTGACTAGCAGTAGTGGTTGGAACTTCAGAAGATTTTGTTTTCTTGGCTGGATGTAATAGGGCTTCAAGCTATTGAAGTTTCTCTTCAATCTTCACAGTCTTCTCAACATGATTAGTTTGATTCCCATAGGGAGATTAACCATCATGTCACTTTCAGGAAGAGGTTGACTAGTTCTGGTGAATGGTGTTGAAGGACTTCCAGTTGGAAGGGGCAAAAGTGTACCTTTTGTGACTTTAATGCATTCATTCCTCTTTATCTTGTATCCCATTTTTAGTACACTCCTTAAAAATATCCTTTGATCCTTGTTCCTTATAAAATCATATTCAAATCTTACATTCCAAATTCATTTCATTTTACCAAAACAGTAAGAATGTTGCCAGAAGGCAAGTTTGCTTTATCCCCCAACAGAATTGCCTTGATTCTTTCTACCATATACCTTCCCACATTCAGTGGAATTTCATTGAATACAACTTCCATCAACCACAAGTCCCATGCACTAACATAGTTAAAACTACTACTTCTTCCATGCAAAATGGTTGCTATGAAATAATGTAAAATCCTAAGCTGAGCATTCTCAATCTCACTAGCATAACTTCTAGAGGGAAACTTTTCCCTTTTCCCAATTACAATCTCCCAAAGATGGCTCAGGTCATATTTCTTCAGCATCTTGTACTCTCCTACTTCAAATTCAGTTTTTAAAAATTCTCTTAAATCCTGGCATTGATTTGGAAATCTCTACCATTTAGGAACACATTCAAGCTATCCTCTGCAAATCCTCTTTGATCTTCCAATTCAGTTTTGTCAATAACAATGCTAGAATATAATCTTTAACCAAAGAAAGAGTAAACATTTTTTCGCCAAATGCACTCATATACCTCAGCTTCAATATTTCAAAATACCCCTCCAGATACTCTTTCACTGCCGGTGAATCACCAAAACTAGCCTAGTCAAAAAAACTTCCACAAAAGATTGTAGCATTCACAATTTTTCTAAACCTATCGGCATGCTAGTTGTCACGACCTAGAACTCCCATCGAGCCCGTAACAACCACCGTGATATCTTGATAGACATTCATTACTCGGAATGCCAATCGAAACCTCGCAAGGCTTTAATATCAGTTTTCTACTTTCCCTGTGAGTAACAGTCACTAAAATCATGTTTTAAAGTGATATGGATCATTTTTAATTCAAAAACAGTCAAAAAGAATTTTCTACTGCACAAGGGTATTTTGGTCATTTTTTTCTCAAAAATTTCGAAACCATCAAAAAATGCAGTATAACAATGAAAAACATATAATTCATAATCAAAAATATGTTTTGCTATCTAAAATATCCATTTAAAGTGAAATTGTAGCTATTAAAATATAATAAAAATATTAACTAAAATATTTTATTTTCTTATAAAATAATATTTTTAGAACTCTGCGTAAATAATTTTTACAACTTAAAAGCAAAATAAATTCATACATACTGTAACAAAGGCAGCCAGAGTATGTAACTCAATATACAATGACAAATGGGCCCCCAATATAATCAAGAAGGTGTGAGTCGGTAAACCTTTGATTTCTAAGGTTGCAACTCCAAAATTTGTCTCTCGACAGAATCAACTTTCTATAGACTATTCTGAGCCTGAAATGGATAGGAAGAAGGGGTGAGTTTATTTAAACTAAGTTAGTAAACAAATACTATCTAAAATATCTAAAGTCAAGTAAATAGAGACAATGAAAACTTCCCATCACAATAGGTTTCATAACATAAAAATTTATCCCAACTCATATAAATAATTGTATTTCATCCAAATAATCAATAAGGCTTATGATTTCCTGAAAACTTGGTTCATGCCAAAACCAAGACTCACAGACACTTGATCGTCATCAAAGTTTGACCGAGTCCACCAAGGCTGTAAAAATTTCATATATGCATAAAACACATTTTTGCATTTGAAAGCATAGTCGTTCCTTGGCGTTAGCTGAGTCTCACTCTCACGTGGTGGTTCAGCGTGGAGTGCACTCAAACCTCACCTCAGGAGATACCCCATACGCCTCTCCAACCGAGGTAAAATATAATGGGGTTTACCATGCCCCTCAAATAGGCTGGTCCACGGAAACCCATCCACTGCAATAGCTAATCACATAACCTACCAAAACAATAAAATTCCAACAGCATGGCATGGCAATTATTTTACTACACGGCCTATCAAGGCAAAACGACAGTTCATATATTTTCAACACAATTACCAATTCAGCCATTCATGCACATATTGCCATAAGCCATTCAATTCAAACCGTAATTTATAACACAACAAGTAGTCTCCAATTACTCCATTTTCAAAGCCATCACTCAATTTCAAGACAATTTATAAAATCATTTCATTTAAACGCATTTTGCTTATAAAACATAAAGATTTACCATTTACACTCATTTTCCATAAAATCACAATAACAAATTAAAATTCACTTTAGATAATCAAGATGATGATAAGGTTACTCACAATATCAGGAGTTCGAGATACTCTTATTCTTGATCCTCGGGTACTACCTCTTTACTCTTGCCAGAATGCTCACCACCTAGACATAATGCACAATAAGCAATTTGCTACATTTGTGCTAAACCGTTATAAAACCAATTCAGGCTCTGTATATATGCATGAAATGGGATGTGAAATAATCGGGTAACCATCTAAATACGGTGTTCAATATAAGTTCAATTGTGTACCTAAATAAAATGGTATTAGCCTAATTCGATCTATCACCCGATTAATTGGCCAATACGTCCAATTCAACTCCAAATAATTCCATTTCTCTCCTAATACCCCAAATCATTAAACATAATTTAAATAACTTGAAATATGGCAAAATCATCCTCACATTTTCTCTTAGAAAATTCAACCATGGAGGGTTCACTAATAATATAATTTTTTTCATGCTTGATTCTCACCCTATAAATCATTAATTCCTAACTAAATCACTTGAAGTACAATCAAATTCATCATCATTAAACCTCATGGTAAATTTGGCCAATGAGGGTTATGGAAGAGCATGAATTTTTCTTGCTTGTTTTTCCTTCCTAACATGGCAAAACAACTGAAAACACTAAGATACCTTAAAATCTAACCAAATCAACCATCAAAACTTCTCTCTTTAAATTCGGTCAGCCATGAATCCTTCATGCAATCATGTGATTCAACCATGAAAAATGCAAAAGAATGCATAGAAAAGTAGATCACAAGCTAGAATTAAGAAATTTCACCTTTGATTACTTGATTCCTTGAAATCTAGTGATTTTCTCTTGAAATTTTCACTCTAAGGTTTTTGTTCTTTCTTTTTCCTTTCTTCCTTGAGTTGGCTGACCATATGAGAGTGATATGGGAGGGTTATAGGCTGATTTTTTTAAAGCCAAGTATGCATGGATGAAAATTTGACACATGTCACCATGTAATTGGTGCATCTGTCATGCTTACTCATTAAATATTCTCTCTCCACCATTTAAAATTTCCTCAATTATCCATGATAATAATGGGTGAAATTCATATGCTGGACATGTGTTGGGTGGTGTAAAATTACAATTTTACCCTTAGACGGTAAAATGACTATTTTGCCCTTATGCTAGAAAAAATGCAATAATTAAAATTCTTCACTTCTCAAACTCAAATTATATTCTAAATAGTCAATCTTGGTCAAAAACCTCTTCCAACATTCCAATTTTAACCTCGGGTGGCAAAATGACCATTTGGCCCCTACATCATGAAAATTCCAATTTAACTCCAAATCAGTCCTCAAACTCTGAATCACCATATTAAATCTTTCTAGGGTTTTCAAATTCTCAATTTCATCTTAAAATCTCTATTTGGACTAGTTCGAGGCTTAATTCAACTTAGTTGTACCAGTAAGTATAATATCGACTTTTGACGACTTTTTTGAGATACCCAAGTATTCAAACATGCTTTTTAATGTATAAATGGCAATATAAATATATTGTAAAGTTGGGCATGACACTAGTGATTTCGAAATTGGGAGGAGGAACCAATACCTTTGTGTCACGACCCAATTTCTCGGGCCATTACCGGCACATGAGTTCAATGAGCATAGCTCACTAAGCCCAAGCAAGCCTATCCATTTACTCTTGCTTAACAAATATTATCATATCATGTATACAAACACACATTTTCCCCGGTGTGAACATAGCCAAAACATAATGGCATTATCGATAATAATATACATGGACTATACCAGTCATGTATTTAGCAATTTACATTGCATACACATATTCACATAGTTAGATTGTATTCACAATACAAAAGGACCCACGACTTCCAGCAGAGACATTTACAGTAAAAGAAATGGGTTGCTACTGAATGCCCACCTTCTAACTAGGAAATGCATTACGGGAACTCTTCGATCTAGGGTTCAATAGTCTCCTGAGCTGAAAACATGAATTTTTATAAAATGAAAGTACAAAACTCAGTGAGTGAATATTAGAAGGGAACAAGCAATCTCAACCAGGAAATTTGACAATCATGATGCACCGGTTGAAAATAAGGCCATTTTCATTTAACTACTATTCCAAACCCTTTTTCCTTTACCCAGAAATTTATTACGCATTCAAGGATTAAACATCCTTGAATTTACACCCATCATTCTAGCAAAGTAGTAAAATTGATGGTTGTTTACAAACCGTCACAGAACAAAGGTTTCGTGTTAAACCCTTTTTCTTTAATTTCAAACAATTCGCATACCATACAATCACACATATATACATAAATATCACGTACAATTTCATTCACCAATCATTCAATTTCATTCATTATCCCATATTTTCCTTCACTCTGCTGTACTCTCAACTCATACATTATTACCGACATTGCACTTCCCACGTCGCACATGCACGATAGTAATTATCACAACCTTTACCATTAAACCGGTATTGCACTTCCCACTCCGCACATGCATGGTCGTAATTTCACATCCTTTGTCATTCAACTGGCATTGCACTTCCCACTCCGCACATGCACGGTTGCATCAATTTCACCATAATTTATTAATAATGCACATCAGCATAATACAAGGGTACACAGATTCAGTACACTCAATTTCACACAATTTCTCAACAATACATGTAGACATCATACAGATATACACAGATGCATCGCAATCATATTTAACATCATAGAAATATTTTCACTAAAGGCTTGTTCTCAAGATTCATTTTTAAATGGGAATTAGACATAATCATTCACGCATTTCATTTCAACTTAATTAGAATTCAAAAATAAATTTTGAAATGCAAATTCACTCACAGGTGTCGAAAATCTGAATTTCGGGTGCACTCGGACTAATAGTCTTCAAGCGTAATTTCTTTACCTTTTTCGGACGTCTCACTACCTTGACAAATAACAAAGTCAAGGAATTTACTATATTATCCTTAAATTGATATAAACTAATTTAAATTACTAATGCTTGATATGTGATTGCAAAAATGCGTTCGATTATCACTTAATCGCAGTATCGATTAAATTCGACCGATCACCCGATTAATTGACGATTGTGTCCAAATCACCTCCAAATTAATCCATTTCTCCTCTAATATTTTAATTCATCAATCACATTTCAAATAACTAAATTTCAGCATTGAAATCATTTAATTTCTTTACGTGAAAATTTGATCATTACGGTGTACTTACACCGTAATTTTTTCTAGTCACATTTTTCACTTAATTCATCAGTTTTCCAAGCCATATTCCTTGAAATACAAACAATCCCTCATTGATTCTCAACACACCAGGTTCGGCCAATGAAGAACAACAAAGAGAATCAATTTTTTTCTTATATTTTTGTTCATAACCATGCTTAACTACCTCTAAACATCAACATAGTCTAAAATCAAGCCAATCCAACATGAATTTCTCTTCCATACCCATTTTTCAGAATTTAATTCATCATGATATTATGCCTCTCAACCATAGAACATGGAAAGAAATGCATGGGTATTGTAGATTATAAGCAAAAGTGAAGAAATGTTACCTTTATTTTTCTTGATTCATGAAAAACACATGAAATCTCTTGATTTTTGGCTAGGTTTTAGCTTTTCTCCTTTTGTTTCCTTTCTTTTCTCTTCAATTCTGGTTCATACCGATTTTTGTGAGAGAAAATGAGTTTTATGGCTGATTTTTATGGAAAAATAATAAAATAATCAAGCATGCCGCGTGTCACATGTTTATTAGGCCATTTTTTTAACTTTTTGACTTTTTCTTCTAAATTTTCCATCACAATTATTCTTGTATTTATCCAATCCTATCACAAATAAAATCCCTTGGTCTTGACAAGTGCTGGGGCAAAAAATTTATCGATTTGCCCCTAGGATGAGAAAATTATGATTTTGCCCCTATACTCCAAAATGTACCAGAATTACATTATTTCTACTTTTCAACCTCAAATAACACTAATATTGATCAATATTAATCAAATGGAGCAAAAATATTTTCAAAAAAAATTCCTGTTTAGTCCTCCAGTGGCAAAATTACCATTTTGCCCTTGTGTTCCAAAAATATCGAGAATCACAAATTTTCAATGCTAAACTTCATTTTATACTCCAATAATCATAATTGTATTTCATATAATTATTCTTAGTCAACTATGATCAAATCTTGGCTAAAAATCTCCATTTTATCATCAAATGGTAAAATGACCGTTTTGTCCTTAACCGGTTAATTTTTTCGATTGACTCCAAACTGGACTTTGAACTTCGAATCACTATTCTAAGTCATTCTATGGGTTTCAGAATTTTCAAATTCCTCTTAGAATTTCTATTTGAACTAGTTCAAGGCTGGATTTAACTTAATTGTACCACTTTGTACAATACCGGCTTTTAACAAATTCGACAGGGTCTCACATTTTGCCTACAGTGGTTTTTGCATCTGTCAATCTTTTCCTTTTCTCTGTCATTTTCTTTTTGCCTTTCTTCATCTTTTCGGCTGAAGGTTCTTTGATTTTTCTTTTCTTCTTAAAACAAAGTGTGGAAGTGTCATTAGCTTTCCTTTTTCTTTTTCCTTTCTCAACTACTTGTTAGGTAAAAGAGGTTTTTGTCATGGGACTCATTTTTTAGGGTTTCTCAAGATTCAAAGGAAGAGGAAAAAAGAGAATTTGGGAATTTCTTGAGACTTTTGGTTTCTCAAGGTATGGTTATTAGCAGGTGGAGGGGTTTTTAATGAAGGGTTATTAATCAGTTACCCACGTTATGAGTGGGTGGTTTCCCATACCACCTGCCTAGTTTTTTTTTTTTAATTTTACAAAATTTTCCACACCATAGTCCTTTAATTGCCAATGGTCTTCTAATTGATTAGCTTATGTCTAAATCGGTTACTATGTCTCTGAATTAAGGTTTTCTAAAGGGTCAGATTTTTATTAACTGATTAGTAACACTTTTAACCGATTATGAATTTACTAACTTGCTTAGCTATCTTAAGACAAAAATGTTCTAATTGGTTAGAAGAGGGACTTAACTGATTATGGTGAACCGTATCTCTCTTTTATCATTCATCAACCCATTTTCTAATCAATTATGTCAAGATGAGACCATGATTATCATAAAACAAATAAAAAAAACATGATCAATTTAGCATAAATTAGAGTTCATTAACACTAATCATTCTTAAATCTCTCTTAATTCTACAAAACTGTTCTTCATTCAATGGTTTTGTGAAAATGTCAACCAATTGATGTAAGGTGTCTACTAAATCTATTTCAATATCTCCATTAAGCACATGATCTCTAATGAAATGATGTCTTATTTCTACGTCCTTTGTTCTAGAATGTTGAATAGGATTTTTGGAGATATTAATGGCATGCATATTATCACAATATATATGAACTTTATGCATAGCCATTCCAAAGTCATTTAGTTGTTGCCTAATCCATAATATTTGTACACAACAACTACCTAGTGATATATATTCAGCTTTAACAGTTGATAGAGCAAGAAAATTTTGTTTCTTGCAAGACTAAGACACAAGTATGCTTTCAAGGAATTGAAAAGTACCAGTAGTTCTTTTTCGATCAGTTTTGCCATAAGCAAAATCAGCATCAGAATAACCAAAAAGATTAAAAGATGATCCTTTTGGATACCATAGACCTAAGTTTTGAGTATCCAAGAGATACTTAAAAATCCTTCTTACAGTAGTCGAATGTGATTCCTTGGGACATGATTGGAATCTTACACAAGCGTACAGTAAATAAGATATTAGGCCTACTTGTAGTCAAATAAAGAAGTGAACTAATAATACCTCTATAAAGTTTTCAGTCCACCTCTTTTCCTTTCTCATCCTCGTCAAGTTTTGTGGAATGACTCATGGGAGTTTTAATTGACTTCATATTCATTCCACCAAACTTTTTAGCATTTCCTTGGTGTATTTATCTTCGTTGATAAATATTTCATCCTCACATTACTTGATTTGTAGACCAATGAAAAACTTTAGTTCTCCTATCATGCTCATTTCAAATTCTCCCATCATTTTCTTAGCAAAATTCTCACACAACCTTTCATTAGTAGCACCAAATACAATATCATCAATACAAATTTGAACAAAAATTAAATCAGTCTCATATTTCTTAATAAAGAAAGTATTATCTACACTTCCCCTAGAGTATCTTTTTTCAATCAAAAACTTAAAAAGTCTTTCATACCAAGCTCT
Source organism: Theobroma grandiflorum (assembly GCA_036013995.1). Lineage (NCBI taxonomy): Eukaryota > Viridiplantae > Streptophyta > Magnoliopsida > Malvales > Malvaceae > Theobroma > Theobroma grandiflorum. The sequence continues at coordinate 11,908,953 of CP142126.1, forward strand.
AAGGGCTTGTTTTAGTCCATAAAGAGCTTTATGCAATTTATATACATGATCAATTTTATCAAACACTTCAAAACCAAGGGACTGTTCAACATAAACCTCTTCTTGTATAAAGCCATTAAGAAATGCACTTTTAACATCTATTTAAAACAATTTAAAATTCATAGAGTATGCATAGGTAAGTAAAAGTCTAATGGCTTCTAATCTAGCAATTGGAGCAAACGTTTCATCATAATCAATACCTTTTTCTTGATTGTAGCTTTGAGGAACTAACCTAGCTTTATTTCTTACCTCATTTCCTAGCTCATCCATCTTGTTTTTAAATAACCATTTTGTACCAACCATTGGATGGTTGGTTGCCCTTGGAATTAAGGTCCAAACCTTGTTCCTTTTAAATTAGCCTAACTTTTCTTGCATTACAATCATCCAACTCTCTTTCTTTTCAACTTCCTCAAAGTTCCTTGGTTTCACTTGTGATATGAATGCTAGATACTCACAAGCTTCCCTTAATCCCCTTCTAGTTTTGACACCTTTTGATGGATCACCAATGATTAGTTCTTAAGGATAATTCTTTACAAATCTCCAGCTTTTAGGAAGATCATTGTGTTGTTCTTCAATTCTTTGCAAGTCTTCTAATAGTGGTTCACCATCATCTTTCTCCTTAGAGTTTTCCCTATCATTCTCTTTGCTATCTAAGCTCATTTTATCCATTTTCTTCTCAATGTCATCTGTATCATCATCATCAAGAACTACCTTTCTTTGTGTAGCATTAGTCTTATCAAAAACAATATGAATTAACTCTTCTACAACTAAAATTCTTTTGTTAAACACTTTATATGTTTTAAAGTTCAATGCATCGGCTAAGAAGATTGCCTTATCACTCCTAACATCAAATTTTACCAAGGTGTGTTTTCCATTATTCAAAATAAAGAATTTGTATCCAAAACTCCTTAAGTGAGAAATATTTGGCTTTCTTTTTTTGTAAAGCTCATAAAGGGTTTTACAAATCATGGCTTTAATAGAAACTCTATTTAAAATGTATGCTGCAATGTTCACAACTTCAACCAAAAAATATTTTGGCAAGTTGTTTTCACAAAGCATTATCCTTGCCATTTCTTTTAAGGTCTTATTTTTTCTTTCAACAACTCCATTTTGTTGTGGAGTTATAAGAGCAGAAAAATTGTGATCAAAACCTTTTTCATTACAAAAGATTTCCAAATTATCACTTTAAAATTCATTACCATGATCACTTCTGACACTAACAACAGTGAGGCCTTTTTCGTATTGAACTCTTCTACAATGTTTGATAATAATTGGCAATACATCATCTTTATGAGCAAAAAAAAATACCCACGTAAGTTTAGAGTAGTCATCAATAATAACAAACCCATATGACTTGCCTCTTAGACTAGCAGTAGTGATTGGTTCAAACAATTCAACATGTAGTGATTCAAGTAGCCTATAAGTTGATATGACTTTTTTTATTTAAATGAACTTCTAACTTGTTTTCCAAGTTGACATGCATCACAAACTTTGTCATTCGCAAATGATATCTTTGGAAGTCCAATGACTAAGTTTTTTCTCAAAAGTTTTGAAATGATATACATATTAGCATGTCTTTTCTTATCATATATATAACAGTGACATGAGAACGTGTTAACTTTCTTTCTAAAGTTTAGATTTCTTTTAAACTTTTCTTCACCTTCTGATTTCAATTTCAATCTTTCTTCTATTTCATTTCTAAGTGTAACATTTTCATCACCAACTCTTTATAATTCTAAATTCTTACTTTCCAATTCAAACTTTAAGAATTCAAAATCAGTTTTGGATTGTTCAAGTTCGATTTGAAGCATGTTTCTTTGATCAAAAATAGAGTTGTACTCATGCTTAATTTTTTCTAATTCTTCATTCAATGTAATAGTCTTTTTCCTCGTAGCTTTATATTTTAAGGTAAGTTTTTCAAATTCAGCATAAAAGCAATCATATTCACCTTGCAAGTCATCATAGAAATATCAAATGAACTAGAAGTTACCTCATTTTCTTTTTCTTTTGCCATCAGATAGAAATTGGCTCTTTTTTAATTTTTCTTTTTCTCTAAACTTAATGAATAACAATTAGACCATGTTATTGCCATCATTGCTCTTTTTGTTTTTTTCATTTTCTTTGAGGTCTCTTCTTTGAGTAATGGGCATTCTGATCTGAAGTATCTTAGTTTTTTGCATTCGAAACATACCATCTCCGTAACCCCCCATACCCTTGTATAAAAGCCAATAAGACCTTATTGATAAGACGAAGGGTCAATTGATGCAAATGCAAGTGCTAAAGAGCAGTGATAGGTGAAAATAATATTTTAAAATAAAATATTATTTTATTAATAAAATAATATTAAAATATTAATATTTTATCTATTATTGAAATTAGTCATGAAAGAGGACTATATGACTAGTCTAAGTGGGGGAGAAAAGGTAAGGAAGAATTTTGAAGAAAAACGATGTTTGTATGGCCCGCGTGTCTCTATTAAATAAAGCTAAAGTAGGTAAGTATATATTTAAATATTATGGTGACACCTTAGTGAAGTGTAAATTTTATATCTTATTTGTACAAGTGTAAATGAAGGAAAATAGAAGGAAATTGGAATTAAAGAAATATTGGAAGGACTAAATTGTAAATAATGAAAAGTTTGGAGGGCCAAATGGTAAATGGGAAAAAGTTTGAGGACTTATGTACAATTTCAACATTTGAAGTGAAAAAAGAAATTAACTAACCAAGGAACGTTAGGTTATGTGGGATGATGAGATGTGCATATGAATTCACTATTACATGCAAATCATAGCATGCAAAAAGGAGAAAGTTAGTGGGGAACATATGGGACCATGTGAAGTAAAAGGAAGAATAAGAATAAGTTTATTTGCATGTAATGAGATTAGTGCATTAGATGGCCAAATGAGGAAAGAAAAATGTGGGATACATGTGACTTGAATGGTTTAATAACTAACCAAATAAAATATAAAGTGAAGCTTGTGCATGAAATGTGATTGGAGAATAAAGTGGTGCATGAAATAAAGAATGGAGAAAGAAAATATGAGTTAGTGAAGGTGGCGGATGGAGAAGATAATGAGATAGAAAGAATGAGGATAGCTTGTTTTCCATCTATACCTTGGTCATAGAGCCGATGATCATTGAGTTTGTGAGACTCACTATGAGATCTTGTCAAGCCCAACACTATAAAATATTTGCCATGTCATTCATGTGCTTGATAACATGCTTGCATACTTGAATACTTCTGAAAAATCATAAAAAAAAAAGTCGATATTATACCTAGTGGTACAACTAAGTTGATTTAAGCCTCAAACTAGTTCAAATAGAGATTTTAAGATGAAATTGAGAATTTTAAAACCCTAGAATGACTTAATATGGTGATTTGGAGTTCGAGGACTGATTTGGAATCAAATTGGAATTTTCATAATGTAGGGGCAAAATGGTCATTTTACCACCCGAGGTTAAAATTGGAATGTTGGAAGAGGTTTTTGACCAAGATTGACTATTTAGAACATAATTTGAGTTTGAGAAGCGAAGAATTTTAATTTTGAAATTTTTTCGAGCATAAAGGCAAAATAGTGATTTTACCGCCTAAGGGCAAAATTGGAATTTTACACTACCAAACTCTGTCAAGCCCATGAATTTCATTTTATACCATGGATAATTATGTGTGGTGGAGAGAAATTGCTTAATTACTAAGTATTTGTACACGGTCCAATGATATGGTGACATATGGCAAGTTTATGTCCATTTAATATTTTCCTTTATAAAGCCAATTTAAACTCTCCCAAACTCATTCATATGGCCAACCAAGTGAAGAACAAAGAGGAGAAAAAGAAGAACAAACCCTAGGAAGGAAAATTTCAAGAGAAATTATTGGATTTCAAGGAAACAAGTGATTAAAGGTAAAATTTCTTAATTTTAACTTGTGATCTACCTTTCCTATGCATTCTTTTGCATTTTCCATGGTTGAATCACAAGATATCATGAAGGATAGCATGCTGGCTGAACATATAGAGAGAGAATTTGATGGTGGATTTGATTAGATTTTAAGATATGTTAGTGTTTTTAGTTAATTTATCATGTTTGGAATGAAAACAAGTAAGAAAAAACACATGTTCCTTATGGTATATTGATGGTGGATTTGATTTTATTTCAAGTGATTTGGTTAGGAATTAATGATTTATGGTGTAAAAATTAAGCATGAAAAACCATAGTGTTTGTGCACCCACCATGGCCTAAATTCCCAAGAGAAAATGTGGAGATGATCTTGCTAAATTTTATGTTATTTGACTTGTGTTTGATGATTTAGAGTATTGGAAGAAAAATGGAGTTATTTGAGTTAAATTGGACATATTGGCCAATTAATCGGGTGATAGATCGAATTAAGTCAATACCGTTTTATTTAGGTACACAATTGAATTTATGTAGAACACCAATTTTAAGTAACTATCCGAACAACCTCATGCACTCATATAGTGTCTAAAATAGTTTTATAATGGTATGACACTATATATTAAATTATGTGTCGTGTATTATGTATAGGTGGTGAGCCCTTTAACAAGGGTAAAGACATTGTGCCAGAGGACCAAGAATAGGAGTATTTTGAACTCTTGATACAATGAGTGAACTTGCATTCCAAACTGTTTTGGGAATTTTATTTGAGTTGAGATGAAATGCTTAAATGATTTATATCCAACTTCTTATTTAAAAATGAGTCCTAAGAACAACCCTTTGACAATTATTTTAAGGTTATGAGTGTGTACATTGTGTAAAGAAAATGAATACATGCTCATTTATTGTGTTGATAATGATATGAATGAATGGATAATGTGTATTAATGACCAGGGGATCGTGCGAGTAGGGAGTGTATACATAGTCATACTGCTATGTACGAGTGGGGGATGTACACATGATGACCAGGGGATGTGCGAGTAGGAAGTGCACACATGGTCGTATTGCTTTGTACGAGTAGGGAGTGCACACATGATCTTATTGTTTGGTGTGAGTAAGGAGTGCACAGAGTTGAAGAGAATAGGGTGGTGTATGTAATTGCACATGATTTTATATATTTATATGTGTGATATAGTGTGCATGATGGAAAAATGTGATTGTATGGTATGTGAACCTTGAGAAATTTTCCTTTATTACAAATTGTTTTAAATTGAGGAAAAAGGGTTCTAACACAAAACCCTCGTATGGTTGAGCGAAACCCTCATTCCATGACAGTTTATGATTACACTTCCCATCGGTTTTGCTATCTTGTTAGGATGATTGCTATAAATTTCTTTTCTTCTCAAACTCATGTTGAACATGGTTGCTTTATCATTGAATGTTTAATAACTCAGGGTTAAGTGAAAAGGGGTTTTAATATTAACTAGATCTAAATTGTCTTGTTTCAAATTAGTGCATCATGGTTCTCAACTCTCCTTGTTATTATTGCTTGTTCCCTTATAATGTTCACTCACTGAGTTTTGCACTCACTGTTTTAAAAATTCATGTTTTCAGATCAAGAGGTTGTTGGATCCTAGGTCGATGAGTCCCCGTAGTTCGTCTCCTGGGTAGGTGTTTTGCATTCAATAGCAACCCTTTTAACATAGTTTCTCCGCTAGAAGTCACGGGTCCTTTTGTTTTGTGAATATGTTCATGTAATGTAAATTACTAAGTTACCTGTCTTTAACAATATATGTATATTTTAAATCAATAATGCCATCATGAGTTGGCTATGTTCACACCCGTTGGAATGCATATGGATGCATTAGTTGATAAGACATTAAACAGTATAAATGGGATAGGCTTGCTTGGGCTTGGTGAGCTATGCTCATTGGGCCCATGTGCCGGTCATAGCCTATAATTGGGTTGTGACACTTACCCCTTTATCATTCTTTTTGCAGATAAGTGATCAGCTCAAGTGTATTACCCAGCATATTTTGACTCACCGCGTCGTCGGTAATGGCATCTCTTAGACTTCCACTCTGAGTCGCTCCACTGCATAAAGGTTATGTTGTGTAAAATAATTAGACTTGTAAAAATGATTAGTTTATCGAAAATGTATTTTCTAAAACCATGAGATTGTGTAATGAATACTAAGTCTGATGTTGAAATTACCTTGAAGTTTGTTAGATTTGGTTATTGGTATTTAGTTGCTACTTCTTAATTATCGCTATTATTTTGGGTTAAGTAAGTGATAGTGTCATTACCAGTTGACAAAATCCTTAATGATTGTTATAAGTAGAACATTATGATAAAATCCAAGTCGATTTACATATGTGTTAGAATGGTTGGTTTAATAAATAGGAATCTCAACTAAGGCTTATTCAGGATTTGGTGAGTTCTCTCGCAAGTCTTGGACTCCGATAATGATTCAGAAAAAGGACATTATAGACTTGGTATTAGAGCCCTAGGTTTAGTCAAGTCCTAAAAGTTCTTTAGTCAAGCAGCGAAGTAGTGGGGTTAATGTAGAGTCTTGCTTATAGTTAGTGACTGCAACACCAATTATAAGCAAGAGGTTGTGTGGACTTCTTTACATATCTTAGAAAACTATTTTGTGTGATTATAAGAGATGGTTAAATAATGAGAATTGATTGCCGATGTCTAGGTCTGAGATACAGCCTCAGACTCGAGCATCTTTGAGGGTTGCAAACGAGCTAGATGAGCCCAAAAAGACTGATCAACGATTACGGGTTTTTGTCTCTCGAAGTCGAGGTTGTACTAGAACAAGGGGAAGGAGGAATTCCCGACTTTCAAGTGATTGTAGTTTGAGTGATCACAAAAGTTCTAGTACAGACAACATTGGGGTTGGTAGACCTACTGTAAAGAGTGATACCTTAGATGAGTTAGTTGCCGGATTGCTAAATTTGACCCAATAGTTTATAGAATTTACTAAGCACTATGCTAGCATGATCGAAGAGTATATGGATTCAAGCTCACAAGATTTGGATTATGACCCATATACAAATATGATAAATAAAAAAGGGCTAGATGAGGAGGACAAAGAAGATTTGAGTAATGATGAAGGAGATAAATTAGTTTCGTTGTCTACATTTATGAAGCCAAAACCTCTATCATTTACTGATTCCACTGTAGGAGAGGGCCCACGTAGATTTTTAGACACCATGGAAAGGATTTGTCACACTTTATGAGCTTCAAGCACAAAGTCTGTAACATTAGCTAGTTTTCATTTGGAAGATGTAGCACAATAGTGGATTATGTCATACATGTGGGGTAGACCTAGTGATGCCGGTCCTCTTGGTTGGAAGGAATTTTATAAAGCCTTTATGGATAGATTTATGCCTCATAGTGTATGAATGGCTAAAGCTAAGAAATTTGAAGCCTTGAAGCAAACACTCGAGATGACAGTATCTGAGTATGATGTGTAGTTTACGCAATTGTCTAGATAAGCCCTATACTTTGTATCTTTTAAAGAAATGAGAGTGAATCAAATTGTTGCTAGATTGTCTGATTGTTTGAGTATTTATTTAGAGCTATTGCTCTGCAAAAGTTTGATTCATATTCCGATGTAGTCGATTATGCTCGGTTAATAAAGGGTCATAATATGAAGGCTAAAGCACTTCGTGAAAATATCAAAAAGACTAAGACTGAAGGGTAGACTAGTCAAAGGAACATTAGTCAAGAAACGACTTTTGGAAGGTTAAGTCAGCCTGGTCAAAGGGATACTGTTCAAAATAGAAGGCAAGTGTCAACTGGGTCTCAAGGGTTGAAGAGAAACCTTAGTTTAGTAGTCCACCTCACCGTGGAAATATTTCTAGAGCAAATAATTATAGAAGATATGGTAATGAAATGACTAGCCTTAACAGTCGATAGATAGGCCAAAAAGGTCCTTATTGTGCACGTTGTGATACTACATGTGGGGCCATTTGCTTAGTCGTATGATGTATCTTTTATTTGTGGTTAAGTGGGACATATGTGAAAAAATTACCCTTATGATGGGAGATCGCAAAGAACTAGTTGTGGGTTTGTTTAACCAACATCCGTAGCAGCATCCGCAGTTTCACGTCCAGCTAGGAGAGGTCGACCTAACAAATGCAAGGGAATAGCTTCTACCACCAGATCTTGACCTATTGAGTCAGTGTTGTAGGGTACTTCTAGAGGAGGACAAGCGAGAGTATTTGCCATGGGTCCGTAAAATGTGCTCACTTCTAATGATGTGGTGATAGGTACTCTTTTAATTTATGGTTTTGAAGCATTGGTATTATTTGATCATGAAGCTAACCATTCTTTTGTTTCCTCAAATTTTCTGTCAAAATTGAATAGACCTTGTGAAATAATGGAAGACCCATTGATAGTGACCACTCTTTTCGAAGAAATTTATATGGCGAAGTTTATCTATAAATTCTGCATAGTTCAAATTAATCATTGAGAGACATTGGTGGATTTGGTGTTATAAATGACATTAGGATTTGATGTAATATTAGGAATGGATTGGTTGTATGATTGTTATGCCAATGTCGATTGTCACTACAAATATGCAAAATTTAAGTTTCCTAAAAAAGTCCCCTTTATTATCTATGGACATAGGAGTCCGTGCAATAAGGGAATATTAGCAAGAGTCATTAGGGTGAAAACGAGACAAAATTATTTGGCATGCGTAGTAGCCAAGGAAGATATGTTAATGGCAGAAGAGGTTCCGAATAATAAAACGGTACCAATAGTTAATGAATTTCAATATGTGTTCCCAAAAAAATTACCAAGGTCACCCCCAGAAAGGGAAGTTAAGTTTTGCATTAATTTGATTCCTAGCATGGAACCAATATCTGAAGTTCCTTACTGGGTGGCACCAGCAGAGATGTGAGTATTGCGAGAGCAATTGCAAGAGTTAGGGGAAAAGGATTTATTCGTCCAAGTACTTCACCATGGGGAGCTTCGGTATTATTTGTTAAGAGAAAAGATGGAAGTTTGAGGTTATGTGTGGATTATCGAAAGTTGAATAGTGTGACTATTAAGAATAAATACCCACTTCCCAAGATAGATGATTGATTCGATTAACTGCAAAAAGCGCAATATTTTTCAAAAATTGATTTACGCTTTAGTTATCATCAGTTAAGAATTCGAAAAGAGGATATACCAAAGACCGCATTCCATAGAGGTATAGTCATTTTGAGCTTTTGGTGATATCTTTTAGTTTAACTAATGCACCCATCGCTTTTATGGATTTAATAAATAGAGTATTCCGAGCCTATTTTGATAGATTTGTGGTGGTATTTATCGATAACATCCTAGTGCATTCTTAAAGTTTTGAAGAGCATGCACAATATTTACAAATAGTGTTACAGACACTCCGAGAACATGAATTGTATGCAAAGTTCTCCAAATGCGCTTTTTGGTTAAAGAGTGTTAGCTTTCTCGGACATGTAATATCGAAGGAAGGGATTAGTGTGGATCCGTAAAAGATTGCATTGATTCAAACTTGGTTAAGACCGAGTACTATTATCAAGGTCCAAAGTTTTCTTAGATTGGTCAGGTATTATCGTCGATTTGTGTAGGATTTCTTGAAAATCATAACACCATTGACTAAATTGACGCAAAAGGAAGCTAAGTTTGAATGGACTGATGATGGTTAAAATAATTTCTTAAGACTAAAAGAATGTTTGATTTCAACGCCAATCTTAAGTTTACCGAATGGTCCAAAGGGTTATGTTGTGTATTGTGATGCATCAAGAGTTAGATTAGGATGTGTGTTGATGCAAAATGGTAGAGTTATTATGTATGCTTCAAGACAACCTAAGAAGCACGAGCAAAACTATCCTACTCATGACTTAGAGATAACAGTGATAATATTCGCATTAAAGATTTAGCGTCATTATCCATACGGAAAAAGTTTTGAAATATAAAATGATCACAAAAGTTTAAAGTATATATTTCAACAACGTGATCTCAATTTAAGGCAACACCGGTGGATGGAATTGCTCAAAGATTATGATTGTACGATTCAATATCAACCTGGTAAGGCAAACGTGGTAGCTGATGCTTTGAGTCGAAAGTCTATAGGGAGTTTGGCACATTTATCTGTCGAACGAAAAAGTACAGTGCGTGAATGGCAAAACTGAGGTAGTATGGGAATTAAGATCGATATTGGTAGGCCTAATGCCCTTATTGCTCATTTTCAGGTATGACCAATGATCTTGGACCGAATTTGCAGTGCTCAGGATCAAGATGAATTCGTGATGAAAATATTGGGATCTAAAGAGCGAGATCAGAAAATTATGCATGGAGACGATGGATTGTTGAAGTATGAATCTTGAACATATGTGCCGGATCGAGATAATTTGAGAGAAAAGATTTTAAAGGAAGCTCATATTACTATCTACACTGTACATCCAGAAACCACCAAGATGTATCATGATTTGAAAATGGTTTATTGGTGGCCAAGTATGAAGAAAGATGTAGCTAAATATGTAGCTAAGTGCCTAACTTATCAGCAAGTCAAAGCTGAACATGAAAAACTCCCAAGTTTGCTACAACCCCTGTCAATTCTTGAATGGAAATGGAAACATGTGGCTTTGGATTTTGTGACTGGAGTGCCTCGTGTCAAAAGGAGATATGATTCGATTTGGGTAATAATAGATCGGTAGATCAAATCTGTTAACTTTATTTCGATAAAGACTAGTTATGGGTCAGCTAAATATGCCAAGGTTTACATTGACTGTATCGTGCAATTGCATGGGGTTTACGTGACCATCATTTCTGATCGAGGGCCTAAATTTACTAATAAATTTTGGAGAAGTTTGCATGAAGCTTTAGGCTTCAGTACTGCATATCATCCTTAAATGGATGGTTAATCAAAGCATGTGATACAAATGCTTAAAGATATGCTAAGGTCAATGGTGTTGGATTTGGGAACCACGTGGAATCAATAGTTATCTTTGGCGAAATTCGCATATAGTAATAGCTATCAAACTAGTATTTGAATGGCTCATTTCGAAGCATTATAGGGACGAAAGTGTAGATCACCCATTCGATGGTTTGATGTGGGAGAAAGGAAATTATTAGGTCCTACTTTGGTGCAACAAGCAACTGATGTGGTGAGCTTGGTGAGGGAATGTCTAAAGTCGGCATAGAGTAGACAGAAGTCTTATGCAGATAATAGACATCATCCTTTGGAGTTCTAGGTGGGAGATTTTATGTTTTCAAAGGTGTCTCCACTAGAACGAAGTAAAAGATTCGAAAAGAAAGGGAAGTTGAGTCCGAGATATATTGGACTTTTCGAGATCTTGGAATGAATTAGGTTAATAGCACATTTACTAGCCTTAGCAATGGAGCTAGCTTGTGTGAATCCCACTTTTCATGTGTCTATGTTGAGAAAGTATGTTAAGGACCCAACACATGTTATACGCTATGATTTGGTTCCTCTAGATAAAGGGTTAACTTTCGAAGAACAACCAGTAGCAATACTGGATCGACAAGTGAAGCAACTGTACTCTAAAAAAGTTACCTCAGTAAAGGTCTTGTGGCAAAACTGATTAGTGGAAAAGTCAACTTGGGAACTCAAAGAGGAAATGAGGAAGGAATATCTATATCTTTTTCAAGATTAAGGTATGCTTTACCAACCCACTGTACTTAAATTCAAAGATGAATTTGTTTTATTTGAGGGAGACTGTAACACCATGTACCCTCGTATAGAAGCCAATAAGACCTTATCGACAAGACGAAGGGTCAATTGACATAAATTTAAGTGCTAAAGAGCGGTGATGGGTGAAAAAAGATATTTTAGAATAAAATAATATTAAAATATTAATATTTTATCCTTTGTGTAAATTAGTCATGAAGGAGGACTATATAACTAATCTAAGTGGGGGAGAAGAAGTAAGGAAGAATTTTGAAGAAAAACGACATTAGTGGAGCTCGTGTGTCTTTATTAAATAAAGCTAGAGCTAGTAAGCATATATTTAAATATTATGGTGACACCTTGGTGAAGTGCAAATTTTATATCTTATTTGTACAAGTGTAAGGGAAGAAAAATAGAAGGAAATTCAAATTAAAGAAATGTTGGAAGGATGAAATTGTAAAGGATGAAAAGTTTAAAGGGTCAAATGGTAAATAGGGAAAGGTTTGAGGACTTATGTGCAATTTCAACATTTGAAGTTAAAAAGGAAATTAATTAGCCAAGGAAGGTTAGATTATGCGGAATGATGAGATGTGCATGTGAATTCACTATGACATGCAAAAAAGAGAAAGTTAGTGGGGAACATGCGGGACCCCTACCATGTGAAGTAAAATGAAGAATAAGACTAAGTTTATTTGCATGTAATGAGATTGGTGCATTAGATGGCCAAATGAGGAAAGAAAAATGTGGGATGCATGTGACTTGAATGGTTTAATAAATGACCAAATAAAATATAAAGTGAAGCTTGTGCATGAAATGTGATTGGAGGAATAAGGTGGTGTATGAAATAAACAATGAAGAAAGAAAAGATGAGATAGTGAAGGTGGAGAATGGAGAAGATAACAAGGATAGATTTTAGGCCAATGCACAAGAGAGGAAATTGGTGCATGAAAGCTTAGTGCGGGATAAATTGGTCCAATGGGAGGTAAAGAATAAATAAAGAAAAGAAAGGTGAGGAAAAGGCTTGGAAAAACCGAACCTTTGAGAGGAAATAAAAGAGAATGAGCTTGAAAGTAAAAAGAGAAAAGAGAAAAGAGAAAGATTAAAGGAAGGTTCGGCTTTGGAGGAAATTGGTGAATAATTGAGAGGTTTTTCCTCCCACACACACCATTTTTGGAGCTTAAAAAAGACATTGGTGGTTCGGTTGAGTGATTCCAAGGTAAAAAAGGTAAAATTATCATTTTGTTTGGATGCATGCCTTGTTAATCAATTATAATGTGAGATTTCACTTGTGGTAGCAAGGATTTTCAAGGATTCAAAGGAACCTGGTAAATGCATGTAGGTGGATCTTAGAAGCATGGTGATTTTGAGCAAGACAAGTGATGGGTAAGTGTTATAATTTTGCAATCATGGGTGGAAAGGAAAGTAAAAGGGATATTGATTTCTTGCGCTTATGGTAGCAATGGTGACCAAGGATGTGAGGAGTTTGTGACTTATGTGAGGGATTCAAAGTGAAAGAAAACCAGAAGGTAAGCATGCAATGTGAGTACATTATGTTATATTGGATTGGATTTGTTGAAAGTTCATAGATTGCATGTTAGATTATTGTGAGTAACAAAGATGAACAACGTAAAGCTAGATTAAAGATTCATTGATTGAAGTGCTACCCATATATGTGTACAACTAAGTATGTTGAGTTTAATTTGTTGTTAAGAAGTGTGTAAGTGAGGAAGGTTTACCGTGTGGTGTACCGAAGGAGATAACGAGTGACCGGCAAGTAAAATTAGCAAGAAATGCACCCAAACCAATAACGACATAGTGTCCTGTTATTGTGAGCTGAGTGTTTATTTCAAAAAGTTCCATAATATATAGAATGATGTTTTATATACCATTATTCATGAAACATTTATAAACTGTTATTGTGGAAAACATGAGCTGGTATAAATGCTAGGAAATTGTGTATGCCATGATGTTTGAAATTGTTTTGAATATATATATATATATAAGTTATATATGTAAAGGGTTTTAAAAATCAGGAAACACGCTCTTTAACATGGTTTATGTCAAAATGTGCCTTATTGTTTGTGTGATGTGCATTCATGAATAAATTACATATTCACCATGTTGATTTGATATTTAAACCTCATGCAAAGGTTTTATATTATAAAGTCTTACAAAGGCGTTTTATCATGTTACCATGAATGATATTTTGAAAATGGATTTGAAATAAGATTTTGAGAACCCAACTTGATTTTTTAATGGTTTTATCAAACCGGGAGATTCGAGAGTAGGCCGAATGTCACATTGGAATAGCGTAACCCTTGTGCACAAGTGAACTCTAGCTAGAGAACCTTTAGGTGCCACAGCCAATTATCAAGCCATTACCGATGCATGGGTCCAATGGGCATAGCCCACTATGTCACGACCCGGTACTCCCCCCGAGCCCTTGACAACTGTCGCGACGTCCCGATAGGCACCCATTACCCGGAATGCCAATCGGAACCCCGCAAGGCTTACATATCAATTTTCTCATCTCCCCTATGAGTAATCATTGCCAAACATCATGTCTTAAAAGATTTTAAGCTTTTTCCAACTCAAAACAGTAAAAAAATAATTTTCGCCTCACAAGGGCATTTTTGTCATTTTTTCTCAAAAATCTTGAAACTGGTTAAAACATAGTAGGTGAGTAGAAAGCACATATTTCATGATTAAAAATAAATTTAGGTGTCTAAAACATTCGTTTGAAGTGAAATTGTGACCTCTTGAATATAATAAAAATATTCAATAAAATAATTTATTTTCTTATAAAACAGTATTTTTAGAGCAGTACGTAAATAATTTTTTTGGGACGTAAAAACAAAATAAATTCTTACATACACTAATAAAGTTAGCCAGAATATGCAGTTAAATTTACAATGACACGTGGGCCCCCGAACAACCAAATTGAACTAAGGCTGTGAGTCGATAAACCTTTGATTTCCAAGGTTGCAACTCCAAAATTTGTCTCTCGACGATATTGGCTAACTATTGACTATCCTAAGCCTGAAATGGTGAAAAGGAAGGTGGTGAGATTATATAATCCAAGTGAGTAAACAGACATCATCAAAAATATCTAAAGTCAAGTAAATGGAGACAAATTCAAATTCATTCTTCGTATTACAGTTCATCTTATCTCAACTCATTTCAATCGAGTAAAATAGAATCATTTTACTCAAATAATTAATATGGCTTATGAATCTCTTAAAAACTTAGCTCTTGCTAAAATCATTCTTAGGGATACCCAGGCCGAAGCATCTAACCGAGACCGCCAATACTATTAAATGTCATATACACATGAACATATTTTTACATATGAAAACATAGCTATTCCTTGGCATTGGCTGAGTCTCACTCTCACGTGGTGGTCCGCGTGAGGTGCACTCAAACTTTATCTCAAGAGACACCTTCTCGCATGGCTCTCCGATCGAGGTAAGATACAACTGATTCTGTCACCATATTCATGAAATTTCAACTGCATGACATGTCAATTTATTACTACCTAGCCTCTCAAGGCTGAATACACAGTGCATATGATTCCAACATAAATACCAGTTCGGCCATTCATGCTCACATATTGCTATAAGCCATTCGATTTAAACACAATTTATAACACAACAAGTAGACAATCTCCAATTACTCTATTTTCCAAAATCATCATTCAATTTCCAGAAAATTCATAAAATTCATTTCATTAAATCACATTTTGTTTATAAAACACAAAGATTTTTCCATTTAAACTCATTTTTCCATAAAATCATAAAATCGGATAAAAACCTACTTTAGATAATTAAGATGATAGTAAGGTTACTCACAGTTTTAGGAGTCGGTGTACTCCTAGTCCCGATCTTCAAGGACAATCTTTGTACTCTTACCAAATGTCTCACCACCTATCCACAACAATGACTCATAATTCAATATATTGTGTCATACCATAATAAATCTATTTCAGGCTCTATTCAAATGCTTGAAATGGGATGCAATTTGCTCGGGTAATTATCTAAATACGGTGTTCTACTTAAGTCCAATTGTGAATCTAAATAAAATGGTATTGGCCAATATATCCAATTCAACTCCAATCAATTCCATTTTTCTTCCAACACTCTAATTCATCAAATACTAGTCAATTATCATGAAATGTTGCAAAATCACCCTCAAATTCCATTTTGGCAATATTCGGCCATGGTGGTATACTAACACTAAAATTTTTCAAACTAAATTCTTACACCATAAATCACCAATTTCTAGCCAATTCACTTGAAGTAAATATCAAATCCATCATCATTAGGCTATATGGAAAATTCGATCAATATGGGTAATTGTAGAACATTAATTTTTTTCTTGTTTCCTTTTCATTCCACACATTATAAAACATCTAAAACACTAAAATACCATGTATTCCAATCAAATTCATCCTCAAATCCTCCCTTGAATATTCGGCCCTTGAATGTTTAGTGTGGAATATGTGATTTTCATACTTAATTTCTACACCTAACACCATAAGACAACTAAATACACTTAAATAACTTAAAATCCATCTAAATATTTAATCAAATCTTCTCTCTCTAAAATGGGTCAGCCAGGAATCCTCCATGAAACCATATGATTCAACCATGGAAAATGCAAAATACAGCATGGAAAAGCTAGATCACAAGCTAGAATCAAGAAATTTTACCTTTAATCGGTTGAATCCTTAAAAATCAATAATTTCTCTTTGAATTTCTCACTCTAGGGTTTTGTTCTTGCTTTGGCCGAACCTTATGAAGGAGATGGGAGGGTTATGGGTTGATTTTATAAGGAAATTAATAAAGTAACCAAACTTGACACTTGTCACCATGTTATTGGTCCATACTTTAAAAACTAATCCTTTAATCTTTATTTCTCCACCACATATAATTTCTCACTCATCCACAATAATAATAAGTGTATTTCATGTGCTGGACGTGTGTTGGGTGGTGCAAAATTACAATGTTACCCCCGAAGTGGTAAAATTACCATTTTGCCCCTATGCTCAAAAAAATATCGAGATCACAATTTTTTTCACTTCTCAACCTCAAATTGTACTCCAAATGATCAATCTTAGTCAAATGTGGTCAAAATCTTTTCTAAAAATTCCCATTTTATCCTCGAGTGGCAAAATGACCATTTTACCCCTAAATCATGAAAATTCCAATTTGACTCCAAATCAATCCTCGAACTCTGAATCACCATTTTAAGTTATTCCTAGACTTTAAAATTTTCAATTGCATCTTAAAATCTCTATTTGATCTAGTTCGAGGCTTTAATCAACTTTGTTGTACCTCTAAGTACAATATCGACTTTTTGTCAATTTTTTGAGGCTTTTTAAGTTTGAAATCAGGTTATCCATCACATGTATGACATGACAGATATTTTATAGAGTCGGGCTTTACACACTAAGCCCGAGGAAGCCTCTTTATGTGATCCCATCACCTATCTCATCAATTATACATCACCATTACTAGACCAGAATTTATAATTTGCAACTAGATGTATTTTTATAATACAACATGGATACCAAATATTTACATTTGTATGATCTCAAAATAAAGTTATTCATAGTTTTCTCATAATGGCACCATTAATCCAAACTATACATGCAACGTTTGCAAAATGAATCCTAGCAATTTACATTTAATGTACATGTACTCATATAAAAGACCTTCTAATGACCAGCGGAGTGACTTTGGGTGAAGGTTCAACTACTAAATACTGGGATACCTACCACAGGTGGATGTAAGTGGATGCCTTAATCTCAATCCCAACTACCTACAGATCTGAAAACATGCAATTTAAAAGGGTGAGTATAAATCTAGTGAATGAACATAGGAAGGGAACAAGCAACGATAAGGAATGTTTTTGAAAACATGATGCGCTTGTAATAAAACAATGCAATTAGTTCAAATTCTCATTAAAACCCTTCATTCTAAACTTAGATTTAATACATTTTTAGTATTGAAAAAAATCCATGATCAACCATGAAGATAAATAAGTGAAATTCATAGCAGAAATCCAAGCAAGGTAAGCATGATAGTGGGTTTCTCGTTGTAATGAAATCCAAACAACAACAATTCTTGAACCTCTCGAGAGTTCTCACTGTAGCGAGGTTCATTCTTGCTGCAGTGAAAACCTTTTGAGACATCTCACTACAACGAGAATGATTTCTCACTGCAATGAAAAGTAGAACCATGGCCAACCTTGCAAGGTCGAGAGTTTCTAGCTGCTGCAAGAATTAGGACAACCAAGGAAGAGGTTCTTTTTATAACAAAAAAGCCATTTTTTTCTACAATTCGAAAATACTTAGCAATTTTCAAGGTTCAACATGCGAGATTCCACATACATTACAACCACATACTATATTCATAAAATTTTTATTACACATGTATATATATATATGCATATATAAACATGAATACCACTACCTCACTCGGCCAATGTCCACTTCCAACACGCACAAGGCAATATCATCATGTGCACTCCCTACTCGCACATTTCAATATCATTATGTGCATTTCCTACTCACACATTTCAGTATCATCATCATCATCATCATGTGCACTCCTTACTCGCATATTTCAATCTCATCGCACATACTCCCGCCCACATCATTACCGGCATGTGCTCTCCCGCACAGCACACGCACGGTTTCATTCATTGCACATTATTATCTATCAAGGCACAACACATATATATATGTATACCAACATAATAAAGGAGTATGTGGACTCACCACAATCACATTTCACAACACAAAAACATTTCATCAAGAGCTTGTTCCCATATACATTTTAAAGAAAAAGACAATTAAAACCTTTCAAGTAATTCATTCAAACATATATGCATTTTACCCCAAAGCATTTTAATGTAAGTTCACTCACCGGTCTTTATTGATTCTTAAATCGACTCCAACTTCCACTAATGCTTCGAATGGAGATGTAGAGTCTCGTTGGAACCATCGCACATAATAGCATCACAAATCACCTCAATGCACATAACCAAAATTCTAAAAGTTATCTCCTAAATCATGTTCTACTAGTTATTCCTAACTAACTTCCAATTACCATTGAGTGGCTATATATTTTCACTATTCTAGTCACACTAAAGTGAATAAACAACCTCAACTACAAAACACTCACAAGTCTAACCACTAGCCATTCTCAACACTTAAAAATCAACTCTAATTCATCACTCACCTTGGTAGCTTTGTAATTGAATTCATTTCCAAGAGTTTTCAAACTATTATGGAAAACCTCCCTCTTTCTCTCTAAAATATTCAACTAGTGAAAGAAAGTATTGAGAAAAGACTTTTAAAGGTTTTAAGGTGAGGAAGTGAAAGAACACAAGGGGTCCAATGAAAAAGTGCACAAAAGCATGAAAATTGAAGTTAATTTGATAGAGTTATAGAAGCTTTAGGAGAAGCTTTCATGAAAGGTGGAAAACATGAGTTAGGT
Organism: Theobroma grandiflorum; assembly: GCA_036013995.1. NCBI lineage: Eukaryota > Viridiplantae > Streptophyta > Magnoliopsida > Malvales > Malvaceae > Theobroma > Theobroma grandiflorum. Next base: position 11,928,057 of record CP142126.1, read on the forward strand.
TGAGAAGAAGAAAAAGAAACTGTTGGAAAATGAGATATTTATAGCTAAAGCTTATCCAAGTTTCACTTAAATTACAAAAATGCCCTTACAAGGTGGCTTTTGTCTTCCTCTAATCCTTTGTGCAATCTTTTTACTCTTTGACAAAGAGACAAAGTCCATAATAGTTTAGAAATACTTGGGTTCACGAAAACTTAAAAATTTTGATCCAAGATGAAAATGATCATCTTGCCCTTACATCAGAAATCATCATTATTTCTATTTTTTTCACTTATTTTATCCTTATTTTCATCATTTATTTATGCCTTAGGCCTACTTAGGCCTTAATAATGTTTGGAAACCTACTTCTAAGAGCTCACTAAGAAATGATGAAATTACCCCTAGTCTATTTTATCGCGTCTATTTCTAATTACATGTCTATAAAAGTTGAAGCTTCACATTGGGTCATTGACAGGCTGTTAGATGTGGCTAGGCCATGGTCTATGATATATATATATATATATGTGTGGCAAGGCCACGAGATGATATACGTGGCTAGGGCACAAGTTGATATACGTGATTGCGACCACATGATTTCTCCGATGTCAGCCAACATCATCAAGACTGCCATGGTTGTGGGAATCCAGTGGAGGGGGGCTTCCCAGATGTTATTATGTGAAAGTGGATCCATGTGTTGATTACTATGGTTACCTACTCGAGAGTGTTGGGTTTTCAAACATGTATTCTTTCGCATGGTGAAAATTATAAGTTTTTTGTAGCTCCTCTATTTATACTATGACTTTATATTTACTTTTTTGAGGATGAGGTAATTGTGAATTTGTGTATAAGGTTTTGTAATGCTTGATTTCATGAGAGCATGCATGTTTATGTTTGATTGATTTGAGTAAAGTTGTTAAGTGATTTCAATGATGGAAATCTTTCACTTGCACTGATTTTGATACATTTTTGTTAAAGAATTATGTTGCATGAAAATTCTTAGTTTTTTTTTTCATGTAAGGCACAAATCTTCCTTTTGAGTTAAATTGTTTAGATATACTTTTATGTTTTAACATTCAAATCTTCTGTCCCTAACTTGTTTCCTATCTACACCCTACTCACCGAGCCAATGATCATTGAGTTTGTGAGACTCACCCCCTTATCTTTCTTTTTGTAGATAAGTAATCAAATCAAGTATATTGCTCATCATATTTTGACTCACCACGTCGTAGGTAATGGCATCTCTTGGACTTCCACTCTGAGTCGCTCTGTTGCATAGGGATCGTGTTGTATAAAACAATTAGACTTGTAAAAATTATTAGTTTATCATAAATGTATTTTCTAAAACCATGGGATTGTGTAATGAATACTAAGTGTGATGTTTAAATTACCTTGGAGTTTGTTAGATTTGGTTATTGGTATTTAGTTGCTACTTCTTAATTATAACTGTTATTTCAGGTTAAGTATGTGATAATGTCATTACAAGTCGATAGAATCCTTAATGATTGTTATAAGTAGAACATTATGATTAAATCCAAGTTGATTTACATATGCGTTAGAACGATTGGTTTAATTAACAAGAATCTCAACTAAAGTTTGTTCAGGATTTGGCGAGTTCTCTCGTAAGTCTCAAACGCTAGTAATGATCGTAAAGAAAGTCATTACAATCTCATCATTCTTGTTGGAATCATCTTATGCTTGTTTTTCCAAGAGGAACCTTAATCCCTCTTATAATTTTTTCTTCTAAACTTTTTGCCTTTTTGTCTCATTAACTTTCTAAATCCTCTAGTTATCATGGCTAGCTCTTTATCATCATCACTTGACAGCTCTTCTAATTCCACCTCAAGTGAGCTAATCTTGAGTGCCAAATTTTTCTCCTTCTCTATGGTTTTTTTCTTTTCCTTATCTTCTTCATATTTCATTTCAAGTTTATGTGTGAGAAGTGTGTCACAAATTTTATCAACTGTGACCACATCGAGATCTTTGTCCTTTCGAATAGTTGTGACTTTGGGTTTCCAACTCTTAGGGAGACGTCTAAGTAATCTTTTTACTAACTCATGTTCAGGGATGATTTTTCGAAGTTGATTGAGCTTGTTTGTAATATTAGTAAACCTATCAAACATGGTAGTGACATTTGTTGGCTCCATTAGTTTTTTATGATAATAAAACATTCCTATTTCATTTATGTCTAATCTTCCTACCTAAGTGTGTAGGACAATGTTTTATAGGCAAATAATAAAGCAATCATTCAAATATGTGCATCAAAAGTTTATATGGATTAGGAACATGATTGGTTAACAAGAAGGAAGCTCATTAGCTGAATAATGAAGAGCATTGTTTGGCCAAAATTCAAATTGGAAAAATGGTGGGGTGAAGTATATTGAGAAACATAACCAACTTAGTCGACCAAGAAAATGAGTTAGTCAACTAAGTGCTCTCTGCCAGAATCTGCGACCAAGACAGAACCAACTTAGTCGACCAAGAAAATGAGTTAGTCAACTAAGTGCTCTCTGCCAGAATTTGCGACCAAGACAGAACCAACTTAGTCGACCAAGAAAAATGTTAGTCGACTAAAAACTCTCTGTCTGTAACTTGCACCAAAACACTACAAGACAGATTAACGGCTAGAATCAACTTCAAACCGTTTCCAATGATCATAAATTGCCAAACTACCATCAAACATGCTTCTCCAAGAATAAAAGAGTCTTCCAAGGATAGAGAAGAAGCTTTTTGAGAGAATTGAAGGCTTCAAAGTCTAAAAAAGCAAAAAACTTAGAAAATCTTCTTTGCACTTCACTACACTCAAATGCCCATCTTTCGTAATTGTACTCAACACTTAACCTTGTACCATTTAGATCAATCGTGTGATCAATGGTACTCTCTCTACTTTTTTTTTCTTGAATTCTTAGAGTGAGGATTCACTTTAAGTGGTTGCTTCAAGCTAGGTTTGCTTGAATGCTTTAAGGTTTTAACTTAGCCTTGAAAAGTTAGGATTTGAGTTTTGGTTGAGCCCTTGAAAAACTATTGTTGTAGGTTGTGCTTGAACCTTTGAAAAACCACTTTGAATTTTGGTTGAGCCCTTAAAAAACCACTGTTAAAGGTTGTGGCTAAGCTTGGTAAAAGCCATTGTAAACTCTTGGTGGAAGTTTGTGAATTTTACTGTTTTTAGTGATTGGTTTTGAAAATCCTTGGTTGGACAATTAAGATAGTGGATGTAGGTCTTGGACCGAACCACTCTAAATTGCTATGCATTGTCTACTCTGTTTTTATCTTTATTTGTTTTTAAGTTATTCCCTCATTTAGCTAAGAGCCGAGAAGTGCAATTCACCCCCCCTCTAACACATCTATTTGGGAACAACAAGTGGTATCAGAGCTAGTTCTCTGTTTATAAGGTCTAACACCCTTAGAGAGGATCCAATGGCTATTCAAAAATCCATAGTTGTTTAGGGACAATCTACAAACAAACCACCTCTATTTGATGGCTTTATTTACCCTTATTGGAGCACTAGAATGCCAATATATATTAGAACTATAGACTATGAAATGTGTAACGTTATTACTGATGGACCCTTTATTCCCTCAACATTAAATGTTGTCACAAATGAGTTGATGCTTAAGCCAAGGTCTGAATAGACCGAGGTTGAAACTAAGAAAGCTCAAACCAAGTTTAAGGCTATCAATACATTGCATTGTGCCTTGACTCCCACAGAATTCAACAAAGTGTCAAGCTGTACAACAGCTAAGCAAGTGTAGGATAAGCTAATAATAATTCATGAAGGTACTTCTCAAGTAAATGAGTCCAAGATAGCCCTCTTAATACACAATTATGAGATGTTTAAAATGAAGCCTGGTGAAACATCACCAACATGTTAAATAGATTCACAAACATCACAAATAAATTGAGTCAATTAGGTAAACCAATACCTGAGCATGAAATAGTTAAAAGACTTCTTAGGAACCTACCAAAGAAGTGAAAGCCTAAAGTGACTACAATCAGATAGGTCAAGGACTTAAATGTCATTACACTTGATGAAATATGTGGTTGTCTCCTTACACATGAGTTGGAGCTCAAGGAAGAAAAAGAAAAAGATAGGAAGGAAGCAAAAAAAACAAAAGAAGAACATCGCACTTAAAGCGAGCATCCTTGAGGAAGAGCTGGAAGAGCTTTCATGCGATGATGATGAAAATGTGGCACTTGTTGCAAGAAAATTCAGGAAGCTGATGGGCAGAAGGAATTGATGAATAGCTAGAAGAGGATTCAGAAAAGATCAAAGTCCTTCATGGAAGAGAAACAAAAATGACACAACCAAAAAAGAGGAATTGATCTGCTTCGAGTGCAAAAAGCCAGGCCATTTCAAGTCTGAATGCCCACTGCTGAAAGATGATACTCCAAAGAAAAATAAGAAATCAAAAAAGGCAATGGTAGCAGCAGCATGGTCGGACAGTGACTCCTCAAGCACTGAAGCTGATGGTGAAAATTCTGAGGAAAAAGTAAACATTTGTATATGGCTCGTGATGATGAAATAGAGGTATGCTCATCACCTTGTGATATTTCGATGGATGATTTACAAGATGAGTATGACAGCCTTTATGATGAATTTGAAAATCTATTTTCAAAATACAAAACTTTAAAGAAAAAGGTTGCATGTTTTGAAAGTGATTTAGAAAAAATAAAATGTGATTATAACTCTGTCTTTGAGCAAAGAAATCTCCTACATATCGAGTTAGAACACTCAAAAATAGATTTTAAAATTTTAAAAGTTGAGCTGGATAGTAAGTTTGAAACATTACAAAAAACTCTTGAGGAAAACATAGCACTCAAAAGTTCGAGAAATGAAAAACTAGTAAGGAATGTACACTTTAAGAAAAACTCTCATGCTGCATCTAAATGCTATAACTATGGAAGATTGTCACGACCCAATTCCCGGGCCATGACCGGCGCACGGACCCAATGAGCATAGCTCACTAAGCCCAAGCAAGCCTAATTTCACTTACTTTATTCCATACATGCTCGTGTGAGGCATCCACACGTAATGCACCCCGTGTACATTACAATGCCAACTAACCGTGACATATCCAGTCACACATACACACACACATCCTTTTCGAGAGTGGACACAGCCAAAGCACAGTGGCATTTTTAATCACAATATACACGCACTATGCCAGTCATGTATTTAGCAATTTACATTGCTTACACATTTACATTTATGCCAGTCAGAAATAAACTTTAACAGTGTACATTACATGTACATAACCATCATACAAAACCCAAGACTTCCAGCGGAGACATGTACGATAAAACGACAACTAGTGAATGCCAGACACCTACCAGGAGATGGACTACTGTGATCCCGCGATCTAGGAATCTACAATCTCCTGATCTGAAAACATGAATTTTTGAAAACAGTGAGTATAAAACTCAGTGAGCAAACATAAGATAGGAACAAGCCATAATATCAGGAAGGGTTAAAAATATGATGCATACATTTAGAACACATTCATTTTTATCCAATTTATTATCAACCCTTCCCCTCATTTCAATTTAATTTATAATGAAGGAATAATCAATTTCATACAAATATACTCGGAGAAATGAACAATCACATATGTACACAACCACATATATCTGAGCACTCGCAGGCGTTACGTATCGCCGTCCCTGCAAGCCCCTGGATAACAAATCACACTTCACCAATGTTCACGAGTGATAGTTTCCAGGAATCGTGGGCGTTACGTTTCGCCGTCCCCACTTTGCTCAATTTTCAAAATTTATAGTAAATAGTGGGCGTTACGTATCGCCGTCCCCACTTTGCACACCATTTCAGGCCTGTGCATTTTCCTCTTCACACGTGCACGGTGGTAATAATTTCACAATACTTCTTAACAACACATATAAACATCATAACAATGTACACATTCAGCACAATTAAATTTCACCTCAATGAAATAATAATTCATGCTTTCATGCCAAACACATAATTTTATGCCTTCATGCATAATACGTAATTTCATCACATAAAATCATTTTTATCAAGGGCTTGTTCCCAGCACGTAATTTTTGTTTTAAAACTTTGAATAAATCATTTAATCATCTATTTCAATACAATGTGCATTCCCCAAATAATTTTGAAATGCAAGTTCACTCACCGTATCACAAATCCGAATTCCGGATGCTCTCGGATTAAAAATCCTCAATCACGATTCCCTTGCCTTTTCCGGACTTCTCACCACCTTAATACAGAATAAAATTAAGAAATTACTATAATGCCCCCAGACTAATTCAAATTAATTTAAATTGCTAACGTATGATACGCAAAGGCAAAAATGCGTCCGATTATCGCTTTAACGCGGTATTGCCTAATTTCGACCGATTACCCGATTAATCGGCTATTATGTCCAATTTGGTTCCGAATTGGCCCATTCCTTTTTTTTTTCTTTTCTAATACTTTAATTCACCACAAATCATTCAATTAATGCCAATTTCAACATTCACCATTTTCCATTTCTTTGTGAAAAAATTCGGCCAATACAGTGCATTAGCACTGAAAATTTTTCCTACTACATTTTTCACTTGCATTTGTCATTTTCTAATTTCCTTCATTTCAAATGAAATCATTTCATTTGAAATGAAACAATTTCTTCATGGTTTCTCTACGCCCTAGGTTCGGTCAATGAAGAACAACCATGACAATCAATTTCTTTCTTCCATTTTTGTCCATAATCATGCTTAACTACTCCTAAACACTAACATAGTTTAAATTCAATCCAATCCAACATCAAATCCATACTCATACCCATTTTTCAGAATTCATCCCATCATAATATCTCCATATTTAACCATAGAATTCAAGAACAAAAGCATAGATAGGGTAAATCACAAGCCAAAGTAAAGATTTATTACCTTTTTCAAGTGATTTCCTTTGAAAATCACACTTTTCCTTAGATTTCCACCTAGGTTTTGTGTTTTTCTTCTTTGTTCTTCTTTTCTTTCCTTCAATTCTGGTGGGTGCCGAATTTAGAGAGAGAAATGAGGGTTAAAGGCTGATTTTTATGGCTTAAATAATAAAATATAAAAGCTTGCCACGTGGCATCACGTAATTGGCCCGTTTTCTTTACTTTTTGACTTTTTCTTCCATTTATTCTCCACCATTTGATTCATCAAGTCAACATCTGATCCAAGGTTGATCATGGCTGGAAATAATGGTTCTGGTGATGGAAAATTACGATTTTGCTCCCGGGATGGTAAAATTACGATTTTGCCCCTATCCTCCGAAATGTACCGAAATTTCATTATTTTCACTGTCCAACCTCAAATAACACCAATACAAATCAATATTACCCAATTGGGGCAAAATCCTTTCAAAAAAAAAATTCACATTTAGCACTCCGGTGGCAAAATTACCATTTTGCCCTTGTGCTCCAAAAACACTGGGAATCACTATTTTACACTGCTATACATCATTTTATGATCCCATAATCATAACTGTATGTCATATAATTATTTTTGGTCCAATGTGATCAAATCTTGGTTAAAAATCTTCATAAATCAACAAATGAGAAAATGACCGTTTTGTCCCTAACCGGTCAATTTTCCCGATTGATTCCAAACTGGACCTTGAACTCTGAATCACTATTCTGACCTATTCTGTGGGTCTCAGAATTTTGAAATTCCTCTTAGAATTTCTATTAAACTAGTTGAAACTCGATTTCACTTAATTGTACCATTAGGTACAATATTGGCTTTTCAACCAATTAGACAGGGTCTCACAAAGATATGGGCATATATCTTATAATTGCTTTAAAGATAAAGGCATGAAGGAAATAAAGAAAAGTTGGGTTCCAAAGGGATCCTTTATTGCAACTAACACTCAAGGACCCATCAAAGTATGGGTACCTATAAAGAAAAACTGAAAATTTGTTTTGTAGGTTGAGCTGCCCTTAAAGGAGACATGTTCAAGAGCTCAACTCAAGAGGAAACAACCATGGTACATGGATAGTGGCTGCTCACGGCACATGACAGGGGATGAAATGTTGTCTGCTTAGCTAGACAAGAAAAAAGAAGGTACCATATTTTTTTGGTCATGATTCAAAAGGTAGAATCCATGGGATAGGTACAGTTGGTAAGAACTCCCAAACTCAAATTAGTCATCTGTTGCTTGTCAAGGGCTTGAAACATAATTTATTAAGTATTAGTCAATTATGTGATAAGGGATTCAAAGTTTGCTTTGATTTTAATAAATGTGAAGCAATAGACATAAGCATAAACAAAGTCACATTCATAGGAAAAAGATTGAAGAATATGTATGTTGTGTTTCTTGAAAATCTTGAAATAAATAGTGAAATATGCTTAGTTGCAAATGCTAAGAATGATAGTTGGTTATGGCATAGGAGATTAAGACATGTAACTTTGAATGCCGTGTCAAAGTTGATTAGGAAAAACTTAGTGGTTGGATTGCCTACTCTAAAGTTTGAGAATGATAGGATGTGTGAAGCTTGCCAACTAAGAAAACAAGTTAGAACTTCATTTAAAACTAAGAATGTTGTATCAACATCAAGACCTCTTGAAATGCTGCACATTGATCTATTTGGTCCAATAAGTACCACAAGTCTAGGAGGAAAATCTTATGGCTTTATGATAGTTGATGATTTTTCTAGGTACACTTGGGTCTATTTCCTTGCTCATAAGAATGATGCTTTATCAACATTCATAAATCATTGTAGGAAAGTTGAGAAGGAAAAAGGTTTAGCCATTGTTAGCATTAGAAGTGACCATGGAAGAGAGTTTGAAAATGATGTGTTTGAAAAGTTTTGCAATAAAAAAGGGTTGGATCACAACTTTTCTGCACCTAGGACACTTCAACAAAATGGAGTTATGGAGAGGAAAAATCGAACCTTGAAAGAAATGGCTAGGACTATGCTTTGTGAGAATAATTTTCCAAAGTACTTTTAGGCTGAAACTATAAACACTGCAGCTTATATTCTGAATAGAGTTTCAATTAGAGATATAATCTCAAAGACTCCTTATGAGCTGTACAAAGGTAAAAAACCAAACATCTCTCACCTTAGGAGCTTTGGCTGCAAATACTTTGTTTTAAACAATAGAAAACAACCATTAGGAAAGTTTGATGCTAAGAGTGATCAAGTAATATTTTTAGGATATGCCATAAACTCCAAGGTTTATAGAGTTTTCAACAAAAGGACATTAAGTGTTAAAGAATCTATCCATATAGTTTTTGATGAATCAATTACCTTAGAAAAGGAAGTTCATGATGATGATGATGATCTAGAAAGCTTAAAGCAGCACATGGATGAAATGAGCTTAGATGACAGCAAGAACAACGAAGAAGGCTCATCTAAAGGAGAAACCGTAGCTCTACCACTAGAAAACTTACAAAGGCCAAAAATCCAGCATAATGATTTACCTAAGAGCTAGAGATATGTAAAAGATCATCCACAAGAATAAATTATAGGTGACATATCTCAAGGAGTTAAGACTAGGAGAGCAACTAGAGAAACATATGAATTTTTAGCCTTCATATCTCAAATAGAACCTAAAGGCTTTGAGGAAGCTAAAAAGGAGAAAAGTTGGATTTTGGCCATGCAAAAGGAGCTGGACCAATTCAAGAGAAATAATGTATGGTCACTAGTGCCTAGACCTTCAAATCATCCCATAGTTAGAACAAAGTGGGTGTTTAAAAATAAGGTTAATGAACAAGGAAATGTAATTAGAAAAAAAGCTAGATTGGTAGCAAAAGGATACAATCAAGAAGAAGGTATAGATTATGATGAAACATTTGCACCTGTAGCTAGGATTGAAGCCATAAGGTTATTAGTAGCTTTTGCTTGTTATATGAACTTTAAGTTGTACCAAATGGATGTAAAAAGTGCATTCTTAAATGGACTTATTCCAGAAGAAGTGTATGTGGAACAACTAACAGGTTTTGAAGACTTTGAAAAACCAGATCATGTTTTTAGACTTCACAAAGCCTTGTATGGTTTGAAATAACCTCTTAGAGCTTGGTATGAAAGTCTTTATAAATTTCTAGTAGAAAAAGACTATGTTAGGGGTAGCATAGATACAACTTTGTTCATCAAGAGATGCTTGAATGATTTAATTATAGTTCAAATATATATGGATGACATTATATTTGGTGCAACTAATGAAACTCTATGCAAGAACTTTGCTAAAGAAATGCAAAGAGAGTTTGAAATGAGCATGATGGGAGAATTGAAGTACATTCTTAGCCTTCAAATTAAGCAATGCAAAGAAGGAATTTTCATCAGCCAAGATAGATACACTCAAGATATGCTCAAGAAGTTTGATATGCTGAACCTAAAACCAATCAGCACACCAATGAGTCCATCCACCAGACTTGATGTTGATGAAAAAGGAAATAGTGTAAACCAAAAGCTCTATAGAGGTATGATTGGATCACTACTTTACTTAACAGCTAGCAAACCAGATATTCAATTTTGTGTGTGTTTGTGTGCTAGATTTGAATCACAACCTAAATAATCACACCTAACAGCTTTTAAGAGAACATTTAGATACCTCTTAGAAACTCAAACTTTAAGAATTTGGTACTCTAAAGAATCATCATTTAGTCATGTAGGCTATTTAGATGCAGATTTTGCAGGAAACAAAATCGATAGAAAAAGCGCTAGTAGAACATGCCAATTTTTAGGAAGTATGTTAGTGTCATGGTTAAGCAAAAAGTATGTTAGTGTCATGGTTAAGCAAAAAGCAAAATTCAATAGCCTTATCTACAGCAGAAGCAGAATATGTGTCATTAGGTAGCTACTGTGCTCAAATTCTTTGGATTAAACAACAACTTAAGGACTATGGGTTAACAATGCATAACACTCCAATTTATTGTGACAATACAAGTGCAATCAATATATCAAGAAATCTAGTACAGCACTCTAGGACTAAACACATTAAGATTAGGCATCACTTCATTAGAGATCATGCAGTTAAAGGTGAGATTAATATTGAATTTGTAAGTACTTTACATTAACTAGTTGATATCTTTACCAAACCCCTAAGTGAGGATAGATTTTGTGAAATTAGAAGAAATTTAGGAATAATTTGTTTGCAAGATTTGTAAAGAAAAGTATGGACCAAAAAAGAAAAACAAAAGGCACTTAGTCGACTAAAGTGAAAAACTTAGTCAACTAAAAGCATTCTGTTTCATTAAAATTAAGGCAGATACAATTGAATGAAGAAAGAATAAAATAATGAAAAATTATGTCTATTGGGTAATAAAGAAAATAAGAGAACCTGCGAAAGTGAATAGTAAAAAGTTTAGAGCGAATTTTGAAATTATAAAGAATTAAGGCAATATTTAAGAGGGAGGCAAACAGTTTTTAGAGTTAAAAATTGCTAAAAACTCCTACTTTCTCTTCCTTGAGAACCGTTCCTCTGAAACAACCAGAAACCAGTCCTTCCCTCTTCTCAAAACCTTAAGTCACAAATCTCCTTTGAAGATAAAAATGGCAAAATCTTCCCTTTTGAAGGAACTCTTAGAAAAAAAAAAGGGTAAGAGACCAATGGAAGAGACTTCAGAGGCAGAACATCTAAAGAAGAAGAAAAAGGTTTTATTGGGGTCTGAAATGGAGAAGTCGAAGAAGTCATTTGCCAAAAAAAAGTAAAAGATTAAGAAGAAAAAGAACAAGGATGGAGCATTCAAGAGAAGTACTTCATCTTCTTAAGTTCAGAAATGCTATTCATGAAGAAAGATATGGAAAAATAAAAAAATGCCCCTATTACTTGTGGCAAGTACATTGATTAGGAGAGCTTTATGGAAATGCCTAAACTTCATACTAGCCAGACAGATTACTTTGAGGATTTAAAATTGAAAAAGTTTAGCATCTTTGAGAACCGGTCCTATAGTGCTAGTCTAGTCAAAGAATTTTATTCTAGCATAGAAATGGATGAAAGTGAACTTGAGAAACCAGATGACTACACCGAAATTGGATTAAATGTATTCTTGAGTGGAAAGGAATTCACTGTAACTACTAAGGATTTAGGTAGTTTGTTGAATGTTGAGTGTGAAAAAAGAGAATTCGAGTTCCTTGAGAAGTATGATCCTTTTCCCTATGGGAGATCATTACAGGGAAAAAAGAAAAGTATGCTGCTAAGAGCAATGTTGGTCTGATTACCAACCCTCATATTAGAATCCTACACTATTTTGTTGCTGCCAACATTCACGATAAAAGTGGAAGCCTCAATTACATTAGTTTACAAAACCTGTGGCTAATGGAGCATGCCTTCAATGGCACCCCTCTCAATGTTGGAAGATTTATGATTGAGAGAATGAGAAGTGCATGCAAAGGTGACAAAATCAACTTGCCCTATAGGAATATGATTACTGCCCTAATGAAGAAGAAAAGGATTTTGGCAAAAAGATATGAGATGAACACAGTCAAGACTATAGACCAAGCTATCTATCTAGGTAGCCTAACAAAAATGGGTTACAAACTGTATGGACAAACCTTCACCAAAGCACCCAAGCTCTCTGTAGCCCTTGTACAACAAGAAGCAAGTTCTTCACAATTCTTTAGTGAGGTCATCTTCAATCTACTTATGAGAATGGACAACGAACTAACGGATCAAGGAACAAGACTTCTGAAGATTGAAGAAAAATTAAGTGAAATGGAAAAGACAATGAAAGGCAAGTTAGCTATGTCTTCTAAACATGCAGCACATACCTTTACCACCCCAAGCCTTGCACCAGAAGGACAAGGTGTTGGAGACCCTGCATTCCAAGTAGAAGGTTTTGACTTCCATGATGCAAATCCCCAAGCTGAGGGGTCAGCATATTAGATTGCAAGTCCTAGTCAACAACCAAAGGATCTTGAACCAAGGATTAACTAGCCTCACAAATCCCCATCAACAGAACCATAGACCAAAGAACCATCTGACCAAGGAACAAAAATACTTGGTTCCCTACTTGCAAGTCCACCCCCCGATATTCCCCCATAGCAAGAGCCTCAGCAGCAAGTATCCCCTCCCTACTTAGAAGATATGTAATCATGGGACTTTTCCATCAAATGGTTAGAGAAGAATAAGTTGAAAAAAAGGCAACCAAGGTAAAGGCTTACCAAGCACAATCTGAACCATCAGCTCAAGCAAAAAGAAAAGGAAAAGCAAAAGAAAAAGCTCCTGTAACCAAGTCCAAGCCACCTGCCATGAGGAAAAAGACAATGGTTACGAAGACAGCATCCCTTAAGAGAAGGAAGTCCTCCAGATGGCAGAAAATGCCAAGTCTCCACTTGCATCTTCTCCTCAAGCGCCAATGGAAGTTTTTGACAAATCCACTCCTGAACAACCTCCAGAAACCTCCCCTAAACCATCACCCTTGTGTCCACCCTCTCCCTTTCCCTTAAATCCCTTTCATGAAGAAGAAGAATCGATTTCCTCTACCTCTTCAGATGAGTGAACTCCCCATCTCCTCTAATGATGACAAAAAAGGGGAAAAGTAAAAATTAAAAAAAAAAGGTTAGGGTAGAGGTACCAAACATGTCATCACCCAGAACTCCCATCGGGCCTATGACAATCGCCGCGACGTCCTGATAGGCACTCATTACTCGAAATGCCGACCGGAACCCCACAAGGCTTAGCATCAGCTTTTGCATTTTCCTGGTGAGCAATAGTTATCAAATATCATAATTTAAAAGGGTTACAAGTCATTTCTAAATCAAAACATTAAAATATTATTTTTTGGGTCACAGGGGCATTTTTATCATTTTTTTCTTCAAAAATCTGAAAACTATCTAAAACGGAGTAAGTAAGTAGAAAACATATATTTCATGCTTAGAAATAGATTTAGGAGTCTAAAATGTTCATTTAAAGTAAAATTTTGACTAATTTAATATAATAAAAATATTCAATAAAATAATTTAATTTTCTATAAAATAATTTTTATAAAACTATCTGTAAATAATTTTTATAGAGTAAAAGTTAAATATATTCTTACATACTATAATATAAACAACCAAAGTATGAGATTTAAATTACAGTGACACGTGGGCCCATAACTAACCAAAATGCATCAAGAACTGTGAACCTATAGTTCTTGTCAATTCAAGCCCATTGTGGTCCTTAATCAAATTCGTTAACTATGGGCTATTCTGAGCCTGAAATGTGAGGAAATGAAGGGTGAGATAATAAAATCCCAGTAAATAAATAGATACCATCTAAACTATCTAAAGGCAAGTAAAAGAAAACAATGAAAACTGTCCATCTCAAAAGGGTTTCATATCATGAGAATTCTTTTAAATCAGTTTAAGTAAATTCATTTCACCCAAACAATTGATAAGGCTTATGATTTTCCTTAAAACTCGGCTTATGCCCAAGCCAATACTCGAGGACACTTGATCATCATCAGAGTCCGCCAAGGCTATAAAAGTTTCATATATGTATGAAACATATTTTTACTTTTGAAAATATAGTTGTTCCTTAGCGTTGGATGAGTTCATCCTCACGTGGTGGTTTGGCGTGAAAAGAACTCTAATTGTTACCTCGGGAGTTACACTACTCGCCTTTCTACTGAGGTATAAATACATATACATATATTCTTAGATTCCGTGCCCCTCTAATAGGCTGGTCCACAAAACCCGCCACTGTAGTGACCATTTAATAATCCACCAATTCAATAAAAGTTCAATAGCATGACTTGGCAATATAATTGCTAACCGATTTATCAGTACAAAGTAGACAGTTCACAATTTTCAATTCAATTAACAAGTCAGCCAATCATGCTATAAATATCATAAATCATTTGATTTAAATCACAATTTACAATAAAGCATGTGGTCTCCAATTACTCTAATTTCAAACCAATTGTCCAATTTTCAAATCAATTTATAAAATTTCAATTTATTTTATAAATTCACATTTTTCACATAAAACAAAGCATTTTACTATTTAAAATTCATTTTTCACAAAATCACCAAATTGAATAAAATATACTCTAGATAATTAAGACGATAATGAGTTTACTCATTATTTTCGAGAATCAAATCTGGGTTCTCTGACTGTAAATCCTCAAGTGCAATTCCTTGCCTTTCTCGAAAGATTCACCACCTTGACACAGTATAAAATCGAAAAATTTACTTTGCCCCTAAATTGTCATCAACTAATTTAGACCACTAATGCATGCTATGATATACAAAAATTGTCAAAATCTTGCTTAAATGTAGTGTTGACCTAATTCGGCCTATTACCTTATAAAATGGCCATTATGTCCAATTTAACTCCAAATTGCTTCATTCCTTTTCTAATACCACAATTCACCAAATATCAATCAAATGACACAAAATTCAACTTAATTACCTTATCATTGCTTCATGGAAAATTCGGCTATAATGGGGTATTATCATTAAAATTTTTCCTATATAATTTTCTCACAATAATTCATCATTTCCTAACCCATTTTCCTTGAAACAAAATCAATCTATCATTAACACACCACAAGGGATATTTGGCCATTGATGGATACTAAAAATTATGAAATTTTCTTCACTTGTTTTCACACTGCACATAACTAACTAACCAAAAACACTAATCTAGCAAGAAATCTAACTAAATTCAGGCCTAAAAATCCTTCCCCCATGTACGGTCAGCATTCATACCCATTTTCAAACTTTGATTTCAACCATGGAAATGATAAAATAAAGCATGGGTAGTGTAAATCTTAAAGAAAATTAAAGAAATTTCACCTTACCTAGCTTAATTCCTTGAATTTTCCTTTGGCTAGGGTTTGTTTTCCCTATTTTCCTTCTTTCCCCTCTTGTTTTTTTGCTTGGCCAACCCTTAGAGTGAATATGGGCTGATTTTTTATGCTTTTATAAGGAAAATAATAAAATACTAAAAGTTTGACACATGACATTTTTTAATTGGTCCAAAATTTTAATATTTCACTTTTTAACCTTATTTCTCCACCACACATTATGCCATATTTATCCATTCCCACCACAAATAAAGTCCACAAAATTTGACGAGTGCTGGGGTGAAAAATTACTGATTTGCCCTCGGGGTGGTAAAATTATGATTTTGTCCCTATTCTCTGAAAAGTACCGGAATTACATTTTTTTTTCACTTTTCAACCTCAAATTACACTTCAATTGATCAATCTTAGTCAAATGGGGTTAAAATCTTTTCTAAAAATTCCCAACTTATCCTCGAGCGGTAAAATTACCGTTTTGCCTTTGTGCTCCAAAAATATTGAGAATTAAAATTTTTCACTGCTAAACCTCATATTATACTTCAAATGATTAATCTTGGTCAAAATTTTCATTAAATAACCAAATTTCAACTTTAGGTGGCAAAATGACCATTTTGCCCCTAATCGGTCAATATTCTCGATTAACTCCAAATCAGCCTTCGAACTCTAAATTGCTATTTTAAGTCATCCCTGGGCTGTGAAATTCTTCAATTTCATCTTAAAACCCTATTTCAATTAGTTCGAAGTTTAAATCGACTTAGTCATACCTCTAGTTATAATATTGACCTTTAATACCTTTCCGAGGCCTTCAAGTATACAAACATTTCATCTAGCACATGGATAACATGGCATATATATTTTATATAGTCAGGTTTTACAAGACAGCTAGAAAAAAGGTTAAGGTAGAGTTACCAAACAGTTAAGGAGAAACACAAGGAAAACAAAAAATCATTAGGGTAGAGGTACTAGGCATCTAGGGAAGATAAAAAGAAGAAACCAGTCTAGTGGTAGTTTTGGAATAGAATTTATCAAATTTGTGGATGATTGTTGCTTATGCCATGATGGCATTTAAACACTGATATTTAATTTTTGTTGCTATGTTTAACATTTGATGCTATATTTATGGTTATGTTTAATATTTGTTGTTATGTCTATATGTGGAAAATGAATAATGATATATGACTGTTGATAATGACATTATCTGTGGACTTCTACTGCTCATAATGTGTTGATGAGAACCTTATGTTGATGCCCTAATAATTTGGAATGTATGTTGATAGTTAAGGATCATTATAATGTTATGAATGGATTGTGTTTGAGAATGAGTATGAATACTATGTGCAACATACCAGATGAATGATGAATGATGTAGACAAATTTCGATAAAATGTGCTATTGACAGACTCTACATAAATTCTGATAAAAATTTGTCAAACATTCATCTGCTGTAAATAACTATAAATGTTCTGTATATATATACTTTGAATGCATAATGTCATTTTTTACATTACATGAATAAAATCTAGGCTGAAACAAATAAGAAATATGCCTAAATTAAGAGGGAGCACACTGTTGGTCCTAAATATAGGTGCTAGAGGGGGGGTGAATAGCACTATCTCAGCTCTTTTGGTGGGATTAAGACTTGATCTCAAAACAAAGAAAGTATATCAATGAAAGCAGTGGACAAGGTATTTATAGTGATTCGGTTAAAGACCTACATCCACTACTTTGATTATCCAACCAAAGATTTTCAAATCAAACACTAAGATGATGGAATTCACAAGCTTCCACCAAGCTTTTACAATGGCTTTTCCAAGGCTTAGCCATAACCTTTACACTAGTTTTTCACGGGATCAACTAAAACCCAATGTGGTTTTCCAAGACTCAACCACAACCTATCACTAGTTTTTCCCGAGCTAAACTAAAACCCCAATGTGGTTTTTCAAGGCTCAACCACAACCTTTACTCTAATTTTTCACAGGCTAAACTAGAACCCTAATGTGGTTTTTCAAGGCTCAACCACAACCTTTACTCTAGTTTTTCACGGGCTAAACTAGAACCCCAATGTGGTTTTTCAAGGCTCAACCACAACCTATCTCTAGTTTTTCACGAGCTAAACTAGAACCCACAAGCATCCAAGCAAGCCTTGCTTGATGCAAAACACGTAAAGTGAAACACTCACTCTAAGAATACAAAGATGAAAAGAAGAAAGTACCTAATGATCACACGGTTGATCTAAGTGGTACAAGTTTAAGTGCTAAACACAAATACAAAGAATAGGCGTTGAGGTTCAGTGAAGAGTACAAAGGATTTTCGTGTTTGCTACTCTTTTTTGGCTTAAATATGATGGTGTCTTTGTGTATGAAGCCAAGGTGTGCTCAAGGTTCTCTTGAGTTATCAAAAATTAGTTCCTTGGCAATTGAAGATCCTTTTATAGTTGAAGAAACTTGTCTGATGGCTGTTGGGACGTTTATGACCGTTAGAAACAGTTTGGGGAAGCTTCTAGCTGTTATTCTATCTTGTAGTGGCTTGGCGGATGGTGCAAACTGAGAGCACTTAGTCGAGTAAAATTTTTCCCTTGGTTGACTAAGTTGGTTTTGTTTTAGATGCAGATTTCAATGAGCGCTTAGTTGACTAACCCCATTTTCTTAGTCGACTAACTCGATTCTATATCTCACCAAGCTTCACCCTTTCACTTCTCCACTTTGACCTTTGTTCATCCAATGATCTTCCTTATTTCACTAGGGGACTTCCTTTATATTAATCTTCCTTGTTCCTTATCCAAATCATATCTTTAGGTGTTCAATAGGAAGATTGCAATATTGTCTGATTTATGATCATTTGCCCTGCACACTTAGTTAAAAATATTGACACAAATGGCATGGGAATGTTTTATTATCATCAAAAACTAATGGAGTCAACAATCTCCCCCTTTTTGATAATGACAAAACATCCTTTGATTAATAACATGGTCCTTTTTAATTCCTTTTTCAGTTTCTGCAGAAAATAAGGATTGTTCCCCGTAAGTTCATGCTCCCCCTAAGTGTGTGCAAATTTTGCATCTTATTCCAGCAAGTTCCTATCTTAGTTATATTCTTAGTGGCACTGTACATACTTGCTTTTAATAGAAACTGTTCATATATGCATATTTTAGAGCAAATGACATGTTGACAGATTTTATCAGATTTTCTACTTTTGCAGATTTTCGTCAATAGCTTGTAATTTTCAGATTTCATCATGTCAGCTCCAGATTTCATTCAAACCATAATTTTTCCAGCAAACTTTTTATAAATCATCGTCCATATGTACTCAAACACATATTTTACTTTGCAGTATTGTCTCAGAAATGATTTATCAACATAATAACTCAATATCAGCACTGTATCAAAAAATTATAGTAATAGTGCACAATATCAGCAGATAAATTTCCAACCATGTTTCATAATGTCATAAATATCATTTTCAGAGTTCAAGCATTTCAAACAATTATCAACAAGCATATTCTAAACATTCATAAAGTCAGTTGAGATTAAGATTATTGTTTGAATGCCATTGTGGCATAAATATCCAACAAAACAGTAATCAGAAATATTATTCCAGAAATACCCCTAGTCTTGTTTTTGCTATCTATCTACCCTAGAAGTTTGGTACCTCTACCCTCAGGATTTTTTGTTTTTCTTGATATTTTCCCTAAAGGTCCAATACCTCTACTTTCAGATTTTTTTTTTATTTTTCTTGTAAATACTACTCCCCTTTTTTTGTCATCATCAGGGAGGGGGCTGAAGTATCACTCTACATAGGGAAAGGGTGTGGATTCAAGGATTTAAGGGAACAAGAAAAGGTGGTCGCAGAGAGGGTTGAGAGGCTGCTTCAGGAGTTTGCTGAGGAGATTGAGGAGGTATTTTTGTAGCTTTTTCAAAAGTTGTCTAATCAGAAACTTTTATTGGGGCTTGAGGAGTGCTTGCAGGAGGTGATTTTGCTTTTTCTACCAATCTTGAAGACTTCCTTATTCTTAGAGGTACTGATTTTCTTGCTGTCTTCTTCTTTTTCATGGCAGATGGTTGAAGCTTAGATGGAAGAGTTATGTCTTTTGCTTTTACTTTTCCTTTATTCTTCCCTTTTTTTGCAGCTCCTTATTCTGAGGTCATAGCTTGAGCAACTTGAGCTGCTGCTGCCTCTTTTTCTGCTTGCTTTTCTCTTACCATCTGATAGAACAGTCTCATGACAGACACTTCATCAAAATGAGGAGGTGATGCTTTTTGTTCAGGATGAGATGGAGGCTGGTGCTCAAGAGAACCAAGTGGTGAACCAACTACCTCAGTGCCTTAATCAAACGTTTCCTTCTTGCTGAGGTGGTTTGGTGAGGTTCTTCAAGTTCTAGTTCAAGGTCATAATGACCAAGACTTGCACTCTGGTAGGCTAATCCTTCAACTTGAAATTCAAGGCTTGTATCTTGGAATTCAAAACCTTCTGGTTGCAAGGCTGATCTTTTAGTACCTTGTCCTTTTGGTGCCATGCTCTTAGTAGCAGAGGAGTAAGCATCAGTAGGTCCAATTAGTATATCAGATTTGGCTTTCAAGCTGGCTTCAATTTAATTCATTCTTTCTTCAATTTTAACAAGCTTGGCTCCTTGATCAGTGAGCTTGGCATCCATTCTCATCAACAGGTTGAACATTACTTCATTGGAGAATGGAGGGGCTGTTGTTTTTGGTTATGTGAGGGCTGCCTCTGGCTGAGTTTGAACTAAAGTGATCTTCGAGGTCTTACTAAAGGTGTCCTCATACATTCTATATCCCATCTTGATCAAACTTCCTAGGTAGATTGGTTGGTCTCTACTCTTGACCATATCCATATCATACCTCTTTGCCCATACTCATTTTTTCTTAACAAGATATGTGATCACATTCCCATAAGGCAAATGGATCTTCTCCAGTTAACATGCTGCCTTCATCTTTTCAATCATGAACTGTCCGAGGTTCAGAACTTCACTTGTGAAAGCATGCTCCATCAGCCAAAGGTCATGAAGGCTGATGTAGCTTAAGCTACCATTTCTGCCATGCAGATTTGCAGCTACAAAGTAATGCAGGATTCTAAAGTGTGGAGTAATAATTAGTCCTGCATTGCTTTTTGAAGAGAACTTTTCTTTCTTTCCAATGACAATTTCCCACACAGAAGCAGGATCATACTTGTCAGGCATTTCATACTCTCCATTTTCTCCTTCAATTCCTAGCAAGTTACTCAAGTCTGAGGCTATAACTAAGATGTTTTTCCCATTTAGAAAAACATTCAGATTTTCTTCTAAATAGTCCTCTGAATCATCAAGCTCTCTTTCACTAAATGCAATGCTAGCATAGAATTCTTTAACTAAACTAGCACTATACGTTCTATTTTTGAAAGAGCTATACTCCTTAATACTCAATTCATTAAAGTAATATGTCAAGCTTGTTTGGAGTTCAAGAGTTTCACTGAAATTCTCCCAATCAATGTACTTTCCACATGTAATGGGGGCATTTTTGATTTTTTTAAATCTCTCTTCATGAATTTTGTTTCTAAACTTTATGGAAGAAGCAAATGATGTACCTTTTTCTCTATTGCTCTTCTTTCCTAGTTTCTCAGTCTTTTTCTTTTTCTCTTTTTGTTTCTTCTTCTCTAACTCTTTCCTAGTCTTCTTTGTTAAAGAACTTGATGCCTCTTTTTGTTTCTTCTTTGGGTGCTCAGCTTTGGGGTTTTCTACTACTGGTCTTTTCCCCTTTTTCTTTGCAAGCAAATCCTTGAGAAGGGTCAACTTGGCCATTCCAATTTCTGAAGATGATTTTCACTTAGGGTTTCAAGATGTGACAAAATGAGGGTTCTCGATTGATTTCAGAAGAAGAAGAAAAGAAAATAAGATTGTTAGAGTTGAGAGAGTCGGTTATCAGAGGGTTAAGAAGTGATTGACGATTTCTAACTTAGAGAACTGTATGCCTCCCCCTTAACCAATGCCTCATTTTCCCAAATTTCAAAACTCCCTTTCATATTTTTACTATTTACTGCATCAGGTTTCCCCTTTTTATTTTGTCACCCGGTCAAAATTTCCTTAATTTAATCCTTTATCACTCAACCATCAGTTCTTTTGATCTAATAAAACAGAATGCTCTTAGTTGACTGAGTTCCACACTTTAGTCGACTAAGTTTATTCTGTTTTCTTCTATTTAGTCCAAACTTCTTCCTATAACTCTTCTAAACAACAAATTCCTAGATTTCTTCTAATTCCACAAAATCTATCTTCACTAAGGGGTTTTGTAAATATGTCAACAAGTTGGTGCAATGTGCTCACGAATTCAATATTGATTTCTTCCTTAGTTACATAATCTCTAAATATTCTTTTCACAGTAGTAAGGTGTGTTTCTTTAGGTTGAGACTGAAATTTAGCACATAAACACACATTAAACTGAATATCTGGTCTACTTGTAGTCAAGTAAAGAAGAAATCCAATCATACCTCTATAGAGCTTTTGATCTGCATCTTTACCTTTCTCATTAGCATCAAGCTTTGTAGATGTACTCATTGGTGTGCTGATGGATTTCAGTTTCAGCAAATCAAACTTTTTGAGCATGTCTTGAATGTATCTGTCTTGGCTAATAAAGGTTCTTTTTTTACATTGCTTGATTTGAAGGCCAATAAAGTACTTCAATCCTCCCATCATGCTCATCTCGAATTCTCTCTGCATTTCCTTAGTAAAGTTCTTGCAAAGAGATTCATTAGTAGCACTAAATATAATGTCATCAACATAGATTTGAACTATGATTAGATCATTTAGGTATCTCTTGATAAACAGTGTGGTGTCAATGTTGCCCTTAGCATAGTCTTTTTCTACCAGAAATTTAAAAAGCCTTTTATACCAAGCTCTAGGAGCTTGTTTCAATCCATACAAGGCTTTGTGATGTTTAAGGACATGATATGGTTTCTCAAAATCTTAAAAACCAGCAGGTTGTTCAACATATACCTCCTCTTGAATGAGTCCATTAAGGAATCCACTCTTCACATCCATTTGGTACAGCTTGAAGTTCATATGACAAGTAAAAGCAACTAATAATAGCTATTTGAGCAAAGGTTTCTTCATAATCTATTCCTTTCTCTTGATTATATCCCTTTGCGACCAATCTTGCTTTGTTTCTCACTACATTTCCTTGTTCATCAACCTTATTTCTAAACACCTATTTAGTGCCAACTATAGGATGATTTGTAGGCTTAGGCACTAGTGACCATACATTAGTTCTTCTAAATTGATTCAGCTCCTCTTGCATGGCTAAAATCTAGCTTTTTTTTTTTTCAGCTTCTTCAAAACTTTTAGGTTCAATTTAAGAAATGAAAGCTGAAAATTCACATGTCTTCCTAGTTATTTTCCTAGTCTTAACTCCATGAGATATGTCACCTATGATTTGTTCTTGAGGGTGATCTATCACATATCTCCAACTTCTAGGTAAGTCACAATGCTGGATTTCTTATCTTTGTAAATTTTCAAGTGGTGGAGCTACGGGTTCTTCCCTAGATGAGTCTTCCTCATTATTTTTGCTATCATCTAGACTCATTTCTTCCATGTGACTTTCTAGATTTTCTAAATCTTCATCATCCTTATGAGCTTCCTTTTCAACATGGATTGATTCATCAAAAACTATATAGACAGATTCTTCAACATTTAATGTTTTTTTGTTGAAAACTCTATAAGCTTTTGAGTTCGTGGCATATCCTAAGAATATTGCTTCATCACTTTTAGCATCAAACTTTCCTAATGGTTGTTTTCCATTATTCAGAACAAAGCATTTGCAGCCAAAGCTCCTAAGGTGAGAGATGTTAGGCTTTCTTCCTTTGTACAACTCATATGGGGTTTTTGACATGATTGCTCTAATTGAAACTCTATTAAGTATGTAAGCTGCTGTATTTACAACTTCAGCCCAAAAGTATTTAGGAAGATTATTCTCACAAAGCATGGTTCTTGCTATCTCTTTCAAAGTTCTATTCTTTCTCTCCACAACTCCATTTTGTTGGGGTGTTCTAAGTGTTGAAAGGTTGTGTTCCAACCCCTTTTCATTACAATATTTCTCGAATTCATCATTTTCAAATTCTCCTCCATGGTCCTTCTAATCCTAATAATGGATGTACCTTTTTCATTCTCAACTTTCTTACAATATCCTATGAAAGCTGATAATGCATCATTCTTGTGAGCAAGGAAATAAACCCAAGTGTATCTAGAATAATCATCAACAATCACTAAGCTATAAGATTTACCACCTAGGCTTGTGGTGCTAATTGGACCAAAAAGATCAATATGAAGCATTTCAAGAGGTTTCAATGTTGATACAACATTCTTAGCTTTGAATGAAATTCTGACTTATTTTACTAGCTGACATGCTTCACATACTCTATCATTTTCAAACATAAAGTTCTAACATGTCCTAGTCTCCTATGCCACAACCAACTATCATTTTCAGCCTTGGCTACTAAACACATTTCACTATCCTTTTTTAGATCTTCAAGAAAGATGGCATACATATTTTTCAATCTATTCGCTATGAAGGTAGTCTTGTTAGTGCCTATGTCAATTACTTCACATTTGTTGGAATCAAAACAAACCTTAAACCTTTTTGTCACATAGCTGACTTATGCTTAGAAGATTATGCTCTAAGCCTTGAACCAATAACACATGACTGATTTGTGTATAAGAGTTCTTACCAACCGTATCTATACCTTGAATTCTTCCTTTTGAATTATCTCCAAAGGATACGATGCCTCCTTTTTTCTTGTCCAGTTGTGCAAATAGCATTTCATCCCTTGTCATGTGTCGAGAACAGCCACTATCCATGTACCATGGCTGCTTTTTCTTGTGATGAGCCTTTGAACATGTCTCTTTTAGGTGCAGCTCAACCTACAAAAGTATGGTTCAGTTCTTCTTGATAGATACCCATGCTTTGATGGGTTCTTGAGTGTTAGTGTCAATAAAATAGCCTTTTGGCACCCAAATTTTTCAGGTTTTCTGTACATTTATATTTTTGACACAATCATAAGATAGATGACCATATTTTCGACAACAATAGCATCTAGATGATGCTTTATAGTGATTCTTCTTACTATATGAATTTTTCTTTAAAGAATAATTGTTTAAACATTTAAGAGCTGTATTTTCATCAAGAGCTTTTTGTAAAGCATCAGTTTTATTTTCCAGCTCTACTTTCATGATTTCAAAATCTGTTTTTGAGTGTTCCAATTCAATTTGAAGCAAATTTCTTTGTTCAAAAACAGAGTTGAAATTGAGTTTTATTTTCTCTAAATCTTTTTCAAGTGACGCAGCCTTTTTCTTCAAATTTTTGTGCTTTAAAAATAGGCTTTCAAATTCATCACATAACTCATCATACTCATCTTGCAAATCAGTCATAGATATATCACATATCATGAACATACCTCTGTTTCATCATCTTTTGCCATCAAGCAAATGTTTGCTCTTTCTTTTGAGCTTTCTTCATTAGATTTTGTGCTTGAATCACTATTTGACCAAGCTGCAGCAACCATTGCCTTTTTTGACTTTCTGTTTTTTCGTGGAGTTTCTTCCTTCAGCAATGGACATTTAGATTTGTAGTGCCATGGTCTTTTGCATTCGTAGCAGATCACTTCTTCCTTGTTATTGCTTTCATTCTTGTTTTTCTTCCATGAAAGACCTTGATCCCTTTTAAAGATTTTTCTTACAAATATTCAATTCTTTCTTCCTATCAATTTTCTCAATCTTCTTGCAACAAGTGCAAGTTCATCATTATCATCGCATGAGAGTTCTTCCAACTCTTCTTCAAGGATGCTGGCTTTAAGTACTATGTTCTTCTTCTTCTCTTTTGCCTCTCTTTTATCCTCTTCTTCTTCATTGAGCTCCAACTCATGTGTGAGGAGTGACCCGCATATTTCATCGAGTATGATGATGTTCAAATCTTTGGCTTCTCGGATGGCAGTCACCTTCGGCTTCCAAGACTTAGGTAGACTCTTAAGAAGTCTTTTTACAAGCTCATGTTCAAGGATAGGTTTTCCTAATTGGTTAAGTTTATTTGTAATGTTTGTGAACCTATCAAACATGCCGGTGATGTCCTCATTGTTAGTATAAGCCCTACAAGCCAATCTGTGGTTGTATGGGAATTACAATTTTGAGATATTCATGTATGACATTTTGTTATTCATAATAACATTGAGGTAGTTCTTTATCCATAAGTTTATGATTTAATTACCTTTTGTACTTATGTAGATAAAGCCCATGGAACTATATATGCCTTGCAAAGGAACTGTATTGGGATACAATTATGAAATCCTTATGCATTAAAGCATTGTTCCTAAAAGTTCCCGATCATTGTATTATTGAGACAGGGCATCAATAATGCTCAAAGATTGGCACATGTTATGTTCCTTACTTGTGAAGTAAGTAATCGTTTTCATGGACTAAAGTATTGAGATACTTGGAACTAGCAGGTGGGTGCTTGCCATGGGAGAGCGAGTTCACTGAACATGACCCGCCATGAGAAGTGCATTTAGTATTTCACTCAAGTGTCTATGCAATACTTCTCATGTGTCAGTTGTGTAAATATTCCCTAGACTTGAGACATCAAGTTGTCTTATGTGTGGAGTGCTATGCTTTGATTTCATCCCTACGGGTGCCTAACCAAGGATGCCAAAACAGGATAATTTTGGGTATAGCATGAAGCATGTGAAAACAAATGAGTGGTCAAGATAGGAATCATCACCCCAAGTGATTCAAGGGGAAATATCTCATTAATTCTTGGTTGACATTAGCTTAATCAAATCCTTGGCCAAGGTGATTAGGAGATTATGAAATGAGTTTCATGAGTCTCCATAAAGCTAATGATTTAACTGCGAGAACAAATACAAAGATCAATAAGAGTAGACATTGCACCAAGCTCTTATCATCTTCGAGATATATGATGAGCGAATGAATTACACTGAAAAACTGTACACTAAAGGGTTGTCAAAGAATCCTTTGACTCTCCTAACAATTGGGTGGCCATGATGCATTGCTAGATGCCAATCATGGTCTATGGAATTGAATTAGTTAATTTAAAATTGAATATGATTCATTTAAATTAATTAATTAATTATATTATAATTCAATTCCATTGCCAACATGTTAGGAACCTAATGGGTCACACACAAAGGTTGTATTTTTGATTAAATTGAGAGTGTGAAGATTTAAGTTAGACTTAAATCAAATTCTAGGTTTTAACTACTAAAGACCTAATTAAAAGAGTTTAATTAGATATTGGTTAAATATTATAATTGTTATAATATTAAGGACCTATTTTGCAAATTTCAAGAAGTTAAACCTAGAAATAAATATCACTTTATAGCCACTCCTTTTATGAGATGAAAAAGAAGTAAAGATTTTTCTCTTGAGTGCTACCACTCTTGAGACGTTTATTTTCTTTCTATGAAAATTTCTCTTTTGATTCTTTGCTGGAAATCAAAAGTAAAAGGAGGACAAATCATTGTCCACTTACTAGCATAAGCCCGTGGCATAAACCTCTCTCCTTGAGAAGGATCCATTATAATCGTGTGTGCATCATTAGAGGCCAAGCGATTGATTGGCTGGGATTCTTTCACACAAAAGGTGTTCACGTTTTGTCAAGAAAAGGAAGCCATTTGATTATGATATCACTTGGAAAGGTACAATTTTTTATTTTATGTGGCACTTAATTTTGCGTTAAACAACCAAGGTGATCCATGGTAGGAGGCATGATTTTAATTTTATTTCAATTTTTATTCCACTGCGTTGATGCTCTAATCATGTCATTCCTAACAGTGGTATCAGAGCCTCCCTTGGCTCATTGTAATGCAAAGGTATGTCTTGTTATTGTTTAATTTCAATTCTGATTGGATGTGAGGTATTTGGAAGAAAGCAAGTAAGTGTTAAATTTCGATTATGTTTTAAAGTAGTTTATCACATATTTGAGTTTTGATTTTAATACTTATTTGTTTCAGCAACTAATCTTGTTTAAATGTCTTAATTATGCAGAACAATATGTACATGAGATGCACAAAAGAGTTTGGCAAGAAAAAGATTCGAATTCATGGGAAACAAGATGTGGTTTGGTGATAGAATTCGATTCTGTCCAAATTTGCATATGGTTTGATTTTCAGTTTTTAATAGGGGTCTAAAAGCCTCAAAAAATTCTGAAAAAAAAAATTTGGAAGTAATCTACATTGAAAGTTTTTCAATATGATTAATTACCAGCTCAGAATGGTGAAGGGAAAGGCTGTGACATCATGGCTGAAACCATTGCTGCCAGCAGTAGTTTCAAGTCATGATTTTGCTGAGAAAGTCATCTTCAAAGAGTCTTAAAATTGTGCAATGGTTGTACCTTTTTGGATAAATTTTTAAAGTTTGAATATGTTCAAAAGATGCCTGGAAAGATCACTAAAATTAAGGGATTTAATCCCTTGATTTATGCCATCATAATGCCACATATGCAACCCAAAAACTGCAGCTATGTACAGGATACATAGGCTACAATTTTTTAAGGGTTTTGACCAGCTAAATAAGTCCAAAAATTATGAAATTTTAATATGGAAAGGTTCCATATGTTAGCTAATCATGGTTAAAATTTGGGAATTAAATTCCTTGATTTGATTCCGCATCAAGCCACAAAACCGTGACTAGTACAGTGTTGCCAGAATTTTGTAAAGTCATGGTTTTTGGGATTTTAGTGTCCATATTTGCAGCCTAAATTGGTGCAATTAAAAACCCTAATTCACTAAACAAAATCTTATGGAAAAGTTCCAGAAAGATAAATTTTGAGATATTTAAATTAGGGAATTTGATTCTTTAAATTAAATATATCAAAATTTAATTAATCACATCCATAAATTTAGGAATTTGATTCCTACAAATATGGGAGTGTGATAAATATGGACAAGATAAAATATCATGAATTAGTTTCCTTCTTTTAAGAAATGAAATTCGAATAAGACATTTAAATATAATTAAAGATAATGATGTCTTAAATATTCTATTTAAATTATCTAATGAGATTAGATAATTGAAGACACATAATCTTTAATTTAAAAAGATTAGTAAAAGTTACTTAAAACGTTTAAAGATTACAAATTAAAAATGTTTTAATTTGTAATATTATTTTATTTCTAATCCTAATGAGATTAGGAATGGATAATATTACTAATACTGATTAGTAAAAACTTCCATTTATAGAAAACTGTTTCCATACTTGGAATTAAAAATGAACTCGAAATTAGTTGTATTCTAATTTCGGATGCCTCATATGATTAACAATTAGAATAAGACATAGTTTTAATTTTATGTTCATGTGGATGGATGAATGTGGATGATTATGGACTAGGCCCAATATGATTGTGGATGTTTGGTTGAATTGTATCATGGCATTTATTTATTAAATAAGGTCTATGTACCTTGCCTTTCTCTTGATTTTCTGGATTGTAAAATTCTTTCCTCACCTAACTCCCCTCGGATGTACCACGAGGTTTCTTTACTGAAATGTAATTAGTTACATATAAGTGTAAAATTAGGATTAGTTTAGGAGTTATTTTACAATTCGAAGATGAAGACCTAAAGGCGCCATGAAGATACAAGGAGGAAGATTACAATGTGTTGTATGTTATCCCCTAGGTTTGACCAAGCTAATTTCCTTCAATGGCTCAAGGAAATTAGTATAGATAAAGTCCATAATCATCCGAAATAGTATGCATGAGATAGATTTATTTATGCAATTAATAAATACTATGCATGCAAAGATGAGACCTTAACTAAGTTAAAAATAAGAAAAATCCCTTAGTAAATATTGAGTTACATACCACGTATGATTAAGTTGCCTTCTACCATATAGCAAGATAACCTGGCTACTTTTTTAATCGGAGGCTTGTTGAGCACACTCAAGGCCACACTTTTACATGAGTATGTTTGAGCTATTGGTGGGTCTTACTCAACTAGTTTCATAAAATCTGGATGCTTGGAAACTTGATTATTATGGAAACTAGAGGCAAAGGCTAGGCAAAACATATATGATATGTTTAGGCAATGTGTTGTCACCTAGGTGATCTAGGAATTGTATAGAGATACAATTGGTAAGTTCAGTTACCTACCTAATTTATCTATCATGGTTTGTTGAGCACATTCAAGGCCATGACTAGATGGATGGGATCCTAACCCACTTAAAGAATCCTAGTAGAGATCTCTCGAGGTGATATGAAGGGTTATCATCTTGTAGAAAATAGTGGGAGAAATCAATTTAAAATTTACTATCTCATCTGAATTGATTATAATACATGATCACTCATAAATGTTCTTTAAATGTCTAGGTTGTTAGAATGCGAATGCATATTACTTTGCGTGGCATACTTGATGTCATCATGAAATTCGAGCCAAAATGTTTGGACTAGTATATCAAGATGAGAAATGTTGTCAAATATGTATTTAGAATAGATGTCATTAAGGAAGATATCCTTGCCTTCTTGGCAAGGTCAAAGAATGAGAAACTTGTATAAGTTTCACTTTTGACCATGTATATGATTGAAATAAATCTATCTACTATTGATCCATCATCATGGGTATTAGATACTGGATGTGGGTCACACTTATGTAATGACATGAAGATACTAGAAACAAGTAAAAGATTAACGAAGGGAGAGGTGGTCCTAAGAGTAGGAAATGGAGCAAAGGTTGCTGCATCGGCTGTAGGGACAATTAACATACCTCTACCTTCTGGGTTGATCTTAGAATTAAGAGACTGCCACTATGTTCCTTCCATATCTCGAAATATCATATCTATGTCATACTTGGCATTACATTATGATATTGAATTTTTCATTAAAGGCAATTGTTGTTCTTTCTCGAAAGGAGAGACGCATTACAGTGTAGGGACACATTCAAATGGTCTTTATATTCTTGATCTTAAGAGACCCATACTCAATATAGAGGTCAAGAAAGCAAAGAAAGATGATCCAAAACTATCCTACATCTAGCACTGTATGCTTGGACACATTAATGAGACTCGCTTAACCAAGTTACACAAACAAGGTTATATTGATCCATTTAATTATGAATCTTATGGAACATGTAAGTGTTGTCTCCTTGGTAAGATGACCAAGTCGCCTTTCACCAAGAAGGGTGAACGAGCTGAGGTGTTACTAGGACTTCTACATTCAGATGTATGTGGTCCTATGAATACTAGTGCTAGAAGAGGATACTCTTACTTCATCACCTTCACAGATGACCATTCTCGCTATGGTTATGTATATTTGATGAAATATAAATCTGAATTCTTTGACAAGTGCAAAGAATATAGAGCGGAGGTTGAGAAGCAAACTGGAAAGAATATTCTCACACTTAGATCTAATCGATGAGGTGAATATCTTAGCTGAGAGTTTCAGGATTATCTGAAAGAGAATGGGATTCTCGCACAATGGACTCCTTCAAGCACTCCACAGTACAATGGCGTGCCTGAGAGAAGGAATCGAACATTATTGGACATGGTTTGATCCATGATGAGTCATGTAGATCTTCTTATATCTTTTTGGAGATATGCTCTAGAAACTACTACTTGCATACTGAACCAAGTTCCTACCAAATCTGTTGATAAGACACCATATGAGATATGGATTGGGAAAAGGCCTAACTTGTCTTATGCTAGGATTTGGGGATGTATTGCTTATGTGAAGCGTACAATGTCTGATAAGCTAGAAGCGAGATCAAACAAATGTAAATTTATGGGATATCCTAAAGAAACACACAGATATTATTTTTATAATCCCACTGAGCAAAAGGTGTTTGTTTCAAGGCATGCCACTTTCCTTGAGAAAGAGTTCTTAAATGAAAGGGCTAGTGGGAGTAAAGTTGTACTTGAAGAAGTTCAAGACCCACAAATTGACATTCCATTAGAACTTGAGCCTAAAATTGTGACATCTAATATACAACCACAATCTCAAGAGGCACAACCACTCAAAAGGTCTCGTAGAATACCTCAAGCTCCAAAGAGATATGGATTTCTCTTGGAAAAGGATGCATTGCCAATAAATGATGAGCCTACAACCTATGAGGAAGCGATGTTGGACATCGATTCTGAAAAATGGCTAGAAGCCATGAAATTTGAAATAGATGCCATGGATATCAACCAAGTATGAACTTTGGTCGATCCACCTAAAGGGATAAAACCCATCGGGTGTAAATGGGTCTTTAAAAGAAAGATCGATGTAGATGGTAAGGTGTAAACTTTTAAAGCTAGGCTGGTAGCAAAAGGTTACAAACAAAGACAAGGTATTGACTTTGAAGAAACCTTTTCACCAGTTGCTATGCTTAAATCCATTAGGATTTTACTTGCAATTGCTACATACCATGATAATGAAATATGGCAAATGGATGTAAAAACTTCATTCCTTAATGGAAACTTGCGAGATGAGGTGTACATGACACAACCTGAAGGTTTTATATCCAGTGCTAATGCTAATAAGGTATGCAAGCTTCAAAAGTCCATATATGGACTTAAGCAAGCTTCTCAGAGTTGGAACATCCGTTTTGATGAAGTTGTAAAAGGGTTTGACTTCATCAAAAATGAAGATGAACCATGTGTCTATAAAAAGGTTAGTGGGAGTGCTATTATTTTCCTAGTGCTATATGTTGATGACATATTGCTCATAGGAAATGATATACCATTACTACAATCTACGAAGATTTGGCTGTCATAACAATTCTCCATGAAGGATTTAGGAGAAGCAACTTATATTCTTGGAATAAAGATCTATAAAGATAGATCTAAAAGGTTACTTGGTCTCTCACAAGCTACATACATAGACAAGGTGCTAAAGAGGTTTAGCATGATGGAGTCCAATAAGGGACACTTGCTTATGTCGCAAGGCATCTATCTCTCCAAGGACATATGTCCAAAGAATCAAGAAAAGAGAAATCGTATGGATAAAATCCCATATGCTTCAGCAATAGGATATATCATGTATGTGATGTTTTGCACTAGACCAGATGTATCTTATGCTCTAAGTGTTACGAGTAGATACCAAGCTAATCCGGTGAAAGTCACTGGATAGCTGTGAAAAACATCTTAAAGTACTTATGAAGAACTAAGGATGTATTTCTGGTTTATGGAGGAGGTAAACTCCAAGTTAGGGGTTATACGGATGCAAGCTTTCAAACTGACAAAGATGATAGCAAGTCGCAAAGTGGATATGTGTTCACACTCAATGGAGGTGCAGTGACTTGGAAGAGTTCCAGTTCCAAACAAGAGACCACTACAGATTCTATAACCGAAGCCGAATACATCTCTACGTTTGAGGCAGCGAAAGAGGCAGTTTGGATTAAGAAGTTCATTACTGAACTAGATGTGGTTCCTAGCATTATTGATCCAATACCTTTGTATTGTGATAATAATGGAGCCATTGCACAAGCAAAAGAACCAAGGTCTCATCAGCAATCCAAACATGTATTACGACATTACCATGTGATCAAGGAGATCATTGGAAGAGGAGACATTTGCATAGAACGTATACCCACTGAGGATAATATTGCTAATCCTCTCACTAAAGCACTGTCCCAACAGAAGCATGATCGTCATGTTGAGAACATTAGTATGAGATACATAGGCGATTGGCTTTAGTGCTAGTGGGAGATTGTTAGTATAAGCCCTACAAGCCAATTTGTGGTTGTATGGGAATTGCAATTTTGAGATATTCATGTATGACATTTTGTTATTCATAATAACATTGAAGTAGTTCTTTATCCATAAGTTTATGATTTAATTACCTTTTGTACTTATGTAGATAAAGCCCATGGAACTATTTATGCCTTGCAAGGGAATTGTATTGGGATACAATTATGAAATCCTTATGCATTAAAGCATTGTTCCTGAAAGTTCTTGATCATTGTATTATTGAGACAGGGCATCAATAATGCTCAAAAATTGGCACATGTTATGTTCCTTACTTGTGAAGTAAGTAATCGTTTTCATGGATTGAAGTATCGAGATACTTGGAACTAGCATGTGGGTGCTTGCCAAGGGAGAGCGAGTTCACTGAACATGACCCGCCATGAGAAGTGCATTTGGTATTTCACTCAAGTGTCTATGCAATACTTCTCATGTGTCAGTTGTGTAAATACTCCCTAGACTTGAGACACCAGGTTGTCTTATGTGTGGAGTGCTATGCTTTGATTTCATCCCTATGGGTGCCTAACCAAGGATGCCAAAACAAGGTGCTTTTAGGTATAGTATGAAGCATGTGAAGGCAAATGAGTGGTCAAGATAGGAATCATCACCCCAAGTGATTCAAGGGGAAATATCTCATTAGTTCTTGGTTGACATTAGCTTAATCAAATCCTTGGCCAAGGTGATTAGGAGATTATGAAATGAGTTTCATGAGTCTCCATAAAGCTAACGATTTAACTGCGAGAACAAATACGAAGATCAATAAGAGTAGACATTACACCAAGCTCTTATCATCTTCGAGATATGTGATGAGCGAATGAATTACATTGAAAAACTGTACACTGAAAGGTTGTCAAAGAATCCTTTGACTCTCCTAACAATTGGGTGGCCATGATGCATTGCTAAATGCCAATCATGGTCTATGGAATTGAATTAATTAATTTAAAATTGAATATGATTCATTTAAATTAATTAATTAATAATATTATAATTCAATTCTATTGCCAACATGTTAGGAACCTAATGAGTCACACACAAAAGTTGCATTTTGGATTAAATTGAGAGTGTGATGATTTAAGTTAGACTTAAATCAAATTCTAGGTTTTAACTACTAAGGACCTAATTAAAAGAGTTTAATTAGATATTGGTTAAATGTTATAATTGTTATAATATTAAGGACTTATTTTGCAAATTGAAGAAGTTAAACCTAGATATAAATATCACTTTATAGCCACTCTTTTTATGAGATGAAAAAGAAGAAAAGATTTTTTGCACTAGACTGCTACCACTCTTAAGACGTTTATTTTCTTTTTGTGAAAATTTCTCTTTTGATTCTTTGCTGGAAATCAAAAGTAAAAAGAGGACAAATCATTGTCCACTTACTAGCATAAGCCCGTGGCATAAACCTCTCTCCTTGAGAAGGATCCATTGTAATCGTGTGTGCATCATTGGAGGCCAAGCGATTGATTGGCTGGGATTCTTTCACACAAAAAGTGTTCACGTTTTGTCAAGAAAAAGAAGCCATTTGATTTACGATATCACTTGGAAAGGTACAATTTTTGATTTTATGTGGCACTTAATTTTGCGTTAAACAACTAAGGTGATCCATGGTATGAGGCATGATTTTAATTTTATTTCAATTTTTATTCCACTACGTTGATGCTTTAATCAGGCCGTTCCTAAAACTCACCAGGCTCCATTTTGAACATATCATAGTTGTGAGTCGAGAGGGCAATCTTGGACTCCTTTACTTGAGAAGTCCCTTCATGTATAATTTTTAACTTATCCCACACTTACTTAGCTGTTGTATAGCTTGAGACTTTGTTAAACTCAGTGGGAGTTAAGGCAGTGGGAGTTAAGGCACAATGCAAGGTGTTGATTGCCTTAAAATTGGCCTGCACTTTCTTAGTTTTAGCCTCGGTCCACTCAGATCTTGGCTTAGGCATCAACTCATTTGTAACCACATTTACAGTTGAGGGAATAAAGGGACCATCAGTGATGACATCCCACATTTCATAATCTATGACTCTAATGTATATTGACATCCTAGTGCTCCAATAAGGGTAATTAGAGCCATCAAACAGAGGTGGTTTGTTTGTAGATTATCCCTCGACTACAACTGATTTCTGTAAAGCCATTTGGATCCTCTCTAAAGGTGTTAGACCTTGTATGCAGAGAATTAACTTTGATACCAATTGTTGGTCCTAAATATAGGTGCTAGAGGGGGGTGAATAGCACTATCTTAGCTCTTTTGGTGGGATTGAGACTTGACTCAAAACAAAGAAAGTATATCAATGAAAACAGCAGACAAGGTATTTATAGTGGTTCGGTCAAAGACCTACATCGACTACCTTGATTATCCAACCAAGGATTTTCAAATCAAACACTAATATGATGGAATTCACAAGCTTCCACCAAGCTTTTATAATAGCTTTTCCAAGGCTTAGCCACAACCTTTACACTAGTTTTTCACGGGATCAATTAAAACCCAATGTGATTTTCCAAGGCTCAACCATAACCTATCACTAGTTTTTCCCGGGCTAAACTAAAACCCCAATGTGGTTTTTCAAGGCTCAACCACAACCTTGACTCTAGTTTTTCACGGGCTAAACTACAACCCCAATGTGGTTTTTCAAGGCTCAACCATAACCTTTACTCTAGTTTTTCACGAGCTAAACTAGAACCCCAATATGGTTTTTCAAGGCTCAACCACAAACCTATCTCTAGTTTTTCACGGGCTAAACTAGAAACCACAAGCATCCAAGCAAGTCTTGCTTGATGCAAAACACTTAGAGTGAAACACTCACTCTAAGAACACAAAGATGGAAAAAAAAAGTACCTAGTGATCACACGATTGATCTAAGTAGTACAAGTTTAAGTGCTAAACACAAATACAAAGAATAGGTGTTGAGGTTTAGTGAAGAGTACAAAGGATTTTCAGGTTTGCTACTTTTTTTGGCTTGAATATGATGGTGTCTTTGTGTATAAAGCCAAGGTGTGCTCAAAGTTCTCTTGAGTTATCAAAAATTGGTTCCTTGGTATTTAAAGATCCTTTTATAGTTGAAGAAGCTTGTCTGATGGCTGTTGGGACGTTTATGACCATTAGAAACAGTTTGGGGAAGCTTCTAGCTGTTATTCTGTCTTGTAGTGGCCTGGTGGATGGTACAGACAGAGAGCACTTAGTCGACTAAAATTTTTCCCTTGGTCGACTAAGTTGGTTCTGTTTCAAACGCAGATTCCAGTGAGCGCTTAGTCGACTAACCTCATTTTCTTGGTCGACTAACTTGATTTTGTTTCTCACCAAGCTTCACCCTTTCACTTCTCCACTTTGACCTTTGTTCATCCAATGATCTTCCTTATTTCACCAGGGGACTTCCTTTATATTAATCTTCCTTGTTCTTTATCTAAATCATATCTTTAGGTGTTCAATAGGAAGATTGCAATATCGTCTCATTTATGGTCATTTGCCCTGTACACTTAGTTAAAAATATTAGACACAAATGGCATGGGAATGTTTTATTATCATCAAAAACTAATGGAGTCAACACACACAGTTAGGGGGAACAGTCCTCACTATGTGTAAAATTGGAAAAAGAATAAAAAAGCATTGTGCAGATTAACCAAGGTATGTTTTATCATCATCAAAAAGGGAGAGATTGTTGGCTCCATTAGTTTTTGATGATAATAAAACATTCCTATTTCATTTGTGTCTAATCTTCCTACCTAAGTGTGTAAGACAATGTTTTATAGGTAAATAATAAAGCAATCATTCAAATGTGTCCATCAAAGGTTTATATGGATTAGGAACATGATTGGTTAATAAGAAGGAAGCTCATTAGCTGAATAATGAAGAACATTGTTTGGCCAAAATTCAAAATGGAAAAATAGAGGGGGGGGGGGGAATTATATTAAGAAACAGAACCAACTTAGTCGATCAAGACAATAAGTTAGTCGATTAAGTCCTCTCTACCAGAATCTGTGACTAAGATAGAACTAACTTAGTAGACTAAGAAAAATGTTAGTCGACTAAAAGCTTTTTGTCTGCAACTTGCACCTGAACACTACAAGACAGATTAATGACTAAAATCAACTTTAAATTGTTTCTAACGGTCATAAACTATCAAACTGCCATCAGACATGCTTCTCCAAGTATAAAAGAGTCTTCCAATGATAGAAAAGAAGCTTTTTGAGAGAATTGAAGGCTTCAAAGTCTGAAAGAGCATAAAACTTAGAAAATCTTCTTTGCACTTCACTACACTCAAATGCCTATCTTTTGTAATTGTATTCAGCATTTAACCTTGTACCATTTAGATCAACCGTGTGATCAATATGTACTCTTTCTACTTTTCTTCTTGAATTCTTAGAGTGAGGGATTCATTCTAAGTGGTTGCTTCAAGCTAGGTTTGCTTGAATGCTTTAAGGTTCTAACTTAGCCTTGAAAAGTTAGGATGTGGATTTTGGTTGAGCCCTTGAAAAACCATTATTGTAGATTATGGTTGAGCCTTTGAAAAACCACTTCAGGTTTTGGTTGAGCTCATGAAAAATCACTGTTAAAGGTTGTGGCTAAGCTTGGTAAAAGTTATTGTAAAAACTTGGTGGAAGCTTGTGAATTCCACTATATTTAATGATTGATTTTGAAAATCCATGGTTAGACAATCAAGGTAGTAAATGTAGGTCTTGGATCGAACCACTCTAAATTGTTGTGCATTGTCTACTCTATTTTTATCTTTATTTGTTTTTAAGTTATTCTCTCATTTAGCTAAGAGTCGAGAAGTGCTATTCACCCCTCCTCTAGCACATCTATTTGGGACCAACAACAACTTCACTTGATTCCATTTTAAACATTTCATAATTATAGGTAAGTAAGGTAATTTTGGACTCTTTTACTTGTGTAGTCCCCTCATGAATGACTTTAAATTTTTCTCAAATCTCTTTGGCTGTAATACAGCTAAAGATTTTATTGAATTCTAAAGGAGTAAGTGCACAATGAAAGGTGTTAGTGGCTTTAAATTTTGTTTGGACTTTTTTAACTTTAGCCTTAGTCCATTCAGTTCTAGGATTAGGCATTTTTTCACTAGTGACAAAACTAGGTGAAGTGGGAACATAAGGTTCTTTTGTAACAACATCCCACATTTCATAGTCAATGACTCTAATGTATATGGACACCCTAGTGCTCCAATAAGCATAATTTGATCCATCAAATAGAAGAGTTTATTTGTGGATTGACCCTCAACAATAATTGACTTTTGCAAAGTCAAGTGGATCTTCCCTATTGATATTAAGCCTTAATTTTGAGCGAATGGCTTTAACACCACTTGTTGGTCCTGTTTGAGTGCTAGAGGGAGGTAAATAATACTAAAAATATTAAGGATTAGCCCTTTTGAGTAATAGAGCTTTTAACCAATTAGAAGAAAATAGATAAAGCTTGTGGTAGCTAAAAGACACTAAGTAAGGAAGGGTAGAGAGAAGTGGACAATGTAAGGCTATTTATAGTGGTTCAGTTCCCTTGACCTACATCCACTACCTTGATCTCTCAATCAAGGATTTTTAACCTAACTTTACTATATTAGTGGAATTAATAGCTTTTACCAAGCTTTTACAAAAGTAAGCTTCTAACCCAAGCTCTAATACCTTACAACAATATTTAAAGTGCTTCTTAAACTCTAATTTTTCAAAAATTAAAAGAAAAAGAAGTACAACTATGACATTTTACAGATATGAAATAATTACAACTAAGCTTAAATACTTTTTCTAGATTTAGAATGAAAAACAAGTGTTTTTTGTGAAAGATGTTTGGTTTTTTACTCAAAAATGGTTTTTCTTTATTCAAGTCTCTTTTCTTTGATCGTTAGAGTTTCCTTTTATACTTTGGGAGTCAGATTTTTCTATTAGAGATAGTTTCTAGCTGTCGAAAACAACTCTAATGCACTTTTAGCCATTATTTTGTCCTCTAGTGAATAAATTCAAAAAAAAAAAAAGACAAAGTTCAATTAATTGGTTATATGCATCTCTAATCGATTACAACTTCTCTGCCTTGCATTGTCTTGCTGTTGTGTTTTCTGCTCTAACCAATTACAAGAGGCTCTAACCGATTACAAACTTTCTATTTTCATTCTTTTCTACACAACAATCTTTTTCTAATTGGTTAGTTTTCCTTAACTGATTGAAGATTTACTTTTTTCAATCATATTCAATTAAAATCGACTAAAAAAACTTTGAATTTTGAAATTCTCCATTTTGACTCCCTTTAATGGTCTACTATCTTTTCACACTTGATTTTGGCACTTGATGATACTAGGTTACAGCACCTAGGTATCCCTTCACTAATTGTAGCTCTTTGTTAATCAAATACTTAAACTCCTGCCTTTATTAGTCACCTTGATCTTTCTTTTTCTTAATTGATTAATTTTTTATTAAATTTAGCGAGCTTATTGACTTGCCTTTAACAACCTTGTTAAGGGTACTTAAACTAAATCCTACACACTTAAATAGTGAAGTTAGACATTAATGAATGAGAAATATTTTGTTATCATAAATAACATATGGAGTTAACAGATTGAACCCATAATCTAAGGTTTTAATCTATTACTTTTCTCTAGTGGATTTTTAATCTTTGATAATTAGTTTAATTTTCTGATTAAATTTAGTTTTAATTAATTGTTTACAAAATCAAGTTACTTGAATAAGATTGATTTATTATAATTTAAGTACTTAGTGAAAAATTAAGAACAAATCTTTGTGGGATACGATTTTGAATTTACTGTTTATATTACTTGTTTGATATATATATTTTCATGTACTAAACCACACAACAGCAACACAGTTAATATCAAAATTGTGCTCTTCTTTGAATTAGAATGCAAATAATTTGAGGTTCATAAAAGAACTACTTCAAAGAGATTGGGCTTGCTCCATTATTGACGTCTTTTGTGAAACTAAAGTAGTGTTTGGTATGAGGAAAGTGAGAGAACATTCTTTACAATATGTCCAATTAAATTATATTGTAATATTTGTATTGAAACAGACCATTGTAATGTAAGATTGCAATGCAATCACATTACAACCAAGGGATGTAATGTGATTGCAGTCCAAAACCAATGCAATTACATTACATTGCACTTTACAATGTTGTTAAAGATATTTTTACCTTTCAACTTTATTACTTTGTTAAAAATATTTTATAATATTATAATTAAAATAAAAAATATTGAAATAAATTATATAAAAGAAGAATTACAAATTAAAATAAAATAAAATATAAGAAATTAAAATTTATATAATATAGGTAAAAGAAATTAAAATAAAATATATAATATAAAACATTATATTAAAAATGAAAATAAAATATTTAAAATATATTTAAGAGATGATATTATATAAAAAGTAACAATAAAAAATATAAGTATATTAAATTTATATTTTAATAAATATGAGTAATTTCGAAAATTAACATTACGTTACCAACAAAGTACTTATAAACCAAACGCTGCAATGTTATCTTATATGCATTTTAATCATTATTTTATTTGCATACAAAATACTGTAATATTATTTTTTCTACAATCACATTACTTATAATCATATTATCTACAATCACATTGTATTGTAAAGTATCAAACGCCACCTAATAGATCTGTAACTTAAAC
Source organism: Theobroma grandiflorum (assembly GCA_036013995.1). NCBI lineage: Eukaryota > Viridiplantae > Streptophyta > Magnoliopsida > Malvales > Malvaceae > Theobroma > Theobroma grandiflorum. The sequence goes on from CP142126.1 coordinate 11,969,112, forward strand.
AGCAACAAATTGTGAGGAGCTCTCTTGAGGACTACATATTTTTTATTTTCCTCCACGTTATGTTATTTCTTCCTTATTTACAAACAAGCTAGGCATAACATGGCCTAGAACCATGCAGTTAAGTCTTTTATGTTAATATATTTATCCACCTTTTTTGACGTTTTTAGATTGTAACAACAACAAAATTTGAATTAATAAATAAATGTCGAATATATTTATAAAAATTTAAAAAGTAAGAAATTATTAAACAAACATGAACCTTGATTCTTTAAATAAACCCTAAACCCTAATGATTAAAAAGCCCAAAGTCAAGGGTAGAAAATTAAAGCTAAAACCCTACACCGTACAGAAATGAAAGCATAGAGAGAAAGATACAGAAAACAGAGAAGAAAGAGAGACAATGGCTTTATATCTAAGACGAGCAATCAGATTAAGAAACACAGCACTGTTACTCAGAAGCTCAAAGATCCAAACTTGCAAAGTTTCTCACTTTGTCTTTTCTCAAAACCAAAAAACTTGTCATACCCAAAAACCCAGTCCTTTGCCCTCGTTTAATTTCCTCAGAGATTCTCGTAGAGGCTTCGCCAAAGGCAAAAGATCAAGTACTTTTCTAACTCTCTTTTCCTCATTTTATGTTGGGATTTTATAAACAAAATATAAAAAGCTGTTAGTTTTGTGATCTTTTCGCTGTTTGCGGTAATGGTTGTTGATTTTGTTTGGCCAAAAAGTGCTTTTTCTTTTTACGGAATAGGTTGATAAATATCAATTGGATTTTCTCTGGCTTTGAAATGTTTACAGAAGAAATGGGTGTTTTGTCATTAACTATCTATTTCTTCTTATTTGGATTTTGTTAAAAGCAGCTGTTTTGTGATATTATCATTGTTATGTTGATGGGTTGTTAATACTTGAGCTAAAAAGAGCTTTTTTTTCTTTTTAAAAAGATTGAATCCATTCAATATATGATTTTCCGTGAAAATCTCAATTGGGTTCTTTTTATCTGGCTTTGAAATGTTAGTGATTTCCTTTAATGTGCATTTTCAGAGGATGATTCTGGTGGGAACACAATAGAACTTGCCCCAGATATTGGGCCTACCGTTAAAGCAAGTGCTACATCACAGATGGATGCAGCAATTGTTGCCTTATCGCGAGAGTTAGCAAAATTGAGAACAGGAAGGGCATCTGCAGGTACTTTTTTTATATATATCGGATTGAGTTTAATCAGGTGTTTTTATTAATAGTAATATGATGGTCCTAAATTGTTGACTTTGATGCTTTTGATGTGTTTCTACAGGAATGCTTGACCATATTATTGTAGAAACTGGGGGTGTAAAGATGCAACTGAACCACTTGGCTGTTGTTTCTGTCATAGATTCGAAAACCTTATCAATTAATCCATATGATCCAAATGTAATAATCAAGCCTCTTCTAACTTTATTAGATCTTTTTCAGCTAAGAATATTAAGAAGACATGAACTACGCACTAATAAATGCAATTATTTTATTGTAATGGTTTAAAGCGGTTTTAAGCTTTAACAAAAATTGAATTGGAAGTTTGTAAAGTTGTTGATTTTTTGTGCTTGTTTGTCCATCTTTTTAAGCAAAGTGCCAAAAGAAAAACATGAGTTGCTCCTTTTCTATTCAATTTTCGACCTAAGAAAACATGGGAGCCTTTGAAAATTCTTCTGTCTAGCATGTCAAGTATGATAAGTTACAATCCTAATTGAAGAAACCATACCCCTGACGGAGATTATTTTTTTTGCAGACTATAAAAGAGTTAGAGAGTGCCATTGTTTCATCTCCATTAGGCTTAAATCCTAGGGTGGATGGTCAACGACTGATTGCGGCTATTCCACCGTAAGTTTACTTTGTTTAAATAATTTCCCTTTAGATATGATTTTCCATTTAACAGCTGATAAATTTAGTTGTACTAAATTTGAAGAGTTTGGTTTTATCATTAACATGAGAATGCTTACAAATTTAAGTGCAACCCATCTGCAATTAGTATCTTACAATCTCTTGATTATATAATTAGACATCTATGCTTAGTATTTCTTATAGTTTCCATGCTTGATTGATATAAATTATAAATCTATTTTACTTTCCAATTTCTCATCTGATTTACTTATTCTATTTTTTGCAATGCCCAGATTAACAAAAGAGCATATGCAGGTGAGTTTATGGTTTTCTTCACCATCTTTTCACTGCTCATGTCATAATTTCATCTATGATATTGACTGCTAATATTTTCTTGCATCATTGGACAATTTTACCAGGCTATGTGCAAGGTGGTTGCCAAGTCTTCCGAAGATGTTAAACAAAGCATAAGAAGGGCTCGACAAAAGGTATTGAATAGTAGATCTTATATCTGATTATTTCTTATGCTGTAAAGCTCATATCTCTAATTTTCTTGTAATGGGAAATTGAATGCAATAAAAGTGATGCTGACATACTAGAGGATGAAACTTCTAAAAAGGGAATGTCCAGTTTTGAATGTGCATATCTCTTCTTGTCTAAGAAGTTAGTTCCAGCTATGGTCCAGATGTTCATAATTTGGTAATTTTACACTTGTTGCCTGCACTAGCTTTTAGTGGATGATCTTTTTAGTATATACTTGTAATATGATATTTAAGCCCTTTATTTCTTAATGTTTACCCATGGCAACCTTATGGCAACATCAACTTTAACACCAGCATCACTGAGCAAAATGATGCTTGAAAATGTCTTTTATGTGAGTAGCATAAAGAATGAAAAATAGGAGTACCTTGTTGCCTTGGAAGTTTTCAATTTTCTTGTTGGACTAAGATCTGCCACCATGTCTAAGTAAAATTTTGCTTGCTTTACAGGCATTGGATGCAATTAAGAAAGTGGGTTCAAGTTTTCCCAAGGATGAGGCAAAGAGATTGGAGAAAGAAGTGAGTTAGTTTCACTGCTGTTAAAGAACTTTGCTTAAGTTGTTCATTCATTTGACTGCCTGCTGACGTTTAATTTTTCTCCAGATTGATGAGTTGACTAAAAGGTTTGTCAAGGCAGCTGATGATTTGTGCAAGGCGAAGGAGAAGGAGATAACTCAAGGCTGAGCAGCAATGTTGTGGTGTTTCCTGAATTCAACAAAATTTATCTCCATTTGAAAGCTTAATTCCTAGATGTTAATCGAGTTTTGGGCTCTGATACATGTAGTACATTACTGTAGATTTTGATAGGCAACGGCTATTGATTCAATGATAAGGTAACCTGAAGGTTCAACAGATCTGAGATCCATTCAGCTGATGATATTTTGGAGACAAATATGTTTGACTATTAAAGGACAGTTTCATCTAGATTCTTTGAAATGGTTAGCTCTACTGCTACGCATCCTCAATTCCAGATTAACTTTCCATAAAAGTACAAACTCAATGGGTAACAGATGCTTCCCCAGAATACTTTTTTCATCTACGGGGGCCCAGAACGTTTGCAAGGAGATGCAATGGTTTATAATTATATCGAAGTATTTATTTCTATTTTTTAAAAAAATTGAATCCAGCATTGAGCCAAGTTGAATGTATTATTTTTATTTTTTTTATTTTTTAAAAAATTAGAATCCAACTTTGATCAAAGTTTTTTGAGTGAAGAATATGTACATTCACAATTAATCTAGATGCCTAGGTATTATTGAATTTGGATGTATCTTTTAAATTGAAGATTATTTAACATATAAATTGAAATTTTGCACACGTGACATAAGCTAAGTTGATCACGTTTAAATATCAGCTTCCCCGATGACCCAGCCCTATACGATAGCTAACCTCCACCACATAGCCACCTTCTTACATAGTAACACTCTCTTAACTCACCCATACCCCATCCGTTAGGGCCGCCATCCACTATCGCCCCCATCACAAATTCCACAATTACCCACAAAATATTCACCCGCCCAAGCTAATCATGAAACCCAATCCAAGCCAATGAGATTGGAGATCCACCATTTTCACTATACACATAGGAAACCTAAGCTGAAAGGTCATTAAAACTGCCCTGTGCGAAGCATTCACCTACTACGCCCAAATCAGAGACATCTTCATCTGATATCAACCGAATGGAAGCTCACCGACCACCTTTGCCTTTGTTCGTTATAGAGATTTTAAAGGAGATGGATTATGCCATTAAGCATGCAAATGGCATTATCTTCGATGGCCAACCCATCTCTGTTAAGAAAGCCACATATGGTTGGGACCATAGAAGGAAGACTGCCAAGTAAGCAACATTCCCTTTCACAACCCACAAGCCAACCATATTTCACACCTTTCCCAACTTTTTTAAGGGATGGTAGGACCTACAAGGAAGTCTTCAATAGTAAGCCAAACCCATCACCAGTAACCCTCAATAATAAACCAAACCTATTACCAACAACCAATGGAACAAAAACCCATCATCAATAGAACCTGCATGTCATTGAAGCCACCCCAAATGACCAAGGTTGGCTTAAAAGGAGTGTCGTGGGCACCTTAATCCACTATGTGGACCATTGCATTCTCCAAGAGATCTTTGTCATTGAAGGGTGGGAGGAAATACAGCCTTTATCACATTTTGCTTACCTAAGGATTTTGAAGCATGCATAGGAAATCATAAAGTTTGGCTTGACTTATGGCTCAAAAAAGTGGTTCAACGGGAGGAACACTTAACAGTTGAGGAACGATTTTTATGGTTAAGAGTAGAGAACCTACCCCTAAGTCTTTGGTTAGATGCCATCTTCAAAGAAATAAGAGAGATCTAAGGATCTTTCATTTAGACAAACGACAATACCGCAAGGAGAAAAAGCGTGACGTGGTCGGATTTCATTTCCTTGTAAAGAAAAATACCTTTATTCCCTTATCAACAGCTTGCATGATTAATGGGAAAAATTGCTTACTGGTTCTGTCCATTGAATTGGTTTTGGATATTCCCCACCTTCCCTATAGCCATGACCGTTTATATTTCACCAGCCACCACCAACCAAACCACCCATCACTAGGCCCTATGTCTTCTCTGAGCAATCAAATAAAAAATCCTAGCCAATCCAATAAATGGGTTAACCTCTGTCAGTCAACATCAAGTAGTGAACCAAGCATGAGCCCCGATAGAAGCCATTTACCCAGCTTTTAGGGCAATTCAACTAAAACCACAAGGCTCCAAACCTAAAACTCATCCCCCCATCACCATCCCATGCACGAACCAACAAAAGCTTAAAGAGACAACACACTTCTCAACCCAATAACCCAATACTCTCAAACCCAAACCACACAATTAATATCTTAAGCCTAAACCACTCATCTAGCAACACCATAGCCAATCTCCACAGCCACTAACCAAAATCCAAAATCCAAAATCCAAAATCAACAAAAGCTAACCCCTACCCAAAAGCAAACAAAGCCACCGCAATCAAGCACAACATCTAAAAGAACAATATCCCAAAATTTCTCCAAGCCCTACACTATAAATAACCAAATCACACCTTGTCAAAAAGAGAAACCCAATCTTTCTTCTCACTAAATCAAGCAACCAACCCACCCATTCATTATCCATTGAATTAGTGCCTTTTAAAGTCCAAAACCAAGTTGAAAAAATTAAGGGAGAAAAAGCCATCCTTCAACGCAAAAAAACCTTTAAGCCAATGAAGCCACCATTAGCAAATAAAGATGCTAGGGTAAAGTCAAGGAACCAAGTTAAAGCGGGAAAAGAAAGCAAGAAAAAAAGAAAAAGGAAAGACCTTACAAACTTAATTGGTAATGTAACAAGCATAGAATTACTTACTTTAGATCTAACAACCTCTATTCTAGAAAATGAAGTAAGAGGCATAACCCAAATTAATGTTGAGAAAGCTGCACAAACATGGCAAGGTTGCTTTCAAATTGATTGGGCTTTGAAGCTAACAAGTAAGATGCCATTGTGACTTGGGCAGAAATTGAGAAGGGAGCCAGAGCACTGAACCGTGGGGTGGAGCAAGGAAATAAGCTTTCTTTTGTTTTTGCATCCTTTCTTCATGTCACCAATGGTTTATATCTTCTCATGGAACATCAAGGGGCTAGGTAGACCGATCAAGAGGTGGGTAGTCCAATAGTTAATCTCAAGCCTTAAACCTAAAATAGTTTTCTTACAAGAAACCAAAAAATAGGATGTTAATTGCAATTCCTCATGTCTTTTTGGAAAAATAATAGTTATAGTAGCAGTTGGTCACCGTCTATTGAAACAGTTGGAGGATTAATTTGTATGTGGTTAGACAACTATTTTAAATTAGATAACTTTGTGGTGTCACAAAGGTACATGCTTTTTCTAGCTTAATTATCCCTTTTAACATCCACTGCACCTTTGTTAATATTTATAGGCCTAATGATTCTGGTGTGCGTGAGTCTTTACAAGCTGAGGTGGTTAGCCTAAAAAATCACTCCCATTTTCCCTGGTGCTAGTAACTTCAACATTATCAAAACCCCAGAGGAAAAGTCTAATGGAAATCTTGATTTATAGGGCATGAATTTCTTTGCCACTTTCATCAATGATATGCACCACGTGGATCTTCTAATGATGGGTGGCTTTCACATGGTCTGACAATAGAGATACCATCAATTGTAGATTGGATAGATTCCTTGTTAGCAGTGAGCTCCTTACCTTTGCTCTTCAATCATTTAGAAGTGGCATCCAAGATCTCTCTGATCATAACCCAATCAGCCTTGAAAATGACAATGAATCATGAGGTCCCAAAATTTTCAAACTTTTCTTATACTAGTTTGATGACGAAGATTTTACATCTCTTGTTAAAAATGCCTGGTTAAACATCACTCACAGTAGTTACATCAGAATAGGGTTTTTTGATCAACTTAAAGCTCTGAAATTCATTATCAAAAAATGGCAGACTAATCACCACAACCAATACACTAGTTAAATCAGCCTTTTAGAACAAAAAATCAATGACAATGTGAAAGTGTCTGAAACTAGACTTCTCTCCATGTTGAAAAAAGACTCTCACTACCTCTCGGTTAAACTTATGGGAAATTTACAAAAGGGAAGAACGAGCTTGGTTTCAAAAATCTAGGCTCAACTAGGCTCAACTAGGGGATTGAAATACCAAATTCTTCCATTTGACAGCCTCTAATTGTAAAAGAAGAAACCTTATTCACCAAAATTTACTAATGGTTCTAGCTTAAATAACCCTAAAGACATCCAAATGGAAGTTACCAACCATTTTCAAGAATCTCTATGTATAAGGCCTTACATTGAAGCTTCAATCTTTTGACTACCTTTTTTAACAAATTAGTGCCACTAAAAAATCAGAATTGGAACTCCCCTTCACAGAAAGAGATATGGAGTGCCATTTAGGCTTGTAATGGGAACAAAGCCCCCAACGCTGATGAATTCAACATCGATTTCTATAAAATGTTCTAGACTTCAATCAAATGTAACACCCTTCCCTATTTTGATCACTTTTACACTAACGGAGTCTTCAACAGGAACATAAACTCATCCTTCATCATGTAAGTCCTAAAGACTCAATGAGCCAACTCACACACCTAGTTTTGGCCCATCAGCCTAGTAAGCATTATTTACAAAATTCTTGCCAAAGTTTTATCCAACAGGCTCAATTCAGTCATGGGCTCCATCATTAGGAAATCATTATTTGCCTTTATTAAAGGGAAACAGATCCTTGATTGTTCCCTCTTCATGAATGAGATCATTAATTCATTTAAGAAAAGGTAACAAAGTGGTATTCTCTTTAAGGTCGATTTTGAGAAGGCCTCTAACTGTGTTGATTGGGACTATTTATGTTTCATCATGAAGTTTATAGGCTTTGGCGATCGATGGTGTTCTTGGATCCATCAATGCATTTCCACTACTTCTATTTCAGTCTTTATTAATAGTTCCTCTACTCCTCAGTTTAGTTTGACGACATGGTTGTCGTCTCTCCCCCATGCTTTTTAGCATTATGGTAGAGTCTCTTAGCATTATGTGCAACAAGGCTGTCACATGTGATCTGTTTGAGGATTTGACTATTCGAGAAAGCCTTACTTTTATCTATTATGTCACGCCTCGGAATCTCCTTTCAAGCTCGTGACAACTGTCGCGATGTCCCGATAAGCACCAAATCCTCAAGTACTCTATCGAGACCTCGCAAGGCATCTCGTACCAGTTTTCCATTTTCCCCCGTGGTTATTAATTTCCAAGAAACATTTTTCAGAGAATAAAATTTAAGTTTCGTATCGAAACTATCAAAATACACCATTTTCCACACATGGGTATTTTCGTCTTTTGTTTTGTTCAAAAACTTCAGAATCCAGTTTTCTGAACGTAAAGGTAAAATAAAGTTATACATAATAACATGTACATATTCGAATATACAAATTAGTTTACAATGACACGTGGCCCTACTATGTACATCTATGTACCTTTTTATACAAAGACACGGCTTCGATTAAGCTCTATGTGCACTCCAAGTGCTTATTCGTAGTCTCGAGCCTGAAAGGGGGAAGAGAGGGTGGTGAGTTTTACAACCCAGTGAGTTGGATAACTATCATCTACGACATCTAAAGTCGTGTAGATGGAGACAATATAAATAAAACACAATGCTATCATGTAGTTCATAACACCAATTTAATACAATTGTATAAAGCAATCTTATTTAACAAAATACAAGGCTTATGTTTTATTTATAAAAATTCAAGCTTAAGCCAAATCTCATACTCGCGGATACTTGATCAGAGCATCCAATTGAGTCCGCCAAGGTTGTTAGAATTTCATAATTTTTCAGATACAGTCAATCCTTGGCGTTGGCTAAACTCATTTTAACGTGGTGGTTTAACGTGAAATGAATCGTAACATTACCTCGGGAGTTACTCTACTCGCCTCTACGACCGAGGTAACAATTAATCGGATTTTTCTGTGCTCCTCTCAAAGGCAGTCCACGGCAACCCTCACTGCAGTGTTTTATTAATTATGAACCACCAACTTTATAGAATAATCCAACAACATGACAAGGCCATTTTAATACTAGCCAACCTACATGGCAAACAACAATTTATGTAATTTTAACACAATAAACCAGCCAAGCATGCTTACCAAGATCATAAGCCATAATTTCAATTTAAACACATAAACACAAATTTAGTCCAGTCTCCACATAATCAATGTTATTAAATCGATTTTTCGATTTAAAAAAAATCATTTATAAAATTTAATTTATTTTAATAGCACATAACCAGATAAAACTACTTCAAATATTGAAAACGGTAAATTATCCACTCACCTTGTCACAGGAGTGCATGATACTCTTGTTTTAATTTCCACTACACCTTATATTTTTCCCCGTGTCCGGGAGCCCACCACCTATATACGATTCACGACACAAAATTTCATTATTTGTGTCCAACCAATATAATTTATTTCAGGCTTTACATACTTGAAAATTGGGTAAAAATGGTTCGGACAATCGTCAAATCACGATGTCCGACCAACTCGCCTACACGCGTCTAAATTGCTAAAATCCTTAATTAAATTCCGATTTGACCCATTTCGCTTTTTAATAGTTCAATTCTATCCATAATGTTCAATTATAGTGAATATGGGTCAATGTATCAGTCATAGACTGAAAATTACAATTTTACCCTTAGTGGGTAAAAATTTTGATTTTTGCTTTGAAAATTCCCATTAATTTCCTATATCCATAATTCATCATAATTCATCAAAATACCTCAAATAAGCATCATTTCAGCAACTAATTTCTCTCTCTAAAATTTGGCCTAGGCTAGGAAAAATGGGAAACAATTAGTTTTTTGCTAATTTTGCTTACTAACATGTTATACTAATCTAAAACACTAACATAATTCAATACCAACCAAATCCATTATCATTCTCTCTCTAAACCCATTTTGATCAGCCAAGAAACCCTTAAGAAACCATGAAATTTAACCATGGAATTGATAAAGTAAAGCATGGGTAAGCTAGATCATAAGAAAAATCAAGAAAATTTACCTTATTCTAGCTTGAATTCTTGAATTTTCTTGCTTTCTCTTTGAATCTTGACCTAGGGTTTGGGGTTTTTCTTTTTCTCCTCTTTCCCTTGCTTGCACGGCTTGGAGAGGAAGATGAAGGCTGAAATTTGGCTTTTTAAAGGCTTTAAAAAAATATTATTTTATTCATTTTTTTAACATTTTGTTAATTCTCTTTTTTTTTCTAGCCACTCATTTTATTTCAATTTCCACCATAAGTTTCCTCACTTATCCATTCAGCTTTCCAGAAATTTCTGGACCATTTCAAAAATTTTGGTAGTGTAATTTTGCAAAATTACACTTTTGCCCCCGAAAAAGTACAAAATTACATTTTTACCCCAAAAATTGAAAAATTACCACAAGGCATATTTTTCACTCCTCAAACTCATACCACACTCCAATTTATCAAATTTGATCTAAATTCTCTCGAAAAATTAAATTTGAACCCCTAGTGGTAAAATTACCATTTTACCCCTATACTCCAAAATGTACCGGAATTGCATTTCCTTTCCACTTTTCAACCTCAAATTATGTTTTAACTAGTCTAAATAATCAATCTAAATCAAATGGGGCCAAAATCTTCTTTAAAAATTTTGGATTTGACCTTTAGTGACAAAATTACTATTTTACCCTTGTGTCCCAAAAATATCAAGAATTACATTTTTTCACTACTAAACTTCATTTTATGCTCCAATAATCATATTATATTTCATATAATTATTCTTGGTCATTAAAAATCAAAATCTTTATTAAAAATCCTCATTTTGTCCTGAAATTGAAAAATGATCGTTTTGTTCCTAATCGATCATTTTTCCCGATTAACTCCAAACTTAACCTCGAACTCCGAATCACTATTTTAAGTCAATCCATGGGTTTTAGTTTTCTCGAATTCATTCTTCATTCTCTGTTTAAACTGATCAAAGACTTATTTAACTTAACCATACCATTAGGGGCAATATTGTCATTTAACTTGTTTTCCGAGGCAATTCACTATACCAACATGCTGTCCAATTCATGTGAATGACCTGTCACAGATAATTTAGGGTCAGGTGTTACAACACTACCCCCCTTAAAACAAAATTTTGACCTCAAAATTTCATTCATCATATTCCACAAGAATGAAGGTTTTGGGATTTTTATTTTATAGTTAATCTCACATGTTATCTCCTTTATAAGGAAACTCTGATTTGTTACCTCGATTTCCTTCAACTCGACTTATGTATTTCATGTATGTTTATCCTGATCCTTTAAAATTTTGATCATCAATAATTTCCTCAATAATGATTTCTTGCCTAGAGACATGCTAAGTGTCTCTATTTTTCTTATTAAATTTGAACCAAAATTTCTTTCCACTTATATCAATTTCAATCATTTCTTACACTTATGTATATATATACACCAATCACCGTCATCACTTGATCATTCCTCAACATCTTTTTAACATCCTTTCATTCATTTTCATCTTCAAACATTATTATGTATCTTATAACATCCTTAGCATATCACATCTTTTATGTAGGGGAAATTAATAGTCTCAATTATCCCCACATATCTCATGTTTATCTTATATTTATACAAACTTCAATTTTCTAATTTTTTCTTAATGTCAATGTTTAAATCCATCTCATGTGGATTCATATTGTAGATTCCATTTCCTTGACTATTTTTTTCCCAAAATTTCTTAAGTCCATAAAATTCTAATTCTTAATGAAAATTCTCATTATTGTGCTACTCACACAACTCATCGCACATCAATTTCAAACTTCAGACTTTTAGAGTTCATCCTTTACTTTAATTGGTCATATAATCATTCCCATGCATAAAAGTACGTGTCGAAAAACTCACAATGCTCTCAAGTAGGAAAACATAACATCAACACGTGGACCCATTTCCACGTAATAACATCCGGGAACATCGCTTCCACCGAATTCCCATATAATATCATGGCAATTTCAACGATGATGGCCGACATCGGAGATATCAAGCGATCGTAATCGTGTAAATCATCTATGGCCTTGCCACGTATATCACAGACCATGGCCCCGGCCATGTCTAATAGCCCGTCGGCAACCCGACAATGTTTCTAGCTAGAGCTCACTCGTGCACGAGAGTCACACTTAACCGATGCGACATCAGGTAGACCCTCGACGCTTTCGGTTTATATAAAAAAAATACAATGTTTTTTGGATCAATAATAAGCTTCTCAAGTCTATATATTCCAAACAATTTCTAAATATATCTTACATCCACAATTGTGTCAATCTTCTCATATCTAATTTGCATCTCATTCCAATATACTCCTTAAGTACTCCATACTACTTCTTATCATATCTATATATGATTCCGCATCAATTACGTGTACTTATGCTCTTTCTTGGTACTTCCAAGTGTATGTTTAAATTTCTTTGTATTGCATATATATTGTTGCATCATCATATCATTTGATCTGGCTGGTGCTTGCTATGCACCTACAGTTTCTAGTTCCAGTGATACTTTAAATTTTCCCTTTAACACCATTCATTGTATTTCATTCAATATCATCAATTCTGTTATTACTTTATCCTACAAAACTTAAACTCGTTTAAATTTTGTGTACCTTAACCAACTTCAATTTCCAATCTCCACAACCCTTTAGAAGATTTTCATTCTCAAAGTGGTTTTTCTATCATCCCTTGCTCTACTCTGTCATATGAACATTATATGATTTTCTCTTAATCAATTTATCAATGGTAATTGAAATTAGCAAAACTTGAAATTGAGTTCTCCTCAAGTACCTCACAATATTAACATAAGTATCATTTTTATCTTACCACTTTCTCTTTATAACCATTTAATTCTATACTGATTTTCACCTCATTAATAGCAATACTTCTCTTAAGTATTATCTTGGAAATCTCTATTTTACTTTTAGATTTCTCACTATTTATGACCACTTAACTTATGGCTTCACTATTTAACTCCTTAGCCATTCTTAAGATCATACATTTTAGGCTCGTCATTTATAATCCATAATTTCTCCTCACAGGGATTTAATCACTTTTGAAATATTTAATTGCTTAATTGTTTTTCTATCCTCCAAACATATCCTTTACTTAGATGTATACATTTGCTCACCAAAATATTCAAATGCGCACTTGACTATTCATATTTCAATTTATCTTCAAGGATTTCTAACACATCACCTAAACAACTTTGCATTATTATCAATTCTTTGCATTCAACTGGATTAAAACAAAATTTGAAAATTTCCATAACATCATTTCACATCGTCATGTTTATTATGCCACTACGGTAATCTTTCATTCACAATATTATTATTTAGTATTGATATTCCTCATCAATATCTCATAATTTATTTAACTCCTCATTCACTCTTACTTAGCCATTTACAAAGTTTAACTCTTCATCTCTTTTGTTCCCCTATAATCGGACTTTAATCAACTGAGCATTGATCTTGATGCTTTACATAACAGCTTATCTCAATAAGTCCATTTCAAAAATTCTTAAATTCTCTTTTATCCATGTATCTCTATATGTAGCAACATATAAATCTTTTAATTTATTCCTCACTTCTATTTTAACACTTTTTCCAGTGCACTTAAAATTCCAATTAATAAAACTCCTCATACTCCATACTTTATTGTAAAATATCTTTCATAATTCACATCAATGTTTTGTCATATCTGTGCACAGTCCCATGCCATTAGCATACTTATACTCTTCTCTTATCGTTTCACATCTTACACTTAGGTTTCATTCTCTCATATATCTTTACATTACAATATCATGAATACTTCAAATAATAAATCTTGATCATTCGTGCCATAAATCGCACTTTAAACCAAATAAACTTTTAACTTGATTTTCCAAGTAACTCATGTATATCAATCTTAATTATATAACTCTATGTGGCATTTAGACTAGATTTGACATTTCTGAGTCACTTAATCTCAAGCTGTTACATCCACAGATGACATTCCCTTTGAAAAACTATCTCTCTAGGGTATCGTCGTGTCTGGGTCCTCATCCCTTTAACACGGTCTTCCCTGCAGTCTGTAGCCTGCAGTTAGACACGGGGAGGTTTGACCCCAAAACTTTTTTTTCTCCTGAAAAGAACGCTTTTAACCATCTCACCACATTTAGTCCTTTAATCATGTAACTCTCCATACTATGCATACCAAAATTCAAGTTCACCTTTTGAATAAATTTATTCATTAACTTTTTACATCGTGATCAAACATCAATCATAATAATCCCTAACGTTCATTCCTAAATTGACTTATACACTTGTATCTTTAAACCTCAATGGATCCAACCGTTCTTGAAATTTCACGGTCATTAATTGAAATCAACGCCAGTTCCCTCTAAGCTACTACACATTTTCCTCACTTATTCACTCATAAAACTTTTCAAAATTTCAACACTATTTATATAGGAACATAACAACTCAATCAACATAGTGCATTTACCTTCATGCACGTAAATATTAATTTACTTGTGTTACTACTAATCCTTTCCTTCCAACCAAATCAAATCAATATTTAAAAAGTTCCATAATATATAACAACTTCACCATATCGTATTACAACATTATGTTTTGCCATTTCATTATCGTGCATGCTCCACTTTATCTTCCAAAGTTTCTAATATACCTCACAATTAATCTGGTGTTGTCACCAATCCTTTTCATTCAAATTATTCATACCATCTATTCTGGTATGCCAAATTCATCTTTTAATCCATTCATATCACTCTCAATTTTTAAATATTTGAATCGCGATTCAACCTTCGTTTACCTTTAACAAATACTTTACCATGGTAATTTCTTCAAAAAAATCTGAAATTCATGAAGAAAACATACTTTACAATTTATGTTCTCATCAATAAATTTCTTCGAAAACCCTCATACTTCATGTCGTATCTTAAGACACTTTTCCCAGAAGGTCACCCATCCTATTAGTACTCTTGCTCAAGCACGCTTAACTTCGAAGTGCTAATGGGATCCGGTGCATCAGTGCTGGTATAATTGCACCCCACTACTATTTTTATTATTCATAATCACTTATCATTTCTGTCTTATGTTTTCGATAATTTATTTACCTCTCGTACAAAATCACAAAACATTTCATCTCTCTGTACACTCAGACTTTCAATTCTTAGAAATTAAGAACTTATCCTTCTCAGATCCCATCATTTACCTTTAATAAATTTTATTCATGCCAGATTCTCTTCTTATAATATTAAAACTTCATTTCATAATTTCCTTTATACTTAAATTTCTCATTTTCTTCTTTTCTTCAGCACATTTCTCAATTCCTTTCAAAAGTAAATTTCTCATACCTTGATTAACATCATTACTATCAATACTCTCATCAGTCTCGCTATCACTAGGGCTTTCCTTTATCTTAACTTGCGCTCCCAAATCTGATGGAGCCCAATTCATAGGAACCCTAGACGAATATCCCTCTGAATTATCAGTTTCAGGACACCATCAGCTTTCAGTAGTGGAATCAATCGATTCCTCACTAATGCTACAAGAGGTGTCAAGATTATCGTTTTTCTGAGACATTGTAAAGGAATACTTTGTGTACCACAAGGCCTATACAAAATCGACAGTGATGATTTAGTCATTACACCTCACAAAGGTACAAATAACTTTTTAAAATCTACGTACAGACACGCACCCTCTATTCGACCTAACTTAACTCGACTCGGGCTACGCAGTGTCAATGCAAATCTTTAAATCAACTTTAAAAATCAAAATTTTTCATACTATTACAACCAGGAGCAACAAAATGCTCTGATACCAATAAGATTGTCACGCCTCGGAATCTCCCTTCGAGCCCGTGACAACTGCCGCGATGTCATGATAAGCACCCAATCCTCAAGTACTCTATCGAGACCTTGCAAGGCATCTCGTACCAGTTTTCCATTTGCCCCCGTGGTTATTAATTTCCAAGAAACATTTTTCAAAGAATAAAATTTAAGTTTCGTATCGAAACTATCAAAATACACCATTTTCCACACAGGGTCATTTTCATCTTTTGTTTTGTTTAAAAACTTTAGAATCCAGTTTTCTGAACGTAAAGGTAAAATAAAGTTATACATAATAACATGTACATATTCAAATATACAAATCAATTTACAATGACACGTGGCCCTACTATGTACAACTATGTACCTTTGTATACAAAGATGCGGCTTCGATTAAGCCTCTATGTGCACTCCGAGTGCTTATTCATAGTCTCGAGCCTGAAAGGGGGAAGAGAGGGTGGTGAGTTTTACAACCCAGTGAGTTAGATAATTACTATCTACGACATCTAAAGTCGAGTAGATGGAGACAATATAAATAAAACGCAATGCTATCATGTAGTTCATAGCACCAATTTAATACAATTGTATAAAGCAATCTTATTTAACAAAATACAAGGTTTATGTTTTATTTATAAAAATTCAGGCTTAAGCTAAATCTCATACTCACGGATACTTGATCAGAGCATCCAATTGAATCCGCCAAGGCTGTTAGAATTTTATAATTTTTCAGATACAGCTGATCCTTGGCGTTGGCTAAACTCATCTTCACGTGGTGGTTTAACGTGAAGTGAATCGTAACATTACCTCGAGAGTTACCCTACTCGCCTCTACGACCGAGGTAACAATTATCAAGTTTTTCTGTGCTCCTCCTAAAGGCAGTCCACGGCAACCCTCACTGCAGTGTTTTATTAATTACGAGCCACCAACTTTATAGAATAATCCAACAGCATGACAAGGCCATTTTAATACTAGCCAACCTATACGGTAAACAGCAATTTATGCAATTTTAACACAATAAACTAGCCAAGCATGCTCACCAAGATCATAAACCATAATTTCAATTTAAACACATAAATACAAATTTAGCCCGGTCTTCACATACTCAGTGTTATTAAATTGATTTTTCGATTTTAAAAAAAATCATTTATAAAATTCAATTTATTTTAATAGCACATAACTAGATAAAACTACTTCAGATATTGAAAACAGTAAATTATCCACTCACCTCGTCATAGGAGTGCACGATACTCCTGTTTTAATTTCCACTACACCTTATATTTTTCCCCGTGTCCGAAAGCCCACCACCTATACATGATTTACGATACAAAATTCCATTATTTGTGTCCAACCAATATAATTTATTTCAGGTTCTACATACTTGGAAATTGGGTAAAAATGGTTCAGACAATCGTCAAATCACGGTGTCCGACCAACTCGCCTACACGCGTCTAATTGCTAAAATCCTTAATTAAATTTCGATTTGACCCATTTTACTTTCTAATAGTTCAATTCTATCCATAATGTTCAATTATAGTGAATATGGGTCAATGTATCAGTTCTAGATTGAAAATTACGATTTTACCCCTAGTGGGTAAAAATTTTGATTTTTGCTCCGAAAATTCCCATTAATTTCCTATATCTATAATTCATCATAATTCATCAAAATACCTCAAATAAGCATCATTTCAGCAACTAATTTCTCTCTCTAAAATTTGGCTTGGCCTAGGAAAAATGAGAAACAATTATTTTTTTGCTAATTGTCTTACTAACATGTTATACTAACCTAAAACACTGACATAATTCAATATCAACCGAATCCATTATCATTCTCTCTCTAAACCCATTTTGATCAGCCAAGAAATCCTTAAGAAATCATGAAATTAAACCATGGAATTGATAAAATAAAGCATGGGTAAGCTAGATCACAAGAAAAATCGAGAAAATTTACCTTTTTCTAGCTTGAATTCTTGAATTTTCTTGTTTTCCCTTCGAATCTTGACCTAGGGTTTGGGGTTTTTCTTTTTCTCCTCTTTCCCTTGCTTACACGGCTTGGAGAGGAAGATGAAGGCTGAAATTTGGCTTTTTAAAGGCCATAAAAAATATAATTTTATTCATTTTTTTTAACATTTTATTAATTCTCTTTTTTTTTTCTAGCCACTCATTTTATTTCAATTTCCACCATAAGTTTCCTCACTTATCCATTCAGCTTTCCAAAAATTTTTGGACTATTCCAAAAATTTTGGTGGTGTAATTTTGTAAAATTACACTTTTACTCCTGAAAAAGTACAAAATTACATTTTTACCCCAAAAATTGAAAAATTACCACAAGGCATATTTTTCACTTCTCAAACTCATACCATAATCCAATTTATCAAATTTGATCTAAATTCTCTCGAAAACATAAATTTGATCCCCTAGTGGTAAAATTACCATTTTGCCCCTATACTCCAAAATGTACCGGAATTGCATTTCCTTTCCGCTTGTGAACCTGAAATTATGTGTTAACTAGTCTAAATAATCAATCTAAATCGAATGGGGCCAAAATCTTCTTTAAAAATTCTGGATTTGACCTTTAGTGGTAAAATTATTATTTTACCCTTGTGTCCCAAAAATACCAAGAATTACATTTTTTCACTGTTAAACTTCATTTTATGCTCCAATAATCATATTATATTTCATATAATTATTCTTGGTCATTGAAAATCAAAATCTTTATTAAAAATCTCCATTTTGTCTTGAAATTGAAAAATGACCGTTTTGTACCTAATCGGTCAATTTTTCCTATTAACTCCAAACTGAACCTCGAACTCCGAATCACTATTTTAAGTCAATCCATGGGTTTTAGTTTTCTCGAATTCATTCTCCATTCTCTGTTTAAACTGATCCAAGACTTATTTAACTTAACCATACCATTATAGGCAATATTATCATTTAACTTGTTTCTTGGGGCAATTCAATATGCCAACATGTTGTCCAATGCATGTGAATGACCTGTCACAGATAATTTAGGGTCAGGTGTTACATATTACTTGCAATTCATTGGCAACATGCTTATTTTTTGTAAACCAAGAAATGACTCACTCAAAAACATTAGTAGAATGCTCAAGCACTTTCAAGCTATCTTGAGGTTTAAAAAAAACTTTTTTAAGAGTAGTCTTATTGGTATTAATATCCCTTAATAGTATCTTTAACTTTGGGCCTTTTATTTAGGATGCAATGCTGACAATCTACCAACCAATTACCTTGGACTTTTCCTTGGAGCAGTAAGTAACTCATTGTCTCTATGGAACCCTATCATTGAACACTAACATTCTAGATTGGCAATTTGGAAGGGGTGTTATCTCTCCATGGGCGATAGACTCACTTTCAATAGTTTAGTTGTCACGACCCGGAACTCCCATCCAGCCCATGACAACCGTCGCGACGTCTCGATAGGTATTCATACCCCGAATATCGACCGAAACCTCGCAAGGCTTTTATATCAGCTTTGTTACCTCCCTAGTGAGCAACAATTACTAAAATCATATTTTGAAGAAATAGTAATCATTTTTAAGTCAAAATCAATCGAGAAGAAATTTCTACTACATAGAGGTATTTTCGTCATTTTTCTCCAAAATTTTTGAAATCAACTAAAAATGTAGTATGTGGTGAAAAATACATATTTCATAATCAAACATAAGTTTAGATGTCTAAAACCTTTATTTAAAGTGAAATGGTAACTATTTGAAAATAATAAAAATATCGAATAAAATATTCTATTTTCTTGTAAAACAATTTTTATAGAAAGATACGTAAATAATTTTTGTAACGTGAAAGCAAAATAAATTCTTACATACTGTAACAGAGATAGCCAGAGTGTATGTAACTCAATATACAATGACAAGTGGGCCCCCGTACGACAAAATTGAACTAAGGCTGTGAGTCGGTAAACTTTTGATTGCAACTCCAAAATTTGTCTCTTGACGGTATCGGGTAACTACTGACTATTCTGAGCCTGAAATGGATGGAAAGGAAGGTGGTGAGATTTTATAATCCGAGTGAGTAAACAGATACCATCTCAACTATCTAAAGTCGAGTAAATGGAGATGATTAAAATAAATCAACATAAAATGATTCATAACATTTCAATTTCTTTCACTAGACAAATTAAATTCATTTTGCTCGAAAATTAACATGGCTTATGTTTTCCTGAAAACTTGGCTCATGCCAATAAAAAAAAATCATACTTGATGACGCCTTGATCAGAGGTATCCGACCGAGACCGCCAAGGCTGTTGACACTTCAAAAATGTTCAAAATATAGCCATTCCTTGGTGTTGGCTGAGTTTCCCCCTCACGTGGTGGTTTGGCATGAGGTGAATTCTGTCATACCTCAGGACAACCTTTTACGCCTCTACAACTGAGATAAAGATATATAGTGGGGTTTACAATGGCCCCTCTAAATAGGCTGGCCCACAGAAACTGCAGTAGATCATATCCCACCAATTTAATAAACATTTTGATAGCATGATTTGGCAATTTCACTGCTAACCAATTTATCAGGACAAAGCAAACAACTCACATTTTTCAATACAATTATCAATTCAGCCAATCATGCCATAATATCATAAGCCATTTAATTTAAATCATAATTTACAATAAAGCGCATGGTCTCCAATTACTCTAATTTCAAATCAATTATCCAATTTTTGAATTCAATTTATAAAAATTCACTTTATTTTATTAAATCACACTTTTCTCATAAAACAAGCAATTCATAATTTAAAAATCATTTTTCCACAAAATCACCAATTTGAGTAAAATCTACTCTAGATAATTAAGGCGATAATAAGTTTACTCACAATATTAAGAGTCGATGTACTCCTAGTCCCGATCTTCGAGTACAATCTCTATACTTTTACCAGAATGCTCACCACTTATATACAATACATGACACTTAATTCAATATATTGTGTCACATCATATAATTCTATTTCAAGCTCTACGTGGATGCTTGAAATGAGATGTAAAATCCTCGAGTCATTATCCAAATACGGTATTGACCTAATTCGATTTATTACCAGATTAAATGGCCAATATGTCCGATTTAACTCCAATTAATTCTATTTTTCTTTCAATACTCTAATTCGTGAAATACTAGTCAATTAACATGAAATGTGGCAAAACCACCTTCACATTTCATCTTGTAATATTTGGCCAAGGTGTGTCCATTAACACTAAAATTTTTCAAGCTACATTCTTACACCATAAATCATTAATTCCAATTCAAACCACTTGAAATTCAATTAAATTCATCACCAATAATTCACATAGGAAATTCGACCTATGAAGGTTTAATGTGAAATTTGTGGTTTTCATGCTAAATGTCATCAATTTCGGTTTCCATCACCACCATTAATTAAAACCATTAAATCCTAACCAATTAACATAAAATGTCACAAAATTCCTTTCCAATATTCACTCCATAAAATTCAGCCTTGATGGGTACCAAAGATTGTGTTATTTTTCTTCCACTTTTTTCATACTACACATCACTAACTAACTAAAAACAGTAAAATCTATTGAAATCTAACCAATTCAAGCATCAAAACCTCTCTCTAAAGCTTTGACTAGCAAGAACACCATCATGAGATCTTGATTCTCAACTGTTTAAAATGGAAAATAATGCACAAGCTAGATCGCTAGCCAAAGTCAAGAAATTTTACCTTTTCCACTTGTTTTCTTTGAATTCTCACACTTTTCTATTGAATCTTGGTGGCTAGGGTTTGTTCTTCTTCCTTTCTCTCTTTTCCCCTCTTTGGCCGACCAACATGAATGAATTTTGGGGGTTTATGGGCTGATTTTTAAAGCTTTATATACACAAATATGAATGTGCCACATGTCATTTTTTTATTGGTCCACTTTTCATTACTTAATAATTAAGTATTCCATCTCCACCAGACATAATTTCTCACTCATCCACAATAATAATAAGTGTTATTCATGTGTTGGACATGTATTGGGTAGTGCCAAATTACCATTTTACCCTCGGGGTGACCAAATTACCATTTTGCCATTGTGCTCCAAAAAATATCGAAATTACAATTTTTCACTTCTCAACCTCAAATCATACTCCAATAAGTCAAATGTGATCAAAATCTTTTCTAAAAATTCTCATTTTGTCCTCGGGTGGCAAAATGATCATTTTGCCCCTAGATCTCAAAAATTTCGATTTGACTCCAAATCAGCCCTCGAACTCCAAATCACCATTTTAAGTTATTCCTAGACTTTAAAATTCTCAATTTCATCTTAAAATCTTCATTTGAACTTGTTCGAGGCTTAAATCGACTTAGTTGTACCTCTAGTTACAATATCGACTTTCAATGCTTTTCAGAGGCATTCGAATTTGCAAACATTCCATCCAGCACATGGATAACATGGCATATATATATTTGTTAGAGTCGTGCTTTACATTAGTCCTTGAGAATTTTCCACTAATCTATTTATCCATTCTTAAACTACTAGTAGGTATAAAAAACAAACTGAAAAAAATTTAGAGAGATTTTCTTTGGTTGGGGTGTGATGATAAAAAGAAAATTCATTATGTTCAATGGCCCTTGGTGACGAGGCCTAAATGTTGTGGAGGTCTTAGTATTACTAAATTGGGTCTAAAAAATTAGGCTTCGCTTAATAATGGCTATGGCATTACCTTAATGAGCCCTACAACTTTTAGAGAATGTCATCTTTACAAAGTGTGAACCTGACCTTAAAAATTCTTTTCCTTATTGCTCAATCTCATAAGGCGTCTACTCTTTAGAGAAATATTTCTCACCCTCTTACGATTTATGATGCTTTTTGATCGACCCTTGGTTAAGATAACAATCTTTTCAATTCATGTTCCCAAAGATTTTTGCCCTAACTTTTAACAAAATAAGAATGGTTGTTGATTATAGTTCATGGGAAGGAAATCTTTGGACGTGGTTTATTCTCCTTAACTGTAATCCATTTAGCTGGGAGTTTGGGCAATAGTCTAATTTCTTAGAACTCATCAAACCGATCCAACCTCACCATTTTGAACCCAATAAAGCCATATGGAAAAAGTCCACTAGTGGTGATTACACGTCTTCATTTTTTATTAGCCTTTACCAAATGGATAAATGGGTCTTTCAAAATCATTGAAAGTAAATTTGGAAAGGTCGTGGCCCTCCCAAAAGTTGAAGTCTTCGCTTAGTAGGTACATTTTGGGAAAATTGTAGCAAAGCATGAACTTCTTAAAAGGGGTATGATCAACGTTAATGTTACTCCATGTACAATGTGCAACAATGAACTCAAGACCTCTTCCACCTTTTCTTCATATGTTCGATCACTTGGAATATTCAGATGCATAATTATAGCCTTTGGGGACTAAGTTGGGTCCACCCATGTGAAGTTACCTTTTTCTTTGCCTATTGGTAGAAAAGCAAGCCTTTGACAAGGTATCTTGAGATTTTGTACATGCTCTTTTTCTTTACTTTATGGTTTATGTGGCTTTGTGGGAACAAAATTCTATTTCAAGGTAAACATTTTGATGTCAATTAGCTCAAAGACATCATTTTAGTTAGGTTGGCTTATTAGTGTAAAGGCAAATGGCCTCTCAATCACACACTTGGTTCCCAATTCCTGTATAAACCTAGCAGAATAACTTTTAAGAATAACAAAAGCAAACCCAAACCTTTCACTAAGTGGACGAGGTCACCTTTTGGCTCTTTTAACTCAATAAGGATGGAAAACTTAGCCCAACAAGAATTGGTGGTGCTATTAGAGACCACAATGGTTTTATCAAAGGGGTTTTCTCTTTTCTTTTTCTTTCTTTCTCCATCTTGGGCCACTTGTATCCTTTTGGTTGAAAACAATTCTAAAAATGCCATTTCCTAAGCACTTGACCACACCACTGTCTCTTGGCATATGAAGAATCTTTCCAATTACGACATCTAGGGAGTTAACTTTTAAACACATCAACAAAAAGGCCAATGACTTAATCGATGGACTTGCCAAAGCTAAGGCTATCAGGTTGGATCATTTCTTAACTTTCTATTAATGTGTCGTTATGTTCCTTTGCTAAAAATTAAGCTTGTTGAGACTATGGTTCTTTATCATCCCTTCTTCACTTTGACTACTTTAAGTGCTCTTTTTAGCTTTGTGGTATAATTCTGTTGGTTGGCTTTATTGTGTTAAATCATGCTAGCATGTTATTTCTTTCTTTTGTGGTTGGAATTTTCTTTGTTTTTTTTTTTGTAAGCTTTTCTTCTCTAATTGCTTTCTACGGCTTTGATTTAATATCATTCTTTAACCATTAATAAAAAAGAAACATGTGACATAATGCTTTGTGTCATTTAGATCCAGTGCCATTACTCTTAATTATTCACCCATTAACCTCAATATACATAGTTGGCTAATGTGTTTTTTCCATAAAGAATTTTTTCCAACTATACATAGTGGGCTATTGTATTCTTGCCTTGAGGATGGTGCTGTTTTTATTATAAATGTTTTCATACCAGATGTGCTATTCCGTAATGAACGTGGTTTTCCCAACCGTACTCTTCCCATGATATTCAATAAACATTTTTATTGATAACTATTTCTAAACAACTGCTTTTGCTTCGTATATATAAAAGACTTGAAATTTCATTAAGGACACTCGAGAGATTCAATGTACTTGCTTTCTAAGATATCTTTTTCAAACTTTTTCTAAGCTCTTCCAAAATACTCTCTCTTTTACTTAATTATTTCCATTTTATTCTTTACCTTTCTCTTTTATTTTCTTATATTCTACCTTTGCCTATCATCACTTTCCATGGCACTTGTTACTTTAAGGATTGCTAAAATCTTCCCTTCTACTACCTTTAACACAAAAAAAAACTCATTTGCTTCATTGCAAAATTATCTTTTCCCTTATCACAAAGGAACTCCTTTACATTTTAATGACTTTAATAGAGAAAAGTGATTGCATTAAGTAAAAATCACTAAAAAATTGCATTACTAGAAAATATGGAAAGTTTTCTCAAAAACCAAGGCATGTTTGTTCCCACTTTTGTCCAAGACCTCATCAAAATGCTTTAGACTTCCCAAGTGAGGTGTAATTGTTGGTAGATAACAACAAACGAACGATGGAGACAATATGCCAACTTGTTTCCTTTACCATCACGACCTCTCAATCTTAACTTATATGACTTAACGGTAATGAAAACAAAACTAACAACACGAATGATAATGGAGGAAATGGAAACAGCATAATTGATGCATTGGTTGTTCAAAATGCTAATACAACCAATCCTTTCGTTGTTGATAACTCTACTATAGCAATTTTGTCAACCACCATTCAAGGATTTGTCTTAATGAAAAGCTGTAAAGGTTACTTGACTAAAAGAATAAGAGCCTCAACTTTTCAAAATTTGACCTAAAGTTGCCTTATCCCATCATTGTAGTTGCTAAGTCTTATCCTAAGGACTATATCGACCTTATGTTGGTCCCAAAGAACATGATAGAGAGAGGGAAAATAGCACTTTTGGAATGAAATAAAAATTCTTTTCAAGTAAAGAGTTGATTAAAGGAATTTGAAAATGAAAGTTTAAAGCTTACTCGAGGAACGATTTAAGTGCTAAGAGTAAGATGAAAATAAAAAAAGTAGACAAAACACAATAATTTATAGTGGTTCGGTCTCCTTGATCATATCCACTGCCTTGATCTTCCAATCAAGGATTTTCAAACTAATTCACTAAAATTAGTGGAATTCTTAAGCTTCACCAAGCTTTCACAATGGCTTTTCACAAGTTCAGCCACAACCTTTAACAATGGTTTTTCCTGGGATCAACCAAAATCCAAAACTAACTTTTCTAAGGCTAAGTTATAACCTATAACAACAACCAAGCTAACCCAAGCTTGATCTACCCCTTAGAGTGCCTTGCACACTCTAAGTAAACAAGAAATGAAGAAAAAATGAAGTACAAATAATCACTTAGCTTATCTAAAATGTACAAAGTTAAGCTCAAATACCTTTTTAAAGGATGAGAGTGAAATATAAGTATAAAGATAAGATTTTTGATCTTCTAAGCTCAAAATCACTTTGGATGGCTTCTTTATATGATTTTGGATTGTTGGAAAGGCTTTAAATACTTGAAAAATCACTTATGGTCATTGGAGATAGAAACTAGCAGTCTTTTACCATTATTTTGTCCTTTTGTGCTTAAATTCAAATTTTCTTACAGTGAGCTTTTAGTTGGTTAACCATACTTCTTAATTGATTAAGTCTTCTTTATCTCACAGTCTACTTTACTCTATTAATCGGTTTAGATTTAACCGATTAAGAGCTTACTGTTTCGAGAGCAACTAGCGTCACCGATTTTTCTTTGTTTGATTAATTCTTCTCTTAGCTTGGTAACGCTGATCTTCTATTTCCCTTAAACAACCATGAGATATGTTAGTCATTTGAGACTTCTTGAATTGTTCTTCACAAATTTGACTACTTTTGTCAAGTCCAGCCCTAAAATATTTGCTATGATATACATGTGACTGATAGAGTGATTGTATATTTGAACAGCCTGAAAAAATATTTAAAATTCGATATTATAACTAGAAGTACAACTGAAATGATTTAAACCTCGAACAATTTCAAATAAGGATTTTAAGAGTGAAATTAAGGATTTCATAGTCCAAGGATTACTCAAAATAGTGATTCAGAGTTTGAGGTTTGATTTGGAGTCAATCGAGAATATTGACTGATTAGGGGCAAAATAGTCATTTTACCATAAAAAATTTAAATTTGGTTATTTGATGAAAATCTTGATCAAGATTAATCATTTGAAGTGTAATATGAGATTTAGCAATGAAAATTTTAATTCTCGGTATTTTTGGGGTACAGGGGCAAAAATGCCATGACCCGAAACTCCCATCGGGCCTGCAATAACCATCACGACGTCTCGATAGGTATTCATATCCCAAATACCGACCGAAACTCCGCAAGGCTATCGTATCAGTTTTCTTACCTCCCCTGTGAGCGACAGTCATCAAACGTCACGTTTTAACAAATTCCATGACATTTTTAAACCCAAAACAATCATACAATGATTTTCGACTCACTTCGGTAGTTCAGCCATTTTCATCAGAAAATTTCAAATCCAGATAATTACATGGAAAATACATGGAAAACACATATTTGGAATCATAAACATGTTTTATTCTCTAAAACATTCATTTTAAAAGAAATGAAAATTTTCAGAATTTAATAGAAATATTTAATAAAATATTTCAATATCTTATAAAACAATGTTTATGAAGTGTTCGGTAAAAAAATTTTTATAGCGTAAGTACAAAATAAATTCATATATACTGAAATACAAATAAACAAAGTGTGGATACATTTACAGTGACTTGTGGGCCCACGTATATACAAAAGTAAAGAGGACAGAAACCTACTGTTGATGAGGTTGCAAAATCAACTGTCGTCCTCAGCAAACACGACTATCTACAACTAATCTGATCTTGAAATGTTGGAAGGGAGAGTGGCGAGTTTACATAACTCATAGAGTAAACAAATATCTCCTAAAATATCTAAAGGCGAGTAATAGGAGACAAAGAAAACCTTTTTATCACAAAAGGGTTTCATAACATGAAACCTTATTTGAGTCAGTGCAAGTAATTTTAATTCACCCAAATAATAACAAATATAATAATAGTAGGGCTTATGATTCATCAAAATCATGGCTCGTGCCATAAAATACATACGCGGGGACACCTTGGCCGAGGCATCTAACTGAGTCTACCAAGGTTGTTCAAATTTATAATTTTTCCAAAAATGCAGTCGATCCTTGGTGTTAGCTGAGTTCGCCTTCACATGGTGGTTTAACGTGAAGTGAACTCTATCATACCTCAAGACAACCATGCACACCTCTACAACTAAGATAAACGTATATAGGGGTTTTACCATGCCACCTCTTTATAGGCTAGTCCACGGAAACCCATCTACTGTAGTAGATAACAATCCACCAATTAACACAAATTTAGCAGCATTACTAGGCTATTTTATTACTAACCAGCTTGCACAACAAATAGCAGTTCGTATAGTTTCCAACACAATAAACCAGCAGCCAATCATGCCACATTTCATAAGCCATATCAATTTAAAAATACAATTTATCATGTGACAAACAGTGGTCTCCCAATACTCTATTTTTCAAAACCACGGTAGGTTTCTAAACAATTTATGAAATAATTTCATTTGAACACATTTATTCACAAAACATAATAATTTATTTTTGAAATTCATTTCTCATAAAATTCACCAACAACAGATAAAATCACTTCAGATAATTGAGGCGATAGTAAGTTCACTCACTGTTATCAAAAGTCCGGATTTCGGGTGTACTCAAACTAATGGTCCTCAAGCGCGATTTCTTTACCTTTTTCGGAAGTCTCACCACCTTAACATAGAATAAAATTAAGAAATTTACTATATTGTCCCTAAGTTGAAATAAGCTAACTTAAACTACTAATGCATGATATGAAATGCAAAAATTCATCCGAATATCGCTTAAACGCGTTATAGACTAAATTCGACCGATTACCCAATTAATTGACAATTATGTCCAAATCACTTCCAAATCACTCCATTTCTTTTCTAATACCTTAATTCACCAAATATCATTCAAATAATACCAAATTCAGCATTAGAACCCTCACATTTCCTTATAGAAAAATTTGATCATTTGGTGCACTAGCACCGTAATTTTTCCTACTTAACGTTTTCACCTTAATTCATCATTTTCTAAACCATATCTATTGAAATTCAAACAATCCCTCATTGATACTCAACATACCAGGTTTGGCCAATGAAGAACTGTCACGACCCAATTCCCGGGCCATGACCGGCGCAAGGACCCAATGAGCATAGCTCACTAAGCCCAAGCAAGCCTATTTTCACTTACTTGATCCCATACATGCTCGTGTGAGGCATCGACACGTAATGCACCCCGTGTGCATACAATGCCAACTGATAGTGACATATCCAGTCACACAAATACACACACACACCCTTTCCGGGGGTGGACACAGCCAAAGCACAATGGCATTATTAATCACAATATACATGCACTGTTCCAGTCATGTATTTAGCAATTCACGTTGCTTACACATATACACATAATCAGTCAAATATAAATTCTGACAATGTACATTACATGTACATATTCATCATACAAAAACCCAAGACTACCAGCGGAGACATGTACAATAAAACGGGCAGCTATTGAATGCCAGACACCTACCAGGAGATGGACTACTGTGATCCCGCAATCTAGGAATCTACAACCTCCTGATCTGAAAACATGAATTTTTGAAAACGGTGAGTATAAAACTCAGTGAGCAAACATTAGATAGGAACAAGCAATAATGTCCGGAAGGGTTATAAAATATGATGCACACATTTGAAACACATTCATTTTTGTCCAATTAATTTTCCAACCCTTCCCCTCATTTAATTTGATTATTAATTGAATAACAGTCAATTTCATGCGCAATCACACAAATATCACCATTCTCTCACCAGCTCATGTGCACCTCGTGCACTAACAATATCACTCAATCTCACCAGCTCATAGCTGGAGTCATAATCATCATGTGCACCATGTGCACTCACCAGCTCATGTGCACCCCCACATCGGGCACATATCTAGAGTCATCATCATTTGCACCATGTGCACTCACCAGCTCATGTGCACCCCCACATCGGGCACATAGCTGGAGCTACAGTGTGCATTCCCTCACATCGTGTACAAACCATATTTTCCACATCCAATCTCACCAACATGAGCCTTTCCCATATCATGCACATGCACAGTTGCATATATACATCAACCATAACAAATGTCAATTCATCACACATATTCACACATATGTGACAATAGATTATAAGAACACATAATGTCATGCATACCACATAATTCCATCACTTAAAATCATTTTTTTATTCAAAGGCTTGTTCCCAGCACATATATTTTTTAAAAACTTTGAATAAATCATTTAGTCATTCATTTCAATACAATGTGCATTTCCCAAATATTTTGAAATGCAAGTCCACTCACCGTCTCACAAATATCCGGATTCCGGATGCTCTCGGATTAAAAATCCTCAGTCACGATCCCTTTGCCTTTCTCGGCCTTCTCACCACCTTAACACAGAATAAATTAAGAAATTACTATAGTGCCCCCAACTAATATAAACTAATTTAAATTACTAGCGTGTGATACGTAAGAGCAAAATCGCGTCCGATTATCGCATTAACGCGGTATTGCCTAATTTCGACCGTTCAGTCGATAAATTGGCCATTAAGCCCGATTCAATTCCAAATTGATCCATTCTTTTTCTAATACCTTAATTCATCCCATATCATGTAATTGATGCCAATTTCAGCATCCTACCCTTTCCAATTCCTTATGGAAAAATTCGGCCAATGCAGTGCATTAGCACTGAAAATTTTCTACTACATTTTTCACTTTAATTTATCATTTTCCAGTTTCTTTCATTTCAAATGGAACCATTTCATTTGAAATGAGACAATTCCTCATGCATTCTCTACACACTAGGTTCGGCCTAACAAAGAACAACCATGAAATTCAATTTCCTTCTTCCATATTTCTTCATAATCATGCTTAACTACCTCTAACTACTAACATAGTCTAAATTCAATCCAATCCAACAATCCTTCCTCATCCATACCCATTTTTCAGAATTAAACTCTTCATGATATCTCCATATTTAACCTTTGAAATCAAGAACAAAAGCATTGGTAAGGTAAATCACAAGCCAAAGTAAAGATTGATTACCTTTATTTTGTTTGAATCTTGGAAAAACACTTCAAATCTATGGATTTTGGCCTAGGTTTTATGTTTTTCTCTTTTGTTCTTCTTGTTTTTCCTTCAATTCTGGTGGGTGCCGACTTTGAGAGAGAAATGAGGGTTTAAATGCTGATTTTTATGGCTTAAATAATAAAATAAACAAGGTTGCCACGTGTCACCATGTAATTGGCCCGTTTTTTTGACTTTTTTGACTTTTTCTCCCATTTGATCTCCACCACTTGATTCATCAAGTCAACATCTGATCCAAGGTTGACCATGGCTGGAAAAATTTATTCTGGTAGTGGAAAATTACCGAAATGCCCCCGGGATGGCAAAAATTACGATTTTGCCCCTATACTCCGAAATGTCCCGAAATTTCATTATTTTCACTGTCCGACCTCAAATAACATCAATATAAATCAATATTACCCAATTGGGGCAAAATCCTTTCAAAAAAATTCACATTTAGCACTCCGGTGGCAAAATTACCATTTTGCCCTTGTGCTCCAAAAACACCGAAAATCACCATTTTACACTGCTAAACATCATTTTATGATTATGGGATCATAACTGTATGTCACATAATTATTTTTAGTCCACTGTGATCAAATCTTGGTTAAAAATCTCTATAAATCAACAAATGAGAAAATGACCGTTTTGTCCTTAACCGGTCAATTTTCCCGATTGACTCCAGACTGAACCTTGAACTCCGAATCACTATTCTGAGCTATCCTGTGGGTCTCAGAATTTTGAAATTCCCCTTAGAATTTCCATTAAACTAGGTTGAAGCTCGATTTAACTTAATTGTACCATTAGGTACAATACCGGTTTTCTAACAACTTAGACAGGGTCTCACAAGAACACTAAAGAGAATCAATTTTTTTCTTGTGGTTTTGCTTATAAACATGCTTAACTATCTCTAAACATCAACATAGTTCAAAATCAAGCCAATCCAACATCAATTCTCTTCCATACCCATTCAGCCTTAATGATTTCAGCATGATAACTCAATATTAAGCCATGGAAAATAAGAAATAAAGCATGGGTAAGCTAGGTTTCAAGCAAAACTAGAGAAATTTTACCTTTATGTTGTTTGATCTTTGAAAAATCTTTGAAATCTCTTGATTTCTTGGCTAGGTTTTTGTTTTTCCCCTTTGTTTTCTTTTCTTTCCTTTTGGTTCTGGTTTAGGCCAACTTTGGTGAGAGAAAATGAAGGTTATAAGCTGATTTTTATGCTTTAAAAATAAAATATCCTAACTTGCCACGGGTCACAACCTAATTCATCCAAAATTTTAATTATTTGACTTTTGCTAATAAATTTTTCACCAAAAATATTATTATATTTATCCATTCCAATGATAAACAAAATCTTTGGTTTTTGACAAGTTTTGGTGGTGAAATTTACCGTTTTGCCTCTAGTAAGGTAAAATTACAATTTTACCCATATACTCCAAAAATACCGAGAATTGAAAATCTTTCACTGCTAAACCTCATATTTTACTCCAAATAATTATTCTTGATCAAATGTGATCAAAACCTTTGCTAAAAATCTCCATTTTGTCCTTAAATGGTAGAATGACCGTTTTGCCCCTAACCGGTCAATTTTCTCGTTTGACTCCAAATTGGTTTTCGAACTCTGAATTGCCATTTTTAGTCATCCTTGGACTGTGAAATTCCCAATTTTCCTTTCGAATCCTTATTTAAACTTGTTCGAAGTTTAATTTGACTTAATTGTACTTCTAAGTACAATTAAATTTTCGCCCCACTTGACTTATTGGAGTATGATTTGAGTATTGGAGTATGATTTGAGGTTGAAAAGTAGAAAAAAAATTGCAATTCTTGTACTTTTCAGAGTAGAGGGGCAAAATCATAATTTTACACCCCTAGAGCATTTTTCCAGCACATGATCTTCACCCATCATCATTTTTGACCTTTGAATAACGTGTGGTGGAGAATTAATGGAATAAAAGTCAAATATTAAAATTTTAGACCAATTATAAAATGCCATGTGGCATACTTTTAATATTTTAATATTTTCTTTATAAAAGCATGAAAAATCAAATCATTTGCACTCTAAGGGTCGGCAAAAACCAGAAAAGAGAGAGAAAGATAAAAAACAAACCCTAGCCAAGGAGAAATTCAAAGAAAAGTGTGGGTTTTCAAGGAAAACAAGTGAAAAAGGTAAGATTTCTCCGATTAAGCTTGAGATTTATATTTCTTGTGCATTTTCCCTTAATTTCCATGGTTGAAAAGCATGCTTTCATGGTGAATTCATGGTTGGTCAAAATGGGTATGGAGAAAGAATGATCTTGGATTGGTTTGATTTTGAGTTATGTTAGTGAATTTAGTTAGTTAAACATGTTAGTAAGCAAAACAACAAGAAAAAAATTGATTTTCCTTAATGTTCTTCAATGGCCGAACCTTGCTTGGAGTGTGGAAGTAATGGATTGATTTTTATTTCAAGAGAATTAGTTAGAAAATGAAGAATTATGGAGAGAAAATTTAATAGGAAACTTCAGTGTTAGTGCACTTGTAATGGTTGAATTTTTCATGGGGAATTGTGAGGGTTATTAGGCTGAAAATTAGGTCATTTGAAATATGATTGGTGATTTGAAGCATTAGAAAAGAAATGGAGTTGATTAGAGCTAAATCGGACGCGTATATCAATTTATCGGGTAAAAGATCGAAATAAGCTAATACGGTGTTTAGGCAAAATCTAGCAAGGAAACTAAATTTCTCACCTTGAACCCATTATGGCTGAATATTATAAGGGATGAATGGCTGCTGAAATTGATGCTAAATTGAGGTACTTAAGTGAGATTTGATGAATTATGAATATAGAAATTAAATGAGAATTTTTGGTGCAAAGATATAAATTTTACCTAATATGGGTAAAAGCTTAATTTGTGGTCTAGGACTGATACACTAACCCACATTTATAGTAATTGAGTATTGTGGATATAATTGGACTATTAGAAATTGAAATGGGTCAAATCGGAGTTAAATTGAGGATTTTAGCAATTTAGATAGTGTGTAGGTGAGTCGATCGGACACCGTGATTAAACGACTGTCCGAACCATTTTTATTTCATATCATGCATACATATCGAGCCTGAAATAGCTTATGACTATTAGACACAATTTAATTGGAATTTGTGTCATGGATTATGGCGAGGTGGTGAGCCATTGGATACGGGTAAAGGATTGTACCCGCGGATTGAAAATAGGAGTATTTCTACTCCTAATACTGTGAGTAGACAATTTATCGTCTTAAATATCTAGAGTAATTATACTTGTTTGATGCTTTTATTGAATGGCGAGTTCGAATTATAAAATATTTTGTTTTCCAAATTAAAATGTCTTTTAACAAAAATGAGATTTATACTGGTTTTGAAATCAAATATTGTTTTGGGAAAATTGAGTATATGGAGACTGTGTTGAATTTTTGATTTGATATGTTATTGAAATTGTGGCTTATAACACTATGGTAGTATGATGGCTAAATTTTTGGGGTTGGCATGAAATTTATGAACAGTTTTGGTTTGGTTTCGGTAGACTGGATTAAATTTTATTCGTCATATTATGTTAATGAAAATTTTATGGGTCTGGTGGCATATTAAATGGTCACTGTAGTGATGGGAGTTTCCGTGGATTGCCTATGAGAAGGGCACGGTAACCCAATTATATACATATCTCCATGGGGAGATGTTGGGTAAAGTATCTCTTGAGGTAAAATTTGAGTGCACTTCACGTTCGGACCACCACTTGAGAGTGAGACTCAGCCAATGCCAAGGAACGGCTGTGTGTCGAAGGTGAAAACATGGTTATTGGTACTAGACATTTAATAGCCTTGGCGGTCTCAGTGGGATACCTTGACGAAGGTACAAGCGAGAATGATTTGGCAGGGGCCAAGTTTGAGAAATTCATAAGTCAGGAAGTTTTGATGAAAAGAAATTGTTTGGTATGGATTGAAACAAATTTTGAGTTATGAATATTATTGAGATATAACATTTTTATATTGTCTCCATCTACTCGACTTTAGATGCTTTTGATGGTAATTGTTTACTCACTGGGATTATGTAATCTCACCTTTTTTCCTATCCATATTTTAGGCTTAGAATAGATTGTGGACAGTCGACCACATCGAGAAATAATCTCGAAGATTGCATCCTTAGAAAGCAAAGGTATATGGGTTTATACCTTTTTGGTCATTTAGGGGCCCACGTGTCACTGTAAAGGAAACCTCATTCTCTGGTTATCTATAGTATTGTATGAAAGAATTTATTTTGCTTTTACACTGTAAAAATGATTTATGGATATTTCTATAAATATTGTTTTATAAGAAAAGGAAATATTTTATTAAATATTTTTATTTTAATCAACTAGTTATAATTTTTTCTAAAATAATAGTTTTAGACATTTAAAATTATTTTCGGTTATAAAATGTGTTTTCCACTCACGTACTACATTTTGCTCAAGTTCAAAATTTTTGAAAAAGAAAAAGACCAAAATACCCCTATGAGGTGAAAATTATTTTTCCACTGTTTCGAGTAGGAAAAAGTTTAAAATCCTTTGAGAAAGGATGTTTGGTGATGAATGCTCACAAGGGAGGTAAGAAAGCTGATACAAGAGCCTTGCGAGGTTTCGGTCGGTGTTCGGGGTATGAATACCTATCGAGATTTCGAGGCGGTTGTCAAGGGCCCGATGGGGAGTTTCGGGTAGTGACAACTTTCATTTTGGATCTTCATTTTTTGGATTTTAGCTAACTTGCTCCTGTAACAACCCGTTCCTTGATCCCTACCAGTGTTCGAGTCTTGCGGGAGAACCTACCTGTGAGACCTTGTCAAATTTGTTAAAAACCGGTATTGTACCTAGTGGTACAATTAAGTTAAATCGAACCTTGAACTAGCTCAAATAGAAATTCTAAGAGGAATTTCAAAATTTTGAAACCCACAGAATAACTCAGAATAGTGATTCAGAGTTCAAGGTCCAGTTTGGAGTCAATCGGGAAAATTTATCGGTTAGGGACAAAACGGTCATTTTCCCATTTGATGATTTAATAGAGATTTTTAACCAAGATTTGATCACATTGGACCAAAAATAATTTTATGAAATACAGTTATGATTATTGGATTATAAAATGATGTTTAGCAGTGTAAAATTGTAATTCCCGGTGTTTTTAGAGCAGAAGGGCAAAATGATAATTTTGCCACCGGAGTACTAAACGGGAATTTTTTTGAAAGGATTTTGTCCAATTTGATTAATATGGAATAATATTAGTGTTATTTGAGGTTGGATAGTGAAAATAATATAATTCCGGGACATTTCGGAGTATAAGGGTAAAATCGTAATTTTACCATCCCGAGGGCAAAATCGTAATTTTACACCACCAGAACATACTTTTCCAGCCATGATCATCTTTGGATCAGATTTTGACTTGACTAATCAAGTGGTGGAAAAAGAATGGAAAGAAAAGTAAAAAAAGATTAAAAACGGGCCAATGGCATTATGCCACGTGGCAAACTTGTTTATTTTATTATTTAAGCTTAAAAATCAGCCATTAGCACTCATTTTCTCTCTCAAATTTCGGCTCACATCAGAATTGAGGGGAAAGAAAGAAGAACAAAAGGAAAAACCATAAAACCTAGCTAAAAATTCAAGACAAAGTGTGATTTCAAGGAGAAATCAAGTGAAAATGGTAATAAATCTTCACTTTGGCTTATGCTCTACAATATCTATGCTTTTGTTCTTGAATTCCATGGTTAAATATTGAGATATCATGATGAAATGAATTTTGAAAAATGGGTATGAATAAGGATTTGATGTTGGAATAAGTTGAATTTAGACTATGTTAGTGTTTGGAGATAGGTTAGCATGTTAGTGATCAAAACCGTAAGGAAAAATTTGATTTTCTTGGTTGTTCTTCGTTAGGCCAAACCTAGGGTGTTGAGAATCAATGAGAAATTGTTTCATTTCAAATGAAATGATTTCATTTGAAATGAAATAAATTTGAAAGTGATAAATTCAAGTGAAAAAGTTTAGTAGAAAAATTTTTAGTGCTAATGCACTGTATTGCCGAATTTTTCCATGAAGAAATGGAAAAATATTAATGCTGAAATTGGCACTAATTAAATGATATGTGGTGAATTAAGGTATTAGAAAAAGAATGGTGCAATTTGGATTAAATTGGACGTATTGGCCAATTTATCGGGTGAACGATCGAATTTAATCGACACTGCGTTAAAGCAATAATCAGACACATTTTTCATTTGCCTATCATGCGTTAGCAATTTAAATTAGTTTATGTTAGCTTGGGGGTAATATAGTAAATTTCCTAATTTTATTCTGTGTCAAGGTGGTGAGACGTCTCAAAAAGGCAAAGGAATCGTGATTGAGGATTGTTAATCTGAGTGCACCCGGAATCCGGATTTCCGATACTGTGAGTGAATTTGCATCTCAAAAATGGTTTTGGGAAATATGAATTTATTGAATAAAATGCTTGAATGATTTTATTCAATTTTCATTAAAAAATGGGTACCATGGGAACAAGCTTTTCATGAAATATTATTTTATTGCTGTGAAATTTGATTGTGTTACATATTGTTCAATTATATGATGTTTATATGTATGGTTATGAAATGTATGTGAATTCGATATAATTGTGCACGTGCGAAGTGGAAAATGCACATGCCTGTAATGGTGTGCAAAGTGGGGACGACGATACGTAGCGCCCACAATTTCCTAAAAATTTAGAATTGAGCAAAGTGGGGACGGCGACACGTGACGCCCACGATTCCTGGAAATTATCACGTGTAAACTTTGGTGAAGCGTGATTTGCTATCTAAGGGCTTGTAGGGACAGCGATATGTAACGCCTGCAAGTGCTCAGATAAATGTCTTCGTGTATATATATATATGATTGCTTATGTCTCTGTGTATATATGTGAGATTGTATGGTATACGATTTTTCGTAAATTGAGAAAAAGGGATTTAACACGAAACCCTCGTACAGATGAGCGAAAGCCTCGTGCAGCGACGGGTTTTGATTTCACTTCGCTGCAGTAGAAATTTTGCTGTAGAGATAATTGTTGATATTGCTACCTAGCAAGAATAAATCCCGGGGTAAGTAAAAAAAGGGTTTAAATAATAGTTAGATCAAAAACTGTTTCATTTCCAGCTGGTGCATCATGATTGTCAAATTTTCTGGTTAATATTGCTTGTTCCCTTCTAATATTCACTCACTGAGTATTGTACTCACGTTTTATAAAAATTCATATTTTCAGATCAAGAGACTGTTGGGCCCTAGATCGAGGAGTCCTCGTTGTGCATCTCCTGGGTATGTGTCTAGCATTCAATAGTGATCCCTTTTTATTGTAAATGTCTCCGCTGGAAATCTTGGGTCCTTTTGTATTGTAGATACACTCAATAATGTAAATGTATGTATGCAATGTAAATTGCTAAATACATGACTGATATAGTACATGTATATTATTATAAATAATGCCATTGTGATTTGGCTATATTCACACCCGGGAAAAGGTGTGTGTGTATGCATGATATGATAAAGTTATTAAGCAAGGGTAAATGGATAGGCTTGCTTGGGCTTAGTGAGCTATGCTCACTGGGTTCTTGCGCCGGTCATGGCCCAGGAATTGGGTCATGACAGAGTTGGTATTAGAGCCCTAGGTTGTTAGGTCCTAGGGTGTTATGGTCGAGTCCAGCAGAGAGTCAGGTCTTTATGTGGTATTTTTGATTATGAACTGTGAGCCGTGGCACATTTCATAATTGAGGAACCGCATAAACTCCCTGTCTTAGAAACCACCTTATTTTCGTAATTGTATCTAATAATGAGTGTTTGCTCATGTCTAGGTAAGAATGCCACCTAAGACACGAGCCACCTCGAGACGAGTGGGGGAGCAGGATGTCCCCATTGAGATGATCGATAGGCGACGGGCACCCACCCGTAGGGGTCGAGGTAGACGTGGTAGGGTCACTAGGCCGATAAGGGCAGATACGCCTGAGAGTAAGAGAGAGGATGGACAGCTTGTAGGTGAGACTACTAGGCCACCGGCTGGGGGCATTACTGTTGAGGACTTGGCGACGGGTCTGCAGGGAGTCAATCGGGTTGTAGAAATGATGGTAGCCCGTATGGAAGATATACAAAAAATGGTAAAGGGGAGACAAATGGAGCCAGAGTCCCCTAGTTCCCAAGACTAGACAGATGGCCAATGTCCCGAGGGTGACAGAGTTCAGGTAGAGGTTTGGCTCCCTGACTTCTTGAAACTCAAGCCTCCATCATTTACGGGGTCAGATGCATCGGAGAAACCCCAAGTTTTCTTAGACAAGATGGAGAAGATTTGTAACGCTATGGGGTGCTCTAGTTCTAGATCAGTGGAGCTAGTAGCTTTTCAGTTGGAGGATGTAGCACAGGAATGGTACGACTCCTTACGAAGGGGTAGACCGACAGGTGCTACACCGCTGACCTGGAATGAATTCAGTACAGCTTTCCTGGATCGATTTTTATCGCACAGTGTGCGAAGTGCCAAAGCTAGAGAGTTTGAGGCATTGGTGTAGACTCCGAGCATGACGGTGTCGAAGTATGATATAAAATTTACACAGTTGTCTCGATATGCACCATATTTGGTTTCCACCGAGGAGATGAAAGTCCAAAGATTTGTGGATGGACTAGTGGAACCATTGTTCAAAGCTGTGGCCTTGCGAGATTTCCATACGTATTCTGCGGCAGTAGATTGTGCTCAACGGATTGAGATGGAGACCAATGAGAGCAGAGCCGCTAGAGATAGACTAAAACGGGCCAAAACAGAGGGTTATCAAGGTTGCAGAGATTTCGGTGCAGAAGTTCATTGTCTAATCGTCAAGGACCACAAAGGGAATCAAGGTTTCCCCAACAGGGAAGTGATGTGACGAGTGCCAATATTGGATCAGGGCAGAGAACTTTTAGCGAAAGGAGGCAGCAACAAGACTTAAGGCAGAGTAGTCAGCCTATTCCTCCCTGTGATACTTGTGGGAGACGACATAGAGGACGATGCTATCGTGCTACAAAAGCTTGTTTTAATTGTGGCCAGCCTAGACACATTTGGAGGAACTGCCCGATGGCTCAATAATCTCAAGGTTCTGTTCGCGGTTCTACTCGACCAGCTTTGTCTGCTCCTTCAGCAGCTATCTCAACTGGCCAGGAGGTTAGCGAGACACGAGGTAGAGGTGCTGGTGCTTCTTCTCGGGGTAGACCAGCTGGGTTTAGACAACACAGTTTTGCAAGAAGAGGCCAAGCGAGGGTGTTTGCCTTAACTCACCATGATGCCCAGACGTCCAATGCAGTAGTTTTAGATACTCTTTCCATCTGTGATATGGATGCTGGAGTATTGTTTGATCCTGGATCTACTCATTCTTTTATCTCTCCATGCTTTGCATTTCAATTTGGTAAAAACTGTGTTAGGAGAGAAGAACAATTAGTGGTATCTACTCTTTTAAAGGAGGCATTTGTGGCTGAGTGGGAATATCAATCTTGCGTAGACCAAATCAAGGATAAGAACACCCTAGTGAATTTAGTGGTGTTAGACACTTTGGATTTTGATGTGATATTGGGAATGGACTGGCTGTCACCTTGTCATGCCAGTGTAGACTGTTACCATAAGATAGTTAGATTTGATTTCCCGGATGAGCCATCATTTAGCATTCAGGGGGATAAAAGTAATGTTCCGACCAACTTGATATCAGCCATATCTGCCAAGAGGTTATTGAGGCAAGGCTGTCAAGGTTACCTGGCGATGGTGAGGAATAACCAAGCAGAGGTCGGAGATATAAGTCAAGTATCGGTAGTGAACGAGTTTGTGGATGTATTTCCCGAGAAACTACCGAGATTACCTCCAGAGCAGGAGATTGAATTTTGCATAGACCTGATTCCTGATACTAGACCCATATCTACACCCCCATATCGGATAGCACCAGTAAAGCTCAATGAGCTCAAGGATCAGTTGGAGGACCTACTAGACAAATGTTTCATTCGCCCTAGTGTTTCACCATGGGGAGCACCGGTGCTATTCGTAAAGAAGAAAGATGGGTCACTTAGACTATGCACTGACTACTGATAACTTAATAAGGTAACAGTGAAGAACAGGTACCCTTTCCCAAGAATAGATGACTTGTTTGATCAGTTACAAGGGGCACAATGTTTCTCGAAGATAGATCTACAATTTGGGTATCATTAATTGAGGATCCGGGATGAGGATGTGCCAAAAACCGCATTTCAGACCAGGTATGGTCATTATGAGTTCTTAGTGATGTCGTTTGGGCTTACCAATGCACTTGCAGCCTTTATGGATTTGATGAACCGAGTGTTCAAGCCCTACCTAGATAAGTTTGTAGTGGTGTTCATTGATGATATCTTGATCTACTCGATGAGTCGAGTGAAGCATGAGTAGCATCTTAAGATAGTGCTCTAGATTTTGAAAGAACATCGATTGTATGCCAACTTCTCCAAATGTGAGTTCTGGCTTGAAAGTGTTGCATTCTTGGGACATGTGGTGTCTAAGGATGGGGTACAAGTGGATCCAAAGAAAGTAGAGGCAGTAGAGAAATGGTCGAGGCCAACTTCAGTTACGGAGATTAGAAGCTTTTTAGGGTTGGTAAGCTACTATCGTCGCTTTGTTAAGAATTTCTCCAGAATAACTGCCCCTCTTACCAAGCTGACACGTAAGGATACAAAATTTGTGTGGTCAAATACTTGTGAAGATAGCTTTGAGAAACTTAAGACATGTCTCACCATAGCTTCAGTGTTGAGCCTACCACAGGGCACAAGGGGTTATACAATATATTGTGATGCCTCGTTGGTTGGTTTAGGATGTGTGTTAATGCAACACGGGAAGGTGATTGCATATGCATTAAGACAACTTAAAAGGCATGAACAGAATTACCCCGCACACGATTTGGAGATGGCAGCAATTGTGTTTGCCTTAAAGATCTGGAGACATTATTTGTATGGTGAAACTTGTGAGATATATACAAACCACAAAAGTTTGAAGTATACATTTCGGAAGAGGGATCTTAACTTGCGACAACGCAGATGGATAGAGTTGCTGAAGGATTATGATTGTACTATTCTTTACCATCCCGGTAAAGCTAATGTGGTGGCGGATGCCCTGAGTCGAAAATCGATGGGTAGCCTAGCACATATCTCCACAAACAAGAGATTATTGGTTAGAAAGATGCATAGCTTGGGAGACATGGATGTGCATTTGGAGGTTTGCGAGGCAGATGCATTGCTAGCTCATTTCAGAGTGAGGCCTGTCCTAATGGACCGAATTAAAGAGGCACAAAGTAAAGATGAGTTCATAGTAAAGGTCTTAGAGGATCCTCAAGGAAAGAAAGAGAAGATGTTTATCAGAGGCACAGATGGAGTGTTGATGTATGGAACTAGACTCTATGTGCCAGATATCGATGGGTTGAGGAGAGAGATATTGGAGGAGGCTCACATGGCAGCCTATGTGATACATCCAGGTGCTACAAAGATGTACCAAGATTTGAAGGAAGTGTACTGGTGGGAAGGACTTAAGAGAGATGTGGCTAAGTTTGTTTCCAAGTGTTTAGTGTGTTAACAGGTTAAAGCAGAACACCAAAGGCCTGCAGGATTACTACAGCCATTACCAATGCCCGAATGTAAGTGAGAGCATATTGCCATGGATTTTGTGATGGGTTTGCCTCGAACTAGTGGGGGTTATGACTCGATCTGGGTCATTATAGACCGATTAACGAAGTCAGCTCATTTTCTTCTAGTTAAGATCACTTATGGGGCTGCTCAGTATGCCCAGCTCTATGTGGATGAGATAATACGGTTGCATGGCATTCCTGTTTCTATAGTGTTAGACAGAGGGACACAGTTTACTAGTAGATTCTAGGAATAGTTGCAAGAAGCATTGGGCACTAAGTTGGATTTTAGTACAACTTTCCACCCCCAGACTGATGGACAGTCTGAACGCACCATACAGACTTTGAAAGACATGTTGAGGGCATGCGTAATAGACCTTGGGGTCAAATGGGGTCGGTATTTACCCTTAGTGGAATTTGCTTATAATAATAGTTTCCAATATAGCATCCAAATGGCACCATTTGAAGCATTGTATGGAAGGAGGTGCAGATCACCCATTGGATGGCTAGAGGTGGGTGAAAGGAAACTGTTGGGGCCTGAGTTGGTGCAAGATGCCATTGATAAAATCCGTATGATTCGTCAACGGATGCTTCCAACCCAAAGTAGACAAAAGTCTTATGTTGATAACCGACGGAGGGATTTGGAGTTTCAAGTGGGAGACCATGTATTTCTAAAAGTCTCACCAACCAGAGGGGTAAATGAGGTTTGGCAAGAAGGGTAAATTAAGTCCTCGGTATATAGGACCTTTTGAGATCTTAGAGAGGGTCGGAGAAGTGGCATATCGATTGGCATTGCCGCCAGACCTTTTGAGTATTCACCCCGTGTTCCATGTGTCTATGTTGAGGAAGTATAATCCAGATCCTTCTCATGTGATACGGTATGAAACCGTTCAGATACAAGATGATTTGACTTATGAGGAGCAACTAGTAGCTATCCTTGACAGACAAGTCAAAAGGCTTCGATCAAAGGATGTAGCCTCAGTGAAAATATTGTGGCAAAATCACTCTAGTGAAGAGGTAACATTGGAAGTTGATGAGGAAATGCGGACAAAATATCCACACCTCTTCGATATGTAAAGGTAAGCCACTCTACTTTGAATTTAAATTCGGGGGTCGAATTTCTATTAGTGGGGGAGAGTGTGAGACCCTGTCAAATTTGTTAAAAGCCGGTATTGTACCTAGTGGTACAATTAAGTTAAATCGAACCTTGAACTAGCTCAAATAGAAATTCTAAGAGGAATTTCAAAATTCTGAAACCCACAGAATAGCTCAGAATAGTGATTCAGAGTTCAAGGTCCAGTTTGGAGTCAATCGAGAAAATTGATCGATTAGGGACAAAACGGTCATTTCCCATTTGATGATTTAATAGAGATTTTTAACCAAGATTTGATCACATTGGACCAAAAATAATTTTGTGAAATACAATTATGATTATTGGATTATAAAATGATGTTTAGCAGTGTAAAATTGTGATTCCCGGTGTTTTTGGAGCACAAGGGTAAAATGGTAATTTTACCACCAGAGTATTAAACGGGAATTTTTTTGAAAGGATTTTGTCCCATTTGGTTAATATGGATTAATATTAGTGTTATTTGAGGTTGGACAATGAAAATAATATAATTTCGGGACATTTCGGAGTATAGGGGCAAAATCTTAATTTTACCATCCCGGGGGCAAAATCGTAATTTTATACCACCAGAACATACTTTCCAGCCATGATCATCTTTGGATCAGATTTTGACTTGACTAATCAAGTGGTGGAAAAAGAATGGGAAGAAAAGTCAAAAAAGATTAAAAACGGGCCAATGGCATTATGCCACGTGGCAAACTTGTTTATTTTATTATTTAAGCTTAAAAATCAGCCATTAGCACTCATTTTCTCTCT
This sequence comes from Theobroma grandiflorum, assembly GCA_036013995.1. Classification (NCBI taxonomy): domain Eukaryota; kingdom Viridiplantae; phylum Streptophyta; class Magnoliopsida; order Malvales; family Malvaceae; genus Theobroma; species Theobroma grandiflorum. The sequence goes on from CP142126.1 coordinate 12,013,307, forward strand.
CAAATTTTGGCTCACATCAGAATTGAGGGGAAAAAAAGAAGAACAAAAGGAAAAACCATAAAACCTAGCTAAAAATTCAAGACAAAGTGTGATTTCAAGGAGAAATCAAGTGAAAAAGGTAATAAATCTTCACTTTGGCTTATGCTCTACAATATCTATGCTTTTGTTCTTGAATTCCATGGTTAAATATTGAGATATTATGATGAAATGAATTCTGAAAAATGGGTATGAATAAGGATTTGATGTTGGAATAAGTTGAATTTAGACTATGTTAGTGTTTGGAGATAGGTTAGCATGTTAGTGATCAAAACCGTAAGGAAAAATTTGATTTTCTTGGTTGTTCTTCATTAGGCCGAACCTAGGGTGTTCAGAATCAATGAGAAATTGTTTCATTTCAAATGAAATGATTTCATTTGAAATGAAATAAATTTGAAAGTGATAAATTCAAGTGAAAAAGTTTAGTAGAAAAATTTTCAGTGCTAATGGACTATAATGCCAAATTTTTCCATGAAGAAATAGAAAAATATTAATGCTGAAATTCGCACTAATTAAATGATATGTGGTGAATTAAGGTATTAGAAAAAGAATGGTGTAATTTGGAATTAAATTGGACGTATTGGCCAATTTCTAGGGTGAGCAGTCGAATTTAATCGACATCGCGTTAAAGCAATAATCAGACGCATTTTTCGTTTGCCTATTATGTGTTAGCAATTTAAATTAGTTTATGTTAGCTTGGGGGTAATATAGTAAATTCCTTAATTTTATTCTGTGTCAAGGTGGTGAGACGTCTCAAAAAGGCAAAGGAATCGTGATTGAGGATTGTTAATCTGAGTGCACCCGGAATCCGGATTTCCTATACTGTGAGTGAATTTGCATCTCAAAAATGGTTTTGGGAAATATGAATTTATTGAATAAAATGCTTGAATGATTTTATTCAATTTTCATCACAAAATGGGTACCATGGGAACAAGCTTTTCATGAAATATTATTTTATTGTTGTGAAATTTGATTGTGTTACATATTGTTCAATTATATGATGTTTATATGTATGGTTAAGAAATGTATGTGAATTCGATATAATTGTGCATGTGCGAAGTGGAAAATGCACATGCCTATAATGGTGTACAAAGTGGGGATGGCGATACGTAGCGCCCACAATTTCCTAAAAATTTAGAATTGAGCAAAGTGGGGACGACGACACGTAACGCCCATGATTCCTGGAAATTATCACGTGTAAACTTTGGTGAAGCGTGATTTGCTGTCTAGGGGCTTGCAAGGACGGCGATATGTAACGCTTGCAAGTGCTCAAATAAATGTCTTCGTGTATATATATATGATTGCTTATGTCTCTATGTATATATGTGAGATTGTATGGTATACGAATTTTCGTAAATTGAGAAAAAGGGGTTTAACACGAAACCCTCGTGCAGCGACGGGTTTTGATTTCACTTCGCTATAGTAGAAATTTCGCTGTACCGATAATTGTTGATATTGCTACCTAGCTAGAATAAATCCCGGGGTAAGTAAAAAAAAGGGTTTAAATAATAGTTAGATCAAAAATTGTTTCTTTTCCAATTGGTGCATCATGATTGTCAAATTTCCTGGTTAAGATTGCTTGTTCCCTTCTAATATTCACTCACTGAGTATTGTACTCACGTTTTATAAAAATTCATGTTTTCAGATCAGGAGACTGTTGGGCCCTAGATCGAGAAGTCCCCGTAGTGCATCTCCTGGGTATGTGTCTGGCATTCGATAGTGATCCCTTTTATTGTAAATGTCTCCGCTGGAAATCTTGGGTCCTTTTCTATTATAGATACACTCAATAATGTAAATGTATGTATGCAATGTAAATTGCTAAATACATGATTGATTTAGTACATGTATATTATTAGAAATAATGCCATTGTGATTTGGCTATGTTCACACCCAGGAAAAGGTGTGTGTGTATGCATGATATGATAACGTTATTAAGCAAGGGTAAATGGATAGGCTTGCTTGGGCTTAGTGAGCTATGCTCACTTGGTTCTTGCGCTGGTCATGGCCCAGGAATTGGGTCGTGACACTACCAAGTCCCGAGCAAGCCTTATTTGAAACTCTTGTTAATACTTTATATTCATTCTACCAATTTATGTAATCGTTTTGAATTGTATAACTCTTTGAAATATACTTAGAAATAAAAGCTAGACAAATCGACTAAACTTTTACTCCACATTAATTGTATGAGTATATTAAAGTTTATAATCTCCAATTGTACATTTACATTAAGACTAGTGTTTATTTACAGCAAAATATACTATAAATGACTTGACCTCTAGCAGTAGAGTGACTTGGAATAAAGTGTTGTGAGATGCCTTTACCTATTCACGGTGGACAATATATGCCAATGAATGCACACTAGGTCAATCACTTATTTGCAAAAGGGAAGATAAAGGGGTGAGTCTCACAGACTCAGTGATCATTTGCTCTGTGAGCAAGGCGTAGATGGGAAAAAAGCTTAGAGTAAAACTTTTTGAGTAAAAAAACCCGAGTATAAAATGATAACTTTATAAAACCAAATAACAAGTAAGGTATTTGTGCCTTGTAAAAATAATGCCATGAAAATGAGAGTGCAATACTTTCCTTGGCAAATAATGCTGAAATCAAAGCATAGTAAAATGGATTTCAATTGTCAAAATCATTTATTTCCTTCATACATACAAATGGCTGTATAAAAACACGCACGCTCTTGAACCGTGTGGCATGTAAAAATAACTGAGTACATCCACATACATCAATTCATGATCAACATATAAGGCACTAAAAGCTTTCAATTATAAAGGGGAGCTTCAGAAAAACAATATCTCTCCACCATGTGAAAGATTATGAGTCTAAAAACTCTCAAGACTCTTGAGTAGGTAAACATAGATAATTAACTCGTGGACCCTCTTCGACATAATAACATCCGGGAGGCCCTCTTCCACAGAATTCCCAAAGCCATGGCAGTCTCGACGATGTTGGCTGACATCGAAGAAATCTTGTGGTTGCAACCACGTATATCAACTTGCTGTTTAGCCATGTATAACAACTTATGGCTTTGTCACGTATAATCACAAACCATGGCCTAGCCACGTCTAACAGCTTGTCGGAGACCTAAAAAGTTCTCTAGCTAGAGCTCACCTGTGCACAAGGGTCACATTATCCCGATGTGACATTAAGCCTACTCTCAATGCTCTCAGTTTGTCAAAATTGTTTTTAAAACCAAATCAAGGTTTTTAAGAGTTTTTCTTTAAATCATTTGAAACCAAGGTTCGATAACCTTTCAAAATTGTTTTTCACATTAAAATGCATAGTGTAAACATTTGCATAAAGTTTAGACTAAAACTGGATCACAAGAATTTGCATTTAAGCCATTTATCAAGTTTAATCAACTATGCACGTTACACAAAGATACAAGGCAGGGTTTTGATGCAAAACATTGTGAAAGGGCTTGTTTCTTGATTTTTAAAACACTTTACATATATGTATATATTTATATAGCATACACAAAACACCTTCAAATTCAATTTGCAATCACAAATGCCTATTGTTTCTTCCAGCTCATGCTTTGCATAAAAGCAGTGTATAGATCATTCTAAACCATGTATTCAAATCACTTATCATTTTCTAGCAACTCATGCTTTCCGCAAAAGGCATTGAATAATACTATACATATACTTTGATATAGTATAGAATCTCTAAAAATTTGACACCTACTACTCACCTTACAATGGCAAGATGTTGCTTCACCACATTAAACTCCTTATGTCCTTAATTCATCAAGATGACTTGTTGATCATCCATTCTTTCCTTGAATTATGTCTTTGGCAATTATCTTTCACTTAGTCAACCTCTTGGCAACAATTAGTTCCAAAATACTTTTAGCAACATTACAATTCATTTGTCTTACATTTGCAGCAACATTACAATTCATTTGTCTTACATTTGCTGCCCACATTTACATAAGGCTTTTATATCCTATTCCATTCTCTTTCTCATTCAAACGTTACTCATCATTTTAATAACTCAAATCATGCTAAAATCACCATTCTCTCTCAATTAGCCTTTGCATATTCATATGCATATTGGCATATTTTTACTAAAGGAATTCACAACCTTTACATGTATAATTCTCTATATTACATGTACCAGCAACTTATTTCTAACATTAAGTGCCCATTTCAACCTTTCCAAGCAACATTCATCGTATTCCATCGTATATTTTCATAGCATTAACCACATATATGGTAGCAACAATCAATCCAACTTCACTCAATTATTTCCAAGCTTACATGCATAATTTGTCTATCTAACTTTCAATGCTTTGTTCTTAATCTTTCATCCACATTATTCATCCTTATTTCTTTCAAACAATATAATAAGCAACCTTAACATTTCTAACTAGGTCATGCATTTTTAGATCTTTCCAACAATCATCATTCTTCACAATGTGTCTTTTACACTTTCAATCAACACAACAATAGCCATTTTCTCAAAATCTTCTAACCATACTTAAAGCATTATACATTTTTACCTTTGAGGTTGCTTGAGCCTCGCATGTACTCCAATATTCTTCCAAGTTTCAATCACCAAGTTGCCAACATTATTCACAAATTATTTTCCTAACAATTCTACCAATTGTAGACCATAAAAAACAATACCATGCTTACTGTAACAACCACCCCTCAGTCGTTACTAGCGTTTGAAACCCCTAAAAAAGACTTGTCAAGTCTCAAACAAGCATTAATAGAAATACCCGTAAGTCCATCATACTAGTTTACCAAATCATGTTATCACTCGAAACCATGTGCTTGTAACATGAATTGAACAATTGATGTAATAAGCAATTTGATCTTTAAACCATATAATCATAAGTATACAAATTGAAATCCAAATTCTCCAATTTGTCATTTACATCAACATTAATATCCGTTTACACATTATTATACAAAACACTACGACCCAACTTCTAACAGTGGAGCGACTCGGAATGGAAGGCTAAGAGGTGCAATTACCTATGCTGCAGTAAGTCTTGGAGTGCTGAACAGTGCACCTGAGCAGATTACTTATCTATAAAAGGAAATAAAAAGGTGAGTCTCACAGACTCAGTGATCATAGACTCTGTGAGTAGGGTTTAGATGGGAAACAAGCATAAAGCAAATAAATTTGAACCTTAAAATACAAGATTATATAAATAATTTATTTCAAACGAAAGTTTGTGCCTTATATGTAAAATCGAGAATTTCTTATGCGTTGTAATAATTTCGAACAGCATACCAAATCAAGGTAGGTAAAAGTTTCCACATTGAAACAGGTTAATCAGCTTATTCAAATCAAATCATTTCAAATATCATGTTAAAACTAGTCCATGTAAAAGTTTTCTACCCTTGAAATCATTTGACATTTTTCTTAAATCAAATCCATAGAATCGAGCAAGCTCCCACGAAATCAAATATCATTTAAGTTTATATACCAATGAAAAATTGCCTCGTATAGGAGGAGTTTAAATCTGTATCGTTGTATAAATATGGGAGCTATGGAAAAACGTATAGTTCTATTTTCACCATGCAAAGAAATACGAGTTGAAAACCCAAAGAGATTTTTAGTCTCAAGTAGGAATAGTAACAAAAACCTGTGGTCTCGCTACCACGTAATAACATTCAGGAGCCTCACTCCACCGGATCCCACATGCCATGGTAGTCTTAACGATGTTGGCCGACATTGGAGAATCGAGCAGTCGCAACCGCGCATCATTAGTGGCCTAGCCACATATAATAACATGTGGCCTTACCTCGTATATCATAGACCATGGCCCCAGCCATGTCTAACAGTCCATCGGTGACCTAAAGGTTCTCTAACTAGAGCTCACTTGTGCACGAGGGTCACACTTAATTGAAGTCATAGCTGCCTACTCTCGAATCTCCTGATTTAATAAAACCATTTAAAAATCCAAATCGAGTTTTCAAAAGATCATTTTAAATCATTTTCAAAATACCGATCATAGTATCATGTTAAACCTTCTTTTATAAGACTTTATTTTATAAACATTGCATGAGATTTTCATATCAAAATGGCATGGTGAATAAATGATTAAATTCATGAATGCACACCACATAAACAATAAGCACATTTAGGATATAAATCGTATTGAAAAGCTTGTTTCCTGGTTTAAAACACTTTACGTATATAACTTATACACAGATACATAGTCAAAAAATTTTCAATTGTTTACGCATCCATAAAATACCTAGGATTCTACCAGCTCATGATTTCCACAAGTTTGCATTTAAAGTAAAACATACATACATATAAATTGGTACAGGAATTTTAAAGTAGACACCCCCTATTCACCTTGCGATAGTGGGATTCTACATCGCCATTTCTACTTGCCAATCGCTTTTTACTTTCTCCGACATGCCACCATAACATATTACCTTACTTTTGCACTACCTAGCGACAATCCAAATTCAATATTTTTAGTGCATATCTGTGAAACCTCTACCTCCAAAGACACGTAACTAGAGGCAGACACGATTTAAAATGATACGAGTTAGGGGTAATTTCATGATTTTTTTAGTGAGCTCTTAGATATAGGTTTTCTAATATTTTTAAGGTCTAAGTAAGTAAAATATATAAATAGATAATATATAATAATAAAATAAATGAAATAAGAACAATTTCCATAATAAGGGTAAAATGGTCATTTTGGATTTGGGGTCTAAATTTCTAAGTTTCATGAGCTTGAGCACTTATAGTCTATTATGGACATTTTCTCAATGTCAAAAGAGTAAAAAGTTTGAACCAAAGGAAAGAAAGAAGGCAAAGTCAACTATGCAATGGTATTATTGTAAATAAAAGGAACTTTAGTCAAATTTAAGCATAAATATCTAATTTTCCAGTAGTTTCTCCTCACTTCCAATAGCTTTTTCTTCTTTTTTCGATCTCTTTTCTCCATCTCATGTTTTCCATCTTCCATGGAAGCCTCCCTTAAAGCTTCGATAACTTTTTCAAAATTAACTTCAATTTTCGTGCTTTTGTACACTTTTTCATAGGACCCTTTGTGCTCCTTCTGTTAGGATGAGCCCTGTAGCCAATTGGGATTGGTTAAAGCTTGATTCCAATCATGCAACAATATCATTCATGTTGAATGATTAGAGGTTTTCTTTCATCAATAATACATCAATTATAATGAATTATAAGTCTAATTGAATGAAGTCCATGAGATTAATATGCCTTGCAAAAAAACTGTAATAGGTTGCAGTTATGAGATTCTTATGCATCAAAGCATAATCTCAAAATGTTCTTGGTCAATGTTGTTGGTATATGCCCTTGAGCCAATTGGATTGATCAAGAAATATATATTGTCATTTAATGCATACTTAATCACATACCTATATGGGATAGAGGTTTTCCTTCATGATAGTGCAATAATAAGGAGCTATTAACTACTAATTGGATGAAGCCCATGGAACATAAAGGCCTTATAAGAGAATTGTAAAGTTGTTACAATTATGAGATCACTATGCATCAAAGCTATGTTCCTAAAATTGTTCCTGATCATTGTATTGTCAAGACAGCGCATTGACAATGCTCAAAGATCGGTACATGTTAAGCCTCTTTACTTGGGAAGCAAGCAATCGATCTCATAGATTGAAGTATGTGGGATACTTGAGGATAATGTGTAGGTGCTTGTTAAAGAACGAGTTCACTGAACATGACTCGCTATGAGAACTCCATTTGTTATTTCACTCAAGTGTTTATGGAAAATGTTCTCATGTGACAGTCGTGCAACTAGTCCTCAGACTTGAGACACTAGGTCATCTTGTATAGGGAGTGACATACTTTGATTTCACCCCTACGGATTTGGAAGCATCCATATACCTAAACAGGGTGTTTTTGGGTATGCAATGAAGCATGCGAAGGTGAATGAGTGATCAAGAGAGGATTTATCACCCCAAGTGATATGAGGGGATGTGTCTCACTTGTTCTCAATTCTTGATTAACTTGTATAAAGTTATTGGCCAAAGCATGATGAATTTGAAGGAAAGTTAGTTTCCTAAATTAATAAAGTTAGTCATGAATTATGAGAACTAATATGGAATGTCATAAGTAGACACCGAGCCATGTTTAATGATATATCCGAGATATTTGATGAAAGGATCATATTGCACTGAGAGGCTTATCACTGAAGGGCTTTGTCAAATTCTTTAATTGACTCTTTAACATTTGGATGGTCATGATGTATTGCTAGATGCCGCTCATGATCTATAAATATAAATTAATTATCAAATTGATATTTGATTATGATTTATATTTATTGCCAACATGTTAGAAGCCTAATGGGTCACACACATTAAGTGACATGATTGAGATTAAATAAGGATAATTAATTAAGTTGGACTTAATTGAAATAGACCAAAATAAAGTGAGAATTAACTAAGTTCTCAGAGACTTAATTAAATTAAAAAACAACTATTGTATTTAAGGTTACAACTTAGTTTGGCTATATAAATATGTTATATTGGCAAACCAAAAAATAAGCAGCCCAAAAAAAAAAAAAACTTTTCAACCGCTTCATAAAACAAGAAAAGAAAAATAGTTTTCTTTGTCTGACAAAGAAATAAGATTCGACAAGAAGTTTTGGTCCTTTTGTTTTTGAAACAAAACTTGCTAGCACAAATAAAAATCCTACCTTTAAGAAGGTCTCATTCAGTCACTATATGGATTACTGTTAGAGGCCAAACACTTGGGTGGCTGAAGATTTGACAAATCCTAAAGGTGAACAAGCATAGATTTTGATTTAAGTGGCTTTTGATTACAATATCCAGAGCAAGGTATGTAATTCTTAAACTTATAAGTGTTCATACTTATTTGAAAGTTACATTAAAAACACAAACATTTATCCTGTAGGATTCGACTATTTCTCTGATCTAATACTAGTTTATTATTCCGCTGTGTTATATTTTAATTAATGATTATTTTTCATGTTTGAGCATGAGATCGAATTCCCAGCAGTGGTATCAGAGCCATTGTTTGATGTTTTGATGTAATAAGCATGCTTGATTCTTGATGATAATCAATAGGATTGATTTGTGTGTTGATTTGGTGTAAATCAGTCTTAAAGGCTTTCTTAAAAATTTATTTTTCTATTTTAATTCATATCTGGACAGCATGTAATTAATTCATTAAAATATGTTTTAAAAGGTTTAAAATCATGTTTAGTTGAAGAATTAATGAATGGATCAAAAGGCTTACGAAGTCAAGTTAAAACCAAATAGTTTTGAGATGCTTTGGAGACTAATGTGCCAATTAATTTTTATTAACATTGGGCAAGTGTTATAAGCAATTTTTAATTGTTAAAAATTAGTTTTATCAAGTTAAATTACTGCATGTTTCGGCTAAACTTGATTTAGTATGAAAAAGGTTCATAAAATCATGTTTTTGAGTTCCAAAACAACAAAGATTCAATTCAGAAAATTTTGGACAGTTATGATCGGTTTTGGTGGCTTAATTCTTCATGAATTTTGTGTTTAATTGTTAAACACACTTGCTGAAAATTTCCAGCAACTTTTTCATGAGTTTGACTCATGATTTATGGAGTTTTAAGAGCACTTAAATACCATCTATTTTAATTTTGGGTGATCCATAAAAATAGGAAATTGTTTCCTACTTTAAAAGCAATTCCTAAAATTAAGGATAGAATTTTAATTTTTGGTGATTCATAAAAATAGGAAATTGTTTCCTACTTTAAAAGAAATTCCTAAAATTAAGGATAGTATTTTAATTTGAGAAATTCATAGGAAATAGTTTCCTACTTCAAAAGAAATTCCTAAAGTTATGTGATAGCATTGAACTTTCATTTAAAAAAAATTTTGGTTTGACTAGAAGTTTCCAAAAATTTGTTAAGTCACCATTTAGGTAACTTGAACAACATACAATTTAGGAAACTAATCCATGTTCTAAATGTTAGAAATTAAAATGTTGTCTTAAATATATTTTAGGAAGTTTACATAAAATAAAGAAGTTTCTACGATTAAAAGGAGTTTTAATTATGGAAAGAATTAAAATGGAAAGTCTTAAAAAGGGAAAGTTTTATTTCAATGAATTTCTAATAAGAAATAAGGAGTAAAATGTTTACTTTAAGTGTTTTAAAAATAAGAATTTTTAAACACTAAATTGAAATAAAACAATACCAAATAATTTGAGTCTAGCACTTTAAGTGAATTAATTGATGCTTTTCTCAAATAACACACAAGATCACCAAGTGATATTGAGCTTGCATTTATTTCTATGCTTTTGATTATGATTATATAGCATGAGGATGATTATGGACTTAGACCTTAGAAAATTAGGTCATGGATTGTTAAATTTATTTTAAAATAGGGTCTGTGCACCTTGCCTTATCTCTATTTTCTCTGGGTTGTAAAATTCTTTTCTCAGCTAACTCCCCTCGAATGTAACTCGAGGTTTCTTGATTATAAAATGTAATTAGTTACATCAAAGTGTAAAAATAGGGTTAGAAAAATTTTTGTAACTTCAAGATGGAGATCCAAAGGCACTATGGAGATTCAAGGAGATTATAAAGCAAAGCTTGAAGACAATGTTTGTGTAAATCCCCTAGGAATTTAACCAACTAATTTCCTTAATGGCTCAAGGGAATTAGAATTAGTAAAGTCCATAATCATCCTAGTAGTTGGCATGAGATTGATTTAACTTTCAGTATATATATATGATATATGTGAAATGTGATAAATGCTTTGCATGTCAACAATGCCAAATCAATGAGACTTTAATTAATGAATTAATAAATAAAAATCCCTTATTAAAATATTAAGTCCAAAGTTGCCTTCCACCAGATAACAAGATAACCGGGTTGTTCTTTTAATTGGAGGCTTGTTAAGTCACTCAAGGCCAAACTTTTACACGAGTACGTTTGAGTTATTGGTGGGTCTTACTCAACTAGTACCATATTGTTCGGATGTGTTACACATGACTGAATAGTATTAGAGGCATAGTTAGGCAAAATATATATGATATATTTAGACAAAAAGTTGTAACCTAATTGATCTAGGAGTTGTATAAGATACAATTGGTAAACTAAGTTACTTACCTAATTAGTTTCATTATGACTTGTTGAGTCACTCAAGGTCATGGTGGGATGAAAAGGGTCCTAGCTCAATAAGAAGTATAAAGGTTAAATTTCTCGAAATAGTAGAGAAGGGCTATTATTTTGATAAAATATTGAGAATAATCATATAAGATTCTAAAACCTTGTCTTTATGGTTATATAATTTGCATTAATGACTAATAAATATATATGTTGATTTATATAGGATATAAATCTATCATGGCGAATAGTTTGTCACTTAAAAGCATACTTGATGCAAACAAGTTGACAAGCCCAAATTTCATTGATTGTGTGAGACCTTGTGTGAGACCCTTCAGAAAAGTTTTCAAAGGGGTCGGTATTGCACTTAGTGGTACAATCAAGTGACTTTAAAACCTCGAACTAGTCCTAGTAAAAATTCTAAGATGAATTTCAAAATTCTAAAACCCACAGAATGATTTAAAAGGGTGATTCGGAGTTCGAGATCTAATTTGGGGTTAATCGGGAATATTGACCGATTAGGGGCAAAATGGTTATTTTGCCACCTAAAATTTAAATTTGGTTATTTGGTAATAAAATTTGATCAAGATTAATCATTTGAAGTATAATATGATCAATTGAAGCATAATGTGAGATTTAGCAATGAAAATTTTAATTCTTGGTATTTTTAGAGCATAGGGGCAAAATGGTAATTTTACCACTATAGGACAAAACAAGAATTTTTATAAAAGATTTTGGCCCCATTTGATTAAGATTGATCAATATTAGTATTATTTGAGGTTCGAAAGTGAAAATAATGTAATTTCGGTACATTTCAAAGTATAGGGGCAAAATCGTAATTTTTTCACCCCAAGGACAAATCGATAAATTTTTCACCGCAACACTTGTCAAGACCAAGGGATTTTATTCAGCATGGAATAGGATAAGTATGAGAATTTTGTGGTGGGAAATTAAGTGAAAAAAGTCAAATATTTAAAGAATAAAAAGAAAAATGGACAAATAAGCTTGTGACACATGGCAAACTTTATTATTTTATTATTTTCCTTTAGAATCAGCTTAAACCAGCCCATTTCTCTCTCATGATATTCGGCCTTGGCAAGAAAACAAAGGGGAAAGAAAAGAAACAAACCCTAGAGTGAGAAATTCAAAGAAAAAGTGTGGGAAATTAAGGAAAATCTAGTGAAAAAGGTATGGTTTTTCATTTTTGCTTGAGATCTTTTATTTCTAAGCAATTTTTCTTATTTTTTCATGCTTGAAATCCATGTTTTCATGTTGAATCAAGGGTTGGTCAAATGGGTTTAGAGAGAGAAAGATGTTGAAATAATTTGATTTTGGACTATGTTAGTGTTTTAGGTTAGTTTAGCATGTTAATAAGCAAAACAACAAGAAAAAAATCGATTTTCCCCACCAATTTTCCATGACCGAATGCCTTATGGAATGTGTGTGAAATAAAATGATTTCATTTCAAGTGAGATGGGTTAGAAATTGATTAATTATGGTGAGAAATTGATGCAGGAAACAATTTTAGTGATAATGCCCCATTATAGTCAAATTTTTCTATGAAGCAATGAAAGGGAAATTAAGCTGAATTTTGTGTCAATTGACTGATAATTGGTGAATTGAGGTATTAGAAAAAGAATAGAGCAATTTGGAGTTAAATCGGACGCGTTGGCTAATTTATCAGGTAAAAGATTGAAATAGGCCAATATGGTGTTTAGGCAAAATTTAGACATTTTGCATTCTATATTCCGCATTAATGTAGAGTCTAGGTTAGTTTATTATAATTTAGCACCAATATAGTAATTAAATTATTGTGCAATTTGTCAAGGTGGTGAATCCTCTAGTAAGGGCAAGGAAATTGCACCTAAGGTTCGATGATCGGAGTCCTCTAAATTCGACTCCCAAAAACTGTGAGTGAACTTGCATTTCAAAATTGTTTTGGGAAATGCACATATATTGAGATGAAATATTTGAATGATTTTATCCAAATTTTCTTAAAATACATGCTAGGGAACAAGCCCTTGATAAAAATGTTTGATGTTGTGAAATGTGATATGCATAAAGGCATGAATTCATGTGCCCCTATATTATGCTGCTATATATGTGTAGATTTGTGATATGTATTGACAAGTAATATTATGTGAGAATTATAATCGTACATGTGCATGATGTGGGGGAGCACATGTCGGTGATGATGGGTGTGGAGATATGGATGATGATATTGCTTGTGCACGATGTGGGTGGATGCACACGATAAATCCAAATATGTGCACGAGATGCATGCGATAACTCCAGCTATGTGCGCGATGTGGGGGTTGCACATGAGCTGGTGAGATAATGGGTGGTATTTGTGTTTATATGTGTTTATATATGCCTATGCGAGTAGAGAGTGGACTAGATTGAAAGAAAAAAGGTATGGTGTATGTAATCGTGTGTGATTTTTATCTATGTGTAAATGTGCGTGAACTTGAGTACTCTTTCATTGTAAATTAATTTGAATTTAGGGAAAGGGTTTGATATTAAATTGAATCAAAATGATTTTGTTCCAAGTGTGTGCATCATGGTTTTAAACCCTCCCTGGATATTATTGCTTGTTCCCACCTAATGTTTGCTCACTAAGTATTGTACTCATCGTTTTCAAAAATTCATGTTTTCAGATCAAGAGAATGTTGAATCCTAGATCGAGGGATCACTATAGTTTGTCTTCTAGTAGGTGTCCGGCATTCAATAGTTGCTCGTATTTTGTAAATTCTCCGCTGGAAGTCATTGGCCTTTTGTATTGTGAATATGTACATGTAATGTACATTGTTAAATTTTATGTTTGACCAGTATGTATATGTATATTTTGTTGATAATGCCAATATGAGTTGGCTTTGTGTGCACTAGGTGCATTGTGTGTAGATGTCTCACACGATCATACGTGGAGTAAAGTGAAGGGAAATAAGCTTGCTTGGACTTGGTGAGCTATGCTTATTGGGTCCATGCGCCGGTCACGGCCAGTGAAATTGGGTCTTGACAGATTGGTTTCGTAATATCAAGATTGTCTTGAAACAAGAGAAAAAGGCTTATGTCCTAAATGGTCTTATTCCTAAGGTACCTAGCGATGATGCTACAAATGAGGGAAATTAGGCCTATAGAGTTTATATGGATGGTCTTGATCAAGCCACATGTGTGATGTTGGCTAGTATGGCTCCAGATATTCAAAAGCAACATGAAGCTATGAATGCTCAAGATATTATCTTAAACCTTAGAGAAATGTTTGATAAGGAAAGTCGCACAGAGAGATTCGACATTTCAAGGGAATTGTTCCGATGTAAGATGTCTGAAGGAAGCCTAGTAAGGCCTTATGTGCTTAAGATGATAGGATATATCACTCGACTGGAGCAGTTAGGTTGGGTTATGGACCATGATTTAAGCATAGACCTTATACTTTCTTCTCTACCAAAGAGCTATTCACAATTTGTGTTGAACTTCAACATGAACAAGATTGAGGTAACTCTTTTTGGCTTATTGAATATGCTCACACAGGCTAAGAACACCATTGTGAAGGAGAAGCCTTAAGTTCATCTTGTCTCTTCTAAGAAAAATAAAAATAAGAAAAGAAAATTTTTGAAGAAAGACAAGGATAAAAAGGTATCAACTTCAAAAGGTATAAAGCCTACTAGAGGAGTGAAGAAGGATAAGGACAATGACAAATGCCATTTTTGCGGCAAACTACGGCATTTGAGGCGCAATTGCAAGGATTATCTTGAATCCATCAAAGGGAAAAAACAAAAGGAAGCTTCCATATCATGTATGAATCATATGATGATTTATTTTTCACTACTTGGTATATGATACCTTACTCTTTATTAATGGTTTTAATATGTATGACATATTGAAGGAACTAATGACAAGGAGCAATGAATAATAGGATCATGAAGAGGATAACCTTAGTTGATGGTGATCAAGCTTGTCAACCTAGATTAGATTGTGGAACAATAAATAATTTTAGAACATTGAATGTTTTCATGACTTGATTGTCAAGATGAGATGTTTTTGGTTTTGGACCTATGGCTAAATATTTATTTTTATGTTTAGGAAACATAGATTTATATTTTGCTAGCATGAGATGCTTAGCTTATATATATTTATATATTTACATTACATCTCATTTTATTTTGGAATTGTTCTAAATTATTTATCCTTAAAGTATAACCTTGCATATATGATAATCAATACTAAGTCATAATGATAAGATCATTGTGAGATTATTTTTCTTTTGATTATGAATCAAAAAGAAAATTAATGAGTAGACTTAGATAAAATTGAGTCATAACTCAATGAATTCATAATATGGTTATGAACATATTTAGTCAAGGAGCACTCTTAATGAGATCTTGGATATAAATTAAGATTGCTTAGAACTAAAATAACAATTGATTATCATATTGAATTCATAAGAGATGAATCACATAGCATTCCAAACCTAGTTAATCGCATGAACTAATTTTTTAGAGGATTTTATCCCATAACCAATTACATGTAAGTATACAGAAAAGTTATAGATATAATGGCCCAAAGGAGAGTAAATAAGGTTACTTGAAAAGATTTCTATACATGATAGAAATAGTGGGAGCTAATGACACTTTAAAGGTCAAAGGTTATGAAATTATGAAATCCAATAGATAAGATCTATGCACAAAAATTAATGGGATGCATGAAGATGCATAATTATTCATGAGATGAACCCATTAAATACAAACCATTAGTAAGATGCATATTGATGCACTACTCATGTAAGAGGAGTCTATTAACTAATCCAACATGAATGATTGGATAATAATCTTTATTCAATTTAATAAATTCAAAATAGTTGAATACATTGAGTAAGATAAACATATTTTGTGCATATCATAAGATTAGTGGGAGTAAGATAAGTTACTCATTAAAAGTGTATAAGATACATTTTTTTTAACTAGAACATCACGCAGGGCCCAACTACCTTGTAAAAATTTTATTGATACTCATGAAATTTAAGAACACAAGGGAGGGGGTATAGTCCTGAACTCCAAAATTACATGAGCTCGAGAAAGATAACAGAGAGTACCTAAAATTTTAAACTTTAGCTGTAAATTTGATTCTTCTTTGGATCACAGTACTGGAAATACCTCTTAAATTCCAAGGTAATATACTGATCATGATTGGGTTGTTGCTGAATAAATCATCGAGATGGAGTATTCATCCGAATCCCAATCAGTTTCCCCTATGTCCACTGCTTCTTCTGATGTTAAATTGAGAAATCCACCAATTGAGACTTCAGTATCTGAGTGTCTCCTACGTCGCTCTCGTGGATGAACTTCTATCTTTGTGGAGTTAGTTTATGAAGGTAGAGGAGAAAAACTCTCTGTCCTCAAGCTAAAAGGGATATCAGTGAGTTCTTTGTTATACCCACATTTACCTGAGGTGGACTGCTGGGTTGGGGGGTTGTTTTCTTGGTTTTTCATGCTTTCACGTGAACATGACGTTAATGAGATAGCCCAATTATGTTCATCCTTGCTCATATTTTGACCTGTAGTCGGTCCCACTGTTGGGTTGTAGTCGTCGCTGCCTTCCTCCATATCCCTTGGCATATTTTTTTCTGGCATCTGTTGGTTTTCCTTATGCAAAGTAGCCGTTGAAGGTGTTGGTGAGGTCTTATCATAATTTTTAATTCTTTTTTTTTTCGAGTTGGTTTGTAAAGGCTCCCCCAGCTTCATCTTTGCACCTGTTGCGGGTTCTTTGTTCTTTCCATTGGAGCCGTTGTTTTGGTCCAACTGGTCAATCAAGAGGAGTGGAGGGCATGTGAAGTGCCGACTTGTTGCCTAAGATACATTTACCAGTCTAAGAAAAACAAAATAGGACTAAAGAGTAAGAGCCTAAAAAAGGATTCAACAAAAGAATTTAGGATTACATGTTAAAGAAGTTTAACATAGAAAGAATCCTAAATGTTAAAAGTGATATAAAGTCATGATTGAGCAGTTATATTGGAATATTTCCAAAATAAGAGATAACTGCATGATTATATCTATAATCATATACAAATCTTTTGTTTAGGCTACAAAAGAGGAGATTTCAGATCAATGGTTTAATGAACCAATAAAGGATTCCAAGTTGTTAAAGTAAAACAAGAGCCATAATACTGGAATCAAGGTCTCGTTGTGATCTAAATTAGTATTTCGATTATGACAATGGGGATTGTCAAACATATAAATTAATATATTCTCAAATATTACAATTTGAGATGTCCTAGTAGAGACACAATTGCTAATCGAAAGAGTTTAATATTGCATACGTTAGCAATTGACTCAAGTGCAAGTGGGAGATTGTTGGTATATGCCCTTGAGCCAATTGGATTGATCAAGAAATATGTATTGTCATTTATTGCATACTTAATCACATATCCATATGTGATAGACGTTTTCCTTCATGTTAGTGCAATAATAATGAGCTATTAACTACTAATTGGATGAAGCCCATGGAACATAAAGGCCTTGTAAGAGAATTGTAAAGTTATTACAATTATGAGATCACTATGCATCAAAGCCATGTTCCTAAAATTGTTCCTGGCCATTGTATTGTCAAGATAGCGCATTGACAATGTTCAAAGACCGGTACATGTTAAGCCTCTTTACTTGGGAAGTAAACAATCGATCTCATAGATTAAAGTATGTGGGATACTTGAGGATAATGTGTAGATGCTTGTTAAAGAACGAGTTCACTGAACATGACCCGCTATGAGAACTCCATTTGGTATTTCACTCAAGTGTCTATGGAAAATGTTCTTATGTGATAGTCGTGCAACTAGTCCTCAGACTTGAGACACTAGGTCATCTTGTATGGGGAGTGACATACTTTGATTTCACCCCTACAGATTTGAAAGCATCCATATACCTAAACAGAGTGTTTTTGGGTATGCCATGAAGCATGCGAAGGTGAATGAGTGGTCAAGAGAGGATTTATCACCCCAAGTGATATAAAGGGATGTATCTCACTTGTTCTCAATTCTTGATTAACTTGTATGAAGTCTTTCGCCAAAGCATGGTGAATTTGAGGAAAGTTATTTTCCTAAATTCATAAAGTTAGTCATGAATTATGAGAACTAATATGGAATGTCATAAGTAGACACTGAGTCGTACTTAATGATATATCCGAGATATTTGATGAAAAGACCATATTGCACTGAGAGGCTTATCATTGAAGGGCTTTGTCAAATTCTTTAATTGACTCTTTAACATTTGGATGGTCATGATGTATTGCTAGATGCCGCTCATAATCTATAAATATAAATTAATTATCAAATTGATATTTGATTATGATTTATATTTATTGCCAACATGTTAGAAGCCTAATGGATCACACACATTAAGTGACATGATTGAGATCAAATAAGGATAATTAATTAAGTTGGACTTAATTGAAACAGACCAAAATAAAGTGTGAATTAATTAAGTTCTCAAAGACTTAATTAAATTAAAGTACAACTATTGTATTTAGGGTTACAACTTAGTTTGGCTATATAAATATGTTATATTAGCAAACCAAAAAATAAGCAGCCTAAAAAAAGAAAAAACTTCTCAACCGTTTCATAAAACATGAAAAGAAAAATAGCTTTCTTTGTCTGACTAAAAAATAAGGTTCGACAAGAAGTTTTGGCCATTTTGTTTTTGAAACAAAACTTGCTAGCACAAGTAAAAATACTATCTTTGAGAAGGTCTCATTCAGTCACTGTGTGGATTACTGTTATAGGCCAAACACTTGGGTGGCTGAAGATTTGACAAAACCTAAAAGTGAACAAGCATAGTTTTGATTTAAGTGGCTTTTGATTACGATATCAAGAGTAAGGTATGTAATTCTTAAACTTACGAGTGTTCATACTTATTTGAAAGTTACATGAAAAGCACAAACATTGATCTTGTAGGATTCGACTGTTTCTCTGATCTAATACTAGTTTATTATTCCGCTGCGTTATATTTTAATTAATGATTATTTTTCATGTTTGAGCATGAGGTCAAAATCTCAACAAATGTATCATTGAGACTGGACATCAATGATGCCTAGAGATTGGAACATTCTATGTTCCTTACTTGGGAAGTAAGCAACCGATCTCATAGGTTGAAGTATAAAATACTTGGAGCTAGAATGTAGGTGCTTGCCTAGAAGAGCAAGTTCACTAAACATGACCCGCCATGAGAAGTGCATTTGGTATTTCACTCAAGTGTCTATGCAATACTTCTCATGTGTTAGTTGTGTAAATACTCTGTAGACTTGAGACACCAGGTTGTCTTATTTATGGAGTGTTATGCTTTAATTTTATCCTTACGAGTGCTTAACCAAGGATGCCAAAACATGATGCTTTTGGGTATAATGTGAAGGTAAATGAGTGGTCAAGATAGGAATCATCACCTCAAGTGATGCATGGGACATATCTTAGCTGTTCTTGTTTGATAGTAGCTTATTGAAGTCCTTGGCCAAGGCCACTTGAAGATTATGAAAAGAGTTTCATAAGTCTTTATAAAGCTGATGATCAAACTTTAAGAACGAATATGGAGATCAATAAGAGTAGGCACCGCACCATGCTCTTATCATCTATGAGATATATGATGAGGGAATGAATTACACTAAAAGGCTGATCACTAAAAGGTTAAGTCAAACCATCTTGACTCTTCTTACATTTTGGTGGCCATGATGGATTACTAGATCCCAATCTTGGTCTATGAACTCTAGGTAGTTAACTTGGTTATTAATAAATTTAAAGTAGTTTAAATTTATCTAATTCTAAGTTTAACTTAAGAATTATATACTGAGTTCATTGCCAACATGTTAGAAGCCTAATGGGTCACATACCTATAATGAATGTTGAAAATAAAATGGGAGAGGTTTTTAAGTTGGACTTAATCAAATTAGAGGTTATGAACTTCTCATGCACTTGATTAAAATTGTTTAATTAAGTTGTGTCTAATTAATTAAATTGTTTAATTAAGTCATTGGGCCTAATTAATTAAATTGTTTAATTAAGTCATTGGGCCTAATTGATTAAATTAAACAATTAAGTTATTAGGCCTAATTGATTAAATTTGTTTAATTAAGTCTTTGGGCCTAATTGATTAAAATTGTTTAATTAAATTTTTGGGCTTATTTAATTAAATTATTTAATTAAGTTATTGGGCCTAATTGATTAAATTAAACAATTAAGTTAATTGGGCTTCTAAAGGACTTAATTAAATTGTTTATTCAAATTATTGGATTAATTAGCAATTACAAAATAGTTTTGTACTTAGGGTTTAAAATTAATCCAAGGTATAAATACCTAGCTATAACCTCCAAACAAAAAGTGGAGACCAACTGAAAAGAAAAAGGGAAAACGGCACATTAGAATTCCTTGTGTGAAGAAAAAGGGTTTTTCATTCACTCCCTTTTATGTGTTCAGCCCCACAATTTTGTGTAGATTATGAGTTTATGAAACTCATCTTTTGTCAAGCTTAGTCCTAAAATACTGACCATGTCATACATTTAATGGACAACATGTTTGCATATGTGGAAAGCACCGAAAAATAGTTAAAAGTCGGTATTGTACATAGGGGTGCAACTAAGTCGATCTAAGCCTCGAACAAGTTCAAATGAAGATTTTAAGATGAAATTGAAGATTTCACAATCTAAGGATGACTTAAAATAGTGATTCAGTGTTAAACCCTGCTCTATAAAATAATTACGATGTCATTTACATGCTCAATAGAATGTTTGCATATTTGAGAAGTTCGAGAAATCATTAAAAGACGATATTACCCCTAATGATACCATTAAGTCGATTAAGCCTCGAACTAGTTCAAATAGAAATTTTAAGGTGAAATTGAAAATTTCACAGTTTAGGGATGACTCAAAATAGTGATTTGGAGTTCGAGGATCAATTTGGAATCAAACAAGAATTTTCACTATCTAAAGGCAGAATGGTAATTTTGCCATCCAAGAACAAAATTTGAAATTTCGAGAGAATTTGGATCAAATTTGATTAATTGGAGTATGACATGAGTGTGAGGAGTGAAAAATATGAATTTTGGTAATTTTTTAGTTTTTGGGGCAAAATGTAATTTTTTACTTTTACGGGGGTAAAAGTACAATTTTGAAAATTTACTCCACTAAGATTTTGGTTAAGTCTAGAAACTTCATTTAAGCTATGGATAAGTGAAGAAAAATATGTGGTGGAGAAAGAAAGTCAAATGGATAATGAATAAATAATAAATTAATAAAAAATTAACATGTGTAAAAAAATAATATTTTATTATTTACTTAATAAAAAGCATAAAAAATCAGCCCATTCAACCCCTTGGTAGGCCAAAACCAGAAAAGAGAGAGAGAAACCAAAAACAAACCCTAGTGTGAGAAAATTCAAAGAAAAAGTGTAGAAAATCAAGGAAAACAAGTGGAAAAAGGTATGATTTTTCATTTTTGCTTGAGATCTTTTATTTCTAAGCAATTTCCCTTATTTTTCCATGCTTGAAATGAATGTTTTCATGGTGAATCAAGTGCTGGTCAAATGGGTTTAGAGAGAGAAAGAGGTTAGATTGAATTGATTTTGAGTGATGTCAGTGTTTAGTGTTAGTTTAACATGTTTAGAAACAAAACAACTGAGAACAATTGCATGATTTTCATGCTCATCACTTACCCATTTAGGCCGAATTCTTCATGAGAATATTGAGGAAAAATGTGATGTTATTTGCAGTAATTTGATTAAGAAATAATGGTTTATGGTGTAAGAATTAATTGTTTGTGATGAGAAAATCAAGTAAGAAAAATTTTAGCATTTATACACTCACCATGGTCAAATTTTTAGAGAGAAATTGGCTGGTGGAAATTAAGGAAATTGATGAGATTTTAGGGCATTTTGGTAATATTTGATGAATTATGAAGGTAGCAATTAAATGGGAATTTTTGGTGCAAGAAAAATTAAAATTTTTACCTAATAGGGGTGAAAACATAATTTGCAGTCTAAAATTGATAAATTGACCCGTGTTCACTGTCATTGAGTAATGTGGGTATAATTGGATTGTTAGAAATTGAAATGGGTCAAATCGGAGTTAAATTGAGGGTTTTAGCAAATGAGGTTGAGCGTAAGCAAATTGGTCGGACATCGCAATTAAACAACTATTCGAACAATTTTCATCCCATTTCCATGCATGTAGAACCTGAAATAATTTATAGTGGTTTGACACAAATAATTGAAAATGTGTCAAAAATTATGTATAGGTGGTGAGCCATTGGATATGGGTAAAGGACTGTACCCGTGGACTGAAAATAAGAGTATCTCTACTCATAATACTGTGAATAAACTTATTATCGTCTTAATTATCTAGAGTAGTTTTTATGCAATTGTGTGATTTATAGAAAATGGGTTTCAATAGTAAATTGTTGTGTTTTAAGAAAAATTATGATTTTATAAAATAATTTTATAAATTTTCTAGAAAAATTGAATAGTGGTTTTAAAAATAGAGTAATGGGAGACTGCTTACTTGTCTTGCAAATTACTGTTTGAATTGTATGACTTATGATAAATTGTGGGCATGACTGGCTCTTTTTATGATTTGATAAATACGTGAACTGCTTTGATTTGCCTTGATAGGTAAGGTAAGGATTGTGGGCCATGTTATGTTATGATAATTTTTATTTAATTAGTGGGATAATTGTGGTCGCTGCAGTGATGGGGGTTTCCATGGACATGCCTATAAGAGGGGCACGAAAATCCAATTATTGTGCTTACCTCAGTAGAGAGGCGCGTATGGTATCTCTTGAGGTAGGATTTGAGTTCACTTCACACCTAACCACCTCGTAAAAGTGAGACTCAGCCAATGCCAAGGAACGACTATATTGAGAAATAATGAATTTTATCAGCCTTGACGGACTCAAGCGGATGGCCCTGTACAAGGTATCCCCGAGTACAGATTTTGGCATAAGCCAAGTTTTAAAGATTGTGCATAAGCCATATGTATTACTTGAGTAAACCGAGTATTGATACTGTGAAAAATATATTGGATTTGAATATTTTATTGTCTCTTTTTTACTTGGCTTTAGATACTTTAGATGGTGTCTATTTACTCATTGGGATTTTATAATCTCACCTATCTTCCTATTCACATTTTAGGCTCAGGATAAGTTGTAGTTAGCCGGTTGCATCGAGGACTGCAACTGGATTGCATTCTCCAAAAAACTGTAAGTTCCCAGCTTTCAATGCAATTTGATTAGTTGTGGGCTCACATGTCACTGTAATTTAAATTTCATACTTTGGTCGTTTGTATCATAGTATGCATTAATATATTTATCTTTTACGCTGCGAAAATTAATTATCAATAGCATTATAAAAATTGTTTTAGAAGAAAAGAAATTATTTTATAGAATATTTTTATTATATTAAAATAGTAAAAAATTTTACTTCAAATGAAAAATTTTAGACTTCTAAAATTATTTTCAATTATAAAATTTATGTTTTCTACTCATCTTCTATATTTTTACTCGGTTTCGGAGTTTTCGAGGAGAAATGATGAAAATGCCCCTGTGAGCCAGGAGACAACATATTGTCGTTTTTGAATAAAAAATAACTTTTGATTATTTTTGAAATATGATGTTTAATGATTATTGCTCACTAGGGAAGTGCGAAAACTGATACGAAAGCCTTGCGAGCTTTCGGTCGGTGTTCGGGGTGTGAATACCTATCGAGACTTTGCAATAGTTGTCACGGGCTCGATGGGGAGTTCCGGGGCATGACATTCGGAGTTCGAGGACTAATTTGGAGTCAGTCTGGAATAGTGACTATCTAGGGGTAAAATGGTAATTTTTTCACTTGAGGACAAAATGGAAATTTTTAGAAAAGATTTTGACAACATTTGATCAAGATGTATTATTTGGAGTATAACTTGAGGTTTAGTAGTGAAAAATCTTAATTCCTTGTATTTTCGAAGTACAAGGGCAAAACGATAATTTTACCATCTCGGGGGTAAAATGGTAATTTTTCACCCCCAACACTTGTCAAATTTGTGGATTTTATTTATTGTGGGAATGGATAAATATGGCATAATGTGTGGTGGAGAAATAAGGTGTAAAAGTCAAATATTTAAATTATGGACCAATGAAAGCTTTCTGCGTGTCAAAGTTTTATTTTTTTATTATTTTCTTTATAAAAAGGCATAAAACCAGCCCATTTAAACCCCCATGGTCAGCCAAACAAAATGAAAGGAAGAACAAAACCCTAGATGGGGAAATTCAAATGGAGAGTGTGAAAATTCAAGGAATCAAGCTAGGTAAGGTGAAATTTCTTTATTTTTCTTGGAGATCTACACTACCCATGCTTTATTTTCTCATTTCCATGGTTGAATTGCATGTTTTCGTAAGGAATTCATGGCTGGCCAAATACGTATGGAGAGACAGTGATGTTGAAATTGATTTGATTTCAAGATATGTTAGTGTTTTCGGTTAGTTAGTAATGTGCAGTGTGAAAAAAAGTGAAGAAAATCACATAATCTTTGGTACCCTTCAATGGCCGAATGTTCCATGTTGTGTGTGTGTGATGGATTGATTTTATTTCAAGAGAAATTGTTTAGAAAATGATGAATTATGGTGAGAAAATGGAATAAGAAAATTTTTAGTGATGATGCACCATTATGGACGAATTTCCCATGAAGAAATAGGAAGATAATTGTGTTGAATTTTGTGTTATTTAGCTTGTGTTTGGTGATTTAAGGTATTAGAAAGGAAATGGAGTAGTTTGGAATTAAATTGGATGCGTTGGCCATTTAATCGGGTAATAGGCAGAATTAGATCAACACCGCGTTTAGGCGATGTTCGAACAATTTGCATTGCATATCATGCATTAGTATAGGGTCAAAATTAGTTTATTACAATTTAGGGGCAACGTAGTAAATTTCTTGACTTTGTGCTATGTCAAGGTAGTGAGCCATCCGAGAAAGGCAAGGGAATTACACTCGAGGATCACTAGTCAAAGTACTTGAATTCGGGTTCTGAAAACTGTGAGTAAACTTACTATTATCTAAGTTATCTAAAGTGGTTCTTGTCTATTATTATGAATTTTATGGAACATGGATTTAAAAAGGAAAATTTTTATGTTTTAGAAACAAATGTGTTTAAAATGAAATTATTGTGTAAATTGTTTCAAAAATTGAAAATGATTTAGAAAATAAAGTACTTGGAGACTGTGAATCGTTGCTTGGTAAATTGTATTTTGGTCTAAATGGCTTATGACAATTGTGCATGATTGGCTGATGGGTTATTGTGTTGTAAATATATATGCAATGCTGTTTGCCGTGCATGCTGGTTAGTATTAAAATGGCCTAGTCATGCTGCTAAAATTTTTTGGTTTATTGGTGGGATTTATGAGCTACTGCAGTAGGCGGGTTTCCGTGGACCGGGCCTATTTAGAGAGGCACGGTAAACCCCGTATGATATACCTCTAATGAGAGGCGCGGAGGGTAACTCCGGAGGTATGATAGAGTTCATCTCAAGTCAAACCATCACATGAGGGTGAACTTCACTAACGCCAAGGAATGGCTGAAAATTGAGAAATTGTAGAATTTAAACAGCCTTGGCGGTCTCAGTCGAATACCTTTGATCAAGGTGTCAACGAGTATGATTTTGTTGGCATAAGCCAAGTTTTCAGAAATTCATAAGCCATAATAATAATAATTTTCCATACAAAGTGAATTTATTTTACCTAGTGAAAAGAACTGAAATATTACTAACTATTTTATGAGGATTTATTTAATCGTTTCCATTTACTCGCCTTTGGATCGTTTAGATGGTATCTATTTACTCACTGGGATTTTATAATCTCACTACCCTCATTTCATCACATTTCAGGGTCAGGAAATCCCATAGTTAGCAGATTTTGTCATGGACCTTCAATTGGACTGAAAAAGGCAAAAAACTGTAGGTTCCCAGCTTCCGATACATTTTGGTTAGTTGTGGGCCCATGTGTCACTGTGATTTAAATTTCATACTTTGGTTGTTATATTATAGTATGTAAGAATATATTTAGCTCTTACACCGCGAAAATCATTTATTGATAGCTTTATAAAAATTGTTTTATAAAAAAATAGATTATTTTATTGAATAATGTTATTATATTCAAATAGTTATAATTTTTACTTCAAACGAAAGTTTTAGATACTTAAATTTATTTTTAAGCACGAAATATATGTTTTCTACTCACTTACTATATTCTCAGCCAGTTTCGAGGTTTTAGAGGAAAAATGATGAAAATGCCCTTGTGAGCCGAAAATCAATATTTTATTGTTTTGATTTGGAAATGTCTTATATTTCTTTGAAATATTATATTTAATAACTAGTGCTCATTGGGGAAGTGTGAAAATTGATGCTAAGCCTTGTGGGGTTCCAGTCGGCATTTCGAGTATGAGTGCCTATCGGGACGTTGCGACAGTTGTCACGGGCCCGATGGGGAGTTCCGGGTCGTGACAATTCAAATGGTATCAGAGCCTTTGGTTTTAAAGCTTCTGGTTTTAAATTGTTTTAAAAATTTACAGTGTCAGTGTGGCCCGAGTCAAGTTAGGTTAAGGGTATGTATTAGCATATAAGACCTAAAAATTATCTAAATTCATTTTGTTTATCTTATAGATCACCATGTCTAGGAAGGGTGATAATTCTGACACTTCTTGGAGCATCAGTGAGGGATCATTGGACTCCACGGCTAGGAGCCGTAGGTGCTCAGTACCTAGCAGCCCAGAAAGGTACCCGTTTAGAGTTCCTAATAATTGGACTCTAATGGATTTGAAAGCGTAGGTTCAGACCTCAGAAAGCTCTAGCACTATTGAGACCAATGAAAGTGCTAGCAGTAATGATGTTAATATAAGTATAAGAAACTCTCTCTTAAAAGTGTCTAAGGTGTATGCTATGGAAAGAACGAGAATGGCGATAGTTGAAGGAAGTTATCGTCCTAGGAAAGTGAAAGTTGTGAGACATTTTCCTCCTTAGTGCGAAAGGAATGCTGCCCCAGTGAGCGACGAGGAATGTCGGAGGATCCAACAAGCTTGGCTCTGAGAACAAAAAGAGAAATCCCAAGAGACGGAAAAAGATTTGAAAAAGGATCCCAAGGAAAAACGAGAGTAGAATCTTAACACTATTGTTGAGTTTTGTACTAACCAACTTTAGGGAGTTGTAGCAAATAAGGAAATAACAATAGTTATCTATGTAAAAGAACTAAGAGTTAGTTTTGTTTTGTATAACTGGTGTAGATTATAATATAGCTGTTTAAATAACTTGATCTGTACAGTAATCTAGTGGTGTGATAAAAATAGATTAATAAAATAAGTATTGAGGAAAAATATTTATCTTAGCGGTATGATTGATCATTTTATATAATTATGGTATACCGATGAAAGAAAGGCAATAATGGATTAAGCAACTGCAAAGTCTGATAAGAAATTATTCATTTTATAAACGTGATCCGTCAAGAACTGATAAGTAGGGTCGAACTCCTGACGATAAGTAATATGTAATCTGGAGTATACATAGCTAAGAGCCAATTGGAGATCATTACTTAATAAAATTGTACTGAATGTTGCAGTGAAGGTATATGAATGTCGATAGTGAAATATATTCAAAGCAAGATATGTGGAGACTAAGGACTCTGATCGAGAACTGCAATAGAAAGTTAACTCTACAAATGGCAGTCTCCATGATTGTAACAAGTATAGAGGTTATTAATATATAAATATGCGTTAAATTGTTAAAGTTATAAATGGCTTTAAGGATGAATCTTTCATAGTTTAAGTCCTCAACAAATTTATATTGAAGTATATATTAAAGCAACTTGGAAGCATGCGGAGAAAGTATAAGAAAATATAATGTGAATCGAAAGGCTTCTCTATGGACTTAGGTATTGGGAATAGCATAAGGGTAAGACTCATGAGTTGAAATATGATCATCGGTTTGGGATGCTAAGTTTTGTTATTTGGAGTTTTTAGTACATTGGGGAAATATTAAGATGTAGATGATCAGTAGTGAATAATGAGAATGGTGGAATACCATGAATAATGGACAATCACGTAGGTGATAATATGTGTTGTGAATTCATTACACCGTATAGGGAAGATGTCTTAAGGCGAGACTTGAAACGCATGAATCTTGGGACATACACTTGGAGTTATAATTTACAAGTCCGAAGTGTTTAAGGTATGAATAAATGGAATTAGTATTAGTCGAGATACGTAAAACTATTAAATTAATTTTTGTAGAGTATGCATGATAATAGAATAGAGGAACATAGTGCGGTGACACCATTTGGTGAAGTTACTATACTTTTTGGAGAGAATATTTTAAAGTGAAAATTACTGATTGTTGACAAGCGTTATAGGACGAAATGAATTTGAAAATATTGACTTTGTCTATCATATGTGATAAACCAAGAAAATATAAATAGTTATGGAAATTGTGACGTAAGTTTGGAGGAAAACCAATCGGGAAATGATGATTAAAGTGGTAACCTTAGATTTGTATACAATGTGACAGATATGAAATTTAACGTATGAATTGGATTGAAGTTATTAAACTTGATTCAAATCTTGTAAATTAGAGTTTTAAGGTTTTTGAAAAGTATTGATACGAATGAATTGAAAAAAATTGTCTTTATTGCCTTACATATGGGCATATAAGGGAAGGAAAATTAGAGAATTTCCAAGATGGATAAGTAAAGGTAAATTAATATGTGGAGCATCGAGACAAATAATATTTTGAATAAAGTCAAATCTTAAGAAATGAAGAAGACGAGAAATTAAACCTTATTAAAAGTTAAAGAGAAAGTGATAAAAAGGTTAGACGAAGGAACGAGATACTGATAAGAGATATCGATACCAAGTAATGAAAGTGTGACTGGAAATGTCTAAATATTGTTTTGACTTTATTGGAAGGAAACGATCAGTAACAAGACAAGTAAGCCGATACTTATGTGCATGAAGGTGAATGCACTATGTTAATTGAGTTGTTATGCCCCTATATAAATGGTGCTAGGGTTTCAAAATGTTTTATATGTGAATATGTGTTGAGTATGTATAGTAGCTTGGAGGAAACTGGTGTTGATTTCAATTAAACGATTGTGAGATTCCAAAAATTGATTATATCTATTATGGTTTATGGATATAAGCATATGAATTAACTCAAGAGTGAACATCAATGACTACTATAATTTATGTATGGTCATGAAGTAAGAAGTTAATGAATAAATTTACTCTAAGGGTGAGCTTGAATTATGCTATGCATAGCAATGGATAATTACAAGATCAAAGGACTAAATGTGGTGAAATGGTTAAAGGCGTTCCTTTTGGGGAAAGAAAAGGTCTTGGGTTTGAACCTCCCTGCGGTAAACTGCAAGCTACAGACTACAGTGAAGACTGAGTGGGAGTGAGGAGGACCCAGACATAACAATACCTTGGAGAGATAATCTTTCAAGAGGAATGTCACATGTGGAATTGGCAGCTTGGGATTAAATGATTCGGAAAAGTCGAATCCAATCTAAATGCCATGTAAAGTTTTATAACTGAGATTAATATATATAAATTACTTGAAAGGTCTATTTAAAAGTCTATTTAGGTTCGAAGAGTGAACTATGACATGAATGATCGAGTCAAGGCAAATCTTTGAAACATCAATGGTGTTACAAGGTATATGTGTATAATAAATTACAATTTAATGGAAGTGACATTGTGATGCAGTGATATATAGTACAGGGAAACTTAAACATATGATTGATGATGAATAGAAAAGAGTATAAGCACTTAAATGATGTGAATCTATAAGGGATATGGATATCCAGATATGCATGTACATAAGTATATATGGAGTCGATGATATGATCAACTAGAGTAAGACTTATTCATAGAGATTCAGAATTTGAACTTGATATATTTGATAAGTTGTATAGAAAATGAAATGATCAGAAGTTTTATTAGAAGCAGAATTATGGTGACCTAAGGGAATTTTGGGAAATAATTAAGGAAATGTAATCTATGGCGAGGTTAAGCCATATGAGAGGGACTAATATGATTAAGAAGGTAGAAGTTATATAAATTCGTGATAAACATGAAGTATGTGGAAATAATTAAGACTATTAATTTTCTCTAAGGTTGAGAATACATACGGAACTAAATGTGGCATGCTAAGGATGCTACAAGCAATATAATAGTGTGTAAGGATAAGAATGAATGAATGTTGAAAGGTTGATAAGGAATGAAGTAATGAAATAGTTCAAACTCAATGATGGTGATAGAGACATGTTTGAGGTCTCGATATAAGAGAGCATGACTATGAAAGATATTACAGATATGATTTTAAAGGACAATGCTAGACAAGAGTGAAGTACTCAAGTTGAATTGAAGGTAAATGTGGTAAATGAATCAAAACTCCTATGAAGGGTGATGATATAGAGAATTGAGCATCAAGTGAAAGACTAATGCCCCCATATTCTCTATGAGTTTGATTAGTGAAATTTTAAGGTCAAAATTTTATTTTAAGGGGGGTAGTGCCATCAAGCCCAGTCCTAAAATACTGACCATGTCATACATTTAATGGACAACATGTTTGCATATGTGGAAAGCACCAAAAAATAGTTTAAAGTCGATATTGTACCTACGGGTACAACTAAGTCGATCTAAGCCTCGAACAAGTTCAAATGAAGACTTAAAGATGAAATTGAAGATTTCACAGTCCAGGGATGACTTAAAATAGTGATTCGGAGTTCGAGGGTTGATTTGGAGTCAGTCTAGAATAATGACTATCTAGGGGTAAAATGGTAATTTTGCCAGTTGAGGACAAAATGGGAAATTTTAGAAAAGATTTTGACTACATTTGATCAAGATTGATTATTTGGAGTATAATTGGAGGTTTAACAATGAAAAATTTTAATTCTCGATATTTTCGGAGTATAGGGGCAAAACGGTAATTTTACCACTCTAAGGGCAAAATGGTAATTTTCCACCCCCAACACTTTTCAAATTTGTGGATTTTATTTATTGTGGGAATGGATAAATATGACATAATGTGTGGTGGAGAAATAAGGTGTAAAAGTCAAATATTTAAATTATAGACCAATGAAAGCTTGCCACGTGTCAAACTTTTATTTCTTTATTATTTTCTTTATAAAAAGGCATAAAACCAGCCCATTTAAACCCTCATGGTCGGCCAAACAAGAGGAAAGGAAGAACAAAGGAAGAACAAAACCCTAGGTGGGTAAATTCAAAGGGAGAGTGTGAAAATTCAAGGAATCAAGCTCGGTAAGGTGAAATTTCTTTATTTTTCTTTGAGATCTACACTACCCATGCTTTATTTTCTCATTTCCATGGTTGAATTGCATGTTTTCATAAGGAATTCATGGCTGGCTAAATGGATATGGAGAGAGAGTGATGTTGAAATTGATTTGATTTCAAGATATGTTAGTGTTTTCGGTTAGTTAGTAATGTGCAGTGTGAAAACAAGTGAAGAAAATCACATAATCTTTCGTACCCTTCAATGGTCGAATGTTCCATGTTGTGTGTGTGTGATGGATTGATTTTATTTCAAGAGAAATTGTTTAGAAAATGATGAATTATGGTGAGAAAATGGAATAGGAAAATTTTTAGTGATGATGCGCCATTATGGCCGAATTTCCCATGAAGAAATGGGAAGATAATTGTGTTGAATTTTGTGTTATTTAGCTTGTGTTTGGTGATTTGAGGTATTAGAAAAGAAATGGAGTAGTTTGGAATTAAATTGGACGCGCTGGCCATTTAATCGGGTAATAGGCCGAATTAGGTCAACACCGCGTTTAGGCGATGTTCGGACAATTTGCATTGCATATCATGCATTAGTATAGGGTCAAAATTAGTTTATTACAATTTAGGGCAACGTAGTAAATTTCTTGA
The DNA here is from genome assembly GCA_036013995.1 of Theobroma grandiflorum. Lineage (NCBI taxonomy): Eukaryota > Viridiplantae > Streptophyta > Magnoliopsida > Malvales > Malvaceae > Theobroma > Theobroma grandiflorum. Next base: position 12,045,359 of record CP142126.1, read on the forward strand.
CTTTGTGCTATGTCAAGGTGGTGAGCCCTTCGAGAAAGTCAAGGGAATTACACTTGAGGATCACTAGTCAAAGTACCTGAATTCGGGTTTCGAAAACTGTGAGTAAACTTACTATTGTCTAAGTTATCTAAAGTGGTTCTTGTCTATTATTATGAATTTTATGGAATATGGATTTAAAAAGGAAAATTTTTATGTTTTAGAAACAAATGTGTTTAAAATGAAATTATTGTGTAAATTGTTTCAAAAATTGAAAATGATTTAGAAAATAGAGTACTTGGAGACTGCGAATCGTTGCTTGATAAATTGTATTTTGGTCTAAATGGCTTATGACAATTGTGGATGATTGGCTGATGGGTTATTGTGTTGTAAATATATATGCAATGTTGCTTGCCATGCAGGCTGGTTAGTATTAAAATGGCCTAGTCGTGTTGCTAAAATTTTTAGATTTATTGGTGGGGTTTATGAGCTACTGCAATCGGCAGGTTTCCGTGGACTGGGCTTATTTAGAGGGGCATAGTAAACCTCGTATGATATACCTCTGATGAGAGGCGCAGAGGGTAACTCCGGAGGTATGACAGAGTTCATCTCATGTCGAACCGCCACGTGAGGGTGAACTTCGCTAACGCCAAATAATGGCTGAAATTTGAGAAATTATGGAATTTAAACAGCCTTGGCTGTCTCGGTCAGATACCTCTAATCAAGGTGTCACCGAGTATGATTTTGTTGGCATAAGCCATAATAATAATAATTTTTTGTGCAAAGTGAATTTATTTTACCTAGTGAAAAGAACTGAAATATTACGAACTATTTTATGAGGATTTATTTATTCGTCTCCATTTACTCGCCTTTGGATAGTTTAGATGGTATCTGTTTACTCATTGGAATTTTATAATCTCACCACCCTCCTTTCATTACATTTCAGGGTCAGGAAATTCCATAGTTAGCAGATTTTGTCAAGGACTTTCAGTTGGACTCGAATCGGCAAAAGTTGTAAGTTCCCAACTTTCGATGCATTTTGGTTAGTTGTGGGCCCACACGTCACTGTAATTTAAATTTCATACTTTGGTTGTTTATATTATAGTATGTAAGAATATATTTAGCTCTTACGCTGCGAAAATCATTTACTAATAGCTTTATAAAAAATATTTTATAAGAAAATAGATTATTTTATTGAATAATTTTATTATATTCAAATAGTTACAATTTTTACATCAAACGAACATTTTAGATACTTAAATTTATTGTTAAGTGCGAAATATATGTTTTCTACTCACCTACTATATTCTTAGCCAGTTTCGAGGTTTTAGAGAAAAAATGACAAAAATGCCCTTGTGAGCCGAAAATCAATATTTTATTGTTTTGATTTGGAAATGTCTTATATTTCATTGAAATATTATATTTAATAACTATTGCTCACTAGGGAAGTGCGAAAGCTGATTCTAAGCCTTGCGAGGTTTCGGTCGGCATTTCGGGTATGAGTGCCTATCGAGACATTGCGGCAGTTGTCACGAGCCCGATGGGGAGTTCCGGGTCGTGACATCTTTGCTAGCACATTGTCAAGGCTTAGCACTCACAATCCTTAAAGAAGGATTTTCTCATTCATTGGTGTGGATCACCATTAGAGGCTGCACAAGAATTCCTTGGACAACTTTGGTTTGCAACAACCGGGCTGAGGTGGTTGAGCTTTTGAAGGCTGATTTGGTGGTTTAACAAAGGATTCATCAACCTTTGTTTGTCACAGCCCAAATTCCGGGCCATGACCGGCGCATGGGCCCATTGGGCATAGCCCACTAAGCAGAAGCAAGCCTTTTTCAATAATCATGTTCAACATTTCATAAATCTTGCATTACCATTCCAAAACCACAATTTGTGATTCACAACTCAATGTATTTTAGTACATAACATGTATACCACATATTTATATTTGCATTTTCTCAAAGTACTGTCATTCATTGCCATCTCATAGAGGCACCACCAATCCAACATATATATATATATATATACTTCATTTATAACAAGACTCCTAGTACCTACCAAAAGACTTTCAACCGTTAGCGGAGTGACTTTGAATAAAGGCACAGCTACTGAATGCCATAGTACCTACCAAAAGACAAGCATGAGTGGACAACTTGGTCCAGGTCCCAATTGCCTCTAAATCTAAAAACATGAAGTTTAAAAATATGAGTATAAAACTTAGTGAGTGAACATAGGAAGGGAACAAGCAACGGTAAGGAAAATTTGAAAATCATGATGCACTTGTTTTGAAAACAATGCAATTTAATTTAATCTCTTACTAAAATCCTTTATTTCAAACATCAATTAGTAAACTCTTAGTGTTGCAAAAACCCATGCTCAATCATGAAGATAAAGGAGTGAAAGAAAAATTATATTAGAACTAAGCAAAGTAGTAACGTGACAGCACATTTCTCACTATAGTGAAAGGCATTCTCGATTTGCATATATTTCAGTTTCTCAAGTATATTTCTCACTAAAGAAGTCCAATTAGCATTATTTTTAGACCATTAGAAAGATAAGAGGTTGGGATACATCTTTGATGTTGACCACTTTGCTCAGTTCTAACTGGAAGGTGGCTAAAATGTTTTTCAAAATGAAAGCACTTTCACTGCAGTAGAAAGGTACTTTGGGTTTGCATATGTTTTATTTTTTCAAGCATATCTCACACTAAAGAGGTTTAATTGACATGATGTTTGGACCATTGGAAAGCTAAGAGACTGGTCTACAACTTTGGTTTTCATGACTTTACCCAGTTCTGACCGAAAGATGGTCAAAAAAATTATCAAAATAAAAGAAAGGCATAGGACTCGAGAACCACCTGAGAGTTTCTGGCTGCAGCCAAAAACAATCTTGCTACAGCCAACAACAGGGCATAGAAAAAAGAATTTTTGTTGAACACAAAGGAAACCATTTTTGCTGCAATAAACTCAAATTAAAATACTTAGCATTTCTCAAGGTACAACATGCATGATTCACATACATTACAACCATAAACCATATTGATAAATTTTCTATTTCATAAATATATTTACACATATATAACCACAAATACCACCACCACATTACCAGCTCATGTGCAACCCCCACATCGTGCACAACTAATGTCATCCTCTATACTCCTACACCTTTTCATCACTGGCATATGCATCCCCCCACATCGTGCACACGCACAGTTACATTTAGTCATCACTGGCATGTGCATCCCCCCACATCGTGCACACGCACGGTTACATCAATTACACAAAATTACTTAACAATACATATCAGCATCTTATAGAGGTATATGGATTCATCACAATCATGTTCCACATCACAAAAACATTTCACTAAAGGCTTGTTATCACGACCCGGAACTCCCATCGAGCTTGTGACAACCGCCGCAACATCTCAATAGGTATTCACACCCCGAATACCGACCGAAATCTTGCAAAGCTTTTATATCTGTTTTCTTATCTCCCCCGTTAGCAATCGTTACTAAATATCATGTTTTAATGGCTCTTAAGCTTTTTCCAACTTAAAACTATAGAAAAATAATTTTCGCCTCACAAGGGCATTTTGGTCATTTTCCTTCCAAAATACCGAAACCAGCTAAAAAGGCAATATGTGAGTGAAGGACACGTATTTCGTAATCAAAAATAAGTTTGGATGTTTAAAACATTCATTTAAAGTGAAATTATAACTTTTAGAATAAAATAAAAATATTAAATAAAATATTCTATTTTCTTATAAAATAATTTTTATAGAGTCATCGGTAAATAATTTTTGTAGTGTAAAAGCTAAATATATTCACACATACTATAATATAGACAACCAAAATATAAAATTTAATTTACAATGACACGTGGGCCCATGACTAACCAAAAGCATTGAAAGCTGTGAACCTACAGTTTTTGATTATTGAAGTCCAATTGTTGTCTTTGACAAAATCCATTAACGACGGACTATCTTGAGCCTGAAATGGATGGAAATGAGGGTAGTGAGATTATAAAATCCCATTTAGTAAATTGACATTATCAAAAATATTTAAAGTCGAGTAAGTGGAGACAAATAAAATAGTTTATCCCAATATGTGTTTCATAACATAAATCTTCGGTTTACTCAAATAATCAACTTGGCTTATGAATCTCACAAAACTTGGCTCTTGCTAAAATTAGTACTCGTCAATGCCTTGCGCATGGCATCCACTCGAGTTCGCCAAGGCTATTAAAAGTCACATACACATAAAACACATTTTTACATCTAATAACACAGTCGTCCCTTGACGTTGGCTGAGTCTCACTTTCATGTGATGGGCCGGCGTGAGGTGCACTCAAATCCCACCTCAGGAGATACCCTACGTGCCTCTCCAATTCAGGTGAGCACATTTAATTGGATTTTCGTGCCCCTCTTATAGGTTGGTCCACGGAACCCCGTCACTGTAGTGACCTCTCTAATCCCATCAATTCAATAAACATTTTGATAGCATGATTTGGCAATTTCATTGCTAACCAATTTATTAGGACAAAGTAGATAACTCACATTTTTCAATACAATTATCAATTCAGCCAATCGTGCCATAATATTATATGCCATTTAATTTAAATCATAATTTACAATAAAGCGCGTGGTTTCTGATTACTCTAATTTCAAATCAATCATCCAATTTTTCAATTCAATTTATAAAAATTCATTTTATTTTATTAAATCACATTTTTCTCATAAAACAAGCAATTTGCCATTTAAAAATCATTTTTCCACAAAATCACCAATTTGAGTAAAATCTACTCTAGATAATTAAGGCGATAATAAGTTTACTCATAGTACTAGGAGTTCAAAATACTACTATTCTCGATCCTCAAACACAATGTCTTCACTTTTACCAATATAGTTTGCTCACCACCTATCCATAATGCACAGCAAACAATTCACTGAATTAGTGCTAAATTGATATAAAACCAAATCAGGCTCTATTCTAATACGTAAAATGAAATGTGAAATGATCAGGTGACTATCTAGTTACAGTATCTTTTCTAAATTCCATTGTATACCTATATAAATCGATACTGGCCTCATTTGATTTTTCACCCGATTAATTGGCCAATATACCCAATTTAACTCCAATTAATTCTATTTCTTTTTCAATACTCTAATTCATCAAATACTAGTCAATTAACATGAAATGTGGCAAAACCTCCTTCACATTTCATTTTGGAATATTCGATTAAGGTGTGTCTACTAACATTAAAATTTTTCAAGCTACATTCTTACACCATAAATCTTTAATTCCCACACAATAAACCATTATTTCCCTATCAAATCACTTGAAATTCAATCAATTTCATCACCAATAATTCATATAGGAAATTCGGCCTATGAGGATTTAATATGAAATTTGTGGCTTCATGCTAAATGCCATCATTTTTGGTTTCCATCACCACCATTTATTAAAACCATTAAATCCTAACCAATTAACTGAAAATGTCACAAAATTCCTTTCCAATATTCACTCCATAAAATTCGGCCTTGATGGGTAATAAGAGAAAATGAATTTTTCTTGGTTTTTTTTCATACTACACATTACTAACTAAATAAAAACACTAAAATCTATTGAAATCTAACCAATTCAAGCATCAAAAACCTCTCTCTAAAGCTTTGACCAGCAAGAATACCATCATGAGATCTTGATTCTCAACCGTTTAAAATGGAAAATAATGCACAAGAATGATAGATCACTAGCCAAAGTCAAGAAATTTTACCTTTACTAGCTTGATTGCTTGAAATCCAACAATTCCCCTTTGAATTTCTCACTCTAGGGTTTGTTCTTCTTCTTTTCTTTCTTTTCTCTCTTTGGTCGACCCTTTTGAAGAGAAATGGGCCGGTTTTATGCTCTTTTATAAAGAAAATAATAAAGAACTAAAAGCTTGACACTTGTCACAATCTCATTGGTCTATAATTTAAATACTTATCCTTTAACCTTTATTTCTCCACCACATAAAATGCCATAATTATCCATGATATAAAAGTGTTAATGGCTGAAATTTGAGGGCTTGACAAGTGTTTGGTGGTGTAAAATTACAATTTTGCCCCCAAGGTGGCAAAATGATGATTTTGCCCCTATGCTTCGAAAAATACCAGAATTACAATTTTTCACTTCTCAACCTCAAATCATACTCCAATAAATCAAATGTGGTTAAAATCTTTTTTAAAAATTCCCATTTTGTCCTTAGGTGGCAAATTTACCATTTTGCCCCTAGATCTCAAAAATTTCGATTCGACTCCAAATCATCATTTTAAGTTATTTATGGACTTTAAAATTTTCAATTTCATCTTAAAATCTTCATTTGAACTTGTTCGAGGCTTAAATCGACTTAGTTGTACCTCTAGTTACAATACCAACTTTTGTCGATTTTTCGGGGCTTTCCAAGAACGCAAACATGTTGTCCATCACATGTATGACATAGCAAGTATTTTAGGGCTGGGCTTGACACTTGTTCCCATGCATTTTTATAGAAAAACAATTAAAATGTTTCAATCAACCACATATGCTTTAATCCAAAAACATTTTATGCATGTTCACTCACTGGTCTTGTTGATTCTTTTGCTTGACTCTAGCTTCAACTATAGCTCCAAATGGACATTTAAGGCCTTGTTGGAACCTATCACACACAATGGCATCACAAACGAACTCAATTCACATAACCATAATTCTAAAAGCTATTGCCTAAATCATGTTTTACTAGTTATTCCTAACTAGCTTCCAACTACTATTAAGTGGTTATCTATTCTCTCCATCCTAGTATCACTAGAAATAAATAAACAAACCTCAACAATAAATAAACTCACTACTCCAATTACTAGCCATTATCAATAACTCAAAAATTCAACTCAATTTCATTACTCACCTTGATAATTCGGTAATTGAATTCCTTCTCAAGAATACTCAAGCTATTAAGGAAAATCTCTCTTTCTCTCTCTAAATTTCTAGCTAGTGAGAGAAAGTATTGTAGAAAGACTTTTGAGGGTTTTAAGGGGAAAGAGTAAGAGAGCACAAAAAGTTCCATGGAAAAGTGCATAAAAGCATGAAATTTTGGATTAACTTGAGAAAATCTATGGAGGTTTGGAAGCAAGCTCCCATGGAAGGTTAGAAAACACAAGAAAGTAAGAAGAAGAAAAATAAGCGCTAGAAATTTGAAGAAGCTGCTGGAAGAAGGAGATATTTATAGATAAAGTTGACTAAAGTTTTACTTATTTGCAAAAATGCCATTCACTAGTTGACTTTGCCTTTTTTCTTTCTTTTGATTCAACTTTTTACTCTTTTAATACTAAGACAAAGTCCATAATAGTCTAAAACTACTCGAGTTCACGAAAACTTAAAAATTTAGAATCGAGATAAAAAATGACCATTTTACCCTTATCTTGGAAATCATCATTATTTCCTATTCTTTCGTTATTTTATCCTCATTTTCATCACTCGTTCCTTAGGCCTACTTAGGCTTTAAAAACATCAAAAAACCCATTCGTAGGAGCTTACCAAGAGAAACGACAAAATTACCCATAGTCCGTATTATCGCATCTACTTCTAGTTACGTGTTTATTTAGGTCGAGATTTCACAAGTTCACTTCTAAATTACCCTTTTTAACTCAATAGTAACCTCAATTGGCATCCGTAAACTTTATTAGCCACCATATCAAAATACAGGGTTCTACATTGTTATTCAAGTAAACTGATATGTTCATATTCTTTCAATTTCATTTAATTTCGTATTCGATTTGGCATGAAAGAAATCTTGGGTAGGTGAGGAGAAATTTAATTTTCTTTTGAATTTATTTTCATTGCATTTTATTTGCATTTGATGCATGATCAACCCTCACACAACACCTTCACTCCCTCACATTAAAACCCTTAAAAGTTTTTGCTTAACGCTTTCTCTCAGTAGCTAGAGATTTTAAAGAAAAAAAGAGAGATTTTCCTTAATAGCTTGAAAACTCTTGAAAAGGAGTTCAACTACAAATTCACCAAGGTGAGAAATGAGTTAGGATTGATTTTTAAGTTGTTGATAATGGTCAATATTTAGATTTGTGAGTTGTTTTATTGTTGAGGTTTGTTTATTTATATCTAGTGTTATTAGAGTAGGGAAAATAAATACGCAGTCAAACAGTAATTGGAAGCTAGTTAGGAAAAACTAGTAAAGCTTGATTTGGGTAACTGCTTTTGGAGTAATATTAATGAAAATTAGGTTGGTTGTGATGATATTGTGTGTGATAGGTTCCAACGAGACCCCACATCTTCATTTGGAGCAATAATCAAAGTTGAAATCGATCAAGAAATCAACAAAGACTTGTGAGTAAACTTACATAAAAATGTTTTGGGATCAATGCATATGTGCTTGATTGAATGACTTGAAGTGTTTTATTGGGTTTTTCTTTAAAATATGCATAGGAACAAGCCCTTGATGAAATGCGTTTATGCTGTGAAAATGTGTAATATAATGAAATCATGTTTTCCATTATTATATGGATATGTATGTTATGCTGTGAATGATAATGTTGTATAATAACTATAATCGTGCATGTACGGTGTAGGAGTGCATGTGACGGTGTCATGGTGTGCGGTGTGGGAGTGCACATACCGACGACGATGTGGTGTGAGAGTGCGTATGATGATATTGAAATGTGTGGTGTGGGAGTGCATATGAGTTGGGTGAGGTGGTAGTGCTATACATGTTTATATATGCTATAGTATGGTTATGAAAAATAATATGTGATTGTAATATGTTGAAATTGTTAATTGCTTCCAAATTGATTTTCATTGCAGCAAAAATATATTTTTGTTGCAATAAGAATCCTTTTAACTTAGTTGCACTGTTTCTCGCTACAGCGAAATTGCATTCTCGCTGCAAAGAGAAACTCTGGGGTGGTTGGGTGTGGATCCAGCCCTGGATTTCGCTGCAGCGAGAAACTCTCAAGTGGTTCAAAATTTGGCCTGAATTTCGCTGCAGCGAGAATGACTTTTTGTATCACGACCTGGAACCACCCTCGAGTTCGTGACAACCGTCGCGATGTCCCGATAGGCACTTATCCCCCGAGTACCCTATCGAGACCTCGCAAGGCTCTCGTACCAGTTTTCCATCTCCCCATGTGGTTATTAGTTTCAAAGTAACATTTTTCAAAGAATAAAATCAGATTTCGGATCAAAACAGTCAAAATGCATAATTTTCCACATAAGGGCACTTTCATCCCTTTTGTCCAAAAATTTCAAAATCGGTAAAAACGTTACATACAAGTAGAATAAACAAAATTCATAATCGAAAATAAATTTTGATACCGAAAATTCTTGTTAAAATAAACTTTTTAGATAATAGAATAAAATAAAAATATTAAATGAAATACTACATTTTATTGTAAAACAATATTTTTAGAAATGTCAAAAATCAATTTTTAGCACGTGAAAATAAAATAAATTTATACATACAGTATTGCGGATAAACAAAGTATGTATATTAATTACAATGACACGTGGGCCCCATTATGTACAACTATGTACCTTTGTTTGCTAGGACGCGACTTTGAACTAGCCTCTCAATGCAATCCGAGTGTCTATCAATAGTCTCGAGCCTGAAATGGATGGAAGAAAGGGTGGTGAGTTTTACAACCCAGTGAGTAGATAATTACCATCTAAAACATCTAAAGTCGAGTAGATGGAGACAAAGGAAAACACCAAGTAATTGAGCAGTTCATAGCTCAAACTTTGATTTTTTTTATCACATATAAGACATTTCAAATTTCGATACAAATCATCAAAATCATCAAAATCCTTAAATCACTAGGGCTTATGATTTCTTTCAAAACTAGGCTATTGCCGAAACTCTTACTCGATGATGCCTTGGCCCGGGGCATCCAACTGAGTCTGCCAAGGCTGTTAAGATCATATCATATTTGGAAATACAGTCATTCCTTGACGTTAGCTGAATTCACTCTCACGTGGGGTCAGACATGGAGTAAATTCTATGGTCACCTCAAGAGTTACCCTCCGTGCGTCTACAACCGAGGTGATATATAACTGAGTTTACCGTGCCCCTCCTAAAGGCAGTCCACGGAAACCCCTATCACTGTAGTGACTAATCAACCCACCATTTTACTAAAACCTTTAAGTAGCATACATGGCCAGTACAGTTCTATATATCACATTCAAATAAATAACAGTGCACATATTTCACAATAATATGAAAGCTCAGCCAGCATGCTAACATAATATCATAAGCCACAATTTTAATAGCACATAAGATTCACAATTCACCAAGTAAGTCTCCATATACTCCATTTTAATAAAATCAACATTAAATTTGAAAACAGTATTTCTTTTCAAAATAATTTATAAAATTCATTTATTTAATCATATTTCATCAAAAAACATTTTAATTGAAAATCATAATACTTTATACTTCAATTTTATCATGCCTTAAAAAGCATAAAATTCATATATATAAAAAAAACCACTCTAGATGTTACAGACGATAATTTATCCACTCACCTCGTCAAGAGTGCAAAATACTCCTGCTTTTAATTTCCACTATACTGAATTTTTCCCGCATTTGGGGGACACACCACCTATACATAATTTTCGACACATTTTCAATTATTTGTGTCAAACCACTATAAATGATCTCAGGCTCTACATGATACATGGAAATGAGATAAAAATGATTCGGACAGTCGTTTAATCACGGTGTCCGATCAACTCGCCTACACGTTGTTTAAATTGCTAAAATTCTCAATTTAACTCTGATTTAACCCATTTCAATTTCTAATAGTCCAATTATATCCACAATACTCAATTATTGTAAATGTGAGTCAGGGTATCAGTCCTAGACCACAAATTACGCTTTTACCCCTATTAGGTAAATTTTGTATATTTGCATCGAAAATTCCCATTTAATTTCTATATTCATAATTCATCAAATCCCACTTAAATACCTCAATTTAGCATCAATTTCAGCAGCCACTCATCCCCTATAATATTCGACCATAATGGGTTTCAAGAGGAAAAATCAGTTTTCTTGCTAGATTTTGGTATATTTCATTTCTGCCTAACTAAAAACATTAAATCAACCTAAAATCTACCAAAATCAAGCATCAAAACTATCCCTACAATATTTGGCCAGCATGGGTTTGGTATGCCCATTTGAGATTCATGCATGGAAATTGAAGAAAAATGGATGGGTAAGGTAGATTTCAAAGAAAATTAAAGGAAATTTACCTTTAGCTTGATAAATCTTGAATTTCCACACTTTTCCCCTTGAAATTCAGCCTAGGGTTTCTTGGTTTTCTTTTCCCTTTTCTCTTCCCTTGCTGGTCGGCCTAAATGGGTAAAACTGCTAAGGAAATTTTGTTTTTTATAAGCCATTAAAATATTATTTCTTTACTTGACATGTGGCACCATTTTATTGATCCATGTGTAATTATTTAAAATTTATTCATTCTTTCTTCACCACACATTATTTCTCAGTTATCCAAGACATTAATTGAATTCCATGTGTTGTCAAATGCCATGGTGGAGGAAATTTTCAAAAATTATAATTTTGCCCCCATAATTATGCAAAATTATAATTTTGCCCCAAATACTCCATAAATTGTAAAAGTTCAAAATGTTCACCTTTCAATCTCAAGTTATAGTCCAATTGATCAATCTTAGTCAAATGGGGCCAAAATCTTTTTGAAAAAATTTTTGTTTTGTCCTCTAGTGGCAAAGATTACCATTTTACCCTTGTGCTCCAAAAATACCGAGAATTAAAATTTTTCACTGCTAAACCTCTTATTTTACTTCCAATGATCATATTATACTTCAAATGATTGATCTTGATCAAAATTTTCATCAAATAACCCAATTTAGATTTTAGGTGGCAAAATGACCATTTTACCCCTAATCGATCAATATTCTCAATTGACTCCAAATTGGCCATCGAACTCTGAATCCCCATTTTAAGCCATCCCTGGATTGTGAAATTCTCAATTTCACCTTAAAATTCCTATTTTAATTAGTTCGAGGCAAAAATCAACTTACTCATCCCTCTAGTTGTAATAACGACTTTCAATACCTTTTAGGGGCATTCAAGTATATAAACATTTCATCCAGCACATGGATAGCATGACATATACTTTATAGAGTCAGGTCTTACATTTTGTTGTAGCGAGAAACCCTCTATTTTGCTTATCTTGCTTGGATATTTGCTGTGGTTTTCACTCTTTTCAACTTTATTATTGATCATAGATCCTTCAGCTTAAAGGATTAAATAATCAAGGGTTGAATTAAAGGGCTTTACAAGAAATTAAACTCAATTGCATTTTTTTTTAACATAAGTGCATGATGTTTTCAAAATCTTTCCATATCGTTTGCTTTGTTCCCTTCTTATATTCACTCACTAGGTTTATACTCACTCTTTTAAACTTCATGTTTTCAAATTCGGAGGTGGTTGGGACCTAGATTGAGGTGTCCACGTGCATTCACCCTTTGGTAGGCATTTTGGCATTCAGTAGTCGTACCCTCACCCAAAGTTACTCCACTGGTCATCAGGAGTCTTTTGGCATGTGTGCATGTACATTATATGTGAATAGTTAAGACTTATTTTGTAAACCATATATGTATATCTTGATTGATGATGCCATTACGAGATGGCAATGAATGACAATATTTTGGGTTTATACAAATATAAATATCTGGTTGAAATGGTATATTATCAAAATATGTGTATATGAGAATCACAAATTGTCGTCAAGGAATGGTGATGTATGTTTGATGAAATGATAAACAAATTACATAGAAAGGCTTGCTTTGGCTTGGTGGGCTGTGCCCATTCGTCAGTCATGGCTCGGGATTTGGGCTTTGACAATATCATTTCTATTTCTCTTTCTCATTCAATCATAAATCCTTATTCAACCAACTTATATCTTGACACATTTTTACCAAAGTTACTTATATCCTTTGCTTACGTAATTCCTTAGATTATAAATACAAGTAACTTACTTATGACTCTAACACACATATTAATCTTTTTCAAGGATATTTATGAAGTTCACCTTTATTTCCACACCAATAACCTAGCATATGGTAGCAACTATAATATTACTTCCATCAAGCATTTTCTAAGTCCACATGTACCATAATTTACACTTGCATGCTATCACCACTCATAACATCAATATTCATTCACAACCATTTAACATGCAATCCACATACTACCAACCACCCAATTCTTGCACAACACTATGTAATCACATTGCATGCCTTACCACTTTTCTCTCACCTTAGTTCCACTGCACACCCACGGCTTTGGTGGCTTGCATGTCACCAAATTTCCTTCAAATCTAACCAATCTTTGTTGCCATGAGCACAAACAATCAATATATATCTCATTTTTCCTTTCTACTAGTGATTTAGAAATTAAAACACTTACCCAACACTTGATCTAGCTCAAAATCACCATGCATGCCTCGAGTTCCTTGAATCTTTGTAGATTTTTGCTACCACAAACAAAACCTCACATGATAATTGATTCAAAATGCATGCATTCAAGCAAAACAACAATTTCAACCTTTCTTACCTTGAAATCTACAAGCAAAACCACTAAAATCCTTTCAAACTTCAACAATGGTGTGTGGGTGGGGAAGAAGTCGATTTTCTCTTTCTCTTCCAAGGCCGAACCTCTTCCTCCAAGTTGTTCTCTCCTTCCTTCCTTCCTATTTCTCCCTTCTTTCTTTCCTTTCTCTTTCTCTCTTTTTCTTGCTCTCGGGTGAGATGCTTCAAGGCTTCATTTCTTTTCTCTTTTCTTATTTCTCTTGGGTGGAATGTTCCAAAGCTTTCTTTTTGTCATGACCCGGAACTCCCATTGAGCTTGTAACAACCGTCGTGATGTCCCAATAGACATTACTATTTCGAATGCCGATCGAAACCTTGCAAGGCTTTTACATTCGTTTTCCACTTCCCCTGTGAGTAATAGTTACTAAAATCATGTTTTAAAGGGATATGGACCATTTTTAAGTCAAAAACAGTCAAAAAGAAATTTCTACTACACAGGGGTATTTTGGTCATTTTTCTCAAAAAAATTTGAAACCAGCTAAAAACGTGGTATATGAGTAAAGAATACACATTTCATAACTGAAAATAAGTTTCAATGTCTAAAACATTCATTTAGAGTGAAATTGTAGCTAATAGAATAAAATAAAAATATTAAATAATATATTCCATTTTCTTATAAAATAATTTTTATAGAACTATCTGTAAATAATTTTTATAACGTAAAGGCAAAATTAATTCATACATACGGTGGCGCACGCAACCAAGTATTCGAAATATTTTACAATGACATGCGGGCCTTATAGTAAACAAATTTGTACAAAAGAGTAAACCTTCGGTTTCTAAGGATGTAAGTCCAAAAATAGATCTTCGACGAAATGAACTATCTACCGACTATCCTGAACTTGAAATGGATAGGAAGAAGGGGTGAGTTTTTACAAACTCAGTGAGTAAATAAATATCATTTAAAATATCTAAAGCTGAGAAAATGGAGACAATTAAAATAGATTAGCATAAAATGATTCATAGCATTTTGAACTCATTTCAATCCGATAAAATAAATTCATTTCACCCAAATAATCAACAAGGCTTATGATTTTCTGAAAAACTTGGCTCGTGCCAAAACTCATTCTCAGGGATACCTTGGTCGAGGCATCTAACCGAGTCCACCAAGGTTGTTAAAAAGTCATATATGCATAAAACACCTTTTTATGTTTGAAAACACAGTCGTTCCTTGGCGTTGGTTGAGTTCACCCTCACATGGTGGTTTAGCGTGTAGTGAACTCTAAAGCTTTACCTCAAGAGTTACCCTCTACTCCTCTCGTACCGAGGTAAAATATAACGAGGTTTACCGTGCCCCTCTAAATAGGCTGGTCCATGGAAACTCGCCCAGTGCAGTAAGCTAATCGATATCCCACCAAATCAATAAAATTCCAATAGCATGGCATGACAATTATTTTATTACACAGCCTGTCAAGGTAAAAAAACAATTCATATATTTTCAGCACAATTACTAATCCAGCCACTCATGCCCACATTATCATAAGCCATTAAATTCAAACTATAATTTACAACACAGCAAGTAGTCTCTAGTTACTCCATATTCAAAGCCATTATTCAATTTCAAGACAATTTATAAAATCATTTCATTTAATCACATTTTGCTTATAAAACATAAAGATTTACCATTTAAGCTCATTTTTCATAAAATCACAAAAATGAATTAAAATTCACTTTAGATAATCAAGATGATGATAAGGTTATTCACAATATCAGGAGTTCGAAATACTCCTATTCTTGGTCCTCTGGCACAATGTCTTTACCCTTGTTAGAGGGCTCACCACCTATACACAATACACGACACATAATTCAATATATTGTGTCATACCCTTATAAATCTATTTCAAGCTCTATAAGAATGGATGAGGTTGTTTGGATAGTCACTTAAAGACGGTGTTACACGTTAGTTCAATTGTGATTGGAATGGATCGATTTTTGACCTAATTCGAACTCTCCACCTTTGATTTAACCAAAACATCCAAATTGACTCCAAATATATTCATCACACTTCCAATATCCCAAATACACTAAAGTGTCTCAATGAGCTTGACTTTCTCATTATTATTCAACTTGTTTACTAAAGGAACTATACTTAAAAATCACCATTTTCGGTTTCCATCACCACAATTTATTAAATCCTATCTATGTAACATAAGATATCAAAGCAATCATCATCACTAGGTTCCTTATGAAATTCGGCCATGGAGGGTGGTTAAAGAGCATGTGATTTTTCTTACTTGTTTTCCTTCCAAACATGATAAATTAACTAAAAACACTAATATATCTTAAAATCTAATCAAATAAACCATCAAATCTTCTCTCTCTAAATTTGGTCAACCATGAATCCTTCATGCAAACTTAGTTCTGAACCATGGAAAATGAAAAATAATGCATAGGAAAGGTAGATCACAAGCTAGAATTAAGAAATTTTACCTTTACTTGCTTAATTCTTTGAAATCCACCAATTTCCCCTTGAATTTCTTAGCTAGGGTTTTGTTCTTTTTCTTTTCTTCTTTGTTCTTCAGTTCGCCGGCCATGAAGAGTGAGTTTAGAGAGTTTAAGTTGGCTTTTATGAGGAAAATTATAAGAGAATGGAAACTTGCCATGTGTCACCATATCATTTGTCCGTAATTAAAACTTAATAATTAAGCATTATCCCACCACCAATTAAAATACCTCAATTATCCAAAGTATAATAGATGAAATTCATGACCTTGACAAGTGTCATGGTGGTGTAAAATTCCAATCACACCCCCATGGTCACGTAAAATGACCGTTTTGCCCTTATACTAAAAAAATATTAAAATTGAAAATTTTCACGTCTCAAGCTCAACTTATATTCCAAATAGTCAAACTTGATCAAAATTTCATTTTCCATTCCAATTTTGCCCTCGGATGGCAAAATGACCATTTCACCCCTACGTTATGAAAATTTCAAATTTGACTCCAAATCAATCCTCGAACTCCAAATCACCATATTAGGTCAGTCCAAGGTTCAATAACTCTCAAATGCAACTTAAAATCTCTATTTGGACTAGTTCGAGATTTAAATCAACTTAATTGTACCACTAAGTACAATACCATTTTTTAACGATTTTCGAGGCATTCAAGTATGCAAACATTCTATCAAGTACATATACAATATGGCAAGTATATTATAGGGCTGGGCTTGACACTTTCTCTCTTTTTCTTCTTCAAATGGCTAGCCCTTTACTCTCACTGAGCATATTTTTCCTCTTTTCTTCTACTTTTAAATTTCTTTATTACATTGCCACCCATTTGGTTAAATCACATTTCATGAATTGTTTTTCTTTTCATTTGTTTACTTGGCCACCTTCATTAACCAATTAAAACACATGGATTCCCATTCTTTTTAATTTCATTTGGCCAACTTTCAAGACCAATTACAATTCAAGCACCCATTTCCTTTTAATTTTCATTTGGCCATTTTGCTAACCAATAAGCTTTCATGCACCAATTTCCTTTCTTCCACATTGGCTAAAAATCCATCCTTCATTATCCTTCATTTCTTTATTCCACCAATTATATTTCATGCACAACTTAATCTTATATTTTATTTGGTCTTCCATTAAATTATTCAAATCATACACACTTGTAATGCCCCGTACTTTGATATGGTGGCTAATTCAGCTTATCGGATGCCAATTAAGGTTAATTATAATGTTTAAAGGTGATGAAAGGTGAAAAAAGTATTTTTAGACAAAATATTTTGCACACGAGAAAATAATAACAAAATAATAATATTTTTATCGAAGAAGAATTTGTGAAATAAAAAGTGATTCGAAAGTGAATTGAGGCATAATAAGGAATTTTGGGCACCGAGAAGACAAGTGAAAAATTTAGAATAAAATAATATTTGATTAAAAATAATATTAAAATATTAATATTTTAATCGATGTCGAAATTTTTCATGAAAGAGGAGTATATGGTCAATCTAAGTGGGGGAGATGAAGAACAATGAAATTTTGGAGAAAAATAAAGTTATTAGGGCCCACGTATTGTAATTAAATAAAACTAACAAAGGTAAAAATATATTTTAAATATTATGAAGACTCCGTATTGGAGTACAAACTTTATATTTCATTTGTACAGGTGTAAAAGAAGATAATATAAGGAAATTGAAGTTAAAAGAGTGTTGGGAGGACTAAATTCAAAAGATGGGAACCTAAGAGGGCAAAATGGTAATTTTCCTATCAAGTTTGGTCAAAGCTTCCTTTGGAATCTTTGACCATTCATCCTTATCCTTGGCTAATATTTATCTCTTCAAGATGATGTTTTTTCTTCTTCTCCTTGCTTCCCACGCTATTTTGGTTCCACCACCATGAAAAAATCCATTTTCTTTCATTTTCTTTTCCTTTCCTTTCTTTTCTTACTTCTTTCTTCTTCAAACTTCTTAGGCACTAAACTTGCACTTTTAACCCCAATTTCCAGCACATCTAATCTTTAAGAGAAGAAAATAGGAAAAGAGAGAAAGAAAGAAAAAAGCTTGGTTTTGTAATTCAAGCAAGCAAAAGTAAGGATTTGTGGTGTTTTAAGTTCATGGTTGGTTAAATCCTTGGAAAAATAATGTGCAAATCATTTTGTGGAAGCTATGGTGACCATGGGTGTGAGGAAATTATAAATTTCGTTGGGTGAAATTCGAGCAAAATCAACTAGTAAGCTTAATCTATAATTTGAAGCTATGATTGGTTATATGTTGGAGAATGGTTGTGTGCATATGTAGTGTTATTGTGATGTCATGGGTATGGCTAGAAGGTAATTATATTAATTGGAAGTTTGGTGTGTAGACATGCGTTGTAGGAAAGGTTAAAAAGGTTATGGACGTTGGTGTGCATGAATGAATATTAATGTTATGCTCGATGGTACATGTACACTTAGAAAATGTTTGGTGGAAGTAAATTTATAGGTGCTACCATATGTTAGGAAATTGTTATGGAAATGATGGATAAACTTGACAAATATCCTTAGACAAGATTTATATATGTGCTAGAGTCATAAATTAAGTTGTCGGTATCCATAATCTAAAGAATTACGCAAGTAAAGGATAAAAGCCACTTTGGTAAAGAATGCATCAAGATATAAGTTAGTAGAATGAGGATTCATGATTGAAGGAAAAAGAGAAGTAGAAATGAGGTACACTAAATATATTGAATTTGGATTATTGCTAGGAAGTGCAAAGGTAAAGGTATTGTACTATGGTGGGGTATTGAAGGAAATATCGAGTGACTGACAAGAAGGAGTTAGATACGCCTCCGAACAAATAGCGATGTAACATCCCACTATCGTAAGGTGAGTGAACTTTCATTAAATTGTTTTGGAATAAATGCATATGTGTTGATTTAATCTCTTGCAATATTTTAACGATTTTATCTTCAAAACGTGCATGGGAATAAGCCCTTAATGAAACAATTTTATGCTGAGAAATGTATATTATAATGAAACTATGTGTTCTGATATTTTATGAATATACATATGTTATGTTATGAATGACAATGTTGTGATAATTACAACCGTGCATGTGCGGAATGGGCAGTGCACATGCCGGTAATGATGTGGGCGAGAGTGTGTGTGATGATAGTGAAATGTGCGAGTAGGGAGTGTACATGATGATATTGAGGTGTTAAGCCCAGCCCTAAAATATCTGTCATGTCATGCATATAATTGACATCATGCTTGTATACTGGAATATCTAAAAAATATAGATAAAAGTCGATATTGTGCCTAGAAGTACAACTAAGTCGATTTATGCCTCGAACTAGTTAAAATAGGGATTTTAAGGTGAAATTGAGAATTTCACAGTCCATGAATAACTTAAACTGGTGATTCGGAGTTCGAAGACCGATTTGGAGTCAATTTGAGATTTTCGAAATCCAAAGGCAAAATGGTCATTTTGCCTCCTAAAAATTAGATTTGGATGTTGGATGAAATTTTGATTGAGATTGATCATTTGGAGTATAATTTGAGGTTTAGAAGTGAAAATTTTTAATTTCAATATTTTTTGGAGCATAGGGGTAAAATGGTAATTTTGCCACACTGGGGGCAAAACGGTAATTTTCACCCCCAACACTTGTCAAAAACCAAGTAATTTATTCATTATGGAAATGGATAAATATGAGAAAATTGTGTGGTGAAGAATTAAAGGTTAAAAGATAAATATTTAAATTATGGGCCAATAATAGTGTGACGCGTGTCAAGTTTGATTTATTTAATATTTAACTTAAAAAAAAATCAGCCTATATCTTCCCTAATACACCTCCCATATTCGGCCAAAGGAAACAAAAGCAAGAGGAAAAGAAAACAAAGAGAAACAAACCCTAGCTAAGAGAAATTCAAAGAGAAATTGTGGAAATTCAAGCAATCAAGTGGAAAAAGGTGAGATTTTACAATTTTTGCTTGAGATCTACATTACCCATGCATTTGTCCTTATTTTTTATGGTTGAATTACATGTTTTTATAATGGATTCATTGCTGGCCAAATGGGTATGGAGAGGAAATGATGTTGGAATTGTGAAGGTGGTTATGCTGAATTTTAGGTTAGTTGACTTGTAATTGGTGAATTAAAGTATTGGAAAAGAAATGGTGTTATTTGGAGTTAAACTGGATGCCTTGGCAAATTAATCGGGTGATAGACCAAATTAGACCAACACCGTATTTAAACGGTTTTCCCGAGCATTTCATGCATTCATATAGAATTTAGATTAATTTTATACTGTATTAATTTTTAATAACTGCTGCTCACCGGGGAGATGTGGAAACTGATGCTAAGCCTTGCGGGGTTCCAGTCGGCATTTTGGGTATGAGTGCGCATTGGGACGTCGTGATGGTTATCATGGATCCGATGGGGAGTTCCGGGTCATGACATTAACAATATAATTATTGAGGAGAGATTTTTGAGCAAATACATATAATGGAAGGTTAATGTAACGATATATCCCTTCGACTAAAGATAATGAAAAGTGGAGTTGGATCGATGGGTCAATAATAGTTTATTCATTTGGTGGAATTATAATTTGAACCTATGGTTGTTGGTGGGAAGAAATTGAATGACATTGGGTCATTATTTAAGGTCAATATAAAAAGGACGTGTGGGATAATGGTAATAAAGGGTACACTTGGGTTGAAATGAATGTTGATTGCTGTGATTCACTTGAGGTTTATAAATCTAAGTATTGAGGAGGTGTAAATCAATACTTATGTGCACGGAGGTAAGTGCATTGTGTTAAATGAGCTTGCCAAGCTTACACATAAAAGGTGTTAGACTTCTGAATTATTTTATAAGCATATAAGCGTTGAATATGTGCATAGCAGCTTGAAGTTAAATGACTTGGAATTGTCAAATCTAGTCTAAGTGCCATGTGGAGTTCTATAATTGAGATTGATATATAAATTACTTGAAAGATCAATTTAAAAGTCTATTTGGTTCAAAGTGTGACTTATATGAACGATCAGTCTTAAATGTTACCTTTCTAAAAGTAAATTTATAATTGCTGCCATATGTTAGGAAATTGTTATGGAAATGATGGATAAACTTGATAAATATCCTTAGGCAAGATTTATATATGTGTTAGAGTCATAAACAAGTTGCTGGTAGTTATAATTTAAAGAATTATGCATGCAAGGCATAAAAGCAATTTTGGTAAAAAATGTGTCACGATAAGTTAAGTTGAATAAGGATTCATGATTGAATGAAAGAGGAAAGTATAAATGATGTATGCTAAAGATATTAAATTGCGATTGTTGCTAGGAAGTGCGACAATAAAGGTAGAGTACAGTGGTGGTGTGCTAGAGGAAATAACGAATGACCGTCAAGTAGGAATAGATCGACACGCTTTCGAATAAATAGCGATGTAATATTCTGCTATTGTAAAGTGAATGAACTTGCATTAAAATGTTTTTGGGATAAATGCATTTGTATTTAATTTAATCAATTAAAATGTTTTATTGTCCTTTTTTTTAAATATGCATGGGAACAAGCCCTTTGATGAAATGTTTTCACATTGAGAAATGTGACTGCGATGAATCTACGTGTCACGACCCGATACTTTCCTCGAGCTCGTGACAACCGCCACAATGTCCTGATAGGCACTCATTACTCGGAATGCCAACCGAAACCCCGCAAGGCTTAGATATCAGTTTTCTTATCTCCCCCATGAGCAATCGTTACCAAATATCATGTTTTAAAGGCTCTTAAGCTTTTTCCAACTTAAAACGATAGAAAAATAATTTTCGCCTCACAGGGGCATTTTTGTCATTTTCCTTCCAAAAACCAAAACCAGCTAAAAAGGCAGTATGTGAGTGAAGAACACATATTTCGTAATAAAAAATAAGTTTGGATGTTTAAAACATTCATTTAAAGTGAAATTATAACTTTTAGAATAAAATAAAAATATTAAATAAACTATTCTATTTTCTTATAAAACAATTTTTATAGAGTCATCGGTAAATAATTTTTGTAGCATAAAAGCTAAATATATTCATACATACTATAATACAGACAACCAAAGTATAAAATTTAATTTACAGTGACACGTGGGCCCACGACTAATCAAAAGCATCGAAAGCTGTGATCCTACAGTTTTTGATGATTCAAGTCCAACTGTTGTCCTTGACAAGATCTACTAACTACGGACTATACTGAGCCTGAAATGGATGGAAAAGAGGGTGGTGAGATTATAAAATCCTAGTGAGTAGACAGACATCATCAAAAATATCTAAAGTCGAGTAAGTGGAGACAAATAAAATATCCCATCACAATACGTTTTTCATAGCTTCAAGATTCATCCCTACCTATGTAAACCGTTGTGTTTCATTAAATTTTCTACAAGGCTTATGATTTCCTGAAAACCTGGCTTATGCCAAAACCTGTACTTAGGGATACCTTGTACCAAGGCATCCACTCAAGTCCACCAAGGCTGTGAAAATTTCATAAATGCTCAAAACACAGCAGTTCCTTGGCGTTGGCTGAGTCTCACATCCACGTGGTGGTTAGGCGTGAAGTGAACTCAAACCTCACCCCAGGAGATACCCTACAAGCCTCTCCAATCAAGGTAAGAATCAATCGGGTTTACCGTGTCCCTCTAATAGGCTGGTCTAAGGAAACCCGCCACTGCAGTTTAGAATAAACCCCACCATAACAATAAAATCATAATAGCATAGCATGACAATTTCATTATTATCCAATTTATAGGACAAAGCAGACAGTTCGTATTTCTCAGCACAATTATCAAATCAGCCAATCATGTCATATTACCATAAGCCATTCAATTCAAATCAACAATTTGTAATACAAGCAGGCAGTCTCCAATTGCTCTATTTTCAAAATCAACATTAATTTCAAAACAATTTACAAAGTAATTTCATTTAAACACATTTGTTTATAAAGCATGAAAATTTACCTTTTAAATCCATTTTCCATAAAATCACCAAATCAGATAAAAACCACTTTAGATAATTAAAATGATAGTAAGGTTACTCATAGTACTAGGAGTTCGAAATACTCCTATTCTCAGTTCTCGGGTACAATCTCTTACCCATATCAAATGGCTCACCACCTATCCATAATACATGACACAAAAATTCAATAATTTGGGTTAAACCATTATAAACTATTTCAGCCTCTTATCTATATGTATGCATGAGATAGGATGTGAAAGGTTCAAGATAGTCGCTTAATTACGGTGTCCGACCTAACTTGCCTATACACGGCTTAAATTGCTAAAACTTTCAATTCAACTCCAATTCGATTCATTTCACTTTCAATACCCCAATTATATCTAAAATACCTCAATAATTGTGAATGTAATTTAATTTATCAGTCTTGAACTACAAAACACATATGTCTATACTTTAGGTAAAAATTCATATTTTCATGCCAATTTTTCCCATTTAATTTTTAACATCACCAATCATCAAATTCAATCAAAATATCATAAAATATCACAATTTCCAATCTCAATATTTTCCCTATGAAATTCGGCTATAAAGGATTTAATGAAGAACAAATTATTTTCCTACTTGATTTTTAGACTACACATTACTAACTAACTAAAAACACTAGATTACACCAAAATCTAACCAAATCAACCATCATTCTCTCCCTCTACATATTCGGCCAGCATGGGTTCATCATGTAACCTTGAGTTCTAAGCATGGAAAATGAGAAAGAAACCATGGGGAAAGTAGATCACAAGTAAAAAGTAAGAAATTTTACCTTTACTTGCTAAATCCCTTGAAATCCCACACTTTTTCTTCAATTTTTCCTCTTAGGGTTTCTTTTCTTTCTTTCCCCCTTTTGTTCTTGCTTGGCCGACCATGATGAAGAGAATGGGATGGTGTGGGCTGATTTTTATAGTAAAATAATAAAATAATCTAAACTTGCCAAGTGTCACCTTATCATTGGTTCACTTTTTAAATATTTATCCTTTAAACTTTAATTCACCATCACATAAAATGGCATAATTATCCATACCAATAATGAGTAAAATCCATAAATTTGACAAGTGTTGGGTGATGGAAATTACAATTTTACCCCTGAGGTGGCAAAATTACCATTTTGCCCCTATGCTACGAAAAATACAAGAATCACCATTTTTCACTTCTCAACCTCACATTATACTCTAAATGATCAATCTTAGTCAAATGTGGTTAAAATCTTTTCTAAAAATTCCCATTTCGTCCTTGGGTGGCAAAATAACTATTTTACCCCTAGGTAGTCAATATTTCAGATAGACTCCAGATTAGTCCTCGAACTCCGAATCATCATTTTAAGTTATTCTTGAACTTTGAAATTCTCAATTTTATCTTAAAATCTTCATTTGAACTTGTTCGAGGCTTAAATCGACTTAATTGTACCTCTAAGTACAATACCGACTTTTGTCGATTTTTTGAGGCTTTCCAAGTATGCAAGCATTCTATCACTGATATATATGACATGGCAAATACTCTGTAAGGTCGGGCTTGACACTACATACTCATTTTCTATATTGATATACATATATATATGTGTGTGTGTTGTGTATTGATAGGTAATATTGTGTAATAAATGTAACCACGTGTGTGTGGGATTTGAGGGATGCACATGTCGATAATGATGTGGGCGGGAGTGCATGTGATGATAGTGAAATGTGTGACTAGGTAGTGCACATTATGATATTGAGGTGTGCGCGATGTGGGGGTTGCACACGATGATATTAAGGTGTGCTCGATGTGGGAGTTGCACACGATGATTTTGCTTGTGCATGATGGGGGGTTGCATAAGATGACGCCAGCTATGTGCGTGATGTGGGGGTTGCACATAAGCTAGGTGAGGTGGTGCTGGTGTATATGCTTATATATATATTTACTATATATAAAGGTTTGGAATTAATATGTGATTGCTTGATTGTTCAACGTTGAGTTTCCTAAATTTTTTAAACAATCAAAAGACAAGATGGCATCGAGTTTTATTTATGATATATAAGTTGCATCGTTTTAAAAATGAGTGCATCATGTTTTTGAAAACCTTCCGTATCATTTGGTTATTCCCTTTCTATGTTCACTCACTGAGTTTATACTCACGTTTTTTTTTTAAACTTCATGTTTTAGGTTTTATGAGTTAAAGGTGATTGGATCCTAGGACAAGGTGCTCCTCCATATCCATTGCTCGGTAGGTTTAATATGACAATAAACTTTAGCAACCGTGCCCAGAGTCACTCCGTTGACGGTCAAGGTCTAATTATGTGTATATGAATACTTGATGTGAAATGCTAAGATTCATTTGTCAAGCTATGTATGTATATTATGGTTGATGATGCCATTCTGAATGCATAAATGGGTTTTATAAATTGTTTTCAAAGGAATTATATTTGAACATTACAAAATTTGGATTTGAAAAAAATATGGATTAATGTATAAGCTTATATAAATAGGCTTGCTTGGGCTTAGTGGGTTGAGCCCATTAGGCCCTTGCGTTGGTCATGACCCGGGTTTTGGGCTGTGACCAACTTGGTATCAGAGCTCTAGGTTTAGTCGAATCCTAAGGATTCTTGTGTCCGTTAGTAGAGTTGTTGGAGTCCGTGTAAAGTCTTATCCTTGGATTGTGGGTGCGCAACGCAAGTCAAGGACAAAAGGCTACATAGGCTCTTAATTCATTAGAAACTTACCTACTCTCATGATGTATAAATAGCTAAGCAATTAATGCTTGGTTGTGTATAGGTTTAGAGGTGCGCCAATTGCACATGCCATGTCTAGAAGATACTGTAGTCCTAATGCCTCTTATAGTACTAGCGAGAGATCACTAGATTCCACTACTAGGAGCTAGTGGCTGCCTGAACTAAGTAGTCTAGAAAGTGGCTCATCTAGGATTCCTATTAATTGGATCCCACCGAATTTGGAAATGTTGTTTCGTGATAAGGAAAGCCTCGACACTAGTGAGACTCTTGAAAACGAGGATAGTACTGACATTAAGGTAGGTGCAAGAAATTTCCTTTTGAGAAAGACTTAGGAATACTCTAAGGAAATGGAAAAAGAGATGATGGCCAAAGGAGATTATCATTCTAGGAAGAAATCAATGAGACTCTATACGACACTTTATGTGGTTAACATGATTAAGTTAAGGATTGTAAACTTCAGTATGAAGGGAATTATAAAATGATGCCATAACATTATAAAATGATAATCTAACACAATTATGGCCCATTGAAGGTAAATGATGGAACTTGAGAAAGATAAACTCTTGATTAATAAGGATTGTAAGTGTAAGGTGTGGGAAAGATGAACTATTTTCATAGTCATTTGTACTGAA
This sequence comes from Theobroma grandiflorum, assembly GCA_036013995.1. Taxonomy (NCBI): domain Eukaryota; kingdom Viridiplantae; phylum Streptophyta; class Magnoliopsida; order Malvales; family Malvaceae; genus Theobroma; species Theobroma grandiflorum. The sequence continues at coordinate 12,071,785 of CP142126.1, forward strand.
AGTCAATAAACTATTTGAGTTACAAGATGAGAAAGACAATTTATTATGGATGATAAGAATTATGGGATGCCATAAATAGTGAATAATTGTGTGTGTGGTCTTATATATATTGTGAATTCATTACATCATATGGGAAGGATGTCTTGAGGTAGAACTTAGAGCATGAGGATTTTTGGATATGCTCTAAGAGGAAGCTTCTACATCCTAAGTTCAAGAAATTTGAATCTCATAAATTGTAAGGGTGAGATGCAATAATTAAGGGAACTATCCACTTTATAAATGTAAATGGTTAAGAACTGATAAGTAAAATCAAGCTCTCGACAATAAGTGGCATACAATCTAATATACATGTAGCTAAAAGTAAATTTGGAGATCATTGCTTAATCAAACTTGTGCTAATGTTATGGTAAAGATATATGAATGCTAGTAGTGAAATATGCCCAAAAGATGATTTTGGCATACCACAAAAGGTGAAATAGTTATGTTGAAATCAATGTTCCGATAGCGTACCTATGATAGAAAGTTAGTTTTGCCAATTGTGGTCTAGACTTAGATGGAAGCCACATGGTCAAGAATGATTAAGGTAGTAATCTTAAAGGTAGAACAATGACCTTGATAAAGTAAATTCCAACACCTGTAACGCTACGGTGTCGACTACCTAACGCTATCGCGTTAAGAACCCCTTATGGATAGAAAACACAAGCAAATTGTGAGTGGCATGAAGATGAAACTCACAAGTTGAAGGATAGTCATTGGTGTTGATGCTAAACTTTGTTATTTGGAGTTTTGAGTACGTTGGGGAAGTATTAAGATAAAGATGATGAGTGAATTGAAAAGTTTCTTTATTGCCTTATATATTGGCATGTAAGTAAAAGAAAAGTTAGAGAGTTCTTGAGATGGTTACATAGAGATACTTACAATGTGAAGAATTAAGATGAATAGTATGTTTACTAAAGTCAAACCTTAAGAAATAAAGGAGATAGAAGATTAAGCCTTGTTAAATGCCAAGGAGAAGTGAGTGAAGAGTCAGATGAATATATGAGATATTGACAAGGGCTATCAATGCCAAATGATGATATCAAGCCCAGCCCAAAAATACTTGCCATGTCATACAGGTAATGGACAACATGTTTGCATACTTGGAAAGCCCCGAAAAATTTTCAAGAGTCGGTATTGTACCTAGAGGTACAACTAAGTCGATTTATGCCTCGAACTAATTAAAATAGGGATTTTAAGGTGAAATTGAGAATTTCACAATCCAGGAATAACTTAAAATGATTATTCGGAGTTCGAGGGCTGATTTGGAGTCAATTTAGAATTTTTGAAATTTAGGGACAAAATGGTAATTTTACCACCTGACGACGAAATGGGAATTTTTACAAAATATTTTGATCACATTTGACTAAGATTGATTATTTGGAGTTTAATTTGAGGTTGAGAAGTGAAAAATTGTGACCTCAGTATTTTTTGGAGTATAAGGGCAAAACGATAATTTTGCCACCTCGGGGGTAAAATTGTAATTTTTACCACGTAACACTTGTCAAATTTATGGATTTTACTCCATTTTGGTGTGGATAATTATGGAATTTATGTGGTGGTGAATTAAAGATTTAAAGGATAAGAATTTAAGAAGTGGACCAATGGTAAAGTGACATGTGGTAAGTTTGAATATTTTAATATTTTCCTTATAAAATCAGCTTAAAAACCAGCCTATTCTCTCCATAAGGGTCGGCCAAGCAAGGAAGAAAGGAAACCAAAGGAAGAACAAAACCCTAGGAGGAGAAAATCAATGGGAAGGTGTGAGAATTCAAGGAATCAAGCAAGTTAAGGTGAAATTTCTTTACTTTTACTTGAGATCTACATTACCCATGCTTTATTTTCTCATTTCCATGGTTGAATTGCTTGTTTTCATAAGGGATTCATGGTTGGCCAAATGGGTATGGAGAGAAATTCATGATTGGATTGGCTTGAATTTAAGTTATGTTAGTGTTTTCGGTTAGTTAATAGCATGTAGTATGAAAACAATTGAAGAAAATCACATGAACCTTGGAAACCTTCAATGGCTGAATGTCCCATGTTATGTGTGGATGGTGGATTGATTTTGTTTCAAGGGAAATTAGTTAGAAAATGATGATTTATGGTGAAAAAATGGAATAGGAAAATTTTTAGTGATAATGCACCAATATGGCCGAATTTCCCATGAAGAAATGGGAAGGTAATTGTGCTGAATTTTAGGTTATTTGGATTGTATTAGGTGACTTGAAGTAATGAAAAAGAAATGTTGCAATTTGGAGCTAAATTGGACGCGTAAGTCATTTAATCGGGTAATTTTGCCACATTTCCTATTAATTGACTAGTAATGGATAAATTGGAGTATTGGAAAAAAAATAGAATTTTTGGAGTGAAATGGGATGAATTGGCCAATTAATCGGGTAGTAAATCGAATCGGGCCAATATCATTTTAATTGGGTGCATAATTGAGTCTACACTAAAAATTGTGTTCAGATAGTTACTCGGGTAGTGTGCATCCCATTTCATGCATATATATATATATATCAAGCCTGAATTGGTTTTATAATGGTCTAGCATTAATGTGGTAAATTGTGTATTGTGCAATATGGATAGGTGGTGAGCCATCTGATTCGGGTAAGAGATTGTACCCGAGAATCGAGAATAGGAGTATTTCGAACTCCTAGTATTGTGAGTAACCTTATTGTCATCTTAATTATTTAAAGTAGGTTTTTATTCGATTTTCTGATTTTGTGGAAAAATGATTTTAAAGGGTGAATTGCTTTGTTTTATAAGCAAAGTGTGAATTTATAAAATAAAATGAATTTTATGAATTTTCCAGAAATTAAATAATGATTTTGGAAAATAGAGTAATTGGAGATTGTTTATTTGCTGTGTTATAAATTGTGTTTAAATCGAATGGCTTATGGCAAAATGTGAGCATGATTGGCTAAACTGGTTTGTATTGAAATTATATGTACTGTGTACTCAGCCTTGAGAGGTTGGATTTGAAAAGGTTAAAAGTGTTCCCTTCGAGGAAAGTTTGAAAAGATCTAGGATTCAAAACTTGGCGAGAAGGTTCTGAGGGACCTGTGGCGTTACTAATAAGTCCGGTAAATCAAGTGATGGGGACCCAAACCTAACAATAATTGCCATATCATGCAGTTGGAATTTTTTTGAATCTGGTGGTAGATAAAATAATCCCTGCAGTGGAAGGTTCTATGGCCCAGTCTATGAGAGGGGGCACAGAATCAGGTATATATTACCTCGATCGGAGAGCTGTGTGGAGGGTATCTCTACGGGTAAAGATTTGAGTGCACCTCACGAGAACCACCACGTGAGAGTGACACTCAGCCAACACCAAGGAATGGCTATGTTTTCAGATGTAAAAATGTGTTCATGTGTATATGACACTTAATAGCCTTGGCGGTCTCGCTCAGATACCTCGGTCGAGGTATCCTCGAGAATGATTTTGGCAAGAGCCAAGATTTTGAGAGATTAATAAGCCATATTAATTAATCAGGTAAAATGATTCTATTTTACTCGATTAAAGTAAGTTGAAATAAGATGAATTGTAAGACAAAGAACAAATTTGAATTTGTCTACATTTACTCGACTTTAGATTATTTTTGATGATGTTTGTTTACTCACTAGGATTTTATAATCTCACCACCCTCATTTCCTCATATTTCAGGCTCAGGATAGATTGTGGATAGTTGATCACGTCGAGAAATAATCTCGGGGTTGCATCCTTAGAAAGTAAAGGTATTTAGGCTTATACCTTCTTGGTCATCTAGGGGCCCACGTGTCCTTGTAAATGTAACTGTGTACTTTGTTTATCTGTAGTATAGTATGTATGATTTTATTTTATTTTTACGCTATAAAAATGATTTATCGATAACTCTATAAATATTGTTTTATAAGAAATTATAATATTTTATTTAATATTTTTATTTTATTATGATAATTACTATTTCATTTAAGATGAATGTTTTAGATAATAAAACGCGTTTCTGATTTTGAAATATGGGTTTTCCACATAATTGTTACGTATTTATTCAGGTTTAAAATTTTTTAAGAAAAATGACCAAAATACCCCTGTGAATCAAATTTATTTTATGATTATTCTGATTCGAAAATGGCTTGCAATTTGTTGAAACGTGATGTTCGGTAAACGTCGCTCACAGGGGAGGTAAGAAACTGATATGAGAGCCTTGCGGGGTTTCGATTGGTATTCGGGCTATGAATGCCTATTAAGACGTCGTGGCAGTTGTCACGAGCTCGATGGGAGTTTCGGGTCATGACAAATGAAATCGTGAATGAAGGATTAAAAGGGTGGCATAGCAAATGAGTTAATATAAAGTATTGCTACAAGGATTTACAATCTTGTCTTGACTTGGTTGAAAGAAAAGGATTAGTAACAAGACAAAGCAAATGGTGTGGCACTTTATAAACTTATGTCGATAAATTGAGGATTGAATAGACAAGTATGCATGTATATATCTGGGAAGATAGGTGCATGTATTTTGAAATAATATGCTCGAAACATCAAAGAGTAAATAAGTGATTAAGTGTTTCAGGAATGCATAAACATCCTTGAGAAGGAAATTACAAATTATATGCAATGAGTATAAGATGTACGATTTTGAAACTTGTTAAGGAGCCTAACGGCTAAGTCACGGGTTAAGTGATCACATGCTGTGAGATATAAGTTTAAGATGGGTATCCCTAAGGAAACACTCCAGAGGAGTTCTGCTATGGATCTTGTGAAAGCAAGTATTAAGTTATGTGGTTATAAAAAGGAAGTCGTAAACTGAGAGTGATATTCGTGTTGACATTGAAAAGTACTTAAAGAGGACCTTGTTTCGAGTCTTGCAATTTCAAGTACAATTTGTAAATTGGCTAAAGGAGAATGATGTTATATTCATATGAAAGAATTGAACAAAAGATGTAAGGTAACCTTGATAATGAAGTCAAATAATGAAAACTTCCTAATATATTATGCAAATTGGAATTTGGAAATGCTTGAGACAAGCATGATTCGAATGAGTCTAAGTCTTAAGTGACTAATCGATGCTGAAATGCAATAAAGATACAATATATGTTAAAGGCATGAAAGATAGTCGAGAAATAAAGATGAATTTTAGGAATTGTGGTATTGCATAAGATGCATATGATTGGAAATGATAAGAAATGAGTATAAACATGAAAAGGATGTGAAACTACTTATAGACATAATGAGAATTCATATGGATTATGTAAGAGATAACTTGTAGTGAGACACATGCTGAATGGTAATTTAAACATATAAAGAGGGCAATCTGAAATGGATTATACCCAATGTTCATAAGTTAAGTATGAGAATGTTGAATGAATTATGAAGATTATTATATTGAATCTTGGTTATGGATGGGAACGAACAAAGTGAAATTAGTCTAAAAGCACTTGAAAACAAAGATCCCTACACATGATGAGGAATGTGGACATCTGAATGTGCGTATACATACGTATGTGTGGAGCTGATAATATGATCAACTAAAGTGAAGAATTGTTCTTAGTGGTTCGAGATTTGAACCCAATACATTTGATGAGTTGTATAGATGATACAATGATAAGAAATCCTATCAAAAATTAAACTATGTTGACATAGGAAATTTTGGAGAATAGTCAAGGAAATGTAATCTATAATGTGGTTAAGTCATGCAAGATGGACTAATATGATTAAGAAAATTGAAGTTGCATAAATGCAAGGTAAACATGAGTATGTGGGAATAATTGAGGCCATTAACCTCCCCCAACATTGAGGATACATATAGGAATGAATATGGCATGTTAATGATGTTATAAGCTACACAATAGTGTATGAGGCTAGGATGAATGAATGTCAAGAAGTTTGGCAAGGAAGGAAGTAATAAGATGAAGATTAGGTATACATAAGTAAGTATAAAATGCAATCGAAATCGGTACAATTGAAATGGAGTTGTGGTTCAAATTTAAGGATGGTGATAACGGCATACTCGACGTCTAAAAATAAGAGATAATGATTGTGATGGGTACCGCCGATTTGATTCTAAAGGATGATAACAGACATAAGTGAGATATCCTAGTCTAACTAGAGGAAAACGAGGTGAATAAATGACGAGAGGTTTGACAAGAATGGAAATAAACATATGTTTAAGGTTAGCGAGGGAAACTAAGGGCATACTTGGGATCTTAATGATAAGAAAGAACAATGGAGAAGGATACTCAAAGATGATAATAGATATAAGTTACGTACCTTGACCTTGTAAAGTGTTCTAGTCGAACGGAAGGTAATGAAGTGCATGAATTAAAATTCCTTACGGCGAAGGAAATGGAATATGATAATTGAATGAGATTAACAATTCGATGTTAAGGAGAATTCAAGGAAATGGAATATGGTCATTATACGTACTCTAGATCGGAAGGATCGAGTATTGAGGAACAAGAGCATTCCAATGGTTAAAATGCTATGGAAGAATGCTCGAATAGAGGAGATGACATGGGAAATCGAGCATCAGATGAGAAGACAATACCCCCACCTTTTTTTCGAGTTCGGTAAGTGAAGTTTTGAGGTCAAAATTTTATTTTAAGGGGGGTAGTGCTATCAAGCCCAGCTCTACAATATATTTATTATGCCATTTATACATTAGAAAGCATGTTTACATACGTGGATGCTTTGGAAAAGCATTAAGAGTTGGTAACATACCTAGTGGTGCGATTAAGATGATTAAGCCTCGAACTAGTCCAAATAAAGATTTTAGGATGTATTTAAGAGTTGTTGAATCTTAGAATGACTTAATATGGTGATTCGAAGTTCAAGGATTGATTCAGAGTCAAATCTAGAGTTTTCATAACGTAGGAGTAAAATGGTCATTTTGCCACTCGAGGACACAATTTGAATTTTTAGAAGAGATTTAACCAAATTTGATAAATTGGAGTATGATTTGAGTTTGAGAAGTGAAAAAGATAAATTTTGACATTTTTCAAGCATAATGGCAAAACGGTCATTTCGCGAGTCTCGGAGGACGTAATTGGAATTTTTGAAATTTTACACCACCATGACACTTGTCAAGCTCACGAATTTCACTTATTATTATTTGAATAATTAAGGAATTTTATGTGGTGGAGAGAGAATGCTTAATAATTAAGTTTTTAAACATGGACCAATTAAAAGGTTACAAGTGTCAAACTTTAATATTATTTTATTTGCCTATATAAACCCACTTGAAACCCTCCCAAACTCACTCATATGACCGACCAAGTGAAGAACAAAGAAGAAAAGAAAAGAACAAAACCCTAGCTAAGAAAGTCAAGGGGATATTGGTGGATTTCAAGAAATTAAGTTAGTAAAGGTAAAATTTCTTAATTTTAGCTTGTGATCTACCTTTCCTATGCATTATTTTTCATTTTCCATGGTTGAGAACCAAGTTTGCATGAAGATGCTCTTGCTGGCCGAACCTTGAGGAGAGAGATTGGATAATGGACTTTGATGAATTTCATGTTATTTAGGTGTTTTAGTTGTTTTGGTGATGTTAAGTGTAAAAATCAAGCATGAAAAACCATATATTCTTCATGAACCCTTCATAGCCAAATTTCCCAAGAGAAAATGTTGAGGAAGATTTTGCTATAATTCATGTTATCTAACTTGTATTTGATGATTTGGAGTATTGGAAGTGGAATGAGTTTATTTAGAGTTGAATTGGATGTATTGGCCAATTAACCGAGGTATAGAGCGAATTAGGCCAATACCATTTTATTTTGATACACAATTAGACCTATGTAGAGCATCATATTTAAATGATTATCCAAGTATTTTGCATCCCAATTCATGCATTCATATAGAGCCTAAACTAGTTTTATAACGATTTAGTACAAATATAGTAAATTGTTTGTTGTACATTATGTCTAGATGGTGGATCCTCCAATAGGGGTAAAGAGATTGTACCCGAAGACTGGGACTAGGAGTACGTCGACTCCCAATATTGTGAGTAACCTTAGTATCATCTTAATTATCTAAAGTAGTTTTTATTTGTTTTTGTGATTTTATAGAAAAATGAGTTTAAATGGTAAATCCGTATGTTTTATAAGTAAAATGTGATTAACTGAAATGAGTTTTATAAATCAATTTGAAATTGAATGATGATTTTAGAAATTGAGTAATTGGAGACTATTTGCTTGTGTTGTAAATTTATGGTTTTAATTGAATGGCTTATGGAAATATTGGCATGAATGGCTGAATTGGAAATTGTGTTGAAATTATATGAACTGTTTGTTTTGCCTTGACAAGCTAGGTAATAATGTAATTGCCATGTCATGCTGCTGAAAATTTTATTGATATGGTGGGTTAATTAATTAGTCACTGCAGTGGCGAGTTTCCGTGGACAAGACTATTAAAGGGGCATGGTAAACCCCATTATATTTTAGCTTGGTACGAGAGGCGTGAAGGGTATCTCCTGAGGCAAAGCTTTAGAGTTCACTTCACTCCGAACCACCACGTGAAGGTGAACTCAACCAACGCCGAGGAACGGTTGTGTTCCCAAATGTAAAAATGTGTTTTAAGCATATATGAAATTTTAACAGCCTTGGCAGACTCGGTTGGATGCCCCGGCCAAGGTATCCCCGAGAATGACTTTTGGCACGAGCTAAATTTTTAAGAAATACATAAGCCATGTTGATTATTTGAGTGTAATGAATTTATTTTATTTAGTTGAAATGAGTTTGAAATTCTATGAATTATAGTACGATGAGCTATTTTAAGTTGTCTCCATTTACTCAGCTTTAGATATTTTAGATGATTGTTTACTCACTGAGTTTATAAAAACTCACCACCCTCTTTTCCTCCCATTTCAGGCTTTGAGTTATCTATAGATAGTAGACTTTGTCGAGGGTTGCGTGTGGACTAGCATCCTTTGAGATAGTAGGTCTACAGTCTCATTCACCTTTGGTCAGTCTTATAAATTGTTTTATAAGAAAATGAAATATATTATTTAATATTTTTATTTTATTCTATTAGCTACATTTTCACTCTAAATGAATGTTTTATACATTAAAACTTATTTTCAGTTATGAAATGTGTATTCTTCACTCATATACCACATTTTTAGCTGGTTTCGAAATTTTTGAAAAAAAGGACCAAAATACCCTTGTGTAGTAAAAATTTCTTTTTGACTGCTTTTGACTTGAAAATGGTCCATATCCCTTTAAAACATGATTTTAGTAACTAATACTCACAAGGGAAGTGGAAAAACTGATGTTAAAGCCTTGCGAGGTCTTGGTTGTCATTCCCGGTAATGAATGTCTCTCTGTAAGACCCTGTCAATCTATTAAAAGTCGGTATTGTACTTAGTGGTACGATTAAGTTAAATCGAACCTTGAACTAGCTCAAATGGAGATTCTAAGAGGAATTTGAAAATTCTGAAACCCACAGAATAGTTTAGAATAATGATTCGGAGTTCAAAGTCCAGTTTGGAGTCAATCGGGAAAATTGACCGGTTAAGGACAAAATGATCATTTTTCCATTTGATGATTTAATGGAGATTTTTAGCTAAAATTTTGATCACATTGGACCAAAAATAATTTTATGAAATACAGTTATGATTATTGGATTCTAAAATGATGGTTAGCAGTGTAAAATTGTGATTCTCGGTGTTTTTGGAGCACAAGGGTAAAATGGTAATTTTACCACTGAAGTACTAAACAGGAATTTTTTTGAAAGGATTTTGTCCCATTTGGTTAATATGGATTAATATTAGTGTTATTTGAGGTTGGACAGTGAAAATAATATACTTACGGGACATTTTGAGTATAGGGGTAAAATCGTAATTTTACCATCTCGGGGGCAAAACCATAATTTTACACCACCAGAACATATTTTTCCAGCCATGATCATCTTTTGATCAGATCTTGAATAGACTAATCAAGTGGTGGAAAAGAATTGAATGAAAAAGTCAAAAAGTTAGAAAAATGGGCAAATAAGCATGCGACACGTGGCATGCTTGAGTAGTTTATTATTAAAGCTTAAAAATCAGCCATTTCAACCCATTTTCTCTCTAATTTCAGCACACACCAGATTTAAGGGAAAGGAAAGAAGAACAAAGGGAAAAACCATAAAACCTAGGTGGAAATTCAAAACAAAGTGTGATTTTCAAGGAAAATTAAGTGAAAATGGTAATAATTCTTCACTTTGGCTTATGATCTACAATACCTATTCTTTTGTTCTTGATTTCCATGGTTGAATATTGAGATATCATAATGAACTCAATTCTGAAAAATGGGTATGGATGAGGAATGATTGTTGGATTTACTTGATTCTAGACTATGTTAGTGTTTGGAGGTAGGTTAGCATGTTAGTAAGCAAAACCGTAAAAAGAAACTTTGATTTCCCCATGAATCATTCAAGGCTGAACCTAGGGTGTTGAAAGCCAATGAGAAATTGTTTCATTTCAAATGAAATGATTTCATTTGGAAAGAAATAAATTGGAAAAAATGACAAATCAAAGTGAAAAAAAGTTTATTAGAAAAATTACAGTGATAATGCACTGTAATGGTTGAATTTTTCCATGAAGAAATGGAAAAGTTTAATGCTGAAATTGGCACTAATTAAATGGTATGTGGTGAATTAAGGTATTAGAAAAAGAATGGTGCAATTTGGAATCAAATTGGATGTATTGGCCAATTTATCGGGTGAGCGGTCGAATTTAATCGACACTGCGTTAAAGCAATAATCGGACACATTTTTCGTTTGCCTATCATGCGTTAGTAATTTAAATTAGTTTATGCTAGCTTGAGGGTAATATAGTAAATTCCCTAATTTTATTCTGTGTCAAGGTGGTGAGACATCTCAAAAAGGTAAAAGAATCGTGATTGAGGACTGTTAATCCGAGTGCACTTGAAATCCGGATTTCGATACTGTGAGTGAACTTGCATTTCAAATTATTTGGGAAATGCACATTGTATTGAAATGGATAATTAAATGATTTATCCAAAGTTTTTAAAAATACGTGCTGGGAACAAGCCCTTGAAAATAAATGATTTTATGTGGTGAAATGTGGTATGCATGAAAGCATCAAATTATGTGGTGAATTGTGGTATGCATGAAAGTATGAAATTATGTGGTGAATTGTGGTATGCATAAAGGCATGAAATTGTGTTGTCATATATGTGTAAACATGTGAGATGTGTTGATATTTAATTATGTTGATATATATAAATGTACATGTGTACGATTTGGGGAAACACATGTCGATGATATTGAATGCGGAAATATGGTGAATGATATTGGTTGTGCACGATGTGGGTGGATACACACGATAAATCTAGATATGTGCACGATGTGGGTGGATGCACATGATAAATATAGATATGTGCACGATGTGGGTGGATGCACACAATAACTCCAGCTATGTGCGCGATGTAGGGGTTGCACATGAGCTAGAGAGATAGTGGTGATATTGTGTATTTGTGTGTGAAATTGAATATTATTTAATTATAAATTAAATTAAAGTGAGGGAAAGAGTTTGATAATAAATTGGATCAAAATGAATGTGTTCCAAATGTGTGCATCATGTTTTTATAATCCTTCCTGATATTATTGCTTGTTCCTGCCTAATGTTTACTCACTAAATTTTGTACTCACCATTTTCAAAAATTCATGTTTTTAGATCAGGAGATTGTAGATTCCTAGATCGTGGGATCATTGTAGTTCATCTCCTAGTAGGTGTTTGGCATTCAATAGTTGCCCGTTTTTCTTGTAAATGTTTCCGCTGGAAGTCATGGGCTTTTGTATGGTAGTTATGCAGATGTAATGTACATTGTCAAAGTTTATGTTTGACTGGTATGAATGTAAATGTGTGAACAATGTAAAGTGCTAAATACATGACTGGTGTAGTGCATGTATAGTATGATTGATAATGCCATTGTGATTTGGCTATGTTCACACCCGGGGAAAGGTGTGTGTGTATGTATGATTGGATATGCCATTGTTAATTAGCTTTGTATGCACACTGGGTGCATTACGTGTGGATGCCTCACACGAGTATATGTGGAGTAAAATAAAGTAAGTGAAAATAGGCTTGCTTGGGCTTAGTGAGCTATGCTCATAGGGTCCTTGCACCGATCATGTCCTGGGAATTGGGTCGTGACACTCTCGAGGCTTTACGGTGGTTGTCATGGGCTCGAAGGGAGTACCGGGTAGTGACAATTAAAGTGGTATCAGAGTTTTTGGTTTTAAAGTTATTTTAAAAATTTACAGTGTCAGTGTGGCCCCAAGTTAAGTTAGGTTAGATTGAGCTGAATGCATGCATCTGCATATAGAACTTGAGGTTGTTTAAACTCGCCTTGTTTATTCTTATAGATTATCATGCCTCCTCGACGTGAACACCCACCTCTCATTAGATCGATTGGGAGGGGAAGAAGTCATTTTCAACATCGTCAGCCAAATCCTATAGAGGGGGAATCGACTGCATCCACCTTTGGGGCAACACCTGCTGCTGAGCAGACCAAGACTCCTCCACATCCCCCACCACCTACTGGTATTCCTGCCATGTCTCCTAAGGCAGTTTAGGGATTGGCAGTGTAACAACCACTTTCCTTAGTCACTATTGGCGTTCGACACCTCGAGAACGATCCATCAAGTCTCGAACAAGCCTGTCTCGAATTACTCGTTAATTCACACTTTTCACTCTTCATATAATATTATTATTTTCATGTACTGAATTAAATCATAAATATAAAAATCAGTACAAACTTTTTCCTTAGTATATACACGAAAATATAAAATTTTCCAATTTATGCTATATATAAAATTTTGATTTTGTTTACAACTTAATAGATAAATTACTACGACTTAACCTCTAACATAATAGAAACGGGTACAGTAGAGCGACTCGAGATAAAATGCTAGAAGATAAACCTTTGATCTCTAAGGTCATAACTCCAAATGTACTTCTCGACAGTGTTAGCTATTTACGAACTATCTTGAGCCTGAAAAATGGATAGGAAGAGGGGTGAGATTACATAATCTCAATGAGTAAACGATACCATCTAAAGTATCTAAAGCCGAGTAAAAAGGAGACAAATAAAATATTCAAATCCAATATATTTTTCATAGTATCAATACTTAGTTTTATTCCAATAATTCACTTGGCTTATGCCAAACCTGTACTCGGGGATACCTTGTACGGGGGCATCCGCTCGAGTTCGCCAAGGCTGTAAAATTTCATATTTCTCAAAATTCAGCCGTTCCTTGGCGTTGGCTAAGTTCACTATCACGAGGTGGTTAGACGTGAAGTAAACTCAAATCCTACATCAGGAGATACCCTACGCGCCTCTTCAACCGAGGTAAGCATAATAATCAGGTTTTCGTGCCCCTTTTATAGGTTGGTCCACGGAACCCGCTCTGCCACTACAGCGACCACAATTATCCAACTAATTAAATAAAATTATCATAGCATAACATGGCCCACAATCCTTATTTTGCCAATCAAAGCAAATCAAAGCAGTTCACGTATTTATCAATTCATAAAAATAGCCAATTATGCCCACAATTTATCATAAGCCATATGATTCAAACAATAATTTGCAATACTAGTAAGCAGTCTTCCATTACTCTATTTTTGTAGCCATTATTCAATTTTTTAGAAAATTTATAAAATCATTTTATAAAATCACAATTTTTCTTAAAACATGGCAATTTACAATTTAAACCCATTTTCTATAAAACACACAATTGAATAAAAACTACTCTAGATAATTAAGATGATAATAAGCTTACTCACTGTACTAGGAGTTCGAATTACTCATTTACTCGATCCTTTAGCGCAATATCTTTACTTTTGCTAAAGTGCCGACCACTATTAAGCTTCTCTCTTTCTCCTTACTATTGGACCTTATTCATAAGCACTTCAAATTTTCCTATTTCTCGGTCACATATTTCGCTTGGCTCGTCTCCACGACGAATGTTCCTAGCAATCATTTAAATTTTTATATACTTAATTATACATTTATATGTATAGCAACTTAATTAAAATTTTGTAAACAACTTGTATATTCTTCATCTAAAATATGCAAAATGTTAAACTATCCATAAATCTTAAAATTTTATATTTACTTACCAATGGGTTTTTGCCATTTCTTTGTGACCTAGGGCCTTTCCATGGCTTTTCAAATTTTCTTCCCATTGGGCTAAGCCCATACATTTTTTTATTAGGCCATGCCCAATATTTTTTTAATTTGGGCCATGCCCCCATTCTTTTTCTTTCTCTCTTCTACATTACTTTCTTCTTTCTTTTTCCAGCCCATTTCTCTTTCTTCTTCCTCCTCCCTTCACCACCGTGGCCTCCTCCCTTCACCACTGTGGCTCCTCTCTTTCTTTCCTCTCAAAATTGGTCACCACAAAACTCAAATTCCATGGCATGAAACTTGGAAATTTTCAGTAACTATGCTATCTCCTTTAACTTAACTTTTCAGCAGCCAAACATCACCATTTTCAGCCACCAAAACTCTCAAAATTTCAGCAACTTCAAGCTCAATTTCCAGCATCAATAACCTAGAATTTTCAGACTCTAATTCTCCCTCAAAATACATCAAAACAGCCCCTAACAAAGTGTAAAATTTTCAGATTTCATACCTCTCTTAAGAATCGAATTTTCTTCTCTTTTCTCTCCTCTTTTGCTGCCAATTTTTTGCACTTGAAACCAGCCTCTTTCTCCTTCAAAAGTGCAACAAAATTAGTCTTCTTCCTCCCACAAAATTGCCAAATTTTTTTGGCTTCTTTCTCCCTCCTTTCACGCCACTTTCTCCTCTCCCTTAGTTTCTCGATTTTTCTTCATTTTTTTCTCTTTCACCATTCTTTCTTTTTCTTCTTTCTATTCTTTTCTTGTCTTTTCTACTCTCCTTAGCCAACCCTTCTAGGCCCTTCTTCAATCTTCTTCTTTTTTTTTCTTTGCCTCCTTATTTGACCGGTCTTCTCTCTTATCTCTTTTATTTCTTCTTTTATTTTCTTTTGTCTTTTCTTGCATCATTTATTTCTTTTATTCTCTTATTTCCTTTTTGTCTTCATCCTCACTTTATTCCCTCATTATTCATTATCCAATTCACTCTCATAATATGTTTATTCCTTCTAATAAATTTAATTTCACATATTATACCTCAAACTTTATTTTATTTAACATACCACCATCTAATTTTCGTAATTTAAAATTAATTCTTCCAACACGTGTAAAAATTCCAATTTCCATCTATTTTCCTTCTCTTACACGTGTATAACCAAAATATTAAAATCGCATTTCAACGCGGTGTCTCCATAATATTTAAATATTTTCTTACCGCGTTAACTCAACTAAAATTCACGTCGCACATTTTTCACCATTTTCGTTCAAAATTCTTCTTTACTACTCCTTCCCCACTTAAATTAGTCGTATTTCATTTTTCATGACTAATTTTGATAATAAATAAAATATTAATAGTTTAATATTATTTTATTAAATAAAATATTATTTTATTCTAAAAATTTTCACTCGTCTTCTTTGGTCCCGAAACACATTATTATGTCTCAGTTTACCTCCAGATCATCCTTAAGCTCGCTAATTCATTTCTGACTAAAATATTATTATTTAATTACTGCTTCTGCGCTTGTAAAGTAATTTATTCTTAAGTGTTTCTTAGCACGCCAATTCACATTAAATAATCACTTGTTTGATCAATAAAATCTTATTTATGTCCAACGAAGGTACGAAGTGTTACAGGCAGCCTTCTTTACTACTATTGCTGGCCAGGCTCAGGCTGGTCAAGCTTCTCCTATAGTTCCTCCAGTTGCTCTTTCAGTGCCACAACCCTCACCTCCTGTTCCACCACTGGTGCTAGACGTCTCTATTTCTAAGAAGTTTAAAGAGGCTAGGCAACTTGGTTGTAATTTTTTTACGGGTGAGCAGGAAGCAACCGCAACTAAACTGGATTAATCAGGTTTTGGAGACACTTTTTGATATGAGGTTGGATGTTGATATGAAGTTGATGGTGGCCACAAGATTACTTGAGAAGAGGGCCCACACATGGTGAAACTTAGTGAAATCTCGTTCTACCACTCCTTCGACCTAGTCAATTTTCTAAGAGAATTTGATGGTCAGTATTACACTTATTTCCATCAAAAGGAAAAGAAGAGAGAATTTTTGAGTTTGAAATAGGGGAACTTAACAGTAGAGGAGTATGAGACTCGTTTTAACTAGCTGATGTTATGTGTGCTGAAATTAGTGAAAACTGAGCAAGGTCAAGCCAGTTATTTTGAGGAAGGGCTCCGAAATGAGATTCGAGATCGGATGATAGTGATAAGTAGAGAGCCACATAAAAATGTGGTACAGATGGCTTTAAGGGCTAAGAAGCTCACGAATGAAAATAGGAGAATGCGGGCTGAGTTTGCAAAAAGAAAGAATCCCAGTATATCTTTTAGTCAGTAATCAAAAAGAGACAAAGGCTCATCTGTTTTAGAGAGTACTACCTTTGCTTTCATAGCATTTTCCCGAAGTCCATCTCCACAGCCACAGCTAAGGCCTTCGAGATTTAGTAAATCTGCGGTGACTATTCTTGGGAAAAGTTCAAGAAATTCAGATGATGCAGAAACTGTGGGAAATATCATGTCGGGCTGTGTAGGGAGCCCATACGATGTTTTTGTTGTGGTCAGCCGGGTCACATTTGGAGTACTTGCCCACAGTCTGGATGACCTACTGCAGTTGTTCCATCTCCTTAATCTCACACGGATATGTGAAGGAGAGATTATTCTAGGTTACCACCGAGACAAGGAGTAGCCATACGGTCTGGTGTGGAGAGTAACATCTTGGCACATCCACCCTCGAGACCACAGACTCGTACTTCAACAAGAGTTTTTACCGTGACAGAGGATGAGGCACGAGTCTGACTTGGATTAGTGACAGGTACTATGTTTTTATTTGATAAAAATGCTTATGTCTTAATAGATTTTGGCTAAAATAGGTCTTATGTGAGCACGACATTTGCATCATTTTCTGATAGAAACCTGTCACCATTAAAGGAAGAAATTATAGTTCACACCCCTCTACGAGAGAAGCTAGTTAGAAACACTTGTTATAAAGACTATGGGGTAATAGTTGGTGAGAAAGAATTTAGAGGTGACTTAAGTCCTCTAGAGATCTAAGATTTCAATTTGATATTTGGTATGGCCTAGTTAACTGCACATCGAGCGAACGTGGATTATTTTAGGAAGAAAGTGGTACTTCAGAATTCTGAGGGAGTATAAATTGTATTTGTAGGGGAACGTCGAGTATTACCGTCCTATGTAATCTCGGCTATCAAAGCTTTGAAACTGGTGCAGAAAGGGTATCTAGCATAGTTAGCACATGTGATCGATACTTCGAAGGGGGAACTTAAGTTAGAGGGTGTCCCAATTGTAAATGAGTTTTCTGATGTATTTCTTGATGAGTTACCGAGATTACCTCCTGATCGAGAGCTCAAGTTTTCTATTGATTTACTCTTGGGTACTGCATCTATTTTCATTCCTCCGTATCGAATGGCTCTAGTGGAGTTGAAGGAACTTAAAGTCCAGTTGCAAGATTTAGTAGATAAGGGTTTTATTCGACCTAGTACTTCTCCTTGGGGAGCATCAGTCCTATTTGTAAAGAAAAAAGATGGCACTTTTCGATTATGTATCGATTACCATCAACTGAACCAAGTGACCATCAAGAATAAATACCCTCTACCACGGATCGATGATCCTTTCGATCAATTAAGATGTGCTATGGCGTTTTTCAAGATTGATTTGAGGTCTGGGTATTATCAGTTGAAGATTGAAGAGTATGATGTACCGAAGACTGCTTTCAGGAAGCGTTATGGGTATTATGAGTTTATGGTTATGCCGTTTGGTTTGACTAATGCCCCGACATCTTTTATAGATCTTATCAACACGGTGTTCCATCCATACTTAGATAAGTTCATGATAGTATTCATAGATGACATCCTGGTCTACTCGAAGGATGATGATGAACATGCTGCCCATTTGTGCATTGTGCTATAAACTTTGCACGAAAAACAACTTTATGCCAAGCTTTCTAAATGTGAGTTTTGGTTAAAGGAAGTGGTTTTCTTGGGACATGTAGTGTCTGGAGCTGGAATTTATGTCGATCCCAAGAAGATTGAGGCAATTTTACAGTAAGAGCAACCGAAAACGGTGACAAAGATTTAGAGTTTCCTTGGCTTAGTCAGTTATTATAGGAGGTTTGTTCAAGGATTCTCATTGATAACTACTCGTCTGACTCGTAAAGGAGTTAAGTTTGAGTGGGATGATGTTTGTGAGAGTCGATTTCAAGAGTCGAATAATCGATTGACCTTCACTCCTGTTTTGACACTTCCTATTAATGGGAAAGAATTTATGGTGTACAATGATGCCTCTAAATTGGGATTCGGGTGCGTGTTAATACAAGAGGAGAAAGTAATAGCTTATGCTTCCTGGTAGTTGAAGAAGCATGAGATGAATTACCCTACCCATGATTTAGAGTTAGCGGTAGTAGTTTTCGCATTGAAGATTTGAAGGCATTACTTATATGGTGAGTGTTGTCGAATTTTTACCGATCATAAAAGTTTGAAATACTTGCTCACCCAGAAAAAACTTAAATTGAGACAAAGATGATGGTTAGAGTTGATTAAGGATTATGACTTAGTGATTGATTATCACCTTGGGAAGACAAATATTGTAGCAGATGCTTTAAGTCATAACTCCTCATCTTCATTAGCAACACTTCGGAGTTCTTATTTTCCAATATTACTTGAGATGAAATCTCTGGGGATCCAGTTGAGAAATGGTGAGGATGGAACTCTACTTGCTAGTTTCGTTGTGAGACCTTCATTGTTCAATCAAATTAGAGAATTATAGAAGTCGATGATGAGTTGAAATGAGAAGTTCAAAAGTTACAAGATGAAGAAATTAGTGAGTTCAGACTCGATGATTATGGTATTTTGATGTTTGGAGACCAAGTTTGTGTTCCTAAGGATGATCAATTGAGACGAGCTATTTTAGAGGAAGTTCATTCTTCCACCTATGCTTTACATCTTGTAAGCACCAAAATGTACAAGACTATCAAGGAAAGTTATTGGTGGCCGGGTATGAAACGAGACATAGTAGAGTTTGTAGCAAAATGTCTCACATGCCAACAGATCAAGGCAAAACATCAGAAACCATCAAAAACTCTTCAGCCTTTACCTATTCCGGAATGAAAGTGGGAACACGTGACTATGGACTTTGTATTGGGTTTACTGCGAACACAAAGTGGGAAAGATGCTTTTTGGGTGATTATTGATAGATTGACTAAGTTCGCCCATTTCTTGGCTATCCATAGCACGTATTCTATTGAGAAACTGGCTAAACTTTATATAGATGAGATAATGAGATTACATGGAGTCCTAGTTTCCATCATGTCAGATCGAGACCCCGATTTACTTCTCGATTCTGGTCAAAATTCCAAGAAGCTCTCATAACTAAATTGAGATTTAGCACTGTCTTTTATCCGCAGACAGATGGTCAATCTGAAAGGACTATTCAAACTCTGGAAGATATGCTACGGGCCTTTGTCATTGACTTTACTAGGAGTTGGGACAAACACTTGCCAATAGTGGAGTTTGCGTACAACAATAGTTTTCAATCTAGTATTGGGATGGAACCATACAAGGCTCTATATGGGAGAAAGTGTCGAACTCCACTTTGCTGGGATAAAGTGGGTGAGAGAAAATTATTTAATGTAGAATTGATTGATCTGACTAATGACAAGATCAATGTTATCCGAGAGCGATTAAAGACGGATCAAGATAGGCAAAAGAGTTACTCAGATAAACAGAGAAGGATCTAGAATTTGAAGTTAATGATAAGGTTTTTCTTAAAGTTTCTCCATGGAAAGGTAAGTATTTACATATTTTGAGGATTAAGTCTTATCTTGATTATACTATTGTGGTAATTGTGGTATTTTATTGGATAATGAAAGGTGTGATTTGATTTGCGAAGCGGGGAAAGATCAATCCGAGATATATTGGACCCTTTCATATCATTGAAAGGATTGGGCTAGTGGCATATAGACTAGAATTACCCTAGGAATTGGATCGGATTCATAATATCTTCCACGTCTCAATGTTAAAGAAGTATGTACCTGATCCCTCCCATATCCTCGAGACACCTCTGATTGAGTTACATGAAGATTTAAAGTTTGAGGTGCAGCCTGTACGTATTCTAGATCGGAAGGATCGAGTATTGAGGAACAAAAGCATTCCAATGGTTAAATTGTTGTGGAAGAATGCTCGAATGGAAGAGATGACATGGGAAGTCGAGCATCAGATGAAAAGATAATACCACTACCTTTTCTCCGAGTCTAGTAAGTGAAATTTTGAGGTCAAAATTTTATTTTAAGGGAGGTAGTGTTGTCAAGCCCAGCTCTACAATATGTTTATTATGCCATTTATATATTAGAAAGCATGTTTGCATACGTGGATGCTTCAGAAAAGCATTAAGAGTTGGTAACGTACCTAGTAGTGCGATTAAGATGATTAAGCCTCGAACTAGTCCAAATAAAGATTTTAGGATGTATTTGAGAGTTGTTGAATCTTAGAATGACTTCATATGGTGATTCAGAGTTCGAGGATTGATTCGGAGTCAAATTTGGAATTTTCATAACGTAGGGGTAAAATGGTCATTTTGCCACTCGAGGACAAAATTTGAATTTTTAGAAGAGATTTGACCAAATTTGATAAATTAGAGTATGATTTGAGTTTGAAAAGTGAAAAAGATAAATTTTGACATTTTTCGAGCATAAGAGCAAAACAGTCATTACTTGAGTCTCGGAGGATGTAATTGAAAATTTTGAAATTTTACACCACCATGACACTTGTCAAGCTTAAGAATTTCACTTATTATTATTTGGATAATTAAGGAATTTTATGTGGTGGAGAGAGAATGCTTAATAATTAAGTTTTTAAACATGGACCAATTAAAAGGTGACAAATGTCAAACTTTAATATTATTTTATTTAGCTATATAAACCAACTTGAAACCCTCCCAAACTCACTCATATGGCCGACCAAGTGAAGAACAAAGAAGAAATGAAATGAACAAAACCCTAGCTAAGAAAGTCAAGGGGAAATTGGTGGATTTCAAGAAACTAAGCAAGTAAAGGTAAAATTTCTTAATTCTAGCTTGTGATCTACCTTTCCTATGCATTATTTTTCATTTTCCATGGTCGAGAGCCAAGTTTGCATGAAGCTACTCTTGCTGGCCGAACCTTAAGGAGAGAGATTGGATAATGGACTTTGATGAATTTCATGCTAGTTAGGTGTTTTAGTTGTTTTGGTGATGTTAAGTGTAAAAATCAAGCATGAAAAACCACATATTCTTCATGAACCCTTCATAGTTGAATTTCCCAAGAGAAAATGTTGAGGAAGATTTTGCTATAATTCATGTTATCTAACTTGTATTTGATGATTTGGAGTATTGGAAGTGAAATGAGTTTATTTAGAGTTGAATTGGATGTATTGGCCAATTAATCGGGGTATAGATCGAATTAGGCCAATACCATTTTATTTTGATACACAATTAGACCTACGTGGAACACCGTATTTAAATGATTATCCGAGTATTTCACATCCCAATCCATGCATTCGTATAGAGCCTAAATTAGTTTTATAACGGTTTAGTACAAATGTAGTAAATTGTTTGTTGTACATTATGTTTAGGTGGTGAATCTTCCGATAAGGGTAAAGAGATTGTACCCGAAGACTGGGACTAGGAGTACTTTAACTCCCAATATTGTGAGTAACCTTATTATCATCTTAATTATCTAAAGTAGGTTTTATTCATTTTTATGATTTAATCAAAAAGTGAGTTTAAATGGTAAATCCTTATGTTTTATAAGTAAAATGTGATTAAATGAAATGAGTTTTGTAAATCAATTTGAAATTGAATGATGATTTTAGAAATTGAGTAATTGGAGACTGTTTGCTTGTGTTGTAAATTTATGGTTTGAATTGAATGGCTTATGGCAATATTGGAATGAATGGCTTTGTGTACATTATGTCTAGGTGGTGAATCTTCCGATATGGGTAAAAAGATTGTACCCGAAGATTGGGACTAGGAGTACTTCGACTCCCAATATTGTGAGTAACCTTGTTATCGTCTTAATTATCTAAAGTAGTTTTTATTCGTTTTTGTGATTTTATAGAAAAATGAGTTTAAAATGGTAAATCCTTATGTTTTATAAGTAAAATGTGATTAAATGAAATGAGTTTTATAAATGAATTTGAAATTGAATGATGATTTTAGAAATTGAGTAATTGGAGACTGTTTGCTTGTGTTGAAAATTTATGGTTTGAATTGAATGGCTTATGGCAATATTGGCATGAATGGCTAAATTGGAAATTGTGTTGAAATTATATGAACTATTTGTTTTGCCTTGACAGGCTGGGTAGTAATGTAATTGCCATGTCATGCTGCTAAAAATTTTATTGATATGGTGGGCAATTAATTAGTCACTGTAGTGGTGGGTTTCCATGGACCAGCCTATTAAAGGGGCACGGTAAACCCCATTATAGTTTACCTTGGTACGAAAAGCATGGAGGGTATCTCCTGAGGTAAAGCTTTAAAGTTCACTTCACGCCGAACCACCACGTAGGGTGAACTCAGCCAACACCAAGGAACGACTGTGTTTCCAAATTTAAAAATGTGTTTTAAGCGTATATGAAATTTTAACAGCCTTGGCAGACTCGGTTAGATGCCCCGGCCAAGGTATCCCCAAGAATGAGCTTTGGCACGAGACAAAGTTTTAAGAAATACATAAGCCATGTTGATTATTTGAGTGTAATGAATTTATTTTATTTAGTTGAAATGAGTTTGAAATGTTATGAATCATAGTACGATGAGCTATTTTAAGTTGTCTCCATTTACTCGGCTTTAGATATTTGAGATGATGTTTGTTTACTCACTGAGTTTATCAAAACTCACCACCCTCATTTCCTCCCATTTCAGGCTCTAAGTTATCTGTAGATAGCAAACTTTGTCGAGGGTTGCGTGTGGACAAGCATCCTTTGAGATAGTAGGTCTACAATCTCATTCACTTTTTGTCAATCGAGGACCCACTTGTCATTATAAATTAAATTACATACTCTGGCTATCTGTGTTACTATATGTATGAATTTATTTTGCTTTTACATTATAAAAATTATTTACGGATAGTTCTATAAATTGTTTTATAAGAAAATAGAATATATTATTTAATATTTTTATTTTATTCTATTAGCTACAATTTCACTCTAAATGAATGTTTTAGATATTAAAACTTATTTTCGGTTATAAAATGTGTATTCTTCACCATATACCACATTTTTAGCTGGTTTCAAAATTTTTGAGAAAAATGACCAAAATACCCCTGTATAGTAAGAAATTTTTTTTTGACTATTTTTGACTTGAAAATAGTCCATATCCCTTTAAAACATGATTTTAGTAACTAATACTCACAGGGGATGTGGAAAAACTGATGTTAAAGCCTTGCGATGTCTTGGTTGTCATTCCCGGTAATGAATGTCTATCAAGGCTTCCCGACGGTTGGCACGAGTTCGAAAGGAGTACCGGGTCGTGACATATTCAGTGTAAAATTTTTTATGAAGAAGGAGAATATGGTTAATCTAAGTGGGGTAGAGGAAGAACAAGGAAATTTTAGAGAAAAATGAAGTTAGTAGGGCCCACGTGTTGTTATTAAATAAAACTAATGCGAAAAAAATATATTTTGAATATTATGGAGACGCCGCGTTGGAGTACAAATTTTATATTTCGTTTGTACATGTGTAAAAGAAGATAATAGAAGGAAATTGGAGTTAAAAGAGTGTTGGGAGGACTAAATTAAAAAGAGAAGAAATTTAGAGGGTAAAATGGTAATTTTGCCATTTGTTTGGTCAAAGCTTCCAAAGGAAGCTTTGTGTCATGACCCAATTTCCCGGGCCATGACCGGAGCATAGCTCACTAAGCCCAAGCAAGCCTATCCATTTACTCTTGCTTAACAAATTTATCATATCATGCATACACACACACCTTTTTCCCAGGTGTGAACATAGCCAAATCACAATAGCATTATTGATAATAATATACATGCACTATACCAGTCATGTATTTAGTAATTTATATTGCATACACATATTTACATTGTTTGAGTGTATTCACAATACAAAAGGATCCATGACTTCCAGCGGAGACATTTACAATAAAAAGGATTTGTGAGACCCTGTTAAGCTCGATTAAAAGACGGTATTGTACCGAGTGGTACAACTAAGTTAAATCGAGCCTTGAACCAGTTCAAATAGAAATTCTAAGAGGAATTTGAAAATTCTGAAACCCACAGAATGACTCAGAATAGTGATTCGGAGTTCAAAGTCCAGTTTGGAGTCAATCGAGAAAATTAACCAGTTAGGGACAAAACGGTCATTTTACCATATGATGATAAAATGGAGATTTTAGCCAAGATTTGATCACATTGGACCAAGAATAATTATATGAAATACAATTATGATTATTGGATTATAAAATGATGTTTAGCAATGTAAAATTGTGATTCTCGGTGTTTTTGGAGCACAAGGGTAAAATGATAATTTTGCCACTGGATGACTAAACGAGAATTTTTTTTGAAAAGATTTTTACCTCATTTAATTAATATTGATCAATATTGGTGTTATTTTAGGTTGAAAAGTAGAAATAATATAATTTCGGTACATTTCGGAGGATAGGGGTAAAATCGTAATTTTATCATCTCGGGGGCAAAACCGTAATTTTCCACCACCAGAACATATTTTTCCAGCCATGGTCATCTTTTGATCATATCTTGACTTAGAATAATCATGTGGTGGAAAAGAATTGAAAGAAAAAAGTCAAAAAGTCAAAAAAAAATGAGCCAATGGCATTATGCCATGTGGCAAGTTGGTTTATTTTATTATTAAAGCTTAAAAATCAGCCATTTCAACCCATTTTCTCACTCCAAATTCTGCACAAAACTGATTCAAAGGAAAACAAAAGAGAACAAGGAGAAAAACAAGAAAACCTAGGCGGAAATCAAAGAAAAAGTGTGATTTTCAAGGAAAATTAAGTGAAAAAGGTAATATTTCTTCACTTTTGCTTATGATCTACAATACCCATGCTTTTGTTCTTGATTTCCATGGTTGAATATTGAGATATCATGACGAGTTCAATTCTGAAAAATGGGTATGGAAGAGGAATTGTTGTTGGAATAATTTGATTTTAGACTATGTTGATATTTAGTGGTAGTTAAGCATGGTTATGAACAAAAACACAAAAGAAGTATTCAATTTCTCTAGGGTTCTTTGTTGGCCGAACCTAGTGAGTTGAGAATCAATGAGGAATTGTTTTCATTTCAAATGAAATGATTTCATTTGAAATGAAATGAATTGAAAAATGATGAATTAAAGTGAAACGGTTATGTAGAAAAATTTCGGTGCTAGTGCACCAGATGATCGAATTTTTTTATAAGGAAATGTGAGGGTTCTAATGCTGAATTTGGCTTTATTTAAATGGTATGTGGATAATTAAGGTATTAGAGGGGAAATGGATTAAATTGGAGGTGATTTGGACAAAATCGTAAATTAATCAGGTAATCGACCAAATTAGGTCAACACCGCATTTAAGTGATTTACCGAGTAATCTATGCATTCGTATAGAAATTAGGTTAATTTTATACCTAATTAACACCAATAGAGTAATTAAATTATTGTGCTATTTGTCAAGGTGGTGAGTCCTCGGATAAAGGCAAGAAAAATTGCACCCAAGGATTAGTAGTCGAAGTGCTCGAATTCAACTTCCAAAAAACCTGTGAGTGAATTTGCATTTCAAATTGGTTTTGGGGAATATGAATGTGCTTGAATAAAATGCTTAAATGATTTTATTCAACTCTCTTTAAAAAGAAACGGAATCTGGGAACAAGCTTGTCATGAAATAGTATTTTATTGATGTGAAATTGGATTGTGTTGAATATTGCTTATTTATATAATTCTTACATGTATGGTTAAGAAATCTATGTGAACTTGATGTAATCGTGTACGTACAAAGTGGGGACGGCGATACGTAGCACCCACGACTCCTAGAAATTTAGAATTTAACAAAGTGGGGACGACAATGCGTAGCACCCACGATTTCCTAAAAATACAATGGTGTGTAGAATGGGATACTGAGTGATCCCCATACCTATGTGTAAAATGGGATGCTGAGTGACCCCCATGTCTGAGTGAATAATGCTGAGTAATAACCCTTACCGAGTACTCCGATAGTTATTTCTTTGTACCACCAAGGACAGTGAAGACTTGACGGTGTATATAATTGCTCATGTCTTTGTGTATATCTGTATGATGCCTACATGTATTGTTGAGAAATTGTGTGAAATTGGGTGTACTGAATTTGTGTACCCTTGTATTATGCTAATATACATTTTTGATAAATGTTGTGAAATTGATGTATCCGAGCATGTGCGGAGTGGAAAGTGAAATACCAATAATGGTGTGTGAGTAGGGAGTGTACACATTATCATATTGCTTTGTACGAGTAGGGAGAGCACACATGATGATATTGCTTTATGCTAGTAGGGAGAGCACACTTGATTTTATTGCTTGGTGAGAGTAGGGAGTGCACCAGAGCCAGAGAGTGGGATAGTGTGTGGTGTGAGTAGGGAGTGCACCAGAGTTGAAGAGAGTAGGGTGGTGGATGTTATTGCATATGATTATATATATATACGCGTGATATAATGTGCATGATGGAACATGTGATTGTATGATATGTAAAACCCCTATTCTGTGACAGTTTGAGATAAACCGTCAATTTTGCTATCTTGCAGGATAGAAGGATTGGTGAATGAAATTGTACGTGATATATATGCATATATGAATTGTACGGGTTGTGAAACCCTTATTATGTGATGGTTTGTAAACAACCGTCGATTTACTACTTTGATAGAATGATCGGCGTAAATTCAAGGGTGTTTAATCCTTGAATGTGTAATAAATTTTGGGTAAGGGAAAAAGGGTTTGGAATATTAGTTAGATGAAAATGGCCTCATTTTCAACCAGTGCATCATGATTGACAAATTTCCTGGTTAAGATTGCGTGTTCCCTTCTAATATTCACTCACTGAGTTTCGTACTCACGTTTTTATAAAAATTTATGTTTTCAGATTGGGAGACTATTGGACCCTAGATCAAGGAGTCCCCGTAGTGCATTTCCTGGTTAGAAGGTGGGCATTCAGTAGCACCTCATTTCTTTTATTGTAAATGTCTCCGCTGGAAGTCATGGGTCCTTTTGTATTGTGAATACAATCTAACTATGTGAATATGTGTATGCAATGTAAATTGCTAAATACATGACTGGTATGGTGCATGTATATTATTATCGATAATGCCATTGTGTTTTGGCTATGTTCACACCTAGGAAAAGGTGTGTTTGTATGCATGATATAATGATGTTTGTTAAGTAAGAGTAAATGGATAGGCTTGTTTGGGCTTAGTGAGCTATGCTCATTGAGCTCATGCTTCGGTCATGGCCCGAGAAATTGGGTCGTGACAGGATCACTATCGAATGCCAGACACATACCCAGGAGATGCACTACGAGGACTCCTCGATCTAAGGTCCAACAGTCTCTTGATCTAAAAACATGAATTTTTAAAACGGTGAGTACAATACTCAGTGAGTGAATATTAAAGGGGAACAAGCAATATCAACTAGGAGATTTGATAATCATGATGCATTGGTTGAAAATGAGACCATTTTTTTTTGATCTAGCTAATATTTAAACCTTTTCCATTTAGCCCGGACTTTATTCTAGCTAGACAACAAAATCGACGATTATCGCTGCAGCAGGAAGGCATTCTTGCTAAACCATACGAGGGTTTCATGTTAAACCCCTTTTCTTCAATTTAAAACAATTCGCATAGCATACAATCATACATATATGCATAAATCAATGAGCAATCACATACACCGCAAGGACTTCACCATCCCTGGTGGTAAGAAAAATAACTATCAGAGCACTTGGTAAGAGGTATCACTCAGCATCCCTTCTAAGTTCTCGGGTGGAGAATTACTCGACGAAGGGTATCACTCAGCACCCCTCTTTGCACACCATTACAGGCATGTGCATTGCCACTTCACACTTGCACGATTACATCAAGTTCATATAATTTCTTAACAATACAAGTAAACATCATATAAATGAGCATAATTCAGCACAATCAAGTTTCACATCAGTGAAAATAATATTTCACGAAAAGCTTGTTCTCATGGTACCCGTTCTTTTTGTAGAAGATTGAATAAGATCATTCAAGTATTTTATTCAAATATGTTTATATTTCCCAAAACCATTTTGAAATGCAAATTTACTCACAGGTTTTCGAGAGTCGAATTCAAGCATTTCGACTGCTAATCCTCGGGTGCAATTTTCTTACCTTTATCCGAGGGCTCACCACCTTGACAAATAGCACAATAATTTAATTACTATATTGGTGTTAATTAGGTATAAAATTAACCTAATTTCTATACGGATGTATAACATACTCAGTCAATCGTTTAAACACGGTGTTGACCCAATTCGATCGATTACCCGATAAATTGACCAACGCGTGCAATTTAGCTCCAAATTGCACAATTTTATTTCCAATACCTCAATTCACCAAATACCATTTAAATAGTGCTAATTTCAGCATTAAAACTTTTCCATTTCTTCATGAAAGAATTTGGCCATTACAGTGCATTAGCATTGTAATTTTTCCTACTTAACTTTTTTCACCTTAAATCATCATTTTCCAATACATTTCATTTGAAATGAAATCATTTCATTTTCCACACACAACCTAGGATATTTGGCCTTTGAAGATTCATGGGGAAAATCAAGTTTTTTTCTTGTTGTTTTGCTTACTGACATGCTAAACTATCTCTAAATACAAACATAGTCTAAAATGAAGCCAATCCAACATTAATTTCTCCAATCATACCCATTTTTCACAATTGAATTCATCATGAAATCATTCCTCTCAACCATAGAGAGTGGAAAGAAATGCATTGGTATTGTAGATCATAAACAAAAGTGAAGAAATGTTACCTTTTTCACTTGATTTTCTTTGAAAATCACACTTTTTCTTGAGTTTTTGGCTAGGTGTTTGGTTTTCTCCCTTTGTTCTCTTTTCCTTTCCTTTGAATCTAGTTTATGCCGAATTTGGAGAGAGAAAGTGAGGGTTATAAGCTGATTTTATTAGTTTAATAATAAAATTTAATGGCTTGCCACATGGCATAATGCCATTGGCCCATGTTTTTAACTTTTTGACTTTTTCTTCTAAACTTTCCACCACAAATATGTCAATATTTATCCATTCCATTGTTAAACAAAATCTCTTGGTCTTGACAAGTGTTGGGGCGTAAAATTTACCGATTTGCCCCCGAGGTGAAAAAATTATGATTTTGCCCCTATACTCTGAAATATACTGAAATTACATTATTTTCACTTTTCAACCTCAATTAACACTAATATTGATCAATCTTAATCAAATGGAGCAAAAATCTTGTCAAAAAATTCCCATTTGGTCCTCTAGTGGTAAAATCACCATTTTGCCCTTGTGCTCCAAAAATACCGAAAATCAAAATTTTTCACTACTAAACTTCATTTATACTCCAATAATCATAATTATATTTCATATAATTATTCTTAGTTAAATGTGATCAAATCTTTGCTAAAATTCACCATTTTATCATCAAATGGCAAAATGACCGTTTTGTCCTTAATCGATCAATTTTCTCGATTGACTCTAAACTAGACCTTGAACTCCGAATCACTATTTTAAGTCATTCTGTAGGTTTCAGAATTTTCAAATTCCTCTTAGAAGTTCTATTTGAACTAGTTCAAGAATCGAATCAACTTAATTGTACCACTAGGTACAATACCAGCTTTTTAACAAATTCAACAAGGTCTTACACTCTCCCCCACTAATAGAAATTCGGTCCCCAAATTTAAATTCAAAGTAGAGTGGCTTACCTTTACATATCAAAGAGGTGTGGATACTTGGTCCATATTTCCTTCTCAGCTTCCCATGTTACCTCTTCACTAGTGTGATTTTGCCACAGCACTTTCACTGAGGCCACATCCTTTGATCGGAGCCTTTTGACTTATCTGTCAAGGATAGCTACCGGCTGTTCCTCATAAGTCAAGTCATCTTGCAACTGAACGGTTTCATATCGTATTACATGTGAAGGATCTGGATTATACTTCCTCAACATTGATACATGCAACACGGGGTGAATACTCAAAAGGTCTGGCGGTAATGCCAATTGATATGCCACTACTCCGACCCTTTCTAAGATCTCGAAGGGTCCTATATACCGAGGGCTAAATTTCACTTTCTTGCCAAACCTCATTACCCCTTTAGTTGGCGAGACTTTTAGAAATACATGGTCTCCCATTTGAAACTCCAAATCCCTCTGTCGGTTATCAACATAAGACATTTGCCTACTTTGTGCTGTAAGCATCCTCTGGCGAATCATTTGTATTTTATCGGTGGCGTCCTGCACCAACTCAGGCCCCAAAAGTTTTCTTTCCCCTACTTCTAGCCATCCAATGGGTGATCTGCACATTTTTCCATATAGTGCTTCAAATGGTGCCATTTGGATGCTAGACTGGAAACTATTATTGTAAACAAACTCCACTAAGGGTAAATATCGACCCCATTTGACTTCAAGGTCTATTACACATGCCCTCAACATGTCTTCCAAAGTCTGTATGGTTCATTCAGACTGTCCATCAGTCTGGGGGTAAAAAGCTGTACTAAAATCCAATTTAATGCCCAATGCTTCTTGCAACTTTTCTTAGAATCTGCTAGTAAATTATGTCCCTTTATCTAACACTATAGAAACAGGAATGCCATGCAACCGTATTATCTCATCTACATACAGCTGGGCATACTGGGCAGGCCCGTATGTAGTTTTAACTCGGAGCAAATGAGCTGATTTCGTTAACTGGTCTATTATGACCCAGATCGAGTCATAGCCCCCACTAGTTCGAGGTAACCCAATTACAAAATCCATTGCAATATGCTCCCACTTCCATTGGAGCACTGGTAATGGCTGTAGTAATCCTGCAGGCCTTTGGTGCTCTACTTTAACTTGTTGACACATTAAGCACTTGGAGACAAACTCAGCCACATCTCTCTTAAGTCTTTCCCACCAGTACACTTCCTTTAAATCTTGATACATCTTTACAGCTCCTGGATGTATCACATAGGCTGCCACGTGAGCCTCCTACAATATCTCTCTCCTCAACCCATCACTATCAGGCACATAGAGTCTGGTTCCATACCTCAATACTCCATCCGTGCCTTTGGTAAACATCTTCTTTTTCTTCCCTTGAGGATCCTCTAAGACCTTCACTATGAACTCGTCTTTACTTTGTGCTTCCTTAATTCGGTCCATTAGGACAGGCCTCACTCTAAAATGGGCTAGCAATGCATTTACCTCACAGACTTCCAAATGTACAGTCATGTCTCCCAAGCTATGCATCTTTCTAACCAAAAATATCCTATCGGTAGAGATATGTGCTAGGCTACCCATCGATTTTCGACTCAGGGCATCTGCCACTACATTAGCTTTACCGGGATAGTAAAGAATAGTACAATCATAATCCTTTAACAACTCCATCCATCTACACTGTCGTAAGTTCAAATCCATCTGCTGAAATATATATTTCAAACTTATGTGGTCCGTATATATCTCACAAGTCTCACCATACAAATAATGTCTCCAGATCTTTAAGGCAAACACGATTGCTGCCATCTTCAAATTGTGTTCGAGGTAATTCTGTTCATGCCTTTTAAGTTGTCTTGATGAATATGCAATCACCTTCTCGTGTTGCATTAACATGCATCCTAACCCAACCAACGAGGCATCACAAAATACTATATAACCCCTTGTGCCTTGTGGTAGGCTCAACACTGGAGTTGTGGTGAGACATATCTTAAGCTTCTCAAAGCTATCTTCACAAGCATTTGACCACACAAATTTTGTATCCTTTTATGTCAACTTGGTCAAAAGGATAGCTATTTTAGAGAAATCCTTGACAAAGAGACGATAGGAACCTGTCTACCCTAAAAAGCTTATAATCTTCGTAATCGAGGTTGGCCTTGGGCACTTCTTCACTACCTCGACTTTCTTTGGATCCACTTGTACCCCATCCTTAGAGACCACATGTCCCAAGAATGCAACATTTTCAAGCCAGAACTCATATTTGGAGAACTTGGCATACAATCGATGTTCTCTCAAAATCTAGAGCACTATCTTAAGATATTGCTCATGCTCCTCTCGACTCCTCGAGTAGATCAAGATATCATCAATGAACACCACTACAAACTTATCCAGGTACGGCTTGAACACTCAGTTCATCAAATCCATAAAAGCCGCAGGGGCATTAGTAAGCTCAAACGACGTCACCAAGAACTCATAATGCCCATACTTGGTTCGAAATGCAGTCTTTGGCACATCCTCATTCCAGATCCTCAATTGATGATACCCAGATCGCATATCTATCTTAAAGAAATATTGTGCCCCTTGTAACTGATCAAACAGATCATCTATTCTTGGAAGTGGGTACTTATTCTTCACTGTTACCTTATTAAGTTATCGGTAGTCAATGCATAGTCTAAGTGACCCATCTTTCTTCTTTACGAATAGCACTGGTGCTCCCCATGGTGAAACATTGGGGCGAATGAAACCTTTGTTTAGCAGATCCTCCAACTGATCCTTGAGCTCCTTGAGCTCTACCGGTGCCATCCGATATGGGGGTATGGATATGGGTCTAGTATCAGGAATCAAGTCTATGCAAAATTCAATCTCTCGCTCTAGAGGTAATCTCGATAGTTTTTCGAGAAATACATCCACAAAACTCATTCGCTACCGACACTTGACTTATATCTCCGACCTTTGCTTGGGTATCCCTCACGACAACCAAGTAACCTTGACAGCCTTGCCTCAATAACCTTCTAGCAGATATGGCTGATATCAGGTTGGTCGAAACATTACTTTTATCCCCCTGGATGCTAAATGATGGCTCATTCAGGAAATCAAATCTAACTATCTTATGGTAATAGTCTACACTGGTATGACAAGGTGATAGCCAGTCCATTCCCAATATCACATCAAAATCCAATGTGTCTAACACCACTAAATTCACTAGGGTATTCTTATCCTTGATTCGGACTACACAGGATTGATATTCCCATTTAGCCACAAATGCCTCATTTAAAAGAGTAAACACCACTAATTATTCTTCTCTCCTAACATATTCTTTACCCAATCGAAGTGCAAAGCATGGAGAGATAAAAGAGTGAGTAGATTTAGGGTCAAACAATACTCTAGCATCTATATTACAAATGGAAAGAGTACTTGAAACTACTGCATTGGACGTCTAAGCATCTTGGGGAGTTAAGGCATATACCCTTGCTTGGCCTATTCTTGTGGAACTTTGATGTCCAAACCCAGCTGGTCTACCCCGAGAGAAAGCACTAGCACCTCTGTTTCTCGTCCCGCTAACCTCTTGGCCAGTTGAGACAGCTGTCAAAGCAGCAGACAAAGCTGGCCAAGTAGAACCGCGAATCAAACTTTACGATTGTTGGGCTGTCGGGCAGTTCTTCCAAATATGTCCAAGCTGGCCACAATTATAACAAACTCTTGTAGCAAGGTAGCATCGCCCTCTATGTCGTCGTCCACATGTATCACAGGAAGGAATAGCCTGACCACTCTGCCTTGGATCTTGTTGTTGCCTCTTTCCATTAAAAGTTTTCTGCCCTGTCCCAACGCTATCACTCGCCACCTCACTCCCTTGTTGGGATAACCTCAATTCCCTGTGTGGGCCTTGATGGCCAAAAAATGAAATTCTACTACCGAAATCTCTGCGGCCTTGATAACCCTCTATTTTGATCATTTTTACTTTATCTCTTGTGGCCCTACTCTCACTGGTCTTCATCTCAATTCGTTGAGCATAGTCTACTGTCACAAAGTAAGTATGGAAATCTCGAAAGGCCATAGCTTTGAACAATGGTTCCACCAGCCCGTCGACAAACCTTTGGACTTTCATCTCCTTGGTGGAAACCAAAAATGGTGCATATCAAGACAGTTGCGTAAATTTTATATCATACTCCGACACCGTCATGCTCGGAGTTTTCACCAATACCTCAAACTCTCTAGCTCTAGCATTTCGCACACTGTGCGATAAAAATCAGTCTAGGAAAGTTGTACTGAATTTATTTCAGGTTAGTGGTACAGCACCTGTCGGCCTACCCCTTTGTAAGGAGTCATACTATTCCTGTTCCACATCCTTCAACTGAAAGCTACTAACTCCACTGATTTAGAACTAGAGCATCCCATAGCGTTACAAATCTTCTCCATCTTGTCTAAGAAAACTTGGGGTTTCTCCGATGCATCTGACCTCGTAAATGAGGGAGGCTTAAGTTTCAGAAAGTCAGTGAGTGAAACCTCTACTTGACCTCTATCACCCTCGAGAGGTTGGCGGTCTGTCTGGCCTTGGGAACTAAGGGACTCTTGCTCCATATGTCTTCCCTATACTATTTTCTGTATATCCTCCATACAGGCTGCCATCACTTCTACAACCCGATTAACTCCTTGCAGACTTGCCGCCAAGTCCTCAACAGTAATGTCCTCAGTCGATGGCCTAGCAGTCTCACCTATAGGTTATCCATCATCTCTCCTACTCTCGGATGTATCTGCCCTCATCGGCCTAGTGACCCTGCCATGCCTACCTCGCCCCCTACGGGTGGGTGCTCGTGGCCTATCGGTCATCTCAGTAGGAACATCTTGCTCCCCCACTAGTCTCGAGGGAGCTCATGTCTCAAGCGACATTCTTACTTGGATAAAAGCAACACCCATTATTAAACACAATTACGAAAATAAAGTGGTTTCTAAGAAAGGGAATTTATGCGGTTCCTCGATTATGAAATGTGCCGCGACTCACAGTTAACAATTAAAGATCTCACATAAAGACCCAACTCTCCTCTGGAACAAATAAGAACACCCTAGGACCTAAACAACCTAGGGCTCTGATACCAACTTTGTCACGACCCAATTTCCTGAGCCATGACCGGTGCATGAGCTCAATAAGCATAGCTCACTAAGCCCAAGCAAGCCTATCCATTTACCTTTGCTTAACAAATTTATCATATCATGCATACACACACACATTTTTATCGAGTGTGAACATAGCCAAATCACAATGGCATTATCGATAATAATATACATGCACTATACCATTCATGTATTTAGCAATTTACATTGCATACACATATTTACATTGTTTGAGTGTATTCACAATACAAAATGACCCATGACTTCCAACGGAGACATTTACAATAAAAAGGATCACTATCGAATGCCAGACACATACCCAGGAGATGCACTACGGGGACTCCTCGATCTAGGGTCCAACAATTTCTTGATCTGAAAACATGAATTTTTAAAACGATGAGTACAATACTTAGTGAGTGAATATTAGAAGGGAACAAGCAATATCAACCAGGAGATTTGATAATCATGATGCACTGGTTGAAATTGAGAATATTTTTTTTTGATCTAGCTAATATTTAAACCCTTTCCACTTAACTTGGAATTTATTCTAGCTAGACAACAAAATCGACCATTATCGCTGCAGCGGGAAGGCATTCTTGCTAAACCTTACGAGGGTTTCATATTAAACCATTTTTCTTCAATTTAAAACAATTCGCATAGCATACAATCATACATATATGCATAAGACAATGAGCAATCACATACACAGTCAGGACTTCACCGTCCCTGGTGGTAAGAAAAATAACTATCATAGCACTTGGTAAGAGGTATCACTCAGCATCCCTTCCAAGTTCTCGGGCAGAGAATTACTCGACGAGGGGTATCACTTAGCATCCCTCTTTGCACACCATTACAAGCATGTGCATTACCACTTCACACGTGCACAATTACATCAAATTCATATAATTTCTTAACAATACAAGTAAGCATCATATAAATGAGCATAATTTTTTTTTTTTTTTTCAGCAATAATAGTTAAATTTTATTAAACTTGAAATAAAAGTACAAAAGAGGAGGACGAAAACCGTTCCTCCAATATTGCATGATCATAAGAAAAATCGTAAAAGAAAATTTCCTTATGAGAAATTCAACTTTGGAAAATTTCCATATAAATGAGCATAATTTAGCACAATCAAGTTTCACATCAGTGGAAATAATATTTCACGAAAAGCTTGTTCCCATGGTACCCGTTCTTTTTGTAGAAGATTGAATAAAATCATTCAAGCATTTTATTCAAATACGTTTATATTTCCCAAAACCATTTTGAAATGCAAATTCACTCACAGGTTTTCGAGAGTCAAATTCAAGCACTTCGACTGCTAATCCTCGGGTGTGATTTTCTTGCCTTTATCCGAGGGCTCACCACCTTGACAAATAGCACAATAATTTAATTACTATATTGGTGTTAATTAGGTATAAAATTAACCTAATTTCTGTATGGATGCATAAAATACTGGGTCAATCGCTTAAACGCGATGTTGACCCAATTCGGCCTATTACCTGATAAATTGACCAACGCGTGCAATTTAGCTCCAAATTACACCATTTTATTTCCAATACCTCAATTCACCAAATACTATTTAAATAGTGCCAATCTCAGCATTAAAACTTTTCATTTCTTTATGAAAAAATTCAGCCATTACAGTACATTAGCACTATAATTTTTCCTACTGAACTTTTTTCACCTTAAATCGTCATTTTCCAATTCATTTCATTCAAAAGAAATCATTTCATTTTCCACACACAACCTAGGATATTTGGCCTTTGAAGATTCATGGGGAAAATCAAGTTTTTTTCTTGTTGTTTTCCTTACTAACATGCTAAATTATCTCTATACACTAACATAGTCTAAAATCAAGCCAATCCAACATTAATTTCTCCAATCATACCCATTTTTTAGAATTGAATTCATCATGAAATCATGCCTCTCAACCATAGAAAATGGAAAGAAATGCATGGGTATTGTAGATCATAAGCAAAAGTGAAGAAATGTTACCTTTTTCACTTGATTTTCCTTGAAAATCACACTTTTTCTTGAGTTTTTGACTAGGTTTTTGGTTTTCTCCCTTTGTTCTCTTTTCCTTTCCATTGAATCTGGTTTATGCTGAATTTGGAGAGAGAAAGTGAGGGTTATAAGCTGATTTTATTAGTTTAATAATAAAATCTAATGGCTTGCCACGTGGCATAATGCCATTGGCCCATTTTTTTAACTTTTTGACTTTTTATTCTAAAATTTCCACCACAAATATTTCAATATTTATCCATTCCATTGTTAAACAAAATCTCTTGGTCTTGACAAGTGTTGGGGTGAAAAATTTACCGATTTACCCCCGAGGTGAAAAAATTACGATTTTACCCTTATACTTCGAAATGTACCAGAATTACATTATTTCCACTTTTCAACCTCAATTAACACTAATATTGATCAATCTTAATCAAATGGGGTAAAAATCTTTTCAAAAAAATTCTCGTTTGATCCTTTAGTGGTAAAATTACTATTTTACCTTTGTGCTCCAAAAATACCGGGAATCAAAATTTTTCACTACTAAACTTCATTTAAACTCCAATAATCATGATTATATTTCACATAATTATTCTTAGTCATATGTGACCAAATCTTTGCTAAAATTCACCATTTTATCATCAAATGGCAAAATGATCGTTTTGTCCCTAATCGGTCAATTTTCTCGATTGACTCCAAACTAGACCTTGAACTCTGAATCACTATTCTAAGTAATTCTATGGGTTTCAGAATTTTCAAATTCCTCTTAGAATTTCTATTTGAACTAGTTCAAGGATCGAATCAACTTATTTGTACCACTAGGTACAATACCGGCTTTTTAACAAATTCGACAAGGTCTCACACTTTGGCTTTGATTTTTTCCAGCCATGACTGTCCTTATCCTCTCCTACCATATTTTTTTCTTCTTCCTCATCCATTCCCACGCCATTTTCTCTTTGTCCACCATGAAATCAAGTTTTCTTCATTTTTCTTTCCATGTTTTCTTTTCTTTTCTTTTCTTTTCCTACTCCTTTCTGTTGGTCCCTATAAAATGTGCTAGAGGGGGGTGAATAACACAATTCAGCTCTTTTACAAGATTAGAAACTAATCTTAAAGGCAAAGAAAGTAAAACAAAGAAGACAATACATAAGGATTCAGAGAGGTTCGGTCCAAGACCTACATCCACTACCTTGATTATCCAACCAAAGATTTTCAACCAAATTCACTAACAAATGGTGGAATTACCAAGCTCCCACCAAGCTTTTACAATGGCTTTTACTAAGCTTAGCCATAACCTTTACACTAGTTTTTCATGAGCTCAACTAAAACCTCAAGGTGGTTTATCAAGGGCTCAACCAAAACCCAACACCTAACTTTTCAAGGCTAAGTTAGAACCTTAACTCTTTCAAGTAAACCTAGCTTGAATTAATCACTTAGAGTGAATCCCTCACCTTAAGAATACAAGAAGAAAAGTAGAGAGAGTACCTATTGATCACATGATTGATCTAGATGGTACAAGGTTAAGTGCTGAATACAATTACAAAGGATTGACGTTTGAGTGCAGTGAAGTACAAAGAAGATTTTCTAAGTTTTCTACTCTTTCTTGGCTTGAATATGTTGAAATCTCTCAAAAAGCTTCAAAAGATCATATTCTAACCATTGAAGGGTCCTTTTATACTTGGAGAAACATGTCTGATGGCTGTTGGGTAGTTTGTGACCGTTGAAAATATTTGGGGTAGGTTCTAGCCATTAACCTATCTTGTAGTGCTCTAGTGTAAATTATAGACAAAGAGCTCTTAGTTGACTATCATTTTTTCTTGGTAGACTAAGTTGGTTCTGTCTTATTCGCAGATTTTGGCAAAGAGCACTTAGTCGACTAACTCATTCTCTTGGTCAACTAAGTTGAATTTGTTTCTCAATATACTTCAGCTCGTCATTTCTCCAATTTGAATTTTGGCCAACCAATGTTCTTCATTATTCAACCAGGGAGCTTCCTTTATGTTGATCAATCTTATTCCTTATCCATATCAACCTCTTATGTGCACATTTGAAACATTGACTTATGGTTTATTTATAAACTTTTGTCCTGCACACTTGGATAGTAATGTTAGACACACAATGATGGGAATGTTTTATAATCATCAAAAACTAATGGAGCCAACAATCTCTCCCTTTTTAATGATGACAAAACATTCCTTGATTGAAATGTTTATTTGTTCATTTTTAGTTCTGTAGACAATGAGGGATTTCTCCCCCTAAGTGCATGCTCCCCCTTAGTGTGTGCGTATTTTTCATTAATTCCAACAAGTTTTTATCTGTTATATAGGCAGTGACATTGTATATTCTAGCCTTTAATAGAAAATGTTCATATATGCAGGTTTAAAAACAAATGACAAGTTGACAGAATATTATCAGTTTTCCATTTCTCTAAATTTCTGTCAATAGCATGTTGGTTCTAGATATCATCAATGCCATCAATTTTCCAGCAAATACTTTATGAATCATCATCCACATGTTAGTCAAAAACACATTCAATTTGGAATATCATTATAGAAACTATTTATCATCACAATAACTCAGTATTAGTACATAGTCCCAGTCATTGGTTTAGCATCAGATTTTCTTAGCAAAAAGTTTGACAGCAACATTCCATAATACCATAAGCAGCAGAGTATAACAATATTTTTAGAGATCAAATACCATAAATAAATGTCAACATGCATATTCCATACAACTATAAAACCAAGAAAAATTAAAAATTTAGTGTTCAAGTGCCATCATGGCACAAATGGCATACACCCACACATTCAACAAATTCTATTCTAAAAATACCCCTAAGCCAGTTGTTGCTTCTTATCTTCCCTAGAACTCGGTACCTCTACCCTTATGATTTTTTTTATTTTTCTTAGTTTTCTCCCTAAAAGTCCAGTACCTCTACCCTTATGATTTTTTTTATTTTTCTTAGTTTTCTCCCTAAAAGTCCAGTACCTCTACCCTAAAGATTTTTTGTTTTTTTGAATTTTACTACTCCCCCTTTTTATCATCATCAGAGGGGGGTGAAGCTTCATTCTTTTGAGGCAAAGGGTGAGGACTCAGAGCCATAGAAGGGATTGAGAGGGAAGGGTGAGGGTTCACGTAAGGGGGATTTCTCTAGAGCTTGTTGAAGAGTGGATTGGTCAGAAACTTCTACCGGTGCCTGAAGAGAAGATACAGATGGAGATTTAGCCTTCTCTACCAATTTGAAGGACTTTCTTCTCTTGGGAAGTGTTGTCTTTGTAGCCATTATCTTTTTCTTCATAGCAGGTGGTTGGGACTTAGTTGCATGAGTTGTTTCTTGTGTTTTTCCATTTTCTTTTGCTTGTGCTGTAGCAGCTTTCTTTTCTGCTTGTTCCTCCTTCACCATATGATGGAAGAGTCCCATAATAGACACATCTTTTGAGTAAAGAGAGGATACTTGCTGTTAAGGCTCTTGTTATGGAGGAATTTCAAAAGGCAGACTTGCAATTAGAGAACCAAGTGCTTCTGTTCCTTAGTCAAAAGGCTCCTTAGTCAGAAGGCTCCTTGGTCTGTTGTTCTGCTGAGGGGGATTTAAGAGGCTGGTTAATCCCTGGTTTAGGGTCTTATGATTGTTGACTAGGACTTGTAGTTTGGTATGCTGATTGCTCAGCTTGGTGCGTAGGATTTGCATCA
Source organism: Theobroma grandiflorum (assembly GCA_036013995.1). NCBI lineage: Eukaryota > Viridiplantae > Streptophyta > Magnoliopsida > Malvales > Malvaceae > Theobroma > Theobroma grandiflorum. The sequence goes on from CP142126.1 coordinate 12,112,658, forward strand.
TCGAAGTCTGAGCCTTCTACTTGAAATGCAGGGCCTTCAGCACCTTATCTTTCTGGTGCTAGGCTTGGTGTGGTAGAGGTATCTACTACAGGTTCAGAAGACATGGTTGGCTTTTCTTTCATTTTCTTTTCCATTTCACTTAATCTCTCTTCAATCTTCAGGAGTCTTGCTCCTTGATCAGTTAGTTTGCTATCCATTATCATAAGTAGATTGAAGATAACCTCATTGGAGAATTGTGAGGAACTTGCTTTTGGTTGAACAGGGGCTGCTTCTAGTTGAGTTGTTATGGATGTAATCTTGGATGTCTTAGTGAAGGTTTCTCCATGCAGCTTGTATCCCATTTTTATTAAGCTCCCCAGGTAGATGGGCTGGTATTTACTTTTAACCATGTGTAAATCATATCTCTTTGCCTACACTCTTTTCTTCTTTACTAGGGAAATGATGATATTCCCATATGGCAAATGAATTTTCTCAACCTTGCAGGCTACTCTTATTTTCTTAATCATAAACCTCCAAAGATTTAAAGAAATTCTAGTAAATGCATGTTCCATCAACTAGAGGTCCCGAAGACTAATGTAGTTCAAGTTGCCACTCTTTCCATGTAAGTTTGCTGCAACAAAGTAATGCAGGATCCTAAATTGTGAACTTATTATCAGACCTACATTACTCTTTGAAGAATATTTTTCCTTCTTTCTAGTAATGATTTCCCATATAGATGATGGGTCATACTTCTTAGGCATTTCAAATTCTCCCTCTTCATCTTCTATTTCCAACAGATTACTTAGGTCGACAATAGTAACCATGAATTCTTTTCCATTTAAAAACACATTCAGGCTACTATCAAAGAAGTCCTCAGAGTTCTCATGTTCCTCCTCACTCAAAGCTATTCTTGCATAAAATTCTTTCAACTGGCTAGCACTATAAGATCTTTCCTTAAAAGAACTATATTTCTTTATTCTTATTTCATTAAAATAATCTGTCAAACTAGTTTGAATTTCTGGGGTCTCACTAAAATTGTCCCAATCAATATATTTCCCGCAGGTGATGGGAGTATTTTCAATTTTCTTGAATCTTTCTTGATGAAATTGATTTCTAAACTTAGAAGAAGAAGTGGTACCTTGTTTCGGTGATGAGTCTTTGTTTTTCTTCTTCCTTTTCTCTGATTTCTTCTTCTTTTCCTTCAGTGATTTCTTGGATTTTGAACTTGATGAGGCTGACCACTTTTTCAGTTTCTTCTTTTTCTGCAATGTGACCTCAGATTCTTCCTTTAGTGGTGTTTTTCTTTTCTTTTTTTCCAGAAATTCCTTAAGCAAAGTCGACTTTGCCATTTTGAGTTCTCAACAAGGTTTTGACACTTAGGGTTTCAAACGATGATGAAAAAGGGAATTTCGGTTGGTTTTAGATGAGGGAATGCAGAGAAGATTTCTTACATTTTGAAGAGTCAGTTTTTACGAAAGGGATAGTGGGAGTTTTTAGCAGTTTTTAATTTCAAGAACTGTCTGCCTCCCCCTTAAATGTTACCTTATTTTATTTCTTAAAATTCCAAACTTCCCTCCATATTTTTGTTATTCACATAACCAGGTTTTTCTTCTTTTCTTTTCACCTAGTAAACATATTTCTTTCTAGATTTTATTCTTTTCTTCATTTAAATGGATGTGCCTTAGTTTTAATGAAACACGATGCTCTTAGTTGACCAAAGTTTTTACTTTAGTTGACTAAGTGCCTTCTATTTTTCTTAGTTAGGTTCAGAATTTTCCTTACAATTCCTGTAAACAAATCATTCTTATATTTCTTCTAATCTCACAGAATCTATCTTCACTAAGGGGTTTGGTAAATATGTCAGCAAGCTGATCTAATGTACTTACAAAATCAATCTTAATCTCACTTTTAGCTACATGATCTCTAATGAAGTAATGTTTAACCTCAATGTGCTTAGTTCTAGAGTGCTACACAAGATTTTTTGAGATATTAATTGCACTGGTATTGTCACAAAATATTGGAGTGTTATTCATTGATAATCCATAATCTTTCAATTATTGTTTGATCCATATAACTTGTGAACAGCAACTACCTAAGGACACATACTCTACTTCTGCTGTGGATAGAGCTACAGAGTTTTGTTTCTTGCTTCACCATGATACAAGCATACTCCTTAAAATTTGGCATGTTCCACTAGTACTCTCCCTATCAGTTTTGCTTCCTGCAAAGTTTGCATCTGAATAGCCTACAAGACTAAATGATGATTCTTTGGAGTACCAAGTTCCTAAAGCTTGAGTTTCTATGAGGTATCTAAATATTCTCTTAACAGCTATTAGGTGTGTTTCTTTAGGTTGTGACTGAAATCTAGCACACAAACACACACTAAATTGAATATCTGGTCTACTTGCTGTTAAGTAAAGAAAGGATCCAATCATACCTCTATAGAGCTTGTGATCTACATTTTTACCTTTTTCATCAGCATCAAGTCTGGTGGATGGACTCATTGGTGTGTTGATAGGTTTTAGTTTTAGCATGTCAAACTTCTTGAGCATGTCCCAAGTGTATCTATCTTGGCTGATAAAAATTCTTTCCTTGCATTGCTTGATTTGAAGGCCAAGAAAGTACTTCAACTCTCCCATCATGCTCATCTCGAATTCTTTTTGCATTTCTTTAGCAAAGTTCTTGCAAAGAGATTCATTAGTTGAACCAAATATAATGTCATCCATATATATTTGAACTATGATTAAATCATTTAAGCATCTCTTGATGAACAATGTAGTATCTATGCTACTTCTAACATAGTCTTTTTCTACCAGAAATTTAGAAAGCCTTTCATACCAAGCTCTAGGAGCTTGCTTCAATTCGTATAAGGCTTTGTAAAGTCTAAAAGCATAATCTAGTTTTTCAAAATCCTCAAAACCAATTGGTTGTTCAACATATACTTCCTCTTGAATAAGTCCATTTAAAAAAGCATTATTTACATCCATTTGATACAACTTAAAGTTCATATTACAAGCAAAGGCTATTAATAACTAGATGGCTTCAATTCTAGCTATGGCAACAAAAGTCTCATCATAGTCTATGCGTTCTTCCTAATTGTATCCCTTTGTTACCAATCTAGCTTTGTTTCTAATCACATTTCCTATTTCATCAACTTTATTTTTGAATACCCATGTAGTTCCAACTATAGGATGATTTGAGGGCCTAGGCACTAGTGACCATAAATTATTTCTTTTGAACTGATCCAGCTCCTCTTCCATGGCAAAAATCCATCTTTCCTCTTTTTCAGCTTCTTCAAAACTTTTAGGTTCAATTTGAGATATGAAAGCTGAAAATGCACATGTTTCTCTAGGTCCTTTCCTAGTCTTAACTCCTTGAGATATGTCACCTATGATTTGTTCTTGTGGGTGATCTTTTGCATATCTCCAACTCCTAAGCAAATCACTATGTTGGATTTCTAATCTTTGTGGATTTTCTAGAAGTGGAGCTACGTTTCTTCTCTAGATGAGCCTTCTTCATTGTTCTTGTTGTCATTTAGGCTCATTTCATCCATGTGCTTTTTTAAATTTTCTAGATCTTCATCATCATCATGAACTTCTTTTCTACATAAATTGATTCATAAAAAACTATATGGACAGATTCTTCAACACTTAATGTCTTTTTGTTGAAAACTCTATAAGCCTTAGAGTTCATGGCATATCCTAGAAATGTTGCTTCATTACTCTTAGCATCAAACTTTCCTAATGGCTGTTTTCTATTATTTAAAACAAAGCATTTACAGCTAAAGCTCCTAAGGTGAGAGATGTTTGGTTTTCTTCCTTTGTACAGCTCATAAAGAGTCTTTGAGCTAATTGCTCTAATTGAAACCCTATTAAGCATATATGATACAGTGTTTATAGCTTTAGCCCAAAAGTACTTTGAAAGATTGTTCTCATAAAGCATAGTCTTAGCCATTTCTTTTAATGTTTGGTTTTTGCTCTCCACAACTTTATTTTGTTGGCGTGTTCTTGGTGCAAAAAAGTTGTGTTCCAACCTTTTTTCATTGTAAAACTTTTCAAACACATCATTTTCAAACTCACTTCCATGGTCACTCTTAATGCTAACAATGGCTGTGCCTTTTTCATTCTCAACTTTCCTACAATGATTTATAAATGTTGATAATGCATCATTCTTATGTGCAAGGAAATAGACCTAGTAAACCTAGAGAAATCATCAACTATCACTAAGCCATAAGATTTTCCACCTAGACTAGTGGTGCTAATTGGACCAAAAAGATCAATATCCAGCATATCAAGAGGTCTTGATGTTGATACAACATTATTAGTTTTAAAAGAAGTTCTAACTTGCTTTCCTAATTGACAGGCTTCACACATCCTATCACTCACAAAGTTTAGAGTAAGTAATCCAACCACTAAGTTTTTCTTAATCAACTTTGACATGGTGTTCAAACTTACATGTCCTAGTCTTCTATGCCACAACCAGCTGTAATTTTCAGCATTTGCTACTAAGCACATTTCACTATTCTTCTCAAGATCTTCAAGAAAGACAACATACATATTTTCCAATATTTTTCCTATGAAGGTGATTCTATTAATGTCTATATCAATTACTTCACATTTGTTGGAGTCAAAGCAAACTTTAAATCCTTTATCACACAGTTGACTAATGCTTAACAAATTATGTTTCAACCCTTTGACAAGCAACACATGTCATGACCCATTTTTTCGGGCCATGACCGACGCATGAGCTCAATGAGCATAGTTCACTAAGCCCAAGCAAGCCTATCCATTTACCATTGCTTAACAAATGTATCATATCATGCATACACACACATCTTTTCCAGGGTGTGAACATAGCCAAATCACAATGGCATTATCGATAATAATATACATGCACTATACCAGTCATGTATTTAGCAATTTACATTGCATACACATATTTACATTGTTTGAGTGTATTCACAATACAAAAGAACCCATGACTTCTAGCGGAGACATTTACAATAAAATGGATCACTATCGAATGCCAAACACATACCCAGGAGATGCACTACGGGGACTCTTCAATCTAGGGTCCAACAGTCTCCTGATCTGAAAACATGAATTTTTATAAAACGTGAGTACAATACTCAATGAGTGAATATTAGAAGGGAACAAGCAATCTCAATCAGGAAATTTGGCAATCATGATGCACCAGTTGAAAATGAGGCAGTTTTTGATCTAACTAATATTTAAACCCTTTCCACTTACCCCGGGATTTATTCTAGCTAGATAGCAAAATCGACAATTATCGCTGCAGCGGGAAGGCATTCTTGCTGCAGCATAGCTGCAACAAGAATGAATTTCTACTGCAGCGAAGCGAAATCATAACCCGTCGATGCACAAGGGTTTCACTCAACCATACGAGGGTTTCGTGTTTAACCTTTTTTTCTCTCAATTTAAGGCAATTCTCATACCATACAATCACACATATATATACAAAGACATGAACAATCGTATATATACCTCCAAGTCATCACTGTCCTTGGTGGTAAAAGAGACATTTATCTAAGCACTTGCAAGCGTTACGTATCACCGTCCTTACAAGCCCCTGCACAGTGAATCACGCTTCACCAAAGTTCATAAGTGATAATTTCCAAGAATCATGGGCGTTACGTGTCGTCCCCACTTTGCTCAATTCTGAATTTCTAGGAAATCGTGGGCGTTACGTATCGCCATCCCCACTTTGCAGACCATTACAGGTATGTGCATTTCCCACTTCACAAGTGCACGATTATATCGAATTCACATAAATTTCTTAACCATACATATAAGCATCATATAGATAAGCAATATTCAACACAATCAAATTTCACATCAATAACATAATATTTCATGAAAAGCTTGTTCCCATGGTACCCGTTTCTTTTTAAGGAAGATTGAATAAAATCATTCAAGCATTTTATTCAAATAGGTTCATATTCCCCAAAACCATTTTTGAAATGCAGATTCACTCATAGGTTTTTGGGAGTCAAATTCGAGCGTTTTGACTGCTAATCCTCGGGTGCGATTTTCTTGCCTTTATCCGAGGGCTCGCCACCTTGACAAATAACACAATAATTTAATTACTATATTAGTGTTAATTAGGTATAAATTAACCTAATTTCTATACGGATGCATAGAATACTCAGTCAACCGCTTAAACGCGATGTTGACCTAATTCGGCCTATTACCCGATAAATTGGCCAATGCATCTGATTTGATTCCAAATTGCACCATTCTTTTTCTAATACCTTAATTCACCACATATCATTCAAATAGTGTCAATTCAGCATTAAAACTTTTCCATTTCTTCATGGAAAAATTTAGCCATTACAGTGCATTAGCACTGTAATTTTTCCTACTTAACTTTTTCACCTTAAATCATCATTTTCCAATTCATTTCATTTTCCACACACAACCTAGGATATTCGGCCTTTGAAGATTCATGGGGAAAATCAAGTTTGTTCTTGTTGTTTTGCTTACTAACATGCTAAACTATCTCTAAACACTAACATAGTCTAAAATCAAGTAAATCCAACATTAATTCCTCTTCCATACCCATTTTTCAGAATTGAACTCATCATGATATCATGCCTCTCAACCATAGAAAATGGAAAGAAATGCATGGGTATTGTAGATCATAAGCAAAAGTGAAGAAATGTTACCTTTTTCACTTGATTTTTCTTGAAAGTCACACTTTTTTCTTGAATTTTTGGCTAGGTTTTTGCTTTTCTCCCTTTGTTCTCTTTTCCTTTCCTTTGAATCTGGTTTGTGTCGAATTTAGAGAGAGAAAATGGGTTTTATGGCTGATTTTTAGGCTTTAATAATAAAATAAAATAGCTTGCCACATGGCATAATGCCATTGGCCCATTTTTAACTTTTTTGACTTTTTCTTCTAAATTTTTTCACCACATGATTAGTCAAAGTCAAGATGCGAATAAAAGATGACCATGGCTGTAAAAAAATGTTCTGGTGGTGGAAAATTACAGTTTTGCCCCCAAGATGGTAAAATTATGATTTTACCCCTATACTCCGAAATGTACCGTAATCACATTATTTCTACTTTTCAACCTCAAATAACACTAATATTGATCAATATTAATCAAATGAGGCAAAAATCTTTTCAAAAAAAATTCTCGTTTAGTCCTCTAGTGGCGAAATTACCATTTTGCCCTTGTGCTCCAAAAATACCTAGAATCACATTTGTTTCACTACTAAACTTCATTTTATACTCTAATAATCATAATTGTATTTCATATAATTATTCTTAGTCAAATGTGATTAAATCTATGCTTAAAATCACTATTTTATCATCAAATGGAAAAATGACCGTTTTATCCCGAACCGATCAATTTTCCCGATTGACTCCAAACTGGACCTTGAACTCCGAATCATTATTCTAAGTCATTTTGTGGATTTTAAAATTTTCAAATTCCTCTTAGAATTTCTATTTGAACTAGTTCAAGGCTCGATTTAACTTAATTGTACCACTAGGTACAGTACCAACTTTTAACAAATTCGACAGGGTCTCACACTTTCCCCTGCTAATAGAAATTCAGTCCCCGAATTTAAATGCAAAGTAGAGTGGCTTACCTTTACATATCGAAGAGGTGCGGATACTTGGTCCGCATTTCCTTCTCAGCTTCCCATGTTACCTCTTCACTAGTGTGATTTTGCCACAGCGCTTTTACTGAGGCCACATCTTTTGATCGGAGCCTTTTGACTTGTCTGTCAAAAATAGCTACCGGCTGTTCCTCATAAGTCAAGTCATCTTGCAACTGAACGGTTTCATATCGTATTACATGTGAAGGATCTGGATTATACTTCCTCAACATTGATACATGGAACACGGGGTGAATACTCAAAAGGTCTTGCGGTAATGCCAATTGATATCCCACTGCTCCGACCCTCTCTAAGATCTCGAAGGGTCCTATATACCGAGGGCTAAATTTCACTTTCTTGCCAAACCTCATTACCCCTTTAGTTGGCGAGACTTTTAGAAATACATGGTCTCCCACTTGAAACTCCAAATCCCACCATCGGTTATCTGCATACGACTTCTACCTACTTTGGGTTATAAGCATCCTCTAGCGAATCATACGAATTTTATCAGTGGCGTCCTGCACCAACTCAGGCCCCAACAATTTCCTTTCCCCTACTTCTAACCATCCAATGGGTGACCTGCACTTCCTTCCATATAGTGGTTCAAATGGTGCCATTTGGATGCTAGTTTGCAAACTTTTATTGTAAGCAAACTCCACTAAGGGCAAATACCGACCCCATTTGACTCCAAGGTCTATTACACATGCCCTCAACATATCTTCTAAAGTCTGTATGGTTCATTCAGACTGTCCATCAGTCTGGGGTTGGAAAGCTGTACTAAAATCCAACTTAGTGCCCAATGCTTTTTGTAACTTTTCCCAAAATCTGCTAGTAAACTGTGTTCCTCTATCTGACACTATAGAAACAGGAATGCCATGCAACCAAATTATCTCATCTACATACAGCTGGGCATACTGAGCAACCCCATAAGTGGTCTTAACTGGAAGAAAATGAGCTCACTTCGTTAACCGGTCTATTATGACCCAAATCGAGTCATAACTCTCACTAGTTTGAGGTAACCCAGTTACAAAATCCATTGCAATATGCTTCTACTTCTATTCGGGCACTAGTAATGGTTGTAGTAATCCTGCAGGCCTTTGGTGCTCTGCTTTAACCTGTTGACATACTAAGCACTTGGAGACAAACTCAACCACATCTCTCTTAAGTCCTTCCCACCGGTACACTTCTTTTAAATCTTGATACATCTTTGTAGCTCCTAGATGTATCACATAGGCTGCCATTTGCGCCTCCTCCAATATCTCTCTCCTCAACCCATCATTATCAGACACATAGAGTCTGGTTCCATACCTCAATACTCCATCCATGCCTCTGGTAAACATCTTCTCTTTCTTCCCCTGAGGATCCTCTAAAACCTTCACTACGAACTCGTCTTTACTTTGTGCTTCCTTTATTCGGTCCATTAGGATAGGCCTCACTCTGAAATGGGCTAGCAATGCATCTACCTCAGAGACTTCCAAATGTACAACCATGTCTCCCAAGCTATGCATCTCTCTAACCAACAATCTCCTATCTGTGGAGATATGTGCTAGGCTACCCATCGATTTTCAACTCAGAGCATCCACCACTACATTAGCTTTACCGGGATGGTAAAGAATAGTACAATCATAATCCTTTAACAACGCCATTCATCTACGTTGCCGCACTTTCAAATCCCTCTGTTGAAATATATATTTCAAACTTTTATGGTCTGTATATATCTCACAAGTCTCACCATACAAATAATGTCTCCAGATCTTTAAGGCAAACACGATTGTTGCCATCTCCAAATCGTGTGCGGGGTAATTCTGTTCATGCCTTTTAAGTTGTCTTGATGCATATGCAATCACTTTCCCGTGTTGCATTAACATGCATCCTAAACCAACCAACGAGGCATCACAAAATACTATATAACCCCCTGTGCCCTGTGGTAAGCTTAACACTGGAGCTTTGGTGAGACATGTCTTAAGCTTCTCAAAGATATCTTTACAAGCATTTGACCACACAAATTTTGTATCCTTTCGTGTCAGCTTGGTCAGAAGGGCGGGTATTCTAGAGAAATCCTTGACAAAGCGACGATACTAGCTTGCCAACCTTAAAAAGCTTCTAATCTTCGTAACCGAGGTTGGCCTTGGCCATTTCTCCACCGCTTCAACTTTCTTTGGATTCACTTGTACCCCATCCTTAGATACCACATGTCCCAAGAATGCAACACTTTCAAGCCAAAACTCACATTTGGAGAACATGGCATACAATCGATGTTCTCTCAAAATTTGGAGCACTATCTTAAAATGCTGCTCATGCTCCTTTCGACTCCTCAAGTAGATCAAGATATCATTAATGAACACCACTACAAACTTGTCCAGGTAGGGCTTGAACACTCGGTTCATCAAATCCATAAAGGCCGCAGGGGCATTAGTAAGCCCAAACGACATCACCAAGAACTTATAATGACCATACCTGGTCCGAAATGCGATCTTTGGCACATCCTCATTCCAGATCCTCAATTGATGATACCCAGATCGTAAATCTATCTTAGAGAAACATTGTGCCCCTTGTAATTGATCAAATAGGTCATCTATTCTTGGGAGGGGGTACTTATTCTTTACTGTTACCTTATTAAGTTGTCGGTAGTCAATGCATAGTCTAAGTGACCCATCTTTCTTTTTTATAAATAGCACCGGTGCTCCCCATGGTGAGACACTGGGGCGAATGAAACCTTTGTCTAGCAAATCCTCCAACTGATCCTTGAGCTCCTTGAGCTTTACTGGTGCCATCTGATATGGAGGTATGGATATGGGTCTAGTATTATGAATCAAGTCTATGCAAAATTCAATCTCCCGCTTTGGAGGTAATCCTGGTAGTTCCTCAAGAAATACATCCACAAACTCGTTCACTATCGACACTTGACTTATATCTTCGACCTTTGCTTGAGTATCCTTCACGACAGCCAAGTAACCTTGACAGCTTTGCCTTAATAACCTTTTGGCAGATATGGCTGATATCAGGTTGGTCGGAACATTACTTTTATCCCCCTGGATGCTAAATGATGGCTCATCCAGAAAATCAAATCTAACTATCTTATGGTAACAGTCTACACTGGCATGATAAGGTGACAGCCAATCCATTCCCAATATCACATCAAAATCTAAGGTGTCTAACACCATTAAATTCACTAGGGTGTTTTTATCCTTGATTCAGACTACGCAGGATTGATATTTCCATTCAGCCATAAATGCCTCCTTTAAAGGAGTAGACACCACTAATTGTTCTTCTCTCCTAACACATTTTTTACCCAATCGAAGTGCAAAGCATGGAGAGATAAAAGAGTGAGTAGATCCAGGGTCAAACAATACTCTAGCATTCATATTACAAATGAAAAGAGTACCTGAAGCTACTGCATTGGACGTTTGAGCGTCTTGGGGAGTTAAGGCATATACCCTTGCCTGGCCTCTTCCTGTGGAACTTTGATGTCCAGACCCAACTGGTCTACCTCAAGAAGAAGCACCAACGCCTCTACCTCATGTCTCGCTAACTTCTTGGCCAGTTGAGACAGTTACTGAAAGAGCAAACAAAGCTGGCCGAGTAGAACCGCGAATCGAACCTTGCAGTTGTTGAGCTATCGGGCAATTTCTCTTAATGTGTCCAGGTTGGCCACAACCAAAACAAACTCCTGTGTTAATATAGCACCGTCCTCTATGCCATCTTCTACAAGTATCACAGAAGGGAAAAGCCTGACTACTCTGCCTGGAATCTTGTTGCTACCTCCTTCCGCTAAAAGTTCTCTGCCCTGACCTAACGTTGGTACTCGCCACATCACTCCCCTGTTGGGGTAACCTTGACTCCCTCTATGGGCCTTGATGGCTAGTAGATGAAATCCCATTGTCGAAATTTCTACGACCTTGATAACCATCTGTCTTGGCCCGTTTTGCTCTATCTCTTGCTGCCTTGCTCTCATTGATCTTCATCTTAATTCGTTGAGCACAATCCACGGTCGTAGAGTAAGTATTGAAATCTCGAGAGGCCACAGCCTTAAACAGTGATTCCACCAACCCATTCACGAACCTTTGGACTTTTATCTCCTCTGTGGAAACCAAGTAAGGTGCATTCCAAGATAGCTGCGTGAATTTTATATCATACTCTGATACTGTCATATTCGGAGTCAGCACTAATGCCTCAAACTCTCTAGCTTTGGCATTTCGTACACTGTGCGATAAAAATCGATCCAAGAAAGCTATACTGAATTCATTCCAGGTCAATGGTATAGCATCTGTCAGCCTACCCCTTGGCAAGGAGTCATACCATTCCTATGCTACATCCTCCAACTGAAAAGCTACTAGTTCCACTGATCTAGAACTAAAGCATCCCATAGCATTACAAATCTTCTCCATCTTGTCTAAGAAAACCTGGGGTTTCTCCGATACATCTGACCCCGTAAATGAGGGAAGCTTAAGCTTCAGAAAGTCAGTGAGTGAAACCTCTACTTAACCTCTATCACCCTCGGGACGTTGGCGATCTGTCTGGCCTTAGGAACTATGGGACTCTTGCTCCACATGTCTCCCCTCTACTATTTTCGGTATATCTTCCATACGGGTTGCCATCATTTCTACAACCCAATTGACTCCCTGCAGACCAGCCGCCAAGTTTTCAACAGTAATGCCCTTAGTCGATGGCCTAGTAGTCTCACCTACAGGCTGTCCATCCTCTCTCCTACTCTTGTGCGTATCTACCCTCACCAGCCTAGTGACCCTACCATGTCTACCTCGCCCCTAACGGGTGGGTGCCCGTGGCCTATCGATCATCTCAGTGGGGACATCTTGCTTCATCACTCGTCTCGAGGTGGCTCTGTCTTAAGCGACATTCTTACCTAGACAAGAGCAACACCCATTATTAAACACAATTACAAAATAAGGTGGTTTCCAAGATAGGGAATTTATATGGTTCCTCGATTATGAAATGTGCCGCGGCTCACAATTCATAATTAAAGATCCCACATAAAAACCTGACTCTCCGCTAGACTCGACCATAACACTCTATGACCTAACAAACCTAGGGCTTTGATACCAACTTTGTCATGACCCATTTTTTCGGGCCATGACCGGCGCATGAGCTCGATGAGCATAGCTCACTAAGCCCAAGCAAGCCTATCCATTTACCCTTGCTTAACAAATTTATCATATCATGCATACACACACCTTTTCCCAAGTGTGAACATAGCTAAATCACAATGGCATTATCGATAATAATATGCATGCACTATACCAGTAATGTATTTAGAAATTTACATTGCATACACATATTTACATTGTTTGAATGTATTCACAATACAAAAGGACCCATGATTTCCAGTGGAGACATTTACAATAAAAAGGATCACTATCGAATGCCAGACACATACCTAGGAGATGCACTACGAGGACTCCTCGATCTAGGGTCCAACAATCTCCTGATTTGAAAACATGAATTTTTATAAAACGTGAGTACAATACTCAATGAGTGAATATTAGAAGGGAACAAGCAATCTCAATCAAGAAATTTCACAATCATGATGCACCGATTGAAAACGAGACAGTTTTTTATCTAACTAATATTAAACCCTTTCCACTTACTCCGGGATTTATTCTAGCTAGATAGCAAAATCGACAATTATCGCTGCAGCAAGAATGAATTTCTGCTGCAGCGAAGTGAAATCATAACCCGTCGCTGCACAAAGGTTTCGCTCAACCATACGAGGGTTTCGTGTTTAACCCTTTTTTTCTCAATTTAAGGCAATTCGCATACCATACAATCACACATATATACACAAAGGCATAAGCAATCATATATATACCACCAAGTCATCATTGTCTTGGTGGTAAAAGAGACATTTATCTGTGCACTTGCACGCATTATGTATCGTCGTCCCTGCAAGCCCCTGGACAGCGAATCATGCTTCACCAAAGTTCACGCGTGATAATTTCTAGAAATCATGGGCATTACGTGTTGCCGTCCCCACTTTTCTTAATTCTGAATTTCTCGAAAATCATGGGCGTTACGTATCGCCGTCCCCACTTTGCACACCATTACAAGCATGTGCATTTCCCACTTCGCACGTGCACGATTATATCGAATTCACATAAATTTCTTAACCATACATATAAGCATCATATAGATGAGCAATATTCAACACAATCAAATTTCACATCAATAAAATAATATTTCATGATAAGCTTGTTCCCATGGTACCCGTTACTTTTTAAGGAAGATTGAATAAAATCATTCAAGCATTTTATTCAAATAGGTTCATATTTCCCAAAACCATTTTTGAAATGCAGATTCACTCACAGGTTTTCGGGAGTTGAATTCGAGCGCTTCGACTGCTAATCCTCGGGTGCGATTTTCTTGCCTTTATCCGAGGGCTTACCATCTTGACAAATAGCACAATAATTTAATTACTATATTGGTGTTAATTAGTTATAAAATTAACCTAATTTCTATACGGATGCATAGAATACTCAATCAACTGCTTAAACGCGATGTTGACCTAATTTGACCAATTACCCGATAAATTGGCCAATGCGTCCGATTTGATTCCAAATTGCACCATTCTTTTTCTAATACCTTGATTCACCACATATCATTCAAATAGTGCCAATTTCAGCATTAAAATTTTTCCATTTCTTCATGGAAAAATTCAACCATTGTAGTGCATTAACACTATAATTTTTCCTACTTAACTTTTTCACCTTAAATCTTCATTTTCCAATTCATTTCATTTCATTTTCCACACACAACCTAGGATATTCGGCCTTTGAAGATTCATGGGGAAAATCAAGTTTTTTCTTGTTGTTTTGCTTACTAACATGCTAAACTATCTCTAAACACTAACATAGTCTAAAATCAAGCCAATCCAACATTAATTCCTCTTCCGTACCCATTTTTCAGAATTGAATTCATCATGATATCATGCCTCTCAACCATAGAAAATGGAAACAAATGCATGGATATTGTAGATCATAAGCAAAAGTGAAGAAATGTTACCTTTTTCACTTGATTTTCCTTGAAAATCACACTTTTTTCTTGAATTTTTGGCTAGGTTTTTGCTTTTCTCCCTTTGTTCTCTTTTCCTTTCCTTTGAATCTGGTTTGTGCCGAATTTAGAGAGAGAAAATGGGTTTTATGGCTATTTTTAGGCTTTAATAATAAAATAAAATAGCTTGCCACATGGCATAATGCCATTGGCCCATTTTTTAACTTTTTTGACTTTTTCTTCTAAATTTTTCCACCACATGTTTAGTCAAAGTCAAGATGTGAATAAAAGATGACCATGGCTGGAAAAAAATGTTCTGGTGGTGGAAAATTACCGTTTTTCCCTCGAGATGACAAAATTATGATTTTACCCCTATACTCTGAAATGTACAGGAATCGCATTATTTTTACTTTTCAACCTCAAATAACACTAATATTGATCAATATTAATCAAATGGGGCAAAAATCTTTTCAAAAAAAATTCACGTTTAGTCATCTAGTGGAAAAATTACCATTTTGCCCTTGTGCTCCAAAAATACCGAGATTCACATTTTTTCACTGCTAAACTTTATTTTATACTCCAATAATCATAATTGTATTTCATACAATTATTCTTAGTCAAATGTGATCAAACCTTTGCTTAAAATCACCATTTTATCATCAAATGGCAAAATGACTGTTTTGTTCCGAACTAGTCAATTTTTTCGATTGACTCCAAACTAGACCTTAAACTCCGAATCACTATTCTAAGTGATTCTGTGGGTTTTAAAATTTTTAAATTCCTCTTAGAATTTCTATTTGAACTAGTTCAAGGCTCGATTTAACTTAATTGTACCACTAGGTACAATACCAACTTTTAACAAATTCGAAAAGGTCTCACAACACATGACTGATTTGAGTATGAGAGTTCTTACCAACCGTACATATCTTATGGATTCTACCTTTTGAACCATCACCAAAGGATACAGTGCCTCCTTTTTTCTTATCCAGTTGTGCAAACAGCATTTCATCCCTTGTCATGCGTCGTGAGTAGCCACTATCCATGTACAATGGCTGCTTCTTCTTGAGTTGAGGTTTTGAGCATGTCTCCTTTAGGTGCAGCTCAACCTGCAAAGGAATTGTTCAGTTCTTATTGATAGGTACCCATACCTTGATGGGTCCTTAAGTGTTAGTGGCAATATATGAACCTTTTGGCACCTAAATTTTTCTTGTTTTCTGCACATTTCTTTTTTTATAGCAATCATAGGATAAATGACCAATTCTATCACAAATATAGCACCTAGGAGAAAAGTCATCAGCATTTTTTCTAAATTTTATGTTCTTTCTTGTTGATTCTTTTATTAAATTCTTAAGGACAACATTTTCATCAACTGTTTTTTGTAAGGCTTCAGTTCTATTGTCCAGCTCCAATTTCATAACTTCAAAATTTGTTTTTGAATGTTCTATTTCAATTTGCATAAAATTTCTTTGCTCAAAAACAGAATTGAATTCTTCCCTAATCTTTTCCAAATCATTTTCAAGAGATGTTGCCTTTTTCTTTAAAGTCTTGTATTTTGAAAAGAGTTTTTCAAATTCATCACAAAGGCTATCATACACATCTTGTAGCTCATCAATAGAAATATCACAAGGGGTAGATGATACCTCAAACTCATCATCTTTTGCCATTAAACATAAGCTTGAACTTTCTTCTACTTTCTTATTTAATAAATCTTCAAATTTTATTTTCACATCAAAATTTTCTTTTTTCAAAACATCATTTTTCTTTTGGTAAGCTTTAAAACCCTTTTCCAACTTTTCATTTTCTTTTTCTAAGTCAATTTTTGTTTTCATCAAAAATTCATTTTCAACAACGAGTGTGGAAATGATTTTCTTGTTCTTCATATACATGTTCTCAAACTCAAATGCTAAATCCTCAAAAGCATCATGTAATTTATCAAATGGACATGAATTAAGTTCACATGATGAATAAGTTACCTTTATCTCTTCAAGAGCCATGAAGCATAATTCAATTTGATTTGAGTACTTATCTTCACTTGATTCCTTGTCTCCATTTGCCATGTTGCTTGTTGAACATTCATTCTCGCACGAGTTGTATTCCAATTCCCTTTCCATATTTGTTTCTCAATATAGCTCTTCTAATTTTTGTCAAATTTTCTTCGCACTTTTGCACATGAAAACTTTATCATATTTTCTATAATCAAGTGCATGGATAAAAGTGTGTATGGCCTTAGAATTAATTTGTACTCTCTTAATTTCAGCTTCAGTCCATTCAGACCTTAGCTTAGGATTCATTTTATTAGTCACTACGTTTAAAGTTGAGGGACTAAAGGGTCCATCAGCTATAACGTCCCATATTTCATAATCTATAACTCTAATGTATATTAACATTCTAGTGCTCCAACAGGGGTAACTAGAGCAATCAAACAGAGGTGGTTTGTTTGTAAATTGTTCCTCAACAACTATGGATTTTTGAAGAGCCATTGGAACTTCCATAAGAGTGTTAGACCTTAAAATCAGGGAACTAGCTTTGATACCACTTGTTGATCCCTATAAAATATGCTAGAGGGGAGTGAATAACACAATTCAACTCTTTCACAAGATTAAAAACTAATCTTAAAAGCAAAAAAAGTAAAACAAAGAAGACAATACACAAAGATTTAGAGCGGTTCGGTCCAAGACCTACATCCACTGCCTTGATTATCTAACCAAGGATTTTCAACCAAATTCACTAACAAATGGTGGAATTACCAAGCTCCCACCAAGCTTTTACAATGGCTTTTATCAGGCTTAGCCACAACCTTTACACTAGTTTTTCACGGGCTCAACTAAAACCCCAAGGTGATTTTTCAAAGGCTCAACCACAACCTACAACAACGGTTTTTCAAGGGCTCAACCAAAACCCAACACTTAATTTTCCAAGGCTAAGTTATAACCTTAACTCTTTCAAGTAAACCTAGCTTGAATCAATCACTTAGAGTGAATCCCTCACCCTAAGAATACAAGAAGAAAGGTAGAGAGAGTACCTATTGATTACACGGTTGATCTAAATGGTACAAGATTAAGTGCTGAATAAAATTACAAAGGATTGGCATTTGAGTGCAGTGAAGTACAAAGAAGATTTTTTAAGTTTTTTGCTCTTTCTTGGCTTGAATATGTTGAAATCTCTCAAAAAGCTTCAAAAGATCGTATTTAACCATTGAAGGGTCCTTTTATACTTAGAGAAACATGTCTAATGGTTGTTTGGCAATTTGTGACAGTTGGAAACAGTTCGGGGTAGGTTCTAGCCGTTAATCTATCTTGTAGTGCTCTGGTATAAGTTGCAGACAAAGAGCTCTTAGTCGACTAACATTTTTTCTTGGTCGACTAAGTTGGTTCTATCTTGTTCGTAGATTCTGGCAGAGAGCACTTAGTCTACTAACTAATTGTCTTGGTCGACTAAGTTGATTATGTTTCTCAATATACTTCAACCCGTTATTTCTCTAATTTGAATTTTGGCCAACCAATGTTCTTCATTATTCAACTACGGAGCTTCCTTTATGTCAAACCCAGCCTAAAAATACTGGCCATCTCATACATGTAATGGACAACATGTTGGCATACTTGGAAAGCCTCAAAAAATTTTCGAAAGTCGGTATTGCCCCTAGAGGTACAGCTAAGCTGAATTAAACCTTGAACTAGATAAAACATGGATTTTAAGATGAAATTTAGAATTTCAAAGTCTGAAGATGACTTAAAACGGTGATTCTGAGTTCGAGGGCTAATTTGGAGTCAATCGAGAATATTGACCGATAAGAGGTAAAATGGTTATTTTGCCATTTAAAGACAAAATGGAAATTTTTAGAAAATATTTTGACCACATTTGATCAATATTGATCATATGAAACATAATATGAGGTTTAGCAGTGAAAAAATTTAATTCTCAATATTTTCAGAGTATAGGGGCAAAATGGTAATTTTACTGCCTCAAGGGCAAAACGGTAATTTTCACCTCCAACACTGGTCAAATTTGTTGATTTTATCTATTGTGGGAATGGATAAATATGGCATAAAGATGTGGTGGAAAATTAAGTGGAAAAAGTCAAATATTTAAAGTATAAAAAGAAAAATGGACTAATAAGCATGTGACACATGTCAAGTTTTATTATTGTATTATTTTCTATAAAAATCAGCCCATTAAATCTCCATTTCTCTCTCCATATTCGACCAAGGCAAGGGAAAAGGAAGAACAAAGAAAGAAAAGGGAAAACAAAGAGAAAACAAAAACCTAGTTAGGAAAAATCAAGAGAAATTGTGAGAAATCAAGAAATCAAGCAAGTTAAGGTGAAATTTCTTTACTTTTGCTGGAGATTTACAATACCCATGCTTTATTTTCTTATTTCTACGGTTGAGAAGCATGATTTCATGGTGAATCCAGGCTAGGGCGAATGGGTATGGTGAGAGAAATGATGTTTGATTGATTTGATTTTAAGTTATGTTAGTGTTTTTGATTAGTAAATAATCTGTAGTATGAAAACAAGTGAAGAAAATCACTAAATCTTAGGTATTCTTCAATGGCTGAATATCCCTTGTAGAATGTGATGATGAATTGATTTTGTTTCCAAGGGAAATGGGTTAGGAAATGATGATTTATGGTGAGAAAATGGAGTAGGAAAAATTTTAGTGATAATGCCCCATTATAGCTGAATTTTCCATGAAGCAATGGGAAGATAACTGAACTAAAATTTTAGGTTATTTGACTGACATTTAATGATTTGTGGTTTAGAAAAGAAGTAGAACAATTTGGAGTTAAATTGGACACATTTGTCATTTAACCGGGTAATAGACTGAATTAGGTCAACACTGCATTTAAGCAGTAGTCGGACAATTTGCATATCATATCATGCATATACACCGAGCCTGAATTGATTTTAAAATGGTCAAATATTAATGTGGTAAATTGTGTATTGTACAATATGGATAAGTGGTGAGCCAATCGATACGGGTAAGAGACTGTACCCGATAACGAAGAATAGGAGTAATTCGAACTCCTAATACTTTGAGTAAACTTACTATCATCTTAATTATCTAGAGCCAATCGATACGGGTAAGAGACTGTACCCGAGAACAGAGAATAGGAGTAATTCGAACTCCTAATACTTTGAGTAAACTTACTATCATCTTACTATCATCTTAATTATCTAGAGTAGATTTTATTCAATTTGGTGATTTTGTGAAAAATAAATTTTAAATGGAAAAATGCTTTGTTTTATGTGAAAAATGTGAATTAGTACAATAAAATGAATTTTCATAAATTGAATTGAAAATCGGACAATGGTTTTGAAATTAGAGTAATTGGAGACCACGTATTGTGTTATAAATTATGATTTAAAATTAAATGGCTTATGATAAAACGTGAGCATGAATGGCTTAATTGATATTGTGTTTGAAATTATTTAAACTGTGTCATGACCCGGAACTCCCCATCGAGCCTGTGACAACCGTCGTGAAATCTCGATAGGTATTCACACCTCGAATTCTGACCGAAACCCCGCAAGGCATTTGTATCAGTTTTCGCACTTCCCTGGTGAGCGACGATTATTAAATTTCACATTTCAAGAAATTATAAGTCGTTTTCAAACCAGAACAATATAATACTATTTCTCAGTTCATAAGGGCACTTTTGTCAATTGTTTACGAAAATCTCGAAACTGATCAAAACGTAGTAGGAGAATTGAAAACATATATTTAGTGATTAAAAACAAATTTAAGTATCCAAAACGTTTGTTTAAAAATAAAAATTTAACTATTAGAATAAAATAAAAATATTCAATAAAATAATTTATTTTCTTATAACATAATTTTTATAAAGACATTAGTAAATAATTTTCGCAGCGTAAAAACTAAATATATTTTTACATACTTTAATACAAACGACCAAAGTATGAAATTTAAATTACAGTGACACGTGGGCCCACAACTAACCGAAAGGTATTGGAAACTGTGAACCTACAGTTCGTGTCGATTCAAGTCTACTATGGTCCTTGATCGAATTTCCTAACTATGAGAATCTCTAAGCCTGTAAGGTGTGGAAAAAAAGTGTGGGATTATAAAATCCCAGTGAGTAAACAGATACCAACTAAATTATCTAAAGCCGAGTAAAAGGAGACAAAATTTCAAATTCTTTCTTTGTACTACCATTCATCTTATCTCAACTCATTACAATTGAGTAGAGACAAATAAAATATTCTATCAAGCAAAATAGAATTATTTTACTCGATTAAATTAATATTTAATATGGCTTATGTATATCTTAAAAACTTAACTTGGCTTATGCCAAAATCATTCTCGGGGATGCCCCGATCGAAGTATCTGACCGAGACCGTCAAGGCTGTTCAAAGTAATATACAACCAAATATATATTTTTTTTACAAGTAAATATCTAGCCATGCCTTAACGTTGGTTGAGTCTCACTCTCAAGCGGTGGTTCACATGAAGTGCACTCAAACTTTACTTCTAGAGATACCTCACACACGGCTCTCTGATTGAGGTAAGATAAATCTAATTCTGTGCCCCCTCTCTTAGGCTGGCCCACAATACCAGTGTCACTGTAGTGATTATTTTATCTACCACCTTATTTATAAATCTTAACTAGCATGATATGGCAATTTATCACAGTCTAGCCTCTCAAGGCTGAATACACAATATATATAATTTTTGCACAAACCAGTCTAGCCATTCATGTTCACATATTGCTATAAGCCATATAATTTGAAACACAATTTATAACACAATCAAACAGTCTCCAATTACTCTAATTTCAAAACCAATTGTTCCATTTTTCAAATCAATTTATAAAAATTCAATTTATTTTATAAATCTAATTTATTTTATAAATTTCACAATTTTCTCGTAAAATCAATAATTCACCCAATAAAATGATTTTTCATAAAATCATTAAATTTAATAAAATCTACTCTAGATAATTAAGACGATAAATTGTCCACTCACAGTACTAGAAGTAGAAATACTCCTATCCTCCGTCCTCGGGTGCAGTTTCTTACCCAAATCAATTTGCTCACCACCTATTCATAATCCATCACACAAAATTCAATAAATTGTGTCAATTTATCATAAATTATTTCAAGCTCTACATGCATGAAAATGGGATAGAAATTGTTCGGACAGTCGTTTAATCGCAGTGTCTGACCAATTTACCTACACCCGGCCTAATTTGCTAAAACCCTCGATTTAACTTCAATTTGACCCATTTCAATTTCCAATAATCCAATTATATCCATAACACTCAATGACAGCGAACACGGGTCAATTTGTTAGTCTTAGACTGTAAATTACACTTTTACCCTTATTAGGTAAAAATTCATATTTTTGCACCGAAAATTCCCATTTAATTTCTACCTTCATAATTCATCAAATATTACTAAAATGCCCTAAAATCTCAACAATTTTCCTCAATTCTAGCAGCCAATTTACCTAAAATTTAGTCTAAAAACCTTCACAATTTTTCTTGAAAATTTCGACTATAATGTGGCATTCACACTAAAATTCATCCTACTACGCTTTTTCACCCTAATTCATCATTTCTCAACCATTTTACTTGAATCAAAACCAATCCATCATCAATACACATCAAGCAAGATTTGACTATTGAAGATTCATGGGGAAAATGAATATTTTTCCTATGGTTTTGCTTCTAAACATGATTAACTACCTTTAAACATCAACATAGTCCAAAATCAAGCCAATCCAACATCAATTTCTCTTCCATACCCATTTTTTAAAATTGAATCCATCATGTTAACTCAATATTCAACCATGGAAATAAAGAAATAATGCATGGGTAGGCTAAGTATCAAGCAAAACTAAAGAAATTTTACCTTTATGTTGCTTGATCTTTGAAAAATCCTTGAAATCTCATGATTTCTTGGCCAAATTTTTGTTTTTCCCCTTTGTTCTTGTTGCTGGTTGTTTAGGCCAAATATGGTGAGAGAAAATGGGTTTTATGGGCTGATTTTTATGCTTTAATATTAAAATACTAAAGCTTGACACATGGCATAAAGCCATTGGCCCATTATTTTAATTATTTGACTTTTTCTATTGAATTTTCCACCACAAATATTCTCATATTTATCCAATCCCATGCTGAATAAAATCCCTTGGTCTTGACTAGTGCTGGGGTAAAAATTTTATCGATTTGCCCCCGAGGTGAAAAAATTACAATTTTACCCCTATACTCCGAAATGTACTGGAATTACATTGTTTTCACTTTCCAACCTCAAATAACACTAATATTGATCAATCTTAATCAAATGGGGTCAAAATCTTTTCTAAAAATTCTTGTTTTGTCCTCAAATGGTAAAATTACCATTTTGCCCTTGTGCTCCAAAAATATCGAGAATCACAATTTTTCACTGCTAAACTTCATTTTATGCTCCAATAATCGTATTATATTTCATATAATTATTCTTGGTCAAATGTAATCAAAATCTTTTATAAAAATCTCCATTTTGTCCTTAAATGGCAAAATGACTGTTTTGTCCCTAATCGGTCAATTTTCTCGATTGACTCCAAACTAGACCTCGAACTCTAAATCACTGTTTTGAGTAATCCTTGGACTGTGAAATTCTAGATTTCACTCTTAAAATCCTTATTTGAACTCATTCGAGGTTTAATCAACTTAATGGTATCATTAGGGGCAATATCGTCTTTTAACGATTTCTTGAATTTCCCAAATATGCAAACATTATATTGAACATGTAAATGACATCGTAATTATTTTATAGAGCAGGGTTTGAGAAATTGTGTATTTTGCCTTGAGTGGCTAGATTTAAAATGTTTAAAAGTGTTCCCTTCGAGGAAAGTTTTAATGGGATTGGGATTCGAAACTTGGCGAGTTAGGTTCTGCGGGACTTGTCCTTGGGTGACACTGTTACGCAGAGGAATAAGTCCTTGGGTGACACGTGTTATGCAAAGGAGTAAGTCAAGTGATGAGGACCCAGACCTACCAATAATTGCCATGACATGCAATTGATATTTTTTTTGATATGGTGGAAATGTAAATGGGTCACTACAATGGCGGGTTCAGTGGACTAACCTTTAGAAAGGACACGGTTTCTTGTCATATTTTTACCTCAAGGTGCGAAGGGTAACTCCTGAGGTAAATCTTTAGGGTTCACTTCGCTTGGATACCACCATGGGTAGGTGAATTCAGCCAACGCCAATGAAGGGCTATATTTTCTAACATGAAAATATGTTTCATGTGTATATGAAATTTTAATAGCCTTGGTGGACTCGATTGGATACTTGATGACAATCAAGTATTCCCGAGTATGAATGATGGCATGAGTCAAAAGATTACGAAATTCATAAGCCTTGTTAATGATTTGAATGAAATACAATTGTTCATGTGGGTTAGGATGAATTTCCAAGTTATGAAACAAGTATTGTGATGGGATATTTTTAATTGTCTCCTATTACTCGGCTTTAGATTATTTAGATGATGTTTGCTTACTCACTGGGATATTTTTAATCTCACCCTTCTTCCTATCCATTTTTCAAGCTCAAGATAGTTGTGGATAGTCGATCACGTCGAGTAATAATCTCGGAGTTGCATCCTTAGAAAGCAAAGGTATATAGGCTTATATCTTCTTGGTCATTTGGGGGCCCACGTGTCATTGTAAAAATAATTTTACACTTTGGTTAATTGTATTATAGTATGTAAGAATATATTTGGCTTTTACGCTATAAAAATTATTTACCGATAGCTTTATAAAAATTATTTTATAAGAAAATAGTTTATTTTATTGATATTTTTATTATATTGAAATAGTCAAAATTGTACTTCAAACGTACACTTTAGACTCTTAAATTTATTTTAATCATGAAATATGTGTTTTCTACTCACCTACTATGTTTTTGGCTGGTTTTAAGATTTTCAAAGGGAAATGACGAAAATGCCCATGTGAGCCAGAAAATAATATTTTAATGTTTTGATCTGAAAATGATATATAATTTTTTGAAATATGATATTTTATAACTGTCGCTCACCTGGGAGATGCAAAAGATGATGCTAAGCGTTGCAGGGTTCTGATCGACATTCTGGGTAATGAGTGCCTATTGGGACGTCGCGGTGGTTGTCATGGGCCCAATAGAGAGTTCCGGGTCATGACACTTTATGTTGATCAATCTTATTCCCTATCCATATCAACCTCTTATGTGCACATTTGAAAGATTGACTTATGGTTTCTTTATAAACTTTTGTCCCGCATACTTGGATAGTAATGTTAGACACATAGGGATGGGAATGTTTTATAATCATCAAAAACTAATAGAGCCAACACTTTTTTCTCCAAACTTCTTGAGCACTAAATTTATAGCCTTTAACCCCAATTTCCAGCACCTTTAAAATCCTAGGAAAAAAAAAGAGAAAAAGAGATAAAGGAAGAAAAGCTTGGTTTTGTAATTCAAGCAAGCAAAGGTAAGAATTTTTGTGTTTTAAGTTCATAGTTGATTAAATCCTTGGAAAAATAATGTGTGAATCATTTTAATGCAGCTATGGTAACCATGGGTGTGAGGAAATTATGAATTTTGTTGGCTGAAATTCAAGCTAAAAGTAAGTGGTAAGCTTAATGCTACAATTTGAAGCTTATGATTGGTTTACTATGGTGAAAATGATTATGTGCATATGTAGTGTTATTGTGATGTCATGGGTATGGTTGGAAGGCAATTATATAAATTGGAAGTTTGGTATGTAGATATGTGCTGTTAGGAAAGGTTTAAAAGGTAATGGATGTGATGAGCATGAATGAACATTAATGTTATGCTTGGTGGCGGCATGTAAATGAGAATGGTGGTACATGTAGACTTTGAAAATGTTTAATGGAAGTAAATTTATAGTTACTACCATATGTTAGGAAATTGTTGCGAAAATAATGGATAAACTTGATAAATATCCTTAGGCAAGATTTATATATGTGTTAGAGTCATAAACAAGTTGCCAATAGTCATAATTTAAAGAATTATGCATGCAAGGGATAAAAACAATTTTGGTAAAAAATGTGTCAAGATAAGTTAAGTTGAATAAGGATTCATGATTGAATGAAAGAGGAAAGTATAAATGATGTACGCTAAAGATATTAAATTGTGATTGTTGCTAGGAAGTGTGACAATAAAGATAGTGTACGGTGGTGGTGTGCTAGAGGAAATAACGAGCGACTAGCAATTAGGAATAGCTAGACACGCCTCCGAATAAATAGCAATGTGATATATTCCACTATTGTAAGGTGAGTGAACTTGCATTAAATGTTTTTGGGATAAATGTATTTGTATTTAATTGAATCACTTAAAATGTTTTATTGGCCTTTTTTTTAAATATGCATGGGAACAAGCCCTTTGATGAAATGTTTTCACGTTGAGAAATGTGGCTGTGATGAATCCATGTACTTCTTTGCTATATTGATATACATACATATATATGTGTTGTGTATTGATAGGTAATATTTTGTAGTAAATGTAACCATGCGTGTGCACGATGTGAGGGATGCACATGCCGGTAATGATGTGGGCAGGAGTGCATGTGATGATATTGAGGTGTGCACGATGTGGCGGTTGCACACGATGATATTGAGGTGTATGTGATGTGGGGGTTGCACATGATGATATTGCCTGTGGGCGATGTGGGGGTTGCACATGATAACACCAGCTATGTGCATGATGTGGGGGTTGCACATGATCTGGGCAAGGCGGTGGTGGTGTGTATGCTTATATATATATATATATATATTTACTATATATAAAGGTTTGGAATTAGTATGTGATTGCTTGATTGTTGAACGTTGAGTTTCCTAAATGTTTTAGACGATCAAAAGACAACATGGCATCGAGTTTTATTTATGATATATAAGTTGCATTGTTTTTGTTAAACCCTGCTCTATAAAATAATTACAATGTTATTTACATGCTCAATATAATGTTTGTATATTTAGGAAGTTCGAGAAATTGTTAAAAGACGATATTGCCCCTACTGGTACCATTAAGTCGATTAAGCCTCGAACAAGTTCAAATATGAATTTTAAAGTAAAATTGGGAATTTCACAGTCTAAGGATGACTCAAATTGGTAATTCGGAGTTCAATGATCAATTTGGAAGCAAGAAATTTTCACTATCTAGGGGCAAAATGGTCATTTTGCCACACAAAATTTAAATTTGGTTATTTGATGAAAATTTTGACCAAGATTAATCATTTGAACTATAATATGATCATTTGAAGCATAATATAAGGTTTTGCAGTGAAAATTTTAATTCTTGATATTTTTGGAGCGCAAGGGTAAAACGGTAATTTTGCCACTAAAGGACAAAACGAGAATTTTTAGAAAAGATTTTGACCCCATTTGATTAGGATTGATCAATTGGAGTGTGACTTAAGGTTGGAAAGTGACAATAATGTAATTCTGGTACTTTTTGGAGTATATGGGTAAAATCGTAATTTTACCTCCCCGGGGGCAGAACGATAAATTTTCACCCCCAACACTTGTCAAATTGGTAGCTATTATTTGTGGTGAGAATGGATAAATATGAGAATTGTGTGGTGGATAATTAAAGAATTAAAAGTCAAATATTTAAAAAATGAGCCAATTAGAAAATGCCATGTGGCATACTTTTAAAATTTTATTATTTCTTTATAAAAAGGCATAAAAATCAGCCCATAAAACCCATTTTCTCTCACCATATTCGGCCAAAGCAACCAGCAACAAGAAGAAAGGAAGAACAAAGGAAGAAACCAAAAACCTAGGTGGAAAATCAAAGGAAAAGTGAGAAAAATCAAAGAATCAAGCTAGGTAAGTTGAAATTTCTTTAATTTTCCTTGAAACCTAGCTTACCCATGCATTATTTCTTTATTTCCATAAATGAATGACATGTTTTCATGAGGAATTAAGGTCTGACCGAATGGGTATGGAAGAGATTTGATGATGGAAATGGCTTGATTTTGAACTATATTGATGTTTAGAGGTAGTTAATCATGTTTAGGAAGCAAAACAATAAGAAAAATTTCATTTCCTCCACAATCCTTCATAGACCGAATTTCATAGTGAGTGTGTTGAGAATGAAATGATTTCATTTCAAATTGAAATGGGTCAAATTGGAGTTAAATTGAGGATTTTAGCAATTTAGATAGTGTGTAGACGAGTCGATCGGACACCGTGATTAAACGACTGTCCGAACCATTTTTATCTCATTTTCATGCATCATGTAGAGCTTGAAATCATTTATTGTGGTTTGACACAAATAATTGAAAATGTGTCAAAAATTATGTATAGGTGGTGAGCCATTGGATACGGGTAAAGGACTGTACCCGCAAACTGGAAATAGGAGTATTTCTACTCCTAATACTGTGAGTAAACTTATTATCATCTTAATTATCTAGTGTAGTTTTTATGCAATTGTGTGATTTATAGAAAATGGGTTTAAATAGTAAATTGTTGTGTTTTAAGAAAAATTATA
The DNA here is from genome assembly GCA_036013995.1 of Theobroma grandiflorum. NCBI lineage: Eukaryota > Viridiplantae > Streptophyta > Magnoliopsida > Malvales > Malvaceae > Theobroma > Theobroma grandiflorum. The sequence continues at coordinate 12,140,760 of CP142126.1, forward strand.
ATTTTATAAAATAATTTTATAAATTTTCTGAAAAAATTGAATAGTGGTTTCGAAAATAGAGTAATGGGAGACTACTTACTTGTCTTGCAAATTACTATTTGAATTGTATGGCTTATGATAAATTGTAGGCATGACTGGCTATTTTTATGATTTGATAAATACGTGAACTGCTTTGATTTGCCTTGATAGGCAAGGTAAGGATTGTGGGCCATGTTATGCTATGATAATTTTTATTTAATTAGTAGGATAATTGCGGTCGCTGCAGTGATGGGGGTTTCCGTGGACATGCCTATAAGAGGGGCACGGAAATTTAATTATTATGCTTACCTCGGTAGAGAGGCGCGTAGGGTATCTCCTAAGGTAGGATTTGAGTTCACTTCACGCCTAACCACCTCGTAGAAGTGAGACTCAGCCAACGCTAAGGAACGACTCTATTAAGAAATATGAATTTTATCAACCTTGGCAGACTCGAGCGGATGCCCCCGTACAAGGTATCCCCGAGTACAGGTTTTGGCATAAGCCATGTTTTAAAGATTATGCATAAGCCCTGTGGATTACTTGAGTAAATTGAGTATTGATACTGTGAAAAATATATTGGATTTGAATATTTTATTTTCTCCTCTTTTGTCACGACCCAATTCCCAGGCCATGACCGGCGCAAGGACCCAATGAGCATAGCTCACTAAGCCCAAGCAAGCCTAATTTCACTTTCTTTATTCCATACATGCTCGTGTGAGGCATCTACACGTAATGCACCCAGTGTGCATACAATGCTAACTAACAGTGACATATCCAGTCACACATACACACACACACCCTTTCCGGGTGTGGACACAGCCAATTCACAATGACATTATTAATCACAGTATACATGCACTATTCCAGTCATGTATTTGGAAACTTACATTGCTTACACATTTACATTCATACTAGTCAAACATAAACTCTAACAATGTACATTACATGTACATATCCATCATACAAAAACCCATGACTTCCAGCGGAGACATGTACAATAAAAACGGCCACTACTGAATGCCAGACACCTACCAGGAGATGGACTACTGTGATCCCGCGATCTAGGAATCTATAATCTCCTGATCTGAAAACATGAATTTTTGAAAACGGTGAGTATAAAACTCAGTGAGCAAACATTAGATAGGAACAAGCCATAATACCAGGAAGGGTTAAAAATATGATGCATACATTTGAAACACATTCATTTTTATCCAATTTATTATCAAACCCTTCCCCTCACTTTAATTTAATTTATAATGAAGGAATAATCAATTTCATACATACGCACACAAATAAATACAACATTCCATTGTCTCACCTACTGAAGATATCGTGTGCACCATGTGCACTCACCAGCTCATGTGCATCCCCCCACATCGTGCACATAGCTGGAGTGGTCCTGTGCACCATGTTCACTCACCAGCTCATGTGCATCCCCCCACATGGTGCACATAGCTGGAGTCATCATCATGTGCACCATGTGCACTCACCAGCTCATGTGCATCCCCCCACATCGTGCACATAGCTGGAGCTACAGTGTGCATCCCCCCACATCGTGCACCAACCACATTTTCCACATCCAATCTCACCGACATGAGCATTTCCCCACATCACACACATGTACATTTACATATATACATCAACAATATCAAATGTCCATACATCACACACATTCACACATATGTGGCAACAGGTTATAAGAACACATAATTTCATGCATACCACATAATTCCATCACGTAAAATCATTTTTTATCAGGGGCTTGTTCCCGGCACACATTTTAAAAACTTTGAATAAATCATTTAATTATCTATTTCAATACAATGTGCATTCCCCAAATAATTTGAAATGCAAGTTCACTCACCGTCTCACAAATCCGGATTCCGGATGCTCTCGAATTAAAAGTCCTCAATCACGATTCCTTTGCCTTTCTCGAACTTCTCACCACCTTAACACAGAATAAAATTAAGAAATTTACTATATTGCCCCCAAACTAATATAAACTAATTTAAATTGCTAACGTATGATACGCAAAAGCAAAAATGCGTCCGATTATCGCTTTAACGCGGTATTGCCTAATTTCGACCGATTACCCGATTAATCGGCTATTATGTCCAATTTGGTTCCGAATTGGTCCATTCTTTTTCTAATACCTTAATTTACCACAATCCATTTAATTAATGCCAATTTCAGCATTCACCATTTTCCATTTCTTTATGGAAAAATTCGGCCAATAGAGTGCATTAGCACTGAAAATTTTCCTACTACATTTTTCACTTGCATTTGTCATTTTCTAATTTCTTTCATTTCAAATGAAATCATTTCATTTGAAATGAAACAATTTCTTCATGGTTTCTCTACACCCTAGGTTCGGTCAATGAAGAACAACCATGAGATTCAATTTCTTTCTTCCATTTTTGTCCATAATCATGCTTAACTACCTCTAAACACTAACATAGTTTAAATTCAATCCAATCCAACATCAAATCCATACTCATACCCATTTTTTAGAATTCATTCCATCATGATATCTCCATATTTAACCATAGAATTCAAGAACAAAAGCATAGATATGGTAAATCACAAGCCAAAGTAAAGATTTATTACCTTTTTCAAGTGATTTCCTTTGAAAATCACACTTTTCCTTAAATTTCCACCTAGGTTTTGTGTTTTTCTCCTTTGTTCTTCTTTTCTACCCTTCAATTCTAGTGTGAGCCGAATATAGAGAGAGAAATGAGGGTTAAAGGCTGATTTTTTATGGCTTAAATAATAAAATATAAAAGCTTGCCACGTGTCATCACGCCATTGGCCCATTTTCTTTACTTTTTGACTTTTTCTTCCATTTATTCTCCACCACTTGATTAATCAAGTCAACATCTGATCCAAGGTTGATCATGGCTGGAAATAATGGTTCTAGTGATGGAAAATTACGGTTTTACCCCCGGGATGGCAAAATTACAATTTTGGCCCTATACTCCGAAATGTACCGAAATTTCATTATTTTCACTGTCCAACCTCAAATAACACTAATATAAATCAATATTACCCAATTTGGGCAAAATCCTTTCAAAAAAATTCCCGTTTAGTACTCCGATGGCAAAATTATCATTTTGCCCTTGTGCTCCAATAACACCGAAAATCACCATTTTACACTGCTAAACATCATTTTATACTCGAAAAATCATAACTATATTTCATATAATTATTTTTGGTCCAATGTGATCAAATCTTGGTTAAAAATCTCCATAAATCAACAAATGAGAAAATGACCATTTTGTCCTTAATCGGTCAATTTTCCCGATTGACTCCAGACTGGACCTTGAACTCCAAATCACTATTCTGACATATTCTGTGGGCCTCAGAATTTTGAAATTCCTCTTAGAATTTCTATTAAACTAGTTTGAAACTCGATTTAACTTAATTGTACCATTAGGTACAATACCGGCTTTTCAACCAATTAAACAGGGTCTCACATCTTTACTCGACTTTAGATACTTTAGATGGTGTCTGTTTACTCACTGGGATTTTATAATCTCACCCCTCTTCTTTTTCACATTTCAGGCTTAGGATAAGCAGTGGTTAGCTAGTTGCATCGAGGACTACAATTGGATTGCATTCCCAGAAAAGCTGTAGGTTCCCAGCTTTCAATGCATTGTGGTTAGTTATGGGCCCACGTGTCACTGTAATTTAAATTTCATACTTTGGTCATTTGTATCATAGTATGCGTTAATATATTTATCTTTTACGTTGTGAAAATTAATTATCAATAGCATTATAAAAATTATTTTAGAAAAAAAGAAATTATTTTATCGAATATTTTTATCATATTAAAATAGTAAAAGTTTTACTTCAAATGAAAAATTTTAGACTTCTAAAATTATTTTCAATTATAAAATATATGTTTTCTACTCGTCTTCTATATTTTTACTCGATTTTAGAGTTTTCGAGGAGAAATGCCCTTGTGAGCCAGGAGACAATATATTTTCGTTTTTGAATCAAAAATAACTTTTGATTTTTTTTAAATATGATATTTAATAACTATTGCTCACAGGGAATGTGCGGAAGCTGATACGAGAGCTTTACGAGGTTTCGATCGGCATTCGAGGTGAAGAATGTCTGTCAAGACTTCGCGGCGGTTGTCATGGGCTCGATGGGGAGTTCCGAGTCGTGACAATTTTAAAAATGAGTACATCATGTTTTTGAAAACCTTTCGTATCGTTTGGTTGTTCCCTTCCTATGTTCATTTACTGAGTTTATACTCACGTTTTTTTTTAAACTTCATGTTTTAGGCTTTCTGAGTTAAAGGTGATTGGATCCTAGGACAGGTGCTCCTCCCTATCCATTGCTCAGTAGGTTTAACATGACAATAAACGTTAGGAACCGTGCCTAGAGTCACTTTTTTGATGGTCAAGGTCTAATTATGTGTATATGAATACTTGATGTGAAATGCTGAAATTCATTTGTCAAGCTATATATGTATATTATGGTTGATGATGCCATTTTGAATGCGTAAATGGGTTTTATAAATTGTTTTCAAGGAATTATATTTGAACATTACGAAATTTGGATTTTAAAAAAATATGGATTAATGTATTTTTTTATGCTGGAAGTTCTCGTAGGGCCCAGTTACCTTGTAAATGTTTTATTAATAATCATAAAAATAAAATACAAAAGGGAGGGGGACATAAACTGAACCTCCAGAGTTAGATGAGCTCGAGAAAGATCAAGAAAAGTACCTAGAATGGAATGTTTCATTTTATGACCATGTTCTTTACTATCGTCATAAATTTGAAACACTTCCATATTACAAAATCCTATGTTGTTCACTAAATAAAAAACACAAAGATAAACTAGGAGTACTACTCCTTTACATTCCTTTAAAACGAACATAAGCTAAGCTAACTTTGTCTAGTCTAAGAATACCTTTGAGCTGACATTCTGCTTGTGAAAACACTTGCAGGTTCTGGTGCGTATGTCCTTGATTTGAGAGATAGTCTGCAGCCTGGTTGCCTTTTCTATGAATATGTGAAATCCGATAAGAGATACCTCTCAAACATCTTCGAATGGAAGCAAGCAGATAACGAGTCCTAGAGGATCCTTGGTGGTCCTATTGTAGCATTTGTACCACTACTTTTGCATCCATTTCTATCCAAAGTTTAGTAATATTGTACTCAATACACAAAAACAAGCCCTTGTATAGTGCCAACAGTTCTGCCTGTAATGAATTATGAGGACCAAAATTTTCAAAAAACCCAAAAATCATGGTACTTGTATGATCATGGAGAAGTCCACCTCCCGCATCATTCTAAAGATTATGCTTCAAGCTACCATCAACATTCAACTTAAACTCACCTGCTGATGGTTTGTGCCAAGAGAATAGTTTTGGCGGATGTGGGGTTGTGTGCTGAAATATCATCCCCCATGCGTGAGCAATCTGTAAGTCCCCCCTCCATTGCCACCGATGTATTTGCTTCCTATGAAATAATTGGTGGACTAGCTTTAATAATCTCCACACCATTGTGTTAGGATACATACCAAGGTTCCTATGTTTCGCATCATTCCTTTCAACCCATAAAAACCAAAAAATGAATAAAAGAATTAACGTGAGTATGTGCCTTTTGCTCGTGTAGTCACTAGAGTAAAACCATGCCCATATAATCTAATAAGCAATATGGGGGTGAATAATGTTAATTTGGAAAAATTTTGCAAAGTAATTCCAAACTTGTGTGGCCATTGGGCATTCCCACATGACATGCAAGAAGGACTCCTCTTAGTTACAATGTTGGCACTTTGAAGCTAATTGAAACCCCTTGGTTTTCAATCGCTTTTTCCAATCCTGTAGCAACCTCTAAAGAAAGAATGAGATAGTTAAAGAAATGTTTCTACGCCAAATTAAATTAAACACAGGATTCACGGTATGGCGATGTCGAATTATCTCCCATGTAGACTTAGCAGTGAAAAGCCCATCCGAGGTAGGAACCCAATATGCCCTATCATCACTGGAAGGATCAATCATAATTTTTAGAATTTCCTCTACCACGTCATCCGACAAGACATTGTTTAGCTTATTCACATCACATTTATCATCATTACAAAAATAGGAAACTTTTGAAATAGATGATGCAAATGATGGAAATCGATTAACTAAAGGTGCTTCACCCATCTAGTAATCATGCCAAAAAAATAGTTCTTCCTTACCAATTCGCCACCTAGTGTGTTGTTTTGTAGTTAGACAGCTGGCTCTCATCTGTTTCCATGTTTGTGAGTCATTAAGTTTCGACTGAACGTACCTCAAAATTTGGCCGGTGCAGTATTTAATCTGCATAAATCATGTCCATATGTTGCTACAGGACACAAACCTCCACCATAGTTTCATGCTAAAGCCCTCAAATATATCCCTTAAGCCTCGAATGTCCAATCTTCCCTCCCCAGATCGAAGGGTGGTCTTATGCCATGCACTCTAATGGATATATCTAACACTTGCTGAACCTTCCCACGAGAAACTATTGAACATTCTGTCAATTTTTTTAATAACACAAATAAAGGGTTTAAGGACCTGAAGCAGATAGATAGGAAAAGATGACAGTACGCTTCATAGTAAAGTTATTCGCCCCCCCCTCCCTCATGATAAGATTTTATTATCCCATCCTTCTATTCTCTTCCGGATCTTTTCTACTAGTTCATCAAATAACATTACCTTTTTAGGCCATTTATGCAGAGGCACCCCCAAATATGTGATAGGCAGGCATATATGGGCAAAATCCGTAGCTTGAGAGATATTCTATTTACACGAAAATGCTACATTTCGATGAGTGATGAAACAACTCTTGGAATGGTTCATTCACTACCCAAAAATCTCCTCATATTCCTGCAATAAAGTTAGAATTTTCTGCAAGGACGTTTTTACGCCATTAGTGAAAATAATAATATCATCAGCAAATGTTAAATGGCTAACTAGCATGGAGTAACCAGAAGAGTACTGCAGAGATGGATATTGAGCGAACAAAGCATTCAACCCTCGGGAAAGTTATTCTGCTGCTAGAATAAATAGGAGTAGGGAAATGGAATCACCTTGTCTGAGTCATCTTTTGACTTAAAATAGCCCACAGCCCCACCATTGATCAACAAAGAGAACCAGCAATTAGAGATACAACGACGAACCATATCAATACATTGAGAATTAAATCTGAACTGCTGTAGCATTTTATAAAAGAAGTTCCAATCTAGCCGATCATACACCTTCATCATATCCAATTTGAGGGCTACATTTCCACCCCTTGACTTTCGATCAATCTTCCCTATCAGTTCTTGAGCTAGTAAGATATTGTCACTGATCAATCGCCCTCCTACAAAACCACTTTGGTTATCAGTGATGATAGAAGGAAGCACCTTTGCGAGCCAGCTAGCCAAACTCTTGGTAATGATTTCATTGAAGACATTACAAAGACTAATCAGTATGAAATCACTCTATTTCGAGGCATTGTTGTTCTTGGGTAGCAGAACAATTGTTGTTGATGTTACTCCCCTTAGGAGTTTCGCACCATGAAAAGAATCAACCACTGCCTCCAATAAGTCTTTTGCCACAATGTCCCAACATTGTTTATAGAAATATGAGGAGAAACCATCGAGGCCCACCACATTGTCCTTGTCTATGTTGAAGACTGCATTTTTCAACTCCTCCATTGAGGGTACTACACACAAACCAAGGTTATCATTATCAGATAAAATAGCAGGAATCAAATAAGCATTGAACTTGGACATATCACATGTTCCTTCACCATAAGAAAGGAGAAAAATTCAATTGTTGATGATTTAAGTGCATCCGAATCCTCAATCCAAGTTCCATTTGAATTTTGTATCTTGAAAATGTGGCTTTTGATTCACTTTTTTTTTTTACTCTCATATGGAAGAACTTAGTGTTACGCTCTCCCTCCGCTAGCCATTTTATGCCCGACTTCTGCTACCAGAATACTTCTTCAACACTGAGGTAGTGATTGAGTTGAGCGTACGCTTTGTTCATAGCAGTGCGATTCTTTATTGACTGCTCCTGCTGAAAAATCATTTCACAGTCTGCAGCTCTTTTTTCTACCACTTTCAAATTGTGAAAGATGTCTCCAAACACCTCCTTATTCCATTATTTCAGAGACTGTTTTAAATGACATTGTTTCTTCCAAAAAGCTTGTAGTCCTGAACCAATAGTGGGAGGATTCCAGTTTTGTGCCACAAAATTTTTGAACCCATGGTGTCGAACCCAAGCATGTAGGAACCGAAAGGAAGATGAGACTTTATCTTGACTTCTAGAGCAAGAGATGTGTAATGGGCAGTGATCCGATCCGTCCCCATTAAGATGTTGTATGGGAGTGGAATCAAAATATTCTGCCCAATGGTGATTGTAAAGCATCTTGTCCAGTCTTTGAAACATTCGGTTATTGGTCCATGTGAATGGATTTCCCTCGTACCCACCATCCAATAATCCACAATCGAGTAGAGTTGTAGCAAAGTCTTCCATTGAACCTCTATGTGGCTTAGCCCCATTTAACCACTCCCCACTGTGTAATATGGCATTAAAGTCACCCCCAACAATCCAAGGTGTGTGGATGTTAATTGACATACTCCTCAAGCTATCCCACAACATTAACCTCTCTGACTTGGTACATTTTGCATAGACAAATGAAGCCACCAAGGGCATATCCAGCCATGGAAAAGTGAATTTCACATGCAGGCATTGTGTGTGGTTCAGTATGACTTCACAGCTCAAGTCATAGGAGTGAAAAAACCATATTTTTAAGGAGCAATTTGTAACAATTTTCTCAAAATCCAATTTTTTTCTAATAAAATCAACTTTAGAGGCATCAGTCATGGGTTCCAAGATGATAAGAATTTTTATTTTGTGCAATAATTGTAATTTCTTGATTCTTCTTTGGATAACTGCATTAGCAATACCTGTCACATTCTAGACTAGCGCACTGATTATGATCAAATTCTAGCTGCATAACTCATCGAGATGGAATCCTCATCTGAAGCTCCATCATTTTCCCCCATAACCACTGCTTCCTCTGAGGTTAAGCTGAAGATTTTATCCATTGACATTAAGTATCTGATTTTTTTCTATTCAGCACTCGATGATGAATTTCAACTTCTGCAATGTTAATTTTAAGCATGAAAGGAATATCACTTACTTCTTTATTGTATTCACACTTACTTAAGGCAAATTGCTGGGTAGGAGGATTATCCTCCTGGCCTTCCATTCCATCACGTGAACTCACCTTTGTTGAGGTGACCAATTATGCCAATTTATGCTATTGGTTCGACACGTGTTCTGTCCCACACATGGGCTGTATTCTTCGTTGCCTTCCTCTATGTCTCTTGACTTAGTTTTACCCTCTGTCCCACTATCTGACCTCTGTTGGTCCTTCTCATGCAAAGGATCCGTTGGTATCATGGAATAATAATTTTTTAAATTTTTTCTTGCACTTGCGTGTGAGAAATTCTGCTCCAACGTCCCGTCATTCGCTTCAAACTCTGCTGGCCCTTTTTCTGCCATATGTCTGTCGTTCCACTGCAAAGGAACATCTATTTGCACTGGTGGCATGTTAAAATAATTTTCTGAAATTTCATCCGTTCCTTCATCCCATGCAGAAGTTGCTTTTCACCAGTGCCATCCCTCATCGGGCCTCGCTGGCCATGCTCTGCATTAGGCTTTCCTGCTTGTGTTGCCGAGGGTCCCACGACCTTGCCATGTGTTATTGTCACGGGGAAAACTTCGAACACCCGTGCCGCGCCTAGCCACGCCCGATCCTAGGACGCTTCGGTGGCTAAGCCAGCCTTGCCCCGGTCAAGGGTAATCTCCCTTGACAAAAAGTAGATGCGGAAGCGTATTCTCGAACACCGGAACCCTCGGTCGAGCCCCACTTGTTAGGCTCCCCACCCGCACACCTGGGACGCTTGCGTATGAAGCCCACACGCTCACTCACGAGGCAACCGGCACTCACAAAGGAAGGCACACTCAAGCAAGGAAGCAAGGTAGGAAGATGGTTTATTTGTATTTATGCACAAATGTACAAGGGGGTGGCCCATGGCCAATTTACACAAGTGCCTTAGCACCCAACCCGCAGCCTTGGCTGGCACACTCTCTAGCCTCCCCGCATGGGCCTCAAGTGCCCTAGGCCTCAGCCCCAAGGTTTCCCGCACAGCAACCCCACATGGCCCCCTTTCGGCCTCACAGCTCTCAACTCGCACCCAGCTGCCTGACCTTTGGCAAGGTCCCCCAAGTGCCCCTTTTATAGGAGGGAGTCCCCACAAGCAGCCCCAAGGGGGTCCCCAACGGTCTTGGAGCTGTTGGAGCCTATCTGCCACCTCTGACGCGCCTCTGGACCGTTGGGCAACAACTAGGCAACGACTAGCCCGCCTGTCGGGCTGGCCAGTCCTTCCCGCGCAGTCTGGCCCCGTCTGCTAGTACTTCCCGCCAGTTCTGCCTGCTTGCGCCAACACAGTCTGTCTGCGCGCCAAGGGGGTCTCTGTGTCTGCGCGCCAGTTTCCTGCGCACCAGTGCGCCTCATCTGCTTGCTGGCCCGCGCACACTGCCAGTCCGTCGGCCCGTGCGCCTGGTCTGCTCGCCTATGCGCGCCCTGGCCCGCCTGTGGGTGCCGATGCCATCGAGTCCCTCGGCACCGAGTGGGGTTTCTGCGCATCTTGCTCGTCCACCATCGAGCTGGCTCGCCCATCATCAAGCCCCGAGCCCCACCATCGGGCTGTCCCGCCCGTGTCCACAAAATGGGCGTGACATTATCGCTTCCAAAGCCCCCGTCCCAACTCCCGTGTTGTGCACCGTTAGCTCTTCATCCCTCAAGCCCGTGGCACTTCTTGGCGGGCCCCACATGTCATTCTTCTTGGTGAGATGGTGTGTGGCAGACCTGCCCACTACTTTTGTCTTGTCGGAAGTCTTGGGAAGGCTTTCTTTATTATTATTCTTGCTTGCTCTAACCTTTATATTTCTTGTTCTGGAGGATTGGCACCCTTGCTGGTTCGGTACCTGTTGCGTCCCGTGGCCCTGCAAGTTGACCGCGTGGAGCTCGACTTTTTGGTTGCTGCTGGATGTCCCCATGAAGAAACGACTCTTCCATCTATTCTCCACCTGTACGCTCTGACACTTCCCTTTCTCCCACGTTGTCTTACATTTGCCCATGCATTCCATTTTCGTGAAACATCCCCTGCATGTCTCCTTCCCCATGCTTCGACTTTGTAGAAATTTCTGCATCCTTTTCTGCTCGATTCGGATTGCTGTTGCCGAGCTGTTCCATCGCATCCTGCCTCTGCTCGCCTGTTACTTCCGGGAAAGGACCGGTCAAAGTTCCACCTTCAACCTGCAAGAGGTGCCCCGTGAGAGCTCCGGCCGTTGCGACGAGCTCGGTAGGTGTTGTAGTTTTCTAAACTAGCATGGAATTATTCCCGTGCCCATGTTTTGCATGCGTTTTCGGATCTTCATCCTCCTCCAACGTTCCAAAGCTGTTCGATAGTTGTACCATAGCTTTACCCGAATCATGGACCTCAACCTCTCGCCCCGTAACGTATTTTGCTCCACTTTTTTTCGGTCTTCCGACCTGCTGCCAATGTAAGCTTTGTTTCGACTGGGCTGGCAGTATTTTGTTCTTTCCCTTTGTCTTTTGTCTGCCTCAGCTCTGCTTCGTTTTTCCGTATCTCTCTGTTATCTTCTCTCATCGATGCTTGAGATTTGCCCGGGTTAGATAGCCTATTTCCAAGCACCAATCACATTGAGACCGTATGTCCTACATGACAACAATGCTCACAATACGCTGGCATCTTAGAAAATTCAACCCGCTGCATAAACCCTCCAGTAACTGCCCTTGTAGCTCGATCGTTCACCACTATCCATACCTGTTCCACCGGATCTTTCCTACAGTCATACTCCACACAGACCCTTGCAACGCTAGGCCGGGACCACGTAGCAGTGGCTTCATCTATGTACAATGGCTTCCCAACTTTTTTGGCTATTAGAAGTAGCGCTGATTTTTCAAAAAGTTGAGCTTTTAGGTTAGCAAAAGTGATCCAAACTGGGACAACAGGAGACTCTCTTTCTACTTCAAAGTCTGGACTCCATTTAAACATCCGCATCTTCTGACTTGCAATAAACCACTGCTGCCTGACCCAAATTCTGTTAAAGCCCTGCTCGTTAGGTAAGTGGATCATGACATGTTTGTAGTCTAGCCATCTAATGGAATAAGCACCAGTGAGGCCAATCCTTTGAAGGCTTGTCGGATGTCTTGGAGTTTGGGCATGCGGCTGAACTTCCCAATAAGGAAGTGCTTGAATGGTTGGGCAAGGGACTGGATCTCATCCTCATAAAAGGCTGCTACTGGTCGGTCCTTGTAGACTGTTGGTTCTCTAGAGGAAGGGATTAACGATGGCATATCTCCTGCCGCTATGGAAAGGAAGGATTTTTTTAGGGCACCGGGGGAGAGTGTTGGCTGTGTTTTCTCTCCTGCTGCTTGTGGGAACCCATGGGAGGCTTGCTGGTTGGAAAGTTTTTCTACAGGGGCATTTAGGGTGTTTTCCTGTGACCCTTGGGGTGGTGGGGCAGTTGGCAGAACGTGGTTTGGGGGGTCTGGCGGCCGGCCAGTGGCCAAGCCATGGAAGGGGGAAAGTGGAGGAAACTCTTGGGAGTTGAGAGCGCTTTGCATTGTAAAGCTAAATTGCCTTTGCGGTAGGATCTACGTTAGCCTTAGAAAAGTTAGTTTTGAGTTTTGGGTGATCTCGTGTTAAAAGTTTTGATTTTTTTAACCTTTTTAATGTATAAGATTATATAAATAAGCTTGCTTGGACTTAGTGGGTTGAGCCCTTTAGGCCCTTGCCCTGGTTAAGTGTAAGACCCTGTCGAATTTGTTAAAAATCGATATTGTATCTAGTGGTACAATTAAGTTAAATCGAACTTTGAACTAACTCAAATAGAAATTATAAGAGGAATTTAAAAATTCTAAAACCCACATAATGGTTTAGAATAGTGATTCGGAGTTCAAGATTTAGTTTGGAGTCAATCGAAAAAATTGACCGGTTAGGGACAAAACGGTCATTTTGTCATTGATGAATAAATGGAGATTTTTAGCCAAAATTTGATCACATTGGACAAAAAAAATAATTATATGAAATATAATTAAGATTATTGGAGTACAGAATGAAGTTATCAGTGAAAAATTGTGACTCTCGATATTTTTGGAGCACAAGGGTAAAATGGTAATTTTGTCACTGAATGACTAAACGGGAATTTTTTTGAAAAGATTTTTACCCCATTTGATTAATATTAATCAATATTAGTGTTATTTGAAGTTAAAAAGTAGAAATAATGTGATTCCGGTACATTTCAGAGTGTAGGGGTAAAATCGTAATTTTACCATCCTAGAGGTAAAACGGTAAATTTTCCACCACCAGAATATATTTTCCAGCCATGGTCATCTTTTGATCATATCTTGACTTAGAATAATCATGTGGTAGAAACGAATTGGAAGAAAAAGTAAAAAAAGTTAAAAAATGGACCAATGGCATTATGCCATGTGGCATATTAGTTTATTTTATTATTAAAGGCTAAAAATCAGTCATTTCAACCCATTTTCTCTCTCTAAATTCGGCACACACCAGATTCAAGGGAAAAGAAAGGAGAACAAAGGGAAAAATAAGAAAACCTAGTCAAAATTTCAAGAAAAAAGTGTGATTTCAAGGAAAATCAAGTGACAAAGGTAACATTTCTTCACTTTTGCTTATGATCTACAATACCCATGCATTTCTTTCCATTTTCTATGGTTTTTTTTTTCTTTCCATTTTCTATGGTTGAGAGGCATGATATTATGAAGAATTCAATTCTGAAAAATGGGTATGGATGAGGATTTAATGTTGGATTGGCTTGATTCTAGACTATGTTAGTGTTTAGAGATAGGTTAGCATGTTAGTAAGCAAAACCGTAAGAAAAAAATTGATTCTCTTGGTTGATCTTCATTGGCCGAACCTAGGGCGTTGAGAATCAATGAGGAATTATTTCATTTCAAATGAAATGATTTCATTTGAAATGAAATAAATTAGAAAATGACAAATTAAAGTGAAAAAGTTTAGTAGGAAAAATTACAGTGCTAATGCACTGTAATGGTTGAATTTTTCCATGAAGAAATGGAAAAGTTTTAATGCTAAAATTGGCACTATTTAAATGGTATGTGGTGAATTAAGGTATTAGAAAAAGAATGGTGCAATTTGGAATCAAATCGGACGTATTGGCCAATTTATCGGGTGAGCAGTCGAATTTAATCGATACTGCGTTAAAGTGATAATCGGATGTATTTTTCATTTGCCTATCATGTGTTAGCAATTTAAATTTAGTTTATATTAGCTTAGGGGCAATATAGTAAATTTTTTAATTTTATTCTGTGTCAAGGTGGTGAAACGTTCGAAAAAGGCAAAGGAGTCGTGCTTGAGGACTATTAATCCGAGTGCACCCGAAATCCGAATTTTCGACATTGTGAGTGAATTTGCATTTCAAATTATTTTGAGAAATGTACGTGTATCAAAATGGATAATCTAAATGATTTTATCCGAATTTCTAAAAATACGTGCTTGGAAACAAGCTTTTGAAAAAAAAATATTTTAATGTGTAAATTGTGATATGCATAAAGGAATGAATTCATGTGCTCTATAACATGCTACTATATATGTGTAGGTGTGTGATATGTATTGACTAATAATATTGTGTGATAATTATAACCGTACATGTGCACGATATGGGGAGCACATGTCGGTGATGATGGGTCCAGAGATATGGAGAGTGATATTGTTTGTGCACGATGTGGGGGGATGCACACGATAACTCCAACTATGTGCGCGATGTGGGGTTGCACATGAGCTGGTGAGATAGAGTGATATTGTTTGTGCACGATGTGGGGGAATGAACATGATAACTCCAGCTATGTGCGCGATGTGGGGGTTGCACATGAGCTGGTGAGATAGTGGGATATTGTATTCATCTGTGTGCATATGTATGAAATTGAATACTCATTCGTTGTAAATTAATTTGAGTTGAGGGAAGGGGTTTTATAATAAATTGGATCAAAAATGTTTTGTTCCAGATGTGTGCATCATGGTTTAAAATCCTTCTTGGATATTATTGCTTGTTTCCACCTAATGTTCACTCACTGAGTATTGTACTCACCGTTTTCAAAAATTCATGTTTTCAGATCAGGAGTTTGTGGAATCCTAGATCGCGGGATCATTGTAGTTCGTCTCCTGGTAGGTGTCTGGCATCCAATAGTTGCCCGTTTTTCTTGTAAATGTCTCCGCTGGAAGTCGTTGGTCTTTTGTATTGTGAATACACTCAAACAATGTAAATATGTGTGTGCAATGTAAATTGCTAAATACATGACTGGTATAGTGCATGTATATTATTATCTATAATGCCATTGAAATTTGGCTTTGTGTGCACTGGGTGCATTGCGTGTGGATGCCTCACACGATCATACGTGGAGTAAAGTAAATAAAAATAGGTTTGCTTGGGCTCAGTGAGCTATGCTCATTGGGTCCTTACGCTGGTCATGGCCCGAGAATTGGGTCGTGACATTATGGCTTGGGTTTTGGGCTGTGACACTTAGTCAAAGGTTTGCCCCTCTGTAATAACTGAATTTCACTCAAGGACTTTGTATGCGTACATGTCTTCTTATGTTATCTAAATAAGTGAATGCGTTTGCCTAATGATTTCTATTTCTATTACTTAGTGGAGTCCCTTAAGTTAGAAAATCTATTGCCAGTAATAGTAATGCTAATCATGAGGGGAAAGGCCAACCATGCATCTTAATGCAACAAAAATTAGAATAATGTAGCTAAAATGAAAATAAAATGTAAAAAACTAACCTTACCCACCAAAGGTCATTTTTAAAGGTTTTTTGAATGTCACCAAGAAATTTTCTAGAAAACAAATGATCAGAGACCATTACCTTAAAGATAAAGGAAGCTAGACCTTTTATCTTAACACTTGAATAGTCACACTGTGCTCGATTTTAAGAAACCAAAGTTTTCCAAGAGGTTGTGTAGCTTTTAACCAAAGTCCACACTAATGATCTCCAAAACTCCTTTTCAAGGATTAGGATTACTTTTGCCCCCACAAAGTGCAAGCTAGGTTAATTACAAGAACCAAACTTTCACCAGTGTAAACACACCCTTGGCCAAAAGCCTTAAAGAAGAAAAATATTTTCTTTCACTCTTGCAAGAGGTGGCTATGGAGTGGCTAGGTTCCTTTTGTTTTCACACTCCTTTATGAAAGTGAGGCTTAAGTTAGCTTTTATAGTTAGGGTTAATTTCGACCCATGTGTGGGAAATTACATAACCTTTATGTATTTATGAATTAACCCTTCACTTAATTAAACTATTTTAATTAAGTGATTAGTAGCTTATAACTACTAACTTAGACTTAATCACCCATCCCATTTTATTTCAAGATCACATTTTGGGTGTTTGACCCATTAGGCTTTCCAACATGTTGGCAATGTTCTTAGGATGTAAACCATAAATTAATTTTAAGATTAGATAGATTTAAACTAGTTCGAATTTATCATTGATCATATCAACCATCCAATGACAATAGATTGTTGTCGATTTTATACACGCAAATATACGTATCGCTTAAGTAATATAAAGATAAGTTGAGCATTGTTTCCCAAAGAGATTTGCTCCTAAACTTTTACTAAGTATTAAATATGTAATAAAATTTTTCTATCCAAGCACTTGATTTTTAACACTCAATTAATATAAAATTTACCATTTAAACTAAACTAAAGCTATTAATGTAACTATTTACTAAAAAACTATTATTGTAAAGACCTAAGATCATAGTGTCTTTCAATATTTCATTTGAACATTATCTTTTTCCTTTAAACTTAGATTAATGGGATATATGGCTAACCTAGAAACCGATTTATGTACAAGTCTCTGTCGAGATTTTTGAACACATACATTTAAAAATTAATCCTATATGTCTATGAAAATTAGTTAAGAAAAACTCATTAAGTTTATGTTCTAATCTGGCTCGTTAAGGTATTTAGGTTTATGTCTATCCTAAATACGAATCTATCACCTAACCTTGATAATTCTATTTTATAGAATTATTTTATTCTAATTGTTTTATTAAATATTAGCTAAGTCTTCAACTTTCAATGGTAATTTACTTATTTGTTAGCTGTTTTTATATTTAGGTTATTTGTAAGTGAGCTATTTCAATTTTATGTTATTTCTTTTTAATTTGGTTAATATTTATTAGTTTTTTATATTTTTGGTAGGAGCTAAAGTAATTGGGCTTAATTTTGGAAAGTAAAGTGTTGAAGGACCTAGAAGTCTGCTTGCATATCCTTCAGTATTTTGGTCATATCTAGGGTTACAGAACTCCAATTGCTACAATTTTTAGATCATTGGAAAGCTAAGAGACAGAACTACATTTATGAATTTCACTTTGCCCAGTTCTACTTCAAAGATAGAGAAATTTATGTCAGAAAATAACTAGATGTACTGTGTCGGGAATGAAAAATTTGTAAAGACTGACAATTTATTTTTTGGGCCTCTCATTATGTTTTTAAGCCCAATTAAACCCTAGGCAACTTAAGGAAGTATAGGTTAAGTCTATTAGTATAAATAGGATATTTTAAAACTATTAGAAGAGAACCTTTGAAGATTCAAGAAGCTAGAAGTTGAGGCTAAAACTTGGAGATCAAGACGACAATTATTATTTTGTTTTCTCCCTTGACTTTTATTCTTCTTGTTACTTTCAATGGTTGAATTTTATACAATGTTATTTGATTTTGCAAACATGAGTAGCTAATTTTCTTTTTCTAGGATTGCAATTGAACTCACATGTAGTCTAAGTTTTTAATCTCTTTTTTACTTATTTTCAATGAGAATTGAATTGTTTATTCCAATTTGTTCTTAATGCTTTTAATTACCTGGCCACCAATTAAATTGATTTAGGAACCTAAACAAACTTGAGAAAAGGGAGTTTAGTGTAGACTAAAATTGAGATAGCATATAATCATATCAATTGATTTGCGTATAGGATAGAGATATACCTATAGGCCATATGTAGCCAAATTAGAGCCTGAACTTAATGAGTCTGTTTTAATTTCAATTCACATAGCGACATAGTGTTTTGGTTAAAATAGATATTTTTATAGGATGAGTCGAGAGACCCTTATAAATAATTTAGGATTCTAGGTTACTAATTCAACCCATTGAAATAAGTTAAAAAGGAGAGGTAAAATTTAGATGAAGTGTGATGGATATTGTAATCCTAGGCTTATTTAATTTGATCTTTTCTTAACTTATTATTTTGATTTTTTTTTGTTAGTTTAAATTTTAGTTTATTAGTTTTATTTAATTACTCAATTTGAATTGTTTGGATACGATTAAATTGTTCTAATTTTAGTACTTAGTAAAGTTTTAGATTAATTCTCTGTGGGATCGACACATTACTTGGTTATATACTATATGTTCGATACGTATACTTGCGTACTAGAATTTTAACAGACAAACCTCCAAGTGAATTGCATATAAGCTATTCAAATCAATGGTTTATTCTAAATTCCCCCTGTCAAGTTACATTTAGAGACCTTAGTCATTTCATGTCATGACCCAGACCCAACGATCTATGACCGGTGCACAAGCTTGGCAAGCAAAGCCCACGAGACTCGAACGAGACTCAGAATTCAAAACATACTTAAATAACCAAGGGTTCCAATTTCACAATTTCATATAATATTTAAATTCAAATACATAATGTTGCCCCTTAGCACATAATTCGTACATAACATTGATAAGACTGTACATTGGCCATCAAAGTGAGTTCATACTTAAATACCTTTAACACAAGTTCAAATGGCACAGCGTGCCTACCTACATATTAAACTAAGTATGGAGCGAAAACTCATGGCTGACTTAGTGGAGTGGACGTGTTCATTGAGAACCTATCGAATCCCAAAATTGGTCGATCACTGGACGACATGTAGTGCTGTGACCTATTTGTCTACACATTGTATAACAATTAGGTGAGTCATCTAATACTTAGTAAGGGGTGTAGATAAATCTAACATAAATATATTAGGCAAATATATTTTTAATGCACTATCATTGCAACCACATATTCTAACAAACGTCTCCAATGTTGACTCCATTAGTTTTTGATGATTATAACACATTTCCATCCATGTGTGTCTAATATTTCTACCTAAGTGTGCAGGGCAAATGTTTATGAGGAAACTATGAGTCAATCTTTCAAATATGCTCATAAGAAGTTGATATGGATAAGGAAAAGGATTGACCAACTTAAAAGAAGCTATCTGGTTGAATAATGAAAATCATTGGTTGGGTAAAACTCAAAGTGGAAAAGTGGAAGGCTGAAGATTAATGAGAAACAGAACCGAGTTAGTCAACCAAGAAAATGGGTTAGTCAACTAAGTGTTCTCTGGAATTTGCGACCAAGATAGAACCAACTTAGTTGACCAAGAGAAAAATCTTAGTCGACTAAGAGCTCTCTGTCTACAACATACGCCAGGCCACTACAAGATAGATTAACGGCTAGAACCTTCCCCAAACTGTTTCTAACGGTCAAAAATGTTCCAATAGCCATCAGACAAGCCTCTCCAACTATAAAAGGATCTTCAAATGCCAAGGAAATAACTTTTGAAAGATTATTGAGTGATTTCATCATATTCAAGCCAAGAAAAAGTTGAAAACTTAGAAATTCCTTGCACTCTTTGTTGAACTAAAACGTTTATCTTTTGTATTTGCATTTAGCTCTAAACTGTGTACCACTTATATCAATTTGTGATCATAGGTACTTTCTCTTCTACTCATCTTTGTGTTCTTAAAGTGAGGGATTCACTTTAAGTTGTAGTTTCAAGCTAGGTTACTTGAAAGTGTAAAAGTTCTAACTTAGCCTTGAAACGTTAGGTGTTGGGTTTTGGTTGAGTTTGTGAAAGACCATTGTAAAGGTTGTGGTTGACCCTTGGAAAATCACATTAGGGTTTTACTTGAGCTCGGGAAAAACTAGTGTGAAGGTTGTGGCTAAGCCTTGTAAAAGCTATTGTAAAAGCTTGGTGGAAGCTTGTGAATTCCACTAGTTTTAGTGATTTGATTCAAAATCCTTTGTTGGATAATCATGGTAGTGGATGTAGGTCTTGGATCGAACCACTATAAATATTTTGTCCATTGCTTTCATTGTTATACTTTCTTTGTTTTGAGATCAAGTCTCAATCTTACCAAAATAGCCGAGATAGTGCTATTCACCCCCCTTTAGCACTCTCATTTGGGACCAACAATTGGTATCAGAGCTTGTACCCTATTCTTAAAGGTCTAACACCCTTAGGGAGGATCCTATGGCTCTTCAAAAATTAGTTGTAGCTGAGGGACAATCAACAAATAGACTACCTCTGTTTGATGGCTCTAATTACCCTTATTGGAGCACTAAAATGTCTATATACATTAGAGCTATAGATTATGAAATGTGGGATGTCATCACTGATGGTCCCTTTATTCCCTCAACTATAAATGTAGTCACAAATGAGTTGATGCCTAAGCCAATATCTGAATGGACCGAGACTGAAACCAAGAAAGTCCAAACCAACTTCAAGGCAATCAACACCTTGCACTGTGCCTTAACTCCTACTGAGTTTAACAAAGTCTCAAGTTGTACAATAGCTAAGCAAGAGTGGGACAAATTTAGGATCATTCATGGAGGGACTTCTCAAGTTAAAGAGTCCAAGATAGCCTTCCTAACTCATAACCATGAGATGTTCAAAATGAAGCTTGGTGAGGACATCACCAGCATGTTTGATAGGTTTACAAACATCACAAATAAACTCAACCAATTAGGAAAGCCTATCTCTAAACATTAATTGGTAAAAACACTTCTTAAAAGTCTACCTAAATCATGGAAGCCAAAAGTGACTGCCATCAGAGAAGCAAAAGATTTAAATATCATCACAGTTGATGAAATATGCGGGTCTTTCCTCACTCATGAGCTGGAGCTAAAGGAAGAAGAAGAGGAAGATAGGAGGAAAGTAAAAGAAAAAAAGAAAAACATTACACTTAAGGCCAACATCTTTGAAGAAGAGCTAGAAGAGCTCTCATATGATGATGATGATGAGCTGGCACTGGTTGCAAGGAAATTTAGAAAATTGATGGGCAGAAGAAACAAGAGATTGGCAAGAAAAAGCTTCAGAAAAGATCTAGGATTTTCATGGAAAAGAAACAAAAATAATTCAAATAAAAAGGAGGAGCTGATTTGCTATGAGTGCAAGAAACCGGGTCACTTCAAGTCTGAATGTCAATTGCTGAAAGAAGAAACTCCAAAGAAAACCAAAAAATCAAAAAGGGCACTGGTTGCTGTAGCCTGGTCTGATAGTGATTCAAGCACTGAAACTGATGAGCAAAGCTCAGAAGAAAGAGCAAACATCTGTCTAATGGCCAGAAATGATGAAACAGTGGTATGTTCATCACCTTGTGATAATTCAATGAATGATTTACAACACCAGTATGACAATTTATGTGATGAGTTTGAAAGCCTGTTTTTAAAATACAAAAACTTGAAGAAAAATGCTATATTGCTTGAAAAAGATTTGGAGAAAATAAAATATGAATTCAACTTTGTTTTCGAGTGGTAGACAGAGAATGAGAGTTAAGATTTTATTTTAAAATGGGTAAACAACCCGAAACCTTATTTATTTTTGCCTTTACCTAATGATGTATCGATACATTTGGAAATGTATCCATACATTTGGAAATGTATCCATACATTTGCATAAATTTTGACTAAATCTATCGATACATTGGGTAATGTATCGATAGAAATCAGGCAGAATGCTCACTACCTTAAATGCATCGATACATGGGGGAAAATCTATCGATACTTTTCCCCCTAGGTGCTCTCTGCTTAAATCTATCAATACATTTGGGCAATGTATTGATAGATGTTCATCGTTATTCAAATCTATTGATACATTCTTGAATGTATCAATAGAAAATCTCCTATATGCCTTATATTGTTCATCTTGCCAAGAATGTATTGATACATTTTCCCCTGTAGTTAAATTTTTAGCATTCTAAACTTTCAAAAATCCAAATTTAACACCCTAATATCATCTTTACTTAAATCACAATTCACATAACTATTATAACTCATATTTCGTACACATGTATCCTTAAATATAACATTAATTTTAAATCAAAACCTCAAGTTATTGTATTTTACAAGTGTTTCCATATAAATTTGCCTAAGTGTCAATATACATACCCCCATACACTTGGCGTATTTAGTATATCATTAAAGTCATCAAGACTCAATATATTTCATAAATTATTCTTAGTTAACCTAGTTTATACCAAAAATTGAGGGTGTTACATTCTTCCTTTTTTATAAGAAATTCGTCTCTAAATTTAATTATACACCACAAGTGAAAACATATATTAAATCTAAAAAAGATGGGGATATTTCTCTTGCATTTCCTTTTCGAGTTCCCATATGGCTTCTGTCATAGCCTAATTTTTGGACCATGACTGGCGCATTGGCCCAATGGGCATAGCCCACTAAGCCCAAGCAAGCCTATTGATATAACCTATTCATCATTCTATCAAATGCTCATAAAATCACATTTTATAATCCCAACCTATAAGTACTTTCATAATATGCTATAATAATCACATACTTGTGTTTATATTAACCCAAAATAATGTTAACCATTGTCAACTTATAATGACATTACAAATCAAAATATACATATATTGTCCAAGGCATATATCTTAGAAATTTACAAAGAGGCGATTCTATGTGAACACCTCGACCTAAGTTCCAACTGCTTCTTGATCTGAAAACATGAAGCTGAAAGCAGTGAGTATAAACCCAATGAGTGAACATAGGAACGGAACAAGCAATGATAAGGAAAGTTTAGAAATCAGGATACACTTATTTGAAAACAATGCAGTTTAGTTTGGTTATTGTTAAAACACCTCAATTAAACTCTTGGTTATTAAATCATTTAGTGATGAATGCTCCATGATCAATATAAAATGGGAAGGAATGAAAATCTCAGCAAATATGTAAGCAAGGTAGCATATTAGATCGATTCTCATTGCAACGGAAAGGTATTTTCGTTGAAACAAATTTCATGCACAAATCATCAACTTTGCGAAGGTTTCTCACTGCCACAAAAACCTATTCCTATCACATTGAATCATCAAGTCGCACACACTAACAATAATCAAATTTTCAACATTCAAACACTCACATATTATTTTCATAACCTTTCCATAACATGTAAACAATTTCATAGCATACATGATCATCTCTATGGTATATATATATATACAGACATGTGCACACCTAACGGTCCTTAGCTCATGTGTCCTCCCATATCGCACATAACTGGATATGAACTAACACTAATCATCAGCCCATGTGCACTCCCACACTACACACAGCTGGAATCATATACCACCCCTAGTCATCAGCTCATGTGCACTCTCACACCGCACATAGTTGGAATCATCACCGTCGTTACTAGCATGTGCCCTCCCACACCGCACACACTCGGTTATAATTGTCACACAATATTGTTCATCAATGCACTACATAAATTCATATATATATATCGATATAATGTAGGAACACATGGATTCATCCTTTTACACATTTCACATTTTCATAGCATAAAAAAACATTTCATCAAGGGCTTGTTCCCGGGTACACATTTTTAAAGAAAACATTGAATAAAATCATTTGAATGCTTCGTCCAAATACATATATATTTCCCAAAGCAATTTTGAAATGCAAGTTCACTCACTAGTCTTTGTTGATGTTTTGATCGCCTCTAACTTTGACTAATGCTCTGAATGGAGATGTGGGGTTTTGGTGGAACCTATCACACATTAGAATCACAAATCAACTCAATTCACATAACCATAATTCTAAAAGCTATCTCCTAAATCATGTGCTACTAGTTATTCCTAACTAGCTTCCAACTAACATTAAGTGGCTATCTATTTTCACTATTTTAATCACACTAAAATGAATAAACCACCTCAACTACGAAACACTCATAGATCTAACCACTAGCTATTCTCAACAACTAAAATTATTTGCTTAATTTTAATACTCACCTTGCTAGATTGTAATTGGATTCCTCCTTAAGAATTCCCAAACTTTTATGGAAAGTCTTTCATTTTCTCTCTAAAACACCTAGTTAGTGAGAAAAAGCATGGAAGTAAGACTTTTCAAGGGTTTTAAGGTGAGAGAGTGAAAGAGCACAAGAGGTTCCATGAGAAAGTGCACAAAAGCATGAAAGTTGATGTTAACTTGAGAAAGTTATGGAAGCTTGAAGGGAACTCCCATGGAAGATGAAGAAATGTGAAATGAGAGGAAGAAGAAGAAGATAAGTTGTTGGAGAAATTAAGATATTTATAGTTAAAGCTTATCTAGTTTTTCATGCAATTACAATAAAGCCCTTAACAAGGCCACTTGTCTTTCTTTTTTTCTTGTGTAATCTTTTTACTCTTTTGACTCTAGGAAAAGGTCCAAAATCCTTTGAAAGAGGTCCTTTAAGTAGCCCCCAAAAGTCCTAACTTCAAAATTCCCAAAAACTTGTCATTTATGGAAATTACGATGAGGGCTGCGACTCTCAATTTCTAGCACTACGGTGCTCAAACATTTTACCAAATTCTGTTCCTCTAGCATAGTGTTTTCACTTCAATAAAGATTTTGACCACCTTCCAACCATAATTGGTTAAAGTGGTAAGTCAAATTGTAGCCCTATCTCTTAGCTTTCTAATGGTCCAAAAATCATATCATTTGGACTTTTGTAGTGGGAGATATACTTGAAAAATCGAAACATATGAAAATAGAGCAACAGTCCATTATGCACTTTTCTTCACCAATTGAAATTATTTTTTGATCCTACTCGTATAATGATATAAAATAATTATAAATAGCATAAAACTAGCATCATTAGCTCAAATTAAAACCTTTAAACATAAATTAAACTAAACTAATAAAAATAAAAATACCTAATTTTGATCCTAAATTTACTCCAACTCAATTAATTAAGTATTTAATCTCCCATTGAATATATGAATTTGATGCACTCATCATTCTACCTCTAGTTGCGCGTCTATGTTGGTTGAGGTTTCACAGATTCCTTAACTGAATGGCTTTGTAACAATACTTTCACTATAGAAATATCCTTGGAGTAAAGCAGTTTTACTTGTTGACCCAATATGGCTATGAACTGTTTTTCATAATTAAGTCTATCTTGCAACTAGACCTCATCATATTGTATCACATGTGAAAGATTGGGAACACACTTTCTCAGCATGGATACATGGAAAACTGTATATACATCAAACAAATTAGGTAAAAATTCCTAGTGATAACCAACCACACCAACGTAATTTTGCATCTCAAAGGTCTGATATAGCTAGCGCTCAGTTTCCCTTTCTTTCCAAATCTCCTCACTCCCTTGGTCGGTGAAAGTTTTTGAAATACATAGTCACCAACTCCAAATTCTAAAGGCCTGTGCCTATTATCGGCCTAGGATATCTAGTGACTTTGAGCTATTAGCATCCTTTCTCATATCACCTAATGCCTCACTCAATTGCTTGGACCAACTCATGTATTAAGAGTTTTCATTCCTTGACTTCAAGCCAACCAATAAGTGATCTACATCTTTGCCCATACAGCTTCATATAGGGCCATACTAATCATGTCTTGGTAACTATTGTTATAAGTAAACATAGCCAAAGGAAAATATTGATTCCATGAGACTCTAAAATTGAGCACTATTGCTCTTAGCATATCCTCGACTGTTTGAATGGTGTGCTCGGATTGGCCATCTATCTTGTAATACCTCGTACCCTCGATGGACACCAATAAGACTTTATTGATCAAACGAATGATCATTTGATACAAATTGGTGTGCTAAAGAACGATAAAGGATGACTTGGAAGTAAACCGAGATATAATAATGTGTTTCGAGACCAAAGAAGATAAGTAAAAGATTTTAAAATAAAATAATATTTTATTTAATAAAATAATATTAAAATATTAATATTTTATTTATTATCGAAATTAGTTATGAAAAATGAGATATGACTAATTTAAGTGGGGGAGAAAAAATAAGAATGAATTTTTGGAAAGAAATGACGTAAGTGAGACCGAGTGATTTTATTAAATCAAGTTAACGCGGTAAGTAAATATTTAATTATTATGGTAACACCGCGCTGAAATTCGATTTCAATATTTTGGTTATACACGTGTAAGAAAAGGAAGATAGAAGAAAATTAGAATTTTTACACGTGTCGAAAGAGTTAATTTTAAAAATATGGGAATTAAAGGGTGGTGTATTAAAAAAATAAAATGAAAATAAAATAAATAATAAACTAATAAAAAAAAGAGAAGAAGCAAAGGTGGCAGATGAGAATGAAGAAAAGACAAATTAAGAGAGAAAAATGAGATAAGGATGAAAGAATAATGAAGACAAAAGAAGAAGAAAACCAATAAAGGTGGAAATAAAAATGAATGTGGGGGCCGACCATATGACAAGGGAAAAGGAAAAGAGTGAAGTCGGTCAAAGCTGGCGAGAAAATGGAAAAAGAATAGAGAAAGTGGGAGGTTCGGCTAGAAAGGAAAATAGGAGGAAGGTAGTCGAACAAAGAGAAGAAAAAAGAAGAAAAAAATGGAGGAAAAAAGATGCCGTGAGGTGAGGAAGAAGAGAGCAGAAAATTCTACACTTTGAGGGAGGTAAGAATGTTAAATTTTTTGCACTTTGAGGGAAGTAAGAAATCTAATTTTTTGCTACACTTTTAGGGAGGTTTAGGTGTTGAAAATTCAAGGGATTTTGCTGCTGAAATGTGTTGGTTTCGGTGCTGAAAATTTACTAATTTTGGAGGCTGAAATTGTTGAATTTTTAGGTGAAAAAGGGGCATCATGGTTGCTGATTTTTTGAGCTGAATTTGCTGCCAATTCAGGGGGAAAAGAGAGTTGAAAGTGTACCACCGGAAGAGGAAGAAAATGAGCCAAGGAGAAGAAAAAAAAGAAAAAGAAAAGGAAGTTCAGCTGAAAAAGAGAGAAAAATCTACCAAATCGAGAAGAAGAAGGAAAAACGTGGAAAAGAGAAAAAGAAAAGAAAAAGAAGAAAGAAAAAGAAAAAGAAAAGAAAAAAAAAGAAAGTGGGCATGGCCCAAATAGAAAATAAATGGGCATGGCCCAAGTAGAAAATAAATGGGCATGGCCCAATAAAAATAAAATAAATAGGCTTAGCCTAAATAGGGAAAATATAAAGAAGCCTATAGAGAGGGGCCCAAAGGTAAAAAAGAAATGGATAAAGCCCAATGGTAAGTTAATGTTATATTTTAAGGTTTATGGGTAGTTTAATATTGTGCATATTTTGGATGAAAAATATGCAAGTTGCTTGAGAAATTTTTAATTAAGTTGCTACCCATACGAATGTGTGGTTAATCATGTTGAATTCAAATTGTTGCTAGGAAAGTTGGTTGTGGAGGCGTGTCGAACGTAATTCGTGACCGATAAATAGGAATAATTATATACGCGTATGAATCAATAGTGAAGTAATATCCCACTATTATATGGTGAGTAGGGGTGTCAATTTTACAAATTTCGTATATATATAGAATATACATGTACATATATTTTACGTAAAGTGCAAAATTTATGGATAGCATGAGTTGGTAGAATTTTAAGAAATTGTGAATGCAAGTTATTTTTAGAAATTGTTCGGAATATATATGTGCATAAATTATACGTAAAGCGTTTTAAAAATGGAAAACAAGCTTTTCAACCTGATTTATCTCCTAAATTGTGCTTTATATACTTGTGTAATGTGCATACATGATGACGAGGTTTAAATTCCCTATGTTCAGTATTTTATGAATTATGCATAAAACTTTATTTTATGAACATAACGATAGATTTTTATGATTGTTATATCGAATGTTTACCAATAACTTTGAAAATGATACTTCAAGGACATAAATGATTTTTTTAAGATAGTTTTCATAAATGAAATGAGATTCCTAATTTGTTTTGAAATTGAATGGCTTATGGCAATATTTGCATGAATAGCGGAACTGGTATTGTGTTGAAATACATGAACTGTGTATTTAGCCTTGAGAGGCTAGATAGAAATATAATTGCCATGTCATGCAGTTAAAACTTTTATTGAATTGGTGGGTTATTGAATGGTCACTGCAGTGGCGGGTTCTGTGGACCAGCCTATTAGAGTGGCATGGAATCCGGGTATATATTATTTTATCTCGGTTGGAGAGGCGAGTAGGGTAACTCCTGAGATAATGATTTAGAGTTCACTTCACGTCGAACCACCACGTGAGTGTGAACTCAGCCAACGCCAAGGAATGGCTACGTTTTCAAAATAAAAACATGTTTTATGAGTACATGACTTTTAATAGCCTTGACGGACTCGGTTGGGATTGCCCCAGGCCAAGGAATCCCTGAGAACCGAGTATGAGAATGATTTTAGCACGAGTCGAGCTTTTCAAAAAGTCAAAAGCCTGATTGTTAATATTTTTGACAAAAATGAAATCGTTTTATATGGCTCGAAATGAATTTTAAAATCATGAATCATATTTCTTTGTATGATGAGAATGGAATTAAACAGTTTTTTGCAACTCCCCTTGGTTTCACTGTTATATGAATTTAACCCTCGTGTGCGAGGTGATTTGTGAATAATGTATACACCTGATTAAAGTTTGGTTTTACAGGAGCTTGCCTGATTTAAGGAAATTGATTTGAATAAATTATTCTAAATGATTTCTACATGAAAATTGTTATGCACACCAGATTTGACATATATATACGTATTTTTTTGGAATGGTTATATCATAAAGAGAACTCTTTATATTTTCTATATATGTATAAGGCACAAATGTCCGTTTGAAATAAATTATTTTTATAATTCTACATCTCTATATTCAATTGATCCGCTGCTTGATTGTTTCACATCTACGCCCTACTCATTGAGTCGATGATATTCACTGAGTCTATGAGACTCACACCCCTTTATTTCCCTTGTTGCAGACAGGGATCGATCTAGCACGAAATCATCGGCGTGTTCAGTTTCCTGTGGATAGGTAAAGGCATCTCCTAGCATTTTATTTCGAGTCACTCCGCTGTTAGAGGTCAAGTCGTAGTACTTTATTTATTAAGTTGTAAACGGATTCTAAACTTTATCACAAGCATAAATTTGGAAATTTAGATTTTAGTGTATATACTTACGAATAAAAAGGTAAAAAGTTTGTATTGATTTTTTTTATTTATGATTTAATTTAGTATATGAAAGTATCAATATTATATGGTGATTGAATGTAGTAGATTAACGAGCAATTCTAGATAGGCTTGTTCGAGACTTGATGGGTCTTTCTCGAAAGTCTCGATCGCCGGTAGTGACCAGAAAGGGGTTGCTACATATCTGCAGGTGGAAGGCCGTACTAAAATCCAATCTTGTGCCTTAGGCCTTTTGTAATTTCCTTCAAAATTGACTTGTGAATTGTAATCTTTTTTCAGACACTATCGTTACTGGAATACCATACAACTTCATAATCTCATTAATAAAAATTTAGGCATATCGAACTATTCTATACTTAGTCTTGACTGGCAAAAAGTTAGCTAACTTAGTTAGCCGATCAATTATCACCCATATGGTATCATAGCCGCCCTTAACTCATGGTAAATCTGTCACAAAGTCCATGGCTACTTGTTCCCACTTTCACTCGAGTATCAGTAATGATTGTAGTAGCCCCTAAGGTTTCTGATGTTCAACCTTCATTTACTAACAAGTCAAACACTTAGAGACATACTCAGCCACATTTTTCTTTAATCATGGCCATTAGTAAACAGGCTTCAAATCATGATACATCTTGATGGCTCCAAGGTGTATAGCATAGGTTGCCACATGAGCCTTTTCTAAAATCTCATTTTTAAAACCATCATACTCGACACATAGACTTGTGATTGATATTTCATTAAACCATCAATGCCATAAACAAAGTCTTGAGCTTTATCTTTGCTCATGTCCCTAAATATTTTCACCAAATACTCATCTTGATTTTAGGCGACTTTAATTTGATTTAATATCAAAGGTCGGACTCTAAAATGTGCCAACAAGGCATTTGAATTATTAACCTCAAAATGTACACCCAATTTACCTAGATCATATAAACTCTACACCAAAAAATTGTCTTTCTATGGTTGCATGTGCTAAACTCCCAATTGACTTTTGGCTTAAAGTATCCGCTACCACATTAGCCTTGCTAGGACGGTAGAGTATGACGTAGTCATAATCTTTTAAAAATTTCAACCATCTGCGTTGCCTTAAATTCAAATTTCTTTGTTGAAATATGTACTTTAAACTTTTGTGATCAATATATATTTCATGAGTCTCACCATAGAGATAAAGGAGCCATATTTTCAAAGCAAACACAATTGCTTCCATATTTTCATGCCTCTTTAATTATCAAGAGGCATATTCTATGACTTTCCTATGTTACATCAACACACATCCCAACCCAATCCATGATGCATTGCAATACACAATATATGCTCTAGATCCACACAGTAGGCTCAATATTGATGTGAAGTGAGACAAGGTTTAAGCCTCTAGAAACTAGCCTCACATTCATCAAACCAGTAAAACTTAACTCATTTTTAAGTCAGTATTGTCAAAAGGGATGCATCAAAACAATCAAACATAACTCGATCTTCAATTTTCCTTGGTTTCTTCACGTTTCCTCCCTTTGTAAAATTTTTTTCTTTTATCTCTAACTATCGTTTCTTTCCTTTCTCAAACTTATATTTCAATTGCTTAAAGTCAGATATTTATAGCCACCAAAGAGCCTTAAAAAATAAAATCTCAAATTGCAATGTTTTAGTAAAACATGTTAAAGTATCGCAACCTTCCTCCTTGAGGGCTGCAATGCTTTACACTTTTTTTTTCATTGACTTCCAACCAGTGTTGTGGCTCTTCTCCAAGACTACTGCAACAATGAAGGATCAGGAATTTGTATGGGAGCAATGCTATTCCTTTAGGCACTGTAGCCTTGAGCCCTTCAAGGCTGCAACACTACTTTTTTATGCTGCCTTGGTGCCAAAACAACTACAACATCTCATTTTGCAATGCAATTTTCTCCTCTCTCAAGGCTAATCTGGATGAAATAGTAAACATGAAAGTTGTAGGTCTACCTCTCATATTTTCATTGATCCAAGAATCATGTTCATTGAATCTATATAGCTCAAGTTATGCTCAAATTACTACATCATGTTTTGCAAAAGTCTACACTTAGTCTACATTGCATAATTCATTACCATTTAACTTTGTGCATTTGAAAACCTACAAAGACAAAGACTAAATCAATATTGGATTAAATTAAGACTTTGAACATGAAAACGATATAGAATTATTTGAATTGAAATTAGTTAACATGCTTTAAACTAATTAACTTAAAACATAAAAAACTATAAAAAATTGACTCAAGACACAAGGACTTGGCTATTTTAACATCCAAAATGTGGCTAAATAACTCTATATAATAGAGTTATCATAAACCAAGAGCAGCATCTAGCAATCCATCATGGCCACCTAAATGTTGGAAGAGTTAAAATGGTTTGACTCAACCTTTTAGTGATCAGTCTTTTAATGCAATTCAACCCTTTCAACATGTATCTTAGAAAGCTTAGAAGCATGGTGCAATGTCAACTCCTAAGACTTTCCATATTAGTCATGACACTAATTAGCTATCATGGATTGCAAGAAAATCATTTCCTAAAATCCATTGTGCTCTAGCCAGAGTCTTCAGTCAATTAAAATTCTATTACACAAATATACATAACAAATAAATAGTATATAAGCAAGTAGAGTATTGATCCCACAGATAATTGATCTAAAATTAAAACAATTTAAGCTTATCCAAACACTCAAAATAAATTGATTAGTTAAAACTAATTAACTAAAATTAAACCAACAAGAAATAATAATAACTTGAGTAAATATCAAATCAAAAAGCCTAGGATTACAATATCCCTCACACTTCATCTAAATCTTACCTCTCTTCCTTAACTTATTTCAATAGGTTGAATTGCTAACCTAGAGTCCTAAATTATTTATAAGGGTCTCTTGACTCATCCTATAAAAATGTCTATTTTAACCAAAATACTATATCCCTATGTAATTGAAATTAAAATAGACTCATTAAGTTCAGGCTCTAATCTGGTTACATACGGCCTATAGGTATATCCCTATTCTATATGCAAATCAATTAATATGATCATATGTTATCCTAATTTTAGTCTACACTAAACTCCCTTTCCCAAGTTTGTTTAGGTTCCAAAATCAATTTAATTGGTGGCCAAGCAATTAAAAGCATTAAGAACAAATTGGAATAAATATTTCAAATCCCATTAAAAATAAGTAAGAACGAGATTAAAAATTCAGATTACATGTGAGTTTAATTGCAATCATTGAAAAAGAAAATTAGCCACCCTTGATTGCAAAAACAAATAACATTATAATAAATTCAACCATTGAGAGTAACAAGAAAAAAAAAGCCAAGAGAGAAAACAAAACAAATATTTGTCGCCTTGATCTTTAAGTTTCAACCTCATCTTCTAGCTTCGCAGATCTCCCAAAAGTTTTTTTCTCCCTTTAATGGTCTTAAAATATCATATTTATACTAATAGACTTAACCTAGAATTCCCTTAAGTTGACCTAGGGTTTAATTGGGCTTAAAGGAGTAATGAAAGGCCTAAAAAATCAATTGTCAGTCTTTACAAATTTTTACTCCTAGCATAGTATGTCCCGCCACTTTTTAATGCAATTTTCTCTATCTTCTAGATAGAAATGGGTAAATTGATCTCATCAAAATTATAGTTCTATCTCTTAGCTTTTCAATGGTCTAAGAATCGTAGTAATTGGAGTTCTGTAGCTCAAGATATGGCCAAAACACTAAAGTATATACAAGTAGACTTTTGGGTTTTTCAACACCTTACTTTTCAAAATTAAGCCCAATATCTTTTGTTCATAAAAAAGTTATAAAAACTAGTAAATAACAATCAAATTAAAAGAAATAACATAAAATTAAAATAACTTACTTAAAAATAAACTAATTATAAAAACAACTAAAAACAAGTAAATTATAATTGAAAACTGAGGACTTAGCTAATATTTAATAACAAAATTGGACTAAAATAATTCTATAAAATAGAATTATCACACCCCCAAACTTAATATTTTGCTAGTCCTCAAGCAAAAGAAAATCACAATAAGAAAACTGAACCTAAAAAAAATCCTTCAACAAGAGATAGAAGTACCAAATCATGATTTCTCAATTTTTCCTTAGAAACTAACTCAAATTCGAACTTAAAGTAACATATAGCTAATCCTTAAATTCATGCATCAATTCAAATAAAATGTATTTTTTCGAATGGACTTCCGTGTGTGTGTGAATGCTATCTTGCAAGAAATATCATGCAATTCCATTAGTTTATGCCAAATATAAGCATAGATTAGTACTAAAATCCCATAAGTTTGCTTTTCATCTTTCTCTTCACTAGTGTAGATTAACACTTATTCAAAGATCAATAGGTCTTTATCAAGCTTGTAATGTAAGGCTAGGGTCAAGGTATGATAAAGGATATTAATGTGGCTCAAATCAGTCTAAGCACATAATTATTCTATGACCTATATATATAAAGCTCTATTTTCCTTCTCTTAGTACACCTTTTTTCTTCCACATTTGAACTTTTCTTTCATACAACACACTTTTGTTTTTCACAATTTCACACCCCTAAACTTTTTTTTTATATTGTACATAGTGGGGTTACTTTTCATATTTTGAATTTTTTTTTCTTTCACATCAACATCACCTTTCCACATTTTTCAACATTTAGCTCAATTTATATCTCCTAAAACGATATACATGCTTATGAGTAAGGGTTGCAAATTTGAAAAGTTAATTTTAATCTTGAGATGAAAGAAGATCTGGAGATTCCTTTAATCTGGGGATGGCCATTCTTAGCTATTATAGGCACAATGAAGTCCACCGGAATGCAGAGATGCCCAACTTTAACTAATACATCCTTAATAATCCCAACAAGGTACTTGATTGTTCTATCTGCTAATTGCAAAGAAACTGTAGTAGGTTGTATCTTGTTAACTTAAGCTTCTCAACAATTGACAAAGACATTATTGAAACACCTGCGGCCAAATCACATAAAGCTTTAGTAAAATTAAGTCCACCAATAGCACAAGGGATAGAAAAACTCCCTAGATCCTTAAGTTTTGGTGGAAGCTTGTCCTGAATTATTGTGCTGCAGTCCTCAGTAAGTGCCACTATTTCAAAATCTTCCAATTTCCTCTTCTTAGTTAAGATGTCTTTTAAGAATTTAACATAACTAGGCATGTTTTCCAAAGCTTAAGCAAAAGGGATATTTTTGTGGAGCTTTTTGAAGACATTGAGAATTTCTCAAACTGTTTATCAAGCTTTTACCTTTTTAACCTTTATGGGAATGGCAGTGGAGGATAATTTGTTTGAGAATCTCCTTGATTTTCAGCTTGCCCATTATCTGTCTTTTGCACTTCAACTTTTTTCTCAACAATTACCTTGTCACCATCTACGTGCTTCTTTGAAGACTCAACTGATTTTTCATTCACCACTTTAACTTCTTTGCTAGTCCTAAAAGTAATTGCATTGCAATGTTCTTTACTTTTGGAATTGACTTGTGTATCACTTGGTAAAGCACTTTAGGGTCTACTGTTGATGGAATTTGCAAGCTGTTCACTTGGGTTTCAAGATTTCTTAAGGATGTTCCATAGCTTTGAATTAAAGCATCAGCCTTAGACATATATTGCATGAGAAGTTCTTCCAATTAGGACATATTTTCAAGAATTTGTGGTCTATCTTGTTGCTGAAAATCAGAAGGCATGATGGGGTTTGGATTTGAAGGCCTTGCATTGTTGTTCCATGAAAAGTTAGGGTGGTTTCTCCAACCAAGATTGAACGTATTCGAATATGGGTTATTCTGCTACCTGTTGAAGTTCCCAGCAAATTGTACTAATGCAGAATTGTATGAACATTGATTAGTTGAATGACTTTCTCCACACATCTCACAGACTAGAAATGAATTTTTAATTGCATGAACTCCTAGTGTGTCAAACTTCTTAGATAGCACAACTACTTCTGCAGCTACTTTAGTAGTTAGAGAGCCAAGTGCATCAATTTCATAAGCTCTAATAGTTTTTCTTGGAGCCAACCTTTTTGAAGGCCATTGATAATTATTGGAAGCCATCTCTTCCAACAAATTATAGGCATCTGTAGTATTCTTATTCATTAATGCCCCACCAATAGCAGCATCAATTGTGCTTTAAATTGACCCAACCAACTCATTGTAGAATGTCTGAACTTGCAACCAATCAAGAATCCCATGATGTGGACATTTTCTTAGTAGTTCTTTAAACCTCTCTCAGGCTTCATACAAGGATTCACCATCAAATTGTGTAAAAGAGGTGATATCAGTCCCTATCTTTGCGGTCTTTACAGGCAAAAAGAACTTTGCAATAAACTTTTGAGCCAAGTCTTCCCATATAGTGATAGACCCATTGGGCAGTGAATTAAGCCAGACTTTTGCTTTATCCTTCAGAGAAAACGAAAATAGTCTCAATCTGATAGCATCGTCAATTACTCCATTGTATTTAAAAGTATCGCAAATCTCCAAAAAAATTATTAAATGAGAATTAGGATCATCACTAAGTAACCCACCAAATTGAATTGAAAACTAAATCATCTGAATGTATGCTAGTTTAATTTCGAAATTATTTGCATTGATGGAAGTCTCCTATTGCTTTGGTGCAAACCTTGCAAAAGAGGAACAACATAATCCCGTAATGCTCTATTTGCTTCAAGAACCAGATTAAAGGCATTATTGCCATTGTTATTGTTATCCTTAGCCATTGTTTGATTTAAAGCTACAACTTGCAAATTTTCGCTTCGACGTCTGTTGAAAGTTCTTTCTATTTCAAGATCACAAGGAACAAGATTCAAGTTGTTTCTTCTTTGCATACAATGACCAAAGATACCTATAAACAAACAAAATCTAATATTCAAAGAGGAAAAATAAAATTTGAAGTAAGACTATATTGCTTGGTATTAGTATTAATAAAAATTCTAGAAACAATTCTTCGGCAACGATGCCAAAAACTTGTCAGTTAAAATTTTACTACGCAAGAATACATGTCGAATAGATAGTATATAAGCAACCAGAGTATCGATCCCATAGATAATTGATCTAAACTTTTACTAAGTACAAAAATTAGAACAATTTAACCTTATCCAAATACTCAAAATTAATTGACTAATTAAAACTAATTAACTAAAATTTAAACCAACAAAAAATAATATAACTTGAGTAAATATCAAATCAAACAACCTTAGGATTAAAATATCTCTCACACTTCATCTAAATCTTACATTTCTTCCCTAACTTATTTCAATGGGTTGAATTACTAACTTAAAGTCCTAAATTATTTATAAGACTCTACTGACTCATCCCATAAAAATATCTATTTTAACCAAAACACTATATCCCTATGTGAATTGAAATTAAAATAGACTTATTAAGTTCAGGCTCTAATCTGATTACATATAACCTATAGGTATATCTTTATTGTATGTGCAAATCAATTAAAATGATCATATGTTATCCCAATTTTAGTCTACACTACACTCTCTTTCCCAAGTTTGTTTAGGTTCCTAAATCAATTTAATTAATGGCCAAGCAATTAAAAGTATTAAGAACAAATTGGAATAAACAATTCAAATCCCATTAAAAATAAGTAAGAAAGAGATTAAAAATTCAGATTATATGTGAGTTCAATTGCAATCCTAAAAAAAAGAAAATTAGCCACCCATGATTGCAAAAACAAATAAAATTATAATAAATTCAACCATTGAGAGTAACAAGAAAAATAAAACCCAAGGGAGAAAACAAAACAAATATTTGTCGCCTAGATCTCTAAGTTTCAGCCTCAGCTTCTAGCTTATCGGATCTCCTAAAAGTTTTTTTCTCCCTTTAATGGTCTTAAAATATCCTATTTATACTAATAGACTTAACCTAGAATTCCCTTAAGTTGACCTAAGGTTTAATTGGGCTTAAAAGAGTAATGAGAGGCCCAAAAAATCAATTGTCAGTCTTTACAAATTTCTACTCCCAGCATAGCACATCTAGCCACTTTTCATCGTGATTTTCTCTATCTTCAAAATAGAACTGGATAAAGTGATCTTGATGAAAGTTGTAGCTCTATCTCTTAGCTTTACAATGGTCTAAGAGTAGCAGCAATTGAAGTATTGTATCTCAAGATAATGCTAAAACAATGAAGTATATGCAAGTAAACTTTTGGGTCATTCAACACATTACTTTCCAAAATTAAGCCCAATATCTTTTATTCCTACAAAAGATATAAAAACTAATAAATAATAATCAAATTAAAAGAAATAACATAAAATTAAAATAACTCACTTAAAAATAAAATAATTATAAAAATAATTAAAAACAAGTAAATTATAATTGAAAACTGAAGACTTAGCTAATAATTAATAACAAAAATGGACTAAAATAATTCTATAAAATAGAATTATCATTTTCACATAAACTAACTCCAGGCATGAACAATCGAGATACATGTCTTTAATCACTCAGAATGATGAATCCTATCTTGACCACTCATTTGCCTTCATGTGCTTCATGTTATACCCAATGTTCATCATTTGAAGGCACCTTTAGTTAGGACCTAGAGAGATGAAGTCAAAGCATATCATTCCACTCATAAGACAACAAGGTGTCTCAAGACTATTAGTTAAAATTCTACTACATAAGTATACGTATTGAATAGATAGTATATAAGCAAGCAGATTATCAATCCCACAGAACATTGATCTAAAATTTTACTAAGTACTAAAATTAGAACAATTTAATCTTATCCAAACAATCAAAATTAATTAATTAACTAAAATTAACCAAAATTTAAACTAAAAATAAAAATCAAAGTAATAATAACTTTAGCAAAAATCAAATCAAATAAGCCTATCATTGCAATATCTTTCATATTTCATGAAAATCTTAACTCTCTTGCTTAACTTATTTTAATGGGTTGAATTGCTAACCTAGAGTCCTAAATTATTTATAAAGTTCTCCCAACTCAACTTATAAAATTATCTGTTTTAACCAAAACACTATATCCCTATGTGAATTGAAATTAAAACAAATTCATTAAGTTCAAGATCTAATCTGGCTACAAATAGCCTATATGTATATCCCTATCCTATACGCAAATCAATTAATATGATCATATACTATTCCAATTTTAGTCTACACTAAACTCCTTTTCCTAAGTTTGTTTGGGTTCCTAAACCAATTTAATTGGTGATTAGGCAATTAAAAGCATTAAGAACAAATTAGAATAAACAATTCAAATCCTATTAAAGAAAAGCAAAAAAGAGATTAAAAATTTAAATTACATGTGAGTTCAATTGCAATCCTAGAAAAATAGTTTAGTTCATAATATATAATAAAAACTTCATCAAAGAAAATTAGCCATTAATCCAAGTCAAAGAAAA
The DNA here is from genome assembly GCA_036013995.1 of Theobroma grandiflorum. NCBI lineage: Eukaryota > Viridiplantae > Streptophyta > Magnoliopsida > Malvales > Malvaceae > Theobroma > Theobroma grandiflorum. Next base: position 12,179,493 of record CP142126.1, read on the forward strand.
TAAGAAAAACACAAAAATAGAGAGAGAAAACTAATAGTTGAAGCTTTGTGATCTGGATTCTCCCTCTAATTCTCTTGCTTTCTTGCTTTGTTTATGGCTCTTTTTCTTCAGAGAAATTACTTGATGCCTCCTCTTTAAAATCTTTGAAAAATGTCCCTTAAATAGGCTATAAATAACTTAATTTCTAAACTCTCGTCAACTTTTTTTATTTTGTGAAAATCACCCAATGTTGTGGCACTACTTCTCTAGTGCTGTGGCACTGAGCTCTTTGAAAAATTGTATGTGTGCTTCTTTTCATCAACACTGCAGCCTTGTTCTCCCAGCTTTGTGGCGATCTATTAACTTCAAACATGAGTTCCACCTTGATATGATCCGAACTAGCCAAAATGTAAACTTAAACATTTTATCCCTATCTCTTAGCTTTCTAATGGATTAAGAATCATGTCAATTGGACTCCTGGATTGAAAGATATGCTCTAAATACTGCATCGTGTTCAGTCTGTTGCTCCATTAGTTTTTGATGATAATAAAACATTCCCATCCTTATGTGTCTAATATTTCTATCCAAGTGTGCAGGGTGAATGTTTATGAAGAAACAATAAGCCAATCCTTCAAATGTGCACATAAGAGATTGATATGGATAAGGAATAAGATTGACCAACATAAAGGAAGCACCCTGGTTGAATAATGAAGAACATTAGTTGGCCAAAATTCAAATTGGAGAAGTGGCAGGATGAAGCATATTGAGAAACAAAATCGACTTAGTCGACTAAGTGCTCTCTGCTAAAATCTACAATCGAGACAAAACCAACTTAGTCAACCAAGGAAAAATGTTAGTCAACTAAGAGCTCTTTGTCTGAAACTTGCACCAGACCACTACAAGACAGATTAATGGCTAGAACCTACCCCAAACTATTTCTAACGGTCATAAACTACCCAATAGCCATCAAACATGCGTCTCCAAGTTTAAAAGGATCTTCAAATGGCTAGGAACCAACTTTTAGAAGCTTTAAGAGAGATTTCAACACATTCAAGCCTAAAAAGAGCAAAAAACTCAAAAATTCTCTTTGTACTTCACTGCACCTAAACACTTATCTTCTGTAATTGCATTCAGCACTGAACCGTGTACCACTTAGATCAATTTGTGATCATAGGTACTTTCGTTTCTACTTATCTTTGTATTTTTAGAGTGAAGGATTCACTCTAAGTGATTGTTTCAAGCTAAGTGTGCTTGAAAAAGTGAAGGTTCTAACTTGGCCTTGAAAAGTTAGGTGTTGGGTTTTGGTTGAGCCTTGGAAAAACCATTATTGTAGGTTGTGGTTAAGCCTTTGAAAAATCACTTTGGGGTTTTAGTTGAACCCACGAAAAACTAGTGTAAAGGTTGTGGCAAAGCTTTGTAAAAGCTTGGTGGAAGCTTGTGAGTTCCACTATTTTTAGTGATTGGTTTGAAAATCCTTGGTTGGATAATTAAGGGAATGGATATAGGTCTTGGACCAAACCACTATAAATCCTTTGTCTATTATCTTCCTCATTTTACTTACCTTGTTTAAGATTAGTTCTCAATCTTGCTAAAAGTGTCGAATTAGTGCTATTCACCCCTCTCTAGCACTCATATTTGGGACCAACACAATCCATGCATACTTTTGCAATGCTCCAAATTAGACAAATATTTTGACCATGATTCGTTCAGAACTAGGCAAATTAGTAAACGTAAACATTGTAGCCCTTCTTCTTATAATTCTAGTGATCTAAGAATCACCTCATTTGGAGTTTTGTAGAGAGAGATATGGTCAAAATACCAAAACATATATGAATAAAGCCATCACCATACTTGCATTGATTTTCATCAAATGAGCCATTTTTATCAAATTTCCTACAAAAGAAATAAGAGAAATTAGCAATAACTATTCCTAAAGTAATTTTAAATAAACTAACATAAAATTTAATTAAAATAACTTAAATTAACTACTCAATATGTAATCAAAGTTAAACAAGGAAAACGCTTAAAATGCTACAATCTGAACCTAAAATGTCAAGCTCGACCCTAAATTATTTGACATGACATTTATATATATATGTGACATCATGTCTGCATATCTGAATAGCCCGATAGAGTTGGTAAAAAGTCGGTATTGTACTTAGAAGTACAAATAAGTTGATTTATGTCTCAAACTAATAAAATATGGATTTTAAAGTGAAATAAGGAATTTCACTGTGAGACCCTGTCGAATTTGTTAAAAGCCAGTATTGTACTTAGTGGTACAATTAAGTTAAATCGAACCTTGAACTAGCTCAAATAGAAATTCTAAGAGGAATTTGAAAATTCTAAAACCCACAGAATGCCTTAGAATAGTGATTTGGAGTTCAAGATCCAGTTTGGAGTCAATTGGAAAAATTGACCGGTTAGGGACAAAATGGTCATTTTGCCATTTGATGATTAAATGGAGATTTTTAGCCAAGATTTGATCACATTGGACCAAAAGTAATTATATGAAATACAGTTATGATTATTGGATTATAAAATGATGTTTAGCAGTGTAAAATTGTGATTTCCAGTGTTTTTGGAGCACAAGGGCAAAATGGTAATTTTGCTACTAGGAGACTAAACGGAAATTTTTTTTTTGAAAGGGTTTTGCTCCATTTGGTTAATATTGATCAATATTAGCATTATTTGAGGTTGGACAGTGAAAATAATATAATTTCGGTACATTTTGAAATATAGGGGTAAAATTGTAATTTTACCATATCGAGGGCAAAACCGTTATTTTTCACCACCAGAATATATTTTTCCAGCCATGGTCATCTTTTGATTAGATCTTGATTTGAATAATCATGTGGTGGAAAAGAATTGGAAGAAAAAGTCAAAAAGTTAGAAAAAATGGGCAAATAGGCATGCGACATGTGACATGCTTGATTATTTTATTATTAAAGCTTAAAAATAGCCATTTCAATCCATTTTCTCTCTCTAATTTCAGTAAACACCAGATTTAAGGGAAAGGAAAGAAGAACAAAGGGAAAAACAAGAAAACCTAGGTGGAAATCCAAGGAAAAGTGAGATTTTCAAGGAAAATCAATTGAAAAAGGTAATAATTCTTCACTTTGGTTTATGATCTACAATACCCATGCTTTTGTTCTTGATTTCCATGGTTGAATATTGAGATATCATGATGAGCTCAATTCTGAAAAAATGGGTATGGATGAGGAATGATTGTTGGATTGGCTTGATTCTAGACTATGTTAGTGTTTAGAGATAGGTTAGCATGTTAGTAAGCAAAACTGTAAAAAGAAAATTTGATTTCCCCATGAATCACTCAAGGCCGTACCTAGGGTGTTGAGAATCAATGAGAAATTGTTTCATTTCAAATGAAATGGTTTCATTTGAAATGAAATAAATTAGAAAATGATAAATTAAAGTGAAAAAGTTAGTAGGAAAAATTATAGTGCTAATGCACTGTAATGACCGGATTTTTATCCGAAGAAATTGAAGGATTTAAATGCTGAAAAATTGTTATTAGAAATGTGTGTGATGAATTAAGGTTTTAAAGGACAAATGGATCAATTTGGATATGATTTGGACATAATTGCCAATTAATCAGATAATCGGTCAAAATTAGTCAATACCGCGTTTTAGCGATAATCGGATGCATTTTTCATTTGCCTATTATGCGGTAGCAATTTAAATTAGTTTATATTAGCTTAGGGGTAATATAGTAAATTCCCTAATTTTATTCTGTGTCAAGGTGGTGAACCCTCGGATAAAGGCAAGAAAATCGCATTCAAGGATTAGTTGTCGAAACACTCGAATTCGACTCTTGAAAACCTGTGAGTGAATCTGCATTTCAGAAATGGTTTTGGGGAGTATGAACCTATTTGAATAAAATGCTTGAATGATTTTATTCAATCTTTTTTAAAAAGAATGGGTACCATGGGAACAAGCTTTTTGTGAAGTATTATTTCATTGATGTGAATTTTGATTGTGCTAAATATGTACATTTATATGATGTTTACATGTATCGTTAAGAAATGTTGTGAAATTATTATCACCGTGCACGTGTGAAGGAGAAAATGCATATGCCTGAAATGGTGTGCAAAGTGGGGACGGCGATATATAATGCCCACTACTCCTAGAAATTCAGAATTGAGCAGAGTGGGATGGCGATACGTAACGCCCACGATTCTTGAAAATTATCACGCGTGAACTTTGGTGAAGCGTGATTCGCTGTCCAAGGGCTTGCAGGGAAGGCGATACGTAACTCCTGCAAGTGCTCAGAGAAATGTCTCTTTTACCACCAAGGACAGAGGTGACCTGGCGGTATATATATATGATTGCTCATGTCTTTGTGTAGATATACATGATTGCTCAAGTTGTGAGTATATATGTGATTGTATGGTATGCAAATTGCCTTAAATTGAGAAAAAAAAGGTTTAACACAAAAACCTCGTACGGATGAGCAAAACCCTCGTGCACCGACGGGTTTTGATTTCGCTTCGCTGTAATAGAAATTTCACTGCAGCGATAATTGTCGATTTTGCTATCTAACTAGAATAAATCCCAGGGTAAGTGGAAAAAGGGATTTAAATATTAGTTAGATAAAAAATTGTCTCATTTTCAACCGGTGCATCATGATTGTAAAATTTCCAATTAAGATTGCTTGTCCCTTCTAATATTCACTCATTGAGTATTGTACTCACATTTTATAAAATTTCATGTTTTTAGATCAGGAGACTGTTGGACCCTAGATCGAGGAGTCCCCGTAGTGCATCTCCTGGTTAGAAGGTGGGCATTCAGTAACAACCCATTTCTTTTATTGTAAATGTCTCCGCTGGAAGTAATGGGTTTTTTTGTATTATGAATACAATCTAACTATGTGAATATGGGTGTGCAATGTAAATTGCTAAATACATGACTGGTATAGTGCATGTATATTATTATCTATAATGCCATTGTGTTTTGGCTATGTTCACACCCGAAAAAAGGTATGTGTGTGTATGCATGATATGATAAATTTGTTAAGCAAAGGTAAATGGAAAGGCTTGCTTGGGCTTAGTGAGCTATGCTCATTGGGTCCTTGCGCCGGTCATGGCCCAAGAATTGGTTCATGACATTCACAGTCCAGGGATTACTCGAAATAGTAATTCAGAGTTCGAGGGCTAATTCAGAGTCAATCGGAGAAATTGACCGATTAGGGACAAAACGGTCATTTTTCAATTTCAGGACAAGATGGAGATTTTAATAAAGATTTTGATTTCAAACGATCAAGAATAATTATATGAAATATAATATGATTATTGGAGCATAGAATGAATTTTAGTAGTGAAAAATTGTGATTCTCGGTAGTTTTGAGACATAAGGGCAAAATGGTAATTTTGCCATTAAATGATGAAATGAGAATTTTTAGAAAAGATTTGGACCCCATATGATTAAGATTGATCAATTAAAGTGTTATTTGAGGTTGAAAAGTGGAAATAATGTAATTTCGGTACATTTCAGAGTATAGGGGTAAAATCGTAATTTGTCCACCTTGGGGGCAAATCGGTAAATTTTTCACCCCAGCACTGGTCAAGACTAAGGGATTTTGTTTAACTAGGGTATGGATAAATATGGAATTTATTTGTGGTGGAAAAATTGGAATAAAAAGTCAAAAAGGTAAAAAATTAGACTAATGGCATTTTGCCATGTGGCAAGCCATTTATTTTATGATTAAACTAATAAAATCAGCCTTTAACCCTCACATTCTCTCATCAAACTCAGCACAAAACTGCAGCAAAGGAAAACAAAGGAGCAAAAGGAGAAAAACAAGAAAAACAAGCCAAAAATCAAGGAAAATTCAAGTTTTTTCAAGATTCAAGCAAAACCGAGATGAGATATCTTTAGATCTAGTCTAACCCTAGCTTACCCATGCTTTAGCTTTCAATTTTCATGGCTGAATGAAGAGGAATCATGCTGAATTTATTGAGGCCAAATGGGTATGAGTGAGATTTTGTAATGGGAATTGCTTGAATTTGAACTATGTTGTTGTTTGATGATGGTTAAGCATAGTTATGAACAAAGTTTTAGGAAAAACATTCAATTCCTCTAAGGTTCTTTGTTAGCCGTATTGCGTATGTTGTATGTCAAGGAGGAATTGTTTGAATTACAAGGAAAATGGCTTGGAAAAATGAAAAATTAAATGAAAAATGTGACTAGAATTAATTACGGTGTTAGTACACCGTAGTGTCTGAATTTTTATGTGAAGTATTTTAAGGATTTCAAGGCTGAAATTTTAGTTATTTAGAAGTGTGTAATGAATTAAGGTTTTAAAAGAGAAATGGATCAATTTGGAAGTGATTTGAGCGTAATTGTCAATTAATCGTGTAATCGGACAAAATTAGTCAATATCGCGTTTTAGCGATATTCGGACGCGTTTTGCATTTGCATATCATGCATTAGTCATTTAAATTGGTTTATATCAATTTAGGGACAAATTAGTAAAGTCCTCGACTTTATTATTTGTCAATGTGGTGAGACGTCCGGAAAAGGCAAGGACATCGTGCTTGAGGACCACTAGTGCGAGTGCATCCGAAAATTCAGATTGTCAAAAACAGTGAGTAAATTATTTATCACCTTATTTATCTAAAGTAATTTTATTAAATTCGATGATTTTATGATGAAAATTAATTGAATTGGTGAAATGCCAATTTTATGAGAAAAATATGAATTTTCTAAATAAATTGAATTTTTACAATAAGTTTGATTTTTATAAATTGAATTGAATTTTTATAAATTGAGTAATTGGAGACCCTGTTGTTTATTGCCTGATAAATGGCATCTCTTAAATTATCATGGCTTATGAAATTGTGGTATGACTGGCTGTTGGTTTATTGTGTTGAAATTTATATGAACTGTTGTTTGCCGTGCAAGCTTGTTAGTAATAAAATAGCCTATTCATACTGATAAAATTCTATTAATTGGTGGATTGATTTCTACTGCAGTAGATGGGTTTTCGTGGACCGGCCTATTTAGAGGTGGCACGGTAAAACCCCTATATATTGATATCTCAGTTGTAGAGGCGTGTAGGGTAATTTAATTGTCTTGAGATATGACAGAGTCACTTCACACAAACCACCACGTGAAGGCAAACTCAGCCAATGCCAAGGATTGGCCATATTTTTGGTAAAATTATAAATTTGAATGACCTTGGCGGACTCGGTCAGATGCCTCGACCAAGGTGTCCCCGAGTATATATTTATGGCACGAGCCACGATTTTGATAAATCATAAGCCTTATATTTATTATTATTATTTCTATATCTGTTATTATGTGAGTAAATTAAAATTACTCGCATTGGTTTAAATAAGGTTCATGTTATGAAACCCTTTGATATAAAAAGGTTTTCGTTGTCTCCTATTACTCATCTTTAGATATTTTAGGAGGTATTTATTTACTCACTAAGTTGTATAAACTCACCACTCTCCCTTCCAACATTTCAGGATCGGACTAATTGTAGATAGCTGTATTTGCGGAGGACCACAGTTGGTTTTTGCAACCTCATTTCGCAATAGGTTTCTGATCTTCTTACTTATGTTCATTTTGGGCCCACGAGTCACTGTAAATATACTTATGTACTCTACTTATTTGTATCTCAGCATGTAAAATTTTATTTTGTATTTACGCTATAAAACCTATTTACTAAATACTTTGTAAATATTGTTTTATAAGAAATTGAGGTATATTGTTAAATATTTTATTGTATTTTTATCCGATGATTTCTATTTCATTTAAAATATGTGTTTTCCAAGTAATTACAAAGAAATTACTGAAATTTGAAATTTTTGATAAAATGATGAAAATGCCCCTATGAGTCGAGAATCGTTTTCTGGTCACTTTGGGTTGAAAGTGGCTAGTGATTATATAAATTATGACTTTCGAAAATCAACTCTTACAAGAGGGGTAGGAAAACTGATACGATAGCCTTGCGGGGTTTCAGTTGGTGTTCGGGGTTTGAATATCTATCGAGATGTCGCGGGCTTAATGAGAAGTTCTGGGTCGTGACAATTCGATTGGTATCAGAGCTCTTGGTTTTTTAAATTTGATTTTAAAGAGTTGATTTTAAAAAGTCGATTTAAAGTTTACAATGTCAGTGTGGCTTGAGTTAGGTTAAGTTAGATTAGGTTTACTAGGATGCATTTGCATATAGAATCTGAGGTCGATTAAATTTGCTTAAATGTTCTTTATAGATCGATATGCCTCCTAGACGCGGGCAACCGCCCATTATTCGATCGACCGAGAGAGGAAGGAGTCGTTCCCAACCTTGGTTGTTAGAGGCGGTAGAGGAAGATACAGCTGCATCTATGTTCCGAGCAATATCTGCCACTGAATCGGCAGAGAGTCTTCCACATCCACCACCACCCCCACCACCTACTAGTGCTCCTGCCATGCCACCTGAAGCGGCACAAGCATTGGCAGCATTTTTCACTGTGATGGCTGGTCAGGCACAGACTGGTCAAGTCCCACCTTCAGTGCCTCCCGTTGTACCTACAGTACCACCACCAACCCTAGAAGTCTCCGTTTCCAAGAAGTTAAAAGAAACTGGGCAGCTTGGCTGTATTTCTTTTACGAGTGAGTTGGATGCAACTGCGGCAAAAGATTGGATCAATCAGATATCCGAGACCTTTGTGGACATGAGATTGGATGATGAGATGAAAGTAATGGTAGCCACAAGGTTGTTGGAGAAACGAGCTCGTACCTCGTGGAGAGCAGTAAAATCCCGTTCCACTACACCATTGAACTGAACAGATTTTCTTAGGGAGTTCGATGGTCAGTACTTTACGTACTTCCATCAAAAAGAGAAAAGAAGAGAATTTTTGAGCTTGAAGCATGGGAATTCAATGGTGAGGGAGTATGAGACTCGTTTTAACGAGTTGATGTTGTATGTCCCAAAATTGGTGAAGACAAAGCAAGAACAGGCAAGTCACTTCGAAGAAGGGCTTCATAATGAGATCAGAGAGAGGATGATTGTAACAGGCCGAGAACCTCACAAGGAAGTGGTGCATATGGCTTTAAAGGTCGAACAGCTCGCTAATGAAAATCGAAGGATACGGGTTGATTTCGCTAAGAAAAGGAACCCGAGCGTATCCACTAGTCAGCCACCCAAGAGAGGCAGGGACACATCTGCTTCTGGGAGTACTGCTTCTGTCTCGGTAACATCTCCTTGACCCTAGTTTTCACAATCCCAGTAGAGACTTTTGAGGTTCAGTAGATCGGGAATGACTGGCTTGGGGAAAAGTTTTGAAAGTTCAGATAGATGCAGGAAATGTGGAAAATTTCATATTGAGCCATGCAAGGTGCCTATAATGCTTTCATTGTGGGCAGACAGGCCATATTAAGAGGAATTGTCCGTAATTCGAATAGGGTATAGTAGCTGCCCCATTTCCACTTGTCCGCTCATACATACAGAAGAGAGAGTCGGTTGGACCACAACAAAGGCAAGGAGTGGTCATACGATTTGGTGTGGAGAGTAATGGTCCATCACATCCATCTTCTAAACCACCAGTTCGCACTCCGACGAGGGTATTTGCAGTTACGGAGGAGGAAACGCGTGCTCGACCTAGCACCGTGACAGGTACCATGTCTTTATTTGGTAGAGATGCATATGTTTTAATTGATTCTGGTTCTAATAGATCTTATATCAGTACAACATTTGCATCATTTGCGGATAGAAATTTGTCATCACTAGAGGAAGAAATCATAGTTCACACTCCTCTAGGAGAGCAGTTAGTTAGGAATAGTTGCTATAGAGATTGTGGGGTAAAAGTCGGTAAGAAAGAATTTATGGGTGATTTGATCCCTTTGGAGATTCAGGATTTTGATATGATTTTGGGTATCGACTGGTTGAGTACACATCGGGCGAATGTAGACTGTTTTAGACAAAAAGTTATTCTTCGGAGTTCGGAGGGAGCAGAGATTGTATTTGTAGAGGAACGCCGGATATTACCGTCTTGTGTAATTTCGGCCATCAAAGCTTGAAAATTGGTGCAGAAAGGATACCCAGCTTATTTGGTCCATGTGATTGATACTTCAGTAGGGGAACCTAGATTAGAGGATGTCCCGATAGTGGGAGAGTTCTCAAATGTATTTCTTGATGACTTACCGGGACTACCTCTAGATCGAGAGCTTGAGTTCCCTATTGATTTACTTTCGGGTACTGCGCCTATTTCTATTCCCCCATATCGAATGGCTCTCGTGGAATTGAAAGAATTAAAGGTTTAATTACAAGACCTGGTAGATAAGGGTTTCATTCGTCCCAGTATTTCTCCTTAGAGAGCACCAGTCTTGTTTGTTAAAAAGAAAGATGGTACTCTTCGATTGTGTGTCGATTATCGACAATTGAATAGAATTACCATCAAGAATAAGTATCCTTTACCTCGGATAGATGATCTCTTTGATCAGTTGCGAGGTGCTATGGTGTTTTCTAAAATTGATTTGAGGTCTAGGTACTATCAGTTGAAGATTAAAGAGCAAGATGTACCCAAGACTGCATTCAGGACTAGAAATGGGCATTATGAGTTTCTGGTGATGCCGTTCGGATTGACTAATGCCCCGGCAGCATTCATGGATCTCATGAACAAGGTGTTTCATCAGTATTTAGACAAGTTTGTGATAGTCTTTATTGATGACATCCTGGTATATTCGAGGAGTAATGACGATCATGCTTCCCATTTTCGTATTGTGTTGCAGACATTACGTGAGAGACAACTCTACGTCAAATTCTCTAAATGTGAATTCTGGTTGAAGGAAGTGAATTTCTTGGGACATGTAGTGTCTAGTGCTGGAATTTATGTGGATCCCAAGAAAATCGAGGTAATATTACAATGGGAGCAACCGAGAATAGTTACTGAGATTCGGAGTTTTCTTGGATTGGCTGGTTAGTATCGGAGGTTTATTCAGGGATTTTCCGTAATAGCTGCTCCATTGACTCGCTTGACTCGTAAGGGAGTTAAGTTTGATTGGGACGATGTCTGTGAGAGTCGGTTTCAGGAGCTAAAGAATAAATTAATCTCCGCTCCCGTTTTAACACTTCCGGTGAATGGAAGAGAATTTGTGGTTTATAACGATGCTTCTAAATTGGGTTTGGGATGTGTACTGATGCAAGATGAAAAAGTAATAGCCTATGCTTCTCGACAGTTGAAGAAGCATGAGGTAAACTACCCTACCCATGATCTTGAATTAGCAGCAGTTGTATTTGTGCTAAAGATTTGGAGACACTATTTGTATGGTGAGCGTTGTCGTATTTTTACTGATCATAAAAGTTTGAAGTATCCGCTCACCCAAAAGGAGCTGAATTTGAGACAGAGGAGATGGCTCGAATTAATAAAGGATTATGACTTAGTGATTGACTATCACCCTGGGAAGGTGAATGTAGTAGCAGACTCCTTAAATCATAAATCTTCGTCATCGACAGTAGTAGCATTTCAGAGCTCTTATCTCTCTATGCTAATTGAAATGAAGTCTTTAAGGATCCAGTTGAATAATGGTGAAAATAGATCTCTATTTGCCAGTTTCTTGGTAAGGCCTTCATTGTTAAATTAGATTAAAGAGTTGCAGCAGTTTGATGATGAGTTAAGACACATAGCTCAAAAGCTGCAAGATGGGGAAGTTACTGAATTCAAACTCAGAGATGATGGTATGCTGATGTTTAGAGATCGAGTTTGTGTTCCGAGTGATAGACAATTAAGGCAAGCTATTTTAGAGGAAGCACATTCATTCGCCTACGCCATGCATCTTGGTAGCACTAAGATGTATCGAACTATTAATGAAAATTATTGGTGGCCGGGCATGAAGAGAGACATAGCAGAATTTGTAGCAAAATGTCTTGTATGCCAACAAGTTAAGGCAGAACATCAGAAGCCAGCAGGTACTCTTCAACCTTACCGATTCCCGAGTGGAAGTGGGAACATGTAACTATGGATTTTGTGTTGGGTTTGCCACGAACATAGAGCGAGAAAGATGCCATCTGGGTGATTGTTGACAAATTAACCAAATCCGCTCATTTTCTAGCTATCCATAGTACATACTCTATTGAGAGGTTGGCCAAGCTCTACATAGACGAGGTAGTGAGACTGCACGGAGTCCCAGTTTCGATTGTGTCAGACCAAGAGCCTCGATTCACATCTCGATTATGGACAAAATTTTAGGAAGCTCTCGGAACGAATATGAGATTTAGTACAGCCTTTCATCCACAGACCGACGGACAGTCTGAGAGGACTATTTAGACTCTAGAGGATATGTTACGGGCTTGTGTCATCAATTTTACTGGAAGTTAGGACAGACACTTGCCTATGGTGGAGTTTGCATACAATAATAGTTTTCATTCCAATATTGGCATGGCGTCATACGAAGCTTTGTATGGAAGAAAATGTCGAACTCCACTATGTTGGGATGAAGTTGGTGAAAGAAAACTAGTTAATATGGAATTGATTGATCTAACAAATGAAAAGATTAAAGTCATCCGGGAGCGACTAAAGACAACATAGGATATGCATAAGAGCTATGTTGACAAAAGGAGAAAAGATTTAGAATTTAAAGTGGATGATAAAGTCTTTCTTAAAGTTTCTCCTTGGAAAGGTAACAATCTGAAAATTTTGAAATATTAGGTCTTGTTTAATTTCACTATTATGACAAATTGTGGTATTTATTGGGAAATGAAAGGTATGATTCGAATCACGAAGCGGGGAAAGCTCAACCCCAGATATATCGAACCCTTTCAGATTACTGAGAGGATAGGGCTAGTGGCGTACAGACTTGAGTTACCCCTAGAGCTGGATCGAATTCATAATGTCTTCCACGTTTCAATGTTGAAAAAGTACGTACCTGATCCTTCTCATATTCTCGAAACACCTCCGGTGGAATTGCATGAAGATTTGAAATTCGAGGTGCAGCCTATTCAAATTCTAGATCGAAAGGATCGAGTACTGAGGAACAAGAGATATTTCCCATGGTGAAAGTCTTGTGGAAGAATGCTCGTATGGAGGAAATGACGTTAGAAATCGAACAACAGATGAGAAACCAATACCCACACTTATTTTTAGAATCGGGTAAGTTAAATTTTGAGGACAAAATTTTATTTTAAGGGGAGTAGTGTTGTCAAGCCCAACCCTAAATTATCTGACATGACATTTATATATATATATGTGACATCATGTTTGCATATCTAAATAGCCCGATAGAGTTGGTAAAAAGCCGGTATTGTACTTAGAAGTACAAATAAGTTGATTTATGTCTCGAACTAATAAAATAGGGATTTTAAAGTGAAATAAGGAATTTCACAGTCCAAGGATTACTCGAAATAGTAATTCGGAGTTCGAGGGCAAATTTGGAGTCAATCGGGGAAATTGACCGATTAGGGACAAAATGATCATTTTTCAATTTCATGACAAAATGGGATTTTAATAAAGATTTTGATTTCAAACGATCAAGAATAACTATATGAAATATAATATGATTATTGGAGCATATAATGAATTTTAGCAGTGAAAAATTATGATTCTCGGTATTTTTGGGACACAAGGGCAAAATAGTAATTTTACCATTAAAGGATGAAACAAGAATTTTTAGAAAAGATTTTGACCCCATATGATTAATATTGATCAATTAAAGTGTTATTTGAGTTTGAAAAGTGGAAATAATGTAATTTCGGTCCATTTCAGAGTATAAGGGCAAAATCGTAATTTTTTCACCCCGAGGGCAAATCGATAAATTTTTTGCCCCAGCACTGGTCAAGACTAAGGGATTTTGTTTAACTAGGGTATGGATAAATATGGAATTTATTTGTGGTGGAAAAATTGGAATAAAAAGTCAAAAAGTAAAAAAATTAGACTAATGGCATTTTGCCATGTGGCAAGCCATTTATTTTATGATTAAACTAATAAAATCAGCCTTTAACCCTCACATTCTCTCATCAAACTCGGCACAAACCTGCAGCAAAGGAAAACAAAAGAGAAAAAGGAGAAAAACAAGAAAAACAAGCCAAAAATCAAGGAAAATTCAAGTTTTTTCAAGATTCAAGCAAAATCGAGGTGAGATATCTTTAGATCTAGTCTAACCCTAGCTTACCCATGCTTTAGCTTTCATTTTTCATGGTTGAATGAAGCGGAATCATGCTGAATGTATTGAGACCAAATGGGTATGGGTGAGATTTAGTAATGGGAATTGCTTGAATTTGAACTATGTTGTTGTTTGATGATGGTTAAGCATAGTTATGAACAAAGTTTTAGGAAAAACATTCAGTTCCCCTAGGGTTCTTTGTTAGCCGAATTGTGTATGTTGTATGTCAAGGAAGAATTGTTTGAATTACAAGGAAAATGGCTTGGAAAAATGAGAAATTAAATGAAAAATGTGACTAGAAAAAATTACGGTGTTAGTACACCGTAATGTCTGAATTTTTATGTGAAGGGTTTTAAGGATTTCAAGGCTGAAATTTTAGTTATTTAGAAGTGTGTGATGAATTAAGGTTTTAAAAGAGAAATGGATCAATTTGGAAGTGATTTGAGCATAATTGTCAATTAATCGGGTAATCGGACGAAATTAGTCAATATCGCGTTTTAGCGATATTCGAACGCGTTTTGCATTTGCATATCATGCATTAGTCATTTAAATTGGTTTATATCAATTTAGGGACAAATTAGTAAATTCCTCGACTTTATTATTTGTCAAGGTGGTGAGACGTCCGGAAAAGGCAAGGACATCACGCCTGAGGACCACTAGCACAAGTGCATCTGAAAATTCAGATTTTCAAAAACAGTGAGTAATTTATTTATCACCTTATTTATCTAAAGTACTTTTATTAAATTTGATGATTTTATGATGAAAATTAATTGAATTGGTGAAATACCAATTTTATGAGAAAAATATGAATTTTCTAAATAAATTAAATTTTTGCAATAAGTTTGATTTTTATAAATTGAATTGAAGATTTTATGAATTATTTGAAAAATTGAGTAATTGGAGACCCTGTTGTTTATTGCCTGATAAATGGTATCTCTTAAATTATCATGGCTTATGAAATTGTGGTATGATTGGCTACTGGTTTATTGTGTTGAAATTTATATGAACTGTTGTTTGCCATGCAGGCTGGTTAGTAATAAAATAGCCTAGTCATACTGATAAAATTCTGTTAATTGGTGGATTGATTTCTGCTGCAGTAGATGGGTTTCTATGGACCGGCCTATTTAGAGGTGGCACGATAAAACCCCTATATATTGATATCTCAGTTATAGAGGCATGCAGGGTGATTTAATTGTCTTGAGATATGACAGAGTCACTTCACACAAACCACCATGTGAAGGCGAACTCAGCCAACGCCAAGGATTGGCCATATTTTTGGTAAAATTATAAATTTGAATGACCTTGGTGGACTCGGTCAGATGCCTCGGCCAAGGTGTCCCCGAGTATGTATTTATGGCACGAGCCACGATTTTGATAAATCATAAGCCTTATATTTATTATTATTATTGCTATATCTGTTATTATGTGAGTAAATTAAAATTACTCGCATTGGTTTAAATAAGGTTTCATGTTATGAAACCCTTTGATATAAAAAAGTTTTCTTTGTCTCATATTACTTGCCTTTAGATATTTTAGGAGGTATTTATTTACTCACTGAGTTGTGTAAACTCACCACTCTCCCTTCCAACATTTCAGGATCGGACTAGTTGTAGATAACTATATTTGCGGAGGACCATAGTTGGTTTTTGCAACTTTATTCCGCAGTAGGTTTCTAATATTCTTACTTATGTTCATTTTGGGCCCACGAGTCACTGTAAATATACTTATGTACTATGCTTATTTGTATCTCAACATGTAAAATTTTATTTTGTATTTATGCTATAAAACCTATTTACTAAATACTTTATAAATATTGTTTTATAAGAAATTGAGGTATATTGTTAAATATTTTATTATATTTTTATCCAATGATTTCTATTTCATTTAAAATATGTGTTTTCCAAGTAATTGTGACGAAATTACTGAAATTTGAAATTTTTGATAAAATGACGAAAATGCCCCTATGAGTCGAGAATCGTTTTCTGGTCACTTTGGGTTGAAAGTGGCTGGTAATTATATAAATTATGACTTTCAAAAATTGACGCTCACAAGAGGGGTAAGAAAACTGATACGATAGCCTTGCGGGGTTTCGATTGGTATTCGGGGTATGAATATCTATCGAGACGTCGCGATACTTGTCGCGGGCTCGGTGGGAAGTTCTGGGTCGTGACATAAAATCTCAAAGATCTAACTATTTAAGCCCTTAAAATGTGTCAAAATAACTCTATATAATAGAGTTATCAAAGTTTGAGGATCAGTTGCATAACTGTCACATGAGGATATACTCTAATGACACTAGAGTGAGGTACCAATTGGAATCCTCATGTCGAGTCATGTTTAGTAAACTTATTCCTAGAACAAACACATACATTCTAGTTGTAAGTATCTCTATACTTCAAAAAATGAGATCAATTGCTCACTTTAAAAGTAAAGAACATAGAATGTACCAGTTTTTAAGCATCATTGATGTTCAATCTCAATGATACATCAACCAAGTGATAATTCTATTATATAGAGCTATTTTGACACATTTTAAAAGCTTAAGTAGCTAGATATTAGAGGTTTTAGGTTTAGATTTTGGCATTGGTAGAATTATAAGAAGGTGCATGTGAGATCTTGTCAAGCCCAACACTATAAAATATTTGTCATGTCATTCATGTGCTTGATAACATGCTTGCATACTTGAATACTTCAGAAAAATCATTAAAAGTCAGTATTATACCTACTGGTACAACTAAGTTGATTTAAGCCTCGAACTAGTTCAAATAGAGATTTTAAGATGAAATTGAGAATTTTAAAACCTCAGAATGACTTAATATGGTGATTCGGAATTCGAAGATTAATTTGGAGTCAAATTAGAATTTTCATGATGTATGGGTAAAATAGTCATTTTGCCACCCAAGGGCAAAATTGGAATTTTACACTACCCAACACTTGTCATGCCCATGGATTTTATCCATTAACATTTTATATTATGGATAATTGAAATATTTTATGTGGTGGAGAAAGAAAGCTTAATTGTTAAGTGTTAAATGTGGACCAATGGTATGGTGACAAGTGGCAAGCTTTCATTTCTTTATAATTTACATTAAAAATCAGCACATGACTCTCTCATTTCACTCCCATATGTTCGTCCTCGCCAAGGAAAAGATGAAAAATGGAAGAAAAAAACCCTAGTTAGAAGAATTCAAGAGAAATTCACTAAATTTCAAGAAATCAAGTGACAAAAGGTAAGATTTTTCAATTTTTGCTTGAAATCTATCTTTCCTAAGCATTCTTTCTCATTATCCATGGTTAAAGTTCATAATTACATGATGAATCCCTTGTTGGCCGAACCTAGAGAGAGAAGATTCGATGATGAATTTAGTTGGAAAAACATGTTATTCTAATGTTTTTAGTTGCTTGGTGATGTGTAGCATGAAAAGCAAATAGGAGAAAAAAATCCATGTTCTTCCATCACCCTCATTGGTTGAATCTTCCTTATGGTATGTTGACGGTGGACTTGATTTCATTTCAAGTAATTTGGCTAGGAATTAATGATTGTTGGTGTAAAAATCAAGTATGAAAAACCATAGTGTTTATGCACCCACCATGGCTGAATTTCATAAGGAACCCAGTGGTGATGATTCTTGTGATATCTTGTGTTATTTAGTTAGAATTTAATGAATGGTGGTGATGGAAACCGAAAATGGTAATTTTAAAGTATAGTTTTTTTAGTAAATACGTTGAATAACAATAAGAAAGTCAAGCTCATAAGCACTTTGGTGTATTTTGGGACATTGGAAGTGTGATGAATATTTAGAATCAATTTGGATGATTTGGTTAAATCAAAGGTGGAGAGTTCGAATTAGATCAAAAACTGATCCATTCCGATCACAATTGAATCAATGTGTAACACCATCTTTAAGTAACTATCTAAACAACCTCATGCATTCATATAAAGCCAAAAATAGTTTTACAATGGTATGATAGAATATATTGAATTATGTGTTGTGTATTATGTATAGGTGGTAAGCCCTCTAACAAGGGTAAAGACATTGTGCCAAAGGACCAAGAATATGCGTATTTCGAACTCTTGATACAGTGAGTAAACTTACATTTCAAACTGTTGTGGGAATTTTAATTAAGTTTAGATGAAATGCTTGAATGATTTATATTCAACTTCTTATTTAAAAATAAGTCTTGGGAACAAGCTTTTGATAATTATTTTAATGTTATGAGTGTGTACATTATGTAAAGAAAATGAATATATGCTCATTTATTGTGTTGATAATGATATGAATGAATGGTTAATGTGTATTAATGACTAGGGGATTATGCGGGTAGAGAGTGCACACATGGTCATATTGCTATGTACGAGTAGGGGATGTACACATGATGATCAAGGGATGTACGAGTAGGGAGTGCACACATGGTCTTATTGCTTTGTGCGAGTAGAGAGTGCACACATGGTCTTATTGCTAGGTGCGAGTAGGGAGTGCACTAAAGTGGAGGAAAATGGGGTGGTGTATGTAATTGCACATGATTATATATATATGTGTGTGATATAGTGTGCATGATGGAAAAATGTGATTGTATGGTATGTGAACCTTGAGAAATTCTCCTTTATTGCAAATTGATTTTTATGGCAGCACAAAGAGGAATGTTTAATGCAAAAGAGGCCACATTTGGCATAGATGCCCTGCATCTAGTTTCAAAGAAAAACTTTTTGTCTTGTGTATCATTCTACTGGCTTTTGCTATCCTTTCCACTTCTTTACCTCTCGATTGATTGTGTATTTTAATGTTAAGGGTTTAATTGATTTAAATTGAGGAAAATGGTTTTAATACGAAACCCTTATATAGTTGAGCGAAACCCTCGTTCCGTGATGGTTTGTGATTAAGCTACGCTGCAGCAAGAATGCCTTTCCACTACGGTGATAACCCGTCGGTTTTGCTACCTTGCTAGAATGATTGTTGTAAATTTCTTTTTTTCTCAACTCATGTTGAACATGTTGAACATGGTTGCTTTATCATTGAATGTTTAATAACGCAGGGTTAAGTGGAAAAGGTTTTAATATTAACTTGATTTAAATTGTCTTGTTTCCAAATAAGTGCATCATGGTTCTCAACTTTCTTTATTATTATTGCTTATTCCTTTCTAATGTTCGCTCACTGAGTTTTGTACTTACTGTTTTAAAAATTCATGGTTTTAGATCAGGAGGCTGTTGTATCCTAGGTCGAGGAGTCCCCGTAGTTCGTCTCCTGGGTAGGTGCTTGGCATTCAATAGCTACCCTTTTACCGTAGTTTCTCCATTGGAAGTCATGGGTCCTTTTGTTTTGTGAATATGTTCATGTAATGTAAATTACTAAGTTACATGTCTTGAATAGTATATGTATATTTTAATCGATAATGCCATCATGAGTTGGCTACGTTCACACCCGTTGGAATGTGTATGGATGCATTAGTTGATAAGACGTTAAGCAATATAAATGGGATAGGCTTGCTTGGGCTTGGTGAGCTATGCTCATTGGGCCCATGCGCCGATCATGGTCCGAAAATTGGGCTGTGACAGTGCATTCCAAAGGAGGAAGTTGAAAACTTGCTGAGACATTGTCACTTGTCAAAATATGGGGGCCATTTTGGAAGAGATAAAATAGCAGTCAAAGTTCTTCAATTAGGGTTGTATTGGCCAATATTGTTCAAGGATGCTCATAACTTTGTTTTGCATTGTGACAGATGTCAAAGAGTGTGGAATATTTCTAGAAAACATGAAATGCCACTCAACAACATTTTGGAAGTGGAAATTTTCAATATCTAGGGAATTCATTTCATGGGGCCATTCATATCCTCATTCAACAATCAATACATCCTAGTGATTGCGAACTATGTGTCAAATTGAGTAGAAGTCTCAACTCTGCTTATAAATGAAGCTAAGGTGATGATAAAATTTTTGAAGAAGAGCATCTTCACTAGATTTCTATTAACCAAACACTATTGTGAGTGATGAAGAGAGTCACTTTGCAATAAATTTTTGACAGCATTCCTCACGAAGTATGAAATAACACATAAGGTAGCCAAAGCATATTACCCTCATACAAGTGAACAAGTTGAAGTGTTAAATCAAGAAATCAGGAGAGTTTTAGAGAAAGTGGTATCACCATTAAGGAAAGATTGGACTAGTAGACTAGATGGCGCATTATAAGCGTGTAGGACTTCTTAGAAAACTCCAATAGGAATGTCCCCATATCCATTGGTATTTAAAAAACATTTCACCTCTTAATTGAATTAGAGCATAGTGCATTTTGGGCTATCAAGAAATTAAATTTTGATTTGAAGGCAGTGGGTGAGAAATGGTTGCTTCAATTAAATGAGATGGCTGAAATTCGCTTAGATGCTTATGAATACGAAATTATACAAGGAAAAGACAAAGAGATGGCATGATCAAAAGTGTGAAATCCCACCTTGAGTAGGATGATAAGTTAGGAAATCTTTAGGTGAGCATATAGATTACATGTTTTGAACATCAAACATTAGATTGAACCTTCCAAAAGAATTATTAACACTTTTTGTTGTCTATCACTTTTGAAGTAGAAAATTTTCTAAGTTTGGAAGAGGTCAAAATATGTTATTTTTATAGAACAATCATTTGGAAATAAAAAATGGCAGTAATGATTCTTTTGGTTTTTAGATGACTAAAAATGATTTTTTCCTAATTTTTGAAGCACGTTTGCTAGGGTAAATGGGAACTGCAAATTTAATTTTAGTCAATCTTTTTTGATTTTGTTCTTGAATGCAAAATTTAGATTTTGATTATTTTGGATTTTCATTTTTTTGATATTTTATTGAATCCAAAAGAGGGGTTGTTTGCTTATTTATATTAAATATCTTAAGTAAATGGAAAGTAAAAAATAAAGAGGAAATGGAAAGTAAAAAATAAAGAGGACATTTACTTAAATGGTATTTAATGTAAATAATGTAAATAAGCTAGATAGGTTTTATAGGCAATCTGTCCCAGAAAACTGCATTCTGTTTCAAATGTATCGATACATATTCATGATGTATCAATACATTTAGCCCAAAAAAGGTTTTTGATAAACATGTATTGATACATATTTATAATGTATTGATACATTTTTTCCAGAATCAAATGTATCGATACATGTGCCAATGTGTTGATACATTTCATCGATTTTAGAAAAACAAAAAGGGTAAAAACATATTTTCACACCCTAGCTTATAAATATATAATTTTTTTTTAAGGTTGGCAACCCTTAGCCCCATTTGCAAGGGCAAACACCTATTATTAAGCTCTTTTAACACATTTGTAATCCAAAATTCCATTTTTATGATTTCAAGGCTTAGATTTGGGTTTTTATGGAAAAATATGACATTTTTAGCTTTTAAATCTTTTGGCTTTGGATTTTCATAACTTAAATAGTTGTGTTATTGCCCAAACTTTTTGTTGGTGATTAAGTTTAAAAGTTTTATGATTTGCTTAAGCATCTAAGCTCACTTAAGGTAAGATGGAAGATTTATAGGTTCCTAAGCATGGGTTTTAGCTAGAAAATTAGTTTAGCCAAAGTTGAGTACTTTCAAAAGTACATGAATGATTATTATGAAATTCTTATTCTAGGAAATGATTGTTATAATTGTTTTATAATAGGAACACTTGAAAATGCCATGGATAATGTCGAAAGGGAGTTGTGATTGGAGCTAGGAATCGACTCTCTAGTTAGATGAGTGGATACACAACTTTCAAATTATTTTAATATGTAAAGCTAGCATGATTTGATGAAAAATATTATTTATGCATGTTGAAATTATATCTCTAAAATTGGTTATCAGAGAATTTGAGATTTTAGAATGGAAATGATTTTTTTCTAAGAGAATAAATTAATAATGATTGTGATGTGATTTACTAAATGGATTTTCTAAAATGTTTATGAATCTACTATGTATGTAAATACTCTACTATGTATTAGTTTTCAACAAGGGGGAACAAGCACCTTATGTTTAAAGTCCACTCGATTCCTCCAGTCTTAGAACTAGTGTGGGTATGAGATATTGTATGCTTATTTATAGATGCCATAATATGCATGTTGGTGTGATGAATGCTATAAGATAATGTATATGATGTAAATTTCATATACCATATGAGATAATCAAGTTTGCATGATGTATTATATAAGATGGTGTCTATGATGTAAATTCCATATACCATATGAGGTGATTAAGTATGCATGATCAA
The DNA here is from genome assembly GCA_036013995.1 of Theobroma grandiflorum. NCBI lineage: Eukaryota > Viridiplantae > Streptophyta > Magnoliopsida > Malvales > Malvaceae > Theobroma > Theobroma grandiflorum. The sequence goes on from CP142126.1 coordinate 12,201,805, forward strand.
TGCCATGAGAATATATATATGATATATATTCCATATACTACATGAGATGATTAAGTATGCATGAATTAATAACATGAAAATATATATATGATGTATATTCCATACAGTACATGAGATGATTGAGCTAGCATAAATGCCATGAGATTAGGTATATGATGTAAATTTCATGTACCTTATGAGATAAGTAAGCAAATGTGCGAAGGACATTCCACAAACCACATGCTATGACTATGAGAACTCAAAGAGTGCGACTAATACCACTCTTAGGGGGTGAACATGACAACTTCATTCCTATGATGCATCATAAAATGCCCAAGGTGCAATGGGGTTATACGTTGCTAGCCTAAGGTGCAATGAGGTTATACATTGTCAGCCCAAGGTGCAATAGGGATGTACATTGCCAACCCAAGGTTGATGGTGGTCATACCATCACAGTGTATGAGTTTTAACGTTAATGAAATGATCATGGTTGCTAGTTTATGGTATGTTATATGTTGAGTTCATTTAAGTAATGTTTATGGTTTAGCCTCATGATGGCATGAGAATTGCTTAGTAAGAAGAATTGAGCCCAAAAAATAGTTTCGAAGATGTAAAAGGACTTAAGGAATGGCAAAAATGCTAAAATTATTCAAAAACTTGGTCCTTATTTCTAAAGTGTCGATACATATGGAGCACGTATTAATACATTCTAAACATATTACCGTAAGACGCTTTCTGTGTGAAATGCATCGATACATTTTACTAATGTATTGATATGTGCTTGTAAGTATTAATACATTCAATAATGTATAGATAAATATGGTACAGAAAAGGATGTTTAAGCGAACTTGATGAGGATTTTAAAGGTAAAAGATTTCTAAAGGTTTATATAAGTTTGTTTTTAAGCAAAAGGTATTTAAATGAGTTTAAATGGCATGTACAATGGATTTTATGATTCAAAAGTTAGGAACGGCATGAGTTATAAATGCATGGTTACAAAATACTTTTATCCCCTAGCTTGTCCCCTTCCCGTATCCACTCACGGAGTCTTTGTGACTCACCCATTATTTTTCCCATTTATTTTGTTGTAGATTAGTGATAGCTTCTTATAGCAGCTAGTGTTACGGATATCAGTGTCCAGTCTTCATTCCTTGGTAGGTGTTTAGCAGCCACTTGATGTTTAGAGGGTCAGTCACGTTCTATTGGCAAATTGGTCTTTTCTTTATGTTATGTTACAGACTATGAGCATGTTTACGCTGATATTGTTGGGTTTGGCTATGGACGGCATGCTCAAAATGCGTAGCGGAAAGAAAATTAAAAATTTATATTTTAAACAATAAAAACATGCCTCCACCCATGGATCACCTTGGTGATATTTAACACATAAAAGCACAAATTAAATTATTATTCAGAAAGTTACCTTGCCAAGTAATTTCGTAATCACAATGGCACTTCCTGAAGCAATCCTGTGATCACCACAAGGAGCAAAAACCCTAGCCAATCAAGTGGTTGGCCTCCAATAGTAGTACACATGATTGCACTTGAACCTTCAACAAAAGGGGGGGGAGGGGAGTTTTCACTATACTTTGTGCTAGCAAAGAGGACAACAATTGTCTAGCCCAGCCCTAAAATATTTGTCATGTCATGCATATAATTGACATCATGCCTATATATTGGAATATCTCAGAAAAATAGATAAAAGTTGGTATTGTGTCTAAAAGTACAACTAAGTCGATCTATGCCTTGAACTAGTTAAAATAAGGACTTTAAGATGAAATTGGGAATTTCACAGTCCAGGGATGACTCAAAATGGTAATTCGGAGTTCGAGGACCGATTTAGAGTCAATCTGGAATTTTTGAAATTCAGGGACAAAATGGTCATTTTGTCAAATAAAAAATTGATTTGGATATTTGATGAAATTTTTGACTGAAATTGATCATTTGGAGTACAATTTGAGGTTTAGAAGTAAAAAATTTTAATTTCGATAATTTTAAGAGCATAGGGGCAAAATGGTAATTCTACCACCTTGGGGGCAAAACGATAATTTTTACCCCCAACACTTGTCAAAAACCAAGGATTTTGTTTATTATTGGAATGAATAAATATGAAAATTTGTGCGGCGGAGAAATAAAGTTTAAAAGATAAATATTTAAATTTTGGACCAATAAGAAAATGCCACGTGTCAAGCTTTGACTTTTTAATTTTTAACTTGAAAAATCAGCCCATATTTCCCCATTTTCCCTTCTCATATTTCGCCAAAGCAAGAACAAAAGCAAGAAAGAAAAAACAAAACTCTAGGTGGAGAAATTCAAAGAGAAATTGTGGAAATTCAAGCAATCAAGTGGAAAAAGGTGAGATTTTGTAACTTTTGCTTGAGATCTACATTACCCATGCATTTCTCCTTATTTTCCATGGTTGAATTACATGTTGTCATAATGGATTCACTGCTAGCCGAATGGGTATGGAGAGGAAATGATGTTGGAATTGGTTTGATTTTGAGGTATGCTAGTGTTTATGGTTAGTTTAGCATGTTTGGAAGCAAAACAACAAGGAAAAATTTCATTTTCCCCACCATTCTTCAATGGCTGAACCTTACATGTAATGTGGGAATGGTGGATTTAATTTTCATGCAAGTGAATTGGTTGACAATTGATGGGTTATGATACGGAAATTAAGTAGGAAAAATCATGGTATTAGTGCACCCACCATGACTGAATTTTCCATGAAGAATTGTGGAGGTGGTTATGTTGAATTTTAGGTTATTTGACTTGTAATTGGTGAATTGAAGTATCGAAAAAGAAATGGAGCAATTTGGAGCTAAATTGGATGCGTTGGCCATTTAATCGAGTGATAGACCGAATTAGGTCAACACCATAATTAAATGGTTACCCGAACATTGCATGCATCCATATAGAATTTAGGTTAATTTTATACCAAATTAGCACAAATGTAGTAATTGATTGAGTGTGCAATATGTCTAGGTGGTGAATCCTCTGACAAAGGTAAGGAAATTACACCCGAGGATTTATAATAGAAGTACCCGAGTGTGATTCTTGAAAGCTGAGAGTAAACTTATTATCGCCTTAATTATCTAGAGTAATTTTTACTAAATTTGATTATTTGTGAAAATTTATTTTAAATGGTGAATTTCTTATTTTATGAGAAAAATATGAATTTATAAAATAAATTAAATTTTTATAAATTAAATTGAAAATTGGATAATTGATTTGAAATTAGAGTAATTGGAGACCCCACACTGTTTTGTAATTATGATTTAGATTAAATGGCTTCTGATATTATGGCATGTCTGGTTGAATTGATAATTGTATTGAAAAATGTGGACAGTCTACTTTGTACTGATAAATTGCTTAGCAATAAAATTGCCAATTTATGCTATTGAAACTTTTATTTAATTGGTGGATTATTCACTATTCTAGTAACTGGGTTTCCGTGGACCAGCCTATTTAGAGGTGGCATGGTAAAACCCCACTATATATCTTTATCTCAGTTGTAGAGGCATAAAGGGTTGTCCTCAGGTATGACAGAGTTCACTTCATGCCAAACCATCACGTGAAGACGAACTCAGCTAACGCCAAGAACGATTGAGTTTTGAGAAATTATGAAACTTTTAACAGCCTTGGCGAACTCGGTCAGATGCCTCGGCCAAGGTATCTTTGAGTATGAATTTTTGTGGCACGAGCGAAAATTTTTAAGAAATCATAAGCCTTAGTAATTATTCGGGTGAAGTGAATTTACTGTAATTGATTTAAATGACTTCTCATAAAATGGAACTCTTTTGGTGATAGACAGTTTTCATTGTCTCCTTTTACTCGCCTTTAGATATTTTAGGAGATATTTGTTTGCTCACTGAGTTATGTAAACTCACCACTCTTTTTTTCACCCTTTCAGGCCCAGAATAGTTAGTAGATATCTGAATTTGCTGAGGACTACAGTTGGCTTTGCAACCTCACCAACAGTAGGTTCACTGTCTTTTCTACTTTTGTATATTCGAGGGCCCACATGTCGCTGTAAATGAAATTGTATACTCTACTTTACTTTAGTATTGTATATAAGAATTTATTTTTCTTTTACGTCCCGAAAATTAATTACGTAGTATTCTAAAAGTATTGTTTTATAAGAAATCGTAATATTTTATTAAATATTATTATTATATTTTAATAATTACTATTTCATTTAAAATGAATGTTTTAGATAGAAAAATACATTTCTGATTTCGAAATATGTGTTTTCCACATACATTCTACACATTTATCTGGGTTCGAAATTTTTTGAGAAAAATGATTGAAATGCCCCTATGAGGCAAAAATTATTTTTCTACTGATTTGAGTTGGAAAAAGTTTAAAATCCCTTAAGATGTGATGTTTGGAATCAATGCTCATAGATGAGGTAAGAAATCTAATATAAAAGCCTTGCGAAGTTTCGATCGGTATTCGGGGTATGGATACCTATCGATACGTCGCGGTGGTTGTCATGGGCTTGATGAAAGTTCCGGGTCGTGACAATTCAATTAGTATTAAAGCTTTTGATTTTAAAGCTTTTGATTTTAAAATTGTTTTAAAAAGTTTACAGTGTAAGTGTGGCCCCGGGTTAGGTTAATTCAGGTTATATTAAATAGGATGCATTTGCATATAAAACCTGAGGTTGCCTAAACTTGCGTTATTTTTCTTTATAGACTATTATACTTCCTAGACTCGAACACCCATCTGTTACTAGATCAGTTGGGAGAGGAAGGGGTCATTCCCAACCTTGTCAGCAAGAGGCAGTAGAGGAGGAATCAGCTGTATCCATGTTTCGAGCAACACCTGCTGCGGAGCAAGCAGAGAGTCCTCCACATCCACCACCTCTTTCGTCACCTACTAGCATTCCTACCATGCCTCCTGAGGTGACACAAGCTTTAGCAGCTTTTTTTACCACTATGGTTCGTCAAGCTCAGACTGGTCAGGTCCCACCTACAGTGCCTCCAGTTGCTCCTTCAGTTCCACCAGTACTTGATGTATCTATTTCTAAGAAGCTGAAAGAGGCTAGGCAGCTTGGCTGTATTTTTTTCACTAGTGAGTTGGATGCAACTACAGCGATGAAAGATTGCATTAATCAGGTTTCAAAGACACTCTTTGACATGAGATTGGACGATGAGATGAAATTGATGGTGGCCACGAGATTACTGGATAAGAAAGCTTGTTCCTAGTGGAGTTCAGTAAAGTCCCGTTCCACCACTCCACTGACCTGGTCAGACTTTATCAGAGAGTTTAATGGTCAGTATTTCACTCAATTCTATCAGAAAGAAAAGAAAAGAGAGTTTCTGAGCTTGAAAATGGGGAATTCAACTGTAAAGGAGTATAAGACTCGTTTTAACAAGCTAATGCTATATGTCTCAAAATTAGTGAGGACGGAGCAAGATCAGGCTAGTTATTTTGAAGAAAGGCTCCATAATGAGATTAAAAAGCGAATAACGGTAACTGGCAAAGAGCCACATAAGGAAGTAGTACAGATGGCTTTAAGGGCCAAGAAGCTCACAAATGAAAATCGGAGAATGCGAGTTGAGTTTGCAAAAAAGAGGAACTCGAGTGTATCTTTCAGTCAACTGCCCAAAAGAGGCAGGGACTCATCTACTTCTAGTAGTATTGCTTCTGTTTCGGTGACATCTCCTCGACCCCTATTTTCGCATTCGTAGTAGAGGCCTCCGGGGTTTAGCAAATCGACGATGACTACTTCAGGGAAGAGTTTCAGAGGTCCATATAGATACAGAAGATGTGGGAAATCTCATATTGGGCCATGCAAGGGTCTTGTACGATGTTACCATTGTGCTCAGCTAGGTCACTTTAGAAGTGACTGCCCATAGTTAGGATGGGCTATTATAGCCGTTCCATCTCCACTAGCCCGTATGCATATACAGAGGAGAGATTCGGTTGGGCCACAGCAGAGGCAAGGAGTGACCATACGATCTGATGTGGAGAGCAACATTCTAGCACATCCACCCTTCAAACAATCGATTCGCACTCCAACAAAGGTTTTCGCAGTAATAGAAGAGGAAGCGCGTGCTCGACCCAACGCAATGATAGGTATCATGTCTTTATTTCATATAGATGCATATGTTTTAATGGATTTTGGCTCAGATAGATCTTATATTAGTACAACATTTGCATCATTTTCGGATAGAAACCTGTCACCGTTAGAGGAAGAAATTATAGTTCACACCCCTCTAGGAGAGCAACTAGTTAGAAATAGTTGCTATAAAGACTGTGGAATAAGAGTTGGTGAGGAAGAATTTAGGGGTGATTTGATTCCTCTAGAGATCCGAGATTTCGACTTGATACTTGGTAAGGACTGGTTAAGTAAGTACACATCGGGCAAATGTGGATTGTTTTAGAAAAAAAGTTATACTTTGGAATTCGGAGGGAGTAGAAATTGTATTTGTAGGGGAACATCGAATATTACCATCTTGTGTAATTTCGGCTATCAAAGCTTTTAAATTGGTGCAAAAAGGGTACCTAGCCTATTTGGAGCACATGATTGATACTTCAAAAGGGGAACCTAAGTTAGAAGATGTCCCGATAGTGAATGAGTTTTCTGATGTATTTCCTGATGAATTACCAGGACTACTTCCGGACCGAGAACTTGAGTTCCCTATCGATTTACTTTCGAGTACCCCGCCTATTTCTATTCTCTTATACCAAATGGCTCCCATAGAGTTGAAAGAACTGAAAGTTCAATTACAAGATTTGGTAGATAAGGGTTTTATTCGTCCTAGTATTTCTCCTTAGGGAGCACCAGTCTTATTTGTCAAGAAGAAGAATGGCACTCTTCGATTGTGTGTAGATTATCGTCAGCTGAATAGAGTGACCATTAAGAATAAGTATCCTTTACCTCAGATCGATGATCTATTTGATCAATTGCGGGGTTCAAAGGTATTCTCCAAAATTGATTTGAGGTTTGGGTACTATCAATTGAAGATCAAGGAGCAAGACGTACCTAAGATTGCCTTCAAGACTAGATATGGGCATTATGAGTTTCTAGTGATGCCGTTTGGTTTGACCAATGCCCCAGTTTATGGATCTCATGAACAAGGTGTTTCATCCGTATTTGGATAGGTTTGTGATAATCTTTATAGATGACATCCTAGTTTATTTGAAGAATAATGATGAACTTGCTATCTATCTGCGTATTGTGCTACAGACTTTACGTGAAAGACAACTCTACTCCAAATTCTCTAAATGTGAGTTCTGGTTGAAGGAAGTGATTTTCTTGGGGCATGTGGTATCGGGAGCTAGAATTTATGTGGATCCCAAGAAAATCGAGGCAATATTACAATGAGAGCAACCGAAGACAGTAACAGAGATTCGCAGTTTTCTCATATTAGTCAGATATTATAGGAGGTTTGTTTAGAGATTTTCACTAATAGTTGCTTCATTGACTCGCCTGACTCATAAGGGAGTTAAGTTTGATAGGGACGATGTCTGTGAGAGTCAGTTTTAGGAGTTAAAGAATCGGTTAACCTCCGCTCCTGTTCTAACACTTCTTGTGAATGGAAAGGAATTTGTGGTATATAGTGATGCTTCCAAGTTGGGATTAGGGTGTGTATTGATGCAGGATGAGAAAGTAATAGCCTATGCTTCCCGACAGTTGAAGAAGCATGAGGTAAACTACGCTACCCATGATCTGGAATTAGTAGCAGTGGTATTTGCATTAAAGATTTGGAGACATTATTTATATGGTGAGCGTTGTCGGATTTTTACAAATCATAAAAGTTTGAAATACCTGTTCACCCAGAAGGAACTTAATCTAAGACAAAGGTGATGGCTAGAGTTAATAAAGGATTACAACTTAGTGATGGATTATCACCCTGAAAAGGTGAATGTAGTAGCAGACGCTTTTAGTTGTAAATCCTCATCGACATCAGCAGCACTTTGGAGTTCTTATCTCCCTATGTTAATTGAGATGAAGTCTTTAGGGATCCAGTTGAACAATGGTGAAAATGTATCTCTACTTGCTAGTTTCATTTTAAGGCCTTCATTATCGGATTAGATCAGAAAATTACACCAATTTGATGATGAGTTGAAACAGGAAGTTTAAAAGCTGCAAGATGGAGAAGTTAGTGAATTTAGACTCGAAAATGATAGTATGTTGATGTTTAGAGACCGTGTTTGTGTTCCAAAGGATGATCAGTTAAGACAAGCAGTTTTAGAAGAAGCACATTCTTCCGCCTACGTTATGTACCCCGAAAGCACCAACATGTATCAGACTATTAAGGAAAATTATTGGTGGCTGGGTATGAAATGAGACATAGCAAAGTTTGTAGCAAAATGTCTCGTATGCCAACAAATTAAGGTAGAACATCAAAAGTCGTCAAGTATTCTCCAACTTTTACCAATTCCTGAATGGAAATGGGAGCACGTGACTATGGATTTTGTATTGGGTTTGTCGCGAACACAGAAGGGGAGTGATGCCATCTAGGTGATTATTGATAAATTGACTAAGTCTACCCATTTCTTGGCTATCCATAGCACGTACTCTATTGAGAAGTTGGCTAAGCTTTACATAGATGAGATAGTGAGACTACACGAAGTACTAGTTTCTATTGTGTCGGATCGAGATCCTCGATTTAGTTCTCGATTCTGGCCAAAGTTTTAGGAAACTCTCGAAACTAATTTGAGATTCAGCATCGCCTTTCATCCGTAGACAGATAGTCAGTCTGAGAGAACTATTCAGACCTTAGAGGATATGTTACGGGCATGTGTCATTGACTTTACTGGAAGTTGGGACAGACACTTGCTAATGGTGGAGTTTGCGTATAATAACAGTTTCTAGTTTAGCATTGAATGGCACCATATGAAGCTCTGTATGGGAAAAAGTGTCAGACTCCACTATGTTGGGATGAAGTGGGTGAAAGGAAATTGGTTAATGTGGAATTGATTGATTTGACAAATGACAAGATTAAAGTCATCTGAGAGCGATTAAAGACGGCACAAGATAGGCAGAAGAGTTATGCTGATAGAAGGAGGAAGGATTTGGAATTCAAAGTGGATGATAAAGTTTTTCTTAAAGTTTCTCCCTGGAAAGGTAACAATCTGAAAATTTTGAAATCTTAAGTTTTGTTTGATTTCACTATTATGATAATTTGTGGTATATATTGAGTAATGAAAGGTGTGATTCGATTCACGAAGTAGGAAAAGCTCAATCCAAGATATATTGGACCCTTTCGGATTATTGAAAGGATTGGGCCAATGGCTTACAGACTCGATTTACCCCTGGAACTAGATCGGATTCATAACGTCTTTCGCGTCTCAATGGTGAAAAAATATATACCTAATCCCTCTCATATCCTCGAAGCACCTTTGGTGGAGTTGTATGAAAGTTTGAAGTTTGAGGTGCAACCGGTACGCATTCTAGATCGAAGGGATCGACTATTGAGAAACAAGAGCATTCCCATGGTGAAAGTGTTGTTGAAGAATGATCGTATGGAGGAGATGACTTTGGAAGTCAAGCAATAAATGAGAAACCAATACCTGCATTTGTTCATCGAATCAGGTAAGTGAAATTTTGAGGTCAAAATTTTATTTTAAGGGGGGTAGTGCTGTCAAGCCCAGCTATAAAATATCTGTCATGTCATGCATATAATTGACATCATGCCTGTATACTGGAATATCTCGAAAAAATAGATAAAAGTCAATATTGTGACTAGAAGTACAACTAAGTCGATTTATGCCTCGAACTAATTAAAACAGGAATTTTAAGATGAAATTGGGAATTTCACAGTCCAAGGATAACTTAAAATGGTAAATCAGAGTTCGAGGACCGACTTGGAGTCAATTTGGAGTTTTCGAAATCTAGGGGTAAAATGGTCGTTTTGCCACCCAAAAATTTGATTTGGATATTTAATGAAATTTTTGACTGAGATTGATTATTTGGAGTACAATTTGAGGTTTAGAAGTGAAAAATTTTAATTTCGGTAATTTTTAGAATATATGGGTAAAATGGTATTTTGCCACCTCGAGGGCAAAACGGTAATTTTCACCCCAACACTTGTCAAAAACCAAGGAGTTTGTTTATTATTGGAATGGATAAATATGAAAATTTGTGTGGTGGAGAAATACGGTTTAAAAGCAAAATATTTAAATTTTGGACCAATAAGAAAATGCCACGTTTCAAGCTTTGACTTTTTAATTTTTAACTTGAAAAATCAGCCCATAATTCCCCATTTTCCCTTCCCATATTCGGTCAAAGCAAGAACAAAAGCAAGAAAGAAAAAACAAAACCCTAGGTGAAGAAATTCAAAGAGAAATTGTGGAAATTCAAGCAATCAAGTGGAAAAAGGTGAGATTTTGCAACTTTTGCTTAAGATCTACATTACCCATGCATTTCTCCTTATTTTCCATGGTTGAATAACATGTTTGCATAATGGATTCATTGCTGGCCGAATGGGTATGGAAAGGAAAGGATGTTGGAATTGGTTTGATTTTGAGGTATGTTAGTGCTTATGGTTAGTTTAGCATGTTTGGAAGCAAAACAACAAGGAAAAATTTCATTTTCCCCACCATTCTTCAATGGTCGAACCTTACATGTAATGTGGGAATGGTGGATTTGATTTTCATGCAAGTGAATTGGTTGGCAATTGATGGTTTATGATGTGGAAATTAAGTAGGAAAAATCATGGTGTTAGCGCACCCACCATGACTGAATTTTCCATGAAAAATTGTGAAGGTGGTTATGCTGAATTTTAGGTTATTTGACTTGTAATTGGTGAATTGAAGTATTGGAAAAGAAATGGAGCAATTTGGAGCTAAATTGGACGCGTTGGCCATTTAGTCGGGTGATAGACCAAATTAGGTCAACACTGTAATTAAACATTTACCCGAACATTGCATGCATTCATATAGAATTTAAGTTAATTTTATACCGAATTAGCACAAATGTAGTAATTAATTGAGTATGCAATATGTGTAGGTGGTGAATACTCTGACAAAGGTAAGAAAATTACACCCGAGGATTTACAGTCGAAGTACCCGAGTGTGATTCTCGAACATTGTGAGTAAACTTATTATCGCCTTAATTATCTAGAGTAATTTTTACTAAATTTGATGATTTGTGAAAAATTATTTTAAATGGTGAATTTCTTATTTTACGAGAAAAATATGAATTTATAAAATAAATTGAATTTTTATAAATTGAATTGAAAATTGGATAACTGATTTGAAATTAGAGTAATTGGAGACCCCACACTGTTTTGTAAATTATGATTTAGATTAAATGGCTTCTGATATTATGGCATGATTGGCTGAATTGATAATTGTATTGAAAAATGTAGACAGTCTACTTTGTTCTGATAAATTGCTTAGCAATAAAATTACCAATTTATGCTATTGAAACTTTTATTCAATTGGTGGATTATTTGCTATTGCAGTAGCCGGGTTTCCGTGGACCAGCCTATTTAGAGGTGGCACAGTAAAACCCCACTATATATCTTTATCTCAATTGTAGAGGCGTAAAGGGTTGTCCTGAGGTATGATAGAGTTCACTTCACGCCAAACCACCACGTGAAGGCGAAGTCTGCTAACGCCAGGGAACAACTGAGTTTTGAGAAATTATGAAACTTTTAACAGCCTTAGCAGACTCAGTCAGATGCCTCGGCCAAGGTATCCCCGAGTATGAATTTTTATGGCACGAGCCAAAATTTTCAAGAAATCATAAGCCTTAGTAATTATTCGGGTGAAGTGAATTTACGGTGATTGATTTAAATGAATTCTTATAAAATGGAACTCTTTTGGTGATAGATAGTTTTCATTGTCTCTTTTTACTCGCCTTTAGATATTTTAGGAGATATTTGTTTACTCACAGAGTTGTGTAAACTCACCACTCTCCTTTCCACCCTTTCAGGCCCAGAATAGTTGGTAGATATTTGAGTTTGCTGAGGACTACAATTGGCTTTGCAACATCACCAACAGTAGGTTCACTGTCATCTTTACTTTTGTATATTCGAGGGCCCACATGTCGCTGTAAATGAAATTGTGTACTCTGGTTTACTTTAGTATTATATATAAGAATTTATTTTGCTTTTACGTTGCGAAAATTAATTACGTAGTATTCTAAAAATATTGTTTTATAAGAAATTGCAATATTTTATTAAATATTATTAGTATATTTTATAGTTACTATTTCATTTAAAATGAATGTTTTAGATAGAAAAACACGTTTCTGATTTCGAAATAGGTGTTTTCCATATACATGCTACGCATTTATCTAGGTTCCAAATTTTTCGAGGAAAATGACTGAAATGCCCCTGTGAGGCGAAAATTATTTTTCTACTGATTTGAGTTGGAAAAAGTTTAAAATCCCTTAAGATGTGATGTTTGGAAATGAATGCTCACAAAAGAGGTAAGAAATCTGATATAAAAGCCTTGTGAAGTTTCGATCAGTATTCGGGGTATGGAACCCTATCAAGACATCGCAGCGATTGTCACGGGCTCGATAAGAGTTTCAGGTCGTGACAACAATTGTCCTTTTCTTCTTTTTCACAATCTTGTCCGAACCTCTCTTGAAAATTGCTTCATAAAAAATTTTCTCTTTCACACAAAGGGAATGGTGCCAAAGAGAGAAAACGTTTTTTTGTTTCTAACAAAAACTATGTTTTTTTTTTGTGAAAAACTCTCTTATGAAAAAATAGTTAAAAGGTGACTTATATAGTTAGGTTAAAATAACTTTAATTTTACAATTAAGCCCTCAATATTATGACTGTTATAATATTGGGCCCATTACTTAATTAAACTCTTTTAATTAAGTCCTAGGAAATTAAAATCAAAATCAATTTCCTTTATATTTTGCAATCAAGGCCTTATAATTATAACTATTTATAATTATGTCTAAAACTTAATTAAACTCTTTTAATTAAGTTTATGGAAGTTAATTACCTCACATGTGATTTAAGTCTAACTTAAATCATCACTCTCCCAATTTAAATCAAATGTAATCGTTGTGTGTGACCCATTAGGTTCCTAACATGTTGGCAATGGAATTGATCAATGACTTAGTTGATTAATATAAATTTCAATCAATTAAATTATAATCAATTCCATAGACCAAGATTGGCATAGCAATGCATCATGGCCACCCAATTGTTAGGAGAGTCAAAAGGTTCTTTGATAACCTTTAAGTGTATAGTCTATCAGTGTAATTCATTCCCTCATCATATATCCCAGAAATGATAAAAGCTTGGTATAGTGTCTACTCTTATTGATCTTTATATTTGTTCCTGCAGTTATATCATTAGCTTTATAGAGAGTTATGAAACCTTTCCATAATCTCCATGTCGCTTTGGCCAAAGATTTTAATAAGCTAATGTTAACCAAGAACTGATAAGATATGTCCTTTAAAACACTTGAGATGATGATTCTTATCTTGACGACTCATTTGCCTTCACATGCTTCATACTATACCTAAAAACATCCTGTTTTGGCATACTTGGTTAGGCACCCGTAGGGATGAAATCAAAGCATAGCACTCCACATATAAGACAACCTGGTGTCTCAAGTTTAGCGAATATTTACATGACTGACACATGAGAAGTGTTGCATAGACATTGGAGTGCATTACCAAACGCGCTTCTCATAGCGGGTCATGTTCAGTGAACTTGTTCTCCAAGGCAAGCACCTATATTCTAGTTCCAAGTATCTTTATACTTCAATCTATGAGATCGATTGCTTACTTCCAAAGTAAAGAACATAAAATATACCAGTTTCTAAGCATCATTGATGTCTAATCTCAATGATACATTGACAAGGAACATTTTGAGATTATGTTTTGATGCATAGAAGTCTCATAACTGCAACCCATTACAATTTCCTTGCAAGGCATATTAATCTCATGGACTTCATCCAATTAGACTTATAACTCATTATAATTGATGTTTTATTGATGAAGGAAAACCTTTAATCATTTAACATGAATGATACTATTGCATGATTGAAATCAAGCCTTAACCAATCCTAATTAGCTGCAGGGCTCATCCCAACAGATATTGCCAATGTTTGGACACCTTATATGAATAATGTTATATATGAAATAATAATGATGGCTCGAGAGCCTATATGGACACTCAAGGGTGCCAATGATGTTAATGTTTATATTATTGTGCACTATGACAATGGCATTTGTTAATACACATATAGATATATTAAGTTGAGCTTACACAATTAAGTTGAAAAGGTCTTTTTTTGTGTCATAAGTTTTAAGAATGTATGTATTATGATTATGTATGTTAATGGATGTGATATGATGTTTTCGCATGCGATGATGAATGTTTGATGATCTTATGAGAAGAGACTTGCTTGGGCCTAACAAGTTATGCTTATTTGGTCCTTGAGTAGGTCACAATCCTTCCAAGAAATAGGATGTGACGCAAAGATTGTCGAATGGCATTTTGTCACACTCACGTACTTTGATATGGTGACTAATAGACCTTATTGGATACCAATTGAGGTTAATTAAAGTGTTTAAGAGTGTTAAAGGGTGAAAGGAATATTTTAGAATAAAATATTTTGTATGTGATAAAAATAATTATAAAATAATAATATCTTGTTGAGGTTGAAGTTGTGGAGTTAAAAAGGTTTTTTAGAGCTAAACGGGGGCTAAGTAAAGTATTTTGGAGCTCTAGAAGGCTAGACGAAAATTTTAAAATAAAATAATAACTTTTAAATAAAATAATATTAAAATAATATCGATGTCAAATTGGTTATATTACACGAAGAATGTGTGATTTGTACAATTTGCCAAAGTAGAGGAATGAAAGTAAGGAATATTTTGAAGAAATGAAGCTTTAGTGGGGCTTACGTGCCTTTATTAAATTAAGTGAAAAATAGTAAGTATATATTTAAATATTATGGTAACACGTTGGTGGAGTGTAAATTTGATATTTTATTTATACAAGTGTAAAAGAAGGAAAATAGAAGAGAATTGAAATAGAGGAATGATGGGAAGACCCAATTAAAATGAATAAGAAGTTGAAGGGTGGAATTGTAAATAATAAAAGTTGAGGGGTGAAGTTATAATTTTCAAAAGTTGAAGGTTTAGTTTACAATTTACGAAAGGTTTGAAGGACCAAATTATAAAAGATGAAAAGTTTAGAGGGTCAAATGATAAATAAGAAAAAATTGGTGAACTTATGTGCAATTTTCCCATTTTAAGCTAAGTGAATATTTAATGTATATATATTTGTATTATGGAAGCCAAGATAAAATTCAAGTAGGATGCCAATAAAATGAAATGGCAAAGGAAACCATGGTTTGGCAAAGATAGCCCATGGTATTAAAAAAAAAGGTATGATCATTACACTTGATTTGATTTAATAAGAAAAAAGGAAGAATAAATTTTGTTGCATGAAATCCTATTGGTTTGAAGGAGGCTAAATAGGATTCAAGAGTGGAAAAATGCATGAAGCCTTATTGGGTCATGGGATGGCAAAAGTTATTGGCAAAGGAAATGTGCATGAAATATTATTGGGTGATAAGGTGGCATTAAAAGGAAATGAAAATGAAATGCATAGAAATACATGTGAAATGAAATGCAAATGAAATAAACCAAAAGAGAATACCATGTGAACCAATGCATGGGCAAGGCAATCTAACCAAAGGATAAAGGAATGGATAAGGAAACATTGCATGCACAAGCCACCAATGGAAAGTAGCGTTAATAACAAAGAAAGGAATTGCATGGCATGACATGTGAAAAAAAATATAAAAAAAGGAAGTGACCTTGGGCAATCTACCCATGTATGAGAAATGGGAAATGAAAGCCATTTCAAGGCTCTTGTTTTGAGAAATCCACCCATAACAAAGAAAAAAAGGGATGGAAGCTCATTTTCACTTTGTCTTGTCCACCACCACCACCCATGAGAGAAAAGTGCTTGGCTACCCCATTTTTCTTCTTAGTACATGTAAGCTTATTTCTTGCCATTTCTTATCATCAAGCTTCATTGCTCCTAGAAATCCATTTGTTTGAAGAGACATGAGTTAGTTCTCATAATGGTCAAGAAATACAAAAGAAAAAGCTTTGGATCAAGAGGAAAAGAAAGTATGAACGATTCACGAGGTTCAAGGAAAGTTTAGGCAAGTCAAGTTTGAATTTGATCTACGAATTTCTTAAGGAAATGAATTGTGATTGTGTGAAAATGCTTGTGGTAGCAAAATGAACATCGTGTGGGTGGCAAGAAACCCATGAATGTTGGTGATTTGCAAGGAATGTAAGATTAAGCTACCAAGAAGCTTGAGGTTTCTTGGTTTTAGCTCAAGTTAAATTATTGAGAAAGGTAAGACAAATTGTGGCCTATTCCTTGATTGTACATTATATATGATTACTAGTTAAGAAGAATGCTTATACTAGTTATGAGATTTGATGTTGTGAGAATGTAATGTTTTGAAGAAAGAAAAAGGTAGAAAATGATGCATGTAAAGACTTGAGAATTCTTGGTAAAGCTATTGCCCATATGTAATTGTGTGTGAGCATGAGATTAATTTTGAAATAAAGATGGCTATAGCATGAACTGAACTACTAAAATAATGATTAGTTCTTAAATGAGACTAGAAAATAAAGAATAACAATAAAAACATTAAGCTAGTGAGGGCAGCAAATGTGAGATAGACCAAATTGTAAAGTCATTAAGTATCTTGAGTTTAATTGCTGCCAGGAAATTGATAATTGAAGAATAATTGCCATAGTGGTGTATTGGAGGAGGTGACGGGTACCCAGTAAGTAAAATTAGTGAGAAATGCACCTGAATCACTAGCTAAGTAACATCCCATTATTGTGAGGTGAGTAGGGGGTGTTTATTTCAAAAAGGTTTCGTAATATATAGAATGATATTTCATATACTGCTATTTGATTATGAATTATTCAATGTCATTGTGGAAAGCATGAGTTGCTAGAAAACGATATGTGGTTTTAAATACTTATTCGTGAAAGATTTATAAACTGTTATTGTGGAAAGCATGAGCTGGTAGAAATGCTAGGCAATTGTGGATAAGCTATATATGTAAAGGGTTTTAGAAATCAGGAAACAAGCTCTTTACCACGGTTTATGTCAAAATGTGCCTTATATGTTTGTGTGATGTGCATTCATGAATAAACTTTATGTTCACCATGCCAATTTGATATTTAAACCTCATGCAAAGGTTTTACATTATAAAGTCGTACAAATGGATTTATCATGTTATCATGATTGGTATTTTGGAAATGGATTTAAAATAAGCTTTTGAGAACTCAACTTGCTTTTAAATGGTTTTATCCAATTAGGAGATTCGAGAGTAAGCCGAATGTCACATAGGGATAATGTGACCCTCGTGCACAAGTGAGCTCTAGATAGAGAACCTTTGGGTCATCGACGGGTTGTTAAATGTGGCTAGGCGACGATCTGTGATATAGATATATGGTAAGGCCACGAGATGATATATGTGGCTAGGCCACAAGTTAATATACGTTGTTGCAACCACATGATTTCTCCGATGTTGACCAACATCGTCAAGATCGCCATGGCTGTGGGAATTCGGTGAAGCGGGCCTTCATGATGTTATTACATGGAAGCGAGTCCACGAGTTGATTACTGCAATTACCTACTCGGGAGTGATATCTCTTTGGGTTTTCAAACATGAATTCTTTCGCATGGTGAGAATTACAAGTTTTTTCATAGCTTTTTTATTTATACAATGATATTACATGGAAGCGAGTCCACGAGTTGATTATTGCAATTACCTACTCGAGAGTGACATCTCTTTGGGCTTTCAAACATGAATTTTTTCGCATGGTGAGAATTACAAGTTTTTTCATAGCTTCTTTATTTATACAATGACGTTGTGTTTAATACCTCGAGGATAAGATGATTTATGAGCTTGTGTATAAGCTTTGATAATATTTGATTTCATGGGAGAGTGCGTGCATATGTTAGTCGATTTTAAGTAAAGGACATTAAATGATTTAGACAATAGAAATCTTTCACTCACATTGGCTTTAATACAATGATCGTTAAATGATTACTTTGCGTTAAAATTCTTGGTTTTATATGCAAGGCACAAATGTTCCATTTGATTTTAAATGGTTTATATATTCATATGTTTTTAATATTCAAATTTTCTATCTTTGGCTTGTTTCCCATCTTCGCCCTGTTTACTGAGCTGATGATCACTAAGCTATGAGACTCACCCCAATATTCTTATTTTGCAAAGAAATGATTAGCTACCATGCTTTTCATTGGCATATTATGGTCCACCATGATGTAGGTAAAGGCATCTCTTAGTACCTTATTTCAAGTCATTCCGCTGTTAGAGGTTGGTTCATTTTATATTTTGTTTCGGAAGTAAACAATTGTGTAAAATGTAGACATAATGTATAGAGAGAATATTTGCTATTAATGAAATTGTGATGATTATGAGATTTTCGACGGAAGTGTTATGGTTTGACAAAATGATAATTGTGAAGGCTTGTTTAGGATTTGGAGGGTTCTCCCACAAGTCTCGAAAGTTGGTAATGATCAGGAAGAGGGTCATTACACATTTTGAGTCAGGTCAGCATGTGTTGTTCAATTCATAATTAAAGCTATTTCCAAGTAAGTTGAAAAAAAGATGGTCGAGACCTTTATTGTATCAAAAGTGTGTCCACATGGAGCAATGGAAATAGTTGATGGGTCAAATAACGAGACGTTTAAGGTGAATGGGCAACAATTGAAGCATTATTGGGGAGGAGATATTAATCGTCAATAATCCTCCATACATCTATCCAACCCCAAATAAGCCTTGCAAAAGTCCAACTAATGATTATAAAGGAAGCACTTTTTTGAGAGGCAACCCAAATTCTTAACCTAGTTTATTTTCATATTTATTTTTAGTTTCATGTTATATATAATTTTAGCTTGTCATTTTTGGTCTTATTATTTTATGTTTACTTTTGCAGGTTTTAGGATTACATAAGCTAAGCTGACAATATTAAAAAAAAATTACGTTGCGATGCTGCAATGATGCCTTTTCTCATACAAAAACCCAAGGAGAAGCCGTCGCAATGCCTAAGACTTAACGTCGTGGTGGTGCATGAAGACCTAGCCCATACATTAGCCAAGGCTAGAATGCCGTGACGCCTAAGAAGTAGCATCGTGACATCGTGTCGAGGTTTTTTAATTTAAAGCCAGCTGCTCTCACTTCTTCTTCCATCTTTTCTCATCTTTTAAGGTTCTTTCTCTCTCTACCTTTCACCTACTACACATCCATCACAAAATTTTTTCATTAAATCACTATTTTGTGGCAAATGAGATTTTGCCATCACATCATCTTCTAATTTTCTGCATTCCCAATTCAAGTTGCATTCCTAATTCAAGTGAGTGTCTTTCTTTTATGTATTTTCAAATTTGTTATTTTTAAATGTTATGGATGAATTACAGTTGTTATTGAATGGGTAAATAAACATTTGTAAGATTCGAATAGATGTGTTGGATTGTAATTACTTTTACAGTGATTTATGCTGAATTTAGTTGTTAGATAATGGTGAATAGTGAATAAAAAAATTTTGCATATGCATTGAAATTTTGGGTAGTGCAGTATGTGTGAAAATGATGATCTTATTACTTCATTGTTAATATAATTAGGTTGTGGCTACTTATTTTAGAGATATTGACTATTTATTTGTGAGTAAGTGATGGCACCCAAGAAAGAACTTGAGGTATTAGTTGTAGGACTCAGTTTGATTGAAGCAAATTTGTGTCTGTTGAGGCAACCAAAAAAATACTCAATCTCTAGTGCATAAAGTCCCTATTATGGAAAGTGGCATTGATCTCTAACTTGAACTTTATGGTTTTGTTCATAAAGTCATTATTGAGCGTCAATGGGAGAAATTTTGTGAACAACCTGAGGTAATTGTCTTAACAGTTGTTCGAGAATTTTATGCAAACACTATTGACCATGTGGATGGCCAAGTTTTTGTTCGAGGATGTTAGGTATATTTTAATAATCCAACGATTAATCAATTCTATAATTTAACTAATTTTGACAATGATGAGTATGGCCGATTCTTGATTGGTAACATTGATTTGGATGAGGTTCTTGGTGTGCTTTGTGATAAGTGGGTTGAATGGAAAATGACTAAAGGCATACCTATATCTTTGAAGGCCAATACCGTGAATATTGTTCATAAACTTTGGTATCATTTTTTGGTTATAAGATTACTTGTGAAACATGTTAGTAACATGACAAGAGATAGAGTATTTTATTATATGAAATTGTTTCTAAAATGTCAATCAATGTAGGTCAAGTGATATTCAATAACATTGTTCAAGCTGCTTGTTCACCATATGATGGATTGTGGTTTCCATCTCTGATCACAGCCTTGTGCAAGAAAGTATGCATGAATTGGGATAAGAATGAAGATATTTTGCAGCATAAAGCTCTTTTGGATGTAAGAATTATGAATTAATTCTATGCTCGAGAATTGTCAACTGCCTAAAGAAGGTCTTCTTCTATTCCATGCCATCCACCACCATAAAGGCCACCTCAACATTTTTCCAGGTCTCAAAAGATGGAAAGGCTTGACCTTTAAATAGATCACCATACGACTTGTATGTAGTCCATTAAGTAGATGGTGCATGCTTATGCTAAGCATGTTGGTATGTATATGGCCAATTTTCCTACTTTAGTAGATGATCCCATAGTGGAGGACTAAAATGATGATGATGAGGAAGATGATTTCTAGAGGTTGATCATAAGTCACAGGAATATTCCTTTTCTTTATTTTCATAACATTAAGGATAATGTTATTTTTAAATTTGAAGGGGAAATTTTAAATTTAGTCTTTAAATTAGTAAATTTTCATTTAATTTGATGCATTTTCTTTAAAAAAATGTTTGAACTAGATTTAATTACGTCAATTTCTTCTAATTTACCTATCTAGTGATGAGAACTTAGTGATGCTTAATCTTGATTCTTTGAAACTTATAAATATTGTTTGAGTGTTATTTAAATTCTTATGCTAAGCGTCATTGTTAGGATGAGATTTATATATATTGAGCACTATGTCTTTTGCTTAGATTCATCGTACATGTTTAGAAAAGGTTTATGTAAATGTGAATTTTTGAATTATGTATTGAGTTCTAGAATTTGTTTGATTCTTTCTCGAGACAAAACCTTTGCCTATACTTAGTTAAGCAGATGATTTAGCCCATCTTTGGACCGATTTAGCTCTTGTAGCCTACTTTTACATAATTTATCTTTAGTGTTCCCCTTTTTGAGCCTAATATAACCCTTTCTTTATTTAAACACCTAATTATTAGCCTAGACCCTTGCATAAAACTTTGAATTTTCCATCCCTCACTCCTAAGTGCATAAATCAATTTAGGAAGTGTATGAGCTAAATAGTAAAAGAGGTAGTAAAGATGAAAGTAAGGAAAAGTTCAAAAATATGATTGTATTCATTTCACTCCCAATAAAAGAAATAAGTTTGGGCGTGTAATATTGAGAAAAAGAAAAAGGGTAGAAAAATAATGTGATGAAATGTTGAACAAAGAAAATTTTGATGAGAAAAAGGGTATACTAGGTGAAGGAAAATAAAGCTCTAAATAAGTCCTAGATTGATGTGCTTAGGGTGATTTGAGCTACATATTATTTCATATCCTATCTTGTCACGACCCAATTCCCAGGCCATGACCGGTGCAAGAACCCAGTGAGCATAGCTCACTAAGCCCAAGCGAGCCTATCCATTTACCCTTGCTTAATAACTTTATCATATCATGCATACACACACACCTTTTCCCGAGTGTGAACATAGCCAAATCACAATGGCATTATTTATAATAATATACATGTACTATATCCGTCATGTATTTAGCAATTTACATTACATACATACATTTACATTATTGAGTGTATCTACAATACAAATGGACCCAAGATTTCCAACGGAGACATTTACAATAAAAGGGATCACTATCGAATGCCAGACACATACCCAGGAGATGCACTACGGCGACTCCTCGATCTAGGGCCCAGCAGTCTCCTGATCTGAAAACATGAATTTTTATAAAACGTGAGTACAATACTCAGTGAGTGAATATTAGAAGGGAACAAGCAATCTTAACCAGGAAATTTGACAATCATGATGCCCTAGTTGGAAATGAGACAGTTTTTTATCTAACTATTATTTAAACCATTTTTTTACTTACCCCGGGATTTATTCTAGCTAGGTAGCAATATCAACAATTATCGCTACAGTGAAATTTCTACTGCAGCGAAGTGAAATCAAAACCTGTCGCTGCACGAGGGTTTTGCTCATCTGTACGAGGGTTTCGTGTTAAACCCCTTTTTCTCAATTTACGAAAATTCGTATACCATACAATCTCACATATATACACAGAGACATAAGCAATCATATATATATACACGAAGACATTTATCTGAGCACTTGCAGGCGTTACATATTGCCGTCCCTACAAGCCCCTAGATAGTAAATTACGCTTCACCAAAGTTTACACGTGATAATTTCCAGGAATCATGGGCGTCACGTGTCGCCATCCCCACTTTGCTCAATTCTAAATTTTTAGGAAATTGTGGGTGCTACGTATTGCCATCCCCACTTTGTACACCATTACAGGCATGTACATTTTCCACTTCGCATGTGCACAATTATATCGAATTCACATACATTTCTTAACCATACATATAATCATCATATAATTGAACAATATGTAACACAATCAAATTTCACAACAATAAAATAATATTTCATGAAAAGCTTGTTCCCATGGTAACCATTTTTTAATGAATATTGAATAAAATCATTCAAGCATTTTATTCAAGTAGGTTCATATTTCCCAAAACCATTTTTGAGATGCAAAATCACTCACAGTATCGAAAATCCAGATTCCGGGTGCACTCGGATTAACAATCCTCAATCATGATTCCTTTACCTTTTTGAGACGTCTCACCACCTTGACATAGAATAAAATTAGAGAATTTACTATATTACCCCAAGCTAACATAAACTAATTTAAATTGCTAACGCATGATAGGCAAACGAAAAATGCGTCTGATTATTGCTTTAACTAGGTGTCGATTAAATTCGATCGTTCACCAGATAAATTGGCCAATACGTCCAATTTAATTCCAAATTGCACCATTCTTTTTCTAATACCTTAATTCACCACATATCATTTAATTAGTGCCAATTTTAGCATTAATATTTTCCATTTCTTCATGGAAAAATTCAGCATTATAGTGCATTAGCACTGAAAATTTTTCTACTAAACTTTTTCACTTGAATTTATCACTTTCAAATTTATTTCATTTCAAATGAAATCATTCATTTGAAATGAAACAATTTCTCATTGATTCTCAACACCCTAGGTTCAGCCTAATGAAGAAAAACCAAGAAAATCAAATTTTTCCTTACAGTTTTGATCACTAACATGCTAACCTATCTCCAAACACTAACATAGTCTAAATTCAACTTATTCCAACATCAAATCCTTATTCTTACCCATTTTTCAGAATTCATTTCATCATGATATCTCAATATTTAACCATGGAATTCAAGAACAAAAGCATAGATATTGTAGAGCATAAGCCAAAGTGAAGATTTATTACCTTTTTTCACTTGATTTCTCCTTGAAATCACACTTTGTCTTGAATTTTTAGGTAGGTTTTATGGTTTTTCCTTTTGTTCTTCTTTCTTTCCCCTCAATTCTGATGTGAGCTGAAATTTGAGAGAGAAAATGAGTGCTAATGGCTGATTTTTAAGCTTAAATATTAAATAAAAAAGTTTACCACGTGGCATAATGCCATTGGCCCGTTTTTAATCTTTTTTGACTTTTCTTCCCATTCTTTTTGCACCACTTGGTTAGTCAAGTCAAGATCTGATCCAAAGATGATCATGGCTGAAAAAGTATGTTCTGGTGGAGTAAAATTATAGTTTTGTCCCCGAGATGGTAAAATTACGATTTTGCCCCTATACTTCGATATGTCTTGGAATTATATTATTTTCACTGTCCAACCTCAAATAACACTAATATTAATCCATATTAACCAAATGGGACAAAATCCTTTCAAAAAAATTCCCGTTTAGTACTCCGATGGTAAAATTACCATTTTACCCTTGTGCTCCAAAAACATCGAGAATCGTAATTTTACACTACTAAACATCATTTTATAATCCAATAATTATAACTGTATTTCATAAAATTATTTTTGGTCCAATGTGATCAAATTTTTGGCTAAAAATCTCTATTTATTCATCAATTGGTAAAATGATCGTTTTGTCCCTAACCGGTCAATTTTCCCGATTGACTCCAAACTGGACCTTGAACTCCGAATCACTATTCTGAGCTATTCTGTGGGTTTCAAAATTTTGAAATTCCTCTTAGAATTTCTATTTGAGCTAGTTCAAGGTTCGATTTAACTTAATTGTATCACTAGGTACAATATTGGCTTTTAACAAATTTGACAAGGTCTCACACTCTCCCTCACTAATAGAAATTCGGTCCCCGAATTTAAATTCAAAGTAGAGTGGCTTACCTTTACATATCGAAGAGGTGTGGATACTTTGTCCGCATTTCCTCCTCAGTTTCCCATGTTACCTCTTCACTAGAATGATTTTGCCATAATATTTTCAATGAGGCTACATCCTTTTATCGAAGCCTTTTGACTTGTTTGTCAAGGATAGCTACTGGTTGCTCCTTATAAGTCAAATCATCTTGTATCTGAACGATTTCATACCGTATCACATGAGAAAGATCTGGATTATACTTCCTCAACATTGACACATGGAACACGGGGTGAATACTCAAAAGGTCTGGCGGTAATGCCAATCGATATGCCATTGCTCCGACCCTCTCTAAGATCTCGAAGGGTCCTATATACCGAGGACTTAATTTACCCTTCTTGCTAAACCTCATTACCCCTTTGGTTGGCGAGACTTTTAGAAATACATGGTCTCTCACTTGAAACTCCAAATCCCTCAATCGGTTATTAGCATAAGACTTTTGTCTACTTTGGGCTGTAAGCATCCGTTGACGAATCATACAGATTTTATCAATAGCGTCCTGCACCAACTCAAGCCCCAACAGTTTCCTTTCACCCACCTCTAGCTATCCAATGGGTGATCTGCACCTCCTTCCATACAGTGCTTCAAATGGTGCCATTTAGATGCTATATTGGAAACTATTATTATAAGCAAATTCCACTAAGAGTAAATACCGACCCCATTTGACCCCAAGGTCTATTACGCATGCCTTCAACATGTCTTCCAAAGTCTGTATGGTTCGTTCAGACTGTCCATCAGTCTAGGGGTGGAAAGCTGTACTAAAATCTAACTTAGCGCCCAATGCTTCTTGCAACTTTTCCTAGAATCTACTAGTAAAATGTGTCCCTCTGTCCAATACTATAGAAACAGGAATGCCATGCAACCGTATTATCTCATCCACATAGAGCTGGGCATACTGAGCAGCCCCATAAGTGATCTTAATTGGAAAAAAATGAGCTGACTTCGTCAATCGGTCTATAATGACCCAGATCGAGTCATAACCGCCACTAGTTCGAGGCAAACCTGTCACAAAATCCATGGCAATATGCTCTTACTTCCATTCGGGCACTGATAATGGCTATAGTAATCCTGTAGGCCTTTGGTGTTCTGCTTTAACCTGTTGACACACTAAACACTTGGAAACAAACTCAGCCACATCTCTCTTAAGTCTTTCCCACCAGTACATTTCCTTCAAATCTTGGTACATCTTTGTAGCACATGGATGTATCATATAGGCTGCCATGTGTGCCTCCTCCAATGTCTCTCTCCTCAATCCATCGATATCTGGCACATAGAGTCTGGTTCCATACCTCAACACTTCATTTGTGCCTCTGATAAACATCTTCTCTTTCTTTCCTTGAGGATCCTCGAAGACCTTTACTACGAACTCATCTTTACTTTGTGCCTCTTTAATTCGGTCCATTAGGACAGGCCTCACTCTGAAATGAGCTAGCAATGCATCTACCTCGAAAATCTCCAAATGCATATCCATGTCTCCCAAGCTATGCATCTCTCTAACCAATAATCTCTTGTCTGTGGAGATATGTGCTAGGCTACCCATCGACTTTCGACTCAGGGCATCCGCCACCACATTAGCTTTACTAGGATGGTAAAGAATAGTACAATCATAATCCTTCAGCAACTCCATCCATCTGCGTTGTCGCAAGTTAAGATCCCTCTGCTGAAATATATACTTCAAACTTTTGTGGTCTGTATATATCTCACAAGTTTCACCATACAAATAATGTCTCCAGATCTTTAAGGCAAACACAATTGCTGCCATCTCCAAATCGTGTGCGGGGTAATTCTATTTATGCCTTTTAAGTTGTCTTGATGCATATGCAATCACCTTCCCGTGTTGCATTAACACGCATCCTAAACTAACCAATGAGGCATCACAATATACTATATAACCCCTTGTGCCCTGTGGTAGGCTCAACACTGGAGCTGTGATGAGACATATCTTAAGCTTCTCAAAGCTATCTTCACAAGTATTTGACCACACAAATTTTGTATCCTTACGTGTCAGCTTGGTAAGAGGGGCAGCTGTTCTGGAGAAATTCTTAACAAAGCGACGATAGTAGCCTGCCAACCCTAAAAAGCTTCTAATCTCCATAACTGATGTTGGCCTCGACCATTTCTCTGTTGCCTCTACTTTCTTTGGATCCATTTGTACCCCATCCTTAGACACCACATGTCCCAAGAATGCAACACTTTCAAGCCAGAACTCACATTTGGAGAACTTGGCATACAATCGATGTTCTCTCAAAATCTGAAGCACTATCTTAAGATGCTACTCATGCTCCTATCGACTTATCGAGTTGATCAAGATATCATCAATGAACACCATTACAAACTTATCCAGGTAGGGCTTGAACACTCGGTTCATCAAATCCATAAAGGTTTTAGAGGCATTGGTAAGCCCAAACGACATCACTAAGAACTCATAATGACCATACCTGGTCTGAAATGCGGTCTTTGGCACATCCTTATTCTGGATCCTCAATTGATGATACCCAGATCGTAGATCTATCTTCGAGAAACATTGTGCCCCTTGTAACTGATCAAACAAGTCATCTATTCTTGGGAAGGGGTACTTGTTCTTCACTGTTACCTTATTAAGTTGTCGGTAGTCAATGCATAGTCTAAGTGACCCATCTTTCTTCTTTAAGAATAACACCGGTGCTCCCCATGGTGAAACACTAGGGCAAATGAAACCTTTGTCTAGTAGGTCCTCCAACTGATCCTTGAGCTCTTTGAGTTCTGCTGGTGCCATCCGATATGGCGGTATAGATATGGGTCTAGTATCAGGAATGAAGTCTATGCAAAATTCAATCTCCCGCTGTGAGACCCTGTCTAATTGGTTGAAAAGCCGGTATTGTACCTAATGGTACAATTAAGTTAAATCGAGCTTCAACTAGTTTAATAGAAATTCTAAGAGGAATTTGAAAATTCTGAGACCCACAGAATAGGTCAGAATAGTGATTCAGAGTTCAAGGTCCAGTTTGGAATCAATCGGGAAAATTGACCGGTTAGGGACAAAACGGTCATTTTCTCATTTGTTGATTTATGGAGATTTTTAACCAAGATTTGATCACATTGGACCAAAAATAATTATATGACATACAGTTATGATTATGGGATCATAAAATGATGTTTAGCAGTGTAAAATGGTGATTCCCAGTATTTTTGGAGCACAAGGGCAAAATGGTAATTTTACCACCGGAGTGCTAAACGTGAATTTTTTTGAAAGGATTTTGCCCCATTTGGTTAATATGGATTAATATTAGTATTATTTGAGGTTGGATAGTGAAAATAATGAAATTCCGGTACATTTCGAAGTATAGGGGTAAAATCGTAATTTTACCATTTCAGGGGGGCAAAACCGTAATTTTCCACTACTAGGATAATTTTTGCAGCCATGATCATCCTTGGATCAGACTTTGACTTGATTAATCAAATGGTGGAAAAGAAATGGGAGAAAAAGTCAAAAAGTCAAGATATTGGGCCAATGGCATAATGCCATGTGGCAACTTGGTTATTTTATTATTTAAGCCATAAAAATCAGCCTTAGCCCTCACTTTCTCACTCAAAATTCGGCACCCACCAGAATTGAAGGGAAGAAAAGAAGAACCAAGGGAAAACCATAAAAACCTAGCCAAAAATCCATAGATTTCAAGTGTTTTTCAAGATTCAAGCAAAATAAAGGTAACTTTTCTTTAGATTTACTCTAACCCTAGCTTACCTATGCTTTTGTTCTTGATTTCTATGGTTAAATATTGAGATATCATGATGGAATGAATTCTGAAAAATGGGTATGAGTAAGGATTTGATGTTGGATTGGATTGAATGTAGACTATGTTAGTGTTTAGAAGTAGTTAAGCATGATTATGAACAAAAATGGAAGAAAGAAATTGAATCTCATGGTTGTTCTTCATTAGGCCGAACCTAGGGTGGAGAGTGCATGAGGAAATTGGTTCATTTCAATTGAAATGATTTCATTTGAAATGAAAGAAATTAGAAAATGACAAATTCAAGTGAAAAATGTAGTAGAAAAATTTTTAGTGCTAATGCACTGTATTGGCCGAATTTTTTCATAAAGAAATGGAAAAGGTTGAATGCTGAAATTGGCATTAATTAAATGGTTTGTGGTGAATTAAGGTATTAGAAAAAGAATGGATCAATTTGGAATCAAATTAGACATAATAGCCGATTAATCGGGTATTCGGTCGAAATTAGGCAATACCGCGTTAAAGCGATAATCGGACGCATTTTTGCCTT
This sequence comes from Theobroma grandiflorum, assembly GCA_036013995.1. Taxonomy (NCBI): domain Eukaryota; kingdom Viridiplantae; phylum Streptophyta; class Magnoliopsida; order Malvales; family Malvaceae; genus Theobroma; species Theobroma grandiflorum. Next base: position 12,230,618 of record CP142126.1, read on the forward strand.
TGCGTATTATACGTTAGTAATTTAAATTAGTTTATATTAGTTTGGGGGCATTATAGTAAATTTCTTAATTTTATTCTGTGTTAAGGTGGTGAGAAGTCCGAGAAAGGCAAGGGAATCGTGATTGAGGATTTTTAATCCGAGAGCATCCGGAATCCGGATTTGTAAGACGGTGAGTGAATTTGCATTTCAAATTATTTGAGAAATGCATATTGTATTGATTAGGATAATTAAATGATTTATCCAAAGTTTTTTTAAAAAAAAATACGTGCCGGGAACAAGCCTTTGATTAAAATGATTTTATGTGATGAATTATGTGATATGCATGAAGGCATAAAATTATATGTTATGCATGAAGGCATAAAATTATGTGTTATGCATGAAGGCATAAAATTATGTGATATGCATGAAGGCATGAAATATTATTTTATTGAGGTGAAATTTAATTGTGCTAAATATGTACATTGTTATGATATTTATATGTATTGTTAAGAAGTGTTGTGAAATTATTACCACTGTGCACGTGTGAAGAGGAAAATGCACATGCCTGAAATGGTGTGCAAAGTGGGGACGGCGATACGTAACGCCCACTATTTCTTAGAAATTTAGAATTGAGTAAAGTGGGGACGGCGATACGTAACGCCCACTATTTACTAGAAATTTTGAAAACTGAGCAAAGTGGGGATGGCGATACGTAACGCCCACGATTCCTGGAAACTATCACTCGTGAATATTGGTGAAGTGTGATTTGTTGTCCAGGGGCTTGCAGGGACAACGATACGTAACGCCTGCGAGTGCTCAGATAAATGTGTTTGTGTACATATATGATTGTTCATATTTTCAAGTATATATGTGTGAGATTGTATGGCATATGAATTGTCGTAAATTGGGAAAAAGGGGTTTAAATATTAGTTAGAAGAAAAAAATTTGTTTCATTTTCAATCGGTGCATCATGGTTATCAAATGTCCTGGCTAATATTGCTTGTTCCCTTCTAATATTCACTCACTGAGTTTTGTACTCACCGTTTTCAAAAATTCATGTTTTCAGATCAAGAGGTTGTAGATTCCTAGACCGTGGGATCATTGTAGTTCATCTCCTGGTATGTGTAAGGCATTCAATAGCTGCCCGTTTTTATTGTAAATGTCTCCGCTGGAAGTCGTGGGTGTTTATTGTATTGTGAATACAATCTAATTATTTGTATATGTGTAAGCAATGTAAATTGCTAAATACATGACTGGTATAGTGCATGTATATTAATGTTGATAATCCCATTGTGAATTGGCTGTGTTCACACCCGGGAAAAGGTGTGTGTGTATGTGTGATTGGATGTGCCATGGTTAATTGGCATTGAATGCACACTGGGTTCATTACGTGTGGACGCCTCACACGAGCATGTATGGAATAAAGTAAATGAAAATAAGCTTGCTTGGGCTTAGTGGGCTATGCTCATTGGGTCCTTGCGTCGGTCATGGCCCGGGAATTGGGTCGTGACACCCGCTCTGGAGGTAATCTCGGTAGTTCCTCGGGAAATACATCCACAAACTCATTCACTACCGACACTTGACTTATATCTCCGACCTCTGTTTGGTTATCCCTCACCACCGCCAGGTAACCTTGACAGCTTTGCCTCAATAACCTCTTTGCAAATACTCTGCTTCCCATTATATTATCTTTTCGATACATATACTTGTGTAGGTAGAAATTACCTAACACATATGCCAATTACCATACATAGCCAAATTAAGACACTAGCTTAATGAACTTAATTTAATTGCTACCTATAGTGAACTAATTAAGTTAGGAGCTAATGCAAGCATCTCGACGAAGACTTGTACATAGTTTTAGAATCTAGGTTAGTAAAATCACCCAAGAAAGATAAAAAATAAAAGAAGGTGGTATCAAATGAAGTGTTGGATAAACCCATAATCTTAAGTTTTTAGTCTATTGTTTTTCTTAAATATATTTAATTTCTACTAGTTAATTTGGTGTTTATTTTAATTTCTTTTTGATTAATTTTCTACAAATTTTGGTTATTTAAATAAGATTGATTTATTATAAAATTTTAATACTTAGTAAAACTTTAGGAACAAATCTCTGTGGGAACGATACTTTACTTTTACTATATTACTTATGTGTGACAAAGTGCATTTTCATGAAAATTCGACAACATTAAAAATAGTTTAAAGATTATGGTTTGATGTATAGGGATCTTACAATTGTAACATGTTACAATTCCCTTGCAAGGCATGTTAATCTTATGGATTTCATCCAATAGACTTATAAGCATAGCCATGTTAATGAAGGAAAACCTCTAATCATTCAACATAAATGATATGATTAAATGATTGAATGTAGGCCTTGACTAATTCGATTAGCTATATTGCTCATTTCAATCATTATGCATATTGTCTAAACTCCTAGCTAATTAAGAGAAAATGTTAGCCATGAGGAGTGGAGTGAAACATATGTTAGGATTATTTGGCATGCATGCCTTTATATGAACCTAGGTAATTTTGATTCGATTAGCTATATGGTTCATATAATGCATGCCTTTATTTGAACCAAGTGAAACTCTTTCTGTTGTTATACCCTTGTCTAACTCAAGCTTTATAAAAGGCTTCATAAGAATGAAAGTTTGATAAATGTGATGTTAGATCCCAGAGGAGATCTTTTTTCAATTAGATTTTAAACTTGGAATTAAGTCTTATTGATTATGTATCATAGGTTGTACGAATCTAAATTTGAACATATTTACTGGTTCATTTTGTTTTCAAGATTATGTATTTAGCAAGAAGAATTATTGGAACTTTTAGTTGGAGTCAAAAGTCTACGATTTTGACTCGAACACTTGGTTATGTATCGATACCTGGACAAAAGTTTGTGTCGTAAGTATCGATACCTCAAAGATTGGTATCAATACCTAGAAGTCAATAAGTATTCTATGTAAAAAGTATTGATGCTTTTTGCATAAGTATCAATATCAAGTGTCCAAAATGCCCTATGAGGCTTTATATTTGATAAGTATCAATGCTCTTGAATAAGGTATCGATACCTAAAACTTATTTCTAAAAAATAAACACTTTTGAATGGATTTTTGGATGCTTTTGGCTTTATCGCTTTAGCCTAATCTTTTAAAAGGTTTTGTGTGTATTTCAAACTATTTGAATGGTAATAAAAGATTCTTTTACTAAATATGTAACTAAGATTTTGATTGTTGTTTTAGGAATGCATATTTAATGAATATGTACTTTTATTCAAACATCCTTCTATTAGCCTGCCCTCCCTCCCCATGTTTACTTACTGAGTTTTTATAACTCATACATGTAAGCTCTATTTATTTTTCAGATCCTTAACTTGTTGGGTCACCATTTATCATATTGGTACGTCCATTGCATCCCAATTGACTTTACTTATTTTGAGTCTACTCCAGTGGTTTAAATCAAATTATGTTTTGTATTTGCTTGTGTTGAGACATATTTATATATTTGGCCAATGTTTGGCATTTGTTATTTGAATATGTAATGAATTACATACTATATGGATGTTTAAGCACATTATGATGTACTTTGTTGCCTTGCAAGACATAGACTCTATTGATGGCTTTTAGATGATTATATATATACATTGATATACATCTCATGTTATTATCTTCCATTTATTGATTCTATTTGTTACATTTAAAGCTTGCTTAGGTCAAGTAAGCCTTGCCTATCTGGCCATTACGTTGGTTGTTAGTTGGATTTGAGTAGTGATAAAGAGTTTGTATCCAAGGTATGTTTGATGAGTATAAGTAGCATTTAGAAATCTTATATCGTCCTAGTTTTACTACTCTAATTGAAACTACATGGAAGACTAATTATATGAACCTTAGGTAAAAGGGAACTAGTCGTTTTAACAAAAGGAACACCTTGATAATGAATGCAACCCAAAGAAGAGGTAGAGAAAGAAAAGACCCTCATCCTAATCTACAATTCAAGTGAGACAACTTAAGAAAAAGACAAGGTCAAAAGGTTAATTCTCCTCTATCATTTTCAATCCCACTAGACAGAATGAGGACACTTTTTGAATAGTGGATTAGAAATGGATAAGTGAACCTACCCTATGTGTTGCAACCATTAATAACAAAAGAAAAGTCTAACCTAAGGTGTTGCAATTATCACCATACAGTTGGTCATTGACTAGCTAAATGCAAGAACTAGCATAGGATGTTTCATCAAATAGCGTAAGTAATAGAAATGATGATTGGGAACAACATGATTTAAAATAATCCACGTTTAGGTCATCTAAATCCTTAAGGACATGCAAATGCAATTATTCATAATCATCATGAGAATTCTTCTCTTTCCTCCAACCAAGCTAAGGATGCACATGTCATTACCATGGTTACCTCGGCATTATGGCAAGCTTACTCATGAAGACACCTAGTTTTAGGCATTTCTTGGATCAACTTATTTTTTTGAAGGAATCAAGGAAGGAAACAACCACAATGCTATTATGGATAGTTGGAGAACAATACGAGGAATACAATTTTATGGGACAACTATTGTGGAAGATGGTTAACAAATATAAGAATGTCATAATGATCATGAAAGTAAACATATGCATGCCATATCCCCTCACATCCACTCATTGACTCGATTCATATGTGACGTAAGATAACCATGGAGAGGCTATCAGCTTTTAGTGTACTAATAAATATGTGACCTAATAAATATGATATAAATATGATGTGATACTCTAGCAACTAAAATGTACCATGGAGTTGATTTGAATAGCTTTGATCAGCTTTTAGTGTAAGCCTAATGATATGTTTAATGAGCTATAGAGACATTGAGGATGATAATATGCCCTCACATTGAAGATTTTAAGGATAATGATATGCCCTATGTTTACAGATGTTTGTTAGATTATGTGGTTGCACCAATGTGCAATATTTATATATATGTTTATATATGATTTTGTTTATCTGCACCACTCACTAAATATTATAATACTCATCGAAGGTGTGTGGCAAGGGTTGTCTATAGACGTACTAATTTTGGTATCTGGTAAGTCTCCATTTTGATGTTTCACTTCATTGAGTTTGTCACAAGCTTCTACATATGGTTGGCTACGATCTATGTGTTGGGTTTGGCCATGGATGGCGTGCTTAAAATGCACAGCAGAAAGAAAATTAAAAACATTACAATTTAAATAACAAAAAAATGCCTCCACCTATGGATCACCTTGGTGATATTTAACACATAAAAGCACAAAATAAATTATAATTCAAAAAATTACCTTGCCAAGTAATTTCGTAATCACAATGGCACTTCTTGAAGCAATCTTGCGAACACCACAAAGAGCAAAAACCCTAGCCAATCAAGTGTTTGGCCTTCGATGGTAGTACACACAATTGCACTTGAACCTTCAACAAAAGAGGGAGTTTTTTTTAACTATACTTTGTGCTAGTAAAGAGGACAACAATTGTCCTTTTCTTCTTTCTCACAATCTTGGCCGAACCTCTCTTGAAAATTGCTTCACAAACAATTTTCTCTTTCACACAAAGGGAGTGGTGGCAAAGAGAGAAAACGCTTTTTTTTTCTGACAAAAACTATGTTCTCTTCAATTGTGAAAACTCTTATGTAAAAATAGTTAAAAGGTGACTTATATAGTTAGGTTAAAATAACTTCAATTTTGTAATTAAGCCCTCAATATTATGACCATTATAATATTGGGCCCATTTCTTAATTAAACTCTTTTAATTAAGTCCTTGGAAATTAAAATCAAAATTAATTTCCTTTTCATTTTACAATCAAGGCCTTATAATTATAACTATTTATAATTTTGTCTAAAACTTAATTAAACTCTTTTAATTAAGTTTATGGAAGTTAATTACTATGAGACCTTCTGTGAGACCCTTTAAAAAAGTTTTCAAAGGGGTCGGTATTGTACTTAGTGGTACAATCAAGTGAATTTAAACCTCAAACTAGTCCCAGTAGAAATTCTAAGATGAATTTCAAAATTCTAAAACTGTCACGACCCAATTCCCGGGCCATGACCGGTGCAAGGACCCAATGAGCATAGCTCACTAAGCCCAAGCAAGCCTAATTTCACTTTCTTTATTCCATACATGCTCGTGTGAGGCATCCACACGTAATGCACCCAGTGTGCATACAATGCCAACTAACAGTGACATATCCAGTCACACATACACACACACACCCTTTCCGGGTGTGGACACAGCCAATTCACAATGACATTATTAATCACAGTATACATGCACTATTCCAGTCATGTATTTGGAAACTTACATTGCTTACACATTTACATTCATACCAGTCAAATATAAACTCTGACAATGTACATTACATGTACATATCCATCATACAAAAACCCATGACTTCCAGCGGAGACATGTACAATAAAAACGGCCACTACTGAATGCCAGACACCTACCAGGAGATGGACTACTGTGATCCCGCGATCTAGGAATCTACAATCTTCTGATCTGAAAACATGAATTTTTGAAAATGGTGAGTATAAAACTCAGTGAGCAAATATTAGATAGGAACAAGCCATAATACCAGGAAGGGTTAAAAATATGATGCATACATTTGAAACACATTCATTTTTATCCAATTTATTATCAAACCCTTCCCCTCACTTCAATTTAATTTATAATGAAGGAATAATCAATTTCATACATACGCACACAAATAAATACAACATTCCATTGTCTCACCTGCTGAAGATATCGTGTGCACCATGTGCACTCACCAGCTCATGTGCATCCCCCCACATCGTGCACATAGCTGGAGTCATCATCATGTGCACCATGTGCACTCACCAGCTCATGTGCATCCCCCCACATCGTGCATCCCCCCACATCGTGCACATAGCTTGAGTCATCATCATGTGCACCATGTCCACTCACCAGCTCATGTGCATCCCCCCACATCGTGCACATAGCTGGAGCTACAGTGTGCATCCCCCCACATCGTGCACCAACCACATTTTCCACATCCAATCTCACCGACATGAGCATTTCCCCACATCACACACATGTACATTTACATATATACATCAACAATATCAAATGTCCATACATCACACATATTCACATATATGTGACAACAGGTTATAAGAACACATAATTTCATGCATACCACATAATTCCATCACGTAAAATCATTTTTATCAAGGGCTTGTTCCCGGCACATATTTTTTTTTAAAAAAAACTTTGAATAAATCATTTAATCATCTATTTCAATACAATGTGCATTCCCCAAATAATTTGAAATGCAAGTTCACTCACCGTCTCACAAATCCGGATTCCGGATGCTCTCGGATTAAAAATCCTCAATCACGATTCCCTTGCCTTTTTCGGACTTCTCACCACCTTAACACAGAATAAAATTAAAAAATTACTATAATGCCTCCAAACTAATACAGATTAATTTAAATTGCTAACGTATGATACGCAAAGGCAAAAATGCGTCCGATTATCGCTTTAACGCGGCATTGCCTAATTTCGACCGATTACCCGATTAATCGGCTATTATGTCCAATTTGATTCCGAATTGGCCCATTCTTTTTCTAATACTTTAATTCACCACAAATCATTCAATTAATGCCAATTTCAGCATTCACCATTTTCCATTTCTTTATGGAAAAATTCGGCCAATACAGTGCATTAGCACTGAAAATTTTCCTACTACATTTTTCACTTGCATTTGTCATTTTCTAATTTCCTTCATTTCAAATGAAATCATTTCATTTGAAATGAAATCATTTCAAATGAAATAATTTCATTTGAAATGAAACAATTTCTTCATGGTTTCTCTACACCCTAGGTTCGGTCAATGAAGAACAACCATGAGATTCAATTTCTTTCTTCCATTTTTGTCCATAATCATGCTTAACTACCTCTAAACACTAACATAGTTTAAATTCAATCCAATCCAACATCAAATCCATACTCATACCCATTTTTCAGAATTCATTCCATCATGATATCTCCATATTTAACCATAGAATTCAAGAACAAAAGCATAGATATGGTAAATCACAAGCCAAAGTAAAGATTTATTACCTTTTTCAAGTGATTTCCTTTGAAAATCACACTTTTCCTTAAATTTTCACCTAGGTTTTGTGTTTTTCTCCTTTGTTCTTCTTTTCTACCATTCAATTCTGGTGTGAGCCAAATATAGAGAGAGAAATGAGGGTTAAAGGCTGATTTTTTTATAGCTTAAATAATAAAATATAAAAGCTTGCCACGTGTCATCACGCCATTGGCCCATTTTCTTTACTTTTTGACTTTTTCTTCCATTTATTCTCCACCACTTGATTAATCAAGTCAACATCTGATCCAAGGTTGATCATGGCTGAAAATAATGGTTCTGGTGATGGAAAATTACGATTTTACCCCCGAGATGGCAAAATTACAATTTTGCCCCTATACTCCGAAATGTACCGGAATTTCATTATTTTCACTGTCCAACCTCAAATAACACTAATATAAATCAATATTACCCAATTGGGGAAAAATCCTTTCAAAAAAATTCCCGTTTAGTACTCCGGTGGTAAAATTACCATTTTACCCTTGTGCTCCAATAACACCGAAAATCACCATTTTACACTGCTAAACATCATTTTATACTCCAAAAATCATAACTATATTTCATATAATTATTTTTGGTCCAATGTGATCAAATCTTGGTTAAAAATCTCCATAAATCAACAAATGAGAAAATGACCGTTTTGTCCTTAACCGGTCAATTTTCCCGATTGACTCCAGACTGGACCTTGAACTCCAAATCACTATTCTGAGCTGTTCTGTGGGTCTCAGAATTTTGAAATTCCTCTTAGAATTTCTATTAAACTAGTTTGAAACTCGATTTAACTTAATCGTACCATTAGGTACAATACCGGCTTTCAACAACTTAGACAGGGTCTCACAAAAACCCATAGAATGATTTAAAAGGGTGATTCGGAGTTCGAGGTCCAATTTGGGGTTAATCGAGAATACTGATTGATTGGGGTAAAATGGTCATTTTGCCACCTAAAATTTCAATTTAGTTATTTAGTTAAACAATTTGATCAAGATTAATCATTTGAAGCATAATATGAGATTTAGCAGTGAAAATTTTAATTTTAGATATTTTTAGAGCATAGGGGTAAAATGATAATTTTACCACTGAAAGACAAAACATGAATTTTTAGAAAAGATTTTGGCCCTATTTGATTAAGATTGATCAATATTAGTGTTATTTGAGGTTGGAAAGTGAAAATAATGTAATTCTGGTACATTTCGAAGTATAAGGGTAAAATCATAATTTTTTAGTCTTGGGGGTAAATTGGTAAATTTTTCACCCTAGCACTTGTCAAGACCAAGGGATTTTATTTGTGATAGGATTGGATAAATACAAGAATCATTGTGGTGGAAAATTCAATAGAAAAAGTCAAATAATTAAAATAATGGACCAATGGCTTTATGCCATGTGTCAAGCCTTAGTATTTTAATATTAAAGCATAAAAATCAGCCCATAAAACCCATTTTCTCTCAACATATTCAGCCTAAACAACCAGCAACAAGAACAAAGGAAGAACAAAGGGGAAAAACAAAAATTTGGCCAAGAAATCAAGGGATTTCAAGGATTTTTCAAAGATCAAGCAACATAAAGGTAAAATTTCTTTAGTTTTGCTTGATACTTAGCCTACCCATGCTTTATTCCTTATTTTCCATGGTTGAATATTGAGTTATCATGATGAATTCAATTCTGAAAAATGGGTATGGAAGAGAAATTGATATTGGATTGGCTTGATTTTGGACTATGTTAGTGTTTAAGGCTAATTTAATATGTTAGTAAGAAAAACAATAAGAAAATAATCCATTTTCCCCACCAATTTTTCATGACCAAATGCCTTATGGAGTGTGTGGAAAATGAAATGATTTCATTTCAAATGAAATGAATTGGAAAATGATAATTTATGGTGAGAAAACCAAATAGAAAAAAATTTCAATATTTTTGCACCATTATTGGCTGAAAATTTCAAGAAGAAAAATGAAAACGGATTTGCTGAATTTTAAGTTAATTGACTTGAAATTGGTGAATTAAAGCATTACAAAAGAAATGGAATTAATTGGAGTTAAATCAGACACGTGTATCGATTTATCGGGTAAAATACCGAAGTAGGCCAATATGGTGTTTAGGCAAAATTTAGACATTTTGCATCATATATTCCACATTAATGTAGAGTTTAGGTTAATTTATTATAATTTAGCACCGATATAGTAATTAAATTTTTGTGAAATTTGTCAAGGTGGTGAATCTTTCGATAAGGGCAAGGAAATTGCACCCGAGGATCGGTAATCGGAGTCCTCTAAATTCAACTCTCAAAAACTATGAGTGAACTTGCATTTCAAATTGTTTTGAGAAATGTACTTGAATTGAGATGAAATATTTGGATGATTTTATCCAAATTTTCTTAAAATGCGTACCGGGGAACAGGCCCTTGATAAAAATGTTTGATGTTGTGAAATGTGATACGCATAAAGGCTTAAATTCATGTGCCACTATATTATGCTGCTATATATGTGTAGATGTGTGATATGTATTGACAAGTAATATTGTGTGAGAATTATAACCATACATGTGCACGATGTGGGGGAGCACATGTCGATGATGATGGGTGTGGAGATATGGATAATGATATTGCCTATGCATGATGTGAGTGGATGCACACGATAAATCCAAATATGTGCACGATGTGGGGGTTGCACATGAGCTGGTGAGATAGTGATGGTATTTGTGTTTATATATGTGTTTATATATGCCTATGCGAGTAGAGAGTGGACTAGATTGAAAGAAAATGGTGTGACGTATGTAATCGTGTGTGATTTTTATCTATGTGTAAATGTGCGTGAACTTGAGCACTCTTTCATTATAAATTAATTTGAATTGAGGGAGAGGGTTTGCTATTAAATTGAATCAAAATGATTTTGTTCCAAGTGTGTGCATCATGGTTTTAAACCTTCCTGGATATTATTGCTTGTTCCCACCTAATGTTTGCTCACGGAGTATTGTACTCACCGTTTTCAAAAATTCATGTTTTTAGATCAAGAGATTGTTGAATCCTAGATCGAGGGATCACTATAGTTCGTCTCTTGGTAGGTGTCCGGCATTCAATTGTTGCCCGTATTTTGTAAATTCTCCATTGGAAGTCATGGGCCTTTTGTATTATGAATATGTACATGTAATGTACATTGTTAAATTTTAAGTTTGACCGGTATGTATATGCATATTTTGTTGATAATGCCAATATGAGTTGGCTTTGTGTGCACTGGGTGCATTGTGTATGGATGCCTCACACGATCATACATGGAGTAAAGTGAAAGAAAATAGGCTTGCTTGGACTTGGTGAGCTATGCTCATTGGGTCTATGCGCCGGTCACGGCCCATGAAATTGGGTCGTGACAATTACCTAACATGTGATTTAAGTCTAACTTAAATCATCACTCTCCCAATTTAATTCAAATGCAATCATTGTGTGTGACCCATTAGGTTCCCAACATGTTGGCAATGGAATTGATTAATGACTCAATTGATTAATATAAATTTCAATCAATTAATTTATAATCAATTCCATAGACCAAGATTGGCATCTAGCAATGCATCATGGCCACCCAATTGTTAGGAAAGTCAAAGGGTTCTTTGACAACCTTTCAGTGTACAGTCTACCAGTGTAATTCATTCCCTCATCATATATCCCAGAGATGATAAGAGCTTGGTATAGTGTCTACTCTTATTGACCTCTATATTTAATCCTGCAATTATATCATTAGCTTTATAGAGAGTTATGAAACCTTTTCATAATCTCCATGTCGCCTTGGCTAAGGACTTCAATAAACTAATGTTAACCAAGAACTGATAGGATATGTCCTCTAAAACACTTGAGGTGATGATTCCTATCCTGACCACTCATTTGCCTTCACATGCTTCATACTATACCCAAAAGCATCATGTTTTGGCATTCTTGGTTAGGCACCCGTAGGGATGAAATCAAAGCATAGCACTCCACATATAAGACAACATGGTGTCTCAAGTCTAGGGAGTATTTACACGACTGACACATGAGAAGTGTTGCATAGACACTTGAGTGTATTACCAAATGCACTTCTCATGGCGGGTCACGTTCAGTGAACTTGGTCTCCAAGGCAAGCACCTATACTTTAGTTCCAAGTATCTCTATACTTCAATCTATAAGATTGATTGCTTACTTCCAAAGTAAGGAACATAAAATATACCAGTCTCTAAGCATCATTGATGTCCAGTCTCAATGATACATTGACCGGGAACATTTTGAGATTCTGCTTTGATGCATAGGAATCTTATAACTGCAACCCATTACAGTTTCCTTGCAAGGCATATTAATATCATGGACTTCATCCAATTAGACTTATAACTCATTATAATTGCTGTCTTATTGATGAAGGAAAACCTTTAATCATTCAACATGAATGATACTGTCGCATGATTGGAATCAAGCCTTAACTAATCCCAATTGGCTGTAAGGCTTATCCTAACACTATGTAGGCACGACATGCCATTTGACTTGTGTAAGGGTCGTTATGTATGAACTTGCCTTGGATGGCCAATGTATGGCCTTATAAACATTTGTATGACTTATATGCCAGGGATAATATATTACATTTGGTTTTATTATGAACATTTGACTATGGAATTCTTTGGCTTTATGTTATATAGTTGTGAACTCTAAAGCTTACTTTAGTCTAGTGGGTTAGTAACTGGGCTCGTGCACCGTTCACAAGCCCTCGGGTTTGGGTCATAACAATACATGTCTCCTATGTATGCTTCTTCATACAAGTGTATTTTATTTCCTAATTGGAATCTTGGCACTTTTATAACTAGATAATAAATGCTTACTTAAAACAAACTTTTCATCTTATTATCAAAATGTATTTTCACTATAAATAAAATAAATGGAATTGAACATGAGAATATACTTACTTTTTAGGGCACCATACTCTCAAATTCCTAACAATTTTCTCATACTATGTGAGGTTCAAGTCCGCAAGACACCTTAATCAAATACATTGTAAAAGATTGTTTTTGTATTTCTTAAATTTTGAATCACGTGAGGGATTGTTGGCTTTTTAATTCTTATTTCATTTTTGGGAATTCAAAATTTAATGTGTCTACTAAGAGAAATATGACATTTGATTGTAGAAAGGCAAGTCTCTTTAGAAGGATACATTTATTCACTTCATGAATAAGTGCATCTGTAAAATGAAAAGGCACGTTAGTGATGGTTCACTATCTATCAATACCCACCCCTCTTTCTAAAAAATTCATTCTAAGTATTCCATGTTTCCAAAAACTCTGTTCTTCTTCATTCTAAGATTCCTTCAAAAGCGATCGAAAGATTTACGAGTTTGTCAAATTTTCGATTTGAGTGCACATTAAAAGATCCTTGAATGGCTTGTTGTGTCTGGGGAGGAAGACGTCATCAATTCTTATTTGCACCAAGGTAGCGACGAAAATCTACTTTGAAGGTAGTGCCTTCCATAGCATGCCTTGAACTGATTTTCACATTCAAAACTCTTTCTTATTCTTTTTGGTGTTAATTGTGAAGTCTTTGGTTTTTTTTTTTTTTTTGTGTGTTCTTTTTTATCTTTTCGAGTATAGATTCTAACACTTTCAATAAAAAAAATTCCATGCCAAGAGCATTATTGAAGGGTACTTCGTATAAAATAAAGCATTACTTTCAACTAATTTTCTTTAATTTATTGTTTAGAAATTATTTTGTTAGCAAAACAATGATGCACGTCAAATAGTGCTACTTAAAACAAGCATAAGTAATACACGCAAAACAATTGCAAAACATGGTTGCATAGATTAAATTATTTTTACTTTCATACTACTTGACTAGCAATGCATGAGAATTTCTTTCACTGAGAATCTTCTATTGGTCCTATTGGAATGCTAGAGGGGGTGAATAGCATTAAAAATTTTTCGCTTAGCCCTTTAAAGCTTGAAAAGCTCTTAATCAACTAGATGAATGGAAGGACTAGAAATTGCTAGGATTACAAGACACCAAATAAGGAAAGGTAAAGAGAAGTGGACAACGCAAGAGTATTTATAGTGATTCTATCCCCTTGACCTGCATCCACTACCTTAATCTCCCAATCAAGGATTTTCAACCCAACTTCACTATACCAATGGAATTAATCGCTTCCACTAAAGTTTTACATGGTGAGCTTCTAACCCAAGCTCTAATCCCTCACAACAAGCTTTAAAGTGCTTTTTACACCCTAATTTTTCAAGAAAAATAAGTACAACTAACTACCTTTACAAGTCTAGACATATTACAATCAAGGTCAAGCACTTTTTCTAGATTTAGAATGAACAACAAGTGTTTTTAATGAAGAATATTTGGCTTTTTTCTCAAAGTTGCTCTTTTTTTCTTCAAATCTACTTTCTTTGACCATTAGAGCTCACTTGTACACCTACGGAGTTAGATTTTTCTATTAGAAATAGTTTCTAGCCATTTGAAACAATTCTGATGCACTTCTAACCATTATTTTATCGTCCAGTATTTAAATTCAAAAGGGTAGACAAACTTCGACTAACCTATTACCGGCGGCTCTAATCCATTACAACTTCTCTACCTTGCATTGTCCTGTTGTTGTGTTCTCTACTCTAACCAATTACAAAAGCCTCTAACCGATTTCAAGTTTTTCATCTTCATACTTCTCTTTTTTAGCAGATTTCTTCTAACTAGTTATGGAAGGCTCTAACTAGTAACAAACTTTCTTTTTTTACTTCTCTTTACACATTAATGTTTATTTAATTTGTTTGATCTTCTTTTAATAGATTGAAGCTTTATTTCCTTTAACTATAACCGATTAAAATCACTTTTAATCAACTAGAAGATCTTCGAATTTTGAACTTCTCTATTTTGGCTCCCTTCAATGGTCAGCTATATTTTCAAACTTGTTTTTGGCTCTTAAAGATATTATGACCTTGTGTTCTAACCGATTAACTAGACCTCTTAATTGATTAAATATTTCCATTTTGCTTCAACTTATCACACAACCATGCCTTAGCTGATTAAGGTCCTTTGATAATTAATTACTAGGGTTCTGTTTTTGTTCATTATTTGCTCTTTCTTTCTTAATTGATTAACTCTTCATTAAACTTAGCAAGCTCCTTGACTTGCTTTGAATTAATAACTTTGTTAGGGGTATAAAATTAAATCTTGTACACTTAAATAGTGAAGTTAGACATTAATGAATGAGAAATGTTTTGTTACCATTAAAAACATATGAGGTCAACATTCTCCCCTTTTTTTTTAATAATGAGAAAACATCTTTAGATTAATAGTGCAATGTTTGCAAATGAAAAGAATATTTCGTGTAGTTTTGAGGATTGCTCCCTTAATATATGCTTTAATAAAATTATCTAACATAAAGCCATTCAAATGCAGGAGCATATATATACATATATGTATGTATATATTCAATATTTAACCATTCAGTGTAGGTTCAACATAAAAATATAAAAACTCAACACAAAATAAACCTCATAACCCATAAAAACATTGTTCAGCATATAAGCCCATAATGAAATGAATGCACCGTAGAAACATTGCTAACATTGCTCAATATAATATAAGCCACAAACATTGTTAATCACACACCGGAAAGCATACCAAGACGAAGACAATAAAAGCATACACAAAAGACTGAGTTCATCATTCCTATCTGCTCTATTTCTTAATCATAATTCCTATATGGAAATGGTTTTCTTGTACTTCAAATTCATTTTCTCAAAATCAAATGCTAAATCCCTCTACATCATATTTATATCATATTTCTCTTTTTCTTTTTCTTTTTCCTTTCATGCTCTTCAGTGGGTGTTTATTTTTCTTTTTCCTGTTCTTCTTGTTTAGCATTCTTCTTTCCAAATTCCTCATTTCCAACTTGAGTCAAATCTAGATTTTCAAGTATTTCCTTTTTAGTTTCCCTGTCATGACCATAAGTAACACTTTCAAATTGTTCTGTAGCAGTCCTCTCAGTTGACTGACTTGCAATAGAGACAAGAGCTTTGAGAACTTTGGTTTCCTTAGCTAGATTTAATAGATTTTCGAGCTATTGAAGTTTTTCTTCAATCTTTACCATCTTATTAGATTGATCAATCAGCTTCCCATCAATTCTTATTAGGAGATTAAGCATTATGTCACTCTAAAGTGGGTTGATTGGCCTTGGTGAAGGGTGTTGAATGACTACCAATTTGAGGGGGCAAAAGTGTACCTTTGATAATCTTAATACATTCATTCCTCTCTATCTCATACCCCCTATTTAGTACACTACCTAGGAATATTCCTTAATCTTTGTTCTTCATGAGATCCGACTGAAATCTTCCACTCTAAATTCCTTTCTTTTTCACTAAGGCTATAAAGATATTGCCATATGGCATATTTGTGCTAGTTAAAATTCTACTATGTAAGTATACGTATCAAATAGATAGTATATAAGCAAGCACAGTATCGATCCCACAGAGAATTGATTTAAAATTTTACTAAGTACTAAAATTAGAACAATTTAATTTTATTCAAATAATTAAAATTTGAATTCTAATTAAACTAAAAAGTACTCAACTAAAACTAATTTAATTAAAATTAAAGCAACAAGATAATTAGGTAAAAAGCAAGTCAAATAAGCCTAGGATTACAATATCCCTTACACTTCATCTAAATATTTCCTCTCTTCCTTAACTTATTCCAATAGGTTTAATTGCTAACCTAGAGTCCTCAATTATTTATAAAGGTCTCCCGATTCATCTTATAAAAATATCTATATTAACCAAAACACTATATCCCTATACGAATTGAAATTAAAACAAACTCATTAAGTTCATGCTCTAATCTCGCTACATATGGCCTATAGGTGTATCTCTATCTTATACACAAATCAATTAATATGATTATATGCTATCTCAATTTTAGTTTACACTAAACTCCCTTTTCCAAGTTTGTTTAAGTTCTTGAATCAACTTAATTGGTGATCGAGCAATTAAAAGCATTAAGAACAAATTGGAATAATCAATTCAAATCCTATTAAAGATAAGCAAGAAAGAGATTAAAAGTGTAGATTACATGTGAGTTCAATTGTAATTCTAGAAAAATAAATTAGCTCATAATATCTAATAAAAATTTCATCCAAAGAAAATTAGCCATTAATCCAAGTTAAAGAAAATAAGAAAAACACAAAAGTAAAGAGAGAAAACTAATAGTTAGAGCTTTGTGATCTTGATTCTCCCTCCAATTCTCTTATTTTCTTGCTTTGTTCTTAGCTCGAAATCTCCAGAATAGTTGTTTGTTGCCTTTCCCTTAAAATATCTGAAAAAGGTCCCTTAAATAGGCTCAAAATAACCTAATTTTCAAAATCCCATCAACATTTTTTATTTTTGGAAAATCACCCAACACTGAGGCATTGTTTCTTTGACGTTGAGCTCTTTGGAAAATTGTATGTGTGCTTCCTTTCATCAATGTTGCAGTCTTGTTCTCCCAATTTTATGGCAGTTTATCAACTTCAAACATGAGTTTCACCTTGATATGTTCCGAAATGGGCAAAGTGGTAAACATAAAATTTTAGTCTTATCTCTTAGCTTTCCAATAGATCTAGAATAACGTCAATTGGACTCCTATATTGAAAGATACGTTCCAAATACCGCATCATGTTCAGTCCATGCAAATTGCTATAGTTTTTCAACTTAGACAAATGTTTTGACCACAATCCAGTCAAAACTAGGCAAATTGGTAAACCTAAACATTGTAGCCCTTTTTCCTAGAATTCTATTGGTATAAAAATAACCTGATTTGGAGTTTTTTAGAAAAAGATATGGTCCAAATACTGAAACATATATGAATGAAGCCATAACCATACTTGCACTGATTTTCATCAAATGAGCATTTTTCATCAAATTTCCTACAAAAGCAATAAAAGTAATTTAGCAACAACTATTCTTAAAGTAGTTTAAAACAAAAAAACATAAAATTTAACTAAAATAACTTAATTAACTACTCAACATGTAATCAAACTTAAACTAGAAAAACACCTAAAATGTTACGATCTGAACCTAAAATCTCAATGATCTAATTACTTAAGCCTCCAAAATGTGTCAAAATAACTCTATATAATAGAGTTATCAAATTGCTTTGTCCCCTAATGTAGTTGTTCTAATTCTTTCCACCATGTATCTTCCCACATTCAGTGGGATTCATTGAAGACAACCTTCATTAGACACAGATCCTATACACTCACATAGTTGAAGCTGCTACTTCTTCCATGGAGAGTAGTTTCTATAAAAGAATGAAGAATTTTTAGTTGAGCATTTTTTATCTCACTAGCACAACTTCTAGAGGGAAACTTCTCCCTCTTTCTAGTGACAACTTCCCATAAAAGGTTCGACTCATATTTCTCTAGCATTTTGTATTCTTTTATTTCAAATTCAGTTTTAAGGAATTCTCCTAGATCTTGAGCACTAATTTGAAAATCTTCACCATTTAAAAGCATATTTATTCTATCCTCTGCAAATTCCTCTTTTTCTTCTAGTTTAGTTTTGTCAATAGCTATACCGGAATATAGTTCCTTAATTAGAGTTGGACTAAACATTTTATCTCCGAAAGTACTCATATATTTTAATTTTAGTGAATCAAAATATCCCTTCAAATCTTCTTTTACTCCTAGTCAATCATTAAAGCTATCCCAATCAAAAAAAAATTTCAAAAGAAATTGTGGCATTCTCGATTCTCCTAAATTTATCAGCATGAATGTCATTTTGAAATTAAAAAGAAGAAAAATCTAAGGTCTCTTGGATATTTGATTTTCAATGTAACTGATTCACTTAGTAAGTGAGGGTTCCTTTTATAGGGAGTTATAACCGGTTACCCACATTTTGAGTGGAAACTATCTTGTACCATCTACCTAGTTTTTATTTTTTTTAAAATTCCCTTGTGATAGCTTTTCTCTGTCACAGTTATCCTCTAATCAATTAGAGAAAGCCTTAATCGATTACTATGTTTTTTATTTGGAAGCCCTTTAACTACTAAATTGCATTAATTGGTTAAAAGAGTTGGTTTGATTATTACCTTACTGACTCAAATTAACTCCCATAGCACAAAACTATTTTAATTGATTAGGGAAATCCTTAACTGATTAGAATAAATCTTATCTTCCATGTGGCATCCTTCAACTAACTAAAAATATTCACTAATCAAATACACCAAACAATAGACACAATCATCATGTAATATATATACATATACCATTAAAAACATCATCACTTCAGCATAATTAAAATTTCACTAGCATCAATCATCCCTAAATCTCTCCTAATTTGACAAAATTGTTCTTCATTTAATGGTTTTGTGAAAATGACAACTAGTTGATGCAAGGATTTTGATGCAAGGTGTTTACAAAATCTATCTCAATATCTCCCTTAAGCACATGATCCCTAATGAAATGATGTCTAATTTCAATGTGCTTGGTTCTAGAGTGTTGAATAGGGTTTCTAGAGATGTATATGGCACTCATATTGTCACAATAAATGGGAACTTTATGCAAAGCCATTCCAAAATCATTTAGTTGCTGCCTAATCTAAAGAATTTGTGCATAACAATTGCCTAGTGATATTTACTCAACTTCACTAGTTGATAGAGCAATAGAATTTTGTTTCTTGCAAGACCAAGACACAAGAATATTTCCAAGGAATTAACAAGTACCACTAGTGCTTTTTCGATCAATTTTGCTACCAACAAAATCAGCATCGGAATAGACAAAGAGATTGAAAGATGAACCTTTTGGATACCATAAGCCTAAGCTTTGAGTGTCTAAGAGATATCTAAAAATCCATTTTATTGTTGTCAAATGTGATTCCTTGAGACATGATTGGAATCTTGCACTTAGGCACACACTAAAAATAAATCAAGTCTGCTTGCAGTAAGATAAAGAAATGAACCAATCATACCTTTATAGAGCTTTTGGTCCATATCTTTTCCTTTACCATCTTTGTCAAGCTTTCTGGAGGGGCTCATAGGAGTTCCAATTGACTTTATATTTATCACACCGAACTTGTTCAGTATTTCTTTGGTATACTTCTCTTGGTTGATGGATATTCCATCTTCACATTACTTGATTTGTAAACTAAGGAAAAACTATAGTTCTCTCATTATGCTCATTTCAAATTCTCCCTATATTTCTTTAGCAAAATTCTCATGCAACTTTTTGTTAGTAGCACGAAATACTATATCATCAACATAAATTTGAACAACAATCAAATCAATCTCATTTTTCTTAATCAACAGAGTATTATCAACATTTCCCCTAGAATATCCTTTTTCAATCAAAAGCTTAGAAAGTCTTTCATGCTAGGCTCATTGAGCTTATTTTAATCCTAGAGAGCTTTATGCTACTTATATACATGATCAATTTTATCAAACCCTTCAAAATCAAGAGGTTGTTTAACATATACCTTTTCTCATATAAAGCCATTAAGAAATGCACTTTTAACATTTATCTGAAACAATTTAAAGTTCATAAAGAATGCATAGGCAAGTAAAAGTCTAATAGCTTCTAGTCTAGCTACAGAAGCAAAAGTTTCATCATAATCAATACTTTCTTCTTGATTGTAGCCCTGACCAACTAACCTTGCCTTATTTCTTGCCACATTTCCCAATTAATCCATCTTGTTCTGAAATACCCATTTTATTCTAACAATTGGATGATTGGTTGGCCTTGGAACTAAGGTCTAAACCTTGTTCTTTTCAAATTAGCCCAATTCTTCTAGCATTGCAATCATCCAACTCTTTTCCTTTTCAGCTTCCTCAAAGTTTCTTGGTTCCACTTGCGATATGAATGCTAGATACTTTTAATCTTGTCTTAGTCCCCTTCTAGTTTTAACATCTTTCAATGGATCATTAAGGATGATTTCTTGAGAATGGTTACTTACAAATCTCCAGCTCCTAGGAAGATCATTGTGTTGTTCCTCAACTCTTTGTAAGTCTTCTACTGGTGGTTCATCATCACCTTTTTCCATTGAGCTCTCTTTATCATTTTCTTTGCTGTCTAAGCCTATCTTCTCTATTTTCTTCTCAATGTCATCTACATCATCATCATCAAGCAGTACCTTTATTTATGCAACATTAGTCTCATCAAAAACAATATGAATTGACTCTTCAATAACTAGAGTTCTTTTGTTAAACACTCTATATGCTTTAGAGTTCAATGCATTGCCTAAGCAGATTGCCTCATCACTTCCGACATCAAATTTTCTCAAGATGTGTTTTCCATTATTCAAAATAAAGCATTTGCATCCAAAACTCCTTAGGTGAGAAATATTTGGTTTTGTTCCTTTGTAAAGCTCATAAGGGGTTTTAGAAATCATGGCTCTAATGGAAACTCTATTCAAAATGTAAACTGCAATATTCACAACTTCAACCCAAAAGTATTTTGGTAAGTTGTTTTCTTTAAGCATTATCTTTGCCATTTCTTTTAAGGTCCTATTTTTTCTTTCAACAACTCCATTTTGTTATGGAGTTCTAAGAGTGGAAAAATTGTGATCAAACCATTTTCATTACAAAAAATTTCAAAATTATTACTTTCAAATTCACCACCATGATTACTCTTAACACTAATAATGGTGAAGGCTTTTTTCATTTTGAACTCATTTACAGTGCCTAAAAAAATTTGGCAATGCATCATCTTTATAAGCAAGAAAATATACCCATGTATATTTAGAGTAATCATCAACAATAACAAAGCCATATGACTTGCCTCCTAGACTAGTAACAGTGATTGGTCCAAACAAATCAACATGTAACAGTTTCAGTGGCCTGGAAGTTGATATGACTTTCTTAGATTTAAAGGAACTTCTAACTTGTTTACCAAATTGACATGCATCACAAACCTTGTCATTTTCAAATGATATCTTTGCAAGTCCAATGACTAAGTCTTTTTTCAAAAGTTTTTGAAATTGTGTACATACTAGTATGTTCTACCCTTCTATGCCGTAACCAACTATTACAAACATCATTGACAATAAAGCATGATTCACAAGTCTTAATTCCATCAAGGAAAATGACATACATATTTTTAATTCTTTTGCCAATGAATGCTACTTTGTTATTGTCAACATCAATTACTTGACATGCATGAGTGATAATTCTATTTTATAGAATTATTTTATTCTAATTTTGTTATTAAATATTAGCTAAGTTTTTAATTTTTAATTATAATTTACTTAATTTTTAGTTGTTTTTATATTTAGTTTATTTTTAAGTGAGTTATTTTAATTTTATGTTATTTCTTTTAATTTGGTTAATATTTATTAGATTTTATATTTTTGGTAGGAACTAAAGTAATTAGGCTTAATTTTGGAAAGTGAAGTGTTGAAAGACCCAGAAGTCTGCTTGCATATACTTTAGTATTTTGGTCATATCTCAAGCTACAGAACTCCAATTGCTGCGATTCTTCGACCATTGGAAAGCTAAGAGACAAGCCTACAACTTTGATGAGATCACTTTGCCCAGTTCTATCATGACCCGAAACTCCCCATCAAGCCCGTGACAACCGCCGCGACGTCCTGATAAGCACTCATTACCCGGAATGCCTACCAGAACCCTGCAAGGCTTAGCATCAGCTTTCGCACTTCCCCAATGAGCGACCGTTATTAAATTTCATATTTCTAGAAATCATAAGTCGTTTCCAAACCAAAACGATATAATACTATTTTTCGGCTCATAGGGGCATTTTCATAATTTTTCTATGAAAATCTCAAAATCGATCAAAAACATAGTAAATGAGTAGAAAACATATATTTAGTGATTAAAAACAAATTTTAGTATCTAAAACGTTTGTTTAAAATAAAAATTTGATTGTTTGAATAAAATAAAAATATTCAATAAAATAATCTATTTTCTTATAACACAATTTTTATAAAGCCATCAGTAAATAATTTTCGCAGCGTAAAAACTAAATTATTCTTACATACTCGTATACAGGCAACCAAGGTATGAAAATAAAGTTACAGTGACACGTGGGCCCTCAACTAACCAAAATGCATCGTAAGTTGAGAACCTACAGCTTTTGCCGATTCAAGCCCAACTGATGGTCCTTGACAAAATCTGCTAACTATGGAATATTATGAGCCTGAAATATGAGGACATGATGGGGTGAGATTATAAAATCCCAGTGAGTAAACAGATACCATCTAAACTGTCTAAAGTCGAGTAAAAGGAGACAATTTCAAATTCATTCTTTGTATTACAATTCACCTTATCTCAACTCATTTCAATTGAGTAGAGACAATTAAAATATTCTATCCCAAAGTATTTCATAACATACGTATAATTTATATGGCTTATGAACCTTTTGAAAATTTAACTTGGCTCTTGCCAAAATCATTCTCAGGGATACCCTTACAGAGGTATCTGATCAAGACTGCTAAGGCTATTTAGTGTCATATACACATGAACATATTTTTATATCCAAAAGCCTAGCCATGCCTTGGCGTTGCCTGAGTCTCACTCTCACGCGGTAGTTCACGTGATGTGCACTTAAATCTTTACCTCCGGAAACATCCCTCACATGGCTCTTCGATCGAGGTGAGGTATATTTGATTTTACGCCCCCTTTCTTAGGCTGGCCCACAAAACCTTCCACTGCAGGGATTATGGATTATTTTATCTACCACCTATTTCATAAAATTTTAACTACATGATACGGTAATTTATCGCAATCTAGCCTCTCAAGGCTGAATACACAGTACATATAATTTTCAACACGAAAACCAGTTTAGCCATTCATGCTCATATATTGCTATAAGCCATATAATTTAAAACACAATTTATAACACAAGCAGGCAATCTCCAATTACTCTAATTTCAAAACCAGTATTCAATTTTCCAAAAAATTTATAAAATCATTTTATAAAATCACAATTTCTCTTAAAACATAGCAATTTACCATTTAAACCCATTTTTTGTAAAATCACACAATTGAATAAAAACTACTCTAGATAATTAAGACGATAATAATTTTACTCAGGGTTTTTGGAAATCAATTCCGGGTACTCTGAATACTAATCCTCCAATGTGATTTCCTTGCCTTTAACAGAGGACTCACCACCTTGACAAATTGCACAATAATTTAATCACTACATTTATGCTAATTAGGTATAAAATTAACCTAATTTCTATATGAATGCATGGAATGCTCAGTTAACCGCTTAAACGCGGTATTGACCTAATTCGGCCTATCACCCGATTAAATTGCCAACGCGTCCAATTTAATTTCAAATTGCTCTGTTTCTTTTCTAATACCTCAATTCACTAAATACAAGCCAATTTACCAAAAATTCAGCACATCAATATCCACAATTCTCCTTGAAAATTTCAGCTATTATAGTGCACTAACACCGTGATTTTTCCTACTTAATTTTCTCACCATAATTGATCATTTTCTGACCCATTTCTCTTGAACCAAAATTAATCAACCAACACACACAGCATGAGGCATTCGGCCATTGATGGTTCATGGGGAAAATGAATTCTTTTCTTGTTGTTTTGCTTCCAAACATATTCAACTAACTAAAAATACTAACATAACTTAAAGTCAAACAATTCCAACATCATTTCTCTCGCCAAACCCATTCGGCCAGCCACTTATTCATCATGAAATCATGCCTCTCAACCATAGAAAATGAAAAGAAATGCATGGGTAATGTAGATCTTAAGGAAAATTAAAAAATTTTCACTTTGCCTTGCTTGATTCCTTGGAATTTCAAAATTTCCCCTTGATTTTTCTCCACCTAGGATTTGTTCTTCCTTTGGTTTCTTTTCTTCCTTGCTTGGCCGAATATGGGAGTGAAAATGGGGTTTATGGGCTGATTTTTATATGTTTAATATTAAATAATAAAGGCTTGACACGTGGCAAAGCATGATTGGTCCAAATTTTTAAATATTTGAGTTTTATCCTTTAATTCTCCACCACAAATTTGTCATATTTATCTATTTCCATGATGAATAAAATCCCTTAGTCTTAACAAGTGTTGGGGGTGAAAAATTACCGATTTGCCCCCGCGACTGTAAAATTACGATTTTGCTCCTATGCTCCAAAAAATACCGAAATTACATTCTTTTCACTTTCCAATTTCAAATTACACTCCAATTGATCAATTTTAGTCAAATGAGTCAAAATTTTTTCTAAAAATTCTAATTTTGTCCTCAGGTGGCAAAATTACGATTTTACCCTTATGCTCCAATAACAAGAGGAATTAAAATTTTTCACCGCTAGACCTCATATTATGCTTCAAATGATTAATCTTAGACAAAATTTTTCATTAAATAACCAAATGAAATTTTTAGGTGGCAAAATGACCATTTTGCCCCTAAGTTTCAAAAATTCTAAATTGACCTCAAATAGGACCTCGAACTCCAAATCACTGTTTTGAGTCATCCCTAGACTGTGAATCCTTAATTTCACTCTTAAAATCCTTATTTGAACTTGTTCGAGGTTTAAATCATCTCAGTTGTACTTCTAGCTATAATACCGACTTTTAAATACATTTTTGGGCTATTCAAATATACAATCACTCTATCAGTCACATGTATAACACGACAGATATTTTAGGGATGGGCTTGACAGCATTAACCCCCCTTAAAATAAAATTTTGACCTCAAAATTTTATTTACTTAGCTTAGAGAGAAGGTGGGAGTATTGTCTTCCATTATTCCCAAATACTTTATGTTTACTTTCCATTTATGAAACATCGATCTTCTTAATCATATTAATCCATCTCATACCACTTAACGATGCTATAGATCACATTTCTCTAATATCGCTTCCTTAACTATTTCCCAAAGTCTCTTATATTCACGTAGTTCAACTTCTGATGAAATTTCTTATCATTGTACTACCCACATTACTCTTCATATTAAGTTTAAATCTTGCACCACTAAAAATCATTCTTCATTTTAGTTGATCACAACATCAACTCCACATATGTATATATGCCTTATAATCCCATTAATGCTTCAAAGATTTATCTTGATTTGATCATTGCATACGATGTAGTATCACAATTCCTCAAAGTCCTCTCTTTGTCCTCAATCATCTTTCATGCCTCTATATTGCTTTGTATCTTTCTTGTATGTCGACATTAATTTGTTACTTAAGATTCAAATTCATTTGAACCTTGTATACTTCAAGCATTTTTTAGTTCTAATTTCCACAATATAAGAAGAAATTTTTATAGTAATATTCCATATAAACTCATTTACTATATTATTCTTGAAACTTTTATTTACATTCTCATCGTTTGGTATTAACATCCCTTATCACTATCTCATATCTTCTTCCAACTTTTCACTCACTTTCTCCAGATTGGACTCGTGTTTCATCTTTCACTATAGCGAAAACTCTTGTCGAAGAACGAGTCTGTGGTCTAGAAAGTGGATATGTTAGGATATTACTTTCTACATCAGACCTTATAGTCATTCCTTGTCTCAGGTTTAATCCAAAGGAATCTATCCTCTGCATATCAGTATGAGCTGATGGAGATAGGGCAGCTACAGTAGCCTGTCCTAGCTGTGGGCAATTACTCTTAATATAACCTGGTCAATTATAATGATAACATCGTGTAGGCCCCCTACATAACCAGACATGATAATTCTCACACATTCCGCATCTATCAGAACTTCTGGATCTCTTTCCAGAATTAGTCACAGTAGATCTGGTGAATCTCGAAGGCTTCTGCTATGTCTATGAAAGTGAAGGTTGGGAAAATGTTACTGGAACAAGGTAGTATCTACTGAAATAGATGAGTCCTTGCCTCTTTTAGGCAGTTGACTAAAGGATACACTCAAGTTCTTCCTTTTTACAATTTCAACTCGTATTCTCTTACTTTCATTTGTGAGCTTCTCGGCCCTTAAAGCCATCCGTACTACCTCTTTTTGCAGCTCCTTACTAGTCATGGTCATTCGGTCTCTAATCTCATTTTGGAGCCCTTCCTCGAAATAGCTGGCCTGATCCTGTTCAGTTTTCACTAAGTCAGGCACATAAGACAGTAGCTCGTTAAATTGAGCCTCATACTCTTCTACTGTCAGATTTCTCTATTTCAAATTCAAAAATTTTCTTTTTTTCTCTTTTTGATGAAAATGAATATAATATTGATCATCAAATTTTCTGAGAAAGTCTGACCAAGTACTAGGAGTAGTGGAACGGGACTTCACAGAATTCCACCAAGTACGAGCTCTCTTTTCCAATAACCTTGTAGCCACCATCAGCTTCATGTCATCATCCACTCTCATATCAGAGAGAGTTTCTGAAACCTAGTTGATCTAATCTTTGGCTACGGTGGTATCCAATTCGCCCATAAAAGAAACATAGCCTAGCTGTTTAGCCTCTTTTAGTTTCTTAGAAATGGAGACATCTTGTAATGGCGGAACTGAAGTAGTAGTTGGAGGCACTATAGGTGAGACCTGACCAATTTGAGCTTGACCAGCCAATGTGGTAAAGAAGGCTACCAATGCTTGTGCTATCTTATGAGGCATGGTAGGAACGCCAGTAGGTGGCAGAGGAGGTGGTGGATATGGAAGACTTTCGGGTTGCTCAGCAGCAGGTGCTGCCCGAAAAGTGGATGCAGCAAACTCCTCCTCTACTGCCTCTCGCTGATGAGGTTAGGAATGACCACTTCCTCTCCCAACTGATCTAGTAACAAATGGGTGTTCGCGTCTAGGAGGCATAGTAATTTATAGAGGAAAATAACGTAGGTTTAGGCAACCTCAGATTCAATATGCAAATGCATCCTATTCGATCTAACTTGACTTAACCTAACTAGGGCCATGCAGTGTCAGTGTAGATTTCTTAAAATAACTTTAAAACCAAATGTTTTGATCTCTTTAAAACCAAAACTATGCTCTGACACCAATAGAATTGTCACGACTAGGAACTCCACATCAAGCCTTTGACAACCGCCGCAACGTCCCGATAAACACTAATTACGCGAAATGCCTACCAGAACCCCACAAGGCTTAGCATCAGCTTTCGTAGTTTCCCAGTGAGCGACAGTTATTAAATTTCATATTTCTAGAAATCATAAGTCGTTTCCAAACCAAAACGATATAATACTATTTTTCGGCTCACAGAGGCATTTTCATCATTTTTTTACGAAAATCTCGAAATCGGTCAAAAATGTAGTAGATGAGTAGAAAACATATATTTAGTGATTAAAAATAAATTTAAGTATCTAAAAAATTTGTTTAAAAAAAATTTGACTATTTGAATAAAATAAAAATATTCAATAAAATAATCTATTTTCTTATAACATAATTTTTACAAAGCCATCAGTAAATAATTTTCGCAGCGTAAAAACTAAATTATTCTTACATACTCGTATATAGGAAACCAAGGTATGAAAATAGAGTTACAGTGACACGTGGGCCCTCAACTAACCAAAATGCATCGAAAACTAGGAACCTACAGCTTTTTCAATTCAAGTCCAACTGATGGTCCTTGACAAATTCTACTAGCTATGGAATACTATGAGCCTAAAATGTGAGGAAATGAGGGGGTGAGATTATAAAATCCCAGTGAGTAAACTTATACCATCTAAACTGTCTAAAGTCGAGTAAAAGGAGACAATTTCAAATTCACTCTTTGTATTACAATTCACCTTATCTCAACTCATTTCAATTGAGTAGAGACAATTAAAATATTCTATCCCAATGTATTTCATAACATACGTATAATTTATATGGCTTATGAACTTCTTGAAAATTTAACTTGGCATTTGCCAAAATCATTCTCGAGGATACCCCAGCAAAGGCATCTAACCGAGACCGTCAAGGCTATTTAGTGTCATATACACATGAACATATTTTTATATCTGAAAACCTAGCCATGCCTCGACGTTGGCTAAGTCTCACTCTCATGTGGTGGCCCACGTGATGTGCACTCAAATCTTTACCTCCGGAGACACCCCTCACACGGCCCTCCGATTGAAGTAAGGTATATCTGATTCTGTACCCCTTTTTTTAGGCTAGGCCATAGAACCCTCCACTGCAGGGATTATGTATTATTTTATCTACCACCTATTTCATAAAATTTTAACTGCATGATATGGCAATTTATCGCAATCTGTCCTCTCAAGGTTGAATACATAGAACATATAATTTTCAACATGAAAACCAGTTTAGCCATTCATGCTCACATATTGTTATAACCCATATAATTTAAAACACAATTTATAACACAAGCAAGCAATCTCCAATTACTCTAATTTCAAAACCAATATTCCATTTTTCAGAAAATTTATAAAACCATTTTATAAAATCACAATTTCTCTTAAGACATAGCAATTTGCCATTTAAACCCATTTTCTATAAAATCACACAATTGAATAAAAACTATTCTAGATAATTAAGACGATAATAAGTTTACTCACGATTTTCAAAAATCAATTCCGGGTACTCCGACTACTAATCCTCCGGTGCGATTTCCTTGCCTTTATCAAAGGACTCACCACCTTGACAAATTGCACAATAATTTAATCACTACATTTATGCTAATTAGGTATAAAATTAACCTAATTTCTATATGAAAGAATGGAATGCTCGGTTAACCGCTTAAACGCAGTATTGACCTAATTCGGCCTATCACCAGATTAAATTACCAACGTATCCAATTTAATTCCAAATTGCTCTATTTCTTTTGTAATACCTCAATTCACCAAATACAAGCCAATTTACCAAAAATTCAGCACATCAATTTCCACAATTTTCCTTGAAAATTTTGAATATTATAGTGCACTAACACCGTGATTTTTCCTACTTCATTTTCTCACCATAATTGATCATTTTCTAACCCATTTCTCTTGAATCAAAATCAATCCACCAACACACACAACATGGGCATTCGGCCATTTATGGTTCATGGGGAAAATGAATTCTTTTATTGTTGTTTTGCTTCCAAACATATTCAACTAACTAAAAATACTAACATAACTTAAAATCAAACAATTCCAACATCATTTCTCTCACCAAACCCATTCGGCCAGCCACTCATTCATCATTAAATCATGCCTCTCAACCATAGAAAATGAAAAGAAATGCAAGGGTAATGTATATCTTAAGGAAAATTAAAGAATTTCATTTTATCTTTCTTGATTCCTTGGAATTTCACAATTTCTCCTTGATTTATCTCCACCTAGGGTTTGTTCTTCCTTTGGTTTCTTTTCTTCCTTGCTTGGCCGAATATGGGAGTGAAAATGGGGTTTATGGGCTGATTTTTATATGTTTAATATTAAATAATAAAGGCTTGACATGTGGCAAAGCATGATTGGTCCAAAATTTTAAATATTTGAGTTTTATTCTTTAATTCTCCACCACATAATTGTCATATTTATCCATTTCGATGATGAATAAAATCCCTTGGTCTTGACAAGTGTTGAGGGTGAAAAATTACCGATTTACCCCTAGGGTGGTAAAATTATGATTTTGCCCCTATGCTCCAAAAAATACCGAAATTACATTTGTGTTTCACTTTCCAACTTCAAATTACACTCCAATTGATCAATCTTAGTCAAATGAGTCAAAATTTTTTCTAAAAATTCTCATTTTGTCCTCAAGTGGTAAAATTACTATTTTGCCCCTATGCTCCAAAAACATCGAGAATTAAAATTTTCACCGCTAAACCTCATATTATGCTTCAAATGATTAATCTTGGTCAAAATTTTCATTAAATAACCAAATGAAAATTTTAGGTGGCAAAATGACCATTTTGCCCCTAAATTTTGAAATTTCCAAATTGATCTCAAATCGGACCTCGAGCTTCGAATCACTGTTTTGAGTCATCCTTGGACTGTAAAATCTTTAATTTCACTCTTAAAATCCTTATTTGAATTTGTTCGAGGTTTAAATCATCTTAGTTGTACTTCTAGTTATAATACCGACTTTTAAATACTTTTTTGAGCTGTTCAAATATACAATCACTCTATCAGTCACATGTATAACATGGCAGATATTTTAGGGCTGGGCTTGACAAGTTCTGCCTCAAACATAGAGAAAATTGCATCGAAAAGTTGTTGGACGTACTGTACCGAGAATAGTAGTTTGTAAAGACTTGCAAGTGATTTTTAGGCCTTTCATTATGTTTTTAAGCCCAATTAAACCCTAGGTCAACTTGAGAAGTTTAGGTTAAGTTTGTTAGTATACATAGGATATTTGAAGACCATTAAAGAAAACTTTCAAGAGATTCAAGAAATTAGAAGTCGAGGCTGAAATTTGGAGATTAAGTAGGCGAATATTGTTTTATTTTCTTCCTTGGTTTGTATTTTCTTGTTACTCTCAATGGTTAAATTTTAGACAATGTTATTTGTTTTTGCAATTATGAGTAGCTAATTTTCTTTTTCTAGGATTGCAATTGAACTCACATGTAGTCTAAGTTTTTAATATCTTTCTTACTTATTTTCAATGGGAATTGAATTGTTTATTCCAATTTGTTCTTAATGCTTTTAATTGCCTGGCCACTAGTTAAATTGATTTAGGAACCTAAACAAACTTGGGAAAGAGAGTTTAGTGTAAACTAAAATTGGGATAACATATGATCGTATCAATTGATTTGCGTATAGGATAGGGATATACCTATAGGCCATATGTAGTCAGATTATAGCCTGAACTTAATAAGCCTATTTTAATTTCAATTCACATAGGGATATTATGTTTTGGTTAAAATAGATATATTTATAGGATGAGTCGGGAGACCCTTATAAATAATTTAGGACTCTAGGTTAGCAGGTCAACCCATTGAAATAAGTTAAGGAGGAAAGGTAAAATTTAGATGAAGTGTGAGGGATATTGTAATCCTAGGCTTATTTAATTTGATCTTTTCTTAACTTATTATTTTGATTTTTCTTGTTAGTTTAAAATTTTGTTTATTAGTTTTATTTAATTACTCAATTTGGATTGTTTGGATAAGATTAAATTGTTCTAATTTTAGTACTTAGTAAGATTTTAGATTAATTCCCTGTGGGATCAACACTCTGCTTTCTTATATACTATCTGTTCAATACGTATACTTGCATAGTAGAATTTTAATTGACAAGTTTTTGGCGCTGTTGCCGGGGAATTGTTTCTAGAATTTTTTTACTAATACTAATACTAAGCAATTTGGTCTTACTTCAAATTTTATTTTTCTTGTTTTAATTTTAGATTTGTTTGCTTGCAGACAATGGCTGAGGATAACAATAACAATGGCAATAATGCCATTAATTTGGTTCCTGAAGCAAATAGAGCACTAAGAGATTATGATGTTCCACTTTTGCAAGGTTTGCACCAAAGCATTACGAGACCTTCCATCAATGTGAATAATTTTGAAATTAAACCAGCTTGCATTCAGATGATTCAATCTTTAGTCCAGTTTGGTGGGTTACCCAGTGATGATCGTAATTTTCATTTGGTAAATTTCTTGGAGATTTGCGATACCTTTAAATACATTGGAGTAACCGATGATGCTATCAGATTGAGACTGTTTTCGTTTTCTTTTAGGGATATAGCAAAAAGTCAGCTTAATTCACTACCTAGTGGGTCTATCACTACATGGGAGTATTATGCTCAAAAGTTTCTCGCAAAGTTCTTCCCCCTTGCAAAGACTGCAAAGATAAGGAATGATATCACCTCCTTCACAAAATTTGACAGTGAATCCTTGTATGAAGCTTGGGAGAGGTTTAAAGAGCTATTGAAAAGATGTTCACATCATGGGATTCCGGATTGGTTGCAAGTGCAAACATTCTACAGTGGGCTAGTTGGGTCAATTAAAACCACAATTGATGCTGCTACTGGTAGGGCATTATTGAGTAAGAATGCTACAGATGCTTATAATTTGTTGGAAGAGATGGCTTCTAATAATTATCAATGGCCTTCAGAAAAATCAGGTATGAGAAAAACTGTTGGAGCCTATGAAATTGATATTGATGCACTTGGCAACTTAACTGCTCAATTAGCTTTGCAAGTGGCTTCATTGTCCAAGAAGTTTGACACATTGGTAGTCCATGCAATTCAAAATTCATTAGTGGTTTGTGAGATGTGTGGAGATGGCCATTCATATGATCAATGCCTATACAATTCTAAATCAGTCCAATTTGTGGGGAACTTCAATAGACAGCAAAATAATCCTTACTCCAATACAGACAATCTTGGATGGAAAAACCACCCCAACCTGTCATGGAACAACAATACAGGGCCTTCCAATCCAAACCCCATTATGCCCCCTAATTTTCAATAACAAGTTGGACCACCAATTCCTAGAAAAAAGTCTCACTTGGAAGAACTTTTCTTGCAATATATATCCAAGAATGATGCTTTAATTCAAAGTCAATGAGCTTCCTTGAGAAATCTTGAAACCTAAGTAAGGCAGCTTGAGAATTCCATCAACAATAGACCTCAAGGTACCTTACCAATGTACACAAGTCAATCTTAAAGGTAAGGAACATTGTAATGCAGTTACACTTAGGTGTGGAAAAGAAGTTCAAGGGGAGAATGAAAAATCAATGGAATCTTTAAGGGAGCATGTAGATGATGACAAGGCAATTGTTGAGAAAGAAGTTGAAGTGGAAAAGATAGATAATGGGCATGCTAAAAATCAAGGGAATTTTGAAGCAAATTATCCTCCACCACCATTCACACAAAGGTTAAAAAACCAAAAGCTTGATAAACATTTTGAGAAATTCCTCAATGTCTTCAAGAAGCTCCATATAAACATCCCTTTTTGTTAAAGCTTAGGAAAATATGCCCAGTTATGTTAAATTCTTGAAATACATCTTAACCAATAAGAGGAAAGTGAAAGATTTTGAAACAGTGGCACTTACTGAGGAGTGCAGCGTAATAATTCAGAACAAGCTTCCAACAAAACTTAAGGATCCGAGGAGTTTTTCTATCCATTGTAATATTGGCAGATTTAAATTTACTAAAGCTTTATGTGATTTGGGTGCAGGTGTTTCAATCATGACTTTGTCTATTATTGAGAAACTTAGTCGTAACGAGATACAACCTACCATAGACTTTGCAATTAGCAGATAGAACAATCAAGCACCCTATTGGCATTATTGAGGACGTATTGGTTAAAGTTGGACATCTCTACATTTCGGTGGATTTCATTGTGCTTGAGATGGAAGAAGATCTGGAAATTCCTTTAATCTTGGGACGACCATTCTTGGCTACAGCAGACGCAATCATTGATGTGAGGGAAGGCAAGATAACTTTTAAAGTTGGAGAAGAGGTAGTTGAGTTTAATATTTTTGATACAAATAGACATCCTAGCTCTACAAATTGTTGCTATAGAGTGGAGTTAATTGAGGAAGGAAAAGGTGAACCTATTTCTCCACTTACAATTGAGCAAGCACTAATCTTTGAGTTTAAGCCACCACTTCCACCTATGAGACCCAAACAATCACCAAAAGAGCATCCTCAGCCAACAACTAATTGTCCTTCAGAGATTGGACAACAAGTAATGATGTTTTCTCGATCATACTTCAATATTTTTCCATGGAAACACAAAGAAAGATGATGGGGTCCTTTCAAAGTAGTGAACGCTTATCCTTGTGGAATAATTGAGATTTATAGTGAGGATACGAGCACATTCATGGTTAATGGATTAAGCCTCAAACCTTATTTCGTGAATGAAAAATTGAAAAAAATGGGTGCTTCAGTCAAGCTAGTGACTATAAATGAGTGCTTCTTAGGAGGCAACCCAAGTTCCTCAACCTTATTTATTTTCATCATTTTTTAATTTCATGAGTTTTATTTTATTTTATTTTATTTTACTACATGTTTATTTAGTTATTTGTTTTTATTATTTATTCTAATTTTTATCTCCTTTTGCAAGTAATTGGTTTCAAAAAATTTTACAAAAAAAAAATATTAGAGCCGCAGCCTTCAAATATGCTGCAAAAGCAGCAAGAAACATAATGTTTCAGCACCGCAGCCCTCAAAAGGAGAGTCGAGACGCTGGTGCACTAAGGGGTGCAGTATTAGGCGTAGTAACGGTGCAGCACTGCTTCTTGTCTTCTTTAGCAACATATTTATTTTTTTAATCTATTCTTCTCTTGTCTTTTCAGTCGCACAATCCCTTTTTATTTTTTTTATTATTTTACTTATTCCTTTCTTGTGCTATTTAGCCGTTTATTCCTTTTTTTATTTTATTTTGTTTATTTTGCTTCTTTCTCTTGTCTTCTCCAGCCCCAACACACCATCCTTTTAATTTTTTTTTGCTTTTTTCTTTTGTCTTTCTTTAGCTGCACTATTCCTCTCCATTTTTTTTATTTTCTGTTCCTTTTCATGCTTGTTTTCTACAACAGCCAACAGCACTATTCTGCTAATTTTTTTAATTATTTTTGCTTATTTCCTTTCTCTGTTCTATAACCCCCAACACACTATTCTACTTACATTTTTTATTTTTCAACTCCTTTCTTTCTTGTTTTTTGCAGCGGCTAACATCACTATTCTGCTCTTTTTTTCTTTTGCTCATTTCCTTCTTATTTCTGTAGCCACCAACGCACAATCATTCTACAATTTTTTTTTATTTTTTTGCTCATTTCTTTCCTGTTTTCTGTAGCAGCCAACAACACGCACATTCTCCATTTTTTTGCACATTAGTTCACTTCTCTGCACATTAGTTCTACTTATTTTTTTTTTGAATTTTTTTTGAATTTTTTTATTTTTTTTTGCACTCACCACATTCACTCCTCCCTCGAGGTGAGCTTTTTCTCTCTCTCTCTCTCTATAATATTTGTGATTTTTTTTAGTGAAAAAAAATGTGTTTGGTTATAATCTTTACCCATTCAATGCTTCCATTGTGCATAATTGTTAATGGGTTTTTCTACTTCCTAATGGTTGATGCTTGGAGTGTAGAAAATTTTGATGATTGGTGCCAAATTTTTGTTACCCATATATTGGATTTATGGACTTTTTGTTTGCTGAAAATTTAATTGATAAATGTTTTGTTGATGAGAGTAGTTGATGGGTTTGCTTCAATTTTTAATGCTTAGTTGAGCAAGTAGAAATACATTCTGGAATTGATGGTGCAACAACATGAAAGAGCTGATAAGTCGGATGACGTCCATTTTCCTTCACTTATTTTTATTTTGGACTATTCTATTGTGAAAATTCTAATTCTGAGGATGATTTTGGAGGTAATAATGCAAAAGACATGTAGTCTACCGCTTCAGAGTTAGGGGAGTATTCTTGTCCTTATTCTTTATTTTCTTTTAACACATTAAGGATGATGTTTATTCTAAGTTTGTGGGTGGTTTAGAATCTAGTGGTGTCAAATTTTGTTGATTTAATTTTTTTTTGTTTAGTTAGCTTTAGTTTAAAATTTATCTTGCATGTTTATTTATGTTTTGCATGTTTTATTTATGCTTCAAAAAAAATTTTTTTTGAGATAGTTGCACCTTATTCATGATTGTCCCAAACCTAGGATGATATTTTAATTATCGTTTTTGATTCCTAGCTTTTGGCAAGCATATAGTTATGATTTAATTTTATGTGATATTCTTGTGTTAACTTTATTTTAGAATGTGACTTTCAATACTTTGAGCACTATACCCTTTTATTTAGAATTTTTGTGTGATTTAGAGAAAATTTATGTTGATGAAAAAGTATAGTGAAGTCAAAATTCTAGAATTTGTTTGATTTTCTCTCGAGGTGAAATCTTAGATAACACTTAGGATAGGAAGTGATTTAGGCCATCTTTGGATCGTTTGAGCCTTTTTGAGCTTATCTTGTTATATTTATTATTAATCACCCTTTTTGAGCCTAATTTACCTTTTCTTTGTAATTACAGAATTATGTTAGCCATGCCTTTCTATTTAAATCTAGCGATTTGAACCTTTCACCCTCTAAGTATTTTAATCTTTCTAAGGAATGGTTTGAGCTTAAAGATAAATTGAGGGAGAAAAGTGCCAAAAAAAAGTGATGGTTGTTAGCAAAATTACCCCTTGTTTATAATTGTCAAAAATAAGTTTGGGAGTTAAAAAAAAGAGAAAAAAATAAAATAAAATGTGTGTTACAAAGGAAAGTTTACTTCAAGTTTAGAGGTGCTACAAAAAAGAAATTTTAAGCTCTCTATATGTCCTAGATTGATTAAGTGCTTAGGGTGAATTTGAGCCTAAATATATCCTTTATCACACCCCGACCCTAGCCTTACATTACAAGCTTGATAAAGACCTATTGATTTTTGAATATGTGTTAATCTACATTAGTGGAGAAAGAGATGAAAAGCAAACTTATGGGATCCAAGTACTAATCTATGCTTAGATTTGGCATAAACTAATTTGAATTACATGATATTCTTTGTAAAAGAGGATTCACACACTGTCACGACCCGAAACTCCCATCGAGCTCGTGACAAACGCTGCGACGTCCCAATAGGCACTCATTACCTGAAATGTCAACCGGAACCCCGTAAGGCTTGCATATCAGTTTTTTCATCTTCCCTATGAGCAATCGTTGCCAAATATCATGTTTTAAAGGTTTATAAGTCATTCCCAAATTAAAACGATAGAAAAATAATTTTCACCTCACAGGGGCATTTTGGTAATTTTTCTTCAAAAATACTGAAACCAATTAAAAATGTAGTATATGGGTGGAAAACACATATTTCATGATAAAAAATAAATTTAGGTGTCTAAAACGTTCGTTTGAAGTGAAATTGTGACTATTTAAATATAATAAAATATTCAATAAAATAATCTATTTTCTTATAAAACAATTTTTATAGAGTTATCGGTAAATAAATTTTGTAGTGTAAAAGCTAAATATATTCATACATATTATAATACAAACAACCAAAGTGTAAAATTTAATTTACAATGACACGTGGGCCCACAACTAACCAAAGCGTCGAAAGCTGTGAACCTACAGTTTTTGATGATTCAAGTCCAACTGTTGTCCTTGACAAAATCCGCTAACTACGGACTATCTTGAGCCTAAAATGGTGGAAATGAGGGTGATGAGATTATATAATCCTAGTGAGTAAACAGACATCATCAAAAATATCTAAAGTCGAGTAAATGGAGACAAATTTAAATTCGTTCGTTGTATTACAGTTCATCTTATCTCAACTCATTTCAATCGAGTAAAATAGAATTATTTTACTTGAATAATTAATATGGCTTATGAATCTCTTAAAAACTTGGCTCTTGCCAAAATCATTCTCAGGGATTCCCCGGTCGAGGCATCTGACCGAGACCACCAAGGTTATTAAATGTCATATACACATGAACATATTTTTCCATCTAAAAACATAGTCATTCCTTGACGTTGGCTGAGTCTCACTCCCACGTGGTAGTTTGCGTAACGTGCACTCAAACTTTACCTCAAGAGATACCCTTCACATGGCTCTCCGATCGAGGTAAGATATAACTAATTCTGTGCCCCCTCTTATAGGCTAGTCCACAGAACCTTCCACTACAAGGATTATTTTATCTACCACCAGATTCATAAAAATTCCAACTGCATGATATGGCAATTATTGCTACCTAGCCTCTCAAGGTTGAATACACAATACGTATAATTCCAACATAAATACCAGTTCAACCATCATGCTCACATATTGCTATAAGCCATTCAATTTAAACACAATTTATAACACAACAAGTAGACAATCTCCAATTACTCTATTTTCCAAAATCATCATTTAATTTCTGGAAATTTATTAAATCATATTTTGTTTATAAAACATAAAGATTTTTCCATTTAAACTTATTTTTTCATAAAATTGGATAAAAACCTACTTTAGATAATTAAGATGATAGTAACGTTACTCACAGTACTAGGAGTTCGAAATACTCTTATTCTCGATCTTCGAGTACAATCTTTGTACTCTTACCAAATGTCTCACCACCTTTACTTACTAAATCCCTTGAAATCCCACACTTTTTCTTCAATTTTTCCTCCTAGGGTTTCTTTTCTTTCTTTCCCTCTTTTGTTCTTGTTTGGCCGACCATGATGAAGAGAATGGGATGGTGTAGGCTGATTTTTATAGCTAAATAATAAAATAATCTAAAGTTGCCACATGTCACCTTACCATTGGTCCACTTTTTAAATACTTATCCTTTAAACTTTAATTCTCCACCACATAAAATGCCATAATTATCCATTCGAATAATGAATAAAATCCTTGGTTTTGACAAGTGTTGGGTGGTGAAAATTACAATTTTACCCTAGGGTGGTAAAATTACCATTTTACCTTTATGCTCTGAAAGATACCGAGATCACAATTTTTCACTTTTCAACCACAAATTATACTCCAAATGATCGATCTTAGTCAAATGTGGTCAAAATCTTTTCTAAAAATTCTCATTTTGTCCTCGAGTGGCAAAATGACCATTTTACCCCAAGATCATGAAAATTCCAGTTTGACTCCAAATCAATCCTCGAACTCCCTATCATCATTTTAACTTATTCCTGGACTTTAAAATTCTCAATTTCATCTTCAAATCTCCATTTGAACTAGTTTGAATTTTAAATCAACTTTGTTGTACCTCTAGGTACACTACCGACTCTTGACAATTTTTCGAGGCTTTCCAAGTATGCTAACATGTTGTCCATCACATGTATGATATGGCAAGTATCTTAGGCCTGGGCTTGACACACACACACAGAAGTCCATTCAAAAAATAAAGTTTCACTTGAATTGATGCATGAATTTAAGGATTAGTTGTATGTTACCTTAGGCTGGAATTTGAGTTAATTTCTAAGGAAAAATTGAGAAATCATATTTTGGTACTTCTATCTCTCGTTTAAGGATTTTTTGTGTTTTCTTTTTGTGATTCTTTTCTTTTGCTCGAGGACTAGTTAAATTTTAAGTTTGGGGGTGTGATAATTCTATTTTATAGAATTATTTTATTCCAATTTTGTTATTAAATATTAGCTAAGTCCTCAGTTTTTAATTATAATTTACTTAATTTTTAATCATTTTTATATTTAGTTTATTTTTAAATGAGTTATTTTAATTTTATGTTATTTCTTTTAATTTGGTTAATATTTATTAGATTTTATATTTTTGGTAGGAACTAAAGTAATTGGACCTAGTTTTGAAAAGTAAAGTGTTGAAAGGCCCTTGAAGTTTGCTTGCATATGCTTGAGTGTTTTGGTCATATCTCGAGCTAAAGAACTCCAATTGCTGTGATTCTTAGACCATTGGAAAGCTAAGAGACAGAGCTACAATTTGGATGAAGATAATATTGCCCATTTCTACTTCAAAGATAGAGAAAATTCCATCAAAAAGTTACTAGATGTTTTATGCCAGGAATAGTAGTTTGTAAAGACTGACAAGTGATTTTTGGGCCTCTCATTATGTTTTTAAGCCTAATTAAACCCAAAGTCAACTTGAGAAGTTTAGGTTAAGTTTGTTAGTATATATAGGATATTTTAAGACCATTAAGAAAGCTTTTGGGAGATTCAAGAAATTAGAAGTCGAGGCTGAAATTTGAAGATTAAGTCGGCGAATATTGTTTTGTTTTCTTCCTTGGCTTTTATTTTCTTGTTACTCTCAATGGCTAAATTTTATACAATGTTATTTGTTTTTGCAATTATAAGTAGCTAATTTTCTTTTTCTAGGATTGAAATTGAACTCACATGTAGTCTAAGTTTTTAATCTCTTGTTTTACTTATTTTCAATGGGAATTGAATTGTTTATTCCAATTTGTTCTTAATACTTTTAATTGCCTGGCCACCAATTAAATTGATTTAGGAACCTAAACAAACTTGGGAAAGGAAGTTTAGTGTAGACTAAAATTGGGATAGGATATGATCATATCAATTGATTTGTGTATAGGATAGGGATATACCTATAGGCCATATGTGGCCAAATTAGAGCCTGAACTTAATGAGTCTGTTTTAATTTCAATTCACATAGGGATATAATGTTTTGGTTAAAATAGATATTTTTATAGGATGAGTTGGGAGACCCTTATAAATAATTTAGGACTCTAGGTTAGCAATTCAACCCATTGAAATAAGTTGAGGAAAGGTAAAATTTAGATGAAGTGTAAGGGATATTGTAATCCTAGGCTTAATTAATTTGATCTTTTCTCAACTTATTATTTTGATTTTTTTTGTTAGTTTAAATTTTAGTTTATTAGTTTTATTTAATTACTCAATTTGGATTGTTTGGATAAGATTAAATTGTTTTAATTTTAGTACTTAGTAAGATTTTAGATTAATTCCCTGTAAGATCGACACTCTGCTTGTTTATATACTATATGTTCGATACGTATACTTGCGTAGTAGAATTTTAGCTGTCAAAGCATATTGTAAAATCTTTATCACAAAGTTGACTAATGCTTAGCAAATTATGTTTTAAACCTTGAACAAATAAGACATGTTTGATTTGTGTTTGAGATGTGTTACCAATGGTTCCAATTCCTTGGATAATACCTTTGGAGTCATCATGAAAAGAAACACTACCACACTTGTTCCTATCAAGCGTAGCAAATAAGTTTTCATTACTAGTCATGTGCCTTGAGCAGCCATTATCCAAGTACCAAGGCTACTTTTTCTTTGGTTAAGCTTCAAAATGTTGATCCTTTTGTCCTTAATCAACCTACAAAATAGATTTTTAGTTTTTCTTTAAAGGTACCTTTGCTTTGATAGACCCTTGGGGGTTAGCAATCATATGTGATCTTTTTAGAACCTAAACCAATTTCGTTCTAGGAAAAATTCTGTTATAATGAAAACATTCATAAGACAAATGACCTTTCTTATCACGCGCATAACAGTGACCTGAGATAGTATTAATTTTCTTGCTATGGCTTGTTTTTCTTTTAAACTCTTCTTCATCTTTTGATTTCAATTTTAGTCTTTCTTCTCTATCGACTTTAAATGCATCATTTTCATCAACAACACTTTTTTTCTTTTCAATTCAAGTTTCAAGAATTCAAAATCAATTTTAGAGTGTTTTAGTTCAATTTGAAGCATGCTTCTTTGATCAAAAATAGAGTTGTACTGATGCTTGATTTTTTCTAACTCTTCATTCAATGTAATAGCCTTTTTCTTCATAATCTTATATTTTAGAGCAAGTTTTTTAAATTTAGCATATAGACAGTCATATTCATCTTGCAAATCATCGTAGGAAATATCACATGAATTAAAAGTTACCACATTTTCTCTTTCCTTTGCGATCAAGCAGAAATTGGCTCTTTCTTCCAAATTTTCTTTTTCTTCATATGAACTTGATGAATCATTATTAAACCACATTACTGCCACCTTTGCTCTTTTTGGTTTCTTCATTTTCTTTGAGGTTTCTTTTTTAAGTAATGGACATTCTAATCTGAAGTGTCCTAGTTTTTTGCATTCAAAACACACCATCTCATCCTTTCTATTGAAATCGCTATTGTACTTGTTTTTCCAAGAGGGACCTTGATCCTTATTGTAATTTTTTCTTCCAAACTTTATACTTTTTTGTAATGACCTTTTTCCCGATCGTTATCAGTGTCTAAGAATTGCAGGAGAACCTACCAAATCTTAAACAAGCCTTCAAAATTATCATTTTGTCAAACCATAGCACATCCATCGGAAATCTCATAATCATCACAATTCATCAATAGCAAATATTCTCTCTAGACATTATGTTTCATCATCATATAAATATATAAGTTTACATTTTACACAATTGTTTACTTCCAAAACAAAATATACTATAAATGACCCAACCTTTGATAGTGGAGTGACTCGAAATAGGTAACTAGGAGATGCCTTTACCTACATTGCAGTGGACCATAATATGTCGATGAAAAGCATGCTAGCTGGTCACTTCTCTGCAAAATAAAAATATTGGGGTGAGTCTCACAGACTTAGTGATCATTGGTTCAATGAGTAAGGCGTAAATGGGAAACAAGCCAAAGATAGAAATTTTGAATATTAAAAGCATATGAATATATAAACCATTTAAAATTAAATGAAACATTTGTGCCTTACATATAAACCACTAATTTTAATGCAAAGTAATCATTTAACAATCATTGTATCACAGCTAGTGTGAGTGAAAGATTTCTGTCATCAAAATCATTTAAACCTTTATTTAAAATTGGACTAACATAAACACACACACTCCCATGAAGTCAAACATTATCAAAGCTTATACACAAGCTCATAAATCATCTCATCCTCGAGGTATTAAACTCAACGTCATTGTATAAATAAATGAGCTACGAAAAAGCTTGTAATTCTCACCATGCGAAAGAATTCATGTTTGAAAACCCAAAGAGATATCACTATCGAGTACGTAATCATAGTAATCAACTCATGGACCAGTTTCCACGTAATAACATCCGAAAAGCACCACTCCACCGAATTCCCACAGCCATAGCAATCTTGACGATGTTGGCCAACATCGGAGAAATCATGTGGTCGCAACCACGTATATCAACTTGTGGCCTAGCCATATCTAACAGCTCGTCGGATACCCAAAGTTTCTCTAGCTAGAGCTCACTTGTGCATAAGGGGTCACACTATCCCGATGTGTTCGACCTACTCTCAAATCTCTCGGTTTGATGAAACCATTTAAAAATCAAGTTGGGTTCTTAAAAGCTCATTTCAAATCTATTTCCAAAATACCAATCATGGTAACATGATGAAACCCCTTTTGTAAGACTTTATAATACAAAACCTTTGCATGACATTTAAATATCAAATCAGCATGGTGAACATAAAGTTTATTCATGAATGCATATCATACAAACATATAAGGCACATTTGGACATAAACCATGGTAAAGAGCTTGTTTCCTGATTTCTAAAACCCTTTGCATATATAGCTTATATATATATATATATATTCAAAGTAATTTCAAAAGTCATGGTTTCTACAATTGTCTAACATTTCTACCAACTCATGCTTTCCACAATAACAGTTTATAAA
This sequence comes from Theobroma grandiflorum, assembly GCA_036013995.1. NCBI lineage: Eukaryota > Viridiplantae > Streptophyta > Magnoliopsida > Malvales > Malvaceae > Theobroma > Theobroma grandiflorum. The sequence continues at coordinate 12,274,598 of CP142126.1, forward strand.
TCTTTCACGAATAGGTATTTAAAACCACCTATCGTTTTCTAACAACTCAAGCTTCCATGATGACATTGTATAATTCATAATCGAATAGTAGTATATGAAACATTATTCTATATATTATGAAACCTTTTTGAAGTAGACACCCCTTACTCACCTCACAATAACGGGATATTACTTCGCCATTGATTTGGGTGCATCTCTCGCTAATTTTCCTTACTAATCACATGTCACCTCATCTAGTACACCACCGCAGCAATTATTCTTCAATTATCAATTTCCTGGCAGCAATTAAACTCAAGATACTTAACGACTTTACAATTTGGTCTATCTCACATTTTCTGCCTTCACTAGCTTAATGCTTTTATAGTTATTCTTTATTCTTTAGTCTTATTCAAGAACTAATCATTATTCTAGTAGTTCAATTCATGCTATAGTCATCTTTATTTCAAATTAATCTCACGCTCACACACAATTGCATATGGGCAACAACTTTACCAAGTATTCTCAAGTCTTTACATCCATCACTTTTTACCTTTTACTTTCTTCAAAACTTTACATTCTCACAGCATCAAATCCCACAATTGTTGGTCCCAAATATGAGTGCTAAAAGGAAGTGAATAGCACTAATTCGGCTCTTAAGCAAGATTAAGATCTAATCTTAAAACACGAGAGGTAAAACAAGAAAGACAATAGACAAAGGGTTTAGAGTGGTTCGGTCCAAAACCTACATCCACTACCTTGATTGTCCAACCAAGGATTTTCAAACCAATCACTAAAATAGTGGAATTCACAAGCTTCCACCAAGCTTTTACAATAGCTTTTACAAGGCTTAGCCATAACCTTTACACTAGTTTTTCACAAGCTCAACTAAAACCGAATGTGATTTTTGATAGGCTCAACCACAACCTACAACAATGGTTTTTCAAAGGCTCAACCAAAACCCAACACCTAACTTTTCAAGGCTAAGTTAGAACCTTCACTATTTCAAGCAACCTAGCTTGAAACAATCACTTAGAGTGAATCCTTCACTCTAAGAATACAAAAATAGAAGTAGAGAAAGTACCTATTGATCACACAGTTGATCTAAGTGGTACAAGTTCAAGTGCTAAACACAAATACAAAAGATAGGCGTTTGAGTGCAGTGAAGTGTACAAAGAATTTCTAAGTTTTCTGCTCTTTCTTGACTTGAATATGATGAAATCTTTCAATAATCTTCCAAAAGTTGGTTCCTAGCCATTTGAAGATCCTTTTATACTTGGAGAGGCATGTCTGATGGCTGTTAGGTAGTTTGTGACAGTTAGAAACAGTTTAGGGTAAGTTCGAGCTGTTAATCTATCTTGTAATGCTCTGGTGTAAGTTGCAGACAAAGAGCTCTTAATCGACTAACATTTTTCCTTGGTCGACTAAGTTGGTTCTGTCTTCGTCGTAGATTCTGGCAGAGATCACTTAATCAACTAACTCATTGTCTTGGTCGACTAAGTCGATTCTATTTCTCAATATGCTTTAGCCCGTCACTTTTCCAATTTGAATTTTAGCCAACCAATGTTCTTCAATGTTCAACCGATGAGCTTTCTTTATGTTGATCAATCTTGTTCCTTATTCATATCCTCTTTTTAAAGTGCTCATTGGGAAGATTGAGCTATTGTTTCTTTATAAAATATTTGTCCTGCACACTTGGATAGAAATGTTAGACACACAATGATGGGAATGTTTTATAATCATCAAAAACTAATGGAGCCAACAAAAACTAGTATAAGCATTCTTCCTAATCCTTAATCATATAGAATGCACAATCAAGGAATAGGCCATAATTTTTCTTACCTTTCTCAATAATTTAACTTGAGCTAAAACCAAGAAATCTCAAGCTCCTTCGTAGCATAATCTTATATTCCTTGCGAATCACCAACATGCATGGGTTTCTTGGCACCCTCACAGTGTTCTTTTTGCTACCACAAACATTTTCACACAATCACAATTCATTTCCTTAAGAAATTCATAGATCAAATTCAAACTTTACTTACCTAAACTTTCCTTGAACCCGTGAATCATTCACACTTTCTTTTCCTCTTGATCTAAAGCTTTTTCTTTTGTATTTCTTGACCACTATGAGAACTAACTCATATCTCTTCAAACAAGATGGATTTCTAAAAGTAATAAAGCTTGATGATAGGAAAATGGCAAGAAATAAGCTCACGGGTACTAGGAAGAAAAATGGAGTAACCAAGCACTTTTCTCTCAAGGGTGGTGGACAAGACAATAAAAATGAGCTTCCATCCCCCTTTTTCTTTGTTATGGGCGAATTTCTCAAAGCAAAATCCTTAAAATGGCTTTTATTTCCATTTTTCTCATACATGGGCGGATTGCCCAAGGTCACTTCCTTTTTCTATTTTTATTTAATCACATGCCATGCCATGCAATTCCTTTCTTTGTTATTAACACCACTTTCCATTAGTGGCTTTTGCATGCAATGTTTCCTTATCCATTATTTTATCTTTTGGTTAGATTGCCTTGCCCATGCATTGGTTCACATGGTATTTTCTTTTAGTTTATTTCATTTTGCATTTCATTTCACATGTATTTCTATGCATTTCATTTTCATTTCCTTTTAATGCCACCTTATCACCCAATAATATTTCATGCACATTTTCTTTGCCAATAACCTTTGCCATCCCATGAACCAATAAGAATTCATGCATTTTTCCACTCTTGAATCCTATTTAGCCTCCTTCAAACCAATAAGATTTCATGCAACAAAATTTGTTCTTTCTTTTTCTTATTAAATCAAATCAAGTGTAAGGATTATACCTTTTTCTTTAAATACCATGGGTTATCTTTGCCAAACCATGGTTTCCCTTGCCATTTCATTTTACTTGCATCCTACTTGAGTTTTATCTTGGTTTCCATAATAGAAATATATATACATTAAATATTCATTTAGCTTAAAATGGAGAAATTGCACATAAGTCTTCTAACTTTTTTCTTATTTACTATTTGACCAAACTTTTCATCCTTCATAATTTGGTCTTTCGAACCTTTCATAAATTGCAAATTGAACCTTCAACTTTTAATATTTAAAACTTCACCCCTTAACTTTTCATTATTTACAATTCCACCCCCAACTTCTTATTTTTTTTAATTAGGTCCTCCCGTCATTCCTTTGTTTCAATTCTCTTCTATTTTTCTTTCTTTACACTTGTACAAATAAAATGTCAAATTCATACTCCACCAAGGTGTCACCATAATATTTAAATATATACTTACTCTTTCTTATTTAATTTAATAAAGGCACGCAAGCCCCACCAAACCTTCCTTTCTTCAAAATTTTTCTTACTTCCACTCCCCCACTTAGACAAATTATACAAATCGAACATCCTTCATGTAATATAACCAATTGGACATTGGTATTATTTTAATATTATTTTATTCTAAAATTTTCCTCTAGCCTTCCAAAGCTCCAAAATATCTTCCTTTGCCCCGGTTTAGCTCTATAACACTTTTTTACTTCCACAACTTTGACCTCAATAAGATATTATTATTTTATTATAAGTTTATCGTATACAAAATATTTTACCTTAAAATATTCCTTTCACCCTTCAATACTTTTAAACATTTTAATTAACCTATCAAAATATGTGATGTTGCACTTTTTGTCCCATTAGCTTTCTAAATCATATAGCCATCATGGCTTGCTCTTCATCTTCATCACTTGATAACTCTTCTAATGCCTCTTCAAGTAAACAAATCTTGAGTGCCAAATTTTTCTTCCTTTCTTTGGTTTATTTCTTTTCCTCCTTTTCTTTTTCTTTCATTTCAAGTTCATGTGTGAGGAGTAAGCCTCAAATTTCTTCATGGATGACCACATTGAGATCTTTGGGTTCTCAAATTGTTGTGACTTTAAGTTTCCAACTCTTAAGAAGACATCTAAGTAATCTTTTTACTAGCTCATGTTCAGGCATAGGTTTGTCAAGTTGATTGAACTTGTTTGTAATTGATAAACCTACCACACATGGTAGTGACATTTTCACCTAGTTCCATTTTAAATATTTCATTATTATGGGTGAGTGAGGCAATTTTAGACTCTTTTACTTATGATGTCCCTTCATGAATGACTTTAAGTTTTTCTCAAATCTCTTTAACTGTTGTACAGCTAGAGATTTTATTAAATTCGAAAAGAGTAACTACACAATGAAGAGTATTGTTGGCTTTAAAATTTGTTTGGGCTTTTTTGACTTCAGCCATAGTCCACTCAGCTCTAAGTTTAAGCATTTTCTCACTAGTGACAAAACTAGGTGAGCTAAGAACAGAAGGTCCTTTCGTAATAATATCCCACATTTAATAATGAAAGACACTAATGTATTTTGAGATCTTGTCAAGCCCAACACTATAAATATTTGCCATGTCATGCATCTACTTGATAACATGCTGGTATACTTGGAAAGCCCTGAAAAATGAACAAAAAGTCGATAGTGTACCTAGTGGTACACTAAGTTGATTTAAGCCTCGAACTAGTTCAAATAGAGATTTTAAGATGAAATTGACAATTTTAAAACCTCAAGATGACTTAAAATGGTGATTCGGAGTTCGAGGACTGATTTAGAGTCAAATTGGAATTTTCACATTGTAGGGGCAAAATGGTCATTTTTCACTTGAGGTTAAAATTGGAATGTTGGATGAAATTTTTGATTAAGATTGATCATTTGGAGTATAATTTGAGGTTGAGAAGTGAAAATTCTTAATTCTGATATTTTTTTAAGCATAGGGGCAAAATAGTCATTTTGCCACCCCAAGGGCAAAATTGTAATTTTGCATCACTCAACACTTGTCAAGCCCATAAATTTCAGCCCGGGTGGCCAATTAATCGGGTGATAGATCGAATTAGGCGAATACCGTTTTATTTAGGTACACAATTAAATTTATGTAGAGCCTACAATAGTTTTATAATGGTATGACCTAATATATTGAATTATGTATCGTGTATTATGTATAGGTGGTGAGCCCTCTAACAAGGGTAAAGATAGTGTGACAAAGGACTAAGAATAAGAGTATTTCGAGCTCCTAATACTATGAGTGAACTTGCATTTCAACTATTTTGGGAATTTTAATTGAGTTGAGATGAAATGCTTGAATGATTTATATCCAATTTTTATTTAAAAATGAGTCTCGGGAACAAGCCTTTGACAATTATTTTAATGTTATGAGTGTGTACATTGTGTAAAGAAAATGAATACATGCTCATTTGTTGTGTTGATAATGATATGAATGAATAGATGATGTGTATTAATGACTAGAGAATGTACGAGTAGGGAGTGCACACATGGTCATATTGCTTGGTGTGAGTAAGGAGTGCACTAGACTTGAGCAAAGTGGGGACGGCGATACGTAATGCCCACGATTCCTGGGAACTCTCACGCATGAACTGTGGCGAAGCGTGACTCTCCTCCTAGGGGCTTGCAAGGACGGCAATATATAACGCTTGCGAGTGCTCTGATGAGTACCTCTTTTTGCCACTAAGGATAGAGAGGACTTTGCGGTGTATTGTAATTGCACGTGATTTTATATATATGCGTAATGTAGTGTGCATGATGGAAAAATGTGATTGTATGGTATGTGAACCTTGAGAAATTCTGTCACGACCCAGAACTACCATTGAGTCCTTGACAATTGCCGTGATGTCCCGATAGGCCCTCATCCCCCGAGAGTAAATCGAGACCTCGCAAAGCTCTTGTACTAGTTTTTCAACTCCCCTGTGAGTCTTTATTTACTAATTTCATGTTCGTAAACATTTCATCCAATTTCAGACCAAAATTGTGAAAAAGATGAAATTTGCTACACATGGGCATTTCGGTCATTTTCGTCGAAAATTTTAAAATTTGGAAAAATGTTATACATGCGTAGAGAATACATAATTCGCAATCAAAATTGAAATTGGATATCTAAAACATGCAATTTAAGTGAAATTATATTTAATAAAATAAAATAAAAATATTCCATAAAATAATGTATGTTCTTATAAAGTAATTTTTTATATAGATATCCCGAATTAATTTTTGTGGCATGAAAGCAAAATATATTATTACATACTGTAATACAGTTAACTGAAGTATAAGATTTAATTTACAATGCTAAGTGGGCCCAAAATAGAAAGATATCGACTAGGAGATGGACCTTTGGAAATTAAGGTGGCCACTCCAAACTTCCTCCTCAACAAAAACTCTCTATCTACTGATGCTTGTAAGCCTGAAATGGGTGAAATTGAGGGTGGTGAGTTTTACAACTCAATGAATAAATAAATACCATCCACAATATTTAAAGTCGAATAGATGGAGACAATATAAAAATGCAATATCATAAAGTAATTGATAACACCAAATTTAGTACCTCATACAAAACAATTTCATTTTATCAAAACACAAGGCTTATGATTCCTTTCACAAAAACTAGGCTTAGGCCAAATCTCATACTCGTGGACACTTGATCAGAGCATCCCATCGAGTCCGCCAAGGCTGTAAAAATCATATGCAAATAAAATATTTATTTGAGTTTACAATACAACCGTCCCTTGGCGTTGGCTAAGTTCAACTTCACGTGGTGGTTCAGCATGAAATGAACTCGATCTTTACCTCAGGAGTTACTCTCATCGTCTCTCGTATCAAGGTAAAAATAATCACTGGGTTTACCGTGCCCTTCTAATTGACTGGTCCACGGAAACCCGCCACTGCAGCGACTAATTAACCCACCAATCAACAAAATTTTTGCAGCATAACAAGGCAATTTTTATACTAGCCAGCCTACACGGCAAACAGCAATTCATGCAATTTCAACACAATAAACCAGCCAAGCATGCTCTCCAAGATCATAAGCCATAAATTTCAAATTAAATACATAAGCACAAGTTCAGCATAAGTCTCCACATACTCAGTGTTATAAAATCAATTCTTTTCGATTAAAAATCATTTATAAATTCATTTCATTAAAAGCACGAAAACAGATAAAACTACTCTAGATATTGAAAATGGTAATTTATCCACTCACTATTTTAAGAGTCTGAAACACTCCTAGTCTCGATCGTCCGACACAATCTCTTTGCCTTTGTTGGAGGGTTCACCACCTATACGTTATGCGCGACACGAATTTCAATAAATTATGTCAATTAAAAATAATTGATTTCAGGCTCTATAATTCTAAATGAGTGCATGAAATGCAATGCAAACTGTCTGAATAACTATCTAAACACGGTATTCGACCTAGTTCGCCTACAAGCGTCTGAATTGACTAAAGTCTCCAAATTAATTCCAAATTGATTTTTTTCAATTTCTATATCTTAATTACACCCAATTTACCTTAGTGACTATGAATGTGATGTAAATTATCAATCCAAATCACATAGTGCACTTGTCTACAATTTAGGCAAAAATTTCAATTTTTGCACCAAAATTTCCTATTAATTTTCCAACTTCATAATTCATCAAAATTCACCTGATTACCTCAAATTAGCATCAATTTTAATAGCCATTCTCTCCCTAGAAGAATCGGCCTTATGGGTTTCAAGGTGAAAATTTTGGTTTTCATGCTAGGTTTTGTTATATTTCGATTCTACCTAACTAAAAATATTAAATCACCTCAAAATCTATCAAAATAATTGATCAAAACCATCCATGGAGGTTCGGCCAGCAAGGGTGTGTCATACCCACATGTGATTTTTGCATGGAAAATGGAAAAGAAAGCTTGGGTAGTGAAATTCACAAGAAAAACCAAAGAAATTTTACCTTTACTTACGAATTTGCTTGAATTCCCACACTTTTCCTTGGATTTTCCACCTAAGTTTCTTGGTTTTTCTTTTCCCCTTTGTGTTCTTGCCAAAGCAAACCCTTATAAGAGAGAAATAATGGTGTGGGCTGATTTTTTAAGTCTATTTATAAGATAAATAAAATATTATTTAATTTTGACACATTTTAATTTTTTATTAATTCTTTATTCATTAATTATCCATTTGACTTTCTTTATCTACCATATATTTTTCTTCACTTATCCATAGCTTACATGAAGTTTCTAGACTTAGCCAAAATCTTGGTCGAGTAATTTTCAAAAATTACACTTTTGCCCCCGTAAAAGTGAAAAATTAAATTTTTGTCTCAAATATTGAAAAATTGCCAAAATGCATATTTTTAACTCCTCATACGCATATCATTCTTCAATTAATCAAATTTGATCCAAATCCTTTCAAAAATTCAAATTTCATCCTCGGGTGGCAAAATGACCATTTTGCGCCTAAAACACTAAAATTTCATATTGACTCCAAATTAACCCTCGAACTCCTAATTACTATAATATGACACTCTAGGGTTTCAAAATTCTCAAATTCATCCTCAAATCTCTATTTAAACCAATTCGAGGTTCAATTCTCTTAATCATACCACTAAGTACACTATCAACTTTTAACTAGTTTTTTGGAGCAATTCAATGTGCAAGCACGCTATCAAATGCATGTGAATGGCATGTCAAAGATAAAACAGGGTTGGGCTTTACAAATTCTCCTTTATTGCAAATTGTTTTAACTTGAGGAAAAAGGGTTCTAACATGAAACCCTCGTATGGTTGAGTGAAACCCTTGTTCCGTGACAGTTTATGATAAACCGTCGATTTTGCTATCTTGCTAGAATGATTGATGTAATTTCATAGTTGCTTTATCATTGAATGTTAAATAACTCCAGGTTAAGTGGAAGGGGTTTTAATATTAACTTGATGTAAGTTGTCTTGTTTCCAAATAAGTGCATCATGGTTCTCAATTTCCTGATTATTACTGCTTGTTCCCTTTTAAGGTTCGCTCACTGAGTTTTGTACTCACTGTTTCAAAAATTCATGTTTTCAGATCAAGAGACTGTTGGATCCTAGTTGAGGAGTCCTCGTAGTTCATCTCCTAGGTAGGTGTATGGCATTCAATAACAATCCTTTCTCTGTTGTCTCCGCTGAAAGTCATGGGTCCTTTTGTTTGTGAATATGTTCATGTAATGTAAATTACTAAGTTACATGTCTTGAGCAGAACATGTATATTTTAATCGATAATGCCATCATGAGTTAGCTACTTTCACACCAGCCGGAATGCGTATGGATGAATTAATCGATGAGACGTTAAGAAATAAAAATGGAATAGGCTTGCTTGGGTTTGGTGAGCTACGCTCATCGGGCCCATGTGCTGGTCATGGCCCATAAATCGGGCTGTGACAGACTTGGTATTAGAGCCCTAGGTTGTTTAGGTCCTAGGATGTTCTTGTTTGGTCCAACGGAGAGTCGAGTCTTTATGTGGGATCTTTGATTATAAACTGTGAACCATGGCACATCTCATAATCAAGGAACCACGTAAATTCCCTATCTTAAAAACCACCTTATTTCCTTAACTGTGACTAGGAACTGTGTTTAATAATAGGTGTTTACTCTTGTCTAGGTAAGAATGCCGCCTAAGACACGAGCCGCCCTAAGACGGATGTCACGACCCAATTCTCGGGCCATGACCGATGCAAGGACCCAATGAGCATAGCTCACTAAGCCCAAGCAAGCCTATTTTCACTTACTTTATTTTACTCCACATATACTCGTGTGAGGCATCCACACGTAATGCACCCAGTGTGCATACAAAGCCAATTAACAATGACATATCCGATCATACATACACACACACCTTTCCCCGGGTGTGAACACAACCAAATCACAATGGCATTATCAATCATACTATACATGCACTACACCAGTCATGTGTTTAGCACTTTACATTGCTCACACATTTACATTCATACCGGTCAAACAAAAACTATGACAATGTACATTACATGTACATAACTACCATACAAAAGCCCATGACTTCCAGCGGAGACATTTACAATAAAAACAGACAACTATTGAATGCCAAACACCTACCAGGATATGAACTACAATGATCCCACGATCTATGAATCTACAATCTCCTGATCTGAAAACATGAATTTTTGAAAACGGTGAGTACAAAACTCAGTGAGCAAACATTAGGTAGGAACAAGCAATAATATCTGGAAAGATTATAAAAACATGATGCACACATTTGGAACACATTCATTTTGATCCAATTTATTATCAAACCCTTGCCCTCACTTTAATTTAATTTATAATTAAATAATATTCAATTTCACACACAAATACACAATATCACCATTATCTCACCAGCTCATGTGCAACCCCCACATCGCGCACATAGCTGGAGTTATAGTGTGCATCCACCCACATCGTGCACATATCTATATTAATCATGTGCATTCACCCACATCGTGCACATATCTATATTTATCATTTGCATTCACCCACATCGTGCACATATCTAGATTTATCATCTGCATCCACCCATCCACCCACATAGTGCACATATCTAGATTTATCGTGTGCATCCACCCACATCGTGCACAACCAATATCATTCGCCATATTTCTACATTCAATATCATCGACATGTGTTTCCCCATATCGTACACATGTACATTTATATATATATCAACACAATTCAATATCAATACATCTCACATATTTACCCATATATGACAACACAATTTCATGCCTTCATGCATACCACAATTCATCACATAATTTCATGCTTTCATGCATACCACAATTCACTCAACACATAATTTCATGCTTTCATGCATACCACAATTCACCACATAATTTCATGCTTTCATGCATACCACATTTCACCACGTAAAATCATTTATTTTCAAGGGCTTGTTCCCGACACGTATTTTTAAAAACTTTGGATAAATCATTTAATTATCCATTTCAATACAATGTGCATTTCCCAAATAATTTGAAATGCAAGTTCACTTACAGTATAGAAATCTGGATTTCAGGTGCACTCGGATTAATAGTGCTCAATCATGATCCCTTTGCCTTTTTGAGACGTCTTACCACCTTGACACAGAATAAAATTAAAAAATTTACTATATTACCCCCAAGCTAACATAAACTAATTTAGATTATTAACGCATGATAGGCAAACCAAAAATGCGCCCGATTATTGCTTTAAAGCGGTGTCGATTAAATTCAACCGTTCACTCGATAAATTGGCCAATATGCCCAATTTGATTCCAAATTGCACCATTCTTTTTCTAATACCTTAATTCACCACATACCATTTAATTAGTGCCAATTTCAGCAATAAACTTTTCCATTTCTTCATGGAAAAATTCAACCATTACAGTGCATTATCACTGTAATTTTTCTAATAAACTTTTTCACTTTGATTTGTCGTTTTTTTCCAATTTATTTCATTCCAAATGAAATCATTTCATTTGGAATGAAACAATTTCTCATTGGCTTTCAACACCCTAGGTTCAGCCTTGAATGATTCATGGGGAAATCGAAGTTTCTTTTTACGGTTTTGCTTACTAACATGCTAACCTACCTCCAAACACTAACATAGTCTAGAATCAAGCCAATCCAATAATCATTCCTCATCCATACCCATTTTTCATAATTGAGTTCATCATGATATCTCAATATTCAACCATGGAAATCAAGAACAAAAGCATAGGTATTGTAGATCATAAGCCAAAGTGAAGAATTATTACCTTTTTCACTTGATTTTCCTTGAAAATCACACTTTGTCTTGAATTTCCACCTAGGTTTTATGGTTTTTCCCTTTGTTCTTCTTTCCTTTCCCTTAAATCTGGTGTGTGCCGAAATTAGAGAGCGAAAGTAGGTTGAAATGGCTGATTTTTATGCCTTAATAATAAAATATCAAGCATGCCACGTGTCGCATGCTTATTTGCCCATTTTTTTAACTTTTTGACTTTTTCTTTCAATTCTTTTTCACCACTTGATTAGCCTATTCAAGATCTGATCAAAAGATGATCATGGCTGGAAAAATATGTTCTAGTGGTGTAAAATTACGGTTTTGCCCCCGAGATGGTAAAATTACGATTTTACCCTTATACTCCGAAATGTCCCGGAATTATATTATTTTCACTGTCCAACCTCAAATAACACTAATATTAATCCATATTAACCAAATGGGACAAAATCCTTTCAAAAAATTTCCCGTTTAGTACTCCGGTGGTAAAATTACCATTTTACCCTTGTTCTCCGAAAACACCGGGAATCACAATTTTACACTGCTAAACATCATTTTATAATCCAATAATCATAACTGTATTTCATAAAATTATTTTTGGTCCAATGTGATCAAATTTTTGACTAAAAATCTCAATTAAATCATCAAATGAGAAAATGACCGTTTTGTCCCTAATCGGTCAATTTTCCCGATTGACTCCAAACTGGATCTTGAACTCCAAATCACTATTCTAAGCTATTCTGTGGGTTTCAAAATTTTCAAATTTCTCTTAGAATTTCTATTTGAGCTAGTTCAAGGTTCAATTTAACTTAATCGTACCACTAGGTACAATACCGACTTTTAACAGATTGACAAGGTTTCACACTCTCCCCCACTAATAGAAATTAGATCCCCGAATTTAAATTCAAGTAAAGTGACTTACCTTTACATATCGAAGAGGTGTGGATACTTTGTCCGCATTTCCTCTTCAGCTTCCCATGTTACCTCTTCACTATAGTGATTTTGCCACAACACTTTCACTAAGGCTACATCCTTTGATCGGAGCCTTTTGACTTGTCTGTCAAGGATAGCTACTAGTTGTTCCTCATAAGTTAAATCATCTTGCAACTGAACAGTTTCATACCGTATTACATGTGAAGGATCTGGATTATACTTCCTCAACATAGACACATGGAACACGGGGTGAATACTCGAAAGGTTTGGCGGTAATGCCAATCGATATGCCACTGCTCCGACCCTCTCTAAGATCTCGAAGGGTCTTATATACCGAGGACTTAATTTACCCTTCTTACCAAATCTCATTACCCCTTTGGTTGGCGAGACTTTTAGAAATACATGGTCTCCCACTTGAAACTCCAAATCCCTCTATCGGTTATCCGCATAGGACTTTTGTCTACTCTGAGCTGTAAGCATCCGTTGACGAATCATACAGATTTTCTCAGTGGTGTCCTGCACCAACTCAGGCCCCAACATTTTCCTTTCCCCTACTTCTAGCCATCCAATGGGTGATCTGCACCTCCTTCCATACAATGCTTCAAATGGTGCCATTTGGATGCTAGATTGGAAACTGTTATTGTAAGCAAATTCAACTAAGGGTAAATACCTACCCCATTTGAGTCCAAGGTCTATTACACATGCCCTCAACATGTCTTCCAAAGTCTGGATGGTTCGTTTAGACTGTCTATCAGTCTGGGGGTGGAAAGCTGTACTAAAATCCAACTTAGTGCCCAATGCTTCTTGTAACTTTTCCCAGAATCTACTAATAAACTGTGTCCCTCTATCCGACATTATAGAAACAGGAATGCCATGTAACCGTATTATCTCATCTACGTAGAGCTGGGCATATTGAGCAGCCCCATAAGTGATTTTGACCTGAAGAAAGTGAGCTGCCTTCGTCAACCGGTCTATTGTGACCCAGATCGAGTCATAACCCCCACTAGTTCGAGGCAAACCCGTCACAAAATCCATTACAATATGCTCCCACTTCCATTCGTGCACTGGTAATGGCTGTAGTAATCCTGCAGGCCTTTGGTGCTCTGCTTTAACCTGTTGACACACTAAGCACTTAGAGACAAACTCAGCCACATCTCTCTTAAGTCCTTCCCACTAGTACACTTCCTTCAAATCTTGATACATCTTTGTAGCTCTTGGGTGTATCACATAGGCTGCCATGTGAGCCTCCTCCAATATCTCTCTCCTCAGCCTATCGCTATTTGGCACATAGAGTCTGGTTCCATACCTCAACACTCCATCTGTGCCTCTGATAAACATCTTCTCTTTCTTTCCTTGAGGATCCTCTAAGACCGTAGCTACGAACTCATCTTTACCTTGTGCCTCTTTAATTCGGTCCATTAGGATAGGCCTTACTCTAAAATGAGCTAGCAATGCATCTGTCTCAAAGACTTCCAAATGCATATCCATGTCTCCCAAATTATGCATCTCCCTAACCAATAATCTCCTGTCTCTGGAGATATGTGCTAAGCTACCTATTGACTTTCGACTCAGGGCATCCGCCACTACATTAGCTTTACCGGGATGGTATAGAATAGTACAATCATAATCTTTCAGCAACTCCATCCATCTGCGTTGTCGCAAGTTAAGATCCCTCTGCTGAAATATATACTTTAGGCTTTTGTGGTCAATGTATTTCTCACAAGTCTCACCATACAAATAATGTCTCCAGATCTTTAAGGCAAACACGATTGTTGCCATCTCCAGATCATGTGCGGGGTAATTCTGTTCATGCCTTTTAAGTTGTCTTGATGCATATGCAATCACCTTCCCGTGTTGCATTAACACGCATCCTAACCTAACCAATGAGGCATCACAATATACTGTATAACCCCTTGTGCCCTGTGGTAGACTCAACACTGGAGCTGTGGTGAGACATGTCTTAAGCTTCTCAAAGCTATCTTCACAAGTATTTGACCACATAAATTTTGTATCCTTACGTGTTAACTTGGTTAGAGGGGCAGCTATTTTGGAGAAATCCTTAACAAAGCAACGATAATAGCTTGCCAACCCTAAAAAGCTTCTAATTTCGATAACTGATGTTGGCCACGGCCATTTCTCCACTGCCTTGACTTTCTTTGGATCTACTTGTACCCCATCCTTAGATACCACATATCCTAAGAATGCAACACTTTCAAGCCAGAACTCACATTTGGAGAACTTGGCATACAATCGATGTTCTCTCAAAATCTAAAGCACTATCTTTATATGCTGCTCATGTTCATCTCAACTCCTCGAGTTTATCAGGATATCATCAATGAACACCACTACAAACTTGTCTAGGTAGGGCTTGAACACTCGGTTCATCAAAACCAGAAAGGCTGTAAGGGTATTGGTAAGCCCAAACGACATCACTAAGAACTCATAATGCCCATACCTGGTCCGAAATGCGATTTTTGGCACATCCTTATTCCGGATCCTCAATTGATGATACCCAGATCATAGATCTATCTTCGAGAAACATTGTGCCCCTTGTAACTGATCAAACAAGTCATCTATTCTTGGGAGTGGGTACTTAATCTTTACCGTTACCTTATTAAGTTATCGGTAGTCAATGAATAGTCTGAGTGGCCCATCTTTCTTCTTTACGAATAACACCGGTGCTCCCCATGGTGAGACACTAGGGTGAATGAAACCTTTGTCTAGCAGATCCTTCAACTAATCCTTGAGCTTTGCCGTTGCCATTCGATATGGGGGTATGGATATGGGTCTAGTATCAGGAATCAGGTTTATGTAAAATTCAATTTCTCGCTCCGGAGGTAATCGTGGCGGTTCCTCAGGAAATACACCCACAAACTCATTCACTACCGACACTTGACTTATATCTTCGACCTCTGCTTGGTTATCCCTCACCACCGCAAGTAACCTTGACAGCCCTACCTCAATAACCTCCTGGCAGACATGGCGGATACCAAGTTGGTCGGAATATTACTTTTATCCCCCTGGATGCTAAATGATGGCTCACCTGGAAAATCAAATCTAACTATCTTATGGTAACAGTCTACACTGGCATGACAAGGTGACAGCTAGTCCATTCCCAATATCACATCAAAATCCAAGGTGTCTAACACCATTTAATTCACTATGGTGTTTTTATCCTTGATTTGCACTACGTAGGACTGATATTCCTACTCAGCCACAAATGCCTCCTTCAAAGGAGTAGATACTACTAATTGTTTTTCTCTCCTAACACGGTCTTTACCCAATCGAAATGCAAACCATGAAGAGATAAAAGAATGAGTAGATCTAGGATCAAACAATACTTTAGCATCCATATTACAGATGAAAAGAGTACCTAAAACTACTGCATTGGACGTTTGAGCATCTTGGTGAGTTAAAGCATACACCCTTGCCTAGCCTCTTCCTGTACAACTTTGGTGTCCAGACCCAGCTAGTCTACCCCGAGAAGAAGCACTAGCACCTCTACCTCGTGTCTCACTAATTTCCTGGCCAGTTGAGACAATTGCCGAAGGAGCAGACAAAGCTGGCCGAATAGAACCGCGAACTAAACCTTACGATTGTTAGGCTGTCGGGCAGTTCCTCCACATGTGTCCAAGTTGGCCACAATAAAAACAAGTCCTTACAGGACGATAGCATTGTCTTTTGTGTGGTCTCCCACAATTATCGCAGGACGGAATAGCTTGACTACTTTACCTGGAATCTTGCAGTTGCCTCTTTCCACTAAAAGTGGTCTGTCCTGATCCAACACTGACACTCATCACATCACTTTCCTGTTGGGTAAACCTTGATCCCCTTTATGGACCCTGACAGCTAGAGAATGAAATTCTAC
Organism: Theobroma grandiflorum; assembly: GCA_036013995.1. Taxonomy (NCBI): domain Eukaryota; kingdom Viridiplantae; phylum Streptophyta; class Magnoliopsida; order Malvales; family Malvaceae; genus Theobroma; species Theobroma grandiflorum. Next base: position 12,290,984 of record CP142126.1, read on the forward strand.
TACTGAAGTCTCTGCGGCCTTGATAACCCTCTATTTTGGCCCTTTTTGCTCTATCTCTAGCGGCCCTGCTCTCACCGGTCTTCATCTCAATTCTTTGAGCACAGTCTATTGCCGTAGAGAACGTATGGAAATCTCGAGAGGCCACGGCCTTAAACAGTGGTTCCACCAATCCATCCATAAACCTTTGGACTTTCATCTCCTCGATGGAAACCAAATATGGTGCATATCGAGACAGCTGTGTAAATTTTATGTCATACTCCGACACCGTCATGCTCGGAGTCTGCACCAATGCCTCAAACTCTCTAGCTCTAGCACTTCGTACACTGTGCGATAAAAACCGATCCAGAAAAGCTATACTAAATTCATTGCAAGTCAGTGGTGTAGCACCTGTCGGCCTACCCCTTCACAAGGAGTCGTACCATTCCTGTGCTACATCCTCCAGCTGGAAAGCTTCTAGCTCCACTAATCTTGAACTAGAGCATCCCATAGCGTTACAAATCTTCTCCATCTTGTCTAAGAAAACCTGGGGTTTCTCTGATGCATCTGACCCCGTAAATGATGGAGGCTTGAGTTTCAGGAAGTCAGTAAGTGAAACTTCTACCTGACCTCTGTCACTCTCGGGAGGTTGGCGATCTGTCTGGCCTTGGGAATTAGGGGATGCCTGCTCTACATGTCTCCCCTCTACTACTTTATGTATATCATCCATTCGAGCTGCCATCATCTCTAAAACCCGACTAACTCCTTACAGGCCTACTGTCAAATCCTCAACAGTAACGCCTCTAGTAGGTGGCCTATCTGCCTCACCTACAAGCTGTCCATCCTCTCTCCTACTCTCAAGCGTATCTGCCCTCACTGGTCTAGTGACCCTACCACGTCTACCTCGACCTCTACGGGGTGGGTGCCCGTGGCATATTGGTCATCTCAATAGGGACATCCTACTCCCCCACTCTGTGAAACCCTGTCTAATTTGTTAAAAGCCGGTATTGTACCTATTGGTACAATTAAGTTAAATCGAGTTTCAAACTAGTTCAAATAGAAATTTTAAGGGGAATTTCAAAATCTTGAAACCCACAGAATAGCTCAGAATAGTGATTCAGAGTTCAAGGTCCAGTTTGGAGTCAATCGGGAAAATTGACCGGTTAGGGATAAAACGGTCATTTTCTCATTTGTTGATTAATGGAGACTTCTTAACCAAGATTTGATCACATTGGACCAAAAATAATTATATGAAATATAGTTATGATTTTTGGAGTATAAAATGATGTTTAGCAGTGTAAAATAGTGATTCTCGGTGTTTTTGAAGCACAAGGGCAAAATGATAATTTTGCCACCAGAGGATTAAACAGGAATTGTTTTAAAAGGATTTTGCCCCATTTGGTTAATATGGATTAATATTAGTGTTATTTGAGGTTGGACAATGGAAATAATGAAATTTCGGTGCATTTCGGAGTGTAGGGGCAAAATCGTAATTTTGCCATTTCGGGGGGCAAAACCGTTGTTTTCCACTACTAGGGTAATTTTTCCAGCCATGATCATCCTTGGATCAGATTTTGACTTGATCAATCAAATGGTGGAAAAGAAATGGGAGAAAAAGTCAAAAAGTAAAGAAATTGGGCCAATGGCATAATGCCATGTGGCAAAGTTGTTTATTTTATTATTTAAGCCATAAAAATCAGCCTTAGCCCTCATTTTCTCTCTCTAATTTTGGCTCACATCAGAATTGAGGGGAAAGAAAGAAGAACAAAGGAGAAAAACATAAAACCTAGGTGGAAATTCAAGACAAAGTGTGATTTCAAGGAGAAATCAAGTGAAAAAGGGTAATAAATCTTTACTTTGGCTTATGATCTACTATATCTATGCTTTTGTTCTTGAATTCTATGGATAAATATTGAGATATCATGATGGAATGAATTCTGAAAAATGGGTATGGATGAGGAAAGATTGTTGGATTGGATTGATTTTAGACTATGTTAGTGTTTAAAAGTAGTTAAGCATGATTATGACCAAAAGTGTAAGAAAGAAATTGATTGTCATGGTTATTCTTCATTAGGCCGAACCTAGTGTGTAGAGAATGCATGAGGAATTGTTTCATTTCAAATGAAATGGTTCCATTTCATACGTTAGCAATTTAAATTAGTTTATATTAGTTTGGGGGCAATATAGTAAATTTCTTGATTTTATTCTGTGTTAAGGTGGTGAGAAGTCCAAGAAAGGCAAGGGAATCGTGATTGAGGATTTTTAATCCGAGAGCATCCAGAATCCGGATTTGTGAGACGGTGAGTGAATTTACATTTCAAATTATTTGGGGAATGCACATTATATTGAAATAGATGATCAAATGATTTATTCAAAGTTTTTAAAAATACGTGCCGGGAACAAGCCCTTGATAAAAATGATTTTATGTGATGAAAATTATGTGTTATGCATGAAGGCATAAAATTATGTGTTATGCATGAGGGCATAAAACTATGTGTTATGCATGAAGGCATGAAATATTATTTTATTGAGGTGAAATTTAAATGTGCTGAATATGTACACTGTTCTGATGTTTATATGTATTGTTAAGAAGTGTTGTGAAATTATTACCACCGTGCACGTGTGAAGAGGAAAAATGCACATGCCTGAAATGGTGTGCAAAGTGGGGACGGCGATATGTAACGCCCACTATTTCCTAGAAATTCAGAATTGAGTAAAGTGGGGACGGCGATACGTAACGCCCACTATTTACTAGAAATTTTGAAAACTGAGCAAAGTGGGGACGGCGATACGTAACGCCCACGATTCCTGGAAACTATCACTCGTGAACATTGGTGAAGTGTGATTTGTTGACCAGGGGCTTGCAGGGACGGCGATACGTAACGCCTGCGAGTGCTCAGATAAATGTGTTTGTGAATATATATGATTGCTCATATCTTCAAGTTTATATGTGTGAGATTGTATGGCATATGAATTGTCGTAAATTGGGAATAAGGGGTTTAAATATTAGTTAGAAAAAAAAAATTGTCTCATTTTCAATCGGTGCATCATGTTTTATTAACCCTTCCTGATATTATGGCTTGTTCCTTCTAATATTCACTCACTGAGTTTTGTACTCACCGTTTTCAAAAATTCATGTTTTCAGATCGGGAGATTGTAGATTCCTAGATCACGGGATCACTGTAGTTCATCTCCTGGTAGGTGTCCGGCATTCAATAGCTGCCCGTTTTTATTGTAAATGTCTCCGCTGGAAGTCGTGGGTGTTTATTGTATTGTGAATACAATCTAATTATGTGTATATGTGTAAGCAATGTGAGTTGCTAAATACATCACTGATATAGTGCATGTATATTAATGTTGATAATGCCATTGTGAATTGGCTGTGTTCACACCTGGGAAAAGGTGTGTGTGTGTCTGTATGATTGGATGTGCCATGGTTAATTGGCATTGTATGCACACTGGGTGCATTACGTGTGGATGCCTCACACGAGTATGTATGGAATAAAGTAAGTGAAAATAGGCTTGCTTGGGCTTAGTGAGCTATGCCCATTGGGTCCTTGCGCCAGTCATGGTCCGGGAAATGGGGTCGTGACAATGTTGGTATCAGAGCCCTAGGTTGTTAGGTCCAGGGTGTTATGGTCGGGTCCAGCGGAGAGTCGGGTTTTTATGTGGGATCATTAATTATGAACTGTGAGCCACGGCACATTTCATAATTGAGGAACCGCATAAATTCCCAATGTTAGAAACCACCTTATTTGTAATTGTGTTTATTAATTGGTGTTGCTCTTGTCTAGGTAAGAATGCCACCTAAGACACGGGCCACCTCGAGACGAGTGGGGGAGCAGGATGTCCCCATTGAGATGACCGATAGGCCATGGGCACCCACCCGTAAAGGTCGAGGTAGACGTGGTAGGGTCACTAGGCCAGTGATGGCAGATACGCCCGAGAGTAGGAGAATGGATGGATAGCCTGTTGGTGAGGCGGATAGGCCACCTACTAGAGGCATTACTGTTGAGGATTTGGCGACAGGTCTGCAGGGAGTTAGTCGGGTTGTAGAGATGATGGCAGCCCGAATGGATGATATGCAGAAAGTAATGGGGGGGAGACATGTGGAGCCAGAGTCCCCTAGTTTTCAAGGCCAGACAGACCGCCAACCTCCCGAGAGTGACAGAGGTCAGGTCGAGGTTTGACTCACTGACTTCTTGAAACTTAAGCCTCCATCGTTTACGGGGTCAGATGCATTGGAGAAACCCAAGGTTTTCTTGGACAAGATGGAGAAGATTTGTAACGCTATGGGATGCTCTAGTTCTAGATCAGTAGAACTGGTAGCCTTTCAGCTGAAAGATGTGGCACAGGAATGGTACGACTCCTTGCGAAGGGGTAGGCCGACATATGCTACACCACTGACTTGGAGTGAATTCAGTACCACCTTCCTGGATCGATTTTTATCGCACAGTGTGCGAAATGCCAGAGCTAGAGAGTTTGAGGCATTGGTGCAGACTCCGGGCATGACGGTGTCGGAGTATGATATCAAGTTTACACAGCTATCTCGATATGCACCATATCTGGTTTCCACCGAGGAGATGAAAATCCAAAGGTTTGTGGATGGACTGGTGGAACCATTGTTTAAGGCTGTGGCTTCCCGAGATTTCCATACGTACTCTACGGCAGTAGACGGTGCTCAAAGGATTGAGATGAGGATCAGTGAGAGTAGGGCCGCAAGAGATGTTGCAAAAAGGGCCAAAACAGAGGGTTATAAAGGCCGCAGAGATTTCGGTGGCAGAAGTTCATTCTCTAGCCATCAAGGACCACAGAGGGGATCGAGGTTTCCCCAACGGGGAAGTGATATGACGAGTGCCAGCGCTGGATCGGGGCAGAACACTTTTAACGGAATGAGACAGCTGCAGGATTCTAGACAGAGTAGTCAAGTTATCCCGTCCTGTGATACTTGTGGGAGACAACATAAGGGACGATGCTATCGTGCTCCAAGAGTTTGTTTTAATTGTGGCCAGCCTGGACACATATGGAGGAACTGCCCGACAGCTCAATAACCGCAAGGTTCGGCTCGCGGTTCTACTCGGTCAGTTTTGTCTGCTCCTTCGGCAGCTGTCTCAACTGGCCAAGGAGTTAGTGAGACACGAGGTAGAGGTGCTGGTACTTCTTCTCGGGGTTGACCAGCTGGGTCTGGACAACAAAGTTCTACAGGAAGAGGCCAGAAAAGGGTATATGCCTTAACTCATCAAGATGCTCAGACGTCCAATGCAGTAGTTTCAGGTACTCTTTCTATCTGTGATATGGATGCTAGAGTATTGTTTGATCCTGGATCTACTCATTCTTTTATCTCTCCATGCTTTGCATTTCGATTGGGTAAAGACTGTGTTAGGAGAGAAGAACAATTAGTGGTATTTACTCCTCTGAATGAGGCATTCGTGGCTGAGTGGGAATATCAGTCTTGCATAGTGCGAATCAAGGATAAGAACACCATAGTGAATTTAGTGGTGTTAGACACCTTGGATTTTGATGTGATATTGGGAATGGACTGGCTGTCACCTTGTCATGCCAATGTAGACTGTTACCATAAGATAGTTAGATTTGATTTCCCGGATGAGCCATCATTTAGCATCCAAGGGGATAAAAGTAATGTTCCGACCAACTTTATATCCGCCATGTCTGCCAAGAGGTTATTGAGGCAGGGCTGTCAAGGTTACCTGGCGGTGGTGAGGGATAACCAAACAAAGGTCGGAGATATAAGTCAAGTGTCGGTAGTGAATGAGTTTGTGGATGTATTTCCTGAGGAACTGCCAGGATTACCTCCGGAACGAGAGATTGAATTTTGCATAGACTTGATTCCTCATACTAGACCCATATCTATACCTCCATATCAGATGGCACCGGCAGAGCTCAAGGAGCTCAAGGATCAGTTGGAGGACCTGCTAGACAAAGGGTTCATTCGCCCCAGTGTCTCACCATGGGGAGCACCGGTGTTATTCGTAAAGAAGAAAGATGGGTCACTTAGATTATGCATTGACTACCGACAACTTAATAAGGTAACAGTGAAGAATAAGTACCCACTCCCAAGAATAGATGACTTGTTTGATCAATTACAAGGGGCACAATGTTTCTCTAAGATAGATTTGCGATCTGGGTATCATCAATTGAGAATCCGAGATGAGGATGTGCCAAAGACAGCATTTCGGACCAGGTATGGTCATTATGAGTTTTTGGTAATGTCGTTTGGACTTACCAATGCCCCTGCAGCCTTTATGGATTTGATGAACCGAGTGTTCAAGCCCTACCTGGACAAGTTTGTAGTGGTGTTCATTGATGATATCCTGATCTACTCGATGAGTCGAGAGGAGCATGAACAACATCTTAAGATAGTGCTCCAGATTTTGAGAGAACATCGATTGTATGCCAAGTTCTCCAAATGTGAGTTTTGGCTTGAAAGTGTTGCATTCTTGGGACATGTGGTTTCTAAGGATGGGGTACAAGTGGATCCAAAGAAAGTCGAAGCAGTGGAGAAATGGCCAAGGCCAACCTCGGTTACGGAGATTAGAAGCTTTTTAGGGTTGGCAGGCTACTATTGTCGCTTTGTTAAGGATTTCTCCAGAATAGCCGCCCTTCTGACCAAGCTGACACGAAAGGATACAAAATTTGTGTGGTCAAATACTTGTCAAGATAGCTTTGAGAAGCTTAAGACATGTCTCACCACAGCTCCAGTGTTGAGCCTACCACAGGGCACAGGGGGTTATACAGTATATTGTGATGCCTCGTTGGTTGGTTTAGGATGCGTGTTAATGTAACACGGAAAGGTGATTGCATATGCATCAAGACAACTTAAAAGGCACGAACAGAATTACCCCGCACACGATTTAGAGATGGCAGCAATCGTGTTTGCCTTAAAGATCTGGAGATATTATTTATATGGTGAGACTTGTGAGATATATACGGACCACAAAAGTTTGAAATATATATTTCAACAGAGGGATTTGAATTTGCGGCAACGTAGATGGATGGAGTTGCTGAAGGATTATGATTGTACCATTCTTTATCATCCCGGTAAAGCTAATGTGGTGGCGGATGCCCTGAGTCGAAAGTCGATGGGTAGCCTAGCACATATCTCCACAGACAAGAGATTATCGGTTAGGGAGATGCATAGCTTGGGAGACATGGATGTGCATTTGGAGGTTTCTGAGGCAGATGCACTGCTAGCTCATTTCAGAGTGAGGCCTGTCCTAATAGACCGAATTAAAGAGGCACAAGGTAAAGATGAGTTCGTAGCTACGGTCTTAGAGGATCCTCAGGGAAAGAAGGAGAAGATGTTTACTAGAGGCACTGATGGAGTGTTGAGATATGGACCCAGACTCTATGTGCCAGATATCGATGGGTTGAGGAGAGAGATATTGGAGGAGGCTCACATGGCAGCCTATGTGATACATCCAGGTGCTACAAAGATGTATCAAGATTTAAAGGAAGTGTACTAGTGGGAAGGACTTAAGAGAGATGTGGCTGAGTTTGTCTCCAAGTGCTTAGTGTGTCAACAGGTTAAAGCAGAACACCAAAGGCCTGCAAGATTACTACAGCCATTACCAGTTCCCGAATGGAAGTGGGAGCATATTGCCATGGACTTTGTGACAGGTTTGCCTCGAACTAGCGGGGGTTATGACTCGATTTGGGTCATAATAGATCGGTTGACGAAGTCAGCTCATTTTCTTCCGGTCAAAACCACTTATGGGGCTGCCCAATATGCCCAGCTTTATGTAGATGAGATAATACGGTTGCATGGCATTCCTGTTTCTATAGTCTCGGACAGAGGGACACAGTTTACCAGTAGGTTCTGGGAAAAGTTACAGGAAGCATTGGGCACTAAATTGAATTTTAGTACAGCTTTCCATCCCCAGACTGATGGACAGTCTGAACGAACCATCCAGACTTTGGAAGACATGTTGAGGGCATGTGTAATAGACCTTGGAGTCAAATGGGGTCGGTATTTGCCCTTAGTGGAGTTTGCTTACAATAATAGTTTCCAGACTAGCATCCAAATGGCACCATTTGAAGCACTATATGGAAGAAGGTGCAGATCACCCATTGGATGGCTAGAGGTGGGTGAGAGGAAACTGTTGGGACCTGAGTTGGTGCAGGACACCACTGATAAAATCCGTATGATTCGTCAACGGATGCTTACAGCCCAAAACAGGCAAAAGTCTTATGCTGATAACCGACGAAGGGATTTGGAGTTTCAGGTGGGAGACCATGTGTTTCTAAAAGTCTCGCCAACCAAAGGGGTAATGAGGTTTGGTAAGAAAGGGAAATTAAGCCCTCGGTACATAGGACCCTTCGAGATCTTAGAGAAGGTCGGAGCAGTGGCATATCGATTGGCATTACCGCCAGACCTTTCGAGTATTCACCCTGTGTTCCATGTGTCTATGTTGAGGAAGTATAATCCAAATCCTTCTCATGTGATACGGTATGAAACCGTTCAGATACAAGATGATTTGACTTATGAGGAGCAACCAGTAGCTATCTTGGATAGGCAAGTCAAAAGGCTCCGATCAAAAGATGTGGCTTCAGTGAAAGTGTTGTGGCAAAATCACACCAGTGAAGAGGTAACGTGGGAAGCTGAGGGGGAAATGCGGACAAAATATCCACACCTCTTCGATATGTAAAGGTAAGCCGCTCTACTTTGAATTTAAATTCGGGGACCGAATTTCTATTAGTGGGGGAGAGTGTGAGACCCTGTATAATTTGTTAAAAGTCGGTATTGTACCTATTGGTACAATTAAGTTAAATCGAGCTTCAAACTAGTTCAAATAGAAATTCTAAGGGGAATTTCAAAATTTTGAAACCCACAGAATAGCTCAGAATAGTGATTCAGAGTTCAAGGTCCAGTTTGGAGTCAATCGAGAAAATTGACCGGTTAGGGACAAAACGGTCATTTTCTCATTTGTTGATTAATGGAGACTTTTTAACCAAGATTTGATCACATTGGACCAAAAATAATTATATGAAATATAGTTATGATTTTTGGAGTATAAAATGATGTTTAGCAGTGTAAAATGGTGATTCTCGGTGTTTTTAGAGCACAAGGGTAAAATGGTAATTTTACCACCAGAGGATTAAACGGGAATTTTTTTGAAAGGATTTTACCCCATTTGGTTAATATGGATTAATATTAGTGTTATTTGAGGTTGGACAATGGAAATAATGAAATTTCGGTGTATTTCGGAGTGTAGGGGTAAAATCGTAATTTTACCATTTCGGGGTCAAAATCGTAATTTTTCACTACTAGGGTAATTTTTCCAGCCATGATCATCCTTGGATCAGATTTTGACTTGATCAATCAAATGGTGGAAAAGAAATGGGAGAAAAAGTCAAAAAGTAAAGAAATTGGGCCAATGGCATAATGCCATGTGGCAAAGTTGTTTATTTTATTATTTAAGTCATAAAAATCAGCCTTAGCCCTCATTTTCTCTCTCTAATTTCGGCTCACATCAGAATTGAGGGGAAAGAAAGAAGAACAAAGGAGAAAAACATAAAACCTAGGTGGAAATTCAAGACAAAGTGTGATTTCAAGGAGAAATCAAGTGAAAAAGGGTAATAAATCTTTACTTTGGCTTATGATCTACTATATCTATGCTTTTGTTCTTGAATTCTATGGATAAATATTGAGATATCATGATGGAATGAATTCTGAAAAATGGGTATGGATGAGGAAAGATTGTTGGATTGGATTGATTTTAGACTATGTTAGTGTTTAAATGTAGTTAAGCATGATTATGACCAAAAGTGTAAGAAAGAAATTGATTGTCATGGTTATTCTTCATTAGGCCGAACCTAGTGTGTAGAGAATGCATGAGGAATTGTTTCATTTCAAATGAAATGGTTCCATTTGAAATGAAATAAATTAGAAAATGACAATTTAAAGAAAAAAATGTAGTAGAAAAATTTTCAGGGCTAATGCACTGTATTGGCCGAATTTTTCCATAAAGAAATGGAAAAGGTTGGATGCTGAAATTGGTATTAATTAAATGGTTTGTGATGAATTAAAGTATTAGAAAAAGAACGGACCAATTCGGAATCAAATTGGACATAATAGCCGATTAATCGGGTAATCGGTCGAAATTAGGCAATACCGTGTTAAAGTGATAACCGGACGCGATTTTGCCTTTGCATATCATACGTTAGCAATTTAAATTAGTTTATATTAGTTTGGGGGCAATATAGTAAATTTCTTGATTTTATTCTGTGTTAAGGTGGTGAGAAGTCCAAGAAAGGCAAGGGAATCGTGATTGAGGATTTTTAATCCGAGAGCATCCAGAATCCGGATTTGTGAGACGGTGAGTGAATTTTCATTTCAAATTATTTGGGGAATGCACATTATATTGAAATAGATGATCAAATGATTTATTCAAAGTTTTTAAAAATACGTGCCGGGAACAAGCCCTTGATAAAAATAATTTTATGTGATGAAAATTATGTGTTATGCATGAGGGCATAAAATTATGTGTTATGCATGAAGGCATGAAATATTATTTTATTGAGGTGAAATTTAAATGTGCTGAATATGTACATTGTTCTGATGTTTATATGTATTGTTAAGAAGTGTTGTGAAATTATTACCACCGTGCACGTGTGAAGAGGAAAAATGCACATGCCTGAAATGGTGTGCAAAGTGGGGACGGCGATACGTAACGTCCACTATTTCCTAGAAATTCAAAATTGAGTAAAGTGGGGACGGCGATACGTAACGCCCACTATTTACTAGAAATTTTGAAAACTGAGCAAAGTGGGGACGGCGATACGTAACGCCCACGATTCCTGGAAACTATCACTCGTGAACATTGGTGAAGTGTGATTTGTTGACCAGGGGCCTGCAGGGACGGCGATACGTAACGCCTGCGAGTGCTCAGATAAATGTGTTTGTGAATATATATGATTGCTCATATCTTCAAGTTTATATGTGTGAGATTGTATGGCATATGAATTGTCGTAAATTGGGAAGAAGGGGTTTAAATATTAGTTAGAAAAAAAAATGTCTCATTTTCAATCGAAGCATCATGTTTTATTAACCCTTCCTGATATTATGGCTTGTTCCTTCTAATATTCACTCACTGAGTTTTGTACTCACCGTTTTCAAAAATTCATGTTTTCAGATCGGGAGATTGTAGATTCCTAGATCGCGGGATCACTGTAGTTTATCTCCTGGTAGGTGTCAGGCATTCAATAGCTGCCCGTTTTTATTGTAAATGTCTCCGCTGGAAGTCGTGGGTGTTTATTGTATTGTGAATACAATCTAATTATGTGTATATGTGTAAGCAATGTGAGTTGCTAAATACATCACTGATATAGTGCATGTATATTAATGTTGATAATGCCATTGTGAATTGGCTGTGTTCACACCCGGGAAAAGGTGTGTGTGTGTCTGTATGATTGGATGTGCCATGGTTAATTGGCATTGTATGCACACTGGGTGCATTACGTGTGGATGCCTCACACGAGCATGTATGGAATAAAGTAAGTGAAAATAGGCTTGCTTGGGCTTAGTGAGCTATGCTCATTGGGTCCTTGCGCCGGTCATGGCCCGGGAAATGGGGTCGTGACACACTCGTCTCGAGGTGGCCCGTGTCTTAGGTGGCATTCTTACCTAGACAAGAGCAACACTCGTTATTAAACGCAATTAAGAATAAGGTGGTTTCTAAACTTGGGAATTTATGCGGTTCCTCAATTATGAAATGTGCCACGGCTCACAGTTCATAATTAAAGATCCCACATAAAGACCCAAATCTCCGCTGGACCCGACCATAACACCCTAGGACCTAACAACCTAGGGCTCTAATACCAACATTGTCACGACCCAATTCCCGGGCCATGACCGGCGCAAGGACCCAATGAGCATAGCTCACTAAGCCCAAGCAAGCCTATTTTCACTTACTTTATCTTACTCCACATATCGTGTGAGGCATCCACACGTAATGCACCTAGTGTGCATACAAAACCAATTAACAATGGCATATCCAATCATATATACACACACACACCTTTCCCCGGGTGTGAACACAGCCAAATCACAATGGCATTATCAATCATGCTATACATGCACTACACTAGTCATGTATTTAGCACTTTACATTACCCAAACTTTTACATTCATACCAGTCAAACATAAATTTTGACAATGTACATTACATGTACATAACTACCATACAAACGCCCATGACTTCCAGTGGAGACATTTACAATAAAAACGGACAACTATTGAATGCCAAACACCTACCAGGAGATGAACTACAACGATCCCACGATCTAGGAATCTACAATCTCCTGATCTGAAAACATGAATTTTTGAAAATGGTGAGTACAAAACTCAGTGAGCAAACATTAGGTAGGAACAAGCAATAATATCAGGAAGGATTATAAAAACATGATGCACACATTTGGAACACATTCATTTTGATCCAATTTATTATCAAACCCTTCCCCTCACTTTAATTTAATTTATAATTAAATAATATTCAATTTCACACCCAAATACATAATATCACCACTATCTCACTAGCTCATGTGCAACGCCCACATCGCGCACATAGCTGGAGTTATTGTGTGCATCCACCCACACCATGCACATATCTAGATTTATCGTGTGCATCCACCCACATCGTGCACAACAATTATCATTCGCCATATTTTCGCATTCAATATCATCGACATGTGTTTCCTCATATCGTACACATGTACATTTATATATATATATATATCAACACAATTAAATATCAATACATCTCACATATTTAACCGTATATGACAACACAATTTCATGCCTTCATGCATACCACAATTCACCACATAATTTCATGCTTTCATGTATACCACATCACCACATAAAATCATTTATTTTCAAGGGCTTGTTCCCGACACGTATTTTTAAAAATTTTTGGATAAATCATTTAATTATCCATTTCAATACAATGTGCATTTCCCAAATAATTTGAAATGCAAGTTCACTCACAGTATAGAAATCTGGATTTCAGGTGCACTCAGATTAACAGTGCTCAATCAAGATCCCTTTGCCTTTTTGAAACGTCTCACCACCTTGACACAGAATAAAATTAAGAAATTTACTATATTACCCCCAAGCTAACATAAACTAATTTAGATTATTAACGCATGATAGGCAAATGAAAAATGCGTCCGATTATTGCTTTAACGTGGTGTCGATTAAATTCGACCGCTCACCTGATAAATTGGCCAATATGCCCAATTTGATTCCAGATTGCACCATTCTTTTTCTAATACCTTAATTCACCACATACCATTTAAGTAGTGCCAATTTCAACATTAAACTTTTCCATTTCTTCATGGAAAAATTCAACCATTACAGTGCATTATCACTATAGTTTTTCTAATAAATTTTTTCACTTTGATTTGTCATTTTTTTCCAATTTATTTCATTCCAAATGAAATCATTTCATTTGGAATGAAAAAATTTCCCATTGGCTTTCAACACCCTAGGTTCGGCCTTGAATGATTCATGGGGAAATCAAAGTTTCTTTTTACGGTTTTGCTTACTAACATGCTAACCTACCTCCAAACACTAACATAGTCTAGAATCAAGCCAATCCAATAATCATTCCTCATCCATACCCATTTTTCATAATTGAGTTCATCATGATATGTCAATATTCAACCATGCAAATCAAGAACAAAAGCATAGGTATTGTAGATCATAAGCCAAAGTGAAGAATTATTACCTTTTTCACTTGATTTTCCTTGAAAATCACACTTTGTCTTGAATTTCCACCTAGGTTTTATGGTTTTTCCCTTTGTTCTTCTTTCCTTTCCCTTAAATCTGGTGTGTGCCGAAATTAGAGAGAGAAAGTAGGTTGAAATGTCTGATTTTTATGCCTTAATAATAAAATAATCAAGCATGCCACGTGTCGCATGCTTATTTACCCATTTTTTTAACTTTTTGACTTTTTCTTTCAATTCTTTTTCTACCACTTGATTAGTCTATTCAAGATCTGATCAAAAGATGATCATGGTAGGAAAAATATGTTCTGGTGCTATAAAATTATGATTTTGCCCCCGAGATGGTAAAATTATGATTTTGCCCCTATACTCCGAAATGTCCCAAAATTATATTATTTTCATTGTCCAACCTCAAATAACACTAATATTAATCCATATTAACCAAATGGGACAAAATCCTTTCAAAAAATTTCTCGTTTAGTACTCCGGTGGTAAAATTATCAGTTTACCCTTGTGCTCCAAAAACACCAAGAATCACAATTTTACACTGCTAAACATCATTTTATAATCCAATAATCATAATTGTATTTCATAAAATTATTTTTGGTCCAATGTGATCAAATTTTTGGCTAAAAATCTCGATTAAATCGTCAAATGGAAAAATGATCGTTTTGTCCCTAACCGGTCAATTTTCCCAATTGACTCCAAATTGGACCTTGAACTCTGAATCACTATTTTAAGCTATTTTGTGGGTTTCAGAATTTTCAAATTCCTTTTAGAATGTCTATTTGAGCTAGTTCAAGGTTTGATTTAACTTAATCGTACCATTAGGTACAATACCGGCTTTTAACAGATTGACAGGGTCTCACAACGGATGGGGAGCAAGATGCCCCCATTGAGATGATTGATAGGTCATGGGTTTCCACCCTTAGGGGGCGAGGTAGACGTGGTAGGGCCACTAGGCTGGTGAGGGCAGATACGCCTATGAGTAGGAGAGTGGAGGGACAGCCTTTAGGTGAGGCAAATAAGCCACCAATTGGGGGCATTACTATTAAAGATTTGACGGCAGGTCTGTAGAGAGTTAATCAGGTTGTAGAGATGATGGCAGCCCGTATGGATGATATACAGAAGGTAGTAGAGGGGAGACATGTAGCGCAAGCGTCCCCTAGTTCACAAGGCCAGATTGACCGCCAACCTCTAGAGGTTGAGAGTAAACCCGCAAGAGATAGGGCAAAAAAGGCCAAGACAGAGGGTTATCAAAGTTGCAGAGATTTTAGCAGTGGGATTTCATCTTCTAACCATCAAGGCCCACAGAGGGGATCAAGGTTACCTCAATGGGGGAGTGATGTGGCGAATGCCAGCATTGAGTCAGGGCAAAAAGCTTTTAGTGGAAGGAAACAGCAATAAGATTCGAGACAGAGTAGTCAGGCTATTCCTTCCTATAATACATGTGAAAAACGACATAGAGGACAATGTTATCTTACTACAAGAGCTTGTTTTAGTTGTGGCCAGCCTAGACACATTTGGAGGAACTGCCCGATGGCTCAATAATCGTAAGGTTTTATTCGTGGTTCTACTCATTCGGTAACTGTTTCAACTAGCCAAGAGATTCACAGGATGAGAGATATAGGTGCTGGTGCTTCTTATCAAGGTAGACCATCTGTGTCTAGATGTCAAAGTTCTACAAAAAGAGGCCAAGCGAGGGTATATGCTTTAACTCTCTAAGAGGCTCAAACATCCAATGCGGTAGTCTCAAGTACTCTTTCCATTTGTAATATGAATGGTCGGGTATTGTTTGACCCTAGATCTACCCACTCTTTTATCTTTCCATGTTTTGCACATTGGTTAGGTAAGAATCATGTTAAGAGAAAAGAACAATTAGTGATATCTATTCCTTTAAAGGAGGCATTTGTGGCTGAATGGGAATATAGGTCCTACGTAGTTTAAATCAAGGATAAGAACACCTTGGTGGATCTAGTGGTGTTAGACAGCTTAGATTTTGATGTGATCTTGGGAATGGATTAGCTATCCCTTTATCATGCTAGTGTGGATTGCTATCATAAGTTGGTTAGATTTAATTTTCCAAAGAAGCCATCGTTTAGTATTCAGGGGGATAGAAGTAATGTTCCAACCAACTTGATATCAGTTATGCCTACTAGAAGGTTGTTAAGATAGGGTTGTCAAGGTTACTTGGCTATTGTTAGGGATACCCAAGTGAAGGTTGGAGATATAAACCAAGTGTCGATAGTGAATGAGTTTAAGGATGTATTTCCCAAGGAACTACGGAGTTTACCTTCAGAACAAGAGATTGAATTCTGTATAGATTTAATTCCTAATACTAGACCCATATCTATACCCTTATATCGGATGGCACCGGTAGAGCTTAAGGAGTTTAAGGATCAGTTGGAGGATTTGCTAGATAAAGGTTCCATTCGCCCCAGCGTCTCACCATGAGGAACATTGGTGCTATTTGTAAAGAAGAAAGATGGGTCACTTAGACTATGTATTGACTATCAACAACTTAATAAGGTAACGGTCAAGAATAAGTACCTCCTCCCAAGAATAGATGACATGTTTGATCAGCTACAAGGGGCATAATGTTTCTCTAAGATAGATCTACGATATGGGTATCATCAATTGAGAATCCGAAAGGAAGACATACCCAAGACTGCATTTCGAACAAGATATAGACATTATGAGTTCTTGGTGATGTCGTTTAGGCTTACTAATGCCCCTGCGACCTTTATGGATTTGATGAACTGAGTGTTCAAGCCTTATTTGGACAAGTTTGTAGTGGTGTTCATTGATGATATCTTGATCTACTCGAGGAGTCGAGAAGAGCACGAGCAGCATCTTAAGATAGTGCTCCAAACTTTGAAATAACATCAATTGCATGCCAACTTCTCCAAATGTGAGTTCTGGCTTAAAAGTGTTGCATTCTTGGCACATGTGGTATCTAAGGATGGCGTACAAGTCGATCCAAAGAGAGTTGAGGCAATAGAAAAATGGCCAAGGCCAACATCAGTTATAAAGATTAGAAGCTTTTTAGGGTTGGTAGGCTACTATCGTCGCTTTGTCAAGGATTTCTCGAGAATAGCCACCCCTCTGACTAAGTTGACACGTAAAGATACAAAATTTGAATAGTCAAATGCTTGTGGGGATAGCTTTGAAAAGCTTAAGACATGTCTCACCACAACTCCAGTGTTAAGTTTACCACAAGGCATAAGAGGTTATACAATATTTTGCGATGCATCATTAGTTGGTTTAGGGTGTGTGTTAATGCAACATGGGAAGGTGATCGCATATACATCAAGATAACTTAAAAGGCATGAACAGAATTACCTCGCACATGATTTGGAGATGGCAGCAATCGTGTTTGCTTTAAAAATATGGAGACATTACTTGTATGGTGAGACTTGCGAAATATATACGAACCACAAAAGTATGAAATATATATTTCAGCAGAGGGATCTTAACTTGCGGCAACGTAGGTGGATGGAGTTATTAAAAGATTATGATTGTACTATTCTTTACGATCACGGTAAGACAAATGTAGTGGCTGATGCCTTGAGTCGAAAATCGATGGGGAGCCAGACACATATCTCTACAGGCAAAAGATTTTTTATTAAAGAGATGCATAGCTTGGAAGATATGGGTGTGCATTTGGAAGTTTTTGAGGCAAATGCATTGCTACCACATTTTACAGTGAGGCCTATCCTAATGGATCGAATTAAAAAAGCACAAGGTAAAGATGAGTTTGTAGCTAAGACCTTAAAAGATCCTCAGGGAAAGAAAGAAAATATGTTTACCAAAGACATAGATGAAGTCTTGAAGTATGGAACTAGGCTTTATGTGCCGGATAGTGATGGATTAAGGAGAGAGATATTGGAAGAGGCGCATATGGTAGCCTATGTGATATATCTAGGAGCTACAAAAATGTATCAAGATTTAAAGAAGGTATATTGGTGGGAAGGACTTAAGAAAGATGTGGCTGAGTTTGTTTCCAAATGCCTAGTGTGTCAACAAGTTAAAGCAGAACACAAAAGGCCTGCAAGATTACTACAGCCGTTACTAGTGCCCGAATGGAAGTAGGAGCATATTGCAATGGACTTTGTAATGGGTTTACCTAGAACTAGTGGGGGTTATGAATCGATCTGGGTCATAGTGGATCGGTTAACGAAATCAGCTCATTTCTTTCCAATTAAAACTACATATGGGGTTACCCAGTATGCCCAGTTTTATGTAGACGAGATAATACAGTTGCACGGTACTCCTGTTTCTATAGTGTCGGACAGAGGGACACAGTTCATTAGTAGATTTTGGGAAAAGTTACAAAAAGCGGTGGGCACTAAGTTGGATTTTAGCATGGCTTTTCACCCCAGACTGATGGACAGTCTGAACGAATAATACAGACATTGGAAGATATATTGAGGGCATATGTAATAGACCTTGGAGTCAAATGGGATCGGTATCTGCCTTTAGTGGAGTTTGCTTACAATAACAGTTTTCAAACTAACATCCAAATGGCACCATTTGAAGCATTATATGGAATGAGATGCAGGTCACCCATTGGATGGCTAGAGGTGGGGGAAAGGAAACTTTTGGGGCTTGAGTTGGTGCAGGATGACACCGATAAAATACGTATGATTCACCAAAAGATGTTTACAGCACAAAGTAGACAAAAGTCCTATGCTGATAACCGACAGAGGGACTTGGAGTTTCAAGGGGGAGACCATGTATTTTTAAAGGTCTCACCAATCAAAGGGGTAATGAGGTTTAGCAAGAAAGGAAAATTTAGTCATCGGTATATAGGACCCTTCGAGATCTTAGAGAGGGTTGAAGCAGTGGCATATCGATTGGCATTACCATCAGACCTTTCGAATATTCACCCTGTGTTCCATGTGTCGATGTTGAGGAAGTATAGTCCGAAACCTTCTCATGTAATACGATATAAAACCATTCAATTGCAAGATGATTTGACTTATGAAGAACAACCAATAACTATCCTTGATAGGCAAGTCAAAAAGCTCCGATCAAAGGATGTGGCTTCAGTGAAAGTGTTATGGCAAAATCACACTAGTGAAGAGATAACGTGGGAAGCTGAGAACGAGATGCGGACAAAGTATCCACACCTCTTTGATACATAAAGGTAAGCTACCCTACAATTGGATTTAAATTCGGGGATCGAATTTCTTTTAGTCGGGGAGAATGTGAGATCTTGTCAAGCCCAACACTATAAAATATTTGCCATATCATGCATGTACTTGATAACATGCTAGTATACTTGGAAAGCCCTGAAAAATCGTCAAAAAGTCGATAGTGTACATAGTGGTACACTAAGTTGATTTAAGCCTCGAACTAGTTCAAATAGAGATTTTAAGATAAAATTGAGAAATTTAAAACCCTAGGATGACTTAAAATGGTGATTCGGAGTTTGAAGAGTGATTTAGAGTCAAATTGGAATTTTCACATCGTAGGGGCAAAATGGTCATTTTGTCACCCGAGGTTAAAATTGGAATGTTGGATGAAATTTTTGACTAAGATTGATCATTTGGAGTATAATTTGAGGTTGAGAAGTGAAAAATCTTAATTCTAATATTTTTTCGAGCATAGAGGTGAAATAGTCATTTTGCCACCTTAGAGGCAAAATTATAATTTTACATCACCCAAAACTTGTCAAGCCCATAAATTTCAGGCAGTAGCATTTTATATTATGGAAAATTGAAGGATTTTATGCGGTGGTGAAAGAAAGCTTAATAATTAAGTTTTCAAGTATGGGCCAATAACATGGTGACAAGTGTCAAGCTTGTAATATTTTATTATTTGCTTTGAAAACCAGCATATAAACCCTCCCAACCCATTTACCTTGGTCGGCCAAAAAGGGAAAAAGAGAGAAAAGAAGAAAAAAAAAACCTAGAGAGAAAAATTCAAAGGGAAATTGTTGATTTTCAAGGAATCAAGCCATTAAAGGTGAAATTTCTTAATCTTAGCTTGTGATCTACCTTGCCTATGCTTTATTTTGCATTTTTCATGGTTGAATCACATGATTTCATGAAGGATTCATGGCTGACCCATTTTAGAGAGAGAAGATTTGATGGTTTATTTGGTTGGATTTCAAGGTATCTTAGTGTTTTTAGTTGTTTTATGGTGTTAGGTGTAAAAATCAAGCAAGAAAAATCACTTCTCCTTCACCCACACACAAGGCTGAATTTCCTAGAGAGAATATTGATGATAAATCTTTTGATATTTTATGTTATTTAGTTAGGATCTAATAAATTGTGGTGATGGAAACCAAAAATGGCAATGTGTAGCATGAAAATCATAAATTCCACCTTCAACCCTTAATAGCCGAATTTAACATGTGGAATATTGATGATGAATTTGATTGAATTTCAAGTGATTTGGTTAGGGATTAATGAATTATGGTGTGAGAATCAAGTATGGAAAATTTTAGTATTAGTGAACATTCAATGGCTGAATTTTTCAAGAGAAAATGTGAGGATAATTTTGTGATATTTCAAGTCATTTAAATTGTGTTTAATGATTTAGAGTAGTGGGAGAGAAATGGAATTATTCAGAGTTGAATTGGGCATATTGGCTAATTAATCAGGTGATATATCGAATTAAGCCAATACCGTTTATTTAGGTACATAATTGAATTTATGTAGAGCCTACAATAGTTTTATAATGGAATGACCTAATATATTGAATTATGTATCGTGTATTATGTATAGGTGGTGAGCCCTCTAACAAAGGTAAAGACAGTGTGATAGAGGACCAAGAATAGGAGTATTTCAAACTCCTAATACTGTGAGTGAACTTGCATTTCAACTGTTTTGAGAATTTTAATTGAGTTGAGATGAAATGCATGAATGATTTATATCCAATTTTTATTTAAAAATGAGCCCCAGGAACAAGCCTTTGACAATTGTTTTAATGTTATGTGTGTATATTGTGTAAAGAAAATGAATACATGCTCATTTGCTGTGTTGATAATGATATGAATGAATGGAATATGTATTAATGACCAGAGAATGTGCCAGTAGGGAGTGCACACATGGTCATATTGCTTAGTGCGAGTAGGGAGTGCACCAGAGTTGAGTAGAGTGGGGACGGTGATACGTAACGCCTACAATTCCTGAGAACTCTCACACGTGAACTGTGGTGAAGCGTGACTCTCTGCCCAAGGGCTTGCAGGGACGGCGATACGTAACGCATGCGAGTGCTCTAATGGGTACCTCTTTTTGCCACCAAGGACAGAGAGGACTTGGCGGTGTATTGTAATTGCACATGATTTTATATATATGCGTAATATAGTATGCATGATGGAAAATGTGATTGTATGGTATGTGAACCTTGAGAAATTCTCCTTTATTGGAAATTGTTTTAAATTGAGGAAAAAAGGTTTTAACACGAAACCCTCGTATGGTTGAGTGAAACCCTTGTTCCGTGACGGTTTATGATAAACCATCAATTTTGCTATATTGCTAGAATGATTGATGTAATTTCATAGTTGCTTTATCATTGAATGTTAAATAACTCTAGGTTAAGTCGAAAGGGTTTTAATATTAACTTGATGTAAATTGTCTTGTTTCCAAATAAGTGCATCATGGTTCTCAACTTCCTGATTATTACTGCTTGTTCCCTTCTAAGGTTTGCTCATTGAGTTTTGTACTCACTGTTTTAAAAATTCATGTTTTCAGATCAGGAGACTGTTGGATCCTAGTTGAGGAGTTCTCGTAGTTCGTCTCCTGGGTAAGTGTATGGCATTCAATAGCAATCATTTTTTCGTTGTTCTCCACTGGAAGTCATGGGTCCTTTTGTTTGTGAATATGTTCATGTAATGTAAATTACTAAGTTACATGTCTTGAGCAGTACATGTATATTTTAATTAATAATGCCATCATGAGTTAGCTACTTTCACACCAGCCGGAATGCGTATGGATACATTAATCGATGAGACGTTAAGAAATAAAAATGGAATAGGCTTGCTTGGGTTTGGTGAGCTACGCTCATCGGGCCCATGCACTGGTCATGGCCCATAAATCGGGCTGTGACATGTATATGGACATCCTAGTACTCTAATAGGCATAATTGGATCCATCAAATAGAAGAGGCCTAATTGTGGATTGACCCTCAACAATAACTGAATTTTGTAAAGCCATGTGGATCTTCCCTAAAGATGTTAAGCCTTAATTCTGAGGGTAGGGCTTTGATACCATTTGTTGGTCCCGTTGAAATGCTAGAGGGGGTTGAATAGCACTAAAAATTTTTTACTCAGTCATTTAGAGCTTGAAGAGCTCTTAAACAACCAAATGAATGGAAGGACTAGAACTTGTTAAGATTACAAGACATCAAGTAAGGAAAGGTAAGAGAAATGGACAATGCAAGAGTATTTATAGTGGTTCAGTCCCCTTGACTTACATCCACTACTTTGATCACTCAATCAAGTATTTTCAGCTCAACTTCACTATATCGATGGAATTAATAACTATTACTAAGTTTTTACAAAGTGAGCTTCTAACTTAAGCTCCAATCCCTTATAACAAGCTTTAGAGTGCTTCTCACATTATAATTTCTCAAGAAAAAGAAGAAAAGAAGTACAACTAAGTACCTTTACAAGTCTAGACAAATTAAAATCAAGCTCTAATACTTTTTCTCAATTTAGAATGAAGAACAAGTGTTTTTGGTGAAGAATATTTGGCCTTTTGTGCAAAGTAGTTATGTTTTTCTTCAAATCTACTTTCTTTGATCGTTGGAGCTTCCTTTTATACTTTGGGTGTTAGATTTATCTATTAGAGACAGTTTCTAGCCATTAAAAACAACTCCGATACACTTCTAGCCATTATTTTATCCTCTACTGTTTAAATTCAAAAAAGCAGACGGACTTCGGCTAACCAATTATAAACAGCTCTAATCAATTACAACTTCTATACCTTGTATTTTTCTACTACTATGTTCTCTGCACTAACTAATTACAAAAGGCTCTAACCGATTACAAGTTTTTTGTCTTTACACTTCTCTTCTACAACATACTTCCTTTAACTGGTTATGGCAAGCTCTAACTAGTTACAAACTTTCTATTTTCACTTCTTTTTACACAGCATTCTTTCTTTAATTTGTTTGATCTTCCTTTAATTGATTAAAGCTTTACTTCCTTAAACTATAACATATTAAAATCACTTTTAATCAACTAAAAGATCTTTGAATTTTGAACTTCTCCATTTTGGCTCTTTTCAATGATCAACTATATTTTCAAACTTGTTTTTGGTGCTTGATGATACTAAGATTTTATGCTTTAACCAATTAACCAGACCTCTTAATCGATTAACATATTTCTATTATGTTTCAACTTATCACACAGCCATGCCTTAGCTAATTAAGGTCCCTTGATAATTAGTTACCAGGGTTTTGTTTTAATTCATTATTTGCTCTTTCTTTCTTAACTGATTAACTTTTCATTAAACTTAGAAAGCTCTTTGACTTGCTTTTAATTAATAGCTTTGTTAAAGGTATAAAATTAAATCCTGCACACTTAAATAGTTAAGTTAAACATTAATGAATGAGGAATGTTTTGTTATCATCAAAAACATATGGAGTCGAGAGCTTCATGTATGGGGTAAAATGTATATGCTTGATTTTGACTACTAACTTGTTCTTCTTCTAAAAGTTGTCTTACAAAATGAAAATACAATAAGTAGAACAACCATGTCACATGGACAATAGTAAAAGTAACTTAAAAAAAGTGGCAAGGTTCATGGCTTGGTTTCACTTTTAAGATATACTAGAAAGCTTAACTTGGTGATTCAAATATGAAGGTAGTTTAAAGATTTTGTTTTTCACCTTTTCTTAAGCTGCAAGTGTATCTCCTTTTTCCATATTCTCAAGAAACATGTGACATAATGCTTAATATTATTGAGCTTTATTATTCTATTACACTTTAAGTATCCACCCACTACCCCAATGTATAAGGTTGGAGCTAGCTAATTTTTGTTATGAATAAAGGCTAAAAATTTTTAAAACTAATATATTGAACTTAACCAACAATCAAAAGATTCATAATATATAATAATTTTATATAACATGTAAGTCAAAAGGAACAAGTAAAGAAAGACTTACAATAGGCTTTTAGGAAAGTTGTACTCGATAATATTTCTTGAGTTTAAATTCATCAATTATTGATTTTGTAATGAAAAGCCTAACAATGTCTTTTTCAATATAAACAACTAAATTATCCAGAAGAAACTCATCATCTATATTGTTTTAGAGTCTTCTTTTCACAATTTTCATTGCTAAAAAGGCTTTCTCTATAGCTACTATTGAAACTAGAAGAGTCAAAAAAAGGTGAAATTATCTATCAATCAAGTGATAATTTCTTGACATTCTTGTTTTTGTTAATCTTTGGAACAATTAAAAAAGTGTCTTAATATCTTTAAAACCATAGTGATAAGATATATCAAGCTTGTGATGCCTCAATTGTAGCCTTAATTGTAACCTCAATTGGTAATGGGGTAAATCAAGTTCTACATGAAAAACATCCATTTCTTCAGGATTGAGCATAGGACATTTTGATTCACATTACTCTTATTCATGAGTTGAAGCGTTGAGACTTAGTGGCTCAAGTGTAAGAGAATCATGTTAGTGTAAGCTTTGCAAGCCAATCGATTTTGTGCTTGTAAAACACTGCATTAATTAGTCATATTTCATGTTAAATACATTATAAATATTTTACATATTGTATGAGATATTTCTTTATCCATGAGTTTATTTATAAAGAGTTATAAGAGATTTACGTAGATAAAGTCCTTGGAACATAATAACCTTGCAAAGAAATTATAAAGGTTATAATCATGAGAATCCTATGCATCATAGCCTTGTTCCTAAATATATTCTTAATTATTATATTGTCAAGAATAAAGACATTGGCAATGCTCAAAGACTAGTACATGCTAAGCCTCCTTACTTTGAAAGTAAACAACCAATCTCATAAGTTGAAGTATGTGAGATACTTGGGGATAGTATGTGGCTTGTTAAAAAACAAGTTCACTGAACATGACTCGTTATGAGAGTTTCCTTTGGCAATTCACTGAGTGTCTATGGAAATACTCTCATGTGTCAATAATGTAAGTAATCTTTAGACTTATGATACCAAGTCATCTTGTATGTGAATTGTCATGCTTTGATTTCACCTCTACTGGGTGTTTTTGGTATAGCATGAAGCATGCAAAGATGAATAAGTAATCTAGAAAGGATTCATCACCCCAAGTGATTTGAAGGGGACATATCTCATTTGCTCCTAGCTTATATTGATTAAAAGTCTTTAGCCAGGCAATATTAATAAGTCAATATGAAAGCTGCAAGACTAATATGCATAAGTTAGAAAGTAGACATTGAGCCAAACTTTCTATTTAATATATGATGAAATGAGCGAATTACATTGAGATACTGTACACTGAAAGGTTAGTCAAACCATATTGACTTTTATAATATTTTTATGGTCATGATGTATTGCTAGATGTTGCTTATGATCTATAAATATAAATATAAATTATTAATTGAATTAATTTATATTTATTACCAACATGTTAGGCACTTAATGGACCACACACATAAAGTGAATTGTCAAAATTAATTTAAGTTCAATTGGATGTAATCTAATTGATTTTATAAAGGCCTAATCTGATTAAATATTGGACTAAATTAAATATAATTTAATGAAGTATTAAACAAAGGCCCAATTAGCCTAAGACATTTTGTAATCCTTGTTGGATATAAAGTAGGTCAATTCACTCTATAAAGGAATCCTTTAGTCGCCTAATGAAGGTACAAAAGAGTTTTATTTTTATTTTCTCATGTGTTGAGATAGGATCACAACCAAAAAAGAAAAACACAAGGGAGCTTAAAGTTGAGAGTTTGCTAGCACAAACTTTGGCTTAGGGATTCACACACTTTTAATGAAAAGATTTTGGCAAATCACTATATGGATCACCATTAAAGGTAGGACAATTGTGCTGCTATGGTTTGATAAGTCCTAGTTAGTGTACAAAAGTCAAAAAAAAGAAAAGCCAAGGAGGACTCCACCAACGGAAGCAGACATCAAACTTTCAGTATGTCAAAATCTTTTTCTTGTGGTTTTTCCTAGATTAATTTCAATTAAAGGAGGGTCTCTATATTCCAATGTTTGTTGGAATTTTATTCTTATGTGACAAGGATCCTTGCACAATCATGGCTATTTGTTCTCCAAATTTGCTAAGGTTTTGAAAGCTTTTTGGCATGTTGTTTGGGGCATGGGATGTCTTTGAATTGGTACCAAAATCACAGCAAACAATGGAAGATGGAGCTCTAAAGAATTTGAGACAACATAGGTGATGTAAACCCAATAAAATTGCACTAACTTGCGCTAATTCTTCTCTATATAATTAAGAGTTGCACTAATTCGATTATGACCTAAATTTAAACTCCTAATTGTGATGATATATATCTTAAAGAGTTTAGGATTGCCCTAAATTAGGCTTTAAAATCAAATTGGCAAAGAAATAAGACTTTTGGCTATAAAGATTTAATTCTAGTTGGACTAGGATTGTAAAATTGAAGACAACAAAGATTAAATTTTCTAATAAGATTAGAAAGCCTAATTAGATTAGGATTCCTTGTGAATATTAAATTTTTAATATGATTAAGACTCTTTTTGAAAATAAGGATCAGATTTAAATTCATAATCTTAAAAGGTTTAGGATTATTAAGTATATGCTCAATTGCATTCCTAGAAAGACTAATACTTCTAAATTAGCACAAGACTTGTTATAGGATTAAGATATCAAATTATTTGGATTAATATTGTAAAGCCCGACTTTATAAAATATGCGTCATGTTATCCATGTACTTGGTGGAATGCTCGTATACTCGAATGCCTCAAAACAACATTAAAAGTCGGTACTACCCCTAAAGGAACAACTAAGCTGAATTAAACCTCAAACTAGCTAAAATAAGGATTTTAAAAAGGAAATTGAGAATTTCACAGTCCATGGATGACTTAAAATAGTGATTTGGAATTCGAGGGCTGATTTGGAGTCAATAGGGAATATTGACTATCTAAGGGTAAAATGGTCATTTTTACCATTTAAGGATAAAATGGGAACTTTTAGAAAAGATTTTGACCACATTTGATCAAGATTGACCATTTGGAGTATAATTTGAGGTTAAGAAGTGAACAAAATTATAATTCTCGGTATTTTTAGAACATAAGGGCAAAACGATAATTTTACCACCCCGAGGGCAAAACGGTAATTTTCACCCTCAACACTTGTCAAATTTGTGGATTTTATTTCTGGTGGGAATGGATAAACATGGCATAAAAATGTGGTGCAAAATTTAAGTGTAAAAGTCAAATATTTAAATTATGGACCAATTATATTATGCCATGTGTCAAGCTTTGAATTATTTAATATTAAATAGGAAAAAATCAGCCATAAACCCCCATTTTCTCTCACCATATTCGGCCAAGCAAGGGGAAAAGGAAAACCAAGGAAGAACAAAACCCTAGATGGGGAAATTCAAAAGGAAAGTGTGAAAATTCAAGGAATCAAGCTAGCTAAGGTGAAATTTCTTTACTTTTACTTGAGATCTACATTACCCATGCTTTATTTTCTCATTTCCATGGTTGAATTTCATGTTTTCATAAGGGATTCATGGCTGGCCGAATGGGTATGGGGAGAAATTCATGATTGGATTGGCTTGAATTTAAGTTATGTTAGTATTTTTGGTTAGTTAATGGCATGTAGTATGAAAACAAGTGAAGAAAATCATATGAACCTTAGAAACCTTCAATGGCCAAATGTCCCATGTTGTGTTTGGATGGTGGATTGATTTTGTTTCAAGGGAAATTGGTTAGAAAATGATTATTTATGGTGAAAAAATAGAATAGAAAATTTTTTAGTGATAATGCACCAATATTGTCAAATTTCCCATGAAGAAATGGGAAGGTAATTGTGCTGAATTTTAGGTTATTTGGATTGTATTAAGTGACTAGAAGTAACAAAAAAGAAATGTTACAATTTGGAGCTAAATTGGACGCGTTAGTCATTTAATCAGGTAATTTTACCACATTTCCTGTTAATTGACTAGTAATTGATAAATTGGAGTGTTGGAAGAAAAATAGAATTTTGGAGTGAAATGGGATGAATTGGCCAATTAATCGGGTAGAAAATCGAATCTGGCCAATATCATTTTAATTGGGTGTATAATTGAGTCTACATTGAAAATCGTGTTCAAATAGTTACTCGGGTAGTGTGCATCCCATTTCATGCATATGTATCGAGCCTGATTTGGTTTTATAATGGTCTAGCATTAATGTGGTAAATGGTGTATTGTGCAGTATGGATAGATGGTGAGCCATTCGACACAGGTGAGAGACTGTACCTGAGAACTGAAAATAGGAGTAATTCGAACTCCTAGTACTGTGAGTAACCTTACTATCATCTTAATTATCTAGAGTAAATTTTAATTTGTGATATTGGTGATTTTGTGGAAAAATGGTTTTAAATGATAAATTGTTTGGTTTTATGAATAAAGTGTGAATTAATAAAACAAAAGGAATTTTTTGGAATCGATTTGAAAATGAATATTGATTTTGGAAAATAGAGTAATCGGAGACCACTTGTTTTGTTGTGAATTACGATTTGAAATAAACGGCTTATGATAATGTGAGCATGAATGGCTAGATTTGAAATGATTAAAAGTGTTCCCTTCAGGGGAAATTTGAAAAAGGACTGGGGTTCGAAACTTGGCGAGTTAGGTTCTGCGGGACCTGTCCTTGTGTGACACTGTTACGTAGAGGAGTAAGTCCTTAGGTGACACGTGTTACGTAGAGGAATAAGTCAGGTAATGAGGACCCAGATCTATCAATATTAGCCATGTTATGCTGTGGATATTTTATTGACTTGGTGGTAGAAAAGGGGTCACTGCAGTGGCGGGTTTCGTGGACTAACCTTTAGGAGGGGCATGGTTCCCCGTTATATTCTTACCTTAGTCGTAGAGGCGCAAAGGGTAACTCCTGAGGTAAGGTTAGAGTTCACTTCGCTCGGATACCACCATGGGGAGGTGAATTCAGCCAATGCCAAGAAATAGCTGTGTTTTCTAATGTGAAAATATGCTATACGTGTATATGAGATTTTAACAGCCTTGGCGGACTCTATTGGATGCTTGATGATGATCAAGTATTCCCGAGTATGAGTGACGGCATGAGCCAAAAGATTTTGGAATTTATAAACCTTGTTGATGATTTGAATGAAACATAATTGTTTACGTGAGTTGGGATGAATTTCCAAGTTATGAAACATGTATTATGATGGGACGTTTTCTTTGTCTCCTATTACTTGACTTTCGATTATTTCGACGATGTTTGTTTACTCACTGGGATTTTATAATCTCACCACCCTCATTTCCTCACATTTCAAGCTCAGGATAAATTGTGGATTGTTGAGCACGTCGAGATATAATCTCAGAGTTGCATCCTTAGAAAGTAAAGGTATATAGGCTTATACATTCTTAGTCATCTAGGGCCCCACATGTCATTGTAAATGTAATTGCACTATCTGATTTTCGATATTACAGTATTTATGATTTTAATTAGCTTTTACGCTATAAAATTTGTTTACCGACAACTCTATAAAAATTGTTTTATAAGAAAAAGAGTGTTTTAGAAATCTAAATTTATTTTAAATCATGAATTATGTGTTTTACACTCACTTGCTACGTTTTTGGTTGGGTTCAAAAATTTTGAAGAAAAATAACCAAAATGCCCTTGTGAGGCGAAAACAGTTTTTCTACTATTTTAAGTTGGAAAAAGATTAAAAGCCCTTAAGACTTGATGATCGGCCATGATTGCTCACAAGGGAGGTAAGAAGTCTGATATAAAAGCCTTACGGGGTGTCGGTCGGTATTCGGGGAATGAATGTCTATCGAGACGTCGCGGCGGTTGTCACGGGCTCGATGAGAGTTTCGAGTCGTGACAATTAAAGTGGTATCAGAGCATGGTTTTGGTTTTAAACTTGTTTTAAAAATTCACAGTGTCAGTGTGGCCCCAGGTTGAGTTAAGTTAAGTTAGATTGAATAGAACACATATATTTGTATATAGAAATCAGCCATTTTGATGCGTAGGTAATGAAGAAATTTTTGTTTGGTTACGTATAGGTTTTGAGGTACACTGATCACCCACCATGTCTAAGAGAGGTGGTAACCCTGATACATCTTATAGTGTTAGTGGAGGATCACTAAATTCTACGGCTAGGAGTCAATGGCACTCGAAAGCAAATTATCCAAGAAATGATTCACCTAGGACTCCATCGGATTAGGGAAGGTGGCTCAGCAAAAGGAAAAGCCCTGACACTAGCAAGACCACTGAAAGTAAGGATAGCAATGACCTCGAAATAAGTATAAGGAATTCCCTATTGAAAGAGTTTGGGGAAAATGTTACAGAAAGTAGGAGAAGTATAAGAGAACAACACGAATGGAATAAAGAGAAAGTGAATGTGACAAATTATCCTTCTAAGAAGGTAATTGCGATATGAGATTTTCCTCCAGGTTGCAGAAGAAATGCAGCACTTGTGAGTGAGAAGGAATGTAAGAGAATCCAAGAGGCCTGGATTGAAGAACAAAAGAAGATTTCACAAGAAACAAAAAAAAATTCGGAAGAGGATTCCGAGGAAGACTGAGGATTCCGAGGAAGACTAAGAGTAAGATCTTTCGATATATATAGATCAAGAGGATAAACTTAATGATGTTTAATATTATCGTTAGATTTTGTACTATCTTAAATTTAGGTAGATGTAATGAAACAGTAGATGACAATTATCTGTACAAAGGGGCTAATGGTTTGACCTTTAAAGTGTAAGACTGGATATATATATATGGAAACCTTTTGGTGGGAAGTTAGTAATGGTACAAGTAATGATCAGATCCACTAAGGAATATATTTTGCAATACTATGAAATGATTACCAATCAATCATGAAAAGGTGAAATTTGGTATCTCGATTGCAGATACAATTTGAAAGGTTATGGGAGAAATTAATAAGGTTATAGGTGACATTTAGAATGGATGGTGTAATTAAGTTGAGGATTGTCAATCTAAGTATCAAGAGAGGTATAAATGATGCTATAGCACTGTAAGCCAATAATCTAATATCAATATGACCCATTGGAAGTAAATGATGGAACTTGGGAGAAACAAATTTTTGATTAATAAGAATTGTGGATATAAGTGTAGAGAAAGATAAATTATTTTCGTAGTCTTTTATGCTAGAAATTTATGTTTTAGCAGTGTGCATATGATAGAAAGTTAGTTTGTAAGTTATAGTTTTCGTGAACATGGAATATATATATAAAAAATTATCAATATGTGAACATATACTTGAAGTTGAACTAAGTTATTGAACTTAATTCTAAGTTTTGCTAATTAGAGTTTTAGGGTTTTGGGAAAGTATCAATATGAATGGGCTGAAGAATAGTCATTGGGTTCAATGCTAATCTTTGTTATTTGAAGTCTTAACTGCATTGGGGGAGTATTAAGATAAAGATGATGAATGAATGAATGACGAGAAGTTTGATAAAGAATGAGGTGATAGGATGGCGATTAGTATATGTAGACAGGTATAAAATGTGATTGAAATCGGTATGATTGAGATGAAGATATGATTCAAATTTGATGATAATAGTAGAAGTTTACTTGGTGTCTTGAGATAAGAGATAATGATTGTTAAGATTATGGTTGATTCGATTCTAAAGGGTAATGATAAACATAAGTTAAATAACTTAAATTGAACTGGAAGTAAATGAGGTGAACAAATTGAAAATTTTCCTACAAAAGAAGTCGAGCACCAGATGAAAAGTCAATACCCCAACTTTTTCTTTGAGTTCGGTAAGAGAAATTTTGAGGTCAAAATTTTATTTTAAGGGGGATAATGCTGTGAAGCCCAACTTTATAAAATATGCGTCATGTTATCCATGTACTTGCTGGAATGCTTGTATACTCGAATGCCTCGGAACAACATTAAAAGTCGGTATTGCTCCGAGAGGAACAACTAAGCTGAATTAAACCTCAAACTAGCTAAAATAGGGATTTTAAAGACGAAATTGAGAATTTCACAGTCCAGGAATGACTTAAACTAGTGATTCGGAGTTCGATGGTTGATTTGGAGTCAATCAGGAATATTGACTATCTAGGGGTAAAATGGTCATTTTTGCCATTTAAGGACAAAATGAGAACTTTTAGAAAAGATTTTGACCACATTTGATCAAGATTGACCTTTTGGAGTATAATTTGAGGTTAAGAAGTGAACAAAATTGTAATTCTCGGTATTTTTAGAACATAGGGGAAAATTGATAATTTTGCCACCTTGGGGGCAAAACGATAATTTTCACCTCCAACACTTGTCAAATTTGTGGATTTTATTTATGGTGGGAATGGATAAACGTGGCATAAAAATGTGATGGAAAATTTAAGTGTAAAAGTCAAATATTTAAATTATGGACCAATTATATTATGCCATGTGTCAAGCTTTGAATTATTTAATATTAAAAATCACCCATAAACCCCTATTTTCTCTCACCATATTCAGCCAAGCAAGGGGAAAAGGAAAACTATGGAAGAACAAAACCCTAGGTGGGGAAATTCAAAGGAAAGTGTGAAAATTCAAGGAATCAAGGTAGCTAAGGTGAAATTTCTTTTCTTTTACTTGAGATCTACATTATGCATGCTTTATTTTCTCATTTCCATGGTTGAATTGCATGTTTTCATAAGGGATTCATGGCTGGCCGAATGTGCATGGAGAGAAATTCATGATTGGATTGGCTTGAATTTAAGTTATTTTAGTGTTTTCGGTTTGTTAATTGCATGTAGCATTAAAACAAGTGAAGAAAATCACATGAACCTTGGAGACCTTTAATGGCCGAATGTCCCATGTTGTGTGTGGATGGTGGATTGATTTTGTTTCAAGGGAAATTGGTTAGAAAATGATGCTTTATGGTGAGAAAATAGAATAGGAAAATTTTTAGTGATAATGCACCAATATGACCAAATTTCCTATGAAGAAATGGGAAGGTAATTGTGCTGAATTTTAGGTTATTTGGATTGTATTAGGTGACTTGAAGTAACGAAAAAGAAATGGTGCAATTTGAAGCTAAATTGGACGCGTTAGTCATTTAATCGGGTAATTTTGCCACATTTCCTATTAATTGACTAGTAATTGATAAATTCGAGTGTTGGAAGAAAAATAGAATTTTTGGAGTGAAACGGGATGAATTGGCCAATTGATCAGGTAGTAAATTGAAACTGGCCAATATCATTTTAATTGGGTGCATAATTGAGTCTACATTGAAAACCGTGTTTAGATAGTTACTCGGGTAGTGTGCATCACATTTCATGCATATGTATCGAGCCTAATTTGGTGTATGTAATGGTCTAGCATTAATGTGGTAAATGGTGTATTTTGCAATATGGATAGGTGGTTAGCCATTTCGTACGGGTGAGAGACTGTACCCGAGAATCAAAAATAGGAGTAATTCGAACTCCTAGTACTGTGAGTAACCTTACTATCATCTTAATTATCTAGAGTAAATTTTAATTTGTGATATTGGTGATTTTGTGGAAAAATGGTTTAAAATGATGAATTGTTTGGTTTTATGAACAAAGTGTGAATTAATAAAATAAAAGGAATTTTTGGAAATCGATTTGAAAACGAATGTTGATTTTGGAAAATAAAGTAATCGGAGACCACTTGTTTTGTTGTGAATTACAATTTGAAATAAATGACTTATGATAATGTGAGCATGAATGGCTAGATTTGAAATGATTAAAAGTGTTCCCTTCAAGGGAAATTTGAAAAGGGACCGGGGTTCGAAACTTGGCGAGTTAGGTTCTGCGGGACCTGTCCTTGGGTGACACTGTTACGTAGAGGAGTAAGTCAGGTAATGAGGACCCAAATCTATCAATATTAGCCATGTTATGCTGTGGATATTTTATTGACTTGGTGGTAGATAGAAGGGTCACTGCAGTGGTGGGTTCCGTCGACTAACCTTTAGGAGGGGCACGGTTCCTCGTCATATTCTTACCTCAGTCGTAGAGGCGCGAAGGGTAACTCCTGAGGTAAGGTTAGAGTTCACTTCGCTCGGATACCACCACGAGGAGGTGAATTCAGCCAACGCCAAGAAACGGTTGTGTTTTCTAACATGAAAATATGCATTACATGTATATGAGATTTTAACAGCCTTGGGAGACTCTATTGGATGCTTGATGACGATCAAGTATTCCCGAGTATGAGTGATGGCATGAGCCAAAAGATTACAGAATTTATAAGCCTTGTTGATGATTTGAATGAAACACAATTGTTTACGTGGGTTGGGACGAATTTCCAAGTTATGAAACACGTATTATGATGGGATGTTTTCTTTGTCTCCTATTACTCGGCTTTTGATTATTTCGACGATGTTTGTTTACTCACTGGGATTTTATAATCTCACCACTCTCATTTCCTCACTTTTCAGGCTCAGGATAGATTGTGGGTAGTCGAGCACTTCGAGATATAATCTCAGAGTTGCATCCTTAGAAAGCAAAGGTATATAGGCTTATACATTCTTGTTCATCTGAGGGCCCACGTGTCATTGTAAATGTAATTGCACACTCTGATTTTCGGTGTTACAGTATGTGTGATTTTAATTAGCTTTTACGCTATAAAATTTATTTACCGACAACTCTATAAAAATTGTTTTATAAGAAATTAGAATATTTTCTTGAATATTTTTATTATATTCAAATAGTCACAATTTTTATCAAAAAGAGTGTTTTAGAAATCTAAATTTATTTTAAATCATGAATTATGCGTTTTACACTCACTTGCTACGTTTTTAGTTGGGTTCAAAAAATTTTAAAAAAATTACCAAAATACCCCTGTGAGGCGAAAATAGTTTTTCTACTATTTTAAGTTGGAAAAAGGTTAAAAGTGCTTAAGACTTGATGATTGGTCATGATTGCTCATAGCGGAGGTAAGAAGTTTGATATAAAAGCCTTGCGGGGTTTCAGTCGGTATTCGGGAAATGAATGCCTATCGAGACATCACGGCGATTGTCAAGGGCTCGATGGCAATTCCAGGTCGTGACAAATATCTTCAAAGGTTGAGTGATATTATTGCCAAATGACATATAAGATCTTCAATTTGAATTAAACATAAGTTTTATATGCTCGTTATATGATTATGAATGTATGAGGATGATTATGAACCTAGGCCCAATGTGATTGTGGATGGTTAAATTATTTTCATGATATTTAATTAAATAAGGTCTACAACCTTGCCTTATCTTTTAATTTTCTGGGTTTGTAAAATTCTTCCTCACCTAATTTCCCTCAAATGTAATGTCAAGCTCAGCCCTAAAATATATGTCTTGTCATGCATATATTTGGCAGCACGCTTGCATATTTAAATATCTCAAAAAAATAGATAAAAGCCGGTATTGTACCTAAAGGTACAACTAAGTCAATCTATACCTCGAACTAGTTAAAATAGGGATTTTAAGGTGAAATTGGGAATTCCACAATCCAAGGATGGCTTAAAATGGTAATTCGGAGTTCGAGGTCCGGTTTGGAGTCAATTAGATATATTCGAAATTCAGGGGCAAAATGGTCATTTTGCCACCCAAAAATTTGATTTAGATATTTGATGAAAATTTTGACTAAGATTGATCATTTGGAGTATAATTTGAGGTTTAGAAGTGAAAAATTTTAATCTCGATATTTTTCGGAGTATATGGGTAAAATGATAATTTTACCACCTTGGGGGTAAAACGATAATTTTTCGCCCCCGCCACTTGTCAAGACCAAGGGATTTATTTATTATGGAGATTGATAAATATGACAAAATGTGTGGTAAAGAATTAAAGGATTAAAAGTAAATGTTTAAATTATGGGCCAATGGGAACATGCCACGTGTCAAGCTTGATTTATTTAATATTAAACTTGAAAAAATCAACCCATAAAACCCCCATTTCAACCCCCATGATCGGCCAAACAAGAGGAAAGGAAGAACAAAACCCTAGGAGGAGAAATTCAAAGGGAAAGTGTGAAAATTCAAGGAATCAAGCAAGATAAGGTGAAATTTCTTTATTTTTACTCAAGACCTACATTACCCATGCTTTATTTTCTCATTTCCATGGCTGAATTGCATGCTTTCATAATGAATTCATTGCTGACTGAATGGGTATGGTGAAGAAATGATGTTGGAATTGGTATGATTTTAAGATATGTTAGTGTTTTTAGGTGATTAATGATGTGTAGCATGAAAACAAGTGAAGAAAACCACAAAATCTTTGGTATCCTTCAATGGCCGAACCTTATATGTTGAGAATTGATGGTGGATTGATTTTGTTGCTAGTGAATTGGTTGAGAATTGATGGTTTGTGATGTGGAAATTAAGTAGGAAAAATTTTAATGTGAATGCACCCACCATGGTCAAAATTTTCAAGAAGAATTGTGAAGGTGATTATGCTGAATTTTGGGTTAATTGGCTTGTATTTGGTGATTTGATGTATTGGAAAAGAAATAGTATTAATTGGAGCTAAATTGGACGCGTTGGCCAATTAATCGGGTGATAGACCAAATTAGGCCGACACCGTATTTAAACAGTTACTCGAACATTTCATGTATTCATATAGAATTAGGTTAATTTTATACCAAATTAGCACAAATGTAGTAATTTATTGAGTGTGTAATATGTCTAGATAGTGAATCCTCTGACAAAGGCAAAGAAATTGCACTTGAGGATTAATAGTCGAAGTACCCGAGTTTGATTCTCGAAAACTATGAGTAAACTTATTATCGCCTTAATTATCTATAGTAATTTCTATTCAATTTCATGATTTTATAAAAAAATTATTTTATTTGGTGAATTGTTTATTTTATGAGAAAAATGTAAAATTTTTAAATAAATTGAATTTATAAAATAAATTGAATTTTTATCAATCGAATTGAAAATTTGGCAATTGATTTAAAATTAGAGTAATTTGAGACCAAACGCTGAATCGTAAATTATGATTTGAATCAAATGGCTTATGATATTACGGCCTGATTAGCTTATTGTTAATTGTATTGAAAAATGTGAATTGTATGCTTTGTACTGATAAATTGCTTAGCGATAAAATTGCCAAATCATGCTATTGATATTTTTATTTAATTAGTGGATTATTACCTACTGCAGTAGACAGGTTTCCGTAGACCAACCTATTTAGAGGTGGCACAATAAAACCCACCATATATATCTTTATCTCAGTTGTAGTGGCGTAAAGGGTTGTCTTGAGGTATGACAGAGTTCACTTCATGCCAAACCACCACGTGAAGGCGAACTCAACCAACGCCAAGGGACGGCTATATTTGCAAATGTAAAAATATGTTTCATACATATATGAAACTTTTATAGCTTTGGCAGACTCAGTCGGACTCTGATGATGATCAAGTGTCCTTGAGTATTGGTTTTGGCATAAACCAAGTTTTTAAGAAAATCATAAGCCTTATTCATTGTTTAGGGGAAATGAATTAACTTTAACTGGTTTAAATGAATCTTTATGATATAAAACCCTTTTGAGATGGATAGTTTTCATTATCTCCTTTTACTCGCCTTTAGATATTTTAGGTGATATTTGTTTACTCACTAAGTTGTGTAAACTCACCACTCTTCTTTCCACCCTTTCAAGCCTAGAATAGTTGTAGATAACTGACTTTACCGAGGACTATAGTTGGCTTTGCAACCTCACCAACAGTAGGTTTACTGTCCTCTATATTTTTGAATATTCGAGGGCCCACGTGTCGTTGTAAATGCAATTGTATACTCTGATTACCTTTATTATTGTATGTAATAATTTATTTTACTTTTACGTCCCAAAAAAATTATTTACCGATAACTCTATAAAAAATTATTTTATAAGAAAATAAAATATTTTCTTGAATATTTTCATTTTATTCAAATAATTATAATTTTAATCTAAAAGAACGTTTTAGATATCCAAATTTATTTTTTATCATGTTATAAGTGTTTTCCACCCATCTGCTACATTTTGAGCCGAATTCAAAAATTGAGGAAAAATGACCAAAATGCCCCTATGAGGCGAAAACTATTTTTCTACTATTTTGAGTTGGAAAAGGCTTAAAATCTCTTAAGATATGATGATTGGCAATGATTGCTCACAAGGGAGGTAAGAAAACTAATACGAAAGCCTTGTGAGGTTTCAGTCGGCATTTGGGGTATGAATGCCTATCGAGACGTCACGACGGTTGTCACTGGCTCGATAGGAGTTCCTGGTCATGACATGTAACTTGAGGTTTCTTTACTATAAATGTAATTAGTTACATCAAAGTGTAAAATTAGGTTTAGTTAGGAAATTATTTGTAACTAGAAGATGGAGATCTAAAGGCACCATGAGATGTAAAGAGATTACAAGAAAGCTTGGAAAAGACTATGTATGTAATCACCTAGGATTTGACCAAATAATTTCCTTCAACGGCTCAAGGAAATTAGATTAGATAAAAGTCCATAATCATCCTAGCAGTATACATGTGATAAATTTATTTTATGCGATATTATAAATGATATGCATGCTAAATTCGATAAGACCTAAATAACAAGATAAAAGCAATAACAAAATCCCTCCTTAAAATATTGAGTCACACGCTTTGCATGATTAAGTTGCCTTCCACTATATAACAAGATAACCAAACTACTTTTTTAATTAGAGGCTTGTTGAGTCACTCAAGGTCAAACTTTTACACGAGCATGTTTGAGTTATTGGTGGGTCTTACTTAACTAAAACTATGTGGTTAGGATGTGTCACACTTGACCACATGGTCTCAGAGGCAGGATTAGGCCAAATGCATATGATGCATGTAAACAAAGAGGTGTCACCTAACTAATCTGGGAGGCGCATGGAGATGCAATTGATAAACTATATTATCTATCCAATTAGGCTAATTATGATTTGTTGAGTCACTAAAGGTTACAATAAGTTGAAAGGGGTCCTGACCCACTAGAAATTCCTAATAGAGAATTTTATATAATAATGAGGGCTATTATTATAAAAAATTAGTGGAAAATCAATGTAAGATTTAATACCTCATCTTAAATTGGTTAATAACATGAAAGACTAATACAAATACTTTTTCTATATTTATAGGTTGTTAGAATGTGTATAATTATAATTGTTATTCGCTTGGCATACTTGATGCCATCAGCCCAAAATGTTTGGATTGGTATATTACTTTGAGAAAAGTTCTCAATAAATGGAAATGTGCAATCTTGACAAGTAAAGAGATAACTTTAAATATGATTGATGTTAACCTTTATACTGCCAATCTTAAAGTTGGATAATAGATTCAGGATGTGGATCGTATTTATGTACAAACATAAAGGCTTTAAAGGATAGTAGAAAGCTTGGTAAAAATGTGGTAGTCCTAAGTGTGGGCAATGGTGCAAAAATTGCAATAGTTATCATTGGGACTTGTGATTTCATTTGCCATAGTGCTTAGTGCTGGAATTAAAAGAGTGCTATTGTGTACTAACATTAACTAGAAACATCATTTCAGTTTCATACCTAGCTAAGAATGATGATTTTGAATTTAGTATGAATGGCAATCATTGCACTATCATTCTAAATGATATTTTTTATGAATCCACAATATGTCATGGAGGACTTTATGTTATGGATCTTGATAGTCCAATGCTCAATATAGATGTCAAGAAAGCAAGGAAAAATAATCCATGCCAAACCTACATCTGGCATTGTAGACTCGGTCATATCAATGAAACATGGATAACCAAATTGCATAAACAAGGTTACCTAAATCCATTTGATTATGAATCATATGGAACTTGTGAATGTTTTCTCCTTGGTAAGATGACTAAGACTCTTTTTATTGAAAAGGTGAAAAAGTAGGTGTGCTCGCAGGGCTAATACATTCGAATGTATGTGGACCCTTAAACATACCAGTTAGAAAATGTTAATTGTATTTCATTATGTTTACAGATGACCATTCTAGATTTGGTTATCTGTACCTAATGAAGTACGAGTTTGAATCTTTTGAAAAGTCCAAAGAGTTTAGGGCTGAAGTTGAAAAACTAATTGGGAGAAGTATTCTAACTCTTAGATCAAATCGAGGAGAAAAATATCTTAGCCAAGAGTTTTTAGATTATTTGACGAAACATGGGATTCTATCACAATGGACTCCACCTAGAACTCTATAGCATAATGGAGTGTTTGATAGAAGAAATCAAACCTTGTTGGACATGGTTCATCCCATGATGAGTAGGGCTGACATTTTGATATCCTTTTAAGGATATGCCCTAGAGACTACTACTTACCTTCTTAATAAGGTTCCAACCAAATCGATTGATAAAACACCATATGAGATGCGACATGGTAAAAGGCCAAACTTATCTTATATAAGGATTTGGGGATTTGTAGCTCATGTGAAGCATGCATCGCTTGATAAGCTTGGAGTTAGATCAAACAAATGTAAGATAACTCTTGAAGAAGTTCAAGAACCACAATGACATCCTTATGGAACCTGAGCCGATGGTAAAAACATTGGATGCTCAAGAAACACAAGTGCTCCATAAGTTTATGAGACAAAGACAACCTCTAGAAAGATATAGATTCCTACCTGAAAGTGATGTTTTACCAATTAACAAGTAGCCAACTACTTATGAAGAAGTAATATCTAATATTGATTCTGATAAGTGGCTTGAGGTGATGAAATCTAAAATGGATGCCATGCATGTTAACCAAGTGTGGACTTTGGTTAATGCACTTGAATGGGTAAAACTCATAAGATGTAAGTAGGTGTTTAAGAGAAAGACTAAATGTCACAGCCCAAATCCCGGACCATGACCAGCGCATGACCCCAATGGGCATAGCCCACTAAGCCCAAGCAAGCCTATTTATGTGATCTTGCTCGTCATTCCAACCATTATTTTTAAAGTCACATTCTGTATTTTTTTACTATAAAAATATTCAATGATACACTATGGTAATCAAATACTTACGTTTGTATTATACCAAAATAATGTCACCCATTTGCCAATTCATAGTGGCATCATTAATCTAATACACATATTTTTATTTATAACATGAATCCTAATGATTTACATTACATGTACTTGTACCTTGACAAAGACTTTTTACCTTCAGCGGAGTAACTTTGGGTGAAGGTATAGCTACTGAGATGCCATAGTACCTACCAAAAAGACTAGCATACGTGGACAGCTCAACCTAGGTCCCAACTACCTTTGAATCTAAAAACATGAAGTTTAAAAATGTGAGTATAAACTCAGTGAGTGAACATAAGAAGGGAATAAGCAATGGATAAGGAGAACTTGGAAATCATGATGCATTTATTTCAAAAACAATGCAATTGAGTTAATTTCTTACTAAAAACCCCACATTTCAAACTTTGATTAATAAGTTCAAAGTGTTGAAAAACCCATGAGCAATCCATGAAGTTAAATGGTTAAAAATATATCAAAATCAAGTAAGGTAACAAGCATGACAGCAAGTTTCTCGCTGCAATGAGAAACATTCTTAGTTTGCATATGTTTCAATTTTTCAAGTATATCTCACTCTAAAGAGGTCCAATTGACATAATTTTTGTACCATTAGAAAGATAAGAGGTTGAGATACAACTTTTATGTTTACAACTTTTCCCAGTTCTGAAAGGAAGGTGGTCAAATTGTTTATCAAATTGAAAGAACTATACCAAAATTTCTAGAACCACCTGAGAGTTTCTTGGTTTGTATATGTTTCGGTTTTCCAAGAATATCTCTCGCTACAAAAGTCCAAATGACATGATCTTTAGACAATTAGAAAGATAAGAGACTGGGCTATAACTTTTATGTTTACACTTTGCTTAGTTCTGACTGAAAGGTGGTCAAAATCATTGTCAAAGTGAGAGCACTATTTAGAAATTTGGAACCACCCGAGAGTTTCTCGTTGCAGTGAGAATTCACATGCCACAAAATCCATCCTTACCATATTACACATCAAAGTGAACACATTAACAATAATCAAGTTATCAACATTCAAAACAATCACATATTATAATCATAAACTTGCTATCACATATACATATATAAACATATATAAACAAGTACACCACTCCACTTCATTCATCATCATGTGCACTCTCTACTCACATATTTCAACATCATCATCTCATGTGCACTCCCTACTCACACATAACTGGGTCATCATCGGATCATGTGCACTCCCTACTCGTACATAGCTGGGTCATCATTATCACACAAAAGGAACATCCAATGCATAATATACATATCAATACAATGTGGTAACGTATGGACTATTCATATTGCACGTCTCACAAGATATAAACATTTCATCAAGGGCTTGTTCCCCAAGTATATTTTTCAAGTAAAAACAAATGAACTTTCAAATGATTTACTTAAACATGTAGGCACTTCCCAAAACATTTTGAAATGCAAGTTCACTCACTGGTATTTTTTGAATCTTCAATCAACCCTAACTTCGATTATTGCTTCAAACAGACATGTGAGGCCTTGTTGGAACCTTGGTCGTTTTTTTGTAGTTGAATTCCTTTTCAAAAGCTTTCAAGCTATTGTGGACAATCTCCCCCTCTCTCTCTACCCATCCAACTAGTGAGAAAATATACCAAGGAAATACCTTTAAGGGCTTTTGAGGTGTAAAAGAGAAAAAGCATGAAAAGCCCTATGAAAAGGTGTAGAAAAACATGAGGTTTAGGGTTACCATGGGAGGCTTCCATGGAAAATGAAGAAAACGTGAAATAGAAAAAAGAGAGAGAAAGAAGAAGAAGAGTTGCTGGAAATTGCTAGAACTTTAGATATTTATATCTAAAGTTTATCCAATTCTCACATAAATTATCAAAATGCCCTTAACATGGTGACTTTGTCTTCTTTCTATTCTTTGTGTAATCTTTTTACTCTTTTGACACTGAGACAAAGTCCATAATAGTCTAGAAATACTCGAGTTCACGAAAACTTAAAAATTTAGACTTGAGATACAAAATGA
Source organism: Theobroma grandiflorum (assembly GCA_036013995.1). Lineage (NCBI taxonomy): Eukaryota > Viridiplantae > Streptophyta > Magnoliopsida > Malvales > Malvaceae > Theobroma > Theobroma grandiflorum. The sequence goes on from CP142126.1 coordinate 12,333,799, forward strand.
CCATTTTGACCTACCTTAGAAATCATCATTTTTTTCATTTCCTTTGTTATTTTATCCTCATTTTCATCATTCATTTATTCCTTAGGCCTACTTAGGCCTTAATAATATTAAAAAAAAACCCATTTCTAGGAACTCACCAAGAAAATGATCAAATTACCTTTAGTCCATGTTATCGCGTCTACTTCTAGTTACGTGTCTATGGAGGTCAAGGTTTCATAGGTTCTGTCAAGCCCAACCCTAAAATGTCTGCCATGTCATTTAAGTAATTGACATCACACCTGCACACTTGAATGTCTCGGGAAAATAGTTAAAAGTCAGTATTATCCCTAGAGGTACAATTAAGTCAATCTAAGCCTCGAACGAGTTCAAATGAAGATTTTAAGATAAAATTAAGAATTTCACATTCCAGGGATGACTTAAAATAGTGATTCAGAGTTCGATGGCTGATTTGGAGTTAATCGAGAATACTGACTATCTAGGGGTAAAATGGTAATTTTATCACCAGAGAACAAAATGAGAATTTTTAGAAAAGATTTTGATCCCAATTGACCAAGATTGATCATTTGGAGTACAATTTGAGGTTAAGAAGTGAACAAAATTGTAATCTCGATATTTTCGGAGCATAAGGGTAAAATCGTAATTTTACCATTCCAAGGGGCAAAATCGTAATTTTACACCACCAGCACTTGTCAAGACCAAGGAATTTATTTATTATTAGTGTGGATAAATATTACATTTGTGTGGTGGAGAAATAAAGAGAAAAGGATAAGAATTTAAAATTTGGGACCAATGGTAACATGCCACGTGTCAAGCATTTATTACTTTAATATTTAACTTAAAAAAATCAGCCCATAAACCCCCATTCTCTTCATCATATTCGGCCAAAGCAAGAGGGAAAGGAAACAAAAGAAAGAACAAACCCTAGCCACCAAGATTCAAGAGAAAAGTGTGAAAATCAAAGGAAACAAGTGTAAAAATGTAAGATTTTTCAATTTTTACTTGAGATCTACAATACCCATGCATTTCTTTTCATTTTCCATGCATGAGGAGTAAGTTTGAAAATAGGAATCATGCTGACCGTACATGGGGGAAGGATTTTTATGCTTGAATTTAGTTAGATTTCTTGCTAGATTAGTGTTTTCGGTTAGTTAGTTTTGTGTAGAGTGAAAACAAGTGAAGAAAATTGCATAATCTTTGGTACCCTTCAATGGCCGAATATCCCATGTTGTGTGTTGATGTGGATTGATTTTGTTTCAAGAGAAATGGCTTAGAAAATGATGATTTACGGGGAGAAAATTGAATCGGAAAAATTCTAGTGATAATGCACCATTATGGCTAAAATTTGCATGAAGCAATGTGAAGATTACTAAGCTGAATTTTGGGTTATTTGGTTGATGTTGAGTGACTTGAAGTATTAGAAAAAGAATTGAGTAATTTCGAATTAAATTGGACGCGTTGGCAATTTAATTGTGTAATAGGCCGAATTAGGTCAACATCGCGGTTAAGTGGTACTTAGACAATTTGCATTTCATTTCACGCATATATATCGAGCCTGAATTGGTTTTATAATGGTCTAGCATTAATGTGGTAAATGGTGTATTGTGCAATATGGATAGGTGGTGAGCCATTTGGTATGGGTGAGAGACTGTACTCGAGAACCAAGAATAAGAGTGTTTCGAACTCCTAGTACTGTGAGTAACCTTACTATCATTTTAATTATCTAAAGTGGTTTTTATTTGATTTGGTGATTTTATGGAAAATGAATTTAAATGGTAAATTGTTATGTGTTTTAAACAAAATGTGATTTAAATAAAATGATTTTATGAATTATCCAAAAAATTGAATAATGATTTTGAGAATAGAGTAATTGGAGACTGCCTGTTTGCATTATAAATTGATGATTTGCATTGATTGGCTTATGGTAAATATGGCCTGAATGGCTGATTTAGAAATTATTTTGAATTATATGAATTGTTTATTTTACCTTGAGTAGAGAAATTTGAAATGTTTAAAAGTGTTCCCTTCAGGGAAAGTTTGAAAAGATCTGGGGTTCGAAACTTAGCGAGAAGGTTCTACGGGACCTGTGGTGTTACCAATAAGTCCAGTAAGTCAATTGATGGGGACCTAGACCTACCAATAATTGCCATGTCATGCAATTGATATTTTTGTTGTTATGGTGGGTTATTAAATGGTCACTGCAGTGGTGGGTTCTGTGGACCAACCTATTAGAGGGGCACGGAATCCGGGTATATATATTTCTACCTCGGTTGTAGAGCCGAGTAGGGTAACTCCCAAGGTAACAATTAGAGTTCTCTTCACGCCAAACCACCACGTGAGGGTGAACTCAGCCAGCGCCAAGGAACGGCTATATTTCCTAATGTAAAAATGTGTTTCATTCGTATATGAAACTTTTATAGCCTTGGCGGACTCAGTTGGATGCCTCTGATCAAGGTATCCCTGAGAATCGAGTATGAGAATGATTTTGGCATGAGCCAAGCTTTTTAGAAAATCATAAGCTTTGCTGAAATCTTTAAGCTATGAAAAATGTGTTGTGATGGGATATTTTATTTGTCTCCACTTACTCGACTTTAGATATTTTTTATGATGTTTGTTTACTCACTGGGATTTCATAATCTCACTACCCTCTTTTCTCTACATTACGGGCTTGAAGTTGTTTGTAGATAGCAAACTTGGTAGAGAGTTTCTTGTGGAGTTGCACTCCTTGATACCGTAGGTGTACTGCTTCTATTACATTTGGTCAGTTGGGGGCCCACGTGTCATTGTAAAAGTAATTTTATACTTTGGTTATCTATATTATAGTATGAATAAATATATTTAACTTTTACACTATAAAAAATTATTTACCGATAGCTTTATAAAAATTATTTTATAAGAAAATAGTCTATTTAATTGAATAATTTTATTATATTCAAATAGTCAAAATTTTACTTCAAACGAACGTTTTAGACTCTTAAATTTATTTTTAATCATGAAATATATGTTTTCTACTCACCTACTACGTTTTTGATCGGTTTCGAGATTTTCGAAGAAAAATGACGAAAATGCCCATGTGAGCTAAAGAATAATATTTTAATGTTTTGATCTGAAAATGATATATGATTCTTCGAAATATGATATTTTATAACTGTCGCTCACCGGGGAGATGCAAAAGTTGATGCTAAGCCTTGCAGGGTTCCGGTCGGCATTTCAAGTAATGAGTGCCTATCGGGACGTCGCAGCGGTTGTCATGGGCCCGATAGGAGTTCCGGGTCATGACAGGTTCACTTATGAATTACCCTTTAACTCAGTAATCAACCTCGATTGACATCCGATAAGCTTTATTAGCCATCATGTCAAAGTACAGAGTACTACACTAAAATGGATGGTAATGTACAAACATATAAAGCCTAGTTAGCTGTTAAAGATTACAACCAAGTTGAAGGAATTGATTACGAAAAAACCTTTTAACCTGTTGCCATGATTAAATCCATTCAAATTTTGCTTGATATTGCTACATATTATAATTATGAGATATGGTAGATGGATGTAAAGACAACATTCCTTAATGGGAATTTGCAAGAAGAAATGTATATGACTCAACCTAAAGGTTTTACATCCAAGGAGAGTCAATATAAAGTATGCAAACTCCAAAAGTCCATTTATGGGCTAAAGCAAGCATGTAAGACCTGGAACATTAGATTTGATAAAACTATCAAAAAATATGAATTTGTCAAGAATCTTGATAATCTATGTGTTTATAAGAAGGTAAATGGACAAGTAGTTGTATTCTTAGTACTTTATGTTGATGACATACTACTAATAAGAAATGATATACTGATGCTACAAATTGTCAAGATCTGGTTATCATAACAATTCTTCATGAAAAATTTGGGAGAATCGGCTTGTATTTTAAGAATAAAGATCTATAAAGATAGATAAAAAAAGGCTACTAGGATTGTCTTAATTCCTTTACATAGACAAGGTGTTAAAAAGGTTTAGCATGATCAAGTCTAAAAGGGGACACTTGCCTATGTCACATGGCATTCATCTCTCAAAAGATATGTGTCCGAAGACATAAGAAAAGAGGATGAGAATGGATAGAATACCATATGCTTTGACTAATAAGTCCATCATGTATGCCATGTTATGTACTAGACCAGATATGGCATATATTTTAAGTGTCACAAGAAATACCAATCAAATCCAAGTAAGAGTCACTAGATAACTATGAAAACACCTTTAAGTACTTACGAAAAACTAAGGATGTTTTCTTGGTCTATAAAAAGGTTGAACTCCAAGTTAAAGGATATAGAAATGCTGCATTTCAATCTGATAAAGATGATAGAAATTCACAAAGTGGGTTTATATTTACCTTAAATGGCAATGCTATCAATTCGAAAAGTTCCAAGCAAGCAACGACTATAGATTTTACAACCGAGGCTGAATATATCTCAACGTCTAAGGTAGTGAAAGAGGGAGTTTGGATCAAGAAGTTCATAACTGAACTTGGTGTAGTTCTTATCATTGTTGATCATGTAACTTTGTACTATGATAACAATTGAGCCATTGTGCAAGCAAAGGAATCAAGGTCTCATCAACGATCCACACATGTATTACGGCGTTATCACTTAATCAGGGAGATCATTAGAAGAGGTGATATTAATATAGAAAGAGTACCCACGAAGGATTATTAAGTTGACCCTCTTGCTAAAGTTTTATCCTAGAAGAAACATGATCGCCACTTGGAGGGCTTTGGTAATAGATACATGAGTGATTGGTTTTAGTGCTAGTGGGAGATTATTAGTGTAAGCCCTACAAGCCAATCGATTTTGTACTTATAAAACACTACATTAATTAGACTTATTTAATGTTGACTACATTATCAATATTTTATATAATGTATGAGGTATTTCTTTATCCATGAGTTTATTTATAAAGAGTTATAAGAGACTTACATAGATAAAGTCCTTGGAAAGTAACGGCCTTACAAAGAAATTATAAAGGTTATAAGAGTTTATTTATAAAGAGTTATAAGAGACTTACGTAGATAAAGTCCTTGGAACGTAACGGCCTTACAAAGAAATTATAAAGGTTATAATTATAAGATTTTTATGCATCAAAGCTTTGTTCTTAAATATGTCCCTAGTCGTTGTATTGTCAAGAATAAGGACATTGATAATGCTCTAAGACTAATACATGCTAAGCCTCTTTGCTTTGGAATTACGTAACCAATCTCATAGGTTGAAGTATGTGAGATACTTGAGATAGTATATGGGTGCTTATTAAAGAACAAGTTCACTTAACATGACCCGATATAAGAATTTCATTTGGTATTTCACTCAAATATTTATGGAAATACTCTCAAGTGTCAGTAATGTAAGTAATCCTTAGACTTATAATACCATGTCATCTTGTATATGAATTGTCATGGTTTGATTTCAACTTTACCGGTTTAAAAGAGACCAGATGCCTAAACAAGGTGCTTTTAGGTATGGCATGAAGAATATGAAGATAAGTGAGTAGTCTAGAGAGGATTTATCACCCTAAGTAATTTAAAGGGAACATATCTTATTTGCTCCTAGCTTATATTAACTAAAAGTACTTGGCCAAGGCAATCTTGATAAGTCATTATGGAAGCTGCAAGACTAATATGGATATGTTAAAAAGTAAACACTGTCAAGCCCAGCCCTAAAATACTTGCCATGTCATACATGTGATGGACAACATGTTTGCATACTTGGAGAGCCTCGAAAAATTTTCAAGAGTCGATAGTGAACCTAGAGGTACAACAAAGCTGATTTAAGCCTCGAACTAGTTAAAATAGGGATTTTAAGGTGAAATTGGGAATTTCACAGTCTAGGGATGCCTCAAAATGGTGATTTGGAGTTTGAACGCTGATTTGGGATTAATCGAGAATATCGACCGATTAAGGGCAAAATGGTCATTTTTGCCACCCAAAATTTAAATTTGATTGTTTGATGAAATTTTTAACCAAGATTGATCATTTGGGGGATGATATGAGGTTTGGCAGAGAAAAATTTTCATTCTCGGTATTTTCTGAGCATAGAGGCAAAACGGTAATTTTGCCACCTCGAGGGTAAAACGGTAAATTTTTTTCCCCAACACTTGTCAAATTTGTGGATTTATTCATTTATGGAATGGATAAATATGACAATTATATGTGGTGGAGAATTAAAAGATTAAAAGATAATATTTAAATTATGGGCTAATAATGTCATGACACATGTCAAACCTTATTACTTTAATATTTTTCATATAAAAATCAGCCCATAGACCCCCATTTCCTTTCCCATATTCGGCCAAAGTAAGAACAAGAGCAAGAAAGAAAGAACAAGACCCTAGGAGGAGAAAATCAAAGGGAAAGTGTGAGAATTCAAGGAATCAAGCAAGTTAAGGTGAAATTTCTTTACTTTTACTTGAGATCTACATTACCCATGCCTTATTTTCTCATTTCCATGGTTGAATTGCATGTTTTTCATAAGGGATTCAAGACTGACCGAATGGGTATGGAGGGAGAATGAAGTTGAAATTGATTTGATTTTAAGTTATGTTAGTGTTTTCAGTTAGTTAATGGCATGTAGTATGAAAACAAGTGAAGAAAATCACATGAACCTTGGAAACCTTCAATGGCCAAATGTCCCATGTTGTGTGTGAATGGTGGATTGATTTTGTTTCAAGGGAAATTGGTTAGAAAATGATGATTTATGGTGAGAAAATGAAATAGAAAAATATTTAGTGATAATGCACCAATATGGTCGAATTTTCCATGAAGAAATGGGAAGGTAATTGTGCTGAATTTTAGGTTATTTGGATTGTCTTAGGTGACTTGAAGTAATAAAAAAGAAATGGTGCAATTTCGAGCTAAATTGGATGCGTTAGTCATTTAATCGGGTAATTTTGTCGCATTTCCTGTTAATTGACTAGTAATTGATAAATTGGAGTATTGGAAGAAAAATAGAATTTTTGGAGTGAAATGGGATGAATTGGCCAATTAATCGGGTAGTAAATCGAATCGGGTCAATATCATTTTAATCAGGTGCATAATTGAGTTTACATTGAAAATCATGTTCAGATAGTTACTCAGGTAGTGTGCATCACATTTCATGCATATATATCGAGCCTGAATTGGTTTTATAATGGTCTAGCATTAATGTGGTAAATTGTGTATTGTGCAATATGAATAGGTGGTGAGCCATCTAATGCAAGTAAGAGACTGTACTCGAGAACTGAGAATAGGAGTATTTCGAACTCCTAGTACTGTGAGTAACCTTACTGTCATCTTAATTATCTAAAATAGGTTTTTTATCCGATTTTGTGATTTTCTGGAAAAATGATTTTAAAGGGTGAATTGCTTTGTTTTATAAGCAAAGTGTGAATTTATAAAATAAAATGAATTTTATGAATTTTCCAAAAATTAAATAATGATTTTGGAAAATAGAGTAATTAGAGATTGTCTATTTATTGTGTTATAAATTGTGTTTAAATTGAATGGCTTATAGCAATATGTGAGCATGATTGGCTAAACTAGTTTGTGTTGAAATTTTATGCACTGTGTACTTAACCTTGAGAGGCTAGATTTGAAATGGTTAAAATTGTTCCCTTCAAGGAAAGTTTGAAAAGATCTGGGGTTCAAAACTTGGCAAGAAGGTTCTACGGGACCTGTGGCGTTACCAATAAGTTCAGTAAGTCAAGTGATGGGGACCCAGACCTAGTAATAAATTGCCATGTCATGCAGTTAAAATTTTATGAAAACGGTGGTAGAAAAAAAATTTCCCTACAGTGGAAGGTTTTGTGGGCTAGCCTATGAGAGGGGGCGCAGAATCAGGTACATCTTACCTCAACCGGAGAGCAATGTGGAGGGTATCACCGGAGGTAAAGATTTGAGTGCACATCACGCGGACCACCATGTGAGAGTGAGACTCAACCAACGCCAATGAATGGCTAGGTTTTTAGATGTAAAAATATGTTCATGTGTACATGACATTTAATAGCCTTGGCGGTCTCGATCATATGCCTCGACCGGGGTATCCGCGAGAATGATTTTAGTAGAAGCTAAGTTTTTAATAGGTTCATAAACCATATTAATTATTCGAGTAAAATGATTCTATTTTACTCGATTGAAATGAGTTGAAACAAGACGAACTGTAATGCAAAGAGTGAATTTGAATTTGTCTCCATTTACTTGACTTTAGATTATTTTTGATGATGTCTGTTTACTCACTAGGATTTTATAATCTCACCACCCTCCTTTCCTTGCATTTCAGGCTCAGGATAGATTGTGGATAGTTGATCACGTCGAAAAATAATCTCGGAGTTACATCTTTAGAAAGCAAAGGTATATAAGCTTATACCTTCTTGGTTATTTAGGGGCTCACGTGTCATTGTAAATGTAACTGCATACTCCGTTTATGTGTAGTATAGTATGTATGATTTTATTTGTTTTTATGCTATAAAAATGATTTATCGATAATTCTATAAATGTTGTTTCTAAGAAATTACAATATTTTATTTAATATTTTTATTATATTATGATAATTACTATTTCATTTAAGATGAATGTTTTAGATAATAAAACGCATTTCTGATTTTGAAATATGGGTTTTCCACATAATTGTTACGTATTTATTCGGGTTCGAAATTTTTTGAAAAAAATGATCAAAATACCCCTGTGAGTCAAATTTTATTTTATGATTATTCTAATTCGAAAATGGCTTGTAATTTGTTAAAACGTGATGTTCGGTAAATGTCGCTCATAGTGAAGGTAAGAAAACTAATACAAGAGCCTTGCGGGGTTTCGGTTGGTATTCGGGGTATGAATGCCTATTGAGACGTCGCGATAGTTGTCACAGGCTCGATGGGAGTTCCAGGTCATGACAATTCGATTGGTATCAGAGCGTATGGTGTTAAAGATCAAAGTTTTGGTTTTAAAATTGTTTTAAAAATTTACAGTGTAAGTGTGGCCCTAGGTTAAGTTAAGACATGTTAGATTGAATATGATGCATCTGCATATAGAGTCTGAGGTTGCTTAAACCTGCTTTGTTATCTTTTATAGATTAACATGCCTCCTAGACGAGAACACTCGCCTCACACTAGGTTGACTGAGAGGGGAAAAGGTCGTTCCCAGCATCGTCAGCTAGATGCAGTAGAAGGGGAATCGGTTGCATCCTCTTTTCGAGCAGCGCCTGCTGCTAAGCAGTCCGAGATTCCTCCACATCCTGGATATATGATAAAATGATTAAATTACAATAAGATACTATACACTAAAAGGTTAGTTAAACCTTATTAACTCTTTCGACATTTGGATGGTCATGATATATTACTAGATGCCGCTCATAATCTATAAATATAAATATAAAATCTTAATTGAATTAATTTATATTTATTGCCAAAATGTGGGGCACCTAGTGGGTCACACTTATAAGGTGAATTGTTGATATTAATTTGAGTTCAATTGTGTCAAACCCTACTCTATAAAGTAATTGCAATGTCATTCAAATGCTCGATAGAATGTCTACATATTAAGAAAATCTTGAGAAATCGTTAAAAGACGATATTGCCCTTAGAAGTATAGTTGAGTCAATTAAACCTCGAACAAGTTTAAACAAGGATCTTAAGGGTGAAATCCTTAATTTCACAGTCCAGGGTTTACTCAAAACAGTGATTCGGAGTTCGAGGTCCAATTTGGAGTCAATCAAAAAAATTGACGGATTATGGACAAAATGGTCATTTTTCAATTTAAGGACAAAATGGAGATTTCTAGCAAATATTTTGATCACATTTGACTAAGATCAATTATTTGGAGTATAATGTGATTTATTGGAGTATAAAATGAAATTGACAGTGATAAATTTAATTTCTCGGTAGTTTTGAAGCACAATGGAAAAATAGTAATTTTACCATTAAAGGATGAATTTGGAATTTTTAAAAAATATTTTTTGATCCCATTTGATTGAGATTGATCATGTTAAACTTATTAGGGTGTAATTTGAGGGTCTGGTAGTGAAAAAGTTTAATTTCGGTGATTTCTGGAGTGTAAGGGTAAAATCGTAATTTTACCACTGGAGAATCGAATTTAATTTTTTGAGAGGATTTTGATCAAATTTGACAAATTGGAGAATGGTATGAGTATGAGGGGTGAAAAATATGTCTATGGGCAATTTTTCAATTTTTGGGGTAAAAATGTAATTTTGTACTTTTTCGATAGCAAAAGTGTAATTTTACAAAATTACACCACCAAAAATTTGGAATGGTCCAGAATCTTCTTGAAGGCTGGGGATAAGAGAGACAAGTGTGTGGTGAAGATTACGAGACAAATGGATGGCTAGGATTTAAAAGAATTAATAATATATTAAAAAATAAATAAAATAATATTTTTTTTATTTAAGGCTTTTAAAAAGCCAAAAATTCAGCCCTCATCTTCTTCAAACCGTACCAACAAGAGAAAGAAGAAAATTTGAAACCCTAGCAAAAGATTTAAGAGAAAATAAGGGAAATACAAGTGATCAAGCTTGAAAAAGGTAAAACTCTTTAATTTTCTTAGTGATTTCCATTACCTAATCTTTGTTTTTCATTTTCCATGCAAATTTGACATGTGGGTATGATCACCCTTTGCTGACTGACATGGAGGAGAGAGAATTGAGCTTGAATCTAGTTAGTTAATTAGCTAGGAAGTATTTTCGGTTAGTTTAGTAATGTGTAGAAATGGAAAATAGTAAAAACAAGCAAGGAAAAATTAATTTTTCTCTTAAAACCCACTTATGTCGAATTTTCCAGGAGTGAATTTGCTACTGAAATTGATGATATTTCTTGGTATTTTGATGAATAATGGTGAATTATGGAGTTGAAAAAATTAAGGGAATTTTTAGAATAAAAAATCAAAATTTTTACCCATTAAGGGTATTTTCGTAATTTCAGTCCGAGACTGATAATTTGTATCACACTGAGGGACATTAAGTCCAATTGGATATAACTGAGGTATAGAAAGTGAAAAAAATCGATTCAGAGTTAAATTGGAGATTTTAGCAATTTAGACGCGTGTAGGCAAGTCGGTCGAACACCGTAAGAAAACGACTCTCCGGACCATTTTTACCCATTTCATGCTCACATAGAGCTTAAAATTGATTATCGTTAACTGACACAATTTATTCAAATTGGTATCACACGGAACACATAGGTGGTAGGTCCCCGGATACGAGAAAAACGCAGTGCAGTGGAAATTAAAACAGGAGTATCGTGCACTCCTGCGACGAGGTGAGTGGATAATTTATCGTCTTAAATATCTAAAGTAATTTTAATTATTTATGCTTTTATTAAATGGTGAATTTAAATTATATATTATTATGTTTTTCAATTAAAATGTTTTTAAATAAAAATGAGATTTATACTGGTTTTGAAATCAACTATTGATTTAGGGGGAAAATTGAGTATGTGGAGACGTACACTATGATTTGTGAATTGAAATTCGGGCTTATGGCATTGTGGTAGCATGATGGCTGAACTTTTGTGTTGGCATGAAATGTATAAATTGTTTATTTCCTTGACAAGCTGGATTAAATTTTATTCGCCATATTATACTACTGGAAATTTTATGGGTCTTGTGGTATATTAAACAGTCACTGCAGTGGTGGGGGTTTCCATGGACTGCCTATGAGAGGGGCACGGTAACCCAATTATATACTTACCTTCGAGGGGAGATGGCGGGTGAAGTGTCTCCTAAGGTGAGATTTGAGTGCACCTCACGTCTGGGCCACCATGTGAGAGTGAGACTCAGCCAACGCCAAGGAACGACTATGTGTGTCAGATGTGAAAAATATGTTTATGGGTATGGGACACTTAACAGCCTTGGCCGTCTTGGTCAGATACCCGGGTACAAGGTATCCCCGAGTATAGGTTTTGGCATCAGCCAAGTGTTTTTAAGAAATTCATAAACCTGGAAGTTTTAAATGAAAGGAAATTGTTTGGTATGGATTGGAAAAAATTTTGGCTTTATAAATATTATTGAGACATAACGTTTTTATATTGTCTCCACCTACTTGGCTTTAGATACTTTTGATGGTAGTTATTTACTCATTGGGTTGTAAAACTCACCACCCTCTCTTCCAGCCATTTCAAGCTCGAGAAAAGCACTAGATAGTCGTGGCATCAAGAAACTAGACGGAATCGGAATCCAGTGCATTTAAGGTACATAGTTGTACATAGTGAGGCCCACGTGTCATTGTAAAATTAAAAAACATATATGATTATTTGTACTACAATATGTATGAATTTATTTTGTTTTCACGTGCGAAAATTTATTTTCAAATATGTTGGTAAATATTGTTTTATAAGAAATTAAAATATTTTTATTTAATATTTTTGAATAGTGTTATTAATCTTAAAACCGTTTTTAAATTAATGTTTGAGATTTTTAAACTTATTTCTAGTTACGAGAAGTATAGCTTCATCTATAAATTGTTTTTAGTTAAAAAAAAAAAGAAAAGGGAGTGGAAAATTGGTACGAGAGCCTTGCGAGGTCTCGATTTGCATTCGGGAGATGAGTGCACACCGAGACATCACGGTAGTTGTCACGGGCTTGGTGGGAGTTCCGAGTCGTGACAAATTGGATGTGATCTAATTGATTTTATAGAGGCTTAATCCAATTACTTATTGGGCTAAATCAAATATGATCTAATGGAGTATTAAGCAAAGTCCCAATTAGCCCAAGACATTTTCTAATCCTTGTTGGATGTGAAATAGGTCAATTCACTTTGTAAAAAAATCCTTTAGCCACCTCTTGAATGTACAGAAGAGTTCTATTTTTATTTCTCATGTGTTAAGATAAGATCACAGCCAAAAAGAGAAAAACATAATGGAGCTCAAACCTAAGAGTTTGCTAGTATAAATTTTGGCTTAGGGAATCACACATTATTAATGAAGAGATTTTGGTAAATCATTACATGGATCACCATTAAAGGCAAGACAATTATGCTATTATGGTTTGATAAGTCCTAGTTGGTGTATAAAAATTTAAAAAAAATGAAAAGCCAAAAAGGACTCCACCAAAGAAATCAGACATCAAACTTTTAGGTATGTCAAAATCATTCTCTTGTGGTTTTTCCTAAATTAATTTCAATTAAAATTTTAACATTTAGCTGCATATGATTCGCCTTAGCATGATTCAAATCTCCTTCAAATTGTTTGGATAACTTGCATATTTTCTTTTAAAGAATTTGTCAATTATTTTCAACTTACTCATACTTTAATCAAACTTAAAAAACAATTAAAGAAATCAACATCCAATATCCTTATGTTATTTCTATTTGAACTTAAAATATTAAATATAAAACTATAATGCATATTTATTTCTATTTATATTTAAAATACTAATTATAAAACTATAATGCATAAAATATAAATGGTTAAATACAATGTACAAGATTTTACACAATGGTTAAATATATAAATAGTTAAATAATATAAATAGAAAGAAAAAGATAAAAGAAAACTTTACGTTATCTTAATTTTACAATGAGTGGTCCCTGCACTTCCTTGTTCAAGCTCAAAAGCTCATAAATATTTTTTGAAGAATGACTTGTGTTTTAGTGGTGTGTTATAAAAAAGAAATAAAGTAAAATTGAAAGGACAAAAGAGAAAAGAAAGAGAAAAAGAGTATGGAAAAATTTTTTAATTAGGGCAAAATTCGGTAAGGCTTGTAAAGTTATTTTATTATTTTTATTTGTATTAATTATTACATATAAAAATTATTTTGAAAGTACCATTAATATATATAATAAATAAAAATTTTTAAAAATTTTGTTGCTCTCATAAATGTATTACCCTCCACCCTTGCCAATGTACATAGTTACCCAATGTGTTATTGTCATGATGAATGTGTTCCCAACATACATAGTAGGCTAATGTATTTTTGCCCTAAAGAATGTACTTTTCTCATGATGAATGTGTTCTTCTCTAATGAACGTGCTTTTTCAAGCATGTTTTTTCCATGATGTCCAATAAACACTTTTCTTGATAATTGTTTCTAAGCAATTGATCTTACTTGATATGTATAAGAGACTTTACAATTCATCGAGGACACTAGATAGATTCAACTTACTCCCTCTCTAAAACACTATTTCTCAAGCTTTTTCTAAGTTGTTCCCAAAATACTTTCTCTTTTACTTAATTATCTCCGCTTTATTAAGGATGAGCAAAACCAAACTAGATCAATTACTAATCCAAACTAAATGCGATTTAAGTAAAACAGTTTAGTCTAATTGATCTATTAGGTCAATTGGTCCAATTAGTTTTTTTGTCGATTCTCGATTTTAAAATTTTTGGACCAAGCCATCCAAAAGACTAAACTAATTATATATAATATTTTTTATATATATTAAGAATATTTGATAGTAAACTTAATTAATAATATACTTAAAATATATTAGTTTATAATATGTATGTATATAAATCATGATCATAATAATTTAATATTATCTATACATATTTATTTATAAATCTATGTTAATATGAAACTAAAAGTTATATATTATAAATGATATAATTTATATGTTAACATTATAATATATTATAGTAAATGTTCTACATATTAATATGTTATAATTATTATACCTTAGTAATATTTCATAATAAAAATGTTATGAATATAAATATTTTATATATATATATACATATAATTTATACATAAGCTGTCAAACCTGGCCCTAAAATATCTGCCATATTATACATGTAACTGATAGAGTGATAGTATATTTGAACAGTTGAGAAAATATTTAAAAGGCAGTATTATAATTAGAAATATGACTAAGATGATTTAAACCTTGAGTAACCTCAAATACGGATTTTAAGAGTGAAATTGAGAAAACCACAATCCAGGGATTACTCAAAATAGTGATTTGGAGTTCGAGGTTCGGTTTGGAGTCAATCAAGAAAATTGACCGATTAAGGACAAAATGTTCATTTTGCCATTTAAGGACAAAATGGAGATTTCATAAAAGAATTTAATCACAATTGACCAAGAATAATTATATGAAGTATAATATGATTATTGGAGCATAATATGAAGTTTAGCAGTGATAAATGTAATTTCTTGGTAGTTTTGAAGCACAAGGGCAAAATAGTAATTTTGCCATTAAAAGACAAAACGAGAATTTTTGGAAAATATTTTGACAAAAATTGATCAAGATTAATTATTTAGATTATTTAGAACATAATTTGAGGATTTAGCAGTGAAAAGTTTCAATTTTTAATACATTTTGGAGTATAGGGGCAAAATGGTAATTTTACCACCGAGAGACCAAATTTAATTTTTTGAGAGTGTTTAGATCAAATTTGATAAATTGGAGTGTGGTATGAGTTTGAGGAGTGAAAAATATGCCTTGTGGCAATTTTTCAATTTTTGGGGCAAAAATGTAATTTTTGACTTTTACGAGGGCAAAAGCGTAATTTTTGAAAACTTCTCCACCAAGACTTTGGATAAGTCTGAAAATTTTATCTAAGCTGGGGATAAGAAAGATAAATGCATGGTAGAAATTTGAGAATAAATGAATGGCTAGAAATTAATGGATTAATAAAATATTAAAAAATGAATAAAATAATAATATTTTATTATGCCTTTAAATAGGCTGATTTTTCAGCCAATGACCCTTAGGAGGGTCGGGTAGAACCAGGCAAAAGAGGGAAAGAAGGAAATCAAGAACCCTAGGGAAAAATCAAAAGGGAAAAGTGTAGAAATCAAAAATTTATCAAGAAAAAGGTAAAATTTCTTTAATTTCCTTTGATTTCTTCATTACCCACCCATTTTACTTTAATTTCCAAGCAAATTTAGAAAGTGGGTATGCTCCCCACATGCTAGCCGAATTTCTTGGAGTGATTTTGGGTCTTGATTTGGTTGAATTTTAACTTGATTTAATGTTTTTAGTGAGTTTAGTAAGTGTAAAAATGAGAAATAGCAAGAAATAGAATTTTTTCATATTGAAATCCATTTATGCAAAATTTTAGAGAGAGAAATTGGTTGCTGAAATGATGTTTATTTGTGGTATTTAAGTGAATTATGTTGAATTATGGCTAGAGGAAAATTTTGAAAATTTTCAGAGTAAAAATTAAAATTTTTACCCGCTAGGGGTAAAATCGTAATTTTTAATCTAGGACTGGTAAATTGACCAGTAGATGCTGCCATTGAGAAATTGGAATATAATCGAACAATTCAAAATTTAAACGGGTCAAATTGGAATTAAAATGGGAATTTTAGCAATTTAGACGTGTGTAGGCGAATTAAGTCGAAAACCGTGTTTAGACGGTTATTTGGACAATTTGTAAGACATTCCATGCATTTAGAGCCTGAAATAATTTATGATGAATTGACACAATTTATTGAATTTTGTGTCATGGATTATGGATAGGTGGTGAGTAAATTGGTTTAGGTAAGAGACTACACCCGAGGACAGAGGATAGAAGTATCTCTACTCCTAGAACAGTGAGTAAACATATTATCGTCTTAATTATCTAGTGTAGTTTTATTCAATTGTGTGTTTTATAGAAAATGGGTTTAAATAGTAAATTGCCATGTTTTAAGAAAAATTATGATTTTATAAAATGATTTTATAATTTTTTTGAAAAATTGAATAGTGATTTCAAAAATAGAGTAATGGGAGACTGTTTGCTTGTATTGCAAATTATTGTTTGAATTGTACGACTTATGATAAATTGTGGGCATGACTGGCTATTTTTATGAATTGATAAATACATGAACTTCTTTGATTTGCCTTAATTAGTAAAATAAGAATTGTGGGCCATGTTATGCTATGATAATTTTATTTAATTGGTGGAATAATTGTGGTCGCTGCAGTGGCGGGTTCCGTGGACCAACCTTTAGGAGTGGCACGGAAACCCAAAAATTTATTGTGCTTACCTCGGTAGAGAGGCGCGTAGGGTATCTCCTGAGGTAGGATTTGAGTTTACTTCACACTTAACCACCTCGTGATAGTGAACTCAACCAACGCCAACGAACGGCTGAATTTCGAGAAATATGAAATTTTACAACCTTGGCAGACTCGAGTGGATGCCCCTGTACAAGGTATCCCCGAGTACAGGTTTTGGCATAAGCCAAGTTTTTAAAGATTGTGCATAAATCAAGTGAATTATTGGAATAAAATTGAGTATTGATGTTGTGAAAAATATATTGGATTTGAATATTTTATTTGTTTCCTTTTTATTCGGCTTTAGATACTTTACATAGTGTCTGTTTACTCACTGGGATTTTATAATCTCACCTTTTTTTCCCACACCTTACAAGCTCAGAACATTCATAGTTAGCTGATTCGATCAAGGACCACGGTAGACTTGAATCGATGAGAACTGTAAGTTCACAGTTCCTGAGACATTCTGGTTAGTTTTGGAGCTCACGTATCACTGTAATTTAATTTTAATATTATAGTCTTTTGTATTAAAGTATGTAAAAACATAATTAATTTTTACGCTGCGAAAATTGTTTATTAATAGTTTTATAAAATTTGTTTTATGAGAAATTATATTATTTTATTAAATATTTTATTATATTCAAATAATTAAGTTTTATTTCCAAATATATATTTTAGATACTTAAATTTATTTTTATCATGCTAAATATGTGTTATACGTATTTACTACAATTTTAGCAAATTTCGAAATTTTTCATCAAAAAACGATGAAAATGCCCTTGTGAGCCGAATGAAACTATTTTAATATTTTTAAATTGAAAATGACTTGTGGTATTTAAAATGTGACATTTTGTAATCGTCGCTCATCGGGGAAGTGTGAAAACTGATACGAAAGCCTTGCGGGGTTTCGGTCGGTATTCGGAGTATGAATACCTATTGAGACTTCGCGGCAGTTGTCATGGGCTCGATGGGGAGTTCCGGGTCGTGACATAAGCATTATTATAACTTATAATAAACTTTATTTATATTATCACACTTAATAACTTTAGCAATTATCACCTTAGTTTTTATAACATATTATTTATAATTAGTTAGTATTTATACAAACTTTGATATAAAACATTATAACATATAAATTATGTCATTAATTTCATATATATATATATATATAATAAAGTAATATATTATATATAGACATAGATTTAATGTATACATAAGCATTACTATAACTTATAATAGACTTCCTTTATATTATTACACTTAATAACTTTATCGGTTATCACTTTAATTTTTATAACATATTGTTTACAATTAATTACTATTTATACAAATTTTGATAAAAAAATAAAATATTATAACATATAAATTGTGTCATTAATTTCATATGTATAATAAAGTAATATATTATATATATACACATATATTTAATTTTATAAATAAGCATTATTATACCTTACGATAAACTTTATTTATATGATTACACTTAATAATTATGTGAATAAAGTATTAAATGTATTTTTTTATGTTTAAATTATTTATATATTTTATAATTATGGATAAAGTTTATAAATTTTAATATTGTAATTTGTAAAAAAAAAAGATAAAATTTTGATTAATTGATCCGGAATCAAGTGGATCGAATATCGAATCAATTTTATATTTAGTAAATTTGATCTTTCTTTATGTATAATTGATTTTGATCAATTTTAAAAAAAATTTTAATCTATTTCATCTATAATATAATGAACTAATCTATCCAATCCACTCATTTAATCATCCTTATACCTTGTTCTTTACCTTGGTCCATCATTTCCCTATATTCTACATTTAACCATCCTCACCTGTCATGACACTTCTAGCATGTTTAGTAGCCATTCCCCTTCTATTCTTGAGGAACTTTTGTTTCTTTATTTGGTTGTGAAATAGCGCAAGGAATAACCATTCCACGGGAATGGCTATTCTCCAAAATCCTTTAAAACTAAGGAATAGTTAATACCACTTTTCCCATGGTATTAACTATTCCATGGTTGAGGAATAAACTCAAAAAATTATAAAGATCAAAATAGCCCTTACAAATTTAAAAAATTATAACCTTCTTTGTATAAAATATTATTTTTCCTCTCTCCTCTTTTCTTTTGATTCCAACTTCTAATAAATATTAATATTTTAAAATATAATATTAAATTATAAATAAAATATTATTATTAAATTATCAATTATTAATATTTAAAATAAATTATAAATTATTATTATTTAAAAATAAACTAAATTAAAAATAAATAAGTTTAATAATGTTTAAATTATATATAAAATATTAATAATTAAATTATCAATTATTAATATTTTAAATAAATTATAAATTATTAATATTTAAAAAATAAAATAAAATAAAAATTATTCATAATAATATTTAAATTAAATAAAATATTAGTATTTTAAAATATTAATGATTAAATTATAGATAAAATATTAATATTTAAATGATCTATTATTAATATTTTAAATAAATAATCAATTCTTAATATTTAAAAATAAAATAAAATAAAATAATTAATCATAATAATATTTAAATTAAATAAAATATTAATATTTTAAAAATTAATGATTAAGTTATAAATAAAATGTTAATATTTTAAAATATTAATGATTTAAGTTATAAATAAAATATTAATATTTAAATTATAAATTATTAATATTTTAATTAAATTATAGATTATTAATATTTAAAAAATTAAATAAAAATAAATAATTATACATATAATAAAATATATTTTATCTTTTATTTTTTATTCTTTTTTAATTTTAAAAATATTATTACCATTCAAATACTATAATAAATCATAAAAATTATTCTTATCTTATTCTATTTATCTACTAAATTATATAATAATTATTCTATTTCATTTATAATAACTATCTTATTTCATTCTTTATCTATTGCAGCAATCAAAAGCAACGTTCGTGTTTAAAGCTTCTAACCCATCTCATTTTTCTTATTACAAGACTACCTATCTCTTTATTACGAAAGAACTCCTCACCGATTTTAACTATTTGATCCCATGATTCAATATGTCAAAACTGTCACTGTAACAGTTTAGCAATAGTTTTTGTTTTTGTTTTTTGAACAGGCAATAGTTTTCGAAGCATTGCAGAACTGGGCTGCCTTGTCCTTTGGATTTAAGTTTGTACGAAACCCTGTGAACAGTACGACGGACACCGTAGATTTTTCCAAAGAAATGATATGGGGTTGGTTGGGCGCGAAAGACAAGACCGGTATCAACTGCCCAGAAAGTAGGAACTAGTGGCAATGTCATTAGCCACGTGGCACATCACCGGACCACACAACACTATGTTTTCCACATCTCCTTTACACATTAGCACAAACTCACATTACCCATTTTTGCTTCTTCTCTCCCCGATAATCTGATGTTCAAGCGAACCCTGGCTTGTCAAGGAACAGTAGGGTACAGCTAAGAATATACATATGAAAAATGCAACATTGCACATTGAAATTCACATATCCATTAGAGCACTAACCATGTTCGTTCTCAAGGTAATTCTTTTCTTCTTTTTTTGCAATTTCTATATCTTCTTTCTTTTCCTTTTTGGGCTTTTGTTATTCTTACTTTTTATTGCACTGTTTTCACAGACGTGGAGAGCATCTGTATTTGGAGTTTACGGGTACTTGAATTTCACCAGAAATGGCTTCTTGTAAGTTTCTTTTTGTTCATTCCTGCGAAAGTTTATGCTTCTTATATAGCTATAATGGTGCTTTTATACTTGAGTCATAATGAGGAATTTTGCTGATAGAGGGAAAACTAATGGTATATGGGTCAAAATATGCTTTGCTTTTACCTTTTTCGCTGATGAAATTGTCGGGGTTTTCTTATGAAATAATTAATTGAAGTTAAGAACTGGGTTTTGAGTCTTTCAATTGACAATTGAATATCAGGATAAAGCTGGCATTTTCTGAGTGGTAATATGTTAAGGAGCTTGGAGATCGGAATTATGTATGGCACTTGAGCATTTGCTTCTTTTAACCCTTTTACAATTATCACTGCTGTTTAACTGACATAATCAAAGGTCAATCTTTGATTTTTATGAGTTTGGTAGTTATGTGTTTTATCAGCATGCATCTTCTCTACTTCTTGAGTGATATTGGTTTTTAGTAGCGTTCAATAGAATCCAATATTGTGCTCAGTAATGCTTAAATGCTAGGAAATTATCTCGTCATCCCTGTATAGATATTTTAAGATTTCTTTGATTTTCAGGGAGCACTCCAAGAAATTCAAACCAGAAGATATGCAAATGCGGATAGAGGGGAAGAACTGCATAGTCACAGGAGCGAATTCTGGCATTGGTTTTGCAACTGCTGAGGGTCTTGCATCATGGTGTTGATCATTTTCTTACTTTTTCTGATTGTTTTGTTATTTTGGATGGAATGCATTCCTCTTTTTCTCTTTTTTTGTTCATGCTATTGTGATATTTTACCCAGTGGGGCAACTGTCTATTTGGTGTGCCGTAACAAGGAGAGGGGAGAAGCTGCTCTTTCAAAAATTCAGTCTTTAACAGGCAATCAAAATGTTCACTTGGTGGTACTTATCATGCTTCCCTTGCTTATCTGTTGGTTTTAGTTATGGGCTCTGAAGAGCTTATTTGTTTTGAATTTTAGGAAGTTAAGCCCTCACAGATTTACAGATTTGTGGTTGATAATTGATCTAAAAATTTCTTCACATGTTTCAATCTTAAATAGCTTATTAAATTTAGATTGCAGATTTGCGATCTTTCATCCATCAGTGAGATCAAGTCATTGGCGTCCAGATTCTCTTCAAAGGATGTTCCAGTTCATGTTCTTGTAAGTTCTTCTTCTTTGCTTATTATAAGTTAAAGTTGCTCCAATAAATAGTAATTGCTTTACAACCTGCTGGGACATAACAGCATGGTTTAAGTTCTAAATAACTACTGCCATCTTCTAATGTGTACATATTTGTTTACCATTCCTTGAGATGTGCATACTTGTCTTTGTTTAATTGAAAACTTCTTATAGACAGGTATCGTTTTGTTTCCTGTTCCAATTTATAATGAGATATCATCCTTTTAGGTATAGCCTGCAATTCTGCACAGTTATTGCTGTATCATGTAAAGCTGATGAAATTTTTTATTTTGATATGATTTATTGCCTTTAGGTCAACAATGCTGGAGTGCTAGAGCAAAAACGAGTCACCACATCTGAAGGGTATGTTTGTCACTTGATAACTGTAGAACTTATACGATGCATCATATGTCTGTTCGTTTGTAAAAACTGAAGAAAAAGAAATGAATACATGATGCCCCTTCTTTCTTATTCTCCTGTGCCTCCAGATTTGAGTTGAACTTTGCTGTAAATGTGTTGGGCAATTATGCCACAACAGAATTAATGTTGCCTTTGCTGGAGAAAGCTGCACCTGATGCTCGAGTCATCACAGTTTCCTCTGGTGGAATGTATACTGCTTCCTTGACCAATGATCTGCAGATGGTTTTTTTTTTTCTCCTTCTCTACCCCTTTGTAAAACTCTTGATACTGCATTAGTTCAATGAGTGAATGCTTATGAAACTCCCCTGTGATTGTGAAACTGCAGTCTAGTGATGGAAATTTTGATGGGTTAGAGCAATACGCTAGAAACAAGCGAGTTCAGGTCAGTTAAGTTGATAGCTTTTCACTGCAGGGATTTGTTAAGAAATTTATTGTTCTTTTTTTCTGATTGATGTTTTACATATTATATTCTTATTGGTAATATATTGTCAGTAAGTCAACTAAATTAAATGGTCAGTCCTTAAATCAAGCAAACAACTAGGAAAACAAGATAATAGATAGCATACCAGGTTAGCATTTTAACTTATCTAATTTTTACATTCAATCTGCAGCTTAAATATATGCACAGAGTAGGTCTTGGACTTTTCATGGATGTCCAATGAAGGCATTTATTATCTATTTTGGTGTAAATGTCAATGTGATGTATGATTTTTATTTACTAACATTAATGCAATAAGAATCGGTTTAGTCGTTGGTAAAGCTGGTGAACCATGTTTATTTCTACATTTTGAAACATATGGATATATCTAGCAGACTCTTTTGATAAAAGCTAACTGATTTGGTTGTTTTTTGGATTATTGACCTGATAAGGAAACACATTCAGGAAATAGATTTCTTAAGTTGGTAGTGTAAATGAAGGTCAATTCAGAATCTGTTCTGTAAAGTACATATTACCTTGTCCTGAATATCCTATCTCTCAAAATTGATCTACTCATCTCCCAAGGGATAGTCTTGAGAATGCCCCAAATTTGTTTTTTGTGTTTCAGTTCCCGAGTTGGGCATTTATAGTTTGACATTGAAGGAATGTTGAAGGCTAGTTGCTATTGTTTATTAGGTGGCGCTAACAGAAAAGTGGGCTGACATGTATAAGAACAAAGGGATTGGGTTCTACTCAATGCACCCAGGCTGGGCTGAGACACCTGGAGTAGCTAAGAGTTTACCTGGTTTTAACAAAAGGTGAGTCATTTCCTCTTTCAAGCAGCAGTTAAAAACGTTCTACTCATCTTTGTCCAATTCATAACAATGACTGCTTAGCTCTTTCATTTGTTGTCCTTTTCCCCATAACAAATGTACTGCAGGTTTTCGGGAAATCTCAGAACTAGTGAAGAGGGTGCAGACACAGTTATATGGTTGGCTTTACAGCCTAAAGAGAAGTTGGTATCCGGTGGTTTCTACTTTGATAGGGCTGAAGCCCCTAAACACCTAAAGTTAGCAGCTACTAGCCAGTCTCATGTGATAATAGACTCCATCACTGACACTCTTCGTTCCATGTTAGTCTCCTCTCCTGAATAAAAAATATAGCTCCTGTGAAGCAAGTGAGCCAAAATTGTTCCAAGGAATCCCTTGGTGCCTTTAGCTGCTGCATTTTGCCATTACATACATTTTTTAGGTTATTTATTTTGTATGTGTGTTCATGGACAAGCAGTTTGTTTTATGTTATAACTCTGTCCCATATGTGCTTTAGTTCGGAATGGGCACTGTGAAGGGAACTACATCTTAAGTAATGCTAGAGAAAATGAGGAATCTTTGATTCAGGTTTCCTCTCTTACTGAGAAAGCATTTATTCGTAATACATTCTGTAATGATTCAAGTGGTACACTCATAAAAAAAGCCAATGCAGCAGCTTTTTTGCCTATATTTTTTTTCCAGGTAATCCCCAATGCCTGATACAAACTGTTCATACTCCTTCATTTTATGTTCCTAGCAACAGAAGATGTTCCTTTAGACAAAGAATCACATTCAAATTCTTTCTTTGGGTTTGCATACTATACGAATATTAAAAGTCAAATTCAAACAACATTCATCTAAGATTTTGAAAAGTTTCAACTCTTAAGAACTTGAATCATAAAATTAATAATCCTTAAAGAGTTTAAATGCTAATGTAACAAGCAAGCCCTTGGAGTTTACATATTTGAAATATTAATCTATTAAAACCACAAGCTTTTGCTTTCTCCGTAGGAAAAAAAGCCTTACTATTTCACGCGGGGATGCAAATTCCAAGGCATCCTCAACGCTTTTATGTTACTTAAAAATGCTTTTCATTGAATTTTATCAGCACCATCAACAGGCTATATTTTACTACATTAACCTTTGCGAATCTTTAGCTGCATTCAATGCCACAGTACTATTTGTCAACGTGGACAATGCCTCAAGGATTCAGGAACCTAAGAGTAAGGGCTTTCTTAACCAGTACTGCTGAAACCTCTGCCTTGCATACTCCATGTAGTCAAAGTCTATCTTATTTACATGACCCTGTATACACCAACCACAGAATTAGTCCACTCTCTCCCTGGAAAGCGAATGGAAAAGCAATGAAAGGTACTGCAGAAACACCATACCGAGATAATTCCCCATAAGCCCCAAAACAGATGATTAGCAAGAGTGTATTTCTCTGCATCATTAAGTAGCTGCTCCACTTCAGCTTCACCAGGTTCATTATCTGCATGCAATCGAGCAAAACAAGTATGTAAAAACCAATTACAACATATAATTTTTCAAGACATAACTCACAAGTACCTTCATACTGGTAAAGAATTGTTAGATATATTCACACCTCTTGTCAACAGTCAGAATGTTAGTCTGACAAGAAAACTAAATCTGATTGATTCTACAACATTTCTCTTCTTTTATCGACATTCATTAAATAATTTTCTATACAGTATTAAGAGAACACTAGCTAACCTGAAAAGGTGAGATATGCACTGATGAATCTTTGGCGCTCCTCCAGATCTGTTGTCCAAATGCAAAAAGAACAGGTATGATTAGACCCAAATATGCAGGCTAGTTTTGAAGCCAATGAACATGGGATGCTTCTAAATTGCAAACATTTACTCACCAGGGTACATGCTGTAGTCCAAAATATGGGGTGTCTCAGAATGATAATTTGCTGCCATCTCACAGAAGTGATTTGCAAGATCATAAGCAACAGGATTGTAACTTGCATACTCATAGTCCTGTACAAAGGGAACAAATGATTCCTCAAAACATGCATAATCAGCATGTAATTTCGTTTATCTATCTTGGAAATGCCATTTTTAATCGCAGTATGGAAGTGAGACACAAATTTACGCTAAAATGATGTAAATATTTGCACCAAAGACCATCACAAGCGATGCAAGAGCAAAGAATCAGAAAATTAGGTATAAAACAGACAAATCACAGGAAAATCTGGATAAATTGTCAAACAATGATTTCCCAGCCAGCATTCATAATTTCAGAAAATAGATAACCAATTTGGGGTCTGTAGAAGATAAGTAAAGTCAAGCAAACAAAACATAGCCCATTAAATATCATCACATACTCAAGTCAAAGCCTCAGTGCATTAAATAGGCTTTTTGAGATAAATAGGAACCTCAGGAAAGAGGCTGACCCAGTCTCTTGGCTTCTCATCTTTTGTATTTCTTTTTGTTTCATATACTCAGTGCAGTTGAAGCTTCAGCTGCAATTTCTTATAAATGCTGTCACCATACAGACCTCATCTGCAATTTCAGTTTACAAAAATCTAGGAATAAACAAGATTTTAAGATATATATATATTAACTTGTTATTTTGAATAATAATGGTAATAATAACAATACTTCATTAAGTGTAAAAAGGTAAGTTAATGAAGCAGATAACAGCTCAATTGACTAATCCCAACTTGGCTGACACTAGTATAATCTGTGATCAGTCCGCAGATGAAATAATTATGCCATGAAATCAAGCAAAAAAATTGCCATAAAAATGCACATACATTACTAAGAAGTTGTCTACTCTTATTACTGTTTTCTACCAGAGGATTACAAAAGATGAGATCCAGATGTTGAAATGCAGACTACTAACTTAACAATGCAAGAATTTTGGTTCAGTAGTACTATTTTCTGATATGTTGATTGGACAAATAGTTGCAAACACACATTTAACTAATTATTTAGAGGGAAAAGGCGGTAGTTATAACTTCAACTCATATGGACATTTAGTAGTCTTCCCTTTCACAGGCCAAAATAAAGAATCATCAGGAAAGTTGATACAAAAAATATGCTTTAGTAACCTCTAGAACTGAAACAATTGTACATAAGCCATATTTGCAAGTAATCACAACTGAAACGAAAACTTACGATTAGGGTAATTGCTCTTGTTTCTTCATCCATCATTATGTTACCATATTGCAAATCATTGTGACAAAACCCAATCTCTTGAGAGCCCTGTGTTAACTCTTTCTCTAGCATGCTGATTTCCCCTCCTAGAATGTCCAAGCCAAATTCTTTTGCATCTTCTGGGGAACACAATTTCTTTGCCTGACTAAGCCATGTCCTGGGAAAAAGAAAAATCAGATCAATTACTTCAACTGAAAAAATAATAATAAAAGCACAAACATCAGATATGCATATTAGTACCTCAATCTCTCCCAGAGAAGTACATCTTTTGGACCAGGCATGTGAAGATTGTGGAACTCTCTCAATTTAGCTGCTACAAGAGCAGATATTTCAGGGTCACGGAGGTCAGCAGCAGAGAGTGTCTGGTAAAGCCAATAAAAGGTCATATTAAGTGAAGGGGGAAGCATATGTAACTCAGATAATAACATTTGGTTCTTGGCCTTATGTTTCAAAAGCCTTAGCTTGAAAAGCCTTAAAGCAAAAGCACCCCATGTAATTCAATAATTGAATCTAGTAGTAGTTGCCTCTTAAAATAAATTATCTTAGCTATTTTTGAATAAAAAATTACCCAAATTATAGTAGATATCACAAAAAATTGCAGATCATTTATAGATTGAAGAAGAAGCAGACAAGACTACAATTAAGTAAGCACTAGTGGGTGCAAAAAGAAATTATGGGTTAAGCCAGTTAATTCCTCTTCTCTAGGCACTTCTTTGATTATGTTCATAGGCATGACAAGAAAATAAGGATAACTCCCCAATAAATCAGGCAGTTTTCTAAACTAGTCCTCTTCTAGTGCTTCTAGAACAATGCCAACTTTTGAAGATAATCAAGCAAAGAAAATATGAACTTGTGATATACAAACTGTAACTAAAATTTGGTTATTCTAATCTTTATTATAACAAAAAAAAAATGTTTTACAAGCTGAGATATTGCAAAAATATCATAAAGATTAAAAAAAAAAAGTTTTCAGAAAATTTCGCATACCCTGGCATGAATGAACTCCTCAATCCTTCCATCTGCAAACCGCCCAAGAAGCCTAGGTCCCTGACCGTGCTTTGACATGCACTCAAAGGTCCTAATCTCATCATCCCTATCGAAGAACACTTCCACACCCTCACCATAAACCCGGACCAACACTTTCTGATGAAGATCACTATGCTTTGTTGGCCAGTTTATCTGAAAAACCTCGTTTGTCATAGCCCCCGTCAAAGGAATCACATGAAACTCCTCCATATCTTCTATCATATCTCCCCATTCGGATGCCACTGCTTTCAAAACTTTCTTCAGTTCTTCTGGTGCAGAACTTGGAATGAACCCGTTTTTCTTTATAGCCATTTGTGTATCAGTTGGTAGAACTCAAGATTGCTAAACGTTTACCTGCAATTAATGATTCCAGAAAAGATAACACCTTTGAGAGAAACCTTCATTAAATTGAGATATCAAACAATTCTATTTTTCCAAAAGAAAACAAACAATTCAACCAGGAAAGAACACAGAATTTACCCAGAAAGAACAGAACAGAACAGAACTCAGCAGAAAAAAAGTAAATAAATAAAAGGAATAAGGATCCAAGCCTCTCAAAAAGGTTATACTTTTATCTATCAAATCCAAATCTTCATATTTATTCATAAAAGGAGTTATTTCCGATCATCCTTAGACAATCAGCACCATGAACGTAACAAAAGCACAAAAACCAAAGAACCCATTTGAGGAAAGCCTTCAAAAATTAAAGATAGAAAACAATTCAACCCGCAAAAAAATACAAAATTCAGCAAGAAAGAAACAAAACTCACCAGAAAACAAAAAGTAAATAAAAGCTACAAAAAAACAAAGCCTCTCGAAAAGATCACACTTAAACCAATTCCAAATCTTTAAATATCTTCATAAAAACGAGATTTTTACAATCAGCAGCATGCATGTAACAAAAACTCAAAAATCAAAGAACCCATTTCAGAGAAACCTTCCAAAAATTCGAGAAGCCAAGGAAGAACACAGAATTCACCAGAAAGAAACACAAAAGAACTCACCAGATAGACTATATCCAAGAAAGTTGCAAGCAACACACCAAAAGTTTTATTTTTTTTCCCTTATTGTAAAGTCCAGGTCCAAGAATCTTTGAAAGAAAAAGAGCTAAAGAGTTTTAACAAGAAGGAACAAACAAAGGCAAAGAAATGAGAACTACTACTAATTTGTATGCTCTATTTATAGAGGCAAATCCCAAAAAGTCGTTTACGTTTGCTTTGCTGACGAAATAGGCTCTCCCGCGTAATCTCTCAGAGGAGGGGCACCGTAACGCTGTCCTTCAAATGCTAACAATTGTGACAAACCAATTATTAGTAAACACGTAGAAACTACCCAGCTAGAGTCAGAGTTTCAGATTTGTAATTTTAGTCTTTGCGGGTGCCCGCCCCACCACTCCATCGTCACGCCCATCTTTGGTTGGTTCATCAAGATTCCAATTCTTTCCAACCCAGTGAAGGAAATAGCGGTTAAGTCAAAGTCTTCCAGCCAGTCAAAACTTGACACGTGTTATTTTAATTAGGATAAACTTTCTTTTTGCCCCGTTGACACTTGGGTCAAGGCAGCACATGTCTCCCCTTTCTTTATCAGACCGTTGCCACAAATTGGCATCTATTTTTTCCATTCAAATCGTGTTATGTAATCACCTGTTTGAAATAATTACATCACATGTGAATTTTAAATATTAAATATTTATTTTGATGTACTCATTAATTTTTTAAAAATATAATAACGTGGCAATTTGTACTATATAATATCTTAAAAGATCATACAAGATTAAAAGTATTTGTAAAATAATAATAATTTGAGTAATTTAATAAGACCTAAAATAATTTATCATTTTATATATATGTAACATTGATTTAAAAAGAAAAAACGTAATCTGATCATATCATCATATTATCTAAATATATTATTATTTATTATAATATATTAACATATTATATCAATAGCATATGATATGAAATAATAAAAAATATTTGTAATTAATCAGTAGTTAGTTATAAAAATATGTTTAATTAAAAAAATAAAAATTTAAATATAATAAAAAAATTAAAAATTTATTTATATTTTTATAAATAATTCAATTTTTTTAATATTTTATTATATTTTATGGGATGACAGAATGGATAGACTTGGGTTTATATACAATAATTGTTGCTATTTTATAAAAGATTTTACTTTTGGATGGTTTCCACACGGAGGACGGAGCGGGTGCTCCGTTTTCAGTTTCTTATTTTCAAATACATTTTGTGTTGAAAATGTGTGTGGACGGGGACGGTTAGGGAGAGCATAGTTGGCATTGTCGGCAAACATCAAAGATATTAATTAAAATACTCCTACTATTTCAATATTAAATAGTAAAAAGGATTTGTTAGTGTCTCCATGTTTACGGCACTTGATTATTTATATTATTAAAAGGCCAAAAGGCTTATATTCCATTGATTTCCAGCCACCGACGCACTTTCAATGGCTTCGTAAGGTTGCGTAATTGTGGGTTTATCAGTAATTCTTCTTCTTTTTCAAGCTTCGTCTGTGACTCTTCCTTAACAACAAAACAACACCTTTTACCTTTTCACGTTGAATACAAAAATTAATAAATTATTCGCACTTTAAATAATTCAAGGGATAAAAGAAAATGACAACTTTTTCATATGATCACCGCAAATGCCGGGTAATGCTAGATTTAGGAATGTCATTATATACTTTCTAATAAGGTAGTCTGTATTATTCAATTTAATTAAGTAAGATTAAAGTATTCTATAATCGAGTTCAAATAGAATTCGAGTAGTGGTCTTAGGTACCCACTAACCAAACTTAATTTATAAATTATAATTTTTAATATTAAAATTTAGTTTTATATATGTTGTTTATAATTAAATTCTTTATAAATAATGTAATGCTTAATAAAATTCATTAATTATTCTAAATATAATTTTAAATTTTAATTTAGTTTTTATGAGCTAATTTTAATTTATTAATTTAATTTTCATTAATAATATATAAATTATTTTAAATTTATTTTAAGTGGGTAATTAATAGGTATGAGGACTTAACAGGTAGTACCTAGTATATTCAGATGACCATTTTAATAGTAACCCAAAAAATTAATTGAGTATTTATAGGATTCGGCACCCTATTAAATAATAAAGTTTGAGTTATGATACCTAAAAAGCAACAAGTATCTTATCAAACAATAAAATTTGGATTAAGATACTTTAAAAATAACGAGTACATTATCTATTGACATCTCTAGCTAATTTTTATTTATCTGCATTAACGTCATATTTTCCTCTGTATTACTTTTTTTTCAAATTGAAAATAGTTGAGATCAAGAAATTAATTAGCAAATAATTCTTTTTAAAATTTAAATATTAAGTTTTGAGTTTTAACCTTATATCATCTCTTAAAACTCGTAATAAGAATCTGTTTATAGTTGCGTATCCTTCCCAAATACTTGTTGTATAACGTAACAATAAATGAGACAATGAAGTATAAAATCAAAGATTGGGAATATTAAAGGTGATAAAGTTAATTTAAAGATGTGATGACTTGTTATATTTTGTAGCAAAATAACAAATTTGTTTGCTCAAGTGGGGACTTTCTAGTCAACTTGAAGCGTTGTCCATAAAATGCAAGGGATTTTGCGTTTTTGTGTTAGGCAAAATGACAAATTTATTTTTGCACATAGAGAGGTTCCTTGTGCTATTATTCAAAGCTATCCTTGGATATGTTAGTAAGGGACACTTATATGTATACAATCACCTTTTTTTTTTTCCTTTTTTATAACTTCTCAAAGGATCAAAGAAACATTAATCTCAAAAGGTAATAAAAGAATAACATATTTGGATTTTTCCTCTCATTTTCATGTTTCTAAATTAGTTTTTTTAAACACTTTCTTGTAATAAAATTTTATAAATTTGGTATTTTGAATGTCACTCTTGACCTACTGACAAGGTGTCGTATGTCTCGACTACTTTACATGTCAAGATCTTAAGCATGTTGGAAATAGTAAAATTATCCAAAGATTTATATTTGAATATTTAATTTAATAGCATATTTATATATTTTCAAATAAAAAAGTTAGGGTTTAATTTTTTTAAAAAAATAAAAAAGGTATAATATCCAAAAAATCATCAAAATTATTTTTTAAAAAATTTGAATAAGCATTTATTCTTTTATTATGTTCGATTAAATCATTCAATTTTTATTTTTTATCAAATATATTTTTATTATTAATAGTTTTCAACTGTTATCCAAAACGTTATGTGTCGTATTATGCTATATGGTGATGAAGTGGCAACTACAAGAAAATTGGTTTTGTTTTATGGAATTTCTATTGGAAATTTTCAATAGGAAATTTCTAATGGATTTCCAACAAATTTTTGATAGAAAATTTTTTTGATTGTTGCAACGGATTTTCAATAGATTTCTAATAGAATAGTTCCAAAGGATAAATTCCGTTGGAAATTCGTCAAAATTTTTTTTGGCATAAAAAAAATTTATTGCCCCCAGAATTTTCAACAGAATTTCAAACGAATTTCCAATGAAAATTTCTGATGAAAAATAATCCATTAGAAATCCGTCGAAAAAATTTTTGGTGCAAAACAAATTTATTGTTGCCAGACTTTCTAATGGAATTTTGGACGGATTTTTGTTGAAAATTTTCAATGAAAAATAATTCGTTGGAAAGTTTAAGGTGTCAAAAAAATTTAAACCTTGCTAGAGTTTTCAACAGAATTTTTCATTGGAAAATTCAGTTGGTATTACTATTTAAAAAAATTAAAATATATTAAGAATTTTTTAAATTTTATTAATCTTTTATAGGAAATATATTAATAAAATTAAATATATTCATACTAAATTTTATAATATTAAAAATTTAAATATGTTTTCCTTTAGTTATTATTATTTTTAAATATTTTGAAAACTTTATTGTATAGTAATTAATAGCCTATAAAGTACCTTGCTTCAAGAATATGTCTGGAGACTACCAAATTAATGACGGATAGGATAAGGAATATTAAAAAGACAATTTAAGTGATTGATAACACAATGCTAATGAGTTGGAAAATATGTGTCACTTTGGCTTTATCATGTCACTCCACTATCGTGCATGTGTGACATGTTTGTGATAACTTGTGAGCTTTCTACTTTGTTTGCTTCAAATTTCAGAGTCCTGCTTTGATGTTATGGGATTGTAACTGTTATTTGTAATATTTAATGGTGTAATGCACTTAGACAACTAGACTTATGTCTTTGTTTGCATACAATGCTTCAGCTATTTATTCCAGTGTACTGTTTGTCTTTGTCACTCTTGTTTCTTTGGGAGTTAGGATCATGGGATGAATGATTATCTCATCTAGAAAACTTTAGTTCTGAGCAAATTAGAGTTTCTGCTTGAAGCTTCGTTGTATAAGTTTATAACAGTTTATATGAAAGGTGAATAACTGTGGGAAATTAAGAAGGTGGTTGCAGGCGGATTGTGCCTTGTATGTATTGTGGAATGTTAGAATTGCCTCATCTACCAAAAAACACTAAAAGGATATCTTTGCTTTGACTGTACTTTTTAACTTTTTTTGGCAATTGTATATTTGATTTCGTCCTGTGGGTTATAAACCTATATTTGATTGGTCTTGTGTTACGTATTAATAAAGCCAAAATTAAAAGTTATACTAGTAATTAATTATATTAATCAATGTTCATGGATGCAAAATTAACATTTTTTACTATTTTTATATTTATTTTGCATTTTGCAAATAATTTTGTAACTATAAATAGGCTCAAAGAGGCCGTGGAATTTTATTGCATCAAAAAGGCAAGTATGGTTTGAAGATATGCTTTGTGCATCAAACTTTGGAAAAGGAATTACATGGCTAGGTTCCTTGTTTTCTATTCTTAACCTTTTTTTTTTCAATGATGCTTTCAATAAGTATAAAGTGCACCGTTTCAATAGGGAAACTAAAGCATTCATCATGACCACATTAACAACTTTGGTTGAGACTTCTCTTAATCTGTCACAATTTGATTGATCAAACAAAGCATCACATTCTCAAAGCAACACATCCTTCAAGTTTGTTTGCAAATAGAGGCTTCTTTGGTTGCAAGTTAGTATAGTTTTGGAGAGAACAACTTTACTCCTTTATGAGTTATACCTTGCTTGTCACGACTCGGAATTCCCCATCAAGCTCGTGACAACCGCCGCGACATCTCGATAAACATTCATACCTCGAATACTGACCGAAACCTCGTAAGACTTTTATATCAGATTTCATACCTCCCCTGTGAGCAACAATTGCCGATCATCATGTTTTAAAAGATTTTAACTTTTTGCAACTTAAAACAGTAAGAAATTAATTTTCACCTCACAGGGGTATTTTGGTTATTTTTCTTCAAAATTTTCGAACTTGATAAAAAAATGTAGTACATAAGTAGAAAACACATATTTCATAATTATAAATATGTTTTACTACCTAAAATGTCCATTTGAGCCGAAATCGTAACTATTAGAATAAAATCAAAATATTTAATAAAATATTCAATTTTCTTATAAAACAATTTTTATAGAAGTATCGGTAAATAATTTTTGTAGTGTAAAAGCAAAATAAAATCATACATACTATAATATGGATAATCAGAGTACGCAATTACTTTTACAATGACATATGGGCCCTTAGATGACCAAGAATGTCAAGCCCGACCCTAAAATATATGTCATGTCATGAATATGATTGACATCATACTTGCACACTAGAATATATCGAAAAAATGGATAAAAGCCGATATTGTACTTAGAAGTACAACTAAGTTGATTTAAACCTCGAACTAGTTAAAATAGAGATTTTAAAGTGAAATTGGGAATTTCACAGTCTAGGGATGACTTAAAATGGCAATTCGGAGTTCGAGGGCTGGTTTGGAGTCAATCAGAAAAAATTGACCGATTAGGGGTAAAATGGTCATTTTACCATTTAAGGAAAAAATAGAAATTTTTGGAAAAGATTTTGACAACATTTGATCAAGATTGATTATTTAGACTATATAGAACATAATTGGAGTTTGAGAAGTGAAAAGTTTTAGTTCTGATATTTTTTGAACATAGCGACAAAACGGTAATTTTGTCACTCGGGGGCAAAATTGTAATTTTACACCACCAACACTTGTCAAGCCTATGGATATCATCCATTGATTTTTATGCTATGGATAAGTGAGAAAATATGTGTGGTGGAGATAAAAAGATTAAATTTTTAAATATTTAAAGTATGGCCAATAAAATGGTGCCATGTGTCAAGCTTTTAATATTTTATTATTTCCTTATAAAATGGCACAAATCAGCCCATTTCTCTCTCATCATGGTCGGCCAAGAGAGGAAAAAAGAGAAGAAAAGGAAAGAAAATAAGAACATAAACCCTAGGTGCCAAAAAATTCAAGAAAAAGTATGATTTTTCAAGGAAAATAAGTGAAAAAGGTAAGATTTATTAGGTTAAGTTTGAAATCTATCTTCTTTATGCATTTTCCCTTATTTTCCATGGTTAAAATGCATGTTTTCATGGGGAAACTATGGCTGGTCAAATGGGTATGGAGAGAGAAATGATGTTAGATTGATTTGATTTTGAGTTATGTTAGTGAATTTAGTTAGTTTAGCATGTTAGTAAGCAAAACAATAAGAAAAAAATTGATTTTCCTTAGTGCTCTTCAATGGCTGAACCTTGCTTGGAGAGTGGGAGTGATGGATTGATTTTTATTTCAAGAGAATTAGTTAGAAAATGAAGAATTATGGAGAGAAAATTAAATAGGAAAAATTACGATATTAGTGCACCATTTTAGCCGAATTTTCCAAGAAGGAATATGAATGTGGCTTTGCTGAATTTTAAGGTATTTAGCTTGACATTGGTGATTTGAAACATTAGAAAAGAAATGGAGTTGATTTGAGCTAAATTGGACGCGTATACCAATTTATCGGGTAAAAGACCGAAATAGGCGAATACGGTGTTTAGGCAAAATTTAGACATTTTGCATTTCATATCATGCATAAGCATAGAGTCTAGGTTAGTTTGTTTTAATTTAGCATCAATGTAGTAAATATTTTGATTGTACACTGTGTTTAGGTGGTAAGTCCTCCAAAAAAGGCAAGGAGATTACGCTCGAGGATTAATAGGTAGAATGCCTCGGAAAATCTAAAATTTTGACATAGTGAGTAAACTTATTATACTTAATTTATCTAAGGTAGTTTTTATGTAAATTTTATAAATTCTATGAAAAATGGATTTAAAAAGGTAAATTTCATGTTTTATAAATAAATGTGTTCGATTAAAATAATTTTATAAATTGTCTTAAAAACTAATACTGATTTCAAATAGAGTACTTGGAGACTATGTTTATGGTGTTATGAATTATGTTTTAAATTAAATGGCTTATGATAATGCGAGCATGCTTGGCTGGTTTATTGTATTGAAATTGCTTGAATTGCTATTTGCTGTGCAGGCTGGCTAGTATAAAAATTACCTTGTCATGCTGCTAAATTATTTTTATGATTGGTGGGATAATTACTAGCTTATTGTAATAGGCGGGTTCCGTGGACCAGCCTGTTTAGAGGGGCACGGTAACCCCATTTCTATGTACTCACCTCGGTTATAGAGGCGCGTAGGATATCTCCCAATGTGATATTTGAGTGCATCACACGCCTAACCATCACGTGAGGGTGAACTCAGCCAACGTCAAGGAAATGGCTGTGATTTCAAAAATGAAAATGTATTTTATGAAAAATGTGAATTTTTAACAACCTTGGTGGTCTCGGTAGGAAGCCTCTGCCAAGGTATCCCCGAGAATGAGATTTGGCATGAGCCATGTTTTTATAAGATTCATAAGCCCTTTATATATATATATATTTTAGATTAAATGTAAATAATTTGAATAAATTGAAATATATTTGGTGTTATAAATTCTTTTATGATTAGCAATACTAAATTGTCTCCGATTACTCGACTTTAGATATTTTAGGTGATATTTGTTTACTCACTGAGATTTCATAATCTCACCACCCTCTTTTCCCACAATTTCAAGCCGTGATAGCCTGTAGATAGCAGACATCGTCGAAGACTATAGTTGGCCATACCTCTTCAAAAGCTGTAGGTTCACTGCCTTCAGTACTTTTGTTTATTGTGGGCCCACATAGCACTGTAAATTAAATTTAATACTTTGGTTTTCTGTATAATAGTTTGTATGAATATATTTAGCTTTTACGCTATTAAAATTATTTTTCGATAATTCTATAAATATTATTTTGTAAGAAAATGGAATGTTTTATCGAATATTTTTATTTTATTTATTTAGTCACAATTTCACTTTAAATCACGTTTTAGACATTGAAATTTAATTTCGATTACGAAATATGTACACAATTACTACATTTTGGTCAAATTCAAAATTTTCTACGAAAAATGACTAAAATGCCTCTATGAAGCAAAAATCTAATTTTTCACTGTTTTAAATTGGAAAAGGCTTAAAGGCCTTTAGAATATGATAATTGACAACGATTACTCACAAGGGAGATACGAAGCTGATACGTAAGCCTTGCAGGGTTTCGGTTGGCATTCGGGGCGAGGAATGCCTATCGGGATGTCGCGACGGTTGTCAGGGGTTCGAGGAGAGTACCGGGTCATGACAAAGAAGGTATAAGTCAGTAACCTTTGCTTCCTAAGGATGCAACTCTGAGATTATTTCTCGACATGATCGACTATCCACAATCTATCTTGAGCCTAAAATGTGAGGAAATGAGGGTGGTGAGATTATAAAATCTCAGTGAGTAAATAGACATCATCAAAAATATCTAAAGTCGAGTAAATGGAGACAAATTCAAATTCGTTCTTCGTATTACAATTTATCTTATCTCAACTCATTTCAATCGAGTAAAATAGAATCATTTTACTCAAATAATTAATATGGCTTATGAATCTCTTAAATACTTGACTCATGCCAAAATCATTCTTGGGGATACCCCGGTCGAGGCATCTGACCGATACCGTCAAGGCTATTAAATGTCATGTACACATGAACAAATTTATACATATGAAAACCTAGCCATTCCTTGGCGTTGGCTGAGTCTCACTCTCACATGGTGGTCCGCGTGAAATGCACTCAAATCTTTACCTCAGGACACACCCTTCACACGGCTCTCCTATTGAGGTAAGATACATCTGAGTCTGTGCCCCCTTTGATAGGCTGGTCCACAGAACCTTCCACTGCATGGATTATTTTATCTACCACCGGATTCATAAAATTTTAACTGTATGATATGGTAATTTATTGCAACCTAGCCTCTCAAGGCTGAACACACAGTACATATAATTTCAACACAAAAACCAATTTAGCCATTCATGCTCACATATTGCTATAAGCCATTCAATTTAAACACAATTTATAACACAACAAATAAACAATCTCCAATTACTATATTTTCCAAAAATCATCATTTAATTTCTAGAAAATTCATAAAATTCATTTCTTTAAATCACATTTTGTTTATAAAACATAAAGATTTTTCCATTTATACTCAACTTCTATAAAATCACAAAATTAGATAAAAACATACTTTAGATAATTAAGGTGATAGTAAGATTACTCACAGTACCAGGAGTTCAAAATACTCCTATTCTCGATTCTCTGACACATTGTCTTTATCTCGGTTAGAGGGCTCACCACCTATCCACAATGCACAGTAAACAATTCACTAAATTGGTGCTAAATTGGTATAAACCAAATCAGGCTCGATATATATGCATGAAATGGGATACACACTAGTCGGGTAACTATCTAAATACGGTATCCTCTCCAAATTTCCATTGTGTACTTAAATTAAATCGGTATTAGCCTCAATTGATTTGTCACCCGATTAATTAGCTAATATACCCAATTCAACTCCAATTAATTCCATTTTTCCTTCAATATTCCAAATTATTAAACACTAGATAAATATCATGAAATATCACAAAAATCACCATCACATTGTTCCTTGGACATTCGGCCATGGTGGTGCATCAATACTAAAATTTTTCCTATTTGATTTTTACACCACAAATCATCATTTCTCAACCAATTCACTTGATACAAAATCAATTCACCATCAATACTCAACATGTAAGGTTCGGCCATGATGGGTTTCCAAGGACTATGTAATTTTCTTCACTTGTTTTCATACTACACATCATTAATCACCTAAAAACACTAATCTAGCAAGAAATTTAACTAAATTCAAGCACAAATTCTCTTCCCTCATGTACGGTCAGCATAATACCCATTTGCAAACTTTGATTTCAGCCATGGAAATGAGAAAATAAAGCATGGGTATTGTAGAGCTCAAGTAAAAATTGAAAAATTTTACCTTATCTTGCTTGATTCCTTGAATTTCCTCACTTTCCCTTTGAATTTCTCCTCCTAGAGTTTTGTTCTTTCTTTCTTGCTTTTGTTCTTGCTTTGGCTGAATATGGGAAGGAAAATGGGGGTTTATGGGCTGATTTCTATTAGGAAAATATTAAAGAAATCAAGCTTGACATGTGTCACACTATAATTGGCCCATAATTTAAATATTTATCTTTTAACCTTTAATTCTTTACCACATAAATTGTCATATTTATCCATTTCCATAATGAATAAAATCCTTGATTTTTGACAAGTGTTGGAGGTGAAAATTACCGTTTTGCCCCCCGAGGTGGCAAAATTATCGTTTTGCCCTCGAGGTGGTAAAATTACCATTTTGCCCCTGTGCTCGAAAAAATACCTAGATCACAATTTTTCACTTCTCAATCCCAAATTATACTCCAAATGATCAATCTTAGTCAAATGTGATCAAAATCTTTTCTAAAAATTCCCATTTCGTCTTAGGGTGGCAAAATGACGATTTTACCCTTATATTTCAAAAATTCCAATTTGACATCAAATCAGCCCTCGAACTCCGAATCATCATTTTAAGTTATTCCTAGACTGTGAAATTCTCAATTTCACCTTAAAATCCCTATTTTAACTAGTTCGAGGCATAAATCGACTTAGTTGTACCTCTAGTTACAATACCGACTTTTAATGCTTTTTCGAGGCATTCGAGTATGCAAACATGTTGTCCATCACATGTATGACATGGAAAATATTTTAAGGCTGGGCTTGACACTGCTGGTCTTGATATATGTAATATTGTTTTTTAGATAGTGAGATGGGATTGTTTGGTTTATTAAGATTGGTATTTGTGTTACATTTGAGTTAGATATTTTCTATTTCCAAATTAAAAAATTAATTTGATCTTAGCTTGATAGATATTTTTATTCAAACTTCTATAATATTTCTCTTTTTTAATTGTATGAAATCAATTTTACTATCTTGACATGTGATTATATTATTTTAATTTATATTTTAAAATGTTGAAATGTATTTCGTAATGACATGTTTTTGTTAGCATATTTAATTGTAAACATGAATGGAAATTACTCTTGATTGTCATATTCTATAAAACTTAGGATTACAAATGGTGGGAGATCGATCTTGGATGTATTGCCGACTAACTTCTTATGGATTCATTAGAAATGAATTTATGAATGGAGTTAAAGAATTCATTAATTTTTCATTTTCTTACCTTACATTTATGTGGGAGAATAAGATTAAATGCCCTTACTCTTGGTGTAGCAATAACAAGTTTCTAAATTCTGATAAGGTGGCGGAGCACATTTTAAAAAAAAGTTTTACTGGTGCTTGCACAATATGGAGTTTACATGGGGAACATGATGTTGGATAATCATCAAGAATTGAAGATAGAGGTGAATCATATGCTAGTCATGGGGAACTAATGAATATGAGGAACCAACATATGAAAAGGGCATAGAAAATCCATATGCTAGAATGGTTATGGATGTTATGGGTATGGAAGTTGCTTTCAATTCTAATCATGATAATGAATCAAGGTTTGTGGAAAAAGATCCAAATCCAAATGCAACTAGCTTTTACTTTTTGTTGAGGAGCGCAGATGAACATTTGTAGTCAGGTTGCACAAAGTGCACAACACTTTCAACTGTGTTACAACTTTTAAATGTTAAATCAAAGTTTAATTTGTGTGAATCGTGTTTTTGATCGTCTATTGGAGATAATAAAGAATATGTTACCATTAGATGAAACTTTACCTAATGAATTTTGTAAAATGAAAAAAAAAAGTGGCAAAACTTGGACTTGAATATATCAAAATTCATAGTTGTAAAAACAATTGCATTTTATTTTATAAAGAACCTACTAATTTAGAGCATTGTATGATATGTAGTCATCCTCAGTATAAATTGATGAAATCAAATGTCAAAAGGCAAAAGAAAATCCTTACAAGATTTTATGTTACTTGCCACTTATACCAACGCTTCAAAGGCTTTATATGTTAGGCAAAATTGTTGAACATATGATGTGGCATTTGCAAAACCAAAGTGATGATGTACTTTGACACCTTTTTGATGGTGAGGTGTTGTTGATTTCACACGCAAGTGCACGTATCGTTAATAAGTAATATAGTAATGAAGTAGAGTATCGTTTTCACAGAGAATTGTTTAATTTCTACTGTTTACTACTAAAATTAACACACCTTAATTTTATCTAAACAATTAAAATTAAAAAGAAAAATTGAAACTAATAAACTAATAACTGAAACTAAAATTAATCTAAAATCTATTAGCAAATTTATTTTATTAACTTTTAGTGACTACCAGACCTAAGATTATGATATCCCTCAAAACTTCATCTGATTATTATCTCTCTCTCTTAACTTAGTTTAACAGATTAAGTTGCTAACCTAGATCTCAAATTATTTATAAGTCTCTGTCGAGTTTCTTATAAAAATACCTTTTCCAATTAATTTATTATATGTCTATGCAAATTATATTAAAGAAAAATTCATTAAGTTTGTTCTCTAATTTT
Source organism: Theobroma grandiflorum (assembly GCA_036013995.1). Classification (NCBI taxonomy): domain Eukaryota; kingdom Viridiplantae; phylum Streptophyta; class Magnoliopsida; order Malvales; family Malvaceae; genus Theobroma; species Theobroma grandiflorum. The sequence continues at coordinate 12,375,393 of CP142126.1, forward strand.
GGCTACGTATGGCTTATAGGTGTATGTCTACTTTATATGTAAATCAAACCACCTAATCAACTAAGTGCATTTGATCATACGCTATTTTATTCAAGGTTTACCTAAATCTCCTTCGTCAAGGTTTAACCTAGGTTTCCAATTTAATCTAATTGGTGATCAGACAATTAGAAGTATTAAGAACATAATAAAATAAACAACTTAAATCTTTCAATCCTAAGTAAAAGAGAGATAAATAAATCAGACTATATATTGAGTTCAATCATAATCTTAGATAAAATATTTAAGTCTCCATCAAGTCACACATTATCACTGAATAAAATTTAAACATTCAAATCAACCCAAGAAAAGTAAGAAAATAACAAAAAGATAGAAAAGCTCGAGAATTATATTCTGGATCTTCAAATCTCTTTGAATTTTGTAAATTCTTCTTAGCTTCAATGACTCTGTGGCTTGACTCTTAGCTGTTAATCTAGTGTTTCTTCATTTTTTCCCGTGCCCTTCAAGTCCTCCGAAAGGTTATTTTTATAGGCTTTAAAGTAGGCCAAGTTGGGTGGTGAAAGAAGTCAATTTCAATCAGACTTATCTGAGTTGCAGCCTTGCCCAATTAATTAATAAAAATCATAATTTCTCTAGGACTGTTGTAGTATGTCAAATTTGACACAATTTCTGACCATCTTCAAAGTTGAAATGGGTAAAGTGGTAAACACAAAAGTTGTATATTTTTCTCTTATCTTTCCAATGGTCTAAGAATCACATCATTTGGATCTCTGTAGAGAAAGTTATGACCAAAATACCGAGACATATGTAGTGAAAGTCTACACCTTGAAATTACTCTCTTTTTTTCATTAAAATTTTCCTTTCATCAAACACCTACAAAAACACAATTAAATCACTAGCAACCTATCTTAACCACATTAACACCAAATTAAGCATAAAATTAACCATGATTACATTAACTCACCTAAAATAATTAATTTAAAATAATTAAATAAAATCTATTAATTCATATGCATTACTACAAGAACTAAGCTAAATTACTATCAAAATTAAGTCCAAATAACTCTATAACATAGAGTTATCATGAGGCTTGGCAACACTTCCACTGAACACATGAGTTATTTGTAATGGAATCCTGAAATGTCAGACTAAGGTTAGGTAATGACGATTTCAATCCTTTCAGACCAACTGTAAAACCTTATTCTGTTGAGTGAGTAATGCTCATTGTGTACAATTTACCCCTATGGATGTGTATGAAACAATCATATTTATTTCTTAATATGGTTATTTCAGGGAAGAAAAATCTAAGCCAAAACATAGATGTTTTCTTGAGACCTTTGATAGATGAGTTGAAAGTATTGTAGACTAAAGGTGTTATCACGTATGATGCCTATAGGAAACAAAATTTCTAACTAAAGGTAACATTATTATGGACAATTAATGACTTTCCTACCTATAGTATGTTGTGAGGGTGGAACATTCATGGACAATTATCCTGTCTTTATTGCATGGAACGTTTTAAGTCTTTCATATTGGATCATGGTAGGAAACTTTGTTTTCTTTATTGTAATAGACAATTCTTGCCACTTAATCATCCTTTTAAGAGGTATAGAGATATATTTCTTAGAAAAAGAATTGAGTATGACTTCTCAATTCCTCGATTATCATGTGAAAAAAAATATCATGGTTGAATTTAATATCCTATTTGGAACAAAATATGGTGAACTGAAGATTTCGAGTTACGACGTAAGTCATAATTACGTGAAAAAGAGTATATTCTAGAATTACCTTATTGGCATTGCTTCTTATTCGTCACAATTTAGATGTGATGCATATTGAACATAATGTATTTGAGAATATATTCAACACAATGATGGATGTTAAGGGGAAGGTGAAAGACAACTTAAAAGCAAGGAAGATTTGAAGGTGTATTACAAGCATCTAGAATTGGAATTGGTCGAAAATAATGGAAAAATTGTCAAGCTTAAGGCTTTGTACACTTAAGTAAGGAGGAAAAAAAAATTGTTTGTGCTTGGGTGAAACGATTTAGATTACTTGATAGTTTTGCATCAACCATATCTCGGTGTGTTAACGAGATCGATTGTAATTTTATAGGATGAAAAGTCATGGTTGTCATGTTTTTTTTCAGCGATTGCTTTTAATTGTCTTTTGTGATATGGTGCCTCACTCAATTTGGGATGTGATTACTAAGAAATCTCAATTTTTTTAAGAGATTTATGCTCAACTAAAATAGCTGTAGATCACATGGAAGCTTTAGAAAAATATGTGAAACTATATGTAAACTAGAAAAGAACTTTCATCTTAGTTTCTTTGACTCTATGGAGCATTTGTCAATTTATTTACCTTACGAGCCAAAGGTTGGTGGACCTATCCAATATTGATGGATATATCCATTTGAAAGGTATTATATCTGTTATTTGTTTTATGACAGTTTATTAGAAGAGTTTAGGGTACTTATTAAGTTTTATGAATATTATGATGTTTAGGTTTTTTCATGATTTGAAGAAGAAATTGAAAAGTCAAGCCTTTGTTGAAAGATCTATATGCGAAGCTTATATAATCAAGGAAATATCTTCATTTTGCTCATTGTCTTTTGAACCTATTGTGCAAACAAGATTAAATCGAGTGCCACGTAATGATGATGGAGGAGACATGGACTTTCTTGGTAGTATTTCGATTTTCACTCATTTTGGGTGAGCTTTGTTGGTCCCAAATATAAGTGCTAGAAGGGGGGTGAATAGTACTAATTCGGCTCTTTAGTAAGATTAAGATCTAATATTAAAACAAAGAAGGTAAAACAAGAAAGACAATAGACAAAGGATTTAGGTGGTTCGGTCAAAGACCTACATCCAATACCTTGATTGTCCAACCAAGGATTTTCAAAAGAAAAGAAAGTACCTATGATCACAAATTGATCTAAGTGGTACACGGTTTAGAGCTAAACACAATAACAGAAGATAGACGTTTAGGTTCAGTGAAATACAAGAGAATTTCTAAACTTTCTACTCTTTCTTGGCTTGAATATGATGAAATCTTTCTAAAGGTTGCCAAAAGTTTTTTCCTTGCCATTTGAAGATCCTTTTATAGTTGGAAAAGCATGTCTGATGGCTGTTGGACCATTTTTGACTATTGGAAATAGTTTGGGGAAGATTCTAGCTGTTAATCTGTCTTGTAGTGGCCTGGTGTAAGTTGCAGACAAAGAGCTCTTAGTCGACTAACATTTTTCTCTTGGTTGACTAAGTTGGTTTTGTCTCGATCGCAAATTTGTCAGAGAGCACTTGGTCGACTAATTTATTTTCTTGGTTGACTAAGTCAATTCTGTTTCTCACTAAGCTTCAGCCTGCCACTTCTCCATTTTGAACTTTGGCCAACCAATGATTTTCATTACTCAACTAGAGAGCTTCCTTTATGTTGGTCAATCTTATTCCTTATCGATATCAACTTTTTATGTGCACAGATGAAGGATTGACTTATTGTTTCTTTATAAATATTTGCCTTGCACACTTCGATAGAAATATTAGACACACATGGATGGGAATGTTTTATAATCATCAAAAACTAATGGAGCCAATAATCTCCCCCTTTTTGATGATGACAAAACATTCCTTGATTTACTGCATAATGCATTTTATTTATTTTTTAGTTTTGCACATAGTGGGGAATGCTCCCCCTAAGTGTGTGCTCCCCCTTAATTTGGGCATACTTCTCATTCATTTTAGCAAGTTTTTATCTAGATTACATTCATAGAGACTTTGTACATTCTTGCCTTAGACAGAAAATGTTCATATAGTCAGATTTAAAAGCAAATGACAAGTTGACAGACTATTTTCAATTTTTCATTTCTGTAGATTTCTGTCAATAGCATATTCATTAGATATTTGTCTACATCATTCATCACTCATCTAGTTTATTTCATACTCATTCTTAAACTTAATTTGTTCATAATATCACAAAGATCCTTAGCTACCAATACATATTCCAATCATCAGAGCATCAACATAAATTTTTCATCAACACATTATGAACAGTAAAATTTCACAGATGATAGTATTATCAGCAGACACATATCATTCATTTTGCACACATAGCCATAGCAGCAAATGATAAATATGTTCATAATCATAGCATCAACTGTTAAACGTAGCAACAAAAGTTAAATATCAGTGTTTGAATGCCATTAAGGCACAAATAGCCAACAATTTAAACAACCACAAATTTGTTCCGAAAATACCCCTAAACTAGATTTTCTTCCTAGTTGTCCTAGAAACCTAATGCTTTTACCCTCATGATTTTTTTGTTTTTCTTGTGTCATTCCCTAAAAGTTTGGTACCTCTACCCTCAAATTTTTTTATTTTTTTGTCATTTTACTACTCCCCCTTTTTGTCATCATTAGAGGGGGGGTTGAGGCATCAGAAATCTGAAGTGTCAGAGGATTCAGGAGACATTGTCTTCTCTCACCAAGGATTCAAAGGAGCAAAAGAGGGTGGTCATAGGGGAGGTGGTTGAGAAGATGTTTCAGGAGCTTGCTGAGGAGGCTGAGGAGGTGTCTTTGTAGCTTTCTGAGGAGTAGTCTGATCAGAGACCTTTATTGGTGCCTGAGGAGAGGTTACAGGTGGTGATTTGGCTTTCTCTGCCAATTTGGAAGACTTCCTTGTTCTTGGAGGTACAGATTTTTTGGCCATTTTCTTCTTTTTCATGGCAAGTGGTTAAGGCTTAATTGCATGTGCTGTTTCTTTTGTTTTTCTTTTTCCTTTGTCTGATTTTTCTTTTCTTTTTGCTGCAGCTTATGGTTTTGAGAGCATTGCCTGGGCAGCTTGAGTTGCTGCTGCCTCTTTCTCTGCTTGCTCTTCTCTTACCATTTGGTAGAACAGACCCATGATAGAAACTTCATCTGAGTGAGGATGGGATGCTTCTTGTTCATGCTGTGGCTGAAGTTGAGGCTTAGGTGGGCCAAGACGTGAACCAATTACTTCAGTTCGTTGATCAGATGCTTCTTTGTTTGGGGTTTTGCTGAGGGGGATTTGAGAGGTTTCTCAAATCCTGATTCAGGGTCTTGATTTCCAGGATTGGCACTTTGGTAGGCAGAACTTTTAGCTTGAAAATTAGAGCTAGCATCATGAAATGTAGAACCCTCTAGTTGTAGAGCTGACCCTTCAGTACCTTGTCTTTTTGGTGCCATGCTTGAAGTAGCAGAGGTGTCAGCTGTTGCAGGTTCAGATGGTATTGCTGATTTTTCCTTCAAGCTAGTTGCTATTTCATTCATCTTTTCCTCCATTTTTAGGAGCCTTGCTCCTTGCTCAATTAGCTTGGCATCCATCCTCATTAGCAGGTTAAACGTGATTTCATTTGAGAAATGAGAGGGTCTTGATTCAGTTGGTGCATGGGCTGCTTCTGGTTGGGTTGGTACAGAAGTGATCTTGGATGTCTTGGTGAAGATGTCCCCATACACTTTATAACCCATCTTAATCAAGCTTCCTAGGTAGATAGGTTGGTCCCTACTTTTGACCATGTCCAAATCATACCTTTTAGCCCACACTCCTTTTTTCTTTACTAGGGAAGCAATCACATTCCCATATGGTAGATGAATCTTTTCTAGTTTGCAGGCCGCTTCATTTTCTCAATCATGAACTTTCCAAGGTTCAGAATATCACGACCCGGTACTCCCTTCGAGCCCGTGACAACTGCCGTGAAGTCTCGATAGACATTCATTACTTGGAATGACAACCAAGACCTTGCAAGGCTTTAACATCAATTTTTTCCACTTCCCCTATGAGTAATTGTTACTAAAATCATGTTTTAAAGGGATATGGACCATTTTCAAGTCAAAACAGTCAAAAAGAAATTTCTACTACACAGGGGTATTTTGGTCATTTTTTTCAAAAATTTTAAAATCTGCTGAAAATATAATACATAAGGGAAACATACACATTTCATAACTAAAAATAAGTTTTAATGTCTAAAACATTCATTTAGAGTGAAATTGTAGCTAATAGAATAGAATAAAAATATTGAATAAAATATTCCATTTTCTCATAAAACAATTTTTATAGAATTATCCATAAATAATTTTTACAACGTAAAAGCAAAATAAATTCATACATACAGTAACACAGATAGCCAGAGTATGTAATTTAGTTTACAATGACATGTGGGCCCCTGAATGACCAAAAGTAACAAAGGCTGTGGACCTACAATTTCAAAGGATGCAAGTCCACACAAAACCCTCGACAAAGTCTGCTATCTATAGATGACTCAGAGCCTGAAATGGGTGGAAAGAAAGGGGGTGAGTTTTTATAAATTCAGTGAGAAAACAAATATCATCTAAAATATCTAAAGTCGAGTAAATGGAGACAACTTAAAATAGCTCATCGTACTATGATTCATAACGTTTCAAACTCATTTCAACTAAATAAAATAAATTCATTACACTCAAATAATCAACATGGCTTATGTATTTCTTAAAAATTTGGCTCGTGCCAAAACTCATTCTCGGGGATACCTTGGCCAAGGCATCCAACCGAGTCCGCTAAGGCTGTTAAAATTTCATATATGCATAAAACATTTTTTTTTTTACGTTTACAACATAGCCGTTCCTTGGCGTTGGCTGAGTTCACCCTCACGTGGTGGTTTGACGTGAAGTGAACTCAGACATCATCTCAAGAGATACCCTCCACGCCTCTCATATCGAGGCAAGATATAACCGGGTTTATCGTGCCCTTCTAATAGGCTGGTCCACAAAACCCGCCACTGCAGTGACTAATCAATATCCCACCAAATCAATAAAAGTTTTGACAGCATGACATGGTAATTATATTACTACCCAGCCTGTCAAGGTAAAACAAACAATTCATATAATTTCAACACAATTTCCAATTCAGCCATTCATGCCAATATTGCCATAAGCCATTCAATTCAAACCATAAATTTACAACACAAGCAAATAGTCTCCAATTACTCAATTTCTAAAATCATCATTCAATTTCAAAATGATTTATAAAACTCATTTCATTTAATCACATTTTGCTTATAAAACATAAGGATTTACCATTTAAACTCATTTTTCTATAAAATCACAAAAAGGAATAAAAACTACTTTAGACAATTAAGATGATAATAAGGTTACTCACAATATTGGGAGTCGAAGTACTCATAATCCCGATATTCGTGTACAATCTCTTTACCCCTATCGGAAGATTCATCACCTAGACATAATGCACAACAAGCAATTTACTATATTTGTGCTAAGCTAGTATAAAACTAATTCAAGCTCTTTATGAATGCATGAAATGTGATGTGAATATTCGAATAATCATTTAAATACGATATTCTATGTAGGTCTAATTGTGTATCGAAATAAAATGGTATTGACCTAATTCGATCTATACCCAGGTTAATTGGCCAATACATCCAATTCAACTCCAAATAAACTCATTCCACTTCCAATACTTCAAATCATCAAATACAAGTTAGAGAACATGAATTATAGCAAAATCTTCCTCAACATTTTCTCTTGGAAAATTCAGCCATGAAAGGTTCATCAATAATATGTGGTTTTTCATGCTTGATTTTTACACCTTACATCATAAAACAACTAAAAACACCTAAATAACATGAAATTCATCAAAGTCCATTATCCAATTTCTCTCTTGAAAAATTCAACTAATGAGTGTAGGTGAAGGGCATGAAATTTCTTACTTGTTTGTCATGCTAAACATCACCAATCAACTAAAAACACTAAGATATCTTGAAATCTAACCAAATAAATCATCAAATCTTCTTTCTCTAAATTCGGTCAGCCATGAATCCTTCATGCAAGCTTGGTTCTCAACCATGGAAAATGAAAAATAATGCATAGGAAAGGTAGATCACAAGCTAGAATTAAGAAAATTTACCTTTACTTGCTTAATTCCTTGAAATCCACCAATTTTTCCTTGAATTTTCTTAGCTAGGGTTTGTGTTTTATGTTTTTCTCCTTTCTCTTGGTTTGGCCTACCATGAAGAGTGAATGTGGAAGAGTGTAAGTTGGCTTAAGTTGGTTTTATATGGAAAATTATAAAAGGATAAAAACTTGCCATGTGTCACCATATAATTGGCCCATGTGTAACACTTAACCATTAAGCATTCTCCCACCACCACATGATTATCCATGGGTCAAAATGATGATGGATGAAGTTCATGGGCTGGAAAAGTGTATGGTAGTGTAAAATTTTAATTATGTCCCCATGGTCACGTAAAATGATCATTTTGCCCTTATACTCAAAAAATGTCAAAATTGAAAATTTTCACTTCTCAAACTCAAATTATGTTTCAAATAGTCAAACTTGATCAAAATTTCATCCACCATTCCAATTTTGCCTTCGGATGGCAAAATGACCATTTTACCCCTACATTATGAAAATTTCAAATTGACTCCAAATCAATCATCGAACTCCGAATCACCATATTAAGTCATTCTAAGATTCAATGACTCTCAATTGCATTTTAAAATATTTATTTGGATTAGTTCGAGGCTTAAATCAACTTAGTTGTACCACTAGGTACACTATCGACTTTTGATGATTTTTCGAGGTATTCAAGCATGTAAGCATGTTGTCAAATACATGAATGATATGGCAAGTATATTATAGAGCTGGGCTTGACACAAAACCACTCCAGTAAAGGCATGCTCCATCAGCCAAAGATCTTGGAGGCTGATGTAGCTTAAACTACCACTTCTTCCATGCAGGTTTATAGCCTCAAAATAATACAGGATTCTAAACTGTGGACTTATGATCAATCCTGCATTACTTTTTGATGAAAATTTTCCTTTTTTCTCAGTTATAATTTCCCACACAGACGAAGGATCATATTTCTTTGGCATTTCAAACTCTCATTCTTCACCTTCTATATCTAGCAGGTTACTTAAATCAGAAGTAGTGACCATAAACTCCTTTCCATTCAAGAATATATTCAAATTACTGTCTGAAAAGTCCTCGGGATCATCAAGTTCTTTTTCATTAAAGTAATGCTAGCATAGAATTCCTTTACTAGACTAGCACTATATGCTCTATCCTTGAAAGAACTATAATCCTTAATTCTCATCTCATTGAAATAATTTGTTAAACTAGTATGAAGTTCTTGGATTTCATTAAAGCTATCCCAATCAATAAACTTTCCACAGGTAATGAGGGCATTCTCTATCTTCCTAAATCTCTCATCATGAATTTTATTCCTAAATTTCAGAGATGAGGAAGATGAAGTACCTTTTTGAGATTTTTCTTTCTTGTCTTTCTTTCTCGCTTTCTCTATTTTCATCTTGTTAGAATCTTTCCCAGTCTTTTTTATTTCTTGACTCAATACCTCTTTTTCTTCTTTTATGGATGCTCTGTCTCGAGGCTCTCTTCCATTGGTCTCTTTTTCTTTTCTTTTCAAGTAACTCTTTGAGCAGAGTCGATTTCGCCATTGGGTGTTTTGAGAGTGATTTTACACTTAGGGTTTCAAGCTGTGAGGGGAGAAGGATTTCTAGTTGATTTCAGATGAGGGAATGTAGAGGATATTTCTTAGGTTTTGAAGGGATGGTTTTCAAAAGATGAGGAGTAAGAGTTTTTGACAGTTTCTAATTCAAGAACTGTCTGCCTCCCTCTTAATAATTGCCTAAATTTCCCAAAATTTCAAAACTCCCTCTTAAATATTCACTATTTACCACCTCAGGTTTTTTTCTTTTCTTTTTATCACCCGGTAGGCATAAATTTCCATTATTTTAATCTTGTATCATTCAACCAACAATTCTTTGGTTTTAATGAAACATAATCCTCTTAGTTGACTAAGTTTCTCACTTTAGTTGTCACGACCCAGTACTCCCTTCGAGCCTGTGACAACCGTCGCGATGTCCTGATAGACATTCGTCGCCCGGAAAGCGTATCGGAACCCCACAAGGCTTTAGTACCATTTTTCTCATTTCCCTCGTGAGTAATCATCACTAAACATCATGTTTAAAGGATTTTAATTTTCTTTCAACTTAAAAATAGTGAAAAGTAATTTTCACCTCACAAGGGCATTTTGGTTATTTTTCCTCGAAAATCTCAAAAACGACCAAAATGTAATAGGTAAGTAGAAATCACATGTTTCATAATTAAAAATAAATTTGAATGTCTAAAACCTTTATTAAAAGTGAAAATACAACTATTAGAATGAAATAAAAATATTGAGTAAAATATTTTATTTTCTTATAAAACAATTTTTATAGAAGTATCGGTAAATAATTTTTATAACGTAAAAGTTAAATATATTCATACATACTGTAATATGGAAAAATAGAGTACGCAATTACATTTACAATGACACGTGGTCCCCCAGATGACCAAAAAGGTATAAGTCCATATACCTTTGCTTTCTAAGGATGCAACTCTGAGATTATTTCTAGACGTAATTGACTATCCATAGTTTATCCTGAGCCTGAAATGTGAGGAAAATATGGTGGTGAGATTATAAAATCTCAGTGAGTAAACAAACATCATCAAAAATAATCTAAAATCGAGTAAATGGAGACAAATTCAAATTCATTTTTCATATTGCAGTCCATCTATTCTCAACTCATTTCAATTGAGTAAGATAGAATCATCTTACTCGAATAATTAATATGGCTTATGAATCTCTTAAATACTTGGCTCGTGCAAAAATCATTCTCGGGGATACCCCGACCAAAGAATCTGATCGAGACCGCCAAGTTTATTAAGTGTCATATACACATGAACATATTTTTACATAAGAAAACCTAGCCATTCCTTGGCATTGGCCGAGTCTCACTCTCACGTGGTGGTCCGCGTGATGTGCACTCAAATTTTTACCTCCGGAGGTACCCTCCACATGGCTCTCCGATTGGGATAAGATATACTTGATTCTGTGCCATCTCTCATAGGTTGGCCCACAGAACCTTCCACTGCAGGGATTATTTTTTTTCTACCACCGTTTTCATAAAATTTTAATCGCATGACATGGCAATTTATTTCTAGGCTTGGGTCTTCATCACTTGACTTACTGGACTTATTGGTAATGCCACAAGTCTCACAAAACCTTCTCGCAAAGTTTCGAACCCCAGATCTTTTCAAACTTTCCCCGAAAGGAACCCTTTTAAACATTTCAAATCTAGCCTCTCAAGGCTAAGTACACAGTGTATATAATTTCAACACAAACCAGTTTAGCCAATCATGCTCACATATTGCTATAAGCCATTCAATTTAAACAACATTTATAACACAATAAATAAATAATCTCCAATTATTCTATTTTTCAAAATCATCATTTAATTTTTGGAAAATTCATAAAATTCTTTTTACTTTATAAATTCACACTTTGCTTATAAAACAAATCAATTCACCCTTTAAAATCATTTTTCCACAAAATCACAAAATCAGATGAAAACTTACTTTAGATAATTAAGATGACAGTAAGGTTACTCACAGTATTAGGAGTTCGAAATACTCCTATTCTCGATTCTCGAGTACAGTCTCTTACCTGTATTAGATGGCTCACCACCTATCCATATTGCATAATACACAATTTACCATATTAATACTAGACCATTATAAAACCAAATCAAGCTCGATATATATGCATGAAATGGGATGCACACTACCCGAGTCACTATCTGAACACAGTTTTCAATGTAAACTCAATTATGCACCCGATTAAAATGATATTGGCAAGATTCGATTTACTACCCGATTAATTGGCCAATTCATCCTATTTCACTCCAAAAATTCTATTTTTCTTCCAATACTCCAATTTATCAATTACTAGTCAATTAACAGGAAATGTGGTAAAAATTACTCGATTAAATGACTAATGCGTCTGATTTAGTTCTAAATTGCTCCATTTCTTCTCTAATTCTTCAAATCACTAAATACCAGTCAATTGACATAAAATTCAGCATCACAACCTTCCCATTACCTCATGGAAAAATTCAACCTTTGTGGTGCACTAACACTGAAATTTTTCCTACTTAATTTTCTCATCGTAAGTCATCATTTCCTAACCAATTTCTCTTGAAAAAAAATCAATCCATCATCCACGCACAACATGGGACATTCGGCCATTGAAGGATACCAAAAATTATGTGATTTTCTTCACTTGTTTTCACACTACATATCATTAACTAACCGAAAACACTAACATAACTCAAAATCAAATCAATTTTAACTTCATTCTTTCTCCATACCCATTTGGCCAGCCGCTAATTCATTATGAAAACATGTAATTCATCCATGAAAATGAGAAAATAAAGCATGGGTATTGTAGATCTCAAGTAAAAATAAAGAAATTTCACCTTATCTTGCTTGTTTCCTTGGATTTTCACAATTTCTCTTTGATTCTTGGTGGCTAGGGTTTGTTCTTTCTTTTGTTTCCTTTCCCTCTTGCTTTGGCCGAATATGTTGAAGAGAATGGGGGTTTATGGGCTGATTTTTATAGCTAAATAATAAAATAATAAAGGCTTGACATGTGGCACTTTCTCATTGGTCCAAAATTTAAATATTTTTCTTTTAATCCTTATTTCTCCACCACACATTTTGTCATACTTATCCATTTCCATAATGAATAAAATCCTTGGCCTTGACAAGTGTTGGGGGTGAAAAATTACCGTTTTACCCCCGAGGTGGCAAAATTACTGTTTTACCCCTATGCTCCAAAAATACCGAGAATTAAAAATTTTCACTGCTAAACCTCATATTATACCCCAAATGATCAATCTTGGTTAAAAATTTCATCAAACAACCAAATTTAAATTTTGGGTGGCAAAATGACCATTTTGCCCTTAATCGGTCAGTATTCCCGATTAACCCTAAATCAATCGTCGAACTCCGAATCACCGTTTTAAGTTATTCTTGGATTGTGAAATTCCTAATTTTCCCTTAAAATCCCTATTCTTGGATTGTCAAATTTAAAAATAAAATCGACTCAGTGGTACCTTTAGTCGGGAAAATTTTTCGGGGCTCTCCAAGTTTGAAATCAGGTTATCCATCATCTATATGACATGGCAAGTATTTTAGGGCTGGGTTTGACAGCACTACCCCCTTTAAAATAAAATTTTGACCACAAAATTTCACTTACCTACCTTAGAGAAAAAGTGAGGGTATTGTCTTCCATTATTTCCACATACTTCCTGTTTATCTCACAGTTATGAAATATCAATCTTCTCAATCATATTAATCCATCTTGTACCACTTAACCACGCTATAAATCATATTTCCTTGATATCATCCCCTTGACTATTTCCCAAAGTCTCTTATGTCCACGTGGCTCAACTTTTGATGAAATTTCTTATCATTGTATTACTCACATCACTCATTATCTATTAGGTTTGAATTTTGAACCACTAAAAATCATTCTTCATTTTAGTTGATCACAATATCAACTCCACATATGTGTATATGCCTTATAATCTCATTGATGCTTCAAAGATTTTCTTGACTTGATCATTGCATTTTATGCAATATCACAATTCCTAAGAGTCATCCCTTTTTCCTCGATCATCTTTCATGCCTTTACATTACTTTGTATCCTTCTTGTATTCTGATATTAATTTGTCACTTAAGATTTAAACTCATTTGAATCATGTACACTTCAAGCATTTTTGAGTTCTAATTTCCACAATATAACAAGAAATTTTCATAGCAATATTCTATATAAACTCACTCACTATATTATTCTTGAAATCCTTGTTTACATTCTTATTACTTAGTATTGACATCTCTTATTACTATCTCATACTTTCGTCTAACTTTTCACTCACTTTCTCCAAGTTGGACTCGTGCTTCATCTTTCGTTACAGCAAAATTTCTTGTCGAAGAACGAGTCTGTGGTCTAGAAGGTGGATATGCCGAAGTGTTACTCTCCACTCCGGATCGTATGGTCACACCTTGCCTCTACTGTGATCCAACCAAATCTCTCCCTTGTATATCCATATGAACTAGTGGAGATGGAGCAGCTATAGTAGCTTGTCCTAATTGGGGACAGTTACTCCTAATGAGACAGGGCTAATCACAATAAAAACATCGTACCGGCCTTCTACACAGCTCGACATGATAATTCCCACATTCTCTACATCTATTAGAACCTCTGAAATTCTTCCCAAAAATAGTCATCTCAGACGTACTAAATCTCGGAAGCCTCTGTTGTGTCTGTGAAAACGGGGGTCGGGAAGATGTTACTAGATCAAAAGTATTACTTCCTGAAGTAGGTGAATCCCTGCCCCTTTTTAGTGGCTGACTGAAAGATAAGTTTGGATTTCTCCTCTTTGCAAACTTAGCTCGTACTCTTCTATTTTCATTCGCTAGCTTCTCAGCCCTTAAAGTCACTTGTACTACTTCCTTATGCGGCTCCCTCCTAGTCACTGTCATTCAGTCTTTAATCTCATTTAGAAGCCCTTCCTCAAAATAATTGGTCTGATTCTGCTCAGTCCTCACTAAGTCAGGCACATAAGACAACAGCTCGTTAAATCGAGCCTCATATTCTTCTATTGTTAGACTTCTTTGTTTCAAACTCAGAAATTCTCTATTCTTCTCTTTTTGATGAAAATGGGTATAATACTGATTATCAAATTCTTTTAGAAAGTCTGACCAGGTCGGTGGGGTAGTGGAACGGGACTTCACCGAATTCCACTAGGTACGAGCCTTCTTTTCCAATAATCGGGTGGCCACCATCAGCTTCATGTCATCGTCTATCCTCATGTCAAAGAGTGTCTCTAAGACCTAATTGATCCAATCCTTGGCTGCGATGGCATCTAATTTACCCGTAAAAGAAACACAACTTAGCTGCTTAGCCTTCTTCAGCTTCTTAGAAATAGACACATCATGTACTGGCGTAACTGAAAGAGTAGCTGGAGGTACTATAGGTGGGGCTTGACCAGCTTAAGCTTGACCAGCCATAGTGGTAAAATAAGCTGCTAGTGCTTGAACTATCTCAAGAGGCATGACAGGAATACCTGTAGGTGGCGGAGGAGGTGGATGTGGAAGAGTCTCTGCCTGCTCAGCAGCAGGTGCTGCTCAAAACGTAGATGCAGTCATTTCCCCCTCTATTGCCTCTCATTGACGAGATTGGGAACGACCTTTTCCTCTCCCAGCTGATCTAGTTAGAGGTGGGAGTTCACGTCTAGGAGGCATGTTAATCTATAAAAGATAACAAAGTAGGTTTAAGCAACCTCAGACTCTATATGTAGATGCATTCTATTCAATTTAACCCGTCTTAACCTAACTCAGGGCCACACTAACACTGTAAATTTTTAAAACAATTTTAAAACCAAAACTCTGATCTTTAAAACCAAATTGTCATGACCCGAAACTCCCATTGAGCCTGTGACAACTGTCGCGACGTCTCGATAGACATTCATACCTTGAATACCGATCGAAACCTCGCAAGGCTTTTGTATTATTTTTCTTACCTCCCCTGTGAGTAATCATTCCAAACATCATATTTTAAGGGGTTGCAAACTTTTTCCAACTCAGAACAACAGAAATGTAGTTTTCGCCTCACAAGGGCATTTTCGTTATTTTTCTTCAAAATTCCCGTACTCGACCAAAAACGTTGTCACGACGCGAAACCTCCCTCGGGCCCATGACAAATGTCGTGACGTCCCGATTGACACTCCTTACTTGAAATGCCAATCGAAACCCCGCAAGGCTTACGTATCAGTTTCTTGCCTTTCCTGTAAGCAATCGTTGTTAAACATTCCGTTTTAAACAATTACCAGTCGTTTCCGGCTCAAGTAAATCAAAAGACAATTTTTGCCTCACCGGGACATTTTGGTCATTTTTCGACGAAAATATCAAAATTTGGTAAAAATGTAGTTTATACATTGAGAATACATAATTCGAAATCGAATTTGAAATCGAAAGTCTGAAACATGTTTTTTTTAAAGGGTTTATAGACGAATATTACTATTCAAAATATTGATTTAAAATATAGCATTTTTATATAAAATAATATTTATAGAAACATGTGTAAGTAATTTTTTTGTAACGTGAAAGTAAAATAAATTCATACATACAATAATTTACAAATTTATAATGTACAATAATAATTACAACGACAAGTGGCCCATAAATACACTAAGTGTTAGTGATAGTAACCTACTGTCTGTGAGATAGAGGGGTCAACTGAAATTCTCGACAAAATCGGGTATCTACAAGTTACCACAGGCCTGAAATGTTTGGAAAAGAGGTGGGTGAGATTTTGCAATCCTAATGAGTAAACAGACATTATTATAAATATCTAAAGGTGAGTAAAATGGAGGCAAGTTTAAACAACAAATCACAAACCATTTCATAAGGTTTTCAATTTATTTCTTAAACCATAAAATATTTGTAATTTACCAAAACAGTTGTTAAGGCTTATGACTTTTATTAAAAACATGGCTCAAGCCAAAACTAGTCCTCGGGGATACCTTGGCCAAGGCATCTAACCGAGTCCACCAAGGTTGTTAAGACATTTACATGTTAAACACATTTTAGTTTTGAAAACAAGCTATTCCTTGATGTTGGCTGAGTTACACATTCACGTGGGGGTTCGATGTGAAGTGAGCTCTAACACTACCCCGGGAGTTACCCTCCTTACCTCTACAACCAGAGTAACTATGTAACTGGGTTTACCGTACCCCTCTAATAGGCAGTCCATGGAAACCTATCACTGCAGTGACTAAACCCACCAATTTTAATAAAATTTTGACAGTATAACGTGGCTTTTATTTATTTACCCAGCATGCATAGTAAAAGACAGCTTACATAAATTCCCAATGCAATTATAAAATATAGCCACATATACTCATATATCATAAGCCATTCATAGGAAAATGTATTTTTCAAGACAATTGGCAGCCTCCAATTACTCAATTTCATAATCAAAAGTTTCTTATTTCAGATAATCAACACAATATATTTATTTGTCACATTTATTTCTAAAACATCAAAAGTCCCATTTTAATCTCATTTTCGTTTCATAAAATACATAAAGAGCATTTAAAAATAAACTCTAGATACTTTACAATAATAATAGGTTTACTCACCGTTTGTACAAATTAAATGCTTTCTACGTGCCCCAATCATTGTTCGTCGGGTACGACTTCCTTGCCTTTACCAGAAGGCCCTCATCCCAAACACATTGCAAAAATTACATAATTCACCACATTTGATGCTAAATCACTATATAATTGACTTAAATCCTATACTAATGCATGGTATGAAATGAAATGGCCTAAAACGCCTTAAACGCGAAATTAACCTATTTTTGGCACTTTACTCGATAAATTGCTAATGCGCTCCATTTTAGCTCTAAATTGTCCCATTCTCTCTCCAACATTTCTAACCATTAAATATCAGCCAATAACCCTCTTAAATCACCAAAATCAGCTCACTTTCCTCCTTGGAAAATTTGGCCAAAAATAGGACATTAACCCGGTTAATTTTCTACTTTGTTTTTTATCACATTTAACCATTTTTCATCATTTTCTCTTCATTTCTCTTAGAATAAAAATCAGTTCATCATCATTGTACATCATTGAATATTCGGCCAAGGGTGGATATTGTGAGAATTTCATGCTTTCTTGCCCAATTTGATTTCTAAACACATTTAACTAACTAAAACTACTAATTTAACTAAGAATCAAAACATAAAAACTTCAAACTCCTTCCCCTTGAAATTCGATCAGCCTTTGGTATTACTTTTTGATCTCTCTCCTCAAGCATGCTAAATGGAAACAAAGGCAAAGGAAAGGTAGAAATCAAGCTAAAGTCGAAAAATCTTACAGTTGACGCATAAATGGACGAAAAACGCGAATTCCCCTTTGAATTTTCTAGTTTTCCTTTAGTTTTTCTCTTTTCTTCCTTTCCTCTCTATTTTCTCTCTTGTTTTCTCCTTATGGCCGACCATCACCTGATGTGGGGTTTAAATGGGCTGATTTTCCTTTAAAATAATATTAAATCATTAAAAAGTGCCATGTGTCACTTTCCCATTGATCGGTTTTTAAAATTTCATCCTTTAAACTTCAATTTTTAACCACTTAAAATACCATAGTTATTCATACAAAAATAAATAAATCCTATGATTTTGACAAGTTTTGGGTGGTGAAAATTACAGTTTTACCCTAGGGGTGACAAAATTACTAGTTTGTCCCTATGTTTCAAAAATTGTTGGAATTGAAAATTTTCACTTCCTATCATTAAATTATACTCCAAATAGTTAATCTTGGTAAAAACTTTCACTCCATGATCAAATTATTATCTTAGGTGGCAAAATGACGATTTTACCCCTGAACATCAAAATTTTCAATTTTACCCCAAATGAACCCTCAAACTCTGAATAATCATTTTTAGTCATTCCTGGACTGTAAAATATTAAATTTCATCTTAAGATTCCTATTTGAACTAGTTCGAGGTTAAATCAACTCAAGTGTACCGTTAGGTACAATACCGGGTTTCGTTTATTCTTAGGGGCTTTCCTAGCGTATAAACATGCTACTCAGTGCATGTATGTCATGACATGTGTTTATAGGGTCGGGTTTTACAAACGTAGTATATGAGTCTAAAACACATATTTTGAAATCAAAAACATGTTTTACTATATAAAACATTCTTTTAAACTGAAATTATAGCTATTAGGATATAATAAAAATATTTAATAAAATATTATATTTTCTTACAAAAAATATTTTCAGAACACTGCGTAATTAATTTTTTACAGTGTAAAAGAAAAATATATTATTACATACAGTAATAAAGTTAGTCAAATTATACAATTTTATTTACAGCGACACATGGGCCCATAAATACTCAAAAGTAAAGAGGACAGTGAACCTACTGTTGGTGAGGTTGCGAAACCAACTGTAGTCCTCAGCAAACTCAGCTATCAACAACTACTCTGGGCCAGAAATGTTGGGAGGGAGAGTGATGAGTTTACACAACTCAGTGAGTAAACAAATATCACCTAAAACATCTAAAGGCGAGTAATTGGAGACAATTAAAACAAATCATTACAAAATCATTCATAACATAGTAACAAATTTTAAACCATTCATAGTATTCAAAGTGGCTTATGAATCTCGAAAAACATGGCTCGTGCCCAAAATCTCATTCTCGGGGATACCTTGGCCAGAGCATCCAATCGAGACCGCCAAGGTTGTAAAATATTTCATATACTCATAAAAATATTTTTATTTTGAAAACGTAGCCATTCCTTGGCATTTGCGGAGTTCACCCTCACGTGGTGGTTCGACGTGATGTGAACTCTAACCATACCTCGGGAGATACCTTACACGCCTTTACAACCGAGGTATAAATTAACGGGGTTTGCCGTGCCCTTCTAATAGGCCCGGTCCACAAAAACCCACCCACTGCAATAAGCTAATTGCTATCCCACCAATCAGTAGAAATTTTAGCAGCATGACTGAACAATTTTAATACTAACCAGCTTGCACGGTAAATAACATTTCATATATATTTACAACACAATAACCGATCAGCAAATTATGCACAATTGTCATAAGCCATCTAGATCAAAATCCAATTTGTCAAGC
Organism: Theobroma grandiflorum; assembly: GCA_036013995.1. NCBI lineage: Eukaryota > Viridiplantae > Streptophyta > Magnoliopsida > Malvales > Malvaceae > Theobroma > Theobroma grandiflorum. Next base: position 12,394,951 of record CP142126.1, read on the forward strand.
AACGATTTGCAGTATCCAAGTACTCTATTTTCTAAATCATTATCAATTTTGAAATAATTTACTCAATAATTTTATTTTAAACACATTTATTTCTAAAACATAAGGATTTTTTTTTTAAATCCATATTCCATAAAATTCATAATAATAGAAAAAAACCACTTTAGATAATTTAAACGATAGTAAGTTTACTCACAATGTCAAAAGATCAGATTTTCGAAGTAATTTGTCTAGCGATCCTCGGGTGAAATTTTCGTGTCTTTGTCGGAAGGCTCACCACCTTGACACAATACAAAATCAAGGGATTTACTACATTGATGTTAAACTAAAATAAACTAATTTAGACTCTATACTAATGCATGATATGAAATGCAAATTGTCTGAATATCGCTTAGACACGGTATCGACTAAATTCGACCTATCACCCGATTAAATGACAATTGTGTCCAACTCACTTCCAAATTGCTCCATTTCTTTTCCAATATTTCAATTCACCAAACACAAGCTGAATTACCCAAAATTCAGCATAATTACCCTCACAATTCTTCATGAAAAATTCAGCCATTATAGGTGCACTAACACCAAAATTGTTCATACTTGATTTTCACACCACAAACCATCAATTCTCAACCAATTCACTTGAAATAAAATCAAATCCATCATTCCCACACAACATAAAAGGTTCGGCCAATGGAGGTTAGTGGGGGAAATGAAATTTTTTCTTGTTGTTTTGCTTCTAAACATGCTAAACTAACCTTAAACACTAACATACCTCAAAATCAAACAATTTCCAATATCATTCTCTCACCATACCCATTCGGCTAGCCATGAATTCACTATAAAAACATGCTTCTCAACCATAGAAAATGAAAAGAAATGCATGGGTAATGAAGATCTCAAGCAAATGTTGAGAAATCTCACCTTTTTCCACTTAATCCTTGAAAAAATCAATGAATTTTCTTGATTTCTTGGCTAGGGTTAATGTTTTCTCTTTTTTTTCCTTTCCTCTTGCTTTTCTTTCCTTTGGCCGAATATGAGAGGTGTGTTTAGGAAGTTATGGGCTGATTTTTATAGTTTAATAATAAAATAATATAACTTGCCACTTGTCATTTTCCTATTAGTCCAAAATTTTAATATTTTTCCTTTTTCACCTTATTTCTCCACCACAAAAATTACCATATTTATCCATTCAAATGATGAACAAAATCCTTGGTTTTTGACAAGTGTTGGGGGTGAAAATTATCATTTTTCCCTCGAGCTGGTAAAATTACCATTTTACCCCTATACTTTGAAAAATACCAAAAATTAAAAATTTTCACTTATAAACCTCAAATTATACTCCAAATGATCAATTTCAATAAAAAATTTCATCATATATCCAAATTAAATTCTTGGGTGGCAAAATGACCATTTTGCCCATAGATTTCAAAAATTTCGGATGGACTGCAAATTGGTCCTCGAACTCTTAATCCACATTTTAAGTCATTCTTGGATTTTGAAATTTCTAATTTCACCTTAAAATCCCTATGTTAGCTAGTTCAAGGCATAAATTGTCTTAGTTGTACCTCTAGGTACAATACCGACCTTTATCTACTTTTTCAAGATATTCTAATGTACAAGCATGATGTCAATTATATGCATGACATGACAGATATTTGGGGGCTAGGCTTGAGCTGAAATGGTTAAAGGCGTTCTCGAAGGGGGAAACAAAAGGTCTGGGTTCGAGTTTTAGCTAGAACCTCTGCAGGGGGCGAAATGAAGTAGACTCAGACAGAACAATACCTTGACGGGGTAGGCCTTTCGGGGATGCCACAAAAAGGTGCCTTTTTTATGGAGAACGTCCCCCTTGGGGAAGCACCCACTCCAAGGTATTGTCACGTTTGGTCTGACACCCTTGACTTACTCCTCTGCATGACCCACGTGTCACCCAAGGACAGGTCCCGCAGAACCTCCTCGCCGAGGCTCGAACCCAAGACCATTTGCTTCCCTCAAAGGGAACACCTCTAATCATTTCAGCTGGACGTTATCCACACAAATGCTTTGATACCACTTTAATTGTCAGAACCCGGTACTCCCTTCGAGCTCGTGACAATCGTCTTGACATCTCGATAGACATTCGTCGCCCAGAATGCCCACCGAAACCTCACAAGTGTTTAGTACCATTTTCTCATTTCCCCTGTGAGTAATCATCACTAAACATCGTGTTTAAAGGATTTTAATTTTCTTTCAACTTAAAAACATTGAAAAGTAATTTTTACCTCACATGGACATTTTGGTCATTTTTCTTCAAAAATCTCAAAAATGACCAAAATGTAATAGGTGAGTAGAAATCACATGTTTCATGATTAAAAATAAATTTGAATGTCTAAAACCTTTATTAAAAGTGAAAATACAACTATTAGAATGAAATAAAAATATTGAATAAAATATTCTATTTTCTTATAAAATAATTTTTATAGAAGTATTGGTAAATAATTTTTAGAGCGTAAAAGTTAAATATATTCATACATACTGTAATATGGAAAAACAAAGTACGCAATTACATTTACAGTGACACGTGGGCCCTCGAATGACCAAGAAGGTATAAGTCCATATACCTTTCCTTTCTAAGGATGCAACTCTAAGATTATTTCTCAATGTAATTGACTATCCACAGTCTATCCTGAGCCTGAAATGTGAGGAAAGGAGGGTGGTGAGATTATAAAATCCTAGTGAGTAAACAAACATCATCAAAAATAATCTAAAGTCGAGTAAATGGAGACAAATTCAAATTCATTTTTCGTATTGCAGTCCATCTATTCTCAACTCATTTCAATAGAGTAAAATAGAATCATTTTACTCGAATAATTAATATGGCTTATGAATCTCTTAAATACTTGGCTCGTGCCAAAATCGTTCTTGGGGATACCTCGGTCGAGGCATCTGACTGAGACCTCTAAGGCTATTAAGTGTCATATACACATGAACACATTTTTACATCAAAAAACCTAGTCATTCCTTGGCGTTGGCTAAGTCTCACTCTCACGTGATGGTCCGCATGATGTGCACTCAAATCTTTACCTCCGAAGATATCCTCCACATGGCTCTCTGATTGGGGTAAGATATACCTGATTCTGTGCCCCCTCTCATAGGCTGACCCACATAACCTTCCACTACAGGGATTATTTTTTTTCTACCACTGTTTTCATAAAATTTTAACTGCATGACATGGCAATTTATTTTAAGGCTGGGCTTGACTTTAGTCGACTAAGTGCCTTCTGTTTTTCTCTACTTGGTCCAGACTTCACCCTATAATTCATCCAAACAACTCATTCCTAGATTTCTTCTAATTTCACAGAATCTTTTTTCACTAAGGGGTTTTGTAAATATGTTAGCAAGTTGATGCAATGTGCTTATAAATTCAATATTGATTTCACCTTTGGTCACATAATCTCTAATGAAGTGATGTTTAACCTCAATGTGTTTAGTTCTTGAGTGCTGTACAGGATTTTTTGAGATGTTAATTGCACTGGTATTGTTACAATATATTGGAGTGTTATTCATCGACAATCCATAGTCTTTCAGTTGTTGTTTGATCCATAAAACTTGTGCACAACAACTACCTAAGGATACATATTCAGCTTCAGAAGTGGACAATGCTACATAATTTTGCTTCTTACTTGACCAGGACACTAACATGCTACCTAGGAATTGACATGTTACACTAGTACTTTTCCTATCAATTTTGCTTCCTGCAAAATCTACATCTGAATATCCTACAAGACTAAATGATGATTCTTTTGAATACCAAATTCTTAAGGTTTGAGTTCCTAAGAGATATCTAAATATTCTTTTTACAGCTGTTAAGTGTGTTTTTTTATGTTGTGACTGGAATCTAGCACATAAACACACACTAAATCGAATATCAAGTCTACTTTGTTAAGTAAAAAAGAGATCCGATCATACCTCTATAGAGCTTTTGGTTTACATCTTTACCTTTCTCATCAGCATCAAGTTTGGTGGATGGACTCATAGGTGTGCTGATGGGTTTTAATTTCAACATGTTGAACTTCTTGAGCATGTCTTGAATGTATCTATCTTGGCTGATAAAAATTCCTTCCTTGCATTGCTTGATTTGAAGGCCAAGAAAGTACTTTAATTCTCCCATCATGCTCATCTCGAATTCTCCCTACATTTCCTTAGCAAAGTTCTTGCAAAGAGATTCATTAGTAGCACCAAATATAATGTCATCCACATATATTTGAACTATGATTAAATCATTTAGGCATTTCTTGATAAACAATGTAGTATCTATGCTACCCCTAACATAGTCTTTTTCTACTAAAAATTTAGAAAGCCTTTCATACCAAGCTTTAAGAGCTTGCTTCAATCCATACAAGGCTTTGTAAAGTCTAAAAACATAATTTGGTTTCTCAAAATCGTCAAAACCAGTAGGTTGTTCAACATATACTTCCTCTTGAATAAATCCATTAAGAAATGCACTCTTTACATCCATTTGATATAGCTTGAAGTTCATATACTAGCAAAGGCTACTAGTAACCTGATGGCTTCTATTCTAGCTACCAGAGCAAAGGTTTTATCATAGTCTATGCCTTCCTCTTGATTATATCCCTTTGCTACCAATCTTGCTTTATTCCTAACCACATTTCCTTGTTCATCAACTTTATTTTTGAATACCCATTTAACTATATGATGGTTAGAGAGTTTAGGCACTGGTGACCATACATTATTTTTTTTGAACTGATCTAGCTCTTCTTGCATGGATAAAATCTAGCTTTCCTCTTTTTCAGCTTCTTCAAAACTTTTAGGTTCAATTTGAGATATGAAGGCTGAAAATTCACGTCTCCCTAGTTCCTTTCCTAGTCTTAACTCCATGAGATATGTCACCTATGATTTGTTCTTGTGGATGATCTCTCACATACTTCCAGCTTCTAGGTAAGTCACCATGTTGGATTTCTTGTCTTTATAGATTTTCTAGAGGTGGAGCCATGGTTTCTTCTCTAGATGAGCCTTTTTTATTGTTCTTGCTATCATTTAGGCTCATTTTATCCATGTGTTTTTCTAAGTTCTCTAAATCTTCATCACCATCATCAATTTCTTTTTCTAAGTGAATTGATTCATCAAAAACTATATGGACAAATTCTTCAACATTCAATGTCCTTTTGTTGAAAACTCTATAAGCCTTGGAGTTCATGGCATATCCTAAAAATATTGCTTCATCACTTTTGGCATCAAATTTTCCTAATGGTTGTTTCTCATTATTTAGAACAAAACATTTACAGCCAAAGCTCCTAAAGTGAGAGATGTTTGGTTTTCTTTTTTTGTACAGCTCATAAGGTGTCTTTGAGATAATTGCTCTAATTGAGACCCTATTAAGAATGTAAGTTGTTGTGCTTACAACTTTAGCCCAAAAGTACTTAGGAAGATTGTTTTCACAAAGCATAGTCCTAGCCATCTCTTTTAATGTTTGATTCTTTCTTTCCACGACTCTATTTTGCTGGGGTGTTTTTGGTGCAGAAAAATTGTGTTCCAGCCCCTTTTCATTGCAAAACTTCTCAAACTCATCATTTTCAAATTCTCCTCCATGGTCACTCCTAATGCTAACAATGGCTGTACCTTTTTCATTCTCAACTCTCTTACAATAGCCTATGAAAGCTGATAATGCATCATTTTTATGAGCAAGGAAATAAACCCAAGTATACCTAGAGTAATCATCTACTATCACTAAGCCATAAGATTTTCCTCCTAGACTTGTGGTGCTAATTGGACCAAAAAGATCAATATGCAGCATTTCAAAAGGTCTTGATGTTGATACAACATTCTTAGCTTTGAAAGAAGTTGTAACTTGCTTTCCTAGTTGACAAGCTTCACACATCCTATCATTTTCAAACTTTAGTATAGGCAATCCAACCACTAAGTTTTTCTTAATCAACTTTGACATTGTGTTCAAACTTACATGTCCTAGTCTTCTATGCCATAACTAGTTGTCATTTTCAGCATTTGCTACTAAGCACATTTCACTATTCTTTTCAAGATTTTCAAGATAGATAACATACATATTTGTTAGTGCCTATATCTATTACTTCACATTTGTTGGAATCAAAACAAACTTTAAATCCTTTATCACATAACTGACTGATGCTTAACAAATTATGCTTTAAGCCTTTAACAAATAACACATGACTGATTTGTGTACAAGGGTTCTTACCAATCATACCTATACTATAGATTCTACTTTTTGAATCATCTCCAAAGGATACGATGCCTCCCTTTTTCTTGTCCAGTTGAGCAAACAACATTTCATCCCCTGTCATGTGTCGAGAGCAACCACTATCCATGTACCATGGCTGTTTCTTCTTGAGTTGAGCTTTTGAACATGTCTCCTTTAGGTGCAGCTCAACCTACAAAACAATGGTTCAGTTCTTCTTGATAGGTACCCATACTTTGATGGGTCCTTGAGTGTTAGTAGCAATATATGATCTTTTTGGCACCCAAATTTTTTTGGTTTTCTGTAAGTTTTTACCTTTTACACATTCATAAGATAAATGATCATATTTTCCACAACAGTAGCATCTAGATGATGCATTATGATGATTCCTTTTATCATAAGAGTTTTTCTTTGAAGTATCGTTTTTCAAACACTTCAGTGTTGCATTTTCATCAAGAACTTTTTGCAAAGCAGCATAGTGGTTTTCCAGCTCTACTTTCATAATTTCAAAATCTATTTTTGAATGTTCGAACTCAATTTGTAAAAAATTTCTTTGCTCAAAAACAGAGGTGAAATCTTGTTTTATCTTTTCCAAATCTTTTTCAAGTAATGTAGTATTTTCCTTCAGGGTTTTGTATTTTGAAAATAGACTTTCAAATTTATCACACAAGCTATCATACTCATCTTGTAAATCATCCATCGAGATATCACAATGTGATGAGCATACCTCTGTTTCATCATCTCTTGCCATTAGGCAAATGTTTACTCTTTCTTTGAGCTTTTCTCATCAACTTTAGTGCTCGAGTCACTATCTGACTAGGCTGCAACAACCATTACCTTCTTTGATTTTTTATTTTTCTTTGGAGTTTCTTCTTTTAGCAATAGACATTCAGACTTGAAGTGACCTAGTTTCTTGTACTCATAGCAGATTAGTTCTTTTTTCTTATTGGAATCATTTTTGCTTCTTTTCATGAAAAGCCTGAATCTTTTCTGAAACCTTTTTTTGCTAATCTCGTGTTTCTTCTACCCATCAGTTTTCTAAATTTTCTTGCAACAAATGCTAGCTCATCATCATCAGCATCGCATGAGAGCTCTTCCAACTCTTCTTCAAGGATGCTAGCCTTAAGTGCAATGTTTTTCTTTTTTTTCTTTTGCTTCTTTCTTATCTTTCTCTTCTTCTTCCTTTAGTTCCATCTCACGAGTAAGGAGAAACTCGCATATTTCATCAAGTGTGATGATATTTAAATATTTGGCTTTTCTAATGGCAGTCACTTTTGGCTTCCGTGATTTATATAGACTTCTAAGAAGTCTTTTTACTAGTTCATCCTCGGTGATAGGCTTTCTTAATTGGCTGAGTTTGTTTGTGATGTTTGTGAACCTATCAAGCATACTGGTGATGTCTTTACCATGCTCCATTTTGAACATCTCATAGTTATGTGTTAGGAGGGCTATCTTAGACTCCTTAACTTGAGAAGTCTCTTCATGAATGATCCTAAGTTTGTCCCACACTTGCTTAACTGTTGTACAACTTGAGACTTTATTTAACTCAGTAGGAGTTAAGACACAATGCAAGGTGTTGATTGCTTTAAAGTTGGTTTGAACTTTCTTAGTTTCAGCCTCAGTCCATTTAGTCCTTGGCTTAGGCATCAACTCATTTGTGACTACATTTACAGTTGAAGGAATAAATGGACCATCAATGATGACATCCCACATTTCATAATCTATAGCTCTAATGTATATAGACATTCTAGCGCTCCAATAAGGGTAATTAGAGCCATCAAACAGAGGTGGTCTGTTTGTAAATTGTGTAACACCCCGTACCTTTGTTGGACATAAATAAGATTTTATCGATCAAACAAGTGGTCATTTAATGCGAATTGGCGTGCTAAGAAACGCTTAAGAATAAATTATTTTGCACGTGTAGAAATGACAACTAAATAATAAAATTTTTGTCAGAGATGAATTAGTGAGTTAAAGGATGATTTGGAAGTAAACCGACACATAATAATGTGTTTCGAGACCAAAGAAGGCAAGTAAAAATTTTTAGAATAAAATAATATTTTATTTAATAAAATAATGTTAAAATATTAATATTTTATATAATGTCAGAAATTAGTCATGAAAAACAAAATATGACTAATTTAAGTGGGGGAGAAAAAATAAAGAATAATTTTGAAGGAAAATGATGAAAAATGTACGACGTGATTTTAGTGGAGTTAGCGCGGTAAGAAAATATTTAATTGCTATGGAGACACCTCGTTGAAATTCGATTTTAATATTTTGGTTATACATGTGTAAGAGAAGGAAAATAGACAGAAATTATAATTTTTACACGTGTTGGAAGAATTAAATTGATTTGATGAAAAATTTGGTTGTGGTGAGTTAAATAAAATAAAGTTGAGGAATGGTAAATAAATTTAAGTATTTTGAAGAAATAAAAATTTAAAATGATGATAAAATGGATGATAAAAATAATGAAATGAAAATGAAGAAAAGTCAAAATAATTTGTAGGCGCAAAGACATGATCACATGAAGACAATGAAATGAAATGAAATGAAAGACAAAAGAAAGCAAGGCTCGGTCAAACAAAAGAAAAGGCAAGAAAAACAAAAGAAATAAAAAGAATAAAGAAAGGTTTAGAAAGATGTGGAAGATGAGGTCGGTTAAAAGATGAAAGAAATAAAGAGAAGAAATAACAAAAAGGTCGAGCAAAAAGGGATAAAAAAAGACAAGGAAAAAATGAAGGGAGAAAGGATGGAAAAGAGAAGAAAAGGCAGCTGAGCAAGACCAAGAAAATAGAGAGAAAAAGGAAAGAAAAAGAATAGTGGATGAGCCAAGTTGAGGGGGGAATTGATTTAGGTCAATTTAAAGAGGAAAAAGAGAGTGATTTTGCTATGATTTTAAGGAAGGAAGAAAGCTAAAATTCAGCAGTCTTTAAGGAGGTATGAAATCGATTTTTTTTAGCTAATTGCTGTCCGAATCTTTGTGAATTTTATGGCTAGAATTTGAGTTAAAAGTCTGCTGTTTTTGGAGGCTTAAAGGTGCGATTTTCATGGCTGATTTTTAAACTGTTTTGGCTGCCAATTGGTGCAGAAAATTGAAGCTTTGTGCTGCTAAAAATTAGGCAGGAATGGAGTTGAAATTCTGCTAGTTTAGGGCTGAAGTTTGTTGGATTTGGAGGTGGAAAATGGGATAGCAAAGTTGTTGGAAATTAAGCTGAAAAACTTGTTGATTTGGGGGCTAAAAAGTGTTACTACGGTGAGTGAAATAGGAGGAAGAAAGGGAGGAAAAAGAATGAGGGACGGTGGGGCTGCAACCATCGACGGTGGTGGAGAGGACGAGTTTCCACGGAGAAAAGAGGAGGCCACGAGCTGGAAGGAAGAGAGAAGCAAGAAGAAAGAAAAACGTGAAAAAGAAAGAAAGAAAAAAAAAAAAAAAGAAAGGAGAAAAAAATAGAAAATAAAAATGTAAAAATAAGAAAGATAAAAATGGGCCAAGTAAAGAATGGAATTGGGCAAGGCCCAAGTGGAAAATAAAATTGGGCTTGGCCCAATTGGAAAATTGGAGAGGTTCATGGACAAGGTCCAATAGTTAGGAGGAAAAGAAAAAGGCCTAAGCTCAAATGGAACGTTGTCGCAGAGGCGTGCTGAACGAGACATGCGACCGAGAAATAGAAATAAGTATATATGTGTACGAAAATTACAATGTAAAATCTCGCTATTTAGAGGTGAGTAAGGGGTGTCGATTTTAAAATATTCATAATTATATATATGTATGAATATATGTGATTTAATTTGCCTATAAATTGTGAAGAGCATGAATTAGTAGAAATTTATAAAATTTTGAATGTAAATTGTTTTTCGAAATTGTTTGAAAAATATATATAAGATATATATGTAAAGCATTTTTAAAAAAATGGGAAACAAGCTTTTCAATATGATTTAGTCTCGAAATTGTGCCTTATATAATTGTGTGATTTGCATATATGATTTAGAGATTTAAATTCTCTATGTACGGTAATTTATGAATCATATGTTAAATTTCATTTTTATGAACATATGATGAATTTTTATGACGTTTATATTGAATGGCTTATGAGAATACGGCATGAGTGACTAAATTAGAAATTATATTGAAATTATAAAAATTGTTTGTTTTGCTGTAAATGGCTGGATTTGAAATAGTTTTAAATGTTCCTTTTGGGGGAAGTTTTAAAAAGGTCCAGGATTCGGAGCTTGGCGAGTTGTCCCTGTCGAGGGCTGTGGAGCTGTCGCGATAATGTGGCTAACCAGTAGTCAAGTGATGAGGACTCAGACCTATCGATAACTGCCAAATCATGCCATTGAAATTTTTACTTAATTTGTGGATTATTATCTACTGCAGTAGATAGGTTTTCATGGATCGACCTACATAGAGGTGGCACGGTAAAACCCATATATATCTTTATCTCAGTTGTAGAGGTGTACAAGGTTATTTAATTGTCCTGAGATAAGATAGAGTTCACTTCATGCAAACCACCACGTGAAGGTGAACTCAGCTAACGCCAAGGTACGACTGCGTTTTGAATAATTTAACAGCCTTGGCGGATTTGGTTGAATACCCTAGTGCAAGGTATCACCGAATATGAGTTTTACGGCACAAGCCAAGATTTTAAGTAGTCATGAACCTTGTTGTTTGTTTTTGACAAAATATAACTATTTTACATGGATTGAAATAAATTTTAACATTTTGAATCATATTTCTTGGCATAGTGAAAAAAGTGAATTAAATGGGTTTCACAGCTCTCCTATTTGTTTTCAGTGAATTAAATCAGTAATTCCTCGCGTATAGGCGAGCTATGATTTGTATATGATTTTGAATAATATTTGGTTTCATGGGAGCTGGCTTGATTTTATCGATTTGATACAAAAAATGGTAATAAAGCACAAAACCCCTGTTTAAAATAAATTGCTTTTATGATTCCATGTTTTATATTCAACAGATCTACCATTGCTTGTTTCCTATCTACTCTCTATTCACTGGGTCGATGATATTCACTGAGTCTATGAGACTCACACCTTATTTTATTCCTTTTTTGCAGATAGGGATCGATTTGGTGTGAAGTCATCGACGAGTTTGGTCTACTGTAAATAAGTAAAGGCATCTCCTAGCATACTACCCTGAGCCGCTTCGCTATATGTGTACCTGTATCTATTTCTGTTGGAGGTCAAGTCGTAATATTTTATTTCTTAAGTTGTAAACAAGTTTAAATTTCTTTTTATATACAACATGAATTTGAAAATTTTATATTTTCGTGTATATGTTTGTGAATAAATAAAAAGAAAAAATTTTATAGTGAGTTTTATATTTATGATTTAATTTAATATATGAAAGTTTTACTATTATATGATGATTAAGGGTAGTGGATTGTCGAGTAATTCGAGATAGGCTTGTTCGAGACTTGGTGGGTCTTTCTCGAAAGTCTTGGACGCCGGTAGCGACCGGGGAGTGGTCGTTACAGATTGTCCCTCAACCACAACTGATTTTTGAAGAGCCATAGGATCCTCCCTAAGGGTGTTAGACCTTTAAGAATAGCGCACTAGCTCTGATACCAATTGTTGGTCCCAAATATGAGTGCTAGAGGGGGGTGAATAGCATTAATTTGGCTCTTTAGCAAGATTAAGATCTAATCTTAAAACAAGGAAGGTAAAACAAGAAAGACAATAGACAAAAGATTTAGAGTGGTTCAGTCAAAGACCTACATCCACTACATTGATTGTCCAACCAAGGATTTTCAAACCAATCACTAAAACTAGTGAAATTCATAAGCTTCCACCAAGCTTTTACAATGGCTTTTACAAGACTAAGCCACAACCTTTACACTAGTTTTTCCCGAGCTCAACTAAAACCCCAATGTGATTTTTCAAGGCTCATCCACAACCTTTCATAATGGTTTTTCAAGGGCTCAACCAAAACCCAACACCCAACTTTCTAAGGCTAAGTTGGAACCTTCAAGGATTCAAGCAAACTTAGCTTGAATCAATCATTTAGAGTGAATCCCTTACTCTAAGAATACAAAGATGAGTAGAAAAGAAAGTACCTATGATCACAAATTGATCTAAATTGTACACGATTTAGAGCTAAACACAATAACAGAAGATAGACGTTTAGGTTTAGCGAAATATAAGAGAATTTCTAAGCTTTCTGCTCTTTCTTGGCTTGAATATGATGAAATCTTTCTATGGGTTGCCAAAAGTTTGTTCCTTGCCATTTGAAGATCCTTTGTAGTTAGAGAAGCATGTCTGATGGCTGTTAGACCATTTTTGACCGTTGAAAACAGTTTGGGGAAGATTCTATGTCAAGCCCAGCCCAAAAATACTTGTCATGACATACATTTGATGGATAACATGTTTGTATGCTAGGAAAGCCTCGGAAGATAGACAAAGGTCGATATTGCACCTAGAAGTACGACAAAGATGATTTAAACCTCGAACAAGTTCGAATGAAGATTTTAAGGTGAAATTGAAAATTTTATAGTCCAAGGATGACTTAAAATAATGATTTGGAGTTTGAGGGCTGATTTGGAGTTAGTTTGGAATAATGACTATCTAGGGGTAAAATGGTCATTTTGCCATTGAAGGACAAAATGAGAATTTTTAAAAAAGATTTTGACCACATTGGATCAAGATTGATCATATGGAGTATAATATGAGGTTTAGTAGTGAAAAATTTTAATTCTCGGTATTTTTGGAGTATAGGGGCAAAACGATAATTTTTTCATCCTGGGAGGTAAAACAGTAATTTTCACCCCTAACACTAGTCAAATTTGTGGATTTTATCTATTGTGGGAATGGATAAATATGTCATAAAGATGTGGTGGCAAAAAGTCAAATATTTAAAGTATAAAAAGAAAAATAGACCAATCACAAAGTGCCACATGTCAAGCTTTATTATTTTATTATTTTCTATAAAAATCAGCCCATATTTATCCCATTTCTCTCTCCATATTCGGCCAAGACAAAAGGAAAGAAAAAACAAAGGAAAAAAAGGGAAAACAAAGAGAAAACAAAAACCTAGTTAGGAAAAATCAAGAGAAATTGTGAGAAATGAAGGAATCAAGCAAGTTAAGGTGAAATTTCTTTACTTTTGCTTGAGATTTACAATACCCATTCTTTATTTTCTTATTTCTATGGTTGAGAAGCATGATTTCATGGTGAATCTAGGCTAGGCCAAATGGGTATGGTGAGAAAAATAATGTTGGAATTGTTTGATTTTAAGTTATGTTAGTGTTTTTAGTTAGTTTAACATGTTTGTGAGCAAAACAAGCAAGAAAACAAATTGTTCCTCATTAAACCCATTATAGCCGAATATGTGGAGTGAGGGTTTGGTGATGAAATGATTTCATTTCAAGTGAAATGGGTTAGGAAATGATGAATTATGGTGAGAGAAATAAATGATGTTAGTGTTTTAATCGATTAATGATTAATGGTGTGAAAATTAGCAAGAAAATAATATGTTTTTCATTAAACCCTAAAGGGCCGAATATTCTAAGGAGAGATTGATGAGGAAATTTGTGGTATTTTATGATATTTTGATGATATTTGATGATTGGTGAGACTAGAAATTAAATCAAAATTTTTGGCATAAAAATTTAAATTTTGCCTAGTGTATAGACCGATGTATTTGGTGGTTCGAACTGATAAATTGAACCACATTCACGACCATTGAGCTAATTTAGGTATAATTGGAATGTAGAAAGTGAAAAGAATTGATTTGAAATTTATTTGGACACATTTGTCATTTAATCGGGTAATAGGCCCAATTAGGTCAACAAGCGTTTAAGCGGTAGTCGGATAAATTGCATATCATATTATGCATATGCATCGAGCCTGAATTGATTTTAAAATGATCAAGTATTAATGTGGTAAATTGTATATTGTGCAATATGGATAGGTGGTGAGCCAATCAATACGGGTAAGAGACTGTACCCGGGAATCGAGAATAAGAGTAATTCGAACTCTTAGTACTGTGAGTAAACTTACTATCGTCTTAATTATCTAGAGTAGATTTTATTTAATTTGATGATTTTGTGAAAAATGAATTTTTAATGGTAAAATGCTTTGTTTTATGTGAAAAATGTGAATTAATAAAACAAAATGAATTTTCATAAATTGATTTGAAAATAGAGTAATTGGAGACTGCTTGTTTGTATTACAAATTATGATTTGAAATTAAATGGCTTATGATAAAATGTGAGCATGAATGGCTTAATTGATATTGTGTTGAAACTATTTAAACTGTGTATTTTGCTTTGAATGGCTAGATTTAAAATAGTTAAAAGTGTTCCCTTCGGAGAAAGTTTTAAAGGGACTGGAATTCTAAACTTTGCGAGTTAGGCTCTGTGGGACTTGTCCTTGGGAGACATTATTACGCAGAGGAGTAAGTCCTTGGGTGACACATGTTAAGCAGAGGAGTAAGTCAAGTAATGGGAACCCAGACCTAGCAATAAATTGCCATACATGCTAGTGGAATTTTATTAAGTTGGTGGGATTAGAGTGGTCACTGCAGTGGCGGGTTCCGTGAATTAACCTTTAAGAGGGGCACAGTTCCCCGTCATATTCTTACCTCAGTCGTAGAGGCGCGAAGGGTAACTCATGAGGTAAATCTTTAGAGTTCACTTCGCTCGAATACCACCACGGGGAGGTGAATTGAACCAACGCCAAGGAACGATTGTATTTTCTAATGTGTCTATGAAATTTTAACAGCCTTGACGGACTCAATTGAATGCTTGATGACAATCAAGTATTCTCGAGTATGAGTGATGGCATGAGCCATAGGATTACAGAAATTCGTAAGCCTTGTTAATGATTTGAATAAAATACAATTGTTCTATGGGTTGGGATGAATTTCTAAGTTATGAAACAAGTATTGTGATGGGTTGTTTTCTTTGTCTCCTATTACTTGAGTTTAGATTATTTAGATGATGTTTGCTTACTCACTGGGATTTTATAATCTCACTCGTTTTTTTCCACACCTTACAGGCTTGAAATTGTCTGTAGATAGCAGACCCGGTAGAGAGTCATTTGTGGAGTTGCACTTCTCAAGATCATAGGTGCGTTGCTTACACTACAGTTGGTCGATCGGGTGCCCACATGTCATTGTAAAAATATTTTGATATTTTGGTTGTTTGCATTATAATATGTATGAATATATTTAACTTTTACACTATAAAAATTATTTACCAATAGCTTTACAAAAAAAATATTTTATAAGAAAATAGTGTATTTTATTGATTACTTTTATTATATTCAAATAGTCAAATTTTTATTTCAAACGTACAGTTTAGGCTCTTAAATTTATTTTTAATCATGAAATATGTGTTTTCTACTCACTTATTATGTTTTTGGTCAGTTTTGAGATTTTCGAAGGAAAATGACGAAAATGGCCTTGTTAGCCAGAAAATAATATTATAATGTTTTGATATGAAAATGATATATGATTTTTCAAAATATGATATTTTATATTTGTCGCTCACCGAAGAGATGCGAAAGATGATGCTAAGCCTTGCGGGGTCCCGGTCGGCATTCCGGGTAATGAGTGCCTATTGAGACATCGCGACGGTTGTCATGGGCCCGATGGAGAGTTCCGAGTTGTGGCAATTAAAGTGGTATCAGAGCATAATTTAAAGATCATAGATTTTGGTTTCAGAGCATTTGGTTTTAAAGTTATTTGAAGAAATCCACACTGACACTGCGTGGCCCCGAGTTAAGTTAGGTTAGGTTGAGTCACATGTGTATATCTACATATAAAGTCTAAGGTTGATTAGACTTGCCTTGTTTCTTTTTCTAGATCACCATGCCTCATAGACGAGAACACCTACCTCATACTAGATCGGTTGGGAAGGGAAGAGGTAGTCTTAGACGAAGTCAACCAGATCAATAGGAGAGGAATCGGCTGCGTCCCCTTTTAAAGAGCACCTGTTGCTGAGCAAGCCGAGATTCCTCCACCACCTACAAGCATTCCTGCCATGCCTCTTAAGGTGGCACAAGCATTGGCAACTTTCTTTACCGTTGTGGCTAGTCAAGCTCAGATTGGTCAAGTTCCACCTACAATGCCTCCAACTACTCTTTTAGTACCACCAATACAAGATGTATCAATTTCTAAGGAACTGAAGGAGGCTAGGCAACTTGGTTGCATGTCTTTTACGGATGAATTAGATCCCACCACAGCCAAGGATTGGATTAACTAGGTTTCGAAAACTCTCTTTGACATGAGGTTAGAGGATAACATGAAGTTAATAGTGGCTACGAGGTTATTGGAGAAGAGGGCTCGTACCTGGTGGAATTCGGTGAAGTCTCGTTCCACTATTCCTCCTACATGGTCAAACTTTCTTAGAGAATTTGATGGTCAACATTATACTCATTTCCATCAAAAAGAGAAAAAAAGAGAATTTTTGAGTTTGGAACAGGGAAGTCTGACAGTACAAGAATATGAGACTTGATTTAATGAGCTGCTATCTTATGTGCCTGACTTAGTGAGGACTGAACAGGATCAGGCCGATTATTTTGAGGAAGGGCTCCGAAACGAGATTAAGGATCGGATGACAGTAACTGGTAAGGAGTCGCATAAGGAAGTAGTACAAATGGCTTTAAGGGCTGAGAAGCTCACGAATAAAAGTAGGAAAATGTGAGCCGAGTTTGCAAAGAGGAGAAATCCGAGTGGATTTTCCAGTCAGCCACCAAAAGGGGGCAAAGATTCGCCTGTTTCAAGAAGAACTACTTCTGTTGCAGTGACATCTCTTCGACCTCCCTTTTCACAGACACAACAGAGGCTTTCGAGATTTAATAGGTCTGAAATGACTATTTCGAAGAAGAATTTTGGAGGTTCTGATAGATGCAGAACGTGTAGGAAATATCATGTCAGGTCGTGTTGGGGACCCGTACGATGTTATCATTGTGGTCAGCCAAGTCACATTAGGAGTAATTGCCCACAGTTAGGACAGGCTGTTGTAGCTTCTCCATCTTCACCAGCTCATACGAATATATAGAAAAGAGATTCCTCTGGATTACAATCGAGACAGGGAGTAGCTATACGGTCTAATGTGGAAAATAACATCCTGACATATCCACCTTCTAGATCATAGACTTGTTCTTCAACAAGGATTTTTGCTGTAACGGAAGATGAAGCACGAGTCCAACCTCGAGAAAGTGTGTGAAAAGTTAGACGAAAGTATGAGATAATAATAAGATATGCCAATACTAAGTAATGAAAATGTAAATAAAGATTTCAAGAATAATATAGCGAGTGAGTTTATATAAAATATTGCTATGAAAATTTCTTATTATATTATGGAAATTGGAACTCAAAAATGCTTGAGGTATACATGATTCAAATGAGTTTAAATATTAAGTGACAAATTAATGTCGGAATACATGAATAATACAAAGTAATATAGAGGCATGAAAGATGATTGAGGAAAAAAGATGACTCTTAGGAATTTTGATATTGCATAAAATGCAATGATCAAGTTAAGGAAAATTTTTGAAGCATCGATGGAATTATAAGGCATATACACATATGTGGGGTTGATGTTGTGATCAACTAAAATGAAGAATGATTTTTAGCGAATTAAGATTCAAATTTAATATATGATGAGTGATGTAGGTAGTACAATAATAAGAAATCTCATCAGAAGTTGAGCATCGAATAAAAAGATAATACCCCACATTTTCTTTGAGTTTGATAAGAGAAATTTTGAGGACAAAATTTTATTTTAAGGGGGGTAGTGTTGTCAAGCCCAGCCCAAAAATACTTGTCATGACATACATATGATGGATAACATGTTTGTATGCTAGGAAAGCCCTGAAAGATAGACAAAGGGCGACATTGCACCTAGAAGTACGACAAAGATGATTTAAACCTCGAACAAGTTCGAATGAAGATTTTAAGGTGAAATTGAAAATTTTATAGTCTAGGGATGACTTAAAATAGAGATACGGAGTTCGATGGTTGATTTGGAGTTAGTTTGGAATAATGACTATTTAGGGGTAAAATGATCATTTTTCCATTTTAGGACAAAATGAGATTTTTTAGAAAAGATTTTGACAACATTTGATCAAGATTGATCATATGGAGTATAATATGAGGTTTAGCAGTGAAAAATTTTAATTCTCGATATTTTTGGAGTACAGGGGCAAAACGGTAATTTTGGCATCTCGGGGGGTAAAACAGTAATTTTCACCCCCAACACTAGTCAAATTTGTGGATTTTATCTATTGTGGGAATGGATAAATATGGCATAAAGATTTGGTGAAAAATTAAGTGGAAAATAGTCAAATATTTAAAGTATAAAAAGAAAAATGGACTAGTCACAAAGTGCCACATGTCAAGCTTGATTATTTTATTATTTTTTATAAAAAAAGCCCATATTTATCCCATTTCTTTCTCCATATTCGGCCCAGACAAGAGGAAAGGAAGAACAAAGGAAGAAAAGGGAAAACAAAGAGAAAACAAAAACCTAGTTAGGAAAAATCAAGAGAAATTGTGAGAAATCAAGGAATCAAGCAAGTTAAGGTGAAATTTCTTTACTTTTGCTTGAGATTTACAATACCCATTCTTTATTTTCTTATTTCTATGGTTGAAAAGCATGATTTCATGGTGAATCTAGGCTAGGCCAAATGGGTCTGGTGAGAAAAATAATGTTGGAATTGTTTGATTTTAAGTTATGTTAGTGTTTTTAGTTAGTTTAACATGTTTGTGAGCAAAACAAGCAAGAAAACAAATTGTTCCTCATTAAACCCAATATGGCCGAATATGTGGATTGAGGGTTTGGTGATGAAATGATTTCATTTCAAGTGAAATGGGTTAGGAAATGATGAATTATGGTGAGAGAAATAAATGATGTTAGTGTTTTAATCGGTTAATGATTAATGGTGTGAAAATTAGCAAGAAAATAATATGTTTTTCATTAAACCCTAAAGGGCCGAATATTCTAGGAGAGAGATTGATAAGGAATTTTGTGATATTTTATGATATTTTGGTGATATTTGATGATTGGTGAGACTAGAAATTAAATCAGAATTTTTACCTAGTGTATAGACCAATGTATTTGGTGGTTCAGACTGATAAATTGAACCACATTCACGACCATTAAGGTAATTTAGGTATAATTGGAGTGTAGAAAGTGAAAAGAATTGATTTAGAATTTATTTGGACACATTTGTCATTTAATTGGGTAATAGGCCGAATTAGGTCAACACCGCGTTTAAGCGGTAGTCGAACAATTTGCATATCATATTATGCATATACACCGAGCTTGAATTGATTTTAAAATGGTCAAGTATTTATGTGGTAAATTGTATATTGTGCAATATGGATAGGTGGTGAGCCAATCAATACGAGTAAGAGACTGTACCCGGGAATCGAGAATAGAAGTAATTCGAACTCCTAGTACTGTGAGTAAACTTACTATCGTCTTAATTATCTAGAGTAGATTTTATTTAATTTGATGATTTTGTGAAAAATGAATTTTTAATGGTAAAATGTTTTGTTTTATGTGAAATATGTGAATTAATAAAATAAAATGAATTTTCATAAATTGATTTGAAAATTTGACAATCGATTTGAAAATAAAGTAATTGGAGACTGCCTGTTTGTTTTACAAATTATGATTTGAAATTAAATGGCTTATGATAAAATGTGAGCATGAATGGCTTAATTGATATTGTGTTGAAATTATTTAAACTGTGTATTTTGCCTTGAGTGGCTAGATTTAAAATAATTAAAAGTGTACCCTTCGGGGAAAGTTTTAAAGGGACCGGGATTTGAAACTTGGCGAGTTAGGTTCTGCGGGACCTGTCCTTGGGAGACACTGTTACGCAGAGGAGTAAGTCCTTGGGTGACACATGTTAAGCATAGGAGTAAGTCAAGTAATGGGAACCCAGACCTAGCAATAAATTGCCATACTTGCTAGTGGAATTTTATTGAGTTGGTGGGATTAAAGTGGTCACTGCAGTGGCAGGTTCCGTGGACTAACCTTTAGGAGGGGCACGGTTCCCCGTCATATTCTTACCTCAGTCGTAGAGGCACGAAGGGTAACTCCTGAGGTAAATCTTTAGAGTTCACTTCGCTCGGATACCACCACGGGGAGTTGAATTTAGCCAACACCAAGAAACGACTGTATTTTCTAATGTGTATATGAAATTTTAACAGCCTTGGTGGACTCAATTGGATGCTTGATGAAGATCAAGTATTCCCGAGTATGAGTGATGGCATGAACCAAAGGATTACAGAAATCCATAAGCCTTGTTAATGATTTGAATAAAATACAATTGCTCATGTGGGATGGGTGAATTTCCAAGTTATGAAACAAGTATTGTGATGGGATGTTTTCTTTGTCTCATATTACTCGGCTTTAGATTATTTAGATGATATTTGCTTACTCACTGGGATTTTATAATCTCACCCCTTTTTTCCACACCTTACAGGCTCGAAGCTGTTTGTAGATAGCAGACCTGGTAGAGAGTCATTTGTGGAGTTGCACTTCTCGAGACTGTAGGTGCACTACTTACACTACAGTTGGTCGGTCGGGGGCCCACGTGTCATTGTAAAAGTAATTTTATCTTTTGGTTGTCTACATTATAATTTGTATGAATATATTTAACTTTTACACTATAAAAATTATTTACCAATAGCTCTACAAAAAAATTATTTTATAAGAAAATAGTTTATTTTATTGATTATTTTTATTATATTCAAATAGTCAAATTTTTATTTCAAACGTATGGTTTAGGCTCTTAAATTTATTTTTAATCATGAAATATGTGTTTTCTACTCACCTATTACGTTTTTGGTGGGTTTTGAGAGTTTCAAAGGAAAATGACGAAAATGCCCCTGTGAGCCAAAAAATAATATTATAATGTTTTGATATGAAAATGATATATGATTTTTCGAAATATGATATTTTATAACTGTCACTCACCGGGGAGATGTGAAAGATGATACTAAGCCATGCGGGGTTCCGGTCGACATTCTGGGTAATGAGTGCCTATTGGGACATCGCGACGGTTGTCATGGGGAGTTCTAGGTCATGACATTCTAGCCGTTAATCTGTCTTGTAGTGGCCTGATGTAAGTTGCAGACAGAGAGCTCTTAGTTGACTAACATTTTTCTCTTAGTCTACTAAGTTGGTTCTATCTCGGTCACAGATTTGGCAGAGAACACTTAGTTGACTAACTCATTTTCTTGGTCGACTAAGTTAGTTTTGTTTCTCACTAAGCTTCAACCTTCCACTTCTCCATTTTGAACTTTGGCCAACCAACGATCTTCATTACTCAACCAGAGAGCTTCCTTCATGCTGGTCAATCTTTGTAGCGACCCCTCTCCGATCGCTACCGGAGTTCGAGACTTCCTTGATAACCCACCAAGTCCTGAACAAGCTTTTCTACAATTTCTCGTCAATCCATTACATTCAATCACATATAAAACTGATACTTCCATATACTAAATTGAACTATAAATATAAAAATCAGTACAAACTTTTTGCTTTTTTATTTGCAAGTTTATACATTAAAATAAAAAATTTCCAAGTTAATATTTATATAAAAATTTAGAATTTATTTACAACTTAATAAATAAATTGTAAAAATTTGACTTTTAGCAGCGGAGCGACTTGGAATAAAATGCTATGAGATGCCTTTACCTATCCATGGTGTACCGAACGCACTGGTGACTACACGCTAGGTTGATCCCTGTCTGTAAGAAAAGAAATAATGTGGTGTGAGTCTCATTGACTCAGTGAATATCATCGACTCCGTGAGTAAGGCGTAGATAGGAAACAAGCAAACGACAGATCATTTGAATATAAAAATACAAGATTATGAAATCGATTTATCTTAAACAGGGGTTTTTGTGCCTTATAACCATGTTTCGTATCAAATCGATAAAATCGAGCCAGCTCCCGTGAAACCAAATATTATTCAAAATCATATACAAATCATAACTCGCCTATACGCGAGGAATCACAGATTCATTTCACAGAAAACCAACAAGGGAGCTACGAAAAATTATTTAATTCCTTTTCTCACTATGCCAAGAAACATAATTTAAAATGTTAAAACTTATTTCACTCCATGTAAAATAATTATATTTTGTCAAAATAAATAACAAGGCTTATGACTTAAAAACTTGGCTCGTGCCATAATAACTCATATTCGGTGATACCTTGCGCCGGGGTATCCAACCGAATCCACCAAGGCTGTTAAAAAGTCATATATGCATAAAACCATTTTTATTTTAGAAAACACAATCGTTCCTTAGCGCTAGCGGAGTTCACCCTCACGTGGTGGTTCGACGTGATGTGAACTCTAACCATACCTCAAGAGATACCCTCCGCGCCACTCGTACCGAAGTATGAATATAACTGGGTTTACCGTGCCCCTCTAATAGGCTGGTCCACGGAAACTTGCTATTGCAGCGACTAATTAACCCACCAATCAACAAAATACACTAGCATGACACGTTAATTATTTTATACACAGCCTCTCAAGGCTAAATGCACAGTGCATATAATTTCAACACAAATATCAATCTACCCATTCATGCTCACATTTTATCATAAGCCATTTAATTTCAAAACAATTTAGAAATCTCTCTTCATTTATAAAAACTGTCTAAAAATCATTTATATCATTGAAATGTCGCCCAAAATTTATTGAATACTTTCAATATAAATGTCATAAAAGTCTATGATTATGCTCACAACATAAAGTTTAATGCGTGCTTCATAAAACACTAAGCATAAGGAAATCAAACCTTGTAATCATGTATGCACATTCACAAGAATATAAGGCACGATTTTCTTTGATGTAAACCATTTCGAAAAGCTTGTTTCTTGGTTTAAAAACACTTTACGTATAATATATACATATATTCTAAATTATTTTTAAAAATAATTTGCACTCACAATTTCTCAAAATTTCACTAACGTATGCTTTTCACAGTAGTTCGTGTGCAATAAATCATATGAATTTATATATATATATAGATATATCAAAATTTTAAAATCGACACCCCTTACTCACCTTGAAATAGTGAGATTTTTCTTCACTATTTATTTGCTCGCGTATCAACAATTATTGCTATTTATCGATGATCATGTACTTCGCTCAACATGCCTCCATGACAATTTTCCTAACATCAATTTGAATTCAATACGCTTAATTGCACATTTATATGGGTAGCAACTTAATTAAATTTCCTTAAGCTACTTGCATATTTTTCATCTAAAATATGCACAACATTAAACTACTCATAAAATTTGAATTATAACATAATCTTAGCAATGGGCCTTTGCCATCTCTTTGTGATCTTGGGCCTTTCCATGGCTTCTCAAATTTTCTTCCCATTGGGCTAAGCCCATTCACTTTTCTCCTATTGGGCCATGCCCAAGTTTAGTTCTTATTGGGCCTTGCCCAATTATATATATATATTTTTCTTGGGCCATGCCCACACATTTTTTTCTTTTTCTTTTCTTTTTCTCTTTTTCTTTCTTTTTTCTACGTTTCTCTTTTTTTTCCTTTTTGCAACCCATTTCTCTTTCTTCTTCCTCTTCCCTTCACCAACGTGGTTTCCTCCCTTTACCACCGTGGCTCCTCTCTTTCTTTCCTCTCAAATTTGATCACCACAAAACTCAAATTTTCCTTAGCATTAAACTTGAAAATTTCAGCAACTATGTTATCTCCTTTAACTCAAATTTTCAGCAACCAACCATCACCATTTTCAGCCACCAAAACTCTCAAAATTTCAGCAACTTCAAGCTCAATTTCCAGCATCAAGAAGCTAGAATTTTCAGCACCTAAATCCTTTCAAAGTGCAGCCAAAAAAGCCCCCAACAAAGTGCAAAAATTTTCATATTTTCTCAGCTCCATCAAGAATCGAATTTTTTTCTCTTTTCTCTCCTCTTTTGCTGCCAATTTTCTGCACTTGAACTACCTCTTTTTCTCCTCCAAAAGTGCAGCAAAATGAGTCTTCTTCCTTCCACAAAATCATCAAATTTTTTTGTTTTCTTTTTCCCCCCCTTTTCATGCCATTTTTCTCTCCTTTAGTTTCTTGGTTTTTCTTCCATTCTTTCTCTTTCACCGTTCTTTCTTTTCTCTTCTTTCTATTCTTTTCTTGTCTTTTCTACTCTCCTTAGTCGACCCTTCTAGGCCCTTCTTCAATCTTCTTTTTTTATTTCTTTGCCTCCTTATTTGATCGGTTTTCTCTCCTTATCTCTTTTTCCTTTCATTTTTCTTTTCATTTCTTCTTTTATTTCCTTTTGTCTTTTCTTCCATTATTTGTTTCTTTTATTCTTTTCTTTCCTTTTTGTCTTCATGCTTACTTTATTCCCTCATTATTTGTCGTCCAATTCATTCTCATAATAAGTTTAATCCTTCCAATTAATTTAATTTCACTTATTATACCTTAAACATTATTTTATTTAACACATCTCCAACGTGTAAAAATTCTAATTTCTATCTATCTTCTTTCTCTTACACGTGTATAACCAAAATATTAAAATTGCGTTTCAACTAGGTGTCTCCATAATATTTAAATATTTTCTTACCGCGTTAACTCGACTAAAATTAGCGTTGTACGATTTTCGCTGTTTTCGTCCAAAATTCTTCTTTACTGCTCCTCTCCTACTTCAATTAGTCATATTTCATTTTTCATGACTAATTTCGATAATAAATAAAATATTAATATTTTATTTATTATTTTATTGAATAAAATATTATTTTATTCTAAAATTTTTCACGAACTTTTTTTGGTCTCGAAACACATCATTATGTCTTGGTTTACCTTTGAATCATCCTTTAGCTCACTAATTCACCTCCTATAAAAATATTATTATTTAAATTACTATTTTTACGAGTGTGAAATATTTTTATTTTGGGCATTGCTTTCATACTCTGTCGTTCTTTAGCACGCTAATTCGCATCAATTAATCATTCATTTAATCAACAAAGCCTTATTAGCATCTAACAAAAGTACGGGGTGTTACAATCTTATTCCTTATCCATATCAACTTTTTATGTGCACACATGAAGGATTGACTTATTGTTTCTTTATAAACATTTGCCCTGCACACATGAATAGAAATATTAGATACACAAGGATGGGAATATTTTATAATCATCAAAAACTAATAGAGCCAACAAGCTTTAGGTCCACTAGATAAATTTTGATATTTATATGAGGATGATTTTTATGCTGCTGAGCTATATGTTTTAATGAATTGTAAAGATATGCTCCCATAAATTGAGTAAGTACAATTCTACCATAAACACAAATGATTGATCATAATAATGAACTTAGTTTGTAAATTGTGGATATGATGATAGGATATTTGATGATATGGTAAAAATTGATGTTGTGCATATATCGGAAGATGTAAAGCCTGACTTTATAAAATATGTTGCACATTATCCATGTGTTGGATGGAATGTTTGTATACTCGAATGCCTCGGAAAAGCATTTTGTCATGATCCGGAACTCCCCATCGGGCCCATGACAACCGCCACGACATCCTGATAGGCACTCTTACTTGGAATGCCGACCGAAAACCCGCAAGGCTTAGCATCAGTTTCCACATCTCCCCGGTGAGCGATAGTTATAAAATGCCATCTTTTAAAGAATTATAAGACATTTCCAACTCAAAATATTAAAATATTATTTTTCGGCTCATAGGGGCATTTTCGTCATTTTTCTTTGAAAATTTCAAAACTAGCTAAAAATGTAGTAGGTAAGTAGAAAACATATATTTAGTGATTAAAAATAAATTTAAGTATCTAAAACGTTCATTTGAAGTAAAAATTAGACTATTCGAATATAATAAAATATTCAATAAAATAACCTATTTTCTTATAAAACTATTTTTATAAAGCCATCGATAAATAATTTTCACAGCGTAAAAGCTAAATATATTCTTACCAACTATAATACAAGCAGCCAAAGTACGAAATTTAAATTACAGAGACACGTGGGCTCACGACTAACCAAAGTGCATCAGGAACTGTGAACCTACAGTTCTTGTCGATTCAAGTCCACTGTGGTCCTTGATCGAATCCGCTAACTACGGGCTACTTTGAGCCTGAAATGTGAGGAAATGAGGGGTGAGATTATAAAATCCCAGTGAGTAAATAGATACCATCTAAACTATCTAAAGGCGAGTAAAATGGAGACGATTAAATAAACCATCGTAAAACAGTTTATAACACTTCAGTTCCTTTCACTAAGTAATATAAATTCGTTTTGTTCAAGAAATTAATATGGCTTATGTTTTCTTTAAAACTTGGCTTATGCCAACAAAATCATACTCGGTGATACCTGGATCAGAGGTATCCGACCGAGTCCGCTAAGGTTATTAAAATTTCATAATTTCTCAAAATGCAGCCAATCCTTGGCGTTGGTTGAGTTCACTCTCACGTAGGGGTTCGGCGTGAAGTGAACTTTGGTATACCTCATGAGTTACCCTCCGCCCCTCTCATCAGAGGTATAATATAATGGGTTTTACCGTGCCCCTCTAAACAGGTTGGTCCACGAAAACCCGTCACTGCAGTGAGAATTCTATAACCCACCAATTAATCAAATATTCAATTGCATGATATGGCAATTAATTTGTTACACAGTCTATTGAGTCAAAGCAAAAAATTCATACTTTTCAACACAAATATCAAATCAACCAATCATGCCATTTTATCATAAGCCATTTAGTTCAGATCATAATATATAACACAGTAAACGGTCTCTAATTACTCTAACTTCAAAATCATTGTTCGATTTCCAAATCAATTTATAAAAATTTATTTTTATTTTATAAATTCATATTTTTCTTATAAAAACAAGGCATTTCACCATTTAAATTCATTTCTTACAAATTCACCAAATTGAGTAAAAATTACTCTAGATAATTAAGGCGATAATAAGTTTACTCATTATTTTTGGAAACCGAATTCCAGGTACTTTGACTAGTGATCTTCGGGTGCAATTCCTTGCCTTTCTCGGAGGACTCACCACCATGACACAGTACAAAGTCAAGAAATTTACTACATTACCCCTAAATTGTAATAAACCAATTTAGACCACTAATGCATGTTATGAAATGCAAATATTGTTCGAATCTTACTTAAACACGGTGTTGACCTAATTCGACTTATTGCTTGATAAAATGGCCATTGTGTCGAATTTAACTCCAAATTGCGTCATTCCTTTTCTAATACCACAAATAATCAATTATCAGTCAAATGACACAAAATTCAGCTTAATTACCTTCTTATTGCTTCATGGAAAATTCAGCTATAATGGGGCATTATCACTAAATTTTTTCCTACATCAGTTTCTCACAATAATTCATCATTTCCTAACCCATTTTCCTTGAAACAAAACTAATCCATCATCAATACACTACAAGGGATATTCAGCCATTCATGGATACCAAAAATATTGTGATTTTCTTCACTTGATTTCATCCTACACATAACTAAGTAACCGAAAACACTAATCTAGTAAGAAATCAAACTAAATTCAAGCCTAAAAATCCTTCCCCCATGTACGATTAGCATTCATACCCATTTTCAAACTTTGATTTCAACCATGGAAATGATAAAATAAAGCATGGGTAATGTAAATCTCAAAGAAAATTAAAGAAATTTCACCTTACCTAGCTTAATTCCTTAAAATTCTCACACTTTCTCTTGAATTTTCCTTTGGCTAGGGTTTGTTTTCCTTATTTTCCTTCTTTCCCCTCTTGTTTTCTTGCTTGGCTGACCCTTAGAGTGAATATGGGCTGATTTTTATGTTTTTATAAGGAAAATAATAAAATAATAAAAGTTGTCACATGGCATTTTTTAATTGGTCCAAAATTTTAATATTTGACTTTTTCACCTTATTTCTCCACCACACATTATGCCATATTTATCCATTGCCACCACAAATAAAGTCCACGAAATTTGACAAGTGCTGGGGGTAAAAAATTATCGATTTGCCCTCGAGGTGGTAAAATTACGATTTTGCCCCTATACTCCGAAAAGTATCGAAATTACATTTTTTTTCACTTTCCAACCTCAAATTACACTCCAATTGATCAATCTTAGTCAAATGAAGTTAAAATATTTTCTAAAAATTTCCATTTTGTCCTCAAGCGGTAAATTTACCGTTTTGCCCTTGTGCTCCAAAAATACCGTGAATTAAAAATTTTCACCGCTAAATCTCATATTACACTTCAAATGATTAATCTTGATAAAAAATACCAAATTTTAAATTTGGGTGAAAAAATGACCATTTTGCCCCCAATCGGTCAATATTCCCGATTGACTCCAAATCAGCCTTCGAATTCCGAATTACCATTTTAAGTAACCCCTGGACTGTGAAATTTCCAATTTTATCTTAAAATCCCTATTTCAATTAGTTCGAGGTTTAAATTGACTAGTCATACTTCTAGTTATAATATCGACCTTTAATACTTTTTCGAGGCCTTCAAGTATACAAACAATTCATCCAGCACACGGATAACATGCTATATATTTTATATAGTTGGGTTTTACACATTAAAAGTTGCTATTGTAACTAGAGGTACAACTAAGTCGATTTAAGCCTCAAACAAATTCAAATTAAGATTTTAAGATAAATTGAGAATTTTAAAGTCTGAGAATAACTTAAAATGATGATTCAGAGTTCGGAGGCTGATTTGGAGTCAATTTGGAATATTGACTACCTAGGGGCAAAATGGTCATTTTGCCACCTGAGGATAAAATGGTAATTTTTAGAAAAGATGTTGACCACATTTGACTTATTGGAATATAATTTGAGGTTGAGAAGTGAAAAATTATAATTTCAGTATTTTTCGAAGCATAGAGGCAAAATTGTAATTTTCACCACCCAACACTTGTCAAATCTATGAATTTTACTCATTTTTGAAATGGATAATTATGGCATTTTATGTGGTGATGAATTAAAGTTTAAAGGATAAGTATTTAAAAAATGGACTAATGGTAAAGTGACATGTGTGAAGTTTGATTATTTTAATATTTTCCTTATAAAATCAGCCCATATTTCCCCCAATTCACTTCCCATAGTCGACCATAGCAAGAAGAAAAGAGGGAAAGAAAGAAAAGAAACCTTAGGAGGAAAAATTGAAGAAAAAGTGTGGGATTTCAAAAGATTTAGCAAATAAAGGTAAAATTTCTTGATTTTTAATTGTGATCTACCTTTCCCATGATTTCTTTCTCATTTTCCATGCTTAGAACTCAAGTTTGCAAGATGAACCCATGCTGGCCGAACATGTAGAGAGAGAGAATGATGGTTGATTTGGTTAAATTTTGGTGTAATCTAGTGTTTTTAGTTAGTTAGTAATGTATAGTCTAAAAATCAAGCAAGAAAATAATTTGTTCTTCATTAAATCCTTTATAGCTGAACTTCATAAGGAGAATATTGGGGCTGAAAATTGTGAGATTTTATGATATTTTGATGGAATTTGATGATTGGTGATGTTAAAAATTTAAATGGGAAAATTTGGCATGAAAATCTAAATTTTTACCTAATGTATAGACATATGTGTTTTGTGGTTCAAGACTGATAAATTAAACTACATTCACAATCATTGAGGTATTTTGGATATAATTGGAGTATTGAAAGTGAAATGGATCAAATTGGAGTTGAATTGAAATCGCAACCATTTCCTTGGTGCTAACTAATTCCGGGAATGGTGGCTGGCCGGCCACCTGACCCCCCTCCACCCCTGCTGGTGATGGATGCAACCCTCCCACACCAACCTACAACGTCCACCAACCCACCCCCTGCAAAAAATCTACCACCAGAACCCATCCCTAGATTGCCAAATGATTTACACAACCAAACCCAACCCCCTATATCCCCCTGTACCCACAAAAAATCATTCTTAAGTGTGGCAGTTGGAGAAAAACAACCCATAATTCCCACAACCCGTGAACCCTTTCTGTATAAAAATCGACCAGCAGTCTGCTTCTTTGATGATGAGATAACCACCTTGGCACAGCCCTTTCAATACTCTATGGTTGGAAAGTTCTCAAGAATGCCAAGAATGCAAGAGATTTGGATGGCTTTCAAAGGTATAGGTCTGGTTGGTGCGTATGATATTCGTTGGCTAGACTACAAGCACATCCTCATTCGACTCTCAAATGAACATGA
Organism: Theobroma grandiflorum; assembly: GCA_036013995.1. Lineage (NCBI taxonomy): Eukaryota > Viridiplantae > Streptophyta > Magnoliopsida > Malvales > Malvaceae > Theobroma > Theobroma grandiflorum. The sequence goes on from CP142126.1 coordinate 12,425,340, forward strand.
TCTGAACCGCATCTGGCTAAAATAGGTTTGGTTTATCTCAAACCAGAAAATGAGGGTGTTTAAATGGAGTCCGGACTTTCAACCGGAAAAGAAGTCTTCTCTTGTACCAGTATGGGTCGCTTTTCCAAACCTGAGAGCGCACTTCTATGAAAAATCTGCCCTCCTGGTTATTGCTAAAGCGGTGGGACGCCCCCTGTTTGTGGATGAAGCTACAGCTAATGGAACAAGACCGAGTGTGGCACGAGTATGCATTGAGTATGATTGCCAGAAGTGGCCTCTTGATCAGGTCTGGATAGTGACTCGAGACAGAAACACAGGTGAAGTGATTGGTGGGTTTATGCAAAAAGTTGAGTTTGAGAAGCTACCAGAATATTGTACACACTGTTGTCACGTAGGTTACAGTGTTTCCACATGTATCGTGATGGGGAACAAGCCTGAGAGACAAGGGATGGTGAGACTTAAGTATGCAGATACAAGGAAGAATTCGAATGAAGATAAGATCCAAAAGGGCAATCAAACGGAGGAGGAGCAGGTACCAAAAGAGGGACAAGGAACAGATCTGAATAGGACGTCTGGTGCATTGTCAATTTATGAGAGGACAGAATTTATTGAATCAGAAAAAAGAAAAAATCCAATCCGCGAGGTACCACCAAAAGTGAGATCAGAATGGTAAGAGGTCAGAAAGTCCGGTAGTAACGACCCCAAGGACACTGTGAGTAAAGGAAAAGAACTAATGACAGTGGCCCAGCAAGCAAAAATCCAGGTGGAAAATCGTTTTAAGGCAATCATTGAGGAAGGAAACGAGGAACCAAGTTAGAGAAAGGAGGTTGCTGGCAGAGCGGTGGCTGACGTCCCCCCAGAAAGAACAAACAATCCGAAAGAAGGAACGATGGGACAACACGGCAATGACAAACCCGATGCAGCAGGGAAGGAAGCATCAAGTCTGGCAAAGAAGCAGATTATAGAAGGAGACGTGCAGGAAATATTACAAGAAAGTGGCATGAATGGGCAGCTCTCGGGAGGTGAATCACAAGTGAATTTGCATGGGAAAGAAATGCATGGTGTACGTGGGAATACTGAGGGAGTGGTGAGTGGAGTGGGGAGTAGAGTCAAAGCTGATGACCGAATAAATTTACAAGAAAATATTCCTCAAAAGTCAACTTACCGGGTAGAAAAATCAAACATGCATGGAAAAGACGTGCAAAACGAATCGGACCAAGAGTTCTTAACTAAAGAGCTGGGCACCGACAGACCATAAGGAAAACAAGAAGGCGTACAACGGGAAAGAACGGAGGAACAAGGAACAGGCGTGGAGGGCCAGAATAGGAGCAGCGGACAGAACGGAACAGAGAACGCTGTATTATTTTATGCAAAATCGCAGCCCTTGGAGGACGACAGACAAACGACATTGCATGGAAATAGGGTGCATGGCGCTAATGAGAATACCGAGGGAGATAGAGAGAGAATAGAGCCAATCGGGTCTGACTTCCAGGAAGTCGCAGTGGAAAGGAGCAAGAAAACAGCCGACAGAACCAAAAAAATAAAAGAAAAAGACCTGCAGATGATGGCTGACTGGCTTGGTGTAACGAAAAGTGACAGAAAAGTTACAGGCCAAATAAAAACAAATGAAGACAATCAGCAAAAGCAGATGTACCATGTTGACTTGCCGGGCAGTGTTGACCGAACCCACCAACAAAGGGGAAAGAAGGAGGACCGAGGTTCAAGAGGCAGCAGAAGATGGCAAGCTTGATGAGTGTCTTTCCCCAAGTGCACATGACTCGCGGGTCCCAGCAAATAATGCATGTGAGGGGACGGACAAGGAGTGGAATGCACATGTTGATGCGTCGTTGGTGCAAGGACCAATGCAGGGGGGTGCGGATGAAAATTTACAAAACCTCAAACAAGCAACGTTAACTGCAGGGGATGCGGACCCAGCAAGTGACGAGATGGTGGGCCCCAACTCCCAGGATGCGATCAAACAAGACCCAAAAAATCTTTTAATTATTTACCAAGAACTGTCGAAGATTGTTCCTGCACCGAATGACATTGACAACCTAAAGGAAATGTCAGGCAAACACAACCCCACAAACAAAACCACGGGGGGAAACGTAATGGGGCCTACTACTACAGAAAACGGGGCCTTGAAGCAGCTTTTGACACAGACAAGTATAGCCACGGGGGCAACACCAAGGCAAATTACTACGGCTATTGCAGAGGATGGGACACCAGAGCAGCATGTTACGTGGACCACTCAAATTCCAGATAGTAGGGTGGCAGGTCAGAGGGCGACAGTTGACTTGGCTGAAGGCAGTGATGAGCACAACCCATTTGATCAGGACAAGTGCCAGACTGGGAGCATAAGTGATCATAATCAGAATACTGGAACACAAACATGCACACGAGAGAGGAAGCAAAGCCAAGACATTATTCCTCCAGCGCAAGAATCTGCCTCAGGTAAGTGTAATTTCAACAAGGAGTTGAGTGAGTTTCTTTCTATCTCAATAACCGACCAGGCAGAACTAGAGCTGCAACCAAGGGTACGGCATAGAAGGCATTCTGACACTGCAGCCACAATTGGAAAATTAATCAGTCTGGCCTCAAAAGAAGCTGTGGATATGGAGGAGGATGATGGGATGTCTGACGATGACTCCATCTCGATGAGTTCTACTGCAATTCCCAATCATGATTAATGCACTAATATGGAATGTGAGAGGCGTGGCTGGTGTTGCAACTCAAAGGCGCTTGAAAAAATTGAAAATGATGCATAACATAAAATTGATGGTTATCTTGGAACCTATGGTAAGTGAAACACGCGCAGAATATTTTAGAAGACGACTCGGCTTTGATAAGGTAATCTGCAACTGTTCACATAAAATATGGGTTTTCTCTGCTACGGAAGTCTATTGTGAAATACTAACGGATCATATTCAATGCCTGCATTTGAAATTATCTCTGCCTTGGCTTTCTAAACACTTGTTTGCTTCCTTTGTGTATGCTAAGTGAACTAGGCAAGAACGTGTAGATTTGTGGAATATGCTGCGTTTGTTTTCTGTTGAGATACAGGGACCTTGGCTTGTCGGTGGTGATTTTAATGCGATTGTGAGTTGTTCTGAACGATTGAATGGTGCCCCTCCCCATGGAGGATCAATGGAAGACTTTGCTTCTGCCTTGATAGACTGTGGTTTGAATGATGCGGGTTTTGAAGGAAATTCTTTTACATGGACCAACAAACATATTTTTCAAAGGCTGGACAGGGTGGTTTATAACTCAAAATGGGCTGGCTATTTTTCCTCTACACGTGTGCAGCATTTGAACCGGGATGGATCTGATCATTGTCCCTTATTAATCTCATGTTCTACTGTCAGTCAAAGAGGTCCTTCTACATTTCGGTTCCTTCATGCATGGACAAAGCATCATGATTTTCTTCCCTTTGTTACAAGAAGCTGGGAAGTTCCCGTGTTGAGTTCAGGTTTGATGGCGTTTTGGCTCAAACAACAAAGACTGAAACGAGATTTAAAGTGGTGGAATAAACATATTTTCGGGGATATATTTGCAAAGCTGAAGTTGGTGGAGGCAGAGGCAGAAAAGAGAGAATTAGAATTTCAACAGGATCCTTCAGTTACAAATCGCAATCTCTTGCATCAAGCCTATGCCAAACTCAATCGTCAACTGAGCATTGAAGAATTGTTCTAGCAACAAAAATCGGGTGTGAAATGGCTGGTTGAAGGTGAACGCAACACAAAATTTTTTCATGCATGGATACAGAAAAAACGAGTGAGAAGCCATATATTCCGGTTTCAAGACTCTGAGGGAAATGTTTTAGATAATCCTCACTTGATACAACACTCTGCTGTTGATTATTTTTACAAGTTGTTGCAAGCAGAAAACTGTGAAGTATCTAGGTTTGACACCTCTCTTATCCCTCGGATCCTCTCTTCTGCTGATAATGATTTGTTATGCGCAGAACCGTCTCTCTAAGAGGTTAAGGATGCAGTGTTTAACATCAACAAGGATAGTGTGGTAGGCCGGGATGGTTTCTCTTCCCTATTTTACCAACATTGCTGGGATATAATCAAGCAAGATCTTCTGGATGCAGTGTTGGATTTCTTTAGGGGGTCCCCGTTTCCACGTGGCATTACTTCTACTACTCTTGTCCTCTTGCCAAAAAAGCCAAATGCTTGCCAATGGAGTAATTTTCGTCCCATTAGTTTATGTACTGTCTTAAATAAGATAGTAACTAAACTCTTGGCAAACCGGTTGTCCCAAATTCTCCCAACTATCATTTCAGAAAATCAGAGTGGATTTGTCAATGGTCGACTTATCAGCGACAATATCTTACTAGCACAGGAGCTAATGGGCAAGATTGATGCCAAACCAAGGGGAGGTAATGTGGTCTTAAAATTGGATATGGCTAAATCTTATGATCGTGTAAGTTGGGAATTCCTTTTCTTGATGATGGAGCAATTTGGTTTCAACTCTCACTGGATAAGTATGATCAAGGCTTGCATTTCTAATTGTTGGTTCTCCCTGCTGTTCAATGGGTCCATGGTGGGATACTTTAAGTCCGAGAGGGGCTTAAGACAGGGTGACTCTATCTCTCCCCTTCTCTTTATTTTATCTGCAGAATATCTTTCTAGGGGGATTAATAACCTTTTCAGCCACTATATTTCATTGCATTACTTATCTGGCTGCTTAATGCCCATTAGTCACCTTGTTTTTTCTGATGATATTATGATTTTCACTAATGGATGCCGCTCAGCCTTGCAGAAAATTTTAAATTTTTTACAGGAATATGAGCAGGTATCTGGACAGCAGGTCAATCTTCAGAAAAGTTGTTCTATCATAGCTTCAAGCTGCCCACCATCAAGAAGGCAGATCATAGCTCACACCACTAGCTTTCAGCACAAATCACTTCCTGTTACTTATCTCGGTACTCCATCATATAAAGGACCAAAAAAGGTGATCCTTTTTGATTCCTTAATTACAAAGATCTGAGATCGTATTTCAGGGTAAGAGAATAAGATATTGTCATTAGGGGGCCGTATTACTCTACTGAGAAATGTTCTATCTTCTCTTCCTATGTACTTACTGAAAGTCCTTAAACCACCAGTGGCAGTGATTGAGAAAATTGATAGATTGTTTAACAGCTTCCTATGGGGCGACTCAACTGGAAACAAGAAAATGCACTGGGCGAAATGGACTAAATCCACATTCCCATGCTCGGAGGGGGGACTTGGAATTCGTAAATTGGAAGATGTTTGTGAGGCATTTTCATTGAAATTATGGTGGAGATTCCAAACAAGTAACAGCCTTTGGACACAATTTCTGAAAACCAAATATTGTCTTGGCAAACTTCCACACTATGTCCCACCAAAGTTTCATGACTCCCAAATTTGGAAACGGACGATTCGAGGCCTCGACGTGGCACTGCAGAACATTCAATGGAAGATAGGGAAAGGGGAACTTTTTTTCTGGCACGACTGTTGGATGGGGGACAAGCCTCTAGTCAATTCCTTTCTTATGTACCAGAACGACATGACGTATGTTAAGAGCTTCTATAATGGTGATAACTGGGATGTAGGTAAATTACAATCTCTTTTCCCTATGGAACTGGTTGATGAGATATTGCAGGTACCTTTTAAAATTTCCCAAGATGATGTAGCATACTGGACACTTACATCAAATGGGGACTTCTCTACTCGGAGCGCTTGGGAGACAGTTAGGCAGAGACAAACACCACATGCCTTAGGATCTCTTATTTGGCACAGGAGCATCCCTTTATCAGTCTCTTTTTTCTTTTGGAGGGTCTTAAACAACTGGATACCAGTTGAGCTACGGATGAAGGAAAAAGGGTTTCAACTAGCTTCGAGATGTTTATGTTGCACCTCAGAGGAATCTCTAATACATGTCCTATGGGAGAGTCCGGTAGCAAAACAGGTTTGGGATTTCTTTGCTAAACCCTTTCAAATCTACGTCTTGAATCTCAGGCAGGTTTCTCAAATTTTATGGGCATGGAATTATTCTGTGGACTTTGTCAAAAAAGGTCATATCCGCATATTGCTCCCAATATTTATTTGCTGGTTCCTATGGTTAGAAAGAAATGATGCTAAGCACAGGCAATCTGGTTTGTATCCTGATCGAGTTATATGGCTAATTATGAAGCTGTTGAGACAATTTCATGATGGTTCCCTTTTACAACAATGGCAATGGAAAGGAGACACAGACATAGCAACCATGTGGGGTCACAATTTTCCCCCGAAGCAACGAGCAGCTCCTCATATTTTTTTCTGGAAAAAGCCTTCCATAGGTGAATACAAGCTGAATGTGGATGGCAGTTCACGGAACAGTCAACAAGCAGCTAGTGGTGGAGTGCTTCGAGATCACACAGGTAACCTTATTTTTGGTTTTTCTGAGAATATTGGTTCTTGTAATTCTTTGCAGGCAGAATTGAGGGCTTTACTTCGAGGACTCCTATTGTGCAAAGAACACCATGTTGAAAAGCTGTGGATCGAAATGGATACATTGGTAGCGATTCAACTAATCCAGAAGTCTCAAAAAGGATCTCATGACATAAGATATTTGTTAGAGTCCATAAGGCAATGTTTGAGCAACTTCTCCTACCGCATTTCACACATCTTTCGAGAAGGCAACCAAGCAGCAGATTTCCTATCAAATGAATGACACAATCACTCAAACCTTTGTGTGTTCAACGAAACACAAGGTAAGTTATATCGAATGCTCAAGTTAGACAGATCGAATTTACCTTATGTCCGTTTTTGATCACTGTAAAGGAGTAGTACTCCTCGTTTACATTTGCTGTTATAAAATCCAAATTTGCTTAGTATCTCAATGTAATAGTAAGGAATATCCATCCTTCTGTATCATCAAAAGTTATGCACTTAGGATAGCTACCCTTACTCTATGTGCTTTTACGATTTTGCATTTTAGACATGTAATGTTGGAGGTACGGTTTATGTCCCCCTCTTTTGTCTTTTTATTTTCTAATTAATAAAATTTAACAGGGTAGCTAGGCCCTGCGCGAACTTCCAGCTTTAAAAAAAAAATTGGAGTTGAATTGAAGGTTTTAACAATTTAAACCTTGTATAGGCAAGTTAGGTCGGACACCGTAATTAAATGATTGTCTCGAACCTTTCACATCCTATCTCATGCAAATATATAGATAAGAGTCTGAAATAGTTTATAATGGTTTAACCCAAATTTTTGAATTTCGTGTCATGTATTATGGATATGTGGTGAGCCATTTGATATGGGTAAGAGATTGTACCCGAGAACCGAGAATATGAGTATTTCGAACTCCTAGTACTGTGAGTAACCTTATCATCATCTTAATTATCTAGAGTAAATCTTTCTCAATTTGGTGATTTTGTGAAAAAATGAATTTAATGGGTAAATTGCCTTGTTTTATGAGTAAAATGTGATTTAATAAAAATAAAATGAATTTTTATAAATCGATTTGAAAATTGAATGATGGTTTTTGAAATAGAGTAATTGGAAACCCGTTTGACTGTGTTGTAAAATTGAAGATTTGAATTGAATGGCTTATGGCAGTCTTGGCACGCATGGCTGGTTTTATGATAAGTTGAATCTGTGAACTGTTGATTAGCCTTGATAGGCTGGATAATAATATAATTGCCATGTCATGCTATCGCAATGTTATTGAATTTGTGGGTTATAGGATGGTCACTGCAATGGCGGGTTCTGTGGACCAGCCTATTAGAGGGGTACGAAATCCGGGTATATATATATATTTCTACCTCGGTTGTAGAGGCGAGTAGAGTAACTCTTGAGGTAACGATTAGAGTTTACTTCACGCCAAACCACCACGTGAGGGTGAACTTAGCCAACGCCAAGGAACGATTGTGTTTCCAAATGTAAAAATGTGTTTTATGCATACACGACTTTTTAACGGCCTTGGCGAACTCGGTTGGAATGCCTTTGATCAAGGTATCCCTAAGAACCGAGTATGAGAATGATTTTGGCACAAGCCAAGCTTTTCAGGAAAACATAAGCCTTGTTGAAAATTTAATGTAATACAATGGTTTACAAGGGTTGGGATGAATCTTCAAGTTATGAAAAACTTATTGTGATGGGATATTTTGATTGTCTCCTATTACTCGGCTTTAGATTATTTAGATGATATTTGTTTACTCACTGAGATTATATAATCTCACCACCCTCCTTTCCATCCATTTCAGGCTTAGGATAGTTAGTAGTTAGCCGATATCATCGAGAGACGAATTTTGAAGTTGCAACCTTGGAAATCAAAGGTTTTCCGACTCACAGCCTTAGATCAATTTCATCGTTCGGGGGCCCACTGGTCAATGTATATTGAATTGCATACTTTGGTTATTCTTACTACTGTATGTATGAATTTATTATGGTTTTACGTCTCAAAAATTATTTACCGGTAACTCTATAAAAACTATTTTATAAGAAAATAGATTATTTTATTGAATATTTTTATTATATTCAAGAAGTCACAATTTCACTTCAAATGGATGTTTTAAACATCTAAATTTATTTTTAATCATGAAATATGTGTTTTCTACTCACTTACTACAATTTTAGCCAATTTGGAGATTTTCGAAGAAAAATGACCAAAATACCCTTGTGAGACAAAAAATTATTTTTCTATTGTTTTAAGTTGGAAAAGCTCAAAATTCTTTGAAACATGAGATTTGATAACTGTTGCTCACAAGGGAGGTGTGAAAACTGGTATTAAAGCCTTGTGAGGTTTTGGTCGACGTTCTGGGTAGTAATGTCTATCGAGACATCGCGGCGATTGTCACGGGCTCGATGGGAGTTTCGAGTTGTGACAGAAGATGAATTGCAGAAAGTATGTGATGTAAGATTCGTAAAATGGTTTAAAGAATATGTAAGTTTATGTAAATTAGAAGTGAACTTTTAATAACAAATATGCATTTCTTATGTAAATTAACCATTCTTGGTCTTGTATTACATGTTGGTAGGCTGCAAAACGTAGGTATGAAATTAACCCAAATATACTTGGAATCTCTCATAGTCCAAGAAGTATGATAAGGTGTTACAATGGATACTTTGTAAATGGTATCAGGTTTCACACCCTAGATTATGGTCAAAATCGTAAGACAATGAATAGTGGGGTATGCATAAAAAGGAGTTTTTACAATGATTATAAGCGTGACTTTTATGGTATTTTGGTGAATATAATCGAGTTAGAGTATTTTGGCATCAAAAATAGGGTTATATTATTTAAGTGTATTGGTTTAACACTGAAAAAAGTGTTAAGGTAAACCTTTTTTGTTGGATTAATAAGCTCAATAAGAATAAGTCGAAGATAAGGGTAAATTGGATTGTTTTAAAAATTTTGAAGAACCTTTAAATTTTTAAAAAGATAAAATCCCTTTTTTAGTTCAAATAATTAATTTGAAGATAAACAAATTAATTGATCTCTTAATCAATAAAAGAAATTCAAGTTTCTAGTAAAAAAGAAAAATAAAAAAAATCAACACAAATGTTTTATAGAGGTTCAACTTATTTGTAACGACCTCTATCTCGGTTGCTATCGGCGTTCGAGACTTGTGAGTTAACTCATCAAATCACAAACAAGCCTGAGTAGAGCTACCTGTTAATTCCATCAACTTCACTTTCATGAACATATCGAATTAGCAATAATAATACTATCATTTTTCTAATCCAGATAAGCATATATAAAATTCCATACTTCATTAGTAAATGATAATGTACAAATATCGATAATTTATCACAATTTATTGTCACACTTAATATACATTACTTAACCATAAAGTTTTTAACAAATATATATATCCCTAGTGTTCACAATACTTTTTAACATCTAGCAATTTCACGTGACACGACCTAGGCAACGAAGAGACAAGAAGCGGGGGCTAAGAGATGCCATTACCTACGTCGTAGCAAAACTAATTGCGCTAGGCGACAAGCTTGCAATGATCACTTATCTGTAAAAGAAGATGAAAAGGGTGAGTCTCACAGACTCAGTGATCATCAACTCCGTGAGTAGATTGTAGATGGGAAACAAGTAATAAGGTAAAGAGTTTGAATGATAAAAGCATAAGAGTATAAACCATTTAACATAAAAAAGGGTTACATGCCTTGCTTATGAACCCGAAAATTTAATGCCAAATAATTAATTCAAACCATTAATATTTACAAATCAAACCAATACGAATACAAGTTTCTACTATTGAAACCTTTTTGTAATTTTCTCAAAGCAAATTGATGTAACATGCAAGCTTTCAAAAAAAAAACAAGTTATGAAAACTTATAATCAAATCCACAAATCAGCTCGTGCGTGAGGCAATAAATCCACGTCATTGTGTAAACCAGGGAGCTGTCAAAAATCTCATATTTCTCATCCCATGTAAAAACACGAGTTGAAAACCCAAAAAGATTTTGGTCTTGAGTAGGAAATAAAATAAAACTCGTGGTCCCGCTACCACGTAATAACATCCGGGAGCATAGCTTCCACTAGATCCCACATGCCATGGTAGTCTTAACGATGTTGGTTGACATCGGAGAATCAAGTGGTCACAATCGCGTATTATTGGTGGCCTAGCCACGTGTATATCACTGACCGTGGCCCTAAACATGTCTAACAACCCGTCGACGACCCAAAGGTTCTCTAGCTAGAGCTCACTCGTGCACGAGGCTCACACTTAATCAAAGCGACACCTGACCTACTTTCGAATCTCCCGATTTAGTAAAATCGTTCAAAAATAAAGTTTCGTTCTTAAAAACTCATTTCCAAAACTATTTCCAAAACATTCAATTTAAGAATTCAATGAAATCTCTTTTTCAAGGTTTGTAACATGAAATCATTGCATGAAGTAAGATGCAAATCCACATGGTGATCACGCGTTTAAATCATGGATGCACACTACAAAACCATAAGGCACATTTGATACCAAGTCTGTAATGACCGCTCTTCTGTCGTTACCGACGTTCGAGGCTTCTGAAGAATCTCGTCGAGTCCCGAACAAGCCTCATTTGACTTTTTCAACAATTCCCTGTACACTTCCATTAAACTATGTAAATATTAAATCATGTATATATACACGTGTACTTGAATTCAAAAATAAGCATAATTATTCATTTTTGACTTTAAGTGATACTATCACAATTAAACTATGTTGAGTTCGAACTCTCAAATTTCCATTATATTGAAAACCAATGTTTGCCACATACAAATCCATAGTATTACAACCTGACCTCTATCAGCGGAATGACTTGAAAACGAGTTAAGAATTGTCTTTACCCAATCTGTGGTAGACCGTGCTCACCGATGGTTTCACGTTAGACTAGTCTTTATCTGCAAAAGGGGAAAATAAGAGGGTGTGAGTCTCATAAACTTAGTGATAATCATCGACTCAGTGAGCAGGCGAGAAGGGGAAACAACATAAGGATGGATTAGTTATAAATCTGAGGGTACACGTAGAAAAACATTCCACTAATGAAAAGGTATTTTACGCCTTGTAAGTCTTAAAAATGATGAATTTCGAGTAAATGTATATGTAGATTCCACTTAGCAATCATTAATAAAAATTTACGTGTCAATGACATGCAATGTATACTAAAACAATAGACGAGTGACCATCGTCCTCGGGTAGATTTAGTATAGCCCTTAGGCTTATTCTCAGATATCATCACTTACTCGTGGGAACTGCCCACGTCACCGTATATAAATCTGGGCTTCAAGTACCCCTTTACCTACTTGTGGGAACCGCCCACGTCACCAATACGAATCAAGGCTTTAGGTCCCCTTTTACCTACTCGTGGGAACTACCCACGTCACAATATATAAATCGAGGCTTCAAGTCCCCATTTACCTACTCGTGGGAACCACCCACGTCACCAATATGCATTGAGGCTTCAGGTCCCCTTTTGCCTACTCGTGGGAATCGCCCATGTCACCAATACAAATCGGCGCTTTAGGTCCCCTTTTACCTACTCATGGGAACTACCCACGTCACCGTATATAAATTGGGGCTTCAAGTCCCCCTTTATCTACTCGTGGGAACTACCCTCGAGTGTCTTAATTATATTAAGAGAAAAGTCAATATAATCTTAACGTATTCACAAAGTATAATAAAACAGTACGTAGTATATTCATGAACCATGTACTTATGCACAAACATATTTCATGGCATAGCATATTTATCAAAACTGCAAGCTTAGTGCAAATAGAAGTTAAAACCTACGTTTTATGAGTCAATAATGGTCATTCTTGGCCTAATGCATCACACAAAGCTTGCAAGGTTAATTTTGAATTGAAATCAGTCAAAGATTTGTTTCCCCAAACTTAAAAACATATATATATATATATGTAGTACGTATAATATCAAGAAATCGAATTTTTAAAAATTCTGTCACATCCACAAACAACCTAAATTTTCTACCAGCTCATGCTATTCACAATTTCATCAACTGTCAAACACAACGTATATAATATATTATAAGAATGTAATTTTAAATTTAGCACTCACTCACCTCAAAATAGCGGGATGCTACTTCGCTATTGGTTCGCCCGTGTACCTAGTTATTTTTGTTTCCGTTCCCTCTCTTTTTTTTCTTCTCCTGGTCACGGGTCTTCTTCTTTTTTCTTCTTCTTCGTCCCATCCTTTCTTTTTTTTTCTCTTTCTTCTCTCGTTTCTCCCTGATCTACTGCTTTTTTTTTCTCTCCCTTTCTCCTCGATCTGCTACTTTCTTTTTCTCTTTCTCTTTCTTCTTTTCTTTCTCCCTGATCTGCTACTTCTTTTTCTTCTTTTTTCTCTTTCTCTTTCTTCTCTCCCTTTCTCCCCGATCTGTTAATTTTTTTTTCTATCTCTCTTTTTTCTCCCTTTCTCCCCGATCTGCTACTTCTTTTTCTTTTTTTTTCTCTTTCTCTTTCTTTTCCCCATTTTTTCTCTTTCTTTCTTTTTTTGTTCTTTCTTTTGTTTTTTTCTCCTCTTTTGTTGACCGACCCTCCTTTTTTTCTTCCTTTCTTCTATTTCTTTCTTCTCTCTTATCTTTTCTTTTATCTTTTTTCTTCTTCTCTAACCGGCCCTTACATGGGATGTCATAATTATGTATAAAGGCTTGTTTCCTAATTTAAAAACACCTTACGTATCTAACTTATATATATAGTCAAAACATTTCGAAAGTCTTAAACATTCACAAAGTTCCTAGAATTCTACCAGCACATGCTTTCCATAATTTTACATTTAAAATAAATCATGCATATATATATTTACGAAAACTTTAAAATAGACACCTCCTACTCACTTTACAATAGCGGGACGTTGCTTTGCTAGTGGTTTGTACATGTATATAACTATTCCTATTTGCTGATCACATCTTACCTCGTTCGGCATGCCACCACAGCTCACTTGCCCTTTTTACACGTTTCCTAGCAACCATTTAAACATAATTCTCTTATGTACTCATACGCGGCAGCAAATCAATAAATAACTTCTTAAATCTCAACATACATAATCCTATTCTTTATTTCCTACCAAAATACATCCTTACAACATCAATCTCACAACCAATGCAATATTCCTCATAATCTATCATCATACAACATAAACAACCAAGGATTAACCACAATTTATCTTAACTTTACTCAATAATCCAACTTGACCTTAAAATCAAGAAATCTAACATTTTTTCTGCTTTACCAACATGCATGATTTCCTTTTGCTGCCACAAGCATTTTTACACATTATAATCGATTTAAAAAGCAAGTATTCTATCAAACTAACAATTTCTACCTTCCTTACCTTGAGATCTTTAAGCTAAACCACTAAACTTTCCTTGAATCTCAACAACGGTGTGTGAATGGGAGGCAAAACCTCTTGGTTCTGCTCAAATCCTTCAAACCGAACCTCCCATCTTTTTTATCTTTTCCTTTCTTTTTTTTTTCTTTCCTTTCCTTTCTCTTTTTTTCCTTCTTCTTCTCCTTTCTCTTTTCTCTTTCGCTTTGGTGGACTCTCCAATGGTCGAACCTTACAAAGCATTTGGCTTTTCTTGTGTATTTCCACTCAAATGGGTGGATTGCCAAATGTTCCTTTATTTCTTTTATCTTTTCCTTTCTTTCTCTTTTGTTTCTCATCATGGGCGGATTGTCGAATGCTCATGGCCTTTCGACTTTGTTTTCCACTTATTTTAAGTGATGGAATTACATGGCAAAAAAGCACTTTCACATGCTACTCGCCACTCACACTTTTTTTTCATTTTTTCATCATTTTTTTTCATTTCATTTTTTTTATTTTTTTATTCTTTACCATTTCTACTTTAAACTTTGTTTAATCTTTCATTGTCCCATCCAAACCACATTCACTCCACTTTATTCTTCACCTATTTGACCATCATTGAACCAATTATCTTTCATGCAAACCACTTTTATTTTATTCTTTCTTTTACTTCACATGGTGGGGGTCCCACATGTCCCCCACTAGTTTTTTTCTTTTTCCATGCTATGATTGCATGTAATAGCAATTCTATGAGACCTCGACCTCTATAGACCCGTAGATAGAATGCTTGCATACTTGAAACACCTCAAAAAAATTTTCAAAGGGTTGGTATTTTACCAAGTGGTACAATTAAGTTGAATTTAGCCTTGAACTATTTCAAATGGAGATTTTAAGATGAAATTTGGAATTTCACATTCCCAGGATGATTTAATACGTTAATTCGAAGTTCGAAAGCTGATTTGGAGTCAATCGAGAATATTGAATACTTAAGGCAAAATGGTCATTTTGCCACCCAAGGTTGAGATTTGGATGTTGGATGAAATTTTTGACCAAGATTGATCATTTGGAGTATAATTTGAGGTTTAGAAGTGAAAATTTTAATCCCGACAATTTTTTCAAAACATAGGGGCAAAATAGTCATTTTGCCACCCCGAGGGAAAAATTATAATTTTCACAACCCAACACTTGTCAAATTTATGAATTTTATTCATTTTTGGTGTGGATAAATATGGCATTTTATGTGGTAGAGAAATAAAGTTTAAAGGATAAATACGTAAATTGTGGACCAATAAAATGTGACATTTGGCACATTTATAACCATTTAATATTTTCCTTTAAAATCAGCCCATAAACTCTATTATTTCACTTCATTTGGCCGACCATAGCAAGGGAGGAAAGGAAAAAGAAGAACAAAAACCCTAGCCACCAAAATTCAAGAGAAAAGTGTGGAAAATTCAAGGAAACAAGTGAAAAAGATAAGATTTTTCAATTAAAGCTTGAGATCTACCATTCCTATGCATTATTTTCCATTTTAAATGGTTGAGAATCAAGGTTTCATGGTGGGTCTCTTGTTGGTCAAACACTTAGAGAGAGGTTTTGATGCTTGAATTAGTTAGATTTCAACATATGCTAGTGTTTTTAGTTAATTAAGGATGTGTAGCGTGAAAAACAAACAAGAAAAGTTCATTTTCTCCCACTACCCACTATAGGCCGAATTCTCTATGTGGGATATTGATATTGAATTTGATTTTATTCCAAGTGAATTGGCTATGCATTGATGAATTATGGTGTAGAAATCAAGTAAGAAAAATCATAGTGTTGATACACCCACCATGGCCGAAATTCCCATGAAAAATTGTGAGGGTGATCTTGCTAAATTTTATGTAATGGACTTGCGTATAATGAATTAGAAGTATTGAAGGGAAAAATGGAATTAATTGGAGTTGAATTGGGTATATTAGCCAATTAATCGGGAGACAGATCGAATTAGGCCAATATCGATTTATTTAGGTGCACAATGGAATTTATGTAGAATACTAATTTTAATTAGCTATCCGAATAACCTCATGCACCCGTATAGAGCTTAGAATAGTTTTATAATGGTATGACACGATATATTAAATTATGTGTCATGTATTGTGTATAGGTGCTGAACCCTCTAATAGGGGCAAAAGAATTGAGCCAGAGGACCAAGAATAAGAGTATTTCAAACTCCTAATACTGTGAGTGAATTTACATTTCAAATAGTTTTGGGAATGTGAATTTGTTTGAAAATAAAAATGTTTGAATGATTTTATCCAAATTTTCTTTGAAAATAATGGGTCTCACGGGAACAAACCTTTATTGAAATGTTTTTGTGATGTGAAACATGATTGTGATGAGACCGTGTACGTGTAGAGTGGGCAGTGCACATGCCGGTTGAATGACAATGATGTGATGATTACGACCGTGTATGTGCGAAGTGGGCAATGCACATGCTGGTTGAATGATAATGTAGTGATGATTACAACTGCGTATGTGCGGAGTGGGCAGTGCCCATACCGGTAATGATGTGCGAGTAAGGAGTGCATCAAAGTGG
Source organism: Theobroma grandiflorum (assembly GCA_036013995.1). Lineage (NCBI taxonomy): Eukaryota > Viridiplantae > Streptophyta > Magnoliopsida > Malvales > Malvaceae > Theobroma > Theobroma grandiflorum. Next base: position 12,441,690 of record CP142126.1, read on the forward strand.
AGAAAAATGGCATGGTGGATGTAATTGCAAGTGACCATATATATATACTGTGTGTGAAGTTGAAAACAAATGGGATAAGCTTGCTTGGGCTTAGTGAGCTATGCTTATTGGGCTCACGCACCGATCATGGCCCACAAATGGGCTGTGACAAAGTTGGTATTAGAGCCCTAGGTTGTTTAGGTCCTAGGATGTTTTTGTTTGGTCCAGTGGAGAGTGTAGCCTTTATGTGGGACTTTTTATTATGAATTGTGAACCGCAGCACATCTCATATTCAAGGAATTGCATAAATTTCCTATCTTAGAAACCATCTTATTTCCTTAACTGTGGTTATGAAACGTGTTTAATAATAGGTGTTTGCTCTTGTCTAGGTAAAAATACCACCTAAGACATGGGCCACCTTAAGACGGTTGGGGAGCAAGATGTCCCCATTGAGATGAATGATAGGCCACGGGTATCCACCCATAGGGGGTGAGGTAGACGTGGTAGAGCCATTAGGCTAGTGAGGGCAGATACACCCAAGAGTAGGAAAGAGGAAGGACAACCTGTAGGTGAGACAGATAAACCACCAATTGGAGGCATTATTGTTGAGGATTTGGCAGCATGTTTACAAGGAGTTAATCAGGTTGTAGAAATGGTGGCAGCCCATATGGATGATATACAGAAAGTAGTAGAGGGGAGACATGTAGCGCAAATGTCCCTTAGTTCACAAGGCCAGACCGACCGCCAAACTCTAGAGGGTGAAAGAGGTTAGGTAAAGGTTTCCCTTACTGACTTTCTGAAGCTTAAGCCTTCATTATTTACGGGGTCAGATGCATTAGAGAAACTTCAGGTTTTCTTGGATAAGCTGAAAAAGATTTGTAATGCCATGGGGTGTTCTAGTGTTAGATTAGTGGAGCTGGCAGCTTTTCAATTAGAGGATGTAGCACAGGAGTGGTATGACTCTTTACGAAGGGGTAGGCCGACAAGTGCTACACCGTTAACTTGGAATGAATTCAGTGCAGCTTTCTTAGATCGATTTTTATCACATAGTGTACAAAATGCCAGAGCTAGAGAGTTTGAGGTGTTGGTGCAGACTCCGAGTATGACATTATCGGAGTATGACATAAAATTCACACAGTTGTCTAGATATGCACCTTATTTAGTTTCCACTGAGGAGATGAAGATTCAAAGGTTTGTGGATGGACTAGTGGAATCATTGTTTAAGGCTGTGGCCTCTCAAGATTTCAACACTTACTCTGCGACAGTGGATTGTGCTCAACGAATTGAGATAAGGACCAATTAGAGTGGGGCCATAAGAGATAAAGCAAAAAGGGCCAAGATAGAGGGTTATCAAGGTCGTAGAGATTTCAGCAGTGGGACTTCATTTTCTAGCCGTCAAGGCCTACAGAGGGAATCAAGGTTACCCCAACAGGGAAGTTAGGTGGTGAGTGCCAGTGTTAGGTCAGGGCAGAAAAATTTTGGTGGAAGGAGGCAATAATAAGATTCAAGGCAGAATAGTCAAGCTATTCCTTCTTGTGATAATTGTGGAAGACGACATAGAGTACGATGCCATCTTTCTATAAGAACTTGTTTTAGTTGTTGCCAGGCTAGACATATTTGGAGGAATTGCCTGATGGCTCAACAATCGCAAGGTTCTATTTGCAGTTCTACTTAGCCAACTTTGTCTGCTCCATCAGCAGCTATCTCAACTGACCAAGAGGTTAGCGGGATGAGAGATAGAGATGCTTATGCTTCCTCTCGAGGTAGACCATCTGGGTCTGGGCATCAAAGTTCTGCCAGGAAAGGCCAGGCGAGGGTATATGCTTTAACTCCCCAAGATGCTCAAACGTCCAATGCAGTTGTTTCAGGTACTCGTTCCATTTGTAATATGAATGCTCGGGTATTGTTTGGATTTACCCTTTCCTTTATCTCTTCATGCTTTGCACTTCAATTGGGTAAAGATTGTGTGAGGAGAGAAGAACAATTAGTGGTATCTACTCCTTTAAATGAGGCATTTGTGGCTAAATGGGAATATAAGTCCTGTGTAGGCCGAATCAAGGATAAGAACACCTAAGTGAATCTAGTGGTGTGAGATAGGTTATATTTTGATATGATCTTGGGAATGGATTGGCTGTTGCCTTGTCATGCCAGTGTAGATTGTTACCATAAGTTAGTGAGATTTGATTTCTCGGATGAACCATCATTTAGCATCCAAGGGGGATAAAAGCAATGTTTCGACCAACTTGATATCAGCCATATCTGCTAGAAAGTTATTGAGGCAGGATTGTCAAGGTTACTTGGCTATCGTGAGGGATACCCAAGCGAAGGTCTGAGATATAAGCCAGTATCGGTAGTGAACGAGTTTGTAGATGTATTTCCTGAGGAACTACCAGGTTTACCTCCATAGCGAGAAATTGAATTATGTATAGATTTAATTTATGATACTAGATCCATATCCATACCCCCGTATCGGATGGCACCGGCAGAGCTTAAGGAGTTTAAGGATCAATTGGAGGATCTACTAGATAAATGTTTCATTCGCCCTAGTGTCTCACCATGGGGAGCATCAGTGTTATTTGTAAAGAAGAAATATGGGTCACTTAGACTATGTATCGACTACCAACAACTTAATAAGGTAACGATGAAGAATAAGTACCCCATCCCAAGAATAGATGATCTGTTTGATCAGATACAAGGGGCACAATGTTTCTCTAAGATAGATCTGCGATATGGGTATCATCAATTGAGGATTCGAAAGGAAGACAGACCCAAGACTGCATTTCGAACAAGATATAGACATTATGAGTTCTTGGTGATGTCGTTTGGGCTTACTAATGCCCTTGCGGCCTTTATGGATTTAATGAACCGAGTGTTCAAGCCCTATTTGGACAAGTTTGTAGTGGTGTTCATTAATGATATCTTGATCTACTGGAGGAGTCGAGATAAGCATAAACAACATCTTAAGATAGTACTCCAAACTTTGAGAGAACATCGATTGTATGCTAAGTTCTCCAAATGTGAGTTTTGGCTTGAAAGTGTTGCATTTTTGGGACATGTGATGTCTAGGGATGGGGTACAAGTTGATCCAAAGAAAGTTGAGGTAGTGGAGAAGTGGCCAAGGCCAACATCAATTACGAAAATTAGAAGCTTTTTAGGGTTGGCTGGCTAATATCGTTGCTTCATCAAGGATTTCTCAAGAATAGCTGCCCCTCTGACAAAGTTGACACATAAAGATACAAAATTTGAGTGGTCAAATGTGAGACCCTATCGAATTTGTTAAAAGCTAGTATTGTACCTAATGGTACAATGAAGTTAAATCGAACCTTGAACTAGCTCAAATAGAAATTCTAAGAGGAATTTGAAAATTCTGAAACCCATAGAATGACTTAAAATAGTGATTCGAAGTTCAAGGTCCAGTTTGGAGTTCATCGGGAAAATTGACCGATTAGGGACAAAACGGTTATTTTGCCATTTCATGATAAAATGGAGATTTTTAGCCAAGATTTGATCACATTGGACTAAAAATAATTATATGAAATATAATTAAGATTATTGGAGTATAAAATGAAGTTTAGTAGTGAAAATTGTTATTCTCGGTATTTTTGAAACACAAGGGCAAAATGATAATTTTACCACTGGAGGACTAAACAGGAATTTTTTTGAAAAGATTTTTGCCCCATTTGATTAATATTGATCAATATTAGTGTTATTTGAGGTTGAAAAGTAGAAATAATATGATTCTGGTACATTTCGGGGTATAGGGGTAAAATCATAATTTTGCCATCTCGAGGTCCAAACGGTAATTTTCTACCACCAAAACATATTTTTCCAGCCATGGTCATCTTTTAATCATATCTTGACTTAGACTAATCATGTGGTGGAAAAGAATTGAAAGAAAAAGTCAAAAAAGTTAAAAAATGGGCCAATGGCATTATGCCATGTGGCAAGTTATTTATTTTATTATTAAAGCCTAAAAAATCAGCCATTTCAACTCACTTTCTCTCATCAAATTCGGCACAAACCTGTAGCAAAGGAAAACAAAAGAGAAAAACAAGAAAAACAAGAAAAGCAAGCCAAAAATTCAAGGAATTTCAAGGTTTTTCAAGATTCAAGCCAAACAAAGGTGAGATTTCTTTAGATTTACTTCAAACCTAGCTTATCCATGCTTTTGTTCTTGATTTCCATGGATGAATATTGAGTTATAATAATGAATTCAATTCTGAAAAATGCCTATGGAAGAGGAATTAATGTTGGATTGGCTTGATTCTAGACTACGCTAAGGTTTAGAGATAGGTTAGCATGTTAGTACGCAAAACCATAAGAAAAAACTTGATTTTCCCCATGAATCTTTCAAGGCCGAATATCATAGGTTATGTTTGGAAAATGAAATGGTTTCATTTGAAATGAAATGAATTGGAAAATGACAATTCAAGGTGAAAAAGTTAAGTAGGGAAAATTATAGTGCTAATGCACTGTAATGGCTGAATTTTTCCATGAAGAAATTGAAAAGTTTTAATGCTGAAATTGGCACTATTTAAATGGTATGTGGTGAATTAAGGTATTAGAAAAAGAATGGTGCAATTTGGAATCAAATCGGACGCATTGGCCAATTTATCAAGTAATCGGCCGAATTAGGTCAACACCGCGTTTAAGCAGTCGATCGAGTATTCTATGCATCCGTACAGAAATTAGGTTAATTTTATACCTAGTTAACACCAATATAGTAAATTCTTTAATTTTATTCTGTGTCAAGGTGGTGAGACGTCCGAAAAAAGGCAAAGGAATCGCGCTTGAGGACTATTATTCCGAGTGCACCTGGAATCTAGATTTTCGACACTGTGAGTGAATTTGCATTTCAAATTATTTTGGGAAATGTACGTGTATTGAAATGGAAAATCTGAATGATTTTATCTGAATTTCTTAAAATGAGTGCCTAAAAACAAGCCTTTGATAAAAATGTTTTGATGTGTGGATTGTGATATGCATAAAGGCATGAATTCATGTGCTTTGTAATATGCTGCTAAAAATGTGTTGATGTGTGATATGTATTGACAAATAATATTGTGTGATAATTATAACCGTACATGTGCACGATATGGGGAAGCATATGTCAGTGATGATGGGTGCGGAGATATGGAGAATGATATTGCTTGTGCACGATGTGGGGGGATGCACGCGATAACTAGTTATGTGCGTGATGTGAGGGGGATGCACACAATAACTAGCTATGTGCACGATGTGAGGGGATGCACACGATAACTCCAGCTATGTGCGTGATATGGGGGTTGCACATGAGCTGGTGAGATAGTGGTGATATTGTATTCATCTGTGTGTGTGTGTATGTATGAAATTGAATGCTCCTTCGTTGTAAATTAATTTGAGTTGAGGGAAGGGGTTTGATACTAAATTGGATCAAAATGTTTTGTTCCAAATGTGTGCATCACGGTTTAAAATCCTTCCTGGATATTATTGCTTGTTTCCACCTAATGTTCACTCACTGAGTATTGTACTCACCGTTTTCAAAAATTCATGTTTTCAGATCAAGAGATTGTAGATTCCTAGATCGCAAGATCACTGTAGTTCATCTCCTAGCAGGTGGCCAGCATTCAATAGTTGCCCGTTTTTCTTGTAATTCTCCACTGGAAGTCATGGGCCTTTTGTATTGTGGCTATGTACATGTAATGTCCATTGTCAAAGTTTATGTTTGACTAGTATGTATGTACATATTTTATCTATAATGCCATTGAAAATTGGCTTTGTGTGCACTGGGTGCTTTACATGTGGATGCCTCACACGATCATACATGGAATAAAGTAAATGAAAATAGGCTTGCTGGAGCTTAGTGAGCTATGCTCATTGGGTTCTTGCACAGGTCATGGTCTAGGAATTGGGTTGTGACAATGTTGGTATCAGAGCCCTAGGTTGTTAGGTCCTAAGGTGTTATGGTCGAGTCAAGCGGAGAGTCGAGTTTTTATGTGGGATTTTTGATTATGAACTGTGAGCCGTGACACATTTCATAATTGAGGAATCGCATAAATTCCCAATCTTAGAAATCACCTTATTTTTAATTGTGTTTAATAACAGGTGTTGCTCTTGTCTAGGTAATAATGCCACCTAAGACATGAGCTGCCTCAAGACAAGTGGGGGAGCAAGATGGCCCTACTGACATGACAGATAGGCCACGAGCACCCACCCGTAAGGGGTGAGGTAGACGTGGTAGGGTCACTAGGTCGGTGAAGGCAGACATGCCTGAGAGAAGGAGAGAGGATGGACAGCTTGTAGGTGAGACTGCTAAGCCACCGACTGGGGGCATTACTGTTGATGACTTGGCGGTGGGTCTGCAGGGAGTCAATCGAGTTGTAGAAATGATGGCAGCCCGTATGGAAGATAAACAAAAAATAGTAGAGGGGAGACATGTAGAGCAAGAGTCCCCTAGTTCCTAAGGCCAGACAGACTACCAACTTCCCAAGAGTGACAGAGGTCAGGTAGAAGTTTCACTCACTAACTTCTTGAAACTCAAGCCTCCATCGTTTACTAGGTAGGATGTATCGGAGAGACCCCAGGTTTTCTTAGACAAGATGGAGAAGATTTGTAACGCTATGGGATGCTCTAGTTCTAGATCGGTGGAGCTAGTAACTTTCCAATTGGAGGATGTAACACGGGAATGGTATGATTCCTTGCGAAGGGGTAGGCCGACAAATGTTGTACCACTGACCTGGAATGAATTCAGTACAACTTTCTTGGATCGATTTTTATCGCATAGTGCGCGAAGTGCTAGAGCTAGAGAGTTTGAGGCATTGGTGCAGACTCCGGGCATGACGGTGTCTGAGTATGACATAAAATTTACGTAGTTGTCTCGATATGCACCATATTTGGTTTCCACCGAGGAGATGAAGGTCCAAAGGTTTCTGGATGAATTGGTGGAACCGTTGTTTAAGGTTGTGACTTCCCGAGATTTCCATACGTATTCTGCGACAGTAGATTATGCTCAACGAATTGAGATGAAGATCGGTGAGAGCAGGGCCACAAGAGATAGAGCGAAAAGGGCCAAAACAGAGGGTTATCAAGGCCGCAGAGATTTCGGTGGTAAAATTTCGTTCTCTAACAGTCAAGGTCCACAGAGAGGATCAAAGTTTCCCCAACAGGGAAGTGATGTGACGAGTGCCAACGTTGGGTCAGGGCAGAACACTTTTAGTGGAAGGAGGCAATCGCAAGATTCCAAGCAGAGTAGTCAAGTTATTCCTTTTTGCGATAATTGTGGGAGACCACACAAAGGACAATGCTACTGTCATGTAAAGACTTGTTATAATTGTGGCCAGCCTGGACATATTTACAGGAACTGTCAGACAGCCCAACAACCGCAAGGTTCGGTTCGCGGTTCTACTAGGCTAGCTTTGTCTGCTCCTTCGACAGCTGTCTCAACTGGCCAAGAGGTTAACGAGACACGGGATAAAGGTGTTGGTGCTTCTTCTCGGGGTAGACCTTCTAGGTCTGGACGTCAAAGTTTCGCAAGAAGATGCCAAGCGAGGGTGTATGCTTTAACTCCTCAAGATGCCCAGACGTCTAATGCAGTAGTCTCAAGTACTCTTTCCATTTGTAATATGGATGCTAGAGTATTGTTTGACATTGGATCTACTCATTCTTTTATCTCTCCATGATTTGCATTTCGATTGGGCAAAGAATGTGTTAGGAGATAAGAACAATTAGTGGTATCTACTCCTTTGAAGGAGGTATTTGTGGCTGAATAGGAATATCATTCCTGTGTAATTCGAATCAAGGATAAGAACACCTTAGTGAATTTAATGGTGTTAGACACCTTGGATTTTGACGTAATATTAGGAATAGACTGGCAGTCACCTTGTTATGCTAGTGTAGACTGTTACCATAAGATAGTTAGATTTGATTTCCTGGATGAGCCATCATTTAGCATCTAGGGGGATAAGAGTAATGTTCCAACTAACTTGATATCAGCCATATCTGCCAAGAGGTTATTGAGGAAGGGCTGTCAAGGTTATCTGGTTGTCGTCAGGGATACCCAAGCAGAGGTCGGAGATATAAGTCAAGTGTCAGTAGTGAACGAGTTTATGGATGTATTTCTCGAGGAACTTCCGGGATTACCTTCGGAGTGAGAGATCGAATTTTGCATAGATTTGATTTCTGATACTAGACCCATATCCATATCGCCATATCGAATGGCATCGGCAGAGCTCAAAGAGCTCAAGGATCAGTTGGAGGATCTGCTAGACAAAGGTTTCATTTGCCCCAGTGTTTTACCATGGGGAGCACCTGTGCTATTCGTAAAGAAGAAAAATGGGTCACTTAGACTATGCATTAATTACCGACAACTTAATAAGGTAACAGTGAAGAACAAGTACCCCCTCCCAAGATTAGATGACTTGTTTGATCAGTTATAAGGGGCACAATGTTTCTCGAAAATAGATCTATGATCTGGGTATCATCAATTAAGGATCCGGAATGAGGATGTGCCAAAGATTGCATTTCGGACCAGGTATGGTCATTATGAGTTTTTGATGATGTTGTTTGGGCTTACCAATGCCCTTGCGGCCTTTTATGGATTTAATGAACCAAGTGTTCAAGCCTTACTTGGACAAGTTTGTAGTGGTGTTCATTGATGATATCTTGATCTATTCGAGGAGTCGGGAGGAGCATGAGCAGTATCTTAAGATAATGCTCTAAACTTTGAAAAAACATCGATTGTATGCCAAGTTCTCCAAATATGAGTTTTGGCTTGAAAGTGTTGCATTCTTAGGACATGTAGTCTTTAAGGATGGGGTACAAGTGGATCCAAAGAAAGTCGAGGCAGTAGAGAAATGGTCGAGGCCAACATCAGTTACGGAGATTAGAAGCTTTTTAGGGTTGGTAGGCTACTATCCTCGCTTTGTTAAGGATTTCTCGAGAATAGCTGCCGCTCTGACCAAGCTGACATGTAAGGATACAAAATTTGTGTGGTCGAATACTTGTGAAGATAGCTTTGAGAAGCTTAAGACATGTCTTACCACAACTTCAGTGTTGAGCCTACCATAGGGCATAGGGGGTTATACAGTATATTGTGATGCCTCGTTGGTTGGTTTAGGATGCGTGTTAATGCAACAATAGAAGGTGATTGCATATGCATCAAGATAACTTAAAAGGCATGAACAAAATGACCTCGCACACGATTTGGAGATGGTAGCAATCGTGTTTGCCTTAAAGATTTGGAGACATTATTGGTATGGTGAAACTTGTGAGATATATACGGACCACAAAAGTTTGAAATATATATTTCAGTAGAGGGATTTGAACTTGCGGCAACGTAGGTGGATGGAGTTGCTAAAGGATTATGATTGTACTATTCTTTACCATCCCGGTAAAGCTAATGTGGTGGCTGATGCCCTGAGTCAAAAGTCGATGGGTAGCCTAGCACATATCTCCACAGATAGGAGATTATTGGTTAGGGAGATGCATAGCTTGGGAGACATGGATGTGCATTTGGAGGTTTCTGAGGCAGATGCATTGCTAGCACATTTTAGAGTGAGGCCTATCCTAATGGATCGAATTAAGGAAGCACAAATTAAAGACGAGTTTGTAGCTAAGGTTTTAGAGGATCCTCAGGGAAAGAAAGAGAAGATGTTTACCAGAGGCACAGATGGAGTGTTGAGGTATGGAACCAGACTCTATGTGCCTGATAATGATGGGTTGAGGAGAGAGATATTGGAGGAGGCTCACATGGCAGCCTATGTGATACATTTAGGAGCTACAAATATATATCAACATTTGAAGGAAGTGTACTGGTGGGAAGGACTTAAGAGAGATGTGGCTGAGTTTGTTTCCAAGTGCTTAGTGTGTCAACAGGTTAAAGCAGAACACCAAAGGCCTGCATGATTACTACAACCATTACCAGTGCCTGAATGGAAATGGGAGCATATTGCAATGGATTTTGTAACTGGGTTGCCTCGAACTAGTGGGGGTTATGACTCGATCTGGGTCATAATAGACCGGTTGACAAAGTCAGCTCATTTTCTTCTAGTTAAGACCACTTATGGAGCTACTTAGTATGCCCAGCTCTATGTAGATGAGATAATACGGTTGCATGGCACTCTTGTTTCTATAGTGTCAGATAAAGGGACATAGTTTACTAGCAGATTCTGGGAAAAGTTGCAAGAAGCATTGGGCACTAAGCTGAATTTTAGTACAGCTTTCCACCCCTAGACTAATGGACAGTCTAAACGAACCATACAGACTTTGGAAGACATGTTGAGGGCATGTGTAATAGACCTTGGAGTCAAATGGGGTCGGTATTTACCCTTAGTGGAGTTTGCTTACAATAACAGTTTCCAAACTAGCATACAAATGGCACCATTTAAAGCACTATATGGAATGAGGTGCAGATCACCCATTGGATGGCTAGAAGTAGGGGAAAGGAAACTGTTGGGGGCTGAATTGGTGCAAGACGCCATTGATAAAATTCGCATGATTCGTCAACGGATGCTTACAACCCAAAGTAGACAAAAGTCCTATGCGGATAACCGACGGAGGGATTTGGAGTTTCAAGTGGGAGACCATGTATTTCTAAAAGTCTCTCCAACCAAAGGGGTAATGAGTTTTGGCAAGAAGGGTAAATTAAGTCCTCGGTATATAGGACCCTTCGAGATCTTAGAAGGGTCGGAGCAGTGGCATATCGGTTGGCATTACCGCCAGACCTTTCGAGTATTCACCATGTGTTCCATGTATCAATGTTAAGGAAGTATAATCCGGACCCTTCACATATAATACGGTATGAAACCATTCAATTACAAGATGATTTGACTTATGAAGAACAACCAGTAGCTATCCTTGACAAACAAGTCAAAAGGCTTCGATCAAAGAATGTGGCCTCAGTGAAAGTGTTGTGGCAAAATCACACTAGTGAAGAGGTAACGTGGGAAGCTGAAGAGGAAATGCGGACCAAGTACCCACACCTCTTCGATATGTAAAGGTAAGCCACTCTACTTTGAATTAAAATTCGAGGACCGAATTTCTATTAGTAGGGGAGAGTGTGAGACCCTATCGAATTTGTTAAAAGCCAATATTGTACCTAGTGGTACAATTAAGTTAAATCAACCTTCAACTAGCTCAAATAGAAATTCTAAGAGGAATTTGAAAATTATGAAACCCACAGAATGACTTAGAATAGTGATTCGGAGTTCAAGGTCCAATTTGGAGTCCATTGGGAAAATTGACCAGTTAGGGACAAAACGGTCATTTTACCATTTGATGATAAAATGGAGATTTTTAGTCAGGATTTGATCACATTGGACCAAAAATAATTATATAAAATATAATTAAAATTATTGGAGTATAAAATGAAGTTTAGCAGTGAAAATTGTGATTCTCGATATTTTTGGAACACAAGAGCAAAATGGTAATTTTGACACTGGAGGGCTAAACAGGAATTTTTTTGAAAAGATTTTTGTCCCATTTCATTAATATTGATCAATATTATTGTTATTTGAGGTTGAAAAGTAGAAATAATGTGATTCCGGTATATTTCGGGGTATAGGGGCAAAATCGTAATTTTACCATTTCGGGGGCAAAACGGTAATTTTCCACCACCATAACATATTTTTCCAGCCTTGGTCATTTGTTAATCATATCTTGACTTAGACTAATCATGTGGTGGAAAAGAATTGAAAGAAAAAGTCAAAAAGTTAAAAATGGGCCAATGGCATTATGCCATGTGGCAAGTTATTTATTTTATTATTAAAGCCTAAAAAATCAGCCATATCAACTCACTTTCTCTCATCAAATTCAGCACAAACCTGCAGCAAAGGAAACAAAAGAGAAAAAGGAGAAAAACAAGAAAAACAAGCCAAAATTTCAAGGAATTTCAAGGTTTTTCAAGATTCAAGCCAAACAAAGGTGAGATTTCTGTAGATTTACTTCAAACCTAGCTTATCCATGCTTTTGTTCTTGATTTGCATGGATGAATATTGAGTTATAATGATGAATTCAATTATAAAAATGGGTATGGAAGAGGAATTAATGTTGGATTGGCTTGATTCTAAACTATGTTAGTGTTTAGAGATAAGTTAGCATGTTAGTAAGCAAAATCGTAAGAAAAAACTTGATTTTTGTGAGACCCTGTCTAAGTTGTTAGAAAACCGGTATTGTACCTAATGGTACAATTAAGTTAAATCGAGCTTCAACCTAGTTTAATGGAAATTCTAAGAGGAATTTCAAAATTCAGAGACCCACAGAACAGCTCAGAATAGTGATTCGGAGTTCAAGGTCCAGTCTGGAGTTAATCGGGAAAATTGACCGGTTAAGGACAAAACGGTCATTTTCTCATTTGTTGATTTATGGAGATTTTAACCAAGATTTGATCATAGTGGACTAAAAATAATTATATGACATACAGTTATGATTATGGGATTATAGAATGATGTTTAGCAGTGTAAAATGATGATTTTCGGTGTTTTTGGAGCACAAGGGCAAAATGGTAATTTTGCCACCGGAGTGCTAAATGTGAATTTTTTTGAAAGGATTTTACCCCAATTGGGTAATATTGATTTATATTAGTGATATTTGAGGTTGGACAATGAAAATAAAACAATTCCGGGACATTTCGGAGATAGGGGCAAAACCGTAATTTTGCCGTCCCGGGGGCATTTCGGTAATTTTCCATCACCAGAACCATTATTTCCAGCAATGATCAACCTTGGATCAGATTTGGGCTTGACTAATCAAATGGTGGAGATCAAATGGTTGAAAAAGTCAAAAAGTCAAAATTTGGGCCAATCACATGGTGCCACGTGGCAACCATGATTATTTTATTATAAAAGCTATAAAAATCAGCATTTAAACCCTCATTTTTCTCTCAAAGTCGGCACCCACCAGAATTGAAGGAAAAACAAGAAGAACAAAAGAGAAAAACATAAAACCTAGGCCAAAATCCAAGATTTGAAGTGATTTTCCAAGATTCAAACAAAATAAAGGTAATAAATCTTTACTTTGGCTTGTGATTTACCTTACCAATGCTTTTGTTCTTGATTTCAATGGTTAAATATGGAAATATCATGAAGAGTTTAATTCTGAAAAATGGGTATGGATGAGGAAGGATTGTTGGATTGGATTGATTTTGGACTATGTTAATAGTTAGAGGTAGTTAAGCATGATTATGGAAGAAAAATGAAAGAAAGAAATTGATTCCATGGTTGTTCTTTGTTAGGCCGAATTTAGTGTGTAGTGAATGCATGAGGAATTGTCTCATTTCAAATGAAATGGTTCCATTTGAAATGAAACAATTTTGAAAATGATAAATTAAAGTGAAAAATGTAGTAGAAAAATTTTCAGTGCTAATGCACTGCATTGGCCGAATTTTCCATAAGGAATTGAAAAGGGTAGGATGCTGAAATTGGCATCAATTACATGATATGGGATGAATTAAAGGTATTAGAAAAAGAATGGATCAATTTGGAATTAAATCGGGCGTAATGGCCAATTTATCGGCTGAACGGTCGAAATTAGGCAATACCGCGTTAATGCGATAATCGGACGCGATTTTGCTCTTACGTATCACACGCTAGTAATTTAAATTAGTTTATATTAGTTGGGGGCATTATAGTAAATTTCTTGATTTTATTTTGTGTTAAGGTGGTGAGAAGTCCGAGAAAGGCAAAGGGATCGCGACTGAAGATTTTTAATTCGAGAGCATCCGGAATCCGGATATTTGTGAGACGGTGAGTGAACTTGCATTTCAAATTATTTGGGGAATGCAAATTGTATTGATGTGGATAATTAAATGATTTATCCAAAGTTTTTAAAATACATGCCGGGAACAAGCCTTGATAAAAATGATTTTTATGTGGTAAATTATGTGTTATGCTTGAGAGCATGAAATTATGTGATATGCATGAAGGCATGAAATATTATTTATTTGATGTGAAATTGAGTGTGATAAATGTGTACATTGTGTTGATGTTTACATGGATGGTTGATAAGTGTTGTGAAAGTGTTATCACCGTGCACGTGTGAAGAGGAAAATGCACATGCCTGTAATGGTGTGTAAAGAGGGATGCTGAGTGATACCCCTCACCGAGAAATTCTCGTTCGGAAACTTGTAAGGGATGCTGAGTGATACCCCTTACCAATTGATAAGGGATGCTGAGTGATACCCCTTACCAATTGATTTTTGCCCAGGAGCTTGGCAGCGACGCTGAGTGATACCGCTTGCCGAATGCTCTGATATTCCAGCTATGTGCACGATGTGGGGGGATGCACATGAGCTGGTGAGAAATTGGTGATGTTTGTGTGATTGCGTGTGAAATTGAATGTTATTCAATTATTGATTAAATTAAATGAGGGGAAGGGTTGGGAAATTAATTGAACAAAAATGAATGTGTTTCAAATGTGTGCATCATATTTTATAACCCTTCCGGACATTTTTGCTTGTTCCTATCTAATGTTTGCTCACTGAGTTTTATACTCACGTTTTTAAAAATTCATGTTTTCAGATCAGGAGATTATAGATTCCTAGATCGCGGGATCACAGCAGCCCATCTCCTGGTAGGTGTCTGGCATTCACTAGTCGCCGCTTTATTGTACATGTCTCCGCTGGTAGTCATGGGTTTTGTATACTGGTAATGTACATGTAATGTACACTGTTAGGGTTTATTTCTGACTGGTATGAATGTAAATATGTGTAAGCAATGTGAATTGCTAAATACATGACTGGAATAGTGCATGTATATTGTGATTAATGAATGCCATTGTGCTTTGGCTGTGTCCACCCCCGGAAAGGGTGTGTGTGTGTATGTATGATCGGATATGCCATTGTTAAGTGGCATTGTATGCGCACTGGGTGCATTACGTGTGGATGTCCCACACGAGCATGTATGGAATAAAGTAAGTGAAATTAGGCTTGCTTGGGCTTAGTGAGCTATGCTCATTGGGTCCTTGCGCCGGTCACGGCCCGGGAATTGGGTCGTGACAAAGTTGGTATCAGAGCCCTAGGTTGTTAGGTCCTAGGGTGTTATGGTCGAGTCCAGCGGAGAGTCGGGTCTTTATGTGGGATCATTAATTATGAACTGTGAGCCGCGGCACATTTCATAATTGAGAAACCGCATAAATTCCCAATGTTAGAAGCCACCTTGTTTTTAATTGTGTTTATTAATTGGTGTTGCTCTTGTCTAGGTAAGAATGCCACCTAAGACACGGGCCACCTTGAGACGAGTAGGGGAGCAGGACATCCCCATTGAGATGACCGATAGGCCACGGGCACCCACCCGCAGAGGTCGAGGTAGACGTGGTAGGGTCACTAGGCCAGTGAGGGCAGATACGCCCGAGGGTAGGAGAGAGGCTGGGCAGCCTGTAGGTGAGGCGGATAGGCCACCTACTAGAGGCGTTACCGTTGAGGATTTGGCGACGGGTCTGCAGGGAGTTAGTCGGGTTGTAGAGATGATGGCAGCCCGAATGGATGATATGCAGAAAGTAATGGAGGGGAGGCATGTGGAGCCAGAGTCCCCTAGTTCCCAAGGCCAGACAGACCGCCAACCTCTTGGGGGTGACAGAGGTCAGGTCGAGGTTTCACTCACTGACTTCCTGAAACTCAAGCCTCCATCATTTACGGGGTCAGATGCATCGGAGAAACCCCAGGTTTTCTTGGACAAGATGGAGAAGATCTGTAACGCTGTGGGGTGCTCTAGTTCCAGATCAGTGGAGCTAGTAGCCTTTCAGTTGGAGGATGTAGCCCAGGAATGGTACGACTCCCTGCGAAGGGGTAGACCGACAGGTGCTGCACCGTTGAGCTGGAATGAATTTAGTACAGCCTTCCTGGATCGATTTTTATCGCACAGTGTGCGAAGTGCCAGAGCTAGAGAGTTCGAGGCATTGGTGCAGACTTCAGGCATGACGGTGTCGGAATATGACATCAAGTTTACACAGTTGTCCCGATATGCACCATATCTGGTTTCCACCGAGGAGATGAAAGTCCAAAGGTTTGTGGATGGACTGGTGGAACCACTGTTTAAAGCTGTGGCTTCCCGAGATTTTCATACGTACTCGGCGGCAGTAGACTGTGCTCAGAGGATTGAGATGAGGACCAGTGAGAGTAGGGCCGCAAGAGATGTAGCAAAAAGGGCCAAAACAGAGGGTTATAAAGGTCGCAGAGACTTCAGTGGCAGAAGTTCATTCTCTAGCCATCAAGGACCACAGAGGGGACCAAGGTTTCCCCAACGGGGAGGTGATGTGACGAGTGCCAGCGTTGGATCGGGGCAGAACACTTTTAGCGGAAGGGGGCAGCCGCAGGACTCCAGACAGAGCGGTCAAGTTATTCCGTTCTGTGATACTTGTGGGAGACAACATAGGGGACGATGCTATCGTGCCCCAAGAGTTTGTTTTAACTGTGGCCAGCCTGGACACATATGGAGGAACTGCCCGACAACTCAGCAACCGCAAGGTTCGGTTCGCGGTTCTACTCGGCCAGCCTTGTCTGCTCCTTCAGCAGCTGTTTCATCTGGCCAGGGGGTTAGCGAGACACGAGGTAGAGGTGCTGGTACTTCTTCTCGGGGTAGACCAGCGGGGTCTGGACAACAGAGTTCTGCAGGAAGAGGCCAGGCAAGGGTATATGCCTTAACTCATCAGGATGCCCAGACATCCAATGCAGTAGTTTCAGGTACTCTTTCCATTTGTGATATGGATGCTAGAGTATTGTTTGATCCTGGATCGACTCATTCTTTTATCTCTCCATGCTTTGCATTTCGATTGGGTAAAGACTGTGTTAGGAGAGAAGAACCATTAGTGGTATTTACTCCTCTGAAGGAGGCATTCGTGGCTGAGTGGGAATATCAGTCTTGCATAGTGAGAATCAAGGATAAGAACACCATAGTGAATTTAGTGGTGTTAGACACCTTGGATTTTGATGTGATATTGGGAATGGACTGGCTATCACCTTGTCATGCCAGTGTAGACTGTTACCATAAGATAGTTAGATTTGATTTTTCGGATGAGCCATCATTTAGCATCCAAGGGGATAAAAGTAATGTTCCGACCAACTTGATATCTGCCATGTCTGCTAGGAAGTTATTGAGGCAAGGCTGTCAAGGTTACCTAGCAGTGGTGAGGGATAACCAGGCAGAGGTCGGAGATATAAGTCAAGTGTCGGTAGTGAATGAGTTTGTGGATGTATTTCCTGAGGAATTGCCAGGATTACCTCCGGAGCGAGAGATTGAGTTTTGCATAGACTTGATTCCGGATACTAGACCCATATCTATACCTCCGTATCGGATGGCACCGGTAGAGCTCAAGGAGCTCAAGGATCAGTTGGAGGACCTGTTAGACAAAGGGTTCGTCCGCCCTAGTGTTTCACCATGGGGAGCACCGGTGTTATTCGTAAAGAAGAAAGATGGGTCACTTAGATTGTGCATTGACTACCGGCAGCTTAATAAGGTAACGGTGAAGAATAAGTACCCACTCCCAAGAATAGATGATTTGTTTGATCAGTTACAAGGGGCACAGTGTTTTTCTAAAATAGATCTGCGATCTGGGTATCATCAATTGAGAATCCGAGAGGAGGATGTGCCAAAGACAGCATTTCGGACCAGGTATGGTCATTATGAGTTCTTGGTAATGTCGTTTGGACTTACCAATGCCCCTGCAGCCTTTATGGATTTGATGAACCGAGTGTTCAAACCTTACCTGGACAAGTTTGT
Organism: Theobroma grandiflorum; assembly: GCA_036013995.1. Classification (NCBI taxonomy): domain Eukaryota; kingdom Viridiplantae; phylum Streptophyta; class Magnoliopsida; order Malvales; family Malvaceae; genus Theobroma; species Theobroma grandiflorum. The sequence continues at coordinate 12,459,356 of CP142126.1, forward strand.
AGTGGTGTTCATTGATGATATCCTGATCTACTCGAGGAGTCGAGAGGAGCATGAGCAGCATCTTAAGATAGTGCTCCAGATTTTGAGGGAACATCGATTGTATGCCAAGTTCTCCAAATGTGAGTTCTGGCTTGAAAGTGTTGCATTCTTGGGACATGTAATTTCTAAGGATGGGGTACAAGTGGATCCAAAGAAAGTCGAAGCGGTGGAGAAATGGCCAAGGCCAACCTCGGTTACGGAGATTAGGAGCTTTTTAGGGTTGGCAGGTTATTATCGTCGTTTTGTTAAGGATTTCTCCAGAATAGCCGCTCCTCTAACCAAGCTGACACGAAAGGATATAAAGTTTGTGTGGTCGAATGCTTGTGAAGCTAGCTTTGAGAAGCTTAAGACATGTCTCACCACAGCTCCAGTGTTGAGCCTACCACAGGGCACAGGGGGTTATACAGTGTATTGTGATGCCTCGTTGGTTGGTTTAGGATGCGTGTTAATGCAACACGGGAAGGTGATTGCATATGCATCAAGACAACTTAAAAGGCATGAACAGAATTACCCCGCCCATGATCTGGAGATGGCAGCAATTGTATTTGCTTTAAAGATCTGGAGACATTATTTGTATGGTGAGACTTGTGAGATATATACAGACCACAAGAGCTTAAAGTATATATTCCAGCAGAGGGATTTGAATTTGCGACAACGCAGATGGATGGAGTTGCTGAAGGATTATGATTGTACTATTCTTTACCATCCCGGTAAAGCTAATGTGGTGGCGGATGCCCTGAGTAGAAAGTCGATGGGTAGCCTAGCACATATCTCCACAGATAGGAGATTATTGGTTAGAGAGATGCATGGCTTGGGAGACATGGACGTGCATTTGGAGGTTTCTGAGGCAGGTGCACTGCTAGCTCATTTCCGGGTGAGGCCTATCCTAATAGACCGAATCAAAGAGGCCCAAGATAAAGATGAGTTCGTAACTACGGTCTTAGAGGATCCTCAAGGAAAGAAGGAGAAGATGTTTACCAGAGGCACAGATGGAGTGGTTAGATATGGAACCAGACTCTATGTGCCAGATATCGATGGATTGAGGAGAGAGATATTGGAGGAGGCTCACATGGCAGCCTATGTGATACATCCAGGTGCTACAAAGATGTATCAAGATTTAAAGGAAGTATACTGGTGGGAAGGACTTAAAAGAGATGTGGCTGAGTTTGTTTCCAAGTGCTTAGTGTGTCAACAGGTTAAAGCAGAGCATCAAAGGCCTGCAGGATTACTACAGCCATTACCAGTTCCCGAATGGAAGTGGGAGCATATTGCCATGGACTTTATGACAGGTTTGCCTCGAACTAGTGGGGGTTATGACTCGATTTGGGTCATAATAGACCGGTTGACGAAGTCAGCTCATTTTCTTCCGGTCAAGATCACTTATGGGGCTGCTCAATATGCCCAGCTTTATGTAGATGAGATAATACGATTGCATGGCATTCCTGTTTCTATAGTGTCGGACAGAGGGACACAGTTTACTAGTAGATTCTGGGAAAAGTTGCAGGAAGCATTGGGCACTAAGTTGAATTTCAGTACAGCTTTCCATCCCCAGACTGATGGACAGTCTGAACGAACCATCCAGACTTTGGAAGACATGTTGAGGGCATGCGTAATAGACCTTGGAGTCAAATGGGGTCAGTATTTACCTTTAGTGGAGTTTGCTTACAATAATAGTTTCCAGACTAGCATCCAAATGGCACCATTTGAAGCACTGTATGGAAGGAGGTGCAGATCGCCCATTGGATGGCTAGAGGTGGGTGAAAGGAAACTGTTGGGGCCTGAGTTGGTGCAGGACGCCACTGATAAGATCCGCATGATTCGTCAACGGATGCTTACAGCCCAGAGTAGGCAAAAGTCTTATGCTGATAACCGACGAAGGGATTTGGAGTTTTTGGTGGGAGACCATGTGTTTCTAAAAGTCTCGCCAACAAAAGGGGTAATGAGGTTTGGTAAGAAAGGGAAATTAAGCCCTCGGTACATAGGACCCTTCGAGATCTTAGAGAGGGTCGGAGCAGTGGCATATCGATTGGCATTACCACCAGACCTTTCGAGTATTCACCCTGTGTTCCATGTGTCTATGTTGAGGAAGTATAATCCAGATCCTTCTCATGTAATACGGTATGAAACCGTTCAGATACAAGATGATTTGACTTATGAGGAGCAACCAGTAGCTATTCTGGACAGACAAGTCAAGAGGCTCCGATCAAAGGATGTGGCTTCAGTGAAAGTGTTGTGGCAGAATCACACCAGTGAAGAGGTAACGTGGGAAGCTGAGGAGGAAATACGAACAAAGTATCCACACCTCTTCGATATGTAAAGGTAAGCCACTCTGCTTTGAATTTAAATTCGGGGACCGAATTTCTATTAGTGGGGGAGAGTGTGAGACCCTGTCTAAGTTGTTAGAAAACCGGTATTGTACCTAATGGTACAATTAAGTTAAATCGAGCTTCAACCTAGTTTAATGGAAATTCTAAGAGGAATTTCAAAATTCAGAGACCCACAGAACAGCTCAGAATAGTGATTCGGAGTTCAAGGTCCAGTCTGGAGTTAATCGGGAAAATTGACCGGTTAAGGACAAAACGGTCATTTTCTCATTTGTTGATTTATGGAGATTTTAACCAAGATTTGATCATAGTGGACTAAAAATAATTATATGACATACAGTTATGATTATGGGATTATAGAATGATGTTTAGCAGTGTAAAATGATGATTTTCGGTGTTTTTGGAGCACAAGGGCAAAATGGTAATTTTGCCACCGGAGTGCTAAATGTGAATTTTTTTGAAAGGATTTTACCCCAATTGGGTAATATTGATTTATATTAGTGATATTTGAGGTTGGACAATGAAAATAAAACAATTCCGGGACATTTCGGAGATAGGGGCAAAACCGTAATTTTGCCGTCCCGGGGGCATTTCGGTAATTTTCCATCACCAGAACCATTATTTCCAGCAATGATCAACCTTGGATCAGATTTGGGCTTGACTAATCAAATGGTGGAGATCAAATGGTTGAAAAAGTCAAAAAGTCAAAATTTGGGCCAATCACATGGTGCCACGTGGCAACCATGATTATTTTATTATAAAAGCTATAAAAATCAGCATTTAAACCCTCATTTTTCTCTCAAAGTCGGCACCCACCAGAATTGAAGGAAAAACAAGAAGAACAAAAGAGAAAAACATAAAACCTAGGCCAAAATCCAAGATTTGAAGTGATTTTCCAAGATTCAAACAAAATAAAGGTAATAAATCTTTACTTTGGCTTGTGATTTACCTTACCAATGCTTTTGTTCTTGATTTCAATGGTTAAATATGGAAATATCATGAAGAGTTTAATTCTGAAAAATGGGTATGGATGAGGAAGGATTGTTGGATTGGATTGATTTTGGACTATGTTAATAGTTAGAGGTAGTTAAGCATGATTATGGAAGAAAAATGAAAGAAAGAAATTGATTCCATGGTTGTTCTTTGTTAGGCCGAATTTAGTGTGTAGTGAATGCATGAGGAATTGTCTCATTTCAAATGAAATGGTTCCATTTGAAATGAAACAATTTTGAAAATGATAAATTAAAGTGAAAAATGTAGTAGAAAAATTTTCAGTGCTAATGCACTGCATTGGCCGAATTTTCCATAAGGAATTGAAAAGGGTAGGATGCTGAAATTGGCATCAATTACATGATATGGGATGAATTAAAGGTATTAGAAAAAGAATGGATCAATTTGGAATTAAATCGGGCGTAATGGCCAATTTATCGGCTGAACGGTCGAAATTAGGCAATACCGCGTTAATGCGATAATCGGACGCGATTTTGCTCTTACGTATCACACGCTAGTAATTTAAATTAGTTTATATTAGTTGGGGGCATTATAGTAAATTTCTTGATTTTATTTTGTGTTAAGGTGGTGAGAAGTCCGAGAAAGGCAAAGGGATCGCGACTGAAGATTTTTAATTCGAGAGCATCCGGAATCCGGATATTTGTGAGACGGTGAGTGAACTTGCATTTCAAATTATTTGGGGAATGCAAATTGTATTGATGTGGATAATTAAATGATTTATCCAAAGTTTTTAAAATACATGCCGGGAACAAGCCTTGATAAAAATGATTTTTATGTGGTAAATTATGTGTTATGCTTGAGAGCATGAAATTATGTGATATGCATGAAGGCATGAAATATTATTTATTTGATGTGAAATTGAGTGTGATAAATGTGTACATTGTGTTGATGTTTACATGGATGGTTGATAAGTGTTGTGAAAGTGTTATCACCGTGCACGTGTGAAGAGGAAAATGCACATGCCTGTAATGGTGTGTAAAGAGGGATGCTGAGTGATACCCCTCACCGAGAAATTCTCGTTCGGAAACTTGTAAGGGATGCTGAGTGATACCCCTTACCAATTGATAAGGGATGCTGAGTGATACCCCTTACCAATTGATTTTTGCCCAGGAGCTTGGCAGCGACGCTGAGTGATACCGCTTGCCGAATGCTCTGATATTCCAGCTATGTGCACGATGTGGGGGGATGCACATGAGCTGGTGAGAAATTGGTGATGTTTGTGTGATTGCGTGTGAAATTGAATGTTATTCAATTATTGATTAAATTAAATGAGGGGAAGGGTTGGGAAATTAATTGAACAAAAATGAATGTGTTTCAAATGTGTGCATCATATTTTATAACCCTTCCGGACATTTTTGCTTGTTCCTATCTAATGTTTGCTCACTGAGTTTTATACTCACGTTTTTAAAAATTCATGTTTTCAGATCAGGAGATTATAGATTCCTAGATCGCGGGATCACAGCAGCCCATCTCCTGGTAGGTGTCTGGCATTCACTAGTCGCCGCTTTATTGTACATGTCTCCGCTGGTAGTCATGGGTTTTGTATACTGGTAATGTACATGTAATGTACACTGTTAGGGTTTATTTCTGACTGGTATGAATGTAAATATGTGTAAGCAATGTGAATTGCTAAATACATGACTGGAATAGTGCATGTATATTGTGATTAATGAATGCCATTGTGCTTTGGCTGTGTCCACCCCCGGAAAGGGTGTGTGTGTGTATGTATGATCGGATATGCCATTGTTAAGTGGCATTGTATGCGCACTGGGTGCATTACGTGTGGATGTCCCACACGAGCATGTATGGAATAAAGTAAGTGAAATTAGGCTTGCTTGGGCTTAGTGAGCTATGCTCATTGGGTCCTTGCGCCGGTCACGGCCCGGGAATTGGGTCGTGACAATTTTCCCCATGAATCTTTCAAGGCCGAATATCATAGGTTATGTTTGAAAAATGAAATGGTTTCATTTCAAATGAAATGAATTACAAAATGTCAATTTAAGGTGAAAAAGTTAAGTAGGAAAAATTACAATGCTAATGCATTGTAATGGCTAAATTTTTCCTTGAAGAAATGGAAAAGTTTAAATGCTGAAATTGCCACTATTTAAATGGTATGTGGTGAATTAAGGTATTAGAAAAAAGAATGATGCAATTTGGAATCAAATTGGACGCATTGGCCAATTTATCGAGTAATCGGTCGAATTAGGTCAACACCGTGTTTAAGCGATCGACCGAGTATTCTATGCATCCGTATAGAAATTAGGTTAATTTTATACCTAATTAACATCAATAAAGTAAATTCCTTAATTTTATTCTGTGTCAAGGTGGTGAGACATTCGAAAAAGGAAAAGGAATCGCGCTTGAGGACTATTAATCCGAGTGCACCCGGAATCCAAAATTTTGACACTGTGAGTGAATTTGCATTTCAAATTATTTTGGGAAATGTACGTGTATTGAAATGGATAATCTGAATGATTTTATCCGAATTTCTTAAAATGAGTGCCTGGAAACAAGCATTTGATAAAAATGTTTTGATGTGTGAATTGTGATATGCATAAAGGCATGAATTCATGTGCTTTATAATATGCTGCTATAAATGTGTTGATGTGTGATATGTATTGACAAATAATATTGTGTGATAATTATAACTGTACATATGCACGATGTAGGGAAGCACATGTCGGTGATGATGGGTGCAGAGATATGGAGAATGATATTGCTTGTGCATGATGTGAGGGGATGCACATGATAACTAGTTATGTGCACGATGTGGGGGGGATGCACACGATAACTAGCTATGTGCACGATGTGGGGGGATGCACATGATAACTCCTACTATGTGCTCGATGTGGGGGTTGCACATGAGCTGGTGAGATAGTGGTGATATTGTATTCATCTGTGTGTGTATATGTATGAAATTGAATACTCCTTCGTTGTAAATTAATTTGAGTTGAGGGAAGGGGTTTGATACTAAATTGGATCAAAATGTTTTGTTCCAAATGTGTGCATCATGGTTTAAAATCCTTCATAGATATAATTGCTTGTTTCCAACTAATGTTCATTCACTGAGTCTTGTACTCACCGTTTCAAAAATTCATGTTTTCAGATCAGGAGATTGTAGATTCCTAGATCGCGGGATCACTGTAGTTTGTCTCTTGGTAGGTGTCCGGCATTCAATAGTTGCACGTTTTTCTTGTAAATTCTCCACTGGAAGTTATGGGCCTTTTGTATTGTGGTTATGTACATATAATGTACATTGTTAAAGTTTATGTTTGACTGGTATGTATGTACATATTTTATCTATAATGTCATTGAAATTTGGCTTTGTGTGCATTGGGTGCTTTACGTGTGGATGCCTCACACGATCATACATGGAATAAAGTAAATGAAAATAGGCTTGCTTGAGCTTAGTGAGCTATGCTCATTGGGTTCTTGCGCCGATCATGGCCCGGGAATTGGGTCGTGACATCAAATGCTTGTGAGGATAGCTTTGAGAAGCTTAAGACATGTCTCACCACAGCTCCAATGTTAAGCCTACCACAAGGCACAAGGGGTTATACAGTATTTTGTGATGCATCATTGGTTGGTTTAGGGTGTGTGTTGATGCAACATGGGAAGGTGATTGCATATGCATCAAGACAACTAAAAAGGCATGAGAAAAATTACCCTGCACACGATTTGGAGATGGCAGCGATCGTGTTTGCCTTAAAAATATAGAGACATTACTTGTATGGTGAGATTTGTGAAATATATACGGACCACAAAAGTTTGAAATATATATTTCAGCAGAGGGATCTTAACTTGAGGAAACATAGGTGAATAGAGTTATTAAAAGATTATTATTGTACTATTCTTTACCATCCTGGTAAAGCGAATGTAGTGGCTGATGGCTTGAGTCAAAAATCGTTAGGGAGCCTAGCACATATCTCTACAGATAGGAGATTTTTTATTAGGGAGATCCATAGTTTGGAAGATATGGGTGTGCATTTGGAAGTTTCCAAGGCAGACACATTGCTAGCACATTTTAGAGTGAGGCCTGTCTTAATGGACCAAATTAAAGAAGCACAAAGTAAATGTGAGTTTCATGCTAAGGCCTTAGAGGATCCTCAGAGAAAGAAAGAAAATATGTTTATCAAAGGCACAGATGGAGTGTTGAGGTATGAAACTAGGCTTTATGTGCCGGATAGCGATGGATTAAGGAGAGAGATATTGGAAGAGGCGCACATGGCAGCCTATGTGGTACATCCATGAGCTACAAAAATGTATCAAGATCTAAATGGGGTGTATTGGTATGAAGGACTTAAGAAAGATGTGGCTGAGTTTGTCTCCAAGTGCCTAGTGTGCCAACAAGTTAAAGCAAAGCACCAAAAGCCTGCAGGATTACTACAGCCATTACAAGTGCCCGAATGGAAGTGGGAGCATATTGCAATGGAATTTGTAACAGGTTTGCCTCGAACTAGTGGGGGTTATGACTCGGTCTGGGTCATAGTGGATCAGTTAACGAAATCAGCTAATTTCTTCCCAGTTAAAACTACATACGGAGCTGCCTAATATGCCCAGCTGTATGTAGATGAGATAATATGATTGCACGACACTCTTGTTTCTGTAGTGTCGGATAAATAGACACAGTTCACTAGTAGATTCTGGGAAAAGTTGTAGGAAGCGTTGGGCACTAAGTTGAATTTTAGCATGGCTTTTCACTCTTAGACTGATGGGTAGTCTGAACGGACAATACAGACATTGAAAGATATGTTGAGGGCATGTGTAATAGACCTTGGAGTCAAATGGGATCGATATCTACCCTTAGTGGAACTTGCTTACAATAATAATTTTCAAATTAACATCCGAATGGCACCATTTGAAACATTATATGGAAAGAGGTGCAGGTCACCCATTGGATGGCTAGAGGTAAGGGAAACGAAACTTTTGGGGCCTGAGTTGGTGTAGGATGTCACCGATAAAATACGTATGATTAGCCAAAGGATGCTTACAGCACAAAGTAGGCAAAAGTCCTATGCTGATTACCGACGGAGGGACTTGGAGTTTCAAGTGGGAGACCATGTATTTTTAAAGGTCTCACCAACAAAAGGGGTAATGAGGTTTGGTAAGAAAGGAAAACTAAGCCCTCGGTATATAAGACCCTTCGAGATCTTAGAAAGGGTCGGTGCAGTGGCATATCGATTGGCATTACTGCCAGACCTTTCGAATATTCACCCCGTGTTCCATATGTCGATGTTGAGGAAGTATAATCCAGATCTTTCTCATGTAATAATGAAACCATTCAGTTGCAAGATGATTTAACTTATGAGGAACAACCAATAGCTGTTCTTGATAGACAAGTCAAAAAGCTCCGATCAAAAGAGGTGGCCTCAGTAAAAGTGCTGTGGCGGAATCACACTAGTGAGGAGGTAACGTGGGAAGCTTAGAAGGAGATGCGGACAAAGTATCCACACCTTTTTGATACATAAAGGTAAGTTACCTTACAGTTGAATTTAAATTTGGGGACCGAATTTCTATTAGTGGGGGAGAATGTGAGACCACGACCTTTATAGACCCGTAGATAGAATGCTTGCATACTTGAAACACCTTGAAAAACATTTTAAAGGGTCGGTATTGTACCAAGTGGTACAATTAAGTTGAATTAAGCCTCGAACTAGTTCCAATGGAGATTTTAAGATGAAATTTGAGATTTCACATTCCTAGGATGATTTAATATAGTGATTCGGAGTTCGATGGCTGATTTGGAGTCAATTGGGAATATTGACTACTTAGGGGCAAAATGGTCATTTTACCAACCAAGGTTGAGATTTGGATATTGGATGAAATTTTTGACCAAGATTGATCATTTTGAGTATAATTTGAGGTTTAGAAGTGAAAATTTTAGTCCCGATAATTTTTTCGGAGCATAGGGGCAAAATAGTCATTTTGTCATCTTGGGGGCAAAATTGTAATTTTCACCACCCAACACTTGTCAAATTTATGAATTTTATTCATTTTTGGTTTGGATAACTATGGCATTTTATGTGGTGGAGAAATAAAGTTTAAAGGATAAATATTTAAATTGTGGACCAATAAAATGGTGACATTTGGCACCTTTATAACCATTTAATATTTTCCTTTAAAATCAGCCCATAAACTCTATTATTTCACTTCATTTGGCCGGCCATAGCAAGGGAGGAAAGGAAAAAGAAGAACAAAAATCCTAGCAACCAAAATTCAAGAGAAAAGTGTGGAAAATTCAAGGAAACAAGTGAAAAAGGTAAGATTTTTCAATTAAAGCTTGAGATCTACCATTCCTATGCATTATTTTCCATTTTAAACGATTGAGAATCAAGGTTTCATGATGGGTCTCTTGCTGGTTAAACACTTAGAGAGAGGTTTTGATGCTTGAATTAGTTAGATTTCAACATATGCTAGTGTTTTTAGTTAATTAGTGATGAGTAGCATGAAAAACAACCAAGAAAAGTTCATTTTCTCCTATTACCCACCATAGGCCGAATTCTCTATGTGGGATATTGATGTTGAATTTGATTTTAGTCCAAGTGAATTGGCTATGCATTGATGAATTATGGTGTAGAAATCAAGTAAGAAAAATCATAGTGTTGATGCACCCACCATGGTCGAAATTCCCATGAGAAATTGTGAGGGTGATCTTGCTAAATTTTATGTAATGGACTTGCGTATAATGAATTAGAAGTATTGAGGGGAAAATGGAATTATTTGGAGTTGAATTGGGTATATTGGCCAACTAATCGAGTGACAGATCGAATTAGGCCAATACTGACTTATTTAGGTTCACAATCGAATTTATGTAGAATATCGATTTTAATTAGCTATCCAAATAACCTCATGCACCCATATAGAGCTTAGAATAGTTTTATAATGGTATGACACAATATATTAAATTGTGTGTCATGTATTGTATATAGGTGCTGAACCCTCTAACAAGGGCAAAGAAATTGAGCCAAAGGACCAAGAATAGGAGTATTTCGAACTCCTAATACTGTGAGTGAATTTGCATTTCAAATAGTTTTGGGAATGTGAATTTGTTTGAAAATAAAAATGTTTGAATGATTTTATCCAAGTTTTCTTTGAAAATAATGGATCCCACGGGAACAAGCCTTTATTGAAATGTTTTTGTGATGTGAAACATGATTGTGATGAGACCGTGTATGTGCAGAGTGGGCAGTGCACATGCCGGTTGAATGACAATGATGTGATGATTACGACTGTTGTTTGGAACATGATATCAACAACGGACAATGGTCCGATCCATCCCTATTCAGATGTTGTATTCGGGTAGCAGTAAAGAAGTCTGCCCATTGATGATTATACACCATTCTGTCCAATAGTTGGAACATACAATTATTTGTCCAAGTGAAAGGATTTCCCTTAAAACCGCTATCCATTAAGCCACAGTCAAATAAAGTTGTCGTAAAATCCTCCATAGAACCACCATTCAACACAACACCATGAAGTCGTTCCCCACTATGTAAGATGGCATTAAAACCACCCCCTACAATCCATGGAAGTTGGCTATTAATAGCCAAGCTCTGCATGCAATCCCAAAGCTCTAAGCATTCAGTCCTAGTACATTTTGCATAAACAAAAGAAGCCATCAATGGAAGTTCAAACCACGTCATAGAAAACTTAACATGCAAACATTGAACATGGTCAACCATCACTTCACAACTCAAATCATAAGAATGAAATAGCCACATTTTTTTAGAGCAATTCATAAAGATTTTCTCAAACCCTAATTTTCTTCTAATAAATTCAGCTTTATTCGCATCTACCATGGGCTCCAAGATCACCAGTATTTTGATTTTATGCAATAGCTTCAATTTCTTTAGTCTCCTATGAATCACGACACTCGGAATGCCTCTCACATTCCACACAAGGGCACTTATCATTGTTGAGTCCGAGCAACATAGCACATAGGGATGGATTCATTATCTAAAACTCCATCATTTTCCCCCATATCAACATCATCCTTAGAGGTAAAGCTTATTTTTTGCCCACAAGCTGCTGCATCCACTAAGTTATGCCTACGCCTGACCAGGGGATGAACTTTAAACTCCTCGATGTTAAGATCTATACCAAAAGGCACATCACTCATCTCTATATTATACATGCATTTACCTGAGGCTGACTCTAAGGTTGAAGGGCTCTCTTCATTTCTTTCCATCCTTTCATATGAGTAAGTCATTTTTGAAGCAACTTGAATTTGTCCCGTTAGGTATCGTGTTCAACTTGCACCTTGTCCATCTATTGGACTGTATTCTCCACTTCCTTCTACCTTATCTACTGACACATTTTGGTCCCTTACCCAATTTTCTAAAATTTGTTGTCCCTCTCCCTACCTATGGCTCACTGCCTACACTGATTGAGCAATAAAATTATTTTTTCAATTATGATCTGCACCTTCTTGCAGAGACGTCCCATCATTCTTTATAGGCACTAGAAACTTCTTATCCGCTACTCCCATGACTGCATCTATTTGGCCCAGCTTGCCATACACATAAAGGGAAGGACGTAAAGTTGTCCATCCTACTGTTAGTGCCAAAGATCTTTCATCACCTATAGGTGCTATCACACCACCCTCCTTTATCCATGTGCTCCTACCTAGCCCATCGAGATTATAATCACCACTCTCCTTGGTATGTGGACTATCACCTTGCATAACATTTGTGCATGGAAGAGTTTTCACAGCATGTTGAGTATCTTTTACAATCGCCTTATCCATCTCTACGCGTGATCGTTTGACCCAAGTTTCCAGCTAGTTTGCATATGTTCTATTTTCTCTGCATGATCGATGTAGGTAATGCCATTCAAACCATGCTCAGCATCCTTACATCCCATCATTCTGCCAAGCTCGATTTTGAACCCAAAGAAATATTTCTTTCTATAATATCATTGTTCATGGCCACCGTTTGGTCCCGTATTTGCACTCAATTATTGTCAATGCCTATTTGACCATTCTTATCATTCTTGTCTTGATTAGAATTCCCAACTATCTCTTTCACAGCATTCATTTCTTCTCTCTCGTCATTCATCTCCTATTGAGCAGGTATAGGCCTATCATTACCTTTGTTATCTTGTTAGTTTACCGAGCCTGTCAAAGAGCCTAAAAAAATATTTTCCTTCACATAGGTCTGTTCCTCATTGTCCTCACTCGTAATCAACTAGTATCTATTGGAAACTAGAATGTTGGCTTCCTTAGGCCCCTTTTATATACCAATCTCCTTGTTCTATTGATCTTGTACACCACTTACATCGTCTTTACCCACTACCTGCCATCTTTTCACTTGTTTCACTATTTCATTGGAGCACATATTCTATTTATTTTCCAAAATTATTTTTTGGCTCCCTTCAATCGCCATGGCTTTCTTCCTATTAGTATACCAGTTCAACGGCTTATCATGTCCCTTAGTCTACTGTTTACCCAATCCTAATGGCTTTGGTCTATTACCCAGCACAATACAATTGGCTTCTTTATGCCCTAAATGACAACAATGGTTGCAATAATCTGGCATTGGAGCAAATTCTACCCTTTGGGAATAACCACTAGTGATTGCACCCATTTCCCTATTTTGAACAACAATCCAAACTTGATCTACGAGTTGTTTTTTGCAATCATACTCTACGCAAACACGGGCCACACTTGGCTGAGAACTTTTAGTTGTCACCTCATCAACAAATAACGATTTGCCCACCATTTTAGTAATCAACAATAATGCAGACTTTTCAAAGAGATGTGCTTTTATATTTGAAAAAGAAATCCATTCATGCACTATCGCAGACTCTTTCTCTTGTTCAAAATTTGGGAACCATTTGAAAACCTCATTCTATGGTTAGCAATAAACCAAGTCTGCTTTGTCTAGATCCGGTTCGAGTCTTGTTTGTTAGACAAATGGATGAGAACGTGCTTATAGTCCAACCATTTGATCTCATACACCCCTGTAAGTCCAATTCCTTTGAATGCAGATCTGACATCATTCAGTCTTGGCATGCGAGAAAATTTACCAACAAGGGACATCTTAAACAGCTTAACTAGGGTTTGTATTTCATCTTCAAAAAACACAGTAGCAAACTGATCTTTGTACATAAAGGGATCACGGGTAAAAGGTATCACAAGTTGTTTTTCTCCTACAATGATGAAAAGAAAAGATTTTTTCTGGAACCGAGGAGAGGTTGGCGGCTGAAGTTGCGTATGCATGGCTTGTGGTAGGTCATGTGAATGTGGCAGCTGTACCTTTCCTTCCTCCAAACGCCCTAGGGTTGGTGCGGACACCTTTGGTAGTGATGAAGATGTTGAAAAGGAGTGGTTTGGAGGGTCTAGCTGTCACTAGCCACCATGTTTTAGGTTTGTGGGAGAGGGGGAAATCGTGAATATTCAAAATGTTTTTCACTTTTTTTAAAAAAATATCATGGCGACACTTTAGTGCAGTGTAAATTTGATATTTTATTTGTACAAGTGTAAAGGAAGAAAAATAGAAAGAAATTGGAATTAAAGCGATTATAAGAGGATTTAATTGAAAAGGATGAAAAGTTGAAAGGTTAAATGGTAAATAAGGAATGTTGGTCCCAAATATGAGTGCTAGAGGGGGGGTGAATAGCACTGATTTGACTCTTTTAGCAAGATTGAGACCTAATCTCAAAACAAGAAAAGTAAAACAATGAAGACAATAGACAAAGGATTTATAGTGGTTCGGTCTAAGACCTACATCTACTACCTTGATTGTCCAACCAGGGATGTGCAAACCAATCACTAAAAACAGTAAAATTCACAACCTTCCACCAAGCTTTTACAATGGCTTTTACAAGGCTTAGCCACAACCTTTACACTAGTTTTTCACGGGCTGAACTAAAACCCCAAAGTGGTTTTCCAAGGCTCAACCACAACCTTTGAATATGGTTTTTCAAGGGCTCAACGAAAACCCAACACCCAACTTTCCAAGGTTAAGTTGGAACCTTTACTCTTTCAAGCAACCTTGCTTAAAACAACCACTTAAAGTGAATCCCTTACTCTAAGAATACAAAGATGAGTAGAAAAGAAAGTACCTATGATCACAAATTGATCTAAGTGGTTCACGGTTCAGTGCTGAATAAAGATATACAAGATAGGCATTTGAGTGCAGTGAAGAGTACAAAAAATTTCTAAGTTTTTTGCTCTTTCTTGGCTTGAATATGATGAAATCTCTCAATAATCTTCCAAAAGCTTGTTCCTAGCCATTTAAAGTTCCTTTTATACTTGGAGAAGCATGTCGGATGGCTATTGGACCGTTTTTGATTGTTAGAAATAGTTTATGGTGGGTTCTAGCCGTTAATCTGTCTTATAGTGGCCTGGTGCACGTTGCAGACAGAGAGCTCTTAGTCGACTAACATTTTTCCCTTGGTCGACTAAGTTGATTTTGTTTCTCACTAAGCTTTAGCCAACCACTTCTCCATTTTGAATTTTTGGCCAACCAATGCTCTTCATTATTCAACCAGAGAGCTTCCTTTATGTTGGTCGATCTTATTATTTATCTATATAAAACTCTTATATGCATATTTGAAGGATTGACTTATTGTTCTTTACAATCATTTGCCTTGCAGACTTGGATAGAAATATTAGACACATAAGGATGAGAATGTTTTATAATCATCAAAATCTAATGGAGCCAAGAATCTCCCCCTTTTTGATGATGACAAAACATTCATTGATTAGCTACATAGTGTCTTTTAATTATATTCCAGTTCTGCACATAGTAGGGAATGCTCCCCCTAAGTGTGTGCTCCCTCTTAATTTAGGCATATTTCTCATTTGTTTCAGCAGGTTTTTATCTATGTTATATTCATAGTGACCTTGTACATTCTTGCCTTAGCCAGAAAGTGTTCATATATTCAGATTTAAAAGCAAGAAACAAGTTGACAGACTATTATCAATTTTCCATTTCTGCAGTTTTCTGTCAACAGCATGCAGGTTCAGATTTTATTTAATCCATCAAATTTTTCAGCAAATACCTTATGAATCATCATCCACATGTATTCAGAAATATATCCAACTTGTAATATCATGTTAGAAACTATTTAGCATATCAGTAACTCAAAATCAGCATATTAGTGCAGCATCAAATTTATCAGCAAAAATTAATAGCAGCATTCCACAATATCATAGGCAACAGAGTATAGCGGCATTTTCAAAGATCAAAATCCATAAATAAATGTCAACATGCATATTTCACAAAACCATAAAACCAACAAGAGTTCGAATTCAGTGTTTGAATGCCATTTTGGCACAAATAACCAACAAAAACAATAACCACAAATTTGTTCCGAAAATACCCCTGAACTAGATTTTCTTCCTAGTTGTCTTAGAAACCTGGTACCTCTACCCTCATGATTTTTTTTTGTTTTTCCCTAAAGTCTAGTGCCTCTACCCTCAAGATTTTTTATTTTTCTTGTTATTTTCGTACTTTTCCTTTTTGTCATCATCAAAGAGGGGTTGAGGCATCAGAAATTTGAAGTTTCAAAGGATGAGGGAGACATTGTCTGCTCCCACTAAGGATTTAGAGGAACAGGAAAGGGTGGTTATAGAGGGGGTGGTAGAGAGAATCCATCAGGAGCTTGTTAAGAAGGCTGAGGAGGAGTCTTTGCAACTTTCTTAGGAGTGGTTTGATCAAAGACTTCTATTGGTGCTTGAGGAGAGGTTACATGTGGTGATTTGGTCTTCTCTGCCAACCTAGATAACTTCCTTGTTCTTGGAGGTACAAATTTTTTGGCCATTTTCTTCTTTTTTATGATAGGTGGCTTGGGCTTAGTTGCAGGAGCTGTTTCTTTTGTTTTTCCTTTTCCTTTTTCCTGTGCTTCGGTTCTGAGGGCATTGTCTGAGCAGCTTGAGCTGCAGCTGTTTCTTTCTCTGCTTGTTCTTCTCTCACTATTTGGTAGAAAAGGCCCATGATAGAAACTTCATTTGAGTGAGGAGGGGATGCTTCTTGTTTAAGCTGTGGTTGAGCTTGAGGCTGAGGTGAACCAATTTCCTCAATTCCTTGATCAGATGTTTCTTTTGTTTGAGGTTCTGCTGAGGGGGATTTGAGAGGTATTTTAAATCCTGGCTCAGGGTCTTAATTCCCAAGACTTGCACTCTGGTAGATAGAGCCTTTAGCGTGAAATTCAAGGCTAGCATCATGAAATGTAAAACTTTCTGGCTGTAGAGCTGACCCTTTAACACCTTGTCCTTTTGGTGCCATGCTTGGAGTAGCAGAAGTATTAGCTACTGCAAGTCTATAGGGCATTGTTGATTTTTCCTTCAAGCTAGTTTCCATTTCATTCATCTTTTCCTCAATTTTTAGAAGCCTTGCTCCTTGCTCAATTAGCTTGGCATCCATCCTCATGAGCAAGTTAAACTTGATTTCATTTAAGAAAGTAGATGGCCTTGTTTCAAGTGGTGCAGGTTCTGCTTCTGGCTGGGTTGGTACAGAAGTGATCTTGGATGTCTTGGTGAAGGTGTCCCCATACATTTTGTACCCCATCTTAATCAAGTTCCCTAGGTAGATGGGCTAGTCCCTACTTTTGACCATGTCTAGATCATATCTCTTAGCCCATACCCCTTGCTTCTTCACCAGGGAAGTGATCACATTTTCATATGGCAAATGAATCTTCTCCAACTTGCAGGCTGCTCTCATTTTCTCAATCATGAACCTCCCAAGGTTTAGAACAACTCTAGTAAAGGCATGCTCTATCAGCCAAAGATTCTAGAAGCTGATGTAGCTCAAACTACCACTTCTTCCATGCAAGTTTGCAACCACGAAATAGTGCAGGATCCTAAACTGTGGGCTTATTATCAGTCCTGCATTGCTCTTTGATGAAAATTTTTCTTTCTTTCCAGTGATAATTTCCCATACAGAAGATGGATCATACTTCCCCGGTATCTCAAACTCTTCTTCTTCACCTCCCATCTCTAACAAGTTACTTAAATCAGAGGTAGTAACCATAAATTCCTTTCCATTCAAAAGCACATTCAGATTGCTGTATGAAAAATCCTCAAGATCATCAAGTTCCTTTTCATTTAAAGCAATGCTAGCATAGAATTCCTCTACCAGACTAGCACTATATGCTCTTTCCTTGAAAAAACTATAATCCTTTATTCTCATCTCATTGAAATAATCTGTTAAGCTAGTCTAAACTTTTGGGGTTTCATTAAAACTCCCCCAATCAATAAAGTTTCCGCAGGTAATGGGAGCATTCTCAATCTTCCTAAATCTCTCCTTATGAATTTTATTTCTAAATTTAAGAGGTGAGGAGGATGAAGTACCTTTTTGTGACATTTCATTCTTGTCTTTCTTTTTTGTTTTCTCTAATTTGTTCTTCTTTTCTTTCATTTTCTTCATGTCAAAACTTTTGTTAGACTTCTGTTGGTCCCAAATGTGAGTGCTAAAAAGGGGGTAAATAGCATTATCTCGGCTCTTTTGGTAGGATTAAGACTTGATCTCAAAACAAAGAAAGTATAATAATGAAAGTAATGGACAAAGTATTTATAGTGGTTCGATCCAAGACCTACATCCACTACCTTGATTATCCAACCAAGGATTTTGAATCAAATCACTAAAATCGGTGGAATTCACAAGCTTCCACCAAGCTTTTACAATGTTTTTTACAAGGCTTAGCCATAACCTTCACACTAGTTTTTCCCGAGCTCAACTAAAACCCTAATGTGGTTTTCCAAGGCTCAACCACAACCTTTACAATGGTTTTTCACGGGCTCAACCAAAACCCAACACCCAACTTTCCAAGGCTAAGTTGGAACCTTTACATTTTCAAACACCCTAGCTTGAAAACAACAACTTAGAGTGAATCCCTCACTCTAAGAACACAAAGATGAGTAGAAGAAAAAGTACCTATGATCACAAATTGATCTAAGTGGTACACGGTTCAGAGCTAAACACAATAACAGAAGATAGATGTTTAAGTTCAGTGAAATACAAGAGAAATTATAAGCTTTTTACTCTTTCTTGGCTTAAATATGATGGAATCTTTGTAAATGAAGCCAAAGGTTGTCAAAAGTTTGTTTCTTAGCGTTTGAAGATCCTTTTATAGTTGGAAAAGCTTGTCTGATGACTGTTGGAACGTTTTTGACTGTTAGAAACAGTTTGGGGAAGGTTCTAGCCGTTAATCTGTCTTATAGTGGCCTAGTGTATGTTACAAATAGAGGGCACTTAGTTGACTAGCATTTTTCTCTTGGTCGACTAAGTTGATTCTATCTCGGTCGTAGATTTCACAGAGAACACTTAGTCGACTAACCCATTTTCTTGGTCGACTAAGTTGGTTCTATTTCTCACTAAGCTTCAGCCTTTTACTTCTCCACTTTGAGCTTTGTTTAACCAATGATCTTCCTTGTTCCATCAGAGATTTTCTTTTCTATTAATCCTCTTTGTTCATTATCCAAATCACATCTTTAAGTGCTCATTAGGAAGATGAGTTATTGTTCCTTTAAGAACTTTTATCCTGCACACTTGAGTAGAGATATTAGACACACAAGGATGAAAATGTTTTATAATCATCAAAAACTAATGGAGCCAGCAATCTCCCCTTTTTTGATGATGACAAAACATTCCTTGGTTAACAGCATTGTGTCTTTTTAATTCCTTTTTAGTTTTTGCAGAAGTGAGGGATTTCTCCCCATTACTTCATGCTCCCCCTAAGTTTGTGCATATTTTTCATTCATTCCAGCCAGTTTTTATCCAAGTTATGTTCATAGTGACATTGTGCATTCTTGTCTAAGTCAAAAAATGTTCATATGTTCAAATTTAAAAGCAATTGACAAGTTAACAGATTATCATTAGTTTTTCATTTTTGCCAATTTTTGTCAATAACATGTTGATTCTAGATTTCATTCAAACCATTCATTTTTTAGCAGATATTTTATGAACATCATCAATATATACTCAAACACATATTCAACTTTACATTATCATGTCAGAAATGGTTTATCAACATAATATCTTAATATTAGCATAACATCAGAAAAAAAATTAATAGTAGCATTGTACAATATCAACAGAAAATTTCCAACAACACTTCATAATACCATAAACACCATTTTCAGAGATCAAAAACCATAAATAACTATCAGCATGCATGTTGCAAACAACCATAATGTTAACCAAAATTAAAATCCAATGTTTCAATGCCATTTTGGCACAAAATAACCATTAAAACAGTAACCACAAATTTGTTCCAAAACTACCCCTGAATTGAATTTTCTTCATAGATGTCCTAAAATCCTTGTACCTCTACCTTCGAATTTTTTATTTTTACTTTTGCTACTCTCTCTTTTTGTCATTATCAGAAGGGGGTTTTGAGGCATTAATCTTCATAAGGAGATGGTGTTGATTCAGGGGATATTGTCTGCTCCCACTAAGGATTCAGAGGAACAGGAGAGGGTGGTCTCAGAGGTGGCTGAATAGATGCTTCAGGAGGTTGCTGAGGAGGCTGAGGAGGTGTCTGTGCAGTTTTCTAAGGAGTTGTCTGAACAGAGATTTCTATTGGTGCTTGAGGAGAGGTTACGGGAAGTGATTTTGCTTTCTTTGCCAATCTTGAAGACTTCCTTATCCCTGGAGGTACTGATTTTTTGGCTGTTTTCTTTTGTCTCATGACAGGTGGTTGAGGCTTAGTTGCAGGAGTTGTTTCTTTTGTTTTTCCTTTTCCTTTGTCTTTCTCTTTCTCTGCAACTTCCTGTTCTGAAGTCATTTCTTGGGCAGCTTGAGCTGCTGCTGCCTCTTTCTGTGCTTGCTCTTCTCTCACCATTTGGTAGAAAAGTCCCATTACAAACACTTCATCAAAGTGAGGAGAAGATGCTTCTTGTTCAGGTTGTGGTGGAGGTTAATTCTCATGAGGGCCAAGTGGTGAACCAATTAACATAGTTCCTTGATTAAATGTTTCCTTTCCTATTGAGGTGGATTTGAGAGGTTTCTCAAATCTTGGTTCAGGGCCTTGATGTCTAGGATTTGCACTCTGGTGGGCTGAACCTTCAGCTTGAAATTCAGGGCTTGCATTTTGGAATTTAGAACCTTCTGGTTGTAAGGCTGATCCTTCAGCATCTTGTCTTTTTGGTGTCATGCTTTGAGTAGTAGAAGAGTCAGCTTCAGCAAGTCCAGATGGCATTTCGAATTTTTCTTTCAAGCTGGCCTCAATCTCATTCATCATGTCCTCAATTTTCAAAAGCCTTGCTCTTTGATTAGTGAGCTTGGCATCCATTCTTATCAACAGATTGAACATAACTTCATTGGAAAAATGGAGGGGCTGCTGTTTCTGGTGGTGTGGGGGCTACCTCTGGCTGGGTTTGCACTGAGGTAATTTTGGAGGTTTTGCTGAAAGTGTCCCCATACACCTTGTATCCCATCTTAATCAGACTTCCTAAGAAGATGGGCTAATCTCTACTCTTTACCATGTCCATATCATACCTCTTAGCCCAAATTCCCTTCTTCTTGACAAAGGATGTGATTACATTGCCATATGGCAAATGAATCTTTTCCAGTTTACGTGCTACCCTCATTCTTTCAATCATGAACCTTCCAAGGTTTAGAACTTCTTCAGTGAAAGCATGTTCCATTAGCCAAAGATCTTGAAGGCTGATGTAGCTTAAGCTACCATTCCTGCCATACAGATTAACAGCTACAAAATAATGCAGGATTCTAAATTGTGGGCTAATGATCAGTCATGCATTGCTATTTGAAAAAAATTTCTCTTTCTTTCCACTAATAATTTCCCACACAGATGCATGATCATACTTGTCAGGCATTCATACTCTCCATCTTCACCTTCTATTTCTAACAAATTACTCAAATCTGAAGTTGTAACCAAAAACTCTTTCCCATTCAAAAATACATTCAAATTGTCTTCTGAAAAGTCCTCCAAATCATCAAGTTCTCTCTTACTTAATGCAATATTGGCATATAATTCCTTAACTAAGCTAGCACTATATGCTATGTCCTTAAAAGAACTATAATCTTTGATTTTCATTTCATTGAAATAGTCGATTAAACTAGTTAGAAGTTCAGGGGTTTCATTGAAGCTATCCTAGTCAATGAATTTCTCGTAAGTTATAGGTGCATTCTCTATTTTCCTGAATCTCTCCTCATGAATTTTGTTTCTAAATTTGAGAGATGATGAGGATGAAGTACCTTTTGAAGACATTTTCTTTTTGTCTTTCCTTTTTGATTTTCTAGATTTCTTCTTCTTTTCTATCTGTTTCTTCTGTTCAAAATCTTTATCAGACTTTTTCTTTTAAAAACCCGATACTCCCTTCAGCTTCTTTTGTGGATGTTTTGACTTAGGACTCTCTTCTATTGGTATTTTTCCTTTCTTCTTCTCTAGTAGCTCTTGAAGTAGGGTCTATTTGGCCATTTGGAGTTTTGAAGGTGATTTCACTCTTAGGGTTTCAAGTGGCGAGAGGAGAAGGGTTCAGGTTGATTTCAAATGAGGGAATGCAGATGAGAATACTTGGGTTTTGAGAGAATCGGTTATCAGAAGATGAAAAATAGAAGTGATTGATAGTTTCTAATTTACGAACCGTCTGCCTCCCCCTTAACAATTGCCTCAATTTCCTAAAATTTCAAAACTCCCTCTCAAATATTAACTATTTGCTGCCTCAGGTTTTCCCTTTTCCTTTATTACCCAGTAAGCATGAAATTTCATAATTTTAATCCTTTATCATTCAGCCAACAGTTCTTTGGTTCTAATGAAACAGAATCCTTTTAGTTGACTATGTTTCACACTTTAGTCGATTAAGTGCCTTATGATTTTCTCTACTTAGTCCAGGCTTCTCCCTACAACTTTTCCAAACAACTCATTCCTAGATTTCTTCTAATTTCACAAAATCTATCTTCACTAAGAAGTTTGGTAAATATGTCAACAAGCTGATGCAAAGTGCTCACAAATTCAATATTAATTTCACCCTTAGTTACATAATCTCTAATGAAGTGGTGTCTAACCTCAATGTGTTTAGTTCTTGAGTGTTGTACATGATTCTTTGAAATATTTATAACACTGGTGTTGTCACAATATATGGGAGTGTTATTCATTGGCAATCCATAGTCTTTCAATTGTTGTTTGATCCATAAAACTTGTGCACAACAACTCCTTAAGGATACATATTTAGCTTCAGCATGGACAATGCTATAGAATTCTGCTTTTTACTTGACTAGGATACAAGCATGCTACTTAGGAATTGACATGTTCCACTAGCACTTTTCCTATCAGTTTTACTTCCAGCAAAGTCAACATTTGAATATCCTACTAGGCTAAATAATGATTATTTTGAATACCAAATTCTTAAGGCTTGAGTTCCTAAGAGATATCTAAAAATTCGATTTACAGTTGTTATGTCACGACTCGGAACTCCAATCAAGCTCGTGACAACCGCCACTATGTCTCGATAGACATTCCTACCCCGAATGCCGACTGAAACCTCGTAAGGCTTTTATATCAGTTTTCTCACTTTCCCTGTGAGTAATAGTTACTAAATATCATATTTTAAAAGATCATAAATCATTTCCATGTCAAAACATTAAAAAAATATTTTCTGTCTCACAAGGGCATTTTGGTTAATTTTCCTCAAAAATTTTGAAACCATCTAAAAATGTAACGTATGAGTGAAAAACACATATTTCATGATCAAAAATATGTTTTGCTATCCAAAACATTCATTTAAAGTGAAAGTGTAGCTATTAGAATAGAATAAAAATATTTAATAAAATATTTCATTTTCTTATAAAATAATTTTTATAGAGTTACCCATAAATAATTTTTGTACCGTAAAAGCAAAATAAATTCGTACATACAGTAATACAGATAACCAGAGTATGCAAAATAATTTACAATGACATGTGGGCCCTCGAATGATCAAAAGTACCGAAAGCTGTGAACCAACTATTTCAAAGGGTGTGTCACAACCCGGAACTCCCATCGAGCCCGTAACAACTGCCGCGATGTCTCGATAGGCATTCATTCCCCGAATACCAATCGAAACCTTGCAAGGTTTTTGTACAAGTTTTCTTACCTCCCCTGTGAGTAATCATTCCAAACATCATGTTTTAAGGGGTTTCAAACTTTTTCCAACTCAGAACAATAGAAATGTAGATTTTGCCTCATAGAGGCATTTTCGTCTTTTTTCTTCAAAGTTCTCGAACTTGACCAAAAACGTAGTATATGAGTCTAAAACACGTATTTTGAAATCAAAAATGCGTTTTACAATCTAAAACACTATTTTAAAATGAAATTGTAGGTATTAAGACATAATCAAAATATCTAATAAAATATTATAATTTCTTATAAAACAATATTTTTAGAACATTACGTAAATAATTTTTACAGTGTAAAGGCAAAATATATTCTTATGTACTATAATACAGATAACTGGAATATGAAATCTAATTTACAATGGCACGTGGGCCCACAATGAACAAAAGTACTGAGGACAGTGAACCTATGATTTTTTGGAGTAGTAAAGCCAATGGTAATCCTCGACAATATCTACTATCTACAGGCTCTCCCGGGCCTGAAATGTTGGAGAAAAGGGTGGTGAATTTACACAACTCAGTGAGCAAACAAATATCACCTAAAGCATCTAAAGGCGAGTAATTGGAGACGAATATAATAAATCATTACAAAATTATTCATAACATAGTAACAAATTTTAAACCATTCATAATATTCAAAATGGCTTATGAATCTCAAAAAAAAAAAACATGGCTCTTGCTCAAAATCTCATTCTTGGGGATACCTTGGCCGGGGCATCCGATCGAGATAGCCAAGGTAGTAAAATATTTCATATACTCATAAAAATATTTTTATTTTGAAAACGCAGCCATTCCTTGGCGTTAGCGGAGTTCACCCTCACGTGGTGGTTCGATGTGATGTGAACTCTAACCATTCCTCGAGAGATACCCTATGCACCTCTACAACTGACGTATAAATTAACGGGGTTTATCGTGCCCCTCTAATAGGTCGGTCCATGGAAACCCGTCGACTGCAGTAAGCTAATTACTATCCCACCAATCAGTAGAAATTTTAGCAGCATGACTAGACAATTTTAACACTAACCAGCTTGCATGACAAATAACATTTCATATATATTTACAACACAATAACCAACCAGCCAATCACGCACAATTGTCATAAGCCATTTAGACCAAAATACAATTTATCAAGCAACAAATTGCAGTATCCAAGTACTCTATTTTCTAAATCATTATCAGTTTCGAAACAATTTATATAATAATTTTATTTTAAACACATTTATTTCTAAAACATAAGGATTTTCCTTTTCTTAAATCCATATTCCATAAAATTCATAATAATAGACAAAAACCACTTTAGATAATTTAAACGATAGTAAGTTTACTCACAATGTCAGAAGATCGGATTTTCGAAGTACTTTGTCTAGCGATCCTCAAGTGAAATTTCCTTGCCTTTGTTGAAAGGCTCACCACCTTGACACAGTACAAAATCAAGGGATTTACTACATTGATGCTAAACTAAAATAAACTAATTTAGACTCTATACTAATGCATGATATGAAATGCAAATTGTTCGAATATCGTTTAAACGCGGTATCGACTAAATTTGGCCTATCACCCGATTAAATGACGATTGTGTCCAAATCACTTCCAAATTGCTCCATTTCTTTTCCAATATTTCAATTCACCAAACACAAGCTAAATTACCCAAAAATTCAGCATAATTACCTTCATAATTCTTCATGAAAAATTCAGCCATTATAGGTGCACTAACACCAAAATTGTTCCTACTTGATTTTCACACCACAAACCATCAATTCTCAACCAATTCACTTGAAATATAATCAAATCCATCATTCCCACACAACATACAAGGTTCGGCCAAAGGAGGTTAGTGGGGGAAATCAAATTTTTCCTTGTTGTTTTGCTTCTAAACATGCTTAACTATCTCTAAACACTAACATAACTCAAAATCAAACAATTTCAACATCATTTCTATCACAATACCCATTTGGCCAGCCATGAACTCTCTATGACCACATGCAATTCAGCCATGGAAATAAGAAAATAATGTATGGGTAGTGTAGATCTCAAGGAAAATTAAAAAAAATTTAACTTACCTAGATTGATTCCTTGGATTTTCACACTTTCCCCTTGATTTTTCCACCTAGGTTTTTGTTCTTCCTTTCTTCTTGTTTGACCAACCATGGGGGCTGAAAATGGGGGTTTTATGGCTGATGTTTCAAGTTTAATATTAAAGAATTCAAGCTTGACATGTGGCACAATGTCATTGGTCCATATTTTAATTATTTTGACTTTTTCACTTAATTTTCCACCACATTTTTATGTCTTATTTATCCATTCCCACCATAAATAAAATCCACAAATTTGACAAATGTTGATGGTGCAAAATTACCATTTTGCCCCCGATATGGTAATATTACCATTTTGCCCTTACACTCCAAAAATACTGAAAATTGAAAATTTTTCGCTACTAAACCTCATATTATACTCCAAATGATTAATCTTGGCTAAAATTTTCATCAAATATCCAAATTTAAATTTTGGGTGGCAAAATGACCATTTTGCCCCTAATCGATCAATTTTCTCGATTGACTCCAAATCGGTCCTCGAACTTTGAATTGTCATTTTAATTCATTTCTGGATTATGAAATTCCCAATTTCATCATAAAATTCCTATTTTAATTAGTTCGAGGTATAAATCGACTTAGTTGTACTTCTAAGTACAATACCACCTTTTATCTACTTTATCGAGCTATTCAAATGTACAGGCATGATGTCAGATATATAAATGACATGATAGATAATTTTAGGGTCGAGCTTGACAGGGTGCAAGTCCACAAGCAACCCTCGACAAAGTCTGCTATCTATAGACAACTCCGAGTGTGAAATAGGTGGAAATGAGGGTGATGGGATTATATAATCTCAGTGAGTAAACAAACATCGTCTGAAATATCTAAAGTCGAGTAGATGGAGACAATTGAAATAAATCATCATAAATTAGTTCATAACATCAAAACAAATTTCAAACCATCTAAACCAGTTACATTTCATCCAAAATGTTGGTCCTAAAGTGAGTGCTAGAGGGGGGGTTGAATAGCACTATCTTGGCTCTTTTGCAAGATTGAGACTTGATCTCAAAACAATAGAGGCAAAACAAAAGAGACAAAGGACAAAGTATTTATAGTGGTTCGGTCCAAGACCTACATCCACTACCTTGATTATCCAGCCAAGGATTTTCAAACAAATCACTAGAACGGTGGAATTCACAAGCTTCCACCAAGCTTTTACAATGGCTTTTCCAAGGCTTAGCCATAACTTTTACACTAGTTTTTCACGGGCTCAACTAAAACCCCAATGTGATTTTTCAAGGCTCAACCACAACCTATCACTAGTTTTTCATGGGATCAACTAAAACCCAAAGTTGTTTTTCAAGGCTTAACAATAACCTATCACTAGTTTTTCCCGAGCTAAACTAGAACCCAACACTCAACTTTTCAAGGCTAAGTTGGAACCAACAAGCATTCAAGCAAACCTTGCTTGAAGCAAACACTTAGAGTGAAACACTCACTCTAAGAATACAAAGAGAAATAGAGAAAGTACCTAATGATCACACGGTTGATCTATGTGGTACAAGTTTAAGTGCTAAACACAAATACAAAGAATGGACGTTGGAGTTCATTGAAGAGTACAAATGATATTCAAGTTTGCTACTCTTTTTTTGGCTTGAATATAATGGTGTCATTGTGTATAAAGCCAAATGATGTTCAAAGTTCTCTAAAATCTATCAAAAAAATTATTTTCTTGGCATTTGAAGATCCTTTTATAGTTGGAGAGGCTTGTTTGATGGCTGTCGGGACATTTATGACCGTTAGAAATAGTTTGGGGAAGATTCTAGCCGTTATTCTGTCTTGAAGTGGTCTGGTGCATGTTGCAGATAGAGAGCACTTAGTCGACTAAAATTTTTCCCTTGGTCGACTAAGTCGGTTCTGTTTCAGACACAGATTCCAAAAAGCACTTAGTCAACTAACCCATTTTCTTGGTCGACTAACTCGATTCTGTTTCTCACTAAGCTTCAGCCTTCCACTTCTCCACTTTGACCTTTGTTCAACCAATGATCTTCCTTGTCATATCAGGGGACTGATTTTATAATAATCATCCTTGTTCCTTATACAAATCACATCTTTAAGAGCTCATTAGGAAGATTGATTCATTGTTTCTTTGTAGACATTTCCCCTGCACACTTAAGAAAGATATTAGACACAAAAGACATGGGAATGTTTTATTATCATCAAAAACTAATGGAGCCAACAATCTCCTTTTTTTGATGATGACAAAACATCTCTTGGTTAACAGCATAGTGTCTTTTTAGTTCTCTTTTGGTTTCTACAGTCAATGAGGATTGCTCTTACTAAGTTCGTGCTCCCCCTAAGTTTGTGCATATCTTTCATTCATTCCAACAGGTTTTTATCCAAGTTATGTTTATAGTGGCATTGTACATTCTTGCTCTGGATAGAAAATGTTCATATATGTAGATTGAAAAGCAATTGACAAGTTGACAGATTATCATTAGTTTTTTGTTTCTGCAAGTTTTTGTCAACTGTTTGTAATTTCCAGATTTAATTCAAACAATCATTTTTTAGCAAACTCTCTGTAAATCATCATCCATATGTACTCAAACACATATTCAGTTTTGCCTTATCATGTCAAAATCGGTTTATCAACATGATCACTCAATATCAGCACAATTATCAAAAAATTATAGCAGTATTTCATAGATATCAGCAGAAAATTTCTAGCAATGCTTCACAATGCCATAAATATCATTTTCAAAAGCATAGATAGATGTTAACAAGCATATTTCATACATCCATAAAGTCAGCCAAGATTAAGATTCAATGTTTGAATGCCATTTTGGCATAAATATCCAACAAAAACAGTAACTGCAGATTTGTTCCTAAAATGCCTTTTAAGTCAAATTTCCTTCCTAGCAACCTTAGAAGTCCGGTACCTCTACCCTCATGATTTTTTATTTTTCTTGATGTTTTTCCTAAAAGTCCAGTACCTCTACCCTTAAGATTTTTTATTTTTCTTTGGTTTTTCTACTCCCTCTTTTTGTCATCATCAATGAGGGGGGTTAAGACATCATTCTTCAAAGGGAGATGGTGTGGATTTAGAGGAATCTGACCATTGTTCCCATAAAGGATTCAGAAGAAGAGGAGAGGGTGGTTTCAGAGGTGGTTGAGTGGATGCTTCAGGAGGTTGCTGAAAGGACTGTGGAGGTGTCTGTGCAGCTTGTTCAAGAGTAGCCTGATCAAAGACTTCTATAGTGGCTTGAGGAGAGCTTCCAGGAGGTGATTTTGTTTTCTCTGTCAGTTTGGAAGACTTCCTTGTTCTTAGAGCCATAGATTTTTTGGCTGTTTTCTTCTGTCTCATGGCAGGTGGCTGAGGCTTAGTTGCTACAGTTGCATATTTTGTTTTTCCTTTTCCTTTGCCTTTTTCTGCAACTTCTCTTTTTGAAGTCATTGCTTGGGCAGCTTGAACTGTTGTTGCCTCTTTCTCTGCTTTCTCTTCTCTTACCATTTAATAGAATAGTCCAATGCAGACACTTCATCAAAGTGAGAAGGGGATGCTCCTTGTTCAGGTTATGGTGAGGGTTGATGCTCAAGAAAACCAGGTGGTGAACCAACTACCTCAGTTCTTTGGTTAGATGTTTCCTTTTCTGCTGAGGTGGTTTTGAAGGGCTCTTTAATTCCTGGTTTAGGGCTTTGATGTCCAACACTTGCACTCTTATAGGTAGACCATTCAGCTTGAAATTCAAGGCTTGCATCTTGGAATTCAGAACCTTCTGGTTGCAAGGCTGATCCTTCAGCACCTTGTCCTTTTGGTGTTATGCTCTCAGTAGCAGAGGAGTCAGTATCAGCAAGTCCAGATGGTATCTCAGATTTTGCTTTCAGGCTGGCCTTAATCTCATTCATTTTTTCTTCAATTTTCACAAGCCTTGCTCCCTGATCAGTGAGCTTGGCATACATTCTCATCAGCAAATTGAACATTACTTCATTTAAGAAGGGAGGGACTGCTGTTTTTGGTTGTGTAGGGGCTGCCTCTGGCTGAGTTTGTATTGAGGTCATTTTGGAGGTCTTGCTGAAAGTGTCCCCATATACCTTGTATCCCATCTTGATCAGACTTCCCAAGTAGATGGGCTGATCTCTACTCTTCACCATGTCCAAGTCATACCTCTTGGCCTATACTTCTTTCTTCTTAACAAGGGATGTGATTACATTCCCCTATGACAGATGAATTTTGTCCAACTTGCAGGTACTTGTCATCCTTTCAATCATGAACCTTTCAAGGTTCAAAACTTTTCCAGTGAATGCATGCTCCATCAACCAAAGATCTTAGAGGCTAATGTAGCTTAGGCTTCCACTTCTACCATGCAGATTGGCTGCCACAAAGTAATGCAAGATTCTAAATTGTGGACTAATGATCAATCCTACATTGCTCTTTAAAGAAAATTTTTCTTTCTTTCCAGTGATAATTTCCCACACAGATGCAAGATCATACTTGTCAAGCATTTCATACTCTCCATCTTCTCCCTCAATTCCTAGCAGATTACTCAAATCTGAAGTTGTGACTAAAATCTATTTCCCATTTAAAAACACATTCAAGTTATCCTCTGAAAAGTCCTCTGAATCATCAAGCTTTCTTTCACTAAATGCAACACTAGCATAGAATTCTTTAACTAAACTAACACTACACGTCTTGTCCTTGAAAGAGCTATACTCCTCAATCCCCAATTTATTAAAATAGTTTGTTAAGCTTGTTTGGAGTTTAGGGGTTTCACTGAAACTCTCCCAATCAATGTACTTTTCGCATGTAATGGGAGCATTTTCAATTTTCTTAAACCTCTTTTCATGAATTTTGTTCCTAAATTTTAGGGATAAAGCAAATTATGTACCTTTTTCTCCTTTGCTCTTTTTTCCCAGTTTCTCAGTCTTCTTCTTTTTCTCTTTTTGTTTCTTCTTCTCAGAATCTTTCCCAATCTTCTTTGTTACAGAACTTGAAGCTCGTTTTTGTCTTTTCTTTGGGTGCTCAGCTTCGGGATCTTTTTCTGCTAGTCTCTTCCTCTTTTTCTTTGCTAGCAAATCCTTAGGCAAGGTCAACTTGGCCATTATGATTTCTGAAGATGATTTTTACTTAAGGTTCCAAGATGTGACAGAAAAAGAGTTCTCGATTGGTTTCAGAAGAAGAAGAAAAACAAATGAGATTGCTAGGGTTGAGAGAGCCGATTATCTGAAGATCAATAAGTGATTGATAGTTTCTGACTTAGAAATCGTATGCCTCCCTCTTTATCAATTGCCTTATTTCTTAAATTTCAAAACTCCCTCTAATATTTTTACTGTTTACTGCTTTAGGTTTTCCCTTTTTATTTCATTACCCGGTAAGCATAAAATTCCATTACTTTAATCCATTAATATTCATCAGTTAGTTCTTTTATTCTAATGAAACATAATGCTCTTTGTTGACTGAGTTTCACACTTTAGTCGACTAAGTCCCTTATGTTTTTATTTATTTAGTCCAAACTTCTCCCTATAACTCTTCCAAACAACACATTCCTAGATTCCTTCTAATCTCACAAAATCTAACCTCACTAAGGGGTTTTGTAAATATGTTAGCAAGTTGATGCAATGTGCTCACGAATTCAATATTGATTTCTCTCTTAGTTACATAATCTCTAATAAAGTGATGTCTAACCTCAATGTGTTTAGTTCTTGAGTGTTGTACAGGATTCTTTGAAATATTTATAGCACTGGTGTTGTCACAATATATGGGAGTGTTATTCATGGACAACCCGTAGTCTTTCATTTGTTGCTTAATCCATAAAACTTGTGCACAACAACTTCCTAAAGATACATATTCAGCTTCAGTTGTGGACAATGCTACAGAATTCTACTTTTAATTTCTTATAGTATTTTTCATTACCCAAGCTTTTTTTCCATTTTCATGCAAGAGTTGAAAGTGGGTATTACTCATCCTTGCTGGTCGAATCTTCAAGGAATGATTTTGAGTGATTATTTTGGTAGATTTAGGTGAATCTAGTGTTGTTTAGTTAGGTTGTAATGAAAAATATTGAAATTTGGCAAGAAATTGCATTTTCCCTCATTGAACCCATTTATACCGAATATTCTAGGGTAAGATTGGCGGCTGATTTCAATGATCTTTCATGGTATTTAAGTGTATTGTGATGAATTAAGGATATAAAAATTAAATGGGAATTTTCTGAGGGAAATTATGAATTTTTACCTAATAGGGCTAATTTCATAATTTATGGCCTAGACTGATAATTTGCACCATATTTATGGACATTAAGTTAATTTGGGTATAATTGAGGTATAGGAATTGAAGGAAATCAATTTAGAATTTATTTGGAGATTTTAGAGAATTAAATCGCGCACCATACACGTTAGGCCGAATATCGTGCTTAAGCAATTTTTCGGACAATTGCATAGCATTTTATGCATTCATGTAGATTTATGAAGCCTGAAATTAATTAGGATTAATTGACACAATTTATTGAATTTTGCGTCATGGATTATGGATAGATGATGAGTAAATTGATTCGAGTAAGAGACTGCACCCGAGGACGAAAAATAGGAGTATTTCTACTCCTAATACAGTGAGTAAACTATTTATCACCTTAATTATCTAAAGGAATTTTATTCAATTTGATGATTTTATGAAAAATTATTTTATTTAGTAAATTACTTATTTTACAAGAAAATTGTGAATTTTATAAAATAAAATGGATTTATAAAATAAATTGAATTTTTATAAATTGATTTGAAAAATTGAACAATTGATTTTGAAACCAGAATAATCGGAGACTACTTGTATTATTGTGAATTATGTTTTAAATTAATTGGCTTATGATGTTTATGGCATGATTGGCTAATTGTTTATTGTGTTGAAAATGTATACAATCTGCTTTGTACTGATGAAACGTTTAGCAATAAAAATTGACAATTTATGCTATTGAAATATTTATTTAATTGGTGGATTGTTATCTACTGCAGTAGATGGGTTTCCGTGGACTGGCATAATTATAGGTGGCACGATAAAACCCATATATATATATATATATATATCTTTATCTCAGTTGTAGAGGCATACAGGGTTATTTAATTGTCTTGAGATAAGATAGAGTTCACTTCACGTCAAACCACCACGTGAAGGCGAACTCAGCTAACGCCAAGGAATGGCTGATTTTGAACAATTATGAGAATTTTTGACAACCTTGGCAGGCTTGGTTGAATGCCTCTGATCAAGGTGTCACTGAGCACAAGATTTTATGGCATGAGCCACAATTTTACGAATAATCATAAGCCACGTAAATTTTCAAGTGAAATGAAATTAATCCACTTAGCAAAAAGGAAATAAAGTGTTATTAACATCTTACCCTAGTTTATGTTAATCGTCTCCTTTTACTCGACTTTAGATAGTTTCGATGGTAATTATTTACTCACTGAGATTTTATAATCTCACCGCCTCATTTCCTCACATTTTAGGATCTGAGTAGCCTGTAGTTAGTGGATTCGATCAAGGACCCTAGTGGACTTGAATCGACAAGAACTGTAGGTTCACAGTCTCCATGCATTTCGGTTAGTTGTGGGCCACGGGTCACTGTAATTCAAATTTTATATTTTAGTTGTTTATATTATGGTCTGGAAAAACGTAATTAATTTTTTTACGTTGCGAAAATTATTTATTGATAGTTTTATAAAAAAAATTTTATGAGAAAATATATTATTTTATTAAATATTTTTATTATATTCAAATAATTAAATTTTTAATCCCAAATAAATGTTTTTGATACTTAAATTTATTTTTATCATGATATGTGCGTTTTCTACGCATTTACAATGCTTTTAATAAAATTCAAAATTTTCAGTGAAAAACAACGAAAATGCCCTTGTGAGCCAGACGAAAATTATTTTAGCATTTTTAAATTGAAAATGACTTTGGTACTGGAAGTGTAGTATTCAATAACTGTCGCTCACTAGGGAAGTACGAAAGCTGATGCTAAGCCTTGCGGAGTTCCGGTCGACATTCCGACTAACGAGTGCCCATTGGGATGTCGCGACGGTTGTCATGGGCCCGATGGGGAGTTCCAGGTCGTGACAATTCAGTTGGTTACAGAGCATGGTTTAAAAATCAAAGATTTTAGATTTTAAAGCTTTGGATTTTAAAGTTTTGGGTTTTAAAGATGTTTTGAGAAATCCACACTGACACTTCGTGGCCCGAGTCAAGATTAGGTCAAGGGTGTGCATTAGTATATAGTATCTAAGAATTTGCTAAATTGATTTTATTTATTTTATAGATCACAATGTCTAGTAAAGGTGATGACTTTAACCTTTTTTGGAGCATTAGTGAGAATGATGATATTAGCATTTCTTGGAGCACTAGTGAGGGATCATTAGAATCCACAGCTGGGAGTCATAGACGCTCGGTACCCAGTAGCCCAAAAAGGTATCCTTTAAGAGTTCCTGATAATTGGGATCCTTCAAATTTGAGAGCACAGGTTCAGACACTTGAGAGTTTTAGTGATAGTGAGACCTATAAGAGCATTAGCAGTAATGATACTAATCTGTGTATAAGAAATTCCTTCATCAAGGAAGTTGAGAGGTGCACTGAGGAGAGGGAAAGAACGAGGAGATTAGAAGAGACTTTCGCTACTAGGAGATCTCCTTCGTTAGTAATTAGACCCTTTCCTCTTGGCGGTGGACCAAGCGTAAGAGGTCGACAAGGAAAAAGTAAACCAAGAATGTCTGTGATTGATCCTTCTCCTAGAAAAACGTTTGTGATACGAGATTTTCCTCCTAGGTGCGGAAAGAATTTTGCACCAATAAGTGATGAAGAACGTCGGAGGATCCAACAAGCTTGGATGGAAAAACAGAAAGGAAAGTCCCGAATGATGGAGAATGATACCGAATAAGATGAATCGAGTGATACTTGATGGGCTAGTTAGGCTACCCACAACTTCAAATTTTGACAGAAACAATGTAAGCGGAAATAGCTATTTTTGTATAACAAAAGTGGATTGGCAATATAAGTAGTAAGACTGAACATTTACCGTAGTGGCGTAATTGGTCCCTAGATAATGAAATTAAGTCAAGGATTGTAATATTGGAATATAGAGGAAATTAAAGAGTGATACCACAAAGTTTTAAGATGAGAATTTAGTATAAATATGGTTTATTAAAGGTAAACAATGGAGTTTGGCAAAAAAATAAATAAATCCTTGATTAATAAGGACTAAAGAGGAGAATGTACCGAAATATGAACTGCTCTGTGGTTTATGGTATTAGAGGTGAATAAATTATCAGAGTCATCAGACATGAAGAATAATCAAATATGAATAATAAAAATAGTAGTGGGGTGCGATCATATCAATACTGATGCACTGGATCCCATCAGCACTCCGAAGTTAAGCGTGCTTGGGTGAGAGTAATATTAAGATAGGTGACCCTTTGGGAAGGATGTCTTCCAATAAAGTATGGAGCATAGGGAATTTTAAAGATATTTATTGATGGAAGTGCAAATGATAGAGTATATTTTCCCTCATAAATTTCAGTCTATTTGAGGAATTTTTAGAGTAAATTAATGGATGAGAGTAGCAAGGACTGGATTATGATCCAAATATTTAAAGATTGAGGGTGATGTGGATTGATTAAAAGATATTGACAATGAAAAGGGATTTTGAAAAGGATTCAAAGGGAAAACAGGAGTAAGAAGTTTAACACTTTCGTTAAATTTTGTGATAACCTGACTCTAAGGAGTTGTAGCAAACAAGGAAATAACCATACCTATCTTTGTAAAAAGAACTAAGAGGTTGTTTTACTTCGTACAACCAGTACGGAGTATAAGATAAATGTTCAAATAGTTTGATATGTATAGTAATTATCGGATATGACAAAAGTAGACTAGTAACATAGTTATTACGGAAGAATAGTTATTCTAGCATTCTGGTCAAAAAAGGGCACTTCTTTGGAGTATACATAAGTAAGAACAAATTAGAAACCAGTATTTAATAAAAATTACACTGAATATTGAAGTGGAGGTATATGAATGTCAATATTGAATTATATGTGAGTAAGATATATGGAGATTAAGGACTCTGATTGAACATTGTAGTAGGAAGTAAATTTTACAAGAGCAGTCTCCACGATGGTAACAAATACAGAGAATTTTAATAGATAGATATACGATAAATTGTCGATGTTATAAATGGTTTTAAGGATGAATCATTGGTAGTTTAAGTCTTTAATAAATTTTATTAAGATATGTATTAAAGCAACTTGAAAGCATAAGAGAATGACACGCTAATTGAAGAACTCCTACGTGAATTTAAATATGGGGAGTGACATAAAGATGAGACTTATGAGATGGAAAGGTTAGATGAATGTATGGGATATTGATAAGAGATGTTGATACTAAGTAATGAGAATGTGAATGGAGAGGACAAGAATGATATAGCAAGTAAATACATATACATAGAATATAGTTATGGAAATTTTTAAATATTGATTTGATTTGGTTGGATGGAAAGGTTTTGGATTCGAACCTCTCCGTGTCCAACTGCAGGCTGCAGACTGCAAGGAAGACTGTGCGAGGGGGATGAGGATCTAGACATGACGGTACCTTGGAGAGATAATCATTTGAGGAGGATGCCACATGTGGAATTGGCAATTTGAAATTTAATGATTCAAAAATGTTGAATCTGGGCTGAGTGTTACGTAAGGTTTTATAAAAGAGATTGATATATAAATTACTTGAGAGATCAATTTAAAAGCCTATTGGGTTCAAGTGTGACTTATAATATGAACAATCGAGTTAAGGAAAAATCTTTAGGACACTAATGACCCTATAAAACATTCATGAGTATTCAATTACAATTCGATGGAAACGATGAGGTGACATAATGATACGTAGGATCAAGAAATCTAAGTATATATACAATTAGGGATAATAAGAAAATAGTATAAGTATGCAAATAGTATAAGACTATGCACGGATACGATGAAAATATTGATAAGAATTATGGAAAGTATTCTAGTGGATTTTGGTTATGGAGAAAGACGAACAAAAGAAAAATTGGTTCAAAGGAATTGGAGAATAAAGGCATTTGTATGTAAAGGGAAATATAGACTTATAGTTTAAAACCTAATGAAGGTAACATAGATCATGACTGTGGAAAATACTACAAATATGACTTTAAAAGACAATGTTAGATAAGAGTGAAGTAGTCAAGTTGACCTAGAGGTAAACAAATTGAAGTTCTCTATAATAAGTGATGACATGGGAAATTAAGTATTAAAGGATAAGACAATACCCCCGTTTGTTCTTCAGATTTGATTGAAGAAATTTTGAGGATAAAATTTTATTTTAAGGGGGGTAGTGTTGTCAAACCCTGCTCTATAAAATAATTACGATGTCATTTACATGCTCAATGGAATGTTTGAATATTTGGGAAGTTCGAGAAATCATTAAAAGACAATATTGCCTCTAATACTACTATTAAGTCGATTAAACCTCGAATGAGTTCAAATAAGGATTTTAAGAGTGAAATCGAGAATTTCACAATCCAGGGACAAATTAAAACAGTGATTCGAAGTTCGAGGTTCGGTTTAGAGTCAATCGAGAATATTGACCAATTAGGAACAAAACAGTCATTTTGATATTTAAGGACAAAATGGAGATTTCTATAAAAGATTTTGATCACATTTGACTAAGATTAATCATTTGAAGTATAATATGATTATTAGAGCATAATATGAAGTTTAGTAGTGAAAATTTATAATTCTCAGTATTTTTGGGATATAACGGCAAAACAATAATTTTACCATTAAAGAACAAAACGAAAATTTTTAGAGAAGGTTTTGGCCCCATTCAATTAATAATGGTTAATTGAAGTGTTATTTAAGGATGAAAAGTATAAAAAGATATAATTCCAGTACATTTTAGAGTACATGGGTAAAATCACAATTTTACCACCTGCGAAAAGAATTTGAATTTTCGATAATGATTTGGATCAAATTTGACAAATTGGAGAACGGTATGAGTATGAGGAGTGAAAAATATGCATTTTGGCAAATTTTTAATTTTTGGGGTAAAAATATGATTTTTTACTTTTACGTGGGCAAAAGTGTAATTTTGTAAAATTACTCTACCAAGATTTGGGGACAAGTCTAGAAACTTCTTTTAATGGATGGATAAGTGAAGAAAATAGTATGGTGGATAAAACGTCAACTGGAAAAGAAAAAAATAATAAATTAATAAAAAATTAAAAAAATTAATAAAATAATAATATTTTTGTGAGACCTTGTTGAATTTGTTAAAAGTTGGTATTGTACCTAGTGGTACAATTAAGTTAAATTGAGCCTTGAACTAGTTCAAATAGAAATTTTAAAATGAATTTGAAAATTTTGAAACCCACAGAATGACTTAAAATAGTGATTCGGAGTTCAAGGTCCAGTTTGGAGTCAATCGGGAAAATTGATCGATTAGGGACAAAACGGTCATTTTACCATTTGATGATAAAATGGAGATTTTTAGCCAAGATTTGATCACATTTGACTAAGAATAATTATATGAAATACAATTATGATTATTGGAGTATAAACTGAAGTTTAGCAGTGAAAATTTTGATTTCTCGGTATTTTTGGAGCGTAGGGGCAAAATGGTAATTTTACCAGTAGAGGACTAAATGAGAATTTTTTTGAAAAGATTTTTGCCCCATTTGATTAATATTGATCAATATCAGTGTTATTTGAGGTTGAAAAGTAGAAATAATGTGATTCTGGTACATTTCGGAGTATATGGGTAAAATCGTAATTTTACCATCTCGAGGGCAAAACGGTAATTTTTCACCACCAGAACATATTTTTCCAGCCATGGTCATCTTTTAATCATATCTTGACTTAGACTAATCATGTGGTGGAAAAGAATTGGAAGAAAAAGTAAAAAAAGTTAAAAAATGGGGCAATGGCATTATGCCATGTGGCAAGTTATTTATTTTATTATTAAAGCCTAAAAATCAGCCATTTCAACTCATTTTCTCTCATCAAATTCGGCATAAACCTGCAGCAAAGGAAAACAAAATGGAAAAAGGAGAAAAACAAGAAAAACAAGCCAAAAATTCAAGGAATTTCAAGGTTTTTCAAGATTCAAGCCAAACAAAGGTGAAATTTCTTTAGATTTACTTCAAACCTAGCTTATCCATGCTTTTGTTCTTGATTTCCATGGATGAATATTGAGTTATAATGATGAATTCAATTCTGAAAAATGGGTATGGAAGAGGAATTAATGTTGGATTGGCTTGATTCTAGACTATGTTAGTGTTTAGAGATAGGTTAGCATGTTAGTAAGCAAAACCGTAAGAAAAACTTGATTTTCCCCATGAATCTTTCAGGACCGAATATCATAGGTTGTGTTTGGAAAATGAAATGATTTCATTTCAAATGAAATGATTTCATTTGAAATGAAGTGAATTGGAAAATGACAATTTAAGGTGAAAAAGTTAAGTAGGAAAAATTATAGTGCTAATGCACTGTAATGGCTGAATTTTTCCATGAAGAAATGGAAAAGTTTTAATGCTGAAATTGGCACTATTTAAATTGTATGTGGTGAATTAAGGTATTAGAGAAAGAATGGTGCAATTTGAAATCAAATTGGACGCATTGGCCAATTTATCGGGTAATTGGCCGAATTAGGTCAAATCACGTTTAAGCGATTGACCGAGTATTCTATGCATCCGTATAGAAATTAGGTTAATTTTATACCTAATTAACACCAATATAATAAATTCCCTAATTTTATTCTGTGTCAAGGTGGTGAGACGTTCGAAAAAGGCAAAGGAATCACGCTTGAGGACTATTAATCTGAGTGCACCTGAAATCTAGATTTTTGACAACTGTGAGTGAATATGCATTTCAAAAATTGTTTTGGGAAGATGAATATATTTGAATAAATGGTTTGAATGATTTGCATGCAATTTCTGGTTAAATATAAATAAGTCTCGAGAATAAGCCCTTGAAAAATTGTCTCTATGTTGTGAAATGTGGCTGTTGTGAATTTGGGTGTTATTACATTATATGGGTATATATCTATACATATATGTATATATGTTATGCATTGATAAATAATATTGTGTAATGATTATAACCGTATGTGTGTACGATGATAAAGAAGCTCACAGAGGATGGGATAGTCCTAGGAACAAGCTTTTGGAAATATTTTATGCTGTGATTATGTATTGTGTGAAAAGAAAATGGATGTCTGCTCGTTTAATGTGTTGATAATTATATGAATGAAACTGCAATGTGTAATAATGACTGAGGATGTGCAAGTAGGAGTGCCCCTATGGTCATATTGCTATGTTTAGTGGGAAATGTACCCATGAGGTCTAGAGGCTTGTAAGGACAGCGAGACGTAACGCTTGCAAGTACTCTGATAGGTACTGAGTAAAGTGGGGACAGCAAGACGTAATGCCCACAATTTCTAGGAACTCTCCACCTAGAGGCTTGTAGGGACAACGAGACGTAATGCTTGCAAGTGCTTTGGTAGGTAGAGAGTGCACCCATCTAGAGGCTTGTAGGGACAGCGAGACGTAACGCCTGCAAGTACTCTAATAAATAGGGGGTGCACACATGGTTTTATTGAGGCGGTGTATGAAATTGCATGTGATTTCTTTACATACATGTATATGCTTGCTATAATATAAAATGATGAAATTGTGTTTATATGGTATGTGAAACCCTTGTTCGACGATGGTTTGTGATAAACCGTCGATATTGCTTTCTTGCTAGAATGATTGGTGTACCTTCATGGTTGGCTTAGCCTTGAATGTAGAATCAATTCTGAGTCAAAAGAGGAAGGGTTTAAATATTAGCTAGATAAAAATTGTCTCGTTTTCAACCAGTGCATCATGGTTATTAAATCTCGTGGCTATTATCGCTTGTTCCCTTCTAATATTCACTCCCTGAGTATTGTACTCACCGTAAAAAAAAATTCATGTTTTCAGATCAAGAGACTATTGGACCCTAGATCGAGGAGTCCCCGTAGTACATCTCCTGGTGAAAAGGTGGGCATTCAGTAGCATCCCATTTCTTTTATTGTAAATGTCTCCGCTGGAAGTCATGGGCCTTTTGTATTGTGGTTATGTACATGTAATGTACATTGTCAAAGTTTCTGTTTGACTGGTATGTATGTACATATTTTTTTATATAATGCCATTGGGAATTGGCTTTATGTGCACTGAGTGCATTGCGTGTGGATGCCTCACACGATCATACGTGGAGTAAAATAAATGAAAATAGGCTTGCTTGAGCTTAGTGAGCTATGCTCATTGGGTTCTTGCGCCGGTCATGGCCCGGGAATTGGGTCATGACAATTTTATTTGGCTTATAAATAGCCAAAATTTTCAGCCAATAGCCCTTAGGAAGGTCGACTTAAACCCAGCAAAAAAGGGAGAAGAGAAACACATGAACCCTAGGTGGAAAAATTTGGGGAAAAGTGTGGAAATCTAAGCAAAGTCACAAATCAAGGTAAAATTTTTTGATTTCTTATAGTGTTGTTCATTACCCAAGCATTTTTTTTCCATTTTCATGCAAGAATTGAAAGTGGGTTCACCCACCCTTGCTGGCTGAATCTTCAAGGAATGATTTTGAGTGATGATTTTGGTATATTTAGGTGAATCTAGTGTTGTTTAGTTAGGTTATAATGAAAAATATTAAAATTTGGCAAGAAATGGCATTTTCCCTCATCGAACCCATTTATGCCGAATATTCTAGGGTAAGATTGGCGGCTGATTTCGATGATCTTTCATGGTATTTAAGTGTATTATGATGAATTAAGGATATAGAAATTAAATGGGAATTTTCAGTGCTAAAATACGAATTTTTACCTAATAGGGTAATTTCGTAATTTGTGGCCTAGATTGATAATTTACACCATATTTGTGGACATTAAATTAATTTGGGTATAATTGAGGTATAGGAATTGAAGGAAATCAATTTAGAATTTATTTGAAAATTTTAGAGAATTAAATCGCGCACTGTACGCGTTAGGCCGAATATCGCGTTTAAGCAATTTTTTGGACAACTGCATAGCATTTTATGCATCATGTAGATTTATGGAGCCTATAATTAATTAGGATTAATTGACACAATTTATTGAATTTTGTGTCATGGATTATGGATAGATGGTGAGTAAATTGATTCGGGTAAGAGACTGCACCCGATGACGGAAAATAGGAGTGTTTCTACTCCTAATACAGTGAGTAAACTATTTATCGCCTTAATTATCTAAAGGAATTTTATTCAATTTGATGATTTTCTGAAAAAGTATTTTATTTAGTAAATTGCTTATTTTACGAGAAAATTGTGAAATTTATAAAATAAATTGGATTTATGAAATAACTTGAATTTTTATAAATTGATTTGAAAAGTTGAACAATTGATTTTGAAACCAGAGTAATCGGAGACTACCTGTATTATTGTGAATTATGTTTTAAATTAATTGGCTTATGATGTTTATGGCATGATTGGCTAATTGTTTATTGTGTTGAAAATGTATACAATCTGCTTTGTACTGATGAAATGTTTAGCAATAAAAATTGCCAATTTATGCTATTGAAATATTTATTTAATTGGTGGATTGTTATCTACTGCAGTAGATAGGTTTCTGTGGACCGACCTAATTAGAGGTGGCACGGTAAAACCCATATATATATCTTTATCTCAGTTGTAGAGGCGTACAGGGTTATTTAATTGTCCTGAGATAAGATAGAGTTCACTTCACGCCAAACCACCACGTGAAGGCGAACTCAACTAACGTCAAGGAATGGCTGATTTTGAGCAATTATGAGAATTTTTGACAACCTTGGCGGGCTTGGTTGAATGCCTCTTATCAAGGTGTCACCGAGCATGAGATTTTATGGCACGAGCCACGATTTTACGAATAATCATAAGCCACGTAAATTTTCAAGTGAAATGAAATTAATCCACCTAGCAAAAAGGAAATAAAGTGTTATTAACATCTTACCCTAGTTTATGTTAATCGTCACATTTTACTCGACTTTAGATAGTTTCGATGGTAATTATTTACTCATTGAGATTTTATAATCTCACCCCCTCATTTTTTCACATTTTAGGATCTAAGTAGCCTGTAGCTAGCGGATTCGATCAAGGAGCCTAGTGGACTTGAATCGACAAGAACTGTAGGTTCACAGTCTCCACGCATTTTAGTTAGTTGTGGGCCACGGGTCACTGTAATTCAAATTTTATATTTTAGTTGTTTATATTATGGTATGTAAAAACATAATTAATTTTTTTATGTTACGAAAATTATTTATTGATAGTTTTATAAAATTTGTTTTATGAGAAAATATATTATTTTATTAAATATTTTTATTATATTCAAATAATTAAAGTTTTAATCCCAAATAAATGTTTTAGATACTTAACTTTATTTTTATCATGATATGTGCGTTTTCTACGCATTTACAATGTTTTTAATAAATTTTGAAATTTTTGATGAAAAACGAGAAAAATGCCCCTGTGAGCCAGATGAAAATTATTTTAGCATTTTTAAATTGAAAATGACTTTGGTACTTGAAGTGTGGTATTCAATAACTGTTGCTCACCGGGGAAGTGCGAAAGCTGATGCTAAGCCTTGAGGAGTTCCGGTCGGCATTCTAGGTAACGAGTGCCCATCGGGACATCGCGGTTGTAATGGGCTCGATGGGGAGTTCCAGGTCTTGACACAAAATGCACAACAAGGCTTATGAATTTCTTAAAAGCTTGGCTCTAGCCAAAATCATTCTTAGGGATACCTCGGTCGAGGCATCTAACCGAGACCGCCAAGGTTGTTAAAATGTCATATACACATAAACATATTTTATGTTAGACCATACAGCCATTCCTTGGCGTTGGCTGAGTCTCACCTCCACGTGGTGGTTCGGTGTGAAGTGAACTCAAATCTTACCTCAAGAGATACCCTACACGCCTCTCCAACTGAGGTAAGCCATAATCGGGTTTACTGTGCTCCTCTTAAAGGCTAGTCCACGGAACCCGCCACTGCAGTGACCACTCTATAACCCATCAATTCAATAAAATATCCACAGCATGATTGGCAATTATATCACTATCCAGCCTCTCAAGGCCAAACA
The DNA here is from genome assembly GCA_036013995.1 of Theobroma grandiflorum. Classification (NCBI taxonomy): domain Eukaryota; kingdom Viridiplantae; phylum Streptophyta; class Magnoliopsida; order Malvales; family Malvaceae; genus Theobroma; species Theobroma grandiflorum. The sequence goes on from CP142126.1 coordinate 12,502,978, forward strand.
ACAGTTTATATAATTTCAACACAAATACCAATCCAGCCATTCATGCCCACGTTGTCATAAGCCTTTCAATTCAAACCATAATTTATAACACAGCAGGTAGTCTCCAATTACTCCATTTTCAAAGCCAACATTCAATTTCAAGAAAATTTAATAAATCATTTCATTTAATCACATTTTGTTTATAAAACAAAATGATTTACCATTTACACACATTTTCCATAAAATCACTGGAAACAAATAAAAACCACTTTAGATAATTAAGACGATATTAAGGTTACTCACAATATCAAGAGTAGAAGTACTCCTATTCTTGGTCCTCGGGTACAATCTCTTACCCTTATCAAATGGCTCACAACCTATCCATAATACATGACACATAATTCAATATATTGTGTCATACCACTACAAAACTATTTCAGGCTCTATATTAATGCATGAATTGGAATGCAAAATGCTCGGGTGACTATCTAAATACGATATTCTACTTAGGTTCCATTGTATATCTAAATAAATCAATATTGGCCTAATTTGATCTATCACCCGATTAGTTGGCCAATACGTCCAATTCAACTCCAAATAATTCCATTTCTCTCCCAATACTATAAATCATTAAACACAAATTAAATAGCATGAAATGTGGTAAAATCATCCTCACATTTCCTCTTGGAAAATTCGACAATGGTGAGTGCACTAACACTATGATTTTTCATTCTTAATTTCTACACCATAAATCATTAATTTCCTAACCAAATCACTTAAAATAAAATCAATTCCACCATTAATATTCCACATAGAAAATTTGGCCAATGATGAATGATTGAAGAACATGTTATTTCCTTAATTGTTTTTCATACCTAACACCATAAAACAACTAAAAACACCTAAATATCTTGAAATCTAATCAAATTCAAGATCAAAACTCATCCCCCTATATTCAACCATTATTGATACCCACATGCAAACTTGCTTCTCAACCATGGAAATTGAAAAATAATGCTTAGGAAAGATAGATCATTAGCTAGAATTAAGAAATATTACCTTTAATCACTTATTTCCTTGAAATCCAATGATTTCCCTTTGAAATTTTCACTCTAGGGCTTGTTCTTCCTTTTTCCCTCTTTGTTCTTCACTTGGCCAGCCATGAAGAGTGAGTTTAGAGAGTTTAAGTTGGCTTTTATAAGGAAAATATTAAATGGACAAAAGTTTACCATGTGTCACCATTCCATTAGTCCATGTGCAAATGCTTAATAATTAAGCAATCTCTCTCCACCACACATAATTATCCCTGGTATAAAATGAAATTCAAGTGCTGGACATGTGTTGGGTGGTGTAAAATTACAATTTTGCCCTTGAACGGCAAAATGACTATTTTGCCCCTATGCTTGAAAAAATGTCAAAATTAAAATTCTTCATTTCTCAAACTCAAATTATGTTCTAAATAGTCAATCTTGGTCAAAAACTTCTTCCAACATTTAAATCTTAACCTCGGGTGGCAAAATGACCATTTTACCCCTAGGTTATAAAAATTCTAATTTGACTCCAAATTGATCATCGAACTCCAAATCACCATTTTAAGTCATTCTGGAATTTTAAAATTCTCAATTTCATCTTAAAATCTCTATTTGGACTAGTTCGAGGCTTAATTCAACTTAGTTGTACCGTTTGGTACATTATTGACTTTTAATGACTTTTTCAAGGTATCCAAGTATGCAAACATGCTTTCAAGCACATGAATGACATGGCAAGCATTTTATAGAGTCGGGCTTTACATGTTAGGTGTATTTCTTTAGGTTGAGATTGAAATCTAGCACACAAACACACACTACACTGAATATCCGGTCTACTTGATGTCAAGTAAAGAAGAGATTCAATCATACATTTATAGAGCTTTTGATCTACATCTTTACCTTTCTCATCAACATCAAGTTTTGTAGATGGACTTATTGGTATACTGATGGACTTTAGTTTTAGCATGTCAAACTTCTTGAGCATGTCTTGAATGTATCTGTCTTGGCTAGTGAAAATTCTTTCCTTACATTGCTTGATTTGAAGGCCAAGAAAGTACTTCAATTCTCCCATCATGCTCATTTCGAATTATCCCTGCATTTCCTTAGCAAAGTTCTTGCAAAGAGATTCATTAGTAGCACCAAATATAATGTCATCTACATATATTTGAACTATGACCAAAATATTTGAGCATCTTTTGATAAACAATGTGGTGTCTATGTTGCCCCTAACATAGTCTTTTTCTATAAGGAATCTAGATAGCCTTTCATACCAAGCTCTAGGAGCTTGCTTTAACCATATAGGGCTTTGTGAAGTCTAATAACATAATCTGGTTTCTCAAAGTCTTCAAAACCAGTAGGTTGTTCAACATATACTTCCTCTTGAATGAGTCCTTTAAGAAATGCACTCTTTACATCCATTTGGTATAGCTTGAAGTTCTTATGACAAGCAAAGGCAACTAATAACCTTATGGTTTCTATTCTAGCTACGGGAGCAAAGGTCTCATCATAGTCTATGCCTTCCTCTTGATTATCCCTTCGCTACTAACTTAGGTTTTTTTCTAAGAACATTTCCTTATTCATCAATTTTGTTTCTAAATACCCATTTGGTTCCAACTATTGGATGGTTTGAGGGTTTAGGCACTAGTGACCATACATTACTTCTCTTGAACTGATCCAGCTCCTCTTGCATGGCTAAAATCCAGCTTTCCTCTTTTTTAACTTCTTCAAAACTTTTAGGTTCAACTTGTGATATGAAGGTTGAAAATTCACTTGTTTTTCTAGTTCCTTTTTTAGTCTTAACTCCTTTAGATTTGTCACTTATGATTTGTTCGTGTGGGTGATCTTTTACATATCTCCAGCTTCTAGGTAAGTCACTATGTTGGATTTCCAATTTTTGCAGATTTCCTAGAGGTGGAGCCACGGATTCTTCTCTACATGAGTCTTCCTCATTATTTTGCCATCATTTAGACTCATTTCATCCATGTGTTTTTCTAGATTTTCTAAATCTTCATCATCCTCATGAACTCTTTTTTCAACATGGATTGATTCATCAAAAACTATATGGACATATTCTTTAACATTTAATGTCATTTTGTTGAAAACTCTATAAGCCTTTGAGTTCATGGCATATCCTAAAAATATTGCTTCATCACTTTTGGCATTAAACTTTCCTAATGGCTGTTTTCCATTATTCAATACAAAGCATTTGCAGCCAAAGCTTCTAAGATAAGAGATGTTTGGCTTCCTTCCTTTGTATAGCTCATAAAGAATCTTTGAGATAATTGCTCTAATTGAAACTCTATTCAATATGTAAGCTGCAGTGTTGATAGCTTTAGCCCAAAAGTACTTAGGAAGATTATTCTCACAAAGCATAGTCTTAGCCATCTATTTTAAAGTTCAATTCTTTCTCTCCACAACTCCATTTTGCTTGGGTGTTCTAGGTGCAGAAAAATTATGTTCGAACCCTTTTTCATTGCAAAACTTTTCAAATTCATCATTCTCAAATTCTCCTCCATGGTCACTCCTAATCCTAACAATGGGTGTACCTTTTTCATTATCAACTTTCTTACAATAGCTTGTGAAAGTTGATAATGCTTCACTTTCGTGAGCAAGGAAATAGATCGAAGAGTACCTAGAGTAATCATCCACTATCACTAAGCCATAAGATTTTCCACCGAAACTTGTAGTGCTAATTAAACCAAAGATATCGATGTGCAACATTTCAAAAGGTCTAGATGTTGACACAACATTCTTAGCTTTGAAAGGAGTTCTGACTTGCTTTCCTAATTGACAAGCTTCACATATTTTATCATTTTCAAACTTAATGCTAGGTAGTCCAACAACTAAGTTTTTCTTAATCAGCTTTGTCATGGTGTTTAAACTTACATGTCTTAGTCTTCTATGCCATAACCAACTATCATGTTTAGTGTTTGCCACTAAGCACATTTCACTATTCTTTACTAGATCTTCAAGAAAGAGAACATACATGTTTTTCAACCTTTTTCCTATGAAGGTAATTTTGTTGGTGCCTATATTTATTACTTCACATTTATTTGAATCAAAACACACCTTAAATCCTTTGTCACATAACTGACTGATGCTCAACAGATTATGCTTTAAGCCTTTAACAAGCAACACATGACTAATTTGAGTATGAAAGTTCTTACCAACCATTCCTATCCCTTAAATTCTACCTTTTGAATAATCTCCAAAGGACACGATGCCTCCATTTTTCTTGTCTAGCTGAGCAAACAACATTTCATCCCTTGTCATGTGTCGAGAGCAGCCACTATCCATGTACCATAGCTGCTTCTTCTTGTGTTGAGCCTTTGAACATGTTTTCTTTAAGAGTTGCTCAACTTACAAAACAATTATTTAGTTCTTCTTGATAGGTACTCATACTTTGATGGGTCCTTGAGTGTTAGTGGCAATAAAAAAACCTTTTGGCACCCAATTTTTTTTGATTTTCTACTGGTTTTTACCTTTAACACATTCATAAGATAAATGACCATATTTTTCACAATAGTAGCATCTAGATGATGCATTGTGATGATTCTTTTTAACATAAGAATTTTTCTTTAAAGAATCATTTTTTAAACACTTAAGTGCTGCATTTTCATCAAGAACATTTTGCAAAGCAACAGATTTGTTTTCCAATTTTGCCTTCATAATTTCAAAATCTATTTTTGAATGTTCCAACTCAATTTGTAGGAAATTCCTTTGCTCAAAAACAGAGTTGAATTCATATTTTATTTTCTCCAAATCTTTTTCAAGTAATATAGTCTTTTTCTTCAAGTTTTTGTATTTTAAAAACAGGCTTTCAAACTCATCACATAAATTGTCATACTCGTCTTGTAAATCATTCATTGAATTATCACAAGGTGATGAGCATGCCTTTGTTTCATCATCTCTGGCCATTAGACAAATGTTTGCTCTTTCTTCTGAGCTTTGCTCATCAGTGTCAATGCTTGAATCACTATCAGACCAGGCTGCAACAACCATTGCCTTTTTCAATTTTCTGGTTTTCTTTGGAGTTTTTTCTTTCAGCAATGGACATTCAGACTTGAAATGACCTGGTTTCTTGCACTCATAGCAAATCAACTCCTCTTTTTTATTTGAATCATTTTTGTTTCTTTTCCATGAAAATCTTGGATCTTTTTTTAAGCCTTTTCTTGCCAATATCCTATTTCTTTTGCCCATCAATTTTCTGAATTTCCTTACAACTAGTGCCAACTCATCATCATCATCGCATGAGAGCTCTTCCAACTCTTCTTCAAAGATGTTGGCCTTAAGTGCATTGTTTTTCTTCTTTTCTTTTGCTTCTCTCCTATCTTCCTCTTCTTCCTTCATTTAGCTCCAACTCATGAGTGAGGAGAGACCCGCATATTTCATCAAGTGTGATGATATTTAAATTTTTTGCTTCTCTGATGGCAGTCACTTTTGGCTTCCATGATTTAGGTAGACTTCTAAGAAGTCTTTTTACCAATTCATGTTCAAGGATAGGCTTTCCTAACTAGTTGAGTTTATTTGTGATGTTCGTAAACCTATCAAACATGTTGGTGATGTCTTCACCAGGTTCTATTTTGAACATCTAATAGTTATGTGTTATGAGGGTTATTCTGGACTCCTTAACTTGAGAAGTCCCTTTATGAATGATCCTAAGTTTGTCCCACACTTGTTTAGCTGTACTACAACTTGAAACTTTGTTGAATTCTGTGAGAGTCAAGGCACAATGCAAGGTGTTGATTACCTTAAAGTTGGTTTGCACTTTCTTAGTTTCAGCCTCGGTCCATTCAGACCTTGGCTTAGGCATCAACTCATTTATGACTACATTTATAGTTGAGGGAATAAAGGGACCATCAATGATGACATCCCACATTTCATAATCTATAGCTCTAATGTATATAGACATTCTAGTGCTCTAATAAGGATAATTAAAGCCATCAAACAGAGGTGGTTTGTTTGTTGATTGTCCCTCAGCTACAACAAATTTTTGAAGAGCCATAAGATCCTCCCTAAGGGTGTTAGGCCTTTAAGAATAGGGTACAAGCTCTGATACCAATTGTTGGTCCCAAATGTGAGTGCTAGAGGGGGGTGAAACAAAGGTGGTTTGTTTGTTGATTGTCCCTCAGCTACAACAAATTTTTGAAGAGCCATAAGATCCTCCCTAAGGGTGTTAGGCCTTTAAGAATAGGGTACAAGCTTTGATACCAATTGTTGGTCCCAAATGTGAGTGCTAGAGGGGGCTGAATAGCACTATCTCGACTCTTTTGGTAGGATTGAGACTTGATCTCAAAACAAAGAAAGTATAACAATGAAAGCAATGGACAAAGTATTTATAGTGGTTCGATCCAAGACCTACATCCACTACTTTGATTATCCAACCAAGGATTTTGAATCAAATCACTAAAACCAGTAGAATTCACAAGCTTCCACCAAGCTTTTACAATGGCTTTTACAAGGTTTAGCCACAACCTTCACACTAGTTTCTCCCGGGCTCAACTAAAACCCCAATGTGATTTTCCAAGGCTCAACCACAACCTTTACAATGGTTTTTGACGGGTTCAACCAAAACCCAACACCCAACTTTCCAAGGTTAAGTTGGAACTTTTACACTTTCAAGCACCCTAGCTTGAAAACAGCAACTTAGAGTGAATCCCCTACTCTAAGAACACAAAGATGAGTAGAAGAGAAAGTACCTATGATCACAAATTGATCTAAGTGGTACACGGTTCAGAGCTGAACAAATAACAAAAGATAGACGTTTAAGTTAAGTGAAATACAAGAGAAATTCTAGGCTTTCTACTTTTTCTTGGCTTGAATATGATGAAATCTTTGTAAATGAAGCCAAAGGTTGTCAAAAGTTTGTTTCTTGGCATTTGAAGATCCTTTTATAGTTGAAGATGCTTGTTTGATGACTGTTGGAACGTTTTTGACCATTAGAAACAGTTTGGGGAAGGTTCTAGCAGTTAATCTGTCTTGTAGTGGCTTGGTGTATGTTGCAGACAAAAAGCACTTAGTCGACAAACATTTTTCTCTTGGTCGACTAAGTTGGTTTTGTCTCGATCACAGATTTGGCAGAGAACACTTAGTCGATTAACCCATTTTCTTGGTCGACTAAGTCGGTTCTGTTTCTCACTAAGCTTCAGCCTTTCACTTCTCTACTTTGAGCTTTGTCTAACCAATGATCTTCTTTATTCCATCAGGGATTTTCCTTTATATTAATCCTCCTTGTTCTTTATCCAAATCACATCTTTAAGTGCTCATTAGAAAGATTGAATTATTGTTCCTTTATGAACTTTTATCTTGCACACTTGAGTAGAGATATTAGATACACAAGGATGAGAATGTTTTATAATCATCAAAAACTAATGGAGCCAACAACTCCCTCATTTCAGAACTCGATACCCCATTTTGCTTTTTCTGTGGATGCTATGACTCGGGGCCCTCTTCCAGTGGCATCTTTCCTTTTTTCTTCTCAAGTAATTCTTTGAGCAGAGCCAACTTAGCCATTGTGAGTTTTGAAGACGATTTTTCACTTAGGGTTTCAAGTGGTGAGCGAGAAAAGGATTTGAGGGAACGCAGAGGAGATTTCTTAGGTTTTGAGGGGATGGTTTTCAGGAGATGAGGAATAGTAGTTTTTTATAGTTTCTAATTCAAGAACTGTCTACCCCCTCTTAACAATTGCCTTAGCTTCCTAAAATTTCAAAATTCCCTCTAATATTTTCACTATTTACTTTCTCAACTTTTCTTTTCCTCCTTATTACCCGATGGACATAATTTTTAATTATTTTAATCTTTCCTCATTTAGCTATTAGTTCTTTAGTATTAATGAAGTGCTTACAAATTCAATATTAATTTCGCCCTTAGTCACATAATCTCTAATAAAGTGGTGTCTAAACTCAATGCGTTTAGTTCTTGAGTGCTATACTAGGTTTTTAGTGATGTTAATTGCACTAGTATTGTCACAATAGATTGGAGTGTTGTTCATTGACAATCCATAATCTTTTAATTGTTGTTTGATCCACAAAACTTATGCATAACAACTACCTAAGGATACATACTCAGCTTCAGCAGTGGACAATGCTACTGAGTTTTGTTTCTTACTCGACCATGACACAAGCATGCTACCTAGGAATTGACATGTTCCACTAGTACTTTTCCTATCAGTTTTACTTCCTACAAAATCTGTATCTGAATATCCTACAAGATTGAATAATGATTCTTTTGAATACCAAATGCCTAAGGTTTGAGTTCCTAAGAGATATCTAAATATTCTTTTAATAGCTGTTAGGTGTGTTTCTCTAGGTTGTGACTGAAATCTAGCACACAAATACACACTAAACTGTATATCAGGTCTACTTGCTGTTAAGTAAAGAAGAGATCCAATCATACCTCTATAGAGTTTTTGGTCTACATCTTTACCTTTTTCATCAGCATCAAGTTTTGTAGATGGACTCATTGGTGTGCTGATGGGCTTTAGTTTCAGCATGTCAAACTTCTTAAGCATGTCTTGAATGTATCTATCTTGGCTGATAAAGATTCTTTCCTTGCATTACTTGATTTGAAGGTCAAGAAAGTACTTCAATTCTCCCATCATGCTCATCTCGAATTCTCCCTACATTTCCTTAGCAAAGTTCTTGCAAAGAGATTATTAGTAGCATAAAATATAATGTCATCTACATAGATTTGAACTATGATCAAATCATTTAAGCATTTTTTGATAAACAAAATAGTATCTATGATACCCCTAACATAGTCTTTTTCTACAAGAAATTTTGAAAGCCTTTCATACCAAGCTCTAAGAGCTTGTTTCAATCCATACAAGGCTTTGTGAAGTCTAAGAACATAATCTAGTTTTTCAAAATCCTCAAAAGTAGTAGGTTGTTCAACATATACTTCCTTTTGAATAAGTCCATTAAGAAATGCACTCTTTACATCCATTTTGATACAACTTGAAGTTCATATGACAAGCAAAGGCTACTAATAACCTTATGGCTTCAATTCTAGCTACGGGAGCAAAGGTTTCATCATAGTCTATGCCTTCATCTTGATTATATCCCTTTGCTACCAATCTTGCTTTGTTTCTAACTACATTTCCTTGTTCGTCAACTTTATTTCTAAATACCCATTTAGTTCGAAGTATAGGATGATTTGAGGATTAGGCACCAGTGACCATACATTGTTTCTCTTGAACTGATCTAGTTCCTCTTGCATAGCTAAAATCCAGCTTTCTTCTTTTTCAGCTTTTTCAAAACTTTTGGGTTCAATTTGGGATATGAAAGCTGAAAATTCACATGTCTCTTTAGTTCCTTTTCTAGTCCTAACTCCTTAAGATATGCCACTTATGATTTGTTCTTGTGGGTGATCTTTTACATATCTCCAGCTTCTAGGTAAATCACTATGTTGGATTTCTTGTCTTTGTAGATTTTCTAGAAGTGGAGCCATGGTTTCTTCTCTAGATGAGCCTTCCTCATTCTTCTTGCTATCATTTAGGCTCATTTCATCCACGTGTTTCACTAAATTCTCTAAATCTTCATCATCATCATGGATTTTCTTTTTTAAAAGAACAGATTCATCAAAAACTATATGGACAGGTTTTTAAACATTTAGTGTTCTCTTGTTGAAAACTCTATAAGCCTTGGAGTTCATGGCATATCTTAAAAATATTTCTTCATCACTTTTGGCATCAAACTTCCATAATGGCTGTTTTCCATTATTTAGAACAAAGTATTTACAGCCAAAGCTCCTAAGATGAGAGATGTTTGGTTTTCTTCCTTTGTACAACTCATAAGGTGTCTTTGAGATAATTGCTCAAACTGAGACCCTATTAAGAATGTAAGCTGTTGTGTTTACAGCTTCAACCTAAAAGTACTTAGGAAGATTGTTTTCACAAAGCATAGTCTTAGCCATCTCTTTTAAGGTTTGATTCTTTCTCTCCACAACTCCATTTTGTTGGGGTATTCTTGGTGCAGAAAAGTTGTGTTCCAACCCCTTTTCATTGAAAAACTTCTCAAACTCATCATTTTCAAACTCTCCTCCATGGTCACTCCTAATGCTAACAATGACTGTACCTTTTTCATTCTCAACTCTCTTACAATACCTTATGAAAGCTGATAATGCATAATTCTTATGAGTAAAGAAATAGACCCAAGTATACCTAAAGTAATCATCTACTATCACTAAGCCATAAGATTTTCCACCTAGACTTGTGGTGCTAATTAGACCAAAAAGATCAATATGCAGCATTTCAAGACGTCTTGATATTGATACAACATTCTTAGCTTTGAAAGAAGTTTTAACTTGCTTTTCTAATTGACAAGCTTCGCATATTCTATCATTTTCAAACTTTACACTAGGTAACCGAACAACTAAGTTTTTCTTAATCAGCTTTGACATGGTGTTCAAACTTACATGTCCTAGTCTTCTATGCCATAACCAACTGTCATTTTCAGCATTTGCTACTAAGCACATTTCACTATTCTTTTCTAGATCTTCAAAAAAGATAACATACATGTTTTTCAACCTTTTTCCTATAAAGGTAATTTTGTTAGTGCCTATATCTATTACTTCACATTTGTTGGAATCAAAACAAATTTTAAATCCTTTATCACACAGCTGACTGATGCTTAACAGATTATGCTTCAAGCCTTTAACAAATAACACATGACTGATTTGTGAACAAGGGTTCTCACCAACCATACATATACCATGGATTCTACCTTTTGAATCATCTCCAAAGGATATAGTGCCTCCCTTTTTCTTGTCCAGCTGAGCAAATAGCATTTCATCCCCTATCATGTGTCGAGAGCAGCCATTATCCATGTACCACGATTGCTTCTTCTTGTGTTGAGCTTTTGAGTATGTTTCCTATAGGTGCAGCACAACCTACAAAACAATGGTTCAGTTCTTCTTGATAGGTACCCATACTTTGATGGGTCCTTAAGTGTTAGTGGCAATATATGAACCTTTTGGCACCCAAATTTTCTTGGTTTTCTGCATGTTTTTATTTCTAACACAATCATAGGATAAATGGCCATATTTTCCACAACAATAGCATCTAGATGATGTATTTTGATTATTCTTCTTAACATTAGAGTTTTCCTTTAAAGCATCATTTTTCAAACACTTAAGAGCTGTATTTTCATCAAGAGCTTTTTGTAAAGCAATAGATTTATTTTCCAGCTCTACTTTTATTTTTTCAAAATCTGTTTTTGAATGTTCTAACTCAACTTGCAAAAAATTTCTTTGCTCAAAAACAGAGTTGAAATCTTGTTTTATCTTTTCCAAATCTTTTTCAAGGAATACAGCCTTTTTCTTCAAGGTTTTGTACTTTGAAAACAGACTCTCAAATTCATCGCACAAACTGTCATACTCATTTTGTAAGTCATTCATTAAGATTTCACAAGGTGATGAGCATATCTCTATTTCATCATCTTGAGCCATTAAGCAAATGTTTGCTCTTTATTCTGAGCTTTCTTCATTAACTTCAGTGCTCGAGTCACTATCTAACCAGGATGCAGCAACCATTACCTTTTTCGATTTTCTGTTTTTCTTTGGAGTTTCTTCTTTTAGCAATGGACATTCAAACATGAAGTGGCTTGGTTTCTTGCACTTATAGCAAATCAGTTCCTCCTTTTTATTTGAATTATTTTTGCTTCTTTTCCATGAAAAACCTGAATATTTTCTAAAGCCTTTTCTTGTTAATCTTATGTTTCTTTTGCCTATCAGTTTTCTAAATTTTCTTGCAACAAATGTTAGCTCATCATCATCATCGCATGAAATCTCTTCCAACTCTTCTTCAAGGATGCTGGCTTTAAGTGATATATTTTTTTTCTTTTCTTTTGCTTCTCTCCTATCTTCCTCTTCTTCTTCCTTGAGCTCCAGCTCATGTGTAAGGAGAGACCCGCATATTTCATCAAGTGTGATGATATTTAAATATTTGGCTTCTCTAATGGCAGTCACCTTTAGCTTCCATGATTTAGATAGGCTTCTAAGAAGTCTTTTTACTAGTTCATGCTCGGGGATAGGCTTTCCTAGTTGGCTGAGTTTGTTTGTAATGTTTGTGAACCAATCAAACATGTTGGTGATGTCTTCACTAGGCTCAATTTTGAACATCTCATAATTGTGGGTCAAGAGGGCTATCTTGGACTCCTTAACTTGATAAGTCCCTTCATGAATTATTCTAAGTTTGTCCCACACTTGCTTAGCTATTCTTAAGCTTGAGACTTTATTAAACTCAATAGGAGTTAAGGCATAATGCAAAGTGTTGATTGCCTTCAAGTTAGTTTGGACTTTCTTAGTTTCAGCCTCGGTCCAGTTAGACCTTGGCTTGGGCATCAACTCATTTGGGACTACATTTACAGTTGACGAAATAAAGGGACCATCAATGATGACATCCCACATTTCGTAGTCTATAGCTATAATGTATATTGACAATCTAGTGCTCCAATAAGGGCAATTAGAGCCATCAAACAGAAGTGGTCTGTTTGTAGATTGTCTTTCAGCTACAACTGATTTTTGAAGAGCCATTGGATCCTCCCTAAGGGTGTTAGACCTTTAAGAACAAGGCATTAGCTCTGATACCAATTGTTGGTCTCAAATATGAGTGCTAGAGAGGGGGTGAATAGCACTAATTCAGCTCTTTTAGTAAGATTGAGACCTAATCTCAAAATAAGGAAAGTAAAACAATGAAGACAATAGACAGAGTATTTATAGTGGTTCGGTCCAAGACCTGCATCCATTACCTTGATTGTCCAACCAAGGTTTTTCAAACCAATCACTAAAAATAGTGGAATTCACAAGCTTCCACAAGCTTTTACAAAGCTTAGCCTCAACCTTTACACTAGTTTTTCACGGGCTCAACTAAAACCCCAAAGTGGTTTTCCAAGGCTCAACCACAACCTTTCACAATGATTTTTCAAGGGCTCAACCAAAACCCAACACCCAAGTTTCCAAGGTTAAGTTGGAACCTTTACTCTTTCAAGCAACTTAGCTTGAAACTACCACTTATAGTGAATCCCTCACTCTAAGAATACAAAGATGAGTAGAAAAGAAAGTACCTATGATTACTAATTGATCTAAGTGGTACACGGTTCAGTGCTGAATAAAAATACATAAGATAAGCATTTTAGTACAGTGAAGAGTATAAAGAATTTCTAAGTTTTTTTCTCTTTCTTGGCTTGAATATGATGAAATCTCTCAATAATCTACCAAAAGTTTGTTCCTAGCCATTTGAAGTTCCTTTTATACTTGGAGAAGCATGTCTGATGGTTGTTGGATCATTTTTTACCATTAGAAATAGTTTGGGGTAGGTTATAGCCGTTAATCTATCTTGTAGTGGCCTGGTGCACGTTGTAGACAGAGAGCTCTTAGTCGACTAACATTTTTCCCTTGGTCGACTAAGTTGGTTCTGTTTCTCACTAAGCTTCAGCCTGCCACTTCTCCATTTTGAATTTTTAGCCAACCAATGTTCTTCATTATTCAACCAGAGAGCTTCCTTTATGTTGGTCAATCTTATTCCTTATCTATATTAACCTCTTATGTGCATATTTGAAGGATTGACTTATTGTTCTTTACAATCATTTACCTTGCACACTTGGATAAAAATATTAGACACACAAGGATGTGAATGTTTTATAATCATCAAAAACAAATGGAGCCAACAAGGAAATATTTGACGACTTATGTGCAATTTCAACATTTGAAGCTAAATGAAAATTAACTAACCAAGGAAAATTAGATTAGGAGGGAGGATGGAATATGCATGTAACAAATACTATTACAAGCAAAGATATGCATGCAAGGATGTACTTGTAGTAAAAAACATTAGGGACCCCCACCATGTGACAAGCAAAAAGGCATAAGACAAATGAATAAAATGACACATGCATGTGGAATTTTAAGTTAAAACAATTCATGGAGGATTTATGCATGATGGACACTTGGTGGCAATTGACTAAAAGAAAAGAAAATATAATTGCATGTAATGTCATTGGCCAAGGAGAAAGCCAAATGGAAATTAAAGTGGGAAAGTTGCATGAAAGACCATTGGGAGCAAATAAGGTGGAATTAAGTGGAAATAAATTAAAGAGTGGTTATGGATAAGTAAAGAAGGATTTTTAACCAATGTGGAAGAAAGGAAATTAGTGCATAAAACCTATTGGTTGGCAAAATGGCCAAATGAAAATAAAAGGTGAATGTGTGCATGTATTGTGATTGGTTAAATGGGTGGCTATATAAATACCAAGGTTCAAGAGTAAAAAAGAAAAGGGAATTAGCCTTGGTGAAACTTGAGAGAGCTGGCCATTGAGAGAGGAAAAGAAATATGAAAATGCCTTTGAGAAGCTCCACCCGAGAGGAAGAAAAGAGAAAAAAAAAGAGAGGAAAAATGGGGAAGGCTTGAGTTGTGAGGATTCAAGAGAAGCTATGAGGTTTCTTTCCTTTATCATGTAGAGATTTGATATTTTACCACCCAAAGAGTCTTCAACATGCAAGAGAGGAACTAATTTGTTGAGCTTAAGGAGAGAGGAAAGCTCAGTTTCAAGATACAAGAGAAAGAAGGTAAGGATTATGGTTTTAGCTTGAATATTCTTTGAAAATGGGTTGGTAACCATGAGAAATGTATTATGGAAGCAAAGATTGGCTTGATTAGAGGAAATTTAATGACATGCAAGCCATCAAACTCTTGGATGCATGATGATTCAAAGTGAAGGAGAAACAGTAAGCATGGTATGTTGTTTTAAGGCCTATAGTTGGTAAAATTTTTGAATAAATAATTTATGAATTATGTTGGCAGCTTGATGATTAAAGCTTTGGAGGAATGTTGGAGTGCATGTGCAGATCAAGCAACCTTTAAGGTAAAAATGAATAATGCTTTAAGTATAGTTGAGAAATCTTGAGAAAATAGCTATTGTCGTGTTGATTGGAATCTTGAAAGGCACATTGTGAAGAATAATGGCTGTTAAAAGAATCTAAAATGCATGAGCTAGTTGGAAATGTTAAGTTTGCTTGTTATGTTGTTTGAAAGAAATAAAGAGGAATAATGTGGATCGACGATTGAGAAATAAAGCATTAAAAGTTAGATAGACGATTAAGGATGTAAACTTGGAAATAATTGAGTAAGATTGGAATGATTGTTGCTGCCATATATGTGGTTAATATTATAAAAATATAAGATGAATTTGGATGAAAGTTGCTTGGAAAGGTTGAAATGGGCACTTAATGTTATAAATAAGTTGCTTGTTCATATAACATAAATAATTACGCAAGTGAAATATATAAATTCCTTTAATAGAAATATGTCAAAATGCACATGAATATGCAAGGGTAATTGAGAAAGAATGGTGATTCTAGCATGATGTGAATTATTAAAATGATGATTAATGTTTGAAAATGGAAGAAAATGGAATGAGATACAAAAGCATAAAACTAAGAATGTGGTACATAGGGCAACAAATGTACAATATAATGGCAACAAAGCTTATCGAATATATTGGATTGAAATGACGTCAAGAAGTGACAAAGCAAAGATTATTGCTGCAAGCATAAAGTAAGCATTTGAGGAAATATTAGTGGCGAAGTAATATCCCGCCACTGTAAAGTGAGTAGAGGGTGTCTATTCTAAAAGTTCCTTAAACTATATATATACGTTTAATAAACGTTGCTGATTGTCTTTAAATGCAATTGTAGATTGCATGAATTGTTAGCCTCAGTAGACGATTTTTAAATGGATTAACAATCAATTATACTATTTTTGTGGAAAGCATGAGTTGCTAGAAAATGATAAGTGATTTGAATATGTAGTTTTCAATGATTTATACACTGCTATTGTGGAAAGCATAAGCTGATAAAAACCACAGGCAATTATGGATGCAAAGTGATTTGGAAGTTGTTTTTGTATATTATATATATACACATATATGTAAAGTGTTTTAGAAACTAAGAAACAAGCCCCTTTGCAATGTCTTGCATCAAACCCATGCCTTGTATTTGTGTGTGACATGCATAGTTAATAGCATTTGTTAAATGGTTTAAATGCAAAGTTTTGAGAGCCTGTTTTAGTCCAATCTTATTGCAAAATGCTTACACCATGCATTTTAATGTGAAAAGAAAATTTGAAAGGTTATCGAACCTTGTTTTCAAATGATTTAAAGCAAAAGACTTGGAAACCTCAATTTGATTTTGAAAATGATTTTGACAAACCGAGAGCATCGAGAGTAAAATGAATGTCACATCAGAATAGTGCGACCCTTGTGTACAAGTGAGCTCTATCTAGAGAACCTTTGGGTCACCGACGGGCTGTTAGATATGGCTAGGCCATGGTCTGTGATTATATGTGGCTAATCCACAAGTTGTTTTACATGACAAGGCCACGAGTTGATATATGTGGTTGCGACCACATGAATTCTCTGATGTCGA
Source organism: Theobroma grandiflorum (assembly GCA_036013995.1). Classification (NCBI taxonomy): domain Eukaryota; kingdom Viridiplantae; phylum Streptophyta; class Magnoliopsida; order Malvales; family Malvaceae; genus Theobroma; species Theobroma grandiflorum. Next base: position 12,519,405 of record CP142126.1, read on the forward strand.
CCAACATCGTTGAGACTGCCATGGCTATGGGAATCAAGTGGAAAAGGGCCTTCCAGATTGTTATTATGTGGAAGAGGGTCCACGAGTTGATTATTAATGATTACCTACTCGAGAGCCTTGAGAGTTTTTAGACTTGTACTCTTTTTCATGATGAAGAGTTAATGTTTTTTTGTAGCTCCCCTATTTGATTGAAAGCTTTTAGTGCTTTATATGTTGATCATGAGTTCATATATGTGAATGTATATGATTATTTTTACATGCCACACATTTTGGGAGCATGCGTGCTTTTATACGACTATTATATTTTTGAGAGAAATAGATGATTTTGATGATTGAAATTTATTTTACTGCATTTGTTTCGTCATTGTTTTGCCAAGGAAAGTATTGCATTATGATTTTATAGCATCTTTTTTACAAGGCACAAATACCCTACTTATGATTTGGTTATTATAAGGTTATCATTTTAAATTCTGATTTTATCTTCAAATGATCCACTTTAAGCTTGTTTCCCATCTACGCCTTACTCATAAAGCTGATGATCACTGAGTTTATGAGACTTACCCTCTTATCTCCCTTTTGCAAATAGTGATTAACCTAGCGTGCATTCAACAGCACTTATTGTTCACTGCAGATAGGTAAAGGCACTTCATAACACTTTATTCCTAGTTATTCTGCTGCTAGAGGTCAAGTTGTTCGTAGTGCATTTTGTCTTTGTATATAGACACTACTCTCAATGTAAATGTACAGTTAAAAATTATACATTTGGATATAATTGTACCCTTATGTGGAATAAAGGTTGAGTCAATTTATAACGATGTTTGTTCAAATCATATTTCAAAGAGTTATACAGTTAAAAGTTCTTAAGTTGGTGGAATAAATATAAGGTAATAACAAGAGTTTCAATTAAGGCTTGTTCGGGACTTGGCAGGTTTTCTCACAAGACTTAGACACTAGTACCAATCGAGGAATGGTCATTACAATATTCTTCACCATTGCCATTCATCTGATTATGGAAGACATTATGGGGGAAGATGAACTGCTGCAAAGGTTCTAAAATTAGTATTTTACTAGCCTTTTCTTTTCAGATATGCTTATAATTTTGTTGAAAGATGTGACAAATGTTAGAGAATGGGCAATATATCTAGGAGACATGAGATGTCTCTTAATAACATCTTGGAAGTCTAAATTTTTTATGTGTGGGGAATTGATTTAATAGGTCCATTCGTTCCATCATTCAATAACAAATACATCTTGGTTACTGTTGATTATATTTATAAATGGGTTGAAGCTATTACATTGCCAAGGAATGATTCTAAGTTAATGGTAAACTTCTTGAAAAGGAACATTTTTACACATTTTGGTACACCTAGAATTATAATTAATGATGAAGGGTCTCACTTCTGCAACAAAAATTTTGATGCAATCTTAGCCAAATATTAGGTCAAGTACAAAATAGCGACCGCTTATCACCCTCAAATGAATGGCCAAGTTAAAGTTTCAACTAGAGAGATTAAAAGAATTTTGGAAAAGATTGTTTATCCTTCTAGAAAAGAGTGGTCAAAAAGTTAGATGATACTTTGTGGCCATATATGACTACATATAAAACTCTAATTGGGATGTCTCCTTATAGATTGGTATTGGGCAAAGCTTGTCATCTTCGAGTTGAGCTTGAACACAAGGCATATTAGGCAATTAAACAGCTTAATTTTGATCTTCAAGCAGTCGAAGAAAAGCATCTTCTACAACTCAATGAGATGGATGAATTTCATCTAGAAACATATGAGAGTGCAAGAATCTACATGGAGAATATTGATAATTCTATTTTATAGAATTATTTTAGTCTAATTTTGTTATTAAATATTAGCTAAGTCCTTAATTTTTAATTACAACTTTGTGATTTTTAGTTGTTTTTATAATTATTTAATTTTTATCAAGTTATTTTAATTTTAAGTTTATTTCCTTTGATTTGGTTATTATTTATTAGTTTTTATGTTTTTGTAGGAATTAAGAGAGTTGGACTTAATTTTGGAAAGTAAGGTGTTGAAAGACTTAGAAATCTTCTTGCATATGCTTCAGTATTTTTCTCATAACTCTCACTACAGAACTCCAAATGATGTAATTCTTGAACCACTGGAAAGCTAAGGGACAGAACTATAACTTTCATGTAGATCACTTTGCCCAGTTCTATATTAAGGATAGAGAACATTGTGTTGGAAAATATTGAGGTGTACTACAGGTATGGCAATTTTGAAAGATAATATTTGATATTTGGGCCTTATTATACTTTCAAGCCTAATTAAATTAGGAGTTTAGATTAGGAAATTATACGTCAAGTTTGTTAGTATAAATAGGATATTTTTAAGAGACATTAAGTTAGACAACTTTTGGAGATTGAAAAGGCTGAAAGTTGAGATAAAAACTCAAAAAGGAAGGCTACAATCAATCGTTTTGTTTTCTTCCTTAGCTTTTATTTTTCTTATTACTCCCAATGGTTGAATTTTATAAAATGCTATTTGTCTTTGTAATTATGCGCAGCTAATTTTCACTTTTAGGATTGCAATTGAACTCACATATAATTTAAATTTTTAATCTCTTTCTTGCTTACCTTTAATGGGATTGAATTGTTTATTCCAATTTGTTCTTAATACTTTTAATTGCCTGATCACCAATTAAATTGATTTAGGAACCTAAACAAACTTGGGAAATGGAGTATAGTGTAAACTAAAATTGGGATAGCATATGATCATATTAATTGATTTGCATATAAGATAGGGATATACCTATAGGCCATATGTAACCAGATTAGAGCTTGAACTGAATGAGTTTATTTTAATTTCAATTCACATAAAGATATAGTGTTCTTATTAAAATAAATATTTTTATAAGACTAGTCAGGAGACCTTTATAATTAATTGAGAACTCTAGGTTAGCAATTCAACCCATTGAAATAAGTTGAGGAAAAAAGTTAAGATTTAGATGAAGTGTGAGAGATATTGTAATCCTAAACTTGTTTGATTTGATTTTTACCCAAGTTAATATTACTTTGTTTTTTCTTTTTAGTTTAAATTTTGGTTAATTAGTTTGAGTTAATCTGGTGTGTGTTAGGTAATGGAGGGAGAGCATAACACAAAATTCTTTCACATTCGAGTGTAGAAAAAATGGGTGAAAAATTACATTTTTATGACCAAAACCGAGGATGGTACTATACTGGAGGACCAAGATCAGATTGAATTGTCTGCTGTGGACTATTTTGCTAATTTATTGAAAGCTGAGGCAATGGATTTGTCCAGGTTTAATGTTGATTTAGTTCCCCATTTAATTTCTGACATAGACAATCAAACTTTATGTGCAAAACCAACAATGGCTGAAGTGAAAAAGGCAGTATTTGACATTGATAAGGATAATGCGGCAGGTCCTGATGGATTCTCTTCCTTATTTTACCAACAATGTTGGCATATAATTGCGGAGGACTTATTGATAGCTGTGAGAGATTTCTTCACTGGATCTTCACTACCAAGGGGGGTAACCTCTACAACCTTAGTACTTTTACCTAAAAAACCGGATGCATATTCTTGGAGTGATTTTCTCCCTATCAGTCTATGTACTATTTTTAATAAAATAATTACTAAGTTATTGGCAAACCGGTTAGCTAAGTTACTTTCAACTTTAATTTTGGATAACTAAAGTGGCTTTGTAAGTGGCAGGTTAATTAGTGACAATATTTTACTTGCCCAAGAATTAGCAAGTAAAATTGACTACAAAGCTAGAAGGGGAAATGTGATTTTAAAGCTAGATATAATGAAGGCCTATGATAGATTAAACTGGGAGTTTTTGTATTTAATCTTGGAGAATTTTGGATTCAACTCTCAGTGGATTGATATGATTAAACGGTGCATTTCCAATTATTGGTTTTCACTTCTTGTCAATAGGCATTTGGTTGGCTATTTTAAATCCGAGAGATGTCTACGTCAAAGGGATTCAATCTCGCCGCTATTATTTATATTGGCGATGGAATATTTATCAAGAGGTATTAACTCTGTCTTTGCTCAATATCATTCAGTGCACTTTTATTCGAGCTGTTCTTTAAATATTAGCCATCTTGCTTTTGCGGATGATGTTATGATTTTTACTAATGGGAGCAAATCAGCTTTGGAGAAAGTACTTGGATTTTTAAAAGAGTATGAACAGGTTTCGGGGCAAAAGATAAGTCGACAGAAGAGTTGTTTTATTACAGCTCCATCGATGTCTAACGCAAGACGACATATCATTGCTCAATCCACAGGCTTTCATCATAAAACTTTCCCTGTTACATACCTTGGAGTTCTGTCACGACCCAATTCTCGGGCCATGACTGGCGCAAGGACCCAATGAGCATAACTCACCAAGCCCAAGTAAGCCTATTTTCACTTACTTTATTCCACATATGATCGTGTAAGGCATTCACACGTAATGTACACAGTGCACACAAAGCCAACTCACAATGGCATTATTAGCAACAATATACATGCACCATACTAGTCATGTATTTGGCAATTTACATTGCATACACATATTCACATAGTTAGATTGTATTCACAATACAAAAGGACCCATGACTTCCAGCGGAGACATTTACAATAAAAGAAATGGGATGCTACTGAATGCCCACCTTCTAACCAATAGATGCACTATGGGGACTCCTCGATCTAGGGTCCAACAGTCTCTTGATCTGAAAACATGAATTTTTATAAAACGTGAGTACGAAACTCAGTGAGTGAATATTAGAAGGGAACAAGTAATCTTAACTAGGAAATTTGACAATCATGATGTACCGATTGAAAACGAAACTGTTTTTGATCTAGCTAATATTTAAACCCTTTCCACTTATCCCAAAAATTTATTACGCATTCAAGGATTAAACATCCTTGAATTTACACCGATCATTCTAGCAAAGTAGTAAAACTGACGGTTATTTACAAACTGTCACAGAACGAGGGTTTCGTGTTAAACCCTTTTTCTTCAATTTCAAACAATTTGCATACCATACAATCACACATATATACATAAAAATCACTTACAGTTTCATTCAACAATCATTCAATTTCATTCATTCATTATCCCATCTTTTCCTCCACTCTGATGTACTCTCAACTCATACATCATTATCGGTATTACACTTCCCACTCAGCACATGCACGGTAGTAATTATCACAACCTTTATCATTAAACCGGCATTGCACTGCCCACTCCGTACATGCACGATCGTAATTATCACACTCTTTATCATTCAACTGGCATTGCACTTCCCACTCCGCACATGCACAGTTGCATCAATTTCACCATAATTTATTAATAATGCATATCAGCATAATACAAGGGTACATGTCAGTTAAAAATCCACTACGCAAGTATACGTATCGAATGGACAGCATATTAGCGAGTAGAGTATCGTTCCCACGGAGAATTGATCTAAAACTTTACTAATTACTAAAATTAAAACAATTTAATTTTATACAAATAATCCAAATTAATTAATTAATTAAAACTAATAAACTAAAATAACAAGAAAAATCAAAACAATGATAACTGGAGAAAATATCAAATTAAACAAGCCTAGGATTACAATATCCCTTACAATTCATCTAAATTTTACCTCTCATCCTTAACTTATTTCAATGGGTTGAATTGCTAACCTAGAGTCCTAAATTATTTATAAGGGTCTCCCGACTCGTCCTATAAAAATATCTATTTTAACCAAAACACTATATCCCTATGTGATTTGAAATTAAAACAGACTCATTAAGTTCAGGCTCTAATATGGCTACATATGGCCTATAGGTATATCCCTATCCTATACGCAAATCATTTAACATGATCATATGCTATCCCAATTTTAGTCTACTCTAAACTCCCTCTCCCAAGTTTGTTTAGGTTCCTAAATCAATTTAATTGGTGATCAGGCAATTAAAAGCATTAAGAACCAATTGACATAAACAATTCAATTCCCATTGAAAATAAGTAAGAAAACGATTAAAAACTTAGACTACATGTGAGTTCAATTGCAATCCTAGAAAAAGAAAATTAGCTACTAATAATTGCAAAATCAAATAACATTGTATAAAGTTCAACCATTGAAAATAACAAGAAGAATAAAAGCTAAGGAAGAAAACAAAATAATTGCCGCTCTGATCTCCGGGTTTCCGCTTCAACTTCTAGCTTCTTGAATCTCCAAAGGTTTTCTCAAATTCTTCAAAAACATACTATTTATACTAACAAACTTAACCTAAACTTCCTTAAGTTGACCTAGGGTTTAATTGGGCTTAAAAAGATAATGACAAGCCCAAAAATCACTTGTTAGTCTTTACAAATTTCCATTCCCGGCATAGTACGTCCAGTAACTTTCTGATGCGATTTTCTCTATCTTCAAGGCAGAACTGGGCAAAGTGATCTTCATAAAAGTTGTAGCTCTATCTCTCAGCTTTCCAATGATCTAAGAATCGCAGTAATTGGAGTTCTTTAGCTTGAGTTATGGCTAAAACACTAAAGCATATGTAAGCAGATTTTTGGATCTTTCAGCACCTTACTTTCCAAAATTAAACCCAATGACTTTAGGTCCTACCAAAAATATAAAAACTAATAAATATTAACCAAATTAAAAGAAATAACATAAAAATAAATAACGTACCTAAAAATAAACTAAATTTAAAAATAACTAAAAATTAATAAATTATAATTAAAAACTAAAGACTTAGCTAAAATTTAATAACAAAATTGGAGTAAAATAATTCTATAAAATAGAATTATCACACCCCCAAACTTAAGATTTTGCTAGTCCTCGAGCAAAAGAAAAGAATCACAAAAAGAAAACGCAAACATGAAAATCCTTGAATGAGAGATAGAAATACCAAATCATGATTTCTCAATTTTTCCTCAGAAATTAACTCAAATTCTAGCTTAAGGTAACATACAATTAATCCTTAAATTCATGCATCAATTCAAGCAAAACTTTATTTTTCGAATGGACTTCCGTGTGTGTGTGAATGCTCTTTTACAAAGAATATCATGCAATTCAAATTAGTTCATGCCAAATCTAAGCATAGATTAGTACTTGGATCCTATAAGTTTGCTTTTCATCTCTCTCTCCACTAATGTAGATTAACACTTATTTAAGAATCAATAGGTATTTATCAAGCTTGTAATGTAAGGCTAGGGTCAAGGTATGATAAAGGATATATTTAGACTCAAATTCACCCTAAGCACTTAATCAATCTAGGACACATAAAGAGCTCAGAAAATTTTTTTTTTTTTAGCACCGTCAAACTTGAAATAAACTTTCCTTTGTAACACACATTGCTTTCTTTTCTTTCTTCTTCTTTTTTTTTTAAACCCCCAAAACTTATTTTTGACAATTATAACAAGGGGTAATTTTTTCCAACAACCTTCACTTTTTTTTTTCACACCTTTCTTTCTCAATTTATTTTTGAAGCTCAAATCATTCCTTAGAAAGATTAAAATACTTAGAGGGTGAAAGGTTCAAATTGCTGGATTTAAATAGAAAGGTCATGGCTAACATTATTAGGTAATTACAAAGAAAAGATAAATTAGGCTTAAAAAGAGTGACTAAGGATAAATATAACAAGGTAGGCTCAAAAAGGCTCAAACGATCCAAAGATGGCCTAAATCACTTCCTATCCTAAGTGTTATCTAAGATTTCGCCTTGAGAGAGAATCAAACAAATTCTAGAATTCATGACTTCACTATACTTTTTCATCAACATAAATTTTCTCTGAATCACATAAAAATTCTAAGTAAAAGAGTATAGTGCTCAATTTATTGGAAGTCACACTCTAAAATAAAATTAACACAAGAATATCACATAAAATTAAATCATAACTATATGCTTCCCAAAAGCTAAGAATCCAAAGATAATTAACATATCATCCTAGGATTGGGACAATCATGAATAAGGTGCAACTATCTCAAATTTTTTTTTTTTTTATAAAAACAAATGAAACATTCAAAACATGCAAAACATGCAAAAGATAAATAAACATGCAAGACAAATTCTAAACCAAAGCTAACTAAGCATAAACTAAATTCTAAACTACCCCCCAACTTAGAATAAACATTGTCCTCAATGTGATAAAAGAAAATAAAGAAAAAGGACAAGAATACTCCCCTAACTTCGAAGCGGCAGACTACAAATTTTTTGCATCGTCACCTCCAAGATCATCGTCAAAGTCAGAATCCATAGGAAACGAAGGAAACGTAGTCATGTCCATCCCAATGTAGGCACCATAAGCTCTCATCATCTGTTCAAGTGCCCGATTTTGCCTTTCTTGACGATCTAAGCGACGATCAACACGCTCCATCCATTGAGCGATACTGCGTGTGGGCATTGCTTGGGAGGGTGGAGGAACAGCTTGTGAAGATGAAAGGGCGGCCTGAGAAGAACTACCAGCGATCGGTGCAGATGGCTCGAATCTCTGCAGAATGCTTAAGGTGATTGGAAGCTTTGGTTGTTGCAATTCTTCGCCATCGCTCCAAGACACACCAGCTTTCGCACATAAAGCAGTAATTAAGGAAGGGAAATCGATACCATCTCGTTTTGTGCGGCCCGTATGTAAGATGGCATGCGAGATAACCTTACCAATGTCAATAGATTTATGTGTGACAATGGCATAGATAAGCACTGCCTGATCCCTCGTGACATCACTGATATGAGTGGAAGGGAGCAACCGTGCCGTTACAAAATGCAACCAAGCCTTGGACTTTGTTTTCATGGCACTGCGTTTAAATGACACTGGCTCCCCATGTGATGTTTTCCATTGCGCTCCCTCAACACACAATGTCGATATAATCTCATGACAGTCTTGATGATCTCCCAAATATTGCTCGTATTTATCATGCTCGATATTTGGGGTCCCAAAAAATGCATTAATAGCCTGGCTGTGAAAAGGGACTCGTTTACCACGGACAAATGCTACATTATCAACATGCTCGACCGCATAGGCATAAAATTCTCGAACGACAGGTACAACTGCGGCTTCAGGTTGAATGGTAAATGTGAGCCAGTGTCTATCATGAAGCATGTCAAAAATCGCCTGGTAGGGTAAGGGAGGAATATCGATTCCTCGTTCAGGAATGGGCACTTTGTTGATCAAGGACGTGTGATATCGCTCCGAGGCTTCAGCAGAGACGAATTTCGATCTATCAAAAGACCCACTGGAACTTGCTTTGGATCTTTTTGGTGCCATTCCTGGAGGGAGGAGTAAGGGTGGTGGGTGCAAGAGTGGAATGGAAACTCAACTAAAAAAACTAAGTGGAGATAAGGTGTAAAGAAAAAACTTGAGTGAAAAGGAGAGAGAGAGAGCAAGAGAGAGAGAGTTGCAGAAAGACTTATGGAAGTAGAAGGGTGGTATGCGACAAAAAGAGAGAAAAGTGAAAAGAAAAGAGAGAGAAAAAATAAAGAAATTAAAAAAATGGAATTGCAAAAGGGGTTAGGGTTATGCAAATAGATTTGTACGGCTAGAAAGGAGAAAGAAGAAATAAAAAATATATATATATATATATAATATGAGAAAGCTTTGGTGCGGCTGCAAGGGAGAAAGAAGAAATAATAAAAAAAAATATTAGAAAGCTTTGGTGTGGCTGCAAAGGAGAGAGAAAAAGCAAATTAAAAGAGAATAAAGTATGAAAAAAAAAGTTGACAGTTGAAAAGAAGACAGAAGAAGCAGAAAAAATTAAAAAAAAAATTGACTGGGGTGGGGCCCATTGCTGCAGCCTCCTGATGCGCACTGCTGTGCTCATCGGATTTGAGCGCCGTGGCTCTGGGACTGAGCGCCGCAGCGCTCAATGCTCCTGTGCCGTGTCTAGCTTCGTTCAGCGCCGCGGCCTTCATTTGAGGGCCGCGGCGCTCAAACGTTCTGGTTGTGCTGTTTTTTCAGCACATTTGAGGGCCGCGGCACTCAAATTGAGGGCCGCGGCTCTGATGCCCCCCCCCCCCCCCCCTTTTTTTATGAAATTTTTTTTTTGTTGAAATTTTTTTTTTGAATTTTTTTTTTGTAACCAATTTCCTGCAAAAGAGACATGAAAAAGAAAAATTAGAATGGATAAAATAAAATAAAACTCATGAAATAAAATAGTGATGAAAATAACTAAATAAGGTTGAGGAATTTGGGTTGCCTCCCAAGAAGCGCTTCATTTATAGTCTTCGGCTAGACTGTAACGGACTCTAGGTCGTGTCAAGCAAGTGAATTGAGGACTTTTGACGATTAATTTTCCTCCCCAATAATGCTTCAATCTTTGTCCGTTGACTTTAAATTTTTGACCATCTGTTCCTTGAACTTCGATCGCTCCATGTGGAAATACCTCATTGACAATAAACGGACCAGACCACCTTGATTTGAGCTTTCCCGGGAATAGCTTCAAACGAGAGTTATAAAGCAACACTGATTGTCCCGGTTCAAAGCTTCTTTCCACTATCTTCTTATCATGCCATTGTTTTGTTTTCTCTTTGTAGAGTTTGGCATTCTCATAAGCTTGAAGGTGAAATTCTTCAAGTTCATTTAATTGCAATAACCTTTTCTCACCTGCTGCTTGTAAATCAAAGTTCAACTTCTTCACAGCCCAAAAAGCATTATGCTCAAGTTCCACCGGTAAGTGACAAGCTTTGCCAAAGATCATCTTGTAAGGAGACATGCCAATCGGAGTCTTGTAAGCCGTCCTATATGCCCACAATGCATCATCCAATCTTTTTGACCAATCTTTTCTTGTGGGACATACAGTTTTTTCCAAAATCCTCTTGATTTCTCTATTTGATACCTCCGCTTGGCCACTGGTTTGAGGATGGTACGCAGTTGCAACCTTGTGTTTAACTCCATACTTCGCTAAAAGTGCATCAAAATACTTGTTGCAAAAGTGACTTCCCTCATCACTAATAATTGCCCTCGGAGTACCAAATCGAGTGAAAATATTTTTCTTCATGAAATTGATCACTACCTTTGAATCATTATGCGAAAAAGCTGCCACTTCAACCCACTTGGAGACATAATCAACAGCAAGCAAAATGTATTTGTTATTGTTTGAAGATATGAAAGGACCCATGAAGTCAATACCCCATACATCAAAAATTTCAATCTCCATGATGTTGTTGAGAGGCATCTCATGTCGCCTTGAGATGTTGCCCATTCTTTGACACCTGTCACAATGCAAAACAAAATTGTGAGCATCCTTAAATAATGTAGGCTAATACAAACCTGATTGGAGGACTTTAGCAGCAGTCCTTGTTCCTCCAAAGTGTCCTCCATAATCTGAAGAATGGCAGTGGTGAAGCACACTTTGAATTTCTTCTTCTAGAACACATTTTCTGAAAATATGGTCTTTGTATTGCTTAAACAAGTAAGGCTCATCCCAAAAATAAAATTTGACATCATGCAAAAATTTCTTTTTCTGATGAAAATTTAACTCAGAGGGAATAATATTGCTTACCAAATAATTCACAAAATCAGCATACCAAGGAAGGGATTTCTTACCAACTTGAAGGATTTGTTCATCAGGAAAAATCTCCTTGATTAAAGTGGAATCCTTACCTTGAGCTTCAATCTCCAATCGTGAGAGGTGGTCAGCCACTTGATTTTCTGTTCCTTTTCTGTCACGAATCTTGAGATCAAATTCTTGAAGCAAGAGAAACCACCTTATCAATCTTGGTTTCGCATCCTTCTTGGCAATTAAATATTTGATAGCTGAATGGTCAGTGTACACTATCACCTTTGTCCCCAGAAGATAGGAGCAAAATTTGTCAAAAGCGAAAACTACAGCCAAGAGCTCCTTTTCTGTTGTGGTATAATTTTTCTGGGCATCATTCAAAGTCTTGCTAGCATAATAGATAGAATGAAAGACTCTATCCTTCTTTTGTCCCAAAACAACTCCCACCGCATAATCACTCACATCACACATTAGTTCAAAAGGGAGAGTCCAATCGGGACTAATTATAATAGGTGCAGATATTAATCTTTTCTTCAAATCATCAAAAGCAACAAGACACTCATTATCAAACTTAAATGGCACATCTTTCTCCAATAAATTGCAAAGTGGTTTAGAAATTTTTGAAAAGTTTTTAATAAATCTTCTATAAAAACCAGCATGACCGAGAAAACTTCTAATACCTTTGACATTTATTGGAGGTGGTAGTTTTTCAATTGCTTCAATTTTTACTTTATCTACCTCAATGCCCCTACTAGAGATCTTGTGCCCAAGGACAATACCTTCTCGTACCATGAAGTGACATTTCTCCCAATTGAGCACCAGATTCGTTTCTTCACATCTCTTGAGTACCCTAGCAAGATTCAAAAGACAATCATCAAAATTATTCCCAAAGACAGAAAAATCATCCATAAATACCTCCAAGCACTTTCCACCATGTCTGTGAATATGGCCATCATACATCTCTGAAAGGTGGCAGGTGCATTACATAATCCAAATGGCATTTTCTAAAAGCAAAGGTGCCATAAAGACATGTAAATGTGGTCTTCTCTTGATCTTCAGGAGCAATAGCAATTTGGTTGTAACCAGAATAACCATCAAGAAAACAATAATAATCCTTACCAGCCAAGCGGTCTAACATTTGATCAATGAATGGAAGAGGGAAGTGATCTTTCCTTGTAGCTTTGTTGAGCTTGCGATAGTCCATGCACACTCTCCATCCAGTCACAGTTCTTGTTGGAATGAGCTCATTATTATCATTGGTAACCACAGTCATTCCTCCTTTCTTAGGAACACATTGAACTGGACTTACCCATTAACTATCAGAGATAGGATAAACTATTCTAGCATCCAACCACTTGATGATTTCTTTTTTAACTACTTCCTTCATGATAGGATTCAATCTTCTTTGTTGCTCAATTGTGGCTTTGTGATTTTCCTCAAGGAGAATTTTGTGCATGCAAATAGAAGGGCTAATTCCCCTTATATCAACTATGGTCCACCCAATTGCTTTCTTGAATTCTCGAAGTGTCCTCAATAACTTCTCCTCCTGCATGTTAGTAAGAGCAGTAGAAATAATAACTGGAAGAGTAGAAGATTTTCCAAGAAATGCATACCTCAAATGATTAGGTAGAGGTTTAAGTTCCAAAGTAGGTGGTTCCTCAATGGAAGGTTTAGAAGCTGGCACCAGAGAAGCTGAAACATCTAAAGACTCAAATTGATTGTTAGTCTTAAGTCTTGAGTGAGCATTTAACAAATTAGAATATTCAACAAACGCATCATCATCCCTGTTAGAATTAGCAACTAAACATGCTTCCAGAAGGTCGTTGGGATTTTCTTCTAAGAAAACATCATGTGTAAACTTATTTACCATACTCACAGCAAAACAGTCTTCAGATGTTACAGGCAATTTTAGAGCTTTGAAAATATTAAATGTTACCTGTTGGTCTTGAACTCGCAAAGTGAGCTCACCTTTTTCCACATCAATCAAAGCTCTAGCAGTTGCCAAGAATGGCCTCCCAAGGATGATTGGAATTTGCCTATCTTCTTCCATGTCAAGAATTATAAAATCAACTGGAAAAATAAATTTATCTACCTTGACAAGAACATCTTCAATGATTCCCCTTGGGTACACATAAAAACGATCAGCCAATTGCAAGGTAACAGAAGTGGGTTTGCATTCCCCTAAACCAAGTTTCTCAAAAATTGACCAAGGCATTAAATTGATACTTGCACCCAAATCACTCAAAGCTTTTGCAAAAAATAAATTACCAATGGTGCAAGGGATAGTGAAACTACCTGGATCTTTGAGTTTTGGTGGCAGTTTATTTTGGAGAATAGCACTACATTCTTCTGTAAGGGAAACAGTTTCAAACTCACCTAGCTTTCTCTTTTTGGAGAGGATGTCCTTCAAGAACTTGACATAACTAGGCATTTGTTGCAACGTTTCAGCAAAAGGAATATTTATGTGTAATTTCTTGAAGACATCGATGAATTTTTGAAACTGCTTTTCAAGCTTTTGCTTTTGGAGCCTTTGTGGAAAAGGTGGTGGAGGATGGATGACTTGAGAAGTTCTTTCATCTTCAACCTTTACTTCTTCTCGCTGTTCACTTACATTCTCATTCTCACATAATCCTTCTTTCTCAACAAGTTCATGTTCAAGTTCTACTACTTTTTCTCTCGCCCTTTCAATCTCTTTTCCACTCCTTAAAGTGATTGCTTGGCATTGTTCCTTACCTTTGGGGTTGATTTGTGTATCACTTGGTAAGGCACCTTGGGGTCTATTGTTGATGGAATTTGCAAGCTGTCCTACTTGGGTCTCAAGATTTCTCAAGGAGGCTGCTTGACTTTGAATTAAAGCTCCTTGACTTTGAATTAAAGCATCATTTTTTGACATATATTGCAAGAGAAGTTCTTCCAGGTGGGACCTCTTTTCAGGAACTGGTGGTCTAACTTGTTGCTGGAAACTATGAGGCATGATGGGTTTTGGATTGGAAGTCCCTGCATTGTTATTCCATGAAAAGTTAGGGTGGTTTCTCCAACCAGGATTATAAGTATTGGAGTAAGGATTATTCTGCTGTCTATTGAAGTTCCCCACAAACTGGACTGATTCAGAATTATATGGACATTGATCATGTGAATGGCCATCTCCACACATCTCGCAAACCACTGATGAATTTTGAACCGCATGGACTCCTAGTGTGTCAAACTTTTTGGTCAGTGCAGCCACTTGTGAAGCTAATTGAGCAGTCAAATTGCCAAGTGCATCAATTTCATAAGCTCCAACTACTTTTCTTGATCTCGATCTTTCTGAAGGCCATTGATAATTATTGGAGGCCATCTCTTCCAACAAGTTATAGGCATCTGCAGCATTCTTACTCATTAATGCCCCACCAGCAGCAGCATCAATTGTAGTTTTAATTGACCCAACCAGCCCATTGTAGAATGTCTGAACTTGCAACTAATCAGGAATCCCATGATGTGGACATCTTCTCAATAATTCCTTAAACCTTTCCCAAGCTTCATACAAGGACTCACTATCAAATTGTGTGAATGAGGTAATATCGTTCCTCATCTTTGTAGTCTTTGCAAGGGGGAAGAATTTTGCAAGAAACTTTTGAGCCAGTTCTTTCCATGTAGTGATAGACCCATTAGGTAGTGAATTAAGCCAGCTTTTTGCTTTATCCCTCAGGGAAAACGGAAACAGTCTCAATCTGATAGCATCGTCAGTTACTCCATTGTATTTAAAGGTGTCACAAATCTCCAAGAAATTTACCAAATGAGAATTAGGATCATCACTGGGTAACCTACCAAACTGGACTGAAGACTGAATCATCTGAATGTAAGCTGGTTTAATTTCAAAATTGTTGGCATTAATGGACGGTCTCCTAATACTTTGGTGCAAACCTTGCAATAGCGGAACAACGTAATCTCTTAGTGCTCTATTTGCTTCAGGAACTAGATTAATGGCATTATTGCCATTGTTATTGTTATCCTCAGCCATTGTCTGATTTAAAGCTGCAACTTGCGAATTCTCCCTTCGTAGCCTTCTGAAAGTTCTTTCTATCTCAGGATCAAAAGGAACAAGATTCAAGTTGTTTCTTCTTCGCATACAATGACTAAAGATACCTGTAAACAAACAAAAACTAATATTAAAACAAGAAAAATAAAATTTGAAGTAAGACTAAATTGCTTGGTATTAGTATTAATAAAAATTTTAGAAACAACTCCCTGGCAACGGCGCCAAAAACTTGTCAGTTAAAAATCCACTACGCAAGTATACGTATCGAATGGACAGTATATTAGCAAGTAGAGTATCGTTCCCATGGAGAATTGATCTAAAACTTTACTAATTACTAAAATTAAAACAATTTAATTTTATCCAAATAATCCAAATTAATTAATTAATTAAAACTAATAAACTAAAATAACAAGAAAAATCAAAACAATGATAACTGGAGAAAATATCAAATTAAACAAGCCTAGGATTACAATATCCCTCACAATTCATCTAAATTTTACCTCTCATCCTTAACTTATTTCAATGGGTTGAATTGCTAACCTAGAGTCCTAAATTATTTATAAGGGTCTCCCGACTCGTCCTATAAAAATATCTATTTTAACCAAAACACTATATCCCTATGTGATTTGAAATTAAAACAGACTCATTAAGTTCAGGCTCTAATATGGCTACATATGGCCTATAGGTATATCCCTATCCTATACGCAAATCATTTAACATGATCATATGCTATCCCAATTTTAGTCTACTCTAAACTCCCTCTCCCAAGTTTGTTTAGGTTCCTAAATCAATTTAATTGGTGATCAGGCAATTAAAAGCATTAAGAACAAATTGAAATAAACAATTCAATTCCCATTGAAAATAAGTAAGAAAAAGATTAAAAACTTAGACTACATGTGAGTTCAATTGCAATCCTAGAAAAAGAAAATTAGCTACTCATAATTGCAAAATCAAATAACATTGTATAAAGTTCAACCATTGAAAATAACAAGAAGAATAAAAGCTAAGGAAGAAAACAAAATAATTGCCGCTTTGATCTCCGGGTTTCCGCTTCAACTTCTAGCTTCTTGAATCTCCACAGGTTTTCTCAAATTCTTCAAAAACATACTATTTATACTAACAAACTTAACCTAAACTTCCTTAAGTTGACCTAGGGTTTAATTGGGCATAAAAACATAATGACAAGCCCAAAAATCACTTGTTAGTCTTTACAAATTTCTATTCCCGGCACAGTACATCCAGCAACTTTCTGATGCGATTTTCTATATCTTCTAGGCAGAACTGGGCAAAGTGATCTCCATAAAAGTTGTATCTCTGTCTCTTAGATTTCCAATGGTCTAAGAATTGCAGCAATTGGAGTTCTGTAGCTCGAGATATGGCTAAAACACTGAAGCATATGCAAGCAGATTTTTGGATCTTTCAGCACCTTACTTTCCAAAATTAAACCCAATGACTTTAGGTCCTACCAAAAATATAAAAACTAATAAATATTAACCAAATTAAAAGAAATAACATAAAAATAAATAACTTACTTAAAAATAAACTAAATATAAAAATAACTAAAAATTAATAAATTATAATTAAAAACTAAGGACTTAGCTAAAATTTAATAACAAAATTGGAGTAAAATAAATCTATAAAATAGAATTATCAGTTCACATATTCAGTACACTCAATTTCACACTATTTCTCAACAATACATGTAGGCATCATACAGATATACACAAATGCATCGCAATCATATTTAACATCACAGAAATATTTTCACTAAAGGCTTGTTCCCGAGATTCATTTTTAAATGGGAATTAGATATAATCATTCACGCATTTCATTTCAACTTAATTAGAATTCCCAAATAAATTTTGAAATGCAAATTCACTCACAAATTTCTCCGAGAGTCGAATTTGAGCACTTCGACTGCTAATCCTCGAGTGCGATTTTCTTGCCTTTATCCGAGGGCTCACTACCTTGACAAATAACGAAGTCGAGGAATTTACTATATTGTCCCTAAATTGAAATAAACTAATTTAAATTACTAATGCTTGATATGTAAATGCAAAAAATGCGTCCGATTATCGCTTAATCGTGGTATCGATTATCGCTTAATCGCGGTATCGATTATCGCTTAATCGCGGTATCGATTAAATTCGACTGATCACCCGATTAATTGGCGATTGTGTCCAAATCACCTCCAAATTAATCCATTCCTCCTATAATACCTTAATTCACCACATATTACTCAAATAAAGCCAAATTCAGCATTAGAACCCTCACATTTCCTTATAGAAAAATTCGATCATTTGGTGGACTAGCACCGAAATTTTTTCCTACATAACCGTTTCACCTTAATTCATCATTTTCCAAGCCATTTTCCTTGAAATACAAACAATCCCTCATTGATTCTCAACACACCAGGTTTGGCCAATGAAGAACAACAAAGAGAATCAAATTTTTTCTTATATTTTTGTTCATAACCATGCTTAACTACCTCTAAACATCAACATAGTCTAAAATCAAGCCAATCCAACATTAATTCCTCTTCCATACCCATTTTTCAGAATTGAATTCATCATGATATCATGCCTCTCAACCATAGAAAATGGAAAGAAATGCATGGGTATTGTAGATCATAAGCTAAAGTGAAGAAATGTTACATTTTTCACTTGATTTTCCTTGAAAATCACACTTTTCTCTTGAATTTTTGGCTAGGATTTCTTGTTTTTCTTCTTGTTCTCTTTTGTTTTCCTTTGAATCGGTTTTGTGCAGAATTTGGAGGGAGAAAATGGGTTTTATGACTGATTTTTAGGCTTTAATAATAAAATAATCAAGCATGCCACGTGTCACATGCTTATTGACTCATTTTTTAAAACTTTTTGACATTTTCTTTAAAATTTTCCACCACAAATAAATTCCATATTTATCCATTCCCAGTAGGAATAAAATCCCTTGGTCTTGACAAGTGCTAGGGCGAAAAATTACCGATTTGCCCTCGTGGTGAAAAATTACGATTTTGCCCCTATACTTCGAAATGTATCAGAATCACATTATTTTCACTTTCTAACCTCAAATAACACTAATATTGATCAATATTAACCAGATGGGGCAAAAATCTTTTCAAAAAATTTCTCGTTTGGTCCCCTAGTGGCAAAATTACCATTTTACCCTTATGCTCCAAAAATACCGAGAATCAAAATTTTTCACTGCTAAACTTCATTTCATACTCCAATAATCATAATTATATTTCATATAATTATTCTTGATCAAATGTGATCAAATCTTGACTAAAAATCTCTATTTTATCATCAAATGGCAAAATGACTATTTTGTCCCTAATCGGTCAATTTTCTTGATTGACTCCAAACTGGACTTTGAACTCTGAATCACTATTCTAAGTCATTCTGTGGTTTCAAAATTCTCAAATTCCTCTTAGAATTTCTATTTCAACTAATTCAAGGCTCGATTTAACTTGGTTGTACCACTTGGTATAATACCGTATTTTAATCGAGCTTGACAAGGTCTCACAAGTTCCTATTTATAAAGGACACAAGAAAAAGCTGCTATTTGATTCAATTATTTCCAAGATACGTGAAAGGATCTCCAGTCGGGAAAACAAAGTCCTATCACCTGGTGGTCGCATTACACTGCTACAGAGTATTCTTGCTTCATTACCCATTTATCTGTTTCAAGTCCTCAAGCCTCCGGTAAATGTTGTTGAAAAAATTGGTGGACTTTTCAATAGTTTCCTTTGGGGTGATTCCTCGGACAACAAACGGATTCATTGGGCATCTTAGAATAAAGCTACATTTCCGACTTCTGAAGGTGGTATAGACATTTGCAATCTGCAAGATACATTTGAGGCTTTCTCAACAAAACTTTGGTGGCATTTTTGGACATGTAATAATATGTGGACCCAATATATGAAAGCCAAATATTGCTCTGGGAAAATTCCCCATACACTAGCTCCTAAATTACATGATTCGACCACATGGAAACGGATGATTCATGGTAGAGATATCTACGATCAACACATACAATGGAAGATCGGTAAAGGTGAACTCCTTTTTTGGCATGACATATGGCTAGGTGATAAACCTTTGGTACACTCTTTTCCCTCATATTTGAGCTCTATGACAAAAGTTAAGTACTTTTTATTAACAATATGTGGGATGTGGCCATGCTGCAATCAGTTTTACCTGATATGATTATTGATGAAATAGTGAAGATCCCTATCAGCACGAGTACAGCAAACACTGCATATTGGGCTTTGACTCAAAATGCAAAATTTAGCACAAAAAGTGCTTGGGAATTGTCTCGCCAACGGCAGCCTACTTTTGTTTGGGGTAAATGGATATGGCAAAAAAGTATTCTTTTAACGGTTTCATTCTTTTTATGGCGCTTAATGCAGAATTGGATTTCGGTGGAATTAAGGATGAAATCGAAAGGCTTTCATTTAGCTTATAAATGCCTTTGTTGTTGTTCAGAAGAATCCATTCTACATGTCATTTAGAAAGGTACAATAGCACAACAGGTTTGGAATTATTTTACTAAATTTTTTCAAGTACTTGTGCACAATCCTCATAATGTTTTACATATTCTCCATGCATGATACTACTCTGGAGACTATACGAAACCTGGTCATATTCGCATCTTATTGCCATTATTTATTATGTGGTTCCTATGGGTTGAAGGTAATGATGCTAAGCATAAGGAACTTAAAATGTATTCTGACAGAGTGATATGGAGGATTATGAAATTGTTATGGCAGCTCTTTTAGGGTAATTTATTATGTAAATGGCAATAGAAAGGAGACATTGATATTGCAGGACACTGGGGATTTAGATATGGACAAGATAGTCATAGTCCACCAAAAATTATCTATTAGTCCCGACCATTGATGGGTGAATTTAAGCTGAATGTCGATGGTAGCTCAAAGGATGCCTTTCAAAATGCTGTAGGGTGAGGAGTTCTACGGGATCATGCATGTCAAGCCCAGCCTTAAAATATCTGTCATGTCATTCATACATTTGACATCATGCCTGCATAATTGAATATCTCGAAATAACAGATAAAAGTCAATATTGTACCAAGAGGTACAACTAATTCGATTTATGCCTCGAATTAGTTAAAATAGGGATTTTAACGTGAAATTGGAAATTTCACATTCCAGGGATGACTTAAAATGAGAATTCGGAGTTCGAGGGCCAATTTGGAGTCAATTTGAAATATCGAGATCTAAGGGCAAAATGGTCATTTTGCCACCCAAGAATGTAATTTGGATATTGGATGAAATTTTTGATTGAGATTGATCATTTGAAGTATAATTTGAGGTTTACAAGTAAAAATTTTTAATTTCGATATTTTTTGGAGCATAGGGGTAAAATAGTCATTTTGCCACCCTAGGGGCAAAATGGTAATTTTACACCACCAACACTTATCAAAACCAAGGATTTTATTCATTATGGGTGTGGATAAATATGACAATTTGTGTGGTGGAGAAATAAAGTTTAAAAGATAAATATTTAAATTATGGGCCAATGATATCATGCCATGTGTCAAGCTTTGACTTCTTTAATATTAAGCTTGAAAAATTAGCCCATAATTCCCCATTTCACTTCCCATATTCGACCAAAGCAAGAACAAAAGCAAGAAAGAAAGAACAAAACCCTAAGAGGAGAAATTCAAAGGGAAAGTATGAAAATTCAAGGAATCAAGCAAGATAAGGTAAGATTTTTCAATTTTTGCTTGAGATCTACATTACCCATGCATTTCTCCTTATTTTCCATGGTTCAATTACATGTTTTCATAATGGATTCATGACTGGCCAAATGGGTATGGAGAGAATTTGATGTTGGAATTGATTTGATTTTAAGATATGTTAGTGTTTTTAGATGATTGATGATGTGTAGTATGAAAACAAGTGAAAAAAATCACACAATCTATGGTAACCCTTCATGGCCGAACCTTACATGTGGAGTTTGGATGGTGGATTGATTTTGTATCAAGTGAATTGGTTGAAAATTGATGGTTTGTGGTGTAAAAGTCAAGTAGGAAAAATTTTAGTGTGAATGCACCACCATGGTCGAATTTCCCATGAAGAAATGTGAAGGTGGTCATGCTAAATTTTAGGTTATTTGGCCTATGTTTGGTGATTTGAAGAATTAGAAAAGAAATGATGCTATTTGGAGTTAAATTGGACATATTTGGCCAATTAATCGAGACCGAATTAGGCCAACATTGCGTTTAGACAATATCCGGACAGTTTGCATTCCTTATCATGCATTAGTATAGAGCCTGAAATAGAATTATATGATGTGATACAATATATTGAATAATGTGTCATGAATTGTATATAGGTGGTGAGCATTCTGGAAAAGCACAGAGATTGTCCCGAAGATCGAGAATAGGAGTATTTCGAACTCCTAATACTGTGAGTAACCTTACTATCATCTTAATTATATAAAGTAGGTTTTTATCCGATTTTGTGATTTTATGGAAAATGGGTTTAAATGGAAAAATCTTTATGTTTTATACACAAAATGAGATTTAATGAAATGAATTTTATGAATTTTCTGAAAAATTAAATGATGATTTTGGAAAATAGAGTAATTGGAGATTGTCTACTTGTTGTGTTATAAATTGTGTTTAAATCGAATGGCTTATAGCAATATGTGAGCATGAATGGCCAAACTGGTATTTGTGTTGGAATTATATGCACTTTGTATTCAGCCTTGAGAGGCTAGGTAGTAATAAATTGCCATGTCATGCGGTTGAAATTTTATAAATATGGTGGTAGATAAAATAATCCCTACAGTGGAAGGTTTTGTGGACCAGCCCATGAGAGGGGCATAGAATCTGTTGTATCTTACCTCGATCGGAGAGCCGTGTAAGGAGGGTATCTCTTGAGGTAAAGTTTGAGTGCACCTCACACGAACCACCACATGAGAGTGAGACTCAGCCAATGCCAAGGAATGGCTATGTTTTCAGATGTAAAAATATGTTCATATGTATATGACATTTAATAGCCTTGGCGGTCTCGGTCAAATGCCTCGACCAGGGTATCCCCGAGATTGATTTTGACATGAGCCAAGTATTTAAGAGATTCATAAGCCATATTAATTATTCGAGTAAAATGATTCCATTTTACTCGATTGAAATGAGTTGAGATAAGATAAACTATAATACGAGGAACGAATTTGAATTTGTCTCCATTTACTCGACTTTAGATATTATTGATGATGTCTGTTTACTCATTGGGATTTTATAATCTCACCACCCTCCTTTCCATCATTTCAAGCTCAGGATAGTCCACAGTTAGCGGATTTTGTCAAGGACAACAATTGGACTTGAATCATCAAAAACTATAGGTTCACAACTTCCGACGCTTTTGGTTAGTCGTGAGCCCATGTGTCACTGTAAACTAAATTTTATACTTTGGTTATCTGTATTATAGTATGTCTGAATTTATTGTGCTTTTACGTCCCAAAAATTATTTACCGATACTTCTATAAAAATTGTTTTATAAGAAAATAGAATATTTTATTCTAAAAGTTATAATTTCACTTTAAATGAATGTTGTAAACATCCAAACTTATTTTTGATTACGAAATATGTGTTCTTCACTCACATACTACCATTTTAGCTAGTTTTGGTATTTTGGAAGAAAAATGACCAAAATGCCCTTATGAGGTGAAAATTATTTTTTTATCGTTTTAAGTTGGAAAAAGCTTGAGAGCCTTTAAAACATGATATTTGGTAACGATTGCTCACAAGGAAGATGAGAAAAATGGTACTAAAGCCTTGCGGGGTTTCGACAGGCATTCCAGGTGACGAATGTCTATTGGGACATCGCGACGGTTGTTACGAGCTCGAAGGGAGTACCAGGTCGTGACAATGCAAGTACTATGTTTTTTGGTTTTTCAGAAAATTTTGGTTGTTATAAATCTATACAAGCAGAGTTAATGGCATTACATCAAGGTCTACTGTTATGCATTGAGTACAACATATCTAGAGTTTGGATAGAAATGGATGCAAAGGTAATAGTACAAATGATACATGAGGGACATAAAGGCTCTTCTCAGATTCGATAGCTACTGGCTTCTATCCGTCAATGTTTGAGTGGTATCTCATATCGGATTTCACACATCCATCGAGAAGGAAATCAAGCTGTTGACTATCTTTTTAACAAGGGGCACACACACCAGAACCTGTAAGTAATTTCAAAAGCTGAAGGTAAACTTAGAGGCATGATTAGATTAGACAAAAGTAAGATTCCTTATGTTCGATTCAAATAAATGTAAAGGAGTAGTACTCCTAATTTATGTTTATTCTTCTTATTTAGTAGATCATTCAGACTCTTGTAACAAGAAAGTTCAATTTTATGATAGCATTCATAACTATGCACATAAAATGAAACTTTCCTTATTTAGGTACTCTTTTAAGCTTTTCTCGATATCATGTAATTTTGAAGGTTCGGTTTATGTCCCCCTCCCATATGTACTTAATTTTTTCGATTATTAATAAAATAATTACAAGGTAGCTAGGCCCTGCGAGAATTTCTAATTTTAAAAAAAAAGTTTGAGTTAATTAATTAATTTTGATTGTTTGGATAAGATTAAATTGTCATAATTTTAGTATTTCGTAAAATTTTAGATTAATTCTTTATGGGATCGATTCTTTGCTTATCATTATACTATCTTTTCAATACGTATACTTGCATAGGTAGAAATTTAATTGGCAAGTTTTTGGCACCATTGCTGGGTAATTGTTTCTAGAATTTTTTTCTAACACTAATACCAAGCAAATTTTTACTTGATTCAATTTTTTTTGTTTTATTTTCAAGTACTTTTGGTTGAGGTGACGAACTATTATAACTATTAGTGGCCATTGGAACAATTTGAGCCCAGGAGGGTTGCGAGTGATTATGGATTGGCTATCAATGCTTTGATTGCCCAAGTAGATGCTTTGTCTTAAAGAATTGACACTTGGGGTGTTAATGTTTTTTAAAGTCCTCTTCTAACATGCGAACTTTGTGGAGATGGACATTCAAGTTATTGTTGTCCAACCTATAATGAATCAATGCAATTTAATGGAAACTTCAATGGGCAGCAAAACAATTCATACTCTAACAGTTACAACTCAAGGTGAAATCACTCAAATATTTCATGGAGTAATGATCATGGTCTTAAATATTCATCAAAGCCTACTTTCCTTAATAGTTTTTAGTCACGAGATAGAGCTTTTGTCCTTGAAAAGAAGCTTACCTTAGAAAATGTTCTCATGCAATACATGGCAAAGAATGATGCCATCATTCATAGTCAAATAGCTTCATTGAAAAACCTTGAGACTCAAGTGGGCCAACTTATAAATGACATCAACAATGGGCCTCGGGAAACTTTGCCAAATGATATTGAACCTACTCTTAGAAGAGAAGAATATAGTAAGCATCTTGATGAGGTAAATGCCAAGAATATGGTAGATTATGAAGCTAAAGTAGATTAAGAGAATACTTCTAGTAAGCAAGTTCAAGATGAAAAAGTTAGGCAAGATGAGGAAGTATCTACATCACCACAAGTCAAGTCATGTGTGCCTCTCATTCTTTTTTTTTTTTTGATACAGTTGATGAGTTACCTAAGTAGACTGTTGATATGGAAAATCCAAAGAAACTCTTTGTAGCTTCTTTGGTTCAAGATGCAACAATAAAGGACAAGAATGAAGAACTCACAAATATTACACATGTTTTGAAGGCTATACCAAAAGTGCATTATTCAAGAAGAACTCAATTTGAGAAGTTGGGTAAAAGTCAACCTATTCCACCACCTTGGGTTCAGCAAGCATCAATTCATGAGTGAAAACCACTATAACCTCATCTTAGGATGAAACTACTTTCACACCTCAAGTTTTTTCCATACAAACTTAAACCTTCTTAAAAGGTGAAGGAAGACCTCAACCAAAGTAAATTTATTGACTATAAAAAAAATGCTTCTTAAGAGACAACCCAAGCTTTCGAAACTTTTATTTTTTTTAGTTATTTTATTTTGTTTACTTATTTTTCTACATTAATCTCTATTTATTTATTTATTTACTTTTTCAGTAAAAAAATCCTCTTACAACTGACAATGAAGATGATAAGGAAAAGGAAGAGGATTAGAGCTTCTTCAAATTTATCCAACCATTAGGGGAGTATTTTTTACTTTTTTTTTTTAACATTGAGGACAATATTTAGTTTAAGTTTAAGGGGTAAATTTATTTTTTTAGTGGTGAATATTTTATGAAAGTTTTAGATTTAATTTAATTATTTGTATGCTTTTAGGATTAGTTATCAATTACATTGTTTAGGAATTTTCCCTATCCTTGGATGATATTTTGATTATTTCATTATTTATCTTTTGTGAAGAATATGGGTATGATTTAAGTTTGTATTGATATTCTTGTGATAGTTTCATTTTAGAATGTGGCTTTTAATAATTTAAGCACCATATTTTTTTCTAACTTAAAATTTTGATGTGACTTTGAGAAAGTTTATGTTGATAAAAAGTATAGTGAAGTCAAGAATTTTGAAATTTGTTTGATTCTCTCTTGAGGCAAAATCGTAGATAACACTTAGGATAAGAAGTGATTTAGGTCTTTTTTAGATCTTTTGAACCTTTATGAGCTACCTTGTTATATATTTATCTTTAGTCACTCATTTTGAGCCTAATTTACCTTTTCTTTGTATATACACAACTATATAAGCCTTAGCCTTTTTATTTAATTCTAACAATTTGAACCTTTCAACTTTAAATATTTTGATCTTTCTAGGAAGCGTATTAAGCTTAAAGACAAATTGAGGGAGAAAGGAGAAAAAAAAAGGTGATGGAATTTATCCCTTGTTCACAAATGTTAAAAATAAGTTTGGGGTGTAAAAGAAAAAAAAAGAAATAAAGTATGTTGTACCAAGGAAATTTTACTTGAAGTTTCGAGGTGCTATACAAAAAAAAAAAGTTTGAGCTCTTTATAGGTCTTAGATTGATTAAGTGTTTAGGGTGAATTTGAACCTAAAAATATCCTTTATCATACCTTAACCCAAACCTTACATTATAAGCTTAATAAAGACCTATTGATTCTTGAATAAGTGTTATACTACATTAATGGAGAAAGAGATGAAAAACAAACTTATGGGATTTTAATACTAACCTATTCTTAAACTTGGCATAAACTAATCTAAGTTGCATGATATTCTTTGAAAAAGATTATTCGTAGACAAAGAGGAAGTCCATTCGAAAGATAAGTTTTCACTTAAATTGATACATGACTTTAAGAATTAGCTGTATGTTACCTTAAGTTGGAATTGAAGTTAATTTTTTAGAGAAAAATTAGAAAATCATGATTTGGTACTTCTATCTCTAGTAAACATTTCTTTTATGTTTTATTTTCTTTTGCTCGATGACTAGCAAAATTTTAAGTTTAGTGGTGTGATAATTTTATTTTATAGAATTATTTTAGTCTAATTTTATTATTAAATTTTAGTTAAGTCCTTAATTTTTAATTAGAATTTAGTCATTTTCAGTTATTTTTATAATTATTTAATTTTTATTAAGTTATTTTAATTTTAGGTTTATATCATTTAATTTAGTTATTATTTATTAGTTTCTATGTTTTTGTAGGAATTAAGGGAGTTGGGTTTAATTTTGGAAAGTAAGGTGTTGAAAGACCTAGAAGTCTACTTACATATGTTTCAGTATTTTGCTCATAACTCACGCTATAGAACTTCAAATGATGCAATTCTTAGACCATTGGAAAGTTAAGAGATAGAGCTATAACTTTCATGCAACTCAGTTTGCCCAGTTTTGCATTGAGGATAGAGAAAATTGTGTTGAAAAATGATAAGGTGTACTACTATGGGAATGGCAATTTTGAAAGATGATATTTGATGTTTAGGCCTCACTACACTTTCAAACCCAATTAAATCAGTGGTTTAACTTAGGGAATTATAGGTTAAGTTCGTTAGTATAAATAGAATATTTTTAAAAGATATTAGGTTAGACAACTTTTGGAGAATAAAGAGGTTGAAAGTTGAGGCAAAAACTAGAAAAGTAGGGTTGTAATCAATCATTTTGTTTTCTTCCTTAGCTTTTATTTTTCTTATTACTCTCAATGGTTGAATTTTATATAATGTTATTTGTCTTTGCAATGATGCAAAGCTAATTTTCTTTTTCTAGGATTGAAATTGAACTCGCATGGGATCTAAATTTTAATCTCTTTCTTGCTTATCTTTAATGAGATTTGAATTGTTAGTTCCAATTTGTTTTTAATGCTTTTAATTACTTGATTACCAACTAAATTGATTTAGGAACCTAAATAAACTTGGGAAAGAGAGTTTAGTGTAGAATAAAATTGAGATAGCATATAATTATATTAAATAATTTGCATATAGGATAAGGACATACCGATAGGTCATATATAGCCAAATTAGAGCTTAAACTTAATGAGTCTATTTTAATTTCAATTCACATAGGGATATATTGTTTTGATTAAAATAAATATTTTTATAAGATTAGTCGAAAAACCCTTATAATAATTGAGGATTGTAGTTAGCAATTCAACCCATTGAAATAAGTTGAGGAAGAGAGTTAAAATTTAGATATAGTGTGAAAGATATTGTAATCTGAGGCTTGTTTGATTTGATTTTTACCCAAGTTAGTATTATTTTGGTTTTTTCTTTTTAGTTTAAATTTTGGTTAATTAGTTTGAGTGAATTAATTAATTTTGATTGTCAAACCTTACTCTATAAAGTAATTGCAATGTTATTCACATGCTTGATAGAATGTTTACATATTAAGGAAATCTCGAAAAATCGTTAAAAGACGATATTACCCTTATGGTATAACTAAGTCAATTTAAACCTCGAACAAGTTCAAATAAAGATTTTAAAGTGAAATAAGAAATTTCATAGTCTAAGGATTACTCGAAACAGTAATTTGAAGTTCGAAGGCCAATTTGGAGTTAATCGAGAAAATTGACCGATTAGGGACAAAACGATCATTTTGTCATTTAAGGACAAAATGGGGATTTTTAATAAAGATTTTGATCACAAATGACCAAGAATAATTATATGGAGTAATACGATCATTGGAGCATAAAATGAAGTTTAGCAATGAAAAATTGTAATTCTCGATATTTTTGGAGCACAAGGGTAAAATAGTAATTTTACCACTAGAGGATAAAACGAGAATTTTGAGAAAAGATTTTGACCCCATTTGATTAAGATTGATCAATTGAAGTGTTATTTGAGGTTGAAAAGTGAAAAAAATGTAATCCCGGTACATTTTGGAGTATAAGGGTAAAATCATAATTTTTTCACCCCAGAGGCAAATCTGTAAATTTTTTGCCCCAGCACCTATCAAGAATAAGGGATTTTGTTTAACAATGGAATGGATAAATATTGAAATATTTGTGGTGGAAAATTTAGAAGAAAAAGTCAAAAAGTTAAAAAAATGGGCCAATGGCATTATGCCATGTGGCAAGCCATTATATTTTATTATTATACTAAAAAAATCAGCTTATAACCCTCACTTTCTCTTTCCAAAATCAGCATGAACCAGAATTGAAGAGAAAAGAAAGGAAACAAAGGGAGAAAAACAAGAAAACTAGCCAAAAATCAAGGAATTTCAAGTGTTTTTCAAGAATCAAGCAAAACAAAGGTAAAATTTCTTTAGTTTTACTCTAACCCTAGCTTACCCATGCTTTAGTTCTTATTTTTCATGGTTGAATGATGAGTTATTATACTGAAATCCTTGAGGTCGAATGGGTATGGATGAGAATTTGATGTTTGATTTGCTTGAATTTGAATTATGTTAAGGTTTAATGATAGCTAAGCATAGTTATGAACAAAGTTATAAGAAAAACATTCAATTTCTCTAGGGCTCTTCATTGGCCGAACCATGAGGGTTGAATATCAAGGAGGAATTGTTTGAATTTCAAGGAAAATGGATTGGAAAAATGAAGAATTAAGTGAGAAATGTGACTAGGAAAAATTACGGAGTAAGTACACCATAATGACCGAATTTTTACCTGAAGAAATTGAAGGATTTGAATGTTGAAATTTAGTTATTAGAAATGTGTGTGATGAATTAAGGTTTTAGACAAAGAAATTGTCAAGCCTGACCCTAAATTATCTGACATGACATTTATATATGTGACATCATGCCTGCATATCTGAATAGCTCGATAGAATTGATAAAAAGCCGGTATTGTACTTAGAAGTACAAATAAGTTGATTTATCCCTCGAACAAGTTAAAATAGGGATTTTAAAGTGAAATAAGGAATTTCACAGTCCAAGGATAACTCGAAACAGTAATTCAGACTTTGAGGGCCAATTTGGAGTCAATCGGGAAAATTGACCGATTAGGGACAAAACGATCATTTTTCAATTTAAGGACAAAATGGAGATTTTTAGCAAAGATTTTGATCACAATTGATCAAGAATAATTATATGAAATATAATATGATTATTGGAGCATAAAATGAATTTTAGTAGTGAAAAATTGAGATTCTCGGTATTTTTGGAGCACAATGGCAAAATGGTAATTTTACCATTAAAGGATGAAACGAGAATTTTTAGAAAATATTTTGAACCCATTTGAGTAAGATTGATCAATTGAAGTGTTATTTGAGGTTGAAAAGTGAAAAAAAATACAATTTCGGTACATTTCGGAGTATAGGGGTAAAATCGTAATTTTTTCACTTTGGGGGCAAATCAGTAAAATTTTCACCCTAGCACTTGTCAAGACCAAGGGATTTTGTTTAACTATGGAATAGATACATATGGAATTGATTTTGGTGGAAAATTGAAAAGACAAAGTCAAAAAGTTAAAAAAATGGGCCGATGGCATTATGCCATGTGGCAACCTATTTTAATTTATTATTAAACTAATAAAATCAGCCTATAACCCTCACATTCTCTCTCCAAATTCGGCACAAACCAGATTCAAAGGAAAACAAAAGAGAACAAATGAGAAAAACAAGAAATTTAGCCAAAAATTAAGGGATTTCAAGGTTTTTTCAAGATTCAAGCCAAACAAAGGTAAGATTTCTTTAGTTTTACTCTAACCCTAGCTTACCCATGCTTTAGCTTTCATTTTTTATGGCTGAATGATGAGGAATCATGCTGAATTGAGGAAGACCGAATGGGTATGAGTGAGATTTAATAATGGGAATTGCTTGATTTTTAGTTATGTTGTTGTTTGATGATAGTTAAGCATAGTTATGAACAAAATTTCAAGAAAAGTAATCAATTTCCCTAGGGTTCTTTGTTGACCAAATTGTGTAGGTTGAATGTCAAGGAGGAATAGTTTGAATTACAGGGAAAATGGCTTGGAAAAATGAGAAATTAAGTGAAAAATGTGACTAAGAAAAATTACGGTGTTAGTACACCGTAATGTCTGAATTTTTATGTGAAGGATTTTAAGGATTTCAAGGCTGAAATTTAGTTATTTAGAAGTGTGTGTGATGAATTAAGGTGTTAGAAGAGAAATGGATCAATTTGGAAGTGATTTGGGCATAATTGTCAATTAATCGGGTAATCGAACGAAATTAGTCGATATCGCGTTTTAGCGATATTCGGATGCGTTTTGCATTTACATGTCATGCATTAGTCATTTAAATTAGTTTATATCAATTTAGGGACAAATTAGTAAATTCCTCGACTTTATTATATGTCAAGGTGGTGAGACGTCCGGAAAAGGCAAGGAGATCGCGCCTGAGGACCATTAGTCTGAATGCATCCGGAATCCGAGTTTTCGACAGCTGTGAGTGAACAATTTATCGCCTTAATTATCTAAAGGAATTTTATTCAATTTGAAGATTTGATGATTTTGTGAAAATTATTTTAAATGGAAAATTTCTTGTTTATTAAGAAAAATACGAATTTATGAAAAAAATAAAATTTATCAAATAAATTAGATTTTTATCAATTGATTTAAAAATCGAATATTTGATTTGAAATTAGAGTAATTGGAGACCCCGAATTCTATTACAAATTATGTTTTAAATTATTATGGCTTATGAAAATGTGGTACGACTGGCTGCTGGTTTATTGTGTTGAAATCTATATGAACTGCTGTTTGTCGTGCAAGCTGGTTAGTAATAAAATAGCCTACTCATACTGTTAAAATTTTGTTAATTGGTGGATTGATATCTGCTACAGTAGATAAGTTTCCGTGGACTGGCCTAATTAGAGGTGGCACGGTGAAACCCCTATATATCGATATCTCAGTTGTAGAGGCGTACATGGTTATTTAATTATCCTGAAATATGACAGAGTCACTTCACGCTTAACCACCACGTGAAGGCGAACTCAGCTAACACCAAGGAATGGCTGATTTTGAATAATTATGATAATTTTGACAACCTTAGCGGGCTTGGTTGAATACCTCTGATCAAGGTGTCTCCGAGCACGAGATTTTATGGTACAAGCCACGATTTTGCGAATAAACATAAGCCATGTAAATTTTCAAGCAAAATGAAATTAATTTACTCAACGAAAGGAAATAAAGTGTTATGAACATTTTACACTGGTTTATGTTAATCATCTCTTTTTACTCGACTTTAGATAGTTTGGATGGTAATTGTTTACTTACTGGGTTTTTATAATCTCACCCCTCATTTCCTCACATTTCAAGATTTGAATAGCCTGTAGCTAGCGGACTCGATCAAGGACCCTAGTGGACTTGAATCGACAGAATCTGTAGGTTCACAATCTCCATGCATTTCGATTAGTTGTGGGCCACGGGTCACTGTAAAATTTAAATTTCATATTTTAGTCATTTGTATAACAGTATGTAAAAATATATTTAGTTCTTACACTGCGAAAATTGTTTATCAATAGTTTTATAAAATTTATTTTATGAGAAAATAAATTATTTTATTAAATATTATTTTTGTATTTAAATAATCAAATTTTATTTCCAAATAAATATTTTAGATACGTAAATTTATTTTTATCATGATATAAGTGTTTTATACGCAATTACTATGTTTTTAACAAATTTTGAAATTTTCAGTGAAAAATGATGAAAATGCCCCTATGAGCCAGATGAAACTATTTTAGTATTTTTTAAATTGAAAATGACTAGTGGCATTTGTAATGTGGTATTTAAATACCATCGCTCATCGGGGAAGTGCGAAAGCTGATACGGAAGCCTTGCGGGGTTTCAATCGGTATTGGAAAAGTGAATACCTATCGAGACTTCGTGGCGGTTGTCATGGGCCCGATGGGAAGTTCCGGGTCGTGACAATTCAGTTGGTATCAGAGCATGGTTTTGATTTTAAAAGATCATGGTTTCGATTTTAAAATTGTTTTAAGAAATCTACATTGACACTGCATGGCCCGAGTCAAGTTAGGTCAAAGGTGTGCATTGGCATATAGTATCTAAGAATTACCTAAAATTAAATTGTTTATTTTATAGATCACTATGTCTAGTGAGGGACCATTGGAATCCACAGCTGGGAGTCGTAGACGCTCAGTACCTAGTAGCCCAGAGAGGTATCCTTTCAGAGTTCCTGTTAATTAGGATTCCTTAAGATTGAGAGCACAGGTTCAGACACTTGAGAGTTCTAGTGTTACTGAGACCGACGAGAGCATTAGTAGTAAAGATACTAATATGTGCATTAGGAATTCTCTCTTGAGAGAAATTGAGAAAGGTGAGGAGGCGAGAGAAAGAATGAGTATGGCAGGAGAAGATTATCGTGATAGGAGAGCACCTCCATCAGTTATTAGGTATTTTCCTCCCTGGGGTGAAGGAAACGTAGTATCTGTGAGCGATGAAGAATATAAGAGAATTCAAGAAGCATGGCTCAAGCAACAAAGGGAAAGTATGAGGGGATTATGAAAGATTTTTGCGACTAGGAGACCTTCCCCATTGGTAGACCCTTTCCTTTTGGCGATAGACCGAATGTAAGAGGTCGACAAGGAAAAGGTAAACCCAGAATGTCTGTGATTGATCCTTTTTCTGAAAAGCCACTTGTAATTCGAGATTTTCCTCTTGGGTGTGGAAGGAATACTGAACCAATAAGTGATGACGAACGTCTGAGGATCCAATAAGCTCGGACAAAAAAATAGAAAGGAAAGACCCAAATGATAGAGGAGGATATTGAAGGGGGTGATTCGAGTGATACTTGATGGGTTAGTTAGGCTACCCACAACCTCAAATTTTGACAGAAACAATGTAAGCAGAAATAGCCATAGATAACTGTATAAAGGAACTGAGGATCAACTTTTGTTCTGTGTAATATGGATGGATTGTAGCATAGCTGCTTATTGACTTGATATATATATATAGAGAGAGAGAAAGGACTTTTGGTATAATAAAATTAAACTAGCAATATAAGTAGTAAGACTGAACATTTATCGTGATGGCATAATTGGTTTCCAAATAATGGAATAAAGTCAAGAATTGTAATATTAGAATATGGAGGAAATTAAAGAGTAATACCATAAAGTTTTAATATGAGAATTTAGTATAAATATGGTTTATTAAAGGTAAATCATGGAGTTTGACAAAAATAAATCTTTGATTAATAAGGACTAAAGGAAAGAATGTACCGAAAGATGAACTGTTCTATGATTTATGGTATTAGGGGTAAATAAATTATGGCAGTCATTAGACAGGAAGAATAATTAAATATGAATAATAAAAATGATAGTGGGGTGCAATCATATTAATACTGATGCATCGGATCTTATCAGCACTTTGTAGTTAAGCGTGCTTGGGTGAGAGCAATAATAAGATGGGTGACCTTCTGGGAAAGATGTCTTACAATAAGTGAGAAGTATGAGGAATTATCGTGGTAAATAAGTTAATAAGAGTAACAAGGACTGAATTGTGATCCAAATATTTAAAGATTAAGGTTGATGTGGATTGATCAAAAGATATCGTTAATGGAAAGAAAATAGAATTATGTATGGGATTTGTAAAAATTTATTTAGAAAGGATGATTTTGATATACCATAATGGATAATATGGACAACTTAAAACTAAAGTTCTAATCATGTAATATGCGATAGAAGATCAATATTGTTAATTGAGGTGCAAATTCAAAAAGAAGTTGAATGTAGGAATTGAATTGAAATTACTAAACTTGATTCAAATCTTGTAAATTGGAGTTCTAAGGTTCTTGGAAAGTATTGATATGAATGAGTTGAAAATTTTCCTTACTGCTTTATACAATGGTATGTAAAAGAAGGAAAAAGTTAGAAAGCTACCAAGATGGATAAATACAGATGAATTAATATGGGTAATGACAAGATGAACCATATGTTGACTAAAGTCAAATCTTAAGAAATAACGAAGACGAGAAATTAAATCATGTTGAAGACAAGAAAGAAAGTGATGGAAAAGTTAGATGAATGTATGGGATACTGATAAGAGATGTTGATACTGAGTAATGAGAGTGTGAATGGAGAGGACAAGAATGATATAGCAAGTAAATACATATACATAGAATATGGTTATGGAAATTTCTAAATATTGATTTGATTTGGTTGGAAGGAAAGGTTTCAGATTCGAACCTCTCCGTGTCCAACTGCAAGCTGTAGACTGCAGGAATGACTGGTGAGGGGGATGGGGATCTAGACATTACGATACTCTAGAGAAATAATCATTTGAGGAAAATGAGACATGTGGAAAAATTGGCAATTTGAAATTTAATGATTTAGAAATGTTGAATCTGGATTAAGTATTAAGTAAAGTTTTATAATGGAGATTGATATATAAATTTTCTGAGAAATCAATTTAAAAGCCTATTGAGTTCAAGTGTGACTTATAATACGAACAATCGAGTCAAGGAAAAATCTTTAGAATACTAATGACCTTATAAAACATACATGAGTATACAATTACAATTCGATGGAAACGATGAGGTGACGTAAAGATACGTAGGATTAGGAAATGTAAATATATATAATCAGGAATAATAAGAAAAGAGTGTAAGTATGCAAATAGTATAAGACTATGCACGAATATGATGAAAATATTGATAAGAATTATGGAAAAGTATTCTATTGGATCTTGGTGATAGAGAAGGACGAACAAAAGAAAATTGTTTCAAAGAAATTAGAGAACAAAGGCATTTATATGTAATGAGAATCATGGACATCTGAAAGTATACACACATACGTGTATATGGAGTCAATAACATGATCAACTATAGTAAAGAATTAATTATAAAAATTTAGAATTTGAACTTGATATATTCGATGAGTAAGTAAAACATGAAATGATCAATAATTTTATCAACAGTTGATTTATGAAGATTTGAGGAAATTTAGAGAAATAATTAAGAAAATGCAATCTATGGCAAGATTAAGTCATATGAAATGAACTTATAGCACGTTTGGTTCGCGAAATAGACAAGAATAGAATAGAATAGGTATTTTGTGGGAATAGAATAAGGTATGAATAGAAAAGAATAGTTATTACTTTGTTTGGTATAGTGAATGGAATAGAATAAGGTAGGAATAGAAAAGAATAGTTATTACTTTGTTTGGGTTTAGGAAAGAATGGCTATTACTACTTAATACAATGTTTGGTTGGTAGAAATAAGATTGAAATAAGAAAGGAATAGGTGATAAAAAGACAAAAATACATTTATTCAATTATTATGAGTTATTGTAGTGTTTAGTTGGTAACAATAACTTTGGAATAAGAAAGAAATAGAAAATAAAAAGACTAAAAAAATTTTATTATTTATATGACTATTTATTTTTATTAGATTTTTTAAATAATAACAATCTAGAATTTAATTAAAATATTAATATTTTATTTTATTTAAATATTATTATGATTAATTTTTATTTTATTTTATTTGTTAAAATATTAATAATTGATAATTTAAATATTAATATTTTATTTAATTTAAATATTATTATACTTAATTATTTTATTTTATTTTATTTTTAAATATTAATAATTGAAAATTTAAATATTAATATTTTATTTATAATTTAATCATTAATATTTAAAATAATAATAATTTATTAATTTAAATATTATTCTGACAAATTATTTTATTTTTAAATATTAATAATTGACTATTTATTTAAAATATTAATAATAGATAATTTAAATATTAATATTTTATTTATAATTTAATCATTAATATTTAAAATAATAATAATTTATTAATTTAAATATTACTATGACAAATTATTTTATTTTTAAATATTAATAATTGATTATTTATTTAAAATATTAATAATAGATAATTTAAATATTAATATTTTATTTATAATTTAATCATTAATATTTAAAATATTAATAATTTATTAATTTAAATATTATTATGACCAATTATTTTATTTTTAAATATTAATAATTGATTATTTATTTAAAATATTAATAATAGATAATTTAAATATTAATATTTTATTTAAAATTTAATCATTAATATTTTGAAATATTAATATTTTATTTAAATTAAATATTATTATGATTAATTTTTTATTTTATTTTTTAAATATGAATAATTTTAATTTATTTAAAATATTAATAATTAATGATTTAATTATTAATATTTTATATATAATTTAAATGATATTATGCCTCTTTATTTTTAATTTATTTTGTTTTTAAATAGGAATAATTATAATTTATTTTATTAATAATTGATAATTTAAATATTAATATTTTATTTATAATTTATTTTTAATATTTTAAATTATTAATATTTTATTTATAATTGAATATTAATATTTTATTTAAAATTTGAATTAAAGGAGAGAAATGAGGAGAGAGAAAATAATATTTTATATAAATAGAGTTGTAATTTTTTAAATTTGTTAAAGATATTTTGGTCTTTATAATGTTTTGAGTCTATTCCTCAACCATGGAATAGCTAATACCATGGGAGAAAGTGGTAATGGCTATTCCTTGGTTTTGGAGGATTTTGGAGAATAGCCATTCCTATGGAATGGCTATTCCTTGTATTATTGCTCAACCAAACGAAGGAACTAAAATTCCTTGGGAATAGAGGGGGAATGGCATAGCCGCATAGCCATTCCCCCAACCAAACATGCCATTATAGTTCAAATTTGAAGATGGTGATAGAGACATACTTGGAAATTCGATATATGAAATCATGACTGTGAAAGATATTACAAATATGATTTTAGAGGACAATGTTAAACAAGAGTGAAGTACTCAAGTTAATCCAAAGGTAAATAAATTGAAGTTCTCTACAATAAGTGATGAAATGGGAAAGTAAATATCAAAAGATAAGATAATACCCTATTTGTTCTTCAGATTTAATCAGTGAAATTTTGAGGATAAAATTTTATTTTAAGGGGGGTAGTGCTGTCAAGCCCGACCCTAAATTATCTGACATGACATTTATATATGTGACATCATGCTTGCATATCTGAATAGCTCGGTAGAATTGATAAAAAGTCAGTACTGTACTTAGAAGTACAAATAAGTTGATTTATATCTCGAACAAGTTAAAATAGGGATTTTAAAGTGAAATAAGGAATTTCACAATCCAGGGATTACTCAAAACAGTAATTCAGAGTTTGAGGGCCAATTTGGAGTCAATCGAAAAAATTGACCGATTAGGGACAAAACGGTCATTTTCAATTTAAGAACAAAATGGAGATTTTTAGCAAAGATTTTGATCACAATTGATTAAGAATAATTATATGAAATATAATATGATTATTAGAGCATAAAATGAATTTTAGCAGTCAAAAATTGAGATTCTCGATATTTTTGGAGCACAAGGGCAAAATGGTAATTTTGCCATTAAGGGATGAAACAGGAATTTTTAGAAAATATTTTGACCCCATTTGAGTAAGATTGATAAATTGAAGTGTTATTTGAGGTTGAAAAGTGAAAAAAATGCAATTCCGATACATTTCGGAGTATAGGGGTAAAATCGTAATTTTTTCACCTCGGGGGCAAATCGGTAAAATTTTCACCCCAGCACTTGTCAAGACCAAGGGATTTTGTTTAACTATGGAATAGATACATATGGAATTGATTTTGGTGGAAAATTGAAAAGAAAAAGTCAAAAAGTTAAAAAAATGGGTCGATGGCATTATGCCATGTGGCAACCCATTTTAATTTATTATTAAACTAATAAAATCAGCCTATAACCCTCACATTCTCTCTCCAAATTCGGCACAAACCAGATTCAAAGGAAAACAAAAGAGAACAAAGGAGAAAAAAAAAGAAATTTAGCCAAAAATCAAGGGATTTCAAGGTTTTTTCAAGTTTCAAGCCAAACAAAGGTAAGATTTCTTTAGTTTTACTCTAACCCTAGCTTACCCATGCTTTAGCTTTCATTTTTCATGGCTGAATGATGAGGAATCATGCTGAATTGAGGAAGACTGAATGGGTATGAGTGAGATTTAATAATGGGAATTGCTTGATTTTTAGTTATGCTGTTGTTTGATGATAGTTAAGCATAGTTATGAACAAAATTTCAAGAAAAGTAATCAATTTCCCTGGGGTTCTTTGTTGGCCAAATTGTGTAGGTTGAATGTCAAGGAGGAATAGTTTGAATTACAAGGAAAATGGCTTGGAAAAATGATAAATTAAGTGAAAAATATGACTAGTAAAAATTACAGTGTTAGTACACCGTAATGTTTGAATTTTTATGTGAAGGATTTTAAGGATTTCAAGGCTGAAATTTAGTTATTTAGAAGTGTGTGTGATGAATTAAGGTGTTAGAAGAGAAATGGATCAATTTGGAAGTGATTTGGGCATAATTGTCAATTAATCGGGTAATCAGACGAAATTAGTTGATATCGCATTTTAGCAATATTCAAACGCATTTTGCATTTGCGTGTCATGCATTAGTCATTTAAATTAGTTTATATCAATTTAGGGACAAATTAGTAAATTCTTCGACTTTATTATGTGTCAAGGTGGTGAGACGTCCAAAAAAGGTAAGGAGATCACGTCTGAGGACCATTAGTCTGAGTGCATCCGGAATTCGGATTTTCGAAACTTGTGAGTGAACAATTTATTGCCTTAATTATCTAAAGGAATTTTATTCAATTTGATGATTTGATGATTTTGTGAAAATTATTTTAAATGGAAAATTTCTTGTTTATTGAGAAAAATATGAATTTATGAAATAAATGGAATTTATCAAATAAATCATATTTTTATCAATTGATTTAAAAATCGAATATTTCATTTGAAATTAGAGTAATTGGAGACCCCGAATTCTATTGCAAATTATGTTTTAAATTATTATGGCTTATGAAAATGTGGTATGATTGGCTGCTAGTTTATTGTGTTGAAATCTATATGAACTGTTGTTTGTCGTGCAGGTTGGTTAGTAATAGAATAGCTAGTCATACTGTTAAAATTTTGTTAATTGGTGGATTGATATCTGCTGCAGTAGATGGGTTTCCGTGGACCGGCCTAATTATAGGTGGCATGGTGAAACCCCTATATATCGATATCTCAGTTGTAAAGGCGTACAGGGTTATTTAATTATCTTGAGATATGACAGAGTCACTTCACGCTTAACCACCACGTGAAGGTGAACTCAGCTAACGTCAAGGAATGGCTGATTTTGAATAATTATGATAATTTCGACAGCCTTGGCGGGCTTGGTTGAATACCTCTGATCAAGGTGTCACCGAGCATGAGATTTTATGGCACAAGCCACGATTTTACGAATAAACATAAGCCATGTAAATTTTCAAGCGAAATTAAATTAATTTACTCAGTGAAAGGAAATAAAGTGTTATGTACATTTTACACCGGTTTATGTTAATCGTCTCTTTTTACTCGATTTTAGATAGTTTCGATGGTAATTGTTTACTCACTGGGATTTTATAATCTCACCCCTCATTTCCTCACATTTCAGGATCTGAATAGCCTGTAGCTAGCGGAATCGATCAAGGACCCTAGTGGACTTGAATCAACAGAATCCGTAGGTTCACAGTCTTCATGTATTTCTGTTAGTTATGGGCCACGAGTCATTGTAAAATTTAAATTTCATATTTTAGTCATTTGTATAACAGTATGTAAAAATACATTTAGTTCTTACGCTACGAAAATTGTTTATTAATAGTTTTATAAAATTTGTTTTATGAGAAAATAAATTATTTTATTAAATATTATTTTTGTATTTAAATAATCAAATTTTATTTCCAAATAAATATTTTAGATACTTAAATTTATTTTTATAATGATATAAGTGTTTTATATGCAATTACTACATTTTTAACAAATTTCAAAATTTTCAGTGAAAAATGACGAAAATGCCCCTGTGAGCCAGATGAAACTATTTTAGGATTTTTAAAATGAAAATGACTAGTGGCATTTGTAATGTGGCATTTAAATACCGTCGCTCACCGGGGAAGTGCGAAAGCTGATACAGAAGCCTTGTAGGGTTT
The DNA here is from genome assembly GCA_036013995.1 of Theobroma grandiflorum. Taxonomy (NCBI): domain Eukaryota; kingdom Viridiplantae; phylum Streptophyta; class Magnoliopsida; order Malvales; family Malvaceae; genus Theobroma; species Theobroma grandiflorum. The sequence goes on from CP142126.1 coordinate 12,560,277, forward strand.
CGGTCGGTATTCGAAAAGTAAATACCTATCAAGACTTCGCGGCGGTTGTCATGGGCCAGATGGGGAGTTCCAGGTTGTGACAGAAATGGATCAATTTGGAGGTGATTTGGACATAATTGTCAATTAATCGGGTGATCGGTCAAATTTAGTCAATATCGTGTTTAGGCGACAATCGGACTCATTTTTGCATTTACATGTCATGCATTTGTAATTTAAATTAGTTTATATTAATTTAGGGACAATATAGTAAATTCTCTAATTTTATTCTGTGTCAAGGTGGTAAGACGTCCGAAAAAGGCAAAGAGATCCCACCCGATGACTAATATTCGAAGTAACCGGAATTAATTTCCGAAAACGGTGAGTAAACTTACTATCGTCTTAATTAACTAGAGTAGATTTATCTAATTGTGTGATTTTATGGAAAAATGGTTTAATTGGAAAATTATTTTATTTTTTGGGAAAATGAGATTTTATAAATTTCTGAAAATTTAATAATGATTTAAAAAACAGAGCAATTGGAGACATACACTGTGATTTGTGTTGTTTATCCATGATTTTAAATTAAATGGCTTATGACTTTGTGAGTATGACTGGCTATATTTATGATGTGTTGAAAATATGTAAATTGCTTTGAATTGCCTTGTTATGTGAAATAAAGTATTGTGAGCCATGTCATGCTATTGTGATTTTTATTGACTGGTGGAATATATATATATATATATATAAATGTGGACGCTGCAGTGACGGGAGTTCCGTGGACCAGCCTAATTAGAGGGGCACGGTTCCCAATTATTGTGCTTACCTCGATTAGAGGGGCGCGTAGGGTAACTCTTGAGGTGAGATCAGAGTTCACTTCACGCCTAACCACCACGTGAAAGTAAGACTCAACCAACGCCAAGGAACGGTTGTGTTATCATATGTGAAAATGTGTTTTATGTGTATGTGATAATAAACATCCTTGGCAATCTCGGTAAGATGCCTCGGCCAGGGTATCTCCGAGAATGAGTTTTAGCACCAGCTAAGTGTTTTTAAGGCAACATAAGCCTTGTTGATTTATTTAATGAAATAAGATTGTTTACGTGGGAGGGAATGGATTTCCAAATTATGAAAAATGTGTTGTGACGGGATATTTTATTTGTCTTCTTTTACTCGGCTTTAGATACTTTAGATGGTATCTGTTTACCCATTGAGATTATGTAATCTCACCCTTCTTCCTATACATTTTTCAGGCTCAGAATAGGTAATATACTATCAATTGCATCGAGAAGAAAATTTCGAAGTTGCATCCTAGAAAGCAAGGTTATAAACTTAAACCTTCTCAGTTATTTAGGGGCCCACGTGTCATTGTAAGTTTAATTGTGTACTCTGATTAATTGTTTCATTGTGTATATAAATTTATTCTGCCTTTACGCTATAAAAATTATTTATCGAAAGCTTTATAAAAATTATTTTATGAGAAAATATAATTTTTCATTTAATATTTTTATTCCTTCCAAAAATTGTAATTTCATATTCAACGAATGTTTTAAACATTTAAATTTTATTTTTGAGTTTGAAATATGTGTTTTCTACTCATATGCTACATTTTTAGCGAATTTTGAAATTTTCATGAAAAATGCCCCTATAAGATGAAAACTGTTTTTCTACTGTTTTAAGTTGGAAAAAAAAAAGATCTGTATCGTTTTAAAACATGATTTTTGTAACGGTCAATCGCAAGGGAGGTGAGAAACTGATACAAAAGCCTTGCGAGGTTTCGATCGACATTCGGGAGAAGAATGTCTGTCGAGGCTATGCGGCGGTTGTCACAGGCTCAATAGGAGTTCTGGGTCGTGACATTGATTGTTTAGATAAGATTAAATTTCTTCTAATTTTAGTACATAGTAAAAATTTAGATCAATTCTCTATGGGATTGATATTCTACTTGTCGTTATACTATCTTTCGATATGTATACTTCCATAGCTAGAAATTTAACTAACAAAGACCAAGTGATGGCATGACCAGAAAATTACAAGGAAAAGTTTTGAGCCTGGCCAACCTGTTCTCCTCTATAATTCTCGTTTCATATTATTTCTTGGAAAACTGAAATCTCATTGGTTTGATCCTTTTACAATGATGCAAATATATCCTTATGGAGCAGTAAAGGTAGCTAATGATAAATCAACCTTCAAAGTGAATGGACAATGATTAAAGCACTATTGGGGTGACGATTTTGATTGTCAAAGGTCCTTATTTACGCTTGTCGACACAATTTGAATTAGAGAAAGTCAAACTGAAGGCTACAAATCAAGCATTTCTTAAGAGACAACCCAAGCACTCTAACTTAATTTCTTTTATTACTTTTAGTTATTTTTAGTTATTTGCACATTTATTTACTAATAACAATTTTTTTTATTTTGCAGGAATAATTAGAGCCTTAAAAAATTCAAAAAATAATTACGGAGGGGGTAGGCCACGACTTCCCGAACTTAGCATGACGTGGCCCACAGCCTGCATAAAAATAAATGAAGCAAGGGGGTGGGTCGTAGCCTCCCGAATTTGGCATGATGCAAGCCGTGGCCCCTCAGTTTAAAAATTAAAAAAAAAAACAAAGGCATATGATCGAAGCCATGGCTCCTATAAGTGTAGGTTGCGACCTAGCATCATGAAGAACATGTGGGCTGTAGGTCCCACTAGGGGTAGCCTTAGGCCCCCTTATGTGGGCTGCCAAAATTAGGTAGCCCACTACTTAAAAATAAACCCTTTTTTATATGGGCTACCACCATTAGGCAACTGTCCCCACATTATTCCCCTTCCTTATTTAATAAACCTCACCCCTCTCTCCCCCAATCTAAGTAGCTTTTTAAGTGCAAATCTTTGCACTTTTCACTCTTTTATCATACCCATCACTCTCTGTCTCTCATCTCCCTCTTTTTAAGCCACTATTCTCCCATCCTCAATTTTTTCCATACCCATTATCCACCTCAATATATTTCCCTTCACACTTATTTTCAACATCTTTGCTCCAAATTTCAAGTAAGTTTCAATTTTTTCTTATTTTTCATATATATATTTATATATTTTTATTTTTTTTCCTTTTTTCTTCTTCTTTTTCTTATTTTTAAAAAGTATTGTTGACTTACTTTGCATTATTTATTTTGTTGAACAATTATGATGGGTTTTGATGATTTTTTGAGACAATGTGCTTAGTTATTTTATAGGTATGGTAGATTGTTTGGATTTGTACTCTAAATTTCTAAGGTAAGTACAAAATGGAAATATGGGTAAGTTTTTTTATTTTAAAATTTTTTTTATGCCTAGTAGTCTAGAACTATTTTATTTGCTAGATTTTTTTTTGATACTATGGGCATTAATTAATTTTGATATGAAGACATATGGGTTGATATTGTTGGTGGTCTATTGTGTTTTGTTGGTACTTTTCTTTTCATTTGGTTAAGAATTAATTGCAAGAAATTTGAGAATGGCACCCAAACGAGTAAGACAAAATTTCAGTGGTTTGTTTGATCATACTAGATTTGTGTCAATTGACGTTGTGGCTAAACACGCAAGTTCTCTTGCCAACAAAATTGTAATACCCGAATAAGGACTAGATCAAGGGTTGATCACACACCTTAACCTTCAACCAATTATTGATGGATGCCATCGGTAAAAATTTTATGCCTTGCTAGTAGCTGTGAGAATCTCTCTAGTAAAAATTTTATGCTAATGCTGTCGAAGCCATTAATGATTTTGGTTTTATGTGAGGTAAATTAGTTCCATTCTTGAGCCATGCCATCAATAAATTTTATGAAACTTTTAATATTAAAAACGATGGAAATGGTCAACATTTGGCTGCGCATGAGGATTAGGATGGTATCATTCATATACTTTGTGGGGAAGGTGCTTAATGGCAATTCTTTAATAATGCACTAATTTCATTCAAGAGGAATGTGATGAAACCAACTTTTAAGATATGGTTATATTTTGTGGCTTCTAAATTACTTTCTACCACACATCTCAGTGATGTCACAAAAAATCAAGCTGCCCTTATTCATTTTATCATGACTAGATGCACAATTGATATTGGCTACGTAATTTACAAAGCCATGACTCACACTACACAATCAAAGTTTGAAGGTTTATGGTTCCTTTCTCTGATTACAACTATGTGCAAGCAAGCTGACGTAAATTGGGATGCTAGTGAGGAGTTGTTGCACCCTAAACTTCCAATTGATCTCAATCTTATCCTCAAACAACCTCAAAATTCTGTTGGGGGCAGTTCTTTTGCCACACACCATCCTCTACCCCTTCAACCAAGACACCAACAATTGTCAATGACTTAGAGAATTGAAAACCTCGAGCCCTTAGTTGAGCAACTTGGGAACCAATTTAAGTAACACATGAATTATTAAACCTAATGTAATCAACATATGGACCACATGTTTTGAGCTTATGACGCTTTTATGAGAATGGACATGTCTATTCTTCCATCAGCACCTAATCCTCCTAAGGGTGCCAATAAGGTAGAGGATAATGGAGATGAAGATGAGAACTAGAGCTTCACTAGATTCATTTAACCATAAGAAGAGTATTTTTTACCATTCTTTTATTTTTTATAACATTGAGGACAATGTTTAGTTTCAGTATGGGGGTTAAATTTATTTTTCTAGTGGTGAATATTTTATGGAAGTTTTAGATTTAGTTTTATTTGCATGTGTATCTAGATTTATACATAATTTAGGTTTAGTTGGCAATTGAATTTATTACTTATTCAAATTTTAGGAATGTAGAGTAAAATTGTATCAATTTTTTTAATAATTTCCCTATCCAATGATGATAGCTAGTTGTCGTGAATTCTTAGATTTTGTTGAATAAAGTTTTTATTTGGATTCATGTTAAATTCTTTTGACAAGTATCATTGTTAGGATATGATTTCCACAATTTTGACACACTTTATCTTTTGCTTTGAATTATTGTGAAAATCTAGAGAAGGTTTATATTAAAATGAATTTTAGATTATGTCAAAAATTTTAGAATTTGCTTGATTCTCTCTCAAGGTGAAATCCTAGGCAATATTTAGTTAAGGAGATGATTTAGGCAATCTTTGGACTATTTAAACCTAAAAGCCAACCTTGTTAAATTTTTATTCCTAATAGACCCCTTTGAGCTTAATTTCCCTTATCTTTGTTTAACTACATAATAATTGAGCCTAACCTTAAAATAAAAAAAAAATATCAGTTTTGCAACCTTCACTTCTAAACATGTATATTGTTTTCAAAAATATAAATTGAGCTAAATGTTGACAAAGGTGGCAAGGTGATGTTGATGTTAAAAAAAATTCAAAATTTTAAAAATCATATCGCTACTTACAATACAAAGAAAATAAGTTCAGAGGTGTGAAATTGTGAAAACAAAATGTTGAATAAAAGAAAAGTTCAAATGTGGAAGAAAAGGTGTACTTGGAGAAGGAAAATAAAGCTTCATATATAGGTCCTAGAATAATTATGTTCTTAGGGTGACTTAAGCCATATTATTATCCTTTATCCTACTTGGACCCGAGCCATACATTACAAGCTTATTAAAGACCTATTGATCCCTAACTTTGTGTTTGTCTACATTAGTGGAGAGATAAATGAAAAGTAAACCTATGGAGTTTGAGTACTAATTTGACATTTAAGTTGGCATAAACTCATTTGGATATCAAGATATTTTTGATAGAATATTTCATAAACACACAGAAATCCATTCAATTATCATCAAAAACTAATGGAGTCAACAATCTCCCCCTTTTTGATGATGACAAAACATCCCTTGGTTAACAGCATAGTGTCTTTTTAATTCCTTTTTAGTTTCTGCAGAAAATGAGGATTGCTCCCCCTAAGTTCATGCTCCCCCTTTTTATGTGCATATTTAGTTTATTTATTTCAGCACATTTTTATTCATGTCATATGGAAAATGATCTCATTCATTCAAAATATATATGTGGAAAATATTTCAAGGTAAATTGCAGCAGATAAACATTGACAGATTTTCATCAGTTTTTCATTTCTGTAATTTTCTGTCAATTAACATGTTGATTCCAGATTTCATTCAAACCATCATATTTCCAGCAAACTCTCTATGATTCATCATCCATATGAATTCTAAAGCAAGTTCAAGTTGCAATGTCATGACAGAAATTGTTTATCAACCTATTTACCCACTATCAGCACAGCATCAGAAAATTGCAGTAGCATGATATCAGAAACTTTCCAGCAACACTTCACAATGCCATAAACATCATTTTCAGAGTTCAAATAACATAAATAGATGTTAACAAGCATATGTCATACATCCATAAAGTCAGCCAAGATTAAGATTCAATGTTTGAATGCCATGGTGGCATAAATATCCAACAAAAACAGTAACTATAAATTTGTTCCTAAAATACCCCTGGACTAATTTTTCTTCCTAGGTGTCCTAAAATCCTGGTACCTCTACCCTCATGATTTTTTTGTTTTTCTTGATGTTTTCCTTAAAAGTCCAATACCCCTACCCTCAGTTTTTTTTTTTATTTTTTTTATTTTTCTAGTAAGTTTATTACTTCTCTTTTTTGTCATCATCAGAGGGAGATGGTGTGGATTCATGAGACATGGTCTACTCCCACTAAAGATTCAGAGGAACAGGATAGGGTGGTCTCAGAGGTGGCTGAGTAAATGCTTCAAGAGGTTGCTGAAAGGATTATGGAGGTGTCTTTGTAGTTTTTTTTGGAGTGGTTTGATCAGAGACTTTTATTGGGGCTTGAGGAAAGCTTGCAGGAGGTGATTTTGCTTTCTCTGCCAATCGAGAAGACTTCCTTGTCCTTGGAGGTATAAATTTTCTGGCTGTCTTCTTTTGTCTCATGGCAAGTGGTTGAGGCTTAGAGGCAAGAGCTGTTTTTTTTGTTTTTCATTTTCCTTTGTCTTTCCCTTTTTCTGCAGCTTCTTGTTCTGAAGTCATTGCTTGGGCAACTTGAGCTACTGCTGCCTCTTTTTCTACTTGCTCTTCTCTTACCATCTGATAGAAAAGTCCCATGATAGACACTTCATCAGAGTGAAGAAGGGATACTTTTTGTTCAAGGTGTGATGGAGGTTATTGTTCAGAAGGGCCAAGTGGTGAACCAACCACCTTAGTGCCTTTATCAGATTTTTTTTTCCTGTCGACGTGGATTTGAAAGGTTCTTCAAATCCTCGTTCAAGGCCTTGATGTCCAAGACTTGCACTCTTGTAGGCTGAACCTTCTGGTTGCAAGGTTGATCCTTCAGTACTTTGTCCTTATGGTGCCATGCTTTCAGTAGCAGATAAGTCAACTTCAGCAGGTCTAGATGGTATTTCAGATTTTTCTTTCAAGTTGGCCTCAATTTCATTCATTCTTTCCTCAATTTTTATAAGCCTTGCTCCTTGATCAATGAGCTTGGCATCCATCCTTAACAGCAGATTGAACATTACTTCATTGGAGAATGGAGGGGCTGTTGTTTCTAGTGGTGTGGGGGCTGCCTCTAATTGAGTTTGCATTGAAGTAATCTTGGAGGTTTTGCTGAAAGTGTCCCCATACACCTTGTATCCCATCTTGATCAGACTTCACAAGTAGATGGATTGATCTTTACTCTTCACCATGTCCATGTCATACCTTTTAGTCCAGATTTCCTTTTTCTTGACAAGGGATGTGATTACATTGCCATATGGCAAGTGAATCTTTTACAGTTTACATGCTACCTGATAATTCTATTTTATAGAATTATTTTATTCCAATTTTGTTATTAAATTTTAGCTAAGTCCTTAATTTTTAATTGTAATTTACTTAATTTTTAGTTATTTTTATATTTAATTTATTTTTAAGTAAGTTATTTAATTTTATGTTATTTCCTTTAATTTGGTTAATATTTATTAGTTTTTATATTTTTGGTAGGACCTAAAGTAATTGGGCTTAATTTTGGAAAGTAAGGTGCTAAAAGATCCAGAAATCTGCTTGCATATATTTCAGTGTTTTAGCCATATCTCGAGCTACAGAACTCCAATTGCTGCAATTCTTGGACCATTGGAAAGCTAAGAGACAGAGCTACAACTTTTATGAAGATCACTTTGCTTAGTTTCCTCCTCGAAGATAGAGAAAACTACATCGGAAAGTAGCTGGACATCTTGTACTAGGAATGGAAATTTGTAAAGACTGTTAAGTGATTTTTTTGGGCCTCTCATTATGTTTTAAGCCCAATTAAACCCTAGGTCAACTTGGAGAAATTTAGGTTAAGTTTGTTAGTATATATAGGATATTTTAAGACTTGAGAGAAGAACCTTTGGAGATTCAAGAAGCTAGAAGTTGAAGCAGAAACCCGGAGATCAGAGCGGCAATTATTTTGTTTTCTTCCTTAGCTTTTATTCTTCATGTTATTTTCAATGGTTGAACTTTATATAATGTTATTTGATTTTACAATTATGAGTAGCTAATTTTCTTTTTCTAGGATTGCAGTTGAACTCACATGTAGTCTAAGTTTTTAATCTTTTTCTTACTTATTTTCAATGGGAATTGAATTGTTTATTCCAATTTGTTCTTAATGCTTTTGATTGCTTGGCCACCAATTAAACTGATTTAGGAACCTAAACAAACTTGGGAGAGGGAGTTTAGAGTAGACTAAAATTGAGATAGCATATGATCATGTTAAATGATTTGTGTATAGGATAGGGATATACCTATAGGCCATATGTAGCCAGATTAGAGCCTGAACTTAATGAGTCTGTTTTAATTTCAAATCACATAGGGATATAGTGTTTTGGTTAAAATAGATATTTTTATAGGACGAGTCGGGAGACCCTTATAAATAATTTAGGACTCTAGGTTAGCAATTCAACCCATTGAAATAAGTTAAGGATGAGAGGTAAAATTTAGATGAAGTGTGAGGGATATTGTAATCCTAGGCTTGTTTAATCTGATATTTTCTCCAGTTGTTATTATTTTGATTTTTCTTGTTATTTTAAATTCTAGTTTATTAGTTTTAATTAATTAATTAATTGGGATTATTTGGATAAAATTAAATTGTTTTAATTTTAGTAATTAGTAAAGTTTTAGATCAATTCTCTGTGGGAACGATACTCTACTTGCTAATATACTGTCTATTCGATACGTATACTTGTGTAGTGGATTTTTAACTGACAAGTTTTTGGCGCCGTTGCCGGGGAATTGTTTCTAGAATTTTTATTAATACTAATACCAAGCAATTTAGTCTTACTTCAAATTTTATTTTTCTTGTTTTAATATTAGTTTTTGTTTGTTTGCAGGTATCGTTGGTCATTGTATGCAAAGAAGAAACAACTTGAATCTTGTTCCTTTTGATCTTGAGATAGAAAGAACTTTCAGAAGATGTCGAAGGGAGAATTTGCAAGTTGTAACTTTAAATCAGACAATGGCTGAGGATAATAATAACGATGGCAATAATGCCATTAATCTAGTTCCTGAAGCCAATAGAGCACTAAGAGATTATACTGTTCCACTTTTGCAAGGTCTGCATCAAAGCATTAGGAGACCTTCTATCAATACGAATAATTTTGAAATTAAACCAGCTTACATTCAGATGATTCAGTCTTCAGTCCAGTTTGGTGGGTTCCCCAGTGATGATCCTAATTCTCATTTAGTGAATTTCTTGAAGATTTGCGATACCTTTAAATACAATGGAGTAATCGATGATGCTATCAGATTGAGACTGTTTCCGTTTTCTTTGAGAGATAAAGCAAAAAGTTGGCTTAATTCACTACCTAATAGGTCTATCACTACATGGGAAGACTTAGCACAAAAGTTTCTTGCAAAATTTTTTCCACCTGCCAAGACTGCTAAGATGAGGAATGATATCACCTCCTTCACACAATTTGATGGTGAGTCCTTGTATGAAGCTTGGGAGAGGTTTAAGGAATTATTAAGAAGATGTCCACATCATGAGATTCCAGATTGGTTGCAAGTTCAGACATTTTACAATGGGCTGGTTGGGTCAATTAAAACTACAATTGATGCTGCTGCTGGTGGGGCATTAATGAGTAAGAATGCTACGAATGCCTATAACTTGTTGGAAGAGATGGCCTCCAATAATTATCAATGACCTTCAGAAAGGTCGTGATCAAAAAAAGTAGTTGGAGCCTATGAAATTGATGCACTTGGCAACTTAACTGCTCAATTAGCTTCACAAGTGGCTGCACTGACCAAAAAGTTTGACACACTAGGAGTCCATGCAATTCAAAATTCATCAGTAGTTTGTGAGATGTGTGGAGATGGCCATTCACATGATCAATGTCCATATAATTCTGAATCAGTCCAGTTTGTGGGGAACTTTAATAGACAGCAGAACAATCCATACTCCAATACTTACAATCCTGGTTGGAGACACCACCCAAATTTTTCATGGAATAACAATGCAGGGCCTTCCAATCCAAAACCCATCATGCCTCATGGTTTCCAACAACAAGTTTGACCACTAGTTCTTAAAAAGAAGCCCCACTTGGAAGAACTTCTCTTGCAATATATGTCCAAGACTAATGCTTTAATTCAAAGTCAAGGAGCTTCGTTGAGAAATCTTGAGACCCAAATGAGACAGCTTGTAAATTCCATCAACAGTAGACCCCAAGGTGCTTTACCAAGTGATACTGAATCCAACCCAAGAAGAGAAGGTAAGGAACATTGTATGGCAATCTCTCTCCACAATGGAAAAGAGGTAAGTAATCAAGCTTTAAATTCTGAGATTTCAATTCAAGTTGATGAGAAAGAAATTGAAAAAGAAGCTAAAAAAAAAATTGTGGTTGAAAAATCTGTTGAAAATTCTAAAGGTAACTCACAATCTACGCCCACACCTCCACCACCTTTTCCTTAACGTTTTCAAAAACAAAAACTGGAAAAACAATTCCAAAGATTTCTTGAGGTATTTAAAAAACTGCACATTAATATTCCTTTTGCTGAAGCTTTAGAACAAATGCCAAGTTACCTTAAATTCTTGAAAGACATCCTGACCAAGAAGAGGAAATTGGAAGAGTTTGAGACAATTGCACTTACTGAAGAGTGCAGTGCTATAATCCAGAATAAGCTGCCACCAAAGCTTAAAGATCCAGGGAGTTTTTCTATTCCTTGCACTATTGGTAGTTTTAAAATTTCTAAAGCTTTATGTGATTTAGGTGCTAATGTTTCAATAATGCCTTTTTCTATTGCCAGGAAACTTGGATTTCAAGATATACAACCTACTATCGTTACCTTGCAATTAGCAAACAGAACAATCAGGCACCCAGTTAGGGATTATAGAGGATGTTTTGCTTAAAGTTGGGCATTTATACATTCCTGTGGACTTCATTGTGCTTGAGATTGAAAATGATGTTGAAATTCCTCTTATTTTAGGAAGACCATTCTTAGCTACAGTTGGAGCAATAATTGATGTGAAGAATGGCAAAATAACTTTCAATGTTGGAGAAGAGGAAGTGATATTTAATTTGTTCAATTCAACTCAGTATCCCTATACAGATAGTTGTTATAAAGTGGTTTTAGTCAATGAAGGTAAAGGCAAGCCTATTCCACCACCTTCAATTGAGCATGCACCAATCTTTGAGTTTAAGCCACCACCTACGCTTGTGAGACCCAAGTAGTCAGCAACTGAGCATCCTCCGCCACCATCTAATTGTCCTTTTGAGATTGGACAACAAGTAATGATGCTTTCTAGATCATACTTCAAGCTTTTTCCATGGAAACGCAAAGAAAGATGGTGGGGTCCTTTCAAAGTGGTCAAGGCTTATCCGTGTGGAATAATTGAGATTGATGGTGAGGATACGGGCACATTCATGGTTAATGGGTTGAGCCTTAGACCATATTTGGAGGATGAAGAACTGAAAAAGGGGGTGCTATAGTCAAGTTAGTGACTGTAAACGAGCGCTTCTTGGGAGGCAACCCAAGTTCCTTAACTTTAATTATTTTCGTTATTTTTTTTTCATGAGTTTTTATTTTATTTTATTTTACTACTTATTTATTTAGTAGTTGTTTTTATTATTTATTCTAATTTTTTTAATTTCCTTTTGCAGATAATTGGTTTTCAAAAAAAAAAAATTTAAAAAAAATCAGAGCCGCAGCCTTCAAATTGAGTGCCGCGGCCCTCAATTGTTCTGCAAAAGTAGCAAGAAACAGAATGTTTCAGCGTCGCAGCCCTCAAAGGGAGAGCCGCAGCGCTGAATGGAGCAAACACTATAGTAAAAAGTACAGAAACAGTCCAGTAACAGTGCGGGTAACAGTGCAGAAAACACTGTAGAAACAGTGCAGAAAATATTGTAGAAACAGTGCAGTAATACTGTAGAAACAGTGCGTTAACACTGTAAAACAGTGCAGTAACAGTGCAGAAAACACTGTAAAAACAGTGCAGTAAGGCCCAACCCTAACCCTTTAACTTTTTTTTCAGCCGCACAATTTCATTTTTTTTTTAATTTTTCTGCATCCTTTTCTTGTCTTTTCCGCCACACTACCCTTCTTTTTATTTTTCTGCTTCTTTCTCTTGTCTTCAGCCACACATTATTTTTATTTTTATTATTTTTTTTCATTTTTTTTACTTTTGTCTTCCTTCAGCCGGACTACTCTTTCTCTTATTTTTTTGTCTCTTTCTTTTACTTTTTCATTTCATTTTTTCTACACATTAATTCTACTTATTTTTTATTTTTTATTTTTTATTTTTTACACTCACCATAGTTACTCCTCCCTCAAGAAAATTTTGATGATTGGTGCCAAATTTTTGTTACCCATATATTGGATTTATGGACTGTTTGTTTGCTGAAAATTTTATTGATAAATGCTCTGCGGATGATTTTGGAGGTGACGATGCAGAGGACATGTAGTTTGCCATTTCGGAGTTAGGGGAGTATTCTTGTCATTTTTCTTTATTTTCTTTTATCACATTGAGGACAATGTTTATTTTAAGTTTGGGGGTAGTTTAGAATTTAGTGGTATCAAAAATTTTTTTAAATTTTTTTTCAAGATAGTGGCACCTTACTCATGATTGTCCCAATCCTAGGATGATATTTTAATTATCTTTTGATTTTTAGCTTTTGGGAAGCATATAGTTATGATTTAATTTTATGTGATATTCTTGTGTTAATTTTATTTTAAAGTGTGACTTCTAATAATTTGAGCACTATACTCTTTTACTTAGAATTTTTATGTGATTCAGAGAAAATTTATGTTGATAAAAAAGTATAGTGAAGTCATGAATTCTAGAATTTGTTTGATTCTCTCTCGAGGCGAAATTTTAGATAACACTTAGGATAGGAAGTGATTTAGGCCATCTTTGGACCGTTTGAGCCTTTTGAGCCTACCTTATTATATTTATCCTTAGTCACCCCTTTTTAGCCTAATTTACCTTTTCTTTGTAATTTACACAATTATGTTAGCCATGGCTTATCTATTTAAATCCAACAATTTGAACCTTTCACCTTTTAAGTATTTTAATCTTTCTAAGGAATGATTTGAGCTTAAAGAATAAATTGAGGAGAAAGGTAAAAAAAAAAAAAAATGAAGGTTGTTGGAAAAATTACCCCTTGTTATAATTGTCAAAAAATAAGTTTGGGGGTTGAAAAAAAAAAGAGAAAGAAAAGAAAGCAATGTGTGTTACAAAGGAAAGTTTACTTCAAGTTTGAAGGTGCTAAAAAATATTTTTTTTTGTTGAGCTCTTTATGTGTCCTAGATTGATTAAGTGCTTAGGGTGAATTTGAGCTTAAATATATCATTTATCATACCTCGACCCTAGCCTTACATTACAAGCTTAGTAAAGACCTATTGATCCTTGAATAAGTGTTAATCTACATTAGTGGAGAGAGAGATGAAAAGCAAACTTATAGGATCCAAGTACTAATCTTTGCTTAAATTTGGCATAAACTAATTTGAATTGCATGATATTCTTTGTAAAAGAGCATTCACACACACACAGAAGTCCATTCGAAAAATAAAGTTTCACTTGAATTGATGCATGAATTTAATGATTAGTTGTATGTTACCTTAAGCTAGAATTTGAGTTAATTTCTGAGGAAATATTGAGAAATCATGATTTGGTATTTCTATCTCTCGTTCAAGGATTTTCATGTTTGCGTTTTCTTTTTGTGATTCTTTTCTTTTGCTCGAGGACTAGCAAAATCTTAAGTTTGGGGGTGTGATAATTCTATTTTATACCCTCATTCTTTCAATCATGAACCTTCCAAGGTTCAAAACTTCTCCAGTGAAAGCATGCTCCATCAGCCAAAGATCTTGGAGGCTGATGTAGCTTAAGCTACTACTCCTACCATGCAGATTAACAACTACAAAGTAATGCAAGATTCTAAATTGTGGACTAATGATTAGTCCTACATTACTCTTTGAAGAGAATTTTTCTTTCTTTCTTGTGACAATTTCCCACACAAATGAAGATCATACTTATCAGGCATTTCATACTCTCTATCTTCTCATTCTATTTCTAACAGATTACTTAAATCTGAAGCTGTAACCAAAAACTCTTTCCCATTTAAAAATACATTCAAGTTGTCTTCTGAAAAGTCCTCTGAATCATCAAGTTCTCTCTCACTTAATGCAATGCTAGTATAGAATTCCTTAACTAAACTAGCATTATATGTCTTGTCCTTGAAAGAGCTATACTCATTTATCCTCATTTCATTAAAATAGTCTGTTAAGCTTATTTGGAGTTCAAAGGTTTCCCTGAAACTCTCTTAATCAATATACTTTTCGCATGTAATGGGAACATTTTCGATTTTCCTAAATCTTTCCTCATGAATTTTGTTTCAAATTTCAGGGATGATGAGGATGAAGTACCTTTTGAAGACATTTTCTTATTTTTTTTCTTCTTTGCTTTTTTAGATCTTTTTTTCTTTTTTGTCTGTTTTTGCTTCCTGGAATCTTTCCCAATTTTTTGTTTCCCTGCACCAGATACCTTTTTTTGTTTCTTTTGAGGTTGTTTTGTTTCGGGTTTCTCCTCAATTGGTCTCTTCCCTTTCTTCTTCTTAAGAAGCTCTTTAAGTAGGGTCGATTTTGCCATTGATTGTTTTGAGAATGGTTTTTGACCTTAGGGTTTCTGGTTGTGAGGGAATAAAAATTCTCGATTGATTTCAAAAGAGGGAATGCAGATGAGATTGCTAGGGTTTTGAGAGAATCGATTATCAGAAAATGAAGGATAGAAGTGATTGACTGTTTCTAATTTAGAAACCGTCAGCCTCCCCCTTAACAATTGCCTCACTTTCCTAAATTTTAAAATTCCCTTTAATATTTTTACTATTTGCTTTCTCAGCTTTTCTTCTCTCCTTTTATTACCCGATAAGCATAAAATTTCATAATTTTAATCCTTTATCATTCAGCCAGCAGTTCTTTGGTTCTAATGAAATAGAATCCTCTTAGTTGACTATGTTTCACACTTTAGTCGACTAAGTGCCTTATGTTTTTCTTTAGTTAGTCCAAACCTCTCTCTATAACTCTTCTAAACAACTCATCCTTAGATTTCTCCTAATTTCACAAAATCTATCTTCACTAAGGGGTTTGGTAAATATGTCAGCAAGCTAATGCAAAGTACTCACAAATTCAATATTAATTTCACCCTTAGTGACATAATCTCTAATGAAATAGTGTTTAACCTCAATGTGTTTAGTTCTTGAGTGCTGTACAGGATTTTTTGAAATGTTAATTGCACTGGTATTGTCACAATATATTGGAGTGTTATTCATCAACAATCCATAGTCTTTTAATTGTTGTTTGATCTATAAGACTTGTGCACAACAACTACCTAAGGATACATATTCAGCTTCAGCAGTGGACAAAGCTAGCGAATTCTGCTTCTTACTTGACCAAGATACAAGCATGTTACCTAGGAATTGACATGTTCCACTAGTGCTTTTCCTATTAGTTCTACTTCTTGCAAAGTCAGCATCTGAATATCCTACAACGCTAACTAGTTATTCTTTTGAATACCAAATTCTTAAGTTTTGAGTTCCTAATAGATATCTAAATATTCTTTTCACAGTAGTTAGGTGTGTTTCTTTAGGTTGAGACTAAAATCTAGCACATAAATGCACACTAAACTGAATATCTGGTCTACTTGATGCTAAGTAAAGAAGAGATCCAATCATACCTCTATAGAGCTTTTGATCTATATCTTTTTCTTTCTCATCAGCATCAAGTTTTGTACATGGACTCATTGGTGTGCTGATGCGCTTTAGTTTCAACATGTCAAACTTCTTGAGCATGTCTTGAATGTATCTATCTTGGCTAATAAAGATCCCTTCCTTGCATTACTTGATTTGAAGGCCAAGAAAGTACTTCAATTCTCCCATCATGCTCATCTCAAATTCTCCCTGCATTTCCTTAGCAAAATTCTTGCAAAGAGATTCATTAGTAGCACCAAATATAATGTCATCTACATATATTTGAACTATGATCAAATCATTTAAGCATCTTTTGATAAATAATGTGGTGTCAATGCTACCCCTTATATAGTCGTTTTCTACTAGAAATTTAGACAGCCTTTCATACCAAGCTCTAGAAGCTTGCTTCAATCCATACAAGACTTTGTGAAGTCTAAAACATAATCTGGTTTTTCAAAATCTTCAAAACCAGTAGGTTGTTCAACATATACTTCATCTTGAATAAGTCCTTAAGAAATGCACTCTTTACATCCATTTGGTACAGCTTGAAGTTCATATGACAAGCTAAGGCAACTAATAACTTTATGGCTTCTATTCTAGCTACTGGAGCAAAAGTTTCTTCATAGTTTATGCTTTCCTCTTTTTTTTTTTATAAAATATTAAATTTTATTAAACTTGAAATAGAAGGGCAAAGGAGGGGGACAAAAGCCATACCTCCAAGATTGCATGATCATAAGAAAAATAAAAAAAGCACCTAGAGTAAGGAAATCCATTTTACGTGCATAACTTTCGATGCTATAGTAGAATGGGTGTTCCTTACTATTACATTGAGATAAAGACCTAAAAGAAAAACAATTATAATTAAGGAGTACAACTCCATTGAGCCATTCTTCTTTGTGTAAAATGACATTGAAATCTCCACCAAATCTCACATTCCACGCCAGTCCTGGATACGAGCTGCAAAAATCATTGAGACAGAATCCTCATCGGAGGTCTCATCATTTCCCTCTATGTCCACTGCTTCCTCTGAGGCTAAGGTGATTATTCTATCGATTGCGGCTGCTGTATCTGAATGTCTTCTACGCCTCTCCCTTGGATGAAATTCAATCTCTGCAAATTTAGTTTCTAGCAATGAGGGAACTTCACTTAGCTCTTTGTTGTACAAACACTTGCCTGAGGCAGATTCTTCATGGTCTGCCATCCCTCCACTTGAGTATGCCTTTGTTGAGGTAGCCCAATTACGCCTAGTTGTCTTGTTGGTTTGACACGTGTCCTGTTCCATGCATGGGCTGTGTTCTCCGCTGCTTTCTTCCATGTCTCCTGATTTATTTTTACCCTCTGCTCCATTATTTGACCTGTGTTAGTCTGTCCTACTATCTGTATGCGCTGGTGGCATGCTGGGATAGTTTTTGGAATTTTCCACCGTTCCCTCGTGACCTGCAGTTGCTTGCGTAAAGTTGTACCCCCTTGACCCATCTTCCTTTGGCGATGCTGCGAATACCGTGTCCCTTTCATCCTTGGAGGGGCCCGTTTGAGCAGACTGTGGGTTAAGAGGCCGTGTAACTGTGCTTCTTTTTGCTGGTGTCATTGTGCCGTCAACGTCACTTGGGTTAGGTGTAAAGGTCATAGTCTTCTGGTCAAAGCTAAGGTTTTTAGGACCCAGTTTTCTTGCTCCATTCCTGCTGGTGCCTGCTTCTTTGTTAGTCTGCTTTTGCTGGTTAGTACTTTTTTTATTTGTGTCAATTTTTCCATGTAACACTTTCCCTCCAGTTTCTTCTGCCTGGTTTCCCCATTCCTCAATGTCGTAAAAAGGCACTTGGGTATCCCCCTCCGCAGCTTGCAGGTTTGGTTCTGCCATTTTATCAGCCTGTTCCTTTTGTCTTTTTTTATTATTTTTTTTACCTTGCGCCTTTCTCATATTCCTACGTCGTGCTGCATGCCTCTTTCTCATCCCGAATTTGTGCAGCTTCTCGGTCTCCTCCTTCCTTGCAGATATTTTTGACGTCATTTCTCCTTCATTCGTGTCTTTGTCTTCAAAAAAATAATTCCCGTTCATTTTTTCCTATCTAAGCTCCTGTACCACGGTCCCATCACCGACTACCTCAGCTGTTATTCCTTGTTTTCCTACTCCCGTGGCATTTGTTGAGTGGTTCTGCTGGCTCGACAGAGTAGGAAGGGAGAGTGCGGCAGGCTTTCCCGCTGTAGGCCCTATTGAGACGTCAACCTCACCTACTGCGGGCTCAACCACTAGGAGCTCTTGGTCCGAAAAAACACCTTTTGGGCATTGTTTATCCCCGTCCAGCAGCCTTGGGTCTGCCATCCCATCAGTTTGACTTTTTTTGGTTTTGTTATTTTGGTGCTTTCTTTCGCTGACCATGCTCCCACGTTCTTCTGCTGCATGGCTCTCTTTCATTCCTTTTACGTGAAAGTTTTCTGCACTTCCTTCCTTCGATTCAGTCTCTAGTGGCTCCCGTACCCTCTCTTCCCGATCACCGTCCGACCGGTCTTGCCTTCCCGTTTCTCTGCTCCGTTCCGGCAATGTCGAAATATTACTTTTTCTTTTTTCTGTCTTATTTTTCTCAGTGATCTACGCTTCATCGTTCCTTTCGTGCATGCACTTTTCATGCAACATCTCTCCTCTCCCATCCGAGTCACTGTGCGTTGGGGCCCGCTAGTCTTGCTTGCTGCGGATGTGATGAGCGTCAGGCCTGGTGGCTGCTGTAGCCATTGATGCCTCGGTTTGCCCGCTTTCTCTTTTTGTGTTAAATTCGGTCAAGGCTTTTTCTTTTGCAGCGTTTCCAGGTTGACCATGTACCCCATGCACGTGAAAGTCTTCCTCCCTCATGCTCTCCGTGAAAGTCAGCTTTGCTGGTCGAGACGTCATCATCCTGTCTTCTCTTGGTTGTTTGTAACTAGTGGTTTGGCTCGTATCGTTTGCCGCTGCTCACCTACGGTTTCTCAGCACTCGACCACCATGTCTTCCGGCAATCTGCTGGTGTCCCGCCGCAAGTTTTCATTATTTCTCCTTACCTGGACTTCTTGTGGGCGCGATAATTGCTGGGCATCATCTGCATATTCATGTTGCATTGTTTTACCCTGCTGGTTGTCATCCATGCCGTCACCTGCCAGTCCCGATGGTGGTCTGGGCTGTTGGTTACCGGTCGGATGTTGGGGAGTTTGAGATGGATCCTCCAGTGCTCCCAAAACTGCAAATCGATTTTGTCCTGGTTCCCAGTCTGCCTCCCTAGCTTGCAAAACATTTTTTCCTTTGTTGTTTCCTTCCTCAGACGGCTTTGCTCGAGGCCCTACCTCTTGCCAGCGTACGCTTTGTTTTGTTGGTGCCTCATCGCCTAATTTTTTTCTTTTTTCCATGAAAACCGCAATTCCTTCCATGACTTCTTCCTCTGTCGTTCGGCGGTCTGTGTGGTCAGCCGTTCCGTCTGGTTGTTGCGGATGGTCCGAAGTTTTTTTCTCTTTTGTTATATTCATGGATGACCTATTCCCCAAGATTATACAGTCCGACTCCTTGTGCCCTACATGCGAGCAATGATTGCAGTAGCTTGGCATCCTTGAAAACTCAACTCTCTGAGAATAACCTCCCGTAAGAGCTCCCGTATCCCTGTTTCGGATAACTATCCAAATCTCCTTCACCGGTGACTATCTGCAATCATATTCGATGCACACTCTTGCCACGCTTGGCCTGGATCCATTGGCTGTTGCTTCATCCACATATAGTGGCTTCCTGACCGTCTTTGCTATCAGCAATAGAGCTGACTTCTCGTATAGGTGAGCCTTTAAGTTTGGGAAGGAGATCCAAACTGGGACCGTTGTTGATTCTTTCTCCGCTTCAAAGTCTGGGGACCATTTGAAAACCCTCATTTTCTGGTTCAGGATAAACCATTGTTGTTTGACCCATATTCTGTTATAGTCCTGCTCATTCGACAGGTGAATCAACACATGTTTATAGTCTAACCAGCGGATCTCGTAAGCACCCGATAACCCTATGCCTTTAAATGCTTGCCTAATTTCCTGCATTTTGGGCATCCGACTGAACTTTCCTACAACAGAAAAGGCCAAGAGCTGCGCCAGGATCTGGATCTCATCTTCGTAGAAAGTCGCTGCTGGCCTATCCTTGTACACAGTTGGGTCTCGTGTTGAGGGGATTATCGGGGGTCGCTCACCAACTGCTACAGATCGAAAAGATTTCCTTAAGGCCCTTGGGGATGGAGGTTGGTTGTTTCTTTCTGGTAATATTTGTGGAAGGCCATTGATGGGTGGTGGTGGTTGGATTTCTTTGGTTGGGGGCTGTGGGAGGCTATTGTTGAGTGGCGGTGGTGTGGTGTTCTGAAGAGGGTGGTTGGGGCTGGTCGTAGGTTGAAAGGGGGGTGGAGCTGTGGTTGGTAGCATGGGGTTAGGGGGGTCTGGCGGCCTGCCGGCCATCATCCCGTGGTGGTGGGGGAAGGGGGAAAGTTGAAAAGGTTGAGAGCGTTTTTTTTCAACTTGCCTTCCTCTTGACTATATCCCTTTGCCACCAATCTTGCTTTATTTCTTACCACATTTCCTTGTTCATCAACCTCATTTCTAAATACCCATTTAGTGCCAACTATAGGATGATTTGAGGGCTTAGGTACTAGTGACCATACATTGTTTCTCTTAAATTGGTCTAGCTCTTCTTGTATGGCTAAAATCCAGCTTTCCTCTTTTTCAGCTTCTTCAAAACTTTTAGGTTCAACTTGGGAAATAAAGGCTGAAAATTCACATATCTCCCCAGTTCCTTTCTTAGTTTTAACTCCATGAGATATGCTACCTATGATTTGTTCTTGTGGGTGATCTCTTACATATCTCCAGCTTCTAAGTAAGTCACTATGTTGGATTTCTTATCTTTGCAGATTTTCAAGAGGTGGAGCCACGAATTCTTCTCTAGATGAGTCTTCTTCATTGTTCTTGCTATCACTTAAACTCATTTCACCTATGTGTTTCTTTAAATTTTCTAAATCTTCATCATCCTCATGAACTTCTTTTTCAACATGGATTGATTCATCAAAAACTATATAGACAGATTCTTCAACATTTAATGTTTTCTTGTTGAAAATTCTATAAGCCTTGGAGTTCATGGCATATCCTAAAAATATTGCTTCATCACTTTTTGCATCAAACTTCCCTAATGGTTGTTTTCCATTATTTAAAACAAAGCATTTGTAGCCAAAGCTCCTAAGGTGAGAGATGTTTGGTTTTCTTCCTTTGTACAGCTCATATGGGGTCTTTGAGATAATTGCTCTAATTGAGACTTTATTAAGAATGTAAGCTGTTGTATTTACAGCTTCAGCCCAAAAGTACTTAGGAAGATTGTTCTCACAAAGCATAGTTCTAGCCATCTCTTTTAATATTCTATTCTTCCTTTCCACAACTCCATTTTGTTGGGGTGTTCTAGGTGCAGAAAAATTATGTTCCAGCCCCTTTTCATTGCAAAACTTCTCAAATTCATCATTTTTGAATTCTCATCCATGGTCACTCCTAATACTACCAATGGCTGTACCTTTTTCATTTTCAACTTTCTTACTATAGCCTATGAAAATTGATAATGCATCATTTTTGTGAGCAAGAAAATAAACCCAAGTATACCTAGAGTAATCATCTACTATTACTAAGCCATAAGATTTTCCACCTAAACTTGTTGTGCTAATTGGACCAAAAAGATCAATATGCCGTATTTCAAGAGGTCTTGATGTTGAAACAACATTCTTAGCTTTGAAAGAAGTTTTTACTTGTTTTCTTAATTGACAAGCTTCACACATCTTATCATTTTCAAATTTTAGTGTAGGCAATCCAACAACTAACTCTTTCTTGATCAGCTTTGTCACGGTGTTTAAACTTACATGTCCTAGTCTTCTATGCCATAACCAGCTGTCATTTTCAGTGTTTGCTACTAAGCACATTTCATTTTTCTTTTCTAGATCTTCAAGAAAGATAACATACATATTTTTCAATCTTTTTCCTATGAAGGTAGTCTTGTTAGTGCCTATATCTATTACTTCACAATTATTGGAATCAAAACAAACCTTGAACCCTTTATCACATAACTGATCGATGCTTAGCAGATTATGCTTTAAGCCTTTAACAAGCAACACATGACTGATTTGAGAATGAGAGTTCTTACTAACCGTTCTTATCCCTTGAATTCTACCTTTTGAATCATCTGCAAAGGACACGGTACCTCCCTTTTTCTTGTCCAACTGAGCAAACAGTATTTCATCTCCTATCATGTGTCGAGAGCAGCCATTATCCATGTACCATAGTGTCACGACCCAATTCCCAAGCCATGACCGACGCGAGAACCCAATGAGCATAGCTCACTAAGCTTAAGCAAGCCTATTTTTATTTATTTTACTCCACGTATGATCGTGTGAGGCATCCACACGTAATGCACCCAGTGCACACAAAGCCAATTCCCAATGGCATTATAGATAAAATATGTACATACATACCAGTCAAACATAAACTTTGACAATGTACATTACATGTACCTAACCACAATACAAAAGGCCCATGACTCCCAATGGAAAAATTACAAGAAAAACGGACAACTATTGAATGCCAGACACCTACCAGGAGATGAACTACAGTGATCCCGCGATTTAGGAATCTACAATCTCCTGATCTGAAAACATGAATTTTTGAAAACGGTGAGTATAATACTCAATGTGTGAACATTAGGTGGAAACAAGCAATAATATCCAAGAAGGATTTTAAACCATGATGCACACATTTGGAACAAAACCATTTTGATCCAATTTAGTATCAAACCCCTTCCCTCAACTCAAATTAATTTTCAACGAATGAGTATTCAATTTCATACATATACACACAGATGAATACAATATCACCTCTATCTCACTAGCTCATGTGCAACCCCCATATCACGCACATAGTTGGAGTCATCGTGTGTATTCCCCCACATCGTGCACATAGCTAGTTATCGTGTACATCCCCCCACATCCTGCACAAGCAATATCATTCTCCATAAATTCTACATCCATCATTACCGACATGTGCTCCCCCACATCGTGCACATGTACAGTTATAATTATCACACAATATTATTTGTCAATACATATCACACATCAACACATATATAGCAGCATATTATACAGCACATGAATTCATGCCTTTATGCATATCACTATTCACACATCAAAACATTTTTATCAAAGGCTTGTTTCCAGGCATGCATTTTAAGAAATTCATATAAAATCATTCAGATTATCCATTTCAATACACATACATTTTCCAAAATAATTTGAAATGCAAATTCACTCATAGTGTCGAAAATTCAGATTTTTGGTGCACTCGGATTAATAGTCCTCAAGTGCGATTCCTTTGCCTTTTTCGGACGTCTCACCACCTTGACACAGAATAAAATTATGGAATTTATTATATTGGTGTTAATTAGGTATAAAATTAACCTAATTTCTATACGGATGCATAGACTACTCGATCAATCGCTTAAACGCGGTGTTGACCTAATTCGACCGATTACCCGATAAATTGGCCAATGCGTCCGATTTGCTTCCAAATTGCACCATTCTTTTTCTAATACCTTAATTCACCACATACCATTTAAATAGTGCCAATTCCAACATTAAAACTTTTTCATTTCTTCATGGAAAAATTCAGCCATTACAGTGCATTAGCACTGTAATTTTTCCTACTTAACTTTTTCACCTTAAATCGTCAATTTCTAATTTATTTCATTTTCCAAATACAACCTATGATATTCGGCCTTGAAAGATTCATGGGGAAATCAAGTTTTTTTTTCTTATGATTTTGCTTACTAACATGCTAACCTATCTCTAAACACTAACATAGTCTAGAATCAAGCCAATCCAACATTAAATCCTCATCCATACCCATTTTTCATAATTGAATTTATCATGATATCATGCCTCTCAACCATAGAAAATGGAAAGAAATGCATGGGTACTGTAAATCATAAGCAAAAGTGAAGAAATATTACCTTTTTCACTTGATTTTTCCTTGAAAATCACACTTTTTCTTGAATTTTTAGCTAGGTTTTCTTGTTTTTCTCCTTGTTCTCTCTTCCTTTCCTTTGAATCTGGTTTGTGCCAAATTTAGAGAGAGAAAATAGGTTTTAATGGCTGATTTTTAGGCTTTAATAATAAAATAAAAGAACTTGCCACATGGCATAATTCCTTTGGCCCATTTTTAACCTTTTTGACTTTTTCTTCTAAATTTTTCACCACAAATATTTCAATATTTATCCAATCCCAGGAGGAATAAAATCCCTTGGTCTTGACAACTGCTGGGGAGAAAAATTTACCGATTTACCTCGAGGTGAAAAAATTATGATTTTACCCCTATACTCCAAAATGTACCGGAATCACATTATTTCTACTTTTCAACCTCAAATAACACTAATATTGATCAATATTAACCAAATGGGGCAAAAATCTTTTCAAAAAAAATTCCTGTTTAGTCCTTCAGTGGCAAAATTACCATTTTACCATTGTGCTCCAAAAATATCGAGAATCACAATTTTTCACTGCTAAACATCATTTTATACTCCAATAATCATAATTATATTTTATATAATTATTTTTGGTCCAATGTGATCAAATCTTGGCTAAAATCTCCATTTTATCATCAAATGGTAAAATAACTATTTCGTCCCTAATCAGTCAATTTTCCTAATGGACTTGAAACTGGACCTTGAACTCCGAATCATTATTCTAAGTCATTCTGTGGGTTTCACAATTTTCAAATTCTTCTTAGAATTTCTATTTGAATTAGTTCAAGGCTCGATTTAACTTGGTTGTACCACTCGATACAATACCGTCTTTTAATCAAGCTTGACAGGGTCTCACACATAGTTGTTTATTCTTGTGTTGAGCCTTTGAACATGTTTCTTTTAGGTGCAGCTCAACCTACAAAATAGTTGTTCAGTTCTTCTTGATAGGTACCCATACGTTGATGGGTCCTTGTGTGTTAGTGGCAATAGAAGAACCTTTTGGCACTTAGATTTTTTAGGTTTTTTGCATGTTTATATTTCTTGCACAACCATAGGATAAATGACCATATTTTCCACAACAATAGCATCTAGATGATGCATTGTGATGATTTTTCTTAACATAAGATTTTTTCTTTAGATAATCATTATTCAAACACTTTAGTGCTGCATTTTCATCAAGACATTTTTGCAAAGCCGCAGATTTGTTTTCCAGCTCAACTTTTATAATTTCAAAATCTATTTTTGAATGCTCTAACTCAATTTGCAGAAAATTCCTTTGCTCAAAAACAGAGTTGAATTCGTGCTTTATTTTTTCCAAATCTTTTTGAAAGAATATAGCTTTTTTCTTCAGGTTTTTGTACTTTAAAAACAAGCTTTCAAACTCATCACATAAATTGTCATACTCATCTCGTAAATCATTCATTGAAATATCACAAGTTGATGAGCATACCTCTATTTCATCATCCTTTGCCGTTAAGCAGATGTTTGCTTTTTCTTCAAAGCTTTCTTCATCAGATTCTGTGCTTGAGTCAATATCTGACCAGGCAGCAGCAACCATTACCTTTTTGATTTTTTGTTTTTTTTAGAGTTTCTTCTTTCAACAATGGACATTCAAACTTGTAGTGCTCTGGTTTCTTGCATTCGTAGCAGATCACTTCTTCCTTTTTACTACTATCAATCTTGTTTTTCTTCCAAGAAGGACCTTGGTCTCTCTTAAGGATTTTTCTTGCAAATCTTTGGCTCTTTCTTCCCATCAGTTTTTTGAATTTTCTTGCAAAAATTGCAAGTTCATCATCATCATCACATGAGAGCTCTTCCAGCTCTTCGTCAAGCATGTTGGCTTTTAGTGCTATATTTTTTTTCTTTTCTTTTGCCTTCCTTTTATCCTCTTCTTCATCTTCCTTGAGCTCTAGCTCATGTGTGAGGAGTGACCCGCATATTTCATTGAGTGTAATGATGTTCAAATCCTTGGCTTCTCTAATGGCAGTCACCTTTGGTTTCCATGACTTAGGTAGACTTCTAAGAAGTCTTTTTACAAGTTCATGCTCGAGGATAGGATTTCCTAGTTGATTGAGTTTGTTTGTGATGTTTATGAACCTATCAAACATGCTGGTGATGTCCACATCAAGCTCCATTTTGAACATCTCATAGTTGTGGGTTAGGAGGACTATCTTGGACTCTTTAACTTGAGAAGTCCTTTCATAAATTATTCTTAACTTGTCCCACAATTGCTTAGCTATTGTACAGCTTGAGACTTTGTTAAACTCGGTGGGAGTTAAGGCATAATGTAAGGTGTTGATTGCCTTAAAATTGGTCTGCACTTTCTTAGTTTCAGCCTTAGTCGATTTAGACCTTGGCTTAGGCATCAACTCATTTGTGACTACATTTACAGTTGAGGGAATAAAGGGACCATAAGTGATGACATCCTACATTTCATAATCTATGGCCCTAATGTATATTGACATCCTAGTGCTCCAATAAGGGTAATCAGAGCCATCAAACAAAGGTGGTTTGTTTGTAGATTGTCCCTCACTACAACTAATTTTTGTAGAGCCATTTGGATCCTCTCTTTAAACCTTATATGTAGAGAGCTAGCTCTAATACCAATTGTTGGTCCCAAATATAGGTGCTAGAAGGGGGGTGAATAGCACTATCTCAACTCTTTTGCAAGATTGAGACTTGATCTCAAAACAAAGAAAGCAAAACTAGAGAGACAATAGATAAAGTATATATAGTGGTTCGGTCCAAGACCTACATACATTACCTTAATTATCAAACCAAGGATGTTCAAATAAATCACTAAAAATAGTGAAATTCACAAGCTTCCACCAAGCTTTTTATAATGGCTTTTCAAGGCTAGCCACAACCTTTGCACTAGTTTTTCACGGGCTCAACTAAAACCCCAAGGCGGTTTGTTAAGGCTCAACAATAACCTTTACACTAGTTTTTCACGGGCTCAACTAAAACCCCAAGGTGGTTTTTCAAGGCTCAACCACAACCTTTACACTAGTTTTTCACGGGCTAAACTAGAACCCTACATTTAACTTTTCAAGCCTAAGTTGGAACCTACAAGCATCCAAGCAAACCTTGCTTGAATCAATCACTTAAAGTGAATCCCTCACTCTAAGAACACAAATATGAGTAGAGAAAGTACCTAATGATCACACGGTTGATCTAAGTGGTACAAGTTTAAGTGCTAAACACAAATACAAAAGATAGGCGTTTGAGTGCAATGAAGAGTACAAAGAATTTCTGAGTTTGTTGCTCTCTTTTGGCTTGAATATGATGGATTCTCTCAATAATCTTCCAAAAGTTGGATCCTTGCCATTTGAAGATCCTTTTATGCTTGAAGAAGCTTTTCTGATGGCTGTTGGGACATTTTTGTCCGTTAGAAACAATTTAGGGAAGGTTCTAGTCGTTAATCTATCTTGTAGTGGCCTGGTGTATGTTGTAGATAGAGAGCACTTAGTTGACTAAAATTTTTCCCTTGGTTGACTAAGTTGGTTCTGTCTCAAACATAGATTTGGTAGAGAACACTTAGTCGGCTAACCCATTTTCTTGGTCGACTAACTTGGTTCTATTTCTCTCTAAGCTTCAGCCTTTCACTTTTCCACTTTGACTTTTGTTCAACCAATGATCTTCCTTGTCATATCAGGAATCTTCCTTTATATTAATCTTCCTTGTTCCTTGTTCAAATCACATCTTTAAGTGCTCATTAGGAAGATTGGAATATTGTTTCTTTGTAAACATTTTACCCTGCACACTTAGGTAGAAATATTAGACACAAATGACATGGGAATGTTTTATTATCATCAAAAACTAATGGAGTCAACAATATCATGTTAGCTATGTCATGCTGTCGAAATTTTATTGATTTGGTGGGTTATTTGATTAGCTTACTGCAATGGGCAGGTTTCCGTGGATCGGACTATTAGAGAGGCATGGTAAACCCCGTTATATTTTACCTTAGCATGAGAAGTACGAAGGGTATCTCCTAAGGTAGTTTAGAGTTCACTTCACGTCGAACCACCACGTGAGGGCGAAACTCAGCCAACGCCAAGGAATGGCTATGTTTTTAAACATACAAACATGTTTTATGAGTATATGTCTTTTAACAGCCTTGGCGGACTCGGTTGGATGCTCGAGCCAAGGTGTCACCGAGTACAAGTTTTGGCACGAGCCAAGTTTTTAAGAAAGTCATAAGCCTTGTTAATTATTTTAATGAATTGTAATTGTTTTATATGGGTTGAAATGAGTTTTAATGTTATGAATCATATTGTGATGAAATGTTTTAATTGTCTCTATTTACTCGGCTTTAGATGTTATAGACGATCTTTGCTTACTCACTGGGTTTATAAAAACTCACCTTTTTCTTTTTACCCATTTCAGGCTCAAGACAGTCTGTAGACAATTGATTTAGTCAAGGGTTTGCTGTTGGATTTGCAACCTTCAAAATATTTGGCATACAATCTTGTTTCTTTTGTTATTTTGGGGCTCACATGTCATTGTAGAATATTTTGTATACCCTGGCTCAGTGTACTATAGCATCCCCTCCGGGGGCCCACTCAAGGTATTGTTATGTCTAGGCCAAGCTTCTTGGGTCTAGTCCGCTACAACAGCCCTCACCCCCGACACTTGACTTGTTTAATCCCACAAGACTTGAACCTCAGACCTTTTGCTTCCCTCGAAGGGAACGCCTTTCACCATTTGAGCTGCGTTCCTTTCGGGGGAAGCAAGAGGTCTAGGGTTCAAGTCCTGCAGGATCAAACAAGTCAAGTGTCGGGGTGGAGGGCCGCTGTAGTGGACTGGACCCAAGAAGCTTGGCCCAAACATAACAATACCTTAAGTGGGCCCCCAGAGGGGATGCTACAAAAAAAAATGAAAATGATGAACCTGAAAGGTCAATAAGATTGTAAAGCATACACGGAGATCAAAATATAATTGGATGAAAACAATATTTAGTCATTGAGATGAGGATTATGACACTATGATACAATGATACATAATATATTGAAATTCACATATATGGTTGGAAATGATAAGAGAAGAGCTTAGGTTTGTACGTACGCAGAGTTGTACATCGGTATAATGCGAGTTCATATGGTATATATCAAGCATAAAGTGTGGTAGGATGTAAGTTGAATGATAACTTAAGGGTTCAAAAAGTAATTTGGAAGTTGATTATGATATAATGTTCATGGACTAAATATGATCTATGTAACTGAAATAGAAAGATAATTAAAAATGTCAAAAATGAGAAAGAAAAAAAAAACTCAGTCCTCGATATATTGGGCCGTTTGAAATATTGGGACGTGAAGGTATTGCTACTTATCGGTTGGCATTGCCACCAAATTTTGAAGGAGTTAATCCAGTGTTTCAAGTATCCATGCTTAGGAAATATGTTTAAGACCTTTCACATGTGATACAACATGATACGGTATTGTTGGAACATGGGTTGGAATTTCAAGAGCAGCCTATAGCTATATTGGATCGTCAAGTCAAAAGGCTTCACCATAAAGACATCACTTTAGTGAAAGTGTTATGGCAAAACCATTCAGTGGAAGAGGCAACTTAGGAACTAGGAGAAGAAATGAAAGCAGGGTACCCACAACTGTTTGAGGATTGAAAGTGCGGATAAATGCTTTTATGTTATTGAAATTCGATGACGAATTTATTATAAGTGGGGGAGTTTGTAACACCCCATGCAGAGGTCGGTAAAAAAAGAAAAATGAGAAGAAAAGACAATAAGGAAATGAACGAAGAAAGAAAAAGAAGAAAAAGAAAAAGGAGGGGGAGGCTCAATCAACAAAGGGAGGAAAAAAAAGACAAAAGAAAGAAAAAAAAAGAAAGAGAAGAAAGAAAGAGAAAAAAAAAAGAAAAAGAAAAAAAGGAGAGAGAGAGAGCAACGTCGGGAGGGAATAAGGAAGAAAAAGAAAGAGAAGAAACAGAGAGAAAGAAAAAGAGAAGAAGAATAAAAAAAAAGAAGGAGAAGCAGATCGGGAGAAAGTGTCACGACCCAATTCCCGGGCCATGACCGGCACAAGGACCTAATGAGCATAGCTCACGAAGCCCAAGCAAGCCTATTTTCACTTACTTTATTCC
Source organism: Theobroma grandiflorum (assembly GCA_036013995.1). Taxonomy (NCBI): domain Eukaryota; kingdom Viridiplantae; phylum Streptophyta; class Magnoliopsida; order Malvales; family Malvaceae; genus Theobroma; species Theobroma grandiflorum. The sequence continues at coordinate 12,590,518 of CP142126.1, forward strand.
ACATATACTCGTGTGAGGCATCCACACGTAATGCACCCAGTGTGCATACAAAGCCAATTAACAATGGCATTATCAACATTAATATACATGCACGATACCAGTCATGTATTTAACAATTTACATTGCTCACACATTTACATTCATACCAGTCAGATATAAACTTTGACAATGTATATTACATGTACATAACTACCTTACAAAAGCCCATGACTTCCAGCGGAGACAATTACAGTAAAGGGGACTACTACCGAATGCCAAACACATACCCAAGAGATGCACTATGGGGACTCCTCGATCTAGGGTCCAACAGGCTCCTGATATGAAAACATGAATTTTTTTATAAAACGTGAGTACAATACTCAGTGAGTGAATATTAGAAGGGAACAAGCAATTTTAGCCAAGACATTTGATAACCATGATGCACTGGTTAGAAACGAGACAGTTTTTGATCTAACTAATATTTAAACCTTTTCCACTTACCTCGGGATTTATTCTAGCTAGATAGCAAAATCGACAATTTTCACTGCAGTTGGAAGGCATTCTTGCTGCAGCGAAGAGTAATCATTACCCATCGCAGAACGAGGGTTTCACTTAACCGTATGAGGGTTTCGTATTAAACCCTTTTTCTACAATTTAAAACAATTCATAGACCATACAATCACACATATATTCACAAATACATAAGCAATCATATACACTGCTAAATATTCATTATCCTTAGTGGAAAAACATTTATTAGGGAACTTGGCAAGCAGTATCACTCAGCTTTGCCGCCAAGTACCTGGGCGAACATCATTTGGTAAAGGGTATCACTCAGCATCCCTTCCAAGCTTACGGGCAGAAATCAATTGGTAAGGGGTATCACTCAGCATCCCTTCCAAGCTCATGAAATCAATTGCTAAGGGGTATCACTCAGCATCCCTTCCAAGCTCATGGGCAGAAATCAATTGGTAAGGGGTATCACTCAGCATCCCTTCCAAGTTTCCGGGCGAGAATTTCTCGGTGAGGGGTATCACTTAGCATCCCTCTTTACACACCATTACAGACATGTGCATTACCCATTCCACACGTGCAGAATTACATCAAATTCACATATGTGACAACATGTTATAAGAACACATAATTTCATGCCTTCAAGCATACCACATAATTCCATGCCTTCAAGCATATCACATAATTTCATCACATAAAATCATTTTTATCAAGGGCTTGCTCCCGGCACGTATTTTTAAAAACTTTGGATAAATCATTTAATTGTCTATTTCAATACAATGTGCATTTCCCCAAATTATTTTGAAATGCAAGTTCACTCACCGTCTCACAAATCCGGATGCACTCGGATTAATAGTCCTCAATCACGATTCCTTTGCCTTTCTCGGACTTCTCACCACCTTAACACAGAATAAAATTAAGAAATTTACTATATTGCCCCCAAACTAATATAAACTAATTTAAATTGCTAACGTATGATACGCAAAGGTAAAAATGCGTCCGATTATCGCTTTAACGCAGTATTGCCTAATTTCGACCGATTACCCGATTAATCGGCTATTATGTCCAATTTGATTCCAAATTGATCCATTCTTTTTCTAATACCGTAATTCACCACAAACCATTTAATTAATGCCAATTTCAGCATTCAACCTTTTCCATTCTTTATGAAAAAATTTGGCCAATACAGTGCATTAGCACTGAAAATTTTTCTACTACATTTTTCACTTGAATTTGTCATTTTCTAATTTCTTTCATTTCAAATGAAATCATTTCATTTGAAATGAACCAATTTCCTCATGCATTCTCCACCCTAGGTTCGGCCTAATGAAGAACAACCATGAGATTCAATTTCTTTCTTCCATTTTTGTTCATAATCATGCTTAACTACCTCTAAACACTAGCATAGTCTAAATTCAAACCAATCCAACATCAAATCCTTATTCATACCCATTTTTTCAGAATTCCTTTCATCATGATATCTCAATATTCAAGCATGGAAATCAAGAACAAAAGCATAGGTAAGCTAGGGTTAGAGTAAATCTAAAGAAAAGTTACCTTTATTTTGCTTGAATCTTGGAAAACACTTGAAATCTATGGATTTTTGTCTAGGTTTTTATGGTTTTCCCTTTGTTCTTCTTTTCTTCCCTTCAATCGGTTTTTGTCCAGAATTTAGAGAGAGAAAATGAGAGTTAAGGCTGATTTTTATGGCCTTTATAATAAAATAAACAAGTTGCCACATGGCATTATGCCATTAGCTCATTTTCTTTACTTTTTGACTTTTCTTTTCATTCTTTTTCCACCACTTGATTAATCAAGTCAAAATCTGATCCAAAGATGATCATAGCTGGAAAAATTTATTCTGGTGGTGGAAAATTACGATTTTGCCCTCGAGATGGTAAAAATTACGATTTTGCCCCTATACTCCGAAATGTATCGAAATTTCATTATTTTCACTGTCCAACCTCAAATAACACTAATATTAATCCATATTAACCAAATGGGATAAAATCCTTTCAAAAAAATTTACATTTAGTACTCCGGTGGTAAAATTACTATTTTCCCTGGTACTCTAAAAATATCGAAAATCACAATTTTACACTGCTAAACATCATTTTATACTCCCATAATCATAACTGTGTTTCATAAAATTATATTTGATCTAATGTGATCAAATCTTGGCTAAAAATCTCCATTAAATCATCAAATGGGAAAATGACCGTTTTGTCCCTAACCGGTCAATTTTTTCGATTGACTCCAAACTGGACCTTGAACTCCGAATCACTATTCTAAGCTATTCTGTGGGTTTCAGAATTTTGAAATTCCTCTTAGAATTCCTATTTAAACTAGTTCAAGGCTCGATTTAACTTAGTTGTACTACTCGGTACAATACTGTCTTTTAATCGAGCTTGACAAGGTCTCACAGAAAGGAAGAAAAAAAAAAGAAAAAAGAGAAAGAGAAGAAGACAAAAAAGGAGAGAGAGAAACAGATTGGGAGAAAGGAAGACAAAACAAGAAAAAAAGGAAGAAAGAGAAAGAGAAGAAGAAGAAAAAAGAGGGAAGGAAGCAGATCGGGAGAAAGGAAGAAAAAAAATGAAGTGAGAAGAAGGAAGAAAGAGGAAGAGAAGGGAGAGGGAACGGAGACAAAAAAATAAAATAACTAGGTGCACGCGCAAACCAATAGTGAAGTAGCATCCCGCTATTTTGAGGTGAGTGGGTGCTAAATTTCAAAAATATTATATTCCTATAATATTATATAAATTGTGTTGATAGTTGATGAAATTGTGGATGGCATAAGTTGGTAGAAAATTTAGGTTGTTTATGGATGTAACAGAGTTTTAAAATCTGGGTTTTTGATACTATACGTAATACGTATAGATATATATATGATTTTTAAGTATGGGGAAACAAATCTTTGACTGATTTTACTTCAAAATAAAGCCTTGCAATTTGTGTGCTGCCTAGGCCAATGGCCATTATACTGTTTTTCAAGATATGATAATAACTTGATTATTTTTTTTAATACGTTGATTTGGCAGACACGCTATGTTCTAAATAATTCATGTGTAAAGTGCAATTCATGAGAGAAATATTTTTATTTTATTTTATCATGCTTGGTAAATGCCTTAAATTGGAATGACTTTTATTTGCACGTGATTGAGATACTTTGTGCACGAGTAAAAACTATTATTTATTAATATTCGATTTTACGTAAAGGGGGACTTGAAGCTCCGATTTATATTAGTAACGTGGGTAGTTTCCACGAGTAGGTAAAGAAGGACTTGAAGCCTCGATTTATATTGGTGATGTGGGTAGTTCCCACGAGTAGGTAAAAGGGGACTTGAAGCCCCGATTTATATTGGTGGCGTGGGTGATTCCCACAAGTAGGAAAAAGGGAGACCTGAAGCTCCAATTTATATTGGTGACGCGGGTGATTCCCACGAGTAGGTAAAAAGGGAGCCCTGAAGCCCCGATTTATATTGGTGTCGTGGGCAGTTCCTACGAGTAGATAACGACATTTGAGAATAAGCCTTAGGGTTATACTAAATTTACCCGAGGACGAGACTCACTCGTCTATTGTCTAAGCATACATCGCGTGGCATTGACACGTAAATTTTTATTAATGATTGATAAGTGAAATCTATATATATGTACTTGAATTACACCGTTTTAGATTTGCAAGGTATAAAATATCTGTCCGTTTAACGAAATATTTTCTACGCATACTCTCAGGTTTATAACTAATCCCTCCTTATGTTGTTTCCCCTTCTCGTCTGCACACTGAGTTAATGATTATCACTGAATCTATGAGACTCACACCCTTTTATTTTTCCTTTTTTGCAGACAAGGACTAGTCTAATGTGAAACCTTCGGTGAGCACGGTCTACCACAGATTGGGTAAAGACAATTCTTAACTTGTTTTCGAGTCACTTCGCTGATAGAGGTCGGGTTGTAATACTCTAGATTTGTATGTGGTAAATATTGATTTTTGAGATAATGAAAATTTGAGATTTCGAACTCAACGTAGTTTAATTGTTATAGCATGCCTTAAAGTCAAAATTGAATTGATTGTGCTTGATTTTGAATTCAAGTACACGTGTATATATATACTTTACTTAAAATTTATGCAGTTTATTGCAAGTGTACAGGGAATGGTTGAAAAGTCAAATGAGGCTTGTTCGGGACTTGGTGGGATACGTCGAAAGTCTCAAACGCCAATAGCGATCTAAGAAGGGTCGTTACATGTACTATTATATGTATGAATTTATTTTGCTCTTACGTTACAGTAACTGTTTACGGAGGATTCTATAAATATTGTTTTATAAGAAAATGAAATATCTTATTCAATATTTTTATTTAGTTCAATTAGCTATAATTCCACCTTAAATGGATGATTTAGATTACTAAATTTACTTTTACATATGAAATGTATATTTGTCATTTATTCATATAGTTTTAACAAGTTTCGAAATTTTTGGGTAAAATGACCAAAATACCCTTGTGCTGTAGAAATTAATTTTTGATCATTTTTTATTTGAAAATAGTCTATATTCTTTTTAAAACATGATATTTAGTAACTGTTGCTCACAGGGGAGGTGCAAAACTGATACTAAAGCCTTGCGAGGTTTCGGTTGACATTCTAGGTAAGGTATGTCTATCGGGACATCGCAGCGATTGTCACGGGCTCGAAGGGAGTATCGGGTCGTGATAATTCGATTGGTATCAGATCCTTTAATTTTAAAGTTATTTTAAAAACTACAGTGTTAGTGTGGCCCTAAGTTAAGTTAGATTGAGTTGAATGCATGCATCTGCATAAGAACTTGGAGTTGTTTAAACTCGTTCTATTTCTTCTTATAGATCATTATGCTTGCTCGACGTAAACGCTCACCTCTCACTAGATCAGTCGGGAGGGGAAAAGGCTGTTCTCGGCATCGTCAGCTAGATCCTGTAGAAGGGGGAACCTAAGTTAGAGGATGTCCCAATAGTAAATGAGTTTTCTAATGTATTTCCAGATGAGTTACCAAGACTACCTCCTGATCGAGAGCTTGAATTCTTTATCGATCTACTTCTAGGTACCGCACCTATTTCCATTCCTCCGTATCGGATGACTCTGGCAGAGTTGTTGGAGTTCGTGTAGAGTCTTGTCCTTGGATTGTGGGTGCACAACGTAAGTCAAGGATGGGAGGCTACATAAGCTCCTAATTCATTGGAAACCTATCCACTCTTGAGATGTATAGATGGATGAGTAATTAATACTTGGTTGCGTATAGCTAGAAGTGTGCTAATTGCACACGCCATGTCTAGAAAAGACGGTCGTCTCGATATGCTTCGTAGTACTAGCGAGGGATCGCTAGACTTCACTGCTCGAAGCCGATATGTGCTTGACGGTAAAAGCATAACAAGTAACCCAACCCGATTTTTGAGTGGATTATTTTCCCCAAAAGGCAAAACCACTATTTAAGAGCCTGAGGAGTCTCGCAAGACTAGTGTGTAATGAAATCGATTTGAGGAAAAGGGGACTATCACTAATTACTGTTCTAGGAAGGTATCTATATCTGTTGTCTAACACTTCCCTCCTGGTTGTGGGAAAGGTGCTACGCCTATTAGTAAGGAGGAATTTGAGAGACAGTGACAAGTTCCGATTAAGGCTAAAATGGAAAATCCCAAGAGAGGGAAGAGGACCCAAAAGAGGATCCGTTGATGTCCCTAGATTAAAGTGATGAGGATCCTAAAGACACTTAAAGTTCATATCACTTTAAGTCTTAGCAGATGCGGTGTAAAGGAAATAACAGTAGTTATCTGTACAAAGGAGTTAAGAGTTTGGATTTTAATTTTGTGTGACTTGTACGTATTATAAGGTAGCTGTTTAAATGACTTGATTTGTATGGTAATCTTTTGGTATGACCAAGGTGGACTAGCAATATAGTTATTAAGGAAGGATACTTACCTTAGTAGCATAGTTGGTCGCCTTAAATAATTGAAGATCCATGTAGGAAGTCATTAATAATTCAAGCAACTACAAGACTTGACAATGAACATATTTTGCAGTACTATGAAATGGTTACCAATTAACGTGATGCACTTTTGAGTGGTAACCATAATTTCTAGCTAGGTTCATAGTGCCGTTGAAATTGATAGCGTTTATTAAGAATTATCATTCATTATGGTATGTGGATTTGTCATGATTTCGAGTACAAAAATAAGTAAGTGAATAAGTGAAGCCACAGTTTATGAGGCAAGTTCAATCAAAGGAGTTGATTCTTGAGTAAACACATTGAGCTAGAGGACTATGTTATAAGAAGCAGGTTCAATGTGTTATAGCTGCATAGGATATCGTGAGAAATCATGGTAAGGTAAGTAATCAATTGCAAAAAGGTGAAATTGGGAATCACAATTGTTGTAACAATTCGGAAGGATGTGGTAGAAATCAAAAAGACTCTAGACGACACTTTGAGTGGTTAACGTGATTAAGTTAAAGATCATAACCTTAAGTATGGTGGGGGCTTCTGCATCCTAAGTTCAAGATATTTTGATCTTATAACTGCAAGGGTGAGATGTAATAATTAAGTGAACTATCCACTTTATAAATGAAATCGGTTAAGAACTGATGAGTAAAGTCGAGCTCCCGATGATAAATGGTGTACAATCTGATATACACGTAACTATGAGTAAATTTGGAGATCATTGCTTAATCAAACTCTTACTGAATGTTATGGTAAAGATATATGAATGCTAGTGGCAAAATAAATATGATAAATCAATGTTCCGATTGCGTACCTGTGATAGAACATTAGCCTTGCTAATTATGATATAGACTTAGAAAGAAGCCACACGATCGTGAATGATTAAGATAGTAGCCTTAAAGGTAGAAGAATTGCCTTGATAAAGTAAATTCCAACAACTGCAATGCCATAGTACCGATTACCCAACGCCGTCACGTTAAGAACCCCTTATGGCTAGAAAGCACGAGCAAATTGTGAGTGGCATGAAGATGAGACTCACGAGTTGAAGTATGGTCATTGGTTTTGATGCTAAGCTTTGTTATTTGGAGTCTTAAGTGCATTGGGGAAGTATTAAGATAAAGATGATGAATGAATTGAAAAGTTTCTTTATTACCTTATATATATATTGGCATATAAGAGAAAGAAAAGTTAGAATTTTTGAGATGGCTACATAAGGATAAATTAACATGTGAAGTATTAAAATGAATAATATGCTGACTAAAATCAAATCTTAAGAAATAAAGAAGACAAGAGATTAAGCCTTGTTAAAGGCTAAGGAAAAAGTGAGTGAAAAATTAGATGAATGTATGAGATATTGATAAGAGATGTCAATACCAAGTGATGAAAGTGTGAACAAAGATTTCAAGAATGATATAGCAAATGATTTTATATAGAATATTACTATGAGAATTTACAAATCTTGTCTTGAATTTGTTGAAAGAAAAGGATTAGTAACAACACAAGCAAACTACGTGGCATGCTAGAAACCCTTGGAGGTAAATTGAAGTAGGAATAGTTGAACATGCATTTAATTATCTTGGTAAGTAAGTGCATGCCTTTATGGAAATGGTATGCTCAGAGTATGAAAGAACAAATAAGTGATTAAGTGCTTCAAGAATGTTTAAACATCTTTGAGAAAGAATTACAAATTATACTCGATGAATGTAAGATGTGTGATTTTGAAATTTGCTAAGGAGCCTAATGGCTAAGTCACGAGTTAAGTGATCACATGCTATGAGATATAACTTTAAGATAGGTATCCCCAAGGAAATACTTAAGATAAATTATGCTATGGATCTTGTGAAAGCAAGCATTGAGTTATGTGATTGTAAAAAGGAAGCCGTAATCTAATAGTGATATTCGTATTGGCATTGAAAAGTACTTGACGAAGACCTAGTTTCAAGTCTTGCAAGTTCAAGTACAATTTGTAAATTGGCTAAGGGAGAATGATGTTATATTCGTATGAAAAAGTGGAACAAATGATGATTGCAAATCTTTGAAGCATCAATGGGATTATAAAGTGTATATGCAATTAGATTGCAATTTAATGAAAATGACATTATGATGCAACGATGTATAGTACAAGGAAACTTAAGCATATAATTGGAAATGATAAGAAAAGAGTATAAGTATGTAAATGATGTGGAACTATGCACAAGCATGATGAGAAATCGTATGGATTACGTAAGAGATAATTTGTGGTAAGAAACAAGTTGAACGGTAGTTTAAACAACTGAAAAAGGGCAATCTGAAATTGATTGAAGCCCAATGTTCGTAAGTTAAATATGAGAATGTTGACATGAATTATGAAGGTTATTATATTAAATCTTGGCTATGGATAGGAACGAACAAAGAGAAATTAGTCTAAAGGCACTTGAAAACAAGGATCTTTACACATAATGAGGAATGTGGACATTTGAATGTGTGTGTACATACGTATGTGTGGAGTTGATAATATGATCAACTAAGGTCAAGAATTGTTCTTAGTGATTCGAGTGTTGAGGAATAATAGTATACCAATGGTTAAAGTGTTGTGGAAGAATGCTCGGATGGAGAAGATGACGTGGGAAGTCAAGCATCAGATGAGAAGCCAATACCCCATCTTTTCTCCTAGTTTGATAAGTGAAATTTTTGGGTCAAAATTTTATTTAAGGGGGGTAGTGTTGTCAAGCCCAGCTCTATAATATACCTGCCATGTCATTCATGTACTTGATAGTATGTTTGCATATTTGATTGCCTCAAAAAATCGTTAAAAGTCGGTATCGTACCTAGTGGTACAATTAAGTCGATTAAAGCCTCGAACTAGTCCAAATAGAGATTTCAGGATATATTTGAGAGTTATTGAACCTTAGAATGTCTTAATATCGTGATTCGGAGTTCGAGGATTAATTTGGAGTCTAATTGAGAATTTTCATAACATGAGGGCAAAATGGTCATTTTGCCACCATAGGGCAAAATTAGAGTGTTGGACTAAATTTTTGACCAAGTTTGACTATTTGGAGCATAATTTGAATTTCAGAAATGAAAATTTTCAATTTTCAACATTTTCCGAGCATAAAGGCAAAACAATCATTTCACATGTCCACGATGACATAATTGGATTTTTTGAAAGTTTACACCACCATGACACTTGTCAAGCCCATGAATTTCACCTATTATCATTTTATACTTTGGATAATTGAAGTGTTTTATGAGGTGGTGAGAAAAGGCTTAATAGTTAAGTTTTAAATGTGGACCAATCATATGGTGACATGAGTCAAACTTTGATTATTTTATAATTTCCCTTATAAACCAGCAGAAACTCTTCCTCACTTACACTCTTATATTCGGCCAAGCCAAAAACAAAGGGGGAAAAGAAAGAAACAAACCCTAAGGAAGAAATTCAAGGGGAAATTCACCGGTTATCAGAAAACGACACGATCGGAGGTAAGATTTCGTGATTTAGCTCAAGATCTACCTTTCCCATGCTTTCTTTTTCATTTTCCATGGTTGGAATTCAAGTTTTCATGAAAGAACTCTTGCTGGCAGAACATAGGGGGAGAGGTTTTGGTGATGGTTTTTGCTAGATTTCATGCTATCTAGGTGTTTTTAGTTGTTTGGTAATATTCGATATGGAAAACAAGCATGAAAACCACATGTTCTTCACTAAACCCTAATTGGTTGAATTTAATGGGGGAGATATTGATGATGAATTTGGTTATATTTCATGTTATTTAGCTCGTATTTGATGATTTATGGTGTTGGATATCAAAAATGGTTATCGAAAAGTATAGTTCTTTAGTAAACGATTTGAATGACGACAAGGAAATCATAGTAGATGGGCTTGGAATTGATTTCTAATGATATAAATGGACTTATTGGACTGTGTTGACACTAATTAGCATGTTAATTTGAAATCAAAATGAATTTTGGATATGAGGAATTAAGTCATAATCAAGTTCATTGAGGTACATTGGTGTATTTGGAATATCGGAAGTGTAATGAATATATGTGGAGATTGAACCGGATGTTTTGGTTAATTCAACAGTGTATAGTTCGAGTTAGGTCGAATACCATTTCAATCCGATAACCATCATACCTACGTAGAACACCATCTCTAAGTGATTATTTGAACATTCTTCATTCTATTTCATGTATTCATATAGAGCTTGAAATAGTTTTATAACAGTTTGGCACATATATATTGAATTCCTTGTGGTGTATTATGTATAGGTGGTAAGCCTTCTGGTAAAGGTAAGGATATCGTACCCGAGGACTAGGAATAGGAGTACTTCGACTCCCGTTATTATGAGTAAACAGAGTATCATCTTAATTATCTAAAGTAGTTTATACTCGTTTTTATGATTTTAAATAATGATGAACTTAAACTGTGAATTATTACGTTTTACAATTGAAGTGTTATTTAAATGAAATAAGATTCATAAATTGTTTTGAAATGGAATGCTTGTTTTGGAAATTGAGTAAGTGGAGACTATATACTGGTATTATATAAATATGTTTTGACTATTGTTCTGTCACGACCCAAATTCCCGGGCCATGACCGGCGCAAGGACCCAATGAGCATAGCTCACTAAGCCCAAGCAAGCTTATCCATTTACTTTACTCATCGTACTACTGTGTGATGCATACACACGTAATGCACCCAGTGTGCATATAAAGCCAATTAACAATGGCATAACCAATCATACATACACACACCTTTCCCCGGGTGTGAACACAGCCAAATCACAATGGCATTATCAATAATAATATACATGCACTATACCAGTCATGTATTTAGCAATTTACATTGCTTACACATATTCACATATTTAGATTGTATTCACAATACAATAAACACCCACAACTTCCAGCGAAGACATTTACAATAAAACGGGCAACTATTGAATGCCGGACACCTACCAGGAGATGAATTACAATGATCCCGCGATCTAGGATTCTACAATCTCCTAATCTGAAAACATGAATTTTTGAAAACGGTGAATACAAAACTCAATGAGCAAACATTAGGTAGGAACAAGCAATAATATCAAGAAGGGTTAATCAAACATGATGCACATATTTGGAATACAATCATTTTGATCCCATTTATTATCAAACCCTTCCCCTCACTTCAATTTAATTTATAATTAAATGATACTGAATTTCACACATAAACACATAATATCACCACTATCTCACCAGCTCATGTGCAACCCCCACATCGCGCACATAGCTAAAGTTATCGTGTGCATCTCATGCACTAACAATATCACTCAATCTCACCAGCTCATGTGTAACCCCCACATCGCGCACATAGCTGGAGTTATCGTGTGCATCTCATGCACAAACAATATCACTCAATCTCACCAGCTCATGTGCAACCCCCACATCGCGCACATAGCTGGAATTATAGGGTGCACATCGTACACAAACAATATCACTCTCCATATCTCTGCACCCATCATCACCGACATGTACTTCCCATATTGTACACATGTACGGTTATATATCAACACTATTAAATATCAATACATCTCACATATTTACACATATATGACAGCACAATTTCATGCCTTCATGCATACCACAATTCACCACATAATTCCATGCTTTCATGCATACACAATTCACCACATAATTTCATGCTTTCATGCATACCACAATTCACCACCTAATTCCATGCTTTCATGCATACCACAATTCACCACATAAAATCATTTATTTTCAAGGGCTTGTTCCCGGCACGTATTTTTAAGAAATTTGGATAAAATCATTTAGATTATCCATTTTCAGTACATTGTGCATTTCCCAAAATAATTTGAAATGCAAGTTCACTCATAGTGTCAAAATTCGGATTCCGGGTGCACTCGAATTAATAGTCCTCAAGCGCGATTCCCTTGCCTTTTTCAAACGTCTTACCACCTTGACACAAAATAAAATTAAGGAATTTACTATATTGCCCCTAAACTGATATAAACTAATTTAAATTGTTAACGCATGATACGCAAATGCAAAAATGCGTCCGATTATCGCTTTAATGCGGTATCGATTAAATTCGACTGTTCACTCGATAAATTGGCCAATATGTCCGATTCGATTTCAAATTGTACCATTCTTTTTCTAATACCTTAATTCACCACATACCATTCCTAAATAACAATTTTTCAGCATTTAAACCCTTCAATTTCTTCGGATAAAAATTCGGTCATTACAGTGCATTAGCACTGAAATTTTTCCTACTAAACTTTTTCACTTTAATTTGTCATTTTCTAATTTATTTCATTTCAAATGAAATCATTTCATTTGAAATGAAACAACTCCTCATTGTTTCTCAACACACTAGGTTTGGCCTTGAGTGATTCATGGAGAAATCAAATTTTCTTTTTTTACGGTTTTGCTTACTAACATGCTAACCTATCTCCAAACACTAACATAGTCTAGAATCAAGCCAATCCAACAATCATTCCTCTTCCATACCCATTTTTCAGAATTCAATTCATCATGATATCTCAATATTCAACCATGGAAATCAAAAACAAAAGCATAGGTATTGTAGATCATAAGCCAAAGTGAAGAACTATTACCTTTTTCAATTGATTTTTCTTAAAAATCTCACTTTTCCTTGGATTTCCACCTAGGTTTTCTTGTTTTTCCCTTTGTTCTTCTTTTCTTTCCCTTAAATCTAGTGTGTGCCAAACTTAGAGAGAGAAAGTGGGTTGAAATGGCTGATTTTTAAGCTTTAATAATAAAATAATCAAGCATGCCACGTGTCACATGCTTATTTGCCCATTTTTTCTAACTTTTTGACTTTTTCTTCCAATTCTTTTCCACCATATGATTATTCTAAATCATGATATGATCAAAAGATGACCATGGCTGGAAAAATATGTTCTGGTGGTGGAAAATTACGGTTTTGCCCCCGAGATGGCAAAAATTATGATTTTACCCCTATACTCCGAAATGTACCGAAACTATATTATTTTCACTATCCAACCTCAAATAACACTAATATTGATCAATATTAACCAAATGGGGCAAAAATCCTTTCAAAAAAATTCCCGTTTAGTCCTTCAGTGGCAAAATTACCATTTTACCCTTGTGCTCCAAAAACACCAAAAATCACAATTTTACACTGCTAAATATCATTTTATAATCCAATAATCATAATTGTATTTCATAAAATTATTTTTGGTCCAATGTGATCAAATCTTGGATAAAAATCTCCATTTAATCATTAAATGGTAAAATAACCGTTTTGTCCCTAACCGGTCAATTTTCCCAATTGACTCTAAACTAGACCTTGAACTCCAAATCACTATTCTAAGCTATTCTATGGGTTTCAAAATTTTCAAATTCCTCTTAGAATTTCTATTTGAGCTAGTTCAAGGTTCGATTTACTTAATTGTACCACTAGGTACAATACCGACTTTTAACAAATCTGACAGGGTTTCCCATGCTCGTTATGCCAACCTTGCTTTATAACGAATGTTTTGGCATAACGGGATTTGTAATTGATATATGGTTTGAATTGATGGCTTATAACATTGTGATGGCATGAATGGCTGGATTTGTGTTTGTGTGATATATATGAATTGGTTTGTTTTACCTTGACAAGCTGGGTAATATCATCTTAGCCATGTCATGCTATCAAAATTTTATTGATTTGGTAGGTTATTTGATTAGCTTACTGCAGTGGGCGGGTTTTTGTGGACCGGACTATTAGAGAGGCACGGTAAACCTCATTATTTTTTACCATAGCATGAAAGGCGTAGAGGGTATCTCCTAAGGTATTTTAAAGTTCACTTCACGCTAAACCGCCACATGAGGGTGAAACTCAGCCAACGCCAAGGAATGGCTATGTTTTTAAACGTAAAAACATGTTTTATGTGTATATGTCTTTTAACAACCTTGGCGGACTCAGTTGGATACCCGGGCCAAGGTGTAATCGAGTACAAGTTTTGGCATGGGCCAAGTTTTTAAGAAAGTCATAAGCCTTGTTGATTATTTTAATGAATTGTAATTGTTTTATATGGGTTGAAATGAGTTTTAATGTTATGAATCATATTATGATGAAATGTTTTAATTATCTCCATTTACTCGGCTTTAGATGTTATAGACGATCTTTGCTTACTCATTGGGTTTATAAAAACTCACCCTCTTCTCTTCACCCATTTCAGGCTGAGGACAGTCTATAGACAGCTGATTTAGTCGAGGGTTTGCTGTTGGATTTGCAACCTTCAAAATTGTTAGCATATAGTCTTATTTCTTTTTGTTATTTTGGGGCTCACATGTCATTGTAGAATATTTTGTATACCCTGGCTTAGTGTACTATTATATGTATGAATTTTTTTTGCTCTTACGTTACAGTAACTGTTTATGGAGGATTCTATAAATACTGTTTTATAAGAAAATAGAATATTTTATTCAATATTTTTATTTAGTTCAGTTAGCTATAATTCCGCTTTAAATGGATTTAGATTACTAAATTTATTTTTAGATATGAAATGTATATTTTTCATTTATATCATATACTTTTACCAAGTTTCGAAATTTTTGGGTAAAATGACCAAAATACCCATGTGCGGTAGAAATTAATTTTTGACTGTCTTTGATTTGAAAATAGTCTATATTCCTTTTAAAACATGATATTTAGTAACTGCTGCTCACAGGAGAGGTGCAAAACTGATGCTAGAACCTTATGAGGTTTCAATTGACATTCCGAGTAAGGTATGTCTATCGGGACATCGCAGTGGTTGTCACGGGCTCAAAGGGAATACCGGGTCGTGACAAAGACAGTCAAAAATCTTGTTGAAGTTGAAGCACTACATTAGTTTGAAAGTAATTACAATTTTTGCTAATTAATTGGTCGAGGCTGCAGCCTTGATAAAGGTAGGCCACGGCTCATGTAGTCTGATAAGGAATTTCTATTTGGAATTGATTTCTTTCTT
The DNA here is from genome assembly GCA_036013995.1 of Theobroma grandiflorum. Lineage (NCBI taxonomy): Eukaryota > Viridiplantae > Streptophyta > Magnoliopsida > Malvales > Malvaceae > Theobroma > Theobroma grandiflorum. The sequence continues at coordinate 12,605,942 of CP142126.1, forward strand.
TTCCCAACTTGGCTTAACTTTAAAGCCCTATGAAAACAACCTTTCATATGACTTTTAAAGGGGAATGAAACACCAGATTAAGAGCTAAAAATCAAGCCATAAAGTTATTAAAGCTAATAAGAATTTGAAGAATTCAAGAAGATTTGGAAGATCAAGATTACAGTTCTTAGGTTTTATTATCTTGTTGTTATTTTTTTATTTCCTTAATTTGATTTTGTTGTTTAAAACTTAATTTGATGATGATGTATGACTTGATGCGGAACTAAATTATTTATCTAAGATTATAATTGAACTCAAAATATAGTCTGATTTATTTATCTCTCTTTTGCTTATATTTTATGGATTTCAGTTGTTTATTCTAGTCTATCCTTAATGCTTCTAGTTGCCTGATCACTAATTAGATTGAATTGGAAACCTAATTGATTCGGTGGTTTGATTTGTATATAGGGTAGACATACACTTATAAGCCATACGTAGCTGGTATTAGAGCATAAACTTAATAAATCTTTCTTCAATTTAATTTGCATAGACATATAGTAAATTAATTGGGAGAGATATTTTTATGAGAAACTCGACAGAGACTTATAAATAATTTAAGGCTCTAGGTTAGCAACTTAATCCATTAGACTAAATTAAGAAAGAGAGACAATAATCAGATGAAGTATTAAGGGACATCACAATCTTAGGTTTAAAAGTCAATCAGATGTAATAAAATAATTTTGCTAGTTAATTTTAAATTAATTTTAGACTTTAGATTGTTAAAATTAATTTTTCTTTTAATTTAATTTTTAATTGTTTGGATAAAATTAGGGTGTTATAATTTTAATAGTTAGCAAATAGAGATTAATTCAATTCTCTATAGGAATGAATTCTACTTTCTACTATATTACTTGTTAACAATACGTGCACTTGCATGAGAAATCAACAACACATATTGGATCGATACATATGTGAATGTATTGATACATTACCTGTTTTATTTTTGAATTCCCGCTATGATGTTTCAATACATTTGTGCATGTATCAATACATTTGAACTTGCCTGCAAGGGTTATAACATTCTGTTCAAAATGTATCAATACATTTGCCAATGTATCAATACTTTTAAGACAGTGAGCATTCTGTTGAAAATGTATCGATATGAAAAATGTATCAATACTTTTTGAGGCAATGAGCATTCTATTGCAATTCTATCGATACATTTGAGAATGTATCAATAGATTTAATTTGACTTTTTTAATTTTGACTTTTCTCGAGATCAAGTATCAATACATTTCAAATCTATCGATACTTGTCCAAATGTATAGATACATGAAGAACATGTATAAATAGATTTAGACCAGAATGCATTTTTCAAAGTCTTTTTTCATTGTTTTTCTTCTCAAACTCATTTGAAAGGGTTAGGGGGTGTTTGGACTTGATATTCTAAGATATAGATGAATTTTGATCATTTTCTTTCTATCATTTCAAAACACAAAATTGACTTGAACACTATCAAGCTAACAATTTCCCCTTTTTTAAAATGACAAAATAATGAGCAAATTTTGTTTGAACTTTTTGAAAAATGAACTTTCTTGATTTTTTTTTTAAGGATTTGAAGATTGTATGAGATTTTGAATCCTCATCCTTAATCAATGCTCTATCTCAATATAAAGTTTTTTTTTTTAATTATGTACTTTTGAAAATAGTGTGATCGTTGTGATGAGAAGGTGATGTCAAGTTTTCTCCCTAGTCTCCCTCTTTTTGTTATATATAAAAAAAAAGCAAGTGGTGAAAGGAATTGAATGGAAAGTCAATTGAAGGGAAAAACAAGAGGCAAGGTAGAAGAGGATGGGTATAAACAAAGTGATGAACTGTGACTTATAACAACATGGAAGATAATAAGATAAATAAAGGCATAATATGAAAGTAGTAAATAGATCATAACGAGGGGATAAAAAAAATAACAACATAGCAAAATGGATAGGGAACAATTCAATGAAACATAAACAAGATAGCAGGAATGGAAACCTGACGAACATTAACGTAAATAGCTATTCACAACCTTAAAAAAACATAAAGGAGAAGACAAGCCAAAATTGGTCACTAATGACTAGTTAACAACAGTGCATAAAGATCTTAAAATATAAAATGTAACATAATGTCATTGATCAACAAGGATGAAAATGAGTGACAAAATGGCCATCTAGTCTAAAGAAGGTAAGGAGAGTTGAGAGAATGCAATGTCCCATGCTCAAGTGGTGGAAAGTGAGCGTGGTATTACTCCTTAAGTAGTTGTTGATGGTGAAGTAACTCCTAGTTTTGTGCCTCCAAAGCATTCAACTTGGTAATGACACGAGCATCCATAAATTCCATAAAAGATAATAGTCGAGTATAGGCTTGCTTATTGTCAAAGACGGTGGACATGGGTGGACAGCTAGAATTGACTCTTGGGTGGACACTTGAACATGTACTAGGGGCGACACTAGGCTCAGGAAAAATGTCCTTAATACCCCCATCCCTATCAAAATCAATGTCATGACCCAGGACTCCGATCGAGCCTGTGACAACTGCCGCGACGTCTCGATAGATATTCATACCCCGAATACCGACCAAAACTTCACAAGGCTTTTATATCAGATTTCTTACCTCCCCTGTGAGCATTCATTGCCAAACATCATATCTTAAGGGATTTTAAACTTTCTCCAACTCAAATCGATAGAAAAATAATTTTTGCCTCACAAAGGCATTTTCGTCATTTTTTCCTCAAAAATCTTGAAACCAGATAAAACGAAGTAGGTAAGTAGAAAACACATATTTTGTAATTAAAAATAAATTTAGGTATCCAAAACGTCCATTTAAAACTAAAACGTAACTATTTGAATATAATAAAAATATTTAATGAAATATTCTAATTTCTTATAAAACAATTTTTGTAAAAGTATTGGTAAATAATTTTTATAGCTTAAAAACAAAATAAATTCGTACATATTATAATACAGTTAATCAGAGTGTACAAGTACATTTACAATGACACATGGGCCCCCAGATGACTAAGAAGGAATAAGCCTATATACCTTTGCTCTCTAAGGATGCAACTCTGAGATTATTTCTTTACGTGATCAACTATCTTGAGCCTGAAATGTGAGGAAATGAGGGTGGTGAGATTACAAAATCCCAATGAGTTAGCAAACATCATCGAAATAATATAAAACCGAGTAATAGGAGACAATTAAAATATCCCATCATAATACTTGTTTCATAACTTGGAAATTCATCCCAACCCACATAAACAATTGTATTTCATTCAAATCATTAACAAGGCTTATAACTTCCATAACCATTTGCCTTATCCCATCACTCGTATTCTGGAATACTTGATCGTCACCAAGCATCCAATCGAGTCTGCCAAGGCTGTTAAAATCTCATATACTCGCAACACATATTTTCACGTTAGAAAATACAATCGTTCCGTGGCGTTGGCTGAATTCACCTCATCGTGGTGATAACCAAGTGAAGTGAACTCTAACCTTACCTCATGAGTTACCCTTCACGCCTCTACGACTGAGGTAAGAATATGACAAGGAACCGTGCCCGTCCTAAAGGTTAGTCCACGGAACCCACCACTGCAGTGACCTCTTTGTAATTCCACTATATCAATAAAAATATCAATTGCATGACATGGCAATTATTGGTAGGTCTGGGTCCTCATCACCTGACTTACTCCTCTGCTGCATTACCGCCCCAAGGACAGGCCTCCTGTAGGACCTACTCACCAGGTTTCGAATCCCAAACCCTTTAAAATTTCCCCCGAAGAGAACACTTTTAAACATTTCAAATTTAGCCACTCAAGGTAAAACAAACAATTCATATATCTCAAAATAATTTCTAAATCAACCATCATGCCATATTATCATAAGCCAATAAATTTTCAAATCATAATTTGTAATACAAACAGGAAGTCTCCAATTACTCTATTTTCAAAATCATTATGCAATTTTCTAGATAATTTATAAAATCATTTTATTTAAATCACATTTTGTTTAAAACACATAACAATTTACCATTTAAATTCATTTTTCATAAAATCACCAAATCAAATAAAAACCACTATAGATAATTAAGATGATGATAAGTTTACTCACAGTACTAGGAGTTCGAAATACTCCTATTCTCTGTTCTTGGGTACTGTCTCTTACCCGTATCAAATGGCTCACCTCCTATCCATAATACATGACACAAAATTCAATAAGTTGAATTAAATCATTATAAACTATTTCAGGCTCTTATCTATATGCATAAAATGGGATGCACATTACTCAGGTAACTATCTAAATATGATGCCCTTTCTAAATTCCATTGCGTACTTAAATAAATCGATATTGGCCTCATTTGATTTTTCACTCGATTAATTGGCCAATACATCCAATTGCACTCAAATCAATTCCATTTTTCTTCCAATACTCCAATTTATCAAACACTAGCCAATTATCATGAAATGTGGCAAAATTACCCTCACATTCCATTTTTAATATATTCGGTCATGGTGGTTCACTAAACACTAGAATTTTTCAAACTAAATTCTTACACCATAAACCATTAATTTTCCAAACCATCAACCATTATTTCCTAATCAAATCACTTGAATTTAAATCAATCTCATCATCAATAATCTACATGGAAATTCAGCCTACAATGGTTATGTAGGAACATAAATTTTTCTTGCTTGCATTTCATTCCACACATCATTAAACATCCAAAAACACTTGAATTTCATGTAATCCATTCAAATCCATCATCAATTCCTCACTTCACATATTCGGCCTTTAATGAATTCATGAAGAAAATGTGTTTTTCATGCTTGATTTTTATGCTACATATCACTGAATGCATAAAAACACTAGATTAACTGTTTTCTATCTAACTTAATCATCAAATCCTCTCTTTCCAAAATGGGTCAACATGTGTTCATCATGCAAACATGAGTTCTAAGCATGGAAAATGAAAAAGAAACCATAAAGAAAGTAGATCACAAGTAAAAACCACGAAATTTTACCTTTACTTGTCAAATCACTTGAAATCTCACACTTTTTCTTTAATTTTTCCACCGAGGGTTTTTTTTCTTTTTTTCCCTCTTTTGTTCTTGCTTTGGCCGACTATGGGAAGAAGATGGGCTGATTTTTATGCTAATTTTATAAGGACAATATTAAAATATTCAAACTTGCTACATGTCACTTAACCATTGGTCCACTTTTTAAATTCTTATATATTTGACTTTCTTTCTCCACCACATGAAATCCCATAATTATCCACACCATAATGAATAAAATCCTTGGTCTTGTCAAGTGTTGGGGGGGAAAAATTACCATTTTGCCCTTGGGGTGGCAAAATTACTGTTTTGCCCCTATGCTCCAAATATATCGAGAATTAAAATTTTTCACTACTAAACCTCATATTAAACTCCAAACGATCAATCTTGGTCAAATGTAATCAAAATCTTTTCTAAAAATTTCCATTTTGTCCTCAGGTGGTAAATTTACCATTTTGCCCCTAGATTTCAAAAATTCCAGTTTGACTCTAAATTAGCCCTCGAACTCCGAATCATCATTTTAAGTTATTCTTGAATTGTAAAATTTTCAATTTCACCTTAAAATCCTTATTTTAACTAGTTCGAGGCATAAATCAACTTAGTTGTACCTATAAGTACAATATCGACTTTTATCTATTTTTCGGGGCTTTCCAAGTATGCAAACATGTTGTCCATCACATGTATGACATGGCAAGTATTTTAGGGCTGGGCTTGACAATCAAGTTCATTGACTGTTTATTTTTGGACTCAAGAATGATTGACATACACAAATCTAAGCTTATTGATGGTGTGCTTATTGATCTTTGTGTGCGTCGCATGCTGCTTAGGTGGATCACACCTAGTATTGATGCCCACAAAGTCAATGATGGCACTAACGGCCATGTCATAGAATAAGATCTTCTTATATTTGTTTATGATTTTTAACATATCATTAAGTATGAACTTGGCTACGTTAACACATTGGTTGGATTTGATATGATACAGAAACCAAAAATCCTCACTTTTGATGATGGAGTAATTTGTGCCGTGAGGGTAAAAAGTATGGGTCACGGTGAGGTGAAGAATATGATCATAGAATGAGAAACATTTGACACTTGTTGTATTCTTTTCACTAGTGGAAAAGTATGTATAGACAATAGATAAAACCTCATTTGACATGACCCATTTAACATAGTTCAAATCACCTTGACGGATATCAAAGTCTAAGACAGAGTCTACGGTGTTCTACGTGACCACAATTTTTTATACATGACATAGGTAAAAAACCTATCATTGTGTTCCACAGGTTCACTATCCTTATAATCTAGGGATTTGGTGGTTGTATTAAAGTAAAACACTCTAACTAAGTCAGCATAGTAAGTACGGTTCATGGACAGGTAATTGAGACATTTTAGTTCCTAAAAATGATCAATATATGAAAATTTAATGCTTTAGAGTTACTTAAAGTCAATTACCCATCTCGACTTGATGTCTTACTTGGTATAATCCTTGTCAATTAAGCTCTAAGGAAAGATGAAAAAAGTTTCACTTGAAAGAACTATTGACAGAGCGCGATACCGGTGGTGGTGGTGGCTAAGAGGAGGTGGATGCATCGAAGGTAGGGGCCCGATGGTGGTTGGCAATGGATCTGGTGCATTTGGTTTTGGAGACCATTGGAGGAAGGATTTGGTGAAGAAAAAAACCAGCAAAATTAGTCAAGAAGACCTCAAAGGATTTTAATTGGGTTAGTTCGGCCAACAAATTAACTAATTTTCAAAATTTTGAGAAATAAGAACTTAGGGTTTCAAATTGGTAATTTTGGGATTTTAGGCAAAATACGATGACTTTGGGAGAAAAAATTGTGTTTTGATCAAAAGAAAAGAGGTAGAAATGATTTAAATGGATTAGATTTGAGTAAAAAGCAAAATAGAATTCAGAGGGTTGAAAGAATTTGGACGAATGAGAGTCGAGAAGTATAGAGAAAATAAATTGATAGATTTTTAAAACCTCAAAATGCATCGATATATGTGCCATGTATTGATACATTCATAACAGAATGTTTTATTTTTGACTCCTGAACGAAATATATCAATACATTGTGGGATGTGTCGATACATGTTCTTACATGCATTGATACATATGCCTATGTATTGATAAATGTAACATAGGATTTTAAGTTTAGCTACTGGACGAAATGTATCAATACAATTTAGGGATGTATCGATACATGTTCTTGAATGTATCGATACATGGGTTAATGTATTGATACATGGACTTCTCTAACCTTGAACAAACTAATTTTGACTTCAAAAATCCATGATTTGGTCCAGACACTTGATACAATTAAAATAATGTGAGGTTTTTTATTGAAAACAATTGAAAATAAAGCTTGGAACTCGTGCAAGTGAAATTTAAGCATTAAATCGAGAGTTTTGGAAAGAAAATTTTGGTTCACTCAGCAACTCTCCCATAAATCTTAAGAATTAAATGGCCATGGCATGAATGCATATGAATGTATAAAGGTATATGTATATATGTAACTAAGTGAGAATCATACATAGGAATGTCATGAACAAACATGTTTGTAAATGCAGAAGGAGTATTCAAGTATCATGCTTGATGTCATTTCAAACATGATCTTTAACATGAAACAAGAGAAACATAAAACACTATGCATGCTGAAAGTAATATGGAGGCAAAGAATGGATTTATACATGCTTGTCAGAACTAATATTAGTCAAAAACAATAATAAGAGGTAGCTACCAACCAGTTTTTTTATATTAAATTTATTAAACCTAATTCATTTCTAACTTTGCAGAATTGTTCCTTATCAAGTGCTTTTATGAAGATGTCAGTCAATTGATCTTTTGTACATACATATTCAATGACAATATCTCTTTTCTATACATGATCTCTAATAAAGTGATGTCTTTTCTCTATGTGTTTAGTCCTAGAGTGATTAATAGAAATTTTTGTGAGATTTATGGCACAAGTGTTGTCACATTTTATAGGAATTCTTTCCATAGCTAGTCCATAATCTTCTAATTATTGTTTCATCTATAGCACTTGAGCATAACAATTTTCGGCAACCACATATTCAACTTTAGTAGTGGATTGAGCTACACCATTTTGTTTCTTTGAAAACCATGAGATTAACATACTACCTAAAAATTGATATGTATCATATGTGCTCTTTCTATCTATATTACAACCACCAAAATAAATATCTGAGTATGAGTGAAGATCAAAAGTATAACTTCTCATATACCATATTCTTAGGTTAGATGTGTCTTTCAAATATCTAAAAATTCTTTTCATAGCACTTAAGTGTTCTTTTCTAGGAGATGATTGAAACCTAGCACATAGTGAGATAAATCAAAGAATCAATCATAAATCTATAGAGCTTTTAGTCAACAGGCAAACCTTTCTCATCCTTGTCAAGCATTGTTGAAGTAATCATTAGTGTGTGATATGTGCATGTGCTATCAAATATCTTATGAATGTGTCATCTTCTTTTTGTTTAATTTGCAATCCAAGGAAATAAATTAGTTCACCCATCATGTTCATCTCAAACTCTCCTTGCCTTAGCAAACTCTTGACAAAGAATGTCATTAGTAGCACAAAAAATGATATCATTAACAAACTTGCACCATTAAAATGTCTTTGCCTTTGTTTTTGATGAAAAAAGTTCTATCAACTTTTCCTCTATCAAGTTCATTTTTTATTAAGAATTTTGATAGTGTTTCATACAAAGCTCTAGGAGCTTGTTTTAAATCATACAAGGCTTCTTTTAATCTAAAGACATGATTTGAAAAAGTTAGGCTTTCAAAGCCGGGAGGTTGTTCAACACACACTTCCACATTAATTAATCCATTTAGAAAATCACTCTTAACATCCATTTGATATAGCTTAAAGTTCATATAGCATGCAAAGGCTAATAACATTCTAATTGCCTCTAATCTAGCTACCAAAGCATAGGTTTCATCATAATCTATTCCTTCCTCTTGACTATATCTTTTGGTAACTAACCTAGCTTTGTTCCTAATTATGATTCCATTTTCATCCATTTTGTTTTTAAAGACCTATTTTTGTACCTACAGTTGGATAATCATTTAGCCCAAGAACTAATTCCTATGCTTGACATCTTTCAAATTGATTTAACTATTTTTGCATAGCTAGTATCTAATAGTCATCATCTAAAGCTTCATTAATATTATTAGGTTCAATTTGTGAGATAAAAGCAACATATTCACAAGCATTTTGGACTTTAGCTCTAGTTTTTACCCCTTGGTTAAGATCACTAATGATTTTTCTTTCATCAACCTCTTTTCTTATCATTAGATAACTAGGCTCACCTTCTTCAATTATTAGTTCAATGTTTTGTTTTTCCTTTTGTGATGCCTCTTTATTTACTTTGGATTCTTCAATGTTAAAATCAAGCTTTTCAATTTGTTCTTGAAGGATACCTACATCATCAACATAATGTTCCTTTTTAGAAAGAAGGTTGAATCATCAAACAATACATGAACAGATTCTTCAACAACTAATGTCCTATTGTTGAATACTCTATATGCTTTGAAAGTTAAAGAATATCCTATAAAAATTCCTTTATCACTTTTGGCATCAAATTTAACTACGTTATCCTTTTCATTGTTTAATACATAGCATTTACAACCAAATGGATGGAAGTAAGCAATGTTGGGTTTCTTTCCTTTATAAAGTTCATAGGGAGTTTTCTTTAAGGTTGGCCTAACTATTACTCTATTTATGATATAGCAAGAGGTATTGACAACTTCGGCCTAAAAGTATCTAGGTAAATTGTTTTCACATAGTATGGTTCTAGCCATTTCTTCTAAGGTCTTATTTTTTCCTTTCTACTACTTCATTTTGTTGTGGAGTCCTAAGAGCTAAAAAGTCATGGCTATATCCATTTACATCACAAAGTTGTTCAAAACCTAGGTTTTCAAATTCTTTTCCATGATCAGTCCTAACATTTGTTATTATATCCCTTCTCATTTTCAATTCTTTTGCAAAAGATGTGAAAATTTTTAAAACTTCATCTGTGTGAGTAAAAAAGAAAAAACAAGAGAATCTAGTATAATCATCCACAATTACTAAGCCATAATTGTTTCCACTTAAGTTAGCGATCTTAGTTGGTCCAAAAAAATCTATGTGAAGAAATTGCAAGGCTCTAATGGTGGTTACATCCTTTTTAGATTTAAATGAGCTTTTCCTATGTTTGCTTTTAGCACAAGTATCGTAAAGTTGATCATTTTCAAAGTTTAGCTTAAGAAGTCCTATCACAAGATCTAGAGATTGTAGTTTTGAAATTGTATTCATGTTAGCATGTTCTAGTTTCCTATGCCATAGCCAAATATCCTTATTTTTTTAGCCATGAAACATACATTGTTACAAGATAAATTATCCAAGAAGACAACATATGTATTACCTTGTCTAGGTCCAACAAATAAAGTTTCATTTGTCTTAACATCAACAACATGACATGTTAATGATTCAAAAATGACTTTAAAACCTTTATCACAAAGTTGACTCACACTTAACAAATTATGTTTAAGGTCATTCACAAATTGGACATTTACAATTTAAGAAAAGGAATTTTTACCAATGGTTCTAATACCTTCAATGTGACATTTTGAGTTGTCACCAAAGGTTACATTTCCTCCATTATAGGATCTTAATTCCTTGAAGAATTCCTTGGTTCTAGTCATGTGTCTAGAGCATCCCCTATTAAGATACTATTTTCCTTTTTCTTGTGCTTTTGACTTTAAGCAAATGAACTTTTCCTACAAAGACAAAATTCAAACATTTGACTTTGGTACACAAATTTTCTTGGGTCTATATGAGTTAGTGTCTCTAGTTCCTTTTGGAACCCACTACAATTTTACTACCTTACCATGTGGAGGTTTGGTTCCTTTTAAAACCCATTTACTTTTGATTTTTTCACCTCTAAAAGTGATAGTTCTCCAAGAGCAAGAATAGGTAGAATGTCTTACTTTATGACAATAAATACATTTGATGAATGAGCCAAATTTTACATTTTTTTTAACAAAGAAATTTTTAAGATGAGTTTCCTTTTGAGTACCATCATAGCTTATTCCTTCTTTGTTAAAGAAGGCTTTTTGTGTTTTTAACATGTCATTTAATTTTTGTTGACTCATGGTGAATTTTTAAAAGGTAGCGTGTAAATTCTCATCTTTTATTTTTAGCTCATTTCTCTCAATTTCTAAGTCTTTGACTATGTTTTCTAGTTTTATTTTTACCTTGACTAAGAACTCATTTTTTACTTTAAGCTTGGATATGATGTTCTTATATTTTAATGTTATTTTTTCAAATTCAAATACTAAGTCATTATATGCATCTTGTAGTTCATCAAACGAGTATGAGTCTTGATCTAAGGTGCATGAATTAGAATAATAAGAAGAAGAGCATACCTTGGCATCTTCAAGTGCCATGAAGTACAGGTTAGCAACTTCACCTTTTTCATCTCGAGAGTCGTCATTATTGCTCCAAGTAGCAACCATAGCTTTCTTCTTGAAGTTCTTTGGGGCACTCTTTATTTGGGCATTCATATTCAATGTGTCCTATTTTTCTACACACATACCATATTAAGTTGTCTTTGCTATGTTCCCCTTTTAGCATGTCTTTTCTAGGAAATCTCTTATCTCTATAGTTCTTTCTCATAAATTTACTAAACCTCTTAGCTAGCATGGCTATCCTTATTTTCTTCACTCTCATTCCTTATGTTTCTCTTATTTTCTTCAATTTTAAACTTTAGGGCTATCCTTTTCTTCTTATTATCCTCATTCTTTTCATCATTTAAAGCATTTTCATGTTTTATTATCATCTCATAGGTAAATAGAGATCCTATAAGCTCCTCTGGCTTAAAATCATTTAAGTTTCTTGCTTCCTCTGTGGTATCATTTTTGGTCTCTATGATTTGGGAAGACTATAAAGTATCTTTTTAACTAATTAAGCATTTAAGAATTCTTTTCCTAAGGCCTTTAATACTTCAACTATGTTTGTGAACTTTCATACATTTGATTTATTGTCTCATTTTCTTTCATCCTAAATAACTCATAATCATGTGTGAGAAGTTTTATATTGGATTCCTTAACTTGGTTTGTTCCCTCTAGGTAGTTTCCAAGGTATCTTAAATTTGTTTAACAGTTTCACACATAGATACTCTATTGAAATCACTAGCATTTAGAGCACAAAGAAGTGTATTGGGTGCCTTGCAATTTGTTTGTATTAACTTCTTTTGTTTTGGTCATCCCACTCTTTTTTAGTTTTTATAATTGTTTTTCCATCTACTTCCTCAATGGGAAGATAAAGACAATCTAAGATAACATTTCAAACATCAAGATCAACTGATTGAATGAACATTTCTATTCTTTTCTTTCAATAAGGATAGTTCATACTTGAGAAGAATAGAGGCCTTTGAGTTGAGTGTTCTTCACTAAGAACAGTTGAGGTGATTCCATCTTGATGTGTTGAGCTTTGTTTTTAGATCACTCAAGGTTGTTAAACTTGCAAAATTAAGCCCTAGCTTTGATACCAATTATTAGTTCAATAAACTCAATGTGAATAAATCCAAAATGGGGTGAATTGGATTGTTTTGAAATTTTGAAGATTCATTTTCAATTTTTAAGAAGATAGAATCCCTTTGTCAATTAAAATGCTTAATTTGAAAATAAACAAAATAGTTGACTTCTTAATGAATAAGAGAAATTTAAAATGCAAGTAAAATTTAGAAGTTAAATAAGAAAAGAAAAACTAACACAAATATTTTATAAAAGTTCGACCTTCTTGCCTATGTCTTTTCCTTTAGATTCACTAAGGAGTTTAAAATTCACTACTGAGTCAAAGTTTAATACATGCCTCTTTTGCATCAAGCATAACCTTTTAATACAATGCCTTTTTATGGTTAAAGCACAACCACTCTACCTTTTTTATTAGTTAAGGTATAATCACTTAAGCAAATATAACGAGAAAAATGTAAATACAACTGGTGTGCCTCATGAAGGCTGAATAACAAATTAGGTATAATGTTTAGTGAATGGAATGAAAGCTCAATGAGTACTGCACTAGAAGACTTTAAGGATTAGAAGAAAAGAACAGAGGGTCTTGAATGATTTTTGCCAAATTCTTCTTTTCTGTGAGATGTTTCAAAAGTCTTCCAACCTTCATATATGATGAGGAAGCTTGTATTTATAGATGCTAAAGCTTCAGGGATAGTTAAAGGTTCATTAAATCTAGAAATAGATGTTCTTCTCTTCATTCAAGGCTTCAATGGTCACATTGTATCAATACATATGTGAATGTATTAATACAATGTCTCCTTTATTTTTGAATTCCCGTTATGATGTATCGATACATTTGAACTTGCTCGCAATGGTTTTAACGTTTTGTTTAAAATGCATCAATACATTTGTCAATGTATTGATAATTTTGAGATAGTGAGCATTCTGTTGAAAATGTATCGATATTTTTGAGACAGTGAGCATTCTGTTGCAATTCTATTGATCATTAGAGAATGCATTAAAAGATTGAGTTTGACTTTTTAAGTTTTGCCTTTTCTCAAGAACATGTATAGATAGATTTCAAAATCTATCAATATTTGTCTAAATGTATCAATACATGAAAAACATATATTGACAGATTTGGACCAAAATGCATTTTTTAAAGTTCTTTTTCATTATTTTTCTTCTCAAACTCATTTGTAAGTGTTAAGGGATGTTTTGACTTGTTATTCTAGGTCTTAAATGAATTTTGATCATTTTCTTTTTGGCATTTCAAAACACAAAATTGATTTGAACACTATAGAGCTACTCGTCCTAATGTAGAGCTAGAGAAAGGGCAAATAGCACTTAAAAGATATTTTGAAATCAGCTCTTGAGCTTTGAAATTTTTGGATAATTTAGAATGTAAGGTTTAAAACTTATTGAGGCTAAAAGGCGGAACATAAAGAGGAGGTAAAGAGAAATTGACAAAACACAAATATTTATAATAATTCAGTCATTTTGACCTATATTTGCTACCTTATTTTCCCAATCAAGGATTTTCAACCTAATTTCACTAAACTACTAGAATTACCAACCTCTATCAAGCTTTTACAAGGTCACCTTTTAACTTAAGCTTTGAACTCGTACAACAACCTTTAGAGTGCCTGTAATACCTCGTACCTTGATATGGTGGCTAATAAAGCTTATTGGAGGTCAATTAAGGTTAATTATAATGCTTAAAAGTGAAGAAAGGCGAAACGAGTAGTTTGGAATAAAATATTCCACACGTTAGGAAATAATAATAAAATAATAATATTTTTATCGGAGAATAAATTGAGAGATAAAAAGTGATTCAGAAGTCAATTGAGGTATAATAAGGTATTTTGGGTACCAAGGAGATAAGAGAAAATTTTTGGAATAAAATAATATTAAAATATTATAATTTTATACAGTGTCAAAATTTTTCATAAAGAAAGAGCATATGGTTAATCTAAGTGGGGGAGAGGAAGAATGAGAAAATTTCAAAGAAAAATAAAGTTAGTGGGGCCCACATGTTGTGATTAAATAATGACAACTCGGGTAAATAAATATTTTAAATATTATGGAGACATCGCGTTGGAGTACAAACTTTATATTTCATTTGTACATGTGTAATAAAAGATAATAGAAGGAAATTGGAGTTAAAAAGAGTGTTAGGAAGACTAAATTGAAAGGATGAGAACCTTGGAGGGTAAAATAGTAATTTTACCATAAACCTTGGTCGAAGCTTTCAAAAGAAGCTTTGACTCCTCTTCTTGTTTCTCATGGCCGACCGTCATTGTTGGAAATGCACGACATGTACAAAAAAAAAAGAAAAAGAAAGGAAAAGATAAAATTTTTACCATGTATTATTTTGACTAGATGAATAAACTATTGCCTTCCTTGTTGGACTTTTCTTCCTTCCCCATTTGGCCGGCCAACTTTTCCCACTTTTTCTTCTTCTTATCCACATGGTTCTAGAGACTTCTGTCAGTTAAAATTCTACTACGCAAGTATACGTATCGAACAGATAGTATATAAGCAAGCAGAGTGTCGATCCCACAGGGAATTGATCTACAAAGTTTACTAACTACTAAAATTAAAACAATTTAATTTTATCCAAACAATCCAAATTAAGTAATTAAATAAAACTAATAAACTAAAATTTAATCCAACAAGAAAAATCAAAATAATAATAACTTAAGAAAATATCAAATTAAACAAGTCTAGGATTGCAATATCCCTCACACTTCATTTAAATTTTAGCTCTCCTCCTTAACTTATTTCAATGGGTTGAATTGCTAACAAAGTCCTAAATTATTTCGGGACTACATGGATTAGGACTTTGTTGGTGCTAGTTTTGTCAGGTAAGTGAACTTGCATTAAAACGTTCTAGAATAAATGATTATATGCTTGATTTAGTCACTTGAAATATTTTGTTGGTTTTTCTTTAAAAGTTGCATGGGAACAAGCCTTTGACGAAACGTTTTTGAGTTATGAAATGTGATTGTAATGAATTTGCGAAATCCTTTTATATGTTGATATATATATGTATTGTACATTGGTAGATAATATTGTGTAATAATTACAACCATGCATGTGCGGAGTGGGCTGTTGTCACGACCCAATTCCCGGGCCATGACTGGCACAAGGACCCAATGAGCATAGCTCACTAAGCCCAAGCAAGCCTATTCCCACGTACTTTATTTCCACATATGCTCGTGTGAGGCATTCACACGTAATGCACCCAGTGTGCATACAAAGCCAATTAACAATGGCATATCCAATCATACATACACACACACCTTTCCTCGGGTGTGAACACAGCCAAATCACAATGACATTATCAATCACAATATACATGCACTATTCCAGTCATGTATTTAGCAATTTACATTGCTTACACATTTACATTCATACCAGTCAAATATAAACTTTGACAGTGTACATTACATGTACATAACCACCATACAAAAGCCCATGACTTCCAGCAGAGACATGTACAATAAAAACGGCAACTACTGAATGCCTTACACATACCAGGAGATGAACTACAATGATCCCACGATCTAGGAATCTACAATCTCCTGATCTGAAAACATGAGTTTTTGAAAACGGTGAGTACAAAACTCAGTGAGCAATCATTAGATAGGAACAAGCCATAATATCAAGAAGGGTTAAAAGTATGATGCATGCATTTGGAACACATTCATTTTGATCCAATTTATTATCAAACCCTTCCCCTCACTTCAATTTAATTTATAATGAAGGAATAATCAATTTCATACATATGCACACAGATGAATACGATATCCCACTATCTCACCAGCTCAAGTGCATCCCCCCACATCGTGCACATAGCTGGAGTTATCATGTGCACCTCATGCACTAACAATATTACTCAATCCCATCAGCTCATGTGCAACCCCCACATCGTGCACATAGCTGGAGTTATCGTGTGCACCTCGTGCACTAACAATATCACTCAATCTCACCAGCTCATGTGCAACCCCCACATCGCGCACATAGCTGGAGTTATCGTATGCACCTCGTGCACTAACAATATCACTCAATCTCACCAGCTCATGTGCATCCCCCCACATCGTGCACATAGCTGGAGCAATATCACTCAATCTCACCAGCTCATGTGCATCCCCCCACATCGTGCACATAGCTGGAGTTATCGTGTGCACCTCGTGCACTAACAATATCACTCAATCTCACCAGCTCATGTGCATCCCTCCACATCGTGCACATAGCTGGAGTTATCATGTGTATTCCCCCACATCTTGCACAAACCATATTTTCCACATCCAATTTCACCGACATGTACTTTTCCCCACATCGTGCACATGTACATTCACATATATATATATATATATATATCAACAATATCAAATATCAATACATCACAAATATTCACACATATGTGACAACATGTTATAAAACATAATTTCATGCCTTCATGCATACCACATAATTTCATCACATAAATCATTTTTATCAAGGGCTTGTTCCCGGCACGCATTTTTTAAAAACTTTGGATAAATCATTTAATCATCTATTTCAATACAATGTGCATTCCCCAAATAATTTGAAATGCAAGTTCACTCACCGTCTCACAAATCCGGATGCACTCGGATTAACAGTCCTCAATCACGATTCCTTTGCCTTTCTCGGACTTCTCACCACCTTAACACAGAGTAAAATTAGAAAATTTACTATATTGCCCCCAAACTAATATAAACTAATTTAAATTGCTAACGCATGATACGCAAAGGCAAAAATGCGTCCGATTATCGCTTTAACGCGGTATTGCCTAATTTCAACCGATTACTCGATTAATCGGTTATTATGTCCAATTTAATTCCAAATTGATCCATTCTTTTTCTAATACTTTAATTCATCACATGCCATTCTAAATAACTAAAGTTCCAGCCTTGAAATCCTTAAAATTCTTCACATAAAAATTCAGACATTACGGTGTATTAACACTAAAATTTTCCTACTACACTTTTTTTTCACTTTAAATTGTCATTTCCTAATTTATTTCATTTCAAATGAAATCATTTCATTTGAAATGAAACAATTCCTCATGCATTCTCTACACACTAGGTTCGGCCTAATGAAGAATAACCATGACAATCAATTTCTTTCTTACACTTTTGTTCATAATCATGCTTAACTACCTCTAAACACTAACATAATCTAAAATCAATCCAATCCAACAATCTTTCCTCATTCATACCCATTTTTCAGAATTTATTCCATCATGATATCTCAATATTTAACCATGGAATTCAAGAACAAAAGCATAGATATTGTAGATCATAAGCCAAAGTGAAGATTTATTACCTTTTTCACTTGATTTCTCCTTGAAATCACACTTTGTTTTGAGTTTTTAGCTAGGTTTTATGGTTTTTTCCTTTTGTTTCCTTTTGTTTTCCTTTGAATCGGTTTTTGTCCAGAATTTGGAGAGAGAAAATGAGGGTTAAGGCTGATTTTTATGGCCTTTATAATAAAATAAACAAGTTGCCACATGGCATTATTCCATTAGCCCATTTTCTTTACTTTTTGACTTTTCTTCTCATTCATTTTCCACCACTTAATTAGTCAAGTCAAAATCTGATCCAAAGATGATCATGGCTGGAAAAAATTATTCTGGTGATGGAAAATTACCGTTTTACCCTCGAGATGGCAAAATTACGATTTTGCCCCTATACTCCGAAATGTACTGGAATTTCATTATTTTCACTGTCCAACCTCAAATAACACTAATATTAATCCATTTTAACCAAATGGGACAAAATCCTTTCAAAAAAAATTCACGGTTAGTACTCCAGTGGTAAAATTACCATTTGCCCTTGTATTCCAAAAACATCGGGAATCACCATTTTACACTGCTAAACATCATTTTATAATCCACTAATCATAACTGTATTTCATAAAAATTATTTTTGGTCCAATGTGATCAAATTTTGGCTAAAATCTCCATTAAATCATCAAATGGGAAAATGACCGTTTTGTCCCTAACTGGTCAATTTTCCCGATTGACTCCAAATTGGACCTTGAACTCCGAATCACTATTCTGAGCTATTCTGTGGGTTTCAAAATTTTGAAATTCCTCTTAGAATTTCTATTAAACTAGTTTGAAGCTCGATTTAACTTAATTGTACCATTAGGTACAATACCGACTTTTAACAACTTGGACAAGTCTCACAGCTGTGCACATGCCGGTTGAATGACAATGTTGTGGTAATTACAACCGTGCATGTACGGAGTGGGCAATGCATATACCAGTAATGATGTGGACGGAAGTGCATGCAAGATATTGAGGTGTGCGCGATGTGGGGATTGCACATGAGCCGGGTAAGGCGGTCGTGGTGTATATACTTATATATATAAATTTATTATATATAGAGGTTTGGAATTAATATGTGATTGCCTAACTGTTGAGCATTAAGTTTCCTAAATGTTTTAGATGATCTAAAGACAACATGGCATCGAGTTTGATTTATGATATATAAATCGATTTGTTTTAAAGATGAGTGCATCATGTTTTCGAAAATCTTACATAGCATTTGCTTGTTCCTTTCCTTTGTTTACTCACTGAGTATATACTCACATTTTTTTTAACTCCATGTTTTAGGTTTTCTGAATTAAAAGAGGATCGGATCCTCGAACGAGGCATTTCTCTCTATCCACTGTTCGATAGGTTAGTTATGACATTAAATGTTAGCAACCATGCACAGAGTCACTCCGCTGACGATCAAGGTCCAATTATGTCATGACCTGGTACTCTTTTCGAGCCCGTGACAACCATAGCGATGTCTCGATAAACAATCCTTACTCGGAATGTCAACCAAAACCTCGCAAGGCTCTAACATCAGTTTTCCACTTCCCTTGTGAGCAACAGTTACTAAATATCATGTTTTAAAGGGATATAGACTATTTTCAAATCAAAGACAATCAAAGAGTAATTTCTACCGCACATGGGTATTTTGGTCATTTTACTTAAAAATTTTGAAACCTACTAAAAATATATGATATAAATGAAAAATATACATTTCATGTCTAAAAATAAAGTTAGGTATCTGAATCATCCATTTCAAGTAAAAATATAATTAATCGAACTAAATAAAAATATTGAATAAAAATATTCTATTTTCATATAAAACAATATTTATAGAATCCTACATAAACAGTTAATGAAAAGTAATAACAAAACAAATTCATATATATAATAGCACACTTGCGCCAAGGAATACAAAAATATTCTACGATGACATGTGAGCCCCAAAATAACAAAAATAAACAAGACTGTAGGCCTATGATTTCTAAAGGTGTGAATCCAACAGCAAACCCTCGACAAAATCAGTTGTCTATAGATTGCCCTGAGCCTGAAATGGGTGAAAGAAAGGTGGTGAGCTTTTATAAACTTAGTGTGTCACGACCCGGAACTCCCATCGAGCCCGTGACAACCGTCGCAATGTCCCGATAGACATTCATTACCCAAAATGCCGACCAAGACCTCGCAAGGCTTAAATATCAGTTTTCTCACCTCCCCTAAGAGCAATGATCACTAAATACCATGTTTCAAAGATTTATAAGCTATTTCCAAGTCAAACCAATATAAATATAATTTTTTACCTCATAGGGGCATTTTAGTCATTTTTCCTCAAAAATTTCGAAACCGGTCAAAAATGTAGTATGTGAATGAAAAACACATATTTCATAATCAAAAATAAGTTTTGTTATCTAAAACCTTCATTTGAAGTGATATTATAACTATTTGAATATAATAAAATATTCAATTAAATATTCTAGTTTCCTATAAAACAATATTTATAGAGTTATCGGTAAATAATTTTTGTAGCGTAAAAGTAAAATAAATTCATACATACTATAATACAAATAACTAAAGTAAGTAATTTGATTTACAATGACACGTGGGCCCCCGAATGACCAAAAGTATTGAAGGCTATGAACCTACAGTTTGTGATGATGCAAGTCCAACTGTAATCCTTGCCGATATCAGCTATCTACTAACTATCATGAGCCTGAAATGGGTGGAAATGAGGGTGGTGAGATTATATAATCCCAGTGAGTAAATAAACATCATCTAAATAATCTAAAGCTAAGTAATAAGAGACAATCGAAATATCCCGTCACAATACGTTTTGCATAACTTTAAGATTCATCCCAACCCATGTAAACAATTATATTTCATTAAATTTTCAACAAGGCTTATGACTTTCTCATAAACTTGGCTCATGCCAAAACCAATACTCGTGGACACTTGACTGTCTTCAGAGTTCGACCGAGTCCGCCAAGGATGTAAAAATCTCATGTACACGTAAAACATATTTTTACGTTTGAAAACATAGCCATTCCTTGGTGTTGGTTGAGTCTCACTCTCACGTGGTGGTCCGCGTGAAGTGCACTCAAACTTTACCTCAAGAGATGCCCCACGCGCCTCTCTGATCGAGGTAAGATATACTTGGATTCCATGCCCCTCTCATAGGCTGGTCCACAAAACCTGTCACTGTAGTGATCAATCTATCTATCACCAAGTCAATAAAAATTCTAACTGCATGATATGACAATTATTGAAAAAACTTCCCCCGAAGGGAACACTTTTAACCATTTCAAATCCAGCCACTCAAGGCAAAACAAACAATTCATATAGTTTCAAGACAATTTCCAATTCAGTCATTCATACCAATATTGCCATAAGCCATTCGATTTAAATCATCATATATAACACAACAAGTAGTCTCCAATTACTCAAATTTTAAAATCATCATTCAATTTCCAAACAATTTTATAAATCATTTCATTTAATCATATTTTGCTTATAAAACATAAAGATTTGCCACTTAAATTCATTTTTTCCAAATTCACAAAATCAGATAAAATCTACCTTAGATAATTAAGATGATAGTAAGGTTACTCACAGTAATAGAAATCGAGTTCAGGATTCTCCGATCCTTGATCCTCGGATACTACCTCTCTATTCTTACCAGAATGCTCACCACCTAGAAATAATGCATAATAAGCAATTTGCTACATTTGTGCTAAACCGTTATAAAACCAATTCAGGCTCTATACTAATGCATGAAATGAGATACAAAATGCTCGGGTTACTATCTAAATATGGTGTCCTATGTAAATTCAATTATGTATCTAAATCAAAATGGTATTGGCCTAATTTGATTTATCACCCGATTAATTAGCCAATACATCAAATTTCACTCCAAATAACTCCATTTCTCTTTCAATACTCCAAATCATCAATGTCAAGCCCAACCCTGAAATACTTTCCATGTCATACATGTGTGGACAACATGTTTGCATACTTGGAAAGCCCCGAAAATCGACAAAAGTCGATATTGTACCTTGTGGTACAACCATGTTGATTTAAGCCTCGAACTAGTCTAAATGGAGATTTTAAGATGAAATTAAAAATTTTACAGTCTAGGAATAACTTAAAATGGTAATTCGGAGTTCGAGGACTGATTTGGAGTCAATCTAGAATTTTTGAAATCTAGGGGCAAAATCATCATTTTGCCACCCGAGGATGAAATGGGAATTTTTAGAAAAGATTCTGATCACTTTTGACTAAGATTGATCATTTGGAGTATAATTTGAGGTTTAGAAGTGAAAAATTGTAATTTCGGTATTTTTCAAAGCGTAGGGGTAAAATGGTAATTTTGCCACCTCGAGGGCAAAACGGTAATTTTCACCCCCAACACTTATCAAAAACCAAGGATTTTATTCATTATGGAAATGGATAAATATGACAAATTTGTGTGGTGAAGAATTAAAGGTTAAAAGATAAATATTTAAATTATGGGCCAATTATGGTGTGACACGTGTCAAGCTTGATTTCTTTAATATTTTCCTTATAAAAATCAGCCCATAAACCCCCATCTCCTTCATAAGGTTCGGCCAAAGCAAGAGGAAAAGGAAACAAAGGAAGAACAAAATCCTAGAAGGAGAAATTCAAAGGGAAAGTGTGAAAATTCAAGTAATCAAGCAAGAAAAGGTAAAATTTCTTTATTTTTACTTGAGATCTACAATACCCATGCTTTATTTTCTCATTTCCATGGCTGAAATCAAAGTTTGCAAATGGGTATCATGGCTGACCGTACATGAGGGAAGAGATTTTGTGCTTGAATTTAGTTAAATTTCTTGCTAAATTAGTGTTTTTGGTTAGTTAATGATGTGTAGTATGAAAACAAGTGAATAAAATCACATAATCTTTGGTATCCTTCAATGGTCGAACCTTACATGTTGAATATTGATGGTGAATTGATTTTGTATCAAGTGAATTGGTTGAGAATTGAAAGTTTGTGGTGCAAAAATTAAATAGGAAAAATTATAGTGTTGATGCACCACCATAGTCGAATGTCCAAGGAACAATGTGATGATGATTTTTGTGATATTTCATGATATTTATCTAGTATTTGATGATTTGGAGTATTGAAGGAAAAAATGGAATTAATTGGAGTTGAATTGGGTATATTGGCCAATTAATCGAGTGAAAAATCAATTGAGGTCAATACCAATTTAATTTCAGTACACAATGGAAATTTGGAGAGGATACCGTATTTAGATAATTACCCGACTAGTGTGTATCCCATTTCATGCATATATATTGAGCCTGATTTGGTTTATACCGATTTAGCATCAATTCAGTGAATTGTTTACTGTGCATTGTGGATAGGTGGTGAGCCCTCTAATGGGGATAAAGACAGTGTGTCAGAGAACTGAGAATAAGAGTATTTCAAACTCCTAGTACTGTGAGTAACCTTACTATCATTTTAATTATCTAAAGTGGTTTTTATCTGATTTGGTGATTTTATGGAAAATGGATTTAAAAGGTAAATTTTCATGTTTTATAAACAAAGGTGTTTATATGAAATTACTTTGTAAATTGTTTTGAAATTAATGATGATTTTGAAAATAGAGTAATTGGAGACTGCTTGTTTGTATTACAAATTTATGATTTGAATTGAATGGCTTATAGTAAATATGGCATGATTGGCTGATTTGATAATTGTGTTGAGAAATACGAACTGTCTGCTTTGTCTTGATAAATTGGATAATAATGAAATTGCCATGCCATGCTATTGTGATTTTATTGATATGGTGGGATTTATTCTACATTGCAGTGGCGGGTTTTTGTGGACCAGCCTATTAAAGGGGCATGGTAAATATGGCTGATTCTTACCTCGATGGGAGAGGCGCGTAGGGTATCTCCTGGGGTGAGGTTTGAGTTCACTTCACGCCTAACCACCACGTGAAAGTGAGACTCAACTAACGCCAAGGAACGACTGTGGTTTGAGCATTTATGAAATTTTCACAACCTTGGCGGACTCGAACGAATGCCCCGACTGGGGTATCCTCGAGAATGGTTTTGGCATAAGCCAAGTTTTCTAGAAATTCATAAGCCATGTTGAGTAATTGTGATGAAACATAATTGTTTACATGGGTTAAAATGAATTTTCATGTTATGAATCACGTGTTGAGATAAGAAGTTTTCATTATCTCCATTTACTTGACTTTAGATATTTTTGGATGATGTCTGTTTACTCACTGGGATTTTATAATCTCACCACTCTCATTTCCACAATTTCAGGCTCAGGATAGTTAAGGATAGTCGATCACGTCGAGAAATAATCTCGGAATTGCATCCTTAGAAAGCAAAGGTATATAGGCTTATACCTTCTTGGTCATCTGGGGGCCCATGTGTCATTGTAAATGTAATTGTGAACTTTGTTTATCCATATTACAGTATGTATGATTTTATTTAGCTTTTATGCTACAAAAATCGTTTACCGATAACTCTATAAAAATTATTTTATAAGAAAATAGAATATTTTCATGAATATTTTTATTATATTCAAATAGTTATAATTTTAATCAAAAATGGTGTTTTAGATATCTAAATTTATTTTTAATCATGAAATATGTGTTTTTCACTCACCTATTACGTTTTTGGTCGGGTTCAAAAATTTAAAAGAAAAGTGACCAAAATGCCCTTATAAGGCAAAAACTATTTTTCTACTGTTTTAAGTTGGAAGAAAGTTGAAATCCCTTAAAACATGATTTTTGGCAATGATTACTCACATGGGAGGTAAGAAAACTGATACAAAAACCTTGCGAGGTTTCGATCGGTATTCAGGGTGTGAATGTCTATCGAGACGTCGCGGCAGTTGTCACGGGCTTGATGGGAGTTCCGGGTCGTGACAATCAAACACAAGTTAAATAACATAAGATTTAGCAAGATCATTTCCACATTTTCTCTTATGAATTTCGGCCATGGTGGGTGCATCAACACTATGATTTTTCCTACTTAATTTTTTTTTCACCATAAATCATTGTTTCCTAACCATTTCACTTGAAATAAAAATCAATTCCACTATCAACACACCACAAGGAAGATTCGGCCAATGATGGGTGTCAAAGAACATGTGATTTTCTCACTTGTTTTTCTTTCCAAACATGTTAAACTAACCAAAAACACTTAGATCTTTTAAAATCTAATCAAATTAGCCATCAAATTCTCTCTCTAAATGTTCAGCCAACAAGAGACCCATCATGAAATCATATGATTCAACCATGAAAAATAAGAAAGAATGCCTAGGAATGAAGATCTCAAGCTAGAATTGAAAAATCTTACCTTTTGTCACTTGTTTCCTTGAAATTTCACACTTTTCTCTTGAATTTTGGTAACTAGGGTTTTGTTCTTCCTTTTTCTTTCTTTTCCTTGCCTTTTCTCTCTTTGGCTGACCAAGACAAATGAATTGGGAGGGTTTATGTGCTGGTTTTTAATGTAAATCATAAACAAATGTGAGCTTACCACTTGTCACCTTACCATTGGTCCATTTTTAAACTTAATAATTAAGCTTCCATTCACCACCACATAAAATATTTGAATTATCCATAATATAAAATGTTAATGGTTGAAATTTGTGGGCATGACAAGTGTTGGGTGGTGTAAAATTACAATTTTACCCTTGGGGTGGCAAAATTACCATTTTACCCTCATGATTGGAAAAATCTCAAAACTGAAAATTTTCACCTCCCAAATTAAATTATACTCCAAATGATCAATCTTAGTCAAAAACTTCTTTCAACCTTCCAATTTTAACCTCGGGTGGCAAAATTACCATTTTGCCCATAGATCATGAAAATTCTAATTTGACTCCAAATCAGTCCTCGAACTCCGAATCACTATTTTAAGTCATTCTGGGACTTTAAAATTTTCAATTTCATCTTAAAATCACTATTTGGTTGAGTTCGAGGCTTAATTCAACTTAATTGTACCACTAGGTACACTGCCTAATTTTAACGATTTTTCGGGGTTTTTCAAGTATGCAAACATTTTGCCCATCACATGTATGACATGGCAAGTATTTTATAAGGTTGGGCTTGACATAGTGAGTAAGTAAAGATCATCTATAAAATCTAAAGCCGAGTAAATGGAGACAATTAAAACATTTCAATATAATATAATTCATAACATTAAAATTCATTTCAACCCATATAAAACAATTACAATTCATTAAAATAATCGACAAGGCTTATAACTCTCTTAAAAACTTGACTTGTGCCAAAACTCATACTCGGTGACACCTTGCGCAAGGCATCCAACTAAGTCCGCCAAGGCTGTTAAAATGACATATACACATAAAACATGTTTTTATGTTAAAAACACAATCGTTCCTTGGCATTGGCTGAGTTTCACCCTCACGTGGTGGTTCGGTGTAAAGTGAACTCTAAACTACCTCAGGAGATACCCTCTGCGCCTCTCATACTAAGGTAAAATATAATAGGGTTTACCGTGCCTTTCAAATAGTCCAATCCACGGAAACCCGCCCACTGTAGTAAGCTAATCAAATAACCCACCAAATTAATAAAATTTCGACAGCATGACATGGCTAATATGATATTACCCAGCCTGTCAAGGTAAAACAAAACAGTTCATATATTCCACACAACCACAAATCCAGCCATTCATGCCATCACATTGTCATAAGCCATCAATTCAAACCATATATCAATTGCAAATCCTGTTATGATGAAACATTAATTACAAAGCAGGGTTGGCATAATGAATAATAGTCAAAACATATATATATATATATATGATACAAGTATATAGTCTCCAATTACTCAATTTCCAAAACCAACATTCAATTTCAAAACAATTTATAAATCTTATTTCATTTAACCAACACTTTAATTGTAAAACATAATAATTTATAGTTTAAGTTCATTATTCTTTAAAATCATAAAAACGAGTATAAACTACTTTAGATAATTAAGATGATACTCTGTTTACTCACTATAACAGGAGTACTCCTACTCTTGGTCCTCGGGTACAATATCCTTACCCCTACCAGAGGGCTCACCACCTATGCATAATACACAACAAGTAATTCAATACATTTGTGCCAAACTATTATAAAACTATTTCAAGCTCTATATGAATGCATGAAATTGAATGAGAAATGTTTGAATAATCACTTAAAGATGGTGTTCTACGTAGGTTTAATTGTTATCGGACTGAAATGGTATTCGACTTAACTTGAACTATACACTATTTAATTAGCCAAAACACCAATTCATCATCAATATATCCCCTATTAAATTCGGCCAAGGAGGGTTTGGTGAAAGACATGTGGTTTTAATGCTTGTTTTTCATATCGAATATCACAAAACAACTAAAAACACCTAGATAGCATGAACTCCAACAAAAACCATCATCAAAACCTCCCCCCCTTGATTCGGCCAACATGATTTCCTTAACAAAAATTTGGGTTTCAACCATAGAAAATGAAAAAGAAAGCATGGGAAAGGTAAATCTTAAGCTAAAGTCGCAAAATCTTACTTCCGATCGCGTCGTTTTTCGGTAACCGATGAATTCCTCTTGAATTTTCTTCCTCAAGGGTTGTTTCTATTCTTTCTCCCTTTTTCTTTGGCTTGCACCGCATGAAAAAGTGGATTGGGAAAGGTTTATGCTGGTTTATAAAGAAAATTATAAAAAAATTAAAGCTTGACACGTGTCGACATGTGATTAGTTCATGGTTAAAACTTAACTATTAAGCATTTTCTTACCACCACATATAATGCCTTAATTATCCAAGGTATAAAAATGATAATAGGTGAAATTCATGGGCTTGACAAGTGTCATGGTGGTGTAAAATTTCAAAAATTTTCATTACGTCCTTGTGGACACGTGAAATGACCGTTTTACCCTTATGCTAGAAAAAATGTCAAAAATTGAAATTTTTCACTTCGCAAATTCAAATTATTCTCCAAATAGTCAAATTTGATCAGAATCTCATCCAACATTCTAATTTTGTCCTCGGGTGGCAAAATGACTATTTTACCCCTATATTATGAAAATTCTCAATTGGACTCTAAATCAGTACTTGAACTCCGAATCACCATATTAAGACATTCTAAGATTCAATAACTCTCAAATACATCATAAAATCTTTATTTGGACTAGTTCGAGGCTTTAATCGACTTAATTGTACCAGTAGATACGATATCGACTTTTAACGATTTTTCGAGTCATCCCAGTATGCAGACATGCTATCAAGTACATGAATGACATGGCAAGTATATAATAGAGCTGGGCTTGAAAAATTATGTATATATATATGAACACTTGATGAGAATGTTAAGATTTATTTGTTAATCTATATATGTATACAATGGTTGATGATGTCATTATGAATGCATGATTAGGTTTTATAAGTTGTTTTCAAAAGAACTATAATTAAACATTATTAAAGTTTGGATTTTAAAGAAATATAGATTAATGTATAAGATTATATAAATAGGCTTACTTGTGCTTAGTGAGCTGAGCTCATTGGGTCCTTGCACCAGTCATAGCTCGAGAATTGGGCTGTGATAGTGCCTCACACACTCTGATCAATCAAGAAATGAAGAAAAGATAGGTTACAACTGATCACCTAACTGATTTAAGATACACAAATTTAAGCTCAAATATTTAACAAAGGATAGCAGTGAAAACAAGAGTACAAAAGAAGTTTTTTTTTTTTTCCCTTTTTGACTCTCTCAAACTATTTGGAACTTTTCTTCTTGATTTTTTATCATTAGAGATGCCTTAAATACTTAAAGGATAACATTTGGCTATTTGAGACAAATTATGCTCGTTGAAAACAATTCTGGTCCAATTCTAGCCGTTATTTTATCTTTTAGTGTTTAAATTAAAATATGTAGGTATAGTTTTGTTAATTGGTTAAAGATTGATTTTAACTGATTAAGCCTTTTCTGTTTGCTAAATTGCTTTCCTATGTTAACCAGTTACCTGCAGCTCTAACTGATTAAAAACTTTCTATTTTCAAGTACCATTCTTCACGAATTTTCTTTCAACTGATTTGACTTCTTTTTAACTAATTAATGTTTCTCTCTCTTTAACCTTAACTGATTAAAGTAGACTCCAATCGATTGAAAAATCTTCAACTTTGAATTTCTTGGTTTAGCACCTTGGACGGTTATCAATTTTTTTAATTTAAGTTTTGGTGCTTTTTGACACTTTAACTTTGACCTTTAACTAGTTAACTCTTCTACTTTAACAGATTAAAAAGCTTTTGTTTGGTACTCATGTAGCCATGAATTGCCTCATCTGATTAATGCCACATGCTAACCAATTAATAGTTTTCTATTATCACTTAGTCCTTTGTTCCTTTAACTGATTAATTATTCTTATATCATGGCAAGCTTTTTAACTTGCGTTCAAACAACAATTTCATTAAGAGATTCAATCTTAATACCGCACACTTAAATAATGTAGTTAGATATAAAAGAATGAGGAATGCTTTATTATCAGTAAAAACATATTGAATCAACAACATAATGACATATCATAATAGATAATAATATGGTACGATAACATGGTCATGTAACATTTTTCATAATCAATGTCAGCATCATGTAAGTATAAAAATAACAAGTAGTATTTTAATTAATAACAATTAATCCACCATTAATTGTAAAGACTTATTCAGAATAAAATTATAAGAATTTGATTAAATGTAATAAAATAATAAATATTTTCTTAAAATTTTTAAAATAATCCAAACCTTTTTAAAATATTATGTTAAAAATTAAAATCTCTAAGTTTTCTAAAAGTGTATTAAAAGGAGGAAAATTTTGCATGCTCTATTATATCTTACTTCTGTCACAACCCAAAACTCTCATCGGGCCCACAACAACCATCGCGACGTCTCGACCGGCATTCATACCCTGAATATCAATCGAAACCCTGCAAGGCTTTCGTATCAGTTTTCTTACCTCTCCCGTGGCAATCGTCGCCAAACATCCTTTCTCAAAGGATTTTAAACTTTTTCCTACTCGAAACAGTGGAAAAATAAATTTTCGCCTCATAGGGGTATTTTGGTCATTTTTTCTCAAAAATTTCGAACTTGACAAAAATGTAGTACGTGAGTGGAAAACACATATTTCGTAACCGAAAATAATTTTAAATGTCTAAAATCTTTATTAAAAGTGAAAATACAACTATTAGAATAAAATAAAATTTTTGAATAAAATAATCTAATTTCTTATAAAACAATTTTTATAGAACAGTCCGTAAATAAATTTTGAGACGTAAAAGCAAAATAAATTCTTTCATACAATGCTATAGATAACCAGAGTATGAAGTTTCCTTTATAGTGACACGTGGGCCCCCAATTGACTACGAAGATATAGGACTGTGAACTCTTACTTTCTAAGATGCAACTCCGAGATTAATTCTCGTCTTAATCGACTATCCACCAACTGTTCTGAGCCTGAAATATGGATAGGAAGAGGGGTGAGATTATAAAATCCCAGTGAGTAAACAGATACTATCTAAACTGTCTAAAGTCGAGTAAAAGGAGAGAAATTCAAATTCATTCTTTGTATTACAATTCACCTTATCTCAACTCATTTCAATTGAGTAAAGACAATTAAAATATTCTATCGAGCAAAATAGAATTATTTTACTCAAATAATTAATATTTAGTATGGCTTATGTATCTCTTATAAACTTAACTTGGCTCTTGCCAAAATCATTATCGGGGATACTCCTGCAGAGGTATCTGACCGAGACTGCCAAGGCTATTCAGTGTAGTACACACATGAACATATTTTTACATTTTAAAATCTAGCCATTCCTTGGCGTTGGTTGAGTTTCACTCTCACGCGGTGGTCCACGTGATGTGCACTCAAATCTTTACCTTCAGAGATACCCCACACACGGCTCTCCGATCGAGGTAAGGTAAATATGATTCTGTGGCCCCTCTTTTAGGCTGGCCCACAGAACCTTCCACTGCAGGAATTATGGATTATTTTATCTACCAACTTATTTATAAAATCTTAACTAGCATGATACGGCAATTTATCGCAATCTAGCCTCTAAAGGCTAAATACGCAGTACGTATAATTCTAACACAAAAACCTGTTTAGCCATTCATGCTCACATATTGTTATAAGCTATATGATTTAAAACACAATTTATAATACAAGCAGGCAGTCTCCAATTACTCTAATTTCAAAACTAGTATTCAATTTTCCAGGAAATTTATAAAATTATTTTATAAAAATATAATTTCTCTAAAAACATAATAATTTACTATTTAAACCCATTTTCTATAAAATCACACAATTAAATAAAAACTACTCTAGATAATTAATACGATAATAAGTTTACTCACTGTTTTCAGAAATCAATTCTGGGTACTCCAACTACTAATCCTATGGTGCGATTTCCTTGCCTTGATCAGAGGACTCGCCACCTTGACAATTTGCACAATAAATTAATTACCACAATTGTGCTAATTTGATATAAACCTAACCTAAATTCTACATAAATGCATGAACTACTCGGGTAACTGTTAAAATACGGTGTTGACCTAATTTGACCTATTACCCGATTAAATTGCTAATGCGTCTAATTTAACTCCAAATTGCCCCATTTCTTTTCTAATACCTCAATTCACCAAACACAATTCCAAGAACCTAAAATTCAGCCTAACAACCCTCACAATTCTCCATAGAAAAATTCAGCCATTACAATGCACAAACACCGTGATTTTTCCTACTTAATTTCCTCACCATAATTGATCAATTTTTAACCCATTTCACCTGAAATGAAATCATTTCATTACACACACACACCATGAGGCATTCGGCCATGGAAGATTGGGGGGGGAAATGGAATTTTTCCTTGTTGTTTTACTTCTAAACATACTAAACTAACCTTAAACACTAATATAACTCAAATTCAAGCCATTCCCATCATTAAATTTCTTCCATACCCATTCGGCCTCCATGATTTCAGCATGCTAACTCAATTTTCAGCCATGAAAAATAAGAAATAAAGCATGGGTAAGCTAGGTTTTAAGCAAAATTAAAAGATTTTACCTTTTTTGTTGCTTGATCTTTAAAAAATCAATGAGATCTCTTGATTTCTTGGCTAGGTTTTGGTTTTTCCTCTTTATTTTCTTTTCTTTTTGCCTTGTTTCCCTTTTGGTCAAATATAGTGAGAGAAAATGAGGTTTATGGGCTGATTTTTATGGCTTAATAATAAAATAAGGTGACTTACCACGTGTCACATGCTTATTGGTCCAAAATTTTAATTATTTGACTTTTATCCTTTAATTCTCCTCCACACATTTGTCATATTTATCTATTTCCATGATGAATAAAATCCCTTGGTCTTGACAAGTGTTGGGGGCGAAAATTATCGATTTGCCTTTTGGGTGAAAAAATTACGATTTTGCCCCTATACTCCGAAATGTACCGGAATTACATTTTTTCCACTTTTCAACCTCAAATAACACTTCAATTGATAAATCTTAATCAAATAGGGCCAAAATATTTTTTAAAAATTCTTGTTTTGTCCTCTAGTGACAAAATTACCATTTTACCCTTGTACTCCAAAAATATCGAGAAATTAAATTTATTACTGCTAAACTTCATATTATGTTTCAAATGATCATATTATACTTCAAATGATTAATATTGGTCAAAATTTTCATCAAATAACCAATTTAAAATTTTAAGTGGCAAAATGATCGATCAATTTTCCTGATTAACTCTAAACCGGACCTCGAACTCCGAATCACTGTTTTAAGTTATACCTGGACTGTGAAAATCCTCAATTTCACTTTTAAAATCCTTATTTGAACTTGTTCGAGGTTTAAATCATCTCAGTTGTATTTTAGTTATAATATCGACTTTTAAATACTTTTTGAGCTATTCAAATATACAATCACTCTATCAGTCACATGTATAACATGACAGATATTTTAAAGCTGGGCTTGACAACTTTCATGTTTTTTAAGTATTAAAATTGTAAATATGATTTTATATGTCCACCTTTTACATATGTATATAATATTTTAACTTGGAATTAAATGCATGAAGAGATTTGGAGTTATGAGATTAGCTTCAATTTTTTTTTTTGTTTTTAAAGATATTCTTTCCTAAGTACTGAAATGCATGTATATTTGGACAAAAGTATAACACTCAAATTTTTTTTATATAAGAGTAATGGTAATGCGGATTTAAGTATTTTATTTAACAATAAATACAGTTTAATTTGATTGAGTTGTCTTGGCATCTTCCTTTTGAAGGCATGAAAAAGTGAGATGCACAACTTTTAACATCGATGAGCAAATGAGCGAACATATAGTAGTAGACCTGGCAAAACGTGTTTTCGTGTCGTAAACGTGTCAGACACGAAACACGTTAAGGCTAAACACGAACACGACACATTTAATATTCATGTCTTAAATTTAAAACACGTACACGTACAGGTTTAATAAACGTGTAATACGACACGACACGATTAACACGTTTAACAAGTTTAACACGATTATCACGATTAAATAAAGAAAATTACAATTAAATATAATTTTATTATTTAAATTTAAAATTTATAATTATAAAAATAATTATAACAAAACAAAAATAATAATAACATCAAATATAATAAAATTTAATATAAAAAACATACATAAAATTCATTATCATATAATATAATAAAATAACATTATTAACATCTAACCTTCAAATACTAATAATATAAAAAATCATTCATAATTTTCAATCGTAATAATTATATTATTACTTTTATAAAATTAAAAAAAATTATTAAAATAATTATTTAAAATTATTTATATAAGGTTAAAATAGTTTTTAATTATTAATTTTTAATAGGTTAATAAACGTGTTACATATACACGTTTACGCACGATAACACGATTAAGTAAACGTATCATGAATACACGTTTAAATATGATAACACGTTTAAACACGATAACACGATTAAGTAAACGTGTTTAAATGTGTTTTAAACGTGTCTGTCATGTCTGACACGTTAAGACACGAAAATTTTCATATCTTAAAGTGTCAAGCACAATTAGACATGAAACATATTAAGACTAAACCTAAAATCTATTTAATCCATATCTTCTCATGTCGTGTCTAAAATTACCAAATCTATATAATAGGGCACTGAGCGTGAGCCAATTTGGTACGACTAGCTTTCCCTATTTGTTTGAGTTTTGGGTCTTGCCGGGCAACGAAACTTATACAAGGATTACCCCAGTGATTATGGGCTTCAAGAAAGAATCTCACTATTTCTCAACTCTTCTTTAGTTTGTTTTCCAAAGGGGTGCATTTGCGGAACCACCCTTTGTTCCTCTAATTAGGATATATATATTTTATTGGACAAATTATACTATTAGTTCCTTTTGGACAAGTTAAAAAGATTACTTCCTGTATTGCATCGTAAATTTGCTTTGCATCGTAAATTTGCTTTTATACAATAATTTATAAAATTGAGTTATTTTATTACATTAATGCGGTATATTTTTATTGACGTTGTATTAAATTTAATGATATTATTTTTAAAAATGATGTAATGATTATGTTGATATAGTGTTGATTAAACATAAACATGAATTATTAGTAATGATATAATGTTGATGTGATAATATTATATTGTTTTTACATTCGAATACCATATCAGTATAACTAATAAAAAAATTTTAACACCATTGATAATTAAACTGATATTGTCTATTTTAAAAAATAAAAAATTACTAATGACATAAATTAACTTTATTTTACTTCATCGAAAATTTCATCCAGAGGCATTAATTTCAATTTACACAACTACCCTTCCAATTTTACGCTGAATGCAACTTTCAGAAGGCAGCCAGAGCAAGGGTGGTTCCGTACATTCACGCCCTTTTGAAAAACCCAGTGCAAACCCTTTGATCAGTTGCAGACTTGCTTCCTTTCCCACTGGAGGCCACTCCGAAGAAGAAAGCACGCTATACATTTTTCGCTCTGCTATTGAAGTTGTAGGGTTTGAACAACTGAAGCTAATGGATCCTCGTACAGTGTCGTCCAATGTGTCAACTTCCCAGACGATCTCACCAGGTTGGTCTTTCCTTTTAACTGTCTTCCAGTTTTGAACTATTCAATTTCTTTTTTTTTCCCGGTTTTGATCCTAATTGATCATTGATAAATTTGAGTCCTTGGCGAGTACCCAAATCAGGAAATGTTGTTCTCTTTTAAATTATTTCATTTTTTATACTGACTCTACCATAACTCGTGTAAGAGCTTCAATTTAGAACGGTATTTCTATCAACATTATATGCAGATGGTGCTAGTGGTCATTCACATCCTAGGCCCTTGACACTGTAAAATTGGTTTAACAATGGGTCAACTTTAATTAATTTAATGTATAGATGGAATATTTCATTTCCATCTCTTGGAATTCTTCAGCCCTTTGGACTTTTGTTTAGCAGCTTGAAAGGCCTGCATTTTCTGTTTCTTTTGAGCTTCCTTCTCAGCCTTTGACATCTGGATTTATATTCATTTTGAAGTTAATTATTTTTTTTCTTGTTTTGATACAAATGCTGTTGTTTTACAGATGGATTGAGATATAAGAAATGTGATCCTCACAAGGAAGAAAACAAGTTGTCAGCTTCGGTTTATGTAGGAGACGAAAATCCATTTGATTTTTTCCGTGTATTTTATGGTAATTCAATCATTAATTTTATGTGCACCTTTGATTTGTTTATATTTGATGGGCTGTCAGTGTTTAATTTTAGGGTTGCCATTGTCATAAAAAATTTAAATCTTTGCTAATAAATGTTAATGTGCACATTGCAGCAAACTGTGGTTTACTGACAAGTACAATGCATCCATCTTGTTGTTCTTTCTCTTATTGCTTGAGCTTCACCAATGTTTTTTGCATAATATTTGAGCCATGAGTTAGAATGAGGAAGTAATGAACAACGGTTCAGAAAAGTTTGAAAGTTGAAACGTGAAATGATCAAATGCAATTTGGTTTTAAGCTAATTTTAGCTAAGGGGTTTTCTCTATATGAAATGCTTCTTACAAAACCATCTTTCCACTGACAGACGATAGATAAATTGATTAGAGCCACTTGCATTGAGTGTAGTTATACCTAAAAAAGGTATGAAATGAAATTTATGTGCGAATAGAATTATGATTAGGAAATTTTCTGATCTTATAGGAATGAGTGGACATATTCTTAAATGGGATAGAAAAAGCATGGTTCTATATATGGACCATTATATTTGTAGGAGTGCTAACTAGTGGAAACATTTGTTAGAACTACAAACATTGTCCTAGGTAGTTGTAACTCTAATGGTTTAAAGATTGGGTCTAAGGTTTTTGTCAGGTGACATTTGTACTAAGGAAATGTGTAAAGGGGTTCTTGCGATAGAAAGAGGAAGCATTGCAAACAAGTAAAAGGAATGTACCGGAAGTGGTGGAGAGAAAGATTAGAGCAGTTTTTGAAGTACTGAGTGTTGTGGTAGGTGGAAGAGAATAAATGAATAGTAGAGTAATGATTGAGGATGGGTAGAGAATAGGCGAGCGGCAGAGTGAAGTTGGGAAGCACTAGGTAGAAGAGGGCTAGAGAGTGAATTTAGAGGGATAAGCTCTGGGTGAGAATGTTTAAACTTTGCAGAAGAGAAGGCTGCCAAATGAATTGTGAGGGTTTTATATATAGTGCTAGAAGTGGCGGTTACTCAAGAATAAGCTTTAATATATGTAATAAATAATGACTTTAATATTGGGTGACTGTTACTGAGTTTTTAATGTTGAGTAACGGTTAGAAATCCGTTATGTGACTATTAAAGTAATGGATTTTATGACCGTTAATAACATAATGAGATTTATTCTTGAGTAAAGGGTAAATGGAAGATGTGTATAGGAAAAGCTATGCGAGAACAACTTTAAGGACAAAGGCGTACATTAACAAGTACAAAAGAAGAAGGTAGGAGAGAAACACTTGTACTTCAGGATAAGGTTAAGAGAAAAACTCTTAACTACCTCTATATCTGAGCCATCAAGCCAATCTCTCAAGAACATCCCAAGATAAAAATAACTTGTGAACTCTGTCACTTATTCCGGGTTGCTTTCATTGCTATCTGTATGAAGTAGTTGTTCTGCATGAAGTAATGCGTCATTTACTTTAGTTGTTCTGCGTGAAGTAGTGCCTAACTAGTTCTAGTTGTTCTGCATGAAGTAATGCTTCACTTGTTCTAGTTGTTCTCATTATTCTCTGTATAACACTACATTGTAAAACAATTCTTAAAGAGAATATGTAATAACCAAAAGTGACTATCTACAAAATGGAAATTGCTACATTCAATACAACAGTGCATATTGAAATTAGTTAGATGCATTTAATTCCCTAGGGAAGTCTAACATGAAAGAAGTAATCAAACAAAGTTATTTTTTGTGCTAATAATTTAGAGTCTTTTGCTCATTTTAGCTCAAAGTTATCTCTTATGGAGACTAATGCAAAATAAGCAGTCGAATAAGTTAGAGTGGTTTGCTTATTTTACATGATAATGTGGCATTTAGTAGCTCGTTGTTGCTAAGATGGTTGAATTGTTTTCATGAGAATCTATTTTGTTTAAAGAAATAATTACAAAGCAGTTTTTGGTTTCAATGGAAAAATAGAGCATGTATTTTCTCCACTAGCAATATTTTTCTTGAAAATTTCTATTTTTGAAAATTCACTGATTGCTTGTTGTATTTTTTGAGCAAGTGCTCTGAGTTCCTTTGGTCCCTGCATTGCAAGTTTTCCATAAGTCCTTGCCAGGTGTGGGAAAGGTCCTTTACTAGTTTTCTGATAAAATTTCTCTTCTCTTTAACTTTAGCATGGTTGGAAGCTGATCTTTCTAAAGATCTGTTTTGTATTTTGCAGAGAGTGTCATAGCTGGAGCTACTGCTGGTGTTGTTGTAGAAGCAGCTTTATACCCAATCGATACAATAAAAACTCGACTCCAGGTAAGTTGATGTAGTAATTCTTTATTTAATCATTGCCTGCATGGTACATGGAGCCAAATCCTCTGTCATATTTTCAAACTAGATACAACTTTTGAAAAAGAAATGCATCTTAACACTTTTTTTGAGGTTGGTTCTAATGGAAAACACAATATCTTATCTTCATTAAGATTAAATCTGTCACATTAATATATGATTATTGTGAAATTAAAGGGATGGCAGTCCTGAGATTATTTCTACCGTCGGTGTCTGCTTTATCCTATCATCTATAGCACCATAATCTATCCAAAAAGTCTTAGCACTATTGCTTTTTTGTTAAAATACATGTCTTACTGGACAATTTAGAATGAACATTCACATTTGAAGTGATTTAATGCATAAGTTTTATTTGTTGATTACCTATTGCAATGAAACAAGCTTTTACCTTTCTGTAATGGTTTTCCCTTTGGAAAGAGGTTAGATAGAAGAGAAATTAAGGGCAGAAGATGGAAGGTTATTCTTATTAAGGCCTGTTCTCACACAATGGTTTTTGCCTTAATTTCCTATCAGCCTCCATCCAGTATACTCTTTAACTTTTGACCTAATTGTTTAATGTTTTACTTACTAGACCTGAGTCTTCTTTGAATCTTTGTGATCAAGTGTCCATAATCCACTGTTCTTATGGTAGGCAGCCCGTGGTGGAGGAAAAGAAATTTTAAAAGGTCTTTATTCTGGATTGGGTGGAAACCTTGCTGGTGTTTTGCCGTGAGTATTTTTGTCATCCTTGTTATTTCATATATGAAAACAAATGTTCCTATTGTTTCACATACTGTATGTGCTTATTATTTGAGTGTAGTTCCAAGATTTTTATTGTGAAGCTAACTAAAATTTTTATGCCAGGTAACTGCAACTCATTAAACTCTTAAATTGCAATTACAGAAATCCATTTTTCCGTACTCGATAACCTTTTTGCACCCTCAGTTTTGCAACTCTTTATTGGCTCTTGATGTTTCTCTAGAATTTGTTTTCGGTTGATTAGCATATGGGCTGATGGACCTTTTTATCCACAGGGCTTCAGCTATATTTCTTGGTGTATATGAACCTGCAAAGCAGAAATTGTTAAAGGCCTTCCCTGAAAACATGAGTGCTTTTGCTCATTTGGTAAGTTTTCTAATCAACAAGCAGCAAATTGCTGGATGAGTTCCAGTCAAATTTTGCTTCCATGACTTCTCAGTTTTGAATTGTTCATGGATCACTCTCAGCTTATGTTTCTTTTAGCTTCTAGTTTTCTGAAGATAAAAATAATTTATACAACTATTCTTCCTTTTCAAAATTTTTCCGCTTTAAATCCTTTTATTTTCATGTTATGAATAAACTCATTGATATGTATACACCTGAGTGGGGTCTGTTATTCCTCTCATACAAAAATGGAGAGTTTGAAATATCAGAACAGAAAGAGACTCAGAGGTTAGGCTTCCTGGGCTTGGCTTGTTAGTCTGAGCTCAGCTGCTGCCAAAATCAGTTGGAGGTCTAACCTTCATAAATTGGTCTGCCAAGTACCAACATATTCAGTCTAGTTGGTTATTGATGGTGTGGAATGTGAGAACCCTATATTGCCCAATATTCGACCCTTTCTTATTTGAGATGAAGAGGATCATCATGTTTTGACCCACTGTGTGGTGCCTTTTTTTGGATGTAAATTGGTTGTAAGAGTTTGTTCAGACTGCAGGTGCTTTAGGAGGTGCTGCTTCTTCCCTTGTTCGAGTGCCAACAGAGGTAATTAGGTTCACTTCTTTATCACCAGTCACTTCTCTCTCTTACTTGCTCCTGCTCATTAGACATTTTCCAGGTTGTTAAGCAAAGGATGCAAACTGGGCAATTTGCTTCTGCCCCTGCTGCTGTGCGCCTTATTGTTGCTAAAGAGGGTTTTAAAGGTCTATATGCGGTATGGAAACTCATGTCTCATTTTATGCTTCATTCTTGGGATTCAATCTGAAATGTCAATCTTATAGTTTCTGTTATTTACTTTCATCTTTACTGAAAACAACCGCAACTTCGAAGGGAATGCTCTGATGTTTCGTATCTCTTATGAAGAGTGTTTGAAAGAGTTGTCTGATGTTGCGTTTTGGATCATTGCAATCACCATTTTGCTGAGTTATTTGTTTATTTTATGCATGTGATTGCTGCTTGCTGGTATCTAATTGCTATCGTGCATGTGAATGCTGTTTTCTGCAGGATGATCTTGGTGCATATGCCCTGACCTGTCTTTCTGAAATTGTAGGGATATGGATCCTTCTTATTGAGAGACTTGCCCTTTGATGCCATCCAATTTTGCATCTACGAGCAACTACGAATAGGATATAAGCTGGCAGTAAGCACTATCTTTCTTACTCTTGACTTTGAGATAGAAAGTGCATACTTCTAAATGTTACTTAGTATAAATACATCAAATTAAAATGTTTGCAACAGCAGCCCAAATTTAGGGATGTCAACGGGTCGGGTACCCTATAATTTCGAGGTACCCGAACCCTAACTCTATTAATTACCCGTATAATTTTAAAATTACTACCCTAACCCTAACCTTATTATTTTTTTACTACCTTATAATTACCCTAACTTGTTTAAAAACCCGATTAAATTGAAAAATTATTAAAATTTATTTCATTGCTACCCAATTACCTGATTAAACCTAATTAATAATCTCATAATTTTTTTATTTATATATATTCATATCATCACATTAGTTATTTAACTAACTATATTTTAAATATATTATTTTGTCCATATATAACAAATGGAATAGCTAGTTTAGATGGTGGAGATGGTGAGTATCTTTTTCGTGGCCTAGGTTCGAGTCCTCTTACATTCATTTTATTCAACAATTTAAATAATAATAAAATAAATAAACGGGTAATGTAAACGGGTACCCGCGGAACCCGGTAAAAACATAATCGGGTTCGAGTAGTTGGTATCCAGCATGTGATACCCGAACCCGAGTCGGGTAGTGAAATCACTACCCGAACCCGCTCCTAATCCGCTTATAGGGTACCCTAATCCAGTTTAACCAGGTCAGGTACCTGCGGGTACCCTATAATAGGGTATCCGTTGACATCCCTACCCAAATTAATTGAATTCCATTATTGTGCAACCAAGGACAGTCTCCACACAAAGCAGGGCTAAGGCTGCTCAAATCTAATCCTACCAAAGAGGGTGGCCTCAAGAACTGGCGGTCCCTTTTTTATGTGACTGAGGAAACATAAATAACACTCATTGAGTTAGAAGACACTGAAATATTACTCTTAGACCTTCTGCAACTTCATGTTACTCATTTATATACTTGTTTTCAGTCATTCTATTGCTGATCAGCATTGGATAGTTTATATCATATACAGAATACTTAAATAAGCATCCTTACTGTCATTTTTCATATGTTATAAACTGGGACACTATTCTGAAATTAATGCTATTTGCCCTTTCTACAGGCACAAAGAGACCTGAATGATCCTGAGAATGCCATGCTTGGCGCTTTTGCTGGTAAAATATTCTTCTTAGCAGTTTCAGATTTCCATTGTAACTTAATTTTGTTTTGAATTTAGAGTTAGTGTTATGCTATTATTTTTGCCAGCTTTGTTTTGATTTTGGCCATAATTCCAGAAAACTCTTATTTCTTATCACAAGAATTAGGATGCAAAAGGGAAAATGAATTTTCTAAGAATTCCATTCACATCTAAATCCTGTATTTGTCCCAAGTTCAATAATGATGCAAGACAGATCCTCTTAGTATTTTACCTAAAATATTTGTCTTTGTTTTTTGTAAAATTAAATGTGAAACCTGCTCTTCCCTTTAAGAGGTTTTGGACAAATTCCTGATGTGCGTAAATTCCTTTGCCTTATTTACAATGTCATTTTTCCATTATTCAGAATGATTAGGGATGCATTAGTCAACTTGTATGATAAGACACTTCTACAGTGATCCCATCTCAACAATCCATTGTCAAGACAAAATGCTCACTCTAAACTTTGAGCACTACCTCCTATATTGTCTCTTTCCAGACCAAGTCAGCCTCCGATTTGTCCTTTGGAGAAAAATTAGCTCTCTACATGTCAATTGGAATCCTGTTTTATGGTGCTTCTGTGCTGAGCATAAATGTACAAGAGTCATAAAAAGTCATAAATACTTTCACAATTGTTCCTATCAGTCCATCATGACTGATAACTTCCATGTGCATGCACTGTACGTATACACAAAGGTCTGCAGTCTGCTTCTGTGGAAATCTCCCAAGTCTAACATATTCATATGCAGGTGCCATAACTGGAGCTGTAACAACTCCTCTTGATGTGATAAAAACTCGATTAATGGTCCAGGTCAGACAACCTTTTCCTTTGTATTTGGTGAAAGGTGTTATAGTTTCTTTTTTCTTCTTCAATACTCTTTCTTTTATTCTTTGCAGGGATCAGCAAAGCAGTACAAAGGGATTTTTGACTGTGTAAGGACTATAGTGAAAGAAGAAGGAACCCATGCTCTTTTGAAGGTTTGAACATTTTCATTCCTTTAATTGTTGAATGTGATTTAAATTCTTTATCTTTCCTTATATTTTTTTCCCATTCTGCTATGCTTGAAGAATTTGTTTTGGTCCTTTTGTTAACATGGCAAAAGGTCATGACTTTTAGCTGATAGTTCCAATGTGCTCCTTTTGTTAACAAAACTGTGAAAGATATGGTCAGGTTGTTCATGAAATCCTTGCTAGCTTTGACACCATCAAGTAAAAGGTCATGTTGGAGTGGGAAATATAATTGTCTTGGCAACAAAATTGGAATGTAGATAGATATTAACTTGTAGCTGAAGGTTGCAGCAGATTCACCTTTTGTTCCCCCATTGTTTGTTGCAGGGTATTGGACCAAGGGTGCTGTGGATAGGTCTTGGTGGTTCAATTTTCTTTGGTGTTCTTGAAAAGACAAAGCAAATGCTTGCTGAAAGGCGCCCAGAAAATCAGAAGTCATTTTCTCTCAAGCAAAATTAACTTTTACTGATAGATATCTCTTTCTTTTTGGTCAGATGATTGATATCTGGTTAGATTTCTTTTAGTTTTGATCTGTGACATCATACTTCATGGTATGTTTTAGTTAATTTTCTTCAAGTGCTATTCAGTAGCTCTTTGTTTTCTGTTTATGGGTTATTCAGAGCACATTAGCCCGAGGGAGAGCAAGCCTTTTGCATGAGATCTTTCTTTTGACTAATAATTTTTGATAAGATCGTCTCAAAATTTCCCATTGTGTTTTACAAGAATTATTAGATTGTGGGTTGAAAATTATTTAGGGGTGGCTTGCCATATCACAGCGGCCACCATCTTCCATGTTCTATTGTTCTTTACCAGGTCAAGTTCAGCACATTAGATAAACAA
Organism: Theobroma grandiflorum; assembly: GCA_036013995.1. NCBI lineage: Eukaryota > Viridiplantae > Streptophyta > Magnoliopsida > Malvales > Malvaceae > Theobroma > Theobroma grandiflorum. The sequence continues at coordinate 12,649,286 of CP142126.1, forward strand.
GTTATCACCACACACCTTATGTTATGTTTATTGGGCCGATGGCCTGCATGGGGTCCAGCCCATCGGCTTGCTTATTCGTAATTAAGATCATTGGTTTTATAAAGGATTTTTTTAAGAACACGAACAATAGCTTATCTTCGTGTAGAAAGAGGGAGTGCTTTATAACTTGTTTATTTATGGTGTAATGTCCAAAAGTTCTTGAATTATTTAAAAAAAATTTAAATAAGTTTATATTCTTTTATTACGTTTAATTAAGTTTATTTTATTTTAGATTAAAAATTTTTATTATTAATGGTTGATTAATTGTCATTAATTAAAAAGTTTATTGTCATTTTGTCCATGTGTCACTAATGTGGCGTTGATGTGGAGGTTGAAAAATGTGATATAGCCTTGTATTTATGTTACATCAATATACTAAATAATCATCTATAATGATATGTGACCACATTATGTTAGTGTCACATTAGCGTGATGTGATATAGAATGATTAATGACATTTTAACTAAATAAACGATCCGTTATAAGAATTTATTTGACTTAAAATAAAAATACAAATGCTTATTTGACTCAAATAAAAGTACAAAGATTTGATTTAACACAATAAAAGAATAACAGTTTATTTTAATTCTTAAATAGTTTAGCAACTTTTGTAGATATTATGCCTTTATTCTTTTATAGTGATGTAGATAGTTGACCTAGTCTCTAAAAGAATTATTTTATAACATAATGTTGTATAGAGAATGATGAGAACAATTAGAACCAGTGAAGTACTACTTCACGCAAAATAACTATTATTTCATGTAGAACAACTAGATAAGTTGAGCACTACTTCACGCAGAACGACTAGGATAAGTGGAACAACCATTTCACACGGATAACAAAGAAAGCAACTCAGAATAAGTGGTAGGGTTCATGAGTTACTTTCATCTTAAGATGTTCTGAAGAGTTTGGCTTGATGACTTAGATGTGGAGTCTTCTTTTTAATCTTTTCCTGAAGTACAATTATTTCTCCATCTTACCTTGTTCTTGTGTACCTATTTATATACACCTTCTTCTCTTGTACTTGTTCACGTACAACTTTTTCAACTTCTTAACTTGTACTTGTTCACGTACAACTTTTTCTCTTATGTTTTTCCATGTATATCCCTTCTCTATTACTTTCTACTCGAGAACAAGTCTTATTACATCTAATTACGTTAACGGTCGCATAATGGGTTTCTAACCACTACTTGACATTAATTCTTAATAACGATTACCCAACATTAAAACTCTTCTTAATAATGTCATTCATTGCGTGCATTAAAGCTTTTTCTTGTAACCGTCACTTTTGGCACTATATATAGAGCCTTCACAATTCATTCAGGGGGTTTTTCTTTTTTCCAAAGTTAACACATTCTCTTTTAGAGCTTCTCTTTCTAAATTCCCTTCTATTCCTTAATTCTCTTCTTATTATCTTTCATTTCCCATGACATTCAGTATTTCAAAGATTACTCTAATCTTCCTCTCTGTTGCCTCAGCGCACCTTTTACTTGTTTGCAATGTTTTTTCTCCCTATCACAAGAAACCCTTTATACATTTTGGCAACTTCACTAGGGATAGGTGATTGTATTAAGTAGACGTTTACTACCACAACTTTGCGTTACCAGAAGAAATAGAGAGTTCTACTAGCAATCAAGATGCACCTGTTCCATCCTATATTCAGGATCTAATGAGAATGATTCAAGCTTTTCAAGAAAGAATGCAAATGTTAGAGGACAATAATAAGCGGATGATGGAGACTATATCCTAACTTGCGTCCTCTATTGCGACCACTTCTCAAGCCTAACTTGTGCACCTTAATGAGAGTGTATCTGATAAAGCCATTGCTTTAATTGCAAACACTTATGGGAATGGAGGAAATGGAGAAAGTTCAACTGATGCAATAGTTGTTGCTATTGGGATGAGCTTTGTAACCAATTGGGATTGGTTAAGGCTTGATTCTAATCATGCAATAATATCATTTATATTGAATGATTAGAGGTTTTCCTTCATCAATAAGACATCAATTATAATGAGTTATAAGTCTAATTGGATGAAGTTCATGAGATTAATATGCTTTCCAAGGAAACTATAATGGGTTGCAATTATAAGATCCCTATACATCATAGCATAATCTCAAAATGTTCTTGGTCAATGTATCATTTGGACTGGACATCAATGATGCTTATAGGTTGGTATATTACATGTTCTTTACTTTAAAAGTAAGCAATCAATCCCATAGATTGAAGTATAGAGATACTTGGAACTAAAATATAGGTGCTTGCCTAGGAGAGCAAGTTCACCGAACATAACTCGCCATGAGAAGTGCATTTGGTAATACACTCCAATGTTTATGCAACACTTCTTATGTGTCAGTTGTGTAAATACTTCGTAGACTTGAGACACCGGGTTGTCTTATATATAGAGTGCTATACTTTAATTTCATCTCCACAGGTGCCTAACCAAAGATGCCTAAACAAGATGCTTTTGGGTATAGTATGAAGCATGTGAAGGCAAATGAGTGGTCAAGATAGGAATAATCACCTCAAGTATTTTAGAGGACTTATCCTATCGATTCTTGGTTAACATTAGCTTATTGAAGTCCTTAGCCAAGGCAACATGGACATTATAAAAAAGATTCATAAGTCGTTATAAAACTAATGCTATAACTGCAGGAACGACTATAGAGGTCAACAAGAGTAGATATTATACCAAGCTTTTATCATCTTGAAGATATATAATGAGGGAATGAATTACATTGATAGACTGCATACTAAAAGGTTGTTAAAGAACCCTTTAACTCTCTTAACAATTGGGTGGCCATGATGCATTACTAGATGCCAATTTTAGTCTATGAAATTGATTATAAATTAATTGATTGAAATTTATATGAATTAATTAAGTCATTAATCAATTCCATTGCCAACATGTTAGGAACCTAATAGGTCACACACAATGATTACATTTGAATTAAATTGGGAGAGTGATGGTTTAAGTTAGACTTAAATCACATGCTAGGTAATTAACTTCTATAAACTTAATTAAAAGAGTTTAATTAAGCTTTAGGCATAATTATAAATAGATATAATTATAAGACCTTGATTGCAAAATATAAAGGAAATTAATTTTGATTTTAATTTCCAAGTACTTAATTAAAAGAGTTTAATTAAGTAATGGGTCAAATCTTATAATGTGTTATAATATTGAAGGCTTAATTGTAAAATTGAAGTTAATTTAACCTAACTATATAAGTCACATTTTAACTATTTTCCATATGAGAGATTTTCACAATTGAAGAAAGCCTAATTTTTGTCAAAAAACAAAAAGGAAAAGTGTTTTCTCTCTTTGTCGTCATTCCTTTTGTGTAAAAAGGAAATTGCTTATGAAACAACTTTCAAGAAAAGTTTGACTAAACTTGTAAAAAATAAGAAAAGGACAATTGTTGTCCTCTTTGCTAGCACAAAGTATAGTTAAAAACTCCTTTCTTTGTTGAAGGTTTATGTGTGATCGTGTGTACTATCGTTGGAGGCTAAGTATTTGATTGGTTAGGGTTTTTGCTCCTTATGGTGTTCGTCGGATTGCTTCCGGAAATACCATTATGATTACAATTTACTTGGCAAGGTAACTTTCTAAATAATAATTAATTTTGTGCTTTTATGTGTTAAATATCACCAAGGTGATTTATGAGTGGAGGCATGTTACGGTTGTTTAGTTCTAAAGTTTTAATTTTCTTTCTGTTACATATTTGAGTATGTCGTCCATAGCCAAACCCATCAATTGCAAACCCAGATCCAATCAACTTAATTTCTATTGTTACACTAGCAACTACCTTTACTGTAGTAATCTCACCTGTTTCTACTTAAGGTTTTGTAACAATGGAAAAGCTCTAAAAGTTACTAGATCAAAAGAATAAGAGATTCAACTTTTTCGAGTTTGATCTTAAATTTCCTTACCCAACAAGTACAGTGTTTAAGCCATATCTTAAGGACTACATTAGTCCTATATTCTTGCAATTCAATGGTAAGACTGGTGATGCACGAGAGCATGTTATGAAGTTTGTGGAAACACTCAGAGTAGCGGGTTTGGATGATGACTTGAAGTTGAAGAAATTCTCTAAATCTTTCACTAGAGAACATTTAACGCTTTAGAGAAAGGGTGTTGGACGTATAAGAGCCTCATGATGAAAAAGAATTAGTGAAGACTTGCATTCAAGAGATGTTCGATGAGTATAGGTTACACTTGGAGAATTTACCTTTTCCAACCTTCGTTACCTTGGTAGAGGCCACATGAAGAACCAATAATACGGTTCTTAGGCAAGGGGGAGCTACTCAATTCGATAGAAAGAATACCTCAATAGTAAATGCCATTTAAGGAAGAGATAAAGAAAGAAAAAGCCCATTAAAATCAAATTTACATCTTAGAAGGGACGACCTAAAAAGAAGGTAATATGAGGAGAATAATTCTTTTCCACCATTCTTAGTTCCACTAGACAAAGTGAAAACACTTCTTCATGAATGGATTAAGGATAGATAGGTGAACTTGTCCCTTGTTACATGACCACCAACAATAGAAAAAAAGTCCAACTCAAGATATTGTGACTATCGCAAAATAGTTGGTCATTTACTTCTTGAATGTAGAGACTTGCGTAGAATATTCCACAAAAAGATGCAAGCAGGAGAGTTACTGATTGGGAACAACATGATCCAAAACAACTTGCTTCCCACTCATATATGATACTTTATGACTTTGATTCTTCATTACTTCATGTATTGAAATTTGATATTTGGAAAGAAAAGAAATTCATACTTCAACTGCTATCGTTGTTGCTTATATTTTGGCTGCAATTATATTATACTATTGGTCGCAAGCTTTATCACTTATTCTTTGACCATAATTCATCATTCATATTTTAGCTGCTAGCTTTATTACTTATAATTTGGCTATAATGATGTTTTGCTATTGCCTGCAAGCTTTATTGCTCATCTCTTAACTCTAGCTTATTACTCACAAATTGGCTGTAACTTTTACATTTACTTATTTAAAGGGTTGAACTAATCTCCTTCACATCAAGCTAAGGGTCAACCTCTTTGATGTAAAGTTGAGATTCCCCTTTGGCCACGTACAGTAATATGAAGTGTGAACATGTAACATTTATATGAATAACATTACTCTGATGAGTCTATAAAGCTAATAAAAGAGTAACCAACTATAGAATTGCATAAAGAAGAATTGCTATTGTGATTTCGTTATTCTTGAGAAGAATCACTTTTGGAAAAAGTGTCTAATCTTTTTTGCAACTTCTCTTCATGATTCTTCAATACAATAATCTTTGTTGCAATCCACCTCAGTTTCAATCTTAGCTTTGCTAGCATCATATATGAACTATAGTAATAGTTACCATTCTTGGTGTAAAGCCCGACTCTATAAAATACTTGCTATGTCATTCATGTGCTTGAAAAGATGTTTGCATACTTGGGTACCTCAGAAAAGTCATTAAATGTCGATAATGTACCAAATGGTACAACTAAGTTGAATTAAGCCTCGAACTAGTCCAAATGGAGATTTTAAAATGAAATTGAGAATTTTAAAACCCTAGAATGACTTAAAATGGTGATTCGAAGTTCGAGGATCGATTTGGAGTCAAATTGGAATTTTCATAACTTAGGGGCAAAATGGTCATTTTGCCACTCGAGGTTAAGATTTGAATGTTGGAAGAAGTTTTGACCAAGATTGACTATTTAGAACATAATTTGAGTTTGAGAAGTGAAGAATTTTAATTTTGGCATTTTTTCGAGCATAGGGGCAAAATAGTCATTTTACCGCCCAAGGGCAAAATTATAATTTTACACCACCCAACACATGTCCAGCACATGAATTTCATTTTATACCATGGATAATTATGTGTAGTGGAGAGAGATTGCTTAATTATTAAATATTTGCACATGGACCAATGGAATGGTGACACATGGTAAACTTTTGTCCATTTAATATTTTCCTTATAACAGCCAACTTAAACTCTCTAAACTCACTCTTCATGGCCGACCAAGTGAAGAACAAAGAGGGAAAAAGGAAGAACAAAACCTAGAGTGAAAATTTCAAGGGGAAATCATTGGATTTCAAGGAAACAAGTGATTAAAGGTAAAATTTCTTAATTCTAGCTAGTGATCTATCTTTCCTAAGCATTATTTTTCAATTTCCATGGTTGAGAAGCAAGTTTGCATGTGGGTATCAATGATGGCCGAATATGGGGGGATGAGTTTTGATCTTGAATTTGATTAGATTTCAAGATATTTAGGTGTTTTTAGTTGTTTTATGGTGTTAGGTATGAAAAACAAGTAAAGAAATAACATGTTCTTCAATCATTCATCATTGGCCAAATTTTCTATGTGGAATATTGATGGTGGAATTGATTTTATTTTAAGTGATTTGGTTAGGAAATTAATGATTTATGGTGTAGAAATTAAGAATGAAAAACCATAGTGTTAGTGCACTCACCATGGCCGAATTTTCCAAGAGGAATGTGAGGATGATTTTACCACATTTCATGCTATTTAATTTGTGTTTAATGATTTAGAGTATTGGGAGAGAAATGGAATTATTTGGAGTTGAATTGGACGTATTGGCCAATTAATCGGGTGATAGATCGAATTAGGCCAATACTGATTTATTTAGATATACAATGGAACCTACGTAGAATATCGTATTTAGATAGTCACTCGAGCATTTTGCATTCCATTTCATACATTAATATAGAGCCTGAAATAGTTTTGTAGTGGTATGACACAATATATTGAATTATGTGTTGTGTATTATGGATAGGTGGTGAGCCATTTGATAAGGGTAAGAGATTGTACCCGAGGACCAAGAATAGGAGTACTTCTACTCCTGATATTGTGAGTAACCTTATTATCATCTTAATTATCTAAAGTGGTTTTTATTTATTTTCGATGATTTTATGGAAAATGTGTGTAAATGGTAAATCATTTTGTTTTATAAACAAAATGTGATTAAATGAAATGATTTATTAAATTGTCTTGAAATTCAATGTTGGCTTTGAAAATGGAGTAATTGGAGACTACCTGTTGTGTTATAAATTATGGTTTGAATTGAAATGCTTATGACAACGTGGGCATGAATGGCTGGATTGGTATTTGTGTTGAAATTATATGAACTGTTGTTTGGCCTTGAGAGGCTAGATAGTGATATAATTGCCATGTCATGTTGTGGATATTTTTGTCACAACTCGAAACTGCCATCGAGCCCATGACAACCATCGTGATGTCTCGATAGACATTCCTTGTCACGACCCGAAACTTCCCTCGTGCCCATGACAACCGCCACGACATCCCCATTGACATTCATTATCCGGATTGCTAATCGGAACCCCGTAAGGCTTACGTACCAGTTTTGAGCCTTCCCTGTGAGTAATTCTATCCAAACATCCCATTTTGATGGTATACAACTCATTTCTAGCTTAAATAAATCAAAACATAAAATTTGACTCACAATGAAGGCTAGAAACTGGTACGTAAGCCTTACGGGGTTCCGGTTGGCATTTCGGATAATGAATGTCAATGGGGACGTCATGGCAGTTGTCATGGGCCCGAGGGAAGTTTCGGGTCATGACAATTTGATTGGTATCAAAGCTTTTGGTTTAAAAGCTTATGATTTTGAAAGAAATTTTGATTTTTTAAGTTCTTGGATTTAAAGTTATTTTAAAATAAATTACAATGCTAGTAATTAAGATTAGCTAGTTGCATATAGAGTTTTAGGTTATCTAAACCAATTTCGTTCTTTTTGTATATCATTATGCCTCTTCGACATGAGCTACCACCTATCCCTAGACCTACCGGTAGAGGGAGAGGTCACCCTAGTCGGAATCTGTCAGATCTTGTGGAAGAGGAATCGACTGCATCATCTTTTAGAGTGGCGTCTGCTACAGAGCAGCACGACAGTCCCCCACATCCTACACCTCTTCCACCACCTGTTGCTACTCCTAGTGTACCCGCCATGTCACTTGAGCAGCCCAAGCATTAGCAGCATTTCTTACCATGATGGCTGGTCAAGCTCAAGCTAGTCAGGTTCCGTCAGTAGTGCCTCAAGTTGCTCCTACAGTTCAGCAGGCACAGAATGTGTCTATCTCCAAGAAATTGAAGGAAGCTAGGCAACTTGGTTGAGTCTCGTTTACTGGTGAGTTGGATGCGACTGTAGTTAGGGATTGGGTTATTCAGGTATCGGAGACTTTGGCGGATATGGGATTAGATGATGGGATGAAGTTAAAGGTGGCTACATGGTTACTTGAGAAGAGAGCCCATACTTGGTGGAGTTCAGTGAAGTCTCGCTCTCCTATACCACTGACTTGGACGGATTTCTTCTGAGAGTTCGATGGTCAGTACTACACTTATTTCCATCAGAAGGAGAAAAAGAGAAAGTTTCTGAGCTTGAAATAGGGGAATATGACCATTGAGGAATATGAGACTCGTTTTAACGAGTTGATGTCTTATGTACCTGAGTTGGTGAGATTGGAACAAGATTAGGTAAACTACTTTGAGGAGGGACTCCGTAATGAGATATTGGAGCGTATGCTAGTGATTGGCAAGGAGTCGTATAAGGAAGTGGTGCAGATGGCTTTACGGACTGAGAAGCTCGCCTTTAAGAATAAACGGATCCGAGCTGAGTTTACAAAGAGAAGGAATCTGCCTACGTTCCCGGGTCAGTTTTCAAAGAGAGGTAGAGATTCAACATCTACTGCGGGAAGTACTACCTCAGCATCCGTAGCATCGACTAGACCTCCATCTCAGCAGTCACAGTCGAGATCTTCTAGATTCGGTCGGCCAGTGATGAGTAGTTAGGGGAGGACTTCAAGAGGATTGGACAGATGCCGTAATTGAGGAGGATTTCATGTTGGGTCATGTAGAGAGGTTGTAAAGTGTTTTCAATGTGGCCAACAAAGGCATATGAGGAGAGATTGTCCTCAAATGAGATGAGTTGCGGTAGCTGCTTCTACTCCTCCGACTCGTCCTAGTATATCGTAGAGAGACACTTCGGGATCACAGTCCAGACAGGGCCCAGTGATACGGTCAGGAATAGGGAGTAATACCCCAAAGCAGCCATCTTCCAGACCGCAGCCCTAGATTTCGACCAAGATCTTCGCAGTGACTGAAGATGAAGCCCGGGTTCGACCTAGCACAGTGACAGGTACTATGATTTTGTTTGATAGATATACACATGTTTTGATAGATTCGGGTTTCGATAGATCATATGTCAGCACTGCATTTGCACATTTGTCGATAAGAACTTGTCGCACTAAAGGAGGAGATTGTAGTTCACACCCTTTTGGGAGAGCAGTTGGTCAGAGATATGTGTTATAGAGATTGTGGAGTTAAGATAGGTGAAGAAGAGTTTAGGGGTGACTTAATTCCTTTAGAGATTTGTGACTTTGATTTGATCTTGGGTATGGATTGGTTGAGTGCACACCGAGCGAACGTAGATTGTTTCCAGAACGAAGTAGTGCTTTGGACTTCTGAGGGAGCAGAGGTGATATTTGTTGGGGAACGTCGAGTTTTACCGTTTTGTGTAATCTCGGTAATTAAGGCATTGAAAATGGTGCATAAAGGGTATCCAGCTTACTTGGCTTATGTGGTTGATTCTACAAGAGGGGAATCTGAGCTAGAAGATGTCCCAATAGTGAGTGAGTTCTCGGATGTGTTTCCTGATGAGTTACCGAGACTACCTCCAGATAGAGAGCTTGAGTTCCCTATTGACTTACTTCCGGGTACTGCACCTATTTCTATTCCCCTGTACAGAATGGCTCTGGTGGAACTAAAGGAGCTGAAAGTTCAATTGCAAGACCTGGTAGATAAGGGTTTCATTCATCCTATTATTTCACCTTAGGGAGCACCGGTTTTATTTGTTAAGAAAAAAGATAGCACTTTTCGATTGTGTATCGACTATCGTCAGTTTAACCGAGTGACCATCAAGAATAAGTATCCTCTACCTAGGATTGATGATTTGTTTGATCAGTTGCGAGGTGCTATGGTGTTCTCTAAGATTGATTTGAGGTCTGGGTATTATCAGTTAAAGATTAAGGAGTAGGATGTACCCAAGATTGCATTTAGGACGAGGTATGAGCATTATGAGTTTTTGGTTATGTCGTTTGGTTTGACTAATGCCCCGGTAGCTTTTATGGATCTGATGAACAGGGTGTTCCATCCTTATTTGGACAAGTTTGTTATTGTGTTCATTGATGACATCCTGGTTTACTCGAGAGATAATGATGAGCATGCTGCCCACTTGCGTATAGTATTGCAGACTTTGCGGGAAAGACAGTTGTATGCAAAGTTTTCAAAGTGTGAGTTTTAGTTATAGGAAGTGGTATTCTTGGGACACGTAGTATCGGGCGCTGGAATTTATGTTGATCCCAAGAAGATAGAGGCAATTGTGCAATGGGAACAACCGCGGACAGTGACGGAGATTCGTAGTTTCCTCGGATTAGCCGGTTATTATCGGAGGTTTGTTCAAGGATTTTCATTGATAGTAGCTCCTTTGACCCGTCTGACTCGTAAGGGAGTTAAATTTGTGTGGGATGATCTCTGTGAGAGTCAGTTTCAGGAGTTGAAGAATCGGTTGACATCCGCTCCCGTGTTGACACTTCCTGTGAGTGGTAAGGAATTTGTAGTATATAGTGATGCCTCTAAGATGGGATTAGGGTGTGTACCGATGCAAGATGAGAAAGTAATAGCCTATGCTTCCCGACAGCTGAAAAAGCATGAGGTAAATTACCCTACCCATGATTTGGAGTAAACAGCGGTAGTGTTTGCACTGAAAATTTGGAGGCATTACTTGTATAGTGAGCATTGTCGTATCTTTACAGATCACAAGAGTTTAAAATATTTGATCACTCAGAAGGAGCTAAATTTGAGGCAAAGGCGATGGTTGGAGTTGATAAAAGATTATGACTTGGTGATAAACTATCATCCGGGTAAGGCGAACGTTGTTGCTGATGCCTTAAGTTGTAAGTTTTTATCGTCTTTAGCTACATTTCAGAGTTGTTATTTTCTAGCTTTATTAGAGATGAAATCTCTCGGGGTCCAGTTGAGAAATGGTGAGGATGGATCCCTATTGGCAAGCTTTATTGTGCGACCTACATTGCTCAATCAGATCAAGGACATTCAGAGGTCTGATAACGAGTTAAGGAAGGAAGTGCAGAAATTGATAAATGGGGGTGTTAGTGATTTCAGACTCGGGGATGATGATATTTTGATGTTCAAAGATTGGGTCTGTGTTCCTGAGGGAAATCAGTTGACACAGGCGATTATGGAAGAAGCCCATTCATCTGCCTATGCATTGCATCCCGGAAGCACCAAGATGTATCGGACTATACGGGACAGTTATTGGTGGCTGGGTATGAAGCGAGACGTAGCAGAATTCGTAGCAAAGTGTCTCGTATGTCAGCAAGTTAAGGCGGAGCATCAGAAGCCAGCAGGTACACTTTAGTCTTTACTATTCCCGAGTGGAAATGAGAGCATGTAACTATGGATTTTGTTTTGGGACTGCTGCGGACACAGAGGGGAAATGATGCAATCTGGGTGATCGTAGATCGGTTGACTAAGTCTGCTCACTTTTTAGCTGTCCATAGTACATACTCTATTGAGAAGCTAGCTTAGCTTTATATAGATGAGATCGTGAGGCTACATGGAGTTCCTGTTTCTATAGTGTCAGAACGAGATCCTCGATTTACTTCTCGATTCTGGCTTAAATTTCAAGAAGCTCTCAGAACCAAATTGAGATTTAGCATTGCTTTTCACCCACAGACGGATGATCAGTCAAAGAGGACTATCCAAACTATGGAGGACATGTTGAGGGCTTGTGTCATGGACTTTCTTAGGAGTTGGGATAGACACTTGCCATTAGTGGAATTTGCTTACAACAATAGCTTCTAGTCTAGCATCGGTATTGCACCATACGAAGCTTTATATGGAAGGAAATGTCGTACTCCACTTTGTTGGGATGAAGTAGGTGAAAGAAAGTTAGTTAGTGTGGAATTGATCGATCTAACTAATGACAAGGTTAAGGTTGTACAAGAGCAAATGAAGGTAGCCAAGGATAGGCAGAAGAGCTATGCAGATAAACGGAGAAAAGACTTAGAGTTTGAGATCAGTGATAGGGTTTTTCTTAAGGTTTTTCCGTGGAAAGGTAATAATTTGAATACTTTGAAATATTAAGTTCTTTTTTATTATGCTATGATGATAAATTATGGTGTTTTAATGGATGCTTAAAGGTGTAATTCGATTTGCCAAATGAGGGAAGCTTAACCCGAGGTATATTGGACCATTCTGAATCATTGAGAGAATTGGACAAGTGGCTTATCGGTTAGAACTACCTTCGGAGTTAGATCGGATCCACAATGTTTTCCATGTCTCCATGCTTAAGAAATATGTACTAGATCCTTCTCACATCCTCGAATCACCTCCGATCGAGTTGCATGACGACTTGAAGTTCGAAGTGCAACCTGTGAGTATTTTGGATCGAAAAGATCGCGTACTGAGGAACAAGAGCATTCCAATGGTCAAAGTGTTGTGGAGGAATGCTCGAATGGAGGAAATGACATGGGAAGTAGAACACTAGATGAGGAACCAATACCTGCATTTATTCGTCGAATCGGATAAGTGAAATTTTGAGGTCAAAATTTTATTTTTAAGGGGGGTAGAGTTGTAAAACCCAACCCTATAAATACATGTCATGACATACATACAATGGAGTGAAATTTTTTTATTAATATTGACTATTTGGAGTTTAATTTGATGATAAGAAGTGAAAAATTTCAGTTTCGGTAATTTTCGAAACATAGGGGCAAAATAGTAATTTTGTCACCTCGGGGTAAAATCGTAATTTTCACCAGTCAAAACTTGTCAAAATCAAAGGATTTATTCATTTTTGGTATGAATGAACATGGTGTTTGAAGTGGTGAAAATTTGAAATTTTCAGAACGAAATTTTAAAACGGGTACCACAAGAAAGTGACACGTGGCTTTTTTTATTGAAATAATATTATTTTAATCAAATCAGCCCATTTAAGCTTCAGCCATCGAGGGGGTTCGGCCATAAAGGGGAGAACAAGGGGAAAAATAGGGAGAAAAGGAAGAAAAGAGAAAAACAAAAGAAAAGTTTGAAATTCGACGAAGGATTCGCGGTTTTCTCGCCAAACGGTAAGATTTCTCGACTTTAACTCGATTTCTACCCTTCCTAAGTTCTTGTTTCCACTTAACATGCTTCAAGAGAGAGATCACAAAATGGATCTAAGGGCTGACCGAAATTTTAGGGGGGAGATTTTGAATTTTTCAAGTTTCGATTCTTAGTTAAATCGATAGTTTTGGTTAGTTAGATGCGTTTAGAAATGAAATTGGACATGAAAGCATAGATTTTCACCTTACCCACTCAAGGTCGAATGCTCAATGCTGTGCCATGGTGATGAACTGATTTTTATTCAAATGGAATTGATGAGAAAATGATGAAAAATGATTAAATGTGCTAGAAAAACAAAGTAGAATATTTATCGGGTTAATGTCCCATTTTGATCGAATTTTTTTAAGGAAGAAGGTGATCTGATTTTGGTGATTTCAAAGGGTTGTGGGCTGGTATTTAATGGTAAAAAATGTTGGAGAGAGAATGGGACGATTTAGAGCAAAAATGGAGCGCGTTAGCAATTTATCGAGTAAAGTGCCGAAAATAGGTTAATACCGCGTTTAAGCTGTTTTAGGCCGTTGCATTTCATACCATGCATTAGTATAAGATTTAAATCAATTATATAGTGATTTAGTATTAATGTATTGAATTGTGTGATTTTTGTAATTTGTCAAGGAGGTGAGACATCCGGTAAAGGCAAGGAGGTCATTCCCGAGGAATTGTGATCGGGATGCCTTTTTGAGAGAATCTGATTTATAGAAACTGTGAGTAAACCTACTATTATTGTAAACTATCTAGAGTTTATTTTTAAATGTTAATTATGGATTTTATGCAAAGAAAATGATTATAAAAAGAGAAGTTTTGGCTGTATAGAAATAAATAGATTTAAATGAAAACATTTTTGGATTATGTGAATATTTGATCTTTGTAAAAAAATTGAGTAGCTTGGAGGCCTTCACTTATGTTATAAATGACATTTTGATGAAATTGGCTTATGAGATTGTGAGTATATGTGGCTGTATTATAAACTGTATTGGGAATAAATGTAAGCTGGATTTTTACTATGCAGGCTGGATAAATAAATAAAAGCCACGTTATACTGTCGAAATTTTATTAACATTGGTGGGTTTAGTCACTGCAGTGACGGGTTTTCGTAGACCGCCTATTAAAGGGGCACGGTAAACCCAGTTATATAGTTACTCCGGTTGTAGAGGCGAGGAGGGTAACTCCCGGGGTGGTGTTAGAGTTCACTTCACGTCGAACCCCCACGTGAATGTGTAACTCGGCCAACGCCAAGGAACGGCTTGTTTTTAAAACTAAAACGTGTTTAATGTGTAAATGTCTTGACAACTTTGGTAGACTTAGTTAGATGCCTCGGCCAAGGTATCCCTGAGGACTAGTTTTGGTTTGAGCCATGATTTTAATAAAAGTCATAAGCATTAACAATTGTTTTGGATAAATTATAAATATTTCTTGATTTAAGAAAAAAAAATGAAACTTTATGAAATGGTTTGTAATAGCTATTTAAATTTGCCTCCATTTTACTTACCTTTAGATGTTTATGATAATGTTTGTTTACTCATTGGGATTGCAAAATCTCACCCACCTCCTTTCCAAACATTTCAGGCCTGTGGTAGCTTGTAGATACCAGATTTTGTCGAGGACTACCGTAGATCGTCATACCACAACAGATAGTAGGTTTACTGCCATTGTCGTATTTGTATAGTTATGAGCCCACCGGTCATTGTAATTATTATTGTACATTATAACTTTGTAACTTAATGTATGTATGAATTTATTTTACTTTCACGCTATAAAAATTACTTACACGTGTGTCTATAAAAATTATTTTATAAGAAAATGAAATATTTTTATCAATATTTTATAAAAATTACTTACACGTTAAAAAGAAGGTTTCGGACTTCCGATTTCAAATCCGATTTCAGATTATGTATTTTGGATGTATAAACTACATTTTTACCAAATTTTAATATTTTCGTCGAAAAATGACCAAAATACCCCCGTGAGTCAAATTTTATGTTTTGATTTATTTAAGCCAGAAATGAGTTCTAAACCATCAAAATGGGATGTTTGGAAAGAATTACTCACAGGGAAGTCTAGAAACTGGTACGTAAGCCTTACGGGGTTCCGGTTGGCATTCCGGATAATGAATGTCAATGGGGACGTCGTGGCGGTTGTCATGGGCCCGAAGGAAGTTCCGGGTCGTGACATTCCTACCTCGAATGTCGACCGAAACCTCGCAAGGCTTTAATACCAGTTTTCGCACCTCCCCTATGAGCAACAGTTGTCAAATCTCATGTTTCAAAGAGTTTTGAGCTTTTTCCAACTCAAAACAATAGAACAATAATTTTCGCCTCACAAGGGCATTTTAGTCATTTTTTTTTTGAAAATCTCGAAATCGGCTAAAACATAGTAGGTGAGTAGAAAACACATATTTCATGACTAAAAATAAATTTAGATGTCCAAAACGTTCGTTTGAAGTGAAATTGTGACTTCTTGAATATAATAAAAATATTCAATAAAATAATCTATTTTCTTATAAAATAATTTTTTTAAAGAAGTATCGGTAAATAATTTTTGTAGCATAAAAACAAAATAAATTCGTACATAGTATAATACAGATAATTAGAGTGTGCAATTACATTTACAATGACACGTGGGCCCATGACTAACCAAAAGCATCAGAAGCTGTGAACTTATAGTTTTTAATGATTCAAGTCCAACTGTTGTCCTTGACAAAATTCGCTAACTACGGACTACCTTGAGCTTGAAATGGTGGAAATGAGGGTGGTAAGATTATAAAATCGCAGTGAATAAACAGACATCATCAAAAATATCTAAAGTCGAGTAAGTGGAGACAAATAAAATATCCCATCACAATACGTTTTTCATAACTTGAAGATTCATCCCTACCCGTGTAAACCATTGCATTTCATTAAATTTTCAACAAGGCTTATGAATTTCTTGAAAACTGGGCTTATGCCAAAACTAATACTCGTTGATGCCTTGTATAAGGGCATCCGTTCGAGTTCGCCAAGGCTGTAAAAATTTCATAATCTCTCAAAATACAGCCATTCCTTGGCGTTGGTTGAGTCTCACTTTCACGTGGTGATTAGGCGTGAAGTGAACTCAAACCTCACCCCAGAAGATACCCTACGCGCCTCTCCAATCGAGGTAAGAATCAGTCGGGTTTACCATGCCCTCTCTAAATAGGCTGGTCCACGAAAACCTGCCACTACAGTGTATTTCTTAATAAAATCACAATAGCATGGCATGGCAATTTCATTATTATCCAATTTATCAAGACAAAGCAGACATTTTGTATTTCTCAACACAATTATCAAATTAGCCAATCATGCCATATTTACCATAAGCCATTCAATTCAAATAATCAATTTGTAATACAAGTAGGCAGTCTCCAATTCTCTATTTTCAAAATCATCATTAATTTCAAAACAATTTACAAAGTAATTTCATTTAAACACATTTGTTTATAAAACATGAAAATTTACCTTTTAAATCCATTTTCCACAAAATCAACAAATCAGATAAAAACCACTTTAGATAATTAAAATGATAATAAGGTTACTCACAGTATTAGGAGTTCGAAATACTCCTATTCCCGATCCTCAAGCACAATGTCTTTACTTTTACTAGTATAGTTTGCTCACCACCTATCCATAATGCACAGTAAACAATTCACTGAATTGGTGCTAAATTGATATCAAACTGAATCAGGCTCTATACTGAAGCATAAAATGGAATGTGAAATGCTCGGGTGACTATCTAAATACGATGTCCGACCTAACTTGCCTATACACGGTTTAAATTGCTAAAACCTTCAATTCAACTTCAATTCTATCCATTTCACTTTCAATACTCCAATTATATTTAAAATACCTCAATGATTGTGAATGTAATTTAATTTATCAGTCTTGAACCACAAAACACATATGTTTACACATTAAGTAAAAATTCAGATTTTCATGCCAAGTTTTCCTATTTAATTTTTAACATCACCAATCATCAAATTCCATCAAAATGCCATAAAATATCACAATTTCCAGCCTCAATATTCTCCCTATGAAATTCGGCTATAAAGAATTTAATGAAGAGCAAATTATTTTCTTGCTAAATTTTTAGACTACACATTACTAACTAACTAAAAACACTAGATTACACCAAAATCTAACCAAATCAACCATCATTCTCTCTCTCTACATGTTCGGCTAGCATGGGTTCATCATGAAAACTTGAGTTCTAAGCATGGAAAATGAGAAAGAAATCATAGGAAAGATAGATCACAAGTAAAAATCAAGAAATTTTACCTTTACTTGCTAAATCCCTTGAAATCCCACACTTTTTCTTCAATTTTTCCTCCTAGGGTTTCTTTCTTTCTTTCCTTCTTTTGTTCTTGCTTGGCCGACCATGATAAAGAGAATGGAATGGTGTGGGCTGATTTTTATAGTAAAATATTAAAATATTCAAACTTACCACGTGTCACTTCTTCATTGGTCCACTTTTTAAATACTTATCCTTTAAACTTTAATTCACCACCACATAAAATACCATAATTATCCATACCAAAAATGAGCAAAATCCATAAATTTGACAAGTGTTGGGTGGTGAAAATTACAATTTTGCCTCGAGATGGCAAAATTACCATTTTGCCCCTGTGCTTTTAAAAATACCGAAATTACAATTTTTCACTTCTCAACCTCAAATTATACTCCAATAAGTCAAATGTGATCAAAATCTTTTCTAAAAATTCCCATTTTGTCTTCGGGTGGCAAAATGACCATTTTGCCCTTAGATCATGAAAATTTCGATTTCACTCCAAATCAGCCCTCGAACTCCGAATCACCATTTTAAGTTATTCTTGGACTTTAAAATTCTCAATTTCATCTTAAAATCTTCATTTGAACTTGTTCGAGGCTTAAATCGACTTAGTTGTACCTCTAGTTACAATACCGACTTTTATCGATTTTTCAGGGCTTTCCAAGTATGCAGGCATTCTATCACTCATATGTATGACATGGCAAATACTATGTAAGGTCGGGCTTGATATCACTACCCCTCTTAAAATAAAATTTTAACCTCAAAATTTCACTTATCAAATTCAAAGCAACATTGGGGGTATTGTCTTCTCCTCTAATGCTTAACTACCTATGTTATTTCCTTTATAGGAAATTTTTGATTTATTCACCTTATTTTCCTCCAGTTCAACTTGAGTAATTCTCTCTTGTCTATCATTGTCCTTTAAGATCATATCTACAGTATCTTTCATAGTCATGATTTCTTATATCAAAACTCCAAACATGTCTCTATTACTATCATTAAACTTGAATCATAACTTCGTCTCAATCATACCAATTTCGATCACATTTTATACCTTTTTATGTTTATCAATCACCGTCTTATTACTTCATTCCTTATCAACCTCTCAATATTCATTCATTCCTATCCTCACACACTATTATATATCTTGCAGTATCATTAGCATGCCATATTCATTTCTGTACGTATTCTCAACATTAGAGAAGATTAATAGTCTTAATTATTTCCACATGTTTCGTGCTTATCTCACAGTTATAAAATGTCAATCTTTTTAATCATATTAACCCATCTCGTATAACTTATTCCTTGATATCATTCCCTTGACTATTTGCCAAAGTCTTTTATGTCCACGTGGCTCAACTTTTGATGAGATTTCTTATCATTGTACTACCTACATGACTCATCATATATTAAGTTTGAATCTTGAACCACTAAAAACCATTCTTCACTTTAGTTGATCACAACAGTAACCCCACATATGCGTATATGCCTTATAATTCCATTGATGCTTCAAAAATTTATCTTGATTTGATCATTGCATAAGATGCAATATCACAATTCCTAAGAGTCATCTTTTTCCTCGATCATCTCTCATGCCTCTACATTACTTTGTATCCTTCTTATATTCTAACATCAATTTGTCACTTAAGATTTAAACTCATTTAAATCATGTATACTCCAAGCATTTTTGAGTTCCAATTTCCACAATATATTAAGAAATTTCATAGCAATATTCTATGTAAATTCATTTGCTATTTTATTCTTCAAATCCTTATTTACACTCTCATCACTTGGTATTGATATCTCTTATCACTAGTCTATACCTTCGTCTAACTTTTCACTCACTTTATCCAGGTTGGACTCATGCTTCATTTTCCGTTACAGCAAAAATTCTTGTCAAAGAATGAGTCTGTGGTCTAGAAGGTGGATATGCTGAGGTGTTACTCTCCACATTAGACTGTATAGCTACTCCCTGTCTCGGGTGTAATCTAGAGGAATCTCTCCTCTATATATTCGTATGAGCTAGTGGAGATGGAGCAGCTATAGTAGCCTGTCCTAACTGTGGGCAATTACTCCGAATGTGACCAGGCTGACCATAGCGATAACATCGTACAAGCTCCTTACACAGCCCGACATGATATTTCCTACAATTCCAGCATCTATCAAAATCTCTGAAATTCTTCCCAGAAGTAGTCATCTCAAACCTACTAAATTTTGGAGGCCTCTGTTGTGTCTATGCAAATGGAGGTCGTGAAGATGTCACTGGAATAGAAGTGGTGCTTCCTAAAACAGATAAATTTTTGCCCTTTTTTGATGGCTGATTGGAAGATCCACTCAGATTTCTTCTCTTTGCAAATTCAGCTTGCATTCTCCTATTTTCATTTGTGAGCTTCTTGGCCCTTAAAGCCATCTGTACTACTTCCTTATGTGGCTCCCTGCCTGTTATTGTCATTCGTTCCCTAATCTTATTACAGAGCCCTTCCTCAAAATAACTAGCCTGATCTTGCTCTGTTCTCACCAATTTTGAGACGTACAACATTAGCTCGTTAAAACGAGCCTCGTACTCCTCTACCATTAAATTCTCCTGTTTCAAACTCAGAAATTTTCTTTTCTTTTCTTTTTAATGGAAATGAGTGAAATACTGACCATCAAACTCTTTGATAAAGTCTGACCAAGTCAGTGGAGTGGTGGAACGGGATTTTTGTCAAGCCCAACCTTACAAAATATTTATCATGTCATACATGTGATAGGTACATTCTGGCATACTTGAATGCCTCGGAACAATTTTCAAAACTCGATATTGTACCTAGAGGTACAGTTAAGTGGATTTAAACCTCGAACAAGTTCAAATAAGGATTTTAAAAGTAAAACTAGAAATTTCACAATCCAGGGATTTCTTAAAATGGTGATTCAGAGTTCGAGGTCCGGTTTGGAGTTAATCGGGAACATTGACCGATTAGGGGCAAATGGTCATTTTGTCACCTAAAATTTAAATGTGGTTATTTAATGAAAATTTTTACCAAGATTAATTATTTGAAGTATAATATGATCATTTGAAGCATAATATGAGGTTTTGCAGTGGAAAATTTTAATTTTCAGTATTTTTGGAGCACAGGGGCAAAACATTAATTTTACCACCAGAGGACAAAATGGAAATTTTTAGAAAACATTTTGACTCCATTTGATTAAGATTGATCAATTGGAGTGTAATTTGAGGTTGGAAAGTGAAAATAATGTAATTTCAGTACTTTTCGGAGTATAGGGGTAAAATCATAATTTTACCACCCCGGGGGCAAAGCGGTAAATTTTCACCCCCAGCACTTGTCAAATTGGTGGATTTTATTTGTGGTGGGAATGGATAAATATGAGAATTGTGCGGTGGAGAATTAAAGAATTAAAAGTCAAATATTTAAAAATTGAGCAAATTAGAAAATGCCATGTGTCATACCTTTATTATTTTATTATTTTTTTTATAAAAAAGGCATAAAAATCAACCATAACCCGCATTCTCTCTCATCATATTTAGCCAAGCAAGGAAAAAAAGAGAAACCAAGGAAGAACAAACCCTAGGTAGGGGAAAATCAAAGAAAAAGTGTGGAAAATCAAGGAAACTAGTGTTTAAAGGTAAAATTTCTTAACTTTGCTTATTGATCTACACTACCCATGCTTTATTTTCCCATTTTCATAGCTGAATTTCATGGTTTCATAATGAGTTCAATTCTGATCAAATGGGTTTAGTGAGAGAAATGATGATGGTTTGATTTGATTTTGAGTTATGTTAGTGTTTAGAGTTAGTTTAGCATGTTAGGAAACAAAACAACAAGAAAAGAATCCATTTTTCCCATGAACCATCCATGGTCGAATTTCATGAAGAATGTAGTGAGAATGAAATGATTTCATTTCAAGTTAAATGGGTTAAGCAAGGATGAATTATGGTGAGAGAAGTAAGTAATGTTAGTGTTTAATTGGTTAATGATAAATGGTGTGAATTGGCAAGAACACAATATGTTCTTCATTTAACCCATTTTGCCTGAATTTTCTAGGGGAAGAATTGATGCTGAAATTGATGATATTTCATGCTATTTTGGTGATAACTGATGTTTGGTGAGGTTAGAAATTAAATGAGAATTTTTGGTGCAAAGATATAAATTTTACCTAATAGGGGTAAAAACATAATTTATGGTCTAGGACTGATACACTAACCCACATTTACAGTAATTGAGTATTTTGGATATAATTGGACTATTAGAAATTGAAATGGGTCAAATCGAAGTTAAATTGAGGATTTTAGCAATTTAGACAATGTGTAGGTGAGTCGATCGGACACCGTGATTAAATGACAGTCCGAACCATTTTTATCTGATTTCCATGCATGATGTAGAGCATGGAATCATTTATTGTGGTTTGACACAAATAATTGAAAATGTGTCGAAAATTTTGTATAGGTGGTGAGCCATTGGATACAGGTAAAGGATTGTACCCGCGAACTGAAAATAGGAGTATTTCTACTCCTAATACAGTAAGTAAACTTATTATCGTCTTAATTGTTTAGAGTAGTTTTTATTCAATTGTGTGATTTTATAGAAAATGGATTTAATTGGTAAATTGTTATATTTTATGGGAAATTATGATTTTATAAAATGATTTTATAAATTTTTTGAAAAATTGAATAATGGTTTCAAAAATAGAGTAATGGGAGACTACTTAATTGTATTGTAAATTATTGTTTGAATTGTATGGCATATGATGATTGTGGGCATGACAGGCTGTTTTTATAATTTGATAAATACGTGAACTGCTTTGATTTGCCTTGATAGACAAGGTAAGGATTGTGGGCCATGTTATGCTATAGTGATTTTCATTTAATTGGTGGGATATAATTGTGGTTGTGCAGTGATGGGGCTTTCTGTGGACGTGCCTTTAAGAGGGGCACGGGAACCCAATTATTGTGCTTACCTCGGTAGAGAGGCACGTAGGGTATCTCCCGAGGTAAGATTTGAGTTCACTTCACACCTAACCACCTCGTAGAAGTGAGACTCAACCAATGCCTAGGAACGTGTCAAACCCTACTTTATAAAATAATTACGATGTCATTTACATACTCAATAGAATGTTTACATATTTGGGAAGTTCGCGAAATCGTTAAAAGACAATATTGCCCCTTACGATACCATTAAGTCAATTAAACCTCGAACAAGTTCAAATAAGGATTTCAAGAGTGAAATCGAGGATTTCACAATCCAGGGATTACTCAAAACAGTGATTCGGAGTTCAAGGTCCGGTTTGGAGTCAGTCAGGAATATTGACCGATTAGGGGCAAAACGATCATTTTGCCATTTAAGGACAAAATGGAGATTTCTATAAAACATTTTGATCACATTCGACCAGGATTAATCATTTCAAGTATAATATGATTATTGGAGCATAAAATGAAGTTTGGCAGTGATAAATTTAATTTCCCGGTAGTTTTGGAGCATAATGGTAAAATGGTAATGCAGCCACCTGAGGATAAAACGGGAATTTTTAGAAAATATTTGGCCCCATTTGATTAAGATTGATCAATTGAAGTATTATTTGAGGTTGAAAAGTGAAAATAATGTAATTTCGGTACTTTTCGGAATATAGGGACAAAATCGTAATTTTACCACTAGAGGATGAAATTTAAGTTTTCGAGAGAATTTGGATCAAATATGGTTAATAGAAGTATGATATGAGTATGAGGAGTGAAAAATATGAATTTTGGTAATTTTTTAGTTTTTGGGGTAAAAATGTAATTTTTCACTTTTACGGGGATAAAAATGTAATTTTACAAAATTACTCCACCAAGACTTTGGAAAAGTCTGGAAATTTCATCCTAGACATGGATAAGAGAAGGAAAATTTATGGTGGAAAAAGAAAGTCAAAGAAAGATTAATAAAAAAATAAATTAATAAAATATTAAAAATATTAACAAAATAATATTATTTTATTTAGCTTTTAAAAAGCCATAAAAATCAGCCATTTCTTCCCCAATATTCGGCCAAACCAGAAGAGAGAGAGAGAGAAACCAAAAATAAAACCCTAGAGTGAGAAAATCAAAGAAAAAGTGTGAACAATCAAGGAAATTAGGTGAAAAAGGTATGATTTTTCATTTTTGCTTGAGATCTTTTATTTCTAAGCAATTTCCTTTACTTTTCCATGTTTGAAATGCATGTTTTCATGGTGAATCAAGGGCTGGTCTATAAAGCCCGACCTTATTTTATCCGTGACATGACATTCAGATGCATTGAATAGCATGTTTGCATATTGAATTTCCCCGAAAAGATAGTTACATGACAATATTGCCCCTAATAGTATAGTTAAGTTGAATAAGCCTCGAACTAGTTCAAATAGGAATTTTAAGAGTGAAATTAAGGATTTCACAGTCCAAGGATTACTCAAAACAGTGATTTAGAGTTCGATGTTCGGTTTGGAGTTAATCGAGAAAATTGACTGATTAGGGACAAAATAGTCATTTTATTATTTAAAGACAAAATGGAGATTTTCATAAAAGATTTTGATCACATTTGATTAAGATTAATTATTTGAAGTATAATATGATTTATTGGAATATAAAATGAAATTGGCAGTGATAAATTTAATTTCTCAATAGTTTTGGAACACAAGGGCAAAATATTAATTTTGCCATTAAAGGACAAAACGAGAATTTTTGGAAAAGATTTTGACAAAAATTGATCAAGATTATTTATTTAGATTATTTAGAACATAATTTGAGGATTTAGCAGTAAAAAGTTTCAATTTTCAGTACATTTTGGAGTATAAGGGCAAAATGGTAATTGTGCCACCAGAGGATCAAATTTAATTTTTTGAGAGAATTTAGATCAAATTTGATAAATTGGAGTGTGGTATGAGTTTGAGGAGTGAAAAATATGCATTTTGGTAATTTTTCAATTTTTAGGGCAAAAATGTAATTTTACACTTTTTCGGGGGCAAAAGTGTAATTTTGTAAAATTACACCACCAAAAGTTTTGGAATGGTCTAGAAACTTCATGAAAGCTATGGACAAGGGAAGAGATTGTCACGACTCGGAATCTCCCATCGAGCCCATGACAACTGTCGCGATGTCTCGATAAGCACTCAATCCTCGAGTACTCTATCGAGACCTCGCAAGGCATCTCATACTAGTTTTCCATCTCTCCCATGGTTAATAATTTTCGAGAAACATTTTTCAGAGAATAAAATTTATATTTTAGATTAAAACAGTCGAAATGCGTAATTAACCACACAGGAGCATTTTCGTATTTTGTTTTGTTCAAAAATTTCAAAATCCAGTTTTCTGAATATAAAGGTAGAATAAATTTATACATCATAACATGTGAATAACTCAATTGTACAAATCAGTTTACAATGACACGTGGGCCCTACTATGTACAACTATGTACCTTTGTATGCTAAGGACGTGGCTTCAATCAAGCCTCTATATGCACTTTGAGTGCTTACCAATGATCTCGAGCCTGAAAGGGGGAACAGAGGGTGGTAAGTTTTACAACCCAGTAAGTTAGATAATTACTATCTACAACATCTAAAGTCGAGTAGATGGAAACAAGTGCAAATATCGAGTAATAACACATTTCATAGCACATACTTGAATTCTATTCAACCAATTTATTTCAATTTCATGAATATTCATCAAAATTATCAAAATCATCAAAATTATAAAATCATTAGAGCTTATGATTTTCCTTAAAACCCGGCTTATGCCAAATCTTTACTCGGTGATGCCTTGGCCTGAGGCACCATAACCGAGTCCGCCAAGTATGTTATAAACATATTTCATTTAGAAGTACAACCGTTCCTTGGCGTTGACCAAATTCATCTTCACGTGGTGGTTTAGCGCGAAGAGAATTTTAACATTACCTCGGGAGTTCCCCTACGCGCCTCTCCCACTGAGGTAACAATTAATCAAGTTAACTGTGCACCTCATAAAGGCAGTCCATGGCAACCCTCACTGCAGTGTTTTATTACTCGTAATCCACCAAATTTCATACAAATTTAGCAGCATAGCATGGCCAATAAAATTATATTCAATCGTCAAATCAATAGACAATTTATATTACTCATAAAAATATACAATTCAGCCAGTATGCTTTCCAATGTCATAAGCCACAGATTTCAATTCATGTATATATAATACAATTCATCAAATAGGTCTCCATATACTCAATTTCATAAAATTGACGTTTAATTTCAAAATTAGTATTTCATCGAAATACATTTCCATTGAAAATCGAAATATTTTATACTTTCAAATTCATCATGCTTTAAAAAGCATAAATTCATAATAAATCTACTCTAGATATTACAGACAATAATTTATCCACTCACTTCGTCAGGAGTGCACGATACTCCTATTTTCAATTTCCACTACACCGTATTTTTTTCCCATGTTCGGGAGCCCACCACCTATACATGATTCATGACACAAAATTCCATTATTTGTGTCCAACCAATATAATTTATTTCAAGCTCTCCATGTTTGGAAATTGGGTAAAAATGATTCGGACAGTCGTTAAATTACGACGTCCGACCGACTCGCCTACACGCGTCTAAATTGCTATAGTCTCCAATTTAATTCAGAATTCATTTCTTTCAATTTCTAAATTCCAATTACACTCAAATTGACTTAATGACTGTGAATGTGATGCTAAACATCAGTTCGAATCACCTAGTGCACCAATATGCACTTTAGGTAAAAATTTCAATTTTTGCACCAAAATTTTCCATAATTTTTCTACACCCATAATTCATCATAATTCATTTAAATAACATGAAATCTCATCACTTTCAGCAGCCATTTCTCTCCTGGAAATTTCGGCATTAAGGGTTTCAATGGAGAAAAAATCATTTTTCTCACTAGTTTTTGTTATTTTCCATTTCTACCCACCTAATAATATTAAATCACCATAAAATCTACCAACAAAATGAATCAAAACCCACCCATGGATGTTGGTTCAGCAAGGGATCATCATACCCATCTGTCAATTTTGCATGTAAATGAAAAAAGAATGGATGGGTAATGGAAATCACTTAGAAAATTAATGAATTTTACCTTTTAATTGCTTGAATACTTGATTATTCCTTGTGTTCCCCAAATTTTCAGCCTAGGGTTCTTCTTTTCCCCCTCTCCCCTTCTTGCTTGCCTTAGCCGACCCTTACATGCCCAGCAAATTGAAAATTTTGGCCCTTTTATAGTTGAATAAATTAATATTATTTTATTATACTTTTAAATTTTTTATTAATTTATTTTTTTCTTTAGTCTTCCAAATTGACTTTATTTTCCACCACAAAGTTTTCTTCCCTTATCCAAATCCTTCATGAAATTTTTGGACCATTCCAAAAATTTTAATGGTGTAATTTTACAAAATTACACTTTTACCCTCGAAAAAGTAGAAAATTACATTTTTGCCCCATAAATTGAAAAATTGCCAAAAGGCATATTTTTCACTCTTCAAACTCATACCACACTCAAATTTATCAAATTTGATCTAAATTCTCTCAAAAAATTGAATTTGTTCTTTCGATGGTAAAATTACCATTTTGCCCCTATACTTCAAAATGTACTGAAAATTGAAACTTTTCACTGCTAAATCCTCAAATTATGTTTGAAATAATTAAAATAATTAATCTTGATCAATTGTTGTCAAAATCTTTTTCAAAAATTTTTGTTTTGTCCTTTAATGGCAAAATTACTATTTTGCACTTGTGTTCTAAAACTACCGAAAAATTTAAATTTATCACTATCCATTTTCATTTTATACTCCAATAATCACATTATACTTCAAATAATAAGTCTTGATCAATTGTGATCAAAATCTTTTATGAAAATCTCCATTTTGTCCTTAAATAACAAAATGACCGTTTTATCCCCAATCGGTCAATTTTCTCGATTGACTCTAAACTGGACCTCAAACTGCGAATCACTGTTTTGAGTAATCCCTGGATTGTGAAATCCTAAATTTCCCTCTTAAAATCCTTGTTTGAACTTGTTTGAGGTTTAATTGACTCAATGATATTACTATGGGCAATATAGTCATTTAACTAGTTTTTCGGGGTAATTCAATAGGCAAACATGCTATTCAATGCATGTGAATGACATGTCACAAATAATTTAGGGTTAGATGTTACAGAGATTGTGTGGTGGGAAAAATTAAGTCAAATGGAAGAAAAAAATATTAAATTAATAAAAATATTAAAATATGTTTAAATTAAATAATATTTTATTTGGCTTATAAATAGCCAAATAAATCAGCCAAGAACCCTTAAAAGGTTCGGCCTAAGCATGGAGAAAGGAGGAAGAAGGGAAACACAAACCCTAGAAATCAAGGGGAAATAAGGAAAAATCAAGAAAAAGCAAATAAAAGGTAAAATTTATGAATTTTCCTATTAATCTCCATGCATGAAACACTAGTGGGTATAACCCACTCTTGTTGACCGAATACCCATGGAGAGATTTGAACAATTTTTAGGTTGATTTTGGGTTAGTTTAATGTTGTTTAGTTAGGTTATAATGAAAAATATTAAAGTTTATCAAGTAAAATAATTTTCTTCCATTAAAACCCATTTAAGCTGAATTTTTAAGGGAGTAATTGCTGCTGATTTTGATTATATTTCATGGAAATTAAGTGAATTTTGATGAATTATGGGTTCAAAAAAATTTTGGGAAATTTTGGTGCAAAAATTGAAATTTTTGCCTAAAGTGCAGACTGGTGCACTAAGTGATTTGGACTGATGTTTAGCATCACATTCACAGTCATTAAGTCAATTTGGGTGTAATTGGAGTATAGAAATTGAAAGGAATCAATTCGGAATTAAATCGAAGACTTTAGCCAATTTAACCGCGTGTAAGCGAATTAGGTCGGATACCGTGTTTAGACGGTTATTCGGACAGCTTACATTGCATTTCATGCATTCGTATAGAAATTATAAAGCCTAAAATCAATTATGATTAATTGATTTAATTTCTTGAAATTCGTGTCGCGCGTAACGCGTAGGTGGTGAACCATCCGACAAAGGCAAGGAAATAGTGTCGGACGAGCGATACTAGGAGTATTCTGGACTCCTGAAACCAGTGAGTGGATAATTTACCGTTTTCAATATCTAGAGTAGTTATATCTACTTCTATGCTTTAAAAATAAATTAAAATTTATAAATAACTCTTTAATTGAGAAAACTGGATTTTCTTAACACTGAGTATGTGGAGACCGATACTAATTTGTGTTTATGTATTAAAATTGAAATTATGGCTTATGATCTTGATGAGAATGTTTGGCTGGTTTATTGTATTAAAATTGCATAAATTGTTGTTTGTCGTGTAGGCTTGCTAGTATTAAAATGGCCTTGTTATGCTATTGGAATTTTTATAAAGTTGGTGGATCATGATTAATAAAACACTGCAGTGAGGGTTGCTGTGGACTGCTTTTAGGAGAGGCACGGTAAACTTGACTAATTGTTAGCTCGGTCGAAGAGGCGAGTAGGGTAACTCCCGAGGTAATGTTAAGATTCACTTCACGTTAAACCACCACGTGAAGATGAGTTTAGCCAACGCCAAAGATTAGCTGTATCTGAGAAATTTTGAAATTCTAACAGCCTTGGCGAACTTGGTTGGATGCTCTTATTAAGTGTCCACGAGTATGAGATTTGGCTTAAGCTTGATTTTTATAAATAAATCATAAGCCTTGTATTTTGCTAAAATAAGATTGCTTTGTATAATTACATTAAATTTGGTGTAATTGGTGCTATGAATTAGATGATAGCATTGCGTTTTTATATTGTCTCCATCTACTCGACTTTAGATGTCGTAGATGGCAATTATCTAACTCACTGGGTTGTAAAACTCACCCCTTCAATTTTCCCCATTACACGCTTATAGGCATTTGTAAATAGAGGATTTTGTTGAGGAGAAGGTTTAGAGTGATAACCTTCAATGCAAAGGTTCATCTCTTAGACTATATTGCTCTATTTCGGGCCTACTTAGCATTGTAAATTAAATCTTATACTTCAGTTAACTGTGTTACAGTATGTAATAATATATTTTGCTTTTACGCTGTAAAAATTATTTTCGGATATCTATATAAAAATTGTTTTATAAGAAAATATATTATTTTATGGAATATTATTATTTTATTCCATTAAATGTAATTTTACTTAAATTTCACGTTTTAGATATCCGATTTCGATTCCGATTGAAAATTATGTGTTCTCGACGCCTAAATAACATTTTTACCAAATTTTAAAAAATTTGCCAAAAATTAATGGAAACGCCCCTATGTAGTAAATTTCGTCTTTTTCCCTATTTGGATCCAAGATTGGACGAAATGTTTTAAAACATAAAATTGATAAATAGAAACTCACAGGGAAGTTGGAAAAACTGGTACGAGAGCCTTGTGAGATCTCGATATGGTACTCGGGAGATGAGTGCATATCGGGACATTGCGGCGGTTATCATGGGCTCGATGGTAGTTGCGGGTCTTGACATGGTCAAATGGGTTTAGAGAGAGAAAGATGTTAGAATGATTTAATTTTGAATTATGTTAGTGATTTAGGTTAGTTTAGCATGTTTGTAAGTAAAACAACTAGAAAAAAAATTGATATTTCCTATGGTTCTTCAATAGCCGAATTTCATGAGGAATATGTTGAAAATGAAATGATTTCATTTCAAATGAAATGGTTTTGAAATTGATCAATTATGGAGAGAAAAAAATTAAATAGGAAAATTTCGGTATCAGTGCACCATTTTTAGCTGAATTTTTGGAGAGAAATTGACTACTGAAAATTGAGGAAATTGATGAGATTTTAGGGCATTTTGGTAATATTTGATGAATTATGAAGATAGGAATTAAATGAGAATTTTCGATGTAAAAATATGAATTTTTACTTAATAGGGGTAAAATCGTAATTTGCAGTCTAGGACTGATAAATTGACCCGTGATCACTGTCATTGAGTAATGTGGATATAATTGGATTGTTAGAAATTGAAATGGGTCAAGTCAGAGTTAAATCGAGGGTTTTGGCAAATTAGGCCGGGTGTAGGCAAATTGGTCGGACACCGTGATTAAACGATTGTCCGAACAATTTTCGTCCCATTTCCATTGCATGTAGAGCCTGAAATAATTTATGATAAATTGACACAATTTATTAAATTTTGTGTCATGGATTATGGATAGGTAGTGAGCCAATTGATTCGGGTAAGAGACTGCACCCTAGGACGGAGGATAGGAGTATTTCTACTCCTAGTAAAGTGAGTAAACTTACTATTGTCTTAATTATCTGGAGTACTTTTATTTAATTGTGTGATTTTATGGAAAAATGGTTTAATTGGAAAATTATTGTGTTTTATGGGAAAATGTGATTTTGTAAAATGAATTTATAAATTTTTTGAAAAATTAAATGGTGATTTCGGGAAATAGAGTAATTGGAGACTTCTTGTTTGTGTTGCTAATTGATGATTTAAATTGGATGGCTTATGATAAATGTGGATATGACTGGTTATTTTTATGATTTAAAGAATATGTGAACTGCTTTGATTTGCCTTGAATGTGTTATGTGAGCCATGTCATACTATTGTGATTTTATTGGTGGTGGATTATAAAGTGGGCACTGCAGTGACAGGGGTTCCATGGGCCAGCCTACTTAGAAGGGCATGGTTCTCAATTATTGAGCTTACCTTGATTGGAGAGGCGCGTAGGATAACTCTCGAGGTAGGATTCGAGTGCACTTCACGTTGGCCACCACGTGAAAGTGAGACTCAGCTAATGCCAAGGAACGACTGTGTTTTCAGAGGTGAAATATGTTGTGTGTGTGACAATAAACAGCCTTGGCGATCTCGGTAAGATGCCTCTGCAGGGTATCCCCGACAATGGATTTTTGGCAAAGGCCAAGTTTTTGAAAAGTGCATAAGCCATGTTGAGTAATTGGATGAAATCTAATTATTTATATGGGTTGGGATGAATTTCCAAGTTATGAAACTCATGTTGGGATGAATTATTTTAATTGTCTCATATTACTTGACTTTAGATTATTTGGATGGTGTCTGTTTACTCACTGGGATTATATAATCTTACCCCTGTTTCCTATACATTTTTCAGGCTCGAGATAGTTTATAGACAGTTGATTTGGTCGAGAGACGATCTTGGAGTTACATCCTAGAAAGTAAGAGTTCATAGTCCTGCATCTCCTTGGTCAATTGGGGGCTCGCGTGTCACTGTAACTGAAATTTTATACTTTAGTTATCTTTATTATTGTATGAATGAATTTATTTTATTTTTACGCTACAAAAATGATTTTTGAAAGACTTTGTGAATATTGTGTTTTAAGAAAATAAAATACTTTATTGAATATTTTTGTTTTATTTAAATAGTTGAAATTTTACTTTAAACAAATGTTTTAGACCTCTAGATTTATTTTTAACTATGAAAAAGGTATCTTCCGCTTGCATATTACATTTTTAATTGGGTTCGAAATTTAAAAAAAAAATAATTGCACTAAAGGTTGCTCACAAGGGAGATGAAAAACTGATACGAAAGCCTTGCGAGGTCTTAAGGGGCATTCGAGGAATTGAATGTTTGTCGGGACATAGTGACAGTTGTCACGAGCTCGATGGGAGTTCTGGGTCGTGACAGAATGATTGTATTGAGAAATAATGAATCTTATCAACCTTGCGGACTCGAGTGGATGCCCTCATACAAGGTATCCCCGAGTACAGGTTTTGGCATAAGCCAAGTTTTAAAGATTGTGCATAAGCCAAGTGAATTATTTGAGTAAACTGAGTATTGATGCTGTGAAAAATATATTGGATTTGAACATTTTATGTCTCCTTTTTACTCGACTTTAGATGCTTTAGATGGTGTCTATTTACTCACTGGGATTATGTAATCTCACCCTTCTTCCTATCCATATTTCAGGCTCAGGACAGATTGTGGATAGTCGATTAAGACGAGAATTACTCTCGGAATTGCATCCTAGAAAGTAAGAGTTCACAGTCCCATATCTTTGTGGTCAATTGGGGGCCCACGTGTCATTGTAAAAGAAATTTTATACTTTGGTTATCTGCATTTTAGTATGTATGAATATATTTAACTTTTATGATATAAAAATTATTTACCGATGTTTCTATAAATATTGTTTTATAAGAAAATTAATGATTTTATTGAGTATTTTTATTATATTCAAATATTCAAAATTTTGCTTCAAACTAATGTTTTAGACATTTAAACTTATTTGAAACCATGGGACATGTGTTTTCTACTCATCTTCTATATTTCTCTCGGTTTCGGGGTTTTCAAGAAAAAATGACGAAAATGCCCCTGTGAGCCAAGAGACAATATATTTTCATTTTTGAATCGAAAATAACTTTTGATTTTTGAAATGTGATATTTAATAACTGTTGCTCACTAGGGAGATGTGAGAACTGATGCTGAGCCTTGAGGGGTTCTGGTCGGCATTCCGGGTAATGAGTGCCTATCGGGACGTCGCGGCGGTTGTCGCAGGCCCGATGGGGAGTTCTGGGTCGTGACAATTTTACTGAATTGTCTGTAGATAGCAGACTTTGTCGAGGGTTGCGTGTGCTCTTGCACCCTTTGAAATAGTATGTCACGACCCGGAATCTCCCATCAAGCCCGTGACAACTGCCGCGATGTCCCGATAAGCACTCAATCCCCGAGTACTCTATCGAGATGTCGCAAGGCATCTCGTACTAGTTTTCCATTTCCCCTGTGGTTATTAGTTTCCAAGAAACATTTTTCACTGAATAAAAATTCTGATTTCGAATTAAATAATTAGAACACACAATTTACCAATCGGGGGTATTTTCGTCTTTCTTTATCCAAAAATTTCATGATTTATAAAATCGTTGCATACGAGTAGAATAAACAAAATATTAAACGAAATATTAAGTTTTATTTCAAATCAATATTTTTAGAAAGATCGAAAATCATTTTTCAGCAATTGAAAGTAAAATAAATTCTTACTAATTGTATTACAAATAAACAAAATGTATAAATCTTTTACAATGACACATGGGCCCTACTAATTACAACTATGTACTTTGTGTGCTAAGGACGCGGCTTCAATCAAGCCTCTATATGCACTCTGAGTGCATACCAGTGATCTAGAGCCTGAAAGGGGGAGGAGAGGGTGGTGAGTTTTACAACCCAGTGAGTTAGATAATTACCATCTACGACATCTAAAGTCGAGTAGATGGAGACAATATATATAAAAATGCCATATCACCATATAATTCATAACACCAAGATTAGTAAAATCATGCCAAATAATTTCATTAATTCAAACACAAGGCTTATGATTTATTTCGTAAAATTAGGCTTTGACCAAATCTTATACTCATGAACACTTGATCAAAGTGTCCTATTGAGTCCGTCAAGGCTGTTACAATTTATATCATAATTGGAAAATACAGCCGTTCCTTGGCGTTGGCCTAATTCACTCTTACGTGGGGTTAGACATGGAGTGAATTCTCTGTGTATCTCGGGAGTTATCCTACTCGCCTCTCCCACCGAGATTATATAATTCTTGAGTTTACCGTGCTCCTCCTAAAGGCAGTCCACGGAAACCCACCATTGTAGCGACTAATTAAACCCACTATATCACTAAAAATTTCACAGCATAACAAGGTAATTTTTATACTAGCCAGCCTACACGGCAAACAACAATTCATGCCAATTTTAACACAATAAAACCAACTAAGCAAGCTCAACAAGATCATAAGCCATAATTTTAATTTTAATACATAAACACAATTTCATGCCGATCTCCACATACTCAGTGTTAAAAATCCATTTTTCTCAATTAAAGAATCATTTATAAAATTCAATTTATTTTTAAATCACAGAAGTAGATAAAACTACTCTAGATATTGAAGATGGTAAATTATCCACTCACCTCGTCACATGAGTGCACGATACTCCTGTTTTAATTTCCATTACACTTTAATCTTTCCCGTATCCGGGGAATCCACCACTTATGCACTATTCACGACACAAAATTTCATTATTTGTGTCCAACATAATAATCTATTTCAGACTCTTCATAATGCATGAAATGCCATGCATCCTGTCCGAATTACCGTCTAAACAGGATATTTGACCTAGTTCGCCTACATGCGTCCGAACTGGCTACAGTCTCCAATTTAATTCCGAATTCATTTCTTTCAATTTCTATATTCCAATTACACCCAAATTGACTTAATGACTATGAATGTGATGTTAAACATCAGTCCAAATCACCTAGTGCACCAGTATGCACTTTAGGTAAAAATTTTAGTTTTTGCACCAAAATTTCTCATAATTTTTCTACACCCATAATTCATCATATATTACCAAAATGCCACCAAATCACAACAATTTGCTCAATTTCCAGCAGCCAAATTCAACTAAAAAAATTCGGCCTAAATGGATAAAATGAAGAACATTTCATTTCTAGTTAAATTTTTCATTCCATTATTTTTCCTACTTCATTTCTACACCATAAATCACCATTGTGCCATTCAATTCTCTCAAAATAAAATCAATTCCATCACCACACACACAGCACTAGGTTCGGCCATGGATGGTTACTATGGCAAACAAATTTATTTCTTCTAGTTTTGCTTATATACATGCTAAACTAGCTAAAAACACTAACATATATCAAAATCAATTATTTCCCATCAACTTTCTCTCTCTAAACCCATATGACCAGAATTGAAATTATCCGCAAATCACATGATTCAACCATGGAAATGATGAGAAATGCATGGGAAAGGTAAAGCACAAGACAAATTTAAGAAATGTTACCTTTTTCTAGCTTGAATTCTTGATTTTTCCTTGGTTTCCCCAAATTTTCAGCCCAGGTTTTGAGTTTTTCTTTTCTTTCTTGTTCCCTTTGATGGCCGGCCATGATATGAAGAAATTCTAGAAATTTCAAGCCTTTTATAAGGCTAAATAAAATATTAATTAATTTTTTTATACATGGCATTTTTTATTAATTTTTTTTCAATCCTTATCTTTTTGACTTTATTTTCAGCCACCAAATTTCCTTCCCTTATCCTCATCCTTCATGAAGTTTTTGGACAAATCCAAAAATCTTGGTGGTGTAATTTTATAAAATTACACTTTTACCCCCGAAAAAGTGTAAAATTACACTTTTGCTCTCGAAAAAGTGCAAAATTACATTTTTGGCCCAAAAATTGAAAAATTGCCGAAAGGCATATTTTTCAGTTCTTAAACTTATACCACACTCCAATTTATCAAATTTGATCTAAATTCTTTTGAAAAATTAAATTTGGTCATTCGATGGCAAAATTACCATTTTACCCCTATACTCCAAAATGTACCGAGAATTGAAACTTTTCACTGTTAAATCCTCAAATCAAGTTCTAAATAGTCTAAATAATTAATCTTGATCAATTGTTGTCAAAGTCTTTTCCAAAAATTCTCGATTTGTCCTTTAGTGGTAAAATTACTATTTTACCCTTGTACTCTAAAAATATCGAAAAATTACATTTATCACTGTCAAACCTCATTTTATGCTCCAATAAATCATATTATACTTCAAATAATTGATCTTGGTCGAATGTAATTAAAATCTTTTATGGAAATTTCCATTTTGTCCTTAAATGACAAAATGATCGTTTTGTCCCTAATCGGTCAACTTTCTCGATTAACTCCAAATTGAACCTCGAACTCCGAATCACTATTTTGAGTAATCCCTGGACTGTGAAATTGAGGATTTCACTCCTAAAATCCTTGTTTGAACTTGTTCGAGGTTTAATCGACTCAATGGTATTACTAAGGGCAATATAGTCATTTAACGAGTTTTTCGGGGCAATTTAATAGGCAAACATGCTATCCAATACATGTGAATGACCTGTCACGGATAATTTAGGGTCAGGTGTTACAGCACTACCCCCCTTAAAATGAAATTTTGACCTCAAAATTTCATTCATCATATTCTAGGAAAATGGGGGTATCAGATTTTTCTTTGATACTTAACCTCTCAGGTTATCTCCTTTATAAGGAAACTCTGATTCGTTACTTCGATTTCCTACAACTCGACTTACATATTTCACTTATATTTATCTTGAACCTTTAAAAATTTGATCATCAATAATTTCCTCAATAATGATTTCTTGCTTAGAGACATGCTCAATGTCTCTATTCCTATTATCACTTGATCCTTTATCAAACCTTTTAACCTCCATTCATTCATCCTTATCCCCAAACATTATCATGTATCCTATAGCATCATCAGCATATCGCATTTCTTCTATACATATTCTTTATGTAGGGGAAATTAATAGTCTCTATGATCCCCATATACCTCATATTGACTTTACATTCATACAACTTAGATTTTTCCTTAATCCTCTTAATGTCAACATTTAAATCCATCTCACGTGGATTCATACTATAGATTTCATCTTTTTGACTATTTTTTCCAAAAATTCCTTGAATCCATATAATTTTAACTTTCGATGAAAATTTTCATTATTGTGTTACTCACACAACTTATCGCACATCAATTTCAAACTTTGGACTTTTAGAGTTCATCCTTTACTTTAATTGGTCATATAATCATCTTCATTCATAAAAGTACGCGTTGAAAAAACTCACAATGCTCTCGAGTAGGAAAA
This sequence comes from Theobroma grandiflorum, assembly GCA_036013995.1. NCBI lineage: Eukaryota > Viridiplantae > Streptophyta > Magnoliopsida > Malvales > Malvaceae > Theobroma > Theobroma grandiflorum. Next base: position 12,686,513 of record CP142126.1, read on the forward strand.
CATAACATCAACACTTTGACCCATTTCCACGTAATAACGTCTGAGAGCATCGCTTCCATCGGATACCCATATAATACCATGGCAATCTCAAAGATGTTGGCCGACATCGGAGATATCAAGCGATCGTAATCACGTAAATCATCAGTGGCCTTGCCACGTAGATTACAGACCATGGCCCCAGCCATGTCTAACAGCTCGTTGGTGACCCGAAAATGTCTCTAGCTAGAGCTCACTCGTGCACAAGGGTCACATTTAACCATGTGACATCCGACGTACTCTCGACGCTTTCGGTTTATAAAAAAGTAGAATGTTTTTCGGATCCATAATAAGCTTCTCAAGTCTATATATTCCAAACAATTTCTAAAGATATCTTGCCTCCACAATTGTATCAATCTTCTCATATCTAATTTACATCTTATTCCAATATACTCCTTATGTACTCCATACCATTTTTATTCAATCGTTGTCTACTATGCACATACATTTTCTAATTCCATTGATACTTTAAGTTTTCGCTTTGACACAATTCATTGTATTTCATGCAATATCATCAATTCCGGTATTACTTTATCCCACAAAACTTAAACTCGTTTTAATTTTGTGTACCTTAACCAACTTCAATTTCCAATCTCCACAACCCATTAGAAGATTTTCATTCTCAAAGTGGTTTTTTTTCTATCATCCCTTGCTCTACTCTATCATATGAACATTACATGATTTTCTCTTAATCAATTTATCAATGGTAATTGAAATTAGCAAAACTTGAAATTGAGTTCTCCTCAAATACCTCACAATATTAACATAAGTATCATTTTTGTCTGACCACTTTCTCTTTATAACCATTTAATTCTATACTTATTTTCGCCTAATTAATAGCAATACTTCTCTTAAGTATTGTCTTGGAAATCTCTATTTTACATTTAGGTTTCTCACTATTTATGACCATTTAACTTATGGCTTCACTATTTAACTCCTTAGCCAGTCTTAAGATCACACATATTAGGCTCGTCATTTGTAATCCATAATTTCTCCTCACAGGGATTTGATCACTTCTGAAATATTTAATCGCTTAATTGTTTTTCTATCCTCCAAACATATCTTTTACTCAAAGGTATACTTTTGCTCACCAAAATATTCAAATGCGCACTTGACTATTCATATTTCCATTTATTTTCAAGGATTTCTAACACATCACTTAAACAACCTTGCATTATTATCAATTCTTTGCATCCAACTAGATTAAAACAAAATTTGAAATTTTCCATAACATCACCCCACATCATCACATTTATTATACCACTTTGGTAATCTCTCATTCACAATATTATTATTTAGTATTGATATTCCTCATCAATATCTCATAATTTATTTAACTCCTCATTCACTCTTACTTAGCCATCCACAAAGTTTAACTCTTCATCTCTTTTGTTCTCCTATAATCGGACTTTAATCAACTGAGCATTGATCTTGATGCTTTACATAACAGCTTATCTCAATATGTCCATTTCAAAAACTCTTAAATTCTCTTTTGTCATTGTATCTCTAAATGTAGCAACATATAAATCTTTCAATTTATTCCTCATTTCTATTTTAACACTTTTTCCAATGCATTTAAAATTCCAATTAATAAAACTCCTCATATTCCATACTTTATTGTAAAATATCCTTCATAATTCATATCAATGTTTTTTCATATCCGTGCATAGTCCCATACTATTAGTATATTCATACTCTTTTCTTATGGTTTCAAATCTTACACTTAGGTTTCATTCTCTCATATATCTTTACATTACAATATCATAAATACTTCAAATAAGTACCTTGACTTGATCATTCGTGCCATAAATCACACTTTGAACCAAATAAACTTTTAACTTGATCTTTCAAGTAACTCATGTATATCAATCTTAATTATATAACTCTATGTGATATTTAGACTAGATTTGACATTTTTGAGTCACTTAAGCTCAAGCTGTCACATCCACAGATGACATTCCCTTCAAAAGACTATCTCTCCAGGGTACCGTCATGTTTGGATCCTCATCCCTCTAACACGGTCTTCCCTGCAGTTTGTAGCCTGCAGTTGGACACGAGGAGGTTCGAACCCGAAACCTTTCCTTCCCCTGAAAAGAACGCCTTTAACCATCTCACCACATTTAGTCCTTTAATCTTGTAACTCTTCATACTATGCATAGCAAAATTCAAGTTCACCTTTTGAATAAATTTATTCATTAACTTTTTACTTCGTGATCACACGCAATCATAATAATCCTTGATGTTCATTCTTAAATTGACTTATACACTTGTATCTTTAAACCTCAATAGATACAACCGTTCTTGAAATTTCATGGTCATTAATCGAAATCAATGCCAGTTCCCTCTAAGCTACTATATAATTTCCTCGCTTATTTACTCATAAAACTTTTCAAAATTCCAACACTATTTATATAGGAACATAAAAACTCAATCAACATAGTGCATTTACCTTCATGCACGTAAATATTAATTTACTTGTGTTACTACTAATCCTTTCCTTCCAACCAAATCAAATCAATATTTAAAAAGTTCCATAATATATAACAACTTCACCATATCGCATTACAACGTTATGTTTTTCCATTTCATTATCATGCATGTTCCACTTTATCTTCCAAAGTTTCTAATATACCTCATAATCAATCTGGTGTTGTCACCAATCCTTTTCATTCAAATTGTTCACACCATCTATTATGGTATGTCAAATTCATCTTTTAATCCATTCATATCACTCTAAATTTCTAAATATTTGAATCGTGATTCAACCTTCGTTTACCTTTAACAAATACTTTATCATGGTTTTTTCTCAAAAAAATTTGAAATTCATGAAGAAAACATACTTTACAATTTATGTTCTCATCAATAAATATCTTCAAAAACCCTCATATTTCATGTCCTATCTTAAGACACTCTTCCGAGAAGGTCACCCATCCTATTATTACTCTTGCTCAAGCACGCTTAACTTTGAAGTGCTAATGGGATCCGGTGCACCAGTGTTGGTATGATCACACCCCACTACTATTTTTAATATTCATAATCACTTATTCTTTCTGTCTTATGTTTTCGATAATTTATTTACCTCTCGTACAAAATCACAGAACATTTCATCTTTCTGTACACTCAGATTTTCAATTCTTAGAAATCAAGAACTTATCCTTCTCAGATCCCATCATTTACCTTTAATAAACTTTATTCATGTCAGATTCTCTTCTTATAATATTAAAACTTCATTTCATAATTTCCTTTATACTTAAATTTCTCATTTTCTTATTTTCTTCAGCACATTTCCCAATTCCTTTCAAAAGGAAATTTCTCATACCTTGATTAACATCATTTCTATCAATACTCTCGTCAGTCTCACTATCACTAGGGTTCTTTTTTATCCTAACCTGCGCTCCCAAATCTTATGGAACCCAATCCATAGGAACCCTAGACGAATATCCCTCTGAATTATTAGGTTCAGGACACCATCGGCTTTCAGCAGTGGAATCAGTTGATTCCTCACTAATGCTACAAGAGGTGTCAAGATTATCGTCCTTCCGAGACATTGTAAAAGGATACTCTGTGTACCACAAGGCCTATACAAAATCGACAGTGACAATTTAGTCACTATAACTCACAAAGGTATAAATAAGTTTTTAAAATCTACGTGCAGACATGCACGCTCTATTCGACCTAACTTAACTCGACTCGGGCCACGCAGTGTCAATGCAAATCTTTAAATCAACTTTAGAAATCAAAATATTTTTCATACTATTACAACCAGGAGCAACCAAATGCTCTGATACCAATATGATTGTCACGACCTGGAATCTCCCATCGAGCTCGTGACAACTGTCGCGATGTCCCGATAAGCGCTCAATCCCCGAGTACTCTATCGAGACGTCGCAAGGCATCTTGTACCAGTTTTTCATTTCCCCCGTGGTTATTAGTTTCCAAGAAACATTTTTCACCGAATAAAAATTCTGATTTCGAATTAAAATAATTAGAACACACAATTTACCAACCAGGGGTATTTTCGTCTTTCTTTATCTTGAAATTTCACGATTTATAAAATCATTGCATACGAGTAGAATAAACAAAATGTTAAATGAAATATTAAGTTTTATTTCAAATTAATATTTTTAGAAAGATCGAAAATCATTTTTCAGTAATTGAAAGTAAAATAAATTCTTACTAATTGTATTACAAATAAACGAAATGTATAAATCTTTTACAATAACACGTGGGCCCTACTAATTACAACTATGTACCTTTGTGTGCTAAGGACGCGGCTTCAATCAAGCCTCTATATGCACTCCGAGTGCATACCAGTGATCACGAGCGTGAAAGGGGGAGGAGGGGGTGGTGAGTTTTACAACCCAGTGAGTTAGATAATTACCATCTACGACATCTAAAGTCGAGTAGATGGAGACAATATATATAAAAATGCCATATCACCATATAATTCATAACACCAAGATTAATAAAATCATGCCAAATAATTTCATTAATTCAAACACAAGGCTTATGATTTATTTTGTAAAATTAGGCTTTGACCAAATCTTATACTCGTGAACACTTGATCAGAGTGTCCTATTGAGTCCGTCAAGGCTGTTACAATTTATATCATAATTGGAAAATACAGCCGTTCCTTGGCGTTGGCCTAATTCACTCTCATGTGGGGTTAGACATGGAGTGATTTCTCTATGTATCTCGGGAGTTATCCTACGCGCCTCTCCCACCGAGATTATATAATTCTTGAGTTTACCGTGCTCCTCCTAAAGGCAGTCCATGGAAACCTGCCACTGTAGCGACTAATTAAACCCACCATATCACTAAAAATTTCACGGCATAACAAGGCAATTTTTATACTAGCCAACCTACACGGCAAACAGCAATTCATGCCAATTTTAACATAATAAAACCAGCCAAGCATGCTCAACAACATCATTAGCCATAATTTCATTTTTAATACATAAACACAATTTCATTCCGGTCTCCACATACTCAGTGTTAAAAATCTATTTTTCTCAATTAAAGAATCATTTATAAAATTTGATTTATTTTTAAATCACAGAAGTAGATAAAACTACTCTAGATATTGAAGATGGCAAATTATCCACTCACCTCGTCACAAGAGTGCACGATACTCTTGTTTTAATTTCCACTACACTTTAATCTTTCCCGCGTCTAGGGAATCTACCACCTATGCACTATTCAAGACACAAAATCCCGTTATTTGTGTCCAACATAATAATCTATTTCAGGCTCTTCATAATGCATGAAATGCCATGCATCCTGTCTGAATTACCGTCTATACATGGTATTCGACCTAGTTCGCCTACACTCGTCCAAACTGGCTACAGTCTCCAATTTAATTCCGAATTCATTTCTTTCAATTTCTATATTCCATTTACACCCAAATTGACTTAGTGACTATGAATGTGATGTTAAACATCAGTCCAAATCACCTAGTGCACCAGTTTGCACTTTAGGCAAAAATTTCAGTTTTTGCACCGAAATTTCTAATAATTTTTCTATAGCCATAATTCATCATATGTTACCAAAATGCCACCAAATCTCCACAATTTGCTCAATTTCCAGCAGCCAAATTCACCTAAAAAAATTCAGCCTAAATGGATAAAATGAAGAGCATTTCATTTCTAGTTAAAATTTCCATTCCATTATTTTTCCTACTTGATTTCTACACCATAAATCACCATTGTGCCATCCAATTCTCTCAAAATAAAATCAATTCCATCACCACACACACAACACTAGGTTCAGCCATGGATGGTTACTATGGCAAACAAATTTATTTCTTCTAGTTTTGCTTATATACATGCTAAACTAGCTAAAAACACTAACATATATCAAAATCAATTATTTCCCATCAACTTTCTCTCTCTAAACCCATATGACCAGAATTGAAATCATCCTCAAATCACATGATTCAACCATAGCAAATGATGGGAAATGCATGGGAAAGGTAAAGCAGAAGACAAATTTAAGAAATGTTACCTTTTCTAGCTGGAATACTTGATTTTTCCTTGTTTTCCCCAAACTTTCAACCTAGGTTTTGAGTTTTTCTTTTCCTTCTTGTTCCCTTTGATGGCCAGCCATGACATGAAGAAATTCTAGAAATTTCAAGCCTTTTATAAGGCTAAATAAAATATTAATTAATTTTTTTATACATGGTATTTTTTATTAAATTTTTTTTTGAATCCTTATCTTTTGACTTTATTTTCAGCCACCAAATTTCCTTCCCTTATCCTCAGCCTTCATGAAGTTTCTGGACAAATCCAAAAATCTTGGTGGTGTAATTTTGTAAAATTACACTTTTTCCCTAAAAAAAGTATAAATTACACTTTTGCCTCCGAAAAAGTACAAAATTACATTTTTACCCCAAAAATTGAAAAATTACCAAAAGGCATATTTTTAAGTCCTCAAACTCATACCACACTCCAATTTATCAAATTTGATCTAAATACTCTCGAAAAATTAAATTTGGTCCTTCGATGGTAAAATTACCATTTTGCCCCTATACTCTAAAATGTACCGAGAATTGAAACTTTTCACTGTTAAATCCTCAAATCAAGTTCTAAATAGTCTAAATAATTAATCTTGATCAATTGTTGTCAAATTCTTTTTCAAAAATTCTCGATTTGTCCTTTAGTGGTAAAATTACTATTTTGCCCTTATACTCCAAAAATACCGAGAAATTACATTTATCATTGCCAAACCTCATTTTATGCTCCAATAAATCATATTATACTTCAAATAATTGATCTTGGTCGAATGTAATTAAAATCTTTTATGGAAAGTTCCATTTTGTCCTTAAATGACAAAATGACCATTTTGTCCCTAAACGGTCGACTTTCCTGATTAACTTCAAACTGAAGCTCGAACTCCAAATCACTGTTTTGAGTAATCCCTGGACTGTGGAATTCAGGATTTCACTCTTAAAGTCCTTGTTTGAACTTGTTCGAGGTTTAATCGACTCAATGGTATTACTAAGGGCAATATAGTCATTTAACTAGTTTTTCGAGACAATTCAATAGGCAAACATGCTATCCGATGCATATGAATGACCTGTCATAGATAATTTAGGGTCAGGTGTTACATAGTAGGTTCGTAACTTTCGGTACTTTTGATCATTCGGGGGCCTACATGTCATTGTAAATTATTTTGCATACTCTGGTTATCTGTATTACTGTATGTACGAATTTATTTTGCTTTTATGCTACAAAAATTATTTATGGATAACTCTATAAAAATTGTTTTATAAAAAAATAGAATATTTTATTAAATATTTTTATTATATTCTAATAGCTACAATTTCACTTTGAATGAATGTTTTGGATAGCAAAACATATTTTTGATCATGAATTATGTGTTTTTCACTCATACGCTACATTTTTAGATGGTTTCGAAATTTTCGAGAAAAATTGACCAAAATGCCCCTGTGAGACAGAAAATATTTTTTTTAATGTTTTGACTTGGAAACGACTTATGATCTTTTAAAATATGATATTTAGTAACTATTACTCACAGAGGAAGTGAGAAAACTAATATAAAAGCCTGGTGAGGTTTCGGTTGGCATTCGGGGTAGGAATGTCTATCGAGACATCGCGGCTGTTGTCACGGACTTGATGGGAGTTTCGGGTCATGACACTTAGAGAAGTATTTGCTCATGGAATATTGGCAATCATAAGTCAGCTTTCAAATTCTTCTGTTACATATGTGTCATTGAAAGGTTAGAAGCATTACTAGCAAACAGAAGTCTAAATACCAAAAGTCATATGAGTACAACTCTTAAGTTTAGCCAAGGGTATGTAGAGTGTCTCTAGAGGAAGCAATGAACACAAAAGGAAAAGTGGCTAGGAGAAAAAGGCTCATGCAGTGATCACACTCGAATTGATGCATTATTCATAAAGAACACAAGAAATTCCACCAATCTTACAAGCATCAAGTCAAAAATAAGATAAGTACTCATACACAATCTTATTATCAATATCATCTTTATGCTCAGTATAACAATTTTGACTTAGCATTATGTATTTTGATTGTATTCTACAAATTTTTAGCAACATTATAAATATTGCATACACTAAAAAAGTAATTATTTTATATTGTTATTAAAAAAATTCTAAAAATTTAAATAGTTACATTTTTATGTTTTTATTATATAAGAAGATATATCACTTAAATAAATGTAAATTAAAATTTATTTTAATGACATAAATTATAATTATCACTATTAATATTTTGTAATATCTTTTATTAAAACATAAAATAATAAATTACAGAAAACCCATTCTGCGAGCAACACATCAAATTGCTTGCGGCACAAGCCGTGAGCAACACAATAAACTACATGAGGCATCGGTGCCATGTGCATAAGAGATAGTGCTGCGTGTTGGAAATAAAATAGTAATTTTTATAGCAATGATTTAACTTGGGGACTAGACTACATAGAATTCCCCAGCTGCAGTTAGCATAAGAAATTGAACCATTTTGATATTATTTTTTAACTGGTTTAATCATGTAAGTTTCTAGTTGTATAGACTTGTATCTTTAACACAAAAATCTTTAGTAATATTATCACCCTAATTGAGGAACCATTTTCTTCAAACTCTTATCTTGTTGATAATTTCTAACGAAGAAAAAATAGATAAAACCTTACGTTTAAGGTCATATACTATGTGATTTAGATAGATATTAGATCTATTGGTGTGGCTTTGCAGTTTATCACAAGTAGAATTATAGGAAAAAAGGAACATACTTATTTGAAACAAATGGTTAACCTCCCTGAAAACGATGGATCTATTATCTAAAAATTCCTAAAGAAGAAAATTTTGCTTTCACAAGAGACATTTTGTTTTGTCCATTGGCAGTGCTTAGTGGTTAAATTCTCATAGTTTTTAAACATTGAAAAATGCTTTGTACTTCAATAAAAAATAAAATAAAATAAAATATTCTTTAAATAAAAAGAATAAAAAAATCATCTCACGCATGAATTAGTTTTGTTTCATATTTAAAAGCAAAAAAAAAAAAAATTCATGTAGGGGGCAACAAGCAAGAAAAATATGAACTAGAAATTACCAATATTATATTATGTATGGAGAATATTATTACACAATTAATCAAATATTATGTAAGATATAAGCATCATGTATTATAAAAAACAATAGCATGTTACTGTTTAAGGTATTATTGTTTAAAGACATTGCTGTCTAAAGCGTTACTGTCTAAAGTGTTATAGCACAATGCAATACAATACTAAATATAACTTTCCCTAAATCAATGCATAAGAACTTCTTAAATAAGAATTTTTATGCAGGGGGCAAAATGTAAATATTTGATTTTGGCTAATACCTATTCTCTAAAAGAATCGTTCTATAGTGTAATGTTGTAAAAAGAATAATGAGAACAAGTAGAATAAGTGAAGTACTACTTCACATAAAATAACTAGAATAAGTGGAGCGTTACTTCACGTGGAATAACTAGGATAAGTGGAACAACCACTTCACACGGATAGCAATAAAAGCCACTTGGAATCAATGGCAAAGTTAATGAGTTACTTTCATCTTGAGATAACATGGAAAGTTTGGCTCGATGGCTTAAATGTAGAGGTAGTTAAAAGGTCTTCCTGTTAAACTTTTTCTAAAGTACAAATGTTTCCCCATCTTATCTTGCTTTTGTGTACCTGTTCGCATACAACTTTTTCTCTTGTACTTGTTCATGTATATCTTTTTCTCTTGTACCTATTCACGTACAGCTTCTTCTTTTGTACCTTTTCACATATACCTTTTTGCTACCTTTTACTCGAGAACAAGTCTTATTACATCTAATTACTTCAATAGTCATATAAGGGGTTTCTAATCGTCACTTGACATTAACTCTCAGTAACAGTTACCCAACCTTAAAACTTTTCTTAATAATGTCATTCATTATGTGTATTAACGCCTTTTCTTGTAACCGCCATTTTTGTCACTATATATAAAGCCTTCACAATTCATTCAGGGGGCTTCTCTTATTTCCAGAGTTAACACATTCTCCTCCAGAGCTTTTCTTTCTAAATTTTCTCTCTAATTGTCTTCTTATTATCTTCTATCTACCATGACACTCAATATTTCTGGATCTGTTCTAATCTTCCTTTTTGTCCCTTTTGGCGTGTCTTTTTACTTGTTTGTAACACTTCCTCTCTTTATCACAATAAACCTTTTTACAGTGGATTTTGTTGCATGATTTTTTTCTTTATATAAAAAGGTTTTTCATGTATATTTAAAATCTTTTATTTTTGGTTGTTTGTTGTTATATCTATTGATTTATTTTTTTATTTAGTTCGGATAAATTATAGTGAGGTGATTGTTGGCTTGAGTTTCTTCTTTGATCTCTATGAGTATTGTGAAATTGTGTTGGTATTTATTACTTCAGATCCAACATTTGATACTAGAACGGGTAATTACTTTGGATCATGGAGGGTGATACATGTTCTATGATAAAATTGATAATTCCAAATTGTGTCTTTTGAAAGTTAATAATGGAAGATTATCTAAATTGTAAGAATTTATTTGATTCGGTATTGGATGATAAAGTTAAGCCAAAGGAATTGTCAATTGATGATTGGAAAAGAATTAAAGAGAAATGCATTGGACATCAATAAAATATGGGTTGATATCAGTGTTTTTCACGATATAACGAATGAGACATAATGCTTGGTTAAAGTTAGTTGCATTATATGAAAGAAAAATTGCTTAGAAACAAAAATTTTGTGATAAAAAATCTTGTTAAATTGAAATAAAAGGAAGGACGATTGATGGTTTAGCACTTGATTGACTTTCAAAATATGGTGAATCAACTTATTATTATGAAAATTGACCTAGATGATGAATTGCAAGTGTTGTTTCCTTAGAGGTCTTTGTCAGATAGTTAGGAAACATTGGTGTCATTGTCATTAATTCAACTCCAAATTACAAGTTGATCTTAAGTATGATCAATGACAATATGTTTAATGAATAAGTAGGGTGAAAGGATATGAATTTTGGGATTAGTTAAGGATGATCAACGACCCAAACTCGGAGTCATGACCGGCACACGATAGCAATAGATAAAACTCACGAGACTTGAGCAAGCCTCAGAAACTTTAACTTATAGATAACCAGAAAACACATGTTCCAAAGATTTACAAACTCAGTGACTATTTCATTTTATAAACATATATCCGAATATTTTAATACTTGCCCCTTAGCACTTCATTAATGCAAAAGTGTTTAAACACACTATTCATAAAAGCCATGTCTTGCTAGCATAGCGGGTCCATCTCGTATAACAAACTAATATAAATAATTGGCAACGTAATGCTTACATAGTTTGAGGCAATAAAAATAAAGTTTGAAATGAAACCAAGTTAAAACCACAACCGGAATGTGGAACAAACTCAAACTCTGACTCAGTAGAGTGGACTCATCAGATGAAGATGCCTACCAAATGCCAAAATGTTTGTATAAAGAACACGCTAGCTATTCACTTCTCGTATGGGAGTCCTTGTGGTCTATTTATTTGCACAAGGCAACAATTTGCTTGGGATGAGTCCTTTTATAACTCAATGAGTGAAAGTGGAGGGAAAACAAACATAAACGGAAGAGTTCTTTTTATTCAAAATAAATAATAATGAAAATATGCAATATATCTCAATTATAATGCAAACAAAATTATGGAAACAGAACATCTCCTACAAAGGGGATTATATGGAAGCTATCCCATTACATATATATATGTCACATAATCGGAAATTCAAAGTATCAAATTCATTTTCCCTCTAAGTCATCAAATTCATACTAGCAAATGGCTAACCTTAGACATATATCATGTATGGCTAATGTTCCAATCAGAATTTAATATCTCTTTCATAAGCACAGAGTTATTTCATTCAAAACTCATCTCAAACCTTACCTTAGATGCTTACCCAAGTTGCAACTCAAACCGTGTCTAGTCCATTAATCATAGACCACATATATACATATAAGACATGACTAGCTTGAGCTTATCTAAAGAATTGCTACCAATGCTATTACCTTTTTGATTAATACGGATTTATCAAATCAGAATAAAAGCCACATACACATTACCTTAAATGCTCCTTGACACACAAATTCATTTATATCTCAAATATGCACAAACAATCAACTTGCCATAATATATAGCATGCACAACAAAACATATCAAATTATGTGAACACAAGGTAAGAGTGGTCTTCCCTGGAAATATTAGAATCATCGTTTGATGGCTAATCAATGGAATAACAAATCACACAAGTGTTGAAGCAGTTGAGGGAGAAACAAATCATGCTCTATGCTGAAGCAATCGTGGAGAAATAAATCATACTCGGTGCTGAAGCAACCGACAAAGAAACAAATCATGTTCAATGCCGAAGCAACCAACATAGAAACAAATCACAGGGAAGGACATCATTTTACTACAACCACTTCAATCTCTGGAATTTATAAACATTGGATAGAACACATATCGATTCTCCAAGGCTATCATGCCATTGACAAGCTCATATTTTCCCAAATTCATATCACATAATCGTCATGACATTGAAGGGTCTATACCCATAATAATTTATAATATTTCATTGTATGTGGTAGGCTCAATAACTCTTGGACAAATATCCAAAATATGACCACATGGTATCATTACAAATCAAGGATATCAAACTCATCATGTACAAATATCTGATTATAGAACTTAGCATTTCCTACACATCATCATACGAAACTCAATAGGCTAATATCAAGCAAATTTATTAAACTCTTGGTTTAAGCAAAATAGAATCGTCTACCAATAGGTTATGGACATAAAGATAGAATCTATTCACATATACACCTTCATGCGACTCATATATACATAAACAAAGTTTATAGAAGTCATTTGTTAGTTCAAACACCTTGAAGGGGCTTGTTTTCTCATTTTCAAATCATATATGTATATATATGTGTATATATATAGCCTTCATAAAGCTTTCCAAAAAAACAAGACAACACACAATCAAAATCCAAATTTAGAATTCATAATTGATATTGGCTTAGGCATAATACTTCTAGGCAAACACGGCAAATATGCACCTCATACTAGCATCTTTGTATATATTATGCAAAAATTTAGCTTTTCAAAACTAAAACCCCACTCATAGTGACAATGAACACTATTTCAATAGTAAGTTCAACTCTTTTGGTCCATCAACAATCCTCCTACCCAGCAATAATCTTCAAACTTTCCCCTAAATATAATATAGTAACTAAAATCTTAACTCCAAAACATTTCCAACGTTTATAGCTTACTTAAATCTCCAAATTCAACTAACAACCCTTAGGCTACACTTTCCTAGATTCCAATATCCAAAATAGTTGAACTCTTACCTTGATAGTTGTATTAAGCCCATTTAACTCCAGAATTTCTAGCCACTTAAGGGGGAAATAATTAAGCTAGAGTAACAAATAAACTTTACTTATAAACCAATTAAAATGGATTTAAGCTACCAAAAAGCCTACTGTATTTATCATTTTCCAAGCTCCTGAGTACCTCAAATGGCGTCCAAATACCTAGGGAAATCTTAAGGTTTCAAAGGTAATGAGCAAACCCGTTATTTTCTAAACTTTTCCAAATAGGCAAGCTGCCCAAAGTATATATATTTTTGCCAATTCACATGCATTTATTGATAGACTGGTGGATCTATCAATAGATTCCCATGATTTCCAACAATTTTGTCCTCATTTTATTGATAAATGGCCCCTTCTATCAATAGATTGCACACAAAAAACTCCTAAATGCTCTCGGGTTCATATTTATTGATAAATTTAATGAATTCTTTAATAGATTTCACGTAGAATGTCCCACGAAGTTCTCTGAATTATATCTATCGATAGTTTTGATGAATTTATTGATAGTTTGTGTCCAAAACTTAAAATTTGTTGGGATTTGCTATAGATGACAAGCTTAAAAATATGCAGCAAAAAAAAAAACTTTAGAATTGAAACATACCTCCACTCACGGATCACCATGGGAATATTTTAACACGTAGAATGGCATAGAAAATCATAAAATCAAAAGCTAACCTTTGCAACGTTCTTCTGATTAGAATAACAATCTCCTAAATGCAACCTACGAACACCACAAGAAGCAAGAACCTTAACCAATCAAGCTCTTGACCTCCATTGATAGTACACATGATTTCAGTTGAACCTTTCAGCAATGGAGGGGGATTTTTTAACTATGCTTTTGTGCTTCTAAAGGGGACATTGTTTGTCCTTTCACATTTTCACAAGGATGGCCAAATCACACACTTGAAAAATTGCTTAAAAAATAAATTTTCTTCTTCACAAAGTAAATGGCGGCACACAAGGAGAGAACCCTTTTCTTTTCTTTTCAAACAACTCTTTTCATTTATGAAAAAATAGTTAAATGTGATTTACATAGCTAGGTTAAAATTAACTTTAATTTTACAATAAAGCCCTCCATATTATAACACATTACAATACGAGCCCATGACTTAATTAAACTATTTTAATTAAGCCTAATGGAAATTAAATTGAAATAATTTCCTTTATGTTATTGCAATTTTGACATTACCATTATAACTAGTTATATATTATGCCTCAAAACTTAATTAAACTTGTTTAATTATGTTTATAGAAGTTAATTACCTAGCATGTGATTTAAGTTTAACTTAAATCATCACTCTCCCAATTTAATTCAAATGCAATCATCATATATGACCCATTAGGTTTCTAACATGTTGGCAATGGAATTGATTAATGACATAATTGAATAATATAAATTTCAATCAATTAATTTATAATCAATTCCATATACTAAGATTGGCATTTAGTAATGTATCATGACCATCAAATTGTTAAGAGAGTCATTGGGTTCTTTGACAACCTTTCAATGTACAATTTATCAGTGTAATTCATTCCCTCATCATATGTTTTAAAGATGATAAAAGCTTCGTACAATGTTTACTTTTATTGACCTCCATATTCCTTATTGCAATTAAAGCATTAGCTTTATAGAGATTTATGAAACCTTTTCATAATCTTCAAGTCGCCTTGTCCAAAGACTTCAATAGCTAATGTTAATCGAGAATTGATAGGATATGTCTTTTAAAACATTTGAGGTGATGATTCCTATCTTGACCACTCATTTGCCTTCACATGCTTCATCTTATACCCAAAAGCATCCTGTTTAGTCATCCTTGGTTAGACATTTATAGGGATGAAATTAAAGTATAGTCTTCCACATATAAAACAACATGGTGTCTCAAGTCTAAAGAGTATTTACACAACTAACACATGATAAGTGTTGCATAGACACTAGAGTGTATTACCAAATGCACTTCTTATGGCGGGTCATATTTAGTGAACTTGCTTTCTTAGGCAGGCTTCTATATTCTACTTCCAAGTATCTCTATACGTCAATTTATGAGATCGATTGCTTATTTCCAAAGTAAGGAACATAGAATATATTAGTCTTTAAGCATCATTGATGTCTAGTCTCAATGATACATCAACTAGGAACATTTTGAGATTATACTTTGATGCATATGGATCTCATAATTATAACCCATTACAATTCCCTTGCAAGGCATATTAATCTCATGGACTTCATCCAATTAGACTTATAACTCATTATAATTAATGTCTTATTGATAAAGAAAAACTTTTAATCGTTCAATATTAATGATATCGTTGCATGATTGGAACCAAGCCTTGACCAATCTTAATTGGTTATAGGGCCCATCCTAACATTTTCCCACTAGCACAAAGCCAATTGCTACCTCATTACAATGCAGATCTAATCTATTTAGTGACTGTGTCTTTTTATAGACTTGCTTGTGCCCTTTAATGTGGTTAATTGGTCTTATCCTTGTGATGTTACAACATCTTGTCATATTACTATATTTAGATCTAATGAGACCTAAGTTTTTGGTATGGCTCAATTGTTATATTAACAATGTCTAAAACCCTTTATTAGTTCCGTGAGCTAATAAACTAAATATCCTCTTACTTGAGCCTTTAATAGGATGTATATGAGCTTATTTATATACATGTTTATAGTCCTTTTCAAACTTGGGAACCATTCCAACTTGACTATGCTTTATGCATTACATGCATTTTATCACTTAGTATTGTGCCATCCATTACTTATGAAAACTTGGCATTTTCTTTATAAACATATTACATCTTATGTAATTGTATCAATAAAGAACTATATTCTCTTTGACTAACCTGCTCTTGTGTGTGAGATAAGTACACTAACATATTTTATTACATCCAACCTTTTGGATCTCATTAAATAGAATAAAGTGTGAAATTCCATTAAATCTTATTTAGTAGATTTATTTAATATGAATAATACATCTGTGAGGCCTTAACCTCTATAGACCCGTAGATAGAATGCTTGTATACTTAACACACCTTGAAAAAATTTTTAAAGGATCGGTATTGTACCTAGTGGTACAATTAAGTGGATTTAAACCTCAAACCAGTTCCAGTAGAGATCCTAAGATGAATTTGAGAATTCTGAAACCCACAAAATGATTTAAAAAGGTGATTCAGAGTTCGAGGTCTAATTTTGAGTTCATCGAGAATATTGATCGATTAGGGGTAAAATGGTCATTTTGCCACCTAAAGTTGAAATTTGGTTATTTAATGAAAATTTTGACCAAGATTAATCATTTGAAGTATAATATGAAGTTTGGAAGTGAAAAAAATATAATTTTGATACTTTTAGGAGTATAGGGGCAAAATCATAATTTTGCCACACTGGGGGCAAATCGGTAATTTTTCACCCCCAGCACTTGTCAAATTGGTGGACTTTAATGGTGGTGGGAATGGATAAATATGGGAATTGTGTGGTTGAGAATTAAAGAATTAAAAGTCAAATATTTAAAAATTGAGCCAATAAGGAAATGACATGTGTCATGCTTTTAGTATTTTATTATTTCTTTATAAAAAGGCATAAAAATCAGCCATAGACCCCATTCTCTCTTATCATATTCGGCCAAAACCAGAAAAGAAGAGAAACCAAGGAAGAACAAACCCTAGGTGGGGGAAAATCAAAGAAAAATGTGGTAAAATCAAGGAAATTAGTGAAAAAAGTAAGATTTATCAAATTAAGCTTAAGATCTATGTTTCCCATGCATTTCTTTTCACTTTCTATGGTTGAGAAGCATGATTTTATAATGAATTCAATTCTGATCGAATGGGTTTGGTGAGAGAAATGATGTTGGAATTGTTTAATTTTGAGTTATGTTAGTGTTTAGAGATAGTTTAACATGTTTAGAAGCAAAACAACAAGAAAAGAATCCATTTTCCCCATGAACCTTCATTGGTCAAATCTTCCTTTATGTGTGTGGGTGATGGATTGTTGTTATTTCAAGAGAAATGGCATAGAAAATGATGAATTATGGTGAGAAAATGGAATAGGAAAATTTTTAGTGATAGTGCACTATAATGGCCAAATTTTTCCATGAAGAAATGGAAGGGCTTTGATGTTGAAATGGGTGTTAGTTGAATGGTATTTGGCGCATTGAGGTATTAGAAAAAGAACGGAGCAATTTGAAATTAAATTGGACGAATTAGCAATTTAATCGAGTAATAGGCCGAATTAGGTCAACACCACATTTAAGCGGTTAATTGAGCATTTCCTTGCATTCATATAGAAATTAGGTTAATTTTATACCTAATTAGCACAATCGTAGTGATTTATTGATTGTGTAATTTGTCAAGGTGGTAAGCCCTCTAATAAAGGCAAGAAAATCGCACTTGAGGATTAGTAGTCTAAGCGCCCGAATTCGACTTCTGAAAAATCGCGAGTGGACTTGCATTTCAACTGTTTTGGGAATTCTCGTTAAGTTGAGATGAAATGCTTGGATGATTATATCTAATTCTTATTTAAAAATGAGTCCAAGGAACAAGCTTTTAGTGAAAATATTTCTGTGATGCTGAATATGATTGTGATGAATTTATGTGCATCCATATGATGCTTACATGTGTTGTTAAAATATTTCTGCGAAATTAATGTAACCGTGCATGTGCGGAGTGGTATTGCACATGCCTGTAATGGTGTGCAAAGTGGGATGCTGAGTGATACCCCCTTACCGAGTACTTTGTTAAGTCTCCGCCTAGGAGCTTGACAGCGAGGCTGAATGATACTACTTGCTAAGTGCTCTGATAAGTACTTCCTGCCTAGGAGCTTGGAAAGGACGCTGAGTGATATCCCTTGCCAAGTGCTCTGATGGGTACCTCTTTTTGCATGAAATTGCATGTAATTGCAAATGAATTTATCTATATATGCGTGATATAATGTGTATAATGATAAATGTGATTTGTATGGTATGTGAAACCCTTGTTGGTGACGGTTTGTGATAAACCGTCGATATTGCTTTCTTGCCAAAATGATTGGTGTAAATTCATGGTTGCCTTAACCTTGAATGTAGAATAAATTCCGGATCAAGTGGGAAGGGTTTAAATATTAGCTAGATCAAAATTGTCTTGTTTCAAATCAGTGCATCATGACTATCAAAATTCTTGGCTAATATTACTTGTTCCCCTCTAATGTTCACTCACTGATTTTCGTACTCACAGTTTTCAAAAATTCATGTTTTCAGATTAAGAGACTATTGGATCCTAGGTCAAAGAGTCCCGAAATTCGTCTCCTGGGTAGGTGCTTGGCATTTAGTAGATTTCCTCTTTCCTTTGTCTTCGCTGGAAGTTACGAGTCTTTTGTTATGTGGAAAATGTTTAAGCAATGCAAATTGCTAAGATACATGTCTTGAATAGTACATGTATATGGTTATCGATAATGCCAATGTGATTGGGCTATGTTCACACCTGGTGAGATATGTGTGGATGCATGATTTGATAAAACTGTTAAGCAAATGCAAATGGATAGGTTTGTTTGGGCTTAGTAAGCTATGCTTATTGGGCCCATGCACCAGTCGTGGCCCATGAATTGGGTCGTGACAACATCTCAATGTATCTTACTAAATCCATATAGTTCTTTTACAATTATATTGATTATGCAACTTAATCCAAAATCTCTAGTGTTGAGTTCCAATGTAACATAGTAATATTAAGAAACTATTTTCTTAATGTCATCAAGCCCCCACTAAATCCAAGATTCTTTGTGAGAGTAATATTCAAACTCTTTTAAATATTCCATGAAGTTAGAACATGCATGCCAATGCATGCTTGGCATTGTATTGGTTTTAGAATACCATTATGGGCTTAATGTATTAGAAAGGTATGGACCAAATCATATCACAATATGACTTTGCTTTTTTCTTTCGAATAAACATCTTTATGTTCTATTCATAAAAAAGTTTTGTCTTTACATGAATTGACATTCATTCGTTTGATCAATTAATCACAAACTTAAATGATCTTTTACTAAGATCTTAGCTTAAGTAAGGTCACTTGATTATTTGATTAACACATGGTTAGTTAATTAGCCTTAATTGATTATTTTTATTTTAATCAAACTAATTTGACATAAATCATAATTTATAATTGATCAAATACCATTGTGAAGAGAAATATGAAATGTGGATAATAATAAAGTAAGATATAATTATTCCAAATGATTATCTAAACATGAAACATTAAAACTTTAACATCCAAATGCTAAATATAAATGTTTCACAAGTCATCCATATGGCAATAAATGTCAAAACATTTAACCAAATTATCCAACAAATCAAATCATAATTTTAAATAAGAGTGCAACCATCAATATATAGCATCCAATGCTCCATGCAGTCAATCGATATGGTCACCTCGTTTGTTAAGATCCTATTCATCTTTGTCTTTGGTCTCTATAATATGTCACACACATTAGAACAAATATAAGGTATCACATACCTTTATAATATAAAGTAATTTATCATAACAAATGGTGCCTAAAATAGAAATTTCAATAAACTTGTTTTTTTTGCTCACAGTAGCTAGATACTCCTTGCAGTTCCTCCTTCATTGCCTAGGTTTGCCACAATGATGGCAAATGTCTTTCTCTTTGTCTTTTTTGACACCACCCTTAGGCTTTAGTGCCTTCTAATTTTGGGACGTTACCTTCTTCCCCTTTTGGGCTTTCTTGTTTTTTCACTTTGTTTGAGCCTTTGAAAAAGAAAAAAGAAGTAAAGCTCCTTTTTCTCTTTTGATGGACTTCTCTGTTGTGTCCAACATGTTCAAAAGTTTGGGAATAGTAGCTTCATATGGAAGTTCAACACAAACTAACTGAAGTTGTCAGGAAAATACTGTAGAATTAAGTTAGTACTCAGCTTGTAATCCATCGCTAGCCCTAATTGTCCATGCCTCTTAATGAGTCCAATCATCTTCAGTATGTGGGATATGACAGAACCTCCTTCTTTCATCTTGCATTGGAACAATTCCTTAGAGATCTTATATCTCTTAATGTGCCCTTTTTTATTAAACAATTCTTTAAGGTGAAAAATCATGGATTGGACATCCATGGAGTCATACTACTTGGAGCTCAAGGGTCATACTGGCTAGCATCACACATGTTGCTTGATCATCAACATCCTTATGACATTGATATGCTTCTTTATCCTTAGTACTAGCACTAGTAGCAGGAACTGGTGGAATAAGTGTGTCAAGGACATATAATTTCTTTTCTAGCATGTTTGGTTCGAGGAATGGCTAAGCCATTCCCCCTCTATTCCTAAGGAACATATGTTCTTTTTGGTTCTTACATTCTTCAAGGAATAGCCATTCCTCTAGAATGGCTATTTCCCAAAATAAGTTAAAAATAAGGAATAACTAATACCAACTCCCCTCACAGTATTAGTTATTCCTTAGTTAAGGAATAACCTCAAAAATTATAAAGACTAAAATGTCTTTTATAAGTTTAAAAAATTACATATTATATATTATAAAAAATAATATTTAATTTTAAAATTTAATTAAAATTATTAATATTTGAACCATAATAACATTTAAATTGTAAATAAAATATTAATATTTTAAAATATTAATGATTAAATTATATATAAATATTAATATTTGAACGATCAGTTATTAATATTATTATAAAAAAGAAAAAAGTTTAAATTTTAATTATATATTATAAAAAATAACATTTTAATTTTAAAAATTAATTAAGAGTATTTATATTTTAATCATAATAAATAAAATATTAATATTTTCAAATGTTAATGATTAAATTATAAATAAAATGTTAATATTTCAAAATGTTAATGATTAAATTATAAATAAAATATTAATACTTAAATGAGTAATTATTAATATTATTATGAAAGAAAAAGTTTAAATTTATAATAATATATTACAAAAATATATTTTAAAATTAAAAATTGATTAAAATTATTAATATTTTAATCAAAATATCATTTAAATTAAAAAATAAAATATTAATGTTTAAATGATCAATTATTAATATTTCAAATTAATTATAAATTATTAATGTTTAAAAAATAAAATAAAACTAAATAATCATAATAACATTTAAATTATAAATTAAATATTAATATTTTAAAATATTAATTATTAAATTATAATTAAAAAATTAATATTTAAATTATACATTATAAATATTTTAAATAAATTATAAAAAATAATATGTCAAGCCCAGCCCTATAATATACTTGCCATGTCATCCATGTATTTGACAACATGCTTACATACTTGAATGCCTCGAAGAAATCATCAAAATTCGGTAGCGTATCTAGTGGTACAACTAAGTTGATTTAAGCCTCGGACTAGTCCAAATAAAGATTTTAAGGTGTATTTGAGAGTTATTGAACCTTAGAATGACTTAATATGGTGATTCAGAGTTCGAGGATTGATTTGGAGTCAATTTGGAATTTTCATAACGTAGGGGTAAAATGACCATTTTGCCACTCAGGGGCAAATTGGAATGGTGGATGAAATTTTGATCAAGTTTGACTATTTGGAATATAATTTGAGCTTGAGAGGTGAAAATTTTCAATTTTGACATTTTCTAAGTATAAGGGCAAAATGGTCATTTTACGTGACCATGGTGACGTAATTGGAATTTTACACCACCATATACTTTTCCAGCTCATGGACTTCATCCATCATTATTTTGACCCATGGATAATCATATGGTGGTGGGAGAATGCTTAATGGTTAAGTGTTACACATGGACCAATTATATGGTGACACATGGCAAGTTTTTATCCTTTTATAATTTTCCTTGTAAAAACCAACATAAACTCCTCCATATTCACTCTTCATGGCCGGCAAAACCAAGAGAAAGGAGAAAAACATAAAACACATACCCTAGCTAAGAGAATTCAAGGAAAATTTGGTGGATTTCAAAGAATTAAGCAAGTAAATGTAAAATTTCTTAATTCTAGCTTGTGATATACCTTTCCTATGCATTATTTTTCATTTTCCATCATTGAGAACCAAGTTTGCATGAAGGATTCATGGCTGACCGAATTTAGAGAGAGAAGATTTGATTATTTATTTGGTTAGATTTCAAGATATCTTAGTGTTTTTAGTTGATTGGTGATGTCTAGCATGAAAAACAAGCAAGAAATTTCATGCCCTTCACCCACACTCATTGGCTGAATTTTTCAAGAGAGAAATTGGATAATGGACTTTGATGAATTTCATGCTATTTAGGTGTTTTTAGTTGTTTTATGATGTAAGGTGTAAAAATCAAGTATGAAAAACTACATATTATTCATGTCATGACTCGGAACTCCCCATCGGGCCCGTGACAACCGCCATGACGTCCCGATAGGCACTTATTCCCGGAATACCGACCAGAACCCCGTAAGGCTTAGCATCAATTTTCACATCTCCCCAGTGTGTAATAATTATTAAACATCATATTTCAAAGAATTATAAGACATTTCCAAACCAGAAACATTAAAATTTTATTTTTCGGCTCACAGAGGCGTTTTCGTCATTTTTTTTCGAAAATCTCAAAACCGACTAAAAACATAGTAGGTGAGTATAAAACATATATTTTATAATTGAAAATAATTTTAGAAGTCTAAAATGTTCGTTTGAAGTAAAATTACAACTATTTTAATATAATAAAAATATTCAATAAAATAAGTTATTTTCTTATAAAACAATTTTTATATAGTTATCGGTAAATAATTTTTGCAGCGTAAAAGCTAATTATTTTTATACATACTATGATACAAACGACCAAAGTATGGAATTTAAATTACAGTGACACGTGAGCCCACAACTAACCAAAATGTGTCGAAAGCTGAAAACCTACAGCTTTTGTCGATTCAAGTCCAATTGACGGTCCTTGACTAAATCCGCTAACTCTAGAATACTCTGAACGTGAAATGTGAGAAGATGAGGGGTGAAATTATAAAATCCCAGTGAGTAAACAGATACCATTAAAACTATCTAAAGGCGAGTAAAATGGAGGCAATTAAATAAACCACCGTAAAAAGGTTTATAATATTTCAGTTCCTTTCACTAAGTAATATAAATTCGTTTTGTTTGAGAAATTAATATGGCTTATGTTTTCTTTAAAACTTGGCTTATGCCAACAAAATCATACTCGGTGATACCTGGATAAGAGGTATCCGACCGAGTTCGCCAAGGTTATTAAAATTTCATAATTTCTCAAAATGCAGTCAATCCTTGGCGTTGGCTAAGTTCACTCTCACGTGGGGGTTTGACATGAAGTGAACTCTAGTATACCTCAGGAGTTACCCTCTACGCCTCTCATCAGAGGTATAATATAATTGGTTTTACTGTGTCCCTTTGAATAGGTTGGTCCACGGAAACACGTCACTGCAGTGAGAATTCTATAAGCCACCAATCAATCAAATATTCAATTGCATGATATGGCAATTAATTCGTTACACAATCTATTCAGTGAAAGTAGAAAATTCATACTTTTCAACACAAATATCAAATCAACCAATCATGCCATTTTATCATAAGCCATTAAGTTCAGATCATAATATATAACACAGTAAACGGTCTCCAATTGCTCTAATTTCAAAATCATTGTCCGATTTCCAAATCAATTTATAAAGATTCATTTTTATTTTATAAATTCATATTTTTCTCATAAAAACAAGGCATTTCACCATTTAAATTCATTTCTCACAAATTCACCAAATTGAGTAAAAATTACTCTAGATAATTACAACAATAATAAGTTTACTCACTGTTTTCGGAAACCAAGTCTAGGTACTTTGACTAGTGATCCTCGAGTGCAATTTCTTGCCTTTCTCGGAGGATTCACCACCTTGACACAGTACAAAATTGAGAAATTTACTACATTACCCCTGAATTGTAATAAATTAATTTAGACCACTAATGTATGCCATGAGATGCAAAAATTGTCCGAATCTTGCTTAAACACGGTGTTGACCTAATTCGGCCTATTACTCGATAAAATGGCCATTGTGTCCATTTTAACTCCAAATTGCGTCATTCCTTCTCTAATACCACAAATCATCAATTATCAGTCAAATGACACAAAATTCAACTTAATTACCTTCTCATTGCTTCATGGAAAATTTAGCTATAATGGGGGCATTATCACTAAAATTTTTTCTACATTAATTTCTCATAGTAATTCATCATTTCCTAGCCTATTTTCCTTGAAACAAAACTAATCCATCATCAATACACTACAAGGGATATTCGGCCATTCATGGATACCAAAAATATTGTGATTTTCTTCACTTGATTTCATCCTACACATAACTAACTAACCGAAAACACTAACCTAACAAGAAATCAAACTAAATTCAAGCCTAAAAATCCTTCCCCCATGTATGGTCAGCATTCATACCCATTTTCAAACTTTGATTTCAACCATGGAAATGATAAAATAAAGCATGGGTAGTGTAAATCTCAAAGAAAATTAAAGAAATTTCACCTTACCTAGCTTAATTCCTTGAATTCTCACATTCTCTCTTGAATTTTCCTTTGGCTAGGGTTTGTTTTCCTTATTTTCCTTCTTTGCCCTCTTGTTTTCTTGCTTGGCCGACCCTTAGAGTGAATATGGGCCGATTTTTATGTTTTTATAAGGAAAATAATAAAATACTAAAAGTTTGACACATGGCATTTTTTAATTGGTCCAAAATTTTAATATTTGACTTTTTCACCTTATTTCTCCACCACACATTATGCCATATTTATCCATTCCCACCACAAATAAAGTCCACAAAATTTGACAAGTGCTAGGGGTGAAAATTTACCGTTTTGCCCCAAGGGTAGTAAAATTATGATTTTGCCCCTATACTCTGAAAAGTATCGAAATTACATTTTTTTCACTTTCCAACCTTAAATTACACTCCAATAGATCAATCTTTGTCAAATGAGGTTAAAATCTTTTCTAAAAATTCCCATTTTGTCTTCAAGTGATAAAATTACCGTTTTGCCCCTATGCTCAAAAAATTTCGAGAATTAAAATTTTTCACTGTCGAACCTCATATTATACTCCAAATGATTAATCTTGGTTAAAAATTTCATCAAATATCCAAATATAAATTTTGGTTAGCAAAATGACCATTTTACCCCTAATCGGTCAATTTTTTCGATTAATCCCAAATCAGCCCTCGAACTTCAAATCACCATTTTAAGTCATCCTTGGACTGTGAAATTCTCAATTGTACCTTAAAATCCCTATTTTAGCTAGTTCGAGGTTTAATTCCACTTAGTCGTACCTCTAGGTTAAATATCTACTTTTGACTAATTTTCGGAGCTCTCCACATATGCAAACATGTTGTCCATTAAATGTATTACATGGTCAATATTTTAGGACTGGGTTTGACAATTCATGAACCTTCTATGGTCGAATTTTCCAAGAGAAAATGTTTAGGATGATTTTGCTATAATTCATGTTATCTAACTTGTATTCGATAATTTGGAGTATTGGAAGTGGAATCAGTTTATTTGGAGTTGAATTGGATGTATTGGCCAATTAACCGTGGTATAGATTGAATTAGGCCAATTCCATTTTATTTCGATACACAATTAGTGTCAAGCCTAGCCTAAAAATACTTGTCAAGTCATATATGTGACTGATAGAGTGATGGTATATTGGAACAGCCCAAAAAAGTATTTAGAAGTCGGTATTATAACTAGAAGTACAACTGAAATGATTTAAACCTCGAACAAGTTCAAATAAGGATTTTAAGAGTGAAATTGAGGATTTCACAGTCCAAGGATGACTCAAAATAGTGATTCAGAGTTCGAGGTCTGGTTTGGAGTCAATCGGGAATATTGATCGATTATGGGCAAAATGGTCATTTTGCCACCTAAATTTTAAATTTGGTTAATTGATGAAAATTTTGACCAAGATTAATCATTTGAAGTATAATATGATCATTTGAAGCATAATATGAGGTTTAGCGGTGAAAAATGTTAATTTTTGGTATTTTTGAAGCACATAGGTAAAATGGTAATTTTTCCATTAGAGGATAAAACGAGAATTTTTTTGAAAATATTTTAGCCCCATTTTATTAAGATTGATCAATTGAAGTGTTATTTGAGGTTGAATAGTGAAAAAAAATGCAATTTCGATACTTTTTGGAGTATAGGAGCAAAATAGTAATTTTATCACACTTGGGGCAAAACGGTAATTTTGCACCCCCAAAGCATTTTTTCAGCACATGGTCTTTACCCATCATCATTTTTTACGTTTGAATAATGTGTGGTGGAGATTTAAAGCTTAAAAGAAAATAATTTAAAAATGGACCAATGAATAGGTGACATGTGTCAAGCTTTTAATTATTTAATATTTTCCTTTTTAAAAGACATAAAATCAGCTCATTTCCCCCATGAAAGTCGACCAAACCAGAAAAGAGAGAAAGAAACAAAAAACAAACCCTAGCCAAGGAGAAAATCAAAGAAAAACTGTGAAAAATCAAGGAAATCAAGTGAAAAAGGTAAGATTTCTCCGATTAAATTTGAGATTTATTTTTCCCATGCATTTTCCCTTAATTTTCATGGTTGAAAAGCATGATTTAATGGTGAATTCATGGCTGGTCAAAATGGGTATGGAGAGAGAATGATCTTGGATTGGTTTGATTTTTAGGTATGTTAGTGAATTTAGTTAGTTTAGCATGTTAGCAAGCAAAACAACAAAGAAAAATTCCATTTCCCCCACCAATCTTCCATGGCTGAATGCCTCATTGTGTGTATGTGTGATGAAATGATTTCATTTCAAGTGAAATGGATTAGAAATTGATCAATTATGAAGAGAAAATTAAATAGGAAAAATTACGGTGTTAGTGCACCATTTTGGTCAAATTTTCCAAGAAGGAATATGAATGTGGCTTTGCTGAATTTTAAGGTATTTAGCTGGACATTGGTGATATTTTATGGTATTTAGATGGAAATTGATGATTGGTGATTTTAGAAATTAAATGGGAATTTTTAGTGCAAAAATATAAATTTTACCTAATAGGGGTAAAAGCATAATTTGTGGTCTAGGACTGATACACTGACCCACATTTATAGTAATTGAGTATTATGGATATAATTGGACTATTAGAAATGGAAATGGGTCAAATCGGAGTTAAATTGAGGATTTTAGCAATTTAGACAATGGTAGGCGAGTTGATCGAACACCGTAATTAAACAACTGTTTGAATCATTTTTATCTCATTTCTATGCATCATGTAGAGCCTGAAATCATTTATTGTGGTTTGACACAAATAATTAAAAATGTGTCAAAAATTATGTATAGGTGGTGAGCCATTGGACATTGGTAAATGACTGTACCCGCAGACTGGAAATAGGAGTATTTCTACTCCTAATACTGTGAGTAAACTTATTATCGTCTTAATTATCTAAAGTAGTTTTATTTAATTGTGTGATTTTATAGAAAACATGTTTAAATGGTAAATTGCTATGTTTTAAGAGAAATTGTGATTTTATAAAATGATTTTATAAATTTTTTGGAAAATTGAATACTGGTTTTGAAATTAGAGTAATTGGAGACTGCCTGCTTGTGTTATAAATTGTGTTTTAAATTTTATGGCTTATAGCAATATGTGAGCATGAATGGCTAGACTGGTTTGCGTTGAAATTATATATACTGCGTATTCAGCCTTGAGAGGCTAGATTGAAATAAATTGCCATGTCATGCTAGTTATGATTTTATAAATCAGGTGGTAGATAAAATAATTCATAATCCCGCAGTGGAAGGTTCTGTGGGCCAGCCTAAGAGAGGGGGCACAGAATCAGATTTATCTTACCTCAATCAGAGAGCCGTGTGTGGGGTATCTCTGGAGGTAAAGTTTGAGTGCACGTCACGTGGACCACCGCGTGAGAGTGAAACTAAGCCAAAGCCAAGGCATTGCTAGATTTTCAGATATAAAAATATGTTCATGTGTATATGACACTGAATAGCCTTGACGGTCTCGGTCAGATGCCTCTGCAGGGGTATCCCCGAGAATGATTTTGGCAAGAGCCAAGTTGAATTTTCAAGAGGTTCATAAGCCATATAAATTATTTGTATGTTATGAAATACATTGGGATAGAATATTTTATTTGTCTCTACTTAATTGAAATGAGTTGAGATAAGGTAAATTGTAATACAAAGATTGAATTTTAATTTGTCTCATTTTACTCGATTTTAGACAGTTTAGATGGTATTTGTTTACTCACTGAGATTTTATAATCTCACCCTCTTATTTCCTCACATTTCGGGCTCAAGATAGATTGTGGATAGTCGAGCACATTGAGATATAATCTCAGAGTTGCATCCTTAGAAAGCAAATGTATATAGACTTATACCTTCTTGGTCTCTTGGGGGCCCACGTGTCATTGGAATTTAAATGTCAGACTTTGACTATTTGTATTATAATATGTAAAAATATATTTAGCTTTTACGTTGTGAAAATTGTTTACCAATAACTTTATAAAAATTATTTTATAAGAAAATAGTTTATATCATTGAATATTTTTATTATATTCAAATACTCAAATTTTTACTTCAAACAAATGTTTTAGACTTTTAAATTTATTTCTAATCATGAATTTTATGTTTTCTACTCACCTACTATGTTTTTGGCCGATTTCGAGATTTTGGAAGAAAAATGACGAAAATACCCCTATGAGCCGAAAAATAGTATTATATCGTTTTGGTTTGGAAATGACTTATGATTTCTTGAAATGTGAATTTTTATAACTGTTGCTCACCGGGGAGATGCGAGAACTGATGCTAAGCCTTGTAGGGTTTCGGTCGGCATTTCGGGTAATGAGTGCCTATCGGGACTTCACGACGGTTGTCACGGGCCTGATGGGGAGTTCCGGGTCGTGACAATTAGACCTACGTAGAATACCATATCTAAATGATTATCCGAATATTTCGCATCCCATTTCATGCATTCATATAGAGCTTGAATTAGTTTTATACTGGTTTAGCACAAATATAGTAAATTGCTTGTTGTGCATTATGTCTAGGTGGTGAATCTTCCGATAGGGGTAAAGAGATTGTACCCGAAGACTAGGACTAGGAGTACTTCGACTTCCAATATTGTGAGTAACCTTATTATCGTCTTAATTATCTAAAGTAGATTTTATTCGTTTTTGTGATTTTATAGAAAAATGAGTTTAAATGGTAAATCCTTATATTTTATAAGTAAAATGTGATTAAATGAAATGAGTTTTATAAATCATTTTGAAATTGAATGATGATTTTAGAAATTGAGTAATTGGAGACTGTTTGCTTGTGTTGTAAATTTATGGTTTGAATTGAATGGCTTATGGCAATATTAGCATGAATGGCTGAATTGGAAATTGTGTTGAAATTATATGAACTGTTTGTTTTGCCTTGACAAGCTGGGTAGTAATGTAACTGCCATGTCATGCTGTCAAAACTTTTATTGATTTGGTGGGATATTGATTAGTCATTGCAGTGGCGGGTTTCCGTGGACCAGCCTATTAGAGGGGCACGATAAACCAAGTTATATTTTACCTCGGTAAAAGAGGCGTGGAGGGTATCTCCTGAGGTAAAGCTTTAGAGTTCACTACATGATAAACCACCACGTGAGGGTGAACTTAGCCAACACCAAGGAACGACTGTGTTTCCAATTGTAAAAATATGTTTTATGCGTATATGACTTTTTAACAGCCTTGGTGGACTCGGTTGGATGCCCCGGCCAAGGTATCCCCGAGAATGAGTTTTGGCACGAGCCAAATTTTTAAGAAATTCATAAGCCATGTTGATTATTTGAGTGAAATGAATTTATTTTATTTAGTTGAAATGAGTTTGAAACGTTATGAATCATAGTGCGATGAGCTATTTTAAGTTGTCTCCATTTATTCAACTTTAGATATTTTAGATAATATTTGTTTACTCACTGAGTTTATAAAAACTCACCCCCTTTCTTTCCACCCATTTCAGGTTTTGAGTCATCTGTAGATAATAGACTTTGTCGAGGGTTGAGTGTGGACTTGCATCCTTTGAAATTGTAGGTCCAC
Source organism: Theobroma grandiflorum (assembly GCA_036013995.1). Taxonomy (NCBI): domain Eukaryota; kingdom Viridiplantae; phylum Streptophyta; class Magnoliopsida; order Malvales; family Malvaceae; genus Theobroma; species Theobroma grandiflorum. The sequence continues at coordinate 12,717,031 of CP142126.1, forward strand.
AGCCTTTCTTACTTTTGGTCATTCGTGGACCCATATGTCATTGTAAACTAAATTACATACTTTGGCTATCTGTGTTACTGTATGTATGAATTTATTTTACTTTTACGCTGTAAAAATTATTTACGGATAATTCTACAAAAATTATTTTATGAGAAAATAGAATATTTTGTTCAATATTTTTATTTTATTCTATTAGCTACAACTTCACTCTAAATGAATGTTTCAGACATTAAAACTTATTTTTAGTTATGAAATGTGTATTTTCCCTTATGTATTATATTTTTAGCAAATTTTAAAATTTTTAGAAAAAATGACCAAAATACCCCTGTGTAGTAGAAATTTCTTTTTGACTGTTATTGACTTGAAAATGGTCCATATCCCTTTAAAACATGATTTTAGTAACAATTACTCATAGGGGAAGTGGAAAAAAAATTGATGTTAAAGCCTTGCGAGGTCTTGGTTGTCATTCCAAGTAATAAATGTCTATCAAGACTTCGCGGCTGTTGTCACAAGCTCGAAGGGAGTACCGGGTTGTGACATAATATTTTAAAAATAAAATAAAAATAAATAATCATAATAACATTTTAAATTATAAATAAGATATTAATGATTAAACTATAAATAAAATATTAATATTTAAATTATCAATTTTTTATATTTTAAATATATTATATATTATTAATATTTAAAAAATAATATAAAATAAAAATAAATAATCATATATATAATAAAATGTATTTTTGTGTTTTTGTACTATATTCCTTTCTTATTCCAAAGTTATTTTTACGAACCAAACGTTGCAATAAGCCATAATAAGTATTCCTGAGCTATTCCATTCATCGTACCAAACTACATAATAACTATTCTATTATATTCCCACTGTATTCTATTCCCAAATAATGGTTATTCTATTCTATTCCTATCTATTCCGCTAACGAAACATAACCTTCTTTTTTCAAGATGATTTTGAGGTTTTGAAACCAATTTAGAAAGTTTTGGCTAGTGAGTTTGTTTGCATCCAATATGCTCCATAGTGACAAGTTGTTAGCCATGTATATAGATTATGTCTAAATAAATAAGATAAAAACAACAGGTACAATCATACATAAACAATTTAAAATAAGATTTTAGAATTTTAAATAGTTCTCCCACTATTTTATATGCAAAATGACAACCCTCAAAGTCGTTTTGGAAAGTCTATTCTAGGAACTTTCTTATGGGTTAGGACCTTATTCAACTTACTATGACCTTGAGTATGCTCAGCAAGCCACGATATGGCTAATTGGGTATGTAACTTTGTTTATCGATCACATCTCTTATGTGACTCTTAGATTTATAAGGTAACATCACAATGTCTAAGTATAATGCATGTACTTTGCCTAACTATTGCCTCTAGGTTCTATAACAATTAAGTTTCTAAGCATATGGATTTTATGAAACTAGTTGAGTAGGACCCATCAATAGCTTTGACATACTCGTGTAAAAGTGAGGCTATAAGTGTGCTCAACAAGCCTCCGGTTAAAAAAGCCAGTGAGTTATCTTATTATATGGTGGAAGGCAACTTAGTCATTCATGGCATGTGATTCAATATTTTCATGAGGGATTTTGTTTTACAAATTATTAAGGTCTCATTTTTGCATGCATAGCATTTATTAAATCACAAAAAATAAATTTATCACATGCTTACTATTTTGCATTGCATAGATAAAATAAATCTATCACATGCAAACTATTTGTGATAAATAGAGGCTTTAATTATAGCACAATCATATTGTGTCTAAGTCAATAAATATCTATATACATTCATTAACATGAATATATAAAAATTTAAACATGTCTTATTCAAATTGTTAATCAAATAAGGTATTTGAGATTAGCAATTTTTTTTTAATTTCACTAATTTCAAATTTTCAAGTTTGCACTTTTTTTATTTAATTCTAACATTAGAGAATTTTACTAATCAAAATTAGGAATTCTTTAGCTCCTAATTGTATTAGGATTAGAATTAAAATTTTATTATAAATTACAGCTTAAAGCAATTTTAATTTGTGTTCCTAAATATTTTAGGTAACTTATTATTAATTTCATTTAATTAAATATTGAATGTCTATTATTACCTAATCTAAGCCTAATTTATCGATAGATTGGGCCTATTTATTGATAGTTTTGACTATCTATCGATATATTGGCTCATCCATTGATAATGTTATGTAGAATCACTTTCTGGGTTTGATCTATCGGTACATGATGAACATGTATCGATAGGTTTTGGTCTAAAATGTCGTTTTTGAGTTGAAAATCATCTTATTTGACCCTCCAAAGGCTTCAACTTTCAATCAAACATATTTGATTATAAAAACATTAATTTTTAAGTCAAATTAGTCTAAAATTTAAGTTCAGAAACGACAAAACTAATTGTCCACCAAATTAGGTTACAAATCTAACCTAATTTTTGAGGTAGTGTTTCACAACCAACCTAAAGAAAACCCAATAGTTAAGTCAACCTATGTCTTTTTTACTCTCACTGTGGAGCACAAATCCTTGTTTCTTTTTTCTTTTTCAGGCACAGATCTTCCTTTTTCTAGACCAAATACCAACCGTGTTTTTCTTTCCTTAAAAACCCTTATCATGATCTTATGATCAGTAAGCAAGTCAAACATGATTGGACCTCATGCAGGTTATCTGTTGAATAGACATGACATTTATAAGACTTTATGTTACTTTAATATTGTTAAGTAAGTGACTTTTATTGAAACTGTGAACATTTGAGTTATTTTTCTATGTTTTTGACGTAGATTATATGTAGTGACTATTTCTCATCATTAAAAACTAAGCTTTCTTTGCCTAGGCCTAATAGATTTCAAAACTCAAGTAATGAAAAGCTATTTGTTCTTATATATAGCCATTCTTCACATTAATTGTTCTACACCTAGATGTAGGCAAGTGAAATATTGGTTGCTTTTTGATATGGCAATATGGTAAATCATTTGTTATATGAGGGATGCTTGTAACTTTGGGGAAATAAAAACTGGATTCTATCTAATAAAAAACTGATTGTTCTTTGATTTGGTACTTATTTTGCAAATGACCTATTTTATGAGTAATTGATGCCTATAGCTTCTAGGAAATAAACCCATTGATAAGTACTGCTAGTGAAAAGTTGATTATTCTTTATGTTGGCTCTATTAGTTTTTGATGATAATAAAACATTCCCATGTCATTTGTGTCTAATATCTATACCTAAGTGTGCAGGATAAAAGGCCATAAAGAAACAATAATCCAATCTTCCTAATGTGCACTTAAAGATGTGATTTAGATAAGGAACAAGGATGATTAATATAAAGGAAGCTCTTTGATGGAACAAGGAAGATCATTGGTTGGATAAAACTCAAAGTGGAGAAGTGGAAGGATGAAGCTCAATGAGAAATAGAACCAACTTAGTCGACCAAGAAAATGGATTAGTTGACTAAGTGTTCTTTGCCAAATCTGCATCTGAGACAGAATCAACTTAGTCGACCAAGAGAAAAATTTTAGTCGACTAAGAGTTCTTTGTTTGCAACACACACCGAGCCACTACAAGACAGATTAACGGCTAGAACCTTCCCCAAACTATTTCTAATGGTCAAAAACGTTCCAACAGCCATCAGACAAGCTTCTCCAACTATAAATGGATCTTCAAATGCCAAGGAATAAACTTTCGACAACCTTTGGCTTCATTTACATGGATCCCATCATATTCAAGCCTAGAAAGAGCAAAAAGCTTAGAATTTCTCTTGTATTTCACTGAACCTAAGCGCCTATATTCTGTTATTGTGTTTAGCTCTGAACCGTGTACTACTTAGATCAATTTGTGACCATAGGTACTTTCTCTCCTACTCATCTTTGTGTTCTTAGAGTGAAGGATTCACTCTAAGTTATTGTTTTCAAGTTAAGTTGCTTGAAGTGTAAAGGTTCCAATTTAGCCTTAGAAAGTTGGGTGTTGAGTTTTGGTTGAGCCCATGAAAAACCATTTTAAAGGCTGTGGTTGAGTCTTGGAAAAGCACATTGGGGTTTTAGTTGAGCCCGGGAAAAACTAGTGTGAAGGTTGTGGCTAAGCCTTGTAAAAGCCATTGTAAAAGCTTGGTGGAAGCTTATGAATTCCATTGGTTTTAGTGATTTGATTGAAAATCCTTGGTTGGATAATCAAGGTAGTAGATGTAGGTCTTGGACCAAACCACTATAAATACTTTGTCTATTGTTTTCATTGCTTTACCTTCTTTGTTTTGGGATTAAGTCTCAATCATACCAAAAGAGCCGAGATAGTGCTATTCAACCCCCATCTAGCACTCATATTTGGGACCAACACTTTGATTTGGAAATTTGGAAAATTACTTGTTCTATGAGTAGCGGTGGTTATCACCTTAAGTTTTTAGTTTTTAATTTTTTTAATTATTATAGGTATGAAATTTGAGATATTTAGATGCATGACTTGGTATGAGTACCCGTTAACCCCCTAATTCAAAATCTTGGATCCGTCACTTTCTAAAAGGATCCATGCTTATAGTTGTTGGTATATACCCTTGAGTCAATTAGATTGGTCAAGGAATATATATTGTCATTTAATGCATATTTAATTGCATAATTATATGTGATAGAGGTTTTTCTTCATGTTAGTGCAATGATAAAGAGTTATTAAGTACTAATTGGATGAAGCCCATGGAACATAAAGGCCTAGTTAGAGAATTGTAAAGTTGTTACAATTATGAGATCACTATACATTAAAGCCATGTTCCTAAAATTGTTCTTGGTCATTGTATTGTTAAGACAGGGTATTGACAATGCTAAAAGATTGGTACATGTTAAGCCTTTTTACTTGGGAAATAAGCAATCGATCTCATAGATTGAAGTATATGGGATACTTGAGGATAAAATGTAAGTGCTTGTTAAAGAACAAGTTACTGAACATGACTTGCTATGAGAACTTTGTAACACCCTGTGCTCTGATATGTTGGCTAATAAAGCTCATCAAATGCCAATTGAGATTAATTAGGGTGTTTAAAAGTGATGAAGGGTGAAAGGAATAGTTTGGAATAAAATATTCCACACACGAGGAAATAGTAATTAAATAATAATATTTTTTATCAAGAATGAATTATCGAGTTAAAAGGTGATTCGAAAGTAAACCAGGGCAAAGTAAGATGTTTTAGAGCCCTAGAAGGCTAGTGAAAAGTTTTAGAATAAAATAATATTAAAATATTAAGATTTTATTAATTATTGAAATTAGTCACGAAAGAGGAGTATACGACTAATTCAAGTGGGGGAGAAGAAACAAGGGAGAATTTCAAAGAAAGACGGTGTTAACAGGGCCCGTGTGCCTTTATTAAATAGAGCACGAGCGGGTAAGTATATATTTAAATATTATGGTGACACTTTGGTGAAGTGCAACTTTGATATTTTGATTGTACATGTGTAAAGAAAGAAAGATAGAAGGAAACTAGAATTTAAAATGCGTTGAAAGGATCAAATTGTAAAAGATGAAAGTTTGGACGACTACATGGTAAATAAAAGAAAGTTTTAGGACTTATGTGCAATTTTAATATTTGGAGGCTAATGGAGATTAATTAGTCAAGGAAAGTTAGATTATAGGTGTCACGACCTGGAACTCCCATCGAGCCTGTGACAACCGTCGCGATGTCTCGATAGGCATTCATACCCTGAATACTGACCGAAACTTCGTAAGGCTTTTGTATCAGTTTTCTTACCTCCCCTATGAGTAATTATTGCTAAACATCATGTTTTAAGGGATTTCAACTTTCTTCCAACTTAAAACAGTAGTAAAATAGTTTTTGCCTCACAGGGCATTTTGGTCATTTTTCTTTAAAATTTTCGAACCCGACTACAAACGTAGTAGGTGAGTGGAAAACACAAATTTCATGATTAAAAATAAATTTAAATATCTAAAACACCATTTTTGATTAAAATTATTACTATTTGAATATAATAAAAATTTTCAAGAAAATATTCTATTTTCTTATAAAATAACTTTTATAGAGTTATCGGTAAACAATTTTTGTAGCGTAAAAGCTAAATAAAATCATACATACTGTAATATGAAAAAACAGAGTACGCAATTACATTTACAATGACATGTGGGCCCCTAGATGACCAAGAAGGTATAAGCCTATATACCTTTGCTTTCTAAGGATGCAACTCCGAGGTTATTTCTCGATGTAATCAACTATCCACAACAATCCTGAGCCTGAAATGTGAGGAAAGGAGGGTGATGAGATTATAACATCCCAATGAGTAAACAAACATCATCCATAATATCTAAAGTCGAGTAAATGGAGACAAATTCAATTCATTCTTCGTATTTCGATTCATCTTATCTCAACTCATTTCAATTGAGTAAAATAGAATCATTTTACTCGAATAATTAATATGGCTTATAAATCTGTTAAATACTTGGTTCATGCCGAAATCATTCTCGAGGATACTCCGGCCGAGGCATCTGACCGAGATCGCCAAGGCTATTAAATGTCATGTACACATGAACATATTTTTACATTTGAAAACCTAGCCATTCCTTAGCATTGGCTGAGTCTCACTCTCACGAGGTGGTCCGTGTGAAGTGCACTCAAATCTTTACCTCAGGAGACACCCTTTACACGGCTCTCCTATTGAGGTAAGATACATCTGATTTTGTGCCCCTTCTGATAGGCTGGTCCATAGAACCTTCCACTGCATGGATTATTTTATCTACCATCGTTTTCATAAAATTTTAACTGCATGATATGGCAATTTATTATAACCTAGTCTCTCAAGGCTGAATACACAATACATATAATTCCAACACAAAAACCAGTTTAGCCATTCATGCTCATATATTGCCATAAGCCATTCAATTTAAACACAATTTATAACACAACAAATAAATAATCTCCAATTACTCTATTTTTCAAAAATCATCATTTAATTTTTAGAAAATTCATAAAATTCATTTCTTTAAATCACATTTTGTTTATAAAACATAAAGAATTTTCCATTGAAACTCATTTTCTACAAAATCACAAAATCGGATAAAAACCTACTTTAGATAATTAAGATGATAGCAAGGTTACTCACCGTACTAGGAATCGATATACTCCTATTTTCAGTCTTCAGGTACAATCTCTGTACTTTTTCCAATATGCTCACCACCTATATACAATACATGACACATAATTCAATACATTGTGTCACATCGTATAATTCTATTTCAAGCTCTATACTAATGTATGAAATGGGATGAAATTTGCTCAAGTAACCGTTTAATTATGGTGTTGGCCTAATTTGGTCTATCACTCGAGTAATTAACCAACGTGCCCAATTTAACTCCAACTAACACCATTTCTTTTCCAATACCTCAATTAACCTAACACAAGCAAAATGACCTAAAATTTAGCATAACCTCTTTCACATTTCTTCATGGTAAATTCGGCCATGGTGGTGCATTCACACTAAAATTTTTTCCATTTGATTTTTACAACACAAATCATCATTTCTCAACCAATTCACTTGATACAAAATCAATTCACCATCAATACTTGTCACGACCCAATTCCAGGGCCATGACCGGCGCAAGGACCCAACGAGCATAGCTCACTAAGCCCAAGCAAGCCTAATTTCACTTTCTTTATTCCATACATACTCGTGTGAGGCATCCACATGTAATACACCCAGTGTGCATACAATGCCAACTAACAGTGACATATCCAGTCACACATACACACACACACCCTTTCCGGGTGTGGACACAGCCAATTCACAATGACATTATTAATCACAGTATACATGCACTATTCCAGTCATGTATTTGGAAACTTACATTGCTTACACATTTACATTCATACCAGTCAAATATAAACTCTGACAATGTACATTACATGTACATATCCATCATACAAAAACCCATGACTTCCAGCGGAGACATGTACAATAAAAACGGCCACTACTGAATGCCAGACACCTACCAGGAGATGGACTACTGTGATCCCGCGATCTAGGAATCTACAATCTCCTGATCTGAAAACATGAATTTTTGAAAACGGTGAGTATAAAACTCAGTGAGCAAACATTAGATAGGAACAAGCCATAATACCAGGAAGGGTTAAAAATATGATGCATACATTTGAAACACATTCATTTATATCCAATTTATTATCAAACCCTTCCCCTCACTTCAATTTAATTTATAATGAAGTAATAATCAATTTCATACATACGCACACAAATAAATACAACATTCCATTGTCTCACCTGCTGAAGATATCGTGTGCACCATGTGCACTCACCAGCTCATGTGCATCCCCCCACATCGTGCACATAGCTGGAGTGGTCCTGTGCACCATGTGCACTCACCAGCTCATGTGCATCACCCCACATCGTGCACATAGCTGGAGTCATCATCATGTGCACCATGTGCACTCACCAGCTCATGTGCATCCCCCTACATCGTGCACATAGTTGGAGCTACAGTGTGCATCCCCCCACATCGTGCACCAACCACATTTTCCACATCCAATCTCACCGACATGAGCATTTCCCCACATCACACACATGTACATTTACATATATACATCAACAATATCAAATGTCCATACATCACACATATTCACACATATGTGACAACAGGTTATAAGAACACATAATTTCATGCATACCACATAATTCCATCACGTAAAATCATTTTTATCAGGGGCTTGTTCCCGGCACACATTTTTAAAAACTTTGAATAAATCATTTAATCATCTATTTCAATACAATGTGCATTCCTCAAATAATTTGAAATGCAAGTTCACTCACCGTCTCACAAATCCGAATTCCGGATACTCTCGGATTAAAAATCCTCAATCACGATTCCCTTGCCTTTTCCGAACTTCTCACCACCTTAACATAGAATAAAATTAAGAAATTACTATAATGCCCCTAAACTAATACAGATTAATTTAAATTGCTAACGTATGATACGAAAGGCAAAAATGCGTCCAATTATCGCTTTAACGCGGCATTGCCTAATTTCGACCGATTACCCGATTAATCGGCTATTGTGTCCAATTCGATTCCGAATTGGCCCATTCTTTTTCTAATACTTTAATTCACCACAAATCATTCAATTAATGCCAATTTCAGCATTCACCATTTTCCATTTCTTTATGGAAAAATTCGGCCAATATAGTGCATTAGCACTGAAAATTTTCCTACTACATTTTTCACTTGCATTTGTCATTTTCTAATTTCCTTCATTTCAAATGAAATCATTTCATTTGAAATGAAACAATTTCTTCATGGTTTCTCTACACCCTAGGTTCGGTCAATGAAGAACAACCATGAGATTCAATTTCTTTCTTCCATTTTTGTCCATAATCATGCTTAACTACCTCTAAACACTAACATAGTTTAAATTCAATCCAATCCAACATCAAATCCATACTCATACCCATTTTTCAGAATTCATTCCATCATGATATCTCCATATTTAACCATAGAATTCAAGAACAAAAGCATAGATATGGTAAATCACAAGCCAAAGTAAAGATTTATTACCTTTTTCAAGTGATTTCCTTTGAAAATCACACTTTTCCTTAAAGTTCCACCTAGGTTTTGTGTTTTTCTCCTTTGTTCTTCTTTTCTACCCTTCAATTCTGGTGTGAGCCGAATATAGAGAGAGAAATGAGGGTTAAAGGCTGATTTTTATGGCTTAAATAATAAAATATAAAAGCTTGCCACGTGTCATCACACCATTGGCCCATTTTCTTTACTTTTTGACTTTTTCTTCCATTTATTCTCCACCACTTGATGAATCAAGTCAACATCTGATCCAAGGTTGATCATGGCTGGAAATAACGGTTCTGGTGATGGAAAATTACGGTTTTACCCCCGGGATGGCAAAATTACAATTTTGCCCTTATACTCCGAAATGTACCGGAATTTCATTATTTTCACTGTCCAACCTCAAATAACACTAATATAAATCAATATTACCCAATTGGGGCAAAATCCTTTCAAAAAAATTCCCGTTTAGAACTCCGGTGGCAAAATTACCATAATAACACCGAAAATCACCATTTTACATTGCTAAACATCATTTTATACTCCAAAAATCATAACTATATTTCATATAATTATTTTTGGTCCAATGTGATCAAATCTTGGTTAAAAATCTCCATAAATCAACAAATGAGAAAATGACCGTTTTGTCCTTAACCGGTCAATTTTCCCGATTGACTCCAGACTGGACCTTGAACTCCAAATCACTATTCTGACCTATTCTGTGGGTCTCAGAATTTTGAAATTCCTCTTAGAATTTCTATTAAACTAGTTTGAAACTCGATTTAACTTAATCGTACCATTAGGTACAATACCGGCTTTCTAACAACTTAGACAGGGTCTCACAATACTCAACATGTAAGGTTCGGCCATTGAAGGATACCAAAGATTATGTGATTTTCTTCACTTGTTTTCACACTACACATCATTAATCACCGAAACACACTAACATATCTTAAAATCAAATAAATTCCAACATCATTTCCTTTCCATACCCATTCGGCTAGCAATGAATCCATTATGAAAACATATATTTCAACCATGGAAATGAGAAAATAAACCATGGGTATTGTAGATCTCAAGTAAAAATTGAAAGATTTTACCTTATCTTGCTTGATTCCTTGAATTTTCACACTTTCCCTTTGAATTTCTCCACCTAGGGTTTTGTTCTTTCTTTCTTGCTTTTGTTTTCCTTTTCCTCTTGTTTGGCCGACCATGATGAAGAGAATGGGATGGTGTGGGTTGATTTTTATAGCTAAATAATAAAATAATCAAAACTTGCCATGTGTCATTATTTGATTGGTCCATACTTTAAATAATTATTCTTTAAACTTTTATTTCTCCACCACATAAAATGCCGTATTTATCCACACCTATAATGACTAAAATCCTTAGTTTTGACAAGTGTTGTGGGGTAATATTACGATTTTGCCCTCGAGGTAGTAAAATTATCATTTTGCCCCTATGCTTCGAAAATACCGAGATCACAATTTTTTTCACTTCTCAACCTCAAAGTATACTCCAAATGATCAATCTTAGTCAAATGTGATCAAAATCTTTTCTAAAAATTCTCATTTCATCCTCGAGTGGCAAAATGATGATTTTGTCCCTAGATTTCAAAAATTTCAGATTAACTCCAAATCAGCCATCGAACTCGAAATCATCATTTTAAGTCATCCCAGGACTGTGAAATTCTCATTTTCACCTTAAAATCCCTATTTTAACTAGTTTGAGGCATAAATCGACTTAGTTGTACCTTTAAGTACAATACCAACTTTTATTTATTTTTTCGAGATATTCTAGTATGCAGGCATGATGTCAATTATATGCATGACAGATATTTTAGGGCTGAACTTGACTGTCATGACCCTAAACTCCCATCGACCTTTGACAACCGCCGTGACGTCTCGATAGGTATTCATTCCTCGAATACCGACCGAAACCTCCCAAGGCTCTTATATCAGATTTCTTACCTCCCTTGTGAGCATTCATTACCAAACCTCACATCTTGAGGGATTTTAAACTTTTTTGAACTCAAATTAGTAGGAAAAATAATTTTCGCCTCACATGGGCATTTTGGTCATTTTGAACGAAAAATTTCAAATTCGGATAAAAGCATAGCAAGTATGTGGAATACACATATTTTGAAATCAGAAATGAGTTTTTCTATCTAAAACATTCATTTTAAAATATAATAATAATATTTAATAAAATATTACAATTTCTTATAAAATAATTTTTATAGAGTTATCTGTAAACAATTTTTATAGCGTAAAAGCTAAACATATTCATACATATAATAATAGAGGTAACCAAAGTATACAACTACATTTACAACGACACGTGGGCCCCCGAATATACAAAAGTAGAGACGAAAGTGAACCTACTATTGGTGAGGTTGCAAAGCCAACTGTAGTCCTCAGCAAACTCAGATATGTACAAACTACTTTGGGCTTGAAAACGTGGAAAGGAGAGTGGTGAGTTTACACAACTTAGTGTGTAAACAAATATCTCCTAAAGTATCTAAAGGCGAGTAAAATGAGACAATGGAAAGCCTCATTTCTAAAAGAGTTACGTACCTTGAAATTTCATTTCAATCAATTAAAATAATTTTCGTTTCACTCAGATAATTAAATAGGCTTATGATTTTCTAAAAAACTTGGCTCTTGCCAAAAATTTATTCTCGAAGATACCATGGTCGAGGCATCTAATTGAGACTGCCAAGGTTATTAAAATTTCTTAATCGTTCAAAACACAGTCGATCCTTGGCGTTGGCTGAGTTCACTCTCAACTAGGGTTTCGGCATGAAGTGAACTCTATCATACCTCAAGAGTTACCCTTCGCGCCTCTCATCGAGGTATAATATAATGGGTTTTACCGTACCCCTCTAAATAAGTTGGTCCACGGAAACCCGTCACTGCAGTGAGAGTTCTATAACCTACCAATCAATCAAATATCCAATTGCATGATTTGGCAATTAATTCATTACACAGTCTATTCAGATAAAGCAGAAAACTCATAATTTTCAACATAAAAATCAATTCAGCCAATCATGCTATTTTATCTTAAGCCATCTAGTTTAAATCATAATTTATAACATAGCAAAAGGTCTCCAATTACTCTAATTTCAAAACCAGTATTCAATTTTCAAATCAATTTATAAAAATTCATTTTATTTTATAATTTCTTATTTTTCTCATAGAACAAGGCAATTCACTAATTAAATTTATTTTTTCACAAAATCACCAAATTGAATAAAATCTACTCTAGATAATTAAGGCGATAATAAGTTTACTCATTATTTTCGAGAATCAACTCGGGTTCTTCGACTTGTGATCCTCGGGTTCAATTTCCTTGCCTTTTTTGGAGGACTCACCACCTTGACATAGTACAAAATCAAGAAATTTACTACATTGACCCCAAATTGTAATAAACTAATTTAAACTACTAATGCATGATATGAAATGCAAACTGTCCGAATATCGCTCAAATGCGATATTGACTTAATTCGGCCTATCACCCGATTAAATTACCAATGCGTCCAATTTAGCTCCAAATTGCTCCATTTCATTTTCAATACTTGAAGTCACCAAATACAATCCAAATAACCTAAAATTTAGCACAATTACCTTCCCATTTCTTTAAGGGAAATTCGGCCATATTGGTGCACTATCACTAAAAATTTTCCTATTCCATTTTCTCACCATTAATCATCATTTTCTAACCCATTTCTCTTGAAACAAAATTAATTCACCATCCACACACAATATGGGATATTCGGCCATTGAAGGTTTCTAAGGTATAGGTGTTTTTCTTCACTTGCTTTCATACTACATATCCTTAACTAACCAAAAACACTAACATAACTTAAATTCAAGCCAATTCCATCATGAATTTCTCCCCATACCCATTCGGCCAGCCACTCATTCATCATGAAAACAAGCAATTCAACCATGGAAATGAGAAAATAAAGTATGGGTATTGTAGATCTCAAGTAAAAGTAAAAAAATTTCACCTTAACTTGCTTGATTCCTTGAATTTTCATACTTTCCCTTTGATTTTCTCCTCCTAGGGTTTTGTTCTTCTTTTGGTTTCCTTTCTTCCTTGCTTGGCCGAATATGGGAGTGAAATAAGGGGTTTATGGGCTGATTTTTCATGTTTAATATTAAATAAGTTAAAGCTTGACACATGGCATAATATAATTAGTCCATAATTAAAATATTTGACTTTTACACTTAAATTTTCCACCACATTTTTATGCCATACTTATCCATTCCCGCCATGAATAAAATCCACAAATTTGACAAGTGTTGGGTGGTGAAAATTACCATTTGGCCCCCGAGGTGGCAAAATTACCGTTTTGCCCTTATGCTCCAAAAATACCGAGAATAAAAATTTTTCACTACCAAACCTTATATTATACTCCAAAATGATCAATCTTGGTTAAAAATATCATCAAACAACCAAACTTAAAATTTTGGGTGACAAAATGATCATTTTGCCCTTAATCAGTTAGTATTCCCGATTAACCCTAAATCAGCACTTGAACTCCGAATCACTGTTTTAAGTTATCCTTGGACTATGAAATTCTCAATTTCACCTTAAAATCTCTATTTTAACTAGTTCGAGGCGTAAATCGACTCAGTTGTACTTCTAAATACAATATCGACTTTTATTTACTTTTTTGAGATATTCTAGTGTGCACGCATAATGTCAATTATATGCATGACATGATAGATATTTTAGGGCTAGGCTTGACATTAACAGCACTACCCCCCTTAAAATAAAATTTTGACCTCAAAATTTTGTTTTCCAAGCTCAGAAAAAACGAGGGTATTAGCTTCTCATTTGATGTTCAACTTCCATGTCATCATCTTTAATAGGTAATTTTGATTTGTTCATTTCGTTTACCTCCAATTCAGCTTAAGTACTTCACTTATGTTTATCCTTATCCTTTAGAATCAGATCAGCAGTAACCCTCACAATCCTGATTTCTTATATCAAAATTCCAAACATGCTTTTATTACTATCATTAGACTTAAACCATAACTCTGTCTCAATCATACCAATTTTGACCACATTTTATACTTATTATATATACTACTCACTATCTCATTACTTCATTCCTTATCAAACTTCTCGACACTCATTCATCCATCCTATCCTTGTATGTTATTGTGTAATTTATGGCATTATTAACATGCCATACTTATTCCTGTACATGTCCTTAGCATTAAGGAAGGTTGGTGGCTTCAATTATTTCCACATACTTTATGTTTACTTTGCATTTAGGAAATTTCAATCTTCTCAATTGTATTAGTCCATCTCATATGGCTCAACCGTACTATAGATTACATTTCCTTGATTATTTTCCCAAAACTCCTTAGGTTGCCATAAGTCAACTTCTGATAAGATTCTTGATCGTTTCATTTTCTATACAACTCATCAAATATATCAAGTTCAAATTCTAAATCACTATGAATAATTCTTTACTCTGGTTGATCATATTATCGACTCCATATATACGTATGTACATGCACCTCTGGATATCCATATCCCTTATAGTTTCACATCATTTACGTGTTTATACTCCTTTCTTATCGTTTCCAATCACACACTTAAGTTTCATTGTTTTATATATCCTTGCATTACAATGTCATTAATGCTTCAAATATTTATCTTGATTTGATCATTGTATAAGATGCAATACCACAATTCTTAAGAGTCATCCTTTTTCCTCGATCATCTTTCATGCCTCTACATTACTTTGTATCCTTCTTGTATTCCGACATTAATTTGTCACTTAAGTCTTAAACTCATTTAAATCATGTATACTCTAAGCATTTTTGAGTTCTAATTTCCACAATATAATAAGAAATTTTCATAGCAATATTCTATATAAACTTACTTGCTATATTATTCTTGAAATCTTTATTTATATTCTCATCATTTGGTATTGACATCTCTTATCACTATCTCACACCTTCATTTAACTTTTCACTCACTTCCTCTAGGTTGGATTTGTGCTTTATCTTCTATTATAGCAAAAACTCTTGTTGAAGGACGAGTCTGTGGTTTAGAAGGTGGATGTGTTGGGGTGTTACTCTCCATATCAGATTGTATAACTACTCCCAGTCTCGGTTGAAATCCAGAGGAATCTCTTATCTGCATATCCATATGAGTTGATGGAGATAGGGCAACTATAGTAGCGTGTCCTAGCTGTTGGCAATTACTTCTAATATGACTCGACTGATTACAATGAAAACATCATGCAGGCCCTCTACATAGCCCACATGATAATTCCGACATGTTCTGCATTTATCAGAGCCTCAAGACCTTTTCCTAGAAATAGTCATCTCAGACCTACTGGATCCCGAAGGCCTCTGTTGTATTTGTGAAAACGGGGGTCGAGAAGATGTTACTGGATCAAAAGTAGTATTTCCTGAAATAGATGAGTCTCTACCCCTTTTTAGTGACTGATTGGAAGATATATTTGGATTTCTCCTCTTTGTAAACTCAGCTCGCATTCTCCTATTTTCATTTGTGAGCTTCTCAGCCCTTAAAGCCATTTGTACTACTTCCTTATACGGTTCCTTACCAGTCATTGTCATTCAGTCTCTAATCTCATTTCGGAGCCTTTCCTCAAACTAGACTTCATTGAATTGCACCAAGTACGGGCTCGTTTTTCCAATAACCTTGTGGCCACCATTAATTTCATATCATCGTCTATCCTCATATTATCGAGTGTCTCTGAGACCTGATTAATCCAATCCTTGGCTGCGGTGGC
This sequence comes from Theobroma grandiflorum, assembly GCA_036013995.1. NCBI lineage: Eukaryota > Viridiplantae > Streptophyta > Magnoliopsida > Malvales > Malvaceae > Theobroma > Theobroma grandiflorum. The sequence goes on from CP142126.1 coordinate 12,733,385, forward strand.
ATCCAACTCACCCATAAAAGATATGCAACCAAGTTGCCTAGCCTCCTTCAGCTTCTTAGAAATAGATACATCCTGTACTGGTGGTGGAACTGAAGGAGCAACTAGAGGCACTATAAAAGGAGTTTGACCAGTCTGAGCCTGGCCAGCCATTACGGTAAAGAAGGCTGCCAATGCCTGTACTATCTCAAGAGGCATGGTAGGAATACCTGTAGGTGGCGGAGGAGGTGGTGGATGTAGAAGACTCTTTGCTTGCTTAGTAGTAGGTGCTGCTTGAAATGTGGATGCAGCTGATTCCTCCTCTATCAGGCCTGGTTGACAAGGTTGGGAACGACCCCTTCCTCTCCTAACTGATCTAGTTAGAGGAGGGCGTTCACATCTAGAAGGCATGTTAATCTATAAAAGATAACAAAGCAAGCTTAAGCAACCTTAGATTCTGTATACAGATGCATCCTATTCAATCTAACCTGTCTTAACTTAACCCGAGGCCACACTGACACTATAAATTTTTAAAACAATTTAAAAACTAAAACTCTGATCTTTAAAACCAAATGCTCTGATACCAATTGAATTGTCACGACCCATAACTCCCATCGAGCCCATTACAACCGCTGCGATGTCTCGATAGGCATTCATACCCTAAATACCGACCGAAACCTCGCAAAGCTTTTGTATCAATTTTCTTACCTCCCCTGTGAGTAATCATTGCCAAACATCATGTTTTAAGGGAATTCAACTTTCTTCCAACTTAAAACAGTAGTGAAATAGTTTTCGCCTCACAGGGCATTTTGGTCATTCTTTTTTAAAATTTTCGAACCCGACTAAAGACATAGTAGGTGAGTGGAAAACAAATATTTCATGATTAAAAATAAATTTAAATATCTAAAACACCTTTTTTGATTAAAATTATAACTATTTGAATATAATAAAAATTTTCAAGAAAATATTATATTTTCTTGTAAAACAATTTTTATAGAGTTATCGGTAAATAATTTTTGTAACGTAAAAGCTAAATAAAATCATACATATTGTAATATGGATAAACAGAGTACGCAATTACATTTACAATGACACGTGGGCTCCCAGATGACCAAGAAGGTATAAGCCTATATACCTTTGCTTTCTAAGGATACAACTTCGAGGTTATTTCTCCACGTAATCGACTATCCACAACTATCTTGAGCCTGAAATGTGAGGAAAAGAGGGTGGTGAGATTATAAAGTCCCAATGAGTAAACAGACATCATCAATAACATCTAAAGTCAAGTAAATGGAGACAAATTCAAATTCGTTCTTCGTATTTCAATTCATCTTATGTCAACTCATTTCAATCGAGTAAAATAGAATCATTTTACTCGAATAATTAATATGGCTTATAAATCTCTTAAATACTTGGCTCATGCCAAAATCATTCACGGGGATACCCCGATCGAGGCATCTGACCGAGACCGCCAAGGCTATTAAATTTCATGTACACATGAACATATTTTTACATATGAAAACCTGGCCATTCCTTGGCGTTGGCTGAGTCTCACTCTCACGTGGTGGTCCACGTGAAGTGCACTCAAATCTTTACCTCATGAGACACCCTTTACACGACTCTCCTATTGAGGTAAGATACATCTGATTCTGTGTCCCCTCTGATAGGCTGGTCCACAAAACCTTCCATTGCAGGGATTATTTTATTTACCACCGTTTTCATAAATTTTTAACTGCATTATATGGTAATTTATTGTAACCTAGCCTCTCAAGGCTGAATACACAATACATATAATTCCAACACAAAAACCAGTTTAGCCATTCATGCTCATATATTGCCATAAGCCATTCAATTTAAACACAATTTATAACATAACAAATAAACAATTTCCAATTACTCTATTTTCCAAAAATTATCATTTAATTTTTGGAAAATTCAGAAAATTCATTTCTTTAAATCACATTTTGTTTATAAAACATAAAGATTTTTCCATTTAAACTCATTTTCTACAAAATCACAAAATCAGATAAAAACCTACTTTAGATAATTAAGATAATGTAAGGTTACTCACTGTACGAGGAGTCGATATACTCCTATTCTCGGTCTTCGGGTACAATCTCTGAACTTTTTCCAGTATACTCACCACCTATATACAATACATGACACATAATTCAATACATTGTGTCACATCGTATAATTCTATTTCAAGCTCTATACTAATATATGAAATGGGATGAAATTTGATCGGGCAATCGTTTAATTACAGTGTTGGCCTAATTCGGTCTATCACCCGATTAATTAACCAACGCACCCAATTTAACTCCAAATAACACCATTTCTTTTCCAATACCTCAATCCACCTAAAACAAGCCAAATGACCTAAAATTTAGCATAACCTCTTTCATATTTCTTCATGGTAAATTCGGCCATGGTGGTGCATTCACACTAAAATTTTTCCCATTTGATTTTTACACCACAAATCATCATTTCTCAACCAATTCACTTGATACAAAATCAATTCACCATCAATACTCAACATGTAAGGTTCGGCCATTGAAGGGTACCAAAGATTATGTGATTTTCTTCACTTGTTTTCACACTACACATCATTAATCACCTAAAAACACTAACATATCTTAAAATCAAATCAATTCCAACATCATTTCCTCTCCATACGCATTCGGCCAGCAATGAATCCATTATGAAAACATATATTTCAACTATGGAAATGAGAAAATAAGGCATGGGTATTCAAGATGTCAAGTAAAAATTAAAAAATTTTACCTTATTATGCTTGATTCCTTGAATTTTCACACTTTCCCTTTGAATTTCTCCACCTAGGGTTTTGTTATTTCTTTCTTGCTTTTGTTTTCCTTTTCCTCTTGTTTGGCTGACCATGATGAAGAGAATGGGATGGTGTGGGCTGAGTTTTATAGCTAAATAATAAAATTATCAAAACTTGCCATGTGTCATTGTTTGATTGGTCCATACTTTAAAAATTATTCTTTAAACTTTTATTTCTCCACCACATAAAATGCCATATTTATCCACACCCATAATGACTAAAATCCTTAGTTTTGACAAGTGTTGGTGGGGTAAAATTACAGTTTTGCCCCCAAGGTGGTAAAATTGTTATTTTGCCCTTATCCTCTGAAAATACCAAGATCACAATTCTTTTCACTTCTCAACCTCAAATTATACTCCAAATGATTAGTCTTAGTCAAATGTAATCAAAATCTTTTCTAAAAATTCCTATTTCATCCTCGGGTGGCAAAATGACGATTTTGCCCCTAAATTTCAAAAATTCTAGATTGACTCAAAATCAACCCTTGAACTCTAAATCATCATTTTAAGTCATCCTTGGACAGTGAAATTCTCAATTTCACCATAAAATCCCTATTTTAACTAGTTCGAGGTATAAATCGACTTAGTTGTACCTCTAGGTACAATATCGACTTTTATCTACTTTTTTGAGATATTCTAGTGTGCAAGCATGATGTCAATTATATGCATGACATGACAGATATTTTTGGGCTGAGCTTGACAATAGGGGATATAAGATGTATAGGAGAATTCACTATTACATGTAAATCATTGCATGCAAAAAGGAAGAAGATAGTAGGTGACATGTGGGACCCCATCATGTGATAGTTGACAAAGAGAAAAAGAATAAAAAGTATTTATTGAAGAAAACCATGGTTTGGCAAAGATAGCCCATGGTAAAGCAAGTAAGGTTGCTAATGTAATTTAATAAGAAAAAGAAAGAATAATTTACTTGTATGAAATTTTATTGGTTTTGAGGGAGGTCAAATAGGATTCAAGAGTGGAAAAGGCATGAAGCCTTATTGGTTCATGGAATGGCAAAGGTTATTGGCAAAAGAAATGTGCATGAAATGTTATTGGGTGATAAGTGATATTAAAAGGAAATGAAAATGAAATGCATTGAAATATAAATGAAAATGATATGCAAATGAACAAAATAAGGAAATTTGAATTGAATGACATGGCATGTAAAAGACAAAAAAAAGAAATGAAGAAAGAATGGACAATGAAGGTGGCATGTGGAAAGGTGTCAAAAGCCTTCTTACCATGTGACTTTAACCACATGAAAGAACAAGAAAATAAGAGAAAGGTCATTAAGCTTTGCGCAATCCACCCATGAGAGAAGAAAAGAAAAAAGAATGAAAAGAAAATAAGAGAAAAAGGAAAGTAACCTTAGGCAATCTACCCATGAAGGAGAAAATGAGGGGTGAAAGTTGTTTTCAAGGCTTTTGCCTTGAGAGGTCCACCCATCACAAAGCAAAATAAAGAGGAAAGAAACATGCAATGGAGGTTCGACCTTTAAAAGAAAATATGGAGAAAAGAAACAAGTTTGATTTTTGCTTAAGAAAATTGTACCATTGAGACAAAAAGAGAGAGAATCGGCTTGGAAGCAAGGAGAGAAAAGAAAAAATAAGAGAAAAGAAAAGAGAAAGGAAGAGAGGAGGAAGAAGAAAAAAGACAAGGAAGGTTCGCCCTAGTGGTTCCAAGCTAAGGAAGGTAAGTAGAACTTTGATTTTTGTTATGATTTCTTGAGGAAATGAGTTGGTAATTGTGTGAGAATACTTGTGGCAGCAATGGTGACCATGAGTGTGAGGAAATTGTGAACTTTGTGTGTGGAACCTAAGCTAAAACCAAGAAGTAAGTATGCAATGTGATTATATTATGTTGTGCAAGCTTTGCTTGGTTAAAATATATGGATTGTTCGTTAAATAATTGTGAGTGACAAGGATGAAAAATATGGAATTTCGTTAAGGAATCATTAATTAAGCTGTTGCTCATATATGTGTATGATTAAGTATGTTGAGTTTAATTTGTTGCTAGGAAAGTTTACCATGGTGGCGTGATGGGTGAGGTAACGAGTGACCGGCAATTAGAGTTAGCTAGATACACACCCAAATAAATAGTGATGAAACGTCTCGCTTTTGTAAGATGAGTAGGGGGTGTCCATTTTAAACTTTTCATACTATATATAAATACATGTTGGTTTACTTTAAACACAAAATTGTGAAAGCATGAGCTGGTAGAATCCTAGGGATTTTATGGATGTAAGTTGTTTTGAAAGTTGGTTTGGATATATCTATAGATAGACTATATATGTAAAGTGTTTTAAAACTAGGAAACAAGCCTTTTGATGATGTTCATATCAAAATTCATGCCTTGTGTTTTTGTGCGATATGCATCGCTAAATGCATTAGTTAAATGATTTAAAATGCAAGATTTAAGCACCAGTTTTATTCTGATTTTTGTACAAGTGTTTACAGCATGCCATTTGAATGTGAAAAGCAATTTGAAGGATTATCGAACTTTGATTTCAAACATTTTACAAGAAAAAGCCTAAAAAAACTTGATTTGGTTTTGAAAACGGTTTTGACAAATTGAGAGTGTTGAGAGTAAGCCGGATGTCACTTCAGTTAAGTGTGACTCTTATGCACGAGTGAGCTCTAGCTAGAGAACCTTTGAGTCATCGACGGGCTGTTAGACATGGCTGGGGCCATGGTCTGTGATATGTACACGTGGCTAGGCCTCAAGTGATATTCACGGTTACGTTCGCTTAATTTCTCTGATGTCGACCAACATTGTCAACATTACCATGGCATGTGGGAATCGGTGGAAGCGATGCTCCTGGATGTTGTTACGTGGAAGTGGGTCTACGTGTTGATGTTATGCTTTCCTACTTGAGAGCCTTGTGAGTTTTTCAACACATACTCCTTTGCATGGTGGAGAGTTAAGATTTTCTCTGCAGCTCCTCTTATTTGAATAAAAGCTTTTAGTGCTGAATTAACGACCATGAATTCGTTTATGTGGCTTTATAAGTTGATTTGTTTGCATGCCACACATTCTAGGAGCATGCATACTTTTAAACTATTTCTTGTACTTTGATAACTAGTAATGTTTTCTATGATTGAACCTTGTTTTGCTACACTTGTTTTCAGCATCGTTTTGCCAGGTGAAATATTGCATGATGATTTTACGGCATTATTTTTACAAGATACAAACATTCTACTTGTGATTTGATTATTTTTCTAAAGATTATTACTTCCATTCTAGTTTTATCATTCAACCGATCTGCATTATGCTTGTTTCACATCTACTCCATGCTCACAGAGCCGATGATCACTGAGTCTATGAAACTGACCCCCTTATTTCCCTTTTGCAGATAGTGATCGGCTTAGCGTGCAATCATCAGTATTCATGGTTCACTGCGATATAGGTAAAGGCATCTTCTAACACCTTATTCCGAGTCACTCCACTGTTAGAGATCGAGTCAATTATAATGTATTGGATTTGGAAGCAAACAATTGTGGACAATATAGATATACTTATATGATGATGGAATACAATGTATAAAGAATATTTACTATTAATAAAATTGTGATGATTTTGAGATTTTCCAATGGATGTGTGGTAGTTGGTAAATGATACATGTGGTGTGATAATTTGACTAATGATATTTTTGAAGGCTTGTGTAGGATTTGGCGGGTTCTCCCACAAGTCTCAGATGCCGGTAGCGACCAAGGAGCGATCGTTACAAACTCTATTTGGTATTTCACTCAAGTGTCTATGGAATATGTTCTCATATGATAGTCGTGCAACTAGTCCTCAAACTTGAGACATCAAGTCATCTTGTATAGGGAATGACATATTTTGATTTCACCTTTACGGGTTTAGAAGCGACTAGATGCCTAAACAGGGTGTTTTTGGGTATACCATGAAGCATGTGAAGGTGAATGAGTGGTCAAGAGAGGATTCATCACCCTAAGTGATATGATTGGATGTATCTCACTTGTTCTCAATTCTTGATTAACTTGCATAAAGTCTTTGGCCAAAGTATGATGAATTTAAGGAAAGTTAGTTTTCTAAATTCATAAAGTTAGTCATGAATTATGAGAACTAATATGGAATGCTATAGGCAGACATTGAGCCATGTTTTATGACATATTCGGGATATTTGATGAAAGGAACGTATTGCATTGAGATGCTTATCACTAAAAAGCTTTGTCAAATTTTTTAATTGACTTTCAAACATTTGGATGGTCATGATGTATTGCTAGATGCCGTTCATGATCTATAAATATAAATCAATTATCACATTGATATTTGATTAGGATTTATATTTAATGTCAACATGTTAGAAGCCTAATGGGTCACACACATTAAGTGACATAATTGTGACATGATTGGAATTAAATAAGGATAATTAATTAAGTTGGACTTAATTGAAAAAGACTAAAATAAGGTAGAAAATTAATTTAGTTCACAGAGATTTAATTAAATTAAAATACAACTATTGTATTTAGGGCTACAACTTAGTTTGGTTATATAAATATGTTATATTAGCAAACTAAAACTCTAAGCCTTTAGCCACTTCTTAGTCGTTTCATAAAATAATAAAAAAAATATTTTTTTTGTTTGACAAAAATAAAGATTTGGCAAGAATTTTTTGGTCCTTTTGTTTTAGAAACAAAACTTACAAGCAACAGTAAAATCCTACCTTTGAGAAGGTCTTATTCAGCTATTGTGTGGATTACTTTTAGAAGCCAAATACTTGGGTGGCTAAAGATTTGACAAATCTTAAAGGTGAAGAAGCAAAGATTTTGATTTAATTGGCTCTTGATAACGATATCTAGAGCAAGGTATATAACTCTTAAACTTATGAGTGCTCATAATTAATTTGAAAGTTACATGAAAAACACAAACATTGATCTTGTAAGATTCGACTATTTCTTTGATTAAATACTTATTTATTTTTCTACTACGTTATATTTTTTAATTTCTTTATTATGGTAACAATCGCTCCTTGACCGCTACCGTCGTCCGAGCCTTATGAAAGAACCCACCAAGTCCTGAACAAGCCTTAATTGAAACTTTAGTTATTACTTCATATTCATGCCATAAATCTACGAAATTACCTTGAACCATATAACTCTATGTAATAAGATTTGAACATCAGCCGTAATAAGCCATCTTAACCTTATTCACCATAATTGTAAGAATACATTATAGTCTAAAATCTTTAACTGAACATTTATATTGAGACTAGTGTTCATTTACAAAAAGCAAGGTACACTACAATGACTCAAACTCTAACAGTGAAGCGACTTGGAATAAGGACTATGAGATACCTTTACCTATCCGCGATGGTCTATAAATGCTGATGAATGCACGCTAGGCCGATCACTATCTGCAAAAAGGAGATAATGGGTGAGTCTCACAAACTTAGTGAACATCTGTCATGACCCAATTCCTGGGCCATGACCGGCGCAAGAACCCAATGAGCATAGCTCACTAAGCTCAAGCAAGCCTATTTTCATTTACTTTATTTACTGTACGACTGTGTGATGCATACACCCGTAATGCACCCAATGTGCTTACAAAGCCAATTCTCAATGGCATCATAGATAATAATATACATGCACTATACCAGTCATGTATTTAGCAATTTACATTGCACACACATATTTACATTCATACCAGTTAAACATAAACTTTGACAATGTACATTACATGTACATAACCACAATACAAAAGGCCCACGACTTCCAACGGAGACATTTACAATAAAAACGGCAACTATTGAATGTCGAACACCTACCAGGAGATGAACTATAGTGATCCCGCAATCTAGGATTCTACAATCTCCTGATCTGAAAACATGAATTTTTGAAAATTGTGAGTACAAAACTCAGTGAGTGAACATTAGGTGGAAACAAGCAATAATATCCAGGAAGGATTTTAAACCATGATGCACACATTTGGAATAAAACATTTTTTTGATCCAATTTATTATCAAATGCCTTCCCTCAGCTCAAATTAATTTACAACGAAGGAGTATTCAATTTCATACATATGCACACAAATGAATACAATATCTCACTATCTCACTAGCTCATGTGCAACCCTCACATCGCGCACATAGCTAGAGTTCTTGTGTGCATCCCCCCACATCGTGCACAACAATATCACTCAATCTCACCAGCTCATGTGCAACCCCCACATCGCGCACATAGCTGGAGTTATCGTGTGCACATCATGCACAAACAATATCACTCAATCTCACGAGCTCATGTGCAACCCCCACATCGCGCACATAGCTGGAGTTATCATGTGCATCCCCTCACATCGTGCACAAACAATATCACTCTCCATATCTCTGCATCCATCATCACCGACATGTACTCCCCACATTGTACACATGCACGGTTATAATTATCACACAATATTATTGATCAATACATATCACACATCAACACACGTATATAGCAGCATATTACAGAGCACATGAATTCATGCCTTTATGCATATCACAATTCACACATCAAAACATGTTTATCAAAGGCTTGTTTTCAGGCACGCATTTTTAGAAATTCAGATAAAATCATTCAGATTATCCATTTCAATACACGTACATTTCCCAAAATAATTTGAAATGCAAATTCACTCATAGTGTCAAAAATCTGGGTTCCGGGTGCACTCGGATTAATAGTCCTCAAGCAAGATTCCTTTGCCTTTTTCGGACGTCTCACCACCTTGACACAGAATAAAATTGGGGAATTTACTATATTGCCCTTAAGCTAATATAAACTAATTTAAATTGCTAACACATAATACGTAAATGCAAAAATGCATCCGATTACCGCTTTAACGCGGTATCAATTAAATTCGACCATTCACTCGATTAATTGAAAATTATATCCGAATCATCTCCAAATTAATCCATTTCTCCTCTAATATCTTAATTCACTACACACATTTCTAATAACTAATTTTCAGCATCTAAACCCTTCAATTTCTTCAGATAAAAATTCGGTCATTACAGTGCATTAGCACAAAAATTTTTTCCTACTAAACTTTTTCACTTTAATTTGTCATTTTCTAATTTATTTCATTTCAAATGAAATCATTTCATTTGAAATGAAACAATCCCTCATTGATTCTCAACACCCTAGGTTCGGCCTTGAATGATTCATGGGGAAATCAAGTTTTCTTCTTACGGTTTTGCTTACTAACATGCTAACCTATCTCTAAACACTAACATAGTCTAGAATCAAGCCAATCCAACAATCATTCCTCATCCATACCCATTTTTCAGAATTGAACTCATCATGATATCTCAATATTCAACCATGGAAATCAAGAACAAAAGCATGGGTATTGTAGATCATAAGCACAAGTGAAGAAATGTTACCTTTTTCAATTGATTTTCCTTGAAAATCACACTTTTCCTTGGATTTCCACCTAAGTTTTCTTGTTTTTCCTTTTGTTCTTCTTTCCTTTGCCTTAAATCTGGTGTGTACCGAAATTAGAGAGAGAAAATGGGTTGAAATGGCTGATTTTTAAGCTTTAATAATAAAATAAACTAGTTTGCCACATGGCATAATGCCATTGGCCCATTTTTTTGACTTTTTGACTTTTTCTTCCAATTCTTTTCCACCACTTGATTAGTCAAAGTCAAGATATGATCAAAAGATGGCCATGGCTGGAAAAATATGTTCTGGTGGTAGAAAATTACGATTTTGCCCCTATACTCCGAAATGTCCCGAAATTATAATATTTTCACTGTCCAACCTCAAATAACACTAATATTGATCAATATTATCCAAATGGGGCAAAAATCTTTTCAAAAAAATTCCCGTTTAGTCCTCTAGTGGTAAAATTACTATTTTGCCCTTGTACTCCAAAAATACCGAGAATCACAATTTTTCACTGCTAAACATCATTTATACTCCAATAATCATAATTATATTTCATATAAGTATTCTTTGTCCAATTTGATCAAATCTTGGCTAAAAATCTCTATTTTATCATCAAATGGTAAAATGACCATTTTATCCCTAACCGGTCAATTTTCTCAATTGACTCCAAACTGGACCTTGAACTCCGAATCACTATTCTAAGTCATTCTGTGGATTTCAGAATTTTCAAAATCCTCTTAGAATTTCTATTTGAGCTAGTTCAAGGTTCGATTTAACTTAATTGTACCACTAGGTACAATACCGGCTTTTAACAAATTCGACAGGGTCTCACAACATCGGCTTCGTGAGTAGGGCGTAGATGGGAAATAAGCTTAAAACAGATAATTTGAATAATAAATCCAGAATATAAAATGATAATCTTATAAAATCAAATCACAAGTAGGGTATTTGTGCCTTGTAAAAATGATGTTGGAAAATCATAATGCAATACTTTCCTTGGCAAAACAATGCCGAAAACAAGTGTAGAAAAATAAATTTCAATCATTGGAATCATCTCTTTCCATCAAAAATACAAATAACTATATAAAAGTTTGCACATTCCCAAAATGAGTGGCATGTCAAAATCAATGTGTACATCCACATAAATCATCTCATGATCACATATAAGCACTGAAAGCTTTCATTCAAATAAGGGAGCTGTAGAAAAACATTAACTCTCCACCATGCAAAAGAGTATGACTCTAAAAACTCTCAAGGCTTTCGAGTAGGCAATCATCATAATAATCAACCTGTGGACCCACTTCCATGTAATAACAATTCGAAAGGTGCCACCGGATTCCCACAACCATGGCAATCTCGACGATGTTGGCCGACATCAGAGAAATCAAGTGGTCACAACCACATTTATCAACTTGTGGCCTAGCCATTTCTCACAGCCCATTAGCAACCCAAAGGTTCTTGTCACGACCCAATTCCCGGGCCATGACCGGTGCAAGAGCCCAATGAGCATAGCTCACTAAGCAAAAGCAAGCCCATTTTCATTTATTTTACTCCACGTATGATCGTGTGCGGCATCCACACGCAATGCACCCAGTGCACACAAAGCCAATTCCCAATGGCATTATAGATAAAATATGTACATAGATACCAATCAAATATAAACTTTGACAATGTACATTACATGTATCTAACCACAATACAAAAGGCCCATGACTTCCAGGGGAGAAATTACAAGAAAAACGAGCAACTATTGAATGCCGGACACTTACCAGGAGATGAACTATAGTGATCCCGTGATCTAGGAATCTACAATCACCTGATCTGAAAACATGAATTTTTGAAAATGGTGAGTACAATACTCAGTGAGTGAACATTAGGTGGAAACAAGCAATAATATCCAAGAAGGATTTTAAACCATGATGCACACATTTGGAACAAAACCATTTTGATCCAATTTAGTATCAAACCCCTTCCCTCAACTCAAATTAATTTACAATGAAGGAGTATCCAATTTCATACACATACACACAGATGAATACAATATCACCACTATCTAACCAGCTCATGTGCAACCCCCACATCGCGCACATAGCTGGAGTTATCGTGTGCATACCCCCACATTGTACACATAGCTAGTTCTTGTGTGCATCCCCCCACATCGTGCACAAGCAATATCATTCTCCATAAATTCCGCATCCATTATTACCGACATGTGCTCCCCCACATTGTGCATATGTACGGTTATAATTATCACACAATATTATTTGTCCATACATATCACACATCATCACATATATAGCAGCATATTATAAAGCACATGAATTCATGCCTTTATGCATATCACAATTCACACATCAAAACATTTTTATCAAAGGCTTGTTTCCAGGCATGCATTTTAAGAAATTTGGATAAAATCATTCAGATTATCCATTTCAACACACGTACATTTCCCAAAATAATTTGAAATGGAAATTCACTCCCAATATCGAAAAATCTGGATTTCGGGTGCACTCGGATTAATAGTCCTCAAGCACGATTTCTTTACCTTTTTCGGACGTCTCACCACCTAGCTTGTTTCCTTGATTTATTCACTCTCTTTGAATTTTCACCTAGGTTTTCTTGTTTTTTCCTTTGTTCTTCGTTTGTTCTTGTTGCTGGTTGCTTAGGCCGAATATGGTGAGGAAATTAGGGATTTAATGAGCTGATTTTTATAGAAAATGATAAAATAATCAAGATGCCACGTGTCACATGCTTATTTACCCATTTTTTTAACTTTTTTAACTTTTTCTTCTAAATTTTTCCACCACATGATTAGTCTAAGTCAAGATGTGAATAAAAGATGACCATGGCTAGAAAAGAATGTTCTGGTGGGGGAAAATTACGATTTTTCCCCCGAGATGGTAAAATTATGATTTTACCCCTGTACTCTGAAATGTACCAGAATTACATTATTTTCACTTTCTAACCTCAAATAACACTAATATTGATCAATATTAACCAAATGGGGCAAAATATTTTAAAAAAAATTCCCGTTTAGTCCTTTAGTGGCAAAATTACTATTTTGCCCTTGTGCTCAAAAAATACCGAGAATCACAATTTTTCACTACTAAACATCATTTAATACTCCAATAATCATAATTATATTTCATATAATTATTTTTGGTCCAATGTGATCAAATCTTGGCTAAAATCTCTATTTTTATCATCAAATGGTAAAATGACTGTTTCGTCCCTGTCACGACCCAATTCCCGGGCCATGACCAGTGCAAGGACCTAATGAGCATAGCTCACTACGCCCAAGCAAGCCTATTCCCACTTACTTTATTTCCACATATGCTCATGTGAGGCATTCACATGTAATGCACCCAGTGTGCATACAAAGCCAATTAACAATGGCACATCCAATCATACATACACACACACCTTACCCCGGGTGTGAACACAGCAAAATCACAATGGCATTATCAATCACAATATACATGCACTACTCCAGTCATGTATTTAGCAATTTACATTGCTTACACATTTACATTAATACTAGTCAAATATAAACTTTGACAGTGTACATTACATGTACATAACCACCATACAAAAGCCCATGACTTCCAGCGGAGACATTTACAATAAAAACAAGCAACTATTGAATGCCAAACACCTACCTTGTCCATTGTCTTGGACAATCAAGATAGTGGATGTAGGTCTTGGACTGAACCACTATAAATACCTTGTCCATTGTCTCTCTTGCTTTGCATTCTGTTTTGAGATTAAGTCTCAATCCCACCAAAAGAGTTGAGATAGTGCTATTCGCCCTCTCTCTAGCACTCATTTTGGGACTAACAATTGGTATCAGAGCTAGCTCTCTGCATACAAGGTCTAACGCCCTTAGAGAGGATCCAAATAGCTCTACAAAAATCAGTTGTAGCTGAGGGACAATCAACAAACAGACCACCTCTGTTTGATGGCTTTAGCTGCCCATGTTGAAGCATTAGAATGTCAATATACATTAGGTCAATAGATTATGAGATGTGGGATGTCATTACCGATGGTCTTTTCATTCCAATGATTTTAAATTCGTTAAATGGTAAGAAAACTCCCAAACATAGAAGTAAGTGGGCAGAAGTAGAAATTAAAAGAGTGCAAATTAATTCTAAGGCCACGCATACTCTCATTTGTGCACTTGATTATAAAGAATATGATAAAGTTTTCATGTGCAAAAGTGCCAAGGAAATTTGGCAAAGATTAGAAAAGTTATATGGAGAAACATCTATGGAAAAAGAATTGGAAGACAACTCTTGTGAGAATCAATGCTCAACAAGCAACACAGTAGATGGAGACAAGGAATCAAGTAAAGATAAGTACTCAAATCAAATTGAATTATGCTTCATGGCTTTTGAAGACATAAAGGTAACTTCTTCATCATGTGAACTTAATTCATATGCATTTGATGAATTACATGATGCTTTTGAGGAATTAGGATTTGAGTTTGAGGAAATGAATATGAAGAACAAGAAAATTATTTCTACACTCGATGTTGAAAATGAATTTTTGATGAAAACAAAAATTGACTTGGAAAAAGAAAATGAAAATTTGGAAAAAGATTTTAAAGCATACCAAGAGAAAATTTATATTTTGGAAAAAGGAAATTTTGTTGTGAAAATAAAATTTGAAGATTTATTAAATGAGAAAATGGGAAGAAAGAACCGTAGATATGCAAGAAAAATCTTCCAAAAAGATCAAGGTCCTTCATGGAATAAAAACAAGAATGACAGCAGTAATAGAGAAGAAGTGATCTACTATGAATGCAAGAAACTAGGGCACTACAAATTTGAATGTCCATTGCTGAAAAAGGAAACACCTATGAAGAACAAAAAGCCAAAGAGAGCAATCGTTGCTGCAACCTGGTCAGATAGTGATTCGTGCACTGAAATTGATGAGGAAAGCTCAGAAGAAAGTGCTAGCTTTTGTCTAATGGCAAAAGATGATGAAACAGAGGTATGCTCATCAACTTGTGATATTTCAATGAATGATTTACAATATGAGTATGATAATTAATGTGATGAGTTTGAAAGCTTGTTTTTAAATACAAAAACATGAAGAAAAAGGCTACATCACTTGAAAAAGATTAGGAGAAAATAAAACTCAATTTCAACTTTGTTTTTGAACAAAGAAACTTTCTGCAAATTGAGTTAGAGCATTCAAAAACAGATTTTGAAATTATAAAAGAAGAGCTGAAAAATAAATCTGTTGCTTTGTAAAAATCTCTTGATGAAAATACAGCTCTTAAGTGTTTAAACACTGATACTTTAAAGAAAAATTCATATGGTAAGAAGAATTATCATAATGCATCATCTAAATGCTATTGTTGTGGAAAATATGGTCATTTATCCTATGATTGCTGTAGAAAAAGAAGCATGCAAAAAACTAGAAAATTTTGGGTGCCAAAAGGATCTTATATTGCCATTAACACTCAATGACCCATCAAGGTATGGGTACCTATCAAGAAGAACTGAAAATCTATTTTGTAGGTTGAGCTAAACCAAAGAGACATATGATCAAGAGCTCAACTGAAGAAAAATGGGTGATTTCTATGCTAATTTTTTTTTCAATCTTGGTTGCTTTTTAATTGAATGTTTCCTTCAATTGGCTTGGTTTCTAAAATTGTTTGCTTTTTTACATTGAAAATTTCGGTTGCCTATTCTTGCTTGAATATTAAGTGCTTAATTCTTTGAACTTTATTGATAAATCTAGACTATGCAACTTGATTTAATACGATACATGCTATAAGTTACAAGAAACTATGAATCTAAAGATTAAGTATGTACTTATATTTGACCTTGAATGTATCATCATTCTTATCATGAGAAAACTGTTTTATCAAGATTACTGTATGAATCTAAAGATTAAGTATGTACTTATATTTGACCTTGAATATATCATCATTTTTATCATAAGAAAACTATTTTATCAATATTACTTGATTATGAAAAAATGTTTCTATAAAATTTCCTCATGTTTTGTGAAATTATTTCCATACTTCTTCTTTGAGGAAAATTGATTTTTGAGCATAATTTTGAAACATTAAAGGTTGGATAATATGATAGAAATATGAGCTTACTTGATGACTTTCACTCATACTTATTGAAGTAGCCCAAGACAAGGAAAATTAAGTTAAAAAAAAATTTGTTTCCTTGATTTCCTTGTGCCTAACATAAGTCAACCATTTGAACAATCTTGATTTATATTCTAGAACTTGTTTGAATAGTTCAAGATGGTTGATAGTGAGCTTGAAAGTTTTGACTACTTTAATTGGTACTTTTAAAGTAAAATAAGCCTATATCAGAAAAATGTTTGGCATCCTCAAGTTTATAATGATTTATTAATTGGACAAGTTTGTTTCATAATGAAAACACTTATTGACTTGTTTTTATTGGATGTGCATGCTTGCTTGTAAGCTTTAATGGCTATAAGGGCATTTTTGGTACATAATTGTGAGATATTTGCAAATGACCCTTGACATGCATATACATGATTCATTATACCCATTACATATTTCATAAATCATTTAGAGCATAATGAAACAAAATTGAGTGACATTGAGCTCATAATTTTTCACAAAAGCAAGTTCAATCTTGAATGTTTCAAGTTAAAAAGTTTGCAAAGAAAGATTAAATCTTTATCAATTGATTTTCTTGCGAAATCTTTTTATTCTCTTTGATTGAAATTGATACATTGTTTTTGATGATATAGCATGGTTGAGCAAAATTGATTTCATACATGAATAGACTTAATCCCATTTTGCTTGGTATTTTTCTCATGATTTATGAAATTGATTGAAAAGGATTTCTTAAGCATGACTTTGAATGTGATAATTTGGCATTGATGGCATTTTTCAAGCAAAGGAGCAAATCTTCTTGTAATACATGAGGCTATAATGATTTTATTGATATAAAAACTAAACAAGTGTGCCTTATCTTAAAAATGCTATTATAGCTTGATCTTATTGCAAATCAATGCTTGAATGACCTCAAGGGCATTTTTGTCCATATGCTGGAAATTTGTAGAAAATGCTAAATTTAATGCTTATTATGCTTGAACATTGTTTAAATGCTTGATTGCACATGTTATAAGTCATAGTCATGCATCATGATGTAAATTGAATATGTTTGAGCATATTAAAGGCATTATTCTTCAAATGAGCATTTCAACTTTTTTTGCACTTGTAAACAATGAGCATGAAAAGCCAAAATTTGAGTTCACATGTTTTTCTTGAAGAATCTTTGATCATACATGTCCAAAATGATGCTCCAAACATGGTTGAAATGAAATTCTAAATTGTTCTCACACAAATCCATGTTTTGAGATCATTATGCCTTCGAACATTGCATGTTTTGCACCTTTTTCTAGTTTTTCAATATGCAGGAATCAAGCATAATTGACTCTTTAGCATAGCCAGTTGATTATTGGAGAACAAAATGCAACAAGTGTAACGACCCGGAACTCCTCATCAAGCCCGTAACAACCGTCGCGACGTCTCGACAAGCATTCATACCCCGAATACCGATCTAAACCCCGTAAGGCTTAGCATCAGCTTTCACACTTCCCTAGTGAGCGACGGTTATAAATTTTCACATTTCGAAGGATCATATACTATTTTCAGTTCAAAACATCAAAATATCATTTTTTGGCTCACATGGGCATTTTCGTCATTTTTCTTCCAAAATCTCGAAACCGGACAAAAACGTAATAGGTTAGGAGAAAACATAAAATTCATGATTAGAAATAAATTTAAGAGTCTAAAACATTTGTTTGAAGTAAAATTTTAAGTATTTGAATATAATAAAAATATTCAATAATATAAACTATTTTCTTATAAAACAATTTTTATAAAGTTATCGGTAAACAATTTTCACAGCGTAAAAGCTAAATATATTTTTACATATTGTAATACAAATAGTCAAAGTCTGAAATTTAAATGCCAGTGACACGTGGGCCCCTAGATGACCAAGAAGGTATAAGTTTGTATAGCTTTACTTTCTAAGGATGCAACTCTGAGATTATATCTCGATGTGTTCGACTATCCACAATCTATCTTGAGCCTGAAATGTGAGAAAAAAAAGAGTGACATTATAAAATCTCAATGAGTAAACAAATACGAGCTAAATTATCTAAAGTCTAGAAAAAGGAGACACAATTAAATTTATTCTTTGTATCATAATTCACCTCATCTTAGCTCTTTTTAATTGAGTAAAATAAAATTATTTTACTCAAATAATTATTATGGCCTATGTTCGAATAAATAATATGGCTTATGAATTTCTCAAAATCTTAACTTGTCTCTTGCCAAAATCCTTCTCAGGGATACCCTTGCAGAGGCATTTGACCAGGACTGCCAAGACTATTCAGTGTCATATACACATGAATATATTTTTATTTCAGAAAATCTAGCCATGCTTTGGTGTTGGCTGAGTCTCACTCTCACGCGGCGGTCCACATGATGTGCACTCAAACTTTACCTCCAAAGATGCCCCACACACGGCTCTCCGATCGAGGTAAGATAAATTTGATTATGTGGCCCCTCTCTTAGGTTGGCCAACAGAACCGGTGTCACTGCAGTGATTATTTTATCTACCACCTCATTTATTAAATCTTAACTAGCATGATATGGCAATTTATAACAGTCTAGCCACTCAAGGCTGAATACACAATATATATAATTTTTGCACAAACCAGTCTAGCCATTCATGCTCATATATTGCTATAAGCGATATGATTTAAAACACAATTTATAACACAATCAAACAGTCCCCAATTATTCTAATTTCAAAACCAATTGTTCAATTTTCAAATCAATTTATAAAAATTCAATTTATTTTGTAAATCCAATTTATTTTATAATTGTGAGACCTTGTCATGCTCGATTAAAAGACGGTATTGTACCGAGTGGTACAACTAAGTTAAATCGAGCCTTGAACTAGTTCAAATAGAAATTCTAAGAGAAAATTGAAAATTCTGAAACCCACAGAATGACTTAGAATAATGATTCAGAGTTCAAGGTCTAGTTTGGAGTCAATCGAGAAAATTGACTGGTTAGGGACAAAACGGTCATTTTACCATTTTATGATAAAATGGAGATTTTTAGCCAAATTTGATCACAGTTGACTAAGAATAATAATATGAAATACAATTATGATTATTGGAGTATAAAATAAAGTTTAGCAGTGAAAATTGTGATTGACGGTATTTTTGAAACACAAGGGTAAAATGGTAATTTTACCACCAGAGGACTAAACAAGAATTTTTTTGAAAAGATTTTTGCCCCATTTCATTAATATTGATCAATATTAGTGTTATTTGAGGTTGAAAAGTAGAGATAATGTGATTCCGGTACATTTCGGGGTATAAGGATAAAATCGTAATTTTACCATCTTGGGGGCAAAACTGTAATTTTCCACCACCAGAACATATTTTTCCAGCCATGGTCATCTTTTAATCATACCTTGACTTAAACTAATCATGTGGTGGAAAAGAATTGGAAGAAAAAGTCAAAAAAGTTAAAAAATGGACTAATGGCATTTTGCCATGTGGCAAGCCATTTATTTTATGATTAAAATAATAAAATCAGCACATAACCCTCACTTTCTCTCATCAAATTAGGTACAAACCTGCGGCAAAGGAAAACAAAAGAGAAAAAGGAGAAAAACAAGAAAAACAAGCCAAAAATTCAAGGAATTTCAAGGTTTTTCAAGATTCAAGCCAAACAAATGTGAGATTTCTTTAGCTTTACTTCAAACCTAGCTTATCCATGCTTTTGTTCTTGATTTCCATGGATGAATATTGAGTTATAATGATGAATTCAATTCTGAAAAACGGGTATGGAAGAGGAATTAATGCTGGATTGGCTTGATTCTAGACTATGTTAGTGTTTAGAGATAGGTTAACATGTTGTAAGCAAAACCGTAAGAAAAAACTTGATTTTCCCCATGAATCTTTGAAGGCCGAATATCATAGGTTATGTTTGGAAACTGAAATGGTTTCATTTCAAATGAAATAAATTCATTTGAAATGAAATGAATTGGAAAATTACAATTTAAGGTGAAAAAGTTAAGTAGGAAAAATTACAGTGATAATGCACTATAATGGCTGAATTTTTCCATGAAGAAATGGAAAAATTTTAATGATGAAATTGGCACTATTTAAATGGTATGTGGTGAATTAAAGAATCAGAGAAAGAATGGTGCAATTTGGAATCAAATCGGACGCATTGGCCAATTTATCGGGTAATCGACCGAATTAGGTCAACACCGCATTTAAGTGATTGACCAAGTATTTTATGCATTTGTATAGAAATTAGGTTAATTTTATACCTAATTAAACCCAACATAATAAATTCCCTAATTTTATTCTATGTCAAGGTGGTAAGACGTCTGAAAAAGGCAAGGGAATCACGTTTGAGGATTATTAATTCGAGTGCACCCGGAATCTGGATTTTCGACAACTGTGAGTGAATCTGCATTTCAAAAATTATTTTAGGAAGATGAATATATTTGAATAAATGGTTTGAATGATTTGCATGCAATTTTTGGTTAAATATAAATAAGTCTCGGGAACAAGCCCTTGATAAATTATCTCTATGTTGTGAAATGCAGCTGTTGTGAATTTGGGTGTTATTACATTATATGGGTATATATCTATACATATATGTATATATGTTGTGCATTGATAGATAATATTGTGTAATGATTATAACCGTACGTATGTACGATGATAAAAAGGCTCACAGAGGATGGGATAGTCCTGGGAACAAGCTTTTGGAAACTATTTTATGCTATGATTATGTACTGTGTGAAAAGAAAATGGATGTCTGCTCGTTTAATGTGCTGATAATTATATGAATGAAACTGCAATGTGTAATAATGACCAAGGGTGTGCGAGTAAGAGTGCCCCCATGGTCATATTGCTATGTTTAGTGGGAAATGTACCCATGAGGTCCAGAGGCTTGTAAGGACAGCGAGACATAACGCTTGCAAGTACTCTGATAGGTACTGAGTAAAGTGGGGACAGCGAGATGTAATGTCCACGATTTCTGGGAACTCTCCACCAAGAGGCTTGTAGGGACATCGAGACGTAACGCCTGCAAGTGCTCTGGTAGGTAGAGAGTGCACCCACCTAGAGGCTTGTAGGGACAGCGAGACGTAACGCCTGCAAGTACTTTGATAGGTAGGGGGTGCACACATGGTCTTATTGAGGCGGTGTATGAAACTGCACGTGATTTCTTTACATACACGTATATGCTTGCTATAGTATGAAATGATGAAATTGTGTTTGAATGGTATGTGAAACTCTTGTTCGACGACGATTTGTGATAAACCGTCGATATTGCTTTCTTGCTAGAATGATTGGTGTACTTTCATGGTTGGCTTAGCCTTGAATGTAGAATCAATTTTGAGTCAAAAGGGGAAGGGTTTAAATATTAGCTAGATCAAAATTGTCTCGTTTTCAACTAGTGCATCATGGTTATTAAATCTCTTGGCTATTATTGCTTGTTCCCTTCTAATATTCACTCATTGAGTATTGTACTCACCGTTTTAAAAAAATTCATGTTTTCAGATCAGGAGACTGTTGGACCCTAGATCGAGGAGTCCCCATAGTACATTTCTTGGTTAGAAGGTGGGCATTCAGTAGCATCCCATTTCTTTTATTGTAAATGTCTCCATTGGAAGTCATGGGCCTTTTGTATTGTGGTTATGTACATGTAATGTACATTGTCAAAGTTTATGTTTGACTGGTATGTATGTACATATTTTATCTATAATGCCATTGGAAATTGGCTTTGTGTGCAATGGGTGCTTTACGTGTGGATGCCTCACACGATCATACATGGAATAAAGTAAATGAAAATAGGCTTGCTTGAGCTTAGTGAGCTATGCTCATTGGGTTCTTGTGCCGGTCATGGCCCGGGAATTGGGTCGTGACAATAATTTTCACAATTTTCTTATAAAATCAATAATTCACCAAATAAAATGATTTTTTCATAAAATCACCAAATTTAATAAAATCTACTTTAGATAATTAAGATGATAAATTGTCCACTCACAGTATTAGGAGTAGAAATACTCCTATCCTCCGTCTTCGGGTGCAGTCTCTTACTCGAATCAATTTGCTCACCACCTATCCAAAATCTGTGACACAAAATTCAATAAATTGTGTGAATTTATCATAAATTATTTTAGGCTCTACATGCATGGAATGCCCTACAAACTGTCCGAAAAATCGTCTAAATACGGTGTTCAGCCTAATCGCCTACATGCTTCCAAATCAGCTAAAATTTTCAATTTAATTTTGAATCAATTTCTTTCAATTTCTATACATCAATTATACCCAAATTAATTTAATGTCCACAAATATGGTGCAAATTATCAATCTAGGCCACAAAATGTGAGACCCTATCAAATCTGTCAAAAGTCGATATTGTACCTAGTGGTACGATTAAGTTAAATTGAACCTTGAACTAGCTCAAATAGAAATTCTAAGAGGAATTTGTAAATTCTGAAACCCACATAATGGCTTAGAATAGTGATTCGGAGTTCAAGGTCCAGTTTGGAGTCAATCAGGAAAATTGACCGGTTAGGGACAAAACGGTCATTTTACCATTTGATGAATAAATAAAGATTTTTAGTCAAGATTTGATCACATTAGACCGAAAATAATTTTATGAAATACAGTTATGATTATTGGATTATAAAATGATGTTTAGCAGTGTAAAATTGTGATTCCTAGTGTTTTTGGAGCACAAGGGCAAAATGGTAATTTTACCATCGGAGTACTAAACGGGATTTTTTTTGAAAGGATTTTGTCCCATTTGGTTAATATGGATTAATATTAGTGGTATTTGAGGTTGGACAGTGAAAATAATATAATTCTGGGACATTTCAGAGTATAGGGGTAAAATCATAATTTTGCCATCTCGAGGGTAAAATCGTATTTTTACACCACCAGAACATATTTTTCCAGCCATGATCATCTTTTGATCATATCTTGACTTAGACTAATCAAGTGGTGGAAAAGAAATGGAAGAAAAAGTCAAAAAGTCAAAAAAAGGGGCCAATGTCATTATGCCACGTGGCAAACTTGTTTATTTTATTGTTAAAACTTAAAAAATAGCCATTTCAACCCATTTTCTCTCTCTAATTTCAGCACACACCAGATTTAAGGGAAAGGAAAGAAGAACAAAGGGAAAAACCATAAAAACTAGGTGGAAATTCAAGACAAAGTGTAATTTTCAAGGAAAATCAATTGAAAAAGGTAATAATTCTTCACTTTAGCTTATGATCTACAATACCTATGCTTTTGTTCTTGATTTCTATGGTTGAATATTGAGATATCATGATGAACTCAATTCTGAAAAATGGGTATGGATGAGGAATGATTGTTGGATTGGCTTGATTCTAGACTATGTTAGTGTTTGGAGGTAGGTTAACATGTTAGTAAGCAAAAACTGTAAAAAGAAAATTTGATTTCCCCATGAATCACTCAAGGCCGAACCTAGTGTGTTGAGAAACAATGAGGAATTGTTTCATTTCAAATGAAATGATTTCATTTGAAATGAAATAAATTAGAAAATGACAAATTAAAGTGAAAAAGTCTAGTAGGAAAAATTACAATGATAATGCACTATATTGGTTGAATTTTTCCATGAAAAAATGGAAAAGTTTAATGCTGAAATTGGCACTAATTAAATGGTATGTGGTGAATTAAAGAATTAGAAAAAGAATGGTGCAATTTGGAATCAAATTGGACGTATTGGCCAATTTATCGGGTAATCGACCGAATTAGGTCAACATTGCGTTTAAGTGAGTGACCGAGTATTTTATGCATTCGTATAGAAATTATGTTAATTTTATACCTACTTAGCACCAATATAGTAATTAAATTATTGTGTTGTTTGTCAAGGTGGTGAGATTGCTGATAAAGGCAAGAAAATCGCACTCGAGGATTAGCAGTCGAAGCGCTCGAATTCGACTCCCGGAAAACCTGTGAGTGAATTTGCATCTCAAAAATGGTTTTGGGAAATATGAACTTATTGAATAAAATGCTTGAATTATTTTATTCAATCTTCTTTAAAAGAATGAGTACCATGGGAACAAGCTTTTCGTGAAATATTATTTTATTGATGTGAAATTTTATTTTGTTGAATATTGCTCATCTATATGATTGCGATACATCTGTGTACCTTTATATGGTGCTTACATGTATTGTTAATAAATTATGTGAAATAGATGTAATGGTATGCAAAGTGGGGACAACGATGCGTAACGCCCACGATTCTTAGAAAATTTGAGTTGAGTAAAGTGGGGACGGCGATACGTAACGCCCACAATTTCATAAAAAAATTCAAAATTGAGCAAAGTGGGGACGACAACACGTAACGCCCATGATTTCTGGAAATTATCACGACTGAACTTTGGTGAAGCGTGATTCGCTGTTCAGGGGCTTGCAGGGACGGCGATACGTAACGCCTGCAAGTGCTCAGATAAATGTCTTTGTGTATATATATATGATTGCTCATGTCTTTGTGTATATATGTGATTGTATGGCATGCGAATTGCCTTAAATTGAGAAAAATGGGTTTTACACGAAACCCTCGTACGTATGAGCGAAACCCTTGTACGGATGAGGGAAACCCTCGTACAGTGACGGGTTATGATTTCGCTACACTGTAGCAAGACCGCCTTCCCGCTGCAGTGAAAATTGTCGATAATTGTATTTAGCTATAAAAAAAATCTCGAGATAAGTGGAAAGGGTTAAATATTAGTTAGAAAGAAAAATTGTCTCGTTTTCAACTGGTGCATCATGATTGTCAAATTTCCTGATTGAGATTGCTTGTTCCTTTCTAATATTCACGCACTGAGTTTCGTACTCACGTTTTATAAAATTAATGTTTTCAAATCAGGAGACTGTTGGACCCTAGATCAAGGAGTCCCTGTAGTGCATCTCCTGGTTAGAAGGTGGGCATTCAGTAGCAACCCATTCATTTTATTGTAAATGTCTCCGCTAGAAGTTATGGGTCTTTTTGTATTGTGAATACAATCTAACTATGTGAATATGTGTATGCAGTGTAAATTGCTAAATACATGACTGGTATAGTGCATGTATATTCTATTGATAATGCCATTGTTAATTGGCTTTGTATGCACACTGGGTGCATCACGTTTGTTTGCATCACACCGTCGTACGATAAGTAAAGTAAATGGATAGACTTGCTTGGACTTAGTGAGCTATGCTCATCGGGTCCTTGCGTCGGTCATGGCCCGAGAATTGGATCATGATACAAAATTACGAAATTACCCCTATTAGGTAAAAATTCATATTTTCACACCGAAAATTCTCATTTAATTTCTATATCCTTAATTCATCTAAATAGAATTAAATACCATGAAATATCATCAAAATCAGCAGCCATAATTCCCTTAGAAAATTCGGCATAAATGGGTTCAATGATGAACAATTCACTTTCTTGCTAAATTTTCATATATAATTCTTCCATTTTAATTTCTAACACTATTAATCATCAAACACTATCTAAATACTTTGAAATGTCACAAAATTTGGCATCAATTTCTCTCTTGAATATTCGGCCAAAATGGGTTTTCATAGAGTGTGATTTTCTTCCATAATTTTCTTCCTAAACATGGTAACTAGTCAAAAACACTAACATATATCAAAATCAATTCAATCTAACATCTTTCTCTCTCTAAACCCATTTGACCAGGTTTGAATCCACCATAAAAACATGCAATCTAACCATGGAAAGTAGGGGAAAATGCATGGGTAAGGTAGAAGTCAAGCTAGAAATGAAAAACCTTACCTTTTTGTCCTTGAATTTCTTGAATTTCCTTGCTTTTTCTTGATTTTTCTCTTAGTTAGGCTTTATTTTTGTGTTTTCTCTCTCTTCCTTCAGGTTAGGCTGAATATTGGGGAAGAAGGCTGATGGAAATTGACTTTTTATAAGCCTAATAAAATAATATTATTTTATTATCATTTTTAAATATTTTATTAATTTATTATTTTTTTTCTTCCTTTGACTTTCTTTTTACACCATAAATTTTCCTTCTCTTATCCATGACTTGGATAAAATTTCCAGACTTTTCCAAAGTCTTGGTGGAATAATTTTGTAAAATTACACTTTTGCCCCCGTAAAAGTCAAAAATTACATTTTTATCTCAAAAATTGAAAAATTACCAAAATGCATATTTTTCACTCCTCATACTCATACCATTCTCCAATTTATCGAATTTGATTCAAATTCTCTCAAAAATTCAAATTTTACCCTTGGGTGGTAAAAGTATGATTTTACCCCTATACTCTGAAATATACTGAAATTATATCTTTTTTCACTTTTCAACCTCAAATAACACTTCAATTAACCATTATTAATCGAATGGAGCCAAAACCTTTTCTAAAAATTTCTATTTTGTCCTTTAATGGCAAAATTACTATTTTACCCTTATGTCCGAAAAATATTGGGAATCATAACTTTTCACTGTTAAACTTCATTTTATGCTCCAATAATCATATTATACTTCAAATGATTAACCTTGGTCGAATATGATCAAAATCTTTTATAGAAATCTCCATTTTGTCCTTAAATGACAAAATGATCGTTTTGTCCCTAATCGGTCAATTTTCTCGATTGACTCCAAACCAGGCCTCGAACTTCGAATCATTGTTTTGAGTAATCCGTGGTTTGTGAAATCCTAAATTTCACTCTTAAAATCCTTATTTGAACTTGTTCAGGTTTCATCGACTTAATGCTATTATTAGGGGCAATATCGTCTTTTAACGATTTCTCGAACTTTCCAAATATGCAAACATTTTATTGGGCAAGGTTTGACAACAAGGCTGTTGGAATGACAGAAAATGGACCACAGGGATATGAAGTCGACTCTTGAGTGCTTTAAAGCCAAAATGGACAGGTTTTGAGTTTCAAAATGTCTTTTTATTTTACTTCTTGTCCATTACAATATTTTCTTTTCTAAATTTCCCTGTTAAAGATGGTTCTTGACTCTCAAAAACTTGCATTATGAACACTCTCATGATCATTTGGTGCAAGTACATGTTCTTGAAATTGTAAAACTTGCTGAAAAATGGGAAATCCTTTTTGATAACATAAATCTATCTATTCCCAAGCATGACACTCATATCAATTCCATAAATTTTCATATATGTACAATGACAAAATAGAAATATGTGAAATTGTTCGTCAATGTTTGAATTTGTTAATACGATTGGATTTCATGTGCTTATATAGAAAATATCTTCTCATGAAAATTGAAATGTTCAAATGCTAATCTAGGAATAATGCTTGAAATATATTTTAAGTTTGTGCTCAAATGATTGTTTCAAAATTGATTTCTTGATTATGCATACTTATTCAACTAGGATGAACTCATCAAACTTACTGAAAATATTGTTGGTTCATCTACTCTATTGGTCAAGACATATGATTACATGATTTTTCTTTATGCTTGACCTTAAGGTTTGAAGTCAAAAACTTGACTTGAGCTATGCATGTGAATTTGAATTTAATTGTCAAGTTTGATCATGGCATATATTGTGAGTTGACATAGTTGAAATTTATTTTGAATATGCATTTAAATGTTAACTATGTCTTCATTGAGCCTTAACGTTTACATGATCTAAAGATTTTGTGTGAACCTAACTTTAGCTTGTAGGTCACCATAAACAACTTGACATGTGAAATAAAATATGGCCTATAGCTTTAGTTAGCAATGAATGCCTAATGTGCTTTGATTAAATATCTTTTTTGAATCTTGATAATTGGTATTCATTGATGATTGAATGTTCACTTTGAATATACTCATGAGTTGAATGCTTTACTTTCAATATTCTATAACAATTGATATCACTCATGAATCATGAATTATTTAAAAATTACATGTACCTTGAACTTCAATGGTTGTATTTTTTTTCAATGGGTATATGTCTATATTGAACTCATGCCTGCATTTTGATGAGAAAAATTGGAAACATGATTAAGGAAGATAGCCATGTTACTTTTTGTAATCATGCTAATGCTTACTTGATCACAATCTTCTTCTACATGATTGCAATAAGTGCAAATTGCCTTGGTCATGCTTTATTAATAATGATATGCCATTTGTGAAAGTTCTCCTTGCATTGACAATTTCATATATAATTTGGAGAATACAACTTGTAATGCTTGCTTTAAAATGACTTGGATAAATGAACACTTGAAAATAATTTGGAACAATACTCACTAAAAATGCTTAATGATGATATTTTTAATTTCTCCTTGAGTTGCTATTGTTTAGGGAATTTCTTGGAAATGCTTGATTAATACTATTTGGCTTATTGATATTAAGAATAAATAATGAATGCTTGATGGTAATTAAGAATGATGCTTCAAAACTAATTATACCTTGGACATTCCTAGGAACTATTTTGCAAATATCTCTTGAAATGTGAGTATTCAATGCATATGATGAACATTTATTCGAATGCTCATATTTTTTTTTGGTTCCATGAATACTTGAGTATTAGGAAAATAAATTGAATATCCATTTGAATGTTCATTTATTCTAGGCTCATGATTTCTCTCCTAATATTGATCTATTAAGGATCTCTAACAATTTTTCTTGAGCATATGATTTTTTCTTAAAGGGGAGTTAGTCATTGTCATTGATATCATAAGGAATTAAGATCTTCAATAACAAGGTTTGGTGAGATTAAACATTTGGTGTTCTTCGCTACCGATAACATCTTTCTAAACACCAAAATATATATTGTGCCTTATATTGCTTTTCACTTAAACTTGAATATTGAAATGCATAATTAGTATTAAGCATCAAGTTTACTCACTTAGTGTGTAGCTTTAAACTTAGCTTTTTAATTGTCTCTTCTCTCTTGAGCTCTAAATTGATCATATCTTTCTTAAATGTTTTGAAGCTTTGAAGTTGATATGCTTGGAATGCTTAATGATACGGGAAGTCTTTACTAATGTTTTACCAATTGATATAATGAGCTTTAAAATGATTCCATCTCTCATAATTGATATTGTGCTTTTACAAAGGGGGAGGTTTTAATTATATCTATCAATTGGTATATTGAGGTTTAACACTTGGTATTGGAGTTGAAATATGACTTATGTGCTTATTGAACATCTTTATGCATATTTTTCTTGAACTTGATAAATGTTATTTCAACATTTTGCTTATAGAGATATATGCATGTGTCTTTTTTGTCGATGATGCTCTTGATGAATTAATACTTGAATGTGCTTAATGGGTTTATTTCTTAATGACTTGGTTGAGGATATTAAGTACATATATATGATGACTTGGAGACTTTATGGTTGCATATTCATGGTCTTAATGCTTATATTCTTGATGGATTTTGCTAACCAGTTTTTTTCTTGAGCTTAAGTGTTTAATGCTCACTCTTTTCAACCTTTTTGATATAACAAAAAGGGGGAGAAGATTTATGAGCAAATTGAATGCATATGTTGAGGGGGAGATTTTAAAATCATTTCAAATGCAAATTATGCTCATAGTTTTGTCATATCAAAAAGAGAGAAAAGTAGAAAACAGTAAAATCACAAGAAAAATAAAAAAAAAACCTAAGGGTAGAGGTACCAGACTCTTAGTAAACAGCACAAGAAAAACAAAAAAATCATGAAAGTAGAGGTACTAGGTTTCTAGGAAGATGAGAAGTGAAAATAGCTTTAGGGGTATTTTAGGAACAAATTTATGGTTATTGTTTTAATGGTTATTTTGTGCCAAAATGGCATTCAAACATTGGATTTTAATTTTTATTAACTTTATGGATGTTTGGAACATGCATGCTGATAGTTGTTTGTGGTATTTGAATTCTGAAAATGATGTTTATGATATTGTGAAGAGATGCTGAAATTTTTTTGCTAAAATTGCAAAATAATGTTGTCAAATTTCTGATGCTGTGCTGATATTGAGTTAATGTGTTGATAATCCATTTCTGACATGATAATGCAAAGTTGAATATGTGTTTGAGTATACATGGATGATGTTCATAGAATATCTGCTAAAAAATGAATGGCTTGAATGAAATCTAGAATCAACATGTTATTAACAAAAATTTGCAGAAATAGAAAATTGACAATAATCTGTCAACCTGTCATTTGCTCTTAAAATCTGCATGTATGGATATTTTCTAACTAAAGCATGAATATACAACATCAATCTCCATATAGCATAGATAAAAACTTGCTAGAAGCATGATGGCTGAATGAAATGTGGAAATTAGCATGCTATTGACTGAAATTTACAGAAATTGCAAAAGTCTGAATGTATATATTCTGAATGTATGAGATCATTTTCTATATGACATGAATGAAAATGTGTTAAAATGAACAAACAAGATATACACACTTAGGGGAAGCATGAACTTAGGGGGAGTAATCCTCACTTTCTGCAGAAACTGAAAAAGGAGTTAAAAAGACACCATGTTGTTAACTAAGGGATGTTTTGTCATCATCAAAAAGGGGGAGATTGTTTTCTCCATTAGTTTTTGATGATAATAAACATTCTCATGCCATTTGTGTCTAATATTTTTACCTAAGTGTGCAGGGCAAATGTTTATAAAGCAATAATAATCCAATCTTCCTTATAAGCACTTAAAGTTGCAATTTGGATAAAGAACAAGGATGATTAATATTAAGGAAGCTCCCTGGTAGAACAAGGAAGATCATTGGTTGAACAAATGACAAAAATGGAGAAGTTTTAGGCTGAAGCATATTGAGAAACAGAATCGAGTTAGTCGACTAAGAGAAAAATGTTAGTCGACTAAGTGCTCTCTGTCTGCAACACTCACCAAGCCACTACAAGACAGAATAACGGGTAGAATCTTCCCCAAACTATTTCTAGCAATCATAAACGCCCCAACAGCCATCAAACAAGCCTCTCCAACTATAAAATGATCTTCAAATGCGAAGGAACCAACTTTTGACAACTTTTGGCTTCATTAACAAAGACTTCATCATATTCAAGCCAAGAAAGAGTAAAAAACTTGAAAATCCTTTGTACTCTTCATTGCACTTAAACACATATTCTTTGTATTTGTGTTTAGCACTTAAACTTGTACCACCTAGATCAACCGTGTGATTGATAGGTACTTTCTTCTACTCTCTTTGTATTCTTAGAGTGAGGGTTTCACTCTAAGTGTTTGATTCAAGCAAGGTTTGCTTGAATGCTTGTAGGTTCTAACTTAGCCTTGAAAAGTTGAGTGAAAGGTTGTGGTTGAGCCTTGAAAAACCACCTTGGGGTTCTAGTTTAGCCCATGAAAAACTAGTGATAGGTTGTGGTTGAGCCTCGAAAAACCACATTGGGGTTTTAGTTTAGCTCGGGAAAAACTAATGATAGGTTGTTGTTGAACCTTGCAAAACCACCTTAGGGTTTTAGTTGAGCCCGTGAAAAACTAGTGTAAAGGTTGTGGCTAAGCCTTGAAAAGCCATTGTAAAAACTTGGTGGAAGCTTGTGAATTCCACCGTTTTAGTATTTGGTTTGAAAATCCTTGGTTGGATAATCAAGGTAGTGGATGTAGGTCTTGGACTGAACCACTATAAATACCTTGTCCATTATCTCTCTTGCTTTGCATTCTTTGTTTTGAGATTAAGTCTCAATCTCACCAAAAGAGTTGAGATAGTGCTATTCACTTCCCCCTCTAGCACTCATTTTGGGACCAACACGGCGCACAGTGAACTCTGTCATACCTTAGGAGTTACCCTCTGTGAGACCCTATCAAATTTGTTAAAAACCGGTATTGTACCTAGTGGTACGATTAAGTTAAATTGAACCTAGAACTAGCTCAAATAGAAATTCTAAAAGGAATTTGAAAATTCTAAAACCCATAGAATGGCTTAGAATAGTGATTCGAAGTTCAAGGTCCAGTTTGGAGTCAATCGAGAAAATTGACCGATTATGGACAAAACGGTCATTTTTTCATTTGATGATTTAATGGAGATTTTAGTCAAAATTTGATCACATTGGACTAAAAATAATTTTATGAAATACAATTATGATTATTGGATTATAAAATGATGTCTAGCAGTGTAAAATTGTGATTCTCGATGTTTTTGGAACACAAGGGTAAAATGGTAATTTTGCCATCGGAGTACTAAACGGGAATTTTTTTTGAAAGGATTTTGTCCCATTTGGTTAATATGGATTAATATTAGTGTTATTTGAGGTTGGACAGTGAAAATAATATGATTCGGGGACATTTCAGAGTATAGGGGTAAAATTGTAATTTTGCCATCCCGAGGGCAAAATCGTAATTTTTCATCACCAGAACATATTTTTCCAGCCATGGTCATCTTTTAATCATATCATGATTTAGAATAATCAAGTGGTGGAAAAGAAATGAAAGAAAAGTCAAAAAGTTAAAAAAATGGGCCAATGGCATTATGCCACATGGCAAACTTGTTTATTTTATTATTTCAAAAAAATGAAATGATTTCATTTGAAATGAAATAAATTAGAAAATGACAAATTAAAGTGAAAAAGTCTAGTAGGAAAAATTTCAGTGATAATGCACTATGATAGTTGAATTTTTCCATAAAGAAATGGAAAAGTTAAATGCTGAAAATTTGGTATTAGAAATGGTATGTGGTAAATTAAGGTATTAGAAAAAGAATGGTGCAATTTGGAATCAAATCAGACGTATTGGCCAATTAATCGGGTAATCGGTCGAAATTAGGCAATGCTGCGTTAAAGCGATAATCGGACGCATCTTTCATTTGCCTATCATGCGTTAGCAATTTAAATTAGTTTTTATTAGCTTAAGGGCAGTATAGTAAAGTTCTTAATTTATTCTGTGTCAAGGTGGTGAGACGTTCGAAAAAGGCAAGGGAATTGCCCCTAAGGACTATTAATCCGAGTGCACTCAGAATCCGAATTTTTGAACTCACATATAGTCTAAGTTTCTAATCTCTTTTTTAGTTATCTTCAATGGGATTTGAGTTGTTTATTCCAATTTGTTCTTAATGCCTTTAATTGCTTGACCACCAATCAAATTGATTTAGGAACCTAAACAAACTTGGGAAAGGGAGTTTAGTGTAGATTAAAATTGGGATAGCATATGATCATATTAATTAATTTACGTATAGGATAGGGATATACCTATAGGTCATATGTAGCCAGATTAGAGCCTGTACTTAAGGAGTCTGTTTTAATTTCAATTCACATAGGGATATAATGTTTTGATTAAAATAGATATTTATATAAGATGAGTCGGGAAACCTTTATAAATAATTTAGGACTCTAGATTAGCAATTCAACCCATTGAAATAAGTTAAGGAAGAAAGGTAAGATTTAGATGAAGTGTGAGGGATGTTACAATCCTAGGTTTGTTTGATTTGATATTTTCTCAAGTTATTATTATTTGGATTTTTCTAGTTAGTTTAATGTTTAGTTAATTAGTTTTAGTTAATTAATTAATTTTGATTGCTTGGATATGATTAATTTGTTCTAATTTTAGTACTTAGTAAAATTTTAGATCAATTCTCTGTGGGATCGACACTTCGCTTGCTAATATACTGTCTATTCGATATGCATACTTGTGTAGCGGAAAATTACTGACAAGTTTTTGGTGCCGTTGTCGAAGACTTGTTTCTAGAATTTGTATTAATACTAATACCAAGAAATTTAGTCTTATTTCAAATTTTATTTTTCGTGTTTTAATATTAGATTTTGTTTACTTGTAGATATCTTTGGTCATTGTATGCAAAGAAAAAACAACTTGAATCTGTTTCCTTTTGACCTTAAGATAGAGAGAACTTTCGAAAGACGTCGAAGGGAGAATTTGCAAGTTGCAGCTTTAAATCAAACAATGGCTGACGATAACAATAACATTGGCAATAATGCCATTAATCTAGTTCCTGAAGCAAATAGAGCACTGAAAGATTATGTTGTTCCTCTTTTACAAGGTTTGCACTAAAGCATCAAGAAACCTTCCATCAATGCGAATAATTTCGAAATTAAACCAACTTATATTCAAATGATTCAGTCTTTAGCCCAGTTTGGTGGGTTACCTAGTGATGATCCTAATTCTCATTTAGTAAATTTCTTGGAAATTTGCAATACCTTTAAATACAATGGAGTAACTGATGATGCGATTAGATTGAGACTATTTTTGTTTTCTCTGAGGGACAAAGCAAAAGGCTAGCTTAATTTACTGCCAAATGGGTCTATCACTGCATGGGAAGACTTCACCCAAAAGTTTCTAGCAAAATTTTTTTCACCTGCCAAGACTGCAAAGATGAGGAACGATATCACCTCTTTCACACAATTTAATGTTGAATCCTTGTATGAAGCTTGGGAGAGGTTTAAAGAACTACTCAGAAGATGTCCACATCATGGGATTCCTGATTGGTTACAAGTTCAGATATTCTACAATGGGTTGGTTGGGTCAATTAAAACCACAATTGATGCTGCTGCTGGTGGGGCATTAATGAGTAAGAATGCTAAAGATGCTTATAATTTGTTGGAAGAGATGGCCTTAAACAATTATCAATGGCCTTCAGAAAGGTCAAGTTTGATAAAAGTTGTTGGAGCTTATGAAATTGATGCACTCGGCAAATTAACTGCTCAAGTAGCTGTGCAAGTGTCAAGCCCAACACTAAAATATCTGCCATGACATTTATATATGTGACATTATTCCTGCATATTAAAATATCTCAAAAAAATGGATAAAAGTCGGTATTGTACTTAGAAGTACAATTAAGTCGATTTATGCCTCGAACTAATTAAAATAGGGATTTTAAGGTGAATAGGGAATTTCACAGTTCAAGGATGAATTAAAATGGTAATTCGAAATTCGAGGGCCGATTTGGAATCAATTGGGAAAATTGATCGATTAAGGGTAAAATGGTCATTTTGCCACCCAAAATTTAAATTTGGATATTTGATGAAATTTTTAGCCAAGATTAATCATTTGGAGTATAATATGAGGTTTAGCAGTGAAAAATTTTTAATTCTCGGTATTTCTGGAGTGTAGGGGCAAAATGGTAATTTTGCCATATCAAGGGCAAAATGGTAATTTTGCACCACCAACACTTGTCAAATTTGTGAATTTTAATTATTGTGGAAATGGATAAATATGGCATAAATATGTGGCAAAAAATTTAAGTGAAAAAGTCAAATATTTAAAGTATGGACCAGTTACATTATGGTATGTGTCAAGTTTGAATTATTTAATATTAAACATATAAAAATCAGCCATAAACCCTCATTTTCACTCCCATATTCAGCCAAAACCACAAGAAAGGAAAAAAAAAAAAGAGAACAAACCCTAGGTGGAAGAAAATCAAAGGGAAAGTGTGAAAATCCAAGGAATCAAGCAAGGTAAAGTGAAATTTCTTTATTTTTCCTTGAGATCTTCAATACCCATGCATTTCTTTTCATTTTCTATGGTTGAGAAGCATGTTTTCATAGTGAATTCAAGGCTGGCCGAATGGGTGTGGAGGGAAATTCATGATGGGATTAGCTTGATTTTGAGTTATGTTAGTGTTTAGAGATAGTTAAACATGTTTAGAAGCAAAACAACAAGGAAAAATTTCATTTCGCCCACTAACTTCCTTTGGTCGAACCTTGTATGTTGTGTGGGAATGATGGATTTGATTTTATTTCAAGTTAATTGGTTGAGAATTGATAGTTTGTGGTGTGAAAATCAAGTAGGAACAAATTTGGTATTAATGCACTTATAATGACCGAATTTTTCATGAAGAATTGTGAGGATAATTATGTTGAATTTTTGGGTAATTTGGCTTGTGTTTGGTGAATTGAAATATTAGAAAAGAAATGGAACAATTTGAGAGTGATTTGGATACAATTGTCATTTAATCGGGTAATGGGCCGAATTTAGTCGATACTGCATTTAATTGATATTCGGACAATTCGCATTTAATATCATGCATTAGTATAGAGTCTAAATTAGTTTATTTTAGTTTAGCATCAATGTAGTAAATCCCTTGATTTTGTACTGTGTCAAGGTGGTGAGCTTTCCGACAAAGGCAAGGAAATTTCACCCGAGGATCACTAGACAAAGTACTTCGAAAATCCGATCTTCTGACATTTTGAGTAAACTTACTATCATTTGAATTATCTAAAGCGGTTTTTTTCTATTATTATGAATTTTATGGAATATGGATTTAACAAAAAGGAAAATCTTTATGTTTTAGAAATAAATGTGTTTAAAATGAAATTATTGAGTAAATCATTTCAAAATTGATAATGATTTAGAAAATAGACTACTCGAAGACTGCAAATCGTTGCTTGACAAATTGTATTTTGGTCTAAATGGCTTATGACAATTGTGCATGATTGGCTGATCGGTTATTGTGTTGTAAATATATATGAAATGTTATTTGTCGTGCATGTTGGTTAGTATTAAAATTGTTCAGTCATGCTGCTAAAATTTCTATTAATTGGTGGGATAGTAATTAGCTTACTGCAGTGGGCGAGTTTCTGTGGACCGGACCTATTAGAGGGGCACGATAAACCCCGTTAATTTATACCTTGGTTGTAGAGGCGCATAGGGTATCTCCCGAGGTATGGTTAGAGTTCACATCACGTCGAACCACTACGTGAGGGTGAACTCTGCTAATGCCAAGGAAAGGCTGCGTTTTCAAAATAAAAATATTTTTATGAGTATATGAAATATTTTACAACCTTGGTGGTCTCGATCGGATGCCCCAGCCAAGGTATCCCTGAGAATGAGATTTTGGGCACGAGCCATGTTTTTTTGAGATTCATAAGCCACTTTGAATACTATGAATGGTTTAAAATTTATTATTATGTTATGAATGATTTTGTAATGATTTATTTTATTTGTCTCCAATTACTCGCCTTTAGATGTTTTAGGTGATATTTGTTTACTCACTGAGTTGTGTAAACTCACCACTCTCCCTCCCAACATTTCAAGCCCAGAGTAGTTGTTGATAGCTAAGTTTGCTGAGGACCACAGTTGGTTTCGCAACCTCACCAACAGTACGTTCACTGTCCTCTTTACTTTTGAGTATTTGTGGGCCCACGTGTCGCTCTAAATAAAATTATATATTTTGGTTAACTTTATTACTGTATGTAAGAATATATTTTGCTTTTACGCTGAAAAAATTTAATTACGTAGTGTTCTGAAAATATGGTTTTGTAAGAAATTATAATATTTTATTAAATATTTTTATTATATCCTAATACCTATAATTTCATTTAAAAAGAATGTTTTAGATAGTAAAATGTGTTTTAGACTCATATACTACGTTTTTGGTTGAGTTCGAGAATTTTGAAGAAAAATGACGAAAATACCCTTGTGAGGTGAAAACTACATTTCTATTGTTCTGAGTTGGAAAAGTTTGAAACCCTTTAAAACATGATGTTTGGAATGATTACTCACAAGGGAGGTAAGAAAATTGGTACAAAAGCCTTGCGAGGTTTCGCTCAGTATTCGGGATATGAATGCCTATCGAGACGTCGTAACGGTTGTCACAGGCTCAATAGGAGTTCCGGGTTGTGACAACAAGTGGCTACGCAAGTGGCTGCATTATCCAAAAAGTTTGACACACTGGGAGTTTATGCAATTCAAAATTCTTTAGTAGTTTGTGAGATTTGTGGAGATAGTCATTCAAGTGATCAATGTTCATACAATTTTGAATCAGTCCAGTTTGTGGGGAACTTCAATAGACAGTAGAATAATCCATACTCTAATACTTATAATCCTGGTTGGAGAAACCATCACCACTTTCATGGAACAACAATGCAGGGCCTTCTAATCCAAAACCCATCATGCCTCCTAGTTTTCAACAACAAGCTAGTCTATAAATTTTTAAAAAGAAGTCCCAATTGGAAGAGCTTTTTTTTGCAATATATGTCTAAGACTGATGCTTTAATTCAAAGTCAAGGAGCCTTCTCGAGAAATCTTGAGACCTAAGTAGGACAGCTTTCAAATTCCATCAACAGTAGATCCCAAGGTGCCTTACCAAGTGATACTAAACCCAACCCAAGAAGAGAAGGTAAAGAACATTGTATGGCAATCACTCTCCACAATGGAAAAAAAGTATGTAAAGAGGTAAGTAATCAAGTTTTAAATTCTAAAATTTCAATTCAATTTGCTAAAAAAAAATTGAAAAAAATTCTGAAAAAGAAATTGTGGTTGAAAGATCTGTTAAAAATTCTAAAGAAAAACCACTATTTGCACTCATACCTCCACCACATTTTCCTCAACGTTTTCAAAAGCAAAAACTTGGCAAACAATTCCAGAGATATCTTGAGGTATTTAAAAAACTGCACATTAATATTCCTTTTGCTGAAGTTTTAGGACAAATGCCAAGTTATCTTAAATTCTTGAAAGGCATCCTGACCAAAAATAGGAAATTGAAAGAGTTTGAAACAGTTACACTTATTGAAGAGTGTAGTGCTATAATCCAGAATAAGCTTCCACTAAAATTTAAAGATTCAGGGAGTTTTTCTATTCCTTAAACTATTGGTAGTTTTAAAATTTCTAAAACTTTATGTGATTTAGGTGCTAGTGTTTTAATAATGCCTTTGTCTATTGCTAAGAAGCTTGGATTTCAAGATATACAACCTACTACAATTACCTTACAATTAGCAAACAGAACAATCAAGCACCCAATTGAGATTATAGAGGATTTTTTGCTTAAAGTTGGGCATTTATACATTTCGGTAGATTTCATTATGCTCGCGATTGAAGATGATGTTGACATTCCTCTTATTTTGGGAAGCCCATTCTTAGCTACAGCTGGAGCAATTATTGATGTGAAGAATGGCAAAATAACTTTCGAAGTTGCAGAGGAAGAAGCGGTATTTAATTTGTTCATTGCAACATTGTGTCTTTATACAACTAGTTGTTATAAAGTGAATTTAGTCAATGAGGATAAAAGAAAGCTTATTCCACCACCTTTAATAGAGCAGGCGCTGATTCTTGAGACAAAACCACCACCACTTTCCAACTATCTTGATTTTGTGGTTGGACATTGAGTAGTATTTTTTGATTCACAACTCTATCTTTTGCCATGGAATTGTAGATCATATTAGGGGAATAAGTTTAAGGTGGTAAAGATTCATCCTTATGATGTTATCGAGATTTATAGTGAACTTACCGGAGTAGTCAAGGTTAATAAAGAAAATCTCAAGCCGTATAAAGTAATGCAGAAAAGGTATTATAATCAAGCTAGTGACTATAAAGAAGCGCTTCTTAGGAGGCAACCTAAGCACTCTAATTTATTTTCTTTTATTTTTATTTATTTAATTATTAGATTATTAACACTCTTTTTTATTTGTGCAGGTTCATGTAAAAAAATTTTCAAAAACTATTTTTTCAAAAAAATTCAAAAAAATTATATTTCAAAAATAATTTTTAAACTATTTTCATGTCAAAAAAATGTTTTTAAAAATCCAAAAAAAAATGTAAAAAAGACTCAAAAAAATTTTCAAAAGAAAAACTGGTAAGCTGCGGCTCCCACAATAGGAAGCCACTACTTCGCAGGCTTCAAAACACACTAGCTGCGGCTCACCAGGCTTGGAGCCACGGCTCAGCAAAAAAAAAAAAAAGAAAGAGCCAAAGCGATCCCCCTTTCCCTTTAAGTGAGCTGCAAATTGTTGGCAGCCCACTACCCACTCCCCATATCCCTTTCTTTTCGCCTTTTTTTTTCTTTGTGGGTTGCCAATATCCCACTACCCACTAACCAAACCTTTTGTTTATTGTTTGGGCTACCCGCTAACCTATTACCATTTATCCATTACTCCAAAAAAAAAACCCTTTTTTATTTATTTTCTTTATTTTTTATTTATCTTTATTTATGATCTTTTTGTAGGAAAAATAATTCCTACTAAAAAGTGAGAATAAGGAAGATAATAATGAGGAGGAGGATTAGAGCTTCTTTAGATTCATTCATTCATCAGAGGAGTATTCTTTACCTTTCTTTTATCTTTTCTAACATTGAGGACAATGTTTAGTTTAAGTTTAGGGGGGTGAATTTATTTTTTTTGGTGGTGAATATTTTGTGAAAGCTATAGATTTAATTTTATTTGCATGCATATTTATGAATAATTTAGGATTAGTTGATAAAAGAATTTATTTGTTTTGTTTAAAATTTAGGAAAGTAGAGTAAAGTTATGCCAATTTTTTCAATGATTTTTTTTATCCAATGATGATAACTAGTTGTATTGAATTTTTAGCCTTTGGTGAATAAGGTTTTTATTTGAATCATGCTAAATTTTTTGTTAAGTATCATTGTTAGGATGTGATTTCCACAATTTTGAGCACAATATCTTTTACTTTGAATTGTTATGAAAATTTAGAGAAAGTTTATATTGAAGTGAATTTTAGATTATGTCATGAATTCTAGAATTTGCTTGATTTTCTCTCGAGGTGAAATCTTAGGCATTACTTAGTTAGGGAGATGATTTAGGCCATCTTTGGACCGTTTGAGCCTAAAAAGCCAACCTTGTTAAAATTTTTATCTTTAGTATACCCCTTTTGAGTCTAATTTTCCTTTTTGTTTGTTTAACTACATAATATTGAACTTAGCCTTAAAATTAATTTTCCAATTTTGCAACCCCCACTCCTAAACATGTACATTGTTTTAGGAAATATAAATTGAGCTAAATGTTGAAAAAGGTGGAAAGGTGATGTTGATGTGAGAAAAGAAGGTACAAAATATGAAAAATAACCCCACTACCTACAATACAAAGAAAATAAGTTTCAGGGCGTGATAACTCTATGATATAGAGTTATTTGGGCTTCATTTTGATAGTAATTTAGCTTAGTTCTTATAGTAATGTATACAAATTATTAGATTTAATTTAATTATTTTAAATTAGTTATTTTAGGTGTGTCAATCTAATCTTAGTTAATTTTGTAGATGTTGAGTTGTTTATTCCAATTTGTTCTTAATTCCTTTAATTGCTTGGCCACCAATTAAATTGATTTAGGAATCTAAGCAAACTTGCGAAAAGGAGTTTAGTGTAGACTAAAATTGGGATAGCATATGATCATATTAATTGATTTGCGTATAGGATAGGGATATACCTATAGGCCATATGTAGCCAGAGTAGAGCATGTACTTAATGAGACTGTCTTAATTTCAATTCACACAGGGATATAGTGTTTTAGTTAAAATAGATATTTTTATAAGATAAGTTGGGAAACCTTTATAAATAATTTAGGACTCTAGGTTAGCAATTCAACCCATTGAAATAAGTTAAGGAAGAAATGTAAGATTTAGATGAAGTGTGAAAGATATTGTAATCCTAGGTTTGTTTGATTTGATATTTTCTCGAGTTATTATTATTTTGATTTTTCTTCTTAGTTTAATTTTTAGTTAATTAGTTTTAGTTAATTAATTAATTTTGATTGTTTGGATAAGATTAAATTGTTCTAATTTTAGTAATTGGTAAAATTTTAGATCAATTCTCTTTAGGGTCGACACTTTGCTTGCTAATATACAATCTATTCGATACGTATACTTGTTGTATTTGAAAAATTAACTATCTATTCGTTGTTGTCGAGGAAGATTTGGTAAATTTCCACTACTCCATTTCGTTGTGGAGTCCTAGGGGCTGAAAATTATGGTTATATCTATTTTCATCACAAAGTTGCTCAAAACCTAGGTTTTCAAATTCTTTTCCATGGTCGCTCTTAACATCCATTATTTTGTACCGTTTCTCATTTTCAACTCTTTTGCAACAAGAAGAGAAGATTTTTAAGGCTTCATCTTTATGAATAAGAAAATAAACCCAAGATAACCTAATATAGTCATCTACTATTAGTAAATCATAATTCTTCCCACCTAAACTAGCAATCCTAGTTAATCCAAAAAGATCTATATGAAGTAATTGTAAGGCTCTAGTAGTGGTTACATCCTTTTTGGATTTAAAAGAACTTCTCTTATGTTTATTTTTAACACAAGCATGACAAAGTTTGTCATTTTCAAAGTTTAGCTTAGGAAGCCTTGTTACGAGACCTAAATTTAATAATTTTGAAATTGTGTTCATGCTAGCATGTCTTAGTTTCCTATTCCATAACCAACTATCCTATTCTTTTTAGCCATGAAACATACATTATTAGAAGATAAATCATCCATGAAAACAACATATGTATTACTTTGTCTATAACCAACAAAGAGAGATTCAATGGTTTTAATATCAACACCATGACAAGTTAATGATTCAAATATTACTCTAAAGCCCTTGTCACAAAGTTGAGTAACACTTAACAAGTTATGCTTAAGACCATTTACAAATAGAATATTTTTTATTTGAGAGGAGGAGTTTTTACCAAGAGTGCCAATACCTTCAATGTGCCTTTTAGAGTTGTCACTAAATGTTACATTTCCTCATTTCTTTGGTCTTGATTCCTTAAAAGACTTATTTATCTTGATCATGTGTCTAGAACATCCACTATCAAGATAACACATTCCCTTTACTTGTGTTCTTGACTTTAAACAAGTAAGCTTCTCCTACAAAGATAAAATTTAAACATTTGACTTTGGCACCCAAATTTTCTTGGGTCCACATGAGTTAGTGCCTTGTGATAACTCTATTATATAAAGTTATTTTGACACATTTTGGAGGCTTAAGTAGCAAGATCTTTGAGATTTTAGGTTCGGATTGTAGCATTTTAGGTGTTTTTCTTGTTTAAGTTTGATTACATGTTGAGTAGTTAATTTAAATTATTTTAGTAAAATTTTATGTTAATTTGTTTTAAATTACTTTAAGAGTAGTATTGGTAATTTCTCTGATTGCTTTTGTAGGAAGTTTAATGAAAAAGGCTCATTTGATGAAATTTTGTGCAAGTATGGTGATGACTTCATTCACATATGTTGTGGTATTTTGACCATATCTCTGTCTAAAGAGCTACAAATGAAGTGATTCTTCAACCACCAGAGTTCTAAGAGGAAGACCTACAACTTTTATGTTTAGTACTTCACCTAGTTTGGATTTGATTGTGGTCAAAATATATGTCTAATTTGAAGCACTGCACAGTACACATGGACTGTACATAAT
Organism: Theobroma grandiflorum; assembly: GCA_036013995.1. Taxonomy (NCBI): domain Eukaryota; kingdom Viridiplantae; phylum Streptophyta; class Magnoliopsida; order Malvales; family Malvaceae; genus Theobroma; species Theobroma grandiflorum. The sequence continues at coordinate 12,776,688 of CP142126.1, forward strand.
GCAATATTTTGAGCATTTCCTTCAATCCAGAAGTCCAATTGACATGATTTTTCATCCATTGGAAAGTTAAGAGATAGGGTTAAAACTTTTATGTTTTCTCTTTTTTCCAGTTTAGACTAGATCAAGGTGAAAATCACATTCAAAATTTATAGACTACCACAATACTAGGAGAACAAGGCTAAAGTGCTGGTGAAAGGTAGCTCACCATACAATTTTCCTAAAACCTCAATGTTGTAGTGCTACTGTAGTAAAAAAACTAGCACGACACTGGGCAATTTTTAAAAAATAAAAATTTGATAGGATTTTGAAAATTAGGTTACTTGGAGCCTATTTAAAGGACCTTTGCCACATTAGGACACTTGCTTAATGAACTTAATTTAATTGATTCCTATAAACATATACTGAACTAATTAAGTTAGGTATGTGTACAAGCAACTCGATGGAGAATTGTCCATAGCTTTGGATTCTAGGTTAGTAAAACCACCCAAGAAGGATAAATAACAGGAAAAGCTCTTATCAGATTAAATGTTGAATGAACCCATAATCCTAGGTCATTAATATATTCCTTTTCTCAACTTATTTAGTTTGTTAGTTTATTTAGTGTTGATTTTTAATTGTTTTTAATTAGTTTTTCTTCAATTTTTGGATTACTTAAATAAGGTTAATTTGTTTTATAATTTTAGTAATTAGTCAAACTTTAGGAATGAATCTTTGTGGGAACGATACTCTACTTAATCACTATATTACTTGTTCGATATGTATACTTGCATGCACAAAATCGATAACAAGTTTTTGGCGCCGTTGCCAGGGATTTTGTTTTCTTTGTTATTTGCTAATATTAAAATTTTAAAAGTTAGTGTTAGTTTAAGTTTTATTTTTGTTTTCCAATTAAGTTTAGTCCTTGTATGAGAGAAGCAAACTATTTGGAGACAATCCAATATGATCCAGAAATTGAGAGAACATTTCGTAGACTTTGATGAGAAAATCAACAATGTGTTGCTCTAATAAATACAATGGCTGATCAACAAGGTGGACAGCAAATCCAAAAGTGCATACTAGCTGACAATTGTTGCTTAAGGGATTATGTTGTTCTTTTGGTAAAAGGAGTTCCATCGAGCATTCGAAAGCTGGTTATTCAAGCAAGCAATTTTGAAATTAAGCCAGCTATCATTACCATGATTCAAACATCAGTTCAATTTAAGGGTTTTGCAATTGATGATCCCAATGGTCATATAGTAAACCTCTTGGAAATTTGTGACATGTTCAAGCAAAATGATGTCACAGATGATGCAATTTGGTTGAGGCTTTTTCCCTTCTCTTTGAAGGATAAAGCTAAATCTTGGCTAAATGCACTCCTTACTAGCTCTATAACAACATGGGATGATATTGCTCATAAATTCCTTGCCAAATTCTTTCCTCCAACTAAGATAGTGAAAATTAGAAATGACATTACATCATTCATGCAGGTAGATTTTGAATCGTTGTGCGAAGCTTGGGAAATATACAAGGAACTATTTCGGCTTTTTCCTGATCATGGTCTCCCAAAGTGGCTTCAAGTGTAGACTTTTTATGATGGCTTGAGTGACCAGGTTTGAACCACCATTGATGCCACTGTGGGAGAAGCTTTAATGGTAAAATCAATTGATGAGCCATACAATTTGTTGGAGGAGAAGTTTGTAAACAACTATAAGTGGCCAACAAAGCAAGCAATGCATATGAGAGTAGTTGGAGTTTATGATATTGATGCTATGACAACATTATCCGTTTAGGAAACAATTTTAACTAAAACTCTTGAATCATTTGGGACTAATAGTTTGCAAAGTCCTTTTGTAACTTGTGAGTTTTGTGGAGATAATCATGCAAGTCATTAGTGTCCAAGCTTAATAAAAATAATGCAATTTGTGGGTAATACAAATAGAATAACCCCTACTCCAACACTTACAACCTAGGGTGGAGGAATCATCCCAATTTCCCTTAGGCTAATAGTCAAGGGGCATCATCCACTTCAAGGCCAAATGCACTTTCAAGATTCCAACAGCAAAATCGAGCACCTTTTTTTAAGAAAAAGCCAACTGTTGAAGACTTACTAAGGCAATACAAGACACATAATGATAGCATTATACAAAGTCAAGCAATTCTCATTTAAAGTCAAGTAGCATTAATTTGAAACCTTGAGAAGGTTAGTCAACTTGTCAATTTATTAAACAACCAACCTCAAGGAACATTGCCTAGTGATACAAATGTGAATCGATGAAGAGAAGATAAGGAACAAGTTATGGCAATCACCTTGAGAAGCAGAAAAAAGGTTGAACATAGTGTTAGGTAAGTTAATTTTCAAGATGAGCCTATTGAGAATAAAACGATGATTGAGATAGTTGACAAGCAAAGTCAAAAGAAGGAAGCAAAGGTAATTTTACCACCACCACCTTTTCCTCAGTGCCTTCAGAAACAAAAGCTTGATAAGCACTTCCAAAAAGCTTTAAAGCAAATGCCATTATATGTGAAGTTTTTGAAGGACATATTGACAAAAAAGAAGAAATCAAGGGAATTTGAGACAATTACACCCTCTGAGAAGTGTAGTGCAATAATCCAAAATAAGTTTCCACCAAAGCTTACAGACCTAGGGAGTTTTTCTATCCCTTGCTCAATTGGTAATTTTAATTTTTCAAAAGCTTTGTGTGATTTAGGTGCTAGTGTCTTAATTATGCCTTTATCTATTGCTACGAGACTGGACTGAAGAAGATTCAACCCGTTACAATCACCTTGCAACTAGTTGATAGAACGATAAAGCACTCTTGTGTGGTAATAAAAGATATCTTGCTTAAAGTTAGGAAACTATTCATTCCAGTAGACTTCATAGTACTTGAGATGAAAGAGGATCAAGAGGTTTTGAGCATATTAAGACGTCCATTCTTAGCCACTATAAGTGCACTACTAGATATAAGGGAAGGCAAAATAACTTTCAAAGTTGGAAAGGAGGCAGTGGAATTTACTATTTTCAATGCAACTTAGAGACTTTCAACCACATCTCATTGCTATAGAGTGGATTTAGCTAATAAAGATCAAGGTAATCCTACTCCACCACCTACAAGTAAATAAGCATCAATTTTTCAATCAAAGCCACTGCCACCACAGCTTAAAACTAAACATTGTTATGATGAGCATGATTCACTACCTTTAGTTAATCTTGATTTTAAAATGGGACAACAAGTGTTATTGATCAAATCAGTCAAGCTCTTTCCATGGAAATAAAAACCAAAGTGGTCAGGTCTTTACAAGGTAGTCAAGGTCTATTTGTGTAGTGCAATAGATATTTGTAGTGAAGCTACTTGAACATTTAGAGTGAATGGACAACATCTCCAGCATTACATGGAAGATGAATTGGATCGCTGAATATCCTTAAGTACTTTCACAAACAACAAAAAAAGGGATACTTAGTGAAGCTAGTGACTATAAGAAGCATTTTTTGGGAGGCAACCCAAGTTATATCTTTTTAGATTTAGTTGTTCTGTTAGATAGTTTTTGTTTTCTATTCAAATACATAGTATAGTTTTTGTTTTCTATTTAAATACATAGTTATAACCTCTCTCTAGCTTGTTTGTTGAGTCCATAAGTTTGGAAAACATGAACATAAGGTGAAAAAAAATTAGAGGTTTCAATGCACTGTCACCATTAATAAGGGAGTTTCTTTTTCATATTTTTTTTAGCTTTCACATTGAGGATAGTGTGCAATTTAAGTTTGGGGGAGGGTTTTATTGTTATTAGTTTTTGTGATAGTTTAGGTTAGTTTATTTTTGCTAAATTTTTTTTATGCATGTGCATTGGCATTTGAACTAGATTTAATTGTGCTAGTTTCGTTTAATTTACCTATCCAATGATGAGAACTCAGTTATATTCCTATCTTGATTTTTCAAAACATGTGAATATTGTTTAAATGCTATGTAAATGCTAATGTTAAGCTTTCTTGTTAGGTTGAAACTTCTACAATTTGAGCACTATGTGTTTTGCTTAGATTTATTGTACATATTTAGAGAAAGTTTATGTGAATGTGAAAATTTTGAATTATGTATTAAGTTTTAGAATTTGTTTGAGTCTCTAGAGGCGAAATCCTAGGCTATACTTAGTTAAGGAGATGATTTAGGCCATTTTTGGACCAGTTGAACCTTTTGTAGCCTTCCTTTACATAAATTATCTTTAGTTCCCCTTTTTGAGCCTAATAACATCTTCTTTTTGTTTGAACACTTAATTTTTAGCCTAAACCCTTATATTAATATTTCCAACAATTCTTACATCCTTAATTCCAAAGTGCATAAATTAATTTAAGATGTGTTATGAGCCACATAGTGAAAAAGGTAGTCAAGATAAAAACAAATGATGAAAATGTCAAGCCCGACCTTACAGAGTATTTGCCATGTCATACATATGAGTGATAGAAAGCCTATATACTTGGAAAGCCTTGAAAAATCGACAAAAGTCGGTATGGTACCTAAAGGTGCAACTAAGTTGATTTATACCTCGAACTAGTTAAAATAGGGATTTTAAGATGAAATTGAAGATTTCAAATTCCAGGGATGACTTAAAATGGTAATTCAGAGTTCGAGGACCGATTTGGAGTCAAATTGAAATTTTCGAGATCTAGGGGTAAAATGATAATTTTGCCACTCGAGGACAAAATGGGAATTTTTAGAAAAGATTTTGACCACATTTGACTTATTGGAGTATGATTTGAGGTTGAGAAGTGAAAAAAATTATACTCTCGGTATTTTTCCAAACACAAGGGCAAAATGGTAATTTTGCCATCCCAGGGGTAAAAGTGGAATTTTCACCACCCAACACTTGTCAAATTTATGGATTTTACTCATTGTTGGTGTGGATAAATATGACAATTTATGTGGTGGAGAAATAAGGTTTAAAGGATAATTATTTAAAATATGAGCCAATGATAGTGTGACACATGGCAAGTTTAGAATATTTTATTATTTTGCTATAAAAAATCAGCCCACACCATCCCATTCTCTTCATCACGGTCGGCCAAGCAAGAACAAAAGAGGGAAAGAAAGAAAAGAAACCCTAGGAGGAAAAAATTGAAGAAAAAGTGTGGGATTTCAAAGGATTTAGCAAGTAAAGGTAAGATTTCTCGATTTTTACTTGTGATCTACTTTCCCTGTGATTTCTTTCTCATTTTCCATGCTTAGAACCCAAGTTTGCATGATGAAACCATGCTGGCTGAACATGTAGAGAGAGAGAATGATGGTTGATTTGGTTAGATTTTAGTGTAATCTAGTGTTTTTAGTTAGTTATTAATCTGTAGCATGAAAATCCAGCAAGAAAATGATTTGTTCTTCATTAAATCCTTTATAGCCAAATTTCATAGGGAGAATATTGAGGCTGGAAATTGTGATATTTTATGGTCTTTTGATGGAATTTGAAGATTGGTGATCTTAAAAATTAAATGGAAAAAATTGGCATGAAAATCTGAATTTTTACCTAATGTATAGACATATGTGTTTTGTGGTTCAGGACTGATAAATTAAATTACATTCACAATCATTGAGGTATTTTGGATGTAATTGGAGTATTGAAAGTGAAATGAATCGAATTGGTGTTGAATTAAAGGTTTTAGCAATTTAAGCCATGTATAGGCAAGTTAGGTTGGACATCGTAATTAAGCAATTATTCCGAACCTTTCACATCTTATCTCATGCATATATATATATATAAGAGCTTGAAATAGTTCATAATGGTTTAACCTAAATTATTGAATTTCGTGTCATGTATTATGGATAGATGGTGAGCCATTTGATACGGGTAAGAGACTGTACCCGAGAACCGAGAATAGGAGTATTTCAAACTCCTAGTACTGTGAGTAAACTTATTATCATCTTAATTATCTAGAGTAATTTTTACTCAATTTGGTGATTTTGTGGAAACATGATTTTAAATGGTGAATTGCTTGTTTTATGAGAAAAATGTAAAGTTATAAAATAAATTAAATTTTTATAAATTGAATTGAAAATTGGATGGTTGATTTGAAATTAGAGTAATTGGAGACCACACGCTGTATTGTAAATTATGATTTGAACCAAATGGCTTATGATATTATGGCATGAATGGCTGAATTGATCATTGTATTGAAAAATGTGAACTGTTTGCTTTGTTTTGATAAATTAGTTAGCAATGTAATTGCCATTCCATGCTATTGAAACTTTTATTGAATTGGTGGAATATTAACTACAGCAGTAGACGTGTTTCCGTGGGCTAGCCTATTTAGAGGGGCCACAGTAAACCCCATTATATACTTTTATCTCAGTTGTAGAGGCGTAAAGGGTTGTCCTAAGGTATGACAGAGTTCACTTCAAGCCAAACCACCACGTGAAGGCGAACTCAGCCAACGCCAAGGAACGACTATGTTTTCAAATGTAAAAATGTGCTTTATGCATATATGAAACTTTTACAGCCTTGGCGGACACGGTCGAACTCTGATAACGATCAAGTGTCCTCAAGTATTGGCTTTGGCATAAGCCAAGTTTTAAAGAAAATCATAAGCCTTATTAATTGTTTTGGACAAAACACAATTATTTATATGGTTTGGTTTAAATCTTTATGTTATGAAACCTATTGTGATGGGAAGATTTCTTTATCTCTATTTTCTCGACTTTAGATATTTTAGATGGTATCTGTTTACTCACTGGGATTTTATAATCTCACCACCCTCATTTCCTCACATTCAGGCTCAAGATAGTCAGTAGTTAGCCGATATCGTCAAGAGACGAATTTTGGAGTTGCAACCTTGGAAATCAAAGGTTTTTTCGACTCACAGCGTTAGATCAATTTCATAGTTCAGGGGCCCACTGGTCAATGTTTACTGAATTGCATACCCTGATTATTCATACTACTGTATGTATGAATTTATTATGCTTTTACATCTCAAAAATTATTTACCGATACTTCTATAAAAATTGTTTTATAAGAAAATAGATTATTTTATTGAATATTTTTATTATATTAAAAAAGTCACAATTTCACTTCAAACGGACGTTTTAGATCTTTAAACTTATATTTAATCATGAAATATGTGTTTTCTACTCACCTACTATGTTTTTAGCTAGTTTTCGAGATTTTTGAAAAAAATGACCAAAATACCCTTGTGAGATAAAAATTATTTTTCTATTGTTTTAAGTTGGAAAAAGCTCAAAATTCTTCAAAACATGATATTTGACAACTGTAGCTCACAAGGGAGGTACGAAAACTGGTATTAAAGCCTTGTAAGGTTTAGGTCGACATTCGAGGTAGGAATGTCTATCGAGACATCGCGACGGTTGTCACGGGCTAGATGAGAGTTTCGGGTCTTGACAATTCAATTGGTATTAAAGCTTTTGGTTTTAAAGTTGTTTTAAAATTTACAGTGTCAGTGTGGCCCCGGGTTAGGTTAAGTCAGGTTAGATTGAATAGAATGCATTTGCATATAGAACTTGAGGTTGTCTAAACCTGCTTTGTCTTTTCCTATAGATTACCATGCCTCTTAGACATGAACACCTACATGTTACTAGATCGGTCGGTAGGGGAAAAGGTTGTTATCAACCCCGACAACTAGATGTAGTAGAGGGGGGATCTGCTGCATCCACTTTTCGAGTAGCACATGCTGCTGAGCAAGCCGAGGTTCCTACACATTCTCCACCTCCTTCGCCATCTATTATTATTCCTGCCATGCCTTCTAAGGTAGTTCAGGCATTGAAAGCCTTCTTTACTACTCTTGCTGGCCAAGCTCAAGCTGGTCAAACTTCTCCTATAGTTCCTTCAGCTGCTCCTTCAGTACCACCATCCCCACCTCCTGTCCCACCACTAGTGTCGGATGTTTCTATTTCTAAAAAGCTTGAAGAGGCTAGACAGCTCGGTTGCAACTCTTCTGTGAATGAGTTGGACGCAACTGTGGCTAAAGAGGTGGTGTAAATAGCTTTAAGAGTTGAGAAGCTTGAGAATGAAAATAAGAGAATGCGAGCTGAGTTAGCAAAAAGGAGAAATCCAGTTTATCTCTCGGTCAGCCACCAAAAAGGGGCAAGGACTCATCTGTTTCAAGAACATCTTCCCGACCACCATTTCCACAGACACAACAGAGGCCTCCGAGATCTAACGGATCTATGATGGCTATTTTTAGGAAGAGTTCCGGAGGTTCTAATAGATGTAGGAATTGTGAGAGATATCATGTTGGGCTGTGTATGGGGCCTGTACGATGTTTTCGTTGTGGTTAGCCGTGTCACATTATGAGAGATTACCCACAACTAGGACGGGTTATGGTAGCTGCTCCATCTCCACCAACTCATATGGATATGCAGAGGAGAGATTCCTCTGGAATACAACCGAGACAGGGAGTAGTTATACGGTATGATGTGCAGATAATGAAGGAACTTGAGAAAGATAAAATTTTGATTAATAAGGAAATGGTAGTTATCTATACAAATCGATAATTATGTGTTTAGGAGTTATTTGGAGATTTTTGCTTAATCGAACTCGTACTAAATGTTATGGTAAAGATGCACGAATGTTAGTGGCAAAATAAATATGTTAAATCAATGTTCTGATCGCATACTTGTAATGGAAAGTTAGCTTTACTAATTATGGTATAGATTGAGGGGGAAGCAACACAATCATTAATGATTGTGATAGTAGCCTTAAAAGTAGAAGAATTGCTTTGATAAAGTAAATTTTAACAATTGCAACGCCACAGTGCCGACTACTAAATGCTATCGCATTAAAAACTCCTTATGGCTAGAAAATATGAGCAAACTATGAGCGGTATAAAGATTGGATTCACAAGTTGGAATATGGTTATTAGTTTTAATGCTAAGCTTTGACATTTGGAGTCTTAAGTGCAATGGGGAAGTATTAAGAAAAAGATGAGGAGTGAATTGAAAAGTTTTTATATTGCCTTATATATTGGCATATAAGAGAAGGGAAAAGTTAGAGAAATTTTGAGATGACTACATAAAGATAAATTAACATGTGGAGTATTAAGATGAATAATATGTTGACTAAAGTCAAATCTTAAGAAATAAAGAAGACAAGAGATTAGGCCTTGTTAAAGATTAAAGAGAAAGTGAAGGAAAGGTTAGATGAATGTATGAGATATTGATAAGAGATGTGAATACTAAGTGATAAAAGTGTGGATGAAGATTTCAAGAATGATATAGCAAATGAGTTTATATAGAATACTGTTATGAGAATTTACAAATATTGTTTTGACTTTGTTGAAAGGAAAGGATTAGCGACAACACAAGTAAACTACGTGGCATGCTAGAACCCTTGGAGATAAATTGAAGCATGAGTAATTGAGCATGCACTTAAATATTTTGAGGAGCAAGTGCATGCCTTTATGAAAATGATATACTTGGATTATGCCAGAGCAAATAAGTGATTAAGTGTTTCGAGAATGTTTAGACACCCGTGAGAAGGAATTATAAATTATACACAATGTGTATAAGATATGTGATTTTGAACTTACTAAGGAGCCAAACGGCTAAGTTACGGATTAAGTAATCACATGCTTGCTTTCATAAGCATTAAATTATGCGATTATAAAAAAAGAGTGATAAGCTAAGAGCGATATTTATATTGGTATTGAAAAGTACTTGAGGAGAACCCAGTTTTAAGTTTTGCAATTTCAAGTACAATTGCAAATTGGCTAAAAGGAGAATGATGTTAGGTTCATATGAAAAAGTGGAACAAAAGATGATTGAAGTTAACCTGGATGATGAAGTCAGATAATGAAAATCTCTTGATATATTGCGAGAGTTGAAATTCAAAGGTGCTTTAGGTATATATGATTCAAATGAGTTTAAATCTTAAGTGACAAATTAATGTCGGCATGCAAGAATGATACAAGGTAATGTAGAGGCATGAAAGATAATTGAGGAAAAATGATGACTCTTAGGAATTGTGATATTGCATAAAATGCAATGATCAAGTCAAGGAAAATCTTTGAAGCACTAATGACATTATAAAACATACACGCGTATTTAATTACAATTTGATGAAAACAACATTGTGAAGTAATGATATGTAGTACCAGGAAACTTAAGCATATAATTGGGAATGATAAGAAAAGAGTATAAGTATGCAAATGATGAGGAACTATGCAAGGACATGATGAGAATGCTAATAAGAATTATGGAGATTATTCTATTGAATCTTGGTTATAGGTGGAAACGAATAAAGAGAAATTAGTCCAAAGGTATTTGAGAACAAAGAAACTTACACATAATGAGGGTAATGGACATCTAAAAGTGCATATGTATACGTATATGTGGAGTTATTAATGTACCCATCTAAGATGAAGAATGGTTTTTGATGATCCAAGACTTGAATTAAATATATTTGAAGAGTTGTATAGATAACGTAATAGTCAAGAATTTTATTAGGAGTTGAATTTGGGGAATTTATGGCTTAACTATACTATAAGCCATATGAGATGGACTAATAGGATTGAGGAGATTGAGATTTCCTAAATGCAAAGTAAACATGTAGTATATGAAAATAATTAAAGCCACTAACCTTCCTTAATGCTGAGGATAGGATGAATGAATGAGTGTCGAGAAGTTTGATAAGGAATGAAGTAATGAGATAATGATTAGTATATATAATAAGTATAAAATGTGATAGAAATTGGTATGATTGAGACAGAGTTATGATTCAAGTTTAATTACAGTAATAGAGACATGTTTGGAGTCTCGATATAAGAGATCATGCTTGTGAAAGGTACTGCAAATATGATGTTGAAGGATAATGATAGACATAAGTGAAGTACTTAAGTTGAATTGGAGGTAAACGAAGTGAACAAATCGAAATTTACCTATAAAAGGTGATGACATGGAAGTTGAACATCAAATGGGAAGCTAATACCCTCATTTTCTCTTAATTCGATAAGTGAAATTTTGAGGTCAAAATTTTATTTTAAGAAAGGTAGTGCTGTCAAGCCCGACCTTACAAAGTATTTGCCATGTCATACATATGAGTGATAGAAAGCCTACATACTTGGAAAGCCTTGAAAAATCAGTAAAAGTTGGTATGGTACCTAGAGGTGCAACTAAGTTGATTTATGCCTCGAACTAGTTAAAATAGAGGTTTTAAGATGAAATTGAAAATTTCAAATTCTAGGGATGACTTAAAATGGTAATTCAAAGTTCGAGGACCGATTTGGAGTCAAATTGGAATTTTCGATATCTAGGGGAAAAATTGTAATTTTGCCACCTGAGGACAAAATGGGAATTTTTAGAAAAGATTTTGACCACATTTGACTTATTGGAGTATGATTTGAGGTTGACAAGTGAAAAAAATTATAATCTCAGTATTTTTCCAAACACAGGGGCAAAATGGTAATTTTGCCATCCCATGGGTAAATGTGAAATTTTCACCACCCAACACTTGTCAAATTTATAGATTTTACTCATTATTGGTGTGGATAAATATGACAATTTATGTGGTGGATAAATAAGGTTTAAAGGATAATTATTTAAATTATGGGCCAATGATAGTGTGACATGTGGCAAGTTTAGAATATTTTATTATTTTGGTATAAAAAATCAGCCCACACCATCCCATTCTCTTCATCATGGTTGGCCAAACAAGAAAAAAAGAGGGAAAGAAAGAAAAGAAACCCTAGGAGGAAAAAATTGAAGAAAAAGTGTGGGATTTCAAAGGATTTAGCAAGTAAGGTAAAATTTCTTGGTTTTTACTTGTGATCTACTTTCCCTATGATTTCTTTCTCATTTTCCATGCTTAGAACTCAAGTTTGCATGATGAACCCATGCTGGCCGAACATGTAAAGAGAGAGAATGATGGCTGATTTGGTTAGATTTTAGTGTAATCTAGTGTTTTTAGTTAGTTAGTAATGTGTAGCATGAAAATCTAGCAAGAAAATGATTTGTTCTTCATTAAATCCTTTATAGCTAAACTTCATAGGGAGAATATTGAGGTTGGAAATTGTGATATTTTATGGTATTTTGATGGAATTTAAAGATTGGTGATGTTAAAAATTAAATGGGAAAAATTGGCATGAAAATCTAAATTTTTACCTAATGTATAGACATATGTGTTTTGTGGTTCAGGACTGATAAATTAAATTATATTCACAATCATTGAGGTATTTTAGATATAATTGGAGTATTGAAAGTGAAATGAATCGAATTAGAGTTGAATTAAAGGTTTTAGCAATTTAAGCTGCGTATAGGCAAGTTAGGTCGAACACCGTAACTAAGTGATTATTCTGAACCTTTCACATCTTATCTCATGCATATATATAGATAAGGGCTTGAAATAGTTCATAATGGTTTAACCTAAATTATTGAATTTCGTGTCATGTATTATGGATAGGTGGTGAGCCATTTGATGCAAGTAAGAGATTGTACTCGAGAACCGAGAATAGGAGTATTTTGAACTCCTAATATTGTGAGTAAACTTACTATCGTCTTAATTATCTAGAGTAATTTTTACTCAATTTGATGATTTTGTAGAAAAATGATTTTAAATGGTGAATTGCTTGTTTTATGAGAAAAATGTGAATTTATAAAATAAATTGAATTTTTATAAATTGAATTGAAAATTGGATGGTTGATTTGAAATTAAAGTAATTGGAGACCACATGTTGTATTGTAAATTATTATTTGAACCAAATGGCTTATGATATTATGGCATGAATGGCTGAATTGATCATTGTATTGAAAAATGTGAACTGTTTGCTTTGTTCTGATAAATTGGTTAGCAATGTAATTGCCATTCCATGTTATTGAAACTTTTATTGAATTGGTGGAATATTAACTACTGTAGTAGATGGGTTTTCGGGGGCCAACCTATTTAGAGGGGGCGCGATAAACCCCACTATATACTTTTATCTCAGTTGTAAAGGCGTAAAGGGTTGTCTTGAGGTATGACAGAGTTCACTTTACTTCAAACCACCACGTGAAGGCGAACTCAGCCAACGCCAAAGAACGACTGTATTTCCAAATGTAAAAATGTGCTTTATGAATATATGAAACTTTTACAACCTTGGCGGACTCGGTCGGACTCTGATAACGATCAAGTGTCCTCAAGTATTGGCTTTGGCATAGGCCAAGTTTTAAAGAAAATCATAAGCCTTATTAATTGTTTTGGACAAAACACAATTATTTATATGGATTGGGATAAATCTTTATGTTATGAAACCTATTGTGATGGGAAGATTTCTTTGTCTCTATTTACTCGACTTTAGATATTTTAGATGGTATCTGTTTACTCACTGGGATTTTATAATCTCACCACCCTCATTTCCTCACATTCAGGTTCAGGATAGTCAGTAGTTAGCCAATATCGTCGAGAGACGAATTTTGGAGTTGCAACCTTGGAAATCAAAGGTTTTTTCGACTCACAACGTTAGATCAATTTCGTAGTTCGGGGACCCACTGGTCAATGTATACTGAATTGCATACCCTGGTTATTCATACTACTGTATGTATGAATTTATCATGCTTTTACGTCCCAAAAATTATTTACCGATACTTCTATAAAAATTGTTTTATCAGAAAATAGATTATTTTATTAAATATTTTTATTATATTAAAAAAGTCACAATTTCACTTCAAACGGACATTTTAAACATCTAAATTTATATTTAATCATAAAATATGCGTTTTCTACTCACCTACTACGTTTTTAGCCGATTTCGAGATTTTCGAAAAAAAATGATCGAAATACCCCTGTGAGATAAAAATTATTTTTCTATTGTTTTAAGTTAGACAAAGCTCAAAATTCTTCGAAACATGAGATTTGACCACTTTTGCTCATAGGGGAGGTGCGAAAACTGGTATTAAAGCCTTGCGAGGTTTCGATCGACATTCGTGGTAGGAATGTCTATCGAGACATCGCGACGGTTGTCACAGGCTCGATAGGAGTTTCGAGTCGTGATAGAAAAGTTCAAAAGTATGATTGTATTCATCTCGCTGCCTAATAAAAGAAATAAGTTTGGGGGTGTGAAATTGAGAAAAAGAAAAAGGGAAAGAAAGAATGAAGTGTTGAACAAAAGAACAATGTTGATGGAAAATGGGCATACTAGGTGAAGGAAAATAAAGCTTTGAATAGGTTCTAGATTGACTATGTGCTTAGAGTGATTTGAGCTATACATTATCCCATATCTAATATTAACCCCAACCATACAATATAAGCTAATTAAAGTCCTATTGATCTTTAACATAGTGTTACCCTATATTAATGGCGAGAGAGATGAAAAGCAAACTTATGGAGTTAATTACTAATTTGAATTTTGCATGAATGTAAACTTATCTAGATTGTACAATATGGATTGCACAATATTCTAAGTGAAAAGATTGCACACAAACACATGAAATTTCACTTAATGATGAGTTTGCATTTGGATTTGAACATGAACTTGAATAATATTTGTGTGTTGCCTAGACTTATGAATAAATATTAGCTTTTGAGGATATTAAAAGTGATTGCTGAAGTGGTGCAATTGATTTTTACTTAAGTTATTTTCTTTATTTATGTTATTGCATTTTATTTTATCTTTTTCTTGAGCACTAGCAAAATCTTAAATTTTGGTTTGTGATAACTCTATTATATAGAGTTTTTCTGAGTCATTTTTAAGGCTTAAGTAGCTAGATCTTTGAAATTTTAGGTTCAGATTATAACATTTTAGGTGTTTTTCTAGTTTAAGTTTGATTACATGTTAAATAGTTAATTTAAGTTATTCTAGTTAAATTTTATGTTATTTTATTTTAATTACTTTAAGAGTAGTATTGGTAATTTCTCTTCTTGCATTTGTAGGAAGTTTAATGAAGAAGGCTCATTTGATGAAAATTTGTGCAAGTATGGAGATGGCTTCATTCATATATGTTGCGGTATTTTGAACATATCTTTGTCTAAAAAACTCCAAATGAAGTAATCCTTCAACCCCTAGACTTCTAAAAGGAAGGACTATAACTTTTACATTTACCACTTCACCCAGTTCAAATTAGATCATGGTCAAAATATTTGTCTAAGTCATAACACTGTAGTAGTATACAAGAACTGAATATGATGCAGTCTTTGGAGCATATCTTTCAATCTAGAAGTCCAATTGACATGATTTTTAATCCATTAGAAATTTAAGAGATAGGGCTACAACTTTTATGTTTTCCATGTTTCCTATTTTGGAATAGATCAGGGTAAAAATCACATTCAAATTTGATAGACTGCCACAACACTATGAGAACTAAACTGTAGCGCTGGTGAAAGGAAACTCACCATACAATTTTCCCGAGAGCTCAATGATGCAGCTACTGTAGCAAAATACCCAATGTCATGACACTAAGCAATTTTTCAAAAAAAAAATTTGATAGGATTTTGGAAATTAGGTTACTTGGAGCCTATTTAAAGGGCCTTTTCAAAGGTTTTAAGGGGAAGGCAACAACCAACTATTTAGGAGATTTGGAGCCAAGAACAAAGCAAGAAAGTAAGAGAAATTGAGAGAGAAAATTGAGATTGCAAAGCTTTAACACTTAGTTTCTTCCTCTACTTTTGTGTTTCTTTAATTTTCTTTGACCTAGATTCATGGCTAAGTTTCTTTGTATATTGTTTTTATTAGTTATTATGAGTTAAATTATCTTTATAGGATTGTGGTGGATTTCAACATGTAGATTGAATATTAGTTTCTCTTTTATTTATCATGAATAGGTGTAGTTTTGTTTATTCAAATATGTTTTTAATGCTTTTGATTGCTTAGGCAACAATTAACTGATTTATGAATATAATTAAGACTCGATAAAGAGATTTTAAATTGGACTAAGGTTTATATAGATTACGTTCACGTCACTTAGGTGATCTGATTTGTGATTTGGGAAGACATACACCAATTGCCATGCAAAGCCACATTAGGACACTTGCTTAATGAACTTAATTTAATTTATTCTTATAGACATATAATGAAATGATTAAGTTAGGTATTTGTACAAACAACTCTATGGAGACTTGTCCATAGCTTTGGATCTAGGTTAGCAAAACCACCCAAGAAAGGTAAATAACAAGAAAAGCTCATATTAGATGAAATGTGGAATGAACCTTTAATCCTAGTTTTTTAATATACTGCTTTTCTCAACATATTTAGTTTGTTAGTTTATTTAGTATTGATTTTTAATTATTTTTAATTAGTTTTGCTTCAATTTTTAGATTACTTAAATAAAAGTAATTTGTTTTATAATTTTAGTAATTACTGAAACTTTAGGAACAAATCTCCGTGGGAATGATACTATACTTCATCGCTATATTACTTATTCAATATGTATATTTGCATGAGCAAAATCAACAAACACTTTGGTTTCTTTTGGAATCCATTCCAATTTTCACACCCTATCATGTGGAGGTTAGTTCTTTTTGGAATCCATACACTTTTTATTTTCATCTATAAGTGGTAGTTCTTAAAAGATAAGAATAAGTAAGATGTTCTACTTTATGACAATAAATACATCCAGTGAATGAGTCATGTGTTTCTTTTCCTTTAACAAAGAAGCTTTTGAGATGAGTTTCCCTTTTAATGCCATTATAGCCTATTCCTTCTTTGTTAAAGAATGTTCTTTATGTTTCCAGCATGTCATTCAATTTTTCTTGACTCATATTGAATTTTGAAAATTTAGAATTCAAGTTCTCATTTTTCTTTTTCATCTATTTTCTTTCAATTTCCAATTCATTGACTATGTTTTCTAGTTCTACTTTTGTCTTGACTAGGAATTCATTTTCTACCTTAAGCTTTGATATGATGTTCTTGTATTTCAATGTTTTTTCCTCATATTCAAATATTAAGTCATCATATGCATTATGTAGTTCATCAAATGACTACGAGCCTTGATCTAAGGTACATGAACTAGAATCATGAGAGGTTGAGCATCCTTGGTGTCTTCAAGTCCATGAAGTAAAGGTTGGCAACTTTATGTTCTTCATCTTGAGAGTCATCACTATCACTCCAAGTGGAAACCATGGCTTTCTTCTTGAAATCTTTTAAGGCACTTTTTTTGTTTAGGCATTCATACTTAGTGTGTCTCAATTTTCTACTCTCATAGTATATCAAGTGATCCTTGCTATGTTCTCCCTTTGGCATATCTTTTCTATAAGGTCTCCTACCTCTATAGTTCATTCTTATAAATTCGATAAACCTTTTGGCTAGCATGACTATGTCTTCATCCTTTTCACTCTTATCTCTTATATTCTTATCATATTATTCAATTTTGGATTTTCAAGGTATCCTTTTTTTCTTAATGTCCTCATTCTTTTTATCATATATAGCACTTTCATATTTTAGAGTCATTTTACAAGTAAGTAGGGATCCTATCAGCTTTTTTAACCTAAAATCATTTAGGTTTCTTACTTCTTCCATGGTTGTCACTTTTGGTCTCCATCAATTGGGAAGACTATAAAGTATCCTTTTAACTAATTAGGCATTTAGGAAGTTTTTTCCTAAGGCCTTTAATCCTCCAACTATGTTTGTGAATCTCTCATACATTTTATTTATAGTCTCACTTTCTTTCATCCTAAATAGCTCATAGTCATGTGTGAGAAGTCTGATTTTAGATTTTTTAACTTGGTTTGTTCCCTCATAGGTTGTTTTTAAAGTATCCCAAATTTGTTTTGTGGTTTCGCACATGGATATTCTATTGAATTCACTAGCATTAAAAGAACGAAGAAGTATATTAAATGTCTTGTAAATTTGTTTGTATCATCTTTGTTTCTTTGTCATCCCACATTTCCTAGTTTTAACAATTGTTTTTCCATCTACTACTTTAGTAGGGACATAAGGATCATCTAAAATAATATTCCAAACATCAAGATCTATTGATTGAATAAAGATCTCCATTCTTTTCTTCCAATAAGGGTAATTCGTATCTACGCAGAATGAAGGTTTTTGAGTTGAGTGTCTTTCACCAAGAACAGCTGAGGTGAATTCCATCTTGATGTGTTAAGCTTTGTTTTTGGATACTCAAGGTTGTTAGACTTGCAAAATTGAGCCTTAGTTTTGATACCAATTGTTAGTGCAATAAGCTTAATAAGTATAGTTCCAAGAAGGGGGTGAATTAGAATCTTTTAAATGTTCTGAAAAATTGCTTTCTAATTTCAAGAAAATAAACTTCCTCCAAGTCAAACCCCCTTTTAAGAATAAACAAGATAATTGATTTCTTATCAAATAAGAGAAGTTAGAAACACAAATGAGTTTGAAAAAGTGAAAGAGGAAAATCAAAACAATAGTTTATTTCAAGCACTATTAGAAAAGGATTTGATATAATGCCTTTTGTGGATCAAGCACAACCTTTTAATACAATGCCTTTTTATGGTTAAAGCACAACCACTCTACATTTCATCTTGGTTAAGGTATAACCACTCAAAAACTTCATTTTCAATTGGTTAAGGTATAACAACTCAAGTGAATAAAAAAAGTGAAAAATAAGTCTAGCTAGAATGCCTCTTAAAGGTTGAGCAATAAGTTAAGTACAACGTTTGGTGAAAAAAAGAATAAGTAATGAAGGCTTAATAATGATGCAATGGAAGACTTAAATGCTAGAAGAAGAGTATAAAAAGTATTAAATGATTTAAGTTGAATTTTCCTTTTGGAGTTGTGTTTCAAAGTCTACCAACCTTCATAATGTTAGGGATTCAAATCATGGTAAAGTGATCATACGCAGCAGAATACTATTAAAATTTTAATCCCTTAAGCCATGGATCATTTTAATTGAGACTAATTTAGAAAAATCAGAAGAGAAAGATTTTGACATACTTGAAAGTTTGATGCTTGCTTTCTTTGGTGGAGTCTTCCTTAGCTGATAACTTTATTATATAGAGTTATTATGACACATTTTGGGGGCTTAAGTAGTTAGAACTTCGAGATTTTAGGTTCGAATCATAGCTTTTTAAGTGTTTTTCTAGTTTAAGTTTGATAAAATGTTGAGTAGTTAATTTAAGTTATTTTAGTTAAATTTTATATTATTTTGTTTTAAATTACTTTAAGAATAGTATTAGTAATTTCTCTTATTGCTTTTGTAGGAAATTTGATAGAAAAGGCTTATTTGATTAAAATCCGTGCAAGTATGGTGATGGCTTTATTCATATATATTTTAGTATTTTGACCATATCTCTACCTACGGAACTCAAATTGAATTGATTCTTTTACCATTACACTTATAAGAAGAAGGGCTATAATTTTGATGTTTACCACTTCACCCAATTTGGATTGAATCATGGCTAAAATATTTGTCCAATTGGGAGCACTGCAATAGTACGCATGGACTAAATATGATGCAGTATTTGGAACATGATTCTTAATCCATTGGAAAGATAAGAAACAAGGTTACAACTTTTATGTTAACCACTTTTCCCAATTCAGAACAGATCAGGTACAAATCATGTTCAAAGTTGATAGACCATCGTAACACTAAGAGAACAAGGCTGTAGCACTAGTGAAACGAAGCTCACCATATAAATTTCCTAAGAGCTCAGCATTGCAGCACAGGAGAAGTAGCGCTACAGTGCTATTGTAGCAAAAAAAAAAAAAAAACCAATGCCACGGCACCAAGAAATTAAGGCCACGGTGCTGGGCACTTTTTCAAAAATAAAAATTTGATGGGGTTTTGAAAATTAGGTTATTGGAGCCTATTTAAGGGACCTTTTCCAAAGATTTTAAGCGAGAGGCGGCAGCCAACTATTCTAAAGATTTGGAGCCAAGAACAAAGCAAGAAAACAAGAGAATTTGAGAAAGAATTGAGATAATAAAGCTTCAATACTTAGTTTTGTGTTTTTCTTATTTTCTTTGACTTGGATTCATGGCTAAATTTCTTTTGATGTTGTTTTTATTTGTTATTATGAGCTAAATTATCTTTTAAGGATTGTGGTGGATTTCAACATGTAGTTTGAATATTAGTTTCTCTTTTGTTTATCATGAATGGGTGCAGTTTTGCTTATTTAAATATGTTCTTAACGCTTTTGATTGTTTGGCCAATAATTATCTAATTTGTGAATCGAATTGAGTCTCGACAGCGAGATTTTAGATTGAACGAAGGTTTGAATAATGTATGTTCACGTCACTTAGGTGATCTGATTTGAGATTCGGGTAGACATATGCCAATTGCCATACATAACCACATTAGGACATTTGTTAATGAACTTAATTTAATTGATTCCTATAGACACATAGTGAACTAATTAAGTTAGGTTTTTGTACAAGCAACTCGACGGAGATTTGTCCATAACTTTGGATTCTAGGTTAGTAAAACCACCCAAGAAAGATAAATAACAAGAAAAGCTTGTCTCAAATGAGATGTTAAATGAACCCATAATCATAGGTCTTTAATATATTGCTTTCCTTGACTTATTTAGTTTGTTATTTTATTTAATGTTGATTTTTAATTGTTTTTAATTAGTTTTGCTTCAATTTTTGGATTACTTAAATAAGATTAATATGTTTTATAATTTTAGTACTTAGTGAAACTCTAGAAACAAATCTCCATGGGAACGATACTCTACTTCATCACTATATTACTTGTTCGATACGTATAATTGTGTGTGCAAAATTAACAACATTGGCTTTTCATTTTTGACTCTTTGTACACCAATTAGGACTTACCAAACCATAGCAACACTATCCTACCTCTAATGGTGATCCATACAATGATTTTTGTCGAAATCTCTTTACTAAAAGTATGTGAATCCCTAAGCCAAAGTTTGTGTTAGCAAATTCTTAACTTTGAGCTTTCTTGTGTTTCTCTCTTTCTGGCTGTGATCCTATCTCAACTGTCACGACCCAATTCCCGGGCCATGACCGGCGCAAGGACCCAATGAGCATAGCTCACTAAGCCCAAGCAAGCCTATTTTCACTTACTTTATTCCATACATACTCGCGTGAGGCATCCACACGTAATGCACCCAGTGTGCATACAATGCCAATTAACCATGGCACATCCAATTATACAGACACACACACACCTTTTCCCGAGTGTGAACACAGCCAATTCACAATGGCATTATCGACATTAATATACATGCACTATCTCAGTCATGTAATTAGCAATTCACATTGCTTACACATATTCACATAATTAAATTGTATTCACAATACAAAAAATACAAAAAAAAAAAGAAAAACACCCACGACTTCCAGCGGAGACATTTACAATAAAAAAGGGCAGCTATTGAATGCCGGACACCTACCAGGAGATGAACTACAGTGATCCTGCGATCTAGGAATCTACAATCTCCTGATTTGAAAACATGAATTTTTGAAAACGGTGAGTACAAAACTCAGTGAGCAAACATTAGATAGGAACAAGCCATAATATCAGGAAGGGTTAATAAAACATGATTCACAGATTTGAAACACGTTCATTTTGATCCAATTATTATCAAACCCTTCCCCTCACTTCAATTTAATTTATAATGAAGGAATACTCAATTTCATACATATGCACACAGATAAACACAACATCCCACTATCTCACCAGCTCATGTGCATCCCCCCATATCGTGCACATAGCTGTAGATATCGTGTGCACCTTGTGCACTCACCAGCTCATGTGCAACCCCCACATCGCCACATAGCTGGAGTTATCATGTGCACCTTGTGCACTCACCAGCTCATGTGCAACCCCCACATCTCGCACATAGCTGGAGTTACAGTGTGCATCCCCCCATATCGTGCACAAACCATATTTTCCACATCCAATTTCACCGACATGAGCTTTTCCCCACATCACACACATGTACATTTACATATATATCAACAATATCAAATGTCAATATATCAAACATATTCACACATAGGTGACAACATGTTATAAGAACACATAATTTCATGCATACCACATAATTCCATCACATAAAATCATTTTTATCAAGGGCTTGTTCCCGACACATATTTTAAAAAAAACTTTGGATAAATCATTCAATTATCCATTTCAATACAATGTGCATTTCCCCAAATTATTTTGAAATGCAAGTTCACTCACCGTCTCACAAATCCGGATGCACTCGGATTAACAGTACTCAATCACGATTCCTTTGCCTTTCTCGGACTTCTCACCACCTTAACACAGAATAAAATTAGGAAATTTACTATAATGCCTCCAAACTAATATAAACTAATTTAAATTGCTAACGTATGATACGCAAAGGCAAAAATGCGTCCGATTATCGCTTTAATGCGGTATTGCCTAATTTCAACAGATTACCCGATTAATCGGCTATTATGTCTAATTTGATTTCAAATTGATCCATTCTTTTTTTTTTCTAATACCTTAATTCACCACAAACCATTTAATTAATTCCAATTTCAGCATTCAACCTTTTCCATTTCTTTATGGAAAAATTCGGCCAATACAGTGCATTAGCACTGAAAATTTTTCTACTACATTTTTCACTTGAATTTGTCATTTTCTAATTTCTTTCATTTCAAATGAAATCATTTCAATTGAAATGAATCAATTTCCTCATGCACTCTCCACCCTAGGTTCGGCCTAATGAAGAACAACCATGAGATTCAATTTCTTTCTTCCATTTTTGTTCATAATCATGCTTAACTACCTCTAAACACTAGCATAGTCTAAATTCAATCCAATCCAACATCAAATCCTTATTCATACCCATTTTTCAGAATTCCTTTCATCATGATATCTCAATATTCAAGCATGGAAATCAAGAACAAAAGCATAGGTAAGCTAGGGTTAGAGTAAATCTAAAGAAAAGTTACCTTTATTTTGCTTGAATCTTAGAAAACACTTGAAATCTATGGATTTTTGTCTAGGTTTTTATGGTTTTCCCTTTGTTCTTCTTTTCTTCCCTTCAATTCTGGTGGGTGCCGAATTTTGAGAGAGAAAATGAGGGCTAAGGCTGATTTTTATGGCTTACATAATAAAATAAACAACTTTGCCACGTGGCATCATGCCATTGGCCCGTTTTAATCTTTTTTGACTTTTTCTTCCATTTGTTTCCCACCACTTGATTAGTCAAGTCCAAATCTGATCCAAGGATGATCATGGCTGGAAAAATTTATTCTGATAGTGGAAAATTACCGTAATGCCCCCGGATGGTAAAATTACGATTTTTGCCCCTACACTCTGAAATATACCGGAATTTCATTATTTTCACTGTCCAACCTCAAATAACACTAATATTAATCCATATTAACCAAATGGGACAAAATCCTTTCAAAAAAATTCACGTTTAACACTCTGGTGGCAAAATTACCATTTTGCCCTTGTGCTCCAAAAACACCGAGAATCACCATTTTACACTGCTAAACATCATTTTATAATCCAATAATCACAACTATATTTCATAAAGATTATTTTTGGTCCAATGTGATCAAATCTTGGTTAAAAATCTCCATTAATCAACAAATGAGAAAATGACCGTTTTATCCCTAACCGTTCAATTTTCCCGATTGACTCCAAACTAGATCTTGAACTCTAAATCACTATTCTGAGCTATTCTGTGGGTCTCAGAATTTTAAAATTCCTCTTAGAATTTCTATTAAACTAGTTTGAAGCTCGATTTAACTTAATTGTACCATTAGGTACAATACCAGCTTTTTAACAAGTCAGACAGGGTCTCACATCAACACATGAGAAAATAAAATAGAACTCTTCTGTACATTCAATAGGTAGCCAAAGGATTCTTTATAAAGTAAATTGACCTACTTTATATCCAACAAAGATTAAAAAATGTCTTGGGCTAATTAGGCCTTTATTTAATACTCCATCAAATCATATTTGATTTAACCCAATGCCTAATTGGATTAAGCCTCTATAAAATCAATTAAATCACATCCAATTGAGCTTAAATTACTTTTGACAATTCACTTTATGTGTCTGACACATTAGGTACCCAACATGTTGATAATAAATGTAGCGACCACTCTCCGATCGCTACCGGCGTTTGAGACCTCCGGGAGATCCCGCCAAGTCCTGAACAAGCCTTTACGAAATTCTCAAAATATTTATTAAATATGCTAGGAAATAAGCAAATGGTTAATAATAATAATAATTGTACTATTAATATTCTATTTCTAATAATAGCAGTTAAATTTAAAAATACAAAATTTGGACAATACATATTTTTGGATTTACAAGACTGATGATATGAAAAATTTTCATGCGACTAAACTCTAGATAATGGAGCAAATCGAAGTAAAATGCTAGGCGATGCCTGTACCTATCCACAAATAACTGAGCGCACCAATGACTACACTCTAGATCGATCCCTATCTGTAAAAGGAAAAAATGGGGTATGAGTCTCATAGACTCAGTGAATATCATCGACTCCGTGAGTAGGGCGTAGATAGGAAACAAGCAAACGACAGATCATTTGAATATAAAAATACAGGATTATGAAATCAATTTATTTCAAACAAGGGCTTTGTGCCTTATAACCATGTTTCGCATCAAATCAATTAAATCGAGCCAGCTCTCGTGAAATCAAATATTATTCAAAATCATGTACAAATCATAGCTCGCCTATACGCGAGGAATCATGGATTCATTTCACAGAAAACCAATAGGGGACCTGCGAAAAACGATTTTATTCCATTTCTCACCATGCTAAGAAATATAGTTTAAAATGTTAAAACATATTTCAATCAATATAAAATAATTATATTTTGTCAAAAAATAAATAACAAGGCTTATGACTTTTAAAAAAAACTTGGCTAATGCCATAATAACTCATATTCGTTGATACCTTGCGCCGGGGTATCCAACCGAATTCGCCAAGGCTGTTAAAAATTCTTTATTATTCAAAACACAATCGATCCTTGGCGTTGGTTGAGTTCACTCTTATGTGGGGGTTCGGCATGAAGTGAACTCGATCTTTACCTCAGGAGTTACCCTCCACGCCTCTCATCTCGAGGTAAAAATAATAATTAGGTTTACCGTGCCCTTCTAATAGGCTGGTCCACTGAAACCTACCATTGCAGCGACTAATTAACCCCACCATAACAATAAAATCACAATAGCATGGCATGGCAATTTCATTATTATCCAATTTATCAAAGCAAAGTAGACTGTTCGCATTTCTCAACACAATTATCAAATCAGCCAATCATGCCATATTTACCATAAGCCATTTATTCAAATCATAAATGTACAACATATGGAAAACAGTCTCTAATCACTCAATTTCTAAAATCATCATTCAATTTCAAAATGATTTTCAAGGGAATAATTTAAATCTTCTCAAAATATCGATCCCCGTACCATGCTAAAATTTTCTTTTCATAATTGTTCATTGTAAATATTTGCATGATATTTTTATATCGAAATAACATGGTGAATACGTACTAAATTCCATGAATACACACCACACAACAATAAGGCACGTTTTCCTTTGATGTAAACCACTTCGAAAAACTTGTTTCCCGGTTTAAAAATACTTTACGTATAATATATACATATATTCCAAATTATTTCTAAAATAATTTACAATCACAATTTTCTTAAAATTTTACCAACGTATGTTTTTCACAGTAATTCGCGTGTAATAAATCATGCGAATATACATATATAGATATATGAGAATTTTAAAATCGACACCCTCTACTCAGCTCGAAATAACGGAATATTACATCGCTATTTTTGTATGCGTATATAATTATATATATTTCTTGGTCACCTATTTCGTTCGGCACGCATCCACGACAATGTTCCTAGCATCAAATTTAAAATCAACATGCTTAATTGCACATTTATGTGGGTAGTAACTTAATTAAATTTCCTTAAACAACTTGCATATTTTTTATTCAAAAATATGCACAATATTAATAAACTACCCATAAACCTTAAAATATCACATTTACTTACCATTGGGCCTTTGCGATTTCTTTATGACTTTTGGGCCTCTTCATGGGCTTCTCCACTTTTTCCCATTGCGCTAAGACAATTCACTTTTCTCCTATTGGGTCATGCCCAATTTTAATTCTTATGGGCCTTGCCCAATTCTTTTCAACTTGGGCCATTTTTATTTTTTTCGATTCATCCATTTCATTTTTTTTCTCTTTTTCTTTCTCTCTTCTACGTTTCTTTCTTCTTTCTTTTTCAACCCATTTCTCTTTTTTCTTCCTCCTCCCTTCACCACCATGGTTCCTCTCTTTCTTTCCTCTCAAAATTAGTCATCACAAGCTCAAATTTTTCATGGCATGAAACCTAAAAATTTCAACAGCTATGCTGCCCCCTTTAGCTCTAATTTTCAATAGCCAAACATCACCATTTTCAGCCACTAAAAACATCAAAATTTCAACAACTTCAAGCTTGATTTCCAGCATCAAGAACCTGGAATTTCCAACACCTAAATCCCTTCAAAGTACAGCCAAAACAGCCCCACCAAAGTGCAAAAATTTTCAGATTTTCTTACCTCTTTCAAGAATTGAATTTTCTTTTGTTTTCTCTCTTCTTTTACTGCCAATTTTCTACGCTTGAACCAACTCTTTTTTTCCTGCAAAAGTGCAGCAAAATCAGTCTTCTTCCTCCCACCAAAATTACAGAATTTTTCCTCTCTCTTTTCTCTCATGCTCGGCTAGTTTTTCTTCTTTTTCTTGGTTCTCCTTCAACCGACTTTGCCTTTCTTTCTTTTATTCCTTTTTTTCTTCTTTTTGACCGACCTTACTCTTTCTCTTTTCTCTTTTTTTTCTTTTTTCTTTGACCGAACTCTCTTCCACACCCTTCTAGATTTTACTTTGTCTTTCTCTTTTTCATTTCTTTATCTCCTTTACCGTCCCTACCATCATTTCTCTCATTTCTACTTTTATTTTCTTTTGTCTTTTGTTTTGTCTTTATTCTCTTTGATTTAATGATTGGTCCTTCCATGCCATTTCTCTCTTTATTCATTTCACCTTCATTTCTTTCCATTTTGTTTTTCCCCTCACATGGCCAGCCCCTGCACCATGTCTTCTTTCTTTTCTTTATTTGTTTTTCTCTTCATTCACTTTTCCTTCTTCTTTTTACTTTACATGTCATGCCACTCCTCCACATAAAAAATGTTTGTTTGATTTTTCAACCTCTTTTCTTTATTATTTAATCACCTATTTTATTTTCATTTTATTCTTACTTCACCAAAATATTAAAATTCACATATAAATTTTCAACTTCATTTTATTCAATACACTTCCTTCAACTTTTTCATAATTTAAAATTAATTCTTCCAACAAGTGTAAAAATTCCAATTCCCATCTATCTTTCTTCTCTTACACATGTATAACCGAAATATTAAAATTGCACTTCAACGTGGTGTCTCTAGAATATTTAAATATTTTCTTACAGCGTTAACTCGACTAAAAATTCGCATCGTACGATTTTCACCGTTTTCGTTCTAAATTCTTCTTTACTTCTTCTCCCCCACTTAAATTAGTCATATTTCATTTTTCATGACTAATTTTGACAATAAATAAAATATTAATATTTTAATATTATTTTATTCTAAAATTTTTCATTTATCTTCTTTGGTCTCGAAACTCGTTAATATGACTCAATTTACTTCCAAATCATCATTTAACTTACTAATTCACCTCCGACGAAAATATTATTAGTTAATTATTATTTCTGAGCATGCGAAATATTTTTCTTTTGAGCATTTCTTTCATACTCTATCGTTCTTTGGCATGCTAATTCGTATCAATTAATCTTTCATTTAATCAACAAAATCTTATTGGCGTATAACGAAGGTATGGGATATTACAATAAAGATAAATTAATTCAACTAAGAATTTATATTTATATTTATAGATCATGACTAGCATTTAGCAATGCATCATGAACACCCAAATGTTAAGAGAGTCAATATGTCTTGACTAACCTCAGTGTACAGTATCTCAATGTAATTCAATCCTTTCATCATATATCCTGGATGGATAGAAAGCCTGGCTCGGTGTTTCCTTTATATGTCAAACCCTGCTCTATAAAATAATTACAATGTCATTTACATGTTCAATAGAATGTTTGCATATTTGGAAAGTTCAAGAAATCGTTAAAAAACGATATTGCCCCTGATGATACCATTAAGTCAATTAAGCCTCAAACTAGGTCAAATAGAAATTTTAAGGTGAAATTAGGAATTTCACAGTCCAGAGATGACTCAAAAAAATGATTCAGAGTTCGAGGATCAATTTGGAGTCAAACAGGAATTTTCACTATCCATAGGCAAAATGGTCATTTGCCACTTGGGGACTAAATTTGAAATTTTGAGAGAATTTCGATCAAATTTGATTAATTGGAGGATGATATGAGTATGAGGAGTGAAAAATAAGAATTTTGGTAATTTTTCAGTTTTTGGGGTAAAAATGTAATTTTTCACTTTTACGGGGGTAAAAGTACAAATTTGAAAAATTTACTCCACCAAGACCTTAGCAAACTCTAGAACCTTCATTTAAGCTATGGATAAGTGAAGAAAAATGTGTGGCGAAGAAAGAAAGTCAAATGGATAATTAATAAATAATAAATTAATAAAAATTAACATGTGTTAAAAAAATAATATTATTTTATTTAGCTTATAAAAAGGCATAAAATCAGCCCATCACCTTTATCATGGTAGGCCAAAACCAGCAAGAGAGAGAGAGAAATAAGAACAAATCCTAGAGTGAGAAATTTCAAAGAAAAAGTAAAGAAATTCAAGGAAATCAAGTGGAAAAAGGTATGATTTTTCATTTTTGCTTGAGATCTTTTATTTCTAAGCAATTTCACTTATTTTTCCATGCTTGAAGTGCATGTTTTCATGGTGAATCAAGGGCTGGTCAAATGGGTTTAGAGAGAGAAAGATGTTAGATTGAATTGATTTTGCGATATGTTAGTGTTTTTAGCTAGTTAGCCATATTTAGGAAGAAAATTTCAGAAGAAAATCACATAATCTATGAAAACCCATTTATGGCCAAATTTTTTGAGAGAAATTGGCTGCTAGAAATTGAGGAAATTGATGAGATTTTAGGGCATTTTGGTAATATTTGATGAATTATGAAGGTAGGAATTAAATGGGAATTTTTTGTGCAAAAATTAGAATTTTTACCTAATAGGGGTAAAAGCGTAATTTGTAGTCTAAGACTGATAAATTGACCCGTGTTCGCTGTCATTGAGTAATGTGGGTATAATTGGATTGTTAGAAATTGAAATGAGTCAAATCGAAGTTAAATTGAGGGTTTTAACAAATTAGGTCAAGCGTAGGCAAATTGGTCGGACATTGCGATTAAATGACTGTCCAAACAATTTTTATCTCATTTCCATGCATGTAGAGCTTGAAATAATTTATAGTGGTTTGACACAAATAATTGAAAATGTGTCAAAAATTATGTATAGGTTGTGAGCCATTGGATACGGGTAAAGGACTGTACCTGCGGACTGAAAATAAGAGTATCTCTACTCCTAATACTATGAGTAAACTTATTATCGTCTTAATTATTTAGAGTGATTTTTATTCAATTGTGTTATTTTATGGAAACATGGTTCCAAAGGCAAATTTGGAAAATAGAGTAATTGGAGACTGTCTGGTTTCATTGCAAATTGTTTGTTAAATTAAATGGTTTATGACATTTTGGGTATGACTGGCTATTTTTATAATTTGTTCAAAATATGTGAATTGCTTTGATTTGTCTCGATATGTGAAATAATGTTATGTGGATCATGTCATACTAGTGAGATTTTATTGACTGGTGGGATATATATATGTGTATACATATATATATAGAGTGGGCACTGCAGTGACGGGGGTTTTGTGGGTCAGCGTATTTAGAAGGGCACGGTTCCCATTATTGTGCTTACCTCGATTGGAGAGGCGCATAGGGTAACTCCCGAGGTAGGATTCGAGTACACTTCACGCCGGCCACCACATGAAAGTGAGACTTAGCCAATGCCAAGGAACGGTTGTGTTATCAGATGTAAAAAGATGATTATGTGTATGGGATAATAAACAGCCTTGGCAGACTCGGTAAAATGCCTCGGCCGGGGTATCTCCGAGAATGAGTTTTGGCACAAGCCAAGTGTTTTTAAGGAATTATAAACCTTTTTGGTTAATTAAATGAAATAAAATTGTTTACGTGGAAGGGAATGAATTTCCAAATTATGAAAAACGTGTTGTGACGGGATATTTTATTTGTCTCCATTTACTTAGCTTTAGATACTTTAGATGGTGTCTGCTTATTTACTGAGATTTTATAATCTCACCCCTCTTCCTATCCACATTTTAGGCTTAGGATAAGCTATAAATAGCCGGTTCCCTTGAGGACTGCAATTGGATTGCATTCCCAGAAAAGCTGTAGGTTCCCAACTTTCAATGCATTTCAGTTAGTTGTGGGCCCACGTGTCACTATAATTTAAATTTCACACTTTGGTCGTTTGTATCATAGTATGCATTAATATATTTGTCTTTTACTCTGCGAAAATTAATTATCAATAGCATTATAAAAATTATTTTAGAAAAAAATAAATTATTTTATCGAATATTTTTATTATATTAAAATAGTAAAAATTTTACTTCAAATGAACATTTTAGGCTTCTAAAATTATTTTCAATTATAAAATATATGTTTTCCACTCATCTTCTATATTTTTACTCGGTTTCAGAGTTTTCGAGAAAAAATGATGAAAATGCCCCTATGAGCCAAAAAATAATATTTTAATGTTTTAGTTTGAAAATGTCTTATATTTCTTTAAAATATGATGTCTAATGGTTATTGCTCACTAGGGAGATGCGAAATCTGATGTTAAGCCTTGCGGGGTTCTAGTCGGTATTTCGGGTATGAGTGCCAATTGAGACGTCACGGCGATTGTCATGGGCCCGATGGGGAGTTTCGGGTCGTGACATTATAGCTCATCCATATTAGTCCTGCAGCTTTCATATTGATATATCAAGATTGCCTTGGCCAAGGACTTTTAGTCAATATAAACCAGGAGTAAATGAGATATGTACCCTTCAAATCACTTGGGGTGATGAATCCTCTCTAGACTACTCATTCATCTTCACATGCTTCATACCATACCCAAAAGCACCCTGCTTAGGCATTTGGTCACCTCCAGACCCATAAAGGTGAAATCAAAGCATGACAATTCATATACAAAATGACTTGGTATCACAAGTCTAAGGATTACTTACACAACTAACGCATGAGAGTATTCCAAAGACACTTGAGTGAAATACCAAATGAAACTCTCATAACAGGTCATGTTCAATGAACTTGTTCTTCAACAAACACCGCATATTATCCCTAAGTATCTCTCATACTTCAACCTATGAGATTAATTGCTTACTTCCAAAGTAAGGAGGCTTAGCATGTATTAGCCTTTGAGCATTATCAATGTCCTTATTCTTGACAATATAATGATAAGGAACATACTTAGGAACAAGGCTTTGATGCATAAGAATCTCATAATTATAACTTTATAATTTCTTTGCAAGGCCATTATGTTCCAAGGACTTTATCTACATAAGTCTCTCATAACTCTTTTTATATAAATTCATGGATAAAGAAATACCTTATACATTATATAAAATATCCCTAATGTATTTAACATGAAATATGACTAATTAATGTAGTGTTTTACAAGCACAAAATCAATTGGCTTCCAACGCTTACACCAACACATAAATGTTTTAGGAGTTTGTATTTATAGTTGTTGAAGCTTTAAGGGGAGTTAGAGGTGCATTAAATGTGAAAATAACGATTTTTCTCTTCATTTTAGGCTCTAACAGTCACATTGTGTAGATACATGCATGGATATGTCGATGCATTGCTCCTTTTATATTTGAATTCTCGTGAAAAATGTATCATTACATTTTGGAATGTATCGATACTTTTGGTTTTGACTTTAAAGGTTTGACCACTATGTTGAACATGTATCAATACATTTGTTAATGTATTGATACCTTTCACGCAAAGAGCATTCTGTTAAAAATGTATCAATACATTTGATAAATATATCGATACTTTTAAGGTACTTGTCACAGCCCAATTTCGCGGGCCATGACCGATGCATGAGCCTAATGAGCGTAGCTCATCAAGCCCAAGCAAGCCTATCCATTTACCTTGCTTAACAGATTTATCAAATCATGCATACACACACACCTTTCCTCGGGTGTAAACATAGCCAAATCATAGTGGCATTATCGCTAATAATATACATATACCATTCTAGGCATGTATTTAGCAATTTACAATGCATGCACATATTTACGTTGTTTGAGTGTATTCACAATACCAAGAGGACCCATGACTTTCAGCGGAGACATTTACAAGAAAAGGGTTAGTATCGAATGCCGGACATATACCCAAGAGATGAACTACCAGGACTCCTCGATCTAGGATCTAACGGTCTCCTGATCTGAAAACATGAATTTTCAAAATTGTGAGTACAATACTCAGTGAGTGAACATTAGAGGGGAACAAGCACTAACCACAGGAAGAGTTAAGAACCATGATGCACTCATTTAAAAACGAGTCAATGTTCATCAAACCCCCATTTTTCCTTCACTCGAAATTTATTATGTATTCAAGGATAAAGTATCCATGAATTTACGCCAATCATTCTAGCAAGATAGCAAAATTTACAGTTTATCACAAACCGTCACAGAACAGGGGTTTCCCATACCATACAATCATGTTTTCCGTCATGCACATTATATCACGCATATATAGGTAAAAATCATTCGCAATTAAATGCAATTCACATGCAAAAAGAGGTACCCATCATAGCACTAGGCAAGAGGTATCACTCAATGTCACAACCTAATTTTCAAGTCATGACCGACGCATGGACCCAATGAGCATAGCTCACTGAGCCCAAGCAAGCATATTTTCACTTACTTTATTCCACGTATGATCGTGTGAGGCATCCACAGGCAATGCACCCAGTGCACACAAAGCCAACTAATAATGGCATTATTAGCAACAATATACATGCACCATACCAGTCATGTATTTAGCAATTTACATTGCATACACATATTCACATAGTTAGATTGTATTCACAATACAAAAGGACCCATGACTTCCGGCGGAGACATTTACAATAAAAGAAATGGGATGCTACTGAATGCCCACCTTCTAACTAGGAGATGCACTCTAGGGACTCCTCGATCTAGGGTCTAATAGTCTCCTGATCTGAAAACATGAATTTTTATAAAATGTGAGTACGAAACTCAGTGAGCGAATATTAGAAAGGAACAAGCAATCTTAATCAGGAAATTTGACAATCATGATGCACCGATTGAAAATGAGATAGTTTTTTTGATCTAGCTAATATTTAAACCCTTTCCACTTATCCCAAGAATTTATTATGCATTCAAGGATTAGACATCCTTGAATTTACAAAGATCATTCTAGCGAAGTAGTAAATCGACGGTTGTTTACAAACCGTCACATAATAAGGGTTTCACAACCCGTACAATTCATATATGCATATGTATCACGTACAATTTCATTCACCAATCATTCGATTAAGCAAGATAGCAAAATTAACGGTTTATCACAAACCGTCACAAACAAGGGTTTCACATACCACATAGTCACACATATATACACAAAGACAAGAACAATCATATACACCGCCAAGTCTTCACTATCCTTGGTGGTACAAAGAAATAACTATTGAAGTACGCGGCAAGGGGTATCACTCAGTATCCCATTTTGCACACCATTACAAGCATGTGCATTGTTCACTCAAGCATAGGGGTCACTCAGCATCCCATTTTGCACACCATTACAGGCATATGCATTATTCACTCAGGTATGGGGGTCACTCAGCATCCTATTTTGCACACCTTTGAATTCTAGGAAATTGTGGGCACTACGTATCGCCATCCCCACTTTGCACATGCACGGTAGTAATTATCACAACCTTTGTCATTAAACCGACATTTGCACTTCCCACTCCGCACATGCATGATCGTAGTTATC
Organism: Theobroma grandiflorum; assembly: GCA_036013995.1. Lineage (NCBI taxonomy): Eukaryota > Viridiplantae > Streptophyta > Magnoliopsida > Malvales > Malvaceae > Theobroma > Theobroma grandiflorum. Next base: position 12,810,607 of record CP142126.1, read on the forward strand.
ACATCCTTTGTCATTCAACTGGCATTGCACTTCCCACTCCTCACATGCACGGTTGCATCAATTTCACCATAATTTATTAATAATGCATATCAGCATAATACAAGGGTACGCAGATTCAATACACTCAATTTCACACAATTTCTCAACAATACATGTAGGCACCATACAGATATACACAGATGCATCGCAATCATATTTAACATCACAGAAATATTTTCACTAAAGGCTTGTTTCCGGGATTCATTTTTAAATGGCAATTAGATATAATCATTCACACATTTTATTTCAACTTAATTAGAATTCCCAAATAAATTTTGAAATGCAAATTCACTCACAGTGTCGAAAGTCCAAATTTCGGGTGCACTCGGACTAATAGTCCTCAGGCGCAATTCTTTTACCTTTTTCGGACGTCTCCCCACCTTGAAAAATAACCAAGTCAAGGAATTTACTATATTGTCCTTAAATTGATATAAACTAATTTAAATTACTAATGCTTGATATGTAATTGCAAAAATGCGTCCGATTATCACTTAATCGCGATATCGATTAAATTCTACCGATCACCCGATTAATTGATGATTATGTCCAAATCACCTCCAATTTAATCCATTTCTCCTCTAATATCTTAATTCACCACATATCATTCAAATAAAGCCAAATTCAGCATTAGAACCCTCACATTTCCTTATAGAAAAATTCGATCATTTGGTGCACTAGCACCGAAATTTTTCTACATAACCGTTTCACCTTAATTCATCATTTTCCAAGCCATTTTCCTTGAAATAAAAACAATCGCCATTGATATTCAGCCCTCATGGTTCTGCCAACAAAGAACCCTAGAAAAATTGAATATTTCTTTTGTATTTTTGTTCATAACCATGCTTAACTATCTCTAAACACTAACATAGTCTAAAATCAAATTATTCCAACAACAATTCCTCTTCCATACCCATTTTTCAGAATTGAATTCATCATGATATCATGCCTCTCAACCATAGAAAATGAAAAGAAATGCATGGGTATTGTAGATCATAAGCAAAACTGAAGAAATGTTACCTTTGTTTTTCTTGATTCATGAAAAACACATGAAATCCCTTGATTTTTGGCTAGGTTTTAGCTTTTCTCCCTTTGTTTCCTTTCTTTTCTTTAGCTTTTCTCCCTTTGTTTCCTTTCTTTTCTCTTCAATTCTGGTTCATGCCGATTTTGGTGAGAGAAAATGAGTTTTATGGCTATTTTTATGGAAAAATAATAAAATAATCAAGCATGCCACGTGTCACATGTTTATTGGCCCATTTTTCAAACTTTTTGACTTTTTCTTCTAAATTTTCCACCACAATTATTCTTGTATTTATCCAATCCTATCACAAATAAAATCCCTTGGTCTTGACAAGTGCCGGGGTGAAAAATTTACAGATTTGCCCCCGGGGTAAAAAATTATGATTTTGCCCTTATACTCCGAAATGTACCGGAATCACATTATTTCTACTTTTCAACCTCAAATAACACTAATATTGATCAATATTAATCAAATGGGGCAAAAATCTTTTCAAAAAATTCATGTTCGGTCCTCTAGTGGCAAAATTACCATTTTCCCCTTGTGCTCCAAAAATACCGAGAATCATAATTTTTCACTGCTAAACTTCATTTTATACTCCAATAATCATAATTATATTTCATATAATTATTCTTGGTCCAATGTGATCAAATCTTGGTTAAAAATCTCCATTTTATTATCAAATGGTAAAAAGACCGTTTTATTCCTAACCGGTCAATTTTTCCGATTGACTCCAAACTAGACCTTGAACTCTAAATCACTATTCTAAGTCATTGTGTGTGTTTCAGAATTTTCAAATTCCTTTTAGAATTTCTATTTGAACTAGTTCAAGGCTCGATTTAACTTAGTTGTACTACTCGGTACAATACCGTAATCGAGCTTGACAGGGTCTCACACTCAGCATCCTTTCCAAGCTCCTGGGCAGGAAGTACTTATCAGAGAACTTGGCAAGGGGTATCACCCAGCATCCCTTCCAAGTTATCGATGGAGAATTACTCGACAAGGGATATCACTCAACATCCCTTGCAAGTTCTTGGACGGAGTCTTAACAGAGTACTCGGCAAAGGGGTATCATTCAGCATCCCAGTTTGCACACCATTACAAGCATGTGCATTGCCCACTCCACACGTGCACAATTACATCAAGTTCACATAATTTCTTAACAACACAAGTAAGCATCATATAGATGAGCATAATTCAGCACAATCAAATTTCACAACAGTGAAAATAATACTTCACGAAAAGCTTGTTCCTATAGTACCCGTTCTTTTTAAAAAAGATTGAATAAAATCATTCAAGCATTTTATTCAAATACATTCATATTTCCAAAAACCATTTTGAAATGCAAATTCACTCACCTTGTCAAGAGTGTAAAATACTCTTATTTTCGGGTTCCACTATACTGAATTTTTTTTCTCTCGTCCGGGGGACCTACCACCTATACCAAAATTTTGACACATTTTTAATTATTTGTGTCAAACTACTATAAATTATTTCAGGCTCTACATGCATGGAAATGGGATAAAAATTGTTCGGGCAGTCGTTTAATCACGGTGTCAGACCAATTTGCCTACGTTTGGCTTAATTTGTTACCCTCAATTTAACTCTGATTTGACCCGTTTCAATTTCTAACAGCCCAATTATACCCACATTACTCAATGACAGCAAACACGGGTCAATTTATCAGTCCTAAATGATAAATTACGCTTTTACCCCTATTAGGTAAAAATTCTAATTTTTGCACCAAAAATTCCCATTTCATTCCTACCTTCATAATTCATCAAATATTACCAAAATGCCCTAAAATCTCATCAATTTCCTCAATTTCCACCAGCCAATTTTTCTCAAAAAATTCAACCATGGTGGACATTAACCACAAAATTTGTCCTATTTAATTTTCTTTACGTAATTCATTGATTTCCACACTAAAAATCATTATTTCTAACCAATTTACTTGAATCAAAATCAATCCACCATCAACACTCAACATGCATAATTCGACCCTTGATGGGTACCAAAAATTGGGTGGTTTTCTTCAATTGTTTTCAAGTAACACATGGTTAATCACCTAAAAACACTAACATACTTCAAAATCAAATCAATCCAACATCTTACTCCCTCCATACCCATTTGACCAGCCCTTGATTCACCATGACAACATGCATTTTAAGCATGGAAAAATAAGGGAAATTGCTTAGAAATGAAAGATCTCAAGCAAAAATGGAAAATCATACCTTTTTCACTTGATTTCTTTGAATTTTTCCACACTTTTTCTTTGAATTTTCTCACTCTAGGGTTTGTTTTTGGTTTGTCTCTCTATTTTCTGGTTTGGTCGAATATTTTGGGGAAGATGGGTTGATTTTATGGCTTCTTAAAAAGAAAATATTAAAATATTCAAAGTATGCCACATGTCACAAACTTATTGGTCCATTTTTCTTTTTCTACTTTAATAATTGATTTTTAATCTCCACCACACATTTCTCATGTTTATCCATTTCCATGATGGATAAAATCCTTTGGTCTTGACAAGTGTCGGGGGTGAAAATTTACCGATTTGCCCCTGAGACGGTAAAATTACGATTTTGCCCCTATGCTCCAAAAATTCACGAAGATCACAATTTTCCACTTCTCAACCTCAAATTATGTTCTAAATAATCTAAATAGTCAATCTTATTCAAATGTTGTCAAAATATTTTCTAAAAATTTCCATTTTGTCCTTAAATGTCAAAATGACCATTTGCCCCTGATCGGTCAATTTTCTCGATTAACTCCAAATTAGATCTCGAACTCTGAATCATCCTTTTAAATCATTCTGTGGGTTTTAGAATTCTCAAATTCCTCTTAGAATTTTGATTTGAACTAGTTCAAGGCTCGATTTAGCTTGGTTTTACCACTCAGTACAATATTGTCTTTTAACGAGCTTGACAAGGTCTCACAATACTGAGCATTCTGTTGCATTTCTATCGATACAGTTTGATAATGTATCAATAGATTGAGTTTGACTTTGTGAATTTTGACTTTTTTCAAGAACATGTATTGATAGATTTCAATTTCTATTGCTACATGTTCATCATGTATCAATACATTTAGACCGAAAGGCATTTTTCAAAGTCTTTTTTCATTGTTTTTCTTTTAAAACTCATTTGTAAGTGCTAAGGGACGTTGAGGCTTTATTTTTCAAGTCTTAAATGATACTTTCATCATTTTGTTTTATCATTTCAAAACAAGGGATTAATTTGAAAGCTATAGAGTTAACATACACGAACACTGGTGTTTCAAGATTTGTTAGAACCATTGTGTGAAAGCTCACCAAGGTAAGGAAATGTGTAACTTGGGTTGATGTTTGATGGGTATAAGTTTTAGTACAACCATTAGATAAAATCTATGGATTAAAGCATGGGTTATATAGAGTTAGAAGTGGGTATTTATTGTACTATGAAATTATTATGGGTCTTTAAAGGTATTAATGATTAAATATCATTTTAGGTGTTGTTGGAGTTGATTGACTTTTTGAAAAAGTCAAGCTTCTAACAAAATGTGTTAAAAGGAAAGGCATGTTTTCATGATGTGGGCAAATATGACATTTTCAATTATTTTGATATAATTAAGCATGCCTATTCTACAACCTCGTATTAATGTATTTCAATAAATTTTGTGATGTGAATGATGGTCTTAAGTTTATTTGATGAAAGGTAAGTATAATATGTAAATATTATATTATGTATTTAGTTTTGAGCATAAGGAACAAGCCTTTCAAATGTTTGGTACCTTAAAATTGAAATTTGTTTATGATTAGTTGGATCATTGATGGTTTGGACATTTTAGAATGAGAATTGTCAAAAAAGATAAACTTAAACTAAAACTACCAAGAATGGGGTGAATTGGTTGTTAAGTAAAATTTTTCTTTTTTCAAAAAACAGTTCAACTGTGAAAGAATAATATAATAATAAAGATCATCAATTGAATAAGTAAAGAGTAGCAAAGTAAGAAGAAACTTAGCAAGATTTTTATAGAGGTTCAGCCTTCAAATCCTATGTCCTTTCCTTTGATAAATCAACTATCAACTTGCCTTTTCAATAAGATCAGTTGTAACCTTTACAACATGCCTTTTGTTGGATCAAATGTACGCTTTACAACATGCCTTTTGTAGGATCAAGCATAACCTCTGCCAAGACACTACCTTTTCAGGTTTAAGCACAACTTTTACAAAAGAACAAGCTTTTTAAAGGGTTAGGCAAAACTCCTCTACCTTTTGCTTAGAGGTATAACCAATACAACAGTCAATTTAAGTAAAGCACAAACTATAAACCTCTAGAAATGTGGGTAACAAAGTTTTGGTTTATAAATGTGTGAGCTTTCACAAAAATAAGAATGATCAATGAAGGTCTAAGTTTGTCACAGCCCAATTTCAAGGCCATGAGCTGCGTATGGGCCTAATGAGCATAACTCACCAAGCCCAAGCAAGCCTACCCCATTTATATTGCTTAACGTCTTATCAACTAATGCATCTATACGCATTTGAACTGGTGTGAACGTAGCCAACTCATGATGGGATTGTTGATTAAAATATACATATATTGTTCAAGACATGTAGCTTAGTAATTTACATTACATGAACATATTTACAAAACAAAAGAACCTGTGACTTCCAGTGGAGAAACAACGGTAAAAGGGTTGCTATTAAATGCCAAACACCTACCCAGGAGATGGAACTACTAGGACTCCTCGACCTAGGATCCAACAGCTTCCTGATTTTAAAACATGAATTTTTAAAACAGTGAGTACAAAACTCAGTGAGCGAACATTATAAGGGAACAAACAATAATAACAAGGAAAGTTGAGAACCATGATGCACTGATTTGGAATGAGACAATTTAGATCCAATTAATATTAAAACCCCTTTTCACTTAATCTTGAGTTATTAAACATTCAATGATAAAGCAACCATATTCAACATGAGTTTGAGAAGAAAAGAAATTTACAACAATCATCGTAACAAGATAGCAAAATCGACAGGTTATCGCTGCAGCAGGAATGAATTTCTACTGTAGCAAAGTGTAATCACAAACCGTCACAGAACGAGGGTTTTGTGTTAGAACCCTTTTCCTCAATTTAAATCAATTTATAGTAAAGGAGAATTTCTCAAGGTTCACATACCATACAATCACATTTTTCCACCATGCACACTATATCACGTATATATCTATATATAAAATCACGTGCAATTACATACACCACCCCATTTTCCTCAACTCCGGTGCACTCCCAACTCGCACAAAGCAATAAGACCATGTGTGTAATCCCTACTCGCACAAAGCAATAAAACCATGTGTGCACTCCCTACTTGCACATCCCCTAGTCATCATGTGTACATCCCCTACTCGTACATAGCAATATGACCATGTGTGCACTCCCTACCCGCACAATCCCCTAGTCATTAATACATATTATCCATTCATTCATATCATTATCAACATAATAAATGAGCATGTAATCATTTTCTTTACACTATGTACACACTCATAACATTAAAATAATTATCAAAGGCTTGTTCCCATGACTCATTTTTAAATAAAAAGTTGGATATAAATCATTCAAGCATTTCATCTCAACTTAATTAAAAATTCCCACAACCGTTTGAAATGCAAGTTCACTCACTGTATCAGGAGTTCGAAATACTCCTATTCTTGGTCCTCTAGCACAATGTCTTTACCTTTGTTAGAGGGCTCACCACCTATACATAATACATGAAACATAATTCAATATATTGTGTCATACCATTATAAAACTATTTTTGGCTCTATATGAATGCATGAGATTGTTTGGATAGTTACTTAAAGATGGTGTTACACATTGGTTCAATTGTGATCGAAATGGATCGGTTTTTGATCTAATTCGAACTCTCCACCTTTGATTTAACCAAATCATCCAAATTGATTCCAAATATATTCATCACACTTTCAATGTCCCAAAATACACCAAAGTGCCTCAATGAGCCTGACTTTCTTATTGTTATTCAACATATTTACTAAAAGAGCTATACTTTAAAATTACCATTTTCAGTTTTCATCACCACCATTCATTAAATTCTAACTAAATAACACAAGATATCACAAGAATCATCATCACTAGGTTCCTTATGAAATTCAGCCACGGTGGGTGCATAAACAACATGGTTTTTCATACTTGATTTTTACCATAAATCATTAATTCCTAACCAAATCATTTGAAATAAAATCAAATCCACCATCAACATACCATAAGGAAGATTCAGCCAACAAGGGATTCATCATGAAATCATGAATTTCAACCATGGATAATGAGAAAGAATACTTAAGAAAGATAGATCTCAAGCTAAAATTGAAAAATCTTACCTTTTGTCACTTGATTCCTTGAAATTTAGTGAATTTCTCTTGAATTCTTCTAACTAGGGTTTTGTTCTTCCTTTTTTCCTCTTTTCCTTGGTGAGGCCGAACATATGGGAGTGAAATGAGATAGTCATGTGCTGATTTTTAATATAAATTATAAAGAAATGAAAGCTTGCCACTTGTCACCATACCATTGGTCCACATTTAACACTTAACAATTAAGCTTTCTTTCTCCACAAGATAAAATATTTCAAATATCAATAACATAAGATGTTAATGGATAAAATCAATGGGCATGACGAGTGTTGGGTGGTGTAAAATTCCAATTTTACCCTTGGGTGGCAAAATAACTATTTTACCCCTACGTCATGAAAATTCCAATTTGACTCCAAATTAATCCTCGAACTTCGAATCAACATATTAAGTCATTATGCGGTTTTAAAATTCTTAATTTCATCTTCGAATCTCTATTTGAACTAGTTTGAGGCTTAAATCAACTTAGTTGTACCATTAGGTATAATACCGACTTTTTAATGATTTTTCCAAAGTATTCAAGTATGCCAGTATGTTATCAAGCACTTGAATGACATGAAAAATATTTTATAGTGTTAGGCTTGACAAGATCTCACAGTCTAAGTTTAAGAAAGATCAGCTGAAGGGAAAAGATATGAACTTTAAGATTTTTGCTTGCTTAAAGGTAGGAACTTTTTTGCTCACAACAGTTGCTTTTTTTTTTTTTTACTCTTTTCTTTTTCAAGGATGGTTCAAAATCATTCAAAATCAACTTCTCTTCTTTTTCTAACATCTTCCAAATGTATATTTATAGCCTTTGAGATTTTTTACCCAATGAAGGAAGTTTTGAATCATTTTTTGTACGTTCAATCCACTTTGCACAATTATGCTGCTTTTGTAAAATCAATTTTTGTAATTGAATTTTTTATTCCTCACAAAGTCTATAGTTTTTTGTCTTTAAAGAATTGATTCTTATATTCTAGGATGTCAGTTCTTTTATAAGTGTTAAAATGACACATTTATAATCTTAAAGAATCAATTCTTTTGCCTCAAAGTGTCAGTTCTACTAGGAACGACATGATTAGAACATCAACATAGCAAAATAATAAAAAATTAAAATAAAATAAAACCATGCCTCCTACCTTTGGATCACCTTGATTGTTTAATACAAAGCTAAGCACCATACAAATAAGAAAAAATTTTACCTTTCCAAGTGATATCATAATCAAATGGATTCCTTTTGGTGGCAAAATGTGAACATTTTTTGTGTGAAAGAATCTCAGCTACTCAATCACTTGGCCTTCAATGTTGCACACATGATTGCAACGGATCCTTCTCAAGGAGAAAGCTTTATGCCATGGGCTTATGCTAGCAAGTGGACAACGATTTGTCCTTTTTTCTTCTTTGATTTCCAGCAAAGAATCAAAGTAGAAGTTTTCAAAAAAAAAAACTTCTCAAGAGTGGTGGCACTTAAGAAAAGACCTTTTTTTTTCTTTTGTTTTTCCTTTTCTTTTTTCTCTTTAGAAAATAGTGGCTATAATGTGATATTTATGTCAAGGTTTAACTTATTAAATTTTGCAAAATAAGTCCTTAATATTATAACAATTATAATATTTAACTAATACCTAATTAAATTTTTTTTAATTAGGTCTTTAGTACTTAAAACCTAGAATAATTTAATCTATATTGTAATCTTTGTGTATGAACCATTACGTTCCTAACATGTTGGCAATGAAATTGAATTATAATATTATTAATAACTTAATTTAAATGAATCATAGTCAATTTTAAATTAACTAATTCAATTCCATAAACCATGATTGGCATCTAGAAATGCATCACAGCCACCAAATTATTAGGTGAGTCAAAAGATTCTTTGACAACATTTCAGTGGACAGTTTTTCAGTGTAATTCATTCCCTAATCATACATCTAGAGATGATAAGAGTCTCGTTCAGTACCTACTCTTATTGACCTTTATATTTGTTCTTGTAGTTAGATCATTAGCTTTATGGAAACTTATGAAACTCATTTCATAATCTTCTAATCACCTTGGCCAAGGATTTGATTAAGTTAATGTCAAATAAGAATTAATGAGATATTTCCCCTTGAATCACATGGGGTGATGATTCCTATCTTTACCACTCATTTGCCTTCATATGCTTGATACTACACCCAAAAACATCATGTTTTGACATCCTTGGTTAGGCACCCTGTAAGGATGAAATCAAAGCATAGTACTCTACATACAACACTGTCACGACCCCATTTCTCGGGCCATGACCGGCGCAAGGACCCAATGAGCATAGCTCACTAAGCCCAAGCAAGCCTATTTTCACTACTTTATTCCATACATGCTCGTGTGAGGCATCCACACGTAATGCACCTAGTGTGCATACAATGCCAATTAACCATGGCACATCCAATTATACAGACACACACACACACCTTTTCCCGGGTGTGAACACAGCCAATTCACAATGGCATTATCAACATTAATATGCATGCACTATATCAGTCATGTATTTAGCAACTCACATTGCTTACACATATACACATAATTAGATTGTATTCACAATACAATAAACACCCACGACTTCCAGCGGAGACATTTACAATAAAAACGGGCAGCTATTGAATGCCGGACACCTACCAGGAGATGAACTACAGTGATCCCGCGATCTAGGAATCTACAATCTCCCGATCTGAAAACATGAATTTTTGAAAACGGTGAGTACAAAACTCAGTGAGTGAATATTAGAAGGGAACAAGCAATATTAGCCAGGACATTTGATAACCATGATGCACTGGTTAAAAACGAGACAGTTTTTGATCTAACTAATATTTAAACCCTTTCCACTTACCTTGGGATTTATTCTAGCTAGATAGCAAAATCAACAATTGTCTCTGCAGCGAAATTTCTACTGCAGCAAATCGAAATCAAACCCTTCGCTGCACGAGGGTTTCGCTTAATCATACGAGGGTTTCGTACTAACCCTTTTTACACAATTTAAAACAATTCACAGACCATACAATCACACATATATTCACAAATACATAAGCAACCGTATACACTGCTAATATTCACTATCCTTAGTGGAAAGCCATTTATTAGGGAACTTGGCAAGCAGTATCACTCAGCTTTGCCGCCAAGTACCTGGGCGAGCATCACTTGGTAAGGGGTATCACTCAGCATCCCTTCCCAAGCTCATGGGCAACAATCAATTGGTAAGGGGTATCACTCAGCATCCCTTCCAATTGCATGGGCAGAAATCAATTGGTAAGGGGTATCACTCAGCATCCCTTCCAATTGATCAGGCGAGAATTTCTCGGTGAGGGGTATCACTCAGCATCCCTCTTTACACACCATTACAGACATGTGCATTACCCATTCCACACGTGCATGGTGGTAATAATTTCACAACACTTCTTAACAATTCATATAAACAACATAACAACGTACATATTTAGCTCAATTAAATTTCACCTCAATAAAATAATATTTCATGCCTTCATGCATAACACATAATTTCAGGCCTTCATGCATAACACATAATTTTATGCTTTCATGCATATCACATAATTTTATCACATAAAATCATTTTTATCAAGGGCTTGTTCCCGGCATGTATTTTTTTTTAAAAAAAAACTTTGAATGAATCATTTGATCATTTATTTCAATACAATGTGCATTCCCCAAATAATTTGAAATGCAAATTCACTCACCGTCTTACAAATCCGGATTTCGGATGCTTTCGGATTAAAAATCCTTAATCACGATTCTCCTGCCTTTCTCGGACTTCTCACCACCTTAACATAGAATAAAATTAAGAAATTTACTATATTGCCCCCAAACTAATATAAACTAATTTAAATTGCTAACGCATGATACGCAAAAGCAAAATCGCGTCCGATTATCGCTTTAACGCGATATTGCCTAATTTCGACCGATTACCCGATTAATCGGCTATTATGTCCAATTTGATTCCAAATTGATCCATTCTTTTTCTAGTACCTTAATTCACCACAAACCATTTAATTAATACCAATTTCAGCATCCAACCTTTTCCATTTCTTTATGGAAAAATTCAGCCAATACAGTGCATTAGCACTGAAAATTTTTCTACTACATTTTTCACTTGAATTTGTCATTTTCTAATTTCTTTCATTTCAAATGAAATCATTTCAATTGAAATGAACCAATTTTCCTCATGCACTCTCCACCCTAGGTTCGGCCTAATGAAGAATAACCATGACAATAAATTTCCTTCTTCCATTTTTTTCCATAATCATGCTTAACTACCTCTACACACTAACATAGTCTAAATTCAATCCAATCCAACCTCAAATCCATATTCATACCCATTTTTCAGAATTCATTCCATCATGATATCTCAATATTCAAGCATGGAAATCAAGAACAAAAGCATAGGTAAGCTAGGGTTAGAGGAAATCTAAAGAAAAGTTACCTTTATTTTGCTTGAATCTTGAAAAACACTTGAAATCTATGGATTTTTGGCTAGGTTTTATGTTTTTCTCCTTTGTTCTTCTTTTTTTTTTCTTTCAATTCTGGTCGGTGCCGAATATAGAGAGAGAAATGAGGGTTAAAGGCTGATTTTTATAGCCTTTATAATAAAATAACCAAGGTTGCCACGTGTCATCACGCCATTGGCCCATTTTCTTTACTTTTTGACTTTTTCTTCCATTTATTCTCCACCACTTGATCAATCAAGTCAAAGTCTGATCCAAGGATGATCATGGCTGGAAAAATTATCCTAGTAGTGGAAAATTAAGGTTTTGGTCCCGAAAATGGCAAAATTACGTTTTTGCCCTTACACTCCGAAATGTACCGAAATTTCATTATTTTCATTGTCCAACCTCAAATAACACTAATATTAATCCATATTAACCAAATGGGACAAAATCCTTTCAAAAAAATTTCTGTTTAATCCTCTGGTGGTAAAATTACCATTTTACCCTTGTGCTCCAAAAACACCGGGAATCACCATTTTTACACTACTAAACATCATTTTATGATCCCATAATCATAATTGTATGTCATATAATTATTTTTAGTCCAATGTGATCAAATCTTGGTTAAAATCTCCATAAATCAACAAATGAGAAAATGACCGTTTTGTCCCTAACCGGTCAATTTTCCCGATTGACTCCAAATTGGACCTTGAACTCCGAATCACTATTCTGAGCTATTCTGTGGGTTTCAGAATTTTGAAATTCCTTTTAGAATTTCTATTTAAACTAGTTCAAGGCTCGATTTAACTTAGTTGTACTACTCGGTACAATACTGTCTTTTAATCGAGCTTGACAGGGTCTCACAAACACAATCTAGTGTCTCAAGTTAAGGAGTGGTTACACAACTAACACATGAAAAGTATTATATAGACACTTGAGTGAGGTACCAAATGCACTTCAAATGGCAAGTTATGTTCAGTGAACTCGCTCTCCCATGGCAAACACCGACATGCTAGTTCCAAGTATTTCTATATTTCAACCTATGAGAGCAATTGCTTATTTCACAAGTAAAGAACATAGCATGTGCTAATCTTTAAGCATTATTGATGCTCTATCTTAATAATACAATGATCAAGAACTTTTCGGAATAATGCTTTGATGCATAAGGATCTCAAAACTGTATCCCAATACAATTCCTTTGCAAGACATATAAAGTTCCATGGGCTTTATCTACATAAGTACAAAATGTAATTAAATCATAAACTTATGGATAAAGAACTACCTCAATGTTATTATGAATAACAAAATGTCATACATGAATATCTCAAAATTACAATTCCCATACAACCACAGATTGGCTTGTAGGGCTTATACTAATAAGTTATTCACTGTGCACTAGCATTAAAATTTGAATTCAAGCTTGAATTTTGTTGTTCCACTTTGGTCCAATTGTGCCATGTTGTAACGACCCCTCTTCGGTCGCTACCGACGTTCGATACCTCCAAGAAATACCGCGAAGTCCCAAACAAGCCTTTATAAAATTTTTAAGACATTTATCAAATATGCTAACACATATGTAAATAATTAATAATAACAATAGTGCACTATGAGTATTCTATTTCCAGTAATAGCAATTAATTTAAAACATAAAGTTTTCAACAGTGCATAACTATGAATTGACAATGCTGGTAACATGTAGAAATTCCATGTGACTGAACTCTAAACAGCGGAGTGACTCGAAGTGGGGCTAAGAAATGCCTTTACCTATCCGTAGTAGATTGATTACACCAATAGTTATGCACTAGGTCGATCCCTGTCTGCAAAAGGGGAAATAAGAGGGGTGTGAGTCTCACAGATTCAGTGATCATCGACTCAGCAAGTAGGGCGTAGATGAGAAACAAGCAAATAGCTGATCATTTGAATATTAAAAATACAGGACAATAAAACGATTTATTTCAAACGGACATTTGTGCCTTATATATAAAGAAAATATCAAGAGTTGACTTATGATATAACCACTCCAAAAATATGTATATATATTTATACATATATATATATCAAGTCTAGTGTGCATAAAATTTTCACATAAAAATCATTTAGAATAATTTATTCAAATTAACTTCCTTAAATCAGTCAAGCTCTCATAAAATCAAACTTTTGAATACTTATACTCAAATCCGCGAATCACCTAGAGCATAAAGTGTTAAAATCATGTCATTTTGTAAATAAAGAGCTGTCAAAAACTTTTTAACTTTCACCATGCACGGAAAATATAAGTTCAAAAATTCAAGGAGGCTTTACTCTCGAGTAGGAAATAAAATAAGAACTCGTGGTCCTGCTACCACGTAATAACATCCGAGAGCATCGCTTCCACTGAATTCCCACATAATGCCATGGCAATCTCAATGATAATGGCCAACATCAGAGATAACAGGCAGTCGCAACAGTATAACTCTCTGGTGGCCTAGCCACACATGCATATATCACTGACCGTGGCTCCAGCCACACTTATCTGCTCGTCAGATGACTTGAAAGTTCTCTAGATAGAGCTCACTCGTGCACAAAGGTCACACTTAACTGATGTAACATCCGGCCTACTCTAGAATCTATCGGTTTGTGAAAACTGTCTTAAAAATTATTTATATCGTTGAATTATGGTTCCAAATTTATTGCCAAACATTCAATATAAAAGTAATAAAAATCTATCGTTTTGTTCACAAAATAAAGTTTGATGCATGATTCATAAATCACCGAGCATAAGGTAATTAAACCTCATAATCATGTATGCACATTACACAGATATATAAGGCATAATTTAGAAGGTAAATCGAGTTGAAATGCTTGTTTCCTATTTTTAAAACGCTTTACATATAAGGCATACATTTATATTCAAAACAATTCAAAAATTAAGTTGCATCCATAATCTTTTTCATCAACAATAAAATATACAATCCTATGTATATAATATTATGGGAAACTTCAAATCGACACCCCCTACTCACCTCAGAATAGTAAGATGTTCGTCGTTATTAACACGTAAATGGATATAATTTTTCCTTCCTACCGATCGTTCCCTAATTTCTTCGGCCTGCCACCACAGTGCACCACTTTATTTATTTCCTTAATATTAAAATTCCACTTAACATATATATATACCTTCCTTCATTATATTTTATTTTAATATTATTATTTTATTAAATATATATTATTATATATATTTTTGTATTTAATATATTTTATCTTTTTTTTAACCTTTCTTTCTATTTTCTTTCACGTTTCTTTATCTCTCTCTTTGGCTTCTCTTTTCCCCCTGCTAGTGGTAGCACCTTCCTTCTCTCTTTTCACTCACAACCAACCACACTTTTCTTCCTTCCTTTCTCATCGTCGACAACCTTCAAGTTAGCTCCCTTTCTTAATCAATATTTTCTAAAAAATTTCCAACAACAGCCCTTACTTTTCTACCTCAAACTCAGCTCCTCTTCCTCAAAATTTTGGCAGCACAAAGCTGCTCTTCCTCCCTCAAAATTTCTAGCTATAACTGCTACTTTCCAACCTTAAAATTTAGTAGCTTTCCAGCACCCAAAACCATCAGCAAAACCTCAAAAATTTTTAACAACTACACTGCCCATTTCAACCTCTAAAAGCAGCAGCAAAATCACTAAATTTTAGCAGCAAAACCTCCAAATTTTTAGCAGCTAAACCTCCCTAAAAAAACGTAAAATTTTCTCTATTTTCTCTCATTCTTTCTCGTTTTCCTTCCTAGTTTTTTTCTCTTCTTTATCTCTTTATTTTCTTTCCCTCTTTTGCTCAGCAGACTTCCTTCAAGAATGCCTATTGTAAACCATTTAAAATTGACAAATAATGGAAGGGACCAGACATGACTCCTTGTCATGTCTGTGAGACCCCATCAAGCTCGATTAAAAGATGGTATTGTACCGAGTGGTATAACCAAGTTAAATCGAGCCTTGAACTAGTTCAAATAGAAATTCTAAGAAGAATTTCAAAATTCTGATACCCACAGTATGGCTTAGAATAGTGATTCAGAGTTCAAGGTCCAGTTTGGAGTCCATAAGGAAAATTGACCGGTTAGGGATAAAACGATCATTTTGCCATTTGATGATAAAATGGTGATTTTAAGCAAAAATTTGATCACATTTGACTAAGAATAATTATATGAATTACCATTATGATTATTGGAGTATAAAATGAAGTTTAGTAGTGAAAAATTATGATTCTCAGTATTTTTTGGAGCACAAGGGCAAAATGGTAATTTTACCACTAGAGAACTAAACGGGAATTTTTTTGAATAGATTTTTGCCCCATTTGGTTAATATTGATCAATATTAGTGTTATTTGAGGTTGAAAAGTAGAAATAATGTGATTTCAGTACATTTCGGAGTATAGGGGCAAAATCGTAATTTTTTCACCTCAGGGGCAAATCGATAAATTTTTTACCCCAGCACTTGTCAAGACCAAGGGATTTTAATTGTAGTAGGATTGGATAAATACCAGAATATTTGTGGTGGAAAATTAAGAAGAAAAAGTCAAAAAGTTAAAAAAAATGGGCCAATAAGCATGTGACATGTGGCGTGCTTGATTATTTTATTGTTTTCTATAAAAATCAGCCCATTAAATCGCAATTCTCTCACCATATTCGGCCTAGGCAACCAGCAACAAGAACAAAGGAAGAACAAAGGGAAAAACAAGAAAACCTAGGTGGAAATTCAAAGAAAAAGTGAAGAAATCAAGGAAACAAGCTAGGTGAGTTAAAATTTCTTTAATTCTCCTTGATACCTAGCTTACCCATGCTTTTGTTCTTGATTTCTATGGTTGAGAGGCATGATATCATGATGAATTCAATTCTGAAAAATGGGTATGGAAGAGGAATTGTTGTTGGAATAATTTGATTTTAGACTATGTTGATATTTAAAGGTAGTTAGCCATGTTTAGGAAGAAAATTATGGAAGAAAATTATGTACTCTATGAAAATCCATTTTAGTCGAATATTCATGGGAGAAATTGATGCCTAATTTGTGACATTTCAAGGTACTTAGATAGTGTTTGATAATTAGTAGTGTTAGAAATTAAATTGGAAGAATTGGATATGAAAATTTAGCAAGAAAGTGAATTGTTCACCATTGAACCCTATGTGGACAAATATGAGGAGTGATAATTTGATGATGAATTGATTTCATTTTGGGTGAAATCTTGTGTTATTTGGTTGAGAATAAATTGTTTGGAAAATGAGAATCAAGCTTGAACAATTTGATTTTTGGTGAACCTTTCAATGGCCGAATTTAGTATATGGAGTGTTGATGATAAACTTTATTTTATTTTAAGTGAATTAAATGGGAAATCAAAGATTTATGGTGAGAAAATTAAGCTTGAGAAATTATAATATTAGTGCACCCTATGTACTAAATTTTTCTTGGAAGATATGAGAATGATTTTTGTCATATTTCGAGTAAATTAAAATGGAGTTTGATGATTAGGAATATTGGAAGAAAAAAATAGGATTATTTGGAATTAAATTGGACACAATCGTTAATTAATCGGGTGATCAGTCGAATTTAATCGATACCGGGATTAAGCGATAATCGGAGGCATTTTGGCAATTACATATCAAGCATTAGTAATTTAAATTAGTTATATCAATTTAAGGACAATATAGTAAATTCTTCGATTTTGTTATTTGTCAAGGTGGTGAGACGTCCGAAAAAGGCAAAGGAATTGTGCTTGAGGACTATTAGTCCAAGTGCACTCGAAATCCGGATTTTCGACATTGTGAGTGAATTTGCATTTCAAATTGGTTTTGGGAAATATGAACGTGCTTGAATAAAATGCTTAAATGATTTTATTCAACTCTTTATAAAAAGAAAAGGGAACCTGGGAACAAGTTTTTCGTGAATTATTAACTTTACTTATGTGAAAATTGATTGTGTTGAATTTGTGTATCTTTATATGATGCTTACATGTGTTGTTAAAATATTTCTGCGAAGTTAATGTAATCGTGCATGTGTGGAGTGGGTAATGTACATGCTTGTAATGGTGTGCAAAAAGCGAGGCTGAGTGATACCGGTTGCCAAGTACTCCGATAGGGATGCTGAGTGATACCCTTACCAATTGCTCTGATAGTTATTTCTTTGTACCACCAAGGACAGTGAAAACTTGGCGGTGTATATAATTGCTCATGTCTTTGTGTATATATGTCAAATTTGAGTGTACAGAATCTGTGTACCCTTTTATCATGCTGATATGCATTACTAATAAACTTTGATGAATTTGATGTAACCGCGCATGTGCAGTGTGGAAATTGAAATGCCAATAAGGACGTGCGAGTAGGGAGTGCACACATGATGATATTGCTTGGTGCGAGTAGGGAGTGCACTAGAGTTGAAGACAGTGGGATGGTGTGTGGTGCGAGTAGGGGGTGCACTAGAGTTGAAGAGAATGAGGAGGTGTATGTAACTAGACATGACTTTATATTTATATATATATATGCGTGATATAATGTGCATGATGGAAAATGTGATTTGTATGGTATGTGAAACCCTTATTCGGGGGCGGTTTGCGGTAAACTGTTAAATGTGCTATCTTGCTAGACTGATCAGCGTAAATTCATGAATACTTTATCCTTGAATGCATACAAATTTTGGGATAAGGAAAAAATGGGTTTTGATAAAAATTGACTCGTTTTTAAATGAGTGCATCATGGTTCTTAACTCTTCCTGTGGTTAGTGCTTGTTTCCCTCTAATATTCACTCATTGAGTTTCGTACTCACAGTTTTGAAAAATTCATATTTTCAGATCAGGAGACTGTTAGACCCTAGATCGCGGGATCACTGTAGTTCGTCTCCTGGTAGGTGTCCGACATTCAATAGTTACCCGTTTTTCTTGTAAATTTCTCCGCTGGAAGTCATTGGCCTTTTGTATTGTAATTATGTACATGTAATGTACATTGTCAAATTTTATGTTTGACTGGTATGTGTGTGCATATTTTATATATACTGCCATTGTGAGTTGGCTTTGTGCACACTGGGTGCAATGTGCGAGGATGTCTTAGTTGAGAAGACACCAAGTAAAAATAAATAACATAGGCTTGCTTGGGCTTGGTGGGCTATGCCTGTTAGGTCCTTGCACCGGTCATGGCCCGGGAATCGGGTCATGACATGTCCCCTCCAAAAACTTTTTATTATTATTTTTTTTATTCATTCTTTTTCATGCATGTATGTGGCTGGCCCCTACACTCGTCTCTTTTTTTTCTTTTCAACTCGTACTCTGTTTCATTCTATTTTTTTTTCTTTTTGTCTTTTTTCTTCCTTCCATGTGTGAGTGTGGTCACCCCCTCCCCCCTTAAAGCATTTCTTTCAAGTCTTTTAGTTGACCATATGTACATATATATATTTATATATATTATTAATTAAAGGGTGTTACAATCTCCCCCACTTAAAATAACTTCGTCCCCGAATTTAAGATAAAGTGGGTTGGTAAAGCATACCTTAGTCATGAAAGAGGTGTGGGAATTCCTTTTTCATCTCCTTTTTATGTTCCCAAGTCGCCTCTTCCACCGAACGGTTTTGCCACAAGACCTTTACAAAGGCATTTTCCTTGGAGCGTAATTGCTTCACTTGGTGATCCAATATTGCCACTAGTTGTTCTTCAAAAGTTAATCCTTCATCCAATGGAACCAGATCATATCGTATAACATATGTCAAGTCCTTGATATACTTTCTTAACATAGACACATGAAATGTAGGATTGACTCGAGCTAGTTCCATCGGTAAAACCAGCCGATATGTTGTGGACCCAATTTGCTCTAGAACTTCAAAAGGTCCAATATATCTTGGGCTCAACTTCCCTTTCTTCCCAAATCCTTTGCTTCCTTTTAAGAGAGATACATTTAGAAATACAAAATCCCCCACTTGAAACTCTAAAGGATGATGTCTATTATCGGCATAGGACTTTTGTCTGTTCTGAGCTATCCTTAGACGATCCTTTGCCAAACTCACCACATTCATTGCTTGTTGAACCAAATCGGGACCCAATAACTTCCTTTCTCCCACTTCAAACCATCCAATGGGTTACCTGCACTTTTGTCCGTACAATGCTTCAAACAAGCCATTCCAATACTAGCTTGGTAGCTATTATTATATGCAAATTCTGCTAAAGATAATTGTTGATCCCACGCGGTTCCCAAATCCAATACAATTAAGCTTAGCATATCTTCGAGCGTTTGTATCACACGTTTCGAATGACCATCCGTTTAAGGATGATATGCAGTACTGAAGTCCAAACGAGTGCCTAATGCTCCATGTAAACTTCTCCAAAACTTGTTAGTAAACTGTGGCCCTCGATCAGACACTATGGTCACAGGAACTCCATTTAATTGTACAATACAAGCAACATAGATCTTAGCATACTTAGCCGACCCATAGCTAGTTTTTATTGAAATAAAGTGAGCCGACTTGGTCAATTGATCTACTATCACACATATGGAATCATATCCTCCCCTTACACGGGGCAATCTTGTCACAAAATCCATAGCCACATGCTCTCATTTCCATTCGGGAATCGACAAGGGATGTAGCAAACTTGGGGGTTTCTTGTGTTCAGCTTTAACTTGTTGACAAGTTAGGCATTTGGCTACATATTCCGCTACATCCTTCTTCATCCCTGGCCACCAATAAACCATCTTTAAACCGTGATACATTTTAGTGATTCTTGGTTGTACGGCATAAGCGGTAATGAGAGCCTCTTTCAAAATTTCTTCTCTCAAGTTATCTCAATCTGGCACATACGTTCAGGACCCATACTTCAACAATCCTTCGTCGCCATATTCATAGTTCTAATCTCGCTCTTCTAATCCTAAGATCTTCATTACAAATTCATCTTGCGCTTGGGCATTACGAATTTGGTCCTAGATTATTAGTTGTACTCGAAAATGAGCAATAAGGGCACTAGGCCCACTAATATTAATCTTGACCCCCATACTGCCTAAGCTCTGCCATTCCCGTACTATGCTTCTCCGTTCAATAGACAAATGTGCCAAACTGCCCATAGACTTTTGGCTTAAAGCATTAGCCACCATGTTTGCCTTACCAAGGTGATATTTGATGGTATAATCATAATCTTTAAGCAATTCCATCCATCGGCGTTGCTTCAAATTATTATATATATCCTCCCCTACCACCATTTCCAAGTCATGAGTGGGATAGTTTTGCTCATGCCTCTTGAATTGCCTTGAGCCATATGCGATCACCCTACCATTCTGCATTAGCACACATCCTAGTCCAATCCTTGACTCGCCACAATACACTACATAACCTCTTATACCATTAGGTAAGCTTAAGACAAGTACAAAAATTAGGCACTCCTTCAATCTTAGAAAGCTACCTTCACACTCATCCATCCATTAAAATTTAGCTCATTTTCGAGTTAACTTGGTCAATAATGCTGCGACTTTTGAGAAATCTTGCATAAATCGACGATAATATCCAACCAGCCCAAAAAAACGTTGAAACTCTATAACCGTACTTGGCCTCAACCCAGTTTGGATCGACGCAACCTTTTGTGGATCTACACTAATCCCTTCATTCGTTATCATATGTACGAGAAAACTAATCCTCTCTAACTAAAAGGCACATTTAGAGAACTTTGCATATAATCATGTTCTGGAAGTGTTTGTAGCACAAGTCTCAGGTGATATGCATGCTCTTCTAAACTTCGAGAATACAACAAGATGTCATCAATAAAAACCACCACGAATCTATCTAAATAGGGTCGAAATATCCTATTCATTAAATCCATGGAAGCGGCAGGAGCATTAGTTAGACCAAAAGACATCACCAGGAACTCATAATGTCCGTACCTCGTACAGAATGTAGTCTTTGGTATGTCCTTTTCCCGAACTCTTAATTGATGATACCCCGAGCGTAGATCAATTTTCGAGAAACATCATTCCCTTTGCAATTGATCGAATAAGTCATTGATCCTAGGTAGTAGATATTTATTCTTAATGGTCACACTATTTGACTTTCGATAATCCACACATAATCTCAAACTTCCATCGTTTTTCTTCACAAATAATATTGGAGCTCCCCAAGGTAAAGTTCTTGGGCAGATAAATCCCTTTTCCACTAACTCTTGTAATTGCTCTCACAGTACTTGCATTTCTGCAAGTGACATTTAGTAGGGAACTTCAGATATTGGTTTCGTGCTAGGAATCAAATTAATGCAAAATTCAACTTCTCTTTCTGGGGGTAACCTTGGCAATTCATCTGGAAGTACATCTTCAAATTCATTGACAATTGGCACCATTTTAACCTTCGAAACTTCTTCCTCCATTGACACATCTTCCTTGGCCCCTACACATGCCAAGTAGTTCTGTCCCATTTCCACCGTAGTTACTCCTGCCAATATTCCCTTGTTACACAGACTTCTATATCCATAAATAATGAAAGGGATTGCTCCAGGAAATTTAAATTCCATATACTTATAATGACAATCAACACTGGCATAGCAATCATATAACCAATCCATTCCTAGTATAACATCAAACTCCAACATTGTTAATAACACCAAATTCATCAAGCTCTCCCGATGATTAATTTTCACTACGCCAAACTTATATACCAACTTTGCTGTATAAATTTCTTCTAAAACTGTGGTTACTATCAACGGGTCTATGATGATCTCGCAAGGTCTATTCAACTTTGACACAAAATTTGGAGAAACAAAAGAATAGGTGAACTCGAGATAAAATAAAACTAATGCTTTAAAATTGTAAATTAAAAGAGTACCTGTCACCGCATCGTTAGAAACAAGCACATCTTGTGGATGCAAAGTAAACACTCTGATTTATCTTCCCCCAAAAGTACCCTGTGGCACTAACTCCATAGGTTGGTTTTAGGAGGTAGAAGCTATCCCTTTGCCCTTGTCATGTCGACCTCTCCTAGCCAGAGATGAAACTGCAGATGCTACCGCAGATGCTAGTTGTACATATTCTTGACTAGTTCCTTGGAATCCCTTTTCATGTGGGCAGTCTCTTCGTATATGCCCCGGTTGACCACAGTTAAAGCACACATTATAAGTCTAAGCACAAGGCCCACATGCGCAGTACCACATTATGTACAAAAAGGACTCCTCTAACCCCTCGATCGACTATCATAGCTAGTCATTGTATTATTAGGTCCTCGACGATTGCCTATTCTTGAAAAGTTCCCACGATGAGGTAGACTACTAAATTGGAGATTTCTCCTCCACCCTTGAGGTCTAGTTGCCATTTGCCCTCTACTCTACATATTTTCCCTTTGACTAGATCGACGTGATCTCTCAAAAGTCATCTATTGACCAGTGTGCCTTTGACTAGTCTATCCTATGCTCTCACGAAGTGCCCTAGCCTCCATATTACGTCCTTCTATTAATCGGGCACAATCCACAGCATCAGAATACGAATCGAAACTCTATAGAGCAACCACTCTAAACAAGTACTCAAACAACCCAGCCATAAACCGTTCTATTCTTATTTCTTCTATCGACACCAAATATGGGGCGTACTTGGATAATTGTGTAAATTGCACATCGTACTCAAACACCGTCATACCGGGTGTCTGTCTTAAAGCCTCAAATTCCCTTGCCTTAGCTGCTCGTACACTTCAGGGCATGAATCTGTCCATGAAGGCCTTATCAAATTCCTCTCGACCGAGCGGATCGATATTACTAGGTCTACCCCACATATATGATGTGATCCATTGTTGCGCTACATCTTTAACACGAAAGCTAGCTAGTGTTACAGACCTTGCACTTGAAGCTCCCAAGGCATGACAGATCCTCTGCATTGTATATAGAAATCTACGTGGGTCATCTCTCACTGTGGAACCAGTAAAAGATGGTGGTTGCAGCTACATAAAAGCTGTTAAGAAAACTGAATCGTCTCCCTCATCCTCATCATATGGATCATCCTCATTCTTGTCATGACCCGAAACTCTCATCGAGCCCGTGACAACCGCCACAAAGTCCCGATAGACATTCCTACCCCGAATGCAGACCAAAACCTCAAAAGGCTTTCATATCAGTTTTCTCTTTTCCCCTGTGAGTGATAGTTACTAAAATTATGTTTTGAAGTGGTATTGACCATTTTCGATTCAAAAACAGTCAAAAAGAAAATTCTACTACACAAGGGTATTTTCGTCCATTTTCTCTAAAATTTTGAAATCGACTAAAAATGTAGTATGTGGGTGAAAAACACATATTTCATAATCAAACATATGTTTTGCTATCTAAAACCTACATTTGAAATGAAATTTTAGCAATTAAAATATAATAAAAATATTTAATAAAATATTCTATTTTCTTGTAAAATAATTTTTATAGAACAATCCGAAAATAATTTTTGAGACGTAAAAGTAAATAAAATTCTTACATATAGTAATAAAGTTAATCAGAGTATGCAATTAAAATTTACAATGACACGTGGGCCCCCGAACGACAAAATTGCACAAAGGCTGTGAATCGATAAACCTTTGATTTCCAAGGTTGCAACTCTAAAATTTGTCTCTTGACAATATCGGCTAACTACCGACTATCCTAAGCCTGAAATGGATGGAAATGAGGGTGGTGAGATTTTATAATCCCAGTGAGTAAACAAATATCACCCAAAATATCTAAAGTCGAAAAAATAGAGACGATCAAAACATTCCATCGTACTTTGATTTATAACATTCCAAACTCATTTCAACTAGATGAAATAAATTCATGTTTAGTCAAATAATCGATATGGCTTATGAATTCCTTAAAACTTGGCTTCTACCAAAACTCATACTCGGCGACACCTTGATCAAAGGCTTCCATCTGAGCCCGCCAAGGCTGTTAAAATTTCATATACACGTAAAACATATTTTTACGTTTGAAAATACAATCGTTCCTTGGCGTTAGCTGAGTTTGCCTTCACGTGGTGGTTTGACGTGAAGTGAACTCTATCATACCTCAAAACATACCCTTTACGCCTTTACAATTGAGATAAAAGTATATAATGGGGTTTACCGTGCCCCCTCTAAATAAGCTAGTCCACGGAAACCCAACTACTGCAGTAGTTCATATTCCACCAATTCAATAAACATTTCAATAGCATGACTTGGCAATTTCATTGCTAACCAATTTATCAGGACAAAGCAGGCAGTTCACATTTTTCAATACAATTATCAATTCAACCAATCATGGCATAATATCATAAGCCATTTAATTTAAATAATAATTTACAATAAAGCGTGTGGTCTCCAATTACTCTAATTTCAAATCAGCTATCAAATTTTCAATTCAATTTATAAAAATTTAATTTATTTTATAAATTCACATTTTTCTCATAAAAACAAGCAATTCACCAATTAAAATCATTTTTCCACAAAATCAACACATTGAATAAAATTACTCTAGATAATTAAGGTGATAATAAGGTTACTCACAGTACTAGGAGTTCGAAATACTCCTATTCTCAATCCTCAGGCGCAATGTATTTACTTTTACTAGTATAGTTTGCTCACCACCTATCCATAATGCATAGAAAACAATTCACTGAATTGGTGCTAAATTGATATAAAACCAAATCAGGCTCTATTCTAATGCATAAAATGAAATGTGAAATGCTCGGGTGACTATATAGATACTGTATCTTTTCTAAATTCTATTGTATACCTAAATAAATCGATATTGGCCTTATTTGATTTTTCACTTGATTAATTGGCTAATGTGTCCAATTTAACTCCAAATAACACCGTTTCTTTTCCAATACTTCAAATCACCAAATGAAAGTCAAATAACACAAAATCTAGCAAAATCATTTTCACATTTCCTCTTAGGAATTTCGGCCATGGTGGTGAATCAACACTAAAATTTTTCCTACTTGATTTTTACACCACAAACCATCAATTCTCAACCAATTCACTTGAAACAAAGTTAATCCACCATCAATACTCCACATGTAAAGTTCGACCATGAAGAGTACCAAAGATTGTGTGATTTTTTTTTCACTTGTTTTCATACTACACATCACTAACTAACTAAAAACACTAAACTCTATTGAAATCTAACCAATTCAAGCATCAAAACCTCTCTCTAAAGCTTTGACTAGCAAGAACACTATCATGAAATCTTGATTCTCAACCATTTAAAATGGAAAATAATGCACAAGAATGATAGATCACTAGCCAAATCAAGAAATTTTACCTTTATCACTTGTTTCCTTGAATTTTCACACTTTTCTCTTGAATCTTGGTGGCTAGGGTTTTTGTTCTTCTTTCCCTTTTTGTGCTTAGCTATGGCCAGCCAAATGAAGTGAAGAAAATGGGTTTAAATTGGCTTTTTAAAGGATAATATTTAAATAGTTAAAAATGTGCCATGTGTCACTTTTTTATTGGTCCACTTTTCATAACTTAATAATTAAGTATTCCATCTCCACCACACATAATTCCTCACTCATCCACAATAATAATAAGTGTAATTCATGTGCTGGACATGTGTTGGGTGGTGCAAAATTACAATTTTGGCCTCGGGGTGGCAAAATGATGATTTTGCCCTTATGCTCTGAAATACTGAAATTACAATTTTTCCCTTCTCAACCTCAAATCATACTCCAATAAGTTAAATGTGGTCAAAATCTTTTCTAAAAATTCCCATTTTATCCTCGAGTGGCAAAATTACCATTTTACCCATAAACCATAAAAATTCTAATTTCACTCCAAATCAGTCCTCAAACTCCATATGATGTTATTCCTGGACTTTAAAATTCTCAATTTCATCTTAAAATTCCTAGATTTGATCAAGCAAAGTGAAAATTTCTTTGATTTTGCTAGTGATTTACCTTACCCATGCATTTCTTTCCATTTTCCATGCTTGGAACTTGAGATCTCATGTTGAACCCATGCTGGCCGAACATTCATGGAGGAGTTTTGAGTCTTGATTTTGCTAGATTTCAATGGAATTTGGTGTTTTTAGTTGATTAATAATGTTGAGTGTGAAAATCTAGCAAGAAAAATACTTGTCATTTATTTAACCCATTTTGGCTGAATTTTCTAAGGGGAGAATTGATGTTGGAAATGATGATAATTCATGATATTTTGGTGATATTTGATGATTGGTGAGACTAGGAATTAAATGGGAATTTTTGGCATAAAAATATGAATTTTCACCTAGTGTATAAACTGGTGTATTTTGTGGTTTGGATTGATAAATTGAATCTCATTCATAGTCATTGAGGTAATTTAGGTAAAATTGGAGTGTAGAAAGTGAAAAGAATTGATTTGGAGTTATATTGGACACAATGGCCATTTTATCAAGTAATAGGCCAAATTAGGTCAACACCGTGTTTAAGCAAGATTCAGACAATTTTTGCATCTCATGGCATGCATTAGTGGTCTAAATTAGTTTATTATAATTTAGGGGCAATGTGGTAAATTTCTCGATTTTGTATTGCATCAAGGTAGTGAGTCCTCCAAGAACGGCAAGGAATGGCACCCGAGGATCACTAGTCAAAGTACCTCGAGAATTCGAACTTCAGAGAAATAGTGAGTGAACTTACTATCGCCTCAATTATCTGAAGTGATTTTTATATGTTTTTGGTGAATTCTACGAAAAAGGGATTTCAAAGATAAATTTTTATGTTCTATAAATAAATGTGTTTCAATGACATTATTTCATAAATTATTTTGAAATCTACTGTAATTTTGAAAAATAGAGTACTTGGAGACTGCTGTTTGTTGTATAATAAATTGTACTTTTAAATTGATATGGTTTATGAAAATGTGGCATGATTGGCTGATTGGTTATTGTGTTGGAAACTATACCAAATGTTGTTTGCCATGCAAGTTGGTTAGTATTAAAATGGCCTAGTCATGCTGCTAAAATTTTTGTTAATTTGGTGAGATATTTATTAGCTACTGCAATAGACGGGTTTCTGTGGACCGGACCTATTTAGAGAGGCACAGTAAATTCCGTATAATATACCTCTAACGAAAGGCGCGGAGGGTAACTCTTGAGGTATGATAGAGTTCACTGCACGTCGAACCACCACGTGGTAGTGAACTCCACTAACGCCAAGGAATGGCTGCATTATGAGAAATTATGAAATTTAAACAGCCTTAGTGGTCTCGGTCGGATACCTCTGATCAAGGTGTTACCGAGTATGATTTTGTTAGTGTAAGCCAAGTTTTTAGAAATTCATAAGCCATAATAATTTTTCATGTAAAAATGAATTTGTTTTACCTAGTGAAAAGAACGAAAATATTATGAATTCTTTTATAAGTTATTTATTCGTCTCCATTTACTCTCCTTTAGATAGTTTAGATGGTATCTGTTTACTCACTGGGATTTTATAATCTCACCACCCTTTTTTCCTCACATTTCAAGCTCAAAATAGCCCGTAATTAGCGAATTCGATCAAGGACCACAGTGGACTTGAATTGACAAGAATTGTAAGTTCACAGTTCTCGATGCATTTTGATTAGTTGTGGGGCCCACGTGTCACTATAATTTAAATTTCATACTTTGGTTGTTTATATTATAGTATGTAAGAATATATTTAGCTTTTACACTGCGAAAATTATTTACCGATAGCTTTATAAAAATTGTTTTATAAGAAAATAGATTATTTTATTGAAAAATCTTATTATATTCAAATAGTTACAATTTTTACTTCAAAAGAATGTTTTAGATACTTAAATTTATTTTTAAGCACGAAATATATGTTTTCTACTCATCTACTATATTTTTAGCCAGTTTCGAGGTTTTCGAAGAAAAATGACGAAAATGCTTCTGTGAGCCGAAAAATAATATTTTATTGTTTTGACTTGGAAATGTCTTATATTTCTCTGAAATATTATATTTAATAACTATTGCTCACCGGGGAAGTGCGAAAGCTGATGCTAAGCCTTGCAGGGTTCCGGTCGGCATTCTGGATATGAGTGCCTATCGAGACGTCGCGACGGTTGTCACGGGCCTAATGGGGAGTTTCGGGTCATGACATCTACATACTTGGATGCCTCGAAAAATTATTAAAAGTTAGTATCGTGCCTAGTGGTACAATTAAGTCAATTAAAACCTCGAACTAGTCCGAATAGAGATTTTAGGATGTAGTTAAGAGTTATGGACTCTTAGAATGTCTTAATATGGTGATTCGGAGTTTGAGGATTAATTTGGAGTCCAATTGAGAATTTTCGTAACGTAGGGATAAAATGGTCATTTTACCACCTGAGGGCAAAATTGGAATGTTGGACGAAATTTTTGACCAAGTTAGACTATTTTGAGCATAATTTGAATTTGAGAAGTAAAAATTTTCAATTTTGACATTTTTCGAGCATAAGGGTAAAACAGTCATTTCACATGTCCACAAGGACGTAATGGGAATTTTTAAAATTTTACACCACCATGACACTTGTCAAGCTCATGAATTTCACCTATTATCATATTATGCTTTGCATAATTGAGGTATTTTATGTGGTGGTGAGAAAGGGCTTAATACTTAAATTTTAAATATGAACCAATTATGTGATGACATGTGTCCACCTTTAATTCTTTTATAATTTCTTTTTTAAACTCAACATAAACTCTCCCATTCACTCTCTCATTGCCGTGCAAACCAAAGGAGAAAGGGGAAAAGAATAGAAACAAATCCTAAGGAAGAAAATTCAAGAGAAATTCACCGGTTATCGGAAAACAACATGATTTGAGGTAAGATTTCATGATTTAGCCTAAGATTTAACTTTCCCATGCCTTCTTTTTCATTTTCTATGGTTAAAACCCAAGTTTTCATGAAGGAAAACATGATGGCCAAACGTAAGGGGGAGGTTTTGATAATGGATTTTGTTAGATTTTATGATATCTTAGTGTTTTTTAGTTGTTTTGTGATATTCGGTATGAAAAACAAGCAAGAAAATCACATGCCCTTCATCAAACCCTCCTTGGTCGAATTCCATAGGGAATAGATTGATGATGAAATTTGTTATATTTCATGTTATTTAGCTCGTATTTGATGATTCGTGGTGTCAAAAATTATAAAGGAAAAATCAAACATAAAAATCATATTTTGACCAATTATATGTATATACACGTTATATGGTTCGGATGTGATAAATTAAGTCACAATCAAGTTCATTGAGGTACTTTGAATATAATTGTAGTATGGAAAGTGCAATGAATTGATTTGGAGTTGAATCAGATGTTTTGGCTAATTAAGCAATGTATAGTTCGAGTTAGGTCGAATACCATTTCAGTCCGATAACAATCGAACCTACGTAGAACACCATCTTTAAGTGATTATCCGAGCATTTCTCATTCAATTTCATGCATTCATATAAAGCCTGAAATAGTTTTATAACAATTTGGCACAAATGTATTGAATTACTTGTTGTGTATTATGTATAGGTGGTGAGCCCTCTGATAAAGGTAAGGATATCGTACCGAAGGACCAGGAGTAGGAGTACTTCCGTTATTGTGAGTAAATAGAGTATCATCTTAATTATCTAAAGTAGTTTATACTTGTTTTATGATTTCAAAGAATAATGAACTTAAATTACAAATTATTATGTTTTACAATTGAAGTGTTGGTTAAATGAAATAAGACTCATAAATTGTTTTGAAATTGAATGTTGGTTTTGAAAATTGAGTAAGTGGAGACTATATACTTGTATTATATATATATATGTTTTGACTATTGTTCGTTATGCCGACCTTACTTTGTAATGAATGTTTTGACATAACGAGATTTGTAATTGATATATGGTTTGAATTGATGGCTTATGACAATGTGATGGCATGAATTGCTGGATTTGGGTTTGTGTGAAACATATGAACTGTTTTGTTTTACCTTGACAAGCTGGGTAATATCATATTAGCCATGTCATGCCGTCGAAATTTTATTGATTTGGTGGGTTATTTGATTAGCTTACTACAGTGGACGGATTTCGTGGATCGGACTATTAGAGAGGCACGGTAAACTCTGTTATATTTTACCTTAGTATGAGAGGCGCGAAGGGTATCTCCTAAGGTAGTTTAGAGTTCACTTCACGCCGAACCACCACGTGAGGGTGAAACTCAGCCAAAGCCAAGGAACGGCTATGTTTTTAAAAGTAAAAACATGTTTTATGTGTAAATGTCTTTTTAACAGCCTTGGCGGACTCGGTTGGATGCCTGGGCCAAGGTGTCACTAAGTATAAGTTTTAGCACGAGCCAAGTTTTAAGAAAGTCAAACCTTGTTGATTATTTGATGAAATGTAATTATTTTATGTGGGTTGAAATGAGTTTTAATGTTATGAATTATATTATGATGAAATGCTTTAATTGTCTCCATTTACTCGACTTTAGATGTTATAGACGATCTTTGCTTACTCACTGAGTTATAAAAACTTACCACCCTTCTTTCACCCATTTTAGGCTTGGGGCAATCTATAGATAGCCAATTTTGTCAAGGGTTCGCTGTTGGATTCGCACCCTTAGAAGTCGTAGGTCTACAGTCTTGTTTATTTATGTTATTTTGGGGCTCACATGTCATTGTAGAATATTTTGTATACCTTAGCTTAGTGTGCAATTATATATATGAATTTATTTTGTTATTATGCTACATTAACTGTTTATGTAGGATTCTATAAATATTGTTTTATATGAAAATAGAATATTTTTATTCAATATTTTTATTTAGTTTGATTAGCCGTAATTTCATTTTAAATGGATGATTTGGATCACTAAACTTATTTTAAGATATGAAATGTATATTTTTCAATTATATCCTATATTTTTAATAGGTTTCAAAATTTTTGAGTAAAATGACCAAAATACCCTTATGCGGTAGAAATTAATTTTTGACTGTTTTTGATTTGAAAATAGTCTATATTCCTTTAAAACATGATATTTAGTAACTGTTGCTCACAAGGGAGGTGCAAAACTGATGCTAGAGCCTTGCGAGGTTTCGATTGACATTTCGGGTAAGGTATGTCTATCAGGACATCACGACGGTTGTCACGGGCTCGAAGAGAGTACCAAGTCGTGATAATTAGAGTAATCAAGTGGACTTCAATAATAAGGTGCTTGTCCCCCTTTGTTGAAAACTAATACATAATAGAATATTTACATACATAGTAGATTTGTAAACAATTTGAAAACCATTGTATCAATCTGTAGTACCCCGTACTTTTATATGGTGGCTAATAAAGTTTACGGATACCAACAGAGGTGAATTACCGAGTTAAAAGGGTAATTCAGAAGTGAACCTATGAAACCTCGACCTCTAGGGACACGTAACTAGAAGTAGACATGATAATATGGATCAGGGGTAATTTCATAATTTCTCTTAATGAGCTCCTACTAGTGGGTTTTCTAATGCTATTAAGGTCTAAATAGGCCTAAGGAATGAATAAATGATGTTTATGATGGTAAAATAAATGAAGAAGATAAAAATAATGATAATCTCCACGATAAGGGTAAAATGGTCATTTTGCATCTTGGGTTTAATTTTTTTTTGTTTTTATGAACTCAAGTATTTTTAAACTATTATGCATCTTGTCTTAGTGTCAAAAGAGTAAAAAGATTGCACAAAGGATAGGAAGAAGACAAAGTCACCATGTTAAGGGCATTTTGGTAATTTATGTGAGAATTGGATAAACTATAGATATAAATATCTAAAGCTCCAGCAATTTCTAGCAACTTTTCTTCTTCCTCCCCTCTCTTCTCTCCATCCTCCATGGGAGGAAAACCTTTATTCCTCCATAACCTTCGCATAGAAAAATCCAAATTTCATGTTTTTGCCCACTTTTTCATAGGGTTTTTCATACTCTTCCACTCTCTCACCTTAAAACCCTTAAAAGGTCTTACTTCCATACTTTCTCTCACTAGTTGAAAGTTTAGAAAGAGAAAGAGGGATTTTCCATGATAGCTTGAGTATTCTTGAGAAAGAATTCAACTACAAATCCATCAAAGTGAGTATGAGTTAAGGTTAATTCTTTTAGTTATTGATGAAGGTCAACAAGTTGATATATGTGGGTTGTTTTATTGTGGAAGGTTATTTATTATTTCTAATGTGACTAGAGTAGTATTAAGGAATGGCTAGTCAAATAGCAATTGGAGACTAGTTAGGAATAACTAGTAAAGCTTGATTTAAGAAATAGCTTTTGGAATCATATTAATGCCAATTTGGGGTGGATTGTGATGCTGTATGTGTGATAGGTTCCAACAAGGCCACACATGCCCATTTGGAACATTACTTGAAGTTAGAGACAAGTAAAAGAATCAACGAAACCGGTGAGTGAACTTACATTTTAAAATTGTTTTGGGAATGTGAATGTATTTGAACAAAACGTTTGAATGATTTTATCCAACTTTTCTTTAAAAATGGGTGCCTTATGAACAAGCCCTTGATAAAATCTTTGAATGTTGTGAAATGGAAAAAAAAAAGATGAATCTATGTGCTCTTTTATTTTGTTGATATATATATAGGAGTATATGTTGTACCTTGATAACTAATATTGTGTGATGATGATAACCCGACTATGTGCGAGTAGGGAGTGCACATGAGCTGATGATGACCTAGCTATGTGTGAGTAGGGAGTGCACATAATGATGAATGAAGTGGAGTGGTGTGCTTGTTTATATGTGTTTATATATGTATATGTGATAGCAAGTTTATGATTATAATATGTGATTATTTTGAATGTTGATTACTTGATTATTGTCAATGTGTTCACTTCGATGTGCAATATGGTAGAGATGGATTTTGTGACATGTGAAAACCCCTTAGTTGTCATCTGCCCTGAATCTCGCTGTAGCGAGAATGGATTCTCGTTGCAACTAGAAACTCGAGGGTGGTTCTAGATTCCTGTGCACTACTTTTAATTTGACAACGATTTTCACCACTTTCCAGTCAGAATTGGGCACAGTGTAAACATCAAAGTTGTAGCTCAGCCTCTTATCTTTCTAATGGTCTAAAAATCATGTCAATTGGACCTTTGTAGGGTGAGACATACTTGGAAAATCGAAACATATGCAAACCAATTACAAATGTGCCAAGTCCGACCCTAAATTATCTGACATGACATTTATATATGTGTGACATCATGCCTGCATATCTAAATAGCCCGGTATAGTTGATAAAAGCCAGTATTATAGTTAGAACTACAAATAAGTTGATTTATGCCTTTAACTAATAAAATAGATATTTTAAAGTGAAATAGGAAATTTCACAGTCTAGGGATTACTCGAAACAGTAATTCAGAGTTCGATGGCCAATTTAGAGTCAATCGAAAAAATTGATCGATTAGGAACAAAAAGATCATTTTGTCATTTAAGGACAAAATAGAGATTTTTATAAAATATTTTGATTACATTTGACCAAGAATAATTATATAAAATATAATATGATCATTCGAGCATAAAATGAAGTTTAGTAGTGAAAAACTGTGATTCTCGATATTTTTGGAACACAAGGGTAAAATAGTACTTTTGCCACTAGAGGACGAAACGGGAGTTTTTAGAAAAGAATTTGACCCCATTTGATTAAGATTAATCAATTGAAGTGTTATTTGAGATTGAAAAGTGGAAAAAATGTAATTTCGGTACATTTCGGAGTATAGGGGTAAAATCGTAATTTTTCTATCTTAGGGGCAAATCGGTAAATTTTTCACCTCAGCACTTGTAAAGACCAAGGTATTTTGTTTAACAATGGAATGGATAAATATTGAAATATTTGTGGTGGAAAATTTAGAAGAAAAATTCAAAAAGTTAAAAAAATGGGCCAATGGCATTACGCCATGTGGCAAGCTATTTTAAGTTATTATTAAACTAATAAAATCAGCACATAACCCTCACTTTCTCTCACCAAATTCGGCACAAACCTGAACCAAAGGGAAAAGAAAGGAAACAAAGGGGGGAAAACCAAAAATTAGCCAAAAATCAAGAGATTTCAAGTTGTTTTCATGAATCAAGCAAAACCAAGGTAAGATTTCTTTAGTTTTACTCTAACCCTAGTTTACCCATGCTTTAGTTCTTATTTTCCATGGTTGAGTGATGAGTTATCATGTTGAATTCCTTGAGGCCGAATGGGTATGGATGATAATTTGATGTTGGATTTGCTTGAATTTGAACTATGTTATGGTTTAGTGATAGTTAAGCATGATTATGAACAAAATTACAAGAAAAACATTCAATTTCTCTAGGGTTCTTTGTTGGCCGAACCATGAGAGTTGAATATCAAGGAGGAATTGTTTGAATTTCAAGGAAAATGGATTGGAAAAATGAAGAATTAAGTGAGAAATGTGATTAGGAAAAATTACGATGTTAATACATCGTAATGACCAAATTTTTACCTAAAGAAATTGAAGGATTTCAATGCTGAAATTTAATTATTTGAAATGTGATTGGTGAATTAAGATATTATAGGAGAAATGAAGTAATTTAGACGTGATTTGGACATAATTGTCAATTAGTCGGGTGATCGGTCAAATTTAGTCGATACCACATTTAGGCGACATTCGGACGGATTTTGCATTTGCATATCATGCATTAGTAATTTAAATTAGTTTATATTAACTTAGGGGTAATATAGTAAATTTTCTAATTTTATTCTATGTGAAGGTGGTGAGACATCCGAAAAAGGCAAAGAGATTACGCCTGAGGACCACTAGTGCGAGTGTACCAGAAAATTTGAACTTTCGAAAACGGTGATTAAATTATTTATAGCTTTATTTACCTAAAGTAATTTTATTAAATCTATTGATTTTATGATAAAATTAATTGAATTGGTGAAATGCCTATTTTATGAGAAAAATGTAGATTTTCTAAATAAATTGAATTTCTACAATAAGTTTAATTTACTATAAATTGAATTGAAGATTTTATGAATTATTTGAAAAATTGAGTAATTGGAGACCCCTATTTTATCATAAAGTATTATTGGATTCACTTGGCTTATGATAATGTAGTGTGATTGGCTGATTGGTTAATTACATTGAAAAATGTGAAATTGTATGCCTCGTACTGAATAAATTGTCAATCATGCTATTAAATGTTTTATTTAATTGGTGGATTGTTATCTGCTGCAGTAGATGGGTTTTTGTGAACCAGCCTAATCAGAGGTGGCACGATAAAACCCCTATATATTGATATCTCAGTTGTAGAGGCGTGCAGGGTTATTTAATTGTCCTGAGATATGACAGAGTCACTTCACGCTAAACCACCGGGTGAAGGCGAACTCAGCTAACACCAAGGAAAGGCTTGTTTTGAAAAATTTTCGAGAACTTTAATAGCCTTGGTGGACTCGGTTAGATGCCTCAGCCAAAGTATCCCCGAGTATGTATTTCATGGCACGAGCCACGATTTTGATAAATCATAAGCCTTATTATTATTATTATAATATTTGTTATTATGTGAGTAAATTAAAATTACTCACACTGGTTTAAATAAGGTTTCATGTTATCAAACCCTTGTGATATAAAAAGATTTTCTTTGTCTCCTATTACTCGCCTTTAGATATTTTATGAGATATTTATTTACTCATTGAGTTGTGTAAACTCACCACTCTCCCTTCCAACATTTCAGGACCAAACTAGTTGTAGATAGCCGTGTTTGCGGAGGACGACAGTTGGTTTTTGCAACCTCATTCCATAGTAGGTTTCTGTCCTCCTTTCTTTTATGTATCTGTGGACCCACGAGTCACTGTAAATTACTGCATACTATGTCTATTTGTATTTCAGCATGTAAAATTTTATTTAGTGCTTACGCTATAAAACTTATTTACTGAACACTCTGTAAATATTGTTTTATAAGAAATTGTAGTATTTTGTTAAATATTTTTATTATATTTATATCCGATGATTTCTATTTCATTTAAAATAAATGTTTTAGTTAACGAAACGTGCCTCTGATTTCGAAATGGGTATTTTCTATGAATCTACTTTGCAAATTAAAAAGATTTGAAATTTTACGACGAAAATTAACTAAAATGCCCTTGTGAGTCAGAAGTCGTTTTATGAATATTGTGAAATGGAAATTTGTTAAAACGTGGCGTTCGACGACTGTCGCTCACAAAAAAGATAAGGACATTAATACAATAGCCTTACAGGGTTTCAGTTGGTATTCGGGGTATGGATACCTATCGAGACGACTTGGCGGTTGTCGCAAGCCCGATAAAAGTTTCGGGTCGTGACAATTCGATTGGTATCAAAGCTCTTGGTTTTGAAATTTGATTTTTAAGAGTTGGTTTTAAAAAGTCATTTTTAAAGTTTACAATGTCAGTGTGGCCCTAAGTTAGGTTAAGTCAGGTTAGGTTTACTAGGATGCATTTACATATAGAATCTGAGGTCGCTTAAATTTGCGTAAATTTTTCTTTGTAGATCGATATGCCTCCTAGACACGAGCAACCGCCCGTTACTCGATCAACCGGGAGAGGAAGGGGTCATTCCTAACCTCGGCTATTAGAGGCGGTAGAGGAGGATACAACTACATCTACATTTCGAGCAGCACCTGCCGTTGAACAAGCAGAGAGTCCTCCACATCCACCACCTCCCCCGCCACTTGCTAGTGCTCTTGCCATGCCACTTGAAGCGGCACAGGCATTGGCAGCATTTTTTACTGCGACGGCTAGTCAAACTCATACTGGTCAAGTTCCACCTCCAATGCCCCTCGTTATACCTACAGTAACACCACCGCACCGAAAGTCTCCGTCTTCAAGAAGTTGAAGGAAGCTAGGCAGCTTGGCTGTATTTCTTTTTCGAGTAAGTTAGATGCGACTCCGATGAAGGATTGGATTAATCAGATATCCGAGACCTTTGTGGACATGAGACTGGATGATGAGATGAAAGTAATGGTAGCCACAAGGTTGTTGGAGAAATGGGCTTGTACTTGGTGGAGTGCAGTAAAATCTCATTCCACTATGCCATTGACCTGGACAGATTTTCTTAGAGAGTTCGATGGTCAGCACTTCACGTACTTCCATCAAAAAAAGAAGAGAATGGAATTTTTGAGCCTGAAATAGGGAAATTCAACGGTGGAGGAGTATGAGACTCGTTTTAACGAGTTGATGTTGTATGTTCCGGAATTGGTGAGGATGGAGCAAGAACAGGCAAGTCACTTCGAGGAAGGACTTCGTAATGATATCAAAGAGAAGATCATTATAACAGGTGGTGCAGATGGCTCTAAGGCCCGGAAAGCTCGCTAATGAAAACCAAAGGATGCGAGCTGAGTTTGCTAAGTGGAGGAACCTGAGTGTATCCTCTAGTCAGCCACCCAAGAGAGGCAGGGACACATATGCTTCTGGGAGTACCACCTCTGTTTCGGTGACATCTCCTCGACCCCAGTTTTCGCAATCACAACAGATACCTCTGAGGTTTAGTAGATCGAGGATGACTAGTTCGGGAAAAAGTTTTGGAGGTTCAAATAGATGCAGTAGTTGTAGGAAATTTCATATTGGGTTGTGCAAGGTGCTTGTACAATGCTATCATTATGGACAGACGGGTCATATTAAGAGGAATTGTCTGCAGTTCGGACAGGGTACAGTAACTGCCCTATCTCAACCCGTCTGTACGGATGTACAGAGGAGAGAGTCGATTGGGCCACAGCAAAGGCAAGGAGTGGTCATACGATATAGTGTGGGGAGTAACACTTCAGCGCATCTATCTTCCAAACCACTAGTTCGCACTCCGATGAGGGTATTTGCAGTTACAGAAGAGGAAACGCGTGCTCGACCTAGCACCGTGACAGGTACCATGTCTTTATTTGGTAGAGATGCATATGTTTTAATTGACTCTGGCTCTGATAGGTCCTATGTCAGTACCACATTTGCATCATTTGTGGATAGAAACCTGTCACCATTAAAGGAAGAAATCATAATTCACTCCTCTAGGAGAGCATCTAGTTAGAAATAGTTGCTATAGAGATTATAGGGTAAAAATCGGTGAGGAAGAATTTAGGGGTGATTTGATTCCTTTCAAGATCATGGATTTTGATCTGATATTGGGTATGGACCGGTTGAGTGCCCATCGAGCAAATGTAGATTGCTTCAGAAAAGAAGTTGTAATTCAAAATTCAGAGATAGCAGATATTGTGTTTGTAGGGGAACGCCGGATATTACCATCTTGTGTAATTTCGACCATCAAAGCCTTGAAATTGGTGCAGAAAGGGTACCCAGCTTATTTGGCCCATGTGATTGATACCTCAGTAGGGGAACCTAGATTAGAGGATGTCTCAATAGTGGGAGAGTTCCCAAATGTATTTCCAGATAACTTACCTGGACTACCTCCACATCGAGAGCTTGAGTTCCTTATTGATTTACTTCCGGGTATTGCACCTATTTCTATTCCCCCATATCGAATGGCTCCCATGGAATTGAAAGAATTAAAGGTTCAGTTGCAAGACCTAGTAGATAAGGGTTTCATTCGTCCTAGTATTTCTCCTTGGGGAGCACCAGTCTTGTTTATTAAAAAGAAAGATGGTACTCTTTGACTGTGTGTCAATTATCGATAGTTGAATAGAGTGACTATCAAGAATAAGTATCATCTACCCTGGATAGATGATCTCTTTGATCAATTGTGAGGTGCTAGGGTATTCTCTAAAATTGATTTGAGGTATGGGTACTATTAGTTGAAAATTAAAGAGTAGGATGTACCCAAGACTGCATTCAAGACTAGGTATAGGCATTATGAATTTATGGTGATGCCGTTTGGATTGACTAATGCTCCAGCAGCATTCATGGATCTCATGAACATGGTGTTTCATCTGTATTTAGACAAGTTTATGATAGTCTTTATCGATGACATCTTGGTATATTCGAGGAGTATTGATAATCATGCTACCTATTTACGTATTGTGTTGCAGACTTTACGTGAGGACAACTCTACGCCAAATTCTCTAAATGTGAATTATGGCTGAAGTAAGTGAATTTCTTGGGACATGTAGTGTCTGGTGCTGGAATTTATGCAAATCCCAAGAAAATCGAGGCAATATTACAATGGGAGCAACCGAGAACAGTTACGGAGATTCGTAGTTTTCTCATATTAGCTGGTTATTATCGGAGGTTTGTTCAAGGATTCTCCCTAATAGTTGCTCCATTGACTCGCTTGACTCATAAAGGCGTTAAGTTTGATTGGGATGATGTTTGTGAGAGTCGGTTTCAAGAGCTAAAGAATAAATTAACCTCCGTTCCTATTTTAACACTTCCAATGAATGGAAAGGAGTTTGTGGTATATAGTGATGCTTCTAAATTGGGTTTGGGATGTGTACTGATGCAGGATGAAAAAGCAATAGCCTATACTTCCCAACAGTTGAAGAAGCATGAGGTAAACTACCCTACCCATGATCTTGAATTAGCAACAGTTGTATTTGCATTAAAGATTTGGAGACATTATCTATATGGTGAGCGGTGTCGTTTTTTTACTGATCATAAAAGTTTGAAGTATTTGCTCACCCAGAAAGAGCTTAATTTGAGACAGAGAAGATGGCCTAAGTTAATAAAGGATTACGACCTAGTGATTGACTATCACCCTGGGAAGGCGAATGTAGTAGCAGATGCCTTAAGTCGTAAATCCTCATCATTGACAGCAGCAACATTTCATAGTTCTTATTTCTCTATGTTAATTGAAATGAAGTCCTTAAGGATCCAGTTGAATAATGGTGAAAATGGATCTCTACCTGCCAAATTCTTGGTAAGGCCTTCATTGTTGAATCAGATCAAAAAGTTGCAACAGTCTGATGATGAGTTGAGACAGGTAGCTCAAAAGCTGCAAGATAGGGAAGTTAGTGAATTCAGACTTGGAGATGATGGTATGCTGATGTTTAGAGACCGAGTTTGTGTTCCGAGTGATGGACAGTTAAGACAAGCTACTTTAGAGGAAGCACATTCATCCGCCTACGCCATGCATCCCGGTAGCACCAAGATGTATCGGACTGTTAAGGAAAACTATTGGTGGCCGGGCATGAAGAGGGACATAACAGAATTTGTAGCAAAATGTCTCGTATGCCAACAAGCTAATGCAGAACATCAAAAGCCAACAGGTACTCTTCAGCCTCTACCGATTCCCGAGTGAATGTGGGAACATGTAACTATGGATTTTGTGTTGGGTTTGCCACAGACACAAAGCAAGAAAGATGCCATCTGGGTGATTGTTGACAGATTAACCAAGTCCGCTCATTTTCTAGCTATCCATAGTACATACTCTATTGAGAAGTTAGCTAAGCTCTACATAGGCGAGGTAGTGAGACCACACGAAGTACCAATTTCCATTGTGTCAGATCGGGATCCCCGATACACATCTCAATTTTAGCCAAAATTCCAGAAAGCTCTCGAAACCAAGTTGAGATTCAGCACAGCCTTTCATCCGCAGATTGACGGTCAGTCTGAGAGGACTATTCAGACCTTAGAGGACATGTTACGGGCTTGTGTCATCAACTTCACTAGGAGTTGAGACAGACACTTGCCTATGGTGGAGTTTGCATACAATAATAGTTTTTAGTCCAGTATTGGTATGGCATCATACGAAGCCTTGTATGGAAGAAAATGTTGAACTCCACTATGTTGGGATGAAGTAGGTGAAAGGAAACTAGTTAATGTGGAATTGATTGATCTAACAAATGAAAAGATCGAAGTCATTCGAGAACAACTAAAGGCAGTACAGGATAAGCATAAGAGCTGTGCTGACAGAAGGAGAAAAGATTTAGAGTTCAAAGTAGATGATAAAGTTTTTCTTAAGGTTTCTCCTTGGAAAGGTAACAATTTGAAAATTTTGAAATATTAAGTCTTGTTTAATTTCACTATTATGACAAATTGTGGTATCTATTGGGAAATGAAAAGTGTGATTCGATTCACAAAGCGGGGAAAGCTAAACCCTAGATATATCGGACCCTTTCGAATTACTAAGAGGATAGGGCCAGTGGCTTACAGACTTGAGTTACCCCCAGAACTAGATCGAATTCATAATTTCTTCCATGTTTCAATGTTCAAGAAATATGTACCTGATCCTTTTCACATTCTCGAGACACCTCCGATTGAACTGCAGGAAGATTTGAAGTTCGAGGTGCAGCCTATTCGAATTCTAGATCGAAAGGATCGAGTATTGAGGAACAAGAGCATTCCCATGGTGAAAGTCTTATGGAAAAATGCTCGTATTGAAGAGATGACATGGGAAGTCGAACAATAGATGAGAAACCAATACCCACACTTGTTCTTGGAATTGAGTAAGTTAAATTTTGAGGACAAGATTTTATTTTAAGGGGGATAGTGTTGTCAAGCCTGACCCTAAATTATCTGACATGACATTTATATATTTGTGACATCATGCCTGCATATCTTAATAGCCCGGTAGAATTGATAAAAGTCGGTATTATACTTAGAAGTACAAATAAGTTGATTTATGCCTCGAACTAATAAAATAGGGATTTTAAAGTGAAATAGGAAATTTCACAATCAAAAGATTACTTGAAATAGTAATTCGAAGTTCGAGGACCAATTTGGAGTCAATCAAGAAAATTGACCGATTAAGGATAAAATGGTCATTTTGTCATTTAAGGACCAAATGGAGATTTTTATAAACGATTTTAATTACATTTGACCAAGAATAATTATATGAAATATAATATGATCATTGGAGCATAAAATGAAGTATAGCAGTGAAAACTGTGATTCTCGATATTTTTGGAGTAAAAGGGTAAAATAGTAATTTTACCACTAGAGGACGAAACAAGAATTTTTAGAAAATATTTTGGCCCTATTTGATTAAGATTAATCAATTGAAGTGTTATTTGAGGTTGAAAAGTGGAAAAAATGTAATTCCGGTACATTTCGGAGTATAGGGGTAAAATCGTAATTTTTTCATCTCGGGGGCAAATCGGTAAATTGTTCTCCCCAGCACTTTTCAAGACCAAGGGATTTTATTTAATAATGGAATGGATAAATATTGAAATGTTTGTGGCGGAAGATTTACAAGAAAAAGTCAAAAAGTTAAAAAAATAGGCCAATAGCATTATGCCATGTGGCAAGCTATTTTAAGTTATTATTAAACTAATAAAATCAGCACATAACCCTCACTTTCTCTCACCAAATTCAGCACAAACCTGAACCAAAGGGAAAGGAAAGGAAACAAAAGGGGAAAAACCAAAAATTAGCCAAAAATCAAGAGATTTCAAGTTGTTTTCATGAATCAAGCAAAACTAAGGTCAGATTTCTTTAGTTTTACTCTAACCCTAGCTTACCCATGCTTTAGTTCTTATTTTTCATGGTTGAATGATGAGTTATCATGTTGAATTCATTGAGGCCGAATGGGTATGGATGATAATTTGATGTTGGATTTGCTTGAATTTGAACTATGTTAAGGTTTATAATAGTTAAGCATGATTATGAACAAAATTACAAGAAAAACATTCAATTTCTCTAGGGTTCTTTGTTGGTCGAACCATGAGGGTTGAATATCAAGGAGGAATTGTTTGAATTTCAAGGAAAATGGATTGGAAAAATGAATAATTAAGTGAGAAATGTGACTAGGAAAAATTACGAAGTTAGTACACCGTAATGACCAAATTTTTACTTGAAGAAATTGAAGGATTTTAATGCTGAAATTTAATTATTTGAAATGTGATTGGTGAATTAAGATATTTGAGGAGAAATGAAGTAATTTGGATGTGATTTGGACATAATTGTCAATTAATCGGGTGATCGGTCAAATTTAATCAATACTGCATTTAGGCGACATTCGGACGCATTTTGCATTTGCATATCATGCATTAGTAATTTAAATTAGTTTATATTAACTTAGGGGTAATATAGTAAATTTTCTAATTTTATTCTATGTGAAGGTGGTGA
Organism: Theobroma grandiflorum; assembly: GCA_036013995.1. Lineage (NCBI taxonomy): Eukaryota > Viridiplantae > Streptophyta > Magnoliopsida > Malvales > Malvaceae > Theobroma > Theobroma grandiflorum. Next base: position 12,854,332 of record CP142126.1, read on the forward strand.
GACGTACGAAAAAGGCAAAAAGATCGCGCTTGAGGACCACTAGTGCGAGTGTACCCGAAAATTTGAACTTTCGAAAACGGTGAGTGAATTATTTATAGCTTTATTTACCTAAAGTAATTTTATTATATCTATTGATTTTATGATAAAATTAATTGAATTGGTGAAATGCCTATTTTATGAGAAAAATGTAGATTTTCTAAGTAAATTGAATTTCTACAATAAGTTTAATTTATTATAAATTGAATTGAAGATTTTATGAATTATTTGAAAAATTGAGTAATCGAAGACCCTTATTTTATCATAAAGTATTATTGGATTCACTTGGCTTAGGATACTGTAGTGCGATTGGCTGATTCGTTAATTATATTAAAAAATGTGAAATTGTATGCCTCGTACCGAATAAATTGCCAATCATGCTATTAAATGTTTTATTTAATTGGTGGACTGTTATCTGCTGCAGTAGATGGGTTTCCGTGAATCGGCCTAATCAGAGGTAGCACGGTAAAACCCCTATATATTGATACCTCAGTTGTAGAGGCGTGCAGGGTTATTTAATTGTCCTGAGATATAACAAAGTCACTTCACGCTAAACCACCGGGTGAAGGCGAACTCAGCTAACGCCAAGGAAAGGCTTGTTTTGAAAAATTACGAGAACTTTAATAGCTTTGGTAGACTTGGTTAGATGCCTCGGCCAAAGTATCCCCGAGTATGTATTTCATGGCACGAGCCACGATTTTGATAAATCATAAGCCTTACTATTATTATTATCATATTTGTTATTATGTGAGTAAATTAAAATTACTCACACTGGTTTAAATAAGGTTTCATATTATGAAACCCTTGTGATATAAAAAGATTTTATTTGTCTCCTATTACTCGCCTTTAGATATTTTAGGAGATATTTATTTACTCACTGAGTTGTGTAAACTCACCACTCTCCTTTCCAACATTTCAAGACCAGACTAGTTGTAGATAGCCGTGTTTGTGGAGGACGACAGTTGGTTTTTGCAACCTCATTCCATAGTAGGTTTCTGTCATTCTTTCTTTTGTATATCTGTGGGCCCATGAGTTGCTGTAAATTACTGCATACTCTGTCTATTTGTATTTCAACATGTAAAATTTTATTTAGTGCTTACGCTATAAAACTTATTTACTAAACACTCTGTAAATATTGTTTTATAAGAAATTGTAGTATTTTGTTAAATATTTTTATTATATTTATATCCGATGATTTCTATTTCATTTAAAATAAATGCTTTAGTTAACGAAACGCGCCTCTGATTTCGAAATGGGTATTTTCCGTGAATTTGCTACGCAAATTAAAAAAATTTGAAATTTTACGACGAAAATGACCCAAAATGCCTCTGTGAGTTGGAAGTCGTTTTATGAATATTGTGAAATGAAAATTTGTTAAAATGTGGCGTTCGACGACTGTCGCTCACAAAAGAAATAAGGACACTGATACAATAGCCTTGCAGGGTTTCGGTTGGTATTCGGGGTATGGATACCTATCGAGACGTCGTGGCGGTTGTCGCGGGCCCAATAAGAGTTCCAGGTCATGACAAAATGGGTAAAGTGATCAACATCAAAGTTGTATCCCATTCTCTTATCTTTCTTATGACCCAAAGATTATGTCAATTGGACTTTTGTAGTGGGAGATATCCCTAAAAACCAAAACACATACAAACCAGGAATGTTTCTCACTGTAGCCAGAAACTTGCTGTCATGCTAGTTACCTTACTTGATTATGACTTATTTTTTGCCCATTTAACTTCATGGATTGCTCATGCATTTTTCAACACTTTGAACCTATTAATCAAAGTTTGAAATGTGGGGTTTTTAGTAAGAAATTAACTCAATTGCATTGTTTTCGAAACAAATGCATCATGATTTCTAAGTTTTCCTTATTGATTGCTTGTTCCCTTCTTATGTTCACTCATTGAATTTTATACTCATGTTTTTAAACTTTATGTTTTCAAATTCGGAGTCAGTTGGGACCTAGATTGAGTGTCCACATATGCTCGTATTCTTGGTAGGTACTATGGCATCTCAGTAGCTATACTTTCATTCAAAGTCACTCTGTTGACGGTCAAGAGTCCTTTGCTTGTATACATATATATGTAATATAAATCACTAGGATTCATGTTATAAATGAGACATGTATATTTGATTAATAATGCAATTATGAGTTGGCAAATGGAAAACACTATTTTAACATAATACAGGTATGAATGTTTGATTGTTATAAAATGTTACTGAATATTTATTGTTGAGAATTACGATATATGGTTTTAGAAATGATGGTTGAGAATAATAATCGGGAATGCAATAAAAGGCTTGCTTGGGCTTAATGGGCTATACCCATTGAGCCCATGCGCCAGTCATGGCTTAAGATTTGGGCTGTGACACAATCATATCACATTCACAAAGAATTTATTTTTCTTAAAAGGTCATTGTTCATTCTTGAAACTCAAATCCTTTGATAAACTAGTTTAGAGGTATCATTTCAACATAGATAAATAATCCTCTTCATAAAAATCATGCCAACTTTACATATCAAAATAATTTGAAAGTGTTATATCCACTCACTTAGTTGGAGATTCGATTCATGGCTTCAATCACAACTCCATTTCAGTGAAATTCATGGAGTTTTCAAGTGTTATTATCATATAACAATCATCACAATCATTCCTAGAATAAAAATCTCGTAATAATAATTATAAATGCTTTCAAAAGTATTCGCGTTTAGTTCAAATAATTTTTTAGCTAAAACCCATGCTTAGAAACCTATATATATTTCATCCTTACCTTAAATGAGCTTAAATGCTTAAGGAAATCATAAAACCTTTAAACTTCAATCACCAATAGAAAATCTGGATAATAAAACAACTATTTAAGTTCTGAAAATCCAAGACCAAAAGATTTAGAATCATAAGAATGGAGTTTTAGGTTAAAAATGAGTTGGAAGAGCTTAAGAGTTGGGGTTTTACCTTGCAAATGTGATTGAGGGTTACCAACACTCAAAAAATAGGGTATATTTATAAGCTAGATAGTGAAAATACACTTTTACGCTTTTTATTTTTTTGAAATCGATAAAATGTATCCATACAATTGGCTTTAGAAAAAATGTATCAATAACTTATAAGCGTGTATCGATACATGTTCATCAAAAACCCTTTTTGGGCTAAATGTATCGATACATTTAAAACAAAATGTAGTTTCTGAGATAGATTGCCTATAAAACCAACCTAGCTTATTTTCATTAAATACCATTTAAGTAAATGTCCTCTTTACTTTTTATTTTCCATTTACTTAATATATCTAATGTAAATAAGCAAACAACTCCCCATTTGGATTCAATAAAAATATCAAAAAAATCAAAATCCAGAACAATCAAAATCTAAATTTTGGTTTCAAGAACAAAATCGAAAAAGTTGAACTGAAATTAAATATGTGCCTCCCATTTACCATAGCAAATATACCCCAAAAATTATGAAAAAATCATTTTTGTTATCTAACAATAAAAAGAATCATTATCGCCATGTTTTATTTTCAAAAGATTGTTCTATAAAAACCACATATTTGACCCCTTCCAAACTTAGAAAAGTTTTTGCTTCAAAAGTGACAAGAAGATTTTTTACTTCAAAAGTGACAGACAACAAAATGTATCGATGAATTCTTTTGAAGGTTAAAACTAAGTTTGATGTTTAAACTAAGAATATCTATAAAAGGTGGATTTTGCTGAATAAGTACAAAAGAGGAAGAATGTGTACAAATATTAGAGTGAAAGTACAAAAGAATTTTAAGCTCAAATGTGATTGCTTGTTCTTGTTTGGTTTTTCTCTTTCTCTCTCTTTTCTTTGCAAAGCTTGTTTCTCAAGTGTTTTTTTTTATTCCACACACTTGAATGCTCCCAAATGGTCTTTTTATAGTTAGAGGCATTGAAGGTGATTCAATAAAGAAACTAGTTGTTTTCATTTTGAATTATGTGTCCAGCAGAAAATTTGGATTGAGCTTTGAGGTGCAAAGGTTGATCTTTTAGAACTTTAGTGCCTTTATGTGAAACCTCGACCTTCATAGACGTGTAGTGGAGGTAGACACGATGACGTAGATCAAGGGTAGTTTTGTCATTTTTCTTGGTGAGCTCCTAGAAATGGGTTTTTCTAATATTATAAAGGTCTAAGTAGGCCTAAGGAGTAAATTATTGATATATATAATAACAAAATAAACAACAAAAATAGAAATAATGATAATTTCTATAGTAGAGGAAAAATGTTCATTTTAGACCTCAAGTATAAAATTTTAAGTTTTCGTGAACTCGAGTACCTCCAATCTATTATGGACCTTTTCTCAGTATCAAAAGAGTAAAAAGTTGAACTAAAAGGAAGAAAGAAGGTAAAGTTAACTATGCAATGGCATTTTTGTAAATAAAAAGAACTTTAGTCAACTTTAAGCATAAATATATAATTCTTCAGCAGCTTTCTCCTCACTTCCAACGGCTTCTTCTTCTTCTTTCCATCTTTTCTTCCCATTTCAAGTTTTCCATTTTCCATGGAGCCTCCTTGAAACCTCCATGACTTTCTCATGATAACCCCAATTCTTATGTTTTTATATACCTTGTCATAGGATTTTTTATGCTCTTTCACTTTTACACCTCAAGAACCCTCAAAAGTCTTTCCTTAATACTTTCTCTCACTAACTGGATGTTTTAGAGAGAAAAAGAGAGAAAAGCTTTCCATAATAGCTTGAAAACTCTTGAAAAGGAGTTTAACTACAAATCCACCAAGGTGAAAAATGAGTTAGGGTTGATTTTTAAGTTATTGATGAAGGTCAATAATTAGATCAGTGGGTTGTTTTATTGTTAAGGGTTGTTTATTCATTTCTAGTGTGACAACGATAGTACAAATAAATGGCTAGTCAAATAGCAATTGGAAATTAGTTAGGAATAACTAGTAAAGTTTGACTTAGGAAACAGCTTTTGGAATAATATTCACGTGAATTGAGTTGGCTGTGATGCTATTGTGTGTGATAGGTTCCAACGAGACCTCACATCCCCATTTAGAGCATTATGGAAGTTAGAGTCGATTAAAGAATCAATAAAGACAAGTGAGTGAACTTGCATTAAAATGTTTTGGGATAAATGCATATGTGTTGATTAGATCATTTGAAATATTTTATTGGTCTTTTCTTTAAAATGTACATGGGAAAAAGCCCTTGATAAAATGTTTTTTTTTTTATGCCGTGGAATATGTAATATGCTGAAACCATGTGTTCTTATATTATGTGGATATGTATGTTATGCATTGGATGATAATGTTGTGTGATAATTACAACCGTGCTTGTGCAGTGTAGGAGTGCACATACTAGTAATGATGTGGTGTGGGAGTGTTCATGATGATATGCCTTGTGGGGTGTAAGAGTGCACATGATGATTCTAGCTATGTGCGGTGTGGGAGTGCACATGGGCTAATAAGCCAGTGAATGTATACATGTTTACACATACCATAGAGAGGTTAGAGAAAATATTATGTGACTGCAATAAATGTTGAATGTTGAAATTGTTAATTGCTTTCAAATTGATTTTCATTGAAGCAAAAATGGATTTTCATTGCAACAAGAACCTTTTTTAACTTGATTGCCCTGTTTCTCGTTGCAGCAAAATTGCATTCTCGCTGCAGCAAACTCTCGGGCGTTGAGGGTTTGCACTAGCCCTGGTTTTCGCTACAGTGAAAATGTCACTGTCCAATTTTTGGGCCATGACCGATGCATGGACCCAATGGGCATAGCCTACTAAGCCTAAGCAAGCCTTTTTATACAACTTTTTCATCATTTCATCAAATGTTCCTGAAGTCACATTTCATAATTCCAACCTACAAGTACTTCAATAATGTGCCACATCAATCAAAAACTTGCATTTATATCAACTCAAAATTAGGTTAACCATTGCCAACTCATAGTGGCATTGCCAATCATAATATACATATATCATCTAAGACATATATCTTAGTAATTTATATCACATTTATCTAAACACAACAAAAAAACACTAGACTTCCAACAGAGTGACCTTGACCAAGGTACAGCTATTGAATGCCGAGATACCTACCAAAGGGACGAATCTATGTGGACCCTCGACCTAGTTTCCAACTGCCTCCTGATCTGAAAACATGAAGTTTAAAATAGTGAGTATAAACCCAGTGAGTGAACATAGGAAGGGAACAAGCATCAATACGAGAATTTTTAGAAAACATGAAGCACTTAGGTTGAAAACAATGCAACCACAATATAATTTCCATAACCTCTATATATATATATATAACATATATAAACATACATACGACCACAGCTCTCACCCCAACTCTCCCTCAGCTTATGTGCACTCCCATAGCGCACATAGCTAGGTCATTATCAGCTCGTGTGTACTCCTACACCGCACATGGCTAGGTCATCATCAGCTCATGTGCACTCCTACACTGCACATGGCTGAGTCATAATTATCACACAATAGTATCATTCAATGCATAACATACATATCAACATAAGGTGGGAACACATGAATTCATCACATTCATATTTCACAACATAAAAATGTTTTATCAAGGGCTTGTTTCCATGCAAATTTGTTTCAAAGAAAAACCAACAAAAATATTTCAGCGGCTCAATTAAGCATATAATCACTTATTCCAAAACCCTTTAATGCAACTTCACTTATCGATCCTCATTGATTCTTAAATCGACTTCAACTCCCACTAATGGTCCGAATGGCGATGTGGGGTCTTATTGGAACCTATCTGTCACAGCCCGATTTATGGGCCATGACCGACGCATGGGTCCAATGAGCCTAGCCCACCAAGCCCAAGCAAGCCTATCCCATTTTTATTACTTAACATCTCATTGATTAATATATCCATATGCATTCCGGATGGTGTGAAAGTAGCCCACTCATGATGGCAATATCGATTAAAATATACATTCAAGACATGTAACTTAATAATTTACATTACATGAACATATTCACAAACAAAAGGACCTGTGACTTTCAGCAAAGAAAATTTCTGTAAAAGGATTGTTATTGAATGCCAAACACCTACCCAGGAGACGAACTACGGGGACTCCTCGACTAGGATCCAACAATCTCCTGATCTGAAAACATGAATTTTTAAAACAGTGAGTACAAAACTCAATGAGTGAACCTTAGAAGGGAACAAGCAGTAATAATCAGGAAGTTGAGAACCATGATGCACTTATTTGGAAACAAGACAATTTACATCAAGTTAATTTTAAAACCCCTTCCACTTAACCCGGAGTTATTAAACATTCAATGATAAAGCAACTATGAAGTTACACCAATCATTCTAGCAAGATAGCAAAATCGACGGTTTATCACAAACCGTCACAAAACAAGGGTTTCGCTCAACCATACGAGGGTTTCCTGCTAGAACCCTTTTTCCACAATTTAAAACAATTCACAATAAAGGAGAAATTTCTCAAGGTTCACATACCATACAATCACATTTTTCCATCATGCACACTATAACACCCATATATATATAAAATCACGTGCAATTACATACACCACCCCATTCTCTTCAGCTTTGGTGCACTCCTTACTCGCACCATACGCCACCCCACTCTCTTCAACTCTGGTGCACTCCCTACTCGCACCAAGCAATATGATCATGTGTGCACTCCATACTCACACAAAGCAATATGATCATGTGTGCACTCCCTACTCGCACAAAGCAATATGACCATGTGTGCACTCCCTACTCACACAATCCCCTGGTCATTAATACACATTATCCATTCACTCATATCATTATCAACACAAAAAAATGAGCATGTAATCATTTTCTTTGCACAATGTACACACTCATCACATTAAAATAATTATCAAAAGCTTCTTCCCGAGACTCATTTTTAAATAAGAAATTGGATATAAATCATTCAAGCATTTCATCTCAACTCAATTAAATTCCCAAAAACAATTTGAAATGCAAGTTCACTGACAGTATTAGGAGTTCGAAATACTCTTATTCTCGGTCCTCTGTCACACTGTCTTTACCTTTGTCAGAGGGCTCACCACCTATACATAATACACGACACATAATTCAATATATTGTGTCATGCCATTATAAATCTACTTCATGCTCTATATGAATGCATGAGGTTGTTTGGACAGTCACTTAAATACGATGTTACACGTTGGATCAATTGTGATCGGAATAAAATGGTATTGGCCTAATTCGATCTATCACCCGATTAATTGGCCAATGCGTCCAATTTAAGTCCAAATAATTCCATTTCTCTCCCAATACTCCAAATCATTAAACACAATTTAAATAACTTGAAATATGGCAAAATCATCCTCACATTTTTTCTTGGAAAATTTGGCCATGGTGGGTGCACTAACAATATAATTTTTTATGCTTGATTCTCACACCATAAATCATTAATTCCTAACCAAATCACCTGAAATAAAATCACATCTACCATCAATATTCCACATGAAAAATTCAGCCATGAAGGGTAATGTAAGGACATGAATTTTTCTTGCTTAGTTTTCATACTACACATCACCAAACAACTAAAAACACTAAAATAACATGTTTTCTAACTAAATTCATCATCAAATCCTCTCTCTTAAAGTTTAACCAGCAAAGGTTCCATCATGAAATCATGAATTTCAGCCATAGAAAATGCAAAAGAATGCATAGGAAAGGTAGATCACTAGCTAGAATTAAGAAATTTCACATTTAATCACTTGTTTCCTTGAAATCCAATGATTTCCCCTTGAATTCTTCCTTCTAGGGTTTGTTGTTTCCTTTCTCCCTTTTGTTCTTGCTATGGCCGGCCAAGAGAAATGAAATGGCTAAAGTTTAAATGGGTTTTTAAAGGAAAATATTAAATGGTCAAAAATTGTCCATGTGTCACCATTCCATTGTCCATGCGCAAATACTTAATAATTAAGCAATTTCTCTCCACCACATATAATTATCCATGGTATAAAATGAAATCCATGTGCTGAACATTTGTTGGGTGGTGTAAAATTACAATTTTGCCCTTAGGCAGCAAAATGACTATTTTACCCCTATACTCGAAAAAATGTCAGAATTAAAATTTTTCACTTCTCAAACTCCAATTATGTTCTAAATAATCAATCTTGTTCAAAAACCTCTTCCAACATTCAAATCTTAACCTCGGGTGGCAAAATGACCATTTTGCCCCTACGTTATGAAATTCCCATTTGACTCTAAATCAGTCCTCGAACTCTGAATCACCATATTAAATCATTTTGGGGTTTTAAAATATTCAATTTCATCTTAAAATCTCTATTTGAACTAGTTCGAGGCTTAAATCAACGTAATTGTACTACTAGGTATAATACTGATTTTTTCGAAGTATTCAAGTATGCAAGCATGTTATCAAGCACATGAATAACATGGCAAATATTTTATAGTGTTGGGCTTGACAAGATCTCACATTCTCCCCCACTAAAAGAAATTCAGTCCCCGAATTTAAATCTAATTGTAAGGTAGCTTACCTTTATGTATCAAAGAAGTATGGATACTTTGTCCATAACTCATTCTCAGCTTCCCACATTATCTCTTCACTAATGTGATTTCACCACAACACTTTCACTAAGGCCACATCCTTTTATCGGAGCTTTTTGACTTGTCTATCAAGGATAGCTATCAGTTGTTCCTCATAAGTCAAATCATTTTCCAACTGAATGGTTTCATACCGTATTACATAAGAAAGATCCAGATTATACATCCTCAAATCGACACATGGAACACGGGATGAATATTCGAAAGGTCTAGCGGTAATGCCAATCGATATGTCACTACTCCAACCCTCTCTAAGATCTCGAAAGGTCTTATATACCGAGGACTTAATTTTCCTTTCTTGTCAAACCTCATTACCCCTTTGGTTAGTGAGACCTTTAAAAATACATGGTCTCCCACTTAAAACTCCAAGTCCCTCCGTCGGTTATCAGTATAGGACTTTATCTACTTTCTGCTGTAAACATCCTCTAGCGAATCATATGTATTTTATTGGTGGCGTCCTGCACCAACTCAAGCCCCAAAAGTTTCCTTTCCCCTACCTCTAGCCATCCAATGGGTGACTTGCACCTCCTTCCATATAATGCCTTAAATGGTGCCATTTGGATGCTAGTTTGGAAACTGATATTGTAAGCAAACTCCACTAATAGCATGTTTGGTTGGGGGAATGGCTATGCCATTCCCCCTCTATTCCCAAGGAATTTTGGTTCCTTTATTTGGTTGACTAATAGTACAAGGAATAGCCATTCCTATGGAATGGCTATTCTCCAAAATCCTCCAAAACCAAGGAATAGCCATTACCACCTTCCCCTATGGTATTAGCTATTCCATGGTTGAGGAATAGACTCAAAAAATTATAAAGACCAAAATACCCTTAACAAATTTAAAAAATTACAATTCTATTTATATAAAATATTATTTTCACTCTCCTCATTCTCTCCCTTAATTCAAATTTTTAATAAAATATTAATATCAAATTATAAATAAAATATTAATAATTTAAAATATTAAAAATAAATTATAAATAAAATATTAATATTCAAATTATTAATTATTAATAAAATAAATTATAATTATTCCTATTTAAAAACAAAATAAATTAAAAATAAAAAGGCATAATATCATTTAAATTATATATAAAATATTAATAATTAAATCATTAATTATTAATATTTTAAATAAATTAAAAATTATTCATATTTAAAAAATAAAATAAAAAATTAATCATAATAATATTTAATTTAAATAAAATATTAATATTTCAAAATATTAATGATTAAATTATAAATAAAATATTAATATTTAAATTATCTATTATTAATATTTTAAATAAATAATCATTTATTAATATTTAAAAATAAAATAATTGGTCATAATAATATTTAAATTAATAAATTATTAATATTTTAAATATTAATGATTAAATTATAAATAAAGTATTAATATTTGAATTATCTATTATTAATATTTTAAATAAATAATCAATTATTAATATTCAAAAATAAAATAATTGGTCATAATAATATTTAAATTAATAAATTATTAATATTTTAAATATTAATGATTAAATTGTAAATAAAATATTAATATTTAAATTTTCAATTATTAATATTTAAAAATAAAATAAAATAAAATAATTGAGTATAATAATATTTAAATTAAATAAAATATTAATATTTAAATTTTCAATTATTAATATTTTAACAAATAAAATAAAAATTAATCATAATAATATTTGAATAAAATAAAATATTAATATTTTAATTAAATTCTAGATTATTAATATTTAAAAAATCTAATAAAAATAAATAGTCATATAAATAATAAATTTTTTTTAGTTTTTTTATTTTCTATTTCTTTTTTATTCTAAAGTTATTATTACCAACTAAACACTACAATAACTCATAATAATTGAGTAAGGATATTTTTGTCTTTTTATCACCTATTCCTTTCTTATTCCAATCTTATTTCTATCAACTAAACACTGCATTAAGTAGTAATAGCTATTCCTGCTCTATTCCATTCACTAAACCAAACAAAGTAATAGCTATTCTTTTCTATTCCCACCTTATTCTATTCTCACAGAATACCTATTCTATTCTATTCCTGTCTATTCTGCGAACCAAACGTGCGGTAAGGGTATATACCGATCTCATTTGACTCCAAGGTCCATTACACATGCCCTCAACATATCTTCTTCAGACTGTCCATTAGTTTAGGGGTGAAAAGCCGTGCTAAAATCCAACTTAGTGCCCAACGCTTCTTGCAACTTTTCCTAAAATCTACTAGTGAACTGTGTCCCTCTGTCCGACACTATAGAAACAGGAGCATTGTGCAACCACATTATCTCGTCTACATAAAGCTGGGCATATTGGGTAGCCCCGTATGTAGTTTTAACTAGAAAAAAATAAGCTAGTTTCGTTAATCGATCCACTATGACCCAAATCGAGTCATAACCCTTACTAGTTCGAGGCAAACTTGTTACAAAGTCCATTGCAATATGCTCCCACTTCCATTTGGGCACTGGTAATGGCTGTAGTAATCCTGCAAGCCTTTGGTGCTCTGCTTTAACTTGTTGACACACTAGGCACTTGGAGACAAACTCAGCCATATCTTTCTAAAGTCCTTCCCACCAATACACTTCATTTAAATCTTAATACATCTTTGTAGCTCCTGGATGTACCACATAGGCTACCATATGTGCCTCGTCCAATATCTCTCTCCTCAATCCATCACTATCCGGCACATAAGGCCTAGTTCCATACCTCAACACTCCGTCTATGCCTTTGGTAAACACCTTTTCTCTCTTTCCCTGAAGATCCTCTAAGGTCTTAGCTATGAACTCATCTTTACTTTACGCTTCTTTAATTTGGTCCATTAAGACGGGGCTCACTCTAAAATGTACTAGTAATGCATCTACCTTAGAAACTTCCAAATGCACACCTATGTTTCCTAAGCTATGCATCTCCCTAATCAAAAATCTCCTATCTATAGAAATATGTGCCAAGCTCCCCATCGATTTTCAACTCAAGGCATCAGCCACTACATTTGCCTTGCTGGGATGGTAAAGAATAGAACAATCATAATCTTTTAACAACTCCATCCACCTACTTTGCCACAAGTTAAAATCCCTCTACTGAAATATATATTTCAAACTATTGTGGTCCGTATATATTTCACAAGTCTTACCATACAAGTGATATCTCCGTATTTTTAAGGCAAGCACAATTGTTGTCATCTCTAAATCGTGTGCGGGGTAATTCTGCTCATGCCTTTTTAGTTGTCTTGATGCGTATGTGATCACCTTCCCATGCTGCATTGATACACACCCTAAACCAACCAGTGATGCATCACAAAATACTGTATAACCCCCTATGTTTTACGGTAAACTTAACACTGGAGCTATGGTGAGACATGTCTTAAGCTTCTCAAAGCTATCTTCACAAGCATTTGACCACTCAAATTTTGTATCTTTACGTGTCAGCTTGGTCAGAGGGGTGACTATTCTCGAGCAATCCTTGACAAAGTGACGATAGTAGCTTGCTAACCCTAAAAAGCTTCTAATCTCCGTAACTGATGTTGGCCTTGACCACTTTTCCACTGCCTCGACTTTCTTTGGAGTGACTTGTACCCCATCCTTAGATACCACATGTCCCAAGAATGCAACACTTTCAAGCCAAAACTCATATTTGGAGAACTTGGCATATAATCGATGTTCTCTCAAAGTTTGGAGCATTATCTTAAGATGCAGCTCATGCTCCTCTCGACTCCTCGAGTAGATCAAGATATCATCAATTAACACAACTGCAAACTTATCCAAATAGGGCTTAAACACTCGGTTCATCAAATTTATAAAGGCTGCAAGGGCATTAGTAAGCCCAAACGACATCACCAAGAACTCATAATGTCCATATCTGGTTCGAAATGCAATCTTGGGTATGTTTTCCTTTTGGATCCTCAATTGATGATACCTAGATCACATATCTATTTTAGAAAAACATTGTGCCCCTTGTAGCTGATCAAACAGGTCATCTATTCTTGGGAAGGGGTACTTATTCTTCACTGTTACCTTATTAAGTTGTCGGTAGTCAATGCATAGTCTAAATGACCCATCTTTCTTCTTTACAAATAGCACTAGCGCTCTCCATGGTGAGACACTAGGGTGAATAAAACCTTTATCTAGCAGATCCTCCAACTGATCCTTAAGCTCCTTAAGCTCTACCGGTACCATCCGATATGGGGGTATAGATATGGGTCTAGTATCAAGAATCAAATCTATACAGAATTCAATCTCTTGCTCTGGAGGTAAACCCGGTAGTTCCTTGGGAAATACATCCACAAACTCATTCACTACCGACACTTGGTTTATATCTCCGACCTTCGCTTTGCCTATCCCTCACAATGGCCAAGTAACCTTGACAACCCTGTCTTAACAGCCTTCTAGTAGGGATAACTGATATCAAGTTGGTTGGAACATTGCTTCTATCCCTCTGAATACTAAATGATGGTTTCTTTGGAAAATCAAATCTAACCAACTTATGATAGCAATCCACACTAGCATGGCAAGGGGATAGTCAATCCATTCTTAAGATCACATCAAAATCTAAGCTATCTAGCACCACTAGATTCAATAAGGTGTTCTTATCCTTAATTGAAACTACCTCAGACTTATATTCCCATTCAACCACAAATGCCTCCTTTAAAGGAGTAGATACCACTAATTGTTCTTCTCTCCTAACACGATTCTTACCTAACCGATGTGTAAAACATGGAGAGATAAAATAGTGGGTAGATCCAAGGTCAAACAATACCCGAGCATTCATATTACAAATGGAAAGAGTACTTGAGACTACTGCATTTAATGTCTAAGCCTCTTGGGGAGTTAAAGCATATACCTTCACTTGGCATTTTCCTGCAGAACTTTGACGCCCAGACCTAGATGGTGTACCTTGAGAGGAAGCATCAGCACCTCTATCTCTCATCCCACTAACCTCTTGGCCAGTTGAGACAGCTGCCGAAGGAGCAGATGAAGATAGCTGAGTAGAACCGCGAACAAAACCTTGTGGTTGTTGAGCCATAGAGCAGTTCTTCCAAATATGTCCAGGCTTGCCACAACTAAAACAAGCTCATATAGTAAGATAACATCATCCTTTATGTCGTTTTCCATAAGTATCATAGGAAGGAATAGCTTAACTACACTGCCTTGAATCTTGTTGCTTTATCCTTGTCATGACCCAATTCTCGGGCCATGACCGACGCAAGGACCTAATGAGCATAGCTCACCAAGCCCAAGCAAGCCTATTCTCCACTGACTTTATTCCATACATGCTCGTGTAAGACATCCACACGTAATGCGCCCAATGTGCATACAATGCCAATTAACAATAGCATATCCAATCATACATACACACACACACACCTTTTCCCGAGTGTGAACACAGCCAATTCACAATGGCATTATCGACATTAATATACATGCACTATATTAGTCATGTATTAAGCAATTCACATTGCTTACACATATTCACATAATTAGATTGTATTCACAATACAATAAACACCCACGACTTCCAGCGGAGACTTTTACAATAAAAGCGGGCAACTATTGAATGCCAGACACCTACCAGGAGATGAACTACAGTGATCCTGCGATCTAGGAATCTACAATCTCCTGATCTGAAAACATGAATTTTTGAAAACGGTGAGTACAAAACTCAGTGAGCAAACATTAGATAGGAACAAGCCATAATATCAAGAAGGGTTAATAAAACATGATGCACACATTTGGAACACATTCATTTTGATCCAATTTATTATCAAACCCTTCCCCTCACTTTAATTTAATTTATAATTAAATAATACTCAATTTCACACATAAACACACAAATATCACCACTATCTCACTAACTCATGTGCAACCCCCACATCGCGCACATAGCTGGAGTTATCGTGTGCATCCCCCCACATCGTGCACAAACAATATCACTTAATCTCACCAACTCATGTGCAACCCCCACATCTCGCACATAGTTGGAGTCATCGTGTGCACCTCGTGCACAAACAATATCACTCAATCTCACCAGTTCATGTGCAACCCCCATATCGTGCACATAGTTGGAGTTATCGTGTGCACCTCGTGCACAAACAATATCATTCGACATATTTTCGCATCCAATATCATCGACATGTGTTTCCCCCATATCGTACACATGTACATTTATATATGAACATAATTAAATATCAATACATCTCACATATTTACACATATATGACAGCACAATTTCATGCATTCATGCATACCACAATTCACCACATAATTTCATGCTTTCATGCATACCATAATTCACCACATAATTTTTATGCTTTTATGCATACCACAATTCACTACATAAAATCATTTATTTTCAAGGGCTTGTTCTCAGCACGTATTTTTAAAAAATTTTGATAAAATCATTTAGATTATCCATTTTCAATACATTGTGCATTTCCCAAAATAATTTGAAATGCAAGTTCACTCACCGTCTCACAAATCCGAATGTACTCGAATTAACAGTCCTCAATCACGATTCCTTTACCTTTCTCGGACTTCTCACCACCTTAACACAGAATAAAATTAAGAAATTTACTATATTACCCCCAAACTAATATAAACTAATTTAAATTGCTAGCGCATGATATGCAAAGGCAAAAATGCGTCCGATTATCGCTTTAACGCGATATTGCCTAATTTCGACCAATTACCCGATTAATTGGCCAATACGTTCGATTTGATTCCAAATTGCACCATTCTTTTTCTAATACCTTAATTCATCACATGCCATTCTAAATAACTAAAATTCCAGCTTGAAATCCTTAAAATTCTTCATATAAAAATTCAGACATTACGGTGTATTAACACCGAAATTTTCCTACTACACTTTCTCACTTTAAATTGTCATTTTCTAATTTATTTCATTTCAAATGGAATCATTTCATTTGAAATGAAACAATTTCTTCATGGTTTCTCTACACCCTAAGTTCGGCCAATGAAGAACAACCATGAGATTCAATTTCTTTCTTACACTTTTGTTCATAATCATGCTTAACTACCTCTAAACACTAACATAGTCTAAAATCAATCCAATCCAACATCAAATCCTTATCCATACCCATTTTTCAGAATTTATTTCATCATGATATCTCAATATTTAACCATAGAATTCAAGAACAAAAGCATAGATATTATAGATCATAAGCCAAAGTGAAGATTTATTACCTTTTTCACTTAATTTCTCCTTGAAATCACACTTTGTCTTGAATTTCCACCTAGGTTTTATGTTTTTCCCCTTTGTTCTTCTTTCTTTCCCTTCAATTCTGATGTGAGCCGAAATTTGAGAGAGAAAATGAGGGTTAGGGCTGATTTTTATGGCCTTTATAATAAAATAAACAAGTTGCCACATGGCATTATGCCATTGGCCCATTTTCTTTATTTTTTTGACCTTTCTTCTCATTCTTTTTCCACCACTTGATTAATCAAGTCCAAATCTGATCCAAAGATGATCATGGCTGGAAAAATTTATTCTGGTGGTTGAAAATTACGGTTTTGCCCCCGGAATGGCAAAATTACGATTTTACCCCTATACTCCGAAATGTACCAGAATTTCATTATTTTCACTGTCCAACCTCAAATAACACTAATATTAATCCATATTAACCAAATGGGACAAAATCCTTTCAAAAAAATTCACGTTTAGTACTCCGGTGGTAAAATTACCATTTTACCCTTGTGCTCCAAAACACTGGGAATCACCATTTTACACTGCTAAACATCATTTTATAATCCAATAATCATAACTGTATTTCATAAAAAATTATTTTTGGTCCAATGTGATCAAATCTTGGTTAAAAATCTCCATAAATCAACAAATGAGAAAATAACCGTTTTGTCCCTAACCGGTCAATTTTCCCGATTGACTCCAAACTGGACCTTGAACTCTGAATCACTATTCTGAGCTATTCTGTGGGTCTCAAAATTTTGAAATTCCTCTTAGAATTTCTATTAAACTAGTTTGAAGCTCGATTTAACTTAATTGTACCATTAGGTACAATACCGGCTTTTAACAAATTAGATAGGGTCTCACAATCCTTCCACTAAAAGTTTTCTACCTTGACCCAACGCTGGCACTCGCCACATCACTCCCCCGTTGAGGTAACCTTGATCCCCTCTGTGGGCCTTGACGGCTAGAAGATGAAATCCCACTTCCCAAAACTCTGCGACCTTGATAACCCTTTGTCTTGGCCCTTTTTGCCCTATCTCTTGTGACACTACTCTCACCCTCTGGAGGTTGGCAGTCGGTGTGGCCTTGTGAACTAGAGGACGCTTGCGTTACATGTCTCCCCTCTACTACCTTCTGTATATCATCCATACGAGCTGCTATCATTTTTACAACCCAATTAACTCTCTACAGACTTGTCGCTAAATCCTCAACAATAAATGCCCCAGTTGCTGGCCTATTTGCCTCACCTAAAGGCTATCACTCCATTCTCCTACTCACAAGCATATCCGCCCTCACCGACCTAGTGGCCCTGCCATGTTTACCTCGCCCCCTAAGGGTGGATACCCGTGGCCTATCAGTCATTTTAGTGGGGGCATATTGCTTCCCTATCCGTCTTAAGGTGGCCTGTGTCTTAGGCGGCATTCTTACCTAGACAAGAGCAAACACCTATTATTAAACACATTTCATAGTCACAGCTAAGGAAATAAAGTGGTTTCTAAGATAGGGAATTTATGTGGTTCCATAATTATGAGATGTGTCGTGGTTCACAATTCATAATCAAAGATCCCACATAAAGACCTGACTCTCCGCTGGACCAAACAAGAACATCCTAGGACCTAAACAACCTAGGGCTCTGATACCAACATTGCCACAGCCTGATTTATGGGCCATGATAGACCCATGGGCCCAATGAGCCTGGCCCACCAAGCCCAAGCAAGCCTATCCCATTTTTATTGCTTAACGTCTCATCAACTAATGTATCCATACGTATTCCGGCTGGTGTGAAGGTAGCCAACTCATGATGGGAATATCGATTAAAATATACATGTACTGCTCAAGACATGTAACTTAGTAATTTACATTACATGAACATATTCACAAACAAAAGGACCCGTGACTTCCAGCGAAGAAAATTTCAGTAAAAGGATTGCTATTGAACTCAAAAAACCTACCTAGGAGACGAACTATGGGGACTCCTAGACTAGGATCCAACAATCTCTTGATCTGAAAACATGAATTTTTAAAACAGTGAGTACAAAACTCAGTGAGCAAACCTTAGAAGGGAACAAGCAGTAATAATCAGGAAGTTGAGAACCATGATGCACTTATTTGGAAACAAGACAATTTACATCAAGTTAATATTAAAATCCCTTCTACTTAACCCGGAGTTATTAAACATTCAATTATAAAGTAATTATGAAATTACATCAATCATTCTAGCAAGATAGCAAAATCGACAATTTATCACAAACCGTCATGGAACAAGGGTTTCGCTCAACCATATGAAGGTTTCGTGTTAAAACCATTTTTCCTGAATTTAAAACAATTTGCAATAAAGGAGAAATTTCTCAAGGTTCACATACCATACAATCACATTTTTCCATCATGCACACTATAACACGCATATATATATAAAATCACATGCATTTACATACACCACCCCTTTCTCTTCAGCTCTGGTGCACTCCCTACTCGCACAATACACCACCCCGCTCTCTTCAACTCTGGTGCACTCCCTACTTGCACCAAGCAATATGATCATGTGTGCACTCCCTACTCACACAAAGCAATATGACCATTGTGCACTCCCTACTCGCACAAAGCAAAATGACCATGTGTGCACTCCCTACTCGCACAATCCCCTGGTCATTAATACACATTATCCATTCACTCATATCATTATCAACACAATAAAATGAGCTTGTATTCATTTTCTTTACACAATGTACACACTCATCACATTAAAATAATTGTCAAAGGCTTGTTCTTGGGACTCATTTTTAAATAGGAAATTGGATATAAATCATTCAAGCATTTCATCTCAACTCAATTAAATTCTCAAAAACAATTTGAAATGCAAGTTCACTCATAGTATTAGGAGTTCGAAATACTCTTATTCTTGGTCCTCTGTCACACTGTCTTTACCCTTGTTAGAAGGCTCACCACCTATACATAATACATGACACATAATTCAATATATTGTGTCATACCATTATAAATCTACTTCATGCTCTATATGAATGCATGAGGTTGTTTGAACGGTCACTTAAATGCGATGTTACACATTGGATCAATTGTGATTGGAATAAAATGGTATTGGCCTAATTTGATCTATCACCCGATTAATTGGCCAATACGTCCAATTTAAGTCCAAATAATTCCATTTCTCTCCCAATACTCCAAATCATTAAACACAATTTAAATAACTTGCAATATGGCAAAATCATCCTTACATTTTCTCTTGGAAAATTCAGCCATGGTGGGTGCACTAACAATATAATTTTTTATGTTTGATTCTCACACCATAAATGTCAAACCCTGCTCTATAAAATAATCACAATGTTATTTACATGCTCAATAGAATGTTTGCATATTTAGGAAGTTCGAGAAATCATTAAAATATGATATTGCCCTTAATGGTACCATTAAGTCGATTAAGCCTCGAACTAGTTCAAATAGGAATTTCACAGTCGAGGGATGACTCAAAATGGTAATTCAGAGTTCAATGATCAATTTGGAGTCAAATTGAAATTTTCACTATCTAAGGGTAAAATGGTCATTTTGCCACCCAAAATTTAAATTTAGTTATTTGATGAAAATTTTGACCAAGATTAATCATTTGAAGTATAATATGATCATTTGAAGCATAATATGAGGTTTTGCAATGAAAATTTTAATTCTCGGTATTTTTAGAGCACAAGGGCAAAACAGTAATTTTACCACTAAAGGACAAAACGAGAATTTTTAGAAAAGATTTTGATCCCATTTGATTAAAATTGATCAATTGGAGTGGAATTTGAGGTTGAAAAGTGAAAAAAATGTAATTTCGGTACTTTTCAGAGTATATGGGCAAAATCGTAATTTTTCCTTCACGGGGCAAATTGATAATTTTTAGCCCCCAACACTTGTCAAGATCGAAGGATTTTATTTTTCATGCGAATGGATAAATATGAGAATTGCGTGGTGGAGAATTAATGGAATAAAAGTGAAATATTTAAAAATTTGAGCCAATAAGATGTCGCCATGTGTCACACTTTTAATATTTTATTATTTTCTTAATAAAAAGCCAAAAATCAGATTATTTTCACTCTAAGGGTCAGCTGGAACTAGAACAAAGAGGGGGAAAGGAAAAAACAAGAAAACCTAGGTGAAAATTGGAGAAAAAGAGTTGGAATTCAAGGAATTGATCAAGCTAAGGTAAAATTTCTTTGATTTTGCTAGTGACCCATCTTACCCATGCATTTATTTCCATTTTCCATGCATGAAGCTTGAGATTTCATACCAAACCCATGATGGCCGAACCTTCAAGGAGGAGTTTTGAGTCTTGATTTTGCTAGATTTCAATGGACCTAGGTGTTTTTAGTTGATTTGTAATATTAAGTGTGAAAATCTAGCAAGAAAAATATTTATTCTTCATTTAACCCATTTAGGCCGAATATTATAGGGGATGAATTGCCACTGAAAATGATGCTAAATTGAGGTATTTAAGTGAGATTTAATGAATTATGAATATAGAAATTAAATGGAAATTTTTGGTGCAAAGATACAAATTTTACCTAATAGGGGTAAAAGTGTAATTTATGGTCTAGGACTGATATACTGACCCACATTTACAGTAATTAAGTATTGTGGATATAATTAGATTATTAGAAATTGAAATGGGTCAAATCGGAGTTAAATTGAGGATTTTAACAATTTCGACCGTGTGTAGGCAAGTCGATCGAACACCGTGAGTAAACGACTGTCCGAACCATTTTTTATCTCATTTCCATGAATCATGTAGAGCCTGAAATTATTTATAGTGGTTAGACACAATTTAATTGGAATATGTGTCGTAGATTATGGCTAGGTGGTGAGACATTAGATACGGGTAAAGGACTGTACCCGTGGACTGAAAATAAGAGTATTTCTACTCCAAATACTGTGAGTAGATAATTTATCATCTTAAATATCTAGAGTAATTATACTTGTTTGATGCTTTTATTGAATGGTGAATTTAAATTATAAATATTATGTTTTTCAATTAAAATGTCTTTTAAAAAAATGAGATTTATACTGGTTTTGAAATCAAATATTGTTTTGGGAAAATTGAGTATGCGAAGACCTACACTGTGATTTGTGTTGTATACCCATGATTTGAAATTTTGGCTTATGACATTGTGGTAGCATGATGGTTGAACTTTTGTATTGGCATGAAATGTGTAAACTGTTTATTTCCTTGACAAGCTGGATAAAATGTTATTAGCCATGTTATGCTACTGAATATTTTATTAGATGGTGGGATAATAATTAGTCACTGCAGTGATGAGGGTTTCTGTGGACTGCCTATTAGAGGGGCAAGGTAAACCCAATTGTTTTATACTTCGGTGATAAAAGAGCGAAGGTCTCGGTTCGAGTCAGGGTGCTGAGGGCCGCTGTGGCGGACTAGAGTTGAGGATTCGATCGAGATAAAATATATCAAGGTTCGAGCATGGGTGCTAAGCGCCGTTGCGGCAGACTAGAGCTAAGTAACCTCGACCCAGATATAACAATACCTCAAAGTGGGTCCCGAAAAGGATACCTCAATATCTCTTAAGTTATAGTTAGAGTTCACTCTATGTTAAACCACCACGTGAGAGTGAATTCGGCCAACGCCAAGGAACGACTGTATTTTCGAACGTGTATATAAAATTTTAACAACCTTGGCAGACTCTACTAGATGCTCTGATCAAGTATCTACGAGAATGAGATTTGGCATAAGACTAGTTTTAAGAGAAAATCATAAGCCATAACGTTTTTTATTAAATGAACGTGTTTGGTATAAATTGCAACAAAGATTTGTGTTATTGGTAATATTGTGACGAAATGTTTATACTATCTCCATCTACTCGGCTTTAGATGCTTTCGATGGTAATTGTTTACTCACTAGGTTGTAAAACTTACCACCCTCTTTTTCACCTATTTCAGGCTCAGGATAAGCTGTAGATAGCCGGTTGCATCGAGGACTGCAATTGGATTGCATTCTAGAAAAAAGTAGGTTCCCAGTTTTCAATGCATTTTGGTTAGTCGTGAGCCCGCGTGTCATTATAATTTAAATTTCATACTTTGGCTATTTGTATTATAGTATGTAAAAATATATTTAGTTTTTACACTGTGAAAATTATTTATAGATAGTTTTATAAAAATTATTTTATAAAAAAATATATTATTTTACTGAATATTTTTATTATATTCAAATAATTAAATTTTTACCACAGACAAACGTTTTAGATACTTAAATTTATTTTTTATAATGATATATGTGTTTTTTACGCATTTACTACGTTGTTAGCAAATTTTGAGATTTTCAACAAAAAATGACGAAAATGCCCCTGTGAGTCAGAAGACAATATAATTTTGTTTTTGAATCGAAAATAACTTTTAATTCTTGAAATGTGATATTTAAAAACTATTGCTCATTGGGGAAGTGCGGAAACTGATGCTAAGTCTTGGGGGGTTCCGATCGGCATTTCAAGAATGAGTGCTTATTGGGACGTCGCGGTAGTTGTCTCAGGTCCGATGGGGAGTTTAGGGTCGTGACAATAAATCATTAATTTCTAACCAAATCACTTGAAATAAAATCACATCCACCATCAATATTCCACATGAAAAATTCGACCATGAAGGGTAATGTAAGGACATGAATTTTTCTTGCTTGGTTTTCATACTACACATCAACAAACAATTAAAAACACTAAAATAACATGTTTTCTAACTAAATTCATCATCAAATCCTCTCTCTTAAAGTTTGACCAACAAAGGTTCCATCATGAAATCATGAATTTCAGCCATGGAAAATGTAAAAGAATGCATAGAAAAGGTAGATCACTAACTAGAATTAAGAAATTTCACCTTTAATCACTTGTTTCCTTGAAATCCAATGATTTCCCCTTGAATTCTTCCTTCTAGGGTTTGTTCTTTACTTTCTCCCTTTTGTTCTTGATATGACCGGCCAAGAGAAATGAAATGGCTAAAGTTTAAATGGGTTTTTAAAGGAAAATATTAAATGGTCAAAAATTTACCATGTGTCACCATTCCATTGGTCCATGTGCAAATACTTAATAATTAAGCAATTTCTCTCCACCACACATAATTATCCATGGTATAAAATGAAATCTATGTGTTGGGTGGTGTAAAATTACAATTTTGCCCTTGGACGACAAAATGACTATTTTGCCCCTATACTTGAAAAAATGCCAGATTTAAAATTTTCCACTTCTCAAACTCTAATTATGTTCTAAATAATCAATCTTGCTCAAAAACCTCTTCCAACATTCAAATCTTAACCTCGGGTGACAAAATGACTACTTTGCCCCTACGTTATGAAAATTCTCATTTGACTCCAAATCAGTCCTCAAACTCTGAACCACCATATTAAATCATTCTAGGGTTTTAAAATTTTCAATTTCATCTTAAAATCTCTATTTGAACTAGTTCGAGACTTAAATAAACTTAATTGTACTACTATGTATAATACTGATTTTTTCGAAGTATTCAAGTATGCAAGCATGTTATCAGGCACATGAAAAACATGGTAAATATTTTATAGTGTTGGGCTTGACAAGATCTCACACTATCACTCACAATAGCATCATAAATCAACTTAATTCACATAACCAAACTTCTAAAAGCTATCCCCTAAATCATGTTCTACTAGTTATTCCCAGCTAGTTTTTGACTAGGATTAAGTGGCTATCCATTTTCACTATTCTATTTGTAATTGAATTTCTTTCCAAAAGCTTTGAAACTGTCATGAAAAATCTCACTTTCTCTCTCTAGAACATCTAGCTAGTGAGAAAGTGCATTAAAGAAAGGCTTGTGATGGTTTTAAAGTGAAAAAGTAAAAGAGCACAAAGGACTTTGTGAAAGGGTGCACATAAGCATGAAAATTGGGGTTAACTTGAGAAAATTCATTAAGGTTTCAAAGCAAGCTTCCATAGAGGGTGAGAGAACATGAGAAGGGAAGAAGAAGAAGAAGAAGTTGTTGGAAATTAAAAGAAGTTGATAGAAACTTAGATATTTATGCCTAATGTTTATCCATTTTATCACATAATTACTAAAATACCCTTAACAAGGTCACTTTGTCTTTTCCTTGCATTTTTACAATCTTTTTACTTCTTTGATACTGAGACAAAGTCCATAATAGTCTAGAAATACTCAGGTTCACGAAACATAAAAATTTTGACTCGTGATGAAAAATGATTGTTTTGTCCTTATTGTGAAAATCATCTGTATTTCTATCTTCTTCATTTATTTTACCATCATTCATTTATTCCTTTTCTACTTAGACCTTAATAACATCTGAAAGCTACTTCTAAGAGCTCACCATGAGAAATGATGAAATTACCCTTGGTTCGTGTTATTGTGTCTACTTCTAGTTACGGGTTTATAAAGGTCGAGGTCTCACAGAGAAACTCTCAAGTGGTTTTTGTCTTGAATTTTGCTGCAGCAAAATTTCATTCTCGCTACAGCGAGAATGCCTTTTTGCTGCAACAAGAAAGTCTTTATCATGCATGCCTTGCTTGGATTCTGCTGTAGCTCTCATTTTTTTCAACTTCATGGTTGATCATGGATCCTTCAATACCAAGGGATTAATCCTTCAAAGTTTTAAATGAGGAGCTTTACAAGAAATTAAGCTAAATTGCATTATTTTTAACATAAGTGCATCATGTTTTCTAAACTTTCCGTATCGTTTGCTTGTTCACTTCTTATGTTCACTCACTGGGTTTATACTCACACTTTTTATCTTCATGTTTTCAGATTTGGAGGCAGTTGGGACCTAGATTGTGGTGTCCATGTATATTCGTCTTTTTGGTAGGTACCGTTGCATTCAGTAGCTATACTTTCACCCAAAGTCACTCCGTTGATAATCAATAGTCTTTTGTCTGTGTATATGTACTCATGATGTAAATCACTAAGATTCATAGTATAAAAAATATATGTGTATTTTGGATTGATGATGCCACTATGAGTTGGCAACCTGTGACATTATTTTGGATAACATAAATGTAAGTATTTGATCGCCATAATATATCATTGAATATTTTATAATTATGAACTACGAAATGTGACTTTAGAAATGATTGCTGAAATGACGATCAGGGTTATATAAAGAGGCTTGCTTGGGCTTAGTGGGCTATGCCCATTAGGCCCATGAGTCGAACATGGCTCCGGATTTTAGGCTGTGACACTTTGATTCTTCAAATTTATGCTTGTAAGATCGAGCTCTTAATAGCAACGTCAATCCTAAGCTTGAGAGTTGAGTTGTTTCTTTTTTTTTTTTCTTTTTCTTGAAAGATCAAGCTTGGAATTGATAATGTCGATTCTCCAAGCTTCTAGGGCCTCTTTCTCACTTTTGTTTCCTTCTAGTATCAAGTTTGGCTTGTCCTATATCGATCCTCCAAGTTTCTTTTGCATTTTCTTGGTTTCTCCCTTAAGATTGAGTTTCAAGTATTAGTGTCCATCATAAACCCAAGGCTCACTTAAGATTGAGCTTTAGGGTTAGAATGTCAATCCTGGTGCAGAAGTTATGACCCAAAATTTCCAATTGCTCCTTTCATGCTATCTCAATTTTGAATCAAGATTGGTGTTGTGAAGTTTGATCCTTTTTTAATATCTTAAGGTAAACTCTTCACTTTATGAACCTATCTTAGAAATCAAACACTTTAACATTCAAAAGTAACGTTAAGGAGGTCATACAACTTATTCAAGTAAGTTAAACACTCATACAACTAAATCAATTAAGCTTGTAAGCATTTCAAAAATTGGTGTATAAGAGTTCAATAACTTCAAGAAATATCCAAGGATGACTCAAATAAGTTCAAGCAATTTTGATCATTTTTGTCATTTCAAAACTATATTCATTTTAAAGCTAACAATATACTATATAATACAAAATTGGGTTAAGGTACCCAAAAAATGGTACCCAAACCTGATATGGGCAATAAAATTACTACCAAAACTCATCCCAAACTTAAATATAGGATATTTTTAATTCTATATAATTAGGTCAGACAATTGCAGGTATTTCGTTAAAGGTATGCATTACCATCTAAGTTTAGTATGAACGTGCATGTTCTAGTAGGAATTTGCATGCAGTTGACGTGATTTTTCCCTTAAAATAAACGAGCAGAAGTTTTTTGGCCCCAAAAAGTGACAAAGTCAACTTTTTCTTTTTTTAATATAATACTAGCTTATTTATCGCCTTAATATTGCAAAGGGCATCTTTCAAAAGACCACGGCCATTTAGATGAACAAATATTTTAGGAAAATAAAATAAAGTAAAATTTTAATTTTAATATATAGCATACGTTGCTTTATTGTTATTATTATTATGATTATCTCAACAACCAAATAAATCAAGAATTGGTTTATATATTCATTTAATAACAAGGCGTTCCAAAAGTAGAAATATCCAATCTAGTATGGACTCTGAAGTCTGTAAATTAAACATTGTAAATGAAGTCAGCTTCTATTTAACTACCTAATTGGGAAATTATATTGAATATAGGATCCTCTCTGAATAGCTCAAACAAGACATAAAATCTTTATTCTTAAATTAATTCTGTATTTTTGTACACATGATCTATATATGAAGCATAAGTCCGGGGTCAACTTATTGGTAGGTACAAAGCCTGGCCTGTTTCACACTTTCACTAGATTTCTTCCCCAAACGACAAAAGCTGATGCCCATTCCTGGCAAAGGGAAGCCTAAGCATCTTGCTAGTTGCAACCAAGTTTAATTAATAATCTTCAGTTAACTTTCCCTCTTTCAAGAAATTTGATTATATTTTTGCCATTTCAAATGTTAGTTACAATATCTCCATAAACAGTAACTGTCTTGTAGACAAAACCATTGGGAAATTGACTTTCCCAGGAAACATTGGGAAGCATATTATACAAGGAAGATTATAAGAAAAAAAAAATCCTCTAGCTGTATAGCCAAAACCATACCCACAACAAAGAAAAAGATCTGTAGACAAGATCTCAGCAAGATCATCACCATCAATACATACTACTTACAATGAATACATAATGTATAGGTGAAGGACAGAGGAACTGATTTATGCGAGTGGGGTCTTTCTCTTTCCCTACTGTGACCCTTCCTGTAGGTGAGTGTGCTGGACCACACAGTAATAGTAGAAGAAACAAAAGCTAGTAACTCGTAAATGATATTGTATTTTTAGTATTTACCTTCTGTTTTTCTTTTCTACCCTTTTTACCCTCTTTTTTCTAAGTGAGGTGAAAAAAGGAACTACAAATAAATGAAATCTGTATGAAGGATATAGTTCCACGTCACTATATGTACAGAAGTAGAGAACCCGAGAAGTTTTAAAGTACTGTAGCCGAAGCATAACACCTACACTGGTATGGAGACCCAAAAAGGGAAAGGAGTGCAAGGGTTGAAGTGGAGTGTAAAAACTGAGACTCTGGCACTTTTTTTAAGTTTTTATTGTTGTTTTCATGTTAGTATTACAGTATCCGTCAACCCTTAGATTATGAAACAGGCAGAACAGGAAAAAGAGTGCTTGGGGGAAATACATATATATATAATATAAAAAAAAGATGAGGTAAAGAAAAGGTTGTTCTTCCATGTGATTAAAGGTTACTTTAGGGGACTCTTTTGTCTCATTCTGTGGTTTCTTTTAGGTGGACATGATTGGGTAAGGGCCACACTGTCAAATGGGTTCTGACCATTTATATGAATGGTTTCTTGGTACCACTCACGCTTTTCACTTTAAAAAAAAAAAAAAACAGTAACTGTCTTGTAATGTTTAAAATCATATGCAACTAACAAGGAATACTTCGAATGAGGAATTATTTGGAAAAAAAATAGGGTAATTAAGAGTATGATCGATGTTCCTCTCAGTTTATTTTTATAGTTAATTAGGCCTAAGAGCAGGTAAAACAAACAATTAATTAATTAGAAACTCAAATACTATTATACCAACAAAACGTTTTTCCCACTTGTTAAAACGAATTTCATCAATTGAAAGTAGCATTTTATATCTTATTTCTAATTAAGCTAACCAGTTGAAACTAAGCAACCATCGCCCAACTTATAAGGTTAAATTCAAAAGATATACCCAAATTTACTACCGGTGAGATAGAATAGAAAAAGTTCAAATTGCTAAGTGAAAGCTCAAGAATAGATTTTAATCTTTAACATAACATATATAGTTCAAGGTAGAGGGTAACGTAACATGTGCATATTGCTAATATGTTAATCTCTCTACCTAATTCTTTTTTGTTTTTACTCATACACGAGTACATAAAAAACCTGAAGGAAGAAATTATTTATATCTAGTTGGGTAAAGGGGAATTACTTAATTTAAAAGAGAGCCAGGAAGGCCATAGGATTCTTCCGGATAAGTTTCGTTTTTGCGAATTAATTAAACTCTCAAACCAACAGTGACTAGGTAACCTTCCTAGGACCCTTCGAAGTTAACAATGTTTTCTTCATTTCTTGAGAACTTATGTCTGACTACTACAAGGTTTCAGATTATATACTATACATAGAATTTAGTATGTAAATACAATTAATAAATTATATAGGAGCATTTATGAATTATAATAGTCCACTTGTGTTTTCCTTGCTGCATGGAGTCATCAGCACTTTATTTGTCTTATTTCGAACAATTAAACCGCGTTTGAACCTCAAGGGTGTTGTAAATTTTAATAATCAAAGTTTGTTTTCCATCTTAAACGTGATCTTAATCAGTAGCAGCAGCGGCATCATTGCTACAACTATATAAAGCAGCTATTCTTTCTGCCCATGACACTAAACTTAGGACAAAAACGGCAAAAACAAAAAGGCAAAAACATGGCTAAGTTTACTAGCTTCAAGTATGCAATTTTTCTAAGTTGTTCCTCGATACTTAATCTGTTATTTGTTAGCCTCTACCTCCATGGCGGGATGGAGCAAAGTTACACTAAAAATGCTGCCGCAGAAGCTGAGGCTGTGGCAGCCATCTCATGTTCAGGTCATGGAAGAGCTTTCTTGGATGGATCAATTCTTGATGGAAAACATGTTTGTGAGTGCCATGCATGCTATGGAGGCCCTGACTGCTCTGAATTCTTACCTGATTGTATCATTGACGCAGATAGGTAATTGAATACTCTTTGAATCGCAGAGGAATATGAACTTTGTTAAGCTGTCAGTACCATGGGAATCTTGCACCAATAATGTTATTAACATTGTTGTTAACTTATTCTTTGCAGTGGAGATCCTATGTTCTTAGAACCCTTTTGGCTGAAGCATGCAGCTAGTAGCACCATTGTACTTCCTGGATGGCATCGCATGAGCTATGAATTCAATGATGGTTCTCTCATCTCGAAAGAGCTCGAGACTCAAATTAGGAAACTTCATGCAGTTATTGGAAATGCAGTCACTGATGGAAGGTTCATCATTTTTGGTGCTGGTGCTACCCAACTTCTTCATGCAGCAGTGCATGCCCTCTCCTCTAATGATCCATCTTCACCTTCAAGAGTCGTAGTATCAACCCCATACTATCCGGTAAGCTTGGAAACCCATAAATTTCGTAGCCTTTGATATACTATTTAATTGTCGTTAATTATCAGGTGATTAAATTTGCAATTATACTATGTTACAGGTTTACAGGGAACAAACTGAGTTTTTCAACTCTGAGGATTACAAGTTCAAAGGAGATACTTCGCTGTACAAGAATGAAAGAGATTCTCAAGGGAACTTTATCGAGCTTGTGACTTCCCCAAATAATCCTGATGGCCAATTAAAGAAGGCAGTTGTTCAAGGCCCATCTGTGAAGACAATTCATGATCTTGCCTATTATTGGCCACATTATACACCTATCCCAGCACCAGCAGATGAAGATCTCATGATATTCACTCTCTCCAAGCTTACCGGACATGGCGGGAGCAGATTTGGGTAAGAATCTTTTCTACTATTCTGATGATTATAGACATGGAAATACTCAATTACTTCCAAAGCCTTTTGGGGGTGCAATAAGTTACTCAATCGTGCTATTGGGGTTTGCTTATGCAGATGGGCAATCATAAAAGATGAAACCGTCTATCAAAGGATGTTAATATATATGAGTCTAAGCACCTATGGGGTTCCTCGAGAGACTCAACTAAGAGTTTTGAAGCTGCTAAAAGTAGCCCTTGAAAGAGAAGGAAAGGAAATGTTTGACTTCGGATACAAAACAATGAGGAACCGCTGGAGAAAGCTGAGCGAAACTATGTCAATGTCCAAACGATTTTCAATCCAGGAACTTGAGCCTAAACGCTGCTCTTTCCACCAAAAAGTCAGGGGACCTTCTCCAGGTAATCATCAACCCTTTTCCCATCATATATAATAAAAAGGAAATATTCCTGTGGTGGGTGATAATTAATTAATTTCTGAACTTCTAAACCTAACGAGTAGTTTGTTCTCATGGCAGCTTTTGCATGGCTGAAGTGTGAAAGAGAAGAAGATAATGATTGCAACGCGGTGCTCAACTCTGTCAATGTCACCGGACGTGATGGTAGCTTGTTCGGTGCTGAAAGCAGATATGTTCGGCTCAGCCTCGTGAAGTGTGAAGATGACTTCGATTTGCTGCTTAAAAGGATGCAAATGTTAATATCTGAAGAAAATGATAGTACCAAAATTATGCCACGGCAAGCTACTGTAAATCTGTCATCACCACGGTTGAATGCTAGCTATAACTGGGATCATGTTACTAGCAAATGTCACCTTAAAGAACTCACGACACATATTCGAGACGAAGCTACCATGCCAGCCTATTTACAGTAGCAGCAGGCATATACATATAGCAAACCGGGAAATTTGGATTAGGTTGTAAATCTGTAAATGGGCGGCGGGAATGGATATCTAAGACCCAATTTAGGAAGACATCATTCACTTACTTGTGGTTTTTTTTTTTTTCGGTACAACTAGGTAAGGGCGGAATTAGAGCATTTTCAAAAACAAGGTCAAATAGAAAGAGACACTTGACAATCAACAAGAACTTTATATATCATCCAATTTCCAATCACCTAAAAGATTAAATAAAATTTACAAGACATTGGATTTTATTAGCCTTGAGTTACATCATGTTTTACTTAGATAAAATTACGAGTTATCTTAAATTTAATGCCAAGCATTTAAAATTGTCTCAAATATATTTTTAATCTCCTAATATTACTCTTAATATAGAAGTCTCAAAGTGGATTATACTAAGAGAGGATGAATTGGTATTTATAAAATTTTCTTTGAAAATCTAGGTATTAAGATCAAAACTTTTTCATCCAAAAGTATTTCCTAGCATCGAAAAATTTTCCAACAATAAATCACTAAGCACAAAAACAATATACTAAGATAAAATATTTTTCCTAAGTTAAATGCTAGTTATGAAAAGTAAAGAGGAAACTATTTTTCTAAGTGCAAAACAATAAATCAATATAAAACTATTTTCCTAAGGTAAATATAAGCAATAAATAATAATGCAAAAAATTAAAGAGAGACACAAGGAATTTATAGTGGTTCGACTTTTTCGATGCCTACATCCACTCCTCTGGTAACTAATGAATTTCAATCCACTATCAAGAATTCTTTCTTTTTAATGAGACAAAGTGATAACCCTCACATAATACACAAAGGGATTCTTACTCTTTAATAGATCAAACGATAACCTTTACAATAGCTTTTACATGAGATTAAGTGATAACCTTTACACAATCCACAAAGGTGTTAACTCCATGTGTTTTTTATGATAACAAAACATTCTCATTCATTGATGTCTAATTACTTTATTTAAGTGTGCATAACAAAGTTTAAAACCCTTAATATATTTGTTGTTTGGAAGCAAGTCAAAAAGGTTGCTTGATTACAAAGCAAGTTAATCAGTAAAAAAAGCAAAGAGAAAAAGAACCAAATGAAGATAGAACAATGTTAACTAAGTAATAAGGAACCTTAATCAATTAAGAAAAAGTTGGGCGTTATACTAAAGTAAGACAAGAACGTCTTAATCAATTAGCAAAAGACTTAACCGATTAAGAGGGTGTTAAAAGAGAAAGACAGAAGCTCATTAATCGGTAAAGCAAAGGGGCTAATTGGTTAAAGCTTAAACTTGAAGCACTTGTAAACGTTCAAACTCAAAATTCAAAGTGATGTTGATCGTCTAAAAAGGCCAAACCAAAAGATTCAAAGTTGAAGAATTCTTAATTGGTTGGAGCCCATTTTAATCAGTTAAGGATAAAAAAAGGGCGGCCTCAATCAATTAGTAAAAGCTCTAATCAATTGAAGAATGATTGATGAAAATAATGTTTAAAGGTGCTTGAAAACATAAAGTTATTAATCAGTTAAAATCGTCATTAACTAGTTAACACAGAGAAACAATTTGCAAGTCAGAGAAAGCTTAATCGGTTAAAGCCTATCTTTAATAGGTTAATGAAATACTATTTGCACATTTGAATTTAAGCACGAAAGGACAAAATAATAGGCAGAAATTGCTTGTAACGACTAGTGTTTGTCTTTAACTACCAGAAGTGACTTTTTAAGTATTTAAAACTTCTCCAATAGTTAAAAATCATAGAGAGAAGTTCCAAAGAGTTTGAAAAAGCTTAGAAAAGCAAAAAACTTCTCTTTTATATTTGTATTCCACTCCTATCTTTATGAAAGTGTTTGAATTAAAGCTTGTACAACTTAAATCAGTTAACTGATCATTTGTACCTCCTTTTATCTTTAATTTCTTGTTTACTTAAAGTGTGCGAGACATTCCAAAGGGTAGTCTAAGCTAAGGTAACTTAAGACTTATTGTAAAAGGGTTGGAGCTTGGACTAGAAGCTCACATTATAAAAGATTGGTGGAAGTTGTTAATTTTACTGGTTTTAATGAAGTTGGAATAAAAATTCTTGATTGGGAAAATCAAGGTAATAGATGTAGGTTAGGAGAACCGAACCACTATAAATATTGTATTTTATCCATTTCTCTTAACCTTTTTTTACTTAGTGTTCACTAACCTTCACAAGTTCAACCATCCATCCTAAATCATCCAAACCGTTTTCAAATTTCTGGATCTACCTTCAAAATATTTTTAAAGTACTATTTACACCCCTTCTTGCACTCTTTTTGGGTTTTTGTTTTTTAACGAGGTTAAGCGATAACCCACTAATAATGGTTTTCAAAGGCTCAACTACAAACTTTCACAAATAGCTTTTCAAGATTAAGTTAGAACCTTTACAAAATGTGTGTACAAAGGAGTAATAGAAAAGATTTTCCTCACAAAAGCTAGATGCTAGAGATTTTAGCTTTGGTGTTCTAAGAGTAGAAAAATTAGCTCAAATGAAGCAAGTAATCAACTTTGTAAGTTTGGTAGAAGACTAAAATGATGCTTAAGAGTGAGGATAAGATTTTAGAGGTTTATCTAGGGTTTGAAACTTTTGTTCAGGTTGTTTTTTGCTTCAAAATGTCTTAAATGAGTCTATTTATAATTGAGGCAAACTTTGGAGTCATTACACACAAGTTTGAATCAAATCTGACTATTGCTAAAGCTTTAGGGTCAACCATAATGCTCCTAATAGGGTCAACTATGTTCTTCAAATTTTTCAAATTAAGGCTTCCATAGTCGAGTATAACCTTCTTCTAGTCAATCCAACTCCCGATAGCATGTTTTTTGCAAGTCTAAATAGCTATAGTCGACTATGCTTCTTTTATAGTCAACTATGTCTATATAAAGTCAACATTTGTGCTTTTGACTTCTAAGGGTCAAGTATGCTTAAGCCAAGGTCGACTATGTCTGTTCAAAACTTGATTTTCTTGGTCTTTTTGGAATCGAGCTGACTATAGGCATTTTAAAGTCGACTATAGCTTTATATTCTTTAAGTTTTGCTCTTTTTCAACCCTTAGATTGACTTGAGCTTCTCTAAAATCGACTCTTGACTTGTGTCTTAAGGTTTCGTTAGGTTTTTGGTGCTTGTCTCCATCTACTTCTTCTTTGCCTTGTTCCTATAATCACATGACAATTTAAGGCATGTTTGCTCTTGCATTCTTAGCTGAATATGTATTCTTTGAAAGATTATAAAGTGTTTTCTAATTATGCATGGCTTTTCAGCCAAATATGTAACCTTAGGGGATTAAAAATATATTTGAGACAATTCTAAATGCTTGTCATTAAGTTCAAGATAGCATGTGATTTTTGTCAAATCAAAACATGATGTAACTCAAGGCTAATAATCTTACTCTTTTTTATATGACAAAAGTATGAGCATATTGCATTTGAAATTTCTTAAAACTTCCCCCTAACTTAATTAGTCTCTATGCCC
This sequence comes from Theobroma grandiflorum, assembly GCA_036013995.1. Taxonomy (NCBI): domain Eukaryota; kingdom Viridiplantae; phylum Streptophyta; class Magnoliopsida; order Malvales; family Malvaceae; genus Theobroma; species Theobroma grandiflorum. Next base: position 12,889,454 of record CP142126.1, read on the forward strand.
TTGTTGAAAATGTTTAAATATAAATGAGAAGGATACAAAAATGAATATGAACTTTAAAAAATTCTCCTCCTTAATTTATGCATAAAGTTCAAAAATGTTTTCAAAACAAATTCAACTAATATAAGAGCATCTCAATGTGCTCATAAACCTTCTATCCCTTTTTGTTATATCAAAAAGGTTTAAAAGTGTAAGCTTTAAATACTTAAACTCAAGAAATATTGGTTAGTGATAATCATCAAGTATAAATAAGCATTAAGTTCAATAATAATATCTAACCATCAAATCAAAACATTGAGATATATTTCCATGCAAATATTCAATCAATAAATCAAGAAATATATCCAATCATCATAGTATATAAGCATTAAATCAAGATATATTCCCAACCAATGTATATTCAAGCAAAGTATAGGGAAATATACTCATTTAGCATATCTAAGGAGCAATATATATAAGTTATAATATATTTCTACTCAAGATATTCAATTAAAGCATGAAGAAATATATTTAACCATTGCAATCCAAGCTCAATATAAGTCATCATCAAGAATGCCACACATAGATATGTATAAATATAGGCAAAAGTGTAGGCATTTCAACATTTAAGTTCAAGTTGGATATGCATATATGTAGACAAGCATAGTCAAATATAAAGCATTTATAAGTCTACATATAATATGAACATGATTTAGTGATATGTATGCAACTTTATGTGCTAGTATGTTCACATATTCATTCAACTAAATAATCAAGTAATTATGCAATTATTTAAAAACAAACAAATTGAATACACAACCAATCATGAAAACATATTCACAAATTTATATGCAAACAAGCATAGTAAAAAAAACATAGCTGTCACGACCCGGAACTCCCATCGGGCCCATGACAACCACCGCGACGTCCCGATAGGCACTCATTACCCGGAATACCGACCAAAACCCCGCAAGGCTTAGCATCAGTTTTCGCATCTCCCAGGTGAGCGACAGTAATAAAATATCATATTTCATAAAATGATATATCATTTTCAAATCAAAACATTACAATATTATTTTTTGGCTCACATGGGCGTTTTCGTCATTTTTCTTCGAAAATCTCGAAAACAACCAAAACGTAATGGGTGAGTAGAAATCACATGTTTCATGATTAAAAATAAATTTGAATGTCTAATACCTTATTTAAAAGTGAAAATACAACTATTAGAATAATAAAAAAAATAAAAATATTGAGTAAAATATTCTATTTTCTTATAAAACAATTTTTATAGAAGTATCAGTAAATAATTTTTTTAGCATAAAAGTTAAATATATTCATACATATTATAATGCAGATAATCGAAGTATAAAATTACTTTTACAATGACACGTGGGCCCCCGACTAACCAAATGCATTGTAAACAGTGCACCTACGATCTCGAGGAGTGCAACTCCACAAGTAATTCTCTACCAAGTCTGCTATCTACAAACAACTTCGAGCCTGTAATGTGGGGAAAAGAGGGTGATGAGATTATGAAATCCCAATGAGTTAACAGACATCATCAAAAATATCTAAAGTCGAGTAAATGTAGACAAATAAAATATCCCATCACAATACGTTTTTCATAGCTTGAAAATTCATCCCTACCCGTGTAAACCATTTTATTTCATTAAATTTTCAGCAAGGCTTATGATTTTTTGAAAAGCTTGGCTCGTGCCAAAATCATTCTCATACTCGGTTCTCAGGGATACCTTGATCATAGGCATCCAACTGAGTCCGCCAAGGCTGTAAAAGTTTCATATATGCATGAAACACATTTTTTCATTTGGAAATATAGTCGTTCCTTAGCATTGGCTAAGTTCACCCTCACATGGTGGTTTGGCGTGAAGAGAACTCTAATTGTTACCTCGGGAGTTACCCTACTCGCCTCTACAATTGAGGTAGAAATATATATATACTCGGATTCCGTGCCCCTCTAATAAGTTGGTCCACCGAACCCGTCACTGCAGTGACCATTTAATAACCCACCATAACAATAAAAACATCAATTGCATGACATGGCAATTATTGGTAGGTCTGGGTCCTTATCACCTTACTTACTCCTCTGTGTGACACGTGTCACCCAAGGACAGGTCCCGCAGAACCTAACTCGTCAAGTTTCGAACCCCAGACCTTTTAAAATTTCCTCTGAAAGGAACGCTTTTAAACATTTCAATTTAGCTACTCAAGGTAAAACAAACAATTCATATAATTCAAAATAACTTCTAAATCAGCCATTCATGCCATATTTACCATAAGCCATTCAATTCGAATCATCAATTTGTAATACAAGCAGGCAGTCTCCAATTACTCTATTTTCAAAATCATTATTCAATTTTCTGAATAATTCATAAAATCATTTTATTTAAATCACATTTTGTTTAAAACACATAACAATTTTCCATTTAAATTCATGTTTCATAAAATCACCAAATCAAATAAAACCCACTTTAGATAATTAAAATGACAGTAAGGTTACTCACAGTACTAGGAGTTTGAAATACTCTTATTCTCGGTTCTCGGGTATAGTCTCTCACCCGTACCAAATGGCTCACCACCTATCCATATTGCACAATACACCATTTACCACATTAATGCTAGACCATTATAAAACCAATTCAGGTTCAATATATATGCATGTAATGAAATGCAAATTGTCCGAATACTGCTTAACTGCGGTGTTGACCTAATTCGGCCTATTATCCGATTAAATAGCTAACGCGTCCAATTCAATTCCAAATTGCTTCATTTTTTTTCTAATACCTCAAATCGCTAAATACCAGTCAATTGACACAAAATTCAGCATCACAACCTTCACATTACTTCATGGAAAAATTCGGCTATTGTGGTGCACTAACACTGAAATTTTTTCCTACTTAATTCTTTCACCATAAATCATCATTTTCTAACCAATTTCTCTTGAAACAAAATCAATCCACCATCCACACACAACATGGGACATTCGGCCATTGAAGGGTACCAAGGTATATGTGATTTTCTTCACTTGTTTTCACACTACATATCATTAACTAACCGAAAACACTAACATAACTCAAAATCAAATCAATTTCAACATTATTCTCTCTCCATACCCATTTGGCCAGCCTTGAATCCCTTATGAAAACATGCAATTCAATCATGAAAATGAGAAAATAAGGCATGGGTAAAGTAAACCTCAAGTAAAAATAAAGAAATTTTACCTTACCTTGCTTAATTCCTTGAATTTTCACACTTTCTCTTTGATTTTCTCCACTTAGGGTTTTATTCTTTCTTTCCTCTCTTTGTTCTTGCTTGGCCGACCACTATGGGGGAAAATGGGCTGATTTTTATGCCTTTTATAAGGAAAATAATAAATAACTAAAAACTTGACACATGGCATATCATGATTGGTCCATAATTTTAATATTTGACTTTTACACCTTATTTCTCCACCACACATTATGCCATATTTATCCATTCCACAATAAATAAAATCCACAAATTTGACAAGTGTTAGGAGGTGAAAATTACCATTTTACCCTCAGGATGGCAAGATTACCATTTTGCCCTCAGGATGACAAAATTACCATTTTGCCCTTATACTCTAAAAATATCGAGAATTAAAATTTTTCACTACTAAACCTCAAGTTATACTCCAAATAATCAATCTTGATTAATTGGGATCAAAATCTTTTTTAAAAATTCTCATTTCGTCCTCGGGTGGTAAAATTACCATTTTACCTTTAAATAGTCAATATTCCCGATTAACTCCAAATCAGCCTTCGAACTCCGAATCACCATTTTAAGTTATACCCGGACTATGAAATTCCCAATTTCACCTTCAAATCCCCATTTTAATTAGTCTGAGGTTTAAATCGACTTAATTGTACCTCTAGTTATAATATCGACTTTTAACTATTTTTCCAAGACATTCAAGTGTGCAGGTGTGATGTCAATTACATAAATGACATGGCAAACATTTTAGGGCTGGGCTTGACAATAGCAATCATCATTCAAGCATGAATGTAATGCATTTATGAAACCCAAATTTAATATGGTGTTTAAAAGATATTACCAATAAAGATGAACACAACTTGTTGAGATTTTACCAAAGTCATTGCTAAAGAATTCAAATGCTCAAGAATCATAGGACAATGTTAATGACCATCTCCCCCTTAAGCATTCACTTAATCAATTCCTACAAGGAGAAGGGATTAAATGGTTAATTACATTAAAGCATAATCTTACCTTCCCTTAGATGGATCATGAGACAAATATGAGGATAAACTATAAGCATTACAATGATATTCAACATGTCAATCTCATACTTATATATTCAAGGAACTAGTAAGGTATGAGTAGTTAAATAAATATTCAATATATGTTTTAAATACTCATACTTTCAAGAAGTTATGCACATTAGCTCTTAAGCATGTCTAAGATATCATTTTGCATTAAGCACCATTTTCAAATTTTATCATGCATTGTCCAAGCACTATTGATCAAACACATTAAAGAAATTCTCTAAAATATATTAGAATAACAATTTAAGAGAAAATTTCTCAACAATAGTATGTCATCATTTAGCCCTTTTTGATAATCTCTTTTCAACAATATTTTCACAAGTGTTTCAATAAGATTTCTCCTAATTGTTTATAAGACTATCAATTCATGGAGAAGTTTTCTCATTAAGACAATATCATTAAGAAAGAAGAATTGTCAAAGCATTTAGCACATATTGCAATCACATAAAGAAATGTTATGATCAGGTAAGCACAAGCATGATTGCAAGAAAGATTTTTGGCTATCTTCACTAATCATGATTCTAATTCATTCAACGAAATGCATGCATAATTTCAATAAAAAACATGGGCATATACAAAAGAATGATCAGTAAAGTTTAAGATACATGTTATTTCTCAATGTTCCATAATTCATGAGTGATACCACTCGTTATTAGATATTGGAAATAAAGCACTCAACTCATGAATACATCTAAAGTAAGCATCCAAGCATCAATGAATACCAATTGTCAAAATTCAAGAAATGAACATTCAATTGGTAATTTATAAGCTCAAGTTGGATGCACACAAAGTCTTTAGATCATGCAATTATTTAAGGTCATGGAAGACATAATTACCATTTAAATGCATGTTCAAAAATATTTCAACTATGTTATCATAATATATTATGATCTAACTTGACACTTTAAATTTTTCATTCAAGAACACAACTTAAGTCAAGTTATAGACTTCAAATCTTAAAGTCGAGCAAGATGAGATATCATGTAAGCATGTGACTTGACTAAAATAATAGATGAATTAAAAATATTTTTCATGAAGTTCAATGTGTTCATTATTACCAATTCCATTTGCATATTCAGGAAATCAATTTTGAAACAATCAATTAAGCACGTTCATAAAGTATATTTTAAAAATTGATTCTAGACCAAGCATCTTAATATTTCAAAATAACCATATGAACTTTCCATAATGTCATCTATGCAAGCATAGAAGATCAACAAATTCAAGCATTTACTCATGCATTCATTTTCATCAAGAGCAAGTCATAATAGCATTTTCAACACAGGGCACACTTATTCAAGTTTTATTTGCATTAAATCCAATCAACATAGAAAAAATAAGAAGGGTTTTTAAGAAAATCATTTAGTTTTTCTTTTCAAAAATTATCCTAGAAACATGCCAAATTTGAGTTGGATATGCTTTATGTAAAATCATGACCTTAAAGTCATTTAATTTCATTCAATTATACTTTAAATGATTTATGAAATTTTTCGTGAGCATAATTAATCATACTTAAACATACTGTTATTCAATTTTCTACCCACGCAAGTGTACATATCACAAAGATAATATAGAGATAAGTAAAATGTCAATCCCACAGAGAATTGAATTAATCTTGATTTTTAACTACTAAAATTAACACACCCTTATTTTATCTAAACAATTAAAAAAAAATATTTGAAATTAATAAACTAAAAACTAAACTAAAGCTAATCTAAAATCTATGCAAATTTACTTTATTAAATTTGAATGACTACCAAACCTAAGATTATGATATCCATTAATACTTCATCTGATTATTGTCTCTCTCTTTTAACGTAGTTTAATGGATTAAGTTGTTAACCCAAAGTCCTGATTTATTTACAAGTCTCTGTCGAGTTTTTTAAAAAAATACCTCTTCCAATTAATTTACTATATATCTATGCAAATTATATTGATGAAAGATTCATTAAGTTGGTATTCTAATTTTGGCTATGTATGGCTTATAAGTGTATGTCTACTTTATATGCAAATCAAAACCACCTAATCAACTAAGTGTATTCAATGATACGCTATTTTATTCAAAGTCTATCTAAATTTCCTTCGTTAAAGCTTAACCTAGGTTTCCAATTCAATCTAATTGATGATCAAGCCATTAGAAGCATTAAAAACAAAATAAAATAAATTATCTAAATCTATCAAACATAATCAAAAGAAAGATAAATAATTCAGACTACATAATGAGTTCAATCATAATTTTAGATTAAAAATTTAGTTCCCCATCAAGTTACACATCATCATTGAATAAAGTTTAAACATTAAGAACAAAACCAAGAAAATAAGATAATAAAAGAAAAGATAGAAAAACTCAAGAGTTGTATAACACCTACAAAAGCACAAATAAATCAATAACAACCTATCTTAACCACATTAACACAAAATTAAGTATAAAACTAACTAAGATTAGATTAACTCACCTAAAATAACTAATTTAAAATAATTAAATAAAACTTACTAATTTCTATGCATTACGACAAGAATTAAGCTAAATTACTATCAAAATTAAGCTTAAATAACTCTATATCATAGAGTTATCACACTCCCAAACCTAATATTTTGGTAGTCCTTGAGCAAAACATAGAAAAAAAACTAACTTACGAAAATCAAATTCAATTAAAGAAAACTAAAATAAATATAGTTACTACTACTACTATTATTACTACTACTATTACTAGAGATAAAGTGCACCGACTCAATGATTCCTTATAATTTTCTCAAAAGTATGTCTATTAATCATTAACCGAAGGAAATATATAGGCCTTATTCAAATTCATGTTTCAATTCTAATGCAAGCACATTCTCGAATGGATTTTCGTGTGTGTGTGTGAAATCTTTTACCAAGAATATTATGACATCCAGATGAGTTTATGCTAACACACATTTCAAATTATTACTAGATTTCCATAAGTTTACTTTTCATCTCTCTACACTAATGTAGACCAATACAAAACTAGGAATCAATAAGGCTTTATAAAGCTTGTAATGTATAGCTAGAGTCAAGGTATGATAAAGGATATTAATGTGGCTCAATTCACCTTAAGCACATAATTATTCTAGGACTTATATATAGACCTCTATTTTTCTTCTCCTAGTACACTTTTTTTCCACATTTGAACCATTTTTTCCTTCAACACACTTTTTTTTTTCACAATTTCACACCGCTAAACTTATTTTCTTTATATTGTAGGTAGTGGGGTTGTTTTTCATATTTTGAACTTTTTTTTTTCACATCAACATCACATTTCCACCTTTTTTCACATTTAGCTCAATTTATATTACCTAAAACAATATACATGCTTAGGAGTGAGGGTTGCAAAATTAGAAATTTTATTTTAAGACTAGGCTCAATTATTATGTAGTTAAACAAAAAAAAAAGAAAAATTGAGCTCAAAAGGGGTATATTAGGGATAAAATTTAACAAGGTTGGCTTTTTAGGCTCAAAGGGTCCAAAGTTGGCCTAAATCATGTCCTTACTAAGTATTGCCTAGGGTTTCACCTCGAGAGAAAATCAAGCAAATTCTGAAATTCATGACATAATCTAAAATTTACATTAATATAAACTTTCTCTAGATATTCATAATAATTCAAAGTGAAAGATATAGTGCTCAAAATTGTGGAAATCACATCCTAACAATAATACTTAACAATAGAATTTAGCATGAATCCAAACAAAAACCTTATTAACCAAAAGTTAAAAATTCAAGACAACTAGTTATTATCATTGGATAGAGAAATCATAGAAAAAAATTAGCACAACTTGACTCTAGATTCCTAAAATTCAAACAAGAATTAAATTTATTTACCAACTAATCCTAACTTATTTTTAAATACGCATGCAAATTAAATCTAAAACTTCCATAGAATATTCATCACCAGAAAAATAAATTCTCCCCCCTAAACTTAAACTAAACATTGTTCTCAATGTTAGAAAAAATAAAGGAAAGGCAAAGAATACTCCTCTAATGATTGGATGAATTTTGGAGAAGCTCTAATCCTTCTTCTCATCTTTATAATCTTCATTGTCACTTGTAGGAAATTTTTTTTATTACAAAACAAATAAATAAATAAATAAAGATTAATGTAGAGAAATAAATAAAATAAAATCAAAATTACTAAAAAGAAAAAAAGGGTTTTATTGGGTAATAGGCTGCCCATTGTTAACAGCCCATAGTAAGGGGTCGCTTGGCTTTTTTTTTTTGTTGATATTTTTATGTACTTGTAAAAATAAAAAAGAGTGTTAATAATTTAATAATTAAATAAATAAAATAAAATAAAATAAAATAAAATAAAATAAAATAAAATAAAAGTGAGTTAGAGTGCTTGGGTTGCCTCTCAAGAAGCACTTCTTTATAGTCACTAGCTTGACTTTGGTTGAGATTTGAGTTTGCATGGAAAAAGTTTGAGGTGTGATAGTAGCCTCTTCCTAAGATAAGGTTGTAGTGCCTTTAACTTAAGATTTGATGCTTGTTTAACCCAAGATGGTGGAATAGGCTGACTTTTATCTAACTTCTCCAATTGAGTTTTTCTTGAATAATGCGCTTTTGCTATAACCTTCTTAGGTAACTCATCAACTGTAAAAAGAATGAGAGGCACATATGGCTTAACTTGTGGTGACGTAAATATTCCCTTTTCTTGCTTAATTTCTTCATCTTGAACTTGATTGCTGAAAGTATTTCCTTGATCTACTTTATCTCCATCATCTTGAAGCTTATTATTGATGGCATTAGCTAGTTGACACACTTGTGTCTCAAGATTTCAAATTGATTCTACTTGACTTTGAATGATGGCATCAATCTTTGTCATGAAGGCATCTATCTTTGTCATGAAAGCATCAGTCTTTGTTATGAAAACATCAGCTTTTGTCATGAATTGCATGAACATATTTCTCTATTGAAGGCTTTTTCTCTAGTATAAAAGCTCTAAATTGTGACTAAAAAGCATTATGGAAAATAGGTTGTGATGAATATGTATGACTATGATCATTACTTGATGAAAAATTTTCGTGATTCGATCCTACATTGTAATTGTTAGAGTATGACTTATTTTGTTGCCCATCGAAACTTCCATTAAATTGCATTGATTCGTGATTGGTTGGACAACAATCACTAAATCAATATAAATCTATAGCTTATGATCTTGGTGAGCATGCTTGGCTAGTTTATTGTGTTGAAATTGCATGAATTGGTGTTTTTTGTGTAGGCTGGCTAGTATAAAAATTACCTTGTTATGCTGCAAAAATTTTTAGTGAAATGGTGGGTTAACTAGTCACTGCAATGGTAGGTTTTTGTGGACTGCCTTTAGGAGGGGCACGGTAAACTCAAGATTTATATCACCTTGGTTGTAGAGGCGCATAGGGTAACTCTTGAGGTAAATATCGAATTCACTTCATGCAAAACCACCACATGAAGTTGAATTTAGCCAACGCCAAGGAACGGTTGTATTTTCCAATTATGATATGACTTGTAACAACCTTGGCAAACTCGATGGGATGCTCTGATCAAGTATCCACGAGTATGAGATCTGGCCTAAGCCTAGTTTTTACGAAAAAAAATCATAAGCCTTGTGTTTTGATAAAATGAAATTGTTTTGTATGATGTACTAAATTTGGTGTTATGAATTACTTTATGATATTGCGTTTTTATATCATCTCCATCTACTCGACTTTAGATGTCGTAGATGGTAATTATCTAACTCACTGGGTTGTAAAACTCACCACCCTTTCTTCCCTTTTCAAGCTCAAGGTTATTGATAGATTTTTGGATTGTATTGAGAAGTTAGTTTGAAGTCGCATCCTAGCAACAAAGATACATAGTTGTACACAGTGGGCCCACATGTCATTGTAACCGATTTATTTACTTTGTTTATTTGTAATATAGTTTGTATGAATTTATTTTATCTTTGTTTGCTAAAAATTGATTTTTGATATTTCTAAAATATCGTCTTACAATAAAATGTAATATTTTATTTAATTTTTTTATTTTATTTCTTTATCTAAAAATATAATTTTTACAAGGGTTATAGGTATCAATATTTATTTTAATTTGTGAATTGTGTTTATTCTACTTGCATGCAACGTTTTCACCGATTCTAAAATTTTTGAACAAAAAAGACGAAAATGCCCTATGTGGAAAATTATGAAATTTTGACTGTTTTAAACCGAAACCTGATTTATTTCTTGAAACATATTTTTGGAAACTCTTACCCACGGGGGAGATGGAAAACTGGTACAAGAGCCTTGAGAGATCTCGATAGGGTACTCGGGGGATGAGTGCATATCAGGACATCGTGGTGATTGTCACTGACTCGAGGGTGGTTCTGGGTCGTGACAATCTGATTAGTATCAGAGCTTTTAGTTGTAAAAATATGAAAGTTCTTGATTTTAAAGATATCGGAATATGACTTTTTTTTAAAGTTGTTTTAAAAATCTGCGCTAACACTGCGTGGCCCCAAGTCAAGTAAAGTTAGGTCGAATAGAATGCACGCGTCTACATGTAGATTTTAGAAATCTATCTGTACCTTTGTGAAGAATAGTGACTAAATCGTCATTGTTGATTTTGTATAGGTCTTGAAGTGTGCCGAGTACACACTTACGATGTCTAAGAAGAACGATAATTTTGACGTCTCTCATAACCTTAGTGAGGAATCGCTCGACTCTACTGCCAAGAGTCGTTGGCGTTCGAACCCAAGCAGTCTCAAGAGGTACCCCTTTGCTTTTATAGTTCCTAATAATCGAACTTCAGGGGATTCGAGAAAGAAAGCTGAGGGACAGAACAGTTCTAGCTCTAGTGGGACTGGTGAAAGCGCCAGTAGTAATGATGTTAATGAGAGCATAAGAAATTTCCTCATCAAGGAAATTGAGAGGTGTGTTGAGGAGAGGGAAAGAACGAGGAGATTAAGAGAGACTTTCGCTACTAGGAGACCTCCTTTGTTAGTAATTAGACCCTTTTCTTTTGGCAGTGGACCAAGCGTAAGAGGTCGACAAGGAAAAAGTAAACGAAGAATGTCTATGATCGATCCTCCTTCTTAAAAGACACTTGTGATATGAGATTTTCCTCCTGAGTGCGGAAGGAATGCTGCACTAGTGAGTAATGAAGAATGTCAGAAGATCCAACAAGCTCGGATGGAAAAACAAAAAAAGAAATCTCACAGAATGGAAGAGGATACCAAAGAAGATGACTCGAGCGATACTTGATGTGTTAGTTAGGTTTCCATAACTTCAAATTTTGGTAGATGCAATGTAAGCGGAAATAGTCATAATATTTGTAAAAAGGACCCAAAAGTTGACTTTTGTTGTGTATAGTATAAGTGGATTGTAGAATAGTTGTTTAACTGACTTGATGTATATAAATATAGAGGTTTTTGGCATTAACTGATAGATTAATATTATAATTTTCGAGGATAAAGATTGATCTTAAAAGTATGGAATCGACAACTTGAGGTTAAAAGATTTGAAATTGTCAAATCAAATTTAATTAACATATGGAATTCTATAATTGAGATTGATATACGAAGTATTCGAAAGGATTAGTTTAAAAGTCTACTGGTTCAAAGTGTGATTTATAACGAAAATGATTAGTTTTAAAAATGATCACTTGGAGGGAAGAAATTAAAAGAAATATCGATGTTTGAATGTACTCTAAAGAGAAACATAGATCCTTGATTAATAAGGAGTGATGTCAAACCCTACTCTATAAAATAATTACGATGTCATTTACATGCTCAATAGAATATTTGCATATTTGGGAAGTTCGAGAAATCGTTAAAAGACGATATTGCCCCTAATGATACTATTAAGTTGATTAAGCCTCGAATGAGTTCAAATAAGGATTTTAAGAGTGAAACCAAGAATTTCATAGTCCAAGGATTACTCAAAACATTGATTCGGAGTTCGAGGTCCAATTTGGAGTCAATCGAGAAAATTGACCAATTTGGGACAAAACGGTCATTTTGTCATTTGAGGACAAAATGGAGATTTTTATAAAATATTTTGATTACATTTGACCAAGAATAATTATATGAAATATAATATGATTATTGGAGCATAAAATGAAGTTTAGCAGCGAAAAATTATAATTCTCGGTATTTTTGGAGCACAATGGCAAATTAGTAATTTTACCACTATAGGACAAAACGAGAATTTTTAAAAAGGATTTTAACCCCATTTGATTAAGATTTGTCAATTGAAGTGTAATTTGAGGTTTAAAGGTGAAAATAATGTGATTTCGATATATTTCGGAGTATAGGGGTAAAACCGTAATTTTACCACTCGATGTTGAAATTTAAGTTTTCGAGAGAATTTGGATCAAATATGATTAATAGAAGTATGATATAAGTATGAGGAGTGAAAAATATGAGTATTGGCAATTTTTCAGATTTTGAGGTAAAAATGTAAATTTTCACTTTTACGGGGGTAAAAGTATAATTTTTGAAAATTTACTCCACCAAGGCTTTGGAAAAATATAGAAATTTCATCTAAGACATGGATAAGTGAAGAGGAATGTATGGTGGAAAAAGAAAGTCAAAAGGATGGCTAGGAAAAAAATAAATTAATAAAATATTCAAAATGTAAATAAAATAATATTATTTTATTTAGCTTTTAAAAAGCCATAACAATCAGCCCATTCATCCCCTTGGTCAGCAAAAAACCAGAAAACAGAGAGAGAAACCAAAACAAACCCTAGAGGGAGAAACTTCAAAGAAAAAGTGTAGAAAATCAAGGAAAACAAGTGGAAAAAGGTATGATTTTTCATTTTTGCTTGAGATCTTTTATTTCTAAGCAATTTCTTTTATTTTTGCATTCTTGAAATGCATGTTTTCATGGTGAATCAAGGGCTGGTCAAATGTGTTTAGAGAGAGAAAGAGGTTAGATTGAATTGATTTTGAACTATGTTAGTGTTTAAGGCTAGTTTAACATGTTAGTAAGCAAAACAACAAGAAAAAATTTGATTTTCCCTATGAATCTTCAATGACCGAATGCCTCAGGGAATGTGTGTGAAATGAAATGATCTCATTTCAAATGAAAATGGTTTTGAAATTGATCAATTATGGAGAGAAAAAAATTAAATAGGAAAATTTCGGTATTAGTGCACCATTTTTAGCTGAATTTTTGGAGAGAAATTGACTGCTGCAAATTAAAGAAATTGATGAGATTTTAGGGCATTTTGGTAATAGTTGATGAAATATGAAGGTAGGAATTAAATGAAAATTTTCAGTGCAAAAATATGAATTTTTACCTAATAGGGGTAAAAGCGTAATTTACAGTCTAAGACTGACAAATTGACCCATGTTCGTTGACATTGAGTATTATGGATATAATTGGATTGTTAGAAATTGAAATGGGTCAAATCGGAGTTAAATTTAGAGTTTTAGCAAATTAGGCCAGGTGTAGGTAAATTGGCCGGACACTGCGATTAAACGACTGTCCGAACAATTTCCATCCCATTTCCATGCATGTAGAGCTTGAAATAATTTATGATAAATTGACACAATTTATTGAATTTTGTGTCATGGATTATGGATAGGTGGTGAGCAAATTAGTTCGGGTAAGAGACTGCACCCGAAGACGGAGGATAAGAGTATTTCTATTCCTAATACAGTGAGTAAACTTATTATCGTCTTAATTATCTAGAGTAGATTTTATTAAATTAATGATTTTATGAAAAATCATTTTATTGGGTGAATTGTTGATTTTACGAGAAAATTGTGAAATTTATAAAATAAATTGGATTTACAAAATAAATTGAATTTTTATAAATTGATTTGAAAAATGGAATAATTGGTTTTGAAATTAGAGTAATTGGAGACTGTTTGATTGTGTTATAAATTGTGTTTTAAATTATATGGCTTATAACAATTTATGAGCATGAATGACTAGACTAGTTTGTGCAAAAATTATATATATTGTGTATCCAGCCTTTAGAGGCTAGACTGTGATAAATTGCCATATCATGCTAGTTAAAATTTTATAAATGAGGTGGTAGATAAAATAATCACTGCAGTGACACTGGCTCTGTGGGCCAACCTTAGAGATGGGGCACAAAATTAGACTTATCTTACCTCAATCGGAGAGTCGTGTGTGGGGTATCTCCGGAGGTAAAGTTTGAGTACACTTCACGAGGACCACCACGTGAGAGTGAGACTCAGCCAACGTCAAGGCATGGCTAGATAATTATATGTAAAAATATGTTCAGTTGTATACTACACTGAACAGCCTTGACGGTTTCGGTCAGATGCTTCGACCGGGTCATCCTCGAGAATGATTTTGGCATAAGCCAAGTTAAGCTTTTAAGAGACACATAAGCCATACTAAATATTTATTTAATCGAGTAAAATAATTCTATTTTGCTCGATAAAATAATTTATTTGTCTCTACTCAATTGAAATGAGTTGAGATAAGACGAATGGTAGTACAAAGAAAGAATTTGAAATTGGTTTCATTTTACTCGACTTTAGATAATTTAGCTGGTATCTGTTTACTCACCGGGATTTTATAATCTCACCCATCTTCCTATTCACATTTCAGGTTCAAGATAGAATGTGAATAGTCGATCACAACAAGAAATAAATTCAGAGTTACATCCTTAGAAAGTAAAGGTATATGGACTTATACCTTCCTAGTCAGTTGGGGGCCCACGTGTCATTGTAAAGTAATTTTATACTTTGGCTACTTGCATTTTAGTATGTATAAATATATTTAACTTTTACGCTATAAAAATTATTTACCGATGTTTTTATAAATATTGTTTTATAAAAAAATAAAGTTATTTTTTTTGAATATTTTTATTATATTCATATATTCAAAATTTTGCTTCAAACTAATGTTTTAGACATTTAAATTTGTTTTCGAATTATGGAATTTGTGTCTTCTACACATTTATTACGTTTTTGACCGGGTTTTGAAATTTTCAAGAAAGATGATGAAAATGCCCCTATAAGCCGAAAAATAATAGTTTATTGTTTTAATTTGAAAACGACTTATAATTTCTTGAAATGTGAGATTTAATAACCGTCGCTCACCGAGGAATGGCGAAAACTGATACAAAAGCCTTGTAGGATTTCAGTCGGTATTCGGGATATGAATGCCTATCGAGATGTCGCGACGGTTGTCACGAGCTCGATAGGGAGTTCTAGGTCATGACAACTGAAGGAATGATTGTACTGAAAGATAAATTGTTCTGTTGTTTATTGAAATAGAGGTAAATAAATTATTGGAGTCATCAGACAAGAAGTATAATTTAATATGAGGAATAAAAATAGTAGTGGGGTGCAATCATACCAGCACCAATGCACTGGATCCCATCAACACTCCGCAGTTAAGCGTGCTTAGGTGAGAGCAATAATAAGATGGGTGACCTTCTAGGAAGGATGTCTTATAATAAAGTGGGAAGTATAAAGAATTTTGAAAATACTTATTGATGGAAGTACAAATGGTACAATATGGTTTCCCTCATAAATTTCAGTCTATTTGAGGAATTATCATAGTAAATAAGTTAATAAGAGTAACAAGGACTGAATTGTGATTCAAATATTTAAAGATGGGGGGTGATATGAATTGATTAAAGGATATTCATTGGCTTAATATGGAGTTTTATTAATTAGAGTTTTAAGTGCATCAGAAAAATGTTAAAAATAAAAATGAGAAGTAAATTGAAAGATTTCTATATTGCTTCATATATATAAATGTGGACAGAAGAAAATTTAAAAGTTATCGAAAGGGGTCACATTGAGGTACATTATTATGTAGAGTAGTAAAAATGCAATGATGAGTTGATTAAAAACTGAATTTAGGAGAATAAAGGAGATGGAGAGTTAAGTTTTATTGATGGTTAAGTAAAAGTGAATGAGGAGTTAAATAAATTATGAGATGTTGATGAGGAATATCAATACTAAATGATAAATTCGTGAATGAAGGATTACAAGAGTAATGTAGAAACAAGTTGATGAAAAGTATTATTATGAGAATTTATAATTATTGCCTCAACTTGACAGAGTGAAAAGAATTAGTAATAATATGGGATTGATTATGTGATATATTAGAAACCTTTGGAGACAAATGTGAAATTGAACGAATAAATTGGGTTAAAGTTACAGGATTTGACTTAAAATCTCGTTAATTGGAGTTTTAAAGTTTTTGGAAAGGTATTGATATGAGTAAAGTGAAAATTTTGAGATAGATACCTAAGGATAAATTGATATATGGAGAGTTATAGGATTAAAGGACTAAATGTAATAAAATGGTTAAAGGCGTTCTTTTCAGGGGAAGGAAAGGTTTCGGGTTCGAACCTCCCCGTGTCTAACTGCAGGCTGCAGACTGCAGGGAAGACCGTGTTAGAGGGATGAGGACCCAAACATGACGGTACCCTGGAGAGATAGTCATTCTAGGAGGATGCCATATGTGGAATTGGTAATTTGAAATTAAATGATTTGGAAATGTTGAATATGGGTTAAATGTCAAGTAAAGTTTTATGATAGAGATTGATATATAAATTACCTGAGAGATCAATTTAAAAAGTCTATTGGATTCAAATGTGACTTATAATACGAACAATCAAGTCAAGGAAAATTTTTGAAACAGTAATGACCTTATAATACACGTGTGTCTATTTAATTACAATTCGATGAAAACAAAGGAGTTATATGATGATATGTAATACCAAAAAACGTAAGCGTATAATAAGGGATAATGAGAAAAGAGCCTAAGTATGTGAATAGAATAGAACTATGCACGGATATGACAAAAATATTGATATGAATTATGAAAGGTATTCTATTGGATCTTGGTTATAGATAAGGACAAACGAAAGAAAATTTGGTTCAAAGACATTAAAGAATAAAGGCATTTATATATAATGAGAAGTATAGACATCTGAAAGGTACGTATACATACGTATGTATGGAGTCAATAATATGATTAATTATGGTAAATGATTATTCATAAAGATTTAGAATTTGAACTTGATGTATTCAATGGGTTAAATAGAAAATGAAATGATCAAGAATATTACTAGAAGTTGATTTATAGAGACCTAAGGAAATTGGAGAATTCATTCAGGAAATGTAATCTATGGTAAGATTAAACCATATGGAATAGACTGATACGATTCAAAAGGTGGAGGTTATATGTAAATAAAAGACAAATACGATATATGTGGAAATAATTAAGGATTACTAATTTCCTCTAAGGTTGAGAATATATCCAAAAACGAATATGGCATACTAATGATATTGTAGGCTATATAATAATGTGTGAGGATGGAGATGAATGACTACCAAAAGGTTGATAAGAAGCAAAGAAAAGAATTGATGATTGATATATATATATATATATATATATGGGTATAAAAATAGATCAAAATTGATATGATTGATATAGACTTGTAGTTTGAATTTAATGATGGTAACAGAGATCATGGCTATGAAGAAATATTGCTGATATGATTTAAAAGGATAATAGTAGACAAGGGTGAGGTACTCAAGTCGAACTGAAGGCAATGGAAGTAAACAAATTGAAATTCCCTATAAAGGAAATAACGTGGGAAATCGAACATCAAGTGAAAATCTAATACCTCCATTTTCTCGTTAGCATTGATCAGTGAAATTTTGAGGATAAAATTTTATTTAAGGGGGTTAGTGTTGTAAGACTCGACTCAAAAACGTACATGTCATGTTATCCATGTGCAGGATGAAATGTTTATATCCTTGAATGCCCCTGAAGGGTATTAAAAGTCGGTATTATAATTAGAGGTATGATTAAATTGATTTATACCTCAAACTAATTAAAATAGGGATTTTAAGGTGAAATTAAAAATTTCACAATCCAGGGATTACTCAAAACGGTAATTCGGAGTTCGAGGTCCGATTTGGAGTTAATCAAAAATATTGACCGATTAAGGGTAAAATGATTATTTTGCCACCTAAAATTTAAATTGGGTTATTTGATAAAAATTGTGATCAAGATCAATCATTTGAAGTATAATGTGATCATTGGAAGTATAATAAGAAGTTTAGTAGTGGAAAAATTTTAATTTTCGGTATCTTTGGAGTACAAGGGCAAAATAATAATTTTACCACTTAAGAACAAAACAAAAATTTTTAGAAAAGGTTTTGGCCCCATTTGATTAATAATGGTTAATTGAAGTGTTATTCGAGGTTGAAAAGTGGAAAAAGATGTAATTCTAGTACATTTCGGAGTATAGAGGCAAAATAGTAATTTTACCACTCGAGGATAAAATATGAAATTTCGAGAAGATTTGGATCAAATTTGATAAATTGAAGTATGATATGAGTATGAGGAGTGAAAAATATGCATTTTGGCAAATTTTCAGTTTTTGGGGTAAAAATGTAATTTTACACTTTTACGGGGGCTAAAGTGTAATTTTTGAAAATTTACTCCACCAAAATCTTGGATAAGTCTAGAGACTTCATTTAAACTATGGATAAGTGAAGAAAAATGAGTGGTGGAGAAAGAAAGTCAAATGGATAAATAATAAAGAATAAATTAATGAAATATGCCATGTGTAAATAAATAAATATTATTTTATTTGGCATATAAAAAGACTTAAAATTCAGCCCAAGAACATTGTGAGGGTCGGCCAAGCAAGGAGAGAAAAGGGGGAAAGAACACCAAGAACCCTAGGCTGAAAATTCAAGGAGAAATCAAGAAAAAACAAGAAATCAAGTTAGAAAAAGGTAAAATTCTTGAATTTTCTTAGTGTTCTTCATCACCCAATCTTTCTTTTTCATTTTTCATGCAAAATTGACATGTGGGTATGACCACCCTATGTTGGTTGAACATGGAGGAGAGAGAATTGAGCTTGAATCTAGATAGATAATTAGCTAGGAAGTGTTTTCGGTTAGTTTGGGATTGTGTAGAAATGAAATATAGCAAAAATAAGCAAGAAAAATTCAATTTCCATTTTTAAACCCATAAAGCCGAATATTCTAGGGTGAGATTGGCTACTGAATTTGAGGATATTTCATGGTATTTCAGTGTATTTGGATGAATTAAGGATATAGAAATTAAATGGGAATTTTTGGTGTGAAAATACAAATTTTACCTAATAGGGGTAATTTCGTAATTTGTGGCCTAGAATGATAATTTGCACCGTATTTATGGACATTAAGTTAATATGGGTATAATTGAGATATAGAAATTGAAAGAAATTGATTCAGAATTAAATTGAGGATTTTAACAAATTAGACGCGTGTAGACAAGTCGGTCAGACATTATAATTTAACGACTATCTGAACCCTTTTTATCGCATTTCATGCATTCATATAGAATCATGGAGCTTGAAATTAATTATGATTAATTGACACAATTTATTGAAATTCGTGTTACGCGTGACATATAGGTGGCGAGTCCCCTAGACGCGGGAAAAATATAATACAGTGAAAATTGAAAATATGAGTATTGTGCACTCCTGACGAGGTGAGTGGATAAATTATTGTCTGTAATATCTAGAGTGGTTTTATTTTATGAATTTTATGCTTTTTAAAGCATGATAAATTTAAAGTATAAATTATTACGATTTTTATTAAAATGTGTTTTGATGAAATTGATTAAATAAATGAATTTTATAAATTATTTTGAAAAGAAATATTGTTTTGAAATTAATTGTTGATTTTATTAAAATAGAGTATGTGGAGACTTACCTGGCGAATTATGAGTTTTATGTACTATTAAATCTATGGCTTATGATCCTGGTGAGCATGCTTGGCTGGATTATTGTGTTGAAATTGCATGAATTGATGTTTTCTGTGTAGGCTGGCTAGTATAAAAATTGCCTTGTTATGCTGCAAAAATTTTTAGTGAAATGGTGGGTTAACTAGTCGCTGCAGTGGCAGGTTTTCGCGGACTGCCTTTAAGAGGGGCATGGTAAACTCAAGATTTATATTACCTCGGTTGTAGAGCTGCGTATGGTAACTCCTGAGGTAAATATCGAATTCACTTTACGCAAAACCACCACGTGAAGTTGAATTTAGCCAATGTCAAGGAACAACTGTATTTTTCAATTATGATATGACTTGTAATAGCCTTAACGAACTCGATGGGATGCTCTGATCAAGCATCCACGAGTATGAGATTTGGCATAAGCCTAGTTTTTATGAAAAAAAATCATAAGCTTGGTTTTTTGATAAAATGAAATTGTTTTGTATGATGTATTAAATTTGGTGTTATGAATTGCTTTATGATATTGCGTTTTTATATCATCTCTATCTACTCAACTTTAGATGTCGTAGATGGTAATTATCCAACTCACTAGGTTGTAAAACTCACCACTCTCTCTTCCCTTTTCAAGTTTGAGGTTATTGATAGACTTTTGGATTGCACTGAGAGGTTAGTTTGAAGTCGCATCCTAGCAACAAAGGTACATAGTCGTACACAGTGGGGCCCACGTGTCATTGTAACCAATTTATTTACTTTGTTTATTTGTAATATAGTTTGTATGAATTTATTTTATCTTCGTTTGCTAAAAATTGATTTTTGATATTTTTAAAATATCATCTTACAATAAAATGTAATATTTTATTTAATGTTTTTATTTTATTTTTTTATCTAAAAATATAATTTTTACAAGGGTTATAGGTATCAATATTTATTTTAATTTGTGAATTGTGCTTATTCTACTTGCATGCAACGTTTTCACCTATTCTAAAATTTTTGAACAAAAAAGACGAAAATGCCATGTGTGGAAAATTATGAAATTTTGACTGTTTTAAATCGAAACCTGATTTATTTCTTGAAAAATGTTTTTGGAAACTCTTACCCACGAGGGAGATGGAAAACTGGTACAAGAGCCTTGTGAGGTCTCGATAGGGTACTCGGGGGATGAGTACATGTCGGGACATCGCGGCGGTTGTCAAAAGACTCGAGGGTGATTCCGGATCGTGATAGGTGGGGTACTCAAGGATGGTGCTAGAACCATTTTATTTATTTCTTCCAAAGTTGTTGGGATTATGGAATCTAACTCAGTTGAATTTAATGGTTGTTGATGCAGCTTTTTTTGTGTTTTTAGGTTCAAGGTCGAATGGATCACATCGTCTAATGATTGAGAGCAATGCGATGGATGCAATGAGTTAGGTAAAAAATCCAAAAACAACACCATGAATACTAAGGAAAGATATGTTGCATATTGAGGCCTGCAAATAGATAGTGAGGACAATAGTGGCTCAATAAACTCAAACGCCTAAAGTTAAATATTCAAATGAGACCTTTTTTATTTAAATTAAGACAATGAGGCCTTTTTTATTGAAGTTAAGGAATACTAAATGAGATAGAAAATTTATAATTGGATATTATAAATAGAAAAAAAATAATTGGTTTTATATATTAAAAAAAATAACGGTTGGAAATCATTAAATACATATTATCCTTAGTTGATTAGGAATAAGAGAAATAGTTGAGAATTAATAACATTGTGGAAATTGGGAAAGGATAAAAAATTAAAATTTATTAGACACATAATTAGGAAAATGAGAGAATATGTCATTTTATTAATTTTTTTGACTTTTACATAGGGATATGGAAGTCAAAGAAAATAGATATTTATTAGATATAAGAAAATAAGTAAATATTTTATTAATTATCTTAATTTTTGTATATTTTTATATAATTAATTATATAATTATTATAAAATTATAGGGTCTATAAAAATTTAGACCTAAAGCTCTTTGCTTTGGTGGCTTTACCCTAAAGCTGACCCTAATGAAGATTTGAAAGATCCATCATGTGCCATGGGAAAGCTAATGAGCTTGTGGATCAGCTAGCAAAAAATGGTGCTAAAAGGACACAAGCATTACTGATGAGCATGAATGAAACAAATGAAAACAGTGAATGTGCTTGAGGTAATAATTGTCATGTTTGTTGCTTGAGTCTTTTTGGGGGGGACGACTGCTTAGGTGGTGATTAGCATCTGTGTTCGCATCAACTAGCATAAAAGGATGAGACTATAGCCACTGTCATCAGTGGTGGCCAAGTGATTGATCTGTCTTGTTGCTATAAATTGAATGGTTATGTATAAGGGGTGATTTATTTCGATTGTGGTGAGATGATTCTGAAATGCACTCATTGGAGTTCTGTTGATTTCTGTTGGAGAGTAATGTAAAATCAATTTTTGCTTAGTTAAATCTTAGACACGATCAATACAAAGACGAAACAACTCTCAAACTTTGTATAGTAGTAGTAATATTAGATTTTTGTTAATTTAGCAAGCAATTGGTCCATAATACTTAAATTTCCTAAAAAAAAAGGAAAAAAAAGAAACAATGTATTTGATATCAAACTCCTCTTTAGTGAAGAAGAAAGAAAACATTTAAAGAGTACCTAAATGTAATTTTGAATTTTGAATCTTCTTTTTTTTAAATTTTTATAAGAATAAAAAAATTAAGATTTTACTATTCTATTGCTAGATTTTTTTTTTTTTGTATTTTATTAGTTTTTGTAAAAAAATAAAAGAGAGAGATCACGATTTGTAGTAGAAAAAGGTGATTTGCATTAGAAGTGAGAGAAGAAAAAGATCACTTGAGGGAGATAAGGTAGTTTTTGAAAAATTGATGTATTTTTTTAAAACAAAAAAGCTCTTTTTATATTTTTTTAAGTTTTTTTAATTTTATGTTTTAAAAAAATTATTTTTTAAAAGTTTTTAAAAGTCTTATTTTACCTGTTTCTGTTTTTAAAAAGTAAATAAGTTAAAAAAAAGTTAAGATCAACAAGGCACTTAATATTAAATTGAATGTTCAACCGCCGGCTTAACTATTTGCACACAACGTTTCTTTCATTTGTCGTGCTGGGCTTAACTTTTTGACCCTTTTAATGTGCAAATACTGCAAGTTTCCAAGCACAAAAATGGCGTGGAGTGTTTCGCTTTGAATAGATACATAGGCCCGTACAGTCTACGTCAATCTTATCTTGGATTGTCCCATCAGACGTCATGGCTCACATAAGACAACAAAAAGTCTTCATATTCAACAGGCCTTCATGAATTTTACTTTTCTTGTTCGTTTAACTTCAATCAATAGAAATAACCATCTAAATTAATTTTTGGATATTCCTATACGGCTTTTACCAATCCAATGAAACCAAAAAAAAAATTTTTTGTCCTACTATATATATATTGATAGCGGCCCGGCCAAAATTCAAACAAAGACCTATATTTTACAAGATTTTGACCACTAAAAAGAATATCTCCATAAATATAAAACCAAGAGTTTAGTAAGGATATTTATATCTATATTTTTTGGATAACTGATATTTACTTTTCTTAGTCTTTAGATTTATCTCTTAACTGATCAAATTGATGAAATTAGGAAGAGGTATTTCTAAGAAAAAAAAAGCTTATGCTAATATACAATTATACTTAATTTAATTTGTTTGGTAAGAAATGTCATCAAAAAGATAAATGTAAGTATTTTTTATTTAAAAAAGATGAATTTAAATTTATTTTTTCAAATAAAAAATCGAGTAGACTAAGTGTATAAAGAAAAATTATTAATTAAGTTTAAGAGTAGGTATATAAACAAAATTGGGTTAAAATATAGATGCTGCAATTAGGGCTCTTTAATATTAATAAGATGTGTAATGGGAATAAAACAAAGCTTATTAGTAATGAATTTCATTCGTTTCAATTAGGTTAACCATGGGTTATGAAAAATGAAGATAAATCAAATAACAAACAAAAATAAAAATTGGAATTATTTTAAAGGTCTAGTTTTGATTATATAATTTTAAAAAGGTATAATGCTTTAAAAATTCATGAATTATTTAAAAAAATTAAAATAAATTTTTATTATTTAATTGATTTTAATCAACTCATATAATTATATTTTGAGTCAAATAGACGTTTATGACTAACAGTTAATTAATTATCATTAATCATAAAGTAATTTGTAATTTTATATTCACATGACGAAGACTATCTTTACTTTTCAATTTTATATTCATATGACGATATTATTATATCAAATCTGTATATCACTATCACAGTCCAATTCTCAGGTTATGACCGATGCAAGGGCCCAATGGGCTCAGCCCATTAAGCCCAAACAAGCCCAAGCAAGCCTATTTATATAATCTTATACATTAATTCATATTTCTTTAAAATCTAAAATTTCGTAATGTTTAAATATAGTTCTTTTGAAAACAACTCATAAAACCCAATCATGCATTCATAATGTCAAGCCTGACCTTTTAAAATATCTGCCATGTTATACATGTGATTGATAGAGTGATGGCATATTTGAAAAGTCCCGAAAAATCGTCAAAAGATGATAGTGTACCTAGTGGTACAACAAAGTCGATTTAAGCCTCGAACAAGTTCAAATGAGGATTTTAAGATGAAATTGAAAATTTTAAAGTCTAGGAATGACTTAAAATTATGATACGAAATTCGAGGGCTGATTTGGAGTCAATTTGAGATTTTCGAGATCTAGGGGTAAAATGATCATTGTGCCACCCAAGGACAAAATGAGAATTTTAAAAAAAGATTTTGACTACATTTGACCCATTGGAGTATGATTTCAGGTTGAGAAATGAAAAATTGTAATTTCGGTATTTTTCAAAACACAGGGGCAAAATGATAATTTCATCACCCCGGAGGTAAAATTGTAATTTTCACCATCCAACACTTGTCAAATGTATGAATTTTACACATTTTTGGTATGGATAATTATGAAATTTATGTGGTGGTGAATTAAAGATTAAAGGATAAGTATTTAAAAAGTGGAACAATAACATGGTGACAAGTGTCAAGTTTGATTTTTTTATGAATTTCCTTATAAAATCAGTATAAAAACCAGCCCATTCTCTCCATAAGGGTCGGCCAAGCAAGAACAAAAGAGGGAAAGAAAGGAAAAAAACCCTAGGAGGAAAAAATTGAAGAAAAAGTGTGAGATTTCAAGAGATTTAGCAAGTAAAGGTAAAATTTCTTGATTTTTACTTGTGATCTACTTTCTCATTTTCCATGCTTAGAACTCATGTTTGCATGATGAACCCATGCTGGCCGAACATGTAGAGAGAGAATGATGGTGGATTTGGTTAGATTTTGGTGTAATCTAGTGTTTTTAGTTAGTTAGTAATGTGTAGTCTAAAAATCAAGCATGAAAAACACATTTTTATTTTGAATCCCTTCATAACCGAATATATGGAGTAAGGGTTTGATGATGATGTTGAATGGATTACATGATATTCAAGTGTTTTTAGATGTTTTATAATGTGTAGAATGGAAAGGAAACAAGAAAAAATTAAATGTTCTATAATTCCCATCAATAGCCGAATTCTTCATGTAATGTGTTAATGTTGAAATTGATTTTATTCTAAGTGAATTTGGTGATGAATTGATGAATTGTGGTGTGAGAATCAAGCTTGAAAAATTTTATTGGTAGTGGACATTTTATTGGCCAAATTTACAATGTGGTTTATTGATGGTGGAATTGATTTTAATTTCAAAATGGAATGTGAAAGTGGTTTTTTCACATTTCATGTTAATTGACTAGTATTTGATAAATTGGAGTATTGGAAGAAGAATGGAATTTTTTGGAGTTGGATTGGGTATATTGGCCAATTGATCGGCTAGTAAATCAAATTAGGCCAATATCATTTTAATTGGATGCATAATTGAGGCTACATTGAACACCGTGTCTAGATAATCACCGAGTAGTGTGCATCCCATTTCATGCATATATACCGAGCTTGAATTGATTTTTATAATGGTCTAGCATTAATGTGTAAATTATGCATTGTGCAATATGGATAGGTGATGAGCCATTTGATACAGGTGAGAGACTGTAACCGAAAACCGACAATAGGTGTATTTTGAACTCCTAGTACGGTGAGTAAGCTTACTATCATCTCAATTATCTAAAGTGGTTTTTATCTATTCTTATGAATTCTATGGAAAATGGATTTAAAAAGGAAAATTTTTATGTTTTATAAACAAATGTGTTTAAATGAAATTACTTTGTAAATCGTTTTGAAACTGATGATGATTTAGAAAATAGAGTACTTGGAGACTACTAATTATAGCATGATAAATTGTATTTTGGGTTTAAATGGCTTATGACAATGTGGGCATGATTGGCTGATTGGTTATTGTGTTGAGAATATATGAAATGTTCTTTGCCATGCAGGCTGGTTAGTGTTAAAATTGCCAAGTCATGCTGCTAAAAATTTTATTGATTTGGTGGGATATCGATTAGCTTACTGTAGTTGGCGAGTTTCCATGGACCTGGCCTATTAGAGGGGCACGGTAAACCCTGTTATATTCTTACCTTGGTAGAGAGGCAAGTAGGGTAATTCCCGAGGTAAATCTTTAGAGTTCACTTCACACCGAACCACCACGTGAGAGTGAATTTCGTCAACGCCAAGGAACGACTGCATTTTCCAAATAAAGATATGTTTTATAATTACATGAAATTTTTAATAGCTTTGCAGACTCGGTTGGGATTACCCTCGTGCAAGGAATCCCTGAGAACCAAGTATGAGAATGATATTGGCACGAGCCAAGTTTTCAGGAAATCATAAGCCATGTTAAATATTCGAATAAAATGAGTTTATTTTATTTAGTGAAAGGAAATGAAATGTTATGAACTATTTTATGATGATATATTTTAATCGTCTCCATTTACTCGACTTTAGATATTTTAGGTGATATTTGTTTACTTACTGAGATTTTATAATCTCACCACCCTTCTTTCCACACATTTCAAGCTCGAAGTTGTCTGTAGATAGCTGACCTTGTCGAGGGTTGCCTGTGGACTTGCACCCTTTGAGACTGTAGGTTCACTGCTTTCATTACATTTGGTTAGTCGAGGGCCCACGTGTCATTGTAAAAGTAATTTCATACTTTGGTTATCTGCATTATAGTATGTATGAATATATTTAACTTTTACGCTTCAAAAATTATTTACCGATAACTTTATAAATATTGTTTTATAAGAAAATAGAATATTTTATTAAATATTTTTATTATATTCAAATAGTCAAAATTTCACTTCAAATGAATATTTTAAACACCTAAATTTATTTTTGATCATGAAATATGTGTTTTTTACTCACCTACTACGTTTTAGCCGGTTTCAAGATTTTTGAGGAAAAAATTACCAAAATGCCCTTGTGAGGCGAAAATTATTTTCTACTGTTTTTGAGTTGGAAAAAGCTTAGAATCCTTTAAGACATGATGTTTGACAATGATTACTCACAAGGGAAATGGGAAAAACTAATATGTAAGCCTTGCGGGGTTCTGGTTGGCATTCCAAGTAATGAGTGCTAATCGGGACATCGCGGCGGTTGTCACGAGCTCAATGAGAGTTTCGAGTCGTGACACATAATGACATCATCTACAATTGTATACATATATAGATTAACAAATAAATCTTAACATTCTCATCAAGTATGCATATATGCATAATTGGACCTTGATTGTCAGCGGAGTGACTCTGGGCACGGTTGCTAACACTTAGTGTCATAACTAACCTATCGAACAGTGGATACGAAGAAGCACCTCATTCCAGGATCTAATCATCTTTTAATTCAAAAAACCTAAAACATGGAATTAAAAAAAAATATGAGTATATACTCAGTGAGTGAACAGAGTAAGAGAAGAAGCAAATGCTACGGAAGATTTTCAAAAACATGATGCACTCATCTTTAAAACAATGCAATTTATATATCATAAATAAAACTCAATGCCATGTTGTCTTTAGATCGGCTAAAACATTTAGGAAACTCAACGTTCAACAGTCAAGCAATCACATATTAATTCCAAACCTCTATATATAATAAATATATATAAGTACATACACCACCATCACCTTACCCAGCTCATGTGCAACCCGCACATCGCGCACACCTCAATAACATCGCACGCATCATTACCGACATGTGCAATGCCCACTCCACACATGCATAGTTGCAATTATCACAACATTGTCATTCAATCGGTATGTGCACTGCCCACTCGGCACATGCATGGTTGTAATTATTACACAATATTATCATTCAACCTGCATGTGCACTGCCCACTCCGCACATGCACGATTGCAATTATTACACAATATTATCTACCAATGTACAATAAATATATATATCAACATATAAAGGGATTTCGCAAATTCATTACAATCACATTTCATAACTCAAAAACGTTTCGTCAAAGGCTTGTTCCCATGCAATTTTTAAAGACAAACCAACAAAATATTTCAAGTGACTAAATCAAGCATATAGTCATTTATTCCAAAATATTTTAATGCAAGTTCACTCACTTGACAAAACAGCACCAACAAGGTCCTAATCCAAGTAGTCCCGAAATATCTTTAAAACCTATATTTACCAATAAATCATAACAACCTCAATTAAGTCATAATTAAATCTAATGATTCTAATAAATTTACATTAGGCAATCTACCCTCTAACCTAACATTTAACCTAAATTTCTAGTCTAATTCTCAAACTTATCATATCAACTATTCCAAATTTAAAGATCTTTTACCTTGGTGAGCTTGGACGCATGAAGATCATCAAGAATACCTAATATTTTCAAGAAAAATAACTTGAAGAAATTAGGAAATAAATTCTGAAAATATAACCATAAATTCAAAATTTTCAAAAGTTGAAAATATATACCTTTTAGCGTTAAAAATGAAGATTTGAAGCCAAAAGTCCAAGTATTGTTGAAAGTGAAGTAGAAATAGAAAATAAAGGAAACAAAGAGAGATTTTTCTTTCTCTCTCCTAGGGTTTAGATGTGCTGGAAATTGAGGTTAAAGGTTGTACATTTGGTGCTCAAGAAGCTTGAAGAAGAAAGGAGTAAGAAAAAAAAGGAAATGAGATAAAAACAAGGAAAAGAAATGAAGAAAAATGGATTTTTCTTGGTGGTGGAACCAAAATGGCGTGGGATGGAGGGGAGGAAGAACAAAAATCTGGTGGGAGAGGATAAGGATGGTCCTTGCTGGAAAAAAAATCAGAGTTTGGAAGCTTTGACCAAATTAATGGCAAAATTACCATTTTGCCGTCCAAGTTTTTTCCTTTTTAATTTAATCCTCCCAACACTCTTTTAACTCCAATTTCCTTCTATTACCTTCTATTATACATGTAAAAATGAAATATAAAATTCGTATTTCAACACGATGTCCCCATAATATTTAAAATATTTATTTACCCACGTTGTCATTATTTAGTAACAACGCGTCGGCCCTACTAACTTCATTTTTCTCTGAAATTTCCTCATTCTTCCTCTTTCCCACTTAGATTAACCATATACTCCTTCTTCATGAAAAGTTTCAACACTGAATAAAATATTATTTTATTCTAAAATTTTTCACTTCTCTCCTTAGTGCCCAAAATACCTTATTATGCCTCAATTCACTTCTGAATCACTTTTTTTTCTAACAAATTCTTCCTCATTAAATATATTATTATTTTATTATTATTTCTTCATATGCAAAATATTTTCTCTTTAAATACTCTTTTCACCTTTCATCAGCTTTATACATTATAATTAACCTCCTTTGGCATCCAATAAGCTTCATTAGCCTCCATATCAAAGTATGGGGTATTATAGTCTCCCCCAATTAAATAGAATTCATCCTCAAATTTTCTTCAACGTTAGATTGTTAATCTCATTCAATGATCATATTCCATTTCCTTCTTTATAGGGAATTTTGATTTATCCACTTCATTACCTTCCATTTGACTAGAACACTTTACAAGGTCAGGGCACGTAACTTATATCTATTATCACCTTTGAGTTAAAACCACGGTATCCTTCTCAATTGTTCTTTCTTATCATTAAGATCTCAAGCATGCCTTTAGTTCCATCACTGACCTCAAACATATCTTTATTTCAATTATTGTCAAACTTCTAGTCATTTATTCACCTCGTTTACCTCCAGTTCGACTAGAATATCTCACTTATGTCTGTTATCATCCATTAGAATCAAATCGGCGGTACCCATCGCCATCATTATCTCTTTTTTTAAGACATTGAGTATGCCGTTATCACCATCATCAAATTTGAACCTTAACTCCATCTTAATCACATCGATTTTGATCACATTTTATACTTACTTAGGTATACCTAACCACCATTTTATCACTTCACTCCTTGTTGAACTTCTCGACATTCATTCATTCATCTTATCCTCATACATTATTATATAGCTTACAACATTATAGACATGCCATGTTTATTCTTGCACGTATCTCTCGACGTTGGGAAAGGAGGTTAATGCCTTTAATTATTTCCCACATGCATCATGTTTATCTTGCATTTATGCAACTTAAATCTTTATAATCATACTAGTCCATTTTATATGGCTTAACCATGCCATAGATTACATTTCCTTGATATCATTTCTTTGACTATTTCTCCAAATTTCTTATATCAACATAGCTCAACTTTCGATGGGATCTCTCATTGTTGTACTATCCATACAAATCATCAAATATATTGAGTTAAAATTTCGAATCACTATGAACAATTCTTTACTCTAGTTGCTCATATTATCAACTCCACACATATGTATGTACATGCACATTCAGATGTCCACATTCCTCATTATGTGTAAGGATCCTTGTTTTCAAGTACCTTCAGACTAATTTCTCTTTGTTCGTTACCTTCTATAACCAAGATTCAATATAATAATCTTCATAATTCATGTCAACATTCTCATATTTAACTTACAAACATTGGGTATAATCTATTTCAGATTGGCCTCTTTATGTGTTTTAAATACCATTCAGCTTGGGTTTTACCACAATTTACCTTTTACGTAATCCATACGAATTCTCATTATGTCTATACATAGCTTCACATCATTTACATGTTTATACTCCTTTCTTATCATTTCCTATTATATGCTTAAGCTTCCTTGTACTATATATCGTTGCATCACAATGTCATTTTCATTACACAGCAATCTAATATGCGTATATGCTTTATAATCTCATTGATGCTTTAATGAGTCATCCTGATTAGATCATTGCATCTTATGCAATGCCACAATTCCTAAAAATCCTCTTTATTTCTCGATTATCTTTCATGCCTCTAACATATATTGTATCTTTATTGCATTTCAATATTGATTAGTCATTTAAGACTTACACTTATTTGAATTATGCATGCCTCAAGCATTTTTGAATTCCAATTTTCATAATATATTAGGCAATTTTTATTATATGACTTCATTATCAAGGTTAACTTCAATCATCTTTTGTTCCACTTTTTTCATATGAATATAACATCATTCTCGCTTAGCTAATTTACAAATTGTACTTGAAATTGCAAGACTTGAAACTAGGTCTTCCTTAAGTACTTTTCAATGTCAATATGAATACCACTCTCAGCTTACGGCTTCCTTTTTATAACCACATAACTTAATGCTTGCTTTCACAAGATCCATAGCAGAACTTCTCTTGAGTATTTTCTTGGGGATACATATCTTAAACTTATGTCTTGTAGCATGTGATCACTTAACCCGTGACTTAGCCGTTAGGCTCCTTAGCAAGTTTCAAAATCATATATCTTATACTCCTCGTGTATAATTTGTAATTCTTTCTCAAAGGTGTTTAGGCATTCTTGAAACACTTAATCACTTATTTATTCTTTAACATCTCGAGCACATCGTTCTATAGACATGCGTTTATTCTTCAAGATATATATATACATACTTGTCTATTCAATCGCCAATTTATCTTCATAGGTTTCTAGTGTGCCACACAATTTGCCTTGTGTTGTTACTAACCTTTTTCATTTAATTGAGTCAAGACAAGAATTGTAAATTCTCATAGCAATATTTTAGATAAACTCATTTGCTATATCACCCTTGTAATCTTTCAATCACACTTTCAACACCTGGTATTGACATCCTTTGTCCATATCTTATATATTCATCTAATTCTTCACTCACTTTTCCTTAGCCGTTAACAAGGCTTAATCTTCTGTCTCTTTTATTTCTTAAGATTTGACTTTAGTCAACATATTATTCATCTTAATGCTTTACATGGTAATTTATCGTAATGTAGCCGTCTTTAGAACTCTTTAACTTTTCTTTTACTCATGTGCCAATATATATTGTTGGTCCCAAATATAAGTGCTAGAAGGGGGGTGAATAACACTATCTCAGCTCTTTTGCAAGATTAAGAATTGATCTCAAAACAAAGAAAGCAAACCCAGAGAGACAATAAACAAAGTATTTATAGTGATTCGGTCTAAGACCTACATCCACTACCTTGATTATCCAACCAAAGATTTTCAAACCAAACACTAAAACGGTGGAATTCACAAGCTTCCACCAAGCTTTTACAATGGTTTTTCCAAGGCTTAGCCACAACCTTTACACTAGTTTTTCACGAGCTCAACTAAAACCCCAACGTGGTTTTTCAAAGGCTCAACCACAACCTATCACTAGTTTTTCCTGAGCTAAACTAAAACCCCAATGTGGTTTTTCAAGGCTCAACCATAACCTTTACACTAGTTTTTCACGAGATCAACTAAAACCCAAGGTGGTTTTCCAAGGCTCAACCACAACCTTTTCAAACCAAAACCCAACACTCAACTTTTCAAGGCTAAGTTGGAACCTACAAGCATTCAAGCAAACCTTGCTTGAAGCACTTAGAGTGAAACCCCCACTCCAAGGATACAAAGAATGAACTAGAAAAAGTACCTATTGATCACATGGTTGATCTAAGTGGTACAAGTTTAAGTGCTAAACACATATACAAAGGATAGACGGTGAATGCAGTGAAGAGTACAAAGGATTTGCAAGTTTTATGCTCTTTCTTAGCTTGAATATGTTGGAGTCTTTGTTAATGAAGCCACAAGTTGGTTCTTTGGCATTTGAAGATCCTTTTATAGTTGGAAAGGCTTGTTGATGGCTGTTGAGACATTTATAACCGTTAGAAACAGTTTGGGGAAGGTTTTAGCCGTTATTCTATCTTGTAGTGGCCTGGTGTATGTTGCAGACAAAGAGCACTTAGTCAACTAACTCAATTCTGTTTCTCACCAAGCTTCAGCCTTCCATTTCTCCACTTTGACTTTTGTTCAACCAATGATCTTTCTTGTTCCACCAAGAAGCTTCATTAATATTAATCTTCCTTGTTCCTTATCCAAATCACATCTTTAGGTACTCCTTTGGAAGATTGACATATTGTTTCTTTATGAACATTTGCCTTGCACACTTAGGTAAAAATATTAGACACAAATGACATGGGAATGTTTTATTATCATCAAAAACTAATGGAGCCAACAATCTCCCCCTTTTTTATGATGATAAAACATCCCTTAGTTAACAACATGGTGTCTTTTTAACTCTTTTTTCAGTTTATGCAAAAAGTGAGGATTGCTCCCCCTAAGTTCATGCTCCCCCTAAGTGTGTGTATATTTTTCATGTATTCCAGTAAGTATTTATCTAAGTTATGTTCATAGTGACATTGTGCATTCTTGTCTAAGTCAGAAAATGTTCATATGTACACATTTAAGAGTAAATGACATGTTGACAGATTTTATCAGTTTTTTATTTCTGCAGAATTTTGTCAATTGCTTGTAATTTTTAGATTTCATCATGTTAGCTCCAGATTTCATTCAAACCATCATTTTTCCAGCAGACTTTTATGAATCATCATCCATATGTACTCAAACACATATTCAGCTTTGCCTTATCATGTCAGAAATGGTTTATCAGCATAATTATTCAATATCAACACAACATCAGAAAATTTTCAGTAGTATAGCACAATATCAACAGAAAAATTTCCAGCACACTTCATAATGCCATAAATACCATTTTCAGAATTCAAATACCATAAACAGCTATCAGCATGCATATTCCAAAGATCCATAAAATTAACCAAAATTAAAATCAATGTTTGAATGCCATTTTGGCACAAAATAACCATTAAAATAGTAATAAAAAATTTGTTCCAGAAATACACCCGGAGCTAAGTTTTCTTCCTATGAGTCCTAGAATCCTAGTACCTCTACCCTCATGATTTTTTTTGTTTTTCTTGATGTTTTTCCTAAAGGTCCAATACCTCTACCCTCAAGATTTTTTATTTTTCTTTGGTTTTTCTACTCCCCATTTTTGTCATCATCAGTGTCACGACCCAATTTTCTAGGCCATGACTGGCGCATGGACCCAATGAGTATAGCTCACTAAGCCCAAACAAGCCTATTTTCCTTTACTTTTCTCCACGTATGATCGTGTGAGGCATCCACACGCAATGCACCCAGTGCACACAAAGCCAACTCATAATGGCATTATCAATAAAAAAATGCATATACAAACTGTTCGAGTATGTAACTTGATAATGTACATTACATGTACATATTCACAATACAAAAGACCCGTGACTTCCAGCGGAGAAATTTATAGTAAAAGAAATGGGTTGCTACTGAATACCCATCTTCTAACCAGGAGATGCACTATAGGGACTCCTTGATCTAGGGTCCAACAGTCTCCTGATCTGAAAATATGAATTTTTTTCAAAACTGTGAGTACGAAACTTAGTGAGTGAATATTAGAGGGGAACAAGCAATATTAGCCAAGACATTTGATAACCATGATGCACTGGTTGAAAACGAGACAAAACTTTTTTGATCTAGCTAATATTTAAAACCCTTTCTACTTGACCCAGAATTATTAAAACATTCAATGATAAGGCAACCATAAAATTTCACTAATCATTCTTTCAAGCCAGATAACAAAATCAACGGTTTATCACAAACCGTCACAAACAAGGGTTTCACATACCACACAATCACATTTTCCATCATGCACATTATATCACGTACAATTTCATTCACCAGTCATTCAGTTTCATTCATTATCCCATCGTTTCCTCCACTTTGGTGCACTCTCTACTCACACCAGGCAACAAAATCACGTGTGCACTCCCTACTCGCACCTAACAATTAACCATGTGTGCACTCCGTACTCGCATAAAGCAATATCGTCATGTGTGCACTCCCTACTCGCACATCATTATTGGCATTTCACTTGCCACTCCGCACATACGCGGTTACATCAAATTCATCAAAATTTATTAATAATGCATATCAGCATAATATAAGGGTACACAGATTCAATACACTTAAATTTCACATAAATTTCTTAACAATACGTGTAGGCATCATACAAATATACACAAATGCATCGCAATCATATTTAACATCATAGAAATAATTTACACTAAAGGCTTGTTCCCAGGTTCCCTTCATATTTAACATCACAGAAATAATTTACACTAAAGGCTTGTTCCCAGGTTCCTTTTCTTTTTAAAGAGAGTTGAATAAAATCATTCAAACATTTTATTCAAGTACCTTCATATTCCCAAAACCAATTTGAAATGTAAATCCACTCACAGTTTTTGAGAGTCGAATTTAGAGGACTTCGATCACGGATCCTCGGGTGTAATTTCCTTGCCCTTACCGAATGATTCACCACCTTGACAAACTGCACAATAATTTAATTACTATATTGGTGCTAAATTATAATAAACTAACCTAGACTCTACATTAATGCGGAATATAGAATGCAAAATGTCTAAATTTTGCCTAAACACCATATTGCCCTATTTCGATCTTTTACTCGATAAATTGACCAATGCGTGCAATTTAGCTCCAAATTGCACCGTTTTATTTCCAAAACTTCAATTTACCCAATACAAGTCATTTTACCTAAAATTTGGCAAAATTATCTTCTCAATCCTCCATGAAAAATTCATCCAACAATGGTGCAAAAATACTGAAATTTTTCCTACTTTGTTTTCTCACCATAAATAATCATTTTCCAATTCATTTCATTTGAAATGAAATCATTTCATTTTCCACACACAACCTAGGATATTCGGCCAATGAAGATTAATGGGCTAAATGAATTTTTTTCCTTGTTATGTTGTTTATAAACATGTTAAACTAACCTAAAACACTAACATAGTCCAAAATTAAATTATTCTAACATCTTTCTCTCTCTAAACCCATTTGACCAGCCCTTGATTCACCATAAAAACATGCATTTCAAGCATGGAAAAATAAGGGAAATTGCTTAGAAATA
Source organism: Theobroma grandiflorum (assembly GCA_036013995.1). Classification (NCBI taxonomy): domain Eukaryota; kingdom Viridiplantae; phylum Streptophyta; class Magnoliopsida; order Malvales; family Malvaceae; genus Theobroma; species Theobroma grandiflorum. The sequence continues at coordinate 12,925,836 of CP142126.1, forward strand.
AAAGATCTAAAGGAAAAATGAAAAACTATACCGTTTTTACTTGATTTTCCTTAATTTTTCACACTTTTTCTTTAAATTTCTCACTCTAGGGTTTGTTTCTTTTCTTCCTTGGTCTTGCTCATGCTTAGGCTGAATATTGAGAGAGAGAAATGGGGTTTATAAGCTGATTTTTTTATGGAAAATAATAAAATAATAAAGCTTGCCGTGTGTCACAAGCTTATTTGTCCAATTTTCTTTTCATTCTTTAAATCTTGACTTTTAATCTCCACCACATGATTAGTAAAAAGTCAAGATGTTGATAAAGGAAGACCATGGCTGGAAAAATATTCTGAGGGTGCAAAATTACCGTTTTTCCCCCGTGTTGGCAAAATTACGATTTTACCCCTGTACTCCAAAAATACCGAGAATTGATAATGTTTCACTTATAAATCTCAAATTATGTTCTAAATAGTCTAAATAATCAACCTTGATCAAATATTGTCAAAATCTTTTCCAAAAATACCCATTTTGTCCTTAAATGGCAAAATGACCATTTTGTCCATAATCGGTCAATTTTTTCGATGGATTCCAAATTAGACCTCGAACTCCGAATTACCCTTTTAAATCATTCTGTGGGTTTTAGAATTCTCAAATTCCTTTTAGAATTTCTATTTGAACTAGTTCGAGGCTCGATTTAACTTGGTTATACCATTCGGTATAATACCGTCTTTTAACGAGCTTTATAGTGTCTCACAATTAAGGAGAGGGCTGAGGCATTAATCTTCAGAGGGAGATGGTGTGGATTCAGGGGAATCTATTTGCTCCCACCAAGGATTGAGAGGAACATGAGAAGGTGGTCTTAGAGGGGGTTGAGAGGCTGTTTCAGGAGTTTGTTGAGGAGGTTTTTTTGTAGCTTTTTCTGGAGTGGCCTGATCAGAGACTTCTATTGGGGCCTGAAGAGAGCTTGCAGGAGGTGATTTTGCTTTCTCTGCCAGTTTGGAAGATTTCCTTGCCCTTAGAGGTACAAATTTTCTAGCTGTTTTCTTTTGTCTCATGGCAAGTGGTTGAGGCTTAAATGCAGGAGCTGTTTCTTTTGTTTTTCCTTTTCCTTTGTCCTTATCTTTTTTTACAGCTTCCTGTTCTGAGGTCATTGGTTGGGTAGCTTGAGTTGCTGCTGCCTCTTTTTCTGCTTGCTCTTCTTTTACCATCTGATAGAAAAGTCCCATGACAGACACTTTATCATAATGAGGAGGAGATGTTTCTTGTTCAGGCTGTGGTGAAGGTTGATGCTCAAGAGGACCAGGTGGTGAACCAACTACCTTAATGTCTTGATCAGATGTTTCCTTTCCTACTGAAGTGGTTTTGAGAGTTTTCTCAAATCCTGGTTTAGGGTTTTGGTGTCCAAGACTTGCACCCTGATAGGCTGAACCTTTTGGTTGCAAGGCTGATCCTTCAGCACCTTGTCCTTCTGGTGCCATGCTTTCAATAGCAGAGGAGTCAACATCAGTAGGTCCAGATGGTATTTCAGATTTTGCTTTCGCATTGTCCTCAATCTCATTCATTTTTTCTTCAATTTTCACAAGCGTTGCTTATTGATCAGTGAGCTTGGCATCCATTTTCATCAGCAAATTGAACATTACTTCATTAGAGAATGAAGGGGCTGTTATTTCTAGTTGTGTGGGGGTTGCCTCTGGCTGAGTTTGTACTGAAGTAATCTTGGAGGTCTTGCTGAAAGTGTCCCCATACACCTTGTATCATATCTTGATCAGACTTCCCAAGTAGATGGGCTGATCTCTACTCTTCACCATGTCCATGTCATACCTTTTAGTCCAGATTCTCTTCTTCTTGACAAGGGATGTGATTACATTGCCATATGGCAAATGAATCTTTTCAAGTTTACATGCTGCCTTCATCCTTTCAATCATAAACCTTCCAAGGTTCAGAACTTCTCCAGTGAAAGCATGCTTCATCAGCCAAAGATCTTGGAGACTGATGTAGTTTAAGCTACCACTCCTACCATGCAGGTTAGCAGCTACAAAGTAATGCAAGATTCTGAATTGTGGACTAATGATCAGTCTTACATTATTTTTTGAAGAAAAATTTTCTTTCTTTTTGGTGAAAATTTCCCACACAGATGTAGGATATACTTGTCAGGCATTTTATACTCTCCATCTTTTCCTTTAATTCCTAGTAGATTACTCAAATCTGAAGCTGTAACTAAAAACTTTATCTCATTTAGAAATACATTCAAGTTATCCTCTAAAAAATCCTTAGAATCATCAAGTTTTCTCTCATTAAATGCATTGCCAGCATAGAATTCTTTAACTAAACTAGCACTATATGTCCTGTCCTTGAAAGAACTATACTCTTTAATCCTTAATTCATTACAATAGTTTGTTAAGCTTGTTTGGAGTTCAGGGGTTTCACTAAAACTCTCCCAATCAATATACTTCCCGTATGTAATAGGAGCATTTTCAATTTTTCTAAACCTCTCTTCATGAATTTTGTTTCTAAACTTTAGTGATGATGAGGATGAAGTACCTTTTTGGCTCATTTCTCTTTTGTTTTTCTTTCTCAGTTTTTCAGACTTCTTCTTTTTCTCTTTTTGTTTCTTCTTCTCAAAACCTTTCCTAGTCTTCTTTGTTACAGAACCCGATGGCCCTTTTTGTTTCTTCTGCGAGTGCTCTGCCTCGGGGTTTTCTTCTACTAGTCTCTTCCCTTTTTTCTTTTCTAGTAAATCCTTAAGCAGAGTCGACTTAACCATCACAATTTCTGAAGATGATTTTAACTTAGGGTTCTAAGATGTGATAAAAGAAAGGTTTTCAGTTGATTTCAATTGAGGGAATGCAAATAGGATAGTTTAAGTTTTGAGAGAATCGGTTATCATGAGATGAAAGATAGAAGTGATTTACAGTTTCGAACTTAGAAACCGTCTGCCTCCCCTTTAACAATTGCCTCATTTTCCCAAATTTCAAATCTCTCTCTAATATTTTTACTATTTACTATTTCAGGTTTCCCCTTTTTACTTTGTTACCCGGTAGGCATAAAACTTAAATATTTTAATCTTACTTCATTCAGCTTTCAATTCTTTGCTTTTAATGAAACAGAATGCTCTTAGTTGACTGAGTTTCATACTTTCGTCGACTAAGTGCCTTTTGTTTTTCTCTACTCAGTCCAAACTTCTCCCTATAATTCTTCCAAACAACTTATTCCTAGATTTTTTCTAATTTCACAGAATCTATCCTCACTAAGGGGTTTTGTAAATATATCAGCAAGCTGATGCAAAGTGCTCACAAAATCGATATTTATTATTCCCTTAGTTACATAATCTCTAATGAAGTGGTGTCTAACTTCAATATGCTTGGTTCTTGAGTGCTGCACAAGATTCTTTGAGATGTTAATTGCACTAGTATTGTCACAATATATTGGAGTGTTATTCATCGACAATCCATAGTCTTTTAATTATTGCTTGATCTACAAAACTTGTGCACATCAACTTCCTAAGGATACATATTCAGCTTCAGCTGTGGACAAGGTTACTGAATTCTACTTCTTACTTGACCAGGATACTAGCGTGCTACCTAGGAATTGACACGTTCCACTAGTGCTTTTCCTATCAGTTCTACTTCCTGCAAAGTCAACATCTAAATATCCTACAAGACTGAATGGTGATTCTTTTGAATACCAAATTCCTAAGCTTTGAGTTTCTAAGAGAATTCTAAATATTCTTTTCACAGCTGTTAGGTGTGTTTCTTTAGGTTGTGACTGAAATCTAGCACACAAACACACACTAAACAGAATATCTAGTCTACTTGCTGTTAAGTAAAGAAGAGATCCAATCATACCTCTATAGAGCTTTTGATCTACATCTTTACCTTTCTCATCAGCATCAAGCTTTGTAGATGCACTCATTGGTGTGCTGATGGATTTCAATTTCAGCATATCAAACTTTTTGAGCATGTCTTAAATGTATCTATCTTGGCTGATAAAGGTTCTTCCTTTGCATTGCTTGATTTGAAGGCCAAAAGAATACTTCAATTCTCCCATCATGCTCATCTCGAATTCTCCTTGCATTTCCTTAGCAAAGTTCTTCCAAAGAGATTAATTAGTAGCACCAAATATAATGTCATCAACATAAATTTGAACTATGATCAAATCATTTAAGCACCTTTTAATAAATAGTGTGGTGTCTATGTTGCCCCTAACATAGTCATTTTCTACCAAAAATTTAGAAAGCCTTTCATACCAAGCTCTAGGAGTTTGTTTTAATCCATACAAGGCTTTGTGAAGTCTAAAAACATAATTCGGTTTCTCAAAATCTTTAAAACCAGTAGGTTGTTCAACATATACCTCCTCTTGAATAAGTCCATTAAGGAATGCATTCTTCACATCCATTTGGTATAGCTTGAAGTTCATATGACAAGCAAAGGCTACTAATAACCTTATGGCTTCTATTCTAGCTACCGGAGCAAAGGTTTCTTCATAATCTATCCCTTCTTCTTGATTGTATCCCTTTGCTACCAATCTTACTTTGTTTCTTACCACATTTCCTTGTTCATCAACCTTATTTCTAAACACCCATTTAGTGCCAACTATAGGATGATTTGTGGGCTTAGGCACTAGTGACCATACATTGTTTCTCTTGAATTGATCCAGCTCTTCTTGCATGGCTAAAATCCAACTTTCCTCTTTTTAAGCTTCTTCAAAACTTTTAGGTTCAACTTGAGAAATGAATGCTGAAAATTCACATGTCTCCCTAGTTCCTTTCCTAGTCTTAACTCCATGAGATATGTCACTTATGATTTGTTCTTGTGGGTGATCTCTCATATATCTCCAACTTATAGGTAAGTCACTATGTTGAATTTCTTGTCTATGCAGGTTTTCTTAAAGAAGAGCTACGGATTCTTCTCTTGATGAGTCTTCCTCATTATTCTTGCTATCATTTAGACTCATTTCATCCATGTGTTGTTCTAGATTTTCTAAATCTTCATCATCCTCATGAACTTCCTTTTCAACATGGATTGATTCATCAAAAACTATATGGACAGATTCTTCAACATTTAATGTCCTTTAGTTGAAAACTCTATAAGCTTTTGAGTTCATGGCATATCCCAAAAATATTGCTTTATCACTTTTAGCATCAAACTTTCCTAATGGTTGTTTTCCATTATTCAGAACAAAGCATTTGCAGCCAAAACTCCTAAGGTGAGAGATGTTTGGTTTTTTTCCTTTGTACAGCTCATATGAGGTCTTTGACATGATTGCTCTAATTTAAACTCTATTAAGTATATAAGCTGCTGTATTGACAGCTTCAACCCAAAAGTATTTAGGAAGATAATTCTCACAAAGCATGGTCCTAACCATTTCTTTTAATGTTCTATTCTTTCTCTCCACAACTCCATTTTGCTAGGGTGTTCTAGATGCTGAAAAGTTGTGTTCCAACCCCTTTTCATTACAATATTTCTCGAACTCATCATTTTCAAATTCTCCTCCATGATCACTCCTAATCCTAACAATGGGTGTACCTCTTTCATTCTCAACTTTCTTACAATATCCTATGAAAGCTGATAATGCATCATTCTTGTAAGCAAGGAAATAAACCTAAATAAACCTAGAATAGTCATCAACTATCACTAAGCCATAAGATTTTTCACCTAGACTTGTGGTGCTAATTGGACCAAAAAGATCAATGTGTAGCATTTCAAGAGGTCTAGATGTTGACACAACATTTTTAGTTTTGAAGGAAGTTCTCACTTGTTTTCCTCATTGACAAACTTCACACATCTTATTGTTTTCAAGTTTTAGTGTAGTCAATCCAACCACTAGATCTTTCTTAATCAATTTGGACATGGTGTTCAAACTAACATATCCTAGTCTCCTGTGCCACAACCAGCTGTCATTTTCAGCCTTAGCTACTAAACACATTTCACTATCTTTTCTAGGTATTCAAGAAAGATGACATACATGTTTTTCAATCTTTTTCCTATAAAGGTGATTTTGATTGTGCTTATATCTATTACTTTACATTTATTTGAATCAAAACACACCTTAAATCCTTTTTCACATAGCTGACTTATGCTTAACATATTATCCTTTAAGCCTTGAACAAATAACACATGACTGATTTGTGTACAGGAGTTCTTACCAACCGTACCTATACTTTGGATTCTTCTTTTTGAATTATCTCCAAAGGATACGGTGCCTCCTCTTTTCCTGTCCAGTTGTGTAAACGGCATTTCATCCCCTGTCATGTGTCAAGAGCAGCCACTATCCATATACCAAGGATGCCTCTTCTTGCTATGTTGAGCCTTTGAACATGTTTCCTTTAAGCGCAACTCAACCTACAAAAACATGGTTTAGTTTTTCTTGATAGGTACCCATATTTTGACGGGTCTTTGAGTGTTAGTAGCAACATAAGATCCTTTTGGGACCCAAATCATTGTTATTTTCTGTGTGTTTCTTCTTCTATAGCAGTTATAAGATAAATGACCAAGTTTATCACACACATAACATCTAGAGAAAAGATAATTAGCATTTGTTCCGAAATATGTGTTCTTCCTTGATGATTCTTTCCTCAAATTCTTAACAACAACATTTTCATCAATTGTTTTTTGCAAAGCTTCAATTTTGTTATCCAGCTCCAATTTCATAACTTCAAAATTTGTTTTTGAATCTTCTAATTCAGTTTGAAGCAAATTTCTTTGTTCAAAAATAAAGTTGAAATCATGTTTTATTTTTTATAGATCAATATCAAGAAATGTAGTTTTTCTTTTCAAAGTTTTATAATTTGATGCAAGCTTTTCAAACTCATTATAAAGACATTCATACTCTTCTTGCATTTCATCAATAGAAATATCATAAGAAGATAAAGATGCCTCGGATTCATCATCATTTGCCATTAAACACAAGTTTGCACTTTCTTCCACTTTCTCATTTAATAAATCTTCAAATTTTATTTTCACATCAAAATTTCCTTTTTCCAAAATATGAATTTTCTCTTGGTAAGCTTTAGAATCCTTTTCCAAATTTTCATTTTCTTTTTCTAAGTCAATTTTTGTTTTCATCAAAAATTTATTTTCAACATCAAGTGTGGAAATGATGTTCTTGTTTTTTATATTCATTTTCTCAAACTCAAATGCTAAACTCTCAATAACATTATGTAATTCATCAAATGCATATGAATTAAGTTCACATGATGAAGAAGTTACCTTTATATCTTCAAGAGCCATGAAGCATAATTCAATTTGGTGTGAGTACACATCTTCACTTGATTCCTTGTCTCCATTTGCCATGTTGCTTGTTGAGCATTGATTCTCACAAGAGTTGTCTTCCAATTCTTTTTCCATAGATGTCTCTCCATATAACTCTTCTAATCTTTGCTAAATTTCCTTGGCACTTTTGCACATGAACTTTATCATATTCTCTATAATCAAGTGCACAAATGAGAGTATGCATGGCCTTAGAATTATTTTGCACTCTCCTAATTTCTGCTTTTGTCCACTTACTTCTATGTTTGGGAGTTTTCTTACCATTCAACTAATTTGTAATCATTGGAATGAAAGGACCATCGGTAATGACATCCCACATCTCATAATCTATTGACCTAATGTATATTGACATTCTAATACTCCAATATGGGTGGTTAGAGCCATGAAACAGAGGTGGCCTGTTTGTAGATTGTCCCTCAGCAACTATAGACTTTTGAAGAGCCATTGGATCCTCCCTAAAGGTGTTAGACCTTTAAAAACAAGGGATTAGCTTTGATACCAATTGTTGGTCCCAAATATAAGTGCTAGAGGGGGGGTGAATAGCACTATCTCGGCTCTTTTGCAAGATCGAGAATTGATCTCAAAACAAAGAAAAGCAAAACTAGAGAGACAATAGACAAAGTACTTATAGTGGTTCGGTCTAAGACCTACATCCACTACCTTGATTATCCAACCAAAGATTTTCAAACCAAACACTAAAACGGTGGAATTCACAAGCTTCCACCAAGCTTTTACAATGATTTTTCCAAGGCTTAGCCACAACCTTTACACTAGTTTTTCACGGGCTCAATTAAAACCCCAAGGTGATTTTTAAAAAGCTCAACCACAACCTATCACTAGTTTTTCCCGGGCTAAACTAAAACCCCAATGTGGTTTTTCAACGCTTGACCACAACCTTTACACTAGTTTGTCACAAGATCAACTAAAACCCAAGGTGGTTTTCCAAGGCTCAACCACAACCTTTTCAATGGTTTTTCACAGGCTCAACCAAAACCCAACACTCAACTTTTCAAGGCTAAGTTGAAACCTACAAGCATTCAAGCAAACCTTGCTTGAAGCACTTAGAGTGAAACCCTCACTCCAAGAATACAAAGAATGAAGTAGAGAAAGTACCTATTGATCACACGGTTGATCTAAATGGTACATGTTTAAGTGCCAAATACATATACAAAGGATAGACGTTGAGTGCAGTGAAGAGTACAAAGGATTTGCAAGTTTTATGCTCTTTCTTGGCTTGAATATGATGGAGTCTTTGTTAATAAAGCCAAACGTTAGTTCCTTGGCATTCGAAGATCCTTTTATAATTGGAGAGGCTTATCTGATGGCTGTTGGGACAATTATGACCGTTAGAAATAGTTTGGGGAAGGTTCTAGCCGTTATTCTGTCTTGTAGTGGCCTGGTGTATGTTGCAGACAGAGAGCACTTAGTCGACTAAAATTTTCTCTTGGTCGACTAACTCGATTCTGTTTCTCACAAAGCTTCAGCCTTCCACTTCTCCACTTTGACTTTTGTTCAACCAATGATTTTCCTCGTTCCACCAAGAAGCTTCATTAATATTAATCTTCCTTGTTCCTTATCCAAATCACATATTTAGGTACTCCTTAGGAAGATTGACATATTGTTTCTTTATGAGCATTTACCCTGCACACTTAGGTAAAAATATTAGACACAAATGACATGAGAATGTTTTATTATCATCAAAAACTAATAGAGCCAACATATATAAGTGTCACAGCCCAAATTCCCGAGCCATGACCGATGCATGGGCCCAATGAGCATAGCTCACCAAGCCCAAGCAAGCCTAACTCATTTATATTGCTGAACGATTTATTTAACTAATGCATCCACACACATTTCACCAGGTGTGAACATAGCCAAATCACAATGGCATTATCGATTTAAAATATACATGTATTGTTCAAGACATGTATCTTAGCAATTTACATTACATGAACATATTCATAGAGCAAAAGGACCCGTGACTTCTAGTGGAGAAACTACTGCAAAAGAGTTGCTATTGAATGCCAAGCACCTACCCAAGAGATGAACTACAGGGACTCCTCGACCTAGGATCCCACAACCTCTTGATTTGAAAACATGAATTTTTAAAACAGTGAGTACAATACTTAGTGAGCGAACATTAGAAGGAAACAAGCAATAAGAGCCAAGAAAGTTGATAACCATGATGCACTAATTGGAAACGAGACAATTTTGATCCAATTAATATTAAAATCCCTTTTCCTTCAACTCAAATCAATTTGAGAGAGAGTTCTCAAGTTCACACACACATATATATATATATAATCACGTGCAATTACATCCACCATACCATTTTTTCTCCACTCTGGTGCAATCTCTACTCGCACCTCAGTACCGGCATTGCACTACCCATTCCGCACATGCATGGTCATAATTATCACAACATTGTCATTCAATCGACATGTGCACTGCCCACTCCGCACACGCACAGTTACATCAATTTCACCAAAATTTCTTAACAATACATATCAGCATCATATAGAGGTACATAGATTCATCACAATCATGTTCCACATCACAAAAATATTTCACTAAAGGCTTGTTCCCATGGTACCCATTTTTTTTAACGAAAAGTTAGATAAAATCATCCAAACGTTTTATTCAAATACATTCACATTCCCAAAACAATTTTGAAATGCAAGTTCACTCACAGTAGTAGGAGTTCGCAATACTCTTATTCTCGGCTCCCTAGCACGAAGTCTTTACCCTTATTAAAGGGCTCAGCACCTATACACAATACACGACACATGATTTAATATTTTGTATCATACCATTGTAAATCTATTTCAAGCTTTATATGAATTCATGAAATAGAATGCGAATTATTTAGATTACCGTCTAAACACAGTGTTCTACACAAATTCAATTGTGTACCTAAATAAAGTGGTATTGGCCTAATTCGATCTGTCACTCGATTAATTGGCCAATATATCCAATTTAACTCCAAATAACTCTATTTCTCTCCCAATACTTCTAATTCATCAAACACAAGTCAATTATATAAAATTTAGCAAAATCACCCTCACATTTTCTCTTGGAAAATTCGGCCATTGAATGTTCACTAATACTAAAATTTTCCATACTTGATTCTCACACCATAATTCATAATTTCATAACCAAATCACTTGAAATTCAATCAAGTTCATCATCAATATTCCACATGGTAAATTCGACTATTAGGGATTCAATGTGGAATTTGTGATTTCATGCTAGACATTACCATTTTCGGTTTTCATCACCACAATTCTTTAGATCCTAACTAAATAACATAAAATATCAAAAGATTTATCATCAATATTCTCTCTAGGAAATTCGACCTTGTGTGTGGGTGAAGGATAAGTTATTTTTCTTGCTTGATTCTTACACTTAACACCATAAACAACTAAAAACATCCATATAACTTAAAAATCTATCTAAATCATCATCAAATATTCTCTCTCTAAAATGGGTCAGCCATGAATCCTTCATGATATCTTGTGATTCAATCATGAAAAATGCAAAATAAAGCATCAGTAAGGTAGATCACAAGCTAAGATTAAGAAATTTCACCTTTAATGGCTTGATTCCTTGAAAATCAACAATTTCCCTTTGAATTTTTCTCTTTAGGGTTTTTGTTCTTCTTTTCTTTCTTTTCCTTGGAGAGGCCGACCATAATGAAGAGAAGTGGGCTGGTTTTATGCTAATTTATAAGGAAAATAATAAAGAAATGAAAGCTTGACACTTGTCACCTTACCATTGGCCCATTTTTTTCAAACTTAATAATTAAGCTTTCATTCTCCACCACATAAAATCCTTGAATTATCCATGATGAAAAATGCTAATGGCTGCAATTTATGGGCTTGACAAGTGTTGAGGGTGCAAAATTACAATTTTACCCCTAGGGTGGCAAAAATGACTATTTTGCCCCCTATGCTCGAAAAAATATCGAATTTAAGATTTTTCACTTCCAAATCTCAAATTATACTCCAAATGATCAATCTTAATTAAAAATTTCATCCAGCATTCAAATCTTAACCTCGGGTGGTTAAATGACCATTTTGCCCTTACGATGTGAAAATTCTAATTTGCCTCTAAATCAGTCATCAAACTCCGAATCACCATTTTAAGTCACTTTGGGAATTTAAAATTTTCAATTTCATCTTAAAATCTCTATTTGGTCTAGTTCGAGGCTTAAATCAACTTAGTTGTACCACATGGTAAATATTTTATAGTGTTGGGCTTAACAGGATCTCATAATAAGGCAATAAAGAAACCTTTCAATTTACTTATTATCTTTATCTTAATATTTCCCCCAAAATACTCAAAACTCCAAATAACAAAGCCTAACATTAAGATCAATAACCATAATTCAACTTGTGAGTTTCATCTTCATGCCACTTACAATTTGGTTGTGCTTTCGAGCCATAAGAGGTTCTTAATGCGACAACATTAAGTAGTCAACCCCGTGGTGTTGCAGGTGTTCGAATTTACTTTATCAAAGTAATTCTTCTACCTTTAAGGCTATTACCTTAATCATTCTCAACCACGTGGCTTCCCTCTGAGTCTATACCATAATTAACAAGACTAACTTTCTATCACAAGTACGAAATCGGAACATTAATTTTTAACATATCTATTTCATCTCTTGTGGTATGCCAGAATCATCACTTGGGCATATTTCACTACTAGTATTCGCATATCTTTACTATAACATTTAGTACAAGTTTGATTAAGCAATGGTCTCCAAATTTACTCTTAGCTATGTGTATATCAGATTGTATGCCACTTATTGTCGAGAGCTTGACTTTACTCATCAATTTTGAACCAATTACATTTGTAAAGAAAATAGTTCCCTTAATTATCGCATCTTGCCCTAGTAATTTATAAAATTAAAATCTCTTGAATTTAGGATGCAGAAGCTCTCTCTTAAAGCATATCCAAAAATCCTCATGCTCCAAGTCCCACTTTAGGACATCCTTCCCAAATGATGTAATGAATTCACAACAGATATCACAATACACATAATTATTCATTATTTATGGCATCCCACCATTCTCATTATCCATAACTAATTATCTTTCTTGTCTTATAACTCCAATAGTTTATTAACGTCCAGTACAAAAGACCACGAAAATAGTTCATCTTTATCCACACTTATTCTCACAATCCTTATTAATCAAGAATTTATCTTTCTCAAGTTCCATCATTTACCTCCAATGGGCCATATTTGTGTCAGATTATCATTTTATAATGTTATGGCATCATTTTATAATTGCCTCCATACTTAAAGTTTACAGTCCTGGACTTAATCACGTTAATCACTCAAAGTGTCGTCTAAAGTCTCATTGATTTCTTCCGTATCCTTTCAAATTGTAACAACAATTAAGATTCCCAATTTCACATTTCTGTGATTGATTACTTACCGTACCACACTTTCTCACGATATCCTATGTAGCTATAACACATTGAACCTGTTTCTTATAACATAATCCCTTAGCTTAATGTGTTTACTCAAAAATCAACTTATTTGATTCAACTTGCCCCATAAACTGTGGCTTCACTTATTTACTTACTTATTTTCATATTTGAAATCATAACAAACCCATATACCATAATAATAATTCCTAGTAAACACTATCAATTCAGATGCCATTTTATACCTTGTCAAAAAAAATTGGGTTACCACTCAAACGTCCATCACATTGATTGGTAACCATTTCATAATGACGCCAAATATATTTTCTGCCAAGTCTTATAGTTGCTTGCATCATTAATGAATTTCCATATCGATCTTTAATGATCCTCTAAGGCGACCAACCACCCACTAAAAGGAACATCTTCCATCGTCCTGTTGCTAATCTATATCGGCCAAACAAGAAGATTCTAGTATACCTTAGATCATTAAAATAACTACTACATAATACGTTGAGTGACGTAAAAATACAAACCAAACTCTTGAGTCCTCCGTATAGGTAGCAACTATACTTAATTTACACCACATTCGCTTCGACTTTAAGTAGTATGAAATCCAATGAAAATACTAAGTATCATTAATATCATCATTGTCTTGATTTGAACACATCAAATGATTCCACTCTCGATCCTCCTTAAGATCCTCTTCCGGGTCCTCTTTCGGGTCCTCTTCTATCACTTGAGATTTTCCCATTTTATCTTTAATCCAAGCTTATTGTATTCTCCTGCATTCCTTCTTATTAACAAGTGCAGTACCTCACCCATAACCACGAGGAAAATGTTAGACAATGGATACAGATGCCTTCCTAGGACGATAATTATCAACAGTCTATTTTCTTTTTTTTTTTCATTTTTTTCATGCTTTTTTCCTCAAATCGAATTCACTACGCACCATTCTTGAGAGATTCCTTAAGCTCTTAAATAGTGGTTTGCCTCTTGGGGGAATCGATCCACTCGGAAGTCGGGTTGGGTTACTTGTTACGCTTTCACCCTTGGGCACATATCAACTTTGAGTAGTGGAATCTAGCGATCCCTCATTAATACTATGAGGGTTGTTAGGACTACCTTCTCTTCTAGACATGGCGCATGCAATAGGTGCCCCTCCAAACCTATATGCAACCAACCATTAATTGCTTAGCTATTTATACATCACGACAGTAGGTAAGTTTCTAATGAATCAGGAGCCTATGTAGCCTCCCGTCCTTGACATGTGTTGCGCACCCACAATCCAAGGACAAAACTCTACACAAACTCCAATAACTCCATTGACAGACACAAGAATTTCTAGGACTCGACTAAACCTAGAGCTCTGATACCACATTTGTCATAGCCCAATTCTCGGGCCATGACCGGCACAAGGGCCCAATGGGCTCAACCCACTAAGCCTAAGCAAGCCTATTTATATAATCTTATACATTAATTCATATTTCTTTAAAATTCAAAATTCCGTAATTTTTAAATATAGTTCTTTTGAAAACAACTCATAAAACCCATTCATGCATTCATAATGGCATCATCAACCAGTGTATATATATATATATATATATATAGATTAACAAATAAATCTTAACGTTCTCATCAAGTATTCATATATACATAATTGGACCTTGACCGTCAGTGAAGTGACTCTGGGCACGGTTGCTAACACTTAATGTCATAACTAACCTATCGAACAGTGGATAGAGAGAAACACCTCGTTCTAGGATTCAATCCTCTTTTAATTTAAAAAACCTAAAACATGGAGTTAAAAAAATGTGAGTACATACTCAGTGAGTGAACAGAAGAAGGGAACAAGCAAACACTACGAAAGATTTTCAAAAACATGATGCACTCATCTTTAAAACAATGCAATTTATATTTCATAAATAAAACTCGATGCCATGTTGTCTTTAGATCGTCTAAAACATTTAGGAAACTCAACATTCAATAGTCAAGCAATCACATATTAATTCCAAACCTCTATATAATATATATATATATATATATAAATAAGTATATACACCACCACCGCTTTACCCCGCTCATGTGCAACCCCCACATTGCGCACACCTCAATATCATCGCACGCACTCCTACCCACATCATTACCGGCATGTATACTGCCCACTCCGCATATGCACGTTTGCAATTATCACAACATTGTCATTCAACCGGCATGTGCACTACCCACTCCGCACATGCACGGTTGTAATTATTACACAATATTGTCATTCAACCGACATGTGCACTACCCATTCCGCACATGAGCGGTTGTAATTATTACACAATATTATCTACCAATGTACAATACATATATATATCAACATATAAAAGGATTTCGCAAATTCATTATAATCACATTTCATAACTCAAAACGTTTTGCCAAAGGCTTGTTCCCATGCAATTTTTAAAGAAAAACCAACAAAATATTTCAAGTGACTGAATCAAGCATATAGTCATTTATTCCAAAACATTTTAATGCAAGTTCACTCACCTGACAAAACTAGCACCAACAAGGTCCTAATCCAAGTAGTCTCGAAATATCTTTAAAACCTATATTTACCAATAAATCATAACAACCTTAATTAAGTCATAATTAAATCTAATGATTCTAATAAATTTACATTAGGCAATTTACCCTTTGACCTAACATTTAACCTAAACTTCTAGTCTAATTCTCAAACCCATCATATCAACTATTCCAAATTTAAAGATCTTTTACCTTGGTGAGCTTGGAGGCATGAAGATCATCAAGAATACCTAATATTTTCAAGAAAAATAACTTGAAGAAATTATAAAATAAATTCTGAAAATATAACCATAAATTCAAAATTTTCAAATGTTGGAAATATATACCTTTTAGCCTTAAAAATAAAGATTTGAAGCCAAAAGTTCAAGTATTGTTGAAAGTGAAGTAGAAATAGAAAATAAAGGAAACAAAGAGAGATTTTTTTCTCTCTCCTAGGGTTTATATGTGTTGGAAATTGGGGTTAAAGGCTGTAAATTTGGTGCTCAAGAAGCTTGAAGAAGAAAATAGTAAGAAAAGAAAGGAAATGACATGAAAACAAGGAAAAGAAATGAAGAAAAATGGATTTTTCTTGGTGGTGGAACCAAAATGGAGTGGGATGGAGGGGAGGAAGAACAAAAATTTGGTGGGAGAGGACAAGGATGGTCCTTGCTGGAAAAAAAATCAGAGTCAAAACTTTTTTTGGAAGCTTTGACCAAACTAATGACAAAATTATCATTTTACCCTCCAAGTTTCTTCCTTTTTAATTTAGTCCTCCCAATACTCTTTTAACTCCAATTTCCTTCTATTGCCTTCTATTACACATGTACAAATGAAATATAAAGTTTGTATTCCAACGCGATATCCCCATAATATTTAAAATATTTATTTACCCATGTTGTCATTATTTAACAACAACACATCGAGCCCACTAACTTCACTTTTCTCTGAAATTTCCTCATTCTTCCTCTCCCCCACTTAGATTAACCATCTACTCCTTCATGAAAAATTTCAACACTGAATAAAATATTAATATTTTAATATTATTTTATTAATAAAATATTATTTTATTCTAAAATTTTTCACCTGTCTCTTTAGTGCCCAAAATACCTTATTATGCCTCAATTCACTTCCGAATCACTTTTTTTCTCACAAATTCTTCCCCGTTAAAAATATTATTATTTTATTATTATTTCCTCGTATGCAAAATATTTCCTCTTTAAATACTCTTTTCACCTTTCATCACCTTTATACATCATAATTAACCTCATTTGGCATCCAATAAGCTTCATTAGCCTCCATATCAAAGTATGGGGTATTATAATCACATCATCATTTATTATGATATTTCAATATATCAAGTTAATACCATGTGACGTAAAATGATAAATAATATTTTAACTAACGACACTTAATTATAAAGAATTAGTTAGTTCAAAACTCAAAATAAAAATATAAAGACTTTATTTAATGCAACAAAATAAAAATTTATTTTAATTTTTTAAAATAATTTAAGAATTTTTTTTATAAAATATTAACTAAACAACAATGGATTTTATTAATTAAAACATGATATAACTCAAGTCTAACAAAAATGATACTTAATCAATAAGGTATGTGTGTGTGTGTGTGTGTGTGGGGGGGGGGGGGGGGGGGGCTATACTTGCTAAGTCGCGGTTTGCTTCGGCCTTGTCACATCCCATTTCCTTAAGGAATCGTGATCGGCACATGAATTTAGATGAGCATAACCCGTTAACTCCAAGTAAGCCTCTTATTATAATATCTTCAAGCATTCATTATCATATAACATCCATTAATGTATGTAATTATAATACATACATTCATAAAACTCAATATACAATTAAGAAACTTCTCAATTTAATTATATAAGCTCAAGCATTTGATATACATATATATATATATATATATGAAAAAATGCCATTATCATAGAGCACATTAACATTAGCTATCAACAACACCCATGAGTGTCCATGTAGGCTCTCGAGCCATCATCATAATCTCATATATAACATTATCAATATAAAATGCCCAACATGGCAACATTAACATAAACATGTTAATAGTGTGTAAACACAAACATAAAGTAAAGATCGACTTGTTAGTGAAACGTAACTGACCCTCTAAGCATCAAGTGACTGCTAAACACCTATTAAAAAAAGAAAACCGAACACTATTTTTCGCAACACTGGCTACTATCAAACACTATCACTGATCTGCAATAAAATAAATGGGGAAAACAACATGTGAGTCACAAAGACTACGTGAATGGATATGGGAAGGGGACAAGCCATGGGATAAGAGTATTTTCGTAGACATGCATTTGTAATCTAATGTCTTTCATAAACAATTTAATCATAGAATTCATAAAACATGTTATTTGAACACATTTGAATAGTATTCGTATGAAAACATGTCAAAATAGTCCTTTAGGAATCCTTTACCTTTGGAATTCTCATTAAATTCAATCAAACAACCTATTTTGCACCAAAAGTATTGATACATTCTGTCAATACATTCTTGAATGTATTGATACTTTCATACATCTATCAATACGTAAGTAAAATATATCGATACATTTCACACAGAAAAAGCCTTCTACATCATTTTATTTAGAATATATTGATACTTTCAGCCCAAAACCCAAATTTTTGGGCAAAATCCTCCATTTTTAACATTCCTTAAATTTCCCTACTTTTTAGGACTTTCTTTATGGCTCAGTCTTCTTCACTAAGCACATTTTCATTTCATCATAGAGTACAGATCATGATCAATGCTCAAACAACATTAGTATACAACATGCCATAAACATAATAATTATGATCATTCCATTAACATTAAGCTAATACTTTATGATGATATGTCCTCCATCAACCTTGGGCTACTAATGTATAGTCCCATTGCACCTTAGACGTTTATGATGCATCATAGGAGTAAAGTCATCACTTACATCCCATGAAAGTAGAATCAATCACACTCATATAGTTCTCATACTCGTAACATTAAGTATGTGGAATGTCCTTCACATACAAGCTTACTCATCTCATAAGGTATATGGAAAATACATCATACACATAATCTCATGGCATTCATCATGCTTTCTCAATAATCTCATGTAGTATATGGAATATACATCATATACACAATCTCATGGCATTTATCACACATACTTAGTCACTTTATATGGTATATGAATTTACATTATATACACAATTTTATAGTATACATCATGCAAACTTAATCACCTCATATAGAATACGGAATTTACATCATATATATAATCTCATGGTTTTCATTATACCAAAATGCATGTTATAGCATTTATAAATAAACATACAATATCTTGTACTCACACTAGTCCAAAGACTAGAGTAATCAAGTAGACTTTAAATATAAGGTGCTTGTCCCCCTTTATTGAAAACTAATACATAGTAAAATATTTACATACATAGTAGATTTGTAAACCATTGTATCAATCATATCACAACCACTAAGAATTTATTTTTTTCATAGAAAATCATTTTTTCATTTTTCAAACTCAAATCCTTTGATAAACCATTTTAGAGATATCATTTCAACATACATACATTATCCTTTTCATAGAAATCATGCTAGCTTTACATATTAAAATAATTTAAAAGTAATGTATCCACTCATTTAGTTGGAGATTCGATTCCTAGCTCCAATCACAACTTTGTTTCAATGAAATTTGTGGAGTTTTCAAGTGTTCCTATCATACAACAATCATGACAATCATTTCTTAGAATAAAAATCTTGTAATAATTATTTTAGGTACTTTCGAAATTGCTTGCTTTTAGCTAAACTAACGTTCTAACTAAAACCCCTGCTTAAAAACCCATAAATATTTTAACTTTGCCTTAGGTGAGCTTCAATGCTAGGGAAAATCACAAAATATTTTAGCTTTAATGTTCAATGGAAAATCTGGGCATGAAAATAATATTTTTAATGCTGAAAAATTCTTAAATCAAGATTTAAAAGTTAAAAGATGTCACCTTTGTTTGAAAACCCAAAACCAAGCTTCCAGTCTTCCAAAATGATGATTTGGGGTGAAAATGGGTTTGAGAAAGCTTAGAGTTGCTGAAAAACTAATTAGAGACGGCTTAGAATGAAAAACTCTCGGAGTTTGGGTCATATTTATACTAGAGGATGTGAAAAAACCTTTTTACCTTTTTTATTTTTTCAACATTCGACAAAATATATTGATACATTAGCCCATCTATCGATACATTTAGTTCTGGGGAAAATGTATCGATATATTATGAACATGTATCGATACATGTTTATTAGAAACCCTTTCTAGGCTAAATGTATCAATACATCATAAACATGTAATGTATCGATGCATCATAAATATGTATCGATGCATTTGAAACAGAATACTATTTCTGAAACAGATTACCTATAAAAACATCCACAGCTTATTTACATTAAATACTATTCAAGTAAATGTCTTTTATAATTTTTACTCTCTATTTATTTAAGATATTTAATGTAAATAAGCAAACAATCCCCCATTTGGATTCAATAAAAATATCAAAAAAATCAAAATCCAAAAGAATCAAAATTTAATTTTTAGTTTCAGAAAGAAAATTGAAAAAGTTCGATTGAAATTAAATTTGCAATTCCCATTTACCATAACAAATGTACTCCAAAAATTATAAAAAAAATCATTTTTAATCATTTAAAAATCTAGAAAATCATTACCACTAATTTTTATTTCCAAAAGATTGTTCTATAAAATTACATATTTTGACCTCTTCTAGACTTATAAAATTTTCTACTTCAAAGTGACAGACAACCAAAAGTGTTAATGAATCCTTTTGAAGGTTAAAACTAAGTTTGATGTTCAAAATATGTAATCTATATGCTCACCTAAGGATTTCCTAACTTATCCTTTTACTCAAGGTGAGATTTCAGAATCTTTTACTTACATTTTTTACAGATGACTAGAAATGAGAGCTTTAGAATTATGAGGACTAAGAGAACAATTTGAGAAGTCTACCTTAGTGTCAAGATATTAATATCTTTGCTAAAACTCTTAGTATGTGTAATTGATATTTAAGTTTTAGTTTTTTAATTTATCATATTGGAGACTGTAGTGGGATTGTAATAGTTATTTATGTCAATATGTTAGAACATAATATATTAAAATAGGATTATTAGTATGACTTCGATTGAGGAATTATTATGAATTGTTAGATAGAAAGACTTCGTATTACTTTGGGGCTTAGTTTTAAAGTAATATGGCCATGTCATGTCTTGGTTTCAAGGTCTGACAAAAGGTAGAGACGTTCGTTTGACAAGTTACGGAGGTAAAGTAAAAATGAAGGATGAGCTAGTAAGGAGAAAGGTGCTAGACAGAGACTTAGCTATATGCTTTCTATGCAAAAAGCAAAATTAAACAACAGAGCACTTGGCTTTTGAATGGAATAATACAATAGGTGAAGGAAAATATAATGTGAGTCACTAGTTGCATGGAATAATACAAGTATTAAGGCAAAATGTCTTGACATTTGGAAAATGGCCTTCTTTATGATTATATGGTCGATATGATTGCACCACAATTATATTGTAAAACTTGACTCTACAAAATATATGCCATGTTATCCATGTGCTGGATGGAATGTTTGCATACTCGAATGCCTCGGAAAATCAATAAAAGTTGGTATTGTAACTAGAGGTACAACTAAGTCGAATTAAGCCTCGAACAAGTTCAAATGAAGATTTTAAGATGAAATTGAGAATTTTAAAGTCTAGGAATAACTTAAAATGATGATTCGGGGTTCGAGGATCAATTTGGAGTCAAATCGAGATTTTCATAGTCTAGGGGTAAAATGGTCATTTTGCCACCCGAGGACAAAATGAGAATTTTTAGAAAATATTTTGACTACATTTGACTAAGATTGATCATTTGAAGTATAATTTGAGGTTAAGAAGTAAAAAATTTTAATGTCAGCATTTTTCAAAGCATAGGGGTAAAATGGTAATTTTGCCACCTCAAGGGCAAATTGGTAATTTTCACCACCCAACACTTGTCAAATTTATGGATTTATTCATATTTGGTGTGGATAAATATGACATTTTATGTGGTGGCGAATTAAAGTTTAAAGGATAAATATTTAAAAAGTGGATCAATGGTAAAGTGACATGTGTCAAGTTTGATTTTTTTTAATATTTTCCTTACAAAATCAGCATAAAAACTAGCCCATTCTCTCCATAAGGGTCGACCAAGCAAGAACAAAAGAGGGAAAGAAAGAAAAGAAACCCTAGGAGGAAAAATGGAAGAAAAAGTGTAGGATTTCAAGGGATTTAGCAAGTAAAGGTAAAATTTCTTAGTTTTTACTTGTGATCTACTTTCTCTATGATTTCTTTCTCATTTTCCATGCTTAGAACTCATGTTTGCATAATGAACCCATGCTGGCCGAACATGTAGAGAGAGAGAATGATGGTTGATTTGGTTAGATTTTGGTGTAATCTAGTGTTTTTAGTTAGTTAGTGATGTGTAGTATGAAAAACAACCAAGAAAAATTCATTTTCTCCTATTACCATCAATAGCCGAATTCTTCATGTAGTGTGTTGATGTTGGAATTGATTTTATTCTAAGTGAATTTGGTTAGGAATTGATGAATTATGGTGTGAGAATCAAGCTTGAGAAATTTTATTGGTAGTGGACATTTCATTGGCCGAATTTCCAATGTGGTTTATTAATGGTGGAATTGATTTTAATTCAAGTGATTTGATAGGAAAATAATGATTTATGGTGAGGAAACTAAGTAGGAAAAATTTTAGTGTTGATGCACCACCATGGCTGAATATTGCCAAAATGGAATGTGAGGGTGATTTTGAAACATTTCAAGGTAATTGACTAGCGTTTGATAAATGGGAGAATTGGAAGAAAAATGGAATTATTTGGAGTTGGATTGGGTAAATTGGCCAATTAATTTGGTAGTAAATCGAATTGGGCCAATATCATTTTAATTAGGTGCATAATTGAGCCTACATTGAACACCGTGTTTAGATAGTTACCTGAGTAGTGTGCATCCCATTTCATGCACGAATATCGAGCCTGAATTGGTTTTATGACGGTCTAGCATTAATGTGGTAAATTGTGTATTATGCACTATGGATAGGTGGTGAGCCATTTGATATGGGTAAGAGATTGTACCCGAGAATTGAGAATATGAGTATTTCGAACTCCTAGTACAGTGAATAACCTTACTATCATTTTAATTATCTAAAGTGGTTTTTATCTGATTTGGTGATTTTATGGAAAAATGATTTAAAAGGTAAATTTTCATGTTTTATAAATAAATGTGTTTAAATGAAATTACTTTGTAAATTGTTTTGAAGCTAATGACGAAATTGAAAATAGAGTAATTGGAGACTGCTTGCTTGTATTACAAATTGATGATTTGAATTGAATGGCTTATGGTAATATGGCATGATTGGCTGATTTGATAATTGTGCTGAGAAATACGAGCTGTCTGCTTTGTCTTGATAAATTGGATAATAATGAAATTACCATGTCATGCTATTGTGATTTTATTGTTATAGTGGGGTTTATTCTACACTGCAGTGGCGGGTTTCCGTGGATCAGCCTATTTAGAGGGGGCACGGTAAACCCAGCTGATTCTTACCTCAATTGGAGAAGCGTGTAGAGTATCTATTGGGGTGAGGTTTTAGTTCACTTCACACCTAACCACCACGTGGTAGTGAGATTCAGCCAACACCAAGGAACTGCTGTGTTTTGAGTATTTATGAAATTTTCATAACCTTGGTGGACTCGAGCGGATGCCCTGGTACAAGGTATCCCTAAGTACAGGTTTTAGGCATAAGCTAGGTTTTCAGGAAATACATAAGCCTTGTTGAAAATTTAATAAAATACAATGGTTTACACGAGTAGGGATGAATCTTCAAGCTATGAAAAACGTATTGTGATAGGATATTTTATTTGTCTCCACTTACTCGACTTTAGATATTTTAGATGATGTTTGTTTACTCACTGAGATTTTATAAACTCACCACCCTTATTTCCATCCATTTCAGGCTCAGGATAGTTAGTAGTTAGCCGGTAAATTCGAGAGACCAATTTTGGAATTGCAACCTTGGAAGTAAAAAGTTTTTGTAACTCACAACCTTAGATCAATTTCGTCGTTCAGGGGCCCACTTTTCAATGTATATTGAATTGCATACTCTGGTTATTCTTACCTCTGTTTGTATGAATTTATCATGCTTTTACGTCCTAAAAATTATTTACCGATACTTCTATAAAAATTGCTTTATAAGAAAATAAATTATTTTATTGAATATTTTTATTATATTTAAAAAGTCACAATTTCACTTCAAACGGACGTTTCAGACATCTAAATTTATTTTTAATCATGAAATATGTGTTTTCTACTCACCTACTACGTTTTTAGCCGATTTCGAGGTTTTGCGAAGAAAAATGATCAAAATATCCCTATGAGACAAAAATTATCTTTCTATTGTTTTAAGTTGAAAAAAGCTTAGAATCCTTTGAAACATGAGATTTGACAACTGTTGCTCACATGGAAGGTGCGAAAATTGGTATTAAAGCCTTGCGAGGTTTCTGTCGACATTCAGGGTAGGAATGTCTATCGAAACATCGCGATGGTTGTCACGGGCTTAAGATGGGTACCAAGTCGTGACATATATGGCTTTTAATAAAAAAGTTTGGGATAGTGAACAAGTTTTTGATATGGTGAAAGTACACGTGGTATGGTAGTTCAAAGCAAAATGGCCGAACTATATAAATTCTTTTGTGGATTGTTGTAACCAACCAAACAAAATACTGGTACCAAGGAGAGCAAAGCAAAAGAAAGAAATTCAAAAATTTATAACACCTCTCAGTGGCACCTTAAAGTTCAAAGTCAAAAGGGAAATTGGGGGAATCCAACATTGGTGGGGTACTCAATAATGGTGGTGGAGCCCGTTTCTTTATTTTTTCTAAAGTTGTTGGGATTATGGAATCTAATTTAGTTGAACTTAATGGTTGTTAATGAGGCTTATTTGTGTGTTTAGGTTCAAGGTCGAATGGATCACATCGTCTAATGATCGAGAGCAACTCGATAGATATAATGAGTAGGGTAAAGAATCCATAAAAAATACCATGGAGACTAAGGAGAGATATGCTATATATTGAGGCATGCGAACGAATGGTGAAGACATCAGCAGTTCAATAATTTCAAAATCCAAAAGTTAAATATTCAAATGAGGTTTTTTAATTTAAATTAAGAAAATGGGACCTTTCTTATTAAAGTTAAGGAAGAAAAAGCAAATGAGAAAAAAATTATAAATGGATATTATAAATTGAAAAAAAAGTAATTAATCTTATTTATAAAAAAAAATAGCGATTGAAGATCATTAAATACATATTATTCTTAATTGATTAAGAATAAGAAAAATAGTTGAGAATTAATAACATTGTAAGAATTGAAAAGTGATAAAAAATTGAAATGTACTAAATACATAATTACGGAAGTGAAAGAATATGTCATTTTATTGATTATTTTAACTTTTACACAAAGAAATAAAGGTGAAAGAAATTAATAGATATTTATTAAGTATGAGAAAATAAATAAATAAATATTTTATTAATTATCTTAATCTTTGTATATTTTTAATATAATTAATTATATTATTATTATAAAATTATGAAACTTATTAAAATTCAGACCTAAAGCCTTTCGCTTTGGTAGCTTTACGCTTAAGTCAGCCCTAGTGAGGAGCTGAGAGATCCAGCATGTGCCATGGGAAGCGAATGGGCTAATGAATCACCTAGCAAAAAAGGTTGTTAAAAGGACAAAAGCATGAATGAAACAGATGAAGGCAGTGAATGTGCCCGAGGTAATTATTGTCATGTTTGTTGCTTGAGTCTTTTCGGGGAGACGACTGCTTAGGTGGTGATCAGAATCTGTGTTTGCGTTAACTAGCATAAAAGGATGAGACTATAGCCACTGTCATCAGTGGGCAGGCGATTAATCTGTCTTGTTGCTGTAAATTGATTGGTTGTGTATAATTAGGGGTGTTTTATTTCGGTTGTGGTCGGACGATTCTGAAATGCACTCATTGGGGTTCTGTTGATTTGTGTTGGAGAGTAATGTAAAGTTAATTTTTACTTACTTTGATCTCAGACAATTGATACAAATGAATTCTTTTGTTCTTATGCACAGGCTGTGCACAGGAGACGGCTACTGTCCCTCTGCTTACCGCCGTACACCACTACCATATCATGGTAGGTTTTGTAATGTAAGGTTTTGTACTTTTGTCTTTAAAAAAGAAATATAATTCACTTGCATAGTTTTCTTTGAGGGTATCTTCTTCCTCCATTCATAGAAGCTTTTCAAATAAGATATTTTCATAATTATTATGACATTTTCTATGGTGTACGATTTTTCTCTGCTAACATGTTTTTTTAGTAATTTAAACCTCAACTCTTCAAAAAGATATAATTATACACTTAGTGCATGTTTGGTTTAATTTTTTTTCAGTTTATTCATCTCTTAAAAGTAAAAATCAGGTCAAATAAGAATTTCGAAAAATTTTTAAAAAAATAAACAGTTTTTTTTTGAAAAAATAAAATTTTGAAAAAAAAAAGCTTTAGAAAAAACTTCAAAGAAGAGCTTTCTCTTATTTTTTTTTTTAAAAATACTCTTCTTTTTTAGGAGAATTTTTCTTTTTGTTTCAAAAATGTCCTTATCTATTAAAAATAATTTCAACATTATTTGATTTCATTTTTATATGATTTATTATTAATTATAAAATTTATGTTATATAAAAATAAATTTTATACTTTTTATAAATAAAAAAATAAAAGTAATGTTTTTTCACTATAAACAAAAGAATTTATAATTAATAGAAAATTATTTATTAAATATCTTTTATGATAATTTTAATTAAAATTAAAATTAATATAAATTATTTTATCAAATAATTTATTTAAAAAAAATTTATAAAAGTAAATTTACCAAACAAATTTAATTTAATTTTAAAAATTATTATTTTTTATAAGAATTTCATAATAATTTTTAAATTAAAAAAAATTAAGTCAGGTTCTTAATATTGAATTGAACGGTTAATTATTTATTCAACCACAGACTCAGCTATTGGCCCACAGTTTTTCTTTCTTTCGTGCTGGGCTTACGTCATTTAACATTTTTTTCCCCTTCTCATGTGTAAATACTCCAAGTTTCCAACCACAAAAATGGAATGGAGTGTTTGGCCTTGAATAGATATATAGGCCAGTAAAGTCTACCTCAATCTCATCTTGGATTGTCCCATTAGACGTCACGGCTTACATGAGCGAAAAAAAAAAGTCTTCATATTCAAAAGTCCTTCATGGATTTTTTGGATAACTGATATTTACATTTCTTAGTCTTCAGATTTATCACTTTAACTGATAAATTGATGAAATTAGAAAGAGGTATATCCAAGCAAAAAAAAAAAAAAAGAAAAACTTATACTAATATCTAATTATACTCAATTTAATTTGTTTGGTATGAAATGTCATCAAAACAATAAATGCACATATTTTTTAATTAAAAGGTTGAATTTAGGGTAGGTATATAAAGAAAAATTATTAATTAAGTTTAAGAGTAGGTCTATAAACAAATATTGGGTTAAAACATAGATGCTGCAATTAAGGTTCTTAGGTATTAAGAAGTTGCGTAATGGGAATAAAACGAAGCTTATTAGTAATGATTTTTATTCGTTTCAATTAGGTTAACCATGGGTTATGAAAAATTGAAGAAATATGAAATAACAAATAAAAATAAAAATTAGAATTATTTTTAAGGTTTGGTTATGATTATGTAATTTTTAAATGGTATAATGCTTTATGAATTATTCATAAATTATTTAAGAAAATTTAACTAAATCTTTATTCTTTAATTCATTTTAATCAACTCATATATTTATATTTTGAGTCAAATAGGATTTTATAATTAACGTCTAGTTAATTGTTATTAACCATAATGAGATTTATGATTTTATATCCGTATAACACTTGACTATGCATATTTTTTAATTTTACGTAACACTAATTATGTTATTATATCATATCAGTATATCACCTCATTATTTGTTATAATATTTTAATATGTTAAGTTAATACCACATGACGTAAAATGATAAATAATATTTTAACTAATCATACTTAATTATAATGACTTGTTTAATTCAAAATAAAAATATAAAAATTTTATTTAAAGTAATGAAAAATAAAAATTTATTTAAAATTTTTAAAATAATTTAAGCATTTTTTATAAAATATTAACTAAACAAAGATGAATTTTTAAAATTTTGTACATTTTCGTAATCATGTTGTGAACATGTGAACAGTTGAGCAAAAAGAAAAACATGTGAATGACACAATTGCTGTTGAGTTGTGGACCAGCTAGATGTTTAATGCGACGTACTACATAGTCCCTTTAGAAAAGGCTGACTCCACTACACAGACCCTTTAGAAAAGGCTGACTCCACTACACAGACCCTTTTGAAAAGGCTGACTCTATGCAATTGGGTGCCTAACATACCATGCAAGGCTGCAATCCGGAGTCATACGATTAATTACAAACCCTTCTCCTCTCTGAGGAGATTCAAAATGTAAGAAGTATTTATTTATGATTTTTCTTCATAAATTTAACTTAAGCACCAAGATAGCCGTCATTAAAAGAAAAAGAAGCATTGTTAAAACAAATGTTGGTCAAGATGCCTATAAGTAATAATTTCAATATTTGAAAATTGAAACAATCGCTAACAGTAGAGGGAAATGAAAATGAAAAGAGAAAGCAGAAAAAGTTACTTTCAGTACCATATTCGGTTTTCTTTTAGTGCTTTTTAATTTTCTTTTTGTGTTTTTAGTTCCTCTTTTATCATAAATATTGAGAAAAGAGACTGTCCAATGGACACATGATATGATCTTATGATGGTGACAGGAAAGGGGGCAGGAGATCGCGACGGAGGATTTGCATTCATGAAAAGGAGCAAGTAACCCAGATTGAAGTAGCTATTTTTGCTTCTTGGTTTTGCGACTAATGGTGAGTTTAACATATGAAACATAAAAATAAGCTAGGCTAACATTATCTCATTTTTCTTTCCCTCTCCTTCTCTTTTTCTTATCAAACAAAAACACAAAATTTTATCAAATTTTCTAATATTTGCTTAGCTAAATTCAGATAAAAAAAATCAGATTAGATATGCAAGTCACATCATTATGAAATTTGTATTATTGTTTTCTTATTGAGAAATAGTATAGACGTTTCCAACTCTAGACTTCTAACCTTATTAATTTTCTTAATACCCAAAGAAAGTACAACCACGGACTTCACAGTTTTCTTAGAAAATATAAAAAAAAAAAAATTCCAAAGTTTGCATGCAAGAGCTACCAGTCATGGTGCTCGTGTTCCACATCCATTAAAAAGTCATCATCTGCATCTCTAAATCCCACCTAATGATATGATAAATAAAGAAATTGATATTCCACCGTGTAATTATACAACTACTTCATATCAACGCCTGCGACAGTTAGAACCCTAATCACTCTGCATCCTTTTTCAATTCAAGTATAAAGGAGGTTCTCTCAGATGATTAGGAGCCTCAAAAGATAAAAACATGGTCAAGACTAGATTTAGCTCCAAGTATGCGGGATGTCTGGCTTCTTCTTTATTTCTCAACCTGTTGTTTATTATCAATATTTATGTGGGTGGTCAATGGAACCTGAGTTGGAGCTCAAGAGCTGCAGCAGAAGCTGAAGCTGTGGCAGCTACATCCTGTTCAGGCCATGGAAGAGCTTACTTGGATGGCTTGGTGGTTGATGGAAATACTGAACCAGTTTGTGAATGCAACGCATGCTATACAGGCCCTGACTGCTCTCAGTATATCCCTCACTGCATAGTAAATGCCGATGGGTACCTCTCTGCAACACTTGATATCAGAAAAGTCTTTCCTTCTTGTTAGTCAAGTTTAAGCTTTGATGATTCATATTTGATTCCTTGATGACAAGTTTTAGTTATTTCATTTACTTATTTAAAAAGTAAGAAGAATAAATTAACAGTTTTGATTGTTTTGGGTGTTTATAGCTTTAATTCTTATGGTTAACAGAAAGCTAGTGACTACCTAAGTTTAATACTGTCCCCCCCCTTCATCCAGATCTTAGTCAAGTTGGTCCCTCAGGGTGCGTTTTGTTGGTGGTGGTTGACTAGTTGCTCCCTATGATGAATTCCCCATTGTTGACAACATAGTGAAAGTCCATCCATTCTAAAGTTAGACGGGACTCCTTCCGTCCCCACCACATATGGTAGATTTGTTGAGAAGATATTCAAGAACTAATCAAAACTTTCTTTCAATTTGGTTAGTTTAATTTACCATCTCATCAATTTAAGCTTAAAGAGTCCTTCTAATTAAAGTGGGGAGTTTCAGTCATTAGAAATCATTAAAAATCACTGGAATTTTCAAAACTTTCTTTGAATATGATTATTTTGGTTTACAGCGCATAGGTTTTGTTGACACATTTTTATTTGCAGCGGGGATCCATTATTTTTGGAACCTTTCTGGCTGCAGCATGCAGCTAGTAGTGCACTGGTAGTAGCAGGGTGGCACCGAATGAGCTATAGCTTTAATGGTAGCACTAACATCTCAGAAGAACTAGAAAGGCTGATTCGCAGAGTACACGCACTTGTAGGGAATGCTGTCACAGAAAACAGATTTATTATTTTTGGTACCGGTTCAACCCAAGTCCTTAGTGCTGCAGCTTATGCCCTGTCCCTTGAAAATTCCTCCTCACCTGCGGGAGTTGTAGCTTCAGTCCCTTACTACGCGGTCTGCTCCATTACCCATATTGTAACTTTCCACTCAATTCTGTAAATCGTTGTCATTGCTTTGATACCAAATTGAATGTTGACAGCTCTACAAGAAACAAGCAGAATATTTTAGTTCAGAAAAATTCAAGTTTCAAGGAGATGCTTACGCATGGAGGAACAAATCAGATACCAGCACAAATATGATTGAGGTTGTCACTTCACCAAACAATCCTGATGGACGCTTAAACAAAGCGATTCTTCAGGGCCCTAATGTCAAAACAATTTATGATCGTGCATATTACTGGCCACATTTTACACCAATTACAGCTCCTGCAGATGAAGATCTGATGGTATTTACGCTTTCCAAGCTTTCTGGTCATGCTGGCAGCAGATTTGGGTAAAAAGTCTGACCACTATTCTCTAGTAAACTTCTCATTCTAACTGTTCATTAGTGCCATAGGCCTGTGGTGCTTCATTAACTACTATGAAAGAGGATAGCAATCTCTTTCATGGTTGTTGAATTATACCCTTTCATTATAACTAGCTTAGCAACTACATTGACCAGTTTCAATTCTATTGAGCAGAATTACAGAAATCACATTTGTGTCTTACACAGGTGGGCTGTGGTAAAGGATGAAAATGTGTATAACAGAATGACAACACACATGGAGCTGAGTTCCATGGGTGTTTCTAGAGATAGCCAGTTAAGAGCTTTTAAGCTTTTAAAAACAGCCCTAGAAGGAGAAGGAAGGGAATTATTTGACTTTGCATACCAGACAATGAAGACCAGGTGGGAAAGATTGATCAGGACCTTGTCCTTGTCAAAGCGCTTCTCTGTCCAGAAAATTAATCCACAATACTGCACTTTTTACAATAGATTCAGAGAATTCTCACCAGGTAATTCTCTCAACCTCACTTTAGGCTTAAATTTTTTCTCCAGTGTTGCATGCATGTTTGATGTTTAGCTGGTTATTCAGTGCAGTCAATTAAATTGGTTGTGTTGATCCCAATGGAATGCCAAAAGAGAGGTGAATAGCACTAAAATTTTTGAAAGTAGTTTTTTGAGTTTGAAAAGCTTTTTGTAAAATATAAGGTGAGAGGTTTAAAATTTGTTAAGGTTAAAAGGCACTAAGCAAGGAAAGGTAGAAGGAAGTGGAAAAAACACAAATATTTATAATGGTTCAATTCCCTTGACCTACATCCACTACCTTGATCTCTCAATTAAAGATTTTCAACCAAATTTCACTAAACTAGTGGAATTAATAGCTTCTACCAAACTTTTACAAGGTGAGCTTTTAACCCAAGTTCTAATCCCTTACAATAAATCTTAGAGTGCTTCCCACACTCTAATCAACCAATAAATAAGAAAAAAAAGGAATACATGTGATCACTCTTCCTGATCTAAGATGAACATAATCAAGCTCAAACACTTTTACAAGAATAGGAATGAAGAATAGGTGTGTAAGAGAAGGTTCTTGGGCTTTTTGCTCAAAATATGATCTTAGTAAATTTTTTCTTGCTTTTTTGACCATTAGAGCTTTCTTTTATACTTTAAGACTCAGATTTTTCTGTTAGAGACAGTTGCTAGCTATTGTGAACATGTCTACTACCATTATAGTTGATATTTTGTCTTCTAGCATTCAAATTCAAATAGCCGGACAATGTTCCGTTAACTGGTTAAAGTCAAGCTTTAAACAATTAAACCTTCTCTCTGACTTGCATTGTTTGACAACTTTATTCACTATGTTAACCAGTTAAAGGAAACTCTAACCGATTAAAAATATTATGTTTTCAAAACTTCTCCAATCAACAATCTTCCTTTAATTGGTTAGTCCTTCTTTGAATTGATTGAGGCTTCTTTTCCTTCAACTTTAACTGATTGAAATAAATGTTAACCAATTAAGATATTTTCAAGTTCGAAATCTCTTATTTAGCGCCCTTTAACGGGTAACTTCACTTTGAATTTAAATTTTGACGATTCAAAATGCTTCAAGTCTTAAGCTTTAACTGATTAACCCTTTTGCTTAACCGATTAGCAAGCTTTAGTGTTTCGCTTCTGACACTTTTTTAACTAGTTAAGCTTGGTGCTAACTGATTAAGACTTTCTTGCCTTGCCTTTATATAGCACTTAGTTTTGCCTTAACTTGCTAAGGCTCCACATTAATCAGTTAATGATGTTTTGTTTTTATTAACCTTTTCTTCTTTCCCTCTTTAACTGATTAACCTTTCTTTTAAGTGAACAAGTTTCTTGACTTGCCTTTAATCATCAAATTTATTAAGGGTTTTAAACTTTGTCATGCATATTAAATAGTGAAGTTATACATCAATAAATAAAGAATGTTTTGTTATTATAAAAAAACACATAGAATCAACAAGTTGTATAGTAAATGGCATTGGATTTTCAAAGTAAAATGATAAAAACCCTTACACAACAGGGGCAAGCACTTTTTCATGTTCTATCATTCAGATCTTGGCACCAACAATCACATCTTGGTGAACTACCTATGACCATTAGGGCATCAATTCACTCCTCTAGAACTTAATTATCTCAACACATTTTAGCTTTTGCAAGATCTAGAACTTGATTCTATTATTTAAAGATTCTACAACATTTAGCTTTGTCAAAATGAAAGTAGACCATATCTGTTATCAATAACACATATGATTTCAATAATAATTGAGAGGCAACTATAGGACAACGACCTTAAAACTACTAGTCTACTACTCTGATCCACTGTAGGTTCTAGTCTAGTTGTGCGCATTCCCTATTAAATCCAATAGAAAATCTATCAATTAAATGTTTCATTCTACTTGTTGAACTTCAAACATAAATGTCAAAATAGTTATCATATTTTAGCTACCCTAATGTCGTGATTGCCTATACCTTTATTCCAACACCATTATACCTATATATACAATTTTTATCTTTGTTCTCCTCTTGTGGAATTGGATGCTTAGGTAGGGAGTTTGTTGGTGTTGATGGCAATACATAAACCCAAAAAAAAAAAAAATTGGAACAATGTAGTTGATGAAATGAAGCCGCTAGTACAGCTTATTCTATCTTCTGGTTAATTGTAGGGGAGCTAATTCGAGGTTGCAACAAAGGCATAAAACTTGTAATACAAGTACTATCAAGCACCAAATAATTTTAGAGAACAAAGAGGGATAATGAGGCTTAAAACCAAAACTGAAAACTTCATTTCATTAAGTTAGTTACATGTTTAAATAGGGAGCAAACAAAATCCATAAAACACTCAACTTGCTTTAAAAAAAAAAACACACTCAACTGCTCCCATTACCAACTTCAATAATGCACAACTTGCATAATAATTCAACAAGTAAAGCACATAGGTTGACACTTACAAGGCATGAGGGTATGAAACCAAGATTATAAAATATCCTAAAACATCAAAAACATCAAGCCTATGCTAGATTAGTATATGATGCATAAACATGGTAGCAAACCATAAGAATTTAACTAACCAATTGCACCAAATTTGAAAGTAATCTAATTCTGATGTAGCAAACTTCCCATAAGGTATAATGATGCACCTATCTTCACCACAATTCAAAGCATAATGCTCCTTTATCAGAAAAATCTAATAAGGTAGAAAATTACACAATAGGGGTAAAAACTTAATCTAAAATGTGATCTTCGTAGACATGTAAAGCATGCAACAAAACATATCCACCATTAGCCAAGTAAAAATAAAAAAACTCCCTATGAGCATGGAATAAGCATACCTTGTGCCCACACCAAGTTGAGTTTTAGAACATTAAAATGCTTCTTGTGACAGCAATGCATCCAAGACAACCATTAGCTCAACGGCGTCAATCCATTATTTAGTTTAGAAACATCACTAACTTGCTTTCTTCTTGCCTAAGCAATTATTTTCACTTTTAACTCTAATTTGATTTATTAAAACATTAACCCTTCACATGATAAACCTTCTTATAAATTGACATTAGTTCCTTGCTCTTGAGTCATATAGTCAATGTTACAAAACCAAGTATAATTGACAAGTCTAAGCATTTAATCAACTACTTGAATTCCTATCGTCACGACATATCATTCTTACCACTACTTCTTCAACCATATACTATAGAATGTCTTTAAATACAAAGATAAGCGATTTTAACAACCTTATAATTATGGCAGCTTATGCATGGTTGAAATGTGAGAGAGAAGAAGATAAAGATTGTTATGCAGTTCTCAAGGAAGCTAAAATCATTGGTCGTCAGGGAAACAGGTTTGGTTCAGAAGATCGTTATGTTAGACTCAGCCTGGTTCGAAGCCAAGATGATTTTGACATATTAATCCAACATTTAAACAAATTAGTCTCAGAGGAAGATGGTGCGAAAATCATGTGAAGAATGAGACCAACATTTTGTTGATCAAAACAAAATCATGTAAAGAATGAGATCAACATTTTGTTGATCAAAAGTTTCCCAACACTTCTATTATTACTTATATTACAAAGATATAGATACAGGGCCTTCATTAATATTTGGTTATTAAGAGAGGGGGAAGGGTTTATGTCTATTCACCTTTTAGACTTGTATCTTTATAAAAGGCTCTTCTTTATTATGTTAGTATAAGTCATACAAGCCAATTAGTGGTTGTATGGGAATCGCACATTAAGCTATTTATCTATGACATTTCTTATTATAATAACATTAAAATAGTTCTTTATGCATGAGTTTGTAATTTAATTACTATTTATACTTATGTAGATAAAGCCCACGGAACTATACATGCTTTACAAAGAAATTGTAATATGAAGCATGTGAAGGCAAATGAGTAGTCAAGAAAGGAATCATCACCCCAAGTGATTTAGGCGACATATCCTAACAGTTCTTGGTTGATATTAGCTTGTTTAAGTGGTTAGCCAAGGCTACTTGGAGATTATGAAAAGAAGTTTCATAAGTCTTCATAAAACTAATGTTTTAACTTTAAGAACTAATATAAAGATCAATAAGAGTAGACATTGCACCATACTCTTATTATCTTTGGGATATAAGATAAAGAAATGAATTACACTGATAGACTGTATACTGAAAGGTTAGTCAAACTATATTGACTTTCCTAACATTTGGGTGACCATGATACATTAATATATGCCGATCTTGGCTTATGGAATTAAATTAATCAATTATAAATTGATAATGAATATGATTCATTTAATCTTAATTCTTTAGGATTATAATTCAAGTCAATTACTAACTTGTTAGAATCATAATGGGTCACACACATAAAATCACTATGATAAGATTAAAATGGGCTTTTACAATTAA
The DNA here is from genome assembly GCA_036013995.1 of Theobroma grandiflorum. Classification (NCBI taxonomy): domain Eukaryota; kingdom Viridiplantae; phylum Streptophyta; class Magnoliopsida; order Malvales; family Malvaceae; genus Theobroma; species Theobroma grandiflorum. Next base: position 12,961,210 of record CP142126.1, read on the forward strand.
GTAGGACTTAAATGAATAGAGGCTATGAACATCAATTAGGCTTAATTAAAATGTTTAAATAAGCCATAGGGTTGAATAGTTAATTATCTAAAAGTTATGTGGTGATAACTAAAAGCTACTTAAGTATTAACCCTAACTATAAATATGTTGTTTTAGATTGAAAAAGAAAAAGAGTACTTTTTCTTCCTAATCTTGCTTTAGTCACACATTGAAAAGAAAGAAAGAAAAGTTTTTCCTCTTAAGTTCGGTCAAGAAAAAGAGTAAGAAAATGCTTGAGCTTTGTACAACTTTCTTGCTAGCATAATTTTGGTCAAAAACAATCCCAACCTTTTGAAGAAGGTTCAAGTTCATACTGATTGTGTGGACTATGTTGAAGGTCGGACATTTGGACCGTTTTGGTTTGCAACAACCAGACCTTGGTGTGCATTCAAGTGAAGAAATATCTTTGTTGCCCTTTAAGAATTTATACATTATAAGGGCTAAGGTACAACTATTTTTTTTGTTTATATTATAGTCGACTATGGTGCACCATGGTGATCCATGGTTTAGGTTCTCAAGTTTTAATATTTTCGTTGCGTATTTTATTTGTAATTGCATGACTCGAGGAAACCAACATAGTCACCTGATATACATGTGGATACATAATGCAATCTCAAATGTTCAAACTTGTGAATATTTAGCTTAAATATTAATATGCATATTCTTAATTATTATGTATTTTATTATTCGATGATTTTAAATTGAATATTTCATTATAAAGACTTGACATGGTATTAGAGTAAAGTTTATCCTAGTTTATTGATCTTCTCATGATAATAATGTTTGGTATAGTGTTCGAAAAAGTTGTAGAAATATTCAAGAAAATTCAAATAAGTCTTATTTTTTTTATTATGTTCAATCAAGTTCCCGAAATTTTATTTTGAATTCAATAAGCCCTTATGATTGACAGTTGACTAATTACCATTAATCAAAATATTACTTGTTAGTTTATGTCCGCATGACCAAGGGCAGACTCATCTTAAAGTGAAGTGGTGTCACTTGACACCATTCACTTACTAAAAAATTTTAGTTGTTATACTAATTATTTAGAGTTTTATGTAGTAATATACTAATGAACTCATTAATGTTTTTACAATTTTGTAAGGAGTGGAATCAAAAAGTCCAAGTTAAGGTAAATTTATCAAAAAGTAATTTATATATTAATATTTAAATACTACAAGATAAAAAATTTTCTTCTATAATTTAAAATTTTATTACAAAAGTCAAAACCTAAACTACTATCCTCGTCTAAAAATTCAAATCCTACTTTTGAGACCTACAGTAACGCTTCCTTTTCTCAATCGTTGACTGTGTTTTTCATTCTTTCAAAACAACTCATCTATGTTTCAATTGTAACCAATTTTCAATTCAAATTAAATTTTTAAATACTTAATGTCTAAATATTTTGTTGATTAATTTGATAGTTTGAGACCCAAATAAAATCTAGTGAATAGAAAATAGTTTCACATGCCAAATAATATTTTAAAATTATGCGTTTTTCTCTTTTGATTTATTTTGTAGATATATTGTTTGATTATTTGATTTTTATATTTAACTTTATGTGGTTTGCTGATACTTTTGATCAATGAATAGAAATTTGTCAAATTGTTAGTTGTTGAACTTAATAATTTGCTATGCAAGATCATATTTTATTTAATTCTAATATTTTAGTTTATGCTAATGAGAAATGAGTAGTAATGTTTAATAAGTTTTTAGATAAATAAGTCATGAAAAGATATTTTAAAATACAAAAAATTATCTCACAGGACTCATGTCTCAAACAACAGTAACATATTCTACTAATGAAGGTACCTAACAATCTTTTTAAGTAAAATCATACTGAATTTGATTTACATACTCTCCTGGTAGATCCTAGATTGAGAAAAAATTTTAATTATAATTATTATTTTAGTTATGACACCACTTAGAAAATTTTCTGAGTCCGTTTTTACACACAACGTCAACGTCGTTTGTCACGACCCGAAACTCCAATTGGGCCCATGACAACTACCTCGACATCCCGATATGCACTCATTACCCGAAATGTCGACCAAAACCCTGCAAGGCTTAGCACCAGCTTTTGCACATCCCCGGTGAGCAACAGTTATTAAATACCACATTTCAATGATCATAAATCGTTTCCAACTCAAAAACATAAAAATATTATTTTTTGGCTCATAGGGGCATTTTCGTCATTTTTCGTCGAAAATCTCAAAATCGGTAAAAAAACGTTGTAAAAACGTAGAAAACACATGTTTTATGATTAAAAATAAATTTAAGAGTCTAAAACGTTCGTTTGAAGTAAAAATTTGACTAAATGAATAAAATAAAAATATTCAATAAATTTATCTATTTTCTTATAAAGCAATTTTTATAAAGCTATCAGTAAATAATTTTCGTAACGTAAAAACTAAATATATTCTTACATACCATGATATAAACAGTTAAACTATGAAATTTAAACTACAATGACACGTGGGCCCACAACTAACCAAAATGTATCGAAAGTTGGAAACCTATAGCTTTTGTCGATTCAAGTCCAATTGATGGTCCTTTACAAAATCTGCTAAATATGGAATACTCTGAGCCTGAAATGTTAGGAAATGAGAAGGTGAGATTATAAAATCCCAATGAGTAAACAAATACCATCTAAACTATTTAAAGGCGAGTAAATGGAGACGATTAAATAAATCAACATAAAATGATTCACAACATTTCATTTTCTTTCACTAGATAAATTAAATTCATTTTACACGAAAATTTATTGTGGCTTATGAATTTCTAAAAACTTGGCTTATGCCAACAAAATCGTACTCGGTGGCACTTTGATTAGAGGTATCCAACTGAGACTGCCAAGGCTGTTGAAAATTCATAAATGCTCAAAACACAGCCATTCCTTAGCGTTGGCGGAGTTCACCTTCACGTAGTGGCTCGGCGTGAGATGAACTCTAATCATATCTAGGGAGTTACACTCCGCGCCTCTCGTACCGAGGTATAAATATAACAGGATTTACCGTGCCCCTCTAATAGGCTGGTCCACGGAAACCTGCCCACTGCAGTAAGCTAATCGCTATCCACCAAATCAGTAAAATTTTTAGCAGCATGACTGGGAAATTTTAATACTAACTAGCCTGCACAGCAAATAACATTTCATATATATATACTCAACATAGTAATCAATCAGCTAGTCATGCCCAACTATCATAAGCCGTGTAGACCAAAATACAATTTATCAAGCAACAATTTGCAGTCTCCAAGTACTATATTTTCTAAATCATTATCAATTTTGAAACAATTTACTCAATAATTTCATTTTAAACACATTTGTTTCTAACACATAAAAATTTTCCTTTTTAGATTCATTTCCATAGAATTCACAAAACAAATAAAAACCTCTTTAAATAATTAAGGTGATAGTAAGTTTACTCACTGTTTTTCTAAAGTTTGAATTCTTGAGGTACTTTGACTAGTGATCCTCGAGTGCCTTTCCTTGCTTTTCTCGGAAGACTCACTACCTTGACACAATACAAAATCGAAAAATTTACCACATTGCCCCTAAATTGTAATAAACTAATTTAGACCACTAATGCACGCTATGAAATGTAAAAATTGTTCGAATCTTGCTTAAGCGCGATGTTGACCTAAGTCGGCTTATTACCCGATAAAATGGCCATTGTGTCCAATTTAACTCTAAATCAATTCTTTTCACTTTCCACACTCCAATTATACTTAAATTACCTCAATGATTGCGAATGAGATTCAATTGATCAGTCTGAGCCACAAAATACACCAGTCTATACATTAGGCAAAAATTCAGATTTTTATGCAAAAAATTCCCATTTAATTTCTAGTCTCACCAATAATCAAATATCACCAAAATATCATGAATTATCATCATTTTCAGCATCAATTCTCCCCTTAGAAAATTCGGCCAAAATGGGTTAAATAAAGAACAAGTATTTTTCTTGTTGGATTTTCACACTTAACATTTCTAATCAACTAAAAACACCAAATTCCATTGGAATCTAGCAAAATCAAGACTCCAAACTCCTCCATGAATGTTCGACCAGCATGGGTTCAGCATGAGATCTCAAGTTCCAAGCATGGAAAATGGAAAGAAATGCATGGGCAAGGTAAATCACTAGCAAAATCAAAGAAATTTTACCTTTGCTTGATCAAATCCTTGAATTCCAACACTTTTTCTCTAATTTTCCACCTAGGGTTTGTTTGTTCTTCCTTTCCCTCTTTTCCCTTGCAATAGCTGACCATTATTTTTTGAAATGGGCTAATTTTTATGCTTTTTGTATGGGAAATAATAAAATATTAAAAGCTTGACACGTGGCACGTTTTAATTGGCCCATACTTTAATTATCTGACTTTTAATTCTTAAATCTCCACCACCAAATTCTCATATTTATCCATTTCCATGATGAATAAAATCCCTTTGTCTTGACAAATTTTGGAGGTGAAAAATTACCATTTTACCCCCGAGGTGACAAAATTATGATTTTGCCCCTATACTCTGAAAAGTACCGAAATTACATTTTTTCCACTTTTCAACCTCAAATTATACTCTAATTGATCAATCATAGTCAAATGGGGTCAAAATCTTTTCTAAAAATTCTCATTTTGTCCTCAAACGGTAAATTTATCATTTTTGCCCATATGCTCCAAAAATACCGAGAATCAAAAATTTTCACTACTAAACCTCATATTATATTTCAAATGATTAATCTTGATCAAAATTTTCATCAAATAACCAAATTTAAATTTTGGGTGGCAAAATAACCATTTTGCCCATAATCAGTCAATATTCTCGATTGACTCCAATTTTGCCATCGAACTCCGAATTACCATTTTAAGTCATCCTTGGACTGTAAAATTTCCAATTTCACTTTAAAATCCCAATTTTAACTAGTTCGATGTATAAATCGACTTATTTGTATTTCTAAGTACAATACTGGCTTTTATCCATTTTTTTGAGATATTCTAGTACGCAGGTGTGATGTCAAATATATAAATAACATGACAGATATTTTAGGGCTGAGCTTGACATTGTTGGTGAAAAATACCACATGGTTCATTCAAAAAAAAAAATATCACATGGTGATATCATCATCTACATTATCATCCATTATGATATGTCAACATGTATGGCATAAAATGAAAAATGATATTTTGCTTAATAGCAATTAGTTCATCATTAATCATAAAAATTTATTTAATTAAGAATAAAAATATAAAAATATAATTAAATATAACAAAAAAACTTTATTTAAATTTTTTAGCAGTTTGTCATCACAATTCATTAGTAATTTCTTTGGAACTTATATATTCTTAAGCCCTGATCTGTTTGTTTTTGAACTTATCTTTTTGTACGTATATTTTCTTTCCTATCCATGCTTAGTCAGACTTTTTTTTTCTTTTTTCTTTTTCACGATAAATAACTCCAACCACAAAATAGAACACTATAAGTTTTTTTTTGATTTTGTTTTATATATTTTCTTAATAGATAGGACGAGAAAGTCTACATGCATCTCATTTCGAATTATCCCATTAGACATCAACACTTGTGAAGAGTTAAAAAAGAACCTTTCCCATTCTTACCAAATTAGCTAAGCTAAGCACCTTTTTTATTTTCTTGTTCTTTGAACTTTCAACCAAAACAAATTTAAGATTCAAAAATATTTACACATGAAAAAGGTATTAACACCTTAATGACTACAATTTAAAAAAGTGTATTAATTAATCATATGTTATCTTTGTCAAGCCCAACTCTATTATATACTTGCCATCTCATACATGTACTTGATAGCATGTCTGCATATTTGGATGCCTCGAAAAATCGTTAAAAGTCGATATTGTACCTGGTGGTACAATTAAGTTGATTAAAACCTCGAACTAGTTCGAATAGAGATTTTAGGATGTATTTGAAAGTTATTGTACCTTAGAATGTCTTAATATAGTGATTTGGAGTTCGATAATTGATTTGGAGTTCAATCGAGAATTTTCATAATGTAGGGGTAAAATGGTTATTTTGCCACATAAGGGTAAAATTGGAATGTTGGACTAGATTTTGACCAAGTTTGACTCTTTGGAGCATAATTTGAATTTGAGAAGTGAAAAATTTCAATTCCGACATTTTTCGAACATAAAGGCAAAATGGTCATTTCACGTGTCCACAAGGACGTAATTGGAACTTTTGAAATTTTACACCACCATGACACTTGTCAAGCCTATGAATTTCACCTATTATCATTTTATACCTTGGATAATTAAGGTATTATATGTGGTGGTAAGAAAATCCTTAATAGTTAATTTTAACCATGGACTAATCACACGTCGACACGTGTCAAGCTTAATTCTTTTATAATTTTCTTTATAAGCCAGCATAAACCTTTCCCAATTCACTCTTTCATGTTCGACTAAGCCAAAGAAAAAGGGAGAAAGAATAAAAAAACCCTTGAGGAAGAAAATTCAAGAGAAATTCATCGGATTACTGAAAAACAATGCGATTTGAGGTAATATTTCGCGATTTAGCTTAAGATCTACCTTCCCCAAGCTTTCTTTTTCATTTTCTATGGTTGAAACCTAAGTTTTCGTGAAAGAAACCATGCTAGCCGAATCAAGAGGGGGGGGGGGGGGAGGTTTTGATGATGGGTTTTGTTAGATTTCATGCTATCTAGGTGTTTTTAGTTGTTTTGTGATATTCGGTATGAAAAACAAGCATGAAAACCACATGTCCTTCACCAAACCCTCCTTGGTCGAATTTGATAAGGGATATGTTGATGATGAACTTTGTTATATTTTGTATTATTTAGTTGGTATTTGATGATTTATGGTGTTGGATATCGACAACGGTTATCGAAAAGTATAGTTTCTCTAGTAAACAACTTGAACGATAATGAAAAAATCATAGTAAATGGACTTGGATTTGATTTCTAATGATATATATGGACTTATTGGATTGTGTTGACACTGATTAGCACTTTAGTTCGGAATTTGAATGAGTTTCGGATATGATAATTTAAGTCACAATCAAGTTCATTGAGGTACTTTGGGTGTAATTGGAATATCGAGAGTTCAATGAATATATTTGGAGTTGAATCAGATGTTTTAGTTAATTCAACGGTGTATAGTTCAAGTTAGGTCGAATACCATTTCAGTCCGATAACAATTGAACCTATGTAGAACACCATCTTTAAGTGATTATTCGAACACTTCTCATTCAATTTCATGCATTCATATAGAGCCTGAAATAGTTTTATAACAGTTTGGCACAAATGTATTGAATTACTTGTTGTGTATTATGTATAGGTGGTGAACCCTCTAGTAAGGGTAAGGATATCGTACCTGAGGACCAAGAGTAAGAGTACTCCCGTTATAATGAGTAAATAGAGTATCATCTTAATTATCTAAAGTAGTTTATACTCATTTTTATGATTTTAAAGAACAATGAACTTAAACTGTAAATTATTATGTTTTACAATTGAAGTGTTGATTAAATGAAATAAGATTTATAAATTGTTTTGAAATTGAATGCTGGTTTTGAAAATTGAGTAAGTGGAGACTATATACTTGTATTATATATATATGTTTTGACTACTGTTCGTTATGCCGACCCTGCTTTGTAATGAATTGTGAGACCCTGTGAAGCTCGATTAAAAGACGGTATTGTACCGAGTGGTACAACCAGGTTAAATCGAGCCTTGAACTAGTTCAAATAGAAATTCTAAGAGGAATTTGAAAATTCTGAAACTCACAGAATGACTTAGAATAGTGATTCGGAGTTCAAGGTCCAGTTTGGAGTCAATCGGAAAAATTGACCGATTAAGGACAAAATGGTCATTTTACCATTTGATGATAAAATGGAGATTTTTAGCAAAGATTTGATCACATTTGACCAAGAATAATTATATGAAGTATAATTTGATTATTGGGGTATAAAATTAAGTTTAGCAGTGAAAAATTGTGATTTCTGATATTTTTAGAGCACAAGGGCAAAATGGTAATTTTACCACTGGAGAATTAAACGGGAATTTTTTTGAAAAGATTTTTACCCCATTTGATTGATATTGATCAATATTAGTGTTATTTGCGGTTGAAAAGTAGAAATAATGTAATTCCGGTACATTTCGGAGTATAGGGGTAAAATCGTAATTTTATCATCTCGGGGGCAAAACGATAATTTTTCACCACTAGAACATTTTTTTCCAGCCATGGTCATCTTTTATTCACATCTTAACTTTGACTAATCTTGTGGTGGAAAAATTTAGAAGAAAAAGTCAAAAAAGTTTAAAAAATGGGCCGATAAGCATGTGACACGTGGCATGCTTGATTACTTTATTATTTTTCCATAAAAATCAGCCATAAAACTCATTTTCTCTCACCAAAATCAGCATGAACCAGAATTGAAGAGAAAAGAAAGGAAACAAAGGGAGAAAAGCTAAAACCTAGCCAAAAATCAAGAGATTTCATGTGTTTTTCATGAATCAAGAAAAACAAAGGTAACATTTCTTCACTTTTGCTTATGATCTACAATACCCATGCATTTCTTTCCATTTTCTATGGTTGAGAGGCATGATATTATGGTGAATTCAATTCTGAAAAAATGGGTATGGAAGAGGAATTGTGTCACGACCCAATTCCCGGGCCATGATCGGCGCAAGGACCCAATGAGCATAGCTCACTAAGCCCAAGCAAGCCTAATTTCACTTACTTTATTCCATACATGCTCGTGTGAGGCATCCACACGTAAGTGCAACCAGTATACATACAATACCAACTAACAGTGACATATCCAGTCACACATACACACACACGCCTTTTTCAGGTGTGGACACAGCCAATTCACAATGACATTATTAACCACAGTATACATGCACTATTCCAGTCATGTATTTAGCAATTTACATTGCTTACACATTTACGTTCATACCAGTCAGAAATAACTTTAACAGTGTACATTACATGTACATAACCATCATACAAAACTCAAGACTTCCAGCGGAGACATGTACAATAAAAACGGCAACTAGTGAATGCCAGACACCTACCAGGAGATGGACTACTGTGATCTCGCGATCTAGGAATCTACAATCTCCTGATCTGAAAACATGAATTTTTGAAAACGGTGAGTATAAAACTCAGTTAGCAAACTTTAGATAGGAATAAGCAATAATGTCCGGAAGGGTTATAAAACATGATGCACACATTTGGAACACATTCATTTTTTTTTTGTCCAATTATTTCCCAACCCTTCCCCTCATTTAATTTAATTAATAATTGAATAACATTCAATTTCACACACAAACACACAAATATCACCAATATCTTACCAGCTCATGTGCAACTCTCACATCGTGCACATAGCTGGAGTATCAGAGCACTCGGCAAGCGGTATCACTCAGCGTCGCTGCCAAGCTCCTGGACATCAAATCACGCTTTACCACAGTTCATGCGTGAACATTTCCAAGAATCGTGGGCATTACGTCTCGCGGTCCCCACTTTGCTCAATTCTGAATTTCAAGGCATTAGTGGGCGTTACGTCTCGCGGTCCCCACTATGCTCAATTCTGAATTTCAAGGCATTAGTGGGCGTTACGTCTCGCGGTCCCCACTATGCTCAATTCTGAATTTCAAGGAATTAGTGGGCGTTACGTCTCGCGGTCCCCACTATGCATACCATTCAGGCATATGCATTTTCCTTCTTCACACGTGCACGGTGGTAACACTTTCACAACACTTCTCAACCATCCATGTAAACATCATCACAATGTACACATTTATCACACTCAAATTTCACATCAAATAAATAATATTTCATGCCTTCATGCATACCACATAATTTCATGCTTTCAAGCATAACACATAATTTTTATGCTTTCACGCATAACACATAATTTTATGCTTTCATACATAACACATATTTTCTATGCCTTCATGCATAACACATATTTTTATGCTTTCATGCATAACACATATTACCACATAAAAATCATTTTTATCAAGGGCTTGTTCCCGGCACGTATTTTTAAAAACTTTGGATAAATCATTTAATTATCCACATCAATACAATTTGCATGCCCCAAATAATTTGAAATGCAAGTTCACTCACCGTCTCACAAATCCGGATGCACTCGGATTAATCGTCCTCAATTACGATTCCCTTGCCTTTTCCGGACTTCTCACCACCTTAACACAGAATAAAATTAAAAAATTACTATAATGCCCCCAAACTAATATAAACTAATTTAAATTGCTAACGTATGATACGCAAAAGCAAAATCGCGTCCAATTATCGCTTTAACGCGGTATTGCCTAATTTCGACCGATTACCCGATTAATCGGCTATTATGTCCAATTTGATTCCGAATTGGCCCATTCTTTTTTTCTAATACTTTAATTCACCACAAAACATTCAATTAATGCCAATTTCAGCATCCAACCTTTTCCATTTCTTTATGGAAAAATTCGGCCAATGCAGTGCATTAGCACTGAAAATTTTCCTACTACATTTTTTCACTTGCATTTGTCATTTTCTAATTTCCTTCATTTCAAATGAAACCATTTCATTTGAAATGAACCAATTTTCCTCATGCACTCTCCACCCTAGGTTCGGCCTAATGAAGAATAACCATGACAATCAATTTCCTTCTTCCACTTTTTTCCATAATCATGCTTAACTACCTCTAAACACCAACATAGTTTAAATTCAATCCAATCCAACATCAAATCCATACTCATACCCATTTTTCAGAATTCATTCCATCATGATATCTCCATATTTAACCATAGAATTCAAGAACAAAAGCATAGATAAGCTAGGGTTAGAGGAAATCTAAAGAAAAGTTACCTTTGTTTTGCTTGAATCTTGAAAAACACTTGAAATCTATGAATTTTTGGCTAGGTTTTATGTTTTTCTCCTTTGTTCTTCTTTTTTTTTCTTTCAATCGGTTTTTATTCCAGAATTTAGAGAGAGAAATGAGGGCTAAGGCTGATTTTTTATGGCTTAAATAATAAAGTATAAAGGCTTGCCACGTGGCATCACGTAATTGGCCCGTTTTCTTTACTTTTTGACTTTTTCTCCCATTTATTCTCCACCATTTGATTCATCAAGTCAACATCTGATCCAAGGATGATCATGGCTGGAAAAATTTATTCTGGTAGTGGAAAATTACGGTTTTGCCCCTGGGATGGCAAAATTACGATTTGGCCCCTATACTCCGAAATGTACCAGAATTTCATTATTTTCACTGTCCAACCTCAAATAACATCAATATAAATCAATATTACCCAATTGGGGCAAAATCCTTTCAAAAAAATTCACATTTAGCACTCCGGTGGTAAAATTACCATTTTGCCCTTGTGCTCTAAAAACACCGGGAATCACCATTTTACACTGCTAAACATCATTTTATGATTATGGGATCATAACTGTATGTCACATAATTATTTTTGGTCCAATGTGACCAAATCTTGGTTAAAAATCTCCATAAATCAACAAATGAGAAAATGACCGTTTTGTCCCTAACCGGTCAATTTTCCCGATTGACTTCAAACTGGACCTTGAACTCCAAATCACTATTCTGAGCTGTTCTGTGGGTCTTAGAATTTTGAAATTCCCCTTAAAATTTCTATTAAACTAATTTGAAACTCGGTTTAACTTAATTGTACCATTAGGTACAATACCAGCTTTCAACAACTTGGACAGGGTCTCACAAATTGATGTTGAAATAATTTGATTTTGGACTATGTTGATATTTAGAGGTAGTTAGCCATGTTTAGGAAGAAAATTATGGAGGAAAATTATGTACTCTATGAAAATCCATTTTAGCCGAATATTCAAGGGAGAAATTGATGCCCAATTTGTGACATTTCAAGGTACGTAGATAGTGTTTGATAATTAGTAGTGTTAGAAATTAAATTGGAAGAATTGGATGTGAAAATTTAGCAAGAAAGTGAATTGTTCACCATTGAACCCTATGTGGCCAAATATGAGGAGTGATAATTTGATGATGAATTGATTTCATTTTTGGGTGAAATCTTGTGTTATTTGGTTAAGAATAAATGGTTTGGAATATGAGAATCAAGCTTGAACAATTGGATTATTGATGAACCCTTTAATGGCCGAATTTAGTATATGGAGTGTTGATGATAAACTTTATTTTATTTTGAGTGAATTAAATGGGAAATTAAAGATTTATGGTGAGAAAATTAAGCATGAGAAATTATAATATTAGTGCACCCTATGTACTGAATTTTCCTTGGGAGATATTAGAATGATTTTGGTCATATTTCGAGTAAATTAAAATGGAGTTTGATGATTAGGAATATTGGAAGAGAAAAATGAGATTATTTGGAATTAAATTGGATGCATTTTTTGCAATTAGATATCAAGCATTAGTAATTTAAATTAGTTTATATCAATTTAAGGACAATATAGTAAATTCCTCGACTTGGTTATTTGTCTAGGTGGGGAGACGTCCGAAAAAGGTAAAAGAATTGTGCTTGAGGACTATTAGTCCGAGTGCACCCGGAATCTGGATTTTCGACACTGAGTGAATTTGCATTTCAAATTGGTTTTGGGAATATGAACGTACTTGAATAAAATGCTTGAATGATTTTATTCAACTCTCTTTAAAAAGAAAGAGAACTTGGGAGCAAGCCTTCAGTGTAAATTATTTCTGTGATGTTAAATATGATTACGATGCATTTGTGTATATCTGTATGATGCTTACATGTATTGTTAATAACTTTATGTGAGATCGATGTAATGGTGTGCAAAATGGGATGCTGAGTGATCCTCATGCCTGAGTGAATAATGCACATGCCTGTAAAGGTGTACAAAATGGGATGCTGAGTGAACCCCATGCCTGAGTGAATAATGCACATGCCTGTAAGAGGGATGCTGAGTGATACCCCTCACCGAGAAATTCTCTACCCGGGAGCTGGGAAGGGAGGCTGAGTGATACCCCTTACCGAGTACTCCGATAGTTATTTCTTTGTACCACCAAGGACAGTGAAGACTTGGCAGTGTATATAATTGCTCATATCTTTGTGTATATATGTGTGATTGTGTGGTATGTGAAACCCTTGTTTGTGACAGTTTGTGAAAAATCGTTAATTTTGCTATCTTGCTTGATAGAACGATTGGTGAATGAAATTGTACGTGATAAATATGCATATATGAATTGTACGGGTTGTGAAACCCTTATTATGTGATGGTTTGTAAATAATCGTCAATTTTACTACTTTGCTAGAATGATCGGTGGAAATTCATGGATGTTTAATCCTTGAATGTGTAATAAATTTTTGGGTAAGGGAAAAACGGTTTGGAATAGTAGTTAGATGAAAATGGCCTTATTTTCAATCAGTGTATCATGATTGTCAAATTTACTGGTTAAGATTGCTTGTTCCCTTCTAATATTCACTCATTGAGTATTGTACTCACCGTTTTAAAATTTCATGTTTTCAGATCAGGAGACTGTTGGACCCTAGATCAAGGAGTCCCTATAGTGCATCTCCTAGTTAGAAGGTGGGCATTCAGTAGCATCTCATTTCTTTTATTGTAAATGTCTCCGCTGGAAGTCATGGGTCCTTTTGTATTGTGAATACAATCTAACTATGTGAATATGTGTATGCAATGTAAATTGCTAAATATATGACTGGTATAATGCATGTATATTGTTGCTAATAATGCCATTATAAGTTGGCTTTGTATGCATTGGGTGCATTGCGTGTGAATGCCTCACACGATCATACGTGGAGTAAAGTAAGTGAATATAGGCTTGCTTGGGCTTGGTGAGCTATGCTCATTGGGTCCATGCACCGGTCATGGCTCGGGAAATTGGGTCGTGACATGAATGTATCGGTATAACGGGATTTGTAATTGATATATTCTCACGACCCGGTACTCCCCTCGAGCCCGTGACAATTGTCGCGACGTCCCAATAGGCACTCATTACCCGAAACGTCGACCGAAACCCCGCAAGGCTTACATATCAGTTTTCTCATCTCCCCTGCGAGCAATTGTTGCCAAATATCATGTTTTGAAAGATTACAAGTTGTTTCCAATTCAAAACAAGAAAAAAAATAATGTTTTTGTCTCACAGGGGCATTTTGGTAATTTTCTTCAAAAATTTCAAAACTAGCTAAAAATGTAGTACATAAGTAGAAAACACATATTTCGTAATCATAAATATATTTTGCTATCTAAAACATCTATTTTAAACAAATTGTAATATATTGGAATAAAATAAAAATATTTAATAAAATATTGAATTCTTTTATAAAAAAATTTTTATAGAGTTATCGGTGAATAATTTTTGTAGTGTAAAAGCAAAATAAATTCATACATACGATAATAAAGATAACCGAAGTATGAAATTACATTTACAATGACACGTGGGCCCCCGACTAACCAAATGTAATGAAAGCAGTGAACTTATGGTCTCAAAGGGTGCAAGTCCACAAGCAACCCTCGACAAAGTTTGCTATCTATAGACAACTCCGAGCCTGGAAGGGGTGGAAAAAAATGATGAGAGTATATAATCCTAGTGAGTAAACAGACATCATCAAAATATCTAAAGTCAAGTAAATAAAGACGATTAAAATAATTCCTTCCAGCATATATTTCACAACATGATATTCATTTCATTCAAATAATCAACATGGCTTATGAATTTCTTAAAAGCTTGGCTCCCGCCAAAATTAGTACTCGTTGATGCCTTGCGCAGGGCATCCACTCGAGTTCGCCAAGGCTGTTAAGTGTCACATACACATAAAATACTTTTTTACATCTGATAACACAGCCGTTCCTTGGCGTTGGCTAAGTCTCACTTTCACATGGTGGTCCGTGTGAAGTGCACTCAAACTTTACCTCAAGAGATATCTTCCACATGGCTCTCCGATCGAGGTAAGATATACTTGAATTTCGTGCCCCCTCTCATAGGTTGGTCCACAGAACCCGTCACTGCAGTGACCACTCTATCTACCACCAAGTCAATAAAAATTCCAACTGCATGACATGGCAATTATTGTAGATCTGGGTCCCCATCACTTGACTTACTGGACTTATTGGTAATGCCACAGGTCCCGCAGAACCTTCTCGCCAAGTTTTGAACCCTAGATCTTTTCAAACTTCCCCCGAAGGGAATACTTTTAACCATTTCAAATCCAGCCATTCAAGGCAAAACAAACAATTCATATAATTTCAAAACAATTTCCAATTTAGCTATTCATGCCATATTATCATAAGCCATTCGATCCAAATCATAATTTACAACACAGCAAGTGAGTTCCCAATTACTCTATTTCAAAACCATCATTTAATTTCAAGATAATTTATAAAATTATTTCATGAAATCATATTTTGTTTGTAAAACATAAAAGTTTATCATTTCAACTCATTTTCTATAAAATCACAAAATCGGATAAAAACCACTGTAGATAATTAAAATGATAGTAAGGTTACTCACTGTACTAGGAGTTCGAAATACTCCTATTTTCGATCCTCTGGCACAATGTCTTTACTTTTATCAGACTGCTCACCACCTAGACATAGTGCACAATAAGCCATTCACAACATTGATGTTAAACCGTTATAAAACCAATTCAGGCTCGATATATATACATGAAATGGAATGCAAACTGTTCGGGTAACTATCTAAACATGGTATCCTTTCTAAATTCCATCGTGTACCTAAATAAATCGGTATTGGTCTCATTTGATTTTTCACTTGATTAATTTGCCAATATTTCCAATTCAACTCCAATTAACTCCATTTCTCTTTCAATATTCCAAATCATCAAACACTAGATAAATATCCTGAAATATTGCAAAAACCATCATCACATTGTTTCTTGGAAATTCGGCCATGGTGGTGCATCAACCATAAAATTTTTTCTTACTTGATTTTTACACCATAAACCATCAATTCATAACCAAATTGCTTGAAATAAAATCAATTCCATCACCCATAATCCACATGGTAAATTCAGCCTTAAGGGTGTGTGAAGGACAAGTGATTTTCATGCTTGTTTTCCATCCCACACATCACTAAACATCCAAAAACAGTTGAATATCATGTAATCCATTCAAATTGATCATCAAACCCTTACTCCATATATTTGGCTATTAAGGGATTCATGAAGAAAATGTGTTTCTAATGCTTAATTTTTATGCTACACATCATAGAACAACTAAAACACCAAGATATCTTGAAATCCACCTAAAATCATCATCAAATTCTCTCTCCTAGGGTTTGATCAGCACACTATTCATCATGATATCTTGTGATTCAACCATGGAAAATGCAAAATAAAGCATAAGGAAGGTAGATCACAAGCTAAAGTTAAGAAATGTCACATTTAATGGCTTGATTCCTTGGAATCCAACACTTTCCTTTTGAATTTTTCTCTCTAGGGTTTTGTTCTTCTTCCTTCTCTCTTTTTCCCTCTTTGGCTGACCAAGACAAATGAGTTGGGAGGGTTTATGTGCTGGTTTTTAAAGCAAATAATGAATGGATGAGATTTTGACACATGTCACCATTCCATTGGTCCATGTGTCATACTTACCCATTAAGCAATCTCTCTCCACCACTTAAATTTCCTCAATTATCCATAATATTAATGGGTGAAATTCATGTGTTGGACAAGCGTTGGGTGGTGCAAAATTACGATTTTGCCCTTGGACGGTAAAAATGACGATTTTGCCCATATACTCAGAAAAACGTCGAAATTAAAATTCTTCACTTTTCAAACTCAAATTATACTCCAAATGATCATTCATAGTCATTCTTGGTCAAAACTTCTTCCAATATTCCAATTTTATCCTCGGGTGGCAAAATTACCATTTTGCCTTAGATCTTGAAAATTTCAGTTTAACTCTAAATCAGTCCTCGAACTCCGAATCACCATTTTAAGTCATTCTGGGACTTTAAAATTTTCAATCTCATCTTAAAATCCCTATTTGAACTTGTTCGAGGCTTAAATCAACTTGTTTGTACCACTATGTACACTACTGACTTTCGACGATTTTTCCTAGACCTTTCAAGTATACCAGCATGTTGTCAAACACATGAATGACATGGTAAATACTTTACAAGGTTGGGCTTGACATATATGGTTTGAATTGATGGCTTATGACAATGTGATGGCATGAATGGCTAGATTTATGGTTGTGTGAAATATATGAACTGTTTTGTTTTACCTTGACAAGCTGGGTAATATCATGTTATCCATGTCATGCTGTCAAAATTTTATTGATTTGGTGGGTTATTTGATTAGCTTACTGCAGTGGGTAGGTTTTAGTAGATTGGACTATTAGAAAGGCAAGATAAACCCCGTTATGCTTTACCTTAGTATGAGAGGCGCAGAGGGTATCTCCTAAGGTAGTTTAGAGTTCACTTCACACTGAACCACCACGTGAGGGTGAAACTCAACCAACACCAAGGAATGGTTGTGTTTTTAAACATAAAATCATATTTTATGTGTATACGTGTTTTAACAGCCTTGGCGGACTCAGTTGGATGCCCGACGCAAGTTGTCACCAAGTACGAGTTTTGGCACGAGCTAAGTTTTTAAGAAAGTCATAAGCCTTGTTGATTATTTTAATGAATTGTAATCGTTTTATAGGAGTTGAAATGAGTTTTAAATGTTATGAATCATATTATGATGAGATGTTTTAAATTGTCTCCATTTACTCGGCTTTAGATGTTATGGATGATCTTTGCTTACTCAATGGGTTTATAAAAACTCACCACCCTTCTTTCACCCATTTCAAGCTCAGGACAGTCTGTAGACAACTGATTTTGTCGAGGGCTTGCTTTTGGATTTGCACCCTTAGAAATCGTAGGCCTACAGTCTTGTTTATTTCTGTTATTTTGGAGCTCACATGTCATTGTAGAATATTTTATACACCTTGGCACAGTGTGCTATTATATATATGAATTTGTTTTGTTATTACGTTACATTAACTGTTTACGTAGGATTCTATAAATATTATTTTATATGAAAATAGAATATTTTTATTCAATATTTTTATTTAGTTCAATTAGCTATAATTTCACTTTAAATGGATAATTTAGATAACTAAACTTATTTGTAGATATGAAATGTATATTTTTCATTTATATACTGTCACGACTCGGAACTCCCATCGGGCCTGTGACAACCACCGCGACGTCTCGATAGGTATTCATACCCCGAATACCGACCGAAACTCCGAAAGGCTATCGTATCAGTTTTCTTACCTCCCCTGTGAGCGACAATCATCGAACATCATGTTTTAACAAATTACCAGTCATTTTCAAACCAGAACATTCATAAAATGACTTTCGACTCACAAGGGTAGTTCGATCATTTTCCTTGTAAAAGTTTGAACCCAATTAAATACACAGCAAATACATGGAAAACACTCATTTCGAAGTCAGAAACGCTTTTCGTTAACTAAAACATTCATTTTGAATGATTATAGTAATTATCAAAATATAATAAAAATATTGGATAAAATATCACAATTTCTTATAAAACAATATTTATAGAGTTAACGATAAATGCTTTTTATAGCGTAAACACAAAATAAAATCATTCATATTGTAATATACATAAACAGAGTACGCTACTACATTTACAATGACGCGTGGGCCCACATATATACAAAAGTAAAGAGGACAGAAACCTACTGTTGATGAGGTTGCAAAATCAACTATCGTCCTTAGCAAATACAGCTATCTACAAACTAGTCTAGGTTTGAGATGTGGAGAGGAGAGTGGTGAGTTTACACAACTCAGTGAGTAAACAAACATCACTAAAAATATCTAAAGGTGAGTAATAGGAGACAATGAAATCTAATCATCTCAAAAGGGTTTCATATCATGAAACCTTATTTAAATCAGTAAGAGTAATTTCATTTTACCCAAATAATAATGAATATAATAATAGCAGGGCTTATGATTTATCAAAATCGTGGCTCATGCCATAAAAACACATACTCGGGGATATCTTGGCCGAGGCATCTAACCGAGTCCGCCAAGGCTATTAAAATTTCATAATTTTTCCAAAGCTCAAGCGTTCCTTGGCGTTAGCTGAGTTCGCCTTCACGTGGTGGTTTAGCGTGAAGTGAACTCTGTCATACCTCAGGACAATCTTGTACGCCTCTACAATTGAGATAAAGATATATAGGGGGTTTTACCGTGCCACCTATAAATAGGCTGGTCCACGGAAACCCATCTATTGCAGTAGATCATAATCCACCAATTAAATAAAATTTTAGCAGCATGACTAGGCCATTTTAATACTAACCAGCTTGCACGGCAAACAACATTGCATATATTTTCCAACACAATAACCAATCAGCCAATCATGCCACATTTTCATAAGCCATATCAGTTTAAAAATACAATTTATTTTGTAACAACAACAGTCTCCCAGAACTCTATTTTTCAAAAACCACGACAGATTTCAAGACAATTTATGAAATAATTTCATTTAACACATTTATTTATAAAACATAAAAATTTATCTTTGAAATCCATTTTTCGTAGAATTCACCAAAAACAGATAAAAATCACTTCAGATAATTGAGGCGATAATAAGTTCACTCACTGTTTTCAAAGTCCGGATTTCGGGTGTACTCGGACTAGTGCTCCTCAGGCGAAATTTCCTTACCTTTCTCAGAGGTCTCACTATCTTGACACAGAATAAAATTAAAAAATTTACTATATTGGCCCTAAATTTATATAAACTAATTTTGTCACGACCTGGAACTCTCATCGAGCCCACGACAACCACCGCGACGCTTCGATAGGCTTTCATACCCCGAATACCGATCGAAACCCCGCAAGGCTTTCGTTTCAATGTTTTTATCTCCCTTGTGAGCGACAGTCATCGAACGCTACATTTTAATAAATTTCCATTTCACAATATTCATAAAATGACTTCCGACTCACAAGGGCATTTTAGGTCATTCTAATTGTAAAATTTTGAATCCTTTTTAAATACGTAGCAAATACATGGAAAATACCCATGTCGAAATCGAAGACACGTTTCGTTAACTAAAACATTTATTTTAAATGAAATAGAAATCATCGAATATAAATACAATAAAAATATTTAACAAAATATTGCAATTTCTTATAAAACAATATTTATAGAGTGTTTAGTAAATAAGTTTTATAGCGTAAACACAAAATAAAATCTTACATGCTGAAATACAAATAGACAGAGTATGCGGTAATTTACAGCGACTCGTGGGCCCACAGATATACAAAAGAAAAGAGGACAGAAACCTACTGCGGATGAAGTTGCAAAAAAACCAACTGTCGTCCTCCGTAAATACGACTATCTACAACTAGTCTGGTCTTGAAATGTTGGAAGGGAGAGTGGCGAGTTTACACAACTCAGTGAGTAAACAAATATCTCTTAAAATATCTAAAGGCGAGTAATAGGAGACAAGGAAAAATCTTTTTATATCAAAGGGTTTCATAACATGAAACCATATTTAATCTAGTGCGAGTAATTTTAATTTACTCACATAATAACAAATATGATAATAATATTAATAGGGCTTATGATTTATCAAAATCGTGGCTCGTGTCATGAAATACATAATCGGGGATACCTTGGCCGAGGTATCTAACCGAGTCCGCCAAGGCTGTTCAAATTTATAATTTTTTTCAAAAATGCAGCCGATCGTTGGCGTTGGCTGAGTTCGCCTTCACGTGGTGGTTTAGCGTGAAGTGATCTCTATCGTATCTCAGGACAATTAAATAACCATGTACGCCTCTATAACTGAGATAAAGATATATATGGGTTTTACCGTGACACCTCTAATTAGGCCGGTCCACGAAAACCCATCTACTACAGTAGATAATATTCCACCAATTAAATAAAACATTTAATAGCATGATTGGCAATTTATTTGGTACGAAGCATACAAATTCACATTTTTCAATGTAATTAACCAGTCAGCCAATCACACTACAGTATCATAAGCCAAGTGAATCAAATAATACTTTATAATAAAATAGGGGTATCCAATTACTCAATTTTTCAAATAGATCATAAAATCTTCAATTCAATTTATAAAAATTAAACTTATTGTAGAAATTCAATTTATTTAGAAAAATTTATATTTTTCTCATAAAATAGGCATTTCACCAATTCAATTAATTTTATCATAAAATAATCAAATTTAATAAAAATTACTGTAGATAATAAGGTGATATTATATTCACTCATAGTTTTTGAAAATTCGGATTCCGGGTGCGCTTGGACTAATGGTCCTCAAGCGCGATCTCTTTGCCTTTTTCAGACGTCTCACCACCTTAACACATAATTAAGTCGAGGAATATACTATATTGTCCCTAAATTGATATAAACTAATTTAAATTACTAATGCATGATATGCAAATGCAAAAATGCGTCCGATTGTCGCCTAAACGCGGTATTGACTAAATTTAACCAATCACCCGATTAATTGACAATTATGTCCAAATCACCTCCAAATTGATCCATTTCTCTTCTAAAACCTTAATTCATCACACACATTTCAAATAATTAAATTTTAGCATTGAAATCCTTCAATTTCTTCAGGTAAAAATTTGGTCATTACGGTGTACTTACACCGTAATTTTTCCTAGTCACATTTCTCACTTAATTCTTCATTTTTTCAATCCATTTTTCTTGAAATTCAAACAATTCCTCCTTGATATTCAACCCTCATGGTTCGGCCAACAAAGAACCCTAGAGATATTGAATGTTTTTCTTGTAATTTTGTTCATAATCATGCTTAACTATCACTAAACCTTAACATAGTTCAAATTCAAGCAAATCCAACATCAAATTATCATCCATACCCATTCGGCCTCAAGGATTTCAGTATGGTAACTCATCATTCAGCCATGGAAAATAAGAACTAAAGCATGGGTAAGCTAAGATTAAAGTAAAACTAAAGAACTTTTACCTTTGTTTTGCTTGATTCTTGAAAAACACTTGAAATCCCTTTGATTTTTGGCTAAATTTCTTGTTTTTCCCCTTTGTTCTCTTTGCCTTTCCTCTGAATCTGGTTTATGTCGAATTTGGAGAGAGAAAGTGAGGGTTATAAGCTGATTTTATTAGTTTAATAATAAAATAAAATGGCTTGCGACATGGCATAATGCCATTGGCTCTTTTTTTAAACTTTTTGACTTTTTCTTCTAAATTTTCCACCACAAATATTTCAATATTTATCCATTTCATTGTTAAACAAAATCCCTTGGTCTTGACAAGTGTTGGGGTAAAAAATTTACCGATTTGGCCCCGGGGTGAAAAAATTACGATTTTAACTCTATAGACCGAAATGTACCAGAATTACATTTTTTCCACTTTTCAACCTCAAATAACATTTCAATTGATTAATCTTAATCAAATGGGGCCAAAATCTTTTCTAAAAATTCTCGTTTTGTCCTCTAGTGATAAAATTACTATTTTACCATTTTGCTCTAAAAATTATCGAGAATTTAAATTTATCACTAGTAACTTTATATTATGCTCCAAATAATCATATTACACTTCAAATAATTATTCTTGGTCAAATTTGATCATAGCCTTTTATAAAAATCTCCATTTTGTCCTTAAATGACAAAATGGCCGTTTTGTCTCTAATTGGTCAATTTTCCCGACTGACTCCAAATTGGCCCTCGAACTTCGAATTACTATTTCGAGTAATCCCTGGATTGTGAAATTTCCTATTTCACTTTAAAATCCATATTTTATTAGTTCGAGGCATAAATTAACCTATTTGTACTTCTAAGTACAATATCGGTTTTTTATCAATTTTACCGAGCTATTCAAATATGCAAGCATGATGTCACATATATAAATGCCATGTTAGATAATTTAAGGTCAGGCTTGACAAATTTAAACCCTAGACTAATGCATGATATGCAATACAATTTTGTCTAAATATCGCTTAAACGCGGTGTCAATCTAATTCGACTAATTACCCGATAAATTAGCCAACGCATTCGATTTGACTCCAAATTATTTCATTCTTTTTCTAATATATCAATTCACCGAATACCATTCAAATAATACCAATTTTAGCATTAAAACCCTCACATTTCCTCATAGAACAATTCAGCCATTTGGTGCACTAGCACCATGATTTTTCCTACTTAACTTTTTCACCTTAATTCATCATTCTCCAAGCCATTTCTCTTGAAATAACAACAATCCATCACACACACACAACATGCTAGGTTCGGCCAATGAAGGACACTAGGGAAAATGAATATTTTTCTGGTGGTTTTGCTTCTAAACATGATTAACTATCTCTAAACATCAACATAACTAAAAATCAAGTCATTCCCATCATCAAATCTCTTCCATACCCATTCGGCCTTCATGGTTTCATCATGCTCACTCAATTTTCAGCCATGAAAATAAAGAAATAAAGCATGGGTATGCTAGGGTTCAATCAAAAATTAAAAGATTTTACCTTTTTGTTGCTTAATCTTTGAAAAATCAATGAGATCTCTTGATTTTCTTGGCTAAGTTCCTTGTTTCTCTTCTTTTCTTGGTTTTTCTTCCTTTGACTGACCAACTTGAGTGAAGGGTGTGTGTGTGGGCTGATTTTTATGATTTAATAATAAAATAATATAACTTGCCACGTGTCACATGCTTATTAGTCCAAAATTTTAATTATTTGACTTTTTCTATTAAATTTTTCACCACACAATTTCTCATATTTATCCATTCCATTGATAAACAAAATCCTTGATTTTTGACAAGTGTTGGTGGTGAAAATTACTGTTTTACCCCCGGTAAGTCAAAATTACCGTTTTGCCCTTATACACCAAAAATATCGAGAATTGAAAATCTTTTATTGCTAAACCTCATATTATACTCCAAATAATCATTCTTGATCAAATGTGATCAAAATCTTTTCTAAAAATCCCCGTTTTGTCCTTAAATGGTAAAAATGACCATTTTACCCTGATCGGTCAATTTTTTTCGATTGACTCCAAATCGGCCTTCGAACTCCGAACTACCATTTTAAGCCATCTCTGGACTGTGAAATTTTTAATTTCACTTTAAAATTCTTATTTTAACTAGTTCAAGGCATAAATAGACTTATTTGTACTTTTAAGTACAATACCGTCTTTTATCCATTTTTCCAAGATATTCTAGTATGTAAGCATGATGTCAATCATATATAAATGACATGATAGATATTTTACGGCTGGGCTTGACATATACTATATTTTTAGCAGGTATCAAAATTTTTGAGTAAAATGACCAAAATAACCCTGTGAGGTAGAAATTACTTTTTGACTATTTTTAATTTGAAAATGATCTATATTCCTTTAAAACATGATATTTAGTAATTGTTGCTCAAAGGGGAGGTGTAAAATTGAGGCTGGAACCTTGCGAGGTTTCGGTTGGCATTCTGGGTAAGGTATGTCTATTGGAACATTACGGCGGTTGTCACGGGCTCGAATAGAATATTGGATCGTGACAATCTTATTTTAAACTTAATTAATAATCTATGATTTTATATTTAATTATATTTTCTTTCTTTTTTTATTTATTTTTATTAGTTTCTTTCATTTTTTTATCCATAATTAAATATTGTAAGTTTTTCTCATGTTTTCAAAACATTCTAGTAGGGTTTAGAAAATTTTTCTCACTTCAAGAATGTTAAATGAAATATGCTTGTTTTCTTTGAAAGACTCCTTGATGGAATCATGAAATGTACTACAAAAAGTTTTATTATTATTATTAATATTATTATTATTATTATGCCTTATATTTTTCTCCAAAAATATCAATTCCATTAAATATATGAAAGTTTCCAATTGAAAAGTTTTCTAAATTCTTCCAATACTTTGGTGAAGTTTAGAAATATTTATTTTATATAAAGAATATTTTAAGAAATTTATCTCTAAAATTTTCTCAAAAAAGTCTCATCATTGGAGATTTTTATTCACAAACAAGGTTTAATATTTCAAATGTATGTCATACAACATAGAATGGAGTGATGACAATGCCATTTATTATTATTATTTTTTGTGGTTAGAACACAGGATTGCAAAATATAGTAAACAATGAAAAGGTTTTAAAGTGCACATCAATATTACTATTCTTAAGATTTTATTCAGCCTTGATCAACATCAAGAGTATAATTAAACCATGTGATTGATTACTTTTTGTACTAGCGAAATTAATCTATTAAGCACCCACCAATGTATAACATGATTACCAAACTTCTATATAATATTTCTATAGCAAAATAGTATAAAAGAAATTTGAAAAATATTGAAAAAGAAAAAAATTGTTTAAACTGTTTTTGTATATTCTTTACAACCAGCAAACTTCTATTTAAATACATAGATGTCTATTTCATGTAGGCATTGAAATCTCATTTTATTTGATTAATTTTATTTTATTTTTTTGTTCTTTAGACCGAAAACTTGACAGTTGTCAATTTTCCCTATTTCTTCCTTACCGAGGCCACAAAACCATTTCTTTCCTCTTTTTTTCCTCAACAAATTAACTTGAAGGACAAGATTGTTTAAGGGAAAGTATGATGCCCCAAAAGAATTTTGAGTACCAAATAATCTTTTTCTTGGTCATTTAATATGAGAAGTTCTCAAATGACAAGATCTTTATAGGAGGAAGGAAGTTATTAAGTTATGGAAAGATTTTGGGTTCATTTTTTCAAGCTTACACTTTGACACTTATCACTTTATCAAAATTCAAGTTTAAAAAGATTATCTATTCAAAACATTCAATACCCATAGCCATTTATTTTGTCGACCATTGTCTTGGGAACTAAAGAACTCTACGAGACTCAACATTTAGGTCAATTAGGTTTTTCAATTTTGATTGTGAAGGCTTAAATGTGGAAAACTTGAATCATTTCAGATGGGAAATGTTTATGAAGAAATTGAGGAATCTCTAGGAACTCTTTATTTTCTTTTCTTAATCATGATCATCAATCCCAAATCTTCCATCAAATACATATACTTTAAGAGTCATTATTTTGAGATTTCTTTTATTCTATTGAAAATGTTTTCTCTTTGTTCTCTTTTTTTTTTCTTTTGAAAATTTAGAGTTAGAAATACTAGAAAGAATCACAATATAGAACACATTCTTGAATTTGGCAATATTTTCTCACATAGCATTCGCATTCAAAGCAATTCATGAAGTTCAAACTTTCAAGAGGGATGCATGCCAATTACAAAGGCTAAATGCTCAAAGATTGCCATGTTTGGCATACTACTTATTCAATTCCAAAGTCAAATATTCTTGAGTCATAATTAAATGATATGCAACCTCCATCTTTCAAGTGGTCGAGGAGGAAACTTTGAGTTTTCCAAGCCTTCACTATGTATGTTGGACCTCACCATTTCAACCAATTTGTCCACACTCAATTTTTTATCATCCAACTTGAATTTTGAGATTCCAACATACATCAACAAAGCATCTAGTAATACCCATGTGATACTCACATTTCTCATTCAGATTGTAAGACTTGGAGGAGGAACTTAGAGTTATTCTTGGCAGTGAAGGAGAAAGATATTTGTCTTTAAGAACATATCACATTTGACAAAGGAAAAAAGGGAACGGAGTGTAATTCTTTTTACAAGGTTTGCTTGCTCTTTTACCAAAAGAGATCTTGTAACCTTTTGTTGAAAGATCGACAAATAAGCTTTTGCATTCTGTGAGTAGGGGATAGTTATTACCATGAAGTGGTGAATCCTTATATGTACTAGTTTTTGGGAAGGATTTTTTAATCAACTCAAAATTTAACAACACAAAGATCTACAATTTTCAATGGAATACCTTAGAAATCTAGTGTGGTTCACATTCATATCAAAATCCTTTGAACTCCCTCTTTGGTGAATTTTGGAGAAATCGAAGTTAGTAAGACACTTTTTGTATAGTTAATTGTGAAGTTGATTCTTTATTGAAATTGGAATTGGTTCTATCTTCTTCTTACATTCTTTCTCCACTGATCTTCCTTGTATTTGCTCATCCATTGCTATTTAGGTAAAATTTTCACCTTTTGTTGAGACTTTATTGGCTCGTTCACCATAAATAGCAGTTACCAAGCTTGTCAATTGATTCACTTTTTATTCCAAAATAGCTATTTGAGCATTTTGGAGCTTAATAATCTGATTAAGGTCATCCATGTCCTCCCATTCTCTACCTTATTTAAGCATGAGGTTCCAATAAATCCAAGGGTCATGCTAATCGAGCAAAGAGTACAAACAATGGAGAGAAATTCTTTGTATATTATTATCTAAACCAATTGAATACAAGAACCCTTTTTTTATAGCAAGGCCTATTACAAGAATTGAAAAGAAAAGAATAAAGTTAACTAACTTGAATGAGAGAGATACACTCTATTGCAGAAAAAAATAGTAATGATGAAGTACTATAGTGATAAGTTATTAACAACTTGCATGACTACCATGTGCCATTTAACTTATCTTGCCATGTGTGCTCTTCATTTGATCTTCTCTTCAATCAGTGATCCTCTGTTATTACTTCAAAATCAACCTTCAACAACCTTCCACACTAACACTCCACCTCAAGATGTATGTGAATATTATGAACATGTATCTTGTTGAGTAAATAATGAAATTGTTTTGGATGTAAAACCTTTGTGAACAGGTTTATAATTTTGTGAATTAATATGTACATATACTAGTTTAATCACTCCTTGTACCTTTTCACGAATGAAATGAAGTCCATTTCATTATGTTTAGTGCATTCATGATACATAGGATTTTATAGATATGGATGGTAGACTAATTATCACAGTATAACTTCACTAAACCATTATGAATGATTCCAAACTCATTCATATAACTTCACAACAAGTTGATGCCATCAAACAATATTCTACCTCTGTTGAGTTGCATGTCACTACAGTCTACTTTTTGGATTTCTAGCTTATTAAAGAACCTCCAACAAAGATACTAAAACTTGTTATAGATTCTCTTGTATCAAGGCACTTAGCTTAATCACTGTTTGAGTAATCCATTATGTCTAACGTTGAATCTGCCTTCATTAAAAGTCTTTGTCCTAGTGCAGTTTTTAAATATTTCAACACCCTATGTTCTGCCATCAAATGTATATGCCCTTGTTTTCCACAAACTGTGACAAAACCTAAACTGCATATCAATATCAAGTGTTGTGAAAGTCAAATACAACAATTTACCAATAAGTTGTCTATATGTTGTAGCATCTATCAACCTTCCTTCAAATTCTAACTTTCTAAGCTTATGATTATAATCAATAATATTTTAGACTAGTTTTGTACCTAGAAAACCATGTTCTTCAAGAAGATCTAGTGTATACTTTCTTTGACATATCAAAATACCTTTTAATGAACTTACTACTTCAAGTCTTAGGAATTATATTAATTTTCCAAGATCCTTAAGCTTAAATTGAGTACTCAAATAAGCCTTTACATCATTGGTAGCTTATAATGATGAGCTTCTAATGACAATGTCATCAACATATAAATGTAGTACCATAAAATCTCCACCTTTAGCGCTCATGGTAAACAAAGAATAATCTTATCTTGATTAAGGAAAACCATATTGAAATAGAGAAGTAGTGAACTTAAAGTTCCATTACCTAAAAGCTTGTTTCAAACCATATAGAGACTTGTGTAGTTTACAAACTAGCTTTGAATTAGATGGACACTCTCCATTGACCGTAGGACACTCCTTAATCTCATATCATGGAGGAACCTGCGTATATACTGTTTCATCAAGATCACTATTAAGAAAGGTATTGTTGATATCAAGCTGAGACAAAAACCAATTATGAGCTGATGTAAGTGCCTAGAAGACTCTTATAGTAGTTTGTTTGACAACAAGGCTAAAAGTTTCCTGGTAATCATATCCTTCTCGTTGACCATAGCCTAGTCACTAAACGTGTTTTGTATCTCTCCATTAAACCATCTACATTCAACTTGACTTTACAAACCCATTTGTAGCCTATAACATGTGAATTTAGAGGTAAAGGTACCACACTTTCATATACCATTGTTTTTTAAGGCTTTAAATTCAAAATTCATAACATCTCAATATTGAGAATGCTGAATAGCTTGGTGGTAGAATTGAGGTTTATGTATTTGAGAAAATGAAATAGTAAAGTTCTTATGGGCACTAGATAGTCTTTTGTCTAATAAGTGTTTATGGATGGGGTATGCGATAACATCATTTGTTCAAAAGGGAAGACTATATTAATAGGCTTCTAAATACTTATGGGGATGCTTGGTTCTAGTCTTTTTCCTAGGCAATGAATTTTCAATAGGAATAGTATCAAAAATAGAAGTGGTAGGAGAAAGATTGTTTTGATGATTAATTGAATAAATAGATTGGACATTAGCATTGTCTAAATGATGTGATGATGTGGTGAGTCAAGTGAAGTGTGATCATGACACGTAATGTGTGTAGTAGAAAATTTTATTTGGAAATGAACTAAGAATATGACAAATTTGACTCACGCAAACTAGATGTTTGATAAAATTTAACTAAAGAACTTGTGAAGCCTCGATCTCTATAGACCCGTAGATAGAATGCTTGCACACTTGAAACACCTTGGAAAAATAGTTAAAAATCAGTATTGTACCTAGTTGTGAGACCCTGTCCAGCTCGATTAAAAAACGATATTGTACCGAGTGGTACAACTAAGTTAAATCGAGCTTTGAACTAGTTCAAATAGAAATTCTAAGAGGAATTTAAAAATTCTAAAACTCACATAATGACTTAGAATAGTGATTCGGAGTTCAAGGTCCAGTTTGGAGTTAATCGGGAAAATTGATTGATTAGGGACAAAACGGTCATTTTGCCATTTGACAATAAAATGGAGATTTTTAGCAAAGATTTGATCACATTTGACGAAGAATAATTATATGAAATATAATTATGATTATTGGAGTATAAAATGAAGTTTAGCAGTGAAAAATTTTGATTCTCAGTGTTTTTGGAGTACAAGGGCAAAATGATAATTTTGTCACTAGAGGACCAAACTGGAATTTTTAGAAAAGATTTTTGCCCCATTTGATTAAGATTGATCAATATTAGTGTTATTTGAGGTTAGAAAATGAAAATAATGTAATTCAGGTACATTTCAGAGTATAAGGGCAAAATCATAATTTTTTCACCCCAGGGGCAAATCGGTAAATTTATTACCCCAGCACTTGTCAAGACCAAGGGATTTTATTTGTGGTAGGATTGGATAAATACAAGAATAATTGTGGTGGAAAATTTAGAAGAAAAAGTCAAAAAGTTAAAAAAATGGGCCAATAAACATGTGACACGTGGCATGTTTGATTATTTTATTATTTTCTATAAAAATCAGCCCATTAAATCCCCAATTCTCTCACCATATTCGGACTAAGCAGCCAGCAACAAGAACAAAGGAAGAACAAAGGGAAAAACAAGAAAACCTAGGTGGAAATTCGAAGAGAAAGTGAAGAAATCAAGGAAATAAGCTAGGTAAGTTAGAATTTCTTTAATTCTCCTTGATACCTAGCTTACCCATGCTTTTGTTCTTGATTTCCATGGTTGAATATTGAGTTATCATCATGAATTCAATTCTAAAAAATGGGTATGGAAGAGAAATTAATGTTGGATTGGCTTGATTTTATACTATGTTGATGTTTAGAGGTAGTTAAGCATGGTTATGAACAAAAATATAAGAAAAAAATTGATTCTCTTTGTTGTTCTTCATTGGCCGAACTTGGTGTGTTGAGAATCAATGAGGGATTGTTTGTATTTCAAGGAAAATGGCTTGGAAAAATGATGAATTAAGTGAGAAATGTGACTAGGAAAAATTACGATGTAAGTGCACCATAATGACCGAATTTTCACATGAAGAAATTAAAGGATTTAAATGCTGAAATTTAGTTATTTGAAATGTGATTGATAAATTAAAATATTATAGGAGAAATGGATTAATTTGGAGGTGATTTGGATACAATCATCAATTAATCGGGTAATCGGTCGAATTTAATCGATTCCGTGATTAAGCGATAATCGGACGCATTTTGCAATTACATATCAAGCATTAGTAATTTAAATTAGTTTATATCAATTTAAGGACAATATAGTAAATTCCTCGACTTTGTTATTTGTCAAGGTGGTGAGACGTCCGAAAAAGGCAAAGGAATTACGCTTGAGGACTATTAGTCCGAGTGCACCCGGAATCCGAATTGTCGACACTTGTGAGTGAACTTGCATTTCAAAATTTATTTGGGAATTCTAATTAAGTTGAAATGAAATGCGTGAATGATTATATCTAATTCCCATTTAAAAATGAATCCCCGGAACAAGCCTTTAGTGAAAATATTTTTGTGATGTTAAATATGATTGCGATGCATCTGTGTATATCTGTATGATGCCTACATGTATTGTTGAGAAATTGTGTGAAATTGAGTGTACTGAATTTGTGTGCCCTTGTATTATGCTGATATGCATTATTAATAAATTATGGTAAAATTGATGCAACCGTGCATGTGCAGAGTGGGAAGTGCAATGCTAGTTGAATGATAAAGGATGTGATAATTACGACCGTGCATGTGCGGAGTGGGAAGTGCAATGTCGATTTAATGATAAAGGTTGTGATAATTACTACTGTGCATGTGCGAAGCGGGAAATGCAATGCCGGTAATGATGTGTGAGTTAAGAGTACAGTAGAGCGGAGGAAAATGGAAAATTGGTGTTGTTGCATATGATTTAATATATATATGCATGGTATAATATGTATGATTGCAAACATGAATTGTATGGGTTGTGAAACCCTTGTTCTGTGACGGCTTGTGATAAACCGTCGATTTTGCGACCTCGCTAGAATGATTGGTGTAAATTCATGGATGCTTTATCCTTGAGTGTAAAATAATTCTGGGTCAAGTGGAAGGGGTTTTAAATATTAGCTAGATAAAAAATTGTCTCATTTTTAACCAGCGTATCATGGTTATCAAATGTCTTGGCTAATATTGCTTGTTTCCCTCTAATATTCACTCACTGAGTATTATACTCACCATTTTAAAAATTCATGTTTTCAGATCAGGAGACTATTGGACCTTAGATCTAGGAGTCCCCGTAGTGCATCTTTTGGTTAAAAGGTGGGCATTCAATAGCATCTCATTTTTTTTATTGTAAATGTCTCCGCTGGAAGTCATGGGTCCTTTTGTGTTGTGAATACACTCAAACAATGTAAATATGTGTATGCAATGTAAATTGCTAAATACATAACTAGTATAGTGCATGTATATTATTATCGATAATGCCATTGTCATTTGGCTATGTTCACAGCCGGGAAAAGTTGTGTGTGTATGCATGATATGATAAATTTGTTAAGCAAAGGTAAATGGATAGGCTTGCTTGGGCTTAGTGAGCTATGCTCATTGAGCTCATGTGCCGGTCATGGCCCGAGAAATTGGGTCGTGATAGTAGTGGTACAACCACGTTGATTTAAGCCTCGAACTAGTTCAAATAGAAATTCTAAGATGAATTTGAGAATTTTAAAACCCTCAGAATCATTTAATACAGTGATTTAGAGTTCGAGGTCTGATTTGGAGTCAATCGAGAATATTGACTATGTAGGGGCAAAATGGTCATTTTGTCACGACCCAATTCCCGGGCCATGACCGGCGCAAGGACCCAATGAGCATAGCTCACTAAGCCCAAGCAAGCCTATTTTCACTTAATTCACTAACTGTATTCAACGTATACTCGTGTGAGGCATTCACACGTAATGCATCCAGTGTGCATATAAAGTCAATTAACAATGGCATTTTCAACATTTATATACATGTACTATACCAGTCATGTATTTAGCAATTTACATTGCATACACATATTCACATAATTAGATTGTATTACAATACAAAGGACCCAAGACTTCCAGCGGAGACATTTACCACAAAAGGAATCACTATCGGATGCCAGACATATACCCAGTAGATGCACTATGGGGACTCCTCGATCTAGAGCCCAACAGTCTCTTGATCTGAAAACATGAATTTTTGAAAACGTGAGTACAAAACTCAGTGAGTGAATATTAGAGGGGAACAAGCAATCTCATCAGAAGATTTGTCAATCATGATGCACTGGTTGAAAATAAGGCCATTTTCAACTAACTAATATTTCAAACCCTTTTTCCCTTACCCAGGAATTCGTTATGCATTCAAGGATTAAACATCCTTGAATTCACACTCATCATTCTATCAAAATAGTAAATCGACGGTTGTTTACAAACCGTTGAATAATAAGGGTTTCACAACCCGTACAATTTATATATGCATATGTACCACGTACAATTTAATTCACCAATTATTCTATCTCATTCATTGTCCCATCTTTTCCAACACTCTACTATACTCTCAACTCATACATCATTACCGGCATTGCACTTCCCACTCCGCACATGCACGGTAGTAATTATCACAACCTTTATCATTAGACCGGCATTGCACTTCCCACTCCGCACATGCACGGTCGTAATTATCACACTCTTTATCATTCAACCGGCATTGCACTTCCCACTCCGCACATGCACGGTCGTAATTATCACACTCTTTATCATTCAACCGGCATTGCACTTCCCACTCCGCACATGCACGGTTGCATCAATTTCACCATAATTTATTAATAATGCATATCAGCACAATACAAGGGTACACAGATTCAGTACACTCAATTTCACATAATTTCTCAATAATACATATAGGCATCATGTTGATATACACAGATGCATGACAATCATATTTAATGTCATTGAAATATTTTCATCTTCAATTTCAAACAATTCGCATACCCTACAATCACATATATACACAAATACATAAGCAATCATATACACTGCTAATATTCACTATCCTTAGTGGAAAAACATTTATCAAGGAACTTGGCAAGCAGTATCACTCAGCTTTGCCGCCAAGTTCTTGGGCAAACATTATTTGGTAAAGGGTATCACTCAGCATCCCTTCCAAATTAGTAGACAGAAATCAATTGGTAAGGGGTATCACTCAGCATCCCTTCCAAGTTCATAGACAGAAATCAATTGGTAAGGGGTATCACTCAGCATCCCTTCCATCTATAAGTCCCTTATCATCATTCGCTCATGGATAGGAGATCACACAGCAATCCTATCCTCTATGAGCCCCAAATCATCATTCACACGTACGGTTATAATCATTACACAACATTATCTATCAATGCACAACATATATACATATATGCACACATTTTGGAACACAATCATTTTGATCCAATTTATTATCAAACCCTACCCCTTAATTCAATTTAATTTATAATTAAATAATATTCAATTTCACACATATATACTCAAGGACATAATCAATCATATATGTACACAAACACATTTATTTGAGCACTCGCAGGCGTTACGTATCGCCGTCCCTGCAAGCCCCTGGACAACAAATCACACTTCACCAATGTTCACGAGTGATAGTTTCCAGGAATCGTGGGCGTTACGTATCGCCGTCCCCACTTTGCTCAACTTTCAAAATTTTTAGTAAATAGTGGGCGTTACGTATCGCCGTCCCCACTTTTACTCAATTCTCAATTTCTAGTAAATAATGGGCGTTACGTATCGCCGTCCCCACTTTTACTCAATATCACTCAATCTCACCAGCTCATGTGCAACTTTCACATCGCGCACATGGCTGGAGTATCAGAGCACTCGGCAAGCGGTATCACTCAGCGTCGCTGCCAAGCTCCTGGACAGCAAATCACACTTCACCAAAGTTCATGCGTGAACATTGCCAGGAATCGTGGGCGTTACGTATCCCCGTCCCCACTTTGCTCAGCTTTCAGAATTTCTTTTAGTAAATAGTGGGCGTTACGTATCGCCGTCCCCACTTTACTAAATTCTGAATTTCAAGGAATTAGTGGGCGTTACGTATCGCCGTCCCCACTATGCATACCATTCAGGCATATGCATTTTCCTTCTTCACACGTGCACGGTGGTAACACTTTCACAACACTTCTCAACCATCCATGTAAACATCATCACAATGTACACATTTATCACACTCAAATTTCACATCAAATAAATAATATTTCATGCCTTCATGCATACCACATAATTTCATGCTTTCAAGCATAACACATAAATTTTTTATGCCTTCACGCATAACACATAATTTTATGCTTTCAAGCATAACACATAATTTTTATGCCTTCACGCATAACACATAATTTTATGCTTTCATGCATAACACATATTTTCTATGCCTTCATGCATAACACATATTTTTATGCTTTCATGCATAATACATATTTTCTATGCCTTCATGCATAACACATATTTTTATGCTTTCATGCATAACACATATTTACCACATAAAAATCATTTTTATCAAGGGCTTGTTCCCGGCACGTATTTTTAAAAACTTTGGATAAATCATTTAATTATCCACATCAATACAATTTGCATTCCCCAAATAATTTGAAATGCAAGTTCACTCACAGGTGTCGAAAAATCCGGATTCCGGATGCACTCGGATTAACAGTCCTCAATCACGATTCCTTTGCCTTTCTCGGACTTCTCACCACCTTGACACAGAATAAAATTAGGAAATTTACTATATTGTCCCCAACTAATATAAACTAATTTAAATTGCTCACATATGATACTCAAAGGCAAAAATGCGTCCGATTATCACTTTAACGCGGTATTGCCTAATCTCGACCGATTACCCGATTAATCGGCTATTATGTCCAATTTGATTCCAAATTGCACCATTCTTTTTCTCATAGCTTAATTCATCCCACATCATATAATTAATGCCAATTTCAGCATTCAATATTTTCCATTTCTTTATAGAAAAATTCGGCCAATACAGTGCATTAGCACTGAAAATTTTCCTACTACATTTTTCACTTGCATTTGTCATTTTCTAATTTCCTTCATTTCAAATGAAACCATTTCATTTGAAATGAACCAATTTTCCTCATGCACTCTCCACCCTAGGTTCGGCCTAACAAAGAACCACCATGAGATTCAATTTCTTTCTTCCATTTTTGTCCATAATCATGCTTAACTACCATTAAACACCAACATAGTTTAAATTCAATCCAATCCAACATCAAATCCATACTCATACCCATTTTTCAGAATTAAACTCTTCATGATATCTCAATGTTCAAGCATGGAAATCAAGAACAAAAGCATAGGTAAGCTAGGGTTAGAGTAAATCTAAAGAAAAGTTACCTTTGTTTTGCTTGAATCTTGAAAAACACTTGAAATCTATGGATTTTGGCCTAGGTTTTTATGGTTTTCCCTTTGTTCTTCTTTTCTTCCCTTCAATCGGTTCTTTTCCAGAATTTGGAGAGAGAAAATGATGGTTAAAGGCTGATTTTTAGGCTTAAATAATAAAATATACAAGCTTGCCACATGGCATCATGCCATTGGCCCATTTTTTGACTTTTTGACTTTTTCTTCCATTCTTTCTCCACCACTTGATTAATCAAGTAAAAATCTGATCCATAGATGATCATGGCTGGAAAAAATTATTCTAGTGGTGGAAAATTACCGTTTTGCCCCCGGGATGGCAAAATTACGGTTTTGCCCCTATACTCCAAAATGTCCCGGAATTGTTTTATTTTCACTGTCCAACCTCAAATAACACTAATATAAATCAATATTACCCAATTGGGGCAAAATCCTTTCAAAAAAATTCACATTTCGCACTCCGATGGCAAAATTACTATTTTGCCCTTGTGCTCCAAAAACACCGGAAATCACAATTTTTACACTGCTAAACATCATTTTATGATTATGGGATCATAACTGTATGTCATATAATTATTTTTTGTCCAATGTGATCAAATTTTGACTAAAAATCTCCATAAATCAACAAATCAGAAAATGACCGTTTTGTCCCTAACCGGTCAATTTTCCCGATTGACTCCAAACTGGACCTTGAACTCCAAATCACTATTCTGAGCCATTCTGTGGGTCTCAGAATTTTGAAATTCCTCTTAGAATTTCTATTTAAACTAGTTCAAGGCTCGATTTAATTTAGTTGTACTACTCAGTACAATACTGTCTTTTAACAAAGTCAACAAGGTCTCACACATTTTGCCATCGAAGGTTGAGATTTGGATGTTGGATGAAATTTTTGACCAAGATTGATCATTTGGAGTATAATTTGAGGTTTAGAAGTGAAAATTTTATTTTCGGTAATTTTTCAGAACATAGGGGCAAAATTATAATTTTCACCACCCAACACTTGTCAAATTATGAATTTTGCTCATTTTTGGCGCGGATAAATATGGCATTTTAAGTGGTGGAGAAATAAAGTTTAAAGGATACTTATTTAAATAATGGACCAATGAAATGGTGACATGTGGCAAACTTGATTATTTTAGTATTTAACTTAAAAATCAGCCCATATCTTCCCCATTACACTTCCCATATTCGGCCAAACAAGAGGAAAGGAAAACAAGAAAGAAACGAAATCCTAGGAGGAGAAATTAAAAGGGAAATTGTGAAAATTCAAGCAATCAAGTGGAAAAAAGTAAGATTTTTCAAATTTTGCTTGAGATCTACATTACCCATGCATTTCTTTTCATTTTCTATGGCTGAGAAGCAAGTTTGCAAATGGGTATCATGGCTGACCGAATATGGGGGAAGGGATTTTATGCTTGAATTTAGTTGGATTTCTTGTTAGATTATTGTTTTTAGATGATTAGTGATGTGTAGGATGAAAATCAAGCAAGAAAGATTCATGCTCTCCCATTACCCATCATAGGCCGAATTCTCTTTGTGGGATATTGATGTTGAATTTGATTTTATTTTAAGTGAATTGGTTGAAAATTAATGATTTATGGTGTAAGAATCAAGTATGGAAAATTTCATGGTTGATGCACCACCATGGCCGAATTTTTCCAAAAGACAATGTGATACTGAAATTGCAATATTTCATGTTATTTGATTAGTATTTGATGAATTGAAGAATTAATGAGAAATGAAAATTATTTGGAGTTAATTGGATGTGTTGGCCGATTTACTGGGTGATAAATCGAATTAGGCCAATATCAACTTATTTAGGTACACAATGGAAATTAGAAAGAACACTATATTTAGATAGTCACCGAGCATTTCACATTCTATTTTATGCATCGGTATAGAGTATGATTTGGTTTTATACCAATTTGGCACCAATTCAGTGAATTGTTTGATTGTGCAATATGTCTAGGTGGTGAATCCTCCGATAAGGGCAAAGAACTTGTATCCGAGGATCAGTAGTCAAAGTACCCGAATTCGACTGCCGAAAATTGTGAGTGAACTTGCATATCAACTATTTTGGGAAATCTAATTGAATTGAGATGAAATGCTTGGATGATATATCCAATTCTTATTTAAAAATGAGTCCCAGGAACAAGCCTTTAATGAAAATATTTCTGCGATGTTGAAGATGATTGTGATGAATCTATGTACATCTATATGATGCTTACATGTATTGTTAAGAAATTTATGTGAAATTGATGTAACCGTGCATGTGCGGAGAGGGTAGTGCACATGTCAGTTAAATGTCAACGTTGTGAAAATTGCGACCGTGAATGTGCGAAGAGGGCAGTGCACATGTCGATTGAATGAAAATGCTATGATAATTATAATTGTGCATGTGCAGAATGGGTAGTGCAATGCCAGTAATGATGTGCAAGTAGTGAGTGCACCAGAGTGAATGAAAATGGTGTGGTGAATGAAATTGCACGTGATTATATATGTTTATATATATATGTGTATGTGAATTCAAGAACTCTCTGCCTCATTACAAATTGCCTTGAATTGAGGGAAAAAAAAGGTTTTAATGTGAACTTGATCCAAATTATCTCGTTTTCAATCAGTGCATCATTGTTATCAAATTTCCTGGTTATTATTGCTTGTTCCCTTCTAACGTTCGCTCATTGAGTTTTGTACTCACAGTTTTAAAAATTCATGTTTTCAGATCAAGAGACCGTTGAATCCTAGATTGAGGAGTCTCGGTAGATTGTCTCATGGGTATGTGTCTGGCATTCATTAGCAACCCTTTTGTTGTAATTTCTCTGTTGGAAGTCACAGGTCCTTTGCTTTGTGAATATGTACATGCAATGTGAATTGCTAAGATATATGTCTTGAACAGTACATGTATATTGTTATCTTTAATGCCATCGTGATTTGGCTATATTCACACCAGGTGAAATGTGTGTTAATACATTAATTGATAAAAACGTTAAGCAATGGAAATGGATAGGCTTGCTTGGGCTTGGTGAGCTAGACTCATTGGGCCCATGCACTTGTCATGCCCCGAAGAATTTAGGCTGTGATAGACTTGGTATTAGAGTCCTAAGCTGTTTAGGTCTTAGTATGTTTTGTTTGGTCCAGCGGAGAGTCGGGTTGTCAAGCCTAACCCTAAAATATCTGTCATGATATTTATATATTTGACATTATGCATGCGTATTAAAATATCTCAAAAAAATGGATAAAAGTTGGTATTGTACTTAAAAGTACAACTAAGTCGATTTATACCTCGAACTAATTAAAATAGGGATTTTGAGGTGAAATTGGGAATTTCACAATCTAGGGATGACTTAAAATGGTAATTCGGAGTTCGAGGGCCAATTTGAAGTCAATCAGGAACATTGATCGATTAGGGGCAAAATGGTCATTTTACCACCCAAAATTTAAATTTGGTTATTTGATGAAAATTTTGATCAAGATTAATCATTTGAAGTATAATATGATCATTAGAAGCATAATATGGGGTTTAGTAGTGACAAATTTTAATTCTCGGTATTTTTGGAGCATAATGGCAAAACAATAATTTTACCACTAGAGGACAAAACGAGAACTTTTAGAAATGATTTTGGCCCCATTTGACTAAGATTGATCAATTGGAGTGAAATTTGAGGTTGAAAAGTGAAAAAAATATAATTCTAGTACTTTTCGGAGTATAAGGGTAAAATCATAATTTATCACCTTGGGGGCAAATCGGTAATTTTTCGCTCTCAACATTTTTCAAGACCAAGGGATTTTATTCATCATGGAATTTGATAAATATGAGAATTGTGCGGTGGAGAATTAATGGAATAAAAGTTAAATATTCAAAATTTGAACCAATTAGAAAATGCCATGTGTCATACTTTTAATATTTTATTATTTACCTTATAAAAGCATGAAAAATCAGCCCATTTACCCTATGATGGTTGGCCAAAACCAGAACAAAGAAGGAAAGGAAGAACAAGCAAACCCTAGGTGGAAAATTGAAGAAAAAGTGTGAGAATTCAAGGATTTGGTCAAGGAAAGGTAAAATTTCTTTAATTTTGCTAGTGATCTAGCTTACCCATGGATTTCTTTCCATTTTCCATGTTTAGAACTTGAGATCTCATACCAAACCCATGCTGGTAGAACCTTCAAGGAGGAGTTTGAGTTCTTGATTTTGCTAGATTTCAATGGATCAGGTGTTTTAGTTGATTAGTAAGGTTAAGTGTGAAAATCTAGCAAGAAAAATATTTGCTCTTCATTTAACCCATTTAGGACGAATTTTTTAGGGGGCGAATTCATGCTGAAATTGATGATATTTCATGCTATTTTGGTGATATTTTGTCACAACCCAGAACTCCCTATCGGGCCCATGACAACCGCCGCGACGTCTCGATAAGTATTCATACATCGAGTACCGACCGAAACCTCGCAAGGCATTCATATTAGTTTCCGCACTTCCCTGGTGAGCGACGGTTATTAAATTTCACATTTCAAGAAATCATAAGTCATTTTCAATCCAAAACAATATAATACTATTTCTCGGCTCACAGGGGCACTTTTGTCATTTTTCTACGAAAATCTCAAAACTGATCAAAACGTAGTAGGAGAATAGTAAACATATATTTAGTGATTAAAAACAAATTTAAGTATCTGAAACGTTTGTTTAACAATAAAAATTTAACTATTAGAATAAAATAAAAATATTCAATAAAATAATCTATTTTCTTATAACATAATTTTTATAAAGACATTAGTAAATAATTTTCGCAGCGTAAAAACTAAATATATTTTTACATACTTTAATACAAACGACCAAAGTATGAAATTTAAATTACAGTGACACGTGGGCCCACAACTAACTAAAATGTATTGGAAACTGTGAACCTACATTTCTTGTCAATTCAAGTCTACTGTGGTCCTTGATCGAATCCGCTAACTATGGGATTCTCTGAGCTTGCAAGGTGTGGAAAAAAAAGGTGAGATTATAAAATCCCAGTGAGTAAATAGACACCATCTAAAGTATCTAAAGCCGAGTAAAAAGGAGACAAATAAAATATTCAAATCCAATATATTTTTCACAACATCAATACTCAATTTTATTCTAATAATTCACTTGGCTTATGCACAATCTTTAAAAACTTGGCTTATGCCAATACCTGTACTCGGGGATACCTTGTA
The DNA here is from genome assembly GCA_036013995.1 of Theobroma grandiflorum. Taxonomy (NCBI): domain Eukaryota; kingdom Viridiplantae; phylum Streptophyta; class Magnoliopsida; order Malvales; family Malvaceae; genus Theobroma; species Theobroma grandiflorum. Next base: position 13,002,717 of record CP142126.1, read on the forward strand.
CGGGGGCATCTGCTCGAGTCCACCAAGACTGTAAAATTTCATATTTCTCAAAATTCAGTCGTTCCTTGGCATTAGCTAAGTTCACTATCACGAGGTGGTTAGACGTGAAGTAAACTCAAATCCTACCTCAGGATATACCCTACGCACCTCTTCAACTGAGGTAAGCACAGTAATTCGGTTTTCGTGCCCTTCTTATAGGTTGGTCCACGGAACCCACTGTGCCATTGCAGCGACCACAATTATCCCACTAATTAAATAAAAATTATCATAGCATAACATGGCCCAGAATTCTTATTTTGCCAATTAAGGCAAATCAAAGCAGCTCACGTATTTATCAATTCATAAAAATAACCAGTCATGCCAACAATTTATTATAAGCCATACAATTCAAACAATATTTTGCAATACCAGTAAGCAGTCTCCCATTACTTTATTTTTGAAACCATTATTCAATTTTCCAAAAAATTTATAAAAATCATAATTTTTCTTAAAACATGGCAATTTACTATTTAAACCCATTTTTTATAAAACATACAATTGAATAAAAACTACTATAGATAATTAAGATGATAATAAGTTTACTCACAGTACTAGGAGTAGAAATACTCCTATACTCCGTCATCGGGTGCAGTCTCTTTCCCGAATCAATTGGCTCACTACTTATCCATAATCCATGACACAAAGTTCAATAAATTGTGTCAATTTATTATAAATTATTTTAGGCTCTACATGCAATGGAAATGAGACAAAAATTGTTCAAACAGTCATATAATCACGGTGTCCAACCAATTTGCCTACACTCGGCCTAATTTGCTAAAACCCTCGATTTAACTCTGATTTGACCCATTTTAATTTCTAACAATCCAATTATATCCACATTACTCAATGACAGTGATCATGGGTCAATTTATCAATCCTAGATTGTAAATTACGATTTTACCCCTATTAGGTAAAAATTCATATTTTTGCACCGAAAATTCCCATTTAATTCCTACCTTCATAATTCATCAAATATTACCAAAATGACCTAAAATGTTATCAATTTCCTCAATTTCCAGCAGTCAATTTCTCTTTAAAAATTTGACTAAAAATGGTGCACTAATACCAAAATTTTCCTATTTAATTTTTCTCTCCATAATTGATCAATTTCAAAACCATTTCATTTGAAATGGAATCATTTCATTTCACACACATTCCCTAAGGCATTCAGTCATTGAAGATTCATGGGGAAAATCAATTTTTTTCTAGTTGTTTTACTTACAAACATGCGAAACTAACCTAAATCATTAACATAGTTCAAAATTAAATCATTCTAACATCTTTCTCTCTCTAAACCCATTTGACCAGCCCTTGATTCACCATGAAAACATGCAATTCAAGCATGGAAAAATAAGGAAAATTGCTTAGAAATAAAAGATCTCAAGCAAAAATGAAAAATCATACCTTTTTCCAGTTGTTTTCCTTGAATTTCCTTACTTTTTCTTTGATTTTCTCACTCTAGGGTTCTATTTTTGGTTTTCTCTCTCTCTCTTCTGGTTTGGCAGAATATTGGGGAAGAAATGGCTGATTTTTATTGCTTTCTATAAGCCAAATAAAATAATATTATTTTATTAACACTTTTTAATATTTTATTATTTTATTTTCTTATTAGTCTTCCTTTGACTTTCTTTTTCCACCATAAATTTTCCTTCTCTTATCCATGACTTGGATGAAATTTTTAGACTTTTCCAAAGTCTTGGTGGAGTAATTTTCAAAAATTACACTTTTACCCTCATAAAAGTGAAAAATTACATTTTTGCCCCAAAAACTGAAAAATTGCCAAAATGCATATTTTTCACTCCTCATACTCATATCATACTCCAATAAATCATATTTGATCCAAATTCTCTCAAAAATTTAAATTTCATCCTCGGGTGGTAAAATTACCATTTTACCATTGTACTCCAAAAACTACCGAGAAATTAAATTTATTACTACCAAACTTCATTTTATGCTCCATAATCATATTATACTTCAAATGATTAATTTTGGTCAAATGTGATCAAAATCTTTTATAGAAATCTCCATTTTGTCCTTAAATGGCAAAATGACTATTTTGTCCATAATCGGTCAATTTTCTCGATTGACTCCAAACCGGACCTTGAACTTTGAATCACTGTTTTGAGTAATCTATAGACTGTGAAATTCTCAATTTCACTATTCAAATCCTTAATTGAACTTGTTCGAGGTTTAATCGACTTAATGGTATCATTATGGGCAATATCGTCTTTTAATGATTTCTCGAACTTCCCAAATATGCAAACATTATATTGAGCATGTAAATGACATCGTAATTATTTTATAGAGCAGGGTTTGACATATTTGATGTTTGGTGAGGCTAGGAATTAAATGAAAATTTTTGGCATAAAAATTTGAATTTTGGCCTGGTATATGGATCAGTGTATTTAGTAATTCGGACTGATAAATTGAATTTTAATTGCAATCATTGAGGTAATTTAAGTATAATTGGAGTATAGAAAGTGAAAGGAATTGATTTGAAATTAAATTGGAGATTTTAGCTGATTAGACCGAGTATAACGTGACTTAGTTCAAAAATCATGTTTAGGCGATTAATCAGACATTTTTGCGTTCCATCGCTTGCATTCATTTAGATTTAAAGAGCCTGAAATAGTTTATGATAAATTGACACAAATTATTAAATTTTGTGTCATGTACTATGGATAGGTGGTGAGCCATTTGACACGGGTAGGAGACTACACTCGCGGACTGATAATAGGAGTATTTCTACTCCTAATACAGTGAGTAAACTTATTATCGTCTTAATTATCTAGAGTAGTTTTATTCAATTGTGTAATTTTATAGAAAAATGGGTTTTAGATGGTAAATTATTATGTTTTAGGAGAAATTGTGATTTTATAAAATGACTTTATGAATTTTTCAGAAATTAAATGATGATTTTGGAAAATAGAGTAATCGGAGATTGTTTAAATTATTGTATTATAAATTGTGTTTAAATTTAATGGCTTATCACAATATATGAGCATGTATGGCTAATCTGATTTTTGTGTTAGAATTATACGTATTGTGTATTCAACCTTTAGATGCTAGATTGTAATAAATTGCCATGCCATGCTAGTTAAAATTTGATAAATCAAGTGGTAGATCAAATAATTCATAATCCCTACAGTGGAGGTCCTATGGACTAGCCTATGAGAGGGGGCACAAGATCAGATATATTTATACCTTATCTCAATCGGAGAGTCGTGTGAAGGGTACCTCTGGAGCTAAAGTTTGAGTGCACTTCATGTCAAGCCCGACCCTAAAATATCCGACATGACATTTATATATGTGACATCATACTTGCATACTACAGTACCTCGAAAAAGTAGATAAACGTTGGTATTGTACTTAAAAGTACAATTAAGTCAGATTAAACCTCGAACAAGTTAAAATAAGGATTCTAAAGTGAAATTGAGAATTTCACAGTCCAGGGATGAATTAAAATAGCAATTCGCAGTTCGAAGGCCAATTTGGAGTTAATCGAGAAAATTGACCGGTTAGGGGTAAAATGGTCATTTTGCCATTTAAGGAAAAATGGAGATTTTTAGTAAAGATTTTGATCACATTTGATCAAGAATGATTATTTGGAGTATAATATGAGGTTTAGCAGTGAAAGATTTTCAATTCTCGATATTTTTTGAGTATAGGGGCAAAACGGTAATTTTACCTTACTGAGGGCAAAACGGTAAATTCCACCACCAAAACTTGTCAAAGACCAAGGATTTTGTTTATCATTAGAATGGATAAATATGAGAATAATTGTGGTGGAAAAGTTTATAGAAAAAGTCAAATAATTAAAATAATGGACCAATGGCTTTATGCCATGTGTCAAGCTTTAGTATTTTATTATTAAACCATAAAAATCAGCTTATAAACTTCATTTTCTCTCACCAAAGTCGTCCTAAACTAGAACCAAAGGGAAAGAAAGGAAAAAAAAGGGGAAAAACAAAAACCTAGCCAAGAAATCAAGAGATTTCAAAGATTTTTCAAAGATCAAGCAACATAAAGGTAAAATTTTTTTAGTTTTGCTTGAAACCTAGCTTACCCATGCTTTATTACTTATTTTTCATGATTGAATATTGAGTTATCATGCTGAAATCATTAAGGCCGAATGGGTATAAAAGAGAAATTGATGTTGGATTAGCTTGATTTTGAACTATGTTGATGTTTAGAGATAGTTAAGCATGTTTATAAGCAAGACCACAAGAAAAAAATTGATTCTCTTTAGTGTTGTTCTTCATTGGCCGAACCTAGTATGTTGAGTATCAATGAGGGATTGTTTGAATTTCAAAGATATGGTTTAGAAAATGATGAATTAAGGTGAAAAGGTTAAGTAGGAAAAATTACGGTGATAGTAAACCAAATGACCGGTGCTATTGCACCAAATGATCGAATTTTTCTATAAGGAAATGTGAGGGTTCTAATGCTGAATTTGGTATTATTTGAATGATATTTGGTGAATTAAGGTATTAGAAGAGAAATAGAGCGATTTGGAGGTGATTTGGACACAATCGTCATTTAATTGGGTGATATGTCGAATTTAGTCGATAACGCGTATAAGCAATATTCGGACGAATTCTTGCTTTTCATATCATGCATTAGTAGTTTAAATTAGTTTATATCAACTTAGAGGTAATATAGTAAATTGCCTAATTTTATTCTATGTCAAGGTGGTGAGACTTTCAAAGAAGGCAAAGAGATTGCGCTTGAGGACCACTAGTCCAAGTGCACCCAAAATCTAATCTTTTAACAACAGTGAGTGAACTTACTATCACCTCAATTATCTGAAGTGATTTTTTTCTATTTTTGGTGAATTTTATAAAAAATGGATTTCAAAGATAAATTTTTATGTTTTATAAATAAATGTGTTCAAATGAAATTATGTCATAAATTATTTAGAAATCTACCATGGTTTTGAAAATAGAGTATTGCGAGACCACTGTTTGTTACATGATAAATTGTATTTTGAAATCGATATGGCTTATGAAAGTGTGGCATGATTGGCTACTGGTTTATTGTGTTGGAACATATATGAAATGTTGTTTGTCGTGCAGGCTAGATAGAAATAAAATAGCCCAGTCATGTTGCTAAATTTTTGTTAATTTGGTGGATGATTATCTACTGCAGTAGATGGGTTTTCGTGGACCGACCTATAAAGGTGGCATGTTAAAACCCCCTATATACTTCTATCTCAGTTGTAGAGGTGTGCAAGGTTGTCCTGAGGTATGACAGAGTTCACTTCACGCTAAACCACCACGTGAAGGCGGACTCAGCTAATGCCAAAGATCGGCTACATTTTTGGAAAAATTATAAATTTGAACAGCTTTGGCGAACTCGGTTAGATGCCTTGGCCAAGGTATCCCCAAGTATGTATTTTATGGCACAAGCCACGATTTTGATAAATCATAAGCCTTATTATTATTATTATATTTGTTATTATTTGGATGAATTGAAATTACTTGTACTGATTTAAATAAGGTTTCATGTTATGAAACCCTTCGAGATAAAAGGGTTTTCCTTGTCTCCTATTACTTACCTTTAGATATTTTAGGAGATATTTGTTTACTCAGTGAGTTGTGTAAACTCACCACTCTCCCTTCCAACATTTCAGGATCAAACTAGTTGTAGATAGTCATGTTTGCTGAGGACGATAGTTGATTTTGCAACTTCATCAACAGTAGGTTTCTGTCCTCTTTACTTTTATATATTCGAGGGGCACGAGTCACTATAAATGTATCTGTACACTTTGTTTATTTGTATTTCAAGATATATGAATTTATTTTGTGTTTGTGCTATAAAAAAATCATTTACCGAACGCTTTATAAATATTGTTTTATAAGATATTACAGTATTTTATTAATTATTTTTATTATATTTTGAAAACTTCCATTTCTTTTAAAATAAATGTTTTATATAATAAAACGTGTCTCTGATTTCAAAATATGTGTTTTCCATGTATTTGCCACGAAATTATCAAAAATTCAAAATTTTTTGATAAAAATGACGAAAATGCCCTTGTGAGTTGGTAGTCATTTTGTGAATGTTTTGGTTTGGAAAGGACTAGTAATTTGTAAAAGATGTGATGTTCAACGATTGTCGCTTACAAGAGAGGTAAGAAAATTGATACGATAGCCTTGCAAGGTTTCGGTTGGTATTCGGGGCATGGATACCTATTGAGACGTCGCGGCGGTTGTAATGAGCCTGATTGGAGTTCTGGGTTGTGACACTTCACGCGGACCACCTCGTGAGAGTGAGACTCAGTCAACGCCAAGGAGTGACTAGATTTTAAAATATAAAAATATGTTCATGTGTGTACCACACTGAACAGCCTTGGCAGTCTCGTTCAGATGCTTCGATCGGGGTATCCCCGAGAATGATTTTGGCACGAGCCAAGTATTTAAAAGATGCATAAGCCAAACTAAATATTAATTATTCGAGTAAAATAATTCTATTTTGCTCGATAAAATTTTTTATTTGTCTCTGCTCAATTTAAATGAGTTGAGATAAGGTAAAATGTGATAAGTAGAATAAGTTTGAATTTATCTCCATTTACTTGACTTTAGATAATTTAGTTGGTATCTGTTTACTCATTGGGATTTTATAATCTTACCCCCTCTTTTTCACACCTTACAAGCTCAAAGTTGTCTGTAGATAGCAGACCTGGTAGAGAGTCACTTGTGGAGTTGCACTCCTTGAGACCGTAGGTGCACTGCTTTCAAAACATTTGGTCAGTCGGGGGGCCCACGTGTCATTGTAAAGTAATATTATGCTTTGGTTATCTACATTATAATATGTATGAATATATTTTACTTGTATGTCCCGAAAATTGTTTACCGATATTTCTATAAAAATTGTTTTATAAGAAAATAGAATATTTTACTCAATATTTTTATTTTATTCTAATAGTTGTATTTTCACTTTTAATAAAGGTTTTAGGCATTCAAATTTATTTTAATTATGAATTATGTGTTTTCTACTCACCTATTACATTTTTAGTTTGTTTTGGGGTTTTTGAAGAAAAATGACGAAAATGCCCCTGTGAGCCAGAAGACAATATATTTTTGTTTTTGAATCGAAAATAACTTTTGATTCTTGAAATGTGATATTTAATAATTGTTGCTCGCCGAGGAGAGGTGGAAACTGATGTTAAGCCTTGTAGGGTTCCGATCGGCATTTCGGGTATAAGTACCTATCGGGATGTCACGACGATTATCATGGGCCCGATGAGGAGTTCCGGGTCATGACAATTAATTTGGTATCAGAGCTTTTGGTTAAAAGATCATGATTTTTGATTTTAAGGATCGAAATTTTGATTTTTAAAGTTGTTTTAAAATTTAAAGTGTTAATGTGGCCCGAGTTGAATTAGGCTAGGTCGAGTGGAATGCATAAGTCTGCATATAGAGTCTAAGGTTGATTAAATTTGCCTTGTTTTCTTTTATAGATTACCATGCCTTCTAAACGCGAACACTCGCATGTTACTAGATCGGCTAGTAGGGGAAGAGGTCGTTCGCAACCTCATCAGCCAGACCCGATAGAGAGGGGAATGGCTGCATCCACGTTCTAAGCAGCACCTGCTGCTGAGCTGACAGAAACCCTTTCACATCCTCCACCTCCTCTGTCACTTGCTAATATTCTTGCTATGCCTCATGAGGTGGTTCAGGCATTGGCAGCTTTCCTTACTGCTCTTGCCCACTAAGTTCAAGCTGATCAAACTTCTCCCATAGTTCCTTTAGTTACTCCTTCAATACCACCACCCCCACCTCCTGTCCCACCACCAGTGCCGAAAGTTTCTATTTCTACAAAGCTTGAAGAAGCTAGGCAGCTCGATTGTAGCTCTTATGTGAGTGAGTTGGAAGCAACCGTAGCTAGAAAGGTGGTGCAATTAGCTTTAAGAGCCGAGAAGCTTGAGGATGAAAATAATAGAATGCGAGCAGAGTTAGCAAAAAGGAGAAGTCCGAGCATATTTCCCAGTCAGCCACCAAAAAGGGGCAAAGACACATCTACTTTAGCAACATCTTCCCAGCCACTATTTCCACAGACACAACAGAGTCTTCCGAAATCTAAAGGATTTGTAATGGATATTTTTTAGAAGAGTTTTGGAGGTTCAGATAGATGTAGGAGATGTTGGAAATCTCATGTTGGGCCATGCAGAGAGCCCGTACGATGTTTTCATTGTGGTCAGCATGGCCACATTAAGAGAGATTGCCCACAGTTAGGACAGGTTACGGTAACTACTTCATCTCCACCAACTCATGCGGATATGCAGAGGAGAGATTCCTCTGAATTGCAACCGAGTCAAGGAGTCGTTAAACGATCTGATGTGGAGATAAATGGAGGAACATGAAAAAGATAAAATTTTGATTAAGAAGAAAATGGTAGTTATCTGTACAAATCAATAATTATATGTTTGAGAGTTATTTAGAGATTTTGCTTAATTAAACTCGTACTAAATGTTATGGTAAGATGTATGAATGTTAGTGGCAAAATAAATATGTTAAATCAATGTTATGATCGCGTACCTGTAATGGAAAGTTAGCTTTACTAATTGTGGTAAAGACTGAGAGAGAAACCACACAATCGTGAATGATTGTAATAGCAACCTTAAAGGTAGAATAATTATTTTGATAAAGTAAATTTTAATAGCCACAACGCCACAGTACCGATTACCGAATGCTGTCGTGTAAAAAACTCCTTATGGTTAGAAAGTATGAGTGAACTGTGAGTGGCATAAGGATTGAATTCACAAGTTGGAATATAGTTATTGGTTTTGATGCTAAGCTTTGACAATTAGAGTCTTAAGGTAATGGGGAAGTATTAAAAAAAGATGAGGAGTGAATTGGAAAGTTTCTATCTTGCCTTATATATTGGCATATAAGAGAAGGGAAAACTTAAGGAAATATTAAGATGAAAATGATCAGTAGTGAATAATGAGAATAGGGAGTTACAGGATTAAAGGACTAGATGTTGTGAAATGGTTAAATACGTTCCTTTCAGGATAAGAAAAGGTCTTGGGTTAGAACCTTCTTGTGTCAACTATAGGCTGTAGACTGCAGGGAAGACCGAGCGGGAGGAATGAGAACCTAGACATAACAATACCTTGGAAAGATAGTCTTTTGAGGGGGATGTCATATATGGAATTGGTAGTTTGAGATCAAATGACTCAGAAAAGTCGAATCTAGTCTAAGTGCCATGTAAAGTTCTATAATTAAGATTGATATACATGAATTACTTGAAGGATCAAATTAAAAGTCTGTTTGGTTCAAAGTGCGATTTATGACATGAATGATCAAGTCAAGGCACATCTTCGAAGTACTAATGATATTATAAGGCAAAGACATATAATACAATGAAATTTAAGTGTATGATTGGAAACGATAAGAAAAAAGTATAAGTATGCGAATGATCTGGAACTAAGCACAGACATGATGAGAATGTTGACAAGAAGTATGGAGATTATTCCATTGAATCTTGGTTATAGTGGGGAACGAACAAAGAGAAATTAGTCCCAAAGGTATTTAAGAACGAAGACACTTACACGTAATGAGGAATACGGACATCTGAAAGTGCGTATGCATACGTATAGGTGAAGTTATGGGTGTACCCATCTAAAATGAAGAATGGTTCTTAATGGTCCAAGACTGAAACTAAATATATTTGAAGAGTTGTATAAATAATGTAACAGTCAAGAATCTTATTGGGGGTTGAATTTGGAGAATTTATGGCTTAATCATACTATAAGCTATATGAGATGGACTAATAGGATTGAGAAGATTGAAAATTCCTAGATGCAAAGTAAACATGAAGTATGTGAAAATAATGGAAGACAATGCTCCCACTTTTTCTTTGAGTTAGATAAGTGAAATTTTGATGTCAAAAATTTATTTCAAGGGAGGTAGTGCTGTCAAGCCCAGCCTTAAAATATTTGTCATGATATTTATATATTTGACATTATGCCTGCATATTAAAATATCTCAAAAAAATGGATAAAAGTCGGTATTGTACTTAAAAGTACAACTAAGTCGATTTATGCCTCGAACTAATTAAAATAGGGATTTTAAGGTGAAATTGGAAATTTCACAGTCCAGGGATGACTTAAAATGGCAATTCGGAGTTTAAGGGCCGATTTGGAGTCAATCAGGAACATTAATCTATTAGGGGTAAAATGGTCATTTTGCCACCCAAAATTTAAATTTGGTTATTTGATGAAAATTTTGATCACGATTAATCATTTGAAGTATAATATGATCATTTGAAGCATAATATGGGGTTTAGTAGTGAAAAATTTTAATTCTCGATATTTTTGAAACATAAGGGCAAAACGGTAATTTTACCACTAAAGGACAAAATGAGAACTTTTAGAAAAGATTTTGACCTCATTTGACTAAGATTGATCAATTGGATTGAAATTTGAGGTTGAAAAGTGAAAAAAATGTAATTCTAGTACTTTTAGGAGTATAGGGGCAAAATCGTAATTTTGTCACCCCGGGGCCAAATTGGTAATTTTTCACCCTCAACATTTGTCAAGACCAAGGGATTTTATTATCATGTAATTGGATAAAGATGAGAATTGTGTGGTGGAGAATTAATGGAATAAAAGGTAAATATTTAAAATTTGAACCAATTAGAAACGCTATGTGTCATACTTTTAATATTTTATTATTTACCTTATAAAAGCATGAAAAATCAGCCCATTTACCCTATGATGGTTGGTCAAAACCGGAACAAAGAGGGAAAGGAAGAACAACCAAACCCTAGTGGAAAATTGAAGAAAAAGTGTGAGAATTCAAGGATTTGATCAAGCAAAGGTAAAATTTCTTTGATTTTGCTAGTGATCTAACTTACCCATGCATTTCTTTCCGTTTTCCATGCTTAGAACTTGAGATCTCATACCAAACCCATTCTGGCTGAACCTTCAAGGAGGAGTTTTGGTTCTTGATTTTGTTAGATTTCAATGGATATAGGTGTTTTTAGTTGATTAGTAAGGTTAAGTGTGAAAATCTAGCAAGAAAAATATTTGTTCTTCATTTAACCCATTTAGGTCAAATTTTTTAAGGGAAAAATTGATGCTGAAATTGATGATATTTCATGCTATTTTGGTGATATTTGATGTTTGGTGAGGCTAAGAATTAAATGGGAATTTTGGGCATAAAATTTTAAATTTTTGCCTAGTATATGGATCGGTGTATTTAGTAATTAGGACTGATAAATTGAATTTCACTTGTAGTCATTGAGGTAATTTAAGTATAATTGGAGTATGGAAAGTGAAAAGAATTGATTTGAAATTAAATTGGAGATTTTAGCCGATTAGACCTGGTATAGCGCGACTTAGGTCGAAAATAATGTTTAGGTGATTAATTAAACATTTTTGTGTTCCATCGCTTGCATTCATTTAGATTTAGAGAGCCTGAAATAGTTTATGATAAATTGACACAAATTATTAAATTTTGTGTCATGTACTATGTATAGGTGGTGAGCCATTTGACACGGGTAGGAGACTACACCCGCGAACTGATAATAGGAGTATCTCTACTCCTAATATAGTGAGTAAACTTATTATCGTCTTAATTATCTAGAGTAGTTTTATTCAATTGTGTAATTTTATAGAAAAATGGGTTTTAGATGGTAAATTATTATGTTTTAGGAGAAATTGTGATTTTATAAAATGACTTTATGAATTTTTCAGAAATTAAATAATGATTTTGGAAAATAAAGTAATTGGAGATTGTTTAAATTGTTGTATTATAAATTGTGTTTAAATTTAATGGCTTATGACAATATATGAGCATTTATCGCTAATCTGGTTTTTGTGTTAGAATTATACGTACTGTGTATTCAACCTTTAGAGGCTAGATTGTAATAAATTACCATGCCATGCTAGTTAAAATTTTATAAATCAGGTGGTAGATCAAATAATTCATAATCCTTATAGTGGAGGTCCTGTGGACCAGCTTATGAGAGAGGGCACAGGATCAGATATATTTATACCTTACCTTAATCGAAGAGCCGTGTGAAGGGTACCTCTGAAAGTAAAGTTTGAGTGCACTTCATGTGGACCACCGCATGAGAGTGAGACTCAGCCAACGCCAAGGAATGGCTAGATTTTAAAATATAAAAATATGTTCATTTGTGTACCACACTAAACAACCTTGGTAGTTTTCAAACACAACCTATGATATTCGGCCTTGAATGATTCATGGGGAAAATCAAGTTTTTTTCTTACGGTTTTGCTTACAACATACTAACCTATCTCCAAACACTAACATAGTCTAAAATCAAATTATTCCAACAACAATTCCTCTTCCATACCCATTTTTCAGAATTGAATTAATCATGATATCAAGCCTTTCAACCATAGAAAATGTAAAGAAATGCATAGGTATTGTAGATCATAAGCAAAAGTGAAGAAATGTTACCTTTTTCACTTGATTTTCCTTGAAAATCACACTTTTTCTTGAATTTTTGGCTAGGTTTTCTTGTTTTTCTCCTTTGTTCTCCTTTCCTTTCCCTTAAATCTGGTGTGTGCCGAATTTAGAGAGAGAAAATGGGTTGAAATGGCTGTTTTTTAGGCTTTAATAATAAAATAAACTAACTTGCCATATGGCATAATGCCATTAGCTCATTTTTAACTTTTTTTACTTTTTCTTCCAATTCTTTTCCACCACATGATTAGTCTAAGTCAAGACATGATTAAAAGATGAAAATGGCTGGAAAAATATGTTATGGTGGTGGAAAAATTACCGTTTTGCCCCCGAGATGGTAAAATTACGATTTTACCCTTATACTCCGAAATGTACCGAAATCACATTATTTCTACTTTTCAACCTCAAATAACACTAATATTAATCAATATTAATCAAATGGGGCAAAATCTTTTCAAAAAAATTCTTGTTTAGTCCTTGAGTGGTAAAATTACTATTTTACCCTTGTGCTCCAAAAATATCAAGAATCACTAATTTTTACTGCTAAACTTCATTTTATACTCCAATAATCATAATTGTATTTCATAAAATTATTCTTAGTCAAATGTGATCAAATCTTGGCTAAAAATCTTCATTTTATCATCAAATGGTAAAATAACCATTTTGTCCTTAACCGGTCAATTTTCCCGATTGACTCCAAATTGGACCTTGAACTCTGAATCACTATTCTAAGCCATTCTGTAGGTTTCAGAATTTTCAAATTCCTCTTATAATATCTATTTGAACTAGTTCAAGGCTCGATTTAACTTAATTGTACCACTCGGTACAATACAATCTTTTAATCGAGCTTGACAAGGCCTCACAAACAGTTTCCAAACTAGCATCCAAATGGCACCATTTGAAGCATTATATGGAAGGAGGTGCAGGTCACCCATTGGATGGCTAGAGGTGAGGGAAAGGAAACGTTTGGGGCCTGAGTTGGTGCAGGACGCCACCAATAAAATACGTATGATTCGCCAGAGGATGCTTACAGCACAAAGTAGGCCAAAGTCCTATGTTGATAATCGACGGAGGGACTTAGAGTTTCAAATGGGAGACCATGTATTTTTAAAGGTCTCACCAACCAAAAGGGTAATGAGTTTTGGCAAAAAAGGAAAATTAAGTCCTTGATATATAGGACCCTTCAAGATCTTAGAAAGGATCAGAGTAGTGGCATATCAATTGGCATTACCACCAGATCTTTTGAATATTCACCCCGTGTTCCATGTGTCGATGTTGAGGAAGTATAATCCGGATCCTTCTCATGTAATACAGTATGAAACCATTTAGTTACAAGATGATTTGACTTATAAGGAACAGCCAATAGGTATCCTTGATAGACAAGTCAAAAAGCTCTAATCAAAGGATGTGGCCTTAGTGAAAGTGTTGTGGTAAAATCACACTAGTGAAGAGGTAACGTGGGAAGTTGAGAAGGAGATGCAGACAAAGTATCTACACCTCTTTGATACATAAAGGTAAGTTACCTTACAGTTGAATTTAAATTCAGAGATCGAATTTCTATTAGTGGGGGAGAATGTGAGGCCTCAACCTCTATAGACCTATAGATAGAATGCTTGCATACTTGAAACACCCCGAAAAAATAGTTAAAAATTAGTATTGTACCTAATGGTACAACCAAGTTGATTTAAGCCTTGAACTAGTTCAAATAGAAATTCTAAGATGAATTTGACAATTTAAAAACCCCCAGAATCATTTAATACAGTGATTCGAAGTTCGAGGTCTGATTTGGAGTCAATCGGGAATATTGACTACGTGGGGGCAAAATGGTCATTTTGCCACTCAAGGTTGAGATTTGGATGTTGGATGAAATTTTTGACCAAGATTGATAATTTGGAGTATAATTTGAGGTTTATAAGTGAAAATTTTATTTTCAGTAATTTTTTGAAACATAGGGGCAAAATAGTCATTTTGCCACCCTAAGGGTAAAATTGTAATTTTCACCACCCAACACTTGTCAAATTTATGAATTTTTCTTATTTTTCGTGTGGATAAATATGGCATTTTAAGTGGTGGAGAAATAAAGTTTAAAGGATAATTATTTAAATAATGGACCAATGAAATGGTGACATGTGGCAAACTTGAATTATTTTATTATTTAACTTAAAAATCAGCCCATATCTTCCCCATTACACTTCCCATATTCGGCCAAACAAGAGGAAAGGAAAACAAGAAAGAAACAAAACCCTAGGAGAAGAAATTAAAAGGGAAATTGTGGAAATTCAAGCAATCAAGTGGAAAAAGGTAAGATTTTTCAATTTTTGCTTGAGATCTACATTACCCATGCATTTCTTTTCATTTTCTATGGTTGAGAAGTGAGTTTGCAAATGGGTATCATGGCTAACCGAATATGGGGAAAGGGATTTTGTGCTTGAATTTAGTTGGATTTCTTGTTAGATTAGTGTTTTTAGATGATTAGTGATGTGTAGGACGAAAATCAAGCAAGAAAAATTCATGCTCTCCCATTACCCATCATAGGCTGAATTCTCTATGTGGGATATTGATGTTGAATTTGATTTTATTTTAAGTGAATTGGTTGAAAATTAATGATTTATGGTGTGAGAATCAAGTATGGAAAATTTCATGGTTGATGCACCACCATGGCCGAATTTTCCAAAAGACAATGTGATACTGAAATTGCAATATTTCTTGTTATTTGATTAGTATTTGATGAATTGAAGAATTAAATGAGAAATGAAAATTATTTGGAGTTAATTGGATGTGTTGGCTGATTTATCGGGTGATAATCGAATTAGGCCAATATCGACTTATTTAGGTACACAATGGAAATTAGAAAGGACATCGTATTTAGATAGTCACCGAGCATTTCACATTCTATTTTATGCATCAGTGTAGAGTATGATTTGGTTTTATACCAATTTGGCACCAATTCAGTGAATTGTTTGATTATGCAATATGTCTAGGTGGTGAATCCTTCTATAAGGGCAAAGAAATTGTACCCGAGGATCAGTAGTTGAAGTACCCGAATTCAACTCCTGAAAATTGTGAGTGAACTTGTATATCAACTGTTTTGGGAAATCTAATTGAATTGAGATAAAATGCTTGGATGATTATATCCAATTCTTATTTAAAAATGAGTCATGGGAACAAGCCTTTAATAAAAATATTTCTGTGATGTTGAATATGATTGTGATGAATCTACGTACATCTATATGATGCTTATATGTATTGTTAAGAAATTTATGTGAAATTGATATAACCGTGCATGTGCGAAAAGGGCAGTGCACATGTCGGTTAAATGTCAACATTGTGAAAATTATGACCGTTCATGTGCAGAGAAGGTAGTGCACATGTCGATTGAATGAAAATGCTGTGATAATTATGACTGTGCATGTGCAGAGTGGGTAGTGCAATGCCGGTAATGATGTGCGAGTAATGAGTGCACCAAAGTAAATGAAGATAGTGTGGTGAATGAAATTGCATGTGATTATATATGTTTAAATGTATATGTGTGTGAATTCAAGAACTCTCTGCCTCATTGCAAATTGCCTTGAATTGAGGAAAAAAAAGGGGTTTTAATGTGAACCTGATCCAAATTATCTCGTTTCCAATCAATGCATCATGGTTATCAAATTTCCTAGTTATTATTGCTTATTCCCTTCTAACGTTCGCTCACTGAGTTTCGTACTCACAATTTAAAAAATTCATGTTTTCAGATCAGGAGACCGTTGGATCCTAGATCGAGGAGTCCCAGTAGATTGTCTCCTGGGTATGTGTCTAGCATCCAATAGCCTTTTGTTGTAATTTCTCCGCTGGAAGTCACGGGTCCTTTGCTCTGTGAATATGTACACGCAATGTGAATTGATAAGATACATGTCTTGAACAATACATGTATATTGTTATCGATAATGCCATCGTGATTTGGCTATGTTCACACCTAGTGAAATGTGTGTGAATGCATTAATTGATAAAAACGTTAAGCAATGGAAATGGATAGGCTTGCTTGGGCTTGGTGAGCTAGGCTCATTGGGCCCATGCGCCGGTCATGGCCCGAAGAATTTGGGCTGTGACAGAACTAGAATATAATATGGGTTGAAATGGAAATATGTTTTCTTTAAAAACAATATTTATTGAGATAAGAACCTCACGTGCGTCAATATCATATACTTTACAACCTTTTATATGAGCAGGACAACCAAAAAATACAAATTTACTACTCTTTTGTCAAACTTTTTTCTATTGTGAATTAAAATTGGTGTGAAACAAAGACATCTATAGACTCAAAATTGATCATAAGAAGGAGGTTTGTGATATAATACTTCATAGGATGATTTGTTTTTAAGTATAAAAGAAGGAACTTTATTAATTGTATGAGCTGTAGTAAGAATAGCTTCTCCATAGTTGCAAGTAGAGTTTGATGTTTTCTTTCCACAACTTCATTTTGTTATGGTGTTTCAACATAGGACAATTGGTGCACAACTCCTTTTGAAGCATAGAAGTTAGGCAAATCAAATTCTTTACCATTATCAGACTTGTTTTAATTGAAACATTAAACTGATTTTGAATGAAGTTATAAAAAGAAGGAAGTAAGGAAGAAACATGATATTTTGCTCTCATGAGGAAAGTCCATGTGAATTTAGAAAAATCATCAACTATGGTTAAAAAATAGTGATGACCACTTAATGTACCAATAGTATATGAACCCTAAATATCAACATGTATTAATTCAAAAGCAAAAGAAGTATTTTGAACATGTGAAGGAAAATGTTGTTTTCTTTGTTTTTGCCAAAGGACAAATTTTACAAAGAAAATCATTGTTACAACAATACAAAGATATTCTCTATGTAACACATTTATTCTCTCAACAAGCACATGACCAAGTCTATAATGCCACAAATAAAACACTTAATGTCCCAACCTAAACCTAGGGCTGTGACTAATGCATGAGTCACACAAGTGAAGCTCACAGTTCCCAAGCAAGCTTCACATTGAACTAATAAGCAATTTTACATTTCTAGTAATCTATATAACCAAAGTACTGCATTTCTTGTCATAAGTTCAAATATGTCTTTAACTAATTGCCCATAACATTTCATTTAACATATGTACATCTTTGTACTACTTATAAGAGCCATATGTTTGCTATCATAGTAGGTCTAAATCCATACAAAATAAACTGTAGATTTCACATCACAATGGTAATACTAATGCCAATAAACCATCAACTAACATTTACCAAAAAATAGTAAAGTGGACTAGTGGATCAAGGTTTCCTACCAAATGCCAAAAATACCAATCTATGTGACAAACACTAGCCACTCGCTTCCCACATAGGAATCCCCACAAGCTACTTATCTACACATGGCAATAAACATTGGGGTGGATCTTCATTAACTCAGTGAAGGGGCAAAAACCAACATGTATAACGGAACCATTTTTCTTGAATCAATTCATTCAAGATATGAAATTGTAGTATCCATATACATAAAAATTAGTCAGAACTTATCAAAGCATGAAATTGCTCGTTGAACGGCTTACCTTCCACTAAACATAATCTAGCATTTTATCACATACTTACCACATTTATCAATACTCATCAAAGTATACCAGTGTGGCACATAATTACCCATAGCTTTCACATCATCATGAGCTATCATCGAAATGGTAATAAAAGAAGGGTCTTCCCAAGTAAACAACATACGTCTAAGGCTGAAGTTGCTGATGGTAAACAAGATCACGGGTGCTATAACACCTTTTTACTAAACCATATCATCGTCCAAAATGCACTCATCAAACGAAATTAAGTCAATAAGTCCTCTTGGGTAAACAAGACACATCTAAGGCCAAGGCTGTTGATAGTAAATAAGACCACAAGGATCATGACACCTTAGCCTTTACGTTGCCATTACATTTGCAGTAATCAGTTTAGTATTGTTTAGCATTATACAAGCATAGCCATAAAATGCAGCTCATGACTTCTGTAATGTCACAGCCCAAATCCCGAGCCATGACCAGTGCAAGAGCCCAATGGGCTCAGCCCACTAAGCTCAAGCAAGCCTATTTATATAATCGTATATGTTAATCCATATTTTTTAAAAATCCAAATTTTGTAATGTTCAAATATAGTTCCTTTGAAAACAATTCATAAAACCCAATTATGCATTCATAATGGCATCACCAACCATAATATACATATATAGCTTGACAAATGAATCTCAGCATTTCACATCAAGTATTCATATACACATAATTAGACCTTGACCATTAGCGGAGTGACTTTGGGCACGGTTGTTAACTTTTAGTGTCATGTTAAACCTACTGAGAAATGGATAAGGAGGAGCACCTTGCCCTAGGATCCAATCACCTTTAACTCAGAAAACCTAAAATATGAAGTTTAAAAAAAAAAAACGTGAGTATAAACTCAGTAAGTGAACATAGGAAGGGAACCGGCAATCGATAAGGAGATTTTGGAAATTATGATGCACTTGTTTTAAAAACAATGCAATTGAGTTAATTTCTTACTAAAAACCACTCATTTCGAACTTTGATTAATAACCTCATAGTGTTGAAAAACCCATGATCAATCCATGAAGTTAAATGGGTGTAAAATATGTCAAAATCAAGCAAGGTAGCAAGCATGACAATAAGTTTCTCATTGCAGCAAGAAATAGAGCATCAAGAAAAGAAATTTTTCTCATACACAAAGTGTAGCGACCCCTCTCCAGTCACAACCAGCGTCCGAGACCTCTAGGAAAACTCGCCAAATCCAAAACAAGCCTATCTATTACTATCCGTCAGCTAATTGAATGCAATCATCATATTATATGAAAACTTAGAATCTGTTTACAACTTAATAAACAAATTTCTAAAATTTGACTTCTAGCAACGAAGTGACTTAGAATAAAATGCTATGAGATGCCTTTACCTATCCACAGGAACTTAGCACATCGATGATTACGTGCTAGATCGATCCCTGTCTGCAAAAAAGAAATAAAAGGGGTGTGAGTCTTATAAACTCAGTGAATATCATCGACTTAGTGAATAGAGCGTAGATAGGAAACAAGCAAACGACAGATCATTTGAATATAAAAATGCAATATTATAAAAATACTTTATCTCAAACGAGGGTTTTGTGCCTTATAACCCTTTTCGAATCAAATCAATAAAATTGAGCAAGTTCCAGTGAAACCAAATAATATTTAAAATTTTGTACAAATTATAACTCGCCTATAAGCGAGGAATTACTGGTTCAGCTCACAGATAACGAATAGGGGAGCTACGAAAATTCATTTAATTCCATTTCCTCACCATGCTAAGAAACATAATTCATAATGTTAAAACTTATTTCAATCCATATAAAATAATTATATTTTATCAAAAATAAACAACAAGGCTTATGACTTCTTAAAAACTTGGCTCATGCCATAAAAATCATTCTCATACTCGGTTCTCAGGGATACCTCGACCCGGGGCTATCCCAACTGAGTCTGCCAAGGCTGTTAAAAGTCATTTATGTATAAACACATTTTTACGTTTGAAAACACAGCCGTTCCTTGGCGTTGGCTGAGTTCACCTTCACGTGGTGCTACGACGTGAAGTGAACTCTAAATCGTTACCTCGGGAGTTACCCTCCACACCTCTCTACTGAGGTAAAATATAACGGGGTTTATCGTGCCCCTCTAAATAGGCTAGTCCACAGAAACCCGCCCACTGCAGCAAGCTAATCCCACCAATCAATCAAATCATAATAGCATGGCATGGCAATTAAATTACTATCCAGCCTATCAAGGCAAAATCAACATTGCGTATATTTTCACACGAATACTAAATCAGCCATTCATGCCAATATTGTCATAAGCCATTCAATTTTCGAACAAATTTAAAATCTCATTTCATTTATAAAAACTGTCTTTAAAATCATTTATATCCTTGAAGGATCGTTCCAAATTCATTGCCAAACATTCAATATAAAAGTCATAAAATTTCATGATTATGCTCACAAAATAAAGTTTAATGCATGATTCATAAAATATCGAACATAGGGAAATTAAACCTCGTTATCATGTATGCACAATACACAGATATATAAGGCACCATTTAAGAGATAAATCGGGTTGAAAAGCTTGTTTCCCATTTTTAAAACGCTTTTCGTATAAGGCATACTTATACATATCTAAAACAATTTCTAAAATAATTTACAACCATAATTTTTCTTAAAATTTTACCAACGTATGCTTTTCACAGTAATTCGGGTGCAATAAATCATGCGAATATATATATATATATATGAGATTTTTAAAATCGACAGCCCCTACTCACCTCACAATAGTGGGATGTTTCTTCACTATTGATTCATTCGCGTATATATAATCATTTTTATTTGTCGAGTACCTACTTTGTTCGGCACGCCTCCACGACAACTTTCCTAGCAAAAAATTTAAATCCAATATACTTAGTCACACATTTGTATGAGTAGCAACTTAATTAAATTTTCTTAAACAACTTGCATATTTTTCATTCAAAATATGCATAATATTAAACTATCCATAAATCTTAAAATATAATATTAACTTACCATTGGGCCTTTTCCATTTCCTCATTTCCTTTACGCCCCTCTCTATGGGCTTCTCCAATTTCTTTCCTATTTGGGCTAGGCCTATTTATTTTGCTCCCATTGGGCCATGCCCAATTTTATTTCTTATTGGGTCATGCCCAATTATTTTTTTACTTGGGCCACGCCCACATTTTTTTTCTTTCATTTCTTTTTCTCTTTTTCTTTCTCTCTTCTACGTTTCTTTCTTTTTTCTTTTTCAGCCCGTTTCTCTCTTTTCTTCCTCTTCCCTTCACTACCGTGGCCTCCTCCCTTCACCACCGTGGCTTCCTCTCTTTCTTTCCTCTAAAAATTGGTCACCACAAGCTTTAAATTTTCATGGCACTAAACCTCAAAAATTTAGCAGCCATGCTGCCCCATTTAGCTCAAATTTTTAGCAACCAATCCTCATTGTTTTCAGCCACTAAAAACCTCAAAGATTCAGCAACTTCAAGCTTAATTTCCAGCAATAAGAACCTTGAATTTTCAGCACCTAAACCTCCCTCAAAGTGCAGCAAAACAACCCCACCAAAGTGTAGAAAATTTTCATATTTTCTTACCTCCCTCAAGTGCTGAATTTTCTTTTCTTTTCTCTCCTTTTTTGCTACCAATTTCTTGCACCTAAAACTAGCCTCTTTCTCCTCCAAAAGTGCAGTAAAAACCAAGCTTTACCTCCCACCAAAATTGCCAAATTTTTAGCCTTTTTCTCCTCCTCTTTCACGCCATTTTCTTCTCTCCCTTTTTCTTCCATCCTTTCTCTTTTCTTTTGTCCGTTCTTTCCTTTCTCTTCTTTCCACCTTTTCTTGTCTTTTTATTCTTTCGTTAACCGACCCTTCTAGGCCTTTCTTCCATCTTCTTTTTATCTCTTTTATTTCTTCTTACATGACCAGTCCTCACATCTTTATTTCATTTCTACCTTTCTTTTGTTTTTTCTTCCATCATTTGTTTCTTTTATTTTTTGGTCTTCATTCTTTTCTTTCCTTTTTGTCTTCATGCTTATCTTGTCTCCTTTATTTGTTGACTAATTCAACTAACTAAAAATATTGGTTATTTGACTTTTCTTCTCACTTAGTTTATATGACAATAAAACTCACATGGTAAAATCTTAAAACTTTTTCCATCATTTTTCATATTCAAAAATTTAATTCGTCCGACACGTGTAAAAATTCCAATTTCCATCTATCTTCCTTTTTTTACACGTGTATAACCAAAATATTAAAATCGCATTTCAACGCGGTATCTCCATAATATTTAAATATTTTCTTACTACGTTAACTCGACTAAAAATTCACGTCGTACGATTATCACCGTTTTCGTTCAAAATTCTTCTTTACTTCTCCTCCCCCACTTAAATTAGTCATATTTCATTTTTTCATGACTAATTTTGATAATAAATAAAATATTAATATTTTAATATTATTTTATTGAATAAAATATTATTTTATTTCAAAAATTTTCACTTACCTTATTTGGTCCCGAAACACATTATTATGTCTCGGTTTACCTCCGAATCATCTTTTAGCTTACTAATTCATCTCCAACGAAAATATTATATTTAATTATCATTTTTAGGCATGGGAAATATTTTTTCTCTCAAGCGTTCCTTTCATCCTTTGTCGTTCTTTAGCACACCAATTCGCATCAAATAATCCTTCGTTTAATCAACAAGGTCTTATGTGTGTCCAACGAAGGTACAGGGTATTACAATCTCCCCCACTTAAAAATAATTCATCATCGAATTCCAATCAACGTATAGTGAGTAGTCAAAATTCTAAAATTCCTCTACATCACTTTCGCTGGACATTCTCCGTATAAGATCTTGATCTTCTAAATCATATCAATTTTCAACCTTTATAGAGAACTCAACAATATCATATTACATTTATTTATAAATACCACACTTCTTCAATTAAATCAATATCATTCTTCATTCTATAAAGAGAAATTAAATATATCGTTAGTCTTAATCACACCTTCATCAAATTATTCTCAAATCCTCAACTATGCATGTTTACATAACCATCCACAATTCCTCTATCTTGATCTTTTATCAAAACTTCTGACATTCGAACATTCATCTAACCATTGACTACGAGTCTTACTTGTCAACCAACCTTTATTTCGGTTTACATACTTTCAAACCATTTTCATTCGAGCACTTCATAATACGTAAGGATCAAGGCATATTTTATTTATTTTAGATATATCTAACATCATAGATGGTTCAAATCTAATAACCATTAGTGACCATATTCCCAAAAATAAAACTCTAGTATTTTCATGATCGAGTACTCACTAGATAATTTCAACTTATACCACCAGGCATTTCGATAATAAAGGATATTCTTGTAGATATCTTTATAATATTAATCAATCTCTTTAATCAATAGTTAATTTGTTCATCATCAGTTGCATACAGCACATCTAACTTGAAATTCTTTAAATTTACTCTAAATGCTAAATCTCATGGCCTCATTACCGAAGTCTTTACTGGTGTATAAATACTCGAAATCTCAAATCATCTTATTTTCCTAAATGGATCTCGACAATTCTCGTAACGTATTTCTATTCTTTCACCAAAGGTAATATTATTTAATCAGACCACATCACCCTCATTCTTTAAATATTCATAACACAATTCAACCTTTACCTATCTTTATTTGGCACTTTATCTTAATAATTAATCAAATAAACTGAAATTGACAAGGGAGGTACATTTCACAATTTATGTCTTGTATCTACAAACATGTCTCGATATCCTTGTATGTTTGCAGTCCATCGCCATACTTATGTGACATGTCAGTCACGATTCCCAACTTGGCTATGTAGCCTTTTGCTCCTTGAGCTTTAATGTTTCTCATAATAAAAAATTTCTCAAATTATATCATCAAGGTGTTCACAGCATGGATACAAATCCATAACTTATAGTTCAATGCTTACAGCAGTGAACACAATCTCGTCATTAGAGTTTTACATTTACCTACCAATCATAACTCCCTTTGCTCATTTACTTGCATATTGCTTGGTTGCTCACCAGCCTTTTATCACCATCCAATATCGACCTCTTATAAATAGTCAAACTGCTACATTCTCACACCTTCCCATACATTTCCAAAACATTCACGCACTTCCTTCAATACAATTTTATCAAAAATTTAAATAATCAAAGGTTTATTTCTAAAGCCATTCATAACCTTAACATTTCAATGTATGTTTATTGACATTCTAACTTATTGGTTTCCAATGGACATTATCTTAAGATTCCCCCAAAATGTTCATGTTCTTAATCCGGACTAGATATAGAACTAACTTGGTATAATCACATTAATTATCCCTAAGTTTCTTATACGTGATGCAACAACATTCATATTTCTTCCATCGCTCATCCAATCACAGTCCGATATCCGCATATGCTTTATGATCTTATTGACCCTTTAGGTTCATCTTTATGAGATTGCTAGATCTTATACAATATCACAATTCCTAGAAGTCATCCTCATTTCTCATTTACCTTTTGTACTTCCATTGGATATATCTTTATTCATTTCGACACTAAATACTAATAATTCTATTTTATAGAATTATTTTATTTCAATTTTGTTATTAAATATTAGCTAAGTCTTTAGTTTTTAATTATAATTTACTTAATTTTTAGTTATTTTTATATTTAGTTTATTTTTAAGTGAGTTATTTTAATTTTATGTCATTTCTTTTAATTTAGTTAATATTTGTTAGTTTTTATATTTTTGGTAGGAATTAAGTTATTGGGCTTAGTTTTGGAAAGAAAGGTGTTGAAAGACTTAGAAGTCTGCTTGCATATGCTTCAGTAATTTAGCCATATCTCAAGCTACAGAATTCTAATTGCTTCAATTATTAAACCATTGGAAAGCTAAGAGATAGAGCTAAAACTTTGGTAAAGATCACTTTACCCAGTTCTGCTTTGAAGATAGAGAAATTTGCGTTGAAAAGTTGCTGGATGCACTGTACCGGGAATAGAAATTTGTAAAGATTGACAAGTGATTTTTGGGCCTCTTATTTGTTTTTAAGCCCAAATTAAACCCTAGGTCAACTTGAGAAATTTAGGTTAAGTTTTTTAGTATATATAGGATATTTTAAGACCGTTAGAAAAAATGAACGCTTGGAGATTCAAAAAGTCAGAAGTTGAGGCTGAAACCTGAAGATCAAAACAACAATCATTATTTTGTTCCTTGGCTTTTATTCTTCTTGTTATTTTCAATGGTTGAATTATATACAATGTTATTTGATTTTGCAATTATGAGTAGCTAATTTTCTTTTTCTAGGATTGCAATTGAACTCACATGTAGTCTAAGTTTTTAATCTCTTTCTTACTTATTCTCAATGGGAATTGAATTGTTTATTCCAATTTGTTCTTAATGCTTTTAATTGCCTGATCAACAATTAAACTGATTTAGGGACCTAAACAAACTTGAGAAAGGGAGTTTAGAGTAGACTAAAATTGGGATAGCATATGATCAATTTAATTGATTTGCATATAGGATAGGGGTATACCTATAGGCCATATGTAGCCAGATTAGAGCCTGAACTTAATGAGTCTGTTTTAATTTCAAATCACATAGGGATATAGGGTTTTGGTTAAAATAGATATTTTTATAGGACGAGTCGGGAGACCCTTATAAATAATTTAGGACTCTAGGTTAGCAATTAACCCATTGAAGTAAGTTGAGGAAGAGAGGTGAAATTTAGATTAAGTGTGAGGGATGTTGTAATCCTAGGCTTGTTTAATTTGATATTTTCTTAAGTTATTATTATTTTAATTTTTCTTGTTGGATTAAATTTTATTTTATTAGTTTTATTTAATTACTTAATTTGGATTGTTTGGATAAAATTAAATTGTTTTAATTTTAGTATTTAGTAAACTTTGTAGATCAATTCCTTGTGGGATCGACACTGCTTGCTTATATACTATCTGTTCGATACGTATACTTGCGTAGTAGAATTTTAACTGACAAGTTTTTGGCTCCATTGCCGGGGAATTGTTTCTAGAATTTTT
The DNA here is from genome assembly GCA_036013995.1 of Theobroma grandiflorum. Classification (NCBI taxonomy): domain Eukaryota; kingdom Viridiplantae; phylum Streptophyta; class Magnoliopsida; order Malvales; family Malvaceae; genus Theobroma; species Theobroma grandiflorum. The sequence continues at coordinate 13,028,836 of CP142126.1, forward strand.
ACTAATACTAATACCAAGCAAATTTAGTCTTAATTCAATTTTTTTATTTTATTTTCAGGTACTTTTGGTTGAGGTGATGAATTATTGTAACTATCAGTGGACATCTGAACAATTTGTGCCTAAGAGGGTTGCTAGTGACTATGAATTGGCTATCAGTGCTTTAGCAGCTGAAGTAGATGCTTTGTCTCAAAAAATTGACACTTGAGGTGTTAATGATTTTCAAAATCCTTTTGTGGCATGCAAGCTTTGTGGAGATAGGCATTCAAGTGATTGTTGTCCAACTTATTATGAATCAATACAATTTGATGAAAGCTTCAATGGGTAGCAAAACAATTCGTATTCCAACAGTTAGAACTCATGGTTGAATCACTCAAATTTTTCATGGAGTAATGATCAGGGTCCTACATATTCATCATAGCCTATTTTCCAACATGATTTCCAATCACAAGTTAGAGCCCCTATTCTTGAGAAGAAGCTAACTTTAGAGGATATGTTAATGCAATTCATGACAAAGAATGATGCCATATTCAAAGTCAAGCAGAATCAATCCAAAATCTTGAGACTCAAGTGGGCCAACTTGTCGATTACATCAACAATATGCCTTAAGAAATTTTACCAAATGACATTGAGCCTAATCCTAAAAAAGATGAATATGGTAAGCATCTTGATGAGGTAAATGGCAAGAATGTGGTAGATGATGGAGATAAAGTGGATCAAGGAAATACTTTTAGCAATCAAGTTCAAGATGAAAAAATTAAGCAAAAGGAGAAAGTATTTACACAACTACAAGTCAAGCCATATGTGCCTCACATTCCTTTTCTAGATATAGTTGATAAGTTACCTAAGGAGGCTGTTGATATGGAAAATTCAAATAAACTTCTTGAAGCTTGTTTGGTTCAAGATGCAACAACTAAAGACCAGAATGAAGAACTTACAAATGTTGCATATGTTTTGGAAGCTACACCGAAAGGGCATTATCCAAATATAACTCAATTTGAAAAGTTAGGTAAAAGTCAGCCTATTCCATCATTTTGGGTGGAGCAAGCACCAAATCTTGAGTTAAAGCCACTACAACCTCATCTTAGAAGGAGACTACTTTCACACCTCAAACTTTTCCATGCAAACTCAAACCTCCTTAAAGGATTTGGAAAGCATGAAGAAGAGGAGAAAGAAAATTAAAGCTTTTAAGGCACTACCACCATTGATAAGGGAGTTTAATTTCTATATATATATATATATTTAGCTTTTCACATTGAGGACAATGTGCAATTTAAGTTTGGGGGTGGTTTAGAATTTAGTGGTGTCAAATTTTGTTGATTTAATTTTTTTTTTGTTTAGTTAGCTTTAGTTTAGAATTTGTCTTGCATGTTTTATTTATGTTTCAAAAAAATTTTTTTTTTTTAGATAGTTGCACCTTATTCACAATTGTCCCAATCCTAGGATGATATGTTAATTATCTTTTGATTCCTAGTTTTTGGGAAGAATATAGTTATGATTTAATTTTATGTGATATTCTTGTGTGAATTTTATTTTAGAGTGTGACTTCTAATAATTTGAGCACTATACTTTTTTACTTAGAATTTTTATGTGATTTAGAGAAAGTTTATGTTGATGAAAAAGTATAGTGAAGTCAAAAATTTTAGAATTTGTTTGATTCTCTCTCGAGGCGAAATCTTAGATAACACTTAGGATAGGAAATGATTTAGGCCATCTTTGGACTGTTTGAGCCTTTTTGAGCCTACCTTGTTATATTTATCCTTAGTCACCCTTTTTGAACCTAATTTACCATTTCTTTGTAATTACCTAATTATGTTAGCCATGGCCTATTTGTTTAAATCTAGCAATTTGAACTTTTCACCTTCTAAGTATTTTAATCTTTCTAAGGAATAGTTTAAGCTTAAAGATGAATTGAAGGAGAAAAGTGCCAAAAAAAAAAAGTGATGGTTGTTAGCAAAATTACCCCTTGTTTATAATTGTGAAAAATAAGTTTGGGGGTTAAAAAAAAGAAAAGAAAAGAAATAAAATGTGTGTTACAAAGGAAAGTTTACTTCAAGTTTGGGGGTGCTATAAAAAAAATTTTTTTGAGCTCTTTTTGTGTCCTAGATTGATTAAGTGCTTAGGGTGAATTTGAGCCTAAATATATCTTTTATCACACCTCGACCTTAGCCTCGCATTACAAGCTTGATAAAGACCATTGATTCTTGAATAAGTGTTAATCTACATTAGTGGAGAGAAAGATGAAAAGCAAACTTATGAGATCCAAGTACTAATCTATGCTTAGATTTGGCATAAACTAATGTGAATTGCATGATATTCTTTGTAAAAGAGCATTCACACACACACAAAAGTCCATTCAAAAAATAAAGTTTCACTCGAATTGATGCATGAATTTAAGGATTAGTTGTATGTTACCTTATGCTAGAATTTGAGTTAATTTTTGAGAAAAATGAGAAAAATCATGATTTGATACTTCTATCTCTCGTTTAAGGATTTTTTGTGTTTTCTTTTTGTGATTCTTTTCTTTTGCTTGAGGACTAGCAAAATCTTAAGTTTGGGGGTATGATAATTCTATTTATAGAATTATTTTAATTCAATTTTGTTATTAAATAATAGCTAAGTCCTTAGTTTTTAATTATAATTTACTTAATTTTTAGTTGTTTTTATATTTAGTTTATTTTTAAGTGAGTTATTTTAATTTTATATTATTTCTTTTAATTTAGTTAATATTTTTTTTTATATATTTTTGGTAGGAATTAAGTTATTAGGCTTAATTTTGGAAAGAAAGGTGTTGAAAGACCGAGAAGTCTGCTTGCATATACTTTAGTAATTTGGCCATATCTCAAGTTACAGAATTTCAATTGCTGTGATTCTTCTACCATTGGAAAGCTAAGATACAGTGCTACAACTTTGATGAAGATCACTTTGCCCAGTTCTACTTTGAAGATAGAGAAATTTGCGTTGTAAAGTTGCTAGACGCACTGTACCGGGAATGGAAATTTACAGAGATTGATAAGTGATTTTTGGGCCTCTTATTATGTTTTTAAGCCCAAATTAAACCCTAGGTCAACTTGAGAAATTTAGATTAAGTTTGTTAGTATATATAGGATATTTTAAGACCATTGGAAAAAATGAACCTTCAGAGATTCAAGAAGTCAGAAGTTGAGGCTGAAACCCGAAAATCAAAATAGCAATCATTATTTTGTTCCTTGGCTTTTATTCTTCTTTTATTTTCAATGGTTGAATTATATACAATGTTATTTGATTTTTGCAATTATGAGTAGCTAATTTTCTTTTTCTAGGATTGCAATTGAACTCACATGTAGTCTAAGTTTTTAATCTTTTTCTTACTTATTCTCAATGGGAATTGAATTGTTTATTCCAATTTGTTTTTAATGCTTTTAATTACCTGATCAACAATTAAACTGATTTAGGAACCTAAACAAACTTGGGAAAGGGAGTTTAGAGTACACTAAAATTGGGATAGCATATGATCAATTTAATTGATTTGCATATAGGATAGGGATATACCTATAGGCCATATGTAGCCAGATTAGAGCCTGAACTTAATGAGTCTATTTTAATTTCAAATCACATGAGGATATAGTGTTTTGGTTAAAATAGACATTTTTATAGGACGAGTCGGGAGACCCTTATAAATAATGTAGGACTTTAGGTTAGCAATTCAACCTATTGAAGTAAGTTGAGGAAGAGAGGTGAAATTTAGATGAAGTGTGAGGGATGTTGTAATCCAAGGCTTGTTTAATTTGATATTTTCTTAATTTATTATTATTTTGATTTTTCTTGTTGGATTAAATTTTGGTTTATTAGTTTTATTTAATTACTTAATTTGGATTATTTGGATAAAATTAAATTGTTTTAATTTTAGTATTTAGTAAACTTTGTAGATCAATTCCCTATGGGATCGACACTCTGCTTGCTTATATACTATATGTTCGATACGTATACTTGTATAGTAGAATTTTAACTGACAATTACCCACTTAAAATTTAAATTCATGGAAGTCACATACAAGAGGTGCATCTTGGGATTAGCTTTAATCGTCATTGTATTATCCCTTTACACCAATATATCATTACTTTTCCTTTAACGTCTACACAGTCAACTTTGATATTTATAAACCTTAATATAGATTTTACTTAAATGTCCCTGGACATTATCGCCAATATCTAATTTTAACCTTGAGCTAATTCATACACTAATAAGTACAACTAATAGAGTTCCATCAAACCTTGAGATCTTATCATCACTTTAGTACAACTAGCAAAGTTCCATCAAACCTTGAGATCTCATTGTCACTTTATTAAATTCAAAACCAGCTCCATTTAAGCTGCTATACACCTATTTAGCATATATTCACATTTAAAATATTTCAAAAACTCAGTACCGTTCATATACGACAGGGCAACTTAATTAACACAATGTACCTACTTTAGTGCACGCAAGTATTAGTTTACATCTCCTTAATACTTAATTTATAAACCTCAAGTACATCTCAATAATCATTATTTGTTTCAGCCAAAATATACCCCATAGTCATCAAATTTCCTCCCATTGCTAATCATGGGCTCAAATTATAACTTCAAATAATTAAGTTTATTACAAACTTATTAGTCCAATTTCACTTTCCTCCACTTTTGGTCGGAGGGTATATCATCATATCAATCCTTCGTTAGAAGCATTTACTTAAAATATTTCCAACAGTAGCTCGTGTCTTGGGTGGCATCTCAAACCCAGACTACGGCAATCAACTCTCATTATTTAATTTTCTTTTATGGTTTCATAAGGTGGTTTTCTAAGATAAAGAGTCTATGCAGCCTCCTAATTTGTAAAGCCCGACCCTGTCTTATCTTTGACATGTCATCCACATGCATTTGATAGCGTGCTTCCCTATTGAATTGCCCCGAAAAACTAGTTAAAAGTCGATAGTGTACCCAGTGGTACGATTAAGAGAATCGAACTTCAAACTAATTTAAATAGAGATTTGAAGGTGAATTTGAGAATTTTGAAACCATAGAGTGTCATATTATGGTAATTAGGAGTTCAAGGGTTGATTTGGAGTCAATCCGAAATTTTAGTGTTCTAGGGGCAAAATGATCATTTTGCCACCGAAGGACAAAATTTGAATTTTTGAAAGGATTTGGATAAAATTTGATTAATTGAAGTATGATATGAGTATGAGGAGTGAAAAATATGAATTTTGGCAAAATTTCATATTTTGGGGCAAAAATGTAATTTTTCACTTTTACGGGGGTAAAAGTGTAATTTTTGACAATTACTCCACCAAGATTTTGGCTAAGTCTAGAAACTTCATTAAGCTATGGATAAGTGAAGAAAAATGTGTGGTTGAGAAAGAAAGTCAAATGGATGATTAATAAATAAAGAATTAATAAAAAATTAAAATGTGTTAAAATTAAATAATATTTTATTTAGCTTATAAATAGGCTAAAAATTCACCCAAGAACCCTTGTGAGGGTCGGCCAAAGCAAAGCAAAGAAGGAAGAAAACAAAACAAAAACCCTAGGCTGAAATCAAGGGGAAATCAAGAGAATTCAAGGAATCAAGCTTGAAAAAGGTAAATTTCTTGATTTTTCTTAGTGTTCTTCACTACCCATGTTTTCTTTTCCAATTTCCATGCAAAAATCACATGCGGGTATAACACACCCATGCTGGGCAAACCTTTATGGGGGGATTTTGATCAATTATTTTGATAGATTTTAGGTTGATTTAATGTTTTTAGTTATGAAAAAATGAAATATAACAAAACCTAGCAAGAAAACAAAATTTTCCACCTTGAACCCCTTAAGGCCGAATCTTCTAGGAAGAGAATGGCCGCTGAAATTGATGCTAATTTGAGGTATTTAGGTGAATTTTGATGAATTATGAAGTTAGAAAATTAATGGGAAATTTTGGTGCAAAAATCAAAATTTTTGCCTAAAATACAGACCGGTGCGCTATGTGATTCGGACTGATAATTGGCATCACATTCACAGTCATTAAGGTAAATTGGGTATAATTAGAGTATAGAAATTGAAAGAAATCAATTTAGAATTAATTTGGAAACTTTAGCCAATTCGGACGCGTCTAGGCAAACTAGGTCGAATACCGTGTTTAGACGGTTATTCGGACAGTTTGCATTGCATTTCATGCACTCATTTAGAATTATAGAGCCTAAAATCAATTATGATTAATTGACATAATTTATTGAAATTCGTGTCGTGCGTAACGTATAGGTGGTGAACCTTCCGACAAAAGCAAAGAAATTATGTAGAACGATCGAGACTAGGAGTGTTTCAGACTTCTAAAACTGTGAGTGGATAAATTACCGTTTTTAATATCTAGAGTAATTTTACCTATTTTCGTGCTTCTAATGAATTGAATTTTATAAATGATTTTTAAATTGAAAAATTGATTTTATAACACTGAGTATGTGGAGACTTGTGCTGAATTTGTATTTATATATTCAATTTGAAATATATGGCTTATGATCTTGGGAAGCATGCTGGCTGGATTTATATTTATATGAAATATGTGATTTTTTTTTCTTTTGTTCAAATATACTAGGTAGAATTTTATTGGCCATGTTATGCTGTAAAAATTTTGTTGATTGGTGGGTTAATTAGTCATTGCAGTTGAGGGTTTCCGTGGACTAGCCTATTAGAGGGGCACGATAAACCCAATTATTGTTTTTACCTCGGTACAAGAGACGTGGAGGGTAACTCCTGAGGTAAAGATAGAGTTCACTTCACGCCGAACCACCACGTGAAGTTGAACTTAGTCAACGCCAAGGATCGGCTGCGTTTTGAGAAATTATAAAATTTTAACAGCCTTAGTAGACTCGATTGGATGCTCTAATCAAGTGTCCATGAGTGTGAGATTTGGCCTAAGCCTAGTTTTATGAAAGAAATGATAAGCCTTGTGTTTTGATAAAATGAAATTGTTTTGTATGATTGTACTGAATTTGGTGTTATGAACTACATTATGATATTGCGTTTTTATATTATCTCCATCTACTCGACTTTAGATGTCATAGATGGTATTTATTTACTCACTGAGTTGTAAAACTCACCACCCTTAATTTTGTCACGACCCAATCCCGGGCCATGACCGGCGCAAGGACCCAATGAGCATAGCTCACTAAGCCCAAGCAAGCCTATTCCCACTGACTTTATTCCATACATGCTCGTGTGGGACATCCACACGTAATGCACCCAGTGCGCATACAATGCCAATTAACCATGGCACATCCAGTCACACATACACACACACACCCTTTCCGGGAGTGGACACAGCCAAAACACAATGACATTATTAATCACAGTATACATGCACTATTCCAGTCATGTATTTAGCAATTCACATTGCTTACACATATTTACATTCATATCAGTCAAATATAAACTCTGACAATGTACATTACATGTACATACCCATCATACAGAAACCCAATACTACTAGCGGAGACATGTACAATAAAGCGGCAACTAGTGAATGCCAGACACCTACCAGGAGATGGACTACTGTGATCCCGCGATCTAGGAATCTACAATCTCCTGATCTGAAAACATGAATTTTTGAAAACGGTGAGTATAAAACTCAGTGAGCAAACATAAGATAGGAACAAGCCATAATATCAGAAAGGGTTAAAATATGATGCATACCTTTGAAACACGTTCATTTTTATCCAATTTGTTACCAACCCTTCCCCTCATTTCAATTTAATTTATAATAAAGGAATAATCAATTTCATACAAATATACTCGGAGAAATGAACAATCACAAATGTACACAACCACATATATCTGAGCACTCGCAGGCGTTACGTATCGCCGTCCCTGCAAGCCCCTGGATAACCAATCACACTTCACCACTGTTCACGTGTAATGGTTTCCAGGAATCGTGGGCGTTACGTATCGCCGTCCCCACTTTGCTCAATTTCCAAAATTTATAGTAATAGTGGGCGTTACGTATCGCCGTCCCCACTTTACTAAATTTTCAATCTCTAGGAAATAGTGGGCGTTACGTATCGCCGTCCCCACTTTGCACACCATTTCAGGCCTGTGCAATTTCCTTTTCACACGTGCACGGTGGTAACAATTTCACAACACTTCTCAACAATGTACACAAACATCATAACAATGTACATATCCAGCACAATTAAATTTTCATCTCAATGAAATAATATTTCATGCCTTTATGCATAACACAAAGTTTTATGCCCTCATGCATAACATATAATTTTATGCTTTTATGCATAACTCATATTTTTATGCTTTCATGCATAACACATATTTTTATGCTTTCATGCATAACACATAATTCATCACATAAAATCATTTTAATCAAAGGCTTGTTCCCAGCACATATTTTTTTTAAAAAACTTTGAATAAATCATTTAATTATCCAAATCAATACAATGTGCATTTCCCCAAACAATTTTGAAATGCAAGTTCACTCACCGTCTCACAAATATCCGGATTCCGCATGCTCTCGGATTAAAAATCCCCAGTCACGATCCCTTTGCCTTTCTCGGTCTTCTCACCACCTTAACACAAAATAAAATCAAGAAATTTACTATAATGCCCCCAACTAATATAAACTAATTTAAATTACTAGCGTGTGATACGTAAGAGCAAAATCGCGTCTGATTATCGCATCAACGCGGTATTGCCTAATTTCGACCGTTCAGTCGATAAATTGGCCATTAAGCCCGATTCAATTCCAAATTGATCCATTCTTTTTCTAATACCTTAATTCATCCCATACCATGTAATTGATGCCAATTTCAGCATCCTACCCTTTCCAATTCTTTATGGAAAAATTCGGCCAATGCAGTGCATTAGCACTGAAAATTTTTCTACTACATTTTTTCACTTTAATTTATCATTTTCCAATTTCTTTCATTTCAAATGGAACCATTTCATTTGAAATGAGACAATTCCTCATGCATTCACTACACACTAGGTTCGGCCAAGGAAGAACAACCATGGAATTCAATTTCTTTCTTCCATATTTCTTCATAATCATGCTTAACTACCTCTAACTACTAACATAGTCTAAATTCAATCCAATCCAACAATCCTTCCTCATCCATACCCATTTTTCAGAATTAAACTCTTCATGATATTTCCATATTTAACCATTGAAATCAAGAACAAAAGCATTGGTAAGGTAAATCACAAGCCAAAGTAAAGATTTATTACCTTTTTCAAGTGATTTCCTTTGAAAATCACACTTTTCCTTAGATTTCCATCTAGGTTTTGTGTTTTTCTCTTTTGTTCTTCTTGTTTATCCTTCAATTCTGGTGGGTGCCGACTTTGAGAGAGAAATGAGGGTTTAAATGCTGATTTTTATGGCTTAAATAATAAAATAAACAAGGTTGCCACGTGTCACCTGTAATTGGCCCCTTTTTTTGACTTTTTGACTTTTTCTCCCATTTGATCTCCACCACTTGATTCATCAAGTCAACATCTGATCCAAGGTTGACCATGGCTGGAAAAATTTATTCTGATAGTGGAAAATTACCGAAATGCCCCTGTGATGGCAAAATTACGATTTTACCCCTATACTCCGAAATGTCCCGGAATTTCATTATTTTCACTGTCCAACCTCAAATAACACTAATATAAATCAATATTACCCAATTGGAATAAAATCGTTTCAAAAAAAATTCACGTTTAGCAGTCCGGTGGTAAAATTACCATTTTGCCCTTGTACTCCAATAACACCGAAAATCACCATTTTACACTACTAAACATCATTTTATACTCCAAAAATCATAATTGTATGTCACATAATTATATTTGGCCCAATGTGATCAAATCTTGGTTAAAAATCTCCATAAATCAACAAATGAGAAAATGACCGTTTTGTCCCTAACCGGTCAATTTTCCCGATTGACTCCAAACTGGACCTTGAACTCTGAATCACTATTCTGACCTATTCTGTGGGTCTCAGAATTTTGAAATTCCCCTTAGAATTTCTATTAAACTAGTTGAAGCTCGATTTAACTTAGTTGTACCATTAGGTACAATACCGGCTTTTCAACCAATTAGACAGGGTCTCACACTCTCCCCCACTAATAAAAATTCGGTCCCCGAATTTAAATTCAAAGTAGAGTGGCTTACCTTTACATATCGAAGAGGTGTGGATACTTCGTCCGCATTTCCTCTTCAGCTTCCCACGTTACCTCTTCACTGGTGTGATTTTGCCACAACACTTTCACTGAAGCCACATCCTTTGATCGGAGCCTTTTGACTTGTCTATCCAAGATAGCTACTGGTTGCTCCTCATAAGTCAAATCATCTTGTATCTGAACGGTTTCATACCGTATCACATGAGAAAGATCTGGATTATACTTCCTCAACATAGACACATGGAACACAGGGTGAATACTTGAAAGGTCTGGTGGTAATGCCAATCGATATGCCACTACTCCGACCCTCTCTAAGATCTCAAAGGGTCCTACATACCGAGGGCATAATTTCCCTTTCTTACCAAACCTCATTACCCCTTTGGTTGGCGAGACTTTTAGAAACACATGGTCTCCCACCTGAAACTCCAAATCCCTCCGTCGGTTATCAGCATAAGACTTTCGCCTACTCTGGGCTGTAAGCATCCGTTGACGAATCATACGGATTTTATCAGTGGCGTCCTGCACCAACTCAGGCCCCAATAGTTTCCTCTCACCCACCTCTAGCCATCCAATGGGTGATCTGCACCTTCTTCCATATAGTGCTTCAAATGGTGCCATTTGGATGCTAGTCTGGAAACTATTATTGTAAGCAAACTCCACTAAGGGTAAATACCGACCCCATTTGACTCCAAGGTCTATTACACATGCTCTCAACATGTCTTCCAAAGTCTGGATAGTTCGTTCAGACTGTCCATCAGTCTGGGGATGGAAAGCTGTACTAAAATTCAATTTAGTGCCCAATGCCTCCTGCAACTTTTCCCAGAATCTACTGGTAAACTGTGTCCCTCTATCCGACACTATGGAAACAGGAATGCCATGCAACCGTATTATCTCATCTACATAAAGCTGGGCATACTGAGCAGCCCCATAAGTGATCTTGACCGGAAGAAAATGAGCTGACTTCGTCAACCGGTCTATTATGACCCAAATCGAGTCATAACCCCCACTAGTTCGAGGCAAACCTGTCACGAAGTCCATGGCGATATGCTCCCACTTCCATTCGGGAACTGGTAATGGCTGTAGTAATCCTGCAGGTCTTTGGTGCTCTGTTTTAACTTGTTGACACACTAAGCACTTGGAGACAAATTCAGCCACATCTCTTTTAAGTCCTTCCCACCAGTACACTTCCTTTAAATCTTGATACATCTTTGTAGCACCTGGATGTATCACATAGGCTGCCATGTGAGCCTCCTCCAATATCTCTCTCCTCAATCCATCGATATTTGGCACATAGAGTCTGGTTCCATATCTCAACACTCCATCTGTGCCTCTAGTAAACATCTTTTCCTTCTTTCCCTGAGGATCCTCTAAGACCGTAGTTACGAACTCATCTTTACCTTGTGCCTCCTTAATTCGGTCTATTAGGATAGGCCTCACTTTGAAATGAGCTAGCAGTGCATCTGCCTCAGAAACCTCCAAATGCACATCCATGTCTCCCAAGCTATGCATCTCTCTGACCAATAATCTCCTATCTGTGGAGATATGTGCTAGGCTACCCATCGACTTTCGACTCAGGGCATCCGCCACCACATTAGCTTTACCGGGATGGTAAAGAATAGTACAATCATAATCCTTTAGCAACTCCATCCACCTGCGTTGCCGCAAATTCAAATCCCTCTGCTGGAATACATACTTTAAGCTCTTGTGGTCTGTATATATCTCACAAGTCTCACCATATAAATAATGTCTCCAGATCTTTAAGGCAAACACGATTGCTGCCATCTCTAAATCGTGTGCGGGGTAATTCTGTTCATGCCTTTTAAGTTGTCTTGATGCATATGCAATCACCTTCCCGTGTTGCATTAACACGCATCCTAAACCAACCAACGAGGCATCACAATATACTGTATAACCCCCTGTGCCCTGTGGTATGCTCAACACTGGAGCTGTGGTGAGACATGTCTTAAGCTTCTCAAAGCTATCTTCACAAGTATTTGACCACACAAACTTTGTATCCTTTCGTGTCAGCTTGGTCAGAGGGGCGGCTATTCTGGAGAAATCCTTAACAAAGCGACGATAGTAGCCTGCCAACCCTAAAAAGCTTCTAATCTCCGTAACCGAGGTTGGCCTTGGCCATTTCTCCACCGCTTCGACTTTCTTTGGATCCACTTGTACCCCATCCTTAGAAACCACATGTCCTAAGAATGCAACACTTTCAAGCCAAAACTCACATTTGGAGAACTTGGCATACAATCGATGTTCTCTCAAAATCTGGAGCACTATCTTAAGATGCTGCTCATGCTCCTCTCGACTCCTCGAGTAGATCGGGATATCATCAATGAACACCACTACAAACTTGTCTAGGTAGGGCTTGAACACTCGGTTCATCAAATCCATAAAAGCTGCAGGGGCATTGGTAAGTCCAAACGACATTACCAAGAACTCATAATGACCATACCTGGTCCGAAATGCTGTCTTTGGCACATCCTCATCCCGGATTCTCAATTGATGATACCCAGATCGCAGATCTATTTTAGAAAAACACTGTGCCCCTTGTAACTGATCAAACAAGTCATCTATTCTTGGGAGTGGATACTTATTCTTCACCGTTACCTTATTAAGCTGTCGGTAGTCAATGCATAATCTAAGTGACCCATCTTTCTTCTTTACGAACAACACCGGTGCTCCCCATGGTGAAACACTGGGGCGGACGAACCCTTTGTCTAGCAGGTCCTCTGATCCTTGAGCTCCTTGAGCTCTGCCGGTGCCATCCGATATGGAGGTATAGATATGGGTCTAGTATCAGGAATCAAGTCTATGCAAAACTCAATCTCTCGCTCCGGAGGTAATCCTTCCAGTTCCTCAGGAAATACATCCACAAACTCATTCACTACCGACACTTGACTTATATCTCCGACCTCTGCCTGGTTATCCCTCACCACTGCTAGGTAACCTTGACAGCCCTGCCTCAATAACCTCCTAGCAGACATGGCAGATATCAAGTTGGTCGGAACATTACTTTTATCCCCTTGGATGCTAAATGATGGCTCATCCGGGAAATCAAATCTAACTATCTTATGGTAACAGTCTACACTGGCATGACAAGGTGACAGCCAGTCCATTCCCAATATCACATCAAAATCCAAGGTGTCTAACACCACTAAATTCACTATGGTGTTCTTATCCTTGATTCGCACTATGCAAGACTGATATTCCCACTCAGCCACAAATGCCTCCTTCAAAGGAGTAGACACCACTAATTGTTCTTCTCTCCTAACACAGTCTTTACCCAATCGAAATGCAAAGCATGGAGAGATAAAAGAATGAGTCGATCCAGGATCAAATAATACTCTAGCATCCATATCACAAATGGAAAGAGTACCTGAAACTACTGCATTGGATGTCTGGGCATCCTGATGAGTTAAGGCATATACCCTTGCCTGGCCTCTTCCTGCAGAACTTTGTTGTCCAGACCCAGCTGGTCTACCCCGAGAAGAAGTACCAGCACCTCTACCTCGTGTCTCGCCAACCCCCTGGCCAGATGAAACAGCTGCTGAAGGAGCAGACAAAGCTGACCGAGTAGAACCGCGAACTGAACCTTGCGGTTGCTGAGCTGTCGGGCAGTTCCTCCATATGTGTCCAGGCTAGCCACAGTTAAAACAAACTCCTGGAGCACGATGACATCGTCCCCAATGTTGTCTCCCACAAGTATCACAGGACGGGATAACTCGACTACTCTGTTTGGAGTCCTGCGACTGTCTCCTTCCACTAAAAGTGTTCTGCCCCGATCCAACGCTGGCACTCGTCACATCACCTCCCCGTTGGGGAAATCTCGATCCCCTCGGTGGTCCTTGATGGCTAGAGAATGAACTTCTGCCACCGTAATCTCTGCGGCCTTTATAACCCTCTATTTTGGCCCGTTTTGCTACATCTCTTGCGGCCCTACTCTCACTGGTCCTCATCTCAATTCTTTGAGCACAGTCAACTGCCGCCGAGTACGTATGGAAATCTCGGGATGCCACCGCCTTAAATAATGGTTCCACCAGTCCATCCACAAACCTTTGGACTCTCATCTCCTCAGTGGAAACCAGATATGGTGCATATCGAGACAACTGTGTAAACTTGATGTCGTACTCCGACACCGTCATGCCTGAAGTCTGCACCAATGCCTCGAATTCTCTAGCTCTGGCACTTCGCACACTGTGCGATAAAAATCGATCCAGGAAGGCTGTACTGAATTCATTCCAGCTCAACGGTGCAGCACCTGTCGGCCTACCCCTTCGCAAGGAGTCGTACCATTCCTGTGCCACATCCTCCAGCTGAAAAGCTAATAGCTCCACTGATCTGGAACTAGAGCATCCCATAGCATTACAAATCTTCTCCATCTTGTCCAAGAAAATCTGGGGTTTCTCCGATGCATCTGACCCCGTAAATGATGGAGGCTTGAGTTTCAAGAAGTCAGTGAGTGAAACCTCAACCTGACCTCTGTCACTCTCGGGAGGTTGGCGATCTGTCTGGCCTTGGGAACTAGGGGACTCTGGCTCCACATGCCTCTCCTCCATTACTTTCTGCATATCCTCCATTCGGGCTGCCATCATCTCTACAACCCGACTAACTCCCTGCAGGCCAGTCGCCAAGTCCTCAACAGTAACGCCTCTAGTAGGTGGCCTATCCGCCTCACCTACAGGCTGTCTATCCACTCTCCCACTCTCGGGCGTATCTGCCCTCACTGGCCTAATGACCCTACCACGTCTACCTCGACCTCTGCGGGTGGGTGCCCGTGGCCTATTGGTCATCTCAATGAGGACATCCTGCTCCCCCACTCGTCTTGAGGTGGCCCGTGTCTTAGGTGGCATTCTTACCTAGACAAGAGCAACACCCAATATTATATACAATTACAAATAAGGTGGCTTCTAACATTGAGAATTTATGCGGTTTCTCAATTATGAAATGCGCCGCGGCTCACAGTTCATAATTAAAAATCCCACATAAAAACCCGACTCTCCGCTGGACTCGACCATAACACCCTAGGACCTAACAACCTAGGGCTCTGATACCAACTTTGTCACGACCCAATCCCGGGCCATGACCGGCGCAAGGACCCAATGAGCATAGTTCACTAAGCCCAAGCAAGCCTATTCCCACTGACTTTATTCCATACATGCTCGTGTGGGACATCCACACGTAATGCACCCAGTGCGCATACAATGCCAATTAACCATGGCACATCCAGTCAAACATACACACACACACCCTTTCCGGGAGTGGACACAGCCAAAACACAATGACATTATTAATCACAGTATACATGCACTATTCCAGTCATGTATTTAGCAATTCACATTGCTTACACATATTTACATTCATATCAGTCAAATATAAACTCTGACAATGTACATTACATGTACATACCCATCATACAGAAACCCAAGACTACCAGCGGAGACATGTACAATAAAGCGACAACTAGTGAATGCCAGACACTTACCAGGAGATGGACTACTGTGATCCCGCGATCTAGGAATCTACAATCTCCTGATCTGAAAACATGAATTTTTGAAAACGGTGAGTATAAAACTCAGTGAGCAAACATAAGATAGGAACAAGCCATAATATCAGGAAGGGTTAAAATATGATGCATACCTTTGAAACACGTTCATTTTTATCCAATTTGTTACCAACCCTTCCCCTCATTTCAATTTAATTTATAATGAAGGAATAATCAATTTCATACAAATATACTCGGAGAAATGAACAATCACAAATGTACACAACCACATATATCTGAGCACTCGCAGGCGTTACGTATCTCCGTCCCTGCAAGCCCCTGGATAACCATTCACACTTCACCACTGTTCACGTGTAATGGTTTCCAGGAATCGTGGGCGTTACGTATCGCCGTCCCCACTTTGCTCAATTTCCAAAATTTATAGTAATAGTGGGCGTTACGTATCGCCGTCCCCACTTTACTAAATTTTCAATCTCTAGGAAATAGTGAGCGTTACGTATCGCCGTCCCCACTTTGCACACCATTTCAGGCCTGTGCAATTTCCTCTTCACACGTGCACGATGGTAACAATTTCACAACACTTCTCAACAATGTACACAAACATCATAACAATGTACATATCCAGCACAATTAAATTTTCATCTCAATGAAATAATATTTCATGCCTTTATGCATAACACAAAGTTTTATGCCCTCATGCATAACATATAATTTTATGCTTTTATGCATAACTCATATTTTTATGCTTTCATGCATAACACATATTTTTATGCTTTCATGCATAACACATAATTCATCACATAAAATCATTTTAATCAAAGGCTTGTTCCCAGCACATATTTTTTTTTTAAAACTTTGAATAAATCATTTAATTATCCAAATCAATACAATGTGCATTTCCCCAAACAATTTTGAAATGCAAGTTCACTCACCGTCTCACAAATATCCGGATTCCGCATGCTCTCGGATTAAAAATCCTCAGTCACGATCCCTTTGCCTTTCTCGGTCTTCTCACCACCTTAACACAAAATAAAATCAAGAAATTTACTATAATGCCCCCAACTAATATAAACTAATTTAAATTACTAGCGTGTGATACGTAAGAGCAAAATCGCGTCCGATTATCGCATCAACGCGGTATTGCCTAATTTCGACCGTTCAGTCGATAAATTGGCCATTAAGCCCGATTCAATTCCAAATTGATCCATTCTTTTTCTAATACCTTAATTCATCCCATACCATGTAATTGATGCCAATTTCAGCATCCTACCCTTTCCAATTCTTTATGGAAAAATTCGGCCAATGCAGTGCATTAGCACTGAAAATTTTTCTACTACATTTTTTCACTTTAATTTATCATTTTCCAATTTCTTTCATTTCAAATGGAACCATTTCATTTGAAATGAGACAATTCCTCATGCATTCACTACACACTAGGTTCGGCCAAGGAAGAACAACCATGGAATTCAATTTCTTTCTTCCATATTTTTTCATAATCATGCTTAACTACCTCTAACTACTAACATAGTCTAAATTCAATCCAATCCAACAATCCTTCCTCATCCATACCCATTTTTCAGAATTAAACTCTTCATGATATTTCCATATTTAACCATTGAAATCAAGAACAAAAGCATTGGTAAGGTAAATCACAAGCCAAAGTAAAGATTTATTACCTTTTTCAAGTGATTTCCTTTGAAAATCACACTTTTCCTTAGATTTCCACCTAGGTTTTGTGTTTTTCTCTTTTGTTCTTCTTGTTTATCCTTCAATTCTGGTGGGTGCCGACTTTGAGAGAGAAATGAGGGTTTAAATGCTGATTTTTATGGCTTAAATAATAAAATAAACAAGGTTGCCACGTGTCACCATGTAATTAGCCCGTTTTTTTGACTTTTTGACTTTTTCTCCCATTTGATCTCCACCACTTGATTCATCAAGTCAACATCTGATCCAAGGTTGACCATGGCTGGAAAAATTTATTCTGGTAGTGGAAAATTACCGAAATGCCCCCGGGATGGCAAAATTACGATTTTGCCCCTATACTCCGAAATGTCCCGGAATTTCATTATTTTCACTATCCAACCTCAAATAACACTAATATAAATCAATATTACCCAATTGGAACAAAATCGTTTCAAAAAAAATTCACGTTTAGCAGTCCGGTGGCAAAATTACCATTTTGCCCTTGTACTTCAATAACATCGAAAATCACCATTTTACACTACTAAACATCATTTTATACTCCAAAAATCATAACTGTATGTCACATAATTATATTTGGCCCAATGTGATCAAATCTTGGTTAAAAATCTCCATAAATCAACAAATGAGAAAATGACCGTTTTGTCCCTAACCGGTCAATTTTCCCGATTGACTCCAAACTGGACCTTGAACTCTGAATCACTATTTTGACCTATTCTGTGGGTCTCAGAATTTTGAAATTCCCCTTAGAATTTCTATTAAACTAGTTGAAGCTCGATTTAACTTAGTTGTACCATTAGGTACAATACCGGCTTTTCAACCAATTAGACAGGGTCTCACAAATTTCCCCCATTTTAGGCTCACAGGCATCAGTAGATAGAGAGTTTTTGTTGAGGAGGATGTTTGGAGTGGCAACCTTAATTTTCAAAGGTTCATCTCATAGTTCATATCTCTCTATTTTGGGCCCACTTAGCATTGTAAATTAAATTTTATACTTTAGTTAACTGTAGTACAGTGTGTAATAATATATTTTGCTCTTACGTTACAAAAATTATTTCCGGATATCTATATAAAAATTGTTTTATAAGAATATACATTATTTTATTCTATTAAATATAATTTTACTTAAATTGCATGTTTTAGATATCCGATTTTATTTTTGATTGCGAATTATGTATTCTCTACGCATATATAACATTTTTACCAAATTTTAAAATTTTTGACAAAAATGACCGAAATGCCCTTGTGTAGTGAATTTCGTCTTTTTCATTATTTTGATCCGAAATTGGATGAAATGCTTACAAACATGAAATTAGCAAATAAAAACTCACAAGGGAGTTGAAAAACTGGTACAAGAGCCTTGCAAGGTCTCGATTTACTCTCGGGGGATGAGGGTCTATTGAGACATTGCGGCAATTGTCATGGGCTCGATGGTAGTTCCGGGTCATGACATACTTATAATTAGTGCTGCACTCACTGACTATAAATAAAACACTACGTAGACTCTACTACTCCGCTGTTTGACATAAGAATTCCTAGGACTCCACTAAACCTAGAGCTCTGATACCACTATTGTAGTGTCACGACCTAATTTTTTGGCCATGACCATCGCAAGGACCCAATGAGCATAGCTCACTAAGTCCAAGCAAGCCTATTCCCATTTACTTTATTCCACATATGCTCGTGTGAGGCATCCACACGTAATGCACCCAGTGTGCATACAAAGCTAAATAACAATAGCATATCCAATCATACATACACACACACACCTTTCCCCGAGTGTAAACACAGCCAAATCACAATGGCATTATCGACATTAATATACATGCACTATACCAGTCATGTATTTAGCAATTTACATTGCTTACACATTTACATCCATACCAGTCAAATATAAACTTTGACAGTGTACATTACATGTACATAACCACCATCCAAAAGCCCATGACTTCCAGCGGAGACATTTACAATAAAAATGGGCAACTAATGAATGCCAAACACCTACCAGGAGACGAACAACAATGATCCCACGATCTAGGAATCTACAATATCTTGATTTGAAAACATGAATTTTTGAAAACGGTGAGTACAAAACTCAATGAGCAAACATTAGGTAGGAACAAACAATAATATCAGGAAGGGTTGTAAAAAAAATTATGATGCACATATTTGGAACACAATCATTTTGATCCCATTTATTATCAAACCCTTCCCCTCACTTCAATTTAATTTATAATTAAATAATATCGAAATTCACATATAAACACACAAATATCACCATTATCTCACCAGCTCATGTGCAACCCTCACATCGCTCACATAGTTGGAGTCATCGTATGCATCTCATGCACAAACAATATCACTCAATCTCACCAGCTCATGTGCAACCCCCACATCGCGCACATAGCTGGAGTTATCGTCTGCACCTCATGCACAAACAATATCACTCGCCATATTTCCGCATCCAATATCATCGACATGTGTTTCCCCCATATCATACACATGTACATTTATATATCAACACAACTAAATATCAATACATCTCACATATTTACACATATATGACAGCACAATTTCATGCCTTCATGCATACCACAATTCACCACATAATTTTCATGCTTTCATGCATACCACAATTCACCACATAATTTTCATGCTTTCATGCATACCACAATTCACCACATAATTTTTATGCTTTCATGCAGACCACAATTCACTACATAAAATCATTTATTTTCAAAGACTTGTTCCCGGCACATATTTTTAAGAAATTTGGATAAAATCATTTAGATTATCCATTTTCAATACATTGTGCATTTCTCAAAATAATTTGAAATCCAAGTTCACTCACAGTGTCAAAATCTGAATTCCGGGTGCACTCGGATTGATAGTCCTCAGGCGCAATTCCTTTGCCTTTTTCGGACGTCTCACCACCTTGACACAAAATAAATTAAGAAATTTACTATATTTCCCTTAAGCTAATAAAAACTAATTTCAATTGCTAACGCATGATAGGCAAATGAAAGATGCATCCGATTATCGCTTTAATGCGGTATTGCCTAATTTCGACCAATTACCCGATTAATTGGCCAATATGTCCGATTTGATTCCAAATTGCACCATTCTTTTTCTAATACCTTAATTCACCACATATCATTTAAATATTGCCAATTTTAGCATTGAAACTCTTCAATTTCTTCAGATAAAAATTCGATCAATACAGTGCATTAGCATTGAAATTTTTCCTACTAAACTTTTTCACTTTAATTTGTCATTTTCTAATTTATTTCATTTCAAATGACATCATTTCATTTCAAATGAAATCATTTCATTTGAAATGAAACAATTTCTCATTGTTCATTTGAAATGAAATAATTTCTCATTGTTTCTCAACACCCTAGGTTCGGCCTTGAGTGATTCATGGGGAAATCAAATTTTCTTTTTTACGGTTTTGCTTACTAACATGCTAACCTATCTCCAAACACTAACATAGTCTAGAATCAAGCCAATCCAAATATCATTCCTCATCCATACCCATTTTTCAGAATTCAATTCATCATGATATCTCAATATTTAACCATGAAAATCAAGAACAAAAGCATAGGTATTGTAGATCATAAGCCAAAGTGAAGAATTATTACCTTTTTCAATTGATTTTCCTTGAAAATCACACTTTGTCTTGAATTTTCACCTAGGTTTTATGGTTTTTCCCTTTGTTCTTCTTTCCTTTCCCTTAAATCTGGTGTGTGCCAAAATTAGAGAGAGAAAATGGGTTGAAATGGCTGATTTTTAAGCTTTAATAATAAACTACTCAAGCATGCCACGTGTCGCATGCTTATTTGCCCATTTTTCTAACTTTTTGACTTTTTCTTCCATTTCTTTTCCACCACTTGATTAGTCTAAGTCAAGATATGATCAAAAGATGATCATGGCTGGAAAATATGTTCTGGTGATGTAAAATTACGATTTTGCCCCCAAGATGGAAAAATTACGATTTTGCCCTTATACTCCGAAATGTCCCGAAATTATATTATTTTCACTGTCCAACCTCAAATAACACTAATATTAATCCATATTAACCAAATGGGACAAAATCCTTTCAAAAAAATTTCGGTTTAGTACTCTGGTGGCAACATTACCATTTTACCCTTGTGTACCAAAAACACCGAGAATCACAATTTTATGCTGCTAAAGATCATTTTATAATCCAATAATCATAATTGCATTTCATAAAATTATTTTTGGTCCAATGTGATCAAATCTTGGCTAAAATCTCCATTAAATCATCAAATGGGAAAATGACCGTTTTGTCCCTAACCGGTCAATTTTTTCAATTGACTCCAAACTGGACCTTGAACTCCAACTCACTATTCTAAGTCATTCTGTGGGTTTCAAAATTTTCAAATTCCTCTTAGAATTTCTATTTGAGCTAGTTCAAGGTTCGATTTACTTAATTATACCACTAGGTACAATACCGGCTTTTAACAGATTTGACAAGGTCTCACACTCTCCGCCACTAATAAAAATTCGGTCCCCGAATTTAAATGCAAAGTGGAGTGGCTTACCTTTACATATCGAAGAGGTGTGGATACTTTGTCTGCATTTCCTCCTCAGCTTCCCGTGTTACTTCTTCACTAGTGTGATTTTGTTACAACACTTTCACTGAGGCTACATCCTTTGATCAGAGCTTTTTGACTTGTCTATCAAGAATAGCTATCGGTTGTTCCTCATAAGTCAAACCATCTTGTAACTGAACGCTTTCATACCGTATTACATGTGAAGGATCTGGATTGTACTTCCTTAACATAGACACATGGAACACGGGGTGAATACTCGAAAGGTCTGGTGGTAATGCCAATCGATATGCCACTGCTCCGACCCTCTCTAAGATCTCAAAGGGTCCTATATACTGAGGACTTAATTTACCTTTCTTGCCAAACCTTATTACCCCTTTGGTTGGCGAGACTTTTAGAAATACATGGTCTCCCACTTGAAAGTCCAAATCCCTTCGTCGGTTATCAGCATAAGATTTTTGCCTACTTTGGGTTGTAAGCATCCGTTGACGAATCATACGGATTTTATCAGTGGCATCCTGTACCAACTCAAGCCCTAATAGTTTTCTTTCACCCACCTCTAGCCATCCAATGGGTGACCTACACTTCCTTCCATATAGTGCTTCAAATGGTGCCATTTGGATGCTAGCTTGGAAATTGTTATTGCAAGCAAATTCCACTAAAGGTAAATACCTACCCCATTTGACTCCAAGGTCTATTACACATGCCCTCAACATGTCTTCCAAAGTCTGGATGGTTCGTTTAGACTGTCCATTAGTCTGAGGGTGAAAAGCTATTCTAAAATCCAACTTAGTGCCTAATGCTTTCTGTAACTTTTCCCAGAATCTACTAGTAAACTATGTTCCTCTATCTGACATTATAGAAACAGGAATGCCATGTAACCGTATTATCTCATCTACATAGAGCTGGGCATACTGAGCAGCCCCATAAGTGGTCTTGACCGGAAAAAAGTGAGCTGACTTCGTCAACCGGTCAATTATAACCCAGATCGAATCATAACCCCTACTAGTTCGAGGCAAACCCGTCACAAAGTCCATGGCAATATGCTTCTACTTCCATTCGGGCACTGGTAATGGCTGTAGTAATCCTGTAGGCCTTTGGTGCTCTACTTTAACCTGTTGACACACTAAGCACTTGGAAACAAACTCAGCCACATCCCTCTTAAGTCTTTCCCACCAGTACATTTCCTTCAAATCTTGATACATCTTTATAGCTCTTGGATGTATCACATAGGTTGCCATGTGAGCCTCCTCCAATATCTCTCTCCTCAACCCATCGATATCTGGCACATAGAGTCTGGTTCCATACCTCAACACTCCATCTGTGCCTCTGGTAAACATCTTCTCTTTCTTTCCCTGAGGATCCTCTAAGACCGTAGCGACGAACTCATCTTTACCTTGTGCCTCTTTAATTCGGTACATTAGGACAGGCCTTACTCTGAAATGAGCTAGCAGTGCATCTGTCTCGGAGACCTCTAAATGCACATCCATGTCTCCCAAGCTATGCATCTCCCTAACCACTAATCTCCTGTCTGTGGAGATATGTGCTAGGCTACCCATCGACTTTCTATTCAGGGCATCTGCCACCACATTAGCTTTATCGGGATGGTAAAGAATAGTACAATCATAATCTTTCAACAACTCCATCCATCTGCATTGTCGCAAGTTAAGATCCCTTTGCTGAAATATATAATTTAGGCTTTTGTGGTCAGTATATATCTCACAAGTCTCACTATACAAATCATGTTTCCAAGCTTTTAAGGCAAACATGATTGCTGCCATCTCCAAATCGTGTGCGGGATAATTCTGTTCATGCCTTTTAAGTTGTCTTGATGCATATGCAATCACCTTCCCGTGTTGCATTAACACGCATCCTAAACCAACCAACGAGGCATCACAATATACTGTATAAACCCTTGTGCCCTGTGGTAGGCTCAACACTGGAGCTGTGGTGAGACATGTCTTAAGCTTCTCAAAGCTATTTTCACAAGTATTTGACCACACAAACTTTGTATCCTTTCGTGTCAACCTAGTCAGAGGAACGACTATTTTGGAGAAATCCTTAACAAAGTGACAATAATAGCCTACCAACCTTAAAAAGCTTCTAATCTCTGTAATCGAGGTTGGCCTTGGCCATTTCTCCACCGCTTCGACTTTCTTTGGATCCACTTGTACCCCATCCTTAGATACCACATGTCCTAAGAATGCAACACTTTCAAGCCATAACTCACATTTGGAGAACTTGGCATACAATCTATGTTCTCTCAAAATCTAAAGCACTATCTTAAGATGCTGCTCATGCTCCTCTTGACTTCTCGAGTAGACTAGGATATCATCAATAAACACCACCACAAACTTGTCCAGGTAGGGCTTGAACACTCGGTTTATCAAATCCATAAAAACTGTAGGAGTATTGGTAAGCCTAAACGACATCACTAAGAACTCATAATGTCCATACCTGGTTCGAAATGCGATCTTTGGCACATTCTCATTCTGGATTCTCAATTGATGATACCCAGATCGCAGATCTATCGTAGAAAAACATTGTGCCCCTTGCAGCTGATCAAACAGGTCATCTATTCTTGGGAGTGGGTACTTATTCTTCATTGTTACCTTATTAAGTTGTCAGTAGTCAATGTATAGTCTAAGTGACCTATCTTTCTTCTTTACGAATAGCACCGATGCTCCCCATGGTGAGACACTGGGGCGAATGAAACTTTTGTCTAGCAGGTCCTCTAATTGATCCTTGAGCTCCTTGAGCTCTGTCGGTGCCATCCAATATGGGGGTATAGATATGAGTCTAGTATCAAGAATCAAGTCTATGCAAAATTCAATCTCTCGCTCCGAAGGTAATCCGGGTAGTTCCTCAGGAAATACATCCACGAACTCATTCACTACCGATACTTGACTTATATCTCTGACCTCTACTTGGTTATCCCTCACCACCGCTAGATAACCTTGACAACCCTGCCTCAATAACCTCCTGGCAGATATGGCTGATATCAAATTGGTCAGAGCATTACTTTTATCCCCCTAGATGTTAAATGATGGCTCACCCAGGAAATCAAATCTAACTATCTTATAGTAACAGTCTACACTGGCATGACAAGGTGACAGCCAGTCCATTCCCAATATCACATCACAATCCAAGGTGTCTAACACCACTAAATTCACTAGAGTGTTCTTATCCTTGATTTGGACTACGCAAGATTGATATTCCCATTCAGCTACAAATGCCTCATTCAAAGGAGTAGATACCACTAATTGTTCTTCTCTCCTGACACAGTCTTTACCCAATCGAAATGCAAAGCATGGAGAGATAAAAGAATGAGTAGATCTAGGATCAAACAATACTCTAGCATCCATATTACAGATGGAAAGAGTACTTGAAACTACTGCATTGGACGTTTGGGCGTCCTGGTGAGTTAAAGCATACACCCTCGCTTGGCCTCTTCCTGCGAAACTTTGATGTCCAGACCCAGCTAGTCTACCCCGAGAAGAAACACCAGCACCTCTACCTCATGTCTCGCTAACTTCCTGGCCAGTTGAGACAACTGTCGAAGGAGCAGACAAAGCTGGCCGAGTAAAACTGCGAATTGAACCTTGCGGTTGTTAGGCTGTCGGGTAGTCCTCCAAATATGTCCAGGCTGGCCACAATTAAAACAAGTCCTTACAAGACAATAACATTGTCCTCTATGCGGTCTCCCACAATTATCGCAGGAAGGGACAATTTGACTACTCTGTCTAGAATTCTGCGACTGCTTCCTTCCACTAAAAGTATTCTGTCTTTATCTAACACCGACACTCGTTACATCACTTTCCCGTTGGGGAAACCTTGATCCCCTCTGTGGACCTTGACGGCTGGAGAATGAAATTCCACTACCGAAGTCTATGCGGCCTTGATAACCTTCTGTTTTGGCCCTTTTTGCTCTATCTCTTGCGGCCCTGCTCTCATCGGTCTTCATCTTAATTCTTTGAGCACAATCTACTGCCGCAGAGTACGTATGGAAATCTTGTGAGGCCACAGCCTTAAACAGTGGTTCCACCAGTCCATCCACAAACCTTTGGACTTTCATCTCCTCGGTGGAAACCAAATATGGTGCATATCGAGACAGCTGCGTAAATTTTATATCATACTGCAACACCGTTATGCTCGGAGTCTGCACCAATGCCTCAAACTCTTTAGCTCTGGTACTTTGCACACTGTGTGATAAAAATAGATCCAAGAAAGCTGTACTGAATTCATTCCAAGTCAGCGGTGCAGCACTTATCGGCCTACCTCTTCGCAATGAGTCGTACCATTCCTGTGCTACATCCTCCAACTTAAAAGCTACTAGCTCCACTGATCTAGAACTAAAGCATCCCATAGCGTTACAAATCTTTTCCATCTTGTCTAAGAAAACCTGGGGTTTCTCCGATGCATCTGACCCCGTAAATGATAAAGGCTTGAGTTTTAGGAAGTCAGTGAGTGAAACCTCTACCTGGCCTCTATCACTCTCAGGAGGTTGGCGGTCTATCAGGCCTTGGGAACTAGGGGACTCTCGCTCCACATGTCTCCCCTCTACTACTTTCTGTATATCATCCATTCGGGCTGCCATCATCTCTACAACCCGACTAACTCCTTGCAGGCCTGCCGCCAAATCCTCAATAGTAACGCCTCCAGTTGGTAGCCTAACAGTCTCATCTACAGGCTGTCCATCCTCTCTCCTACTCTCGGGCGTATCTGCCCTCACCGGCCTAGTGACCCTACCACGTTTACCTCGACCCCTACGGGTGGGTGCCTGTGGCCTATCGGTCATCTCAATAGGGACATCCTTCTCCCCCACTCGTCTTGAGGTGGCCCGTGTCTTAGGTGGCATTCTTACCTAGACAAGAGCAACACTCGTCATTAAACACAATTAAAATTAAAGTGATTTCTAAGATTGGGAATTTATGTGGTTTCTTAATTATGAAATGTGCCACGGCTCACAGTTCATAATTAAAAATCCCACATAAAAACCTGACTTTTCGCTGGACCTGACCATAACACCTTAGGACCTAACAACTTAGGGCTCTGATACCAAGTTTGTCACGACCCAATTTCTGGGCCATGACCGGCGCAAGGACCCGATGAGCATAGCTCACTAAGCCCAAGCAAACCTATTCCCACTTACTTTATTCCACATATGCTCATGTGAGGCATCCACACGTAATGCACCCAGTGTGCATACAAAGCCAATTAACAATGGCATATCCAATCATACATACACACACACCTTTCCCCGAGTGTGAACACAGCCAAATCACAATGGCATTATCGACATTAATATACATGCACTATACCAGTCATGTATTTAGCAATTTACATTGCTTACACATTTACATTCATACCAATCAAATATAAACTTTGACAGTGTACATTACATGTACATAACCACCATATAAAAGCCCATGATTTCCAGCAGAGACATTTACAATAAAAATGGGTAACTAATGAATGCCAAACACCTACCAGGAGACGAACAACAATGATCCCACGATCTAGGAATCTACAATATCTTGATCTGAAAACATGAATTTTTGAAAACAGTGAGTTCAAAACTCAGTGAGCAAACATTAGGTAGGAACAAGCAATAATATCAGGAAGGGTTGTAAAAAAAATCATGATGCACATATTTGGAACACAATCATTTTGATCCCATTTATTATCAAACCCTTCCCCTCACTTCAATTTAATTTATAATTAAATAATATCGAAATTCACACATAAACACATAAATATCACCACTATCTCACCAGTTCATGTGCAACCCTCACATCGCTCACATAGCTGGAGTCATTGTGTGCATCTCATGCACAAACAATATCACTCAATCTCACCAGCTCATGTGCAACCCCCACATCGCACACATAACTGGAGTCATCGTGTGCATCTCATGCGTAAACAATATCACTCAATCTCACCAGCTCATGTGCAACCCCCACATCGCACACATAACTGGAGTTATCATGTGCACCTCGTGCACAAACAATATCACTCGCCATATTTTCGTAGCCAATATCATCGACATGTGTTTCCCCCATATCGTACACATGTACATTTATATATCAACACAACTAAATATCAATACATCTCACATATTTACACATATATGACAGCACAATTTCATGCCTTCATGCATACCACAATTCACCACATAATTTTCATGCTTTCATGCATACCACAATTCACCACATAATTTTTATGCTTTCATGCATACCATAATTCACTACATAAAATCATTTATTTTCAAAGACTTGTTCCCGGCACGTATTTTTAAGAAATTTGGATAAAATCATTTAGATTATCCATTTTCAATACATTGTGCATTTCCCAAAATAATTTGAAATGCAAGTTCACTCACAGTGTCAAAATCCGGATTTCGGGTGCACTCGGATTAATAGTCCTCAAGCGAAATTCCCTTGCCTTTTTCGGACGTCTCACCACCTTGACACAGAATAAATTAAGAAATTTATTATATTGCCCTTAAGCTAATAAAAACTAATTTAAATTGCTAACGCATGATAGGCAAATGAAAGATGCATCCGATTATTGCTTTAACGCGGTATTGTCTAATTTCGACTGATTACTCGATTAATTGGCCAATATGTCCGATTTGATTCCAAATTGCACCATGCTTTTTCTAATACCTTAATTCACCACATATCATTTAAATATTACCAATTTCAGCATTAAAACTCCTCAATTTCTTTGGATAAAAATTCGATCAATATAGTGCATTAGCACTGAAATTTTTCCTACTAAACTTTTTCACTTTAATTGTTATTTTCTAATTTATTTCATTTCAAATGAAAATATTTCATTTGAAATGAAACAATTTCTCATTGTTTCTCAACACCCTAGGTTCAGCCTTGAGTGATTCATGGGAAAATTAAATTTTCTTTTTTACGGTTTT
Source organism: Theobroma grandiflorum (assembly GCA_036013995.1). Taxonomy (NCBI): domain Eukaryota; kingdom Viridiplantae; phylum Streptophyta; class Magnoliopsida; order Malvales; family Malvaceae; genus Theobroma; species Theobroma grandiflorum. The sequence goes on from CP142126.1 coordinate 13,057,707, forward strand.
GCTTACTAACATGTTAACCTATCTCCAAACACTAACACAGTCTAGAATCAAGCCAATCCAACAGTCATTCCTCATCCATACCCATTTTTCAGAATTCAATTCATCATGATATCTCAATATTTAACCAAGGAAATCAAGAACAAAAGCATAGGTATTGTAGATCATAAGCTAAAGTGAAGAATTATTACCTTTTTCAATTGATTTTCCTTGAAAATAACACTTTGACTTGAATTTCCACCTAGGTTTTATGGTTTTTCCCTTTGTTCTTCTTTCTTTTCCCTTAAATCTGGTGTGTACCGAAATTAGAGAGAGAAAATGAGTTGAAATGGCTGATTTTAAGCTTTAATAATAAACTACTCAAGCATGTCACGTGTTGCATGCTTATTTGCCCATTTTTCTAACTTTTTGACTTTTTCTTCCATTTCTTTTCCACCACTTGATTATTCTAAGTCAAGATATGATCAAAAGATGATCATGGCTGGAAAATATGTTCTGATGATGTAAAATTACGGTTTTGCCCCTGATATGGAGAAATTACGATTTTACCCCTATACTCTGAAATATCCCGAAATTATATTATTTTCACTGTCCAACCTCAAATAACACTAATATTAATCCAAATTAACCAAATGGGACAAAATCCTTTCAAAAAATTCCTGTTTAATACTCCGGTGGCAAAATTACCATTTTACCCTTGTGTTCCAAAAACACCGAGAATCACAATTTTACACTGCTAAACATCATTTTATAATCCAATAATCGTAACTGTATTTCATAAAATTATTTTTGGTCCAATGTGATCAAATCTTGGCTAAAATCTCCATTAAATCATCGAATGGAAAAATGACCGTTTTATCCCTAACCAGTCAATTTTTCTGATTGACTCCAAACTGGACCTTGAACTCCAAATCACTATTCTAAGCCATTCAGTGGGTTTCATAATTTTCAAATTCCTCTTAGAATTTCTATTTGAGGTAGTTCAAGGTTTGATTTACTTAATTGTACCACTAGGTACAATATCGGCTTTTAACAAATTTGATAAGGTCTCACATGTAGCGACCCTTCTCTGGTCATTACCAACGTCCGAGACCTCTGAAAAAACCCGTCAAATCCTAAACAAGCCTACCTATTACTGTCCGTCAGCTAATTGAATACAATCATCATATTATATTAAAACTTAAAATTCGTTTACAACTTCATAAACAAATTTTTAAAATTTGACTTCTAGCAGCGGAGCGACTCGGAATAAAATGCTATGAGATGCCTTTACCTATCCATAGGAACTTAGCACGTCGATGATTACATGCTAGATCGATCCTTGTCTGCAAAAAGAAAATAAAAGGGGTGTGAGTATCATAGACTTAGTGAATAGGGCGTAGATAGGAAACAAGCAAACGGTAAATCATTTGAATATAAAAATGCAATATTATAAAAATACTTTATCTCAAACGTGGGTTTTGTGCTTTATAACCTTTTTCGATTCAAATCAATAAAATTAAGCAAGCTCTTATGAAACCAAATAATATTTAAAATTTTACACAAATTACAACTCGCCCATACACGAGGAATTATTGGTTCAGTTCACAGATAACAAATAGGGGAGCTGCGAAAATTCATTTAATTCCATTTCCTCACCATGCTAAGAAACATAATTCATAATGTTAAAACTTATTTCAATCCATATAAAACAATTATATTTTATCAAAAATAAATAACAAGGCTTATGACTTCTTAAAAACTTGGCTCATGCCATAAAAATCGTTCTCATACTCGGTTCTCAAGGATACCTTGGCCCAGGGCTATCCCAACCGAGTCCGCCAAGGCTGTTAAAAGTCATTTATGTATAAACACATTTTTACGTTTGAAAAACAGCTGTTCCTTGGCGTTGACTGAGTTCACCTTCACGTAGTGGTACGGTGTGAAGTGAACTCTAAATCGTTGCCTCTGGAGTTACCCTCCACGCCTCTTTATCGAGGTAAAATGTAATACCCCATACCCTCGTTAGACACAAATAAGACTTTATTGATCAAAGGAATAATCATTTGATGCGAATTAGCATGCTAAGGAACGCTTAAGAATAAAATGTATTGCACGTGCAAAACTCTCAATTAAATAATAATATTTTTATCGAAGACAAATTAGTGAGTTCAAGGATGATTGGGAGGTAAACCGACACATAATAATGTGTTTCGGGACCAAAGAAGGTAAGTGAAAATTTTTAGAATAAAATAATATTTTATTCAATAAAATAATATTAAAATATTAATATTTTAATTATCATCGAAATTAGTCATGAAAAATGAAATATGACTAATTTAAGTGGAGGAGGAGCAGTAAAGAAGAATTTTGGACGAAAACGGTGAAAATCGTACGACGCGAATTTTAGTCGAGTTAACGCGGTGAGAAAATATTTAAATATTATGGAGACACCGCGTTGGAATGAAATCTCAATAATTTGATTTTATATATGTGAAGGAAGAATAATTTTGAAGAAAATTGAAATTTAATAAGGGTGGATACGAATGAAAAATATTAGACTTAATTTTTGGAGAGCAAAGTGTTGAAGAACTCAGAAATTTTTTCTATATACTTGAGTCTTTTGGCCATATCTCAAGATATGGACCTTCAATTGCACAAATTCTTGGACCATTGGAAAGCTCAGAGACAGAGCTACAACTTTGGTGAAGAACACTTCACCCAGTTTTGTCTCTACAATAGAGAAAATTACATTGGAAAGTGATAAGGCGTCATATGTCGGTAATGGAAAATTTCAAGGATTGACAATTAAATTTTTAGAGTCTCTTAGCACATTTTTAAGCCTAATTAAATCCTAGGTTAATTAAAGGCTTAGATGAATATTTAGAAGGTGAAATGAGGGAATAAGATAAAAAAAAAGAATAAAAGAAATAAACATGAAATCAAGATAAAAAGAAAAAAAGTAGCCATGGCTGGCTAAGCATGCAAAATGATAGTCAAACAAAATATTTTTATATGGAGGAGTGGCATGACATGTAAAGTAAAAGGAAGAAGGAAAAGTCAATAAAAGAGAAAAGCAAATAAAGGAAATCAAGGGAGAGAGGAGTAAGGGCCGGCCATACAAAATGGAAAAAGGAAAACAAAAGAAATGAAGAGAGAAATGATAGGTAAAAGAGATAAGGATAGAAGACAAGTCAAATAAGGAGGCAAAGAAAGAAATAAAAGAAGAAGGAAATGTCTAGAAGCAAAGTTGGTCAAAGAAGAAGAAAATAAAAGAAGAATCGGGAAAGAAAAAGAAGAGGAAAAGCTAGACAAAACCGAGAGACAAAGGGAGAAAAGAAATGGCATGATGGAGGGAAAAGGAAAGAGGAAAAATTCAGCCATTTTTGAAGGGAGGAAGGAGCTGATTTTGCTACACTTGTGGAGGAGGAAAAAAACTGGTACAAGTGCAAAAAATAGGCAGCAAACAGAGAAGAAAATTCGGTTATTGTAGAAGGTGAGAATCTGAAAATTTTACACTTTGTTTAGGGGCTGAAAATTCCAAGTTATTGATTCTGGAAATTGAGCTTTAAGTTGCTGAAATTTTGAGAGTTTTGGTGGCTGAAAATGGTGATGTTTGGCTGCTGCAAATTGGAGTTAAAGAAGACAGCATAGTTGCTGGAAATTTCCATGTTTCATGCCATGAAATATGAGCTATGTGGTGACCAATTTTGGGAGAAAAAAACAGAGGAGACCACGGTGGTGAAGGGAGGAGGCCACGGTGGTGAAGGGAGGAGGAGGAAGAAAGAGAAATGGGCTGAAAATGAAGAAGAAAGAAATGTAGAAGAAAGGAGGAAAGGGAGAAAAAAAAGAGAAAAAAAGAAAAAGAAAAAAAATGGGTGGGCATGACCCATGAAAAAATTAATTGGGCATGGCACAATAAGAATTAAACTTGGGGATGGCCCAATAGGAGAAAAGTGGATGGGCTTAGCCCAATGGAAAAATTTTTTTTTTGAGAAGTCATGGAGAGGCCCAAGGTCACAAGAGATGGCAAAAGCCCATTGGTAAGATTATGTTATATTTCAAGTTTTATGGGTAGTTTAATATTATGCATATTTTAGATGAAAAATATGCAGTAGCTTAAGAAAATTTAATTTAGCTGCTATCCATATACCGGTGCGATTAAGCGTGTTGAATTTAAATTGATGTTAGGAAAATTGTCATGGAGGCCTGTTGAGCGAAATACGTGATCATCGATAAATTGCAATAATTGTTGATACATGAGCGAATAAATAGTGAAGAAAAATCCCGCTATTTCGAGGTGAGTAGGGGGGGTCGATTTTAAAATATTCATAATTATATATATGTATGAATATATATGATTTAATTTGCCAATGAATTGTGAAGAGCATGAATTAGTAAAAATTTATAAAATTGTGAATGTAAATTGCTTTTAGAAATTGCTTGGAAAAAATATATATAAGATATATATGTAAAGCGTTTTAAAAGAAATGGGAAACAAGCTTTTCAATATGATTTAGTCTCGAAATCGTACCTTATATAATTGTGTGATGTGCATATGTGATTAGAGATTTAAATTCTCTATGTATGGTAATTTATGAATCATATGTTAAGATTTATTTTTATGAAAATATGATGAATTTTTATGACTTTTATATCGAATATTTAGCAATAAATTAGAATGGGACTTTAAGGGCATAAATGATTTTTAAAACAATTTTTATAAACGAAATGCGATTTTTAATTTGTTTTGAATTGATTGGCAATCGTATTAAAATTTCTTGAACTGATTGTTTTGCCTGGATTGGCCCAGTAATACTTTGATTGCCATATCATGCTATTTAAATTTTATTGATTGGTGGGTTATAAGATAGTCACTGCAGTGGCGGGTGCCGTGGACTGCCTTTTAGAGGGGCACGGCTACCCAGTTATATTCATACCTTGGTAGTAGAGGCGCAGAGGGTATCTCCTGAGGTATGGTTAGAGTTCCCTTCAGTCGACCCATCACGAGAAAGTGAACTCCGCTAACGCTAAGGAATGGCTGTGGTTTCTAAACAGAAAAATATGTTTTATGAGTACATAAAATTTTTAACAGCCTTGGCGGATTTGGTTGGGTGCCCAGGCACAAGGTACCACTGAATATGAGTTTTTGGTACGAGCCAAGTTTTATTAAAATCATAAGCCTTATTGAACATTTTTGATAAAATGAAATTGTTTTACATGGATTGAAATAAGTTTTAATATTACGAATTATATTTCTCTGTACTGTAAGAATAGAATTAAAGGAATTTTTGCAGCTCCCTTATTTGTTTTCTATGAAGCAGATTTGAAATTCCTCACGTATAGGCGAGCTATGATTTGCATACGATTTTGAATAATATTTGGTATCACGGGAGCTGGCTTGATTTTATTGATTTGATGTGAAAAATGGTTACAAGGCACAAAATCCCTGTTTGAAATAACTTGCTTTTATGATCCTGTGTTTTTATCTTCAACTGATCTGCCGTATGCTTGTTTCCTATCTATGCCCTACTCACTAGGTCGATGATATTCACTGAGTCTATGAGACTCACACCTCGTTTTATTCCCTTTTTGCATACAGGAATCGATTTGGCGTGAAGTCATCGACGTGTTGGTCTACCGTGAATAGGTAAAGGCATCTCCTAACGTACTACCTTGAGTCGCTCCACTGTATCTGTTTTTGTTAAAGGTTGAGTCATAATATTTTATTTGTTAAATTGTAAACGAGTTCAAATTTCTTTTTATATACAGCATGAATTTAAAAAATTTTATATTTTTGTGTATATGTTTGTGAACAAATAAAAAAGGAAAAAATTTATAGTGATTTTTATATTTATGATTTAATTCAATATATGAAAGTAATAATACTATTTGATGAGTGAATGTAATGGATTAACGAGGGATTCGAGACAAGCTTGTTCGAGACTTGGCGGGTTTTTCCCGGAAGTCTTGGACACCGGCATCGATCGGGGAGTGGTCATTGCAATAGTGATATCAGAGCTCTAGGTTTAGTAAGTCCTAGGAATTCTTGTGTCAAACAACGGAGTAGTGGAGTCGACGTAGAGTCTTGCCTATGGTTAGTGACTGCAGCACCTACTATAGATAAGAGACTGCGTAAACTCTTTTCTTAGAAAGCCACCTTGTATAATTATGAGTGACCATTAAATGATGAGAATTGATTGCCGTAGTCTGGGTTTGAGATGCCACCTGTGACACAAGCAATTGTTGGGAATATTTTATGTAGATGCCTTTAATGAAAGGCCGATATGATGACATACTCTTTCGACTAAAAGTGAAGGAAAGTGAAATCGGACTAATAAGTTTGTGATAATGTATTTAATTGATGAAGTTAAAAATGTGAATCATGATGGTTGATGAGAAGAAATTAGTGATTATGGATTGTGTTTAAGGACAATATAAAGGAAAACCTACGATAATGATAATAAGAGGTTTATTTTGGCAGGAATAAGTAATGATCATTGAGATCCACTCGAGGTTTATAAATTTAAAGTATTACGGAGATAGAGATTGATACTTGCATGCACTGAAGTAAGTGCACTGTATTAATTAAATCGCCCTACCCAGATATGAATGGTGTTGAATTTTGAAATATTTTAAATACGAATAGGTGCTAAATAGATGTATAGTAGCTAAAGTGGAGCTAATTTTGAATTCAATTAATTAACAATGAAATTCCAAGGTTTGATGGAATTAAATTGGGTTATAGTTACTTGTGCATGAATAAGCTCAAGGATGAAATTAAATATTGGTGATAATGTCCAGGGACATTTAAGTAAAATCTATGTTAAGTTTTAGAAATATCAGAGTGGTGCATCGGAAGCGTGGTGGGCCCATAACCCACATATCTAGAAATCTTGTAAAAATGAACCTAAAGGATAAAAAAGATTATAAAGCATATGTGGATGCCAAATTGTGATTGGAGGAGTAATGGAATAAATATGGATGTTATTACATCGCACCTAAGAAGTTTAAGGATAATTCATGTAATTATATTAAGTTGATTCTATATGGTCCGGATTAAGAACACGGACACATTGGGAGGATTTTAAGATAATGTTCATTGGGAACCAATAATTTGAAATGTTAATAAGTATACATCGAAATATTAAGGTTATGAAAGGCTTTGGAGATTAGCCTTTAATTGTTTAAATCCTCAACAAAATTGTATTAAAGAAATATTTAAGTGGTTTGGAAATGTATGGAAAAGTGTAAGGATGCACTAGTTTGATTAATTATGAGAGTTCAAATTTAAATGGTTATGTGTGGTTTGTGAGCAACCAAACAATACGTAAGGTAAAGAGTATTGATTTTTCTTGTATATAAATGAGCAAAAGAGTTATGATCAATAAGTAAGAGTAGAACTCTAACGATGAGATTGTATTCATTGCTTTAGGCATTGAACTATAAATTATGGACTTGTACCTACTCTGCAAACACCCTGACAACATAGTTTGAGAGATTTACCACTATGAAAATATTAAAGCTCAAGGAGCAAAAAGGTTATATAGCTAAGTTGGAGTTTGTGACTGATATGTTACATAAGTATGAAGATGTATTGTAAACATATAAGATGTTTGGAATGTTGGTTGAGACAACGATTACCTTGTCGATATCAAGATCTGATGAAGTTATGATCTGAATATACTTGTAGATACAAGACATAAAGTATGAAATGTATCTCTTCCATCAGTTTCAATTTATTTAATTAATTATCAAGGCAAAGTGCCTAAAAAGGATAAGCAAAGGATGAATTGCGCTTCAAGCATTTTGAGAACAAGGATAATAAGGTTTGATTAAATGATATTAGTTTTGGTAAAGGAATAAAAATAAGCTACGAGAATTATAAAGATTTATTTAGGAAGAAATAATGATTTGAGATTTCGAGAATTCATATGTTAGTAAAGACTTTGGTAATGAAGCCATGAGATTTGGCATTTGGAGTAAATTTAAGGAATTTCAAGTTAGATGTGTCGTATGTGTTGATGATGAACAAATTAATTATTGGTTAAAGAGATTGATTAAGATTATGAAGATATATACAAAGGTATTGTTAATTATTGAAATGCCTTATAGTAAAGATTGAAATTATTTAGTGAGTACTTGATCATGAAAATATCAGAGACTTAATTTTGAGAATGTGGTCACTAATGGTTATTAGATTTGAATTACTCATGATGTTGAGTATATCTGAAAGAAATAAAATATTTCATGATCTTTACGTATTATGAAGTACTTGAATGGAAATGATATGGAAGTAAGTAAACCGAAATAAAGGTGGTTTGATAAGTAGACTGGTAGTCAATGATTGAATAAATACCCGAATGTCAGAAGGTTTGATAAAAGATTAAAGTGGAGGAATTGTGGATAGCTATGTGAACATGTATAATTGATAATTTAAAGATGATTTGATGGAGATGCGATAGGATTAATGACATAATTAATTTCTCTTTATAAGAGGAAGAATAGTATTGATTTAATTTAATAAGTGTGGTGTTTACAGTTAAATGTGATTGGACATTGTCGAGTTTTCTATAAGGATTGGAAATTGATATAATTTATAAGATCAAGATCTTATATGGAGAATGTTCAACGAAAGCATTGTAGAAGAATTTTAGAATTTTAATTATTCACGATACGTCAGTTTGAATTCGAGGACAAATTTATTTTTAAGTGGGGGAGATTGTATTACTCCGTACCCTCGTTAGACACAAATAAGACTTTATTGATCAAAGGAATGATCATTTGATGCGAATTAGCATGCTAAGGAACGCTTAAGAATAAAATGTATTGCACGTGCATAACTCACAATTAAATAATAATATTTTTGTCGAAGACAAATTAGTGAGTTAAAGGTGATTCGGAGGTAAACCGACACATTAATGTTTTTCGAGACCAAAGAAGGCAAGTGAAAATTTTTGAAACAAAATAATATTTTATTCAATAAAATAATATTAAAATATTAATATTTTAATTATCATCGAAACTAGTCATGAAAAATGAAATATGACTAATTTAAGTGGGGGAGGAGCAGTAAAGAAGAATTTTGGACGAAAACGACGAAAATTCTACGACGGGCATTTCAGTCGAGTTAATGCGGTGAGAAAATATTTAAATATTATGGAGACACCGCGTTGGAATGCAATCTCAATAATTTGATTTTATATATGTGAAGGAAGAATAATTTTGAAGGAAATTGAAATTTAATAAGGGTGGATACGAATGAAAAATATTGGACTTAATTTTTGGAGAGCAAAGTGTTGAAGAACTCAGAAATTTTTTCTATATGCTTGAGTATTTTGGCCATATCTCAAGCTACAAACCTCCAATTGCACAAATTCTTGGACCATGGGAAAGATAAGAGACAGAGCTACAACTTTGATGAAGATCACTTTACCCAGTTCTATCTCTACGATAAAGAAAATTATGTTGGAAAGTGACAAGGTGGCATATGTCGGGAATAGAAAATTTCAAGGATTGACAATTAAATTTTTAGAGTCTCTTAGTACATTTTTAAGCCTAATTAAATCCTAGGTTAATTAAAGGCTTAGATGAATATTTAGAAGGTGAAATGAGGGAATAAGATAAAAAAAAAAGAATAAAAGAAATAAACATGAAATCAAGATAAAAAGAAAAAAAGTAGCCATGGTTGGCTAAGCATGCAAAATGATAGTCAAACAAATATTTTTATATGGAGGAGTGGCATGACATGTAAAGTAAAAGGAAGAAGGAAAAGTCAATAAAAGACAAAAGCAAATAAAGGAAATCAAGGGAGAAAGGAGTAAGGGCCGGCCATACAAAATGGAAAAAGGAAAACAAAAGAAATGAAGAGAGAAATGATAGGTAAAAGAGATAAGGAGAGAAGACCGGTCAAATAAGGAGGCAAAGAAAGAAATAAAAGAAGAAGGAAAGGTCTAGAAGCAAAGTTGGTCAAAGAAGAAGAAAATAAAAAAAGAATCAGGAAAGAAAAAGAAGAGGAAAAGCTAGACAAAACCAAGAGACAAAGGGAGAGAAGAAATGGCGTGATGGAGGGAAAAAGAAAGAGGAAAAATTCAGCCATTTTTGAAGGGAAGAAGGAGCTGATTTTTGGTACACTTGTGGAGGAGGAAAAATGCTGGTACAAGTGCAGAAAATAGGCAGCAAACAGAGAAGAAAATTCAGTTATTGAAGAAGGTGAGAAAATCTGAAAAATTTACACTTTGTTTAGGGGCTGTTTTGATGCCTTTTGAGGAGGATTTAGGACCTGAAAATTCCAGGTTATTGATGCTGGAAATTGAGCTTTAAGTTGCTGAAATTTTGAGAGTTTTGGTGGCTGAAAATGGTGATGTTTGGCTGCTGCAAATTGGAGTTAAAGAAGATAGCATAGTTGCTGGAAATTTCCAGGTTTCATGCCATGAAATATGAGCTATGTGGTGACCAATTTTGGGAGGAAAAAAGAGAGGAGACCACGGTGGTGAAGGGAGGAGGAGGAAGAAAGAGAAATGGGCTGAAAATGAAGAAGAAAGAAACGTAGAAGAAAGGAGGAAAGAGAAAAGAAAAAAAGAGAGAGAAAAAGAAAAAGAAAAAAAATGGGTGGGCACAACCCATGAAAAAATTAATTGGGCATGGCCCAATAAGAATTAAACTTGGGCATGGCCCAATAGGAGATAAGTGAATGGGTTTAGCCCAATGGAAAAAACAATTTTTTGAGAAGTCATGGAGAGGCCCAAGGTCACAAGAGATGGCAAAGGCCCATTGGTAAGATTATTTTATAATTTAAGTTTTATGGGTAGTTTAATGTTGTGCATATTTTAGATGAAAAATATGCAAGTAGCTTAAGGAAATTTGATTTAGCTGCTATCCATATAAAGGTGCGATTAAACGTGTTGAATTTAAATTGATGTTAGGAAAATTGTCGTGGAGGCCTGTCGAGCGAAATACATGATCATCGATAAATTGCAATAATTGTTGATACACGAACGAATAAATAGTGAAGAAAAATCCCGCTATTTCGAGGTGAGTAGGGGGTGTCGATTTTAAAATATTCATAATTATATATATGTATGAATATATATGATTTAATTTGCCAATGAATTGTGAAGAGCATGAATTAGTAGAAATTTATAAAATTGTGAATGTAAATTGCTTTTAGAATTCGTTCGGAAAATATATGTAAGATATATATGTAAAGCATTTTAAAAGAAATGGGAAATAAGCTTTTCAATATGATTTAGTCTCAAAATCGTGCCTTATATAATTGTGTGATGTGCATATGTGATTAGAGATTTAAATTCTCTATATATGGTAATTTATGAATCATATGTTAAGATTTATTTTTATGAAAATATGATGAATTTTTATGACTTTTATATCGAATATTTAGCAATAAATTAGAATGGGACTTTAAGGGCATAAATGATTTTTAAAACAATTTTTATAAATGAAATGAGATTTCTAATTTGTTTTGAATTGATTGGCAATCGTATTAAAATTTCTTGAACTGATTGTTTTGCCTGAATTGGCCCGATAATACTTTGAGTGCCATATCATGCTATTTAAATTTTATTGATTGGTGGGTTATAGGATAGTCACTGCAGTGGCGGGTGCCGTGGACTGCCTTTTGGAGGGGTACGATTACCTGATTATATTCATACCTCGGTAGTAGAGGCGCGTAGGGTATCTCCTGAGGTATGGTTAGGGTTCTCTTCGGCCGACCCATCACGGGAAGGTGAACTCCGCTAACGCCAAGGAGCGATTGTGGTTTCTAAACAGGAAAATATGTTTTATGAGTACATAAAATTTTTAACAGCCTTGGCGGATTCGATTGGGTGCCTCGGCGCAAGGTACCACTGAATATGAGTTTTTGGCACGAGCCAAGTTTTATTAAAATCATAAGCCTTATTGAACATTTTTGATAAAATGTAATTGTTTTACATGGATTGAAATAAGTTTTAATATTACGAATTATATTTCTCTGTATTGTGAGAATAGAATTAAAAGGATTTTTGCAGCTCCCTTATTTGTTTTCTATGAAACGAATTTGAAATTCCTCGCGTATAGGTGAGCTATGATTTGCATATGATTTTGAATAATATTTAGTTTCACAGGAGCTAGCTTGATTTTATTGATTTGATGCGAAAAATGGTTATAAGGCACAAAATCCCTGTTTGAAATAACTTGTTTTTATGATCCTGTGTTTTTATCTTCAACTGATCTACCGTATGCTTGTTTCCTATCTACGCCCTACTCACTGGGTCGATGATATTCACTAAGTCTATGAGACTCACACCCCGTTTTATTCCCTTTCTGCAAACAGGGATCGATTTGGCGTGAAGTCATCGACGTGTTGGTCTACCGTGAATAGGTAAAGGCATCTCCTAGCGTACTACCCTAAGTCGCTCTGCTGTATCTGTTTCTGTTAACGGTCGAGTCATAATATTTTATTTGTTAAATTGTAAACGAGTTCAAATTTCTTTTTATATGCAGCATGAATTTAAAAAGTTTTATATTTTCGTGTATATGTTTGTGAATAAATAAAAAAGGAAAAAGTTTATAGTGATTTTTATATTTATGATTTAATTTAGTATATGAAAGTAATAATACTATTTGATGAGTGAATGTAATGGATTAACGAGGGATTCGAGACAAGCTTGTTTGAGACTTGACGGGTTTTTCCCGAAAGTCTTGGACGCCGGCATCGACCGGGGAGTGGTCATTGCATAAAATATAACGAGGTTTACTGTCACGACCCGGAACTCCCATTGGGCCCGCGACAACTGCCGCGACGTCTCGATAGGTATTCGTACCCCAAATACCGACCGAAACCCCGTAAGGCTATTGTATCAGTTTTCTTACCTCCCTTGCGAACGTTGATTTCCCAACGTCATATTTTAAATAATTACTAGCCATTTTCAAACCAAAGTGACCAGAAAATGATTCTCGACTCACAAGGGCATTTCGGTTATTTTATCAAAAATTTCAAATCCAGATAATTACGTGTCAAATACTTAGAAAGTATATATTTCGAAATTAAAAACACGTTTTATTATTTAAAACGTTCATTTTTAAACAAAATAGTAATTATCAGAATATAATAAAAATGAAAGAAAATATTTAATAAAATATCTTAGTTTTTTATAAAACAATATTTACAAAGTGTTTGGTAAACAAAATTTATAGCGTAAACACAAAACAAAATCATACATATTGAAATATAAATAAGCAGAGTACGCAAGTATATTTACAATGACTCGTGGACCCACGAATACTCAAAAGTAAGGAGGACGAAAACCTACTACGAATGAAGTTGTAAAAATCAACTGTCGTCCTTCGCAAATATAGCTGTCTACAACTAGTCTGGTCCTGAAATGTTAGAAGGGAGTGTGGTGAGTTTACACAACTCAGTGAGTAAACAAATATCTCGTAAAATATCTAAAGACGAGTAATAGGAGACAAAGAAAATCTTTTTATCACGAAAGGGTTTCATAACATGAAACCTTATTTGAATCAGTGCAAGAAATTTTAATTCACTCAAGTAATAACAAATATAATAATAGTATGGCTTATGATTTATCAAAATCATGGCTCGTGCCATAAAATACATACTCGGGGATACCTTGGCCGAGGCATCTAACCGAGTTCGCCAAGGCTGTTCAAATTTATAATTTTTTCAAAAATACAGTCAATCCTTGGCGTTAGCTGAGTTCGCCTTCACGTGGTGGTTTAGCGTGAAGTGAACTCTGTTATACCTCAGGACAACCCTGCACGCCTTTACAACTGAGATAAAAGTATATAGGGGTTTTACCGTGCCACCTCTATATAGGTCGGTCCATGGAAACCCATCTACTGCAGCAAATAACAATCCACCAATTAACAAAATTTTAGCAGCATGACTAGGCTATGTTATTACTAATCAGCCTGCACGGCAAACAACAGTTCATATAATTTTCAACACAATAAACTAGTAGCCAGTCATGTCATATTTTATAAGCCATGTTGATTTAAAAATACAATTTATCATACAACAATTAGCGGTCTCCCAGTACTCTATTTTTCAAAACCACAGTAGATTTGTAAATAATTTATGACATAATTTCATTTAACACATCCATTCATAAAACATAAAAATTTATCTTTGAAATACATTTTTCATAGAATTTACCAAAACAGATAAAAATCACTTCAGATAATTAAGGTGACAGTAAGTTCACTCACAGTTGTCAAAAATTCGAATTTCAGGTGTACTCAGACTAATGGTCCTCAGGCGCAATCTCTTTGCCTTTTTCGGACATCTCACCACCTTGACACAAAACAAAATTACAGAATTTACTATATTGCCCCTAAGTTAATATAAACTAATTTAAATTACTAATGCATGATATGAAATGAAACATTCGTTCGAATATTGCTTAAATGCGTTATCGATTAAATTTGACCGATCACCCGATTAATTGACAATTACGTCCAAATCACCTCCAAATTACTTCATTCCTCCTCTAATATCTTAATTCAACAATCACATTTCAAATAACTAAATTTCAGCATTGAAATCCTTCAATTTGTTCATGGAAAAATTTGGTCATTACGGTGTACTAACATCGTAAATTTTCCTAGTCACATTTCTCACTTAATTCTTCATTTTTCCAAGCCATTTTCCTTGAAATACAAACAATTCCTCCTTGATATTCAACCCTCATGGTTCGGCCAATGAAGAACCCTATAGAAATTGAATGTGTTTCTTGTAATTTTGTTCATAACCATGCTTAACCATCACCAAACATTAACATAGTTCAAATTCAAGCTAATCCAACATCAAATTCTCTTCCATACCCATTCGGCCTCAAGGATTTCAGCATGATAATTCAATATTCAGCCATGGAAAATGAGAACTAAAGCATAGGTAAGCTAGGATTAAAGTAAAACTAAAGAAATTTTACCTTTGTTTTGCTTAATTCTTGAAAAACCCTTGAAATCTCTTGATTTCTTGGCTAATTTCTTGTTTTTCCCCTTTGTTCTCTTTTCTTTTCCTTTGGTTCAGGTTTATGCCGACTTTGGTGAGAGAAAATGAAGGTTAAAAGCTGATTTTATAGTTTAATAATAAAATACTAAAACTTGATACATGGCATAAAGCCATTGGCCCATTATTTTAATTTTTTGACTTTTTCTACTTAATTTCCCACCACAAATATTTTCATATTTATCCATTCCATTGTTAAATAAAATCCTTGGTCTTGACAAGTGCTGGAGTAAAAAATCTACAGATTTACCCCTAAGGTGAAAAAATTACGATTTTGCCCATATACTCCGAAATATATCGGAATTACATTTTTTCCACTTTTCAACCTCAAATAACACTTCAATTGATCAATCTTAATCAAATGGGACCAAAATCTTTTCTAAAAATTCTCGTTTTGTCCTCTAGTGGTGAAATTACTATTTTGCCTTTGTGCTCTAAAAATACCGAGAGTTATAATTTTTCACTGCTAAACTTCATTTTATGCTCCAATAATCATATTTTACTTCATATAATTATTCTTGGTCATTTGTGATCAAAATCTATATTAAAAATCTTCATTTTGTCCTTAAATGAAAAAATGACCGTTTTGCCCCTAACCGGTCAATTTTCTCGATTTACTCCAAATTGACCATCGAACTCCGAATTGCCATTTTAATCCATTCCTCGACTGTGAAATTTCCTATTTCACTTTAAAATCCCTATTTTATTAGTTCGAGGCATAAATCAACCTATTTGTACTTTTAAGTATAATACCGACTTTTATCAACTCTACCAAGCTATTCAGCTATGCAGGCATCATGTAACATATATAAGTATCATGTCAGATAATTTAGGGTCGGGCTTGACATTTACCGTGCCCCTCTAAATAGGTTGGTCCACGAAAACCCACCCACTACAGAAAGCTTATCCCACCAACAATCAAATCATAATAGCATGGCATGACAATTAAATTACTATCCAGCCTATCAAGGCAAAATCAACATTGCGTATATTTTCACACGAATACTAAGTTAGCCATTCATGCCAATATTGTCATAAGCCATTCAATTTCAGAACAAATTTAAAATCTCATTTCATTTATAAAAACTGTCTTAAAAATCATTTATTTCCTTGAAGAATTGTTCCAAATTCATTGCCAAACATTCAAGATAAAAGTCATAAAATTTCATGATTATGCTCACAAAATAAAGTTTAATGCATGATTCATAAAATACCGAATATAGGGAAATTAAACCTCGTCATCATGTATGCACAATACACAGATATATAAGGCACCATTTAAGAGATAAATCGGGTTGAAAAGCTTGTTTCCCATTTTTAAAACGCTTTACGTATAAGGTATACTTATACATATCTTAAACAATTTCTAAAATAATTTACAACTGCAATTTTTCTTAAAATTTTACCAACGTATGCTTTTCACAGTAATTCACGTGCAACAAATCATGCGAATATATATATATATATATGAGAATTTAAAAATCGACACCCCTTACTCACCTCACAATAGTGGGATGTTTCTTCACTATTGATTCGTTCGCGTATATATAATCATTTCTATTTGTCGGGTACCTACTTTGTTCGGCACGCCTCCACGATAACTTTTTTAGCAAAAAATTTAAATCCAATATACTTAATCACACATTTATATGGGTAGCAACTTAATTAAATTTTCCTAAACAACTTGCATATTTTTCATTCAAAATATGCATAATATTAAACTGCTCATAAATCTTAAAACATAATATTAACTTACCGTTGGGCCTTTTCCATTTCTTCATTTCCTTTGGGCCATTTTCCACGGGCTTCTCTAATTTTTTTCCTATTTGGGCTAGGCCTATTTATTTCTCTCATATTGGGCCATGCCCAATTTTATTTCTTATTGGGCCAAGCCCAATTATTTTTTTACTTGGGCCATGCCTACATTCTTTTCTTTCATTTCTTTTTCTCTTTTTCTTTCTTCCTTCTACATTTCTTTTTTCTTTCTTTTTCAGCCCGTTTCTCTCTCTTCTTCCTCTTCCCTTCACCACCGTGGCTTCCTCTCTTTCTTTCCTCTCAAAATCGATCACCATAAGCTTTAAATTTTCATGGCATTAAACCTAAAAAATTCAACAGCCATGCTACTCCCTCTAGCTCAAATTTTCAGCAGCCAATCCTCATCATTTTCAGCCACTAAAAACCTCAAAAATTCAGCAACTTCAAGCTTAATTTCCAGCAACAAGAACCTTGAATTTTCAACACCTAAACCTCCTTTAAAGTACAGCAAAACAGCCCCACCAAAGTGCAGAAAATTTTCAGATTTTCTTACCTCCCTCAAGTGCCAAATTTTCTTCTATTTTCTCTACCATTTTGCTGCCAATTTCCTGCACCTTAAACCAGTGTGCGGCAAACACCAGCCTCTACCTCCCACCAAAATTGTTGAATTTTTAGCCTTCTTCTCCTCCTATTTCACGTCACTTTCTTTTCTCATTTTTTCTCTCTTCTTTTGTTCGTTCTTTCCTTTCTCTTATTTCCACCTTTTCTTGTCTTTTTATTCCTTAACCGACCCTTTTAGGCCTTTCTTCCACCTTCTTTTTATTTTTTTTATTTCTTCTTACATGACCGGCCCCCACATCTTTATTTTATTTCTACCTTTCTTTTGTTTTTTCTTCCATCATTTGTTTCTTTTATTCTTTGGTCTTCATTCATTTCTTTCCTTTTTGTCTTCATGTTTATCTTGTCTCCTTTATTTGTTGACTAATTCAACCAACTAAAAATATTGGTTATTTGACTTTTGTTCTCACTTAGTTTATATGACAAAAAAAATCACATGGTAAAATCTTAAAACTTTTTCCATCATTTTTCATATTCAAAAATTTAATTCTTTCGACACGTGTAAAAATTCCAATTTCCATCTATCATCCTTCTCTTACACGTGTATAACCAAAATATTAAAATCGCATTTCAACGCGGTGTCTCCATAATATTTAAATATTTTCTTACCGAGTTAACTCGACTAAAAATTCACGTCATACGATTATTGCCATTTTAGTTCAAAATTCTTCTTTACTTTTCCTCCCCCACTTAAATTAGTCATATTTCATTTGTTCATGACTAATTTTGACAATAAATAAAATATTATTTTATTCTAAAATTTTTCACTCGCCTTTTTTGGTCCCAAAACACATTATTATGTCTCGGTTTACCTCTGAATAATCTTTTAGCTTACTAATTCAACTCCAACGAAAATGTTATGTTTAATTATCATTTTTACACGTGCGAAATATTTTTTCTCTTGAGCGTTCCTTTCATCCTTTATCGTTCTTTAGCACACCAATTCGCATCAAATGATCATTCGTTTAATCAACAAGGTCTTTTGTGTGTCCAACGAGGGTACGGGGTATTACACAAAGGGAGCCATTTTTGCTGCAATAACTCAAATGGAAATACTTAGCAATTCTCAAGGTACAACATGCATGATTCACATACATTACAACCATAAACCATATTCATAAACTTTGCATTACATAAGTATTTATACACAAATACCGCCACTGCCTCACCTAGCTTGTCAAGCCTAGCTTTATTATATACTTACCATGTCATTCATGTACTTGATAGCATGTCTGCATACTGGGATGCCTCGAAAAATCGTTAAAAGTCGGTATCATACCTAATGGTACAATTAAGTCGATTAAAGCCTCAAACAAGTCCAAATAGAGATTTTAGGATGTATTTGAGAGTTATTGAACTTTATAATATCTTAATATGGTGATTCGAAGTTCGAGAATTGATTTGAAGTCCAATCAGGAATTTTCATAAGGTAGGGGCAAAATGGTCATTTTGCCACCCAAGGGCTAAATTGGAATGTTAGATGAGATTTTGACCAAGTTTGACTATTTGGAGCATAATTTGAAATTGAGAAGTGAAAAATTTCAATTCTGACATTTTTTCGAACATAAGGGTAAAACGGTCATTTCACGTGTCCACGAGACCGTAATTGGAATTTTTGAAATTTTACACCACCTTGACACTTGTCAAGCCCATTAATTTCACCTATTATCATTTTTATACCTTGGATAATTAAGGTATTATATGTGGTGGTAAGAAAATGCTTAATAGTTAAGTTTTTAACCATGAACCAATCACACGTCGACACATGTCAAGCTTTAATTTTTTTATAATTTTCTTTATAAACCAGCATAAACCTTTCCCAATTCACTCTTTCATCCCGTGCAAGCCAAGGAAAAAGGGAGAAAGAATCGAAACGAACCTTGAGGAAGAAAATTCAAAAGAAGTTTATCGGTTATCGAAAAACGACGCGGTCTGAAGTAAGATTTCACGATTTTAGCTTAAGATTTACCTTTCCCATGCTTTCTTTTTCATTTTCTATGGTTGAAACTTAAATTTTTATGAAGGAAGTCATGTTGGCCGAATTAAGGGGGGGGGGGGAGGTTTTGATGATGGTTTTTGTTTGATTTCATGTTATCTAAGTGTTTTTAGTTGTTTTGTGGTATTCGGTATGAAAAATAAGCATGAAAACCACATGTCCTTCACCAAACCCTCCTTGGCTGAATTTAATAGGGGATATGTTGATGATGAATTTTGTTATATTTTGTATTATTTAGCTCATATTTGATGATTTATGGTGTTGGTTATCGACAACGGTTATCGAAAAATATAGTTCCTTTAGTAAACAACTTGAACGATAACGAGAAAACCATAGTAAATGGACTTGGATTTGATTTCTAATGATATATGGATATATTGGACTGTGTTGACACTGATTAGCACGTTAGTTTGGAGTCAGAATAAGTTTCGGATATGATAATTTAAGCCACAGTCAAGTTCATTGAGGTACTTTGGGTGTATTTGGAGTATCAGAAGTGCAATGAATATGTTTGGAGTTGAATCGAATGTTTTTGGTTAATTCAATAGTGTATAGTTCGAGTTAGGTCGAATACCATTTCAGTATAATAACAATTGAACCTACGTAGAACACCATCTTTAAGTGATTATTCAAACATTTCTCATTCAATTTCATGCATTCATATAGAGCTTGAAATAGTTTTATAACAGTTTGGTACAAATATATTGAATTACTTGTTGTGTATTATGTATAGGGGGTGAGCCTTCTGGTAAGGTAAGAATATCATACCCGAGGACCAAGAGTAGGAGTACTCCCATTTTAGTGAGTAAACAGAGTATCATCTTAATTATCTAAAGTAGTTTATACCCATTTTTATGATTTTAAAGAATAATGAATTTAAACTGTAAATTATTATATTTTACAATTGAAGTGTTAGTTAAATGAAATAAGATTCATAAATTGTTTTGAAATTGAATGCTAGTTTTGGAAATTGAGTAAGTGGAGACTACATACTTGTATTATATGTATATGTTTTGACAATTGTTAGTTATGTCGACCCTACTTTGTAATGAATGTTTCGGCATAACGAGATTTGTAATTGATATATGGTTTGAATTGATGGCTTATGACAACATGATGGCATGAATGGCTGGATTTGTGGTTGTCTGGAATATATGAACTATTTTGTTTTACCTTGATAGGTTGGGTAATATCATATTAGCCATGTCATGTTGTCGAAATTTTATTGATTTGGTGGGTTATTTGATTAGCTTATTGCAAAGGGCGGGTTTTCGTGGACCGGACTATTAGAGAGGCACGATAAACCCCGTTATATTTACCTTAGTATAAGAGGCGCGGAGGGTATCTCCTAAGGTAGTTTAGAGTTCACTTCACGCCGAACCACTACGTGAGGGTGAAACTTAACCAACGCCAAGGAACGGTTGTGTTTTTAAACCTAAAAACATGTTTTGTGTGTAAATGTGTTTTAACAGCCTTGGTGGACTCGGTTGGATGCCTGACGCAAGGTGTCACCGAGTACGAGTTTTGGCACGAGCCAAGTTTTTAAAAGAGTCATAAGCCTTGTTGATTATTTTAATGAATTGTAATTGTTTTATTTGGGTTGAAATGAGTTTTAATGTTATGAATCATATTTTGATGAAATGTTTTAATTGTCTCCATTTACTCGACTTTAGATGTTATAGATGATCTTTACTTACTCACTAGGTTTATAAAAACTCACCACACTTCTTTCACCCATTTCAAGCTCAGGGCAGTCTGTAGACAGTCGATTTTGTCGAGGGTTTGCGGTTGGATTCGCACCTTTAGAAATTGTAGGCCTACAATCTTGTTTATTTTTGTTATTTGGAGCTCGCATGTCATTGTAGAATGTTTTTGTATACCTTGGCGCAGTGTGCTATTATATATATGAATTTATTTTGTTATTACTTTTCATTAACTGTTTTCATAGGATTCTATAAATATTGTTTTGTATGAAAATATAATATTTTTATTAAATATTTTTATTTAGTTCGATTAGCTATAATTTCACTTTAAATGGATGATTCAGATACCTAACTTTATTTTAGACATGAAATGTATATTTTTCATTTATATCCTATATTTTTAGCAGGTTTCGAAATTTTCGGATAAAATGACCAAAATACCCCTATCTGGTAGAGATTACTTTTTGACTGTCTTTGATTTGAGAATAGTCTATATTCCTTTAAAACATGATATTTAGTAACTGTTGCTCACAGGGGAGGTGCAAAACTGATAGTAGAGCATTGCGAGGTTTCGGTTGACATTCTGGGTAAAGTATGTTTATCGAGACATCGCAGCAATTGTCACGGGCTCGAAGAGAGTATCGGGCCGTGACATAGCTTATGTGCAACCCCCACATCGTGCACAACAATGTCATCCTCCACACTCCCGCACCCTGTCATCTCCAGCATGAGTATCTCCCCACATCGTGCACACGCACGGTTATATTTACTCATCACTGGCATGTGCATCCCCCCACATCATGCACATGTACGATTATAGTCAGTCATCACAGCCTTGTGCATCCCCCCACATCATGCACACACATAGTTATATTCATTACACAATATTATCTACAGATGTACAATACATAAATATACATATCAACACATAAAGGGATTTTGCAAATTCATTACAATCAGATTTCATAATAAAAAAAGGTCTCATCAAAGGCTTGTTCCCATATGCATTGTGAAGAAAAGACAATTTAAACAATTCAAGTGATTCGTTTCAAAGTATATGCACCTACTCAAAACATTTTAGTCCAGGTTCACTCACCTTACAATAGCGGGATATTACATCACTATCTATTCAAAGGTGTGTCTAGCTATTCCTACTTGCCGATCGCTCCTTATTTCCTCCCACACACCACCATAGTACACTACCTTTACTGTCACACTTCCTAGCAATAATCCCAATTCAATATCTTTAGCATACATCATTTATACTTCTCTTTTTCACTCAATCACGAATCCTTATTCAACTTAACTTATATCTTCATACATTCTTTACCAAAGTGACTTTTAGCCTTTTCTTGCATAATTCTTTAGATTATAGATACCAACAACTTATTTTTGACTCTAGCACATATATAAATCTTGTCTAAGGATATTTATCAAGTTTATCCATCATTTCCACAACAATTTCCCTACATATCGCAGCAACTATAAATTTGCTTCCATCAAATATTTTCTAAGTCTACATGTACCATTATTCTCATTTACATGTTGCCACCAAAGCATAACATTAATATTCATTCATGCACACCAACATCCATAACCTTTTAAACCTTTCCTACAACACATATCTACACACCAACTCCCAATTAACATAATTGCCTTCCAACCATTCCCATGACATTACAAAAACACTACATATGCACACAATCATTCTCATAATATTAAACCAATCATAAGCTTCAAATTGTAGCATTAAGCTTACCACTTGGTTTTAGCTTGAATTTCACGTAACAAAATTCATAGTTTCCTCACACTCATGGTCACCATAGCTACCACAAAATGATTCACACATTATTTTTTCAAGGATTTAACTAATCATGAACTTAAAACACAAAAATGCTTACCTTTGCTTGCTTGAATTACAAAACCAAGCTTTTTTTTCTTCCTTTCTCTCTTTTTCTCTTTTCTTCTCTTAGGGTTTAGATGTATTGGAAATTGGAATTAGAAGTGCAGGTTTAGTGCCCAAAAAGTTTGGAGAAGAAAGAAGAAAAAAAAGGAAATAAGAGGAAAACAAGGAAAAGAAATGGAGAAAAATTCAAATTTTCTCATTTCACCATGAAAATGGCATTGGAAGCTTCAAGAAGAGGAAGAAAGTATCTTGCTGAAGGAGATAAGGATGGTTATGGCTAATAAAGATGAGAGTCAAAGCTTCCTTTGGAAGCTTTGACCAAACTTTATGCAAAAATACCATTTTGCCTTCTGAATTTTTACCTTTTTTTAATTTAATCCTCCCAATACTCTTTTAACTCTAATTTCCTTTTATTATCTTCTATTAACATGTACAAACAAAATATAAGGTTTGCAGTTCAACACGGTGTCTCCATAATATTTAAAATATTTATTTACCCACGCTATCTTTATTTAATAAAGACATGTGGGCCCCATTAACATCATTTTTCTCTAAAATTTTCTTGTTCTTCTTCTCCCCCACTTAGATTGACCATATGCTCCTTATTCACGAAAAATTTCGACATCAATTAAGATATTAATATTTTAATATTATTTTATTAATAAAATATAATTTTATTCTAAAATTTTTCACTTGTCTCTTTAGTGCCCAAAATACCTTATTATGCTTCAATTCACTTCTGAATCACTTTTTACCTCATAAATTCTTTTCCAATAAAAATATTATTATTTTCTCATGTGTGAAATATTTTATCTTAAAATACTCTTTTCACCTTTCATCACCTTTAAACATTATAATTAACCTCAATTGGCATCCAATAAGCTTTATTATCTACCATATCAAAGTACAAGTTATTACAGTCTCCCCCATTTAAATAGAATTCGTCCTTGAATTCTCCTTATCGTCGGATTGTTAATCTCATTCAATGGTCATATTTCATTTCTTTCTTTGTAGGGAATTTTGATTTTAAGCACTTCGTTATGTTCAATTTGACTAGAACACTTTACATGGTCAAGGTGCGTAATTTATATCTGTTATCCTCTTTGAGTCAAAAACACAGTACCTTTCTCAATCGTTCTTCCTTATCATTAAGATCCCGAATATGCCTTTAATTTCCCTCACTAACCTCAAACATATCTTTATTTTGATTCTTGTCAAGCTTTTAGTCATTCATTCACCTCGTTTACCTCCAGTTCGACTATAATATCTCATTTATATATGTTATCATCTTTTATTAAATTTGAACCATAACTCCATCTTAATCATACCGATTTCAATCACTTTTTATACTTACTTATGTATACCTAATCACCATCTTATTACTTCCTTCATTATCAAACTTCTCGACATTTTTTCATTCATCTTATCCCCCTACACTATTATGTAGCTTACAGTATTATAAACATGCCATATTCATTTTTGTACGTATCCTCAATGTTGGGAGAGGTTAACGGCTTCAATTATTCCCACATACTTCATGTTTACCTTACATTTATGCAGCTTCAATCTTCTTAATTATATTAGTCCATCTTGTATGACTTAGCCACGTTATAGATTGCATTTCCTTGATATCATTTCCTTGACTATTTTCCCAAAATTTCTTATGTCAACATAGCTAAACTCTTGATAGAATTTCTTATCATCGTATCATCTATACAACTCATCAAATGTATTGAGTTCAAATCTCGAACTACTAAGAACAATTCTTCACTTTAGTTGATCATATTATTAGCTCCACACATACATATGTATACGCACATTCAGATGTCTACATTCCTCATTATGTGTAGGGATCTTTGTTTTCAAGTGCCTTTAAACTAATTTCTCTTTGTTCGTTCCCATCCATAACCAAGATTCAATATAATAATCTTCATAATTCATGTCAACATTCTTGTCAGGCCCAGCTATACAATATATTTATTATACCATTTATAAATTAGAAAACATGTCAGCTTACTTAAGTATCTCGAAAATCACTAAAAGTCAGTATTGTACCTAATGGTACAATTAAGTTGAAATAAGCCTTGAACTAGTCCAAATAGAGATTTTAAGATGAAATTGAGAATTTCAAATTCTCAGAATGACTTAAAATGGTGATTCAGTGTTCGAGGATTGATTTGGAGTCAAATTGAAATTTTCATGACCTAGGGGCAAAATGGTCATTTTGCCACCCAAGGTTAAGATTTGAATGTTAGAAGAGGTTTTTGACCAAGATTGACTAAAATTGATCATTTGGAGTATAATTTGAGGTTGAGAAGTGAGGAAATTTAATTTCGGTATTTTTTCGAGCATAGGGGCAAAATCATCATTTTGCCACCCAAGGGCGAAATTGTAATTTTACACCATCCAACACATGTCCAGCACATGAATTTCATTTTATATCATGGATAATTATGTGTGGTGGAGAAAAATTGCTTAATTTTAAGTATTGCACATGGACCAATGGGATGGTGACATGTGGCAAAATTTTATCCATGTAATATTTTTCTATATAAACCCATTTAAACCTTATCCATTTCATTTCGCTTAGCTAGCCATAGCAAGAATAAAAGGGAGAAAAGAGAGAACAAACCCTAGAAGGAAGAATTCAAAGGGAAATCATTTGATTTCAAGGAAACAAGCAATCAAAGGTTAAATTTCTTAATTCTAGCTTGTGATCTATCTTTCCTATGCTTTATTTTGCATTTTCCATGGTTGAATCACATGATTTCTTGAAGGATTCATGGTTGACCTATTTTAGAGAGAGAAGATTTGATAGTTGATTTGGTTAGATTTTAAGTTATTTAGGTGGTTTTAGTCAATCTATCATGTTTAGAATGAAAACAATTAAGAAAAATCACTTGTCCTTCACCCACCCACAAGGTCGAATTTCATAGAGAGGATATTAGTGATGAATTTGATTGAATTTCAAGTGATTTGGTTAAGAATTAATGGTTTATGGTATAAAAATCAAGTATGGAAAAATTATAGTGTTAGTGCACTCACCATGGCCGAATATTCCAAGAGAAAATGTGAGGGTGATTTTGCTAAATTTCAAGTCCTTTAAATTGTGTTTAATGATTTAGAGTATTGAGAGAGAAATGGAATTGTTTGGAGTTGAATTGGACGTATTGGCCAATTAATCGAGTGATAGATCGAATCAAGCCAATACCATTTTATTTAGGTACACAATTGAACTTACATTGGACATCGTATTTGAATGGTTACCTGAGCATTTAGCACCCCATTTCAAGCATTAGTACAAAGCTTGAATTGGTTTTATAACGGTTTAGCACAAATGTAGCAAATTGCTTATTGTGCATTATGTCTAGGTGGTGAGCATTCTGGCAAGGGCAAAAAAATTGTACCTGAAGATCAATAGTCGGAGTACTCCAAAATTCGATTCCCATTACTGTGAGTAACCTTACTATCATCTTAATTATCTAAGGTAGTTTTTATCTGATTGTGTGATTTTATGGAAAATGAGTTTAAATGATAAACTCTTATGTTTTATAAACAAAATTGTGATTTAATGAAATGATTTTATAAATGATCTTGAAATGGAATGATGGCTTTGCAAATAGAGTAATTGGAGGCTACTTGTTGTGTTGTAAATTTATGGTTTGAACTGAATGGCTTATGGCAATATTTGCATGAATGGCGAAATTGGTATTTGTGTTGAAATATATGAACTGTGTATTTAGCCTTGAGAGGCTGTGCAGTAAAATAACTGACATGTCATGCTATTGAATTGGTATTTGTGTGAGTTTGGGATTCGAAGCTTGGCGAGGAGGTCTTGCAGGAGACCTGTCACACTGCTGTTAAGCGCGGGAAAAGTAAGTCAAGTGATGAGGACTTAGACATAACACTACTTTTATTGAATTGACAAGTTATAGAATGGTCATTGCAGTGGCGGGTTTTGTGGACTAGCTTTTAGGAGGGGCACGGTTCCCGGGTATATTTTTACCTCGGTTGGAGAGACGCGTAGGGTATCTCCTGAGGTATGATAGAGTTCACTTCACGCCGAACCACCACGTGAGGGTGAACTCAACTAACGCCAAGGAACGGATGTGTTTTCAAACATAAAAATATGTTTTATGTGTACATGAAATTATTAACAGCCTTGGCGGGCTCAAATGGATGCCTGTAATCAAGGTGTCACCGAGTATGAACTTTAGCACAATCCAAGTTTTTCAAGAAATCATAAGCCTCGTTGTTTATTTGGGTGAAATGAATCTCTTTTATCTTATTGAAATGAGATCGAAATGCTACGAATGATTTTATGCCAATCTATTTTAACTGTCTCAATTTGTTGGACTTTAGATATTTAGATAATATTTGTTTACTCACTGGGATTATATAATCTCATTACCCTCCTTTCCACCCATTTTAGGCTCAAGATAGTCAGTAGACAGCTAATATCGGTAAGGACAACAGTTGGACTTGCATCCTCACAAACTGTAGGTTCATAACTTTCAATACTTTTGGTCATTCGGGGGCCCACATGTCATTGTAAATTAAATTGCATACTCTGGTTATTTTTACTACTGTATGTATGAATTTATTTTGCTTTCACGTTACAAAAATTATTTACGGATAACTCTATAAATATTGTTTTATAAAAAAATAAAATATTTTATTAAATATTTTTATTTTATTCTAATAGTTACAATTTCAATTAAAATGAATGTTTTAGATACAAAAACATATTTTTGGTTATGAAATGTGTATTTTCCACCCATATATTACATTTTGGACTGATTTCGAAATTTTTGAAAAAAAAATGATCAAAATGCCCTTGTGAGGTAAAAATTATATTTATATTGGTTTGACTTGGAAATAGCTTATAAATATTTAAAACATGGTATTTAGTGATCATTGCTCACAAGGGAGGTGAGAAAATTGATAATTAAAACCTTGCGAGGTCTCGATCGACATTCTGGGTAATGAATGTCTATCGGGACATCGCGACGGTTGTCACGGGCTCAAAGGGAGTTCCGGGTCATGACAATTAGATTGGTATTAAAGTTTTTGGTTTTAAAGATATTTTAAAAATTGCAGTGTCAGTGTGGTCCCAAGTTAAGTTAAGTTACGTTAGGTTAGATTGAAGAGAACGAATGCATCTGCATATAGAACTTGGAGTTGTTTAAACTCGTTCTATTTCTTCTTGTAGATCTTATGTGAGCATGAGTCATAGACAGAAGGCTATATAAACTTCTGTTCCTAGTAATCTACTTCCTTGTTAATGTCATGTAAAGGTCATAAGTGATGTCGTTGTCCGGGTTTGAGATACCACCCGTGACACGAGCCAGTGTTAAAGAGATTTTAAAGCGAATGCTCCTAATGAAAGATTAATGCAATGATATATCCCTCCGACTAAGGATGGAGAAATTGGGAGCTGGACTAATAGGCAGTGATAATTTATTCATTTAGTGGAGTTATAATTGAACTCATGGTTGTCAATTGGAAAAAGATTTAGAGACTATGGATTGTATTGAGATTAATGTAAAAGAGCACGTGTGATAATGGTAATAAGGGGTGCACTTTGATTAGAATGAATAGTGATGGTTGTAATTCATTTGGAGTGTATAAATTAAGCATTGAGGTAAGAGTAAACTAATACTTATGTGTAATACCTCGTACCCTCGTTGAACACAAATAAGACTTATTTGATCAAACGGATGATCATTCCAATGTGAATTAGCATGCTAAAGAACGACAGAGTATGAAAGAAACGCTCAAAAGAAAAATGTTTCCCATGCATAAAAATAATAATTAAATAATAATATTTTTGTCAAAGATGGATTAGCAAGCTAAAAGATTATTCGGAGGTAAACCGAGATATAATAATGTGTTTCAAGACCAAAGAAAATAAGTGAAAATTTTTGAAATAAAATAATATTAAAATATTAATATTTTATTTATTATCGAGATTAGTCATGAAAAAATGAAATATGACTAATTTAAATGGGGGAGGAGCAGTAGAGAAGAATTTTGAATGAAAACGGTGATAATCGTATGACGCGAATTTTTAGTCGAGCTAACGCGGTAAGAAAATATTTAAGCATTATAGAGACACCGCGTTGAAACGCAATTTTAATATTTCGGTTATAAACGTGTAAGAGAAGGAAGATAGATGGAAATTGAAATTTTTACACTCGTCAGAAGAATTAAATTTTAAAATATGAAAAATGATGAAAAAAGTTCTAAGATTTTATCATGTGATTTTTATTGTCACATAAACTAATTAAGAAGAAAAGTCAAATAACTAATATTTTTAGTTGGTTGAATTAGTCAACAAAGGATGTAAATAAGGTGAGGGTGAAGACAAAAAGACAAATGAAGAAAGAAATAAAAAAAACAAATGATGGAAGAAAAGACAAAAGAAAATAAATGAGAAATCAAAGAAATATGGGGGGGGGGGGGGTGACCACATGAAAAGTGTCACGACCCA
The DNA here is from genome assembly GCA_036013995.1 of Theobroma grandiflorum. Taxonomy (NCBI): domain Eukaryota; kingdom Viridiplantae; phylum Streptophyta; class Magnoliopsida; order Malvales; family Malvaceae; genus Theobroma; species Theobroma grandiflorum. The sequence goes on from CP142126.1 coordinate 13,087,188, forward strand.
ATTTCTCGGGTCATGACCGGCGCATGAGCTCAATGAACATAGCTCACTAAGCCCAAGCAAGCCTATCCATTTACTTTTACTTAACAAATTTATCATATCACGCATACACACACACGCCTTTTCCCGGGTGTGAACATAGCCAAATCGCAATGGCAGTTTTAGTAACAATATATATGCACCATACCAGTCATATATTTAGCGATTTACATTGCATATACATATTCACATAGTTAGATTGTATTCATAATACAAAAAAACCCATGACTTCCAGTAGAGACATTTACAGTAAAAGAAATGGGTTGCTACTGAATGCCCACCTTCTAACCAGGAGATGCATTACGGGGACTCCTCGATCTAGGGTCCAACAGTCTCCTGATATGAAAAAATGAATTTTTATAAAACATGAGTACGAAACTCAATGAGTGAATATTAGAAGAGAACAAGCAATCTTAATCGAAAATTTGACAATCATGATGCACCGGTTGAAAATGAGACAATTTTTTATCTAACTAATATTTAAACCCTTTTTTCCACTTACCCCGGGATTTGTTCTAGCTAGATAGCAAAATCGACAATTATCGCTGTAGCGAAATTTCTAGTGTAGCGAAGCGAAATCAAAACCCATCGCTGCACGAGGGTTTCGCTCATCAATATGAGGGTTCCGTGTTAAACCCCTTTTTCTCAATTTAAGGCAATTCACATACCATACAATCACATATATACTCATAACTTGAGCAATCATGTATATCTACACAAAGACATGAGCAATCATATATATATATATATATACCACCAAGTCACCTCTGTCCTGAGTGGTAAAAGAGTCATTTCTCTAAGTAGTTGCAAGCGTTACGTATCGCCGTCCCTACAAGCCCCTGGACAGCGAATCACGCTTCACCAAAGTTCACGCGTGATAATTTCCAAGAATCGTGGGCGTTACGTATCGTCGTCCCCACTTTACTCAATTCTGAATTTCTAGGAGTCGTGGACGTTACGTATCGCCGTCCCCACTTTGCACACCATTTCAAGCATGTGCATTTTCTCCTTCACACGTGCACGGTGATAATAATTTCACAACATTTCTTAACAATACATGTAAACATCATATAAATGTTCATATTTAGCACAATCAAAATTCACATGAATGAAATAATACTTCACAAAAAGCTTGTTCCCATGGTACCCATTCTTTTTAAAGAAGATTGAATAAAATCATTCAAGCATTTTATTCAAATAGGTACAATTTTCCCAAAACCATTTGTGAAATGCAGATTCACTCACAGGATTTTCGGGAGTCGAATTCGAGCGCTTCGACTGCTAATCCTCGAATGCGATTTTCTTGCCTTTATCCGAGGGTTCACCACCTTGACACAGAAAAAAATTAAGAAATTTACTATATTGCCCCTAAGCTAATATAAACTAATTTAAATTGCTACTGCATAATAGGCAAATGAAAAATGCGTCCGATTATCGCTAAAACGCAGTATTGACTAATTTCGACCGATTACCCGATTAATTGGCAATTATGTCCAAATCACATCCAAATTAATCCATTTCTCCTTTAAAACCTTAATTCATCACACACATTTCTAATAACAATTTTTTCAGCATTTAAACCCTTCAATTTTTTCGGATAAAAGTCTGGTCATTATAGTGCATTAGCACTGTAATTTTTCCTACTAACTTTTTTTCACTTTAATTTGTCATTTTCTAATTTATTTCATTTCAAATGAAATCATTTCATTTGAAATGAAACAATTTGTCATTGATTCTCAACACCCTAGGTTCGGCCTTGAGTGATTCATGGGGAAATCAAATTTTTTTTTTTTACAGTTTTTCTTACTAACATGCTAACCTATCTCCAAACACTAACATAGTCTAGAATCAAGCCAATCCAACAATCATTCCTCATCCATACCCATTTTTCAGAATTGAACTCATCATGATATCTCAATATTCAACCATGGAAATCAAGAAGAAAAGCATGGGTATTGTAGATCATAAGCCAAAGTGAAGAAATGTTACCTTTTTCAATTGATTTTTCTTGAAAATCTCACTTTTCCTTGGATTTCCACCTAGGTTTTCTTGTTTTTCCCTTTGTTCTTCTTTCATTTGCCTTAAATCTGGTGTGTGCCAAAATTAAAGAGAGAAAATAGGTTGAAATGGCTGATTTTTAGGCTTTAATAATAAAATAATCAAGCATGCCACGTGTCGCATGCCTATTTGCCCATTTTTTCTAACTTTTTGACTTTTTCTTCCAATTCTTTTCCACCACATGATTATTCTAAATCATGATATGATCAAAAGATGACCATGGCTGGAAAAAGATGTTCTGGTGGTGAAAAATTACGGTTTTGCCCCCAAGATGGCAAAATTACGATTTTGTTCCTATATTCCGAAATGTATCGAAATTATATTATTTTCACTGTCAAACCTCAAATAACATTAATATTGATCAATATTAACCAAATGGGGCAAAACTCTTTTTAAAAAAGAATTCCCGTTTAGTCCTCTAGTGGTAAAATTACCATTTTGCCCTTGTGCTCCAAAAACACCGAAAATCACAATTTTACATTGCTAAACATCATTTTATAATCCAATAATCATAACTGTATTTCATATAATTATTTTTTGATCCAATGTGATCAAATCTTGGTTAAAAATCTCCATTTGATCATCAAATGGCAAAATGACCGTTTTGTCCCCAACCGGTCAATTTTCTCGATTGACTCCAAACTGGACTTTGAACTCCGAATCATTATTCTAAGGCATTTTGTGGATCTCAGAATTTTCAAATTCCTCTTAGAATTTCTATTGGAGCTAGTTCAAGGTTCGATTTAACTTAACCGTACCACTAGGTACAATACCGACTTTTAACCAATCTAACAAGGTCTCACACTCTCCCCCACTAATAGAAATTCGGTCCCCGAATTTAAATTCAATGTAGAGTGGCTTACCTTTACATATCGAAGAAGTGTGGATACTTTGTCTACATTTCCTCCTCAGTTTCCCATGTACTTCTTCACTAGTGTGATTTTACCACAACACTTTCACTGAAGCCACATCCTGTGATCGGAGTCTTTTGACTTGTCTGTCAAGGATAGCTATCGGTTGTTCCTCGTAAGTCAAATCATCTTGTAATTGAACAGTTTCATACCGTATCACATGAGAAGGATTTGGATTATAGTTCCTCAACATATACACATGGAACACGGGCTGAATACTCGAAAGGTCTAGCGGTAATGCTAATCGATATGCCACTGCTCCGACCCTCTCTAAGATCTCGAAGGGTTTTATATACCGAGGGCTTAATTTCCCTTTTTTACCAAACCTCATTACCCCATTAGTTGGCGAGACTTTTAGAAATACATGGTCTCCCATTTGAAACTCCAAATCCCTCCGTCGGTTATCAACATAAGACTTTTGCCTACTTTAGGCTGTAAGCATCTTCTAGCAAATCATACTGATTTTATCAGTGGCATCCTGCACCAACTTAGGCCCTAACAGTTTTCTTTCACCCACCTCTAGCCATTCAATGGGTGACCTACACCTTCTTCCATATAGTGTTTCAAATGGTGCCATTTGGATGCTAGCTTGGAAACTGTTATTGTAAGCAAATTCCACTAAGGGTAAATACCAACCCTATTTGACTCCAAGGTCTATTACACATGCCCTCAACATGTCTTCCAAAGTCTGTATGGTTCATTCAGACCGTCTATCAGTCTAGGGGTGGAAAGCTGTACTAAAATCCAACTTAGTACCCAATGTTTCCTGTAACTTTTCCCAGAATCTACTAGTAAACTATGTCCCTCTGTCCGACACTGTAGAAACATGAATGCCATGTAACCGTATTATCTCATCTACATAGAGCTGGGCATACTGAGCAGCCCCATAAGTGATCTTAACTGGAAAAAAATGAGCTGACTTTGTCAATCGGTCTATTATAACCCAGATCGTGTCATAACCCCCACTAGTTCGAGGCAAACCAGTTACAAAATCCATTGCAATATGCTCCCACTTCCATTCAGGTGCTGGTAATGGCTGTAGTAATCTTGCAGACCTTTGGTGCTCTGCTATAACTTGTTGACACACTAAGCACTTGGAGACAAACTCAACCACATCTCTCTTAAGTCCTTCCATCAGTACACTTCCTTTAAATCTCGATACATCTTTATAGCTCCTGGATGTATCACATAGGCTACCATGTGAGCCTCTTCCAATATCTCTCTCCCCAATCCCTCGTTATTTGGCACATAGAGTCTGGTTCCATACCTCAACACTCCATCCGTGCCTCTAATAAACATCTTCTCTTTCTTTCCCTAAGGATCCTCTAAGACCTTCACTACGAACTCATCTTTACCTTGTGCCTCTTTAATTCGGTCCATTAGGACAGACCTCACTCTGAAATGAGCTAGAAATGTATCTCCCTTGGAAACCTCCAAATGCACGTCCAAGTCTCCCAAACTATGCATCTCCCTAACCAATAATCTCCTGTCTGTGGAGATATGTGCTAGGCTACCCATCGACTTTCGACTCAGGGCATCTACCACCACATTAGCTTTACCGAGATGGTAAGGAATAGTACAATCATAATCCTTCAGCAACTCCATCCATTTGCATTGTCGCAAGTTAAGATCCCTCTGTTGAAATCTATACTTTAGGCTTTTGTGGTCAGTATATATCTCACAAGTCTCACCATACAAATAATGTCTCCAGATCTTTAAGGCAAACACGATTGCTACCATCTCCAAATCGTGTGCAAGGTAATTCTGTTCATGCCTTTTAAGTTGTCTTCATGCATATGCAATCACCTTCCCGTGTTGCATTAACACGCATCCTAAAACTAACCAACGAGGCATCACAATATACTGTATAACCCGCTGTGCCCTGTGGTAGGCTCAACACTGGAGTTGTGGTGAGACATGTCTTAAATTTCTCAAAGCTATCTTCACAAGTATTTGACCACACAAATTTTGTATTCTTTCATGTCAGCTTAGTCAGAGGAACGACTATTCTGGAGAAATCTTTAACAAAGAGATGATAATAGCCTGCCAACCCTAAAAAGCTTTTAATTTTCGTAATCGAGGTTGGCCTTGGCCATTTCTCCACTGCTTCAACTTTCTTTGGATCCACTTGTACCCCATCCTTAGATACCACATGTCCTAAGAATGCAACACTTTCAAGCTAGAACTCACATTTGGAGAACTTGGCATACAATCGATGTTCTTTTAAAATCTGGAGCACTATCTTAAGATGCTGCTCATGCTCCTATCGACTCCTCGAGTAGACCAAGATATCATCAATGAACACCATTACAAACTTGTCCAAGTAGGGCTTGAATACTCGGTTCATCAAATCCATAAAGGCTGTAGGAGCATTGGTAAGCCCAAATGACATCACTAAGAACTTATAATGTCCATACCTGGTCCGAAATGCGGTCTTTGGCATATCCTCATTTCGGATCCTCAATTGATGATACCTAGATCATAGATCTATCTTCGAGAAACATTGTGCCCCTTGTAACTGATCACACAAGTCATCTACTCTTGGGAGTGGGTACTTATTCTTCACTGTTACCTTATTAAGTTGACGGTAGTCAATGCATAGTCTAAGTGACCCATCTTTCTTCTTTACGAATAGCACCGGTGCTCTCCATGGTGAAACACTAGGGCGAATGAAACCTTTGTCTAGCAGATCCTCCAACTGATCTTTGAGCTCCTTGAGCTCTGCCGGTGCCATCTGATATGGGGGTATGGACATGGGTCTAGTATCAAGAATCAAGTCTATGCAAAATTCAATCTCTCGGTCCGGAGGTAATCCCGGTAGTTCCTCGAGAAATACATCCACGAACTCATTCACTACCGACACTTGACTTATATCTCCGACCTCTGCTTGGTTATCCCTCACCACTGCCAGGTAACCTTGACAGCCCTGCCTCAACAACCTCCTGGTAGATATGGCTGATATCAAGTTGGTCGAAACATTACTTTTATCCCCCTAGATGCAAAATGATGGCTCATCCGGGAAATCAAATCTACTTATCTTATGGTAACAGTCTACACTAGCATGACAAGGTGATAGCCAGTCCATTCCCAATATCACATCAAAATCCAAGGTGTCTAACACCACTAAATTCATTAAGGTGTTCTTATCCTCGATTCGGACTATACAGGACTGATATTCCCACTCAACCACAAATTCCTCATTCAAAGGAGTAGATACCACTAATTGTTCTTCTCTCCTAACACAGTCTTTACCCAATCGAAATGTAAAGCATGGAAAGATAAAAGAATGAGTAGATCCAGGATCAAACAATACTTTAACATCCATATTACAAACGGAAAGAGTACCTGAAATTACTGCATTGGACGTTTGGGCGTCCCGGGGAGTTAAAGCATATACCCTTGCCTGGCCTCTTCCTATGAAACTTTGATGTCCATACCTAGCTGATCTACCCCGAGAAGAAGCACCATCACCTTTACCTCGTGTCTCGCTAACTCCCTGGCCAGTTGAAACAGTTGCCGAAGGAGCAGACAAAGCTAGCCGAGTAAAACCGTGAACTGAACCTTGCGGTTGTTGAGCCATCTGGCAATTTCTCTTAATGTGTCAAGGCTGGCCACAACCAAAACAAACTCCTGTGTTAATATAGCATCGCCCTCTATGTCATTTTTTGCAAGTATCACAGAAGGGAAAAGCTTGACTACTCTGCCTAGAATCTTGTTGTTGCTTCCTTCCGCTAAAAGTTCTCTACCTTGACCCAACGTTGGTACTCGCCACATCACTCTCCCGTTGGGGTAAACTTGACTCCCTCTGTGGGCTTTAACGGCTAAAAGATGAAATCCCACTATCGAAATCTCTAAGACCTTGATAACCATCTGTCCTGGCCCGTTTTGCTCTATCTCTTGCAGCCCTACTCGCATTGGTCTTCATCTCAATTCGTTGAGCACAATCCACGACCGTAGAGTAAGTATGGAAATCTTGGGAGGCCACAGCCTTAAATAGTGATTCCACTAATCCATCCACAAACCTTTGGATTTTCATCTCCTCAATGGAAACTAGATAGGGTGCATATCTAGACAACTGTGTGAATTTTATATCATACTCTGACACCGTCATGCCCAGAGTCTGCACCAATGCCTCAAACTCTCTAGCTTTGGCACTTCGCACACTGTGCGATAAAAATCGATCCAGGAAAGCTATACTAAATTCATTCCAGGTCAGTGGTACAACATCTGTAGGCCTACCCCTTCGCAAGGAGTCGTACCATTCTTGTGCTACATACTCCAACTGAAAAGCTACTAGCTCCACTGATCTAGAACTAGAGCATCCCATAGCGTTACAAATCTTTTCCATCTTGTGTAAGAAAACCTGAGGTTTCTCCGATGCATCTGACCCCGTAAATGATGGAGGCTTGAGTTTCAGGAAGCCAGTGAGTGAAACTTCTACCTAACCTCTGTCACTCTCGAGAGGTTGGCACTCTGTCTGGCCTTGGGAACTAAAGGACTCTTGCTCCACATGTCTCCCATTTACTATTTTCTGTATATCTTCCATACAGGCTACCATCATTTCTACAACCTGATTAACTCCATACAGACCTGCCGCCAAGTCTTCTACAGTAACACCTCTAGTCGGTGGCCTATCCGTCTCACTTACAGGCTATCCAACCTCTCTCCTACTCTTGGGCGTATCTGCCCTTATCGGCCTAGTGACCCTACCATGTCTACCTCGCCCCCCACGGGTGGGTGCCCGTGGCCTATCGATCATCTTAGTGGGGACATCTTGCTCCCGTACTAGTCTCGAGGTGGCCTGTGTCTTAGGTGACATTCTTACCTAGACAAGAGCAACACCCATCATTAAACACAATTAAAAATAAGGTGGTTTCTAAGATTGGGAATTCATGCAGTCCCTCAATTATGAAATGTGCAGCGGCTCACAGTCATAATTAAAAATCCCACATAAAAACTCGACTCTCCACTGGACCAGACCATAACACCCTAGGACCTAACAACGTAGGGCTCTGATACCAACTTTGTCACGACCTAATTTCCCGGGTCATGACCGGCGCATGAGCTCAATGAACATAGCTCACCAAGCCCAAGCAAGCTTATCCATTTACTTTTACTTAACAAATTTATCATATCACGCATACACACACACACCTTTTCCCGGGTGTGAACATAGCCAAATCGCAATGGCATTTTTAGTAACAATATACATGCACCATACCAATCATGTATTTAGCAATTTACATTGCATACACATATTCACATAGTTAGATTGTATTCAAAATACAAAAAGACCCATGACTTTTAGTAGAGACATTTACAGTAAAAGAAATAGGTTGCTACTGAATGCCCACCTTCTAACCAGGAGATGCACTACAGGGACTCCTCGATCTAGGGTCCAATAGTCTCTTGATCTGAAAACATTAATTTTTATAAAACGTGAGTATAAAACTCAGTGAGTGAATATTATAAGGGAGCAAGCAATCTTAATCGAAAATTTGACAATCATGATGCACCGGTTGAAAATAAGACAATTTTTTTATCTAACTAATATTTAAACCCCTTTTTCCACTTACCTCAGAATTTGTTCTAACTAGATAGCAAAATCGACAATTATCGCTGCAGCGAAATTTCTGCTGTAGCGAAGTAAAATCAAAGCCCATCGCTGCACGAGGGTTTTGCTCAACAATATGAGGGTTTTGTGTTAAACCTCTTTTTCTCAATTTAAGGCAATTCACATACCATACAATCACATATATACTCACAACTTGAGCAATCATGTATATCTACACAAAGACATGAGCAATCATATATATATATACCGCCAGGTCACCTCTGTCCTTGGTGGTAAAAAAGACATTTCTCTGAGCACTTGCAGGCGTTACGTATCGCCGTCCTTGCAAGCCCCAAGACAGCGAATCACTCTTCACCAAAGTTCACACATGATAATTTCTAGGAATCGTGGGCATTACGTATCGCCGTCCTCACTGTGCTCAATTCTGAATTTCTAGGAGTCGTGGGCGTTACGTATTGTCGTCCCCACTTTGCACACCATTTCAAGCATGTGCATTTCTCTTTCACACGTGCACGGTGATAATAATTTCACAACATTTCTTAACAATACATGTAAACATCATATAAATGTACATATTTAGCACAATCAAAATTCACATGAATGAAATAATACTTCACAAAAAGCTTGTTCCTATGGTACCCATTCTTTTTAAAGAAGATTGAATAAAATCATTCAAACATTTTATTCAAAAAGGTTCAATTTCCCCAAAACCATTTTGAAATGCAGATTCACTCACAGGTTTTTCGGGAGTCGAATTCGAGCACTTCGACTGCTAATCCTCGAATGCGATTTTCTTGCCTTTATCCGAGGGTTCACCACCTTGACACAAAATAAAATTAGAGAATTTACTATATTGCCCTTAAGCTAATATAAACTAATTTAAATTGCTACCGCATAATAGGTAAATGAAAAATGCGTTCGATTATCACTAAAATGCGGTATTGACTAATTTTGATCGATTATCCGATTTATTGGCAATTATATCCAAATCACATCCAAATTAATCCATTTCTCTTTTAAAACCTTATTCATCACACACATTTCTAATAATAATTTTTTCAGCATTTAAACCCTTCAATTTCTTCGGATAAAAATTCGGTCATTACAGTGCATTAGCACTGCAATTTTTCCTACTAACTTTTTTTCACTTTAATTTGTCATTTTCTAATTTATTTCATTTCAAATGAAATCATTTCATTTGAAATGAAACAATTTCTCATTGATTCTCAACACCCTAGGTTCGGCCTTGAGTGATTCATGTGGAAATCAAATTTTCTTTTTACAGTTTTGCTTACTAACATGCTAACCTATCTCCAAACACTAACATAGTCTAGAATCAAGCTAATCCAACAATCATTCCTCATCCATACCCATTTTTCAGAATTGAACTGATCATGATATCTCAATATTCAACCATGGAAATCAAGAACAAAAGCATGGGTATTGTAGATCATAAGCCAAAGTGAAGAAATGTTACCTTTTTCAATTGATTTTCCTTGAAATCTAACTTTTCCTTGGATTTCCACCTAGGTTTTCTTGTTTTTCCCTTTGTTCTTCTTTCCTTTCCCTTAAATCTGGTGTGTGCCAAAATTAGAAAGAGAAAATGGGTTGAAATGGCTGATTTTTAAGCTTTAATAATAAAATAATCAAGCATGCCACGTGTCGCATGCCTATTTTCCCATTTTTTCTAACTTTTTGACTTTTTCTTCCAATTCTTTCCACCACATGATTATTCTAAATCATGATATGATCAAAAGATGACCATGGTTGGAAAAAGATATTCTGGTGGTGGAAAATTATGGTTTTGCCCCCGAGATGGTAAAATTACTATTTTACCCCTATATTCTGAAATGTATCAAAATTATATTATTTTCACTGTCCAACCTCAAATAACACTAATATTGATCAATATTAACCAAATGGGGTAAAAATCTTTTTTAAAAAAATTCTCGTTTAGTCCTTCAGTGGTAAAATTACCATTTTACCCTTGTGTTCCAAAAACACCGAAAATCACAATTTTATACTGCTAAACATCATTTTATAATCCAATAATCATAACTATATTTCATATAATTATTTTTTGGTCAAATGTGATCAAATCTTGGCTAAAAATCTCCATTTAATCATCAAATGGCAAAATGATCGTTTTGTCCCTAACCGGTCAATTTTCCCAATTGACTCCAAACTGGACCTTGAACTCCGAATCACTATTCTAAGGCATTCTGTGGGTTTTGAAAAAAATAGAAATTCCTCTTAGAATTTCTATTTGAGCTAGTTCAAGGTTTGATTTAACTGAATCGTACCACTAGGTACAATACCGGCTTTTAACCAATCTGACAAGGTTTCACAAAAGGAGAAGAGAGAAATAAGATGGTCAAAGAGGAATAAATGAAAGAAGTAAAAAGAAGATGGATGAAGGGCCTACAAAGGTTAGCTAAGGAAAGTAAAAAAAACAAGAAAAGAATAGAAAGAAGAGAAAGGAAAGAACGGTGAAAGAGAAGAAGAAAAACCATGGGAAGAGAAGCAAGAAAAACTAGCCGAGCATGAGAGAAAATAGAAAGGAAAAATTTGACAATTTTGGTGGGGGGAAGAGGCTAGTTTTTTTTAGTGCACTTTTGGAGGAGAAAGAGGCTAGTTTTTTTTAGTGCACTTTTGGAGGAGAAAGAGGCTAGTTTTAGGTGCAGGAAATTGGCAGCAAAAAGCGAGAGAAAAGAGAAGAAAATTTGACACTTGATGGAAGTAAGAAAATTTGAAAATTTTTGCACTTTGTTAGGGGCTGTTTTGATGCACTTTGAGGGAGGTTTAGGTGTTGAAAATTCAATGTTATTGTTGCTGGAAAGTAAGTTTGAAGTTGCTAAAATTTTGAGGTTTTTAGTGGCTGAAAACGGTAATGATTGGCTGTTGAAAATTGGCGCTAAAGTGGGCAGCATAGCTGCTGAATTTTGAGGTTTGATGCCATGAAAAATTTGAGCTTATGGTGATCGATTTTGAAAAGAAAGAAAAGAGGAAGCCACGGTGGTGAAGGAAGGAGGAAGAAGAAAGAGAAATGGGCTGAAAAAGAAAGAATAAAGAAACGTAAAAAAGAGAAAGAAAAAAAAAGAAAAAGAAATGAGAAAGAAATGAGAAAAAAAAATGTGGTCATGGCCCAAGTATGAAATAATTGGGCATGGCCCAATAAGAGATAAAATTGGGCATGGCCCAATAGGAGAAAAATGAATGGGCTTAGCCCAATAGGAAGAAATGGAGAAGCTCATGGAGAGGCCCAAATGTCATAAAGAAATGGCAAAGGCCTAATGGTAAGTTAGTGTTATTTTTTAAAGTTTATGGATAGTTTAATATTATGCCTATTTTGAATGAAAAATATGCAAGTTGCTTAAGGAAATTTAATTAAGTTGCTACCCGTACAAATGTGCGATTTAAGCATGTTGAATTTAAATTTGATGTTAGGAAAATTGTCGTGAAGGCGTACAGGACAAAGTAGGTACCAGACAAATTAGAACAATTATACACGCGAACGAATAAATAGTGAAGAAAAATCCCACTATTACAAGGTGAGTTGTGAGACCCTGTCAAGCTCGTTAAAATACGGTATTGTACCGAGTGGTACAACCAAGTTAATTCAAGCCTCGAACTAGTTCAAATAGAAATTCTAAGAGGAATTAGAGAATTTTAAAACCCACAGAATGATTTAAAATGGCAATTCGGAGTTCGAGGTCTGGTTTGGAGTCAATCGAGAATATTAACCGATTAAGGGCAAAACAATCATTTTGCCATTTAAGGACAAAATGGAAATTTTTATATTTGACCAAGAATAATTATATGGAGTATAATATGAGGTTTAGTAGTGATAAATTTAATTTCTCGGTATTTTTGGAGCACAGGGGCAAAATGGTAATTTTACCACCTAAGGATAAAACTGAAATTTTTAGAAAAGATTTTGGCTCCATTCGACTAAGATTGATCAATCGGAGTGAAATTTGAGGTTGAAAAGTGAACAAAAATGTAATTCCAGTACTTTTTGAAGTATAGGCGTAAAATCATAATTTTTTCACCCCGGGGGCAAATCGGTAATCTTTTGCCCCCAACACCTGTCAAAACCAAGGAATTTTATTCATCATGGAGATGGATAAACATGAGAATTTTGTGGTAGAAAATTAAGTGGAAAAAGTCAAATATTTAAAGTATAAAAAGAAAAATGGACCAATCACAAAATGACACTTGGCAAACTTTATTATTTTATTATTTTCTATAAAAATCAGCCCATTAAATCCCCATTTCTCTCTCCATATTCTGCCCAAGGAAGAATAAAAGAAGAAAAGGGAAAAACAAAGAGAAAACAAAAACCTAGGTGGAAAAATCAAGGGAAAAGTGTGAAAATCCAAGGAATCAAGCTAGGTAAGTTGAAATTTCTTTAATTTTCCTTGATATCTACATTACCCATGCATTTCTTTTCATTTTCGATGGTTGAGAAGCATGATTTCATAATGAATTCAATTCTGATCAAATGGGTTTGGTGAGAGAAATGATGTTGGAATTGGTTGATTTTGAGCTATGTTGATGTTTAGAGATAGTTAAGCATGTTTAGAAGCAAAACCGTAAGAAAAATATTCATTTTCCCTAGAGTTCTTCATTGGCCAAACCTACTATGTTGTGTGTGTTGATGGATTGATTCTTGTTTCAAAGAAAAATGGCTTGGAAAATGATGAATTAAAGTGAGAAAATTAAATAGGAAAAATCACGATGTTAGTGCACTGTAATGGCTGAATTTTTCCATGAAGAAATGGAAAGGTTTTAATGCTGAAATTGGCATTATTTAAATGGTATTTGGTGAATTGAGGTTCTAGAAAAAGAATGGAGCAATTTGGAGTCAAATCGGACGCGTTGGCTAATTTATCGGGTAATCAGCCGAATTAGGTGAACACCGCATTTAAGCAATTAACCGAGTACACTATGCATCCATATAGGAATTAGGTTAATCTTATACCTAACTAACACGAATGTAGTGATTAAATTATTGTGCAATTTGTCAAGGTGGTGAGCCCTCTGATAAAGGCAAGAAAATCACACCCGAGGATTAGCAGTCGAAGTGCTCGAATTTGACTCTCGAAAAATTTGTGAGTGAATTTGCATTTCCAAATGGTTTTAGGACATATGAACGTATTTGAATAAAATGCTTGAATAATTTTATTCAACCTTCTTTAAAAAGAACGAGCACCATGGGAACAAGCTTTTGATGAAATATTGTTCTTACTGATATGAAATTTGATTATGCTGAATTTGTGTACCTTTATATGATGCTTACATGTATTGTTAAGAAATTTATGTGAAATTAAAGTAACCGTGCACGTGCAGAGTGGCAATGAACATGCCTGTAATGGTGTGCAAAGTGGGATGCTAAGTGATACCCATTGCCAAGTACTCTGTTAAGTCTACACCCTAGAGCTGGGAAGGGATGTTGAGTGATACCCCTTGCCAAGTGCTTTGATAAATGTCTCTTTTTACCTCCAAGGACAGTGAAGACTGAGCGGTGTATATAATTGCTCATGATTTTATATATATGTGTGTGATTGTATAGTATGCAAATTGTTTTAAATTGAGGAAAAGAAAAGGGTTTAACATGAAACACTCGTATGGTTGAGCAAAACCCTCGTTTTATGATGGGTTATGATTATGTTTCGCTGTAACAGGAAGGCATTCTTACTGAAGCGATAATCGTCGATTTTGCTATTTTACTAGAATAAATTTCGGGTTAAGTGGAAAAGGTTGAAATATTAGCTGATCAAAATTATCTCGTTTTCAACCAGTGCATCATGGTTATCAAATTTCCTGGTTGATATTGCTTGCTCCCCTCTAATGTTCGCTCACTGAGTTTCGTACTCACAGTTTTGAAAAATTCATGTTTTCAGATCAAGAAACCGTTGGATCCTAGATCGAGGAGTCCCGGTAGTTCATCTCCTGGGTATGTGTCTGGCATTGAATAGTAGTCCCTTTTTCTTGTAATGTCTCCGCTAGAAGTCACAGGTCCTTTTTGTTGTGAATATGTTCATGGAATGTCAATTACTGAATTACATGTTTTGAAATGTATATGTATATTTAGTTGGTAATGCCATTGTGAGTTGGCTATTTTCACACTAATTGGAATTACGTGTGGACGCGTTAGTCGACAAACGATAAGTAAATTGAATGGGATAGGCTTGCTTGGGCTTGGTGAGCTATACTCATTGGGCTCATGTGCCGGTCATGGCCTGAAAATTTGGATCGTGACATGAGTAGGGGGTGTCAATTTTAAAATAATTCTGTATATATATATATGTATGTATATTTTGCGTAAAGTGTGAAATTATGGAAAGTATGCATTGATGGAATTTTAAGCAAATTGTGGTTGTAAATTATTTTAGAAATGGTTTTGGATATGTATAAATATGCCGTATACGTAAAGCGTTTCAAAAACGAGAAACAAGTTTTCAACCCGATTTATCTCTTAAATTGTGCCTTATATATATTTGTGTAATGTGCATACGTTATTCCGAGATTTAATTTTTCTATGCTCAGTATTTTACAAATCATGCATTAAGTTTTATTTCATAAGCATAATCATAATTTTTATGATTTTTATATTGAATGGCTTATGATAATATGGCATAAATGGCTAAATTAGAAATTATTTTGAAATTATATAAATTGTTTGTTTTGCCGTGAGTGGCTGGATTTGAAATAGTTTTAAATGTACCCTTCGAGGGAAGTTTTAAAAAGGTCCTGGATTCGAAGCTTGGCGAGGTGTTCCTGTCGGGGGCTATGGAGCTATCACGATAATGCGGCTGGCCAGTAGCCAAGTGATAGGGTCCCAGATCTATCAATAACTACCAAATCATGCTATTAAATTTTTATTTAATTGGTGGATTAATACCTACCGCAGTAGACGGGTTTCCGTGGACCGAACCTATTTAGAGGGACACGGTAAACCCCATATATTATACCTCTGATGAAAGGCACGGGGGGTAACTTCTGAGGTATACTAGGGTTCACTGCACGCCGATCCACCACGTGGTAGTGAACTCAACCAACGCCAAGGAACGCCTATTTTTTTAGAAATTGTGAAACTTTTAACAGTCTTGGCGGATTCGGTTGAATACCCTAGTGTAAGGTATCACCGAATATGAGTTTTTATGGCACGAGCCAAGTTTTTAAGTAGTTGTAAACTTTGTTGTTTATTTTTGATAAAATATAATTATTTTGCATGGATTGAAATAAATTTTAACATTTTGAATCATGTTTCTTGGCATGGTGAGAAAATTGAATTAAATGATTTTTCGCAACTCCCCTATTTGTTTTCAGTGAACTAAATCAGTGATTTCTCGCATATGGTCGAGTTATGATTTATGCATAATTTTAAATATTATTTGGTGCACTAGAGCTTGCTCAATTTTATTGATTTGATTCGAAAAGGGTTATAATGCACAAAACCCCTATTTGAAATAAATTGATTTCATAATCCTGCATTTTTATATTCAAATGATCTATCGTTTGCTTGTTTCCTATCTACTCCATATTCACTGAGTCAATGATATTCACTGAGTTTATGAGACTCACACCCCATTTTTCCCCTTTTGCAGATAGGGATCGATCTAGCACGTAGTGATTGGCACGCTCAGTTATTTGCGGATAGGTAAAGGCATCTCCTAGCATTTTACTTCGAGTCGCTCCATTGTCTAGAGTTTAGTCACATGAAATTTCTACCGGTTAGTAGTATTGTAAAATCATACATAAGTATTGTTTAAAAACTTTGTGTTTTAAATTTAATTACTATTATTGATAATGCAATGTCAATAGTGCAATTATTATTATTACTAATCATTTACGTACGTGTTAGCATATTTAATAAACACCTTGAGAATTTTGTAAAGGCTTGTTCGGGACTTGGCGGGATCTCTCAGAGGTCTCGGACCTCAGTAACGACCGGGGAAGGGTCGTTACATTATGTGCATAAAGGTAAGTGCACTATGTTAATTGAGCTTGTTATGCCCATATATAAGTTGTGTTAAGATTTCGAAATATTTTATATGTGAATATGTGTTGAATATGTACAGCAGCTCAGAGAGAGCTGGTGTTGATTTCAATAAGTGATTGTGAGATTCCAAGAATTGACTAGACCTATTATGGTTTATAGATATAAGCACTTGAATTAACTCAAGAGTAAGCATCAATGATCACTATAATTGATGTGTGGTCATGACGTAAAAAGTTAGTAAACAAATATGCTCTAAGGATGAGCTTGAATTTTGTTATGCATAACGACGAGCCAAGGGATTAAAGGCCTAGATGTGGAATTGGCAACTTGAGGTTAAATGACTTGGAAATGTCGAACCTAGTCTAAGTGCCATATAGAGTTCTATAATTGAGATTGATATACGAATTGCTTAAAAGATCAATTTAAAAGTCTATTTGGTTCAAAGTGTGACCTATGATATGAATGATCAGTCTTGAAGGTGATCTCCCCAAAGTAAAGAATTGTGAGACCCTGTCTAATTTGTTAAAAACCGATATTGTACCTAATGGTACAATTAAGTTAAATCGAGCTTCAAACTAGTTTAATAGAAATTCTAAGAGGAATTTCAAAATTTTGAGACCCACAGAATAGCTCAGAATAGTGATTCAGAGTTCAAGGTCCAGTTTGGAGTTAATCAGGAAAATTGACCGGTTAGGGACAAAACGATCATTTTCTCATTTATTGATTTATGGAGATTTTTAACCAAGATTTGATCACATTGGACCAAAAAATAATTTTTTATGAAATACAGTTATGACTATTGGATTATAAAATGATGTTTAGCAGTGTAAAATGGTGATTCCCGGTGTTTTTGGAGTACAAGGGCAAAATGGTAATTTTACCACCGGAGTACTAAACGTGAATTTTTTTGAAAGGATTTTGTCCCATTTGGTTAATATGGATTAATATTAGTGTTATTTGAGGTTGGACAGTGAAAATAATGAAATTCTGGTACATTTCGGAGTATAGGGACAAAATCGTAATTTTGCCATCCCGGGGGTAAAACCGTAATTTTTCACCACCAGAATAAAATTTTCCAGCCATGATCATCTTTGGATCAGATTTGGACTTGATTAATCAAGTGGTGAAAAAGAATGAGAAGAAAAGTCAAAAAAAGTAAAGAAAATGAGCCAATGGCATAATGCCATGTGGCAACTTGTTTATTTTATTATAAAGGCCATAAAAATCAGCCTTAACCCTCATTTTCTCTCTCAAATTTCGGCTCACATCAGAATTGAAGGGAAAGAAAGAAGAACAAAGGGGAAAAACATAAAACCTAGGTGGAAATTCAAGACAAAGTGTGATTTCAAGGAGAAATTAAGTGAAAAAGGTAATAAATCTTCACTTTGGCTTATGATCTATAATATCTATGCTTTTGTTCTTGAATTCTATGGTTAAATATTGAGATATCATGATGAAATAAATTCTGAAAAATGGGTATGGATAAGGATTTGATGTTGGATTGGATTGATTTTAGACTATGTTAGTGTTTAGAGGTAGTTAAGCATGATTATGAACAAAAGTGTAAGAAAGAAATTGAATCTCATGGTTGTTCTTCATTGGCCGAACCTAGGGTGTAGAGAAACCATGAAGAAATTGTTTCATTTCAAATGAAATGATTCCATTTGAAATGAAATAAATTAGAAAATGACAATTTAAAGTGAGAAAGTGTAATAGGAAAATTTCAGTGTTAATACACTGTAATGTCTGAATTTTTATATGAAGAATTTTAAGGATTTCAAAGATGAAATTTTAGTTATTTAGAATGGCATGTGATGAATTAAAGTATTAGAAAAAGAATGGATCAATTTGGAATCAAATTGGACACAATAGCCGATTAATCGAGTAATCGGTCGAAATTAGGCAATACCGCGTTAAAGCGATAATCGGACGCATTTTTGCCTTTGCGTATCATGCGCTAGCAATTTAAATTAGTTTATATTAGTTTGGGGGCAATATAGTAAATTTCTTAATTTTATTCTGTGTTAAGGTGGTGAGAAGTCCGAGAAAGGCAAAGGAATCGTGATTGAGGACAATTAATCCGAGTGCATCCGGATTTGTGAGACAGTGAGTGAACTTGCATTTCAAATTATTTGGGGAATGCACATTGTATAGAAATAGATGATTAAATGATTTATTCAAAGTTTTTAAAAAATGCGTGCCGGGAACAAGCCCTTGAAAAAAAATGATTTTATGTGATGAAATTATGTGGTATGCATGAAGGCATGAAATTATGTGTTCATATAACATGTTGTCACATATGTGTGAATATGTGTGATGTATTGAAATTTGGTATTGTTGATATATATATATATATATATATATGTAAATGTACATGTGCACGATGTGGGGGGGATGCACACTGTAACTCCAGCTATGTGCGTGATGTGGGGGTTGCACATGAACTGGTGAGATAGTGGTGATATTGTTTGTGCACGATGTGGGGGGATGCACACGATGACTCCAGCTATGTGCACGATGTGGGGGGATGCACATGAGCTGGTGAGGTTGAGTGATATTGTTTGTGCACGATGTGGAGGGATTCACATAACGACTCCAGCTATGTGCACGATGTGGGGGGATGCACATGAGCTGGTGAGATTGAGTGATATTGTTTGTGCACGATGTGGGGGGATGCACACGATGACTCCAGCTATGTGCACGATGTGGGGGGATGCACATGAGCTGGTGAGATAGTGGGACATTGTATTTATCTATGTGCATATGTATGAAATTGATTATTCCTTCATTATAAATTAAATTGAATGAGGGGAAGGGTTTGATAATAAATTGGATCAAAATGAATGTGTTCCAAATGTATGCATCATATTTTTTAACCCTTCTTGATATTATGGCTTGTTCCTATCTAATGTTTGCTCATTGAGTTTTGTACTCACCGTTTTCAAAAATTCATGTTTTCAGATAAGGAGATTGTAGATTCCTAGATCGCAGGATCATTGTAGTTCATCTCCTGGTAGGTGTCCGGTATTCAATAGTTGCCCGCTTTTATTGTAAATGTCTTCGCTGGAAGTCGTGGGTATTTATTGTATTGTGAATACAATCTAATTATGTGAATATGTGTAAGCAATGTGAATTGCTTAATACATGACTGATATAGTGCATGTATATTAATGTCGATAATGCCATTGTGAATTGGCTGTGTTGACACTCGGGAAAAGGTGTGTGTGTATGTATGATTGGATATGCTATTGTTAATTGGCATTGTATGCACATTGGGCGCATTACGTGTGGATGTCTTACACGAGCATGTATGGAATAAAGTCAGTGGAGAATAGGCTTGCTTGGGTTTGGTGAGCTATACTCATTAGGTCCTTGCACCGGTCATGGCCCGAGAATTGGGTCGTGACAATGTTGGTATCAGAGCCCTGGGTTGTTTAGGTCCTAGGGTGTTATGGTCGAGTCCAGCGGAGAGTCGGGTTTTTATGTGGGATTTTTAATTATGAACTGTGAGCTGCGGCACATTTCATAATTGAGGAACCGCATAAATTCCCAATTGTAGAAACCACCTTGTTTTTAATTGTGTATAATAATAGGTGTTGCTCTTGTCTAGGTAAGAATGCCGCCTAAGACACGTGCCACCTCGAGACGAGTGGGGGAGCAGGATGTCCCCATGGAGATGACCGATAGGCCACGGGCACCCACCCGTAGAGGTCGAGGTAGACGTGGTAGGGTCACTAGGCCAGTGAGGGCAGACTCACCCGAGAGTGGGAGAGGGGATGGACAACCTGTAGGTAAGGCGGATAGGCCACCTACTAGAGGTGTTACTGTTGAGGATTTGGCGGCGGGTCTACAGGGAGTTAGTCAGGTTGTAGAGATGATGGCAGCCCGAATGGATGATATGCAGAAAGTAATGGAGGGGAGACATGTGGAGCTAGAGTCCCCTAGTTTCCAAGGCCCGACAGACCGCCAACCTCCCGAGAGTGACAGAGGTCAGGTCGAGGTTTCACTCACTGACTTCCTGAAACTCAAGCCTCCATCGTTTACGGGGTTAGATGCATCGGAGAAACCCCAGGTTTTCTTGGACAAGATGGAGAAGATTTGTAACACTATGGGATGCTCTAGTTCTAGATCAGTGGAGTTGGTAGCTTTTCAGTTGAAGGATGTAGCACAGGAATCGTACGACTCCTTACGAAGGGGTAGGCCGACAGGTGTTGCACCGTTGAGCTGGAATGAATTCAGTACAGCCTTCCTGGATCGATTTTTATCACACAGTGTGCGGAGTGCCAGAGCTAGAGAGTTTGAGGCATTGGTGCAGACTCTGGGCATGACGGTGTCGGAGTATGATATCAAGTTTACACAGCTATCTCGATATGCACCATATTTGGTTTCCACCGAGGAAATGAAAGTCCAAAGGTTTGTGGATGGACTGGTGGAACCATTATTTAAGGCTGTGGCTTCCCGAGATTTCCATACGTACTCTGCAACAGTAGACTGTGCTCAAAGGATTGAGATGAGGACCAATGAGAATAGGGCCGCAAGAGATGTAGCAAAAAGGGCCAAAACAGAGGGTTATAAAGGCCGTAGAGATTTTGGTGGCAGAATTTCATTCTCTGACCACCAGGGACCACAGAGGGGTTCAAGATTTCCCCAACGGGGGAGTGGTATAATGAATACTAATATTCGATCAGGGCAGAGAACTTTTAGCGAAAAGAGGCAGCCACAAGACTCAAGGCAGAGTAGTCAGCCTATTCCTCTCTCTGACACTTGTGGGAGACAACATAGAGGACGATGCTATCGTACTCCAGGAGTATGTTTTAATTGTGGCCAGGCTGGACGTATGTGGAGGAGTTGCCCGACAGCTCAACAACCGCAAGGTTCGGTTCGCGGTTCTACTCGGCCAGCTTTGTCTGCTCCTTCGGCAGCTGTCTCAACTGGCCAGGGGGTTAGCGAGACACGAGGTAGAGGTGCTGGTACTTCTTCTCGGGGTAAACCAACTGGGTCTGGACAACAAAGTTCTACAGGAAGAGGCCAAGCAAGGGTATATACCTTAACTCATCAGGATGCCTAGACGTCCAATGCAGTAGTTTTAGGTACTCTTCCCATCTGTGATATGGATGCTAGAGTATTGTTTGATCTTGGATCTACTCATTCTTTTATCTCTCCATGCTTTGCATTTCGATTGGGTAAAGACTGTATTAGGAGAGAAGAACAATTAGTGGTGTCAAATCCTTTAAAAGAGGCATTTGTGGCTGAATGGGAATATCAGTCCTGCGTAGTCCGAATCATGGATAAGAACACCATAGTGAATTTAGTGGTGTTAGACACCTTGGATTTTGATGTGATATTGGGAATGGACTGGCTGTCACCTTGTCATGCCAGTGTAAACTATTACCATAAGATAGTTAGATTTGATTTTCCGGATGAGCCATCATTTAGCATTCAAGGGGATAAAAGTAATGTTCTGACCAACTTTATATCCGCCATGTCTGCCAGGAGGTTATTGAGGCAGGGCTGTCAAGGTTACCTAGCGGTGGTGAGGGATAACCAAGCAGAGGTCGGAGACATAAGTCAAGTGTCGGTAGTGAATGAGTTTGTGGATGTATTTCCTGAAGAACTGCCAGGATTACCTCCGGAGCGAGAGATTGAATTTTGCATAGACTTGATTCCTGATACTAGACCCATATCTATACCTCCATATCAGATGGCATCGGCAGAGCTCAAGGAGCTCAAGGATCAGTTGGAGGACCTGCTAGACAAAGGTTTCATTTGCCCCAGTATCTCACCATGGGGAGCACCGGTGTTATTCGTAAAGAAGAAAGATGGGTCACTTAGATTATGCATTGACTACCGACAACTTAACAAGGTAACAGTGAAGAATAAGTACCCACTCCCAAGAATAGATGACTTGTTTGATCAGTTACAAGGGGCACAATGTTTTTCTAAGATAGATCTGCGATCTGGGTATCATCAATTGAGAATCCGAGATGAGGATGTGCCAAAGACCGCATTTCGGACCAGGTATGGTCATTATGAGTTTTTGGTAATGTCGTTTGGACTTACCAATGCCCCTGCAGCCTTTATGGATTTGATGAATCGAGTGTTCAAGCCCTACCTGGACAAGTTTGTAGTGGTGTTCATTGATGATATCCTGATTTACTCGAGGAGTCGAGAGGAGCATGAGCAACATCTTAAGATAGTGCTCCAGATTTTGAGAGAACATCGATTGTATGCCAAGTTCTCCAAATGTGAGTTTTGGCTTGAAAGTGTTGCATTCTTGGGACATGTGGTATCTAAGGATGGGGTACAAGTGGATCCAAAGAAAGTCGAAGCGGTGGAGAAATGGCCAAGGCCAACCTCGGTTACGGAGATTAGAAGCTTTTTAGGGTTGGCAGGCTATTATCGTCCTTTTGTTAAGGATTTCTCTAGAATAGCTGCCCCTCTGACCAAGCTGACACGAAAGGATACAAAGTTTGTGTGGTCAAATACTTGTGAAGGTAGCTTTGAGAAGCTTAAGACATGTCTCACCACAGCTCCATTGTTGAGCCTACCACAGGGCACAGGGGGTTATACAGTATATTGTGATGCCTCGTTGGTTGGTTTAGGATGCGTGCTAATGCAACACGGGAAGGCGATTGCATACGCATCAAGACAACTTAAAAGGCATGAACAGAATTACCCTGCACACGATTTAGAGATGGCAGCAATCGTGTTTGCCTTAAAGATCTGGAGACATTATTTGTATGGTGAGACTTGTGAGATATATACGGACCACAAAAGCTTAAAGTATATATTTCAGCAGAGGGATCTTAACTTGCGACAACGCAGGTGGATGGAGTTGCTGAAGGATTATGATTGTACCATTCTTTACCATCCTGGTAAAGCTAATGTGGTAGCAGATGCCCTGAGTCGAAAGTCGATGGGTAGCCTAGCACATATCTCCACAGACAGGAGATTATTGGTTAGAGAGATGCATAGCTTGGGAGACATGGATGTGCATTTGGAGGTTTCTGAGGCAGATGCACTGCTAGCTCATTTTAGAGTGAGGCCTGTCCTAATAGACCGAATTAAAGAGGCACAAGGTAAAGATGAGTTCGTAGCTACGGTCTTAGAGGATCCTCAGGGAAAGAAGGAGAAGATGTTTACTAGAGGCACAGATGGAGTGTTGAGATATGGAACCAGACTCTATGTGCCAGATATCGATGGGTTGAGGAGAGAGATATTGGAGGAGGCTCACATGGCAACCTATATGATACATCCAGGTGCTACAAAGATGTATCAAGATTTAAAGGAAGTGTACTGGTGGGAAGGACTTAAGAGAGATGTGGCTGAGTTTGTCTCCAAGTGCTTAGTGTGTCAACAGGTTAAGGCAGAACACCAAAGGCCTGCAGGATTACTACAACCATTGCCAGTGCCCAAATGGAAGTGGGAGCATATTGCCATGGACTTTGTGACGGGCTTACCTCAAACTAGCGGGGGTTATGATTCAATCTAGGTTATAATAGATCGGTTGACGAAGTCAGCTCACTTTCTTCCAGTCAAGACCACTTATGGGGCTGCTCAGTATGCCCAGCTTTATGTAGATGAGATAATACGATTGCATGGCATTCCTGTTTCTATAGTGTCGGACAGAGGGACACAGTTTACCAGTAGATTTTTGGAAAAGTTATAGGAAGCATTGGGCACTAAATTGAATTTTAGTACAGCTTTCCATCCCCAGACTGATGGACAGTCTGAACGAACCATCCAGACTTTGGAAGACATGTTGAGGGCATATGTAATAGACCTTGGAGTCAAATGGGGTCGATATTTACCCTTGGTGGAGTTTGCTTACAATAATAGTTTCCAAACTAGCATCCAAATGACACCATTTGAAGCACTGTATGGAAGAAGGTGCAGATCACCCATTGGATGGCAAGAGGTGGGTGAAAGGAAACTGTTGGGACCTGAGTTGGTGCAGGACGCCACTGATAAAATCCGTATGATTCGTCAACGGATGCTTACAGCCCAAAGTAGGCAAAAGTCTTATGCTGATAACCGACGAAGGGATTTGGAGTTTCAGGTGGGAGACCATGTGTTTCTAAAAGTCTCACCAACCAAAGGGGTAATGAGGTTTGGTAAGAAAGGGAAATTAAGCCCTCGGTATATAGGACCCTTCGAGATCTTAGAGAGGGTCGGAGTAATGGCATATCGATTGGCATTACCACCAGACCTTTCGAGTATTCACCTTGTGTTCCATGTGTCTATGTTGAGGAAGTATAATCCAGATCCTTCTCATGTGATACGGTATGAAACCATTCAAATACAAGATGATTTGACTTACGAGGAGCAACCAGTAGCTATCTTGGACAGACAAGTCAAAAGGCTCTGATCAAAAGATGTGGCTTCAGTGAAAGTGTTGTGGCAAAACCACACCAATGAAGAGGTAACGTAGGAAGCTGAGGAGGAAATGCGGACAAAGTATCCACGCCTCTTCGACATGTAAAGGTAAGCCACTTTACTTTGAATTTAAATTCAGGGACCGAATTTCTATTAGTGGGGGAGAGTGTGAGACCCTGTCTAATTTGTTAAAAGCCGATATTGTACCTAATGGTACAATTAAGTTAAATCGAGCTTCAAACTAGTTTAATAGAAATTCTAAGAGGAATTTCAAAATTTTGAGACCCACATAATAGCTCAGAATAGTGATTCAGAGTTCAAGGTCCAGTTTGGAGTCAATCGGGAAAATTGACCGGTTAGGGACAAAACGGTCATTTTCTCATTTATTGATTTATGGAGATTTTTAACCAAGATTTGATCACATTGGACCAAAAAATAATTTTTTATGAAATACAGTTATGATTATTGGATTATAAAATGATGTTTAGCAGTGTAAAATGGTGATTCCCAGTGTTTTTGGAGCACAAGGGCAAAATGGTAATTTTGCCACCGGAGTACTAAACGTGAATTTTTTTGAAAGGATTTTGTCCCATTTGGTTAATATGGATTAATATTAGTGTTATTTGAGGTTGGACAGTGACAATAATGAAATTCTGGTACATTTCGGAGTATAGGGGTAAAATTGTAATTTTGCCATCCCGGGGGTAAAACCGTAATTTTTCACCACCAGAATAAATTTTTCCAGCCATGATCATCTTTGGATCAGATTTGGACTTGATTAATCAAGTGGTGGAAAAAGAATGAGAAGAAAAGTCAAAAAAAGTAAAGAAAATGAGCCAATGGCATAATGCCATGTGGCAACTTGTTTATTTTATTATAAAGGCCATAAAAATCAGCCTTAACCCTCATTTTCTCTCTCAAATTTCGGCTCACATCAGAATTGAAGGGAAAGAAAGAAGAACAAAGGGGAAAAACATAAAACCTAGGTGGAAATTCAAGACAAAGTGTGATTTCAAGGAGAAATTAAGTGAAAAAGGTAATAAATCTTCACTTTGGCTTATGATCTATAATATCTATGCTTTTGTTCTTGAATTCTATGGTTAAATATTGAGATATCATGATGAAATAAATTCTGAAAAATGGGTATGGATAAGGATTTGATGTTGGATTGGATTGATTTTAGACTATGTTAGTGTTTAGAGGTAGTTAAGCATGATTATGAACAAAAGTGTAAGAAAGAAATTGAATCTCATGGTTGTTCTTCATTGGCCGAACCTAGGGTGTAGAGAAACCATGAAGAAATTGTTTCATTTCAAATGAAATGATTCCATTTGAAATGAAATAAATTAGAAAATGACAATTTAAAGTGAGAAAGTGTAATAGGAAAATTTCAGTGTTAATACACCGTAATGTCCGAATTTTTATATGAAGAATTTTAAGGATTTCAAAGATGAAATTTTAGTTATTTAGAATGGCATGTGATGAATTAAAGTATTAGAAAAAGAATGGATCAATTTGGAATCAAATTGGACACAATAGCCGATTAATCGAGTAATCGGTCGAAATTAGGCAATACCGGGTTAAAGCGATAATCGGACGCATTTTTGCCTTTGCGTATCATGCGCTAGCAATTTAAATTAGTTTATATTAGTTTGGGGGCAATATAGTAAATTTCTTAATTTTATTCTGTGTTAAGGTGGTGAGAAGTCCGAGAAAGGCAAAGGAATCGTGATTGGGGACTATGAATCCGAGTGCATCCGGATTTGTGAGACGATGAGTGAACTTGCATTTCAAATTATTTGGGGAATGCACATTGTATAGAAATAGATGATTAAATGATTTATTCAAAGTTTTTAAAAAATGCGTGCCGGGAACAAGCCCTTGAAAAAAAAATGATTTTATGTGATGAAATTATGTGGTATGCATGAAGGCATGAAATTATGTGTTCATATAACATGTTGTCACATATGTTTGAATATGTGTGATGTATTGACATTTGGTATTGTTGATATATATATATATATATATATATGTAAATGTACATGTGCACGATGTGGGGGGGATGCACACTGTAACTCCAGCTATGTGCGCGATGTGGGGGTTGCACATGAGCTGGTGAGATAGTGGTGATATTGTTTGTGCACGATGTGGGGGGATGCACACGATGACTCCAGCTATGTGCACGATGTGGGGGGATGCACATGAGCTGGTGAGATTGAGTGATATTGTTTGTGCACGATGTGAGGGGATGCACACGATGACTCCAGCTATGTGCACGATGTGGGGGGATGCACATGAGCTGGTGAGATTGAGTGATATTGTTTGTGCACGATGTGGGGGGATGCACACGATGACTCCAACTATGTGCACGATGTGGGGGGATGCACATGAGCTGGTGAGATAGTGGGACATTGTATTTATCTGTGTGCATATGTATGAAATTGATTATTCCTTCATTATAAATTAAATTGAATGAGGGGAAGGGTTTGATAATAAATTGGATCAAAATGAATGTGTTCCAAATGTATGCATCATATTTTTTAACCTTTCTTGATATTATGGCTTGTTCCTATCTAATGTTTGCTCACTGAGTTTTGTACTCACCGTTTTCAAAAATTCATGTTTTCAGATCAGGAGATTGTAGATTCCTAGATCGCAGGATCACTGTAGTTCATCTCCTGGTAGGTGTCCGGCATTCAATAGTTGCCCGCTTTTGTTGTAAATGTCTCCGTTGGAAGTCGTGGGTATTTATTGTATCGTGAATACAATCTAATTATGTGAATATGTGTAAGCAATGTGAATTGCTTAATACATGACTGATATAGTGCATGTATATTAATGTCGATAATGCCATTGTGAATTGGCTGTGTTCACACTCGGGAAAAGGTGTGTGTGTATGTATGATTGGATATGCTATTGTTAATTGGCATTGTATGCACATTGGGCGCATTACGTGCGGATGTCTTACACGAGCATGTATGGAATAAAGTTAGTGGAGAATAGGCTTGCTTGGGCTTGGTGAGCTATGCTCATTAGGTCCTTGCGCCGGTCATGGCCCGAGAATTGGGTCGTGACAGGAATTTAGAAAATGTTGATGTTTGAATATGCTCTAAGAGAGAGCTTCTGCATCCTAAGTTTAGGACAACTTTGATCTTATGATAGCAAAGGTGAGGTGTAAAAATTAAGTAAATTATTCACTTAATAAACGTGATTGGTCATTGATGAGTAAAGTCAATATCTTAACATTTAGTGGTGTACAATTTGATAATTATGTATTTAAGAGTTAATTTGGAGACAATTCCTTAATCAAATTTGCACTAAATGTTATGGTAAAGGTATATCCATGTTAGTATGGAAATGTATCTAGGGATGATATTGACATACTACCAAAGGTGAATCAAACATGTTGAAATTAATGCTCTAATATGATAGAAAGCTAGTTTTGTAAATTGTAGTTTTCATGATCATGAAATATATAAAGATTGTCAATATGTGGACATACACTTGGAGTTGTAATTTACAAGTTTAAAGTATTTAAGATATGATTAAATGGAATTAGCACTAGTCAAGGTACGTAAATCTTTTAATTAATTTATGTGGAGTATGCATGCTACTAGAATGGAGGAACAT
This sequence comes from Theobroma grandiflorum, assembly GCA_036013995.1. Taxonomy (NCBI): domain Eukaryota; kingdom Viridiplantae; phylum Streptophyta; class Magnoliopsida; order Malvales; family Malvaceae; genus Theobroma; species Theobroma grandiflorum. The sequence goes on from CP142126.1 coordinate 13,115,782, forward strand.
AGTGCCATGATACTATATGGTGAAGTTACTATACAATATGGAAAGAGTATTCTAAAATGGAATTTGTTGATTGTTGACAAGTGTTACAGGATGAGATGAATTTGAAAATATTGACTTTGCCTATTATATGTGATAAGCACAAGAGAATATAAATGGTTATAGAAATTGTGACGTAAGCTTGGAGGAAAACCAAACGGTTAAGGATGATTAAGGTAGTAATCTTAAATTTAGATGAATAATATCTTGACCAAAGTCAAATCTTAAGAGATAAAGAAGACAAGAGATTAAACCCTATTAAAGGCTAAGGAGAAAGTAAGTAAAAAGTTAGATGAATGTATGAGATATTGATAAGAGATGTCAATACCAAGTGATGAAAGTGTGAATGAAGATTTCAAGAATGACATAGCAAATGAGTTTATATAGGATATTGTTATGAGAATTTACAAATCTTATCTTGACCTTGTTGAAAAGGAAGGATTAGTAACAACATAAGTAAACTATGTTACATGCTAGAAACCTTTGGAGATAAATTGAAGTATGAATAGTTGAGTATGCATTTAAATATTTTGGTGAGCAAGTGCATGCCTTTAGGGAAATGATATGCTTGGAGTATGAAAGAACAAATAAGTGATTAAGTGTTTCAAGAATGTTTAAACACCTTTGAGAAAGAATTATAAATTATACGAGATGAGTATAATATGTGTGATTTAAAAACTTATTAAAGAGCCAAACGGCTAAGTCATGGGTTAATTGGACATATGTTGTGAGACATAAGTTTAAGAGAAGTACCCCCAAGGAAATACTCAAGATAAATCCTACCATGGATCTTGTGAAAGCAAACATTAAATTATGTGTTTATAAAAAGGAAGCCGTAAGCTGAGAGTGATACTCATATCGGCATTGAAAAGTACTTGAGGAGTAACTAGTTTCAAGTCTTGTAATTTCAAGTATAATTTGTAAATTGGCTAAAGGAGAATGATGTTATGTTCATATGAAAGAGTGGAACAAAAGATAATTGAAGTTAACCTTGATAATGAAGTCAGAAAATGGAAAATTTCCTAATATATATTGTGGGAATTGAAATTCAAAAGTGTTTGAGGTATACATGATTCAAATGAGTCTAAGTCTTAAATGACAAATTAATGTCGGAATGCAAGAAGGATAAAAAGTTATGTAGAGATATGAAAGATAATCGAAGAAAAAGGATGACTCTTGGAATTATGGTATTGCATAAGATGCAATGATCAAGTCAAGGCAAATCTTTGAAGTATCAATGACATTATAAAGCATACATGTATGTTAGATTAAAATTCAATGAAAATGACATTGTGATACAATGGTATATAGTACAAGGAAACTTAAGCATATAATTGGAGATGATAAGAAAAGAGTATAAGTATGTAAATGATGTGGAACTATGTAAACGAATGGTAGTTTAAACAACTGAAAAAGGGCAATCTGAAATTAATTATAGCCTAATGTTCGAAGTTTAAATATGAGAATGTTCACATGGATTATAAAGATTATTCTATTGAATCTTGGTTATGGATGGGAACGAACAAAGAGAAATTAGTCTAAAGGCACTTGAGAGTAAGGACCCTTACACATAATGAGGAATGTGGAAATCTGAATGTGTGCATGCATACGTATGTGTGGAGTTAGTGATGTACCTATATAAAGTGAAGAATAGTTGTTAATGGTTCGAGACTTGAACTCGATATATTTGATGAGTTGTATAGATAATGTGACAATCAGGAATCCTATCAGAAGTTGATCTATGGTGACCTAAGGAATTTTGGAGAAATAGTCAAGGAAATGTAATCTATAGTACGGTTAAGCCATATAAGATGGACTAATAGGATTAAGAAGATTGAAATTTCCAAATTGCAAGGTAAATATGAAGTATGTGGAAATAATTGAAGCCATTAACCTTCCCTAATATTGAGGATATGTACAGGAATGAGTATGACATGTTAATGATGTTGTAAACTACATAATAGTGTGTGAGGATAGGATGAATGAATGAATGCCGAGAAGTTTAATAAGGAATGAAGTGATAAGATGGTGATTGGTATACATGAAGAAGTATAAAATGCGATCGAAATTGATGCGATTGATATAGAGCTATGGTTCAAACTTAATATTAGTGATGGAAGCATGCTTGGAGTTTCGATATAAGAGATCATGATTGTGAAAGTTACTGTTGATCAGATTTTAAAGAATAATAATAACATAAGTGAAGCACTCAAGTTGAACTGGAGGCAAAAGAGGTGAACAAATCGAAATTACCTATTAAAGGTGATGACATGGGAAATTGAACATTAGATGAAAAACTAATACCCTCATCTTTTCTTCGAGTTTGATAAGTGAAATTTTAAGGTCAAAATTTTATTTTAAGGGGGGTAGTGCTGTCAAGCTCGGCTCTATAATATATTTATTATGCCATTTATATATTAGAAAACATGACTGCTTGGGTATCTCGAAAATCGCTAAAAGTTGGTATTGTACCTAATGGTACAATTAAGTTGAAATAAGCCTCGAACTAGTCCAAATAGAGATTTTAAGATGAAATTGAGAATTTTAAATTCCCAGAATGACTTAAATTGGTGATTCGGAGTTCGAGGACTGATTTAGAGTCAAATTAGAATTTTCATGACTTGGGGGCAAAATGGTCATTTTGCCACCCGAGGTTAAGATTTGAATGTTGGAAGAGGTTTTTTTGTCACGACCCATTACTCCCTTCGAGTCCGCGACAACCGTCGCGAAGCTGTGAGACCCTGTCAAGCTCGTTAAAATATGGTATTGTACCGAGTGGTACAACCAAGTTAATTCGAGCCTCGAACTAGTTCAAATAGAAATTTTAAGAGAAAGTAAAGAATTTTAAAACCCACAAAATGATTTAAAATGACAATTCGGAGTTCGAGGTCCGGCTCGGAGTTAATTAGGAATATTGACCGATTAGGGGAAAAACAGTCATTTTGCCATTTAAGGACAAAATGGATATATTTTATAAAAGATTTTGATTACATTTGACCAAGAATAATTATATGGAGTATAATATGAGGTTTAGTAGTGATAAATTTAATTTCTCGGTATTTTTGGAGCATAGGGGCAAAATTGTAATTTTACCACTTGAGGATAAAACTAGAATTTTTAAAAAAGATTTTGGGCCCCATTTGACTAAGATTGATCAATTGGAGTGAAATTTGAGGTTGAAAAGTGAAAAAAATGTAATTTCGGTACTTTTCAAAGTATAGGGGCAAAATCGTAATTTTTCTACCTTAAAGGCAAATCGGTAATTTTTCGCCCCCAACACTTGTCAAGACCAAGGGATTTTGTTCATCATGGAGATGGATAAACATGAAAATTTTGTGGTGGAAAATTAAGTGGAAAAAGTCAAATGTTTAAAGTATAAAAAGAAAAAACGGACCAATCACAAAGTGACACTTGGTAAACTTTATTATTTTATTATTTTTTATAAAAATCAGCCATTGAATCCCCATTTCTCTCTCCACATTTGGCCAAAGGAAGAACAAAAGGAAGAAAAGGGAAAAACAAAAAGAAAACAAAAACCTAAGTGGAAAAATCAAGGGAAAAGTGTGAAAATCTAAGGAATCAAGCTAGGTTAGTTGAAATTTTTTTAATTTTCCTTGATATCTACATTACCCATGCATTTCTTTTCATTTTCTATGGTTGAGAAGCATGATTTCATAATGAATTCAATTTTGATCAAATGGGTTTGATGTGAGAAATGATGTTGGAATTGGTTGATTTTGAGCTATGTTGATGTTTAGAGATAGTTAAGCATGTTTAGAAGCAAAATCGTAAGAAAAATATTCATTTTCCCTAGAGTTCTTCAATGGCAGAACCTGCTATGTTGTGTGTGTTGATGGATTGATTCTTGTTTCAAGAAAAATGGCTTGGAAAATGATGAATTAAAGTGAGAAAATTAAATAGGAAAAATCATGGTGTTAATGCACTGTAATGGCTGAATTTTTTCATGAAGAAATGGAAAGGTTTTAATGCTGAAATTGGCATTATTTAAAGGGTTTTTGGTGAATTGAGGTATTAGAAAAAAAATGGGTCAATTTGGAGTCAAATCGGACGCGTTGGCTAATTTATCGGGTAATCGACCGAATTAGGTCAGCACCGCGTTTAAACGGTTAATCGAGTATTCTATGCATCCATATAGAAATTGGGTTAATTTTATACCTAATTAACACGAATGTAGTGATTAAATTATTGTGTAATTTGTCAAGGTAGTAAGCCCTTTGATAAAGGCAAGAAAATCGCACCCGAGGATTAGCAATCGAAATGCTCGAATTTGACTCCTGAAAATTTGTGAGTGAATTTGCATTTCAAAATGGTTTTGGAAAATATGAACGTATTTGAATAAAATGCTTGAATGATTTTATTCAATCTTCTTTAAAAAGAACAGGTACCATAGGAACAAGCTTTTCGTGAAATATTATTTTTACTGATGTGAAATTTGATTGTGTTAAATTATGCTTATCTATATGATGCTTACTTGTATTGTTAAGAAATTATGTGAACTTGATGTAATCGTGCACGTGTGGAGTGGGTAATGCACATGCCTGTAATGGTGTGCAAAGTGAGGACGGCGATACGTAACGCCCACGATTCTTAGGAATGCAGAGTTGAGCAAAGTGGGGACGGCGACACGTAGCACCCACGATTCTTGGGAATTCTCACTCGTGAACTACGGTTAAGCGTGATTCTCTGCCCAGGGGATTGCAGGGACGGTGATACGCAACGCCTGCAAGTGCTCTGATAAGCATCTCTTTTTACCACCAAGGACAGTGAAGACTTGGTGGTGTATATAATTGGTTATGATTTTATGTATATATGTGTGATTGTATGGTATGCGAATTGTTTTAAATTGAGGAAAAAGGGTTTAACACGAAACCCTCGTATGGTTGAGCAAGAATGCCTTCCCGTTGCAACGATAATCATTGATTTTGCTATCTTGCTAGAATAAATTTCGAGTTAAGTGGAAAGGATATGAATATTAGCTAGATCAAAATTGTCTCGTTTTCAACTAGTGCATCATGATTATCAAATTTCTTGGTTGATATTGCTTGTTCCCTTCTAACGTTCGCTCATTGAGTTTTGTACTCACAGTTTTGAAAAATTTATGTTTTCAGATTAGGAGACCGTTGGATCCTAGATCGAGGAGTCCCTGTAGTCTCATCTCCTAAGTATGCGTCTGGCATTCAATAGCAACTCTTTTCTTGTAATGTCTCCGCTGGAATTCATGGGTCCTTTCGTTGTGAATATGTGTATGCAATGTAAATTGCTAAAATACATGTCTTGAATGGTACATGTATTTTGTTGTTGATAATGCCATCGTGGATTGGCTATTTTCATACTGGTTGAGAATACGTATGGGCGAATTGGTTGATAAAGTATTTAGTAAACAAATGGAATAGGCTTCCTTGGGCTTGGTGAGCTATGCTCATTGGGCTTATGCGCCGGTCATGGCTAGGGGAATTGGGTCGTGACAGAAGCCTTGACAGACATTCTTTACCTCGAATGCGGATCAAAACGTGACAAAGCTCTCATATCAGTTTTCTTACCTCCCCTGTGATTGTCAATTATTAAAATTATGTTTTGAGACGATATAGACCATTTTTCCATCCAAAAACAATGAAAATTTATCGTTGCCTCATAAGGGCATTTTAGTCATTTTCACGAAAATTTCGAAACCCAGCCAAAACGTAATAGGTAAGTTGAAAACATATATTCCATAATTTGAAATAAATTTAAATGTCTAAAACATTGGTTTGAAGCAAAATTTTGAATATTTGAATATAACAAAAATATTCAATAAAATACTCAATTTTCTTATAAAATAATATTTATAGAAACATCGGTAAATAATTTTTATAGCGTAAAAGTTAAATATATTCATACATACTAAAATGCAGATAACCAAAGTATAAAATTACTTCTACAATGACATGTGGGCCCCCAATTGACCACAAAGATATAGGACTGTAAACTCTTACTTTCTAGGATGCAACTCTGAGATTAATTCTCATCTTAATTGACCATCCACAAACTATCCTGAGCCTGAAATATGGATAGGAAGAGGGGTGAGATTACATAATCCCAATGAGTAAACAGGTATCGTGAAAACAATCTAAAGCTGAGTAATATGAGACAAATAAAATACCCCATCGTGATATACATTTCGTAACTTGAAAACTCATCCCAACCCATTTAAATAATTGTATTTTATTTCATTACTCAAAAGGGCTTATGATTTTCTTGAAAATCTGACTTATGCCAAAACCTGTACTCGAGGATACCTTGTATGGGGGCATACGCTCGAGTCCACCAAGGTTGTAAAATAATTTCATATTTCTCAAAATTCAACCATTCCTTGGCATTGGCTGAGTCTCACTTCTACACGGTGGTTAAGTGTAAAGCGAACTCAAATCCTACCTCAAGGGATACTCTACGCGCCTCTTCAACCAAGGTAAGCACAATAATCGGGTTTCCGTGCCCCTCTTATAGGCTGGTCCACAGAACCTGTTTTGCCACTGCAATGACCACAATTATATCCCACCAATTTAATAAAATCAACATAGCATGACATGGCCCACAATCCTTACCTTGCCTATTACGGCAAATTAAAGCAATTCACATAATTATCATATTATAAAGACAACCAATCATGCCCACATTCATCATAAGCCATACAATTCAAAACAATAATTTGCAATACAAGTAAGTAGTCTCTAATCACTCTATTTTTGAAACCATTATTCAATTTTCCATAAAATTTATAAAATTATTTTATAAAATCACAATTTTTCTTAAAACATAGCAATTTACCATTTAAACCCATTTTCTATAAAATCACACAATTGAATAAAATCTATTCTAGATAATTAAGATGATAGTAAGTTTACTCACTATATTAGGAGTAGAAATACTCCTATTCTCAGTTCTCTGGCCCAATGCCTTTGCCTTTACTAGGATGCTCACCACCTACACATTATACATGACACGAAATTCAATAATTTGTGTCAAATCATTATAAATTATTTCAGGCTCTACACTAATGCATGTAATGAAATGCATAGTGCTCGGTAACTACCTAAACTCAGTGTCCAATGTAAATTCAATTATATACCTCGATAGATCAGTATTGGCCTAATTTGATCTATTACCTGATTAATTAGCCAATGTACTCAATCCAACTCTAAATAAATTCCATTTTTCTCCAATTCACCCATTTATCAAACACTGGTCAGTTACCATGAAATATTGCCAAAATTATTCTCACATTCCATTTTGGCAACATTCGACCATCTTAGTGCATTAACACTAAAATTCTTCCTACTAAATTTTCTTACCATAAATCATCATTTTCCTATCATACCAATTGAATTGAAATCAATTCCACCATCATTAAATTATATTGGACATTCAGCCAATAAAGTGTCCACTATCTATAAATTTTTTTCTAGCTTAATTCTCACACTAGTATTCATCAATTCCCATTCAAACCACTTGAAATTCAATTGAATTCAACTCCAATAATTCACATAAGAAATTCGGCCTAATGAGGATTTAATATGAAATTTGTGATTTCACACTAATTGTCATCAATTTCGGTTTCTATCACCACCATTTATTAAAACCCTTCAATCCTAACCAATTAACATAGAATGTCACAAAATTCCTCCCCATTATTCACTCCACAATATTTGGCCTTGATGGGTTTAATGAGGAACAAATTGCTTTCTTGCTTGTTTTGCTCACAAACATGTTAAACTAACTAAAAACACTAACATAATTCAAAATCATATCAAACCAACATCATTTCTCTCTCCATACCCATTTGATCATCCATGATTTCCCCATGAAAACATACCATCCAACCATGGAAAATAAGGAGAAATGCATAGGAAACATAGATCTTAAGCTTAATTTGATAAATCTTACCTTTTTCCACTTGATTCTTGAATTTCCACCAATTTTCCCTTTGATTTTCTTGGGTTGGGTTTTATTTTCTTTCCTTCCTCTCTTGTTTCTGGTTTGGCCAAATATGGCGAAGGAAATGGGAGTTTATGGGCTGATTTTTGTACGAAAAATAATAAAGTAATAAAGCTTGACATGTGTCATGACATTATTGGCCTATTTTTTAAAATATTTGACTTTTTAATCCTTATTTCTCCACCACACATTTCTCATATCTATCCATAAGCATAATGCATAAAATCCCTTGGTCTTGACAAATGTTGGGGGCAAAAATTATCGATTTGCCCTCGGGATGGCAAAATTACGATTTTGCCCTTATACTCTGAAAAGTGTCAAAATTTTATTTTTTCCACTTTTCAACCTCAAATTACACTCAAATTGATCAATCTTAGTCAAATGGGGTCAAAATCTTTTCTAAAAATTCTTGGTTTGTCCATAGGTGACAAAATTATTGTTTTACCCTTATGCTCCAAAAATACCAAGAATTATAATTTTTCACTGCTAAATCCCATATTATACTTCAAATGCTTAATATTGATCAAAATTTTCATTAAATAACCAAATTTAAATTTTAGGTGGCAAAATGACCATTTTGCCCCTAGTCAGTCAATATTCCTGATTGACTCCAAACCGGACTTCGAACTCCGAATCACCATTTTAAGTAATCGCTGGACTGTGAAATTTCCAATTTCACCTTAAAATCCCTATTTGAACTTGTTCGAGGTTTAAATCATCTCAGTTGTACTTTTAGTTATAATACCGACTTTTAAATATTTTTCCAGGCTATTCAAATATACAATCACTCTATCAGTCACATGTATAACATGGAAGATATTTTAGGGCTGGGCTTGACATTTTTGACCAAGATTGACTAAGATTGATCATTTGGAATATAATTTGAGGTTGAGAAATGAAGAATTTTAATTCCGACATTTTTTCAAGCATAGAGGCAAAATCGTCATTTTGCCACCCAAGGGTGAAATTGTAATTTTACACCACCCAACACATGTCCAGCACATGAATTTCGTTTTATATCATGGATAATTATGTGTGGTGGAGAGAAATTGCTTAATTATTAAGTATTGCACATGGACCAATGGGATGGCGACACGTGGTAAAATTTTGTCCATTTAATATTTTTCTATATAAACCCATTTAAACCTTAGCCATTTCATTTCTCTTGGCCAGCCATAGCAAGAACAAAAGGGAGAAAAGAGAGAACAAACCCTAGAAGGAAGAATTCAAAGGGAAATCATTTGATTTCAAGGAAACAAGCAATCAAAGGTGAAATTTCTTAATTCTAGCTTGTCATCTATCTTTCCTATACTTTATTTTACATTTTCCATGGTTGAATCACATGATTTCATGAAGGATTCATGGCTGACCCATTTTAGAGAGAAAAGATTTAATAGTTGATTTGGTTAGATTTTAAGTTATTTAGGTATTTTTAGTCAATCTATCATGTGTAGAATGAAAATAATTAAGAAAAATCATTTGTCCTTCACCCATCCACAAGGTCGAATTTCATAGAGAGGATATTGGTGATGAATTTGATTGAATTTCAAGTGATTTGGTTAGGAATTAATGGTTTATGGTATAAAAATCAAGTATGGAAAAATTATAGTGTTAGTGCACTCACCATGGCCGAATATTCCAAGAGAAAATGTGAGGGTGATTTTGCTAAATTTCAAGTTATTTAAATTGTGTTTAATGATTTAGAGTATTAGGAGAGAAATGGAATTGTTTGGAGTTGAATTGGACGTATTAGCCAATTAATCGGATGATAGATCGAATTAGGCCAATACAGCTTTATTTAGGTACACAATTGAACTTACATTGGACACCGTATTTGGATGGTTACTCGAGCATTTAGCACCCCATTTCATGCATTAGTACAGAGCCTGAATTGGTTTTATAACGGTTTAGCACAAATGTAGCAAATTGCTTATTGTGCATTATGTCTAGGTGTTGAGCATTTTGGCAAAAAAATTGTACCCAAGGATCCATAGTCGGAGTACTCCAAAATTCGATTCCCATTACTATAAGTAACCTTACTATCATTTTAATTATCTAAAGTGGTTTTTATCCAATTTTGTGATTTTATGGAAAATGAGTTTAAATGATAAACTTTTATATTTTATAAACAAAAATGTGATTTAATGAAATGATCTTATAAATGATCTTGAAATTGAATGATGGCTTTGAAAATAGAGAAATTAGAGACTACTTGTTGTGTTGTAAATTTATGGTTTGAACTGAATGGCTTATGGCAATATTTGCATGAATGGCGGAATTGGTATTTGTGTTGAAATATATGAACTGTGTATTTGGCCTTGAGAGGCTGTGTAGTAAAACAACTGCCATGTCATGATATTGAATTGGTATTTGTGTGAGTTTAGGATTCGAAGCTTGGCGAGGAGGTCCTGCAGGAGACTTGTCACACTGCCGTTAGGCGTGAGAAGAGTAAGTCAAGTGATGAGGACCCAGACATAACACTACTTTTATTGAATTGGCGGGTTATAGAATGGTCACTGCAGTGGCGGGTCCTATGGACTAGCCTTTAGGAGGGGCACGGTTCTCGGGTATATTTTTACCTTGGTTGGAGAGGCGCGTAGGGTATCTCTTGAGGTATGATAGAGTTCACTTCACACTAAACCACCACGTGAGGGTGAACTCAACTAACGCCAAGCAACGACTGTGTTTTCAAACGTAAAATTATGTTTTACGTGTACATGAGATTTTTAACAGCCTTGGCGAGCTCAAATGGATGCCTCTGATCAAGGTGTCACTGAGTATGAGTTTTAGCATGAGCTAAGTTTTTCAGGAAATCATAAGCCTCATTATTTATTTGGGTGAAATGAATCTCATTTATCATATTGAAATGAGATCAAAATGTTACGAATGATTTTATGCCAATCTATTTTAACTATCTCTATTTACTTGACTTTAGATATCTTAGATGATATTTGTTTACTCACTAGGATTATATAATCTCACCACCCTCATTTCCACCCATTTCAAGCTCAGGATAGTCAGTAGATAGCTGATATCGCCAAGGACTATAGTTGGACTTGCATCCTCACAAACTGTAGGTAAATTAAATTTGATATCTTAGATGGGGCCCACATGTTATTGTAAATTAAATTGCATACTCTGGTTATCTTTATTACTGTATGTATGAATTTATTTTGCTTTCACGTTACAAAATTATTTACGAATAACTCTATAAATATTGTTTTATAAGAAAATAGAATATTTTATTAAATATTTTTATTTTATTCTAATAGTTACAATTTCAATTTAAATGAATGTTTTAGATAGCAAAACATGTTTTTGGTTATGAAATGTGTATTTTCCACCCATATACTTCATTTTTGATTGGTTTTGAAATTTTCAGAAAAAAAAGACCAAAATGCCATTGTGAGGTAAAAATTATATTTATATTGGTTTGACTTAGAAATAGCTTATAAATCTTTAAAACATGGCATTTAGTGATCATTGCTCACATGGGAGGTGAGAAAACTGATATTAAAGCCTTGCGAGGTCTCGATTAGCTTTCTAGGTAATGAATGTCTATCGGGACATCGCGACGGTTGTCACGGGCTCGATGGGAGTTCCGGGTTGTGACAATTCTCATATTTAACTTATGAACATTGGGTATAATCCATTTCAGATTGCCCTTTTTATATGTTTAAATTACCGTTCAGCTTGCGTCTTACCACAAGTTCTCTTTTATGTAATCCATACAAATTCTCATTATGTCTATACATAGCTTCATGTCTTTTCCATGCTTATGCTCCTTTCTTATTATTTCCAATCATATGCTTAAGTTTCATTGTATTATATGTCCTTGCATTACATTGTCATATTCATTAAATTGCAATCAAATATGCATATATGCTTTATAATCTCATTGATACTTCAAAGATTTTGTAGCACCCCGTACCTTTGTTGGACATAAATATGATTTTAATGATCAAACAAGTGATCAATTCACATGAATTAGTGAGTTAAAAGATGATTCGGAGGTAAACCGAAACATAACAATGTGTTCTAGGGCCAAAGGAGGCAAGTGAAAATTTTTAAAATAAAATAATATTAAAATATTAATATTTTATTGGAGGTCAAAATTAGTCATGAAAAATGAGACTATGACTAATTCAAGTGGGGGAGAAGAAATAAAAAATAATTTTGAAGGAAATTGAAATTTAATAAGTGTGGATAAGAATTAAAAAAATATTGGACTTAATTTTTGGAGAGCAAAGTGTTGAAGAACTCAGAAATTTTTTTGTACATGCTTGTGTATTTTCATCATATCTCAAGCTACAGAACTCCAATTGTAGAAATTATTAGACCATTGGAAATATAAGAGACAAAGCTATAACTTTGTTGAAGATCACTTCACCCAGTTCTATCTCTACAATAGAGAAAATTATGTTGAAAAGTGACGAATCATCATATGTCGAGAATGAAAATTTCAAGGATTGACAATTAAATTTTGGGGTTTCCTATTACACTTTTAAATATAATTAAATCTTAGGTTAATTAAAAGCTTAAATGAATATTTAAGAAGGTGAAATGAGGATAAGAGTTGGTTAAAATTGTAAGCCATAAATATAATAAGTATATATATAAATATATATATGTACAAGGTCACATGGGCAGCAGCCCATGTGTAAAATGTGAAACTAAAAAGAAAAAAAATTTCTAAGTCAAAAAGGGGGGGGGGGGGGGGCGGATAATCATGCAGCAAAGAAAAGAAGAAGAAGACAAAATGAAAGAAAGATAAGAGAAGTGGGGGACCGGCCATGAGAGTCAAGGAAGGAAAAGAAAAAAATAAAGAAATGAAAAACAAATAAAAGAAGGAAAAAAGCAAAACATAGCTCGGTCAAAAAGTCAAGGAAAGAAATAAAAGAAAGAAAGAGATAAGAAGGCAAAAGAAAGAAACAAGAGACAACCGACCAGGAAAAAAATAATAGAAAGAAACAAGACAAAGAAAGGAAGAAGAATCAGGAAAGAAGAGAAGGAAAAAAAATCGTAAGAAGAAAAGCAAGGGAAACCGAGCCAAAGAAGGAAAGCAAGGCTAAGTTGAAGAAAGAACCAAAAACTGAAGGAAGAAGGGACGGAAAAAGGGGAGGAAAAGCCAAAGAAAACAACCAAGGAAAACTGTCACGACCCAATTCCCGGGCCATGACCGGCGCAAGGACCCAATGAGCATAGCTCACTAAGCCCAAGCAAGCCTATTTTCACTTACTTGATCCCATACATGCTCGTGTGAGGCATCGACACGTAATGCACCCCGTGTGCATACAATGCCAACTAATAGTGACATATCCAGTCACACACATACACACACACACCCTTTCTGGGGGTGGACACAGTCAATGCACAATGACATTATTAATCACAGTATACATGCACTATTCCAGTCATGTATTTAGCAATTCACATTGCTTACACATATTTACATTCATACCAGTCAAATATAAACTCTGACAATGTACATTACATGTACATATCCATCATACAAAAACCCATGACTACCAGCGGAGACATGTACCATAAAACGGGCAGCTATTGAATGCCAGACACCTACCAGGAGATGGACTACTGTGATCCCGCAATCTAGGAATCTACAACCTCCTGATCTGAAAACATGAATTTTTGAAAACGTGAGTATAAAACTCAGTGAGCAAACATTAGATAGGAACAAGCCATAATATCAGGAAGGGTTACAATATGATGCATACATTTGAAACACGTTCATTTTTATCCAATTTATTACCAACCCTTCCCCTCATTTCAATTTAATTTATATTGAAGAAATAATCAATTTCACACAATTATACTCAGAGAAATGAACAATCACAAATGTACACAACCACATATATCTAAGCACTCGCAGGCGTTACGTATCGCCGTCCCTGCAAGCCCCTTGATAACCAATCACACTTCACCACTGTTCACGTGTAATGGTTTCCAGGAATCGTGGGCGTTACGTATCGCCGTCCCCACTTTGCTCAATTTCCAAAATTTATAGTAATAGTGGGTGTTACGTATCGCCGTCCCCACTTTACTAAATTTTCAATCTCTAGGAAATAGTGGGCGTTACGTATCGCCGTCCCCACTTTGCACACCATTTCAGGCCTGTGCAATTTCCTCTTCACAGGTGCACGGTGGTAACAATTTCACAACACTTCTCAACAATGTACACAAACATCATAACACTGTACATATCCAGCACAATTAAATTTCATCTCAATGAAATAATATTTCATGCCTTTATGCATAACACAAAGTTTTATGCCCTCATGCATAACATATAATTTTATGCTTTTATGCATAACTCATATTTTTATGCTTTCATGCATAACACATATTTTTATGCTTTCATGCATAACACATAATTCATCACATAAAATCATTTTAATCAAAGGCTTGTTCCCAGCACATAATTTTTTTAAAACTTTGAATAAATCATTTAATTATCCAAATCAATACAACGTGCATTTCCCCAAAAAATTTTGAAATGCAAGTTCACTCACCGTCTCACAAATATCCGGATTCCGGATGCTCTCGGATTAAAAATCCTCAGTCACGATCCCTTTGCCTTTCTCGGTCTTCTCACCACCTTAACACAAAATAAAATCAAGAAATTTACTATAATGCCCCCAACTAATATAAACTAATTTAAATTACTAGCGTGTGATACGTAAGAGCAAAATCGCGTCCGATTATCGCATTTACGCGGTATTGCCTAATTTCGACCGATTACCCGATTAATCGGCTATTATGTCCAATTTAATTCCGAATTGGTCCATTCTTTTTCTAATACTTTAATTCATCACAAATCATTCAATTAATGCCAATTTCAGCATCCAATCTTTTCCATTTCTTTATGGAAAATTCAGCCAATGCAGTGCATTAACACTGAAAATTTTCTACTACATTTTCTCACTTTAAATTGTCATTTTTTCTATTTTCTTTCATTTCAAATGAAACCATTTCATTTGAAATGAACCAATTCCTCATGCATTCTCTACACACTAGGTTCGGCCTAACAAAGAACAACCATGAAATTCAATTTCCTTCTTCCATTTTTTTCCATAATCGTGCTTAACTACTCCTAAACACCAACATAGTTTAAACTCAATCCAATCCAACATCAAATCCATACTCAAACCCATTTTTCGGAATTCTTCCCATCATGATATCTCCATATTAAACCATAGAATTCAAGAACAAAAGCATAGATATTAGAGATCACAAGCCAAAGTAGAGATTTATTACCCTTTTTCACTTGAATTCTCCTTGAAATCACACTTGTCTTGAATTTCCCCTAGGTTTTTGTGTGTTTCTCCTTTGTTCTTCTTTTTTTTGCTTAAATTCTGGTGGGTGCCGACTTTGAGAGAGAAATGAGGCTTAAATGCTGATTTTTATGGCTTAAATAATAAAATATAAAAGCTTGCCACGTGGCACCATGTGATTGGCCCGTTTTTTGACTTTTTGACTTTTTCTCCCATTTGATCTCCACCACTTGATTCATCAAGTCAACATCTGATCCAAGGTTGACCATGGCTGGAAAAATTTATTCTGGTAGTGAAAAATTACCGAAATGCCCCCGGGATGGCAAAATTACGATTTTGCCCCTATACTCCGAAATATCCCGAAATTTCATTATTTTCACTGTCCAACCTCAAATAGCATTAATATAAATCAATATTACCCAATTGGGGCAAAATCCTTTCAAAAAAATTCACATTTAGCACTCCGGTGGCAAAATTACCATTTTGCCCTTGTGCTCCAAAAACACTGGAAATCACCATTTTTACACTGCTAAACATCATTTTATGATTATGGGATCATAACTGTGTGTCACATAATTATTTTTAGTCCACTGTGATCAAATCTTGGTTAAAAATCTCTATAAATCAACAAATGAGAAAATGACCGTTTTGTCCTTAACCGGTCAATTTTCCCGATTAACTCCAGACTGAACCTTGAACTCCGAATCACTATTCTGAGCTATCCTGTGGGTCTCAGAATTTTGAAATTCCCCTTAGAATTTCCATTAAACTATGTTGAAGCTCGATTTAACTTAATTGTGCCATTAGGTACAATACCGGTTTTCTAACAACTTAGACAGGGTCTCACACTCTCCCCCACTAATAGAAATTCGGTCCCCGAATTTAAATTCAACGTAGAGTGGCTTACCTTTACATATCGAAGAGGTGTGGATACTTCGTCCGCATTTCCTCCCCAGCTTCCCACGTTACCTCTTCACTGGTGTGATTTTGCCACAACACTTTCACTGAAGCCACATCCTTCGATCGGAGCCTTTTGACTTGTCTATCCAAGATAGCTACTGGTTGCTCCTCATAAGTCAAATCATCTTGTATCTGAACGGTTTCATACCGTATCACATGAGAAGGATCTGGATTATACTTCCTCAACATAGACACATGGAACACAGGGTGAATACTCGAAAAGTCTGGTGGTAATGCCAATCGATATGCCACTACTCCGACCCTCTCTAAGATCTCAAAGGGTCCTACATACCGAGGGCTTAATTTCCCTTTCTTACCAAACCTCATTACCCCTTTGGTTGGCGAGACCTTTAGAAACACATGGTCTCCCACCTGAAACTCCAAATCCCTGCGTCGATTATCAGCATAAGACTTTTGCCTACTCTGGGCTGTAAGCATCCGTTGACGAATCATACGGATTTTATCAGTGGCGTCCTGCACCAACTCAGGCCCCAACAGTTTCCTCTCACCTACCTCTAGCCATCCAATGGGTGATCTGCACCTTCTTCCATACAGTGTTTCAAATGGTGCCATTTGGATGCTAGTCTGGAAACTATTATTGTAAGTAAACTCCACTAAGGGTAAATACCGACCCCATTTGACTCCAAGGTCTATTACACATGCTCTCAACATGTCTTCCAAAGTCTGGATGGTTCGTTCAGACTGTCCATCAGTTTGGGGATGGAAAGCTGTACTAAAATTCAACTTAGTGCCCAATGCTTCTTGCAACTTTTCTCAGAATCTACTGGTAAACTGTGTCCCTCTATCTGACACTATGGAAACAGGAATGCCATGCAACCGTATTATCTCATCTACATAAAGCTGGGCATACTGAGCAGCCCCATAAGTGATCTTGGCCGGAAGAAAGTGAGCTGACTTCGTCAACCGGTCTATTATGACCCAAATCGAGTCATAACCCCCACTAGTTCGAGGCAAACCTGTCACAAAGTCCATGGCAATATGCTCCCACTTCCATTCGGGAACTGGTAATGGCTGTAGTAATCTTGCAGGCCTTTGGTGCTCTGCTTTAACCTGTTGACACACTAAGCACTTGGAGACAAATTCAGCCACATCTCTTTTAAGTCCTTCCCACCAGTACACTTCCTTTAAATCTTGATACATCTTTGTAGCACCTGGATGTATCACATAGGCTGCCATGTGAGCCTCCTCCAATATCTCTCTCCTCAACCCATCGATATCTGGCACATAGAGTCTGGTTCCATATCTCAACACTCCATCTGTGCCTCTAGTAAACATCTTCTCCTTCTTTCCCTGAGGATCCTCTAAGACCGTAGTTACGAACTCATCTTTACCTTGTGCCTCTTTAATTCGGTCTATTAGGATAGGCCTCACTCTGAAATGAACTAGCAGTGCATCTGCCTCAGAAACCTCCAAATGCACATCCATGTCTCCCAAGCTATGCATCTCTCTGACCAATAATCTCCTATCTGTGGAGATATGTGCTAGGCTACCCATCGACTTTCGACTCAGGGCATCCGCCACCACATTAGCTTTACCGAGATGGTAAAGAATAGTACAATCATAATCCTTCAGCAGCTCCATCCATCTGCGTTGCCGCAGATTCAAATCCCTCTGCTGGAATATATACTTTAAGCTCTTGTGGTCTGTATATATCTCACAAGTCTCACCATACAAATAATGTCTCCAGATCTTTAAGGCAAACACGATTGCTGCCATCTCTAAATCGTGTGCGGGGTAATTCTGTTCATGCCTTTTAAGTTGTCTTGATGCATATGCAATCACCTTCCCGTGTTGCATTAACACGCATCCTAAACCAACCAACGAGGCATCACAATATACGGTATAACCACCTGTACCTTGTGGTAGGCTCAACACTGGAGCTGTGGTGAGACATGTCTTAAGCTTCTCAAAGCTATCTTCACAGGTATTTGACCACACAAACTTTGTATCCTTTCGTGTCAGCTTGGTTAGAGGGGCGGCTATTCTGGAGAAATCCTTAACAAAGCGACGATAGTAGCCTGCCAACCCTAAAAAGCTTCTAATCTCCGTAACCGAGGTTGGCCTTGGCCATTTCTCCACCGCTTCGACTTTCTTTGGATCCACTTGTACCCCATCCTTAGATACCACATGTCCCAAGAATGCAACACTTTCAAGCCAAAACTCACATTTGGAGAACTTGGCATACAATCGATGTTCTCTCAAAATCTGGAGCACTATCTTAAGATGCTGCTCATGCTCCTCTCGACTCCTCGAGTAGATCAGGATATCATCAATGAACACCACTACAAACTTGTCCAGGTAGGGCTTGAACACTCGGTTCATCAAATCCATAAAGGCTGCAGGGGCATTGGTAAGTCCAAACGACATTACCAAGAACTCATAATGACCATACCTGGTCCGAAATGCTGTCTTTGGCACATCCTCATCCCGGATTCTCAATTGATGATACTTAGATCGCAGATCTATTTTAGAAAAACACTGTGCCCCTTGTAACTGATCAAACAAGTCATCTATTCTTGGGAGTGGGTACTTATTTTTCACCGTTACCTTATTAAGCTGTCGGTAGTCAATGCATAATCTAAGTGACCCATCTTTCTTCTTTACGAACAACACCGGTGCTCCCCATGGTGAAACACTGGGGCGGACGAACCCTTTGTCTAGCAGGTCCTCCAACTGATCCTTGAGCTCCTTGAGCTCTGCCGGTGCCATCCGATATAGAGGTATAGATATGGGTCTAGTATCAGGAATCAAGTCTATGCAAAACTTAATCTCTCGCTCCGGAGGTAATCCTGGCAGTTCCTCAGGAAATACATCCACAAACTCATTCACTACCGACACTTGACTTATATCTCCAACCTCTGTCTGGTTATCCCTCACCACTGCTAGGTAACCTTGACAGCCTTGCCTCAATAACCTCCTAGCAGACATGGCAGATATCAAGTTGGTCGGAACATTACTTTTATCCCCTTGGATGCTAAATGATGGCTCATCCGGGAAATCAAATCTAACTATCTTATGGTAACAGTCTACACTGGCATGACAAGGTGACAGCCAGTCCATTCCCAATATCACATCAAAATCCAAGGTGTCTAACACCACTAAATTCACTAGGGTGTTCTTATCCTTAATTCGCACTATGCAAGACTGATATTCCCACTCAGCCACAAATGCCTCCTTCAAAGGAGTAGACACCACTAATTGT
The DNA here is from genome assembly GCA_036013995.1 of Theobroma grandiflorum. Lineage (NCBI taxonomy): Eukaryota > Viridiplantae > Streptophyta > Magnoliopsida > Malvales > Malvaceae > Theobroma > Theobroma grandiflorum. The sequence goes on from CP142126.1 coordinate 13,135,285, forward strand.
TCTTATCTCCTAACACAATCTTTACCCAATCGAAATGCAAAGCATGGAGAGATAAAAGAATGAGTAGATCCAGGATCAAACAATACCCTAGCATCCATATCACAGATGGAAAGAGTACATGAAGCTACTGCATTGGATGTCTGGGCATCCTGATGAGTTAAGGCATATACCCTTGCCTGGCCTCTTCCTGCAGAACTTTGTTGTCCAGACCCCACTGGTCTACCCCGAGAAGAAGTACCAGCACCTCTACCTCGCGTTTCGCTAACCCCCTGGCCAGTTGAAGCAGCTGCTGAAGGAGCAGACAAAGCTGACCGAGTAGAACCGCGAACTGAACCTTGCGGTTGCTGAGCTGTCGGGCAGTTCCTCCATATGTGTCCAGGCTGGCCACAGTTAAAACAAACTCCTGGAGCACGATGACATCGTCCCCAATGTTGTCTCCCACAAGTATCACAGGACGGGATAACTCGACTACTCTGTCTGGAGTCCTGCGGTTGCCTCCTCCCACTAAAAGTGTTCTGCCCCAATCCAACGCTAGCACTCGTCACATCACCTGCCCGTTGGGGAAACCTCGATCCCCTCTGTGGTCCTTGATGGCTAGAGAATGAGCTTCTGCCACTGAAGTCTCTGCGGCCTTTATAACCCTCTGTTTTGGCCCTTTTTACTACATCTCTTGCGGCCCTACTCTCACTGGTCCTCATCTCAATTCTTTGAGCACAGTCAACTGCCGCCGAGTATGTATGGAAATCTCGGGAAGCCACAGCCTTAAATAATGGTTCCACCAGTCCATCCACAAACCTTTGGACTTTCATCTCCTCGGTGGAAACCAGATATGGTGCATATCGAGACAGCTGTGTAAACTTGATATCATACTCCGACACTGTCATGCCCGAAGTCTGCACCAATGCCTCAAACTCTCTAGCCCTGGCATTTCGCACACTGTACGATAAAAATCGATCCAGGAAGGCGATACTGAATTCAGTCCAACTCAACGATGCAGCACCTGTCGGCCTACCCCTTCGCAAGGAGTCGTACCATTCCTGTGCTACATCTTCCAGCTGAAAAGCTACTAGCTCCACTGATCTGGAACTAGAGCATCCCACAGCGTTACAAATCTTCTCCATCTTGTCCAAGAAAACCTAGGGTTTCTCTGATGCATTTGACCCCGCAAATGATGGAGGCTTGAGTTTCAGGAAGTCAGTGAGTGAAACCTCAACCTGACCTCTGTCACTCTCGGGAGGTTGGCGGTCTGTCTGGCCTTGGGAACTAGGGGACTCTGGCTCCACATGCCTCCCCTCCATTACTTTCTGCATATCCTCCATTCGGGCTGCCATCATCTCTACAACCCGACTAACTCCCTGCAGGCCAGTCGCCAAGTCCTCAACAGTAACGCCTCTAGTAGGTGGCCTATCCGCCTCACCTACATGCTGTCTATCCACTCTCCCACTCTCGGGCGTATCTGCCCTCGCTGGCCTAATGACCCTACCACGTCTACCTCGACCTCTGCGGGTGGGTGCCCGTGGCCTATCGGTCATCTCAATGGGAACATCCTGCTCCCTCACTCGTCTCGAGGTGGCCCGTGTCTTAGGTGGCATTCTTACCTAGACAGGAGCAACACCAATTAATAAACACAATTACAAATAAGGTGGCTTCTATCATTGGGAATTTATGCGGTTTCTAAATTATGAAATGTGCCGCGGCTCACAGTTCATAATTAAAAATTCCACATAAAAACCCGACTCTCCGCTGGACTCGACCATAACACCCTAGGACCTAAACAACCTAGGGCTCTGATACCAACATTGTCACGACCCAATTCCCGGGCCATGACCGGCGCAAGGACCCAATGAGCATAGCTCACTAAGCCCAAGCAAGCCTATTTTCACTTACTTGATCCCATACATGCTCGTGTGAGGCATCGACACGTAATGCACCCCGTGTGCATACAATGCCAACTAATAGTGACATATCCAGTCACACACATACACACACACACCCTTTCCGGGGGTGGACACAGTCAATGCACAATGACATTATTAATCACAGTATACATGCACTATTCTAGTCATGTATTTAGCAATTCACATTGCTTACACATATTTACATTCATACCAGTCAAATATAAACTCTGACAATGTACATTACATGTACATATCCATCATACAAAAACCCATGACTACCAGCGGAGACATGTACCATAAAACGGGCAGCTATTGAATGCCAGACACCTACCAGGAGATGGACTACTGTGATCCCGCAATCTAGGAATCTACAACCTCCTGATCTGAAAACATGAATTTTTGAAAACGTGAGTATAAAACTCAGTGAGCAAACATTAGATAGGAACAAGCCATAATATCAGGAAGGGTTACAATATGATGCATACATTTGAAACACGTTCATTTTTATCCAATTTATTACCAACCCTTCCCCTCATTTCAATTTAATTTATATTGAAGAAATAATCAATTTCACACAATTATACTCAGAGAAATGAACAATCACAAATGTACACAACCACATATATCTAAGCACTCGCAAGCGTTACGTATCGCCGTCCCTGCAAGCCCCTGGATAACCAATCACACTTCACCACTGTTCACGTGTAATGGTTTCCAGGAATCGTGGGCGTTACGTATCGCCGTCCCCACTTTGCTCAATTTCCAAAATTTATAGTAATAGTGGGTGTTACGTATCGCCGTCCCCACTTTACTAAATTTTCAATCTCTAGGAAATAGTGGGCGTTACGTATCGCCGTCCCCACTTTGCACACCATTTCAGGCCTGTGCAATTTCCTCTTCACAGGTGCACGGTGGTAACAATTTCACAACACTTCTCAACAATGTACACAAACATCATAACACTGTACATATCCAGCACAATTAAATTTCATCTCAATGAAATAATATTTCATGCCTTTATGCATAACACAAAGTTTTATGCCCTCATGCATAACATATAATTTTATGCTTTTATGCATAACTCATATTTTTATGCTTTCATGCATAACACATATTTTTATGCTTTCATGCATAACACATAATTCATCACATAAAATCATTTTAATCAAAGGCTTGTTCCCAGCACATAATTTTTTTAAAACTTTGAATAAATCATTTAATTATCCAAATCAATACAACGTGCATTTCCCCAAAAAATTTTGAAATGCAAGTTCACTCACCGTCTCACAAATATCCGGATTCCGGATGCTCTCGGATTAAAAATCCTCAGTCACGATCCCTTTGCCTTTCTCGGTCTTCTCACCACCTTAACACAAAATAAAATCAAGAAATTTACTATAATGCCCCCAACTAATATAAACTAATTTAAATTACTAGCGTGTGATACGTAAGAGCAAAATCGCGTCCGATTATCGCATTTACGCGGTATTGCCTAATTTCGACCGATTACCCGATTAATCGGCTATTATGTCCAATTTAATTCCGAATTGGTCCATTCTTTTTCTAATACTTTAATTCATCACAAATCATTCAATTAATGCCAATTTCAGCATCCAATCTTTTCCATTTCTTTATGGAAAATTCGGCCAATGCAGTGCATTAACACTGAAAATTTTCTACTACATTTTCTCACTTTAAATTGTCATTTTTTCTATTTTCTTTCATTTCAAATGAAACCATTTCATTTGAAATGAACCAATTCCTCATGCATTCTCTACACACTAGGTTCGGCCTAACAAAGAACAACCATGAAATTCAATTTCCTTCTTCCATTTTTTTCCATAATCGTGCTTAACTACTCCTAAACACCAACATAGTTTAAACTCAATCCAATCCAACATCAAATCCATACTCAAACCCATTTTTCGGAATTCTTCCCATCATGATATCTCCATATTAAACCATAGAATTCAAGAACAAAAGCATAGATATTAGAGATCACAAGCCAAAGTAGAGATTTATTACCCTTTTTCACTTGAATTCTCCTTGAAATCACACTTGTCTTGAATTTCCCCTAGGTTTTTGTGTGTTTCTCCTTTGTTCTTCTTTTTTTTGCTTAAATTCTGGTGGGTGCCGACTTTGAGAGAGAAATGAGGCTTAAATGCTGATTTTTATGGCTTAAATAATAAAATATAAAAGCTTGCCACGTGGCACCATGTGATTGGCCCGTTTTTTGACTTTTTGACTTTTTCTCCCATTTGATCTCCACCACTTGATTCATCAAGTCAACATCTGATCCAAGGTTGACCATGGCTGGAAAAATTTATTCTGGTAGTGAAAAATTACCGAAATGCCCCCGGGATGGCAAAATTACGATTTTGCCCCTATACTCCGAAATGTCCCGGAATTTCATTATTTTCACTGTCCAACCTCAAATAGCATTAATATAAATCAATATTACCCAATTGGGGCAAAATCCTTTCAAAAAAATTCACATTTAGCACTCCGGTGGTAAAATTACCATTTTACCCTTGTGCTCCAAAAACACTGGAAATCACCATTTTTACACTGCTAAACATCATTTTATGATTATGGGATCATAACTGTGTGTCACATAATTATTTTTAGTCCACTGTGATCAAATCTTGGTTAAAAATCTCTATAAATCAACAAATGAGAAAATGACCGTTTTGTCCTTAACTGGTCAATTTTCCCGATTAACTCCAGACTGAACCTTGGACTCCGAATCACTATTCTGAGCTATCCTGTGGGTTTCAGAATTTTGAAATTCCCCTTAGAATTTCCATTAAACTAGGTTGAAGCTCGATTTAACTTAATTGTGCCATTAGGTACAATACCGGTTTTCTAACAACTTAGACAGGGTCTCACAAAAACCGCGAAAGAATGAAGAGGAAGATCGATTTTTATACTGCATTAGAGGAGAGAAAGAGCTTTTTTTTTTTGAAGTAATTGCTATCTGAGTTTGATGAATTTTTTGGCTGAAAAATGGGTGAAATTGCTGTTGGAAATTCTACACTTTTAAAGCTAAATTGTTCTGGTTTTGATGGCTGATTTTTTAAGCTAAAATTTTACTGTTTTTGGAATGAAAAATCTGCCGGTTTGGATGCTTAAAGGTGCGGTTTTGAGGGCTGGAAATTTCTAAAAATCTGGGTAGAAATGGAGCCAAAAATTAAGCTACAAACCAGCTGGTTTGGGGGTTGAAAAGTGTTGCTCAAATGGTGAGAAAGAAAGGAGGAAAAGGGTGGCCAATGGTGGTGGAAAGGAGGAGCCACCACCGGTGGAGAAGGGTTGCCACGGTGGTGAAGGAAAGCTTGGCTGGAAAAAAAAAATAGTTGGGCATGGCCCAATAGAAAATAGAATTAGGCATGGCCCAATAGAGAAAGAGTAAATGGGTTTAGCCCAAGTGAGAAAAGAATTTGAGAAGCCCAAGGAAGGGGGCCCAAATACCAATAAGAAATAGATAAGGTCCAAATGGAACGTTTATCGAGGAGACAAGTCGAGTGAAAAAGGTGATCGAGAATAGGAGTATCTCTACTCCTAATACACAGTGAGTGGACAATTTATCGCTTTAATTATCTAGAGTAATTTTATTCAATTTGATGATTTTGTGGAAATTATTTTAAAATGGTGAAATTCTTGTTTTATGAGAAAAATATGATTTGATAAAATAAATTGAATTTTATAAAGTGATTTGAAAATCAAATGTTGGATTTAAAACTAGAGTAATTGAAGACCACGTGATTTATTGTAAATTGTGATTTGAATGAAATGGCTTGTGACATTGTGGGTATGACTAGCTATTTTTATGATGTGTTGAAAATATATAAATTGCTTTGATTTGGCTTGTTATGTGAACTAAAGTATCTGAGCCATGTCATATTATTGTGATTTTATTGGTGGTGGATTATAAAATGGGCATTGTAGTGACGTGGGTTCCGTGGACCAGCCTAATTAAAGGGGGCACGGTTCCCGTTTATTATGCTTACCTCGATTGAAGAGGCGCGTAAGGTAACTCCCGAGGTAGGATTCGAGTGCACTTCACGTCAGCCACCACGTGAAAGTAAGACTCAGCCAATGCCAAGGAATGGCTGATTTTGAACAATTATGAGAATCTTATGAGCCTTAGCGGTCTCGAGTGGACACCTCTGATCAAGGTGTCAGCGAGAATAATTTTTGGTAAAGGCCAAGTTTTTATGAGTAATTGAGTGAAATACGATTGTTTATGTGGGGTGGAATAAATTTGTAAATTATGAAATACGTATTGGGATGGGTATTTTTATTTGTCTCTTTTTACTCGCCTTTAGATAGTTTTGGTGGTATTTGTTTACTCACTGGGATTTCATAATCTCACCCCTCTTCCTATCAATTTTTCAGGCTTAGGACATTTGGAGTTATGACCTTAGAGATCAAAGGTTTATCTTATAGCACACTATTTCGAGTCACTTCGCTAGTCTGTTAAAGGTCAAGTCGTAATGCTGTATTTATTAATTTATAAACTTATTTTAAATTTTATATTTTCGTGTATATGTTTGTGAACAAACAATAAGGTAAAAGTTAGTACTGATTTTCATATTTATAATTTAAATCAGTACAAGGAAGTAAAAATTTTAAACCGAGAGTGGAAAAGGTGAATTATTGAGTAATTCGAGAAAGGCTTGTTCGAGACTTGACGGGGCTTTCCCGGAGGTCTCAGACACCGGTAGCAACCTGGGAGTGGTCGTTACAATAGTGGTATCAAAGCTGTAGGTTTAGTGAGTCCTAGGGATTCTTGTGTCAAACAGCGGAGTAGTGGAGTCGGTGTAGAGTTTTGTTTATAGTTAGTGACTGCAGCATCGATTATAAGCAAGAGGCTGCATAAACTCTTTTCTTAGAAAACCACCTTGTGTACTCATGAGTGGCGATTAAATGATGAGAATTGATTGTCGTAGTCTAGGTTTGAGATGTCACCCGAGATATGAGCAATTGTTGGAAATATTTTAAGCGAATGCTTTTAATGAAGGGTTGATGGAATTATAATGGATTGTAGTTATTAGTGTATGAAATAGCTCAAGGTTGATATTGAGTATTCATGATAATGTCGAGGGATACTTGAGTGAAATTTATATTAAATTTTTAGATATCAAAGTGGCGCAACAGAAGTATGGTGGGCCCATAACCCGCAAGTAAATGAGATACGAGAATGAAAATGGTATGGAAGTATGTAAATCGAAATAAAGATAGATTGAGAAGTAAACCGGTAGTCAATGGTTGAATGAATGTTCAAATGTCAGGAGATTTGATAAAAGATCATGGTAGAGGAATTGTGGAGGGCTATGTAGACATGCATAATTGGTGAATCAAGAATGATTTGGTGAAGGTGTGATTAGGATTAACGATATAATTTATAAGATCAAGATCTTATATGGAGAATGTCCAACGAGTGTAATGTAAAAGGATTTCAGGATTTTGATTATTCACAATACATTGGTTTGAATTCGAGGATGAATTTATTTTTAAGTGGGGGAGATTGTAACACCCCGTACCTTTGTTGGACATAAATAGGATTTTATTGAACAAACAAGTAATCAATTGATGTGAATTAGTGAGTTAAAAGATGATTCGGAGGTAAATCGAGGCATAACAATGTGTTTTGGGACCAAAAGAGGCAAGTGAAAATTTTTAAAATAAAATAATATTTTATTAATAAAATAATATTAAAATATTAATATTTTATTGGATGTCAAAATTAGTCATGAAAATGAGACTATGACTAATGCAAGTGGGGGAGAAGAAATAAATAATAATTTTGAAGGAAACTGAAATTTAATAAGTGTAGATAGGAATTAAAAAAATATTGGATTAATTTTTTGAGAGCAAAGTGTTGAAGAACTCAGAAATTTTTTTGTACATGCTTGAGTATTTTGGTAATATCTCAAGCTACAGGACTTCAATTGTATAAATTATTAGACCATTGGAAAGCTAAGAGATAGAGCTACAATTTTGGTGAAGATCACTTCACTCAGTTTTGTCTCTACAATAGAGAAAATCACATTGGAAAGTGACAAGGCGTCATATGTCGGGAATGAAAATTTCAAGGATTGACAATTAAATTTTTGGGTTTCCTATTACACTTTTAAATCTAATTAAATCTTAGGTTAATTAAAGGCTTAAATGAATATTTAAGAAGGTGAAATGAGGATAAGAGTTGATTAAAATTGTAAGCCATAAATATAATAAGTATATATATAAATATATATATGTACAAGGTCACATGGGCAGCAGCCCATGTGTAAAATGTGAAACTTAAAAGAAAAAAATTTTCTAAGTCAAAAAACGGGGGGCGGATAATCATGCATCACAGAAAAGAAGAATAAGACAAAATGAAATGAAGATAAGAGAAGTGGGGGACCGGCCATGAGAGTCAAGGAAGGAAAGGAAAAAAATAAAGAAATGAAAAACAAATAAAGGAAGGAAAGAAGCAAAACAAAGCTCAATCAAAAAGTCAAGGAAAGAAATGAAAGAAAGAAAGAGATAAGAAGAGAAAAGAAAGAAACAAGAGACAACCGACTAGGAAAAAAATAAAAGAAAGAAACAAGACAAAGAAATGAAGAAGAATCAGGAAAGAAGAGAAGGAAAAAAATCGTAAGAAAAAAAGCATAGGAAACCGAGCCAAAGAAGGAAAGCAAGGCTTAGTTGAAGAAGGAACCAGAAACTGAAGGAAGAAGGGACAAAAAAAGGAGAGAAAAAGCCAAAGAAAACAACCAAGGAAAACCATGAAAGAGGGAAAAAGAAGATCGATTTTTCTGCTGGATTTAGAGGAGAGAAAGAACTTATTTTTTTTGAGGTAATTGTTGTTCGAATTTCGTGAATTTAATGGCTGAAAAATGGGTGAAATTGCTGTTGGAAATTCTGTACTTTTAAAGCTAAATTGTTGTGGTTTTGATGGCTGAGTTTTGAAGCTAAAATTTTACTGTTTTTGGAGTGAAAAAACTGCTGGTTTGGATGCTTGAAGGTGCGGTTTTGAGGGCTGGAAATTTTTGAAAATCTGGGCGGAAATGGAGTTGGAAATTAAGCTTCAAACCAGCTGGTTTGGGGGTTAAAAAGTGTTGCTCAAATGATGAGAAAGAGAGGAGGAAAAGGGTGGCCAGCGGTGGTGGAGAGGAAGAGCCACCACCGGTGGAGAAGGGCTGCCACTGTGGTGAAGGAAAGCTTGGCTGGAAAAAAAAATAGTTGGGCATGGTCCAATAGAAAATAGAATTGGGCATGGCCCAATAGAAAAAGAGTAAATGGGCTTAGCCCAAGTGAGAAAAGAATTTGAGAAGCCCAAAGAAGGGGGCCCAAAGACCAATAAGAAATAGACAAGATCCAAATGGAACGTTTATCGAAGAGGGGAGCCAAGCGAAATAGGTGACCGAGAATAGGAGTATCTCTACTCCTAATACACAGTGAGTGGAAAATTTATCGCTTTAATTATCTAGAGTAATTTTATTCAATTTGATGATTTTGTGGAAATTATTTTAAAATGGTGAAATTCTTGTTTTATGAGAAAAATATGATTTGATAAAATAAATTGAATTTTATAAAGTGATTTGAAAATCAAATGTTGGATTTAAAACTAGAGTAATTGGAGACCACGTGATTTATTGTAAATTGTGATTTGAATGAAATGGCTTGTGACATTGTGGGTATGACTAGCTATTTTTATGATGTGTTGAAATATATAAATTGCTTTGATTTGCCTTGTTGTGTGAAATAAAGTATCTGAGCCATGTCATATTATTGTGATTTTATTGGTGGTGGATTATAAAGTGGGCACTGCAATGATGTGGGTCCGTGGACCAGCTTAATTAGAGGGGCACAGTTCTCAATTATTATGTTTACCTCGATTGGAGAGGCGCGTAGGGTAACTCCCAAGGTAGGATTCAAGTGCACTTCACGTCAGCCACCACGTGAAAGTGAGACTCAGCCAATGCTAAGGAATGGTTGATTTTGAACAATTATGAGAATCTTATAAGCCTTGGCAGTCTCGAGTGGACACCTCTAATCAAGGTCTCAGCGAGAATAATTTTTGGCAAAGGCCAAGTTTTTATGAGTAATTGAGTGAAATACGATTGTTTATGTGGGGAGGAATAAATTTGCAAATTATGAAATACGTATTGGGATGGGTATTTTTATTTGTCTCCTTTTACTCGCCTTTAGATAGTTTTGGTGGTATTTGTTTACTCACTGGGATTTCATAATCTCACCCCTCTTCCTATCAATTTTTCAGGCTCAGGACATTTGGAGTTATGACCTTAAAGATCAAAGGTTTATCTTATAGTACACTATTTCGAGTCGCTCCGCTGGTCTATTAGAGGTCAAGTTGTAGTGCTGTATTTATTAATTTATAAACCTATTTTAAATTTTATATTTTCATGTATATGTTTGTGAACAAACAATAAGGAAAAAGTTAGTACTGATTTTTATATTTATAATTTAAATCAGTACAAGGAAGTAAAAATTTTAAACCGAAAGTGGAAAAGGTGAATTATTGAGTAATTCAAGAAAGGCTTGTTCGGGACTTGGCGAGGCTTTCTCAGAGGTCTCGGACGCCGGTCACGACCGGGGAGTGGTCGTTACAGATTCGCCTTGACTTGATAATTGCATGTTATGCAATGCCACACTTCCTAAAATCATCATTATTTCTCAATTGCCTTTCATGCTTTTAACATATATTGTATCCTTATTGCATGTCATATCGATTCGTCACTTAAGACTTAGACTCATTCGAATCTTGCATGTCTCAAGCATTTCCGAATTCTAATTTCCATAATATATTAGGAAGTTTTCATTATCTGACTTCATTATCAAGGTTACCATCAATCATCTTTTGTTCCATCCTTTCATACTAATATAACATCATTCTCCCTTAGCAAATTTACAAATTGTACTTAAAATTGCAAGACTTGAAACAAGGTCCTCCTCAAGTACTTTTCAATGTCAATACGAATATCACTCTCAGCTTACGGCTTCCTTTTTATAACCACATAACTTAATGCTTGCTTTCACAAGATCCATAATAGAACTCCTCTTGAGTGTTTCCTTAGGGATAGCTATCTTAAACTTATGTCTCACAGCATATGATCACTTAACCTGTGACTTAGTCGTTAGGCTTCTTAGCAAGTTTCAAAATCATACATCTTATACTTATCGTGAATAATTTGTAATTCTTTCTCAAAGGTGTTTAAGCATTCTTGAAACACTTAATCACTTATTTTCTCTTTCATACTTCGAGCATATCATTTCTATAAAGATATGCACTACTCACCAAGATATTTAAATCCATGCTCAACTATTCATACTTCAATTTATCTCCAAGGGTTTCTAGCATGCCATGTAATTGGCCTTGTGTTGTTACTAATCCTTTTCATTCAACTTAGTCAAGACAAGAATTGCAAATTCTCATAGCAATATTCTATATAAACTCATTTGCTATACCACCCTTGTAATCCTTAATTCACGATTTCATCACTTGTCATCGACATCCCTTATCAATATCTCATATTTTCATCTAACTCTTCACTCACTTTTCCTTAGCCTTTAACAAGGCTTAATCTTCTGTCTTTTTTATTTATTAGGGTTTGACTTTAGTCAACATATTATTCATCTTAATGCTTTACATGGTAATTTATCTCAATGTAGCTGTCTAGAGAACTCTTTAACTTTTCTTTCACTCACATGCCAATATATAAGGCAATAAAGAGACTTTTCAATTCACTCCTCATATTTATCTTAATACTTCCCAAACGCACTTAAAACTCCAAATAACAAAGCTCAGCGTCAAAACCAATGACTATCCTTCAACTTGTGAGTTTCACCTTCATGCCATTCATAATTTGCTCGTGCTTTCTAGCCATAAGGGGTTATTAGTGTGACAGCGTTAGGCAATCAGCGCTACGTCATTGCAGCTACTGGAATTTACTTTATTAAATTGATATTTTACCTTTAAGGCTATGACACTAATCATTTTCAACTGTGTGGCTTCCTTCTGAGTCTATATCACAATTAGCAAAACTAACTTTCTATCACAAGTACGTAATCGAAACATTGATTTCAACATATCTATGTCACCTCTTGTGTATGCCAAAATCGTCCTTTGGGCATATTTCACTACTAGTATTCACATTTCTTTACCATAACATTTAGTACAAGTTTGGTTAAGCAATGATCTCCAAATTTACTTTTAGCTACGTGTATATCAAATTATATGCCACTTATTGTCTAGAACTTGATTTTACTCATCAGTTCTTAACCAATTACATTTATAAAGTGGATAGTTCTCTTAATTATTGCATCTCACCCTAGCAATTTATAAGATTCAAAATTTCTTGAACTTAGGATACAGAACCTCTCTCTTAAAGCATATCCAAAAATCTACATGTTCTAAGTCCCACCTTAGGACATCCTTCCCATATGATGTGATGAATTCACAATATATATCACCACACACACAATTACTCATTGTTTATGGCATCCCACAATTCTTATCATCCATAATTAATTATCTTTCTTGTCTTGTAACTCCAATAGTTTATTAACCTCCAGTACAAAAAACCATGAAAATAGTCCATCTTTCTCCACACTTATTGTGAGACCCTGTCAAGCTTGATTAAAAGACGGTATTGTACCGAGTGGTACAACCAAGTTAAATTGAGCCTTGAACTAGTTCAAATAGAAATTCTAAGAGGAATTTGAAAATTCTAAAACCCACAGAATGACTTAGAATAGTGATTCGGAGTTCAAGGTCCAGTTTGGAGTCAATCAGGAAAATTGACCGGTTAGGGACAAAACGGTCATTTTACCATTTGATGATAAAATGGAGATTTTTAGCCAAGATTTGATCACATTGGACCAAGAATAATTATATGAAATATAATTATGATTATTGGAATATAAAATGAAGTTTAGTAGTGAAAAATTATGATTCTCGGTATTTTTGGAGCACGAGGGTAAAATGGTAATTTTGCCACTAGAGGACCAAACGGGAAATTTTTTAAAACGATTTTTACCCCATTTGGTTAATATTGATCAATATTAGTGTTATTTGAGGTTGAAAAGTAGAAATAATGTGATTCCGGTACATTTCGGGGTATAGGGATAAAATCATAATTTTACCATCCTGGGGGCAAAACAGTAATTTTACACCACCAGAACATTTTTTTCCAGCCATGATCATCTTTTATTCACATCTTGACTTTGACTAATCATGTGGTGGAAAAATTTGGAAGAAAAAGTCAAAAAAGAAAAAAAAATGGGCCAATGGCATTTTGCCATGTGGCAAGTTATTTTATTTTATTATTAAAGCCTAAAAATCAGCCATTAAAACCCATTTTCTCTCTCTAAATTTGGTACAAACCAGATTCAAAGGAAAGGAAAAGAGAACAAGGAGAAAAACAAAAAACTCTAGCCAAAAATTCAAAAAAAAAGTGTGATTTTCAAGGAAAATCAAATGGAAACGGTAACATTTCTTCACTTTTGCTTATGATCTACAATACCCATGCATTTCTTTCCATTTTCTATGGTTGAGAGGCATGATATCATGATTAATTGAATTCTGAAAAATGGGTATGGATGAGGATTTAATGTTAGATTGGCTTGATTTTAGACTATGTTAGTATTTAGAGATAGTTTAGCATGTTAGTAAGCAAAACAACAAGAAAAAACTTGATTTTTCCCATGAATCTTCAAAGGCCGAATATCCTAGGTTGTGTGTGGAAAATGAGATGATTTCATTTGAAATGAAATGAATTGAAAAATGACGATTTAATGTAAAAAAGTTAAGTAGGAAAAATTACAATGCTAATGCACTGTAATGGCTAAATTTTTCCATGAAGAAATGGAAAAGTTTTAATGCTGAAATTGGCACTTAAATGGTATGTGGTGAATTAAGGTATTAGAAAAAGAATGGTGCAATTTGGAATCAAATCGGACGCATTGGCTAATTTATCGTGTAATCGGCCAAATTAGGCCAACACCGCGTTTAAGCGATTGACCGAGTATTCTATGCATCTGTATAGAAATTAGGTTAATTTTATACCTAATTAACACCAATATAGTAATTAAATTATTGTGCTATTTGTCAAGGTGGTAAGCCATCGGATAAAGGTAAGAAAATCGCACCCGAGGATTAGCAGTTGAAGTGCTTAAATTCGACTCTTGAAAAACCAGTGAGTGAATTTGCATTTCAAATTGGTTTTGGGAATATGAACATACTTGAATAAAATACTTGAATGATTTTATTCAACTCTCTTTAAAAAGAAAGGGAACCTGGGAACAAGCCTTTAGTATAAATTATTTATGTGATGTTAAATATGATTGCGATGCATCTGTGTATATCTGTATGATGCTTACATGTATTGTTAATAAATTTATGTGAAATCGATGTAATGGTGTGCAAAATGGAATGCTGAGTGACCCCCATGCCTGAGTGAATAATACACATGCTTGTAAAGGTGTACAAAATGGGATGCTGACTGACCCCCATGCCTGAGTGAATAATGCACATGCTTGTAAGAGGGATGCTAAGTGTACCCCTTGCTGAGTGATTTTTTGCCCGATAGCTGGGAAGGGAGGCTGAGTGATACCCCTTACCGAGTACTCCGATAGTTATTTCTTTGTAGCACTAAGGACAATGAAGACTTGGCGATGTATATAATTGCTTATATCTTTGTGTATATAAGTGTGATTGTGTGGTATGTGAAACCCTTGTTTTTGATGGTTTGTGATAAACCGTTAATTTTGCTATCTTGCTTGATAGAACGATTGGTGAATGAAATTGTACATGATATATATGCATATATGAATTGTACGGATTGTGAAACCCTTATTATGTGACTATTTGTAAATAACCGTCAGTTTTACGACTTTGCTAGAATGATCGATAGAAATTCAAGGATGTTCAATACTTGAATGTGTAATAAATTTCAGGGTAAGGGAAAAAGGGTTTGGAATAGTAGTTAGATGAAAATGGCCTTATTTTCAACCGGTGCATCATGATTGTCAAATTTCCTGGTTAAAATTGCTTGTTCCCTTCTAATATTCACTCACTGAGTATTGTACTCACCGTTTTAAAAATTCATGTTTTCAGATCAGGAGACTGTTGGACCCTAGATCAAGGAGTCCCCGTAGTGCATCTCCTGGTTAGAAGGTGGGCATTCAGTAGCATCCCATTTCTTTTATTGTAAATGTCTCCGCTGGAAGTCATGGGTCCTTTTGTATTGTGAATACAATCTAACTATGTGAATATGTGTATGCAATGTAAATTGCTAAATACATGACTGGTATGGTGCATGTATATTGTTGCTAATAATGCCATTATGAGTTGGCTTTGTGTGCATTGGGTGCATTGCGTGTGGATGCCTCACACAATCATATGTGGAGTAAAGTAAATGAAAATAGGCTTGCTTGGGCTTGGTAAGCTATGCTTATTGGGTCCATGCGCCGGTCATGGCCCGGGAAATTGGGTCGTGACACTTATACTCACAATCCTTATTAAATCAATGTCACAACCCAATTTCCCAAGCCATGATCGACATATGGGTTCAATGGGTATAGACCACTAAGCCCAAACAAGCCTTTTATTGCATTCTCGATTATCGTTCTCAACCATCATTTCTAAAACCACATATCGTAATTCTCAACAATAAATATTTCAGTAATATTTTATAACAACTAAACATTCATACTTGTTTTATGTCAAAATAGTGTCTTCCATTTGCCAACTCATAGTGGCATTATTAATCAAATACACATATCTCATTTATAACATGAATCCTAGTGATTTATATTACATATACATGTATACAAGCAAATGACTCTTGACCGTCAATGGAGTGACCTTGGGTGAAGGTACAACTACTGAGATGCCGTTGTACCTACCAAAAGACGAGCATGAGTGGACAACTTGGTCTCGGTCTCTCCTGCCTGCCTCTAAATTTGAAAACATGAAGTTTAAAATGGTGAGTATAAAACTCAATGAGTGAACATAAAAAGGAAACAAGCAACAAGAAGGAAAGTTTAGAAATCATGATGCATTTGTTTGAAAACAATGCAACTTAAATTAAGTTTATTGCTAAAAACCCCTCCACTAAACCCTTGGCTATCAAATCATTTAATGATGAAGGATCCATGCTCAACATGGAATCGGTAAGAGTGAAAAATTTTTATCACTAATCAAGCAAGCAAGCAAACAAAGGGTTTCTTGCTGCAGTAAAAATGCATCTTTGGTTTGCATATGTTTTGAGTTTTCAAGCGTATCTCCCACTAAAGAAGTCCAATTGACATGGTTTTTGGGTCATTAGAAAGCTAAGAGACTGGGATACAACTTTGATGTTTACCACTTTGCCTAGTTCTGATCAAAAGGTGGTCAAAATATTCATCAAAGTGAAAGCACTATACCAGAATTTTTGGAACCACCTGAGAGTTTCTTGGTTTGCATATGTTTCGGTTTTCCAAACATATCTCTCAATACATAAGTCCAAATGACATGATTTTTGAGCATTGGAAAGCTAAGAGACTGGGCTACAACTTTGATGTTTACCACTTTGCTCAGTTCTGATGAAAAGGTGGTCAAATCATTGTCAAAGTAAAAACAGTTCTGATGAGAATCCATTCTCGCTGCAGCGAGTAACAATGTTGTGGCTAGCCTCCCATGTCCGAGAGTTTCTAGCTGCAGCCAGAAACATTCTCGTTGCAACCAAAAATAGAGCATAAAAAAAAAAGTTTTTGTGGTACACAAAGGAAGCCATTTTTACTGCAATAAATTCAAATTGAAATATTTAGCAATTTTCAAGATTCAATATCCAAGATTTACATACATTACAACCATATACCATATTCATAAACTTCCTATTACATAAGTATATATATACACATATATAAACGCAAATACCACTACCACCTCACCTAGCTCATGTGCAACCCCTATACGCACGAGGCAATATCATCAACATGTGCACTCCTTACTCGCACATCGTTACTGGCATGTGCACTGCCCACTCAGCACATGCACGATTGTAATTATCACACATTGTCATTCAACTAGCATGTGCACTGCCCACTCCGCACAAGCACGGTTGCATCAATTACACAAAATTACTTAACAATACATATCATATATTCTTACATACATATCAACATCATATAGAGGTACATAGGTTCATCATAATCATGTTCCACATCACAAAAACATTTCACTAAAGGCTTGTTCCCATGCATTTTCATAGAAAACAATTAAAATGTCTCAATCAACCACATGTGCCTTAATCCCAATACAATTCATGCAAGCGCACTCATAGGTCTTGTTTATTCTTTTGCTTAACTCTAGCTTCAACTAATGCTCCAAATGGACATGTGAGGCCTTGTTGGAACCTATCACACACAATGGCATCACAAACCAACTCAATTCACATAACCATAATTCTAAAAGCTATTTCCTAAATCATGTTCTGCTAGTTATTCCTAACTAGCTTTCAACTACCATTAAGTGGTTATCTATTTTCACTATTCTAATCACCCTAAAATGAATAAACAACCTTAACTACAAAACACTCACAAATCTAACCTCTAGACATTCTCAACAACTTAGAAATCAACTCAATTCATTACTCACCTTTGTAGCTTTATATTGGAATTCCTTTCCAAGAGCTTTCAAGCTATTATAGAAAGTCTCTCTTTCTCTCTCTAAAACACTTAGCTGGTGAGAGAAGGTATGGAAGTAAGACTTTTTAAAGGCTTTTAAGGTGAATGAGTAAAAGAAAATGAAAAACCCCATAACAAGGTGGGTAAAAGCATGAAATTTTAGGTTAGTTTGAGAGGGTGATGGAAGCTTGGAGAGAAGCTTTCATGGAGATGAGAGAAACATGAGATGGGAGGAAGAAGAAGAAGAATATGTTGGAGGAATGAAGAAGCTACTAGAAGAAGGAGATATTTATAGATAAAGTTGACTAAAGTTTCATTTATTTACAAAAATGCCATTTACTAGTTGACTTTGCCTTCTTTCTTTCCTTTGATTCAACTTTTTACTCTTTTAACACTGAGACAAAGTCCATAATTGTCTAGAAATACTCAAGTTCACAAAAACTTAAAAATTTTGACTTGAGATGAAAAATGGCCATTTTGCCCTTATCGAGAAAATTATCGCTATTTCTATTTTCTTCATTTATTTTATCATTATAACTGCCATTCATTTATTCCTTAGGCCTATTTAGACCTTAATAACATCAGAAAACCTACTTGTAAGAGCTCACCAAGAGAAATGATAAAATTACCCCCAGTCCGTGTTATCGGGTCTACTTCTAGTTACGTGTTTATGGAGGTCGAGGTTTCATAGGTTCACTTCTGAATTACCCTTTTTAACTCAGTAATTAACCTCAATTAGCATCTGTAAACTTTATTAGCCACCTTATCAAAATATAGCGCACTACAATCAAAAATTCATCTTTCCCAAGTTTCATAATTTACCTCTATTGGTCTATGTTTGTACCAAATTATCATCTTAAAATGTCATGGCATCATTTTATAATTCCCTCTATACTTAAATTTATAATCCTCGACTTAATCACGTTAACCATTTAAAGTGTCACCCATAGTTTTATTGATTTCTTCCATATCTTTCTGAATTATAACGACATTTAAAATTCCCAATTTCACATTTCTGCGATTGATTACTTACCTTACCATGCTTCCTCATGATATCCTATACAACTACAACACATTGAACTTGTTTCTTATAACATAGTCCCCCAGCTCAATGTGTTTATGTAATACTTCGTCCATTGATATGGTGCCTAATAAAGCTTATTGGATGCCAACTGAGGTTAATTATAATGTTTAAAGGTGATGAAAGGTGAAAAGAGTATTTTAAAATAAAATATTTCACACGCGAGGAAATAATAATAAAATAATAATATTTTTATTGAGAAAGAATTTGTGAGATAAAAAGTGATTCGAAAGTGAATTAAGGCATAATAAAGTATTTTGCGTACCAAGGAGACAAGTGGAAAATTTTAGAATATAATAATATTTTATTAATAAAATAATATTAAATATTAATTATTTTATTCAGTGTTAAAATTTTTTATGAAGAAGGAGTGTATGGTTAATCTAAGTGGGGTAGAGGAAGAACGAGGAAATTTCAGAGAAAAATGAGTTAGTGGGGCCCACGTATTGTTACTAAATAATGACAACATGTGTAAATAAATATTTTAAATATTATGAGGACATCGCATTGGAGAACAAGCCTTATATTTCGTTTGTACATATGTAATAGAAGATAATAAAAGGAAATTGGAGTTAAAGCAGTGTTAGGAGGACAAAATTAAAAAGAAAAAGAACTTGTAGGGCAAAATAGTAATTTTGCCATTAATTTGGTTAAAGCTTCCAAAGAAAGCTTTGACTCTGATTTTTTTCCAACCATAACCGTCCTTATCTCCTCCAGCTAACCATTTTGTTTTTCTGCTTGAAGCTTCCAATGCCATTTTCATGGTGAAGTGAGAAAAATTGAATTTTTCTCCATTTCTTTTCCTTGTTTTTCTCTTATTTCCTTTCTTTTCTTCTTTCTTCTCCAAACTTCTTGAGCATTAAATTTACAGCCTTTAACCCCAATTGCCAGCACCTTTAAAACCCTAGGAGAAGAAATGAGAAAAAGAGAGAAAGGAAGAAAAAGCTTGGTTTTGTAATTCAAGCAAGCTAAGGTAAGGATTTTTGTGTTTTAAGATCATGGTTGGTTAAATCCTTGGAAAATAATCAGTGAATCATTTTGTGGTAGCTATGGTGGCCATGGGTGTAAGGGAATTATGAATTTTGTTGGGTGAAATCTAAGCTAAAACTAAGTGGTAAGCTTCATGTTATAACTTGAAGCCTATGATTGGTTTACTATGGTAAGAATGATTGTGTGCAATATGTAGTGTTATTGTGGTGTCACGAGTATGGTTTAAAGGTAATTATATTAATTGGAAGTTTGGAAAAGAAATGAATTGTGTGGATATATATGTTATTAGGAAAAGCTTAAAAGGTTATGGATCTTGGTGCGTATGAATAGATATTGACGTTATGCTTGGTGGCAACATGTGAATGAGAATAGTTTTACATGTAAACTTAGAAAGTGTCTAATGGAAGTAAATTTGTAGTTGCTACCATATGTTAGGTAATTGTTGTGGAAATGGTGGGTAAACTTGATAAACATCCTTAGACAAGATTAATATATGTGTTAGAGTCATAAATAAGTTGTCGATAGTCATAATTTAAAGAATTATGCAAGAAAGGTATAAAAGCAACTTTGGTAAAAAAATATGTCAAGATAAGTTAAGTTGAGTAAGGATTCATGATTGAATGAAAAAAAGAAGTATAAATGAAGTACGCTAAAGACATTGAATTGGGATTATTAATAGGAAGTGCGACAATAAAGGTAGTATACTGTGGTGGTGTACCAGAGGAAATAATGATGGAATATCCTACTATCGTAAGGTGAGTGAACTTGCATTAAAATGTTTTGGAATAAATGATTATATGCTTGATTTAGTCACTTGAAATATTTTGTTGGTTTTTCTTTAAAATTTGCATGAGAACAAGCTTTTGATGAAACGTTTTTGCGTTATGAAATATGATTGTAATGAATTTGCGAAATCCCTTTATATATTGATATATATATTGTACATTGGTAGATAATATTGTGTACTAATTACAACTGTGCATGTACAAAGTGGACAGTGCACTTGCCGGTTGAATGACAATGTGGTGATAATTACTACCATGCTTGTGCGGAGTGGGCAGTGCACATGCCGATAATGATATGGGTGGGAGTGCGTGTGATGATATTGAGCTATGCACGATGTGGGGGTTGCACATGAGTGGGGTAAGGCGATGGTGGTGTATATACTTATATATATATTTGCTATATATATAGAAGTTTGGAATTAATATGTGATCGCTTGATTATTGAACTTTGAGTTTCCTAAATGTTTTAGACGATCAAAAGACAACATCACATCGAGTTTTATTGATGACATATAAATTGCATTATTTTAAAGATAAATACATCATGCTTTCTAAAATATTCCATATCGTTGCTTATTCCCTTCTTATGTTCACTCACTAAGTCTGTACTCACGTTTTTTTTAAACTTCATATTTTAGGTTTTCTGAGTTAAAGGTGATTGGATCCTAGGACAAGGTGCTCCTCCCTATCCATTGCTCAGTAGGTTTAACATGATACTAAACCTTAGCAATCATGCCTAGAGTCACTCCACTGATGATCAAGGTCCAATTATGTGTATATAAATACTTGATGTGAATGTTAAGATTTATTTGTTAATCTATATATGTATATAATGGTTGATAATGCCATTATTAATGCATAACTGGGTTTTATGAATTATTTTCAAAGGAACTATATTTGAACATTATGAATTTTGGATTTTAAAGAAACGTAGATTAAAGTATAAGATTTTATAAATAGGCTTTCTTGGGCTTAGTGGGCTGAGCTTATTGGGCTTTCCTATTAATTGGATTCCTATTAATTGGCTTGTCTAGGATTCCTATTAATTGGAATTTCCTATTAATAGAAATTCCAAATCCAGAAAGTGGCTTGTCTAGGATTCCTATTAATTAGATCCCACTGGATTTGGAAATGTTGTTTCGTGAAAAGGAAAGCCTCAACACTAGTGAAACTCTTGAAAGCGAGGATAGTACTAACATTAAGGTAGGTGTAAGAAATTTCCTTTTGAAAAGGTTTGAGGAATACTCTAAGGAAGAGAGAAAGAGATGATGGCCAGACGAGATTATCGTCCTAGGAAGGTATTTGTACCCGTTGTTCGACACTTTCCTTCAAGCTGTGGGAGAGATGTCACAACTTTTAACTTGGGGAAAGATGTAGGGGGACAACAAGAAGAGAATAAGGAAAAAGTAACTGTTGCAAATTACCACCCTAGAAAGGTGTCTGTTGTATGACATTTTCCTCCCAATTGCAAAGAGGCGTTGTGCTTGTGAATAGTGAAGAATGCAGGAGAATACAACAAGCTTGGATTAAAGATAAATGGGGAAATCTTAAGAGATAGAAGAGGACCCGAAAGAGGATCTTAAGGAAGACCCGGAGTAAAATCCTTCGATGTGTTCAGATCAAGATGATGATGATTTTAATGATACTTAATATTTTCGTTGGATTTCGTACTACTTTAAGTCTAAGTGAATGTGGTGTAAATTAAGTAGTAGTTGCTATCTACCCGGAGTTTGGTTTGTATTTTTTTTATCACTCAACGTATTATAGAGTAGTTGTTTTAATGATCTAAGGCATACTAGAATCTTCTTGTTTGGCCAATGTAGATTAGCAATAGGACAATGGAGGAAAGATGTTCCCTTTAGTGGGTGGTTGGTCGCCTTAAAGGATCATTAAAGATCGATATGGAAAGTTATTAATGATGCAAGCTATTAGCTCCATTAGTTTTTGATGATTATAAAACATTCCCATCCTTGTATGTCTAAAATTTTTACCTAAGTGTGCAGGGCAAATGCTCATAAAGAAACAATAAGTCAATCTTTCAAATATGCATATAAAAAGTTGATATGGATAAGGAATAAGATTGACCAACATAAAGGAAGCTCTCTGGTTGAATAATGAAGATCATTGGCTGGCCAAAAATTCAAAATGGAGAAGTTTCAGGCTGAAGCTTAGTGAAAAACAGAACCAACTTAGTCGACCAAGGGAAAAATGTTAGTCGACTAAGAGCTCTCTGTCGCAACTTGCACCAGACCACTACAAGATAGATTAACGACTAGAACCTACCCCAAACTGTTTCTAACGGTCAAAAACATCCCAACAGCCATCAAACATGCTTTTTCAAGTATAAAATGATCTTCAAATGGCAAGGAACCAACTTTTGGAACTTTTGGCAACCTTAAGAGAGATTTCATCATATTCAAGCCAAGAAAGAGCAGAAAACTTCAAAATCCTTTATACTCTTCACAACACTTAAACGCTTATCTTGTGTGTTTGTGTTTAGCACTTAAACTTGTACCACATAAATCAACCATGTGATCATTAGGTACTTTCTCTTCTTTCATCTTTGTATTCTTAGAGTAAGGGATTCACTCTAAGTGATTGATTCAAGCTAGGTTTGCTTGAATGCTTGAAGGTTCCAACTTAGCCTTGAAAAGTTGGGCGTTGGGTTTTGGTTGATCTCGGTAAAAACTATTATGAAAGCTTGTGGTTGAGCCTTGGAAAACCACTTTGGGGTTTTAGTTGAGCCCATGAAAAACTAGTGTAAAAGTTATGGTTGAGCCTTTGAAAAACCACTTTGGGGTTTCAGTTGATCCCGTGCAAAACTAGTGTAAGGGTTGTGGCTAAGCCTTGTAAAAACTAATGTAAAAGCTTGGTGGAAGCTTGTGAATTCCACTGTTTTTAGTGATTGGTTTGAAAATCCTTGGTTGGACAAGCAAGGTAGTGGATATAGGTCTTAGATCGAACCACTATAAATCCTTTGCCTATTGTCTTCATTGCTTTACTCTCCTTGTTTTGAGATCAGGTCTCAATCTAGCTAAAAGAACTGAATTAGTGCTATTCAGCCCCCTCTCTAGCACTAATATTTGGGACCAACACAAGCAACTATAAGACCTACCAGGAAACATATTTGGCAGCATTATGCAATGGTTACTAATCAACGTGATGGACATTTGAGTGGTAACCCAATTTTTTTGACAAGGTATAAAATGACATTTGAATTAATAGTGTCTACCAGGAATTATTCTCATGGTATGTGGGTTTGTTATGATTATGAATACGAAAATAAGTAAGTAAATAAGTGAAACCACAGCTTATGGGGCAAATGGAAACAAATAAGTTGATTTTTGAGCAAACACATTAAATTAGGGGATTATGTTATAATAAATAGGTTCAATGTGTTGTAATTGCATAAGATATCATGAGATGGCATGCTAAGGGCAACAATGAATCATGGAAATGTGAAGTTGGGATTCTTAATTGCAGTTACAATTTAAAAGGATATGGAAGAGATCAATGAGACTATAGGTGACACTTTGAAATGGTTAATGTGATTATATCGAGGATTGTAACTTAAGTATGGAGAGAATTATAAAATGATGCCACGACATTTTAAAATGATAAACTGACACCAACATAGGCCATCGGAGGTAGATTATGGAACTTGAAAAAGATGAATTTTTTATTTTAGAAAGATTGTGAATGTGGAATGTGGAGAAGGGTGAACTATTTTTATGGTCTTTTGTATTAAAAGTCAATAAATTATTGGAGTTACAAGACAAGAAAGACGATTAGTTATAGATGATCAAAATTGTAGAATACCATAAATAGTGAATAATTATGTGTAGTGTTATATATATATATAATGTGTAGTTATTATACAATATGGAAAAGATGTCCTATGGTGGTACTTAATGATTGATGATAAGTGTTCAAAGATAATGTGAGTTGAAAGTATTAATTTGGCTTAGTGACTACGATCAGCAAAGAGAAGATGCACATGCCGATGTAAATTACGGTATAGGCTTAAAAGAAAGCCATGCAGTTGAAAATGATGAGTGTAATAGCCTTAAAGGTAGAAGAATTGCTCGATAAAGTAATTTTGACAATTGCAACGTTGTAGCGCTAACTACCCAATGATATTGTGTTAAGAACCCCTTATTGCTAGAAAGCATGAGCAAATTGTGAGTGGCATGAAGATGAAACTCACAAGTTGAAGGATAGTCATTAGTTTTGATGCTAAGCTTTGTTATTTGGATTTTTAAGTGCATTGGGGAGGTATTAAGATAAAAATGAGAAGTGAATTGAAAAGTTTTTTTTTTTTTGCCTTGTAAATGGGCATATAATTAAAAGAGAAGTTGAAAGATTCTTGAGATGACCACATTGAGATAAGATACCGTGTGAAGCATTAGGATGAATAATACGTTGACCAAAGCTAAATCCTAAGAAATAAGGGAGACAAGAGATTAAGCCTTGTTAAAGGCTAAGAAGAAAATGGAGTGAAGGGTTTGATGAATATATGAGATGTGGGTAAGGGATGTCAATGTCAAGTGATGACAATGTGAATGAAGGATTATAAGGGTTGTATAGCAAATGGGTTTATCCCGAATGTCATTATGAGAATTTGCAATTCATGTTTTGACTCAACTAAATGAAAAGGGATAATAACAACACAAGACCAATTGTGTGGTGTACTAGAAAACTATGAAGACAAATTGGGGATTGAATGGACAAGTATGTATTTATATATCTTTAAGAATAAGTGCATGTCTATAGAATGATATGCTCAGGATGTTAAAGAACAAATAAGAGACTAAGTGTTTTAGGAATGCACAAACATCTTTGAGAAGGAATTACTAATCATACACGACGAGTATAAAATGTGAAATTTTTGAAACTTGCTAAGGAGACTAACGACTACGTCATAGGTTAAGTGATCACATGAGGTGATACATAAGGTTAATGTCAAGCCCGACCCTAAAGTATCTGTCATGACATGCGTATGATTGACATCATGCTTACATACTAGAATATCTCAAGAAAATGGATAAAAGTCGATATTGTACTTAAAAGTACAAATAAGTCAATTTATACTTCGAACTAGTTAAAATAGAGATTTTAAAGTGGAATTAGAATTTCACAGTCTAGGGATGACTTAAAATGACAATTTGGAGTTCGAGGGCCGATTTGGAGTCAATCGGGAAAATTGGCCGATTAGGGATAAAATGATCATTTTGCCATTTAAGGACAAAATGGGAATTTTTAGAAAAGATTTTGATCACATTTGATCAACATTGATTATATGGCGTATAATATGAGGTTCAGCAGTGAAAGATTTTTAATTCCTAGTATTTTTGGAGTATATGGGCAAAATGGTAATTTTGCCTTATTAGGGGCAAAACGGTAATTTCCACCACCAACACCTGTCAAAAATCAAGGATTTTGTTTATCATAGGAATGGATAAATATAAGAATAATTTTGGTGGAGAAATAAGGTGAAAAAAGATAAATATTAAAATTTTAGATTAATAAGAAAGTGACACATGGCAAGTTCATATTATTTTATTATTAAACCATAAAAATCAGCCCACACACTCACTATTCACTCAAGTTGGTCGGCCAAAGGAAGAAAAGCAAAGAAAAGAAGAGAAACAAGAAACCTAGCCAAGAAAATCAAGAGATTTTGTTGATTTTTCAAGGATTAAGCAACAAAAAGGTAAAATCTTTTAATTTTTACTTGAAACCTAGCATACCCATGCTTTATTTCTTTATTTCCATGGCTGAAAATTTAGCTAGCATGATGAAACCCATGAAGGCTGAATGGGTATGGAAGGGATTTGATGATGGGAATGACTTGATTTTGAGTTATGTTGATGTTTAGAGATAGTTAATCATGTTTAGAAGCAAAACCACAAGAAAAATATTAATTTTCCTTAGAGTCCTTCATTGGCCGAACCTAGCATGTTGTGTGTATGTGATGGATTGTTGTTATTTCAAGAGAAATAGCTTGGAGAATGATGAATTAAGGTGAGAAAGTTAAGTAAGAAACATCACGGTGCTAGTGCACCAAATGGCCGAATTGTTCTATGAGGAAATGTGAGGGTTTTAATGCTGAAATTGGTATTATTTGAATGGTATTTGGTGAATTGAGGTATTAGGAAAAGAATGGAACAATTTAGAGTCAAATCGGACGCGTTGGCTAATTTATCGGGTAATCGGTCGAATTAGGTCGACACTGCGTTTAAGCGATATTTAGACGAAATTGCATTGCATATCATGCATTAGTATAGGGTTTAAATTAATTTATATAAATTTAGGGGCAATACAGTAAATTCTTTAATTTTATTCTGTGTCAAGGTGGTGAGACCTCCGAGAAAGGCAAGGAAATTGCGCTTGAAGACCATTAGTCCGAGTACACCCGAAATCTGTACTTTTGAAAACGGTGAGTGAACTAACTATCACCTCAATTATCTGAAGTGATTTCTATCTGTTTTTGGTGAATTCTACGAAAAATGGATTTCAAAGATAAATTTTTATGTTTTATAAATAAATGTGTTAAATGAAATTATTTCATAAATTGTCTTGAAATCTACCGTGGTTTTTGAAAAATAGAGTACTAGAAGACTGTTGTTTGTTGTAAAATAAATTGTATTTTTAAATTGATATGGCTTATGAAAAGATGGCATGATTGGTTGATTGGTTATTGTGTTGGAAAATATATGCAATGTTGTTTGCCGTGTAGGCTGGTTAGTATTAAAATGGCATAGTCATGCTGCTAAAATTTTATTTAATTGGTGGATTGTTATCTACTGCAGTAGATGGATTTCCGTGGATCGGCCTATTTAGAGGTGGCACGGTAAAACCCCCTATATATTTTTATCTCAGTTGTAGAGGTGTACAGGGTTGTCTTGAGGTATGATAGAGTTCGCTTCAGGCCAAACCACCACGTGAAGGCGAACTCAGCTAACGCCAAGGAACGGTTGAGTTTTGCAAAAATTATGAAATTTTAATAGCTTTGGCGGACTCGGTTAGATGCTTTGGCCAAGGTATCCCCAAGTATGTGTTTTTATGGCATGAGCCACGATTTCGATAAATCATAAGCCCTACTATTATTATATTTATTATCATTTGGGTGAAATGAAATTGCTCTTACTAATTTAAATAAGGTTTCATGATATGAAACCTTTTTGAGAAGATTAGATTTCATTGTCTCCTATTACTCACATTTAGATATTTTAGGTGATATCTATTTACTCACTGAGTTATGTCAACTCACCACTCTCCTCTCCACATTTCAAGCCCAGACTAGTTTGTAGATAGTTCTGTTTTTGCTGAGGACGATAGTTGATTTTGCAACCTCATCAACAATAGGTTACTATCCTCTTTACTTTTGTATATTCATGGGCCCACGTGTCACTGTAAATGTAGTTGCGTTCTTTGTTTATGTATATTACAGTATGTATGATTTTATTTTGTTTTTACATTATAAAAAGTATCTACCGTTAACTTCATAAATATTATTTTATAAGAAATTATGATATTTTATTAAATATTTTTATTATATTCTGAAAATTTCTATCTCATTTAAAATGAACGTTTTAGATATTAAAACGTGTTTCTGACTTTGAAATGAGTGTTTTCCATGTATTTGCTACGTATTTAATTGGGTTCGAACTTTTCTAATGAAAATGACTAAAATGCCCCTGTGAGTCGAAAGTCATTTTATGAATGTTTTGGTTTGAAAATGACTAGTAATTTGTTAAAACGTGATGTTCGACGACTGTCGCTCACAGGGGAGGTAAGAAAACTGATACGATAGCCTTGCGAGGTTTCGGTCGGTATTCGGGTATGAATACCTATCGAGATGTCGTGGCGGTTGTCACGGGCCCGATAAGAGTTCTGGGTCGTGACAGTTAAGATAGGTATCCCCAAGGAAATACTCAATAGGAGTTCTGCTATGAATGTTGTGAAAGCAAGCATTAAGTTATGTGGTTATAAAGAGGAAGCCGTAAGCTGAAAGTGAGACTCGTATTGACATTGAAAAGTACTTAAGGAGAACCTTGTTTCAAGTCTTGCAGTTTCAAGTACAAACTGTTGATAAGTCCAAAAAGAATGATGTCACATTAGTATGGAGGAATAAGATAAAGGATGATTGAAGATAATCTGGATAATGAAGTCCAATAATGAAAACTTCTTAATGTAGTATGGAAATTGGAACTTAAAAATGCTCAAGACATGCATGATTCGAATGAGTCTAAGTTTTAAGTGACCCATTAAAGTTGAAATGCAATGAAGATATAATATATATGTTAGAGGTATGAAAAATAACTAAGAAATAAGGATGACTTTTATGGATTGTGGTATTGCATAAGATGCAATGATCCAATAAGATAAACCTTTGAAAGATCAACAAGATTATAAAGCATATACGAATATTGGATTATAATTTAATACAGGTGACATTTAGTGTGAGACCATGTCGAATTTGTTAAAAGCCGGTATTGTACCTAGTGGTACAATTAAGTTAAATTGAACCTTGAACTAGCTCAAATAGAAATTCTAAGAGGAATTTGAAAATTTTGAAACCCACATAATGGCTTAGAATAGTGATTCGGAGTTCAAGGTCCAATTTGGAGTCAATCGGGAAAATTGACCGGTTAGGGACAAAACGGTCATCTTGCCATTTGATGAATAAATGGGGATTTTTAGCCAAGATTTGATCACATTGGACCAAAAATAATTATATGAAATATAATTAAGATTATTTGAGCATAAAATAATGTTTAGCAGTGAAAAATTGTGATTCTCGGTGTTTTTGGAGCACAAGGGCAAATTGGTAATTTTGCCACTGGAGGACTAAATGGGATTTTTTTTTTCAAAAGATTTTTGCCCCATTTGGTTAATATTGATCAATATTAGTGTTATTTGAGGTTGGACAGTGAAAATAATATAATTTCGGTACATTTCAGAGTATAGGGGTAAAATCATAATTTTACCATCCCAGGGGTAAAACCGTAATTTTTCACCACCAGAACATATTTTTCCAGCCTTGGTCATCTTTTGATCATATCTTGACTTTGACTAATCAAGTGGTGGAAAAGACTTAGAAGAAAAAGTCAAAAAAGTCAAAAAAATGGGCCAATGGCATTATGCCATGTGGCAAACTAGTTTATTTTATTATTAAAGCTTAAAAATCAGCCATTTCAACCCATTGTCTCTCTCTAAATTTGGCACACACCAGATTTAAGGGAAAGGAAAGGAGAACAAAGGG
Source organism: Theobroma grandiflorum (assembly GCA_036013995.1). Taxonomy (NCBI): domain Eukaryota; kingdom Viridiplantae; phylum Streptophyta; class Magnoliopsida; order Malvales; family Malvaceae; genus Theobroma; species Theobroma grandiflorum. The sequence continues at coordinate 13,164,985 of CP142126.1, forward strand.
AAAAACAAGAAAATCTAGTCAAAAAATTCAAGAAAAGTGTGATTTTCAAGGAAAAATCAAGTGAAAAAGGTAATAATTCTTCACTTTTGCTTATGATCTACAATACCCATGCTTTTGTTCTTGATTTCCATGGTTGAATATTGAGATATCATGATGAGTTCAATTCTGAAAAATGGGTATGGATGAGGAATGATTGTTGGATTGGCTTGATTCTAGACTATGTTAGTGTTTAGAGATAGGTTAGTATGTTAGTAAGCAAAACCGTAAGAAAAAAACTTGGTTTCTCCATGAATCTTGCAAGACCGAAAATCAAGGGTTGTGCTTGGAAAATGAAATGATTTCATTTCAAATGAAATGATTTCATTTCAAATGAAATGAATTGGAAAAATGAAGAATTTAGAAAAAAAAATTGATTAGGAAGCATTACAGTGTAAGTGCACCGTAATGACCAAATTTTATCCGAAGAAATTGAAGGGTTTAAATGCTGAAAATTAGTTATTAGAAATGTGTGTAGTGAATTAAGATATTAGAGGAGAAACGGATTAATTTAGAGATGATTTAGATATAATTTTCAATTAATCGGGTGAACGGTCGAATTTAATCGATACCGTGTTAAAGCGATAATCAAACGCACTTTTGCATTTGCGTATCATGCGTTAGCAATTTAAATTAGTTTATATTAGCTTAGGGGCAATATAGTAAATTCTTTAATTTTATTCTATGTCAAGGTGGTGAGACGTCCAAAAAAGGTAAAAGAATCGTGCTTGAGGACTATTAATCCGAGTGCACTCGGAATCTGAATTTTTGACACTATGAGTGAATTTGCATTTCAAATTATTTTGGGAAATTTACGTGTATTGAAATGGATAATCTGAATGATTTTATCTAAATTTCTAAAAATGTGTGCCTGGAAACAAGCTTTTGATAAAAATGTTTTGATGTGTGAATTGTGATATGCATAAAGGCATGAATTCATGTGCTCTGTAATATGCTGCTATATATGTGTGTTGATGTGTGATATGTATTGACCAATAATATTGTGTGAGAATTATAACCGTACATGTGAACAATGTGGGGAGTACATGTCGATGATGATGGGTGCAGAGATATGGAGAGTGATATTGTTTGTGCACGATGTGCACACGATAACTCCAGATATGTGTGCGATGTGGGGGTTGCACATGAGCTGGTGAGATTGAGTGATATTGTTGTGCACGATGTGGGGGGATGCACACGAAAACTCCAGCTATGTGCGTGATGTGGGGGTTGCACATAAGCTGGTGAGATAGTGGGATATTGTATTCATTTGTGAGCATATGTATGAAATTGAATACTCCTTCGTTGTAAATTAATTTTAGTTGAGGGAAGGGGTTTGATAATAAATTGGATCAAAAATGTTTTGTTCCAAATGTGTGCATCATGGTTTAAAATCCTTCTTGGATATTATTGCTTGTTTCCACCTAATGTTCACTCACTGAGTATTGTACTCACAGTTCTCAAAAATTCATGTTTTCAGATCAAGAGATTGTAAAATCCTAGATCGCGGGATCATTTTAGTTCGTCTCCTGGTAGGTGTCCGGCATTCAATAGTTGCCCATTTTTATTGTAAATGTCTTCGTTGGAAGTCATGGGCCTTTTGTATTGTGGTTATGTACATGTAATGTACATTGTCAAAGTTTATGTTTGAATGGTATGTATGTACATATTTTATCTATAATGCCATTGGAATTTGGCTTTATGTGCACTGGGTGCATTACGTGTGGATGCTTCACACGAGTATACATGGAATAAAGTAAGTGAAAATAGGCTTGCTTGGGCTTGGTGAGCTATGCTCATTGGGTCCTTACGCCGGTCATGGCCTGGGAATTGGGTCGTGACATTTAGCAAGTTAGATTTGATTAAAGACATCGTGATGCAAGGATATATAGTACGATGAAACTCAAGCATATAATTGGAAATGAGGTAAACAATATGCAGTTATGTATAAGCATAACAAGAATGTTGACATGCACTATGAGGATTATTTTATTGAATCTTGGATAGGGATGGGGATGAATAAAGGGAAATATAGTCCAAGGCACACAAACACATGGATCCCTATGCGTAACGAGGGATGTTGACATTTGGAAATGCATGTGCATACGTATATGTGAAATTGATGACTTGACCAAGTGAGGTGAAGAATTGTTCTCAGTAATTTGAGATTTGAACTTCATGTATTTGATGAGTTGTATAGATAGTACAACGACAAGAAGCCCCATTAGAAGTTGAACTATGATGATATAAGAGAGTTTGGAAAAAAAATATAGTCAGAGAAATCAGATTAAAGAAATGTAATCCATAACGTGGGAATAATTGAAGTATGTGGCGTAAATGCAAGATAAACCTGAAGTATGTGGAAATAATTGAAGGCCTTAACCTTTCTCAACATTGAGACTATGTACAGAAATGAGTATGGCATGTCTATAATGTTGTAGGCTACATAATAGTGTATGGGGATAAGATGAATGAATCAATGTCAAAAAGTGTGATAAGGAATGAAGTAATAAGATGGTGATTTGGCATACATAAGTAAGTATAAAATGCGATCGAAATTGGTATGATTGAAATAGAGCTATGGTTTAAATTTAAGGATGGTGATAACGGCGTACTCGACGTTTAAAAATAAGAGATAATGATCATGATGGGAACCGCCGATTTGATTATAAAGGATGATAACAGACATAAGTGAGATATCCTAGTCTAACTAGAGGTAAACGAGGTGAATAAATGACAAGAGGTTTGACAAGAATTGAACTAAAGATATGTTTGAGGTTTGTGGGGGAAACTAAAGGCATACTTGGGATCTTAATGATAAAGAAGAACAATTGAGAAGGATATTGTGGTTTTGACTCAAAGATGATAATAGATATAAGTTACGTATCTTGACCTTGTAAAGTGTTCTAGTCGAACAGAAGGTAATCAAGTGCATAAATCAAAATTCCCTACGAAGAAGGAAATGGAATATGATCATTGAATAAGATTAACAATCCGACGTTAAGGACAATTCAAGGACAAATTCTATTTAAGTGGGGGAGACTATAATACCCTGTACATTGATATGGTGGCTAATTAAATTTATTGGATGCCAATTGAGGTTAATTATAATGTTTAAAGGTGATGAAAGGTGAAAAGAGTATTTTAAGATAAAATATTTCGCACGTGAGGAAATAATAATAAAATAATAATATTTTTATTGGAAAAGAATTTGTGAGATAAAAAGTGATTTGGAAGTGAATTGAGGCATAATAAGGTATCTTGGGTACCAAGGAGACAAGTGGAAAAATTTAAAATAAAATAATATTTTATCAATAAAATAATATTAAAATATTAATATTTTATTCAGTGTCAAAATTTTTCATTAAGGAGTATATGATTAATTTAAATGGGGAAGAGAAAGAATGAAAAAATTTTGGAGAAAAATGAAGTTAGTGGGGCCCACACGTTATTATTAAATAATGACAACATGGGTAAATAAATATTTTAAATATTATGGGGACACCGCGTTGGAATACAAACCTTATATTTCATTTGTACGTGTATAATAGAAGATAATAAAAGGAAATTGGAGTTAAAGGAGCATTGGGAGGACTAAATTAAAAAGTAAAGCAACTTGGATGGCAAAATGATAATTTTACCATTGGTTTGGTCAAAGCTTCCAAATAAAGCTTTGACTTTGATTTTTTTTCAGCCATAACCGTCCTTATCTCCTCCAGCAAACCACTTTCGTCTTCTTATTGAAGCTTCCAATGCCATTTTCATGGTCAAGTGAGAAAATTTGAATTTTTCTCCATTTTTTTCCTTGTTTTTCTCTTATTTCCTTTCTTTTCTTACTTCTTTCTTCTCCAAACTTCTTGAGCATTAAATTTACAGCCTTTAACCCCAATTTCTAGCACCTTTAAAACCCTAGGAGAAGAAAAAAGAGAAAGAGAGAAAAGAAGAAAAAGCTTGCTTTCATAATTCAAGCAAGCTAAGGTAAGGATTTTTGTGTTTTAAGATCATGGTTGGTTAAATCCTTGGAAAATAATGAGTGAATCATTTTGTGGCGGCTATGGTGGCCATGGATGTGAGGGAATTATGAATTTTGTTGGGTGAAATCCAAGCTAAAACCAAGTGGTAAGCTTCATGCTATAACTTGAAGCCTATGATTGGTTTACTATGGTGAGAATGATTGTGTGCAATATGTAGTGTTATTGTGGTGTCATGGGTATGGTTGGAAGGTAATTATATTAATTGGAAGTTTGGAAAAGAAATGAATTGTGTGGATATATATGTTGTTAGGAAAAGCTTAAAAGATTATGGATGTTGGTGCGTATGAATGGATGCCGATGCTATACTTGGTGGCAACATGTGAATAAGAATATAGTTTTACATGTAAACTTAGAAAGTGTCTAATAGAAGTAAATTTGTAGTTGTTGCCATATGTTAGGTAATAGTTGTGGAAATGGTGGGCAAACTTGATAAACATCCTTAGACAAGATTAATATATGTGTTAGAGTCATAAATAAGTTACCGGTAGTCATAATTTAAAGAATTATGTAAGCAAGGTATAAAAGTAACTTTGGTAAAAAACTATGTCAAGATAAGTTAAGTTGAATACAGATTCATGATCGAATGAAAAAAGGAAGTATAAATTATGTATGCTAAAGACGTTGAATTTGGATTATTGCTAGGAAGTGCGACAGTAAAGGTAGTGTACTGTGGTGGTGTGCCGAAGGAAATAATGAACGACCGGCAAGTAGGAATAGCTAGACACGCCTTCGAATAAATAACGATGTAATATCCCGTTATCGTAAGGTGAGTGAACTTGCATTAAAATGTTTTGAAATAAATGATTACATGCTTTCTTCAGTCACTTGAAATATTTTGTTGGTTTTTCTTTAAATATTGCATGGGAACAAGCCTTTGACGAAACGTTTTTGCATTATGAAATATGATTGTAATGAATTTGGGAAATCCCTTTATATGTTGATATATATATATATATATGTATTGTATATTGGTAGATAGTATTGTGTAATAATTACAACCGTGCATGTGCGGAGTGGGCAGTGCACTTGTCGGTTGAATGACAATGTGGTGATAATTACTACCATGCTTGTGCAAAGTAGGCAATGCATATGCCAGTAATGACGTGGGTGGGAGTGCGTGTGATGATATTGAGGTGTGCACGATGTGGGGGTTGCATATGAACGGGGTAAGACGATGATGGTGTATATACTTATATATATATTTGCTATATATATATAGAAGTTTGGAATTAATATGGATCGCTTGACTGTTGAACGTTAAGTTTCCTTAATGTTTTAGACGATCAAAAGACAACATGGCATCGAGTTTTATTTCTTATATATAAATTGCATTGTTTTAAAGATAAATACATCATGTTTTCGAAAATCTTCCTTATCGTTGCTTGTTCCCTTCCTATGTTCACTCACTGAGTCTGTACTCACGTTTTTTTAAAACTTCATTTTTTAGGTATTCTGAGTTAAAGGTGATTGGATCATAGGACAAGGTGCTCTTCTCTATCCATTGCTCGGTAGGTTTAACATGATACTAAACCTTAGCAATCATGCCCAGAGGAACTCTGCTGACGGTCAAGGTCCAATTATGTGTATATGAATACTTGATATGAATGTTAAGATTTATTTATTAATCCATATATGTATATAATGGTTGATAATGCCATTATGAATGTATGATTGGGTTTTATGAATTGTTTTCAAAGGAACTATATTTGAACATTACGAATTTTGGATTTTAAGAAAACGTGGATTAAAGTATAAGATTCTATAAATAGGCTTGCTTGGGCTTAGTGGGCTGAGCCCATTAGGCCCTTGCGCCTGTGACAGTTTACTCAAAAATCGACTTCTTTGATTCCACATGCCCCATAAACTATGGCTTCACTTGTTTACTTACTTATTTTCATACTTGAAATCATGATAAACCCACATACCATAACGAATGATAATTCCTAATAAACACTATCTGTTTGAATGGCACTATGAACCGTACTAGAAACTAGGGTTACCAGTTAAAAGTCCATCACGTTAATTGGTAACCATTTCATAGTACTGTAAAATATGTTCATTGTCAATCTTGTAGTTGCTTGAATCATTAATAACTTTCTACGTCTATATTTAATAATTTAAGGCGACCAACCATGCCACTAAGGTAATTATCCTTCCTCAATAATTATAATACTAGTCCACCTCTGTCATACTAAAAGATTCCTATATACATCTAGTCATTTAAACAGCTACTTTATAATTTGTTCGAGTCATACAAAATAAAAGCCAAACTCTTAACTCTTTTGTATAGATAACTACTATTTCCTTTACACTACATCTGCTTAGACTTAAGGTGATACCAACTTCAACGAAAATATTAAGTGTCTTTAGGATCATTGTCATCTTGATCCAAGAGCATCGACGGATCCTTCTCCGAGCCCTCTTCAGGATCCCCTTCATTCTCTTTGTTCTTATCCTTTCAAGCCTGCTATATTCTTCTGTATTCCTCACTACTCATAAGCGCGGCACCTATTCCGCAACCAGGAGGATAGTGTCGAACAATGGATATAGATGCCTTTCTAGAACGATAATCTCCTCTAGTCATCATATTTTTCTCCCTTTCCTTAAAATATTCCTCAAACATTTTCAAAAGGAAGTTTCTTACACCTACCTTAATGTTAACGAAACAACATTTCCAAATCCAGTGGGATGCAGTTAATAGGAATCCTAGGCGAGCAACTTTCTAGACTCCTTGGTTCAAGACACCACTAGCTCCTAGCAGTGGAATCTAGCGATCCCTCGCTAGTACTATGAGGGGCATCAGGACTACCGTTTCTTCTAGATATGGCGTGTGCAACCGGCACACCTTCAAACCTATACGCAACCAAGCATTAATTACTTAAACATTTATACATCTCAATAGTGGGTAGGTTTTTAATGAATTAGGGGCATATGTAACCTCTTGTCCTTGACTTGCGTTGTGCACCCACAATCCAAGGACAAGACTCTACACGAACTCCAACTACTCCACTGATAGATATAGGAATCCCTAGAATTCAACTAAACCTAATGCTCTGATACTAAGTCTGTCACAACCCAAATCCCGAGCCATGACAGGCGTAAAGGCCTAATGGGCTCAGCCCACTAAGCTTAAGCAAGCCTATTTATATAATCTTATACCTTAATCCATATTTCTTTAAAATCCAAATTTCGTAATGTTCAAATGTAGTTCCTTTGAGAACAATTCATAAAATCCAATTATGCATTTAGAATGGCATCATCAACCATAATATATATAGCTTGACAAATGAATCTCAACATTTCACATCAAGTATTCATATACACATAATTAGACCTTGACCGTCAGCGGAGTGACTTTGGGCACAATTGCTACATTTAGTGTCATGTTAAACATACCAAGCAATGCATATGAATGAGCACCTTGTCCTAAGATCCAATCACCTTTAACTCAGAAAACCTAAAAATGAAGTTTAAAAAAAACATGAGTATAAACTCAGTGAGTGAACATAGGAAGGAAATAAGCAATCGATAGGAAGAGCAAACTACATCTGCTGCCGCTGGACACCCAGATGAAGGAGGTGTTTCAAGCGACGGACACAAGGATGGGACGGATGCGCAACAGAAGGGGGTAGAGGACCAGCACAATAACGACAAACCGAAAGAATCAAAAGTGGAAACAACTTTTTCTGCAAAGTTACAGACATTGGAAGGCAATGTGCAGCAATTCTTTCACGTTTATGGGGAGTGCGAAGGCCATGCAAAAGAAGGATGTGGAAAAAAGCCATGCAAAAGCAATGATAAAAATAAAAATAATCAGCAAACGTTGACTGTCGGGGTTGCAGCAGCCAACCAGCACGGGCCAGGCAAACAGTGCCCAAAAAATATTATTTTACAACAAGAACCTTTGGCCCTCGTGCCAACGCCAGGCGATGTTGATGGGTCAATGACCCCTGCAGTAGGAGGGCTTGCCATACTTCCTCTCTACCACTTGTCGGCTCAAAGGGCCCACAGATGCAAAATCCCGGAAGAAAGAGAATTGGTGCTAGCAGCGCCTACAATAGGAGATGGGACGTTGGCTCAAGAATTAATGCAAGCAACTGCATGTGAAAAAACTAAAAAATTTTCTAAGGCACCACGGAGAAAGCTAACGGCTCCTTCGCACGGGGATTGTACCTATCTAGAGAATGGGGTCGGGCGTCAAAAGATATCAGACGATATGGCAGAAAGTTGTTGGGATCACAGTGCAATGAGGGATCACGGTGCAAGTCAAAATGGGAGAAAAGCGAGTCAGATTCAAATTGCTCCAACAGAAAGTGGGACAGAAGGTACAAGTCAATTAAAGCCTGAGAATGCGCAGCAACCATTTAAAAATGGGATCGAACAAACGGAGCAGCAGGAAGAGGCTTTGGTTGCAGGCGGTACTGAAACAAAAGAAGAAAGTGCAGTGAAGCATCGTGAGAATAGGATGAGAAAGAAACATGCAGCAACGGGAAGGAGAAGCACAAAGAGGGGACGAAATTTCAAATATAAAAGAAGCCAAAGAAAGCAAGTAGGCAGGATGGCAAACCCCAATCTGCTTGACGTGGACGAACTATGCCCAGAAAGAGAATTTTCGGACCAAGAGCCTTTGGTTGATGAACCTACAGCTGTTTTACACCAAAAAGAAATACAATTGATGGTAGAAAATAGAACAGGTGGCATGCATTTGTCAGAAAACTTGTTAGAAGGCAGTGGAGATTATTGCCCATCAACTGAAGGAAATTCAAAACAGCCACGGGTCTCAGAGGAAAATATTCGGATCTCACCTGCAAAGACAATCTCAAGGGAAAGAATGGAAGAGAATGAAAACAATCCTCCCACTGTGCAGTCAGCCTCGGGTAAGTGTTGGTATAACAAGGAAATAAGCTCTATTCCTTCTTTCCCAAATTCCAGCTCTGTGCATATGGAAGTTCATCCTCTGATAAGGCGCAGAAGACACTCGGACACGGAAACTTCAATTGGAAAAATACTTAATCTAGCATCACAAGAAGCAGTGGAGATTGGAGAAAATGATGAAATCTCTGATGATGATTCCATCTCAATGAGTTTTGCAGCCAAAATTCATCATTATTAGTACACTATGGTGGAAAGTAAGGAGTATTTTATGATAATGATCATAAAATGAAACACTCCGTCTTAAGTATTTTTCTTTCATCTTTATCGAGCTCATGTAATTCAGGAGGTCCGTTTTATACCCCTCCTTTTTGTACCTTGTTTTTATGTTTAATAAAATTTTAACAGGGTAGCTGGACCCTGCGTGTATTTTCCAGTAAAAAAAAAAAAAAATCGATAAGGAGATTTTGGAAATTATGATGCACTTGTTTTAAAAACAAGGGTACAATCAAAGGGGTCGGTATTGTACCTAGTGGTACAATCAAGTGGATTTAAACCTTGAACTAGTTCAAATGGAGATTCTAAGATGAATTTGATAATTTTAAAACCCACAGAATCATTTAATACAGTGATTCGGAGTTCGAGGTCTGATTTGGAGTAAATCAGGAATATTAACTATGTAAGGGTAAAATGGTAATTTTGCCACCCAAGGTTAAATTTTGGATGTTTGATGAAATTTTTAACCAAGATTGATCATTAGGATTATAATATAAGGTTTAGTAGTGAAAAATTTTAATTCTTTGTATTTTTGGAGCATAAGGGCAAATTGGTAATTTTGCCACCTTGGGGGCAAAGTGGTAATTTTCACCCCTCAACACTTATCAAATTTATGGATTTTATTCATTTATGGAATGGATAAATATGACAATTATATGTGGTGGAGAATTAAAGGTTTAAAGGAAAAATATATAAATTATGGACCAATGAGAAAGTGCCACGTGTCAAGCTTGAATTATTTAAATTAAACTTGAAAAATCAGCCCATAAATCCCTATTTCAACCCATATGGTCGCCTAAACAAAAGGAAAGGAAGAACAAAGGAAGAACAAAACCCTAGGAGGAGAAATTCAAAAAGAAAGTGTGGAAATTCAAGGAATCAAGCAAGATAAAGTGAAATTTCTTTATTTCTACTTGAGATCTACATTACCCATTCTTTATTTTGTCATTTCCATGGCTAAAATCAAAGTTTGCAAATGGGTATCATGGCTGACCGAATATGGGGGGAGGGTTTTTGTGCTTGAATTTGGTTAGATTTCAATATATGTTAGTGTTTTTGGATGATTAGTGATGTGTAGTCTGAAAAATAAGTGAGAAAAATTGCATGATCAATAGCCACACTTCATGGCCGAATTCTCTATGTGAGATATTGATGTTGAGCTTGATTTTATTTCAAGTGAATTGACTATGAATGGATGAATTATGGTGTAGAAACCAAGTAGGAAAAATCATGGTGTTGATGCACCACCATGGCCAAAATTTCCATGAGAAAATGTGAAGGTGATCTTGCTAAATTTCAAGTTATTTGGCTTATGTTGAGTGATTCGAAGTATTAGAAAAGAAATGGAGCAATTTGAAATTTAATTGGACGTGATGGCCATTTAATCGGGTGATAGCCCGAATTAGATCAATACCGCATTTAAGTGAGATTCGGACAATTTGCAATTTATATTATGTATTAGTACAGAGTCTAAATTAGTTTATTACAGTCTATCACTAATGTGGTAAATTTCTTGACTGTGCAATATTTTTAGGTGGTGAACTCTCGGATAAAGGCAAGACATTGTGCCAGAAGATCATGAATAGGAGAAATTTGGACTCCTAATACTGTGAGTGAATTTGCATTTCAAAATGGTTTTGGGAATATGAACGTATTTGAATAAAATGCTTGAATGATTTTATTCAACTTTCTTTAAAAAGAAAAAGGTACCATGGGAACAAGTCTTTAGTGAAATATTTTTAGTGACATGAAAATTGATTGTACTGAATCTGTGTGCCTTTATATTATGTTGATACGCATTATTAATAAATTTTGGCAAATTTGATGTAAATGTGCATGTATGGATTGGAAAGTGCAATGCCGGTAATGGAGTGGGTAATGCACATGCCTGTAATGGTGTGCAAAGTGGATAATGCACATGCCGATAATGATGTGCAAGTAAGGAGTGCACACATGGTCATATTGCTTTGTGCGAGTAGGGAGTGCACGTATGATCTTATTGCTTGGTGCGAGTAGGGAGTGCACCAGAGTTGAAGAAAGCGGGGCGGTGTATGTAATTGAACATGGTTTTATCTATATATATATGTGTATGATATAGTGTGCATGTGTCACGACCCAAATTTTTGGGCCATAACTGGCGCATGAGCCCAATGAGCGTAGCTCACCAAGCCCAAGCAAGCTTATTCCATTTAATTTACTTATCATTTGTCGACTAATGTGTCCACACGCAATTCCAATCGATGTGAAGATAGCCAACTCACAATGGCATTACTAACGAAATATACATATACATTTGAAAACATGTAATTTAGTAATTGACATTACATGAACATATTCACAACAAAAAAAAAAACACTTGTGATTTCCAGTTGAGGACTACAGAAAAAGGGAAGCTATTGAATGCCAGACACATACCCAGGAGACGAACTACCGAAACTCCTCGATCTAGGGTTCAACGGTCTCTTGATCTGAAAACATGAATTTTAAAACTGTGAGTATGAAACTCAGTGAGCGAACATTAGAAGGGAACAAGCAATATCAACCAGGAAATTTGATAACCATGATGCAGTGGTTGAAAATGAGATAATTTTGTTCTAGCTAATGTTTAAAACCCCTTTCACTTGACCCGAAATTTTTTAACATTCAATGATAAGGCAATCATGAAATTTCACCAATCATTCTAGCAAGATAGCAAAACCGACGGTTATCGCTACAACGAGAAGGCATTAACGCTGCAGTAGAATTCATTCTTGCTGCAGCGAAGCATAATCACAACCCATCACGGAATGAGGGTTTCACTCAACCATACGAGGGTTTCGTGTTAAAACCTTTTTCCTCAATTTAAAACAATTCGCATACCATACAATAACACATATATACATAAAATCATGAGCAATTATATACACCGCCAAGTCTTCACTATCCTTTGTGGTAAAAAGAGACATTTATCAGAGCACTTGGCAAAAGGTATCACTCAACATCCCGTCCCAACTCTAGGGTGGAGACTTAACAGAGTACTCGGTAAGGGGTATCACTCAGTATCCCACTTTGCACACCATTACAAGCATGTGCATTGCCCACTCCATACGTGCACAGTTACATTAATTTCACATAAATTTCTTAACAATACATGTAAGCACCATATAAAGGTACACAAATTCAACACAATCAATTTCACATAAGTAAAAATAGTATTCCACGAAGAGCTTGTTCCCATGGTGCTCGTTCTTTTTAAATAAGGTTGAATAAAATCATTCAAGCATTTTATTCAAATACGTTCTTATTTCCCAAAACCATTTTGAAATGCAAATTCACTCACAAATTTCTAAGAGTCAAATTCGAGCACTTCACTACTAATCCTAGGGTGTGATTTTCTTGCCTTTATCAGAGGGCTCACCACCTTGACAAATTGCACAATAATTTAATCACTACATTTGTGTTAATTAGGTATAAAATTAACCTAATTTCTATACGGGAACATGGAATACTCAGTTAACCGCTTAAACGTGGTGTTGACCTAATTCGGTCGATTACCCGATAAATTAGCCAACGCGTCCAATTTGACTCCAAATTGCTCCATTCTTTTTATAATACCTCAATTTACCAAATATCATTCAAATAACATGAATTTCAGCATCAAAATCTTTCCATTTCTTCATGGAAAAAATTCGGCCATTATAGTGCACTAACACCATGATTTTTCCTATTTAATTTCCTCACCATAATTGATCATTTTTTAACCATTTTCTCTTGAAACAAAATCAATTCATCATCAATACTCAACATACAACCATGAAGGGTTTCCAAAGATCAAGAAATTTTCTTCACTTATTTTTACACTACAAATCATTAATCACCTAAAAACACTAACATACCTCAAAATCAACCAATTCCAACATCATTTCTCTCATCAAACCCATTTGATCAGAATTGAATTCATTATGAAATTATGCTTCTCAACCATAGAAAATGAAAAGAAATGCATGGGTAATATAGATATCAAGGAAAATTAAAGAAATTTCAACTTACCTAGCTTGATTCTTTGGATTTTCACACTTTTCCCTTGATTTTTCCACCTAGGTTTTTGTTTTCTCTTTGTTTTTCCCTTTTCTTCCTTTAGTTCTTCCTTTGGCCGAATATGGAGAGAGAAATGGGGACTTAATGGGCTGATTTTTATAGAAAATAATAAAATAATAAATCTTGACATGTGGCACTTTATAATTGGTCCATTTTTTTCTTTTTATACTTTAAATATTTGACTTTTTACTTAAATTTTCCACCACAAATATTCTAATATTTATCCATGGTTTTTGACAAAATCCTCACATTATGCCATTTTGCCAAGTGTTGGTGGTGGAAATTACCATTTTGCCCCCGATAAGACAAAATTATTGTTTTGCCCCTATACTTCAAAAACACCGAGAATTAAAATTTTTCACTGTCAAACCTCACATTATACTCCATATGATAAACCTTGATCAAATGTGGTCAAAATCTTTTCTAAAAATTTTCATTTTGTCCTTAAATGGCAAAATAACCATTTTGCCCTTGATCGGTCAATTTTCTCGATTGACTCCAAATTAGACCTCGAACTCTGAATCACCCTTTTAAATCATTCTGTGGGTTTTAGAATTCTTAAATTCTCTTAGAATTTCTATTTGAACTAGTTCGAGGCTCGATTTAACTTGGTTGTACCACTCGGTACAATACCACTTTTAACGAGCTTGACAAGGTCTCACAGCATGATGGAAAAATGTGATTGTATGGTATGCGAATTGTTTTAAATTAAGGAAAAAGGGTTCTAACATGAAATCCTTGTTCCATGACGGTTTATGATAAACTGTCAAAATTGCCATCTTGCTAGAATGATTGAATGTTAAATAACTTCGGGTTAAGTGGAAGGGGTTTTAACATTAGCTAGATCAAAATTGTCTCGTTTTCAATCAGTGCATCATGGTTTTCAAATTCCCTAGCTAATATTGGTTGTTCCCTTCTATTATTCGCTCACTGAGTTTCATACTCACGATTTTAAAAATTCATATTTTCATATCAGGAGACTATTAGGTCCTAGTCAAGGAGTCCTTGTAACTCGTCTCCTGGGTAGGTGCTCAGCATTTAATAGCTACCTTTTTCTATAGTCCTCTGCTGGAAGTCACAAGTCCTTTTTGTTATGTGAATATGTTCATGTAATGTAATTACTAAGTTACATATCATGAACAATGTATGAATATATGTTTTACTTGATAATGTCATTGTGAATGGGCTATCTTCACACTGCTTGAGAATGCATATGGCCGCATTAGTTGACAAATTGTTAATTAAAATAAATAGTATAGGCTTGCTTGGGCTTGGTGAGCTATACTCATTGGGCTCATACGTCGGTCATGGCCCAAGAATTTGGGCTATGGCAATACTCTTTTCACCTTTCATCACCTTTAAGTAGTATAATTAACCTTAATTGACATCCAATAAGCTTTATTAGCCATCATATCAAAGTACAGGGTATTACATGTAATTAGCATTCAATATGCATAAACAATAATGTTCACATGCATTCATAATATCATGGTGATAATTCTATTTTATAGAATTATTTTATTCCAATTTTGTTATTAAATTTTAGCTAAGTCCTTAGTTTTTAATTATAATTTACTTAATTTTTAGTTTTTTTATATTTAGTTTATTTTTAAGTAAGTTATTTAATTTTATGTTATTTCCTTTAATTTGGTTAATATTTATTAGTTTTTATATTTTTGGTAGGAACTAAAGTAATTGGGCCTAATTTTGGAAAGTAAGGTGCTAAAAGATCCAGAAATCTGCTTGCATATGCTCCAGTTTTTTAGCCATATCTTGAGCTACAGAACTCCAATTGCTGAGATTCTTAGACCATTGGAAAGCTCAGAGACAGAGATACAACTTTTATGAGATAACATTGCCCAGTTCTACCTCTAAGATAGAGAAAATTACATTGGAAAGTAGTTGGACGTCTTGTACCGGGAATGGAAATTTGTAAAGATTGTTAAGTGATTTTTTTGGGCTTCTCATTATGTTTTAAGCCCAATTAAGCCCTAGTTCAACTTGGAGAAATTTAGGTTAAGTTTATTAGTATATATAAGATATTTTAAGACTTGAGAGAAAAAACTTTTGGAGATTCAAGAAGTCAGAAGCTGAGGCTGAAACCCGAAGATCAAAACAACAATCATTATTTTGTTCCTTGGCTTTTATTCTTCTTGTTATTTTCAATGATTGAACTTTATACAATGTTATTTGATTTTGCAATTATGAGTAGCTAATTTTCTTTTTCTAGGATTGCAATTGAACTCACCTGTAGTCTAAGTTTTTAATCTTTTTCTTACTTATTTTCAATGGGAATTGAATTGTTTATTCCAATTTGTTCTTAATGCTTTTAATTGCCTGATCACCAATTAAATTGATTTAGGAACCTAAACAAACTTGGGAGAGGGAGTTTAGAGTAGACTAAAATTGGGATAACATATGATCATGTTAAATGATTTGCGTATAGGATAGGGATATACCTATAGGCCATATGTAGCCAGATTAGAGCCTGAACTTAATGAGTCTGTTTTAATTTCAAATCACATAGGGATATAGTGTTTTGGTTAAAATAGATATTTTTATAGGACGAGTGGGGAGACCCTTATAAATAATTTAGGACTCTAGGTTAGCAATTCAAACCATTGAAGTAAATTAAGGAGGAGAGGTAAAATTTAGATGAAGTGTGAGGGATATTGTAATCCTAGGCTTGTTTAATCTGATATTTTCTCCAGTTGTTATTATTTTGATTTTTCTTGTTATTTTAAATTCTAGTTTATTAGTTTTAATTAATTAATTAATTTGGATTATTTGGATAAAATTAAATTGTTTTAATTTTAGTAATTAGTAAAGTTTTAGATCAATTCTCCGTGGGAACGATACTCTACTTGCTAATATACTGTCTATTCGATATGTATACTTGCGTAGTGGATTTTTAACTGACAAGTTTTTGGGCACTAAGCAATAAGCTTCTGTATCACATTGACAAGTTAGCAAACACAACCTCAAAACACAATTATATTCAACCACAATCACCACTGCATGGTTCGTCCAATATCAAATAAGTTCTACTCATCAAATATAGCTCAAATAAGCCATTAGTCTAAGCATAATCTATCTAGGCATTACATCACCCAATCAAGTTCAATGGCAGTGCATATACATGCATTATACAAACATGCATCAATCTTAATATCTAAATAGGATGCCCCACTCACCTCTTTTGGTGAGAATTCTCACCAAGTTCTAGTTTGTTTCTTTAGCTTAAGCTTGATTCAGCCAAAGATTTAGCAACTCGAATCACCACCGCCACTTGAGCCTTTGAAGGCTTAATGCTTTTGCCATTATGCTAATCACCCGTGTCTTTACCAATTATTGTTTAGTAACAAGGCATGCACTAACTCAAACAACCCCTAACAAATCACAATATATATACATATATATATGTGTTTACTACAATTCTAGAGTTATTTGTGTGGTATACAATGTGCCAACAAATGACTAACATCTTAACATTAATTTCAACCATTAATTCTTACCTTGTTGGCCTTAGTTTTCCATCTCTAATAAGGTTTAAGCCTTGGGTTAGTCAATTTTTCCAACAAGCTTTACCCTCTCTAAACCATTTGCAACAATGTATTCATAATCAATTTCATCAATTCAAACTTACATAAATGTCCTCTCTTAGTCGTACTTATGCAAGGTAAACATAGCAAGAATCATGTTCCATTCTCCTTACATTTGAGAACTTCTCAATTCTAGTTCTCCCATAGAATTTGAACCTTAGCTCAACCTCTAGCAACTTTCTTGGTGTGTTTACACGGGGTTCACAAGGATCCTCATCAGTAGCATCTTCTTTCTTTTACAATTCCATACAACCAAATATAATAAGTCAATTTGGAATACTTCATGATTCTCCACAACCTGTAGTTAACTAAGGTAAATAACTAATCAATAAATTCTAAGTATTTACCTCATTGATGACCCAATTCAACCAAGTACTCAACTTAATCATTTTTTTACATCATACATCAAATCTACCATAAGAATTCAAAGCTTATAAGCTCATTGAACTCATAATTCCCAAGGTCAAAAATAAGGAAACCATTACCTATTGTTGGATTTCCAACCTAATATTTAGGTTTGGGAAGCTTTAATTTCTTTAAAAATTGAGTTGGTAGCCACAAGTTTATCAAAACAACCTTTGAAAAGTGTTATCGAATCTCAAGGGTGGCCTTGAAAAATTAAAGAGATGAAAGCTTAGTGAGAATATGAGTAGTCTCACGGGTTGTACGAAAGAAAATTGGAATTTATGGAAGTTGAAATGGTTAGGAATGGTGTAAGCTTAAGGAAACATATGATAGAGCTGAATCTAAGTGGATAGATGTGCTTATGTAAAGTATAGATTTCAAAAATTTTCTTTTATAAAGGAAACAAGCAATCCAATTACACAAGTAGAAAAACACATCATTCATATTGCTAGTAACATAATCACATCCTACAAAATAAGAATCTATTAGAGTAAGATGAAACGTACATTTTATTTTGATATTCTTATTTTCAGACCATGACACCAACGATTGATTTCTCAACCAAACAAGCTTACCACTTATTCTTAAGAATGCTTTCAACTTGAACCTTGAGTGGACAAGGTGTGGAATGCTAGACTACAAGATGACAACTGATTTTGTCTCTTTATTCTTCTTAAAAATTAATTGCTATTTTTCTTTTAAGAAATCAGCTAATAATGGAAGAGAAGCAGTAAGGTGCGACGAAGTTAAGAGGAGGAGAAAAATGACGATAGAAACATTTTCAAGAAAAGATATGTTCATCTATTTTCTTCCAATCTCTTCTCTTTTTATTAAAACTCTTGCCTTAAAGGTTTAATCAAAATCAAAAAACTTTGAATCAATCTTACCCATCTATTTAGAGTTATAGATGCATCAAACATGCTCCATACTTATCAAAATTAAAATTAAAGAGTAAATAATGTAAGTTTTTAATTATCATTTAGAGTTCTTGATAAAATAAAACTCCTTATTGAATAAAAAAATTTATTTTATTATTATCCATCTTTATTTAAAAAAATTAATAATAAATAAATGAGTGATAGTCGAACATGGAGTCTCTTTTTATCAACATAGATGTCTAGATTCATTATGCAAGAATCTTTCTAGCATTATCTCAATTAAGACAACTCTTGTCTTTAATTAAGACAAAACATGTTATCTTGTCTAAATTAAGACAAACATGTTTTCTTGTCTAAACTAAGACAAAACTTGTTTTCTTTTCTAAATTAAGACAAACATATTTTCTAGTCTAAATTAAGACAAAACATATTTTCTTGTCTTGAATTAAGACAAACATGTTTTCTTGTCTAAATTAAGACAAAATATGTCACGACCCGGTACTCTTTTTGAGCCCGTGACAACAGCTGCGATGTCCCGATAAACATACCTTACCCGGAATGTCAACCGAAACCTCGCAAGGCTCTAGCATCAAATTTGTGCCTCCTCTAAGAGCAACAGTTACTAAATATCATGTTTTAAAGGAATATAGACTATTTTCAAATCAAAGATAGTCAAAAAGTAATTTTTACTGCACAGGAGTATTTGGGTCATTTTATCCAAAAATTTCGAAACTTGCTAAAAATATAGGGTATAAATGAAAAAAATACATTTCATGTCTAAAAATAAAGTTAGGTATCTGAATCATCCATTTAAAGTGAAATTATAGTTAATCGAACTAAATAAAAATATTGAATAAAAATATTCTATTTTCATATAAAACAATATTTATAGAATCCTACCTAAACAGTTAATGAAAAGAAATAACAAAATAAATTCATATATATAATAGCACACTGCGCCAAGGTATGCAAAAATATTCTACAATGACATGTGAGCCCCAAAATAACAGAAATAAACAAGACTGTAGGCCTACGATTTATAAGGGTGTGAATCCAACAGCAAACCCTCGACAAAATCGGCTGTCTACAAATTGCCTTGAGCTTGACATGGGTGAAAAAAAGGTGGTGAGTTTTTATAAACGCAGTGAGTAAGCAAAGATCATCTATAACATCTAAAGCTGAGTAAATGGAGACAATTAAAACATTTCATCATAATATGATTCGTAACATTAAAACTCATTTCAACCCATATAAAACAATTACATTTCATCAAAATAATCAACAAGGCTTATGACTCTCTTAAAAAAAAAAACTTAGCTCGTGCCAAAACTCATACTCGGTGACACCTTGTGCAGAGCATCCAACCGAGTCTGCCAAGGCTGTTAAAACGACATATACACATAAAACATTTTTCTACATTTAAAAAAAATAGTCGTTCCTTGGCGTTGGTTGAGTTTCACCCTCACGTGGTGGTTCGGCGTGAAGTGAACTCTAAACTACCTTAAGAGATACCCTTCGCGCCTCTCATACTAAGGTAAAATATAACGGGGTTTACCGTGCCCCTCTAATAGGCCGGTCCACAGAAACCTGCCCATTATAGTAAGCTAATAAAATAACCCACCAAATCAATAAAATTTTGACAGCATGACATGGCTAATATGATATTACCCAACCTATCAAGGTAAAACAAAACAGTTCATATATTCCACACAACCACAAATCTAGCCATTCATGCCATCACATTGTCATAAGCCATCAATTCAAACCATATATCAATTACAAATCCCGTTATTCTGAAACATTCATTACAAAACAAGGTCGGCAAAACGAATAATAGTCAAAACATATATATATATATATAATACAAGTATATAGTCTCCACTTACTCAATTTCTAAAACCAGCATTCAATTTCAAAACAATTTATGAATCTTATTTCATTTAACCACCACTTCAATTGTAAAACATAATAATTTATAGTTTAAGTTCATTATTCTTTAAAATCATAAAAAAGAGTATAAACTACTTTAGATAATTAAGATGATACTCTGTTTACTCACTATAATGGCAGTACTCCTACTCCTGGTCCTCGGTTACGATATCCTTACCCTTACCAGAGGGCGCACCACCTATACATAATATACAATAAGTAATTCAATACATTTATGCCAAACTGTTATAAAACTTTTTCAGGCTCTATATGAATGCATGAAATTGAATGAGAAATGTTTGAATAATCACTTAAATATGGTGTTCTACATAGGTTCAATTGTTATCGACTGAAATGGTATTCGACCTAACTTGAACTATACACTGTTGAATTAACCCTAGTTCGAGGTTTTAATTAGCTTAATTGTACCACTAGGTACGATACTGACTTTTAACGATTTTCTGAGCCATCCCAATATGCAGACATGCTATCAAGTACATGAATGACATGGCAAGTATATAATAGAACTGGGCTTGACAAAATAAGTTTCCTTGTTTTAAATAAGACAAACCTATTTTCTTATCTAAACAAAGACAAACATGTAAAAACTGTCATTTTTGTATACAAATTTAATTAATCAAATAAAAAATGCATTCCAACTTAAGCAAGTTGAATTCTATGAAGCTAAGCGGAGAATCTATTTGGATATAGATATTCTAAGCTCTAACAAACTTAGAATTATTATTAATCTCATTAAGATAATTCAAGCTTATTAACCATGAAATCACTCCACCATAGATTCATGGTTGCACTCTTAGATTAACTATAAATTACAAGAAATGATTCAATACATAATATTCATTATTAGTCGTCCAATTGCAAACTTTATTATCAAGCCCAGCCCTAAAATATCTATCATGTTATACATGTGACTGATAGAGTGATTATATATTTGAACAGCTTGAAAAAGTATTTAAAAGTCGATATTATAACCAAAAGTACAACTGAGATGATTTAAACCTCGAACAAGTTCAAATAAGGATTTTAAGAGTGAAATTGAGGATTTCACAATCTAGGGATGACTTAAAACAGTGATTCGGAGTTCGAGGTCCGATTTAGAGTTAATCAAAAAAATTGATCGATTAGGGGTAAAATGGTCATTTTGCCACCTAAAATTTTAAATTGGTTATTTGATGAAAATTTTAACCAATATTAATCATTTGAAGTATAATATGATCATTTGAAGCATAATATGAAGTTTAGCAATGATAAATTTAATTTCTCGATATTTTTTGAGCACAATGGTAAAATGGTAATTTTATCACTAGAGGACAAAACGAGAATTTTTAGAAAAGATTTTGGCCCCATTTGATTAAGATTTATCAATTGAAGTGTTATTTGAGGTTGAAAAGTGAGAAAAATGTAATTTCGGTACATTTTGAACTATAGGGGCAAAATCATATTTTTTTTACCCTGAGGGGCAAATTGATAATTTTTCACCCCCAACACTTGTCAAGACCAAGGGATTTTATTCATCATGGAAATAGATAAATATGACAAATGTGTGGAGGAGAATTAAAGGATAAAAGTCAAATAATTAAAATTTTGGACTAATAAGCATGTGACACGTGGCAAATCATAGTATTTTATTATTAAGCCATAAAAATCAGCCCATAAACCCCATTTTCTCTCACTATATTCGGCCAAAAGGGAAACAAGGCAAGAAGAAAAGAAAACAAAACCAAAACCTAGCTAAGAAATCAAGAGATCTCATTGATTTTTCAAAGATCAAGCAACAAAAAAGGTACAATCTTTTAATTTTGCTTAAAACCTAGCTTACCCATGCTTTATTTCTTATTTTCCATGGCTGAAAATTGAGTTAGCATGCTGAAATCATGGAAGCCGAATGGGTATGGAAGAAATTTAATGATGGGAATGGCTTGAATTTGAGTTATGTTAGTATTTAAAGTTAGTTTAGTATGTTTAGAAGTAAAACAACAAGGAAAAACTCCATTTCCCCCACCAATCTTCCATGGCCGAATGCCTCATGGTGTGTGTGTGTGTGATGAAATGATTTCATTTCAAGTGAAATGGGTTAGAAATTGATCAATTATGGTGATGAAATTAAGTAGGAAAAATCACGGTGTTAGTGCACTATAATGGTCAAATTTTTCCATGGAGAATTGTGAGGGTTGTTAAGCTAAATTTTAAGTTCTTGGAATTGTGTTTGGTGAATTGAGGTATTAAAAAAGAAATGGGGTAATTTGGAGTTAAATTGGACGTGTCAGCAATTTAATCGAATAATAGGTCAAATTAGGTCAACATCATGTTTTAACGGTTACCCGAGTAGTTCATGCATTCATGTAGAATTTAGGTTAGGTTTATATCAAATTAGCACAATTGTGATAATTAATTTATTGTGTAAATTGTCAAGATGGTGAGTCTTCTGATCAAAGCAAGGAAATCACACCGAACGATTAGTAGTCGGAGTACCCGGAATTGATTTTCAAAAACAAAGAGTAAACTTATTATCGTCTTAATTATCTAGAGTAGTTTTTATTTAATTGTGTGATTTATAGAAAATGGGTTTAAATAGTAAATTGGTATGTTTTAAGAGAAATTGTGATTTTATAAAATAATTTTATACATTTCCTAGAAAATTAAATACTGGTTTTGAAATTAGAGTAATTGGAGACTGCTTGCTTGTATTATAAATTGTGTTTTAAATCGTATGGCTTATCACAATATGTGAGCATGAATGGCTAAACTGGTTTTTGTGTTAGAATTATACGTACTGCGTATTCAGCCTTTAGAGGCTAGATTGTGATAAACTATCATATCATGCTAGTTAAGATTTTGGCAAGAGCCAAGTTAAGTTTTTAAGCGATACATAGCCATACTAAATATTAATTATTCAAGTAAAATAATTCTATTTTGCTTGATAGAATATTTTAATTGTCTCTACTCAATTGAAATGAGTTGAGATAAGGTGAATTGTAATACAAAGAATGAATTTGAAATTGTCTCCTTTTACTCGATTTTAGATAGTTTAGATGGTATCTGCTTACTCCCTGGGATTTTATAATCACATCCCTCTTCCTATCCATATTTCAGGCTCAGAACAGCTGGTGGATAGTCGATTAAGACAAGAATTAATCTCGGAGTTGCATCCTAGAAAGTAAAAGTTCACAGTCCTATATCTTCGTAGTCAATTGGGGACCCACGTGTCATTGTAAAGGAAACTTCATACTCTGGTTATCTATAGCATTGTATGAAAGAATTTATTTTGCTTTTACGTCCTAAAATTTATTTACGGACTGTTCTATAAAAATTATTTTATAAGAAATTAGATTTTTTATTCAATATTTTTATTTTATTCTAATAGTTGTATTTTCACTTTTAATAAAGATTTTAGACATTTAAAATTATTTTCGGTTACGAAATATGTGTTTTCCACTACGTACTACATTTTGGTCAAGTTCAAAATTTTTGAGAAAAAAATGACCAAAATACCCCTGTAAGGTAAAAATTATTTTTTCACTGTTTCAAGTAGAAAAAAGTTTAAAATCCTTTGAGAAAGGATGTTTGGTGATGATTGCTCACAATGGAGGTAAGAAAGCTTATACAAAAGCCTTGCGAGGTTTCGGTCGGTGTTCGAGGTATGAATACATATCGAGCGACAGTTGCCACGGGCTCGATGGGGAGTTCCGGGTCGTGACATTTATATTAGTAACCCTCATAACCATCTAATGATAAAAAGTGAAATTATCATTTACCTTTTATGTCATTTTTGTCCCCTAGTTTCAAATTTCATCTAATTAAGATCCAATTGTTGTTCAATTTTCTACCCACGCAAGTGTACGTATCGCAAAGATAATATAGAAATGAGTAAAGTGTCGATCCCATAAAGAATTGAATTACTCTTTATTGCTAACTATTAAAATTAACACACCCTAATTTTATCTAAACAATTAAAATTAAAAAGAAAGATTTGAAACTATTAAACTAATAACTAAAACTAAAACTAATATAAAATCTATGCAAATTTACTTTATTGAATGACTACCAGACCTAAGATTATGATATCTCTTAACTCAATTTAATCGATCAAGTTGCTAACCTAGAGTCCTAAATTATTTATAAGTCTCTGTCGAGTTTCTTATAAAAATATCTTTCCTAATTAATTTACTATATGTCTATGCAAATTATATTGAAAAAAGATTCATTAAGTTTGTGCTCTAATTTTGGCTATGTATGGCTTATAGGTGTATGTCTACCCTATATGCAAATCAAACCACCTAATTAACTAAGTGCATTCGATCATACACTATTTTATTCAAGGTTTACCTAAATCTCCTTCGTCAAGATTTAACCTAGGTTTCCAATTCAATCTAATTAGTGATTAGGCAATTAGAAGCATTAAGAACAGAATCAAATAAACAACCTAAATCAATCAAACATAATCAAAGAGAGATAAATAAATCAGACTACATATTGAGTTCAATCACAATCTTAGATTAACAATTTAGCTCCCCATCCAGTCACACATCATCATTGAATAAAGTTTAAACAATAAAAGCTATCTAAGAAAATAAAACAATGATAAAAAAGAATAAACTCAAGAATTATAATCTTGATCTTCCAAGTCTTTTTTAATTCTTCAAAATCTTCTCAGCTTCAATGACTTTATGGCTCGACTTTTAGCTGTCAATCTGGTGTTTTTTTCGCTCTTTTTCAAGTCCTCCGAAAGGTTATTTTATAGGCTTTGAAGTTAGGCCAAGTTGGGAAAAGAAAGAAGTCAATTCCAATCAAGATTTCCTCATCAGACTATGTGAGTCACAACTTTACCCAATTAATTAATAGAAATCGTAATTGCTCTAAGACTGCTACAGTGCATCTATTGGCTCCATTAGTTTTTGAGATAATAAAACATTCCTATGTCATTTGTGTCTAATATTTTTACCTAAGTGTGCAGGGCAAATGTGCATAAAGAAACAATATGTCAATCTTCCTAATGAGCACTTAAAGATGTGATTTGAATAAGGAACATGGATGATTAATGTAAAAGAAGTCCCCTGGTTGAACAAGGAAGATAATTAGTTGAACAAAAGTCAAAGTGGATAAGTGGAAGGCTGAAGATTAGTGAGAAACAGAACCGAGTTAGTCAAGCAAGAAATTGGGTTAGTCGATTAAGAGCTCTCTAGAATCTGCGTCTGAAACAGAACCAACTTAGTCGACCAAAGGAAAATTTTAGTCGACTAAGTGCTCTCTGTCTGCCACATGCACCAGGCCACTACAAGACAGAATAATAGCTAGAAGCTTCCCTAAACTGTTTCTAACGGTCATAAACGTCCCAACAACCATCAAACAAGCTTCTTCAACTATAAAAGGATCTTCAAATGCTAAGGAACCAACTTTTGGCTTCATTAACAAAGACACCATCATATTTAAGCCAAGAAAGAGTAGAAAACTTGCAAATCCTTTGTACTCTTCACTGCACTCAAAAGTCTATCCTTTGTATTTGTGTTTAGCACTTAAACTTGTACCACCTAGATCAACCGTGTGATCATTAGGTACCTTCTCTTCCTTCATCTTTGTATTCTTAGAGTCAGGGTTTCACTCTAAGTGCTTCAAGCAAGGTTTGCTTGAATGCTTGCAGGTTCCAACTTAGCCTTGAAAAGTTGAATGTTGGATTTTGGTTGAGCCCGTGAAAAACCATTAAAAAGGTTGTGGTTAAGCCTGGGAAAACCACATTGGGTTTTAGTTGATCCCGTGGAACACTAGTGTAAAGGTTATGGTTGAGCCTTGAAAAACCACATTGGGGTTTTAGTTTAGCTCGGGAAAAACTAGTGATAGGTTGTGGTTGAGCCTTTGAAAAACCACCTTGGGGTTTTAGTTGAGCCCGTGAAAAACTATTGTAAAGGTTGTGGCTAAGCCTTGAAAAGCCATTGTAAAAGCTTGGTGGAAGCTTGTGAATTCCACTATTTTAGTGATTTGTTTGAAAATCATTGGTTGGCTAATCAAGGTAGTGGATATAGGTCTTGGACCGAACCACTATAAATATTTTGTCCATCGTCTCTTTTGTTTTGCCTTCTTTGCTTTGAGATTAAGTCTCAATCTTGTAAAAGAGCCGAGATAGTGCTATTCACCTCCCTCTAGCACTCACTTTGGGACCAACAGCATCATCTTTGATAAGATTTATGACAATATTCTATGTAGAACTGGGTGAATGTAAACATAAAATTGTAGCTTTTTCTCTTATCTTTCCAATGGTTGAAGAATCGCTTCATTTAGAGCTCTGTAGAGAATGTTATGGTTGAAATGCTGAAATATGTACAGTGAAAGTCTGCACCTTAAAATTACTCTCCTTCTTTCATTAAAATTCTTCTTTCGAACACCTACAAAAGCACAAATAAATCAATAACAACCTATCTTAACCATATTAACACCAAATTGAGCATAAAATTAATTAAGATTAGATTGACTCACCTAAACTAACTAATTTAAAATAATTAAATAAAATCTACTAATTTCTATGCATTTCTATAAGAACTAAGCTAAATTATTATCAAAATTAAGTCCAAATAACTTTATATCATAGAGTTATCACACCTTCAAACTTAATATTTTGCTAGTCCTCGAGCAAAACATAGAAAAGAACTTAACTTACAAAAATCAAATTCAGTTAATGAAAACTAAAATAAATATAGTTACTACTACTACTACTACTACTACTACTATTACTACTACTGCTACTAGAGATAAAGTTCAACAACTCAATGATTTCTTATAATTTTCTCAAAAGTATGTATATCAATTATTAACTTAAGGAAAAATATAAGTATCATTTAAATTTGTGTTTCAATTCTAATGGAAGCACATTCTCGAATGGATTTTCATGTGTATGTGTGTGTAATCTTTTACTAATAATATCATGACATCCGGATGAGTTTATGCCAACATAAATTTCAAATTAATACTAGATTCCATAGGTTTACTTTTCATCGCTCTCTACACTAATGTAGACTAATACAAAGCTAGGGATCAATAAGACTTTATAAAGCTTGTAATGTATTGCTAGGGTCAAGTTAGGATACAGGATAATAATGTGGCTCAAATCACCCTAAGCACATAATTATTCTAGGACTTTATAAAGCTCTATTCTCCTTCTTATAATACACTTTTTCTTCCATATTTGAACTTTTCTTTCATTCAACATTTTTTTTTTCAAAATTTCAAAATTTCACACCCCCAAACATATTTTCTTTGTATTGTAGGTTGTAACTTTGAATATTTTGAACTTTTTTTTTTTTTTTTGCACAGCAACATCACCTTTCCTCTTTTTTCAACATTTAGCTCAGTGTATATTTTCTAAAACAATATACATGCTTAGGAGTGAGGGTTGCAAAATTGAAAATTTTATTTTAAAGTTAGGCTCAATTATTATGTAGTTAAACAAAGAAAAGGAAAATTAAGCTCAAAAGGGGTATGCTAGGGATAAAATTTAACAAAGTTAGCTTTTTAGGCTCAAACGGTCCAAAGATGGCCTAAATCATGTCCCTAACTAAGGATTGCCTAGGATTTTGCCTCGAGAGGAAATAAAGGAAATTCTAGAATTCATGACATAATCTAAAATTTACATCAATATAAACCTTCTTTAGATATTCATAATAATTCAAAGTCAAACATAGAGTGCTCAAAATTGTGAAAATCACATCCTAACAATGATACTTAAGAACAGAAGTTTTTATCATGAATCCAAACAAAAACCTTATTAACTAAAAGTTAAAAATTCAAGACAACTAGTTATCATAATTGGATAGAGAAATCATCAAAAAAAATTGGCACAACTTTACTTCTAAATTCCTAAAATTTAAACAAAAAATAAATGCATTTACCAACTAATCCTAAATTATTTATAAATGCACAAAAAAAATTAAAATTATAACTTCCACAGAATATTCATCACCAAAAAAATAAATTCATCACCTCAAACTTAAACTAAGCATTGTCCTCAATGTTAGAAAAAATAATGGAAAGGTAAAGAATACTCCCCTGATGATTGGATGAGTCTAAAAATACTTTAATCCTCTTTTTTATCATCCTCATTGTAACTTGTAGGAAAAATATTTTTTCTCAAAAATTTTTTTACTAAAAAAAATAAACAGAGATTAATTAAAATAAATAAATAAATAAGTAAAAATAACAAAAAATAAAGAGTTTCAAAAGCTTGGGTTGCCTCCCAAAAAGCGCTTCTTTATAGTCAATAGCTTGGCTTTGGTTAAGGTTTGAGTTTGCATGGAAAAAACTTGAGGTGTGAAAGTAGCCTCCTCCTACAATGAGGTTGTAGTACCTTTAACTCAAGATTTAATGCTTGCTTAACCCAAGGTGGTGGAATAGGTTGAGTTTTATCTAACTTCTCAAATTGAGTTCTTCTTGAATAATGTGCTTTTGCTATAACCACCTTAGGTAACTCATCAACTGTATCTAGAAAAAGAACGGAAGGCACATATGGCTTGACTTGTGGTGATGTAGATATTTCCTCTTCTTGTTAAATTTCTTCATCTTAAACTTGATTACTACAAGTATTTCTTTGATCTACTTTATCTCTATCATCTTGAAGTTTATTATTGATGGCATTAGCTAGTTGACCCACTTATGTCTTAAGATTTCAGATTGATTCTACCTGACTTTGAATGATGGAATCAGTCCTTGTCATGAAGGCATCATCTTGAAGTTTATTATTGATGGCATTGGCTAGTTGACCCACTTATGTCTCAAGATTTCATATTGATTCTGCCTAACTTTGAATGATGGAATCAGTCCTTGTCATGAAGGCATCAATCTTTGTCATCAAGGCATTAGTCTTTGTCATGAATTGCATGAACATATCCTCTATTGAAGGCTTTTTCTCTAGCATAAGAGCTCTAACTTGTGATTGAAAACCATTATGGAAAATAGGTTGTGATGAATATGTAAGACCATGATCATTACTTCGTGAAAAATTTTCATGATTCCATCTTGAGTTGTAATTGTTGGAGTATGACTTATTTTGTTGCCCATCGAAGCTTCCATCAAATTGCATTGATTCATAATAAGCTGGACAACAATCACTTGAATGCTTATCTCCACAAAGCTCACATGTCACAAAAGCACTTTGAAAAGCATTATCACCCCAAGCATTAATTTTCTAAGACAAAGCATCTATTTGGTTAGCTAAAACATTGATTGCTTCCAATGCATAATCACTAGCAACCCTCATAGGCATAAATTGTTCAGATGGCCACAGATAGCTGATCATCTCAATCAATAGTATCTGAAAATAAAAAAAAAAGTTTGAAGTAAGAAATAGGAATGCTTGGTACTAATATTAACAAGAAATAATTAAAAATCAATTCCCCGGCAACGGCGTCAAAAACTTGTTGTTTAATTTTTTACCCATGCAAGTGTATGTATTGCAAAGATAATATAGAGATGAGTAGAGTGTCGATCCCATAGAGAATTGAATTAATCCTTATTGTTATCTACAAAAATTAACACACCCTAATTTTATCTAAACAATTAAAATTAAAAAAAAAGATTTGAAACTATTAAACTATAACTAAAACTAAAACTAATATAAAATCTATGCAAATTTACTTTATTGAAGACTACTATACCTAAGATTATGATATCTCTTAATACTTCATCTGAATATTGTCTCTCTCTCTTAACTCAATTTAATTGATCAAGTTGCTATCCTAGAGTCCTAAATTACTTATAAGTCTCTGTCGAGTTTCTTATAAAAATACCTCTCCCAATTAATTTACTATATGTCTATGCAAATTATATTGAAGAAAGATTCATTAAGTTTGTGCTCTAATTTTGGCTACGTATGGCTTATAGGTGTATGTCTATCCAATATGTAAATCAAACCACCTAATCAACTAAGTGCACTTGATGATAGGCTATTTTATTCAAGGTCTACCTAAATCTCCTTCGTCAAGTTTCACCTAGGTTTCCAATATAGTCTAATTAGTGATTAGGCAATTAAAAGCATTAAGAACAAAATAAAATAAACAACCTTAATGTCACAACTCAGAACCACCCTCGAGTCCTTGACAACCGTCGCGATGTCCCAATAGGCACTCATCCCCTGAGTACCCTACCGAGACCTCGCAAGGCTCTTGTACCAGTTTTCTATCTCCCCGGTGGTTATTAGTTTCCAAGTAACATTTTTCAAAGAATAAAATCAAATTTCGGATCAAAACAGTCAAAATGCACAATTTTTCACACAAAGGCATTTTCGTCCTTTTAGTCTAAAAATTTCAAAATCGGTAAAAACGTTACATACAAGTAGAATGAACATAATTCACAATCGAAAATAAATTTTGATGCCGAAAACCCTTATTAAAATAAAATTTTTAGATAATAAAATAAAATAGAAATATTAAATAAAATATTACAGTTTATTGTAAAATAATATTTTTAAAAATATCAAAAATAAATTTTCAGCACGTGAAAGTAAAATAAATTTATACATACTGTATTACAGATAAACAAAGTATGTATTTTAATTACAATGACACGTGGACCCCACTATGTACAACTATGTACCTTTGTTCGCTAGGACATGACTTCGAACTAGTCTCTCAATGCAATCCGAGTGTCTATCAATGATCTCGAGCCTGAAATGGGTTGAAGAGAGAGTGGTGAGTTTTACAACCCAGTGAGTAGATAATTACCATCTACGATATCTAAAGTCGAGTAAATGGAGACAAAGGAAAACACCACGTAATTGAGCAGGTCATAGCACAAACTTTGATTTTTATCTCATAGTATATGTTTCAAATTTCAATAAAAATCATCAAAATCATCAAAATACTTAAATCGCTAGGGCTTATGAATTTCTTTAAAAACCAGGCTATTATCGAAACTCTTACTCGATGATGCCTTGGCCCGGAGCATCCAATCGAGTCTGCCAAGGCTGTTAAGATTATATCATATTTGAAAATTACAGTCGTTCCTTGGCGTTGGCTAAGTTCAACTTCACATGGTGGTTCGACATGAAGTGAACTCGATCCTTATCCAGGAGTTACCCTCCATGCCTCTCGTACCGAGGTAAAATAATAACTGGGCTTATCGTGCCCTTCTAATAGACTGGTCCATGGAAACCTGCCACTGCAGCGACTAATTAACCCACCAATCAATAAAATTTTTGCAACATAACATGGCAAATAAAATTCTACCCAGTATAATTAGGCAAGGGAAAACAGTCACATATTTCATACAAATATAAATCCAACCAACATGCTTCCCAAGATCATAAGCCATAGATTTCAAATTGAATACATAAAATTCACAATTCACCAAGTAAGTCTCCATATACTCCATTTTAATAAAATCAACACTTAATTTCAAAATAGTATTTCTTTTCAAAATAATTTATAAAATTCATTTATTTAATCATATTTCATCAAAACACATTTTAATTGAAAATCATAATACTTTATACTTCAAATTTATGATGCCTTAAAAAGCATAAAATCCATAAAATAAAATCCCTCTAGATATTACAGATGATAATTTATCCACTCACCTCATCAGGAGTGCAAAATACTCCTGCTTTCAATTTTCACTGTACTAAAATTTTTTTCCCGCGTCCGGGGGACCTACCACCTATACATAATTTTTGACACATTTTCAATTATTTGTGTCAAACCACTATAAATGATTTCAGGCTCTACATGATGCATGGAAATGAGATAAAATGGTTCAGACAGTCGTTTAATCACGTTGTCCGATCGACTTGCTCACACACTGTCTAAATTGCTAAAATCCTCAATTTAACTCCGATTTGACCCATTTCAATTTCTAATAGTCCAATTTTATCCACAATACTCAATTACTGTAAATGTGGGTCAATGTATCAGTCCTAGACCATAAATTACGCTTTTACCCCTATTAGGTAAAATTTGTATCTTTGCACCAAAAATTCCCATTTAATTTCTATATTCATAATTCATCAAATCTCACTTAAATACCTCAATTTAGCATCAATTTCAGCAGCCATTCATCCCCTATAATATTCGGCCATAATGGGTTTCAAGAGGAAAAATCGATTTTCTTGCTAGATTTTGTTATATTTCATTTCCACCTAACTAAAGCATTCAATCAACCTAAAATCCATAAAAAATTTGCTCAAAATCCCTCCATGGAGGTTCGGCCAGCATGTATTTGTCATACCCACTTGTGATTCATGCATGGAAATTGAAGAAAAATGGATAGGTAAGGTAGATTTCAAAGAAAATTAAAAGAATTTTACCTTTAGCTTGATAAATCTTGAATTTCCACACTTTTTCCCTTGAAATTCAGGCTAGGGTTTCTTGGTTTTCTTTTCCCCTTTCTCTCCTCTTGCTGGTCGGCCAAAATGGGTAAGAATGCTAAAGAAATTTGGCTTTTTATAAGCCATTAAAATATTATTATTTTTACTTGACACATGGCACCATTTTATTGGTCCATGTGTAATTGTTTAAAATTTATTCATTCTTTCTTCACGACACATTATTTCTCACTTATCCAAGACATTAATTGAATTCCATGTGTTGTCAAATGCCATGGTGGAGCAAATTTTTAAAAATTATAATTTTACCCCTGAAATTATGTAAAATTATAATTTTGCTCCTGATACTCCAAAAATTGTAAAAATTCAAAATTTTTACCTTTCAACCTCAAATAACACTTCAATTGATCAATCTTAATCAAATGGGGTCAAAATCTTTTCTAAAAATTCTCGTTTTGTCCTTAATGGCAAAATTATCATTTTACCTTTGTTTCCAAAAATACCGAGAATTAAGATTTTTCACTGCTAAACCTCATATTATGCTTTAATTGATCATGTTATACTTCAAATGACTAATCTTGATCAAAATTTTCATCAAACAATCAAATTTAAATTTTTAGTGGCAAAATGACCATTTTGCCCCTCACCAATCAATTTTCTCAATTGACTCCAAACTAGACCTCAAACTCTGAATCACTGTTTTGAGTAATCCCTAGACTGTGAAATTTTCAATTTTACCTTAAAATCCTTATTTTAATTAGATCGAGGTATAATTGACTTAATTGTACTTCTAAGTACAATACCGGCTTTTATCCATTGTTTTCTGAGATATTTTAATACGCAAGCATAATGTCAAATATATAAATATTATGATAGATATTTTAGGGTTGGGCTTGACACTTAATCTATCAAACATAATCAAAAGAGAGATAAATAAATCAGACTACATATTGAGTTCAATCATAATCTTAAATTAACAATTTAGTCCCCCATCAAGTCACACATCATCATTGAATAAAGTTTACATAATAAAAACAAACTAAGAAAATAGAAGAATGATCAAAAAGAATAAACTCAAGAATTATAATCTTGATTTTCCATGTCAAGCCTAGCCCTAAATTATCTATCATGTCATACATGTGATGGACAACATGTGTGCATACTTGAAGAGCCCCGAAAAATCAATAAAAATCAGTATTGTACCTAGAGGTACAATTAAGTCGATTCATGCCTCGAACTAATTAAAATAAGAATTTTAAGATGAAATTGGAAATTTCAAAGCCTAGGGATGACTTAAAATGGTAATTCGGAGTTCGAGGTCCAATTTGGAGTCAATTCAGAACTTTTGAAATCTAAGGGCAAAATGGTCGCTTTGCCATCTAAAAATTTTATTTGGATATTGGATGAAATTTTTGATTGGGATTGATCATATGGAATGTATTTTGAGGTTTACTAGTGAAAAATTTTAATTCTCGGTGTTTTTGGAGTATATGGGCAAAATGGTAATTTTGCCACCCGAGGGGTAAATCGGTAATTTTTCACCCCTAACACTTGTCAAGACCAAGGGATTTTATTCATCATGGAAATGGATAAGTATGAGAAATTGTGTGGTGGAGAATTAATGGATTAAAAGAAAAATACTTAAATTTTGGACCAATAAGAAAATGCCACGTGTCAAGCTTTATTATTTAATATTAAACATGAAAATCAGCCATAAACCCTCATTTTCACTCCCATATTCGGCCAAGCAAGGAAGAAAAGAAAACAAAGGAAGAACAAAACCCTAGGTGGGAAAAATCAAGGAGAAAGTGTGAAAATCTAAGGAATCAAGCAAGGTAAAGTGAAAATTCTTTATTTTTCTTTGAGATCTACAATACCCATACTTTATTTTCTCATTTCCATGGTTGAAGTGCATGTTTTCATGATGAATTAGTGGCTGGCCGAATGGGTATGGTGAGGATTTAATGTTGGAATTGGCTTGATTTTGAGTTATGTTAGTGTTTTTGGTTAGTTAATGTTATGTAGTATGAAAACAAGTGAAGAAAATCATATAATCTTAGGTATCCTTCAATGGCCAAATGTCCCATGTTGTGTGTGTGTGGTGGATTGATTTTATTTCAAGAGGAACTGGTTAGAAAATGATGATTTATGGTGAGAAAATTGAATTAGGAAAATTCTAGTGATAATGCACTGATGTGGCCGAATTTCCCATGAAGAAATGGGAAGGTAATTAAGCTGAATTTTTGGATTATTTGGTTTATGTTGAGTGATTTGAAGTATTAGAAAAAGAATGGAGCAACTTGGAATTTAATTGGACACGTTGGCCATTTAATCGGGTAATAGGCCGAATTAGGTCAACACCGCATTTAGGCAATGTTCGGACAAATTTCATTGCATATCATGCATATACACCTAGCCTGAATTGATTTTATAATGGTCTAGCATTAATGTGGTAAACTATGTATTGTGCAATATGGATAGGTAGTGAGCCATTGGATAAGGGTGAGAGACGGTACCCGAGAACTGCGGATAGGAGTAATTTGAACTCCTAGAACAGTGAGTAACCTTACTATCATTTTAATTATCTAAAGTAGTTTTTATCCAATTTGATGATTTTATGAAAAATTAATTTAAATGTTAAATTGTCATGTTTTATAAACAAAATGTGATTTAAATAAAATGATTTTATAAATTGTCCGGGGGATTGAATAATGATTTTGAAAATTAGAGTAATTGGATACTAACTGCTTTGTTGTAAATTGAAATTTAAGTTGAATGGCTTATGGAAATGTTGGTATGAAATGGTTAAAAGTGTTTCCTTCGGGAAAAGGTTTAAAGGGTTTGGGGTTCAAAACTTGGAGAGTTAAGTGCTATAAGGACCTATCCTTGGGTGACACTGTTATGCAGAGGAGTATGTCCTTGGGTGACATTGTTACGCAGAGGAGTATGTCCTTGGGTGACACGTGTTACGCAGAGGAGTAAGTCAGGTGATGAGGACCCAAACCTATCAATATTAGTTATGTCATGTTGTGGATATTTTATTTACTTGGTGGTTGATAGAGGAGTCACTGCAGTGGCGGGTTCCGTGGACTAACCTTTAGGAAGGGCATAGTTCCCCGTCGTATTCTTACCTCAATTGGAGAGGTGCGTAGGGTAACTCCTGAGGTAAGGTTAGAGTTCACTTCGCTCGGATACCACCACGGGGAGATGAATTCAGCCAACACCAAGGAATGGATGCGTGATCAAAATAAAAACATATTTTATGCATATATGACATTTAACAGCCTTGGTGGACTTGGGTGGATGCCTTTGTACAAGGCATAGACAAGTACTAATTTTGGCAAGAGCCAAGTTTTTAAGAAATTCATAAGCCATGTCGATTAGTTGAATGAAATGAATATTCATGCTGTGAAATACATGCTGGAATGAATTATTTTATTTGTCTCCATTGACTCGACCTTAGATAGTTTAGATGGTATCTGTTTACTCACTGGGATTTCAAAATCTCAC
Source organism: Theobroma grandiflorum (assembly GCA_036013995.1). Lineage (NCBI taxonomy): Eukaryota > Viridiplantae > Streptophyta > Magnoliopsida > Malvales > Malvaceae > Theobroma > Theobroma grandiflorum. Next base: position 13,200,926 of record CP142126.1, read on the forward strand.
CACCCTCTGTTCCACACATTACAGGCTCGAAGTTATCTGTAGATAGCAGACTTGGTAGAGAGTTACTTGTGGAGTTGCACTCCTTAAGACCGTAGGTGCATTGCTCCTATTACATTTGATTAGTCGGGGGCCCACGTGTCATTGTAAAAGTAACTTTATACTTTGGTTGCTTGCATTATAGTATGTAAAAATATATTTAGCTTTTACACTGCGAAAATTATTTACCGATAGCTTTATAAAAATTATTTTATAAGAAAATAGATTATTTTATCGAATATTTTTATTTCACTCAAATAATTACAATTTTACTTCACACGAACATTTTAGACTTCTAAATTTATTTTTAATCACAAAATATGTGTTTTCTACTCACTTACTACATCTTTAGCCGATTTTGAGAGTTTTGAAGAAAAATGACGAAAATGCCCCTATGAGCCGAAAAATAATATTCTAATGTTTTGATTTAGAAATCTCTTATAATTCTTTGAAATATGATATTTAATAACTATCGCTCATCAGGGAAGTGCGAAAGCTAATGCTAAGCCTCGCAAGGTTCCGGTCAACATTTCAGGTAATGAGTGCCAATCGGGGCGTCGCGGTGGTTGTCACGGGCTAGATGGGCATTCGGGGTCGTGACATTCCAAGTCTTCTTTAATCCTTCAAAATCTTTTCAGCTTCAATTACTTTGCGGCTCGACTCTCAACTGTCAATTATGTGTTTTTTTCGCTCTTTTTCAAGTCCTCCGAAAGGTTGTTTTTATAGGCTTTGAACTTAGGCCAAGTTGGGTATAGAAAAAAGTCAATTCCAATCAATATTTCCTCATCAGACTATGTGAGTCACAGCTTTTCCCAATTAATTAATAGAAATCATAATTGCTTTAGGACTACTACAGTGCATCAACTTTGATACTATTTTTAGCCATTTTTCTAATAGAACTGGGTGAAGTGGTAAACATAAAAGTTGTAGCTTTTTCTCTTATCTTTCCAATGATTTAAGAATCGCTTCATTTAGAGATTTGTAGAGAAAGTTATGGCTAAAATACTAAAACATGTGTAGTAAAAGTCTTCACCTTAAAATTGCTCTCCTTATTCCATTAAAATTCTTGTTTCAAACACCTACAAAAGCGTAAATAAATCAATAACAACCTATCTTAGCCATATTAACACCAAATTGAGCATAAATTTAACTAAGATTAGATTAACTCACCTAAACTAATTGATTTAAATTAATTAAATAAAATCTACTAATTTCTATGCATCACTATAAGAACTAAGCTAAATTATTATCAAAATTAAGTTTTAATAACTCTATATCATAAAGTTATCACCAATACTCTAAACCTAATCTTTTGCCTATCAAGATGTGATGAGTAGCTAATTCATCAATCCACTAGGCCCAAATTAATCACCAATCTTCCTAAAATCAGTAGAAGTGATGTTAATGCTATGAACTCTACTATTTGGCTATATGTTCCCGAATGTTCACCTTGATTATAATCCCAACATTTGGAGTCTAGATCAATACTTTATAATAATTATGCACAGGTATATCAAAGATTATAAGGAGATAAAACATGAGTCCAGTATCCACCAAGATTTCGATTTTACTAAAAGTAAATGCATAAGTGTGAGATCAATATTTAAGTAACGATTAAACTTAAATTCGATTCTTACATGATTCTAGTTCATGTTATAGTGTCATTACTCGAAGTCAACCATTTCGATGATTTGAGACTCATCATTCCCTTGAAGTGAATCACATTCATTTCATTAGAAGTAATCTGGACAATATAGCTTTAACATAATATGGTGACCAGCTTTACTATATGGATGTGAATAATTTTTAGATTCAATTAAAATGCATGTCTCTTACGTATGACTCTTCATACAAATCTTAATAGAATCATGGTACCTTAATAACTAGATAATAAATGCTTACTTAAAACAAACTCTTCGTCTTATTATCAAAATGTACTTTCATTACAAATAAATTAAATAAAACTAAACATGAGAATATGGTGAGAATATACTTGCTTTTCAAGGCACCATATTCTCAAATTCCTAACAATCTCCCACTTGCCCTAAAGCAAGTATGACATATTCTTTATTTGAAGACCTTCAAAGTGACCATTGAAACTCTTTTGTGTTAAGTCTTTGTGAATGGATCTGCGAGGTTCACATGCGCTTAAAGTTAAATTTTGGTGAATAAGGCAATAGAGACTAAGTGCAAGCTTCTACTAAACTTGTTGTAGTGTTTCAGTCATAACTTGAGTTACAAAGATTCAATCAATGTGATTCTTAGACCATAGGAAAGATAAAAGGCAGATCTATAACTTTCATATTATTATTGCACTCAAATCAGCCTTGAGGTAGGAGAAAATCACATTGCAAAATGAAGTACTATAGTAGTCTACACCAAAGCAGCCATAGGAAGAGTAACGTCGTGACCTTGTAAAGCTCAAGGCTATAACACCCAAGGGTGCATCCTAACACCCATACAAAAACCAAAGAATCTAACACCACAACACCCAAAGAGAAGAGCTGCAATGCTAAATGGAAAATGTACAAAAATTTTTATAAGTGGGAAACGTCGTGGTGCCCTTAAAGCAAAGCCATGACACTCAGACGTGGATTACGAGAATTCAACTAATCGAGATTTGAGTTTTTAGGGGTTTTGGAGGCTATAAATAGGTATTTTTCAACAATTGAGATAGAAGTGCAGAGAGGCAATGAGCGGTGGTTTTCGAGAGAAAAGAAAAAGATTTTAAACAAAGGAAACAAAAAGAAATCGAAAGAATCGAGGATCAAGAATCGAAAAAGGATTTGATATTTCTTTACTCTTCATTTCTTTCATTTTTTTTTTTTTTTGCTATAGAAATGTTCTTTTCTATTGATTTAATCATGTTTGTTGTAAATACAATGATGAACTAATTTCACTTTTTAGGATTATGGGATATTTCACTATATAGTTTGAATATTTGATTTTTCCTTGCTTGGTATTAATGGAAATTGCATTGTTTATTCAATTCTGCACTTAATGTTTTTTTGTGCTTGATCACTAGTCGAAATGTCTTGGGTCTTTCAATGGAACTCGACAAAGGGAGTTTAAAATAAACCATAGTTTTGAATAGCCTTTATTCGATCCACTTCAGAGTTAAGTGATAGTTTCTTGTTTAGGATAGATATATACCTAAATACCTTAGGTAACAAAATTAGAACATGAACGCAATGAACCTTTTCTAATTTATTTGTATAGACATATGGAATTGATTTGAAAAAGGCACATGTGCCTGACCTCGACAAAGATGTGTACATATGTGAATTCTAGGCTAGCCATGTATTCCTTTAATTTAAGTCAAGGAAAATTGTTGGCTCCATTAGTTTTTGATGATTATACAACATTCCCATCCTTGTGTGTCTAACATTTCTATCCAAGTATGCAGGACAAATGTTTATAATTTAACAATGAGTCAATCTTTCAAGTGTGCACATAAGAGGTTGATATGGATAATGAATAAGATTGATCAACATAAAAGAAGCTCCCTGGTTGAACACTGAAGAACATCGGTTCACCAAAATTCAAATTGGAGAAGTGGCGGGCTGAAGCATATTGAGAAACAAAACCAACTTAGTCGACCAAGAAAATGAGTTAGTTGACTAAGTGTTCTCTGCCAAAATCTACGACCAAGACAGAACCAACTTAGTCAGCTAAGGAAAAATGTTAGTCGACTAAGAGCTCTCTGTCTGCAACTTGCACCAGACGATTATAAGACAGATTAACAGCTAGAACCTACCCCAAACAGTTTCTAACGGTCACAAACTACCCAACAACCATCAAACATGCTTCTCCAAGTATAAAAGAATCTTAAAATGGCTAAGAACCAACTTTTGGAAGATCATCGAGAAATTTCAAGCCAAGAAAGAGCATAAAACTTATAAATTCTTTGTACTCTTCACTACACTCAAACTCCTATCTTTTGTATTTGTATTTAGCACTTAAACTTGTACCACTTAGATTAACTGTGTGATCAATAGGTACATTCTCTACCTTTTTTCTTGTATTCTTAGAGTGAGGGATTCACTCTAAGTGGTTGTCTCAAGCTAGGTTTGCTTGAAAAAGTGAAGGTTCTAACTTAGCCTTGAAAAGTTAGGTGTTGGATTTTGGTTGAGCTCTTGAAAAACCATTGTTGTAGGTTGTGGTTGAGCCTTTGAAAAACCACTTTGGGTTTTAGTTGAGCCCGTGAAAAACTAGTGTAAAGATTGTGGCTAAGCTTTGTAAAAACCATTGTAAAAGCTTAGTGGAAGCTTGTGAATTCTACTGTTATTAGTGATTGGTCTGAAAATCCTTGGTTGGACAATCAAGGTAATGGATGTAGGTCTTGGACCGAACCACTCTAAATCACTTTGTCTATTGTCTTCCCTGTTTTTCTTTCCTTATTTTAGGATTAGTTCTCAATCTTGCTAAAAGAGCTGAATTAGTGCTATTTACCCCCCTCTAGCACTCATATTTGGGACCAATAATTGGTATCAAAGCTAGTTCCCTATTTTTAAAGGTCTAACACCCTTAGGCAGGATTCAATGGCTTTTCCAAAATCTATAGTTGCTGAGGGACAATCTACAAACAAACCACCTCTATTTGATGGCTCTAATTACCCTTATTGGAGCACTAGAATGTCGATATATATTAGAGCCATAGACTATGAAATGTGGGATGTCATCATTGATGGTCCCTTTGTTCCCTCAACCATAAATGTAGTCAAAATGAGTTGATGCCTAAGCCAAGATTTGAATGGACAGAGGCTGAAACTAAGAAAATCCAGACCAATTTTAAGGCCATCAACACCTTGCATTGTGCCTTGACCCCCATAGAATTCAACAAAGTGTCAAGCTGTTCAACAGCAAAGCAAGTGTGAGACAAGTTAAGAATAATTCATGAAGGGACTTCTCAAGTTAAAGAGGTTAAGATAGCCCTCCTAACCTACAATTATGAGATGTTCAAAATGGAGCCTGGTGAAGTCATCACCAGCATGTTTGATAGGTTCACAAACATAACAAATAAACTCAGCCAATTAGGAAAGCCTATCCTCGAACATGAATTGGTGAAAAGACTTCTTAGAAGCCTACCTAAATCATGGAAGCAAAAGTGACTGCTATTAAAGAAGCCTAAGATTTAAACATCATCACACTTGATGAAATATGTGGGTCTCTCCTTACACATGAGTTGGAGCTCAAGGAAGAAAAAGAAAAAGATATGAGGGAAGCAAAAAAAAAAAGAAAAAAAACATCGCACTTAAAGCCAGCATCCTTGAGGAAGAGTTGGAAGAGCTCTCATGTGATGATGATGAAAAGCTAGCACATGTTGCAAGAAAATTCAAAAAACTGATAGGTAGAAAGAACTGAAGAATAACAAGAAAAGTTTTTAAAAGAGATCAAGGTCCTTCATGGAAGAGAAACAAGATTAACTCCGGTAAAAAGGAAGAACTGATCTATTACGAATGCAAGAAACCAAGCCACTTTAAGTCTGAATGTCCATTGCTGAAAAATGAGACAACAATGAAGAATAAGAAGTAGAAAAAGACAATGGTATCTGCAGCCTAGTCAGACAGTGACTCAAGCACTAAAGCTGATGAAGAAAGTTCAGAGGAAAGAGCAAACATTTGCTTAATGGCTCGAGATGATGAAACAGGGGTATGCTCATCACCTTGTGATATCTCGATGAATGACTTACAAGATGAGTATGACAGCTTATGCGATGAATTTGAAAGTCTGTTTACAAAGTACAAAACCTTAAAAAAAAAGGCTGCATTTCTTGAAAAAGATTTGGAAAAGATAAAACATGATTTCAACTCTATTTTTGAGCAAACAAATCTTTTACAAATTGAGTTAGAACACTCAAAAATAGATTTTGAAATTATAAAAGTGGAGCTAGAAAATAAATCTGTTGCTTTGCAAAAATCTCTTGATGAAAATGCAACTCTTAAGTGTTTGAAAAAAGATACATTAAAGAAAAACTCTTATGTTAAGAAAAATCATCATAATACATCATCTACATGTTATTGTTGTGGAAAACATGGTCATTTATCTTATGATTGTGTTAGAAATAAAAACATGTAAAAAATTAAAAAAATTTAGGTGCCAAAAAGATCTTACATTGCAACTAACCCTTAAAGACCCATCAAAGTATGGGTACCTATCAAGAAGAACTGAATAATTGTTTTATAGGTTGAGCTAGACCTAAAAGAGACATGCTCAAAAGCTCAACTCAAGGAGAAGCAGCCATGCTACATGGATAGTAGCTGCTCATGACACAGGACAAGGGATGAAATGTTGTATGCTCAACTGGACAAGAAAAAAAGAGGCACCGTATCCTTCGGTGATGTCACGACCCAATTCCCGGGCCATGACCGGCGCAAGGACCCAATGAGCATAGCTCACTAAGCCCAAGCAAGCCTATTTTCACTTACTTGATCCCATACATGCTCGTGTGAGGCATCGACACGTAATGCACCCCGTGTGCATACAATGCCAACTAATAGTGACATATCCAGTCACACACATACACACACACACCCTTTCCGGGGGTGGACACAGCCAAAGCACAATGGCATTATTAATCACAATATACATGCACTGTTCCAGTCATGTATTTAGCAATTCACGTTGCTTACACATATACACATAATCAGTCAAATATAAATTCTGACAATGTACATTACATGTACATATCCATCATACAAAAACCCATGACTACCAGCGGAGACATGTACAATAAAACGGGCAGCTATTGAATGCCAGACACCTACCAGGAGATGGACTACTGTGATCCCGCAATCTAGGAATCTACAACCTCTTGATCTAAAAACATGAATTTTTGAAAACGGTGAGTATAAAACTCAGTGAGCAAACATAAGATAGGAACAAGCCATAATATCAGGAAGGGTTACAATATGATGCATATATTTGAAACACGTTCATTTTTATCCAATTTATTACCAACCCTTCCCCTCATTTCAATTTAATTTATAATGAAGAAATAATCAATTTCATACAAATATGCTCGGAGAAATGAACAATCACAAATGTACACAACCACATATATCTGAGCACTCGCAGGCGTTACGTATCGCCGTCCCTGCAAGCCCCTGGATAACCAATCACACTTCACCACTGTTCACGTGTAATGGTTTCCAGGAATCGTGGGCGTTACGTATCGCCGTCCCCACTTTGCTCAATTTCCAAAATTTATAGTAATAGTGGGCGTTACGTATCGCCGTCCCCACTTTACTAAATTTTCAATCTCTAGGAAATAGTGGGCGTTACGTATCGCCGTCCCCACTTTGCACACCATTTCAGGCCTGTGCATTTTCCTCTTCACACGTGCACGGTGGTAACAACTTCACAACACTTCTCAACAATGTACACAAACATCATAACAATGTACATATCCATCACAATTAAATTTCATCTCAATGAAATAATATTTCATGCCTTTATGCATAACACAAGGTTTTATGCCTTCATGCATAACACATAATTTTATGCCTTCATGCATAACATATAATTTTATGCCTTCATGCATAACACATAATTTCATCACATAAAATCATTTTTATCAAGGGCTTGTTCCCGGCACATATATTTTTAAAACTTTGAATAAATCATTTAATCATTCATTTCAATACAATGTGCATTCCCCAAATAGTTTGAAATGCAAGTTCACTCACCGTCTCACAAATATCCGGATTTCGGATGCTCTCGGATTAAAAATCCTCAGTCACGATCCCTTTGCCTTTCTCGGTCTTCTCACCACCCTTTTTCACTTGAATCCTCCATGAAATCACACTTGTCTTGAATTTCCCCTAGGTTTTTTGTGTGTTTCTCCTTTGTTCTTCTTTTTTTTGCTTAAATTCTGGTGGGTGCCAACTTTGAGAGAGAAATGAGGCTTAAATGCTGATTTTTATGGCTTAAATAATAAAATATAAAAGCTTGCCACGTGGCACCATGTGATTGGCTCGTTTTTTTGACTTTTTGACTTTTTCTCCCATTTGATCTCCACCACTTGATTCATCAAGTCAACATCTGATCCAAGGTTGACCATGGCTGGAAAAATTTATTCTGGTAGTGGAAAATTACCGAAATGCCCCCGGGATGGCAAAATTACGATTTTACCCCTATACTCCGAAATGTCCCGGAATTTCATTATTTTCACTGTCCAACCTCAAATAACATCAATATAAATCAATATTACCCAATTGGGGCAAAATCCTTTCAAAAAAAAATTCACATTTAGCACTCCGGTGGCAAAATTACCATTTTGCCCTTGTGCTCTAAAAACACTGGGAATCACCATTTTACACTGCTAAACATCATTTTATACTCCAAAAATCATAACTGTATGTCACATAATTATATTTGGCCCAATGTGATCAAATCTTAGTTAAAAATCTCCATAATTCAACAAATGAGAAAATGACCGTTTTGTCCTTAACCGGTCAATTTTCTCGATTAACTCCAGACTGGACCTTGAACTCTGAACCACTATTCTGACCTATTCTGTGGGTCTCAGAATTTTGAAATTCCTCTTAGAATTTCTATTAAACTAGTTGAAGCTCGATTTAACTTAGTTGTACCGATAGGTACAATACCGGCTTTTCAACCAATTAGACAGGGTCTCACAGGTGATGATTCAAAAAGTAGAATCCATGAGATAGGTACAGTTGGTAAGAACTCTCACACTCAAATCAGTCATGTGTTGCTTGTCAAAGGATTGAAACATAATTTGTTAAGCATTAGTCAGCTGTGTGATAAAGGATTTAAAGTTTGTTTTGATTCCAACAAATGTGAAGTAATAGATATAGGCACTAACAAAATCACCTTCATAGGAAAAAGATTGAAAAATATGTATATTGTCTTTCTTGAAGATCTTGAGAAGAATAGTGAAATGTGTTTAGTAGCAAATGCTGAAAATGACAGCTGGTTGTGGCATAGGAGACTAAGGCATGTAAGTTTGAACACTATGTCAAAATTAATTAAGAAAGGCTTAGTGGTTGGATTGCCTACACTAAAGTTTGAAAATGATAGGATGTGTGAAGCCTGTCAATTAGGAAAGCAAGTTAGAACTTCTTTTAAAACTAAGAATGTTGTATCAACATCAAGACCTCTTGAAATGCTACATATTGATCTTTTTGGTCCAATTAGCACCACAAGTCTAGGTGGAAAATCTTATGGCTTAGTGATAGTTGATGATTACTCAAGGTATACTTGGGTTTAGTTCCTTGCTCATAAGAATGATGCATAATCAGCTTTCATAGGCTATTGTAAGAAAGTTGAGAATGAAAAAGGCACAGCCACTGTTAGCATTAGAAGTGACCATGGAGGAAAGTTTGAAAATGATGAGTTTGAGAATTTTTGCAATGAAAAGAGGTTGGAACACTACTTTTCTACACGAAGAACACCTTAGCTAAACTGAGTTATGGAGAGAAAAACCCGAACCTTAAAAAAGATGGCTAGAACTTTGCTTTGTAAAAACAATCTTCTTAAGTACTTTTGGGCTGAACCTGTAAACACAGCAACTTATATCCTTAATAGGGTTTCAATTAGAGCTATAATCTTAAAGACTCCTTACGAGTTGTACAAAGGAAGAAAACCAAACATCTCACACCTTAGGAGCTTCGGTTGCAAATGCTTTGCTTTAAATAATGGAAAATAGCCATTAGGAAAATTTGATGCTAAAATTGATGAAGTAATATTTCTAGGATATGCCATGAACTCCAAGGCTTATAGAGTTTTCAACAATAGGACATTAAGTGTGGAAGAATCTGTCCATATAGTTTTTGATGAATCAATTAATTTAGAAAATGAAGTTCATGATGATGATGAAGAATTAGAAAATTTAGAGAAACACATGGATGAAATGAGCCTAAATGATAGCATGAACAATGAGGAAGGCTCATCTAGAGAAGAAACCCTAGCTCCTCCTCTAGAAAACCTACAAAGACAAGAAATCCAACATAGTGATTTGCTTAAAAGCTGGAGATATGCAAAAGATCACCCACAAGAACAAATCATATGTGACATATCTCAAGGAGTTAAGACTAAGAAAGGAACCAGAGAAACATGTGAATTTTCTGCCTTCATATCCCAAATTGAACCTAAAAGTTTTGAAGAAGCTAAAAAAGAGGAAAGTTAGATTCTAGCCATGCAAGAGGAGCTGGATCAGTTTAAAAGAAATAATGTATGGTCACTAGTACCTAGGCCCTCAAATCATCCTATAGTTGGAACTAAATGGGTATTTAGAAATAAGGTTGATGAACAAGGAAATGTGGTTAGAAACAAAGCCAGATTGGTAGCAAAGGGATACAATCAAGAGGAAGGCATAGACTATGATGAGACCTTTGCTCCCATAGCTAGAATTGAAGCCATAAGGTTATTAGTAGCCTTATCTTGTCATATGAACTTTAAGTTGTATCAAATGGATGTAAAGTGTGCATTTCTAAATGGACTTATTCAAGAGGAAGTATATATTGAACAACCAATTGGTTTTAAGGATTTTGAAAAACTAGACTATGTTTTTAGACTTCACAAAGCCCTGTATGGACTGAAACAAGCTCTTAGAGCTTAGTATGAAAGGCTTTCTAAATTTTTGGTAGAAAAAGACTATGTTAGGGCCAGCATTGATACAACACTGTTCATCAAGAGATGCCTAAATGATCTAATCATAGTTCAAATATATGTGGATGACATTATATTTGGTGCAACTAATGAATCTCTTTGCAAGAATTTTGCTAAAAAAATGCAGGGAGAATTCAAGATAAGTATGATGGGAAAGTTGAAGTATTTTCTTGGCTTTCAAATCAATCAATGCAATGAAGGAATTTTTATCAACCAAGATAGATATATTCAAGACATGCTCAAGAAGTTCAATATGCTGAAGCTAAAACCCATCAGCACACCAATGAGTCCATCCACCAGACTTGATGCTGATGAAAAAGGTAAAAGTGCATATCAAAAGCTCTATAAAAGTATGATTGGATCTCTTCTTTACTTAACAGCAAGTAGACCAGCCATACAGTTTAATGTGTGTTTGTGTACTAGATTTCAGTCACAACCTAAAGAAACACACCTAACAGCTATTAAAAGAATATTTAGATACCTCTTAGAAGCTCAAACCTTAAGAATTTGGTACTCTAAAGAATCATCATTTAGTCTTATAGGCCATTCGGATGCAATTTTTGCAAAAAGCAAAACTGATAGGAAAAGTACTAGTGGAACATGCCAATTCCTAGGAAGCATGCTAATGTCCTAGTCAAGCAAAAAACAAAACTTTGTAGCACTGTCCATAGCTAAAGCTGAGTATGTGTCCTTAGGTAGCTGTTGTGCACAAGTTTTATGGATCAAACAACAATTGAAAGACTATGGATTGTCAATGAATAACACTCCAATATATTGTGACAATACAAGTGCTATTAATATATCAAAAAATCCAATACAACATTCTAGAACAAAACACATTGAGATCAAACATCACTTCATTAGAGATTATGTAGCTAAAGGTGAAATCAATATTGAATTTGTAGGCACTTTGCATCAGCTTGCTGACATATTTACCAAACCCCTTAGAAAAAATCTAAGAATGATTTGTTTGGAAGAATTATAGGGTGAAGTATGGACCAAGTAGAGAAAAACAAAAGGCACTTAGTCGACTAAAGTAAGAAACTTAGTCAACTAAGAGGATTCTATTTCATTAAGGCTAAAACATAGACAACTGAATGAGAAAGATTAAAATAATAGAAAATTATGTCTACCAGGTAATAAAGAAGAGAAGAAAACTTGAAGAAGTAAATAGTAAAAGTTTTAGAGGGAATTTTGAAATATTGAAGAGTTAAGACAATATTTTAAAGGGAAATAGACAGTTTTTAGAATTAAAAACTGCTAAAAACTTATACTCTCCCATTTTCGATAACCGATCATCTTAAGCATAAACCACATTCTCCAAATTTTCCCTTCTAAAACCAACCAAAACCAAACTATTCTCATCCCTCAAAACCCTAAGTTTCAGACTTTCCTTATAGAAAAGGAAATGGCAAAATCGACTCTGCTCAAAGAACTACTTGAAAAGAAAAAGGGAAAGAGGCCACTAGAAAAGAGACCAGAGGTAGAGCATCCACAGAAGAAGAAAAAGGGGATATCGGTTTCAAAAATGAAGAAGTCTAAAAAAGTTTCTGACAATAAGAAACTGAAGGAAAAAAAAATCTGAGAAAACGAAAAAAAAAAAAGGAATAAAAGGTACTTCATCTTCCTCTTCACTCAAATTTAGAAATAAAATTCATGATGAGAGATTTAGGAAGTTTGAAAATGCTCTCATCACTTGCGAAAAATATATTGATTGGGATAGTTTTAGTGAAACCCCATAGATTCAGACTAGTTTGATGGATTACTTTAATGAAATGAGAATAAAGGAATATAGCTCTTTTAAGAATAGAGCCTATAGTGCTAGTCTGGTGAAGGAATTATATGCAAGTATAGCCTTAAGTGAAAAGGAACTTGATGATTCTGAGGACTTTTCTGATAGTAACCTGAATGTGTTTTTAAATGGAAAGGAATTCATGGTTACTACTGCTAATCTAAGTAATTTGTTATAAATAGAAGGTAAAGAAGGAGAATTTGATATTCCAAAAAAGTATGATCCATCATCTGTATCAGAAATCATCATTGGGAAGAAGGAAAAATTGTCATCAAAAAGTAATGCAGGACTAATGATAAGTCCAGAATTTAGGATCCTGCACTACTTTGTTGTAGCAAATCTACATGGGAGAAGTGGTAGTTTGAGTTACATCAGCCTCCAAGACCTTTGGCTAATGGAGCATGCTTTTACTAGAATTGTTTTAAACCTTGGGAGGTTTATGATTGAAAAGATGAGAGCAGCCTATAAGCTGGAAAAAATTCATTTGCCATATGGGAATGTCATCACTTCCCTAGTAAAGAAGAAAGGGGTATGGGCTAAGAGATATGATTTGGACATGGTAAAAAACGGGGACCAACCCCTCTACCTGAAGAGCTTAATTAAAATGGGATACAAAGTGTATGGAGAAACCTTCACTAAGACATCTAAGATTATATTCGTACCAGCTCAGCCAGAAGCAACCCCTGCACCACTTGAAGCAGCACCCTCTCAAGTCTCCAGTGAAATCATGTTTAACTTGCTCATGAGGATGGATGCCAAGCTCACTGACCAAGGAGCAAGGCTTCTGAAAATTGAGGAAAAGCTAAATGAAATAAAAGGAAATTTGAAGGAAAAGTCAGCAATGCCCTCTAGACTTGCTGTAGCTAATACTTCTACTACTCCAAGCATGACACCAGATGTCACGACCCAGAACTCTCATCGAGCACGTGACAACCGCCGTGACTTCTCGATAGGCATTCATACCCCGAATACCGATCGAAACCCCATAAGGCTTTTAGTACCATTTTTCTTTTCTCCCTCGTGAGTAACCAACACTGAACGTCATGTTCAAATGATTTTATCTTTCTTCCAACTTAAAACAATAGAAAACAGTTTTCGCCTCACAAGGACATTTTGATCATTTTTTTCAAAATTTCTGAGCTCGACCAAAAACGGAATAGGTGAATAGAAAACACATATTCCATAGTTTGAAATGAATTTAAATGTCTAAAACATTAGTTTGAAGCAAAATTTTGAATATTTGAATATAATAAAAATATTCAATAAAATAATCAATTTTCTTATAAAACAATATTTATAGAGTCATCGGAAAAGTATTTTTGTAGCGTAAAAGTTAAATATATTCATACATACTATAAAACAAATAACCAAAGTATAAAATTACTTTTACAATGACACGTGGGCCCCCGACTAATCAAATGTAATGGAAGCAGTGCACCTACGGTCTCAAGGAGTGTAACTCCACAAGTAACTCTCTACCAAGTCTGTTATCTACAGACAACTTCGAGCCTGTAATGTGTGGAAAAGAGGGTGGTGAGATTTTGAAATCCTAGTGAGTAAGCAAACATCATCAAAATAATCTAAAGCAGAGTAATAGGAGACAAAGAAAACATCCCGTCACAATATGTGTTTCATCATTTGAAAATTTGTCCCAACCCACATAACCAATTAGGTTTCATTCAAATCATTAACAAGACTTATGGCTTCCGTAACCATTTGGCTCATGCCATAACTCATACTCGGAATACTTGATCGTCATCAAGCATCTAATCGAGTCTGCCAAGGTTGTTAAAATTTTATAATTTCTCAGAAATGCCGCTGATCCTTGGCATTGGCTAAATTCACCTCCCCGTGGTGGTATCTAAGTAAAGTGAACTCTAACCTTACCTTAGGAGTTACCCTCCATGCCTCTCTACTGAGGTAAGAATATGACGGGGAACCGTGCCCCTCTAATAGGCTGGTCCATGAAACCCACCACTGCAGTGACCCTTCTATCTACCACCAAGTCAATAAAATATCCACAACATGACAGGTCTAATATTGATAGGTCTGGGTCCTCATCACCCAACTTACTCCTCTGCGTAACACGTGTCACCTAAGGACTTACTCCTCTGCGTAACAGTGTCACCCAAAGACAGGTCCCGCAAAACCTAACTCGCTAAGTTTCAAACCCCAAACCTTTTAAAAACTTTTCCCGAAGGAAACACTTTTGACCATTTCAAATTCAGTCAATCAAGGCAAAACAACCAATTCATACCAACATTACCATAAGCCATTCAATTTAAACTACAATTTACAACAAGGCAGTTAGTCTCCAATTACTCTAATTTTCAAAATCATTATTCAATTCTCTGGACAATTTATAAAATCGTTTTATTTAAATCACATTTTGTTTATAAAACATAACAATTTACCATTTAAATTCATTTTCCATAAAATCACCAAATCAAATAAAAACTACTTTAGATAATTAAAATGATAGTAAGATTACTCACTGTACTAGGAGTTCGAATTACTCCAATCCTCGATTCTCGGGTGCAGTCTTTTACCCGTATCAAATGACTCACCACCTATCCATATTGCACAATACACAATTTACCACATTAATGCTAGACCATTATAAAATCAATTCAGGCTCGATGTATATGCATGGAATGGAATGCACACTACTTGATAACTATCTAAACACGGTGTTCAACGTAGCCTCAATTGTGCACCCAATTGCAATGATATTATCCCAATTTGATTTACTACCTGATTAATTGGCCAATATACTCAATCCAACTCCAAATAAATTCCATTTCTTATTCCAATATTTCAAATTATCAAACACTAGATAAATATCATGAAATATTGCAAAAACCACTGTCATAGTGTTTCTTGGAAATTCGGCCATGGTGGGCATCAACCACAAAATTTTTCCTAATTAATTTTCCCACCATAATTCATCATTTCTTTAACCAATTCAGTTGGAACAAATCAAATCCATCATCCACACACATCAAGAAAGATTCGGCCAATGAAGAACACATAAGGAATGGGTGATTTTCAAGCTTGATTCTTAGACTAAACACCATAAATCATTGAAAACATCCATATAACTTAAAATCCAACCAAACCATCACCAAACTTTCTCTCTCTAGAATTCGGCCTTCATGGGTTTCATCATGCCAACTCAATTTTCAACCATGGAAATAAGAAAATAAAGCATAGGTATGCTAGATCTCAAGCAAAAATTGAAAAATCATACCTTATCTTCCTTGATTCCTTGAAATTTTCATAATTTTTCTTGAAATTCTCTTGGCTAGGGTTTATTCTAATTTTTCTTTCCTTTGTCTTGGCCAAATATGGAGAAGAAGAATGGGATAAATATGGGCTGATTTTTATAGAAAATAATAAAATATTCTTGCTTGACACGTGTCACATGCTTATTAGTCCATTTTTCTTTTTATACTTTAATAATTAAGCGTCCATTCTCCACCACATGATTAGTCAAAGGTCAAAATGAGGATAAGGGAAGACCATGTGCTGGACAAGTGTCCTAGTGGTGGAAAATTATCATTTTGCCATTAAGGTGGCAAAATTACCATTTTACCCCTATACTCCAAAAATATCGAGGATTAAAAATTTTTCACTACTAAACCTCATATTATACTCCATATGATCAATCGTGATCAAATGTGGTCAAAATATTTTCTAAAAATTCTCATTTTGTCCTTAAATGGCAAAATGACCATTTTACCCCTGATCAGTCAATATTCTTGATTGACTCCAAATCAGCCCTCGAACTCTGAATCATCTTTTTAAGCTATTCCTGGACTGTAAAATTCTCAATTTCCTTTTAAAATCTTCATTTGAACTTGGTCGAGGTTTAAATCGACTTTGTTGTATCTCTAGATACACTACCGTCTTTTGATAATTTTTCAAGACTTTTCAAATATACAAGCTCTCTATCAATCTCATGTATAGCGTGGCAGATATTTTAAAATGTCAGGCTTGACACCAGACGGACAAGGTGTTGAAGGATCAGCTTTACAACCAGAAGGTTCTACCTTCCATGATGCTAGTCTTGAATTTCAAGTTGAAGGTTCAGCTTATCAAAGTGCGAGTCCTAGTCACCAAGACCTTGAACCAGGGATTGAGCAGCCTCTCAAATCCCTCTCAGCAGAACCCCAAACAAAGGAAACATTAGATCAAGAAACTGAGGTACTTGGTTCACCTAAGCCTCAACCTCAACCACAACCTAAACAAGAAGCATCCCCTCCTCATTCAGATGAAGTTTCTAACATGGGACTTTTCTACCAAATTGTGAGGGAGGAACAAGCAGACAAAGAAGCTGCCGCAGCACAAGTAGAGAAAGAAGTAGCTGTAGCTCAAGCTGCCAAGGTAGTACCCTAAGAACCAAAAGCTTCAACAAAAAGAAAAGAAAAATCAAACAAAGGAAAAGGAAAAACCAAAGAAACAGATCCTACAACTAAGCCTCAACCACCTGCCATGAGAAAGAAGAAAATGGCTACAAAACCTATACCTCCAAAAATAAGAAAATCTTCTAGATTGGTAGAGAAGGCCAAATCACCACTTGCATCTTCTCCATAGGCACCAGTAGAAGTTTCTGACTAATCCACTCCTCAACAAGCTACAGAAACATCCCCTCAGCCTCCTCAACAAGCTCTAGAAGCATCCCCTTAACCACCTCCTTTGCATACACCTTTTCCTTTTCCTCTGAATCCTTTTTAGGAGTAGACAATCTCTCCCTTATCCTCTGACACCTCAGACTACTAATGCCTCAACCCCCCTCTGATGATGACAAAAAAAGGGATTAGTAAAATCCAAGAAAAATAAAAAATCATAAGGGTAAAAGTACCAGACTTTTAGGGAGAAAGACAAGAAAAATAAAAAAACCATGAGGGTAGAAATACCATGTTTCTAGGAAAAATAGGAAGCATAAACCAGGCTATGGGTATTTTCGAAACAAATCTATGGTTATTGGTTTTGTTGGTTATTTGTGCCATGATGGCATTCAAACACTGAATTTTAACCTTTGTTGGTTTCATGGTTGTGTGGAATATGCATATTGACATTTACTTATGGTGTTTGATCTCTAAAAATGTTGCTATACTCTGCTGCCTATGGAATTATGGAATGATTGTTGTCAACTTTTTGCTAATTAAATCTGATGCTGAACAAATGATTGGAATTATGTGCTGATATTGAGTTATTGATGATAAATAGTTTCTATCATGATATTACAAATTGGATATATTTCTAAATACATGTGGATGATGATTCATAAAGCATTTGCTGAAAAAAATTGATGGCATTGATGAAATCTGAAACTAACATGCAGTTGACAAAAATTTGGAGAAATGGAAAACTGATAATATTCTGTCAACTTATCATTTTTTTTTAAATCTGCATATATGAACATTTTTTATCTAAGGCAAAAATGTACAATGTCACTATGAATATAACATAGATAAAAACTTGCTGGAATGAATAAAAAATATGCACAAATTAAGAGGGAGCATGCACTTAAGGGGAAAAATCCCTCACTGTCTGCATAACTAAAAATGAACAAATAGACATTGAAATTTCAATCAATGAATGTTTTGTCATCATCAAAAAGGGGGAGATTGTTGGCTCCATTAGTTTTTGATGATTATAAAACATTCCCATCCTTGAGTGTCTAACATTTCTATCCAAGTGTGCAGTACAAATGTTTATAATTTAACAATGAGTCAATCTTTCAAGTGTGCACATAAAAGGTTGATATGGTTAAGGAATAAGATTGATCAACATAAAGGAAGCTCTCTGGTTGAACAATGAAGAACATTGGTTGGCCAAAATTCAAATTGGAGAAGTGGCGGGCTGAAGCATATTGAGAAACAGAACCAACTTAGTCGACCAAGAAAATGAGTTAGTCTACTAAGTGTTCTCTGCCAAAATCTACGAAGAAGACAAAACCAACTTAGTCGACCAAGGAAAAATGTTAGTCGACTAAGAGCTCTCTGTCTGCAACTTGCACCAAACCACTATAAGACAGATTAACGGCTAGAACCTACCCCAAACTGTTTCTAATGATCACAAACTGCCCAACAGCCATCAGACATGCTTTTCCAAGTATAAAAGGATCTTAAAATGGCTAGGAACCAACTTTAGGAAGATCATTGAGAGATTTCAAGCCTAGAAAGAGCAGAAAACTTAGAAATTCTTTATACTCTTCACTACACTCAAATGCCTATCTTTTGTATTTGTATTTAGCACTTAAACTTGTACCACTTAGATCAACCATGTGATCAATAGGTACTTTCTCTACCTTTCTTCTTGTATTCTTAGAGTGAGGGATTCACTCTAAGTGATTGTTTCAAGCTAAGTTTGCTTGAAAGAGTGAAGGTTCTAACTTAGCCTCAAAAAGTTAGGTGTTGGGTTTTGGTTGAGCCCTTGAAAAACCATTGTTGTAGGTTGTGGTTGAACCTTTGAAAAACTACTTTAGGTTTTAGTTGAGCTCGTGAAAAACTAGTGTAAAGGTTGTGGCTAAGCCTTATAAAAGCCATTGTAAAAGCTTGGTGGAAACTTGTGAATTTCACTATTTTTAGTGACTGGTTTGAAAATCCTTGGTTGGACAATCAAGGTAGTGAATGTAGGTCTTGGACTGAACCACTCTAAATCACTTTGTCTATTGTCTTTCCTATTTTTCTTTCGTTGTTTTAAGATTAGTTCTCAATCTTGCTAAAAAAGCCAAATTAGTGCTATTCACCCCTACTCTAGCACTCATATTTGGGACCAACAAGAATAATTTTATTTAGATAAAGTTTTGAAAAACACCATAATCCTAGGTTTTGAGTAAATATTCATCTTAATGATATTTTGTTCTTCGTTAATTGTTTAGTTAATTAATTATTTATAGTTTAATTAATCATTTGAAATAGAGTGCTTGGATTTGACTACTTTGTTATAAATTTGATACGTTGTGAAATATAGGTACAAATCTCTGTGGGAAACTATACTCAACTTAACTTTATATTACTTATATGGCTATGTGCATTTGGTGTATTAATTAGACAACACCCTGAGGCAAAACACTTGTAAGAATCAATGATTTGTGAAGCCATAGTCAGTCTTTATGCACCTATAGTCAACTATACCAAGCCAGACTTTGAAAATCACAAGCTTTTGGAAGTGGATTGTCAAACCCTGATCTATAAAATAATTATGATGTCATTCACATGCTTAGTAGAATGTTTGCATATTTGGGAAATTCGAGAAATCGTTAAAAGATGAAATTGTCCCTGATGGTACCATTAAGTCGATTTAGCCTTGAATGAGCTCAAATAAGGATTTTAAGAGTAGAATCGAGAATTTCACAGTCCAGGGATTACTCAAAACAATGATTCGGAGTTCAAGGTCCAGTTTGGAGTCAATCGGGAAAATTGACCGATTATGGACAAAACGATCATTTTTCAATTTAAGGACAAAATAGGGATTTTTAATAAATATTTTGATTTCAAATGACCAAGAATAATTATATGAAATATAATATGATTATTGGAGCATAAAATGAATTTTAGCAGTGAAATATTGTGATTCTCGGTATTTTTGGAGTGTAGGGGCAAAATGGTAATTTTACCATCCGAGGACAGAAATTGAATTTTTTGTGAGGATTTGGATCAAATTTGATTAATTGGAGTATGATTTGGGTTTGAAAAGTGAAAGAAAATTTTAATTCCAGTATTATTGGTGTCCAAGGGTAAAATCATAATTTTTCCACCCCAAGGGCAAATCGGTAAATTTTTCACCCCAGCACTTGTCAAGACCAAGGGATTTTATTTGTGGTTTGAATGGATAAGTATGGAATAAATGTGTGGTGGAAAAGTTAAAATGAAAAAGTCAAAATTTTAAATTTTCAAAATTTGAGCCAATGAGAGAGTGCCACATGTCAAGCCTTTAAAGGCTTATTATTTAAACATAAAATCAGCCAAACCAGCAAGGAAGAGAGAGAAAACAAAAATAAAACCCTAGGTGGAAGAAAATCAAAGAAAAAGTATGATTTTTTAAGGATTCAAGTGTTTAAAGGTATGCTTTTTCAAGTTTAGCTTATGATCTATCATTTCCATGCATTTTTCCTTAGTTTCCATGGTTAGATTTCATGTTTTTATGGTGGATTCAAACCTGGTCATATGGGTTTAGAGAGACAAAAGTTGATGGAATTATTTGAATTTTAACTATGTTAGTGTTTTTAGTTAGTTAGTCATGTGTAGGAAGAAAATTAAGTGAGAAAATCACCTATTCCATGTGAATTCATTTAGGCCGAATTTCATAGTGGATATGTGGAAAATGAAATGATTTTCATTTCAAGTGAAATTGTTGAGAATTGATGAATTATGAAGTTAAAAAAATTAAATAAGAATTTTTAATGCAAAAATCAGAATTTTACCCACTAGAGGTAAAAGCGTAATTTATGACCTAGACTGATAATTTGCACCATACTTATGGACATTAAGTCAATTTGGGTATAATTGAGGTATAGAAATTGAAAGAAATTGATTCGGAGTTAAATTGAAGATTTTAGCAATTTAGACCGCATATAGGCGAGTCGGTCGAACACCGTGATTAAACGACTGTCCGAACCATTTTTACCCCATTCCCATGTATTATGTCGAGCCTGAAATAATTTATGATAAATTGACACAATTTATTGAATTTTGTGTCATGGATTATGGATAGGAGGTGAGCCAATTGATTCGGGTTAAAAACTGCACCCGAGGACAGAGGATAGGACCAAAGTGGAAATACCCTAAAGAGACCTTCAAGCTTATCTTTCCTCTTTAGCATTGTGAGACCCTGTCTAATTGGTTGAAAAGCCGGTATTGTACCTAATGGTACAATTAAGTGAAATCGAGCTTCAAATTAGTTTAATAGAAATTCTAAGGGGAATTTCAAAATTCTGAGACCCACAGAATAGGTCAGAATGGTGATTTGGAGTTCAAGGTCCAGTCTGGAGTTAATCGGGAAAATTGACCGGTTAAGGACAAAACGGTCATTTTCTCATTTGTTGATTTATAGAGATTTTTAACCAAGATTTGATTACATTGGGCCAAATATAATTATGTGACATACAGTTATGATTTTTGGAGTATAAAATGATGTTTAGCAGTGAAAAATGGTGATTTTCAGTGTTTTTGGAGCACAAGGGCAAAATGATAATTTTACCACCGGAGTGCTAAATGTGAATTTGTTTTGAAAGGATTTTACCCCAATTGGGTAATACTGATTTATATTAGTGATATTTGAGGTTGGACAGTGAAAATAATGAAATTCCGGGACATTTCGGAGTATAGGGGCAAAATCGTAATTTTGCCATCCCGGGGGCATTTCGGTAATTTTCCACTACCAGAATAAATTTTTCCAGCCATGGTCAACCTTGGATCAGATGTTGACTTGATGAATCAAGTGGTGGAGATCAAATGGGAGAAAAAGTCAAAAAAGTTAAAAAACGGGCCAATTACATGGTGACACGTGGCAACCTTGTTTATTTTATTATTTAAGCCATAAAAATCAGCATTTAAACCCTCATTTCTCTCTCAAAGTCGGCACCCACCAGAATTGAAGGAAAAACAAGAAGAACAAAAGAGAAAAACACAAAACCTAGGTGGAAATCTAAGGAAAAGTGTGATTTTCAAAGGAAATCACTTGAAAAAGGTAATAAATCTTTACTTTGGCTTGTGATTTACCTTACCAATGCTTTTGTTCTTGAGTTCAATGGTTAAATATGGAAATATCATGAAGAGTTTAATTCTGAAAAATGGGTATGGATGAGGAAGGATTGTTGGATTGGATTGAATTTAGACTATGTTAGTAGTTAGAGGTAGTTAAGCATGATTATGAAGAAATATGGAAGAAAGAAATTGAATTCCATGGTTGTTCTTCCTTGGCCGAACCTAGTGTGTAGTGAATGCATGAGGAATTGTCTCATTTCAAATGAAATGGTTCCATTTGAAATGAAAGAAATTGGAAAATGATAAATTAAAGTGAAAAATGTAGTAGAAAAATTTTCAGTGCTAATGCACTGCATTGGCCGAATTTTTCCATAAGGAATTGGAAAGGGTAGGATGCTGAAATTGGCATCAATTACATGATATGGGATGAATTAAAGTATTAGAAAAAGAATGGATCAATTTGGAATTGAATCGGGCTTAATGGCCAATTTATCGACTGAACGGTCGAAATTAGGCAATACCGCGTTAATGTGATAATTGGACGCGATTTTGCTCTTACGTATCACACGCTAGTAATTTAAATTAATTTGTATTGGTTTGGGGGCATTATAGTAATTTCTTAATTTTATTCTGTGTTAAGGTGGTGAAAAGTCCGAAAAAGGCAAGGGAATCGTAATTGAGGACGATTAATCCGAGTGCATCCGGATTTGTGAGACGGTGAGTGAACTTGCATTTCAAATGATTTGGGAAATGCACATTGTATTGAATTAGCTGATTAAACGATTTATTCAAAGTTTTAATTAAAACATGTGCCGGGAACAAGCCCCTGATAAAATGATTTTATGTGATGAATTGTGGTAAGCATGAAGGCATGAAATTGTGCTGTTATATATGTGTCACATATGTGTGAATATGTGTGATGTATTGACATTTGATATTGTTAATATATATGTAAATGTATGTGTGTGTGATGTGTGGAAAAACACATGTCGGTGAGATTGGATGTGGAAAATGTGGTTGGTGCACGATGTGGGGGAATGCACACTGTAGCTCCAGCTATGTGCACGATGTGGGGGGATGCACATGAGCTGGTGAGTGCACATGGTGCACATGATGATGACTTCAGCTATGTGCACGATGTGGGGGGATGCACATGAGCTGGTGAGTGCACATGGTGCACATGATGATGACTCCAGCTATGTGCACGATGTGGGGGGATGCACATGAGCTGGTGAGTGCACATGGTGCACATGACCACTCCAGCTATGTGCACGATGTGGGGGGATGCACATGAGCTGGTGAGTGCACATGGTGCACACGATATTTTCAGCAGGTGAGACAATGGAATGTTGTACTTATCTGTGTGCGTATGTATGAATTTGATTATTCCTTCATTATAAATTAAATTGAAGTGAGGGGAAGGGTTTGATAATAAATTGGATAAAAATGAATGTGTTCCAAATGTATGCATCATATTTTAACCCTTCTCGATATTATGGCTTGTTCCTACCTAATGTTTGCTCACTGAGTTTTATACTCACCGTTTTCAAAAATTCATGTTTTCAGATCAGGAGGTTGTAGATTCCTAGATTGCAGGATCACAGTAGTCCATCTCCTGGTAGGTGTCTGGCATTCAATAGCTGCCCGTTTTATTGTACATGTCTCCGCTGGTAGTCTTGGGTTTCTGTATGATGTGTATGTACATGTAATGTACATTGTCGGAGTTTATATTTAACTGGTATGAATGTAAATATGTGTAAGCAATGTGATTTGCTAAATACATGACTGGAACAGTGCATGTATATTGTATTCATAATGCCATTGTGTTTTGGCTGTGTTCACACCCGGGAAAAGGTGTGTCTGTACGTATGATCGGATATGCCATTGTTATTTGGCGTTATATGCACACTGGGTGCATTACGTGTGGATGCCTCACACGAGAATATGTGGAATACAGTAAGTGAAGTAAGTGACAATAGGCTTGCTTGGGCTTAGTGAGCTATGCTCATTGGGTCCTTGCGCCGGTCATGGCCCGGGAATTGGGTCGTGACAAGCATTCATCTTAGTCTTCCAACAAGCATTCAAAAGCCATTCAAGCTCTACACTTACTAATCTTGAGCTGATTTTGTGAGATTGATTTCTTCTATTTGTACTCAAGTTTAAACCTTTAGCACCCGGCCTTTATGAGGCCAATCTTTGCTATTACTACTTTGTACATACATTTGCAAAGGTTTTAACTTAACCTTAAAAAGTTAGAATAAGGGTTATCTCTTGATCAAGTTAAAAAGCCAGTGTAAGGGTTATTGCTTGATCCCATGAAAAAACAAGTACAACGATTATTGCTTGATCCCATTAAAAAGCAAGTGTAAGGGTTATCGTTTGATCCCATTAAAAAGTCGATGTAAGGGTTATCGCTTGATCCTGTTTAAAAAGCAAGAATCCTTTTAATGAATTGAAAATTCCTTGGTGAGCCAAGGAAGTGGATGTAGGCATTTGAGAAAGATGAACCATTATAAAAATCCTTGTGTCTTGATTTACTTTTATGTTTTGTGATTTATTGTTGATATTTGCTTTAAAGAAAAATCATTAGCTTTACTTTTGACACAAGAAGAAAATTTGTTTTTCAAAAAAGGGTTTTTTGTCATTAAGCTTGCAAAAGAATTTTTTAAAATACTAATTCACCCACCTCTTGGTATTTATTGCATTGAAATTACTACACTAACATCTTTCCTTGTTGAAAACTAATATGTAGTAATGATATTTAGGAACATCATAAATTCAAAAACCTTCTTGGAAAACGCTTACCTTTAAACACTTTAGATTTATCAAAGACATTATAGCATCATTCATGCAAGATAAACAAGTCAATAAATCATACATAGCTTTACTGTATAAAATACTTAAAGTGGTGTATCCACTCACCTTGACAAAAAAAGCATTCATCTAAGCCTTACTTTGTTAAATCTCGCTCGTTCTATGATCCTTAAGTTCAACAAACCTTATCACAATAATTTCTAACATAAGTTCATAATTTTCTAGCAAACCTATTTAATCAACACTAGTTAAGTAAACCCATATTATTCATTGTAAGCCAATAATTTGTAAAACTTCAAATCTAAACCATTTATCATGGAACCTTAAGCATCCTCACTCCAAATATGTATTTGGAAAGAAAAACCTTCAAAAATCCTTAGTTCAAAAGACGGGAAATCGCTAAAATTCATACAAAATGGAAGTTAGGTTATAACCATGGTTGCTATTTTCAAAAATAGCTAAATCTTACCTAAAAATTGATTTGGAAGCTTAATCCTTACTATATGGAGTCCATGGAGGCTAAAGGAGGGTGCAGAGAGTGAGATAGTGTGTTCAGAAATTGATAAAAGTGAGAAATGATGTAAAAACCGTGGGTAAGTCTTTTATTTTTATTTTTTTTTTGATCTAGAACCTAGGGATTGACCATTTAAACCCTAGGGGTCGATCCTTAGGCTTATTTTTTTGCTGAAGGTTGCTGGGATCAATTTCTTAACCTCAAAGGGTCCATCCTATTGAATTCTAGTAGTTAATTTTGAGTCGCAAGCATGTAAGGATCGACTTTTTATCCTTTGGGGTCGATCCTTATGTTTCAAAAATGTTTTCTAAGTGTTTACATTGTAACGATCGACCCTCCTTTTCGTATGAGTCAATCCTAGATACTTCCAGAACTCAATCCATGTACTTTGTGAAGTAGGGATCAACCCTTCCTTTCTTAAGGGCCAATCCTAGACAATTCTAAAGGCTATTCTAATGTTTTTGTGTTGTTAAGATCGACCCTCTATTCTTCGTGGGTCGATCTTAAGTATTTCTAGTAGCTAACTTAGGCCAAAATACCTTCAAGGATTGACCCTCGCTCCCTAAAGATCGACCCTTAGTGCTTTAACTTACAAAAATTACCTACCTTTGAGTTCCTTTTTGTACCATTCTTTCAACCATCAATTATCCACAAATATGACACCATATTATGAAGATTTTTAACATCAAATGGTTAGAAAACCCATTTAATAATTATAACCAAAATATAGTTCATAAAGATCAATTTACCAATTTTTACAAAATGAGAAATTGAGGTTTCACAATATTATTTTGTCTTCCTTAATTATTGAAGGCAAAAGTCCTATTAGCTTAAAGGGTCCAATTGTCAAAACCATGCTAAACACAGGGGCAGCATTTTTGACTCCCAACACAAACATTATTTGAACTAACTATTCCCTGCTAAGTGCATCAATGCCTTTCACAATATGCTTAACACCTCAAAAATATTAGTTAAATATTTGACCATTCTTCTAGCCAACCTCACACCAAAAAGGAGAACCAAATGACACCTGGCCATTGGAGAACTACACAATCCACCAATATGTTAGTAGAAATTGGGCAATTTGACCCTTTTATGTGATAACTCTTTTATAGAGTTATTTGGTCACAATTTTGGGTGATTGTGTCTAACTTCTTGAGACTTAATTTAAGTATTAGAAGTTTGTAGTCATTTATTTTATTTAATGTAATTATGTTGGGTTCAATTGTGTTAAGTTATTTTATGATTTTTTATTTTAAGTTTAGTTATTATTTAGGTTAAGTTTTATGTTTTTGTAGGTGTGCTCTGAAAAGAAGGCTTATTTTGTGAAGGAGACGTATTTTAGGTGCAGACTTCAACTGCATATATTTTGGTATTTCAAGCATATATTTCACAAAAAAAAGTCCAATGATGTGATTCTTCAACCATTGGAAGAGCTAAAAGAAAAAGCTACAACTTTTATGCTTACCATTTTTCCCAATTCAACTTGGAAAAGGGTCAAAAATCATGTCAAAGTCGAAGTAGTGCAACAAAACAAGGTGAGCAAGGCATAGCCTTAGGCACTGCAACCTCCACCAAGCCATTGCTGCAGCACCCCAATCCATAAAAATGCCTCAAACTTGAAGAAGCTTTTGCACCATGGCCACCATCAACCTTTTTAAAGATGTTTAAATAGGGGAAAAGACTTCTTGTGCATTTGGACTTCTATTTTGACACAATCATGAGCCTATTTAAGCATCCTTTCATAGCAATTTTAAGAAGGAATTAAGTAAGGCTTTTCAGAAGAAAAGAGGCATTGAAGCTAGCAAGAAGGCAAGCAATTCAAAGGAGGAATTTCATATCAAAAAATTGACAAATCTTGGAGTTCTTTTCTTCTTTTGTTTTCTTGATACTTTCTTGTTTAATTTTAATGTTTATAATTTTTTGGATGATGTTTACATACATTATGTTGAACTAAGTTTTTTAATCTGGAATCACAATTAAACCCAATGCATAGTGTTTAAGTTGTCTATTTCAATTCTGTTATTAATATGTTTGATTGCTTGATCACCAATTTGATTGATTTGGAAACCTAAACAGGATTGAGAAAGGGTGTTTAGAGTAAGCCGTGGATGAAATAGCATATGTTCAATATCAATTGCTTGAGATGATTTATTTGATTCACGCTTAGGGTAGACATAGACTTACATGTCATATATAGCCAAGATTAGAGTCTGAACTTAATGAGTCTTTCTTAATTTCAATTTGCATAGACATATAGGAAATTGGTTAAGATAGATATTTTTATAAGAAACTTGACAAAGACTTGTAAATAAATTAGAACTCTAGGTTAACAACTGTCACGACCCACATTTTCGGGCCATGACCGGCGCATGGGCCCAATGAGCATAGCTCACTAAGCCCAAGCAAGCCTATCCATTTACATTGCTTAACAATTTTATCAAATCATGCATCCACACACATTTCACTAGGTGTGATCATAGCCAAATCATGATGGCATTATCGATAACAATATACATGTATTGTTCGAGACATGTATCTTAGTAATTTGCATTGCATGAACATATTTACAAAGCAAAAGGACCCGTGACTTCCAACGGAAAAATTACAACAAAAGGGTTGCTATTGGATGCCAGACACATACCTAGGAGACGAACTATCGAGACTCCTTGATTTAGGATCCAACGGTCTCCTAATCTGAAAACATGAATTTTTAAAACTGTGAGTACGAAACTTAGTGAGTGAACATTAGAAGGGAACAAGCAGTAATACTCAAGAAGTTGAGAACCAATGATGCACTTATTTGGAAACAAATCAATTTAGATCAAGTTAATATTAAAACCCTTTTTTTCCATTTAACCCTAAGTTAATAAACACTCAAGGATTAAACAACCATGTTCAACATGAGTTTGAGACGAAAGAAATTTACAACAATCATTCCAGCAAGATAGCAAAATCGATGGGTTTTTGCTACAGCGGGAAGGCACTACGCTGCAACAAGAATGAATTTCTACTGCAACGAAGCGTAATCACAACCCGTCATGGAACGAGGGTTTCGCTCAACCATACGAGAGTTTCGTGTTAGAACCCCTTTCTTCAATTTAAATCAGCTTGCATTAAAGAAAAATTTCTCAGAGTTCACATACCATACAATCACATTTTTACATCATGCACACTGTATCACACATATATATAAAATCATGCGCAATTACATCCACCACACCATTTTTCTCCACTCTAGTGCACTCTCTACTTGCACATCATTACCATCATTGCATTACCCACTCCGCACATGCACAGTCATAATTGTCACAACATTGTCATTCAATCGACATGTGCACTACCTACTCCGCACGTGTACGGTCGTAATTATAACACAATATTTTCCATTTAACTGGCATGTGCACTGCCTACTCCGCACGTGCACGGTTACATCAATTTCACAAAAATTCTTAACAATATATCAGCATCATATAAAGGTACATAGATTCATCACCATCATGTTCCACATCACAAAAATATTTCACTAAAGGCTTGTTCCCATGGTACCCGTTCTTTTTAAAGAAATGTTGAATAAAATCATTCAAATGTTTGTTCAAATGCATTCACATTCCCAAATAAATTTTGAAATGCAAGTTCACTCACAGTATTAGGAGTTCGAAATGCTCGTATTCTCGGCCCTCTGGCACAATGCCTTTGCCCTTGTTTGAGGGTTCACAACCTATTCATAGTACACAACACATAATTCATTATAATTTCAATTGTATACCTAAATAACACGATATTGGCCTAATTCGATTTATCACCCAGTAAATCGACCAACACATCCAATTAACTCCAAAAATGTCCATTTCTCATTTAATTCTTCAGTTCATCTAATACTAATCAAATAACATGAAATATTACAACTTCAGCATCACATTGTCTTTTGGAAAAATTCAGCCATGGTAGTGCATCAACCATGAAATTTCCATACTTGATTCTCACACCATAAATCATTAATTTTCAACCAATTCACTTAAAATAAAATCAAATTCAACATCAATATCCCACATAGAGAATTCGGCCTATCTAGGGGTTCCAAGAGCTTGAAATTTTCTCACTTGATTTTCATGATACGCATCACTAATCAACTAAAAACAATAATCTAACAAGAAATTTAACTAAATTCAAGCAAAAAAACCCTCCCCCCTTATTCGGTCAGCCATGATACCCATTTGCAAACTTGCTTCTCAACCATAGAAAATGAAAAGAAATACATGGGTAATGTAGATCTTAAGCAAAAATTGAAAAAGCTTACCTTTTTCCACTTGATTGCTTGAATTTCCACAATTTCCCTTTGAATTTCTCCTCCTAGGGTTTTGTTTCTTTCTTATTTTCCTTTCCCCTTGTTTGGCCGAATATGGGAAGTGTAATGGGGAAGATATGGGCTAATTTTTAAGTTAAATAATAAAATAATTCAAGTTTGCCACATGTCACCATTTCATTGGTCCATTATTTAAATAATTAGCCTTTAAACTTTATTTCTCCACAACTTAAAATGCCATATTTATATATACCAAAAATGAGCAAAATTCATAAATTTGACAAGTGTTGGGTGGTGAAAATTACAATTTTGCCCCTGGGTGGCAAAATGACTATTTTACCCCTATGTTCCAAAAAATTACCGAAAATAAAATTTTCACTTCTAAACCTCAAATTATACTCCAAATGATCAATCTTGATCAAAAATTTCATCCAACATCCAAATCTCAACCTTGGGTGGCAAAATGACCATTTTGCCCCACGTAGTCAATATTTTCAATTGACTTCAAATCAGACATCGAATTTCGAATCACCATTTTAAGTCATTTTGGGGGTTTTTAAATTCTCAAATTCATCTTAGAATTTCTATTTGAACTAGTTCGAGGCTTAAATCAACTTGGTTGTACCACTTGGTACAATACTGACCTTTGACAATATTTTCGAGGTGTTTCAAGTATACAAGCATTCTATCTACGGGTCTATAGAGGTCAAGGCCTCACAACAAGTCAAGCTTATCTAGTAAGTAAAGGGAGAAGAAAAGATTAGGTTGTGTAAATTTTAGCACTTGGCCAGAATAATCATAAATTAAGTACAATTCTCTATAAGAAAGAACTTTACTTTCATTATATTACTTGTTTACTATACATGCACTTATGTGGTTCATCCAACAAACATTGTGGCTAATTCTTTTTGCCCAAATCTCTATTCAAAAGTGTGCTATTATTATCTCCACTATCTTTAGTATTCTTTACAGAGGAAAGTATTGTTCCTGTGCTTGACCATATTTGGAATCATAGATCTATGTCCAGCACAAAGAGGATGATGAGCTTGCTAACGAACTCAGAAGCAACATCTTTGATTAGGGTTGACTTGGGGTTGTGATGCTTAAGTCAAATTGGTGTAACCACGAAAAAGTTGATAGGATACGTAAAAGAAAAGGGAATCAAGAAGAAAAGAGAAGAAAGAATTAAAACCCAAAAATACCCTTTAAACATAATAAAACATCAGGGCAAGCGTTGAATGTAAAACAACTATGTAGGTAGGAATCAATATGTTTTAGACAAATATAATATTACAAATGCATGTCAACATAGAATGGAATGATGATCATGCAATTTATTCTTTTTCTTTTTTATTTTATTTTTTCATCACATTTGGTTTTTTTTTTTTTTTGAAAAATTTATATTTTATTATTATTATTTCTAAATCCTGTTTATTATTTATTTTTTAATTGTTCTTTTATTTTCTAGATAAATCCATTAACAAGTTTAAAGCAAAGTTAGTAGCCAAAGGCTTTACACAAAACTAAAGAATTGACTAATTTGACACTTATGCTCTAATAGCTTATATGATTCAAGTAGACTTCTAATTTCACTTGTATCAATTTATAAGCTGGCAATTCACTAAATTGATGTTAGGATAGTATTTTTAAATGGTGAATTGGAAAAGCAACTATACATGGAACAACCAGAAAGGTTCATTATTCTGGGCCAAGAGCATAAGGTTTGGGAGGTTGTCAAATCTTCGTATGCACTTGAACAAGTACTAAAACGATGGCATCAAATATTTGATGAAGTTGTTTTAACTATTTATTATAAAATAAATGACTTTAATAAGTGCATATATAGCAAATTATAAAATGGAAAAGGAGTTCTAATTTTCTTTTATATATATAGATGACAACCTAATATTTGGCATGAATTTGGAACAAGTTAAGGAAACAAAGAAATTTTTTTCAAATAATTTTGCAGTGGAAGATATGAGTGCAATGGATGTTATTTTAAGAATTAAAGTAATCCAAGATGAAAATTACATAACTTTGTCACAATCATACTATATTGAAAAAGTACTCAAAAAGTTTGATCTTAATAATTGTATACTAGCATTTACAACAATGGACTCTCAAATTAAATTAGTTCCTAATGCTAGTAGGATAGTTGATCAATTGCAATATGTAAGAGTAATCGGTTGCCTAATGTATGCAATGACATATATAAGGCCAAACATAGCATTTGTTGTTAGGAAATTAAGTAGATAGACAAGGATTCTAAGTAACTTGCATTTGCAAGCAATAAATAAAATACTTAGATACTTAAAGAAAACAATCAATTAGATCTTTGATATAATGGATATCCATTAGTTCTATAAAGATATTCAAATGCTAGTTATAGCAACTCTAATAAGAGCATGTAATCAAATGTACAGTGGAAAATCTAAACATATTAGGTTAAGACATAGTTATGCCTAACAATTAATTTCAGATGGAATGATAATTATAACTTTCATGAGGTCAAGTGAAAACTTGGCGGATCCTCTGACGAAAAGTTTTGCTGGAAATCTTGTAAATAAGACCTCAAAAGGGATTAGGCTAAAGCTCAAAAGTTAAAGTCACCCATGGTTGAACCTTAGCTCTATTGGGATTTGACCACATGCTCAAACATGAAAATAATCAAAAAATTAAAAATCTAACACAGCAGAATAATAAACTAGCATTTAATCAAAGAAACAATCGAATCTTACAATATCAATGTTTGTATTTTCATGTAATTTTTAAATTAATTATGAATATTCACAAGTTTAAGAGTTATATACCTTACTCTAGATATCATAATCAAGAGCTAATTAAATCAAAAATGCTTGTGATAAAGCAAGAAACCTTTAAAAGAGAATAAGATGGTCTAAAATCCTGTAACTAAAATCTTTGCTTCTTCACCTTTAGAATTTGTCAAATCTTCAACCACCCAAGTGTTTGGCCTCTAACAGTAATCCACACAATGACCAGACAAGACCTTCTCAAAAGTAGGATTTTACTTATGTTATCAAGTTTTGTTTTTAAAACAAAAAGACTAAAAATTTTTACCGAATCTTATTTTTGTCAGACAAAGAAAACTATGTTTTTTTTATTTTATGAAACGGTTGAGAAGTGGCTAAAGGCTTGGAATTTTAGTTTGCTAACATTACAAATTTATATAGCAAAACTAAGTTGTAACCCTAGATACAACAATTGCATTCTAATTCAATTAAGTCCTTATGAATTTAATTAATTTCTCACTTTATTTTAGTCTATTCTAATTAAGTCTAACTTAATTGATTATCTTTATTTAATCTCAATCATGTCATTTAATGTGTGTGACCTATTAGGCTTCTAACATGTTGGCAATAAATATAAATCCTAATCAAATATCAACTTGATAATAGACTTATATTTATATATCATAAGTGGCATCTAGTAATACATCATGATCACCTAAATCTTAGAGAGTCAATTAAAGAATTTGACAAAGCCCTTCAGTGATAAGCTTCTCAATGCAATACAGTCATTTCATCAAATATCTCGGATATATCATAAAGCATGACTCAGTGTCTACTTATAACATTTCATATTAGTTCTCCTAATTTATGACTAACCTTATGAATTTAGGAAACTAACTTTCCTCAAATTCATCGTAGTTTGGCCAAAGACTTTATACAAGTTAATCAAGAATTGAGAATAAGTGACATACATCCCCTCATATCACTTCAGGTTATGAATCCTCTCTTGACGACTCATTCACCTTCGCATGCTTCATGGCATACCCAAAAACACCTTGTTTGAGCATCTGGTAGCGTCCAAACCTGTAAAGATGAAATCAAAGTATGTCATTCCCCACACAAGATGACATGGCGTCTCAAGTCAGAGGACTAGTTGCACAACTATTACATGAGAACATATTCCATATACACTTAAGTGAAATACCAAATAGAGTTCTTATGTTCTGCGAACTTGTTCTTTAACAAACACCTACATGTTATCCTTAAGTATCCCATATACTTCAATCTATGAGATTGATTGCTTACTTTCCAAGTAAAGAGGATTAACATGTACCAGTCTTTGAATATTGTCAATGCCATGTCTTGACAATGCAATGACTAAGAGTAAGTTTAGGAATACGGCTTTGATACATAATGATCTCATAATTATAACAACTTTACAATTCTCTTGCAAGGCCTTTATGTTCCATGAGCTTCATCCATTAGTAATTAATAACTCCTTTTTATTGCACTAATATGAAAGAAAACCTCTATCACATAGTTATGTGATTAAATGTGCATTAAATGACAAAATATATTCCTTAACCGCTCCAATTAGCTCAAGGGGCATATACCAACAGACTCAATGCTTAGTGTAATGTAAAGAATTAAGTTCAATGAGACAAAGAACATATTGTATGTGGTTGCTAGCACTATAATATGATATATGTAATATTCCATTCAAGGTAAAGTACTAGGTACCCATGATGGTAAGGAAAGCCTGAGTAATATACTCATAATAGATCCATAACATACACTTGTTAAAGTGCTTTAGTTACAAGGGCATTGTTGATAAAATCTACCTATGTAGGTGTGAAATGTGGTCATTTTTAATAGTTGAAGAGCTTAACTCTAATAATACTCATGAATAGAAGATGTTGACGCATGGCCATAAAAGTGTCACCTAATACTGTGCATTCATTAGTATTAAAATCATTATGTATGATGTATAAGTTAATCAAATGGAATAACTAGTTCAAAACATAATCTACCATGCAATTTCGATTAATATTAATTGTTTTCACTAAATGAAGGTTCAATTAAAAGATACCTTTATTTATTTAATTGGTTTTCAAGATTATAAAAAATTTAAATTATTTTGAAGGTGGTGGGATAGTGTTGGACATTGTCAACAATAATAAGTATGGGACCCATTCCCACATTAAAAGAAATAAAGAAAAAAGAGTTCTCTAAATAAATAGGAGAATAAGTTCCTAATAGTTGGAATAAAATGGGGCTAAAGTGCAAATTGGACCATGGTTAGACTTTCTAGGCTTGGTCTTGAAATGTAATAAAATTATTTTAATAATATATAAATAATTTATTATAAAGGTACAACTGCAGTTAATTAAATAATAAATTATATTTAAGTTTAAATTTTTAATATTTCTATTGGAAACAAATAGTTATGTATGGTCTCTCTAGTACCATAGCACTCACAAAAACAACTTAAACAATCTTTCCTTCCTTTCTCAATTTTTTTTAGATTTCTTGTACACTATTTTGCTGTAGAAAAATTTTATAAAAGTTTGAAAATTTTCATGTACCAGTAAATGCTTAATAGATTGATTTCGTTAATACAAACCACAATTAATCACTCGGCTTCGTTGTAATCTTAAAGTTTATCACTTGTCAGTCTTTGGCACATTATCAATAAAGACAAATGAAACCTTAAGGGCAATGACATTGATACATAACTTAAAACCATTTCATTATTCTCTGTATTTTGCCGTCTTGTATTCTAACCAAACAATTAACAGTTTTAATTGTTTCGAGTGATTACAGTTTTACATTCTGATGCATAACAGAAAGCCAGCAACCAGCACCTAAAAATTTTTCTGCTTAATTTTAGGATGGATGTTAATATTGTTGATTGATTGATTGATGAATTCACCATTATCTTTTCTTTTATTATTGATGATTTTTTTTTCCAACTATTCTAATCTGACTAGGACATGAGCGAAAGAAAAGACAAGAAATTTGCTCCTATATTCAGTGTCCGCACCATTTGCGGCAGAAATTTGTTCAGAAAACGAATCAACGCAATCTTTGAATATAATAAATTTGGTCCACCATCCCAAGAATAGTTTAAAATATGGAATTCAGTCATAGAAGCACTACAACTTAAGTTGGCTACGGTAAAAAAGATCAATGCACAGAAGGCTTTTGTTTTTGTTTTTGTTTTGCTTTACAGCCACTTCAAACAATGGAATTTTGTAATTTACCATATTTCTTCCCTGGCATTATAAAGTGTTTTTTCTTTTGAACAATTCAATATCATCCGAAATAACATCATGGCTGGAAGTTGTATCATTTTCTTCTACTGAAGCATTCTGAGTCGATCAGCAAATTAAGTAATCACTGGGAAGTTCTAATATGTTAGGACAGCTTGGCAATATCTATTGTAACAGCACTGGTGCTCAAATATTTTTTTTCTTTTTAAGATGGTTTTCACATATAACCTCACATTTTTCAATAACAAAATATCACTTTCGTTCATATATTGTTGGAATATTAGATATCAGCTATATGGGGAGCATTTACACATCAAACAAAATTCTATAGGCAAGGGTACGTTTTGCCTGAATGCAGATCATTCATACCATGTGCTGTAAGGCCAAGTTCTGGGGTTGATTTAGTTAGTTTCCTATCCTGGTAAAAGTAGCAACAGGCTTCCTGCCCCCAACAAATATTTGTCTGCTTTAATATTCTGACTATATTTTAGCTATCCATTAATATTAGGCTAAAGTTAGAACTTACACTTCTAACTGAAATCTCTCAGGGGGTAGAGAGAGCCTATTGCCGACGATCTGTAACTCAGAATATGCTAGCTAGTCAAATAATCAAATGACATATGATTCTATGTTTAAGGGTTATAGTAATTAGCTCGATCATCAATATTATCAACAACTCTAGCTTAATATTCGGACATTTATACTTGTCGTGGGGATCCATGAGCCCTTCTGGATGCAGCATGCAGCTAGTAGTGCGCTGGTTGTTGCAGGATGGCTTCCGATGAGCTATTAATTTAATGATGACACTCGCATCTCAAAAAGCTTGAAAGGACTATCTGCAAACTACATGCAGTTCTAGGGAATGCATGCATACCCAACTCCTTACTGCTGCAGTTTATGTATATACTGGTGAAAATCAGTCCTCACTAATGAACCTACCTTATATAACAGTCAGATTTTCACCAGGTCGCTCTGGCCTGTAACTTTAAAATCTTTATAGTTTCTACATATCTCACACTTCAGCTGCAATGGATTCGGTGTAGTTAAAAACATTAGTTGTGCCATACAAACATATGTATTGGTATTCAATTTTTAAGGTAAAGACATGAGAAAAACTCTGATCAGTTGTTCATATCAGAAGTCACATTTAGAGCTAGTTTTGCTTATCAACTACTAGCTGCCCCAAGATCCTGAACTTGCATTTTATCAAAATTTTACAACATTTAGCCATGTAAAACCAAAACTGACACTATTTCTTTGCTCGTACCTATACTAATTATGCTTTCACCAATGATTGAGATGCACAAGTTTAAGATAACCTTAAAGCTACTTGTATGGTTCACTACAAGTTGTAATCTGCACATATAATATAAAATTGAAATTCAAACAATAAGATATGTTCTTGGAAGATACAAACGTATATAACAACCCTCCTTTTTTTTGCTACCATATACAGCAGAACGTCTTTATTATACAAAGATGCATGATTCTAACTTTATAACTATGGCAGCTTGTGCATTGTTGAATTGTGAGAGAGAAGAAATAAAGATTGTTATGCAGTTTTCAAGGCAGCTAATATAATTGGCTGTCAAGGCTATGTCCGCCTCAGACTGATCAGCAGCCAAGATGATTTTGATTTACTGATAGAACATTAATCTAAACAAAGTACTCTCAGTGGAAGATGGAGCCAAAAGTGTGAAGAATATGACCAACATTTGTTAATGAAAAGCTTCCTACATATAATAGTTGCTTGTTATACACAAACATGCCTAGAGGGTGGCCATGTAACCTATTGGCCTTTAGGTGAGAAGGGGAATGTCTGTTGACCTGATGTCAATGTGGCTCCCTAATTCCATAATCACTTGTTCAAACCTGTAAATATATGTTGTTGAGTACTCATATGGATATTACAACTATGTATTCTTTTATCTCTAAATGCTTACAGAAATTGAAAATATGTTTACATTTATTATCAGCTATATATATAACCAATCATTCAAAGTCACTCCTCTCAAACACTGTGTTTATATCCAGATGTACTACCAACTGAAGGCAAATGAATGTCGTTCATCAGAATGAATTGGTATTTATGAATCAACCACATCTTGGAATAACAATAATTGTGTGGTTTAGTTAAAACACTGTATATATTGGCTTTACATATGGTTAGCTTTCTTAAAACATTCATTATCTGTCATTGACATTCAAAGCCCACTCAAGATCCCTTCAATGCTTGTCATCCTTGTCATTATAGCAGACCACTAAGTAGATAAACAGGCTCCCCCTCAATCTTTAAAATATTTGAAAGCATCTCCAAGGGAATATTAACATTGATCATTTTGTTTGTTTTTCATTTTAAATAAAGGCAAATTTTCTCAATTATGAGAAGCCTCAAGAAAGAGAAGCATGGCCAACATATATAGCTCCAAGTACATAGTACTGTCTCTGGTGGCTTCTCCAATTCTCAATCTATTGTTTATCATCAATCTTTATGCTAGTGGAAATTGGAACCTGAGTTGGACTTTTCAAGCTGCAACAGAAGCTGAGGCAGTGGCAGCTATATCCTGCTCAGGCCATGGAAGAGCATACCTGGATGGTTTGGTTCTTGATGGAAAAGAACCACTTTGTGAGTGCAACTCATGCTATGCAGGCTCTGACTGCTCTGTTTTTATACCTGGTTGTGCTGCAAATGCAGATGGGTACCCTCCCCCCTCTCTCTCTTGCACACACACACACACACGCACGCACAAAAGATATCAGAAAGTCTTGTCAGCTTGTTGTTCAAGATTAAGTGTTCATAATTGAAATTTGTTTAATTGACAAACTGTGAGTAGGATAGCCCTGAACGAATTATAGAAAATAGCTTTGGACTGCTTTTTTTTTTTTTTTTTTTTTTTTGAGATCTCAAAGATTTATTAGCTTTAAAAAGAAAATATCTTAAATAACTTAGTTTGGTGTGATCAGAAATAATCTATACACGGTAATCTTACCTATCTAATAGTATCAAGAGAAGTTACTACAGTTAAGTTTCTCCAGCCAAGAAATTGACACCTTACAGATTTGATGTTTTGCATTAGGATTCCCTTGGAAGGTTTATCAATTTTCTTGATGCAGCAGCATCCTGAGATTATATTATCTGTTTCTTAATGAAAAATTTATAGAAAACATCAAATGAAGTAATCAATGATGCTTTGATAGACAACAATGACAGGTTCAAAAATGGTAGAGGAGCAAGCAGTAACTCTGGTTGTCAAATGATTTCATGAAATTTCAGCAATTATTTTCTCAAACATTTTCATGAACAGATCTTTTTTATTCCAAAAATTGAGTTAATATTATATAAAGGGCTTACAGATAAAGAAAAACCAGTGGCTGCCATCACGCCTGAATGTAGACCATGCTTATGATATACAGCTAGGGCATGTTGCGGCATTAATTTGCTGATCTGCTACATTTGATTCTCTTTTTTAGCATAGTAAAAGTATTAACAGTTTTCTTTCATGGTTTATTTCAATTATTTAGTATTGAAAGGTACACTAGAATCAAGGGAAACAACCCTGAACAAAATTCATAGCTTGTCTATTAAGTATTAAGCTGACCCCATCAACTTCTTTTACAGATAACTGATCTATCTAAATTCATCTCTCTATGTTGTCACTATGGCTGCATTTGGTTGCTTTGTTGCTACTTATTTTTAGCTATTTGCTTTTTCTCATTTAGATTTTTTACCTACACAACAATTGTCAATGCTTGCTGAATGCTGAGCATATTTTCAGTCTTACAAATATGCCTGATCCTATACCTTTGCATTGGTAGCTCTTCTGATGACACATTTCTTACTGCAATCTATCATTGAAAAAGTTCATAACGATCCCATCAGGACAACCAATTTTTCAAACACTAGCTCGTATTTGCAGGGGAGATCCACTATTTTTGGAACCTTTCTGGGTGCAGCATGCAGCTAGTAGTGCACTGCTAATAGCTGGGTGGCATCGAATGAGCTATACATTTAATGATCACACTTATATCTCACAAGAGCTTGAAAGGCTCATCCGCAAGCTACATGCTGTGGTAGGAAATGCAGTTACAGACAAGAGATTTATAGTTTTTGGTGCTGGCTCAACCCAAGTCATTAGTGCAGCAGTTCATGCACTCTCCCCTGATAATGCTTCATCACCGGCAAGGGTTTTAGCTTCGATCCCTTACTATCCGGTCTGTTCTGCTAACTTTGTTCTGTTTTCACTTGTAGCATAAATTGTTCACACATATATGATGTTGAAAATCAAAACTTTTACAGTTATATAAAATACAAACAGAGTTGTTTGAGTCGGTGAATTTCAAGTTTCAAGGAGATACGTCCCAATGGAAGAACAGTTCAGATAGTGGTGCAAATATGATTGAGTTTGTAACTTCACCAAACAATCCTGATGGACAACTAAACAAGGCAGTTCTTCGTGGTCCACATGCCAAAGCAATTTATGATCGAGCGTATTACTGGCCACATTTTACACCAATTCCAGCTCCTGCAGATGAAGATGTAATGATATTCACACTTTCTAAGCTTACTGGTCATGCTGGCAGCAGATTTGGGTAACAATCAAACTGCCATTCCCTTGTGAACTTACCTATTCTAATACATCATCCACGTTATAGCTGCTTTATTTGCTATTATGGAAGTGGAGGGCATTTCCACCGCACGCAAATAGAAACCTATTCACATTTGTTTTTGTGCCTTGTATAGGTGGGCAGTGATAAAAGATGAGAGTGTCTTCGATAGAATGACAAAACACATCGGCGTAAATTCCATTGGAGTTTCTCGAGATAGTCAGTTAAGAGCTTTGAAGCTTCTGAAAGTAGTGCTTGAAGGGGGAGGAAGAGAAATATTTGAATTCGGACACGAGACAATGAAAATCAGGTGGGAAAACTTGGTCAAGGCGTTATCATCATCAAACCGTTTCTCTCTCCAGAAAATTGAACCTCAATACTGCACCTTTTCCCATGAAGTCAGAGAATCTTCCCCAGGTAATTCTGTCACCCTCACTCTCCAGAAAAACGAAAGTGATGCTTACATTACACACACACACACACAAAAGACTATGGAAAAACAAAATGCAGTCATGGAGCTTGAGCTGTTGTAGTTCTCCATATCTGTCTACTTCTCATCTCATTCATTTCCATTTCTCATAAAGCTAAA
Source organism: Theobroma grandiflorum (assembly GCA_036013995.1). NCBI lineage: Eukaryota > Viridiplantae > Streptophyta > Magnoliopsida > Malvales > Malvaceae > Theobroma > Theobroma grandiflorum. The sequence continues at coordinate 13,241,954 of CP142126.1, forward strand.
AAGTTAAATATATATTTATATTGGAGAACCGATACATAGTGAGTGCATAATCAATGGCAGCTTATGCTTGGCTGAAATGTGAGAGGGAAGAAGAAAAAGATTGCTATGCAGTCCTCAAAGCAGCCAATGTTATTGGCCATGAGGGAGGTGTGTTCGGTGCTGAAGATCGCTATCTCCGCCTTAGCATGATCAGAAGCCAAGATGATTTTGATCTACTGATAGACCGGTTGAACAAATTAGTTTCAGAGGAAGCTGGTGCCAGAATCATGTGAAGAACGCGATCGTCATCTATTGATGGAAAGTTCTTAACCGAATTTCAATACTTGTAACAGAGAAGTACTTTTAGACATACCTAGAGAAAGGTCATGTTCAGTGACCTGAACTACTGGTAGATACATAACGTGATACCCTGTTGCTCAAACCTGTAAAATATGTTGGCAGTGGCAAATGCCCATGATCTGAAAACCTAGTACATAATGCAATGCTTCAAATTGATACATAAACCTTGGAGAGGCTTCCAGATCAAAGCCTTCCAAACAAGTTTCCTTACAACACCAGCACACTAGTCATAAATCACCCATGAAACCCCTTTACTTAGTAAGACAACATCCAGGGTAGCACCCAGCACTCTGTGACAATCTAGGGACTTGACCCCAATCTGTTCTGCTTGCACTTGCTGGCCCTCCAAAGTTGGAAACACAAACTCAGCATAACATCTGTTCCAACACCCAGAAATCACCAATAACCACCCCCCATCCATGCCAATCCTGTTAAATTACAAGCAGCCTTAAAAATACAAAAAACTCCAACACTTTCCGACACTATTTTGATGTCTCCACTCTTTTGCACCCAGAAAAAAGAGTTACTAGTTAAATTGTCATTTTGCTGAATCCTAGTACCATCCTCCTCCCAGATTTCTAACTTGATATAATGTCATCTAGGTTTTTTCCATTCTTTATTCTCATATATTGACGTAAGATTTTGAAAAAAAACCAACAAATCCAAAACAAAATGTTGAGATATATATAGCATTCTGAGGATAATACTTCCTTCAGTAAGTGAACCAGAATTCAGTCCTGGAAAAGAACCAAATTGTTAAAATATAATAATGAACCAGAATTCTGGATAGACACCCAACAACATTGCTTGACTACAGAACGTAGAAAATTGAAGCTAAACAACATAGAGAACAAAAATGGAACTGCAATAATCTTCAACAACACATTTTCTCAGATCAGAAAGAAGTGCAAGTTCACATTGCTTCTCATTGTCCTATACAGATTACCTGTTGGTAAAGAAATTGCTATAAAAGTAAACCAAGAATAGTTCAGAATAACCTAAAACAAGCATTAGACTAGTTGTATAGATGGGCAAAACGATATTCCATTTCCCTTACCAATCATAATTTACATGAGTTATTACACAAAGTTACATTGAGAGTTCATACCATAACTGACCTTTTAGATGACCGTCGGTGTTTTAAAAGGTTGATTTTTATTCTCCTCCTCAGTAAAAAGCATAGAAATGCTAGGACAACAATCAAGACTAAATAAACTTCAAAGTGAAGTCCCCAAAAATACTCTACCAAAAGGTGCCTGCTCTTGCCGCCACAATTGCAATCACAAATACTTCGTAGTAAACTCCTTTCGGAAGTGACTTCTGGATCAAGAATAAAGTCTACAGTCATGGCTTCTTCTCCCAACCAGATACTTGTGGCCTTTGATTTGTACCCAGGCACAGCAGCCATAACTACAAACACATTCATCAGTTTACATCATACAGGTTGTTATTGCTTACTTCAACAAGATATTTCAACGCTTATAAACCAAGGTGACAGTTTATTAGTCACTAATAAAAGTCACTGTGACCCCTATAAATATAAACTAGGCATTCTCTACTGGGTTTATAGGCAAAAGATCATAATTTATATTCACAAAAGAAAGCAACAAATTACTGCTTTATCATATAGCTCTTTCAGAATGTGGCATGATTTGAAAAATTGTAATTGATAAAAAATGCCATCAAACCAATATCCTGAACCATACACTGCATGGAATTGTTGCTCGACAATCAACAAGAGATGAGCAAAATGTTTGGAATATGTATTCAACCAGCTCCAAAAAAACCAAGTGCAAGCCTTATCTAAGAACTTCTTCAGTTGCACAATGTTATTGTTGCTCTTTGACCAACTACTGCATGTTAAATTCATCGTATTACACTTATGTTTCCCGTTCAAATCATTCTAATGCCATCACCAAGAGTCCCTACATATATCCCACCTTACTAACAATCCCCAAAAAGAGTCTTACGCAATGCTAATAAACATTTTATACCTTCATATCTTTCTACTGGAACAAGTAAGCGATGATAATCAGCAAATGCCCTGCCGGCTTCAACCTGTCAAGACCAGGGGACCAAGAAACAAGTTATTATGAGAAAGCAACAAGTCAAGCCCATCAGTTGATTAAACAGCGTCAAAATATTTATATAAGCAGCAATGATAGTATTTTGTTAACAATAATTATAAGACTAATTCAGTAACAATCAACACGAGTACAAGCAGCATGGATACTGCTGCAAAGAATCTTCCAGAAAAAGTGCTGCGAATGACAACACCAATCAAAAGCACTTGGTCCATCTTACAGAAGAGATTCTAAAAAGAAGGGTCACAGCAACTAAGATATGAAGCATGTATATGGATGTAAAAAAGAGTCCAAAAAATTTGCTAAGAATGTACAGGCGAGCCATGTTTTTTCTTTTTCTAGAGTGATTGCTGCAAAGTAATAAGTGGTCTCCTAACCAGAAGAGGCTGGTAAATGAAGGAAAATAACTATGATGAAAGGTTCAAGGTCAATCCTGGTTCTTAAAAATTCTTCAGAAGTTACATCCTAAAAGGAAAAGAAATGAAGTTAAGAAATTCCAAAATGCTTTCTGTTCTCCCATAACAGGTAGGAGAAAAAACTATGACATTTAGAAAACCCTAAAAAGGTCCTGGCCAAAAAAAGAAAAAAGAAGACCATGATTATGTAAGAAGAATTAAATTTTCCATTCTAAGGAAACAATTGATTGTCAGTGATCATAGTCGATGTCATACAAAATTTGAAGAGATTTTGTTAAACAAAGACAAGAAAGTCAATTACTATCATTTAATTCCGGTGACTAAACATTGAGATTGATACATTTCAAATCATAATCCTTACAGTATGATTTATGCAAAAATAATTGGGAGATTAAGGATATATCTGTCTTATGACTGCATGTATAGCTGTGAACACACCGTGTAATTTATTCTCGTGATCGTGATCGACGCAGGCAACGGCCTTCCACTATCTGACGAAAAGACCCTTCCATGAACTCCTGTCTAAAAATGTACAAGTCATGTAGATCAATGATTCATAGACAACAAACTGTGAAAATATTCAACTTTGTTGAATATTTAAGGTTGTCTTAAAATTCCATCAAAAAAGAAAAGAAAATAAAAAGAATGTTATCCACAATGCCTCCAATAGAATAGATGAATATAGAACAATTTTATACAACCATGAAGCAGAAAGAAAAGGAAATCTATTCATTTTTCAATACAAGACACGTTTAAAACCAATGGACAATGTACCTTCACAAGGCTTGCAACAAGATTTAGCATGCTCATTTTGTTGTACTCCCAAATGGTAGGAAGCTGCACATTTTTATTCCGAAAAGAACATAAATAAAAGCAACAGGATGATAGCAAAAACAAGAATGAATGTTAAATAGTTAATTGTTCAAATCAGGCAGAAAGGAAAAATAAAATTGAAGTACCACCACCAAAACCCTAGGACTAACTAATTGAAAAAGATTTAAAACTAAGAAGGCAACAAAAAAAAGAAATTCTTTGTTCCTTATATATTAAAGAGAAAGAAAATTAAAAAGGAAGAATGCTCATGAATGCAATAATATTTATCTAAAGTATCCATAGAATAAGGCTAACCTTAATTGCTATAAATGTTCCTCTTCATTTTCATAGTAATGTTAAGCAATTCAAGAGGTTGATCATGCAACTCGACTTTCACCATGGACATTAAAAGCACGTCGATCTGCTAAGTTTCTTAATGATCGAAAGCAAGTCAGAAAAGAGACAAGAACCAAAAAAGGCAGAAAAGAGGGACATTGACAAGACATTGCAAAGACCAAAACCCCTAAAGCTAATTTGGCAATATAATTTCTGATATTCTTCAGTAACAACATTACAGAGATTGAATATTTGAAAACACGGTGATGAAATAAAAGACCATAAGGCCTATTCTAAGAAAAAAGCAAATAATATAAAGTAGATGGCCACCGTACTAAATTTGCCACAATTACATTGTGATATATGAAATAGTTTTAAACATTCTTTACCACACTCACATAGCCTGCCCCCAAATTGCATTAAACACACCTTCAAAAGAATTAACTAACTACTCGGTTTTCAAAGAACCATGGCAGAAAGACAATAAGATTCTACATCCCAATGCTTAAGGTTCTAACCAAAAACAATCACTTTATATGACTATAAAAAGAACTTTTACTTATTTGAACTCTGTTCAGGATAAAATATAAAAGAAAGAAGGAAAAGAAACGTTGAAGAGAGCTGAGAGATTTTTTTTATCTAAAAGAAGACCACAATATTAAGTTTCTGAGCTAGAACGAGTTTATTATCACTAAATTTTAGCAGCAATTCAATATAAAACTCATTACAAGTATAAAGAAGAGGCTCATAATGTAAACAAGATGAGAAGAATGCTAAGTCATGACAATGCCTCCTCCCCATCTCTTAAGCATGTTCATTTATTGTTTGTATTACAAAAGAAAGAAGAGATCACCATCTTTCAAAAGTTCAGTCCACCAAAGAATACAATTCTGGCTAACCATAAAGGGCACTAAAGTTTCTTCTCCATTCAGTTGGGACTTGAGGGGAAAAAGTAAAAGAAGAACACTAAACAACGCCATTCCTTAAAATTCCAGTTCTATCAAATACATAATAAAAAGTGAAAATACAAAGTTTCTTCAAAAACCATATCAACAATTTTTTTCCCCCAAAAAACAAGGGTTCTTCCACAACTTGTAAAGAATATATTGACACTATCATGCAAGTCTTAATCCGAGTGAGAACATACTAATATTGTCAAGTAAAAGATGACTTAGATAGAATTCTAACCTCCTTAGCATTAGGCCATTTGTTATCACTAATCTCCAAGGTCAACTCAAAACAACCACCATATATGTAGTTCCAATCTTGCATGCCACCATATATGGGGTACCTGCATTAAGTTGAATCAATTGCTGTACAGCATAGCAGGAAACGATAATGAAAGGGGACTTGTAATACAGAATATGGAAACTTAAGTATAAATGAAGAAAAAGTTACATGGTTTGCAGGGTAATTAATTTCTCTAACCATAATCTGCAAACAAGTTGCTTACCAGGATGCTCCATTTGTAATGCCTCCTTTAAATTCCTTGCTCAAAGACATGTTATAGTGAGATTGGCTATATACACTTGCCAGGAACCGGAATGTTCCATCATCAGGACAAGCATAATAATTCCTCCTGGTATTCATACACATGAACATGGGAAGTTATGTATTGTATTTAAAAATGTATTCTGCATCAATGAAATAAAAGGCTTAATGGTACATGAACACCATTCTTTACAATGTTCATAAGGTGAAGAGTTGTAAAAGAGTCACATTGCTATATAGCAACATTGTGACAAGTGAAGCTTATTATTAAGGTTGCCATTATTAACAATAGAAAAGGCATAGCAACCAACAACCATTCAGTATTGCAGAAAAGATCATGGCAAAATCACCAGCACCCATTAAAGATTGTGTTACTGGCCAAAATGTAATTAAATCAAATATATGCTGAACAAATTAAAAATGATCGAAGGGAACAAAAGCCTGGATACCACATTATGGAAATATGCAATCTAAAATATGTTTAACTGATGAAACATCCAATTTCTCAACATCTAATAATCAAATCAAGAAAATCTTGACTGAAAAGGAATCATACTGGTTTGACTAAACCACGAATAAAAGCTCAAAGCCTAGCATGCCCAGATGTAAAAGCAGATAGTTTAACACGCCTAGAAATGATCTTTGAGATCATAAGACACAGGAGCAACAAGGAACTTAAGTGATTAAATAGGTGCAAATTTGAAATTTTAAAGCTGATAATGAAAGAAGAATAATCACCTTTTATCCTGAGTGCCATCCCATGGATAATTTGCAACGAGTGCACCCTGCGAACAACAAAATGTTATTAAGGACTCCTCTCCTCATGTTTCTTGAAAATAGTTTCTAAGCAAGATTAAATTCATAACCTCATCTATCAACATCATTATCAGATCATGAGACAGAATTCCATATGTACATTATTAAAGGTACAATCTTTCACTAGATCTGGATGCTAAACATCTAAATTGGTGATACCACAACTTTGGAAAATTAAAGCACATCAGGACTGGAAAAATATGCCAACTGTACATATGGGCACACATTAACTGATACACCAAGTTACTTTTGAAAAGCTATTTTGAGATTGCTTCATGATGAGAACAAGCAAGCACACTGTCTTTTTACAAAAAGAGTATTCTCATTTTTATATTTGCTTCATTTTCTAACCCTTGTTTTATTGAAACAGAATTTTAGAAGTTTATACCATAAGATATTGGTCAGCTTGGTGGACAATCTTATTATTTAGTAAATCTCAAAGTCTTAACTTATAGCAAAGTACTGAATAAGTCAGAAGCCTTCCTAATAAGTCCATTCATGATAAACATGCATACAAACTGTTGCGCATGCAATTGTGGTCAATGTAGTCAATTTACTCCAAGATCAATGGAGCATTACAGTCCTATGCTAACTGGGGATATAGGATTCATATCACTTCCATCAATTCAATCAGTGTAAATTTCAGTTTCTTGAATAATGAATTTCACATACACATTAACGGCTCATATTTACTGAAATATCATGGAAACTATTTCTCATTTTTGTCAAAGTTTACACAATCTTCTATCCTTTCTCATATACATATCTACATGCATGTCTCCAAACTTGGAATTCCAGAGACTCATTCACTCAACATTTAGCAGATTCTCATGACATAATACAAAACTGAACATTGTGAACATTCAAATTCATACATATTGGTCAGAATAAATAATCAGGTACATTGCATGCAACATTATAATGACAAGCAGAATAAAGTCCTTATGATTAGCTTCCAATTTAGCACTTAATTTATCTCACAAAGTTGTTTACAACTTTTTTGGGGGCCTTATAAGAAAATCAAGTCTATAACTTCACTAGAATTATGAGATAGAGTTGGGTGATCAAAGCATCTTTGGTATTTCAAATTAAAGTTAAAAAGAAAAGGCCGTTCCAAGACAGTAGAATTGGGAAGGGAAGCTTCTCCTTCTATCATTTATGATTTGACTCTTCTATGTTATCATGTTTATCTTCAAATGCAGTCCTTAACCACCTTTACACCAAGAATTTAAATCAATCTAAATTCAACACAAAAACTGAAAGCAACAGCCATCATCAATATCCAATAACAATAGCACTCAATGTTTTTACTCAATATGACATGAAAAGTGAGAACAAAATATTACCCCATGCAAACTTGCAGATGCTGTGAAATGTATCTCTCTCAACCAACTCATAATTGCTTTTGTTTCAGGTTGTCGAGCATCCTCATAATCATTCCAAGGAAGGAACTGGCAGATTTCATTAGTCATGGTCATTTAATCATGGGGAAAAAAGGAGCAAATCAAATAAAATCAAGGAATAAAAAGCAACCTATAGCAAGACAATCAATTATCAAACTACCAGAAGAGTGCAAGCACAAAAATCAGGATTCAAAAATAAATTTTGCCAAAAAAATGAACCCTTAGTTGGAATCATTTTCAATGATTTCGACGAAAACTACAAGTAGAAAACATATCCCATTCTAATATTATACCAAATGAAAAATATGATAGCAACATTCACACCATCCACAATTTTATTACTTAGATAAAATTAAACACTGGATTTAAGGAATTAGGATCTTAAAACAATCTTTGATTTCAAGTTTTAGCTCTGTCAAATTAATCCAATGATACCAAGATGTTATAAAATGCTTTTCTTTTTCTAATCCATCTTCTTTAACATAAAAATTATAGGACTATAAGCATTGCTCCCTAGCTGTTTATCTTTAACGAGAATGCCAGGTCTGAAATTTTTATTAAATTCTACATGTCTGAAGTTCAGCAAGGCGAAACCATCTACAAATAAGGATGTGCAAGGGTTATTCACATTTAAGCAAAACTATTACAACATATAAAAAGATCAAAAGGAGCAAACGGATCAATTTGTATCGCATCCTTAAAAGCCAAGTAGCCATTGCGTGGCTTTCCTAATTTAGTCTACATACCTCTTTCCTGCATGATGTTATGAAAAGTATGGTAAGTCCTGCAATTTAGAATAAGAATCCTGATTTGAAGAGCATAATCCTTGACACTCTCATGATTCAATTAGGATTTTTGTAACTTGAACTTGTTGATGAAGTTATAGAACACTAAAATACACCTTTCCACTTTGGATATATCCCACTCTTAGAAGACTCCATTTGCTTGTGGTTTTAAGGTTCAACTTGGATTCAATCACCTCTAAATAAAACCAACATTGCAAAAGAGTTACCTGATCTGGAAAATCTCGATTTAGATCAATACCATTTGCATTACCACGCCTCCTAAGAGAAAACCCATCAGGATTCATTGATGGAAGTATGTGAAGGTGAACATTTTCAACAATCAATTTAACCTGTACTATCAATAAATGTTATAGGTTAGGCAATTTTTTTAATATTCAAAATAAGTTAGAGACATTATAAAAAACATTTTAAGATCATTAAAGATGAATGTAATCCATGCATGCATAACCAGACAAAAGTAAAGGGAAAGCAGATTTAATCAACAGACAATCAGGTAAAAGGATAATCTTATGAAAATAACATTTGTAAGTTTGAGGAAGGATAAATAAACCAATTTTTCTATGGGAGTTACAATTCTACAGCCATTTTGGCTGGGAAGATGCAGCCATATGAGTAGTGGATCACTCACATAACTGCATCTGAATTCATTCATGCTTATGGTGTGAGTAAATAGACATGAATCCTTTTTTAATGATTGAATGTCTAAAAATATCAGCATATAATACCCAATGCAAATACAAAATATTTCAAAACTGTTCAGATGTATAATTCAGTTCTCAAGCAGACCAATTTTTACAACGACCATATGTGTGCTCAATTTACGTAAAAAAACATCTTACTGAAGCCCATCCACACCACTCTCCAAAAAAAAGATATTAGATGTCACTAAAATGTCTTAGAAACAACTTGAAAATATGCAAGTATCTTAAAATAGCCCCAAGCTTCAACAAATCACAACAGAGAAAACATCATGATATGTAAGAAACCACAGTGCATAAACCCAGAACTATTTATCACAAAACAACAGTGAAAAATGCATATAAGTCTTGTCCACAACATCATGCAAAAAATAGGAGAGATACACTTACATGCAGTCAAAGGAATAGAAAAATACCAGTGGATCACTCATATAGTTGTCACATATCCAATTTGCAAGAAGTATGAGAAGCTCGCGACCAACAGGTTCATCACCATGCACATTACCAACAAACTGCAATACCAAGCATATCAAGCTTTGCGCTAACCCATGTAAAAAAGAATAGTGGTTCATTAAATAGGAATTAAAACTCATTTATAACAAAAATTGGGCCATGACGATGCAATAGAAGGGAAAACAAACTTCAAACACCATATATAGAAAACAAAAAGAACACCGTCATGCTGACAGGATAGGAAATAAGTTTTCATAAACAACTCATGTTTGTAACAATCACATCCTTTATTTACTCGCCTTGTTATATAGCTTGAAACAAAATTAGACCACAGCACCTTTAAACCTCAGTTACAAACTTCACGGGCAGAATGTAAAGCAAGGCAATATTTTCTAGGAAGAAAGGCCTAAAGAATCAGAAAAGCCCTATAAAACAGGGATCTTAGCAACTAAATTACAAGCATAAATAAGTTAGTAGGCTTATAGTACATTATAAAGAAAGTTAAAGAAACAACTCAAATTTCTGGGTGCCAGACACTCAATGGTAGGATACTTGATAAGGAACAGGGTACATTTTAAGAAAATGAACTAGAGAAAGTTGGTGACTCGAAAAAGCTTTTATCATAGAACAGGAAGGGTGAAAAGAAAGTTCTAAATTTGCAGTGTTCATTTTTTGTGCTTTTATTATTGGATTTGCTTTCAAATGCAAGTCAACTTCCACTTATGTTCCAGCATTGCTGGTTCCAATGTTTTTCCTCCCAAAAACACTTCAGATAGCATACCCCTTGAGAAGATTTAACTATAATCAGGTATTTCCTTGTTGATGCTAGTTCTTTAATTCTTTCGTAACTTCTGTTAGCATACTACCAGGTTGCCTGTAAATCAGCTACCATAAAACAGCAAAAAATATATATTTGTGTTTCCCCTCATACAAGCTTGTAATGTTTTGATATTTCAAATTTTGTTCTTTACTTTTATTAATTTCTTTAATGCCATTTCTAAGTTCCTATCCCTGTTAAAAGGGAATCATTTGTAAACAGCCATTTCACATGAGCTTAAAAATTTTCTCACCAAACCCCAAGTCCTTCAGGGTAGAAAAATAAATTATCAATCACTATTAAATCAGTGGACATCCATGTATGTTTATAAATATCAGAGCACTAGATCATTTACCTTGAATGCAGGTTCAGGTTCTTCCTCACCTGGTTTGTCAGAAATCTCTATCACCCACTACAGAAAATGAATCACTAAACACTGACTAAAATAGACATGAGATAAAGCCTTATAAACACAAATAATTTAAACCATTGTCATAAAAGGAGAAATCACTAGGAAAAATTTGTCAACAACTATGTACAGAAAATGAAGCAAGTTCAAATGAAATTATTACCAGTGGAACACCTTTCACACTCGTTCCAATACTGAAGCCAAAATCCAAAAAGCCCTCAAAGAGAGTAATAAGGAACCAATCAGTATATAACCCTCATGGAACACTAAACTACTCCATTCATCACCCCCATCTATCAATTTTTTGGAAAAAGCAAACTCCTACTTGATGTCATCGTATTCTCTTGCAGTGGAAATAGGGCAAGATTCTAACCAATCAATGCAAATAAATAGAAATAATCACCTGTATATCCTTGAAATGTGACTACATCTTTGCCCAAATTCCTTCACCGCCTTTTCCAGTTCCGAATTAGTCATATAGCCATGAGCAATATCGATACTGAAAAAAATTTCCTCAAATTATTCCAAAAAAAGAACTAAAATTTAAGCAAAATTATAAAATTAAATTAAATAAAAAAAAAAAGGCACCTTGGCTGAGACTGGTTTTCCTCAAATAAATGCCTTGTAATAGCCGCATAACTATCATTTCTAAAACCTAAATGAGACAGAGACAAAGAAATAAAATCTACAACAGCGAAAAAAGGAACAATCAAACATGATGATTAAAGGCGGTGTCGCAATAAAATCTGGTCAAACCATGCAAAAGTCAGAGATCAGCGGCTGCCAATTATTCTTAGGAACGTGAATTTATTTACTTATAATAGATGGATCAAACAGAAGAGAAAATTAAAGATCTTAAGTTGTAAACTGAAGCAATTAATTGAGGTTTAGCGAGAGAGAAAGAGGACCTGAATAGAAAGAGGTGCTGCGTTGGCCGCCTCTGGCGATAACGTGGCGAAGAAAGAAGGAGAAAAGGAGACAAATGACGAGATTCATCTTTTTCTTTTCCTAACTAATGTATGGGAGCTTCAGCTCAACTTCAGGCGAGTTTTCCTTTCTCCTAACGATCTCCAGAGACAGAGACAGAGAAGAGGGGGAAAGAGGGAGAAGACGGGAACGCGCGTGGTGGGGCGCCTGATTTGAGGCCCAAGGTGGATTCGGCCATTGGGTCTTAGATTTGGGCTTAACCATTTCTGGTGTAAGTGACACATGTATGACTTTTAATTTAAAATAAAAATTAATTAGATATTGTTATAAATATTTTTATGAATATCCATTTATATTATCTATATCAAAATTTAAATGTAAATTAGATTAAATAAATATTAAGATTTAATCCATCTAACTCTTAGTATTATCTTCATCTTGTAAATTCAATCTAGATAAGAGATTATTAGTTTATAAATAAACTCCTTCACTTCATTATAAAGATCTTCTTACTCCCTCTAAATGTTTTTTTTCCTCTAAATACTTTTTCTTATATTTCTCTTATAGTTGTTATTTTAAAATTTATTTCAAATGCATTATCAACACAATTCTTTTATCTCTCAAGTTTTAGAATTATTATATTTTCATCATCTTCAAATTTCAAAAGAATTTCAATGATTGGGTTTTAATTTTTTATTTTAAAAAATTAGGTAAGTGACTTGATATCTATTTATTATTTTCATTCTCTAAAAATCAATCTTAATATTAATTTTACTATCATGTAGTATATATTTTATCCCTTAATTGGAAAGTGAATTTGCTATTATATAACTATTAATGAAAAACCATGAATGTCCATTCCCTAAAGTGAATGTGGCAAACGAGCTACTAATAAAAATTATGAATGTTCATTCTTTAAAATAAATGAGATAAACGAGTTATTAATAAAAAATTATAAATCCATCTATTTCTTGAAGTGAATGCGACACCATTTAATAATTATGGTCATAATCATGAATCTATCCATTTTCTTGAAGTGAATGCAATATTATTTAATAATGATGGCCATAATAATTTACACTATCACTATTTTAATTATAATTTTACCATCAAAAATGGATGGATAATTTTATCATATGAATTTAAAAATAATTTTACCATTAGAAGTGGATTGATAATTTTACTATCAAAAGTGGATAGATGCCTTAACTCACTAAAAAATAGATAATCCACCAGAAGTGGATAACCCATCATATATGGATCATTTACCAAAAGTAGATGTATACTTGTAACCTACAACAAATAGATGAATACTTTCAATGCACTAGAAATACATGGATACCTTGACTCACTAACCTACCAGAAGTGGATAACTTATCAAAAAATGGATAAATACTTATAACCCACCAAAAGTGGATAAATAATGAGAAGAATAAAAAGAATATAGAAAACGTATTGTTATTGATGTGGCATGAAAGATCATTGGTCACGTATCTATTGTACGTATTAAATTTTATCAAGCATCATTGAAAATTAAAACATCTTATGATAATTTTAATCATGGCCAAATTGATATAGCACATCAAGATATTTGTCCACCTTGAAAGAGGAATTGATTACATGATTAGTAATAAAAATATTTATTATTGATTTTCTTATCATAAAAAAGGAATTGATCATCTGATTTGTAATAAAAATATCCAAGAATAAACTTAATAGTAATTGGTATATTTAGTATAACTATATTATAAAGATGCTTTAATATGTTTTCATTATATTTAAATGATATATTTTTATTATGTTTTTTAATTCTATATTTAATATTCTTTTATATTAACTTGTAAGTTTCTTATTATATATGTCTTATTTTATTGAAAAAAAAAGTATAGATATTCATATTGTTGGATCCAAGATCTATAATGTAAATATATGTCTACCAAATTGCTATAACACACACTATATTTAAAGACAAGAAATATTTTTCCTACTTGACAACGAAAAAAAAAAGTCAATATTAATTCAATATCTAGTAGTCCAAGATTAATTGAAGGTTCTAGAAGAGCTAACATTTTATTACTTTAAGGAATAAAGTAATAGAGGATGTATTATTTTCTATTAAGTCTCAAAGAAGTTTATTAAATTTTAAATATATTCGTCTGAATAGATATCATATTGAGACAACGAATGAAAGAAACACTTAATATCTCCATCTTACATCTATTATCTCAAGTAAGGAATTTGTGTTAAAAAAAATTACTCACTTTGTTTTCTAAATTAAACTACACAAATATTAGAAACTCATAGTAAACTAGAAGTTTACTAATGATTTTAATGTTTAGCATGACCGGTTGGACCATCCCGGATCAAGAATGATGTAAAAAAAATGATTGAAAATTTATATGATCATTCATTGAAAAACCAAAATATTTTTCAATCTAACGAAATACTAATATGCCGTTTGCTCTCAAGGCAAATAAATTATAAGGCTATCACCAGTTAAAGTTGTGATTGAATTTCCTATGTTTTTGAAATGTATTCAGAGTGATATATGTGGACCTATACATCTATCATGTGGACCATTTAGATATTTTATGATTTTAATCGATGCATGGACAAAATGGTCACATATGTGCTTATTATCAGTTTTCAATTTAGCATTTGCAATCATTCATTTGAAAGCACATTTTCCTGGTTATGTAGTCAAGATTATTTGTCTTAATAATGCTAGTGAATTTACATCTCAAGTTTTTAATATTGTAAATTAGTTGGAATAACTATTGAACAACCTGTTACTTATGTTCACACACAAAACAATCTAATAGAATCATTTATTAAACACTTCTAACTAATTGTAAGGCTATTACTTATGAAATTCAAACTCCTAATATTTGCTTAAGGGCATATCATTTTGGATGCAGTAGCATTTGTATGCATTAGGCCAAATAAGTTATTATAAATTCTCTTTATACAATTGGTTTATGGTGAAGAACTAAATATTTCTCATCTAAGAAATTTTGGATGTGCGGTATATGTTTCAATTGCTCCACTATAATACATAAAGATGGGTCCTCAAAAAAGGTTAGGAAAATATGTTGGAGACAAATCTCTATTTGCAATTAAATATTTAGAATTATCAATAGGAGATTTATTCATGAAAAAGTTTGTCAACTATCATATTGATGAAACAATTTTTCCAACATTAGAGGGAGAAAAAATAAGCAGCTGCAAAAGAAAATTTCTTAGAATGACTTATCATTAGCTAGTTTTGATCATCCCACAAATCAATATGAACTTGAAGTTCAAAAGATAAATCTTTTGCAAAATATAATAAATCAGTTGCCAGACGTATTTATTGACCTAAAAAAATAATTAAATCTTATATACCAACTGCAAATACTTCTATTAACATTAATGTCCTTGTAAAACAAGCCATGCCAAAACTATTGAGATCAATCGGTTCCAAAGATAAAATCCTCGAGCAAAAAGGGGCAAATATTTAATATGGTTAAAAAAAGGAAGTAGAAACTCTAGAATAGACCCTTGATATAATTGATAAACATTCTAGAAGAAATTTGGGTACTTGAAATCAATGAAAATGAAGAGATCTCAATAAATTATGTCATGATGGTAAAAGATGGAACTGGTAAATAAACGTCAATGATATTTTATATATAATATAGAGCTCAATATTATGAAAGAAAAGCGAAGATCTTGAACTTATATTTATTGAAGAATGTAGGCATCGAAATGATTGGTCAATGTGGAAAGATACAATTAAGGAGGAAATGTATTTAATTGCAAAATGTGAAGTTTTTGGACTTGTAGTCCGTACACTAAACAGTGTAAAACTAGTGAGATATATATATAAGTATTTATGCGAATACGAAATCAGAAAAATGAGATTATAAGATATAAAGCACAACTTGTTGCATAAGGTTTTCTCTAAAGATCTAGTATTGAAGATGAAGAGATATTTTCTGTGGTGGATACAATTCTATGTTAACTAATTTGGTGATAAATGAGAAAATTAAAATGCGTCTAATAAATGTAGCTACAGCCTATTTATAAAACTCATTTGATATCGATATCTATATGAAAAATCCTAAAGGATTTAAATTGCCTGAAGAACAAAAATTTGAATTCTCGAGAAATTTATTTAATCAAATTAAATAAATCTTTATATGAATTAAAGTAATCCAGACACATGTGGTATAATCCCTTTAATGCATATTTGTTGAAAAAAGGCTATAGAAATAATCTTATATGCCCATGTATTTTATAAAAGGGTTTAGATATGAATTTATTATAATTGTTGTTTATATTGATAACTTGAACATTATTGAAACTCTTAAAAAGTTATTAAAAGCGGTGGATTACATAAAAAGAGAATTTAAGATGAAAGACCTTGAAAAAAATAAAATTTTATTTTGATCTTTAAATTGAATACCTGGCAAATAGAATTTTTGTCCATCAATCAAATTATATTGCAAAAATGTTAAAATAATTTTACATGAAGAAAGCATACCCATGGGGTTCACCAATGGTTGTAAGGTCATTAAATGTGAAAAAATATTTTTTTCAACCTCATGAGGATAATGAAAAACTTTTTGGTCTTGAAGTACTGTATCGTAGTGTAATTGGAGTGCTAATGTATCTTGCTAGCAATACATGACTTGATGTATCAATTGTTGTGAATTTATTAGCAAGATATAGTTTTTCTCTAACTCGAAAACATTAGAATGGAATTAAACATATACTTTGATATCTCTAAAGAACAATGGATTTAGGCTTATATTACTTAAATGTATCAGAATAAAATTTAATTTGTTATGTAGATGCAGAATAATCATCTGATCCATACAAAGCTCGATCCTAGATAGGTTATTTGTTCACATATGGATGTATAGCTATTTCATGGCATTCTATAAAGTAAACTATAGTTGCTACTTCTTCTAACCATACAGAAATTTTAATAACTTATGAGCAAGTCGTGAATGTGTCTGGCTAAAATTTGTAACTTAACATATTCGAGTAACATGTGGCTTGTCAACCAAAAAAGAAATTCCAACAATGTTATATAAGAATAATACTGCTTACATAGCACAGTTAAAAGAAGAAGACATTAAAGGGGATAAAACAAAACATATTTCGTCAAAATTTGCTAAAATTTTTTTTCACTCATGATCTCCAAGAAAATGATCATATTAGTGTTCAACAAATTCATTCAAGTGACAATCTAGTAGATTTGTTTACTAAAGCCCTTTCTAGTACAACATTTGAAAAGTTGGTACAAAAGATTGGAATGCATCATTTTAAATATCTCTATCATGCAGTCATTAAGGGGAGTAAAATACGCACTATACTCTTTTTCTTCATCAAGGTTTTTCTTGCGAGGTTTTTCTTGATAAGGTTGTTAATGAGAGTATTTCAAAAGCATATTATTGAAAAGATTATGTACTATTTTTCCTTTACTCGTATTTTTTTCCCATGAGATTTTTTCCTTGTAAAGTTTTAACGAGGCATATTCTTAATACAATGGATATTCAAAGTAGACTGTTATCAATATTTTTGTAAATATCCATTTATGTTATCTATATCTAGATTTGGATGTAAATTAAATTGGATGAATATTAGGATTTAATCCATCTAATCCTTTAGTATTATCTTCATCTTGTAAATTCAATCTAGATAAGGAGTTATTAGCCTATAAATAGGCCCCTTCACTTCATTTGTAAAGATACACTTGAATAAGATCTTCTTACTCCCTCTAAATACTTTTTTTCCTCTAAATACTTTCCCTTATATTTCTTTTATGGTTGTTATTTTAAGATTTATTTCATAACAGATATAATATTTAAAAAATTTTATAAACTATTTAAGAAAATTTAAATAAACGTTTATTCTTTTATTACATTTTATTAAATTCTTGTACTTTTAATAAAGAGTAAAAATTTTTAAAATTAATTTATTGAACTTAACTAACAATCAAAAAATTCATAATAGACAATAATTTTATATATTGAAATCAAAAGAAACAAGAAAAGAAAGATTTACTATAATCTTTTAGAAAACTTGTATTCAATGATGTTTTTTGAATTCAAATTCATCAATTATTAACTATATACTAAAAATACTAGCAATATCTTTCTCAATCTAAACAATTAAATTATTTACAAGAAACTCATCATTTATTTTATTCCAGAATGTTATTTTCACAATTTTCATTACTGAAAAGGCTCTTTGTAGTTTCTATAGAAATCGAAATAATAAAAACAAGACGAATTAATCTATCAATCAAGTGCTAATTTTTTTATTTTTTTGTTTCTGTTAATTTCTGAGACAATTCAAAAAGTGTCTTAATGTCTTCAAAACTTTGGTAAAAGTGTCTTCATATCTTCAAAACTTTAATAATGTGATATATTAAGTTTATAATGCCTCAAGCTTAACCTCAAAATAAGTCTTTCTTGCTCCATGAAATCTCGAGAATAAAAACTCTTTGCTAACTTGCAGACAACATCAATGTTAAATTATTTGTAATTATTAAACAAAATGACAAAACTTAAATTAGGGTAAAGTTAGTAAGATTTGTAAAGTCATTTTATTATTATTTTTATTTGTATTAATTATAAAATAAAAAATTATTTTGAAAAGGCCAAAATAAAAATTTTCAAAATTTTTGGGCGGTTATTGAAAAATATATATAATAAATAGAAATTTTCAAAAATTTTGGAGGCCCAATTGATGTACAACGCTCTACCCTTACTTATAACTAATGGTTGACTTAGACAAAATATCACTTGTCATTTTATATCATGTAACGTTGATATGTTATAATTGATGATAACATGATATAATTACATGATCATATGGCACTTTTCACCTTTCACGTCAATGTCATGTTGGCATCACGTGAATATAAAATAACAAATAATATTTTAACTAATGATAATTAATCAACTATTAGTCATAAGGACTTATATGACTTAAAATAAAATTATAAGGGTTTAATTGAACGCAAAAGAAGAATATAGACTTATTTTAATTTTCTTAAATAATTCAACAACGTTTTCGAGCATTATACAAATTAATTATTATACTAACTGCATGTTTAGTTCACAAGAAGGAATAAAATAGGAATGGAATAGTCACTCTATGAGAATAGAATAAGAAAAGAATAACTGTTATGTAGATTAGTTTAAGAGAATGGAATAGGACGAGAATTGCTATTATTACTTATTTTATTGTTTGATTGGCAAAAATAATTTTAGGAATAGTTAAGGAATAAAAGATAAATGAAAAAAATACCTTTTATCAAAATTTAAAGATGTTTTAAATAAAAAACAAAAATACCAAATAATAAATGATGAGAAAAAAAAACACTCTTTATTGTAAATAAGTAATATTTTTATCAAAATGCCAAAATAATTTAATAATACATGCTCATTCATTCTATTTTGTTTAATATTACCTTTGGTACTTTTCTTCTTTTTTTTTTTAAAGAAACCATGTATAGGTGTTAGATCAATAAGCTCAATATGATTAGTTCCAAAAGGGGGTGGATTAAATTATTATAAATATTTGAAAAAAAAATTTTTAATTTCAAGAAAATAAAATTCTTTCAAGTTAAATCCGCTTTTTCTAGACGATTGATTTCTTATGAAATAAGAGAAATTAAAAACACAAATAAGTTGAAAGAGTGAGAGAGAAAAATCAACACAATGAATTTTATAGAAGTTCAGCCTCTTTACTTACATCCTCTCCCTTAGTTTCACTAAGAAATTTATAATCCACTATTGAGATAAGATTCAATACACTGCATTTTGTGGGTCAAACACAACCTTTCAACACAATGCCTTTTATAATTAATGCACAACCACACTACTTTTTATCTTGGTTAAGGTATAACCACTCAAGTAAATACAATGAGAGAAATAAAAGTGCAGCTAAAATGCCTCTTAAAGGCTGAGTAGCAAGTTAAGTACAATATGTCACGAGCCGGAACTCTCATCGAGCCCGTGACAACTGCCGCGATGTCTCGATAGACATTCCTACCCCGAATATCGACTGAAACCTCGCAAGGCTTTAATACTAATTTTCGCACCTCCTCTGTGAACAACAATTGTCAAATCTCATGTTTCAAAGAATTTTGAGCTTTTTCCAACTTAAAACAATAGAAAATTAATTTTTATCTCACAGGGGTATTTTAGTCATTTTTTTTCTAAAATCTCGAAACTGGCTAAAAATCTAGTAGGTGAGTAGAAAACACATATTTCATGATTAAAAATAAATTTAGATGTCTAAAACGTCCATTTGAAGTGAAATTGTGACTTCTTGAATATAATAAAAATATTCAATAAAATAATCTATTTTCTTATAAAACAATTTTTATAAAAGTATCAGTAAATAATTTTTGGGACGTAAAAGCAAAATAAATTCATACATACAGTAGTAAGAATAACCAGAGTATGTAATTCAATATATATTGACCAGTGGGCCCCCGATCGACGAAATTGATCTAGGGCTGTGAGTCGGAAAAACCTTTGACTTCCAAGGTTGCAACTCTAAAATTCGTCTCTCGACGATATCGGCTAACTACTGATTATCCTAAGCCTGAAATAGATGAAAAGGAGGGTGGTGAGATTATAAATTCTAGTGAGTAAACAGATATTGTCACGACCCGGAACTCCCATCGAGTCCGTGACAACTGCCGCGACGTCCCGATATGGACTCATTATCCAGAATGCCGACCGGAACCCCGCAAGGCTTAGCATCAGCTTTCGCACCTCCCTGATGAGCAATAGTTATTAAATATCATATTTCAAAAAATCAGAAGTCATTTCCAAACTAAAACATTAAAATATTATTTTCTGCCTCATAGGGGCATTTTCGTTATTTTTCCCCAAAAATCTCAGAACTGGCTAAAAATGCAATACATAAGTAGAAAACACATATTTCAAAATCAAAATTATAATTTGCTATCTAAAACTTCATTTGAAGTAAAATTGTAACTATTAGAATAAAATAAAAATATTCAATAAAATATTCTATTTTCTTACAAAATAATTTTTATATAGTTATCGGTAAATAATTTTTATAGCGTAAAAGTTAAATATATTTATACATACTATAATACAGACAACCAAAGTATAAAATTTGATTTACAGTGACACGTGGTTCCACGACTAACAAAAAGCATCGAAAGTTGTGAACTTATAGTTTTTGATGATTCAAGTCTAACTGTGGTCCTTGACCAAATCCGCTATCCACGGACTATCCTGAGCCTGAAATGTGAGGAAAGGAGGGTAGTGAGATTATAAAATCCCAGTGAGTATACAGATACCATCTAAACTATCTAAAGTCAAGTAAATGGAGACAATTTAATAAATCATCATAAAATGGTTCATAACATTTCAGTTCCTTTCATTAGGTAAAATGAATTCATTTTGCTCGAAAAATTAATATGGCTTATGGTTTACTGAAAACTTGGCTCATGCCAAAAAGTCATACTCGGTGACACCTTGATTAGAGGTGTCCAACCGAAACCGCCAAGGCTGTTGAAATTTCATAATTTCTCAAAACACAGCCATTCCTTGACGTTGGTTGAGTCCACTCTCACGTGGTGGTTCAGTGTAAAGTGAACTCAGTCATACCTCAAGAGTTACCCTCCGCGCCTCTCATCAGAGGTATAATATAATAGGGTTTACTGTGCCCCTCTAAATAGACTGGTCCATGAAAACTCATCACTGTAGTGAAAATTCTATAACCCACCAATCAATCAAATCTCCAATTGCATGATATGGCAATTAATTCATTACACATTCTATTCAGTCAAAGCAGAAAATTCATACTTTTCAACACAAATATCAATTCAGCCAATCATGTCATTTTATCATAAGCCATTTAGTTCAGATCATAATATATAACACAGTAAACGGTCTCCAATTACTCTAATTTCAAAACCACTATCTGATTTCCAAATCAATTTATAAAACTTCATTTTATTTTATAAATTCACATTTTTCTCATAAAGCAATACAATTCATCATTTAAATTCATTTTCCACAAAATCACCAAATTGAATAAAATTTACTCTAGATAATTGAGGCGATAATAAGTTTACTCATAGTTTCAGGAGTTGATGCACTCCTAGTCCCAGTCTTCGGGTATGATTTATGTACTTTTTCCAGAATGCTCACCACCTATATCCAATACATGACACATAATTTAATATATTGTGTCACAACACTATGAATCTATTTCAGGCTGTATACTGAATCATAAAATGGAATGTAAAATATTCAAATGACTATCTAAATACGGTACCTTTTCTAAATTCTTTTGTATATCTAAATAAATCGGTATCGGCCTCATATGATTTTTCACTTGATTAATTGGCCAATATACCCAATTTAACTCCAATTAATTCCATTTTTCCCTCAATACTCCAAATCTTTAAATACTAATCAATTAACATGAAATGTGGCAAATTCACCTTCACATTTCATTTTAGAATATTCAGCCATGAAATGTCCACTACCAATAAAATTTTTCAAGCTTAATTCTCACACCATAATTCATCATTTCCTAACTAATTTTACTTAGAATAAAATCAATTTCAACATCAATACACCACATGAAGAATTCGACCAATGGGGTTTACTGTGAAATTTTATGGTTTCATGCTAATTATCATCATTTCGGTTTCTATCACCACCATTCATCAAAACCATTAAATTCTAACCAATTAAGACAAAATGTCACAAAATTCCTTTCTAATATTCACCCCCTAAAATTTGGCCTCAATGGGTTTAATGAAAATCAAGTAATTTTCTTGCTAAATTTTCATATTAAACATCACAAACTAACTAAAAACACTAGAATATGTTGAAATCTAACTAATCCAAGCATCAAAATCTCTCTTTAAAACTTTGACCAGCAAGAACACCCTCATGAGATCTTAATTCTCAACTGTTTAAAATGAAAAAAAAAATGCACAAGAATGATAGATCACTAGCCAAAATCAAAAAATTTTACCTTTTCCATTTCTTTCCTTGAATTCTCACACTTTCCTCTTGAATCTTGGTGGGTAGGGTTTATTTCCTTTCTTTCCCTCTTCTGTTCTTACTTGGCTGACCCTTATGGAGTGAAGAAATGGGTTTTATGGGCTGATTTTAAAGGAAAATATTATATGGTTTTAAATGTGCCACGTGTCGACTTTTTATTGGTCCGCTTTTTATACTTAATAATTAAGTAATGCTTTTCCACCACACATGATTTCTCACTTATCCACAATAATAATAAATGTATTTTCATGTGCTGGACATGTATTGGGTGGTGCAAAATTACAATTTTACCTCCGGGGTGAAAAAATGACGATTTTGCCCCTATACTCCAAAAATACCGAAAATTAAAATTTTTCACTTCTTAACCCCAAATCATACTCCAATTAATCAAATGTGATCAAAAATATTTTTTAAAAATTCTCATTTTGTCCTCGGGTGGTAAAATTATCATTTTGCCCCTAGATAGTCAATATTCCAGATTGACTCCAATTCAGCCCTCGAACTCCGAATCATCTTTTTAAGTTATTCCTGGACTGTAAAATTTTCAATTTCACCTTAAAATCTCCATTTGGACTTGTTCGAGGCTTAAATCGTGTCAAGCCCGACCCTAAATTATCTGACATGACATTTACATATGTGACATCATGCTTGCATATCTGAATAGCCAGGTAGAATTGATAAAAAATCGGTATTGTACTTAAAAGTACAAATAAGTTGATTTATGCCTCGAACTAATAAAATAGGGAATTTAAAGTGAAATAACGAATTTCACAGTCCATGGATTACTCGAAATAGTAATTCGGAGTTCGAGGCCAAATTTGGAGTCAATCAAGGAAATTGACCGATTAGGGATAAAACGATCATTTTTCAATTTCAAGACAAAATGGGGATTTTTAATAAAGATTTTTAATAAAGATTTGAAATATAATTATGATTATTGGAGTATAAAATGAATATTAGCAGTGAAAAATTATGATTCTCGATATTTTTAGGACACAATGGCAAAATAGTAATTTTACCGTTGAAGATCAAAACGAGAATTTTTAGAAAAGATTTTAGTCCCATTTGACATATTTGAATATGATATGACTATTGGAGTACAATTGGAGGGTTTGGTAGTGAAAAAGTTTAATTTCGGTGATTTTTGGAGTGTAAAGGCAAAATCGTAATTTTACCACCCACAGACAAAATTTAAGATTTTGAGAGAATTTAGATCTAATTTGACAAATTGGAGAATGGTATGAGTATGAGGGGTGAAAAATATGTCTGTGGGTAATTTTTTAATTTTTGGGGCAAGTATGTAATTTTGCACTTTTTCGGGGGTAAAAGTGTAATTTTGTAAAATTATATCATCAAAATTTTTGGAATGGTCCAGAAATTTCATGAAGGCTGAGGATAAGGGAAAGAAATTGGTGGCTGAAAAGAAAGTCAAAAGATAAGGATTGAAAAAAAAATAAAAATAAATTAATAAAAAATTAAAAAATATAATAAAATATTATTATTTTATTTAAATGATAAAAAGGTCAAATTTTCAGCCTTCTTCCCCTAAAATTCATCCAAACCAGCAAGGAAGAGAGAGAAACCAAAAATAAAACCCTAGGTGGAAGAAAATCAAAGAAAAAGTGTAATTTTTCAAGGATTCAAGTGTTTAAAGGTATTATTTTTCAAGCTTAGCTTAAGATCTATCGTTTCCATACATTTCTCCTCATTTTCCATGGTTAAATTATGTGTTTTGATGATGGATTCAAATCTGATCATATGGGTTTAGAGAGAGAAAGTTGTTAGATTAATTTGATTTTGAACTATGTTAGTGTTTAGTGTTAGTTTAGCATGTTTATGAGTAAAACAATAAGAAAAATATTCATTTTCTCCATGAATTTCTCTAGGCCGAATCTAGCCAATGGTGTCTGAGGATGAGGTTGACTTTATTTTAACAGAATTGGATGGAAAAATGATGAATTATGAGGTTGGAAATTAAATGAAAATTTTTGGTGTAAAAATTGAAATTTTTACCCACTAGGGGTAAAAGCGTAATTTATAGTCCAGAATAATAAATTGGACCAAATTCACAGTCATTGAGGTATTGTGGATATAATTGGATAATTGAAATTGAAATGGATGGAATTGGAGTTGAATTGGGGATTTTAGGAATTTACACCGTGTATAGGCAAGTTAAGTTGGACACCACAATTAAGCGATTGTCCAGACATTTCAAATCCTATCTAGTGCATACACATGGATAAGAGTCTGAAATAATTTATAATGATTTGACACAAATTATTGAATTTTTGTGTCATGTATTGTGGATAGGTGGTAAGCTATCTGATACGGGTAAAAGACTACACCCGAGGACCGAGAATAGGAGTATATCTACTCCTAGTACAATGAGTACTCTTATATCGTCTTAATTATATAAAGTAGATTTATTAAACTCTGTGATTTTATGAAAAATGGTTAAATGGAAAATTATTATATTTTATAGAAAAATGTGATTTCATAAAATGATTTTATAAAATTTCTGGAAAATTGAATAGTGGTTTTAAAATAGAGTAATCAGAGACGGTTATATGTTGTGAATTAAATTGTATTTTTAATTTGAATGGCTTATGGTAACCTTCGCATGAATGGTTGGCTTTATAATCTGTTAAATCTGCAAATTGTTTGACTCGCCTTAATAGGCGAGGGAATATCATGCAGTCATGTCATGCAGTTGATATTATTTTATGATTATGGTGGGGCTGATCTACACTGCAGTGGTGGGTTTTAGTGGACCAGCCTATTAGAGGGGCACGGTAAACCCGGCTAATTTATTTTACCTCTGCGGGAGAGACGCGTAGGGTATTTCCTGGGGAGGGGTTTGAGTCCACTTCACGCCTTACCACCACGTGAAAGTGAGACTCAACCAACGCCAAGGTATAGCTAGATACTATTTTCAGATATAAAAATATATGTATGTATATATGCGGTCTCGGTCAGATGCTTCGGCCAGGGCATCCCCGAGAATGATTTTGGCATAAGCCAAGTTGAGGATTTGATAAATACATAAGCCATACTAAATATTAATTTAATCGAGTAAAATAATTCTATTTTGCTCGATAGAATATTTTATTTGTCTCTACTCAATTGAAATGAGTTGAGATAAGACAAATGGTAATACAAAGAAAGCAAATTTGAAATTTTGTCTCCTTTTACTCGACTTTAAATAATTTAGCTGGTATTTGTTTACTCACTAGGATTTTATAATCTCACCGCTCTTCCTATACATTTTTTCAAGCTCAAGACAATTTGTTGATAGCCGATTAAGATGAGAATTAATCTCGAAGTTGCATTCTAGAAAGTAAGGGTTCATAGCACTACACCTTCTTGGTCAGTTGGGGGCCCACATGTCACTGGAATTTAAAGTTCATACCTTGGTTCACGGTATGATAGTATATGTGAATTTACTTTGTTTTTACGCTGTAAAAGTTATTTTTAGATATTTCTGAAAATATTGTTTTATAAGAAATTAGAATATTTTATTGAATGTTTTTATATACATTCAAATAGTTACAATTTTACTTCAAATAAATGTTTTAGACTTCTAAATTTATTTCTGGTTACAAAATATGCGGTTTCCACCCACACATTGCATTTTTCGCCTCTCTCGAAATTTTTGAGGGTAAATGATCAAAATACCCATGTGAGGTTAAAATCTTTTTTTTATTGTTTTGAATTGAAAAAAAATTTTCAAATCTTTTAAAATACGATGTTTGGTAATGACTACTCACAGGGGAGGTAAGAAAATTGGTACGAAAGCCTTGCGATGTTTCGGTCGGTATTCGGGGTATGAATACCTATCGAGACGTCGCGGTGGTTGTCACGGGCCCGATGAGGAGTTCCGGGGCGTGACAAATCGACTTAGTTGTACCTCTAGTTACAATACTAGCTTTTCACTATTTCTCGGGGCTTTCCAAGTATGCCAACATGTTGTCCATTACATGCATGACATGGTAAGTATTTTAAGGCTGGGCTTGACAGATATCAACTAAAATATCTAAAGTCGAGTAAATGGAGACAAGGAAATCTTCCCATGACAATAGATTTCATAACATAAAGATTTATCCTAACCCATATAAATAATTGTGTTTTGTCCAAACAATTAATAAGGCTTATGATTTTCTTTAAAACTTGGCTCATGCAAAGCCAATACTCGAGGACACTTGATCGTCATTAGAGTCCGACAAACTCCGTCAAGGTTGTAAAAGTTTCATATATGCATAAAACACATTTTTGCATTTGGAAACACAATCGTTCCTTGGCGTTGGCTGAGTTTGCCTTCACGTGGTGGTTTGGCGTAAAGTGAACTCTGTCATACCTCAGAACAACCCTTTACACCTCTACAATTAAGATAAAAATATATAATGGGGTTTACCGTGCCCCCTCTATATAGGCTAGCCCACGGAAACCCGTCTACTGCAGTAGTTAATATCCCACCAATTCAATAAAAGTTTGAATAGCATGGCATGGCAATTACATTGCTAACCAACTTATCAGAACAAAGCAAATAGTTCATATTTTTCACGCAATTATCAATTCAGCCAATCATGCCATAATATCATAAGCCATTTAATTTAAATCATAATTTACAATAAAGCGTGTGGTCTCCAATTACTCTAATTTCAAATCAATCATCCAATTTTTCAATTCAATTTATAAAAATTCAATTTATTTTATAAATTCACATTTTTCTCATAAAATAAGCAATTCACCATAAAAATCATTTTTTCCACAAAATACCAAATTGAATAAAAATTACTCTAGATAATTAAGGCGATAATGAGGTTACTCACTGTACTAGGAGTTCGAAATACTCCTATTATTAGTTCTTGGGTACAATCTCTTACCCGTATCAAATGGCTCACCACCTATCCATAATACATGACACAAAATTCAATAACTTGGGTTAAACCATTATAAACTATTTTAGGCTCTTATCTATATATACGCATGAGATAGGATGTGAAAGGTTTAGGACAATCGCTTAATTACGGTGTCCGACTTAACTTGCCTATACACGACTTAAATTGCTAAAACCTTCAATTCAACTCCAATTCAATTCATTTCACTTTCAATACCCCAATTATATCCAAAATACCTCAATGATTGTGAATGTAATTTAATTTATCAGTCTTGAACCACAAAACACATATGTCTATACATTAGGTAAAAATTCAAATTTTCATGTCAAATTTTCCCATTTAATTTTTAACATCACCAGTCATCAAATCCCATCAAAATACCATAAAATACCATAATTTCCAGCCTCAATATTCTCCCTATGAAATTCAGCTATAAAGGATTTAATGAAGAACAAATCATTTTCTTGCTAGATTTTCATGCTACACATTACTAACTAACTAAAAACACTAGATTACACTAAAATCTAATCAAATCAACCATCATTCTCTCTCTCTGCATGTTCGGCCAGCATGGGTTCATCATGCAAACTTGAGTTCTAAGCATGAAAAATGAGAAAGAAATCATGGGAAAGGTAGATCACAAGTAAAAATCAAGAAATTTTACCTTTACTTACTAAATCTCTTGAAATCCCACACTTTTTCTTCAATTTTTCCTCCTAGGGTTTCTATTCTTTCTTTCCTCTTTTGTTCTTACTTGGCCGACCATGATGAAGAGAATGGGATGGTGTGGGCTGATTTTTATAGCAAAATAATAAAATAATCTCAACTTGCCACGTGTCATGATTTCATTGGTCCATAATTTAAATACTTATCATTTAAACTTTAATTCACCACCACATAAAATGCCATAATTATCTATACCAATAATGAGTAAAATCCATAAATTTGACAAGTGTTGGGTGTTGAAAATTACAATTTTACCCTCGGGAGTGGCAAAATGACTATTTTGCCCCTATGCTCCGAAAAATACTGAAATTAAAATTTTTCACTTATCAACTTCAAATCATACTCCAATTAGTTAAATGTGGTCAAAATCTTTTTTAAAAATTCTCATTTTGTCCTCGAATGGCAAAATTACCATTTTGCCCCTAGATTTCAAAAATTCTAATTTGACTTCAAATCAGCCTTCGAACTCCGAATCATCATTTTAAGTTATTCTTGGACTGTAAAATTTTCATTTTCACCTTAAAATCTCTATTTGATCTAGTTCGAGGCTTAAATCAACTTTATTGTACCTCTAGGTACAATTCTAACTTTTGTCGATTTTTTGGGACTTTCTAAGTATGCAGGCATTCTATCACTCATATGTATGACATGCTAAATACTCTGTAAGGTCGGGCTTGACACAATGTTCGGTGGAGAAAATGATAAGCAGTAAAGACTCACTAAAAGACTTAAATGCTAGAAAAATAGTACAAAGAAAATTGAATTATTTTAGCTAAAATCTTCTTTTTAGAATTGTGTTTCAAAGTCTTCCAATGTTCATAAATACTCAACGAGCTTATATTTATAGTTGTTGTAGCTTCAAGGGTAGTTACGGATGCATTAAATTTGAAAATAGTTATTTTTCTCTTCATTCTAAGCTCCAACAGTCATACTTTATTAATATATGTGTGGATGTATCAATACATTGCTCTTTTTATTTTTGAAATCTTGTGGAAATGTATCGATACATTTTGGAATGTATCGATACATTTTGGAATATATCAATACTTTTTAGCCAAAGAACATTATGTTGAAAATGTATCAATACATTTGACAAATATATCAATACTTTTGAGGCAGTGAACATTTTGTTATATTTCTATCGATACATTTTGAGAATGTATTGATAAATTGAGTTTGACTTTGAGAATTTTGACTTTTTCAAGAACATGTATCAATAGATTTCAATTTATATCGATACTTTTTGAAATGTATCGATAGATAATGAATATATATCAATAGATTTGGGCCAGAAGGCATTTTTCAAGATCCATTTTCATTGTTTTTATGTTCAAACTCATTTGAAAATGCTAAGGGATGTCTAAGCTTTATTTTTTAAGTCTTAAATGAAATTTTAATCATCTTTTCTTGTCATTTTAAAACAAGGGATCAAGTTGAAAGTTATAGAGCTAACAATCTCTCTTTTTTGATATGACAAAACAATGAGCAAAATTTGTTCAAACTTTTTGAAAATAGACTCTTTTAAATTTTAAGAATGTAACGGTCATTTGTAGATTTAAAATCTCCTTTAATTTTGAATCCTCCCCCTTAATTTATGCTCCATCTCAATTTAAGGTCCTTTAAGAATTTTGTTTTTTTTTAGAAATGACGTGGCCCTCTTAGCAAAATTTTGATGTATAATTTGCACATTCAACCATTTTCCCCATTTTTGTTATATCAAAAAGAAAATTAAGCATGAAAAGGAGAAAATGGAAAATGGATCGAATTTGAAAGCAGCATTGAAATGAAAGTCGTGCCCAAGTAACTTTTAAGATTATGCTGGGACTTCAAGCCAAAACTGTACCGCAGACAATAAAAGGAGTAATTTCAAAATATAAAGACGAGAAAAAGAATATGAAGGGCAGGCAATCGATAACAATATTATAGACGAAAGGAAATGTGAGCATTAGCATAAACAAGTAGTTGAAGAGCATAAGGTAGCAGAAAAATATGAAACAACCCAAAATTGGTTGTCAACAACCATCCGAAACAGTGCAAAAAAGTTCAAGGTAACAAAATGTAAAACAAGTACAATGCACAAGTATGATGAAAATGTGATGATAAGTGGCTAGCTAATCTAAAAAGTCATGAAACGTTGAAAGGAGGCAGTGTCTCTTGTTAGGAAATCAAAATGATGGTGGAAAATGAATGCAAAATTACTCCTCAAGAAATTGCTAACGATGCAGGAGCTCACGATTTTGGGCCTCTAAAGCTTCCAACTTGTTAACCACACGAGCATCCACAAATTCCATGTATTGTAACAATCAAGTAAAGGCTTGCTCGGAATCAAAGGTAGTGGATATAAATGGATAGTTGGGAGTGACATTGGGGTTCACACTAAAACTGGCACTAAGGGTTGCATTAGGCTTGGCATGGGTCTCATCATTCCCCTTATCCTTAACTATGTCAAGCTCATTGATGGTTTCCTTACATACCTAAGTGTTGTTGACATACAAAAAACTGAGCTTATTTATGGCATGCTCATTGATCGTAATGTGCATGGCATAGGGCTTAAATAGATCACACCTAGTCGAAATGGCCACCGAATCAATGATAGCATTAATGGTCATGCTGTAAAGCAGTGTCTTGCAGGATTTGTTAATTATTTTCAACATGTCATCAAGAATAAATTTGGACAGATTGATACAGTTTTGAGACTTGATATTGTAAAGAAACCAAAAATGTTTACCTTTGATAGTGAAATAATTTATGTCATGAGGGCAAATGGTGTGGGACAAAATAAGGTGAAGGATACGATCATGAAATAATAATCAATTGACACTAGTGGTACTCTTTTCAATAATGGGAGGATAAGTGTAAACAATGGACAAGATTTCATTGCTAAGGACTCCCTCGACATAATCCTTATCCCGTTAATGAACATCAAAACCTAAGATCGAGTCTAGGGTGTGCTTAGTTACCATAATTGGCTTACCCATAACAAAAGTGACAACTCTATCAGTGTGTTTTATAGATTCATTACCCTCATAGTCTTAAAATATGGTAATGGCATTAAAATACAGAAGATCAATGTGCTCAAGATAGTTAAAATCAATTACCCTGGCCAGCTTGACATCCCATTTCGCGTAATCCTTCCCCAACTTGTGTTCTAAAGACAAGTGAGAGAAATTCCTTTTGAATGAGTGCTCATCATGGCGTGGTGTAGGTGGTGGTGGTTGGGAAGTGGAGGCATTGCTCTAGTTCAAGTCTTATTGATGACCAATAGTGTGCTTTGTCTATTTGGATCTGGAAACCATTATAATTTTTTGTTTTAGTGGGTTTTTAAGGAAAAGAAACTGGTAAAAAGTGATGAAAGAGGGTTAAAAGGACTTTTAATTAGTGGAATTTGGACTAAAAAACCAACTAATCCTTTAAATTTGAAAATTGCAAACCTTGGGTTTCAAAAAAAGGGATTTTACAATTTAAGGCAGAATTTGGTGTTTTGGAAAGGGAAGATGGTGTTTTAAAGAATGAAAACAGAGTAGAAACATTTTGATCAATTCCAAATTAAGAGAAAAACACCTAAAAATGACTGAGATTGAGGGAATTTTGAAACTAAGAGTTGCTGGTTAGGCTGAAAATGACTTGCCAAAGTCTTTAAAATGTGCAATGTATCAATACATGTGCAAACTATCGATATATTCATGGTAAAATTTTTATTTTTGGCTACTGGACAAAAAATATCAATAGATTTTTTGATCTATCAATATATGTTCTTGCATGTATAGAAATATAAGCTTATATCTTAATACATTTATCATAGGATTTTAATTTTGGCTACTGGGCAAACTGTATCGATAGATTTAGTGACTTATCGATACATGTTCTTGAATGTATCGATACATGGAGGAATGTATCGATACATGAATTTTTGTAACCTTGAGAAAAGTGATTTCCTGTCATTAAAAATCCATGATTTGGTCTAGACACTTTATATGATAAAAAAAAAGTGAAATTTTTACTTGAAAACAGTTTAAAAACTTTGTTTGGGACCAATGCAAGTGAGTTGTTGATATTAAAGCATGAACGGTGAAAAAAAAGTTACTTCTTCAACAACTTTTCAATAAACCTTAAAAATTAGATGGCTATGGTATGAATGCATATGAATGTATATGTAAGTGAATGGCAATCAGTCACATTAATTTCAGAGACATGTTGGTTTTTATATGCTCAATCAAGAATCAATCATCATGCAACGTTTTTATCACAAAAGTTATCCTTAAAGCATATGTGATGTGAGCAATAAATATAACTACACATATTTCATATATTCAAGCACTTTTCAGCATCGTTTATAATACTTAATCAACTTTAAACTTTTTCTCATCTAAGGTGGATTCATAAAGCCTAATTCACGTCTAATTTTGCAAAAATTGTTCCCTATCAAGTGCTTTGGTGAAAATGTCAACCAATTGGTCTTTTGTACTTACATTTTCAAGAACAATATCTCCCTTTTGAACATGATCTCTAATTAAATGATACCTTATTTCTATGTGTTTGGTTCTAGAATGATAAATAGGATTCCTTGTAAGATTTATGGCATTAATATTGTTACAATTTGTGGGAGTTCTTTTCATAGCTAGTCCATAATCTTTTAATTGTTGCTTCATCCATAACACATGAGCATAACAACTTCTAGCAACCATATATTCAGCTTCAATAGTGAATTGAACTACACTATTTTGTTTTTTTAAGAACCATGAAATTAACTGTAGCGACCACTCCTCGGTCGCTACCGGCGTCCGAAACTTTCGAGAAAGACCCGCCAAGTCCCGAACAAGCCTGACCAAAATTGCTCAATGATTCACCACATCAATAATCATATAATATTTATAATTTCATATATCAAATTAATTCATAAATATAAAAATCAATAATAACTTTTTCCTTATTTATCCACAATTATATATACGCCAAAATCTATAATTTTCAAACTAATGCTTATATACAAATTTAAAATTTATTTACAACTTAATAAATAGAATACTACGACTTGACTTCTAACATAACAGGTACAGGACACAGCAGAGTGACTCAAAATAGTGTGCTAGGAGATGCCTTTACCTATTCATGGTAGACCACACGCGAACGCGTCGATGACTTCACACTAAAACGATCCATGTCTGCAAAAAGGGAAATAAAATAGGGGGTGAGTCTCATAGACTCAGTGAATATCATCGACCCAGTGAGTAGGGCGTAGATAGGAAACAAGCAAGTGGAAGATCAATTGAATATAAAACATAGGATCATAAAAGCAATTTATTTCGAACAGGGATTTTTGTGCCTTATAACCATTTTTCGTATCAAATCGATAAAATCGAGCCAGCTCCCATGAAACCAAATATTATTCAAAATTATATACAAATTATAGCTCGTCTTTCCGCAAGGAATTTCAAATCCATTTCATAGAAAACAAATAAGGGAGCTGCAAAAATCTGTTTAAATCAAATTTCACCATGCAAGGAAATACAACTCATAATATTAAAACTTATTTCAATCCATGTAAAATAATTACATTTTATCAAAAATAATTAGTAAGGCTTATGATATTCTTAAAAACATGACTCGTGCCATAAAACTCATATTCGGTGATACCTTGCACTGGGGTATCCAACCGAAACCGCCAAGGCTGTTAAAAATCTCATATACTCATAAAACGTATTTTCATTTTGAAAAGCAGCCGTTCTTTGGCGTTAGCGGAGTTCACCTTCAAGTGGTGGTTCGACGTGATGTGAACTCTAACCATACCTCAGGAGTTACCCTCTGCGCCTCTCATACCGAAGTATAATATAACGGGGTTACCGTGCCCCTCTAATAGGCTGGTCCACGGAACCCGCCACTGCAGTAACTATCCTATAACCCACCAATTTATAAAAACTTAACAACATGATATGGCAATTATATTTCTATCCCGCCTATCGAGGCAAAACAATAATTTTTGTAGTTTCAATACAAAAATTAATTCAGCCATCCATGCTAATATCGCCATAAGCCATTCAAGTTCAAAACAACTTTAGGAATCTCGTTTTCTTTATGAAAGCTATTTTAAAACTCATTTATTTCTTAAAGTATTGTCCAAATTTATTTGTCAAACGTTCATTATGAAAGTCATAAAAATCTATCATATGTTCACAAAATGAAATTTAACGCATGATTCATAAAATACCATACATAGAGAAATTTAAATCTCTAAATTATGTATGCACATTACACAAATATATAAGGCACAATTTAGGAACTAAATCAAGTTGAAGAGCTTGTTTCCCATTTTTAAAAACACTTTACATATAAGGTATACATATATATATATTTAAAACAATTTTCGAAAAATGTCTGCATTCACAATTTCATAAATTTCCATCGATTCATACTTTTCGTAATTTATACGCAAATTACATCATATATATATACATCCATACATATATATAATTAGGAAAAATTCAAAATCGACACCCCCTACTCACCTCGTGATAGTGGGATTTTTCCTCACTATTTATTTGTTCGCGTATCGATAATTGTTCCTATTTATCGATCACGTACTTCGCTCGATATGCCTTCACGACAATTTTCCTAACATCAAATTTAAATTCAACATGCTTAATCACACATTTCTATGGATAGTAACTTAATTAAATTTCCTTAATCAATTTGTATTTTTTTTACTAAAATATGCACAATATTAATAAACTACCCATAACTTTAAAATTTTACATTTACTTACCAATGGGCTTTTGCCATTTCTTTGTGACCTTGAGCCTCTCCATGGCTTTTCCATTTTTCTCCTATTGGGCCAAGCCTATTCTTATTTTTCTATTGGGCCTTGCCCATCTAATTGTCATTGGGCCATACCCAGATTTTAATTCTATTTTCTATTTTCATTTTTTTTCTTTTTCTTTTTCTTTTTCTTTTTCTTTTTCCTTTTTTTCCTTTCTCTTTCACGTTTTTTTTCTTCTTCCTTTCTTCCAGCCAAGCTTTCCTTCACCGTGGTAGCCTTCCTCCACAGGTGGTGGCTCCTCCTCTCCACCACCGTTGACCACCCTTTTCCTCCTCTTCCGGTGGTAGCTTCAAGCTTCCTTCCAGGGCAACTAAACTTTCACAATTTTCAACAAACTTACCTCGATTTTCTTCCTCAATTTCAGCCCCTTTTCTTCAAATTTTTGGGCAACATAAAGCTTCAAATTTTTGCCTCAAATCCTGTAAATTTTCAGCCAAAATTTTCAGCAACAATTCCTTAAATTTTCAGCTTCAAAACCTCCCACAAAGTGCATCAAAAAAATCTGTTCTCTTCTCCCTCAAAATGTAAAATTTTTTGCCAAAAATCAGCTCTAAAATCACTCCAAGAAAGCACCAAATTTTCTCTCAAAGTGTAGCCAAAATTTAGCTTCTTACCTCAACCATTTTCAGCTCTCTCTTCCTTCAAAAACTTATAGCAAAATCGCACCATGAAGAGCAGATTTTTTGTCCTTCCTTCTCTCCCTTTGTCTCTCGGTTTTGTCTAGCTTTTCCTCTTATTTTTCTTTCCCGATTCTTCTTTTATTTTCTTCTTCTTTGACCAACTTTGCTTCTAGACCTTTCCTTCTTCTTTTATTTCTTTATTTGCCTCCTTATTTGACCGGCCACTTAAACTTTGTCTCTTTTACTTTCTTTTGTTTCTTTTTTATTTCCTTCGACCAAGCCTTGCTTTTCTTGTCTCATTTTCCTTTCATTTCTCTTCTTTTTCTTACATGACCGGCCCCCACCTTCCTTTTATCTCTTTGTTTCATTTCACCTTTCTTCTCTCATCCTTACCTCACTTATCTTGACTTTTCTTTTGTTTTCTTTCCCTTGTTTTATTTGTCTTCTTGTCACATGTACATAAACAAATATTGCTTGACTTTTCAACCCCTTTATTTCATTATTTTATCATCCATTTCACCTTCTAAATTTTCATTTAAGCCTTTAATTAACCTAAGATTTAATTAGGCGTAAAAGTGTACTAAGAGACCCAAAAATTTAATTGTCAATCCTTGAAATTTTTATTCCCGAGATATGACACCTTGTCATTTTCCAATGCAATTTTCTCTATCTTAGAGACAGAACTAGGTGAAGTGATCTTCATCAAAGTTGTAGCTCTGTCTCTTAGCTTTCTAATGGTCTAAGAATTTCTTAAATTAGAGGTCTGTAACTTGAGATATGACCAAAATACTCAAGTATGTACAAAAACATTTCTGAGTTCTTCAACACTTTGCTCCCCAAAAATTAAGTCCAATATTTTTAATTCCTATCTACACTTATTAAATTTTAATTTCCTTCAAAATTATTCTTCCTTCACATATATAAAATCAAATTATTGAGATTGCATTCCAACGCAGTGTCTCCATAATATTTAAATATTTACTTACCGCGTTAACTCGATTTAATAAAAATCGCGCGGTCTCACTTACGGCATTTCCTTCTAAAAATTCATTCTTAATTCTTTTCCCCCACCTAAATTAGTCATATTTCATTTTTCATGACTAATTTTGACCTCCAATAAAATATTAATATTTTAATATTATTTTATTAATAAAATATTATTTTATTCTAAAAATTTTCACTTGCCTTCTTTGGTCCCGAAACACATTATTATGTGTCGGTTTACCTCCGAATCATCCTTTAACTCACTAATTTGTCTCCGACAAAAATATTATTATTTAATTATGAGTTCTACGCTTGCGATATATTTTATTCTTAAGCGTTTCTTAGCACGCTAATTCGCATCAAATGATCATTCCTTTGATTAATAAAGTTTTATTTGTGTCTAACGAGAGTACGGGGTATTACATTAACATACTATTTAAAAATTGACGTGTGCTAGATATGCTCTTCCTATCTATTTTACATCCACCAAAGTCGACATCCAAGTATAAATGGAGATCAAAGGCGGAGCTTCTTCGATACCATATTTATAAATTAGTTATGTCTTTTAAGTACTTAAAGATTTTTTAAGCAGCACTTAAATGAGGTTCTTTAAGAGATGATTAAAACATAACATATAAACCTACACTAAAACTTATGTTCAGTCTATTAGTGGTGAGATAGAGTAAAGAATCAATCATAAATTTATAGAACTTTTGATCAATGGGCATACCTTTTTATCATTGACAAGCATTGTTGAAGTGCTCATTAGTGTGTGGTATGTTCTTGTACCTTTCATACCATACTTCTTAAGCATGTCTTTTGTATACTTGGCTTGACATGTGAATGTGTCATCTTCCTTTTGTTTGATTTGCAATCTAAGAAAATAATTTAACTCACCTATCATGCTCATCTCAAATTCTCCATGCATAGTCTTAACAAACTCTTGACAAAAAAGCTCATTAATAGCACCAAAAATAATACCATCAAAATAAACTTGAATAATTAAAATGTCTTTGCCTTTGCTTTTGATGAAAATAGTTTTATCAACCTACCCTCTATTAAAATCATTTTTAATTAAGAATTTTGATAAAGTCTCATACCAAGCTCTAAGAGCTTGTTTTAAACCATATAAAGCTTTTCTTAATTTACAAACATCATTTGAAAAAATAGGACACTCAAAACCAAGAGGTTGTTCAACATATAATTCTTCATTTATGAGTCCATTTAGAAAGGCACTCTTCACATCCATTTGATATAGTTTAACATTTATGTAACATGCAAAGGCTAAAAACATTCTAATGGCCTCTAGTCTAGCTACCATAGCATAAGTTTCATCATAATCTATTCCTTCCTCTTGATTATATCCTTTGACAACTAATCTAGCTTTGTTTCTAGTTATGACTCCATTTTCGTCCATTTTGTTCCTAATGACCCATTTAATATCTACAATTGGATAATCATTTGGCTTAGGAACTAACTCTCGTACTTGACACTTTTCAAATTGGTTTAATTTTTTTTACATAGCTAGTATCCAATAATCATCATCTAAAGCTTCATCAATATTCTTTAGTTCAATTTGAGAGATAAAGGTAACATATTCACAAGCATTTTGAACTTTAGCTCTAGTTCTTACTTCTTAACTAAGATCACCAATGATTTTACTTTCATCAACCTTTTTTCTAACCATTGGATAGTTAGGCTCACCTTTTTCGACAATTTGTTTAATTTCTTGCTTTTCTTTTTATATTACTTCTTCATTCACTTTAAATCCTTCAATATTGAGATCAAGCTGCTCAATTTGTTCTTGAAAGATACCTACATCATTAATATAATTTTCCTCTGTAAAAAGAAGGTTAGCATCGTTAAATAAAACATGAATGGATTCTTCAACAATTAATGCCCTCTTATTGAACATTCTTTAAGCTTTAAAAGTCAAAGACCAACCTAGAAAGATTTTTTCATCACTTTTAGCATCAAATTTTCTAAAGTTGTCTTTTCAATTGTTCAATACATAGCACTTACAACCAAATAAAAGAAAGTAAGTAAGGTTAGGTTTCTTTCTTTTGTAAAGTTCATAGAAAGTTTTCTTTAATGTTGGTCTAACCATTACTCTATTTAGAATATAACATGAGTATTAACGACCTCGACCTAAAAGTACATAAGTAAATTGTTCTCACATAGTATGGTTCTAGCTATCTTCTCTAGAGTTTTTTTTTTTTTTTCCATTACTCCATTTTGTTATGGAGTCCTAAGAGCTAAAAAATTATGGCTATACCTATTTTCATCACAAAATTACTCAAAACCTAGGTTCTCAAATTCTTTTACATAGTTACTCCTAACATTTGTTATTTTGTACCTTTTCTCATTTTCAACTCTTTTACAAAAAAAAAATAATTTTTAAAGCTTTATCTTTTTTTTTTACCCTGTTAAAATTTTTTATTAAAACTAAAAACAAGGTACATAGGGGAGATGGTATAATCCTGATCTCCCGAATTGCATGAGTTCAAGAAAGATGAAAGAAAAGTACTTAGGACAGAGTGTTTCATTTTATGATCATTTTCACAAATATGATCATAAAGGTGAAACACTTTTATGTAACAAAAACTATGATAATTGCTAAATACATAACATAAAACTAAAAGAGGGGGTAATTCAGTCCGATAAGAATTGTATACCATTCTGCACTTGAAATACCCCTTGCTTTCCACCTGAGTGCACTAATATTGCCAAATTTTGACTGCAAAACTCATTGAGATGGAATCATCATAAGAGATTTTATCATTTTCTCCCATCTCCACTGCTTCTTGTGATGCTAGATCGAGTATTTTTCCAATTGAAATTTTCGTATCCGAGTATCTTCTGCGCCTAATCAGAGGATGAAAATCCATGTGCACAGGGCTGGAATTTGGGAATGAGGGAATAGAGCTTATTTCCTTGTTATACTGACACTTACCGGAGGCTGACTGCATAGTGGGAGGATTGTTTTCATTCTCTTCCATTCTTTCCCTTGAGCTTGTCTTTGCAGGTGAAATCTGAGTATTTTCCTCTAGGACCCATGGTTGTTTTAACTTTCCTTCAGTTGATGGGCAATATTCTCCACTGCCTTCTATCAAGTTCTCTAACAAAAGCATGCCACCCGTTCTATTTTCTGCCAGCAGTTGTATTTCCTTATGGCGTAAAGCAGCTGTGGGTTCATCAACCAAAGGCTCTTGGTCCGACAATTCTCTTTCTGGGCATAGTTCGTCCACGTTAAGCTGATTGGGATCTGCCATCCTGCCCACTTGCTTTCTTTGATTTTTTTTATTTTTAAAATTTCATCCCCTTGTCGTGCTCGCTCTTCTCGTTGCTGCATGTTTCTTTCTCATCCTATTCTCACGAAGCTTCACTGCACGTTCCTCTCTTATTTCAGTATCGCCTGCAACCAAAGCCTCTCCCTGCTGCTCCGTTTGTTCTTCCTCGTAACGTGGTCTCCCATTTTTAAATGGTTGCTGCGCATTCCCAGGCTTTAATTGTAGCTTAAAAGATTGATTTTTTAAGTTTTTACTCGCTCTGCACATGTCCGGACCCTCCCTTGAAACCCGTTCTCGACTGTCGACGTCTTCTTTTTTTTTTGGCTGACTTGTACCTTCTGTCCCACTTTTCGTTGAAGCATTTTGAATCTGACTCGCTATTCTCCCAGTCTGACTTGCACCATGACCCCTCATTGGACTGTGACCCCCACTACTTTCAGCCATATCGTCTGATATCTTTTGATCCCTGAGCCCATTCTCTGGATGCGTACGATCCCTGTGCAAAGGAGCCGTTAGCTTTCCCCGTGGTGCCTTAGAAAGATTTTTAGTTTTTACACCTGCAGATACTTGCATTAATTCTTGAGCCAATGTCCCATCACCTACTGTAGGCACTGCTAACACCATGTCTTCTTCTTTCGTGATTTTGCATCTGTGGGCCCTTTGAGCCTACAAGGGGGAGGGAGGAAGAGTGGCGAGCCCTCCTGCTGCAGGGGTCATTGACCCATCAACATCGCCTGTCATTGGCACAAGGGCCAAAGGTTCTTGTTGTAAAGAATTATTTTTTGAGCATTGTTTGCCTGGTTCGTGCAAACAGGCTTCTGCAGCCCCGACAGTCAACGTTTACAGATTTTCTTTATTTTTTTCATTGCTTTTTCATGGCTTTTTTCCACGTCCCTCTTCTACTTGGCCTTCGCAATCCCCATAATCATGAAGGAGTTGCTGCATCGTTGCCTTCCAAAGTCTGTAACTTTGCAAAAAAAATTATTTCCCCTTTTGATGTTTTCGGTTTGTCGTTATTGTGTTGGTCCGCCGCCCCCTTCTGTTGCGCATCCGTCCCATCCTTGTGCCCGTCACTCGAAACACCTCCCTGGTGTCCAACGGCAACATATGCAATTTGCTCTTCCTCTGTCGCGTTTTTTTGGGCAGGTTCACTCTCTTCTGCTGTCACGATTTCCTGGGCTAGCTCTTTCTCTCTCTCTTCGATTACCGTGATTTTCTGGGTGAGCTCTCTCTCTTCTACTGTAGCGATTTTTCGTGTTTGCCCATGCAGCCCACTTCTGTCATTTTTTGCTACATCCGCTGCTGCATCTGACCCATTTTGTTGCCTTATTTGATTATTATTATTTTTTTTATTTTTTCCATCGTGTTCGAGCTCTGCATGGCTTCCAGGCTTTCCTTTTTCATGAAAATGTTTCTGCTCACCTTCACCCGAGGTCTGCACCATTGCATGAAAAGGCAATTCTCCTTCTGCAACGTCTGTTTGGCCATTTCCTTTCTGACCCACTGCACCTTTACGTTGTACGTTCGTCTCTTTCCAGTGCTTCTCTTTCTCACCGGCTATCGGTCCTCCAACCGGAAAAACGTTCTTTTTAGCATTGTCATTATCCGCTGCACTCGTTAACCCTTGTTTGGCCACCCGGTTCGAATTTTCCTCCATTAAGGCTTCAGCCTGAGCTGAAGTTAATTCTGTTTTCTCCGTTCTATTAGGCTGTTCGCTGTTCACCTGTCGCAGCTGCTTCTCACTTTCTCGAACTGTATTTAACAGTCCTTCATGCTATTTCCCTTCATTATCTTTTTCTTCCTGTGCGGTTTCCCTTCTCGCTATGATGCGCTCTGATGGCCCTTGTTTCATGACCTATTGTGTCTCTTCTCCATCTTTCAATATTTCTTGAAAACGATTTGAAACCCGGATGTTAGTTTCCTTAGGGACGCGTTCGGTAGCTATCTCCTTATCTTGGCCATCCTTAGCTCCCCTGGTCCCAGCTTTGCTTACCAGTTGCCACCTCTGACTCACTGGTTCCTCCCTACTCCGATTCTTTTCTTTATCTTGATTTTTTCTTTTTTCCAAAAAAATCTCGCTGCCTTCTGCATTCCCCGTAGCCTTTTCTGTTGCAATCTCTCGGGCTGGCTGTGACTTTCCTGCAGTTGATGGTTTATCTTTGTTTCCCAAAACAATACAATCAACCTCTTTGTGACCTACATGACTGCAATAATCGCAGTAAGCTGGCATTTGAGTAAACTCCACCCTTTGGGAATACCCACCCGTTATTGCATCCGTTTCCCTATTTTGCACAACTATCCAAACTTGGCTCACCGGTGGTTTCCTGTAGTCGTATTCTATGCATACGCGTGCCACACTTGGTCGTGACCCATTAGCTATGGCCTCGTCAACAAATAGAGGTTTTCTTACTATTTTTGCTATCAACAACAAGGCAGATTTTTCAAATAAATGTGCTTTTAGGTTTGGGAAGGAAATCCATATAGGAACCACGGCTGATTCTTTCTCAGGCTCAAAGTCTGGAGTCCACTTGAAAACCCTCATTTTCTGATTAGCAATAAACCAAGCTTGCTTTGTCCAGAATCTATTGAAGTCTTGTTCATTTGACAAATGTATGAGGACATGCTTATAATCTAGCCATCGGACTTCATAAGCCCCTGCTAATCCTATCCCTTTGAAAGCAAGTCTGACATCTTGGAGTTTAGGCATCCCAGAGAACTTTCCAACCAGAGAGAGCTTGAATGGTTGTGCTAAGGTTTGTATTTCATCCTCGAAGAACGCAGCAGCTGGCATATCTTTGTATACAAAGGGGGTTCTGGTATGGGGCACCACCGGAGGTTTGTCACTTGTGACGATGGTAAGGAAGGACTTTTTCTGAAATCTTAGGGATGTTGGTGGCTGGGTCGAAGTTTGTGTGATGTGCAGGCAGCTTTGTGCTTGTGCAAGCTGTAATTGTGGGGGTTGTAGCTGTAACTGGGGGTGTGATGGTAATAGAGGGGGGTGGTCGGTCTGTGGGGGTGGTGGTGGCGGAGGAGGGTGGTTGAGGGGTTCTGGCGGGCAGCCAGCCACCATTCCTTGGGGCTGGGGGAGGGGAGGAAAGTGTATGGGGTTGAGAGAGTTCTCCACTTTTTTTTTTTTATGGAATGTTTTTAAAGCTTTATCTTTGTGAGTGATAACTCTATGATGTAGAGTTATTTTACCACATTTTGGTTATCAAAAATAGCTAAGTTCTTATATTTTCAAGTTAATTCTAGATAATTTTTGTATTTTTCTTTATTTACTTTAATACATTGGAATTATTTTTAATTTGAGTAATTTGAGTTCATTTTCATATCAATAATTTTAATTTGAGAAATTTCTAATTTAGTCACGATTTTGAAGGTTCTCAAGTGTTAAGAACTTCATGGAAGTGACATATGTAAGATGATTAGATGTAGAATGTGTTGGCATGTTGTGGTGCTTTTACCATAACTATTTCTAGCAAATTCCAAATGAGGTGATTCTTGACCAATAGAAAAGTGAGAGTAAAGGCTACAATTTTTCTGTGTATTATTTTGCCCAATTTAGACTAAAGGTGATCAAAATTCGTGCCAAAAAGAGAGTAAATCAATAAGAAAGAAATGCAAAACAGAACACTTAAGGGTCGTAACTCTCAAATGAGAGTTGTGACACTAGGGTTTATTTCCATAATAAATTTTCTAACAAAAATTTTGAAATTAGGTTAACTTATGCTTATTTA
Organism: Theobroma grandiflorum; assembly: GCA_036013995.1. Lineage (NCBI taxonomy): Eukaryota > Viridiplantae > Streptophyta > Magnoliopsida > Malvales > Malvaceae > Theobroma > Theobroma grandiflorum. The sequence continues at coordinate 13,285,894 of CP142126.1, forward strand.
AAGGGCTTTTTCAAAGAATTTTTGCAAGAGAACGATGGCAGCATTTCTAGAGATTTTGAGCTAAGAATCAAGCAATAAAACAAGAGCAATTGAAAGAGATTCAAGACCACAAAGCTTCAGCATTAAATTCTTTCTTTATTTTGTGTTATTCTTATTTTCTTTGACTTGAATTCATTGCTAAATTTCTTTAGATAATATTTTCTTTAGATATCATGAACTAATTTATTTTTCTAAGATTATGGTGGATTTCAACATATAGTTTGAATATTAGTTTCTATTTTATTTATCATGAATGGGTATAGTTTTGCTTATTCAAATATGTTCTTAATGTCTTTAATTGTCTGATCAATAATTAATTGATTTGTGAATCTAATTGAAACTTGACAAAGAGATTTTAGATTAAACTAAGATTTGAGTAATGTATGTTCATATCACTTAGGTGATCTGATTTGTGATTCAAGTAAACATACGTCAACTACCATAGATAGCCAAATTAAAGCACTAGCTTAATGAACATAATTTAATTAATTTTTATAGACATAAAGTGCCAAACCCTGCTCTATAAAATAATTACGATGTCATTTACATGCTCAATAGAATGTTTGAATATTTGGGAAGTTCGAGAAATCGTTAAAAGACGATATTACCCCTAATGATACTATTAAGTCGATTAAACCTCGAACAAGTTCAAATAAGGATTTCAAGAGTGAAATTGAGGATTTCACAGTCCAGAGATTACTCAAAACAGTGATTCGGAGTTCAAGGTCCGGTTTGGAATCAATCAAGAAAATTGACTGATGAGAGATAAAACGGTCATTTTGCCATTTAAGGACAAAATGGAGATTTTCATAAAAGATTTTGATCACATTTGACCAAGAATAATTATATGAAGTATAATATGATCATTTGAAGCATAATATGAGGTTTAGCAATGAAAAATTACAATTCTTGGTATTTTTGGAGCAGAATGGTAAATTGGTAATTTTACCACTAGAGGATAAAATGAGAATTTTTAAAAAAGATTTTGGCCCTATTTGATTAAGATTGATTAATTGAAGTGTAATTTGAGGTTGAAAAGTGAAAATAATGTAATTTCAGTACTTTTCGGAGTATAAGGGTAAAATCGTAATTTTACCACTTGAGGATGAAATTTAAGTTTTCGAGAGAATTTGGATCAAATATGATTAATAGAAGTATGATATGAGTACGAGGAGTGAAAAATATGAGTATTGGCAATTTTTCAGATGTTGGGGTAAAAATGTAAATTTTCACTTTTACGAGGGTAAAAGTGTAATTTTACAAAATTACTCCACCAAGACTTTGGAAAAGTCTAGAAACTTCATCAAAGACATGGATAAGTGAAGAGGAATATATGGTGGAAAAAGAAAGTCAAATGGATGACTAGAAAAAAAATAAATTAATAAAATATTTAATATGTAAATAAAATAATATTATTTTATTTAGCTTTTAACAAGTCATAAAAATCAGCCCATCTTCCCCAAATATTCGGCCTAAGCATGCAAGAGAGAGAAAAATAAGAACACAAACCTTAGAATGAGAGAATTTAAAGAAAAAGTAAGGAAATTCAAGGAAAATAAGTGGAAAAAGGTATGATTTTTCATTTTTCCTTGAAATCTTTTATTTCTAAGTAATTTCCCTTATTTTTCCATGCTTGAAATGCATGTTTTCATGGTAAATCAAGGGCTGGTCAAATGGGTTTAGAGAGAGAAAAAGGTTAGGTTGAATTGATTTTTAGGTATGTTAGTGTTTAGAGATAGTTTAGCATGTTAGTGAGCGAAACAACAAGAAAAAAATTGATTTTTCCCATGAATCTTCAATGATCGAATTCCATTGGGAATGTGTGTGAAATGAAATGATTTCATTTCAAATGAAATGGTTTTGAAATTGATTAATTATGGAGAGAAAAAAATTAAATAGGAAAATTTCGGTATTAGTGTATCATTTTTAGTCAAAATTTTTGGAGAGAAATTGACTGCTGAAAATTGAGGAAATTGATGAGATTTTAGGGCATTTTGGTAATATTTGATGAATTATGAAGGTAGGAATTAAATGGAAATTTTTTATGCAAAAATATGAATTTTTACCTAATAGGGGTAAAAGTGTAATTTGTAGTCTAAGACTGATAAATTGACCCGTGCTCACTGTCATTGGGTAATGTAGATATAATTGGATGGTTAGAAATTGAAATGGGTCAAATCGGAGTTAAATTGAGGGTTTTAGCAAATTAGGTCGAGTGTAGGCAAATTGGTCGGAGATCGCAATTAAACGATTGTCCGAACCATTTTGATCTCATTTACATGCATCATGTAGAGCCTGAAATAGCTTATGATTGTTGGATACAATTTAATTGGAATTTGTGTCATGGATTATGGCTAGGTGGTGAGCCATTGGATACGGGTAAAGGACTGTGCCCGTGGACTAAAAATAGGAGTATTTTTACTCCTAATACTGTGAGTAAACTTATTATCATCTTAATTATCTAGAGTAGTTTTATTCAATTATGTGATTTTATAGAAAATGGATTTAAATGGTAAATTGCTCTGTTTTAAGAAAAATTATGATTTTATAAAATGATTTTATAAATTTTTTTGAGAAAATTAAATAATGGTTTCAAAATATAGAGTAATTGGAGACTGCGTACTTGTATTGCAAATTATTGTTTGAATGAAATGGCTTGTGACATTGTAGGTATGACTGGCTATTTTTATGATATGTTGAAAATATGTCAATTGCTTTGATTTGCCTAGTTATGTGAAATAAAGTATTGTGAGCCATGTCATACTAGTGAGATTTTATTGATTGGTGGAATATATATATGTGTGTAACATATATATATATATAGAATGTAGGCACTGCAGTGACGGAGGTTCCGTGGGCCAGCCTAATTAAAAGGGCACGGTTCTCAATTATTGTGCTTACCTCGATTGGAGAGACGCGTAGGGTAACTCCTAAGGTAGGATTTGAGTACACTTTACGCCGACCATCACGTGAAAGTGAGACTCAGTCAACGCCAAGGAACGGTTGTGTTATCAGATGTAAAAAGATGATTATGTGTATGTGATAATAAACAGCCTTGGCAGATTCGGTAGATACCTCGACCAAGGTATCCCCGAGAATGGTTTTGGTAGAAGCCAAGTTTGAAAAAAAAATGCATAAGCCAAGTGGATTATTTGAGTAAACTGAGTATAGATACCGTGCAAAACATATCGGGTTGGAATGTTTTACTTGTCTCCTTTTTACTCGGCTTTAGATTATTTTGATGGTGTCTATTTACTCACTGGGATTTTATAATCTCACCCCTCTTCATATTCACATTTCAGGCTCAAGATAAGTTGTAGATAGCCGGTTGCATCGAGGACTGCAATTGGAATGCATTCCCAGAAAAGCTGTAGGTTTTCAGCTTTCAATGCATTTCGGTTAGTTATGGGCCCACGTGTCACTTTAATTTAAATTTCATACTTTGATCGTTTGTATTAAAGTATGTAAAAATATATTTAGTTTTTACACTGTGAAAATTATTTATTGATGGCTTTATAAAAATTGTGTTATAAGAAAATAGATTATTGTATTGAATATTTTTATTTTATTCTAATAGTCAAATTTTTATTTTTAAACAAACGTTTTAGATACTTAAAATTGTTTTTAATCACTAAATATATGTTTTCTATTCACCTACTACGTTTTTGACTAGTGTCGAGATTTTCGTAGAAAAATGACGAAAATGCCTCTATGAGCCAGGAGACAATATATTTTTGTTTTTTAATCGAAAATAACTTTTAATTTTTTTAAATATGATGTTTAATGATTATTGCTCACTAGGGAAGTGCGAAAACTGATACGAATGCCTTACGGGGTTTCGGTCAGTATTCGGGGTGTGAATACCTATCGAGACTTTGCAACAGTTGTCACAGGCCCGACGAGGAGTTCCAGGTCGTGACATTTTGTTTAGTGAATTAGAGTTTTTAATTGCACCAATTTAGGCTGCAAATATAGACACTAAAATCCCAAAAACCATGACTTTACAAAATTCTGGCAACACTGTATTAGTCACGGTTTTGTGGCTTGATGCAGAATCAAATTAGGGACTTTAATTCCCAAATTTTAACCATGATCAGCTAACATATGGAACACTAAACTCATCCACCAACTATTTCATGGGAGGTAATTCAATCGGTGAAAATGGAAGGGCGATCTACAGATAGCTCAAGCATGGGGTCTTCTATTCCAGCAGCCATCTCCACATCTCCCAAAAATATTCTCTTGGCACAAACCATTTGCAGGTGAGTTTAAGTTGAATGTTGATGGTAACTCCAAGCATAATTTTCAGAATGTTGCTGGAAGAGGACTCTTCCAAGATTATACAGGTACCATGATTTTTGAATTTTTTAAAAATTTTGGATCGTACAATTCATTACAAGCAGAGTTAATGGCACTTCACAGAGGTTTACTTTTATGTATTGAGTACAATGTTACTAGACTTTGGATAGAAATGGATACAAAAGTAGTGGTACAAATGTTAAATGAGGGTCATCAGGGATCCTCCAAGACTCAATATTTACTTGCTTCCATTCGTAAATGCTTGAGTGGTATCTCTTCTCTGATTTCGGATTTTGCACATCCATAGAGAAAGCAAGCAGGCTGCAGATCGCCTCTCAAATCAGAGGCATATACACCAAAACCTGCAGGTATTTTCACAAGCAGAAGGTTAGCTCAAAGGTATTCTTAGATTAGACAAAATGAGTTTGCCTTATGTTCGATTTAAATGATTGTAAAGGAGTAGTACTCCTAATTTATTTTTGTTCTTCTTATTTTGTTACTCACATAAAATTTTGTAATATTGTAGTGTTTCAATTTTATAACGGTAGTAAAAAATATGGTCATAAAATGAAACATTCCATTCTAGGTACTCTTCTTAATCCTTTTCGATCTCATGTAACTCTAGAGGTTCAATTCATGTCCCTTTCCCTTTTATATTTTATTTCTCTGATTATTAATAAAAATCTTACAGGGTAGCTGGGTAGCCCTACGAGAATTTCCAGCATAAAAAAAAAAAAAAAAACCTTTTGAGTTGTCACCAAAGGTTACATTTCATCATTTCTTTAGTCTTAGTTCTTTAAAAGACTCCTTGGTTCCGATCATGTGTCTAGAGCATCAATTACAAAGATACCACTTTTTCTTTTCTTGTGCTTTTGACTTTAAGCAAATGAGCTCCTCCTGCAAAGATAAAGATTCAAAAGTTTGACTTTGGTACCCACATTTTCTTGAGTCCATATGAGTTAGTGTCTTTGGTTCCTTTTGGAACCCACTCTAATCTTACTATCTTTCCTTGAAAAGATTTAGCTCCTTTTAGAACTTACACACTCTTGATAACCTTTTCTCTATATGTAGTGATTCTCTAAGGACAAAGATAAATGGAATGTCCTACTTTATGGCAGCAAAGGCATCTAATGAATGAACTATAGTTTTCATTTTCTTTGACAAATAAATTTTTTAAGCGAGTTTCTTTTTGAGCATTATCATAACCTAGTACTTTTTTATCAAAGAATGCTCTTTGTGTTTCTAGCATGCCATTTAATTTTTGTTGGCACATGTGAAATTTTAAAAATGAATCATGCAAGTTCTGATTTTCCATTTTTAACTCATTTCTTTCAAGTTTCAAGTCCATGATTATGCTTTATAGCTCAAGCTTTGTCTTGCTATTAACTCATTTTCTACTTTAAGTTTAGATATCATGCTCTTATATTTCAATGTCTTTTCTTCAAATTCAAAAACTAAGTCATCATATGTATCTTATAGTTTATCAAATGAATATGAGTTCTCATCTAGAGTACATGAGCCAGAATCATTGAAAGTAGACCGTACCTTGAAGTCTTCAAGTGCCATGAAGCAAAAGTTGGTAACTTTTTTTTGTTCATTTTGGGAATCATCACTGTGACTCCATGTGGCAACCATTACTTTCTTCTTGAAGTTCTTTGAGGTGCTCTTCTTGTTTTGGCACTCATATTTAATATGTCTCGATTTTCTATACCCATAACGTATCAAATGATTTTTTCTGTGTTCTCCTTTTAGCATATTTCTCATAGAGGGTCTTCTACATCTATAATTCCTTCTCATGAATTTACTAAATCTTTTGGCTAGCTTGGCAATGTCCTCATCTTCTTCACTCTTATCTTTTATGTTCTTCTTATCTTCTTCAATTATGGATTTTAAGGCTATCTTTTTCTTCTTAATGTCTTATTTTTTTTCATCATCTAAAGCACTCTCATGTTTTAGGGTCATCTTATAGATAAGTAATGATCCTATAAGTTCTTCTAGTTTAAAATCATTTAGGTTCCTTGCTTCCTCTATGGCTGTCATTTTTTGTCTCCATGATTTGGGAAGACTATAGAGTATCTTCTTAACTAACTGGGCATTTAGGAAGTCTTTTCTTAAAGCCTTTAATCCTACAACAATGTTTGTGAATCTCTCATGCATTTGGTCCATAGTCTCACCTTTTTTCATTTTAAATAACTCATAGTCACATGTGAAAAGTCCTATTTTGGATTATTTAACTTGGTTTGTTCCCTCATAGGTTGTTTCTAAGATATCCCAAATTTGTTTTGCAGTTTCACACATGGATACCCTATTGAACTCATTAGCATTGAAAGAGCAAAGAAAGGTATTAAAATCTTTCCAATTTATTTGTATCAATTTTTTTTTGTCATCCCCCTGTTTCCTAGTTTTAACAATTGTTTTTCCATCTACTTCCTTAGTAGAGACATGAGGATCATCTAAAAGAACATTCTAGACCTCAACATTTACTGATTGAATGAACATCTTTATTTTTTTCCAATAAAGGTAATTTGTACCTGAGAAGAATGGAGGTCTTTGAGTTACGTGTCCCTCACAAAGAATAGCTAAGTAGATTCCATCTTGATTTGTTGAGCTTTGCTTTCAAATCACTCAAGGTTGTTAGAACTACACAAATTAAGCCCTAGCTTTGATACCAACTGTTAGATCAATAAGTTCAATGTGATTAATTCCAAGAGATAAGTGATTGGACTATTCTGAATATTTTTAAATTTCTTTTTCAATTTCAAGAAAATAAAATTCTTTCAAGTTAAATCCTTTTTTTTGGGAATGAACAAGATGATTGATTTCTTATGAAATAAGAGAAATTAGAAACACAAATAAGATTGAAAGAGTGAGAGAGAAAAATCAACATAATGATTTTATAAAAGTTCGACCTCTTTGCTACGTCATCTCCTTTAGATTCACTAAGGAATTTAGAATCCACTATTGAGATAAGATTCAATACATTGTCTTTTATGCGTCAAGTACAACTTTTCAATACAATGCTTTTTATAGTTAAAACACAACCACTCTACCTTTTATCTTAGTTAAGGTATAATCACTCAAGTGAATACAATGAGAAAAATAAAATTGCAATTAGAATGCCTCTTAAAGGCCGAGTAGTAGGTTAAATACAATGATTGGTGGAGAAAATGATAAACATTAAAGACTCATTAAATAATACAATAGAAGACTTTAATGCTAAAAAAAGAGTACAAAGAGTACTAAATGATTTTAGTTGAAATCTTCTTTTTGGAGTTGTGTTCAGAGTCTTCCAACCTTTATGAATGCTATAAGAGCTTGTATTATAGTTGTTGAAGCTTCAAGGGTAGTTAAGGATGCATTAAATGTGAAAATAGTTGTTTTTCTCTTCATTCTAGGCTCTAACAGTCGTTCTATCGATACATCCACGCATGTATCGATACATTGCTCTTTTATTTTTGAATTCTCGTAAAAATGTATTGATACATTTTGAAATGTATCGATACTTTTCAGCTTGGCTGCAAAAGTTTGACCGCTCACTTGAAAAATGTATCAATACATTTATTAATGTATCCATACTTTTGAGGTAGAAAGCATTTTGTTAAAAATGTATCAATACTACTAAGGCAGTGAGCATTCTATTGTATTTCTATCAATACATTTTAAGAATGTATTGATAGATTGAGTTTACTTTGCGAATTTTGACTTTTCTCAGGAATATGTATTAATACATTTCAATTTCTATCGATACTTTTCTAAATGTATCGATACTTGATGAACGTGTATCGATAGATTTAGGTCAAAAGACAATTTTCAAGGTCTTTTTTCATTGTTTTTCTTTTCAAACTCATTTGAAAATGCTAAAGGCTGTCTAGGCTTTATTTTTCAAGTCTTAAATGAAACGTTGATCACTTTCTTTTGTCATTTCAAAACATGGGATCAATTTGAATAATATAGAGCTAACAGAGTTTATATCTATAAAAATGGAATAAATATGCAATAAGTAAATAAGTACAATTTACATCTATTTGTCAGTTTTCCTATATTACAAACATCTTTTCTTCATATGGGAAAATAATGTTTCTAACTTTAGGTGTTGAATTTCAAAGTCTTTTATGAGCTTCACAGCTTCAGGTGATGTCAAAAATGAAGAATTCTCCAATTCTCATGTCGCATGCTCATAACCAAAGCCAGTCCATTTCACTAGCTATTTATAAATGTAATATAAATCATTCTCATCAGAATTTGTAAGAAACTATAACTTTCTCTTTTGTAGCAAATGATGTGGAACAGTCCACTCTATTTTTCACCTAATCACCAAAAAAAACCATTCAACCCCCATGCTAGCTCGTAAGGAAAGCAAAAACATGCATTAATAAATCTCTATCACTTTTACACAAGACCTATAACAAAAACAAGTGAAGACCATACATATCACAATTTACAAAAATCTCATTTATAATAATATGAGATGAAGATATTAATGAAGAACACAAATATCCATAATAATATTCAAGAACACAGACATCCATAATAATATTGTTGTCCTAAAAGAACAAACCAACTAACAACAAGTTTTTAAATTCTCACCAATTAACAAAAAAGTCTTGAAAGACCAAACTATTCTAACATCAAAGCCTTAAGATAATCTATCTCAACCATCTAAGTCTACTACTAGGGGGAAAAGTAAAAATGTAAGTCATTTGGGATGGATTATTAGTAAGCTTGTAAGATGCCTTATCCATTTCATCCTCTATCAAACCCACAACCTTATGAAATCCTCTATTCAAATCTTGAAGATTTTTTTTATGCACAAGTATTTCGGTCCCCAAAGAATGGCTCAATAAAGTTCCGATATAATGCTATCGTAAAAGAGAATTTGGCGTGAAAAGTATACTGTTGCAACTTCATACAATTTTTAGTTTAATTGATAAAATGAATTAAACATGTATTTTCTTGTGGCATTTTGTTCTAGTTCTATTTAGTTTTCTATTGTAACATGTTGATTATTATTGTTGTTGACTTTATGGTTTTGCTTTTGAATAAATATTTATTAACTAAGCCTAATAAATATTTATTGTATGTTTATCTTTATTATTCTCTTCACAACAACACAATTCATGGATATGAAAATCTAATTTTTGCAACCATTGCTCGTTTGGGTTTGCATAGAAATTTAAATAGGAGAAAGAAGATTGTAGTTGCGTTGATAGTGTTTTTGGAGATGTGTATTGTTGTTATTTGGTTTTGGCTTATATTGGCATTTGTTTGTGTTCTATGAAATTGTAGGTGAAAAGTGAGATCTTATAACTTAGACTTCTATGCAAATTGATAGTATGTGATGCAACTTGTGCATGATACTGTTTTTTCGTATATTTCACAAGTTAAAATGAATAAGCGTGCTTTTTTTAAATATGTGAGATGCTAAAAAATATTAAAGGGTTGAAGCCAACAAGGAACATATTTGTAAATTCATAGAATTCAACTCACTTAAGATAGAATGCGTGTTTAATTATTTATGCAAATTGATGTTCAAAATTGGTAACTATGTATTGTCTTACTATAGAAATATTTTTTAAGACAAAAGTTGTCTCAAATAGAAAATATTTATTAAGACAATATTTTATTTATAATCGAAAATATTATTGGAAGAAATTTAATAATAAATATGAGAATTATGATTGTTAATTCTTTATCTATAATTAATTATGATTATGAGATAATTATGTTACTCCATGTGCAATAAGGATTTCCTTATTTTATTATTAATTTTTTTAATTAAAGATAGATAATAATAAAATAGAATAATCCTATTTTGACATGGACTAGCAATTATAATTAAACAAATAAATTATTTATTAATTATAATTATATGTGGTAAATATTAATTTAATTTTTTATTTAATTAAATTAAAAGGAGTTTTAAAAGAAAAATATCTCCTTTATTTTTATGGGGTTGAAAATCACATTATAAATATATTATTTTGGCCAAAACCCTAACCAACCTCTTTTGAGATAGCCAAATTCCTCCATCTCTCTCTAGGTTTTCTTTTTGCTCCAGCAATTTTCTTTAAGCCTTATGCAAAAAAAAAAAATTACCATAGAAGAAATTGAGAGAAAATTATCTAGTTACCATTTTTAAAAGTATTCCACACCTAACCCACTCTAGGTTCAAGATTGAAAGATTCTTAAAGAATAAGTAATAATTCAAATTGGTCGAGAATTCCAACAATTAGTGTAGTAGTGAATTTACTACAATCCACTAAGAGGAAAAACTCAGATATATTCCTAGCACGAAGTAGGTAACATCTCTTACTTTTTATTCTTTTATATTGATACGATTATTATTTGATTTGCATAATGTATGATTGTAAATTTCCACTTGTGTAAATTGGATAAATTGCTTCCATAGCTAGAAAACTTTTCAAATCCATAAGTTACACAACCACAAACATACATTATGATTGAAATCCAACAATATTTACTACATAATAGATTGAAAACATCCTTGAAAACTTCTTTTCTTATACACTGTGATTTATCAAAACCAACATAGCATCCATATCATGCAAGGTAATTCCATCAATAAATCATACTCAATTTTACCATATAAAGTACTTAAAAAGGTGCACCCATTCACCTTGACAAGAAGCGTATTCTTTTCCTAAGCTTCAAGTCACCAAAATCTTGTTCATCAACGGTCTCAAGCTTTAAATATCACCTAACAACATAAATCCTAACATAAGTTCCTAGTTTCCAGCAAAAACCCATTTTGAAACTAATAGATTTATTGAAAAATCATTCCTCTAAGTTTCAATAAATTTTCATACTTCAAGCCCAATTGATAAATGAACAACCTTAACTTTTCTTACCTTCACAACCTTCTTGAAGAGCAAAACCTCCAAAATCTATAGCTCAAAAATGGTTTTAAATAAGTTCAAATTGGAAATTCCTAGTGTTAGGTTATACCCATGAGATTTAAACTCAAAAATATCAAATCTTACCTTAAATTTAAGTTACGAAGTTGAATCTTTATCTAATGGGGTCTTGGGAGGTTGAGAGAGCATTTTGATGGTGTTGGGGATAAGTTGGAGGTTGGAAAAGTGTCAAATGAATTTTAGGGCTCGAGTTGGGTTTTATATTTTTTCCACATTGGAGCTTGAGAATCTACTTCTTGACTCCCTAAAATCGATTCTGGGAATTCTAGACTTGCAAGATTTTACTTCTTCATTTCCAAAGATTGATTCTTTTAGTCCAAAAACTATTTTAACTTATAGGAATCGACTTCTCAATTCCCAAAAATCAATTCTTTTAATCCAGAAGCAATTCTAACTTGCAAGAATCGATATTTCCTTACTTGAGGTCGATTCTTGACACTTCCAATAGCTACCTAAGGTTCATGTACACCTTAGAATCGACCTTCCTTACTTTAGAATTGACTTGTAATATCCCGACCCTTGGGATGTTAGTTAAATTAAGATCTAGTTAGAATTTAAGAAGAATTAAGGTCAAAAAAGGTATGAGAAAGCATGGAGAAATGAAAAAGAGGGAAGGAAATTAAAATGATATTATAATAATATAATAATATTAAAATAATTATGAAGAGGTAGGTTCCGTCAAAGTGAGGGAGTGAGGAATTTATGAATTGAAGAATTTTATTATAAAAAAATTTTGGTGAAAGTAGCAAAAATCAAAAGAATTGTTGGAGGGACCTAATTGAAAAGAAGTAAAATGTTGAGGGATGAAATTGCAAATATTGTAAAGTTAGGTGGACCAACGAGCAATTAATCCATCATAAAATTGAACACAAATATATATAATAAAAAAATACTATATATATATATATATATATATAAAGAAGAAATGGTCATGGGCGGACAGCACATGGTTGTCACCCCCCCACCATGTGTTAACACACAAAAAAATAAAGAAGGAAAAAAGTGGGTGGCTTTCTCATTCACATTGGGCAATCTGCCCACTCCATTTTAAAGCCAACTTTGGTGCTTTCTCTCCATGGTCGAATGCTTCATGGTTTCTCCTCGATTCTTGAGCTCACTTGATATGACAATTTAAGGCTGGAAATTTGAAACTAAGGTAAGGAAAAGTTTTTTGGCAGCTTAAACCTTAATTTAATCGGTTTTAATGTTGAATTTGAAATTATGTTGCAGCCAAGCTGCCTTTCTTTGGCTTGGAGATTTTCGAAGTTCCCTTGGGCTGATCTTGAACATCGAGTTGAGGGTTAAGTGTTTAAATATTGAACATGCAAGCTAAGGCAGTTTAGTTGTTAGTTGCAACTTAAGAAATTTAATTAATAAATGTTGGGAATTTGAAATGCTAGGAAATGTAGGAAGAATATGTTTGAAGCTTAAGTGAATTATGGAAAGCTGAAAAGAAGTTTTTGGAGCATGGAATTTAGTAACCAAGGCGAGAAAAAGCTTACTTGGTTCATGAGCTTCGATTTAATCTGTTATAACTCTCAGTTTAATTCTGTTTCAACTAGTGTTTATCCTCTCCAAGTGTGGAAAGTTTTTAACATTTAATTAGGGCTGAAAATGGTCACCGAGGTAAGGTTTTGAAGCCTAAGTATCTAAGATTTTGGAATTATGAATTGAATTTGTGAATAGTTAACTGAAACAAAGAACTAAAGCTTTAAGTTAAATAGTTAAAATTGTCAGTTAAAATTCTACTACGTAAGTATACGTATCAAATAGACAATATATTAGCAAGTAGAGTATCGATCCTACAAACAATTGATTTAAAATTTTACTAAGTACTAAAATTAGAACAAATTAATTCTATCCAAACACTTAAAATTAATTGATTAACCAAAACTAATTAACTAAAATTTAAACCATCAAGAAAAATAAAAATAATAATAACTTGAGAAAATATCAAATCAAACAAACTTATGATTACAATATCCCTCACACTTCATCATTTGAATCTTATCTTTCTTCATTAACTTATTTCAATGGGTTAAATTGCTAACTTAGAGTTTTAAATTATTTATAAGGGTCTCTCGACTTATCTTATAAAAATATCTATTTTAACCAAAACACTGTATCCCTATGTTAATTGAAATTAAAACAGACTCATTAAGTTCAAACTCTAATCTAGCTACATACGGCCTATAGGTATATCCCTATCCTATACGTAAATCAATTAATATGATCATATGCTATCTCAATTTTAGTCTACACTAAACTGCCTTTCCCAAGTTTGTTTAGGTTCCTAAATCAATTTAATTGGTGGCCAAGCAATTAAAAGCGTTAAAAACAAATTGGAATAAACAATTTAAATCCCATTAAAAATAAGCAAGAAAGAAATTAAAAATTCAAATTACATGTGAGTTCAATTGCAATCTTAAAAAAGGAAAATTAGCTACTCATGATCGCAAAGACAAATAACATTGAATATAATTCAACCATTAAGAATAATAAGAAAAATAAAAGCCAAGGAAGAAAACAAAACAAATATTTGCCGCCTTGATCTCTAAGTTTCAACCTCAACTTCTAGCTTCTTGAATCTCCCAAAAATTGTCTACCCTAATGTTCTTTAAAATATCCTATTTATACTAATAGACTTAACCTATAGTTCCCTAAGTTGACATATGGTTTAATTGAGCTTAAAAGTGTAATGAGAGGCACAAAAAATCAATTGTCAATCTTTACAAATTTTCATTCCCGACACAGTACGTCCAACAATTTTTGACATGATTTTTTCTATCTTCGAAGTAGAACTGAGTAAAGTGATTTTTATAAAAGTTATAGCTCTATCTCTTAGCTTGCCAATGGTCTAAAAATCGCATCATTTGGAGCTCTATAGCGCAAGTTATAGCCAAAAAACTAAAGCATATGTAAACAAACTTCTAGGTCTTTTAACACCTTACTTTCCAAAATTAAACCTAATTCTTTTAGTTCCTACGAAAAATATAAAAACTAATAAATAATAACTAAATTAAAAAAAATAACATAAAAGTAAAATAATTTACTTAAAAATAAAATAATTATAAAAACAACTAAAAATAAGTAAATTATAATAAAAAATTGAAGACTTAGCTAATATTTAGTAACAAAATTGGACTAAAATAATTTTATAAAACAGAAGTATTACACCGCTAAACTTAAGATTTTGCTAGTCCTCGAGTAAAAGAAAATTGAACATAAAAATCCTTAAACGAGAGATAAAAGTACCAAATCTTGATTTCTCAATTTTTCCTCAGAAATTAACTTAAATTCCAACTTAAGATAACATATAGCTAATCCTTAAATTCATGCATCAATTCAAGTGAAAACTTATTTTCAAATGGACTTCCCATATGTGTGTGAATGCTCTCTTACAAAGAATATCATGCAATTCAGATTAGTTTATACCAAATCTAAGCATAGATTAGTACTAGGATCCCATAAGTTTGCTTTTCATCTTTCTCTCTCCTCTAATGCAAATTAACACTTATTCAAGGATCAATAGGTCTTTATCAAACTTGTAATGTAAGGTTAGAGTCAACATATGATAAAAGATATATTTAGGCTCAAATTCACCCTAAACACTTAATCAATATAAGATACATAAAGAGCTCAAATTTTTTGTATAGCACCTCTAAACTTGAAGTAAATTTTCCTTTACCACACATTTTTTTTAACCCCCAAACTTATTTTTGACAATTATAAACGATGGGTAATTTTTCTAACAACCATCACTTTTTTTTTTCACCTTTCTCTCTCAATTTATTCTTAAGCTCAAATCATTCCTTAGAAAAATTAAAATACTTAAAGGGTGAAAGGTTCAAATTGTTGGATTTAAATAGACAGGTCAAGGCTAACACAATTGTGTAATTACAAAGAAAAGGCAAATTAGGCTCAAAAAGGGTGACTAAGAATAAATATAATAAGATAAGCTCAAAAAGGCTCAAACGATCCAAAAATGGTCTAAATCACTTCTTATCCTAAGTGTTATCTAAGATTTCGCCTTAAGAGAGAATCAAACAAATTCCAAAATTCTTGACTTCACTATACTTTTTCATCAACATAAATTTTCTCTAAATCACATAAAAATTCTAAGTAAAAGAGTCTAGTGCTCAAATTATTAGAAGTCACATTCTAAAATAAAGCTAACACAAAAATAGCACATAAAATTAAATTATAACTATATGCTTCCCAAAAGCTAAGAATCAAAAGATAATTAAAATATCATCCTAAGATTTGGACAATCATGAATGAGGTGCAACTATCTCAAAAAAAATTTTTTTTTGGAACACAAATAAAACATGCAAAACATAAATAAACATGCAAGACGTATCTTAAAATAAAGCTGACTAAACATAAAGGAAAAAAAAATAAACCACCAAATTCTAAACTACTCCCCCAAATTTGGAACAAACATTGTCTTCAATGTGATAAAAAAATAAAGAAAAAGGACAAAAATACTCCCCTAAGTCTAAAGCTGCAGTCTACAAGTCCTCCACATCGTCACCACCAAAATCATCCTCAAAGTCAAAATCCGTAGGCAATGAAGGAAAAGTAGTAATATCCATCCCAATGTGTTCGGCATAGACTTTCATCATTTGTTCAATTGTTCGATTTTACTTTTCGTGATGGTTTAATCTATGATCAATGCGCTCCATCTATTGAGCAACACTACGTGTGGGGAGCCACCTGGGAAGATGGAGGGCGACTTGCGAAGAACTACCAATAATAGATGCAGATTCCTCTAATCGCTTAAGAATGCCCATGGTGATGGGAATTTTTTATTATTGTAGCTCCTCTTTATCGCTTCATTGCACACCAGCTCTCACACATAATACAGTGATCAAGGAAGAAAAGTAGATACCATTTTGTTTAGTAAGGCCCATACGTAAGATGGCATGAGAGATAACCTTACCAATATTAATGGATTTATGTGTTACAATGGCATAAATAAGTATTATGCGATCCCTCGTGACATCACTAATATAAGTGGAAGGGAGTAACCGAGCCACTAAAAAGTGTAACCAAACTCTCAGCTCCTTTTTCATTGCACTTCATTTGAATGAAACTGGCTCACCATGCAATGTCTTCCATTGGGCTCTTTTAACACAAAGCGTCAATATAATCTCATTGCAATTTTGATAGTCGCCCAAGTACTTCCCATATTCATCATTCTCAATATTAAGGATCCCAAAAAAATGCATTGATAGCTTGGTTGTGAAAAGGGACTTGTTTGCCATAGACAACCGCCACACCATCAACATGTTCAACAGCATTTGCATAAAACTTCTGGGTTATAAGCACCACTGCAGCTTCAGGTTGGTCACTCAATAACTGCCAATGTCTATATAAAAACATGTCATGAATCTCCTTGTAAGGTAGGATGGGGATATCTATCTCTCATTCAGGAATTGACACTTTGTTGATCAACGACGTATGATATCACGCAAAGGAATCGATAGAGATGAACTTCGATCTATCAAAAGCGCCACTGGAGCTTGGTTTGGATTGTTTGAGTGCCATTTGTACAAAAGAAATTCAATTATAAAAACAAATCCATAATAAAAGTAGGCAAGTAGTGTTGCATGCACAATCATGAAAATATGAAAGATCCACAGGCACTAATTTAATTAATTCCTATCCAATTCAACAATCCAAATTCAAGAATTCCATTTACCATTCCACCCCTTAAGATGCAGCATAAATTCTCTATTCCTCACAAAGTTCAGACAACATTCGCATACTCATAATTTTCACAGTGCCACAGTCCAACATAAAAAAAATAAAAATAATCTATAACAATGCACTCATCAAAATTATCAATTTTTGCATGTTGTTGCACCAACAATTTCAAAATTTATTTCTATTTGCTCAACCAAGCATCAAAAATTAAACAAACCAATCATCTACTCACATCAACAAAGCATTTAACAATTATATTTGCAGCAAACAAAAAGTCCATGAATCCATTATATGGGTAACAAGAAATTGGCACTAAGCATAAAAATTTTTTGCACTCCAAGCATACACCATGAGGAAGTAGGAAAACCCATTAACAAACATGCACAATGGACTCATTCAATGTGCAAAAATCATAAAATTTTACAGTGATCTTACCAGCACGCAACAATTTTTCTCTCACTAGAAAAATTGTACATGTGGTAGAAAGAGAGAACTCACCTTGAGGGAGGATTGAATACAAGAAAAAAAAACAATTATGGAAAAGATGTAGAAATTGTAAAGGAAGAAGAAAAGAAAAACATGTAACTAGTTTCTCTTTTTCTTTTTATGTATGTGAGAAAGGGGAGAGAATATTTGAGAGAAGAGAAGGAATGAGCAACTGGAGAAAAAGAAGAATGGAGAAGAACAAAAAAATAAAGGCTTTTATAGGGTTGGGGTTAGGCCCAAACCCAAGGCCGCGGCTTTCACCTTCTAACCCAAAGCGTTTCACTTTGGGTTTGAGCACTGCGGTGCTCAACCATTCTATTTTTTTTCTTTGTTCAACACCGTGGGTCTCACTTTGAGGGCTACAAAGCTCACTTTGAGAGACGAGGCTCTAATTTTTTTTTATTTTTTTTAAACCAATTACCTATAAAAGGAAACATAAAAAAATTGTATTAAAAGAATTAAATTAAAAAGCATGAAATAAATTAAAGATGAGAATCATTAAGGTTGAGGAGCTTAGGTTGCCTCCTAAAAAGCGCTTCATTAATAGTTTTTGGCTAGACTGACTTGGACTCTAGGTCATGTCAAGCAAGCGTATTGAGGACTTTGATGATTAATTTTGCCTCCCCAATAATGCTTCAATCTTTGTCCATGGACTTTAAATTTTCGACCATCTATCCCCCCACTTCGATTGCTCCATGTGGGAATACCTCATTGACAATGAAAAGACCAAACTACCTTGATTTGAGCTTTCTCGAAAATAATTTCAAGTGAGAATTATAAAGCAACACTAATTGTCCTAGCTCAAAGCTTCTTTCCACTATCTTCTTGTTATGTCATTACTTTGTTTTCTCTTTATAGAGTTTGGCATTCTCATAAGCTTGAAGGCGAAATTCATCAAGTTCATTTAATTGCAATAACCTTTGCTTACCTGCTACTTGAAAATCAAAATTTAACTTCTTCATAACCCAATAAGCATTGTGTTCAAGTTCCACAGGCAAGTGACAAGCTTTACCAAAGACCAACTTATATGGAAACATACTAATTGGGGTCTTGTAAGCAGTCCTATATGCCTACAGTGCATCATCCAATCTTTTTGCCTAATCATTTCTTTTAGGACACACTGTTTTCTCCAAAATCCTCTTGATTTCTCTATTTGATACTTCCACTTAGCTACTAGTTTAATGATGGTACATAGTTGCAACTTTGTGTTTAACTCCATATTTTGTCAAAAGTGCATCAAAAAACTTGTTGCAAAAGTGACTCCCCTCATCACTAATAATTACCCTTTGAGTGCCAAATCGAGTGAAAATATTTTTCTTGATGAATCATTATAAGGAAAGGCTGTTGGTTCAACCCACTTAGAGACATAGTCAACAATAAGCAAAATGTATTTGTTATTGTATGAAGATATGAACGGACCCATGAAGTCAATACCCTATACATCACAAATTTCTATCTCAAGGATGATGTTGAAAGGCATATTATATCGCCTCGAGATATTGCCCACTCTTTGGCACCTGTCACAATGCAAAACAAAATTGTGAGCATCCTTAAGTAATATAGGCCAATACAAACCTTATTAGAGGACTTTAGTAGTAATCCTTGTTCCTCCAAAGTGTCCTCCATAATCTAAAAAATAGCAATGGTGAAGCACACTTTAAAACTCTTGTTCCGGAACACATTTTTTGAAGATCTGGTCTTTACATTGCTTGAACAAGTAAGGCTCATCCCAAAAATAAAATTTAACATCATGCAAAAAAAAATTTTTTTATTAAAAATTTAAATCAGGGGAAATAATATTGCTTACCAGATAATTAACAAAAATTAGCATACTAAGGAAGTGATTTCTTACCAACTTGAAGGATTTGTTCATTAGGGAAAGTCTCCTTGATTAAGGTTGAATCCTTACTTTGAGCTTCAATCTCCAATCTTTTGAAATGCTCTACCACTTGATTTTTTATTCCTTTTCTGTCGTGAATCTCTAGATCAAACTCTTGTAGCAAGAGAATCCACCTTATCAATCTTAGTTTAGCATCCTTCTTGGCAATCAAATATTTGATAACTGAATAGTCAGTGTACACTATCACCTTTGTCCCCACAAGATGGAAGCGAAATTTGTCAAACGCAAAAACTACAGCCAAGAGCTTTTTTTCTGTTGTGGTATAATATTCCTGGGCCTCATTCAAAGTCTTGCTAGCATAATAGATGGAATGGAAGATTTTATCCTTCCTTTGTCCCAAAATAGCTCCTACCGCATAATCATTCACATCACACATTAGTTCAAAAGGGAGAATCCAATCGGAACTAATTATGAAAGGTGTAGATATTAATCTTTTCTTCAATTCATCAAGAGCAATAAGACATTCATTAACAAACTTAAATGGCACAACTTTTTCCAATAAATTGCAAAATGGTTTAGAAATTTTTGAAAAGTCTTTAATAAATCTTCTATAAAAACCAGCATGACTAAGAAAACTTCTAATACCTTTGACATTTATTCGAGATGGTAGTTTCTTAATTGCTTCAATTTTTACTTTATCTACCTCAATGCCACTATTAGAGGTCTTGTGCCCAAGGACAATACCTTCTCGCACCATGAAGTGACATTGTTTTCCAATTGAGCACCAAATTTGTTTCTTCACATCTCTTGAGTACCCTAGCAAAATTTAAGAGACAATCATCAAAATTATCTCCAAAGACAAAAAAATCATCCATAAATACCTTCAAACATTTCTCCACCATGTCTATGAATATAGCCATCATACATCTTTGAAAAGTGGCAGATGCATTACATAATCCAAATAGCATTCTTCTAAAAGCAAAAGTGCCATAAGGACATGTAAATGTAATCTTTTCTTGATCTTTAGGAGCAACAGCAATTTGGTTATAACCAGAATAACCATCTAGAAAACAATAATATTCCTTACTAGCTAGACAATCTAACATTTGATCAATGAATGGAATAGGGAAGTGATCTTTCCTTCTAGCTTTGTTGAGCTTGCGATAGTCGAAGCACACTCTCCATCCAATCATAGTTCTTGTTGGAATGAACTCATTATTATCATTAGCAACCACAGTCATTCCCCATTTCTTAGGAATACATTGAACTGGACTTACCCATGAGCTATCAAAGATAAAATAAATTATTTTAGCATCTAACCATTTGATGATTTCTTTCTTGACTACTTCTTTCATGATAGGATTCAATCTTCTTTGCTATTCAATTGTGGCTTTGTGATTTTTCTCAAGGAGAATTTTGTGCATGTAAACAAAGGGCTAATTCCCTTAATATCAGCTATGGTCCACCCTATTGCTTTTTGGAATTCTCTAAGTGTTCTCAATAACTTCTCATCTTACATGTCCTCTTACATGTTAGTAAGAGCAGCAGAAATAATAACTGGAAGAGTAGAAGATTTTCCAATAAAAGCATACCTCAAGTGTGCAAGTAGAGGTTTAAGTTCCAAAGTAGGTGGTTCCTCAATTGAGGGCTTTGAACCTGGCATCAAAGAAGTTGAAACATCTAAAAACTCAAATTGATGATTAGCTCTAAATCTAAAGTGAGCATTTAGCAAATTAGAATATTCAATAAATTCATCATCATCCCTGTTAGAATTAGCAACTAAACATGCTTCAAGAAGATCATTGGGATTTTCTTCTAAGAAAACATCTTGTGCAAAATTATTTACGACACTCATAGAAAAGTAGTGTTCAAATGTCACAGGCAATTTTAGAGCTTTGAAAATATTAAATGTTACTTGTTGGTCTTGAACTCTCAAAGTGAGCGCACTTTTTTCAACATCAATCAAAACTCTAACAATTGCTAAGAATGGCCTCCAAAGGATGATTGGAATTTGCCTATCTTCTTCCATGTCAAGAATTATAAAATCAACTCAAAAAATAAATTTATGTACATTGACGAGAACATCTTTAATAATTTCCCTTGGGTACACATAAAAAACAATCAGCCAATTGTAAAGTAATAGAAGTGTGTTTGCATTCCCCTAAACCAAGTTTCTCAAAAATTGATCAAGGCATTAAATTGATACTTGCACCTAATCACTCAAAGCTTTTGCAAAAAATAAATTACCAATAGTGCATGTGATTTTGAAACTACCTGGATCTTTGAGTTTTGCTGGCAATTTATCTTGGAGAATTGCACTACACTCTTCTATAAGAGAGGCAATTTCAAACTCACCTAACTTTCTCTCTTTTTGGAGAGGATGTCCTTCAAGAACTTGACATAGCTGGGCATTTGTTCCAAAGCTTCAACAAAAAGAATATTTAGGTGTAATTTCTTGAAGACATTGAGAAACTTTTGAAATTGCTTTTCAAGCTTTTGTTTTTGGAGCCTTTGGGGAAAATGTGGTGGAGGATAGATGACTTGAAAGTTTCCTTGAGTTTCAACCTTGTCATCTTCTTTTTGTTCAATTTCAATCTCATTCTCACACATTCCTTCCTTCTCAACATGTTGATTCTCAAATTCAATTACTTTCTCATTCACCCTTTCAATCTCTTTTCCACTCCTTAAATTGATTGCTTGGCATTGTTCTTTACCTTTAGGATTGATTTGTGTGTCATTGGGTAAAAAACCTTGAGGTCTATTGTTGATGGAATTTACAAGCTATCCCACTTGGGTCTCAAGATTTCTCAAGAAGTCTCTTTGACTTTGAATTAAAGTATCAATGTTGGACATATATTACAAAATAAGTTTTTCCAATTGGGACTTCTTTTCAGGAATTTATGATCTAGCTTGTTGTTGAAAACTAAAAGGAATGATGGGTTTTGGATTAGAAGGCCTTGCATTGTTATTTCATGAAAAGTTGGGCTGGTTTCTTTAACTAGGATTATAAGTATTAGAATATGGGTTATTCTGTTGTCTATTGAAGTTTCCTACAAACTGTACTAATTCAAAATTGTATGGACATTGATCATTTGAATGGCCATCTCTACACTTCTCACAAACTATAAATGAATTTTGAACTGCATGAACTCTCAATGTGTCAAACTTCTTAGACAATGTAGCCACTTGCACAGCTACTTGAGCAGTTAAGGTGCCAAGTGCATCAATTTCATAAGGTCTAACAGCTTTTCTCAGACTCGACCTTTCTGAAGGCCATTGATAATTATTTCGGGCCATCTCTTTCAACAAATTATAAGCATCTACAGCATTCTTACTTATTAATGCCCCACCAATAATAACATGAATTATAGTTTTTATTAACCAACCAACCCATTGTAGAATGTCTGAACTTGCAACCAATCAAAAATCCCATGATGTGGACATCTTCTCAATAGTTCTTTAAACCTCTCCCAAGCTTCATACAAGGACTCACCATCAAATTGTGTGAATGACGTGATATCGTTCCTCATCTTCGCAGTCTTGGCAAGTGAAAAAGATTTTGCTAGAAACTTTTGTGCCAAGTTTTCCCATGTAGTGATAGACCCATTAAGTAGTGAATTAAACCAGTTCTTTGCTTTATCCCTCAGAGAAAACAAAAACAGTTTCAATCTAATAGCATCATCAGTTACTCCATTATATTTAAAGGTATCGCAAATCTCCAAAGCAAATGAGAATTAAGATCATCACTAGATAACCCACCAAATTGGACTGAAAACTAAATCATATGAATGTATGCTGGTTTAATTTCAAAATTATTTGTATTGATGGAAGGTCTCCTAATGCTTTAGTGTAAACCTTACAAAAGAGGAATGGCATAATCCCACAGTGCTCTATTTGCTTCGAGAACTAGATTAATGGCATTATTACCATTGTTATTGTTATCCTTAGCCATTGTTTGATTTAAAATTACAACTTGCAAATTCTCCCTTTGACGTCTTCTGAAAGTTTTTTCTATCTCAAGATCAAAAGCAACAAAATTCAAGTTGTTTCTTATTTGCATACAATGACAAAGATATCTGCAAACAAACAAAATTTAATATTAAAACAAGAAAAAATACAATTTAAAGTAAGACTAAATTGCTTGGTATTAGTGTTAGTAAAAATATTAGAAACAATTCCCTGGTAACGACCGAAAAACTTATCAATTAAAATTCTACTACACAAGTATACGTATTGAATAGATAATATATTAGCAAGCAAAGTATCGATCTCACAAAGAATTGATTTAAAATTTTACTAAATACTAAAATTAGAACAAATTAATCTTATCTAAACACTCAAAATTAATTGATTAATTAAAACTAATTAACTAAAATTTAAAATCAAAATAATAATAACTTGAGAAAATATCAAATCAAACAAGCCTAGGATTACAATATCCCTCACACTTCATCTAAATCTTAGCTCTTTTCCTTAACTTATTTCAATGGGTTAAATTACAAACTTAGAGTCTTAAATTATTTATAAAGGTCTCCCCGACTCATCTTATAAAAATATTTATTTTATCAAAATACTATATCTCTATATGAATTAAAATTAAAACAAACTCATTCTGTTCAGGCTCTAATCTGGTTATATATGACCTATAGGTATATCCCTATCCTGTACGCAAATCAATTAATATGATCATATGTTATCTCAATTTTAGTCTACATTAAACTCCCTTTACCAAGTTTGTTTAGGTTTCTAAATCAATTTAATTGGTGGCTAAGCAATTAAAAGCGTTAAGAACAAATTGAAATAAACAATTCAAATCCTATTAAAAATAAGCAAGAAAGAGATTAAAAATTCAAATTATGTGTGAGTTCAATTGCAATCTTAAAAAAAGAAAATTAGCTACTCATGATCGCAAAGACATATAACATTATATATAATTCAACCATTGAGAGTAACAAGAATAACAAGAGCCAAGGAAAAAAACAAAACAAATATTTGCCGCCTTGATCTCCAAGTTTCAGCCTCAACTACTAGCTTCTTAAATCTCTCAAAAGTTGTCTACCTTAATGTTCTTAAAAATATCCTATTTATACTAATAAACTTAACCTATAGTTCCTTAAGTTGACCTATGGTTTAATTGGGCTTAAGAGTGAATGAAAGGCCTAAAAAATCAATTGTCAGTCTTTACAAATTTTCATTTCTAGACTAGTACGTCCATCCTTTTTCTGATGTGATTTTCTCTATGTTGAAGGTAGAATTGGGTAAATTGATCTCATGAAAGTTGTAGCTCTATCTCTTAGCTTTCCAATGGTCCAAGAATCGCATCATTTGGAGTTCTGTAGCGCGAGTTATGGCCAAAACACTAAAGCATATGTAAACAGACTTCTAGGTCTTTCAATACCTTACTTTCCAAAATTAAGCCCAAGTCTTTTAGTTCCTACAAAAAATATAAAAACTAATAAATAATAACCAAATTAAAAGAAATAACATAAAATTAAAATAACTAGCTTAAAAATAAACTAATTATAAAAACAATTAAAAATAAGTAACCTATAATGAAAAATTAAAGACTTATCTAATATTTAATAACAAAACTGGACAAAAATAATTCTATAAAATAGAATTATCAAAAATTTGGACAATTTGAATGTTTGGAAATTGAAAAACTGGTGTGCTGTTTACTTAATGGTAGAGAGTTTAAAACTTGTTTAAAGCTCAAGGAAGCTAATTGGACATTCAAAAAAAATTATATTAAAGCTTAAAGGATATGAACTAAAGCTCAAGGAGCTACTGATGGTCAAAGGTTGGTAATTTTGTTGCTGGAGGGAAATCACACCATTAAGGTGGGTGGGTGAACTATTTTGAACTATACTTTTATATGAATTATAATATGTACATGCCTTCTTTGAATAGTTGAATTTATTGTGGGAAAGTATGAGCTGGTAGAAAACAACTAGGTTGTTTGTGATTTTGCCATGGATTTATCAATTGTCTTAGAAAAATAAGTATGTATAACTAACTATATTTATTTAAAAGAGGGAAACAAGCCCTTAACTAAAGCTTTGCTTAAAAATCTACCTTGCAAATGATTGTGCATTGTCTAGGCCGAGAAAAGCAATTGAATGATTGTGAAAAAATTGACTTTCCACCCACTTGAAACTATGAATATGCATGTTGGTTTTGAAATATGCATCATGGTTTTTTTTTTTTAAATGGATTAATATATACCATATTGATTTATAAAGTTATTTTACCTACTATTCCATTAATGTGGTTTACACTTGAATAAATTAAGTACGATTTTATCATTAATGAGCACTTAGGTATAGGTCCTATTACCACACCAGATTGTGTGGTCTTTGTGCACAAAGTAATGGTTGTTTGTTTATTGATGTTTGAGTATAAAAGGGGACCTAAAGCCCCGACATGATATTTGGTGGTGTGAAGAGTCCCACGAATAGGTAAAAGGTAGACTTGAAGCCCTAACTTGATATTTGGTGGCATGGGGAGTGCCATGGCTAGGTAAAGGGCGACCTAAAGCCTCGATTTATATTTGATGGCGTGGGGAGTTCCCACGAGTAGGTGATGATGTTATAAACATGAGAGAGTAAGCCTACAGGCTATATTAAACCTACGCGAGAGTTGTTCTTTATTATCATCTGTTATGCTATTCGGAAAACCATGAACCATGGCATTGTGATTTGAATATGTTTTACATTGCAAGGTTTTAAATTTACATGTGGTAGTGACTTGATTTAATGTCTTATATGCATTATGTTTTGAAACCATATTATGTTATATGTTTTCCATGAGTTTTGAGATGATTCAAGGAAAAGATTGAGTTTGAAATGATTTTAGCATGCTATGGTTATTATAAATTCTATCTATTACTTGGCATGCACATATACACATTATTTTGGAGTAATTCTTTTATGCAGCATATTTTAAGATTAGTATGACATTAAACATATATTTTATTCATATTCGACACCTTTAAATTTGCAAGGCAAATGTTATCATTTAGTTAAAGTTACTTTACCATATTCTGATCTATAAACTATCCTCCTTATACTTGTTTCCCTTCCTTACCCTCTCACTAAGTGTGAAAGGCTCACCTCAACTAATTGGCAAATGGCAAGTAAATGCTAAATTAAAAGCTTTTTTGGGTAAGTGGATTCCAGTCGGTTAGATAGATATTGGCATCTCTTAGCATTTCCCTTGTGTCACTCTGTTACTAATTGTCTAATCGTATTTGAAAGAAGCGTTGTATTTGTAAACAAACTTATTAACTATGGGTCAAGGCCCTTAGTTGTTATTGAATTAATTTTAATAGTGTAATGCCAAAAAAAAATTACTATCTAGGATATGCCGTGTGGATATTTGAAGTTGATATTATAAATTTCTATGTGTGATTAACAGTTTAATTTGTTGTTTGGTTATGCTAATATTAGTCAAAAAAATAAAGATTTTCAAAAAGAAATTTAAAATAAGGAAGACTAAAATTAAGAAAGGAATTTATTTTTAGCAAGATAAATATATTTAGAAGGCTTGTCGAGTTTTGTGGGCTTGCCTACATCACTGGCGCACCGGTAATGGCCGTAAGGTGAGCTTATATTTGTGAAAATTGCCTTTCTTTGGCCATCATTTTATTATTAAAAAATATTATTAAATTATTTTTGTATTTTGATAAAAATATTGCTTATTTACAATAAAGAGTATTTTTTTATCATCATCTATTATTTTAGTATTTTTGCCCTTTGCTTAAAAAATTTTTAAATTTTAATAAAAGGTATGTTTGTCATTTATCAGTTATTCCTTAACTATTCCTAAAATTATTCCTGCCAACTAAACAATGGAATAAGTAACAATAGAAATTTTCGTCGTATTCTATTTTCATGAACCAATCTACATAATAATTATTCTTTCCTTATTCTATTTTCATAGAATGATTATTCGATTTCCATTCTATTCCTTCTGGTGAACCAAGCATGTTATCAAGGCCCTTTTGGAATGGTCATTCTCAGAACGATCATTCCATCTAACCAAATGTAGTCTTTTATTGATAATTGGAATAAAGGGAATGGAATAGCCATTCCCTCCCGACAAGCATGCTTTCAAAGTAATTGAACTTTATTTAGTGCGAAATGAATGAAAAAAATATATAAACAATGTTATCAATCTCAAAAAAGGAAAGGGTATTTGAGTTCAAAATATGCTACATTAATTTCTAAATTGATTTGCATGTCCTTAAATTAAAATATATCTTTGTATTGATATATTCGACATTAATTACGTTTTTATATTTTAATTTATATTGACGAATATTTTCATTCTATAATTAAAAGAGTCTTTTTGTAATGAAGTTTCTTAAATTTACAAAATAAAGGTTTTATATTATATTAATTAACAAACTCATATTATTACATTTTATATTTATAATTTAAAATAGATAAAATACTCAGTGTATTTCATCCTTTAAAAATATATATAACCTATTTAAGGAATAATGCTCAAAATGGCCTCCTAACTATTTAAGAAAATTTAAACAAGTTTTTATTATTTATTGCATTCAATCAAATCCGTGTATTTTTATTTTATGTCAAATAAGCCCTTATAAATAATGGTTGATTAATTGTCATTAGATAAAATACCACTTGTCATTTTATACGCACATGACACTAATATGGAGGGTGAAAAATGTTACATGATCATGTTATCATGTCATATTATCATTAATTATAATATGTTAGCATGCCACGTCATCATCAATTATGACATATCAACATACCATTTCAACATCATATGACATAAAACAATAAGTGACATTTTAATTAAGTCAGCTATTAACCATAAAGGCTTACTTGGCTCAAAGTAAAAATATAAATATTTATTTAGCTCAAATTAAAAATAAAAGAATACGATTGAATGTAATAAAAGAATAAAAGCTTATTTAAATTTTTTTGAATAATTTATAATTTTTTTAGATATTATGTTTATATTTAAATGGATATATTTATGTGCTTTGTTCCTGAAACATTAGAGTTATTGGGTTGGGCCTGTCCAGTGCTGCACTCCATGTATTAAACAAGAAACTCATTGCGGAAAAATCAAAACGCTGGACCAAAAAGGAAATGAAAAAAGAATAATCAAATCAGAGGACTTTAGGTCAGACGATGAACTGCACCTTTCCCAAAAAAGTTGAGTTATTACAATTTAGAAGATGATTAATTAATGTTTAAAACAAACCAAAAAATTTTTAAAAAAATCACTTTCATTTGTTACATCTTCAATGGGTTATTTTTGAGTCCGTCCCAAAATATCAAAACTTAATCACGTGAAAGACCAACCAAAAAAAAAGAACTTCCATTTAATGGTCCCCGTTATCAAATTTCAAGTCTCCCTAATTTTTTAACTTTTCAATATATATTTTTTCTCAAATTAATATACAAATGCTTTTCTTATTAAATCACATCAAAACAAATTATTAATAAAATTAAAAAAAATAATATTAAAAAAAATTTGAATAAATTATTATTCTTTTGCTACTTTAACCAAGTTTATATATATTTTAAATTAAATAAATTTTTATAATTAAAAAAAATTAATATATAATCACACGATTACGTCATTATGCATTATAATGTATCAGTAACGTTTTAAAAATTTATTAGATTTAAAATTAAAATTATAAAGATTTGATTAAATGTATTAAAAAATAAAATTTTTTTAAAATTTTTTTAATAATTCAAAATTATTTTAAAATATTACTTCAAAATTAAATTATAAAATCATTTATTAATTAATATTCTTCATTTGGCAAAACATTGATCTCAAAACAGTTGGAGCAAAGTCGTCTAGGCATATAACTGACTCCTATGATGTAGCTGTTATTCAGTTGCTTTTAACTCTCAAACCGTCCCTAAAAAAATATAGCACTGGCAATGTTTGTCGTTGTAAAGGATGCTCGAAACAAGTCAGAAAAACTGCATCATGCATGTAGCTATCACCAGCCGTCCAATCTTTTCTCAAAGACACGATCATCTGTTCGGGTCCCACCAACGAAGTTTTACGACACGTGTACGCTGAAATCAAGCAACACCTTAGAAGTTCCGAGCCATTGCGCTCCATGATTGGGAGCTCTAAGAGTCAATTCATTTAAACAGACTAAGCTCCCCTACTATTATTATTATTATTATTATTATTTGTTAGACTAAGGTATCGTTAGAAGTTACCGTCACGCTTTGGATAGCCTTAGAGAATATAATTATTAAACCTAATTTGGCTCATGGAACCGACACAAACCTTTGATTGGTGATTTTATTATTTGTTTAGGGTTTTTTTTATTACACCAGTGCAAGCCGACATTCACCCCTTTATGTCTTTTTATGTTTTGTCTTTCTAGATTGTTCTAATGAACCTCCTTTCTTTTCGTTGCAATAATTCTTTCATTTAAACAATATAAAAATATTTTTTTGATTATTTTTGTTCTTGATCTTTTTAAAATTATTGAGATTCAATAACTCTTAAATTACATGATGAAAGATATATATATTTTTCCAATGTTATGAATTTCATCTTTTTTTTTAAATTTAAACTTGAAATATCTATAATATATACAAAAAAGTATGAATGTTAGAGAACTTATTGATTAACCAACTTGATCATATTTAAATCATTATATTTTTATTTATATCAAATAAATTTCATTATAAATATTAGATAAAATTTTATGTAATAGCAACATGGTAGGTTGATATATCATAATAAACGATGACGTAACATAATAATGTAACATGATAATATAATAACATAATTACATGTGTCACTTTAGTGACACACCAATACCATATAAGTATAGAAGATGATAAGGGAAATTTTGATTAATAATAATTAATCAATCATTAGTAATAAAAGTTATTTTATTCAAAATAAAAATATAAAAGTTTGATTCAGTATAATAAAAGAATAAAAGTTTTGTTTAATTTTTCTTGAATACTTTAAAGATTTCTTCAAACGTTATTCCTTAATATCAATATGATTTATCTAATTTGTGCATAAGAATTCTAAGTACATCAAATGATTTTCATTAATTTTTTAACAAATTCTAATAGTATTTATTAATTGATCAATTAATATTGTAAGTATATAATTAAAATATTAATTATCTTTTATTAATAGATGAAACTTTACATTTACAAAATTAATATTTTTATATATAATAATCATTTAAAATTAATAAAAAAAAGTTATATG
Organism: Theobroma grandiflorum; assembly: GCA_036013995.1. NCBI lineage: Eukaryota > Viridiplantae > Streptophyta > Magnoliopsida > Malvales > Malvaceae > Theobroma > Theobroma grandiflorum. Next base: position 13,316,452 of record CP142126.1, read on the forward strand.
TAATATACGTGACAAAAAAATATATGTGATAAAAAATACTAATTTAAATTAAAATCAGATGTTACAACTTTATTATTAAATGATTCTCCAAGTTTTACTTGTATGTAAAGGGGATGCCACCGGGGTATAAAAGCCAAATATTTTAATTACGCAAGTGGTTTTATAAAGTTAGCTGACTGATTTACTAATCACCAATCATCTCTCCCAATTCCATTCAGCTAGTGGTTTTCAAAAGTGGTTGACGTGGCAAATAATTAAATAACCAAAAAGAATGTCAACTTTATGTTAGAAAAATATAAAAACAAATAATTAATAGTAAAATATATTGATATTTTTAATTTTTAACTATAATTACATATGATTCATTAATTTTAAAATAAATATTTTGTTCAAAAAATATCTTTTGTTAAACATATCAATCTTGTTATTAGTTAACTCTTAATATTTTTATTAGTTTGATAATGTAGTAATATGTTTAAAATAATTTTATCTTTCATTAGTTTTAAAAATGACCACTATGTAAATTAAAATTTTTTTAAAAATTTTTTCTCTCTTATTAAAAAAAATCTTTTTTACAATCCGTCACTCCATAGTTAATGTTGATCGACACTCTTCAAGAGAACATTGATTTGGTACTCCTTAGGTCAAAAGAGTATCGATCTGGTACTCTTTTGAAGATATCCGATTTGATCTGACATTTCACGATTAAATTCAATCATAAAATGGTCAATCAATATAAAAGAGCATCGTCAACTGATTTGAGAAAAAAGAAAAAGTACAAAATATATATATATTTTAAACGTTTCACATTTAAACATTAACATCACGTTTAAATATCTTTTGTTAAATATATCAATCTTGTTATTAGTTAACTCTTAATATTTTTAGTAGTTTGATGATGTAGTAATATTTTTAAAATAATTTTATCTTTCATTAATTTTAAAATGGCCACTACGTAAATTATAATTTTTTTAAAAAATTTTCTCTCTTATTAAAAAGAATCTCTTTTACAATCCGTCACCTCATAGTTAATGTCGATCGACACTCTTCAAAGGAACACTGATTTGATACTCCTTAGGTCAAGGGAGTATCGATCTGGTACTCTTTTGAGGATATCCGATTTGATTCGACATTTCACGATTAAATTCAATCATAAGATGGTCGATCGATATAAAAGAACATCGTCAACCGATTTGAGAAAAAGAAAAAAGTAAAAAATATATATATATTTTAAATGTTTCACGTTTAAACATTAACATCATTTATACATATAGGATGTAGTGTTTATTTTAAAAATTAATATACTCACATATAATTATAATCAAAAATTAAAAATATTAATGTATTTTACCAAATGTAGCAATATTTTTAAAATAATTTTATCTTTCATTAGTTTTAAAAATGACCACTATGTAAATTATAATTTTTTTAAAAAACTTTCTCTCTTATTAAAAAAATCTCTTTTACAATCCGTCACTTCATAATTAATGTCGATCGACACTCTTCAAGGAAACACTGATTTGGTACTCTTTAGGTCAAGGGAGTATTGATCTAGTACTCTTTTGAGGATATCCGATTTGATCTGACATTTCATGATTAAATTCAATCATACGATGGTCGATCGATATAAAAGAGCATCGTCAACCGATTTGAGAAAAAGAAAAAAGTAAAAAAATATATATATTTTAAACGTTTCACATTTAAATATATTTTGTTAAACATATCGATCTTGTTATTAGTTAATTTTTAATATTTTTATTAGTTCGATGATGTAGTAATATTTTTAAAATAATTTTATCTTTCATTAGTTTTAAAAATGACCACTATATAAATTATAATTTTTTAAAAAAATTTTCTCTCTTATTAAAAAAAATCTCTTTTAAAATCCGTCACCCCATAATTAATGTCGATTGACACTCTTCAAGGGAACACTGATTTGGTACTCCTTAGGTCAAGGGAGTATCGATCTGATACTCGTTTGAGGATATCCAATTTGATCTGACATTTCACGAATTAAATTCAATCATAAGATAGTCGATCGATATAAAAGAGCATCGTCAACCAATTTGAGAAAAAAAAAGTAAAAAACATATATATATTTTAAATATTTCACGTTTAAACATTAATATCATTTATTCATATAGGATGTAGTGTTTATTTTAAAAATTAATACACTCACATATAATATAATAAAAAATTTAAAATATCAATGTATTTTACCAAATAATCAAATAATCAGAGTTTATATCCATAAATTCATTGATATCAATTATTCAAACCTTTTTGCCTTGAAGTTATATTTAGCTCTATTAACAGGGTTATGCCACGTGTTGAATTTAGTCGAGCATGACATGACACGTCAACTGTGCATTTTAAATTTTTATTATATTTTAATATAGTTTATACAAGCAGTATTAAAAGAATATGATATTTTGCTTTGATTAATTTCTAAATACATGTAACAATATATTATGCTAATTAGTAGTTTAAAAAATAGCACTAAAATTTCTAATACTTGAGTGTAATACCAATATTTTCATATTTAAATTTTATGAAAATTAAATGAAACGAAAAGAAAATGTTATTTTTTGTGTGTTTTAAATGTAATGGACTTTTGTATTTACAAAAAAAAAAATCAATATTCTTTTATAATAATAATAATAATAATAATAATAATAATAAGTCCCTCGTTCTCCTTACGTTTCATCATAATACTATTTTTTGATGCATTAAAAAATAAATGGCAGGGCGAATTCGTCAGATGGGAAAAACACGAATACAGAGTTTCCAAGTGTATGGAGGGAGTCAACGATGATGTAAAACCATAAACAAGTAAAAAGTAAAACCTTCCAATCATAAATCGACACTTATGGCGCACTCCAATCATAACCGCAACACGGCTAATGACATGCATGCATGACCATGGGGGCAACATCCAAAATGAAGGAAATGGCCATCCATAACGCGTGGGGGACCCACCAGATCAAGGGGGAAGAACAAGTGGGCAAAGAAGCCCAAGCTCAGGAACAAGATATATTCCTCGCACGTCATTGTGCCACGTGTCCTTTAACCTGTATGTATCTATAGCTACTCCCTAATTGGCCTCTTGGCAGTATTTGGGCTTTTATTTTTTTTGTTAGGGGGGAGGGGGAAGGGAAAATATCTAAGAGGGGATGCTTAGTGGCGCGTCTTCCACCAGATATTTCTGGGGCTGCCGTTCACACCTGACCTTAAATTCTCCGCCACTGAACATTCCACGTGGCTAACGTATAAGGTGCGATGTTTTCGGCAGGATCTGCCCCTTGCTTTGCGAGAGGTTTTTCGATTTTGGGGCCCACGAGGATGGAATCTAACGCATCTGATTCGTTGCGTGATCTTGTGCATAATGCTTAGTGACACAGAACGCAACTCGGTTATTGTCTCCTTTTAACTCAATTCAACTCGGTTGCTTTCCATTTTTCTACTTTCCAGTAACAATTTTATTTCACTTTTTTTCCCTCTAAGGTATTTAAACACCCTCATAGTATTTGCTAACTAATTATGGAAAATTATGTGTCATTTTAATTTTATTGAATATCCCAGGAGGAAAATTATTAAGTGGGAACATCGACAGAATCAAATTGATGGCAAGTGTCTTCAATTTTTAATTTTTTTATTATATATATAATTATATATATTATGATTAATCTTATAATTTTCTTTTAATTATTTCTCATGTAAAATCTTAAATTTACCACTAAGAGGGAATCAAGTATCAACTTTTTGACAAAACTCTCTAAGATCATCTAATCACAAGGTTTAATCATTTAATATTTAAGAAATATATATATGTATATATTAAGCATGAGAAATGTACATACTATTTACAATATTTGGGTTAGAAAATAAAAATATTTGGGGGTGTTTGGTAGATGGTAAGTGAGGGACATTTTCAACAATTAAATTGTAAGGAAGCACATTGAAATGTTTGGTTGATGTTTTGAGAATGGGAAAGTAATCTCTCAACAATGTGATTGTACTGACCTCTCTTGAAGAGAAAGTTACTTTATCTTAGCAAATGGAAAGCAAAAAAAATTTTATTCCATAGTTTAACCTCTTGACCTTTTTCTACTCCTTCCTGCCTTCTTCACTTTCTTCCCTTTTGCCTTCTTCTCCTCCTTCCTTCTTGTCTTTTTTTCCTTTTCTCACCTTGCCTTCTTCTCCTCCTTCTCATAGCCTATAAGAAGGGTAGCTTATTACTAGTACATTTGAGTCAAATTTCACCATCAAATTCAAAAATTGAAAAGATTGAGACCTTGGGATCTTAGGTTTTATGAAATCTTAATTCAAATTTTTAAAAAAATTAGAAGTGTTTTGAGAAAAATTTATGTTTTTGACATCAAAAATTAAAAGAGAAACATTTAAACGATTTAGAATCGAAAAAATTTATTAAAGAATTGATAGGATTTGAAAGGAAAATATGTTTGAGTACCGTGGCTATGAGAGAAGGAAAGCGTCAGGCTAGTTTGAAATAGTGCATTCAAACTTTTGCCCATGAATATCTATTTATAGATAGATAGTATTATATGATCTATCAATAGAATTTTTTATTTATTGATAGATTTTTCTTTAGATAATGTTTTTTATTTTTAACTTTTATAAGTTTAAAGTAAAAATTAATATTTAGTAATTTTACATATTTTAATATTTAAATAATTAATATAAAAATATTATGTCATTTTTTAATGTTATTATTTATTATTTTAATTGCTTAAAGTTGAAAAGTCAAATTTTATATTAAAATTTATAAATTTATTCAACTTATATATTTTTTTATATATAAGGGTAATTTTGTTAATTATATTACATTCTCAATAAAATGTTTATAAACCAAAAACTATAATATAATCCTTTTAACAATTACATTCTTTGTAATTTTCAATTTCTCTTATTATACTAAATGCTGTAAAGTTGTATTTCCGGTAATCACATTCCCAGCAATCATATACCTAACAATCATATTCTTAGCAATATACCAAATGCAACCTTTGAGTTGATAAATATGTTATAAAACTAAAAATGAATATTATGAAAAATGGATATAGATGTCAAATTAGAAAATGTTGAAATTGAACTATTGAGATATTCCAATAGTGACAACTAGTTATATGTGTGTGTATATATATATATATATATATATATATATATATATTAGTATTGAGTTGATAGGTAAACAATAGGTATGATTATACATGTACAAGCAAGGGGGGACTTAGGAATTTTTCTAAATGGTGTTGTAATTAAAATAATAATTAAAAAAATAAATATGTTAAAATTTATAAAGTAGAAGTTTTAATATTAAATTAAAAAAATATAAATTTAATACATTCATTTAATACTTCAAACAAAAAATATCTAAAAAATATATAATTCTTCATGACGATTTTTTATATTCTGAAAATGTTGTATGATAATATCAATAAAAACACTATTAAATACATTTTTTTGAATATGTCACCAAGTAATCATTCATCCACTTGTCACTTATTCGATTATGTAGCATGTGCTTTATAATTTTGAATCCGAACTATCAAATTAATAAAAAATATTTAGATATAAAATATTTAAAACTTAACTTAAATTAAAAATACTTACAATTGAAGTTTAGTTAAGTTGTTTTAAGAGAGTGAAAAACACAGCCAAGAACTGATATGAGGAAAGTCATTATAAGTCTCAAGAGTAAGATTTGAATTTTTGAAGAGAGAGTTGTTTAGGTTTGGACTTTTTTAATAAAATTTTAAATTATAAAAAGAAAATTTTTTATCTTTCCATGTAGAATTTAAATATTAGTATATAAACTATATTTTAATAAATCTACTTTTTGATAATATTTAAATATGATTAATATATAAATTTTTTAATAAAATTTACCTTTTGACCCCATTTCCTACAAAATTGTCAAAAAAAATTAATAAGTTCATAATATTATTAAATATATAAAATTCTAAAAAGATAATATAATAAATAAATATTTTTTTAATTTGATACTACTCTCATGAACATGGATCCGCCCCATTGTGTGCAAGTAAAAGTGAATGAGTCACTAGGTTGACCTGTAAAGTTTTGTATTGTATTAGAATCTGTCGTAATGTAAACTTTGTGACTAAATTATTTCATGTTTTACATTTACTTTTTATCACGATTATTAAAACTAAAAACATATAGTGTTTTTTTGACTCATTGAAGATACAAATCTTAAACTAATTTTAGAAAGATGAATTGACTAATTGAAGTAGCATCAAATTAAAAGGATCTTTAAAAGAAAATTTATTGAATATGCTTTTGAATGCAAAGTAATGCTTTTAAGATGATTACATTATTCTAATCTCTTATTTATTCTTTCTCCATCTGGCAACAGTTTTTTATTTTGTTGGAAAAGAAAGTGGTTGGGCTAAAGTTTCCAATAAAATAACAGGAAATTGGATTCATCGTATTACACAATGTATTTACAGAGCTTTTTTGACTCTACAAAAGGAATCAGCCTAAAGGCTGCCGTTATTTTTCTCTATGGACCACCTTTCTCTCTCTCTTCAAGCCCTAAGTTGTTTTGCTTATCCTCTCCTTCTCTTTTATTTGGTCCACATTGTTGCCAATAAAAAAATATTGGGCATTGAACTTATAAATAAATATCATTTTTATTTAATAGATATATTTTTTGGATTAAAAACGTAAATTGAAAAAATTAACAACGTTCTCCTCTTACTTTTCATGAATTTATTTTAACAAATCACCAAATAAAATTTAATTCTAAATTCTTAGGATTTCAATATCGACTCACTTAATCATTTTTTTAGTAGATAACGAAAACATATATAAGTGGAAAAATATCTTTGCTATATATTTTTAATACAAAAAAAGGTTGTCATGAAAATTATATCTTATTTTTTGGATGATAAAACCATGTGTCTAAATTTTCAATATTTAGTTAATAACAATTTTACTCAAATGAATTTTAAACAACAATATATTTTTTTGTGGGAAAATGAGAATCTTGTGTAAACAACTTTAAATAATTAGATTTTTTTTATTTACTATAAACAACGTATAAATAAAGTTTTGAAGTTTATCAAAAACTGATTTAGAGGTGTTTAAGGGTTGAGTTACTTATCCAAACTTGCAAACCTATCTCGCCCTGAGCTGAGTTTGGGTATAGATTTTTAAGCTTGTGTTTGACCTAATCTGACTTGATTATATTATTATATCAATAAATAATATATTTTTAATTTAAAATATTAAATATTTTAATAATAATAGTTATAAAAGGTTGAGCCAAACTCGAAGTTGACTTTGAAAATGAAAAACTCAATAAGTCCAACTCAAGCGTGATCCGGTTTGACTTATTAATACTTCTACCACACTAATAATTTTCTTTCTTACTTTTAATAAGTTATTTAAAGATGAGTTTATGAGATACAAAGTTTTAAATTAAATTTTTTTTTTAATATATACAATTTGTTCTTATCATAAAATTCAAACTTAAAAAATTGACATGTCAATTTTGCGAAGCATGATAAACAAAGTTGATTAGAGTAATCATAATGCCAAATTTGATGTTCATCCCACTTAGTAGTGGGGTGATGCTTTTCATCACTTTGTGTTCTTTAGCATTTCGGGAAGTCAACTCGCACTCACCATCATACATACAGGGGTCAGTGCTTCCTTGACCACTAAACCTTTCCCAACTTGGCAACCATTTGATCCACGTTTCCCCTTTCCTTAAACTCCAAAATCGTTAAACTACCAAGTAAATATATGCAAGATAATTTAATTTGAAAATATATATATATATATATATTTTAATTAATGGTGGAAAAGAAGATCACTTTTTCTTTAAAACTTATAATTAAAAGCTTATTGTAATCTATGCTTAATCCCCTACTGCAAATAAATGGAAATTAAAATTCAAAATTCAAGCATTTGCAAGTTCTAATGTGAAAAAATATATATAAAACATGTATAAGATTATTATTGTTTTATATAATGGTGTTAAAATTAAATATTCCACAATAGATTTGTTTGTAGCGTTGTTTATGCTAGGATTCGACCTCATGCTCAAACATGAGAAATAATCATTAATTAAAATATAACACAGCAGAATAATAAACTAGCATTAGATCAGAGAAACAGTCGAATCCTACAGGACCAATGTTGGTGTTTTTCATGTAACTTTCAAATAAATATGAACACTCTTAAGAATTACATACCTTACTCTGGATATCGTAATCAAAACCCACTTAAATCAAAATCTATGCTTGTTTACGTTTAGGATTTGTCAATCTTCAACCACCCAAGTGTTTGACCTCTAACAGTAATCCACACAATGACTGAATGTGACCTTCTTAAAAGTAAGATTTTTACTTGTACTAGCAAGTTTTGTTTCAAAAATAAAATGACCAAAATTTCTTGTCGAATCTTATTTTTGTTAATCAAAGAAAACTATTTTTCTTTTCTTGTTTTATGAAACGGTTGAGAAGTATTTTTTTTTTTGGGCTGCTTATTTTTTTTGGTTTGCCAATATAACATATTTATATAGTCAAACTAAGTTGTAACTCTAAATACAACAGTTGTATTTTAATTTAATTAAGTCTCTAAGAACTTAATTAATTTTCACTTTATTTTGGTCTCTTTCAATTAAGTCCAACTTAATTAATTATCTTTATTTAATCTCAATCATGTCACTTAATGTGTGTGACCCATTAAGCTTCTAACATGTTGACAATAAATATAAATAATAATCAAATATCAATTTGATAATTAATTTATATTTATAGATCATGAGCGGCATCTAGCAATACATCATGACCACCAAAATGTTAGAGAGTCAATTAAAGAATTTGACAAAGCCCTTCAGTGATAAGCCTCTTAGTGCAATACGGTCCTTTCATCAAATATCCCGGATATATCATTAAGCATGGCTCGACGTCTACTTATGACATTTCATATTAGTTCTCATAATTCATGACTAACTTTATGAATTTAGAAAACTAACTTTCCTCAAATTCATCATGCTTTAGCCAAAGACTTTATACAAGTTAATCAAGAATTGAGAACAAGTGAGATACATCCCCTCATATCACTTGGGGTGATGAATCATCTCTTGACCACTCATTCACCTTCACATGCTTCATGGCATATCCAAAAACACCCTGTTTAGGCATCTAGATGCTTCCAAATCTGTATGGGTGAAATCAAAGTATGTCACTCCCCATACAAGATGACTTGGTGTATCAAGTCTGAGGATTAGTTGCACGACTATCATATGAGAGCATTTTCCATAAACACTTGAGTGAAATACCAAATGGAGTTCTCATAGCGGGTCATGTTCAGTGAACTCGTTCTTTAACAAGCACCTACACGGTATCCTCAAGTATCCCACATATTTCAATCTATGAGATCAATTGTTTACTTCCCGAGTAAAAAGGCTTAACATATACCGGTCTTTGAGCATTGTCAATGCTTTGTCTTGACAATGCAATGACCAAGAACAATTTTAGGAACATAGCTTTGATGCATAGTGATCTCATAATTGTAACAACTTTACAATTCTCTTGCAAGGCCTTTATGTTCCATGAGTTTCATCCAATTAGTACTTAATAGCTCCTTATTGTTGTATTAATATGAAGGAAAACCTCTATCACATATAGATATGTGATTAAGTATGCATTAAATGACAATATATATTTCTTGATCAATCCAATTGGCTCAAGGGCATATACCAACAGTTTAGTGTACCTATGTAGACATTGAAATCCAAATGACTAAATAAAAGGGAAATTTAATCTTCACATATGTTATATTTATAAATTAAATAATAAATATATCACATAAAAGACTTATCCATCACTAAAAAGTAATCATAAATTTAGAATACAAAAAAATTGAGTATTTATTTTAAAAAACCGTCAATTGGTACTAATACTTATGTCGTTATTACTTATTAGTTTTTGTTTATTTGAATACTTATCTAAAATACATTGATTCTAATTTAAGAAAAATTTTTACAAGTGACACTTGTTTTGTGAAATTACATGAATTTTAAAAGATATTTGGAACATTTTGAAACTTGAGAAAAATTGAGATAGCGGGAGATAGTAAAAAGACTTGGGCAAGAGAAAGGGAAATTGCTATTTTCTGGTGGCTTTGTCCAGGGATTTTCAACTATATTTTGATCATATTTCGACGAATCTCCTTAATGATCACAGTTTGGTTTGAAAGTTTTCGAAAAATGCCTTGACACCAAGTAATTCGAATGATGAGAATTTTTTTGTCCACAAAGGGGTTTTTTCAATTATTTGTCAATGAAAATGTTTCATCGGTAACTTCGCGGGTTTTTTGACAAAATTTTTATTTGTACTAAAAAAATTATGTGAATAAATAATGTAAAAAAAAAAGAGTTCAACTAGAAGAAAAAAGAAAGAATGTCTCTTGAAAAGTGTCATAGTTGGGGCTAATTATATAATAATGATACGCTTAGTTTGTGGAATAAATAACAATAAAATAATATAGTTATTATTTGAGAATAGAATAAAATAATTATTATATAGTTTGGTATGACAAATAGAATAGAACATGAATGATTATTATGACTTATTGTAATGTTTGGTTATTAAAAATAATTTAGAATAAGAAAGGAATAGAAGATAAAAAGAAAAAATATCTTTTATTAAATATATGATTATTTATTTTATTTTTAAATATTAATAATTTATAATTTAAATGTTAATATTTTATTTATAATTTAATCATTAGAATTATAGAATATTAAAATTTTATTTTAATTTAAATATTATTATGATTATTTTTTATTTTATTTTATTTTCTAAATATTAATAATTTATCACAAATATTGATAATTGATAATTTAAATAATATTATTTTATTTATAATTTAATGATTATTATTATAAAATATTAATATTTTATTATAATTTAAATATTATTATGATTATTTTTTATTTTATTTTTATATATTTATAATTTACAATTTATTTAAAATATTAATAATTGATAATTTAAATATTAATATTTTATTTATAATTTAATCATTAACATTATAAAGAATTAATATTTTATTTATAATTTAAATATTATTATGATTATTTATTTTTAAATATTAATAATTTATAATTTAATCAGTATATCAATAATTGATACTTTAAACATTAATATTTTATTATCATTTAATTATTAATATTTAAAAATATTAATATTTTATGTATAATTTAAATATTATTATGATTATTTATTTTAAATATTAATAATTTATAATTTATTTCAAATATTAATTGATAATTAAAATATTAATATTATATTATATTTTAATTATTAATATTTACAAATATGAATATCTTATTTATAAGTTAAATGTTATTATGATTATTTATTTTTGAATATTAATAATTTATAATTTAAATATTAATATTTTATTTATAATTTAACCATTAATATTTGATGATTGTAAATTTTTAAATATATAAAAGATAATTTAATCATAATAATTAATGGCTAATACTATAAAGTGAGGTACGTATAGTTAAAAAAGACTTTTTACCAATTTTGAGGAAAAACTAAAACAAGAGAATGGCAATTCTTTGTTAATTTACCAACAAAACAGGGAAGGAACTACTCGTTGGGAATAGAGTAGCTATTCCCTATACCAAAGAAGTTAATGAAATTAGTACGAGTATGAGAAAAAAAGCAAAGCGGCAAAAGAAAAGGAAAGAGGGTGAGGATGATGACAGGAAACAAAATCCAATCATGGGGTAGAGGTGTAATGGTAGGCGTACTCCTCAACGTGACATCTGACCAAACTCCTCCCAAAATATCTTCTGACAAAACCAATTAAAAATTTCAGCCAGACCATTCAAAGTTGGACAACACCGCCATCTTCTTTTATTATTTTATTAACGACTTAACATGCTAAGCCCATCAGCGCAATTCTCCAACCCTCGTCGCCTTTTCTAGTGAACTTTGTACAATATAACCGATTTGCATGCATGTATGTATGTTCATGTTATGTCATGCATGCGGATGTTTGATATGACGTGACATAGGACACTGTGAAGCGAGAGGAAAATATCATCGCCACGTCATCAGCAATCTAAGCGAACAGCCCATGTAAAGATCTCTCCTCTCTCTCTCTCTCACCAAAAGCTCTACCACCTCTTAAAATTTTCCAAGCTAAGGAAAACTCCATTTATGCCCAACTGCTGTATCTTTTTTCCTTTTAATACTACACTCACATTGTTTATAACAGAGAGTTAAATCTAAATTAAACCAGGAGAAATATTTAGCGGCTCATACCAAAGCCCAGGTACTTTAGTTTCCAACTTCTTCTTCTTCTTCTTTTTTTCTTTAACTTTGGAAATTTTCATTTCTGTTTATTATTTTTTAATTTTTTTAAAAAAATGGGTTTTGCGATTTAATCTTAGTTTTTGTTTAGTTTGATGATTTGTGGTGTTTTTATGTTTTCAATTTTTATCTGTTAATAATTGGTTATTGCTCTTTCTACATGGACTGTTATTTGTAAAATTTGAAGAATTGTTCAGTATTAGTCATCAATTTCATATTTTTGTAAACGCTTTGGTAGGTGTGTAGATTATATGTTCTTAGCTTGCTTATGAATCCAATCTCAAGCGATTTGCGTTTTACTCTTATTTTTGATAAATTTTTTTTCTTTTTTTGGAGTAATTCTGATTATATATTTTCACTTTGTTTTTGCAGTAAAGAACATATTTTGATTATCAGTTAAACAGAAATTCACAAGTTTTACAAGGCTTGAGACCGTTAGAGGCACAGACTTTGTGGAGACTAATAATACTGTTGTAAATTTCCAGTCCTTTTAGAGAGAGATTCAATAGTTTCTCTTGTTGAATTTTCTGCAAGTTCAATACAATTTTATTTTCGTCATTTGATATATTTTTGTGGGAATCCAAGAGCTGCACAGGGTTGGGATGTTGAATTACGAAATCTTGATTCTTGATTGGTAGCGGTTGCAGAGTGGAAGCTTAGGTTCTGGTGCGTGTTTTGTTGGTTGTTCTGGTGATTGGTTCAAAAGGGTATATTTGGGAGATATATATTGTTCAAGCCACATGGCCAGTCCATCTGAGAGGTGGATTGATGGCCTTCAGTTCTCATCACTGTTCTGGCCTCCTCCACAAGACCCTCAACAACGAAAGGTATCTTAGTTTCTCTCTCTTGGGTTTATTTATTGTCCTGTTGTTTGTTTTCTTTGCATGAACCTTTCTGGGTCATTGGATACTAGTTGCATCATTAAATCTTTTTAAATTTTTTATATTTTCATGCTTGGTTTACTTGAGAACTTAAGTTGATGAAATAGGTGGCGAAAATCATATTATGTTTCTGTATATTAGCTGTAGTAGATGTTGAGGGGAACATACTTATAATATGTTTTAATTAGAAGCAAAGAGAGGAAAGTTAATTTCCTACCTCCTGAAAAGAACAAAGGCAGTTTGCATCTTCGGTCATTCTTATTAGGTGTTAAAGGGTAGATTTTTAGGTGAGAATTTCTTGATCTCACATTTGATTTTGGAGCAAAAATTAATGTGAAATGAGAAGATTAGTTCTATCTATTTCATCTATAATTCATAGGAAGAGTTTACGGCTTAAAATTCCTGACATGGTTGGGGCAGAGACTCTGAGTGATTTTACAAATCTATCACTTGCAAGCATTTAATTTTGCTAATAAGCATGAAGCTTCGTTTTCATTTTTTGAGGGAAAACATGAGAAATACATTTTTCTTTCTTTATTTTTTATTTTTTATTTTTTACTTTGGTAGGGTTATGTTTTGGAGAAAATGCATTAGTGGTATGGTGTTGCCACATTTTAGCCCTGAAACGTTGATGGAAGATCTGATTTTAACAATGAGGCCGAATACTGTGAGCATTTTGAATGTAACCAATTGAAATTTGACAAGTAGGCTCAAAAGATAAATTGATTTATAATTTATTATTATCAGTTGAAATATGATAGATGTACTCCATTCCCACAAACCAAAGCATCAACAAGTTGTATATATGCATACATGGATGACAAATAGAATTTCTTATTATTTTCTTGAGAGGATTTAGAAACTTTTTGGAAGTTGGTTTTCAATTATATTCTTGTTGAGGAAAATATGAAATAATACAAGAGGAAATCTTAATGCGATGCTGCAAGGGGATGTGGAATTCATTCTGAAGGAAAGAAATATTTTCCTTTGGTGCACAAGGCGTAAGAATGACAACAGTAGAGAGTACCTTATCAGAGGGGAATAAGTTGCCAAGATTTCACACTTGGTACTCTACTATATTATTAATTATTTTTAGCTTTTTAAGTGCAGGGCTTGCTAGAGATTGATTTGTTCACATGGCACATAGCAAGCAATGATAAATGAAAGCCCTCTACATGTACCATAGTCAATAGGTTTTGAAGTTCATTCAATCACCTTACTCTGTTTAACTGCAGTCAGGAATCCATATTTACATCCAATATCAACATCTGTTCAAAATTAGTAGTAGGGTAGGTTAGCTATTTTCGCTTCGTCAATCTTGGTTCTCATTTTTGCCCTAGATCTCTAGTTTTAATGTGGAGTTCAGCTCCTAGATGTTCATGGAGCCATCTTATCATTTGTCTTTTAGAATACATGCAAGGGAATCAAATTGTGAAGCTGCATAATTTTGCTTCTAAATTCACAAATACTGATTCAAGATGATAACCGTATGTAAGTTAATTGAGTTAACATCCTTTGAAGCACATTTCATGAGAAATTTGCTGTATAATCAGGGACCTTTTGTTTTTCGTTGATAATTTAAATCAACCTCCAAGCTCCATCAGATTTAACACAATTTGAATTGGGTCATGTTTTGCAAGATTATATGCATGTTTGTGTGTGTCTGATGATGTTTATAATTTATCAATTTATAAGGTTCTTATTAATTTGCTAATGGGTCAATACTTGTTGCAATGATAATAGAGTAAAATTGCTAACCATGATAGTGCGGGTTTAGTTCTTGAAGAATCTTACTAATTTGCTAATGGGCCAATACTCGTTGCAATGATAATAGAGTAAAATTGCTAACCATGATAGTGTGGGTTTAGTTCTTCAGCAGTCATTTTATGCAAAAATGTTAAGGCAGGACCGTAAATCTTACCTAAGGAACCCAGTTCATCTGGACTTATATCGGGTGATGAGTCTTTGGTTCCATTGTAACTTTAAGATGTATCATTGAGCCAAGGATATTATTTCTGTGTGATATCTGCATGAACATCAAGCATTAGTAACTGATTTCAATCAAGTTGGCTGAACTGAAATAAGCATGAAAATTTCTTGTATAGCCATTCTACATGACATTATTTCATGGTTATTCTCCATGAAGTTAAGGAGAGTATTTTGGAACAGTTTCTGAATTTAGATTAATTTTCTCATTATGTTTTCCTTGAAGATGGCTAAGATTGAGGTTGGTCCAACGTTTGTCTAGCTAAGTAGCATGCTCCTCAAATTAGTGATAGGAAAACACTTTTTTCTGAATTAAAGCAACTTAAGCTCTTGTGTCTGACTATGTAAGTGGACAAGTTGGTAGGAGCAAGTCAACTTGTTCCGAGAGCATTTTGGTATAGGCTTCTTGCTAATAGTCATTTATGGGATCTAAGTGGAACAAGCGGGCTTGAATTTTGTAAAGAGAATTCAGATGATTATTGGTTATTAAGAAGGGCAGAAGTAAAGCTTAGACTGTTTAGGAGTTTACACTATATGGAGGAGGATTTATATGGAAGGGAGGAAACTTATAATAAAATGTTGGTGATGGGTTACGAAAATACTTACAATTAAATCTGATGGAATGGTAAAATTTTTGTTTAAGCTTCCTCGTAGAATGACAAAGAAAGGTATTTCTGGTGTAAGGCCAAAGCTTGTGTGCTTACTAGATGATTTTTCCTGGGTAAGTGTAGCCATCTTAGGATGTTACAGTTTAGCTATACTGGGGGATCAAAAAGGTTTATTCTTTGCATCTGTTTTTCATACCTTTTAAATCTGATGAAGGGGTGCAAGTCTGGTTTGGTATTGGGCTCTTGGTTTGATTTTTCAATTGTCATTTTGATTTTTGGGGCCTACTCTGATACCATAAAGAAAGGATTTCTGTAGAAGGATAAGTTGGCAGAGTATATATGTTGATTTGCTTTTGTTGTTTATATGCACAGATATAGAAAATGTAAAAACATAAAAATAGCTCCCCTCTAAGGTGAAACTATGCTTTTACCCATGTAACATGTTCTAATGTATATGGATATGTGCACACATATATTTAGAGTTAATTGCAACAAGTGTTGATTGTATCATGGTTTGTTCTTTTATCAATATTGTTGGAATATAGGGAAAAATTAACTTGAATAAACTCAACTTATTTTGTTTGACTTTCGCGGTTCCTAAGGCAACATTTTGATATGGAGCCAACTTTGGTGATACCAAATATTGGACTTAGAAACTAACTCTAGAATTCTTTACTAAATGATTCTACTTAGGCCTCTAATGTGCAATAGCTCAATGGGAGGAGAGTGATGAAATTTAGCTATAAGCTATAATGGCTTTCCTATAATAGCTCAATGTGAAATTTAGCTCAATGGGAGTTAATATATATGCTTCTATAGTATTTTTGTTGAAGGCAATGTAATGGTCTAATGCCTAAAGCATAGGTCCAAACATTTGAACGTTTGAATTGTTTCATGATTTTGGCAGGATGTGAGGGGGCTTTGAGTGTTTTATGGATCAACTACCAGCTTTGATATTAAAATATTTCTATTGTTTGACCTTCTAAGGAAATTTATCATAAAGTAGGTTAAATGGGGTTTTCTTTTGTACTTGCGATTTCTTAATTTTAGCCAAGAAGGTTTCTGTTAATGTATGTTGAAGCTTACTATTAGAAGTGGTTACTGGGTGGTTTAGACTGGGTTTTGGTTGTTTTTGGTTCATTGTTCATCAGACTTAGGTTACGTCAGGTTTAGGGCTGATTTTTGAGTCCATTCAGGTTGGTTGAGTTGGGTTATCCTGGTTCAGAAACAGGTTTTGCCACTTTTACCCTGCTAAGATGACTATCAGATTTGTACTCGGGTTTGGTTTGAGTTTGGACCATTGGGTCTTGAGGTTATTGCTTTTTGAAGTCATTTCCAGTTGGGCAGGTCATGGAGCCGGCTTTGCTTTGCCATCTCTACCTGCTGCCTTGTGAGACAATCCTGTTGAATATACCTAAACTTTGAACATGATGTTCATCTTTTCAATCTTCTTCTATACCTCTTTAAAGTGATTAAAGCTTATTTTGGAGGCACTGAATGGGTTGTCTATGATCTATTGAGCAAGGAGAATATCTTGAAATAGAGGTTGAAGGGTTGTTAATAGTGGTTTAAAAGAGAATATGGTGTAATTGGCTTTACAATTTTAAGAGGTAGAGGCCAAGTTGTGGAAATTTTGGCTTTAGTAATGACAAGGGATATTTAATTTGCTAGATGTGGTTGAGGGCTCATTCTGAAGTTAATGGATGTAACTTTTTTCTGTATATATCATATTGTTTGAACAGTGAGCATTTGTATACCATGAATGTTTTAAAATAATTTTGAGTTAATCCATCCATGTCTTTTTGGTTCTTTGAATTTACACGATCATCTCTTGCTATTATAAATTTACATTTTGCATTATGCTTCCTCTTGTTTAGGTTCAAATTACTGCATATGTTGAGTATTTTGGTCAATTCACATCAGAACAATTCCCTGAGGATATTGCTGAGGTATGATTATTTTGTACAACTATTTTGCATCCTGCAGATCATGAAAGGAAATGGGATTTACACATGTAAACAAAATTTTCTTATTCTTGTGACAGCTTGTTCGCAACCGCTATCCTCACAAGGAACAGCGCCTTTTCGATGATGTTCTGGGTATTGGCTCTTTCTTATTCTGTACTATAGCACAATCATCCATCACAATTAGACATGAAATTAAAATATTAAAAAAAAAACATTTTAACTTCAGTTATAACTGGAGAATGACCAGTTTTGTGAACTTAATTGGTTTGCAGCAATGTTTGTTCTTCACCATCCGGAGCATGGGCATGCTGTTGTTCTTCCTATTATTTCGTGCATCATTGGTGGTACACTGGTGTATGATAAGAGTACCCCGCCCTTTGCTTCATTTATCTCCTTAGTCTGCCCAAGTAGTGAGGTAATAGACAAAAAGTTCATCTGGCAATTCCACATTGTTTTTCATGCAATAGAGAAGACTGTAGTTGCTCCACAAACTACATTTGTTCCTGCTCTTCTTTTTAGATGTTACAGTCTTAATAGCTCTCTTTTATCTAATTTGTTCACTAAAAAGGGGAATTATTGAGGTTGACCAAGAACATAATGGCATTTATTTGTTTAATCTTTTTTTGCAGAATGAGTATTCTGAACAGTGGGCTCTGGCATGTGGAGAGATCTTGCGAATTCTGACTCATTACAACCGTCCAATATATAAGATGGAACAGCAAAATAATGAAACAGATAGAAGCAATAGCAGTGGCCAAGCTACGACAAGTGAACCTGTAGATGGTGAACGATCCTTTCATATACCTTTGATGCAACAGGAGAGAAAGCCTTTAAGGCCTTTATCTCCCTGGATTACTGATATATTGCTTGCGGCACCTCTGGGTATCAGAAGTGATTACTTCCGTTGGTGAGTGCTTTTCTATTATAGCGTAGTGTTGTCCTTTCTAAATAGTTTGAAACATCAATTGGCATCTTTATAGATAGAAGCACCTGAACTTTGCAATACCTATGTAGAGCATGTTGGTGGCTGCGTTATAACTTTGATTATTATTTTCTATTTGTGATTCTGACTGTTTTAGTAAGGGAGAACATATATAACGAGCTGAAAAGTTTGCTTCATAAGGTTGATCAAATACAAGCAATGAATAGCAGTAGGTAGAAGCTAGGGAACTGTAAGAGTAGCATATTTTCTAGTGCCCCAAAAGTCTATATAAAAATCCCTATTTAAGAACAATAATTACTGCCACTGCCACTGTACTTGTGAAGCTTATTAAATACCTGTACCCTAGTAAACCTTGAGGCAGGCTTCCAACTTCAAGAAATAATGAAAGAGCAAACAGTCCGCAACAGTTGATGTAAACCTCTTGAAAGCAATGCCAAGTGGTCATTAGAACTACTCCTGTCAGCATAGACTTTTGTCACAAATGATTCTTTACATTTGGTAACAATTGATAGTCTTTGTTCTCCTTCTAAACACTCTTCCAGCCACCAAGTTCTCTAATCTGTTTTATTTGATAACAGGAGTTCTTGATATTTTTCAATTCCAACAAAGTTATCATGCAATCTTATATATTAAAATGTATCAGTATTGTTGCCCAACCATCATGCCCTTTTCTCTAGGACTCAGGATCTCTTATATTGATTTTGATTGTAATCAAGGGCCAAGATTGTTTTCTTCAATCTATCCTTCACTATCTTATTATTTCAATCCTTCCCTTTTCAACTGATGCTCTTCATTCCATAAGCTTTCCCATTTTTGCTCCATTTAGCTCTGCCTTCGCAATATTCAGCTTTCACTTCTTAGATAAAATCACTCTGCCAGGAAGAAATTTCTCATACAAAAATAAGAAGAAAATACAAAAACTGAATGATCTCCATAACAACTGCTGTACATTTTATTGAGGTTCTTCTGATACATTTGTACTCAAATGTAGCTTGTTTTGGTGATTATTAATGTAAAAATGAATCAGCATGTTTGTAGCTCTTGCTGGTCCTTGAGATTTAATTTTTTTCCAGTGCTGATAGATTTTGAATGTGGAATGCTCTTGGTTTTGAATTGCTGAGAGAAGCTGACAGCCTATTAGTAGTCTTGGAAAAAATTTCAGCTTATGACGAAGGCCCTCTAAGTTTCTTCCTTTGAAGGCTTGTGAAATAATTGAGGCAATAGATCCGTTTTAAGGAAGTTAGAAATTGAAAACCAAGCTTGTTTACACTTCTATTTAGCAAAATCAAAAGCAGAAATATGCTGATAGTAAAGATTGCCATTTTACTGTAGGCAAATGAACTACATGAGAGTTTGATGCACTTGACTAAGACTGACCTGCTGTAAGTGTAATGATGATTCAATTCGTGGAAGTTTTAAACGCTAGAAAAAAAAAAGCTCATGGAATCAAGCATGCCTCATCAAATGCCCTCTGGTGGCAATTGTTTCAATAATTTTCTCATTTTAGATGATGTCTTTTGGTACATATGCAGGCCATTCAAGGATGTTATGAGACAGGGTTTTGTGTTGATTTAGAGACTGGCTTTTTTACTGGGGGCATTTCTGGTGAAATGCAGTGTGAGTTTGAAAACAGTTATTGGTTGTTTGGGTGCTGAGGCATGACATGACATATGCTAGTAATATGTTGCCAGCTTATTTTCTTTGAATAGGCTACATAGCTGCCCAGCTTGTAATTTCTTATGTGATAATGTTATTAATCTGCAGTTCTTCTTTGACAGTGAATCCACTGTAACAGTTGCTTGAAACAGGCTATTAGTTGGAATCATCTTTAGGATTTTTTGAGCAAGTTAGAAGTACCAAATGTTTTTGTGCTTTGTAGACGGGAAATGCTAACTTCACTTTTTATTTCATTTGTAATCAGGATATAATCAAGTGTCTACTTATTTATTTATATTTTAAAAGTACACATGTTGGGAGACAAGATTTGTTGATTTAACTTTGTTGATTTACTGTTAGATACATACATACAGACACACTCATGCTTAGGATGCCATTTGTAATTGATGACCTTGGGCACCTTTCCATTTTGCAGAAGCTACTGGTTGTTCACATTTTTTATAGCAATGATCATGTTGCATTATACAATCAGTTATAAATGTCAGCATTTCTTTTAGGGCTGGTTGGTAACGCTTTTTGGTCTCTTTCCCCCCTAAACTTTTTGCCTCGGCTTGAATACTGGACATAAGACTTTCATTTGCATCATGTATGGAAGGTGTGCTGTTGAGTTATAAGGCCTTTTTAAGAAGAGTTAATCAATGGCAACTAGCTAGTAGTACATTTTCTCATATAACTGCCATTGAGTTTTCATGCTCTTCTGTGATTTGTTCTTTACGAATGGATCTCACTGTGTAGAGCTTTGTGTGCTTATTAGTGACACTTACAGTCCTTTACACATGTTAACAGGTGCAGTGGTGTTATGGGTAAATATGCAGCTGGAGACCTCAAGCCACCTACAACTGGTTAGCTATGTATTTTCTGCAGGAATATATGTTGTGATTTTGCATCCTATAACTCTGTTTGTGACCTTTAAGTGAACGAGCTTTTGTTTCGCATGCTTGCATGTGAGCATTTGTGCCATTGATGCATTTCTTCAAACTATAAATTTAGGTCCAGGCACATGCATTTGGGCTATGAACTTGTTTCTTTAAGCAGGAAATACGGGTTTTAAATATGAAAATTTCAAGATTTATCATAATGTATTATGAAGATATTACCGAATAAGTCAAGCCTTCAATTATTTAGTTGTAAAAGTTGTAATAGACATGAAAAATTGAGGATATAGGATTATAAGATTAATGTGAAAGCCATACATGTTTTGTGTTTGTGTTTGCATAATACATATATACTACAACCAACATCAGTAAGATTAAGTACTACAAATCTTATTAGTGTTAGAAAATCCTATAAATCAAAATTTGGTTATAAGTGATAGGATCTATCTCTCACTTCATAATCAATCAACTATAACTATAATGGCAATTGATTTTGTAAACTATGTTTTTCTAGCGGGAAGAAGTAATTTAGAAAATTCTTTAAGGTAGTAAAGGATTATATACCATTTTCCCTAAAGAGTAGATGCATGTAACAGTTGATAAGTTGACAGTTGCTGTTTGTCTTAAAATTGACAGTCTAATGAATAGAATCTTGTCCAATTGATGTGCTAGGCCTGGGCAATAGTGGGTTGTAAAATGACTTCAGATAGATATTCTTTCCATTAGAAAATATTATATAAAGATAATTATGATGAAGCGGTTATTGCTTTCCAGGATGCTGTCTTTGCGGTATTGCCAAAGCCAACTTTTTTGCAAACTTTTATTTGTGGAGCAGGGTGAAAGTTCCTGTCTTATTTTTTTACCTTGAAGCTTAAGGCTTAATTGAGAATATGTTCTGCGGTTAAACTCGTCGTGGAAATGTCATTAGTGGCCTTACTAGTTGCTCTCTGGTTATAACATTTCGATTTAATAATATGATGATGCTAATTGATGTGAGAGATTTCTAAAATAGACCTGGAATTATTGATGAATGAATTTGTGGGTTGTATGTCAAGATATGGAAATAAAGTTTCTCTCATGTCGGGATTTATTTTTTCTAACCATCAGTAATAAGATATTTTAGGCCCGAGGACTCATCAATTGACTATTGTTTTTCAATAGCTTCTTCTCGTGGATCTGGCAAGCATCCTCAGCTCATGCCATCAACTCCAAGATGGGCAGTTGCAAATGGTGCTGGTGTTATTTTAAGTGTATGTGATGAGGAGGTTGCACGCTACGAGACTGCTACTTTAACAGCTGCAGCAGTCCCTGCACTTCTACTTCCTCCCCCAACAACAGCTTTGGATGAGCATCTAGTTGCTGGGCTACCAGCTCTTGAACCGTATGCACGTTTATTTCATCGGTAAATTGCTAAACCTTCAAGAGTTCTTGAACAACTTCGCTCAAGGATATTTGTTTTATAATTGGTATACATAGTTGTAGCTTGTAAGATTTGTGTTTTGCCATTTCTACAGGCATTGAGCAAAGCACTTTCAGAATTATATCACGATATGGATGTTTGTTTCAATAAAAATTTCTGTCTTCTTTTTAAGAAGGGGTAGAGGTTAGGTTGGGTGGGGAGTGCAATGTAAGTGTGCTTTTGGATTTGTGAACCTTCTATCCCAAATTGACTTGGCACACAATTTCATGAAAACCCTTCGACTTCTTTTTAACGTTTAAACTTTAAGAATTTCTCTAGTACAAAAATCTTTTATATTTAGAGCAAATATGTAAGAAATAACTTATATTATCTGTTGTGGATAAAGAAAAGCTAGGATTTTGGGCTGTCTGGAATATGTAAGGTAGTATCTTAGGATGTCCCAAAGTGCAACTGGGACATTCCATTTAGGATAGGGGTGTTTATCAAATGCAAATGATGTTAGTACACAAAGGAACAACATTGATGAGTATATGTGCATGATAATGGTCATTGATAAGAAAATAAAATGATCCCATCCTTCAGTGAAGTATTTTGTGAATTAAATTGGTCTTTGTTTAAGGTTTTGGACAATGTTAATAAGTAGATGAATGCCCAACATGTCTAGTTGCGACTGGGTTTAAATGTCTGTAATGATGTAGTTTTCTTCTTTTTTCCTCAATTTTCAATTTTTTCCTGATCAGGTACTATGCCATCGCAACTCCAAGTGCCACCCAAAGACTCCTTCTTGGACTTCTAGAAGCACCGCCATCATGGGCTCCAGATGCACTAGATGCTGCTGTACAGCTTGTGGAACTCCTTCGAGCTGCTGAAGATTATGCTACTGGTATAAGGGTGAGTTAAATGTTTCTCACTGCACATATTTGAATATGCAATGGTGCTTTCTGATTATCAAACTTGATTGTCGTGATGCTCACCTGCCTTATTTTGTATTTTGGCAATCATAATTGTGATATCCACGAGGAATTCATGAGCAATGAGCTTAATAAAATTGCAAAATTTGTCAGCATATGTTGTTCAACCTCATTCTAAATCAAATTACATGAAGGTGCCGGCTAATATAGTTGATACAGTCCTTAATGAGATTAATATGAATAAGAATGATTAGTGGTTGTATCAAGGACTTGGAATCAAATCTTGTCTTTAGAAATATTTTGGGGGTTTTCAGTGATGGAGGGTCACCCAATTTGTTGCCCTGCCATTGACTTAGGAAAAAAGAACTCTTGTTTATCAGAGTCTCCATTAATTATGTATAACATTTCAGCTTGGTTGACCTATAAAAGCATGAGTTCAAAGGGGTCTACCTAGTGCTTTTGAAAACAGTCTGTTTTCAGCTTTCTTAGGTTGACATTTTTCAAAAATCAATTATTAATCCATTATTGGTAAAATGTGCCCACCACCATGAATTCATGTAATCCTCTCCTTAATGGGATCATCAAATGTTAATCAGTTTCTCAAGACCCCTTATAGTATTTGAAGTTGTAATTAAAGCATGAATATGTTGGATCATGATTCCATTAATGCCTTATTAAAGTTTAATCACATAGAGGACCAAGATAATCACTATACTGAAGGCTGTGGTAGACTACTAATAATTTTTTGTTTTTCTACCACTGAAATCTGATGGAATATAAAGTATCTATGGATAAGACCTATGAATCTTACTAACATTAAATTTCCTGGTTCTTTGATGCTTTCTGACCATATTTGGTTGCCCAAAATTGATATATGGAGGGAAGGGTGAATAAAGATTGTGAAATGTGAAAGAAAAAGCTGATTAGGAACACATTGAATCTGATTTTGAAAATTTTCTTTCCTTCAACTCCCTCAGAAAAAGGAAAACTAAAATGATTATTTTAAAAGTTGCTCACATTACATGTTAAGCGTGCTTGGTAAGGGAAGATTATCATGTTAGGGTTTCAGACTGGGGTGGAAAGTTCACAAAGGCTTCAGGTTAACGGCATCGATGGTTACTAGATTGTTAGGGAAGAAGATGAAGTCACAATTTTTTTGTACTGCAGTAGCCAAAAAACACTACAGGTTTCATCATTGCCTTTGGTAAAAGGTTGCCACTGGATTCTAGAAGGTGGTTAGGGGTTCAATGGCTAAGATTTTAGAGATAAAATTATGAGCTCTTATGAAAAAGTGTTGAATAGGTATTTCTAGATGCAGGGGATAAGTGTTGTGAGCTTTTGTTCTTCATAAAAGCATAGTCATTCAAAGTGGCCGCATTTATATAACTATGTATGGAAGCTAAACATCGCTATTGTTAAGTATCCAACTTAAAACTGGTTGGCAATAGATGGAGAGGCCATCCTGATTAGAAGGCTGCAACAAATGCTAAACTTGGCCAATTAAAAGGCTGCAACAAATGCTAAACTTGGCCAATGTGGATAGCACTTAACAGTTATGATACCCATTGTGTTTTTAAAACACCTATGAAATAGTCAATTTAACCTGATGGCTTTTTAGGTGAATGTTGTTGTGGTGGAGAACAATCTTCGTGAATGCCAGGAAAGTAAGTCGTACAACATATGCACTCCTTTGGAGTTCTTTATGAGGAAGCAGTCTGTTCCGGTACCAATTGTTGATAAGGGGAATAACATATAATTGTCTTGAAAAATTGATGCAAATATGTTTTCAGCTATTACCATTCCATTTCTCATAGCAAATTGCTTTTATGGTTGTTGATGTAGCTTCCTCGAAATTGGATGCATTTGCATTTTTTGCGTGCGATTGGGACTGCAATGTCTATGAGAGCAGGTATTGCTGCTGATGCTGCTGCAGCTTTACTTTTTCGCATACTGTCACAACCTGCACTGCTATTTCCTCCACTAAGGCAAGTTGAGGGAGTGGAAGTTCAACATGAACCTTCTGGTGGTTATATTTCATGTTACAGGAAGCAGGTATTAGTGATCAACCTCAAAATTTTGCATTTATTTTCCATTCTTTAGTTTTTATGTTTCATTTGCTGTGAAGCAGTTCATATGGATGGGTATATTCATGCAATAATGCATGGTGACAATTACTGAAAATTATCTCAAAATTATTGTTCATCAGATAGAGGTGCCTGCGGCTGAAGCAACTATTGAAGCTACTGCACAAGGGATTGCATCAATGCTTTGTGCTCATGGACCGGAGGTGGAATGGAGAATTTGTACTATATGGGAAGCTGCTTATGGCCTGATTCCATTGAGCTCTTCTGCTGTTGATCTTCCAGAAATTATTGTTGCAACCCCATTGCAGCCTCCCATACTATCATGGAACCTATATATACCTCTTCTTAAGGTACTGGAATACCTTCCACGTGGAAGTCCTTCTGAAGCATGTCTCATGAAGATATTTGTGGCCACAGTTGAAGCAATTCTCCAGAGAACTTTTCCATCTGAATCCTCCAGGGAGCAAACCAGAAAAACAAGATACAGCGTAGGTTCTGCCTCCAAGAACCTTGCTGTGGCCGAGCTTCGTACAATGGTCCATTCCCTCTTTTTGGAATCATGTGCTTCTGTAGAGCTTGCGTCACGCCTACTTTTTGTTGTCTTAACTGTGTGTGTTAGCCATGAAGCTCAATTCAGTGGGAGTAAGAGACCAAGAAATGAAGAAAGTTATCCTCCTGATGAGGGCATTGAGGAATCACAGGCACCATCAGAAAGGCCGAGAGACATAAAACCTAGAAAAACAAAAAAACAAGGGCCTGTAGCTGCATTTGATTCATATGTGCTGGCTGCTGTTTGTGCTCTTGCATGTGAGCTTCAGTTGTTCCCTTTGGTTACAAGAGGAAGTAATCATTCAACTGCTAAAGATGTTCAAGCTATAGCCAAGCCTGAAAAGTTAAATGGATCTTCTATTGAGTATGGTCATAGTATTGACTCAGCTATTCACCATACTCACAGAATCTTGGCAATTTTAGAGGCACTTTTTTCTTTGAAGCCATCTTCTGTTGGCACCTCATGGAGTTACAGTTCAAATGAAATAGTTGCGGCAGCTATGGTTGCAGCTCATGTTTCTGAACTATTCAGGCGGTCAAAGGCTTGCATGCATGCACTCTCTGTCCTAATGCGATGCAAGTGGGACAATGAAATTTACACCAGGGCATCATCATTATATAATCTCATTGATATTCACAGCAAGGCTGTTGCATCCATTGTTAACAAGGCTGAACCATTAGAAGCACAATTGATACATGTACCAGTTTGGAAGGATTCCCCCGTTTGCTTAGATGGCAGAAAACAAAACAAACGTACAAATACCACTTGCTTTGATCCAGGGCAGTCATCTGCTTCAGAATGTGAAGATTCAACTCATTCAGGCAAGAATCTCAGATGTGAGAGAGTGTTAGCATCAGATGAAGGCTCAGGAAATTCCTTGGGCAAAGGTATAGCAAGTTTTCCTTTAGATGCCTCAGATTTGGCCAATTTTCTCACAATGGACAGGCACATAGGATTTAATTGCAGTGCACAAATTCTTCTGAGATCTGTGCTTGTGGAGAAACAAGAGTTATGTTTCTCTGTTGTTTCACTATTGTGGCACAAGCTAATAGCAGCACCTGAAACACAACCAAGTGCCGAAAGCACATCCGCCCAACAGGGATGGAGACAGGTAATCTGATATGTTTCATGCTTCAGAGTATTACTATTTTAAAATCTATTTACCATATTATTATCACCTGATTAAAAGCAATAGAAAATTCTAGTATAATGTTCATTATTTAAACCAATCTTTTGAAATCATTTTTTTTAAAGTACTTGTTGAAAACAACACATGGGCAATATCAGTTGAAATAGTAAATAGGTTGAAAATTTTGTTTCACTCAGTATTTTGCTATAGTGCTCTTTTCTGCATGAATGCTTATTTCGTTTAAACTTCGAGTCTAGTTGCATTAGCTGTCGATAGGTGGCCTAGGAAATCTTGACATGGGCCTTCCACCAAGGGACTTGGCTCCTCTCCATTATTTTTAGGACCAATACTTCTAACTATGGATGTGATGATGAGTGTTAAAAGTTATAGGTTCAAAGGTATTGAAAGGATCTCAATCCTTTAATAAGACAGAGCATGTACACTATACAGTGTATGATGAGCCACAATATACCCCTACTATGAAATATGTATATCGACAAATCATACTGCATCCTGCATTATACTGTAGTGTTACAACTTTTAAGAAATCTTTTGGCTTCCTCATTCTGTCACATGTAAGCTAGAACAATGGCCACGTTTTCAATCTCCCAACCCATGTGAGTCAAACTTTGCAAAAGAAAAAGCAAGAGCCCATGAGTCAGTCAAACTCAAATCTCTTTTGCCCATGAGTTAGTGAAGCCACATTTTGAACCTGGAAGTTTTAGGCCTCTGTCAGTCAAATGATGCCCAGCCTTTAAGAAAGGGTTTCAAATCTCTGACATGGCTTCTGAAATATGAGTAATAAAAAATTGCACTCCACCGCATTGAGGTGGGTACATTTCTCTAGTATAGATAGTAGTAAAGGGTTCGCACAATGCATCAGGTGTAAAAATTTTTTTTATAAGATAGGCAAATATTTCTCTTTGTCTTTTTATAACGTGTAAGAGATAAATTTTGGTGAAGGAAGATAATAAAAAGAAACACAAATTGATTGACCAAATCAATCTTTGGTCTCTTTTTCTTTTCTATTTATTACAAATCATATATAGTTTATATAATTAAAAAGAAAAAAGAAAAGAAATAATAAATGGAGGGAGGAAAAATGGAAGATAAGGGGAAAATAACGAAAAGAAAGTATAATTTATGTTTTTGTTCAATTTTTTTTCTCTTTTTGCCTTCAACCCACTGTTTTTAGTTTTAACTTCTTTCTTGTCCATTTTTCTAATATATTTTTCTCATTTTCTTTTCTTCAATCTCCTAATGCGCCGTTCTCTCCCTATAGCTCTTCCTCTCCCCTATCCCCTCTCTCCTCATTTCCTAGGTTCCAAAAAAATTATAAATAATATAAAAAAAAATTAGAAATGCCTTTAGTACAAAAAGATGAAAGAAAAAAAATCAAAGATACCACGTGTCAACCAACTATTTGTAGTCTTTGGGTTTCATATGGTTATAAATTTATTTATTTATTTTTGAAACACGTTTTTTAAGAATGTATGAAATTTTAATGGCTGCCTGAATGTTAGACTAAGCCTTTCATTAGATGCATTTTGTAAATTGAATGAACTGTTTTCTCTACACCATGAGCCAGTTGTCTGACTTTGTTTCTGTACTAGTTTGGAAAAGATACAATATTAATATAGGGGTTGTAATTTGTGTTGGTGGGTCATGTCAACAAATGGGTATAAAAGGATATAGATCAACCAAACACAAACCATTTGGCTAATTGTGTCAGAACCATCAATACAAACACACTCTGTTTATCAAACAAGGAACACAGCATGACCTGTGTAACATGTTTGATAATCAAGTTACATCAGTTTGGGTTAACAAGAACTTGACTATTTAACATGTTTAATTAGACAGGTCCTAAATAGGTAATTTCAACATTATTATAGTGTTTATTTTGTACAAGTATATTATCCTTACATTTCTATGGATACTACTTAATGGCTTAGGTCTTATAGACATAGGAACTATTAATATGTGTCAATTTTGGGTTAAGCAGGTCAACCTAAACATTGCATGGTTATTTTTATGCTACCCTGGATTTTGACACAAATCTGTTAAATATTAAACATGTGAACTTCACATTGGGTTGGAGTTGTGTTTATGGGTAGTTACTTATTGCCACCTTGAGTATCCAAGGTCATGCAGGGTCTTTTTCTTTCAGATGTTGAAGGGGCTGGACTGATTCCATCCAACTTTTAGAGAATGCTTGATAGTTTCTTACATTCTAGATACTTGCTTATAGTGTTGGGTTGTATTTTTTACTCACAGTTCCACATTTGTGTAAGGTGTAGCATTTTGAAGCCCTATAATTCTTTTTCACCAATCTTTGGTTGAATGCATAATGCATTAAATAGAGATGCGAAAGAAATCTTAGGTATAAGCTCATTTTTTATGGTATTGGAAAATCCATTGTGAATAGAAAACAGAAATTAATTTCTTTGTAATCCATATGTTAGTATGGTGCTGCTTCAAGTCTTCGAAACTTCAATAGCATTACTATGTCGGAGTGTGAAAGTAATTGACTGGACCTATTTTATCTTTTCAAAATCCATAAAAAAAATTCACCTTGACTGATGTCATAAATGGTTTTTTTATTTTTAAACAGAAAATGTGATTTGTTATACTTGTGTGGATTGGGTACATTCTGCAATGCAAATATATTTTAACTGGGACTAATGAGAGAGTGCATATGAGAACAGTTGACACAGTACATCTGTTTTCCCTATGGTTCATCTGTAAATTCATCAGTATAATTTCATGGAAATATATTTGTCTGACTACCTTGGATGGAATTAGGTGGTTGATGCATTGTGCAACGTCGTATCTGCATCTCCGACAAAAGCGGCTACAGCAGTTGTTCTTCAGGTCCAGATTTTGTTCATCTTGTATATATTAGTCTAAAATTAAGAAGAGGAAACATCCTGCTTTTCTTTATGGCAGCTGACTTGAACACCATATGTTATGTTTAAGGTGACACCAATTTGTGATTAGGGTAATAAAATCCAGATCTATCATTTATGATACAACACCTCTGGATAACAGGATGAACTGTCTTTTGGATGGTGTCCAAATCAGCAGCCATAAATTGCCTTATTGTGTTTTTTTTTTTTTTGTTTTTTAACTTTATTTTCTCTATTTGTTTGGTAACTTTCATGGCCTTGTGTTCTTGTCAGGCGGAAAGGGAGTTGCAGCCTTGGATTACCAAAGATGATGACCAAGGTCAGAAGATGTGGAGAATCAACCAGCGGATCGTGAAGTTGATAGTTGAACTAATGAGAAATCATGATAGCCCAGAATCCTTCGTAATTGTGGCAAGTGCCTCTGATCTACTTCTACGTGCCACAGATGGGATGCTTGTTGATGGGGAAGCTTGCACTTTACCCCAACTGGAGGTACTGTCTGAAATTGTTGTCTCTTATAATTTGTCATTCACCAATCACCAGTCTTTCTAATTGAAGGTTTGTGATATTTTGAATCAAATGCATTCTGTTTTCTCTTGAAGCTTTGTTAATATCTTTAGTTTTTATCTTAAAATGGCAGCTGCTGGAAGCAACGGCTAGAGCAGTTCAGCCAGTGTTAGAGTGGGGAGAATCTGGACTGGCAGTTGCAGATGGACTTTCAAACCTGTTAAAGGTGAGCAAAGGCCCTTTATTGGCATAGTCAATTTGATATATTCTAGAGTGAAACAGAGCGAGTAGAAAAGGAAGAAGTTCTTTCTTCCTTCCCTTGATGTCACTGCAAGATCTGTGCTGATGTGATCTTTAATCTGTCAATGCATGCAGTGTCGTCTACCAGCTACAACTCGATGTCTTTCTCATCCAAGTGCACATGTTCGTGCTCTCAGCACATCAGTCCTTCGCAATATTTTGCATACAGGTTCAATTAAACCTAATTCTAAGCAGGTGGAAATAAATGGCATCCATGGTCCCTCTTACCAATACTTTAGTATAGGTGTCATTGACTGGCACACTGATATTGAAAAGTGCTTGACTTGGGAAGCTCATAGTCAACTTGCAAGAGGAATGCCTATACAATTTCTGGATACTGCTGCCAAAGAATTAGGCTGTAATATTTCCATGTAACATCAGTTAACTTTTCTTCGGATTATCAGTATAAGTATCTTTTTCTTCTGAAGCGAGACAAGGAGGAATAGACTTTTTCAAGTGGCTTGAAGGATATGGGTATGGGCTGAAATGTAACTCTTCAAATAGTCCTAGGAATGCAGCCTTTGAATGTCATGAAATTGTTCACGCAAAAGGATGGTGTATGATGAAGTGCCTCCCTGAGGTTCCATGTGTCTAATCTTACTTCGCTTTAAGCTTAGTTTTGTATGATGTAGGCCCAGGTTTCAATCTATTGTTTGGATTCAGTCTACTTAAGAGAGTTATTCCGTTAGCATGAAGTGATAAACCCATGCAGCTTCTGCTTAGTTTCAATTTGCTGGATAATTCAGTTTCTTCCTTTATTTCAGTGCTTAGGATGTATTGCTTCCTGTGTCCTTCCCTTGCTGCTAATACGACAAAATACGTTGCTCAATTTCTTTTTGAAAAAATTGCTACATACTAAAACAAACATAAATACATGATAATATTCTTCTTAAATTAAAAAAATGTATATTTTAAAAATTTTGTTGTAAATCAACTGGGTTTCGTAAAATTAAAAAAAAAAATCTGAAGTTGAAGTAACAATGAAGATTGCTTGTAATTAAAAATAAAACATATTTTATAATTCTAAAATATAAAGTTTTGGCCATACAATGACAACCCAAAAATAAAAATCAGACAAATTTAAATCTTTTCAAGAGATGAATAAGAATTAAGAGCCCGTGATATAAGGTGACCTCCAATGTCACCCATAAAAGCACATTTATTCACTAATTTGCAAATTCTTTAAATAATCCATCGGAAGTTTTAATTATGTTATTTACGTTTCATAAAAATTTATTTTTGAGAGAAATTTGTCGCTACT
Source organism: Theobroma grandiflorum (assembly GCA_036013995.1). Taxonomy (NCBI): domain Eukaryota; kingdom Viridiplantae; phylum Streptophyta; class Magnoliopsida; order Malvales; family Malvaceae; genus Theobroma; species Theobroma grandiflorum. The sequence goes on from CP142126.1 coordinate 13,348,849, forward strand.
GACAATAACACAAAAAGGCATCACTAGAGATATCCAAACATACAATGAAGAGAAAAATGTGTACATATAAGATTTCTACCTCAATTAGTAAGTAACGTCCACAATCTTTCGACACTAGCAAGTGACCAATAGAATCATTCAAAACTTGTAAAAAACTAGATAAGTCATACTTATCTTGAGTCTTAAGCAAACGATACAGACTATTAAAGTAGCCTTCTATTATCACTTCATCTACTCACTAATCATTCCTTCTCACGGTATACCTACCTAGATATGCGATAATAAAGTTAATATAAGATCTCCTTCTCCTTGCAAAATGCTAATAGTGTAAGTTGAATCCTTAGATCCATGTGTGAATATTAGAACATCAAAAGAATCAATTGTTTATTGTGTACTTGTTTAATTTATAAAGCTAACCATTGCTTGCAGTAGAAAGACAAAATTTTTTTTGTTAAGGTTAGATCTTCCTTTTTGTACTTCTCTGTTGTTTGTGGTGGCTCTAAATGGGCAGATACCATTAGGTTGGAAGAGAAAAAGGGACCTAGCCATATATAAATAATAAATAAAACCTTAATACAAGTAGACCTGGCAAAACGTGTTTCCGTGTCATAAACGTGTCAGACACGATTAGACACGAAACACGTTAAGGGTAAACACGAACACGACACGTTTAATAAATGTGTTTTAAGTGTAAAACACGTACACGAACACGTTTAATAAACATGTAACACGACACGACACGATTAACACGTTTAACACGATTAACACGTTTATTAAACGTGTCAATATACAACACGACACGATTAATAACACGTTTAACACGTTTAACACGATTAACACGTTTAAATAAAAATATTTATAATTAAATATAATTTTATTATTTAAATTCAAAATCTATAATTAAAAAAATAATTATAACAAAACAAAAATAATAATAACATCAAATATAATAAAAATTAATATAAATAATATACATAAAATTTATTATCATATAATATGATAAAATACATAATTAACATCAAATCTTCAAATATTAATAATATTAAAAATCTTCAAATAAAATCTAAAAGTTAAAAATTAAAGTATTAATGTATAATTACATTAATACTTTTTATAAAATTAAAAAAATATTTAAAATAATTATTTAAAATTATTTATATAAAGCTAAAATAGTCTTTAACTATCAATATTTAATGGGTTAATAAACGTGTCACATGTACACGTTTAAACACAATAACACGTTTAAACATGATAACACGTTTAAGTAAACGTGTTTAAACGTGTTTTAAACGTGTCTGGCGTGTCTGACACGTTAAGACACGAAAATTTTCGTGTCTTAACGTGTCAGACACGATTAGACACGAAACACGTTAAGGGTAAACCCATAACCTGTTTAACCCGTGTTTTCTCGTGTCGTGTTAACGTGTCGTGTCCAAAATTGCCAGGTCTAAATACAAGCCTCTCATTAAAAGCATATTGGGCCAAGGCCTACACAACAGCCAAATCAGACGTGCAAAGCCCATAATTAATCGATCATTTTAATATTAATTGGGCTCTCATGCTTTGTCTCACAATAGGACTAAACTATCAAACTATTTTATTAAACCAAAATTACCAATTAATAAAAGCTCATATAATAGAAAATTCTAACATTCTCCCATTTGGGCAATATTAATTGGAGTTTACTTTGACTTTAATAAAACACTTTAGAAAACAAGACTCTAGATTAATTGACTTAATTTTGATGTGGCCACAATTTGAAAATATTTAGTCCTTAGAGACAACGTCTTAATGATTTCGTTCAACAGAAACATCCAATATTGAATTATGGTAGTCATTATGCAGCTTATTGACATAAGACCAATTCATAATTATAAGAACTAGTAATCCTATCGACAATGGATCTGAGTGTGGCTGTGTAGCAAGAAAATAACACTCAATGTGATCCCAATGTGTTATTTTCATTATCGATCCTCTTGTTGATTTCTCTAACCTTGGCAAGAAATCTATTTGGCATTGACAACATGCCTATATGTCTCTTACTTATCCTCAAGGTTCCTTGTTGGTACCTTTCACGAGACATATTGATAAAATCACTCTTGAGATAGACACCAATCTCAAGATTTCATAAAAGCATATATGCAAAATAGCAATTAGAAGTACATGTACAAATAATACCACATAATACTGTGGATTATCAATTAACGATGAACAGCAACAAATATAAAATCAAACATCTCATGAATGTTTAAAAACAAATAGAAAAGGTCTCATCACAACTAAATGTAAACCATGATGTGAGAGTTATATAAATAAGATACTCCCACTAGCCAAGTACATCAAAAGATTGCAAAATACCCATGTTTTCAACATATCTACTAAAAACAGTAGGTCTTAACTGTTAGCTTTAAAATTATTATAGTTTTGATTATGATAAAATGATCAAATTTGCTTGAACATTATTAGAGTAATCCTTGACAATTTCTTGAAATGATTTAACTCCCATACATTTGTTCCTACATAGACACAAGCTTGACTTTTGAAGTTGTTGAACTATATCTATAAGCTTCTATGACTTAGGTGTATGAGTGCTTATGATTCTCATTCGTTAAAGTTTAATTTAAAGATTAAAGGAAAATCTAGATGCACTCATTAAGGGGGAGTTTTGAATATCTTGTTTAATGATGAAAAGGAAAAAGGAGAGAAGGAAAACTAAGTTAAATAGAGTTTGATAGGTCTTCATGTTTAATTTATTTATGTAATGGTTAGTTTTGGTTTTGTTGAATATTATGTAAAGAAAACTAGATGCATTGACTAAGGGGGAGAAACTCATTACGCATAAAGATTTAAAGCATTCATATTAAACATAGACATTGCACTTTTAATCTAAGAGTGTTTTGTAATATCAAAAATAAGAGATAAAGAATGTTGACTCTATATGTTTTTGATGATAGCAAAATATTCCCATTCATTGATGTCTAATTATATTATTTAAATGTGCAAGAGAAAGCTTAAATTCATTAATATATTTGGTATTTAAAAGCAAGTCAAGATGCTTGTTTAGTTACAAGATGAGTTAATTGGTCAAACAAGCAAAAAAGAAAAAGCTTCAATGAAGACAGAAAGGTCTTAACTGGTTAACAGAAGATTTAATCAGTTAAGCGGGTGCTGGATACAAACAGAAGCCTCTTAGTTAGTTAACCAAGGGAGTTAGTTAGCTAAAATCCAAAAGTGAATATCCAAAATGAAGGCAGTCAAATTTGTGAAGAACAATTTAAGAAGTCTCGGATGACTAACTTATCTCATGGTTGTTTAAGGGAAATGGAAGATCAGCATTACCAAGCTAAGAGAAGAATTAATCAAACAAAGAAAAATTGGTGAAGCTTGTTGCTTTAGAAACAATAAGCTCTTAATCGATCAAAGTCTTTTTTAACTAAACTAGTCAATATGGGTCGGCTCGGCCCCAACCCTTTGTGGGCTGTAAAAATAAAGGTCGGGCCAGGCCGACCATATTTTATATGGGTTGGGAATTTCCCACACCTTGTTAGCCCAAGGGCTGGGTTGGGAATTTCTCAACCTTTTTTTTTAATTTTTTTACACTTTATTAATTAAATTATGCCATGATTTAATCTATAAATTGAATAATAGTTACAAACAAATAAATTGCACCAAACATAAATAAGCAAATACATTAGATCAAATATAAATAAAAATTTAATATTTAACACAATTATACAAACTAATGATGTCTTGGTCAATTTTCATCTTCAATCAAAATATTTGAGTCTTGTTTGGATAGCAATGATATCTCCAGGTCTTCATTATTATCATTTAATATTCATTGTCATAAAAAAAATAATGATTTTCAATTTTAACTAAAATTATTAATTTAACAAATAAAGATTAAAGACATTGAAATATATAAAATAAACAATACCATCGGCAGCTAAAGAAAAGCCATGCAACCAATTTTTTGTGCAAACAAGCATTTGAACATTTTCATGGTGGATGGATCTTCTAAACTTGGTGAGAACATGACCACCAATACTAAAAGCAGACTCAAATGCTACTATAGTAATTGGAATGCTCAATACATCTTGTGTCATAATAGAAAGATCAGGAAAGCGCCTAGCATTATCCTTCCAATAATTAAGCACATCCAAGTCTTCAAACACTTCATAATCAAGCTTTGCCTCATCTAAATAAACATCCAACTCAGACTTTCCAACAATAGAAATTGTTTCATTTTGAAATATTTTGAGCTCCAATAAGTTTTAAATACACAGACAAAAAAATAATTATCAAAATATAAATAAAGTAACATAAATTCTCATGTAATAAGATGAAGGGAAGACACAAAACTTACACTAAAAAACTTTGATCCCTTGGATTTAGTTCCCCCTTCGACTTGCCTTGGCAAGTTACTCATTGATTGAGAAGATGAACTTGACGCACGAGTGTTGCTTGCATATTTTTCAAAGAGCACGTACAACTTTGTCTTCACATTTTCTAACCTTTCATAACAAGTAGAAGCATCAATCTTAGAATAGCAAAATTTTAAGAAATCAAGCTTCATCCTTGGGTCAAGAATAGCTCTAAATGCAAGCACTACACTATAATTTTTTCAATACTTATCAAATTTCATTTTCATCCTTTGAGACATATCCTTGATAACCTCATATTCATTATGCAAATTCTCATATAAAATCGATTCAATTTTCCAAACTTGCATGAAATACAAGTTGGAAGTTGGATAAGTTGAACCGGATATCAAGTTTGTAGTCTCATAAAAGGGCTCCAAGAATTCACAAATTATCATTGCTCTTTCCTATTTCTCATCAGATGGATTGTATTTATAAGTTTTATCAACAAATCGAAGGCTAGTAAAAGCTTTTTTATATTTGATAGCACTTTCAAACATCAAATATGTTGAATTCCATCTTGTTGACACATCTAAACGCAACCCAACACATGCAGTAATACCAACATGCTGAACACATTCTTGAAATTTTTTCATCCTCCCATCCGATGCCTTTACGTATTTCACACACTCTTTAATTTTAAACAATGCTTCCTTGACTGCTTTCAAGCTTTCTTGAACAATCAGATTTAATATATGAGCACAACAACGCACATGAAATAATTCACCATCACAAATCAAGCTACTTTGCAAATGAAGATGGCCTTTCAAGATACCTTGCATGTTATCATTAGCAGAGGGATTATCTAAAGTCAGAGAGAAAACTTTTCTATCTATTCCCCATTCTTTCAAACAATCAAATACAGTAGCAGTTAATTCAACTCTAGTATGTGAAGGAGGCATACGAAAAAAAGTTGAGTAGCTTGCTACATAACTTCCAATTTTCATTAACAAAGTGAGCAATCAAGTAAATATAGCCATCAAAAGTATATGCTATCCATACATAAGAAGTCAAACAAATTCTATTAGGTACCTTGACCATGGCTTATTTAAGCTTCTCTTTCTCTCTCAAATGAATTCTTTGGACATAAGATACAATAGTGTTTCTAGAAGGCATCACCACATATGGATTTACATACTTAGCCCAAGCTCTAATCTTATCATATTTAACAAAAATATAAGGCAAGTCATGCTTAATTATGGCTTCAGCAAGCATGTCACGTGAAATCCTAGGATCAAACTTTCTAGCTTTTACTTTCCCTTCATAATCCATTAGCATTTGATGTGGATTAAAATAGGAAATGAATTTACAAGTGTCAATGTGACGCCGCAAATGTGAAGTGCCATAATTAGAGCCACTAGGTTTAAGACCAACCTTATACTCCGTTTTACAACCGTTACAAGTTGCCATTTTTACTCCATCTTGCTTTTAGCCTATTTTAGTGAAATAATTCCAAACATTTGAATTTTTTTTTTTGGCCTTCTTGTTTAATTGCTCAGATTCAGATATATGAGATTGAGAAGGAATTCCATCATCATTCAAAATGTTTACATCATCATCCACATTTATAAAGTTTTCAACTGATTCATCCATCTCCTAAACCCTTCAAATAAAATAAATAAGAATAAAAATTATTAAAAATTTACATAAACTGATTAATCCAATTCAAAAGTTAGATTACAGGCATGGGTTCTGTGTTAGTGAAACATTGGGCAGAAACATAAACAAAACAAATAACTTGAGTTTTACACTGACCATGACTTCAAGCAGCAATAATAACAAAGTTCAAAACTCTTACACAGAACATCTTAGTTCAGTCAAATATCTGATACAAATGCCCATATATTATAGAAAGGGCAGCATTGCTTAGCAACAACAACAACATTACAAATCACAAAAGATATGGAAATGTCCAGCAACAACAACAACATCACAATTGAAAATGTCTAGCAACAACAACATCACAATTCAGTAATTCACAAATGTCTAGCAACAAAAACATCACAATTCACAAATGTCTAGCAACAAGCCAACAACAACATCAATACATCACAATTCACAAAAGTTAAACCACTTCTAACATTTTTAATTTTTTATACAAAATTATTGTTAAAACTTATCAAAGGTTTATCGAGATGCGTGATGGGCGATCGAAAGGCAAGAAGGCAGAGTCGGCGAGCTTGCTTGGGACTTGGACGGTTGGACCACTTGGCTTGGGACTGGATCTGGGGGAGTCGAGGAGACGGGGAGTAGGGGGAATCGGGTGCCGATGCCGGATGTGAAGACGATAGGTGGATGCCGGACTGGACGCCGAGTCAAAGAACTTGGGACTTGGCTTGGGAGTTAAGACTGATTGGATCTAGGGGAGTTAGGGAGACGAGGAGTCGGGGGAATTGGGTGCTGGTGCCAGATGGGAGGACGATGGGCGGATGTTAGACCGGACGTCGAGTCGGGGAGATTGGTACTTGGCTTGGGAGTTAGGATTGGGTTTAGGGGAGACATGGAGTTAACCAGTCGGGGGAATCGGGTTACTAGGTTAGATAGATTAGGATTTAGGGATTTTTTTTCTTTCCTTTGACCCACCGGGCTAGCCCACCCTAACTCGAGTCAGCCCTTAAGCAACCGGGCTAGCCCATCTAAGCCCGGTTGTAATATGGGCCTTAATTTTTTTAACCCAACCGGTCCCATATTTAATAAAAATGGGCTAGCCCAAATGGGCCTAGCCCATTTTGACATGTTTATTTTTTTTTGAATAGTAACAGGTTTATTTTTAACTGATTAATAGAGTAAAGTAGATTACAAGATAGAGAATACTTAATTGACTAAGAAGTACGGTTAGCCAACTAAAAGCTCACGGACAAAAATTTGATTTCGAGACAGAGAAGACTTAGTCGATTAAGAAGCATGGTTAGTCAACTAAGAGCACACTGTCAAAAAATTTGAATTTATGCACAAAAGGACAAAATAACAGCCAAAAACGGCTAATTTCTGTCTCTAATAGTTAGAAGTGATTTTGTAAGTATTTAAAACTTTTTTAACAGTTAAAAACAAGATAGAGAAGTTATCCAAATTGAATTTGAGCTGAAAAAACCAAAAACCTTCTCTTTTCACTTGTATTTCACTCCTATCCTTTGAAAAAATATTTGAGCTTAACTTTGTACATCTTAGATCAGTTAGGTGATCAATTGTAGTTCATATTTTCTTCATTTCTTGATTACTTAGAGTGTGCAAGGCACTTTAAGGGGTTGATCAAGTTTGAGTTAGCTTGGTTGTTGTTGAAGGTTTTAACTCAACCTTAAAAAAAGTTTGTTTTGGGTTTTAGTTGATCCCGTGAAGAACCGTTGTTAAATGTTGTGATTGTGCTGGTGAAAAGCCATTGTAAAAACTTAGTGGAAGCTTGGGAATTCCATTGATTTTAGTGAATTGATTTGAAAATCCTTGGTTAGGAAATCAAGGTAGTGGGTGTAGGTCAAGGGGACCTAACCACTATAAATCATTGCGTTTTGTCTACCTTCTTTCATTTTCTTCTTACTTTTAGCACTTAAATCATTCCACTATAAATCATTGTGTTTTGTCTACCTTTTTTCATTTTTTTCTTACTTTTAGCACTTAAATCATTCCTCCAACAAGCTTTAAACTTCCATTTTCAAATTCCTTTAATTAGCTTTTTACTTGGGAAGAGTTTTAGTGTTATTCTAAAAGTGCTATTCACCCTCCTCTAGTATGCTCTTTGGGACCAACATTAACCCCTTAGTCAAAAGATCAATCAACATGCTGTCAATGTCAATGTGCACAACAACAATGTCACAATTTTGAGCAAATCTTTAACTTTTAGATATTTTATCTCCAAATGTTTAGACCCAATAGTGTTTTTGTTGTTCTTAGTGAACAACACGACAAACTATTATCACAATAAATTTTAAAAGGTCTAGAGATGGTATCAACAACACATAGCCTAGAAATAAGATTTTTAAGCCAAATAGCCTACGTGGTAGCCCCATAACAAGCAACAAACTCAACTTGCATAGTATAGGAAGTTAAAAGCATTTGCTTAACGTTCTTCCAAGAAACAGTTCCTCTAGTTAACATAAAAATATACCTTAAGATGGACTTCATGTTATCTTGACAACTAGCGAAGTCAAAATCTGTATAACCAACAATCTCAAGGTTATCCCCCTTTCTGTATACCAACGTATAATCCTCAGTCTTTTGCAAGAATTTCATCATTTTCTTAGCAGCAACCCAATGATCCAGAACAAGATTAGTAAGATATCTACTAAGAATCCCCACTGCAAAAGCTATGTTTGGTCTAATGCAAACTTGTACATACATAAGGCTTCCAACTGCACTAGAATAAGGTATGCCTTTCTTAGATTCTCTTTCCAAATCATTTTTCGGATATTGACTAAGCTTAAATTTAACACCTTTCACAATAGGTGCATCCTTAACCTTATAATTCTCAATGTTGAATCTGCTTGACACATGATCAATGTATGCCTTTTGGGAAAGCCTTAATAATTTTCGAGACCTATCTCTACATATCTCAATCCCAAGTACAAATGAGACATCACTAAGATCTTTCATGTCAAAAGTCTTGGACAAGGACTGCTTAGTTTCATGCAACAATTCAACATCATTACTAGCTAACAAGATATCATCCACATACAGCATAGGAAAAATGAACTTGCTCCCACTGATATTAAGGTATATGTGCTAATCAACCTTATTTTCCTTAAAAGCCATGGCAATAACTATCTTATCAAACTTTAAACACCATTGTTAAGAAGCTCGTTTCATATCATAAATGGACTTTTTAAGCTTACATACCAAATTTTCACTCCTTGATTCCTGAAATCCTTCAAGTTGAACCATATAAACCTTATCTTCAAGGTTACTAATTAAGAAGGTTGTTTTCACATGAATTTGATGAAGTTCTAAATAAAATGTGCTATTAAAGCCATGATGATTCTAAAAGAATCTTTGGAAGATACTGGTGAAAAAGTTTTATTATAATTTACTCCATCTCTTTGAGTAAATCCCTTTGCCACCAACTTAACCTTAAAATTCTTAAATTGTCCCTTAGAATCTGTCTTGGTCTTATACACCCATTTGCAACCAATTAGCTTACATCCCTTTAGAAGTTCAAGTAGCTCTCAAACACCATTTTGAGCCATAGAACTCATCTCATCTTTCTTTGCATCCATCCACATAGTATATTAGGGACTATTCATGGCATCACTAAAAGTCACAGGTTCCACCACATGATTGATATCATACACATTATTTCTAAGAAAAACCATGTAATCATTAGGAGTAGCAAACTCTAATTGCCTAAAAGATCTCCTTAAGGCCACTTCAACTTCATTTTCCTGAATAGGATGATCATTAATAGGAGTAAGACCTGGATCTTGAGGAGGGAGCTTTGCATCATGTTGCGTAAGATCCTTTTACTCAATAACCACAGGGACTATACTACCTTGTGAAGTTGGTAAAGGAATAATTACATGTCTGATATGCTTACTACCATCAACAACTTTAGTCATAGCCTTATCAACAACATTAAACTCTAGAAATTTTACCACTTGTGATTCTACAACTTTAGTTTTCCATGTAGAACCAATATTCTTTAGAATGGTCTAGATAACCTATGAAATATCAACAAGTAGTTCTAGGTTCAGTCTTTTTTTCAAAAGGATTATAAATTCTAACTTCTAGAAGATATCCCCAAATGTGAAAATGGTTCAAATTGGATTTCCTTCCAGTACATAACTCAAAAGGTGTTGTAGGAATAGACTTACTAGGCACTTTATTAAGAATGTATAAAGCAAATTTAATGGCTTCACCCCAAAGGGACTCGGGAAGGCTAGTCTTACTCATCATACTCCTCATCATTTCCTTAATGGTGCAATTCCACCTTTCGACCATACCATTCTGTTTAGGATTGCCAGGCATGGTATATTGGTAATAATTCCATACTCTTGTAAGTATTTGGCAAATGGTCCTATGTGTTGTTCAATTGTACTATGTTTGCCATAATACTCACCCCCTCGGTCAAACCTAACAATTTTGATAACTTTCCCTAATTGTTTCTTTACATCAGTTTTGAAAATTTTGAATTTTTCATAAGCATCAAATTCTTCATCTATTAAGTAAAGGTAACCATAACAAGAGAAATCATCAATCAAGGTAACAAAATACTTGTTATCGCACAAGGTAGGTGTAAAAGGTCCACTGATATTATTGTGCACAATTTTCAAAAGGTCTTTATTATGAGTTACCCTTTTTTTCTTAGTCTTAATGATTTTGCCCCTTATGCAATTTACGCAAGTGTTTAACTTTTTAAAATCAAGATTAAGTAAAATATCATCTTTTATTAATATTTTAACTCTCTCATTAGAAATGTAACCTAATCTTTTATGCCACAACAAGGAAGAGTTTTCTTTAATAAAAAATCTTTTAGATACAATGTTTTCAACATTCATGCAACTATATTCATTATTAGGGACTAAGCACAGTCTATATAAATTATCAAGTAGCTTAAACTCTCCAATGAATTTAGAATTTAAAAGTCAGTTAACTTTTCTATCACCAATGCCAAAACAATAACCAAGTTTATCCATAACAGAAATTGAAATCAAATTTTGCTTAAACGTCGGTAAATGAAAAACATTTTCCAAAACAAGTTTAAAACCAGACTCTAAATTTAAACTTATGGTTCCTACATGACTAACATTTACTTCGACATTATTTCCAATTCTAAGCTTGGCCCATGTCTCACTTGGCTTCCATTTGCTTTTGAACCCTTATAGTGTAACAGCAACATAATAGTTGCACTAGTATCCATCCACCATGAATTTGGTGGTGCACTAACAAAATAGGATTCAAAACAAACTAAAGCTAATGGCTTACCTTCTTGTTTATTCTTTTTCTCTAAGACTTATACTTGAGGGACTCATGTTTCATGTGACCTTTCCTCTTGCAGGAAAAACACTTAACCTATTTCTTTATGACAATTTTAGGACCTCTTAGCCCTTTAGTCTGACCATTACCATGCCCTTTATTGTCTTGCTTAGGAGCATTTCTAAATTTCTTAAAATTCTTTTGGTAGTAAAGTTTGGAATTGGTGGTAAACAAGACACTCTCACTTTTTTCTTTCTTGAGTTTTTCTTCCTCAGATAAGCACTTAGAAATAAGGTCATTAACACTCCAACCCTTATTCACAACATTATAGGCATTTTTTATTTGGGTGAACTCAATAGATAAGGAATTAAGGACATGATGAACAATGAACTTGTTGGGAAGGGTGATATCATGGGAAGCCAATTTTGTTTGAATGTGGACCATTTTCATGATAAAATCCTTAACCCTTCCAACATTGTCATACTTCATACTCATAAGCTCGTTTATAAGGTTTTTAGTCTCAGACTTACTAGATTTTTAGTATCTTTCACCTATTGCTTCATAAAGTTCTTTAGCAATTTTAGTCTTTTACAATCCACTCAATAAATGTTCAAAGACAAATCTCTTAATGGCATGCATACACAAACGATTTACTTTATCCCATTTAGCAAAGAACTCTTTTTCCTCAATAGTGCTCTTGTCAATAAGGGCAGTAGGCTTATCAACATGCAAGGCTATGTCTATCTCACTTATGACCAAGGCAAAAGATAGATCTTCATTCCATTTCTTAAAGTTAGACCCATTAAGAGTCTTAATAGTAGCTTGATTATTATTCATAGTAAATGTCACTATTTAAGATAAGAAATGCAACAATTAGTTAATTGGACAATAACAAAATAATTAGCAACAGTCCAAAATGTGCTAAAAGAAAATAACCAAAGGGTTTAGGTGCATCATAGACTCCTTTTTTTGCAGAGAATATGACATGCTAATAGGCACTCTCCACATAAAGCTGATATGAGAATATTCTAGTTTTCGAAAAGCTTATCCCTTTTGAGCAAATAGACTTTCTAAACCGATATACTCTCAACCATGATGCTTCATGTGCCATTCTAAAATACCTTACACAATAACCCTTGTTACGTAGGTGATTGTATAAAGTAATTTAAAAAAAAATTATCTCGTAATCTTTTGCTTAAGAAAATAATTCATTAATTTCAGTAAATGAGTCGCTTTGGTAACCAAACACTTACATCAATTAATAAAATTTTTCTTAGACTAGGAATTAATTATTTGTCCAAATTCCTTAATTTGCATACTCAACCCAATATATGTAATGGACCATTCATGCTGAGATACTAAGCCTAGGTGTATCTTATTTGACCCCAAATAGTATTTGATGCAATAAAACATAGGGTCTTAAACCTTTTTTTTTTAATAAATACAATATATTCTCTAAATTATGTATATAATTTCAACTCGAGAGTATACAAATTTAAAAACTAATCTAAGGAGAGTACATATAACCATTCAACTCAAACATATGCATATTATTTTTCTATCACATGTATTCTATAAATATTTCATCAAAAATATTTAGAATAATTAATTAAATGCACATGAAATTAAAAAAAAAATTAAACGTGCATTAAAAATTCAGAAAAATAGTACAACATATAGAGTTGAACAAGTGGAGATAAACTATCTAAAAATATTTCAAAAATCATGGGCTTAATGCGCCTCACGTGCCTCACAATCCGCTTGAGAGTGGGCTCGCTGTCCAATAGATTTTTCTATTTCTTTGACTTTTAATTTGATCCAATTATATCAAATTCGACCCATTTGAGTAATTATGTTTATTTTTCTCTAATTCTTTACTTTTTAAGTATTTTTGATGAAATTGATCCTTATAAATCTCAATTAATACTTTTTTTTATAATGCCCATGCATTAAAACTCATCAAAAACTACAAATCCAAGATCAATTAATCAAGAAAATTAATTTTGAAAATCCATTCTTAACCCATTTTAAGTTTTCTTCAAAATTGGTTGTAATATACTTATATTTAATGTAATTAAACTTAGATATCAACTTTATAACATATGTAAGTTGATTTTTAAGACTCCAGTTTGAATTAAAACATATAAAATATAAGTGATTAATCAAGAACTAGATATTGGGTTTTATGTTCAAACCCAAAACTTACTATCTAATTCCTATCTTTATAGCACGAGTTAAGAAAAAAGATTTATACAAAATTAATTTATGCATTATAAAGAATAAAAGCTCTAACCTTATGTCCAGAAACGATAACCAAAAAATAAATTTCCAACAATAAAAAATAAGTATGCCCTAATATACAATTTTACAAAACAAATTCATTAAATTCCTAAATTTTTTTGGATTCTACTTTTACACAAGTTGCTCTGATACCACATGTAAGTTGAATCCCTAAATCCATATGTGAATATTAGAACACCAAAAGAATCAATTATTTATTGCGTACCTATTTGATTTATAGAGGTAGCCATTGCTCGTAACGAAAAGACAGAAAATTTCTTGATTAAGGCTAATCTTCGTTTTCGCACTTCTCTATTGTTTATGGCGATTCCTAATAGGCAAATACCGTTATGATATAAGGGAAAATGAGACCTAGCCATATATATATATATATAATAAACAAAACCCTAATACAAGTCTTCCCATTAAAGGCGTATTAGGCCAAAGCCTACACAATTCCTAAATCACACTAACCCAATTAGACGTGTAAAGTCCATCATTAACTGATCACTTTAATATAAATTGGACTCTCATGCTTTGTCTCATAAGAAGACTAAATTATCAGTCTGTTTTATTAAATCAAAATTACTAATTAATAGAAGCCCACATAATAGAAAATTCTAATAAATAGTTCTTAAGAGCAATCCTCTGATCTAAGAATCAACGACATTAAAGGCAAAACCAATTAAGTGCAACATGCTGCATAAAAACCTTAAAAATCAAGATATTCCAAAACCTAAAACAATAAATGAAAAAAAGCAATTGCTAATAATTTAAAGAAAAAAAAAAGAAAGAAGAAAAACCTATCATGGGACTTAACCCAACATTCCATGTAAATAGTACCAAAGTCTTAATATTATATATCTTTGTATTATGAAATCTAAATGTATAACCATCTATTACCGAAATGAATAACTATATATTAATATGAAAAACATATCTAATCAAAACCCTAAAAGAATCTACAAACTATCATTACAAGCTCAAATAAGAACAAGGCATACTCCCTAAGTAATTACATTAATAACATTCAAAATTCTAAGAGTATGGACCTTAAATATCCCCCACATTGAAATGAGCCTTTCTCTTCATCTGATTTGCCCATTTCTCAACCCTCTTGGTAGCCTTGTGGAGGCACACTCGAACCAAGTCTCATTACTCTTTTCATGCTCGAGTGCACTTGTAAGCGATAGGGGTCGGACTAAAGTAGTGCACTACTTTTGTGCTAGGTGAGTGAGGCTGCTATCTAATAATTATCTAGAATGGGCTTTGCCTAGTGGACTTGCTGTGTTGTAGGTTATGTGAGAATTGCACCCCGTCAAGCCATTAAGGCTAGTTAATTTATGTATACCTGTCAAAATAGGCCTGGCCCATTAGGTCGGTTCATTTTTTATAAAATATGAGATAGGTTGAGTTTGAAATTTTAGGCCCATATTAAAACCAGGACTAAATGAGCCAGCCCACCAAATCAGTGGGTTGGGGCGAGCTAGCCCTATGGGCTAAAAAAATTTATAATTTTAATTAATTTAATAATTTTATATATTTTATTATATAAATAAATAATTTAATTACCAATAATATTACTTATTTTATATATTTTAATGTGTTTAATCTTGATTTATCAAATTAATAATTTTAATTTATAAATTAAATCATAAAATAATTTTATTAATATAAAATTTATTAAATAAAAATTATAAAAATAATTTTTTTAATAAATAGATTGATCCAATCCAACGCATGAGTTAACAAGGGGTGAGTTGGGTTGAGGTTTTGATGGCCTCTATAAAATATGGGTTGGCCCTGCCGACCTCATAGTTTTTCAACCCACAAGGGCCTAGGTTAAGCTAGGCCGGGCCAACCCATATTGATAGGCCTATGTCTATGTGCTACGCACAAAATGTCGTAAGTAAAGCTTTGACAATGCATTCACTTGTTTAGCTTGCCCATTGGATTGTGGATGACAACTAGTGGAAAAATACAACTCAGAACCCAATAGTTTGAACAGTTTAGTCTAGAACTTGGCCATGAATCGACCATCCATAGTGGTTGGTGTTTTTTTTATGAAAAATGTTGTTAAAAATTGTTAAAAAGAGATGAAAAACATGCAAACCGACTTGACAGACCAAATAATCGTCGGTTTTGATTTTGTGGGTTCTTAAGCCTTTGTTGATTAATTCGATTTTAGTTTTTGTCCAAACTGATTGATTGTTCTCCCTAAACCACATGTATGCCTACATGGTAAATTAATTGAGCCGATAGTGATATCAACATTTTTGCATTCAAATTGGGTTTCAATGACACAAAATAATAAGTAAAATAACAAGTTGATGATGTGATTGATATTTATAAAAGAATAAAAATTTAAGTGGAAATTTTGATATATTTCTGAAACTTTTTTATTATTATGCTTATAGGAAATGAGATTGACTTTAGTTTAAACGAAAACTTGTTTTTTTGTTAATCATGAAAGAGTTGATTGGTAGAACTTCGTGCCAAAAAAGGGTTGGTGTGTAATTGTTGCCATTCCAGTGTTCACCCTAGCTTCTTCTCATCATCCATGAAACTATGAAGTATTCGCATAGCGAATAGAAAGATTTAAAAAAAAAAAAAAAAGAGAGTCAATGGTCACTTTGATTAAAAAATCTTGAGTATCGTGGAGAATTTCAAGATTTACGTCCCAAAATATATAAAAGATAATTCTTGGAAATTTTCATGACAGTTGGTTTTCTTAACATAAGTGATCAATGCCGTTTAGAACAGCAATTTAGCTAACAAAATTTACTGCTAAAGTTGAGTATTAAATAACAAAATTGACTTTTTTTTTATTATAGAAACTGACTTCTTATTTATCAAAAGCAACCGCAAAATACATTTATGTCGTTACGAAAATTAAAACATCACATAACCCTAGTTGAGATGTGATATTTGTCACCTGTCAATAAAGCCACGATGCCTTTGAATAAAACACATAAAGCCATGGTTTTAACCCGAATGTACGGCTTGTGCTGTCGCTCTGAATGACCCATGGCCCAACAATTAGTCGGCATAGCACCCCAACTTGGGTAACCCTGTCGTTCTAGGTAGGTCATGGGTTCGGCCCTCGGTCATGTAGGCATGGCTTGCCTAAAAAATACAAAAACAATCATTCATAATTTTTCTTTTTCTATTTTATTTAAATTCAAAATATATTTATATAAATTGAATATAACTTGGAGAATGAATGAATGTTAAAAGAAGAATTTGACCCACCCTTTTTAACTGAATTAATTAATTGTTTCTTTTTTTCGGTGAAAATGAAATAATGTCGTTAAGAAAACTCCAGCTCATTGTCGGAACAAATATAAAGCCACCAGGCCCGTAGCAGTAGCAGACCAGCAGCATCAGCCCAAATTTATATTGAAAACTTGTATGGAATAACATTACTCGAACGAGGATAGACCCGTCTTTTCATACAAGGAAACTCCCCAAAACCTTAGAGAGACGATGAGCCGACATCGCCTATAAAAGGAACTTTCAAAACCCTAGTTTCGCCTCCGTTAGTTTTTCGCTTCAGCTCATCCGTCGCCAGTGCCTCTTCTCTCCTCTCCTCGAATCTCCCAAAAATGGTAAGTAGGGTTCCATCTTTCTCCGCCCCCAATCCCTAATCTTTACTATTCTATTCCCATTAATTCATTTCTTCCATCTCTTTCTGTAGCTTTATATCTGACTTAGAGTTTTTTGTCTTTTGATCTAAAAATGCCTCGTGTTTATGTTTTTATGGTTTGATATTAGCGTTTGTAAAATGGGTTTTGCTTGTTTGAATTGGGTTTTTTGTTTTTTTTTTCGAAAGATTGGTGGTTTTACCTTCATTATTTTTTTAAAATTTTTTTAATTTTTTTATGTTTCGTGTAGTCTCTGGTGGCCAACGAAGATTTTCAGCACATTTTGCGTGTTCTGAACACCAACGTCGATGGAAAGCAGAAGATTATGTTTGCTTTGACCTCCATCAAGGGTATTGGAAGGCGTTTCGCAAACATTGTCTGCAAGAAGGCTGATGTTGACATGAACAAGAGGTCTGTTTTTCTTTGAAAACTTTGGACAACGAACTGGTGTGTTTTTGGTAGTTTATGTCAATTTTGTGCTCACTTGTGGATAACTAACATGCTTTATGGCACAAAAGTTAGACAAGATATGATTTGGTTTTCTTGTTTTCATTTGGAAAAGATAGATAGAGGCAAGACCTAGATAGATAAATGTGCTTGCTGAGTTATGATTTATTATAATACTTTGGATTAAGTAGTCTTCTGTGCCAATATTGGAATTAAGTATATAGTATAGTCCTGTGGCAAAAGGACGTTGTAGAATGGTGTTCAATTTTTGGTTGTTTATTTGATTTGCATCTTGTTGTTATTAGGGCTGGTGAATTGACTGCACAGGAGCTGGACAATCTCATGACCATTGTTGCGAACCCCAGGCAATTTAAAATCCCAGACTGGTTTTTGAACAGGCAGAAGGATTACAAGGATGGAAAGTACTCCCAGGTTGTGTCTAATGCTCTTGACATGAAGTTGAGAGATGACTTGGAGCGCTTGAAGAAAATCAGGTTATTTTCTTTGTTCTTACTGATTTGTGATAAAATTATTTTTGCCCTTTTGGATTGTACATGCTAAGTATTTGATGCTTTATAAGATATGATCTAGCCAACTCTATCTAAGAATGAATGTTGCCATTTAATTTGATTCTATGTTTGCCTTGGTACTTGTTATATATCCTTTGACTATTAGAAATGGGTTGTTGTGCATTTTTAATGAGCACTTTCAAGAATATATGACTGAATGACTATACAATTTATTCGAGACATTCTCTTCTATAGCTTGTGTATTTGAATTTCTTAATGCTTAAGACATAATAAAACATGGGTTTGTGCTCTTTCTTTTATGTTATTATGCATCTGGGCAATTTAGTTGGAATGCACATTTGTCGTTTTTTTTTTATGCCGACTCATACAAGCTTTGAAGTAAGTTGGTGTGCAGGTTGTTGTCATAATCTGAAGTCTATTTTTACAATATCTTGATGATGTTCACTTGGATTATAATAAGATGGGACGATTCTAGTGCATTAAAAAAATTAAGAAATTTGAAAATCATCATATTATGTCATTTAATGCCTATGTAATTGGCCAGACATAATATAATAACCATAGGGAATGAATAAGATTCAGCATTTGTGATTAGGTTTGTGCCAAAAGGAAAAAAATGCAAAGTCATATAACTTCCTTTTGTCTACTCTGTTTCTTTTCTTTGTTTTGTTTGATGTGGGTTAAAAAAGTCTTGAGAAGTTGTTTGTGTCCTGGTTGATTCAGTTTACTTTTGTGTTTAATTTCTTGCTATGAGGGCATAGGATAGCAGACTAACATTTATAATACTGTGATGCAGGAACCACCGTGGTCTGAGGCACTACTGGGGCCTCCGTGTCCGTGGTCAGCACACCAAGACTACTGGTCGCAGAGGGAAGACTGTTGGTGTCTCTAAGAAGCGTTGAGTGCTTCATATATATTTTGAAGAAATATATATTCAGGCAGAGAGTTTATTTCCTTGCTTTAAAGCACTGTTTGCATCAAGACAAATTTTGGATGTGATTTTCTTGATTTTGAGTTGTTTTTAAACCCTTGAAGACAAGTAGTGTTTTAATTGACCGTTTGATTTTTAACTATTGCTATTAAGAATACTTTCATTATAGATAATATTTAGATTAAAAGTTGTTTATTTGAATGGTCAATTCCTTAGGCACTTGTGTGGATTCCTCTTATGCACAAATTTTTGCTCCAGGACCCTTTGCAATTACTTGTAGTGTGCACCTTTGTCAGCTTAAGGATTCAGGACCAAATTTCCTGTCAAAAAATGGTTTTGATTTCACTTAATGGAATGTAATTGGAAGCACAGTTTTTTGCAAAGTGAATTATTATTTTCAAATATGAAGTAAAAATCAATGGACTAATTTATCCCTTGTTCTTTAAAAATCAACAATCAGTAATTAAACATAAACTACTTGATTTAAGTGTATTGGTTAAGGGTTTTTGTTAAATATATTTATAGTTAGTTAACTAGTAAGTTTTACACAACTAAATTGGTTATTTTTGTAAACGAGAATGGAATGATATTTTTGCTTACAACTCCCTGGTAAGCTTAGACGTGAGTCTCTTTTTCTCGTTGAAAAATCCTTAGAAATTGTAAGGTCATAGACATTTGTCCGTACGCTTGCAAAGAGAGATTTGTAAATTCATCGGTGACTGCTAAGATTTTAAAGTACAAAACTTCATTAAGTATTAATACTCAATGGAAAAGCAAACTAAATAAAATGTTAAAAAAATTAAAATCAAACTTTCAAAGGAATTATTTATTTATTTGTTTTTTCATTTATTCATTTATATTTTTTGACTGCTCGTTTGAACAAAAATGACTTATTCCTAGGTGAATTTATTACTTTATTGGGTTGGTTTTCTTATCAAAGAATAGTAATGATCATTTTTCAGAAATACAGAATAACTAATATTGATTCTCCTTGGTATTAATTATTTTGTGCCTTGCTAAGTTCAAATATTTTGAGTAAAATATCTTTATTCTTTTAAATTTTGATCGAAATTATTCAAAACATTATTAATTTTCAAAATAGACACTTTGTCTTAAAAAAACATTTTTCACTAAACAAGTGAGTCCAGTCGTTAGTCGATGGTTAGTGTTTTCGTCAGTTTGATAATGTAGTAAGGAGAAAAAAATAATTTTACTCTTAATTAATTTTTAAAATTACTATTATATAATTTTATTAATTTTTTACTAATTAAAAAAAATCCTCTCTTCTCTTAGGGGAGCATGCATTGATCCCTTGGTGCTCTCTTTTCTTGGAGAGCCAAGGAGCATCGATAGATGCTTCTTAATTTTTTTTATTTTTTTAAAAAATATAATAATAATTTTTTAAATTAATAAAAAAAAAAATATTTTAGTTCTCTCATAATCTATGTTAATAGTATTTGTATTCTTCAGATAGAGTGTTTATTTCAAAAATTAATAAATCTGTTTAATTTTGATTAAAACTTGAAAAGATAGAGGTATTTTATCCAAATATTTTTTAACAAAAATACGCCTACTCATTTTAAGAAATTATAAATTTTTTTTCTCTCTTTTTCTTTTTTTCTCTTCTTGATCTACCTCTCACCCTCTCTCTTTAAGCAAGCTCTACTACAGTTGCCCTCTTTCAAAACCACCTCGTCGTCCTCCACCATCAACATTGCCAAATCTTGTCTTCTTTTTTCCTTTCACCTCTATCACAGGAGAAGAAAACTCCCAGAGTCAAATCTGACCGTGAGGAAGCACGAGATCAGTGCTCAAGATGCCAACGTCAAATCGTACTAATAATTAGATTGAATTATTATTATTTTAAAATTTTAATAAAAAAATACAAATAAAAGATTAAAAATGAAAAATATATATAAAAGTTAAAAGAAATTAATATAAAAATTATATAAATGTTTTAATACTAAATTTTAATATGTTAATGATAAATTATTAATATTTTATTGATAAAATATTAAATCATTATTAAATTTATAATTTAATAATAACATATTTCAAAAGATAATGAATATCAAAAACTTTGAAAATTTTATTAAATTATAATAAAATGTATTTTGTCATTTTACAATTTATTTCTTTATTATTTTAAAATTATTTTTATCAATCAAATATTGAAAAAATATTGCACTTAAGTATTTGACTTATTGATTAGTATATAATCTTCTTGTTTAAAGAATATGGATTCAAATTCCCTTTCTCTCAAAAAAATATTAAAATAATGTTATAAACCATTTTATTTTATTCTCTTAAAATAGATATATCATTTCCCTTATTGTGAAATATAACTTTGAAAGAGAATATTA
The DNA here is from genome assembly GCA_036013995.1 of Theobroma grandiflorum. Lineage (NCBI taxonomy): Eukaryota > Viridiplantae > Streptophyta > Magnoliopsida > Malvales > Malvaceae > Theobroma > Theobroma grandiflorum. The sequence goes on from CP142126.1 coordinate 13,370,365, forward strand.
GAAAAAAGTAGTAGGAATTAAAGAAAATCTTCTATTTCATTTCTTATTCTAAGAGGATTTACAATGCCTTTATTTATAGGCACAAATAAATGGAGGGGAAATGAATTTACATAAATAGAAAGGATAAACTTAGTTGATAGAAACATACATACACCGAATGAAACCAGGGGATAAAGATGTACCAATATAAGTATGTACATTGGATATGGGGAGATTCATTGGATGTTATGAAATACAATAGATATTCACATCTATTCATAACATTCTCCATTGAATATCCATTGTACTACCTCATTAAAAACCTTAAGTCGAAAAAACTTAGTGGGACAAAAACCAGTTAGAAGGAAAAAAGAATACAATGCATAATTCATAATTGCTCCTCCTCAATTGAGCCATATTGCCACTTCTGAATGCCTCATTAAAAACCTTAAGTTGAAAAAACCCAGTGAGACAAAAACTAGTTATAAGGAAAAAAGAGTATAGTGTATAATCCATAATTTCTCCCTTTCAATTGAGCCATATTGCCATGCCTGGATTATCTCATTAAAAACCTTAAGTCGGACAAACCCAATGTAATATCCTATACTTTGATATGGTGGCTAATAAAGATTATCTGATGCTAATTGAGGTTAATTATAATGTTTAAAGGTGATGAAATGTGAAAAGAGTATTTTGAGATAAAATAGTTTGCATGCGAGGAGATAATAATAATATAATAATATTTTTATCGAGGAAGAATTTGTTAGATAAAAAGTGATTCGAAAGTGAATTGAGGCATAATAAGGTATTTTGGGTACCAAGGAGACAAGTGAAAAAATTTTAGAATAAAATAAAATTTTATTAATAAAATAATACTAAAAAATTAATATTTTATTCAATGTCTAAATTTTTTCATGAAGAAGGAGTATATGGTCAATCTAAGTGGGAGAGACGAAAAACGAAGAAATTTCAGAGAAAAATGAAGTTAGTGGGGCCCACATGTTGTTATTGAGTAAAACTAACGGGAGTAAAAATATATTTTAAATATTATGGTGACACCACGTTGGCGTACAAACTCTATATTTCATTTGTACATATGTAAAATGATATAATAGAAGGAAATTGGAGTTAAAAGAGTGTTGGGAGGACTAAATTAGAAAGGAAAGAAACTTGAAGGGCATAACAATAATTTTGCCTAAATTTTGGTCCAAGCTTCCAAATGAAGCTTTGACTCCTTTCTTTTTCAGCCAAAATCGGTTCTTATGTCCTCCACTAGATATTTTCTTCTTCTTCCTCCCCCACCCAACGCCATTTTCATGGTGAAGTGAGCAAAATTGAATTTTCTTCATTTCTTTTCTTTGTTTTCTTTTCATTTCCTTTCTTTTCTTACTTCTTTATTCTCCAAACTTCTTGGGCACTAAACTTGGAACTTCTAACCCCAATTTCGAGTACATCTAAACCCTAGGAGAAGAAGAAAGAAAAAGAGAGAAAGGAAGAAAAAGATTGGTTTTGTAATACAAGCAAGCAAAGGAAATGATTTTTGTGTTTTAAACTCATGATTGGTTAAATCTTTGGAGAAATAATGCGTGAATCATTTTGGCAGCTTGATGATAAATGTTTTGAAGGAATATTGGAGTGCAAGTATGGGTCAAGCAACCATAAAGGTAAAAACAAATGATGTTTTAAGTGTAATTGACAAATCTTGAGAAAATGGGTATTATTGTGTAGTTGACATAATAAGTGGCATATTGTTAGAAATTGTGGTTGTTATGGAAAGGATGGTTGAACTTGATAAATATCCTTAGAAAAGATTGATATATGTGTTAGAGTCATAAACAAGTTACTGGTAATCATAATTTAAAGAATTACGCAAGTAAGGGATAAAAGCTACTTTGGTAAAAAATGTGTCAAGATAAGTTAAGTTAAATAAAGATTCGTGATTGAATGAAAAAGGGAAGTATAAATGATGTATGCTAAAGATATTGAATTGGGATTGTTGTTAGGAAGTGAAACAGTAAGGGTAGTGTACTGTGGTGGTGTGTCGGAGGAAGTGACGAGCGACCAGCAAGTAGGAATAGCTAGATACGCCTCCAAATAAATAGCAATGTAATATCCCGCTATCGTAAGGTGAGTGAACCTGCACTAAAATGCTTTGGGTAGATGCATATACACTTGAACGAATCACTTGAATTGTTTAAATTGGCTTTTCTTTAGAATGCATATAGGAACAAGCCTTTGACGAAACGTTTTCCTTGCATTGTGAAATGTGATTGTAATGCATTTGCGAAATCCTTTTATATGTTGATATAAAAATATATGTATTGTACATTGGTAGATAATATTATGTAATGAATATAACCGTGGGTGTGCGCGATGTGAGGGATGCACATGTCGGTAATGATGTGAGCAGGAATGCAAGATGATGATGTTGAAATGTGCGAGTAGGGAGTGCACATGATGATGATGATGATATTGAAATATGCGAGTATGAAGTGCACATGATGATGATGATGATGATATTGAAACGTGCGAGTAGGAAGTGCACATGATGATATTGTCTTGTGTGTGTAGGATGTGCACGTTGGTTGAGTGAGGTGGTGGTATTCGTGTTTATATATGTATATATATGTGTGTAATAGAAAGTCTATGAATATAGTATGTGGTTATAATGTATGTGGAATCTTGCATGTTGAATCTTAAAAATTGCTTAGTATTTTCAAATTGATTTGTATTGCAGCAAAATGGCCTTTGTCGTTATGAAAAGAACCTATTCCATGGTTGTTTTGATTCTCGCTGTAGCCAGAAACTCTCAACCTTGTGAGACTAGACACGAGTCAGCTTTTTGCTACAACGAGAATTCATTCTCGCTGCAGCGATATATTTTGGGGGGGTTTTCGCTGCAGCGAAAATGGATTCTCGCTGCTACGAGAAACTATCGGGTTATGGTGCAGTGCTTTCATTTTGACAAAGATTTTGACCACCTTTCAATCAGAATTGAGCAAAGTGTAAACATCAAAATTGTAGCCCAGCCTCTTAGCTTTCTAATAACCTAAAAATCATATCAATTGGACTTTTGTAGTGGGAGATATTCTTGAAAACTTGAGATATATGTAAATTAAGAATGCCTTTTCGCTACAGTGAGAAACCCTCAATTTGCCTTGTCTTACTTGGACATTTGTTAAAATTTTCATTCTTTTCAACTTCATGGTTTATCATGGATTTTTCAACACTAAGGAATTAAATATTTAAGGGTTGAATTAAGGGTGTTCTACTAGAAATTAAACTAAGTTGCATTGTCTTTAACAAAAGTGTATCATGTTTTCAAAATCTTTCCATATCATTTTGCTTGTTCCCTTCTTCCATTCACTCACTGAGTCTATGCTCACGTTTTTTTTAAACTTCATATTTTCAGATTCGGAGGCAGTTGGGACCTAGATTGAGTGTCCACGTGTCATGACCCAGTACTCTCCTTGAACCCGTGACAACTACCGCGATGTCTCGATAGACATTCATTACCTGGAATACTGACCGAAACTTCGCAAGGTTTAACATCAATTTTCTCACCTCCCCTGTGAGCAACAGTTGCCGAATATCATGTTTTAAAGGATTATAAGCCATTTCCAAACCAAAACAATCATAAAATAATTTCTGTCTCACAGGGGCATTTTGGTCATTTTTCTCTGAAAATTTCGAATCTAGCTAAATATGTAGTATATAAGTGAAAAACATATATTCTGTAATCAAAAATATGATTTGCTATCTAAAACATTCATTTTAAGTGAAATTGTAGCTATTAGAATATAATAAAAATATTTAATAAAATATTTTATTTTCTTGTAAAATAATTTTTATAGGACTATCTGTAAATAATTTTTGTAGCGTAAAAGCAAAATATATTCATACATACAACATTACAGATAGCCAAAGTATGTAATTTAATTTACAATGACATGTGGGCCCCTGAATGACCAAAAGTAATGAAGACTGTGAACCTATGATTTTTGAGAATGCAATTCCAACTGTAGCCCTTGACGATATCAGTTATCTACAGACTATTTTGAGCCTAAACTAGGTGGAAAGGAGGGTGGTGAGATTATATAATCCCAATGAGTAAACAAATATCATCTAAAGTATCTAAAGTTGAGTAAATAGAGACAAATTCAAAATATTCCATCCCAACATGTGTTTCATAACATAAATATTTATTTCATTCAAATAATCAACACGGCTTATGAATTTCTTAAAAGCTTGGCTCCTGCCAAAATCATTCTCAGGGATACCTTGGCCGAGGCATCTAACTGAATCTGCCAAGGTTGTTAAAACGACATATACACATAAAACATGATTTTATTTTAAAAATATAGTCGTTCCTTGACATTTGCTGAGTTTCACTCTCACGTGGTAGTTATGCGTGAGGTGAACTCTAAATGTCTACCTCAGGAGTTATCCTACGCGCCTCTCCAACCGAGGTAAGAATATAACGGGGTTTACCATGCCTCTCTCAATAGGCTAGTCCATAGAAACCCGTCCACTGCAGTAGCTAATCACCTAACCCATCAAAACAATAAAATTCCAACAGCATGACATGGTAATTATTTTACTACATAGCTTATCAAGGTAAAACAACAGTTCATATATTTTCAGCACAATTACCAATCCAGCCACTCATGCCAATATCATCATAAGCCATTCAATTCAAATCATAATTTACAACACAAGCAACGGTCTCCAATTACTCTATTTTTAAAATCATCATTCAATTTCAAAATGATTTATAAAACTCATTTCTGTGGCATCCCTTTCGGGGTCCACTCCAAGGTATTGTTATGTTTGGGTCCTCATCACTTGACTTATTCTTCTCGCGCCTAAGGGCGGTGCGACAGGTCTCCTGCAGGACCTCATCACCAAGCTTTGAACCCCAAACCTTTTACTCCCCCCCGAAGGGAACTGTCAGTTAAAAATCCACTATGCAAGTATACGTATCGAATAGACAGTATATTAGCAAGTAGAGTATCGTTCCCATGGAGAATTGATCTAAAACTTTACTAATTACTAAAATTAAAACAATTTAATTTTATCCAAATAATCCAAATTAATTAATTAATTAAAACTAATAAACTAGAATTTAAAATAACAAGAAAAATCAAAATAATAACAACTGGAGAAAATATCAGATTAAACAAGTCTAGGATTACAATATCCCTCACACTTCATCTAAATTTTACCTCTCTTCCTTAATTTACTTCAGTGGGTTGAATTGCTAACCTAGAGTCCTAAATTATTTATAAGGGTCTCCCGACTCGTCTTATAAAAATATCTATTTTAACCAAAACACTATATCCCTATGTGAATTGAAATTAAAACAGACTCATTAAGTTCAGGCTCTACTCTGGCTACATATGGCCTATAGGTATATCCCTATCCTATACGCAAATCATTTAACATGATCATATACTATCCCAATTTTAGTCTACTCTAAACTCTCTCTCCCAAGTTTGTTTAGGTTCCTAAATCAATTTAATTGATGGCCAAGCAATCAAAAGCATTAAGAACAAATTGGAATAAACAATTCAATTCTCATTGAAAATAAGTAAGAAAGAGATTAAAAGCTTAAACCACATGTGAGTTCAATTGCAATCCTAGAAAAAGAAAATTAGCTACTCATAATTGCAAAATCAAATAACATTATATAAAATTCAACCATTGAAAGTAACAAGAAGAATAAAAGCTAAGAAAGAAAACAAAAAAATTGTCGCTCTGATCTCCGGGTTTCAGCCTCAGCTTCTAACTTCTTGAATCTCCAAAAGTTGTCTCTCAGATCTTAAAATATCCTATATATACTAACAAACTTAACCTAAATTTCTCCAAGTTGACCTAGGGTTTAATTGGGCTTAAAACATAATGAGAGGCCCAAAAAATCACTTAACAGTCTTTACAAATTTTCATTCCCGGTACAGGACGTCTAGCTACTTTTTGACATAATTTTCTTTATCTTCGAGACAGAACTGGGCAAAGTGATCTTCATGAAAGTTGTAGCTCTGTCTCTTAACTTTCCAATGGTTTAAGAATTGCAGCAATTAGAGTTCTGTAGCTCGAGATATGGCTAAAATACTAGAGCATATGCAAGTAAATTTCTGGATCTTTTAGCACCTTACTTTCCAAAATTAGGCCCAATTACTTTAGGTCCTACCAAAAATATAAAAACTAATAAATATTAACCAAATTAAAGGAAATAATATAAAATAAATAACTTACTTAAAAATAAACTAAATATAAAAATAACTAAAAATTAAGTAAATTATAATTAAAAACTAAGGACTTAGCTAAAATTTAATAACAAAATTGGAATAAAATAATTCTATAAAATAGAATTATCAAGAACGCCTTTAACCATTTCAGCTGATAATTTCATTTAATCACATTTTGCTTATAAAACATAAAGATTTTCCATTCAAACTCATTTTCCATAAAAATCACAAAAATGAATTAAAATTCACTTTAGATAATCAAGATGATGATAAGGTTACTCACTATTTCGAGAGTCGAATTTTGAAATATTTCGACTAATGATCCTCGGGTACAATTTCTTTGCCTTTATCGGAGGATTCACCACCTAGACATAATGCACAATCAAGCAATTTACCATATTGGTGCTAAACCGTTATAAAACTAATTTAGACTCTATATGAATGCGTGAAATGGAATGCGAATTGTTCGGATTATTGTCTAAACACGGTGTTCTACATAAATTCAACTGTGTACCTAAATAAAACGGTATTGGCCTAATTCGATCTATCACCCTATTAATTGGCCAATATGTCCAATTTAACTCCAAATAACTCCATTTCTCTTTCAATACTCCAAATCATTAAACACAATCTAAATAATTTGAAATATGACAAAATCATCCTCACATTTTCTCTTGAAAAATTCGGCCATGGTGAGTGCACTAACAATATAATTTTTCATGCTTGATTCTCACACCATAAATCATTAATTCCTAACCAAATTACTTGAAATAAAATCAAATCCACCATCAATATACTACATGAAAAATTCGGCCAATGAGGGTTATAGGAGAACATGAAATTTTCTTACTTGTTTCTCATACTACACATCACCAAACAACTAAACATACTAAAATAACATGTTTTCTAACTAGATTCATCATCAAATCCTCTCTCTCTTTGTTTGGGCAGCAACGGTTCCATCATGAAATCATGAATTTTCAGCCATGAAAAACACAAAAGAATGCATGGGAAAGATAAATCACTAGCTAGAATTAAGAAATTTCACCTTTGATTGCTTGATTCCTTGAAATCTAGTGATTTTCTTTCCCTCACTAGGGTTTTGTTCTTTCTTTTTCCTTTCTTCCTTGTGTTGGCCAACCATATGAGAGTGATATGGAAGGGTTATGGGCTGATTTTTAAAGCCAAATATGCATGGATGAAAATTTGATACATGTTACCATGTAATCGGTGCATGCGTCATACTTACTCATTAAGCATTCTTTCTCCACCACTTAAAATTTTCTCAATTATCCATGATAATAGTGGGTGAAATTCATGTGTTGAATATGTGTTGAGTGGTGTAAAATTACAATTTTACCCCTATGCTTAAAAAAATGTCGAAATTAAAATTCTTCACTTCTCAAACTCATATTATGTTCTAAATAGTCAATCTTAGTCAAAAACCTCTTCCAACATTCAAATCTTAACCTCGAGTGGCAAAATAACCATTTTGCCCCTAGGTCATGAAAATTCCAATTTGACTCCAAATCAATCCTCGAACTCTGAATCACCATATTAAATCATTCTTAGGTTTTAAAATTCTCAATTTCATCTTAAAATCCGTATTTGGACTAGTTCGAGGCTTAATTTAACTTAGTTGTATACTAAGTACACTACCGACTTTTAATAATTTTTTTTCGAAGTATTCAAGTATGCAAGCATGCTTTCTAATGTATGAATGATATAATAAATATATTGTAGAGCTGGGCTTGACACCACGTATACTCGTCTTCTTGGTAAGTACTATGGCATCTTAGTAACGGTACTTTCACTCAAAGTCACTCCATTGACGGTCGAGAGTTTTTTGCCTGTGTGCATATATATATATATAATGTAAACTACTAAGAGTCATGTTATAAATGAAGTATGTATATGTCAGATTGATGATGCCCTTATGAGATGGCAATGAATGGCTGTACTTTGAGATAATACAAATATAAATATTTGGTATCCATGTTATATTACTGAGATACGTCTAGATATGAATTACAAATTGTGGTTTAGTAATGATGGTGTATAATTGATAGAATAATGGGAAGGATCATATAAAGAGGTTTGCTTGGGCTTAGTAGGCTATGCCCATTGAGCCCATGTGCCGATCAAGGCCCAAGATTTGGGCTGTGACACCCAATGGGACAAAAATCGATCAAAAGGAAAAAAGAGGACAATGCATAATTTATAATTTCTCCCTTTTAATTAAGCCATATTGCCATATTTGGACTGCTTCATTAAAAACCTTAAGCTTGAAAACCACAGTGGAATAAAAATTGATCAAAACAAAAAAAGAGTACAATGCATAGTCCATAATTACTCCCCCTCAATGGAGCCATATTGCCACTTCTAAGGTCTACCATTCTAAAGCTTTTGATACTTTGCCACTCTAAAAGTAAATCAATCTTGCATCTTGTCAACTTGCCTCATTCCAATGTCATATACTAATTACTTAAATGTTGACATTGACAATGATTTGGTAAAAAGATCTACAAGATTATTGGTGGAGCGAATCTGTTTAGCATCAACTAGTCAACTTTCTTGGAGTTCGTAAGTGTAGAAAAATTTTGATGAGATATGCTTGGTCTTGTCACCTTTAATATATCCTCCCCTAACTTGTGCAACACAAGCAGCATTATCTTCGTAAATTATAGTGGGAGAATTTGTAATCAGTGTTAAACAACTAGATTTATGAATATGTGTTATAATAGATCTCAACCAAACACACTCTCTTTTAGCTTCATATAGAGCGATAATCTCGAAGTAGTTGAAAGATGTAGCTACTAGCGTTTGCTTAATAGAGCGTCAAGAAATGGTAATGTCGTTATAGCAAAATAAATAACCGATTTAAGGGCGAACTTTGTGCAGATCAAATTTATATCCCATATCAACGTATCCAACTAAACCAAAGTTAGTGGAAATCTTGGAATAATATAATCCAAAATCTATGGTTCCTCAAAGATAACGAAAGATACGTATTATTCTATTCTAGTGTCTCCGAGTTAGCTTAGAACTAAAACATGCTAATAAATTTACCGTAAAAGCAATATTCGATCTTGTATATTGTGCTAAATATTAGAGCCCTAGTTGCATTGAGATATGTTACTTCAAGACCAAGTAACTCCTTGTAGACACCTAAAATAAAATAATAAGTAAATAAAAAATAAAAAAAATAAAAAAATAAAAAAATTTTAAAAAAATCGGGAAAGGACTGAGCTTGCTCAGTCCTCCCCCCCAGGGCCTCCAACGCCCCTGTAACCACCGGATTTTGGGGGATTGCCCCAAATCCGGTGGTCAGCCCCCCCAAGCAACTAAGCCTAGGTGAAATCATGCTCTTTGGGCATGATTTCACCTACGGGGTTGTCCAAAATATTGGACAACCCCGTTGTTTAAAAACGGGAAGCAGACAACAGAGAAGGGGGCGGTTTTTGAAACAAAGAAAGAGCAAATTGAAACCAGAGCAAAAAAAGAAGCATTCTGAAAACCAAAAAAACACAGAGCAAAAAAACAAAAAACCTAAGTTCTCTAACAGCCAACCGGATACCCCAAGCAAAAAAAAACAAAAACAACAACAGCAAAACAAAAAAAGCCTCAATCGGAAAAACCAAAAAAAAAAGGGACGTCTGATCGGGGTCGGCTGATCGGAGTGCATTTTGGAAGAGGGTTTGTGTTTGGGCTGTGAGTGAAAGAGAGAGGTGCTTGGGTGAGAAGGAGAGGCTGTTCGGGTTGCGGGGAAGGAGGTCACCGGTAGAGAGAGAGAGATCTGTGAGGGGCTTGGCTGATCTGGTAAACTGGGCTTTTGGGTTGTCGGAGTCCGGTGGTTGATCGGAGATCAGAAGAAAGGCCAGATCCCGTGGGTTTGGAGGCCACCGGTGGTAGGAGGAAAGGTCACGGGAGAGGAAAGGGGGAGAAGGCTGCGGGTAGAGAGAAGTCAGAGGGGCTGCGGCTAGAGAGAGAAAGTGAGGAGTGAAAATGATGAAAGAAGGAAAGAAAAGGTGCTTAAATACTTAGGTCAAGGGCTTCAAAACGGTGCCGTTTTAGCGGGAAAGGAAGCTGAAACGTTGAGGCAGAAACGACGCCGTATAGAGCAGTGTCCCAGGCCTTAAAACGGTGTGTTTCGGGAAGGGGCTTAGCGGGCCAACGAAGCGGGCTCGGGATATTCCTGCGCAGACCGGATCACTTGGGCCAGCACCTCAGCCCAAAAAGGGTATAATCTCTTTGACCCATCTGTAAAATTGCTTGGGCTAATGTTTGGTTGTTTTATTTTGAGGTATATATTGTCCTAGGTACATGGTTTATTTAGATTAGATCAAATATTTAAAATAATTATTTGACATTAAGGCAATAAAAATAAATAGAAAAATAAACATTTAGATTTAAAAAGAAATAGTGATAGTTATAATAATAGGAAATTAAACTAAATAAAGGGATATGAAAAAATATAGTAGAAAAGGAAGAAGTGAAAATGAAATACAAAATAAAATAAAAGGAAGTTTCAAGCATGCTAGATAAATTAAATCTTCAATAAATATTTACTTGTAAAATATAAATTTACATAGGAAAGGTTTAGGAAAATAGGAAATAAAGAAATAAAAAATAATGAACAAAATAACAATAATAATGACAATAATGCAAATAAGGATAAATAATGGCAACAATGAAAATAATTTAGAAAAATGAAATAATCATTTTAGAGTCAAGACCGATGATAGGATTTTCACCCGGAACGTGAGAAGTCGCAATTCCAAGTGAGTTTCCTTAGGTTAGGAATTTTAATTAGGATCCCACCAGTATGATGGGAGGGTCCTAATTAAAAATTCCAAATGGTTCTAATAAAAAAATAATAAAATAAAAAAATATGAATAAAAAATATAAAATAAATAAATAAATAACCTTTAAACATATGTAATATGAAAAGAAACCATGAATAAAAATAAATAAGATAAATAAAAATTAATAAATGGCAATAATAAATTCATCAAGTCATAATAACATAAAAATAACAAGTAAAGGAATTTCATTAACAAAAAGCAAGCATAAAAGAAAAATAATAAACATGAAATAAATACGGAATTTACGCGTATCATGCTTGCATTGTTAACTGTCATGGCATATAGACTTATTTTGTATACGGATATAAACCCCGATGATGGGACTTTCCGAGGAAGCTTGCGAAGGCGAGTTTTCATTGGTAAACTCCCTAGGTGAAAAAATACTTCTGAGCTCCACCAGTATGATGGGAGGGTTCGGAGAGATATCTTTAATAAAAGGTTTTTACCCGTATTAGGATTTTTGCATTCACGAAAACCCTGTTTTCTTTCACAAGTGATTACCCCGATGATGGGACTTTCCGAGGAAGCTTGCGAAGGCGAGTTTCATTGGTAAACTCTCTAGGTGCGAGGATACTCCTGAATCCCACCAGTATGATGGGCGGATTCGGAAAGTACACTCAATAAAAGGTTTTCGCTTAATGCTATTTCGATTTTATGCCACGCATTTCATAATTGCATTACATGTACGCTTAGGCCGTAAAATATTCAATCCACAAAATAAAAAATCAAACAAATGATAGCAAAAGAAACACAAAAACAAAATAAAAGGGTTAAGACAATAAGTGATTAAATGGTACCGTTCGTGGAACGGGCGTCACGGGGGTGCTAATCCTTCCTCGTGCGTAACCGTACTCCCGAACCCAAACTCTAAAAAAACGCGTAGACCAGTTTATCGTTCTTTCCATGAACCTAAAGTCAATTTAGTACTTCGTCGAATAGAACAAATTTTTTGGGTGGCCAATCACACCTAAACAAAAAAGATTGGTGGCGACTCCCCAAGTTAATCACGTCTAGCGGACGGGTTCCCGGACCCGCACGTTGCGACAGCTTGGCGACTCCACTGGGGAAGATAAGAGAGTCGAGCCATAATTAATCATAGATTGTCTTAAGCCCTAAATAATTTAGTGTCTTTTTTTCAATTTTGAGCATTTGTTTTGTGCATTGTAATTTGTGCAATAATCATTTTATAATCATTAATTTATTGTATTTGAATTGTGGGGGATTTAGGATAGAGGGATGTGAGAGTGTTCGTAAAAGGTTAGTATGTTTCCTTCACACACACAACACATGCTGCATTTATGCATAAGCCTTTTACCTGGGCTTTGTCCTTTGATAGGAGGGAGTTTAGTAGCTACGCTCTCGTGAGGTGTTAACTTCCGCATGGGCTAGTGAACACTCCCACTCAGATTGAACCTAGTCCGTTTGAAGCCTGTAATGGGTGAGGACCGGGGTGCCTTACTAGTCCGAGTGGACGACAGTGAGGAGCAATTTGGGAACCTTTAGCGCCACTTTTAACCCGAACTCAGCATGTAAAACACCGTGAGTAGCCTTTGCTTAGATAGAACCTTACCCGTGAGAATATACCTTTAATTAGGTACACATGAAGGAATTTTTCACACACCCTCTACTCTAAATTCTTCTAGCAAAATAAAGAAGGTATCATGTATACCCATGTCATTATCGCTCTTAAATATTTTCTTGTACTAATTTAAACCTTTTTGTCATTTTTATTTTGCATATGCCCGTTTGCATCATAATTTTGCATATAGGAATAGTATTTGTCACTTGACAGCCATTGACGGAGTAGATGTAAAATATGACTCTTGAAATTAGATTACTTTTGTTGATAGGTGTTATGTGACAAATACTCTTAGTACATCATTCATACATGCATTTCACTCGCAATAAACTTTTCATCTAAAAAAAAAATGTGTTCATTTTCATTCATGCATCAAAAATTGCATCTGATTCATGTTTATGATTTAAAAAAAAAAGAGGATTCCAAGATAGCTCCACAAGCCAAAGTCGGTGACCAACGTATTCACAATATTCGTCGACGGGCAAGGATCATGGAAGAGGAACAAAGGGAACGACTGGATAGAATGGAAAGAGCCCAAGAAGAAATGAGAGAACAATTAGCAAAGATGATGGAATTGATGACGAGTTTAAGCAAAGGAAAAAGAGTGGTTGAAGAATCAGCTCCGTCAGAGAACCCACAAATACAAGACACCAGCAACCTAAGAGATGATCCCCTTTGTCCCCCGGGGTCCACTCCACCCCATGCCCAAACTTTTCAAAATGTCCACCCACAAGTGACACCACCTGTTTATTACAATGTGCCACCTCCAATAGGCCATCAATCGGTCCAGGAGCAATTTGGGTCAAATTCCAGAACAGATCCTGTTAAGCCAATTCATGTTCCAGATCTGGACGATCCAAAAGAGCAAGAGAAATTAAGAAAGGATTCATCTCAAACGAGAGAGAATGAAGAAGTTGAGAAAAAGTGCGATTTGTTGGAAGAACGCCTACGTGCTATTGAAAGAGTCGATAGGTTCGGTACCATGGATGCAACCGAACTATGCTTAGTGCCTAATGTGATAATCCCTTCTAAATTTAAGGTGCCAGAATTTAAAAAATATGATGGGACAAAATGTCCAATGGCACACATCACCATGTATTGTCGAAAAATGATCGCACAGTCTCATGATGACAAGTTGCTAATCCATTTCTTCCAAGATAGTTTGATTGGGTCAGCTGCCCGATGGTACATACAACTAGATCGAAATCATGTTAAGACTTGGAAAGATTTGGCAGGAGCTTTCGTAACACAATACAAACATGTCACTAAATCAGCTCCCGATCGGTTGTCATTGCAGACCATGGAAAAGAAACAAAGTGAGAGCTTCAAAGAGTACGCCCAACGGTGGAGGGATACAGCAGCACAAGTTCAACCACCTCTCACTGATAAGGAAATGACTATGTTGTTTGTAAACACACTCCAAGCTCCATTCTATGAGCGCTTAATTGGCAATGCCACCAAAAATTTTACAGATTTGGTCTTATCTGGAGAAATAATAGAAGGAGCTATCAAAAGTGGGAAGATTGAAGGACATGAAGTTATTAGCTCAGAGAAAATGAGTATGCCCAAGAGAGAAGAAGGGGATGCACAGGCAATTGCTTATGTTAGTCCACAAACCCATAATTTCAATCCATACCATTTTTATCCCACATACCAACCTTCTTACCCCACTCTGAATCATATTTCCCATAACTTATATCCCCATCAATTAGTTTCACAACCAATTTCCCATTCGAGAGCAACCACACTTCCACTTACGCCTCACTCATGGCAAAGACTCAGCCTTTACCAACTACCCATGCCAATCTCTAAACTTTTGCCTCTATTAATTGAGAATCAAAACCTCAGTCTTGTGCCAATGAAAACAATTCCAAACCCATCGGCAAGGAATTATGACCCTAATGCTAAATGTGACTATCACATGGGGGCAATCGGACACTCAACGAAGAACTGCAGGCAATTGAAAGAGAAAATTGAAAATCTCATCAAGGATGGCACTTTGACTTTTGAGCTTATGGAACATTGGAAATCGACTTTGTCATAGATTGGGCTCTTAGAAATGCCTTGAGTCTCGAACAAATTGCTTGCAAGAAAAATGGTTGATTTGGAGCCTTTCAAGGGCATGGCAAGAGTAGGATTTTGTTAAAGAACATAAACTTCAGAACCTGTAATTGAAGCTTTAATGTTTTTGTTGGATTGAAATTTTTTGCAACTTTGTGTTTACTTTGCAAAAGGACATGACACAATTGGTTTGGCCAAGGTTTCTATAACATGGTTTCAAAAAAAAACAACAAAAAAAAAGAGGAATTTAGGCAATAAAGTGCACACACGTTCTCGAAAGAATTGATGGTTACTATTTGGAATGAACTTGTCCTTGTAAACATTTTCTAACCATTTCTCCAAACACTTGGGAACCCATAATCACTCTAACAGAAGCAAAGTTTTGAAAATACATTAACCCCACTTGATGATACCAAAAGTCAATGATCTTTGTCCAGGCAATGATCGACGTTGTAATTAATTGTTTTGCAAAATTTTTTCTTTAGAAAGCAAGAAAATCAGACACTCTTATAAAGACTCTGAATGTGGTAGGTTAATAAATGTCAAGACTATGCTGAAGTCTCAAATCCCCCAATACCTCTCAAATTCTTTCACTTTGAATACCAAATCTGAACCTTAAACCCATTGTTTAAAGCTTTTCTTTACCCATATTCTGGGGCATGATGACCAAGAAAAAAAAACAAGATTGCCCAATTCCTTCAAGACACATTGGTTTCAAAATAGCCTTTTTTCCTCTCTCATTTCTTGTTATAAAGAGTTAATCATGACAAGATATTCTGATCTTTGAAGGTTTCTAATCTTGAGTTGTGAAAAAAAAAAAAGAAGAAAGAAGAAGAAAAAGAAAAAAAGAAGAAATAAGAAAGTGACATTATGCACTTGAGATCTTCCAATGATGCTGAAAGTGGAAAAACAAAAAAAGTCAACTTTTGATCTTAAATTCTTCCTTTCTAGGGATTGTTCTTCAAATATAAGTAACCATAATTGAGATGATAAATGGCCATGTTTCACTTTCCTTTCACAAATGAAAAATTATCCATTTGCTACCCCTTTGAGCCTATCGAATATTTTTTCTAAATGCACCTCAACCAAGGATCACCTCCCACATTGGAGGGCAATTAGGAAGAAAAATTTTCGTCAAAAGCACAGAGGATGGAAGATTCATTCAAAATGACAAGTGAACATCTGATATACTATGGGGGTAGAAGCAAATTTGAGTTCTTGAAGATTTCGAACTCAACCGATCAATATGAAATTTAAAAAAAAAAAGAGAGAAAAAGAAAGAAAAAAAAAGAAGAAAAAGGCATAGGAGGAAAAATGAAAAAGCATGCTTTGAAAAAAGACAAATGCCTTTAAAAAAAAAAAAACCTTTTGCGCAGTAATAAATGATCCTTGGTTTAATCACCTTTAAATACATGTTTTGGGCCTTTGTATCCATTTTTTCAAAACCCTTAACCATAGCCTACATTACGTGCTTGAAGAAGTCCATTTTGATCACGTGTGGATACTTAAATTGAAGAGCTATCTTATAGAAGGAGAACATCACATAGACCTTGACTTCTTTTCTTTGCCAAAATTACTTTTTTGAATCCTTCAATCCACTTTGGATGGATTTTGAATTTTCTCAAGTGCATGGTGGAATGATCAATGAAAAAAAAAAGAAAAGAAGAAAGAAAGAGAAAAAAGAAGAAGAAGAAGAAAAGAAGAAAAGAAAAGAAAAAAAGTGAGTGAAAAAGATGAAGCTCTAGGGTGAAAACCCGAAAGGGCAGTCTAGAGCGAAGTTGAGAACTTATGAAGCCACTCATGATTTTAACTAAGGTGATAACAAGAAGCACCAGAGAGAGACCATTTCAAGGTAGCTAGAGTTCATTAGACACTTTTCAAGTGCATAAGACTCTCAAGCACCTTAAAGATTCAAGATCTATCAGAAAAATCCATATTAAATTTTGAGCCTATCTCTTTTAAAATAGCCTTCTGCAATGAAAAACCTGTAATGGCTGGTCTTGACATCTATCATCTTGCCACACGTCATAAGGCTTAGAGAATGTCAAATTTGATTGTGATTTAAAAGAAATCATTTTACAAAATTTGATTTTAAATCACCATACATTTGTGAGCTTAGATAAGGAAATTTCAACTCTTCCTTTTCCCATGAAATAGTGAGGAACCTTTATTGTTGATCAAGACCTTGATGTGTTAAACCATCTTATCTTTTTGAAAGGCCGAAGTGTCATCAAAAATCATTTCAAACAGTAATCATCAATTTCAAGAGATTCAAATATCACGTGTTTTTTTTCAACTCGAATGTTTTGTCACTTTAACAAGAAAAATACATTTCTGTCTCAAGATTCAGCTATCGTTGATCGTAAAAATAATTGCGTGGGGCAATTTTGCTGCAATTTTGTCAAAATCAAAGATATTTTTGAAAAGGAAAAAAAAAGAGTCCTTACGACTTTTGTGATAAAAATTCTTCCATTATTGTGAGATAAGACAAGCATGTTTGAAAAAGACAAATTCATTTCTCAAAAAAAAGAGGTAAGAAAAAGCAATGCAAGAAACAGCTTTCACCGTTGGAGGTGTGGAAGCATTGAAACTCAATTTGAATTGGTGATCTTTTATTGATAAGGAAATTGGCAGCTGCACAAGAACATTGTCAAAGAATGAGAAGCTGAAGAAAACGATCTTGCAAGCAAGGAATATGTGGTGCAAAACAAAAAGAAACAATGCATCAATTGTCCATCATTTAATCATGCAAACATGTCCAATCATGCACACATGACCATGCATCATCAAAAAGTTTTCAAACAAATGTCAAAACTAGTGCAGTCTTCAAACAATCAAGTGAAGAAAGATTTGAGTCTTTCATTGGAAAAAAAAAACCTCAAAAAGAAACAAAACAAAAAAAGGGAAAAAAAACAAACAAACAAAAAAAAAGAAACGAAAGAAACGAAAGAAAAAAAAAAGAGAAGAGAAAAAGAAAAGATGAGTTAAGCCCAATTTAACTGGCATCCAAGAAGTTTGAGCCCAGTTACGTTGGCACCGAATGAATTTAAGCCCAATTTAGCTGGCATCCAAGATGTTTAAGCCCAGTTACGTTGGTACCGAGTGAGTCTAAGCCCAATTTAGCTGGCATCCAAGATGTTTAAGCCAGTTACGTTGGCACCGAGAGATTTAAGCCCAATTTAGCTGGCATCCAAGATGTTTAAGCCCAGTTACGTTGGCACAAAAAAGATCTAAGCCCAATTTAGCTGGCATCCAAGATGTTTAAGCCCAGTTACGTTGGCACAAAAAAGATCTAAGCCCAATTTAGCTGGCATCCAAGATGTTTAAGCCCAGTTACGTTGGCACGGGTGAGTTTAAGCCCAATTTAGCTGGCATCCAAGATGTTTAAGCCCAGTTACGTTGGCACCAAGAGATTTAAGCCCAATTTAGCTGGCATCCAAGATGTTTAAGCCCAGTTACATTGGCACGAGTGAGTTCAAGCCCAATTTAGCTGGCATCTAAGATGTTTAAGCCCAGTTACGTTGGCACGAGTGAGTTCAAGCCCAATTTAGCTGGCATCCAAGATGTTTAAGTCCAGTTACGTTGGCACGAGTGAGTTTAAGCCCAATGTAGCTGGCATCCAAGATGTTTTAAGCCCAATTACGTTGGCACCGAAAGATGTTTAAGCCCAATTTAGCTGGCATCCAAAATGTTTAAGCCAAGTTAAGTTGGCACCGAGAGATTTAAGCCCAATTTAGTTGGCATCCAAGATGTTTAAGCCCAGTTACGTTGGCACCGAGAAATTTAAGCCCAATTTAGTTGGCATCCAAGATGTTTAAGCCCAGTTACATTGGCACCGAGAGATTTAAGCCCAATTTAGCTGGCATCCAAGATGTTTAAGCCCAGTTACGTTGGCACCGAGAGATTTAAGCCCAATTTAGTTGGCATCCAAGATGTTTAAGCCCAGTTACGTTGGCACCGAGAGATTTAAGCCCAATTTAGCTGGCATCCAAGATGTTTAAACCCAGTCATATTGGCACAAAAACATCAAGCCCAATTGAGCTGGCATCCAAGATGTTTAAGCCCAGTTATCTTGGCACGAGAGAATTTAAGCTATATAACATCATTTTGAGATAAGGAATCTTTCTTCTAAAATCCTCCGGGTCATCTTTAAAACCTCCGGGTACATTCTAAAAACCTCCGGATAGTGTAACCTCATTTTGAGATGAGGAACACTCTTTTTCTTTACAAATCCTCCGGGTACATTTTCTAAAACCTCCGGGTACATTTTCAAAACCTCCGGGTAGTGTAACCTCATTTTGAGATGAGGAACACTCTTTTTTCTTTACAAATCCTCCGGGTACATTTTCTAAAACCTCCGAGTACATTTTCAAAACCTTCGGGTAGTGTAACCTTATTTTGAGATAAGGAACAGTCTTTTTCTTTACAAATCCTCCGGGTACATTTTCTAAAACCTCCGGGTACATTTCCAAAATCTCCGGGTAGCGTAGCCTAATTTTGAGATGAAGAACGCTCTTTTCCTTTATAAATCCTCCGGGTACATTTTCTTTTCAAAACCTCCGGGTGCAGTCTTCAAAAACTCCGAGTAATTAGCTTCAAGATTAAAAAAAAAATTTCGTGACCTCGTTTTGAGATGAGGAGCTTTTCTGGTCATGTTAAAAAAAAAAAAGATTCAATTTGGTTTGAAAGCGGTGTCTACGTCTTTGCACTATTCTTGATTCTCAAGAATGTGCAAAGAGGGGCAGCTGTAGACACCTAAAATAAAATAATAAGTAAATAAAAAATAAAAAAAATAAAAAAATAAAAAATTTTTAAAAAAATCGAGAAAGGACTGAGCTTGCTCAGTCCTCCCCCCCCCAGGGCCTCCAACGCCCCTGTAACCACCGGATTTTGGGGGATTGCCCCAAATTCGGTGGTCAGCCCCTCCAAGCAACTAAGCCTAGGTGAAATCATGCTCTTTGGGCATGATTTCACCTACGGGGTTGTCCAAAATATTGGACAACCCCGTTGTTTAAAAACGGGAAGCAGACAACAGAGAAGGGGGCAGTTTTTGAAACAAAGAAAGAGCAAATTGAAACCAGAGCAAAAAAAGAAGCATTCTGAAAACCAAAAAAACACAGAGCAAAAAAACAAAAAACCTAAGTTCTCTAACAGCCAACCGGATACCCCAAGCAAAAAAAAACAAAAACAACAACAGCAAAACAAAAAAAGCCTCAATCGGAAAAATAAAAAAAAAAAGGGGCGTCTGATCGGGGTCTGCTGATCGGAGTGCATTTTGGAAGAGGGTTTGTGTTTGGGCTGTGAGTGAAAGAGAGAGGTGCTTGGGTGAGAAGGAGAGGCTGTTCGGGTTGCGGGGAAGGAGGTCACCGGTAGAGAGAAAGAGATCTGTGAGGGGCTTGGCTGATCTGGTAAACTGGGCTTTTGGGTTGTCGGAGTCCGGTGGTTGATCGGAGATCAGAAGAAAGGCCAGATCCCGTGGGTTTGGAGGCCACCGGTGGTAGGAGGAAAGGTCACGGGAGAGGAAAGGGGGAGAAGGCTGCGGGTAGAGAGAAGTCAGAGGGGCTGCGGCTAGAGAGAGAAAGTGAGGAGTGAAAATGATGAAAGAAGGAAAGAAAAGGTGCTTAAATACCTAGGTCAAGGGCTTCAAAACGGTGCCGTTTTAGCGGGAAAGGAAGCTGAAACGTTGAGGCAGAAACGACGCCGTATAGAGCAGTGTCCCAGGCCTTAAAACGGTGCGTTTCGGGAAGGGACTTAGCGGGCCAACGAAGCGGGCTCGGGATATTCCTGCGCAGACCGGATCACTTGGGCCAACACCTCAGCCCAAAAAGGGTATAATCTCTTTGACCCATCTGTAAAATTGCTTGGGCTAATGTTTGGTTGTTTTATTTTGAGGTATATATTGTCCTAGGTACATGGTTTATTTAGATTAGATCAAATATTTAAAATAATTATTTGACATTAAGGCAATAAAAATAAATAGAAAAATAAACATTTAGATTTAAAAAGAAATAGTGATAGTTATAATAATAGGAAATTAAACTAAATAAAGTGATATGAAAAAATATAGTAGAAAAGGAAGAAGTGAAAATGAAATACAAAATAAAATAAAAGGAAGTTTCAAGCATGCTAGATAAATTAAATCTTCAATAAATATTTACTTGTAAAATATAAATTTACATAGGAAAGGTTTAGGAAAATAGGAAATAAAGAAATAAAAAATAATGAACAAAATAACAATAATAATGACAATAATGCAAATAAGGATAAATAATGGCAACAATGAAAATAATTTAGAAAAATGAAATAATCATTTTAGAGTCAAGACCGATGATAGGATTTTCACCCGGAACGTGAGAAGTCGCAATTCCAAGTGAGTTTCCTTAGGTTAGGAATTTTAATTAGGATCCCACCAGTATGATGGGAGGGTCCTAATTAAAAATTCCAAATGGTTCTAATAAAAAAATAAAAAAATAAAAAAATATGAATAAAAAATATAAAATAAATAAATAAATAACCTTTAAACATATGTAATATGAAAAGAAACCATGAATAAAAATAAATAAGATAAATAAAAATTAATAAATGGCAATAATAAATTCATCAAGTCATAATAACATAAAAATAACAAGTAAAGGAATTTCATTAACAAAAAGCAAGCATAAAAGAAAAATAATAAACATGGAATAAATACGGAATTTACGCGTATCATGCTTGCATTGTTAACTGTCATGGCATATAGACTTATTTTGTATACGGATATAAACCCCGATGATGGGACTTTCCGAGGAAGCTTGCGAAGGCGAGTTTTCATTGGTAAACTCCCTAGGTGAAAAAATACTTCCGAGCTCCACCAGTATGATGGGAGGGTTCGGAGAGATATCTTTAATAAAAGGTTTTTACCCGTATTAGGATTTTTACATTCACGAAAACCCTGTTTTCTTTCACAAGTGATTACCCCGATGATGGGACTTTTCGAGGAAGCTTGCGAAGGCGAGTTTCATTGGTAAACTCTCTAGGTGCGAGGATACTCCTGAACCCCACCAGTATGATGGGCGGATTCGGAAAGTACACTCAATAAAAGGTTTTCGCTTAATGCTATTTCGATTTTATGCCACGCATTTCATAATTGCATTACATGTACGCTTAGGCCGTAAAATATTCAATCCACAAAATAAAAAATCAAACAAATGATAGCAAAAGAAACACAAAAACAAAATAAAAGGGTTAAGACAATAAGTGATTAAATGGTACCGTTCGTGGAACGGGCGTCACGGGGGTGCTAATCCTTCCTCGTGCGTAACCGTACTCCCGAACCCAAACTCTAAAAAAACGCGTAGACCAGTTTATCGTTCTTTCCATGAACCTAAAGTCAATTTAGTACTTCGTCGAATAGAACAAATTTTTTGGGTGGCCAATCACACCTAAACAAAAAAGATTGGTGGCGACTCCCCAAGTTAATCACGTCTAGCGGACGGGTTCCCGGACCCGCACGTTGCGACACTCCTCATCATGTTCTTTAAGACGAAATAGGTCCTTTTGGGATCAAGAGACTTGACAAACATAAAGATGCTCAATAGGTGAGCTTGTCCATATTAAAATGTCTAAGCAATATCTTAATATATGCTGACTAATGGATAAATATTCCATTTGCTTTGTGCTCAAGCTCTAGACTAAGACAAAAAATTGGTTTTACCTAAATCTTTAACTTTAAACTCCTTTTTCAAATATTCAGTAGTTTTCGATAACTCATATGGAGTTCTAATCAAATTCATATCAATGACATAAATTGCTACGATAGTAAATCTAATTTTTGATTTTTTAATAAACACGTATGGGCAAATAGGATCATTTTTGTACTCTTGCATAATTTGGTACTCACTTAAGCGTTGATACCATATGCAACTATTTACTTTAACCCGTACAAAGATCTTTGTGACTTTATTGAGAATAATTTACAGGGAGTATATGCTTCGAGTATTTTGAATCCCTTAAAATTTTCATATAAATATCGAAGTCTAATGAATCATAAAGATATGCCATCACAACATCCATAAGACGTATTTCTAATTTTTTAGAAACTGCTAAGCTAATAAGGAAACGAAAGGTAATCATATTGATTGTCGGGGAACATGTCTCATCTTAATCAATCCTAGGTCATTGAGAGAAGCCTTGGGTAATGAGTTGGGCTTTATACCTCATGACCTTGTTTTTTTCATTTTGTTTTTGGACAAAGACCCACTTGTATCTAATGGGCTTTACATTGTCGATAGTTTGAGCTACAAACTTAAAAACCTTTTGTTTAGCTAGAGAAGCTAATTCAGTTTGGATTGTTTCCTCCCACTTGGTCCAGTCTTGCTTTGGACTACATTCAATAATAGATCATGGTTCATAATCATCGTTTATATTCTCATGAGCAACTAAGAATGCAAAAGCATCATTGATGATTATTTCATTTTGATCCCAAATCATATTACAATGTGTAATTGAAATCTTAGTATTCTTGAGGTTCTTTGTCTTTTCATGAGTTCATGCTTGTTCAGGGGTAATAAGCTCTTTTCAAGCAAGCTCAACACCAGGCTCTTTTAGAATGGATTCTTGATTCCTCCCCCTTTGTTTTCGAGACACAATGTCTTTTGATCCTATCGATTGTCCATGCTTCAAGCATGAGCCATTTTGATCCATTTCAGCTTGTTCTTGAGGAATAACAATCCTAGCTAAAACATTCACAGCTGGAATATGAGACTTTGGAACCTTGGTAGCATCATTAAATGTGTTAGGAAGTCTATTGACAATAGCTTGTAAATAGATTATACATTGTTCCTCATTTTCACATTTAGGAGTTTTTGGATTAAATGGGATAGATTTTTGTCATTTCAAGAAATCTCAATTGGTTTATACTTTTTAGCCATGGAAGCTTTAGGTATCCTAATCGGTGAAAACACTATTTCATCAAAATAACAA
Organism: Theobroma grandiflorum; assembly: GCA_036013995.1. Lineage (NCBI taxonomy): Eukaryota > Viridiplantae > Streptophyta > Magnoliopsida > Malvales > Malvaceae > Theobroma > Theobroma grandiflorum. The sequence goes on from CP142126.1 coordinate 13,394,058, forward strand.
TCTGTGAATTTGGTGGTACAAAAATCATCCGTCGTTAGTTCCAAAAACCTAATAATGGATGGTGAATCAAACCTAACGTAAATGCCTAAACGACATTGAGGATCCATTTTTTGTTTTTTTTGGCAGTATTACAAACACTTGTATAGCTCAACCAAAGGTACGTAAATGTGAAATGTCTGGTTCATAACTTAGAACCAACTATACAGGAGATTGTAAGAGACTAACAGTGGGGGGCAATCTAATTAATGCCATCACATGCAAAACAACATGACCCCATGTTGAACAATTGAGCTTTGTCTTTAATAATAGAGTGCGAACGATAATTTGGATGCATTTAATGAAGGATTCTGCCAATTCGTTTTAAGTATGAACATGTGGAATTGAGTGTTCAACCTTGATTTGTAATGAAGCACAATAAGCATCAAAGCTTTTTGATGTAAATTCACTAGCATCATCCATCCTATGCTCTTGATTGGATAATTTGAGAAATGTGCTCGAAGCTTTATAATCTGCACAAGTAAACGTGCAAAGGCAGCATTGCACATAGATAACAGGCAAACATGGGACTATTTATAAGATGCATCTATTAATACCATGAAATATTGGAATAGCCCACTTGCCTGTATTGGTCCATAAATAATACCTTAGATTCTTTGCAAGAAAAATGGCGAATCATGATTCACCTTTGTCATAGAAGGTTTAGTAATGAGCTTTCTTTGTGAACAAGTTTTATAGGTATAATCTTTGGACAACAAAGCTTTTTAATCCTTTAAAGGGCGTCTTCTAATATTTTGGTTTATCATATGCATCATTGTAGCTCTCAAGTGACCTAGACGATCATACCAAAGTCCAAACTCATTGGGATTTACTAGTTTTCAAGACATGGTTAGTGCAAGACTCAACAACTTTAATAGTGACATAATACAATCCTATAGTTAAAGCTTTCAACTTCTGATGGTTAGTCTTCTAACCCATCCTAGAAGAAGTGATGCAGAGACATTCCTTGTTTTGCTCATAAATTGTCTCACGATGGTACCTATTACGACGTACATCTTTGAAGCTAAGTAGATTCCTCTTAAATCTACTGCTTAGCAATGCATCCTTAATATGCAAGGTGGTGCCATTTGGCAAAACAATTATGGCATTTTCAGAGCCATCAATAATCCTAACGGACTTGATATTGTATGGATATTTGTCTTGTGTATTGTCACACTCAAGAAAAAGTTCTTGCCACAAAATTTGGTATGTGCCATTGCACTATCAAGTGAACAGACATCTTCCCTTTTTTTAGTATTGACAACTTCAGGTGTCAAGTATCTTGAAAATTTACAAATTAGTCATGGGATTGAAAATTTTCAAATAACAAATGTGGAATCAATTTCATAATAATTTTTATTACATAACCATATTGTTTTTTCTTGAGAATAATCAACCAAAGGTAATACATTCGAAGAAAAAAGAATAAGAAAAAGAGTAAAATCCTTAAGTCTGGGTTGTCCTCTAATAACTCTTTGATGTAAAGTTATTCGGATTTAATTTTGATAGTAATTTGGCTTAGTTCTTGTAGTAATGCATATAAATTAGTAAGTTTTATTTAAATTATTTTAAATTAGTAATTTAGGTGAGTCAATCTAATTTTAGTTAAATTTATGCTAAATTTTGGTGTTAATGTGATTGACATAGGTTGTTATTGATTTATTTGTGCTTTTGTATATATTTTATGAAATAAGAATTTTAGTGGAAGAAGAAGAACAATTTCAAGGTGTAGACCTTCACTGCACATGTTTCGATATTTCATCCATAACTCTCTCTACAGATCTTCAAATTAAGTGATTCTTTGACCATTGGAAAGTTAAGAGAAAAAGATACAACTTTTATGCTTACAATTTCATCCAGTTCGACTTCAAAGATAGTAAAAAATCTTGTTGAATTTGAAGTACTACAGTAGTCCTAAAACAATTACGATTTTTGCTATTTAAATAGTTAAGGCCATGGCTTTGGAGGAGTTAGGTCACGGCTCACGTTGTCTGATGAGGAAATCTTGATTGGAATTGACTTCTTTTTTCACCCAACTTGGCTTAACTTCAAAGCCTTATAAAAATAACTTTTCAAAGGACTTTTAGAAAAAAACAAACATCAAATTGAAAACTAAGAATCAAGCCGCAAAGTCATCAAAACTAAGAAGAATTTGAAGGATTCAAGGAGATTTGGAGATCAAGATTACAATTCTTGAGTTTTCATATCTTTTTTTTATTCTCTTATTTTCTTGGTTTTGTTTTTAATATTTAAATTTTATTTGATGATGATGTGTGACTTAATGAGGAACTAATTCTTTTATCTAAGATTATGATTGAACTCAATACACAGTCTACTTTATTTATCTCTCTTTTACTTATATTTGATAGATTTAAGTTATTTTTTTTTTCTGTTTTTAATACTTCTAATTGTCTAATCTCCAATTAGATTAAATTGGAAATCGAGATTAAACATTGACGAAGGAGATTTAGGTAGATCTTGAATAAAATAGCATATAATAGAATACACTTAGTTGATTAGGTGGTTTGATTAACATATAAGGTAGACATATACCTATAAGTCATATGTAACCAAAATTAAAACACAAACTAAATGAATCTTTCTTCAATTTCATTTGCATAGACATATAATAAATTAATTGGGAGAGATATTTTTATGAGGAACTCAACAGAGACTTGTAAATAATTTAGAACTCTAGGTTAACAACTTAATCATTTAAATTGAGTTAAGAAAAAGATACAATATTCAGATGAAGTATTAAGGGACATTATAATCTTATGTCTACTAGTCACTTGAATTTAACAAAATAATTTTATTGATAGATTTTAGATTAGTTTTAGTTACTAGTTTCAATTTTTATTTTTAATAATTAGATTTTTTTTGGATAAGATTATTGTGTTAAAATTTTAGTAGTTGGCAATTAGGAATTAATTCAATTTTCTGTGGGAATGAATTCTACTTATTATTATATTACTTGTAAACGGTAAATGCACTTCCTTGAAAAATCAACAACATCCTCCACCAATCTGATGACTTATCTTGGCAATCAGGTCTTCGAAGAAATTAGAGACTTCCAAGGATGTTTTTGCTTCTACAGGAGTAAGAGGAGTTATTTCATAGCAGTAAGATTCTCACTAACATGAGTTTCAACAAGCTTGCTTTGATCCTTTAGAGATGCTTGGTATAGATCAGCAAAATGCTTTAATGTACGACAGATATGCAACCAATGTCCAGCCATATCATAGCAATGGCAGATACTTTCATCATGCTTTTTCTTGGGTTTCTTGTTGTTGCCATGATTTGAGCCAAGATTGGATTACCTAGGGCGATTTAACCTCCCACCACCCCAACGTGGGTTATGCCTTTGTCTACACTCATGGCCATTAAATCAACCTATATTCGTACTAGAGCCAACATTTGCTTCAAGCAATGTTTTCAAGCCAGCAAGTCTAAGATCATAGCTCTTGAGCAGCAGTTCATGTATCTGATCAGCAGTTAGAAGGACAAAAATCAACCCCAAGTATGTCTTAAATTGACACTGCTGTTGTTGCAATATAATATTTGAAGCATGGAAGGTGGAGAAAGTTTTCTCTAATAGCTTTGATCCAGTGAGCTTAATATCGTATGACTCTAGTAGATACACAATATCAAATAAGGCTGAGTTATAGTTGGACACTGATTTGAAATCTTGCAGCCTGAGATGTTGCTAGTCATATTGTGCCTAAGGGAGGATAACAGTCTTGGTATGATCATACCTCTCTTTTAACCTTGTCCACAAGATCTCAAGATCTCGAATGAATAAATATTGAGTCTTCAGGCTCTCATACAAATGATGACGAAGGAAAATTAGTGCATTTGCCTTATCTTTGTCATATGTGTTCTCGTCTTTAATAATTGCATCAATAAGACCTTATCCTTGGAGATGTATCTCCACATCAAGGTATCGAGACAAATAATTGCTTCCACTCACTTCCAAGACGTGGAACTTAGGCTTTTCAATATTTTTCATAATTTTGCGTATAAAAATTAGACTTTTAAATTAATTATGACAACTAAAGGGATTCTCGAAGACCCACCATGGCTTCAAAAGATAGAAAGAAACTCAAAGTCCATTGTCAACTTTAGGCCAGTTGGACGGTATATAAAACTAAAATCTAATTGGTTGAAGAATTTTAAAAAAAAAATTACCTTTTTAATTTATTAGAACCTTGTGCTGAAAATGTATTATAAAATATAACTTTGAAAGTGAATATTAGAGAGAAGTAATAGAAATGTAAAAAGATCTTCTATTTCATTTTTTATTTTTGTATCTACCATCAACTACAATGTCTCTATTTATAAACACACATAGATGGATCAAAAATGAATTTATATAAAAAGAGAGGATGACTTTAGTATATAAGAATGAACATACACTAAATAAAAACAGGAGATAAAAATGTACTAATATAAATATGTACATTGAATGTTATGAAAAACAATGAATATTCATATATATACGTAACACTCCTATATTTTTTTCTTGGTCCATAAAACACCCTTATATTTTATCTCAGAATTTTATTAGTTTTAAAAAATATATTAATTGACCTTTCCCTATAAAAACCCTAGTTTGGCCTGCGTTAGTTATTCGCTTCTGCTCGTCAGTACCCCAGAGCCTCTTCCCTACTCTTGCAAAAATGGTAATTAGGGTTCCATCTTTCTCCTCCAAATACCCAATCTTTACTACTATATTCTCATTAATTCATTACTTCATCTCTTCTGTAGCTTTATATGCTTTTTAATTCTTGATCCGAGTTAGAGGTTTTTATCTTTTGATCTATAAATGCCTCGTGTTTATGTTTTTATGGTTTGTTTATGAAATTGGTTTTGCTTGATTTGAATTGGGTTTTTTTTTTTTGTTTTTTGAACGATTGGTGGTTTTACCTTCATTAATTTTTTTTTTTTATGTTGCATGTAGTCTCTGGTCGCCAACGAAGAGTTTCAGCACATTTTGCGTGTTCTGAACACCAACGTCGATGGAAAGCAGAAGATTATGTTTGCTTTGACCTCCATCAAGGGTATCGGAAGGCGTTTCGCTAACATTGTCTGCAAGAAGGCTGATGTCGACATGAACAAGAGGTCTGCTTTTCTTTGAAAACTTTAGACAAGGAACTGGTGTGTTTTTGGTAGTTTATGTCAATTTTATGCTCAGCTGTGGATAACTAACATGCTTTATGGTACAAAGGTTAGACAAGATATGATTTGGTTTTCTTGTTTTTCATTTGGAAACGACTTAGGGAGGCAAGACGTAGATAGATTAATGTGCTTGTAGAAGAAAATTCTGAGTTATGATTTATTATATTACTTGGATTAAGTAGTCTTCTGTGCCAATGTTGGAATTATGTATATAGTGTAGTCCTGTGGCAAAGGGATGTTGTAAAATAGTGTTCAGTTTTTGGTGGTTTATTTGATTTGCTTTTTGTTGTTATTAGGGCTGGTGAATTGACTGCACAGGAGCTGGACAATCTCATGACCATTGTTGCGAACCCCAGGCAGTTTAAAATCCCAGACTGGTTTTTGAACAGGCAGAAGGATTACAAGGATGGAAAGTACTCCCAGGTTGTGTCTAATGCTCTTGACATGAAGTTGAGAGATGACTTGGAGCGCTTGAAGAAAATCAGGTTATTTTCTTTGTTCTTACTGTTTTGCGATAAAAGTATTTGATGCTTTATAAGATATGATCTAGCCAACTCTATCAAAGAATGAATGTTGCTGTTTAATTTGATTTTATGTTTGCCTTGGTACTCATTATATATCCTTTGACTATTAGAAATGGGTTGAACATTTTTAGTGAGCACTTTCAAGAATATGAATGAATGACTACAATTTATTTGAGACATTCTCTTCTATAGCATGTGTATTTGAATTATTAGAAATGGGTTTGTGGTCTTTCTTTTTTGTTATTATGCATCTGGGCAATTTTGTTGGAACGCACATTTGTCTTTTCTTGATTTTTCTGCTGACTCATTCTAGCTTTGAAGGAAGTAGGTATGCAGGTTATTGTCATATGTGAAGTCTTTTACACAGTATGTTGATGATGTTCATTTGGGTTAAGATGGGAAGAGTCTAGTGCTCTCAAAAAATTTAGAAATTTGAAAATCATCATATTATGTCATTTATTGCCTATGTAGTCAGCCAGACATAATATGATAACCATAGGGAGTGAAAAAGATATATCATTTGTCATTAGGTTTGTGCCAAAAGGAAAAAAATGCAAAGTCAAATAACTTACTTTTGTCTACTCTGTTTCTTTTCTTTGTTTTATTTGCTGTGGGTTAAGAAAGTCTTGAGAAGTTGTTTGCATCTTGGTTGATTCAGTTTACTTTTTGTGGTTTAGTTTCTTGCTATGAGTGCATGGGGTAGCAGACTAACATTTATAATGCTGTGATGCAGGAACCACCGTGGTCTGAGGCACTACTGGGGCCTTCGTGTCCGTGGTCAGCACACCAAGACTACTGGTCGCAGAGGGAAGACTGTTGGTGTCTCTAAGAAGCGTTGAGTGCTTCATATATATTTTGAAGAAATATATATTCGGGCAGAGAATTTATTTCCTTGCTGTTAAGCACAAATTTTGGATGTGATTTTCTTGATTTTGAGTTGTCTTTAAACCCTTGAAGACAAGTAGTGTTTTAATCAGTCGTTTGATCTTTATCAATTGCTATTAAGAATACTTTCATTGTAGATACTTAGATTAAATGTTGTTTCCTTGAATGGTCAATTACTTAGGCTCTTGTGTGGATTCCTTTCATGCTCAAATATTTGCTCCGTCACTCTTTGCAATTACTTGTGGTTTTGGAGCCACAGCTTCTTTGCAAAGTGAATTGTTATTTTCTTCTATAAAGGGAAAATTATTATTATTATTATTATTGGATTTGATTTTCTTTCTTGTCAAGCAAATTAGTTTATCTCTTGTTCTTTAAAAATCAATCTCTTAGCAATCAGTAATTAATCATAAAGCACTTGATTTAATTTAAATGGTTAGTGTTTTTTTTAACTAATAATTGTATTGGATTTGTTTTTTTCTTAAAGTTTTTGTAATTTTATAATTAATTAACTTCTGAATATTAGACAATAAAATTGGATTATTTTATAAAGGGAAAGATTGATAGTGAGCCAAATTTTTAACTTGATATTTGTGTCTATAACTCCCCAGTAAGCTATCCATAATTCTCACAAGTAAGGTCATTGACAACACTCTTTTGATGGCTGCAAAAATTTTAAAGTGCTAAACTTCATTAACTATTAATGAAAATTAAAATCAAACTTTCAAATGGATTATTTATTTGTTTGTTTGTTTATCTATTCATTTATATTCTTTCACGGCTTGTGTAGTTGGGGGATAAGTGAACTTATTGCATTGTTTGGTTGATTTTCGTATTAAGGAATAATCATTTTTTATCAAATTTATAATAATAATAATAATAATAATAATAATACATATTGTCAAAAGATAATGAGTTTTAAAAATCTCAAAATTTTTTATTAAATTATAATAAAAAATATTTTATTATTTTGAGATTTATTATTCTAAAACTATTTTTTAACCAAACATTAAAATAATACTACAATCAAATTACAAAATATTGATTCTAATATATTCCTCTTTTATTCTTTCTCTCAGAATAATTATTTCATTCCCCTCTCGTTCAGCTAACCAAAGGTGCTCTTAATTTATTTAAATTATTTTTTTCAAAGTATATGCTAATTTTTTTTAAAAAAAAGCCAAATTCCAAGGAATTTTTATTAATTAAATCATTTATAAAATTAACAAAAATGAATTAATTTTAATGTTGAGTCAACGCGGGGCTTCGGCCTACAAATGTAAAGATCTTTCCGTTGGTCTGCAAATTTAAATTTCAGAACCGCCTTTTCTTGGTATCCTATGCAACGGCCAAACGGTCAAAATCTCATCCTTTGTTTTCATCTTCTTCTCTCAAATCCCTAGTATCCAACGATTGTTCAGAAATGGGAAAGAAATCGGAGTCCCCGATCACGCCGACACAGCCGCCGCGTCGAAAGGAGACGCAGCTCGTGTCTCCTCTTCCACCGCTGGCGCCGATGAAGACCGAGTCTCCTGTCTACTACTACGACATTTACGGGAAGAGAATCCCGATCAGCAAGAACACGTATTACAGTTTGTTGGTAGATGCTGTGAACGCGAAATTCGAACCGTTACTCTTGTCTAAACCCGAAGAAGATCCTGAGACCGCCCGCCAACGGAAAATCAAGATCCTTATGTCTATGCGCTGATGGTTTCCGGGTTTTGCGGTCTTTTCGTTACAGTAATGACGTCACTAATCTCTTACTTGTTTTTGTATGATCATTCTTTCATCTTTTGCTTTGTTAATTTTCATTTAGGAAAAACAAAACTAGGGTTTTCAATTTCGAATTTGGTAGCATCATCGGGAATTTTACTGCTCTGGAATTACTGAAGGTAAGTTGACAAAAGCACTATCTTTTTGGGCTTAGTTTGATTTTTTTATTCTTTAATGAAAATTTTACCTTGTTATGTTTTTGTTTCAGCAGTGACCTAAAGGTATGGAATTATTGCAGCATAAGAATGTTTAAATTTTCTGTTTCAACCTACAATGTTCTACCTCCTCATGTTTCTTCTTCTGACAGGACATAATATCTTTGATTATAACACTATTGGATGTGAATGTCAAGCTTGATAGAATTATGTATTGAAACTATTCCGTGCATTAATGGAGGTCATTCCATTTCCCTTTTAAACAAAGTAAGAATCAGTATCATGGTACTTTCTGTTGGGTTTCCCTAAGAAGAATGGAAATTTTTCTGCAAAAAGTGCTTGTTGATGGTTATTTTTCTCATCATTTTTCGTTTTATCTTCACTAGGTCTCACTGATACGTATAGTGAAGAAGATTATGCATTCATCTGGCTTCTTTGTCTTGATCATAAGCCTCAAGCTTGGTCTGTTTCTTCTTTCATCAATGATTGTCATTTTGCTAGCTACTATTTGAGGATAATTCTATTACTTTTAATTGCTTTGGAGTGTTTAAATCCCTTTGGTTCAAGTCTCTTTGGACCTAATGGTCGATAATGTAGGAGCCATGTATCAAGCATTGAACTCTCCTAGGAAAGGTGAAATCCTTGAATTTTAATCTCCCTAACTCCTTATACTCAAGTTTCCTTTTACTTCATAAATCATAAATTGCATATATTTTCTCAGATGGAATAGGCGCAATGGTGGTGTTATAGTACTAGTAGCAATATAGCATGATATTTAGAATCAGGGCTATTTTTTCTTGAAACTTCAAAGCTTTCATCAAATCACTGTTTTAAACTTGTCATTGATGGCTTGGCACTATGAAATCCTAGCAATGCTGAATGTGGAGGTGTGATCAAAGGTACATGGACTGTTTTTTATCTCCCTTTTTGTTACACACTTTTGTATTTTCTGTGATATGCAGCCGAGGTGATGGCAGTAAAGGAGGATATTTTATCATCCCAAAAGTTAAAAGATGACATTTCTTCAGGCCAGAACTGTTTCTACCAGTCGAGGAGGATATTTCTTTCATGCCTTCACGGAATCTAGTATCTTCATTTCAACCAGATAAGTTTCTTCTGTGTAGCTTAGCTTTGCTAACATCTTGTTGTGCAGTGCAAATCTCTTTTTTCCTAGAGAGGGTAATTCGGTTAATGGCTAGTACACTCAACATGGATCTGCTACACCCGGAAGGAAGGACGAATGATGACACGTGATACGGGGGCCTGTTATTTATAACCTGGGACTTTCAGTTTTATACCGAGTACTCCATTGAATAGCTTAGCTTTGGTAATCTCTTTGTCATGCAGCATGCAGATTTTCTTTATTGTAGAGAAGCTAACCAGGTTGCTGTCTTGGCCACTCATTATAGACCTGCCACACCTAGAACATTTATCTTGGGAGTTGTACGTGGTGGGGGGGGATTGGGTCTTCAATGTGCATGCATACATTCCATTTGCAGATAAGAGAAGTTCTTGTGGGCTCTGCTTTGCTGAATACTGATGGTTCAAAGTGAGATGCTGATAGAAGAGCAGGATGATGAGGATGGTGAAGCAAGCAGGCCGTTGGGTGGTTATTCTCTAAGCATTGGATGCTGGCAAGATGATTTCACATTTTTGTTCCAGATTTGTAGGAATATTGTATTTAGACTTGACTGAGTTACCTGGGTTGATTTGACTCAGGCTTGCCTGTTTAACAGATGGTTCTTGCAATGCAACGTGCTGCTTCTTACCTTCTAATCGCAGTTTTTCCTTTCTATGATTTTTTTTTTGTTTTTTCATAGAATTGACATATTAATACAATAATTTGATAAATTTACTACTATTCCCCATAAAAAAGTTGTAATTTGTTACTAATTTTTAGGCATTCTTAGATAAGAGAAAGCACGAAAAAACAAAACAAAAAAAAAAAAAAAGAAATGGGAAACCCATTTCAAAGGATAGCTCAGTACATTGAACAAAAGGCATGAAAAAAATTTATATGAATTATATTCCTGAAATAGAAAAGCAAATATCCAAATGCATCTAATCCTATCTGAAAATGATCCATTCCCTCCCTCAGAGTGAACCCAATACAAAGAATAAGAATTACAAAAATCAGGATAAAAATAATTAAAATTATGGTTGGTTGGTTTTTCTAATCATGATAGCCAATAACTTTCTGAAATCAGCTAAACCCTTGTATGCTTAACTTACCCTACATGCAGAATTAGACTTTCCCATCGTGCTCATTAGAATCTGACAAACTACCATGCTTTTGTTGCCTGCTGGTCGGCAGGGAAAGGCTCCGGCGCTCCTTCCCACCAGGCTTAGATGAAGCATTTCCATACCATATCATTCCAACCACAGCTATGATCATGCCCAGAACTACATGCAGATTGAGGCCCTCTTTTCCAAAGATAAAGAATCCCATAATCAACACAAGGATTGTCTTCATATGCCCAAGTACTTGGAAGGACACAGCAGTAAATCTGCCTATGCAGATGAACTGGCTGAGGTTGGTTCCTACCGCTATAGTACATGACAGTACTAAAAACGTCTGCAAGGACCAAGAACCAAAACAGCTGTGAGCGAATTTTCTGGTAAAACCAAAAATCAGAGGCACAAGCTATAAGTGAAATTACACACCACACTAACAATTAAATGATTTTCTTCAATCAAAAGAACTCAACACAAATATTTCCACTAGGCATCATCCCTAAACTTAATGTAGAGGCTATATGTACAAGAGATGTTAGGCACCACAGGGCATCTAAGAGGTATTAGGCGATGCATGCAGATATGCAAGCAACAACATCACATGCGATGCAAATTACATATAATTGTGGGTTACAAGAAAGACAAGTAACTGCACGTAGTCTGCACATTCATGAACAAAAACGATTTTATTGACAAACATGATTTTGACAGCAACTCTCAGAAAGGCTAACCTTGTTCTACAATGAAGGCAACAACAACCAAGATTCACAAAAATTATAAAGCAAAGAACACAAATAGATAGAATACTTACCACAGATGCTAGGTTATAACTATAGGCATCAACTCTCTTGTTTGTCAACCAATAATCCAGAAATGGACCTACTAACAGCAGTGTTCCAGCCTGGGCAGGAGCAGTGTGTCCCAGTAGGTTGAAAGAACTAAGATTATACCTTCGTTGAAGGTGATGCACATACTGCACAAACAGACACACAAAAAAATAAATGACTACATTGTAAGTTTTAAAACAGACAAAAAAAAAATACCGTAATAGAACATTGAGATTAAATTGATATGCACAGCAATAAACAAAAATAATTTAATGACTGCATTGTAAGTTCTTAAAAATACAAATAAAAAAAATACAGCAATTTAGAACATTGAAATTGAATTTATATGAACAGGAATAAACAACTTACATACTGTTGCAGAGAAGTACTCCAAACAGCAATAAAGGCAGCTACAAAACCTTTGGTATTAACACTCACATCAGTAACAGTACAAACACCAACACCCAGAAGAACAACAGCTATGCTCAGCTTTGTGTCTCTGGAGTACCGAATTTTGTCCATCACAACTTCCAAAAAGCAGGATACAGGAATCATACTAAGCTTTGCAATCTGTCATTGAATTAGAAAGTTTGTGATTTCCAAATTATCTAAACAATACAACTGGCAAAATCCAGCAAATATTATACTTTACCTGATAAAATCCCACAGAGTTCCACATTAGACTAACATTCATTCCAACGATAGAGAAGTTGGCAAAGAGGACAAATTTCAAAAGCTCAGGCAAGGGTAGATGAGAAGATTGAATGTATCCTAACCACCTTAGAACAGCCGTCATCAAGGTTGTGGTAGCAAAATGCAAACCAGTTAATGTTGTAGCTGCAATCATTTGCCGTCAAATACAAAGGCATTAGTGACAGTATATTTACATCCTTATTGCATCAAGGATATTCAGAAAATTAAAAAATAAAAATAAAAAAATCTTGAGCTTATGCACGATCATTATTTTCCAGCATCACCTTCATACTATACTTAATCCCAGCTACTTCCAACTTCCAAGTCAAAGGCTTCCTGTTAGTCTCTGGCTTACATCAAGACATGTTTTTCTATTTTAAATTGCTTTCCACAAATTCGACCCATTTACTCTCCCTTTTCAACAATTGAAAAGGAGTGCGGTGGGTAGGCAAAGGAATCATAGCCCATGCCATTCACATTCTCCACCATTTACAGGCCCCACAAACCTACACTAAACTTATCCTACGTTTGAACATCATGCTCAATTCTGCATATGATAAGGCCAATTCTACAGCTTTATTTAGATGATTGCTCATATAATTTTCTAGCCTTACCACTCCACAATCTAAATTTTTAAAACTTTAGAACCATTCTGCCAAATGATTTCATTTTCTGAGATAACACTCACAACTGTTAAAAAATCATTTTGTTCAACAAACTTCTCATCTATTTGCATTTTAAGTGTTGAGTTCATGGCACCATACCACTTTGATCCTAAATAATTGTCTTGAAGATAAAGAAGAATTTGACTGTAAAAATTCCAAATTCAGTTGAACTCTAACTGGCCACAACATCATTTAACTATTTGCGGCAAATGAGAGGGGAAAAACAAATAAAAGGTGTTTCAAAGAAACTTACCAAAACTGAAACCATAGGTAGCCATTAAGGCTTTATTGACAATAATAATTCCAACAGAAGTGACAACATTGAACATCCAAGCAGCTGCATCTACAACCGCCTTTCTATCAGCCTTACTAGCTGGAGCCATTTTATATTTTGCTGCAAGTGATAACCCTAAAGCCTTTACCAGTCAATATTCTTTAAGTAACCCATCTGTGTGAATATGATGTCCAAGAGTTTTCAACCACGTCAGCAATGAGTGTCCTACAAAAGTAATAGCAATAAATACGATAAAGACTTGGAAGCTGCCAATCTTTTGAAATCACAATTAAAAATGGTAGTGAGAATAGTCTACAAAGAATGCTGAAAACAAACTTGCGTAAATAACATAAATTTAACAAAGATATGAGTTTGTAACTCATATCAACCAATAAAAGCATGATACTCCAACATGTTATGAATAAAAAAAAAGCAGAAGAGTGGCTTTATATCTCTTATAAATAGCTAAAACTTATCCTTCCACCTTTTGGAACCTTCGACTAGCAGTAACTCACCTTTGCTGCAACTATTTCTCCTTTTGTGAATAAGATATTTTAATTTATGTTTCCTAATTATCATGGAGAGAAATTAGGGGAAAAAGTCCAAAACCACATTTTTTAATAAAAAATTTCAGCATAAAGCACAGTTATATAGCTATACTTTTCCCATTAACTACCAACCAAAATTTGCAAAGTTTTGCAAAATTTCAGCATCTTATAATCAAGATACCCATCTAACCAACTCAATGCCTTGACTTCGACTAAATATCTTCTGCCCCCCACATTATCCCATTCGAGGACAGATCTAGGTGAACCTTAAAGGAATAAAGTTACAGTTCAATCCAGATGAATATCTAGATTAGACCGGATTTGCTAGCTCTTAAATAAGCATTGACATGCAAACGACATCCATAGACTGAAAAATATGGAGGTCATTAGATCATTGTGAGTATGGCTACTAAACATGAATTTAACACAACTCTGACTTATGATTTTAGATTTCTGCAATAACCAACCAATAATAACCTCACTTAAATGTTTTCATTCTTTGGCATGAAATTGTGAACACAATTCTTGCAGAAACTAAATCAAATCAAATAATAGATTACTTTTTTCCCTCATCAAAGATAAATGTCGAGGTCCACATTAGTTAAACACAGTAAAAATACAACAGTGAAAAAGAAAATGAGCAGATAAATTAGAGTTAATTGAGCAATAACTATTTACTGTAGATTTCCACAGTGATCAATAAGAAAAATGAAAGCCGAATCACATGGAACTGTTTCAACACTGAAAATCAGGTCAAGATCTCCAAATCTCAACAAATTAGAAAGATAAAACTCTCAGCAAACACGCGACAGATCCAGATCAAGTAAAGAAGGAATAAATGATAAATTGGAAATTAGATCTAACAAAGAAAAACCAGCGTTAGATCTCGGAGTTGAAATCATTGGCGAAAGCAAATAACAGATCTAACGCATCGAAAGGGAAATGGAAAACGACGGCCAATCGTACCGTTTGATGAAACGCAGACGTCGATGAGAGAGAGAGAGAGAGAGAGAGAGAGAGAGAGAGAGAGGCGAAGGGGAAGGGAAGGGAAGGGAAAGGGAAAGGGAACGGGAATGTTTGGAAATGATGAGAAAGGCGGGTGTTATTAAGCGGGGGATTAATTAGTTTGTATGTTTGGATCCCCAGAGCGTTGGAGAGAAGAGAGAGAGGAAATTTCAAATTGTAAAAATTAGTTGGAAAATGAAGGGATCGTGGAAGGCAAGTACGCAGACAAAAAGCCAGCAAATCGCAACACCCCCGACGCTTACAATTTGATTCCTCCTTCCGCATGCCAAACATTTCACTTGCGTTCACATTTTTTTTAAATTTTTTTATTACATTTAATTAAATTTTATATTTTTATTTTGAATCAAATAAATTCTTATGATTGTTGATTGATTCAGTCAAAATGTCAGTTATCATTATATGCAATATGTCATGTTAATTTGACATGATAATATGATTTTGTGACATAATTTACAGTTTATATTAATATCATGTCAATATCATATGAATATAAAATAACAATTGACATTTTCATTCATGATAATTTATTAATAATTAATTACAAAAAATATATAAAAATATAAAAGATTGATTAAATACAATTAAAAAAATAAGAATTTATTTAAATTTATTAAAAAATTTTAAGTTGATTGAATACAATTAAAAAAATAAGAATTTATTTAAATTTATTAAAAAAATTTAAGATTTTTTTAAATATTATACTTTATTATTATTAAATACATAAAAAATTGGTGCAGGATGTATAGTCTTAGTTGCATGCATGTATTGAATTGTGGCATACCTAGATTGTTTAAGAAAAAATTAATTGTTAAATTTGAATGTCATGATAATGCATATAATTGCAAGGAAGCAATAAATGGGTACATGCATATTATTAAGGTGGGTCCTAATTATAAAAGGGGATATCCCATGGGATATGACATTTGATCAAATGTAACACCAAAAAAAAATTGAAAAAAGGTTAGTCTTATCTTTATCAGACTATTAGCAATAATAAGGGATTCAAATATATGGAATTACATTATTTAATCATGATTGGGATATAATACAATTGGCCATGACTAAATTTCTTTTTCAAATGATATGATGATATCAAAGATAATTATTTTTGGTAGTTTTTCTAAATTAAAAATACGGATTTGAATTTGACTCTTTGAATAGAGAAACCTTACACTAATCATTCAATTAAAGGTTCAAATATAATTATTTTTATGTTTTAGTTTTTATAAAATTCTGATTATAATTTAATAAGATCAAATCTTTTATTTGTATAGATGTGTTAATGAACTGGTTCGCTTACCTAACAATTCATGGATAAACTTGAATTAAGTTTGTTTTGGTTCGTTTAATAAATTAAACTATCAATTTTAGATAAGATTTTAGAATTCATTTAATAAACGACCTGAGTTCCAATGTATGTATGTTTAGGTCATTTTATATTCACAAACAAGCTCATTTATTATTCATTTACAAAATCATATATAAATCTCCTAGAAGCTTGTATAAAACTTGATTCTTTTTTATTATTTATAGTTTTTTTTTTATTTTGATTTTGTTTGTTTGTTGAAAATTATTTGATGACTAGCTTTTGAATTGTTCACCAACATATTCATTAATTGTTCATGAATAAACTCGTTTAATGTTCATTAACAAGTTCGTTCAAGCTCAACAAATTAAGCCTGATTCGATCTCGAACTTGGCTAAACTGTAGTCAAGCCGAACTCAAACAGTAATTTTGAAAATCGTTACATAACACGAGCCCAGCCTAAACAACCTTATACGTAAACGAATCGAACCCCAACATTCCTAAGGTCGATTGGGCTTGGATCGTTTACAACCGTTCCTGCATGCTTGAAAATATCTAAAGATAGTCCAGACAATTTAGCAAGCCTAATTTTTTGGGCCAAGAACCCATACAGGGAGTTTTATGAAAGGTCTTTTCATTTTGGTTTTATTTTATGATTTTCTCTAACTATTTTTTTAAATGCAAGTTTCATTCATTAAGCTGAAAATAAACACCAATCACAAAAATGATAAAATAAGTTTGTTGCCATAAATAATCTAGTTATAGACTCAAAGCGGCATAAAAACAATGCCTTAGCAATAGCCTTAAACTCATAATCGCCAGACAAGATGCAGATGTCATAGATCCCATATCGTAAAGATGGAGTAGATCTTGAATTTATAAATAAGGGATTTTTCTTTATTTATTATACATGCTTTTTTTATTGAAAATATGAACCAGTACACAGGCACTAGGATGTGCGCTCTAAACAAGACTCGAATGAACCCCCCCTCTCCCCTCAAGGAAACAAGAAACCACTGTTAATTGAAAGACAAACCCAACATCACAAGACAAACTCAAGTAAGATCACAAAGAAAAAATACATCACACAAAAACATATTCACCAGCCAAATCAACAGCTCATTGCCATAAGCAAGAAAACAAAATGAACAAAACTTACCCCTTACCTTACGAGCAGGCACTTGAGGTCCCAAAAAGATCACCTCAAAGCTCCAAACAGCATGAACAGAACTTGCTCCCTACTTTGCCAGCTAATCTCAACCTTGAAGTCTTACTACTAGGTAACCAAGAGAGATTGCACAACCAACAAAACAGGTGCTAAGGGTAGTTCAATCTCTAAAATTTTTGAAAATTTTTATTTATTATATATATTTTTAATGACCTTTTCCAAAATAATTAAATTTTTTTATATATTATATCTTTTTTTCTTTTAATGGCCCTCTTAAAATAATTTTTTATTTGATAATTAATACAAATAAAAAATAATAAAATGACTCCATAAACTCTACTCAACTTTACACTAATATAAGTTTCTCCTTACCTCTTTCTCTTTCTTTTTTCTTTTTGTCCTTTTATTACTACCGAAACGCACTTAATTCTTCAAGAAATTAAGAGGAAGTAAAGTTTTTTTTTATATATATTCTTCTTTCTATTTATATTATTATTATTTTTCATTTCTATTCTATTTGCTCGTGTTTTAAGTTTCTATAGATTTTCTACTCCAAATTTCTACAAACCATCAACCATGTTCTTTTTCTTTCTTTTTTGTTATGTGGGTTCTATCTTTTACTTGTCATATTCTTCTTTTTTCTATAATATGGATTTTATTTGCCATGATTTTAGACTTTAAAAATTAAATACTTATTATATAATTCTTAAATATAAGTTGTAATGTTGCACTATTAGTTTTTTCTTAAAATTTCATCCTTGTATCATTGTTTTATTAATCCTGATTATATAAAAGGAAATACTCTTGAGTATATCTCTTTTATGCGCCTTACATTTTATATTTAATTGAAAGGAAATTATTTTGAGTATATTAAAAGAAATTATCTTGATATTTAGTCTTTAAACTATCTTGATTATATAAGAGGAAATTATTAATCATGTACATTGTATTTAACTATTTATATTTTTTACATTATAGTTTTATATTTAGTATTTTAAGTTTAAATAGAAATAAAATAAGAATATTGGACGTTGACTGCATTAATTTTTTTTAAGGTTTGATTAAAGTGTGACTAAGTTAAAAACAATTGATAAATTTTTTTTAAAAAATGCAAATCATTCAAATGATCTTTCTATACTCGATCTTGCAAGCCTCAATGCTTCAACTTATGAACAAGAGCAAGTGATAACTTTATTATCATTTAATTTTCTGCATGTTTTAAGAACTTGAGCTAGAGTTAGTTGTATCAATTTCTTTGATTTACCTATCCAATAATGAAACATAATTATTTTGTTATATTTTTCTTTTAGTAAATGTGAATATTATTTGAGTATTATATTAAACTCTTATGTTAAGCATCATTGTTAGGATGAAATTTTCTACAAATTGAGCATGATATCTTTTATTTTGAATTTTATGCACATCTAAAGAAGGTTTATGTGACTGTAAATTTTTAAATTATGTTGTCAGTTCTATAATTTATTTGATTCTCTATTGAGGCAAAATCTTATGCAATACTTAGTTGAAGAGATGACTTAAGCTATCTTTGAACTATTTGAGCCTTTTAAGCCTACCTTTGCATAAGTTTATCCTTAATTTACCCCTTTTGAGCTAATTCTTTTTTGTCTTTGTTTAAACATATAATTAATTTAACCTAGCCTATAAATAAATTTCTAATTTGTGTCCCTCCCTCCTAAGTATGTAGATCATTTTAGGAAGTTCATTGAACTAAATGTTGAAAAAGGTAGAAAATGTGGAGTTGTTGAAAAAG
Source organism: Theobroma grandiflorum (assembly GCA_036013995.1). Taxonomy (NCBI): domain Eukaryota; kingdom Viridiplantae; phylum Streptophyta; class Magnoliopsida; order Malvales; family Malvaceae; genus Theobroma; species Theobroma grandiflorum. The sequence continues at coordinate 13,413,119 of CP142126.1, forward strand.
TTCAAGGATTGTGTTAGTATTCACCCTACTACCTAAAAAAATAAATAAGTTTGAGAGTGTTAAAATTGTGATGGAAAAAAAAAAAGAAAAAGAAGAATGAAGTATTTGATAAATGAAAAAGTTAGAAGAAGAGAAATATGGTGTACTGGGAATAAAGTTGAAGCTCTATAGAGGTCATAGGATAATTAGGTGCTTAGGGTGATTTAAGTTATAAAAATATCCTTTATCGTACCTTGACCCTAGCCGTACATTACAAGCTTGATAAAGACCTAATGATCCTAGATTAAGTATGAATCTACATTAGTGGAGATAAATATGGAACTTTAATACTAATTTGAATTTTGCATGAGAATAAATTTATTCAGATGGCATGATATTCATTGTAAAAGATTTCACACACACACGGAAATCCATTCAAGAATGAGCTCGCATTTGAATTGAAACGTGAACTTGGATAGTATTTATGTTATGCTTTGAGTTGAGAATATGGGATATGAGGAAACAAAAGGTGATCATTGATTTGGTGCAACCTATTTCTAGTTAGTTGTGTTTTTCATTTATATTATTTCCTTTTATTTTATGTTTTGCTCAAGAACTAGTAAAATCTTAAATTTGGAGGTGTGATAACTCTATTACATAGAGTTATTTTATCACATTTTGAGTACTAAAATAGCTAAGTTCTCGAGTGTTAGGTTCAGATTTAGGTAGTTTTACTTGCTTTTCTTAATTTAGTCTAAATCACGTTGAGTCAATTTAATTTAAGTTATTTTAGTTTAATTTATGTTAAAATATCTTTAGTTATTACTGATTTAGTACATTGCTTTTAAAGGTTCTCAAATGAAAAGGCTTTAATTTGTGATGAACTATGCAAGTATAGCTAAGTGCATTTCTTGTACATATTGTAGTATTTTGAACATAACTTGAACTCTAAAAGTACAATTGGTTTGATTTTTAAGTCATTGGAAAGCTAAGAGACAATGCTACAACTTTTATATTTACCACCTCTCCCAGTTCGGATCAGAACAATGTGAAAATCACATCACAAAAGGAGGGTCTGCGATAGAATCTGCACTAAGCATCATACTGTAGCCGAAAGCACAAAGCCACGACGTTCAAGGAGCAAGGTCGCAGTGCCCAGTTCTAATATCCTGGCTTTTCTTTTTCGAATTTTGATTAGGTGATTTGATTTTGCATATATGGTAAACAAATACCTATGTTTCGAATGTAGCTAAGATTAGAGCACAAGCTTAATGAATTTTTCTTTAGTTGAATCTACATAGACATATATTAAATTATTTGAGAGAGATATTTTTATAAGAACCTTAACAGAGGCTTATAAATAAATTGGGACTTTAGGTTAACAACTCAATCCATTGAAGTAAGTTTAGAGAGAGAAACAACATTCAGATGAAATGTTGAGGGATATTGTAATCCTAAGCCTTTTATTAATTGAAATTTTCTAGTAAAGTTTTGCCTATAAGCTTTTAGATTTAATTTTGTTATTATTTAGTTTTAGTTCGCTTTTAATTAATCACTTTAATTCGATTGTTTGAATAAAACTAGATTATATTACTTTTACTATTTAGCAAAAGTTGGTACAATTCTCTGTGAGATTCGATAGTCTACTTATATTACTTGTTATGATACATACACTTGTGTGATAAAATCGACAACAAGTTTTAGGCACCGTTGCCGAGGAATTGATTTTCTACTTTCTTGCAAATATTAATAACAAGTAAATTAGTCTCACTTCAAGCTTTGTTTTTCTTTTTTTCAAGTACTTTTAGTTATTGTATGCGAAGAGTGAGAAGTTTGGAGATTGTTCCTTTGACCTAGAAATTGAAAAGATTTTTCGAAGACTTCGTAGAGAAAATTCACAAGCTTTAACTCACATCGAAATAATGGTTAAACAACAATAAAGGGAAGACAAATCTTTGGGGGAATATGTTGTTCCTCTTGGGCAAGGTTTTAGCTTTAGCATTCGAAGACCTATAATACAACGATCATCCAAATGATTTAAACTTTAATACAATTTGGAGGCTTACCCAATGATGACCTTAATGCTCATATTATGAATTTTCTAGAGATATGTGATACATCCAAACATAATGTAGTCACTGATGATGCAATTAGACTAAGACTCTTTCTTTTCTCATTGAGAGACAAGGCAAAGAATTAAGATGATCTTACTTAAAAGTTTTTAGCTAAGTTTTTTCCACCAGCCAAGATATCAAAGATGAGAAATGACATCACATCATTCATGCAACTAGATTCAAAGTCGTTGTATGAGGTTTAAGAAAAGTGCAAGGATTTACTCAGACGATGTCCTTATCATAGGTTACCTAATTGGTTATAGGTACAACCATTTTATAATAGGTTGATGAGTCTTATTAGAATTACCATTGATGTTGTAGCTAGAGGAGCATTAATGGCAAAATCTATTGACGAGGCATATGACTTGTTGGAAGAGATAGCATCTAACAACTATTAATGGCCCTAGGAGAGTTGCTGGTATTCATGAGATGGATGCTATTATTAGCTTTAAAATTATTATAGTTTTGATTATGACAAAATAATCAAATTTGCTTGAATATTATTTTAGTGATCCTTGACAAGTTCTTGAAATGATTTAACTCCCATACATTTGTTCTTACATAGTTACAACCTTAACTTTTGAAGTTATTGAATTATATTTATAAGCTTGTATAACTTAGGTGTATGAGTGCGCTTATGATTCCCATTCATTAAAGTCTGATTTAAAGATTAAAAGAAAATCTAAATGCACTCATTAAAGGGGAGTTTTGAATATCTTTTTTAATGATGACAAAAAAAGAGAAAAGGAAGACTAAGTTAAATAGAGTTTGATAGGTCTTTATGTTTAATTTATGTGTGTGATGCTTAGTTATGGTTTTGTTGAATATTATGTGCTAGTTATTATAAATATTCAATATATCTTGCTTAGCTATTGTGGATATTATATATCTTGCTTAACTACTATAGATGTTATAAATATTTTATTGCAAATCTTTATAGAAAACTAGATGCATTAACTAAGGGGAAGCAATGCTCATTATATATAAAGATTTGAATCATTTATATTAAACATAGACATTGCACTTTTAATTTAAAAGTCTTTTGTCATAATCTAAAATAAAAGAGAGCATGTTGACTCTATATGTTTTTGATGATAACAAAACATTCCCATTCATTGGTGTCTAATTATATTATTTTAATGTGCAGAAGAAAGTTTAAATTCATTAATATATTTAGTACTTGAAAGCACGTTAAGATGCCTGTTCAGTTGCAAGATGGGTTAATTGGTTAAATAAGTAAAGAAGAAAGAGCTTTAATGAAGATAAATTAGTCTTAAACCGATTAACACAAATCCCTAATCAATTAAAGCAATTATGGGCTCTACATTAAAGACATACAGAAATGTCTTAATTGGTTAAAATAAGGTTTAATCAGTTAAGCATGTATTGGATATAAAACAGAAGCCTTTTAATCAGTTAAAGGAAATGAGTTAACTGATTAAAGGTCAAAGTTAAAAGTGTCAAGAAGTACAAAATTCAAATTTAAAATATTGATGACTGTCCAAGGGCAAAATCAAGAAATTTTAAGTTAAAGAATTCTTAATTGATTAGAGCATATTTTAATAATTTAAAGATGAATGGAAAGAAGCTTCAATCAGTTAAAGTGAGCATTAATCAGTTGAAAAGAAACTAGCCAACAACAATACTTGAACGTGCTTGTAAACAAAAAATTATTAATCAGTTAAAGCTGTTGTTAATTAGTTAACATAGAGAAGCACTGTGCAAGTCAAAGAAGGCTTACTCGGTTAAAGCTTACCTTTAATTGGTTAATGAAGCATTATCTGCACATTTGAATTTAAACACAAAAGAAAAAAATAATAGCCAGAAATGGCTAGTTTCTATCTCTGATAGCTAAAAGTGATTTTTCAAGGATTTAGAACCTCTCCAACAATCAAAAATCACAAAGAGAAGCTATCGAAAGTGATTTTGTAAGGCCTCAACCTTTATAGACCCGTAGATAAAATGCTTGCCTACTTGGAACCCCTCGAAAAAATTTTCAAAGGGGTCGGTATTGTACCTAGTGGTAAAATCAAGTGGATTTAAACCTCGAACTAGTTCTAATAGAGAATCTAAGATGAATTCGAGAATTCTAAAACCCACAGAATGATTTAAAAGGGTGATTCGGAGTTCGAAGTCTAATTTGGAGTTAATTGAGAATATTGACCGATTAGGGGCAAAATGATCATTTTGCCACCTAAAATTTAAATTTGGTTGTTTGATGAAATTTTTAACCAAGATTGATCATTTGGAGCATAATATGAGGTTTAGCAGTGAAAAATTTTAATTTTCGGTGTTTTTGGAGTATAGGGGCAAAAGGGTAATTTTATCGTCTTGAGGGCAAAACTGTAAAATTTCACCCCCAACACTGGTCAAATTTGTGGATTTTATTCATAGAGGGAATGGATAAACATGGCATAAATATGTGGTGAAAAATTTAAGTAAAAAATTCAAAATAATTAAAATTATGGACCAATGACATTTCACCACGTGTCAAGCTTGAATTCTTTAATATTAAACTTGAAAAATCAGCCATAAAACCCCATTTTCAGCCCTCATGGTCGGCCAAACAAGAAGAAAGGAAGAACAAAGGAAGAATAAAAAAACCTAGGTGGAAAAATTAAGGGAAAAGTGTGAAAATCCAAGGAATCAAGCCAGGTAAATTGAAATTTCTTTAATTTTCATTGAGATTTACACTACCCATACATTATTTTCTCATTTCCATGGCTGAATTGCATGTGTTCATAGAGAGTTCATGGCCGGTTGAATGGGGTTAGTGAGAGAAATGATGTTGGAATTGTTTGATTTTGAGTTGTGTCAGTGTTTAAAGTTAGTTAATAATGTTTGGAAGCAAAACAACAAGAAAAGAATCCATTTTTCCCATGAATCTTCATTGGCCGAACCTATCTTGTAGTGTGTGCGTGTGATGGATTGTTTTTATTTCAAGAGAAATGGGTTAGAAAATGATGATTGATGGTGAGAAAATTTAATTGGAAAAATTTTAGTGATAATGCACCATTATGGCCGAAATTTCCATGAAGGAAGTGAAGCTGATTAGGGTAGATTTTTGAGTTATTTGGTTTATGTTGAGTGATTTGAAGTATTAGAAAAAGAATGGAGCAATTTGGAACTAAATTGAACGCATTAGCAATTTAATTGGGTGATAGGTCGAATTAGGTTAACATCACGTTTAAGCGAGCGGTTAACCGAGCATTTCACGCATTCATATAGGAATTAGGTTAACTTTATACCTAATTAACACAAATGTAGTGATTAAATTATTGTGCAATTTGTCAAGGTGGTGAGCCCTCTGATAAAGGCAAGAAAATCACACTCGAGGATTAGCAGTTGAAGTGCCCGAATTCGACTCCTAAAAAATAGTGACTGAATTTGCATTGCAAAATGATTTTGGGAATATGAACGTATTTGAATAAAATGGTTGAATGATTTTATTCAACTTTCTTTAAAAAGAACAGGTACCATGGGAACAAGTTTTTAGTGAAATATATTATTTTTACTGATGTGAGATTTGGTTGTGATGAATCTATGTACCTTTATATTATGCTGATATGCGTTATTAATAAATTTTGGTGAAATTAATGTAACTGTGTACGTACGGAGTGAGTAGTACACATGCCTGTAATGGTGTGAAAAGTGGGGACGGCGAAATGTAACGCCCACGATTCCTGAAAACTTAGAGTGGAGCAAAGTGAGGACAGCGAAACGTAATGCCCACGATTTTCGGGAACTCTCATGTGTGAACTGTGGCGAAACACGATGCTCCACCCAAGGGTTTGCAGGGACGACGATACGTAACGCTTGCGAGTGCTCTGATAGTTATCTTTTTACTACCAAGGACGATGAAGACTAGGCAGCGTATATAATTGCACGTGATTTTATATATATGCATGATATAACGTGTATGATGAAAAATGTGATTTGTATGGTGTGTGAAACCCTTGTTTGGTGACGGTTTGTCATAAATCGTCGATATTGCTTTCTTGCTAGAATGATTGGTGTAAATTCATGGTTGCCTTAACCTTGAATGTAGAATAAATTCCAAGTTAAGTGGGAAGGGTTTAAATATTAGCTAGATCAAAATTGTCTCGTTTCAAATCAATGCATCATGACTATCAAAATTCCTAGCTAATATTACTTGTTCCCTTATAATATTCGCTCACTGAGTTTCGTACTCATAGCTTTAAAAATTTATGTTTTCAGATCAAGAGATCGTTGGATCCTAGATCGAGGAGTCTCAAAGTTCGTCTTCTGGGTAGGTGCCCGGCATTCAATAGCTTTCCTTTTTTTCCTTGTCTCTGTTGGAAGTCACGAGTCTTTTGTTCTGTGAATATGTGTATGCAATGTAAATTGCTAAAATACATGTCATGAATAGTACATGTATATTGTTGTTATAATGCCATCGTGGAATGGCTATTTTCATACTAGTTGAGAATGCATATGGCCGTATTGGTTGACAAAGTGTTTGGTAAACAAATGGAATAGGCTTGCTTGGGCTTGGTGAGCTACGCTCATTGGGCCCATGCGTTGGTCATGGCCCTGGAATTTGGGTCGTGACAGACTTGGTATCAAAGCCCTAGGTTTGTTTATGTCCTAGGATGTTCTTATTCGGTCTAGTGAAGAGTTGGGTCTTCATGTGGTATTTTTTATTATGAATTGTGAATCGCGGCATATTTCATAACCAAAGAGTTGCATAAATTCCTTATCTTAGAAACCACCTTATTTCTTTAACTGTGGTTATAAAATATATTTAATAGGTGTTTGCTTTTGTTTAGGTAAGAATGCCGCCTAAGACACGAGCCGCCTTAAGAAGGATAGGGGAGCAAGATGTCCTCATTGAGATGACTGATAGGCCACGGGTCTCCACCCTTAGGGGGTGAGGTAGACGTGGCAAGTCCACTAAGCTGGTGAGGGCGAATACCCCCGAAAGTAGAAGAGGAGGGACGGCCTTTAGGTGAGGCAGATAGGCCACCAACTGGGGGCAATACTGTTGAGGATTTGACGGCAGGTCTGCAGGGAGTTACTCGGGTTGTAGAGATGATGGCAGCCCGTATGAATGATTTACAAAAAGTAGTAAAGGGGAGACATGTAGCGCAAGCGTCCCCTAGCTCACAAGGCCAAACCCACCGCCAACCCCTAAAGAGTGAAAGAGGTCAAGTAGAGGTTTCTCTTATTGACTTTCTAAAGCTTAAGCCTCCATCATTTACGGGGTTAGATGCATCGGAGAAACCCCGGGTTTTCTTGGATAAGATGGAAAAGATTTGTAATGCCATGGGGTGTTCTAGCGTTAAATTAGTGGAGCTGGCCGCTTTCCAATTGGAAGATGTAGCACAGGAATGGTATGACTCCTTACGAAGGGGTAGGCCGACAGATACTGCACCGTTGACTTGGAATGAATTTAGTACAAGTTTTTTAGATCGATTTTTATCACATAATGTACGAAATGCCAAAGCTAGAGAGTTTGAGGCATTAGTGCAGACTCCGAATATGATTGTGTCGGAGTATGATTTAAAATTCATGCAGCTATCTCGATATGCGCTTTATTTAGTTTCCATCGAGGAGATGAAAGTCCAAGGTTTGTGGATGGATTGGTGGAACCATTATTCAAAGCTGTGGCTTCCCGAGATTTCAATACTTACTCTGCAATAGTGGATTGTGCTCAACGAATTGAGATGAGGACCAGTGAGAGTAGGGTGGCAAGAGATAGAGCAAAAAGAACCAAGATAGAGGGTTATCAAGGTCGTAGAGATTTCGGTAGTAGAATGTCATTTTCTAGCCGTCAAGGCCCACAGAGGGAATTGAGGTTATCCTAATAGGGGAGTGAGGTGGTGAGTGCCAGCGTTGGGTCAAGGTAGGAAACTTTTAGTGGAAGGAGGCAGCAACACGATTTAAGGCAGAGTAGTCAGGCTATTCCTTCTTGTGATATTTGTGGAAGACGACATAGAGGACGATGTTATCGTACTATAGGAGCTTGTTTTAATTATGGCTAGCTTGGACATGTTTGGAGGAACTACCCGGTGGCTCAACAACCGTAAGGTTCTGTTTGCAGTTCTACTCAACCAGTTTTATTTGCTCTTTCAGCAACTGTCTCAACTGGCCAGGAGGCTAACAGGACAAGAGATAGAGGTGCTGGTGCTTCCTCTCAGGGTAGACCATTTGGGTCTGGATGTCAAAGTTCTGCAGGTAGGGGCCAAGCAAGAATATATGCTTTAACTCACCAAGATGCTCAAACGTCCAATGCAGTAGTTTCAGGTACTCTTTCTATTTGTAATATGGATGTTAGAGTATTGTTTAATCTTGGATCCACCTATTCTTTTATCTCTCCATGCTTTGTATTTCGATTGGGTAAAGATTGTGTTAGGAGAGAAGAACAATTAGTGGTGTCTACTCTTTTAAAGGAGGCATTTGTGGCTGAATGGGAATATAAGTCCTGCATAGTAGAATCAAGGATAAAAACACCCTAGTGAATTTAGTGGTGTTAGACACTTTAGATTTTAACATGATATTGGGAATGGATTGGCTGTCACCTTGTCATGCTAGTGTAGATTGTTACCATAAGTTAGTGAGATTTGATTTTCCAGAAGAGCCATCGTTTAGTATTTAGGGGGATAAAAGCAATACTCCGACTAATTTGATATCAGCCATATCTGCCATAAGGTTATTGAGGCAGGGCTGTCAAGGTTACTTGACTGTTGTAAGGGATACCCAAGCAAAGGTTGGAGATATAAGTCAAGTGTCGGTAGTGAACGAGTTTATGGATGTATTTCCCGAGGAATTACCAAAATTACCTCTAGAACGAAAGATTGAATTCTATATAGATTTGATTCCTGATACTAGACCCATATCTATACCCTCGTATCGGATGGCACCGGTAGAGCTTAAGGAGCTCAAAGATCAGTTAGAGGATCTGTTAGATAAAGGTTTCATTCGCCCTAGTGTTTCACTATGGGGAGCACCGGTGCTATTTGTAAAGAAGAACGATGGGTCACTTAGACTATGCATTGACTATCGATAACTTAATAAGGTAACGGTGAAGAATAAGTACCCCTTCCCAAGAATAGATGATCTGTTTGATCAGTTACAAGGGGCACAATGTTTCTCTAAGATAGATCTACTATCTGGGTATCATCAATTGAGGATCCGGAATGGGGATGTACCAAATATCGCATTTCGAACCAGGTATGGGCATTATGAGTTCTTTGTGACATCGTTTGGGCTTACTAATGCCCCTGTGGCTTTTATGGACTTGATGAACTGAGTGTTTAAGCCTTATTTGGACAAGTTTGTAGCGGTCTTCATTGATGATATCTTGATCTACTCGAAGAATTGAGAGGAACATGAGCAGCATCTTAAGATAGTGCTTTAGATTTTGAGAGAACATCGATTGTATGCCAAGTTCTCCAAATGTGAGTTTTGGCTTGAAAGTGTTGCATTCCTGGGACATGTGGTATCTAAAGATGGGGCACAAGTTGATCCAAAGAAAGTTGAGGCGGCGGAGAAGTGGCTAAGGCCAACATAAGTTACGAAGATTAGAAGCTTTTTGAGGTTGGCAGGCTATTATCGTCGCTTTGTCAAGGATTTCTCAAGAATAGCCGCCCTTCTGACCAAGCTGACAGGTAAGGATACAAAATTTGAGTGGTCAAATGCTTGTGAGAATAGCTTTGAGAAGCTTAAGACATGTCTCACCACTGCTCCAATATTGAGCCTGCCGCAAGGCACAGAGGGTTATACAGTGTTCTGCGATGCATCGTTGGTTAGTTTAGGATGTGTGTTAATGCAACACGGGAAGGTGATTGCATATGCATCAAGACAACTAAAAAGGCATGATCAAAATTACCTTGCACACGATTTGGAGATGGCAGCAATCGTGTTTGCCTTAAAAATATGGAGACATTACTTGTATGGTGAGACTTGTGAAATATACACAGACCACAAAAGTCTTAAATATATATTTCAGCAGAGGGATCTTAACTTGCTGCAACATAGGTGGATGAAGTTATTAAAAGATTATGATTGTACTATTCTTTACCATCCCGGCAAAGCGAATGTAGTGGCTGATGCTTTGAGTTAGAAATCAATGGGGAGCCTGGCACATATCTCTACAAACAAGAGATTTTTGATTAAAGAGATGCATAGCTTGGGAGACATGGGTGTGCATTTGGAGGTTTTCGAGGTCGATGCATTGCTAGCACATTTTAGAGTAAGGCTTGTCCTAATGGACCGAATTAAAGAAGCATAAAGTAAAAATGAGTTCGTAGCTAAGGTCTTAGAGGATCCCCAGGGAAAGAAAGAAAAAATGTTTATCAAAGGCATAGATGAAGTGTTGAGGTATGGAACTAGGCTTTATGTATTGAATAGTGATGGATTAAGGAGAGAGATATTGGAAGAGGCTCACATGGCAACTTATGTGATACATCCAAGAGCTACAAAGATGTATCAAGATTTAAAGGAGGTGTATTGATGGGAAAGACTTAAGAAAGATGTGGCTGAGTTTGTCTCCAAGTGCCTAGTGTGTCAACAGGTTATAGCAGAGCACCAAAAGCTTGCAAGATTACTACAGCCGTTGCCAGTGCCCAAATAGAAATGGGAGCATATTGCCATGGACTTTGTGACGGGTTTGCCTCGAACTAGTGAGGGTTATGACTCGATCTGGGTCATAGTGGATCGATTAATGAAATCAGCTCATTTTTTCCTAGTTAAAACTACCTACGAGGCTGCCCAGTATGCCCAACTTTATGTAGATGAGATAATACGGTTGCATGGCATTCCTGTTTCTATAGTGTCAGACAAAGGGACATAATTCACTAGCAGATTTTAGGAGAAATTGCAGGAAGCATTGGGCACTAAGTTGGATTTTAGCACGGCTTTTCACCCCTAGATTGATGGGCAGTCTGAACAAACAATACAGACGTTGGAAGACATGTTGAGGGCATGTATAATAGACCTTGGAGTCAAATAGGGTCGATATTTACCTTTTGTGGAGTTTGCTTACAATAATAGTTTCCAAACTAGCATCCAAATGGCACCATTTGAAGCCCTATATGGAAGGAGGTGCAGGTCACCCATTAGATGGCTAGAAGTGAGGGAAAGAAAACTATTGGGGCATGAGTTGGTGCAGGACACCACCGATAAAATACGCATGATTCGCCAAAGGATGCTTATAACACAAAGTAGGCAAAAGTCTTATGCTGATAGCCGACGAAGGGACTTGGAGTTTCAAATGGGAGACCATGTGTTTTTTAAGGTCTCACCAACAAAATGGGTAATGAGGTTTGGCAAGAAAGGAAAATTAAGTCCTCAGTATATAGGACCCTTTGAGATCTTAGAAAGGGTCGGAGCAGTGGCATACCGATTAGCATTACCGCTAAACCTTTCTAATATTCACCCTGTGTTTCATGTGTCGATGTTGAGAAGTATAATCCAGATCCTTCACATGTAATACGGTATGAAACCATTCAATTGCAAGACGATTTGACTTATGAGGAACAACCGGTAGCTATTCTTGATAGACAAGTCAAAAAGGTCCGATCAAAAGATGTGGCCTCAGTAAAAGTGCTGTGGCGGAATCACACTAGTGAAGAGGAAACATGGGAAACTGAGAAAGAGATGCAAACAAAGTATCCATACCTCTTTGATACATAAAGGTAAGCTACCTTACGTTGAATTTATATTCGGGGATCGAATTTCTATTAGTGGGGGAGAATGTGAGGCCTCGACCTTTATAGACCTGTAGATAGAATGCTTGCCTACTTGGAACCCCTCGGAAAATTTTTTGAAAGGGTCGGTATTGTACCTAGTGGTAAAATCAAGTGGATTTAAATCTCAAACTAGTTCTAATAGAGAATCTAAGATGAATTCGAGAATTCTAAAACCCACAGAATGATTTAAAAGGGTGATTCGGAGTTCGAAGTCTAATTTGGAGTTAATCGAGAATACTGACCGATTAGGGGTAAAATGGTCATTTTGACACCTAAAATTTAAATTTGGTTGTTTGATGAATTTTTTAACCAAGATTGATCATTTGGAGCATAATATGAGGTTGAACAGTGAAAAATTTTAATTCTTAGTGTTTTTTGAGTATAGGGGCAAAAAGATAATTTTATCGTCCCGGGGGCAAAATGGTAAATTTTCACCCCTAACACTGGTCAAATTTGTGGATTTTATTCATAGAGGGAATGGATAAACATGGCAAAAATATGTGGTGAAAAATTTAAGTGAAAAAGTCAAAATAATTAAAATTATGGACCAATGACATTTCGCCACTTGTCAAGCTTGAATTCTTTAATATTAAACTTGAAAAATCAGCCATAAAACCCCATTTTCAGCCCTCATGGTTAGCCAAACAAGAAGAAAGGAAGACCAAAGGAAGAACAAAAAAACCCAGATGGAAAAATTAAGGAAAAAGTGTGAAAATCCAAGGAATCAAACTAGTGAGCCCTTTGATAAAGGTAAGAAAATCACACCCGAGGATTAGCAGTTGAAGTGCCCGAATTCGACTCCCGAGAAATAGTGAGTGAATTTGCATTGCAAAATGGTTTTGGGAATAAGAACGTATTTGAATAAAATGGTTGAATGATTTTATTCAACTTTCTTTAAAAAGAACGGGTTCCATGGGAACAAGTTTTTAGCGAAAAATATTATTTTTACTGATGTGAGATTTGGTTGTGATGAATCTATGTACCTTTATATTATGCTGATATACATTATTAATAAATTTTGGTGAAATTAATGTAACTGTGTACGTACGGAGTGATTTGTGCACATGCTTGTAATGGTGTGCAAAGTGGGGACGGCGAAACATAATGCCCACGATTCTTGAAAACTCAGAGTTGAGCAATGTGGGGACGGTGAAACGTATCGCCCATGATTTTCGGGAACTCTCACTTGTGAACTATGGTGAAGCATGACGCTCCGCCTAGGGGCTTGTAGGGACAACGATACGTAACGCCTGCAAGTGCTTTAATAGTTATCTTTTTACTACCAAGGACAGTGAAGACTAGGCGGCGTATATAATTGCACGTGATTTTATATATATGCGTGATATAATGTAAATGATGAAAAATGTGATTTGTATGGTGTGTGAAACCCTTGTTCGGTGATGGTTTGTGATAAACCGTCGATATCACTTTCTTGCTAGAATGGTTGGTGTAAATTCATGGTTGCCTTAACCTTGAATGTAGAATAAATTCTGGGTCAAGTGGGAAGGGTTTAAATATTAGCTAGATCAAAATTGTCTCGTTTCTAATCAATGCATCATGACTATCAAAATTCCTAACTAATATTACTTGTTCCCTTCTAATATTCACTCACTGAGTTTTGTACTCATAGCTTTAAAAATTCATGTTTTCAGATTAGGAGACCGTTAGATCCTAGATCGAGGAGTCCCGAAATTCATCTCCGAGGTAGGTGCCCGGCATTCAATAGCTTTTCTCTTTTTCCTTGTATCCGCTGGAAGTCAGGAGTCTTTTGTTTTGTGAATATGTGTATGCAATGTAAATTGCTAAAATACATGTCTTGAATAGTACATGTATATTGTTGTTGATAATGCCATCGTGGAATGGCTATTTTCATACTAGTTGAGAATGCGTATGGCCGCATTGGTTGGCAAAGTGTTTGGTAAAACAAACGGAATAGGCTTGCTTGGGCTTGGTGAGCTATGCCCATTGGGCCCATGCGCCGGTCATGGCCCGAGAATTTGGGCCGTGATAGATTTTGAGCTTAAAAGACCAAAAACCTTATCTTTACACTTGTATTTTACTCCCATCTTTTGTAAAAGTGTTGAGCTTAACTTTGCACATCTTAGATCAGCTAGATGATCAATTATACTCCATTTTTTCTTTATTTCTTGATTGATTAGGGTGTGCAAAGCACTTTAAGGGGTTTACTAAGCTTAAAAAAGCTTAAAGATTGTTGTAAAGATTTAGAACTTGGGTTAAAAGCTCACATTGTAAAAGCTTGATGGAAGTTGTTAATTCCACCAGTTTTAGTGAAGCTGGGTTGAAAATTCTTGATTAAGAAGATCAAGGTAGTGGCTATAGGTTAGGTAGACTAAATTATTATAAATATTATGTTTTGTCCATTTCTCTTAACCTTCTCTTTACTTGCTGTTTTTCAACCTTAACAAGTTTTAAACTTTCCATTCCAAATTTGTTTAATAGTTTGTCAAACTTAAGAGTTTCTTTAAAATATTTTAGTGCTATTCTCTCTCCCTTTAGCACTTTTTTTAGGACCAACAACTATTAATGTTTTGACTACATAGTTAATTGCATTAACTAAGAAATTTGATATTTTAGGGGTTCATTTTGTTTAGAGCGCATTTGTTTCTTGTGATCTGTGTAGAGAAGGGCATTCTAGTCATCACTGCCCAATTAATTTTGAATCAGTACATTTTGTTGGAAACCTTAATAAGTAGCAGAACAATTTGCATTTTAACACTTATAATCCTAGTTGGAGGAATCATCTTAACTTTTCTTGGAATAATAATGAGGGATCTTCATCAATTCCAAAGCCAGATTTTCCTCTTGGATTTTCATTTCAAGTTAGAGCTCATATACTTGAGAAAAAGCCATCTGTGTAAGAGTTACTCATGCAACTCATGGCAAAGAATGATGCCATCATTCAAAATCAAGCAACAATCATTCAAAGTCAAGCTGCATCAATTCGAAATCTTGAGACATAAGTGGGTTAACTTGCCCATGCCATTAATAATAAGTCTTAAGGGACCTTACCTAGTGATATTGGAGCCAATATTAGGAGAGACGGTAAAAAACATTGTAATGCAATCACACTCAGAAAGGGGAAAGAGGTAAAAAATAGGAGTATGTAATCAAACTCTAGAGGTAAGCTTGTTGGAAAAGAAATAGTGGTTGAAAATTCTGAGGAACAAGCTTAAGGTGAGAAAACTCAATCAAATCCATCATAACCACTACCACATTTCCCTCAACGTTTTTAGAAATAGAAGCTTGATAGTCAATTCTAGAAGTTTTTAGAGGTATTTAAGAAGCTCTACATCCTTTTACAGAAGCTTTAGAACAAATGCCTACTTATATGAACTTTCTAAAAGACATCTTAACCAATAAAAGAAATTGGAATATTTTGAGATGGTTGCACTTACTGAGGAATGTAATGCCATAATCCTAAATAAGCTTCTACCAAATCTTAAGAATTCAAGGAGTTTTTATATCCCTTGTACTATTGGTAGTGTTAAATTTTCTAAAGCTTTGGTGATTTGGTGCTGGTGTTTCAATTATGCCTTTGTCTATTGCTAAGAAACTTGGACTTAATAAGATATAACTTACTACAGTTTCTTTACAGTTAGCAGACAAAATAATCAAGTACCTTGTTGGGATTATAGAGGATGTTTTGGTTAAAGTTGTGAAGTTGTTCGTTTTGGTGGACTTTATTATGCTTGAGATGTAAAAGGATGTTGAAATTCATTTATTTGTGGACGATCATTCTTGGCTACAGCCAAAGCAATCATAGATATGAAGAATGGCAGGATAACTTTCAAAGTTACAAAAGAGGTAGCCAATTTTAAGATATTCAATACAACTAAGTATTCTTCCTCCACAGAAAGTTGGCATAGAATGGATACAATTGATGGGTTGGCTAAAGAGGTTTTTAACAAAAAATATCCAAAGAAACCCCTTGAAGCCTTTATAGGGAAAATAGAGCAATTTCACCACCTTTAATCAATCTTGATTTTAAATTTAGGCAACGAGTGTTACTAACCAAATTAGTCAAGCTCTTTATATGAAAACACAAATCAAGATGGTTAAGTTCTTTCAAAGTGGTTAAAGTTTATCCTTATGGTATCATAGAAATTGCTAGTAAGGCTGTTGGAACATTCATGGTTAATGGAATAAGCCTTAAGCTTATAAGGAAGCATTTCTTGGGAGACAATTCAAGCTTTCGAAACTAATAGTTTCTTTTTTTAGTTATTTTTATTTTATGTATAAGTAAAATTCCCCTACCCTCTAAGTTTTAGTCGAAATTTCAAACAGGTCTATTAGTTTTCGAAATAGACACTCCGCCCAAAAATGCAAACATCATAATATTGATTAAGAAAAGACTAAAATGCCTTTTCTTTCTTTATTAATTTTAAAAATTATTATTATATTGTTTAAAAAAAGAGCACTGATCCCAACTCCTCAAAAAGAGAAGCATTGGGAGGGGAGCACTAGATCTAGTGCTCCATATAGAGCTTTTTTTTAATTAATAAAAAATTAATAAAATTATATAATAGTAATTTTAAAAATTAATCAAGGATAAAATTATCCTTTTACCTTTACCACATCATCAAAATGATGAAAACACTAATGGTTGACTAACGGCTAGACTTAAGTGTCTAGCAAACAATATTTTTTTGGGACGGAGTGTCCATTTTGAAAACTAATGTTCCTTCGTGTAATTTTGATTAAAATTTAGAGGAGGTAAAGATATTTACCTTTTTTTTATTTATATTTCTACACTAATCTCTATTTATTTTCTTTTTATAGTTAAAAAAATAAAAGAGCCTCTACAAGCATTGGTGACAAAGATAAAGATAAAAAGGAAGAGTAGAGTCTCTTTGCATTCTAGAGGCGTATTCTCTTTTGTTTTTTTATCTATTTTAGTAACATTGAGAATAATGTTATTAAGTTTTTTTTTTTGGGCAAGGGGGGATTTTTGAGTTTTTAAACTTGGATTTAATCTTTTTGCAATTATTTTTTTAGATTTTAAGTTTAGTTAGTTTGTTTATCATTTAATTTTTTGCACATTTTGAGAACTTGAGTTAGAGTTAGTTGTGTCAATTTCTTTAATTTACCTATCCAATGATGAAACGTAATTATTTTATTATCTTTTGCTTTTAGCAAATGTAAATATTATTTGTGTATTATGTTGAACTCTTACATTAATTATCATTGTTAAGATGAGACTGTTGGTCTCAAATATAGGTGTTAGAGGGGGGTGAATAGCATTATCTCGGCTCTTTTCAGTGGGATTGAGACTTGGTCTCAAACTAAGGAAGATAAGACAATGAAAACAATTGACAAGGTATTTATAGTGGTTCGGTCTAAGACCTACATCCACTACCTTGATTGTCCAACCAAGGATTTTCAAATCAAACACTAGACGGTGGAATTCACAAGCTTCCACCAAGCTTTTACAATGGCTTTTCCAAGGCTTAGCCATAACCTTTACACTAGTTTTTCACGGGATCAACTAAAACCCAATATGGCTTTCCAAGGCTCAACCACAACCTATCACTAGTTTTTCCCGGGCTAAACTAAAACCCAATGTGGTTTTTCAAGGCTCAACCATAACCTTTAACTCTAGTTTTTCACGGGCTAAACTAGAACCCAACCCCAACTTTTCAAGGCTAAGTTGGAACCTACAAGCATCCAAGCAAACCTTGCTTGATGTAAACACTTAGAGTGAAACACTCACTCTAAGAATACAAAGATAGAAAAAGGAAAGTACCTAGTGATCACACGGTTGATCTATATGGTACAAGTTGAAGTGCTGAACATAGATACAAAGAATAGGTATTGAGGTTCAATGAAGAGTACAAAGGATTTTCAGGTTTTGCTCCTCTTCTTGGCTTGAACGTGATGGTGTCTTTTAGTGTGAAGCCAAGGTTGTCAAGAGATAGTTATTTGGCTTTTGAAGATCCTTTTATATTTAGAGAAGTTGGTCTGATGGCTGTTGGGACGTTTATGACCGTTAAAAATAGTTTAGGGAAGATTCTAGCCATTTTCTTGTCTTGTAGTAGCTTGGCGAATGTAGCAGACAGAGAGCACTTAGTCGACTAAAATTTTTTCCTTGGTCGATTAAGTTGGTTCTGTTTCTGATGCAGATTCCAGTGATCGCTTAGTTGACTAACCCCATTATCTTAGTCGACTAACTTGATTCTGTTTCTCACCAAGCTTCACCCTTTTGCTTCTCCACCTTGACCTTTGTTCAACCAATGATCTTCCTTGATTCATTAGGGAGCTTCATCAATACTGATATTCCTTGTTCTTTATCCAAATCACATCTTTAGATGTTCAATAGGAAGATTGTCATATTGTCTTA
This sequence comes from Theobroma grandiflorum, assembly GCA_036013995.1. Classification (NCBI taxonomy): domain Eukaryota; kingdom Viridiplantae; phylum Streptophyta; class Magnoliopsida; order Malvales; family Malvaceae; genus Theobroma; species Theobroma grandiflorum. The sequence continues at coordinate 13,431,283 of CP142126.1, forward strand.
TTTGTGATCATTTGCCCTGCACATTTAGTTAAAAATATTAGACACAAATGACATGGGAATGTTTTATTATCATCAAAAACTAATGGAGCCAACAATCTCCCCTTTTTTTATGATGACAAAACATCCCTTGATTAACAGCATGGTGTCTATTCAGTTCCTTTTTCAGTTTCTGTAGAGAATAAGGATTGCTCCCCCTAAGTTTATGCTCCCCCTAAGTGTGTGCATATCTTTCATCCATTCCAGCAAGTTCCTTCCTTAGTTATATTCCTAATGATATTGTACACACTTGCTTCTGATAGAAAATATTCATATATGCAGATTTTAAGGGTCAAAGGCATGTTGACAGATTGTTATCAGCTTTCTGTTTCTATAATTTTCTGTCAACTAGCATGCAAGCTTAGATTTCATCATGTTAGCTCCAGATTTCATTCACACCATCATTTTTCCAGCAGAACTTTTATGAATCATCATTTATATGGACTCAAGCATATGTTTTACTTTGCATTATGGTCTCAGAAATGATTTATCAATCTAATAGCTCAAAATTAGCATAATATCAGAAAATTGTAGCAGTTTTGCACAATGTCAGCTGATAAATTTCCAGTCATGCTTCATATTGTCATAAACATCATTTTTAGAGTTCAAGCACTTTAAGCAACTATCAGCAAGCATATTCAAGTTATTCATAAAGTCAGCTAAAATTAAAAGCATTGTTTGAATGCCATTTCGTCATTGATATCCAACAAAACAGTAACCAGAAAAATTATTCCAAAATTACCCTTAGTCCTGTTTTTGCTATCTATCTGCCCTAGAAGTCTGGTACCTCTACCCTCAGGATTTTTTGTTTCTCTTGATATTCTCCCTAAAGGTCCCATACCTCTACCCTCAGGATTTTTTTTTTCTTGTAAATACTACTCCTCCTTTTTGTCATCATCAGGGAAGGGCTGAGGTGTCAATTCTCAAAAAGAGATGGTGTGGATTCAGGGGACATAGTTTGTTTCCACCAAGGATTTAGGGGAAAATGAGAGGGTGGTCTCAGAGGGGCTTGAGAGGTTGCTTTTGGAGTTTGCGGAGGAGATGTCTCTGTAGCCTTTTCTGGAGTTGCCTGATCAGAGACTTCAATTGGGGCTTGAAAAGTGCTTGCAGAAGGTGACTTTGCTTTTTCTGCCAATCTTGAAGACTTCCTTGTTCTTAGAGGAACTGGTTTTCTTGCTGTCTTCTTCTGTCTCATGGCAGGTGGTTGAGTCTTAGAAATAGAAGCTGTGTCTTTTGCTTTTGTTTTTCCTTTCTTCTTCCCTTTTTCTACAGCTCCTTGTTCTGAGGTCATTGCTTGAGCAACTTGAGCTACTGCTTCCTCTTTTTCTGCTTGCTCTTCTTTGACCATTTCATAGAAAAGTCCCATAACAGATACTTCTTCAGAATGTGGAGGGGATGCTTCATGTTCAGGTTGAGATGGAGGCTGGTGCTCAAGAAAACCAAGTGGTGAACCAACTACCTCAGTCCCTTAATCAGATGTTTCCTTTCTTGCTGAGGTGGTTTGGTGTGGTTCTTCAGGTTCTGGTTCAAGATCATGATGACCAAGACTTGCACTATGATAGGTTGATCCTTCAGCTTGAAATTCAAGGCTTGCATCTTGGAATTCAGAACCTTCTGGTTGCAATGCTGATCCTTCAGCATCTTGTCTTTTTGGTGCCATGCTCTCAGTAGCAGAGGAGTCAACATTTGCAGGTCATGTTGGTATTTCAGATCTGGCTTTCAAGTTGGCTTCAATTTCATTCATTTTTTTTTCAATTTTAACAAGCCTAGCTCCCTGATCAGTGAGCTTGGCATCCATTCTCATCAACAGGTTGAACATTACTTCATTGGAGAATGGAGGGGCTGTTGTTTCTGGTTGTGTGGGGGCTGCCTCTGGTTGAGTCTGAACTGAGGTGATCTTAGAGGTCTTGCTGAAGGTGTCTCCATACACTTTATATCCCATTTTGATCAGACTTCCTAGGTAGATTGGTTGGTCTCTACTCTTGACTATATCCGTATCATACTTCTTTGCCCACACTCATTTCTTTTTGACAAGAGATGTGATTACATTCCCATAGGGCAAATGAATCTTTTCCAATTTGCATGCTGCCCTCATTCTTTCAATCATGAACCGTCCAAGGTTCAGAACTTCACCAGTGAATGCATGCTCCATCAGCCAAGGTCTTGAAGGCTGATGTAGCTTAAGCTACCATTTCTCCCATGCAGATTTGCAGCAACAAAGTAATGCAGGATTCTAAATTGTGGACTAATGATCAGTCCTGCATTGCTCTTGGAAGAGAATTTTTCGTTCTTCCTAGTGACAATTTCCCTCACAGAAGCAGGATTGTATTTGTCAGGCATCTCATATTCTCCATTCTCACCTTCAATTCCTAGCAGGTTACTTAAGTCTGAGGCAGTAACTAGGAATTCTTTTCCATTAAGAAAGACATTCAGATTTTCTTCAGAGTACTCATCTGAATCATCAAGCTCTCTTTCACTAAATGCAATGCTAGAATAAAATTCTTTAACTAAACTAGCACTATATGCTCTGTTCTTGAAAGAACTAAACTCCTTGATACTTAGTTCATTAAAATAATCTGTCAGACTCGTTTACAGTTCAGGAGTTTCACTGAAACTCTCCTAGTCAATATACTTCTCACATGTAATGGGGGCATTTTCGATTTTCTTAAATCACTCTTCATGAATTTTATTTCTAAATTTCATGGAAGAGGCAGATAAAGTACATTTTTCTCCTTTGTCTTTCTTTTTCAGTTTCTCGGCTTTTTCTTCTTCTCTTTTTTCTTTTTCATCTCGAACCTTTTCCCATTCTTCTTTGTTGTAGAACTCGATGCCCCTTTTTGCTTTTTTCTTTGGTGCTCAGCTTCAGGGTTTTCTTCTGCTGGTCCCTTCCCCTTTTTCTTTGCCAGCAAATCTTTGAGAAGGGTCGACTTAGCCATTATGGTTTCTGAGGATGTTTTTCATTTAAGGTTTCAAAAGATGACAAAAGAAGGGTCCTTGATTGATTTCAAAAGATGGAAAGAAGCAAATAAGATTTTTAGAATTGAGAGAGTCGGTGATCAAAGAATTAAAAGAGGGTGACGGTTTCTGGCTTAGGGAAATGCTTGCCTCCCCCTTAATTTATGCCTTATTTTTCCAAATTTCAAAAACTCCTTATCATATTTTTACTTTTTACTGCATAAGGTTTCCCCTCTTTTATTTTGTCACCCGGTAGGCACATAATCTCATCAATTTAATCCTACATCAAACACCATCAGGTCTCTTAATTTAATGGAATAGATTATTCTTAGTTGACTAAGTTTTACACTTTAGTCGACTAAGTCTCTTCTGTTTTCCTTTATTCAGTCCAGACTTTTTCTTATAACTCTTCCACACAACACATCCCTATATTCCTTCTAATTTCACAGAACCTATCCTCACTAAGGGGTTTTGTAAATATGTTAGCGAGTTGGTGCAATGTGCTCACAAATTCAATATTGATTTCTCCCTTAGTTACATAATCTCTAATGAAGTGATGTCTAATTTCAATGTGTTTAGTTCTTGAGTGTTGTACAGGATTCTTTGAAATATTTATAGCACTGGTGTTGTCACAATATATGGGAATGTTATTCATGGACAACCCATAGTCACTCAATTGCTGCTTAATCCATAAAACCTGTTCACAACAACTTCCTAGGGACACATATTCTGCTTCAGCAGTGGATAATGCTACAGAATTTTGCTTCTTGCTTGACCAGCATACAAGCATGCTTCCTAGCAGTTGACATGTTCCACTTGTGCTCTTCCTATCAGTTCTTCTTCCAGCAAAGTCAGCATCTGAATATCCTACAAGGCTGAATGGTGATTTTTTTGAATACCATAATCCTAGGCCTTGAGTTTCAATGAGATATCTAAATATTCATTTTACAGCAGTGAGGTGTGTTTCTTTAGGTTGAGACTGAAATCTAGCACACAAACACACACTAAACTGAATATCTGGTCTACTTGTAGTTAAGTAAAGAAGAGATCCAATCATACCTCAATAGAGCTTTTGATATACATTTTTACCTTTTTCATCAGCATCAAACTTTGTAGATGTACTCATTGGTGTGCTGATGGATTTCAATTTCAGCATGTCATACTTTTTGAGCATGTCTTGAATGTATCTGTCTTAGCTGACAAAGGTTTCTCCTTTGCATTGCTTGATTTGAAGGCCAAGAAAGTACTTCAATTCTCCCATCATGCTCATTTTGAATTCTCCTTGCATTTCCTTAGCAAAGTTCTTGCAAAGAGATTCATTAGTAGTACCAAATATTATGTCATCAACATATATTTGAGCTATGATTAGATCATTTAGGTATCTCTTGATAAACAATGTGGTGTCAATGTTGCCCCTAGCATAGTCTTTTTCTACCAGAAATTTTGAAAGCCTTTCATACCAAGCTCTAAGAGCTTGTTTCAATCCATATAAGGCTTTATGAAGCTTAAGGACATGATCTGGTTTTTCAAAATCTTCAAAACCAGTAGGTTGTTCAACATATACCTCTTCTTGAATAATTCCATTTAGGAATGCATTCTTCACATCCATTTGGTATAGTTTGATGTTCATATGACAAGCAAAGGCAACTAGCAATCTTATGGCTTCTATTCTTGCTATTGGAGCAAAGGTTTCTTCATAATCTATTCCTTTCTCTTGATTATACCCCTTAGCTACCAATCTTGCTTTGTTTCTCACAACATTTCCTTGTTCATCAATCTTGTTTCTAAACACCCATTTAGTGCCAACAATAGGGTGATTTGAAGGCTTAGGCACTAGTGACCATACATTATTTCTCTCGAATTGATTCAGCTCTTTTTGCATGGCTAAAATCCAGCTTTTCTCTTTTTCAGCTTCTTCAAAACTTTTAGGTTCAATTTGAGAAATGAAAGCTAAAAATTCACAAGTTTCCCTAGTTCCTTTCCTAGTTTTAACTCCATGAGATATGTCACCTATGATTTGATCTTGTGGATGATCTCTCACATATCTCTAGCTCCTAGGTAAGTCATTATGCTGGATTTCTTGTCTTTGTAAATTTTCAAGAGGTAGAGCTACGGTTTCTTCTCTTGATGAGTCTTCTTCATTGTTCTTGCTATCATTTAGACTCATTTCATCCATATGTTTTCCTAGATTTTCAAAATCTTCATCATCCTCATGAACTTCCTTTTCAACATGGATTGATTCATCAAAAACTATATGGACAGATTCTTCAACAGTTAGTATCTTTTTGTTGAAAACTCTATATGCTTTTGAGTTTATGGCATATCCCAAGAATATTGCTTCATCACTTTTAGCATCAAACTTCCCTAATGGCTGTTTTCCATTGTTCAACACAAAGCATTTGCAGCCAAAGCTTCTAAGGTGAGAGATGTTTAGTTTTCTTCCTTTGTACAGCTTATATGGGGTTTTTGACATGATTGTTCTAATTGAAACTCTATTAAGTAGATAAGTTGCTGTATTGACAGCTTCAGCCTAAAAATATTTAAGGATGTTGTTCTCACAAAGCATAGTTCTTGCCATCTCTTTCAATGTTCTATTCTTTCTTTCCATAACTCCATTTTGCTAGGGTGTTCTTGGTGCTGAAAAGTTGTGTTCCAACCCCTTTTCATTGCAATATCTCTCGAACTCATCATTCTCAAATTCACCTCCATGGTCACTCCTAATCCTAATAATAGATGTACCTCTTTCATTCTCAACTTTCTTACAATATCCTATGAAAGCTGATAATTCATCATTCCTGTGACCAAGGAAATAAACCCAAGTAAATCTCAAGTAATCATCAACAATCACTAAACCTTAAGATTTACCACCTAGACTTGTGGTGCTAATTAGACCAAAGAGATCCATGTGGAGCATTTCAAGAGGTTTCGATGTTGACACAACATTCTTAGCTTTGAATGATGTTCTGACTTGTTTTCCTAGTTGACATGCTTCACAAACTCTATCAACTTCAAACCTAATGCTGGGTAGTCCAATAACTAGATCTTTCTTAATTAGTTTTGACATAGTGTTCAAGCTAACATGTCCTAGTCTCCTATGCCACAACCAACTATCATTTTCAGCCTTGGCTACTAGGCACATTTCACTATCCTTTTCTAGATCTTCAAGGAAAATTACATACATGTTTTTCAATCTATTTCCTATGAAGGTAGTCTTGTTTGTGCCTATGTCTATTACTTCACATTTGTTGGAATCAAAACAAACCTTAAACCCTTTGTCACATAGCTGACTTATGCTTAGCAGATTATGCTTTAATCCTTAAACAAATAACACATGACTGATTTGTGTACAAGAGTTCTTACCAACCGTACCAAAACTTTGAATTCTTCCTTTTGAATTGTCTCCAAAGGATACGGTGCCTCCTTTTTTCTTGTCCAGCTGTTCAAACAGCATTTCATCTCCTGTCATGTGTCGAGAGCAGCCACTATCCATGTACCATGGCTGTTTCTTTAAGTGTTGAGCCTTTGAGCATGTTTCCTTTAGGTGCAACTCAACTTACAAAAATATGGTTCAGTTCTTCTTGATAGGTACCCATGTTTTGATGGGTCTTTGAGTGTTAGTGTCAATAAAATAACCTTTTGGCACCTAGATTTTTCTGGTTTTCTGCACATAAATGTTTTTGACACACTCATATGATAAATGACTATATTTTCCACAACGATAGCATCTAGACGATGCATTATGATGATTCGTCTTGCTATATGAATTTTTCTTTAAAAGATCATTGTTTAAACATTTAAGAGTTGCATTTTCATTAAGAACTTTTTGCAAAGCGTCAGTTTTGTTTTCCAGCTCTACTCTCATGATTTCAAAATCTGCTTTTGAGTGTTCCAGTTCAGTTTGAAGTAAATTTCTTTGTTCAAAAACAGAGCTGAAATCAAGTTTAATTTTCTCCAAATCTTTTTCAAGTGATGCAGCTTTTTTTTTAGATTTTTGTACTTTAAAGATAGGCTTTCAAACTCATCACATAGCTCATCATACTCATCTTGCAAATCATTCATAGATATATCACAAGTAGATGAGCATACCTTTGTTTCATCATCCTTTGCCATCAGGCAGATGTTTGCTTTTTTTTCTGAGCTTTCTTCATCAGATTCTGTGCTTGAATCACTATCTGACCAGGCTGCAGCAACCATTGCCTTTTTTGATTTTCTGTTTCTCCTTGGAGTTTTTTCTTTCAGTAATGGACATTCAGATTTGTAGTGTCTTGATTTTTTGCATTCATAGCAGATTACTTCTTCCTTGTTATTGCTTTCGTTCTTGTTTTTCTTCCATGTAGGACCTTGATCCCTTTTAAAGAATTTTCTTACAAAATTTCAATTCTTCTTTCCCATCAGTTTTCTCAATCTTCTTGCAACAAGTGCAAGTTCATCATTATCATTGCATGAGAGTTCTTCCAGCTCATTTTCAAGGATGCTGGCTTTGAGTGATATGTTCTTCTTCTTTTATTTTGCCTCTCTTTTATCCTCTTCTTCTTCTTCCTTGAGCTCCAGCTCATGTGTGAGGAGTGACCCGTAAATTTCATCAAGTGTGATGATGTTCAAATCTTTGGCTTCTCGGATGCCAATCACCTTTGGCTTCCAAGACTTAAGTAGACTCCTAAGAAGTCTTTTTACAAGCTCATGCTCAGGGATAGATTTTCCTAGCTGGTTAAGCTTATTTGTAATGTTTTTGAACCTATCAAACATATTGGTGATGTCCTCACCGGGTTTCATTTTGAACATCTCATAGTTGTGGGTCAAGAGGGCAATTTTGGACTCCTTAACTTGAGAAGTCCCTTCATGAATTATTCTTAACTTATCCCACACTTGCTTGGCTGTTGTACAGCTAGAGACTTTGTTGAACTCAGTGGGAGTTAAGGCACAATGCAGAGTGTTGATTGCCTTGAAATTTGTCTGCACTTTCTTAGTTTCAGCCTCGGTCCATTCAGACCTTGGTTTAGTCATCAACTCATTTGTGACAATATTCACAGTTGAGGGAGTAAAGGGACCATCAGTGATGACATCTCACATTTCATAATCTATGGCCCTAATGAAAATTGACATTCTAGTGCTCCAATAAGGGCAATTAGAGCCATCAAACAGAGGTGGTTTGTTTGTTGATTGTCCCTCAGCTACAATTGATTTATGTTGAGCCGTTTAGATCCTCTCTAAGTGTGTTAGACCATATATTCAGAGAGCTAGCTCTGATACCAATTGTTGGTCCCAAATATAGGTGTTAGAGAGGGGGTGAATAACACTATCTCGGCTCTTTTCGGTGAGATTGAGACTTGGTCTTAAACTAAGGAAGATAAGACAATGAAAACAATTGACAAGGTATATATAATGGTTCGGTCCAAGACCTACATCCACTATCATGATTGTCCAACCAAGGATTTTCAAATCAAATACTAGACGGTGGAATTCACAAGCTTCCACCAAGCTTTTACAATGGCTTTTCCAAGGCTTGGCCACAACCTTTACACTAGTTTTTCACGGGATCAACTAAAACCCAATGTGGCTTTTCAAGGCTCAACCACAACCTATCACTAGTTTTTCCCGAGCTAAACTAAAACCCAATGTGATTTTTCAAGGCTCAACCACAACCTTTAACTCTAGTTTTTCACAGGCTAAACTAGAACCCAACCTCAACTTTTCAAGGCTAAGTTGGAACCTACAAGCATCCAAGCAAACCTTGCTTGATGCAAACACTTAGAGTGAAACACTCACTCTAAGAATATAAAGATAGAAAAAGAGAAGTACCTAGTGATCAGACGGTTGATCTATATGGTACAAGTTGAAGTGCTGAACATAGATACAAAGAATAGGCGTTGAGGTTCAATGAAGAGTACAAAAGATTTTCAGGTTTTGCTACTCTTCTTGGCTTGAAGGTGATGGTGTCTTTTAGTGTGAGACTAAAGTTGTCAAGAGATAGTTATTTGGCATTTGAAGATCTTTTTATATTTGGAGAAGCTGGTCTGATGGCTGTTGGGACGTTTATGACCGTTAGAAACAGTTTAGGGAAGATTCTAGCCTTTTTCTTATCTTGTAGTAGCTTGACGGATGTAGCAGACAAAGAACACTTAGTCGACTAAAATTTTTCCCTTGGTCCACTAAGTTGGTTCTGTTTTTGATGCAGATTCTAGTGATCGCTTAGTCGACTAACCCCATTATCTTAGTCAACTAACTTGATTCTGTTTCTCACTAAGCTTCACCCTTTTGCTTCTCCACCTTGACCTTTGTTCAACCAATGATCTTCCTTGATTCACCAAGGAGCTTCATCAATACTGGTCTTCCTTGTTCTTTATCCAAATCACATCTTTAGATGTTCAATAGGAAGATTGTCATATTGTCTTATTTGTGATCATTTGCCCTGCACACTTAGTTAAAAATATTATACACATATGACATCGGAATGGTTTATTATCATCAAAAACTAATGGAGCCAATAGAGACTTCTGTAAATTGAGCATGATATCTTTTGTTATGGATTGTTGTGCACATGTAGAGAAGGTTTATGTGACTGCAAATTTTTAAATTGTGTATTGAGTTCTAGAATTTGTTTGATACTCTCTCGAGGTAAAATCTTAGGTAATAATTAGTTAAAGAGATGATTTAAGCTAGCTTTTAACCGTTTGAGCCTTTCAAGTCTACCTTTGAAGGTAAAAAAAAAAGTGAAAGATGCTCTGAATTTTTCACAATTCCCTCCCCTTCCTCACGTTCACCGGATGGTGGCTGGTAGGCCGTTGGACCCCCCTTTAGCATCCCAGCATGCCGACACGTCATTCCTCATACTGTAGGGGACAGCCCGTAACACCACAACTTCAAAAGATTTGCAGCTGTCAGTCAACAATAGTTGCTTGCAAAACTCAAACCTTCAAAACCCCCTATTTCGCCCCGAGCACAAAAAAAGTCTTTTTTGAGTGTGGCGACTAGGGAAAACCTCCCTATAATTCCCCCTTCCCGTGAGCCTTTTTTGTACAAGGATAAGCCAGCGGCAACTTTCTTTGATGATAAGATCAGCACCTTGGCGCAACCTTTCAAGTTTTCCATGGTTGGTAAATTCCCCAAGATGCCACAACTTCAGGAGATTCGTATGGCATTTAAAGGCATAGGCTTAGTGAGAGCATATGAGATTCGATGGCTTGACTACAAGTACATTTTGATTCAGCTTTCAAATGCGCATGATCTCAGCCGGATCTGGTTGAAACATGTATGGCTCATATCGAATCAAAAAATGCGAGTGTTTAAATGGTCTATAAATTTCCAATCAGATAAGGAATCTTCATGGTACCGGTTTGGATCTCTTTTCCAAATCTGAGGGCTTATTTATATGAGAAATCTACCATGTTGGTGATTACAAAAATGATAGGTCATCCTTTGATGGTTGATGAAGCCACAACGAATGGAACAAGTCCTAGTGTAGCGAGGGTGTGTGTCGAACATGATTGCCAAAGGCCTCCCATTGATCATGTTTGGATTATAACTAAAGACTGGCAAACAAGATCTATTATTGGCAGTTATATGCAAAAAGTTGAGTTTGCAAAACTATTGGAGTATTGCTCACACTGTTGTCATGTAGGGCATGATATTTCAACGTGTATGGTGATGGGTTATCGACTAGAGAAGAGATCACAACTTGGGAAAATAAGCACCAATAGGAATGGGTTCGTTGGTGACAAGGAAAAGCCAAAAGAAGGTGATCAAAGATTGATAGATGGTAATGTCAAAAAACCAGCTCGGGGTGCAGAGCCAAAACAGACTACAAAATGGCAGGTGGTAAGCAAACCGGGTACCAGTGGAACAAAGGAGCCGAATGGGGTTGATCCAATTTCTGGTAGCTTGCGAGAGATGCAGTGTCAAGTCTGACCTTATAAAGTATTTACCATGTCATTCATGTGCTTGACAACATGCTGGTATACCTGAAAGGTCTTGAAAAAATCATCGAAAGTCGGTGGTGTACCTAGTGGTACAAACAAGTTGATTTAAGCCTCAAACAAGTTCAAATAAATATTTTAAGATGAAATTGAGAATTTCAAAACCCCAAAATGTCTTAAAATGGTGATTCGGAATTCGAGGACTGATTTGGAGTCAAATTAAAATTTTTACTATGTAGGGGCAAAATGGTCATTTTGCTGCCCGAGGATAAAATTGAAATATTGAAAGAAGTTTTTGATCAAGATTGATTATTTAGAACATAATTTGTATTTAAGAAATGGAGAACTTTAATTCCTGCATTTTTTTCCAAGCATAGGGGCAAAAAGTCATTTTATCGCCTAAGGGCAAAATTGTAATTTTACCTGACCCAACACATGTCCAGCACATGAATTTCACCCATTATCATGGATAATTGAGGGAATTTAAGTGGTGGAGAGAGATTGCTTAATGGGTAAGTATGACACATGCACCAATCACATGGTGACATGTGTCAAAATTGTAACCTTTAATTGTTTGGCTTTAAAAATCTGCCCACACCTCACTTAACTCATTCTTCATGGTCGGCTAAGGCAAGAAACAAAGGGGAGAAAGGAAGAACAAACCCTAAAGAGCAAATTTCAAGAGAAAATCATTGGATTTTAAGGATTCAACCAATTAACGGTAAAATTTCTTAATCTTAGCTTGTGATCTACCTTACCTATGCTTTATTTTGCATTTTTCATGGTTGAATCACATGATTTCATGAAAGATTCATGGCTGACCCATTTTAGAGATAGAATATTTGATGGTTTATTTGGTTGGATTTCAAGGTATCTTAGTGTTTTTAGTTATTTTATGGTGTTAGGTGTAAAAATCAAGCAAGAAAATCACTTGTCATTCACCCACTTATAAGGCTGAATTTAATAAAGAGAATATTGATGATAAATCTTTTGATATCTTATGTTACTTAGTTAGGATCTAATGAATTGTGGTGATGGAAACCGAAAATGATGATGTCTAGCAAGAAAATCACACATTCCACATTAAATCCTTAATAAACGAATTTCCCATGTGGAATATTGAAGATGAATTTGATTGAATTTCAAGTGATTTGGTTAGGAATTAATGGTTTATGGTGTGAGAATTAAGCATGAAAGATTATATGGTTATTGAACCCTCAATGGTCGAATTGTACAAGAGAGAATGTGGGGATGATTTTGCCATATTTCAAGCTATGTAATTGGTGTTTGATGAATTGAAGTATTGGACGAGAAATGGAATTATTTGGAGTTGAATGAGACATATTGGTGCCACAGCCCAAATTTCAGGCCATGACCGGTGCATGGACCCAATGAGAATAGCTCACCAAGCCCAAGCAAGCCTATCCATTTACATTGCTTAACGTTTTTATCAACTAATGCATTCACACACATTTCACCGGGTGTGAACATAGCCAAATCACGATGGCATTATCGATTAAAATATACAATGATACACTATGGCAATCAAATACTCACATTTGTATCATGCCAAAATAGTGTCACCTGTTTGCAAACTCATCGTGGCATCAGTAATCCAATGTAACATAACATGACTCCTAGTGGATTTCATTACTTATACATTTCCACATAACATCAGATTTTTTACCGTCAGTGGAGTAACTTTGAATAAAGGCACAACTACTGAGATGCTATAGTACCTACCAAGGACGAACATGTGTAGACAACTTGGTCTAGGTCCTAATTGCCTCTAAATCTGAAAACATGAATTTTAAAAACAGTGAATACAAAACTCAGTGAGCGAACCATAGAAGGGAACAAGCAACATTAGCCATGAAATTTGATAACCATGATACACCTATTGGAAACAAGACAATTTTGATCTAGCTAATATTAAAACCCCTTCCACTTAACCCAGAACTATTAAACGTTCAGTGATAAAGCAACCATGAAATTACACCAATCATTCTAGCAAGATAGCAAAATCGACGGTTTATCACAAACTGTCACGGAACAAAGGTTTCACATACCATACAATCTTATTTTTCCATCATGCACATTATATCACGCATATATGGATAAAATCACGTGCAATTACATATACCACACCATTTTTCTCCACTCCGCTGCATTCTCTACTCGAACATCATTACCAGCATTGCACTACCCACTCTGCGCATGCATGCTTGTAATTATCGCTACATTGTCATTCAACCAACATGTTCACTGCCCACTTCGCATATGCACGGTCGTAATTATCACCACATTGTCATTCAACCGACATGTGCACTGCCTACTCCGCACATGCACGTTTGTAATTATTACACAATATTGTCATTTAATCGGCATGTGAATTGCCCACTCCGCACGTGCATGGTTACACCAATTTCACAAAATTTTCTTAACAATACATATCAGCATCACATAGAGGTACATAGATTTAGCACAATCCAATTCCACATCACAAAATATTTCACCAGAAAGCTTGTTCCCATGAAACCTGTTCTTTTTAAAGAAAAGTTGGATAAAATCATTCAAACGTTTTGCTCAAGTACATTCACATTCCCAAAACAATTTTGAGATCTAAGTTCACTCACAGTATTTGGAGTTCGAAATACTCCTATTCTTGGTCCTCTGGCTCAATGCCTTTACCCTTGTTAGAGGGATTACCACCTATACACAATTCACGACACATGATAAAATATTTTGTGTCATACCATTATAAATCTATTTTAAGCTCTATATGAATGCGTGAAATAGACTGCGAATTGTTCAAATTACCGTCTAAACACGGTTTTTCTATAAATTCAATTTTTGTACCTAAATAAAGCGGTATTGGTCTGATTTGATCTGTCACTTGATTAATTGGCCAATACGTCCAATTTAACTCCAAATAACTCCATTTCTTTTCCAATATTTCTAATTCATCAAACACAAGTCAATTACATAAAATTTAGCAAGATCACCCTCACATTTTCTCATGGGAATTTCGACCATGGTGGGTACATCAACACTATGATATTTTCTACTTGATTTTCTCACCATAATTCATTGTTTCCTAATCAAATCACTTGAAATAAAATCAACTCCACCTTCCATACACCATAGGAAAATTTTGGCCAATGATGGGTCATGGGAGAAAATAGGTTTTTCTTGTTTACTTTTCATGCTACACATCACTAACTAACCAAAAACACTAATCTAGAAAGAAATCTAACTAAATTCAAGCACAAAAACCCTCCCCCCATGTTCTGCCAGCCATGGTTCTTTTATGCAAACCTTGATTTCAGCCATGGAAATGAGAAAATAAAGCATAGGAAAGGTAGATCACAAGCAAAAATCAAGAAATTTTACCTTTACTAGCTTGATTGCTTGAAATCCAATAATTCCCCTTTGAATTTCTCCTCTAGGGTTTTTGTTCTTCCTTTCTTCCTTTGTTTTTGCTATGGCCGGCCATTATGGGGAGAAATGGAAGAGTTATTGGCTGATTTTTTTAAGAAAATAATAAAATAATCCAAGCTTGACAAGTGTCACCATGTTATTGGTCTATTTTTTTAATACTTATCCTTTAAACTTTATTTCACCACCGCAGAAAATGCCATAATTATCCATACAAATAATGAGTAAAATTCATAAATTTGACAAGTGTTGGGTGGTGAAAATTCTAATTTTGCTCTTGAGACGATAAAATTACCGTTTTGCTCCTATGTTTCAAAAAAAACTGGAATTATAATTTTTCACTTCTCAACCTCAAATTATAGTCCAAATAATCAATCTTAGTCAAAAATTTCATCTCACATTCAAATTTTTCCCTCGGGTGGTAAAATTTCCATTTTACCCCAAGATCATGAAAATTTTAATTTAACCTTAAATCAGTCCTCAAATCCCGAATCACCATTTTAAGTCATTTTGGAGGTTTTAAAATTCTCAAATTCATCTTAGAATTTCTATTTACTAGTCCATAAAGGTCAAGGTCTCACACTATTCCCCATTTAAAATGAATTCGTCCTCAAATTCAAATCTGTGTAAGATGAATAATCAAAGTTCTAAAGTTCTGCTACATCACCTTTGTCAGGCATTCTTAATACAGAATCCTGATTTATGCATCATATTGACTTCCAATTTTTATAAAAAACTCAACATTGTCATAATATATAACTATGTGTACTACTCTTGTTGGATCAAAGCAATATCATCATTCATCTTATGAAGAGAATTCAAATATACTATTAATTCTGATCACAATTAAATCAAATCATCCTTAAATCATCAATTATGCATATTTACTTACCCATCCACAATTCCTCTACCTTGATCTTTTATCAAACCTTCCCACATTCAAGCATTTATTCCATCATTGGCTATGGGTCTAAATCGTCAATCAACCTCTATCCTGTTTTACATACTTCTATACAAATTACATTCAAGCCTTTCATAATACATAAGGATCAAGCACTCTTTATTTATTCATATAGGTCTAACATCACAGATGATTCAAATCCGTTAACCATTAGTAACTATATTCCCCATACACAAAACTCCAATACCTTTATGATCGAGTGCTCACTAGATAAATCTCTATTTATACCACAATGCATTTCAATAGATAACGATACCTTTGGATGCATTCTTATGGACTTAACCAATCTTTATAATTCTCGGGTCATAACCAATTTGTTAGTTATATGTCACATATAAACATATCTAACCCAAGATTCCTCAAATTTACTTCAAATGCCAAATCTCACATATAAGTTGCTTTAAAGATCAATTTCAAAGTTTATATGGTTCAGTACACAACCTATGCTGTAAATGATTAGTCTTGAATTCGATTTCTTCAAAGGTAAGAGATTTAGAAATGTTAACTATTGGATAAGCTCGAAGACGGAGTTTCTGCATCCTAAGTTTACGATTTTGAATCTTATGGCCACAAAGGTGAGATGCAACAACTAAGTAAATTGTCCATTTTATCAATGCTAATGGTAAAGAACTGATGAGTAAAGTTAAGATCGCCATGTGAGATTTTAAATTTGAGGAAAAATGAGATTTAAAAGTTAAAGATCAATTTCAAAGTTTATATGGTTCATTTTTCATCGAGACAGAACTATCTTAGTCGACCAAGGGAAAAATGTTAGTCGACTAAGAGCTCTTTATCTACAACGTGCACCAGGTCACTACAAGACAGATTAACAGTTAGAACCTATCCCAAATTATTTTTAACGATCAAAAATGGTCCAACAACCATCAGACATGTTTCTTGAAGTATAAAAGGAACTTCAAATGGCTAAGAACCAACCTTTGGAAGATTATTGAGAGATTTCACCATATTCAAGCCAAGAAAGAGCAGAAAACTTAGAAATTCTTTGTACTTTTCACTGCACTTAAACGCCTATCTTGTGTATTTCTATTCAGTACTAAATCATGTACCACTTACATCAATTTGTGATCATAGGTACTTTCTTTTCTACTCATCTTTGTATTCTTAGAGTGAGGGATTCACTCTAAGTGGTTGTTCCAAGCTAAGTTGCTCGAAAGAGTAAAGGTTCCAACTTAGCCTTGGAAAGTTGGGTGTTGGGTATTAGTTGAGCCTTTGAAAAACCATTGTGAAAGGTTGTGGTTGAGCCTTGAAAAACCACTTTGGGGTTTTAGTTGAGCCCGAGAAAAACTAGTGTAAATGTTGTGGCTAAGCCTTGTAAAAGCCATTGTAAAAGCTTGGTGGAAGCTTGTGAATTCCACTATTTTTAGTGATTGGTTTGAAAATCCTTGGTTGGATAATCAAGGTAGTGGATGTAAGTCTTGGACCAAACCACTCTAAATCCTTTATCTATTGTCTTTCTTGTTTTACCTTTATTGTTTTAAGATTAGATCTTAATCTTGCTAAAGAGCTGAAATAGTGCTATTCACTCCCCTCTAGCACTCATATTTGGGACCAACAAGTTGGATAATCAAGATAATGGATGTAGGTCTTGGACGGAAACACTCTAAACCCTTTATCTATTATTTTTCTTGTTTTACCTTTCTTGTTTGAAGATTAGATCTTAATCTTGCTAAAAAGTCGAATTAGTGCTATTCACCCCTCTCTAGCACTCATATTTAGGACTAACAATTGGTATCAGAGCTAGTTCCCTATTCTTAAAGGTCTAACACCTTTAGGGAGGATCCAATATCTCTTCAAAAATCAGTTATGGCTGAAGGACAATCTACAAACAGACCTCCTCTATTTGATGGCTCTAATTACCTTTATTGGAGTACTAGAATGTCAATATACATTAGAGTTATAGATTATGAAATGTGGGATGTCATCACTGATGGTCTCTTTATTCCCTCAATCATAAATGTTGTCACAAATGAGTTGATACCTAAGCCAAGGTCTAAGTGGATCGAGGTTTAAACTAAGAAAGTAAAAACCAATGTTAAGGCCATCAACACCTTGCATTGTGCCTTGACCCCCACAAAGTTTTAACAAAGTGTCAAGCTGTTCAACAGCAAAGCAAGTGTGGGACAAGTTAAGGATAATTCATGAAAGAACTTCTCAAGTTAAGAAGTCCAAGATAGCCCTCATAACTCACAATTATGAGATGTTTAAAATAGAGCCTGATGAAGATATCATCAGTATATTTGACAAGTTCACAAACATTACAAATAAACTCAATCAGTTAGGAAAGCCTATTCTTGAACATGAATTAGTAAAAAGACTTCTTAGAAGTCTTCCTAAATCTTGGAAGTAAAAAATGACTGCCATTAGAGAAGCCAAAGATTTAACTATCATCACACTTGATGAAATATGCGGGTCTCTCCTTACTCATGAGTTGAAACTAAAGGAAGAAGAAGAGAAAGATAGGAGAGAAGCAAAAGAAAAGAAGAAGAACATTGCACTTGAGGCCAGTATCCTTGAAGAAGAGTTGGAAGAGCTTTCATGCGATGATGATGAAGAACTAACACTTATTGCAAGAAAATTCAAAAAACTTATGGGCAGAAGGAATCGAAGAATAGCTAGAAAAGGCTTCAAAAGATATCAAGGTCTTTCATGGAAAAGAAATAAGAACGATTCCAATAAAAAGGAGGAACTAATCTGCAACGAATGCAAGAAACTAGGCCACTTTAAATCTAAGTGTCCATTGCTGAAAAATGAGACACCGATGAAAAATAAGAAGTCGAAAAAGGCAATGGTAGTTGCAGCCTTGTTAGACAGTGACTCAAACACTGAAGTTGATGAAGAAAGCTCAGAGGAGAGAGCAAACATTTGCTTAATGGCTTGGGATGATGAAACAGAGGTATGCTCATCACCTTGTGATATCTCGATGAATGACTTACAAGATAAGTATGACAGCTTATGCGATGAATTTGAAAGTCTATTTACAAAGTACAAAACCTTTAAAAAAAGGCTACATTTCTTGAAAAAGATTTAGAAAAGATAAAACATGATTTCAACTCTGTTTTTAAGCAAAGAAATCTTTTGCAAATTAAGTTAGAGCACTTAAAAATAGATTTTGAAATTATTAAAGTGGAGCTGGAAAATAAATCTGTTACTTTGCAAAAATCTCTTGATGAAAATGCAACTCTTAAGTGTTTAAAAAATGATATATTGAAGAAAAACTCTTATGTTAAGAAAAATCATCAGAATTCATCATCAAGATGCTATTGTTGTGGAAAACATGGTCATTTATCCTATGATTGTGTTAGAAATAAAAACATGCAAAAAATCAGAAAGATTTGGGTGCCAAAAGGTTCATATATTGCCACTAACACTTAAGGACCCATCAAAGTATGGGTACCTATCAAGAAAAACTGAACAATTGCTTTGTAGGTTGAGCTGCACTTAAAAAAGACATGCTCAAAAGTTTAACTCAAGAAGAAGCAACCATGGTACATGGATTGTGGCTGCTCATGACACATGACAGGGGATGAAATGTTGTTTGCTCAATTAGACAAGAGAAAGGGAGGCATCGTATCCTTTGAAGATAATTCAAAAGGTAAAATCCATGGGATAGGTACAGTTCGTAAGAACTCTTGTACACAAACCAGTCATGTGTTATTTGTTAAAGGCTTGAAACATAATCTGTTAAGCATTAGTCAGTTGTGTGATAAAGGATTTAAAGTTTATTTTGATTCCAACAAATGTGAAGTAATAGATATAAGCACTAACAAAATCACCTTCATAGGAAAAAGATTGAAAAATATATATGTTGTCTTTCTTGAAGATCTTGAGAAGAATAGTGAAATGTGCCTAGTAGCAAATGCTGAAAATGATAGCTAGTTATGGCATAGAAGACTAAGAGATGTGAGTTTGAACACCATGTCAAAGTTGATTAAGAAAAACTTAGTAGTTGGATTACCTAATATAAAGTTTGAGAGTGATAGGATGTGTTAAGCTTGTCAACTAGGAAAGCAAGTTAGAACTTATTTCAAAGCTAAGAATATTGTATCAACATCAAGACCTCTTGAAATGCTACATATTGATCTTTTTGGTCCAATAAGCACTACTAGTCTAGGTGAAAAATCTTATGACTTAGTAATAGTTGATGATTTCTCTAGGTATACTTGGGTATGTTTCTTTGCTCATAAAAGTGATGCATTATCAGCATTCATAGGCTATTGTAAGAGAGTTGAGAATGAAAAAGGTATAGCCATTGTTAGCATTAGGAGTGACCATGGAAAAAAGTTTGAAAATAATGAGTTTGAGAAGTTTTGCAATGAAAAGGGGTTGGAACACAACTTTTCTGCACCAAGAACACCCTAGCAAAATGAAGTTGTGGAAAGGAAAAACCGAACTTTAAAAGAAATGGCTAGGATTATGCTTTGTGAGAACAATCTTCCAAAGTACTTTTGGGCTGAAGCTGTAAACACTACAGCTTATATACTTAATAGAGTTTCGATTAGAGCAATTATCTCAAAGAATCCATATGATCTATACAAAGGAAGAAAACCAAACATCTCTCACCTTAGGAGCTTTGGCTGCAAATGCTTTGTTTTAAATAATGGAAAATAGCCATTAGGAAAGTTTGATGCTAAGAGTGATGAAGCAATATTTTTAGGATGTACCATGAACTCAAAGGCTTATAGAGTTTTCAACAAGAGGAAATTAAATGTGGAAGAATCTGTCCATATAGTTTTGATGAATCAATCAATTTAGAAAAGGAAGCTCATGATGATGATGAAGATTTAGAAAATTTAGAGAAACACATGGATGAAAGAGCCTAAATGATAGCAAAAACAATGAGGAAGGCTCATCTAGAGAAGAAACCATAGCTCCACCTCTAGAAAACCTACAAATACTATAAATCCAACATAGTGATTTGCCTAAGAGCTAGAGATATGCAAAAAAATCACCCACAAGAACAAATCATAGGAGAGATATCTCAAGGAGTTAAGATTAAGAAAGGAACTAGAGAAACATGTGAATTTTCAACATTCATATCTCAAATTGAACCTAAAAGTTTTGAAGAAGCTAAAAAAGAGGAAAGCTGGATTTTAGCCATGCAAGAGGAGCTGGATCAATAAAAGAGAAATAATGTATGGTCACTAGTACCTAGGCCCTCAAATCATCCTATAGCTAGAACTAAATGGGTATTTAGAAATAAGATTGATGAACAAGGAAATGTGGTTATAAACAAAGCCAGATTGGTAGCAAAGGGATACAATCAAGAGAAAAAAATAAACTATGATGAGACATTTGCTCCATAGCTAGAATTGAAGCCATAAGGTTATTAGTAGCCTTTGCTTGTGATATGAACTTTAAGTTGTATCAAATGAATGTAAAAAGTGCATTTCTAAATGGACTTATTCAAGAGAAAGTATAATGTTGAATAACCAATTGGTTTTGAGGATTTTGAAAAACCAGATTATGTTTTTAGACTCTGCACAAAGCTTTGTATGGATTGAAGCAAGCTCTTAGAGCTTGGAATGAAAGGCTCTCTAAATTTTTGATAAAAAAAGACTGTGTTAGAGGGAGCATCGATACTACATTGTTCATCAATAGATGCTTAAATGATTTAATCATAGTTCAAATATATGTGGATGACATTATATTTGGTGCAACTAATGAATCTCTTTGCAAGAACTTTGTTAAAGAAATGTAGGGAGAATTCGAGATGAGCATGACTGGAGAGTTGAAGTACTTTCTTGGCCTTCAAATCAAGCAATGCAAGGAAGGAATTTTTATCAGGCAAGATAGATACACTCAGGATAGGCTCAAGAAGTTTGACATACTAAAACTAAAGCCCATTAGCACACCAATGAGTCCATCCACTAGACTTGATGCTGATAAAAAAGGTAAAAATGTAGATCAAAAGCTCTACAGAGGTATGATTGGATCCTTTCTTTACTTAACAGCAAGTAGACCAGATATATAGTTTAGTGTGTGTTTATGTGCTAGATTTCGATCAAAACCTAAAGAAACACACCTAACAACTGTTAAGAGAATATTTAGATACCTCTAAGAAACTCAAACTTTAGGAGTTTGGTATTCAAAAGAATCATCATTTAGTCTTTTAGGATATTCGGATGCAGACTTTGCAGGAAGCAAAACTAATAGGAAGAGTACTAGTAGAACATGCCAATTCCTAGGAAGTATGCTAGTGTCTTGGTTAAGTAAGAAACAAAACTCTGTAGCACTATCCATAGCTGAAGCTGAGTATGTGTCCTTAGAGAACTGATGTGCTTAAATTTTGTGGATTAAACAACAACTTAAGGACTTTGGGATATCCATGCATAAAATACCTATATATTGTGATAACACAAATGCTATTAATATATCAAAAAATCTGAAACAGCACTCTAGAACAAAACACATTAAGATAAGACATCACTTCATTAGATTATGTAGCTAAAGGTGAAATCAATATTGAATTTGTAAGTACTTTGCATCAGCTTGCTAACATATTTACCAAACCCCTTAGTGAAGATAGATTCTGTGAGATTAGAAGAAATCTAGGAATGATTTGTTTAGAAGAATTATAGGGTGAAGTCTGGACTAAGTAGAGAAAAATAAAAGGCACTTAGTCAACTAAGAGGATTGTGTTTCATTAAGGCTAAAGCACAGACAATTGAATAAGGAAAGATTAAAATAATGAAAAATTATGTCTACCAGGTAATAAAGAAGAGAAGAAAACCTGATGAAGTAAATAGTAAAAGTTTTAGAGGGAATTTTGAAATATTGAAGAGTTAAGGCAATATTTTAGGTGGAGGTAGATAGTTTTTAAAATTAAAACTTGCCAAAAACTTTTACTCTCCCATTTCTGATAACTGATCATCTGAAGCATAAACCACATTCTCTACATTTTCCCCTCTAAAACCAACCAAAACTAGCCCATCTTATCCTTCAAAACCCTAAGTTTCAAACTTTCCTCGAAGAAAAAGAAATAGCAAAATCGACTCTGCTCAAAGAACTGCTTGAAAAGAAAAAAGGAAAGAGGCCACTGGAAGAGAGCCTAGAGGCAGAGCATCCACAGAAGAAGAAAAAGGGGATATCAGGTTCAGAAATGAAGAAGTTTGAAAAAGTTTCTGACAAGAAGAAACTAAAGGTAAAGAAGAAGAAACTTGAGAAAACGAAAAAGAAAAACAAAGAGGAAATAAAAGGTACTTCATCCTCATCTTCACTCAAATTTAGAAATAAAATTCATAAGGAGAGATTTAGGAAGATTGAAAATGCTCCCATCACTTGTGAAAAATATATTGATTGGGATAGTTTTAGTGAAACCCCAGAGATTCAGACTAGTTTGACAGATTACTTTAACGAAATGAGAATAAAGGCATATAGTTCTTTTAAGGATAAAGGCTATGTGCTAGCCTGATGAAGGAATTCTATGCAAGTATAGTCTTAAGTGAAAAGGAACTCGATGATTTTGAGGACTTCTCTGACAGTAACCTGAATGTGTTTTTAAATGGAAATGAATTCATGGTTACTGTTGCTGATCTAAGTAATTTGCTAGAAATAGAAGGTGAAAAAGGAGAGTTTGAGATGTTTGAGAAGTATGATCCATAATCTGTATAGGAAATCATCACTGGGAAGAAGGAAAAATTCTCATCAAAGAGTAATGCAGGATTGATAATAAGTCCACAATTTAGGATCCTGCACTACTTTGTTGCAACAAATCTACATGGGAAAAATGGCAGTCTGAGTTACATCAACCTTTAGGACCTTTGGCTGATGGAACATGCTTTTACTGGAGTTGTTTTAAACCTTGGGAGGTTTATGATTGAAAAGATGAGAGCAGCCTGCAAGTTGGAGAAAATTCATTTGCCATGAGAATGTCATCACTTCCCTGGTAAAGAAGAAAAGGGTTTGGGCTAAGAGATATGATTTTGACATGGTTAAAAGCAGGGACCAGCCCATCCACTTAGGGAGCTTAATTAAAATGGGGTACAAAGTGTATGGAGAAACCTACACTAAGACATCCAAGATTACATCCGCACCAACTCAACTAGAAGCATCCCCTACACCACCTGAAACAGCACCCTCTCAATTCTTAAATGAAATCATGTTTAACTTGCTCATGAGGATGGATGCCAAGCTCATTGACCAAGGAGCAAGGCTTTTAAAAATTGAAGAAAAACTGAGTGAAATGAAAGCAAACTTAAAAGAAAAGTCAGTAATGCCCTCTGAACCTGTTGTAGTTGATACTTCTGCTACTCCAAGCATGGCACCAGATGGACAAGGTGCTGAAGGATTAGCTCTACAGCCAGAAGGTTCTACCTTCCATAATGCTAGTCCTAAATTTCAAGCTGAGGGTTCAGCTTATCAAAGTGCAAGCCCTGGTCTCCAATAAAAAGATCCTGAACTAGAGATTGTCCAGCCTCTTTGTCACGACCTGGAACTTCCCATCGGGCCTGTGACAACTGCCGCGACGTCCCGATAGGCACTCATTACCCGAAATGTCAACCGGAACCCCGTAAGGCTTAACATCAGCTTTCACACTTCCCCGGTGAGCAATAGTTATCAAATATCATAATTCAAAGGATTTCGAGTTATTTCCAAGTCAAAACATTAAAATATTATTTTCTGGCTCATATGGGTATTTTCGTCATTTTTCTTTGAAAATCTCAAAACTGGCTAAAAACGTAGTAGGTAAGTAGAAAAGATATATTTAGTGATTAAAAACAAATTTAAGTATCTAAAACGTTCGTTTGAAGTAAAAATTTGACTATTTGAATATAATAAAATATTTAATAAAATAACCTATTTTTTCTAAAACAATATTTATAAAACTATCAGTAAATAATTTTTTTGCAGCGTAGAAATTAAATATATTCTTACATACTATAATATAAACGATCAAAGTATGAAATTTAAATTACAGTGACACGTGGGCTCACAACTAACCAAAATGCATCGGAAGCTGGGAACTTACAGCTTTTGCCGATTCAAGTCCAACTGATGGTCCATGATAAAATCTGCTAACTATGGAATTTCTTGAGCCTGAAATGTGAGGAAAAAGAGGTGGTGAGATTATAAAATCCCAGTGAGTAAACAGATACCATCTAAACTATCTAAAGGTGAGTAAATGGAGACGAATAAATAACTCCTCGTAAAAGAATTCGTAATATTTCAGTTCTTTTCACTAGGTAAAGCAAATTCATTTTTACACAAAAAATTATTATGGCTTATGAATTTCTAAAAACTTGGCTTATGCCAACAAAATCATACTCGGTGACACCTTGATTAGAGGTATCTGACCGAGACCGCCAAAGCTGTTTAAATTCCATAATTTCTCAAAATATAACCATTCCTTGGCGTTAGCGGAGTTCACTACCACGTGGTGGTTCGATGTGCAGTGAACTCTGTCATACCTCAAGAGTTACCCTCCGCACCTCTCATCAGAAGTATAATATACGGGGTTTACTGTGCCCCTCTAAATAGGTCCGGTCCACGGAAACTTGTCTATTACAGTAGCTACTAAATATCCCACTAAATTAATAAAAAATTTAGCAGCATGACTAGGCCATTTTAATACTAACCAGCCTGCACGGCAAACAACATTTCGTATAGTTGCCAACAAAATAACCAATCAGCCAATCATGTCACATTTTCATAAGCCATATCAATTGAAAAGTACAATTTATTATACAACAAACAACAGTCTCTAGGTACTGTATTTTTCAAAATTACGGTAGATTTTAAAACAATTTATGAAATAATTTCATTTAAACACATGTATTTATAGAACATAAAAATTTATCTTTGAAATCCCTTTTTCGTAGAATTCACCAAAACCAGATAAAAATCACTTCAGATAATTGAGGCGATAGTAAGTTCACTCACTGTTTTTTAAAAGTTCAAATTCTCGAGGTACTTTGACTAGTGATCCTCGGGTGCCATTCCTTGCCTTTCTCGGAGGACTCACTACCTTGACACAATACAAAATCGAGAAATTTACCACATTGCCCTTAAATTGTAATAAACTAATTAAGACCACTAATGCATGCTATGAGATGCAAAAATTGTCCAAATCTTGCTTAAATACGATGTTGACCTAATTCGACCTATTACCCGATTAAATGGCCATTGTGTCCAATTTAACTCAAAATTGCTCCACTTTTTTTCTAATACCACAAATCACCAAATGTCAGTCAAATAACCTAAAATTTAGCTCAATTACCTTCCCATTTCTTCATGGGAATTTCGGCCATATTGGTGCATTAACACTAAAAGTTTTCCTATTCCATTTTCTCACTATAATTCATCATTTTCTAGCCAATTTCTCTTGAAACAAAACCAATCCATCACACACACACAACATGGGACATTCAGCCATTGAAGGGTACCAAAAATTATGAAATTTTCTTCACTTGTTTTCACACTACACATAACTAACTAACTGAAAACACTAATCTAGCAAGAAATCTAACTAAATTCAAGCATAAAAATCCTTCCCCCATATACGGTCAGCATGATACCCATTTTCAAACTTTGATTTCAGCCATGGAAATGAAAAAATAAAGCATGGGTAGTGTAGATCTCAAGGAAAAATAAAGAAATTTTACCTTACCTAGCTTGATTCCTTGAATTCTCACACTTTCCCTTTGAATTTCCCCACCTAGGGTTTGTTCTTCCTTGGTTTCTCTTCTCTTCTTGTTTGGCTAACCATTATGGGAGAAATGGGCTGATTTTATGCCTTTTTATAAAGAAAATAATAAAGTAATAAAGGCATGACACGTGGCATGTTCCCATTGGCCCAAAATTTAAATATTTGACTTTTAATTCTTTAATTATCCACCACACAATTTCTTATATTTATCCATTTCTTTGATGAATAAAATCCCTTGGTCTTGACAAATGTTGGGGGTGAAAAATTACCGTTTTACCCCCGAGTGGTAAAATTACGATTTTACCCCTACACTCTGAAAAGTACCAAAATTATATTTTTTTTTCACTTTTCAACCTCAAATTACACTCCAATTGATGAATCTTAGTCAAATGGGGTCAAAATCTTTTTTAAAAATTCTCATTTTGTCCTTGAGTGGTAAAATTATCGTTTTACCCCTATGCTCAAAAAATATCGAGAATTAGAATTTTTTACTGTCAAACTCCATATTATACTTCAAATGATTAATCTTGGTCAAAAATTTCATTAAATAACCAAATTTCAACTTTAGGTGGTAAAATGACCATTTTGCCTTTAATCGGTCAATATTCCCAATTGATCTCAAATCAGTCATCAAACTCCGAATTATAATTTTAAGTCATTCCTGGACTGTGAAATTTCTAATTTTACCTTAAAATCCTATTTCAATTAGTTGGAGGCTTAAACAACTTAGTCGTACCTTTAGTTATAATATCGACTTTTAATATCTTTCTAAGGCCTTCAAGTATACAAACATTTCATCCAGCACATGGATAACATGGCATATATTTTATATAGTCGGGTTTTACACTCTCAAATGCCCCTCAGCAGAACAAGTGACCAATGAGCCTTCTGACCAAGGAACAGAAGTACTTGTATCTCTAGTTGCAAGTCCACCTCTTGAAATTCCTCCTCAGCAAGAGCTTCAATAGCAAGTATCCTCTCCCCATTCAGATGAAGTTTCTGTCATGGGACTTTTCTACCAAATTGTGAGGGAGGAACAAGTAGAGAAAGAAGCAGCTACAGCTCAAGCTGCCAAGACAGTACCCTCAGAACCAAAAGCTTCAGCAAAAGGAAAAGGAAAAACCAAAGAAACAACTCCTGCAACTAAGCCTCAACCACCTGCCATGAGGAAGAAGAAAATGGCTACAAAACCTATACCTCCAAAAACAAAAAAGTCTTCTAGATTGGTAGAGAAGGCCAAATCTCTACCTGCATTCTCTCTTCAGGCACTAGTAAAAGTCTTTGACCAATCCATTCCTCAACAAGCTACAGAAACATCTCATCATCTTCTTCAGCAAGCTTTAGAAGTATCTTCTCAACCACCTCCTTTACGTCCACCCTCTCCCTTTCCTCTAAATCCTTTTTGAGAGCAGACAATCTCTCCCTTATCCTCTAACACCTCAGACTACTAATGTCTCAACCCCCCTCTGATGATGACAAAAAGGAGGAGTAGTAAAATCCAAGAAAAATAAAAAAAATCATGAGTGTAGAAGTACCAGACTTTTAGGTAGAATGACAAGAAAAATAAAAAATCATAAGGGTAGAGGTACCAGGTTTCTAGGAAAGATAGGAAGCATAAACTAGGCTAAGGGTATTTCTGGAACAAATCTATGGTTATTGGTTTTGTTGGTTATTTGTGCCATGATGGCATTCAAATACTGAATTTTAACTTTTGTTGCTTTTATGGTTGTATGAAATATGCATGTTGACATTTATTTATGGTATTTTGATCTCTAGAAATATTGTTATACCCTATTGCTTATGGTTTTATGGAATGTTACTGTCAACTCTTTGCTGATAAAATCTGATGTTGAACCAATGACTGAAACTTTGTATTGATATTCAGTTTTTGTGATGATAAATAGCTTCTGTCATGATATTACAAATTGAATGTGTTCCTGAACACTTATGGATGACGCTCATGAAGTATTTGCTGAAAAATTGATCGTTTGGTTAAAATCTGGAACCAACAAGCTGTTGACCGAAAATTGAAGAAATGAAAAACTGATAATGTCCTATCAACTTGTCATTTGTTTTTAAACATGCATATATGAACATTTTCTGTCAAAAGCTAGAATATACAATGTCAATATCCGTATAGCATAGATAAAAACTTGTTGGAATGAATGAAAAATATGCACAAACTAAGGGGGAGCATGCAATCAAGGGGAGAAATCCCTTATTGTCTGCAGAACTAAAAATGAACAAATAGATATTGTGCTTTCAATCAAGGAATGTTTTGTTATCATAAAAAAAGGGGAGATTGTTGGCTCCATTAGTTTTTTATGATTATAAAACATTCCCATCCTTGTGTTTCTAACATTTCTATCCAAGTGTGCAAGACAAATGTTTATAATGAAACAATGAGTCAATCTTTCAAATGTGCACATAAGAGGCTGATATGGATAAGGGATAAGATTGATCAACATAATGAAAGCTCCCTAGTTAAATATTGAAGAACATTGGTTGGTCAAAATTCAAATTGGAGAAATGGCGGGTTGAAGCATATTGAAAAACAGAACCGACTTAGTCGACCAAGAAAATGAGTTAGTCGACTAAGTGCTCTCTGCCAAAATCTGAGACCAAAATAGAACCAACTTAGTCAACCAAGGAAAAATGTTAATCGACTAAGAGCTCTCTATCTACAATTTGCACCAGACCACTACAAGACAAATTAGTGGCTAGAACCTACCCCAAATTGTTTCTAACAGTCACAAACTACCCAACAGCCATCAGACATGCTTTTCCAAGTATAAAAAGATCTTCAAATGGCTAGGAACTAACTTTTGGAAGATTATTGAGAGATTTCATCATATTCAAGCCAAGAAAAAGCAAAAAACTTAGAAATTCTTTGTACACTTCACTACACTTAAACGTTTATCTTTTGTATTTGTGTTTAGCACTTGAACTTGTACACTTAGATCAACTGTGTGATCAATAGGTACTTTCTCTACTTCTATTCTTGTATTCTTAGAGTGAGGGATTCACTCTAAGTGGTTGTTTCAAGCTAGGTTGCTTAAAAAAGTGAAGGTTCTAACTTAGCCTTGAAAAGTTAGGTATTGGGTTTTGGTTGAACCCTTGAAAAATCATTATTGTAGGTTGTGGTTGAGCCTTTGAAAAACCAATTTGGGTTATAATTGAGCTTGGGAAAAACTAGTGTAAAGGTTTTGGCTAAGCCTTGTGAAAGCCATTGTAAAAGCTTGGTGAGAGCTTCGTAATTCCACCTTTTGATAGTGAATCTTGGTGAAATCCTTGGTTGGATAAGCAAGGTAGTGGATGTAAGTCTTGGACCGAACCACTTTAAAACTTTTGTCTATTGTCTTTCTTATTTTACCTTCCTTGTTTTAAGATTAGATCTTAATCTTGTTAAAGAGTCGAATTAGTGCTATTCACCCCTCTCTAGCACTCATATTTGGAACCAACAGCATAACAGGTAAACCTACACTGAGACGTATTAAAAAATTATTGCTCATGCACAAAATTAAAATATTGGTGATATTGGAGCCAATGGTTGATGCTAGTAAGGTAGATTATTTTCGTAGGAGACTTGGGTTTGAAAAAGTTATAACTAACTATTCTAAAAAAATATGGTTATTTCATTCTTATGACTTATCTTGTGAGATTTTAATTTATCATGGTCAATGTTTACATGTTAGTCTGTCATTACCATGGATAACTTCTCTGGTCTTTGCATCATTTGTCTATGCAAAATGCACTAGGTCGAACAGATTACCTCTATGGGAGTGTTTAAGAGCAGTTTCAGCACAACTTAAGGCACCATGGCTGGTAGGAAGAGATTTTAATGTAATTTTGTAGAGGGAGGAAAGACTTTATGGTGCTGAACCACATAGAGGCTCGATGGAGGATTTTGTAACAACTTTAATGGATTGTGGTTTATTTGATGGAGGCTTTGAGGGGAACCCTTTCACATGGACAAACTCCCATATCTTTCAACGACTTGATAGGATGGTCTATAATCATTAATGGGCTGCATGTTTTTTTATCACAAGGGTGTAACATCTCAACCGTGATGGCTCGGATCATTGTCCCTTATTGATATCATGCTCTTAAGCGGTTGAAAAGTATCATTCTTCATTTCAATCCCTGCATGCATGGGTTAAATGTCATGATTTTCTAAAGTTTGTAGCAACAAGTTGGAAACTACCTATCCAGGGCTTAGGTTTGTAAGCATTTTGGGGTAAGCAGCGGCGTTTGAAACAAAGCCTTAAATGGTGGAATAAGGTAGAATTCAGTGATATATTTGCCAACTTGAGAGAGGCTGAAAAAAAAGTGGAATTAAGTGAGCTGACTTTACAGCAAGATCAATCTGTCGAAAACAGGGCTGAACTAAATAAATCATATGCACAGCTTAATCAATATCTTAGCATTGAGGAGACATTTTGGCAGTAAAAGTCAAGAGTAAAATGGTTAATAGAAGGAGAACGAAATACGAAATTCTTCCATATGAGGGTGCAAAAAAATAGAGTTAAAACCAATGTTTTTAAAATCTAAAAACCGAACGAAGTATGGCTTGAAGATCCAACAGCAATACAAGCTTCTGCAGTTGATTTTTTCTCTTCCTTCATGAAGAAAGAGCAATGTGATGTGACCAGATTTAATAGCTCACTTATTTCTTCCGTTGTATCTACAGCTGACGATAATTTTTTATGTGATGTACCATCGATCCAGGAGGTTCAATAAGCTATTTTTGCCATAGAAAATGAGAGTGTAGCTGGGCCAGACGGCTTTTCATCCTATTTTTATCAACATTGTTGGGATATCCTTGTGAATGACTTTCTTGCTGCAATCTAGGATTTTTTCCAAGGGGAGCACATACCCTATGGAATTACTTCCACGACCCTAGTCCTTTTGCCTAAGAAGACTAATGCAGTGAATTGGACTGATTTTCAGCTTATAAGTCTTTGTACCGTGCTCAACAAAATCATTACAAAGTTATAGACAAACTGATTAGCTAAACTACTATCATCTATTATCTCAGAGAATCAGAGTGGATTTGTAAAAGGCAGGTTGATTAATGACAACATACTTTTAGCACAAGAATTAATTAGAAGATTAAACCAAAGGGTGGGAGGAGGGAACATAGTGTTGAAGCTGGACTTGTTGAAGGCATATGACCGACTTGACTGGAATTTTCTGTATATAATGCTCGAACAGTTTGGTTTTTGTCCGCAGTGGATTGATATGATAAAAAGATGCATCTCAAAATGTTGGTTTTCAGTCTTAATAAATGGCCAAACAGTAGGTTACTTTAAATCAGAAATGGGGCTTTGCTAAGGTGATTCAATTTCCCCTCAACTTTTTATCTTGGCAGCGGAATATCTTTCAAGAGGAATTAATGCACTTTTTGCTCAGTATCCTTCTATTCATTATGTTGCTAGGTGTGCACTACCAGTAAGCCATTTGGC
Organism: Theobroma grandiflorum; assembly: GCA_036013995.1. Classification (NCBI taxonomy): domain Eukaryota; kingdom Viridiplantae; phylum Streptophyta; class Magnoliopsida; order Malvales; family Malvaceae; genus Theobroma; species Theobroma grandiflorum. The sequence continues at coordinate 13,462,717 of CP142126.1, forward strand.
CTTTGTTGATGATGTGGTTATTTTTACTAATGGTGCTAAATCTTCTTTGCAAAAAATTCAAAAGTTTTTGTAGGAATATGAGGCAGTGTCTGGGTAGAAAGTTAATCCTCAAAAGAGTTGCTTTATTTCTCATAAAAATATTGCCAACTCTAGAAAAAATATAATCTCGCAGACTACAAGTTTCTCCCATAGAAATTTACCTATTACTTACTTGGGCGCTCCTCTTTATAAAGGCCTTAAAAAAGGTGATTTTGTTTGATGATTTGATAATGAAAGTAAGGGAGAAAATATCTGGATGGGAAAATAAAATCCTGTCACCGGGAGGGAGTATTACTTTGCTACAGAGTGTCTTGTCTTCATTACTTGTATATTTGCTTGAAGTTCTTAAACCTCCTTAATGTGTTGTTAACAAAATTGAACGATTATTTAATAATTTTTTATAAGGAGATTCTGTAGCTACACGAAAAATGTATTAGGCATTATGGCAGAAAATCACATTTCTTTCATCCGAAGAAGGATTGGATATGAGGAGATTAAGTGATGTTTTTGATGCTTTTAGCATGAAGCTATGGTGGAGATTTCAGACTTGTGACAGTTTGTGGACAAAATTCATGAAAGCCAAATATTGCTTGGGCAAGGTTTCGGCAACAGTCAAGCTTAAATTGCATGATTCCCAGACGTGGAAAAAGATGATAACATGCTGTCTAGAAACGGAGTAAAGCATCAGGTGGCAGATTGGGAGGGGGACGGTATTTTTTTGGCATGATTGTTGGATGGGGGATGAACCATTGGTACATTCTTTTCCTGCAATTTATTTCCTCTATGCAACAAGTTAATTATTTCTTTACTCATGGAAAATGGGATGAGAATAAATTGAGCCAAGTTTTGTCCGTGGAGATAGTTGATGAAATTTTAAAAATTCCTTTTGACACATCTGTTGAAGATGTTGCGTATTGGACTCTCACTTTAGATGGATCCTTCTCTACTAAATCAGCTTGGGATTTAATTCGCCAAAGGCAATTGGTAAATTCAGTTTTCGATTTTATTTGGCATAAAAATGTTCCTCTTACTACTTCTTTTTTCTCGTGGCGATTATTGCATAATTGGTTGCCTATGGAATTGAATTTTAAAAAGAAAGGATTTGCCTTAGCCTCTAAATGCCAATGTTGTAGTTCAAAGGAATCACTTATGCACGTCATGTGGGAAAATCCGATTGCTAAAAAGGTTTGGAGTTTTTTTACAAACTTCTTTCAAATTTATGTTAACAATCCCAGGACAGTTATGCATATTATTTATTCATGGTTTTATTCTGGTGATTACACTAAACCTGATCATATTTGAGTTTTACTACCTTTGCTGATTTTTTGCTTCCTTTGGGTGGAGAGAAATGATGCTAAGCATAGAAGACTCGGCATGTACTCTGAAAGAGTTATTTGGAGGATTATGAGAATGTTACGTCAACTCTTCCAAGGTAACTTAGTATGTAGTTGGCAATGGCGAGGTGACCGTAATATTGCTTTACATTGGGGTTTCGGGTTTGAGCAAAAGAAACAAAATCCACCACAAATTATATACAAGCATCGACCGTTGACAGATGAATATAAGTTGAATGTTGATGGAAGCTCCAAAAATGCTTTTCAGAATGCAACTTGTGGAGGAATTCTTCGTGATCATACAAGGAATATGATTTTCGAATTTTCGAAAAATTTAGGACCTTTTAATTCATTACAAGCAAAACTGCGGGCATTACAAAGAGGTTTGCTTTTATGTATTGAATATAATATATCTAAAGTGTGGATAGAAATGGATGCGAAAGTTGTAGTACAAATGGTTCAAGAGGGAAATAAGGGGTCATCTCATATTAGATATTTGTTAGCCTCCATCCGACAATGTTTGAGTAACCTATGTTATCGGATTTCGCACATTCACAAGGAAGGGAATCAAGCCGCAGATCATCTCTCTAATCAAGTGTACAATCATTAGAACCTGCAAGTAATCACAGAAGCTGAAGGTCAACTCCGAGGAATTATTAGATTAGATAAATTAAACTTACCTTATATTCGTTTTAAATAAATGTAAAGGAGTAGTACTCCTATTTTATTTTTGTTACTTTATTTTTATAGCCTTCTTGGACTTATGTAATGATGTAGGGTTTCAATTTTATGATTGCATTCATAAAAATGCACATAAAATGAAACACTTTGTTTTGGGTACATTTATAAATTCTTCTCATGCTCTTGTAACTTTGGAGGTTCGGTATAAACCCCCCCTCCCTACTGTACTTCATTTTTTCGATCTTAATAAAATAATTACAAGGTAGTTGGGCCCCGTGAGAATTTTCAGTTTTAAAAAAAAAATTATTCTTAATTTACTCCTTTTGAGTTAATTTTTCATTTTCTTTGTTTAAACAAATAATTAATTTAGCCTACCCTATAAATGAATTTCTAATTTGTATTCCTCACTTCTAAGTATGTAAATTATTTTAAGAAGTGCATTGAGCTAAATGTTAAAAAAAGTAGAAAACATGAAGTTGTTGAAAAAGTTCAAGGATTTTGTTAGTATTCATCCCACTACCTAGAAAAAGAAATAAGTTTGGGGATGTTAAAATTGTGATTAAAAGAAAAAGGAAGAATAAAGTGTTTGATGAATGAAAAAGATGAAAAAAAAGAAAAAAAGACATACTTAGAATGAAGTTGGAGCTCTCAATAGCTTTTAGAATAATTATGTATTTAAGATGATTTAAGCTATAACAATATCCTTTATCTTGCCTTGATTGTATATAAGGGGTTATGACTTTGAATTTTACTAATGATCTGTTTTTAAACTAAGTAGTAAAAGAGGTAATTTACAATATTTATATTTTGATTTAGTATTGAAATTTGAAACAACTTACTTGTCCTCAATTTTTATAAAATTATTATAATTATTTGTCTTTTTATAATTTTGATATCTATGTTTTTACTTTAGTGTTGGAGTAACTTATTTGTCCTAAATTTTTATAAGATTGTTATTATTATTTTATTTTATATCAGATAATTTTTTATTTTTATTTTTATGAATCAAAATAAAGATTATTTCGGTTGGGCCTTATAATTGTATTTGAACCTGGGCTGAACCCAATTGCCCCGGCCCTAACGCGTTTGCTCGAAAAGCTGGAACCCAGATGTACGAAACGCTGACCTTTTAATCTGTATTGATTCCGCGGCCCAAACGCGGCGCTTATCAGTCGGGCAACCGTACTGCCAAAATGTCCCTCTACCCCCTGCATCCTCCTAAAAAGGAGTACAAAAAAAGAAGCAACCTTTCTCTCTATTCTCTACAATACCCGAAATCAAAAGAATTCTCTTTCGGTCGATCGCCAAAAGGCTAAAACTCTGTCGATCGCAGGAGAAAGAGATTCGGGAAATATGGGGAAGAAAAGGAAGTCGATAGCCACGAGCCTTGATGAGGTGGATCGGACTATGTACGCCTCGTTTTGCAGCGCCGCTAACTCTTTATCTCAGCTTTACACTCAGGCTATGAACCAGCAAAAGCTCTCCTTCCAAGCCGGCAAACGCCATAGCCTTGTACTCTCTCTATCTTTCTCTAAATATAAATATTCCCTAGATTTTTTTGTTGTTATTTGTACGCAATTTTAGCTTTATGGATTTTTATATCTGTTTTTGCATCTGGGTTTTCCGTTTTAGTACGTTTCTTTCTTTGAGTAGCTCAAAGTTATGACTTGGATCAACCAAGCCTGCTTCTTTTTTTTTTAATTTAATTATTCTTTAGTTGCGGTAAAAAACTAAAACTTTTTTATTTAATATGTTCTTGATGCGAGTATGGTTAAGGATTTAGTGGTTTTAAATTAAATTGACTGGCTGATTTAATTCTTTTGTATCTTAATAGATTGCATTTGTGGTTTTTTTTTTTTTTTTTACTTTAAAACCGTTTGGTGCATATGATTTTGTTTAGAAACCTAAATGATAATTGTAATTGTAATTATTTTCCCAAAATAATTGTTTCATTGATAGGTGTCGATATGTTGTGTTGTACTTTGAGCAAAGAGTGGAACTGATTGTGAGAATATGTTTGAACTTGTGGTGAGTTTGATTTAAGCTGATCTTTTGGTGGATATTGATACATTATAACGAAGGATTTCCAATCAAAAAAGGAACTCTCTTTTTTCTTTTTTAGGCTCAATACCTGCTTATTGTGAAAATGCAGAGTATTGGAATTGGAGTACTGCATGTTATCTTTCTTGTTTTAGGATAAGATTACAGTATTTACTTCCTCAGGCCTCTCATAAGTGAAGCTAATGAAACCATGGATATTGCTTCCTTAAGTTTATGTGTTCTAAAGCTTGAAAATGTTAGTTGTTGGCCAGTGAGTCATGCAACCAGCTTATGTAGAACCCTTAACCAGAGTTTTTGGTGTTAGTGTTGATGAAATGTGACTAAAAATTGGAGGGGTTTATTGGCAGCTTGACCATAGCTTATAAAATCATTGGTTAAGTCAATTCACTTTGAACGTGGTCAGACTTGCTTTAAAATCACTATATTCAACTTGGGTTTTTATCTTTTAAAGAAGGCTTTGGATGTGAGCTACGCTTATTAAGCCTGCAACTTTTTTTAGAAGTTGTTTCTGTTAAAAGTAAAGTAAGGTCTACCCTTAGTTTACACAACATTAAGTGTAAAATATAGGGAATTAAAAATTTTCTGCTGTTATGTTATTTTGTTTTGTCTCAATTTGGCTTCCAGCCTTTACTTATCAACTTGCTCATCTGGTCATTTGTGATGTGCTTCTAGTTGTGAGTTATCCAGTCCTGCTCTATGATCATTTCAACTTGTTTTCAGGAAAAACTTTATCAGTGGATTTGGAGACAACAAGAGGGAGGATCAAGAGTAACAACAATGGATATACTCAGTTACCTTCAGGTTTGTTTTGATTTTTCTCCTTTGACTATTTTTGATCTAGCATTCACTCTTTGAATGTGTTTGCTTTGTAGTTCTGTTATGGATACCTTTAATATATGTGGGTGCATAATGATAAGCTTTATGCAATTTTAGTTCTAATGTAGCTCTTGAAAAGCTCATCTAGGCTTCCTATTAAGGTTGAAATATCCCTTTTCCTTGGTTGTCTTTTTGAAATTGAATGACATATCTCTTCCACTTTTCTCTGTGTGTTAGATTCCTTATAATATTGACAATGTGCAAACCTGTGGTCTGTTAAAGCCATATCTGGTTACTATTCAATCTTAGGCTCTTATCAGATGATAAATGATAAAATGTTGAATCTATTTATATGTGGTTTCTTTTTTGTTTCTTAATCGTTCTGCAGCTAGTTTTGGCCACTAGGAAAGGCATACTAAAAATTTGGAGTTAAACTTTGTGTATTGTGCTGTTTAGACATTTAAATCGTTTGGAAGTGATGAGATGCAAAGTATGATGAGAATTATAACTAGAAGAGCTTACATCCTTGTTTTATGCTTTTATTTCAAGTAAAGTCATAAACAAGGATGAGAGAAAGTTATGTAAAATTACTAGCCTAGAATCTTGTTGTTCCTATTATAGAGAGGAGATGATTTAATCTAGTTGCATATAAGTTAGTCGATGCCGAGACTACGCAAGTCTTCCCTGTTGTAATAAGGTTTCTACTAACGTGGGGTAGTATTGTTGTGTGATAACTTTTGACCCAATTTTGCATGATTTTAAAGGGGATAATGTCCCATTTAATCCCTATACCTTAGAAAAAATATTTAATGTGGTGCCTGTAATAAAAAAATGTTCACTGTGGTACTGGAATTTTCATTCTCTTTACCAATGTGTCCCAAGTCTAACACGGTAAGAAAATCTGATGATGTGGCAATGGGCCAACCATAATTCACCATTTGGCTAAAAAATGCTGTCACTTTTTGGGTCAATGATTAGGATAGACACATGGCACGACCTATTTATTAAAAATTTTAAATTTTTATTTTTAAAAATAGTTGAAAATTTTATATTTTAAAACATAAAAATATAGTATTTTATAAAATATTTTTTAAAACAAAAAAACCCCCAAAACTTTTCAAAATAAATTTTTATTAGAATTAAAAAATTGTAAAATTTTAAAACTTTTCCTTTTTCTTTTTTTTTTTTCAAAATTTTAAATTTTATTGTTTAAAAATCTTTAGAAACAAAATTATTTATTTTTTAAAAAATTAAAATGAAATTTTTTTAAAATTACATTTTTATTTTTCGAGAAACAAGAAACAGAAATTTTAAAAAAAAATTCATTTGTTTCTTTCCTTCTCTCTCTCTCTATACTTCCTCTTCTCTCTCCGAATCCCCCCTCCTAATGGTCGAATCTGGCCAGTCACTGACCAGATCTGGCCAGCTGAGGCCAGATTTGGCGTCGATATGCCAGAAATGCCTGAAAGCAGGCCGGAATTGGTCTGAAATAAGCAGGATCTGCCATGTGTTGAAGGTCATTTTCAGTGTACAAATGCTGTATCTGACCTCAGCTGACCAAATTTAGTTGCTGATTGGCTGGATTCTTCCATTAGGAGTGGGGTTGAGAGAGAAGATGAAGGTGAGGAGAGAGAAGGAAAGAAAAAAAAAAGAATTTTTATAAAAGGTTTCTATGTTTTTTTCAAAAATAGTTTTTTAATTTTTTAAAAAATTATGATACATGGCAGCCATGTGTGTGCCACATGTGCAAGTTGAAACGGTCCGTTGGGTGATGTGGCATTTTCTTGTCACGTGTCACATTTTGATTGTTTAGAAACTATGTTGATAGATTTCGTTAACCGTGTTATTAATTGAGGTAGATTGATACACAAAATATATTCGGGTATCACATTTAACATTTTTTTAATATAGGTACCACGTAGAGATTTCCCTAAGGTTAAGGAGCTAAATTTAGCATTATCCCTTTTTATATCTGATGATTTTAGTCTTAAATATATTTAATTGATTTGTGAATTTTCCTGAATATTATTAAAATAAAACAAATGGTCCTTGTACATCCATAATAAGCTTGGGTTGATCTCCTGAAACTTTGCTATTTGATGAATATCCTATTCTCTCTGATGGTTGCTGTAAACACATCATTATGAAATCATTGTACCTCTTTCTTTTAGTAACATGACCAAAACCAGTTACTGAAATGTCTGTTAGGGAGAGGTCTGGGCAGGCTTGCAGTCAGGTCTATGTCACTAGGAACTGCTGAAACCCTTAATTGCCAGGCAGTTGTCTTATGATATGGATTTATCCGTAATAGAGGTGAGCCTTAGTTATAGGATATGCCATAAGAACAAATTTTCAGTTTCTTATTTGGATGATAGTTTATTCATATGTTAGAAACCTACAATTTAGTGGTGTATGTCTCTTATTTCGAGTCTGTTTTGTTTATTTCTCATATTTGAATCAGAAACAGTTATTGAGAGGAGTTATTATGCTGTTATTCAGTAGTTGAGTCTGCACAATAATCAGGTTTATGTCAACTTTCGGACAACTTGAGTGACACCATTACCGTAATGGTGAAAAGTATTGGTTACTCTTGGAATCTGAAAACTGTTAGTTAGGTTTTAATATTCTTGTTTTGGCCTCAAATGATATGTGCAAGCATATCTGTGTTTATTGCAAAGATGGCATGAATAGGTTCTCGCTTCTGAAGTGTGCGAACCGTTTTTGGCATACCTCACGCTTGTGTGTTTTCTGATCCTTTGCTCTTTGTGTAACTGATAATTATCTTTACTATATTCTGAAAACCTGAAAATTTTATAATCTGCTTGCAGAATGAGCTAGACTACTGCGGAGAGGAGCCTCCCATGTCACCGAGAGCACCAAGCCAACATCAGCATTCCCAGCCTACAATGCACTTTATGAATGCCAATTTCATGGTCTCTTCAGGCTCATCTGGCCAAACTGCTGGGCTGGGAACTCGGCCTGACCAGTGTGATCAGCAGCCGAAGAATTTAGTTTTCTCAAATGCTTTATCAAGTCCTGTTCGTCAGAGTCTTCAGCATTATCACATTTCTCAGGGAGGCTACTGTCCTAATGGTGGTCTGCCCTCGGGAAATGGAGCCAGGAATAATGAATCTAACTTTCTCCAACACCAGACTAGGGATTCTAATCCTCTCAGCTCCAATGATTCCTCAATGGACATGCACGCAGATAGTCCATCTCATGAATCTACTTATTGAGAATGCGAAGGTATCCCCTTTCGATCGCCCCATGATTGAAACATCCAGATTGGCTGTTCAGATTGCATCACCATTTGTTTGTTGCTGTTACCAAAGTTAAGGAAGCGCAACATAAGGATGGTTACTTCATACAAAATGAACACATGGCACTGGTGACTGGTTGAAAGCGTTTGAAGAAGAATAGTCTAGTGTGTTGTGTTTGCATAGCGCAGAATGGTGTTGTGTTTGCATAGCACAGCATGGTATGAATTTATCAGTTTATGTGTTTTGAGTCTATTTGCTTGGAGGTCTTAAATTTCATATGTAAGGGCATTTTGTTCAGTCAGTACTCCTACTTATAAAAGAAAATATCAAACTGCTTGTTAAATTTCTCTCAATTTTTACTTTTTAAGATTTCTTTGTGACTGCTTCCTAGGATTTGTTCATTTTGTCTCTGTAAAGTCTTAGTTCTGAATATTTGCTCTATACAGCGTCTATATATATTCTGGTTATCAATATTGCTTGTGATTCATGATATTTTTCTTAACTAATTGGATCATTTACCATGTAACTAAGTAATGCATGTGTAACCATAGTGTCTGGAATAAAATACCTTTCCCAGGTTAATAAGGAAAAGGGCCTTGAAAACGGCCTCAGCAGATCGAGGTGAAAACTTTTGAGTTGCAGTCTTAAACCTCAAATTCATAGTTGAGTTGATACTTGATGCTTCCAGACTCACAGGTTGGGATAGAGCTTCGGCAAAGAGAAATGGAATTTGGTTTTCTGATGCTGCTTTTGCTTAGATTCAGCGTTCTTTCGGCCCTTCATGCTTTGCCTGAGATCAAGGTTAGAGAAAATTAGATTTTGATATGAAAGTATTATTACACTGTACTGGCATAACCTGCCACCTCAAAAAATTTTCCCCAGATTGCTTCACTCTTACCTCTAGAACACCCCCAATCTTGTTACTTTCTTCAGAATCTCCTCTTGAGTGGAAAGGGAATACGAAACCAAGTTCCCTAGCAAAAAAAGGGAATTGTTACTTCCTGGATCATTTGCTTTGTTGAAATGAATAAGCTGTCTTTACTTCACTTTTGTAGGTCAAAGTCTAAAATATATAGAGCAATTTCTTTTCTAAAACTCTTTTTGGTGCCCCATGGAATTGAGGATAAGATATCATGAACTGCCTAATTACAGTTTTTAAAGTGACAGATTTAACAAAGAAACGAGGTACAAGGGACAAGTAAGCACTACATAAAGCTTATTTGCATGTGTTGGGAAGTTGCATTCTTTGTTGTTGCTGTCCCGTTGTAAGTCTACCTTGATTCATGAAAACAAACAAGTTGAAAATTGGGAATAGAGATGAACGTTCCTGATGGTATCATGGGGCGGTGTCGGCACCATTGGCAAAAGCAGACAATGGGGGATGGGGTCCAAAAACCATTCCAAGTTCACATGCAGCAGAGCAGCCCTCTCTTTCATTGGGTTTGACAAGAAATGAACATGCAGCTCACCTACCAGCAATACTCTCACATTCAAAGTTCCTGCATTAGGGAATCCCATGCAACTTGTTGACCCTCGTTTCCGGCCTGGGAAAAATGATTGAGGCTCTCTTCCTTGTAAAGAATGTATCAATAATTCCTCGACTCTTTGACAAACAGATTTGCTGCCTTGTGACCCCACGAACCAGGCTTCTTTTGCCCAATCCCCCATATGCAGGTCACTTCCCAAAACCATAACTTTTTTGACTCCTCAATGATTGAAGTAACAAGGTTAAGTTGATTATATTAGTTGAAGGAGGCAAGCTTTTTGTGTTTGGAAGGCCATGCTTATTGCTTAAAGGGGTTGTCTTAATTAATGCCTGGAATTAGCAGGCTCTGTGGCAAAAACGCGCTTCCCCAACTTTTAACTGATTCTACACTTTAGGCTTTCAATCAAAAAAGTGAAATTTAGATGAAAGATATGATGTTGAATCCCCACACAAGTTTGTCGGTTCATTGTTTTAAGCCAAATATATTGTAATTACATCCATCCCTTCCAATAAAAAAAAACATATTAAAAAAATAAAAATTTATGTAAATAAATTAAAAACTTTCTCAGATAATATATTTAAATAAATGTTAAGATTGGATAATCCGGACGGAAGATATGAGTTGAGTGCCATGAATGAAAGATAAGGTTGGGATAGAATACATGTAAAAAAGATGGAAATGAAATGAATAGTATGGCCTACTGAGTCTAGGATTGATTATCCCTCTCCCTTACCCAAATATAAATATTCCTTGAGAGAATTAATTTCGTAAAGATCAGAAACTGCAATCATTCTGGCTGTCTTTGAAAAAGTTGTTTTCCCACGTTTTCTTTTCATGCCACATTAACTCCATGATAAGCATGAGAATAGGCAGATACGCATAAAATTTTATAATTAATTAATCTCAATTACAGTTCATGGTCCACTTATACTCCACATCTAGGAATATTTGATTGTAAGTTAAATACACGTTGGAATTGACTAATATATATTGACCTTTTGTGGGTAGTAGAGGTTTTATGCATTGGGTTTCATTTTCTAACCTGCTAAAAACTTGAAAACATAATTTGACTGGTGAGGATCTTTGTTCTTTTGAATTTCCTTATATGGAGTTTTGGAATTATGAATCCCCTTAGATACGATCCTTTTGATGAGTCATACTTGCAGCTAAAATTATAACTAGAATACAAAATCGAGTTGTGAGAATTAATGATTATTATGATTTATATATAACGAGAATAGATGATCGGTATGATCAAATTTTAATGATCAAATACATTCTAAGCATAATGAGCTAAACCCAAAATAAAAAAGATGTTTATTTGTCAAATAAACAAACAAATTAATGGGAAAAAAAGAAGAAAAAGAAAAAGTTATGAATCCCTGATGGAAATGCAGGAGCAAATTGATGCTGGTTTTGGTTAGCTTCTTCTGAGAAGGAAAAAGCCAATTTGCAGTCTGTAGAGCTTTGAAAAAGGGTAGGAATTAAGTTGCCAGCCACTACCCTGAAATAATATTAGGCGTGGATGGGAAAGTTTGCCTTGTTCAATATTCCAAAGGTATAATAAATGGAAATGCCTTCCCCTTTTATTGCTACCATGTAAGGGAATCATTCCACCGCAGTAACCTGCCATTATTTATTCTTCGCAAGCCTTGGAGCCCCTAACTCTTCTTTATATCTTCAACAGGAATAAACGAGATTATGGCATGGGGAGATGGCCACTTCAAAATTTGTACATATAATAGAATATGGTCTTAAGTTAGTTATCATCTCTGTTTTAACTGTATACATCTTGGACTCCATTCTTTTATATTTAGCAGCTTGCGTTTCTGTTATTGCAAAATTTAGATATAGTACTTCAATTATTAAGAAAAATTCAAACAAATTTAAAATTTTTTTATTTCTTTCAATTAATTTTTTATATTTTTATTTTAAAACAATTAAGTTTTTATAGTTAACAGCTAATTAGTTATCTTAAGTTAAAATATTACATATTATTTTATAAAATGTGATGTTGACGTGATATATTAATATGCTATAATAAATGATGACGCGATATGATAGCATAGTCATATCACATTTTCACTTTTCACTTCACCGTCACGTGTAGGGTATACAAAATGACAAATGACAGTCTTGACTAATTACAGTTAGTCATTATTAATTATAAAAATTTATTTGATTTAAAATAAAAATATAATTGCTTGATTAAACGTAATAGAAGAATAAAAATTTATTTGAATTTTTTTAAATGATTTAAGAGATTTTTTAAACCATTATACCAAAAATTTATAAATTATGAGGACCAAGAAATGGTAAAGAGACCAAAAATTTTATAACAGCTTCAATAATTACACATATTTTTTTTTGAGCGTAAACCTAAAAAAAGTCCTTAAACTATTTAAAAAATTTTAATAAATCTTTATATTTTTATTTTGAACTAAAATAACATTTATGATTAATAATGAATTTAATTAAAATATCACTTGTCATTTTATACTATTTGATATTGACGTGACATATTGAAATATCATAATTGATAATGACGTAATATGTTAAAATAATATAGTTGATAATGATGTGACATGATCATGTGTCATTTTTTATCGTCTACATCGGTGTTATATCAATGGCACGTGAGTATAAAATAACAAGTAGCATTTTGATGAATGCAAATTAATCAATCATTAATCATAAAGATTTTATATGACCCAAAATAAAAATATAAAAATTTAATTAAACATAATAAAAGTAATTTACATTATGTCATTTTTATTTTATTTTATAAAAATTTACATATATGTCTTTCATGTTTATATATTTTGTTTTCTTCTTGGTAAGAGAGAGAGAGAGAGAGAGAGAGAGAGAGAGAGGGGAATATGAGCACAAGTAAGAATAATGGCCAGAGATTAATGTGGGAATATATGCAACCAAAAATGCGCTTTAAAAAGGAAAAGAAAAGAATGATTGACTAAAGCATTGAGATGAAGATTTAGTGGCTTAATCCTCCCCACCATTATCTGCTTTGAGCACTCACTCACATTCATTTCCCTTTCATTGCAATTTACAAGCTACCTTCCTATAAAGGTTTGGTGGTCCTTCTGACACCTTATTAGATCATTTTAATGGCAGGCAATACATGACCATTCTTCAACTTTTCTCTCCTTTTTCTTTTCTTTTCATTCCAGTTCTTGTTTTCTTCCCCTTCAAAATTTGACATCTTAGCTTTCTTTCTCTAAACCCAACTGGATTTACTCTATCACTTCTTTTAACTTATTATTTTAGCTTTTATTTTATATGAAGTTAAGTTATCTTTTAAAACATAATATTAAAAAAATTCCTTAAATTATTAAAGAAATTTTAAATAAATTTATATTTTTTATTACATTTAATCAAGGTTTATATTTTTATTTTTAGATCAAATAAGTCTTTATAAATATTGATTTACTAATTGTTATTAACCAAAATGTTTATTTGTTATATTATACTCACGTGACATTAACGTGAAAAGTAAAAAATGCAATATGATTATGTTATCATATTACATTAACATACTATATTATCATATATTATCGTATATTAACATGTCATATCAGTATCATATGACGTAAAATAAAAAGTGATATTTTGACTAAGTCTATTATTAATGATAAAAATTTATTTGAATTAAAATAAAAATATAAAAATTTATTGGCTCAAAATAAAAGTTTAAGAGTTTTATTGAACAAAATAAAAGTATAAAGGCATATTTAAAATTTTTTGAATAGTGTAGAGTTGTTTTAGATATTATATTTTTTTAATTAAGCAAAGAAAATAAATAATATTGAAAAGGATTCAAATTCTTTTTTTTCTTATTTAATCATAATTGAGAAAGAAAAAAATGAAGGAATTAAAATGACGTTAATAATAGTGAGCTAAATTTTTTGTTTTCTCTTTCGTCAAAGTTGGTGTCTGTTATAGTTCCAGAAAGGGGTGAAACAAGTACATACACATACAGTTTAAATTAGTTAATGCCTTTAGCACTTCTAGAAAGAGTAAAAAGAGATTTAAGATTAATTAATAAATATAAATATAATTTTAATTAAAACTGAGATGCAACCGCAAGCAAGCAAACAAAAGCAGGCTTTCGTCTTTATATAATTACCTTCCCAACACACACAATTTCACAGCACATCTTACTTTTCTTTGTAAAGTTTTTATATATATATATATATATATATTTATATTTTTTTTTAATTTTTGAGAATACCAAAACAAATAAAAAAATAAAAAAGGAAATAAAGGACCCCATCGCTATCATGCGCCATGGATGTCATCTATCCCTATCCTTCACTTTAAATAATTCCAACCAGAAGTTAACGCATTCTTTTTATTTTCTCCCCTCACTCCAAGAATTTTTTTTTTTTATCGTTTATATTTCTAAATTTCCCCCCTCTCCAATTTTCCAGTTCCTCGCCGATTTATTCGTACGTTTAGCTGCGATCGAACATGCGGGCGCCGCCGCTTTAGTTCACGGGTTTTTTTCCTACTCTTCAGATCCGTTTCATCGCCATCAGGTAAATTCTCACTTGCCTTTTTTTTTTATCTGAATTTTCCTGTTTGTTTCCCGAGAAAATAACAGGAAATGAAAACAAAGATTTTTGAATTTGAACTGTTCGCTGCTAGTTTTGTCTGTTTTGTTTTTCTTTTTTTTTAATTCTTTCATTTCAATCAAACAGAGCATTGTTTTGAGCTGGTCCTTGTTATGTTTAAAAGTAGACAGATCTTAAATGACTCTTAAATTAATTTATTTTTTATTTAACTTTTTTATTAGCGTTGATACTCTTAAGACTTTCTGTATATTTATTGAATGATGTTGCTTTCTTTCATGATTTTGTAATTTATCTTTTTTGAATTTAAAATTAAAAAAATTAATGTTAATTAATTAAATAATAATTTATAGATCTTAATTGTGTGTGGTTGTGAAATTTTAATGAGGGGATGAACATGTTGATAATTATTACAGTTTTGGGGAACTAAGTAGTTGTGTCTGCAATAAATTTTGGTTACCTAGGATTGCACTTCATCGGTGACTATTAAAGTTTATTTAAGAGCTTTCATTGATTGTTAAATTTGATTATTTGGGAAGTTTTGGAAACTTCACTGACTGTGAGATACGGGTGGATGAAGGAGTTGGGGGTGGTTTGGTTCAGTTTGTGACTGGAGGGGAGTTGAAAAGATAAAAAAATAAAGTGTTGTCTGGGTGCCCCAGATGAGAAGAACTGATGTTATTGACAGTAGAAGGAGGAGGGTTCTTCTCTTCTTCAGCATCCGGGTATAGCAAGGGCTTGACCCTTCTTCTCTTGGGTCAGAAGCACGAGGACAGGCCCATGAGAGTTTCGCCGTGGAACCATTACCAGTTGGTGGACCAAGAACCTGATCCTGACCTCCAGCTGGCTTCCATCAAGAACCGGCTCTCCCGCGGGTGCGCCTCTTTTGTCTGCTTTGGTCGCACTTCCGCAGGGCTTGATACCCCATCTCCCTTAAAAGTTGGCCCTGTTCAACAGCAGGATGTCTTGCCAGGGCCACTTGTTTCAGATAAGAGTAATGATCACACATCTCATCTTGAAGATGGCAATAGTAATGCAAGAAAGGTTGCTCTTAAAAGTAGTTTGAAGAAGCCATCAAATAGTACTCCAGTTCCTCTTGAGGGTGTTAATGACCGTGAGGCATCAGGGGAGAAGGATGGTGATGTCCCTAGTCACACAGAACGAAGAAAGGTGCAGTGGACAGATGCTTGTGGTAGTGAGCTTGCTGAAATCAAGGAATTTGAGCCCAGGTATGAGAAATTTCTGCTCTAAATTAAATTTTATGAGCAATGCAGTACAATTGTCAAAAATATTTAAGTTTGTGTAAATGATGTTGTCATATGCTGTCTGTGTCTTAGTTTATGTGCATCATGAACTTAAAAGTAATTTATCTGTCCAGCAATTACCTCTAAGCTTGTCATACTTTCTCTATTTCTTTCTTTTGTTCTTTTTTAATTTTTTTAAAGCTAGTTATATAAAGGTGTTTTGGCATTACTGAATGGCGTCCTCTATAAATCTCTGGACCCTCATCCCGACAGGTTGTGAAAATGTTCTGATTTCAAATAATACGTTCCCTTGCTTGGGAAAATACTAAAGGTTTTCTGTAAGTTCGGCTGATCCTATTGCAATTTGTGCTGCAAATCAAAATAGGTTGGTGCAGTCTTATTCTGATCCATTGTTTTACTCAATGAATAGTAACATAGGAAAATATGTGGTATTTAGTTCTTAGAAGTGTAGAAGCACATGTGGTCAGGGGTTGAAAACTTGAAATTGGGTCTGATGACATGCCACATATATATGAATTGAAATTTTCTATTGATACCTAATTTTTTGAAACCTTCAGCCGCTTTATAAAGAAGCCTTGCTACTGGTTACTTGGTATGATTCATGGTTGCATAGTTCCTGGTTTATATGATTGTTTAAGCTAGTCTAGTTCAGAAACATATTGTCTTTGCTAATATTCGAGCTCATTTGGTTTGTCAACCCCCTCAAACTTGGCATCTAGCCTATATGTTTTTCTGGATTTGTTTCTATATTCAACAAAGTTGTGAATAGGTAGATGCTGCCAAACCACATACATGGATCTGATCTTGGACTGGTGGCTCTCATGGTTTCACACGTGAGACATGTCTATGTATGTGATCTGTTTGACATAATGTAAGAAGTTGTGGTGTGAATCTGTCAGCATATTTAGCATACATCTGTGGATTTTGAAAGGTATTTGAGAGCTTTTTTTATACTAATTTGAACAGTAGCAGTCTTTAGAAGAAATGTGCTGCATATTTAGTTTATAATTTATGAGGTTCAACCCACTCAACCTGCTTCTGATGTATTTTAGCTGAATATCGTATTAGTAGGTGTACACTCCTGTGCTTATGGTGACACAGCTGTCTTGTTTCTACAAATTTTCTAATCCCCATGTTTTCTACACAATGGTGGCTCATACAAAGAGATACATGTTGAGTGGCATCTATGCTAATAGAAGTTATGCAAATGGTAGAGGCATTCTTATTTGGCCACACATCTGAGGAGTATGTTAATGCAGGGTGAAGAATTATATATTACTTCCTTATCTGATTAACAGATTCATTCTGTTGGTTTTATGCTAAAAAATCTGTCACAACCAGGTTAATAAAATTTAATTCTTAGTCAATAATACTATCTAGTGTTTTTTATTTGTGTAAAGCAGAATTAAGTTTGAAGGGGGAAATATTTTCTGGTTGGTAATATTTTTCTTTTGGTTCTAATATAAATATGGGGAAACTCCTTGACATAGCCTAAAACTCATTAATTTGATTTGACAATAAAATCAGAATGAATATGATTGATATGCCCCCACCATCCTATTTAAGTTATTACATAACCAATTGAGTAGAAGACGTTATTATTTCGTAGTAGTTGGTGGCATAATGAGTTATGACAGATTGTTATAAAAATTATATAGGTGGAAGTAAAGTTCTGTAGGACAATAAATATTTTCAAGCTTGAAAAGAACAGAGTTTAGAAATGCTGATGGTGTATACTTATGAATGTTTCTCCTTCAGATCACTGAGATAGGGTAGTGATTGCTCTATGAAAAAAAGAATTCTTGAATGTATTTATTTCACATGGGTAGCTAATATGTCAGCTCCATTTGTAGAGAAGACACCTGATTTAATATGGATCTTGAAAAGTGAACTCAATTTTTAAAAGTTTATAACTTTTTCCATCATTTTATGTTATTTTCAAATTTATCTTTTTTTTTAGGAATTAAGAAGTATGTTATTTTCATATCAATTTTTACTTGATCATCATGTCAACATATCAAAAAGCAACTAAATGGGACAGCTGATTTTCTTATTTTCATCCATACAATGGGTGTTCGGTTGGTAGAGATTCAACTTTAGTTCCATTTTGGAGCTCTCTGTTTGCTGTGCATGGAGGCATTCTTCTTTGACTCCTATAGGCTGTTCAATCTGTTGTGGTATATGAGTGGTGGAACATTGCTTGCTTGTCATTAGAGTGATGGCTAAAATTTGTGTTGCGCATCATATAACTGAAATAAGGGAGCTATCATTTTGAATAAGGACTGGACCCTTCACAACATAAATGCAAATAATAGCAATCTTGCTGCAAAACATGCCTGTGTTCTTTGCTGAAACTTCCCCTTGTAGATTGCACTGTTGTTTTAAGGATACACACTAGTAAAATATAATTAGCTAGAATGATTTAACGTATTACTTTTTATGCATTTTTTACCCTTTAGGAAAATATAATTAGCTAGAATAATTTAATATATCACTTTTTATGCATTTTTTGCCCCTTTCTGTTACCTCACTTAATTCAAAGGTGTTGTAGTCACTGACTTACTCATTAATAGGTCTATTAGTTAGAAGGCTTGAAAATTCAATTTAAGTTCTTTCCCTGATTTCTAGCATATAATTTTTATTATCACTTAGCATTTATTTTCAATGTGAAACTTACGTAAATTATCATTGAACACAATGGCTTTCTTCACTCTCTTCCCTGCTAATATCAAGGGGTGATTTTTTTTTTTTTTTTGATTAATTCTTTGTTTTTTGCCCTTACCTTTTGGTGTTGCACTCAAATTTATATTTAAGTTCTTGGTTTATATGAGTCCTTGTTTTCTTATAACCCACACCTCTTTTCTCTTTTTCTTCAGGGGAAAAAAGAAAGCTTTGACTTTGTATAGAAAACTGAATGGAAAATTTAAGGAGTGTTTACCCTAAGAGATGTTTTTGTGCTTATTTTTGCCATAATATTTAAAAAAGTCTTTAACCTATTTAGGAAAATTCTAATAAGCTCTTAATTTTTTTATTGCATTTAATCAAGCTTTTATACTTTTATTTTGAACCAAATAAATTCTTATGATTAATGGTTTATTTAGTTAAAATGTCATTTGTTATTCTATATTATGTGGTATTGATGTTGCATGTTGACATGCCATAATGGAAGATGATGTGGCCTGTTGATGTGACATAATTACATAAAAATGTGGTTTTTTCACATTTCACAAGTGATATTTTGACTAAGTCAATTATTAGTTTTGATCCAAAATAAAAATACTAGGGTTTCATTTAACGTAATAAAAGCATAAGGGTTTATTTGAATTTTATTGAATAGTTCAGGAGTTTTTTCAAGCATTATACCTTGTATTTTTATTTGTTTGATTAGCTTGTCAATAAGATCCCATCTACATAATTAGTCAAATATGTGTTTTGTTTTTTGGTTCACGAGTTTTGTAGAATGGTCATATCATATGCTTATATAACAACAAATCACCATTTAGGGGTTATCTTCCATCCTTTATTTTTTATTTTCATTTATTGTGTCAACTGATATGCGTGCATTCTATGCCATCAGCATGGGCTACCTAATCAGTTTCCTATTTGAATGTGGTTCCATATTCCAAAATTGTTAAATATACCGAATTGTATCCATTTGTATGGTTTGCAGTAATTCCCTAGCATGAGCATCTGTTTTCAGACGGTGAAGATCCTATGTTCCTTGTGTATATTTATTTAACCTGTTCATATATTCTCCTTTCTTGTTTATTCATCATTTTTTTTTAATATTCAAATTACCTTGTACTTTATTTTTTGAAAGAATTACATTGTACTCTCTTTCTGATATTGTATGTTTATTAAATGGCAGTGATACAGGTGGTTCAGACGATGAATTCGAGAGTGGAAGTGAAAGAACATGTTCATGTACGATTATGTAGTTTGGCCATTATGCTGAGTTGAATGATGCATAAGGTAAATTGCTGCTAACAGAGATTGTGATATGTTGGAAATGCTCAATTGATTTGTGGGCAAAGAAGAAGCAAGATTTTTGATTCTAAATGAAAAGCACCAATAGAGAGGAGCTATCCATCTTTGTGGCCACCTTAGTTGGACTGATCTTTTGTGTCTATATTTAATATTTAATTTGAGATTTCAATTTTGTCATCCTGGGCCTCACTTTGTTTTCTTATATTATTATTATTATTATTCTTGTTGCATGACTCTGTTGTTCATTATTTCCATGGTAATTAATGTGTTATATTTTTTTCAGCTCAATCATATTTATATGTAGTTAGGAAGGATGTTTGTGCTGTGCTTGTCCTGCTTAGAAACATTGTACTACTGGTTTTGTGACAGCAAAGTTTGGTACAAATGGAGGCCTTGTAGATTTCAATGAATATCTAATGCCCTTATACTTGATTTAACATGAATAAATCTGACAGCAAGCTTTCTGTTTTGCTGAAACTAGGTTTGATGTTGAATATCTTTTTTTCACTTCAATGAGCAGAAGGGGTCATGTTTGCTTGACCCTCATTCTTTTACCTTGTGCTCTTCAACTCTACTTTTTCTTTCGTTTAATAAGTGGATGAACTGTGAAATGTAAATGTTTAGTAGTTCTCTGAATCATCAAGTGTAAAATATGAGCTTTCTTATGGTGGGATTAACGTTAAGGGTATGTTTGGTCGGCAGGAAATAGTTAAGATCTCCTTCATTATCTCGTTTGGTTCATTTTTTTAATAAAGGAATACTCATTTTTAAGATTGACCCTTCATTGAAAATTCCCTTGATGGTAACTGGTTCGAGTTTTAGAAATAGAGTTTAAATAATTATAGATAAAACTGATCTTGTTTAGCATGTGAAGTTATTAACTCTCATAATATAAAATAGGGTAAAATATTTTTACATTTGGAAATTTTAATTAAAATTACATAAAGGTTCATTGGTATGAATATTAACTTTGTAGGGAGCGTGCTAGATCTTCCAGATCTGGTTAGAAAAGAATGGTAAAATTTTTTTTAAGAAAGAAAAAAAATTAAAAATGAAAAATAAAGGTTTTTATGATATTGTAATTTTTGATATGTTCGAGAGTAAAATTGTTTAAAAAATATTACAATGTTAGAAAATTAACGAAAATTTTAATGATTGAGTAACGGTTGGATTTATGTGTCTAACAATAAATAATTTTTTTAGACGGAGTGTCTATTTTTCAAATTAATAAATTTTTATATAATTTTGATCAAACTAAAAAGTGTATGGGTATTTTCTTTTATAAATTATTATATTAAAAATAAATAATTGATAATTAATAAAAATTATTAAATTAATAATATTTTAATAAAAAAGAAATTAAAAGAGAAAAAAGGAAAATTGAAAATTGAGAAAATATAAAAAGAAAAGAAAATAAAATTTATATTAATATTTTGGATAAAATATTTTTATTCTTTAAGTTTTGATAAAAAATTTAAAGAAATTTATTGATTTTTAAAATAAACACTTCGTTTCAAAAAAATATTTTTCATTAGACAAATAAGTTGTGTCGTTAATTAACAGTTAACATTTTCATCAACTTGCTAACATGATAAAAATAAAAAAATAATTTTATTAATTTATTATTAATTAAAAAA
Organism: Theobroma grandiflorum; assembly: GCA_036013995.1. Lineage (NCBI taxonomy): Eukaryota > Viridiplantae > Streptophyta > Magnoliopsida > Malvales > Malvaceae > Theobroma > Theobroma grandiflorum. The sequence continues at coordinate 13,483,873 of CP142126.1, forward strand.
AAACTCCCTAGTGGGGAACCCCAAATTGAGCTTTATAAGGAGCATGAATGCTCCCCCTAGGGAGCCCAATCGAGACTCGCAAGGGTGCACGTGGTGCTCCCTTTCCGGTGCTCCTTATTTTTTTTTTAATTTTTTAAAAAATATACTAATAATTTTTAAATTAATAAAAAATATTTTAATTTTTTTATTATTTTTATTAATAATATTTGTACTTTTGAAGTGAAATGTTTATTTTTAAAATTAATAGATTTTCATATAATTTTTATCAAAACGTAAACAATAAAAGCATTTTATTTTAATATTTTAATAATAATATATTAAATTATTATTTGATAATAACATTATCAAAACTTAATGAATGTTAAAAATTTTATTAAATTATAATTAAGAGTGTTTTAGTTGTTTTATTAGTTATTTTTTACTATTTTAAAATTATTTTTATCAATTTAATATTAAAATAATATTAAAATTTAAATTTCATATTACGAACCAAATTACATAATATTTATTGTATTTTTAACTAATAATTATTTTATTTTCAAGGCTGTTCATTTCACTTTGCGGCTACCAAAATCTGAAAATAGAGAAATTAAAATAAAAAAAGCTCTGAGTAACCAAACCAATGATGTTCAGTACACTCAAACAAAAAAAAGCGGCCTACCCGCAGAGAAAGCGCGTGATATGGTGAAATCGAGTTGTGGATGACGTGTTCTCACGCGCTTAAGAAGGCAGTGGCGCCAATTAGCCAACCAAGCATGGACCAACTATATTTCGAGCCATGTGTCTGTTGAAACTTGGCCACGCCTTATCCACACACCCCATTGGTAACACAATCTTAAACTTGTAAAGAACATTAAAACAACACACACACACACAAAAACAGTTGCAGAAAACCAGCACGGAAGGGAAAATGTCTGTGGCGTCCTCAATCCCATGTATCAAAATCCCAAACCCTTCATCCCCATGTTCCTCTTCTTCTTCTTCTTCTTCTTCGTCATTGTCCTCCACTTGTTGTAGATTGTCTACGACAGCCAAGCCTTATATTGTGACCATCAGGAGTTCTCAGACCGAAGGGCCTTTGAGAAGACCTGTGGCACCTTCTCCACCACCACCTTTGAAACCAGTTCCTCCTTCTCCATCACCACCGCCGACACCTCCTCCTTCTTCTTCGCCTCCGCCAAAGCCGGCTTCTGTGGCAGCTGCTGGAGACCAGAATGTGATCACTTTGGAGTTTCAGAGACAGAAGGCAAAGGAGATGCAAGACTACTTTAAGCAGAAGAAGCTTGAGGAATCAAATCAAGGGCCTTTCTTTGGGTTCCTTGGGAAGAATGAGATTGCTAATGGAAGGTAAATGGAATATGCCCCTCTTTTTCTTTTCTTTTCTTTTTTTTTTATCATAAGTTTGGTTATATGGGTTTTTGTGGGTTTTGATGCTTTGAGGAATCTTGTTAAATGAAGTTACTGTCTTGTCTTGATTAAGAAGTGAACGATTGCACTGATGGATATGATGCTGAATTATGAAAGTTGTCGACAATACAGAACCTAAGGACTCCAAGGTAGAGCCAATTGAGAAACCAGCAAAGAAATGAATAAAAGGAGACCTGATTCTTACTTAATTGCTCGTAGAGACAGAAATTCTGTCAGGGTAAATTAGCCTCAGTGATCTCTATTTACAGTTTTTGTAGTTGAAGACAATGTTAGGATTGCATCTCCACTTTCTGTGCTGCTGCCGTAATCAATAACAGCATGTCTTATTATAAGCAAATCAAAGCTGCTGTTAGCAGTGGAAAAGTTTAAACAAATTCATAAGTAAACACATATTTTGATTTTGTTGATGTGTTTCCTTTAATTGTTTTGTGTTATCTAAATAGAAAAGAGGAAAGACAAGGATACTCAAACAGTTCTTTCTGCTTCTTCATCACTCAACTGTCCATCACCCATTTTTAAATTCCATACATTCAGCAGTGAGTTTCATGAGTATATTGGCACTGACATGTGTTTTGACATATGAATTGTTTGACAATTGAACAATTTCATACCAGCAATGCTTTCTAGGCAATGGCATGGTTCAATTTAAGTAGACAATCCAAATATTTAGCCTAGAGTATTTGTTTTTAAATGTGTCGGAGGGGAATACTGGTTTCGGCTTGGAGGAACTTATGGTTGGAATAATCACTGCTCCACCCACAGTCCAACAAAGCTATTCTACATCTGATGTTCATACCTTATTTGTTTGAAAATTTTCATTAAAATAATTGACTGCTATTTCTGGGACTGTTCATATTCCTCTTTTAGTGGTCCTTGTGAGGACTTGTGTTCAGGACATCAACCATATTCTTTTTACCAAATTTTAAGAACTGGCCAATTTGCCTGAAGCCCTTGAACTGGACCGGTATAGAAGTAGGCTCCCAACTATTGGCAAGCATAGAAGGGAACTGTGATACACGGTGACTGTTTTTTAATTGCTTTTTTAAATAATTTTGGTCAAGTATAAAATTTGAGTTCAAAACCTTATCAGTCCATTAGTGCCTTTAGCAGCTTGGCAATAACTTATGAGCACTGTGCTTGATGTTGAGAGAATATTTCATACTAGTGTCCATGAGCTCCATGTCCAGAAATCTTCATATCTAAATTTTAAAATTCACCATTTTGTAAGCAAAATATAAAATTTTGGAAGAGGATGGACCTCCTTATACATCATGCATTTATTTGACCTAAACCTATACTAAAGGAATATGGTATTTAATAAGCTCACACCATGCTACTCCCTCCTTGAATGAGTATTTCTTATCTGCATTCTTTCATAAATGAATTCATCAAATCTCGCATGGTTAACAACAAAACTTTATTTCTTTTTAGTTTCCTGCACATTGATATTGTTTTTTACATGATGTCAATTTATACCACCAAATAGCTTCCTGTGAGATATTTAGACACATATGCATTCTTAAACTTGAAGGCCTCTTAGTTTTGACGAGGATAAGCATAATTGAATGTTACACATATTTGACTGTTTCGGTAAGATTTATTAATTTTCTATTATATTTAACCTGTAAAACCCTTACCTTGGCTACTTGGAGTTGGGTACAGGAATTGTCATGCAAATACTTACTATAGGGTAGGATGACTGATTTTGGGGATGTTGGTATCGCAGGTGGGCAATGTTTGGCTTTGCTGTTGGGATGCTAACAGAGTATGCAACAGGCTCGAACTTTGTTGATCAAGTAAAGATCATGCTCTCCAATTTCGGGATTGTAGATTTGGATTGACTCCTTTCCTTGCACCCAATGCTATCCATACTGTTTGATTTTCTGTAGTAATATCCAATGTTTTGTTCGCAACTTCCTGAGCAAGTTGTTTGCTATCCTCATTGCTTGATCGATCAATTATAACAAAGCTGTATCCAAACAGTTTGCTTGGTTTTCACGTATACAAGTTCTTTATTTTGATCGTCTCTATAGACCAGGAGCCTTTTGAAAGCAGAAAAAAGATGCAGCATCATAGTTGGTGAATAGTGATGGTCTCTCATAAAGACCAACAAAACATGGTTGTGACCATCATCGGTAGACAGACCAAGAATAGCAATATCATGCAACAACTTGATAGTATTTCAGCAGTTAGTTCCCCCCTTGTTAGATTCCGATCAAATTCTACAGTATAAAATGCATCAGATGGTCAGCTATGATCGTCCTAAGTAGAGCAGAACAACACTACATCTGCAACAGTTTATCATCCTTGACATTCATTTCCATATGGCATATATAAGAGTAACTAAAAACATCACAAATGTGACGTGCAGTGCCTTTTGCTGATACAACATCCTTGCTTCCAGTCCATCCGGTTGAGGCTCGGGCCTTGCTATTCTTGCCTATAACATTGCTTTTCTGGTTTCCCATGAATGCCACCCAGCAACTACAGGGTTTGAGCCATTTCTGGTCCTTTGTGCATGATCTTCAGTTGGAGGTGAATCATCTTCCTATGGTTGATAATGACACATCTTAACTAATTCAACTTGCTGCAATAACAAGCAAATTCAGACATGTTAAAATTCACAAATAGAGATTCAGACACGAATCCTTCCATATTTTTTCTCACAAAGATCAGATTTTATCTTTTTAAGTCTTAAATCATCAATCCTAGTAGATACCTTATATCAGAAAAGCATATGGATAAACAATAACATGATTTCGAAAGGAAACATTTGACTCATGTTACCTAATATGACATATATACGACTAAGCAATTGTTCCCATATTGTGCCATGGGTTGTCACAAACTAGCTTTGACAAGGGACTGAAGAGTAGTAACATAAAGAACTTCACTATGCTGGCATATATTCCTAAAAGATCATCTAGAAGAACAGGCCAGGTCATGAGAATGGTATTTCACTGATAACAGCTTCTTCAACTGGTTCCCAGGAAATGCATTAACCATTATAAGCTCATATATAGTTTTCAAGTTCTAGCATCTGAATCTGAAGGAGTCAAGCATGGTGTTTAACACAGGGAATAACATGAATAGAAGGGCTTTTCAAGTAAGGTATGCTTCACAAGTCAGATATATATATATATATATATATGTCCTCATCCTTCACATTACCAATAAATCACACTCATTTCCATGATTACTTACCCTTGCATATATACTAGATCATGGAGGAAAATTTTAACTTTTAAGTAGTAATGCTGTTACAGCTTACTGAAGTTGCAAAAGAGAACCTCACCTAAAGAGCAAGCCTAGCACCACTGAATCCTACTACTCCATCAATGGGCATCAATGGTGTTTTGAGTACACGGCTATCTATTTCATATTTCCATGATTGCTTACCCTTTGCATATACACTAGATCATGGAGGAAAATTTTAACTTTTAAGTAGAAATGCTGTTACAGCTTACAAAAGCGGCAAAAGAGAACCTCACCTAAAGAGCAAGCCTAGCACCACTGAATCCTACTACTCCATCAATGGGCATCAATGGTGTTTTGAGTACATGGCTATCTATTTCACCATGGTTGCAATTTGATACCAGCCGAAAACACCCTTACTACTGTATGGTTGGTAACCATTGCAGCAAATACAAATGTACACAACAGAAATTATATGAAAATCAAGGAAGCTTCTTGCTTTAATATACAGTAAATTTTTCTAATTTGAGCCACTCAGTTAGCCAATAAAGAAAGAAGAATAGAAACGGAATAACCACTAATTACTGTTCTCACTTAGAATTAGTGGATAATATTCAACAAGAGACACTTACTGGAACCAGCAACGCCTATTATCCTTATCAACCTCTAGAGAAGACAAAAGCTTAGCTTTTTACCCTCTACTGCAAGTTTCTCAGTCAAGCTAATAAAGAACCTACGCTAAGAAACTTGGACCCAGATGATTTTTTCCCTTGTTTGGTGCAATGCAACAACAACAAAAAAAGAGAAGCTTTGACCAGGGAACTAATCATCCCCAAAACTATTAATCAAGCAGACAAATCCAAATGCTCAACTTTGGGCCAAAACAAAAGAAAGTGATTAAAACCCAAAATCGTAAGAGAGAGAGAGAGAGAGAGAGAGAGAGATCCCACCTGAAAGAAGAGAACTTATTCTTGTTCTTCTCCTTGAAGCCAACTCCTGAATATCTCTAAGCAAAGTTTAAGGTCAAGAATACAAGCTTCAACAACTAGAGGAAGAGAGAAATACAAAGCACAAAGCATAAAACTTTTGGCTTGGACATTAAAAGACAAGCTAAGTCTCAGTGCAGCAGCAGCAGCAGCGGCGGCAGCAGCGGTCTAACAGGTGAGGAATCAGGATCCTCCCTTCCCGACAGCATAGCATCTGTCGATAGACAAGTCAGCTAGATTAGATGGCTGCCACCCTTCCCGTGGGGCCACGGATCATGACATGGCAAGATCCCACCGAACAACTTTTCTAGTTTCTATAACCAAGCTCCTGTAAGTTCAATTTGTCACGTGATATTGCAGCTTATAAAGTGGCAAAATGTCATTGGCTCACACATTCCAGTTTTAACTCTTCAGTTTTCCCATGTAGTGTATGGTATTTCCCTTTCAACCATGTCTCCCGCCAGAAACAGTTATGACAAGCACAATTCAATGAATGGGGGTTTCAAGGTTTCACTTTTTTCATTCTCAACGAGCGGAGAAAGCAAGACAGAAAAGAAACCAAAAAGCGTGAACCAAAAAAAAAAAAAAAAGAAGAGATCCTTTTTATTTCACTCATACAGCAAAATTCCAAGAATGCCGCCTTAGGACGGCCATTTTTGTCACCTTCTTCTTCCATCTCTTTCTCTTTGTTCTTTAAACTCTTCCAAGTGTCTCCCTTTCTTTTCTTCTTCTTCATGGTCCTTTCTCTACTTTGTTAGTCATTGTTGAACCATCAAGAAGAAGAAAACTTTTTGGTGACTGACACAAAGAAATGGGGTGTGTTCAAGGCAAGAATTCAATGAACTCACCACCTAAAGGGTTAGAGAAGCTAAAAATGGAAAATGGGTATATAGGAACAGGAGGATTTGTGGGTCATAGAAGGTCAACTGGTCAGAGGTATTCTGCGTCAGGTCGGGTTTATAGGCCTGAACCACCTAAGAAGCTTAATGGATTTGGTAGTGCTGATGGTGTTGCGGCTGGTGGTAAAGAAGGTCATTTTAATGGTAAAGAAAAAGAGAGAAACGACAAAGCTGTTGAAAAGAAAAATTTTTTGGTTGTTGGAGACGAGATGGTTGATGGATGGCCTAAATGGCTCATTGATAATATCCCAAAAGAGGTTTTGGCTGGTTTGGTTCCAAAAAGTGCTGAGTCATATGTTAAGCTTGATAAGGTAATTACTAAACTTTGATGTTACTTCTAGTTTCTCCGCTAAGAATGGTTGGGTGATCCTTATTTCTTTTCTTTATTAGACTATCAAATCACTGTGGCAAGTATAGATGAGGAATATAATGGTAAACTGGTGGTAGTTGTCATTAAAGAAGCAAATAGAATTTTGATTTTCAATAACTTGTGAACAAGTTGAAAACATATGATATCTTTTTCTTTAAAATGAAATCCTTGACAGAAATTGTTAGGTTGCCAAAGAAATGGTCGAAAGAAAAACACATATTCACTAAAATCTTTGATGCTATCCTTCTCTGCCCCTAGCTTGGCGAGAATGTTCAATAATCTCAACTTGACAACGCCAAGTTGGTTGTATTAGGATCATCTCAATTGCATGCATTATACTTTATTGTCCTTAATTCTATGAGCAACTGATGCAAGTGTGACTTTTAATGTTGTGAATTTCTATGATAAGAAATGCAAATGATGTAAATTTCTTTATGCTGTTTGCTTATAGATAGGTCAGGGTACCTACAGCAATGTGTATAAAGCTCGAGATAGGGAGACTGGAAAGATTGTTGCCTTGAAGAAGGTCCGTTTTGACACATCAGAACCTGAGAGTGTGAAATTCATGGCACGAGAGATAATGATATTACAGAAGTTGGATCATCCCAATGTAGTGAAGCTCGAAGGGTTGGCCACATCGAGAATGCAATACAGTCTTTATCTAGTTTTTGACTTCATGCAGTCAGATCTGGCAAGAATTATATCTCGTCCTGAGGGCAGGCTTACAGAACCACAGGTTGGACTCGTCTCTTTCACTCTTTCTGAGATTTCAGAAATTCGAGACACTACTTTTCTCCGTTGCTAATCTGAATTGTTGATGCAGATAAAATGTTACATGCATCAGCTGCTTTCAGGTCTGCAGCACTGCCACGAAAGGGGAATTTTGCATCGGGATATTAAAGGATCTAACTTACTAATTGATAAAAATGGGATGCTAAAAATTGCCGATTTTGGGCTTGCAAATTATTTTTCTCCTAACCGCAAGTATCCCCTCACAAGCCGAGTTGTGACACTTTGGTATAGAGCTCCTGAGCTGTTGTTAGGTTCTACGGACTATGGAGTTGGAATTGACCTTTGGAGTGCTGGATGCCTCTTGGCAGAGATGTTTGCAGGGAGGCCAATCATGCCAGGTAGAACGGAGGTAATACACTCTAATATTCACGAGTAATTTGTTGATTTTTTTATGTTTCTGTCAAAATTATTCCCCCTTGAGAAATTTTTTCTTTGGTCGTGTGTTTAGGGAGGGAGTGGCTGATGTTGCTATTGCTAGTTTCTAACATTAAAATGCATCCAGGTTGAGCAACTTCACAAGATTTTCAAGTTGTGTGGCACCCCATCAGAGGAATATTGGAAAAAGTTAAGGCTGTCTACAACTTTCCGACCTCCTCAGTCATACAAACCTAGCCTAGTCGATGCTTTCAGGCGCTTCCCCCAATCTTCATTGGGTCTTTTGAGCACTCTTCTTGCTTTAGATCCTGCATATCGTGGCTCTGCTTCTGCAGCCCTTCAAAATGAAGTAAGTATGAATTGGAAGCTTATTGAGTGTCATGCCATTTATCTTTCTTTGCATGGAAGAAGAAGAAAAAGGAAGGCCTTTTCAGTTGAATCTTTATTTATCTTGTTTTTCCAGATGCATAGTAGGCTCTGTTATTTTCAATCAGAAATTCTTTAGTTGGTGTGCAGTGTTTAAGAATACTTCTCTAATCAGTCTGCACTATGCTGAAGCTTCCAATTTTACATTAGAAATAATGATTATTATTTTTGCTGCACCTTTTATATGATACATTTGCCTATTGAAAATTTCTAGAGGTAATTATTTACCTTAGTTAACCCAACTTTAACAATTCGACAAAATTCTGATGTCTTACTTCCCCCCACAATTTGCACTGGTAAGGAGACAATGATGCATGCGTCCTAAAACAAAGCTTTTAAATTATTGCACTATTCTGTGCTTTACCCTTACTGAACATGTATTTTCTACTAGCAATTGCATTGGGACAATGACAATTCACACAGAACACTTTGCATTTGTCAAAGAAAGATATTTTCCCTTTTTTTTCCACTTTGACAGTTTGATTATTCTTACACCAGTTGTGAGGCATTTTCCCTTACATTATCTAATGTCTAATTGGTTCTGCAACATTTTTTTTTTTATTTATACCATTTTATCAGTTGAAAGTTGTACTCTCACATGTGTAATCTAACCCTAAATGGTCCTATATCTATAGTGTGATTGTATAGCAGCTATTGTGCTCAGGTTGCAATTATAAGATTACATGCAAACCTTATTCTGAATCTTGAGCTAAGAAATATTTTCTATTTGCAGTTTTTTTACACAAGTCCATTAGCATGCGACCTTTCAGGTCTTCCTGTTATTTACAATAAGGATGATGAAGCTGATGAACAGAGAAAGTGAGTTTTCCTTTCCCAGATTAATTGTGAATTCTTTTTATTAAATCATGCTTAGATTTTTCTGCCTTGAGAAAAATTGATAATTAGTGTGGTAAGTTGCTAACCGAATATAAATAACTTTCCACGTCAATTTGTTCATGATTCTATGCTATTTCACATTGACTTAATTTAAGAGTCTGTCAAGGTGCATGACTTGCTATTAGACAAGTTTGTTTGTAAATCTAGTGACCCAGAGAAAGATGAACTAGTTGAGCATCATCTTCATTTATACCACATGCATCAAGTTTTCATGAATTTTCGTATTCAAAGATATGAATGGAGAAACTTTAAATAAGGATGTTTCTTTCTGTACATGCATGTTACATTTGACCCTTTAAAGTTCAAGGCTTTGCCTATGAAGAAGGTAGGGATTGAAAGACGGGGGGGTGCAGTCAGGTGGATTTGTAGAATGCTGAAGAACATATGAAAAGTTTTTAATTTTTTTTGTTTTAGCAAATGATTTTCCTAATTCAAGAGTGCTTTCTAATCCTTGACAGTGGCTTTTTGTATCAAACTACAAATGCCTGCAAGTTTGCCCTAGGATTTGTTTTCTGTTTCTTTCTTATCACAATGAAATCAAGATTCTATGTTTTGTAAGTACACAAGTAACTGTGCATAAACACAGTTTCCCTGACATATGTTACCAACTAATTACAGGTAAATGGGATGATGAATATGAAAAATTCATTTTGTTGCTGCAATCATGTAACCATTAGGTTAATCATGCAACACAAAAAATTTCTGATTACAATTTTTTTCGGATAATCACATCTTGGCATCGGATGCATACAATGTGGAAAATGTCTTTCTCATTTGGTAATGGCAATAAGTAACGATTTAGTATTCAATCAATCTGAATGCAAGTGTATGTACATGTACCTCCTATGTTCCAGATAGGTAGCAGATGCCAGAATATCTAGGTTTTGAACTACCTAATTACTTTTCTCACTTTTATAGGTACAGAAATCTGAAAATGAAACGACGGTCTCGAACGCTTTGTGAACGCAGGAAACAAGATGAGGTGGCTGAACAAAAGGAAGAAACCATGTTTCCGAGGGAGGTAAGGAATTCGCCCCAGAAATATTGAGCACGAAGATCAGCAAATTCCCCTGTTTTCTGTCCTCAAAACTTTGAAAACTGGAAAAGAGAAAAAGCAAAGAGATGTACTTATGACTCCTTGCTGATGTTGCACTTCCAGATCTGTCACCATCCATATCAAGGGAAATTTCAAATATAACCAACTATTTCAATTAAACAAGAAAACGAGCACATTAAATAGCATACACTTAACTTCCTAGTTTTAATGTTGGTACTAGTTCTTGTCCCACAATCTTATTGAGTACTATTATTAATTTAATGCTTTTTAATAGTATATCAGTTTGTGTTGTTTCAGGACACTGAGAAGACTGCTGACCCAAATGTGCGAGTCCAAGAACCTAGCAGCAGTACCACCAGCACCTCATCAGGTTCAAAGCCCACTCAGGTGGAGAGCCCTTCCCTTTTGCTCTTTCCAGTTGCTTCTTCTGGCCAGAAGATATCCCCAAACACCCATGTTCATTCTAGTGCTAGTAGGAGCATTCGAAACCGGCCTCCACTACCCAGCTCCCAAACACGAACTGCAAACTATCAGAAGGACAATGGTAATACGTACAGATTGAATCAAGTTAGTAGGTCTTCATCCACAAGGGAGTTCAAAACTTTGAATCAAAGGAAGCATTTAGAATATGCGATTGATATTTAGGCCATGTGAAATGACTAATTGATGCTGAGATTTTGCGATTTTGAGGAACTTGAACCATCTCCTAAAGGTTTTAATTTGATATATTTTTTTCCCTCCATAAACTGATTTTCAAGTGAATAAATATATCTATTGATGCATATTTTTTGACGTGATACGTGGTTAGTAAGTGTCACATACCCTCAGGATTGACTAATTAGCCTGCTAATCAAAGTTCATGATATGTTTGTATTTGGTACAATACTGGTTTTGTTGCTAGGCATATGTGAGGAAATAGCAGGAAAACAAAAATGCAAAACTAAATGTACTTTTGTTAATTTCTTATATATCCTGTAAGATTTCTGACAAAGCATTAAGTACAAAATTTGTTTTAGAGCTTCATGTGTAGGATTATCTCAACCCTTTGTCCCTGTTCACTAGACTCTAGTAATGTACATGATTCATTTATATCGTTAGAGATGCACGTGATTGATTTTGTTTTTTGTTTGGGCTACAAAAGAGGCAAGATAAACCCGAACTAAGCACGGGGACATCATTGATTCAGGAAAATGAATGCCAAAACATTCCCCACTTTCTATGTTCTGTTCTCTTAATCATTTACCTTGATCAAATAGGTCAGAATTGGCTTGCTAGAACACTTTTGAATCAGTCTGTTCTGCTACATCAGAATCTTAATTATAAGTATTGGATCCAATATTTGAACATGAACCCTCATTCCTTTGAAGGAAAGGGTGTAGATTGCTAATTAAAGTATGCCTCATCCACGAACTCAAGGCCACTTCTTAAATAAAATCAATACAGGTAATTCTAGCATTTGATATATAGAATAGAAAGAAAGAATTGAAGGATACATGAGATCAATATATAAAGTAAACTGAAATCTATTAAAGAACAAAAGATAAAAAAAAAAAAGGAATAGAATGGCCTGCACAATGTTAAAACCTTGATCATGCATGGGACCAGGACAACAACAAAGGATAAAAAACATATGGGGTAGATCAAATCCTTGATTCAATTATGTTTTTGTATTGCTTTGTAAGTAAAATCTTTGGCTCGGTTCCCTTTTACCAACCGACTGAATAAAAAAAAAAAAAGACAAAAACATCTTTAATAACCTTAATAATTGATGGAAATATTAGCATCCGTGTACGAATAGGCGTGGTGAGTGATCGATGGTTGGTTGTCACTTTCAATCATTAGTTTCAAATACATCAGACATGGTTCCTCGCCTTGCCAATTGCCATCTATATCACAAACACCCAACCCTGTTTTCTTCATGTTTGCTTTCTTTCTTTTATTGCATGTCTACTTCAATAATATTATTGCCCCCCCGTTCGGCTTTAGAGCCCTTGTGGCCCTCTTTAGCTTGGGCCACACAATTGCCCAAGGGAGTCACTGTAGCCACCAGCACCACAGTCCATCAACACACTTGTTTATTGTGTGAGCTAACTGAGGCTGCTCCACATAAATATGCGTAGTATTTTAAATGAACTATGGGATATATAGTTAGTTAGGGTAGGAGAGCTTGAATTTGACAATATATAAGGTGTGACTATCAATCAAATTATAATTCAGTCACATAAAATATATGGTTTGAAATCTTGGATGAGCATTTGATTGGGAATCCATAGTCAATAAATCTAAAGTTGTTGTTTCTTCTGGTTGGTTATACAAAAGGAAAATTTTATTGCTAATTTTTCAATCAACATTTGGCTAAAGAAGGGAAATATAGGGGTAGAAAGAAATGATTTCATGTGAAACAAATGCCTTTGTATGTATACTTGAATTGCACATAATTTCTATGCCTATATGATTAACTTATTACAAATACAAAGATGGAATACATGATGAGGCTCCATTAGCCCCCTCAAACATCTAACCAAATGATCAAAAATTAAGAGTCATATGTTAGATTTTTAAGTTATATGGCAAGTCCCGTTCTGGCCAATCCTTTGCCTAGGTATATATATATATATATATATATCTCATTTTGGCTCTTGAAAATACTGATGATCAGAGCGAAAGTATACTTGATTGGAATCATGTTAGTTCAAAGTGTTAGAGAAATGGAAAGTTTCTACTTCTTTCTTCTGTCCCCTTTTCCTTAAGCATCCAAATTCCATCCTATCTGGCCTAGAGAACATCACAAGAAAACAATCTAATGGAAGATTAAGGATAGAGAATGGAAATTAAACTTATGCAATTTTCACCAAAACATATTACAGCCCAAACGACCAAACTTGTATATTAATTGGCATGCAAGAGTAGACTCCACATAACCCAATTTCATTGGGTTTCTGTTTCTTCTTTTTGCAAGGGAGAAAATTCTTCCCTCTAATTTCCCAACAAAAAAAAGATCATGACACAAACTAACTGTCTACAATGGGAACTAAACTTGTTAAAGAAAGAAAAAGTGAACATCTTTTTACTTTTTACAACTCACATACCATAACGAACATCGCTAAACTTGCTCTTGATCCACTTGAAGCTGCTCCTAACACTTGACTTCAGCTTACCTTCCATTGTAAACACGTTGTACGAGGCGATTCTCTTCTTCCTCTTAAGCTCCGGATCATTTGATGCTGCGAATCCGTTGCTTTTGCTGCATGGCCCGTTGAAGTTATACGAATTTGATCGGTTTTCGAAGTCGAATTCGCCAGAAAATGATGAAGAGTATTCCGGAAATGACTTGCTCTTCTCCATGACTTAAAACCAAAAACCTGGGTATTAGCTATAGTAATAGCAAAGCGCATTGTTGCTCTCTTCATGGCATTTATATTGAGGGGGAAACAGGTACGTTTGGTGCACATGCACGTCAAAGGGACGTGATTGGACAAAAATTTGGAGGGTGGAGATCGGATGAACTAAGGGCAAAAAAAAAAAGCTTCGGAAGGAGGGGAGTGCATCATGATCCAGTGTGGTGGCAGAGCATGTGTGATGTTGGAAGGATGCTTTGAAAATCATGGTGTGAAGGGAGAATCATGAGAACCAGTGGCTGATAGGTGGGCCCTAGTTGTATGCAACATGCCATGGCACCAATGAGTTCACATGGTGGAGATGGCCCACCAAACCCACCAATTGGGGTGGGGATTGGGGGTGACCTTTTCTTCGATGCTTAGGGTTTTAACAAGAGAGGTAACAAACTCATGAAATGAGAGGGGGGCAATGTGCTAGTCGAGGAGAAGATCAGCCTCTTAAACATATGCCCTATGTCTAATCAGTTTTTTGGATGTTTAAGTTTTTCCTTTTTTTTTTTTTTAAGGGCAATAGCCCAACCTTGCCTTTATTAAAGTGATGGGAGTCATCTTCCACTTTTAGTTAATGTTGGTGACTTAGTGCTCTGTGGGCCTTCTCTGTTTTATGGGTATTATCTAGACTTGAGGAGCCTGCGCATTTTATATTTTGTAATAATAATTTGATTGCAAATTGCCATATTTATAATGGTGACGATTTGCTATGATTATCATCTAGACTTGAGGAGCCTACGCATTTTATATTTTGTAATAATAATTTGATTGCAAATTGCCATATTTATAATGGTGACGATTTGCTATGATTATCATCATGCAGTAGGAATGATCAATTTTGCCTTTCAAAAAAAATAAAAAAAATAAACAAACAGAAATCATCAAAAGCTGTTGTTTTCACACCATCCAATGTGTTTTTGGTGTCATCACCATCCACCAACAAAACAGTTGATAAGTAGGCCAAATTACATTTTATTCACCTATAAAAGAAACCCTTACATGAAAGATGTTAACAAAAGTAGATTGGGTATATGGATTGTATTAGGAGAAGGCCAAACGGGGATTCGAAATCAATCTTTTGAGTATAGTATGATTTATGAAGATAAACTATACATGCTCTTATCATTAATCTAAATGTTTAACTGTAAATGTCATGTACTGAAACATACTTTAGTGATATGATAATAAGAAAGTCATAATTGAATGATATGAAGAATGATTAGAAGTAGAAATAACAGTGGGTTAGGTTAATGATACACAAAAGTTGATAAGGTAAATTAATAAGTTGGAGGGATTATTATTACAATGATGATTTACATAAGGGGAGATTACCTTAAAACGATATAGGTAGGATTGTACTTTGTGCTTTTGAAAGCCAATAAGCCTGTTTTCACCTATCTCTATTCTTTTCCCCTTTCCTTTCTATTTTTGTGTCTCAACAAAAAGTACATACACTTTATTTTTTTTTTATTTTAAAAAGAAAAATTTCTTTCCTCGAGTCTTAGCTCTCTATCTACTTCATTATTAAAATGTAGGGCAATGCATTGACGTTTTAAAATATGTAAATCATAAAAAATAAAAACTTTCTTTCTCTTTCATATTTGCTCTAACTAGCAACCAAAATAGTACTCTCTCATACAAACTTCCAAAAGGATTATGAGAAGAATGACAGGCGTGGAGGAGGTTCAAGGTCTTGGGATTATTGACCCAAATTTTAATTATGGTTGTTTAAAGTTACCTTGGTTAATAATTTATTTGATAATTAATCTTTTTACTTGGTAAATTATTTAGCTTAGGATTTCTTTTGAAGGCTTATAAATATGTGGTTATGCTTAGGGTTGAAATTAAGTTGAAAGATAATTTAAGAGAGTGTGAAAGAGACTGAGCTCTCGAATAGAATAAGTTTTGAGTATCAGAGTTTGTGAGAGAGATCGAAAAGAGTTGATGATTGTAATATTGAATGTTTGTTAATAAAAGTTGCTAAATTGAACATTTAGCTCATTCATAGGTGTATGATCTCCAGCATAAAGGTAAGGTTCAAATTTTCCTTTTTTCAAATAAAAAAATTGTGAAATTTTTTCATAAAAAAATTTGCATGTTCTTGTTGTTTACTTGATTGGGTATTTGTCGTAACGGAAGAGTCATATTCCATGTTACTATAAATCAATATGGTTTGATCTTAATTAGTTTGTTTTCATATATTTGTATTTAATTTGCTTGCCTTGCATGCTGGTTGGGTTGCTTCTTGACTTCTTTTTTTTAAGCCCTTTATTTTCCTTCTTAAATGTAAAAGGTACTATACTATGTAAGGAAGCAAAGTTTAAATATCTAATCGAACATTCGAATATTATTCAGATACTAAATGCATAATTAATCCAAAGAAAAAAAAGATGGGAGAAAGAAGCAAAATGAATTTTAGTGGTACAAGAAAGAGAATTTGTCATGATATGGCAAGCATATATCAGAACTTGATGGTAATCTTCGGTTATATCTTCCCAAATGCATGCGAAGCCAAGGCAATATCCAAAAGTAGTGGCAAAATTATGGGTTCCATGTCACGACTGATATGATAGAGTTTTGCCTTTTCTTCCATTGAAGATGGGGCCAAACCACCAGCCTTATTAGTAGGAGCGCTTTCAACTTTTCCATCATAATAACAAAGAGATGAGAAGAAGATTTGATTTTGGTTACTTTCTGCATGGAATATTTGCTACTTTTTGGACGTATTTTTTAATTAATCCCAAACCCACCACAAAAAAAAAAAAAAAAAAAAAAAGAAAAAGAATACGAAGGTGGAAAAGAACAGATTTCATTATATAGCTTTATTAGGTTTTGTTGGCCCCTGGTTTTATGCTTCTATAGTTTTATGAGACAATTTTCAACAAAGAATAAAGCCTATTGTGTAAGAGATATATACTTGTTAAGATATTTTTAACTTCTTTTTATAATAAGATATTCATATGGATAAACCAAAAGTACATGCTTCTAAAATATAAATGTAAAAGTTAGAGTTCTTTTCACAAATAGGCTTCATGCATGAAGTATTTTTGAAAATAGACCTCCTCATAATTTTAACTATTTTTAGTCAAGAGAATTAAAATTAAGACAAAATTACCTTTAATGAAACCGACCAATATGTTTGGCTCTGTGCCTCAACCTGAACCACATTAATAGGTTAAGTATGTTTACAAGCGGTGTAACTCCTCAGTTCTCATCGACTGACCATACATCTCCCTACAAAGCATTCTCTCGAAAGCATTCCTCGTCTGTTCAACTTTGGAGCATTTTGAACAATGATAGAAGCATTTTGGAGTGGTTATTCGTATAAAGGTAGTTCACATATTGAGCAGTAGAAGAAGTTCACATTACATAGAGAAAGGTAGACATTTTTTTAGTTTTATTTTTAAACCATGTGGAGAAATGTTTAGGGTTATTGTTATTCTTCATGTTATTAATTTATGGTTTTTGAGCATAAACGTAGGCATATTGCTTATTCATATTAATATTCTTGTTGTTTGAAATTGTTGAATATAAATTTGAAGTTGGTATTGTTGGTGTTTCTGGGGTCTGAAGGTGAAAAGGCATGTGTGACTGGTTGATAGGAATTGGGTTTAAGGTTTAGATATTGCATGACTGAAGGCTTGCGTGAGTGGTTGACACCTTATGCATGATTGGATTTAGGCATGAAGTCACTTAGGATGTGCGTGATTGCGTTAGGAATTGCATTTAGGGGTTTGGCATTACATGACTTGATGATAGGTCATTACGTGATTGGTTGATAAGGCATTGCATGACTAGTTGATAGGTCATTGTGTAACTGGTTTATAGGTCATTGCATGACTGGTTCTTAGGGTCAATAGCATAATGGATAGCCAATTTTGTTGAAGTTGTACAATGATTTTCCGTTTAGCACCTTAGAAAGAACTCATCATCATAAGAAGCAGAACATATTTGGCCATCACTAGATGTTGAAATGTGTTTGGATTATTTTCCTCAAACACTTGAACCTTAACATTAGAAAATCATGCAAGCCTTAAAAGAATACAAAGAATGTATCTTGACCCTTATGAATGATCATAAAAACTTTGAGAATATGGTGAAATATCGTAGAAAAGATCCTTCAAGGAAAATTTCTGCAAAAATATCTTTCAACAGAACACATGGTAAATTTCAATGAATAAAAAACAGAAAGCATGTCATATTTGTCACAAGACATGCATGATTGTTGTCGATTTTGCACATGTAAGTATACGCATAGAATAAGTAATATAGTGATGAAGTAGAGTATCCTTCCCATGAAAATTTGTTCTTAAATTTTTTACTAAGTACTAAAATCTTATAATAAATCAATCTTATTTAAGTAATCAAATTTATAGAAAATTAATTAAAATAAAATTAAAATAAACACTAAATTAACTAACAAACTAGATAAGTTGAGAAAAGCAGTATATTAAAGACCTAGGATTATGGGTTCATTCAACATTTTATCTAAGACCAGCTTTCCTTGTTATTTATCTTTCCCGGGTGGTTTTACTAACCTAGAATCCAAAGCTATGGACAAGTCTCCGTTGAGTTGCTTGTACAAATACCTAACTTAATTAGTTCACTATATGCCTATAGGAATCAATTATATTAAGTTCATTAGGCAAGTGTCCTACTGTGTCTATGTATGGTAATTGGCGTATGTCTACCCGAATCACGAATCAAATCACCTAAATGATGTGAACATACACTATTCAAGCCTTAGTCCAATCTAAAATCTCTTTGTCGAGTCTCAATTAGATTCACAAATCAGTTAATTGTTAGCCAAGTAATCAAAAGCATTAAGAACATATTTGAATAAGCAAAACTACACCCATTCATGATAAATAAAAAAGAAACTAATATTTAAACTACATGTTAAAATCCACTACAATCCTAGAAAGATAATTTAGCTCATAATAACTAATAAAAACAACATCCGAAGAAATTTAGCCATGAATTCAAGTCAGAGAAAATAAAAGAAGCATAAAAGTAGAAAAAGAAACTAAGTATTGAAGCTTTATGATCTCAATTCTCTATCAAATTCTCTTATTTTCTTGCTTTGTTCTTGACTCCATATCTCCAAAATAGTTGGCTACTGCCTTCCCCTTTAAAC
The DNA here is from genome assembly GCA_036013995.1 of Theobroma grandiflorum. NCBI lineage: Eukaryota > Viridiplantae > Streptophyta > Magnoliopsida > Malvales > Malvaceae > Theobroma > Theobroma grandiflorum. The sequence continues at coordinate 13,502,824 of CP142126.1, forward strand.
CTCTGAAAAAGAACTCTTAAATAGGCTCAAAGTAACCTAATTTCCAAAAGCCCGTCAACTTTTTATTTTTGGAAAATCGCCTAGTGCTGCGATGCTGAGCTCGAGAAAATGTGGTGTTTCCTTTCATCAGCACTGTAACAGTCTATCAACTTCGAATGTGATTTTCACCCTGATCTGATCTAAACTAGAAAAAGTGGTAAACATAAAAGTTTTATCCTTGTCTCTTAAATTTCCAATGGCTAAGCATCATGTCAATTGGACTTATGGATTAAAAGACATGCTTCAAATACCGCATCATGTTCAGTCCATGCATACTACTATAGTTCTCCAAATTAGACAAATATTTTGACCTTGATCCAATTAGAATTAGGTAAAGTGGTAAGCATATAAGTTGTAACCCTTCCTCTTATAATTCTATTGGTTCAAGAATCACCTCAGTTGGAGTTCTGTAAAGATAGATATGGTCAAAATACCGTAACATATACAAATGAAGCCATCACCATACTTGCATGGATTTTCATCAAATTTTCTACAGAAGTAATAAGAGAAATTATAGATAGTACTCTTAAAGTAATTTAAAACAAAATAACATAAAACTTAACTAAAATAACTTAAATTAACTACTCAACGTGGAATCAAGCTTAAACTAGAAAAACATCTAACATGCTATAATTTGAACTTAAAATCTCAAAGATCTAACTACTTAAGCTCCAAAAATGTGTCAAAGTAACTCTATATAATAGAGTTATCAATGACTAGTAGATAGGCATGCGTGACTGGTTGATAGGAATTAGGTTTAAGGTTTAGGTGATCGAGGGTTTGCATGAGTGGATGACACTGTATGCATGACTGGTTTTAGGCATGGTGTCACTTAGGTATGCATGGTGGTTTAGGGGTTTTTAGCATTGTGTGACTTGTTGATAGATCATTGCGTGATTGAATGTAAGTAATTGCATGACTGCTTTATGGGGCATTGCGTGACTGTTATCTATATGGAAGTACGCGAGTGTTATAGGTATGACACTAAATGAAATTTATTTGTATGACATTGCATGACTGTCATTGCATTCATTCTGTATTATTTTGGGTCAATTGTAATGCTTTAATATGTATATGTTGATTTACTTAATAATCCATGGTCTACACGTGCGTTAATTATTCTATTTTTAGGTATGCAAAGATAGTAAGAACTAGTTATTGTTTTTTTTTTAATCTTCAATGATCATGTTAATTAAAATGGAAATGTGATATTTATCTGTTTTATGTTGTAGACGGCTAGAACAGGAACAGAGCAAGAGAATGTGGAATCTTTGCTTTGTGTGCTAAGGGACCAGTGGGGCTTTAATGTTGACATTAACATCCATTGTAAGTGGATGCATCTACATGTGATACGTGAGATGCTGCATAAAGTAAATGAGTTGGAAGCTTTGAAGAAGCATGCTTCGGGCATATGATGGATGTCAAATTAGAGAAAAGTTTATTCTATGCCAGTCTTGTGCACAACCTAATGTTGCATAGAATTAATCAATCGGGCTCCATCGAGGGTGAGTTATGGTTTGCCATAGGCAAAACGAAGGCTCGGTTCTTGAAACGAGAGTTTTGCCTGGTGATAGGATTGAAGTTTGGTACCTTGCTGGCCCTTATTGTCAATCCCTACAAGGTCGTCCCTGGAGGAATTCACCTGCGATATTGGGGAACGGGGAACGAGGTGAAGATACTACAAGTTTTAGAGACGTTCAAGAGATGGCAGTTTTAGCACAAGGGAGACACGACCAAGATTGCCCTCGTATTAATCGCGAACAATGTTTTATTCAGTCAAGACTATAGAGGATTAGTGATTCCATAGTTGTTGTCGTTGGTCAAGAACATCGACCAATGGAATGCATTCCTATGGGGCACATACGTTTGGAGTCTAACCTTTGATTACTTGTTGAGAGGTTGCGAACCTCTAATGGTGGGGGCAAAAGATAAGAAATGTTACCACATATATGGATTTGTATGGGCATTTCAAGTTGTGTGCCCTACTGTCACGACCTAATTTTCAAGCCATGACCGGTGCATGGACCCAATGGGTATAGCCCACTAAGCCCAAGCAAGCCTACATATATAACCCTGCTCAACATTCCATCCACTGCTCTTAGAGTCATATATCATAGTTTCCAACCTATGAATTTCAAATACTTGCACTATATTAACTCAAAAGATGATTAACCATTGCCAACTCATAGTGGCATTACCAATCAAAATATACATAGTGTCTAAGACATGTATTTTAGTACTTTACATCACATAAACATATTCACAAACCAAAAATGGCCCTTGACTTCTAGCAGAATGACCACGGTGAGTGTGCAGCTACTGAATGCCATTGATACCTACCAAAGGTTATACAGAGACACCTTTATCTAGGTCTCAACCACCTTCGGATCTGAAATCATGAAGTTGAAAACAATGAGTATAAACTTAGTGAATGAACATAAGAAGTGAACAAGCAACGATAAGGAAAATTTGAAAATCATGATGCACTTGTTTTGAAAACAATGCAATTTAGTTTAACCTCTTATTAAAACCCTTTATTTCAAACATCAATTAGTAAACTCTTAATGTTCCAAAAACCCATGCTCAATCATTAAGATAAAGGAGTGAAAGAAAAAAAAAATTATATTAGAACTAAGCAAGGTAGCAACGTGATAGCACATTTCTCACTACAGCAAAAGGCATTCTTGATTTTCATATGTTTCAATTTTTCAAGTATATTTCTCACTACAGAAGTCCAATTGACATTATTTTTATATCATTAGAAAGATAAGAGGCTGGGATACATCTTTGATGTTGACCACTTTGCCCAAATCTAACTGGAAGGTGGTTAAAATATTTTTCAAATTGAAAGCACTCTCACTGCAGTTGAAAAGTATTCTAGGTTTGCATATGTTTCGGTTTTTCAAGAATATATCACAGTGAAAAGTCCAATTGACCTGATTTTTAGACCATTAGAAAGATAAGAGGATGGGATACAACTTTGATGTTGACCACTTTACCCAGTTCTAACTGGAAGGTGGTTAAAATTATTTTTTAAAATGAAAGAACTCTCACTGCAGTAGAAAGGTATTTTGGGTTTGCATATGGTTATGTTTTTCAAGAATATCTAACACTACAGAGGTCCAATTGACATGATTTTTAGACCATTAGAAATATAAGAGACTAATATACAACTTTTATGTTTACCATTTTGCCCAGTTCTAAACGGAAGATGGTCAAAAAAATTGTCAAAGTAAAAGTAAGGCACAGAACTCTAGAACCACCCGAGAGTCTCTAGCTGCAGCCAAAAGCAATCTTGCTGCAGCCAGAAACAGAGCATAAAAAACAAGAGTTTTTGTTGAACACAAAGGAAACCATTTTTGCTGCAATAAACTCAAATTAAAATACTTAGCATTTCTCAAGGTACAACATGCGTGATTCACATACATTACAACCATAAACCATATTCATAAACTTTCTATTTCATAAGTATATTTAAACATATATAACCACAAATAGCACCACCACATTACCAACTCATGTGCAACCCCCACATCGTGCACAATTAATGTCATCCTCCACACTCCCACACCCTGTCATCACCGGCGAGTGCATCCCCCCACATCGTGCACACGCATGGTCATACTTAGTCATCACCGGCATGTGCATCCCCCCACATTGTGCGCACACATGGTCATATTCATTACACAAAATCATCCACAAATGTACAATACATATATATATATATATATATATATACACATATCGACATATCAAGGGATTTTGCAAATTCATAACAATCACATTTCATAACGCATAAACATTTCAATCAAAGCTTGTTCCTGTGCACGTTTTGAAGCTAAAACAATTAAAACATTTCAAGTGATACAATCAACATACATGCGTTTATTTTCCAAGCAATTTTAATGCAAGTTCACTCACCGGTCTTTATTAACGTTTTGATTGACACTAGCTTTGACTAATGTTCCGGATGGGGATATGGAGCCTTGTTGGAACCTGTCACACAACAATATCACATTCAACCCAACTTGGCATTAATACCATTCCAAAAGTTATTTCTTAAACCAAGTTCTATATTCATTTCTAGCTAGCTTCGAACTACTATTAAATGGCTATTATTTGCACTACTCTAGTTACACTAAAATGAATAATCAATCTCAATAATCAATTCAAAAATCAATTCAAAAATCAACTCAATTTCATTACTCACCTTGCTAGATTTGTAACTGAATTCCTCCTCAAGAATTCCCAAGCTATTATGGAAGGTTTCTCTTTCTCTCTCTAAAGTACCTAACTAGTGAGAGAAAGTATTAAGGTAAGACTTTTGAGGGTTTTAAGGGGAAAGAGTAAGAGGGCACAAAGGACTTGTAAAAAGGTGCACAAAGTATGAAAATTTAAGGCTAACTTAAAAGAGTTATGGAAGCTTGAAGAAAAACCCCCATGAAAGATGAAGAAACATAAGATGGAAAGAAAGATGAGAAGAAGAAGCTGCTAGAACTAGATATTTATATCTAAAGCTTATCCAATTTTGCTTAAATTATCAAAATGCCCTTAACAAGTTAACTTGTCTTCCTCTATTTCCTTGTGCAATATTTTTACTTTTTTGACACTAGGATCAGGTCCATAATAATCTAGAAATACTTGGGTTTATGAAAACTTAAAAATTTCAGCCCGAAATGAAAAATGACCATTTTACCCCTATTATGGAAATCCTCATTATTTTTATTTCCTTCATTATTTTACCCTCATTTTCATCATTCATTTATGCCTTAGGCCTTCTTAGACCTTAATATTGTTTGAAACCTACTTCTAGGAGCTCACTCAAGAAAATGATGAAATTACCCCTAGTCCGTGTTACCGTGTTTAGTCATAGTTACGGGTCTATAGAGATCGAGGTTTCACATCTACCCTAAGGTTTTTCATTTTTCTTTTCTCATAAGATTTTATGAGGCAAGCAAAATGTTTTACAATTGATTTGCAGATTTGGGCTTTAGAAGCGATTCTTGATATCCAAAGCTTGTTTGGAAGGTAGCACTAGTTTGGACGGGTTTGCCTAAAAATGTTGAAATGACACTATGACAAAAGGCCTATAGGTTTCCACGTCAATATTGCAGGTTTGGAGAGAGAAGGCATGGTGAGTAAAGAAATGATATTGTTTTTATTTTATTTAATTTATTTTTTTTGTCATAGGGTAATTATTTTTCAACCTAATGACAATGTATGTTTTGGTGCAGTTGCATGCAATTGGGATGTTGGAGCCAACTGCGAAAGAGATGTTGACCTCATATTGGGTCAACATTGATGTTAATATTTCTTAGGGGTAGCAATACATTCCATTATGGAAGTTAGAGGGTTAGCTAAAATTTGATCCTCAGCAAAAGAGGAAGATAATGAACTGTAAATAGAAAAGTATGGTACGACGAGGTGTTAGGAAGGGTTGCACCATGGATGAGGAGGTCCATGCTTAATTCATGATTGTTGAGGCTCTTGGTGTTGCTGAAGCACCCTAATTCTCCTTTTGTTACTCCTGTTGCTGTTTCTCATGTTGCTTCTCTTGTGTCTCTATTGCTACTCCTCATGCTATTTTTCTTGCTCAAGTGCGTAACCTGTTGCTACGTCTTCAAATGACTATAGGCTTTAAACAAGAGAAGCAATGGATGCGGATGTAGTGGAAGAAGGACCTACAGTCAGTGTAGATGGAGATGCAGATGCAGTTGTTGCGAATGGAGGTTGAGGGAGACATGTAGATGCATATGTACTCAAAACAGTTAGAGATCCAGTGACAGATACAATCAGTGCAGCTAGATATCCAACAGTCATTGCAAGGATTAGAGGATTAGATTATTCATCGGTTGATCAACTGTTATAAAGTATGAGTTTCTATCTTTTTTCATTCCATGAGTTATAAAAATTACGATTTATTTGATATTTTAATGTGTTTGATTTTTTTCACTGTATAAAGTTGGTCAATATGTGAAAAAGATGGTGCACGCAACGAAGAGGGCATCAGTAGTGGGGTTGATTTTGAAGAGGCAACTAGCATAAATCAAGTAATTGCATCGTTTTAAAGCTCACTTCTCGTTGCCTTAATCGAAGATCATCTTGAAACTGTAAATGCAACTGAGGCATTTTATCCTGCGAGTAGTCTAACTACAACTTCCTCACATCCTGTTCATGTCCTAACTCCATAAGAAGCCCCTTAACATGGTCGAAGCACACCTTTTCCTACGGCTCCACCTCCACCTCAGGTCAAAGATGCACGTGTGAGCATAGCTAGCAAATACCTTCGAAGCCTATACATTAACCCATTATTAGTCTAACACAAATCGAATAATGCTTTGAAGGATAGATATAAGTCTTTCATGAAAAATGAGCAAGTTAGTTAAAATGATAACATTACACGATATTAGGGTTAATGGTTTTAAATTATTGATTCAATCAACCTTTTGACATGGGTATTTTATATATGCAAGGTTAACATTCTGGGCATCGTAGGATAGGAGGATCTTGATTTTTTCCACCAATTGAAGAAGCCGAATGAGTTGTGGCAACTAACACATTGACGTATGCATCAGTGTCATGTATAAGCGAGTGCGTGAGAACCATCCACAACTCTACAAGCAGAAAATATGCATTGTTGACACTTACTTCTATGTAAGTATATTTTAATGAGTTGTAATTATTAAAATGTATGTTCAGTGTATTAGCTCATGGCATCTAACTATTGTGCGTAACTTAATTGACAACTTATTTTGCTGGGTTTGAGCTTGAAATGAAGCCTCCCCCGACTAATAAGACATTCAATCCAACTCAAGTAGTTTTGCCAAAATATCTACTTGAATATGCGAGGGGTGGGAGTTTTTCGTGGGGTTTGCCATGGCACGGGGTAGACTCAATTCTCATACTGTATTTTTTTGAAGGCCACTAGGTGGTAGTGCACATCAACTTATTGAAATGGAGTATGACGTTAGTTGACTCATCGTACAATCGGACAGATGTAATGAAGTCTGGCTTGCGTGATAAGCAAATGGGTCCATTAAAGACATTGTTTCCCATTATATACCATCGGATCGAATACTTTGATTGCTCGTGTAGTCAAAAGTGACCTTTGATGCAGATAAGGTTTTTGCATATAGTGTGCACAATAACAGGGATCGGGTTATCGCTTCATTGCAGTGGTTGATCGGTTCGGAGGTGTAGACCTTGAAGGCGAATGCCATAGAAAGCCTTCAAAAAAGTTTTACCCTAGAGATTTTTGCATATAGTGTGGATAGTATTGGGATGAGCCCTGCAGCCAATTAGGATTGGTTAAGGCTTGATTCCAATCATGCAATAGTATCATTCATGTTGAATGATTAAAGGTTTTCCTTCATCAATAAGACATCAATTATAATGAGTTATAAGTCTAATTGGATGAAGTCCATGAGATTAATATGCCTTGCAAGGAAATTGTAATGGGTTGCGGTTATAAGATTCCTATGCATCAAAGCATAATCTCAAAATGTTCCTGGTCAATGTATCATTGAGACTGGACATCAATGATACTTAGAGACTGGTATATTCTATGTTCCTTACTTTAGAAGTAAGCAATCGATCTTATAGATTGAAGTATAGAGATACTTGAAACTAGAATATAGGTGCTTGCCTAGGAGAGCAAGTTCACTGAACATGACCAACCATGAGAAGTGCATTTGGTAACACACTCCAGTGTCTATGCAACACTTCTCATGTGTCAGTCATGTAAATACTCCCTAGACTTGAGACACCAGGTTGTCTTATATGTGAGTGCTATGCTTTGATTTCATCCCTACGGGTGCCTAACCAAGGATGCCAAAACAAGATGCTTTTGGGTATAGTATGAAGCATGTGAAGGCAAATGAGTGGTCAAGATAGGAATCATCACCTCAAGTGTTTTAGAGGACATATCCTATCAGTTCTTGGTTAACATTAGCTTATTGAAGTCCTTGGCCAAGGCGACATGGAGATTATGAAAATGTTTCATAACTCTCTATAAAGCTAATGCTATAACTGCAGGAACAAATATAAAGGTCAATAAGAGTAGACACTGTACCAAGCTCTTATCATCTCTAGGATATATGATGAGGGAATGAATTACACTGATAGACTGTACATTGAAAGGTTGTCAAAGAAACCTTTGACTCTCCTAAAAATTGGGTGGCCATGATGCATTGCTAGATGCCAATCTTGGTCTATGGAATTGATTATAAATTAATTGATTGAAATTTATATTAATCAATTAAGTCATTAATCAATTCCATTGCCAACATGTTGGGAACCTAATGGGTCACACACAATGATTACATTTGAATTAAATTGGGAGAGTGATGATTTAAGTTAGACTTAAATCATATGTTAGGTAATTAACTTCCATAAACTTAATTAAAAGAGTTTAATAAAGTTTTAGACATAATTATAATAGTTATAATTATAAGGCATTTATTGCAAAATATAAAGGAAATTAATTTTGATTTTAATTTCTAAGGACTTAATTAAAAGAGTTTAATTAAGTAATGGGCCCAATATTATAATGGTTATAATATTGAGGGCTTAATTGCAAAATTGAAGTTATTTTAACCTAACTATATAAGTCACCTTTTAACTATTTTCACAAGAGTATTTTCACAATTGAAGAGCACGTAGTTTTTGTCAGAAAAAGAAAAATGTTTTCTCTCTTTGCCACCACTCCCTTTGCGTGAAAGAGAAAATTGCTTATGAAGCAATTTTCAAGAGAGGTTCGGCCAAGATTGTGCAAAAGAAGAAAATGACAATTGTTGTCCTCTTTGCTAGCACAAAGTATAGTTAACAAACTCTCCCCTTTTGTTGAAGGTTCAAGTGCAATCGTGTGTACTACCATTTGAAGCCAAACACTTGATTGGTTGGGGTTTTTGCTCATTGTGGTGTTCACGGGATTGCTTCAAGAAGTGCCATTGTGATTACCAAATTACTTGGCAAGGTAACTTTCTGAATTATAATTTATTTTGTGCTTTTATGTGTTAAATATCACCAAGGTGATCCATAGGTGGAGGTATGTTTTTGTTATTTAAATTATAAAGTTTTTAATTTTCTTTCCGCTGCGCATTTTGAGCATGCCGTCCATGGCCAAACCCAACAGATAGTTAATTTTTTAAATTTGTCTATTCTTTTTTGTAATATGTAAAATAACATTGTTGTGTATCATCTCTAAATTATTCTTTGTTGTATCATTTCCAAATTTTTCTTTGTTGTATCATTTAACTAAAAGAAAGGCAATAAGAACAGTTCATATTAGTTTGACATCTAATTTCACACCAAAAACGTAGTGTCCATAATTTTTATATACAAAGGATTGAATAAATTATATCCTGTGCATTTATAGAACCTTCTCCCCATCTGGTTTTGTTTATCTGCTGCACATTATTAGGCATGGCCTATCTATTATATTGTATTTGTTCTATACATTATGATGATCATGTCTTGGGATTAACTTGGGATAGTTCTAATCAACGAACCTCAGATTAGCATTAAAAAAGGGTTGTTTTCCCATCCCTTTCAGTCCAAATTTCCCTTTTTAATTAGCAATTCACCCGGTTACAATATTCTTATCAAATAATTATCATAAGTTGATATAGTGCATAGCGTGATTGGATGTGCAAGGATTTGTGTCACGACCCACTACTCTCCTCGAGTCCATGATAACCGTCGCGATGTCTCAATAGACATTCATTACTCGGAATGTCGACCGAAACCTTGCAAGGTTTTAATATTAGTTTTCTCACTCCCCTGTGAGCAACAGTTACTAAATATCATTTTGTAAAGGATTATAAACTATTTCCAAATCAAAACAATAAAAAATTGATTTCTGTTTCACAGGGGCATTTTGGTTATTTTTTCTCAAAAATTTTGAAATCAGCCAAAAATGTAGTATGTGAGTAAAAAATACACATTTCACTATCAAAATTAAGTTTAGGTATCTAAAATATTTATTTAGAGTGAAATTTCAGCTTTTAGAATAAAATAAAAATATTAAATAAAATATTCTATTTTCTTATAAAACAATTTTTATAGAGTTATCCGTAAATAATTTTTATAGCGTAAAAGTAAAATAAATTCATACATACAGTAATACAAATAACCAGAGTATGTAATTTAATTTACAATGACATGTGGGCTCCCGAATGACTAAAAGCAATGAAGGCTGTGAACTTACGGTTTTTGAGAATGCAAATCCAACTGTAGCCCTTGACGATATCAACTATTTACAAACTATCCTGAGCCTGAAATGGGTGGAAAAGAGGGTGGTGAGTTTATATAAACCCAGTGAGTAAACAAATATCATCTAAAATATCTAAAGTCGAGTAAATAGAGACAACTTAAAATAACTCATCGTACTATGATTCATAACATTTCAAACAATCTAAACTAGTTACATTTCATTCAAAGTATATAGCAAGGCTTATGAATTTCTTAAAAACTTGGCTCATGCCAAAACTCATACTCGGTGTCACCTTGATCAGAGGTATTCAACCGAGCTCGCCAAGGTTGTTAAAAAGTCATATACGCATAAAACATATTTTGACATTTGGAAACACAGCTGTTCCTTGGCGTTGGCTAAGTTCACCCTTACATGGTGGTTTAGCATGTAGTGAACTTTAAAGCTTTACCTCAGGAGATACCCTTCACGCCTCTCGTACAAAGGTAAAATATAACGGGGTTTACCGTGCCCCTTTAATAGGATGGTCCACTGAACCCGCCCATTGTAGTAAGCTAATCGATATCCCACCAAATCAATAAAAATTTCAGCAGCATGACATGATAATTATTTTATTACACAGCCTATCAAGGCAAAACAACAGTACATATATTTTCAGCACAATTACCAATCCAGCCACTCATGCCCACATTATCATAAGCCATTCGATTCAAACCATATTTTAAAACACAAACAAACAGTCTCCAATTACTTAATTTCTAAAATCATCATTCAATTTCAAATGATTTATAAAACTCATTTCATTTAATCACATTTTATTCATAAAACATAAAAATTTACAATTAAAGTTCATCTTTCTTTAAAACCATAAAATGAATAAAAATTACTCTAGATAATTAAGATGATAATAAGGTTGCTCACAATATCGGGAGTCGAAGTACTCTTAATCCCGTCTTCGGATACAATCTCTGTACTCTTATCGGAAGTTTCACCACTTACGTGTAATGCATAACAAGCAATTTATTATATTTGTGCTAAACATTTATAAAACTAATTCAGGATCTGCATGAATGCAGGAAATGAGATGCGAAATGTCACGACCCGGAACTCTCATCGGGCCCATGATAACCGCCGCGACGTCTCGATAGGCATTCATACCCTAAATACCGATTGAAACCCCGCAAGGCTTTCATATCAGTTTTCATATGTTATAAATTAAAATAAATTTAGGTATATAAAACACTCTTTTTGAGTTAAATTATAACTATTAAAATATAATAAAAATATTCAAGAAAATATACTAATTTCTTATAAAATAATTTTATTTTAGAAATATCAGTAAACAATTTTTAGGACGTAAAAGTAAAATATATTCATACATATTATAATATAGATAACCAAAGCATAATATTACTTTACAATGACACGTGGGCCCCCGACTGACCAAATGTATTGAAAGTAGTGCACTTACGGTCTCAAGGAGTGCAGCTCCACAAGTGACTCTTTACCAGGTCTGCTATCTACAGACAACTTCGAGCTTGTAATGTGTGGAAAAGAGGGGGTGAGATTATAAAATTCTAGTGAGTAATAGATACCAGCTAAATTATCTAAAGTCGAGTAAATGGAGATAAATTCAAACTCACTCTTTGTAATATAGTTCATATTATCTTAACTCATTTCAATCGAGTAAAATAGAATCATTTTACTTGAATAATTAATATGGCTTATGTTCAAATAAATAATATGGCTTATGAATTTCTCAAAATCTTAACTTGGCTCCTGCTAAAATCCTTCTCGGGGATACCCTGGTCGAGGCATCTAACCGATACCACCAAGACTGTTCAGTGCAATATACACATGAACATATTTTTACATTTAAAAAGAAATCTACCCATTCTTTGGTGTTGGCTGAGTCTCACTTTCACGCGGTGGTCCACGTGAAGTGCACTCAAACTTTACCTCCAGAAATACCCCACACACGGCTCTTCGATTGAGGTAAGGTATATCTGATTCTGTGCCACCTCTTATAGGCTAGTCCACAGAACCTCCACTGCAGGGATTATGGATTATTTTATCTACCACCTTATTTATAAAATTGCAACTGCATGACATGGTAATTTGTTATAACTTAGACTCTTAAGGCTGAATACACAATATTTTTAATTCTAACACGAAAATCAGTTTAACCATCCATGCTCATATATTGTCATAAGCCATTAAGTTTAGATACAATTTATAATACAACAATAAACAATCTCCAATTACTCTAATTTCAAAACCAGTATTCAATTTTCCAGAAAATTTTTAAAATCATTTTATAAAATCACAATTTCTCTTAAAACACAATAATTTACCATTTAAACCCATTTTCTATAAAATCACACAATTGAATAAAAACTACTCTAGATAATTAAGACGATAATAAGTTTAATCACGATTTTCGAAAATCATCTCGGGTACTACGACTATAAATTCTCGAGTGTGACTTCCTTGCCTTTATTAGAGGACTCACCACCTTGACAAATTTGTACAATAATTTAATTACTACATTTATGCTAATTAGGTATAAAATTAACCTAATTCCTATATGAATGCATGGAATGCTCTATTAACTACTTAAACGCGATGTTGACCTAATTCGACCTATCACCCGATTAAATTACTAACGCATCCGATTTAACTCCAAATTGCTCTATGTCTTTTCTAATACCTCAATTCACCAAATACAAGCCAATTTACCAAAACTTCAACATCAAAACTCTCCCATTTCTTCATGGAAAAATTCAGCCATTATAGTGCACTATCATTAAAAATTTTCCTATTCCATCTTCTCACCATAATTCATCATTTCCTTAACCAATTCACTTGAAACAAATCAAATCCATCATCCACACACATCAAGGAAGATTTGGCCAATGAAGAATAATGGGGAAAATGAAGTTTTTCCTTGTTGTTTTGCTTACAAACATGCTAAACTAACTCTAAACACTAACATAACTCAAAATCAATCAATTTCAACATCATTTCTCTCACCATGCCCATTTGATCAGAATTGAACTCTCTATGAACACATGCAATTCAGCCATGGAAATGAGAAAATAATGTATGGGTAGTGTAGATCTCAAGGAAAATTAAAGAAATTTCAACTTACCTAGCTTGATTCCTTGAATTTTCACACTTTCCCTTTGATTTTTCCACCTAGGTTTTTGTTTTTCTCTTTGTTTTCCCTTTTCTTCCTTTTGTTCTTCCTTTCTTCTTGTCTTAGCCGAATATGGAGAGAGAAATGGGGATTTAATGGGCTGATTTTTATAAAAAATAATAAAATAATAAAGTTTGACACGTGGCACTTTGTGATTGGCCCATTTTTCTTTTGATACTTTAAATATTTAACTTTTTATTCTTTAATTCTCCACCACATCTTTATGCCATATTTATCCATTCCCAAAATAAATAAAATCCATAAATTTGATCAATTTTGGGGGTAAAATTTATCGATTTACCCCTGGGGTGTTAAAATTACGATTTTGGCCCCTATACTCCGAAAAGTACCGAAATTATAATTTTTTCACTTTTCAATCTCAAATTACACTCCAATTGATCAATCTTAGTCAAATGAGTCAAAATCTTTTCTAAAAATTCTCATTTTGTCCTCGGGTGGTAAAATTACCATTTTACCCCTATGCTCTAAAAATACCAAGAATTAAAAATTTTCATTGCTAAACCTCATATTATACTTCAAATGATTAATCTTAATCAAAATTTTCATCAAATAACCAAATTTAAATTTTAGGTGGCAAAATGACCATTTTGCCCCTAATCGGTCAATTTTCTCGATTGACTCCAAATCGGACAACAAACTCCGAATCACTGTTTTGAGTCATCCTTGAACTGTGAAATCCTCAATTTCACTCTTAAAATCCTTATTTGAACTTGTTCAAGGTTTAAATCATCTCAGTTGTACTTCTAGTTATAATACCGACTTTTATCCATTTTTCTGAGATATTTTAATATGTAAGCACAATGTCAAATATATAAATATCATGACAGATATTTTAGAGCTGGGCTTGACACGAAATGTTCGAATTATTATCTAAATACGGTGTTCTACGTAGGTCTAATTGTGTATTGAAATAAAATGGTATTGGCCTAATTCGATTTATACCCCGATTAATCGGCCAATATATCCAATTCAACTCCAAATAGCTTCATTCCACTTCCAATACTCCAAATCATCAAATATGTATTAGATGACATGAAATATAGCAAAATCATCATCAACATTTTCTCTTGGGAAATTCAGCCAATAAAGAGTAATTGAAGAACTTGTTATTTTCTTGCTTGTTTTCAATACTAATCATCACTAAACAACTAAAAACACTAAGATATCTTAAAATCTAACCAAATAAACCATCAAATCTTTTCTCTCTAAATTCGGTTAGCCATGAATCCTTCATGCAAACTTGGTTCTCAACCATGGAAAATGAAAAATAATGCATAGGAAAGGTAGATCATAAGCTAGAATTAAGAAATTTTACCTTTACTTGCTTAATCCCTTGAAATCCACCAATCCCTTAAAATGGTACGAGCTCAATGGAGAGGTCCGGGTCGTGACAGTATATGTGATTTTCTTCACTTGTTTTCACACTACACATCACTAACTAACCGAAAACACTAACATATCTTAGAATCAAATCAATTTCAACTTCATTCTTTCTCCATACCCATTCGGCCAGCCTTGAATCCCTTATGAAAACATGCAATTCAACCTAGGAAATGAGAAAATAAAGCATGGGTAATGTAGATCTCAAGTAAAAGTAAAGAAATTTCACCTTACTTAACTTGATTTCTTGAATTTTCACACTTTCCCTTTGAATTTCCCCACATAGGGTTTGTTCTTCCTTGGTTTCTCTTCTCCTCTTGTTTGCTGACCATTATGGGAGAAATGGGCTGGTTTTATGCCTTTTGATAAAGAAAATAATAAAGTAATAAAGGCTTGACATGTGGCATTTTATCATTGGTCCATAATTTAAATATTTGACTTTTAATCTTTAATTCTCCACCACATTTGATGTCATATTTATCCATTCCCATAATGAATAAAATTCACAAATTTGACAAGTGTTGGGAGGTGAAAATTACCATTTTGCCCCCAAGGTATCAAAATTACCGTTTTACCCCTGTGCTCCAGAAATACAGAAAATTAAAATTTTTCACTGCTAAACCTTAAGTTATACTCCAAATAATCAATCTTGATCAAATGTGGTCAAAATCTTTTCTAAAAATTCCCATTTTGTCATTGAGTGACAAAATTACCATTTTACCCCTAAATAGTCAATATTCCCGATTGACTCCAAATCAGCCTTCGAACTCCGAAACACCATTTTAAGTTATCCTTGGGCTGTGAAATTCCCAATTTCACCTTAAAATCTCCATTTTAATTATTTCGAGGTTTAAATTGACTTAATCGTACTTCTAGTTATAATACTGACTTTTAACTATTTTTTTGAGACATTCAAGTGTGCAGGTGTGATGTCAATTACATAAATGACATGGTAGACATTTTAGGGCTGGGCTTGACAAATTTTCCTTTATTGCAAATTGTTTTAAATTAAGAAAAAATGGTTCTAACACAAAACCCTCATATGATTGAGTGAAACCCTTGTTCCTTGACGGTTTATGATAAACCGTCGATTTTGCTATCTTGCTAGAATGATTGATATAATTTCATAGTTGCTTTATTATTGAATATTAAATAACTCCAAGTTAAGTGGAAAGGGTTTTAATATTAACTTGATGTAAATTGTCTTGTTTCCAAATAAGTGCATCATGGTTCTCAACTCCCTAATTATTACTGCTTGTTCCCTTCTAACGTTCGCTCATTGAGTTTTGTACTCACTGTTTTAAAAATTCATGTTTTCAGATCAGGAGGCTGTTGGACCCTAGGTCGAGGAGTCCCCGTAGTTCGTCTCCTGGGTAGGTGTTTGGCATTCGATAGAAACTCTTTTACCATAGTTTCTCCGCTGGAAGTCACAGGTCCTTTTACTTTGTGAATATGTTCATGCAATGTAAATTGCTAAGATACATGTCTTGAACAATACATGTATATTGTTATCGATAATGCCATCATGATTTGGCTATGTTCACACCCGGTGAAATATGTGTGTGGATGCATTAGTTGATAAAAACGTTAAGCAATGTAAATGGATAGGCTTGCTTGGGCTTAGTGAGCTATGCTTATTGGCCCAAGCTTCGGTCATGGCTCAAAAATTTAGGCTATGACACCCATGGACAATTTTATGGTGTTGAGATAATGCTTAATTGTTAAGTGTTAAGCATGGACCAATTACATGGTGACACATGGCAAATTTTAATCTTTTTATAATTCCCTTTAAAAACCAGCACACATTCCTCCCAAATCACTCTCTCGTGTTCGGCCAAAGCAAGGAAAGTGGAGAAAAGAAAGAAACAAACCCTAGAGGAAGAGATTCAAGAGAAATTCATCAGATTTTTGAAAAACGAAGCGATCGGAGGTAAGATTTTACGATTTGGCTTAAAGTCTACCTTTCCCATGCTTTTTTTCATTTTCCATGGTTGAAACTCAAGATTTCATGAACGAAAGTTTGCTGGCCAAACCTAGGGGGAGAGGTTTTGATCACGGGTTTTGTTAGATTTCATGCTATATACGCGCTTTTAGTTGTTTTGTGATGTTCGGTGTGAAAAACAAGCATGAAAACTACATGTTCTTTATCAAACCCTCATTGGTCGAATTTACTAAAGGACATATTGATGATGAATCTTGTTGTATCTCATGTTATTTAGCTCGTATTTGATGAATTGTGGTGCCGGATATTGAAAATGGTTATGGAAACGTATAGTTCATTTAGTAAACGATTTGAACAACAATGAGAAAATCAAGTTCATTGAGGTATTTTGGGCGCATTTAGAGCATTGAAAGTGCAATGAATATATTTGGAGTTGAATTGGATGTTTTGGCTATTTAGACAATGTATAGTTCGAGTTAGATCGAATGCCATTTCAGTCCGATAATAATTGAACTTACGTAGAACACCATTTTTAAGTGGCTATTCGAATATTTCTCATTCAATTTCTTTCATTCATATAGAGCCTGAAATAGTTTTATAATAGTTTGGCACAAATGTATTGAATCACTTATGGTGTATTATGTATAGGTGGTGAGCCCTCTGGTAAGGGTAAGGATATTGTACCCGAGGACCAGGAATAGGAGTACTCCGACTCCCATTATTGTGAGTAACCAGACTTTCATCTTAACTATCTAAAGTAGTTTTTACTTGTTTTTATGATTCTAAAGAAAATGAACTTTAATTGTAAACCATTATGTTTTATACATGAAGTGTTGGTTAAATGAAACAAGATTTATAAATTGTTTTAAAATTGAATGATGGTTTTGGAAAATTGAGTAAGTGGAGACTACCTACTTGTGTTATGCCTATGTTTTGATTATTGTTCGTGGTGCCGATCTTTCTTTGTAATTAATGTATAGGCATAATGGGATTTGAAATCGATATATGGTTGGAATCAATGGCTTATGACAATGTGTTGGCATGAATGGCTGGATTTGTGTTTGTGTAGAATATACAAATTGCTTTGTTTTACCTTGACAGGCTAGGTAATGTAATATTAGCCATGTCATGCTATCAAAATTTTTATCGATATGGTGGGTTATGTGATTAGCTTACTGCAGTGGGCGGGTTTCCGTGGACCAGCCTATTAGAGAGGCACGGTTAACCCCGTTATATTTACCTTAGTACGAGAGGCGCGGAGGGTATCTCCTAAGGTAATGTCTAGAGTTCACTTCACGCCGAACCACCACGTGAGGGTGAAACTCAGCCAACACCAAGGAACAACTATGTTTTTAAACGTAAAATCATGTTTTATGTGTATATGATGTTTTAACAGCCTTGGCGGACCCGGTTGGATGCCTTGCTCAAGGTGTCACCAAGTACGAGTTTTGGCATGAGCAAAGTTTTTAAGAGAATCATAAGCCTTGTTGATTATTTTGATAAAATGCAATGGTTTTATATAAGTTGACATGAGTTTTAATGTTATGAATCATATTATGATGAAATGTTTTAATTGTCTCCATTTACTCGGCTTTAGATGTTATAGACGATCTTTACTTACTCACTAGGTTTATAAAAACTCACCACCCTTCTTTCCACCCATTTCAGGCTCAGGACAGTCTGTAGACAGTTGATTTTGTCGAGGGTTGCTTTTGGATTTGCATCCTCAAAAGTAATAGGTCTACGTTCTTGTTCATTTTTTTTATTTGGGGCTCACATGTCATTGTACAATATTTTGTATACCCTGGTTGCATGTACCATTATATACATGAATTTATTTTGTTATTACACTACATAAATTGTTTACGTAGTATTCTATAAATATTATTTCATAAAAAAATGCAATATTTTATTCAATATTTTTATTTAGTTCAATTAGCAATAATTCCACTTTACATGGATGATTTAGACAACTAAACTTATTTTTAGACATGAAATGTATATTTTTCATCTATATTCTATATTTTTACCAGGTTTTGAAATTTTTGGGTAAAATGACCAAAATACCCTTGTGCAGTAGAAAATAATTTTTGACTATTTTTTATTTGAAATTAGTCTATATTCATTTAAAACATGATATTTCGTAACTGTTGCTCATAGGGGAGGTGCAAATCCGATGCTAGAGCCTTGTGAGGTTTCGGTTGACATTTCGGGTAAAGTATGTCTATCGGGACATCGCGACGGTTATCACGGGCTTGAAGAGAGTACCAGGTCGTGACAGTTGTGCCCGTGAAAAACTAGTGTAAAGGTTGTAGCCAAGCCTTGTAAAAGCCATTGTAAAAGCTTGGTGGAAGCTTGTGAATTCCATTATTTTTAGTGATTGGTTTGAAAATCTTTGGTTGGACAATCAAGGTAGTGGATGTAAGTCTTGGACCAAACCACTCTAAATCCTTTATCTATTGTCTTCCTTGTTTTACTTTCCTTATTTTAAGATTAGTTCTCAATCTTGCTAAAAAAACCAAATTAGTGCTATTCACCCCCCTCTAGCACTCATATTTGGGACCAACATTACCGTACTTTTTTGTTTGCGATCCATTATCTTCCTCCATTGATGGGGATTGAATTTTGACCGACCCTCCAACTTTCACAATGGAACGTATTGTTGCCCTTTAGAGATATGGACTTCAATGTTGGCCCAATAAGCGATCAACATCTCTTTCGCAGTTGACTCAAATGTCCTGATTGTGCACAACTACACCAGAACATACATTCCTAGTAGGTTTAACCCTCATTGCCCTATGATAAAAAATAAAATAAAATTTAATCAAATAAAAAATATGGTTTCTTTACTTACTTTACCTTTTTTCTCCAAACTTGCAATATTGACGTGGAAACCTATAGGTCTTTCGTCACATTGCCATTTTAGCATTCTTGGGCAAACTTGTCCAGATTGGCGTTGCCTTCCAAACAAGTTTCGAATTTCAGGAATTGCTTCCAACGCCCAAAACTGCACATCAATTGTGAAAATATTTTACTCACCTCATAAAATCTTATGCGAAAAGAATAATGATAAATATTAGGGTATGGCACACAACCTGAAATGCCCATATAAATCCATAGAGTGGTAACGTTTTTTCTTTGCTATTCCCACTGCTAGAGGTTCAAAACCCCTCATCAAGTAATCGATGGTCAGACTCCAAACATATGTGCCCCATGGGAACACATTCCAATCGTCGATGTTCTCGACCAACGACAAAACCATGGAATCACTAATCATTTGTAGTCTTGACAGAATAAAACATTGTTAGCGATCAAGACGAGGGCCATCTTGGTTGCGTCTCCCTCTTGTTGAAAATGTCCTCCCTTGAACGTCTCTAAAACTTGTTGTATCTTCACCTCGTTCCTTAGTCCCCAATATCGCTAGTGAATTCTTCCAGGGATGTCCTTGTAGGGGTTGACAATAAAGGCCGGTAGGGTAACAAACTTCAGTATTGTCATTAGGCAGAACTCCTTCTTCGAAAACCAAGCCTTCATTTTGCCTATGGCAAACCATAACTCACCCTCAATGGCATCAAGTTCACTGATTCTATGCATAATTAGGTTGTGCACAAGACCAGCACAGAATAAACTCTTCTCTGATTTGACATCCATCATATGCCCAAAGCATGTTCTCTTCAAGGTTTCCAACTCATTTACTTTGCACAGCATCTCACGTATCACATGCAGATGCGATCACTTATAGTGGATGTTAATGCTAGCGTTGAACCCCTACCGGTGCCTCGACACATAAAGCAAAGATTCCACATTATTTTGCTCTATTCCTATGCTGGCCATTTGCAACATAAAACAGATAACATTCCCATTTTAGTTTAGTTAATATCATCATTGTAGATTAAAAAAAACAAGAGGAATTTCTGAGAAATAACCTTCCTCAGAAGCTTACTCCAAAAATGACCTTCACAATAATTTTAACTGTTTTTAGACGACCTTGAGACAGAATAATTAATGCAAGTGTTGAGCATGGATTATTAAGAAAATTAACATATACATATTAAATCATTATAGTTGACCTACAGAATGAATGCAATGTCGGTCATGCAATGCCATATAGATAAATTTCATGCAGTTATGACACTCACGTAATTTCATACAAAAACAATAATGCAATGCCTTACCAATAAGTCATGCAATTACTAACATTAAATCACACAATGATCTATAAACAAGCCACGCAATGCTAAGAGCAACTAATCAAATCATGCACACACTAAGTGATGCCATGCTTGAATAATATTCATGCAATGATTTATCAACCAATCACGCAAAGACCTATCAACCAGTCACGTAATGTTAAACCCTAATGCAATCACGCATAGCCTAAGTGACGCCATGCCTAAATCCAGTCATGTTGTCAAGCAATGACCTATCAACAAGTCATGCAATGTTAAACCCTAATGCAATCACGTACAGCCTAAGTGACATCATGCCTAAATCCAGTCATGCTGTCACGTAATGATTTATCAATAAGTTATGCAATGACCTATCAATAAGTCATGCAATGTTAAACCCTAATACAATCACGTACATCCTAACCCCATGCCAAAATCTAGTCATGCTGTCATGCAATGACCTATCAATAAGTCACACAATCACATATCAACCAGTCATGCAATGTTAAACCCTAATGCAATCACGCACACCCTAAGTGGCCCCATGCCAAAATCCAGTCATGCATAAGGTGCCAACCACGTTAGCAAGCCCTCAGTCACGCAATATCTAAACTCGAAACCCAATTCCTATCAAAAGGTCATAACGTATACATATCAACCAGTCACGCATGCTTGGTCACCTTTCAACCCCAACAACACCAATAATACCCTTTCATGTTTATATTCAACAATTTCAAACAACAAGAATATCAATATGAACAAGCAATATGCATAGGTTTATGCTCAAAAACCATAAATGAAAAACATGAAGAATAAGAATAGCCCTAAAAACATTTCTCCACATGGTTCAAAATAAAATAAAAATATATTATACCTTTCTGCACGTAATGTGAACTTCGTCTCATTGCTCAATATGTGAACTTCCTTTATGCAAATAATAACTACTCCAAAATGCTTCTACCATTGCGAAAATGCTTGAAAATTGAATTGGCGAGGAATGCTTTTGACAGAATTGCTTCTATGGAGATGTACAGTTTGTCAATGAGAACTGAGGAGTTATGGACCTTGTAAATATACCTGACTCGTTAATAGGTTTCGGGTTGAGGCGTGAAGCCAAACAAATGGGTCGGTTTCATTAAGGACAATTTTGTTTAAATTTTAATTATTTCTCTTGGTTAAAAACAGTTAAAATTATGGAGAGGCCTATTCTCAAAATCGCCTTATGCATGCCGCCCATTTAAAAAAAACCCAAAAATAAAGGATACCAAATAGATTATACATGAACTATAGAAGAGAAAATTTATCTCTAATAGTATGCATATATTATAATCTTCATATACATTAATTAATATTATCCAATTATCTAAATTAATTAAAGTTTCTGAAGTAAACCTAAATAGTATTGTTCAGATCATACTTACTATATTTACGTGTAATACAGAAGACAAATGTGTCATGCCTCATGCTTGCATGCTCTAGCTCGGTTGAGTGTAATGCAGGTTGCCAGAGTTTGGGAGCATCAATCCCCTCTAGTTTATGTAATTGATTTTTCTTAGGGTGGTTGATTCTTTTTTTGTAAAAAATGAATAAAAAAGTAAAAAATAAAAATAAAACGATTGGTAAATAATAAATATTAAATAGTAAAAATATCAACTAACAAAAGATAAATTGTAAAAGACAGATATATAGAAAAAATTATAAATAAAAGAGAACCTTAAATAATCGCCATACAATATACCTGGATGAAAAAAAAAAAGGTTATCTTATATAACTACGCTTGAAAGATAATAAAAGATGTTAACTAGTTACTAATTTTCCTAGGGATTATATTTGGTGAATAATATATAAATATATACACACCCTATCAATTAACAACAGCTTACTATTTCAAGTTATGAACAAACTTAAAATTTTAGAAAATTTTAAAATAAACGTCCTTATATTTTAATTGTTTAGCTTTAAAAAGAAAATTAATTTTTTCTTTTTTTTTGGAAAAACTTAATCACTACATTAGAAGTTTTAAATGGATTGATACAAATCTACCAATGAAGTCACCAAAGTTTTGTGGCAATCAATATTGATATGTGTAGTAGTTTGATTGGAATTTAGCATTCAAAATCTCAATTGCAGCTAGTAAGTAAGAGGTGAAAACCCCAAATCCAAGAAAACCCCGCCACGATGACCCGTGTCTACCAAAACCAGCCACCACCACCACCACAAATGAAGCAGCAGGAGCCCTTAAGCCGATTCTGTATCCCACCCAAACGAAGCAGGCATCGTATGTAGGCCAGCCGACTACGTGAGCAATCTCTTGATTCAAGGTTCTTCCCAGCTGTTTCCAAGTGTTTTTAAGGGGATATGAATTATCAGGAAACATCAACTCTATTCTTCTACCATCCCTTATTCATATCCTTTATAGTCTATTCATCTTATCAAAAGTTGGAAAAAAAAATTAGAGTGCTAGCTGTCTTCATTAGAAAATAAAGTGAAATGTCAATTGTATTGCTAACTGAAAGGGTTGGCGTGCTGAATATTGCTCCGCAAGGCTACATATATAGTTTTATTAGAGGAGTTATTTCCCAATTTCCAAGAAGGGTTTAAACGGTTTCCAAGACGTTGCTCCTTAATTAATTTGTAGTTTGTAATACTTTACTGTTAACTTGGTCCAAAAGTCCAAAAGACTTGAGTCGGCCGACTAGCTCAATCCCATCCAATGACTTTCCAGGGCAACACACATTGAACACCTCATCCCTTTTACTTCTCCTTTCTTTCACTTCTTTGTGATTTTTCCATCCCCCTTTACAACTCATTCCCACCATCAATTACTTTTCCTTCCTGTTGTCTATTTATGTTTATCGAATATATATCTCCAGTTGCAACCCCACACCTAGGAAGTTTTCATATTGACTAACAAGTTTTGGTTGTTTTACTTTTTGGACTGTTTTGCAAGAACTTTCCTTTCAACCTCACTGCATGCCCCACTTGTGATTCCTTGTCCTGCAAACAATTAAATGAAGTTTATATATAAGTTTTCTTTCTCGGTGGCAATATTTGATAAGCTAAGCCAAAGTGCATCTCGGCGTATCATTCTGGTGATCGTCTTCTGCTTCTACCTGCTTATAATATTCTAAATGTCAGTGCTTACTGGCTGCTTCTCTACCCTGTGGAACTGGGCCTCCTATTACATTTGCTTCTCAAAGGCTGCCATACTCATCTCAGGTATAGTATTACGCTAGACATGTAACCATTTGTTTGGAAGGAAAGAGAGCTATTTCCTTGAGAGGCAGCGTTCGCGTTCAGCTATTTTCATCCGTTATTTAACAGTCCAATCTCTTTCTCTGTCATATTTTTCATGCCAAATGCATTGTTAGTAAAGAAAAAAGCTACCAATAATTGAACTGACCTTATCTTTATGCCTTTATTGAATATGACAGGTTTGGCTTTTGGACATGGGCTTTTGGACAATGCATTTACAAATTTCTTGATATCATACCTCAAAGACAGATGGGAGAGGCCATATTCTCTTCGAAAAGCTGCAGCCATTGTGAATGCTTATGAAGGCGGAACAATGTTTGTAGCGATTTTCTTGGACTATATTGCATATAATCAGCACGTAGGCCACTACAAAGTGATTATTTGCACCACTTCAGCCCTGATCATGGTAAGTTTCTTCTTCTGGTTTCGTCATCACTTAAGTCCAGTACCAACATATTCTGTTTAGCAGAAACAAAATTTGTGCAACTAATTAATGCCATTCCTTGTTGCAGGGACTAGTGGTATTATGGCTGTCCACGTGGCTTCTCACTGCCAGCATGAGCTCTCGATTGTTTTACCTGGCACTAGGACTATTAATTCTGGGCATAGCGGGAAAATTGGCTGCATTCAAACCATTTCTTTACAATCAGTTTTCTCAGAAAATGAAGATGGATATCAATGAGAAAAAAGTTGAGGCTCGTGGTGATTTTTGGTTGTATATCGCAGCGTTTACAGGGGCCGTGGTATCTACAACTCTTCTATCAAGTCTTCCTTGGAAAGAAACTTTCTTGATTTCAGCAATAGTTATGGTATTAGTTTATGTCTTCTTCTTGTATGGGAAGAGCTGTTACGAACTTGCCAGTCCGAAGAAAAACAGCACTCTTACATCACGAGTGAAGCAAGTGACGCAACTCTTAAAACTGCTGCCTGTTTGGACAACGTTCCTTGTCTATAGTCTGGTGGAGGCAACAGGAAGCACTTTCTTCATAGAACAAAGCAGCAACTTGAATGCTCGCATAGGCAATGATTTTAGGATTCCCATAAATTCATTTGATAGGATTCCTATAAATTCATTCGATTTACTTCAGTCAATTATCAGCTTTGTAATCTCACAACTGTCGGATTTTCTCATCCAAAAGTTGGGGAACCAGGACAAACAGCAGCGTGCTAGGCTAGTAAGAATTGGCCTGGGAATGTTTATTTCCTTTCTGAGCTGCATAGCTGCTTGGCATGTTGAAGTTTCCAGATTGAATCTGATCAATCAATCAGAAATCTCTGACAACCGAAATAAGAGTACTTCCATGAGCATCTTATGGCTGGTTCCTCAATTTGTCTTCTTAGGACTTACCAAAGGACTCGTCGGAGAAGGACTAAAGCATTTCTTTTATGATCATGTCGAAGTATCCATGAAGCAACTTGAAGGTCCATTCAATTTAAGTGTAAGGGGAGTAGGAAGATTCCTCAGTGTAATTTTTATCCTGGTTTTCAGACATTGGATTGGTGATACCATAAACACAAGTCGTCTTGATGAGTACATGAGGATGTTAGCAATGTTAAACTTGTGGACCTTAATCGTGTACATCTTTCTGTTGAATACATATGAATGGAAGATAGTGCCACCGCAGGAGGAAAGTTCTTGTGTTCATATGGAAGAGGGTGGTCCAGCAAGCTTGATGGAGACTAAATCTGCCTTCATAGAACCTTCAGCCCCCTTGGTCTTTGTGGCAGAATATTCCCCTCAACACTACTTGATTGAATCCCACTCTGCTTCTTGGGAAACGAAATTGCCCACAGACCAAATACCTGAATCTCCTACTCGACGCTTGGTTACGAAATTCAAGTCTGGAGGGTTAGAACCCGAAACATCTTCCTTCCACGTGAGGGCTAAATCCCAGTTGCTTAGTCCTAGAAGATTGATAGTTTTAAAGAAATCATCGAACAGTCTATTCTTTCATCGTGATGCGAAAGTAGTCTATCAGCGTTCGCAGAGCTGTCCTACTCCTGTTCCAACAAAACTAAGCATTCGTTCTTCCATTCATGTTTAAATTTATTTCCTTTCCTTTCTTTTCTTTTTTTTTTCCCCTTAGAATGCCCATTCATTTATTTATTGTCCTCATTGATGAAGTTGTCTGCTAATTATTCTTTATTTATTTATGTGTTTAATTGTTAAAATCAACTTTGCATTCCACTGTTCACCTGTCACATATAGCTTGCATACAATTCCTGTTGTTTGTATGTATTTTGAATAACAATATTTGGAAAATTTTATGTGCCTTTATACGATTAGATTAGAACTCTACTGTTTGTAACGTAATTATACACTCATTATATTGTTGTTGGGATTAATAAAAATATACCTCTAAGATTCAACAAAAAGCACGTAAAAAATTGCAAACTGTTATGAATATAGTGAATATCCATTAATATCTAATATACATATTTATGTTGATACATTCTTATCTCTTGATTTCATTCAATGTATGTACATTCCTAAGTTCATTTCCTCTATTTATGTAAATTCATCTTCCATCTATCTATATGCGCCTACAAATAAAGGCATCGTAGTTTATGGTTGATATACTAAAAACAAGAAATGAAATAGAAAATCCTCTTACATTCTTATTACTTCTTTGTAATATTCTCATTTAAAGTTATATTTTACAACACGTTATCAGCACGAGGCTCTAACCAACTAAGAAGGTAAATTTTTTTTTAAGAGGCCGTTTAGCCTAGTTTTTTTTTAGCTTAAAAGCTATTATGAAACTTTTATGAAAAATAATAACTTTTAAAATTAAGTTAAATCTGTTTGGTTAATTTACTTTTATAAGTTCTTTTTTATAAATATGTTGCTTCACAAAATAATTTATATAAGTTCTAATTTTGATTAAAATTATCATAAAAGGTATTTAATAAATAATTTTCTATTAATCATAAATTTCTTTGTTCATAATGAAAAAACATTAATTTTATTTTTTATTTATAAAAAGTATAAAATTTATTTTTATGTAACATAAATTTTATAATTAATAATAATCATATAAAAATGAAAACAGATAATGTTGAAATTATTTTTAATAGATGAGGACATTTTTGAAACAAAAAGAAAAATTCTCCGAAAAAAGAGGCGTGTTTTTAATAAAAAGAAGAGATAAAGCTCCTCTTTGGAGCTTTTTCTTTTTTTTTTTTTGAAAATTTTATTCTTTAAAAAAAAGTTGCTTATTTTTTTAAGAGCTTTTCCAAATTATTGTTTGGCCTGGCTTTTACTTTTAAGAGGTGGATAAGCTGAAAAAAAGTCAGACCAAACATGCACTAATTCTTCAATCATTTAGATTTTAATTTTATATACCATTTAACAGGCCTAAAGCCTATAATAGACTTTGAGCCTCTTTTTGTCCACTGAAATGGCAGTTGCTTCCAAAGACACCTAAAATGGTCAATACAAGTGCAAAATGTGAATTATTGAGAAAAATGAAGATGTTTGTTTACTTGATAATGCAACAACACATACCATACTTTGTGGCAATCACTTTTTCTCAAGTGTGACATTGTATAAGGCAAATGTCCATACAATATCTAGTTATGTTGGGATTATTGATGGCTCCGGAAATGCCACAGTTGTTTTGCCAAATGGAACCACCTTACATATCGAGGATGCATTGCTAAGTAGTAGATCAAAGAGGAATTAACTTAGCTTCAAAGATGTACGCTGTAATGGGTACCATCTTGAGATAATTTATGAGCAAAATAAGGAATGTCTTTACATCACTTCTTATAAGATGGGCTAGAAGACTATCCTAGGAAGTTGGAAGCTTCAATTATAAAATTGTATTGTGTCATTATTAGAGTTGTTGAATCCTATGCTACCATATCTTGGAAACTAATAAATCATGATGAGTTTGGACTTTGGCATGATTACCTAGGTCACTTGGGAGCTATAATGATGCATAGGATAATCCAAAATATTGGAGGACACCCTTTAAAGGATAAAAAGGTTTTGTTGTCCAAAGATTATATTGTGAAACTTGTTCACAAGGAAAGCCCATTACTAAACCTTTTATGACAAAGGTGAATCTTGAATGGCTTTCACTCTTGCAAAGAATCTATGGTGATATTTGTGGACCAATACAACCAGTAAATGGGCCATTTCGATATTTCTTGGTATTAGTGGACGCATCTTGTAGATGGTCCCAAGTTTGCTTGTTATCTACACACAACGTCGCCTTTGCATGTTTACTTGCGTAAATTATAAAGCTCTGGGTATATTTTCCTTATTATCCAATCAAGACCATAAGGATGGATACATCAAAGAGCTTTGATGCGTATTATGCTTCATTAGGAATTGAAGTTGAGCATTAGGTTCCATATGTTCATACTCATAATGGATTGGCAAATCTCTAATTAAATGTATCCAAATTATCGCTCGTACTCTATTATTGAGGACAAAGCTTAACAATTTAGCGTGGGGTCATGCTCTTTTACATGTGACAACACTAATTAGATTGCGCCCCATTGCTAGTCTCCCGCAGTCTCTTATATAGTTGGTTCTACGCTATGAACTAGACATTTCATATTTACGCACCCTTGGTTGCGCTATGTAGGTGCATGTAGCACCACAAAAAAAAAAAAAATTAAAATGGGTCCCTAATGTCGTTTAGGAATTTAAGTTGGGTTTGATTCACCATTTATTATTAGGTTTTTAGAACCAATGACGGGTGATCTTTTTACCGACAGATTCACGGATTGCCATTTCGATGAAATACCACTTATTAGGATACCCCAGGCTTCCATGACTAAGAAGCAAAAACTAGTTGAGATTCTCTTCCTAGAATTAGAAAAATTTATCCCATTTAGACCAAAGAACTCTTGAAAGTGAAATGAGGTGTAGCATATAATCCATTTACAGGTTATTGCTAATAGATTTCTTGATGCATTTTAAGAAATTTACTAATGTTCCAAAGTCTTATATTCCAACTGTGAATGTTCTAGCTAGGATTGTTGTTCTTGAAGAATAGGTTGAAATGGATCAAATGGCTCACACTTGAAACGTGGAAGATCAATAGGATCAAAAGACATTATCCTTTGAAAACGAAAGGGGAGGAATCAAGAATCCACTCCAGAAGAGCATGGTGTTGAGCTTGTTCCAAGAAAGCTTATTACCTCTGAAAAGGCATGAACCCATGAAAAGTCCACTGACCTTAAGAATACTAAGATTTCCATTACATATTGTAATGAGATTTGGGATCGAAATGAGATGATCATTGATGATGCTTTTGCATTCTCAATTGCCCATGAGATTACAAACGATGACTATGAACCGTGATCAACTGTTGTCAAAAACAAGATTGGCCCAAGTAAGAAGAAGCAATCCTAACTGAATTGGCTTCCCTAGCTAAACGAGAGGTTTTCAAGCCTATAGCTTGAACCTTTGACAATGTAAAGCCTATTGGATACTAATGGGTCTTTGTTCAAAAATGAAATGAAAAAAATGAGATTGTCAGATATAAAGCTTGACTCGTTGCCCAAGGCTTCTCTTAGAGACTTGGGATTAATTATGATGAGACATATTCACCTGTGATGGATATGATTACCTTTTGTTTCCTTATTAGCTTAGCTGTTTATAAAAAATTGAAAATGCATCTTTATGGATGTTGTGACTACATATCTATATAGTTCATTAGACTCCAATAGTTATATGAAAATTCCCAAGGGATTCAAAATGCTTCAAGCATACACTCCCTCCAACTTATTCTCAATAAAGTTGCAAAGATCTTTGTACGGGTTAAAGCAATTCGACCGCATGTGGTATCAACATTTAAGTGAGTACTTAATTAAAGAAAGGCACAAAGCTCTTAAATAAGTTATTTATTTTGCAATAACAACACCACCATTTCTTGGCACTCTACTAAGCAAACGCTAGTAGCAACATCCTCCAACCACTTCAAGATTATTGCTTTATATGAAGCTGGAAGAGAATGTGTTTGGTTGAGATTCATTATAACACATATTCATAATTCTTGTTGTTTAACATTGCTTACATATTCACCTTCTATAATTTATGAAGATAATGCTACTTGCGTTGTACAAGTCAAGGGAGGATATATTAAAGGTGATAGGACTAAGCATATCTCGTCGAAATTTTTCTACACTCACAAACTCTAGGAAAGTTGACAAGTTGACGTTAAACAGATTCACTATACAAAAAAATCTTGTAGATCTTTTTACCAAATCATTGCCAACGTCAAGATTTAAGAAATTAGCATATGGCATTTGAATGCAGAAAGTGAACAAGAGGCAAGATTAATTTGCCTTTACAGTGGCAACATGACTCAATTGAAGGGGAGCAATTATGGACCATGCACTGTACTCTTTTTACCTTTTGACCGATTTTTGTCCTACTAGGTTTTTCCGACTTAAAGTTTTTAAAGAGGCAGTATAATGGACATTCAAGGGATAGACCTTAGAAGTGGCAATATGGCTTAATTAAGGCAGAGCAATTATGGACCATGCACCGTACTATTTTTCCCTTATAACCAGTTTTTGTCCCATTAGGCTTTTCCAGCTTAAAATTTTTAATGAGGCAACACCAATTGACATTCAAGGGGGATTGTTATGACTATATGTGAATATCCATTAATATCCAATGTATCTCCCATATCCAATGTACACATTTATGTTAGTACATCCTTATCTCTTGATTTCATTTAGTGTATGTACATTCCTATTACATCTCTTTTATTTATGTAAATTCATTTCCCTTCCATCTATATGTGCTTATGAATAAAGGCATTGTAATTGATGGTTGATAAATTGAAAATAAGATATGTAATGAAAGATCCTCTTACATTTTTACTACCTCTCTTTAATATTTTATTTCAAACTTATATTTTAAAACAAAACAAATTTTATCTTTCAATTTTAAAGAAAAAGGAGTTTGATTGAAAGGGAAAAAAAGAACGATTACTTTTTTGAAATATTAATTTCAATTTTTAGTACCTATTTATAATTAAATTTATGACTAATCATCAAAAGTCGCCACTATTCATCAAAAGGTCATTATTATTTATAAAAATTTATCACTCCTGACTTTTTAATTAATAGACACCTTTCATAAAAAGTTATCACTATTCATCAAAAGGTCAACACCTTTGAGTTTTGATATAATAAACACATTTTTTTTATATTAGTCTCCCTCTATATAGTTTCCAAAGGAATTTGTTTTGAACTACCTAAGTATGCGTTCACTTCTAACTTACAGTCTAATAAGACTAATTTGTCGCATAATCTCCCACTTAGATTATAATGTTAAAAAAATAAAAACACTGATAATATCATGCATATAAAAAAGATACCTTTTGGCTTGAATCTTCTTATAGTGTAAGTAATTTAAAGTTTTGACCAAATAAGTAGTTTTTTTAATCGATTAAAACATTATTCCTATTATCAAAACTGAAATCACGAACATATTATCCAATTTCATTAAAAGCTCACTATTAAGTTTAACACTTATTAGGCTCTGTGCTTCATCTTAATATTTTATGAACATTTCAAAAAGTTAACTCTTTTACTTTCATTAGAAGTGGCACCATTCCTATATTCATATATAGTTAAGGTTCCTTTAAAGCCTTTATTAATTTGAAGCTTACCTTATAATTGGACCTTATTAAAAGTATGATACTCACCCTTCATTTACATGTATTTTTGTAAGCACCTAAAGCTCAAATTAAATCCTAATTCTTCTTCCACAGTCACTTATCAATAACTTGTTTCATCGATTGAACCTTTTAACCATATGCCGGAGAAAGATTTTGTTTCCATTGTTCATGACTCTAAGCAAAGTGTTTTAGGCTCTTTCTAAAAATGTCTTTCTCACGATGTATCTAATGAATCCTTTAGTAAAGGGATCCGTCGAATTAATATATGTTATCACATATATAACTATAATTACTCCATCAGTAATTAATTGTTTGACATATTCATGCAAAAGCTTTATATATGTGATAACATATAGTAATTCATTATCATAATTACTGATGAAGTAATTACTCAATTGTCATAATAATATAGATTTTCCATGCCTCAAGCTTATATCTATAGACTTTCCATTATATACTTTACTAAAAGCTTTAAACATAATACTTGACTATGACAATGCAAATAGATGATTGCCATTGGTTGTGGCCACAACTCTACATCCAATAACAAATTTCTCAATCATTCCATCTATTTTCCTATAATTGACAGAAAAACAAATTTAGATTGTACATGTCTATTTCTTAATAGCCCATGAAACATCACCTCCTTTTAAGGTGAGTACTCATCTAGAGGTTGACTTATTATCAATTGCACTAGTTATCCAACTAGCATCAATGAAACCCTCCAATAATGTTGGATAACTTTCATAAAATAGTCTTAATTTTAAAATCCTTTAAAATATCCTTAAACTCTACCAATTGCTTTCCCTCTTCGCATCTTATATATTTTATGGCTCGTTGTAGAAACTTGGCGACCAATCAAGCTTTACTTTTAAGGTAGTCTTTTCTATTTTTGAAAGGAAAAAATGTGTAGTATTTGGATTACTTGTGTATCTTGAAAGTTTACAAATTACATATGATATGTCAAGTTTAGTACAATGCATAACATAAATTAAACTACCAATAATACTAGCATAATCTAATTGTTTTTATTTTACTAGCAAAATCTAATTGAGCAACTACTCTTGCAGAATTTTACAATAGCTTGTGTGAAATACCATATAGGGTGCTCATTTCTTAAATTCTTAAGTGTTTGTACTTGTTTATGATCCTCGCAACATAATAAGATTGACATAAACATAGCTCTAGTTATGTTTCTTAACTTTGATCCCTAAGATAGTATTTAAGTCACCGAAAGCTTTCATTTTAATTTATGAAGATAGATACTTCTTAATTTCATTTACTACTATTATATTAATTCCAATAAGCATTTCATCAACATATAAGCATACTATAACACTTTATTCTTTTGCAAACTTAAAATAAATACATTTATCAACATTGTTGTGCTTAAAACCGTGACATAACATTATAGAATCAAATTACTTATGCCATTATGTACTTAAGACCTTGTTTGAGTTTGTGCAATGATCTAACTAATTTGTATATTTTTCTTTTCATTTATAGGCAAAACAAACCTTTTAGGTTGCTCCATATACACCTCTCATCTAGTTCACCATTTAGAAATACTATTTTAAAATTCATTTTATAAACATATAAACTATAAATTGATGCTATTGTAAACAATACTTTAATGTTATTTTAACGACCAATGCATATGTATCTAAATAGTT
Organism: Theobroma grandiflorum; assembly: GCA_036013995.1. Classification (NCBI taxonomy): domain Eukaryota; kingdom Viridiplantae; phylum Streptophyta; class Magnoliopsida; order Malvales; family Malvaceae; genus Theobroma; species Theobroma grandiflorum. The sequence goes on from CP142126.1 coordinate 13,536,364, forward strand.
TATATCCTTTTTTTGTCTAAATCTTTTTGCATTTATCTTTAAAAGTTTGAATCCATTTGTATTGTACATTCTTCAAAATTTCCATTTAAAACCTGTTAAGCATGTTAACTCAAGAATAATGATGATAGAATAACTAAGAGAGGGGTGAATTAGATTTCAAAAATTCTTTTCAACAAATGCAACTTTTAAGCTTGATGACAAGCTTTCAAATTTGTTTTCACTTTAGAAACAAACCAAGAGAAATGAGCAATTAATGTTGAAAACAAATTTTCAAAACTCTTCAAATATGTCAAAGTGAGTCAAAAGATATTTGAAAAGAAAGTTAAAGAACACATTTAGAAAGAAATTCTCAAAACTCTTTAATGTAGAGTTAATAGCACAATTGTGAAAAGTGAAGAGTAAAGAGAGCTGTGAGTTTCAAAAACTTCTTCAAAAAAGAAAGCACACGTTCAAAAAGTAAGAAGAAAAAGAGAAAAGATATAAATCATTTATAGAGGTTCGATCCTCTGCATAAGTGCCTACATCTTTTCCTTTGGCTCACCAAGGAATTTGTAATCCACTATATAAAATTACTTTTTAAAAAATCAAGTATAACCTTTACAAATCCTTGCTTTTCATGGATCAAGCACAACCTTTACCTTTCACGGATCAAGCATGACCTTAGCCTTTTTAAGGATCAAGCAAAACCTCTTGGTCTTTTCAAAGATTAGACATGACCTCTCTACCTTTTGAAGGATCAAACATAACTTTTACAACACTAACTTTTAAAGGTTTAGACATAACCTTTACAACATTGCATTTTAAAGGTTCATGCATAACCTTTTCTCTCTTACTAGCTCAAGGCAAATATACCTTTAGAAAGTTGATTTTGCTATGTGAGTACATGGAAGAAAAGTTGGTAAAGCTAAGAAATTATTACAAAAGATATGAGTGAAAGTATAAAGATAGCTCTCAAGCTTTTTTGGAAGAATAAGAATGACTTGCTCTAGCTTGGTTTTTTTCTCTTTTTCCTCTTTTTCTTCAGTTTTTTTATTTTTGATCAAATGACCTTTTTCTCTTCTCTTCTCTCAATCAAAATGTGTTGGAAAAGTCCTTTTTATACTTGGAAAAAGTTTGAAGCCATTAAGGATGATTTGATGGGAGAACTAGCTGTTTTGCTTGTTTTTTTTTGTGTCTAACGGCTACTTTTTAGAATTTGAGAATCGACCTTTCTTCTCGAGAAATTGATTCTTTGTGTCTCTGAAACTTTTTATTTTGAAGGAATCGATTAGTGCATTCTTGAGAAATTGATTCTTTGTGTTTCTAGAGCTTCATGTTTTCTAGGAATCAATCTTTTCATTCTTAAGCCATTGATTCTTTTTCATCTTAGATTTTGAGAATTGATCTTTCGCTCCTTATAAATAAATTTTTCTTGCACTTTGGGTGCCAAGTTCAAAATTCAAATTTCTTTTTGCTTGCTCCATCTTCATTCATTCTCCAAACTTTTATTCTTTTCTAAGTTTTCAATTTTTGTCTTGCTACTTCAAAGGAATTGATCATTTAATGCTTGACAAATTGATTCTTGCTCTTCCGGTGGCTTTTGTTTCTTGAAGAATCGATGTTTCCTTTTCCAACAGTTGATTCCTTCTTGCTTGAACTTGAGATTCAGAGTATATAAAAGAATTTTCCTTCCATAAAGCAACCTTAAACACAAGTTCAAATGCCAATCAAGTAAGGAAACATTAAGCACATCAAAAGCTTTCAAGGATCACTCAAACCATTTAAGGATTACTTAAACAAGAAATTTTGAATCATTTTTGTCATGTCAAAGCTTTAATCATTTTCAAGCTATTAAAGCTAATAAAGCCTATAGGTCTCGAATCAAGAGGTAAATCCACTAACATCCAATTATTGTCTGATAATATTAAGCCCATTTATTCATTTATTGCTTCATTTAAAAACCTATCATCTCTTGATGTTGTTGCTTCTTTATAAGATTTTGGATCTTCTTCTACATTTAATAAAATAGTTACGTTTTCAAGAATAGATTCTTTATTTCTTTCAACAAAAAAAGTAATTGATTGTGGATAAACTAAATTTGAATCCAAGAATTTCTCTTTTCTAGCTCTTTGACTCCTTTTAGGCTCCTTAAAAGGATCCAGTGCTTAGTTTGTTTTACTAGAGGATGAGATAGGCTTATTTTATTCTCGTGTTTGTGTTGATTCTTAAGTGGATGTGAAATCATTAACAATTTGTTTTCAAGAAATCAACCTCTCTTGATTCCACTACAACATTTGATTCCAAATCTAGCAACCTATATGCTTCAAAATTTTCAACATAATCAACAAATACACTTTTTAGAGCTCTTAATCTTAACTTTGTTCTTTCATGATCCAAAAATCTATAATAGGCCAAACAATCCCATAACCTTAAATGATTTAGATTCGGTTACCTTTATTTTCATAATCCATATGGAGTGTCCTTTAATTTCTTGGAAGGGATTCAATTATGCACATGATAGGCAGTGAGTAATTATTCTCCCCATAATTCTTCTAAATTTAATAAAATAGGTACTTTTTCAACAATAGATTCTATATTGCCTTCAACTAAGAAAGTAATAGATCTTTTACTATTGGATGAAATAGAATCATTTTGTTTATGTGTTTGTGTTGATTTTTGAGTGGATATGAAATCATTAACAACTTTATATTCAAGAAACTAAACTTCTCTTAATTCTAGTACAACGTTTTATTCCAAACAAGCAACCCATTTGTCTATTCTTGGCATTGAAAGTTTTATTCTTTGCAATGACTATTGTTGCTTAGCAATCACAATGCATAGACATAGAAAATGTTGGTTTCATTCCTAATGACATATTAGCTAAGAGATTTCTTAACCACTCCGCCTCATTGCCAACTAACTCTAAAGCTACAAATTTTGACTCCATTGTAGATTTAGCAATTATTATTTGTTTGGCTGATTTTCAAGTTATAGCACACCAACCAAGGGTGAATATAAAACCACTTGTGGATTTTGTCTCATCTGAATCTAAGATCTAGTTAGCATCACTATACCCTTCTAATACAATGAGAAATCCATTATAAAAATATCATAGTTTAGGATGTAACGACCATTCCCCTTGGTCGCTACTGGCGTCCGAGACCTCCGAAAAAGACCTGCCAAGTCCCGAACAAGCTTGTCCAAATTTTCTTGTTCATCCACTACATTAAATCTTCATATAATATTTATTCTTTCATATACTAGATTAAATCAAAAATATAAAAATCAATACGAACTTTTTACATTTTATTCGCAAATATATGTATTAAAATTTCTAATCTCTAAATTATTGCTTATTTAAAAATTTAGAATTCGTTTACAACTTCATAAATAAATTACTACGACTCGACCTCTAACATAATAGAAACGAGTACAACGAAGCGACTCGAAGCAAAGTGCTAGGAGATGCCTTTACCTATCCACGGTAAGTCGAACGCATCAACAATTCATTCTAAGTCGATCCTTGTCTGCAAAAGGGAAGTAAAAGGGGGGTGAGTCTCATAGACTCAGTGAGTAAACAATTACCATCATAAGCATCTAAAGCCGAGTAGATGGAGACAATGAAAACTTCCCATCCCAATAGGTTTCATAGCATAAAAATTTCATCTCGACCCATTTAAATAGTTATGTCCCATCCAATTACTTAAAAAGGCTTATGAATTCTTTCTAAACTTGGCCCTTACCAAAATCTGTACTCGTGGACACCTGATCATCATCAAAGTTCGACCGAGACCGCCAAGGTTGTTAAATGTCCCATACCCATAAACATATTTTCCCATTTGACACACAGCCGTTCCTTAGCATTAACTGAGTCTCACTCTCACGTGGTGGCTCGGATGTGAGGTGTACTTTAACCTTACTTCAGGAGATACTTCGATAAACATCTCCCCCTGGAGGTAAGTACAAAATTTGGGTTACCATGCCCCTCTCATAGGCAGCCCACGAAAACCCCCACCACTGCAGTGACCGTATAATATACCACCAGACCCATAAAATTTTCAGTAGCATAATATGGCAAATAAAATTTAATCCAGTCTACCGAGACCAAACCAAAATCGTTCATATATTTCATGCCAACCCCAAAATTTTAACTATCATGCTACCGTAGTGTCATAAGCCACAATTTGAAATCATAGATATACAATACAAATCACAATGTAGGTCTCAACATACTCAATTTTCTCAAAACAATATTTGATTTCAAAACCAGTATAAATTTTATTTTATAAAAAAAAAATTTAATTGGAAACATAATGTTTTATAATTTAAATCCACCATTCAATAAAAGCATCAAACAAGTAAAATTACTCTAGATATTTAAGACAATAAATTGTCCACTCACAGTACTAGGAGTTCGTAATACTCCTATTCTCGATCCTTTGTCACACTGCCTCACCTCCTCGACAAACGTTCCTAGCAACATAAAATTTAAATCCTATATATTTAATCATACATTTGTATGGGTAGTAATTTAATTAAAAATACCTCAAGTAATTTGTATATTTTTCATCTAAAATATGCATAATATTAATTACCCATAACCTCAAAATACAATAGTAAACTTACCATTGGACCTCCCATCCATGGGCTTTTCCTCTTTTCCTCACATTGGGTTAAGCCTATTTACTTTTCCTATTGGGCCTTGTCATATTTTATTTCTCCATTGGGCCTTGCCCAATTTTTATTTTTCTATTGGGCCTTGCCCATCTAATTACCATCAGGCCATGCCCATTTTATTTTTCCTATCATCCATTTTCAATTCTCTATTTTCTTTCTTTTTCTCCTTTCTTTTTTTTTCTTTTTCTTCTTCCTCCTTTCTCCTCCAACCCGTGGCTTCCTCATCACCACCATGGCCTTCCTCCTCCGCCGATGGTGGCTCTCTTCCTCCTCCACCACCGGTCACCATAAAGCCTTCTTCCCATGGCCACAAACCTCCAAGATTTCCAAAAATTTCCAGCCCTCAAACTGCACCTTCAAGCATCCAAACCAGCAGATTTTTCACCCAAAAATTTTAAGCAATAACAGCCCAAATTTTTTGCACTTTTTGGCAGCATAAAGCTCCAATTTTCTACACTTTTCTTGCACCCAAAACTACACTTTGCAGCCCCCAAAAATAGCAGCAAACTCACCCATTTTCAGCAGATTTTTCAGCTCTTTCGCTCCTCCAAAAGCTTACAAAAATTCAGTTTCTTCATGCCTCTCAAAGTAGCTGAATTTCAACCTTCCTTCCTCCTCCTCCTTCACGGTTTTTCCCTTCCTTCTTTTCTTCCTTTTTGCTTGGCTTTCTCTTGTTTCTCCCCTTTCTCTTCTTTATTTTATTCTTTCTCTTTGCCGACCTTATCTTCCTTTTTCTCTTTTATCCTTTTTGCTTTCTTTGACTGTCCACTTCTAGACTTTTCTCTTCCATTTCTTTTGTCTTTTCTTCTCTTCCTTATCTCATTTCCTTTTTTTCATTTTCATCATTTGGCCCCACCATCCTTTCCACATTCTTCTTTCTTGTTTAACCGACCTTCACTTATTTGCCTTTGTCTTCATTGACTTTTCTTGTCTCGAAATTTCATGGTCGGCCCCCACTTATTTTATTTCATTTCATTTTCATTTCCTTTCTTGTCTCATGTACATAAACAAATATTGTTTGACTTTTCCACCATTTTTCTTTATTAGTTTATCACTCATTTTATTTTCATATTATTATTATTTTTAAAATAATAAAATTTTCATTTTATGCTTTACTTTATTTTTTATTCAACACCCATCCCTTAAATCTTCATATTTCAAAATTAATTCTTCACACACGTGTAAAAATTCTAATTTTCATCTATCTTCGTACTAATATGCCTGTACGACCAAGATAACGAAATCGCAAATCAACGCGGTATCACCATAATATTTAAATATTTACTTACCGCGTTAACTCGATAAAAATCACGTCTCACGTTTTTCGTCGTTTTCCTTCAAAATTAATCTTTATTTCTTCTCCCCCACTTAAATTAGTCATATTCTGTTTTTCATAACTAATTTTTGACATTATATAAAATATTAATATTTTAATATTATTTTATTCCAAAAATTTTCACTCGTATACTTTGGTCCCGAAACACATTATTATGTCTTGGTTTACTTTTGAATCATCCGTCAGCTCACTAATTCGTCTTCGATGAAAATACTAATATTTAATTGTGGGTTCTGCACGTGCAAAACATTTTATTCTTGAGCATTTTTTAGCACGCCATTTAGCATCAAATGGTCATTCATTTGATCAATACAATCTTATTTGTGTCCAATGAAGGTACGGGGTGTTACATATGGTTCCTCTCAAGTACTTTAATACTCTACTTAAAGCAGTCCAATGATCTTGATTGGGACTTTGTGTATATCTGCTCAATCTACACACAACATAAGCTATATCAAGTAGAGTATAATTCATCAAATGTATCAGACTTTCAATAACCTAAGCATACTTAGACTGTGCCACACTATCACATTTATTTTTATTTAATTGGATATTACTATCATAATGAGTAATCACAAATGTGACATCCAAATGTCCAAATTTTTTAAGTAGCCTTTCAACATAATGCTCTTATGTTAGCATTAAGCCATTATCACATCTTATGATTTTAATGCCTAAAATAACATTCACTTCTCTCAAATCTTTCATATCAAATTTAGAAGCAAAGAAACATTTTGTTTTATTGACCACATCAATGCATGAACCAAAAATGAGCATATCATCAACATATAAGCTAATAACCACATATTCACTATCAACAATTTTTGTATACACACATTTATCAATTCCAATAGTAGAAAATCCATTATTAAAAAGAACTTCATTAAATTTTTCATGTCATTACTTTGGTGCTTGTTTCAAAACATATAAAGATTTAATCAATTTACAAACTTTGTTTTCTTGACCAAGAAGAACACATCCCTCGAGTTGTGCCATCTAAATTTCTTCTTATAAATCAACATTTAGAGAAGTGGTTTTAATATCCATTTGATGAGCAACAAGTTTGTAAATCGAAGCTAAAACAAATAAAACGGAAATAGATGAAATTCTAGTTACTAGAGTAAAAGTATCAAAATAGTGAATATTTTGTTTTCGAGTAAAACCCTTTGCAACTAATCTTGCTTTGTATTTATCAATAGAACAATCAGGATTAAATTTTCTTTTAAAAATCCATTTGCAACAAATTGGTTTGGCTATAGGTGGTAAATAAACTAATTTCCAAGTTTGATTTTGTAAAATCGAATCAATCTCATTTTGTCTAACTTTTTTCCAAAATGGAATTTCTTTAGAAGAAATTGCATCAACATAAGGTAAAGGATCATCTTCTACGAGATAAGTATAAAAATCATTACCAAAAGAAATTTCTTTCCCTGGTCTTTTACTCTTTCTCAAATCATCATTTTGTATTTCAAAATCATTTTTACTACAAGGTGCATGAGAAATTGCATCAGTTTTCAATGGAAAATAAGCTCAAAAAATTTAGCACTTTTTGTTTCAATAATTGTATTGTTATCAAGATCATCACTTTTTAATGCAAGAAATCTATATGCAGCACTATGTTCAGCATAACCAAAAATCATGCAATCAAATGTCTTCGAGCTAATTTATCTCTTCTTAAAATCAAGAAGCATACTTTTGCAAGACACCCACATACTTTTAAATATTTTAAGTTAACAGAATAGCTTTTCCATAATTCATAAAGTGTCTTACTAGTTTTTTTATAAGGAATTCTATTTTGAATATGACATGCATATTGGTCCCGTTGGAGTGCTAGAGAGGGGGTGAATAGCACTAAAAATTTTAAGGATTAGCCCTTTTTGAATGAAGAACTTTTAACCGATTAAAGGGAGATATATGTAAAACTTGTAGTAGCTAAAAGACACCAAGTAAGAAAAGGTAGAGATAAGTGGACAATGTAAGACTATTTATAGTGGTTCGGTCTCCTTGACCTCCATCCACTACCTTGATCTCTCAATCAAGGATTTTCAACCCAACTTCACTATACCAGTGGAATTAACAACTTCCACCAAGTTTTACAAGGTGAGCTTCTACCCCAAGTTCTAATCCTTTACAACAAGCTTTACAGTGCTTCCTACATTCTAATTTCTCAATAAAGAGAAGAGAAAAAAGCACAACTATGACACTTTACAAATTTGGAAAGATTAGAATTAAACTCAAACACATTTTTGGTGAAGGATGTTTGGCTTTTTATTCAAAATGGCCTTTATCTTTTCAAATCTACTTTATTTGACCGTTGGAGCTTCCTTTTAAACTTTAGGAGTAAGATTTTCTGTTAAAGATAGTTCTTAGCTGTTAGAGACAAATCTAATGCCATTTTCGTCTTTATTTTATCCTATGGTGCTTAAATTCAAATGGCTAACAAAGTTCAACCAACTGGTTACAAGTAGGTTTAACTGATTACAACTTTTCTACCTTGCACTATCTTGCTATTGTGTTCTCTACTCTAACTAAATACAGGAAACTCTAACTAATTAAGAGATCTTTACTTTCGAGCCTCTCTAGTTCAACAGACTTCCTATAACTAGTTAACCCTTAACTAATTAGAGCTTCACATCCTTTAGCCTTAACCGATTAGCATAAGCTTTGATCAATTAAAAATTCTTCGAATTTGCACTTCTTCATTTTGGCTCCCTTCAACGGTTAACTTCACTTTGAATTTGAATTTTGGCACTTGAAGATTCTGTTAAAGATTCGAATCATGCTAAGGTGGATCATACGTAGTGGAATACTTTTAAAATTTTAATCCCCTAAGCCATGGATCATTGCTATTGAAACTAGTCTAGAAAAACCACAAAAGAAATATTTTGACATACATAAAAGTTTGATGTTTGATTTCTTTGGTGAAATCTTCCTTGGGTTTTCGTTTTTGAGTTTTGTACATCAACTAGGACTTATCAAACCATAGCAGCACGATTGTCTTACCTCTAATGGTGATCCATATAGTGATTTGCTAAAATGTGTTCACTAAAAGTGTGTGAATCCCTAAAGTCAAAGTTTATTCTAGCAAATTCTCAACTTTGAGCTCCTTGTGTTTCTCTCTTTTGGCTTTGATCCTATCTTAACACATGACAAAATAAAAATAGAAATCTTCTATACATTCTGGAGGTGACTAAAAAATAAAAATAAAACTCTTCTATACATTATAGAGGTAACTAAAGGATTCTTTTATAGAATGAATTGACCTATTTTATATCCAATAAAGATTACAAAATGTCTTGGGCTAATTAGGCTTTTATTTAATACTCCATCAAATCATCTTTGATTTAGCTCAATATTTAATTGGATTAAGCCTTTATAAAATCAATTAGATCACATCCAATTGAACTCAAATTAATTTCAACAATTGACCTTATGTGTGTGACGCATTAAGTACCTAACATGTTGGTAATAAATATAAATTAATTCAATTAAGAATTTGCATTTATATTTATAGATCATATGCTTTATCTTGCAATACATCATGCCCACTAAAATGTCAAGAGAGTCAATATGGTTTGACTAACCTTTTAATTGATAGTATTTTAGTGTAATTCTATCCTTTCATCATATATCCCGAATAGATAGAAAGCTTGGCTCGGTATCGACTTTTAAACTTATCCATATTAGTCTTGCAGTTTCCATATTGACCTATCAAAATTGCCTTGACCAAGAACTTTTAGTCAATATAATCTAGGAACAAATGAGATATGTCATCTTCAAATCACTTGGGGTAATGAATCTTCTCTAGACTACTCATTCATCTTCGCATGCTTCATGCCATACCAAAAGTACCCTGTTTAGGCATCTGGTCACTTCTACACTCGTAGAGGTAAAATCAAAGCATGACAATTCACATACAAGATGACCTGGTGTCACAAGTGTTAGTCCCTATAAAATGTGCTAGAATAAGGTGAATAACACAATTCGGCTCTTTAAGGAGATGGGAAACAATCAATACAACAAAGACAATAAAACTAGATAAACAATGGACAAGGATTTAGAGTGGTTCAGTCCAAGACCTACATCCATTACCTTGATTATCCAACCAAGGATTTTCAACCAAATTCACTAACAAATGGTGGAATTACCAAGCTCCCACCAAGCTTTTACAATGGCTTTTACCAGGCTTAGCCAAAACCTTTACACTAGTTTTTACTGGGCTCCACTATAACCCAAAGTGGTTTTTTAAAGGCTCAACCATAACCTACAATAATGGTTTTTCAAGAACTCAACCAAAACCCAACACCTAACTTTTCAAGACTAAGTTATAACCTTAACTCTTTCAAGCAAACCTTGCTTGAAACAATCACTTAGAGTGAATCCCTCACTCTAAGAATACAAAAAAAAAAAGTAGTGAGAGTACCTATTGATCACACGGTTGATCTAAGTGGTACAAGGTTAAGTGCTGAATACAAATACAAAGGATAGGTGTTTTAGTGCAGTGAAGTGCAAATAGAATTTTCTAAGTTTTCTACTCTTTCTCGGCTTGAATGTGTTGAAATCTTTCAAAAAACTTCTTTTCCAACCTTTGAAAGACCTTTTTATACTTGAAGAAGCATGTTTGATGGCAGTTTGACGGTTTATGACCGTTGAAAATAGTTTGAGGTAGGTTCTAGCCATTAATCTGTCTTGTAGTGCTCTGGTACAAATTGCAAACAGAGAGCACTTAGTCGACTAACTCCTTTTCTTGGTCGACTAAGTTGGTTCTGTCTTTGTTGCAGACTCTAGCAGAGAGCACTTAGCCGACTAACTCATTTTCTTGGTCGACTAAGTTGATTCTGTTTCTTAATATACTTCAGGCCGTCATTCTTTCAATTTGAACTTTGGCCAACCAACTTTCTTCATTATTCAGCTAAGGAGCTTCCTTTATGTTAATCAATTTTGTCCCTTACCCATATCAACTTTTTATGTATACATTTGAGAGATTGACTTATTATTTGCCTACAAGTATTTGTCCTGCACACTTGGGTAGAAACATTAGACACAAATGAAATGGGAATGTTTTATTATCATAAAAAACTAATGGAGCCAACAATCTCCCCCTTTTTGATGATGACAAAACATTCCTTAATTAAAAGCATAGTGTTTTTTTATTCTTTCAAGTTCTGCACATAATGAGGATTGCTCCCATTACGTGTGTGTGCTCCCCTTTAAGTGTGTGTGCTCTTCTTTAATTTGGGCATATTTCTTATTTGTTTCTGCCTGCATTTTATTCATGTAATGTAGAAAATGACGTTATGCATTGAAAGCATATATATATTGAACATTTAAAATTGTTTGCAGCAGATGAATGTTTGATAGATTTTTATCAGAATTCTTGCAAAGTCTGTCAATAGCACATTTTGTTAGATTTTGTCTGCATCATTCATCATTCATCTGGTATGCTGCACATAGTATTCATACTCATTCTCAAACACAATTCACTCACAACATCACAATGATCCCTAGTTGTCAACATACAATCCAAAATATCAGGGCATCGGCATAAAGTTCTCATCAACACATTGTGAGCAGCAAAATTCCATAGATAATATCATTATCAGCAGTCATATATCAGTATTCATTTTCCACACATAGACATAGCAGCAAATATAAAATATAACTATAAACATAGCATCAAATGTTTAAGCTTAGCAACAAATATTAAATATCAGTGTTTGAATACCATCATGGCATAAACAACAATCATCCACAAATTTGATAAATTTTGTTTTAAAACTACTCCTAGACTAGTTTCTGCTTTCCTTTTCCCTTAGATGCCTGGTACCTCTACCCTAAAGATTTTTTTTTCCTCGTGTTCCTCCCTAGCTGTCTGGTACCTTTACCTTAAAGATTTTTTTGTTTTCTTTGATTTTACTTCTCCCCCTTTTTGTCATCATCAGAGGGAGGGGGTGATGCTTTATTCTTCTGAGGTATCAGAGGATAGGGGAGGGAGTTCATTTTCCCAAAAAGGGTTCAAAGGGAAGAAAGAGGGTGGATGCAAAGGTGATGGTTTAGGGGAGGTTTTTGGTGGTTGTTCAGGGGTAGATTTATCAGAAACTTCCACTAGCGTCTGAGAAGAAGATGAAGGTGGAGACTTGGCTTTTTCTACCAATATAGAAGATTCCCTTCTCTTGAGGAATGTTGTCTTTGTAGCCATTGTCTTTTTTCTTATGGCAAGTGGTTAGGACTTAGTTACAAGAGCTTTTTTTTTTTTTTTGCTTTTGCTTTTCCTTTTGCTTGTGCTGCATCAGCTTCCTTTTCTGTTTGTTCTTCCTTCACCATTTGATGGAAGAGTCCCATAATTGACACATCATCTAAATAAGAAGGGGAGACTTGCTGTTAAGGCTCTTATTGAGGTTTAGGTTGAGGATAAGGAGGTGGACTTCCTAGGTGAACCAAGCACCTGAGTTCCTTGTTTAAATAATTCTTTGGTCTGTGGTTCTACTGAAGGGGACTTGCGAGGCTGGTCAATCCATGGTTCAAGGTCTTCTGGCTGTTGACCAGCACTAGCAGTTTGGTATGCTGATCCCTCAACATGAAACACTAGATTAACATCATGGAAGGTAGAACTTATCCCTTCTGAACAGGACTAGAAGCATGAAAAGTAGGTGTTTCACCATGAAATGCAAAATCCTCAACCCCTTAACCTATTGGTGCAGCACTTGGGATAACAGAAGTATCAACCGAAGCAGGTCCTGAAGGCTTTTCTGACCTTTCTTTCATTCTGTTTTCCATTTCAAACATTATTTCTTCAATCCTCTAGAGCCTAACTCTTTGTTTAGTGAGTTTATTGTCTATCTTTATGAGCAAATTAAAGATGACTTCATTTGAAAATTAGGATGGGGCTATCTCTGGTTGGGCTAGCATGGTAGAGGCCTTAGCTGTCTTGGTGAAAATTTCTCCATATAGCTTATATCCTATTTTTTTAAGCTACTTAGGTAGATAGCTTGTTCTTTGGCTTTTACCATGTCCAAGTCATATCTCTTTCCCTAGATGCCTTTCTTCTTTACTAGGGTAGTAATAACATTCCCATAGGGTAGGTTCATTTTATCCCCTTTGCTTGCATTTCTCATTCTTTCAATCATGAACCTTCCTACGTTAAGTGGAGTACCATTGAATGCATGCTCCATTAGCCATAGGTCTTGCAGACTGATATAGATAAAACTTCCACTTCTGCCATGAATGTTGGCAATAATAAAATAATACAGGATTCTAATCTGAGGGCTAGTAATCAGACCAGTATTGCTCTTAGCAGCATATTTTTCTTTCTTCCCCGTAATGATCTCCCATAGTGAAGAAGGATCATATTTCTCAAGGAACTCGAATTCTCTTTTTTCACACTCAACATTCAGCAAACTACCTAAATCCTCAGCAATCACAATGAATTCCTTTCCACTCAGGAATACATTTAATCCAATTTCGGTGTAGTCATCAAGTTCCTCAAGTTCACTTTCATTCATTGCTATGCTAGAATAAAATTCCTTGACTAGACTTGCACTATAAGACCAGTTCTCAAAGATGCTAAACTTTTTCAATTTTAAGTCCTCAAAGTAATCTATAAAGGGTAGTATGAAGTTCAGGCACTTCCATAAAGCTCTCCCAGTCAATGTACTTGCCACAAGTAATGGGGGTATTTTCGATTTTCCTATATCTATATTCATGAATAGTATTTCTGAACTTAAAAGAAGAGGAAAATGTAGTACCTTTCTTGGATGTTCCATCCTTGTCTTTTTTTTTTCTTAATTTTCTACTTCTTCTTGGCAAATGACTTCTCTGACTTCTCCATTTCAGACCCTGATTGAACCTTTTTCTTCTTCTTTAGGTGCTCTGTTTCTGAGCTTTCTTTTAGTGGTCTCTTTCCTTTTTTCTTTTCTAAGAGTTCCTTCAGAAGGGAAGATTTTGCCATTTTTATCTTCAAAGGAGATTTGTGACTTAAGGTTTTAAGAAGAATGAAGGAGTGGTTTCGGGTTGTTTAAGAGGAATGGTTTTCAAGAAAGAGAAAGTATGAGGTTTTAGCAATTGTTAACTCTAAAAACTGTCTCCCTCCCCCTTAAATATTTCCTCAATTCTTCATAATTTCAAAATTCCCTCTAAATTTTTACTATTCACTTTCGTAAGTTCCCTTTTTTTCTTTATTACCTAGTAGACATAATTTTTCATTATTTTATTCTTTCTTCATTCACTTGTCTATGCCTTAGTTTTAATGGAACATAATGCTTTTAGTTGACTAAGTTTTCACTTTAGCCGACTAAGTGCCTTCTGTTTTTCTATTTGGTCCAAACTCTTCCTTACAAATCCTGCAAGTAAATCATTTCTAGATTTATTCTAATCTCACAAAATTTATCTTTACTAAGGGGTTTGGTAAAGATATCAGCTAGTTGATGCAAAGTACTTACAAATTCAATATTAATCTCTCCTTTAGCTACATGGTTTCTAATAAAATGATACCTAATCTTAATGTGCTTAGTTCTAGAGTGTTGTACCAAATTTTTTGATATATTGATAGCACTTGTATTATCACAATATATAGCTGTATTATGCATTGATAACCCAAAGTCCTTAAGTTGTTGCTTAATCCATAAAATTTGAGTACAACAACTCCCTAAGGACACATACTCAGCTTCTGCTAAAGATAGTGCTACAGAGTTTTGTTTCTTGCTTGACCAGGACAATAGCATACTCCCTAAGAATTGGTATGTTCCACTAGTGCTCTTTCTATCAGTTTTGTTTCCTACAAAGTCTACATCCGAATAGCCTTGAAGACTAAATGATGATTCTTTAGAGTGCCATATTCCTAAAGTTTAGGTTTCTAAGAGGTATCTAAATATTCTCTTAACAGTTGTTAGGCATGTTTCTTTAGGTTGTGACTAAAATCTAGCACACAAACACACACTAAATTGAATATCTGGTCTGCTTGTTGTTAAGTAAAGAAGTGATCCAATCATACCTCTATAGAGCTTTTGGTCTACCCTTTTACCTTTTTCATTAGCAGCAAGTCTGGTGGATGGACTCATTGGTGTGCTGATCGACTTTAGCATCAGCATATCAAACCTCTTGAGCATATCTTGAATGTATCTATCTTGGCTGATAAAAATCACTTCCTTGCATTGCTTGATTTGAAGGCCAATAAAGTACTTCAACTTTCCCATTATGCTCATCTCGAATTCTCCCTGCATTTCCTTAGCAAAGTTCTTGCAAAGAATTTCATTAGTTGCATCAAATATAATGTCATCCGCATATATTTGAACTATGATTAAATCATTTAAGTATTTCTTTATGAACAATGTTGTATCTATGCCGCTCTAACATACTCTTTTTCTACCAATAATTTTGAAAGCTTTTCATACCAAGCTCTAGGAGCTTGTTTGAGTCCATACAAGGCTTTGTGAAGTCTAAAAACATAATCTGGTTTCTTAAAGTCTTCAAAACCTATTGGTTGTTCAACATATACTTCTTCTTGAATGAGTCCATTTATAAATGCATTCTTTACATCCATTTGGTACAACTTAAAGTTCATATAACAAGCAAAAGCTACCAATAACCTTATGGCTTCAATCCTAGCTACAGGTGTAAAAGTCTCATCATAATCTATACTTTCTTCTTGATTGTATCCCTTTGTTACCAATCTAGCTTTGTTTCTAATAACATTTCCTTATTCATCAACCTTATTTCTAAATACCCGTTTTGTTCCAACTATGAGGTGATTTGACGGTCTAGGCACTAATGACCGTACATTATTTCTCTTGAATTGATCAAGCTCCTCTTCCATGGCCAAAATCCAGCTTTCATCTTTTTCAGCTTTTTCAAAGTTTTTAAGTTCAATTTGAGATATGAATGCTGAAAATTCACATGTTTCTCTAGTTGCTATCACGACCTGGAACTCTCATTGAGCCCGTGACAATCGCTACGATGTCTCGATGGACATTTCTACCTCAAATGCCAACCGAAACCTCGCAAAGCTTTTACATCAGTTTTCTCACTTCCCTTATGAGTAATAGTTACTAAAATCATGTTTTAAAGTGATATGGACCATTTTCAATTCAAAAACAGTCAAAAAAAAATTTCTACTACATAAGGGTATTTTAGTCATTTTTCTCAAACATTTCGAAACTAGCTAAAAATGTAGTATATGAGTGAAAAATACACATTCCGTTACTAAAAATAAGTTTTAATGTCTAAAACATCCATTTAGAGTGAAATTGTAGCTAATAGAATAAAATAAAAATATTGAATAAAATATTATATTTTCTTATAAAACAATTTTTATAGAGTTATGCGTAAATAATTTTTGTAACGTAAAAACAAAATAAATTCATACATACAGTAATACAGATAACCAGAGTATGTCATTTAATTTACAATGACATGTGGGCTATAACGACCATTCCCCGGTCGTTACCGAAGTTCGAGACCTCCGGGAGATCCCGTCAAGTCCCAAACAAGCCTTTCTTGAGTTACTCATTAATTCACGTTTTTCACTCTTGGTTTAAAATTTTTACTTTCTTGTACTGATTTATATCATAAATATAAAAATCAGTACTAACGTTTTCCTTATTTATTTATAAGTATATACACGAAAATATAAAATTTTGATTTCGTTTACAATTTGATAGACAAAGGACTACAACTTGACTTCTAATATAACATGTACAGCGGAGCGACTCGGAATAGTGCGCTAGAAAATAAACCTTTGATCTCTAAGGTCATAACTCCAAATGTACTTCTCCACAGTGTTAGCTATCTACCTGAAATGTAAATAAGAAGAGGGGTGAGATTATGAAATCCCAGTGAGTAAACAAATACCATCTAAAGTATCTAAAGCCGAGTAAATGGATACAATGAAAACTTCTTATCCCAATAGGTTTCATAGCATAAAAATTGCATCTTGACCCTTTTAAATAATTATGTCCCATCCAATTACTTAAAAAGGCTTATGAATTCTTTTTAACTTGGCCCCTGCCAAAATCTGTACTCGTGGACACCTGATCGTCATCAGAGTCCGACCGAGACCGCCAAGGCTGTTAAATGTCCCATACTCATAAACATAATTTCCCATCCGATACACACAGTCGTTCCTTGACGTTTGTTGAGTCTCACTCTCACGTGGTGGTTTGAACGTGAGGTGTACTCTAACCTTACCTCAAGAGATACTTCGACCAACATCTCCCCCCGGAGGTAAGTACAAAATTTGGGTTACCGTACCCCTCTCATAGGCCGCCCACGGAAACCCCCACCACTGCAGTGACCGTTTAATATACCACCAGACCCATAAAATTTCCAGTAGCATAATATGGCGAATAAAATTTAATCAGCTTGTCAAGGAAATAAACAATTTATACATTTCATGCCAACACAAAAGTTCAACCATCATGCTACCACAATGCCATAAAGCAAGAATTTCAATTCATGGATATATAACACAAATCACAGTGTACGTCTCCACATACTCAATTTTTCTCGAAAATAATATTTGATTTCAAAACTAGTAAAAATCTCATTTTTATTCAAAGACATTTTAATTGAAAAACATAATATTTTATAATTTAAATTCACCATTTAATAAAAGCATCAACAAATATAATTACTCTAGATGTTTAAGACGACAAATTGTCCACTCACTGTATTAGGAGTAGAGATACTCCTATTCTCAGTCCACGGGTGCAGTCTCCTACTCGTACCAAATGGCTCACCGCCTATCAGTAAATAACTGAGCGCGTCGATAACTACACGCTAAATTGATCCTTATCTTTAAATAACGGGATATTTCATCGCTATTTTTGTACACGTATATAATCATTTTTATTTCTTAGTCACCTATTTCGCTTGGCTGGTCTCCTCGACAAACGTTCCTAGCAACATAAAAATTCAAATTCTATATATTTAATCATACATTTGTATGAGTAGTAATTTAATTAAAATTCCTTAAATAACTTGCATATTTTTCATCTAAAATATGCAAAATGTTAAATTATCCATAAACCTTGAAATATAATAAAAATCTTACCATTGGGCCTTTTCCATTTCTCTTAGCTATTGGACCTTGTCCATGAGCCCTTTCCACTTTTCTTAATGGGCCAAGCCCATTTAATCTTTCCTATTAGGCCTTGTCAAATTTTTATTTCTTCATTGGGCCTTACCCAATTTTATTTTTTTTATTTGGCCCACTTTCTCTTTTTTTTTTCATTTTCATTTCTATTTTCTTTTTCTTTTCTTTCTCTTCCACGTCTTTTTCTTCTCCTCTCTTTCCAGCCTATGGCTTTCCTCCCACCGTGGCTTTCTCCTCCGTCGGTGGTAGTTCGTCCTCTCCACCACCGTCGATGGTGGCAACCCCACCGTTCCTCCGCATTTCTCCTTCCTTTTTCCTCCTCTCTTTCCACTCACAATCCACCTCCATCTCCTCCAATTTCTAGCAATCAAAACTGCACTTTGCAACCCCCAAAAATAGCAACAAACTCACACAATTACCAACAATAAAGCCTCATCAATTTCAGCCTTAAAATGTAAAATTTTTCAGCTCAATTTTCAGCCTTAAAACTCACAAAATTTGGATAGCAATTAACCTCCAAAAATCAGCCTTCTTACTTCAAAATTTCAAAATTTTCTCTCCTCCAAGAACTTGCAAAAATTCGACCTTCCTTCCTCCCCCTTCACGCCATTTTTTCTTCTCTTTTCCACGGTACTTTCTTTCTCGGTTTCTTCCTCTATTTCTCTCTTGGCGTTGGTTGAGTCTCACTCTCACGCGGTGGTCCATGTGAAGTGCACTCAAACTTTACCTCCAGAGAAACCCCCCCCACACCTGGCTCTCCAATAGAGGTAAGATAAGTCTAATTCTGTGCCCCCTTTCTTAGGCTGGCCCACGGAACTGGTGTCACTGTAGCGATTATTTTATCTACCACCTCATTTATAAAATCTTAACTAGCATGATATGGCAATTTATCACAGTCTAGCCTCTTAAGGTTGAAAACACAATATATATAATTTTTGCATAAACTAGTCTAGCCATTCATACTCATATAATGCTATAATCCATATATTTAAAACACAATCAAACCGTCTCCAATTACTCTAATTTCAAAACTAGTGTTCCATTTTTCAAATCAATTTATAAAAATTCAATTTTATTTAGTAAATCCAATTTATTTTATAAATTTCACATTTTTCTCGTAAAATAACAATTCACCCAATACAATAATTTTTCATAAAATCATTAAATTTAATAAAATCTACTCTAGATAATTAAGACGATAAATTGTCCACTCACTGTTCTAGGAGTAGAGATACTCCTATCCTTCATCCTCGGGTGCAGTCTCTTACCCTAAATCAATTTGCTCATCACCTATCCATAATCCATGACACAAAATTCAATAAATTGTGTCAATTTATCATAAATTATTTCAGGCTCTATATAATGCATGGGAATGGGATAAAAAAGGTTCGGATAGTCGTTTAATCATGGTGTCCGACCGACTCGCCTCGACGCAGTCTAAATTGCTAAAATCTCTAATTTAACTCCGAATCAATTTCTTTCAATTTCTATACCTCAATTATACCCAAATTGACTTAATGTCCATAAATATGGTGCAAATTATCAGTCTAGGTCATAAATTACCCTTTTACCCCTAGTGGGTAAAATTCTGATTTTTGCACCAAAATTTCTTATTTAATTTTTTAACTTCATAATTCATCAATTCTCAACAATTGCACTTGAAATGAAATCATTTCATTTTCCACATATCCACTATGAAATTCGGCCTAAATGAATTCCCATGGAATAGGTGATTTTCTCACTTAATTTTCTTCCTACACATGACTAACTAACTAAGAACACTAACATAGTTAAAAATCAAATAATTCCATCAACTTTCTCTCTCTAAACCCATAAGACCAGGTTTGAATCCACCATAAAAACATGAAATCTAACCATGGAAACTAAGGAAAAACGCATGGAAATGGTAGATCATAAGCTAAACTTGAAAAATCATACCTTTAAACATTTGAATCCTTGAAAAATCACACTTTTTCTTTGATTTTCTTCAACCTAGGGTTTTATTTTTGTTTTCTCTCTCTTCTTTGCAGGTTTGGCCTAATGTTAGGGGAAGAAGGTTGAAAATTTGGCCTTTTTATAACTTAAAGAAAATAATATTATTTTCTTATCACTTTTTTAAATATTTTTATTAATTTATTTTATTATTCTATTTTTTTCTTTGAATTTTTATCCACATTTATCTTCCTTCACTTATCCATTCACCATAAGTAGTTTCTAGAATCATCCAAAAAAAATCTTGGTAGAGTCATTTTGCAAAATTACACTTTTACCCTCGAAAAAGTGAAAAATTACATTTTTACCCCAAAAATTGAAAATTTGCCAAAATGCATATTTTTCACTCCTCATACTCATACCATTCTCCAATTTTTCAAATTTGATCCAAATTCTCTCGAAAATTCAATTTTCATCCTCGAGTGGTAAAATTATGATTTTGCCCCTATACTCCAAAATGTTCTCGAATTACATCTTTTTCCACTTTTCAACCTCATACTATGTTTTAAGTAGTCTAAATAATCAATCTTAATCAAATGGGGCCAAAATCTTTTCTAAAAATTCTCGTTTTGACCTTTAGTGGCAAAATTATCATTTTGCCCTTGTGTCCCAAAAATATCGAGAATTAAAATTTTCTACTGTTAAACTTCATATTATACTTCAATAATCATATTGTATTTCATATAATTATTCTTGGTCAAATGTAATCAAAATCTTTTATAGAAATCTCCATTTTGTCCTTAAATATCATAATGACCGTTTTGTCCCTAATCGATTAATTTTCTCGATTAACTCCAAATCGGACCTCGAACTCCGAATCACTGTTTTAAGTAATCCCTAGATTGTGAAATTCTCGATTTCACTCTTAAAATCCTTCTTTGAATTCATTCAAGGCTTAATCGACTTAATGGTACCATCAGTGACAATATCGTCTTTTAATGATTTTCTCGAACTTCCCAAATATGCAAACATTCTACTGAGCATGTAATTGACATCATAATTATTTTATAGATCAGGGTTTGACAACACTACCCCCCTTAAAATAAAATTTTATCCTCAAAATTTCACTTATCTAACTCAACGGAAATGTGGGAGTATCATCCTCAATTATTCCCACATACTCCATATTTACCTCAGTTTTATGAAATATTTAATTTTGTTAATCATATTTGTGTATCTCATACAACTTAACCACTCTATAGATTGTCTTTCATTGATATCATTCTCTTGGTAAATTCCCAAAGTCTCTTATGTCCACATATATGTATATGCCTTATAATCTCACTGATGCTGCGAAAATTTATCTTGATTTGATCATTGCATAATATTAGAAATAAGAGTTCATATAGCCCCCTGTCTATGATTTGTGCTGTAGTCACAAGCCATAAACAAGATTCTACATTAACTCCAACAACTTCAATACTTTCATGATCAATTGTTCACTAGACAAACATTAACTTAATCCTCAAATCTTGAGAATCATCATTTTTCCTCGATTTTTTTTCATATCTCTACATTACCTCGTATCCTTCTCGTATTCCGACATGAATTTATCACTTAAGACTTAAAATCATTTGAATCATATATACCTTAAGCATCTTTTTGAGTACTAATTTCCACAATATATATTAGGAAATTCTTATAACAATATTCCATACAAACTTTTTTACTATATTATTCTTGAAACTTTTATTTACATTCTCATTACTTAGTATTAACATCCCTTATTACTATCTCACATCTTCATCTAACTTTTCACTCATTCTCTCCCGGCTGGACTCGTGCTTCGTCTTCCGTTACAGCATAACTTTTGTTGAAGAACGTGTCTGGGGTTTAGAAAGTGGATATGCTGGGGCATTACTCTTTACATCAGACCGTATAACTATTCTCGGTCCCGATTGTGATCTAGAGGAATCTCTCCTCTGCATATCCATATGAGTTAATGGAGATGGAACAGCTACAGTAGCCTGTCCTAACTGTGGGCAATTACTCCTAATGTGATCGAGCTGATTACAACGAAAACATCTTATGCCCCAACACGGCCTAACATGATATCTCTTACAATTTCTACACTTACTAGAACCTCTAGAATTTTTCTCAAAAATATCCATCGTAGATTCCTTAGATTTCGGAAGCCTTTGTTGTGTTTGTGGAAATGGTGGTCAGGAAGATGTTGCTAAAGTAAATGTGTCTTTACCCCTTTTTGATGGCTGTCCAGGAGATACGCTCGGACTTTTCCTTTTTGCTAACTCTACTCGCAGTCCCTTATTTTCATTCTCTAACTTTTTAGCTCTTAAAGCTAATTGCACCACCTTTCTAGCTACAGTTGCTTCCAAGTCACTCATAGAAGAGCTACAACCAAGCTGCCTAGCCTCTTCAAGCTTTCTAGAAATAGAAACTTCTGGCTCTGGTGGTGGGACAAGAGGTGAGGATGGTGATACTGAAGGAATAACTGAAGGAACTATGGGAGAAGTTTGACCAGCCTGAATTTGGTCAGCAAGAGCAGCAAGGAAAGCTGCTAATGTCTGAACCACCTTAGGAGGTACGACAAGAATATCTGTAGGTGGCGAAAAAGGTGGATGTGGAAGGGTTTCTGTCTGTTCAATAGTAGGTGTTGCTCGAAAAGTGGATGCAGCCATTCCCCCCTCTATCGGGTCTGGCTAACAAGGTTACGAACGACCTCTTCCCCTACTGACCGATCTAGTAACGGGTGGGTGTTAGCGTCTAGAAGGCATAGTGATCTATACAAACAATTAACACAGTCTTAGGCAACCTCAGGGTCTATATGCAAATGCATCTTATTTAATCTAACCTAACTTAACCTAACTCGGGCCATATAGTGTCAGTGTAAATTTCTTAAAACAATTTTAAAACCAAATATTCTGATCTCTTTGAAACCAAAATCATGCTCTGATACCAATTGAATTGTCACGCCTCGAAACTCCCTATCGGGTCCATGACAACCGTCGCGACGTCTCGATAAGCATTCCTACCCCGAATGCCGATCGAAACCCTGCAAGGCTTTCGTATCAGCTCTCGCACTTCCCCGGTGAGCGACGATTATTAAATACCACATTTCAAAAGAATTATAAGTCGTTTTCAAATTAAAATAATAAAATATTATTTTTTGACTCATAGGGGTATCTTCGTCATCTTTCTTGAAAATCTCAAAACCCAGCCAAAAACGTAATAAATGTGTAGAAGACACAATTTTCATAGTTTGAAAATAAATTTAAACATTTAAAACATTAGTTTGAAGCAAAATTTTGAATATATGAATATAATAAAAATATTCAATAAAATAACATTATATATATATTTTTATAAAACAATATTTATAGAAACATCAGTACATAATTTTTATAACGTAAAAATTGAATATATTAATACATACTAAAATGCAAGTACTCAAAGTATAAAATTACTTTTACAATGACACGTGGGCCCACTATGTACAACTATGTACCTTAAATGCACTAGATTCTGACTCCGCCTAGTTCTTGATGCCACAGCTATCTAGTGCTTTTCTCGAGCCTGAAATAGGTGGAAGAGAGGGTGGTGAGATTATAAAATCCCAATGAGTAAACAAATACCAGCTAAATTATCTAAAGTCGAGTAAAAGGAGACAAATTTTCAAATTTGCTTTCTTTGTACTACCATTCGTCTTATCTCAACTCATTTCAATTGAGTAGAGACAAATAAAATATTCTATCGAGCAAAATATAATTATTTTATTTGATAAAATTAATATTTAATATGGCTTATGTATTTCCTAAAAACTTAACTTGGCTTATGCCAAAATCATTCTCAGGGATGCGCCGGCCGAAGCATCTGATCGAGATCGCCAAGGCTATTCAGTGTCATATACACATGAATATATTTTTATATCTGAAAATAGTATCTAGCCATAATTTGGTGTTGGCTGAGTCTCACTCTCATGCAGTGGTCCATGTGAAGTACACTCAAACTTTACCTCCAGAGAAACCCCCCCCACACCTGGCTCTCCAATAGAGATAAGATAAGTCTAATTCTGTGCCCCCTCTCTTAGGCTGGCCCACAGAACTGGTGTCACTGTAGTGATTATTTTATCTACCACCTCATTTATAAAATCTTAACTAGCATGATACGGCAATTTATCACAATCTAGCCTCTTAAGGCTAACAACACAGTATATATAATTTTTGCATAAACTAGTCTAGCCATTCATGCTCATATAACGCTATAATCCATATAATTTAATACACAATTTATAACACAATCAAACCGTCTCCAATTACTCTAATTTCAAAACCAATTGTTCCATTTTTCAAATCAATTTATAAAAATTCAATTTTATTTAGCAAATCCAATTTATTTTATAAATTTCACATTTTTCTCGTAATATCAATAATTCACCCAATACAATAATTTTTCATAAAATGATTAAATTTAACAAAATATACTCTAGATAATTAAGACGATAAATTGTCCACTCACTGTTCTTGGAGTAGAGATACTCCTATCCTCCGTCATTGGGTGCAGTCTTTTACCCGAAATCAATTTGCTAACCACCTATCCATAATCCATGACACAAAATTTAATAAATTGTGTCAATTTATCATAAATTATTTCAGGCTCTACATAATGCATGGGAATGGGATAAAAATGGTTCAGACAATCATTTAATTACGGTGTCTGACCGACTCGCCTACACGCGGTCTAAATTGCTAAAATCTCCAATTTAACTCCGAATCAATTTCTTTCAATTTCTATACCTCAATTATACCCAAATTGACTTAATGTCCATAAATATGGTGCAAATTATCAGTCTAGGTCATAAATTACGCTTTTACCCCTAGTAGGTAAAATTCTTATTTTTGCACCAAAATTTCTTATTTAATTTTTTAACTTCATAATTCATCAATTCTCAACAATTTCACTTGAAATGAAATCATTTCATTTTCCACATATCCACTATGAAATTTGGCCTAAATGAATTCCCATGGAATAGGTGATTTTCTCACTTAATTTTCTTCCTACACATGACTAACTAACTAAGAACACTAACATAGTTAAAAATAAAATAATTCCATCAACTTTCTCTCTCTAAACCCATATGACCAGGTTTGAATCCACCATAAAAACATGAAA
The DNA here is from genome assembly GCA_036013995.1 of Theobroma grandiflorum. Classification (NCBI taxonomy): domain Eukaryota; kingdom Viridiplantae; phylum Streptophyta; class Magnoliopsida; order Malvales; family Malvaceae; genus Theobroma; species Theobroma grandiflorum. Next base: position 13,561,566 of record CP142126.1, read on the forward strand.
TCTAACCATGAAAACTAAGAAAAAATGCATGGAAATGATAGATCACAAGCTAAACTTGAAAAATCATACCTTTAAACACTTGAATCCTTGAAAAATCACACTTTTTCTTTGATTTTCTTCAACCTAGGGTTTTATTTTTGTTTTCTCTCTCTTCTTTGCTGGTTTGGCAGAATTTTAGGGGAAGAAGGCTGAAAATTTGGCCTTTTATAACTTAAATAAAATAATATTATTTTATTATCACTTTTTTAAATATTTTTATTAATTTATTTTATTATTCTATTTTTTTTACTTTTTATCCACCTTTATCTTCGTTCATTTATCCATTCACCATAAGTAGTTTCTAGAATCATCCAAAAAAAATTTTGGGAGAGTAATTTTGCAAAATTACACTTTTGCCCTCGAAAATTGAAAAACTACATTTTTACCCCAAAAATTGAAAATTTACCAAAATGCATATTTTTCACTCCTCATACTCATACCATTCTCGAATTTGTCAAATTTGATCCAAATTCTCTTGAAAATTCAATTTTCATCCTCGGGTGGTAAAATTACGATTTTTCCCCTATACTCCAAAATGTACTGGAATTACATCTTTTTTCACTTTTCAATCTTATATTATGTTTTAACTAGTCAAAATTATCAATCTTAATAAAATGAGGCCAAAATCTTTTCTAAAAAGTCTCGTTTTGACCTTTAGTGACAAATTTTCCGTTTTGCCCTTGTGTCCCAAAAATACCGAGATTTAAAATTTTCCACTGCTAAACTTTATATTATACTCCAATAATCATATTGTATTTCATATAATTATTCTTGGTCAAATGTAATCAAAATCTTTTATAGAAATCTCCATTTTGTCCTTAAATATCATAATGATCGCTTTGTCCCTAATCGATCAATTTTCTCGATTGACTCCAAATCGGGGCCTCGAACTCCGAATCATTGTTTTAAGTAATCCCTGGACTGTGAAATTCTCAATTTCACTCTTAAAATCCTTATTTGAACTCATTTGAGGCTTAATCGACTTAATGGTATCATCAGGGACAATATCTTCTTTTAACGATTTTCTCGAACTTCCTAAATATGCAAACATTCTACTGAGCATGTAATTGACATCATAATTATTTTATGGATCAGGGTTTGACAAATCCACCATCAATACTCTACATGTGACATTCGGCCATGATGGGTTTCCAAGGAATATGTGATTTTCTTCACTTGTTTTCATACTACACATCATTAACTAACCAAAAACACTAATCTAGCAAGAAATTTAACTAAATTCAAACACAAAAACTCTTCCCCCATGTACGGTCAACCATGATACCCATTTGCAAACTTTGATTTCAGCTATGGAAATGAGAAAATAAGGCATGGGTGATGTAGATCTCAAGTAAAACTAAAGAAATTTTACCTTATCTTGCTTGATTCCTTGAATTTTCACATTTTCCCTTTGAATTTCTCCTCATAGGGTTTTGTTCTTCCTTTGGTTTCCTTTTCCTCTTGTTTGGCCGAATATTGTGAGTGAAATGGAGGATTTATGGGCTGATTTTTCAAGTTAAATATTAAAGTAATCAAGGCTTGACATGTGGCATGATATCATTGGTCCACAATTTAAATATTTATCTTTTAACCTTTAATTCTTCACCACATAAATTGTCATATTTATCCACACTAATAATGAATAAATTCCTTGGTCTTGACAAGTGTTGGGGTGAAAAATTACCATTTTGCCCCCGATGTGACAAAATTACCATTTTGCTCTTATGCTCTGAAAAATGCCAGAGTTAACATTTTTCACTTCTGAACCTCAAATTATACTCCAAATGATTTATCTCAGTCAAAATTTCATCCAACATCCAAATTTAATTCTTGGATGGCAAAATGACCATTTTGCCCCTAGATCTCAAAAATTTTAGATTGACTCCAAATCGGTCCTCGAGCTCCGAATCACCCTTTTAAGTCATCCTTGGAATATGAAATTCCCAATTTCACCTTAAAATCCCTATTTTAACTAGCTCGAGGCATAAATCAACTTTGTTGTACCTTTAGGTACAATACCGACTTTTGTCGATTTTTCGAGGCTTTCCAAGTATGCAGGCATTTTATCACTCATATGTATGACATGGCAAATACTTTGCAAGGTTGGGCTTGACATAAACTCATTTTTCATAAAATCACAAAAACAAATTAAAATTTACTTTAGATAATCAAGATGATGATAAGGTTACTCACTGTAATGGGAATCGAATTCTGGATACTCCGATTCTTGATCCTCGGGTACTACCTCTTTACTTTTGCCAGAATGCTCACCACCTAGACATAATGCACAATAAGCAATTTGCTACATTTGTGCTAAACCGGTATAAAACCAATTCAGGCTCTATATGTATGCATGAGGTTGTTTGGATAGTCACTTAAAATCGATTTTCGACTTAGGTTTAATTATGATCGAAATAAATTTGTATTCGACCTAATTCGTACTATACATTGTTAAACGGATCAAAACATCCAATTCAATTCCAAATATATTCATTTCACCTCCAATATTCTAATTACATCAATGTACCTCAATGAGCTTGATTTTTCTCATTGTTATTCAACTTGTTTACTAAAGGAACTATACTTAAAAATCACCATTTTCGGTTTCCATCACCACAATTCATTAAATCCTATCTATATAACATAAGATATCACAAGAATCATCATCACTAGGTTCCTTATGAAATTCGACCATGGTGGGTGGTTAAAGAACATGTGTTTTTCTTACTTGTTTTCCTTCCAAACAAGATAAATTAACTAAAAACACCTAAATAACTTAAAATCTATCTAAAACCATCATCAAATTCTCTCTCCTTAGGTTCAGCCAGCACACTATCCTTCATGATATCTTATGATTCAACCATGGAAAATGAAAAATAATGCATAGGAAAGGTAGATCACAAGCTAGAATTAAGAAATTTTACCTTTATTTGCTTAATTCCTTGAAATCCACCAATTTCCCCTTGAATTTCTTAGCTAGGATTTTGTTCTTTTCTTTTCTTTTTTGTTCTTCACTTGGCCGGCCATATGAGTGAGTTTGGGAGGGTTTCAAGTGGTTTATATAGGCAAATAAAATAATATTTAACTTTAACACTTGTCACCATTCAATTGGTCCATGTTTAAAAACTTAATAATTAAGCTTTCTTTTACCACCACATAAAATATCTCAATTATCCATAATAATAATGGGTGAATTTCATGAGCTTGACAAGTGTTGGGTGGTGTAAAATTTCAATTTTGCCCTTGGGTGGTAAAATGACTATTTTGCCCTCATGCTTGAAAAAATGTCAAAATTAAAAATTTTCACTTCTCAAACTCAAATTATGTTTTAATAAATCAATCTTGGTCAAAAACCTCTTCCAACATTCCAATTTTAAACTCGAGTGGCAAATTGACCATTTTGCCTTTACGTTATGAAAACTCCAATTTAACTCCAAATCAGTCCTCAAACTCCGAATCACCATATTATGTCATTTTGGGGTTGTAAAAATTCTCAATTTCATCTCAAAATCTCTATTTGGACTAGTTCGGGGTTTAATTCAACTTAGTTGTACCATTAGGTACAATACCGACTTTTAATGCTTTTCCGAAGCATTCACGTATGCAAACATGCTTTCTAATGTATAAATGGCATAATAAATATATTGTAGAGCTGGTCTTGACAGTTGCTCTCCTAGTCTTAACTCCTTGAGATATGTCACCAATAATTTGTTCTTATGGATGATCCTTTACATATCTCCAGCTCTTAGACAAATCACTATGCTGGATTTTTGGTCTTTGTAAGATTTCCAGAGGTGGAGCTACGGTTTCTCCTCTAGATGAGCCTTCCTCATTATTCTTGTGGTAATTTAGGCTCATTTCATCCATGTGCTTCTTTAAGATTTCTAAATCATCATCATCATCATGAACTTCTTTTTCTAAGGTAATTGATTCATCAAAAACTATATGGACAGATTCTTCAACACTCAATGTCCTTTTATTGAAAACTCTATAAGCCTTGGAGTTTATGGCATATTCTAAAAATATTGCTTCATCACTCTTAGCATTAAACTTTCCTAGTGGTTGTTTGCCATTGTTTAAAACAAAGCATTTGCAGCCAAAGCTTCTAAGGTGAGAGATGTTTGGTTTTTTACCCTTGTACAGCTCAGAGGGAGTCTTAAAGATCATAGCTCTAATTGAAACTTTATTAAGAATATAAGCTGTAGTGTTTACAACTTCAGCCCAAAAATACTTTGGAAGGTTATTCTCACAAAGCATAGTCCTAGCCATTTCTTTTAAGGTTCGATTTTTCCTATCCACAACTCCATTTTGTTGGGGTGTTCTTGGTGCAGAAAAGTTGTGTTCCAACCCCTTTTTATTACAAAATTTTTTAAACTCATCATTTTCGAATTCTCCTCCATGGTCACTTCTAATGTTAATAATAGCTAAGCCTTTTTCATTCTCAACTTTCCTACAATAGCTTATGAATGTTGATAAAGCATCATTCTTATGAGCAAGGAAATAAACCCAAGTATACCTAGAGAAATCATTAACTATCACAAAGCCATAAGATTTTTCACCTAGACTAGTTGTACTAATTGGACCAAATAGATCAATGTGTAGCATTTCAAAAGGTCTTGTTGTTGATACAACATTCTTAGCTTTGAAGGAAGTTTTAACTTGTCTTCCTAGTTGGAAAGCTTCACATAACCTATCATTCTCAAACTTTAGATTAGGCAATCCAACCACTAAGTTCTTTCTAATCAATTTTAACATGGTATGCAAGCTCACATGTCCTAATCTCCTATGCCACAACCAGCTATCATTTTCAGCATTTGCAACTAAGCATATTTCACTATTTATTTCTAGATCTTCTAGAAATACCACATACATATTTTTCAATCTTTTTCCTATGAATATGACTTTGTTTGTGCTTATATCTATTACTTCACATTTATTAGAATCCAAGTAAACTTTGAATCCCTTATCACATAATTGACTAATACTTAATAAATTATGTTTCAAGCCCATGACAAGCAACACATGACTAATTTGAGTTTAGAAGTTCTTACCAACCGTACCTATCCCATGGATTCTACCTTTTGAATCATCACCAAAAGATATGGTAGCTCTATTTTTCTTTTCTAGCTGAGCAAACAACATTTCATCCCCTGTCATGTGCCGTGAGCAACTAGTATCGATGTACCAAGGTTGCTTCCTCTTGAATTGAGCTCTTGAACATGTCTCTTTTAAGTGCAGCTCAACCTATAAAGCATATTTTCAGTGTTTCTTAATAGGTACCCATACCTTAATGGGTCATTGAGTGTTAGTTGCAATAAAAGATCCCTTCAGAACCCATATCTTTTTAATTTTTTGCATGCCTTTATTTATGAAACAATCATAGGATAGATGTCCATATTTACCACAACTATAATATTTAGATGTAGTATTAGAATTTTTCTTGAAATGTACATTTCTTGCTGATTTTTCATTTCTCAAACATTTAATAGCTATATTGTCATCAAGAATTTTTTACAATGTTTCAAACTTACTGTCCAGCTCAACTTTTAAAACTTCAAACTCTATTTTTGAGTGTTCTGACTCGATTTGTAGGAAGTTTCTTTGCTTATAAAATAAAATTGTAATCACATTTTATATTTTCCAAATCCTTTTCAAGAAATGTAGCCTTTTTCTTTAAAGTTTTGTACTTTAAAACTAGTTTTTCAAATTCATCATAAAGGTTGTCATACTCATCTTGTAAATCATCCATTGAAATATCATAAGGTGATGAGCATACCTCGATTTTATCATCTCGAGCCATTAAACAGATGTTTGCTCTTTTCTTTGCGCTTTCATCATTAACTTCAGTACTTGATGAGTTACTGTCCGACCATGCTGCTGCTACCATTACCTTTTTCGACTTCTTATTTTTTTTTAGAGTCTCTTCTTTTAGCAATGGACATTCAAACTTGAAGTGGCCAAGCTTTTTACATTCAAAGCAGATTACCTCCTCCTTTTTGTTTGAGTCAATTTTGTTTTTGATTTTCCATGATGCACTTTGATCTTTTCTAAATACTTTTCTAGCTAGTCTTCGATTTCTTTTGCCCATGAGCTTTTTGAATTTTCTTGCAACTAGTGCTAGCTCTTCATCATCGTTGCATGAAGCTCTTCTAGCTCTTCCTCAAGGATGCTGGTTTTAAGTGCAATGCTCTTTTTTTTTCTCTTTTGCTTCCCTCCTATCTTATTCTTCTTCTTCCTTGAGCTCTAGCTGTCAAGCCCGACCTTACAGAGTATTTTCCATGTCATACATATGAGTGATAGAATGCCTGTATACTTGGAAATCCTTGAAAAATTGATAAAAAGTCGATATTGTACCTAGAGGTACAACAAAGTTGATTTAAGCCTCGAACAAGTTCAAATAAGGATTTTAAGATGAAATTGAGAATTTTAAAGTCTAGGAATAACTTTAAATGATGTTTTGGAGTTCGAGGATTGATTTGGAGTGAAACTGAAATTTTCATGATCCAAGGGTAAAATGATCATTTTGCCACTTGTGGACAAAATGATAATTTTTAGAAAAGATTTTGACCACATTTGACTTATTGAAGTATAATTTGAGGTTGACAAGTGAAAAATTGTAATTTCTATATTTTTTGGAGCATAGGGGCAAAAGTGGAATTTCCATCACCCAACACTTGTCAAATTTATGGATTTTTCTCATTATTGGTATGGATAATTATGGCATTTTATGTGGTGGAGAGATAAAGTTTAAAAGATAAGTATTTAAAGTATGGACCAATGAAATTGTGACAAGTGTCAAGTTTGATTATTTTATTAATTTCCTTATAAAAATAAGCCTATAAACCTATCTCCTTCATAAGGTTCAGCTAAAGCAAGGGGAAAAGGAAACAAAGAAAGAACAAACCCTAGCTAAGAGAAAATTCAAGAGAAAGTGTAAAAATTCAAGAATTCAACTGATTAAAGGTAAGATTTTTTAATTCTAGCTTGAGATCTTTCATTCCTAAGCGTTTTTTCTTATTTTTCATGGTTGAAATGCATGATTTCATGATGAATCCCTTTGCTGGCCAAAAATATAAAGAGAGACTTGATGATGATGTTGGTTAGATTTCAATAGATCTAAGTGTTTTTATATGTTTAGTGAGATGTAGCATAAAAATCAAGCATGAAAAACACATTTTCTTCATGAATTCCCAAATGATCGAATATATGGAGTAAGGGTTTGATGATGAATTTGAATGGATTACATGATATTCAAGTGCTTTTAGATGCTTATTGATGTGTGGAATGAAACGGAAACAAGAAAAAAATTAATGTTCTACAATTACCATATTGGTCGAATTTTTCCATATAGCTTATGGTTGATGGATTTGATTTTTTATTTCAAGTGAATTGGCTAGAAATTGGTGATTTATGGTGTGAGAATCAAGCTCGAAAAACTTTATTGAAGTGAACCCTCCAATGGTCAAATTTTTCCTTGGGAAATGTGAAGGTGGTTTTGCTAAATTTTAAGTTATGTGGCTTGTGTTTGATAAATTGGAGTATTGGAAGAAAAATAGAATTATTTGGAGTTGGATTGGGTATATTGGCCAATTAATCGGGTAATAAATCTAATTAGGCCAATACCATTTTAATTGGGTGTATAATTGAGTCTACATTGAAAAATATGATTAAATAGTTACCCGAGTAGTGTGCATCCCATTTCATGCTTATATATCGAGCCTGAATTGGTTTATAACTGTCTAGCATTAATGTGGTAAATCGTGTATTGTGCAATATGCATAGGTGGTGAGCATTCTGGTAAAAGTAAAGACATTGTGCCAGAGGATCGAGAATAGGAGTATTTCGAACTCCTAGTACTGTGAGTAACCTGACTATCATCTTAATTATTTAAAGCAGGTATTTATCCAATTTTGTGATTTTATAGACAATGAGTTTAAATGGAAAAATATTTATGTTTTCTAAACAAAATATGATTTAAAGAAATGAATTTTATGAATTTTTCAGAAATTAAATGATGATTTTGGAAAATAAAGTAATTGGAGATTGTTTATTTGTTGTGTTATAAATTGTGTTTAAATTGAATTGCTTATGGCAATATGTGAGCATGAATGGCTAAACTAGTTTTTGTGTTGGAATTATATGTACTGTGAATTCAGCCTTAAGAGGCTAGGTTGCAATAAATTGCCATGTCATACAGTTGGAATTTTATGAATCTGGTGGTAGATAAAATAATCCCTGCATTGGAAGGTTCTATGGACCAGCCTATGAGAGGGGGCACAGAATCAGCTGTATCTTACCTCGATCAAAGAGTCATGTTGGGAAGATGTCTCCTGAGGTAAAGTTTGAGTGCACCTCACGCGGACCACCACGTGAGAGTGAGACTCAGCCAATGCCAAGGAATGGCTATGTTTTCAAATGTAAAAATACGTTCATGTGTATATGACATTTAACAGCCTTAGCAGACTTGGGTGGATGCCCTGCACAAGGCATCGACAAGTATTAATTTTGGCAGGAGCCAAGTTTTGTGAGATTCATAAGCCAAGTTGATTATTTGAGTAAACCGAAGATTTATGTTATGAAACACATATTGGGATAGAATATTTTATTTGTCTCCATTTACTCGACTTTAGATATTTTTTATGATGTCTGCTTACTCACTGGGATTATAAAATCTCACCACCCTCATTTCTACTCCTTTCAGGCTTGGAGTTGTTTGTAGATAGCAAACTTTGTCGAGGGTTGCGTGTGGACTTGCACCCTTTGAGACCGTAGGTTAATTGCCTTCATTACATTTGGTCAGTCGGGGGCTCACGTGTCATTGTAAATGTAATTGCGTACTCTGATTATTCGTATTATAGTATGTATGATTTTATTTTGTTTTTACGCTACAAAAATTATTTACTAATACTGTTATAAAAATTGTTTTATAAGAAAATAGAATATTTTATTCAATATTTTTATTCTAATAGTTATATTTTCACTTTTAATAAAGGTTTTAGACATCCAAATTTATTTTTGATCCTAGAATGTATGTTTTCCACTCATATATTGTGTTTTTATCTGAGTTTGAAAATTTCGTGAAAAATGACCAAAATGCCCTTATGAGGCGAAAATTTTATTTTTATTGTTTTGACTTGGAAATAACATATAAACCTTTGAAACAATGTATTTGGTGAATATTGATCACATGGGAGGTGCGAAAATTGGTATTAAAGCCTTGCGAGGTTTCGATTGACATTCCGGGTAATGAATGTCTATCGAAATTTTACCGCAGTTGTCACAGGCTCGATGGGAGTTTTGGGTCGTGACACTAGCTCATGTGTAAGGAGAGAACCACAGATTTCATCTAATGTAATCACATTTAAATCCTTAGCCTCTCTGATAGCAGTCACTTTAGGCTTTCAATTTTTTGGTAGGCTTCTAAGAAGTCTCTTAACTACTTCATGCTCGAGTATTGGTTTCCCTAGTTGACTCAACTTATTTGTGATGTTTGTGAATCTGTCTAGCATACTGGTGATGTCTTCACCAGGCTCTATCTTGAACATCTCATAGTTATGTGTCAAGAGGGCTATTTTGGACTCTTTCACTTGAGAAGTCCCTTCATGGATTATCCTAAGCTTATCCCACACTTGTTTAGCTGTTGTACAGCTTGACACTTTATTGAATTCAGTGGGAGTCAAGGCACAATGCAATGTATTGATGGCCTTGAAATTTGTTTGAACTTTCTTTGTTTCACCCTCGGTCCATTCAGACCTTGGCATGGGTATCATCTCATTTATGACTACATTCAAGGTTGAGGGAACAAAGGGACCATCAATGATGACATCCCACATCTCATAATCTATGGCTTTAATATATATCGATATTCTAGTGCTCTAATAAGGGTAATTAGAGCCATCAAACAGAGGTGGTCTGTTTGTTGATTGTCCCTCAGCCACTATAAATTTTTGAAGAGCCATGGATCCTCCCTAAGGTTGTTAGACCTTGAAAAATAGGGAACTAACTCTGATACCAATTATTGGTCCCGATAAAATGTGCTAGAGGGGGGTGAATAGCATAATTTGGCTCTTTAAGGAGATGGGAAACAATCAAGACAACAAAGACAATAAAACTTAATAAACAATGGAGAAGGATTTAAAGTGGTTCGATCCAAGACCTACATCCACTACCTGGATTATCCAACCAAGGATTTTCAACCAAATTCACTAACAAATGTTGGAATTACTAAGCTCCCACCAAGCTTTTACAATGGCTATTACCAAGCTTAGCCAAAACCTTTACACTAGTTTTTCCTGGGCTCAACTATAACCCAAAATGGTTTTTCAAAGGCTCAACCATAACCTACAATAATGGTTTTTTAAGGGCTAAACCAAAATCCAACACTTAACTTTTCAAGCCTAAGTTAGAACCTTAACTTTTTCAAGTAAACCGTGCTTGAAAGAATCACTTAGAGTGAATCCCTTACTCTAAGAATACAAGAAGAAAAGTAGAGAGAGCACCTATTGATCACATGATTGATCTAAGTGGTACAAGGTTAAGTGCTGAATACAATTACAAAGGATAGGCGTTTTAGTGCAGTGAAGCACAAAGAGAATTTTCTAAGTTTTCTACTTTTTCTCAACTTGAATTTGTTGAAATCTCTTAAAAAACTTCTTCTTAAACTTTGAAAGACCCTTTTATACTTGAAAAAACATGTTTGATGGCAGTTTGGCAGTTTATGACCGTTGGAAACAGTTTGGGGTAGGTTCTAGCTGTTAATTTGTCTTATAGTGCTCTGGTACAAATTGCAGACAGAGAGCACTTAGTCGACTAACTCCTTTTCTTGGTCGACTAAGTTGGTTCTGTCTTAGTCGCAGATTCTGACAGATAGCACTTAGTCGACTAACTCATTTTTTTGGTTAACTAAGTTGACTCTGTTTCTCAATATACTTCAGCCCGTCATTCTTCCAATTTAAACTTTGGCCAACCAACCTTCTTCATTATTCAGCTAAGGAGCTTCCTTTATGTTAATCAATCTTGTCCCTTACCCATATCAACTTTTTATGTATACATTTGAGAGATTGACTTATTATTTGCCTACAAGTCCTTGTCTTGCACACTTGGGTAGAAACATTAGACACAAATGAACTGGGAATGTTTTATTATCATCAAAAACTAATAAAGCCAACAACAAGTCTAAAGATTACTTATACTACTGACACATGAGAGTATTTCCATAGACACTTGAGTGCAATACTAAATGGAACTCTCATAGCGGGTCATGTTTAGTGAACTTGTTCCTTAACAAGCACCCATATGCTATCCCTGTTGGGATAAGTCCTGCAGCTAATTGGGATTGGTTAAGGCTCGATTCCAATCATGCAATAATATCATTCATGTTGAATGATTAGAGGCTTTTCTTCATCAATAAGACATCTATTATAATGAGTTGTAAGTCTAATTGGATGAAGTCCATGAGATTAATATGCCTTACAAGGGAACTGTAATGGGTTATCGTTATGAGATCCCCATGCAACAAAGCATAATCTCAAAATGTTCCTAGTCAATGTATCATTGAGACTGATCATTAATGATGCTTAGAAACTGGTATATTATATGTTTCTTACATTGAAAGTAAGCAATCAATCTCATAAATTGAAGTATAGAGATGCTTGGAACTAGAATATAGGTGCTTGTCTAGGAGAGCAAGTTCACTGAACATCACCCACCATGAGAAGTGTATTTGGTAATACACTCTAGTGTCTATGAAACACTTCTCATGTGATAGTTGTGCAAATACTCCCTAGACTTGAGACACCAGGTTATCTTATGTGTGGAGTGTTATGCTTTGATTTCATCCCTATACCAAGCTCTTATTAACTCCCTAGACTTGAGACATTGTACCAAGCTCTTATTATCTCCGAGATATGTGATGAGGGAATGAATTATACTGATAGGCTATACACTGAAAGGTTGTTAAAGAACTCTTTGACTTTCCTAACAATTGGGTGGCCATGATGCATGGCTAGATGTCAATCTTGGTCTATTGAATTGGTTATAAATTAATTGATTGAAATTTATATTAATCAATTAAGTCATTGATCAATTCCATTATCAACACGCTAGGAACCTAATGGGCCACACACAATGATTGCATTTGAATTAAATTGAGAGAGTGATGATTTAAATTAGACTTAAATCACATGGCAGGTAATTAACTTTTATAAACTTAATTAACAAAGTTTAATTAAGTTTTAGGCATAATTATAAATAGTTATAATTATAAGGCCTTGATTGCAAAATATAAAGGAAATTAATTTTGATTTTAATTTCTAAGGACTTAATTAAAAGAGTTTAATTAAGTAATGGGCCCAATATTATAATGTGTTATAATATTGAAGGCTTAATTGCAAAGTTGAAGTTGTTTTAACCTAACTATATAAGTTACGCTTTAACTATTTTCCATATGAATGTTTTTCAAAATTGAAGAAAACCTAGTTTTTGTCAGAAAAAAAAAGCGTTTTTTTCTTTTTGCCACCACTTCTTTTGTGTGAAAGAGAAAATTGCTTATGATACAATTTTCAAGAGAGGTTCGGCTAAGATTGTGAAAAAAAAGAAAAGGACAATTGTTGTCCTCTTTGCTAGCACAAAGTATAGTTAAAAACTCTCTCATCTGTTGAAGGTTCAGGTGCAATCATGCGTACTACTGTTGGAGGCCAAGCACTTGATTGACTAGGGTTTTTGCTCCTTGTGTTGTTTACGGGATTGCTTCGGGAAGTGCCATTGTGATTATGAAATTACTTGGCAAGGTAACTTTCTAAATAATAATTTATTTTGTGCTTTTATGTGTTAAATATCACCAAAGTGATCCATGGGTGGAGGCATGTTTTGGTTGTTTAGTTATAAAGTTTTAATTTTCTTGGTGGAGGCATGTTTTGGTTGTTTAGTTATAAAGTTTTAATTTTCTTTCTGCTGTGTATTTTGAGCATGCCGTCCATAACCAAATCCATCAATGGTATCAGAGCCATCCTTGGTTCAATTTTAACATATTTTTTATGTCTATTATTGTTAATGCCTTGTTGAAAAAGAATATGAGGTGTTTGGGTTTTGTTCTAGTTATTTTGATTTCTCGATAGATTTTAATTGTAAATTTTAAAATTTATTTATCATAATATTAATCTCATTTTAATGTCAAAATATTGTAAATTAACAACTGCTTGAGATGCACAAATTAATTTAGCAAATAAAGATTCGATGTAATGACATTATGGTGTGATTCAAATGGCAGAATTTGATTCTGTCCAGCCATGATATTGGTCCATTTTCAGCCATTAAAGTAAGGTTTAGGTGCATCATAAAATGCAAGAAAATTAAGGGTTCAATACACATTGGAAATGTTCCAAGACGGGTGATTATGTGTGGCTAATGGTGGAGGTAAAGCTACAAAAACGTGGTTGAAACAGCTGCTGTTTGCAGTAGTGACAGTTACGATTTTGTTTGGCTTAGCAACCAAGAAAGGCCTAAATTTGTGCAATTAGTTGCACCGATTAGCTAAGGATTTTCTTTTATGGAAAAGTTTCATAAATTATCCAATTGTTGACAAGAATTTTAAGGATTTAAATCCCTAGAATTAAGCCTTCATAAAATTGAGTTGGTGGAGTCAAAACCGTTGCTGCTTTTACAGCAGCAAGCCACGATTTTGAATTTTTTTGACAACCAAAAACATTTCCTAAAATCCTGAAAAATTACTATGGAATTTTTCCATAAGTTTTCTATCAAGCAAAATTTAATTGGGAATTAAATTTCTGATTTTATGCCATCAAATAGCTTCAAAAGGAACCGAAACTGCTTGTACAAATAAAGGTCATGGTTTTGAACTTTTTTGACAGCCAAAAACTTCTCCTAAAATCCTGAAAAAATATATGGAATAGTTCCATGAGTTATCTATCAGAATAAATTTTATTAGTAATTAAATTCCTACATTTTAGTCACAAAGAATTTTAAAAGGTCTCAAAAACCATTTTTGCCACCTGCAGATAAAGGTCACAGTTTTTGAATTTTTTGAATAGACAAATCACCTCCTAAAATCCTGAAAATTCATTCTAGAATAGTTCCATGAGTTATCTATCAGGATAAATTTTCTTGGAATTAAATTCCTATACATACACCACCATAGTGCCATGTAATTAGGACATGTCTGCTGCTGTCTGCAGTAGGACACTGCCTTGGTTAAGACATAGAATTTGTCCAAATTTTACACCAATAAATGACCAATTAAATTAGTTAATTGGTTAAGGATAAGTTATGGAATTAGTTTCATAATTATGCTGGTTTTTGAAACATTTAATTTAAGGAATATGATTCCTAAAATTAAGGATGTCAAAGATGATGCATTAGCATCCACAAATAAAGAAATGTGATTTCTAAAATTATGGAAGTTAAGATATCTTCATTAGCCAATTAAATATTTATGGAATATGTTCCATAAAGATTGATAATTTATTTAATAAATTATGGAATGTGTTTCCTTAATTTAAAGGTGTTAAAATTTAAATAATTTAAGACAACATTAATTTAGGAATTAGATTCCTAAGAGTAGTGGGAGTCTCAATATTTATGGATAAATTTTGTTTTGAATTGACTTCTTACAAGAAGATAATTCTAATTTCACATTAAATTTAAAGATTGAATTGTCTAAGTATTTCCTAATAAGATTAGACAATAATAGACATTCAATCTTTAATTAAATGTGTAGCGACCCCTCTCCGGTCACTACCGGTGTCCGAGACATCCGGGTAGACCCGTCAAATCCCGAACAAGCCTATCTAGAATTGCCCGTCAGCTAACTGAATACAATCATTACATTATATTGATACTTTCATATTCTAAATTAAATCATAAATATAAAAATCAATACAAACGTTTTACCTTTTTATTCGCAAGTATATACACTAAAATCTATAATTTCCAAATTTATGATTGTGATAAAATTTGGAATCCGTTTACAACTTAATAAATAAAGTACTACAACTTGACTTTTAACAATGGAGCGACTCGAAATAAATTGCTAGGAGATGCCTTTACCTATTCACAAGAAACTAAGCACGGCGATGATTACGCGCTAGATCGATCCTTGTTTGCAAAAAGAGAAATAAAGGGGTGTGAGTCTCATAGACTCAATGACTATCATCGACTCAGCGAGTAGGGCGTAGATGGGAAACAAGTAAACGGCAGATCAGTTGAATATATAAAATGCAGAATCATAAAAGTAATTTGTTTCGAACAGGGGTTTTGTGCCTTATATAAAAATTCGAGAATTTCTTATAAAATATCAACAATTTCGGCAATTAAATTTTTCGCATCAAAATACTTTAATAACCGTTTTTGAATCAAATCAATAACATTGAGCAAGCTCTCGTGAAACCACATATTATTTAAATTCATGTACAAATCATAGTGTCACGACCTGGAACTCCCATCGAGCTTGTGACAACCGCCGTGAAACCTCGACAGACACTCCTTCCCCGAATGTCGATCAATACCTCGCAAGGCCTTCGTATCAGTTTCTTTTTTTCCATCAAAATTTTCGAAATTAGTTAGGATTATAATTTATGAATGAAAAACATGTGTTTCAAAATCAAAACTAAGTTTTGATATCTAAAACTTTCATTTAAGGTGAAAATAAAAATATTTGAATATGATAAAAATATTTAAGAAAATATTTTATTCCTTATAAAGTGATATTTACAGAGTTGATAGTAAATATATATATTTTTTTACAGTGTAAAAACTGTAAAAAAATAATATATATTCGTACATGTAGTAATAAAGACAATCAGAGTACGCAATTCACATTACAATGACACGTGGGCCCCCAATTGATCGAAAAGGTTTAGAATTATGAATTCTTACTTTCTAGCATGCAGTTCCGAGATTAATTCTTGTCTTACTCGACTATTCACAAAATGTCCTGAGCCTAAAAAATTGATTAGAAGAAGGGTGAGATTATGAAATCCCAGTGAGTAAACAAATACCACCAAAACTATCTAAAGGCGAGTAAAAGGAGACAAACAAAATACCCATCCCAATACGTATTTCATAACTTGAAAATTTATTCCAACCCACGTAAACAATCGTATTTCATTTAATTGCTCATAAAGCTTATGTTTGTCATAAAAACTTGGCCTCTGCCAAAATTATTCTCCCCGACACCTTGATCTAAGGCATCCACTCGAGATCGCCAAAGCTGTTAAGTGTCATATATATATGAACACATTTTTCGTTTGAAAACAGTCATTCCTTGGCGTTGGCTGAGTCTCACTTTCACGTGGTGGTTGGAGTGAAGTGTACTCGAAATTCTCACCTCAGGAGTTACCCTATGCGCCTCTTCAAACGAGGTAAGCACAATAATTGAGAACCGTGCCCCTCTAATAGGCTGGTCCACGAAACCTCCGTCACTGCAGTGCCCACATTCTATATATATGTATGTTATACACATATATATATATTTCACCAGTCAATAAAATCTCACTAGTATGACATGGCTCACAATATTTTATTTCACATAACAAGGCACATCAAAGCAATTTACATATTTTCAACACATCATAATAATAGCCAGTCATATCCACAATGTCACAAGCCATTTCATTCAAATCATAATTTACAATAAATCACATGGTCTCCAATTTCTCTAGTTTTAAATCCAACATTTGATTTTCAAATCACTTTATAAAAATTCAATTTATTTTATCAAATCACATTTTTCTCATAAAAGAAGAATTTCACCATTTTAAAATAATTTCCATAAAATCATCAAATTGAATAAAATTACTCTAGATAATTAAGGCGATAAATTGTCCACTCACAATATTAGGAGTAGAAATACTCTTATTCTCTATCCAGGGGTGCAGTCTTCTACCCTACCAAATGGCTCACCATCTATCCATAGTACATGACACATAATTCAATAATTTGTGTCAAACCATTATTAATTAATTCAGGCTCTACATTGATGCATGTAATGAGATGCACAACGCTCAGTAATTATCTAAACTCGGTGTTCACTATAGATTTAATTATGTACCTCAATAAATCGGTATTGGCCTATTTCGATCCATTACCCGATTAATTGGCCAATACGCCCAATTTAACTCCAAATCGACTTCTTTCACTTCCTATACTCCAAATATATTTCTCATACTCCCAGTGTCCTATAATGCACCAAAGTGCTCTAATGCACTTAACTTTCCCATTGAATTTTTCAATTTACTTGTTAAAGACACTATGCTTAAAATTTACTATTTTTCGGTTTCCATTGCCTATTTCAGTGTCCATTACCACAGTCCATTAAATTCTATCCATTTAGCATAAAACATCACAAAAATCTTTACCACTAATTTCACTATAAAATTCGACCATAAATGGGTTCTTGAACAACATGAAATTTTTCTATAATAAACATTATCACTTTTGGTTTCTCCCACCACAAACAACTAAAATATCCAATTAATTTCATTTCCTTTCTAATACTTGAAAATCAAACCAATTTCATCATCAATTTCTCTCCATTTCACTTGAAATGAAATCATTTCATTATCAACCCATTCTCCATAAAATTCGGCCATGGTGGGCATTAACCATAAAATTTTCCTATTTAATTTTTTCACCATAAATCATCATTTCCTTGACTAATTCACTTGAAACAAATCAAATCCATCATCCTCACACACCACGGAAGATTCAGCCTATGATGATTAATGGGGAAAATGAACTTTTTCTTGTTGTTTTGCTTCCTAAACATAATAAACTAACTAACAATACTAACATAACTCAAAATCAAATCATTCCAACATATTTTCTCTCTCCGTACCCATTTGACCAGGTTTGAATCCACCATAAAAACATGCAATCTAACCATGGAAAGTAAGGGAAAATGCATGGGTAAGGTAAAAGTCAAGCTAGAAATGAAAAACCTTACCTTTTTCACTTGATTTCCTTGAAAATCACACTTTTTCCATTAATTTCTCCCACCTAGGGTTCTTATTTTTGTTTTTCCTCTCTTCCTCTTGTGAAAGCCATCCATGATGAGAGAGAAATGAAGGCTTATGGCTGATTTTTATAAGATAAATAATAAAATATTTAAACTTGCCATGTGTCACATAATTATTAGCCCATAATTTTAATTATTTTTCTTTTAATTCCTTTAATTCTCCACCACAAAAATTTGTAATGTTTATCCATTCCATCCTTAAATAAAATCCTTGGTTTGTGACAAGTGGTGGGGGTGAAAATTACCATTTTGTCCCCGAGATGGTAAAATTACGATTTTAGCCCTATACTCCAAAAATACTGAGGTTACCATTTTATTCACTTCTTAACCTCAAATTATACTCCAAATAATTAATCTTAATCAAATCAAAATCAAAATCTTTTTTTGAAATTCCCATTTTGTCCTCAAATGACAAAATTACCATTTTACCCCTAGACAGTGAATTTTTTGGTTTAACCCCAAATCGGACCTCGAACTCTGAATTACCATTTTAAGTCATCCCTGAACTATGAAATTCTCAATTTCATCTTTAAAACCTTTGTTTAAACTTGTTCGAGATTTAATTTAGCTTAACTGTACCTCTAGGGGTAATACTGTCATTTGACAATTCTTTAGGGTTTTCCAAGTTTGCCATCATGTTATCCATCACATGTGTGACATGGCTAATATTTTATAAGGTCGGGTTTCACACATAGCTCGCCTATACGTGAGGAATCACCGATTCATTTCACATAAAACAAATAGAGGAGCTGGGAAAAACCATTTAATTCCATTTCTCACCATGCTAAGAAACATATTTCATAATGTTAAAACTTATTTCAATCCATATAAAACAATTATATTTTATCAAAAATAAATAGCAAGGCTTATGACTTCTTAAAAACTTGGCTCGTGCCATAAAAACTCATATTCGGTGATACCTTGCGCCGGGGTACCCAACCGAATCCGCCAAGGCTGTTAAAAATCTCATATACACGTAAAATATATTTTTATGTTTGAAAAAGACAGTCGTTCCTTGGCGTTAGCTGAGTTCGCCTTCACGTGGTGGTTTGGCATGAAGTGAACTCTGTCATACCTCAAGACATACCCTTTACGCCTCTACAATTGAGGTAAAAATATATAATGGGGTTTATCGTGCCCCTCTGAATAGGCTGGTCTACGGAAACCCGACTACTGCAGTAGTTAATATCCCACCAATCAATCAAATCACAGTAGCATGGTATGGCAATTACATTACTATCCAATTTATCAAGACAAAGCAAACGGTTCGTATTTTTCAACACAAACATCAATTCAGCCAATCATGCCACATTATCATAAGCCATTTGGTTAAAATCATAATTTACAACATAGCAAACAGTCTCTAATTACTCAATTTTTTTTTAAATTGACACCCCATACTCACCTCATAATAGTGGGATATTACTTCACTATTGATTTATACACGTATATAATTATTCCTATTTATCGGTCACATATTTCGTTTGGCACGCCTCCACGACCAACTTTCCTAGCAACAATTTAAACTCAATACACTTAATCACATATTCGTATGGGTAGCAACTTAATTAAAAATTCCTTAAGCAACTTGCATATTTTTCATCCAAAATATGCACAATATTAAACTACCCATAAACCTTAAAATATAACATTAACTTACCATTGGGCCTTTTCCATTTCTTCATTACCTTTGGGCCCCCTCTCCATGGGCTTCTTCAATTTTTTTCCTATTTGGGCTAAGCCCACTTATTTCTTATTTATTGGGCCATGCCCACCTATTTGCTATTGGGCCATGCCTATTTTTGTTATTTCTTTTCTTTTCTTTTTTTTCTCTTCTTTTTTTTTTCTTCCACGGTTTTCCTTCTTCTTCTTTCCAGCCCATCACTCTTTCACCACCATGGCTTCCTCTCTTCACCACCATGGCAGCACTTTCCTCTTCCTTTTTCACTCATAAAACTGGTCATCACAAAGCTTCAATTTTCATGGCAACTAAACCTCCAAAATTTCCAGCAAACTTACCGTAGTTTCCTTCCTCAATTTTAGCTCAAATTTTCAGCAACCAACACCTTAAAAATTCAACAACTTTAACCTTAATTTCCAACAACAAAATTCTTGAATTTTCAGCACCTAAATCAATAGCTTTTCAACTCAAATTTCCAACAACAAAATCTTTAATGATTTCAACCATAAAACCTCAAAATTTTCAGCAAATAGACCTTGAAAGTTCTAGTAACAAACCTTCACGTCACTTTTTCTCCTCTTTCTTTTCATCTTTTTCTTTCTCTTTTTGCTCGGCTCTTTCTTTATTTCTTCTATCCTTTCTCTTCTTTTATTTCTTTCTTCTTTGACCGATCACCCTTCTAGCTTTTTTTTTCCTTTGTCTCTTTTTATCTTTTCTTTGACCGAACTTTCTAGTCTTCTCTTCTTATCTCTTTTATCTTTTCTTTCTTCTCACATGAACGACCCCACCATCATTTCTACATTATTCCTTTTGTTTTCTTTCCTTTTTGTCCTCTTCTATTCTTTCTTTGATTGTGTGATCGACCCCCACATCTTATTTCTTTACTCTTTTCCATTTGCTTTTGCCTTGCTTGTTTTTTTACTCACATGGGATTGAAATGGAAAGTCAAAGCTTGTGCACCTTTTCAATTTTTTCCATCCGCCACACACACACTTTTCTTTTGTTTTTTTTTCGTCCTCATTCTATTCTTGATTCATGTGGCCACTCATACACATATAAAAATATTGTTTGACTTTCAACACATTTTTCCTCATTATTTATTATCCATTTTATTCTCATAATATTTTCATTTCTTCCAAATAATTAAATTTACATACTATGCCTTAACTTTATTTTATTTAACATACCTCCCTCAAATTTTCATAATTTAAAATTAATTCTTCTGACACGTCTAAAAATTCTAATTTTCTTCTGTCTTCGTACTCGTACACGTATACGACCAAAATATCGAAATTGCATTTTGATGCGGTATCACCATAATATTTTAAATATTTTCTCACTCGCGTTAACTCGATTTAATAAAAATGCACGGTCTCACTTACGTCATTTCTTTCCAAAAATTCATTCTTACTTCTTCTCCCCCACTTAAATTAGTCATATCCCATTTTTCATGACTAATTTCGATAATATATAAAATATTAATATTTTAAGATTATTTTATTAAATAAAATATTATTTTATTCTAAAATTTTTTACTTGCCTTCTTTGGTCTTGAAACGCATTAATATGTCCCGGTTTACTTTTGACTCATCCTTTATCATTTTTTAGCACACCAAATCGCATCAAATGATTGTTCGTTTGATCAATAAGGTCTTATTTGTGCCCAACGAGGGTACGAGGTATTACAATCTCCCCCACTTAAAAATAAATTCGTCCTCGAATTCAAACCAACAAACTATGAAAATCAAAATTCTTAAATACTTTTACATCACTTTCGTTGGACATTCTCCATATAGGATCTCGATCTCATAAATTATACCAATTTCCAATCTTATAGAAAACTCGATAATGTCATATTACATTTATTTGTAAGTACCACACTTCTTCAATTAAATCAACATTATTCTTCCTCTTATAAAGAGAAATCAAATATATCCTTAATCCTAGTCATACCTTCATCGAATCATTCTTAAATGATCAATTATGCATGTTTACATAACCATCCACAATTTTCTCTACCTTGCTCTTTTATCAAGCCTTCTGACATTCAAACATTTATCCAATCATTGACTATCGATCTAGCTCGTCATCCCATCTTTCTTTCAGTTTACATATTTCTATACCATTTTTCATTCTAGTATCTCATAGTACATAAGGATCAAGACATGCTTTATTTATTTCAAGTATCTTTAACTGTAAGACTCAACTCTATAAAGTGTATGTCATGTTATCCGTGTGCTGGATGAAATGTTTATATACTTGAATGCCCTGAAAGGTATTAAAAGCCGATATTGTACTTAGAAGTACGAATAAGTCGATTTATGCCTCGAACTAATTAAAATAGGAATTTTAAGGTGATATTGGAAATTTCACGGTCCAGGATGACTTAAAATAGTAATTCAGAGTTCGAGGGCCAATTTGTAGTCAATCGGGAGTATTGACAATTAGGGGTAAAATGATCATTTTGTGGCTCAAAATTTAAATTTGGTTATTTGATGAAAATTTTGATCAAGATTAATCGTTTGAAGTATAATATGATCATTTGAAGCATAATATGAGGTTTAGCAGTGAAAAATTTTAATTCTCAGTATTTTTGAAGCACAAGGGCAAAATGATAATTTTACCATTAAAGGACAAAACGAGAATTTTTAGAAAAGATTTTGGCCCCATTTGACTAAGATTGATCAATTGGAGTGAAATTTGAGGTTGAAAAGTGGAAAAAATATAATTCTTGTACTTTTCGGAGTATAGGGGCAAAATCATAATTTTTCCATCACGGGGGCAAATCAGTAATTTTTCACCCCTGACATTTTTCAAGACCAAAGGATTTTATTCATCAAGGGATTGGATAAATATGAGAATTGAGTGGTGGAGAATTAATGGAATAAAAGTCAAATATTTAAAATTTGGACCAATCATAAAATGCCATGTGTTAAACTTTTAATATTTTATTATTTTCCTTATAAAAGCTTAAAAATCAGCCCATTTTCACTCTAATGGTCGGCCAACACCAGAACAAAGTGGGGAAAGGAAAAAACAAGAAACCTAGGTGAAAAATTGGAGAAAAAGAGTTGGAAATCAAGGATTTGATCAAGCTAAGGTAAAATTTCTTTGATTTTATTAGTGATCCAGCTTACCCATGCTTTTCTTTCCATTTTTCATGCTTGAAACTTGAGATCACATGCTGAACCCATGCTGGCCGAACCTTCAAGGAGGAGTTTTGAGTCTTGATTTTGCTAGATTTCAATGGATCTAGGTGTTTTTAGTTGATTAGTAATGTTAAGTGTGAAAATCTAGCAAGAAAAATATTTGTTCTTCTTTTAACCCAGTTAGCCCAAATTTTCTAGGGGAAGAATTGATGCTGAAATTGATGATATTTCATGCTATTTTGGTGATATCTGATGATTGGTGAGACTAGAAATGAAATGGGAATTGTTTGCATAAAAATTTAAATTTTTGCCTAGTATATGGATCGGTGTATTTTGTGGTTCAGACTGATAAATTGAATCTCATTTGTAATCATTGAGGTAATTTGGGTATAATTGGAGTGTAGAAAGTGAAAAGAATTGATTTGGAAATTAGATTGGAGATTTTAGCCGATTAGACCGAGTATAGTGCGACTTAGGTCGAAAATCATATTTAAGCGATAAGTCAGACATTTTGCGTTCCATCGCCTACATTCATTTAGATTTAGAGAGTCTGAAATAGTTTATGACAAATTGACACAAATTATTAAATTTTGTGTCATGTATTATGGATAGGTGGTGAGCCATTTGACACCGGTAGGAGACTACACCCACGGACCGAGAATAGGAGTATTTCTATTCCTAATACAGTGAGTAAACTTATTATCGTCTTTATTATCAATGGTAGATTTTATTAAATTTGTTGATTTTATGAAAAATCATTTTATTTGGTAAATTACTTATTTTATGAGAAAATTGTGAAATTTATGAAATAAATTGGATTTATAAAATAAATTGAATTTTTATAAATTAACTTGAAAATTGAACAATTGATTTTGACACTAGAGTAATTGGAGACTACATGTGTTATTGTAAAGTTTCATTTGATTCAATTGGCTCATGATATTACAGCATGATTGGCTGACTTGTTAATTATACTGAAAAATGTGAATTGTATGTTTTGCCCTGATAAATTACTTATTGATAAAATTACCAAATCATGCTATTGATATTTTTATTGAATTGGTGGATTATTAAATGGTCGCTGCAGTGACGGGTTCTGTGGACCAGCCTATTAGAGGGGCATGGAATCCAAGCACATATGTATATGTATTTCTACCTCAGTCGAGAGGCGAATAGGGTAACTCCCGAGGTAACAATTAGAGTCTCTTCACGCCAAACCACCACGTGAGGATGAACTCAGCCAATGCCAAGGAACGACTGCGTTTCAAGAAATTATAAAATTTATCAACCTTAGCGGACTCGGTTGGATGCCCCTGTGCAAGGTGTCCCCGAGTACAAGTTTTGGCATGAGCCACGACTTTTCCAGAAATCATAAGCCATGCAAATTTTCGAGTAAAATGAAATTAGTTCATTTAGTGAAAGAAAGTGAAATGTTATAAATCATTTTACGCTAATTTATTTAATCGTCTCTATCTACTCGCCTTTAGATAGTTTAGATGGTATCTGTTTACTCACTGAGATTTTATAATCTCAACCCCTTATTTCCTCACATTACAAGCTCAGAGAATTCCATAGTTAGTGGATTTGATCAAGGACCACGATGGACATGAATCGACCAGAACTGTAGGTTCACAATTTCTAATACATTTAGGTTAGTTGTAGGCCCACGTGTCACTGTAATTTAAATTTTCATACTTTATTTGTTTGTATTATAGTATGTAAAAATATATTTAATTTTTACGCTGTAAAAATTATTTATCGATAGTTTTATAAAAAAAAATGGTTTTATAAGAAAATGTATTATTTTATTGAATATTTTTATTATATCCAAATAGTTAAATTTTTACCTCAAACAAATGTTTTATACTCTTAAATTTTATTTTTAATCATAAAATATATGTTTTCTACGTATTTACTACATTTTTAGTAAATTTTGATGATTTTCGATAAAAATGACGAAAATGCCTCTGTGAGCCAGACTATAATTATTTTTAATGTTTTTGAATTGGAAATGATTTACGGTTCTTGAAATATGGCAATTTATAACTATCGCTCACCGGGGAGATGTGGAAACTAATGCTAAGCCTTTCGGGGTTTCGATTTCATTCCAGGTATGAGTGCCTATCGGGACGTCGTAGTGGTTGTCATGGGCCCGATGGGAGTTCTAGGTCGTGACAATTAAAGTGGTATCAGAGCTTTTGGTTAAAAGATCATGGTTTTTAGTTTTAAAGATCAAAATTTTGATTTTAAAGTTGTTTTAAAATTTACAGTGTGTGTGTGGCCCCGAGTTGAATTAGGTTAGGTCGAGTGGAATGGATAAGTCTGCATATAGAGTCTAAGGTTTATTAAATTTGCCTCGTTTCTTTTTCTAGATCTCCATGCCTCCTAGACGAGAACACCCATCTCATACTAGGTCGGCTGGGAGGGCAAGAGGTCGTTCTCATCATCGTCAGTTAGATGCGGTAGAAGAGGGATTGGCTGCATTCTCTTTTCGAGCAGCAGAGCAGTATGAGATTCCTCCACATCCTCCACCTCTTTCGCCACCTACTAGTATACCATTTATACATGCCATGTCCCCTGAAGTAATTCAAGCATTGGTAGCCCTTTTTATCGTTATTACTGGCCAGGCTCAAGCTGGATAGGCTCCACTTACAGTGTCTCCAGTTGCTGCTTCAGTTTCACCACCAATGCAGGATGTACCTATTTCTAAGAAGCTGAAGGAGGCTAGGCAACTAGGCTGCGTTTCTTTTATGGGTGAGTTTGATGCAATCGTAGCCAAAGATTGGATTATTCAAGTTTCGGAGACACTCTCGGATATAAGGTTGGACGATGATATGAAATAAATGGTGGCTACGAGATTACTAGAGAAGAGGGCCCGCACATGGTGAACTCAGTGAAGTCTCGTTCTACCACCCCTCTAAACTGGTCAGACTTTCTAAAAGAATTTGATAGTCAATATTACACTCGCTTCCATCAAAAAGAAAAGATGAGAGAATTTTTAACCTTGAAATAGGGAAGTCTAACGGTAGAGGAGTATGAGGCTCATTTTAACGAGCTGATGATATATGTGCCGAAATTGGTGAAATCATAGAAGGATCAGGCCAGCTATTTTGAAGAGGGGCTCCGCAATGAGATTAGAGAGTGAATGACGATAACGGGCAGGGAGCCACATAAAGAGGTAGTACAAATGGCTTTAAGGGTTAAGAAGCTCGTGAATGAAAATAAGAAAATGCGAGCCGAGTTATCAAAGAGAAGGAATTCGAGTGTATCCTTCAGTTAGCCACTAAAAAGAGGTAAAGGCTCGTCTGTTTCAGGAAGTGCTACTTCTATTGCAATGACATCTCTTCGACCCCCATTTTCACAAACACAGCAAAGACCTCTGGGATTTAATAAGTCTGAGAAGACTATTTCTGGAAAGAGTTCCGGAGGCCTTGATAAATGCAGAAAGTGTGGGAAATATCATTATGGAATATGTTGGGGATTTGTACGATGTTTTTATTGTGGTCAAATGGGTCACATTATGAGTGATTGCCCATAGTTAGGAAGGGCTCCGGTAGTTGCTCCATCTCCACAAACTCATCCGAATATGCAGAAGAGAGATTCCTTTGGATTACAACCAAGTCAGGGAGTCGTTAGACAGTCTGATGTGGAGATAAATAAAGGAAATGGAGAAAGATAAAATTTTAATTAAGAAAGAAATGGTAATTATCTGTATAAATCGATAATTATGTGTTTATGAGTTATTTGAAGATTTTTGCTTACTTGAACTCGTACTAAATGCTATGATATAGATGCATGAATGTTAATGACAAAATATATATGTTAAATCAATGATCTAATCATGTACTTGTAATGGAAAGTTAGTTTTACTGATTGTGGTATAGACTGAAAGGGAAGCCACACAATCGTAAATGATTGTGATAGTAGCCTTAAGAGTAGAAGAATTGTTTTGATAAAGTAAATTTTAACAGTCACAACACCACAGTACCGACTACCAAATGCTGTCACGTTAAGAACTCTTTATGGCTAAAAAGTATGAGCAAACTGTGAGCGGCATAAAGATTGGACTCACAAGTTGGAATATGGTTATTGGTTTTGATGCTAAGCTTTGACATTTGAAGTCTTAAGTGTAATGGAGAAGTATTAAGAAGAAGATGAGGAGTGAATTAAAAGTTTCTTTATTGCCTTATATATTGGTATATAAGAGAAGGGAAAAGTTAGAGAAATTTTGAGATGACTACATAAAGATAAATTAACATATGGAGTGACAGGATGAATAGTACGTTGACTAAAGTCAAATCTTAAGAAATAAAAAAGACAAGAGATTAGGCCTTGTTAAAGATTAAAAAGAAAGTGAGGGAAAGGTTAGATGACTATATAAGATGTTAAATAGAGATGCAAATACTAAGTGATAAAAGTATGGTCATGAAGTAAAAAGTTAGTGAATAAATGTACTCTAAAAGTGAGCTTAACTTTTGCTATGCATAGTATGGGGAGTTACATGATAAAAGGACTAGATGTGGTGAAATGGTTAAAGGCATTCCTTTCAAGGTAAGAAAAGGTTTTTGGTTCAAACCTTCTTGTGTCAAACTGCAGGTTGCAGACTGCAGGGAAGACCGAGCGGGAGGGATCGGGACCCAGACAAAACAATACCCTGGAAAGATACTCTTTCAAGAAGGATGCCACATATGGAATTGACAGTTTGAGATCAAATGACTCGAAAATGTAGAAGCTAGTCTAAGTGCCACATAAAGTTTTATAATAGAGATTGATATATATAAATTACCTGAGAGATCAATTTCAAAAGTCTATTTGATTCAAAGTGTGACTTATGACATGAACAATCAAGTCAGGAAAAATCTTTAAAACACTAATGACCTTATAAAACCTACATGCGTATTTAATCACAATTTGATGAAAACGATGGGGTGATGTAGTGATATGTAGGACTAGGAGACTTAAGCATATAATTAGGGATAATAAGGAAAAGGTATAAGTATGCGAATGGTATAGGACTATGCATAGACATAATGAAGATGTTGATAAGAATTATGGATAATATTCTATTAGATCTTGGTTATAAAGGAGAACGAACAAAAAGAAACTTGTCCAAAGGCATTTGAGAACAAAGGCATATATATATAATGAGAAATATGGACATCTGAAAGTACATATACATACGTATATGTAAAGTCGATAATATGATCAATTAGAGTAAAGAATTATACATAGAGATTCAGAATTTGAACTTGATATATTTGATGAATTGTGTAGAAAATGAAACGATCAGAAATCGTATTAGAAATTGATTGATAGCGACCAAGGAAATTTGAGGAAGCAGTTAAAGAAATGTAATCTATGACAGGATCAAGCCATATGAGATGGACTAATATGATTGAGAAGATAGAAGTTATATGAATGCAAAATATGTGGAAATGAATAATTAAGATTATTAATCTTCTCTAAGATTGAGAACACGTGCAGAAGTGAATGTGCCATGTTGATGATGCTACAAACTATATAATAGTATATGAAAATGGGAACGAATGAATACTGAAAGCTTGATAAGAAATGAAGAAATAAGATGGAGATAGATATGCATCAAGAGGTATAAAAAGTGATCGAAATTGGTATGATGAAGATGGATTTATGGTTCGAACTTAATGATGGTAACAAAGACATGCTTGGAGTCCTAATTTAAAAGAACATGCTTGTGAAAGATATTACAGATATGATTTTAAAGGACAATGCTAGACAAGAGTGAAATACAAATACAAGTCAAATTGGAAGTAAATGAGGTGAACGAATCAAAATTCCTATGAAATATGATAATATAGGAAATTGAGTGTCAAGCGAAAGATTAATACCCCCATATTCTCTTTAGGTTTGATTAGTGAAATTTTGAGGACAAAATTTTACTTTAAGGGGGGTAGTGCTGTAAGACCCGACTCTATAAAGTGTATGTCATGCTATCCGTGTGCTGGATGAAATGTTTATATACTTGAATGCCCTGAAAGGTATTAAAAGCTGATATTGTACTTAGAAGTACGAATAAGTCGATTTATGCCTCAAACTAATTCAAATAGGAATTTTAAGGTGATATTGGGAATTTCACAGTACAAGGATGACTTAAAATGACAATTTGGAGTTCGATGGCCAATTTGGAATCAATCAAGAATTTTGACCAATTAGGGGTAAAATGGTCATTTTATCGCCCAAAATTTAAATTTGGTTATTTGATGAAAATTTTGATCAAGATTAATCATTTGAAGTATAATATGATCATTTGAAGCATAATATGAGGTTTAGCAGTGAAAATTTTTAATTCTTGATATTTTTGGAGCACAAAGGCAAAACGGTAATTTTTCATTAAAGGATAAAATGGGAATTTTTAGAAAAGATTTTGGCCCCATTTGACTAAGATTGATCAATTGGAGTGAAATTTGAGGTTGAAAAGTGGAAAAAAAATGTAATTTCAGTACTTTTCAAAATATATGGGCAAAATCGTAATTTTTCCATCCCGAGGGCAAATAAATAATTTTTCACCCCCGACATTTGTCAAGACCAAAGGATTTTATTCATCAAGGGATTGGATAAATATGAGAATTGTGCGGTGCGGAATTAATGGAATAAAAGTCAAATATTTAAAATTTGGACCAATCATAAAATGCCATGTGTCAAACTTTTAATATTTTATTATTTTCCTTATAAAAGCTTAAAAATCAGCCCATTTTCACTCTAATGGTCGGCCAACACTAGAACAAAGTGGGGAAAGGAAAAAACAAGAAAACCCAGGTGAAAAATTAGAGAAAAAGAGTTGAAAATCAAGGATTTGATCAAGCTAAGGTAAAATTTCTTTGATTTTGTTAGTGATCTAGCTTACCCATGCTTTTCTTTCCTTTTTTCATTCTTGAAACTTGAGATCACATGTTGAACCCATGCTGGCCGAACCTTCAAGGAGGAGTTTTGAGTCTTGATTTTGCTAGATTTCAATGGATCTAGGTGTTTTTAGTTTATTAGTAATGTTAAGTGTGAAAATCTAGCAAGAAAAATATTTGTTCTTCATTTAACCCATTTAGGTCGAATTTTCTAGGGGGAGAATTGATGCTGAAATTAATGATATTTCATGCTATTGTGGTGATATTTGATGGTTGGTGAGACTAGAAATGAAATGGGAATTTTTGGCATAAAAATTTGAATTTTTGCCTAGTATATGGATCGGTGTATTTTGTGGTTCAGACTGATAAATTGAATCTCATTTGCAATCATTGAGGTAATTTGGGTATAATTGGAGTGTAGAAAGTGAAAATAATTGATTTGGAAATTAAATTGGAGATTTTAGCTGATTAGACCGAGTATAGTGCGACTTAGGTCGAAAATCATATTTAAGTGATAAGTCAGACATTTTGCATTCCATCGCCTGCATTCATTTAGATTTAGAGAGCCTGAAATAGTTTATGACAAATTGACACAAATTATTAAATTTTGTGTCATGTATTATGGATAGGTGGTGAGCCATTTGACACCGGTAGGAGACTACACCCACGGACCGAGAATAGGAGTATTTCTATTCCTAATACAGTGAGTAAACTTATTATCGTCTTTATTATCAATGGTAGATTTTATTAAATTTGTTGATTTTATGAAAAATCATTTTATTTGGTAAATTACTTATTTTATGAGAAAATTGTGAAATTTATGAAATAAATTGGATTTATAAAATAAATTGAATTTTTATAAATTGACTTGAAAATTGAACAATTGATTTTGAAACTAGAGTAATTGGAGACTACATGTGTTATTGCAAAGTTTGATTTGATTCAATTGGCTTATGATATTACAGCATGATTGGCTGACTTGTTAATTATACTGAAAAATGTGAATTGTACGTTTTGCCCTGATAAATTACTTAGTGATAAAATTGCCAAATCGTGCTATTGATATTTTTATTGAATTGGTGGATTATTAAATGGTCGCTATAGTGACGGGTTCTATGGGCCAGCCTATTAGAGGGGCACGGAATCTAGGCACATATGTATATGTATTTCTACCTCGGTCGAAAGGCGAGTAGGGTAACTCCCGAGGTAACAATTAGAGTCTCTTCACGCCAAACCACCACGTGAGGATGAACTCAGCCAACGCCAAAAAACGGCTACGTTTCGAGAAATTATAAAATTTAACAGCCTTGGCAGACTCGATTGGATGCCCTTGCGCAAGGTGTCCCTGAGTACAGGTTTTGGCATGAGCCACGATTTTTCGAGATATCATAAGCCATGCAAATTTTTGAGTAAAATGAAATTAATTCATTTAGTGAAAGAAAGTGAAATGTTATAAATCATTTTACGTTGATTTATTTAATCGTCTCCATCTACTCGCCTTTAGATAGTTTAGATGATATCTATTTACTCATTGGGATTTTATAATCTCAGCCCCTCATTTCCTCACATTACAGGTTCAGAGAATTCCATAGTTAGTGGATTCGATCAAGGATCACGGTAGACTTGAATCGACTAGAACTGTAGGTTCACAGTTTCTAATGCATTTCAATTAGTTGTGGGCCCATGTGTCACTGTAACTTAAATTTTCATACTTTATTTGTTTGTATTATAGTATGTAAAAATATATTTAGTTTTTACGCTGCAAAAATTATTTATCGATAGTTTTATAAAAAAATGGTTTTATAAGAAAATGTATCATTTTATTGAATATTTTTATTATATTCAAATAGTTAAATTTTTACCTCAAACAAACGTTTTAGACTCTTAAATTTAATTTTTAATCGTAAAATATGTGTTTTCTACGCATTGACTACAATTTTAGTAAATTTCAATGATTTTTGACGAAAAATGACGAAAATGCCCTTGTGAGCCAGATTGTAATTATTTTAATGTTTTTGAATTGGAAATGATTTACGGTTCTTGAAATATGGCAATTTATAACTATCACTCACCGGGGAGTTGTGGAAACTGATGCTAGCCTTGTAGGGTTCCGGTTGGCATTCCGAGTATGAGTGCCTATCGGGACGTCGAGGCATTTGTCATGGGCCCGATGGGAGTTCCGGGTCGTGACATTAACATCAGAGATGATTCAAATCTGATAACCATTAATAACCATATTCTCGAAAATAATACTCCAATACTTTCATGATCGAGTGCTCACTAGATAATTTCAACATTTACCATAAGGCATTTCGATAATTAACGATATTCTTGTATATATCTTTATAATCTTAATCAATCTCTTTAATCTATAGCTCAATCTCTTAAAAATTAAGTTGCTCAAATTTTTCCTTCAAAGTTTATTTCCAAGTCTCTTTTTGATCATTGATCATTTCTTCATAAATAGATCTTTATAATTCCAGTAGTGCATTTTTATTCCTTCATCAAGGGTAATATCATTTAATCAAACCATATCACCCTCGTTCTTTAAATATTTGTAACACCATTCAACCTTCGCTTATTTATATTAGACACTTTGCCTTAATAATAATCAAATAAATTGAAACTGACGGGGGAGGTTCATTTCACAATTTATGTCTTGTATCTACAAGCATATTGAGACCACAACTTCATCAGATCTAGATATCGGCAAGATAATCATTGCTTCAAGCCACCATTTCCAAACATCCTTATATGTTTGCAATATATCTTCATACTTATGTGACATACCAGTCGCGAGCCCCAACTTGACTATGTAGCCTTTTGCTCCTTGAGCTTTCATGTTTCTCATAGTAAAAATCTCTCAAACCACGTCGTCAAGGTGTTCACAAAGTGGATACAAGTCCATAACTTATAGTTCAATGCCTAAAACAGTGAACACAATCTCATCGTTAGAGTTCTACTCTTACCTACCAATCATAACTTCTTTGCTCATTCACTTATACATTGTTTGGTTGCTAACCAGCCATTTATAACCATTCAATTTCGAACTTTTATAAATAGTCAAACTAGTGCATTCTTACACCTTTCCATACATTTCCAAAACACTTAAACACTTCCTTTAATACAATTTCGTTGAAAATTTAAATAATCAAAGGCTGATCTCCAAAGCCTTTCACAACCTTAACATTTCGATGGATGCTTATTAACTGTCAAGCCCAGCCCTAAAATATCTATCATGTCATTTATATATTTGACATCACACCTGCATACTAGAATATCTCAAAAAAATGGATAAAAGCCGGTATTGTACTTAAAAGTACAAATAAGTCGATTTATACCTTGAACTAGTTAAAATAGGGATTTTAAAGTGAAATTGGGAATTTCACAGTCCAGGGATGGCTTAAAAGGGCGATTCGGAGTTTGATGGTCGATTTGGAGTTAGTCGAGAATATTGATCGATTAGGGGCAAAATGGTAATTTTGCCACCTAAAATTTAAATTTGATTAGTATATGAAAATTTTGATCAAGATTAATCATTCGAAATATAATATAAGGTTTAACGATGAAAAGTTTTAATTCTCAGTATTTTTGGAACACAAGGGCAAAACAATAATTTTACCATTAGAAGACAAAACTAGAATTTTTACAAAAGATTTTGGCTCCATTTGACTAAGATTGATCAATTGGAGTGAAATTTGAGGTTGAAAAGTGGAAAAAATATAATTCCGGTACTTTTCGGAGTATAGGGGCAAAATCATAATTTTACCACCCCGAGGGCAAATCAATAATTTTTCGCCCCTCAACATTTGTCAAGACCAAAGGATTTTATTCATCATGGAAATGGATAAATATGAGAATTGTGTGGTGGAGAATTAAAGAATTAAAAGTCAAATATTTAAGTTATGGGCCAATGGGAACGTGCCACAGGTCAAGCCTTTAATATTTTATTATTTACATTATAAAAGATCAAAAATCAAACCATTTCAACCCCATGGTCGGCCAAACAAAAGGGAAAAGAGGGAAAGGAAGAACAAGCAAAACCCTAGGTGGAAAATTGGAGAGAAAGTGTGAGAATTCAAGGATTTGATCAAGCAAAGGTAAAATTTCTTTGATTTTGCTAGTGACCCATCTTACCCATGCATTTCTTTCCATTTTTCATGCTTGGAACTTGAGATTTCATGCTAAACCCATGCTGGCCGAACCTTTAAGGAGGAACTTTGAGTCTTGATTTTGCTAGATTTCAATTAAATTTATTGTTTTTAGTTGTTTAGAGATTAATGTAATGAAAATCTAGCTAGAAAATGAATTGTTCTTCATTTAACCCATTTTAGCCTAATTTTCTTGGGAGGAAATTGTGGCTGAAATTGATGATATTTCATGATATTTTGGTGATATTTGATGTTTGGTGAGGCTAGAAATTAAATGAGAAATTTTGTTGTTAAAATCTGAAATTTTGCTTAAAGTATAAACATGTGTGATTATTGACCCGGGACTGATAAATTGAATCTCATTTGCAGTTATTGAGGTAATTTAGGTATAATTGAAGTGTAGAAAGTGAAAAGAATTGATTTGGAGTTAAATTGGATACAATGGCCATTTTATCGAGTAATAGGCCGAATTAGGTCAACACCGTGTTTAAGCAAGATTTGGACAATTTTTGTATCTCATAGCATGCATTAGTGGTCTAAATTTTTATTATAATTTAGGGGCAATGTAGTAAATTTCTTGACTTTTTACTATGTCAAGGTGGTGAGTCCTCCGAAAGAGGCAAGGAATTACAACTATGGATCACTAGTCAAAGTACTTGGATTCAGGTTTCGAAAAACAATGAGTAAACATATTATCGTCTGAATTATCTAGATTAGATTTTATTTAATTTTCTAGTTTTGTGAAAAATCATTTTATTTGGTGAATTGCTTATTTTATAAGAAAATTGTGAAATTTATGAAATAAATTGGATTTATAAAGTAAATGGAATTTTTATAAATTGACTCGAAAATTAAACAATTGATTTTGAAACTAGAGTAATTGGAGACTACATGTGTTATCGTAAATTATGATTTAAATCAATTGGCTTATGATATTTATGGCATGATTGGCTGAATTGTTTGCTCTATTGAAAAATGTGAATTGTAGGCATTGTGTTGATAAATTGCTTAGCAATAAAATTGCCAATTCATGCTATTGAAATTTATATTTACTTAGTGGATTGTGATCTACTGTAATAGATGGGTTTCCGTGGACCGGCCTATTTAGAGGTGGCAAGGTAAAACCCCCTATATATATCTTTATCTCAGTTGTAGAGGCGTACAGGGTTGTCTTAAGATATGACAGAGTTCACTTCACGCCAAACTACCACATGAAGGCGAATTCAGCTAACGCCAAGGAATGGCTTCGTTTTGAACAATTATGAAACTTTAATAGCCTTGGTGGGCTCGGATGAATACCTTTGATCAAGGTATCACCAGGTATAAGCTTTTATGGCACGAGCCATGATTTATAAGAAATCATAAGCCATGTAAATTACGAGCCGAAACGTATTTAATTTATCTAGTGAAAGAAAATGAAATGTTATGAAACATTTTATGCTGGTTTAGTTTAATCGTCTCCATTTACTCGCCTTTAGATAGTCTAGATGGTATTTGTTTACTCACTGGGATTTTATAATCTCACCCCTTCATCTCCTCACATTTCAAGCTCAAAGAATTCCATAATTAGCAGATTTTGTCAAGGACCGTCAGTTGGACTTTAATCGGCAAAAGCTGTAGGTTTCCAGTTTTCGACACAGTTTGGTTAGTTGTGGGTTCACGTGTCACTGTAGTTTAAATTTCATACTATAATACCCGACCCTAATTTATCTGTGATATATCATTCACATGCATTGGATAGCATGTTTGTATATTGAATTGCTTCGGGAAACAAGTTAAATGACAATATTACCCTTAATGGTATGGTTAAGTTAAATAAGTCTTCAATTAGTTTAAACAGAGAATTGAAGATGAATTTGAGAAAACTAAAACCCATGGATTGATTTAAAACAGTGATTCAGAATTCAAGGTTCAGTTTAGAGTTAATCGAGAAAATTGAGTAATTAAGGACAAAACGATCATTTTTCAATTTCAAGACAAAATGGAGATTTGTAATAAAGATTTTGATTTTTAATGATCAAGAATAATTATATGAAATATAATATGATTATAGGAGCATAAAATGAAGTTTAGCAGTGAAAAAGTGTAATTCTCGATATTTTTGAGACAAAAGGGTAAAATAGTAATTTTACCACTAAAGGTAAAAACGAGAATTTTTAAAGAAGATTTTAGCCCCATTTGATTTAGATTGATTATTTAGACTAGTTAAAATATAATTTGAGGTTGAAAAGTGGAAAGGAAATGCAATTCCAGTACATTTTGGAGAATAGGGGCAAAATGGTAATTTTACCACCGGAGGACTAAATTTAATTTTTCGAGAGAATTTAGATCAAATTTGATAAATTGGAGTGTGGTAGTAGTTTGAGGAGTGAAAAATATACCTTGTGGTAATTTTTCAATCTTTGGGGTAAAAATGTAATTTTGTATTTTTTCAAGGGCAAAAGTGTAATTTTGTAAAATTACACTATAAAGATTTTTGGGATTTGTCTAGAAGCTTCAAGAAATTAAAGGATAAGGGAAGGAATTTATTGTGGCTGAAAAGAAATTCAAAAAGAAAATAAATAATAATAAAATAATGAAAAAGTAATTAACATGTGAATAAATTGAATATTTAATTATTTAAGTAATATAAAGCCATAAAATTCAGCCAAAGAACCCCAAATTGGCCGGCCATCAAAGGAAAAAAGGAAAGGAGAAGAACGAAGAACCCTAGGCTGATTTTTCAAAGGGGAAGTGCAAAGATTCAAGTAATCAAACTTGAAAAAGGTAAAAATTTTTAATTTTTTTAGTGATCTAGCTTACCCATTCTTTTTTTTCCATATTCCATGCATGAAATTCATGCTTGCCCAATGAACACTATGCTGACTGAATCTCCATGGGTAGATTTGAGCAATATTTTGGTTGAATTTTAGCTTGAATTAAGGTGTTTAGGAAGTTTAGTTAAATATAGTAATGAAAAATGGCAAAAATAAGCAAGAAAATAGAATTTTTTCCCATTAAACCCATTATTGCCGAATATTCTAGAGAGAGAAAGGTTGCTGATTCTTATGCAAATTTGTGGTATTTAAGTGTAATTTGATGAATTATGAGCCTAGAAAAATAATAGGAATTTTCAGAGTAAAATTTTGAATTTTTACCCATTAGGGGTATTTTCGTAATTTGTAATCGAGATTGATGATCAATATTATACTCATTTTCATCAGAAAGAGAAGAAGAGAGAATTTCTGAATTTGAAACAAGGAAATTTGATAGTAGAGGAGTATGAGGCTCAATTTAACGAGCTACTATCTTATGTGCCTAACTTAGTGAAAACTGAACAAGATCAGGCCAACTATTTCGAGGAAGGACTCCGAAATGAGATTAGAGACCAAATGACAGTGACTGGTAAGGAACAGCAAAAAGAAGTAGTACAGATGGCTTTGAGGGCCGAGAAGCTTGCAAATGAAAGTAGGAGAATGCGAGCTGAAATTGTAAAGAGGAGGAACTTGAGTGTATCCTCTAGTCAACCGCTTAAAAGAGGCAAAGACTCATTTATTTCAGTAGATACTACCTCTGTTTCAATAACATCTTCCCAACCTTCATTTTCACAGACGCACCAGAAGCCTCCGAGATTCACCGGATCTGTTGTGACTAATTCTGGGAAGAGATCCAGAAGTTCTGATAGATGCGAAACGTGTGGAAATTATCATGTCGGGCTGTGTAGGGGGCCTACACGATGTTGTCATTGTAATCAGCTGGGTCATATTAGGAGTAATTGCCCACAGCTAGGATAGGCTATTGTAGCTGCCCCATCTCCATCAGCTCATACTGATATGCAGAGGAGAGATTCCTCTGGATTATACCCGAGACAAGGAGTGACTATAAGGTCTAATATAGAGAGTAATATCCCAGCATATCCACTTTCTAGACCACAGACTCGTTCTTCGACAAGAGTTTTCACTGTAGCGAAAGATGAAGCACGAGTCCAATATAGAGAAAGTGAGTGAAAAGTTAAAAGAATATGTGAGATAGTGATAAGGGATGTTAATACCAAACAATGAGAATGTAAATAAAGGTTTCAAGAATAATATAGTAAATGAGTTTATATGGAATATTGCTATGAAAATTTCTTATTATATTGTGGAAATTTGAACTCAAAAATGCTTGAGGAATACAAGGTTCAAATGAATTTGAATCTTAAGTAACAAATTAATGTCGACATACAAGAAGGATACAAAGCAATATAGAGGCATGAAAGATAATTGAGGACAAAGAGATGACTCTGAGGAATTGTGATACTACATCGTATGCAATGATTAAATCAAGATAAATCTTTGAAGCATTAATGGGATTATAAGGCATATATACATATATGGAATTGATATTGTGATCAACCAAAATGAAGAATGATTTTTAGTGGTTCAAGATTCAAACTTAATATGAAGAGTGATGTAGGTAGTACAATGATAAGAAATTTCATTAGAAGTTGAACCACGTGAACATAAAAGACTTTGAGAAATAGTTAAGGAAATGATATTAGAGAAATGTGATCTATAGTGTGGTTAAGTGGTACGAGATGGATTAATATGATTAAAAAGGTTCATGTTTCATAAATGCAAAGTAAACATAAAGTATGTGGGAATAATGGAAGACAATACTCCCACCTTCTCTCTGAGCTAAGTAGTGCTGTCAAGCCCAGCCTTAAAATATCTGCCATGTTATACATGTGACTGATAGAGTGATTGTATATTTGAACAGCCTGAAAAGTATTTAAAAGTCGATATTATAACTAAAAGTACAACTAAGATAATTTAAACCTCGAACAAGTTCAAATAAGGATTTTAAGAGTGAAATTGAGGATTTCACAGTCCAAGGATGACTCAAAACAGTGATCCGAAGTTCGAGGTCCAATTTGGGATCAATTTAAAATTTTTGAAATCTAAGGGTAAAATGGTCATTTTTCCACCTAAAAATTTCATTTGGTTATTTAATGAAAATTTTGACCAAGATTAATCATTTGAAGCAAAATATGAGGTTTAGCGGTGAAAAATTTTAATTCTCGGTATTTTTAGAGCATAGGGGCAAAACGATCATTTCCCCACCCAATGACAAAATGGGAATTTTTAGAAAAGATTTTGACTCATTTGACTAAAATTGATCAATTGGAGTGTAATTTGAAGTTGGAAAGTGAAAAAAATGTAATTTCAGTACTTTTCGAAGTATAGGGGTAAAATCGTAATTTTACCACCCCGAGGGCAAATCGGTAATTTTTCACCCCCAACACTTGTCAAGACCAAGGGATTTTATTCATCATGGAAATGGATAAATATGACAATTGTGCGGTGGAGAATTAAAGGATAAAAGTCAAATATTTAAAATTTTTGACTAATCATGTTTTGCCATGTGTCAAGCCTTTAATACTTTATTATTTTCTTTGTAAAAAAGGCAAAAAATCAACCCATTTCAACCCCATGGTCGGCTAAAACCAGAACAAGAGAGGAAGGAAAGAAAATAAAACCCTAGCCAAGAAATTCAAAGGGAAAATTGGTGGAAATTCAAGAATCAAGTGGAAAAAGGTAAAATTTCTTAACTGTGTCTAGTGATCTACACTACCCATGCTTTATTCTCTCATTTCCATGGTTGGATTGCATGTTTTCATGGAGAAATCATGGCTAGCCAAATGGGTATGGAGAGAGAAATGATGTTGAAATTGATTGATTTTGAGTTATGTTAGTGTTTATAGTTAGTTTAGCATGTTTGTAAGCAAAACAATAAGGAAAAACTTCATTTTCCCCATTATTCTTCATTGGTGAATCTTCCTTGATGTGTGTGGATGATGGATTTGATTTGTTTCAAGTGAATTAGTTAAGGAAATGATGAATTATGGTGAGAAAATATAATAAGAAAATTTTTAGTGATAGTGCACTATAATGGCCGAATTTTTCCATGAAGAAATGGGAGAGTTTTGATGCTAAATTTTTAGTAAATTGGCTTGTATTTGGTGAATTGAGGTATTAGAAAAGAAATAGAGCAATTTGGAATTAAATTGGATGCGTTAGCAATTTAATCGGGTGATAGGTCAAATTAGGTCAACACCGCGTTTAAGCGGTTAATTGAGCATTCCATGCATTCATATAGAAATTAGGTTAATTTTATACCTAATTAGCATAAATGTAGTGATTAAATTATTGTGCAATTTGTCAAGGTGGTGAGCCCTCTAATAAAGGCAAGGAAATCGCACCGGAGGATTAGTAGTCGGAGTACTTGGAATTGATTTTCGAAAACTGTGAGTAAACTTAATATCGTCTTAATTAGCTAGAGAAGTTTTTATTCAATTGTGTGATTTTATAGAAAATGGGTTTAACTGGTAAATTGTTATGTTTTAAGAGAAATTGTGATTTTATAAAATGAATTTATAAATTTTCTGAAAAATTGAATACTGGTTTTGAAATTGGAGACTATCTGCTTGTGTTATAAATTGTGTTTTAAATTATATGGCTTATAGCAATATGTGAGCATGAATGGCTAAATTGGTTTTTGTGTTGAAAATTTTATGTACTATGTATTCAGCCTTGAGAGGCTAGATTGCGATAAATTACCATATCATGCAGTTAAAATTTTATAAATAAGGTGGTAGATAAAATAACTCATAATCCCTATAGTGGAAGGTTTTGTGGGCCAGCCTAAGAGAGGGGGCACAAAACCAGATTTACCTTACCTCGATCGGAGAGCCGTGTGTGGGGTATCTCTAGAGGTAAAGATTTGAGTGCACATCACATGGACCACCGCATGAGAGTGAGACTCAGCCAACACCAACGCATGGCTAGGTTTTCAGATATAAAAATATGTTCATGTGTATATGACACTGAATAACCTTGGCAGTCTCGGTCAGATGCCTCTATAGGGGTATCCCCGAGAATGATTTTGGCAAAAGCCAAGTTAAGTTTTTAAGAGATGCATAAGCTCAACTAAATATTAATTATTCGAGTAAAATAATTCTATTTTGCTCGATAGAATATTTTATTTATCTCTACTCAATTGAAATGAGTTGAGATAAGGTGAATTGTAATACAAAGAATGAATTTCAATTTGACTCATTTTACTCGACTTTAGACAGTTTGGATGGTATCTGTTTACTCACTGGGATTTTATAATCTCAACCCCTCATTTCCTCACATTTCAGGCTCAGAGTATTCCATAGTTAGCAGATTTTGTCAAAGACCATCAGTTGGACTTGAATCGGCAAAAGTTGTAGGTTTTCAGCTTTCGATGCATTTTGGTTAGTTGATGGCCCAAGTTTTATAATCTCACCCCCTCATTTCCTCACATTTCAAGCTCAGAGTATTC
The DNA here is from genome assembly GCA_036013995.1 of Theobroma grandiflorum. Lineage (NCBI taxonomy): Eukaryota > Viridiplantae > Streptophyta > Magnoliopsida > Malvales > Malvaceae > Theobroma > Theobroma grandiflorum. The sequence goes on from CP142126.1 coordinate 13,602,821, forward strand.
CATAGTTAGCAGATTTTGTCAAAGACCATCAATTGGACTTGAATCGGCAAAAGTTGTAGGTTTTCAGCTTTCGATGCATTTTGATTAGTTGAAGGCCCACGTGTCACTGTAACTCTATTTTCATACCTTGGTTGCCTGTATACTAGTATGTAAGAATATATTTAGCTTTTATGCTGCGAAAATTATTTACTGATGGCTTTATAAAAATTGTGTTATAAAAATATAGATTATTTTATTGAATATTTTTATTTTATTCAAATAGTCAAATTTTTATTTTAAACAAACGGTTTAGATACTTAAATTTGTTTTTAATCACTAAATATATGTTTTCTACTCACCTAATACGTTTTTGACCAGTTTCGAGATTTTTGTTGAAAAATGACGAAAATGCCCCTATGAGTTGAAAAATAGTATTATATCCTGATTTTTGGTTTGGAAACGACTTATGATTTCTTGAAATATGAAATTTAATAACTGTCACTCACCGAGGAAGTGCGAAATCTGATGCTAAGCCTTGCGAGGTTTTGGTAGGTATTCCGAGTAATGAGTGCCAATCGAGACGTCGCGACGGTTGTCACGGGCCTGATAGGGAATTTTGGGTCGTGATAGTTAGAACCATCAACAAGAGAAAAGGTTGAAGGATCCTTGACCTTGAAAGAAGTCTTGCTCAACTAGCAACCTGAGCAACATCACCGTAAGACAATGAACTCCATCGAAATGCGCATAAAAAATACTTCCTATTATGAAAAGAAAGCACAACCCCCACTCCTTCCCCTTTGAAGAGGCACAAGGAGAAAATCATCAAGGCCTCTAGAACCATAAGGAACCGAAACACAAAAACAACGAAAGAAAGACAACCATTCAACCCCTATAATACCCCCACTTATTAGCACCCAAAGAAAGACTATGCATAGGGTCCTTCCACCCATTCCCCCCAATCATAAAAATGCATCAAGACAAGAAAAAAAATGACCAACGGAATTTCCTTATGGGCATAAGGACAGGCGTCATCTTTCTCAAATCCACTATCTTCCTTTAATTTTCTTCTACTTTCTTCTATATGGAATTTTCCTCTCCATTTCTCTTATTTCCATTTTTTTTTCTTTTAGAAATTTATTCTTTCTCTCTCTCTCACTCTTCCTTTTTATTTTTTTTTATTTATACTTGTAGAATTGTTTGAAGAACAAGGAAGATCAAGCTCACTCAAGAACACAGACAATGAAGCCGAGAAAATATAAAAGAAAACAGAGAAAATAAAAATAGCTTCTGAAGATCAATATTGGGAAAAACCAACAAATTTCATTCATGTATTCATATTTATATGAGCATCAAGGTAACTGTGCCTCATGATTCGGCATTGGAGAGAAAACTTCGCTAAACCAAATAGTTGTGCACAGAATTCCAGGTATTGGATCATGTGCTTTACAATGACTAAGCTCAATAGCTATGACAAAATTGAAAAAAACAAAACGTGATTGAAAAACTTTAACAGATTAAATAAAAATGACATAAAGGGGTGGCGTTTAAACCACTACATTGACTAAAGAAATGAAACGACAGCCACAAGACGTTCCACTCAGTTTTTAAATGAAGTACCAAAAACGACATCATACTCTTCTTGACTTATTTCCTTCAACCAGCTGCTGCTCTGTACCAAATTACCAGCTGGAATTACTAAGCCTTCAACAATATTTAATTTAAAGATTTCATCACATGAATATCCTTTTTTAACAAACACTTCATTCTAGGACGATATAATCTTATCGGATTCTATGACAGTTTTCAGACCTCTCTTGTTCAACATATTAGTAGAAATTAGATTCCTTCTTATATCCGCGGTATGAAGCACATTCTATAGCACTACTTCTCGGAAGTAAACATTAAAGTTACCATGCCTTTGTCATCAACATCTGTTACATTGCAATTTCCCATAAGAATCTTGCATCCACTATGAATTTTATCTTTTCATAATTTTTGAATTGCGACTTATCATGGCACACAAAATTTGTTGCTTCCAACAATATACAAAATCATAGACAACCTCAATGTAAAAATTGATTAATAAAAAAAAATTTTCATTGTCGGAAATATAGTTAATGTTGTTGTTGTTGTAATTCATTGTAAAATTGTAACTGTTAATGAAAATTGACAATGGAATCGTGGAACAATAGTGTCAACTGCTTAAACCCAAAAAAAAAAAAAAATTGTGTAAACTGCTGTTGAATGTAAGTTGTTGGAAGAAAAAAAGAATTAAGGCCGGGTTTGAAATTTGAAACAAAGTAACGGAAGCAGGCTCCACTTTATATCAAACTGTAATTTACCTTGTCCAGTTGTTCAGAACCGGCTAGCTTCACCCCTTACTTCAACCAACTTATCAAAGAAGGGAGAAGGAAAAGAACAGACAATTGAAAACAAGGCCAGACTAAGGCCTCAGGCAAACTTGTTTTCAACAAAGTTTGTTATTTTTATTAAGAGAATTATCGTTCACTACAAACCTGACCTTCAGAAGACACAAAGAAAGAGAGAAGCATAATAGAAAACATGCGATTGAAACCAGTTTCTAGGACAAAACATAATTAACATGTTTCAGCAGTCTCAAGAAGTAAGCCCTTAAAACTCAGACCAAGCTTCCTCCTCCACTTCCTCTTCCACCACAGACGCCAAATACGACTTGTTATCCGGATTCCTTATCGAACAATTGGCACGAATCTCCCCACTCTTTCCAGTCAACACACTCAATTGCCCCATCTTTATCATCGACAGCACAAACTTCTCAAAGAAGAGAGTCTCGTTCACGGCAAAGCTAGTAACAATGTCCCTTGTCCTGCTATTAGTGTACAGGTCTTGGTCTGAGGTGAACAGACCCTGGCGGTTCATGAGATCAACATAGTACTTGTTATCAAATTTGTCAGGGCTCCTTATATCTAACACGGTGGTGTTTGTGGAATTTGCTGTAGGACAAATCCCCTTGAGGTTATTGGCAAAGGTTTTGTCCATGTTAGGGTCCTGAGTAGGGTAAAGCCGGTTGGTGAAAGAGGAGCAATGGCCAATGCCAATGGTGTGGCCACCAGAGAGAGCTACTACATCAGTGGGGTCAAAATTTTTGGTAGCGAGGCTGGCGAGAATGGCATCAGCGTTGTCAGTGGGTGGCGGTAAGTTCTGCAAGGTTACATTTCTTGTGGCAAAAGTCAGTCCGTCCCGCCTTCCCAACGGCACGTCATAGTCCGGCCCTCCTGACTGCAATCAAGAAAATGGAGATACATACACATGATATTATTACTTGATTAGCATTGGATTCAATTTTCAACCCCATGACAACTCATTGCAATCCGATGATATTATTTCACTTTCAAAAGTAAAGCTCCCCTCAATCAATTGGAGTTGGTGAGTTTCGTGGGACTTTCACATGGAAAATTTTAAACAAGAAAGGTTCTATGATAAATTTATAACAAGACTCTAAAGAATCTTCTTTTTCTTGTTGGGAAACCGAAAACAGAGTCATAATTTTATATTGCTAAGCAAACTCACGTGAGGCCAAGAGAAAAACTCTTTTTCCTATACTTGATAGCTGCATATTTCATACCATAGTTTTATGAACAGAGGAGAAATTAATTAATTAAAAAATTTAGGATGACTTGAATCTCCAATCGAATACAAGCAAAATGTCATGAAGGGTGTGACATATATACAAGACTTGAATCAGTCCATGGTAACGGAAAACAACTATAGTTGCCAGAAAATCATTTCATATTGGTAATTAATTCCTTCTTCCTGGAGAAAAATGCGTTTCCACATGGATGGAGTCAATGGTCTTCTACCATGCAATCCTTTAATTTTCATTTTTTTTCCCATAATTTCGTGATGAGATTTTCCGGGAGAATGGCCAAGTACGCAACACGCATCTTATTAACACTTTTTTTTATTTAATTCTAACACGTGTATATGTTGCATTTCATTCTCTTCTTTTCCAGAAAAAGAAAATGACTACTTGGCCACAGCAATTACCACCATAAATAATAAGTTATTCAGTGGGTCAAGGGTAAAGAAAGGATTGGACCCATGGACACCTAACTTTCACCTAGGGACCAAAGCTTTAATAAGCTTTGACTTTATGGCACCAAACAATGACTCTTGCTCCCATGAACATTTGTTCAAATTTTAAATCGTAAGGCCCCGTGGCCTATAATGGAAAAAACAAAAAGGAAAAAAGATAGTTAGCCAGGCGTGTGTCTCACACCCTCTTTCAGCAACCCCTTTTATGAAGTAGAACCATAAGTCAATGGTTTGAATTACGACTTTTTACCTTATTTAATTATAAATTTTTTCCTAATTTTTCAGTCCAAGGTTAAAAACTTAATTTGCAAGGCAAAATTGGCTATGGAAAAGGAGCTAATAAAATGGAGAAAATTACCAGGTAAACAGAATCACGAGCTGCAAGACCAAGGATATCAGAGCAAGAGACGACTCTTCCACACTCTTTGTGGACACGCTCACGCAAGTCGTCGATGATCTCGAATGCCGTTGCTCTCAAGCTCAGGTTTGGGGGAGCATCCTGCTCGCTTGGCCCACTTGCTGATCCATCAAGCAGCACCGATCCATCACATCCCTGCAATTTTTTTAATGTATGCATTAATATAGTAATTAATATCAAGTCATCATCATGACCTGATCATATTAATTTCCCCTCAAAATTGATCAATGCACTAGGCTACATTATAACTGTCTTGCAATGAAACCCAGAAAGCAAATGAAGCAGATGAAGATATTTTCATTAATCCTTGTCGGTGAAAGCTGAAAAGAAAGTATTAGGGCAATTTAACTCAAAAACCCAGGAAGTATTGCTCCTCTTCTTTTTTTTTTTACTCTTTCAGTTGTAATTTGATCTATAAAACCGATTGTTTCCATGAAATTGGCTTCAGTTTCAGAGTTCAAGCAAGTGAAAGATGTAGCAACTATGCTATACAGTACAGCAAAACAGTGAGAAGAAAAATCTTTTACTGTTCATCACTCAAAGGGATCTTCCTTGAAAAGCAATTACAACCAGTAGACTTTGTATTTGCATATATTATACATAAGGTACCTGAACGAAGCAGTCATGGAAATGAAGACGAAGCAAGCCAGCAGCTTGGCCGATGTCCTTCTTGAAAACCTTCTTCAGCTGTTTTCTTATAATGGATTCGACTTTGGGACATGAAGATTTGTAGAAAGTCCATGAGAGGCCACTCGTTACGGGAGCAGAGCTGTCTGCCTCTGAGATGGAAAAGTAAGGTGCAAGAAAAAGAGAAGAGATCAAAAGGAGAGCAGTGAAACGTCTAGCCTTAGCCATGGCTTCTTGTTGATTTTTTTTTTTCTTGTGTCCTAAACAGCAGAACCAAGGCTTATTTATAGCCTGGTCAAGTCGTTCAGTAAGATTTTGCTCACAATAATCTTCCCCTTAAAAAAAAAAACATTTTATGCTTAGTTTTTTTAATAAAGTAGACAATGTCGTGTACTTCCATGGCAAGGAATGATTTGCCAATTTATTTTTTAAAAAAATTTTGACAAAGTGTTGTAGACTTTGGAGGGATTGGCAAAATGAAATTGAAAACGCAATGGGTGTTCACACCTTATCAAATTGCAAATTGTTGGGATGCGAAGAGTGAGACATGCCTTATCTAAACGTATTTGATTATTGTGGATAAGCCAATAAGATTTTTTAAGGGTGATAAAATTTTAGTACTATTAGAGGCAAGAAACAATATTCTTTCACGTTTTGTCAAACTTGGCGCCCAAGGGCATATACCCTATATATATATTCTTATCATTATTTCAAGATTTTTTTCTTCCACAAATGATTAGAGGTGTCTATAAACCGAGTCAATTAACAACCTTAAAACTTAGGCTCATACCTGACTTGCCTTGATTCATCTATTTACATTTTATTTATTTTAACTCGATCTAACTCTAACCATCAATTTAAATTTTATTTTTTATTACAAATATTTTTATTTTAATATTATAGTATTTGTAAATATATTTTCAAATTGAAATTAAATAAAAATAATTATTTAATAAAATAATAATATCAGGAACTAAGTTTGGGTCAAAAGAAATCCGATCCAAATCGAGCCAAGTTTGTCGGACAAGTCTAATTTACCTATTGATAGATTGTTAAACATGTTAAAAAGCAATATATAATTATATATAATATATATTAAAATATTTATAAAAGTTTCACTAATTAGGAAAGATAACATATCAACTATGAAATATTTGGAAAGGGTAATTCATACTTAGTGGCTAATTCTTTTCTATAACCTACAACCACCTCACTACTAAATCAACAGTTATCAACATTGTTTCTTTTTAATTAAATGCAATCTCACTTGATAATAAAATTACTTGTACTATTTTGCAGGAAATATAAAAATTTGCAATTTGTAAAGCAGATGGTATAGTTTTCCCGTACACATAGGTAATATTTTTTATATTATTTATACTCCATTTCACTTTCCAATCTTACTAGTAATTAGATCAATAAATGAAGACGTTTGATGAAAATTACAAATTAAAATTACCTAATTACAAAAGTGAAAAGATCACTCTTGATAAAATCCATGATATATAAATAATTAATTATTAGTATTTTGGCAGGTGAAATCTATTAGCTAGTCATTAACCTATGTGAAAATTGATTAGCGTCACATGTTTTGATGCAAATTAGCATGATAGCTAGAAAAAGATATAGATATTTTTTTATAAACATAATGAAACTTGACAAATTTTCTTGAATTTCATCTAGATTGCATATTAAACCAAATCTGATAAATTATTAAGTCTCAATTTTAAATTTTTAATATTTATAATAATTTTAACAGAAAAAATTCATTTTATTTTATTGATTTAATTTTACGTCTCCAAAATCCAAACCATTTGAAGAACTATCATTGATCACAGGTACCAAAAATTAAATAGTAAATTACCATTTTGGTCATCTATGTTTCTATAATTTTTTGTTTTGGACATGTAATTTTGAAATATAATATTTTGACTACCGACATGTTTAAATAATATTATTTTGATGATTCATTGGTTAAATGATAACAAGTATCTCACCTGACATTTATGTAATCATTTAGGTCAACTATTATTTCACATGATAAGAAAAAAGATTTTTTTTAAAAAAAATATTTTTACATAATATTTATGATAATGTGATATCAGAACTGAAATATTAAATGTTAAGTTGAAGATAAGTCATCTTTTAACCATTGAATGATAAAAAAAAAAAACAGATTTACAGATATTAACAAACAAAAGTAAAATTTTAAAAAAATAAATAATTAAAACAATAATTTACTATAAAAAAAACCACAGTTAAATTCAATGAACCCTATTGATAAAAAAGAATCAGATTTGCTTTCAACATGGCAATATCGCCTTCAAAGTACGCGAAGGTGGATCAAGTTCAGCCATACAATTTTTAAAGATTCTAATCAATTATCACTGACTTTTCTCTGTTTTCTATTTCAAGGATGACTCAGCATGCAACTTTCTGCCCTTCAAATCTTTTGTGAAGAACTTATTACCCTTGGTTTATCAAATTGGAACTTGGCAAAGCTCCAATCCAAGCAGCACACAAGCACTGTCCTGCCACTTGAACACGTTCTAAAGCCAAAAAGACTGAAATAGGGTTGATGCCTTGACCTAGTGCTACGTACGAGGATCCAAACCCAAATCAAGGACAAAATCAAGATGTGATAGATATATATAACCTAGGAAACATATAAGATATTTATATATTATTTAAAATTATGCTTCAATAAATATAATAAAGACATAACATCTAAAAAAATCTCTTAATTATTTTAAAAAAATTAATTAAGTTTTTATTTTTTTATTGATTCAATTAAATTTTTATAATTTCATTTTAAATTAAATAGATATTTATGATTAACAATTGGTTAATTATTATTATTAAAATGTCATTTATCTTTTCTTATGCAACATAGTATTGACAAATTACTGTAGATAATGACATAATGTGTTGATGTGGTATAATAAATGACCACATGATATTTTTATCATTCACATTAATATTACATGAATATAAAATAATAAATAATATTTTAATTAATAATAATTAATCTTCTATTATTGTAAGGGTCAATTTGATATATAAACAAACTTTGCAACTTTTGGAAGGAAAGAAGAAGGTGAAGGACTATGAGCGCGAGACGTGGCGTTATGATCAGGATATTGAAATTAGAGTTGGGGTTGGTGAAAGCAGTTCAATATTTGAAAATGATGGCTCCAATGAAAACTCACTATACATCTTTTTAGCGACAGACTAAAGAGTTATGATTGTATTTGTGGTCCAAACTCACAAATAACAAAGCTTACAACGTGACTAAGATTTGTGAGCTTCAGGACCGCATAAATTAAAGTAGGGCAGCTTTATCTCAGCTAATTTTATTTATATTCGTACGAGCCTAGACAAACACTTTTCTTGGTTCAATGAAAGCAGAGAAAAGGCCCATAACTAGGGATGTCAATAGGTATTCTATTATAAGGTATTCACGGGTACTCGACCCGATTACACTAGGTTAGGGTACTTTATAAACGATTTAGGAGCGGGTTTGGGTAGTGATTTCACTACCCGACTCAGGTTCGAATAAGGTAGTTCGGGTATCACACGTTAGATACCCGTTACCCGAACCCGATTATCTTTTAATCGAGTTTCGCGAGTATCCGCTCCGAAACCTGTTTAATTACTCGTTTATTAATCAGTTAGGTGAAAAAATGTGATGCGACTCGAACCCAAGCCATGACAAAAAGCTCTCTGCACCTCCACCATCTGGCCAACCAATCTTTTTTGTTGTATATTGACAAAATAATATATTTAAACTATAGTTAGTTAAATAACTAATGTCTTGATATTAATGTATATAAATAAAAAAATTATTAGATTATTAATTATGGTTTATATAATATGAATATCATATCATATTACAAAGAAATATTTTTTTTTAAATTCCATATTACAAAGGAATATAATTACTATTATATACATTTTTAATAAAAAATATATTTACTTAAAAATATAGTTTTAATATATAATTACTTAACATATTGTTTTAGTTATTTAAGTTTATGAGTAAAAGTGATGCGACTCGAACCCAAGCCATGACAAAAAGCTCTCTGCACCTCCACCATCTGGCCAACCAATCTCTTTTATTTTATATTGATAAAATAATATATTTAAACTATAGTTAGTTAAATAACTAATGTCTTGATATTAATGTATATAAATAAAAAAATTATTAGATTATTAATTATGTTTTATATAATATGAATATCATATCATATTACAAACAAATATTTTTTTTTAAATTCCATATTACAAAGGAATATAATTACTATTATATACATTTTTAATAAAAATATATTTACTTAAAAATATAGTTTTAATATATAATTACTTAATATATTGTTTTTAGTTATTTAAGTTTATGAGTAAAAGTGGTGCGACTCGAACCCAAGCCATGACAAAAAGATCTCTGCACCTCCACCATCTGGCCAACCAATCTCTTTTATTTTATATTGATAAAATAATATATTTAAACTATAATTAGTTAAAAAACTAATGTCTTGATATTAATGTATATAAATAAAAAAATTATTAGATTATTAATTATGATTTATATAATATGAATATCATATCATATTACAAAGAAATATTTTTTTTTAAATTCCATATTACAAAGGAATATAATTACTATTATATACATTTTTAATAAAAATATATTTACTTAAAAATATAGTTTTAATATATAATTACTTAATATATTGTTTTTAGTTATTTAAGTTTATGAGTAAAAGTGGTGCGACTCGAACCCAAGCCATGACAAAAAGCTCTCTGCACCTCCACCATCTGGCCAACCAATCTCTTTTATTTTATATTGATAAAATAATATATTTAAACTATAGTTAGTTAAATAACTAATGTCTTGATATTAATGTATATAAATAAAAAAATTATTAGATTATTAATTATGTTTTATATAATATGAATATCATATCATATTACAAACAAATATTTTTTTTAAATTCCATATTACAAAGGAATATAATTACTATTATATACATTTTTAATAAAAATATATTTACTTAAAAATATAGTTTTAATATATAATTACTTAATATATTGTTTTTAGTTATTTAAGTTTATGAGTAAAAGTGGTGCGACTCGAACCCAAGCCATGACAAAAAACTCTCTGCACCTCCACCATCTGGCCAACTAATCTTTTTTGTTGTATATTGACAAAATAATATATTTAAACTATAGTTAGTTAAATAACTAATGTCTTGATATTAATGTATATAAATAAAAAAATTATTAGATTATTAATTATGATTTATATAATATGAATATCATATCATATTACAAAGAAATATTTTTTTTTAAATTTCATATTACAAAGGAATATAATTACTATTATATACATTTTTAATAAAAATATATTTACTTAAAAATATAGTTTTAATATATAATTACTTAATATATTGTTTTTAGTTATTTAAGTTTATGAGTAAAAGTGGTGCGACTCGAACCCAAGCCATGACAAAAAGCTCTCTGCACCTCCACCATCTGGCCAACCAATCTCTTTTATTTTATATTGATAAATAATATATTTAAACTATAATTAGTTAAAAAACTAATGTCTTGATATTAATGTATATAAATAAAAAAATTATTAGATTATTAATTATGTTTTATATAATATGAATATCATATCATATTACAAAGAAATATTTTTTTTTAAATTCCATATTACAAAGGAATATAATTACTATGATATACATTTTTAATAAAAATATATTTACTTAACAATATAGTTTTAATATATAATTACTTAATATATTGTTTTTAATTATTTAAGTTTATGAGTAAAAGTGGTGCGACTCGAACCCAAGCCATGACAAAAAGCTCTCTGCACCTCCACCATCTGGCCAACCAATCTCTTTTATTTTATATTGATAAAATAATATATTTAAACTATAGTTAGTTAAATAACTAATGTCTTGATATTAATGTATATAAATAAAAAAATTATTAGATTATTAATTATGTTTTATATAATATGAATATCATATCATATTACAAACAAATATTTTTTTTTAAATTTCATATTACAAAGGAATATAATTACTATTATATACATTTTTAATAAAAATATATTTACTTAAAAATATAGTTTTAATATATAATTACTTAATATATTGTTTTTAGTTATTTAAGTTTATGCGTAAAAGTGGTGCGACTCGAACCCAAGCCATGACAAAACGCTCTCTGCACCTCCACCATCTGGCCAACCAATCTCTTTTATTTTATATTGATAAAATAATATATTTAAACTATAATTAGTTAAAAAACTAATGTCTTGATATTAATGTATATAAATAAAAAAATTATTAGATTATTAATTATGATTTATATAATATGAATATCATATCATATTACAAAGAAATATTTTTTTTAAATTCCATATTACAAAGGAATATAATTACTATTATATACATTTTTAATAAAAATATATTTACTTAAAAATATAGTTTTAATATATAATTACTTAATATATTGTTTTTAGTTATTTAAGTTTATGAGTAAAAGTGGTGCGACTCGAACCCAAGCCATGACAAAAAGCTCTCTGCACCTCCACCATCTGGCCAACCAATCTCTTTTATTTTATATTGATAAAATAATATATTTAAACTATAGTTAGTTAAATAACTAATGTCTTGATATTAATGTATATAAATAAAAAAATTATTAGATTATTAATTATGTTTTATATAATATGAATATCATATCATATTACAAACAAATATTTTTTTTAAATTTCATATTACAAAGGAATATAATTACTATTATATACATTTTTAATAAAAATATATTTACTTAAAAATATAGTTTTAATATATAATTACTTAATATATTGTTTTTAGTTATTTAAGTTTATGAGTAAAAGTGGTGCGACTCGAACCCAAGCCATGACAAAAAACTCTCTGCACCTCCACCATCTGGCCAACTAATCTTTTTTGTTGTATATTGACAAAATAATATATTTAAACTATAGTTAGTTAAATAACTAATGTCTTGATATTAATGTATATAAATAAAAAAATTATTAGATTATTAATTATGATTTATATAATATGAATATCATATCATATTACAAAGAAATATTTTTTTTTAAATTCCATATTACAAAGGAATATAATTACTATTATATACATTTTTAATAAAAATATATTTACTTAAAAATATAGTTTTAATATATAATTACTTAATATATTGTTTTTAGTTATTTAAGTTTATGAGTAAAAGTGGTGCGACTCGAACCCAAGCCATGACAAAAAGCTCTCTGCACCTCCACCATCTGGCCAACCAATCTCTTTTATTTTATATTGATAAAATAATATATTTAAACTATAATTAGTTAAAAAACTAATGTCTTGATATTAATGTATATAAATAAAAAAATTATTAGATTATTAATTATGTTTTATATAATATGAATATCATATCATATTACAAAGAAATATTTTTTTTTAAATTCCATATTACAAAGGAATATAATTACTATGATATACATTTTTAATAAAAATATATTTACTTAAAAATATAGTTTTAATATATAATTACTTAATATATTGTTTTTAGTTATTTAAGTTTATGAGTAAAAGTGGTGCGACTCGAACCCAAGCCATGACAAAAAGCTCTCTGCACCTCCACCATCTGGCCAACCAATCTCTTTTATTTTATATTGATAAAATAATATATTTAAACTATAGTTAGTTAAATAACTAATGTCTTGATATTAATGTATATAAATAAAAAAATTATTAGATTATTAATTATGTTTTATATAATATGAATATCATATCATATTACAAACAAATATTTTTTTTTAAATTTCATATTACAAAGGAATATAATTACTATTATATACATTTTTAATAAAAATATATTTACTTAAAAATATAGTTTTAATATATAATTACTTAATATATTGTTTTTAGTTATTTAAGTTTATGCGTAAAAGTGGTGCGACTCGAACCCAAGCCATGACAAAAAGCTCTCTGCATCTCCACCATCTGGCCAACCAATCTCTTTTATTTTATATTGATAAAATAATATATTTAAACTATAGTTAGTTAAAAAACTACTGTCTTGATATTAATGTATATAAATAAAAAAATTATTAGATTATTAATTATGTTTTATATAATATGAATATCATATCATATTACAAAGAAATATTTTTTTTTAAATTCCATATTACAAAGGAATATAATTACTATGATATACATTTTTAATAAAAATATATTTACTTAAAAATATAGTTTTAATATATAATTACTTAATATATTGTTTTTAGTTATTTAAGTTTATGTTTAATATTTTTGTTTTTGATTATTTAAATTTAAATTTTCTTATTTCTCTTTTTATTAATTTAATTAATAGTTAATTTTATGAAATATATAAAAAATATTATTGTATATGTATACAGGTTCAAGTAATTGGGTAGTCATGAAATATATTTTAATAATTTTTTAATTTAATCAGATTTTTAAATGGGTTAAGGTAATTATAAGATAGTAAAAAAATAATAGAGTTAGGGTTAGGGTAATAATTTTAAAATTATACGAATAATTAATAGAGTTAAATTAATTAATTTTTAATAAAATTAAAATTCAGATATTTCAAAATTATAAGATACTCGATCCGTTGACATTTCCACCCACAGCATGGGCAATAGCTCTTTTATTGTTTTGATTAGAGAATCGAGGAAACAAAGTGGGACATGAGAGCAGCGGGCAATATCTTGGCAGAGGAGGCCTCCTGTCAGCCTTGTAATTCTTTGTAGCATTTTAAAAAAGAAATGGGTGTTGCGTCTAGGAAAGGCTCCTAAAGGAGAAAATTTTGACAGAAAATACCATAAATTTCCACGGTAAAAGGTCACTATTCACCTTATTTAGTGTTGTCTGAGCGAGATTGCTTGTGAGTGTAATCGTTCAAGGACTTTTGCGTCTAGTGATACCATATAGTTGGCGCTTTAAATATCTGAAACGTGTGGAACTAAAGGTGGCTATCCACCATATCAGGTTATAATGAAAGTTAGGGTTATTTCTAGTTTTGATCCATTGGATCAAGTCATTTCGATTTTTAAGTAGTATCATATGGATTATTAACTTTTTACATTAATTTAAAATAGACTCAAGTTTGCACCATTATTTTATTTATAATAATTCATAGATATCATTTTTTAAAAAATTTTTTAAAGTATTTAGGAATATTCAAATAAGTTTTTATTTTTTATTATATTCACCAAACTCTTGTATTTTTATTTTGAATCAAATAGATCGTTATATTTTTAGTTAAAATGTAACTTGTAATTTTATAATATATAATATTGACACGACATATTTATGTCGTATCAAATAATGACGTGACATGATTGCAAGACCACGTGATATTTTCACTTTTCATGTCATCGCTATATGGTATAAAAAATGATAAGTGATATTTTAATTAATAGTAATTAATCAATCATTACTAATAAAAGATTATTTGATCTAAAATAAAAATACATGAGTTTAATTGAATGCAATAGAAAAATAAAAGTTTATTTAAATTTTTATGAATAATTCAGGAATTTTTCAAAACATTATACCTAATTCATATTGTACTTATTTTTTAATTAAATTAACATCAAAATGAGAATATTATTCAAACTTATACTCATGTTTTGTTAGCTTTATCAGGAACTTCTTATACTAATTAACATATATCATTCTTTGTATAATGTAGAACATAATACAAAAGTCATGGATGAGTATACTTTATTTTCTTACCTTAGTTTAAGTTCAGCGAAAGTTAGTGCATTAGTTAAATTCGAGGACGAAATTCCATAAGGGAGGAGAATGTGAAATACCACCCTAATGTAGGATTGCCAAGCTAAAAATCCTTAGATGAGTAAATTAAATTGTGTTTTGAACACTTGAAATTTTGTTTTATACTTAGAAAATTTCATATTTTAAGGTTTTGAGATGAGATACAAATTTGGTTTGAAATGGAGTCCAATTGGACAAAGTTTTGTATTGATTTTTAGCTTTTGGAGCTTATCTATCAATAAATGTTAATCATTTATCAATAAACAAGCTTATATATTGATATATGTGCGGCATTTATCGATAGATAAACTTGAGAGCTTTTTAAAATGGTTTTAGAGTCCATCTATTGATAGATGCTTTGGATTTAACGATAGATGATGCTGTTTTTAGAAAAAAATAAGGATAAAAACGTATTTTCACAACCCATACTATAAATATACCACATTTCCTAGGGTTTTTCAACCCTCAATCACATTTATACAAGATAAGCTTCTTCTAAAACCCTCTCAACTCATTTTTGAGCAAAAATAATTCCTTTCAATGATTTTAAGCTTGGTTTTAAGGTTTAATGATAAAAATGACATTTTTTAAGTTTTGAAATCCTTAAAGCTTGTATTTCATTTTGGAAATTTTGTTTCTTGCTTTAGAAATTCTATTGGAGGATTAAAGCTAAAGGTTTTGTGATTTTTCAAGTCATCTAAGCTCATATAAGGTAAGAATAGAAGATTTACTAATTTTAGAATAGGTTAGTAAAAAAAAATAGACTTAATAAAAAACGAATAACTTTCAAAAGTTCTTAGAATGATTATTTTGAGGTTGTTATTTAGAAATTGATTTCTATGATTATTGTGTGATAGGAACGATTGAAAACTCAGAGGAAATCACCGAAGAAAGGTTTGTGATTGAGTCTTCGATCAATGTGAGGGGATACACCACTTTCAAAACTATTTTGATAAGTAAAGTTGAAGCACGATTTGAGGAGTTTTATTGAGTATGATTTTCTACAAATATTTATGAAATAAAAATTAGTTTGTGGATGAGAAGAATATTTTGAAGTTTGTTTTCAATATATTATGTATGTAAATATTTTAATACATACTAGAATATTTATAAACCATTAAATAAAGCACTAAAATGGCTTCGATATCCAATTCCAACAAAGAAAGATCTTTTACAAAAACTTTGCAATGCAAAAATTTTCTCAAATTTTGATATGAAATTAGGATTTTGGCAAATTCAAATTAAAGAAAGAGAAAGAAAAGGAAGAAAAAAGAGAAGTCTCCCCAAAACCAATCACTCAAAAACCTATCAAATCTTGGTATGAAATCTGTATGCAAGAAGAATCAGAAAGTTCTTCAAAAAACCAAAACCTTTATCAAGACTCCCAAGATCTCAATGAACTAGATTCCCAAATCAAAAAATGGATACAATCTCTTTCTCAATCTCCAGAAGTAGCATTAGCACTAGCCTTTCAAACAGAAAATTCTCTTGTCAAATGGATTGCTATATCCACCTTGAAGGAATCCAAGACAAAAGAAATTGTTTTGCACAAACCAAAATCTCTCCAGAATATTTTCCTAGACCAAACACTAACCCAAACATAATCATCCTCCCAATCGTCCTCCCATAAAAGTCAAACCCAATACTACAAAAAAAAAAAAACCCAAAATGTCTTGTTAATAGAAGAAGGATTTTATGAAAAAACCACCAATCTTGCAATTAAAAAGGCCTTTCGGGAATGGCACTATAAACCCTAGGATTTACAAAAAACTCAACAATATTATGAGAACATTTTGATCTAAACAAGGTCTGTTCTTTTCAAACATTACACAAACAAAAATGATCCTACTTCAATTACTCATTCTACTGCTCAAATTTTAAAAGTTCTTAGGCCCATAGAATGGGGAGAAGATTTAAATCAATTTCAAAAATTACCAAATAAATTTACAATGAAATTCGATCATTGTACCATTTTCAATTACTAGGATTACCAACAAGCCTGGTTCAATACTTTTTTATTCAACAATAAATATTATAGGCATTCATGGTTAATGTTTTTCAAATTCGAAAATCAATACAAATTTCCACTATGGTTTTCTCACTGATGGAATTGGTTTGGATCGTTAAAGGAAATCCTTCCCTAAAAAATTGAAGAATTATATCAACAGTTTTCTCAAAATTATATACTTGAGCAAATCAGGACAAACTCCGTGTATCCATACATTTTTTTCTCAAAATTAACAATTTCATGGATAACATCAGGGGAATATACTTATGATGTTGATCCTTATTTTGGAGCACTAGTAGTAGTCTGGATATTCAAGACCAAGTGGTAGGATAAATTTGATGAAAGAAAATACAACCAGCAATACCTACTTGCATGGTTCAAGAAAAATTTGACTCTCTGCAAGATAGCTCAAGGGTCATAAGAAAATGCCAGATTCTTGAAGGCCAAATCGAATGCAAGCGCATTACTTGCCCAAGCCAAAACAAAAACTGAATACAAAAGAATCATGGCAGAAATGCTCAGTTCATTAGATTCTGATGGAGAAACAACAGAGCAAGATCTTGAAGAAACAGCTGTATCTAGAGAAACGGCTGACCTAAGTTAGGATGAAGACTACATTCCTCCTCGTAGCAGGAAAAAATGAAATTATTTTTATAGGAATATTTAGACAAATCTCAAGGAAAAGAAAAAAACAGATTCTTTACCAAAAAATCACAATAAAAGCAAGATAGACATCACGAGGTGCACAATAACACGAGGTGCACAGTAAAAAGTAAATTCTCTTTACCAACAAACATTGACAGATAGTAAAATGCAGATTCTCTTTGTCAACAAATTCCTTGTCAGAAGGCATCACAAGGAAAACAAAAAAACTCAACTGTAACATGAAATTGAAATTCAAATGTAATTGAAATGTAATTGAAATATAAATTCAAATGTAAAAGTAGGTCTATATGAAGGCCTTGGACTCAACAAAGAGAAGACAAGAATTCTCGGACCCATTCCAGAATTCTTTTGAGTTTTCCTTTCCTATATCCAAAATAATATTCAATATCAATATTATATATTCATAGTGTTTCCGGTGTTCAGTCCTTTCAGATACTAGAATATTTACATACATAATAAATATATCGATAGATGGGTTACAAGATTGTTTGTACTAGCTTGTTTAAAGGTTTTTCAAAGGTAAAACGATTTCTAAAGGTTATGTAAACTTGTTTCCATGCAAATGCTATTTAAAATGTGTTTAAATATCATATTTCATAAACTTTACGATTAAATGGTTTAAGAATAGCATGAGATTGAAAGTGCATGTTTACGAAATACTCTTATCCTTGGGCTTGTCCCCTTCTTGTATCCACTCACGAAGTCTTTATGACTCACACGTTATTTGTGAAATCCCACCTTAAGTAAGAAGATAAGTTAGAAAATCCTTAGGTAAGCATATAGATTACATATTTTGAATATCAAACTTAGTTTTAACCTTTAAAAGAATTCATTGACATTTTTGATTGTCTGTCATTTCTTAAGTAAAAAATTTTTAAGTCTAAAAAGAGCCAAATTTTATGAAATTTATAGAATAATCTTTTGGAAATAAAAAATAGTGATAATGATTCCCTTGATTTTTACATGACCAGAAATGATTTTTTCATAATTTTTGGAGTATGTTTCCTATGGTGAATGAGAGCCACAAATTTAATTTCAGTTGAACTTTTTCAATTTTGTTCTTGAAACCAAAATTTTGATTTTGATTTTTTTATATTTTATTGAATCCAAATTGAAGGGGGGGGGGGTGTGTTGTTGCTTATCTACATTAAAAATCTTAAGTGAATGAAGAGTAAAGAAGAAAAAAAGTGGAAATAAGGACATTCACTTAAATGGTATTTATACCTTAGAAAAATGGCTGAGGGTTGAAAACCCTAACAAAATGTAAGGTATTTATAGTTTTGAGTGTGAAAATATAGTTTTTCCCTTTTTATTTTTCTAAAAACGACAAAATGTATCGATATATTTAAGCCTTGTATCAATACATTTGTTTTTGAAAAAATTGTATTGATACATTATGAACATGTATCAATACATTTGAAAACAAAATGCAACTTCTGAGACAAATTACTTATAAAACCTACCCAGCTTATTTACGTTAAATATCTTCAGTAAATGGAGAGTAGAAAAGAAAGAAGTAAAAATGAGGACATTTACTTAAATGGTATTTAATGTAAATAAGCTCGATGGGTTTTATAGGTTATCTGTTTTTGAAACTACATTCTATTTCAAATATAATAATACATGTTCATAATCCATTGATATAACTTTTTCAGAACCAAATGTATCGATACATGGCCTAAATATATCGATACATTTTGTCATTTTTAGAAAAATAGAAAGAAAAAAACTATATTTTCACACTCAAAACTATAAATACCTCACATTTTTAAGGGTTTTCAACCCTCAACCATGCTTCTAAGGTATTTGTTTCAATTTAAGCTCTCTCAACCTATTTTTGATGCAAATCTTCATCTTTGATCATTAAAAAGCTTGGTTTTGAGTTTAAACAATAAAAATGACATTTTTATGGTTTAGAAACTTTAAATGTTGATTTTCAACTTTTGAAAATATATTTTTATGGCCAAGATTTTTTTGTTTATAAGTAGAGCTTAAGGGTCTTGAGGTTTTGTAAGCATTTAAGCTCACCTAATGTATGGATAAAGGATTTATGGGTTTTTGGCATGGGTTTTAACTAGAAACTAGTCTTAGTCATAAATGAGTAAATTTCAAAATAGCCTAGGATGATTATTTCCAGATTTTTATTTTAAGAATTGATTGCAATGAATGTTATGTGACAAGAACGCTTGAAAACTCCATAGGTTTCATGGAAATGGAGTTGTGATTAGAGATAAGAATCAAATCTCCAACTAGATGAATGGATACACCATTTTCAAATTATTTTGATATGTAAAGCTAGCATGATTTTTGTGAAAAGGATTATTTACGTATGTTAAAATGATATCTCTAAAATGGTTTATCAAAAGATTTGAGTTTTAAGAATGAAAATAATTTTTTGAGAAAATAAATTGTTAGTAATTATGATATGATTGACACAATGTGTAACACCCCTAATTTTTGGTGTAAACTAACGATGAGTTATGAAATATATTGTTTTTTGAGGACTTTGATGATATGTTAAGTATGCCAAGTGTATGATAATAGGCATATTGACATTTAGGCAAAATTTTATGAAAATGTGTGATAATCTTATAGCTTGAGGTTTTGATTTGAATTTGATGTTATGCCTAAGTACACATGTGCAATAAATATGAGTTTAAAGTTATGAATTTTGAGAATATGATGCCTTGGAAAGCAAGTATATTCTTATGCTTAATTTCATTAAATTTATTTGTAATGAAAGTATAGTTTGATTATAAGATGAAGAGTTTGTTTTAATAAGCATTCATTATCTAATTATTAAGGTACCATGATTCTATTGACATTTTAAAATATATTTGTATGAAAAGTCATACATAGGAGACATATATTTTAATTGAATCTAAATGTTGTTCACAATCATATAATGAAGTTGGTCACTTTATTGTGTTAAGACTGTAGTGTTTAGATTACTTCTAACGAAACAAATGTGATTTATTTAAAGGGAATGATGAGTCTCAAATCATCGAAATGGTTGACTTGAGTAATGACACTATAACATGAATTGGAATCATGTAAGCATCAAATTTAAGTTTTATCGTTACTTAAATTTTGATCTCACACTTATGCATTTGCTTATAGTAGAACCGAAATCTTGATGGATAGTGACTTGTGTTTAATCTCTTTATAATCTTTGATTTACCATGAGCATGATCATCATAATGCATTGATCTAGACTCCGTATTTTGGGATTATAATTGAGATGAACATCTAGGAACATATATCCAGATAATGGAGTTCATAGCATTAACATCACTTTTAGTGATTTTAGGAAAATTGGTGACTAATTTGGGCCCAAAGGATTGATGAATTAGCTACTCATCACATTTGGATACTCAAAAGATTAGATCTAGAGTATTGAATCACTAATTGGATGAAATTTGAGACTAGGGGACAAGATTGACATAAAGGGTAAAATGGTAATTTCAACTTTTATCATGGGATGGTTATAAAGGTTCACAATATAAGGTTGCAATTGGATAACTAATAATTAATATCAAGTATTGAATTATTACTTGTAATTATAGTTAATCCAAGAGTGCAACCATGAATCTACGGTGGAATGATTTCATGGTTAATAAGCTTGAATTATTTTTAATAAGATTAAAAATAATTCTAAGTTTATTGAAGCTTAGAATATCTATGTCAAACCCTGCTCTATAAAATAATTACGATGTCATTTACATGCTTAATAAAATGTTTGCATATTTAGGAAGTTCGAGAAATCGTTAAAAGATGATATTGCCCCAATGATACCATTAAGTTGATTAAACCTCGAACAAGTTCAAATAACGATTTTAAGAGTGAAATTGAGGATTTCACAATTCAAGAATTACTCAAAACAATGATTCGGAGTTTGAGGTCCAGTTTGGAGTCAATTGAGAAAATTGATCGATTAGAGACAAAACGGTCATTTTGCCATTTAAGGATAAAATAGAGATTTCTATAAAAGATTTTGATCACATTTGACCAAGATTAATCATTTGAAGTATAATAAGATTATTTGGAGCATAATATGAAGTTTAGCAATGATAAATTTAATTTCTCGATAGTTTTGGATCACAAGGGTAAAATGGTAATTTTACCACCTGAGGATAAAATGAGAATTTTTAGAGAAGATTTTGGCCCCATTTGATTAATATTGATCAATTGAAGTATTATTTGAGGTTGAAAAGTGAAAATAATGTAATTTCGGTACTTTTCAAAGTATAGGGGCAAAATCGTAATTTTACCACTCGAAGACAAAAATTGAATTTTCGAGAGGAATTGGATCAAATTTGATTTATTGGAGTATGATATGAGTATGAGGAGTGAAAAATATGAATTTTGGTTAATTTTCAATTTTTTGGGAAAAAATGTAATTTTTCATTTTTACGGGGGTAAAAGTGTAATTTTACAAAATTACTCCACCAAGACTTTGGAATGTTGACTCCATTAGTTTTTGATGATAATAAAACATTCTCATGTCATTTGTGTCTAACATTTCTAACTAAGTGTGCAGGGGAAATAACTACAAAGAAATAATATTTCAATCTTCCTAATAAGCACTTAAAGATAGAATTTGGATAAGGAACAAGGATGATCATTATAAAGGAAGTCCCCTTATATGACAAGGAAGATCATTGGTTGAACAAAGGTCAAAGTGGAAAAGTGAAAGGTGAAGCTTGGTGAGAAACAAAATCGAGTTAGTCGACCAAGAAAATGGGGTTAGTCGACTAAGCGCTCATTGGAATCTGCTTCTGAAACAGAACCAACTTAGTCGACCAAAGGAAAAATTTTAGTCGACTAAGTGTTCTCTTTCTACTACATTTGCCAGGCCACTACAAGACAAGAAAACGGCTAGAATCTTCCCCAAACTGTTTCTAACAGTTATAAACGTCCCAACAACTATCAGACAAGCTTTTCCAACTATAAAAGGATCTTCAAATGCCAACGAGCTAACTTTTGGCTTCATTAACAAAGACTCCGTCATATTCAAGCCAAGAAAGAGTAGCAAACCTGAAAATCCTTTGTACTCTTCATTGAACCTGAACGTCTATTCTTTGTATTTGAGTTTTGCACTTAAACTTGTACCACATAGATCAACCGTGTGATCACTAGGTACTTTCTTCTTTTCATCTTTGTATCCTTAGAGTGAGTGTTTCACTCTAAGTGTTTGCATCAAGCAATGTTTGCTTGGGTGCTTGTGGGTTCTAGTTCAGACCGTGAAAAACTAGAGATAGGTTGTGGTTGATTCTTGAAAAACCACATTGGGGTTTAGTTTAGCTCAGGAAAAACTAGTGATAGGTTGTAGTTGAGCCTTGGAAAACCACATTAGGTTTTAGTTGATCTCGCGAAAAACTAGTGTAAAGGTTGTGGCTAAGTCTTTGAAAAGTCATTGTAAAAGCTTGGTGGAAGCTTGTGAATTCCATCTTCTTAGTGTTTGGTTTGAAAATCCTTAGTTGGACAATTAAGGTAGTGGATGTAGGTCTAGGATCGAACCACTATAAATACTTTATCCATTGCTTTCATTGTTATGCTTTCTTTGTTTTGAGATCAAGTCTCAATCCCACCAAAAGAGCCGAGATAGTGCTATTCACCCCCCTCTAGTACCTATATTTGGGACCAACAATTGGTATCAGAGCTAGTGCCTATTATTAAAGGTCTAACACCCTTAGGGAGGATCCTATGGTTCTTCAAAAGTCTATAGTAGCCGAGGGACAATCTACAAACAAACCACCTTTGTTTGATGGCTCTAATTACTCTTATTGGAGCATTAGGATGTCAATATACATTAGAGCCATAGATTATGAAATGTGGGATGTCATCATAGATAGTCCCTTTATTCCCTCAACTGTAAATGTGGTTACAAATGAGTTGATGCCTAAGCCAAGGTCTGAATGGACTGAGGTTGAAACTAAGAAAGCGTAAACCAACTTTAAGGTAATCAACGCTTTGCATTATGCCTTAACTCTCACTAAGTTCAACAAAGTCTCAAACTGCACAACAACTAAGCAGGTGTGGGACAAGTTAAGAATAATTCATGAAGGGACTTATCAAGTTAAGGAGTCCAAAATTGCCTTCTTGACCCACAACTATGAGATGTTCAAAATGGAACCTGGTGAGGACATCACCAGCATGTTTGATAGGTTCACAAACATTACAAATAAACTTAATCAACTAGGAAAACCTATCCCTGAACATGAGCTTGTAAAAAGACTTCTTAGGAGTCTACTTAAGTCTTGGAAGCCAAAGGTGACTGCCATCCGATAAGCCAAAGATTTGAACATCATCACACTCGATGAAATTTGTGGGTCACTCCTCACATATGAGCTGGAGCTTAAGGAAGAAGAAGAAAAGGATAAAAGAGATTCAAAAGAGAAGAAGAAGAACATAGCACTCAAAGCCAGCATCCTTGAGGAAGAGTTGAAAGAACTCTCATGCGATGATAATGATGAACTTGCATTTGTTGCAAGAAGATTGAGAAAACTGATGGGAAGAAAGAATCGAAGATTTACAAGAAAAATCTTTAAAAGGGATCAAGGTCCTTCATTGAAGAAAAACAAGAATGAAAACAATAGCAATGAAGAAGTAATCTGCTACAATTGCAAAAAACCAGGACACTACAAATCTGAATGTCCATTGCTGAAGGAAAAAACTCCAAGGAGAAATAGAAAATCAAAAAAGGCAATGGTTGCTGCAGCTTGGTCAGATAGTGATTCAAGCACAGAATCTGATGAAGAAAGCTCAGAAGAAAGAGTAAACATTTACCTGATGGCAAAGGATGATGAAACATAGGTATGCTCATCGACTTGTGATATATCTATGAATGATTTGCAAGCTGAGTATAATGAGTTATGTGATGAGTTTGAAAGCCTGTTTTTAAAGTACAAAAATCTAAAGAAAAAGGCTGCATCACTTGAAAAAGATTTGGAGAAAATAAAACTAGAATTCAACTCTGTTTTTGAACAAAGAAATTTACTTCAAATTGAACTGAAACACTCAAAAATAGATTTTGAGATCATGAAAATAGAGCTAGAAAAAAAAACTGATGCTTTAAAAAAAGCTCTTAAGGAGACTACAGCTTTTAAGTGTTTAAACAATGATTCTTTAAAGAGACATTCATTTAGTAAGAAGAATCACCATAAAGCATCATCTAGATGCTATTGTTGTGGAAAATATGGTCATTTATCACATGATTGTGTCAAAACCATTAATGTGCAGAAAACCAAAAAAATCTAGGTGCCAAAAGGTTATTTTATTGACACTAACACTCAAGGACCCATCAAAGCATAGGTACCTATCAAGAAGAACTGAACCATATTTTTGTAGGTTGAGCTGCACCTAAAAGAGACATGTTCAAAGGCTCAACACAAGAAGAAGCAGCCATGGTACATGGATAGTGGTTGCTCATGACACATGACAGAGGATGAAATGCTATTTGCACAGTTGGACAAGAAAAAAGGAGGCACCGTATCCTTTGGAGATAATTCAAAAGGAAGAATTCAAGGTATAGGTATGGTTGGTAAGAACTCCTATACACAAATCAGTCATGTGTTATTTGTTCAAGGCTTAAAGCATAATCTGTTAAGCATAAGTCAGCTATGGGACAAAGGGTTTAAGGTTTGTTTTGATTCTAACAAATGTGAAGTAATAGACATAGGCACTAACAAGACTACCTTCATAGGAAATAGATTGAAAAACATATATGTCATCTTTCTTGAAAATCCTAAAAAAGGATAGTGAAATGTGCTTAGTAGCCAAGGTTGAAAATGATAGCTGGTTGTGGCATAGGAGACTAGGACATGTTAGTTTGAACACCATGTCGAAACTAATTAAGAAAGACCTAGTTGTTGGACTACCCAGCATTATATTTGAAAATGATAGAGTATGTGAAGCATGTCAGCTAGGAAAACAAGTCAGAACATCATTCAAAGCTAAAAATGTTGTGTCAATATCGAAACCTCTTGAAATGCTTTATATTGACCTTTTTGGTCCAATTAGCACCATAAGTCTAGGTGGTAGATCTTATAGTTTAGTGATTGTTGATGATTATTCAAGATTCACATGGGTTTTTTTCCTTACTCACAAGAATGATGCATTATCAACTTTTATAGGATATAGCAAGAAAGTTGAGAATGAAAGATGTACATCCATTATTAGGATTAGGAGTGATCATGGAGGAGAATTTGAGAATGATGAGTTCAAGAAATATTGTAATGAAAAGGGGTTGGAACACAACTTTTCAGCACCTAGAACACCCCAGCAAAATGGAGTTATGGAGAGAAAGAATAGAACATCGAAAGAGATGGTAATAACTATGCTTTGTGAGAACAACCTTCCTAAATACTTTTGGGCTGAAGCTGTCAATACAGCAGCTTATATACTTAATAGAGTTTCAATTAGAGCAATCATGTCAAAGACCCCATATGAGCTGTACAAAGGAAGAAAACCAAACATCTCTCATCTTCGGAGCTTTGGCTACAAATGCTTTGTGTTGAACAATGGAAAATAGCCATTAAGGAAGTTTGATGCTAAAAGTGATGAAGCAATATTCTTGGGATATGCCATGAACTCAAAAGCTTATAGAGTTTTCAACAAAAGGACACTAAATGTTGAAGAATCTCTCCATATTGTTTTTGATGAATCAATTCATGTTGAAAAAGAAGCTCATGAGGATGATGAAGATTTAGAAAATCTAGAAAGACACATGGAAAAAATGAGTCTAAATGATAGCAAAAATAATGAGGAAGACTCATCTAGAGAAGAACTCATAGCTCCACCGCTTGAAAATTTACAAAAACAAGAAATCCAGCATAGTGACTTACCTAGAAGTTAGAGATATGTGAGAGATCACCCTCAAGACCAAATCATAAGTGACATATCTAATGGAGTTAAGACTAGGAAAGAAACTAGTGAGACTTGTGAATTTTCAGCTTTCATTTCTCAAATTGAACCTAAAAGTTTTGAAGAAGTTGAAAAAGAGGAAAGCTGGATTTTAAACATGCAAGAGGAGCTGAATCAATTCAAGAGAAATAATGTATGGTCACTAGTGCCTAAGCCTTCAAATCACCCTATAGTTGGCACTAAGTGGGTGTTTAAAAATAAGATTGATGATTAAGGGAATGTAGTGACAAACAAAGTAAGGTTGGTGGCAAAGGGATACAATCAAGAAGAAGGAATAGACTATGAAGAAACCTTTGCTCTGGTAGCTAGAATAGAGGCCATAAGATTATTAGTTGCCTTTGCTTGTCATATGAACTCCAAACTATACCAAATGGATGTGAAGAGTGCATTTCTTAATAGAATTATTCAAGAAGAAGTATATGTTGAACAACCTACTGGTTTTGAAGATTTCGAGAAACCAGATCATGTCTTTAAACTTCACAAAGCCTTATATGGGTTGAAACAAGCTCCTAGAGCTTGGTATGAAAGGCTTTCTAAATTTTTGGTAGAAAAAGACTATGTTAGGGGTAGCATCGACATCGCACTGTTTATCAAGAGATACCTAAATGATATATTAATAGTTCAAATCTATGTTGATGACATAATATTTGGTGCTACTAATGAATCTATTTGCAAGAACTTTGCTAAGGAAATGCAGGGAGAATTCGATATGAGCATGATGGGAGAATTGAAGTGCTTTCTTGGCCTTTAAATCAAGTAATGCAAAGGAGGAACCTTTGTCAGCCAAGACAGATACATTCAAGACATGTTTAAAAAGTTTGATATGCCGAAACTGAAATCCATTAGCACACCAATGAGTACATCTACAAAGCTTGATGCTGATGAGAAAGGTAAAGATGTAGATCAAAAGCTCTATAGAGGTATGATTGGATCTCTTCTTTACTTGACTACAAGTAGACCAGATATTCAATTTAGTGTGTGTTTATGTGCTAGATTTCAGTCTCAATCTAAAGAAACACACCTTACTACTGTGAAAAGAATATTTAGATATCTCATAGAAACTCAAAGCTTAGGAATTTGGTACTCAAAAGAATCACCATTCAGTCTTGTAGGATATTCAGATGTTGACTTTACAGGAAGTAGAACTGATAGGAAAAGCACAAGTGGAACATGTTAGTTGCTAGGAAGCATGCTTGTATGCTGGTCGAGCAAGAAGCAAAACTTTGTAGCCTTGTCCACTGTTGAAGCAGAATATGTGTCCCTAGGAAGTTGTTGTGCACAAGTTTTATGGATTAAGTAACAATTGAGAGACTATGGATTGTCCATGAATAACACTCCTATATATTATGACAACACCAGTGCTATAAATATTTCAAAAAATCCTGTACAACACTTAATAACTAAACACATTGAGATTGGACATCACTTTATTAGAGACTATGTAACTAAGGGTGAAATCAATATTGAATTCATGAGCACATTGCATCAACTTGCTGATATATTTACAAAACCCCTTAGTGAGGATAGATTCTGTGAAATTAGAAGAAATCTAGGAATGTGTTGTTTGGAAGAGTTATAGGAAGAAGTTTGGACTAAGTAGAGGAAAACAGAAGAAACTTAGTTAACTAAAGTATGAAACTCAGCCAACTAAGAGCATTCTGTTTTATTAGACCAAAAGAACTGATGGCTAAGTGATAAGGGATTAAACTAAGGAAATTTTGTGCCTACCGGGTGACAAAACAAAAAGGAAAAACCTGATGCAGTAAATATTAAAATATGATAGGGAGTTTTTAAAATTTGAGAAAATAAGGCATTGGTTAAGGGGGAGATTGACAGTTCCCTAAGTTAGAAACTGTCATTCACTTTTTAATCCTCTGATAACCGACTCTCTCAACTCTAACAATCTTATTTGCTTCTCTCCATCTTCTAAAATCAACCGAGAACCATTCTTCTATCACCTCTTGAAACCCTAAATGAAAATCATCTTCAGAAATCACAATGGCCAAGTCGACCCTTCTCAAGGATTTACTTGTAAAGAAAAAAGGGAAGAGACCGGCAGAAGAAAACCCCGAAGCTAAACACCCAAAGAAGAAACAAAAAGGGGCATCAAGTTTTGCAACAAAGAAGACTGGGAAAGAATTTGAGAAAAAGAAACAAAAAGAGAAAAAGAAGAAGACTGAGAAATTAGAAAAGAAGAGCAAAACAGAGAAAGGTACATCATCTACCTCTTCCATAAAATTTAGAAACAAAATTCATGAAGAGAGATTTAAGAAAATAAAAAATACCCTAATTACATGTGGAAAGTACATAGACTGGGAGAGTTTCAGTGAAACTCCTGAACTCCAAACAAGCCTGACAAATTACTTTAATGAACTGAGTATTAAAAAGTTTAGCTCTTTTCAAAAACATGACATATAGTGCTAGTTTAGTTAAAGAATTATATGCTAGCATTGCATTCAGTGAAAGAGAGCATGATGATTCAGAGGACTATTCTGAAAAAAATCTGAATGTTTTTCTAAATGGGAAAGAATTCTTAGTTACAACCTCAGACTTGAGTAACTTGCTAGGAATTGAAGGAGAAAATGGAGAATATGAAATGCCTGACAAGTATGATCCTGTTTCTATGTGAGAAATTATCATAGGAAAGAAAGAAAAATTCTCTTCAAAGAGCAATGCTGGACTGATTATCTGTCCACAATTTAGAATCCTGCATTACTTTGTAGTTGTAAATATGCATGGCAGAAGTGGTAGCTTAAGCTACATCAGCCTTCAAGACCTTTGGCTGATGGAGCATGCATTCACTAATGAAGTTTTGAACCTTGGACGGTTCATGATTGAAAGAAAGAGGGCAGCATGTAAACTAGAGAAGATCCATTTGCCCTATGGGAATGTAATCACATCTCTTGCTAAGAAAAAAAGAGTATGGGCAAAGAGGTATGATATGGATATGGTTAAGAGTAGAGACCAACCAATCTACTTAGAAAGTCTGATTAAAATGGGATACAGAGTGTATGGGGACACCTTCAGTAAGACCTCAAAGATCACTTCAGTTCAAACTTAACCAGAGGTAGCCCCCACACAACCAGAAATAATAGCCCCTTCCCCTCCATTCTCCAATGAAGTCATGTTCAACCTGCTAATGAGAATTGATGCCAAGCTCACTGATCAGGGAGCTAGGCTTGTTAAAATTGAAAAGAGAATGAATGAAATTGAAGCTAGCTTGAAAGCTAAAACTGATATACCAACTGGACCTGCTGATTCTGACTTCTCTGCTACTGAGAGCATGCCACCAGAAGGATAATGTGTTGAAGGATCAGCCTTGCAATCAGAAGGTTCTGAATTCTAAGATGCAAGCCCTGAATTTCAAGCTGAATGAGCACCAGCCTCCATCTCATCCTGAACATGAAGCATCCCCTCCTCATTCTGATGAAGTGTCTGTCATGGGACTTTTCTATAAGATGGTAAAAAAAAAGCAAGCAGAAAAGGAGGCAGCAGCAGCTCAAGCTGCTCAAGTAATGACCTCAGAACAAAAAGCTGCAAAAAAAGGGAAGAACAAAGGAAAAACAAAAGCAAAAGACACAGTTCCTACATATAAACCTCAGCCATCTGCCATGAGACAGAAGAAGACAACAAGAAAACCAAGAACAAGGATGTCTTCAAGATTGGCAGAAAAGGCAAAATCACCTTCTGCAAGCACTCCTCAAGCCCCAATAGAAGTCTCTGATCAGGAAACTCCAGAAAAAGCTACAGACACATCTCTTCAACCTCCTCAGCAAACTCCAAAAGCAACCTCTCAACCCTCTCTAAGACCACCCTCTCCCGTTCCTCTAAATCCTTGGTGGGAACAAACTATGTCCCCTGAATCCACACCATCACCCTCTGAGAATTGACACTTCAGCCCCTTCCCTGATGATGACAAAAAGAGGGAGTAGTATTTACAAGAAAAATAAAAAATCTAAGGGTAGAGGTACTAGACCTTTAGGGAAAATATCAAGAAAAACCAAAAAATCTTGAAGGTAGAGGTACTAGACTTCTAAGGTAGATAGGTAGCAAAAATATGACTAGAGGTATTTCTGGAACAATATTTCTGATTATTGTTTTGTTGGATATTCATGCCACAATGGCATTTAAACAATGATCTTAATCCTGCCTAACTTTATGAATGTTTAGAATATGCTTGTTGACAATTGTTTGAAATGCTTGAACTGTGAAAAAGATATCTACGACATTATGAAGCATGGCTGGAAATTTATCTGCTGATACTATGCAATACTGCTACAATTTTCTGATATTGTGCTGATATTGAGTTATTATGTTGATAAATCATTTCTGAGACAATAATGCAAAGTAAAATATGTGCTTGAGTACTTATGGGTGATGATTTATAGAGAGTTTGATGGAAAAATGATTGTTTGAATGGAATTTGGAGCTGACATGATGAAATCTGGAAATTACAAGCTATTGACAGAAATCTGCAGAAATAGAAAATCTGATAAAATCTGTCAACATGTCAATTGCTCTAAAATCTACATATATGAACATTTTCTATCAGAAGCAAGTATGTACAATGTCACTAGGAATATAATTAAGATAGGAACTTGCTGGAATAAGATGAAAAATATGCACACACTTAAGGGGAGCATGAACTTAGGGGGAGGAATCCTCATTTTCTGCAGAAATTGAAAAATGAATTAAAAAGGTACCATGCTATTAACCAAGGGATGTTTTGTCATCATCAAAAAGGGGGAGATTGTTGACTCCATTAGTTTTTGATGATAATAAAACATTCCCATGTCATTTGTGTTTAACATTTCTAACTAAGTGTGCAGGGGAAATAACTACAAAGAAATAATATTTCAATCTTCCTAATGAGCACTTAAAGATAGAATTTGGATAAGGAACAAGGATGATCATTATAAAAGAAGTCCCCTGATATGACAAGGAAGATCATTGGTTGAACAAAGGTCAAAGTGGAGAAGTGAAAGGGTAAAGCTTGGTGAGAAACAGAATCGAGTTAGTCGACCAAGAAAATAGAGTTAGTTGACTAAGCGCTCATTGAAATCTGCATCTGAAATAGAACCAACTTAGTCGACCAAAGGAAAAATTTTAGTCGACTAAGTGCTCTCTGTCTACCACATCCGTCAGGCCATTACAAGACAAGAAAACGGCTAGAATCTTCCCCAAACTGTTTCTAACGGTTATAAACGTCCCAACAGCCATCAGACAAGCTTCTCTAACTATAAAAGGATCTTCAAATGCCAAGGAACTAACTTTTGGCTTCATTAACAAAGACTCCATCATATTCAAGCCAAGAAAAAGTAGTAAACCTGAAAATCCTTTGTACTCTTCATTGAACCCCAACGTCTATTCTTTGTATTTGAGTTTTGCACTTAAACTTGTACCATATAGATCAACCGTGTGATCACTAGGTACTTTCTTCTTTTCACCTTTGTATCCTTAGAGTGAGTGTTTCATTCTAAGTGTTAGCATCAAGCAAGGTTTGCTTGGGTACTTGTGGGTTCTAGTTTAGCCCTTGAAAAACTAGAGATAGGTTGTGGTTAAGCCTTGAAAAACCACATTGGGGTTTTAGTTTAGCCCAGGAAAAACTAGTGATAGGTTATGGTTGAGCCTTGGAAAACCACATTGGGTTTTAGTTGATCCCGTAAAAAACTAGTGTAAAGGTTGTGGCTAAGCCTTGGAAAAGCCATTATAAAAGCTTGGTAGAAGCTTGTGAATTCCATCGTCTCAGTGTTTGGTTTGAAAATCCTTGGTTGGACAATCAAGGTAGTGGATGTAGGTCTAGGACCGAACCACTATAAATACTTTGTCCATTGCTTTCATTGTTATACTTTCTTTGTTTTGAGATCAAGTCTTAATCCCACCAAAAGAGTCGAGATAGTGCTATTCACCCCCCTCTAGCACCTATATTTGGGACCAACATGGAAAAGTTTGGAAATTTCATCCAAGTCATGGATAAGAGAAGGAAAATTTATGGTGGAAAAAGAAAGTCAAAAGAAGACTAATAAAAAAATAAATTAATAAAATATTAAAAAGTGTTAATAAAATAATATTATTTTATTTAGCTTTTAAAAAGCCATAAAAATCAGCTATTTCTTTCCCAATATTCAGCCAAACAAGAAGAGAGAGAGAGAAACCAAAAATGAAACCCTAGAGTGAGAAAATCAAAGAAAAACTGTGGAAAATCAAGGAAATTAGGTGAAAAATGTATGATTTTTCATTTTTGCTTGAGATCTTTTATTTCTAAGCAATTTCCTTTATTTTTCCATGCTTGAAATGCATGTTTTCACGGTGAATCAAGGGTTGGTCAAATGGGCTTAGAGAGAGAAAGATGTTAGAATGATTCAATTTTGAACTATGTTAGTGATTTAGGTTAGTTTAGCACGTTTGTAAGTAAAACAACTAGAAAAAAAATTGATTTTTCCTTTGTTTCTTCAATAGCTGAATTTCATGAGGAATTTGTTGAAAATGAAATGATTCCATTTCAAATAAGATGGTTTTGAAATTGATCAATTATGGAGAGAAAAAAATTAAATAGGAAAATTTCGGTATTAATGCACCATTTTTAACTGAATTTTTACAGAGAAATTGACTACTAGAAATTGAGAAAATTGATGAGATTTTAGGACATTTTGGTAATATTTGATGAATTATGAAGGTAGGAATTAAATGGAAATTTTTGGTGTAAAAATATGAATTTTTACCTAATAGGGGTAAAATCGTAATTTTACAGTCTAGGACTGATAAATTGACCTGTGATCACTGTCATTGAGTAATGAGGATATAATTGGATTGTTAGAAATTGAAATGGGTCAAATCAGAGTTAAATCGAGGGTTTTAGCAAATTAGGCCGGGTGTAGGCAAATTGGTCGGACACCTTGATTAAACGACTGTCCGAAAAATTTTCGTCTCATTTCCATTGCATGTAGAGCCTGAAATAATTTATAATAAATTGACACAATTTATTGAATTTTGTGTCATGGATTATGGATAAGTATTAAGCCAATTGATTCGAGTAAGAGACTGCACCCGAAGATAGAGGATATTAGTATTTCTACTCCTAGTACAGTGAGTAAACTTACTATCATCTTAATTATCTAGAGTAGTTTTATTTAATTGTGTGATTTTATGGAAAAATGGTTTACTTGGAAAATTATTGTGTTTTATGGGAAAATGTGATTTTGTAAAATGATTTTATAAATTTTTTAAAAAATTAAATGGTGATTTCGGGAAATAGAGTAATTGGATACTTCTTGTTTGTGTTGCAAATTGATGATTTAAATTGGATGGCTTACGATAAATGTGGGTATGATTGACTATTTTTATGATTTAAAGAATATGTGAACTACTTTGATTTACCTTGAATGTGTTATGTGAGCCATGTCATACTATTGTAATTTTATTGGTGGTGGATTATAAAGTGGGCATTGCAATGACGGGGGTTCCGTGGACCAGCTTGTGAGAGGGGCATGGTTCCCAATTATTGTGCTTACCTTGATTGGAGAGGCGTGTAGGGTAACTCCCGAGGTAGGATTCGAGTACACTTCACGTCGACCACCACGTGAAAGTGAGACTCAGCCAACGCCAAGGAACGACTGTGTTGTCAGAGGTGAAATATGTTTATGTGGGTGTGACAATAAACAGCCTTGACGATCTCGGTAAGATGCCTCCGCGGGGTATCCCTAAGAATGGATTTTTGGCAAAGGCTAAGTTTTGAAAAGTGCGTAAGCCATGTTGAGTAATTGGATGAAGTCTAATTATTTATATTGGTTGGGATGAATTTCCAAGTTGTGAAACTCATGCTGGGATGAATTATTTTAATTGTCTCCTATTACTCGACTTTAGATTATTTGGATGGTATTTGTTTGCTCACTGGGATTATATAATCTCACCCCTTTTTCCTATACATTTTTCAAGCTCGAGATAGTCTATAGACAGTTGATTTGATCGAGAGACGATCTTGGAGTTACATTCTAGAAAGTAAGAGTTCATAGTCATGCATCTTCTTGGTCAATTAGGGGCCAACGTGTCACTGTAACTAAAATTTTATACTTTAGTTATCTTTATTATTGTATGAATGAATTTATTTTATTTTTATGCTACAAAAATGATTTTTGAAAGACTTTGTGAATATTGTGTTTTAAGAAAATAAAATACTTTATCGAATATTTTTGTTTTATTCAAATAGTTGAAATTTTACTTTAAACAAATGTTTTAGACCTCTAGATTTATTTTTAACTATGAAATATGTGTCTTCTGCCCGCATGTTACATTTTTAATTGGGTTCGGAATTAAAAAAAAACAATTTCACTAAAAGTTGCTCACAAGGGAGATGAAAATCTGATACGAAAGCCTTGTGAGGTCTCGAGGGGTATTCGAGGGATTGAATGTCTGTTGGGACATCGCGGCGGTTGTCACGGGCTTGATGGGAGTTCCGAGTCGTGATAATTCTATTGGTATCAGAGCTTGATTTTAAAGTTTTTGGCTTTTAAAGTTGTTTTAAGAAAACCACACTGACGCTGCGCGGCCCCGAGTTAGGTTAGGTTGACTAGAAGGCGTGTGTCTACATGTAGAGGGTTTGAGGTTGCCTAAACTTACTAAGGTAAATCTAAGTAGCCGCAATGCCATAGTATTTACTACCAAATGCTATTGCGTTAAGAATTCCTTATGGCTAGAAAGTATGAGCAAACTGTGAGCGATATAATGATTGAACTCACAGGATGTAATATAATTATGGGTTTTGATGCTACGCTTTGACATGTGGAATCTTAAGTGCAATAAGGAAGTATTAAGAAGAAGATGAGGAGTGAATTGAAATGTCTATATCTTGCCTTATATATTGGCATATAAGAGAGGGAAAAAGGTTAAAGACATTTTGAGATAGATACCTAAAGATAAATTAATACATGGAGTAGCAAGGTGAATAATCTGCTGATTAAAGTTAAATCATAAGAAATGGAAGGGGACAAGAGGTTCAATTTTGTTAAAGGTGAATAAAAAATTTCTAAATGTTATTGACTTTGTTGGAAGGAAAGGATTAGTAACAATACAAGTAAACCAATACTTAGGTGCATGAAGGTAAATGCACTATGTTAATTAAGTTGTTATGCCCATATATCAATGGTGCTAGGATTTCAAAATATTTTATGAGTGAATCAGTGAGGAATATGTATAATAGCTTAGAGGGAATTGGCATTGATTTAAATTAAATGATTATAAGATTTGAAAAGCGGTTTGATCTATTGAAGTTTAAAGATATAAGTGTATGAATCAACTTAAGAATGAACATCAAGGATTATTATGATAGGTTTGTGATCATGAAGTAAAAAGTTAATGAATAAATTTTTTCTAAAGGTGAGCTTAAAATTTTTTGTGCATAGTACGATGAGTTATAGGATTAAAGGACTAAATGTGATGAAAATGTTAAAAGCACTCTTTTCAGGGGAAGGAAAGGTTCTGAGTTCGAACCTCCCTGTGTCCAACTGCAAGCTACAGACTACAGGGAAGATCGTGTTAGAGGGATGTGGACCCAGACAAGACAGTACCTTGGAGAGATAGTCATTCGAGGAGGACGCCATATGTGAAATTGGCAATTTGAAATTAAATGATTCGAAAATGTTGAATCTGGGTTAAGTGTCAGGTAAAGTTTTATGATAGAGATTGATATATAAATTACTTGAGAGATCAATTTAAAAAGTCTATTGGGTTCAAGTATGACTTATAATACGAATAATCAAGTCAAGGAAAAATCTTTAAGACACTAATGACCTTATAAAACATACATGTGTATTTAATTACGGTTCGGTGAAAACAATGGAGTGATATGATGAAATGTAGGACCAGGAAACTTAAGCATATAATTAGGGATAATAAGAAAAGAGCATAAGTATGTGAATGGAATAGGACTATGCACGGATATGATGAAAATATTGATAAGAATTATGAAGGGTATTCTATTGGATCTTGGTTATAGAGAAAGACAAACAAAAGAAAATTGGTTCAAAGGCATTAGAAAATGAAGGCATTTATGTATGTAATGAGAAATATGGATGTCTGAAAGTATGTATACATACGTGTATATGGAGTCAATAACATGATCAACTATAGTAAAGGATTAATTATAAAGATTTAGAATTTGAACTTGATATATTCGATGAGTTGAGTAAAACATGAAATGATCAATAATCTTACTAAAAGTTGATTTTGGAGACTTGAGGAAATTTGGAGAAATAATTAAGGAAATGTAATCTATGACAATATTAAGCCTTATGAGATGGACTTATAGTTCAAATTCGATGATGGTAATAGAGACATACTTGGAGTCTCGATATAAGAGATCATGATTGAGAAAGATATTACAGATATGATTTTAAAAGACAATGTTAGATAAGAGTGAAGTATTCAAGTTGACCCAGAGGTAAACAAATTGAAGTTTTCTACAATAAGAGATGACATAGGAAAGTAAATATCAAAGGATAAGCTAATACCCCTATCTCTTCTTCAGGTTTGATAAGAGAAATTTTGTGGACAAAATTTCATTTTAAAGGGGGTAGTGTTGTCAAAACCTGTTCTATAAAATAATTACGATGTCATTTACATGGTTAATAAAATGTTTGCATATTTAGGAAGTTCAAGAAATCGTTAAAAGACGATATTGCCTCTAATGATACCATTAAGTCGATTAAATCTCAAACAAATTCAAATAAGGATTTTAAGAGTGAAATTGAGGATTTCACAGTTCAGAAATTACTCAAAACAGTGATTTGGAGTTCTAGGTCCGGTTTGGAGTCAATTGAGAAAATTGACCGATTAGGGACAAAACAGTCATTTTGCCATTTAAGGACAAAATGGAGATTTCTATAAAAGATTTTGATCACATTTGACCAAGATTAATCATTTGAAGTATAATAAGATTATTTGGAGGATAATATGAAGTTTAGCAGTGATAAATTTAATTTTTTGGTAGTTTTGGAGCATAAGGGTAAAATGGTAATTTTACCACCTGAGGATAAAATGAGACTTTTTAGAGAAGATTTTGGCCCCATTTGATTAAGATTAATCAATTGAAGTAGTATTTGGGGTTGAAAATTGAAAATAATGTAATTTCGGTACTTTTCAGAGTATAGGGGTAAAATCATAATTTTACCACTTGAGGACAAAAATTGAATTTTTGAGAGGAATTGGATCAAATTTGATTTATTGGAGTATGATATGAGTATGAGGAGTGAAAAATATGAATTTTGGTAATTTTTCAGTTTTTGGGGTAAAAATGTAATTTCACTTTTACGGGGGTAAAAGTGTAATTTTATAAAATTTCTCCACCAAGACTTTAGAAAAGTCTAGAAATTTCATCCAAGCCATGGATAAGAGAAGGAAAATTTATGTTGGAAAAAGAAAGTCAAAGGAAGACTAATAAAAAAATAAATTAATAAAATATTAAAAAGTGTTAATAAAATAATATTATTTTATTTAGCTTTTAAAAATTCATAAAAATCAGCCATTTCTTCCCCAATATTCAGCCAAACCAGAAGAGAGAGAGAGAAACCAAAAATGAAACCCTAGAGTGAGAAAATCAAAGAAAAAGTGTGAAAAATCAAGGAAATTAGGTGAAAAAGGTATGATTTTTCATTTTTGCTTGAGATCTTTTATTTCTAAGCAATTTCTCTTATTTTTCCATGCTTGAAATGCATGTTTTCATGGTGAATCAAGGGCTGGCCAAATAGGTTTAGAGAGAGAAAGATGTTAGAATGATTCAATTTTGAACTATGTTAGTGATTTAGGTTAGTTTAGCATTTTTGTAAGTAAAACAACTAGAAAAAAATTGATTTTTCCTATGGTTCTTCAATAGCCGAATTTCATGAGGAATATGTTGAAAATGAAATGATTCCATTTCAAATGAGATGGTTTTGAAATTGATCCATTATGGAGAGAAAAAAATTAAATATGAAAATTTCGGTATTAGTGCACCATTTTTAGCTGAATTTTTGGAGAGAAATTGACTACTGGAAATTGAGAAAATTGATGAGATTTTAGTGTATTTTGGTAATATTTGATGAATTATGAAGGTAAGAATTAAATGGGAATTTTTAGTGTAAAATATGAATTTTTACCTAAAAGGGGTAAAATTGTAATTTTGTAGTCTAGGACTGATAACTTGACCCGTGATGACTGTCATTGAGTAATGTGGATATAATTGGATTGTTAGAAATTGAAATGGGTCAAATCAGAGTTAAATTGAGGGTTTTAGCAAATTAAGCCGGCTGTAGGCAAATTGGTCGGACACCGTGATTAAACGACTGTCCGAAAAAATTTTGTCTCATTTCCATTGCATGTAGAGCCTGATATAATTTATAATAAATTGACACAATTTATTGAATTTTGTGTCATGGATTATGGATAGGTAGTGAGCCAATTGATTCGGGTAAGAGACTGCACCCGATGACAGAGGATAAGAGTATTTCTACTCCTAGTAGAGTGAGTAAACTTACTATCATCTTAATTATCTAGAGTAGTTTTATTTAATTGTGTGATTTTATGAAAAAATGATTTAATTTGAAAATTATTGTGTTTTATAGGAAAATGTGATTTTGTAAAATCATTTTATAAATTTTTTGAAAAATTAAATAGTTATTTCGAGAAATAGAGTAATTGGAGACTTCCTATTTGTGTTGCAAATTGATGATTTAAATTGGATGGCTTACGATAAATGTGGGTATGACTGGTTATTTTTATGGTTTAAATAATATGTGAACTGCTTTGATTTCCCTTGAATGTGTTATGTGAGCCATGTCATTCTATTGTGATTTTATTGGTGGTGGATTATAAAGTGGGCACTGTAGTGACGGGGGTTCCGTGGACCAACCTATGAGAGGGGCACGGTTCCCAATTATTATGCTTACCTTGATTGGAGAGGCGCGTAGGGTAACTCCCGAGGTAGGATTTGAGTACACTTCACGTCGGTCACCACGTGAAAGTGAGACTCAACCAACGCCAAGGAACGACTGTGTTGTCAGAGGTGAAATATGTTTGTGTGTGTGTGACAATAAACAGCTTTGGCGGTCTCGGTAAGATGCCTCCACGGGGTGTCCCCGAGAATGGATTTTTGGCAAGGGCCAAGTTTTTGAAAAATGCATAAGCCATGTTGAGTAATTAGATGAAGTCCAATTATTTATATAGGTTGGGATGAATTTCCAATTTGTGAAACTCATGCTGGGATGAATTATTTTAATTGTCTCATATTACTCGACTTTAGATTATTTGGATGGTGTCTGTTTATTCATTGGGATTATATAATCTCACCCCTTTTTCGTATACATTTTTTAGGCTCGAGCTAGTCTATAGACAGTTGATTTGGTCGAGAGACGATCTTAGAGTTACATCCTAGAAAGTAAGAGTTCACAGTCCTGCATCTCCTTGGTCAATTAGGGGCCAACGTGTCACTGTAACTGAAATTTTATACTTTAGTTATCTTTATTATTGTATGAATGAATTTATTTTATTTTTATGCTACAAAAATGATTTTTGAAAGACTTTGTGAATATTGTGTTTTAAGAAAATAAAATACTTTATCGAATATTTTTGTTTTATTCAAATAGTTGAAATTTTACTTTAAACAAATGTTTTAGACCTCTAAATTTATTTTTAACTATGAAATATATGTATTCCGCTTGCATGTTACATTTTTAATCGGGTTCGAAATTTAAAAAAAAAATTTCACTAAAGGTTGCTCACAAGGGAGATGAAAAACTGATATGCAAACCTTGTGAGGTCTCGAAGGGCATTCGGGGGATTGAATGTCTATCGGGACATCGCGACGGTTGTCACGGGCTCAATAGGAGTTCTGGGTCGTGACAATCTATGTTCAAATAGATTCCTCTCTTAGCTTCATAAAATTTAACTTGTTTAAGTTAGAATGCATGTTTTAATTTGATTAATTAAATTGTGTAAAAAAATGACAGCTTTAACTTGTTTGTCTTAATTTAGACAAGAAAACATGTTTGGTCTTAATTTAGACAAGAAAATATGCTTGTCTTAATTTAAGACAAGAAAAATATTTTTTGTCTTAATGTAGATGAGAAAATATATTTGTCTCAATTTAGACAAGATAAAATACTTTTATCTTAATTAAAGACAAAAGTTATCTTAAATTAAGAAAATGCTAGGAAGATTCTTGCAAAATGAATCTAGACATCCATGTTGATAAAAAGATACTCCATGTTTGACTATTGCTCTTTTATTTATTAATAATTCTTTTTAAATAAAGATGGATGATAATAAATAAAAGCTATTATTTAATAAGGAGTTTTATTTTATCAAGAACTCTAAAAGATAATTAAACAAATTAAATTATTTATTCTTTAATTTTAATTTTAATTTTGATAATTATAGAGCATGTTTTGATGCTTCCATAACTCTAAACGGATGGCCAAGATTGATTCAAAGATGTTTCATTTTGATTAAACCTTTGAGGCAAAAGTTTTAATAAAAAGAGAAGAGATTGAAAGAAAAAAAAGATGAATGTACTTTTTCTTGAAAAGGTTTTAGCCGTCACTTTTCCTCTCATCTTTCAAACTTTTTTGAAGAAAAGAGAGACAAAATCAATTGCCATCTTGTAGTCTAGCATTCCACACCTTGTCCACTCAAGGTTCAAGTTGAAATCATTCTTGAACAATAAGTGGTAAATTTGTTTGGTCAAGAAATCATTCATTGGTGTGGTGGTGTTTGAAAATAAAAATCTCGAAAAAAAAGGTATGATTTGTTTTACTTAATAGATTCTTATTTTTTTTAGGATGTGATTATGTTACTTGCAATAAGAATGATGTGTGTTTCCGCTTGTGTAATTGGATTGCTTGCTTCCTTTATAAAAGAAAATTTTGAAATCTATACTTTACACAATCACATCAATCCACTAGGATCCAACTCCAACATTTAAATGGTTATGAAAAGTGTGATATCAATACGAAATGATTTTGGAGTGTTAATTTTGGATTTTTGGAAGTTTGGAAAGCTAAAAATTGCCTATAGGGAAAAATGTATTGATACATTCCTAAATATATCAATACTATCAAGTCCAACTCTACAATATAATTATTATGCCATTTATATATTAGAAAGCATGTTTGCATGCTTGGGT
The DNA here is from genome assembly GCA_036013995.1 of Theobroma grandiflorum. Taxonomy (NCBI): domain Eukaryota; kingdom Viridiplantae; phylum Streptophyta; class Magnoliopsida; order Malvales; family Malvaceae; genus Theobroma; species Theobroma grandiflorum. The sequence continues at coordinate 13,644,511 of CP142126.1, forward strand.
ACCTCAGAAATTGCTAAAAGTCAGTAACGTACCTAGTGGTACGATTAAGATGATAAAGCCTCGAACTAGCTCAAATAGAGATTTTAAGATGAAATTGAGAATTTCAAAACCCCAGAATGACTTAATATGGTGATTTGGAGTTCGAGGACTGACTTGGAGTCGAATTGAAATTTTCATAACATAGGGGCAAAATGGTCATTTCACCACTCGAGGTTAAAATTGGAATGATGGAAGAAGTTTTTGACCTAGATTGACTATTTAGAACATAATTGGAGTTTAAGAAGTGAAAATTTTTAATTTCGACATTTTTTCGAGTATCGGGGCAAAATTGTAATTTTACATCACCCAACACATGTCCAGCACATGAATTTCACCCATTATTAGCATGGATAATTGAGGAAATTTTAAGTGGTGGAGAGAGAACGCTTAATGAGTAAATATGACACATGCACCAATTACATGGTGACATGTGTCAAATTTTCATCCATGCATACTTGGCTTTAAAAACCAACACACACACACTCTCTCATTCATTCTCATGGTCGGCCAAAGCAAGAAAAGAGAGGAAAAAGAAGAGAACAAACCCTAGGAAGGAAAATTTCAAGAGAAAGTGTTGGATTTCAAGGAAACAAGTGATTAAAGGTGAAATTTCTTAATTCTAGCTTATGATCTATCTTTTGTATACATTATTTTGCATTTTTCATGGTTGAATCACATGATTTCATGAAGGATTCATGGCTGACCAATTTTAGAGAGAGAAGATTTGATGGTTTATTTGGTTATATTTTAAGTTAATTAGGTGTTTTAGTTGTGTTATGGTGTTAGGTATGAAAAACAAGTAAGGAAATAACATGTTCTTCAATCATTCATCATTGGCCGAATTTCATAATTAACTTAGAGATGATGATTTTTGTGATATCATATATGCTAATTAGTTAGGATCTAATGAATTGTGGTGATGGAAACCGAAAATGATGATGTCTAGCATGAAAACCCCAAATTCCACATTAAACCCTCATTGGCCAAATTTACCATGTGGTTTAATGATGACGAATTTAATTGTATTTCAAGTGATTTGGTTAGGAATTAATGATTTATGGTGTGAGAATCAAGTATGGAAAATTTTATTATTAGTGAACACTTTATGGCTGAATTTCACAAGAGAAAATATGAGGATGATTTTGCCATCTTTCAAGTTATTTGACTTGTTTTTGATGATTTAGAGTATTGGAAGAGGAATGGAATTATTTGGAGTTGAATTGGATGTATTGGCCAATTAATCAGGTGATAGATCAAATTAGGCCAATACTAATTTATTTAGGTACACAATTGAACTTATATTGAACACTGTATTTAGATGGTTACCCGAGTATTTCACATCCCATTTCATGCATTAGTATAGAGCCTGAATTGGTTTTATAACAGTTTAGCACAAATGTAGCAAATTGCTTATTGTGCATTATGTCTAGGTGGTGAGCATTATGGCAAGAGTAAAGAGGTAGTACTCGAGGATTAAGAATTGAAATATCCTGAACTCGATTCCTATTACTGTGAGTAACCTTATCATCATCTTGATTATCTAAAGTAAATTTTAATGTGTTTTAGTGATTTTAGAGAAAATGTGTTTAAATGGTAAAGCTTTATGTTTTATAAGCAAAATGTGATTAAGTGAAATGATTTTATAAACTGTCTTGAAACTGAATGATGGCTTTGAAAATGGAGTGATTGGAGACTGTTTACTTGTGTTGTAAATTTATGATTTGAATTGAATGGCTTATGATAATGTGGGCATGAGTGGCTGGATTTGAAATGGTTAAAGGTATTCCCTTCTAGGGAAGTAAAAGGTCTGGGGTTTGAAACCTGGCGAAAAGGTCATGCAGGAAACTTGTGTTGAGTATGTCTTGTAAGTCAGGTGATGGGGACCCAGACATAATAATATTAGCCATGTCATACAGCTAAATTTTTATTGATATGGTGGGTTATAAGTGGTCATTGCAGTGGCGGGTTCTGTGGACTGGCCTATTAGAGGGGCACGAAATTCGGGTGTATTCTTACCTCGGTTGGAAAGGCGTGTAGGGTATCTCTTGGGGTAAAAATTTAGAGTTCACTACACGCTAAACCACCACGTGAGGGTGAACTCAGCCAATGCCAAGGAACGATTGTGCTTTCAAATGGAAAAATGTGTTTTATGCATATATGAAGTTTATACAGCCTTGGCGGACTCAGTCGAACTCTGATGACGATCAAGTGTCCGTGAGTATTGGTTTTGGCATGAGCCAAGTTTTAAAGAAAGTCATAAGCTTTTTTGATTATTGGAATGAAATAAATATTCATGTTACGAAGCACATGTTGGGACGGAATATTTTAAATTTGTCTCCATTTACTTAGCTTTAGATATTTTAGATGATATTTGTTTACTCACTGGGATTATATAATCTCACCACCTTCCTTTCCACCCATTTCAGGCTCAGGATAGACTGTATATAGTTGATATCGTCAAGGACTACAGTTGGATTTGCATTCTCAAAAACTGTAAGTTCATAGCCTTTACTACCTTTAGTCCTTTAGGGGCCCACATGTCATTGTAAATTAAATTACATACTCTGGTTATTTGTATTACTGTATCTATAAATTTATTTTGCTTTTACGCTACAAAAATTATTTACACAAAATTTTAAAAATATTATTTTATAAAAAAATAGAATATTTTATTTAATATTTTCATTTTATTCTAAAAGTTGTAATTTCATTCTAAAATGAATGTTTTAGACATAAAAACTTGTTTTTAGTCATGGAATGTGTATTTATCCCCTATGTATGATATTTTCGACGAGTTTCAAAATTTTTATGAAAAATGATCAAAATGCCCCTGTGAGACAGAAAATATCTTTTTATTGCTTTGATGTGGAAATGACTTATGATCTTTTAAAATATGATATTTAGTAACTATTGCTCACAAGGGAAGTGGAAAATGGATATTAAAGCCTTGCGAGGTTTCGATTGGCATTCCAGGTGATGAATGTTTATCGGGACATCACGGCAGTTGTCACGGGCTCGATGAGAGTTATGGATCATGACAAATACATTCTTGGCAGGATGAACTACATATGACTTACAAGGAAAAATGTATCGATACATTTCCCAATGTATTGATATATTCATGGTAGGATGAACATCTATCGATACATTGTCCAAATGTATCGATAGATTTGAAGCAAAAAGAACTCATGGAAAACAGTATCGATACATTCCCCCCATGTATCGATAAATTTTTAGGCAGTGAGCAATTTGCTTGAAATCTATCGATGCATTGGCCCAATGTATTGATAGATTTGGTTGAAGCGCATGAAAATGTATTGTACAGTCCCAAATGTATTGATACATCACTAAAAAAGCAAAAATAAAAAGGGTCTTGGGCTATCTGCCTATTTTAAAACAAAACCTAAACTCTCCCTTTCTAATCCATCGAAAACCTTAATCCTTAGATGGATTTTTGAGCTTATTTAAGGTGATTTAGAGCTTAGGAAATGCTTTTAAAAGTAAGATTACACATTTTTTCGATTAATTTTCAATTTAATCAGTTAAAAACCCAAAAATCTAATTTTTCCAACTTTGGTGAATCCCCCTTGATTTTGCTAAAATTTGGAGCTTAGATTTGTGCAACCCAACATCGAAGGTATGGGTTTAGCTCATTGTTGAAGGATTTGAGCTTGTACATTGGATTACTAAGAATTTAGTTATTTTTGAAAAGCTGAATAGTTTTGAAAGCTATGAAATAAATAATATTTTGATGTGTTGATGTGTTTAAGGGGAAATCAGAGTTGACTAACTCATTGGTGAGCTGAAGGACGGTTGAAGGCTAGAATTGGAGCTTGACGGTGGAACGTGTCTTTGACTATCACTGTGAGTGGGTTTAATTAAAATGCATGTAATGCATGACACATGATAGATGCGTTGCCTTGGTATTAGAATATGTATGTAGGCCTAGATGAACATGCCTAGGATAGAGACCAAGTTATATATGTATATATATGTGATTATATTTGCTGTGTATATGTTGATTAGAATAAGCCACTCAGTAGCCTATGTTTGATTGAGCATGGACTAGGAAGCCTAGTGAGCATTGTGGATGTCTAAGTGTATATTACTCTAGATAGCTAACCCTTGAAGGATATTGGGTTGTTGATGCCTTAGAGATTTAAGAGTATCTAGTTGAGATTGAGCTAGAGATGTTTAGAGCTCATAAGAGAAATCTTGGATGTGAAATGTGGTATTGATGATGCTTAAGGCATAATGGCTTCATTGTGGATTTGTATTCTGTCTAATGCTGATAATTCTGGACATTGATTTGATTTAAGGTTGAATAGATTCCTATGCCTTGAGTATGTGTGCTTGCAAAATGGTGGTAAGGACGGTGGTATTAGTTTCACCTATGATTCCTATTTGTAGTCCCATTTGAGATTAGTCTAGTTGATGCCGTCCGTTGTGAGATTACTCTAGACGATAACTTTGATTCTCAACTTGTTGTTTTGGCATGCACATGATTTGTTTCTCCACCAATGTCTTTGCCTTAAGCTTGATTTGACTCCGCCGGTTGGTCACCAAGTGTGATTTTGACGATGTCCAGGGGAAGACTACTTTATGAATGTGATTCGAATTGTGTACAACAGGAGATAGCCTTGATAGGCCTAGACAACTTTGATCTGAATCTGATATGATACTTTGATGACTAGAGTGTATTGTGGAGGATAACTTTGAATGTCTATGAGGACAAGCCCAGTGATATGTATGATATCTATGGAGACTCTTTAGGGATGATGATTGTCCCTAACATTAAATATGTTTGCTAGAATGTTTAGTCGCATTGGTAGTGTTTTGAACAATTATTTGTTTATATACATGATTTTGATTTATCTACACCACTCAGTAAGTATTAGATGACTCACCCATTTGTTGTACCATGTTGATAATTCTATTTTATTGAATTATTTTAGTCTATTTTGTTATTAAATATTAGCTAAGTCTTTAATTTTTAATTATAATTTAGTTATTTTTTGTTATTTTTATAATTAGTTTATTTTTATAAAGTTATTTTAATTTTATGTTTATTTACTTTAATTTGGCTAGTATTTATTAGGTTTTATGCTTTTGTAGGATTTAAGGAAATAATGCTTAATTTTGGAAAGTAGGGTGTTTGAAGGACTTAGAATTCTGCTTGCACATGCTTTAGTGTTTTGCCTATAACTCTGGCTACAGAACTCCAAATGATGTAATTCTTGCACCATTGGAAATTTAAGAGATAGAGCTACAACATAAAATCACTTTGCCCAGTTTTGCCTCGAAGATAGAGAAAATTGTGTTAGAAGATGAATGTCACGACCCAATTCCTGAGCCATGACTGGCGCAAGGACCCAATGGGCATAGCCCACCAAGCCCAAGTAAGCCTATTTTATTTATTTTTACTTGACGTCTTCTTGATTAAGACATCCACACACATCGCACCTAGTGTGCACAAAACCAACTCACAATGGCATTATAGATAAAATATGCACATACATACCGGTCAAACATAAAATTTGACAATGTACATTACATGTACATAATCACAATACAAAAGACCCATGACTTCCAGTGGAGAAATTTATAGTAAAAGAAATGGATTGCTGCTGAATGCCCACCTTTTAACCAGGAGATGCACTACGGGGACTCCTCGATCTAGGGTTTGACAGTCTCCTGATCTGAAAACATGAATTTTTCAAAACTGTGAGTACGAAACTCATTGAGCGAACATTAGGTGGGAACAAGCAATAATATCCAGGAAGGATTTAAAACCATGATGCACACACTTGAAACAAAACCATTTTGATTCAATTCAATATCAAACCCTTTCCCTCAATTCAAATTAATTTACAATAAAAGGGTATTCAACTTCACACATATACACACATAGATGAACACAAATATTACCACTATCTCACCAGCTCATGTGCAACCCCCACATCGCGCACATAGCTAGAGTTATCGTGTGCATCCACCCACATCGTGCACAGGCAATATCATCCTCCATATCTCCACACCCATCATCACCAACATGTGCTCCCCCACATCGTGCACATGTACAGTTATAATTATCACACAATATTATTTGTCAATACATATCACACATCTACACATATATAACAGCATATTATAGAGGCACATGAATTCATGCCTTTATGCATATCACAATTCACAACATCAAAACGTTTTTATCAAGGGCTTGTTCCCCGGCATGTATTTTAAAAATTTGGATAAAATCATTCAAATATTTCATCTCAATACATGTACATTTCCTAAAACAATTTGAAATGCAAGCTCACTCACAATTTCAGAAATCGGATGCAGAGTACTCCAATTATCGATCCTCAAGCACAACTTCCTTGCCTCTACCGGAGGATTCACCATCTAATCATATTGCACAGTCCAAATATTTACTGCATTGGAGCAAATTAAAATAAACTAACCTAGACTCTATACTAATGCAGGATATGGAATACAAAATGTCTAAATTTTGCCTAAACACCATATTGGCCTATTCCGGTCTTTTACCTGATAAATCGATACACGCGTCCGATTTAGCTCCAATTAATTCCATTTCTTTTCTAATGCTTTAATTCACCAATTTCAAGTCAATTAACTTAAAATTCAGCAAATCCATCTTCACTTTTCTTCTTGAAATTTTCGACCAATAATGGTGCAAAAATATCGAAATTTTTCCTACTTGGTTTTCTCACCATAAATCATCATTATCCAATTCATTGCATTTGAAATGAAATCATTTCATTTTCCACACACTCCATAAGGCATTCGGTCATGGAAAATTGGTGGGGAAAATGGATTCTTTTCTTCTTGTTTTTCTTACTAACATACTAAACTAGCCTTAAACACTAAAATAACTCAAATTCAACCAATTCCAACATCATTTCTCCTATCATACCTATTTTTTTCAGAATTGAATTCATCATGAAATCATGCCTCTCAACCATAGAAAATGGAAAGAAATACATGGGTGTTGTAGATCATAGGCAAAAGTGAAGAAATGTTACCTTTTTCACTTGATTTTCCTTGAAAATCACACTTTTTCTTGAATTTTTTGCTAGGTTTTTGGTTTTTACTCTTTGTTTTTATTTTCTTTCCTTTTCTTCTCCTTTTTCCTTTCTTGGCCGAATATGATGAGAGAGAAATGGGCTGATTTATGTCATTTTATAAAGAAATAATAAAATATTCAAAATATGCCACATGGCATTTTTCTATTGGTTCAAATTTTAAATATTTGACTTTTTATCCATTAATTCTCCATCACACTTTTGTCATATTTATCCTATTCCATACTAAATAAAATCCCTTAGTCTTGACAAGTGCTAGGGTGAAAAATTTATCGATTTGCCCCCGAGGAAAAAACTTACGATTTTGCCCCTATACTTCGAAATTTACCAGAATTACATTTTTTTTTCACTTTTCAACCTCAAATAACACTTCAATTGATCAATCTTAATCAAATGAGGTTAAAATCTTTTCTAAAAATTTCCGTTTTGTCCTCTACTGGTAAAATTACCATTTTACCCTTGTGCTCTAAAAATACCAAAAAATTAAATTTATCACTGCTAAACTTCATATTATGCTCTGAATAATCATATTATACTTCAAATGATTAATCTTGGTCAAATGTGATCAAATCTTTGCTAAAAATCTCCATTTTGTCCTTAAATGGTAAAATGACCGTTTTGCCCATAACCGGTCAATTTTTCCGATTGACTCCAAATTAAACATCGAACTTCGAATCACCATTCAAAGTCATTTTGTGGGTTTTAGAATTTTTAAATTCCTCTTAGAATTTCTATTTGAACTAGTTTAAGGCTCGATTTAACTTGGTTGTACCACTCAGTACAATACCGTCTTTTAACGAGCTTGACAAGGTCTCACAATGAATGAGCATAATACTACAAGAATGGTAATTTTGAAAGATGTTATTTGATGTTTGGGCCTCATTACACTTTTAAGTCCAAAAGTTAGAATCAATAGGTTTACTTAGGGAGTTTTAGGTTTAGATTGTTAGTATAAATAAGATATTTTTAAGAGAAATTAGGTTAGACAACTTTTAAAGATTCAAGAAGCTGAAAGTTAAGGCAAAAACTCAGAAAGCAAGGCTGCAATTAATCGTTTTGTTTTCTTCCTTAGCTTTCATTTGTCTTGTTACTCTCAATGGTTGAAATTTATAGAATGTTATTTATTTTTGCAATTATGGGTAGCTAATTTTATTTTCTAGGACAGTAATTGAACTCACATGTAATTTAAATTTTTAATCTCTTTTTTGTTTATCTTTAATGAGATTTGAATTGTTTATTGTAATTTATTCTTAATGTTTTTAATTACCTAATCACCAATTAAATTGATTTAGGAACCTAAACAAACATGAGAAAGGAGTTTAGTGTAGACTAAAATTAGAATAACTTATGATCATATTAATTGAATTGCATATAGGATAGGGATATGCTTATACACCATATGTAGCCAGATTAAAGCTTGAACTTTGTCAAACCCTATTCTATAAAGTAATTGCAATGTCATTCACATGCACGATAGAATGTTTGCATATTGAGGAAGTTCCGAGAAATCGTTAAAAGATGTATTGCCCTTATGGTACAACTAAGCCGATTTAAACCTCAAATGAGTTCAAACAAGGATTTTAAGGATGAAATCGAGAATTTCACAATCCAGGGATTACTCAAAATAGTGATTCGGAGTTCGAGGTCCAGTTTGGAGTCAATCGAAAAAATTGACCGATTAGGAACAAAACGTTCATTTTGTCATTTAATGACAAAATGGAGGTTTTTATAAAAGATTTTGATCCAATTTGACCAAGATTAATCATTTGAAGTATAATATGATTATTTGGAGCATAATATGAAGTTTATCAGTGATAAATTTAATTTTTCAGTATTTTTAGAGCACAATGACAAAATGGTAATTTTATCATTAAAGGACAAAACAAGAATTTTTAGAGAAAATTTTGGCCCCATTTGATTAAGATTGATTATTTAGACTAGTTAGAACATAGTTTGAGGTTGATAAGTGAAAATTGTGATCCCGATGAATTTTTGGAGTATAGGGGCAAAATCGTAATTTTGTACTTGAAGATGAAATTTAAGTCTTCGAGAGAATTTGGATCAAATATGATTAATTTGAGTATGATATGAGTATGAGGAATGAAAATATGAATTTTGATAATTTTTCAGTTTTTGGGGTAAAAATGTAATTTTTCACTTTTATGGGGGCAAAAGTATAATTTTTAAAAATTTACTCTACCAAGACTTTGGAAAAATCTAGAAACTTCATCTAAGACATGGATAAGTAAAGAGGAATGTATGGTGGAAAAAGAAAGTGAAATGGATGGCTAAAAGAAATTAATAAAATATTCAGTATGTAAATAAAATAATATTATTTTATTTAGCTTTTAAAAAGCCATAAAAATCAGCCCATTCATCCCCTTGGTCAGTTAAAAACCAGAAAAGAGAGAGAGAAATAAAAAAAACAAACCCTAGAGGGAGAAAATTCAAGGAAATCAAGAACAAAAAGGTATGATTTTTCATTTTTGCTTGAGATTTCTTATTTCTAAGCTATTTCCCTTATTTTTTCATGCTTGAAATGCATGTTTTCATAGTGACTCAAGGGCTGGTCAAATGGGTTTAGAGAGAGAAAAAGGTTAGATTGAATTGATTTTGAACTATGTTGGCGTTTAGAGTTAGTTAAGCATGTTTAGAAACAAAACAACAAGAAAAGAATCCATTTTCCCCACCAATTTTTCATGACCAAATGCCTTAGGATGTGTGTGTGAAATGAAATGATTTCATTTTAAATGAAATGGTTTTGAAATTGATCAATTATGGAGAGAAAAAAATTATATAGGAAAATTTTGGTATTAATGCACAATTTTTAGCTGAATTTTTGGAGAGAAATTGGCTGCTGGAAATTGAGGAAATTGATGAGATTTTAGGGCATTTTGGTAATATTTGATGAATTATGAAGGTAGGAATTAAATGAAAATTTTCGATGCAAAAATATGAATTTTTACCTAATAGGGGTAAAAGTGTAATTTGTAATCTAGAGTTGATAAATTGACTCGTGTTCACTGTCATTAAGTATTATGGATATAATTGGATTGTTAGAAATTGAAATGGGTCAAATAGGAGTTAAATCGAGGGTTTTAGCAAATTAGGTCGGGTGTAGGCAAATTGGCCGGACACTGTGATTAAACGACTGTCTGAACAATTTTCATCCCATTTCCATGCATGTAGAGCCCGGAATAATTTATGATAAATTGACACAATTTATTGAATTTTGTGTCATGGATTATGGATAAGTGGTGAGCAAATTGATCCGAATAAGAGACTGCACCCGAGGACAGAGGATAGAAGTATTTCTACTCCTAATACTATGAGTAAATTTATTATCATCTTAATTATCTAGAGTAGTTTTATCCAACTTTGTGATTTTATAGAAAAATGGTTTAAATGGAAAATTATTATGTTTTATAGGAAAATGTGATTTTTAAAATGATTTTATAAATTTTTTAGAAAATTTAATAATGGTTTCAAAAATAGAGTAATTGGAGACTGCCTGCTTATGTTATAAAATTTTGATTTTAAATTGAATGACTTATGGTAACCTTCGTGTGAATGGCGGGTTTTATAATATATTAAATATGTGAATTATTTGATTCGCCTGGATAAGCGGGGTACAATTGTGTCACCATGTCATGTGGCTAAAATTTTATGATATGGTGGGGTCCATTCTACACTGCAGTGGCGGTTACCGTGGACTGCCTGTAAGGGGGCACGGTAAACCCGACTGATTCTTACCTCAATAGTAGAGGTGCAAATGGTATCTCCTGAGGTGAGGTTAGAGTTCACTTCACGCCTAACCACCACGTGGAAGTGAGACTCAGCCAATGCCAATGAACGACTGTGGTTTCGAGAAGTAAAAATATGTTTTATGAGTACATGAATTTTCACAGCCTTGGCAGACTCGAACGGATACCCCGATACAAGGTATCTCCGAGTACAAGTTTTGGTATAAGCCAAGTGTTCTCAAGAATTTCATAAGTCATGTTTAGTAATGTGATGAAATATAATTGTTTTTATGGGTTGAAACAAATTTTCATGTTATGCATCACATGTGGTGATGGGATATTTTTATTGTCTCCCTTTACTTGGCTTTAGATACTCTAGATGGTAACTGTTTACTCACTGGAATTATGTAATCTCACTCCTCTTCCAATACATTTTTCAAGCTCGAGACAATTTATAGACAGTTGATTTGGTCGAGAGATGATTTTGGGGGTGCACCCGTAGAAAACAAAGATTATAGTCTTATAGCCCCACACTTTCTTGCTCAGTTGGGGGCACACGTGTCACTGAAATTTAAAGTTCATACCCTGGTTCATGGTATGATAGTATATGTGAATTTATTTTGTTTTTATACTGTAAAAATTATTTTTAGATATTTATGAAAATATTGTTTTATAAGAAATTAGAACATTTTATTGAATATTTTTATATATATTAAAATAGTTACAATTTTACTTCAAATAAATATTTTAGACCTCTAAATTTATTTCTGGTTACAAAATATACGTTTTCCACTCGCACATTGCATTCTTTGCCTATCTCAAAATTTTTGAGAGTAAATGACCAAAATGCCCTTGTGAGGTTAAAATTACTTTTCTATTGTTTTGAATTGAAAAAAATGTTTTAAATCCTTTAAAATATGATGTTTGGTAATGACTACTTACAGGGGAGGTAAGAAAACTGGTACGAAAGCCTTGCAATGTTTTGGTCGGTATTCGGGGTATGAATGCCTATCGAGACGTCGCGGCGGTTGTCACGAGCTCAATGGGAGTTTCGGGTCGTGACAAACTTAATAACTTTATTTTAATTTCAATTCACATAAGGATATAGTGTTTTGGTTAAAATAGATATTTTTATAAGACGAGTCAGGAAACCCTTATACATAATTGAGGACTCTAGGTTAGCAATTCAACCCATTGAAATAAGTTAAGGAAGAGAGTTAAAATTTAGATGAAGTGTAAGGGATATTGTAATTCTAGGCTCGTTTGATTTGTTATTCTTAGGCTTGTTTGGTTTATTGTTTACCCAATTATCTTGTTGCTTTAATTTTTAATTAGATTAGTTTTAGTTGAGTAATTTTTTGTTTAATTAGAATTCAAATTGTAATTATTTGAATAAAACTAAATTGTTCTAATTTTAGTACTTGGTAAAATTTTTGATCAATTCTTTATGGGGTTGATACTTTGCTTATCGTTATTGTCACAGCTCAAATTTTCGAGCCATGACCGGCACATAAGCCCAATAAGCATAGCTCACCAAGCCCAAGCAAGCCTATTCCATTTGTTTTACTTAACATTTTGTCAACTAATGCAGTCATACGCATTTTCAACCAATGTAAAGATAGCCCATTCACAATGGCATTAACGATTAAAACATATATTCATACATTTTTCACGATATGTAACTCGATAATTACATTACATGAACATATTCACATAACAAAAAGGACCCGTGACCTCCAGCGGAGAAATTACAACAAAAGGGTTGTTGTTGAATGCTAGATGCATACCCAAGAGACGAACTACCGGGATTCCTCGATCTAGGATCCAACGGTCTCCTGATCTGAAAACATGAATTTTTAAAACTATAAGTATGAAACTCAGTGAGCGAATATTAGAAAGGAGCAAGCAATATTAGCTAGGAAATTTGATAATCATAATGCACTGATTGGAAAGGAGATAACTTTTAATCTAGCTAATTTTTTAAACCCTTTCCACCTAACCCGAAATAATTATAAATTCAAGGATAAAGCACCCAACATTCTAGCAAGATAGCAAAATTGACGGTTTATCACAAACTGTCATAGAACAAGGGTTTCACCTACCATACAAATCACATTTTCCATCGAGCACATTCTATCACGCATATATAGATAAAATCACGTGCAATTACATACACCGCCAAGTCTTCTCTATCCTTGGTGGCAAAAAGAGGTATCCATTAGAGCACTCACAGGCGTTACATCTTGCCATCCCTGCAAGCTTCTAGGCGGAGAGTCACGCTTTACCATAGTTCATGCATGAAAGTTCCCAAGAATCGTGGGCGTTGTGTATCGCCGTCCCCACTTTGCTCAACTTTGAGTTTCCAAGAATCGTGGGCGTTACGTATCGTCGTCCCCACTTTGCACACCATTATCGGCATGTGCACTACTCACTTCCCACGTACACGGTTACATTAATTTCACCAAAATTTATTAATAATGCGTATTAGCATAATATAAAGGTACATAGATTTATCACAACCAAATTTCACATCAGTAAAAATAATATTTCACTAAAAGCTTGTTCCCATGGTACCTGTTCTTTTTAAAGAAAGTTGAATAAAATCATTCAAATATTTTATTCAAATATGTTCATATTCCCAAAACTATTTTGAAATGCAAATTCACTCACAAATTTTCAGGAGTCGAATTCGGGTACTTCGACTACAAATCCTTGGGTATAATTTCCTTGCCTTTGTCAAAGGATTCACCACCTAGACATATTGTACAATGAAGAAATTCACCACATTGGTACTAAATAGTAATAAACTAATTTTAGACTATTAACGCATAATATGAAATGCAAATTGTCTGTATATTGTCTAAACGCAGTGTTGACCTAATTCGGCCTATCACCCGATTAAATGGCCAACGCGTCCAATTCAATTCAAATTACTCCATTTCTTTTCTAATACCTCAATTCAACAAATGCAAGCCAAATAACCAAAATTTAGCTTAATCACCTTCACAATTCTTCTTGAAAATTTTGGCCATTGAGGTGCATTCACATTAAAATTTTTCCTATTTGATTTTCACACCACAATTCATCAATTCTCAACTAATTCACTTGATCACAAAATCAATTCATTATTCCCACACTTCACATAGGGTTCGGCCATTGAAGGATACCAAAGATTTTGTGGTTTTCTTCACTTGTTTTCATGCTACACACCATTAATCACCTAAAAACACTAACATCCTCAAAATTAAACCAATTTCAACATCATTTCTTCACCATACCCATTCGGTCATCATGAAACCCATTATGAAAACATACTATTCCACCATGGAAATAAGAAAATAAAGCATGGGTATGATAGATCTCAAGTAAAAATTAAGAAATCTCACTTTTTTCCACTTGATTGCTTGAATTTCCACAATTTCTCTTTGAATTTCTCCACCTAGGGTTTTATTTTTTCTTTCTTGCTTTGGCCGAATATGGGAAGGGAAAAATGGGGATTTATGGGCCGATTTTTCAAGTTAAAAATTAAAAAGTCAAAGCTTGACATGTGGTATTCTATTATTGATCCAAAATTTAAATATTTAACTTTTAATTCTTTAATTCTCCACCACACAATTTTTCATATTTATCCATTTCCATGATGAATAAAATCTCTTGGTTTTGACAAGTGTTGAGGGTAAAAAATTACCGTTTTGCCCTTGAGGTGGCAAAATTATCATTTTGCCCCTATGCTTCGAAAAATACCGAAATTATAATTTTTCACTGCCCAACCTCAAATTATACTCCAAATGATCAATCTTAGTCAAAAATTTTATCCCACATTCAAATTTAATCCTTGGGTAGCAAAATGACCATTTTGCCCCTAAGTAGTCAATATTCTTGATTAACTCCAAATCAGCCATCGAACCCCGAATCACCATTTTAAGTCATTCTGTGGGTTTTAGAATTCTGAAATTCTTCTTAGAATTTCTATTTGGACTAGTTCGAGGCTTAATTCAACTTAATTGTACCACTTGGTATAATACCGACCTTTTGAAAATTTTTTCGAGGTATCTATGGGTCTATAGAGGTCAAGGCCTCACAGTTATACTATCTTTTCAATATGTATACTTGCATAGATATAAATGTAACTGACAAGTTTTTGGCCATTGTTGGGAAATTGTTTCTAGAATTTTTACTAATATTAATACCAAGCAATGTAGTCTTACTTGAAATTTTAATTTTCTTGTTTTAATATTAGTTTTTGTTTGCTTGCAGATATCTTTAGTCATTGTATGCAAAGAAAAAATAGCTTGAATCTTGTTCCTTTTGATCCTAAGATAGAAAGAACTTTTAAAAGACGTAGAAGGAAGAATTTGCAAGTTGCAACTTTAAATTAAACAATGGCTGATGATAACAACAATAATGGCAATAGTGCCGTTAATCTAGTTCCTGAAGAAAATAAAGCATTGCGGGATTATGTTGTTCCTCTTTTGCAAGGTTTACACCAAAGCATTAAAAAACCTTCTATCAATGAAAATAATTTCAAAATTAAGCCAGCATATAATCAAATGATTCAGTCTTTAATCTAGTTTGGTGGGTTACTTAGTGATGATCCTAATTCTCATTTGGTGCATTTCTTGAAATTTTGCGATACTTTCAAATGTAATGGTGTAACTGATGATGCTATCAGATTAAGACTGTTTCCATTTTCTTTAACGGATAAAATAAAGAGTTAGCTCAATTTACTACCTAATGGGTCTATTATTACATGGGAAGACTTGGATCAAAAGTTTATAGCAAAATTCTTTCTGCTTAACAAGACTACAAAAATGAGGAATGATATAATCTCATTCACACAATTTGAAAAAGAATCCTTGTATGAAGCTTGGGAGAGATTTAAAGAACTACTGAGAAGATGTCTATATCATGGGATTCTTGATTGTTTGCAAGTTTAGACATTCTACAATAGGCTGGTTGGTTTAATAAAAACCATAATTGATGTTGTTGCTGGTGGAGCATTAATAGGCAAGAATGTTGCAGATGCTTATAATCTGTTGGAACAAATGGGCTCAAATAATTACCAATGGCCTTTAGAAAGGTCTAGTTCGTGAAAAGTTGTTAGAGCCTATGAAATTGATGCACTTAGTGCCTTAAGTGCACAAGTGGCTGCTTTATCCAAGAAGTTTGACACACTAGGAGGTCATTCTATTCAAAATTCATTTGTAGTCTATGAAATGTTTAGAGATGGCCATTCAAGTGATCAATGTCCATATAATTCTGAATTAGTGCAATTTGTGGGGAATTACAATAGGTAGCAAAGTAATCCATACTCCAATACATATAATCTTGGTTGGAGGAACCACCTTAACTTTTCGTGGAACAACTCAAGGCCTTTAAATCTAAAACCCATCATGCCCCATTGTTTTCAACAATAAGCTAGACCACCAATTCTTGAAAAGAAGTCTTAATTGAAAAAATTTTTCATGCAATACATATCAAAGACTAATGCTATAATTCAAAGCCAATGAGCCTCTTTAAGAAATCTTGAGACCTAAATGGGATAGCTTGCAAATTCCATCAACAATAGACCATAAAATGCCTTACCAAGTGACACATAAATCAATCTTAGAGGTAAGGAACAATGCAAAGCAATCATTTTAAGGAATGGAAAAGAAATTGAAGAGGTAAATGAAAAAGCAACTGAATATGTGAAAAAATATGTTGATGAGGAGGAAGGAATGTATGAAAAAGCAATTGAAGTTGAGCAGAAAGAGAATGAGAAAGTTGAAAATCAAAAGACTTCTCAAGTCATCCATCATTCTCCATTTTTCCCTAAAAGCTCTAAAAGTAAAAGCTTGAAAAGCAATTTTAGAAATTCATCAATGTCTTCAAGAAATTACACACAAATATTCCCTTTGCTGAACTTTAGGAACAAATGCAAAGCTATGTCAAGTTTTTGATGGACATCTTTTCCAAAAAGAGAAAATTAGGTGAGTTTGAAACTGTCTCCCTTAAAAAAGAATGTAGTGCAATTCCCCAAACTAAACTACCATCAAAACTCAATCATCCAGGTAGTTTTATAATCCTTTGCACTTGGTAATTTATTTTTTACAAAAGTTTTGAGTGATTTAGGTACAAGTATAAATTTAATGCCTTGTCAACTTTTAAGAAACTAAGTTTGAGGGAATGCAAATTCACTTATGTTACTTTGTAGTTGGTTGATCGCTCTTTTATCTACCTTAGGGGAATTATTGAAGTTGTTTTTGTCAGGGTAGATGAATTTTTTTTAGTTGATTTTATAATTCTTGACATGGAAGAAGATAAACAAATTCCAATCATCATTGGGGGCCCATTCTTGGCAATTGCCAAAGCCTTGATTGATGTTGAAAAAGGTAAACTCACTTTGAGATTTTAAGATCAACAAGTAGCATTTAATATTTCGAAACTTTAAAATTGCTTATGACATTTGAAGACTGCTTTTTTGTGAGTGTGTTAAGTTTTTTTTTTTTTTTTATGCTGGAAGTTCTCGCAGGACCCAGTTATCTTGTATATATTTTATTAATAAACGTAAAAGTGAAGTACAAAAAGGAGGGGGGCATAAAACCGTACCTCCAGAGTTACAAGAGATAGAGAAATATCGAGAAAAGTACCTAGGATGGAGTGTTTCATTTTATGACCAAATGTTTTACTATCGTCATAAAATTGAGACACTTCCACATTACAGGATTCTACTAGTAAAGGAAAAAGGAAAGAACAGAAATAAATGAGGAGTACTACTCCCTTACAAAGATTTAAAGCGAACATAAGGTAAATTAGCTTTATCTAATCTGAGGATACCTTTGAGGAGACCTTCAGCTTGTGTGTAAGTCTGCAAGTGTTGGTGTGTATGGCCTTGGTTAGAGAGATGATCTGCTGCCTGATTGCCTTCTCTATAGATATGCATGATCCGAAAAGAAAGTCCCCTTAAACATCTGCGAATAGAGGCAATGAGGTACCTGATTCTAGAAGAACCCTGATGTCCTTGTTCAATCATCTGTACAACCACTTTTGCATCCATCTCTATCCAAAGTCGGGTAACGTTAAGCTCAATACACATGAGTAACCCTCTATGGAGTGCCATGAGTTCTGCCTGCAGTGAGTTTTGCTGTCCAAGGTTTTCAGAAAAGCCAAAGATCATAGTACCTGTGTGGTCTCGCAGAAGTCCCCCTCCAGCAGCGTTTTGGAAGTTGTGCTTGGAACTGCCATCGACATTCAACTTAAACTCACCTGCCGATGGTTTATGCCAAGTGAAGAATTCTGGTGGTTTAGAGGAAGTCTGTTGAAATTTTAATCCCCATGCCTGCCCGATCTGTAGGTCCCCCCTCCATTGCCAGTGTTGGAATTGCCTCCCATGAAAAAGTTGATGGATGAGTTTTAGAACCTTCCACACCACTCTGTTAGGATGCATGCCGAGGTTTCTGTGTTTTGCATCGTTTCTTTCAACCCATAAGAACCAGAATATAAGAAGAGGCAATAGTGTACGTATGTGCCCTTTTTTTGAGTAGTCGCCAGAATAGAACCAAGCCCATAAGATTTGAGAAACATTCCGGGGATGAACTATGTTGATTTGGAAATATCTAGAAAAATAAATCCAAACCTGCATGGCGATCGGGCATTCCCACATGACGTGTAAGATGGACTCCTCTGAATTGCAGTGTTGGCACTTGGAAGCTAATTGGAAGCCTTTGGTTTTCAGTCACAAATCCATTGGGATCCAATCCTGTAATAGCCTCCATAAAAAGAAAGAGATAGTAAGGGGGATACTTTTATGCCAACATAGGTTGAGAGCTGGGTTTACTGGCTGTCGTTGACGAATACTCTCCCAAGCAGACTTAGTTGTAAAATGCCCATCCGGAGTAAGTGCCCAATATATCCTATCTTCATCGGAAGGATCGATCGGGATCTTCAGAATTTCCTCCACAACATCCTCTGCCAACACACTATTCAGCTTCTCCACATCCCATTTATCACCATCATAAAAAAAAGAGACTTTCGTCGTAGATGATGTGAATGACGGATACTGATTAACCAATGGCTCTTCACCCATCCAGCAATCATGCCAGAAGAATAGATTACCCTTACCAACTCGCCATCTAATATGTTGTTCTGTATCAAAGGAGCTGGCAAGCATTCGTTTCCAGAGTTGAGAATCATGGAGTTTCGGCTGAACGTACCTCGGGATTTGGCCTGCATAATATTTCATTCGCATAAAACGGGACCACATGCTATTACATGATGTGAACCTCCACCAGAGTTTCATGCTGAAGGCCTTGAACACATCACCTAATCCTCGGATGTCCAGTCCGCCCTTACTTGATGGGAAAGTGACTTTATGCCAAGCGCCTCAATGAATGTGTCTTGTACCGGATGAGCCTTCCCATAAGAAATTGTTGAACATTCTGTCAATTTTTTCGATCACTACCCCTGGTGGTTTGAGGACTTGCAGTAGGTACATAGGAAGAGAGGATAGAACACTTCTCAGCAGAGTAATACGGCCCCCTGGTGACAATATCTTATTCTCCCACCCTGAGATACGATCTCGAATCTTTGTAATTAAGGAATAAAAAAGGATCACCTTTTTTCGCCCTTTATATATTGGAGCACCGAGATAAGTAACAGGCAGTGATTTGTGCTGAAAGCCAGTGGTGTGAGCTATGATCTGCCTTCTTGATGGTGGGCAGCTTGCGGCTGTGATAAAACAACTTTTCTGAGGATTGACCTGCTGTCCAGATACCTGCTCATATTCCTGTAAAAAACTTAAAATTTTCTGCAAGGCTGAACGGCATCCGTTAGTGAAAATCATAATATCATCAACAAAGGCAAGGTGACTAATGGGCATTAAGCAGCCGGATAAGTAATGCAATGAGATATAGCGGTTGAAAAGGTTATTAATCCCCCTAGAAAGATATTCTGCAGATAAGATAAAGAGAAGGGGAGAGATAGAGTCACCCTGTCTTAAGCCCCTCTCGGACTTAAAATATCCCACCATGGAACCATTGAACAGCAGAGAGAACCAACAATTAGAAATGCAGGTCTTGATCATACTTATCCAGTGAGCGTTGAAACCAAATTGCTCTATCATCAAGAAAAGGAAATCCCAACTCAGTCGGTCATAAGCTTTAGCCATATCCAATTTTAAGACAACATTACCTCCCCTTGGTTTGGCATCAAGCTTTCCCACTAGTTCTTGTGCTAATAAGATATTGTCACTGATAAGATGCCCATTGACAAATCCACTTTGATTTTCTGAAATGATAGCTGGGAGAATTTTGGACAACCTGTTAGCCAAGAGTTTAGTTACTATCTTGTTTAAGACAGTACATAAACTAATGGGACGAAAATCACTCCATTGACAGGCATTTGGCTTTTTTGGCAGCAGGACTAGAGTAGTGGAAGTAATTCCACGAGGAAACGGTGACCCTCTAAAGAAATCCAGTACTGCATCCAGAAGATCTTGCTTGATTATGTCCCAGCAATGTTGGTAAAATAGGGAAGAAAAACCATCCGGGCCAGCCACACTATCCTTATTGATGTTATACACTGCGTCTTTGACCTCTTGGAGAGACGGTTCTGCACATAGAAATTCATTATCAGTAGAAGAGACGATCCGAGGGATAAGAGAGGCGTCGATCCGAGTGTGTTAAGTTATTTGACAAAAGATATCTTTTTGAAGAATATCCCAATGATTCTCTTAAAGCATGTTTAGTTGCTAATTCTGACAAGGATGATAAAGAATTTATTAAATGTTCAAATTTGTTAAATGCTCGTTACTTATAACTAATCATCAATTTGAGTCTTTAGATGTTTTAGCTTCTTTAATGCCTACTTCTAAGTCTTCCATTGAAAAACCACCTACTTTAGAACTCAAACCTTTGCCCACACACTTGAGGTATGTTTTTCTTGGAAAATCCTCTACTCTTCCTATTATTATTTATGCTTCTCTTACTAAAATGTAATAAGACAAGTTATTGAGGACACTTAGAGAATTCAAGCAAGCAATAGGGTGGACCATAGCTCATATTAAGTGAATTAGCCCTTCTATTTACATGAACAAAGTTTTTCTTGAGGAAAATCACAAAGCTACAATTGAAAAGCAAAGAATATCGTACCCCATCATGAAAGTAGTCAAGAAAGAAATTGTCAAATGGTTGGATGCTGGATAATTTATCCTATTTTTGATAGCTCATATGTAAGTTTGGTCCAATATGTTCTTAAAAACAAGAAGAATGACTGTGTCTCTAGTGATAATAATGAGCTTATTCTAACAAAAACTATGACTAGATGGAGAGTTTGCATGGATTATCATAAGCTTAACAAAGCTAGAAGGAAATGTCATTTCCTTCTATTATTCATTGATCAAGTGTTAGATCAACTGGTTGGTAAGGAATATTATTGTTTTCTATATGGTTATTCTGGTTATAACCAAATTGCTATTGCCCTTAAAGATTAAGAAAAGACCATTTCTACTGTTGGCTCCATTAGTTTTTTATGATAATAATACATTCCCATTCATTTGTGTCTAATATTTCTACTTGAGTGTGCAGGACAAAAATTATATGCAAATAATAAATAAATTATTTAAAGGCATATATCGAAAGTCTTATAAATAAGTAGCCAAAATTTAGCAACAAAATAGAAGTCTCCTAGCCGAATAATGAAGGGTGTTGATAAGCTAAAATTCAAATTGGAAGTTGACGGGTTCAAGAGTATTGAGAGGCAGAAAAGACTTAGTCAATCAAGAAATAGGTTAGTTGACTAAAAGCCTATTGCTAGAAATCTTGTCAAGCCCAACCCAAAATACTTGTTGGTCATATATGTGACTGATAGAGTGATCGTATATTTGAATAACCCAGAAATATATTCAAAACTCGGTATTGTACCTAGAAATACAATTGAGATGATTTAAACCTCGAACAAGTTTAAATAAGGATTTTAAGAGTGAAATTGAGGATTTCACAATCTAGGGATTACTCAAAATAGTGATTTGGAGTTTGAGGTCTGATTTGGAGTTAGTCGGGAATATTGATTGATTAGGGGCAAAACGATCATTTTGCCGTTTAAGGACAAAATGGAGATTTTTTTGAAAAGCTTTTGGCCCCATTTGATTAAGATTGATCAATTGAAGTGTTATTTGAGGTTGAAAAGTGGGAAAAATATAATTTCGGTACATTTCAGAGTATAGGGGCAAAATCGTAATTTTTTCGCTTCGGGGGCAAATCAGTAAATTTTTTCCCCAGCACTTGTCAAGACCAAGGGATTTTATTCAGCATGGAATAGGATGAATATGAGAAATGTGTGGTGGAGAATTAAAGGATAAAAGTCAAATAATTAAAATTTTGGACGAATTAGGTGGTGACAAGTGGCAAGTCATTATATTTTATTATTAAATTATAAAAATCAACTTATAAGCCACATTTTCTCTCACCTAAGTCAGTCTAAACTAGAATCAAAGGGGAAAAAAGAAAACAAAGAGGAAAAACAAAAAGTAGCCAATAAATCAAGAGATTTCAAGGATTTTTCAAAGATCAAGCAACATAAAGGTATAATTTCTTTAGTTTTGCTTGAAACCTAGCTTACCCATGCTTTACTTCTCATTTTCTATGGCTGAATATTGAATTATCATGCTGAAATTGTGAAGGCCGAATGGGTATGGGAGAGATTTGATAATGGAAATAATTTGATTTTTAGTTATGTTGATGTTTAGTGATAGTTAAGCATGTCTAGAAACAAAACAACAAGAAAAGAATCTATTTTCCCCACCAATTTTCCATGACCGAATGCTTTAGGATATGTGTGTGAAATGAAATGATTTCATTTCAAATGAGATGGTTTTGAAATTGATCAATTATGGTGGAAAATTGATGTAGGAAAAATTTTAGTGACAATGCCCCATTATAGTCGAATTTTTGGAGAGAAATTGGCTGATGGAAATTGAGGAAATTGATGAGAATTTAAGGCATTTTGGTAATATTTGATGAATTATGAGGTTATAAATTAAATGGGAATGTTTGGTGCAAAAATAGGGATTTTACTTAATAAGGGTAAAAACGTAATTTGTGGTCTAAGACTAATACATTGACCCATATTTACAGTAATTGAGTATTATGGATATAATTGAACTATTAACAATTTAAATGGGTCAAATTGGAGTTAAATTGAGGATTTTAGCAATTTAGACAGTGTGTAGGCGAATCGGTCGGACACCGTAGTTAAACGATTGTCCGAACCATTTTTACCTCATTTCCATACATCATATAGAGCCTGAAATCATTTATTGTGGTTGAATACAAATAATTGAAAATGTGTTGAAAATTTTGTATAGGGGGTGAGCCATTGGACACGGGTAAAGGATTGTATTCGTGGACTGGAAATAGGAGTATCTCTACTCCTAATACTGTGAGTAATCTTACTATCGTCTTAATTATCTAAAGTAGGTTTTTATCCGATTTTATGATTTTATAGAAAATGAGTTTAAATGGAAAAACCATTTTGTTTTATAAACAACAATTTGATTTAAAGAAATGAATT
Source organism: Theobroma grandiflorum (assembly GCA_036013995.1). Taxonomy (NCBI): domain Eukaryota; kingdom Viridiplantae; phylum Streptophyta; class Magnoliopsida; order Malvales; family Malvaceae; genus Theobroma; species Theobroma grandiflorum. The sequence continues at coordinate 13,667,948 of CP142126.1, forward strand.
TTATGAATTTTGCAGAAATTAAATAGTGATTTTAGAAATTAGAGTAATTGGAGACTACTTGATTGTGTTATAAATTGTGTTTTAAATTATATGGCTTATAGCAATATATGAGCATGGATGGCTAGACTGGTTTGTGTTAAAAAATTATATATACTATGTATTCAGCCTTGATAGGCTAGATTGCAATAAATTGCCATATCATGCTAGTTAAGATTTTATAAATAAGATGGTAGATAAAATAATTCATAATCCATGCAGTGGAGGTTTTGTGGGCCAGCCTAAGAGAGGGGGCACTGAATCAGATTTACTTTACCTCAATCGGAGATCAGTGTGTAGGGCATTTTCGGAGGTAAAGTTTGAGTGCACTCCACGTGGACCACCGCGTGAGAGTGAGACTCAGCCAATGCCAAGGAATGGCTAGATACTATTTTTAATATAAAAATATGTTCATGTGTATACTACACTGAACAGCCTTGGCGGTCTCGGTTATATGCCTTGGCCGGGGTATCACCGAGAAAGATTTTGGTAGGAGCCAAGTTAAGATTTTGAGAAAGTCATAAGCCATATTATTTATTCGGACATAAGCCATAGTAATTATTCGAGTAAAATGATTCTATTTTACTCAGTTAAAATGAGTTAAGATGAGGTGAAATGTAATACAAAGAATAAATTTAAATTTGTCTCATTTTACTCGACTTTAGATAGTTTAGATGGTATCTGTTTACTCACTGGGATTTTATAATCTCACCCCTCTTGCTATCCACATTTCAGGCTCAGGACAGATTGTGAATAGTCGATTAAGACGAGAACAAACCATAGAGTTGCATCCTAGAAAGTAAGAGTTCACAGTTCCATATCATTGTAGTCAATTGGGGGCCCACGTATCACTGTAAAAGAAATTGTATACTTTGGTTATTTGCATTTTAGTATGTATGAATATATTTAACTTTTACGCTATAAAAATTATTTACCGATGTTTCTATAAATATTGTTTTATAAAAAAAAAATTAGTTATTTTATTGAATATTTTTATTATATTGATATATTCAAAATTTTGTTTCAAACTTATGTTTTAGACGTTTAAATTTATTTTCAAACTATGGAATTTGTGTCTTCTACACATTTATTACGTTTTTGGTCGTGTTTTGAGATTTTCAAGAAAGATGATGAAAATGCTTGTGTGAGCTAGAAAATAATATTTTAATGTTTTTATTGGGAAACGAATTGAAATTTTTGAAATATGATGTTTAATGATTATTGCTCATTAGGGAAGTGCGGAAACTGATACGAAATCCTTGCGGGGTTTCTGTCAGTATTCGGGATGTGAATACCTATCGAGACTTCGCGGCAGTTGTCATGGGCCTGATGGGGAGTTCCAGGGCGTGACAAATATGAACTTCAAGATAGAATCAACTTAATCAACTAAGATGGAAGTTAGTCGACTAAGTGCTCATTGCCAGAAACTGAGATAAGGAAATAGAGATGACTTAGTCGACTAAGACATATGTTAGTCAACTAAAAGCATTCTATTTGAAAATTTGAATTGAGCAATAGAAGATAGATTAACGGCCAGATTTGCTACTAAAATATTTCCAACGGTCAGAAACTACCTAACACTCATTAGAGCTGATTTCTTAAGCATAAAAAGGACTTCCAATGGTTAGAGAAACAATTTTGAAGGCTTCCAAGTTCAGAAAAAGAGAAAAATAATAAAAACTCTTAGCATTTTTACTGCATTTTTCTCCTATCTTTATATTTGAGATAAGCACTTCACTTTGTACCGCTTAGATCAACTTGGTAATCATAGATACTTCTTTATTTCTTTTCTTCTTGTACACTTAAAGTGAGCGAGTCACTTTAAGGGATCTATTCAAGCTTGGATTGCTTGATTAAGTGTATAAGTTCTAACTTAGCTTGTAAAAGTTAGTTGTTGGGTTTTGGTTGATCTCGGTAAAAACCATTATGAAAGGTTTTGGCTGAGCCTGGTAAAAGCCATTGTAAAGCTTGGTGAAAGCTTGTCAATTTCACCGTTCATAGTGGATTGATTTGGAAAATCCTTAGTTGAATAATCAAGGTAGTGGATGTAGGTCTTGGATCGAACCACTCTAAATCCCTATGCATTATCAACTATGTTTTTATTTTTATTGCCTTTTAAATTATTCCCTCATCTTGCTAAAAGCCAAAAACTGATATTCACCCCCTTTCTAACACATTTATTTGGGACCAACAAGTGGTATCAGAGTAAGTTATTTATTTTTTAACATCCAACACCTTTTGGGAAGATCCAAATGGCTCTTCAAAAATCCATAGTTGTTGAAGGATAGTCCATAAACAGACTACCTCTATTTGGTGGTTCAAATTACCCATATTAGAGTACTAGGATGTCAATATATATTAGAGCAATAGATTATGAGATGTGGGATGTCATCATTGATGGTCCTTTTATTCCTTCAACCTTAAATGTAGTCACAAACAAGTTGATTTCTAAGCTAAGGTTTGAATGGACCAAAGTTGAAACCAAAAAAGTGCAAACAAATTTCAAAGCGATAAACACTTTGCATTGTGCCTTAACTCCCACTGAATTCAACAAGGTATCAAGTTGTACCACAACTAAACAAGTGTATGACAAACTTAGAGTTATCCATGAAGGGACTTCACAAGTCAAAAAGTCCAAAATAGCTCTTCTAACTTACAATTAAGAAGTGTTCAAGATGGAACCTAGTGAAGACATCACTAGTATGTTGGATAGGTTCACCAACATTACAAATAAACTTAACTAATTAAGAAAGCCTATCCTTGAACTTGAATTAGTGAAAAGACTTCTTAGAAGCCTACCTAAAACTTGGAAGCCAAAAGTGACTGCCATTAGAGAAGTTAAAGATTTAAATGTCATCACATTTGATGAAATATGCAGGTCTCTTCTTACTCATGAGCTGAAGCTTAAAGAAGAAAAAGAAGAAGACAAAAAGAAGAAAAAGAAAAAAAGAAAAACATTACCGTAAAAGCAACCACACTTAAAGAAGAATTGAAAAATCTATCTTGTGATGATGATGAGGAATTAACAATGGTAGCACAAAACATCAGAAGATTGATAGGACAAAAAGATAAAAGGTTGGCTAAGAAAAGTTATAAAAGAGAACAAAGTTCTTCATGAAAAAACAAAAACAAAAACGAATCCAACAAGAGGGAATATGTCATTTGTTATGAGTGCAAGAAACTGAGCCATTTCAAGTCAGAATACCCTTTGCTGAAGGAGGAAATGCTTAAGAAAAATAAAAAATCAAAGAAAGTAATGGTGGTTGCCACTTGGTCGGATAGTGATGCCTCAAGTTCTTAAGTTGATGAAGAAAAGGTGGAAGAAAGAACAAATCTGTGTTTGATGGCAATGGATGATGAATTCGAGGTATCTTCATCTCCTTGTGATATTTCTATTGATGAATTATAAGAAGAATATGAGTGCCTTTATCATGAATTCAAAAAACTCTTTTCAAAATACAAGACTTTAAAAAAAATGGCCTCATCTCTTGAAACTGATTTGCAAAAGATAAAACATGATTTTAACTCTGTTTTTTAGCAAAGAAATTTTCTACAAATTGAATTAGAACATTCAAAAACAAATTTTGAAGTTTTGAAATTGGAGCTAGACAACAAAACTGAAGCTTTGCAAAAAACAATTGATGAAAACATTGCTTTCAAATGTTTGGAAAAAGAAACATCAAAGAGAAACACATATTTCAAGAAAAATTCTGATAATGCTTCATCTCAATGTTATAATTGTGGAAAACTTGGACATTTATCTTATGACTGATATAAAAAAAATAAGCATGATAAAAATAAGAAAAATTTAGGTTCCAAAAGGATCCTGTATTGCGGCTAACACTCAATGACCCGTCAAAATATGGGTATCTATTAAAAAAGCTAAAAATTTGTTCTGGAAGTTGAGCTGAACCTAAAAGACACATGTTCAAGAGCTCAACTAAAGGAGAGTAGCCTTGGTATATGGACAATGGATGCTCAAGGCATATGACTAGAAATGAAATGTTGTTTGCTCAATTGGACAAGAAAAATGGAGGTACCATATCCTTTGGTGATAATTCAAAAGGTAGAATCCATGGCATAGGAATGGTTGGTAAGAACTCTCAAGCTCAAATTACTCATGTGTTGTTGGTTAAAGGTTTGAAACATAATTTATTAAGCATCAGCCCATTGTATGATAAAGGGTTTTAAGTGTGTTTTTATTCCAATAAATGTGAGGTGATAGACATTAGCACCAATAAAACTTCATTCATAGGAGAAAGAATGAAAAATATGTATGTTATATTTCTTGAAGATCTTGAAATTGATAGTGAAACATGTCTTATAGCAAATGAAGAAAATGATAGTTGGCTATGGCATATGAGACTTAGACATGTGAGCATGCATACCATTTCAAAATTAATAAGAAAAAATCTAGTCATAGGACTACCTGAACTTAAATTTGAAAGTGATCAAATTTGTGATGCATGCCAACTAGGAAAACAAGTTAAAACATCTTCTAAAACTAAGAAAATTGTCTCCACCTCTAGACATCTTGAGTTACTGCACATTAATTTGTTTAGTCCAATTAACACAACTAGTCTAGGTGGCAAATCATATGGATTTGTTATAGTTGATGACTACTCTAGGTATACTTGGGTCTACTTTCTTACTCATAAAAATGATGCACTTCTAGCATTTATAAATCATTGTAAGATAGTTGAAAATGAAAAAGGACTAGCCATAGTTAGTATTAAGGTTGATCATGGAAGTGAGTTTGAAGGAGATGACTTTGAAAATTCTAATAATCAAAAGGGGCTGGAACATAATTTTTCTGCACCTAGGACACCCCAGCAAAATGGAGTTATAGAGAGGAAAAATCAAACCTTAAAGGAAATGGCTCAAACCGTGTTGTGTGAGAACAATTTACCTAACTATTTTTGGGCTGAGGTTGTGAACACAACAACATATATTCTTAATAGAGTCTCAATTAGAGCCATGATATCAAAGACTCCATATGAACTTCAAAAGGGTAGGAAACCAAATATCTCCCACCTTAGGAGTTTTGGTTGTAAATGTTTTGTACTAAATAATGGAAAATATTCACTAGGAAAGTTTGATGCAAATAGTGATGATGCAATATTTTTAAGATATGCATTAAAATCAAAGGCCTATAGAGTTTTCAACAAAACGACTTTAATTGTTGAAGAATCAATCCATGTAGTTTTTGATGAGTCCAATGCCCTACAAAGGGAAATTTATGTTGATGAATATGATGTGGAGAACCTAGAAAAGCAAATGGAAGAAATAAGTTTAGAAAACAACAAGAACAATGAAGAAAGCTTACATAGAAGAGAAACTGAAACTCCATCTCTATAAAGTTTACAAAGAATAGAAAATCAGCATAGTGATCTTCCAAGAAGTTAGAGATGTGTAAAGGACCATCCACAAGAGCAAATCATAGGTGATATTACATAAGGTGTCAAAACTAGGAAAGGAATTAGAGAGACATGTGAGTTTTCAGCTTTCATCTCTCACATAGAACTTAAAAGTTTTGAAGAAGCTGAAAAAGAGAAAAGCTGGATAATGACCATGCAAGAGGAACTTGATCAATTCAAAAAAAACCATGTATGGTCATTAGTCTCTAGACCTTTAAATCACCCAATTGTTGGCACAAAATGGGTGTTTAAAAACAAGGTAGATCAGTAAGGAAATGTCATTAGGAACAAAGCTAGGCTAGTGGCCCAAGGGTATAACCAAGAGGAAGGAATAGACTATGATGAAACCTTTGCCCCTATTGCTAGGATAGAAGCTATAAGATTGTTGCTTACATTTGCATGTTATATGAACTTTAAATTATTTCAAATAGATGTAAAAAGTGCTTTCTCAAATGGTTTGATCCAGGAAGAAGTTTATGTTAAACAACCACCTGGATTTGAAAACTTTGAAAAACCAAATTATGTTTTCAAACTTCATAAAGCCTTGTATGGATTGAAACAAGCTCTTAGAGCTTAGTATGAGAGGCTTTCAAAATTTCTAGTTGAAATAGGGTATGTTAGAGGAAGCATTGATACAACATTATTTATTAAAAAAATGCTTAAATGATTTAATTGTTGTTCAAATTTATATGGATGACATTGTGTTTGGTGTAACTAATGAGGCTTTATGGAAGAACTTTGCTGAAAAGATGTAGGGTGAATTTGAATGAGCATGATGGGAGAGCTGAAATTCTTTCTTGGCCTTCAAACCAAACAAAGTAAGGAAGGAATCTTCATCAGCCAAGAAAGATATATTCAATACATTCTAAAAAGGTTTGACATGTTGAAGCTGAAGCCAATTAGCACACCAATGAGTCCATCGACCAAACTTGATGCTGATGAAAAAGGAAAAGTGTAGACCAAAAACTCTATAGAGGTATGATTGGATCATTACTTTACTTAACAGCAAGTAGACAAGATATTCAATTTAGTGTGTATTTATGTGCAAGATTTCAGTCACAACCAAAAGAACCACACTTGACTGCTGTTAAGAGAATCTTTAAATACCTCATAGAAACTCAAACTTGAGGAATATGGTATTCTAAAGAATCATCATTCAATCTTGTAGGCTATTTGGATGCAGACTTTACAGGAAGCAAAACTGATAGAAGGAGCACTAGTGGAACATGACAATTTCTAGGAAGTATGCTAGTATCCTGGTCAAGTAAGAAACAAAATTCTGTAGCACTTTCTACAGTTGAAGCAGAGTATATTTCTTTAAGTAGTTATTGTGCTCAGATTTTGTGGATTAAACAACAACTAAAAGATTTTGGAATAATAGTGCATAATGTACCAATATTCGATGATAACACAAGTGCAATCAATATCAAAGAAACTTGTGTAGCATTCTAAGACTAAACACATTGAAATTAGACACCACTTTGTTAAAGATCATGCAGTGAAAGGTGCCATTAAAATTGAATTTGTTAATACTCTACAACAATTAGCTGATATATTCAAAAAGCCTCTAAAAAAGGAAAGATTTTATGAAAATAGAAGAAATTTAGGTATGGTTAATGTGCAGGAACTTTAAGAAAATTTCTTAGTTTTGTTTCCTAAAACAATAGGCACTTAGTTGACTAAGAGGAGCACTTAATCAACAAAGAGTATTCTGTCTTTTTAAATAATAAGACTCAGTCAATTAAATACAGAAAGAATAAAATAATGAAAAGAAACTACCTACCAAGTGAAAGAATAGAAAAGAAAAACTGCCTAACCAAAAATAAATTTAGAGGGAAATTTTTGAAATTTAAAGGATGAAGCTACAAACTATATTTAAACAAGGGGAGACAGATAGTTTTTGAAACAATTAAACTGCCCTTAACTCATTTTCTTTATTCTAAAACTGACTCACCTGAAACTAAAACCCTCCCCTATCAAACTCATAAAACCCTAAGTCAAAATTTCCTCAAAACAAAATGGCAAAATCCTCTTTGTCTAAAGAGCTTCTAGAGAAGAAAAATAGTAAACGGTCACTAGAAGAAAGTTAGGAAGCATAAATACCAAAGAAAAAGAAAAAGGTTGTATCCACCTCTGAAATCATGAAGTCTAGGAAAAAGTAAATCCAAAAGAAGGATAAAACAGAGAAAAAGAAAGAGAAAGGGAAATCCTCCAAGAAAGGTAAAATCCCATTCTCTAAATTTAAAAACAAAGCCCATGAGGATAGGTTCAAGAAAATTGAAAATGCACCGATCACTTATGGAAAGTTTATAGACTGGAACAGTTTTGATGAAGTGCTTGAATTTCAAGTAGTGTTATCGGATTATTTTGAGGAAATGAAATTCAAATATTTTAGTACTTTTGAGAATTGATCCTATAGTGCTAGTCTTGTAAAAGAATTTTATGTAAGTATAGCACGTGATAAGGATGAGCTTAAGGATTCTGATGATTTCATTGATGATGATCTCAATGTCTTTTTAAATGGAAAAGAATTTACTATGACTGTTGCTAAGTTAAGAAGTTTACTTAAAATTGAATGTGAAGAGGGTGAGTTTGAATTTCTTGCGAATTATGATCCTTCATCCCTGTGGGAGATAATCACAGGGAAAAAAGAGAAATATTCATTCAAAAGTAATGTCGGTCGATCACAAGTCCTCAAATTAGAATTTTAAATTACTTTATTATTGCTAATGTTCATGGAAGAAGTGGAAGTTTCAATTATGTCAACCTTCAGGACTTATGGCTAATGGAACATGCCTTCAATGGTAATCCACTCAATCTATGCCACTTCATGATTGAAAGAATGAAAGATGCCTATAGAGTAGATAAAGTGAATCTGCCATATGGAAATGTTATCACATCACTGATTCAAAAAAAGGGAATTTAGAGTTCAAGGTATGCAATGGATTAGGTAAAAAGCAGGGACCAAGCTATTTATCTTAGGAGTCTACCTAAGATGGGATATAAGCTTGAAGGAGAGAAGTATATTAAAACCCTCAAGGCCAGTCCAAGAAGGGATTCTTCCCTCATTGCTTAACCAGAATTTGCCTTATCCCAATTTTCGAATGAAATGTTTCTGAACCTGTTGATGCTAATGGATGGAAAGCTCACTGATTAGGGAGCAAAAATTCAAAGAATTGAAGAAAAGCTAGTAGAGTTGGAAAGCATGATGAAGGAAAAACAAAAATGCCTTTTGAGCCTGAAGCTGACGATACCTCTGTTACCTCAAGCCAAGCTCCATCAGCACAACCATCTAAAGGTCCTGCCTTCCAAGTAAAAGGGTCTACTTTTCAAGCTGCATGCCCTATTTTTTAGGTTGAAGGTTCCACTTACCAGACTGCAAGTTCTGCCCTCCAATCTGACGATCCTGAACCAGGGGTTAATCAATCAAGAAAATCCCCCTCTCTTGAGCCATAAAACTAAGGTGAATATGATCAAAGTATTGAGGTACTTGGCTCAGTTGATGAAAAACCTTCATCTGATCCTCAACCTCAACCATCTTCTCTTAAATTTGATAAGGTTTCAATCATGGGACTTTTTCATCAAATGGTTTAAGAAGAGCAGGTTGAGAAAGAAGCAGCTAAAGCAAAAGCACAACAAGCCACATTTGAACCAGCTCATACTACAAAGGGGCCATCTAGGAAAGAAAAAGAAAAAGCCACTACTACTCCACAAGCCAAATCCAAACCACCAGGAAAAGGTATAAAGACCATGGCCACTAAGACCAAATTTGTCAAAAGAAGAAAATCCTCTAGGATATCTAAAAAGGCTAGATCATTAGCCATTTCCTCCCCTCAAAATTCACTCAAAATTTTTGATAAATCATCACCTGAACCCTTTCCACAGAAATTATCACCTCAACCTTCACCATAACAAGCACCACTTGAACCCTCTCTAGAACATCTCAATGTCCAGTACTGCACTAGTGAATCTTCATCCTTTGATTCTTCAGAGACTGAGTAAACACCCTTTAATTTGATGCTGACAAAAGGGGGAGAAGTAGGGAAAATAAATAAATAAAATGTTAAGGTAGAGGTACTAGAAAAAATATTATAGTAGATGTACCAAAAATTCATAAAGATTTAGGAATTTAAATCTAGCTAGGTTGTCTATGCTAGTTTGTTTATAGTAAGAAACTTAGGGGAGAATAAAAGTTGAAATATGCCAAAAGCAATTTAGAAACTCTAACTGCTATCTTTATTTTTACTGTCAATTGAACAATTGAATTTGACTTAGTTATTTATGTAATTATGGTAAAAATTTGATGCTGAGTAGTTGTTTAGTTGCTGATGATTGAATATTTAAATATGTTATTGAGTTTTTGCTGTTGTTCAAAGACTTGGTGCTGATATTAGGTTGTTATGCTAATGATTGAATCTTTAATATGATATTGTGAATGGAATGTGTTTGTGAATGTATATGGATGCTAGTCACACTATATCTATTGGACAACTAATGTTGATCATTCTATGAGTCTGCATAAATATATTTTGAATATATAATGTCATTGTATGTATGACATAAATAAAAACTTGCTGAAATGAAAAGTAAAATATGCACACACTAAGGCGGAGCATACACTTAAGGGGAAGACATCTTCATTTTGTGCAGAGCTGAAATGAACAAATGGACATTATGCTCTTACTCAAGGAACGTTTTGTCATCATCGAAAAAGGGGGATTGTTGGCTCCATTAGTTTTTGATGATAATAAAACATTCCCATTCATTTGTGTCTAATATTTCTACTTGAGTGTGTAGGACAAAAATTGTATGCAAATAATAAATAAATCATTCAAAGGCGCATATCAAAAGTCTTATAAATAAGGAGCCAAAATGTAACACCAAAATAGAAGTCTCCTAGTTGAATAATGAATGGTGTTGATCAGCTAAAATTCAAATTGTAAGTTCATGGGTTCAAGAGTATTGAGAGACAGAAAAGACTTAGTTGACTAAGAAATAAATTAGTTGACTAAAAGCCTATTGCCAAAAATCTGAACTTCAAGACAAAATCAACTTAATCGACTAAGAAGGAAATTAGTCGACTAAGTGCTCATTGCCAGAAGCTGAGATCAGGAAATAGAGACAACTTAGTCGACTAAGACATATGTTAGTCGACTAAGAGCATTCTGTTTAAAAATTTGAATTAAGCACTAGAAGATAGATTAATAGTCAGATTTGCTATTAAACTATTTTTAATGGTCAGAAACTGCTTAACACTTATCGGAGCTGATTTCTCAAGTATAAAAGGTACTTCCAACGACTAGAGAAAGAATTTTGAAGGCTTCTAAGTTCAAAAAAAGAGAAAAATAGCAAAACCTCTTAGCATTCTTACTATACTTCACTCCTATCTTTGTATTTGAGATAAGCACTTCACTTTGTACCACTTAGATCAACTTGATGATCATAAGTACTTTATTTCTTTTCTTCTTATGCACTTAAAGTGAGCGAGTCACTCTAAGGGATTTATTCAAGCTTGGATTGCTTGATTAAGTGTATAAGTTCTAACTTAGCATGTAAAAGTTAGTTGTTGGGTTTTGGTTGATCCTAGTAAAAACCATTATGAAAAGTTTTAGCTGAGCCTAGTAAACGCCATTGCAAAGCTTGGTGAAAGCTTGTGAATTTCACCATTCATAGTGGATTGGTTTGAAAAACCTTGGTCGAACAATCAAGATAGTGGATGTAGGTCTTGGACCGAACCACTCTAAATCCTTACGTATTGTCTATTCTGTTTTTATTTTCATTACCTTTTAAATTATTCTCTCATCTTGCTAAGAGCCAAAAAGTGCTATTCACCCCCTTCTAGCATATTTATTTGGGACCAACATTTACATGTCCTTATGGCACTTTTGCTTAGAAAAATGCCATTTGGATTATATAATGCATTTGCCACTTTTCAGAGATGTATGATGGTCATTTTCACAAACATCGTGGAGCAATGTCTAGAGATATTTATGGATGACTTTTTTGTCTTTGAAAATAATTTTGATGATTGTCTTATAAATCTTGCTAGGGTATTCAAGAGATGTGAGGAAACAAATTTGGTGGTCAATTAGAGAAATGTAACTTCATGGTGCAAGAAGGTATTGTTTGTAGGCACAAAATCTCTAGTAGTGGCATTGAGGTAGACAAAGCAAAGATTGAAATAATTGAGAAGTTACCACCTCCAATAAATGTCAAAATTATTAGAAGTTTTCTTGGTCATGTTGGTTTTTATTGAAGATTTATCAAGGACTTTTGAAAAAAATTTTAACCACTTCACAATTTATTAGAAAAGATGTGCCATTTAAATTTGATAATGTCTATCTTATTGCTTTTGACAAATTGAAGAAAAGATTAATTTCTGCATCTATCATAACTATTACTGATTGGACTCTCTTTTTTGAACTAATGTGTGATGTGAGTGATTATGTGATGGGAGCTGTTTTGGGACAAAGGAATGATAAAATCTTTCATTCCATATATTATGCTAACACGACTTTGAATAAGGCACAAAAAAATTATACCACAATAGAAAGGAGCTTTTAGCTGTTATTTTTGCTTCAGACAAATTTCATTCCTATCTAGTTGGGATGAAGGTGGTAGTATACACTAAACATTCAGCTATCAAATATTTGATTGCCAAGATAGATGCTAAGCCAAAATTAATAAGGTGGATTCTTTTGATTCAAAATTTGATCTCGAGATTTGTGAAGAAAAGTAATAGAAAATCAAGTGGCAGGCCACCTCTCAAGATTGGAGAATGAAACTAAAAATGAAGATTCAACTTTAATTAAGAAGACTTTGCTTGATGAACAAATCTTTCAAGTTGTTAAGAAATCACTACCTTGGTATGCTGACTTTGTGAATTATATGGTAAATAATATTATTCCCTCAAATTTTAATTTCCATCAAAAAAAGAAATTTTTGCATGATGTTAAATTTTATTTTTAGGATGAGCCTTTATTGTTTATGTAGTGTAAAGACCAAATTTTTAGAAAATGAACCATTCAAGAAGAAACTCAAAGCGTGCTTCACCATTGCCATTTTTCGGATTATGAAGGACTCTTTGGAGGAACAAGAATTGCTGCTAAAGTCCTCTAATCAGGTTTGTACTAGCATACATTATTTAAAGATTCTCACAATTTTGTTTTATTTTGTGACAGGTGACCAAAAGTGGGTAATATCTCAAGGCACATGAGTTACCTCTCAACAACATGCTTGAGATAGAATTTTTTTATGTGTGGTGTATTGACTTCATGGGTCTATTCATATCTTCATACAATAATAAATAAATCTTGCTTGCTATAAATTATGTCTCCAAGTTGGTTGAAATGGCAACCTTTCTTCACAATGATTCAAAGGTGGTGATGAATTTCATCAAGAAGAACATTTTCACTCCATTTGGTACTCTAAAGGCAATTAGTAGTGATAAGAAGCGTCACTTTACAACAAATATTTTGATGTGCTTATGCCAAAATATAGAGTTAAACATTAGGTTGCAACTACATACCATCCTTAAACTAGTGGCCAAGCGGAAGTGTCTAATAAAGAAATTAAGAGGACTTTGGAAAAAACGATTTATCCCACAAAAAAAGATTGGGCAAAAAGATTGGGTGATGCATTGTAGGCATATTAGACTGCTTGCAAGACCTTAATTAGCATGTCTCCGTACAAGTTAGGCTTTTGCAAAGCTTGTCACCTACCGGTGGAACTTGAGCATAATGCTTATTAGGCCGTGAAGAAATTAAACTTTGATTTATAAGCAACAGGTGAGCAAAGGTTGTTGCAATTAAATGAATTTGATGAATTTTGCCTTCAAGCTTATGAAAATGTCAAACTTTATAAGGAGAAAACAAAGCAATGGCATGATAAAAAGATAGTGGAACGTAGCTTTAAATCGAGTGAATCAGTGTTACTTTATAATTCTCGCTTGAAATTATTTTGTGGGAAACTTAAATCAAAGTGGTATGGGGATTTCATTGTCACCGAGGTATTTCCATATCGAGCAATTGAAGTTAAGGAGATAGATGGTCAAAAAATCAAAGTTAATGGACAAAGATTGAAGCATTATTGGGGAGGCGATATTGATTGCCAAAAGCCCTTAATATACTTGCTTGACACGACCTAGAGTCCAAGTTAGTCCAATCGAAGAATATAAATGAAGCACTTATTAGGAGGTAACTTAAGTTTCTAAACTTCACTCACTTTAGTATTTCTTTTCTTTAATTTTATTTACAAATTATTTCTTTTGCTTGTCATTTGATTTTTTTTATTTACTTTATGTTTCATTTTACAAGTTTTTAGATTAAAAAAAGAAAAAAACAAATAGAAAAAAATAAAAACAAATAAAATAAAAAAATCAAAGTTGTGGCCTTTAAGCTGAGAGTCGTGGGTTTGAAAGTGGGAAACATGAAGGCAAAAACAAAAGCTTTAAGAGCCATGGCATTGGGAATCAAACAGCAAAAGGGGTTGAAACAAAATGTTTCAGCGCCATGGCGCTAAATGAAGGGGAAAACATTTTGGAAACAGAATGTTTGAGCACCGTAGCATGGAAACCTAAAGCATTACACTTCGGGTGCTAAACAATTGAAAGTTGTGGCCCTCAAAGTGAAAGTCTTGACGTTAGATCGGGGCCTAACCCTAACCTTATACATATACATTTTTTTGCTACAAAAAAATATTATTCATCTTCGTTTACAATTGTCCCATCCTCACTTTCTCTTACCTCCCTTTTTCTTCTTCATTCAAAAATTTTTTCATATTTTCTTTACTTGGGTATTGGTTTTCACTTTTCTATCTTGCACTCACTCCTCTCATAAGTTAAGTATTCCTCCTTTTCTCTTCCAAATACTTGGTTTTCAATTATTTTATGTAGTATGAGAATGTTTCTTGTGTTGACAGTAATGGCACTGTGAAACTTTATGATTTTTACAAATTGAATGAGTTAATTGTGAATGAATGTTAATGGGTTTCAATATTATCTCATGGATTATGTTTGGAGTGAATCAAATTTTTATAATTAAAGATAAATTCTTATTGCCAATGGGTAGTTTCATACACTTTATATTTGCTGCAAATTTAATTGTCAAATGCTTGGTTCACGTGAAAGGTTCACAGCTGATGGGTATATCCAAGTTTTTGAAAATTTGGTTGAGTAAGTGGAATTATGTTTAGGATATATTGATGCAAATTGCAACTATTGGTAATTTTGGATGAGTGAAATTTCATAGAATTTTATTTATTTCTTATTTTTTGAATGATAAGTATGTGAAATTTTTGTTACTATAATATGGGTCTAGAGTTGATTGTTATGAGGAATAGATAAATTCTTGAAGACGGTGGTGTGAGATTGTAAATTTTTCGGATGATCTTATGGGATTACTAAGTTGGGTTTGTTGAATTGGAAAGTAATGAATTGATTTAGTGTATTTGGAATTTTAATATTTTCATGGTTGTTTGCACATCACATGGATTGCATAACTTTGGATTTGTTTTGATTGATTGAATTTCTTCTACAAGAATGGCACCAAAACGATCCAAACCAAGGTCTAGTGGCACTTTTGATTAATCAAAGTTCTTCTCAACTATTGCCTCCATGAGATATTGTGAGGCCTCGACCTCTATAGACCCATAGATAGAATGCTTGCATACTTGAAACACCTCGAAAAAAATTTCAAAAGGTCAGTATTGTACCAAGTGGTACAATTAAGATAAATTAAGCCTCGAACTAGTCCAAATAGAAATTCTAAGAAGAATTTGAGAATTCTAAAACTCACAAAATGGCTTAAAATGGTGATTCGGGGTTCGATGGTTGATTTGGAGTTAATCAGGAATATTGACTACTTAGGGGAAAAATGGTCATTTTGCCACCAAAGGATTAAATTTGAATGTGGAATGAAATTTTTGACTAATATTGATCATTTGGAGTACAATTTGAGGTTAGGCAGTGAAAAATTATAATTTTGGTATTTTTCGGAGCATAGGGGCAAAATGGTAATTTTGCCACCCTGGGGGTAAAATCATAATTTTTTAGCACAAACACTTGTCAAGACCAAGGGATTTTATTCATCATGGAAATGGATAAATATGAGAAATTGTGTGGTGTAGAATTAAAGAATTAAAAGTTAAATATTTAAATTTTAGACCAATAAAATAATGCCTTGTGTTAAGCCTTTATTACTTTAATATTTAACTTGAAAAAAATCAGCCCATATCTTCCCCATCACACCTCCCATATTCGGCCAAAACAAGAACAAAAGCAAGAAAAGAAAAAAATAAATCCCTAGGTGGAGAAATTCAAGGAGAAATTGTGGAAATTCAACCAATCAAGTGGAAAAAGGTGAGATTTCTTTATTTTTGCTTGAGATCTACATTACCCATGCATTTCTCCTTATTTTCCATGGTTGAATGACATGTTCTCATAATGGATTTGATGCCGACCGAATGGGTATGGTGAAGAAATGATGTTGAAATTGGTTTGATTTTGAGGTATGTTAGTGTTTTTAGGTGATTAATGGTGTGTAGTATGAAAACAAGTGAAGAAAACCACAAAATCTTTGGTATCCTTTAATGGTCGAACCCTATGTGAAGTGTGGGAATAATGAATTGATTTTGTGATCAAGTGAATTAGTTGAGAATTGATGAATTGTGGTGTGAAAATCAAATAAGAAAAATTTTAGTGTGAATGCACCATAATGGTCAAAATTTTCAAGAAGAATTGTGAAGGTGATTAGGCTGAATTTTGTGTTATTCAATTGATGTTTGGTGAACTGAAGTATTAGAAATGAAATGGTGTAATTTGGAGTTAAATTGGGCGCGTAGGCTAATTTATCGGGTGATAGATCGAATTAGGTCAACACCATAATTAAACGGTTACTCGACCATTTCATGCATTCAGGTAGAATTTAAGTCAATTTTACATTGAATTAGCACAATTGTAGTGATTTATTAAGTGTGCAATATGTCTAGGTGGTGAATCCTCTAACAAAGGCAAGAAAATTGCACCGGAGCATTTATAGTCGAAGTATTTGAATTCGACTTTCGAAAAATTGGTGAGTGAATTTGCATTTCGAAATGGTTTTGGGAATATTAATGTATTTGAATAAACTGTTTGAATAATTTTATTCAACTTTCTTTAAAAAGAATGGGTACCATGGGAACAAGCTTTTAGTGAAATATTATTTTTACTGATGTGAAATTTGGTTATGATGAATCTATGTACCTTTATATCATGTTGATATGTATTATTAATAAATTTTGGTGAAATTAATGTAACCATGCACGTGCGGAGTGAGTAGTGCACATGCCGGTAATGGTTTGCAATGTGGGGACGGTGATACGTAACGCCCACGATTCTTGGAAACTCAGAGTTGAGCAAAGTGGGGTGGCGATACGCAACATCCACGATTCCTGGGAACTTTCATGTGTGAATTGTGGTAAAGCATGACTCTCCGCCCAGGAGCTTGCATGGATGGCGAGACGTAACGCTTACGAGTGCTTTGATGGATACCTCTTTTTGCCACCAAAGACAGAGAAGACTTGGTGGTGTATGTAATTGCACGTGATTTTATCTATATATGTGTGATATAATGTGCTCAATGGAAAATGTGATTTGTATAGTAGGTGAAACCCTTATTTTGTGACGGTTTGTGATAAACCATAAATTTTGCTATCTTGCTAGAATGTTTGGGTAAATTCAAGGGTGCTTTAACCTTGAATTTATAATTATTTCGGGTCAAGTGGAAAGGATTTAAATATTAGCTAGATCAAAATCGTCTCGTTTCCAATTAGTGCATCATGGTTATCAAATTTCCTGGCTAATATTACTTGTTCCCTTCTAACGTTCGTTCACTGAGTTTCGTACTCATCGTTTTAAAATTCACATTTTCAGATCAGGAGACCGTTGGATCCTAGATCAAAGAGTCTTAATAGTTCGTCTCTTGGGAATGTGTCTGTCTTTCAATAGCAAGCCTTTTGTTGTAATTTCTCCATTGGAAGTCACAAGTCCTTTGTTATGTGAATATGTTCATGTAATGTAATTACAAAGTTACATGTCATGAACCATGTATGTATATATGTTTTAATCGTTAATGCCATCGTTAATTGGCTATTTTCTCATTGGTTGAAAATGTGTATGGCCGCATTAGTTGACACAATGTTAATTAAAATAAATGAAATAGGCTTGCTTGGGCTTGGTGAGCTACGCTCATTGAGCTCATGCGTCGGTCATGGCCCGAAAATTTAGGCTGTGATGAAGTTCGTATCAAAGCCCTAGGTTGTTTAGGTCCTAGGATGTTCTTGTTCGATCCAACGGAGAGTCGGGTCTTTATGTGGGATCTTTGATTTTGAACTGTGAACCATGGTACATTTCATAATCAAGCAACCATATGAATTCCCTATCTTAGAAACCACTTTGTTTCCATAACTGTGGTTACAAAATGTGTTTAAGAAAAGGTGTTTGCTCTTGTCTAGGTAAGAATGCCACCTAAGACACAGGCCGCCTTAAAATGGATAGGGGAGGAAGATGTCCCCACTGAGACGATTGATAGGCCACGAGTATCCACTAGTAAGGGGGGAGGTAGACATGGCAGGGCCACTAAGCTAGTGAGGGTGGATATGCCTGAGAGTATGAGAGAGGAGGGACAACTTTTAGGTGAGGCAGATAGGCCACCAATTGGGGGCAATACTGTCGAGGATTTGACGGCAGGTTTACAGGGAGTTACTCAGGTTGTAGAGATGATGGCAACCCGTATGGATGATTTACAAAAGGTAGTAGTGGGGAGACATGTAGCACAAACGTCCCCTAGTTCACAAGGCCAAACCGTCCACCAACCTCTAGAGAGTGAAAAAGGTCAGGTAGAGGATTCTCTTTTTGACTTTTTGAAGCTTAAGCTTCTATCATTTACGAGGTTGGATGCATCGGAGAAACTCCAAGTTTTCTTGGATAAGATGGAAAAGATTTGTAATGCCTTGGGATGTTCTAGTGTTAGATCGGTGGAGTTAGCAGCCTTCCAATTGAAGGATGTGGCATAGGAATTGTATGACTCCTTACAAAAGGGTAAGCCAATAAATGCTGCACCACTGACTTGGAATGAATTCAGTGTTGGTCCCAAATATAAGTGCTAGAGGGGGGGTGAATATCACTATCTCGGCTCTTTTGGTGGGATTGAGACTTGATTTCAAAATAAGGAAGGCAAAACAATGAAAGACAATGCACAAAGGATTTATAGTGGTTCGATCCAAGACCTACATCCACTACCTTGATTATCCAACTAAGGATTTTCAAATCGAACACTCAAACGATGAAATTCACAAGCTTTCACCAAACATTTTACAATGGCTTTTCAAGGCTCAACCACAACCTTAACACTAGTTTTTCATGGGCTAAACTAAAACCCCAAGGTGGTTTTTCAAAGCTCAACCACAACCTTTACTTTAGTTTTTCACGGGCTAACTAGAACCCCAATGTCGTTTTTCAAGGCTCAACCACAACCTATCACTAGTTTTTCTCGAGCTAAACTAAAACCCAATGTGGTTTTCCAAGGCTCAACCATAACCTTTACTCTAGCTTTTCACGAGCTAAACTAGAACCCACATGCATCCAAGCAAACTTTGCTTGATGCAAACACTTAGAGTGAAACACTCACTCTAAGAGTACAAAGATGGAAAGAAGAAAGTACCTAGTGATCACATAGTTGATCGATGTGGTACAAGTTGAGTGCTAAACACAAATACAAAGAATAGGCGTTGACGTTCAGTTAAGAGTACAAAGGATTTTCAAGTTTTTCTACTCTTATTGGCTTGAATATGATGGAGTCTTTGTTGATGAAGCCAAGAGTTTGCTCAAGGTTCTCTTGAGTTATCAAAAGTTTTTTTTGTTCCTTGGCATTTGAAAATCCTTTTATAGTTGAAGAAGCTTATCTGATGGCTGTTGGCATGTTTATGACTGTTAGAAATAGTTTGGTGAAGATTCTAGCCGTTATTCTGTCTTGTAGTGGCTTGGCGGATGGTGTAGACAGAGAGCACTTAGTCAACTAAAATTTTTCCTTGGTCGACTAAGTTGGTTTTGTTTTAGACGTAGATTCCAGAGAGCGCTTAGTCGACTAACCCCATTTTCTTGGTTGACTAAGTCAATTCTGTTTCTCACCAAGTTTCAGCCTTCCACTTCTCCACTTGAACCTTTGTTCAACCAATGATCTTCCTTGTCATATCAGGAGACTTCCTTTATAATGATCATCCTTGTTCCTTATCCAAATCATATCTTTAAGTGTTCATTAGGAAGATTGGATTATTATTTCTTTATGAACATTTGCCCTGCACACTTGAGTAAAAATATTAGACACAAATGACATGGGAATATTTTATTATCATCAAAAACTAATGGAGCCAACAATCTCCTTCTTTTTGATGATGACAAAACATCTCTTGGTTGACAACATGGTGTCTTTTTAATTCCTTATTCAGTTTCAATAGAAAGTGAGGATTGCTCCCCTTAAGTTCATGCTCCCCTTAAGTGTGTGCTCCTTCTTAGTTTGTGCATATTTTTCATCCATTCCAGCAAGTCTTTATCCAAGTTATGTTCATAGTGATTTTGTACATGCTTGCCTTTGATAGAAAATGTTCATATATGCAAGTTTCAAAGCAAATGACATGTTGACAAATTTTATCAGTTTTTGATTTTTGCAGATTTCTGTCAGCTGCTTGTTATTTCCAGATTTCATTTAAACCATCATTTTTCCAGCAAACTCTCTACGAATCATCATCCATATATACTCAAATACATATTTAACTTTGCATTATTGTCTCAGAAATGGTTTATCAACATAATAACTCAATATCAGCATAATATCAAAAAATTGTAGCAGTATTGCACAGTATCAGTAGACAAATTTCCAGCCATGTTTCATAATGCCATAAGTATCATTTTCAGAGTTCAAGCATTTCAAACAACTATCAACAAGCATATTCTAAACATCCATAAAGTCAGCCAAGATTAAGATTTAGTGTTTAAATGCCATTGAGGCATAAATATCCAACAAAAACAGTAATAAGAAATTTGTTCTAGAAATACCCCTAGTCTTGTTTTTGCTACCTTCTAGAAATACCCCTAGTCTTGTTTTTGCTACCTTCTATCCTAGAAGTCCAGTACCTCTACCTTCAGGATTTATTTTTCTTGATATTTTCCCTAAAGGTCCAATACCTCTACCCTTAGATTTTTTTTTCTTGTGATTACTACTCCCCTTTTTTGTCATCATCAAGGAAGGGGCTGAGGTATCATTCTTCAGAGGGAGATGGTGTGGATTCATGGGACATGGTTTGTTCCCAACAAGGATTTAGGGGAACAGGAGAGGGTAGTCTTAGAGGGGGTTGAAAGGTTGTTTCAGGAGTTTGTTGAGGAGGTTGAGGAGATGTCTCTGTAGATTTCTCTCGAGTTGCCTGATCAGAAACTTCTATGAGGGCTTGAGGAGTGTTTGTAGAAGGTGATTTTGCCTTTTCTGCCAATCTTGAAGACTTCCTTGTTCTTAGAGGTACTGATTTTCTTGCTGTCTTCTTTTGTCTCATGGCAGGTGGTTAAGGCTTAGATGTAGGAGTTGTGTCTTTTGCTTTTGCTTTTATTTTGTCCTTCCCTTTTTCTACAACTTCCTATTCTGAGGTCATTGCTTAAGCAGCTTGAGCTGCTGCTACCTTTTTTTCTGCTTGCTGTTCTCTTACCATTTGATAGAAAAGTCTCATGACAGACACTTCATCAAAATAAGGAGGGGATGCTTCCTATTCAGGCTGTGGTGAAGATTGATGCTCAAGAGAACCAGGTGGTGAATCAACTACCTCAGTGCCTTGTTCGGATGTTTCCCTTTCTGTTGAGGTGGTTTTGTGAGGTTTTTTAAGTTCTGGTTCAGGGTCATGATGACCAGGGCTTGCACTCTAGTAGGCTAATTCTTCAACTTGGAATTCAGGACTTGCATCTTGAAATTTAGATCTTTTTAGTTGCAAGGCTGATCCTTTAACACCTTGTCCCTTTAGTGCCATGGTCTTAGTAGTAAAGGAGTCAGCATCAGTAGGTCCAGTTGGTATTTTAGATTTGGCTTTCAAGCTGGCTTCAATTTCATTCATTCTTTCTTCAATTTTAATAAGCCTAGCTCCCTGATCAGTGAGCATGGCATTCAGTCTCATCAGCAAGTTGAACATTACTTCATTGGAGAATGGAGGGGCTACTATTTCTGGTTGTGTGAGGGTTACCTCTGGTTAAGTTTTTACTGAAGTAATTTTGGGGGTCTTACTGAAAGTGTCCCCATACACCTTATATCCCATTTTGATTAAGCTTCCTAGGTAGATTGGTTGGTCTCTACTTTTGACCATATCTATATCGTACCTCTTGGCCCATACTCATTTCTTCTTGACAAGGGATGTGATCACATTCCCATAAGGCAAATGGATTTTCTTCAGTTTACATGCTGCCTCATCCTTTCAATCACGAACCGTCCAAGGTTCAGAACTTCACCAGTGAATGCATGCTCTATCAGCCAAAGGTCTTGAAGGCTGATGTAGCTTAAGCTACCACTCCTACCATGCAGATTTGCAGCTACAAAGTAATGCAGGATTCTAAATTGTGGACTAATAATCTATCCTACATTGCTCTTTGAAGAGAATTTTTTTTTCTTTTCGGTGATAATTTCCAACATAGAAGCAGGATCATACTTGTCAGGCATTTCATACTTTCCATTTTCTCCTTCAATTCTTAGCAAGTTACTCAAGTTTGAGGCTGTAACTAAGAATTCTTTCCCATTTAGAAAAACATTTAGATTTTCTTCTGAATAGTTCTCTGAATCATCAAGCTCTCTTTCACTAAATGCAATGCTAGTATAAAATTCTTTAACTAAACTAGCACTATACGTCTTGTCTTTGAAAGAGCTATACTCTTTAATGCTCAGTTCATTAAAGTAATCTGTCAAGCTTGTTTGGAGTTCAGGAGTTTCACTAAAACTCTCCCAATCAATGTACTTTCCACATGTAATGGGGGTATTTTTTATTTTCTTAAATCTCTCTTCATGAATTTTGTTTCTAAATTGCATGGAAGAAGCAAATGATGAATCTTTTTCTCCTTTGCTCTTCTTTCCCAGTTTC
The DNA here is from genome assembly GCA_036013995.1 of Theobroma grandiflorum. Classification (NCBI taxonomy): domain Eukaryota; kingdom Viridiplantae; phylum Streptophyta; class Magnoliopsida; order Malvales; family Malvaceae; genus Theobroma; species Theobroma grandiflorum. The sequence goes on from CP142126.1 coordinate 13,690,540, forward strand.
TCAGTCTTCTTCTTTTTCTCTTTTTGTTTTCTCTTCTCAGAGCTTTTCCCAAACTTCTTTCGTGTAGAACCCGATGCCTCTTTTTGCTTTTTCTGTGGGTGCTCAACTTCAGGATATTCTTCTACTGGTCTCTTCCTCTTTTTCTTTGCTAGCAAATCCTTAAGCAGGGTCGACTTGGCCATTATGATTTCTGAAGATGATTTTTGCTTAGGGTTGAAAGATGACAGAAGAGTGGTTCTCGGTTGGTTTCAGAAGAAAAAGAAAAGCAAATGAGATTGCTAAGGTTGAGAGAATCGATTATAAAAAGGTTAAGAAGTGATTGACGGTTTCTAACTTAGAAACCGTCTGCCTCCCTCTTCACAAATGCCTCATTTTCCCAAATTTCAAAACTCCCTTTCACATTTTTACTATTTACTGCTTCAGGTTTCCCCTATATATTTTGTCACCAGGTAGACACAAAATCTCATTAATTTAATCCGTTATCATTCAGCCATCAATTCTTTTGATCTAATAAAACAAAATGCACTTAGTTGATTGTGTTTCACACTTTAGTCGACTAAGTCTAATATATTTTTCTCTATTTAGTCTAGATTTCTTTCCATAACTCTTCCAAACAACACATTCTTAAATTTCTTCTAATTTCACAGAATCTATCCTCATTAAGGGGTTTTGTAAATATGTTAGCAAGTTGATGCAATGTGCTCACGAATTCAATATTGATTTCTCCCTTAGTTACATAATCTCTAATAAAGTGGTGCCTAACCTCAATATGTTTGGTTCTTGAGTGTTGTACAAAATTCTTTGAAATATTTATAGCATTGGTGTTGTCACAATATATGGGAGTGTTATTCAAGGACAACCCATAGTCTTTCAATTGTTACTTAATCCATAAAACTTGTGCACAACAACTTCCTAGGGACACATATTCTGCTTCAGTAGTGGACAATGCTAGAAAATTTTGCTTTTTGCTTAACCAACATACTAGCATGCTGCCTAGCAGCTGACATGTTCCACTTGTGCTTTTCCTATCAGTTCTATTTCCTACAAAATTAGCATCTGAATATCCTACAAGGCTAAATGGTGATTCTTTTGAATACCAAATTCCTAAGCTTTGAGTTTCTATGAGATATCTAAATATTCTTTTTACAACAGTAAGGTGTGTTTCTTTAGGTTGAGACTGAAATCTAGCACATAAACACACACTGAACTAAATATCTGGTCTACTTGCATTTAAGTAAAAAAGAGATACAATCATACCTCTACAGAGCTTTTGATCTACATCTTTACCTTTCTCATCAGAATTAAGTTTTGTAGATGTACTTATTGGTGTGCTGATGGATTTCAATTTCAGCATATCAAAATTTTTGAGCATGTCTTGAATGTATCTATCTTGGCTGATAAAGGTTCCTTCTTTGCATTGCTTGATTTGAAGGCCAAGAAAATACTTCAACTCTCCTATCATGCTCATCTCAAATTCTCCCTGTATTTCCTTAGCAAAGTTCTTGCAAAGAGATTCATTAGTAGCATTAAATATAATGTCATCAACATATATTTGAACTACGATTAGATCATTTAGGTATCTCTTGACAAACAGTGTGGTGTCAATGCTACCCCTAACATAGTCTTTTTCTACCAAAAATTTAGAAAACCTTTCACACCAAGCTCTAGGAGCTTGTTTCAATCCATACAAGGCTTTTTGAAGTTTAAGGACATGATCTGATTTCTCAAAATCTTCAAAACCAGCAAGTTGTTCAATATATACCTCCTCTTGAATGAGTCCATTAAGGAATGCACTATTCACATCCATTTGGTAAAGCTTGAAGTTTATATGACAAGCAAAGGCCACAAATAAACTTATGGGTTCTATTCTAGCTACAAGAGCAAAGGTTTCTTCATAATCTATTCCTTCTTCTTGATTATATCCCTTTGCCACCAATCTTGCTTTGTTTCTTACAACATTTCCTTGTTCATCAACCTTATTTCTAAACACCCATTTAGTGCCAACCATAGGATGATTTGAAGGCTTAGGCACTAATGACCATACATTATTTCTCCTGAATTGATCCAGCTCTTCTTGCATGGCTAAAATCCAGCTTTTCTCTTTTTCAGCTTTTTCAAAACTTTTAGGTTCAATTTGAGAAATGAAAGCTGAAAATTCACATGTTTCCCTAGTTCCTTTCCTAGTCTTAACTCAATGAGATATGCCACCTATGATTTGTTCTTGAGGGTGATTTCTCACATATCTCCAGCTTCTAGGTAAGTCACTATGTTGGATTTCTTGTCTTTGTAAATTTTCAAGTGGTGGAGCCACGAGTTCTTCCCTAGATGAGTCTTCTTTATTATTTTTGCTATCATTTAGACTCATTTCTTCCATGTGTCTTCCTAGATTTTCTAAATCTTCATCATCCTCATGAGTTTTTTTTTCAACATGGATTGATTTATCAAAAACTATATGGACAGATTCTTCAACATTTAATGTCCTTTTATTAAAAACTCTATAAGCTTTTGAGTTCATGGCATATCCCAAGAATATTGCTTCATCACTTTTAGCATCAAACTTCCCTAATGGTTATTTTCCATTATTTAAAATAAAGCATTTGTAGCCAAAGCTCCTAAGGTGAGAGATGTTCGGCTTTCTTCCCTTGTACAACTCATATGGGGTTTTTGACATCATTGTTCTAATTAAAACTCTATTAAGTATGTAAGCTGCTGTATTTACAGCTTTAGCCCAAAAGTACTTAGGAAGATTATTCTCACAAAGCATGTTTCTTGCCATCTCTTTCAAAGTTCTATTCTTTCTCTCCACAACTCTATTTTGCTGGGGTGTTCTAGGTGTTGAAAAGTTGTATTCCAACCATTTTTCATTGCAATATTTCTTGAATTCATCATTTTCAAATTCTCCTCCATGGTCACTTTTAATCTTAATAACGAATGTACCTTTTTCATTCTCAACTTTCTTACAATATCCTATGAAAGCTAATAATGCATCATTCTTGTGAGTAAGGAAATAAACCCAAGTGTATCTAGAATAATCATCAACAATCACTAAGCCATAAGATTTACTACCTAAACTTGTGGTGCTAATTCGACCAAAAAGATCAATATGAAGCATTTGAAGAGGTTTCGATGTTGATACAACATTCTTCACTTTGAATGAAGTTCTGACTTATTTTCCTAACTGACATGCTTCACATACTCTATCATTTTCAACCTTAATGCTAGGTAGTCCCACAACTAGATTTTTCTTAATTAGTTTCGACATGGTGTTCAAACTAACATGTCCTAGCCTCCTATGCCACAACCAGCTATCATTTTCAGCCTTGGCTACCAAGCACATTTCACTATCTTTTTCTAGATCTTCAAGAAAGATGACATACATGTTTTTCAATCTATTTCTTATGAAGGTAGTCTTGTTAGTGCCTATGTCTATTACTTCACATTTATTGGAATCAAAGCAAACCTTAAACCCTTTGTCACATAGCTGACTTATGCTTAGCAGATTATGCTTTAATCCTTGAACAAATAACACATGACTAATTTGTGTACAGGAGTTCTTACCAACCGTTCCTATACCTTGAATTCTTCCTTTTGAATTATCTCCAAAGGATACGGTGCCTCTTTTTTTCTTGTCTAACTGTGCAAATAGCATTTCATCCCCTATCATGTGTCGAGAATAGCCACTATCCATGTACCATGGCTACTTCTTCTTGTGTTGAGCCTTTGAACATGTTTCCTTTAGGTGCAGTTCAACCTACAAAAGTATGGTTTAGTTTTTCTTGATAGGTACCCATGCTTTGATGGTTCCTTAAGTGTTAGTGTCAATAAAATAGCCTTTCGGTACCCAGATTTTTTTGGTTTTCTGCACATTTATGTTTTTGACACAATTATAAGATAGATGACCATATTTTTCACAACAATAGCATCTAAATGATGCTTTATGGTGATTCTTCTTACTATATGAACTTTTCTTTAAAGAATCATTGTTTAAACACTTAAAAGCTGTATTTTAATCAAGAGCCTTTTGTAAACCATTGGTTTTATTTTCCAGCTTTACTCTCATGATTTCATTATCTGGTTTTGAGTGCTCCAGTTCAGTTTGAAGCAAATTTCTTTGTTCAAAAATAGAGTTGAAATCGAGTTTTATTTTTTCCAAATCTTTTTCAAGTGATGCAGCCTTTTTCTTCAGATTTTTGTACTTTAAAAATAGGCTTTCAAATTCATCACATAACTCATCATACTCATCTTGTAAATCATTCATAGATATATCACATGTCGATGAGCATACCTTTGTTTCATCATCCTTTGCCATCAGGCAAATGTTTGCTCTTTCTTCTGAACTTTCTTCATCATATTTTGTGCTTGAATCACTATCTGACCATACTGTAGCAACCATTGCCTTTTTCAATTTTTTATTTTTCCTTGGAGTTTCTTTGTTTAGCAATGGACATTCAGATTTGTAGTGCCCTAGTTTTTTGCATTCGTAACAGATCATTTCTTCCTTGTTACTGCTTTTATTCTTGTTTTTCTTCCATGAAGGACCTTGATCCCATTTAAAGATTTTTCTTGTAAATTTTTTATTCTTTCTTCCTATCAGTTTTCTCAATCTTCTTGCAACAAGTGCAAGTTCATCATTATCTTTGCATGAAAGTTCTTCCAATTCTTCTTCAAAGATGTTGGCTTTGAGTGCTATGTTCTTCTTCTTTTCTTTTGCCTCTCTTTTATCCTCTTCTTCTTCTTCCTTGAGCTCTAACTCATGTGTGAGGAGTGACCCGTATTTTTCATCGAGTGTGATGATGTTCAAATCTTTGGCTTCTCGAATGGCAGTCACCTTTGGCTTCCAAGATTTAGGTAGACTCCTAAGAAGTCTTTTTACAAGCTCATGTTCGGGGATAGGTTTTCCTAGTTTGTTTAGTTTATTTGTAATATTGGTGAACCTATCAAACATGCTGGTGATGTCCTCACCAAGTTCCATTTTGAACATCTCATAATTGTGGGTCAGAAGGGCAATCTTGGACTTCTTTACTTGAGAAGTCCTTTCATGTATAATTCTTAACTTATCCCACACTTGCTTAGCTGTTGTACAACTTGAAACTTTGTTAAACTCAGTAGGAGTTAAGGCACAATGCAATGTGTTGATTACCTTAAAATTTGTCTGCACTTTCTTAGTTTCAGCCTCGATCCACTCAGACCTTGGCTTAGGTATCAACTCATTTTTAACCACATTTACAGTTGAGGGAATAAAGGAACCATTAGTGATGACATCCCACATTTCATAATCTATGGCTTTAATGTATATTGACATCCTAAGGCTCCAATAAAGGTAATTAGAGCCATCAATCAGAGGTGGTCTGTTTATAGATTGTCCCTCGGCTAAAACTAATTTTTGTAGAGCCATTTGGATCCTCTCTAAGGGTGTTAGACCTTGTATGCAGAGAGCTAGCTTTGATACCAATTGTTGGTCCCAAATATAGGTACTAGAGAAGGGGTGAATAGCACTATCTCGGCTCTTTTGGTGGGATTGAGACTTGATCTCAAAATAAGGAAAGTAAAACAATGAAAGACAATGCACAAAGGATTTATAGTGGTTCGGTCCAAGACCTACATCCACTACCTTGATTATCCAACCAAGGATTTTCAAATCAAACACTAAAACGATGGAATTCACAAGCTTCTACCAAGCTTTTTACAATGGCTTTTCAAGGCTCAACCACAACCTTAACACTAGTTTTTCGTGGGCTAAACTAAAACCCCAAGGTGGTTTTTGAAGGCTCAACCACAACCTTTACTATAGCTTTTCACGGGCTAAACTAGAACCCCAATGTGGTTTTTCAAGGCTCAACCACAACCTATCACTAGTTTTCTCGAGCTAAACTAAAACCCAATGTGATTTTTCAAGGCTCAACCATAACCTTTACTCTAGCTTTTCACGGGCTAAATTGGAACCCACAAGCATCCAAGCAAACCTTGCTTGATGCAAACACTTAGAGTGAAACACTCACTCTAAGAATACAAATATGGAAAGAAAAAAGTACCTAGTAATCACACAGTTCATCTGTGTGGTACAAGTTGAAGTGCTAAACACAAATACAAAGAATAGGCATTGAGGTTCAGTAAAAAGTACAAAAGATTTTCAAGTTTTTCTACTCTTATTGGCTTAAATATGATGGAGTCTTTGTCGATGAAGCCAAGAGTTTTCTCAAGGTTCTCTTGAGTTATCAAAAGTTTTTTTTGTTCCTTGGCATTTGAAGATCCTTTTATAATTGAAAAAGCTTGTCTGATGGCTGTTGGGATGTTTATGACCGTTGGAAACCATTTGGTGAAGATTCTAGCCGTTATTCTGTCTTGTAGTGGCTTGGCGGATGGTGCAGACAGAGAGCACTTAGTCGACTAAAATTTTTCCTTGGTCGACTAAGTTGGTTCTATTTCAGACGCAGATTCCAAAGAGCACTTAGTCGACTAACCCCATTTTCTTGGTCGACTAACTCGATTTTGTTTCTTGCAAAGCTTCAGCCTTCTACTTCTCCACTTTGACCTTTGTTCAATCAATGATCTTCCTGGTCATATCAGGAGACTTCCTTTATAATGATCATCCTTGTTCCTTATCCAAATCATATCTTTAAGTGCTCATTAGGAAGATTGGATTATTGTTTCTTTATGAACATTTGCCCTGCACACTTGAAACATTAGACACAAATGACATGAGAATGTTTTATTATCGTCAAAAACTAATGGAGCCAACATTCAGTACAACTTTCTTAGATCGAATCTTATCACATAGTGTACGAAATGCTAGAGCTAAAGAGTTTGAGGCACTGGTGCAGACTTTAAGTATGACAGTGTCAGAGTATGATATAAAATTCACGTAATTGTCTCGATATGCATCTTAATTGGTTTCCACCAATGAGATGAAGGTCCTAAGGTTTATGGATGGACTGGTGGAGCCGTTGTTCAAAGTTATGGCTTCCCGAGATTTCAATACTTGCTCTGCGGCAGTGGATTATGCTTAATGAGTTGATATGAGGACCAGTGAGAGTAAGGTCGCAAGAGATAGAGCAAAAATAACCAAGATAGAGAGTTATCAAGGTCGTAGAGATTTCAATAGTAGAATTTCATTTTCTAGCCGTCAAGGCCCACAGAGGGAATTGAAGTTATCCCAACAGAGGAGTGAGGTGGCGAGTGCTAGCGTTAGGTCAGAGTAGATAACTTTTAGTGGAGTGGAAGGAGGCAAGAACTAGATTCAAGGCTGAGTAGTCAGGCTATTCCTTCTTGTGATATTTGTGGAAGACGATATAGAGGACGATGCTACCTTACTATAGGAGCTTGTTTTAATTGTGGCAAGCTTGGACATATTTGGAAGAACTGCCCGATAGCCCAACAATCGCAAGGTTCTATTCGCGGTTATAGTCAGCCAGCTTTATCTGCTCTTTTGGCAGCCGTCTCAATTCGCTAAGAGGCTAGCGGGACAAGAGATAGGGGTGCTAGTGCTTCCTCTCGAGGTAGACCATCTGGGTCTGGGTGTCAAAGTTTTGTAGGGAGAGGTCAATGTGGGTATATGCCTTAACTCCCCAAGAGGCTTAGACATCCAATGTAGTAGTTTCAAGTACTCTTTCTATTTGTAATATGGATGCTGGAGTATTGTTTGACCTTGGATCTACCCATTCTTTTATCTCTCCATGCTTTGCACTTCGATTGGGTAAAGATTGTGTTATGAGAGAAGAACAAATAGTGGTATCTACTTCTTTAAAGGAGGTATTTGTGGTTGACTGGGAATATAAGTCCTACGTAGTTCGCATCAAAGATAAAGCACCTTAATGAATTTAGTGGTGTTAGGCACCTTGGATTTTGATGTAATATTGGGAATGGATTGGCTGTCACCTTGCCATGCCAGTGTAGACTGTTACCATAAGATAGTTAGATTTGATTTCCCGGATGAACCATCATTTAGCATCCAAGGGGATAAAAGCAATGCTCCAACCAATTTGATATCAGCCATATCTGCTAGAAGGTTGTTAAGACAGGGCTGTCAAGGTTACTTGGTTGTTGTGAGGGATACCCAAGCGAATGTTGGAGATATAAGCCAAGTGTCGGTAGTGAATGAGTTTGTGGATGTATTTCTCGAGGAACTATCGAGTTTACCTTCAAAGCGAGAGATTGAGTTTTATATAGATTTGATTCTTGATACTAGACCCATATATATACCCTCGTATCAAATGGCACCGATAGAGCTTAAGGAGTTTAAGGATCAATTTGAGGACTTGCTAGATAAATATTTCATCCGCCCCAGTGTTTCACCATAGGGAGCACCGGTGCTATTTGTAAAGAAGAAAGATGGGTCACTTAGACTATGCATTGATTATCGACAACTTAATATGGTAACTGTGAATAATAAGTACCCCTTCCCAAGAATAGATGACCTATTTGATCAACTACAAGGGGCACAATGTTTCTCTAAGATAGATCTACAATATGGGTATCATCAATTAAGAATCCAGAACGATGATGTGTCAAAGATCGCATTTTGAACGAGATATGGGAATTATGAGTTCTTGGTGATGTCGTTCGAGCTTATTAATACCCTTGCGGCCTTTATAGATTTGATGAACCGAGTGTTCAAGCCTTATTTGGATAAGTTTGTAGTGGTGTTCATTAATGATATACTGATCTATTTGAGAAGTTGAAAAGAGCACGAGTAGCATCTTAAGATAGTGTTCCAGATTTTGAGAGAACATCGATTGTATGCCAAGTTCTCCAAATGTGAGTTCTAGCTTGAAAGTGTTGCATTTTTGGGACATGTGGTATCCAATGATGGGGTACAAGTTGATCCAAAGAAAGTTAAGGCAGTGGAGAAGTGTCCAAGGCCAACATCAGTTACGGAGATTATAAGCTTTTTAGGGTTGGTAAGCTACTATTGACACTTTGTCAAGGATTTTTCAAGAATGCCCCTGCCCCTCTAGCCAAACTGACACGTAAAGATACGAAATTTGAGTGGTCAAATGCTTATGAGGATAGCTTTGATAAGCTTAAGACATGTCTCACCACAGCTCCAGTGTTGAGCCTACCAAAAGGCACATGGGGTTATACAGTATTTTACGATGCATCATTAGTTGGTTTAGGATGTCTGTTAATGCAACATGAGAAAGTGATTGCATATGCATCAAGACAACTTAAAAGGCATGAGCAGAATTACCCTGCACACGATTTGGAGATGGTAGCGATCGTGTTTGCCATAAAAATATGAAGACATTACTTGTATGGTGAGACTTGTGAAATATATACGGACCACAAAAGTCTAAAATATATATTTCAGTAGAGGGATCTTAACTTGCAGTAACATAGTTGGATGGAGTTATTAAAAGATTATGATTGTACTATTCTTTACCATCCCGGTAAGGCGAATGTAGTGGCTGATGCCTTGAGTCAAAAATCGATGGGGAGCCTAGCATATATCTTTACAGATAAGAGATTTTTGATTATGGAGGTGCATAACTTGGGAAACATGGGTGTGAATTTGGAAGTTTCTGAGGCAGATGCATTGCCAGCACATTTTAGAGTGAGGCCTGTTCTAATGGATCTAATTAAGGAAGTGTAAAGTAAAAATGAGTTTGTAGCTAAAGTCTTAGAAGATCCTTAAGGAAAGAAAAAAAAAAGATGTTTACCAAAGGCACAGATGGAGTATTGAGGTATGGAACTAGGCTTTATGTGCCAGATAGTGATGGATTAAGGAGAGAAATATTAGATGAGACACATGTGGCAGCCTATGTGATACATCTAGGAGCTACAAAGACATATCAAGATTTAAAAGAGGTGTATTGGTGGGAAGGACTTAAGAAAGATGTGGTTGAGCTTGTCTCAAAATGCCTAGTGTGCCAACAAGTTAAAACACAGCACCAAATGCTTGCAAGATTACTATAACCGTTACTAGTGCCCGAATGGAAATGAAAGCATATTACCATGGACTTTGTAATGGGTTTGCCTCGAACTAATGGGGGTTATGACTCGGTCTAGGTCATAGTGGATCGATTAACGAAATCAACTCATTTCCTCTCAGTTAAGACTACATATGGGCTGCCCAGTATGCCCAGCTTTATGTTGATGAGATAATACAGTTGCATGGCACTCCTGTTTCTATAGTGTCGGACAGAGGGACACAGTTCACTAGTATATTTTGGGAAAAACTGCAGGAAGCGTTGGGCACTAAGTTGGATTTTAGCATGGTTTTTCACCCCTAAACTGATGGGCAGTTTGAACGGACAATACATACGTTGGAAGATATGTTGAGGGCATGTGTAATTGACCTTGGAGTCAAATGGGGTCGGATTTACCCTTAGTGGAGTTTACTTACAATAACAGTTTCCAAACTAGCATACAAATGGCACCATTTGAAGCATTATATGGAATGAGGTGCAGGTCACCCATTGAATGGCTAGAAGTGGGGGAAAGCAAACTGTTGGGGCTTGAGTTGGTGCAAGACGCCACTAATAAAATACGCATGATTCGCAGTGGATGCTTACAACACAAAGTAAGCAAAAGTCCTATGCTGATAACCGACGGAGGGACTTAAAGTTTCAAGTGGGAGATCATGTATTTTTAAAGGTCTCGCCAACAAAAGGGGTAATGAGGTTTGGCAAGAAAGGAAAACTAAGCCCTAGGTATATAGACCCTTCGAGATCTTAGAAAGGGTCAGAACAGTGGCATATTGATTGGCATTACTGCTAGACCTATCGAATATTCACCCCGTGTTCCATGTATCGATGTTGAGGAAGTATAATTCGGATCTTTCACATGTAATATGGTATAAAGCCATTCAGTTGCAAGATGATTTGACTTATGACGAGCAACCGGTAGCTATCCTTGATAGACAAGTGAAAAAGCTCTGATCAAAAAATGTAACCTCGTTAAAAGTGTTGTGGCAGAATCACACTAATGAAGAGGTAACATGGGAAGCTGAGGAGGAGATACGGACAAAGTATCGACACCTCTTCGATACATAAAGGTAAGCTACCTTAAGTTGAATTTAAATTCAGGGATCGAATTTCTATTAGTGGGGGAGAATGTGAGGCCTCAACCTCTATAGACTCGTAGATAGAATGCTTGCATACTTGAAACACCTCGAAAAAATTTTCAAAAAGTCGGTATTGTATTAAGTGGTACAGTTAAGTTGAATTAAGCCTCGAACTAGTCCAAATAGAAATTCTAAAAAGAATTTGAGAATTCTAAAACCCACAGAATGGCTTAAAATGGTGATTCGGGGTTCGAGGGCTGATTTGAAGTTAATCGGGAATATTGACTACTTAGGGGCAAAATGGTCATTTTGCCACCCAAGGATTAAATTTGAATATGAGATGAAATTTTTGACTAAGATTGATCATTTGGAGTACAATTTGAGGTTGGGCAGTGAAAAATTATAATTTTGGTATTTTTTGAAGCATAAGGGCAAAATGATAATTTTGCCACCCCGGGGGTAAAATCGTAATTTTTCACCACCAACACTTGTCAAGATCAAGGAATTTTATTCATCATGGAAATGGATAAATATGAGAAATTGTGTGGTGGAGAATTAAAGAGTTAAAAGTTAAATATTTGAAATTTAGACCAATAAGAGAATGCCACGTGTCAAGCTTTTATTACTTTAATATTTAACTTGAAAAAAATCAGCCTATATCTTCCCTATCACACCTCCCATATTTAGCCAAAGCAAGAATAGAAGCAAGAAAGAAAAAAAAATAAATCCCTAAGTGGAGAAATTCAAGGAAAAATTGTGGATATTCAAGCAATCAAGTGGAAAAAGGTGAGATTTCTTTATTTTTGCTTAAGATCTACATTACCCATGCATTTCTCCTTATTTTCCATGGTTGAATAGCATGTTCTCATAATGGATTTGATGCTGACCAAATGGGTATGGTGAAGAAATGATGTTGAAATTGGTTTGATTTTGAGGTATGTTAGTGTTTTTAGGTGATTAATGGTGTGTAGTATAAAAACAAGTGAAGAAAACCATAAAATCTTTGGTATCCTTCAACGACCGAACCCTATGTGAAGTATGGGAATAATGAATTGATTTTGTGATCACGTGAATTGTTAAGAATTGATGAATTGTGGTGTGAAAATTAAATAGGAAAAATTTTAGTGTGAATGCACCAAAATGGCCGAAATTTTCAAGAAGAATTGTGAAAGTGATTAAGCTAAATTTTGTGTTATTTGATTGATGTTTAGTGAATTGAAGTATTGGAAATGAAATGGTGTAATTTGGAGATAAATTGGGCACGTAGGCTAATTTATCGGGTGAAAGACTGAATTAGGTCAACATCGTAATTAAATAGTTACCCGACCATTTCATGCATTCATATAGAATTTAGGTCAATTTTATATCGAATTAGCACAATTGTAGTGATTTGTTGAGTGTGCAATATGTCTAGGTAGTGAATCTTCTGACAAAGGCGAGAAAATTGCATCGGAGGATTTATAGTCAAAGTATCCGAATTCGACTTTCGAAAAATCGGTGAGTGAATTTGTTTTTCAAAATGGTTTTGGGAATATGAACGTATTTGAATAAAATGTTTGAATGATTTTATTCAACTTTGTTGAAAAAGAACAGGTACGATGGGAGCAAATTTTTAGTGAAATATTATTTTTACTGATGTGAAATTTGGTTATGATGAATCTATGTACCTTTATATTATGCTGATATGCATTATTAATAAATTTTGGTGAAATTAATGTAACTGTGCACGTCCGGAGTGAGTAGTGCACATGCTGGTAATGGTGTGCAAAGTGGGGACGGCGATACGTAATGCCCACGATTCTTGGAAACTCAGAGTTGAGCAAAGTGGGGACGGTGATACGCAACGCCCACAATTCCTGAGAACTTTCATGCGTGAACTGTGGTAAAACGTGACTCTCTACCCATGAACTGTGGTAAAGCGTGACTCAACGCCCACATAACGCCTGCGAGTGCTCTGATGGATACCTCTTTTTGCCACCAAGGACAGAAAAGACTTGGTGGTGTATGTAATTACACGTGATTTTATCTATATATGCATGATATAATGTGCTCGACGGAAAATGTGATTTGTATGGTAGGTGAAACCTTTATTCTGTGACGGTTTGTGATAAACCGTAAATTTTGCTATCTTGCTAGAATGTTTGGGTAAATTCAAGGGTGCTTTATCCTTGAATTTATAATTATTTAAGGTTAAGTAGAAAGGGTTTAAATATTAGCTAGATCAAAATCATCTCGTTTCCAATCAATGCATCATGGTTATCAAATTTCCTGGCTAATATTGCTTGTTCGTTTCTAATGTTCGCTCACTGAGTTTCGTATTCATAGTTTTAAAATTTATATTTTTAGATCAGGAGACCATTGGATCCTAGATCGAGGAGTCCCGGTAGTTTGTCTCCTAGGTATGTGTCTGGCATTCAATAGCAACCCTTTTGTTGTAATTTATCTACTGGAAGTCACGGGTCCTTTGTTATGTGAATATGTTCATGTAATGTAATTACTGAGTTACATGTCATGAACTATGTATGTATATATGTTTTAATTGTTAATGCCATCATTAATTGGCTATTTTCACATTGGTTGAAAATGCGTATGGCCGTATTAGTTGACACAATGTTAATTAAAATAAATGGAATAGGCTTGCTTGGGCTTGGTGAGCTACGCTCATTGGGCTCAAGTGCTGGTCATGGCCTGAAAATTTAGGCTGTGATAGATATCATACTTCGTTGATCAACAAAGTGCCCATTCCTAAAGAAGGGCTAAATATCCCCATCGTCCATTATGAGGACATTCATCAGATGATTAGAGAACGATGTTGGTAGCAATTTTGAAACTAACCTAAAGCTACTATTGTGTTTGTGGTAAGGGAGTTTTACGTAAATGTGTTTGAGCATGTTGATGGGTTTGTTTTTGTACGTGCAAACAGTCCCTTTTTCACAGTCAGGCTATCAATGCACATTTTAGAACTCCCAATATTGAAAATGATGAATATGGGCAATGCTTGGGCGATCATTGAGATTTTAATGAAAAGTTGTAGTTTAATAGCATCATTGATCACTCCATTGTGCTTGAAGGTGTCATAGATCTCTAGAAAATTTGAAATGAGAGCATTTGGGTCATCATTAGGTGGACCCTCAAACTATATTGAAGTTTGGACCATTTGGATGATAGACAACTTTATTTCAAAGTTATTTGCTTGGATAACCAACCTTTGAATGCTCGAATGCTGTCCTTGCACTAATAGAACATCATAATCTCTCAAAGATCTATTATCCTCCATTAAGTTCCCTTGAATTTTCTACTCCCTTTGTTTAGCCATTGATTCTATGTGAGTTGAAGTTTGTAAATTTTCTTTCCGAGGTCTTCAAAAAGTTTTCTCGATTTCTAGATCAAGAGGTAAAACCTCTAAACGTCTTATTCTTCGAATGCAATAACTGAAAGTACTTGAAATAAAGAAATAAGACTTGAATTAAGACTAGTTTGCTTGGTATTAATATTGACAAAAAGAAGGAAAAACAATTCCTTAGCAATGGCACCAAAAACTTGTTATTGATTTTACCAAGCAAGTGCACATACCACAACAAGTAATATAGAGGTAAATAAAATGTTGTATCCCATAGAGAATTGCACCAACCTAAGCTAAGTACTAAATTGTGGCAAACTAATTTTATCCAAGTATTCCAAATTAAAAGATTAATTAAAAATTAAATTAAACTAACAAATTAAAACTAATAGTTGAAAGGCAAAAATTAGAACTAAAACAATCTAGCATTTTTCTCTAAGATTTACACCTTGATTGGATCTGAACTAGGCAAGGTAGTATGCATAAAAGTTGTATCCCTATTGCTTAGCTTTCTAGTGGATCAAGAATCAAGTCAATTGGACTTTTTTAGCTCAAGTTATACTAGAAATACTACAGCATGTACGAACAAAGCCATCACCATACTTGCACTCATCAACTAAGGTCTTTTCATCAAATTTCCTATAAAAACAATAAAAGAGATCAACAATAACTAAACTTAAAGTAATTTAAAGTAAAATAACATAAAAATAAACTAAACTACCCAACATATATTGAACTAAATTAAGAAAAATAACTAAAATACTTAAAATTTGAACTTAAAATCTCAAAAACTTAGCTACTTAAGCCCACAACATATGACAAAATAACTCTATATAATAGACTTTTTAAAAAGCTTGACAAGCAATTTCAAAGATTTATTGAGGTATTTAACAAGCTTTATATTAATATTCCTTTTGCTGAAGCTTTGGAAAATATGCCCATTCATGTGAAGTTTTTGAAAGACATCTTTAATAAAAGGAGGAAATTAGGTGAGTTTGAGACTGTTGCACTTACCAAGGAGTGCAATTCCATAATTCAAAGTAAGCTTCCACCAAAGCTTAAAGATTTAAGTAGTTTTACTATTATGTGTACTATTGGTACTTTATGTTTTGATAAAACTTATGTGATTTGGGTGAAAATATAAATTTGATGTCGCTGTCAATTAATCAACAACTTGGTTGGGGGGAGATTAAGTGTCACAGCCTAAATTCCAAGCCATGACCCGCGCATGGGCCCAATGGGCATAGCCCACTAAGCCCAAGCAAGCCTTTCTAAGTAATCATGTTCAACATTTCATAAATCTTTCATTACCATTCCTAAACCATAATTCGTAATTCACAACTCAACGTATTTCAGTACATAACATGTATACCCAATATTTATATTCGTATTATCTTAAAGTATTTTCATTCATTGCCATCTCATAATAGCATCATTAATCTAACATATACATCATTTATAACATGACTCATAGTAGTTTACGTTACATATACGTGTACACAGACAAAAGGCTCTCAACCATCAGTGGAGTGACTTTGAATAAAGGCACAGCTGCTGAGATACCATAGTACCTACCAAAACAACGAGCATGCGTGGATGACTTGGTCTAGGTCCCAACTGCCTCTAAATCTGAAAATATGAAGTTTAAAAACGTGAGTATAAACCCAATGAGTGAACATAAGAAGGGAATAAGCAATCGATAAGGAGATTTTCGAAATTATGATGCACTTGTTTCAAAAAAAATGCAATTTAGTTAATTTCTTACTAAAAACCCCTCATTTCAAACTTTAATTAATAGCTTCAAAGTGTTGAAAAACCCATGAGCAATCCAAGAAGCTAAATGGGTAAAAATATGTCAAAATCAAGCAAAGTAACAAGCATGATAGCAAGTTTCTCGTTGCAACGAGAAACATTCATAGTTTGCATATGTTTCAGTTTTTCAAGCATATCTCTCACTATCAAAGTCCAATTGACATGATTTATAGGTCATTATAAAGCTAAGAGGCTAGGCTACAATTTTGATGTTGGCCACTTTGCCCAGTTCTATTTGGAAAAGTAGCTAAAATATTTTTCAAAATGAAAGCACTTTCTCACTACATCAAGAAGGCATTCTTGGTTTGCACATGTCTCGGTTTCTCAAGTATATCTCACGCTACAGAGGTCCAATTAACATGATTTTTGACCATTAGAAAGCATAGAGACTAGGCTACAACTTTTATGTTTACCACTTTTCCCAGTTCTAATCGTAAGGTGGTCAAAATCATTGTTAAAGTGAAGATAGTGCACAGAATTCTGGAACCACCCGAGAGTTTTGGCTGCAGTGAGAATCCATTCTTGCTGTAGCAAGATTCAGGGCAAATGACAATTAAGGGGTTTTCACATGCCACAAAATCCATCCTTACCATATTGTACATCAAAGTGAACACATTAACAATAATCAAGTTATCAACATTCAAAACAATAACATATTATAATAATAAACTTGCTATCACATATACATGTATAAATACAAATACCACCGCCACCTTACCCAACTCACGTGCAACCACCACATTGCACACAACTAATGTCATCCTCCACACTCCCACACCATGTCACCATAGGCATGAGCATCCCCCCACATCGTGCATACGCACGGTCATACTCAGTCCTCACCGGCATGTGTATCCCCTCACATCGTGCACACGCACGGTCATACTCAGTCCTCACCAGCATGTGCATCCCCCCACATTGTGCACACGCACAGTCATATTCATTACACAATATTATCTACAGATGTACAATACCTATATATACATATCAACATATAAAGGGACTTTGCAATTTTATTACAATCACATTTCACAATGCAAAAACGTTTCAATAAAAGCTTGTTCTCGTGCATGTTTTGAAGATAAAACAATTAAAACATTTTCAAGTGATACAATTAACATACATGCATTTATTTCTCAAGCAATTTTAATGCAAGTTCACTCACCGGTCTTGTTGATTCTTTTGCTTGACTCTAGCTTCAACTAATGCTCCAAATGGACATGTGAGGCCTTGTTGGAACCTATCACACACAGCAATATCACATTCAACCCAACTTGGCATTAATACCATTCCAAAAGCTATTTCCTAAACCAAGTTCTACATTCATTTCTAACTAGCTTATAACTATTATTAAATGGCTATTATTTGCACTACTTTAGTTACACTAAAATTAATAATCAATCTCAACAATAAAACACTCTCAAATCTAATTACTATATATCATCAACCACTAAAGAGATTAGCCTTAACCCATACTCACCTTGGTGTCTTTTTAATTGAATTCTCTTTAAAGATTCTTCAAGCTAATAAGGGAAACCATTCTCTCTCTCTCTACACATTCAGCTAGTGAGAAAAAGTATGAAATTAAGATTTTTTTAGGGTTTTAAGGTGAGAGAGTGAAAAAGCACAAAAGATTGAAAATTGGGGTTAACTTGAGAAAATCTATGGAGGTTTCAAAGCAAGCTCCCATGGAAGGTGAGAAACGTGAGAAAGGAAGAAGAAGAAGAAGAAGAAGAAAAAGTGTTTAAAATTTGAAGAAGTTACTAGAAACTTAGATATTTATGCCTTATGTTTATCCATTTTCTCAGTAATTACCAAAATGCCCTTAACAAGGTCATTTTGTCTTCCTCTATTTCTTTGTGCAATCTTTTCACTCTTTTAACACTAGGATCAAAACCATAATAGTATGAAAAACTCAGATTCACAAAAACTTAAAAATTTTAACTTGAGATGCAAAAATGGCTATTTTGCCCCTATCATGAAAATAATCAGTATGTCTATCTTCTTTATTCATTTTACCATCATTCTTTATTCCTTAGGTCTACTTAGACCTTAATAACATTAAAAAGCTACTTCCAAGAGCTCACCATAAGAAATGACAAAATTACCCCTAGGCCGTGTTATGGGGTCTATTTCTAGTTTTGGGTCTATAAATATCGAGATTTCATAGGTTCACTTTTGAATTACCTTTTTTAACTCTGGAATTAACCTCAATGGGCATCCGTAAACTTTATTAGCCACCATATCAAAATATAAGATACTACATTAAGCCTTTTTTTTGTAACTTTACAACTTGCTGATCGATCCATCACTTATCTAAATGGAATAGCGGAAGATGTTTTGGTAAAAGTTTACAAGTTTATTTTTCCAGTAGATTTTGTTCTGTTTAATAGGAAGAAGATCATGAAATTTCAATTATTCTTACGAGACCATTTTTACCTACTAGTAGTGCTTTTATTAATGTTGAAAAAGATGAACTTACCTTAAGGGTTCAAGACTAAGAGTTAACTTTTAATATTTTTAGAGCTTTAAAATGTCCAAAAGATTTTGATGAGTGTTTTGCAATTAATGTGGTGAATAACATTACCAACGATATGTTTATGGAAAATTATTTTAATGATCCACTTGAGGCCTCCTTGATTTCTACTTGTGAAAGTGATGATGATAGAGTTCTTGAATATGCAAAATTGTTGGATGTTCCATCACGCCTCCCAAAACCTCAATTTGAGTCTTTGCAATTACCAACTTCTTCAACTTCACCAGCCAAGCCTTCCATCAAAGAATCACCCACAATTGAGCTTAAGCCATTACCTTCTCATCTAAGGTACATTTTTTTAGGAAACTTATCTATTTTGCTAGTTGTTATTTCCTTTTCTTTTACTAACATGTCAGAAGGCAAGCTCTTTCATGTGCTTAAAAAGTTTAAGAAAGTCATAGGGTGGACCATTACTGACATCAAGGGAATTAATCCATCTATTTGCATGCATAGGATCCTTCTTGAAGACAACCACAAGGCAATCATTGAGCATCAATGTAGGCGAAATCCAATCATGAAATAAGTGGTGAAAAAAGAGACTATCAAATGGCTAGATGTTGGTATAGTATATCCGATTTCATATAGTACATGGGTATTTCCAATCTAATGTGCACCAAAGAAATAAGGTATGACTGTAGTTTTCAATGAAAATAATAAGCTTATTCCCACTAGAACTGTGACTAGTTGGACGGTATGTATGGATTATCAAAAGCTCAATAAGGTTACTAGGAAAGACCATTTTCTTCTCCTTTTTATTGATCAAATGCTTGATAGATTAACCTATAAGGAATTTTACTACTTTTTGGATGGTTATTTTGGGTATAACCAAATTGCTATAGCCCTTGAAGATCAATAGAAAAATACTTTCACTTGTCCTTATAGAACTTTTTTTTTAGGAGAATGCCTTTTGGACTTTGTAATGACCTACAACTTTTTAGAGATATATAATGTCAATTTTTTCGACATAAGGAAAAATATCTTGAGGTATTTATGGATGATTTTTCTATTTTTGGTGATAATTTTGACAATTTTCTTCTTAATTTTATTAGAGTCCTTAAAAGATGAGAAAAAACAAACTTGGTGCTGAATTGGGAAAAATGTCACTTCATGGTTCAAGAAGGCATTGTTCTTGAACACAGAGTTTTTAGTAGAGGAATTGAAATTGACAAGGCCAAGATTGAGACAATCAAGAAACTCCCACCTCTAACATCGATGAATGGCATTTAGAGTTTTCTTAGCAATTTAGTTTTTATAGACGTTTCATTAAAGACTTCTCAAAAAGAAACATCTTTCCACTTTGATGATGCATGTCTTAAAACATTCTTAGAGCTAAAAAAAAGATTAGTTTATGCACCTATTATCACAACCCTGGATTGACATCTTCCTTTTGAACTTATGCGTGATGCTAGTCTTTATGTGGTTAGAGCAATCCTTGGCCAACAAAAGGAGAAGATTTTTCATCTAATTTATTATGCCAACAAAACATTGAACGATGCCTAATTGAATTACACCACTACTAAAAAGAAGTTGCTTGCTATTGTGTTTGCATTTGACAAATTTCGCTCCTATCTTATGGGCACAAAAGTTATTGCATATATTGACCATTTTGCCATTAAATATCCATGAGAAAAAGGATGCGAAGCCATGATTGATAAGGTGGGTACTTTTGCTGCAAGAGTTTGGTTTTGAAATTCAAGACAAAAAACATAAAGAAAATAAAATGGCTGATCACCTTTCTAGATTAGAGAATGTGGCACAAATTGGAAATAAAGTTATGATAAATGAAACTTTTCTAGATAAACAGTTGTTTCATATCAACAAATAGAAAATTTTATCATGGTATGCAGTTTTTGTGAACTACATTGTGAGTAATCTTTTCCCTCCTAACTTGAACTCTCAACAAAAGAAAAAATTCTGGCATGATGTAAAAAGTTATGTTTGGGATAAGCCTTTTTTGTTTAAGCAATGTGGGGATTGAATTCTTAAAAGGTGTGTTCTATAGGAGGAATTTGATAAAAAAAACTACATCATCATCACCTTTCAGATTATAGAGGTAAAAGAACTGTTGCCAAGTTCCTTCAATCAGGTTTTTATTGGCCTACTATTTTTAAACATGCTCATTCTTTTATTGTAAAGTGTGATAAATGTCAACAGGTTGGCAATATCTCACAAAGACATGAGATGCTTCTCAACAACATTCTAGAGGTAAAGAATTTTTATGTTTGGGGAATTGACTTTATGGGTCAATTTATTCCTTCATACAGTAATCAATATATCTTAACTGCTATTGATTTCATGTCTAATGGGTTGAAGCTGGAGCATTCTAGACTACTGACTCTGAAGTGGTGATGAACTTCTTAAAAAGATTATCTTCACTCATTTTGTTACGCCTAGAGATATTATCATTGATGAAGGATCTCACTTTTACAACAAGTATTTTGAAGCACTATCAAGCCTAGCCCTAAAATACTTGCTATGTCATACATGTAATGGACAACATGTTTGCATATTTGGAAAGCTCCGAAAAATTTTCAAGAGTCGGTAGTGTACCTAAAGGTAAACAAAGCTGAATTAAACCTTGAACTAGCTAAAATAGGGATTTAAAGATGAAATTGAGAATTTCACAGTCCAGGGATGACTTAAAATAGTAATTCAGAGTTCGAGGTCCGATTTGGAGTCAATTTGGAACATTCGAAATCTAGGGGCAAAATGGTCATTTTGCCATCCAAAAATTTGATTTGGATATTTGATGAAAATTTTGAATGAAATTGATCATTTGGAGTATAATATGAGGTTTTGCAGTGAAAAATTTTAATTCTCGGTATTTTTGGAGTGTAAGGGCAAAACGATAATTTTGTCATCTCGGGGGTAAAATGGTAATTTTTCACCCCCAACACTTGTCAAGGCCAAGGATTTTATTCATTATGGAAATGGATAAGTATGAGAAAATGTGTGGTGGAGAAATAAAGACTAAAAGAAAAATATTTAAATTTCAAACCAATGGTAACATGCCATGTGTCAAGCTTTTATTACTTTAATATTTAACTTAAAAAAATCAGCCCATAAACCCCCATTCTCTTCATCATATTTGGCCAAAGCAAGAGGGAAAGGAAACAAAAGAAAGAACAAACCCTAGCCACCAAGAATCAAAGATAAATTATGGAAATCCAAGGAAACAAGCAAGATAAGGTAAAATTTCTTCATTTTTGCTTGAGATCTACACTACCCATGCATTTCTCCTTATTTTCTATGATTGAGAAGCATGTTTTCATAGTGAATTCATGGCTGGCTGAATGGGTATGATGGGAGAATGATGTTGGAAATTGTTTGATTTTAAGTTATGTTAGTGTTTTTAAGTGATTAATGATATGTAGCATGAAAACAAGTGAAGAAAATCACACAATCTATAGAAACCCATCATGGCCGAACCTTATGTGTTGAGTATTGATGGTGCATTGATTTTGTATCAAGTGAATTGGTTGATAATTGGTTGAGAATTGATGATTTGTGGTGTGAAAATCAAATAAAAGAATTTTAGTGTGAATGAACCCACAATGGTCGAAATTTTCAAGAAGAATTGTGAGGGTAAATATGCTGAATTTTGGGTTATTTGGCTTGTAATTGGTGAATTGAAATATTGGAAAAGGAATAGTGCAATTTGGAGTTAAATTGGACGCGTTGGCTAATTAATCGGGTGATAAACCGAATTAGGCCAACACCGTAATTAAATGGTTACTCGAGCATTTCATGCATTCATATAGAATTTAGGTTATATCTATATCGAATTAGCACAAATGTAGTAAATTTCTTGATTTTGTACTGTGTCAAGGTGGTGAATCCTCTAACAAAAGGAAGGAAATTGTACTCGAGGATTGACAGTAGGAATACCCGGAATTCAGTTTTTGAAAACTGTGAGTAAACTTACTATCGTCTTAATTATCTAGAGTATATTTTATTCAACTTGGTGATTTTGTGAAAAATGATTTTAAAAGGTAAAATGCATGCTTTATGAGAAAAATGTGATTTAATAAAATAAATTAAATTTGTACAAATTGATTTGAAAAATCGAATGATGATTGATTTGAAATTAGAGTAATTGGAGACTGCTAATTGTTGTGTGATATGTTGTATTTTGAATTGAAAGGCTTATGATAAAATGTGAGCATGGATGGCTTAATTGATATTTGCATTGAAATTATCTAAACTGTGTATTTGACCTTGAGAGGCTGTGTATGAAATAATTGCCATGTCATGCTAGTGGAATTTAATTGAATTGGAGGGATTATAGTGATCATTGCAGTGGCGGGTTCCGTAGACCAACCTATAAGAGGGGAACGGAAATCCAATTAAATGTGTTCACCTTCATTGGAGAGGCGCATAGGGTATCTCCTAAGGTGGGATTTGAGTACACCTCACGTAGGCCCATCACGTGAAAGGGAGACTCAGCTAACTCCAAGGAACGATTATGTGATCAAAATAAAAACATAGTATATGTGTGTATGACATTTAACAGCCTTGGCGGACTCAGGTGGATGCCCTTGTACAAGGCATCGATGAGTACTAGTTTTGGCGAGAGCCTAGCTTTTCAGAAATTCATAAGCCTTATTAAAAAATTGAATGAAATATAATTGCTTACGTGGGTGGGGATAAAATTTTATGTTATGAACCCTATTGTGATGGGAAGTTTTCATTGTCTCCATTTACTCAACTGTAGATATTTTTTATGATGTTTGTTTACTCACTAAGTTGTGAGAACTCACCACTCTTCTTTCCACCCCTTTCAGGCCCAGAATAGTTGTAGATAACTGAGTTAGTTGAGGACTTTAGTTGGCTCTGCAATTTCACCAATAGTAGGTTCACTGTCCTCTATACTGTTGAACATTCATGGGCCCACGTGTCACTGTAGATGAAATTACATACCCTAACTATTTGTATAATAGTATGTATTAATATATTTAATTTTTACGCTGCGAAAATTATTTACCGATAAATCTATAAAATTTGTTTTATAAGAAAATAGAATATTTCATTAAATATTTTTATTATATTCAAATAGTCAAAATTTCGCTTCAAACGAATGTTTTAGACAAAAAAATTTATTTCAAATCATGGAATATGTATTTTCTACTCACCTATTACGTTTTGGCTGGTTTTGAGATTTTCAAGGAAAAATGACCAAAATGCCCTTGTGAGGTGAAAATTACTTTCCACTGTTTTTGTATTTGAAAAGCTTAAAATTCTTCAAGACATGATATTTGACAAGGATCACTCACAAGGGTAATGAGAAAAACTGATATGTAAGCCTTGCTGGGTTCCGGTTGGCATTTTGGGTAATAAGTGCCTATCGGGACGTCGCGGCTGTTGTCACGAGCTCGATGGGAGTTTCGGGTCGTGACAATTTGGTTGTTATCCAAGCTTTTGGTTTTAAAGATCAGGGCTTTTGATTTTAAAACTTTTGGTTTTAAAGTGTTTTAAGAAATTTACAGTGTCAGTGTGCCCCCGAGTTAGGTTAAATTAAGTTAGATTGAATTGAGATAGACATATGCATTTACATATAGAAATTACTTATTCATATGGTGCATAAATTATTAAGAAATTATCATTTGGCTACATATAGGTTTGGTGGTGCGTTGTATACTTACACATCATGCCTAGGAAGAATGAAGATTCCGATACCTCCCGTAGCATTAGCAAAGAATCATTAGACTATACCGCTAGAAGTAGATGGTGCTTGAAACCGTGCAGTCCCGAAAGATATCCGTTTAGAGTTTCGATTAATTGGACTCCATCGGATTTGAGAGCAAAGGTTTGAAGCCCGGAAAGCTCTAGCACTAGTGAGACTGATGAAAGTGCTAGCAGCAATGATGTTAATGTAAGTATAATGAATTCCCTATTGAGAGAGTTTGAGTGATGTATTGAAGCGAATGAAAGAATAAGGATGGTAGGAGAAGATTTTCTTAATAGGAGAGCATCTTCATCAGTTGTTAGACATTTTCCTCTTGGGTGTGGAAGGAACGCAGCACCGGTAAGTGATGAGGAATGCCAAAGGATCCAACAAGCTTGGATTAGAGAACAAAGAGAAAAATCTCAAAAGATGAACAAGGAATTGGAAGAGGATCTTAAGGAAAAATGAGAGTAGAGTCTTAACACTCTCATTGAATTTTGTACTAACTTGACCTTAGGACGTTGTAGTGAAAAAAAAAAGGGATATTTCGGTAGTCATCTGTATAAAAGAATTTAGAGTTTGTTTTGTTTTGTATGACTGGTGTGGACTATAAGATAACTGTCTAAATGGTTTGATCTGTATAGTAATCTTTTGGGTATGATAAAAGTATACTAGTAAAATCATTATTGCGAAAAAAATATTTATTTTAGCAGTATGGTTGAGTATCTTATATCATTATCGAGGACAGATGAAGGAAGTCAGTAATGAATTAAGCAACTACAAAGCCTGATAATGAACTATTCGTTTTATAAACGTAATTAGTCAAGAATTGATGAGTAAGGTCTAGCTCCTAACGATAAGTGGTATGCAATCTGATGTATACATAACTAAAAGTAAATTGGAGATCGTTATTTAATAGAATTGCACTGAATGTTGTGAGGAAGGTATATGAATATCAGTAGTGAAATATATTCAAAACTAGATACATGGAGACTAAGGTTCTGATTGGAAATATGTGATAGAAAGTTAACTTTACAAGTTGTAGTTTCCGTGATCATAACACGGATGAAGATTATCAATATATAGACATTTATAGAATTGTTAAAGTTATAAATGGAAGTTATCAATATACGGAGAAAGCATAAGAGAATATTGTGTGAATTGAAAAGCTTCCTCGTGGACTTAGATATTGGGAGCGGCATAAAGATAAGACTCACAAGTTGAAATATGGTCATTGGTTTGGATGCTAAGCTTCGTTATTTGGAGTCTTCAGTGCATTAGGGAAAATGTTAAGATAAAGATGATCAGTAATGGATGATGGAAATAGAGGTATACCGTAAGTAATAAGTAATTATGTGCATGATGATATATACATATAAAGATTATTAATATGTGGACATACACTTGGAGTTGTAATTCACAAATTCGAAGTATTTAAGATATGATTAAATGGAATTAGTATTAGTCAAGGTACGTAAATCTTTTAATTAATTTCTGTGTAGTATGCATGATAGTAGAATGGAGGAACATAGTGCCATGATAGTAGATAGTAAAATTACTATACATTATGGAAAGAATATTCTAAAGAGGAATTTGGAGATGGTTGACAAGTGCTATAGGATGATATGAATTTGAAAATATTGATCTTACCTATCATTTGTGATAAGTACAAGGGAATATAAATGGTTATGGAAATTGTGATGTAAGTTTGGAGGAAAATCAAATGGTTAAGGACGATTAAGGTAGTAATTTTAAATTTGGATGAATAACATTGATTAAGTAAACTCCAACAGTCACTGTGCCGCGGTGCTAGGAATATTTTATGTCAAAGACATGATTGGGACACATGAATAAAATGTGGTAGATGTGAAATTGAACTTATGAGTTGAACTAAAGTCATTGAACTTGATTCAAAATCTTATTAATTGGAGTTTCAAGGTTTTTGAAAGGTATCGATACGAATGAATCGAAAAATTATCTTTATTGCCTTATATATTGGCATATAAAAGAAGGAAAATTAGAGAAATTTCGAGATGGATACATAAAGATAAATTAATATATAGAGGGTTGACACAAATAATATGTAACCAAAGTCAAATCTTAAGAAATAAAGGACACAAAAGATTAAACCTTGTTAAAGGCTAGACAAAAAGAGAGGGAAAGATTAGATAAATGTATGAGATACTGATAAAGGATATTAATACCAAGTGATGAAGGTGTGAATGGAGATTTCAAAAATGATATATCACATGAATTTATATAGAATATGGCTATGAAAATTTACAAATATTGTCTGATTTGTCAAAAAAGAAGGGGTTAAAAACAACCTAAGTAAACTAAGTGACATGCTAGAAACCTTTGGAGAAAAATTAAAGCAAGAGTAATGGGTATGCAATTAAATATTTTGGTGAGCAAGTGCCTGCCTTTATGGAAATGATATATTTGAATTATGAAGGAGCAAATAAATGATTAAGTGTCTCCAGAATGCTTAAGCACCCTTAAGAGAAGAATTATAAATTATACGCAATAAGTATAAGGTGTATGAATTGAAACTAGCTAAGGAGCCAAACGGCTAAGTTACAAGGTAAGTGGTCACATGTTTGTTCTCACGAGCATTAAGTCATGTGGTTATAAAAAAAGAGCCGTAAGCTAAAAGCGATATTCGTATTAACAGTGAAAAAGTGTTTAAGGAGAACTTAGTTTCAAGTTTTGCAATTTCAAGAACAAATTGTAGATTGGCTAGAGGAGAAGGATGCTATGTCTATATGAAAGAATGGAACCATAGATGATTGAAGTTAAATTGATAAGGAAGTCAGATAGTGAAACAATCTTAATATAAAATGGGAAATTGGAAATTGAAAAGTATTTGAGGTATGCCTAACTCAAATGAGATTAAGTTTTAAATGACAAATCAATATTGGAATGCAAGAAGGATACGTTATATGTTAGAGGCATGAAAGATGATCGAGGAAAAATGATGACTCTTAGGAATTGTGGTATTACATCTTATGCAATGATCAAGTTAAGGAAAATCTTTGAAACATTAATGACATTGTCATGTAAGGATAAATAACACAATGAAACGTAAGTGTATGATTTGAAACGATCAAGAATCTTATCAGAAGTTGATTCATGACGACCTAGGGAAATATGGGGAAATAATTAAAGAAATGTAATCTATGGAAAGATTAGGCCATATAAGATGGACTAATATGATTAAGAAAGTGGAAGTTATATAAATGTGAGATAAACATTAAGTATGTTGAAATAATTAAGACTATTAATTTTCGCTAGCTTGGAGAATACATACAGAAACAAGTATGACCTACTAATGATGCTACAAGTTACATAATAGTGTGTGAGGAAGGGATGAATGAATAAATACAGAGAGACTTAATAAGGAATGAAGTAATAAAATGGTGATTGATGTACATAAGGAAATATAGAATGCGGTTGAAATCGATACGATTGATATGGAGTTAAGGTCCAAACGTAATGATGGTAACAAGGATATACACAAAGTCCCGATCTGAGAGATTATGATTGAGAAGATTATTGTTGATTAGATTTTAAAGGATAATACTAGAAATAAGTGATGTATTCAAGTTGAATTAGAGGTAAATAAAGTAAACAAGTTGAAATTCCCTATAAAGGAGATAACGTGGGAAATCGAGCGTCTAATGAGAAAACATTAACTCCACCTAGTCTTCTAGTTCAGTGATTGAAATTTTGAGGATAAAATTTTATTTTAAGGGGGGTAAAGCTGTAAAGCTCGACTTTATAAAATATGAGCCATGTTATCCATGTGCTGGATGGAATGTTTGCATACTTGAATGCCTCTAAAAAGCATTAAAAGTCAGTATTGTAACTAGAAGTACAACTAAGTCGATTTAAACCTCGAACAAGTTCAAATGAAGATTTTAAGAGGAAATTGAGAATTTTACAGTCCAAGAATAACTTAAAAAAATTGATTCAGAGTTCGAGGGCTGATTTGGAGTGAATTTGGAATATTGACTATCTAGGGGTAAAATGGTAATTTTGCCACTCGAGGACAAAATGAGAATTTTTAGAAAAGATTTTGACCACATTTGACTAAGATTGATCAATTGAAGTATAATTTGAGATTGAGAAGTGAAAAATGATAATTTTGATATTTTTCAGAGCATAAGGGTAAAATCGTAATTTTTTCACCTTGAGGGTAAAATTATAATTTTCACCACCCAACACTTGTCAAATGTCTGAATTTTACATGTTTTTGGTATGGATAATTATGGAATTTATGTGGTGGTGAATTAAAGGTTAAAAGATAAGTATTTAAAAAGTGAAACAATAACATGGTGACAAGTGTCAAGGTTGATTATTTTAATATTTTCCTTATAAAATCAGCTTAAAAACCAGCCCATTCTCTCCATAAGGGTCGGCCAAGGAAGAACCAAAGAAGGAAAGAAAAGAAAGAAACCCTAGGAGGAAAAATTGAAGAAAAAGTGTGAGATTTCAAGTGATTTAACAAGTAAAGGTAAAATTTCTTGGTTTTTACTTGTGATCTACTTTCTCTATGATTTTTTTTCATTTTCCATACTTAGAACTCATGTTTGCATGATGAACCAATGCTGACCCATTTTGGAGAGAGAGGATTTGATGATTAAGTTAGTTAGAAAACATGTTAATCTCGTGTTTTCATGTGTTTAGTGACATGTAGTATAACAATCAAGCATGAAAAACACATTTTCTCCATGAATCCCTTAATAGCCGAATATATGGGGTGAGGATTTGATGATGAATTTGAATGGATTACATGATATTCAAGTGTTTGTGGATGTTAGTGATGTGTGGAATAAAATGCAAGCAAGAAAAGTTCATGATCATACCCAACCATCATTGGCCGAATTTTACAATTGGTGTGTTGATGTTGAAATTGATTTTATTCTAAGTGAATTTGGTTAGGAATTGATAAATTATGGTGTGAGAATCAAGCTTGAAAAATTTTATTGGTAGTGGACATCTCATTGGCTGAAATTCCAATGTGGTTTATTGATGGTGGAATTGATTTTAATTCAAGTGATATGATAGGAAAATAATGATTTATGGTGAGAAAATTAAGTAGAAAAAATTTTAGTGTTAATGCACCAACATGGCTGAATATTGCCAAAATGGAATGTGATGGTGATTTTGCAACATTTCATGGTAATTGACTAGTGTTTGATAAATGGGAGAATTGAAAGAAAAATGGAATTTATTTGGAATTGGATTGAGTAAATTGGACAATTAATCGGATAATAAATCAAATTGAGCCAATATCATTTTAATAGGATGTACAGTTGAGGCTACATTGAACACCGTGTTTAGATAGCTACCTGAGTAGTCTGCATTCCATTTCATGCATATATACGGAGTCTGAATCGATTTTATAATGGTTTGGCATTAATGTGGTGAATTGTGTATTGTGCAATATGGATAGGTGGTGAGCCATTTGATACGGTAAAAGATTGCATCCGAGAACTAAGGATAGGAGTAATTCGAAAACCTAGAACAGTGAGTAAACTTATCATCATCTTAATTATCTAGAATGGTTTTTCTCTAATTTGGTGAATTTATGGAAAATGAATTTAAATGGTAACTTGTTATGTATTTTCAACAAATGTGATTTAAATAAAATGATTTTATAAATTATCCTAAAAATTGAATAATGATTTTGATAATAGAGTAATTGGAGACTACCTATTTGTATTACAAATTATGATTTGAAATTGATTGGCTTATGATAATATGGCATGAATGGCTGATTTAGAAATTATTTTTGAATTATATGAATTGTTTGTTTTACCTTGAGTGGCTAAATTTGAAATGTTTAGAAGCGTTCCCTTCGGGGGAAGTTTTTAAGAGGGTTTGGGATTCGAAGCTTGGCGAGAAGGTTCTGCAGGACCTGCGTTGATTCATGCGCTAAGGCGCATGGTTGGTAAGTCAAGTGATGGGGACCCAGACCTATCAAAATTGCCATGCCATGCTATTGAGATTTGATTGATTGGTGGGATATCAATTAACTTACTACAGTGGGAGGGTGTCCGTGGACCAACCTATTTAGAGGGGCATGGAAACCCTGTTATATTTTTACCTCGGTAGAGAGGCGAGTAGGGTAACTCCTGAGGTAAACCTTTAGAGTTCACTTCACGCCAAACCACCACGTGAGAGTGAATTCAGCCAACGTCAAGAAACAGCTGTGTTTTTGAGCATTTATGAAATTGTAACAACCTTGGCGGACTCGGTTGGGATTACCCCTGCACAAGGAATCCCTATGAACCAAGTATGAGAATGATTTTGGCACGAGCCAAGTTTTCAAAAAATCATAAGCCATATTAAATATTCGAATAAAATGAGTTTATTTTATCTAGTGAAAGGAAATGAAATGTTCTGAACTATTTTATGATGATACATTTTAATCGTCTCTATTTACTCAACTTTAGATATTTTAAGTGATATCTGTTTACTCACTGGGATTTTATAATCTCCCCACCCTCCTTTCCACATATTTCAGGTTTGCAATTGTCTGTAGATAGCAGACTTGGTAGAGGGCTACTTGTGGAGTTGCACTCCTTGAGATCGTAGGTGCATTGCTTTCATTACATTTGGTCAGTCGGGGGCTCATGTGTAATTGTAAAAGTAATTTTATACTTTGGTTATTTGCAATATAATATGTATGAATATATTTAACTTTTACGCTATAAAAAGTATTTACCGATGACTCTATAAATATTGTTTTATAAGAAAATTGATTATTTTATTGAATATTTTTATTATATTCAAATAGTCAAAATTTCACTTCAAACGAATGTTTTAGACATTTAAATTTATTTCAAATCATGGAATATGTATTTTCTACTCACCTATTACGTTTTGACCAGTTTTGAGATTTTCAAGAAAAAATGACCAAAATGCCCCTATGAGATGAAAATTACTTTCCACTGTTTTTGTATTTGAAAAGCTTAAAATTCTTTAAGACATGATATTTGACAAGGATCACTCACAAGGGAAATGAGAAAAACTGATATGTAAGCCTTGCGGGGTTCCGGTTGGCATTCCGGGTAATGAGTGCCTATCGGGACGTCGCGACGGTTGTCACAGGCTCGATCGGAGTTTCGGGTTGTGACAACACCGCTATACCATGCCAGTGGAAAAATATCCATAAGGGCACTGCAGCATCTACCTACTAACATTGCAACATCCTGAAAACACCATAAATCCCCCCCCCCCTAACCACTGAAGACAAGGGTGCCATGGCACCTAATGGCCTAACCAGTTCTATACACCTTTCTCTTTCGTATTTAAACTCTTATTCACCCTATTAGCCACCAAAAACAAAATCAAACTCTCTATCTTTCTCTAATCTTCCATATCCATAAAAACTCTTTATCTCTTTAAAATCTCCATACCCACTCAAGCTCTCTCAACTTAGTGCCTTCAAAACCCATCATAACAATCAAACTTCATCAAATCCTTTAACAAACAATTAGGTTACATCTTTTCTCAAGTCTTCTTTTTTCTTAAAAATTATCATCAAATTTGTGGAATTTTTGGATGTTCTTGATATTATTGATTTCTTGGTAGTTTTTTATAAATTTTTTTTATTTTTTTAGATATTTATGCTTAAAAAATAATAGGTTTCCAGGAATTATTGAGAATTTTGAGTTGGGTAGTTAGAATTTAGAGTTAATTGTGGATTTAATTAATGGGTAATTTAATTAACTTCTTCATTAGATATTAATTGTTGAAATTTAGTCATACATTGAAAAGTTAAATTATTCTTACTTATGATTTTGTGAAAATTATTGAGAGATATTGGGTATTGGAAAATTATTGAAAATTATTGTTTGGCTTTTTTGGTGTTTCTTTGTTTTGGTTTTGGTTAAGTAAATTGCAGGAAATTTAATCATGGCACCAAAGAGTGCAAGGGCTAGTGCAAGTAGTTCCTTCGATAGAATAAAATTTAAGTTTGTGGATACTATTCCCAAACATGCTAGTTCCCTCATAAACAAGGTTTTGATTCAAAAAAAAGGTCTTGATGTTACTTCAATCTGACACCTCAGAATTCAAGCCCAGATTGAAGAAAGAAATTAGCAAAAATTATGTTCTCAATTGGAGGTGGTCGCTATCTAGTGGTAAGAAAATTTTATGCTAATTGTCCTAAACATACTAATGATGTTGTTTTTGTGCAAGGTAAATAAGTGTCATTCAACAGCCAAGCCATCAATGCTTTCTATGAAGTTCCCAATATTGAGAACAATGGCTATGGCCAATATTTGGCGGAGCATCAAGGCTAGAATGAAATTATTTTGGCATTTTGTGAAAAGGATGCCTAATGGAAAATATCGAAGGATGAATTGATATCTTTCAAGTGCAATGTCATGAAGCAAATGTTAAAGGTGTGGTGGCATTTTACGGCATCAAATATGCTTTTGTGTTTACACGTTAGTGATGTTACAAGGGATAGGGCAATTCTTATCAATGCCATAGTGATGAGGAAATCCATCAACATTGGCCAAGTAATCAACCATGCCATGATGCATACAGCCATCACCAAAATATATGGTTTATGGTTTCCTTCATTGATCGCTGTTTTGAATGGAAGAACCGACATACAATGGAATCCAAGTGATGAATTACTACATCCAAAAGTTCATATTGATGTGGGGCTTATTTACAGATATTTTCAACCTTCAACTAGTGGTAGTTCTTCTTCGGCACCACATCCTCAAGCTCTTTAGCCTAGAGTCAAGGCTTTAACATTACCTCAACGAATTGAATAGCTAGAGCTTCGATTTACATAACAAGCTTTATGCCAAGTTCAATGCAATCAACAAATAGAGTAGATGCTTAAAGCCTATGGTACCATTATGGGGATGGACATGAATACCTTTCCCACTTTACTGAATCCTCCCACAAGCTTGGGCGACATAGAGGAAGATGAAGGTGAAGCAAAAGAGTTGAGCTTTTCCAGAGACTTTCAATTACCAAAGGAGTATTCTTTCACCTTTTCTTTATCTATTTCTAACATTGAAGATAGTTTTAAATTTAAGTTTAGGGGAGAATTTTTTTTTATAGAAGTTGTTTTTTCTATGAAAGTTGAGACTTTAATTATTTATTTGCATGCATGTTTTAGGTTAGTTTATCATTTACTTTTCGTTATGCTTATTAGAAGTTTTTAGGATAAAGTAAGTTGTGCCAAATTTTTCAATGATTTTCTTATCCAATAATGAAAACTTATTGTCTTGTATCTTTTGCTTTTGGTAAATAAAGATATTATTTAGTTTATGATAAATTCTTTTACTAAGTATCATTGTTGGAATGTGTGAGACCCTGTCTAATTGGTTGAAAAGCCGGTATTGTACCTAATGGTACAATTAAGTTAAATCGAGCTTCAACTAGTTAATAGAAATTCTAAGAGGAATTTCAAAATTCTGAGACCCACAGAATAGGTCAGAATAGTGATTCAGAGTTCAAGGTCCAGTTTGGAGTCAATCGGGAAAATTGACCGGTTAGGGACAAAACGGTCATTTTCTCATTTGTTGATTTATGGAGATTTTTAACCAAGATTTGATCACATTGGGCCAAATATAATTATGTGACATACAGTTATGATTTTTGGAGTATAAAATGATGTTTAGCAGTGTAAAATGGTGATTTCCGGTGTTTTTAGAGCACAAGGGCAAAATGGTAATTTTGCCACCGGAGTGCTAAATGTGAATTTTTTTGAAAGGATTTTGCCCCAATTGGGTAATATTGATTTATATTGATGAGGTTGGACAGTGAAAATAATGAAATTCCGGGACATTTCGGAGTATAGGGACAAAATCGTAATTTTGCCATCCCGGGGGCATTTCGGTAATTTTCCACTACCAGAATAAATTTTTCCAGCCATGGTCAACCTTGGATCAGATGTTGACTTGATGAATCAAGTGGTGGAGATCAAATGGGAGAAAAAGTCAAAAAGTCAAAAAAACGGACCAATGGCGTGATGACACGTGGCAAGCTTTTATATTTTATCATTTAAGCTATAAAAATCAGCTTTTAACTCTCATTTCCCACTCAAAGTCGGCACCCACCAGAATTGAAGCAAAAAAAAGAAGAACAAAGGAGAAAAACACAAAAACCTAGGGGAAATTCAAGACAAGTGTGATTTCAAGGAGAATTCAAGTGAAAAAGGGTAATAAATCTCTACTTTGGCTTGTGATCTCTAATATCTATGCTTTTTTTCTTGAATACTATGGTTTAATATGGAGATATCATGATGGGAAGAATTCTGAAAAATGGGTATGAGTATGGATTTGATGTTGGATTGGATTGAGTTTAAACTATGTTGGTGTTTAGGAGTAGTTAAGCACGATTATGGAAAAAAATGGAAGAAAGAAATTAAGTGTCATGGTTGTTCTTCATTGACCTAATCTAGGGTGTAGAGAAACCATGAAGAAATTGTTTCATTTCAAATGAAATGATTTCATTTGAAATGAAAGAAAATAGAAAAATGACAATTTAAAGTGAGAAAATGTAGTAGAAAATTTTCAGTGCTAATGCACTGCATTGGCCGAATTTTCCATAAAGAAATGGAAAAGATTGGATGCTGAAATTGGCATCAATTGAATGATTTGTGGTGAATTAAGGTATTAGAAAAAGAATGGACCAATTCGGAATTAAATTGGACATAATAGCCGATTAATCGGGTAGTCGGTTGAAATTAGGCAATACCGCGTTAAAGCGATAATCGGACGCATTTTTGCCTTTGCGTATCATACGTTAGCAATTTAAATTAGTTTATATTAGTTTGGGGGCATTATAGTAATTTCTTAATTTTATTCTGTGTTAAGGTGGTGAGAAGTCCGGAAAAGGTAAGGGAATCGTAATTGAGGACGATTAATCCGAGTGCATCCGGATTTGTGAGACGGTGAGTGAACTTGCATTTCAAATGATTTGGGAAATGCACATTGTATTGAATTAGCTGATTAAATGATTTATTCAAAGTTTTTTTAAAACATGTGCCGGGAACAAGCCCTTGATAAAATGATTTTATGTGATGAATTGTGGTAAGCATGAAGGCATGAAATTGTGCTGTTATATATGTGTCACATATGTGTGAATATGTGTGATGTATTGACATTTGATATTGTTAATATATATGTAAATGTACGTGTGTGTGATGTGTGGAAAAACACATGTCGGAGAAGTTGGATGTGGAAGGTATTGTTGGTGCACGATGTGGGGGGATGCACACTGTAGCTCCAGCTATGTGCACGATGTGGGGGGATGCACATGAGCTGGTGAGTGCACATGGTGCACATGATGATGACTCCAGCTATGTGCACGATGTGGGGGGATGCACATGAGCTGGTGAGTGCACATGGTGCACATGACCACTCCAGCTATGTGCACAATGTGGGGGGATGCACATGAGCTGGTGAGTGCACATGGTGCACACGATATTTTCAGCAGGTGAGACAATGGAATGTTGTACTTATCTGTGTGCGTATGTATGAATTTGATTATTCCTTCATTATAAATTAAATTGAAGTGAGGGGAAGGGTTTGATAATAAATTGGATAAAAATGAATGTGTTCCAAATGTATGCATCATATTTTAACCCTTCTCGATATTATGGCTTGTTCCTATCTAATGTTTGCTCACTGAGTTTTATACTCACAGTTTTCAAAAATTCATGTTTTCAGATCAGGAGATTGTAGATTCCTAGATCGCGGGATCACAGTAGTCCATCTCCTGGTAGGTGTCTGGCATTCACTAGTGACCGTTTTAATTGTAAATGTCTCCGCTGGAAGTCGTGGGTGTTGATTGTATTGTGAATACAATCTAATTATGTGAATATGTGTAAGCAATGTGAATTGCTAAATACATGACTGGTATAGTGCATGTATATTAATGTTGATAATGCCATTGTGTTTTGGCTGTGTTCACACCCGGGAAAAGGTGTGTGTGTGTATGTATGATCGAATATGCCATTGTTATTTGGCGTTATATGCACACTGGGTGCATTACGTGTGGATGCCTCACACGAGAATATGTGGAATACAGTAAGTGAAGTAAGTGACAATAGGCTTGCTTGGGCTTAGTGAGCTATGCTCATTGGGTCCTTGCGCCGGTCATGGCCCGGGAATTGGGTCGTGACAGAATGTGATTTTCACATATTAAACATTTTGTCTTTTACTTTGAAATATTGTGCATATTTAGGTAAGATTTATATTGATGTGAATTTTGGATTATGTCATGAATTTTAGAATTTACTTGATTCTTTCTTAAGGTGAAATCTTAGGCTATATTTAGTTAAGGAGATGACTTAGGCCATTGTTGGACCCTTTGAGCCTTTCAAGCTAACCTTGTTAAATTTTATCCCTAGTATACCCTTTTATGCCTAATTTTTCCATTTCTTTGTTTAAACACCTAATTATTTAGCCTATTCTTATTTTAAATAAATTTTTAATTTTGCATCCCTCATTCCTAAGTATGTAGATCATTTTAGGAAGCGTTATAAGCTAAATGTTGACTAAGATAAGAGGTAAAATTGATGAAAAATTTCAAAAATAAGCTTAGTGTTCACCTCATTATCATCATACAAAGAAATAAGTTTGGAAGTGTAAAATTGAGATGAAAAAAAAACGAAAGTAAAGTGTGAACAAAAAGAAAAGTTCAAGTTGAAGAAATGGTGTATTTGGAGATCATAAATAAAGCTTTACATAAGTCTTAGAATGATTATGTGCCTAGGGTGAATTGGATGTTATTATTGTCTTTTATCCCACCTTGACCCTAGCCTTACATTACAAGCTTAATAAAGATCTAATGATCCTTAACTTAGTATTAGTCTACATTAGTGGAAAGAGAAATGAAAAGCAAACCTACAGAGCTCAAGTTCTAATTTGAATTTTGCATTGCCATAAATTTATCTAGATTGCATGATATTCTTTGTAAAAGATTGCACATAGACACGGAAACCCATTTGAGAATGAGCTTGCATTTCAATTGAAATATGAACTTGAATGATGCCTATATTTTGCCTTGAATTAGAGATTTATAAATATACTTTTAAGAAAATTATGTAGATCATTGATTTGGTACTACTTGTCTCTAGTTAATTTGCTTATTTATGATTGCTTTCATCATTTAAATTGCTTTCGTTTTTGTTTAGTTTTCTTTTATGTTTTGCTTAAGGAGTAGCAAAATCTTAAGTTTGGAGGTGTGATAACTCTATTTGTAGAGTTAATTGGTCACAATTTTGGGTGTATATTGTTTAAGTTCTTCAGATTTAGTTTAAGTATTAGTTATTTTTAGTCATTTATTTTCTTTTAGTAAATTA
The DNA here is from genome assembly GCA_036013995.1 of Theobroma grandiflorum. Taxonomy (NCBI): domain Eukaryota; kingdom Viridiplantae; phylum Streptophyta; class Magnoliopsida; order Malvales; family Malvaceae; genus Theobroma; species Theobroma grandiflorum. Next base: position 13,728,243 of record CP142126.1, read on the forward strand.
TATTAGGTTCAATTGCTTTAAGTTATTTTATGATATTTTGCTTTAAGTTTAGTTATTATTTAAGTTAGTAGGTTGCTTTTGTAAGTGTGCTATGAAAAGTGTGATATTTTGTGAAGAAGAATGTATTCAAGGTGCAGACTTCCACTACACATGTTCTGGTATTTCAAGCCTATCTTCCATTACAAAAGTCCAATTAACATGATTCATGAGCCATTGGAAAACTAAAAGGTGGGACTACAACTTTTATGTTTACACCTTACCTAGTTCAATATCATAAAGTGAGAAAATTGCATCACAAGTCAAAGTAATGCAGCAAAATCTAGAAATTCAAGCTAAAGCATAGAGCATCATGGCACCCTAACAAGGGATGTATGCTTTGATTGGATAGAGGACTCAATTCCACAGCCACTAAGGAGGCAGCATTGTAATGCCTAAAAGAAAAAGCTAAAAAAATAAAGAGACTGTGAACACAACACCGTAATGCCCAAAAGGAGAAGGTTATAGTGCTCTCATGTCAAAGAAAAGAGTTTTCATGCATTTGGAATTTTATTTCAACACAAATTCAAGCTTATTTAACCTCTCTTTCAGAAGCACGTTTTAAGAAGAATTAAGCAAGACTTTTTTGAAGAAAAAAAAAAGCATTCAAGCTAGCAATAGAGCAAGAAAAACAAGGAAAATTACAGATTGAAGACTTGACAAATCTTAGAGTTCTTTCTTTTTTTGTTATCTTTATACTTTTTTTGTTTAGTTTTGATAGTTAAACTTTTTTGGATGATGTTTTTAGTAATTGTTGTCATGAACCTGTCCCGAGCTGTGACTGGTATGAGAACTCAATAGAGGTAATCGACCAGGCCCACGTAAGCTTCGTACATTGTCATTATCACTTAACTTATCATTTCTAACTCCAAATGCATCATAACATTACTTAAGTCATAATTTAAAGCATATATGTACATTAAGCATGACCTTGAGCCAAAAACATTTGCTGCCACTTAGAATCGACATTTCATAAACTAATTCTAGGCTTGCCAACCCGTATCTACCTTGACTTAAACTAGGTATTTACAACTTATCACATAATAGTGCACATATACATAAGCATGGTCTAACAACCAGACCACATATAAGCCCATCTACTAAATCTAGTAGAGTGACACATGTGTGGAAAATCTTACTAAATGCCAAGGTCATTTCACCTACCAAAAGATATATACAACTCCTTCTCAAGTCTAAGACTCAAGGTGCTCGATATCTACAAAACATGAATTTTTAAAATGGTGAGTACAATTATTTAGTGAGGAATATGGAAGGAAATAACCAACAACAAGGAATTGACTTTCAAATCCATGAACATTCATTGAAAAACATGCATATTTTCCCTATATAGAACTATGACGCGGTTGGGTCTTACCCATCAAAACATACATAAGAATGCATATATGTGGATTTTCGCCTATAAAACATACATCAAGCATCACATACATCATTTGCAACTTCATGGCAGAATGCATTGTTGGTCCCAAATGTGAGTGCTAAAGGAGGGTGAATAGCACTATCTCGGCTCTTTTTGCAAGTTTGAGACTTGATCTCAAAATAGGGAAAGTAAAACAATGAAGACAATAAACTAAGGATTTATAATGGTTCGGTCCAAAACCTACATCCACTACCTTGATTATCCAACAAAGGATTTTCAAACCAATTACTAAAAACAGTGAAATTCACAAGCTTCCACCAAGCTTTTACAAGGCTTAGCTACAACCTTTACACTAGTTTTTCACAGGCTCGACTAAAACCCCAAAGTGGTTTTCCAAGGCTCAACCACAACCTTTACACTAGTTTTTCTTGGACTCAACTAAAACCCCAAAGTGATTTTCTAAGGCTCAACCATAACCTTTCACAATAGTTTTTAAAGGGCTCAACCAAAACCCAACACTCAACTTTTCAAGGCTAAGTTGGAACCTTCAACCATTCAAGCAAACATAGCTTGAATCAATCACTTAGAGTGAATCTCTCACTCTAAGAATACAAAGATGAGTAGAAAAGAAAGTACCTATGATTATAAATTGATCTAAATGGTACACGGTTCAAAGCTAAACACAATACCAGAAGATAGACATTTAGGTATAGTGAAACACAAGAGAATTTCTAAGCTTTCAACTCTTTCTTGGCTTGAATATGATGAAATCTTTCTTAAGGTTGCCAAAAGTTGATTCCTTGGCATTTGAAGATCCTTGTATAGTTAGAGAAGCTTGTCTGATGGCTGTTGGATAGTTTTTAACCGTTGGAAATGATTTGGGGTAGGTTCTAGTCGTTAATCTGTCTTATAGTGGCCTGGTGTATGTTACAAACAGAGAGCACTTAGTCGACTAACATATTTCTCTTGGTCAACTAAGTTGGTTCTGTCTCGATCGCAAATTTGGCAAAGAACACTTAGTCGACTAACCCATTGTTTTGGTTGATTAAGTCGGTTCTGTTTTTCATTAAACTTCAGCCTCTCACTTCTCCACTTTGTGTTTTGCCTAACTAATGATCTTCCTTATTCAACTAGAGAGCTTCCTTTGTGTTGATCATACTCATTCTTTATTTATATCAAATCTTTAGGTGCTCATTAGGAAGGTTGAAATATTGTTTCTTTATGAGCTTTTATCCTACACACTTAGGTAGAGATATTAAACACACAAAGATGAGAATGTTTTATAATCATCAAAAACTAATGGAGCCAACATCCTTAACTTTAATCATCGTGCACATAACTCTAGTGGTATCATCGACCCCACAAAGGCTAAATTCACATTTAGGGTATTTCGACCCTTACTTTTTAATTGGGTGCTTTGACCTTTTTCTTTAGTGCTTTACTTCCACCCCACCAAGGCCATGCAATGCATCATTAAACATGGCATTTGATAACTCTACTATCTAAAGTTATTTTAACACATTTTGGAGCTTAAGCATTAACTTTTTTCAGATTTTACATTTGGATTTGAGTAATTTAGCTATTTTTCATAATTAAATTAGATTACATGTTTTGTAGGAATTTTGATGAAAAAGGCTCATTTGATGAAAATCCGTGCAAGTATAGTGATGGCTTCATTTGTACATGTTGTAGTATTTCAAGGATAACATGAGCTATAGAAGTCCAATTAATGCGATTTTTGATCCATTGAAAATTTAAAAGAAAGGACTACAACTTTGATGTTACACTTTAACTAGTTCTAATTGGATCATGGTTAAACACCTTGTTGAAGTTGGAGAACTATAGCAGTTTGCTCAAACTGAACATGATGCAGCATTTTGAGCATATATTTCAATTAAGAAGTCAAAATGATGTAATTCTTAGACCATTTGAACGTTCAAATACAGGGCTACAATTTCATGTTTACTACTTTTCCCAGTTCGATCTAGAAGAAGGAAAAAATTTCTTCACAATATGAAATAGTGTAGTAGAGACAACATAAAAAAAAAGCACCATAATGCCACCCAAGAGGAAGGCATTGCAGTGCCTAAGAGACAAGGTTGTGGCACCTAACAACTTATCAAAAATCTATTTTTGACGAGATTTTGGAAACTAGGGCTTTTGAAGCCTATTTGAAGGGCCTTTTTAAAGGTTCTAAAGGGGGAGGCAGCAAGCAACTACTTTGGAGAAAATGAGCCATGAACAAAGCAAGAGAACAAAAGAATTTGAAAGAGAATTGAGACCATAAAGATCAATACTTAGTTTCTTTATCTATTTTTGTGTTTTTCTTATTTTTCTTGGCTTGGATTCATCGTTAAATTTTTTTGGATATTGTTTTTATTAGATATTTTGAACTAAATTATTTTTCTAGGATTGTGGTTGATTTTAACATGTAATTTGAGTATTTGTTTCTTTTTTATTTACTATGAATGGGTATAGTTTTGCTTATTCAAATCTACTCTCAATGTTTTTGATTTTTTGGCCAACAATTAACTAATTTTTTATTCTAATTGAGACTCAATAAAGAGATTTTATATTGGATTAAAGTTTGAATAGTGTATGTTCATGTCACTTAAGTGATCTGATTCGCGATTCGGGTAGACATACACAAATTGATGTACATAGCTAAATTAGAACACTAGCTTAATGAACTTTATTTAATTGATTCCAAACATATAATGACCTAATGTCAAGACCGACCTTATAAAGTATTTACCATGTCATTCATGTGCTTAACAACGTGCTGGTATACCTGAAAGGTCTTAAAAAAATTGTCGAAAGTCAGTAGTGTACCTAGTGGTACAAACAAGTTGATTTAAGCCTCGAACAAGTTCAAATAAAGATTTTAAGATGAAATTGAGAATCTTAAAATCTCAAAATGACTTAAAATGATGATTTAGAGTTCGAGGACTGATTTGGAGTCAAATTAGAATTTTCATGATTTAGGGGTAAAATGGACATTTTGCCACCCGAGGTTAAAATTGAAATGTTGGAAGAAGTTTTAACCAAGATTGACTAAGAATAATCATTTGGAGTATAATTTGAGTTTGAGAAGTGAAGAATTTTAATTTTAGCATTTTTCCTAGCATAGGGACAAAATTGTCATTTTACCACCCTAGGGGCAAAAGTGAAAATTTCACCACCCAACACTTGTCAAATCTATGAATTTTACTCATTATTGGTGTGGATAATTATGGCATTTTATGTGGTGGTGAAATAAAGTTTAAAGGATAAGTATTAAATTATAGACCAATAAAATTGTGACAAATGTCAAGCCTTGAATTCTTTATTATTTAACTTAAAAATCAGCACACACACACTCTCCTATTCATTCTCATGGTCGGCCAAAGAGAGAAAAAGAGAGACAGGAAGAAGAACAAAACCCTAGAGTGAAAATTCAAAGGGGATTCATTGATTTTCAAGGAATCAAGCCATTAAAGGTGACATTTCTTAACTTTAGCTTGTGATCTACCTTCCTTATGCTTTATTTTGCATTTTCCATGGCTGAATCACAAGATACATGATGAATATTGTGCTAATCAAACCCTAGGAGAGAGAATTTTATGATGGCTTTAGATGGATTTTAAGTTATTTAGGTGATTTTATTTGTTTTATGGTATTAGATGTAGAAATTAAGTATGAAAATCACATATTCCACACTAAACATTTAAGGGCTGAATATTCAAGGGAGGATTTAAGGATGAACTTGATTGGAATACATGGTATTTTAGTGTTCTTAGATATTTTATAATGTGTGGAATAAAAAGGAAACAAGAAAAATTAATGTTCTACAATTACCCATATTGGTCGAATTTTTCCATATAGCTTATTGATGATGGATTTGATTTTACTTCAAGTGAATTGGCTAGAAATTGATGATTTATGGTGTGAGAATCAAGCTTGGAAAATTTTTTTGTTAGTGAACCCTTAATGGTCTAATTTCACTAGAGAAAATTTAAAGGTGATTTTACCATATTTCAGGTTACTTGATTTGTGTTTGATGATATGGAATATTAAAGGAAAAATGGAATTTAGAAAGGACACCATGTTTAGATAGTCACCCTGACAGTTTGCATCCCATTTCATGTATATATATCAAGCCTGAATTGGTTTTATAATAGTTTAACATCAAAGTGGTGAATTGCTTATTGTGCACTATGTCTAGGTGGTGAGCAGTCTGATAAAGGTAAAGATATTATGCCAGAGCATCGAGAATAGGAGTATTTCGAACTCCTAGTACAGTGAGTAACCTTATCATCATCTTAATTACCTAGAGTAAATTTTACTCAATTTGGTAATTTTGTGGAAAAATGAATTTCAATGGTGAATTACTTTGTTTTAAGCAAAATGTGAATTAATAAAATAAAATGAATTTTTACAAATCGATTTGAAAATCGGATGATGGTTTTGAAATTAGAGTAATTGGAGACAACTTGTTGTGTTATAAAATTATGATTTGAAATGAATGGCTTATGATAATGTGAGCATGAATGGCTGGAGCGGTAATTGTGCTAAAAATATATGTACTGTTGTTTTTAGCCTTGAGAGGCTGTGTAGTAAAATAATTGCCATGTCATGTTGTGGATATTTTATTGATTTGGTCGTTATAGAGTGGTCACTGCAGTATCGTGTTCCGTGGACCAACCTATGAGAGGGGCACAGTAACCTAATTATGTGCTTACCTCAGTTGGAGAGGCGTAGGGTATCTCTTGAGGTGAGACTTGAGTGCACTTACGTTGGACCACCATGTGAGAGTGAGACTCAGCCAACGCCAAGGAACGGCTGTGTTATCGGATGTGAAAATGTGTTTATGTGTATATGACATTTAACAGCCTTGGTGGACTCTGGTAGATGCCCTTGTACAAGGCATCGACGAGTACTAGTTTTGACGGGAGCCAAGTTTTTTAGGAAATCGTAAGCTTTATTGATTATTTGGATGAAATACAATTCTTTATATGGGTTGGGATAAATTTTTATGTTATGAAGCCTATTATGATGGTAAGTTTTCATTGTCTCCATTTACTCGACTTTAGATATTTCAGATGATATTTGTTTACTCACTGGGATTATATAATCTCACCACCTTCTTTTCCACCCCTTTCAAGCTCGAAGTTGTCTATAGATAGCAGACTTTATCGAGGGTTGCGTGTGGACTTGCACCCTTTGAGACCATAGGTTCACTGCCTTCATTACATTTGGTCAGTCGGGAGCCCACATGTCATTGTAATTCAAATTACATACTTTAGTTATCTGTATTACCATATGTATGAATTTTATTTTGCTTCTACGTCACAAAAATTATTTATGGATTGTTCTATAAAAATTGTTTTACAAGAAAATGGAATATTTTATTAAATATTTTTATTATATTCAAATAGTTATAATTTCACTTCAAACGAAGGTTTTAGATAGCAAAACTTATTTTTGGTTACAAAATATGTGTTTTTCACCCACATACTACGTTTTTAGCTGGTTTCAAAATTTTTGAGGAAAAATGACCAAAATACCCTTGTAAGACGAAAATTATTTTTCTACTGTTTTAAGTTGGAAATAGCTTAAAGTTCTTTAAAACATGAAATTTGGCATCTGTTGCTCACAAGGGAAGTGCAAGAACTGATGTAAAGCCTTGCGAGGTCTTGGTCAGTATTCCGGGTAATGAATGTCTATCAGGACATCGTGGCGGTTGTCACGGGCTCGATAGGAGTTTCGGGTCGTGACACCTAATTAAGGTAGGTAATTTATAAAAGCAACTCGACAGAGACTTATACATAGCTTTGGATTTTAGGTTACTAAAATCACCAATGAATATAAATAATAAGAGAAGTTGGTATCAGATGAAGTATTGAATGAACTAATAATTCTAGGTTTTAATATATTACCTTTCTTAAGTGGATTTTCTGTTAGTTTCTGTTAATTAATTTAGTTGTAATTATTTTTCTAAAACATCAAGTTACTTGAATAAGATTAATTTGTCATAATTTTAGTACTTAGTGAAGATTTAGGAACAAATCCCTATGGGAATGATAATCTAGACATACTATATATATTACTTATTCGATACATATACTTGGGCGTGCAGTTGCCGAGGATTTGTTTTCCTATTTATTTTGCTAATATTAATATTCATAGATTAATCTTAATTCAATTTTTTTTATTTCCAAGTACTTTTGGTTGAGGTGAATTATTATAACTATCCATGGCCATTTGATCAATTTAAGCCTAAGAGGGTTGCTAGTGATTATGAATTGACTATAATGCTTTGACCGCCCAAGTAGATGCTTCGTCTTAGAAAATTGACGCTTGGGGTGTGAATGTTTTTTCAGAGCCCTTGTGTGACATGTGAGCTTTGTGGAGCCGGGCATTCTAGTGATTGTTGTCTAACCTATTATGAATCAAAGCAATTTGATGGAAGCTTCAATGGGCAACAAAACAATTCATATTCCAATAGTTACAACTTAGGGTGGAATCACCCAAATTTTTCATTGAGTAATTATCAGGGTCCTACATATTCATCACAACCTATTTTTCCATAAAGGTTTTTAGTCACAAGTTAGAGCCCCTATACTTGAGAAGAAGCCAACTTCATAAGAAATATTAATGCAATACATGACCAAGAATAATGTATACATGGCAAATATGGATGGAGTTATTCAAAGTAATGAAGTTTTAATGAGAAATATTGAGACATATGTGAGTTAACTTATTCATGACATCAACAATAGGCCTAAAAAAACTTTACCAAATGACACTACACTTAATCCTAGAAGAAAAGAATATGGTAAGCATCTTAATAAGGTAAATGACAAGAATATGGTAGATGATGGAGATAAAGTAGATCAAGAGAATACTTCCAATAATCAAGTTCAAGATGAAGAAGCCAAGTAAGAGGAAAAAGTATCTACACCACCACAAGTCAAGCCATATGTGCCTCACATTCCCTTTTTAGATACAGTTGATAAGTAACTTAAAAAAGCTGTTGATATAGAAAACCCAACGAAACTCCCCGAAGCTTGTTTAGTTCAAAATGAAACAACAAAGGACAAGAATAAAAAACTCATAAATATTACACATGTTTTGAAGGTTACACCAAAAGTGCATTATTCAATAAGAACTCAATTTAAGAAGTCAGGTAAAAGTCAGTCTATTCTACCACATTTAGTTGAACAAGCACCAAATCTTGAGTTAAAGCCATTACAACCTCATCTTAGGAGGAGGCTACTTTTACAGCTCAATCTTTTTCCATGCAAACCCAAACCTTTTTAAAAGGTGAATGAAGACCTCAACAAAAGTCAAGCTATTGACTATAAAGAAGCATTTCTTGAGAGGCAACCCAAGCTATATTTTTTAAAATTTAGTTATAATGTAGTTAGATTTTATTTTTCTATTTAAATAAGTAGTTATAACCTTTCTTTAGCTTGTTTTGTTGAGTATACAGGTTTCGAAAGCATGAACAAAAAGAGAAAGAAAATTAGAACTTTCAATGCACTGCCACAATTAATAATGGAGTTTATTTTCCTTGTTCTTTTTAGCTTTTCACTTTGAGGACAATGTGCAATTTAAGTTTAGGGGAATGTTTTATTATTATTAGTTTTTCTGATATTTTTAGGTTAGTTTATTTTCATAATTTTTTTTAATTTTGTGTAAATTTTAAGATTTTGAGCTAGAATTTATTGTGTCAATTTCTTTTAATTTACCTATTCAATGATGAGAACCTAATCATATTTTATCTTAATTCTTTGCAAATGTAGATATTGTTTGAGTGTTTTGTAAATTTTTATGCTAAGCTTTTTTGTTAGAATGAGATTTATACAATTTGATCATTATGTCTTTTGCTTAGATTCATTATACGTATGTAGAAAAGGTTTATGTTAATGTGAATTTTTTAATTATGTATTAAGTTCTAGAATTTGTTTGATTCTCTCTTAAAATGAAATTCTAGGCTACACTTAGTTAAAGAAATGATTTAAGCCATTTTCAGACCAATTGAGCCTTTTGTAGCCTTCTTTTACATAAATTATCCTTAGTTTTCCCCCTTTGAGCTTAATGATACCTTTTCTTTGTTTGAACACTTAATTTTCAGCCTAGACCCTCTTATATAGATATTTTCAACAACTCTTGCATCCCTCATTCCTAAGTACATAAGTCAATTTAGGAATGTTATAAGCTAAATAGTGAAAGAGGTAGTAAAGATGAAAACTGACAAAAATTTTAAAAATATAATTGTATTCATCTCACTACCCAATAAAAGAAATAAGTTTGGAGGTGTGAAATTAAGAAAAGAAAAAGAGGAAAGAAAAAAGAAGAAAAAGAATGAAGTGTTGAACAAAAGAAAAATGTTAATGAAGAAAAGGGTATACTAGGTGAAGGAAAATAAAGCTCTGAATAGGTCCTAGATTGACTATGTGCTTAGGGTGATTTAAACTATACATTATCCCATATTCAACCTTAACCCTATCCACACATTACAAGCTAGTTAAAGTCCTGTTGATCTTTAACTTAGTATTAGTCTACATCAATGGAGAGAAAGATGAAAAGCAAAGTTATGGAATTTAACTAATTTTAATTTTGCATATGTGTAAACTTATCCAGATTGCTCAATATTCTAAGTGAAAAGATTGCACACACACCCATGGAAATCCACTTAACGATAAGCTTGCATTGGAATTGAGACATGAACATGAATAACATTTGTGTGTTGTTAGAATTGAGAATTTGGATTATCATTTGAGGATAATATATGTGATTATAGAATTGGTGTAATTGATTTCTCATTAAGTGTTTTCTCCACTTAAGGTATTGCATTTTATTTTATGTTTTGCTCGAGGGCTAGCAAATTTTTCAGTTTAGGGGTATGACAACTCTACTATCTAGAGTTATTTTGACATATTTTAGAGATTAAGTAGTTACTTCTGTGAGATTTTAGGTTTAGATTTGAGTAATTTAGGTGTTTTTCATAATTAAATTAGATTACATGTTGATTAGTTTGATTTAATTTATTTTAGTTTATTTTATGTCATTTTGTTTTAAATTCCTTTGAGAGTAGTTATTGCTAATTTCTCTTATTGCTTTTGTAAGAAATTTGATGAAAAAAGCTCATTTGATAAAAATCTGTGCAAGTATAGTGATGGCTTTATTTATATATGTTATAGTATTTCGAGGATAACATGAGCTATAGAAGTCTAATTGATGTGATTCTTGATCCATTGGAAAGTTAGAAGAAAGAGATACAACTTTAGTATTTAACACTTTGCCCAATTTTGATCGGATCAGGGTCAAACTCCTTGTCAAAGTTGGAGCATTGTAATAGTCTACACAAACTGAACATGATGCAGTATTTTGAGCCTATCTTTCAATTACAAAGTCAAAATGATGTGATTCTTAGACCATTCAAAAGCTGAAAAACAGGACTACAACTTTCATGTTTAGTACTTTGCCCAGTTTGACCTGAAAGAAGCCAAAAATCACATCACAAGATGAAATAGTGAAGTAGAGACAGCATAAGAGATGGGCACCATAGTGCCACTTGAGAGTAAGGCACCGCAATGCCCTAAAGACAAGGTCGTGGCACTTGACGACTTACCAAAATTTTGTTTTTAATGGGATTTTAGAAACTAGAGTTTTTGGAGCTTGTTTAAAGGGCCTTTTTCAAAGGTTCTGAAGGGAAGAGGTAGCAACCAACTACTCTAGAGAAAAAAAGCCAAGAACAAAGCAAGAAAACAAGAGCATTTGAGAGAGAATTGAGATCATAAAGCTCAATACTTAGTTTCTTTCTCTATTTTTGTCTTTCTCTTATTTTCTTTGACTTGGATTCATGGTGAAATTTCTTTGGATATTATTTTTATTAGATATTATGAACTAAATTATTTTTGTGGGATTGTGGTGGATTTCAACATATAGTTTTAGTATTTGTTTTTCTTTTATTTACTATGAATGGGTATAGTTTTGCCTATTCAAATTTGGTCTTAATGTTTTTGATTGTCTAGCCAACAATTAACTAATTTGTGATTTTAATTGAGACTTGACAAAGAGATTTTAGAATAGACTAAGGTTTGAATGGTGTATGTTCACATCACTTAAGAGATTTGATTCATGATTTGGGTAGACATACGCCAATTGCTATACATAGCCAAATTAGAACACTAGCTTAACAAACCTTATTTAATTGATTCTTATAGACACATAGTGACTCAATTAAGATATTTATTTAAGCATCTAGACGGAGAATTGTACATAGCTTTGGATTTTAGGTTAGTAAAACCACCCATGAATATAAATAATAAGAGAAGTTGGTATCAGATGAAGTGTTGAATGAACCCATAATCCTAGGTTTTAATATATTACCTTTCTCAAGTAGATTTTTGGTTTCTATTAATTAATTTAGTTTTTGCTTTAATTTAGTTTTAATTAATTTTCTAAAACATCAAGTTACTTGAATAAGATTAATTTGTCATAATTTTAGTACTTAGTGAAGATTTAGAAACAATTCCTTATGGGAACGATAATGTAGACTTACTATCTATATTAATTATTTGATATGTATACTTGCGTATGCAAAATTGACAACAACATTGTCACAACCTGATACTCCCTTCGAGCCCGTGACAACCGTCGTGATATCCCGATTGACATACCTTGCCCTGAATGTCAACCGAAACCTCGCAAGGCTCTAGCATAAGTTTTGTGCCTTCCCTGTGAGCAATAGTTACTAAATATCATGTTTTAAAGGAATATAGACTATTTTCAAATAAAAAACAATCAAAAAGTAATTTCTACTGCACAAGGGTATTTTGATCATTTTACCTGAAAATTTCAAAAACCTGCTAAAAATATAGAATATAGATGAAAAATATACATTTCATGTCTAAAGCTAAGTTTAGTTGTCTAAATCATCCATTTAAAGTGGAATTATTGCTAATTGAACTAAATAAAAATATTGAATAAAAAATTCTATTTTCTTATAAAACAATATTTATAGAATCCTCCATAAACAGTTACTGTAACATAAAAGTAAAATAAATTCATACGTATAATAGTACACTAAGCCAAGGTATACAAAATATTCTACAATGACATGTGAGCCCCAAAATAACAAAAAGAAACAAGACTGTAGGCCTACGATTTTGATGGTTGCGAATCGAACAGCAAACCCTCGACTAAATCAACTGTCTACAAACTGTCCTGAGCCTGAAATGGGTGGGAAAGAAAGGTGGTGAGTTTTTATAAACCTAGTGAGTAAGCAAAGATCGTCTATAACATCCAAAGCCGAGTAAATAGAGATAATTAAAGCATTTCATCATAACATGATTTATAACAATTACGTTTCATCAAAATAATCAACAAGGCTTATGATTCTCTTAAAAACTTGGCTCTTGCCAAAACTCATATCGGTGACACCTTGTGTAGGGCATCTAACCAAGTCCGCCAAGGTTGTTAAAACAACATATACACATAAAACATGTTTTTACGTTTAAAAACATAGTCGTTCCTTGGCGTTGGCTAAGTTTCACCCTCATGTGGTGGTTCGGCGTGAAATGAACTCTAAACTACCTTAGGAGAAACCCTCCGCACCTCTCATACCAAGGTAAAATATAACGAGGTTTACCATGCCTCTCTAATAGTCCAGTCCACGGAAACCCGCCCACTATAGTAAGCTAATCAAATAACCCACCAAATCATTAAAATTTTGACAACATGACATGGCTAATATGATATTACCCAGACTGTCAAGGTAAAACAAAACAATTCATATATTTCACACAACCACAAATCCAACTAGTCATGCCATCCCATTGTCATAAGCCATCAATTTAAACCATATATCAATTACAAATCTCGTTATGCCGAAACATTCATTACAAAGCAGGGTTGGCATAACAAACAATAATAAACACATATATATTGCAAGAATCTAGTCTCCACTTACTCAATTTCTAAAACCAACATTCAATTTCAAAACAATTTATAAATCTTATTTCGTTAAACCAATACTTCAATTTTAAAACATAAAAATTTACAATTTATAATCATTATTCTTTAAAGTCATAAAAACGAGTATAAACTACTTTAGATAATTAAGATGATGCTCTGTTTACTCACAATAACAGAAGTCGAAGTACTCATATTCCTAGTCCTCGGGTACAATATCCTTACCCTTACCAGAGGGCTCACCACCTATACATAATACGCAACAAGTAATTTATTACATTTATGCCGAACGGTTATAAAACTATTTCAGGCTCTATATGAATGCATGAAATTGAATGAGAAATGTTCGGATAATCACTTAGAGATAGTGTTCTACGTAGGTTCAATCATTATCGGACTAAAATGGTATTCGACCTAACTCAAACTATACACTGTTGAATTAACCAAAACATCCGATTCAATCTCCAAATATATTCATTACACTTCCGATATTCCAAATACACCAACGTACTTCAATGAACTTGATTGTGACTTAATTCCATCATATCCAAAATTCATTCCAATTCCGAACTAATGTGCTAATCAGTGTCAACACAATCCAATAAATCCATATATATTATTAGAAATCAAATCCAAGTCCATTTACTATGATTTCTTTGTTGTCATTCAAATCGTTTACTAAAGGGACTATACTTTTCGATAATCGTTGTCGATATCCGATACCATAAATCATCACATATGAGCTAAATAACATGAAATATGACCAGATTCATCATCAACATATCACTTACAAGGTTCGACCAATGAGGGTTTGTTGAAGAGCATGTGATTTTCTCTGTAATACCCCGTACCCTTATTAGACATAAATAAGACCTTATTGATCAAACGAATGATCATTGGATATGAATTGGAGTGTTAAAGAACAACAAAGGATGAAAGGAACGCTTAAGAATAAAATGTTTCGCATGCGTAAAAATAATAATTAAATAATAATATTTTCGTTGGGATGAATTAGTAAGGTGAAGGATGATTTGGAAACAAACCGAGATATAATAATGCGTTTTTGGACCAAAAAAGAAAAGTGAATAATTTTGACATAAAATAATATTTTATTCAATTAAATATTATTAAAATATTAATATTTTATATGTTGTCTGAATTAGTCATGAAAAATGGAATATGACTAATTTAAGTGGGGGAGATGAAGTAAAGAAGAATTTTGGAAGAATATGATGACAATTGTATTGTACAGTGCAATTTTAATAAATCGACTAACGTGGTAAGTAAATATTTAAATATTATTGTGACATCGCGTTGAAATGCGACCTCAATATTTTGATTATACACGTGTAAAAGAAGGGAGATAGAAAGAAATTAAAATTTTTTACACGTGTCGGAAGAATCAAATTTAGAATATGAAAATTAAAGGGATGCGTGTTAAATAAAATTAAGTTGAGGGATGATATGTAAATTTTATTATTTTGAATAAATGAAAATAAAATGAATGATAAAATAATAAAGAGCAAAAAGGAATTGGGAGTGAAATGAGGAAGAGATAATGAAGAAAATATGTTGAAAAGTCAAAACAATTTTTTTATGTACATAAGTGGCCACATGAGTGAAAAAAGGAATGAAAACAAAAAGCAAAAGAAAACAAAGGAGAAAAAAATGATGGGGCCGGTCAATTGAGGGGGAAGAGATAAAAGAGAAAAGAAGAAGGAAAAATCTAGAGGAAGGGTCGGTCAAAGAAGAAAAAGAAAGGAAAGAAGAAATATAAAGTCGGTTGGAGAAGGACCAAGAAAAAAATAGAAAAAGGGAGAGAAAGATGCCATGAAGTGAGGGGAAGAAGAAATGTCATGACTTGGTACTCCCCTTGAGCCCGTGACAACCGCCGCGAAGCCTCGATAAACATTCTTTGCTCGAAATATCCATCGAAACCTTGCAAGGCTTTCGCATCAGTATTTCTCATCTCCCCTATGAGTAATCATTGCCAACCGTCTTGTCTTAAAGGATTTTAAGCTTTTTCCAACTCAAAACAGTAGGAAAATAATTTTCGCCTCATAAGGGCATTTTGGTCATTTTTTCTCAAAAATCTCGAAATTGACTAAAAATGTAGTATGTGGATGAAAAACACATATTCCATAATCAAACATAAGTTTAGATGTCTAAAACCTTTATTTAAAGTGAAATGATAACTATTTGAATATAATAAAAACATTGAATAAAATATTCTATTTTCTTGTAAAACAATTTTTATAGAAAGCTACGTAAATAATTTTGGTAACGTGAAAGCAAAATAAATTCTTACATACGGTACCAGAGATAGCTAG
This sequence comes from Theobroma grandiflorum, assembly GCA_036013995.1. Classification (NCBI taxonomy): domain Eukaryota; kingdom Viridiplantae; phylum Streptophyta; class Magnoliopsida; order Malvales; family Malvaceae; genus Theobroma; species Theobroma grandiflorum. Next base: position 13,743,951 of record CP142126.1, read on the forward strand.
AGTATGTAACTCAATATACAATCACAAGTGGGCCCCCGAATGACAAAATTGATCTAAGGCTGTGAGTCGGTAAACCTTTGATTTCCAAGGTTGCAACTCCAAAATTTGTTTCTTGGCGAAACCAGCTATTTACTACCTATTCTAAGCCTGAAATGTGGGGAAAAGAGGGTGGTGAGATTATAAAATCCCAGTGAGTAAACAGATACCATCTAAACTATCTAAAGTCGAGTAAATGGAGACAAATAAAATATTCCATTCCAATGTGTGTTTCATAACATGAATATTCAGTTTACTCAAGTAATCAACTTGGCTTATGAATTTTTTGATAACTTGGCCCCTACCAAAACCATTCTCGGGGATGCCTTGGTCGAGGCATCTAACCAAGACCGCTAAGGCTGTTAAATGTCTTATACACATGAACACATTTTACATCTGAAAACCTAGCCATTCCTTGGTGTTGGCTGAGTCTCACTCTCACGTGGTGGTCCGCGTGAGGTGCACTCAACCTTTACCTCAAGAGATACCTTTCACACGGCTCTCCGATTAAGGTAAGATACATTTGATTCTATGCCCCCTCTCATAGGCTGGTCCACAGAACCTTCCACTGTAGGGATTATTTAATCTACCACTAGATTCATAGAATTTCAACTGCATGACAGGGCAATTTATTGCAACCTAGCCTCTCAAGGCTGAATACACAATACATATAATTCCAACACAAAAACCAGTTTAGCCATTCATGCTCACATATTGCCATAAGCCATTCAATTTAAACACAATTTATAACACAACAAATAAACAATCTCCAATTACTCTATTTTCCAAAATCATCATTTAATTTCTAAAAAATTCATAAAATTCATTTCTTTAAATCACGTTTTGTTTATAATACATAAAGATTTTTCCATTTAAACTCATTTGCTATAAAATCACAAAATCGGATAAAACCTACTTTAGATAATTAAGATAATAATAAGGTTACTCACAGTATTAGGAGTTCAAAATACTTCTATTCTCAGTTCTCGGGTATAATCTCTTACCCGTATCGAATGGCTCACCACCTATGTAAATACATGACACAAAATTCAATAATTTGGGTTAAACCATTATAAACTATTTCAGGCTCTTATCTATATATATGCATGAGATAGGATGTGAAAGGTTTGGGACAATCACTGAATTACGATGTCCGACCTAACTTGCTTATACACGGCTTAGATTGCCAAAACCTTCAATACAACTCCAATTCGATTCATTTCACTTTCAATACTCCAATTATATCCAAAATACCTCAATGATTGTGAATGTAATTTAATTTATCAGTCTTGAACCACAAAACTCATATGTCTATACATTAGGTAAAAATTCAGATTTTCATGCCAATTTTTCCCGTTTAATTTTTAACATCACCAATCATCAAATTCCATCAAGATACCATAAAATATCATAATTTTCAGCCTCAATATTCTCCCTATAAAATTCGACTATAAAGGATTTAATGAAGAACAATTTATTTTCTTGCTAAAGTTTCATGCTAAGCATCACTAACTCATTGAAAACACTAGAATATGTTGAAATCTAACTAATTCAAAGATCAAAACCTCTCTTTAAAGCTTTGACCAGCAAGAACACCATCATGAAATCTTGATTCTCAATTGTTTAAAATGGAAAATAATGCACAAGAATAATAGATCACTAGACAAAATAAAGAGATTTTACGCTTTTCACTTGTTTCCTTGAATTTTCCACATTTTTCTCTTGAATTTTGGTGGCTAGGGTTTTGTTCTTTCTTTCTTTCTTTTGTTCTTGCTTTGGCCGAACCTTATGAAGAAGATGGGATGGTGTGGGCTGATTCTTATAGCAAAATAATAAAATAATCTAAACTTGCCACGTGTCATGATTTCATTGGTCCATAATTTAAATACTTATCTTTTAAACTTTAATTCACCACCACATAAAATGCCATAATTATGCATACCAATAAAGAGTAAAATCCATAAATTTGACAAGTGTTGGGTGATGGAAATTTTACTTTTGCCCCTAAGGTGGTAAAATTACCATTTTGCCCTTATTCTCCGAAAAATACCGAAATCACAAATTTTCACTTCTCAAACTCAAATCATACTCCAATAAGTCAAATGTAGTCAAAATCTTTTCTAAAAATTCTCATTTTTTCCTCAAGTGGCAAAATGACCATTTTGCCCCTAGGTAGTCAATATTCCAAATTGACTCCAAATCAACCTTCGAACTCCGAATCACCATTTTAAGTTATTCCTGGACTTTAAAATTCTCAATTTCATCTTAAAATTTTTATTTGAACTTTTCGAGGCTTAAATCGACTTTGTTGTACCTTTAGGTACAATACCGACTTTTGTCAATTTTTCGAGGCTTTCCAAGTATGCAGGCATTCTATCACTCATATGTATGACATGTTAAATACTCTATAAGGTAGGGTTTGATAGCACTACCCCCTTTAAAATAAAATTTTGACCTCAAAATTTCACTTATCGAATTCAGAGCAATAGTAGGGGTATTGTCTTCTCATCTGATGTTCAGCTTCCATGTCATCACCTTTTATAGGTAATTTCGATTTGTTCACCTTGTTTATCTCCTGTTCAATCTGAGTACTTCACTTATGTTTATCATTATCCTTTAGAATCATATTTATAATACCTTTCACAAGCTGATCTCTTATATCGAGACTCCAAACATGTCTGTATTACTATCGTTAAATTTAAACCATAACTTCATCTCATACGACTTTATCTAATACAGCTTAATCTTGCTATAGATTGCCATCCCTTGGTATCATTTCTTTGACTATTTCTCCAAATTTCTTACATCAACAAAGTTCAACTTTCGATGGAACCTCTTATTGCTGCACTATCCATGTAACTCATCAAATATATTAAGTGCAAATCATGAATCGCTATGAATAATTCTTTACTCTAGTTAATCATATCATTGACTCCACGTATATATGCACATGCACATTTAGATATCCACATTCCTCATAACTTCACATCATTTACATGTTTATACTCTTTTCTTATCGTTTCCAATCATACACTTAAGTTTCATTGTGTTATATATCCTTGCATTACAATGTCATTAATGCTTTAAAGATTTTCCTTGACTTGATCATTGCATAAGATACAATACCATAATTCCTAAAAGTCATCATTTCCTCGATCATCTTTCATGCCTCTACATTACTTTGTATCCTTCTTGTATTCTAACTTTAATTTGTCACCTAAGACTTAAACTCATTTGAATCATGTATACCTCAAGCATTTTTGAATTTCAATCCCTGCAATATAATATGAAATTTTCATTATCTGACTCCATTATCAAGGTTAATTTCAATCATCCTTTGTTCCACTCTTTCATAATCCAAGTATATCATTTCCATAAAGGCATGCATTTGCTCACCAAAACATTTAAATGTATGCTTAACTGCTCATGCTTCAATTTATCTCCAAGGGTTTCTAGCATACCACATAGTTCACTTGTATTGTTACTAATCCTTTCCTTTCAACAAGGTCAAGACAAGATTTGTAAATTTTCGTAACAATATTCTATATAAACTCATTTGTTATATCATTCTTGAAATCTCCTTTCATACTTTTATCACTTGGTATTGACATCACTTATCAATACCTCATACATTCATCTAACCTTTCCCTCATTTTCTCTTTAACCCTTAACAAGGCTTAATCTCTTGTCTTCTTTATTTCTTAAGATTTGACTTTAGTCAACATATTATTCATCTTAACACTCCACATGTTAATTTATCCTTATGTAGACATCTCAAAAATTCTTGAAGTTTCCTTCTCTTATATGCCAATATATAAAGCAATAAAGAAACTTTTCAATTCACTCATATCAATACCTTCCAAAACCTTATAGACTGCTCATTCGTATCATAAGTCACACTTTGAACCAAATAGACTTTTAAATTGATCTTTCAAGCAATTCGTATATCAGCCTCAATTATAGAACTCCATATGGCACTTGGACTAGATTCAACACTTCCAAGTCATTTAACCTCAAGCTGCCAATTCCACATATGGCATCCCCCTCGAGGGACTACCTCTCCAATGTATTGTTATGTCTAGGTCCCCATCCCTCCCGCTCGGTCTTCTCTGTAGTTTGCAGCCTACAGCTTGACACAACGAGGTTCGAACCCAAGACCTTTTGCTTCCCCCGAAAGGAACGTCTTTAACCATTTCACCACATCTAGTCCTTTAATTCTGTAACTCCCCCTGCTACCCATAGCAAAATTCAAGCTTACCCTTGGAGTAAATTTATTCACTAACTTTTTACTTCATGTCCACACATCAATTATAGTAATCATTGATTCTCACTCTTGAGTTAATTCATGTGCTTATATCTATGAACCATAATAGGTCCAATCAATTCTTGGAATCTCACAGTCGCTTAATTGAAATCAACACCAGCTCCCTTTAAGCTGCTGTACATATTCAACACATATTCACATATAAAATATTTCGAAATCCCAACACCACTTATATATGGGCATAACAAACTCAATTAACATAGTGCACTTACCTTCATGCACATAAGTATTGCTTTACTCTTACCTTAATACTTAATTTGTACACTCCATCAAATGAATAAATCATCACGGCTTATTAGTCCAACTCCAAATTTCTCCATCCTTAATCGGAGGGATATACCTTTACATTAATTTTTCATTAGGAGCATTCGCTTTAAGATCTCTTTAACACTGGCTCGTGTCACGGGTGACATCTTAAACCCAGACAACAACACCACTTTTGACCTTTGCATGTCATTAACAAGGAAGTGGATTACTAGGAACAAGAGTCCATATAGCCTTCTGGCTATGACTTGCTCACATAAGATCTATAAGAAGAAACAGAACGAGTTTAAACAACTTCAAGTTCTATATGCAGATGCATGCGTTCTATTCCATGTAGCCTAACTTAACTCGGGGCCACACTAACACTATAGCTTTTTAAAATGACTTTAAACCAAAAGCTCTAATACCAATTAAATTGTCATGACCCGGTATTCCCCTCAAGCCCGTGACAACCGCAGCAAAGCCTTAATAGAATTCTTCGCTCGAAATATCCATCGAAATCTTACAAGGCTTTCGCATCAGTATTTATCATCTCCCCTATCAGTAATCATTACCAAATGTCTTGTCTTAAAGGATTTTAAGCTTCTTCCAACTCAAAACAGTAGGAAAATAATCTTCGCCTCACAAGGGCATTTTGGTAATTTTTTCTCAAAAATCTTGAAATCGGCTAAAAATGTAGTATTTGGGTGAAAAACACATATTCCATAATCAAACATAAGTTTAGACGTCTAAAACTTTTATTTAAAGTGAAATGGTAAGTATTTGAATATAATAAAAATATTGAATAAAATATTCTATTTTCTTGTAAAATAATTTTTATAGAAAGCAATGTAAATAATTTTTGTAACGTGAAAGCAGAATAAATTCTTACATACTGTAACAGAGATAGCCAGAGTATGTAACTCAATAGACAATGACAAGTGGGAACGACAAAATTGATCTAAGGCTGTGAGTCAGTAAACCTTTGATTTCCAAGGTTGCAACTCCAAAATTTGTTTCTTGGCGGAACCAGCTATTTATTGCCTATTTTAAGCCTGAAATGTGGGAAAAGGAGGGTGGTGAGATTATAAAATCACAGTGACTAAACAGATACCATCTAAACTATCTAAAGTCGAGTAAATGGAGACAAATAAAATATTCCATTCCAATGTGCGTTTCATAACATGAATATTCAGTTTACTCAAGTAATCAACTTGGCTTATGAATTTTTTGATAACTTGGCTTCTACCAAAACCATTTCCGAGGATGCCTTGGCTGAGGCATTTAATCGAGACTGCCAAAGCTGTTAAATGTCTTATACACATGAACACATTTTACATCTGAAAACCTAGCCATTCCTTGGTATTGGCTGAGTCTCACTTTGACGTGGTGGTCCGCGTGAGGTGCACTCAAACTTTACCTCAAGAGATACCCTTCACACGACTCTCCGATCAAGGTAAGATACATTTGATTTTGTACCCCCTCTCATAGGCTGGTCCACAGAACCTTCCACTGCAGGGATTATTTTTTCTACCACTAGATTCATAAAATTTCAACTGCATGACATGGCAATTTATTGCAACCTAGCCTCTCAAGGTTGAATACACAATACATATAATTCCAACACAAAAACCGGTTTAGCCATTCATGCTCACATATTGCCATAAGCCATTCAATTTAAACACAATTTATAACACAACAAATAAACAATCTCCAATTACTCTATTTTCCAAAATCATCATTTAATTTCTGAAAAATTCATAAAATTCATTTCTTTAAATCACATTTTGTTTATAAAGCATAAAGATTTTTCCATTTAAACTCATTTTCTATAAAATCACAAAATCGAATAAAACCTACTTTAGATAATTAAGATGATAGTAAGGTTACTTACAGGAGTTCAAAATACTCTTATTCTTAGTTATCGGGTATAATATCTTTCCCATATCGAATGGCTCACCACCTATCCATAATACATGACACGAAATTCAATAATTTGGGTTAAACCATTATAAACTATTTCACGCTCTTATCTATATATATGCATGAGATAGGATGTGAAAGGTTTGGGACAATCGCTTAATTATGATGTCCGACCTAACTTGCCTATACACGGCTTAGATTGCTAAAACCTTCAATACAACTCCAATTCGATTCATTTCACTTTCAATACTCCAATTATATCCAAAATACCTCAATGATTGTGAATGTAATTTAATTTATTAATCCTAAACCACAAAACACATATGTCTATACATTAGGTAAAAATTCATATTTTCATGCCAAATTTTCCTGTTTAATTTTTAACATCACCAATCATCAAATTCCATCAAGATACCATAAAATATCACAATTTCTAGCCTCAATATTCTCCTTATAAAATTCGACTATAAAGTATTTAATGAAGAACAATTTATTTTTTTGCTAAATTTTCATGCTAAACATAACTAACTAAAAACACTAGAATATGTTGAAATCTAACTAATTCAAGCATCAAAACCTCTCTTTCAAGCTTTGACCAGCAAGAACACCATCATGAAATCTTGATTCTCAACTGTTTAAAATGGAAAATAATGCACAAGAATAATAGATCACTAGCCAAAATCAAGAAATTTTACCTTTTGTAAGTCCTAAAGTGAGTGCTAGAGGGGGGTGAATAACACTGTCTTGGCTCTTTTACAAGATTGAGACTTAATCTTAAAACAAAGAAGGTATAACAATGAAAGCAATGGACAAGGTATTTATAGTGGTTCGGTCCAAGACCTACATCCACTACCTTGATTATCTAACCAAGGATTTCCAAACCAAACACTAAAACGGTAGAATTCACAAGCTTCCACCAAGCTTTTACAATGGCTTTTCCAAGGCTTAGCCATAACCTTTACCCTAGTTTTTCACGGGCTCAACTAAAACCCCAAGGTGGTTTTTCAAGGCTCAACCACAACCTATCACTAGTTTTTCACAAGATCAACTAAAACCCAAGGTGGTTTTTCAAAGGCTTAACCACAACCTTACACTAGTTTTTCTCGGGCTAAACTAAAACCCCAATGTGGTTTTCCAAGGCTCAACCACAACCTTTTCAATGGTTTTTCACGAGCTCAACCAAATCCCAACATTCAACTTTTCAAGGCTAAGTTGGAACCTACAAGCATTCAAGCAAACCTTGCTTGAAGCACTTAGAGTGAAACCCTCACTCCAAGAATACAAAGATGAGAGGAGAAAGTACCTAATGATCACACGATTGATCTATGTTGTACAAGTTTAAGTGCTAAACACAATTACTAAAGATAGGCGTTTGAGTGCAATGAAGAGTACAAAGGATTTTCAAGTTTTCTACTCTTGTTGGCTTGAATATGATGAAATCTCTCAATAATCTTCCAAAAGTTGGTTCATTGGCATTTGAAGATCCTTTTATAGTTGGAGAGGCTTGTCTGATGGCTGTTAGGATGTTTATAACTGTTAGAAACAGTTTGGGGAAGATTCTAGCCATTATTCTGTCTTGTAGTGGCTTGACAGATGTTGTAGCTAGAGGGCACTTAGTTGACTAAAATTTTTTCCTTTGTTGACTAAGTTGGTTTGTTTTAGACGCAAATTCCAGAGGGCATTTAGTCGACTAACCTATTTTCTTGGTCGACTAACTCGATTCTGTTTCTCACCAAGCTTTAGCCTTCTTCTTCTCCACTTTGATTTTTATTCAACCAATGATCTTCTTTGTTCAACTAGAGGACTTTCTTTATATTTATCTTCCTTGTTCTTTGTCCAAATCACATCTTTAGGTGCTTTTTAGGAAGATTGATTTATTGTTTCTTTGTAGATATTTCCCCTACACACTTGGTAAAATATTAAACACAAATGACATGAGAATATTTTATTATCATAAAAAACTAATGGAGCCAACAATCTCTCTCCCTCTTTTTGATGATGACAAAACATCCCTTGGTTAATAGCATGGTGTCTTTTTAGTTCTTTTTTGGTTTTTACAAAGAATGAGTTCATGCTCCCCCTAAGTGTGTGCATATTTTTCATCCATTCCATCAAGTATTTATCTAAGTTATGTTCATAGTGACATTGTGCGTTCTTGTCTAAGTCAGAAAATGTTCATATATACACATTTAAGAAATGACAAGTTGATAGATTATTGTTAGTTTTTCATTTCTGTAAATTTTCTGTCAACAAGCATGCAGGTTCAGATTTCATTCAAACCATCATTTTTCCAGCAAACTCTCTATGAATCATCATCCATATGAATTCTAAAGCATGTTCAAGTTGCAATGTCATGACAAAAATTGTTTATCAACCTATTAACCCAATATCAGCACAGCATCAGAAAATTAACAGCAACATTGTGCAATTTTACCATAAAATTTCCAGCCACACTTCATAATATCATAAACACAATTTTCAGAGATTAAAAACCATAAATAGATGTCAACATGCATATTTCATACATCTATAAAGCTAATCAAAGTTAAACTTCATTGTTTGAATGCCAATAAGGCACAAATAACTAACAAAAATAGTAACTGAAAATTTATTTCGAAAATACCCTGAACTAGTTTTTCACTTCTCATCTTCCTAGAAACCTAGTACCTCTACCCTCATGATTTTTTGTTTTTCTTGTGCTATTCCCTAAACGTCTAGTACCTCTACCCTCAAGATTTTGTACTTTTCTTGTTTGTTTTTTTTTATTTTCTACTTCTCCCCTTTTTTGATATGACAAAACTATGAGCATAATTTGCATTTGAAATGATTTTAAAATCTCCCCCTCAACATATGCATTCAATTTGCTCATAAACCTTCTCCCCTTTTTTGTTATATCAAAAAGGTTGAAAAGAGTGAGCATTAAACACTTAAGCTCAAGAAAAAAATGGTTGGCAAAATCCATCAAGAACATAAGCATTAAAACCACAAATATGCAACCATAAAGTCTCCAAGTCATCATATATATGCACTTAATTTCCTCAACCAAGTCATTAAGAAATAAACCCATTAAGCACATTCAAGTATTAATTCATCAAGAGCATCATCGACAAGAAAGCCACATGTATATATCTCTACAAGAAAAATGTAGAAAAACATTTATGATGTTCAAGAAAGATGAGCATAAAAATGTTCAATAAGCACATAAGCCATATTTCAACTTCAATATCAAGTGTTAATCTTCAATATACCAATTGATAGATATAATTAAAATCTCCCTTTTGTAAAAGCACAATATCAATTATGAGATATGGAATCATTTCAAAGTTCATTATATCAATTGGTAAAGCATTAGTAAAGACTTCCCGTATCACTAAGCATTCCAAGCATATCAAATTCAAGTCTTAAAACATTTAAGAAAGGTATGATCAATTTAGAGCTCAAGAGAGGAGAGACAATTATAAAGCTTGATGCTAATTTTAAAGCTACACACCAATTGAGAAAACTTAACGCTTAATACTAATTATGCATTTCAACATTCGAGTTTAAGTGAGAAGCATTATAAGGCACAATATCTATTTTGGTGTTTAGAAAGATGTTATCGGTAGCGAAGAACACCAAATGTTGAATCTCACCAAACCTTGTTGTTGAAGATCTTAATTCCTTATGATATCAATGACAATGACTAACTCCCCATTAAAAAATCACATGCTCAAGAAAAATTGTTAGAGATCCTTAATAGATCAAATATTACGAGAGAAATCATGAGCCTAGAATAAATAAGCATTCAAATGGATATTCAATTTATTTTCCTAATACTCAAGTATTCATGGAACCAAAAAAAATGAGCATTCGAATAAATGTTCATCATATGCATTGAATACTCACATTTCAAGAAATATTTGCAAAATAGTTCCTAGGTATGTCCAAGGTATCATTAGTTTTCAAGCATTATTCTCAATTATCATCAAGCATTCATTGTTTATTCTCAATATCAATAAGCCAAGTAGTATTAATCAAGCATTTCCAAGAAATTCCCTAAACAATAGCAACTCAAGGAAAAATTAAAAATATCATCATTAAGCATTTTTAGTGAGTATTGTTCTAAATTATTTTCAAGTGTTCATTTATCCAAGTTATTTTAAAGCAAGCATTGCAAAATGTATTTTCCAAATTATATATGAAATTGTCAATGCAAGGAGAACTCTCACAAAAAGGCATATCATTATTGATGAAGCATGACCAAAGCATTTTGCACTTATTGCAATCATGTAAAAGAAAATTGTGACCAAGTAAGCACTAGCATGATTACAAAAAATAACCTGGCTATCTTCCTTAATCATGTTTCCAATTTTGCTCATCAAAATGCAAGCATGAGTTCAATATAGACATATACCCATTGAAAAATAATACAATCATTGAAGTTCAAGGTACATGCAATTTCTAAATAATTCATGATTCATGAGTGATATCAATTGTTATAGAATATTAAAAGTAAAGCATTCAACTCATGAATATATTCAAAGTGAACATTTAATCATCAATGAATACCAATTATCAAGATTCAAAAAAGATATTTAATCAAAGCACATTAGGCATTCTTTGCTAACCAAAGCTATAGGCTATATTTTATTTCACATGTCAAGTTTTTTATGGTGACCTAAAAGCTAAAGTTGGATTCACACAAAATCTTTAGATCATGTAAACGTTAACACTCAATGAAGACATAGTTAACATTTAAATGCATATTCAAAATAAACTTCAACTATGTCAACTCACAATATATGCCATGATCAAACTTGACAATTAAATTCATATTCACATGCATAGCTCAAGTCAAGTTTTAAACTTTAAACCTTAAGGTCAAGCATAAAGAAAAATCATATAAGCATGTGTCTTGACCAAGAAATTAGATGAACCAAGAATATTTTTAGTAAGTTTGATGAGTTCATCCTAATTGAATAAGTATGCATAATCAAGAAATCAATTTTGAAACAATCATTTGAGCACAAACTTAAAATATATTTCAAGCATTATTCCTAGATTAGCATTTGAACATTTCAATTTTCATGAGAATATATTTTCTATATAAGCACATGAAATCCAATCGAATTAACAAATTCAAACATTGATGAATAATTTCACATATTTCTATTTTGTCATTGTACATACATGAAAATTTATGGAATCAATATGAGTGTCATGCTTGGGAATAGATAGATTTATGTCATCAAAAAGGATTTTCCATCTTTTAGTAGTTTTTAATTCCAAAAACCATCTACCTCCCTTTTAAATATTGCCTCATTTCATTTCTTAAAATTTCAAAATTCCTTCTAACATTTTGTTATTCACAAATGCAGGTTTTCTTCTTTTCTTTACTACTCGATGGACACAAATTTTCTTTATTTTAATCTTTCTTCATTTTGCTATCAGTTCATCAACTTTAATGAAGCAAAAACCTTTTAGTTGACTAAGTTTCTTACTTCAGTCAAGTAAGTGCTTTTTGTTTTTCTCTACTTGGTCCAGACTTCACTCTATAATTCTTATAAACAAACCATTTCTAGATTTCTTCTAATTTTACAAAATCTATCTTTAACAAGGAAATTCAGTGAAGAAAATATTGTAATGGACAAGAGGTAAAACAAAAAGACATTTTGAAACTCAAAACCTGTCCATTTTGGCTTTAGAGCACTCAAGAGTCGACTATATATCCCTGTGGTCCATTTCCTGTCGTTCCAGTAGCATTATTGCATTTTGTTCTCCAATAATTGACTAGCTATGCTAAAAAGTCCATTATGCTTGATTCCTGCATATTGAAAAGCCAGAAAAAGGTGCAAAACATGCAATGTTCCAAGGCATAATGATCTCTAAACATGGATTTGTGTGAGAACAATTTAGAATTTCATTTCAACCATGTTTGGAGCATCATTTTGGACATGTATGATCAAAGATTCTTCAAGAAAAACATGTGAACTCAAATTTTGGCTTTTATTGCTCATTATTTACAAGTGCAAAAAAGTTGAAATGCTCATTTGAAGAATAATCCCTTCAATATGTTCAAACATATTCAATTTACATCATGATGCGTGACTATGACTTATAACATGTGCAATCAAGCATTTAAACAATGTTCAAGCATAATAAGCATTAAATTTAGCATTTTCTACAAATTTCTAACATATGGACAAAAATGCCCTTAAGGTCATTCAAGCATTCATTTGCAACAATATCAAGTTATAATAGCATTTTTAACATAAGGCACACTTGTTCAGGTTTTGTATCATTAAAATCATTATAGCCTCATGCATTACAAGAAGGTTTGTTTCTTTGCTTGAAAAATGCCATCAATGCCAAATGATCCTACTCAAAGTCATGCTTAAGAAATCCCTTTCAATCAATTTCACCAATCATGAGAGAAATAATAAGCAAAATGGGATTTAGTCAATCCATGTATCAAATCAATTTTGCTCAACCATGTTATATCATCAAAAACAATGTATCAATTTCAATAAAAGAGAATAAAAAGATTTTGCAAGAAAAACAATTGGTAAAGATTTAATCTTTCTTTGCAAACTTTTTAACTTGAACATTCAAGATTAAACTTGCTTTTGTGAAAAATCATGAGCTCAATGTTACTCAATTTTGTTTCATTACGCTCTAAATGATTTATGAAATATGTAATGGGCATAATGAATCATGTATATGCATGTCAAGGGTCATTTGCAAATATCTCACAATTATATACCAGAAATGCCCTTATAGCCATTCAAGCTTACAAGCAAGCATGCACATCCAATAAGAACAAGCCACAAGTATTTTCATTGTGAAACAAACTTGTTCAATTGATAAATCATTATAAACTTAAGGATAGCAAACATTTTTCTCATATAGGCTCATTTTGCTTTAGAAGTACCAATTAACATAGTCAAAACTTTCAAGCTCATTATTAACCATCTAGAACTATTCAAACAAGTTCTAGAATATAAATCAAGATTGTTCAATTGGTCGACTTATGTTAAGCACAAAGAAATCAAAGACAATTTTTTCTAACTCAATTTTCCTTGTCTTAGGCTACTTCAATAAGTGTGAGTGAAAGTCATCAAGTATGCTCATATTCTTATCACATTATTCAACCTTTAATGTTACAAAATTATGCTCAAAAATAATTTTTACTCAAAGAAGAAGGATGGAAATAATTTCACAAAACATGAGGAAATTTTATAGAAACAATTTTTCATAATCAAGCAATCTTGATAAAACAATTTTCTCAAGATAAGAATGATGATATATTCAAGGTCAAATATAAGTGCATACTTAATTTTTAGATTCATACTTTCTTGCAACTTATAGCATGTATCATATTAAATCAAGTTGCATAGTTAAGATTTATCAATAAAGCTCAAAGAATTATACACCTAATATTCAAGCAAGAATAAACAACTAAAATTTTCAATGTAGAAAAGCAAACAATTTTAGAAACCAAGCCAATTAAAGGAAACATTCAATAGAAAAGCAATCTAAAAAAAATTTAGCATAGAAATCACCCATTTTTCTTCAGCTGAGCTCTTGAGCTTATGTCTTTTTGGTTTGGCTCAACCTACAAAACAGATTTTCAATTTTTCTTGATTGGTACCCATACTTTGATGAGTCCTTGAGGGTTAGTTGCAATGTAAGATCCTTTTGGAACCTAAATCTTTCTTGTTTTCTGCATGCTTCTTCTTCTATGGCAGTTATAAGATAAATGACCAAGTTTATCACAAACATAACATCTAAGAGAAAAATCATTAGCATTTCTTCTAAAATATGTGTTCTTCCTTGATGTTTCTTTTTCCAAACATTTAAGAGTTGTATTTTCATCAAGAGTGTTTTGCAAAGCTTCAGCCCTATTTTCCAATTCCAATTTTAAAGTTTCAAAATCAATTTTTGAATGCTCTAGTTCAACTTGCAGTAAATTTTTTTGCTCAAAAACTAAATTAAAATCATGCTTTAATTTTTGCAAATCAGTCTCAAGGGATGCAGTTTTTCTTTTCAAAGTTTTATATTTTCATGCAAGTTTTTCAAACTCATCATAGAGACATTCATATTCATCTTGCAACTTATCAATAGAAATATCACAAGGGGATAAGGATACCTCGAACTCATCATCTTTTACCATCAAACATAAGTCTGCGCTTTCTTCCACTTTCTCATTTAATAAATCTTCAAATTTTATTTTCACATCAAAATTTCCTTGTTCCAAAATATCAATTTTATTTTGGTAAGCTTTAAAATCCTTTTCCAAATTTTCATTTTCTTTTTTCAAGTCAATTTTTGTTTTCATCAAAAATTCATTTTCAACATCGAGTGTGGAAATGATTTTCTTGTTTTTCATATTCATTTTCTCAAACTCAAATGCTAAATTCTCAAAAAACATCATGTAATTCATCAAATGCATATGAATTAAGTTCACATGATGAAGAAGTTACCTTTATGTCTTCAAGAGCCATGAAGCATAATTCAATTTGATTTGAGTACACATCTTCACTTGATTCCTTGTCTCCATTTACCATGTTGCTTGTTGAGCATTGATTCTCACAAGAGTTGTCTTCTAATTCTTTTTCCATAGATGTTTCTCCATATAACTCTTCTAATCTTTGCCAAATTTCTTTGGCACTTTTGCACATGAAAACTTTATCATATTCTTTATAATCAAGTGCACAAATGAGAGTATGCATGGCCTACGATTAATTTGCACTCTCCTAATTTCTGCTTCTGTCGACTTACTTTTATGTTTGGGAGTTTTCTTACCATTTAACGAATTTGTAATCATTGGAATGAAAAGACCATCGATAATGACATCCCACACTCATAATCTATTGGCCTAATGTATATTGACATTCTAATGCTCCAATATGGGTAATTAGAGCCATTAAACAAAGGTGGTCTATTTGTAGATTGTCCCTCAGCAACTATAGACTTTTGAAAAGGCATTGGATCCTCTCTAAAGGTGTTAGACCTTTAAAAACAAGAAACTAGCTCTGATACCAATTCGTGGTCCCAAAGTGAGTGCTAGAGGAGGGTGAATAGCACTATCTCGGCTCTTTTACAAGATTGAGACTTAATCTCGAAACAAATAAGGTATAACAATGAAAGCAATGGACAAGGTAATTATAGTGGTTCAGTCCAAGACCTACATCCACTACTTTGATTATCTAACTAAGGATTTCCAAACCAAACACTAAAACGGTAGAATTCACAAGCTTCCACCAAGCTTTTACAATGGCTTTTCCAAGGCTTAGCCACAACCTTTACACTAGTTTTTCACAAGCTCAACTAAAACCCCAAGGTGGTTTTTCAAGGCTCAACCACAACCTATCACTAGTTTTTCATGGGATCAACTAAAACCCAAGGTGGTTTTTCAAAGGCTCAACCACAACCTTACACTAGTTTTTCCCAAGTTAAACTAAAACCCTAATGTGGTTTTCCAAGGCTTAACCACAACCTTTGCAATGGTTTTTCACGGGCTCAACCAAAACCCAACATTCAACTTTTCAAGGCTAAGTTGGAACCTATAAGCATTCAAGCAAACCTTGCTTGAAGCACTTAAAGTGAAACCCTCACTCCAAGAATACAAAGATGAGAGGATAAAGTACCTAATGATCACACGGTTGATCTATGTGGTACAAGTTTAAGTGCTAAACATAATTACTAAAGATAAGTGTTTGAGTGTAATGAAGAATACAAAGGATTTTCAAGTTTTTTACTCTTTTTGGCTTGAATATGATGAAATCTCTCAATAATCTTCCAAAAGTTGGTTCATTGGCATTTGAAGATCCTTTTATAATTGGAGAGGCTTGTTTGATGGCTATTGAGACGTTTATGACCGTTAAAAACAATTTGGGGAAGATTTTAGTAGTTATTTTGTCCTGTAGTGGCTTGGCGAATGTTGCAAATAGAGAGCACTTAGACAACTAAAACTTTTCCCATGGTTAACTAAGTTCATTCTGTTTCAGACGCAGATTCTAGAGAGCACTTAGTCGACTAACCCATTTTCTTGGTCGACTAACTCGATGCTGTTTCTCACCAAGCTTTAGCCTTCTTCTTCTCCTCCTTGATTTTTGTTCAACCAATGATCGTTTTTGTTCAACTAGGGGACTTCTTTTATATTTATCTTCCTTGTTCTTTGTCCAAATCACATCTTTAGGTGCTCATTAGGAAGATTGATTTATTGTTTCTTTGTAGATATTTTCCCTGCACACTTAGGTAAAATATTAGACACAAATGACATGGGAATGTTTTATTATCATCAAAAACTAATGGAGCCAACACCTTTTTCACTTGTTTTCATGAATTTTCCACACTTTTTTTTTTGAATTTTGGTGGCTAGGGTTTTGTTTTTTCTTTCTTTCTTTTGTTTTTGCTTTGGCCGAACCTTATGAAGAAGATGGGATGGTGTGGGCTGATTTTTATAGTGAAATAATAAAATAATCTAAACTTGCCATGTGTCATGATTTCATTGGTCCATAATTTCAATACTTATCTTTTAAACTTTAATTCACCACCACATAAAATGCCATAATTAACCATACCAATAATGAGTAAAATTTATAAATTTGACAATTGTTGGGTGGTGAAATTTCCACTTTTGCCCCTAAGGTGGTAAAATTACCATTTTGACCTTATGCTTCGAAAAATATCGAAATCACAATTTTTCACTTTTCAAACTCAAATCATACTCCAATAAGTCAAATGTGGTCAAAATCTTTTGCCCTTAGGTAGTCAATATTCCAAATTGACTCCAAATTAGCTCTCGAACTTCGAATCAACATTTTAAGTTATTCCTGGACTTTAAAATTCTCAATTTCTTCTTAAAATCTTTATTTGAACTTGTTCGAGGATTAAATCGACTTTGTTGTACCTCTAGGTACAATACCGATTTTTGTCAATTTTTCGAGACTTTCCAAGTATGCAAGCATTCTATCACTTATATGTATGACATGGCAAATACTCTATAAGGTCGAGCTTGACAAGAAAGCTGAAATTCGACAATCTTGAGGTAGGTAAGAAGCTGATTTTTTTAGTGCACTTTGAGGGTGGAAAGGAAGCTAGTTTTGCTATAAATTTTAATAAGGAAAAAGAGAGCTTTTTGCTATTGATTTTTAAAGGTTTTTGCTGCTGAAATTTTATGAATTTGCTGCTACTTTTGGAAGAGAAAAAAAGATGATTTTAAGAGCAGAAAATGGCAGCAAAAGGGTATGAAAAGAGAAAAAATTTGGTGTTATTTTGGAATGGTTTTGTTGTTGGAAATTTAGGGTTAATTGTTAAAACTTTTAAGGTTTAAATTGCTGGAAATTTTGAGGTTTTTGTTACTGAAATTATTAAGGTTTTGCTACTAGTTTTGGAGCTGAAAATCTACTAATTTTGAGGCCGAAAGAAATAGCTTTGGCTACTGAAAATTTGAGTTGTTTACTGCCAATTTAAAAGAGGTTAAGAGTTGATTTTGGAGCAGAAATAAAGCTGGAAAAGAGAGCAAAAATTGGCAACAAAAAAGGTGAGAAAGTGAGGCCGGTTGTGAGTGAAAAGAGAGGAGGAAGGTGCTGCCACCGATAGAGGAAGAAGAGAGAAACAAGAAGAAGAAAAAAGGTAAGGCTCGACTGAAAAGGAAAAGAAAAAGAAAGAGAGTGACGAGTTGGAGGTGAAGAAGGAAGAAACGTGGAAAAGAGAAAAAAAATGAAAATGAAATGATAAAAAATAAATGGGCATAGCCCAAATAGGAAACAAATGGGCATGGCCCAATAAGAAATAAATGAGCATGGCCCAAATAGGAAATAAATGGAAAAGGCCCAATGGCAAGAAAGAAAAGAAAAGTCCAAAAGAAAAAAATAAATGTGGAAATTTAGAAGTGCTAAATTGACAATAGTGCACTATAGTGGCGTGTCGGAGGAATTGGTGAGCGATCGGCAAATAGAAAATAGCGATGTAATATCCCGCTATTTCAAGGTGAGTATAGGGTGTCAATTTTAAAATTTTCATATTATTTATAGATATATATATATTTTTACGCATGATTTATCAAACGCGTACAATTGTGGAAAGCATGTGTTGATAGAATTTTAAGGAATTGTGGATGTAAGTTATTTTTAGAAATCATTTGGATTATATATATAAATTATACGTAACGTGTTTTAAACCGAGAAATAAGCTTTTAGAAATGATTTTCATCAAAGAAAATTGTGCCGTATTGTTTGTGTGGTGTGCATTCATGAAATTTATTACATATTCACCATGTTACCTTGATATAAAAATATCATGCAAATATTTACAATGAACATTTTACGAAAAGAGAGTTTTAACGCGATACGAGGACCGATATTTTGAGAAGGATTTAAAATATCCCTTTGAAAATCAAATTTGGATTCTTTTAAAAGTGATTTTATTTAACCAAAAGATTCACAAGTAAGCAGAGAATACATATTTGTGTTATATATATGTGGTTTAAACTGATGGCTTATGACAATGTAAAGGCATGGATGACTAGAATTGTGTTTGTATGGATTATATGAATGGTTTTGTTTTTACTTTGACAGACTAGGTAAAATAATATTAGTCATGCCATGCTATTGAAATTTTTATAGATATGGTGGGTTAATTAGTTAGTCACTATAGTGGCGAGTTCTGTGGACCAGCCTATTAGAGGAGCACGGTACCTGGTTATATCTTACCTCGGTAGAGAGGTGAGTAGGGTATCTCTTGAGGTGAGGTCTGAGTTCACTTCATGCCGAACCACTACTTGAGGGTGAGCTTAGCCAACGCCAAGGAACGACTATGGTTTTAAACGTAAAAATATGTTTTATGTGTATATGACTTTTAAACAACCTTGGCAGGTTTGGTTGGATGCCCTGGAGCAAGGTATCACCGAATATGAGTTTTTGGCACGAGCCAAGTTGTTAAAAGAGTCATAAGTCTTGTTGACTATTTTTGACAAAATGTAATTATTTTATATGGGTTGAAATAAGTTTTAATATTATGAATTATATTTCTTTGCATGGTGAGAATGGAATTAAACGGTTTTTCGCAGCTCCCCCTAGTTTTATTGTTATGAAACTTTCCCTCGTGTGCGAGGCGATTTGTAAATGGTGTTTACACCCGATTAATGTTTGGTTTCGCGAGAGCTTGCCAAATTTTATTCATTTACTTTAAGCAGTACATGAGATAATTTTAATTACAGAGATCTGTTATGAACAAGGGGTTTAGAATGATATTGTACTGATTTGGTTTGAAAATGGTTATTAACCTTCTCAATACATAGATTTTAATTACTTGATTTGATATGCACCTTGGTTGATTACACCTTATAAGAAATTCTTGATTTTTATATAAGGCACAAACCTCTATTTGAAATAAATTAT
This sequence comes from Theobroma grandiflorum, assembly GCA_036013995.1. Lineage (NCBI taxonomy): Eukaryota > Viridiplantae > Streptophyta > Magnoliopsida > Malvales > Malvaceae > Theobroma > Theobroma grandiflorum. The sequence goes on from CP142126.1 coordinate 13,763,862, forward strand.
TTTTATAATCATGTATTTTTATATTCAACTGATCTACTGCTTGCTTATTTCCCATCTACATCCTAGTCGCTGAGTCAATGATCATTGAGTCTGTGAGACTCACACCTTTTTTATTTCCCTTTTACAGACAGTGATTGACCTAGCATGAAATCATCAGCGTGCTCAGTTTCCTACGGATAGATAAAGGCATCTCTTAGCCCAGTTTCGAGTCGTTCCGCTGTCTAGAGTTTAGTCACATGAAATTTCTACATGTTATCTGTATTGTAAATTCATAAATATATATTGTAAAAAAAATGTTGTGTTTTAAATTTAATTGCTATTATTGGAAATGGAATGTCAATAATGCAATTATTATTAGTATTATTAATCATTTACTTACGTGTTAGTATATTTAATAAATATCTTGGGAATTTTGTAAAGGCTTGTTCGGGACTTGGCGGGATCTCCTGGAGGTCTCGGACGCCAGTAGCTACCGAGAAGGGGTAGTTACAATATTGGTATCAGAGCTCTCGGTTTAGTCGAGTCTTAGGATATTCTTGTATCAAACAGCGAAGTAGTGGGGTCGACGTAGAGTCTTGTTTATAGTCAATGACTGCAGCACTGATTATAAGCAAGAGGCTGCGTAAACTCTTTTATCTTAGAAAACCACCTTGTGTAATCATAAATGACAATTAAATAATAAGAATTTATTATCGATGTCCGGGTTTGAGATGCCACTCGAGACACGAGCTGTTGTTGGAAATATTTTAAGCAAATGCTTTTAATGAAAGGTTGATATGATGATATACCCTTTCGACCAAGAGTATAGGAAAGTGAAATTTGACTAATAAGTCCATAACAACTCATTCAACTGGTGGAGTTAAAATTTGAGCTATGATTGTCAATGGGAAGAAATTTGGTGATTATGGACAATATTTGAGGTTAATATAAAAGAGAACCTATGATAATGATAATAAGAGGTATATTTTGACTGAAAAAAAAATAAAAATAATGATTATTGAGATCTACTCGAGGCTTATAAATTTAAGTATTAAAGAGATGTAAACTGATACTCACGTGCACGGAGGTTAGTGCACTGTGTTAATTAAGTTTGTTCTACCCATATATGAATGGTGTTGAACTTTTGAAATATTTTAAATGCGACTATGTGCTAAATAAGTGTATAGCAGCTTAAATGGAGCTGGTTTTGAATTCAATTAAGCGACAATGAGATCTCAAGGTTCGATGAAACTATACTAGGTCGTAGTTATTAGTGCATGAATTAGCTCAAGGTTGAAATTAGATATTGGCGATAATGTTGAGGGATACTTAAGTAAAATCTATATCAAGATTTATAAATATTAGAGTTGACTATGCAGACGTTAAAGGAATTGCGATATTGTATAAGATCCAATGATCCCGTAAAGATGAACCTAAAAGGTTAATAAGATCATAAAGCATATAAGGATACCAAATTGTGATTGGATGAGCGATTGGAGAAATATGGATGTTGTTACATCGTGCATAAGAAGCTTAAGGATAATTAATGTAATCATATTAAGTTAGTTCTATATGGTTTGGATTAAGAACACAGACACGTTGGGGGAATTTTAAAATAATGTCCATTGGGAACCAATAAGATGGAATGCTAATAAGCATACATTGAAATGTTAAGGTTATGAAAGGCTTTGGAGATCAACCTTTGATTATTTAAATCCTCAACAAAATTGTATTAAAGGAAGTGTTTAAGGGTTTTGAAAATGTATGGAAAGGTGTGAGAATGCACTAGTTTGACTAATTATAAGAGGTCGAATTTGGATAATCATGAATGGCTGTTGAGCAACCAAGTAATGTGTAAGTAAATGAACAGAGGGAGTTACGATTAGTAAATAAGAATAGAACTCTAATGATGAGATTGTGTTCACTGCTTTAGGCATTGAACTATAAGTTATGGACTTGTATCCACTCTGTGAACACCTTGATGACATAGTTTGAGGGATTTTTCACTATAAGAAACATTAAAACTCAATGAGCAAAAGGCTATATAGTCAAGTTGGGGCTCGTGACTAATATGTCACATAAGTATAAAGATGAATTGCAAACATATAAGGATGTTTGGAAATGGTGGTTTGAGGTAATGATTATCTTGCCGATATCTTAGATCTGATGAAGATGTGGTCTCGATATGCTTGTAGATACAAGACATAAATTGTGAAATATACCTTCCCCGTTAGTTTCAATTTATTTAATTAATTATCAAGGCAAAGTGTCTGATAAAGATAGGCAAAGGTTGAATTGTGTTACGAAGATTTAGAGAACGAAGGCGATATGATATGATTAAATGATATTACCCTTGGTGAAGGAATAAAAATACATTACGGGAATTATAAAGATTTATTTAGGAAAAGATGATGATTTGAGATTTCGAGTATTCATATACGGGTAAAAACTTTGGTAATGAGTCATGACCTATAGGCATGATATTAGAATATAAATTTTGGTTAAGTAAAAATATGATATGATTAAATGATATTACCCTTGGTGAAGGAATAAAAATATATTACGAGAATTATAAAGATTTATTTAGGAAAAGATGATGATTTGAGATTTCGAGTATTCATATACGGGTAAAAACTTTGGTAATGAGTCATGACCTATAGGCATGATATTAGAATATAAATTTTGGTTAAGTAAAAATTGATTTTATGACACGTGGTGTCCAAGAATGATGCCAATTACCGATCAATTTCTATATGAAAATAAAACATTGAAATTGGCTTTATGTAATCATCACAAGATGGTGAGCGTGATCTAATTAATTATAAAAAGAGATGATCTTAAACTTGGTTGTTGACTATTTCAGTTTTGTAGATGACTTATTGAACTTGTATGACTAAGGCTATTTAGAGTTGAAAATTTTGGAAATTTATGTGGAAATATATGTTACATATTGATAAAAAAAATTATATGAAGTTGGTTATAATTTTATTCAATATGATATTTTAATAGTGGTTATATCACTAAAAGATGACTAAGATAATCTATTGGTGATTTTGACAGTGAACAAGTAATCATAATACTGTCAGCTTAAAGGCAAGTTTTTATACTCCTGGTATTAGTTCATAAAGTTTTATCATATTGTGATCAACTTGGTGCTTTTGAATATAGCCTGAAAGGCTTGGCATGTGAATTAGCTTAACTGTGAGGTAGAAATTGTTAGGCTATTATTAAGTACACAAATAGAGAAATATGCCATGAGATTTGGCATTTGGAGTAAATTTGAGGAATTTCAAGTTTGATATGTTGTATGTGACTGATGATGAACAAATTAGCTATTGATTAAAGAGATTGATTAAGATTATAAAGATATATACAAGAATATCGTTAATTATCAAAATGCCTTATGGTATATAAGTTGAAATTATCTAGTGAGCATTCGATCATGAAAGTACTAAAGTTTTGTTTTCGAGAATATGGTTACTAATGGTTATTAGATTTGAATAATTGTCACGACCCAATTTCCCGAGACATGACCGGCGCATGAGGTCAATGAGCATAGCTCTCTAAGCCCAAGCAAGCCTATCCATTTACCTTTGCTTAACAAATTTATCGTATCATGCATACACACACAATCTTTCCCGGGTGTGAACATAGCCAAATCACAATGGCATTATCAATAATAAAATACTGCACTATGCCAGTCATGTATTTAGCAATTTACATTGCATACACATATTCACATTGTTTAAGTGTATTCACAATACATAAGGACCCATGACTTCTAGCGGAGACATTTACAATAAAAGGGATCATTATTGAATGCCAGACACATACCCAGGAAATGCACTACGGGGACTCTTCGATCTAGGGTCCAATAGTCTCCTAATATGAAAATATGAATTTTTACAAAACGTGAGTACGAAACTCAGTGAGTGAATATTATAGGGGAACAAGCAATATCAACTAGGAAATTTAATAATCATGATGCACTGGTTGAAAACGAGACAATTTTTAATTTAGCTAGTATTCAAACCATTTCCACTTAACCCAGAATTTATTCTAACCAGATAGCAAAATCAACGATTATCGCTGCAGCGGAAAGGCATTCTTGATACAATTGAATTTCTGCTGCAGTGAAGCGTAATCGTAACCTGTCACTGAATGAGGGTTTCACTCAACCATATAAGGGTTTCGTGTTATAATCCCTTTTTCCTCAATTTAGATCAATCTACGATAAAGGAGAATTTCTCAGAATTCACATATCATACAGTCATATTCTATCAGCATGCACACTATATCACCCACGTATATATATCAAATCACATACAAGTACATACATCACATTGTCGTTCAATCGATATGTACACTGCACCCCTTTGCACAACCATATGACTCGGCAAAGGGTGCATTTCACCTCGCACAAGGGTCCCCTTACGAGCAGTCCCTTCCCTCCCCTTCTGAGATCTTTATTAAAGCACTCATAGGGTGGGGGATCACACAGCACCCCATCATCTATAAGTCCCTTAAAATCATTCGCTCATGGATGGGAGATCACACAGCAATCCTATCCTCTATGAGCCCCAAATCATCTTTCGCTCAAGGATGAGAGATCACACAGCAATCTTATCCTCTATGAGCCCCAAATCATCATTCACACGTACGATTATAATCATTACACAATATTATCTATCAATGCACAACATATATTCATAGGTATATAGATATATACCCATATAATGTAATAACACCCAAATTCACAACAGCCACCTTTCATAATATAGAGACAATTTATCAAGGGCTTGTTCCCGGGACTTATTTCTAAATAAGAAATTGGGTGCAATTCATTCAAGCAATTCAATTAAAGTCCCCAAAGCAAATTTGAAATGCAAGTTCACTCATAGGTGTCGAAATTTCGAATTCCGGGTGCACTCGGACTAATAGTCCTCAAGCGCAATTCCTTTGCCTTTTCTGGACGTCTCACTACCTTGACAAATAACAAAGTTGAGGAATTTACTATATTGTCCCTAAATTGATATAAACTAATTTAAATTACTAATGCTTGATATGTAAATGCAAAAATGCGTCCGATTACCACTTAATCGCGGTATCGATTAAATTCGACCGATCACCCGATTAATTGGCGATTGTGTCCAAATCACCTCCAAATTAATCCATTCCTCCTCTAATGTCTTAATTCACCACATATTACTCAAATAAAGCCAAATTCAGCATTAGAACCCTCACATTTCCTTATAGAAAAATTTGGTCATTTGGTGCACTAGCACCGAAATTTTTCCTACATAACCGTTTCACCTTAATTCATCATTTTCCAAGCTATTTTCCTTGAAATACAAGCAATCCCTCATTGATTCTCAACACACCAGGTTCGGCCAATGAAGAACAACAAAGAGAATCAAATTTTTTCTTATATTTTTGTTCATAACCATACTTAACTACCTCTAAACATCAACATAGTCTAAAATCAAGCCAATCCAACATTAATTCGTCTTCCATACTCATTTTTCAGAATTGAATTCATCATGACATCATGTCTCTCAACCATAGAAAATGGAAAGAAATGCATGGGTATTGTAGATCATAAGCTAAAGTGAAGAAATGTTACCTTTTTCACTTGATTTTCCTTGAAAATCACACTTTTCTCTTGAATTTTTGGCTAGGTTTTCTTTTTTTTCTCCTTGTTCTCTTTTGTGTTCCTTTGAATCAGTTTTGTGCAGAATTTGGAGAGAGAAAATGGGTTTTATGGCTATTTTTAGGCTTTAATAATAAAATAATTAATCATGCCACGTGTCACATGCTTATTGGCCCATTTTTTAAACTTTTTGACTTTTTCTTCTAAATTTTCCACCACAATTATTCTTGTATTTATCCAATCCCAGGAGGAATAAAATCCCTTGGTCTTGACAAGTGCTGGGGGGAAAAATTTACCGATTTACCCCCGGAGTGAAAAAATTATGATTTTACCCCTATACTCTGAAATGTACCAGAATCACATTATTTTCACTTTCTAACCTCAAATAACACTAATATTGATCAATATTAACCAAATGGGGCAAAAATCTTTTCAAAAAAATTCCCGTTTGGTCCCCTAGTGGCAAAATTACAATTTTTGCCATTGTGTTACAAAAATACCGTGAATCACAATTTTTCACTGCTAAACTTCATTTCATACTCCAATAATCATAATTATATTTCATATAATTATTCTTGGTCAAATGTGATCAAATCTTGGCTAAAAATCTTCATTTTATCACCAAATGGTAAAATGACCGTTTTATCCCTAACCGGTCAATTTTCTCCATTGACTCCAAACTGGACCTTGAACTCCGAATCACTATTCTAAGTCATTCTGTGGGTTTCAGAATTCTCAAATTCCTCTTAGAATTTCTATTTGAACTAGTTCAAGGCTCGATTTAACTTAGTTGTACCACTCAGTACAATACCGTCTTTTAACGAACTTGACAGGGTCTCACAATAATCCATGATGTTAAATATACCTAAAACAAATAAAGCATGTCTTGATCCACATGTATTATGAACTACTTGAATAGAAATTGTATGGAAGTATGTAAACTAAAATAAAGATAGGTTGACAAGTTAGACCCATATTCAATGGTTGGATAAATGTTTGAATGTTGGAAAGCTTGATAAAAGATCAAGGCAGAGGAATTGTAGATGGCTATGTAAACATGCATAATCGATGATTTAAGAATGACTTGATGGAGGTGTGACTAGGATTAATGATATATTTAATTTCTCTTTATAAGAGGAAGAATAATATCGATTTAATTCAAGAAGTGTGGTACTTATAAATAAATGTAATATGACATTGTCGAGTTTTCTATAAAGATTGAAAACTGATATAATTAACAAAATCAAGATCTTATATGGAGAATGTCCAATGAAAGTGATGTAGAAGAATTTTAGAATTTTGATTATTCACCGTACGTTGGTTTAAATTCGAAGACGAATTTATTTTTAAGTGGGGGAGATTGTAATACCCTGTACCCTCGTTAGACACAAATAAGACCTTATTGATCAAACGAATGATCATTTGATGTGAATTAGCGTGTTACAGAACGACAAAGGATGAAAGGAACGCTCAAGAATAAAATGTTTTGCACTCGCAGAAATAACAATTAAATAATAATATTTTCGTCGGGGATAAATTAGTAAGCTGAATGATGATTTGGAAGTAAATCGAGACATAATAATGCATTTTGAGACCAAAGAAGGCAAGTGAATAATTTTAAAATAAAATAATATTTTTTTCAATAAAATAATATTAAAATATTAATATTTTATATGTTATCGGAATTAGTCATGAAAAATGGAATATGACTAATTTAAGTGGGGGAGAAGAAGTAAAGAAGAATTTTGGAGGAATATGACGACAATTGTACTGTACAGTGCAATTTTAATAAATCGAGCTAACGCGGTAAGTAAATATTTAAATATTATTGTGACACCGCATGGCAATGCGAACTCAAATTTTGATTATACACGTGTAAAAGAAGGGAGATAGAAGGAAATTAAAACTTTTTACACGTGTCGGAAGAATCAAATTTAGAATATGAAAATTAAAGGGATGTGTGTAAAATAAAATGAAGTTGATGGATGATATGTAAATTTCATTATTTTGAAGAAATGAAAATAAAATGAATGATAAAATAATAAAGAGTAAAAAAAATTGGGAGTGAAATGAGGAAGAGATAATGAAGAAAATATGTTGAAAAGTCAAAACAACTTTTTTATGTGCATAAGTGGCCACGTGAGTCAAGAAAGGAATGAAGACAAAAAGCAAAAAAAAAAAGGAGAAAAAAAAATGATGGGGCCAGTTAATTGAGGGGGAAGAGATAAAAGAGAAAAGAAGAAGGAAAAATCTAGAGGAAAGGCTAGTCAAAGAAAAAAAAGAAAGGAAAGAAGAAAGATAAAGTCAATTGGAAAAGGACTAAGAAAAAGAAGAGAAAAAATGAGAGAAAGATGCCGTGAAGTGAAGGGAAGAAGAAAGCTGAAATTCGGCAATCTTGAGAGAGGTAAGAAGCTGATATATTTTGCTACACTTTGAGGGAGGAAAGGTAGCTAGTTTTGCTATAAATTTTAAGAAGGAAAAATAGAGCTTTTTGCTGCGGATTTTTGAAGGTTTTCTCTGTTGAATTTTTGTGAATTTGCTGCTAATTTTGGAAGAGAAAAAGAGCTAATTTTAAAAGCAGGAAATGGTAGCAAAAGGGTAAGAAAAGAGAGAAAACTTAGTATTTTTTTGGAAGTGTTTTGTTGCTGGAAATTTGGGGTTAATTGTTGAAACTTTTAAGGTTTAAATTGCTGGAAATTTTGAGATTTTTGTGGCTGAAATTATTGAGGTTTTGCTGCTGGTTTTGCAGTTGAAAATCTACTGATTTTGAAGCTGAAAGAAATAGCTTTGGCTATTGAAAATTTGAGTTCTTTGCTGCCAATTTAAGGGAAGTTAAGAGTTGATTTTAGAGCAGAAACAGAGCTGGAAAAGAGAGTAGAAAATGGCAGCAAAAAGGGTGAGAAAGTGAGGCCGATTGTGAGTTAAAAGAGAGGAGGAAGGTGTTGCCACCGGTAGAGAAAGATGAGAGAAACAAGAAGAAGAAAAAGGGTAAGGCTCGGCTGGAAAGGAAAAGAAAAAGAAAGAGAGTGACGGGTTGGAGGGGAAGAAGGAAAAAACGTGGAAGAGAGAAAAAAGAAAGAAAAAAAATGAAAATGAAATGACAGAAAATAAATGGGCATAGCCCAAATAGAAAACAAATAGGCATGGCCCAATAAGAAATAAATGAGCATGGCCCAAATAGGAAATAAATAGAGAAGCTCATGGAAAAGGCCCGATGGCAAGAAGGAAAAGAAAAGTCCAAAAGAGAAAAATAAATGTGGAAATTTATAAGTGCTAAATTGACAATAGTGCACTATAGTGGCGTGTCGGAGGAATTGACGAGCGATCGGCAAATAGAAAATAGCGATGTAATATCCCGCTATTTCAAGATAAGTAGGAGATGCCAATTTTAAAATTTTCATATTATCTATATATATATATATTTTTACGCATGATTTATCGAACGCGTACAATTGTGGAAAGCATGCGTTGATAGAATTTTAAGGAATTGTGGATGTAAGTTATTTTTAGAAATCATTTGGAATATATATATAAATTGTACGTAAAGTGTTTTAAATCGAGAAACAAGCTTTTCGAAATGATTTACATCAAAGAAAATTGTGCCTTATTGTCTGTGTGGTGTGCATTCATGAAATTTATTACATATTCACCATGCTACCTTGATATAAAAATATCATGCAAATATTTACAATGAACATTTTACGAAAAGAGAGTTTTAACGTCATACGAGGATCGATATTTTGAGAAGGATTTCAAATATCTCCTTGAAAACCAAATTTGGATTCTTTTAAAAGTGATTTTATTTAACCAAGAGATTCAAGAGTACGCGAAGAATACATATTTGTGTTATATATATGTGTGTGGTTTAAACTGATGGCTTATGACAATGTAAGGGCATGGATGACTAGAATTGTGTTTGTATGGATTATATGAGCGATTTTGTTTTTACTTTGACAAACTGGATAAAATAATATTAGTCATGCCATGCTACTGAAATTTTTATTGATATGGTGGGTTAATTAGTTAGTCACTGTAGTGGTGGGCTCCGTGGACTAGCCTATTAGAGGGGCACGGTACCCGATTATATCTTACCTCAGTAGAGAGGCGCGTTGTCACGACCCGGAACTACCATCGAGCCCGTGACAACCGCCGCGACTTCTCGATGGGCATTCATACCTCGAATACCAACCGAAACATTGCAAGGCTTTCGTGCCAGTTTTCTTACCTCCCTTGTGAGTAGTCATTACCAAACATCGTATTTTAAAGGATTTAAAAAGAAATTCAATTCAAAACAATAGAAAAGTAATTTTAACCTCATAGGGGCATTTTGGTCATTTACCCTCAAAAATTTCAAGACAGGCGAAAAATGCAATGTGTGGGTGGAAAACGCATATTTTGTAACCGAAATAAATTTAGAGGTCTAAAACATTTATTTGAAGTAAAATTGTAACTATTTGAATATATATATATAAATATTCAATAAAATGTTCTAATTTCTTATAAAACAATATTTTCAGAAATATCTAAAAATAATTTTTCCAGTGTAAAAATAAAATAAATTCACATATACTATCATATCGTGAACCAGGGTATGAACTTTAAATTTCAGTGACACGCGGGCCCCCAACTGACCAAGAAGGTGTATGGCTATAAGACTATAATCTTTGTTTTCTACGGGTGCACCTCCAAAATTGTCTCTCAACCAAATCAATTCTCTATGGACTATCTCAAGCCTGAAAAATGTATAGGAAGAAGGGTGAGATTACATAATCCCAGTGAATAAACATATACCATCTAAAGTATCTAAAGCTGAGTAAAGGGAGAGACAATAAAAATATTTCATCACCGCATGTGATGCATAAGATGAAAATCCGTTTCAACCCATAAAAACAATTATATTTCATCACATTACTAAACATGGCTTATGAAATTCTTGAGAACACTTGGCTTATGCCAAAACCTGTACCCAGGGATACCTTGTACCGGGGTATCCGTTCGAGTTCGCCAAGGTTGTGAAAATTCATGTACTCATAAAACATATTTTCACTTCTCGAAACCACAGCCGTTCCTTGACGTTGGTTGAGTCTCACTTCCACATGGTGGTTAGGCGTGAAGTGAACTCTAACCTCAGCTCAAGAGATACCCTCCACGCCTTTACTACCGAGGTAAAAATCAACCAGGTTTACCGTGCCCCTCCTAAAGGCAGTCCACGGCAACCTGCCACTTCAGTGTAGAATAGACCCCACCATAACAATAAAATCTCACCCGCATGACATGGTTGACACAATTTTAGCCTGCCTATCCAGGCGAATCAAATAATTCACATATTTAATATATTATAAAACCAACCATTCACGCGAAGGTTACCATAAGCCATTCAATTTAAAATCAGAAATTTATAACATAAGCAAGCATTCTCCAATTACTCTATTTTTGAAACCATTATTCAATTTTCCAGAAAATTTATAAAATCATTTTAAAAATCACATTTTCCTATAAAACATGATAATTTGCCATTTAAACCATTTTTCCATAAAATCACAAAATTGAATAAAACTACTCTAGATAATTAAGATGATAATAAATTTACTCAGTTTAGGAGTAGAAATACTCTTATTCTCCGTCATCGGGTGCAGTCTCTTGTCCGAATCAATTTGCTCACCACCTATCAATAATCCATGACACAAAATTCAATAAATTGTGTCAATTTATCATAAATTATTTTAGGCTCTACATGCATGGAAATGGCATGGAAATTGTTTGGACACTCGTTTAATCGTAGTATCCGACCAATTTGCCTACACCCGGCCTAATTTGCTAAAACCCTCGATTTAACTCCGATTTGACCCATTTCAATTTCTAACAATCCAATTATATCCATAATACTTAATGACAGTGAACACGGGTCAATTTATCAATCTTAGATTGCAAATTACGCTTTTACCCATATTAGGTAAAAATTCATATTTTTGCATCGAAAATTCCCATTAATTCCTACCTTCATAATTCATCAAATATTACCAAAATGCCCTAAAATCTCATCAATTTCCTCAATTTCCAGCAGCCAATTTCTTTCCAAAAATTCAGCTAAAATTGGTGCACTAATACCGAAATTTTCCTATTTAATTTTTTTCTCTCCATAATTGATCAATTTCAAAGTCATTTCATTTGAAATGAAATCATTTCATTTCACACACATATCCTAATGCATTTGGTCATGGAAAATTGGTAGGGAAAATGGATTCTTTTCTTGTTGTTTTGTTTCTAAACATGCTTAACTAACTCTAAACACCAACATAGTTCAAAATCAATTCAATCTAACCTCTTTCTCTCTCTAAACCCATTTGACCAGCCCTTGATTCACCATGAAAACATGCATTTCAAGCATGGAAAAATAAGAGAAATAGCTTAAAAATAAGAGATCTCAAGCAAAAATGAAAAACCATACCTTTTTCCACTTGTTTTCCTTGAATTTCCTTACTTTTTCTTTGATTTTCTCAGTCTAGGGTTTTATTTTGGGTTTCTCTCTCTCTTTTCTAGTTTTTTGGCTGACCAAGGGAATGAATGGGCTGATTTTTATGGCTTTTTAAAAGCTAAACAAAATAATATTATTTTATTAACACTTGTTAATATTTTATTAATTTATTTTTTTATTGATCTTCCTTTGACTTTCTTTTTCCACCATAAATTTTCCTTCTCCTATCCATGACTTGGATGAAATTTTAAGACTTTTTTGAAGTCTTGGTGGAGTAATTTTGTAAAATTACACTTTTACCCCCGTATAAGTGAAAAAATACATTTTTGCTCCAAAAATTGAAAAATTATCAAAATTCTTAATTTTCATTCCTCATACACATATCATACTCTAATTAATCATATTTGATCCAAATTCTCTCGAAAACTTAAATTTCGTCCTCGGATAACAAAATTACGATTTTGCCCCTATGCTCTAAAAATTCATCGGGATCACAAATTTTCACTTCTCAACCTCAAATTATGTTCTAACTAGTCTAAATAATCAATCTTAATCAAATGGGGCCAAAATCTTCTCTAAAAATTCTTGTTTTGTCCTTTAGTGGTAAAATTACCATTTTACCCTTGTGCTCCAAAAATATCAAAAAATTAAATTTATCACTGATAAACTTCATATTATGCTCCAAATAATCATATTATACTTTAAATTATTAATCTTGGTCAAATATGATCAAAATCTTTTATAAAAATCTCCATTTTGTTCTTAAATGACAAAATGATCGTTTTGTCCCTAATCAGTCAATTTTCCCAATTGACTCCAAACTGGACCTTAAAATCTGAATCATTGTTTTGAGTAATCCCTAGATTGTGAAATTCTTGATTTCACCCTTAAAATCCTTATTTCAACTCATTTGAGGTTTAAATCGGTTTAGTTGTACCATAAAAGCAATATCGTCTTTTAACAATTTCTCGGAACTTCCTCAATATGCCAACGCCAAGGAACAACTATGCTTTTGTAAAAATATGTTTTATGTGTATATGACTTTTAAACAGCCTTAGCGGATTCGGTTGGATGCCCTGACATAAGGTATCGCCAAATATGAGTTTTTGGCACGAGCCAAGTATTTAAAAGAGTCATAAGCCTTGTTGATTATTTTTGACAAAATGTAATTGTTTTATATGGGTTGAAATAAGTTTTAATATTATGAATTATATTTCTTTGCATGGTGAGAATGGAATTAAATGGTTTTTCACAGCTTTCCCTGGTTTTACTATTATATGAATTTTTCCCTTGCGTGCGAGGCGATTTGTAAATGGTGTATACACCCGATTAATGTTTGGTTGCGCGGGAGCTTGCCAAATTTTATTCATTTACTTTAAGCAGTACATGAGATAATTTTAATTGCAGAGATCTTTTACGAACATGTGGTTTAGAATGATATTGTACTGATTTGGTTTGAAAATTATTATTAACCTTCTCAATGCACAGATTTTAATTACTTGATTTGATATGCACCTTGGTTGATTACACCTTATAAGAAATTCTCAATTTTTATATAAGGCAGAAACCCCCGTTTGAAATAAATTATTTTTATAATCCTGTATTTTTATATTCAACCGATCTACTGCTTGCTTGTTTCCCATCTACGTCCTACTCGTTGAGCCGATGATAATTGAGTTTGTTAGACTCACACCCCTTTTGTTTCCCTTTTGCAGACAGGGATCGACCTAGCATGAAATTGTCAGCTTGCTCAATTTCCTACGGATAGGTAAAGGCATCTCTTAGCCCAGTTCCGAGTCATTCCGCTGCCTAGAGTTTAGTCACATGAAATTTCTACGTGTTATCAATATTGTAAATTCATAAATATATATTGCAAAAAAAAAACTTTCTGTTTTAAATTTAATTGCTATTATTGGAAATGGAATGTCAATAATGCAATTATTATTATTATTAATCATTTACTTACGTATTAGCATATTTAATAAATGTCTTGGGAATTTCGTAAAGGCTTGTTCGGGACTTGACGGAATATCCCAGAAGTCTCGAACACCGATAGCGATAGGGGAGGGGTCGTTACATTCTCGCTTGTTTTTCATACCGAATATCACAAAACAACTAAAAACACCAAGATATCTTGAAATCTAACAAAATCCACCATCAAAACCTTTCCCCTTATGTTCAGCCAACAAAAATCCCTTCATGAACACTTGAGTTTTAGCCATGGAAAATGGAAAAAGAAAGCATGGGAAAGGTAGATCTCAAGCTAAAATCACGAAATCTTACCTCCGATCACATTATTTTTCGATAATCGGTGAATTTTCTTGAATTTTCTTCCTTAGGGTTTGTTTCTTTCTTTTCCCCCTTTGTTTTTGGCTTGGCCGAACATGAGGGTGTGAGTGAGGAAGAGTTTGTGCTAGTTTATAAGAGAAATTATAAAATAATCAAAGCTTGACACATGTCACCATATGATTGGTCCATAGTTAAAAACTTTACTATTAAGCATTTTATCACTACCACATAAAATACTTTAATTATCCAAAGTATAAAATGATAATAGGTGAAATTCATAGGCATGACAAGTGTCATGGTGGTGTAAAATTTTAAAAATTCTAATTACGTCCTCGTGGACATGTGAAATGACCATTTTGCCCTTATGCTCGGAAAATGTTAGAATTGAAATTTTCACTTCTCAAATTCAAATTATGCTCCAAATAGTGAAACTTGGTCAAAAATTTCATCCAAACATTCCAATTTTGCCCTCGAGTGGCAAAATGACCATTTTACCCCTGCGTTATGTAAATTCCCTATTGAACTCCAAATCAATCCTTGAACTCCGAATCACCATATTAAGACATTTTAAGGTTCAATAACTCTCAAATACATCCTAAAATGTCTATTTGGACTAGTTCAAGGCTTTAATCAACTTAATTGTATTATTAGGTACGATACCGACTTTTAACGATTTTTTGAGGCATCATAGTATGCAGACATGCTATCAAGTACATGAACGACATGGTAAGTATATAATGGAGCTGGGCTTGACAAACATTCACATGAAACCATTTTATACATGACATATAATTCAATCACAAGTCATTTTATAACTCAAAACATGCACTTCAGCATTTTAAAAATCTCATCCTATTATAGGGCTTGATCATAAAGAAATTAACTTTTCCCCATGCAATTATTTTCTTTAAAGCCTTTACATAATAACATACTTAAACCTCATTTCATGCATTTCCAAAATCATTTTAATGCAATATCCACTCACCTTATAGTTTTACCTATACCACGATTCTGTTTGTACAACAAACTGAATCTTCATTTTTCTAGACTTGGTGCTCCAAGATAGTGTATCATTGAACCAATGCATAAATATCAATCATATACTCAAATTATAATCATTCTTTCTAATAAGTTCTGCATAAGATTCTCCAAAGCATTTATCTATCACATTTCCAACAAACATACTGGTAATTGAGACAAGTCTAGTAAACTCACCCTAAATTAACTCATTTCTAGCTCAACAACTCCTAGAATACCTTACTTAGCTAAATTGTACTTGTTCTCTATACTATAAATCCATAAAACTCCAATTTAAATTTCCCCAAACTTCCTAGTATTCATAAATATTCATAAATATACTTTTCCAGCACACTAATTAAACATTTAACTCATTTCCATGCTTCCAACAACAAACCTCAAATATCTTAATCTATTTAACATCAAATCTTTACCTTAATAACAAGATTAAAACCATCAAAATCTCCAAAACCTTCAAGCTTGAGGAAAGAAAACAATGTTGGAACAACACCAATGTCAAAATTATAATCAATTAATTTGAAGTTCAAGAATTAAAGAAACTTATTCTTACCTCATTTCCCACTGTTTTAGCTCCAATTCATTAGTAGGAATGATGGAAAACCAAAAGGGAAAGCTTGGAACCTTCAACCAAGAAAGAACTCAAAACCTTTTCAAACCAATGAAAGATAGGCGAGCAAACCAAGGATAAAATATAATAGCCCTTACATGGATGAACATAATGGGTTAATTGCCTTTTAGTCCTTACTTTTTACTCTATTTACATAATTCATCCTTTATTTTTCTTTTCAATTCAATTCTCGAATATTTATTTTATTTTCAATTTAGCCCTCTAACTTTTTTTTATTTTCAATTTAATCCTTTAATATTTTTTTCTTTTCAATTTAGTCCTTCTCCCAAAGTTTGTGCATGATATACACCTCAACTCAAGGATATTACTTACTATCCTTGGTAACTTAGAATCACAAACCAAACATATTGAATCTTAACCTTAAAAGCTACAACTCAAGGATATTGAATATTATCCTCAGTAACTAAAAACCACGACACAAGGACATTGGGTATTAACCTTACAACCACAATACCAAGCATTTTGCCCATTATCCTTGGGAACTTAAAATCACAGCACAAGGATATTGGGTATTAACCTTGGAAGCACCGTACTAAGGATTTTGCCTAGTATCCTTGATAACTTAAAATCATAGCACAAGGATTCTACCGATTATCCTTGGTAACTTGTATTGTGCCCAATTAATCTTATTTCACCACTAATCTTATTCCTTTTTCTTTTAATTCCCTTTTTCCCACAAGGCTTGTCCTTGAACATCACTACTATCACATCCATTCTAATCTCCATAGCCTAATTTAATCCCATATAGCATTTAACACAATCAATAAATCATACTTAGTTCATTTATCCATCATTTCCTTTACCATATGCGTTTCAATACCTATCTCAGCAAATCTATTCCAACACTAACCTCAAATGTATATACATTATATAAGAAACCACCTACTTATTCCACTGAAAACATAAATCTCAGAATGATTGTCTATAAAGAAATCTAAACCACATGGCATGTAGCTCCACTAACATGCCCCTCATTATACAAATAAAACCAATTCCCATTTATGTTTCCACATCTTCTAATGCATATCTAGATTCCTAATTATGTACATGGATGTAATCTCATATCAATCTTAAGCACAATACAATATATCAAGGCATAACCAATGCCCAATCGAGCCTTTGGATGTTTGATTTCAATTAAGTTAAGTATCACCATAGGTTGTTTCTCTCATAATGCATGCAAACTCTCATCATCCATCTACTATTACATTCATAGAAATTCAACACATACAATTCACATCAACATAATAACAATTCATAACATGAATGCATAGGAAAAAATTATTCATCAATCAAATGCACATTATTTTACCTAACTTACTAAGCAACTTAGTTTTCATGCTATAAGTCCTTTGCTTAAGTCAAGGCGTTAAGTTATGTGGAATTAAATTTTTAATTTAGAATCACAACTGAACCCAATATGTAATTTGAATTTTTAATATTCTTTCTTGCTTAAGATTGATAGTGTTTGAGTTGTTTAATGCAATCATGTTCTTAATGCGTCTGATTATTTGATCACCAATTAGATTGATTTTGAAACCTAAACAAAATTAAAAGAGAGAGTTTAGAGTAAGCCATGGATGAAATAACATATGTTCAATATCTATTACATGGGATGATTGATGTGATTCACATATAGGGTAAGAATGCACTTACATGTCACATGTAGCCATAATCAGAGTTTAAACTTAATGAGTCTTTCTTAATTTCAATTTGCATAGAAATATAGTAAGTTGGTTAAAAAAGATATTTTTATAAGAATATTGAAAGAAACTTATAAATATATTAAAACCCTAAGTTAACAACTTGATCCTATCTAGTAAGTAAAAACAGAGTAAAAGAGATTAAAATGAAATATGGAGGAAATATTGTGGTTTTAGACTTTTGATTGATTGATTCTAGTTAGATTGTTACTTTTGCTTTCAATTTCTATTTTACTTTCTTTAATTTTCAACAACCTTAAATTCAATTATTTGGATAAGATTAAATTATTGTAATTTTAGTACTTAGTAAAAATATTTAGATAAATTTTCGTGGAAATGAACTTTATTTTCTGTCATATTACTTATTATCGATACATGCGCTTGTATGATTAATCCGACAATAGTATGCACTTCGTTGCTTTGGATTAGGAGTATCATATGAGAATATGTTATTAATGGCATCTGAACACTAATAGAACACACATAAGGAATCCACTGTAGGTTTCAAGTATTAAATAATTACATGTCACTCTTGGATTTTTGTACAACTCAACCTTATAACTATATTCTTTGACCAATCATGCAAATCCCAAATCAAATATCAAATTCTTTCTATCTTCTTACAAACAGAATCTTAGAATTAAGGTTTTGTAAATTCTTTATTCCCAACAAAATTTTTGGGTTTAATTTCCAAAAACCGAAGGCACCAGAAAAAGAAAAACCCTCAAATTCATAACCAACATTTCCAAAATGGAAAAGTCCCTTAACCAGTATAAGTTTTCCATTTAAGATATGTATTAATTTGGTAAAAAGAACAAATTTTATGTAGAATGCTTTTTCAAATTCAAACTCAAACCACTTTGATATTAGTTGGTAAAACCTTGTCTAAATTGAAAAAAAGCCAACCACCAAAAGCCTCAGTGTTCAATATTAGTCTTTTACTTGTGTCTTTCTCCCTTTTCTTTTACCTTTCGACACTGAGATGAGCAAAAAAGAAAGTGTAATGAAACCAAGTATAACCCTTTAAGCCTCATGAGGTCTCATTCCCACTTCCAATTCCAAGAAAAAATTGACACAGTATAACAAAAAAACAAACAAGCAAGAGAGGGTGTTTTCTTTTTTAGAAAAAAATTTATCTTGGGACGGTTTTCTTTTTTAGATCTAAGAATATCAAGATGGATTTTAAAAGAACTATCTCGATTAAAAGAAAGAGGGTGAAAAAGAGCTTTGTGGTTTTTTTTTTTAATTTTCTACTTTTGGGGATAAACAATCGACAATCAACGACAACGATGATTATTAATTGAAATCTAAGTATAAAGGGTGCTGAGCTTAGGGAAAGAAAGGTAGAGAAAGAAAATGGGAAAAAAGAATTAAATGTATTTTAAATAACCCCATCAAAACTGTCACGACTCGAAACTCCCATCGGGGCCCATGACAACCGCCACGACGTCCCAATAGGCACTCATTACCCGGAATGCCGACCGGAACCCCGCAAGGCTTAGCATCATCTTTCGCATCTCTCCGGTGAGCGACAATTATAAAATATCATATTTCAAAAAATTATATATCATTTTCAGATCAAAACATTAAAATATTATTTTCTGGCTCATTAGGGCATCTTCGTCATTTTCCTTCGAAAATCTCAAAATCATCCAAAAACGTAGTAGGTGAGTAGAAAACACATATTTCATGATTAAAAATAAATTTAAGAGTCTAAAGTGTATGTTTGAAGTAAAAATTTGACTATTTGAATATAATAAAAATAATCAATAAAACAATCTATTTTCTTATAAAACAATTTTTATAAAGCTATCGGTAAACAATTTTTATAGCGTAAAAGTTAAATATATTCATACATATTATAATGCAGACAACCAAAGTATAAAATTACTTTTACAATGACATGTAAGCCCCTGACTAACCAAATGTAATGGAAGTAGCGCACCTACGGTCTCAAGGAGTGCAACTCCACAAGTAATTCTCTACCAAGTATGCTATCTACAGACAACCTCGAGCCTGTAATGTGGGAAAAAGAAGGTAGTGAGATTATGAAATCCCCGTGAGTAAGCAAACATTATCGAAATAATCTAAAACCGAGTAATATGAGACAATTAAAAATATCTCATCACAATACTTATTTCATAACTTGGAAATTCATCCCAACCCACATGAACAATTGTATTTCATTCAAATCATTAACAAGGCTTATGAATTTCCGTAATTCTTTGGCTCATGCCATCACTCAAACTCGAGAATACTTGATTGTCATCAAGCATCCAATTGAGTCCGCCAAGGCTATTAAAATTTCATATACGCGTTAGAAAATACAGTCGTTCCTTGGCATTGGCTGAATTCACCTCCCCGTGGTGGTATCAGAGTGAAGTGAACTCTAATCTTACCTCAGGAGTTACCTTCCATGCCTCTTTACCAAGATAAGAATACGACAAGGAACCGTGCCCCTCCTAAAGGTTAGTCCACGGAACCTGCCACTGCAATGACCACTCTAATCCCACCAATTCAATAAAATTCCACTAGCATGATATGGCAATTTATTGCTAGGTCTGGGTCCCCATCACTTGACTTACTCCTCTACGTAACTCGTGTCACCCAAGGACTTACTCCTCTACGTAACAGTGTCACCCAAGGACAAGTCCCACAGAACCTAACTTGCCAAGTTTCGAATCCTAGTCCCTTTAAAACTTTCCCCAAAAGGAATTCTTTTAACTATTTTAAATCTAGCCACTCAAGGTAAAATACACAGTTTAAATAATTTCAACACAATATCAATTAAGCCATTCATGCTCACTTTTTATCATAAGCCATTTAATTCATGTCATAATTCATAACACAGTACGTGGTCTCCAATTACTCTAATTTCAAAATCATTGTCCGATTTTCAATTCAATTTATGAAAATTTATTTTATTTTATTAATTCACATTTTTCACATAAAACAAAGCATTTTACCATTTAAAATTCATTTTTCATAAAATCACCAAATTGAATAAAATCTACTCTAGATAATTAAGACGATAGTAAGTTTGCTCACTGTTGTAGGAGTCAATATACTCATAATCCCAGTCTTCAAGTACAATCTCTGTACTTTTACCAGTGTAGCTTGCTCACCACCTATCCACAATGTACAATACATAATTCACCATATTAATGCTTGACCATTATAAAATCAATTCAGGCTTGATGTATATGCATGATATGATATGCAAATTGTCCGACTATCGCTTAAACGCAGTATCGACTTAATTTCACCTATCACCTGATTAAATGACAAATATTTACGAATCAATTCCAAATTGCTCCATTTCTTTTCTAATACCTCAATTCACTAAATACCAGTCAATTGACACAAAATTCAGCATCACAACCTTCACATTACCTCATGGAAAAATTCGGCCATTGTAGTGCACTAACACTGAAATTTTTTCTACTTAATTTTCTCACCATAAATTACCATTTTCTAACCAATTTCTCTTGAAACAAAATCAATCCACCACATGCACATAACATGGGGCATTCGGCCATTGAAGGATGGTGGGAAAAATGAATCTTTTTTCTTGTTGTTTTGGTTCCAAACATGATTAACTAACTCAAAACACTAACATAACTCAAAATCAACCAATTCCAACATCATTTCTCTCACCATACCCATTTGGCCTAGCCTAGATCCACCATGAAAATATGTAGTTCAACCATGGAAATGAGAAACTAAAGTATGGGTATTGTAGATCTTAAGCCAAACTTGAAAGATTTTACCTTTTTCCACTTGATCGGTTGGATTTCCACAATTTCTCTTGAATTTTTTTGATTTTTCCTAACTAGGTTTTTGTTTTCCCCTTTTTCCCTTTTGTTCTTCCTTTGGCCGACCCATATGGGGTTAAATGGGCTGATTTTTATAGAAAATAATAAAATATTCTTGCTTGACACATGTCACATGCTTATTAGTCCATTTTTCTTTTTATACTTTAAATATTTGACTTTTTCACTTAAATTTTTCACCACATACATTGTTATACTTATCCATTCCCATACATGAATAAAATCTATAAGTTTAACCAGTGTTGGGTGGTGAAAATTACCATTTTGCCCCTGGTAAGGTAAAATTACCGTTTTTCCCCTATGCTCTAAAAATATCGAAAATGAAAATTTTTCACTGCTAAACCTCATATTATACTCCATATGATCAATCTTGATCAAATGTGATCAAAAATTTTTTAAAAAATTCCCATTTTGTCCTTAAATGGCAAAATGACCATTTTACCCCTGATCGGTCAATATTCTCGATTGACTCCAAATTAGCCCTCGAACTCCGAATTGCCATTTTAAGCCATCCCTGGACTGTGAAATTCCTAATTTCACCTTAAAATTCTTATTTTAACTAGTTTGAGGCATAAATCGACTTAATTGTACTTCTAAGTACAATACCGGCTTTTACTATTCTCTTGAGACATTCTAGTATACATGCATGATGCTAAATATATAAATGACATGACAGATATTTTAGGGCTGGGCTTGACAAAAACAATGTAGGTTTAGATTAAAGGAAAAGAAAAAAAAGAAATAAGCAAGAAAGAAAAAGAAAAGCCACGTAATCAATTTTTTTACCGAAAACAATTATTTTTGACATGCCAACATCATGTCAACACCGTCTAACATGTCAAGGCCACATCAACACTACATCAACATCTTTAACGACCAACTTAAACAGAATTACTTATAAGAATCTAGATACACCTAATGTCAAGAGTGAAAAACTAAATTAACAAAATTTTTAATAGGACTAAATTGAACCAAACATTATAGTACAGGAGCTTTTTGTGTACTTTGATCTTTTGAATTGTAATTAACTTAAAACTCAACAAATCTTTACTTTTAACTTGAATTCAAACTCTTTAAACTTCTTCCACCAATTGCACACAATTGCAACTCTCCAACTTTAATTACTTTAACACTTTGAACAACTCTTGTCAAGCCCAGCTCTACAATATATTTATTATGCCATTTATACATTAGAAACCATGTTTGCATATTTGGGTACCTCGAAAATCGTTAAAAGTCGGTAACGTACCTAGTGATACGATTAAGATGATTAAGCCTCGAACTAGTCCAAATAAAGATTTTAAGATGCATTTGAGAGTTACTGAACCTTGGAGTGACCTAACATGGTGATTTGGAGTTCGAGGATTGATTTGGAGTCAAATTGAAATTTTCATGACGTAGGGGCAAAATGGTCATTTTGCCACCCGAGGTTAAGATTGAAATTTTGGAAGAGGTTTTTCACTAAGATCGACTATTTAGAACATAATTTGAGTTTGAGAAGTGAAAAATTTTAATTCTGACATTTTTTCGAGTATAATAGCAAAATAGTCATTTTGCCACCCAAGGGTAAAATTATAATTTTACACCACCCAACACTTGTCATGCCCATAGATTTCATCCATTAACATTTTATACCATGGATAATTATGTGTGGTGGAGAGAAATTGCTTAATTACTAAGTATTTATACATGGTCTAATTATATGGTGACACATGGCAAGTTTTTGTCCATTTAATATTTTCCTTTATAAAACCAATTTAAACTCTCCCAAACTCATTCATATGGTTGACCAAGTGAAAAACAAAGAGGAGAAAAGGAAGAACAAACCCTAGGAAGGAAAAATTCAAGAGAAAGTGTTGGATTTCAAGGAAACAAGTGATTAAAGGTAAAATTTCTTAATTTTAACTTGTGATCTACCTTTCCTATACATTGTTTTGCATTTTTCATGGTTGAATCACAAGATATCATGAAGGATAATGTGCTGGTCGAACCCTAGGAGAGATAATTTGATGATGGTTTTAGACAGATTTTATGGTATTTAGGTGTTTTTAGTTAATTTATCATGTTTGGAATGGAAACAAGTAAGAAAAATCACATGTTCTTCACCCACCCACCTTGGCCAAATTTCATAAAGAAAATATTGAAGACGAATCTTCTGATATCTTATGTTATTTAGTTAGAATTTAATGAATTGTGGTGATGGAAACCGAAAATGGTAATGTTTAGCATGAAAAACCATATACCCCTCAAGAACCCTCATTGGCCGAATCTTCCCTGGGACATGTTGATGGTGAATTATGTTGTATTTCAAGTGATTTGGTTAGGAATTAATGATTTATGGTGTGAGAATCAAGCATGAAAAATTATATTGTTAGTGAACCCTCCATGGTCAAATTTTCCAAGAGAAAATGTGAGGATGATTTTGCTATATTTCAAGTTATTTAAATTGTATTTAATAATTTGGAGTATTGGGAGAGAAATGGAATTGTTTGGAGTTGAATTGGATATATTGGCCAATTAATCGAGTGATAAATCGAATTAGGCCAATACCATTTTATTTAGGTACACAATTGAACTTATATTGAACACCGTATTTAGATGGTTACCTGAGTATTTCACATCCCATTTCATGCATTAGTATAAAGCATGAATTGGTTTTATAACGGTTTAGCACAAATGTAGCGAATAGCATATTGTGCATTATGTCTAGGTGGTGAGCATTCTGGCAAGAGTAAAGAGGTAGTACCCGAGGATCAAGAATTGGAGTGTCCCGAACTCGATTCCCATTACTGTGAGTAACCTTATCATCATCTTGATTATCTAAAGTAATTTTAATTCGTTTTGTGATTTTATGGAAAATGAGTTTAAATGGTAAATCTTTATGTTTTATAAGCAAAATGTGATTAAATGAAATGATTTATAAATTGTCTTGAAATTGAGTGATGGCTTTGAAAATGGAGTAATTGGAGACTACTTGCTGTGCTGTAAATTATGGGTTGAATTGAATGGCTTATGATACTATGGGCATGAATGGCTGAATTGGAAATTGTGTTGAAACTATAAATTGTTTGTTTTGCCTTGACAAGCTGGATAGTAATGTAATTGCCATGTCATGCTGTCAAAACTTTTATTGATTTGGTGGGATAATAATTAGCTTACTGCATTGGGCGAGTTCGTGGACCAACCTATTAGAGCACGGTAACCCCGTTATATCTTACCTAGGTACAAGAGGTGCGGAGGGTATCTCCTGAGGTGAGGTTTGAGCTCACTTCACACAGAACCACCACGTGATGGTGAGACTCAGCTAACGCCAAGGAACGGCTATGTTTTCAAAATAAAAGCATGTTTTATGCGTACATGACTTTTTAACAGCCTCGACGGGCTAGATTGGATACCTCTAATCAAGGTGTCACCGAGTATGAGTTTTTGGCACGGGTCAAGTTTTTCAGGAAATCATAAGCCTCGTTCATTATTTGGGTGAAATGAATCTATTTTATCTTATTGAAATGAGTTCGAAATGCTATGAATTATTTTATGCTAATCTATTTTAACTGTCTCCATTTACTCAGCTTTAGATATTTTAGATGATATTTGTTTACTCACTGGGTTTATATAAACTCACCACCCTCATTTCCACCCATTTCAGGCTCAAGATAATCTGTAGATAGCTGATATCGTCAAAGGCTACAATTGGATTTGCACTCTCAAAAATCGTGCGTTCACAGCCTTCATTACTTTTAGTAATTCGGAGGCCCACATGTCATTGTAAAATATTTTGAATACTTGGCTACGTGTGCCACTGTATGTATGAATTTATTTTGCTGTTACGCTACAAAAATTATTTACACAAAGTTCTAAAAATATTATTTTATAAGAAAATAGAATATTTTATTAATTATTTTTATTTAGTTTGAATAGTTACAATTTCACTTTAAATTGATGATTTAGACAAC
Organism: Theobroma grandiflorum; assembly: GCA_036013995.1. NCBI lineage: Eukaryota > Viridiplantae > Streptophyta > Magnoliopsida > Malvales > Malvaceae > Theobroma > Theobroma grandiflorum. Next base: position 13,789,410 of record CP142126.1, read on the forward strand.
TAAATTTATTTTTACACATGTAATAAATGTTTATTACTTGTATATCGTATTTTTATCAAGTTTCAAAATTTTTGAGAAAAATGACCAAAATAGCCTTGAGTAGTAGAAATTACTTTTTCATTGTTTTTTATTTAAAATTAATTTATATTTCTCTAAATATGATATTTAGTAACTGTTGCTCACAAAGGAAGTGGAAAATTGATATTAAAGCCTTGCGAGGTTTCGATTGGCATTTCAGGTAATGAATGTCTATCGGGACATCGCAATGGTTGTCATGAGCTTGGTGGGAGTTCCAGGTCGTGACAACTCTCCAAGCCAAAGACTTTATAAGCCACTGGCCTTCAAAATTACTTCGACTAAACATAACAAATCAGGCATGATCCAACACTTAATTCCATAAAAAGACCAATGCACATATGTAACCTTAAAGTCAATGGCACTTATTTACTTTGCAAAGGCCTTTAACAATCCCTACAATTGATCAACACTAGCAAAATTTTTCATTATTTCACCACCATGGGAAACTTTCATCACCTCTTCAATAAATGAAATCTTACTTCGATACTCATTCACATATAATTATGACCAATCTTCCATGTAATTTGTAGATTTTGCCAATGGCATGTTATCTTAATACAAAGCCAAATAATGTTAACACACATTTTCTCTAACTCTATTGATTCAACATTCTTCATGTCATTTGGTAGCCCTTTCTCCTTCCTTAACAAAAGACACACCAAACCTTACTGCAACAAGATCATTCATCCTTCTCTAGCACTACATGAAACTAATCTTCACATCAAACTTCTCAATTAAGAAATTCATAGAACTAATAACTTTCAACATCCATATTTAGAGAAATCAAGTAAATAAAAAAACACAAAAAGTTATGTTGTTTGACCTCTTGCCTATGTTTATGAAAATGAAATAGCTTGTCTACTATTGAAAAATTAAAATATAAGAAAATTTATCTTAATACTTTTTGAAACTAACCTAAAGACTCTTTGTACATCCTTTCTTAATAACCTTACAAAAATACTCACCCATACTAACCCACACCTATTCTAGCTCCATCCAAAGCAAAAGATAAAGTTATAGAGTGTTCTATTTTTACAATATAAAGGATCAAAGTCAAATAGAATTAGGACTTTATGAAACAAGAAATTTAAAACTATACAATTACTCAATGTCAAATACAAACAAAAATTCTAGTATGAAAACGAAACAAAATTCTCTAATGTCTCTATTGGAATTACTAGGTGCTAATTATATACAAGAAAACCTATCTAAATTAGGTCTTGGAATTTGGTAAATTACCAAAAATTAAGGAACAAGAAATCAAGAAATAATCTAGCAAAAGGAGGAAAATAGAGAAAGAAAATAATATCTTTAAACTAACTCTTGCAAATCTAGAATATAGTCAATAAAATAAATTGATGAATTATCAACATTCCCCCTCAAGCAGGTGAATAGATGTTGGTCATTCCCAACTTATCTAATAGCACTTTAAAACTCGATCTAGGTAGCCCCTTTTGTTAGAACATCAACTATTTGTTGTTTGGTAAGCACATAATTCATGCAAATTGCCCCATCTTCTATTTTTTCTTTGATAAAATGTTGATCTATCTCCACATGCTTTGTTTGGTCATGATAAATTGGATTATGTGTAGTACTTATTATAGCTTTATTGTCACAATATAGATTCATAGGTCTCATACTAGGCACTTTCAGTTCTTCCATTAACATCTTTAACTAAATCAACTCACAGGTTCCTTATGCAAGGGCTCTAAATTCTGCTTTTGTACTACTGCGAGCTACAACCGGTTGCTTCTTGCTTCTCCAAATAACTAGGTTCCCCCAAACCTTTGTATAACAACTAGATGCAAGCCTCTTATCCTTAACTGAACCTGCCCAATCTTCATCAATAAATGCCTCCACACTTTTCAACTCATTTTTCTTGAAAAACAAGCCTTTACCAAATGTAGATTTTAAATACCACAAGATTCAATTGACTACTTCAAGATGTTCTTCACTCAGAGAATGCATATACTAGCTCACTACACTTACAGCAAATGCAATATCTGGTCTTGTGTGAGATAAGTAAATCAATCTTCCCATTAGACGTTGATATCTCCCTTTATTTACTAGAATTCCACTCCTTGTTCTTCCAAGCTTCATGTTTATAACTATGGGTGTTTCTGCTGGCTTGCAACCAAGCATCCTCATCTCTTTCAAAAGATCTAACGTATCTTTTCTTTGAGAGATAATAATACCTTTCTTGCTTTTTGCCACTTCCATCCCTAAGAAATATCTTAGTTGCCCAAGGTTTTTGATTTCAACTTCACTCCCAAGAGTTTTCTTAAGCCTCTCCATTTCTTTTGTGCCATCTCTGGTTAAAATAATATTGTAAAACTCGGCTATATAAAATATATGCCATGTTATCCATGTGCTGGATGAAATGTGTGAATACTTGAAGGCCTTGGAAAGGTATTAAAAGTCGATATTATAACTAGAGGTACGACTAAGTCAATTTAAATCTCGAATTAATTGAAATAGGATTTTAAGGTGAAATTGGGAATTTCACAGTCCAAGGATGACTTAAAATGGTAATTCGGAGTTTGATGGCTGATTTGGGGTCAATTGGGAATATTGACCGATTAAGGGCAAAATGGTCATTTTGCCATTGGGAGACCCTGTCGAATGTAATTTCGGTACGTTTCAGAGTATAGAGGCAAAATCGTAATTTTACCATTGGGAGACCCTGTCAAATTTGTTAAAAACCGATATTGTACCTAATGGTACAATTAAGTTAAATCGAGTCTTGAACTAGTTCAAATAGAAATTCTAAGAGGAATTTGAAAATTTTGAAACCCACAGAATGACTTAGAGTAGTGATTCGGAGTTCAAGGTCTAGTTTGGAGTCCATCGGGAAAATTGACCGGTTCGGGACAAAACGGTCATTTTACCATTTGATGATAAAATGGTGATTTTAAGCAAAGATTTGATCACATTTGACTAAGAATAATTATATGAAATACAATTATGATTATTGGAGTATAAAATGAAGTTTAGCAGTGAAAATTGTGATTCTCGGTATTTTTGGAGCACAAGGGTAAAATAGTAATTTTACCACTAGAGGACTAAACGGGAATTTTTTGAAAAGATTTTAGCCCAATTTGATTAATATTGATCAATATTAGTGTTATTTGATGTTGAAAAGTAGAAATAATATGATTCTGGTACATTTCGGAGTATAGGGGTAAAATTGTAATTTTATCATCTCGAGGGCAAAACGGAAATTTTTCACCACCAGAACATTTTTTTCTAGCCATGGTCATCTTTTATTCACATCTTTACTTTGACTAATCATGTGGTGGAAAAATTTAGAAGAAAAAAAAGTCAAAAAGTTAAAAAAATGGGCTAATGGCATTATGCCATGTGGCAAGCTATTTTTTTTTACTAAAAAGCCTAAAAATCAGCCATAAAACCCATTTTCTCTCTCTAAATTCGGCACAAACCAGATTCAAAGGAAAACAAAAGAGAACAAGGCGAAAAACAAGAAAACCTAGCCAAAAAATTCAAGAAAAAGTGTGATTTTCAAGAAAAATCAAGTGAAAAAGGTAACATTTCTTCATTTTTGCTTATGATCTACAATATCCATGTATTTCTTTCCATTTTTTATGGTTGAGAGGCATGATATCATGATAAATTCAATTCTGAAAAATGGGTATGGAAGAGGAATTAATGTTGGATTCGCTTGATTTTAGACTATGTTAGTGTTTAGAAATAGTTTAGCATGTTAGTAAGCAAAATAACAAGAAAAAACTTGATTTTCCCCATGAATCTTCAAAGGCCGAATATCTTAGGTTGTGTGTGGAAAATGAAATGATTTCATTTGAAATGAAATGAATTGAAAAATGACGATTTAAAGTGAAAAAGTTAAGTAGGAAAAATTTTAGTACTAATAGTGGTTGAATTTTTCCATGAAGAAATGAAAAAGTTTTAATGCTGAAATTGGCACTATTTAAATGGTATGTGGTAAATTAAGGTATTAGAAAAAGAATGGTGCAATTTGGAATCAAATCAGACGCGTTGGCCAATTTATCAGGTAATCGACCGAATTAGGTCAACACCGCGTTTAAGTGATTGACCGAGTATTCTATGCATCCGTATAGAAATTAGGTTAATTTTATACCTAATTAACACCAATATAGTAATTAAATTATTGTGCTATTTGTCAAGGTGGTGAGCCCTCGGATAAAGGCAAGAAAATCGCACCCAAGGATTAGCAGTCGAAGCGCTCAAATTCGACTCCCGGAAAACCTATGAGTGAATTTGCATTTCAAAAACGGTTTTGGGAAATGTAAAACTATATGAATAAAATGCTTGAATGATTTTATTCAACCTTCTTTGAAAAGAACGAGTACCATGGGAACAAGCTTTTCATGAAATGTTATTTTATTGATGTGAAATTTGATTATGTTGAATATTGGTCATCTATATGATGCTTATATGTATGGTTAAGAAATCTATGTGAATTCGATATAATCGTGCACGTGCGAAGTGGGAAATGTACATACTTGTAATGGTGTGCAAAGTGGGGACGGCAATACGTAACGCCCACAATTTCCTAAAAATTCAGAATTGAGCAAAGTGGGGACGGCGACACGTGATGCCCACGATTCTTGGAAATTATCACGCGTGAACTTTGGTGAAGTGTGATTCACTATCTAAGGGCTTGCAGGGACGGCGATACGTAACGCTTACAAGTGCTCAGATAAATGTCTCTTTTACCACCAAGAACAGTGACGACTTGGCGGTATATATATGATTGCTCATGTCTTTGTGTATATATGTGTGATTTTATGGTATGCGAATTACCTTAAATTGAGAAATAAAAAGGGTTAACACGAAACCCTCGTACGGTTGAGCAAAACCATCGTGCAGCGACGGGTTATGATTTCGCTTCGTTGCAGCAGGAAGGCATTCTTGCTGCAGCGTATGATTTCGCTTCGTTGCAGCAGGAAGGCATTCTTGCTGTAGCAGGAAGGCATTCTTGCTGTAGCAAGAATGCCTTCCTGCTGCAGCGATAATTGTCGATTTTACTATCTAGCTAGAATAAATCCCGGGGTAAGTGGAAAGGGTTTAAATATTAGTTAGATCAAAAACTGTCTCATTTTCAACCGGTGCATCATGATTGTCAAATTTCCTGATTGAGATTGCTTGTTCCCTTTTAATATTCACTCACTGAGTATTGTACTCATCGTTTTATAAAATTCATGTTTTCAAATCAGAAGACTATTGGACCCTAAATCGAGAAGTCCCCGTAGTGCATCTCCTGGTTAGAAGGTGGGCATTCAGTAGTAACCCATTTCTTTACTGTAAATTCCTCTGCTAGAAGTCATGAGTCCTTTTGTATTGTAAATACACTCAAACAATGTGAATATGTGTATGCAATGTAAGTTGCTAAATACATGACTGGTATAGTGCATGTATATTATTATCGATAATGCCATTGTGATTTGGCTATGTTCACACCCGGGGAAAGGTGCATGTGTATGTATGATTGGATAAGTCTATTAAATAAGGTAAATGGATAGACTTGCTTGGGCTTTGGGCTTAGTGAGCTATGCTCATTTGTGAGACCCTGTCTGAGTTGTTAGAAAACCGGTATTGTACCTATTGGTACAATTAAGTGAAATCGAGCTTCAATCTAGTTTAATGGAAATTCTAAGGGGAATTTCAAAATTCTGAGACCCACAGAATAGCTCAGAATAGTGATTCGGAGTTCAAGGTCCAGTCTGGAGTTAATCGGGAAAATTGACCGGTTAAGGACAAAACGGTCATTTTCTCATTTGTTGATTTATGGAGATTTTTAACCAAGATTTGATCACAGTGGACTAAAAATAATTATGTGACATATAGTTATGATTTTTGGAGTATAAAATGATGTTTAGCAGTGTAAAATGGTGATTTTCAGTGTTTTTGGAGCACAAGGGCAAAATGGTAATTTTGCCACCGGAGTGCTAAATGTGAATTCTTTTGAAAGGATTTTACCCCAATTGGGTAATATTGATTTATATTGATGTTATTTGAGGTTGGATAGTGAAAATAATGAAATTCCGGGACATTTCGGAGTATAGGGGCAAAATCGTAATTTTACCATCCCGGGGGCATTTCGGTAATTTTCCAACACCAGAATAAATTTTTCCAGCCATGGTCAACCTTGGATCAGATGTTGACTTGATGAATCAAGTGGTGGAGATCAAATGGGAGAAAAAGTCAAAAAAGTCAAAAAAAACGGGCCAATCACATGGTGCCACGTGGCAACCTTGGTTATTTTATTATAAAAGCTATAAAAATCAGCATTTAAGCTCATTTCTCTCTCTATAATCGGCTCACACCAGAATTGAAGGAGGAAAAGATGAACCAAGGGGGAAAACCATAAAACCTAGCCAAAAATCCTTAGATTTCAAGAGTTTTTCAAGATTCAAACAAAACAAAGGTAACTTTTCTTTAGATTTCCTCTAAACCTAGCTTATCTATGCATTTGTTCTTGAATTCTATGGTTAAATATGGAGATATCATGAAGAGTTTAATTCTGAAAAATGGGTTTGAGTATGGGTTTGATGTTGGATTGAATTGATTTTGGACTATGTTAGTAGTTAGAGGTAGTTAAGCATGATTATGGAAGAAAAATGAAAGAAAGAAATTGATTCCATGGTTGTTCTTTGTTAGGCCGAACCTAGTGTGTAGAGAATGCATGAGGAATTGGTTCATTTCAAATGAAATGATTTCATTTGAAATAAAGGAAAATAGAAAAAATGACAAATGCAAGTGAGAAAGTGTAGTAGAAAATTTTCAGTGCTAATGCACTGCATTGGCCGAATTTTTCCATAAGGAATTGGAAAGGGTAGGATGCTGAAATTGGCATCAATTACATGATATGGGATGAATTAAGGTATTAGAAAAAAAAGAATGGGCCAATTCGGAATCGAATTGGGCATAATAGCCGATTTATCGGGTAATCGGTCGAAGTTAGGCAATACCGCGTTCAAGCGATAATCGGACGCGATTTTGCTCTTACGTATCACACGCTAGCAATTTAAATTAATTTGTATTGATTTGGGGGCACTATAGTAATTTCTCAATTTATTCTGTGTTAAGGTGGTGAGAAGGCCGAGAAAGGCAAAGGGATCGTGATTGAGGATTTTTAATCCGAGAGCATCCGGAATCCGGATATTTGTGAGACGGTGAGTGAACTTGCATTTCAAATTATTCGGGGACTGCAAATTGTATTGATGTGGATAATTAAATGATTTATCCAAAGTTTTTAAAAGTACATGCCGGGAACAAGCCTTGATAAAAATGATTTTTTTATGTGGTAAATTATGTGTTATGCTTGAAAGCATGAAATTATGTGATATGCATGAAGGCATGAAATATTATTTATTTATTTGATGTGAAATTTGAGTGTGATAAATGTGTACATTGTGATGATGTTTACATGGATGGTTGAAAAGTGTTGTGAAAGTGTTATCACCGTGCACGCGTGAAGAGAGGAAAATGCACATGCCTGAAATGGTGTGTAAAGAGGGATGCTGAGTGATACCCCTCACCGAGAAATTTTCGCCCGGAAAATTGGAAGGGATGCTGAGTGATACCCCTTACCAATTAATTTCCGCCCACGAGCTTGGAAGGGACGCTGAGTGATACCCCTTACCAAATGATGCTCGTTCAGGTACTTGGCAGCAAGGCTGAGTGATACTGCTTGCCAAGTTCCCTAATAAATGTTTTCCACTAAGGATAGTGAATATTTAGCAGTATATATGATTGCATATGCATTTGTGAGTATATGTGTGCATATGTATGAAAAGGATTATTTCTGTGTTATAAATTAAATTAAAATGAGGGGAAGGGTTGGGAAACAATTGGATAAAAATGTATGTGTTCCAAATGTTTGCATCATATTTTTATAACCCTTCCGGACATTATTGCTTGTTCCTGTCTAATGTTTGCTCACTGAGTTTTATACTCACGTTTTCAAAAATTCATGTTTTCAGATCAGGAGGTTGTAGATTCCTAGATTGCGGGATCACAGTAGTTCATCTCCTGGTAGGTGTCTGGCATTCAATAGCTGCCCGTTTTATTGTACATGTCTCCGCTGGTAGTCTTGGGTTTCTGTATGATGTGTATGTACATGTAATGTACATTGTCGGAGTTTATATTTGACTGGTATGAATGTGAATATGTGTAAGCAATGTGAATTGCTAAATACATGACTGGTATAGTGCATGTATATTAATGTTGATAATGCCATTGTGTTTTGGCTGTGTTCACCCCCGGAAAGGGTGTGTGTGTATGTGTGACTGGATATGTCACTGTTAATTGGCGTTGGATGCACACTGGGTGCATTACGTGTGGATGCCTCACACGAGCGTGTATGGAATCAAGTAAGTGAAAAATAGGCTTGCTTGGGCTTAGTGAGCTATGCTCATTGGGTCCTTGCGCCGGTCATGGCCCGGGAATTGGGTCATGACAATGTTGGTATCAGAGCCCTAGGTTGTTTAGGTCCTAGGGGGTTATGGTCGAGTCCAGCGGAGAGTCGGGTCCTTATGTGGGATCATTAATTATGAACTGTGAGCCGCGGCACATTTCATAATTGAGAAACCGCATAAATTCCCAATGTTAGAAGCCACCTTGTTTTTAATTGTGTTTATTAATTGGTGTTGCTCTTGTCTAGGTAAGAATGCCACCTAAGACACGGGCCACCTGGAGACGAGTGGGGGAGCAGGATGTCCCCATTGAGATGACCGATAGGCCACGGGCACCCACCCGTAGAGGTCGAGGTAGACGTGGTAGGGTCACTAGGACAGTGAGGGCAGATACGCCTGAGGGTAGGAGAGAGGCTGGGCAGCCTGTAGGTGAGGCGGATAGGCCACCTACTAGAGGCGTTACCGTTGAGGATTTGGCGACGGGTCTGCAGGGAGTTAGTCGGGTTGTAGAGATGATGGCAGCCCGAATGGAGGATATGCAGAAAGTAATGGAGGGGAGGCATGTGGAGCCAGAGTCCCCTAGTTCCCAAGGCCAGACAGACCGCCAACCTCCCGAGAGTGACAGGGGTCAGGTCGAGGTTTCACTCACTGACTTCCTGAAACTCAAGCCTCCATCGTTTACGGGGTCAGATGCATCGGAGAAACCCCAGGTTTTCTTGGATAAGATGGAGAAGATTTGTACTGCTATGGGATGCTCTAGTTCCAGATCAGTGGAGCTAGTAGCCTTTCAGCTGGAGGATGTAGCACAGGAATGGTACGACTCCTTGCGAAGAGGTAGGCCGACAGGTGCTACACCACTGACTTGGAGTGAATTCAGTACAGCCTTTCTGGATCGATTTTTATCGCACAGTGTGCGAAGTGCCAGAGCTAGAGAGTTCGAGGCATTGGTGCAGACTTCAGGCATGACGGTGTCGGAGTATGACATCAAGTTTACACAGTTGTCCCGATATGCACCATATCTGGTTTCCACCGAGGAGATGAAAGTCCAACGGTTTGTGGATGGACTGGTGGAACCATTGTTTAAAGCTGTGGCTTCCCGAGATTTCCATACGTACTCAGCGGCAGTAGACTGTGCTCAAAGGATTGAGATGAGGACCAGCGAGAGTAGGGCCGCAAGAGATGTAGCAAAAAGGGCCAAAACAGAGAGTTATAAAGGCCGCAGAGATTTTGGTGGCAGAAGTTCATTCTCTAGCCATCAAGGACCACAGAGGGGATCGAGGTTTCCTCAACGGGGAGGTGATGTGACGAGTGCCAGCGTTGGATCGGGGCAGAACACTTTTAGCGGAAGGAGGCAGCCGCAGGACTCCGGACAGAGCGGTCAAGTTATCCCGTTCTGTGATACTTGTGGGAGACAACATAGGGGACGATGCTATCGTGCTCCAAGAGTTTGTTTTAATTGTGGCCAGCCTGGACACATATGGAGAAATTGCCCGACAGCTCAACAACCGCAAGGTTCGGTTCACGGTTCTACTCGGCCAGCCTTGTCTGCTCCTTCAGCAGCTGTTTCATCTGGCCAGGGGGTTAGCGAGACACGAGGTAGAGGTGCTGGTACTTCTTCTCGGGGTAGACCAACGGGGTCTGGACAACAAAGTTCTGCAGGAAGAGGCCAGGCAAGGGTATATGCCTTAACTCATCAGGATGCCCAGACGTCCAATGTAGTAGTTTCAGGTACTCTTTCCATTTGTGATATGGATGCTAGAGTATTATTTGATCCTGGATCGACTCATTCTTTTATCTCTCCATGCTTTTCATTTCGATTGGGTAAAGACTGTGTTAGGAGAGAAGAACCATTAGTGGTATTTACTCCTCTGAAAGAGGCATTCGTGGCTGAGTGGGAATATCAGTCTTGCATAGTGAGAATCAAGGATAAGAACACCATAGTGAATTTAGTGGTGTTAGACACCTTGGATTTTGATGTGATATTGGGAATGGACTGGCTGTCACCTTGTCATGCCAGTGTAGACTGTTACCATAAGATAGTTAGATTTGATTTCCCGGATGAGCCATCATTTAGCATCCAAGGGGATAAAAGTAATGTTCCGACCAACTTGATATCTGCCATGTCTGCTAGGAAGTTATTGAGGCAAGGCTGTCAAGGTTACCTAGCAGTGGTGAGGGATAACCAGGCAGAGGTCGGAGACATAAGTCAAGTGTCGGTAGTGAATGAGTATGTGGATGTATTTCCTGAGGAACTGCCAGGATTACCTCCGGAGCGAGAGATTGAGTTTTGCATAGACTTGATTCCGGATACTAGACCCATATCTATACCTCCATATCGGATGGCACCGGCAGAGCTCAAGGAGCTCAAGGATCAGTTGGAGGACCTGCTAGACAAAGGGTTCGTCCGCCCCAGTGTTTCACCATGGGGAGCACCGGTGTTGTTCGTAAAGAAGAAAGATGGGTCACTTAGATTGTGCATTGACTACCGACAGCTTAATAAGGTAACAGTGAAGAATAAGTACCCACTCCCAAGAATAGATGACTTGTTTGATCAGTTACAAGGGGCACAGTGTTTTTCTAAAATAGATCTGCGATCTGGGTATCATCAATTGAGAATCCGAGATGAAGATGTGTCAAAGACAGCATTTCGGACCAGGTATGGTCATTATGAGTTTTTGGTAATGTCGTTTGGACTTACCAATGCCCCTGCAGCCTTTATGGATTTGATGAACCGAGTGTTCAAGCCGTACCTGGACAAGTTTGTAGTGGTGTTCATTGATGATATCCTGATCTACTCGAGGAGTCGAGAGGAGCATGAGCAGCATCTTAAGATAGTGCTCCAGATTTTGAGAGAACATCGATTGTATGCCAAGTTCTCCAAATGTGAGTTTTGGCTTGAAAGTGTTGCATTCTTGGGACATGTAGTTTCTAAGGATGGGGTACAAGTGGATCCAAAGAAAGTCGAAGCGGTGGAGAAATGGCCAAGGCCAACCTCGGTTACGGAGATTAGAAGTTTTTTAGGGTTGGCAGGTTACTATCGTCGCTTTGTTAAGGATTTCTCTAGAATAGCCGCCCCTCTGACCAAGCTGACACGAAAGGATACAAAGTTTGTGTGGTCGAATGCTTGTGAAGATAGCTTTGAGAAGCTTAAGACATGCCTCACCACAGCTCCAGTGTTGAGCCTACCACAGGGCACAGGGGGTTATACAGTATATTGTGATGCCTCGTTGGTTGGTTTAGGATGCGTGTTAATGCAACACGGGAAGGTGATTGCATATGCATCAAGACAACTTAAAAGGCATGAACAGAATTACCCCGCCCATGATCTGGAGATGGCAGCAATTGTGTTTGCCTTAAAGATCTGGAGACATTATTTGTATGGTGAGACTTGTGAGATATATATAGACCACAAGAGCTTAAAGTATATATTCCAACAGAGGGATTTGAATTTGCGGCAACGCAGATGGATGGAGTTGCTGAAGGATTATGATTGTACTATTCTTTACCATCCCGGTAAAGCTAATGTGGTGGCGGATGCCCTGAGTCGAAAGTCGATGGGTAGCCTAGCACATATCTCCACAGATAGGAGATTATTGGTTAGAGAGATGCATAGCTTGGGAAACATGGACGTGCATTTGGAGGTTTCTAAGGCAGATGCACTGCTAGCTCATTTCAGAGTGAGGCCTGTCTTAATAGACCGAATTAAAGAGGCCCAAGGTAAAGATGAGTTCGTAACTACGGTCTTAGAGGATCCTCAAGGAAAGAAGGAGAAGATGTTTACCAGAGGCACAGATGGAGTGTTGAGATATGGAACCAGACTCTATGTGCCAGATATCGATGGGTTGAGGAAAGAGATATTGGAAGAGGCTCACATGGCAGCCTATGTGATACATCCAGGTGCTACAAAGATGTATCAAGATTTAAAGGAAGTGTACTGGTGGGAAGGACTTAAAAGAGATGTGGCTGAGTTTGTTTCCAAGTGCTTAGTGTGTCAACAGGTTAAAGCAGAGCATCAAAGGCCTGCAGGATTACTACAGCCATTACCAGTTCCCGAATGGAAGTGGGAGCATATTGCCATGGACTTTGTGACAGGTTTGCCTAGGACTAGTGGGGGTTATGACTCGATTTGGGTCATAATAGACCGGTTGACGAAGTCAGCTCATTTTCTTCCGGTCAAGATCACTTATGGGGCTGCTCAGTATGCCCAGCTTTATGTAGATGAGATAATACGGTTGCATGGCATTCCTGTTTCCATAGTGTCGGATAGAGGGACACAGTTTACCAGTAGATTCTGGGAAAAGTTGCAGGAAGCATTGGGCACTAAATTGAATTTCAGTACAGCTTTCCATCCCCAGACTGATGGACAGTCTGAACGAACCATCCAAACTTTGGAAGACATGTTGAGGGCATGCGTAATAGACCTTGGAGTCAAATGGGGTCGGTATTTACCTTTAGTGGAGTTTGCTTACAATAATAGTTTCCAGACTAGCATCCAAATGGCACCATTTGAAGCACTATATGGAAGAAGGTGCAGATCACCCATTGGATGGCTAGAGGTAGGTGAAAGGAAACTATTGGGGCCTGAGTTGGTACAGGACGCCACTGATAAAATCCACATGATTCGTCAACGGATGCTTACAGCCCAGAGTAGGCAAAAGTCTTATGCTGATAACCGACGAAGGGATTTGGAGTTTCAGGTGGGAGACCATGTGTTTCTAAAGGTCTCGCCAACTAAAGGAGTAATGAGGTTTGGTAAGAAAGGGAAATTAAGCCCTCGATATATAGGACCCTTCGAGATCTTAGAAAGGGTCGGAGCAGTGGCATATCGATTGGCATTACCACCAGACCTTTCGAGTATTCACCCTGTGTTCCATGTGTCTATGTTGAGGAAGTATAATCCAGATCCTTCTCATGTGATACGGTATGAAACCGTTCAGATACAAGATAATTTGACTTATGAGGAGCAACCAGTAGCTATTCTGGACAGACAAGTCAAGAGGCTCCGATCGAAGGATGTGGCTTCAGTGAAAGTGTTGTGGCAAAATCACACCAGTGAAGAGGTAACGTGGGAAGCTGAGGAGGAAATGCGGACAAGGTATCCACACCTCTTCGATATGTAAAGGTAAGCCACTCTACTTTGAATTTAAATTCGGGGACCGAATTTTTATTAGTGGGGGAGAGTGTGAGACCCTGTCTGAGTTGTTAGAAAACCGGTATTGTACCTATTGGTACAATTAAGTGAAATCGAGCTTCAATCTAGTTTAATGGAAATTCTAAGGGGAATTTCAAAATTCTGAGACCCACAGAATAGCTCAGAATAGTGATTCGGAGTTCAAGGTCCAGTCTGGAGTTAATCGGGAAAATTGACCGGTTAAGGACAAAACGGTCATTTTCTCATTTGTTGATTTATGGAGATTTTTAACCAAGATTTGATCACAGTGGACTAAAAATAATTATGTGACATATAGTTATGATTTTTGGAGTATAAAATGATGTTTAGCAGTGTAAAATGGTGATTTTCAGTGTTTTTGGAGCACAAGGGCAAAATGGTAATTTTGCCACCGGAGTGCTAAATGTGAATTTTTTTGAAAGGATTTTACCCCAATTGGGTAATATTGATTTATATTGATGTTATTTGAGGTTGGATAGTGAAAATAATGAAATTTCGGGACATTTCGGAGTATAGGGGCAAAATCGTAATTTTGCCATCCCGGGGGCATTTCGGTAATTTTCCAACACCAGAATAAATTTTTCCAGCCATGGTCAACCTTGGATCAGATGTTGACTTGATGAATCAAGTGGTGGAGATCAAATGGGAGAAAAAGTCAAAAAAGTCAAAAAAAAACGGGCCAATCACATGGTGCCACGTGGCAACCTTGGTTATTTTATTATAAAAGCTATAAAAATCAGCATTTAAGCTCATTTCTCTCTCTATAATCGGCTCACACCAGAATTGAAGGAGGAAAAGATGAACCAAGGGGGAAAACCATAAAACCTAGCCAAAAATCCTTAGATTTCAAGAGTTTTTCAAGATTCAAACAAAATAAAGGTAACTTTTCTTTAGATTTCCTCTAAACCTAGCTTATCTATGCATTTGTTCTTGAATTCTATGGTTAAATATGAAGATATCATGAAGAGTTTAATTCTGAAAAATGGGTTTGAGTATGGGTTTGATGTTGGATTGAATTGATTTTGGACTATGTTAGTAGTTAGAGGTAGTTAAGCATGATTATGGAAGAAAAATGAAAGAAAGAAATTGATTCCATGGTTGTTCTTTGTTAGGCCGAACCTAGTGTGTAGAGAATGCATGAGGAATTGGTTCATTTCAAATGAAATGATTTCATTTGAAATAAAGGAAAATAGAAAAAATGACAAATGCAAGTGAGAAAGTGTAGTAGAAAATTTTCAGTGCTAATGCACTGCATTGGCCGAATTTTTCCATAAGGAATTGGAAAGGGTAGGATGCTGAAATTGGCATCAATTACATGATATGGGATGAATTAAGGTATTAGAAAAAAAAGAATGGGCCAATTCGGAATCGAATTGGGCATAATAGCCGATTTATCGGGTAATCGGTCGAAGTTAGGCAATACCGCGTTCAAGCGATAATCGGACGCGATTTTGCTCTTACGTATCACACGCTAGCAATTTAAATTAATTTGTATTGATTTGGGGGCACTATAGTAATTTCTCAATTTATTCTGTGTTAAGGTGGTGAGAAGGCCGAGAAAGGCAAAGGGATCGTGATTGAGGATTTTTAATCCGAGAGCATCCGGAATCCGGATATTTGTGAGACGGTGAGTGAACTTGCATTTCAAATTATTCGGGGAATGCAAATTGTATTGATGTGGATAATTAAATGATTTATCCAAAGTTTTTAAAAGTACATGCCGGGAACAAGCCTTGATAAAAATGATTTTTTTTATGTGGTAAATTATGTGTTATGCTTGAAAGCATGAAATTATGTGATATGCATGAAGGCATGAAATATTATTTATTTATTTGATGTGAAATTTGAGTGTGATAAATGTGTACATTGTGATGATGTTTACATGGATGGTTGAAAAGTGTTGTGAAAGTGTTATCACCGTGCACGCGTGAAGAGAGGAAAATGCACATGCCTGAAATGGTGTGTAAAGAGGGATGCTGAGTGATACCCCTCACCGAGAAATTTTCGCCCGGAAAATTGGAAGGGATGCTGAGTGATACCCCTTACCAATTAATTTCCGCCCACGAGCTTGGAAGGGACGCTGAGTGATACCCCTTACCAAATGATGCTCGTTCAGGTACTTGGCAGCAAGGCTGAGTGATACTGCTTGCCAAGTTCCCTAATAAATGTTTTCCACTAAGGATAGTGAATATTTAGCAGTATATATGATTGCATATGCATTTGTGAGTATATGTGTGCATATGTATGAAAAGGATTATTTCTGTGTTATAAATTAAATTAAAATGAGGGGAAGGGTTGGGAAACAATTGGATAAAAATGTATGTGTTCCAAATGTTTGCATCATATTTTTATAACCCTTCCGGACATTATTGCTTGTTCCTGTCTAATGTTTGCTCACTGAGTTTTATACTCACGTTTTCAAAAATTCATGTTTTCAGATCAGGAGGTTGTAGATTCCTAGATTGCGGGATCACAGTAGTTCATCTCCTGGTAGGTGTCTGGCATTCAATAGCTGCCCGTTTTATTGTACATGTCTCCGCTGGTAGTCTTGGGTTTCTGTATGATGTGTATGTACATGTAATGTACATTGTCGGAGTTTATATTTGACTGGTATGAATGTGAATATGTGTAAGCAATGTGAATTGCTAAATACATGACTGGTATAGTGCATGTATATTAATGTTGATAATGCCATTGTGTTTTGGCTGTGTTCACCCCCGGAAAGGGTGTGTGTGTATGTGTGACTGGATATGTCACTGTTAATTGGCGTTGGATGCACACTGGGTGCATTACGTGTGGATGCCTCACACGAGCGTGTATGGAATCAAGTAAGTGAAAAATAGGCTTGCTTGGGCTTAGTGAGCTATGCTCATTGGGTCCTTGCGCCGGTCATGGCCCGGGAATTGGGTCATGACAATGTTGGTATCAGAGCCCTAGGTTGTTTAGGTCCTAGGGGGTTATGGTCGAGTCCAGCGGAGAGTCGGGTCCTTATGTGGGATCATTAATTATGAACTGTGAGCCGCGGCACATTTCATAATTGAGAAACCGCATAAATTCCCAATGTTAGAAGCCACCTTGTTTTTAATTGTGTTTATTAATTGGTGTTGCTCTTGTCTAGGTAAGAATGCCACCTAAGACACGGGCCACCTGGAGACGAGTGGGGGAGCAGGATGTCCCCAT
This sequence comes from Theobroma grandiflorum, assembly GCA_036013995.1. NCBI lineage: Eukaryota > Viridiplantae > Streptophyta > Magnoliopsida > Malvales > Malvaceae > Theobroma > Theobroma grandiflorum. The sequence goes on from CP142126.1 coordinate 13,806,255, forward strand.
TGAGATGACCGATAGGCCACGGGCACCCACCCGTAGAGGTCGAGGTAGACGTGGTAGGGTCACTAGGACAGTGAGGGCAGATACGCCTGAGGGTAGGAGAGAGGCTGGGCAGCCTGTAGGTGAGGCGGATAGGCCACCTACTAGAGGCGTTACCGTTGAGGATTTGGCGACGGGTCTGCAGGGAGTTAGTCGGGTTGTAGAGATGATGGCAGCCCGAATGGAGGATATGCAGAAAGTAATGGAGGGGAGGCATGTGGAGCCAGAGTCCCCTAGTTCCCAAGGCCAGACAGACCGCCAACCTCCCGAGAGTGACAGGGGTCAGGTCGAGGTTTCACTCACTGACTTCCTGAAACTCAAGCCTCCATCGTTTACGGGGTCAGATGCATCGGAGAAACCCCAGGTTTTCTTGGATAAGATGGAGAAGATTTGTACTGCTATGGGATGCTCTAGTTCCAGATCAGTGGAGCTAGTAGCCTTTCAGCTGGAGGATGTAGCACAGGAATGGTACGACTCCTTGCGAAGAGGTAGGCCGACAGGTGCTACACCACTGACTTGGAGTGAATTCAGTACAGCCTTTCTGGATCGATTTTTATCGCACAGTGTGCGAAGTGCCAGAGCTAGAGAGTTCGAGGCATTGGTGCAGACTTCAGGCATGACGGTGTCGGAGTATGACATCAAGTTTACACAGTTGTCCCGATATGCACCATATCTGGTTTCCACCGAGGAGATGAAAGTCCAACGGTTTGTGGATGGACTGGTGGAACCATTGTTTAAAGCTGTGGCTTCCCGAGATTTCCATACGTACTCAGCGGCAGTAGACTGTGCTCAAAGGATTGAGATGAGGACCAGCGAGAGTAGGGCCGCAAGAGATGTAGCAAAAAGGGCCAAAACAGAGAGTTATAAAGGCCGCAGAGATTTTGGTGGCAGAAGTTCATTCTCTAGCCATCAAGGACCACAGAGGGGATCGAGGTTTCCTCAACGGGGAGGTGATGTGACGAGTGCCAGCGTTGGATCGGGGCAGAACACTTTTAGCGGAAGGAGGCAGCCGCAGGACTCCGGACAGAGCGGTCAAGTTATCCCGTTCTGTGATACTTGTGGGAGACAACATAGGGGACGATGCTATCGTGCTCCAAGAGTTTGTTTTAATTGTGGCCAGCCTGGACACATATGGAGAAATTGCCCGACAGCTCAACAACCGCAAGGTTCGGTTCGCGGTTCTACTCGGCCAGCCTTGTCTGCTCCTTCAGCAGCTGTTTCATCTGGCCAGGGGGTTAGCGAGACACGAGGTAGAGGTGCTGGTACTTCTTCTCGGGGTAGACCAACGGGGTCTGGACAACAAAGTTCTGCAGGAAGAGGCCAGGCAAGGGTATATGCCTTAACTCATCAGGATGCCCAGACGTCCAATGTAGTAGTTTCAGGTACTCTTTCCATTTGTGATATGGATGCTAGAGTATTATTTGATCCTGGATCGACTCATTCTTTTATCTCTCCATGCTTTTCATTTCGATTGGGTAAAGACTGTGTTAGGAGAGAAGAACCATTAGTGGTATTTACTCCTCTGAAAGAGGCATTCGTGGCTGAGTGGGAATATCAGTCTTGCATAGTGAGAATCAAGGATAAGAACACCATAGTGAATTTAGTGGTGTTAGACACCTTGGATTTTGATGTGATATTGGGAATGGACTGGCTGTCACCTTGTCATGCCAGTGTAGACTGTTACCATAAGATAGTTAGATTTGATTTCCCGGATGAGCCATCATTTAGCATCCAAGGGGATAAAAGTAATGTTCCGACCAACTTGATATCTGCCATGTCTGCTAGGAAGTTATTGAGGCAAGGCTGTCAAGGTTACCTAGCAGTGGTGAGGGATAACCAGGCAGAGGTCGGAGACATAAGTCAAGTGTCGGTAGTGAATGAGTATGTGGATGTATTTCCTGAGGAACTGCCAGGATTACCTCCGGAGCGAGAGATTGAGTTTTGCATAGACTTGATTCCGGATACTAGACCCATATCTATACCTCCATATCGGATGGCACCGGCAGAGCTCAAGGAGCTCAAGGATCAGTTGGAGGACCTGCTAGACAAAGGGTTCGTCCGCCCCAGTGTTTCACCATGGGGAGCACCGGTGTTGTTCGTAAAGAAGAAAGATGGGTCACTTAGATTGTGCATTGACTACCGACAGCTTAATAAGGTAACAGTGAAGAATAAGTACCCACTCCCAAGAATAGATGACTTGTTTGATCAGTTACAAGGGGCACAGTGTTTTTCTAAAATAGATCTGCGATCTGGGTATCATCAATTGAGAATCCGAGATGAAGATGTGTCAAAGACAGCATTTCGGACCAGGTATGGTCATTATGAGTTTTTGGTAATGTCGTTTGGACTTACCAATGCCCCTGCAGCCTTTATGGATTTGATGAACCGAGTGTTCAAGCCGTACCTGGACAAGTTTGTAGTGGTGTTCATTGATGATATCCTGATCTACTCGAGGAGTCGAGAGGAGCATGAGCAGCATCTTAAGATAGTGCTCCAGATTTTGAGAGAACATCGATTGTATGCCAAGTTCTCCAAATGTGAGTTTTGGCTTGAAAGTGTTGCATTCTTGGGACATGTAGTTTCTAAGGATGGGGTACAAGTGGATCCAAAGAAAGTCGAAGCGGTGGAGAAATGGCCAAGGCCAACCTCGGTTACGGAGATTAGAAGTTTTTTAGGGTTGGCAGGTTACTATCGTCGCTTTGTTAAGGATTTCTCTAGAATAGCCGCCCCTCTGACCAAGCTGACACGAAAGGATACAAAGTTTGTGTGGTCGAATGCTTGTGAAGATAGCTTTGAGAAGCTTAAGACATGCCTCACCACAGCTCCAGTGTTGAGCCTACCACAGGGCACAGGGGGTTATACAGTATATTGTGATGCCTCGTTGGTTGGTTTAGGATGCGTGTTAATGCAACACGGGAAGGTGATTGCATATGCATCAAGACAACTTAAAAGGCATGAACAGAATTACCCCGCCCATGATCTGGAGATGGCAGCAATTGTGTTTGCCTTAAAGATCTGGAGACATTATTTGTATGGTGAGACTTGTGAGATATATACAGACCACAAGAGCTTAAAGTATATATTCCAACAGAGGGATTTGAATTTGCGGCAACGCAGATGGATGGAGTTGCTGAAGGATTATGATTGTACTATTCTTTACCATCCCGGTAAAGCTAATGTGGTGGCGGATGCCCTGAGTCGAAAGTCGATGGGTAGCCTAGCACATATCTCCACAGATAGGAGATTATTGGTTAGAGAGATGCATAGCTTGGGAAACATGGACGTGCATTTGGAGGTTTCTAAGGCAGATGCACTGCTAGCTCATTTCAGAGTGAGGCCTGTCTTAATAGACCGAATTAAAGAGGCCCAAGGTAAAGATGAGTTCGTAACTACGGTCTTAGAGGATCCTCAAGGAAAGAAGGAGAAGATGTTTACCAGAGGCACAGATGGAGTGTTGAGATATGGAACCAGACTCTATGTGCCAGATATCGATGGGTTGAGGAAAGAGATATTGGAAGAGGCTCACATGGCAGCCTATGTGATACATCCAGGTGCTACAAAGATGTATCAAGATTTAAAGGAAGTGTACTGGTGGGAAGGACTTAAAAGAGATGTGGCTGAGTTTGTTTCCAAGTGCTTAGTGTGTCAACAGGTTAAAGCAGAGCATCAAAGGCCTGCAGGATTACTACAGCCATTACCAGTTCCCGAATGGAAGTGGGAGCATATTGCCATGGACTTTGTGACAGGTTTGCCTAGGACTAGTGGGGGTTATGACTCGATTTGGGTCATAATAGACCGGTTGACGAAGTCAGCTCATTTTCTTCCGGTCAAGATCACTTATGGGGCTGCTCAGTATGCCCAGCTTTATGTAGATGAGATAATACGGTTGCATGGCATTCCTGTTTCCATAGTGTCGGATAGAGGGACACAGTTTACCAGTAGATTCTGGGAAAAGTTGCAGGAAGCATTGGGCACTAAATTGAATTTCAGTACAGCTTTCCATCCCCAGACTGATGGACAGTCTGAACGAACCATCCAAACTTTGGAAGACATGTTGAGGGCATGCGTAATAGACCTTGGAGTCAAATGGGGTCGGTATTTACCTTTAGTGGAGTTTGCTTACAATAATAGTTTCCAGACTAGCATCCAAATGGCACCATTTGAAGCACTATATGGAAGAAGGTGCAGATCACCCATTGGATGGCTAGAGGTAGGTGAAAGGAAACTATTGGGGCCTGAGTTGGTACAGGACGCCACTGATAAAATCCACATGATTCGTCAACGGATGCTTACAGCCCAGAGTAGGCAAAAGTCTTATGCTGATAACCGACGAAGGGATTTGGAGTTTCAGGTGGGAGACCATGTGTTTCTAAAGGTCTCGCCAACTAAAGGAGTAATGAGGTTTGGTAAGAAAGGGAAATTAAGCCCTCGATATATAGGACCCTTCGAGATCTTAGAAAGGGTCGGAGCAGTGGCATATCGATTGGCATTACCACCAGACCTTTCGAGTATTCACCCTGTGTTCCATGTGTCTATGTTGAGGAAGTATAATCCAGATCCTTCTCATGTGATACGGTATGAAACCGTTCAGATACAAGATAATTTGACTTATGAGGAGCAACCAGTAGCTATTCTGGACAGACAAGTCAAGAGGCTCCGATCGAAGGATGTGGCTTCAGTGAAAGTGTTGTGGCAAAATCACACCAGTGAAGAGGTAACGTGGGAAGCTGAGGAGGAAATGCGGACAAGGTATCCACACCTCTTCGATATGTAAAGGTAAGCCACTCTACTTTGAATTTAAATTCGGGGACCGAATTTTTATTAGTGGGGGAGAGTGTGAGACCCTGTCTGAGTTGTTAGAAAACCGGTATTGTACCTATTGGTACAATTAAGTGAAATCGAGCTTCAATCTAGTTTAATGGAAATTCTAAGGGGAATTTCAAAATTCTGAGACCCACAGAATAGCTCAGAATAGTGATTCGGAGTTCAAGGTCCAGTCTGGAGTTAATCGGGAAAATTGACCGGTTAAGGACAAAACGGTCATTTTCTCATTTGTTGATTTATGGAGATTTTTAACCAAGATTTGATCACAGTGGACTAAAAATAATTATGTGACATATAGTTATGATTTTTGGAGTATAAAATGATGTTTAGCAGTGTAAAATGGTGATTTTCAGTGTTTTTGGAGCACAAGGGCAAAATGGTAATTTTGCCACCGGAGTGCTAAATGTGAATTTTTTTGAAAGGATTTTACCCCAATTGGGTAATATTGATTTATATTGATGTTATTTGAGGTTGGATAGTGAAAATAATGAAATTTCGGGACATTTCGGAGTATAGGGGCAAAATCGTAATTTTGCCATCCCGGGGGCATTTCGGTAATTTTCCAACACCAGAATAAATTTTTCCAGCCATGGTCAACCTTGGATCAGATGTTGACTTGATGAATCAAGTGGTGGAGATCAAATGGGAGAAAAAGTCAAAAAAGTCAAAAAAAAACGGGCCAATCACATGGTGCCACGTGGCAACCTTGGTTATTTTATTATAAAAGCTATAAAAATCAGCATTTAAGCTCATTTCTCTCTCTATAATCGGCTCACACCAGAATTGAAGGAGGAAAAGATGAACCAAGGGGGAAAACCATAAAACCTAGCCAAAAATCCTTAGATTTCAAGAGTTTTTCAAGATTCAAACAAAATAAAGGTAACTTTTCTTTAGATTTCCTCTAAACCTAGCTTATCTATGCATTTGTTCTTGAATTCTATGGTTAAATATGAAGATATCATGAAGAGTTTAATTCTGAAAAATGGGTTTGAGTATGGGTTTGATGTTGGATTGAATTGATTTTGGACTATGTTAGTAGTTAGAGGTAGTTAAGCATGATTATGGAAGAAAAATGAAAGAAAGAAATTGATTCCATGGTTGTTCTTTGTTAGGCCGAACCTAGTGTGTAGAGAATGCATGAGGAATTGGTTCATTTCAAATGAAATGATTTCATTTGAAATAAAGGAAAATAGAAAAAATGACAAATGCAAGTGAGAAAGTGTAGTAGAAAATTTTCAGTGCTAATGCACTGCATTGGCCGAATTTTTCCATAAGGAATTGGAAAGGGTAGGATGCTGAAATTGGCATCAATTACATGATATGGGATGAATTAAGGTATTAGAAAAAAAAGAATGGGCCAATTCGGAATCGAATTGGGCATAATAGCCGATTTATCGGGTAATCGGTCGAAGTTAGGCAATACCGCGTTCAAGCGATAATCGGACGCGATTTTGCTCTTACGTATCACACGCTAGCAATTTAAATTAATTTGTATTGATTTGGGGGCACTATAGTAATTTCTCAATTTATTCTGTGTTAAGGTGGTGAGAAGGCCGAGAAAGGCAAAGGGATCGTGATTGAGGATTTTTAATCCGAGAGCATCCGGAATCCGGATATTTGTGAGACGGTGAGTGAACTTGCATTTCAAATTATTCGGGGAATGCAAATTGTATTGATGTGGATAATTAAATGATTTATCCAAAGTTTTTAAAAGTACATGCCGGGAACAAGCCTTGATAAAAATGATTTTTTTTATGTGGTAAATTATGTGTTATGCTTGAAAGCATGAAATTATGTGATATGCATGAAGGCATGAAATATTATTTATTTATTTGATGTGAAATTTGAGTGTGATAAATGTGTACATTGTGATGATGTTTACATGGATGGTTGAAAAGTGTTGTGAAAGTGTTATCACCGTGCACGCGTGAAGAGAGGAAAATGCACATGCCTGAAATGGTGTGTAAAGAGGGATGCTGAGTGATACCCCTCACCGAGAAATTTTCGCCCGGAAAATTGGAAGGGATGCTGAGTGATACCCCTTACCAATTAATTTCTGCCCACGAGCTTGGAAGGGACGCTGAGTGATACCCCTTACCAAATGATGCTCGTTCAGGTACTTGGCAGCAAGGCTGAGTGATACTGCTTGCCAAGTTCCCTAATAAATGTTTTCCACTAAGGATAGTGAATATTTAGCAGTATATATGATTGCATATGCATTTGTGAGTATATGTGTGCATATGTATGAAAAGGATTATTTCTGTGTTATAAATTAAATTAAAATGAGGGGAAGGGTTGGGAAACAATTGGATAAAAATGTATGTGTTCCAAATGTTTGCATCATATTTTTATAACCCTTCCGGACATTATTGCTTGTTCCTGTCTAATGTTTGCTCACTGAGTTTTATACTCACGTTTTCAAAAATTCATGTTTTCAGATCAGGAGGTTGTAGATTCCTAGATTACGGGATCACAGTAGTTCATCTCCTGGTAGGTGTCTGGCATTCAATAGCTGCCCGTTTTATTGTACATGTCTCCGCTGGTAGTCTTGGGTTTCTGTATGATGTGTATGTACATGTAATGTACATTGTCGGAGTTTATATTTGACTGGTATGAATGTGAATATGTGTAAGCAATGTGAATTGCTAAATACATGACTGGTATAGTGCATGTATATTAATGTTGATAATGCCATTGTGTTTTGGCTGTGTTCACCCCCGGAAAGGGTGTGTGTGTATGTGTGACTGGATATGTCACTGTTAATTGGCGTTGGATGCACACTGGGTGCATTACGTGTGGATGCCTCACACGAGCGTGTATGGAATCAAGTAAGTGAAAAATAGGCTTGCTTGGGCTTAGTGAGCTATGCTCATTGGGTCCTTGCGCCGGTCATGGCCAGGGAATTGGGTCGTGACATCATTGGGCCCACACGCCTATCACAGTTAGGGAAATTGGGTCGAGACAACCACACCAGGGGCAGCATGGTAATTTTCACCTCCAATACTTGTCAAATTTCTGAGTTTTATTTAATATGGGAATGGATAAATATGATAATATAAGTGGTGGAGAATTAAAGTAAAAAAGAAAGATATTTAAACTTTGGACCAATGAAAGCTTGCCACGTGTCAAGCCATGAATTATTTAATAATTTACTTGAAAAATCAGCATAAAAATCATCTCATTCCTCCCATAATGGTCAGCCAAACAAGAGGAGAAGAAAAACCAAAGAAGAACCAACCCTAGGTGGGGAAAATCAAAGAGAAAGTATGAAAATTCAAGGAATCCAGCTAGATAAGGTGAAATTTCTTTACTTTTACTTGAGATTTACAATATCCATGCTTTATTTTCTCACTTCCATGGCTGAAATCAAAGTTTGAAAATGGGTATCATGCTAACCGTACATGGGGCAAGGATTTTTAGGCTTGAATTTAGTTAGATTTCTTACTAGATTAGTGTTTTCGATAAGTTAGTTATGTGTAGAGTGAAAACAAGTGAAGAAAATCACAATATTTTTGATATCCATCAATGGCTGAATGTCTCTTGTAGCGTGTTGATGACGGATTAATTTTGTTTCAAGGAAAATGGGTTAGGAAATGATGAATTATTGGGAGAAAATGATGTAGGAAAAATTTTAGGGATAATGCCCCATTATGGCTGAATTTTTCCATAAAGCAATGAGAAGGTGATTAAGCTGAATTTTAAGATTATTTGGTTAGCATTTAATGATTTAAGTATTAGAAGTGAAATGGAGCAATTTGGAATTTAATTGGACGCATTGACCATTTAATCGGGTAATAGGCCGAATTAGGTTAACATTGTGTTTAAGCAAGATTCGAATAATTTTTGCATCTCATAGCATGCATTAGTGGTCTAAATTAGTTTATTATAATTTAGGGGCAATGTGGTAAATTTTTCGATTTTGTATTATGTCAAGGTAATGAGTCTTCCAAGAAAGGCAAGGAATGGTGTGAGACCCTGTCTAATTGGTTGAAAAGCCGGTATTGTACCTAATGGTACAATTAAGTTAAACCGAGCTTCAAACTAGTTTAATAGGAATTCTAAGAGGAATTTCAAAATTCTGAGACCCACAGAATAGCTCAAAATAGTGATTCAGAGTTCAAGGTCCAGTTTGGAATCAATCGGGAAAATTGACCGGTTATGGACAAAACGGTCATTTTCTCATTTGTTGATTTATGGAGATTTTTAACCAAGATTTGGTCACATTGGACCAAAAATAATTATATGACATACAGTTATGATTATGGAATCATAAATGATGTTTAGCAGTGTAAAATGGTGATTCCCAGTGTTTTTGGAGCATAAGGGCAAAATGGTAATTTTACCACCAGAGTGCTAAACGTGAATTTTTTTGGAAGGATTTTGACCCATTTGGTTAATATGAATTAATATTAGTGTTATTTGAGGTTGGACAGTGAAAATAATGAAATTCTGGTACATTTCGAAGTATAGGGGCAAAATCATAATTTTACCATTTCGGGGTGCAAAACCGTAATTTTCCACTAGTAGGATAATCTTTCCAGCCATGATCATCCTTGGATCAGACTTTGACTTGATTAATCAAATGGTGGAAAAGAAATGGGAGAAAAAGTCAAAAAGTCAAGAAATTGGGCCAATGGCATAATGCCATGTGGCAACTTGGTTATTTTATTATTTAAGCCATAAAAATCAGCCTTAGCCCTCACTTTCTCACTCAAAATTCGGCACCCACCAGAATTGAAGGGAAGAAAAGAAGAACCAAGGGAAAACCATAAAAACCTAGCCAAAAATCCATAGATTTCAAGTGTTTTTCAAGATTCAAGCAAAATAAAGGTAACTTTTGTTTAGATTTACTCTAACCTTAGCTTACCTATGCTTTTGTTCTTGATTTCTATGGTTAAATATTGAGATATCATGATGGAATGAATTCTGAAAAATGGGTATGAGTAAGGATTTGATGTTGGATTGGATTGAATTTAGATTATGCTAGTGTTTAGAGGTAGTTAAGCATGATTATGAACAAAAATGGAAGAAAGAAATTTAATCTCATGGTTGTTCTTCATTAGGCCGAACCTAGGGTGGAGACTGCATGAGGAAATTGGTTCATTTCAATTGAAATGATTTCATTTGAAATGAAAGAAATTAGAAAATGACAAATTCAAGTGAAAAATGTAGTAGAAAAATTTTCAGTGCTAATGCACTGTATTGGCCGAATTTTTCCATAAAGAAATGGAAAAGGTTGAATGCTGAAATTGGCATTAATTAAATGGTTTGTGGTGAATTAAGGTATTAGAAAAAGAATGGATCAATTTGGAATCAAATTAGACATAATAGCCGATTAATCGGGTAATCGGTCGAAATTAGGCAATACCGCGTTAAAGCGATAATCGGACGCATTTTTGCCTTTGCGTATTATACGTTAGCAATTTAAATTAGTTTATATTAGTTTGGGGGCATTATAGTAAATTTCTTAATTTTATTCTGTGTTAAGGTGGTGAGAAGTCCGAGAAAGGCAAGGGAATCGTGATTGAGGATTTTTAATCCGAGAGCATCCGGAATCCGGATTTGTAAGACGGTGAGTGAATTTGTATTTCAAATTATTTGGGAAATGCATATTGTATTGATTAGGATAATTAAATGATTTATCCAAAGTTTTTTTTTAAAAAAAAAATACGTGCCGGGAACAAGCCTTTGATTAAAATGATTTTATGTGATGAATTATGTGATATGCATGAAGGCATGAAATATTATTTTATTGTGGTGAAATTTAATTGTGCTAAGTATGTACATTGTTATGATGTTTATATGTATTGTTAAGAAGTGTTGTGAAATTATTACCACCGTGCACGTGTGAAGAGGAAAATGCACATGCCTGAAATGGTGTGCAAAGTGGGGACGGCAATACGTAACGCCCACTATTTCCTAGAAATTCAGAATTGAGTAAAGTGGGGACGGCGATACGTAACGCCCACTATTTACTAGAAATTCTGAAAACTGAGCAAAGTGGGGACGGCGATACGTAACGCCCACGATTCCTGGAAACTATCACTCATGAACAGTGGTGAAGTGTGATTTGTTGACCCGGGGCTTGCAGGGACGGCGATACGTAACGCCTGCGAGTGCTCAGATAAATGTGTTTGTGAATATATATGATTGCTCATATTTTCAAGTATATATGTGTGAGATTGTATGGCATATGAATTGTCGTAAATTGGGGAAAAGGGGTTTAAATATTAGTTAGAAGAAAAAAAAAATTTGTCTCATTTTCAATCGGTGCATCATGGTTATCAAATGTCCTGGCTAATATTGCTTGTTCCCTTCTAATATTCACTCACTGAGTTTTGTACTCACCGTTTTCAAAAATTCATGTTTTCAGATCAGGAGGTTGTAGATTCCTAGACCGTGGGATCATTGTAGTTCATCTCCTGGTATGTGTAAGGCATTCAATAGTTACCCGTTTTTATTGTAAATGTCTCCGCTGGAAGTCGTGGGTGTTTATTGTATTGTGAATACAATCTAATTATGTGTATATGTGTAAGCAATGTAAATTGCTAAATACATGACTGGTATAGTGCATGTATATTAATGTTGATAATCCCATTGTGAATTGGCTGTGTTCACACCCGGGAAAAGGTGTGTGTGTATGTGTGATTGGATGTGCCATGGTTAATTGGCATTGTATGCACACTGGGTGCATTACGTGTCGACGCCTCACACGAGCATGTATGGAATAAAGTAAATGAAACTAGGCTTGCTTGGGCTTAGTGGGCTATGCTCATTGGGTCATTGCGCCGGTCATGGCCCGGGAATTGGGTCGTGACAAATGGCACCCGATGATCACTAGTCAAAGTACCTCGAGAATTCGAACTTCTGAAAAACAGTGAGTAAACTTATTATCGCCTTAATTATCTAGAATAGATTTTATCCAATTTGGTGAATTGGTGGAAAAATAAATTTAATTAGTGAATTGCTTTGATTTATGAGAAAAATAAGAATTTACGAAATAAAATGATTTTTTGTAAAGTGATTTGAAAATTAAATACTGGTTTTGAAAATTAGAGTAATTTGAGACCCTTTTGCTATGTTATAAATTATGATCTAAACTAGATGGCTTATGATAAAATGGCATGATTAGCTGAATTGATTTTTACGTTGAAAATTATGAGTTTTCTACCTTATCTGAATAGACTGTGTAATAAATTAATTGCCAGATCATGCAATTGGATATTTGATTGATTGGTGGCTTATAGAATTTTCACTACAGTGATGGGTTTTCGTGGACCAACCTATTTAGAGGGGCACGATAAACCCCATATATTGTACCTCTAATGAGAGGTACGGAGGGTAACTCCTAAGGTATGACAGAGTTCACTTCACGCCGAACCCCTACGTGAGAGTGAACTCAACCAACGCCAAGGATCGATCGCATTTTGTGAAATTATGAAATTTCAACAGCCTTAGCGGTCTTGGTCGGATACCTCTGATCAAGGTGTCATCAAGTACGATTTTGTTAGCATAAGCCAAGTTTTAAAGAAAACATAAGCCATATTAATTTCTTGAATAAAACGAATTTATATGACCTAGTGAAAGGAATTGAAGTGTTATGAACCGTTATACGATGGTTTATTTAATCGTCTCTATTTACTTGCCTTTGGATAGTTTAGATGGTATTTGTTTACTCACTGGGATTTTATAATCTCACCCCCCTCATTTCCTCACAATTCAGGCTCAGGAAATTCCATAGTTAGCAGATTTTGTCAATGACCATCAATTGGACTTGAATAGGCAAAAGTTGTAGGTTCTCAGCTTCTGACGTATTTTTGTTAGTTGTGGGCCCACATGTCACTGGAATTTAAATTTTATATTTTGGTTGTTTGTATTACAGTATGTAAGAATATATTTAGCTTTTACGCTGCGAAAATTACTTACCAATGGCTTTATAAATTTTGTTTTATAAGAAAACAAATTATTTTATTGAATATTTTATTATATTCAAATAGTTAAATTTTTACTTCAAACGAACGTTTTAGATACTTAAATTTATTTTTAATCAGTAAATATATGTTTTCTACTTACCTACTATGTTTTTAGCCAGTTTTGCGATTTTTGAAAAAAAAATGACGAAAATGCCCTTGTGAGCCGAAAAATAATATTTTAATGTTCTGATTTGAAAATGACTTGAAATCTTTTGAATTATGATATTTGATAACTATTGCTCACCGAGGAAGTGCGAAAGCTGATGCTAAGCCTTGCGAGGTTTCGGTCGGTATTTTGGGTAATGAGTGCCAATCGGGATGTCGTGGCGGTTGTCACGGGACCGATGGAGAGTTTCGGGTCGTGATAATTCAAGTGGTATCAACGTATTTGGGTTTTAAAATATCAGAGTTTTGGTTTTAAAGTGTTTTGAAAATTTACAGTGTCAGCGTGGCTCGAGTTAAGTCAAGTTAAGGGAATGCATTATCATATAACACTTAAAATTATCTAAACTCACTTTGTTTATTTCATAGATCGCCATGTCTAGAAAGGATGAAAACACTGATACTTCTAGGAACGTTAGTGAGGAATCATTGGACTCTATAGCTAGGAGTCGTAGGCGCTCGGTACCTAGTAGCCTGGAAAGATATTCTTTTAGAATTCCTTTTAATTGGACTCCTTCAGATTTGAGAGCACAAGTTCGGACACCGGAAAGCTCCAACACTAGTGATACCGATGAAAGTGCTAGCAGCAATGATGTTAATGTAAGTATAAGGAATTCCCTCTTGAAAGAGGTTGAGAGATGTGCTGAAGCAAGGGAAAGAAGAAAAATGGCAAGAGAAGATTTTCTTAATAGAAGAGCATCTCCATCGGTTGTTAGACATTTTCCTCCTGAGTGTGGAAGAAACGCAACCCTGGTAAGTGATGAGGAATGCCGAAGGATCCAACAAGGTTGGATTAGGGAACAAAGAGAAAAATCTCAAGAAATGAAAAAGAATTCGGAAAAGGATCCTGAGGAAAAACGATAGTAGAATTTTAACATTGTCGTTGAGTTTTGTACTGACCTGACTTTAGGGAGTTGTAGTAAACAAGGAAATAGCCGTAACTATCTTTGTAAAAGAACTAAGAGCTTGTTTTGCTTAGTATAATTTGTACGAATTATAAGGTAGTTGTTCAAAAGGTTTGATATGTGTAGTAATCTTCTGATATAACAAAAGTAAACTAGTAAAATCGTTATTACGAAAAAATAGTTATTGTAGCGACCTAGTCAAATATCTTATATCATTAGGGTGGACTGATGAAAGAAGATAATAATGAATTAAGCAACTACAAATTCTGATAAGAAATTATTCATTTTATAAATGTGATTAATCAAGAATTGATGAATAAAGTCAAACTCTTGACAATAGGTGATATGTAATCTGGAGTATATATAACTAAGAGCAAATTGGAAATCAGTATTTTATAAAATTGCATTGAATATTGCAGTAAAGGTATATGAATGTCAACAGTAAAATATATTCAAAGGAAGATATGTGGAGACTAAGGACTTTGATCGAGAACGCAATAGGAAGCTAACTCTACAAATGGCAGTCTCCACGATTATAACGAGTATGGAGGAACATAACGTTGTGATACGATATGGTGAAGTTATCATATATTATCGAAAGAATATTCTAAAAAGGAATTTGGTGATTAATGACAAGTGTTATAGGATAAAATGAAGTTGAAAAAATTTACCGCACTTATCATTTGTGATAAGCACAAGGAAATATAAATGGTTATAGAAAATTTGTAATGTAAGCTTGGAAAAGAACCAATCGGAGAAGAATGACTAAGGTAATAACCTTAGATTGGAATGCAATGTGACAAATGTGAAGTTGAACGTAATAATTGGATTGAAGTTATTGAAACTGATTTAAAATCTTGTTAATTGGAGTTTTAAAGTTTTTGAAAAGTATCAATATGAAGGAATTGTAGATTGTCTTTATTGCTTTACATATATATTGGCACATAAGGGAAGGGAAATTAAAGGATTTCTGAGATGAATAAGTACGAATGAATTAATATGTGGAATGTCAAGATGAATAATACGACAAATAAAGTCAAATCTTAAGAAATAAAGGACACAAGAAATTAAGCCTTGTTAAAAGTTAAAGAGAAAATGACAAAAAGGTTAGACGAATATACGGGATATCGATAAGAAATAATGATACCAAGTAATGAAACTGTAAATGGAAATTTCTAAATATTGTTTTGACCTTGTTGGAAGGAAAGAATTAGTAACAACATAAGTAAACCAATACTTATGTGCATGAGGGTAAATGCACTAAGTTAATTGAGTTATTATACCCCTATATAAGCGGTGTTGAAATTTTGAAATATTTTATATATGGATAAGTGATAAATATGTATAGTAGCTTAGAGGGAGCTAGTGTTGATTTCAATTAAGCGACTATGAAATTCCAAGAGTTGAATGGATCTATTATGGTTTATAGATATAAACACATGAATTAACTCAAGAGTGAGTATTAATGATTTCTATTATTGATGTGTGGTCATGAAGTAAAAAGTTAGTGAATAAATTTACTCGAAAGGTGAGCTTGAACTTGCTATGTATAGCAATGGGGAGTTACAGGATTAAAGGACTAAATGTGGTGAAATGGTTAAAGGTGTTCCTTTCAGGGTAAGAAAAAGTCTTGGGTTCGAACCTTCTTGTGTCAAACTACAGGCTGCAGACTGCAAGGAAGACCGAGCTGAAGGGATGGGGACCCAGACATAACAATATCCTAAAGAGATAGTCTTTCAAAGAGGATGTCACATGTGGAATTGGCAGGTTGAGATTAAATGACTCAGGAATGTTGGATCTAGTCTAAGTGCCATATAGAGTTTTATAATTGATATTGATATATATATATATATTACTTGAAAGATCAATTTAAAAGTCTATTTGGTTCAAAATGTGACTTATGACACAAATAATCAAGTTAAGGCACATCTCTGAAGTATAAATGATATTATAATGTAAAGACATATAATACAATGAAACGTAAGTGTATGATTGGAAACGATAAGAAAGGAGTATAAACACGTAGATAATGTGAAGCTATGAGGGATATGGATATCCAGATGTGTATGCACATACGTACATATGGAGTCGATAATATAATCAACTAGAATAAAGAATTATTCATAGAGATTCAGAATTTGAACTCGATATATTTGAGGAGTTGTATAAGAAGTAAAACGATCAAGAATTTTATCAGAAGTTGATTGATGGCAACTTAAGGAAACTTGGAGAAATAATTAAGGAAATGTAATCTATGATAAGATTAAGTCATATGAGATGGACTAATACGATTAAGAAGGTGAAAATTGTATAAATGCGGGATAAACATGAAGTATGTGGAAATAACTAATACTATTAAACTTTTCTAAGGTTGAGAATACACACAGAAATGAATATGGCATGCTAAGGATGCTGCAAACTATATAATAATGTGAAGATAGGAATGAATGAATACTGAAAGGTTGATAAGGAATGAAGAAATAAGATGACGATTGATTTACATAAATATGTATAAAATGTGATCAAAATTGGTATGATTGAGGTGGACTTGTGGTTCAAATTTAATGATGGTAATAAAGACATATTTGAAGTCTCGATATAAGAGATCATGACTGTGAAAGATATTGCAGATATGATTTTAAAAGATAATGCTAGACAAGAGTGAAATACTCAAGTCGAACTGGAGGTAATTGAGGTGAACGAATCAAAATTCCTATGAAAGATGATAATAAAGGAAATTGAGCGTCAAGTGAAAGATTAATACCCACATCTTTTCTTTAAGTTTGATTAGTGAAATTTTGAGGATAAAATTTTATTTTAAGGGGGGTAGTGATGTAAAACCCGGCTATATAAAATATATGCCATGTTATCCATGTGCTGGATGAAATGTTTGTATACTTGAAGGCCTCAGAAAGGTATTAAAAGTCGATATTATAACTAGAGGTACGACTAAGTCGATTTAAACCTTGAATTAATTGAAATAGGATTTTAAGGTGAAATTGGGAATTTCACAGTCCAAGGATGACTTAAAATGGTACTTCGAAGTTCGAGGGCTGATTTGGGGTCAATCAAAAATATTAACCGATTAGGGGCAAAATAGTCATTTTACCACCTAAAGTTGAAATTTGGTTATTTAATGAAATTTTTTACCAAGATTAATCATTTGAAGTATAATATGGGGTTTGGCAGTGAAAAATTTTAATTCTTTATATTTTTGGAGGACAGGGGTAAAACGGTAATTTTACCACCCGAAGACAAAATGAAAATTTTTAGAAAAGATTTTGACCCCATTTAACTAAGATTGATCAATTTGAGTGTAATTTGAGGTTGACAAGTGAAAAAAATGTAATTTCGATACTTTTCGGAGTATATGGGTAAAATCGTAATTTTACCACACCGGGGGCAAAATGGTAATTTTCACCCCCCAGCACTTGTCAAATTTGTCGGTTTGATTCAATATGGGAATGGATAATTATGATAATATAAGTGGTGGAGAATTAAAGTCAAAAAGAAAGATATTTAAACTTTAGACCAATGAAAGTTTTCCACATGTCAAGCCATGAATTATTTAATAATTTACTTGAAAAATCAGCATAAAAATCAGCCCATTCCTCCCATAATGGTTGGGCAAACAAGAGGAGAAGAGAAACCAAAGAAGAACAAACCCTAGGTGGGGAGAATCAAAGAGAAAGTGTGAAAATTCAAGGAATCAAGCTAGATAAGGTGAAATTTCTTTACTTTTACTTGAGATTTACAATATCCATGCTTTATTTTCTCATTTCCATGGCTGAAATCAAAGTTTGAAAATGGGTATCATGCTGACCGTACATGGGGGAAGGATTTTTAGGCTTGAATTTAGTTAGATTTCTTGCTAGATTAGTGTTTTTAGTAAGTTAGTTATGTGTAGAGTGAAAACAAGTGAAGAAAATCACAATATTTTTGGTATCCATCAATGGCCGAATGTCTCTAGTAGTGTGTTGATGATGGATTAATTTTGTTTCAAGGAAAATGGGTTAGCAAATGATGAATTATTGTGAGAAAATGATGTAGGAAAAATTTTAGTGATAATGCCCCATTATAGTCAAATTTTTCCATGAAGCAATGAGAAGGTGATTAAACTGAATTTTAAGGTTATTTGGTTAGCATTTAATGATTTGAAGTATTAGAAGTGAAATGGAACAATTTGAAATTTAATTGGACGCGACGACCATTTAATCGGGTAATAGGCCGAATTAGGTCAACATTGTGTTTAAGCAAGATTCGGACAATTTTTGCATCTCATAGCATGCATTAGTGGTCTAAATTAGTTTATTATAATTTAGGGGAATGTGGTAAATTTCTCGATTTTGTATTATGTCAACATAGTGAGTCCTCCGAGAAAGGCAAGGAATGGCACCCGAGGATCACTAGTCAAAGTACCTCGAGAATTCGAACTTCTAAAAAACAGTGAGTAAACTTATTATCGCCTTAATTATCTAGAGTAGATTTTATCCAATTTGGTGAATTAGTGGAAAAATAAATTTAATTAGTGAATTGCTTTGATTTATGAGAAAAATAAGAATTTACGAAATAAAATGAAATTTTTTAAATTGATTTGAAAATTAAATACTAGTTTTGAAATTAGAGTAATTGGAGACCCTTTGCTATGTTGTAAATAATGATCTAAACTAGATGACTTATGATAAAATGGCATGATTGGCTGAATTGATTTTTATGTTGAAAATTATGAGTTTTCTGCCTTATCTGAATAGACTGTGTAATAAATTAATTGCCAAATCATGCAATTGGATATTTGATTGATTGGTGGGATATAGAATTTTCATTGTAGTGACAGGTTTCTGTGGACCAGCCTATTTAGAGGGACACAGTAAACCCCATATATTATACCTCTGATGAGAGGCGCGGAGGGTAACTCCTTAGGTATGACAGAGTTCACTTCAAGCCAAACCCCCACGTGAGAGTGAACTCAGCCAACGCCAAGGATCGGCTGCATTTTGTGAAATTATGAAATTTCAACAGCCTTGGCGGTCTCGGTCGGATACCTCTAATCAAGGTGTCACCGAGTATGATTTTGTTGGCATAAGCCAAGTTTTAAAGAAAACATAAGCCATATTAATTTCTCGAACAAAACGAATTTATATTACCTAGTGAAAGGTACTGAAGTGTTATGAACCGTTTTACGATGGTTTATTTAATCGTCTCCATTTACTCGTCTTTGAATAGTTTAGATGGTATCTGTTTATTCACTGAAATTTTATAATCTCACCCCTCTTATTTCCTCACATTTCAGGTTCAGGAAATTCCATAGTTAGCAGATTTTGTCAAGGACCATCAGTTGGACTTGAATCGACAAAAGTTGTAGGTTTTCAACTTCCAATGTATTTTGGTTAGTTATGGGCCCACGTGTCACTGAAATTTAAATTTCATACTTTGGCTGTTTGTATTATACTATGTAAGAATATATTTAGCTTTTACGTTACAAAAATTATTTACCGATGGCTTTTTAAAAATTTTTTTATAAGAAAACAAATTATTTTATTGAATATTTTATTATATTCAAATAGTCAAATTTTTACTTCAAACGAACGTTTTAGATACTTAAATTTATTTTTAATCAGTAAATATATGTTTTCTACTTACCTACTACATTTTTAGCCAAATTTGAGATTTTTGAAGAAAAATGACTAAAATGCCCCTGTGAGTCAAAAAATAATATTTTAATGTTCTGGTTTGGAAATGACTCGAAATCTTTTGAATTATGATATTTGATAACTATTGCTCACCGGGTAAGTGCGAAAGCTGATGCTAAGCCTTGCGAGGTTCCGGTCGGCATTCTAGGTAATGAGTGCCTATTGGGACGTCGTGACGATTGTCACGGGCCCGATGGAGAGTTTCGAGTCATGACAAATATCATCCACATACATAAATCAAGATAGCTTTTTTTCCATCTTGTGAATGCTTGAAAAAAAGAGTATGATCAGTTTGTCTATATTGGTAACCATACCTCTTTATAGATTTTGCAAAATGGTCAAACCAAGTTCTCGACAATAGTTTTAATCCATATAGTGACTTCCTCAATCTACATACTTTTTTGTTGCCAATTGCCTTTTCAAAACTTGGAGGCAAATCCATGTAAACCTCCTCATCAAGCTCTCCATTGAGAAAGGCATTTTTTACATCCATTTGATGTAGTACCTAGTCAAAATTAGCAGCTAATGATAATAGTACCCTTATAATGTTTAACTTTGCAACTGGAGCAAACGTTTCTGCGTAATCCACCCTAAAAACTTAAGTGAATCCTTTGGCAACTAGACTAGCCTTGTGTCTTTCTATTTCACCATCTGACTTATACTTAATGGTAAACAACCATTTACACCCTACAGAACTCTTACCCTTAGGTAACTCCATTACATCCCAAGTTTCATTCATTTTTAGTGCTCTCATTTCTTCAAATACAATAGCCCTCAAATCTGATTTTTTAAAAGCTTCTTGAATATTTTTTAGAAACCTTTCCTATCAAAGCTCAGAATGCTTGTGACAATTGGCTATAAGATACGTAATTAAAAATAGGATGTTGGGTGCATGATTTAACCCATTTCCTGAGGGCTATTGGAATGTCCAACTCATTAGGTTGAGTCTCCACTAAAGGCAAATTAGAAGTATCACCTGTGCCATTAATTTCTGTTCAATTTCAGTTTTAGCATTTACTTGTGGATTGGACTCTTGGAAACACAATTGATGTGTGAAAGCTTACACTTCTTGAGGCTTTCTGTTTCTTCGTGAATAAACACGAAGCTTTGATTATTGTTAATTAAGCCCATTTGGATTTTCCCCTGTTTTCAAGCCAAAATCTGTTGATGCCATAATTAGAAGATTTTTATTTACTAGTGGTGTTTCAAGTATGTCAACAACTATAGGAAGAGGAATAAGCCAATCCTAAATTTTTTTCTTCTTCTAATATCTCCCCTTGAAGAATAGGATTTGGGTAAAAAGGTTGATCTTCAAAGAAAGAGACATCTAAGGAAATAATTTTTTTTTTTGGTGGTTGGACAGTAACATTTGTACCTTTTTTTACTAAAAGAATATCCAACAAAGATACACTTTATAGCTTAATTTCTAGTTATGTCTAAAGAGACAAGATACGCTTTATAGCTTTAAGATTTAAGTTTTCACGGGTAAAACTGGCATTATGTACAAAGGAAATGTAGCCAAAGACTTTTGGGGACAAGGAGGTGAACAATTGAGTTTGAAGGTAGGTTTCAAGTAATATCTCAAAGGAGTTTTAAATTGAAAAGACTCGGGATGGAAGTCTATTTATCAAGTATAATACAATTAAGACAGCCTAACCCTAAAACTGTTTAGCAACATGAGTTGTGAACATAAGTGCACGTGCAATCTCCAACAGATGGCAATTTTTACATTCAGCAATACCATTTTGTTGTGGGGTTTTGATACAAGAACTTTGGTGGAAAATTCCATTTTTTTAAAAGTAATAGCTAAAATTTGAGTTAAAATATTTTCGACCATTATCTGTTCAAAGAATTTGAATTGATGTATCGAATTGGTTTTGGATTATTTTATGGAATTGTTGGAAAATGGTAACTACATCTGATTTTTCTATGAAAAGATAAACCTAACATGCTCTTAAATGGTCATTAATAAAGGTTATGAACCATTTTGTTCACAATGAAAAGAATTGATGTTTTTACTCTTGAACAAAAAAGGAAACAAGTTTTTCATATATGAAAAACTAAAATGACCTAACCTATTTTGCCATAACATAATCTTATTAGAAACAAGAGTCATCATTTAAAGCCCAAGCTTGTTTATTCACTTGTCCATTATCCTCAAGGAATATAGCTTGTCACGCATTTTAGTATTGCCAATCGTCCTCCCTGATAGTAAATCTTGAAACTCACCAAATGATGAATAAAACTTAACCACACAATTCAAATCATTTGTAAATTTACTAATAGACACTATATTACATTTTAAATTTGGGACATGTAGTTCAGATTTTAATATCATATTAGCCAAATTTACAAATCTTTTTCTAGCAACAGATGATCAAGCACCATCAGCAACACTAATTTTGAAATTTCCCGAGCGTTGGGTATAAGTAGAGAAAGACCTATGGCATCCAATTATATGATTTGAAGCCCCTAAATCCATAGTCCAAGGGCCATTAGATTTAGAAATTGTACTCAAAGCAAAGGGATAATTACCTTTTTAGGCTATAGAACAATTTAAAGCTCGAATTTGTGCAACAGTTCGATGTTAGGCAAGAAGGAATTGTAGTTGTTCAAGCTGTTCCTTTCTAAAAATTGATCCTCCAACCTTGTTTTCTTTTGCAACAGCTTGAAAACCTCTGCTTTGTTCACCTTGTTTATGTGCCTTCCATTTTGCTCGTTTTCAATGTATCTTCCAGCATGTTTCTTTGGTATGATATGGACGTTGGCAATGATCACACTAGGCTTTATCATTTTTCCAATTCCTGCGCTGATCACCAAAATTGGCAAATTCATTTTTTAAAAAAAAAAGAATAGAACTTTGGGACAAGTTATCTAAAATGACCTCTGTAGTCACTCATAATAGAACACGTTTCTTGCTATTTTCCTTTCTCACCTCTGCAAATGCCTCTCTAATGTTCGAAAAAGATTTTATCCCTAAAAGTCAACCTCATACCTCATCTAACTCTTTACTTAAACCATAAAGAAAATCAAATACCCATTCTTTTTCAAACATTTGCCTATGCTTTAAGCTGTTCTTAGGACAATACCAATTTATTTCATAAAGCATATCCATCTTTTACCATAACTTAGTCAAAGTATTGGAATACTCAGTCACTAAAAAATTACCTTGTTTTGTGTTTCTTAAGACAAATCTAACCTCAAAACATTCTGTTGAGTTTTTTAGATCTAAGTACATTTCATACGCCATATCTCATATCTCTTTTGTTGTCTTGTAGAATAATTAAGTCTAGCCAATTTTAAGTTCCATGGTATTAATTAACCATGCAATAACCATGGAATTCTCTGACTCTTAAGCTGAATGACCTGCTGCTTCTTCCTTTGGTGTTGCCTTCGTACCTGTTAAGTGGCCAAGTTTTCCTTTGCCTCGTATTACTAACATAACCGACTGAAACCATTCAAGGATATTAGCCCCAATGAGTTTGTGTTGGATTATTTGGAAAGAATGGGTTTCCCTAATAGTAGAAATCACAAATGAAGACATATTTATAAAAGGTTCAGATGACACCTCTGAGGAACTTTCTAGAGTTGCATATGTCATGGCTACTTTGGTCAATAATAATGATCAGAAGAGCCGAGGCTCTAATACCATGAAAACAAAGAATGAAACAAAATTCTCTAATGTCTCTACTGGAACTACTATGTGTTAATCATATAAAAGAAAACCTATCTAAATTAGGTTTTAGAATCTAGTAAATTACCCGAAAATAAGGAAACAAGAAATCAACAAATATTCCAACAAAAAAAGGAAAATAGAAATAGGAAATAATATCCCTAAACCAACTCTTACAAATCTAGAATATAATCAATAAAATAAATTGATGAGCTGTCAACATAATCAAATAAAAATTTAAATTTTAATCAACCTAAAACTCAACAGTGCACAACCTTGATAAATTTGGATCTCGACCAAACTAAAATGAGATGAAGTTCAAACATTTCAAGGGATACACCTTCAGCCCCCAAAAATTTTGTACCTAAAATGGGAGCGTGAGCCACTAGCCGAAGCCCATCACTCCATCATTAAAACATCTTCAATCTTCACCTTATAGAAAAATGATCCGTAAAATTGTGGATGCATGTAAATTACCTTCTATTATCTTCACAAAAAATAAACTCTCCTCGAAGAATTTAGTATGGTATAAGGAGAATAAATTTGAGAAAACAAAAAACAGTTGAAAACACAATGTGACGTTAGGCATATCAAAGGGAGGTTAAGTAGACATGATATTTCATGAAGATGTGAGGCTAAGCTACACAAAGCTCCTTGACAAATAGATTCGTTTACGAACAACCAAATACTCAACATGACTTGATTGAAGATTACTTGATTCTCTCTTAATCGCACGAAATGATGATCACAACCCCTTTTTGTAGAGGTTTGCTCACATCTAAGTAGATGAACATTATAATGTCACGATTATTCAGCCGGAATCCTAAACACTAACAATGAGCATAGACTTACATTGTACATGCGCTTCTAGAAACACTACTGCGCACTCTATGCTCACACGTGTATATATTTAAAATAAGTTGGGTTCAATTCACCTTCTTTACTTTATATATCAAGTATTAATTCTAATGCTAATCACACTCTTCAAGATTTACCCCAAATTAAAAAAAAAAAAAAAAGCCATCAGATTTATTTATTGTGAAAGGGAGGAATCAAACTGTCTAATTAAGCATAAAAATATATACTTATTATTGAACCAAACATTCGATTGAATAAAAAATGAAAACAGAACACCAAAGTTAAGACCAACAGTGCAGAAAATTAGGTGCACCACGTAGCTAGGCAGCAAAGTCCGGCACCAACATTCCGTTCAAAATTATTTATTTATAACCATATGCCAGTTGAGGTCAAGAAGAGTATCTTACTTTGCAAAAATTGCCAGCCCTTAGAATTGTCTCAATTTGGTTGGCTGAGAACATTAGTTTAAGATATCAAATTTGGACGACCAGAATTAAATGTAAAGCACATGGGGACACTTATAGAGATGAGGAGTTAATTAATTAAATCTGTAGCATCCTAACCATGAATAGTTTATGAATATAAGGCAGCTACCTATTTGTGGCACGTGGCAAGAATGGATTGAGAGGCAAAGAAATGAATATTTAGTTAATGGAAGATGTAAGACTATATATAGCATTGGGAATTCAAAGCGAAATTTGTAAGTGCAAAACTAGCAGCCCTTACCGGTTAAAAAAGATACGAAGCTGAATCTCTGCAATATAGCCAACAAAGAAAGTCAGATTAATTGTTTAGCTAAAAAATGCAAAGATAAGTATAATTGTCCAATGGCAATGGGTTAAAATGCTGAAAACAATGTAATGATGAGAGGGGAGAGGGGGTAAGAAGCTTTGTTTAGTTTATTATACATCCCAAAAACAAAAAGAGTAAGGGAGGGATTTTTATGAGCATTCCACTCTAAATCCTGAATTACAAACACCAAGTCGGGGAAAATTTTTCCTAACCATATATGGAAATGATATGGCTAAATGCTAACAAGCTATTTACATATTATCACACGAACAAAATAATACAACGTCCTTACGAAGGGAAGAATGTTACCAAACCATCTTGGTTATCCAAATGCATGCAAATTCATGTTGCAATTTGATTCAACAGCTCAACCACTTGATTCATGGCAGGCCTTTCTTTTGAAAGCTCACTAGTACACATACATGCAATTCTAAAATACTCCTTAACCTCATCTTCGATTAACCCTTTCCTTGGAATCTTTTCATATACCATTTCTGTTTGTCGATTTCGATCCACCATTTTTCTAGCCCACTCCACTAGTCCTACGTCTTTCCCCTCGAATCTCACGGGCCAATTGGGACGATTTTGAGTGGCAATCTCGATCATTAATATTCCGAAACTGTAAACATCAGCCATAACTGTCGCCGCCGTGTTCCCTTCTCGGTACTCCGGCGGCATGTATCCCATTGTCCCGGCGACCTGCGTGGACACGTGTGAACGGGCCTCCTGGATTTGCCGAGCGAGCCCAAAATCGGCAATATGAGCCTCGAAATTTTTACCCAACAAGACATTGCTAGCCTTGATATCTCTATGGATAATGGGCGTGTCAAGCCCATGTAAATACGCCAGTCCATTGGCAATCCCTCTGACAATTTTCTTCCTCGTCTCCCAGGACAGCGTTAACCGGCCAACCGAGTTTTCGTGTTCCTCAATTGCTGACGTGTCGTACAACCATTGGTCCAAACTCCCTTTCTCAATAAACTCATATATCAAAACCCGATCAAGACCCGACGAGCAAAACCCGAGAATCTTTACGATGTTCGGGTGACGAAGCTTACCTAGGGTTTCCATCTCAGCTCGAAACTCTCGGAGCCCCTGGAAAGCATTCGGGTCGAGCTTTTTGATAGCGACAGTGACTCCGTTGGAGAGAGTAGCCCTGTAAACATAGCCGAAGCTGCCGTCACCGATGATAAGGTCTGAGGAGAAGTTCTTGGTGGCGGCGGCGAGTTCATCCATGTCGAGGCGGTTGATAGACGGATCGAAGGCGGCGCTGTCACATGTTGAGGGGTCGGGTGGATGAGGGGCGGGTCGGGTTTGAGTTAAGGATCGGGTTTGAGGAGGATTTTGGCGGTTGGGTTTTTTGGTGGATTTGCAGATTAAGATAATGCAAGCTAGGATTAAAGATACTAATACGAAGCTCAAAATTGCTGCAACAACTGCTTGGAGGCTTCGATCCATCGAGGAAAGGGAAAAAAGAAAAGAGAAATTAGATAGGAAGAAGAGAAGAGGAAGCAGCAGCCATGAGAGAGCGAGAGAAGAGGGCGAATAGGAAAGCGTGAGGGCTTGGTTTTTCAATGATGGGAGAGGCAAGGGGAAAGGTCGATGGTGGTGGAGTCGTGGACAGTACGAGTCAACGGAAGAGAGGGGAAGGATACAGTGTGGGTGATCTTAGGAGAAGGAACTGGTACAAAAAGAAAATGGCAGACTTCAAAATCTACCTGACGTGGACCCTGACCGATATGATCAGTTGCAGGCCTTTTTGGGTCCCACTTTCGCCGTGAATCAGGTGTCTGTCTATGAGCATTTGTAGGTGAAAATTAGTCAAAAGAATGGGTCAAATATTTTGCCCAGGAAATTATTGTTGAATTACGGTGCAACATATTAGAAAAATAGTTTATTATTGGATGCATGTACCCCTTGAAAAAGAAAGCCAAGGAATCATTAAATTGGTCCAAAACAATCACAGCGCAATTCAATTCTACAAACGTGGTCAGTCATCCTTTGAAAGTCGTCAGAATGTTAAATCCGACGGTGCTTAGTCAGTTTTTCTTACACAAATAGTGCCGCAAAATACGAAAAGGCACTGTGACTTATCCAAATACGCAATTGCTGCGAAATTTGAAAACAAAAATACATATTTATATATGTACAAATGTAATCTACTTACATGGGCATAATACATGTATATATATATATATATATATGAGAATGGATTTACATCTTTTTATATCTTGAATAATTATATTTAATAATTTACTCGTGCTCCTCATGCATACCAAATTGAGTCACTAATATTTTCATTACATTGATCAAGAATATTATTTTGTTTTATCTGACACTTTACACTGATCAATTTAAACGAAATTAAACAGAAGGATTTAATCGCATAAAATGTTAAAATACGGATATTAAATTGACCAATTTTGAATAAAAAGACTAAATTTTGCAAACGTTATAATGCACAAACCTGAGAGAAATTTTGACCGCATACGAATGCATATATAAGCACACTCACACCCATAAAGAGAAAAACTACATAAACTGATTTAATGCGTTAATAAACAACACCTAAAACTTTGATTAAACGTAGGCTATCACTACCTTCACATAGAACAAATTTGGTGAGAAATCAATGGAAAATTTTCCCTTTAGATTGGCATTAACCTGTTTGAATGCAAGTGAATCTCTAATTGGCAGATTTACTTCCCTTTTTTTTAAATCCTATTTCTTTGATCAATTAATGTTAACACGCTCTTTCCTAAAACAAGCCCTTCTAATTTTCAAAATTCCAACAATTTCACTTCAGTATCATTGCCTCCTTCAAGTTCACAGGGTTTCAATTGCTCACACGCCTTTTGTGGAGCCCTGACAATATTTTTCAGAATTGAAGAATGAAAGTCAAATTCTATCTTCAGTTTCGAGCAGGATGCTTCAATCCACTTCTCAGCCACACTGGTTGCTACACTATCTTGGCTATCCCTCTCATGTTCTTCAATGGCTGGTCGTATTTCATCATACAAGGAAGCAAGCTCGCTAGCAGCTTCGTTTTTCAATTCCTGCATAGTAAGTCGAAAACCCAAGGTCAGCTGAGAAAAGTTCATTCCTTTTCAAGCTTCAAGCCCAACAAGGGAAAGGAATATGAGCCACAGCAGTGATTCCAGCATAGTAATAAACGTGGTTAAACATTGAATTTCAAGTTTTCAACTTTCACACACCAAATCAAACACCCACCAACAGAGAGAGGGTATGAACTGAAGTAATTATTCAAGCATAGTGATCTGATCACAATTTCAACATTCGCTCTGTGCGCCACAAAACCCACACACCAGATAAGAGGGGCCAAGAGGATTGGGCTTCTGTATATAGAGGTTTGAGCATCCATCATTGAGATGACGATAAATATAAATGATGTGCAATTATAACCCTTCTCTTTCAGTGCTACTTCCATTTTACCCAATATTTGAATAATGCGTGTGATACAACTTAGTGATTTAATCTTAAGCCCTTCATGTAAGCAAGGATCATCTAGCAAATGGCATCTAGAGATTATCAGTCATTTACAACCAGACTACCTTCTCGAATCATGATGTCGATGATGAAACGAAAGTAAATAAAACAGAGTGCAACTGCTTGAAGCATCTATCACTATTATAATATTTATCAAATGTCATTAAATTAAAGCAATACATGCGCTAGAAGAATAGACTAGACACAGGGTTAAGCCATTTATCAATGCAATAGTTTACAGTATTTTAATATACACTTCCCAACATTTCAACTTTTAGACATTGTCCCATGAATAAAGAACATTCTAGAGCAATGTACTCTTCATTCAAATTTTCCTTTTCATTATAGTCCATATTTAAAATTGGACACAGCCTTACTATAGGATAACTACTCCTTAGTTATATAAGTATTCCTTTTAAATCAAATTTATAATAATAGTAGTGAAGGAAAAATTGTTTAGAAACTACGATCAGGAAGAAGAGAGTTTTATGTTGCTTAAACACAAAAATCATTACACTCATTGAACTATACTCATTCACTCAAAAAAGGCAAACTAGGTATAAATAAAAATAATGGAAAGTGAAACATTGAGTTTAAGCATCCAAATGCATATTTTATATGAAAATTTTCCAAGCCTAATATGGGTAGACAAAGAGAGCTTCAGTGCCCTAGTGGATAGCGATCATTAACATCAAGTTTAGATGATCTCTAGCATAGCATGCAAAGATTGGTCTAATCAAGTGAACAGAAAATAGGCAACCATACCTCATATCTGAAAACTTCCTCTTGTGCTTCTTTTGATGCCAAGAGCTGAGCAAGATGTTGTAAATCAATTTGCTTTTTGGAAAGATGTTTTGACTTTCCATTCGAATAATGCTGTGACTTTTTCTTTGGCATGGGCCGTGATCCGATGTGATAATTCCGGCATGCACTGTTACTTCTGATGCGAGATATCATTGCATTCTTTTGTGAAAAAGCCTGGTGAGCATCTGGAGAATACAAGTTCAACTCTTCAGTTGATTCGGTTTTCACTTCATTCAGAACTACCCCTTCCATAGGAACAGGATCAACAGTAGACTCCAACTGGTGTTCAGATTTCACACTAACATCCATTGTCACAGGCTGTTCATTTTTAATGTTAACATCATTCTTAGAATTTGACTTGACAGCTTTGAGGAGCTTTGTGGCAGGTTCATCTTCTGCAGAATCATACAATGGAATTTTTTCAACTGAATACCTGCCAAGCAAACATATTTAGGTAAAGACAGTAACAAAGGAAATTATAAGGGAAAGTGTAACACAATTTAATATGGAAAAAAGTACAGCACAAAGGTGCACCTTTTGTGAAGAAAAAAGAACAGAAACTGCAAGCCACCATGTGGGTAGGTGCATAAATTTAGATATTGATGAAATTTTGGAGAGTTAAAAACTTCCCTCCAGCACCAAGCATCTATATAAAATCTTTCTTTTTCCTAAACTAAAATGTCCATTTATCATCTCACAAATTGCTAATGTTGCCATCTAATTTAGCAGTGCCAGAACCAGCTCAAATAAGGAAAGCCAGACAATCAAAGGTTGATTTCCAGCATTGGGTGTGCAATAACTAATGGTTGCATTAGAATAAAATCCTTTCTACTGAAATCTCATCAATAAACTGATACTAGCCAATGGACATTTCTGATGTAAAAATTTGAAAGTTTAAACTCTCTAAAGGCAAACAGCCTAAGCTAAAAAAATACATAGCAAAAGGAGAATACAGTGCGTCAAACTAAATATAGTGTTATCAAACATTCAACAACTAAATTCGGCATTACACTTGCATAATAAATCACTAGAATTCTCTTAAAGACCTTATTCCTGACATTTCTGATGGAGTTAAGGCTGCTTGAAATTTATGCAAAGCTACATGTCATGCAGTCTCTGAGGAGACCAGCCTATTGAGGGGTTTTAAGATGGGCTATTTAAACTTATGTCCAAAACTTTCAATCCAAAGTCTAAACAATCCAGAAGGCTTGAGTATTCCATCAACTCAACCAGCTGGACCAGGTAAGGTCCAACAACAAACCAAAAGATGGACAAGTCTGAAGCAGCTGCACTTTTGTAAATACAAGTTTATAAGTGATACTTATGCATAACTTCCCTTCTATCCAATTAGTGACCTATATATATGGCAGGTAGCCTCCATCCCTAAAGAAGGTGAGATGACTAACAATGTTGAGAGATGAGTGCCTACAAATCCATCTTAAAATGTAGCCAAAAAAAATAAAAAAAGGAACATGCCTGTTAACTGGCCCTTACAAAAACTTCAAGATGAACAAAAATTGCATCATAAAAAGGTATTGGAAGATGCATTACCGATCATCGTCGTCTTCCCAGAGATAGGTATCCTCCTGATGAAAAGTATTGCAGAAAATTTCTCAAACTACATGAATAAAAGAGCATAAATCAAATGCTAATCTCATGCTTAAACATTTACCTGAAAGCCACGAGACTTTGCTCCAAGAAATCCTGAACAGTTGGGTGCATGACAGAGGCAGCGAACTTTTGCACCACCATACCATTCAAAGTTGTAGTCATATGCAAGTTCAGTTCCAATAGGAATATCTAGCTTTGCAAATATTCCAACCCGTATTTCTCCCAAAACAGTCCACTTCCTTGTCTCACAGTTTGGTTGGCTGAAAACTTAAACAAAATAATTCAGTCAATGTCAACTTTGGGTAACAGACAACCAGAATGATATTAGACATGAAAACATTAAAAGCTGAAAACTTAACGCATGAGTGGCTCACCATGAGTGGTTGATGAATCTAGCAAGGCTTCCCTTTTTGGTGGCATCAATGGATTCAGAGGCATTTAGAGAAATGATAAATGCATCCTTAAGACCTGCATCAAGTGAAGAAGAAGGGTATAAGTCTCTCTCTCTCTTTTTTTTTTTTTTTGGCAGAAAAAGCAACAATTCTCACAAATTTATAATTCACCTTGGATTTCATAAGCTTGAGACCTTCGCTTTGCTTCTTTCCAAGATATTACTTCTCCACAGTACTCAATAATAAACTGTCCTGCCTGCATCATGAGAACTCATCTAAGCATGTTGAAAGCAAAGATCGAAACAGAAAAGGATGCAGCAAACTAACTGATGCCAGATCCCCAGATTGATCCCAAAAGTTAATGCTGGGTTGCCAAATTACCTTTATATTTTCAGCAGCAAGCAGACCCCAACCACAGCCCTCTGTTTTAAATAATGTAGTTCTTGCATATTGGCATTTCTGAAATTTCTTTTAAAAGTGAACAGATGACATTAACCAAAATATGTTAGTCTCTTAATTATCCAAAGCAAATGTTAGTCTCTTACTCATAGATAATTAAACAGTATCTTCAAAATAAATAATGAAACAGTACTTTCTAACATTTAAGCAGGGAAATTCAAATGTTCCTAAGACCTTGTCCTTATCAATAGTTCTATACCCAAACGGCAAACAAATTCATTTTCTGAATTTACAAGTTCATGAAGTTTCAAAAAATAATTAAAGCACAAGAAAGTAAGCAAAAGAAATTAAATCTATGCATGTTTTTGTTCATTGATAGAAGGCTTCATGTGAGTGCCACGCTGAGGGGAAAGTTTGTAGAAAATATAGCTTCTCTTTTTTAGAAAAGTAAAAAAGAAAAAAAATTCTAACCCTTTCGTATAACTATAAACTGTTCACAAGGCAACAAAAGAATATTGAAATGACTTAAAAAGCAATGTTGAAATTGCTAGCAAAGACAATAATATAAACTAGAAACAGCATCTTGTTAAATGTCAAGCACAATTGTTCAGCTCTTCAGAACATATCAAAGAACAAAACTATATCAAAGCTAACATTCCAGAAAAGGAACATAAAGACAAAGCAACATTCAATTATAACATATGCTGAATAGTAGATTGTATATCACAGCTTCAGGGTGGCATTCTCAAAGCAATGGGATAATCACTAGTCCCTGCCTTATATGCACACACTTAGGAAGATGCGCAAAAAGAAGCACACACACATATAACCTCATATCCACCCCCCAATCCATCTTGTTGCACATGCATGTCAGACACAATCTTTACCTGATTCTTGCAGTAAACACCGCAAGGACAATAACCGGGAGTACATTCTGTGCTTGTTAGGACATTCAAGCACCTCTCTCCACACGCACTATCAGGATCGCTGAAGTCAAATTTACACTCACATATGGCAATATCCTCCTCCTTTTGCTTTTTGTGTCTTCAAGAAAATGGAATTTCATATGTCAATTAGGTAATCATCATGTAAATTAAAGGCAGCACTGTCTTAGACACAAACAAAGAAGACCCATTTTCTCCAAAAATTGTTGTATTTCATATAATTGAAATTGAAAACATCCAAGCAGCTATGAGAAACATGAGGTTTAGTATATCTAAACGTAAGGAAAAAAAAAGTTATGATCAAAAACATATCTTACTTTCGATATGAGAATTCATTTTGAAAAATATGCTCGTATTGAGGAAGGTCGTCATTCTCTGGATCCTTCAAATAAAACAATTTAATAAATATAGTAACATAAATACTATAAATCAAGCAATTCAACAAAAAATGAAAAGGTGATGACGATGATAATAAAAATACCATT
The DNA here is from genome assembly GCA_036013995.1 of Theobroma grandiflorum. Classification (NCBI taxonomy): domain Eukaryota; kingdom Viridiplantae; phylum Streptophyta; class Magnoliopsida; order Malvales; family Malvaceae; genus Theobroma; species Theobroma grandiflorum. Next base: position 13,839,310 of record CP142126.1, read on the forward strand.
GAGGAATATCCCTAAGCCAAATCACCACATATCCACATTACAATAAGCCAAAAAAAAAAAAAATCCCCAAGCTGAATCTCTGCAAAAAAAGAATGGTTATCAGTGAAATTCGAAAACAAAAACCTAAATTGTGAATTGAATTGGCTAGGGTTTATCCAATATTCGATTGAAGAAGAAGAAAAGCATGAATGATATGGAAATATAGATGGACGAACCGTTGAGTGAAATTTTGAAATATTACTTGCTGAAGTCAGTGACGAAACATCGTCGGTTCTGTACCATACCCAACTCTTTTACTTGTTTTCCTTTGATTTCCCCCCACCAATTTTTCAGAATGAACATGATTTGTACTTTTCTACAAAATAAGAACTTTATTAATTGAAATTTAATTTGATTTCTTTACTCGTAGTCCTCATGGAATGGACAACCATTTTCGGCCCATTTGGTTATTTAGGTGGCCTTTGACCAACGGATGCAATATTCAAGCTAATCATGGACAAGGTGTTTCGTAGCTTGATCTAGCCCAACTTCCATAATTATCTTCTCTTGGCAAAATTTATCCGAGCCCCATATAGGCATCCAATTCACGTGAATCCAAATAATAACTTGCTGAAAAAAAAATCCTATTTAGATAAAATACATTATTAGAAATTTTTATATTCTTTGTTATTTAGATAAATGGTTGAAAATATATTTTTTGTTATTTGGATCATCCTTTAGAAAAAATATTTTCATCTCGATTAATCTTCAACAATTTTCTATCATAACACCATAAAAATATAAATATTTATCAATTATGCAAGACATTTAAAACATCTTTGTCAACATTAAAAATATTATATATAAATAATATCTAACATTTTTTATCTATTTATTTCTCACCATATTGTTATGCTAGTTAGTTTATTACTCGAATAAATCAGAAATTAAAAATTAAAAGAATTGAGAGGTTTTCATGTGTGAAAAACTTATTTCTTATTTTATATATAAATTTTTATTTAATTAACCTTAATTATTTGTATTATATTAAAAATTATAGGCATAATATCTAAAAAGGCCTTTAAAATATTTAGAAAAATTCAAATAAACTCTTATCATTTTGTTACGTTTCAAACAAAACTTTGTGTTTTTATTTGAGTCAAATAAGATATTATAATTAATGATTGACTTAGTCAAAATATCATTTATCATTTTATATCACGTGATATTGACATGACTTATTAACATGTTGTTAGAAAATATAAGCTTAAAGTTAAACTATCAAGAGGGGTGGTGAATTGGCTGTTAATTAAAAATTCTCACTTTTTCAAATATCTTTGAATATAAAGCAAAAATATGAAAAAATAAAACAACAAAACAAAGTATAAATTGAATGAGTAAAGAACAAAAAAATAAAAAGCACTTAACGGGATTTATATAGAGGTTTGGCTTTCCCATGCCTACATCTTCTTCCTTGATATCACGAGGAGCCTAAATCCATTATCAGTTTGTCTTTCCAACAAAGTCCAGCATAACATCTACAACATGCATTTTACAAAATCAGGCGTAACCTCTATCAAGACATTGCCTTTTTCAAATTTAAACACAATTTTTACACAAGATGAAGCCTTTTAAAACATCAAGCAAAACTTCTCTACCTTTTGCTTAAAGACATAACTAATACAATAGTGGATTATAATGAAGCACCAACTCAAAACCTTTAAAAAGGTTGATAAATAAGTTTAAAATAAAAAAAAGTGAGAACTTTCACAAAGATATGGATGATCAAAGAAGGTTTAAGCTCAAGAAAGATCAATTTAAGAATAATTATATGATTTTTAGACTCTTTGCTTGCTCAAAGGTGGGAATTTTCTAAACACAGCTTTTTCTTTTGTTTTTTTCACTTTTTTCTCCTTTAAAGATGGTTCAAATTCTTTCAAATTCCTCTTATCTTCTTACTTTAACATCCTCAAAATGGATATTTATAGCATCTTTGATTTTTCGTCCGTTAAAGTGAATTTTGAATCATTTCTTGTACGTTCCAACTAGATTGCAAATTCTATTGCATCTGTAGAATCAATTATTTACTATTGAGTCGTTGGTTCTTTGCAAAGTCTTTAGCTTTTTGTCTCTAGAGAATCGATTTTTCTATTTTAAGGTGTCATTTCTTCTATAATCGGGTTCAAATGTGACACCTTTACAATCTTGGAAAATCGATTCATTTACTCCGAAGTGTCGATTCTTACTGTGGTATGGTGCCAAATTTGAATTTAAACTTGATTTTTACTGCTCCACTTTTGTCCAATTGTATCATTTCTTTCTTAGTTACCAAGTTTATAAATTGTAATTTTGGTGCTTCAAGAATCGATATCTTCTCCATGTAGAATCGATTTTTTCTTCTTTGTTTTTCTTCTCTTGCATTATATCTCTTCAGAATTGATTCTTTGTCTCTAAGGTGTCAGTTCTTTACAAATTCTAAAGCTTTTATCTTTCAAAAATCGACTTCTTCTTTTCTTAGAATCGATTCTTCCTGTAATCAAAGAAATAGATTTTGCTTTTTTTTTTCATTTAAGAATCAAGCCATTTTTTTTGAGAACTTGGTTCTTAGACTGTCACTTTAAATTTTGAAAACAAAAGATTTTTGAGCAAATTAAGAGATATTTATTTAAGTTTAAGAGCATAATCATTCATATCTTGAACATGTTCAAACAATCAAAACATTTTAATATATTTTTCTTTTAAGTTCAACTTTAACACTTTTTCAAGGATTTTCTTCATATTCAAAAATATCTTTCATTGATTTTCAAAACTCATTAAGTTCAACCAATTTTGTCATGTCAATAAAAAAAATAAACCTAATAATCTCCTTTTTTTTATATGACAAAATTAAGAGTTAAATTTGCTCATTGAAAAAAACTCTCCTTGAAAATATGCTAAAGATTTCAAAATATTTTTCTAGAGTAAGCTCCCTCAAAATTTGTGCTTTTCAAAATGATTTACATTTAAGTTTAAAAGCACTTTTAAAATCAATTTTTAAAAATCTAGCCATCATGAATGAGAAGTTAAGCACAAATTTACTCATAATTTTTCACCCCCTTTTTGTTATATAAAAAGGGAATGGAAAATAGAGTGTAGGATTAATGAGAAAAAACACTCATAAAAAAATAAAGCATTAGTAACACAAGTTAAGTATAATTATTAATCAACATTTAAGGATAAAATATAAAAACTAGTCAAATATATCAATCAATTGATATCAGAAAATATGTGGATGAATGTATGCAAACGAAAATGTGAAAGTCATTCAATAAAGTTAATAATTCAAATGTTTTAAGAGTTACAATAACTTTGTGGAACAAATTAATATCTGTCCTTTAATGGATTGACTTGAGGATCAACAGTTTAAATCAAACTTCTTCTTATGCTAACTCATCTTCTTTTTAAGTTATTTTTTTAATGCAATAGCTTTTTAATCTAACTGTCAAAGTAGTTGTCCATTTTTACAATCAAAGAGTTCACGGTGTTCTAGAAAGAGGATCTTCAATGTCAATGAAATTCCTACTATCATCTATTTCTATTTCTTTTTGTTCAGGAACTTGTGCAGGTGTCATATTCTTTTGATACCATTTCCCTTCAACCAAGTGATATTCAAACTCTTTTATTACTTCTTTAATGGTCTTTCGAATTCGACATCTGATCATCAAGTCTGAACTAGTGTCAATCTCAAGTGCATCCCTTAGTTGGCTAATCACCATTCCATGAACTAATCTTTTATTCTTTTTTTCAATTACTTCTATCATGTCCCTAAGAACAAAATAACACAAGTTGATCTGCTTGTTGTGTTTGATGTGATGCACGAAGAACTCTTCACAACTAAATATTCTGTTCCACTTGGTCTTAAAAACCAACACAGAATTAAGTGTAAAATTCTGTCATGAAAGCTTGAACGATTTAAATTGAAAGGTTCTAGTGGTGTTAGTGGAGGGAAGATGAAGAACTCTTTTTCTAAGTCATGTTCATTGAGTCTATTATGTAGACTTTCTAGGTCTATTCCAAAATTAGGAAATTTTAAGACATGATTGATTACTAATAGAGAAATGCCTATTTTTCTTCCCATGATTGATGTAGTGAATGTGACCTTTGAAGTATATGACTTTCCTTCATTGTCGACAAATGTAGTGTCAGCATTTGAATAGAAAACCTTGACTAAATTCTCATAATAAGATCTATTCATTCTAAAGTTGTCAACTAGCCTTGTTCTCTGAGATTCTTTAAGTATGGGAATTATAATGTGTTTAGGTAATCCAAATCAATTGGCTGACCAAGAATCACTTGAAGGTGTGAAAACAGATACAAATACCTTTGTCTCTATTCGTGATCGTTTAAATTCTTCTTAAAATTGTGGTTAGATCCTATTGATGATTCTTTTCTTTTGTCTCTAATAGAGTTTCCATACCTTATTGTCATGACTAGTGATTATTTTGATGAACAAGTTGAGGTGAAGAGAACTGGGAAAGTTTCACAACAGACTTGCACTAAAGTTATGGTTGATGAATAGACCAATAACATTTCTTTTAATCTTATAAGAAAAGCCATATGTCCCTTCATCTTCCTTCTTTGAAGTTTTAACATTCTTTAAGTGGTTCCTGTCACTTTGCCTTGTACATTTATTTCATTTGGCTATTATGCTCTCAATCTTTAACCTTTTCAATGAAAGTCATTAAGATACTAAGTTCAAACCTAAATTCTTTGCCTTTATGCCTAGGGGTTAGAAAAAAGTTAGATGACTTCCCATGATAAATGCATGCGTTTTATGTCATGACAAAACATTCAAGACAATCAGAACAATATTACCAATATTTCATCATTATTCTCACATTGATTCTCATACTTGTTTCAAACTACATAAGGAGTTTCAAGTCCTTTGAAAAATACTCTGCACCAGAATAATCGATTCTTTAAAATAAAGATAGCGATTCTAGACATTCCGATTCTCATTTTGATTATACTAATTTGCTTGCAACACAAATTCTCACTTGCTTTTTGATATCCAAATTTCTTTGGATCCATTTTGTTAGTAAACAAAAAAAAATTTCTAAAAAAACTTATAATAAGAATTTATTAGCTTCATTATTCAAACTCATTCAATTAGTTTTCTTTTTATAACCTTTAAGAGTATTTTTTTTAGCTTTTCATTTTCATTTCCTGCATTGTTGAAATTTATCTCACATATTCTACAATCCATTTTCAATTTTTTTATTTTCTCTTTCTAACTCAAGCATTGCATTTTTTTTAAAAAATTCATTTCAACATTAAGATTTGAAATTTTTTCTTCATTTTCCAAATTTATTCTTTCATACTTGTGAACTAATTCATCAAAAACCTCTTCAAAGTCTTCAAAAAGTATATTTAAACATATCATCAAATAGATATTCTACCTTCATTTCCAAATTTTGGAACAACGAGCTTGCTTCATACTTTGTTGGGTGGATTAAATCTTACTTGACTCATTATTGCTAATTGGTTTATCATTTTCTTCCAACTCTTCTTCTCCATATATTTCTTCTAGTCTTTCCTATTCTTTTTTTGCATTATTGCATGAAGAGACTTTGTTGTATTCTTCGCTTCCAAGTGCAAAAAAGAGGAAGTGCATGGCTTTAATAGTAAGTTTTAGCATGTTTAACTAACTTGCATCCCATTCATTTAATTCTCTAGTTAACTCATATGAGTCATCTCCAATTACTCTCCAAACTTCATAATCACTCACTTATATAAATTGTTTTATTTAGTATTTTCCAATGATGATAGTCTTTGCCATTGAACTTAGGACATTCAGTTGTTGATTTTTCTTTGTTAGAAATAAAGTTTATGTTTATTGAGGTGACTTCTCCTAATTCTTCACTTTTGCCATGGTGGTCATTTTCAGAAACAAGATTGTTGTATTTTCCTTCTTTATCCACAATTTCATTCTTTGTTGATTATTGTGTGACTCAAACATTCAACATCAAGATAGTGAGTTATCCATTTGCATATCAAAATCCAGAAGATCCTCATCTATGGGATCATAATTGCCATACAACATAAGTTGTCTATCTCTTTAAACTCATCACTATCACTCCATGTTGCAACCATGGCTCTTCTTTTAGAGTACTTTGGACAATTCTTCTCAATATTTGGACATTCATAACTGATATGACTAGATCTCTTACACTTATAGCAAATGACATCATCCTTTGAAATGTTTCCTCTCAAATTTCTTCTTAGTTTTTCTTTCTTGAAAAATTTTTTGTGTCCTTGTTTGTTCTTCAAAATTCTATTGAACCTTCTGGTCAACAATGTTATCTCTTGATCATCCCCATCTTCATTATCATATTAAAGATTCTTTTCATTTCTTCCTCAACTGCCTTGAAAGTAATGGTTTTCTTTTCACTTTTCCTCTAATTGCCTCATCTCTTTCTGTCTCTTACCTAAAAGTCTTTTCATAAGTAAACAAATATCTTAGGAGCTTATCAAGCTTAAGGACATTGAAGTCTTTAGCTTCTTCAATAGTAGTAACTTTTGGTCTCCATGACTTTAATAAGTAGTGAAGGATTTTTTTCACCAACTATGCACTTGGGAACTTTCTTCCTAGAGCTTTAAGCCCTCCCATGGTCTTTGTAAATCTCTCAAACATTTCTTTGATAGACTCCTCATCTTTCATTTTAAACAACTCATAGTCAAGTATTAGCATATTGATAGTTGATTCATTTACTTGACTAATGCCTTCAAAACAATTTATAAAGTATCCTAGATTTCTGTTGCTGTAGAACACATAGCTACCCTATTGAATTCATCTTCACTAATAGCATACAAAACAACTGTTACAACTTTGTGATTCAATTGTATCAACTTTTTATCCTTATCATCTCATTTATGACTTGTTTTAAGATGTTTCTCATCACCAACAATTTTGGTGGGAATTTGAGGTCTATCAACAACAATATTCCAAAGATCTAAATAATAGATTGTATGAAGTTTTCAAACCTCATTCTTTAGAACGAGTAGTTCTCCTCTTTGAACAAAGAAGGCCGCATCATAAATTATCCTTGACCAATGAAGCTCGAAGATGCCATGGCTGTTACTTTAAGCTTTTTGTTCAAGATCTTTCAAAGGTGGTTAAACTTGTAAAAACTTGAGAACTTACTCTAATACATTTGTTAGAAAGAAAAGTTTAAAATAAAACTAACAAGAGGAGGGGCGAATTAGTTGTTAAATAATAATTTTCCCTTTTTCAAAAACTTTTAAAGATGATGTGAAAATATGAAAGAATAAAACAACAAAACAGAGCATAAACTAAATGAGTAAATAATAGAAAAATAAAAACACTAAGCAAGATTTTTATAAAGGTTCAACCATCTAATACCTTTGTCCTATCCCTTGATAACACATGAAGTTTGAATCCACTATTAGCTCGCCTTTTCAATAAGGTCAAGTGTAACCTTTACAACATGCATTTTCTAGGATTAAGCGCAACCTCTACAATATGCCTTTTGCAAGATTAGGCATAACCTTTATCAAAACACTACCTTTTTCAAGTTCAAGCACTACTTTTACATAAGGTGAAGCCTTTTAAAAGATCAAGCAAAACCCTTTTACCTTTTTCTTGAAGGTATAACCAGTACAATAATGGATTTTAATGAATCACCAACTCAAAACCTCTAGAAAGGTTGATAAAAAAGTTTAGGATCAGAAAGGTGAGAGCTTTCACAAAGATATGGACGATCAAAGAAGATTTAAGCTCAAGAAAGATATGTTGAAAAATAAAGACATGATCGTTAGGCTTTTTAATTGCTCAAAGATGGGAACTTTTTGCACATAGCTTTCTCTCTTATTTTTCTACTATTTTCTTCTTCAAAGATGGTTCAAATTCTTTCAAATTCCTTTTTCTTTTCTTGCTTTAACATCTTCAAGATGGATATTTATAGCCTTTATAATTTTTTGCTCATTGGAGTGAAATTTGAATTATTTCTTGAACGTTTTAGCCAACTTGCAAAATTTTGTTGTATCTGTAGAGTCAATTCTTTGCCATTGAGTCATCAGTTCTTCACAAAGTTTGTAACTTTTTATCTCTAAAGAATCGATTTTTCTATTTTGAGGTGTCGATTTTTTTACAACTGGGTTCAAAGGCGACACTTTTGTAATCTTGTAGAATAAATTCTTTTGCCTCGAGGTGTCAGTTCTTCACTGTGGTTTAGCGCCAAAATTTGAATTTAAGTTTAATTTTTGCAGCTTCACTTTTGTCCGACTATAGCATGTCTTTCTTGGTTATCAAGTTTCTGAATTGTACTTTTAATGCTACAAGAATTGATATCTTCTCCATGTAGAATCGATATTTTCTTTTGAGGTGTCGGTGCTTTACAAATCCTGAAGCTTCTGTCTTGCAAGAACTAACTTTTTTTTTCTTGGAGTCGATTTTTCACTGTTGATCTCTACTTAAGAACTGACTTCTTCTCCTTTAAAATCGATTCTTCCTGTAATCAAAGAAATAAATTTTGCTTTCTTTTCCTATAAGAATCAAGTCATTTCTTTTGAAAACTTAATTCTTATTTGATTCTTAAGCTAGCACTTTGAATTTTGAAAACAATAGATCTTGGAAAAAATTAAGAGATATTTCTTTAAGTTTAAGAGCATGATCTTTCATATTTTGAACATGTTCAAACAATCAAAGCATTTCAACATATCTTTCTTTTAAGGTTAGCTTTGACACTCTTTTAAGGATTTTTTTCATATTCAAAAATATCTTTCATTCATTTTCAAAGTTAATTAAGTTTAATTAATTTTATCATGTCAAAATGAGAATAAAGCTAACACATGTCATAATTGATGATAACATGACATATTGATATATCATAATTGATGATGATGTAACATGTTATATGACATGATAACATGATCATATACCATTTTTCATCTTTCACATTAGCGCCATGTTAATGCTATGTAGATATAAAATGACAAGTGGCATTTTAACTAATGATAATTTGTCATGACTCAATTCTAAGGCCATGATCGGCGGAATGACCTACATTGGTATGGCCTATTAAGCCTAAGCAAATCTTATATCCATCAATCATATAAACACATTATCATATTATTAAACACAATTCTGTAAGTGCTTTATCATACATCATAAAAAGTCTACCTCATAAGGTATGGCTAAAATAATTTAATCATTTTTAGAAATTCATATATTATAAATAATGCAACTTATCACAATAATAACATAGGCACATCTCATGCTCATCGTACCCACACTTGGTGCTCCCATCTATGGCCTCATCACTATAGGCTATACATATATAAATGTGACATCTTATTTTCTAAAAAGATCATGATTGATGTATCAACTTAAATAGGTATAACCCACTAGGCGAAAACAAGCTTTTTTATCTCAATCATACATTCATCAATCAATCACACATGGCCCATTTGCCTACATCATCATTATAAATGCTTAGAATATTAATCAGCATAATCATAAGCATTCATACATAGACATAGACATGGACATAAAGAACCTTTGGGTTATCAATGGGCTATTATTGTTCAATTTTTTGCCCACGCAAGTGTACGTATCGTAAAGATAATATAGCCATGAGTAGAGTGTCGATGCCACAGAGAATTGAATTAATTCTTACTATTGACTACTAAAATTGTAACACTTTAATCTTATCCAAATAATTAAATTTAAAATTATTAAAAAGAAAAATTAAAACAAATAAACTGAAACTAAAATTACATAGTAAATTTGTTTTATAAAACTCACTTAACTACTAGACTTAGATTATGATGTCCCTTAATACTTTATCTGATTATTATTTCTCTCTCTTAACTCAGTTTAAAGGTTTAAGTTATTAACTTAAAGTTCTAAATTTATTTACAAGTCTCTGTCGAGTTCTTGTAAAATACTTCTTCCAATTAATTTACTATATGTCTATGCAATTTAAATTGAAGAAATATTTATTAAGTTTGTATTGTAATTTTGGCTACGTATGGCTTATAGGTGTATATTTACCCTATATGCAAATCAAATCACCTAATCAACTAACTGTATTCAATCATTAGCTATTATATTCAAGGTCTATCTAAATTTCCTTCGTCGAGGTTTAACCTAGGTTTTCAATTCAATCTAATTGATGATCAGACAATTAGAAGTATTAAGAACAAAATAAAATAAACAACTTAAGTCAATCAAATATAAGCAAAAGAGAGATAAATAAATCAAACTACATATCGAGTTCAATCATAATCTTAGATAAAAATTTTATATCCTCATCAAGTCACACATTATTATCAAAATAAGTTTAAACATTGAAACTAAACCAAGAAAAATAAAGAATAAAGAAACTCTAAGAGTAAAACTCTTATCTCGAAATCCTCTTGAATCCTTTAATTTCTTTTCAGCTCCAATGAGACATTTTTTTTTTCAACGATTTTGTGGCTTAAATCTCAACTGTCAATCTATTGTCTCATTCTTTCTTTTCTAAAAGTCCCCCGAAAGGTTTTTTTTATAGGGCTTTGAAGTTAGGCCAAGTTGAGTGAAAAGAGAAGTCAATTCCAATTAGAATTTTCTCATCAAACTACGTGGGTCGTAGCCTTGCCCAATTAATTAATGAAAATTATAATTGCTCTAGGATTGCTACAGTATATCAACTTCAACAAAATTTTTTAGTACCCTACTTATGAAACTCCTTATGAAAGGAGTTTCATAAGTCTTTATAAAGCTGATGATCAAACTTTAAGAACGAATATAGAGATCAATAAGAGTAGACACTGCACCATACTCTTATCATCTCTAAGATATATGATGAGGGAATAAATTACACTGAAAGACTAATCATTGAAAGGTTAAGTCAAACCATCTTGACTCTTCTAACATTTGGGTCGCCATGATGGATTGCTAGATCCCAATCTTGGTCTATGAATTGTAGGTAGTTAACTTGGTTATTGATAAATTTAAAGTAGTTTAAATTTATCTAATTCTAAGTTTAACTTAAAAATTATATATTGAGTTCATTGCCAACATGTTAGAAGCCTAATGGGTCACACACCTAAAATGAATGTTGAAAATAAAATGGGAGAGGTGATTAAGTTGGACTTAATCAAATTAGAAGTTATGAACTTCTCATGCACTTGATTAAAATTGTTTAATTAAGTTGTGCCTAATTAGTTAAATTGTTTAATTAAATCATTGGGCCTAATTAATTAAATTGTTTAATTAAGTCATTGGGCTTAATTGATTAAATTAAACAATTAAGTTATTAGGCCTAATTGATTAAATTTGTTTAATTAAGTCTTTGGGCCAAATTGATTAAAATTGTTTAATTAAATTGTTGGGCTTAATTAATTAAATTGTTTAATTAAGTTATTAGGCCTAATTGATTAAATTAAACAATTAAGTTAATTGGGCTTCTAAATGACTTAATTAAATTATTTATTCAAATTATTGGATTAATTAGCAATTACAAAATAGTTTTGTACTTAGGGTTTAAAATTAATCCAAGGTAGATATACCTAGATATAGCCTCCAAACAAAAGTGGAGAACGGTTGAAAAAAAAAAGGGTAAACGGCACATTAGAATTCCTTGTGTGAAGAAAAAGGATTTTTCATTCACCCCATTTTGTGTGTTCAACCCCACAATTTTCTGTGGATTATGAGTTTATGAAACTCATCTTTGCTAGCACATTGTCAAGGCTTAGCACTCTCAATCCTTAAAGAAGGATTTTCTCATTCATTGGTGTGGATCACCATTAGAGGCTGCACAAGGATTCCTTGGACAGCTTTGGTTTGCAACAACCGGGTTGAGGTGGTTGAGCTTTTGAAGACTGATTTGGTAGTTTAACAAAAGATTCATCAACCTTTGTTATTCAGGTAAAGTGATATGATCATATTCTTTCAATTTCATTTAATTTCGTACTCGATTTGACATGAAAGAAATCCTGAGTAGGTGAGGCGAAATTTAATTTTCTTTGAATTTATTTCCGCTGCATTTTATTTGCATTTGATGTATGATTAGCCCTCACCCAACAGTGGTATCAGAGCCCCTTTCATGCCATTAGAGTGCTTGTTCATGTTCAATGGATGCTTGATTAACAAATAGTTATTTTGTATTTTGATTTGGTGCAATTTTGTTAAAATCGATTTTTCAAAATCTGCTTTGCCAATTTCATTTAATTCTGGCCAGCAACCTTTGTACCCTCCTTTAATCTTATCTTAACTAATTAGAATCATATATAGACTTAACTAATGTGTGTTTTACATTGTGCTAAGGAAGCACAAGAAAAAGGGACACCATAAGGCACGGTTTTGGAGGCTGTCTTGCAAGGCAGCACACATACGGTTTTAAGTGCAGAACTTTGCTTCTATTTTGTGCTTAATTTCTAGCAAATAAAACATGTATTTGTTACACATTTATTGTTGGATATGTAGACAGCAAAATCATGAAACGTTCATGATTAAATAGGCTGATTTTAAGCAAGAAATTGGAGCAAAAAGTGAAAGCAGTCCAGCTCACTGTTATGACATGAATTTCAGTTTTAATTAACAAGAAAGTCTTAGAAATTAATTCTGAAAAATTCCAGGAAAATTATCTTTATTAAAATGTTCAATAAGGATTATTTCTGGAAAATATCATGGTCTAAAAGGCTTATTTTAAGTAAGAAATTGGAGCAAAAGTGAAAGCAGTCCAGCTCACTGTTATGACATGAATTTCAGTTTTAATTAACAAGAAAGTCTTGGAAATTAATTCTGAAAAAATTCCAGGAAAATTATCTTTATTAAAATGTTCAATAAGGATTATTTCTGGAAAATATCATGGTCTAATATGCTGATTTCGAGCAAGAAAATTGGGGCAAATATAAATCTGTCCAGCTCACTCTTTTGGCAAGAATTTTAGTTTTACTTGACAAGAGACTCTTGAATATTAATTCTAAAAATTCCAGAAAAATTATCTTTATTAAAATGTTCAATAAGGATTATTTCTGGAAATTTTCATGGCCAACAAGTTGATTTAAGCTATTAATTATTGAAACTTTGAAAACAGTTCATAGAATGGTTATAGCTTGGAAATCGGTTTTGAATGGAAAGATAATCTTGCAAAATTAATTCTGAAAATTTTAGAATATTATCCTCATTTGAAAGGTTCAATTAAAGGATAAAATTTTGAATTTGAATTAATTTTTGATTGGTTGGACACTTAACTAAATTAAAGGAATGTCCTTTACATGTGAAACAGCGCACATGACAAAATTGTACATAGTGCTGCCACACATGGATGCTACACCTCCCATTGCCATGGATGCAACTACTTTTATGGAAAGAGATTGTTTGCTGAAGAAATTGGACACTCAATGATTAGGACGGATTCTTTCCTTAGCTGATCATTGACTCCTAAATGTTAGGGATACATGCCTAAAATCAAGGAGTTTGAATCTTTGGTGGAATCAATCAATTTTAAATTGATTGATATTAATCTCCAAAAATATTAAGTCATCCTCATTTGATGCGGACTCCCTAAGATAAGGGATTATGATTTAAATTTATCCATATCTAATTAGATTAGATAATTTTAATTAAATTTGAAAGTCAACTTGAATAAATGACATCCTAATTCGATTAGGATAAATTTTAATTAAGATAAATTCACTAATAAATTAAGACTTCTAATAATGATTAGAACTCTACAATTAGTGAATGGATAATACAAGATTAAAAAGTGGATAAGGACCTTCCTAAAATATTTAGGACACATGATTTGGATCATGAAACCTTTTGAAATAGTTTATCATAGATACTCAAATTAGGAAGTTTCCTAAATTGGTTTAGGTTTCTAATTAAAGAAGTTTAATTAGAAAGAACTTACTAATAGAATTATTTCAAATATGATTTGAGCTAGTTAAAGGCCTTGATATGATCAATTCCTTTACTAAGTAATTTAAAAAAAGTTACTAAATCTTTTCAAACCTAAGCACCAAATGATTTGAACTATGATCCTCAATTGTTGAGTGACATTTTTCAAATGAAATGCAAGATCATCATCATTGAGCATGTTTACTTTATATGCTTATAACTATCTTAGTAGAAAAGCATATGATAGATTTAATGTTATGCGATATATTAAATGCTATGCATGCTAATCAAATGAGACCTTGATAAAATGAAAACTATAAAATCCCTTGGTAAATATTGAGTCACATACCACGTATGATTAAGTTGCCTTTTTGTCACGTCCCGAAACTACCATCGAGCCCTTGACAATTGTCGCGATGTCACGATAGACCCTCATCCCCCGAGAGTAAATCGAGATCTCGCAAGGCTCTTGTACCAGTTTCTCAACTCCCCTGTGAGTCTCTATTTACAAATTTCATGTTTGTCAGCATTTTATCCAATTTCAGATCAAAACAAGGAAAAAGACGAAATTCACTACACATGGGCGTTTCGGTAATTTTTGTTGAAAATTTTGAAATTTGGTAAAAATATTATATATGCGTCGAGAATACATCATCCGTAACCGAAAATGAAATCGGATATCTAAAACATGCAATTTAAGTAAAATTATATTTAATAAAATAAAATAAAAATATTCCATAAAATAATGTATATTCTTATAAAACAATTTTTATATAGATATCCAGAAATAACTTTTGCAGCGTAAAAGTAAAATATATTATTACATACTGTAATACAGTTAACTAAGGTATAAAATTTAATTTACAATGCTAAGTGGGCCCAAAATAGAGAGATATGGACTAGGAGATGAACCTTTGCAAACTAAGGTTGCCACTCCAAACTTCCTCATCAACAAAATTCTCTATCTACTGATGCCTGTGAGCCTGAAATGGGGGAAATTGAGGGTGGTGAGTTTTACAACTCAATGAGTAAATAAATACCATCCACGACATCTAAAGTCGAGTAGATGGAGACGATATAAAAACACGATATCATAATGTATTTCATAACACCAAATTTAGTACAATCATATAAACAATTTCATTTTATCAAAACACAAGGCTTACGATTCCTTTCGTAAAAACTAAGCTCAAGCCAAATCTCATACTCATGGACACTTGATTAGAGCATCCCATCTAGTTTGCCAAGGCTGTAAAAATCATATGTAGATAAAATATTTATTTGAGTTTACAATACAGTCGTTCCTTGGCGTTGGCTAAGTTCAACTTCACGTGGTGGTTCAACGTGAAGTGAATTCGATCTTTACCTCAGGAGTTACCGTTATCGCCTTTCGTACTGAGGTAAAAATAATAACTGGGTTTACCGTGCCCCTCTAATAGGCTGGTCCACGAAAAACCGCCACTGCGGCGACTAATTAACCCACCAATCAACAAAATTTTTGCAGCATAACATGACCAATAAAATTCTACCCAGTATGTTTAGACAAAGAAAAACAATCACATATTTCATACAAATATAAATCCAGCCAGCATGCTTCCCAAGATCATAAGCCATAGATTTCAAATTAAACACATAAACACAAATTCAGTAGAGTCTCTACATACTCAGTGTTATGAAATCAATTCTTTTCAATTTAAAAATTATTTATAAAATTTAATTCATTTAAAGCACGGAAACAAGTAAAATTTACTCTAGATATTGAAAACAGTAATTTATCCACTCATAGTTTTAGGAGTCTGAAACACTCCTAGTCTCGATCGTCCGACACAATTTCTTTGCCTTTGTCGGAGGGTTCACCACCTATACGTTACGCGCGACACGAATTTCAATAAATTATGTCAATTAATCATAATTGATTTCAGGCTTTATAATTCGAAATGAGTGCATGAAATGCAATGCAAACTGTCCGAATAACCGTCTAAATATAGTATTCGACCTAGTTCGCCTACACGCGTCCGAATTGGCTACAGTCTCCAATTTAATTCTAAATTAATTTCTTTCAATTTCTATACTCTAATTACACCCAATTTACCTTAGTGACTATGAATGTGATGCAAATTATCAGTCCAAATCACATAGTGCACCTGTCTGTACTTTAGGCAAAAATTCTAACTTTTGCACTAAAATTTTCCATTAATTTTCTAACTTTATAATTCATCAAAATTCACCTAAATACCTCAAATTAGCATCAATTTCAGCAGCCATTCTCTCCCTAGAAGGTTCAGCCATAAGGGGTTCAAGGTGAGAAATTAGGTTTTCTTGCTAGTTTTTGCTATATTTCATTTCTACCTAACTAAAAGCATTAAATCAAGCTAAAATCTATCAAAATAATTGATCAAAATCCCTCCATAGAGGTTCGGCCAGCATGGGTTGGTCGTACCCACATGTGATTTTTGCATGAAAATTGGAAAAGAAAGCATGGGTAGTGAAGAACACTAAGAAAAATTAAGAAATTTACCTTTTTCAAGCTTGATTCCTTGAATTCTCTTGATTTCCCTTTGAATTTTCCATCTAGGGTTTATGTTTTCTTTTCTTCCCTCTTTGTGTTGCTTAGGCCAACCCTCACAAGGGTTCTTGGCCGAATTTTTAGCCTATTTATAAGCTAAATAAAATAATATTTAATTTTAACACATTTTAATTTTTTATTAATTATCCATTTGACTTTCTTTCTCCACCACGTATTTTTCTTCACTTATCCATAGCTTAAATGAAGTTTCTAGACTTAGCCAAGGTCTTAGTGGAGTAATTTTCAAAAATTACACTTTTACCCTCGTAAAAATAAAAAATTACATTTTTGCCCTAAAATTTGAAAAATTAGCAAAATGCATATTTTTCACTCCTCATACTCATATCATTCTTTAATTAATCAAATTTGATCCAAATCCTCTCAAAAATTCAAATTTTATCCTTGGATGGCAAAATGACCATTTTACCCCTAGAACACTAAAATTTTGAATTGACTCCATATCAACCCTCGAACTCCTAATTACCATAATATGACACTCTGGGGTTTTAAAATTCTCAAATCTCTATTTAAACTAGTTCGAGGTCAATCCTCTTAATCCTTACCACTGGGTACACTATCGACTTTTAACTAATTTTTCGGGAAAATTCAATATGCAAGCACGCTATCAAATGCATGTAAATGGCATGTCGAAGATAAAACAGGGTCGGGCTTTACACTTCCACCATATAGCAAGATAACCTGGCTACTCTTTTAATCGAAGGCTTGTTGAGCACACTCAAAAGCCACACTTTTACATGAGTATGTTTGAGCTATTGGTCGGTCTTACTCAACTAGTTTCATAAAATCCGGATGCTTAGAAACTTGATTATTATGGAAACTAGAGGCAAAGGCTAGGCGAAATATATATGATATGTTTAGGCAATGTGTTGTCACCTAGCTGATCTAGGAGTTCTATAGAGATATAATTGGTAAGCTCAGTTACCTACCTAATATATCTACCATGGTTTGTTAAGCACACTCAAGGCCATGACTAGATGGATGGGATCTTAGCCCACTAAGAGAATCCTAGTAGAGATCTCTCAAGGTGATATAAAGGGTTATCATCTTATAGAAAATAGTGGGAGAACTATTTAAAATTTTAAAACCTTGTTTTAAATAGTTTATGCATGATGTTTACTTATTGGTTTATTTTATCTATTTAGGCATAATTTATATACATGGCTAATAATCTGTTACTGCAGAGCATCTTCGATGCAAATAAACTCACTGGCACAAACTTCCTTGATTGGTTTTGGAACCTCAAGATCGTCTTGAAACAGGAGAAGAAATCCTATGTCCTTGACACTCCTATTCCACTAGTCCCTGTTGCTGATGCTAGTGCTGAGGATAAGGAAGCATATCAACGTCATAAGGATGACGATGATCAGGCAGCATGTGTGATGTTAGCCAGTATGACCCCTGAGCTTCAAAAGCAACATGAACATATGGATGTCCAATCCATGATTCTTCACCTTAGAGAACTATTCGATAAGGAGGGGCGTATTGAGAGATATGAGATCTCTAAAGAACTATTTTGATGCAAGATGGCAGAAGGTAGTTCTATTAGACCCCATGTGCTGAAGATGATTGGACTCATCAAGAGACTTGGACAATTAGGATTAGCAATAGATCATGAGCTAAGTATAAACTTAGTTCTGCAATCTCTTCTTAACAGCTTTAGTCAGTTCGTGTTGAACTTCCATATGAATCAATTGGAAGCCACTCTTCCCGAACTTCTAAATATACTAGACATGGTAGAGAGGTCCATCAGGAAAGATAAGGGATCATTGCTTCTTGTTTCTTCTTCCAAGGCTCATACGAAGTAATAAAAGAAGAAAGCCCAAAAAAGGAAAAAGGTGAAATCCCAAAATGAGAAGGCATTAAAGCCTAAGGGAGGTGTCAAAAAGGACAAAGAGAAAGACATTTGCCATAATTGTGGAAAACTTGGGCATTAGAGGAGGAATTGCAAGGAATGCATAGCTACTGTGAGCAAGAAAAAGAAGCTTATTAAAGTTTCTGATTCAGGTACCATTTGCTAAATAATTCTACTTTATGTATTAAAGGTATATGATACCTCAAATTTGGTTCTCATATGTTTGACATATTGTAAGGACCAAAGATGAAGATGAGTAAGATCTTAGCTGAGGAAGTGACCATATGGATGGACTACCTAAAGCATTAAATGCTACATTTGATGGTTACACTCCTATTTATCTCAACATGTTGGATAATTTATTTTGATGTTTTTGAAACATTAATTATGTGATTGCCATGGGAATGGCTAGTGAAACATTGTCTTTAGCATTTGGATGTGGAAGCTTATATGTTTCAAGTTTGAATAATTATTTGGAATAATTATGTCATATTTAATTATCCATGCTTCATGTTTATCCTTGCAATGATATTTGATCAATTATAAATTATGTTCAATTGATCAAAAGGTTGAATATTGATTCATATAAAATGGAACTTTCTTAAGAGCAAAACATAGAGATAAATGTTCAAGAAAGAAAGCAATTTCATATTGCAATATGATTTGGTCCATACCTCTCCAACATAAAAACCCATTATGATATTCCAAACAAATATGATTCCAAGCATGCATTGAGATGTATATACATCATGGAATATTCAAAAGAGTTTGATTATTACTCTCACAAAGGATCTTGGATTTAGTGGGAGCATGATGACATTAAGAAAGGAGTTTCTTAGTTATTACATGGTTACATTGGAATCTAACTCTTAAGATTTTGCATAGAGATGCATAATCATATGTATGAGAACTCCATGGATTTAGTAGGATACATTGGAGATGTATTGTTCATATGAGATGGACTACTAAATATGTTTTTCGTTGAAGTTATACACTTTATTCTATTAAATTGGATCCAAAGGGTTGGATTTAATAAAATGTACAAGTGTATTTATCTCATACATAAAAAGAGATTTGTAGGAGTGAATACAATTCTTTGGCGACACAATTACATGGGATGCAATGTGTGTACAAAAAAAGTGCCAAAATTTAAAAAGGGTAGATGGTACAATGAAAAGTGGCAAATGCATATGATGCATACAACATAGTTTAGTTGGAATGGTTTCAAAGAAAGAAAGAGGATTATATACATGTATATAATTAAAGTCATATACATCCTATTAAAACGGCTCTAATAGGAAGATATTTAGATCGTTAGTTCATAGAACTAATAAAAGGTTCTAAACAATGTTAATGTAACAATAGAGTCATAATGGTAGAACTTGGGTCTCATTCGATCTAGATATAGTAATATGACATGATGTGATGCATGGAGATCACGGAGATAGATAAAAGTAATTAACCACATTGAAAGGCACAAACGAGTCTACATTCAAACATGATTGCTAGATGGATTGAATCCATATACGATGAGGTAGCAATTGGCTTTATGCTAGTGGGAGATGTTAAGATGAGCCCTGTAGCCAATTGGGATTGGTTAAGGCTTGATTCCAATCATGCAACAATATCATTCATGTTGAATGATTAGATGTTTTCCTTCATCAATAAGACATCAATTATAATGAGTTATAAGTCTAATTGGATGAAGTCCATGAGATTAATATGCCTTACAAGGAAACTGTAATGGGTTGCAGTTATGAGATTCTTATGCATCAAAGCATAATCTTAAAATGTTTTTGGTCAATGTATCATTGAGACTAGACATCAATGATGCTTAAAGACTGGTACATTCTATGTTCCTTACTTGAGAAGTAAGCAACCGATCTCATAGGTTAAAGTGTATTGATATTTGGAACTAGAATGTAGGTGCTTACCTAGAAGAGCAAGTTCACTGAACATGACCCGCCATGAGAAGTGCATTTGGTATTTCGCTCAAGTGTCAATGCAATACTTCTCATATGTTAGTTGTGTAAATACTCCCCAAACTTGAGACACTAGGTTGTCTTATGTGTGGAGTGCTATGTTTTGATTTCATCCCTACGGGTGCCTAACCAAAGATGTTAAAACATGATGCTTTTGGGTATAACATGAAGCATGTGAAGGCAAATGAGTGGTCAAGATAGGAATCATCACCCCAAGTGATGCAGGGGACATATTCTAGCTGTTCTTGGTTGATTTTAGCTTATTGAAGTCCTTAGCCAAGGTAACTTGAAGATTATAAAAAGAGTTTCTTAAGTCTTTATAAAGCTGATGATCAAACTTTAAGAATGAATATGGAGATCAATAAGAGTAGACATTGCACCATGCTCTTATCATCTTTAGGATATATGATGAGGGAATAAATTACACAGAAAGACTAATCACTGAAAGGTTAAGTCAAACCATCTTGACTCTTCTAACATTTGGGTGGCCATGATGGATTGCTAGATCCCAATCTTAGTCTATGAACTTTAGGTAGTTAACTTGGTTATTGATAAATTTAAAGTAGTTTAAATTTATCTAATTCTAAGTTTAACTTAAAAATTATATATTGAGTTCATTGTCAACATGTTAGAAGCTTAATGGGTCACACACCTAAAATGAATGTTGAAAATAAAATGGGAGAGGTAATTAAGTTGGACTTAATCAAATTATAAGTTATGAACTTCTCATGCACTTGATTAAAATTGTTTAATTAAGTTGTGCCTAATTAATTAAATTGTTTAATTAAATCATTGGGCCTAATTAATTAAATTATTTAATTAAGTCATTGGGCCTAATTGATTAAATTAAACAATTAAGTTATTAAGCCTAATTGATTAAATTTGTTTAATTAAGTTTTTGGGCCAAATTGATTAAAATTTTTTAATTAAATTGTTGGGCTTAATTAATTAAATTGTTTAATTAAGTTATTGGGCCTAATTGATTAAATTAAACAATTAAGTTAATTGGGCTTCTAAAGGACTTAATTAAATTATTTATTCAAATTATTAGATTAATTAGCAATTACAAAATAGTTTTGTACTTAGGGTTTAAAATTAATCCAAGGTAGAAATACCTAGATATAGCCTCCAAACAAAAATGGTGAACGGTTGAAAAGAAAAAGGGTAAACGGCACATTAGAATTCCTTGTATAAAGAAAAAGGGTTTTTTATTCACTCCCTTTTGTGTGTTCAGCGCCACAATTTTGTGTGGATTATGAGTTCATGAAACTTATCTTTGCTAGCACATTGTCAAGGCTTAGCACTCCTAATCCTTAAAGAAGGATTTTCTCATTCATTGGTGTGGATCACCATTAGAGGCTGCACAAGGATTCCTTGGACAGTTTTGGTTTGCAACAACCGGGCCGAGGTGGTTGAGCTTTTAAAGGCTGATTATGTGGTTTAACAAAGGATTCGTCAACCTTTGTTATTCAGGTAAAGTGATATGATCATATTCTTTCGATTTCATTTAATTTTGTACTCAATTTAACATGAAAGAAATCCTGGTTAGGTGAGGCGAAATTTAATTTTCTTTTGAATTTATTTCTGCTGCATTTTATTTGCATTTGATGCATGATCAACCCTAACCCAACAGTTACGACCCTGTCTTAAGCTGTGAATGGCACAAGGACTCAATAGAGGTAATCGATCAAGCCCATGTAAGCCTTATACATTGTCATTATCACTTAACTTATCAATTCTAACTCTAAATGCATCATAACATTACTTAAGCCATAATTTATAGCATAACATTTAATATATGTACATTATGCATGGTCTTGTGTCAAAAACATTTCTTGTCACTTAGAATCAGTATTTCACAAACTAATTTTAGGCTTGCTAACCCATGGTTAACTTGATTTACACTAGGTATTATAACTTATCACATACCAATGCATATATACATAAGTAAGGTCAAACAACCAAACCACATATAGGCCCATTTACCGACTCCAATGGAGTGACATAGTTGTTGAAAATCCTACCAAATGGCGTGGTCATTTCACCAACCGAAAGCTATACATGGCTCCCTTTCGTGTTTAAGAGTTGTGGTGCTCCATATCTACAAAACATGAATTTTTGAAATGGTGAGTACAATTATTGAATGAGGGATATAGAGGGGAATAACAATAGCAAGGAATTGACTTTCAAATCCTTGAACAGTCATTGAAAAACATGCAAATTTTCCTTATACAAAACTATGACGCAATTGGGTTTTACCCATCAAAACATACATAACAATGCATACATAAGGGTTTTCGCCCATAAAACATACATCAAGCATTACATACATCATTTGCAACTTAATGACAGAATGCATGTCACGACTCGGTACTCCCATTGAGCCCGTGACAACCGCCACGAAGCCTCGATAAACATTCTTTACCTGGAATATCCATCGAAACCTCGTAAGACTTTCGTATCAATATTTCCACTTCCCCTGTGAGCAACCATTACTGAAATCATGTTTTAAAGGGATATAGACCATTTTTAATTTGAAATAGTCAAAAAGAGATTTCTACTACATAGGAGTATTTTGGTCATTTTTCACGAAAATTTCAAAATCGGCTAAAAACGTAGTACATAAGTAGAAAACACATATTTCATTGTTAATAATAAATTTAGATGTCTAAAACGTTCGTTTGAAGTGAAATTGTGACTTCTTGAATATAATAAAAATATTCAATAAAATATTCAATTTTCTTATAAAACAATTTTTATAGAAGTATCGATAATCAGAGTACGCAATTACATTTACAATGACACGTGGGCCCCTAGATGACCAAGAAGGTATAAGTTTGTAAACCTTTGCTTTCTAGGATGCAACTCCAAAATTATAGCTCGACGAGATCAATTGTCTATAGACTATCCTGAGCCTGAAATGTGTGAAAATGAGGGTGGTGAGATTATAATCCCAGTGAGAAAACAGACATCATCAAAAATATCTAAAGTCGAGTAAATGGAGACAAATTCAAATTCGTTCTTCGTATTACTGTTCATCTTATCTCAACTCATTTCAATCTAGTAAAATAGAATCATTTTACTCGAATAATTAATATGGCTTATGAATCTCTTAAAAACTTGGTTCTTGCCAAAATCATTCTCGGGGATACCCCGGTCGAAGCATCTAACCTAGACCGTCAAAGCTATTAAATGTCATATACACATGAACATATTTTTACATCTGAAAACATAGCCATTCCTTGGCGTTGGCTGAGTCTCACTCTCACGTGGTGGTCCGCGTGAGGTGCACTCAAACTTTACTTCAGGAGATACCCTCCACATGGCTCTCCGATCGAGGTAAGCTATAACTGATTCTGTGCCCCCTCTCATAGGCTGGTCCACATAACCTTCCACTACAGGGATTATTTTATCTACCATCAATTTCATAAAATTTCAACTGCATGACATGGCAATTTATTTCTACCTAGCCTCTCAAGGCTGAATACACAATGCATATAATTTCAACACAAATACTAGTTCAGCCATTCATGCTCACATATTGCTATAAGCCATTCGATTTAAACACAATTTATAACACAACAAGTAGACAATCTCCAATTACTCTATTTTCCAAAATCATTATTCGATTTCCAGAAAATTTATAAAATTCATTTCATTAAATCACATTTTGTTTATAAAACATAAAGATTTTTCCATTTAAACTCATTTTCCATAAAATCACAAAATCAGATATAAACCACTTTAGATATTTAAAATGATAGTAAGGTTACTCACAGTATTAGGAGTTCGAAATACTCCTATTCTCGATCCTCTAGCTTGTCGCGTCCCAATTTCGTGAGCCATGACCGGCGCATGGACCCAATGAGTATAGCTCACCAAGCCCAAGCAAGCCTACTTTCATTTACTTTACTCCACGTATGGTCGTGTGAGGCATCCATACGCATGCACCCAATGCACACAAAGCCAACTCATAATGGCATTTTCAAACAGAATATGCATATACATACTATTCAATCATGTAACTTAATAATGTACATTACATGTACATATTCACAATACAAAAGGCGTATGACTTTCAGTGGAGAATTTACAAAATACAAGCAACTATTGAATGCCGGACACTAACCAGGAGACGAACTACAATGATCCTTCGATCTAGGATTCGACAATCTCCTGATCTGAAAACATGAATTTTTGAAAACGGTGAGTACAATACTCAGTGAGCAAACATTAGGTAGAAACAAGCAATAATATCCAGGAAGGATTTAAAACCATGATGCACAAACTTGGAACAAACCATTTTGATTCAATTCAATATCAAATAATTTCCCTCAATTTAAATTAATTTATAATGAGAGAGTACTCAAGTTCACGCATATTTACACATAGATAAAAATCACACACGATTACATACACCACACCCTTTTTCTTTCAATCTAGTCCACTCTGTACTCGCATAGGCATATATAAACACATATATAAACACAAATACCGCCACTATCTCACCAGCTCATGTGCAACCCCCACATCGCGCACATAGCTAGAGTTATTGTTTGCATCCACCCACATAGTGCACATATTTGGATTTATCGTGTGCATGCACCTACATCGTGCACATGTACGGTTATAATTCTCACATAATATTACTAGTCAATACATATCACACATCTACACATATATAGCAGCATAATATAGGGGCAGATGAATTCATGCCTTTATGCATATCACATTTCACAACATTAAACATTTTTATTAAGGGCTTGTTCCCCAGCACGCATTTTAAGAAAATTTGGATAAAATCATTCAAAAATTTCATCTCAATATATGTGTATTTCCCAAAACAATTTGAAATGCAAGTTCACTCACCTCGTCAGGAGTGTAAAATACTCTTGTTTCCGAGTTCCACTATACTGAATTTTTCTCGCTTCTGGGGGACCCACCACCTATATCAAATTTTTGACACATTTTCAATTATTTGTGTCAAACTACTATAAATTATTTCAAGCTCTTCATGCATGGAAATGGGATAAAAATTGTTCGGACAGTCATTTAATTGCGATGTCCAACCAGTTTGCCTATGCCCGGCTTAATTTGTTAAAACCCTTAATCTAACTCCGAGTTGACCCATTTCAATTTCTAACAATCCACTTATACCCACATTACTCAATGATAGCAAACACAGGTCAATTTATCAGTCCTAAATGGCAAATTAAGCTTTACCCCTATTAGGTAAAAATTTTAATTTTTGCACCAAAAATTCCCATTTAATTCCTACCTTCATAATTCATCAAATATTACCAAAATGCCCTAATATCTCATCAATTTCCTCAATTTCCAGCAGCCAATTCCTCTAAAAAAAATTCAACCAAAAATGGTGCACTAATACCAAAAATTTTCCTATTTAATTTTTTCTCTCCATAATTGATCAATTTCAAAACCGTTTCATTTGAAATGAAATCATTTCATTTCACACACATTCCCTAAGGCATTCGGTCATTGAAGATTCATGGGAAAAATCATTTTTTTTTTGTTGTTTTGCTTACTAACATGCCAAACTATCTCTAAACACTAACATAGTCCAAAATCAAATTATTCCAACATCTTTCTCTCTCTAAACCCATTTGACCAGCCCTAGATTCACCATGAAAACATGCATTTCAAGCATGGAAAAATAATGGAAATAGCTTAGAAATAAGAGATCTCAAGCAAAAATGAAAAATCATACCTTTTTGTTCTTGATTTCCTTGAATTTCCTTACTTTTTCTTTGAATTTTCTCCCTTTAGGGTTTGTTTTTGGTTTCTCTCTCTCTTTTCTGGTTTTTGGCTGACCAAGGGGTTGAATGGGCTGATTTTTATGGCTTTTTATTAGTTTAATAAAATAATATTATTTTATTTAAATATTAAATATTTTATTAATTTTTTTTCTAGCCATCCATTTTACTTTCTTTTTCCACCATACATTCCTCTTTACTTTTCCATGTCTTAGATGAAGTTTTTAGACTTTTCCAAAGTCTTGGTGGAGTAATTTTGTAAAATTACACTTTTGCCCCCGTAAAAGTGAAAATTTACATTTTTGCCCCAAAATTAAAAAATTACCAAATTTTATATTTTTCACTCCTCATACTCATATCATACTCCAATTAATCAAATTTGATCCAAATTCTCTTGAAAATTCAATTTTTGTCCTCAAGTGGTAAAATTACGATTTTGCCTCTATACTCCAAAATGTACCGGAATTACATTTTTCTCACTTTTCAACCTCAAATAATACTTCAATTGATCAATCTTAATCAAATGGGGTCAAAATCTTTTCTACAAATTCTTGTTTTGTCCTTTAGTGGTAAAATTACCATTTTACCCTTAATCGGTCAGTATTCTCGATTAACTCTAAATTAGACCTCGAACTCCGAATCACTTTTTTAAATCATTATGTGGGTTTTAGAATTTTCAAATTCCTCTTAGAATTTCCATTTGAACTTGTTCGAAGCTCGAATCAACTTGGTTGTACCACTCGGTACAATACCGTCTTTCAACGAGCTTGACAGGTTCTCACATAACACAATGTCTTTACTTTTATCAGATTGCTCACCACTTAGACATAGTGCACCATAAGCAATTCACCACATTGATGTTAAACCGTTATAAAACCAATTCAGGCTCAATATATATACACATGAAATGGGATGCAAACTGTTCGGGTAACTATCTAAAACGGTGTTCAATGTAGACTCAATTATGCACCCAATTAAAATGGTGTTGGCCTAATTCGATTTATTACCCGGTTAATTGGCCAACACATCCAATTTAACTCTAATTAATTCCATTTCTCTGCCAACACTCCAATTCATCAAATACTAATCAATTAACATGAAATGTGGCAAAACCACTTTCATATTCCATTTTGGAATATTCGACCAAGGTGTGTCCACTAACACTAAAATTTTTCAAGCTACATTCTTACACCATAAATCATTAATTCCCACACCATAAACCATTATTTCCCTAGCAAATCACTTGAATTAATATCACATTATTCCCCACCATTCACATGGAAAAATTTGACTATGGTGAGTGCACTAACAATGTAATTTTCCATGCTTGATCCTCACCCCAAAAATCATTAATTCCAATTCAAATCACTTGAAATTCAATCAAATTCATTACCAATAATTCACATAGGAAATTCGACCTATAAGGGTTTAATGTGAAATTTATGGTTTCATGCTAAATATCATCATTTTCGATTTTCATCACCACCATTCATTAAAACCATTAAATCCTAACCAATTAACATAAAATGTCACAAAATTCCATTCCAATATCCACTCTATAAAATTTGGCCTTGATGGGTTACTAAAGAATATGTAATTTTCATGCTTGATTTTTATGCTACATATCACTAAACACATAAAAACACTTGATTAACATGTTTTCTAACTAAACTAATCATCAAATCCTCTTTCTAGGTGTTTGACCAGCAAGAGACCCATCATGAAACCTTGATTCTCAACTGTTTAAAATGGAAAATAATGCACAAGAATGATAGATCACTAGCCAAAATCAAGAAATTTTACCTTTTTCATTTGTTTCCTTGAATTCTCACAATTTTCTATTGAATCTTGGTGCCTAGGGTTTTTGTTCTTTCTTTGTTTCCTTTTCCTCTTGCTTTGGCCGAACCTTATGAAGGAGATGGGGATTTATGGGCTGATTTTTATAAGGAAATTAATAAAATAATTAAACTTGACACATGTCATTTTATTATTGGTCCATAAGTTAAATACTTATCCTTTAAATCTTTAATTCACCACCACATAAAACACTTTAATTCTCCTCCACATAAATTGTTAATGTATGAATTCTATGAGAATGACAAGTGTTGGTGGTGTAAAATTACCATTTTACCCTCGGGTGGCAAAATGACTATTTTGCCCATATGCTCCGAAAAATACCGAAATTAAAATTTTTCACTTCCAAACTTCAAATTAGACTCCAAATGATCAATCTCAGTAAAAAATTTCATCCAACATCCAAATCTAATCCTTGGGTGGCAAAATGACCATTTTGCCCCTAGATTGTCAATATTCCAAATTGACTCCAAATCAGCCTTCGAACTCCGAATCATCATTTTAAGTTATTCTTGGACTTTAAAATTCTCAATTTCATCTTAAAATCTTCATTTGAACTTGTTCGAGGCTTAAATAGACTTAGTTGTACCTCTAGTTACAATACCGACTCTTGATAATTTTTCGGGGCTTTCCAAATATGCAAGCACTCTATCAATCACATGTATGACATGACAGATATTTTAAAAGGTCGGGTTTGACAATGCATACTTAACCTTAATCATCGTGCATGAACTCCAGGAGTATTATCAATCCCACAAAGGCTAAATGCGCATTTAATGTACTTCGACCCTTACTTTTTAATTGGGTGCTTCGACTCTTTTCTTTGGTGTTTTACTTTTGCCCCACTAAGGCCATGCAATGCATCATCGAACATGACATTCACATAACATAGCATTCACATGAAACCATTTTATACATCACACAACATTCAATCACAAGCCATTGTATAACTCAAAACATGCACTTCAGCATCTTAAGAATCTCATCTTATTTAGGGCTTGATCAACATCATAAGGAAATCTGCTTGTCCCAATGCAATTATTTTCTGCAAAACCTTTACATAGTAACATACTTAAACCTCATTTCATGCATTTACAAAATTATTTGAATGTAATATCCATTCACCTTTTCATTTTACTGTTGTTCTATTTTTTACTCACGTAAGTATACGTATCACAACGATAATATAGTAACGAGTAGAGTGTTGATCCCATAGAGAATTGAATTACTTCTTACTGTTAACTACTAAAGTTGTAACACCTTAATCTTATCCAAACAATTAAATTTAAAATTATTAAAAAGAAAAATTAAACTAATAAACTGAAACTAAAATTAAATAGTAAATTTGTTTTATAAAACTCACTTAATTACCAGACCTAAGATTCTAATGTCCCTTAATACTTCATGTCACAACCCGAACTCCCTATCGAGCCTGTGACAACCGCCGCGAAATCTCGATAGGTATTCACACCCCGAACACGGACCGAAACCTGGCAAGGCTTTTGTATCAGCTTTCTTACCTATCCTATGGGCAATCGTTGCCTCACAAGGGTATTTTGGTCTTTTTTTTTTCTAAAAAATTTCAAACTTGACCAAAATGTAGTACGTGAGTTGAAAACACATATTTCGTAATCAAAAATAATTTTAAATGTCTAAAACTATCATTTTAGAAGAATTTATAACTAGTTGATAAAACAAAAATATTTAATAAAATATTTCCTTTTCTTATAAAACAATATTTATAGAAATATCCGTAAATCATTTTTACAGTGTAAAAGCAAAATAAATTCTTTCATACAATGCTATAGATAACCAAAGTATGAAGTTTTCTTTACAGTGACACGTGGGCCCCCAATTAACTACGAAGATATAAGACTGTGAGCTCTTACTTTCTAGGTTGCAATTTCGAGATTAATTCTCGTTTTAATTGACTATCCATAAACTGTTATGAGCCTGAAATATGGATAGGAAGAGGGGTGAGATTATAAAATCCCAGTGAGTAAACAGATACCATCTAAAGTATCTAAAGCCGGGTAAATGGAGACAAATTTCAAATTCTTTCTTTGTATTACCATTCGTCTTATGTTAACTCATTTCAATTGAGTAAAGACAAATAAAATATTCTATCGAGCAAAATAGAATCGTTTTACTCGATTAAATTAATATTACTTATGAATCTCTTAAAACTTACTTGGCTTATGCCAAAATCATTCTCGGGGATGCCCCGGTCGAAGCATCTGACCGAGACCGCCAAGGCTGTTCAATGTAGCATACAACTGAACATATTTTTACATATAAATATCTAGCCATGCCTTGACGTTGGCTGAGTCTCACTCTCACGTGGTGGTCCACGTAAAGTGCACTCAAATCTTTACCTCCAGAGACACCCCACACACGGCTCTCCGATCAAGGTAAGGTATATCTGATTCTGTGCCCCTTCTTATAGATTGGCCCATAGAACCGTCCATTGTAGGGATTATGGATTAATTTATCTACCACCTGATTTATAAAATTTCTTTATCTGCATGACATGGCAATTTGTTGCAACCTAGCCTCTTAAGGCTGAATACACAGTACTTGTAATTCTAACACAAAATCAATTTAGCCATTCATGCTCATATATTGTCATAAACCATTAAATTTAAACACAGTTTACAATATAACAGTAAACAATCTCCAATTACTTTATTTTTCAAAAATCATCATTTAATTTCTGAAAAATTCATAAAATTCATTTTAATTTATAAATTCACACTTTTCGCATAAAACAAAGCATTTTTACCATTTAAAATTCATTTTTCACAAAATCACCAAATTAAATAAAATCTACTCTAGATAATTAAGACGATAGTAAGTTCACTCATCGTACTTAGGAGTCGATATACTCCTAATCCCAGTCTCCAAATACAATCTCTGTACTTTTACCAATGTAGTTTGCTCACCAACATTGGGCTTTTGCTATTTCTTTATGATCTTTGGGCCTTCTCCATGGGCTTTTCCTCTTTTTCTTCCCATTGGGCTAAGCCCATTTATTTTTCCTATTGGGCCTTGCCCAATTTTTTTCTCCATTGGCCCACTTTTATTTTTCCTATTCTTTCATTTTCATTTTTATTTCTTTTTTTTTCTTTCTCTTCCACGTCTTTTTCTTTTTCTTTCTTCCTCCAGTTGTGGTTTCCTTCACCATGGCAGCCCGTTCTCCACCGGTCAGCTCCTCTGTTCCTCCTCC
Organism: Theobroma grandiflorum; assembly: GCA_036013995.1. NCBI lineage: Eukaryota > Viridiplantae > Streptophyta > Magnoliopsida > Malvales > Malvaceae > Theobroma > Theobroma grandiflorum. The sequence goes on from CP142126.1 coordinate 13,870,452, forward strand.
ACTGCCAGTAGTGGCAACCCTTCCATTTCCTCCTCTTTTTTCACTCACTGTGGCAACACTTTTCTGCCCTTTTTCATCTTCAAAATCAGCAGCTAAAAGCTACCCATTTCACCCGAAAATTTCAGCAATAATAGACCAAAAATTCTACACTTTTCTATTCTGTTTTTCTGCACTCAAAAAAATCAGCTCTTTATCACCTCCAAGAACTTGCAAAAGTTCGGCCTTCCTTCCTCCCCCTCCTTCACGGCTTTTCTTGTGTTCGTTCCTCCCTCTTTTCCATCCTTCCTCTTCTCCTTTCCTCACAGTCTTCTTTTCCTTTCTAGACTCTTCTTTTATTCTTTTCTTTGTCTCCTTTTACCCTCTTTGACTGAGCCTCTCTCTCTCCCTTTCTTCTTTCACTTTAGCCGACCCTCACTTCCATCATTTCATTTCTTTCTTTTGTTATTTTGTCTTTCTTCCTTTGTCCATTCTTTCTTTCATTTCTTTACTCTTTCTTTGTGGCCAGCCCCCACTTCTTTTATCCTCACCTTTCATTCTTCCTTATTTATTTTCTTGTCTTGCACCTTTCCCATCCTCCACACACACACACACATTCTTTTTTTTGACTTTTCTTTGTTTCTTTTATTTTGTCTTACTTTTCTTCTTGTCTTATGTTCATGTGGTCACTCATGTATATAAACAAATATTTGTTTGACTTTTCCACTACCTTTCTTTATTATTTCTTCACCTATTTTACTTTCATTTTATTTTTATTTATTCAAACTAATAAAATTTACATACTATACCTTAATTTCATTTTATTCAATATACCTCCATTAAATTTTCATATTCTAAAATTAATACTTCCAATACGTGTAAAAATTATAATTTCTATTTATTTTCCTTCTATTACATGTGTATAACCAAAATATTGAAATTAAATTTCAACGCGGTGTCTCCATAATATTTAAATATTTACTCACCGCGTTTACTCGACAAAAATCACGTCGTACGTTTTCTGCCATTTTCCTTCAAAATTGTTCCTTATTTCTTCTCCTCCACTTAAATTAGTCATATTCCATTTTTCATGACTAATTTCGACAATAAATAAAATTTTAATATTTTAATAATATTTTATTAAATAAAATATTATTTTATTCAAAATATTTTAATTGTCTTATTTGGTCCTGAAACACATTATTATGTGTCGGTTTACTTCCAAATCATCCTTTATCGGTCTTTAGCATGCTAATATGCATCAAATAATCACTCGTTTGTTCGATAATATCTTATTGGTGTCCAACAAGGGTACGAGGTATTACACTTCATCTGATTATTGTCTCTCTTTCTTAACTCAGTTCATGGATTAAATTGCTAACCTAAAGTCTTAAATTATTTATAAGCCTTTGTCAAGTTTCTCATAAAAATACCTCTCCCTATTAATTTACTATATGTCCATGCAAATTAAATTGAAGAAAGATTTATTAAGTTCATGCTCTAATTTTGGCTACATATGGCTTATAGGTATATGTCTACCCTATATGCAAATCAAACCACCTACTTAACCAAGTACATTTGATCATATGTTATTTTATTCAAGGTCTACCTAAATCTCCCTCGTCAAGGTTTAACCTAGGTTTCTAATTCAATCTAATTGGTAGCCAATCAACTAGAAGCATTAAGAACATAATAAAATAAACAACTTAAATCCATCAAACATAAGTAAAAGAAAGATAAATAATTTAGACTACATATTGAGTTCAATCATAATCTTAGATTAGATAGTTTTGTTCCCCATAAAGTCACACATCCTCATTGAATAAAGTTTAAACATTAAAAACAAAACTAAGAGAATAAGAGAATAAAAATATAGAAAAAAACCAAGGATTGTATTGTTGGTATCCAAATCTCCTTGAATCCTTTAAATTTTTCTTAGCTTCAATAACTCTATGGCTTGACTCTCAGCTACTAATTTGGTGTTTCGTTTTCTTTTCTCTAAAAATCCTCCAAAAGGTTATTTTTATCGGTATTTGAAGTTAGGCCAAGTTAGATGAAGAAAGAAGTAAATTCCAATTAGGATTCCTCATCAAACTACATGGGTCATTGCCTTACCCAATTAATTAGCAGAAATTATAATTGCTCTAAGACTACTATAGGATGTCAAATTTCACAAGATTTTTGACCTCCTTACAAGCTGAAATGGGTGAAGTGATTAACATAAAAGTTATAGATTTTTCTCTTATCTTTCCAATGGTTTAAGAATCATCTCATTTGGAGTTTTTTGAGAGAGTTATGGTTGAAATATCAAAACATATGCAGTGGAAGTCTGCACCTCAAAATTACTCTTATTCTTCTACTACTAAAATTCTTCTTTCATCAAATACTTGTAAAAGTACAAATAAATCAACAACAACCTATCTTAGCCACATTAACACCAAATTAAGCATAAAATTAACTATGATTAGATTGACTTATCTAAATTAACTAATTTAAAATAATTAAATAAAATATACTAATTTATATGCATTACTACAAGAACTAAGCTAAATTACTATCAAAATTAAGCTCAAATAACTCTATATCATAAAGTTATCACACCCCTAAACTTAATATTTTACTAGTCTTCAAGAAAAACATAAAAAAGAAACTAACTTAAAAAAATTAAATTAAGATAATGAGAACTAAAATAAATATAATTACTCCTACTACTACTACTACCAGAGATAAAGTGCACCAACTCAATGATTCTCCTTAATTTTCTCAAAAGTATGTCTAGCAATCATTTACCTAAGGAAAAATATAGGCATAATTCAAATTAATATTTCAATTCTAATGCAAGCACATTCTCGAATGGATTTCCATATGTGTGTGAAGTCTTTTACCAAGAATATCATGACATCTGGATGAGTTTATGATAACACAAATTTCAAATTAGTATTAGATTCTGTAAGTTTACTTTTCATCTCTCTCTCCATTAATGTAGACTAACACCAAGCTAGGGATCAATAAGACTTTAATAAGCTTGTAATGTATGTCTAGGGTCAAGGTAGGATACAAGATAATAATGTGGCTCAAATCACCCTAAACACATAATTATTCTATGTGAGACCCTGTCAAGCTCGTTAAAAGACGGTATTGTACCGAGTGGCACAACCAAGTTAATTCAAGCTTCGAACAAGTTCAAATGGAAATTCTAAGAGGAATTTGAAAATTTCAAAACCCACAAAATGGTTTAAAAAGGTGATTCGGAGTTCGAGGTCCAATTTGGAGTTAATCGAGAATATTGACCGATTAGGGGTAAAATGATAATTTTACCACTAAAGGACAAAATGAGAATTTTTAGAAAAGATTTTGACCCCATTTGATTAAGATTGATCAATTGAAGTGTTATTTGAGGTTGAAAAGTGAGAAAAATGTAATTCCGGTACATTTTGGAGTATAGGGGCAAAATCGTAATTTTACCACTTGAGGACAAAAATTGAATTTTTGAGAGAATTTGGATCTAATTTGATTTGGAGTATGATATGAGTATGAGGAGTGAAAAATATGAATTTTGGTAATTTTTCATATTTTGGGGCAAAAATGTAAATTTTCACTTTTACGGGGGTAAAAGTGTAATTTTACAAAATTACTCCACCAATACTTTGGAAAAGTCTAGAAACTTCATCTAAGACATGGATAAGTGAAGAGGAATGTATAGTGGAAAAAGAAAGTCAAATGGATGGCTAGAAAAAAATATTTAATATGTAAATAAAATAATATTATTTTATTAAACTAATAAAAAGCCATAAAAATCAGCCTATTCATCCCCTTGGTCAGCCAAAAACTAGAAAAGAGAGAGAGAAACCAAAAACAAACCCTAGAGGGAGAAAATTCAAAGAAAAAGTAAAGGAATTCAAGGAAATTAAGAACAAAAAAGTGGTAGGTCCCTCGGAAGCGAGAAAAATTCAGTATAGTGGAACTCGAAAACAGGAGTATTTTACATTTTACATTCCTGACGAGGTGAGTGAATTTGTATTTCAAAATGGTTTTGGGAATGATAAACGTATTTGAATAAAATGCTTGAATGATTTTATTCAATTTTCTTTAAAAAGAACGGGTACCATGGGAACAAGCTTTTCGTGAAATATTATTTTCACTGATATGAAATTTGATTATGCTGAATTATGCTCATCTATATGATGCTTGTATTGTTAAGAAATTATGTGAACTTGATGTAATCGTGCACGTGTGGAATGGGTAATGCACATGCCTGTAATGGTGTGCAAAGAGGGATGCTGAGTGATACCCCTCACCGAGAAATTCTCCGCTTGGGAACTTGGAAGGGATGCTGAGTGATACCCTTTGCCAAGTGCTCTGATAAGACTCTGCTGTTGGTCCCAAATATAGGTGCTAGAGGGGGGGGGGTGAATAGCACTATATCGGCTCTTTTGGTGGGATTGAGACTTGATCTCAAAACAAAGAAAGTATAACAATGAAAGCAATGCACAAAGGATTTATAGTGGTTCGGTCCAAGACCTACATCCACTACCTTGATTATCCAACCAAGGATTTTCAAACCAAACACTAAGATGATGGAATTCACAAGCTTCCACCAAACTTTTACAATGGCTTTTCCAAGGCTTAGCCACAACCTTTACACTAGTTTTTCACGGGATCAACTAAAACCCAATGTGGTTTTCCAAGGCTCAACCACAACCTATCACTAGTTTTTTTCGAGCTAAACTAAAACCCGAAGGTGGTTTTTCAAGGCTAAACCACAACCTATCTCTAGTTTTTCACGGGCTAAACTAGAACCCACAAGCACCCAAGCAAACCTTGCTCGATGCAAACACTTAGAGTGAAACACTCACTCTAAGAATATAAAGATAGAAAGAATGAAGTACCTAGTGATCACACGGTTGATCTATGTGGTACAAGTTTGAGTGCTAAACATAAATACAAAGAATAGGCGTTAAGGTTCAATGAAGAGTACAAAGGATTTTTAGGTTTTGCTACTCTTTCTGGCTTTGAATATGATGGTGTCTTTGAGTATGAAGCCAAAATGTGTTAAAGGTTCTCTTGAGTTGTCAAAAGTTGGTTCTTTGGCATTTGAAGATCCTTTTGTAGTTGAAGAAGCTAGTTTGATGGTTGTTGGGATGTTTATGACCGTTAGAAACAGTTTGGGGAAGATTCTAACCGTTTTCTTGTCTTGTAGTGGCCTGGCGGATGTAGCAGACAGAAAGCACTTAGTCGACTAAAATTTTTCCTTTTGGTTGACTAAGTTGGTTCTGCTTCAGACGTAGATTCCAGTGATCGCTTAGTCAACTAACCCCCTTATCTTGGTCGACTAACTTGATTCTATTTTTTACCAAGCTTCACCTTTTCACTTCTCCGTTTTGACCTTTGTTCAGCAAATGATCTTCTTTGACATATCAGGGGATTTCCTTTATAATGATCATCCTTGTTCCTTATCCAAATCATATCTTTAAGTGCTCATTAGGAAGATTGAAATATTATTTCTTTGTAGTTATTTCCCATGCACACTTAGTTAGAAATGTTAGACACAAATGACATGGGAATGTTTTATTATCATCAAAAACTAATGGAGTCAACAATCTCCCCCTTTTTGATGATGACAAAACATCCCTTGATTAATAGCATGGTGCCTTTTTAATATCGTTTTCAGTTTCTACAGAAAATAAGGATTGTTCCCCCTAAGTTCATGCTCCCCCTAAGTGTGTTCATTTTTCATCCATTCCAGCAAGTTTTTATCCAAGTTATATTCTTAGTGACATTGTATATTCTTGCTTTGGATATAAAATGTTCATATATGTAGATTTTAAGAACAAATGACATGTTAACATATTGTTATCAATTTTTTATATCTACAATTTTCTGTCAACTAGCATGTAGGTTTAAATTTCTTCATGTTAGCTCCAGATTTCATTCACACCATCATTTTTGCAGCAAACTCTTATGAATCATCATTTATATGTACTCAAGCACATGTTTTACTTTGCATTATTGTCTCAGAAATGATTTATCAACATAATAACTCAATTATGTCATAAATATCATTTTCAGAGTTCAAACACTTTAAGCAACTATCAACAAGCATATTCAAGACATTCATAAAGTAAGCTAAAATTAAAAGTATTGTTTGAATGCCATTTTGGCATAGATATCCAACAAAATAGTAATCAAAAATAATGTTCTATAAATACCCTTAGTCATGTTTTTGCTACTTATCTACCCTAAAAGTCTGGTACCTCTACATTCAGGATTTTTGTTTTTCTTTATATGTTTCCTAAAGGTCTAGTACCTCTATCGTCAGATTTTTTTTTTATTTTTCTTGTGAATACTACTCCCCTTTTTTGTCATCATCCGGGAGGGGGTCTGAGGTGTCAATCTTCAGAGGGAGATGGTGTAGACTCAGGGGACATAGTTTGTTCCCACCACGGATTTAGGGGAATAAGAGAGGGTGGTCTTAAAAGGGGTTGAGAGGTTGCTTCTGGAGTTTGCTGAGGAGATGTTTCTGTAGCTTTTTCTAGAGTTGCCTGATCGGAGACTTCTATTGGAGCTTGAGAAGTGCTTGCAAGAGGTGACTTTGTCTTTTTTGCTAATCTTGAAGACTTCTTTTTTCTTGGAGGAACTGATTTTCTTGCTGTCTTCTTCTGTCTCATGGCAGGTGGCTGAGGCTTAGATGCAGGAGCTGTGTCTTTTACTTTAGCCTTTCCTGTTTTCTTCCCTTTTCCTGCAGCTCTTTATTCTAAGGTCATTGCTTGAGCAGCTTGAGTTGCTGCTACCTCTTTTTCTACTTGCTCTTCTCTTGCCATCTGATAGAATAGTCCTATGATAGACACTTCATCAGAATGAGGAGGTGATGTTTCTTGTTCAGGATTCGATGGAGGCTAGTGCTCAAGAGAACCAAGTGGTGACCCAAGTACCTCAGTACCTTGTTCAAACGTTTCCTTTGCTGCTGAGGTGGTTTTGTGGGGTTCTTCAATTTCTGGTTCAGGGTCATGATGACTAGGGCTTGCACTCTAGTAGGCTGATCCTTCAGCTTGAAATTCATATCCCTCTAGTTGCAATGCTGATCCTTCAGCACCTTGTCCTTCGGTGCCATGCTCTTAGGAGTAGAGGAGTCAGCATCAGCAGGTTCAGTTGGCATGCCAGATTTTACTTTCAAACTTGCCCCAATTTCATTCATTTTTTCTTCAATTTTTACAAGTCTAGCTCCCTGATCAGTGAGCTTTGCATCCATTCTCATTAGCAGATTGAACATGACTTCATTGGAAAATGAAGGGGTTGGTATTTTTGGTTGTGTGGGGGCTGCCTCTAGTTGAGTTTGAACTGAAGTGATCTTCGAGGTATTGCTGAAGGTGTCCTCATACACTCTGTATCCCATTTTGATCAAACTTTCTAGATAGATTGGTTGGTCTCTACTCTTGACCATATCCATATCATACCTCTTAGCTCATACTCTTTTTTTCTTCACAAGAGATGTGATCACATTCCCATAAGGCAAATAGATCTTCTCCAGTTTACATGCTGCTCTCATCCTTTCAATCATGAATTGTCCCAAGTTCAGAACTTCACTAGTGAATGCATGCTCCATCAGCCAAAGGTCTTGAAGGCTGATGTAGCTTAAGCTACCACTCCTACCATGCAGATTTACAGCTACAAAGTAATGCAGGATTCTAAATTGTGGACTAATAATCAGTCTTGCATTGTTCTTTGAGGAGAATTTCTCTTTCTTTCTAGTGACAATTTCCCATACAGAAGCAGGATCATACTTGTCAAGCATGTCATACTCTGCATTTTCTCTTTCTATTCCTAGCAGGTTACTCAAGTCTGAGGCTGTAACTAAAAATTCCTTCCCATTTAGAAAAACATTCAGATTCTCTTCAGAATAGTCCTTTGAATCATCAAGCTCTCTTTCACTAAATGCGATGCTAGCATAGAATTCTTTAACTAAACTAGCACTATACGTTCTGTCTTTGAAAGAGCTATACTCCTTAATGCTCAGTTCATTAAAATAATCTGTCAGGTTTGTTTGGAGTTCAAGAGTTTCACTGAAGCTCTCCCAGTCAATTTACTTTCCACATGTAATGGGAGCATTTTCGATTTTCCTAAACCTTTCTTCATGAATTTTGTTCCTAAATTTTAGGGAAGAAGCAGATGAAGTACCTTTTTCTCCTTTGCTCTTCTTTCCCAGTTTCTCAGTCTTCTTCTTTTTCTCTTTTCGCATTCTCTTCTCAAAACCTTTTCCAGACTTTTTTGTTGCAGAACCCGATGCTTCTTTTTGCTTTTTCTGTGGGTGCTCAGCTTCGGGGTTTTCTTTTGCTGGTCTCTTCCCTTTTTTCTTTGCAAGTAAATCCTTAAGAAGGGTCGACTTGGCCATTATGATTTCTGAAGATGTTTTTCACTTAAGGTTCCAAGAGATGATAGAATGAGGGTTCTCGGTTGATTTCAGAAGAGGCAAGAAAACAAATAGGATTGTTAGGGTTGAGAAAATCGGTTATCAGAAGGTTAAAAAGTGATTGACAGTTTCTAACTTAGAAAACCGTCCGCCTCCCTCTTAAAAGATGGCTAACTTTCCAAAATTTTAAAACTCTCTCTTTTGTTTTCACTATTTACTGCTTTAGGTTTTCCCTTTTTATTCTGTCACCCGGTAAACACAAAATCCCATCAATTTAATCCTATATCAAACAGCCATCAGTTCTTTTGATTTAATGGAACATAATGCTCTTAGTTGACTGAGTTTTACACTTTAGTCGACTAAGTCTCTTCTGTTTTCCTCTATTTAGTCTAGACTTCTTCCTATAACTCTTCCAAACAAGTTCAATCCTAATCTTAGATTAAATAGTTTAGTTCCCCATAAAGTCACACATCCTCATTGAATAAAGTTTAAACATTAAAAGCAAAACTAAGAGAATAAGAGAATAAAATGATAGAAAAAAACAAGGATTGTATTCTTGATCTCCAAATCTCCTTGAATCCTTCAAATGCTTTTTATCTTCTATGACTTTGTGTGTCACGACCCGAAACTCTCATCTAGCCCGTGACAACCGTCGCAATGTCCCGACAGATATTCAATTCCCCGAATGCCTCTCAGGACCTCGCAAGGCTTTCGTATCAGTTTTTTTATCTCCCTTGTAAGCAACATTTAGTCAATTTTTTTTTTTGAAGATCTCAAAACCCGGCCAAAAACATAATAAATGTGTAGAAGACACAGTTTCCATAGTTGGAAAATAAATTTAAACATCTAAAACATTGGTTCGAAGCAAAATTTTGAACATATGAATATAATAAAAATATTCAATAAAATAACATTATATGTATTTTTATAAAACAATATTTATAGAAACGTCGGTACATAATTTTTGTAAACTTAAAAATTGAATATATTTATACATACTAAAATGCAAGTAATCAAAGTATAAAATTACTTTTACAATGACACATGGGCCCACTATGTACAACTATGTACCTTAAATGTACTGAATTCCAACTCCGCCTAGTTCTTGATGCCACGGTTATCTAGTGCTTTTCTCGAGCTTGAAATGGGTGGAAGAGAAGGTGGTGAGATTATAAAATCCTAGTGAGTAAACAAATACCAGCTAAATTATCTAAAGTCGAGTAAAAAGGAGACAAAATTTCAAATTTCTTTCTTTGTACTACCATTCGTCTTATCTCAACTCATTTCAATTGAGTAGAGACAAATAAAACATTCTATCAAGCAAAATAGAATTATTTTACTCGATTAAATTAATATTTAGTATGGCTTATGTATTTCTCAAAATCTTAACTTGGCTCTTGCCAAAAATCATTCTCGGGGATACCCCTGCAAAGGCATTTGACCGAGACCGCCAAGACTATTCAATGTCATATACACATGAATATATTTTTATATCTAAAAATCTTATCTAGCCATGCCTTAGCGTTGGCTGAGTCTCACTCTCACACGGTGGTCCACGCGAAATGCACTCAAACTTTACCTCCGAAGGTGCCCCACACACGACTCTCTGATTGAGGTAAGATAAGTCTGATTCTGTGCTCCCTTTCTTAAGCTAGCCCACAGAACCGGTGTCACTGCAATGATTATTTTATCTACCACCTTATTTATAAAATCTTAACTAGCACAATATGGCAATTTATCACAATCTAGCCTCTTAAGGCTGAAAACACAGTATATATAATTTTTGCATAAACTAGTCTAGCCATTCATGCTCATATAATGCTATAAGCCATATAATTTAAAACACAATTTATAACACAATTAAACCATCTCCAATTACTCTAATTTCAAAACCAATTTTTCCATTTTTCAAATCAATTTATAAAAATTCAATTTATTTAGTAAATCCAATTTATTTTATAAATTTCACATTTTTCTCGTAAAATCAATAATTCACCCAATACAATAATTTTTCATAAAATCTTTAAATTTAATAAAATCTACTCTAGATAATTAAGATGATAAATTGTCCACTCACAGTTCTAGGAGTAGAGATACTGCTATCCTCCGTCATCGGGTACAGTCTCTTACCCGAAATCAATTTGCTCACCACTTATCCATAATCTGTGACATAAAATTTAATAAATTGTGTCAATTTATCATAAATTATTTCAAGCTCTACATAATGCATGGGAATGGGGTAAAAATGGTTTCGGACAGTCGTTTACTCGCTGTGTCTGACCGACTCGCTTACATACGTCTAAATTTCTATAATCCTTAATTTAACTCCAAATAGATTTTTTTTCAGCTTCTATTCCTCAATTACACCCAATTTGACTTAATGTTCCTCAGTGTGATGCAATTTATCAGTCCTAGTCGTAAATTACGAAAATACCCCTAGTGGGTAAAAATTTTAATTTTTCTTTGAAAATTTCCATAATTTTCCTCTAGCCATAATTCACTATTATTCATCATAATACCTCAAAATAAACTCAAAATCAGCAACATTTCTCTCTCTAGAAAATTCAGCCAAATGGGTTTAAATATGGAAATTTCTATTTTCTTGCTTATTTTTGCTATTTTTCATTTCTAAAAAACTAAACAACATTAAATCAAGCTAAAACTCAAACAAATCAAGCTCAAAACTCATCCATGGAGGTTTGGCCAGCATGGGTGTTCATACCCATTTTCTAATTTTGCATGAGAAAATAATGGATGGGTAATGAAGAAATTAAAGGAAATCAAGTGATTTTATCTTTTTTCTAGCTTGATTCTTGGATTTTCCTTGTTTTTCCCCAAATTTTCAGCCAAGGGTTCTTGTTCCTTTTCTCCCCTTTCTCTCCTGGTTTGGACGGCTTGAAGAAGAAGAAAATTCTGGAAATTTTGGCCTTTTTAAAGGCTAATTAAAATAATATTATTTTATTCATTTTTTTAACATTTTATTAATTCCTAAATTTCTAGCCATCCATTTGTTTCCAAATTTCCACCATATATTTGTCTCTCTTATCCCCAGCTTAAATAAAATTTTCAGACTTATCCAAAGTCTTGGTGGAGCAATTTTTTTAAAAATTACGCTTTTGCCCCGTAAAAGTCAAAAATTACATTTTTACCCCAAAAACTGAAAAATTACCCACAGACATATTTTTCACCCCTCATACTCATACCATTCTCCAATTTGTCAAATTAGATCTAAATTCTCTCAAAATCTTAAAGTTTGTCAGCATGTGGTAAAATTACGATTTTACCCCTACACTTTAGAAATCACCGAAATTAAACTTTTTCACTGCCAAACTCTCCAATTGTACTCCAATACTCATATCATATTCAAATATGTCAAATGGGGCTAAGAAAATCTTTTCTAAAAATTCTCGTATTAACCTTTAGTGGCAAAATTACCGTTTTACCCTTGTGTCCCAAAAATACCGAAAATTAAAATTTTCCACTGCTAAACTTCATATTATGTTCCAATAATCATATTATATTCCATATAATTATTTTTGATCCAATGTGATCAAAATCTTTTATAGAAATCTCCATTTTGTCCTTAAATATCATAATGACCGTTTTATCCCTAATCGGTCAATTTTTTCGATTAACTCCAAATCGGACCTCAAACTCCAAATCATTGTTTTAAGTAATCCCTGGACTGTGAAATTCTCGATTTCACTCTTAAAATCCTTATTTGAACTCATTCGAGTCTTAATCGACTTAATGGTACTATCAGGGACAATATCGTCTTTTGACGATTTTTTAGAACTTCCCAAATATGCAAACATTCTACTGAGCATCTAAATGACATCATAATTATTTTATAGATCAGGGTTCGACATTGTGGCTTAACTCTTAGCTATTAATTTGGTGTTTTGTTTTCTCTTCTCTAAAAATCTTCCGAAATATTGTTTTTATAGGGCTTTGAAGTTAGGGCAAGTTCGGTGAAAAAAAAGTTGATTCCAATATGGATTTTCTCATCAAACTACATGGGTCTAGCCTTGCCCAATTAATTAATAGAAATCATAATTGCTCTAGGACTAATGCAATGCTTTAGCTTCAATAAGATTTTTGACTACTTTCCAAGCTGAACTAGGTGAATTAATAAAATGAAAATTGTAGCTTTTTCTCTTATCTTTCCAATGGTGTAAGAATCATCTCATTTGGAGTTCTTTAGGGAGAGTTATGGTCAAAATACCAAAATATGTGTAGTGAAAGTTTGCACATCAAAATTGCTCTTCTTCTTCCACTAAAATTCTTCTTTCATCAAATACTTACAAAAGCACAAATAAATCAACAATAACCTATCTTAATCACATTAACACCAAATTAAGCATAAAATTAACTATGATTAGATTGACTCACCTAAATTAACTAATTTAAAATAATTAATTAACATCTATTAATTTATATACATTACTACAAGAACTAAGCTAAATTATAATCAAAATTAAGCTCAAATAACTTTATATCATAGAGTTATCATTTACCTATACCATAATTTTTATTGTACAACAAATTGGATTTCTTTTTTTTCTCTAGATTTGGTGCTCCAAAAAAGCCTATCATTGAACCAATGCATAAATATCAATAACATAATTAATTTATAATAATTCTTTTTAATTAAGTTCTGCATAACATTCTCTAAAGCATTTTTTCTATCCCATTTCCAACAAACTTATTGGTAATTGAGACAAGTGCAATAAACTCATATTGAATTAACTCATTTCTAGCTCAATAACTCCTAGAAAACCTTACCTGACTAAATTGTACTAGATTTCTATACTGAAAATCCATAAAACTCCAATTTAAATTTCCCTCAAACTTCCTAGCATTCATAAATATTCAGAAATAAATTTTCTAACACCTTAGTTAAACATCTAACTCTTTTCCTTGTTTCCAACAACAAACCTCAAATATTTAATCAATTAAACATCAAATCCTTACCTTAATAGCAAGATCAAAACCATCAAAATCTCCAACACCTTCAAGCTTAAGGATAGAAAACAGTGCTGGAACATCACCAATTTTAGAATTATAATCAGTCAATTTGAAGTTTGAAAATTTAAAAAAGCTTGTTTTTACCTTATTTCCCACTTTTCTAGCTCCAATTCACTAGTAAGAGTGCTTAAAAACCAAAAGGGGAATAGCTTGTTACCTTTAGTCATGAGAGAACTTAAAACCTTTTCAAACTAATGAGTAATGGGCAAACAAACCAAGGATAAAATGTAACAGCCCCCACTTGGATGAACATAATGGGTTAATTTCTCTTTAATCCTTACCTTTTGCTCTATTTACATAATTCACCCTCTACTTTATCTTTTTTTCAATTCAGTCCCTTAAATATTTATTTTATTTTAAATTTACTTTTCTAACTTTTCTTTATTTTAAATTTAATCCTCCAACATTTTTTTCCTTTTCAATTTAGTCCTTCTCTCAAAGTTTGTCCATGATATACACCTCATCTCAAGGATATTACTTATTATCCTTAGTAACTTAAAAACATCAACCAAACATATTGAATCTTAACCTTGGAAGCTAAGCTCAAGGATATTAAATATTATCCGTGGTAACTAAAAACCACAACACAATGATATTGGGTATTAACCATGGAACCACCATACCAAAGATTCTACCTATCATCCTTGGTAATTTAAAATCACAATTCCAAGGATTTTGCCTATTATCCTTAGTAACTTACAAAATGCCCAATTAATCTTATTCCAACACTGATTTTGTTCCTTTTTTCTTTTAATTCCCTTTTTCAGCCTTGAACATCACTCTTATCACATTCATTCTAATCTCCACAACCTGATTTAATCTCATATTGCATTCAACACATTCAATCAATCATACTTAATTCATTTATCCATCATTTCCTCTACCATATGAGCTTAAATACCTATATCAGCAAATCTGTTCCAACATTAACCTTAAATGTTATACATTTTTTTATAAAACCACCCATTGATTCTACCCAAAACTTAAATCTCAAAATAAGTGTCTATAAAGAAATCAAACGACATGGCATATAGCTCCGCTAACATGCCCTTCATTATACAAATAAAACCAATTTTCATTTATATTTCCACATCTTGTTATGCATATCCATATTCATAAAAATGTACATGGATGTAATCTCATATCAATCTAAACACATTACAATATATCAAGGCATAACCAAATCCCAATCAAGCCATTGGACATTTGATTTCAATCATGTTAAGTCTCACCATAGGCTGCTCCTCTCATAATGCATGCAAACTCTCATCATTCCTCTATTTTTTTCATTCATATCTTATGTATTCAAAGAAATTCAATGCATACAATTCACATCAATACAATAATAATTCATAACATGAATGCATTGGAAAATTTTATTCATCAGTCATATGCATATCATATTACCTAATTTACTAGGCAACTTAGTTTTCATGCTATAAGTCTTTTGCTTAAGTTGGGGCGTTACACCACACAAGATAAACTCTTCTCAAAAGCTCTCACTAGGAGTGGCAACACTAGAGAAAGTCTCTTAATTTTTCCAAAAGGAAAACTTTTATGAGGTGTGGCTAGATAAAAACCTTTTATAACTAGGTTAAATAACTTATGTATTTGCAAATAAGTCCTTAATATTATAACTCCTTATAATATTATTCTAGAACTTAATTAAACTATTTTAATTAAGTCCCTAGTAGTTTAAAAACCTAATTTATGATTTAATTTACACTCATATATAAGAGAACTTGGCATCTCAAGTCTAAGGAATAGTTACACGATTGACACATGAGAAGTATTGCATAAATAGTAGAGTGAGATACCAAATGCACTTCTCATGTCAAGTCATGCTCAACGAACTTGTTCTCCCATGGTAAGTACCCACATGCTAGTTCCAAATATTTCTACACTTCAACTGATAAGATTGGTTGCTTACTTAACAAGTAAGGAACATAGCATATGTCGAACTTTGAGCATTATTGATGCCCTATCTCCATAATACAATGATCAGGAACATAGATAAGTTGCTTATGCTTTAATGCATAAGGATCTCATAATTATATCTCAATACAATTCCTTTGCAAGGCATATGTAATTCCATAGGTTTTATCTACATAAGTATAAGTAGTAACTAAATTACAAACTTATGGATAAAGAATTACGCCAATGTTATTATAAATAACAAAATGTCATACACTAAAATCTCAAATTGTGATTCCTGTACAACCATAGATTGGCTTGTAGGATTTATACTAATAGTAGCATGCTCCAAGCATTTCATACACATCTCATAGAACTGGTAGTTTTGGTATAAAACATTTGAAAAGACTTGTCTCCCCTTATTGAAAACTATTACATAATAGGATATTTATATACTTAGTAGATTCACAAACAATTTGAAATCCATTTGTGTCACACACATAATAAATCATCATTCTTTTAAATCATTTAATCATACTTTCTAAAACTAGTTGAAAACCTAAAAACTCAAATCCTTTGAGAAACCATTCTTGAAACAATAGTTCATCATGCATAATCAATCATTTCCATAAAAATCATTCTCACTTGACATATTAAAATACTTGAAAAGGTGTATCCACTCACCTAATTGGAGACTCAACCTCTAACTCTAATCATAACTCTTCTTTGATGATTTCCTTGGAGTTTTCAACCGTTCCTAACATTTAATAATCATCACAATCAATTACTTAGACTTATAATCTCATAATACCTATTCCAAGTACTTTTGAAACTAATCAGATTCAACTAAAACTAATTTTCTAACTTAAATCCACTGTTACATTAATTAAATAATGTTTAGAAATCCATAAATCCTTCACCATTACCTTAGGTGAGCTTTAATGCTAAGGAAAATCACAAAACCTTGTGGTTTAGCAACCAATAGAAAAATCTGGGCATAAAGACAATATTTTTAATTCTGAAAAATCAAGATGTAAAGATTTCAAAGTTGAAAAATGTCATTTTTTACATAAAAACTCAAAACCAAGCTCAAAATCATCAGAAATGGTGATTTAGGTTGAAATTGGGTTAGAAAGAGTTTAGGGTTTAAAAAATACCTTACAAAAATGGTTAAAGGCTACAAACCCTAAAAAAATGTTACATATTTCCAATTTAGGGTGTGAAAATATACTTTTACCCTTTTTATTTTTCTAAAAATAATGTCATTTATTGATAGATCAAGGTCATTTATTGATAGATCGACTTTGAGGTTTTTTTAAAAAGTTCTTGATTTGCTATTTATCGATAGATTTGGCTCATCTATCGATAGATAGGCTCGTTTATCAATAGATGATGAACAGTTATCAATAAATGTTCTTTCTTTTCCTTAAAAACTTTTTTAGGCTTGTATCTATTGATAGCTGAAGAACATTTATAGATAGATAGACTCTAGTAAGCAAAAATAAACTCAAAACTATGTCCATTTAGACTCCTTTTTACATCAAATCTTGTAAATCATCCTTATGTATAAAAACATGAATTTTTCAAGCTTAAAAACGTAATTTAAATGTTCAAAACATAAAACATTCATGTTCACCTAAGGATTTTCTTAACTTATCCTCTTACTTAAGGTGAAATTTCATAATGAATCACCCATCTTAGTGTTTAACTGTGAGACCTTGTCGAGTTTATTAAAAGCCAGTATTATACCAAGTGGTACAACCAAGTTAAATCAAGCCTCGAACTAGTTTATTAGGAATTTTAGGATGAATTTGAAAATTTTTAAACCCACAGAATCACTTAGAATGGTGATTCGGAGTTCGAGGTCCAATTTGGAGTCAATCGACAAAATTGACCGATTATGGACAGAACGATCATTTTGTCATTCAAGGATAAAATAGAGATTTTTAGCAAAGATTTAATCACAATTGATCAAGAATAATTATATGAAATATAATATGATTATTGGAGTATAAAATGAAGTTTAGCAGTGAAAAATTATGATTTCTCGATATTTTTGGAGCACAAGGGTAAATTGGTAATTTTACCACTAAAGGACAAAACATGAATTTTTAGAAAACGATTTTAGCCCCATTTGATTAAGATTGATCAATAATAGTGTTATTTGAGGTTAGAAAGTGAAAATAATGTAATTTTGGTACATTTTGGAGTATATGGGCAAAATCGTAATTTTTTCACCCCCGGGGCAAATCAGTAAAATTTTCACCCTAACACTTATCAAGACCAAGGGATTTTTATTCAGCATGAGATGGATAAATATTGAAATAATTGTGGTGGAAAATTTAGAAGAAAAAGTCAAAAAGTTAAAGAAATGGGCTAATGGCATTACGCCATGTGTCAAGCTTTAATATCATATTATTAAGGCATAAAAATCAGCCCATAAAACCCCTTTTCTCTCACCATATTCGGCGTAAGCAACTAGCAACAAGAACAAAGGAAGAACAAAGGGAGAAAAGCAAAAACCTAGGTGGAAAATTAAAGAGAAAGTGAAAGAAATCAAGGAAACAAGCTAGGTGAGTTAGAATTTCTTTAATTCTCCTTGATACCTAGCCTACCTATGCATTATTTCTTTATTTCTATGGTTGAATATTGAGTTATCATGATGAATTCAATTCTGAAAAATGGGTATGGAAGAGAAATTTATGTTGGATTGGCTTGATTTTAGACTATGTTGATGTTTAGAGGTAGTTAAGCATAGTTATGAATAAAGATATAAGAAAAACATTCAATTTCTCTAGGGTTTTTTGTTGGCCAAATCATGTAGGCTGAATATGAATAAGGAATTGTTAGTATTTCAAGGAAAAAGGCTTGGAAAAAATGAAGAATTAAGTGAGAAATGTGACTAGGAAAATTTCGGTGTTAGTACACCGTAATGACCGAATATTTTTACCTGAAGGAATTGAGAGATTTCAATGCTGAAATTTAGTTATTAGAAGTGTGTGTGATGAATTAAGGTTTTAGAAGAGAAATGGATTAATTTGGAGGTGATTTGGACATAATTGTCAATTAATTGGGTGATCGGTCGAATTTAGTTGATACCGCGATTAAGTGATAATCGGACGCATTTTTGCATTTACCTATCATGCATTAGGAATTTAAATTAGTTTATATTAGCTTAGGGACAATATAGTAAATTCTCTAATTTTATTCTTTGTCAAGGTGGTGAGACGTTCGGAAAAGGCAAATGAATCGCGCTTGAGGACTATTAGTCTGAGTGCACCCGGAATCTGGATTTTCGAAAACTTGTGAGTGAATTTGCATTTCAAAAATGGTTTGGGAAATATGAACCTATTTGAATAAAATTGCGTGAATTATTTTATTCAATCTTCTTTAAAAAGAATGGGTACCATGGAAACAAGCTTTTGTGAAATATTATTTTATTGATGTGAAATTTAATTATGCTGAATATTGCTCATCTATATGATGCTTATATGTATGCTTAAGAAATTTATGTGAATTCGATGTAATCTTGCACTTGTGAAGTGGGAAATGCACATGCCTGTAATGGTGTGCAAAGTGGGGACGGCGATACGTAACGCCTATAATTTCCTTGAAATTCATAGTTGAGCAAAGTGGGGATGGCAACACATAACACCCACGATTCTTGGAAATTTTCCCACGTGAACTTTGGTGAAGCGTGATTATCCGTCCAGGGGCTTGCACGGATGGCGATTCGTAATGCCTGCAAGTGCTTTGATAAATGTCTCTTTTACCACCAAGGACAGTGAAGACTTGGCAGTGTATATTATTGCTTATGTCTTTGTGTATGTATGTGTGATTGTATGGTATGCGAATTGCTTTAAATTGAGGAAAAAAGGTTTGACACGAAACCCTCGTACGGTTGAGCGAAACCCTCGTTCAGCGACAGGTTATGATTACCCTTCGCTGCAGCAAGAATGCCTTCCCGCTGCAACGATAATCGTCGATTATGCTATCTGGCTAGAATAAATTCCAAGTTAAGTAGAAAGGGTTCAAATTTTAGCTAGATCAAAAACTGTCTCGTTTTCAACCAATGCATCATGATTGTCAAATTTCCTGATTGAGTTTGCTTGTTCCCTTCTAATATTCACTCACTAAGTATTATACTCACCGTTTTAAAAATTCATGTTTTCAGATCAGGAGACTGTTGGATCCTAGATTGAGGAGTCCCCGTAGTGCATCTCCTGGTTAGAAGGTGAGCATTCAGTAGAAACCCATTTTGTTTATTGTAAATTCTCTGCTGGATGTCACGGGCCTTTTGTATTGTAATTATGTACATGTAATATACATTGTCAAATTTTATGTTTGACCGGTATGTATGTGCATATTTTATTTATAATGCCATTGTGAGTTGGCTTTGTGCACACTGGGTGCATTGCGTGTGGATGCCTCACACGATCATACGTGGAGAAAAATAAATAACATAGGTTTGCTTGGGCTTGGTGGGCTATGCCCGTTGGGTCCTTACGATGGCCCGGGAATTTGGGTCGTGACATTAACATAAACAACTTTATCATGAATATCATAAACAAAGTATTCGCAATTATTACATAACATGTCATTAACACAATATAATGTAAAATCCAAGACTCCACTTGACACATTGCGAAGTGTACGACACATGGTACGGTTTGAAGGAAGGCACTATCACACTTACCAAACACTCATTGAACCACTCTCCTTAAATGATGAGCCATGCGAGCTACTGATTTGAAAATCAACAACAAATAAGGTATGAGCTATAAAACTTAGTGAGCAAATGTAAGAAGAGGACAAGCCACAAGGGAGAATGTTTGCTATAAGCCATTACTTTGTAAACCACATGTATTTCATGACTAATTAACATATGCCATTCAAATGCTTTTAATGATGTTTTTCATGTACCTTTCTCATGAATTTTAGCAGTAATCATGTTGTTTAATCACCAGGACTGATTTAGGAGCTTAAAACCAAGTGAGTAGCCATTAAAAATGGTATTTTCATTATTCTATAACATAAGTCTCGATACTTACGCTAGAGGTGTCAAGACTTTCATCACATAATGCTCTTCCAACATTCTATTTCCAATGTATTGAGACTTGTACTTTAAGTCTCAATAACTCAGTCCTACAAACCCAAAATTTAGGCATTTTCCAACACAATCGAGGTTCCAACTTTGTCAAGCCCAGCTCTATAATATACCTGCCATGTCACTCATGTACTTGATAGCATATCTGCATATTTGGATGCCTCGAAAAATCGTTAAAAGTCGGTATCGTACTTAGTGATACAATTAAGTCGATTAAAGCCTCGATGTCACAACCCATAACTCCCATCGAGCACGTGACAACCGCCACTATTAACTGATAGACATTCATTATTCGGAATGACGATCGAAACCTCGCAAGACTTTAATATCAATTTTTCACTTCCCCTGTGAGTAACAGTTACTAAATATCATATTTAGAGGAATATAGATTAATTTTAAATAAAAAACAGTCAAAAAAAATTTCTACTACACTAGGGTATTTTGGTCATTTTTCTCAAAAATTTCATAACCGGCCAAAAATGTAGTATGTGAGTGAAAAATACACATTTCACAATCAAAATTAAGTTTAGGTATCTAAAACATTCATTTAGAGTGAAATTACAGCTTTTAGAATAAACTAAAAATATTAAATAAAATATTCTATTTTCTTATAAAATAATACTTTTAGAACTCTGCGTAAATAATTTTTTTGGGACGTAAAAATAAAATAAATTCATACATACAATAATACAGATAACCGGAGTATGTAATTTAATTTACAATGATATGTGGGCCCTCGAATGACTAAAAGTAATGAAGGCTATGAACCTACGGTTTGTAAGGATACAAGTCCAATTGTAGCCCTCAACAAAATTTGCTATCTACAGACTATCTTGAGCCTAAAATGGGTGGAAAGGAGGGTAGTGATATTATATAATCCTAGTGAGTAAACAAACATCATCTAAATAATCTAAAGCTGAGTAATAGGAGACAATCAAAATATCCCATCACAATACGTGTTTCATAACTTGAAGATTCATCCCAACCCATGTAAACAATTGCATTTCATTAAATTTTCAACAAGGCTTATGATTTCCTGAAAAACTTGGCTCATGCTAAAACTAGTACTCGATGATGACTTGTGCAGGGGCACCCAACCAAGTCCGCCAAGGCTATTATAATATCATATACACATAAAACATATTTTTGCGTTAGAAAACATAGCCGTTCCTTGGCATTAACGGAGTTCACCCTCACGTGGTGGTTTGACGTGACGTGAACTCTAACCATACCTCAGGAGATACCCTTCGCGCCTTTCGTACCGAGGTATAATATCACGGGGTTTACTATGCCCCTCTAATAGGCTGGTCCACAGAAACCTGCCCATTGCAGTAAGCTAATCATATAATCCACCATATCAATAAAAATTCAGTAGCATGACATGACTAATATAATACTAATAAGCCTGTCAAGGCAAAACAATAGTTCGTATCTTTTCAGCACAATTACCAATCCAGCCATTCATGCCCACATTATCATAAGCCATTCAATTCAAACCATAATTTACAACACAGCAAATAGTCTCCAATTACTCCATTTTCAAAGCCATCATTCAATTTCAAGACAATTTGTTAAATCATTTCATTTAATCACATTTTGCGTATAAGACATAAAGATTTACCATTTAAACTCATTTTCCATAAAACCATAAAAACGAATTAAAATTTACTTTAGATAATCAAGATGATGATAAGGTTACTCACAATATCAGGAGTTCGGAATACCCATATTTTTGGTCCTCTGACACAATGTCTTTACCATTGTTAGAGGGCTCACCACCTATCCACAATACACGACACATAATTCAATATATTGTGTCATAGCATTATAAATCTATTTCAGGCTCTATTTGAATGCATAAGGGTGTTCGGACAGTCACTTAAATATGATGTTACACATTGGATCAATTGTGATCGATATGGATCGGTTTTCAACCTAATTCGAATTCTCCATCTTTGATTTAACCAAAACATCCAAATTGACTCCAAATATATACTCATTACATTTCCAATATCTCAATTATACCAAAGTGCCTTAATAAGCTTGACTTTCTCATTGTGATTCAACTTGTTTACTAAAGGCATTATACTCTAAGATCACTATTTTTGGTTTCCATCACCATTTTCGGTTTTCATCACCTCAATTCATTAAATCCTACCTAAATAACATAAGATATCACAAAAATCATCACTTCTAGGTTCCTTGTGAAATTCGACCATGGTGGGTGGGTGAAGAACATGTGATTTTTCTTACTTGTTTCCATTCCAAACATGATAAATTAACTAAAAACACCTAAATACCATAAAATCTATCTAAAACCATCATCAAATTCTCTCTCCTAGGGTTCGACCAGCACACTATCCTTCATGATATCTTGTGATTCAACCATGGAAAATGCAAAATAATGCATAGGAAAGGTAGATCACAAGTTAAAATTAAGAAATTTTACCTTTGATTACTTGATTACTTAAGATCCACTAATTTTCTCTTGAATTTTCACTCTAGGGTTTTTGTTCTTTTTTTCCTCTTTGTTCTTTGCTATGGCCGGCCAAGAGAAATGAGATGAGAGAGTTTAAATTGGCTTTATAAAGAAAATATTAAATGGATAAAAATTTACCAAGTGTCACCATTCCATTGGTCTATGTTTAAATACTTAGTAATTACACAATTTCTCTCCACCACTTAAATTCCCTCAATTATCCATAATAATAATGGGTGGAATTCATGATTTTGACAATTGTTGGGTGGTGTAAAATTCCAATTTAGTCCTTGGACGGCAAAATGAATATTTTGCCCTTATGCTCGAAAAAACGTCAGAATTAAAATTCTTCACTTCTCAAACTCAAATTATGTTCTAAATAGTCAATCTTGGTCAAAAACCTCTTCCAACATTCTAATTTTAAGCTTGGGTGACAAAATGACCATTTTACCCCTACGTTATGAAAAATCCAATTTGACTCCAAATTAGTCCTCGAACTTCGAATCACTATATTAAGTCATTCTGGGGTTTTAAAAATTCTCAATTTCATCTTAAAATCTCTATTTAGTCTAGTTCGAGGCTTAATCATCTTAATTGTACCATTAGGTACAATACCGTCTTTTAACGATTTTCGAGGTACTCAAGTAAGCAAACATGCTCTCTATTATATAAATGGCATAATAAATATATTGTAGAGTTGTGTTTGACACTCGAACTAGTCCAAATAGAAATTTTAAGATGTATTTGAGAGTTATTGAACCTTAGAATGTCTTAATATTGTGATTTGGAGTTCGAGGATTGATTTGGAGTCTAATCGAGAATTTTCATAATGTAAGGGCAAAATGGTCATTTTGCCACCCGAGGGTAAAATTGGAATGTTGGACGAGATTTTTGACCAAGTTTGACTATTTGGAACATAATTTAAATTGGAGAAGTGAAAATTTTCAATTCTTGTATTTTTACGAGCATAAGGGTAAAACGGTCATTTCACGTGTGTATAAGGATGTAATTGAAATTTTTAAAATTTTACACCACCATGACACTTGTCAAGCTCATGAATTTCACCTAGTATCATTTTATATCTTGGATAATTAAGGAATTATATGTGGTGGTGAGAGAATGCTTAATAGTTAAGTATTTAAACGTGGACCAATCATATGGTGATATGTGTCAAGCCTTGATTATTTTATCATTTCCTTTATATACCAGCACAAGCCCACCCCATTTCACTTCTTCATGTTCGGCCAAACCAAAGAAAAGGGAGAAAAGAAGAAAAACAAACCCTAAGGCAAAAATTTCACGAGAAATTCATCTGTTCTCGAAAAATAATGCGATCTAAGGTAAGATTTTACGATTTTAGCCTAAGATCTACTTTCCCCATGCTTTCTTTTTCATTTTTCATGGTTGAAATTCAAGTTTTCATGAAGGAATTCTTGTTGGCCGAACATAGGGGGAGAGGTTTTGATGGTGGATTTTGTTAGATTTCATGCTAGCTAGGTGTTTTTAGTTGTTTTGTGATGTTCTATATGAAAAACAAGCAAGAAAATCACATGCTCTTCAACAACGCTCTTTGGCCGAATTCCATAGGTGATATGTTGATGATGAATCTTGTCATATTTCATGTTATTTAGCTCATATTTAATGATTTATGGTATCGGATATCAACAACGGTTATCGAAAAGTATAGTTCTTTTAGTAAACGATTTGAATGACAACAAGGAAATCATAGTAAATGGAATTAAATTTGATTTCTAATGATATATACGAACTTATTAGACTGTGTTGACACTGATTAGCATATTAGTTCATAATTAAAATGAATTTTGGATATGATGAATTAAGTCACATCAAGTTGATTGAGGTACTTTGGGTGTATTTGGAATATTGGAAGTGTAATGAATATATTTGGAGATTGAATCTGATGTTTTGGTTAATTCAATGGTGTATAGTTCGAGTTAGGTCGAATACCATTTCAGTCCGATAACAATTGATTTATGTAGAACACCATCCTTAAGTGGTTATTCGAATGTTTCTCATTCAATCTCATGCATTCATATAGAGCCTGAAATAGTTTTATAACAGTTTGGCACAAATGTATTAAATTACTTGTTGTGTATTATGTATAAGTGGTGAGCCTTCTGGTAAGGGTAAGGATATTGTACCCGAGGATCAGGAATAGGAGTACTCCAACTCCCGTTATTATGAGTAAATAGAATATCATCTTAATTATCTAAAGTAGTTTATACTCGTTTTTATGATTTTAAAGAATAATGAACTTAAATTGTGAATTATTATGTTTTACAATTGAAGTGTTGTTTAAATGAAATAAGATTCATAAATTGTTTTGAAATTGAATGTGGGTTTTGGAAATTGAGTAATTAGAGACTATATACTTGTATTATATATATATATATATATATATATGTTTTGAATTTAAGGCTTATGACAATCTGATGGCATGATTGGCTGGATTTCTGGTTTTATGGAATATATGAATTGTTTTGTTTTACCTTGACATGCTGGGTAATGCCATATTAGATATGTCATGCTGCCGAAATTTTATTGATTTCGTGGGTTATTTGATTAGCTTACTGCAGTAGGCAGGTTTCCGTGGACCAGCCTATGAGAGGGGCACGGTAAACCCCGTTATATTCTACCTTGGTACAAGAAGCGCGAAGGGTATCTCTTAAGGTAGACGTCTAGAGTTCACTTCACGCCGAACCACCACGTGAGGGTGAAACTCAGATAGAACCAAGGAACGATTATATTTTTAAATGTAAAAACATGTTTTACGTGTATATGTTGTTTTAACAACCTTGGCTGACTCAGTTGGATGCCACGAGCCAAGGTGTCACCTAGTACAAGTTTTGGCACGAGCCAAGTTTTTAAGAAAGTCATAATCCTTGTTGATTATTTTGATGAAATGCAATGGTTTTATATGAGTTGACATGAGTTTTAATGTTATGAATCATATTATGATGAAATGTTTTAATTGTCTCCATTTACTCGACTTTAGATGTTATAGACGATCTTTGCTTACTCACAGGGTTTATAAAAACTCACCACCCTTCTTTCCACCCATTTCAGGCTTAGGATAGTCTGTAGATAGCTGATTTTGTCGAGGGTTGCTTTTTGGATTTGCATCCTCAAAAGTAGTAGGTCTACGTTCTTGTTCGTTTTTGTTATTTGGGGCTCTTATGTCATTGTAGAATATTTTGTATACCCTAGCTGCGTATGCCATTATATACAGGAATTTATTTTGTTATTACGCTACATAAATTGTTTACGCAATATTCTATAAATATTGTTTTATGTGAAAATAGAATATTTTATTAAATATTTTTAATTAGTCTAATTAGCTATAATTTTACTTTAAATGAATGATTTAGATTACTAAACTTATTTTTAGATATGAAATATATAATTTTCATTTATATCCTATATTTTTAGCCGGTTTTCAAAATTTTTAGGTAAAATGACCAAAATACCCCTATGAGGTAGAAATTAATTTTTGACTGTCCTTGATTTGAAAATAGTCTATATTCCTTTAAAATATGATATTTAGTATATCACAACTCAAAACCACCCTCGAGTCCGTGACAATCACTGTGATGTCCCGATAGGCACTCATCCCCCGAGTACCCTATCGAGACCTCGCAAGGCTCTCGTACTAGTTTTCCATCTCCCCCGTAGTTATTAGTTTCCAAGTAACATTTTTCAAAGAATAAAATCAGATTTTGGATCAAAACAGTTAAAATGCACAATTTTCCATATAGGGGCATTTTCATCTTTTTTGTCCAAAAACTTCAAAATCGGTAAAAATATTACATACAAGTAGAATAAACATAATTCACAATCGAAAATAAATTTTGATACCAAAAACCCTTATTAAAATAAAAGTTTTAGATAATAGAATAAAATAAAATAAAAATATTAAATAAAATATTACATTTCATTGTAAAATAATAATTTCAGAAATATCGAAAATCAATTTTCAACATGTGAAAGTAAAATAAATTTATATATACTATATTACGAATAAACAAAGTATGTATATTAATTATAATGACACGTGGGCCCTACTATGTACAACTATGTACCTTTGTTCGCTAGGATGCGACTTCGAACTAGCCTCTCAATGCAATCCGAGTGTCTATCAATAGTCTCGAGCCTGAAATGGGTGGAAAAGAGGGTGGTGAGTTTTACAACCCAGTGAGTAGATAATTACCATCTATGACATCTAAAGTCGAGTAGATGGAGACAAAGAAAAACACCACGTAATTGAGCAGTTCATAGCACAAACTTTGATTTTTGTCTCATATAAGACGTTTCAAATTTCAATAAAAATCATCAAAATCCTTAAATCGCTAGGGCTTATGATTTTTTTGAAAACTAGGCTATTGTCGAAACTCTTACTCGATGATGCCTTGGCCCGGAGTATCCAATCGAGTCCGCTAAGGCTGTTAAGATCATATCATATTTAGAAATACAGTCGTTCCTTGGCATTAGCCAAATTCACTCTCACGTGGGATCAGACATGGAGTAAATTCTATGGTCACCTCAAGAGTTACCCTCCGCGCCTCTACAACCGAGGTGATATGTAATTGATTTTACCGTGCCCCTTCTAAAGGCAGTCCACGGAAACCCCTATCACTGCAGCGACTAATCAACCCACCATTTTACTAAAACTTTTAAGTAGCATACATGGCCAGTACATCTCTATATATCATATTCAAATAAACATCAGTGCACATTTTTCACAATAACATGAAAGCTTAGCCATCATGCTAACATAATATTATAAGCCACAATTTTAATAGCACATAAGATTCACAATTCACCAGGTAAGTCTCCATATACTCCATTTTAATAAAATCAACATTTAATTTCAAAACAGTATTTCTTTTCAAAATAATTTATAAAATTTATTTATTTAATCATATTTCATTAAAATAAATTTTAATTGAAAATCATAATACTTTATACTTCAAATTTATCATGCCTTAAAAAGCATAAAATTCATATATATATAAAAAAAATCACTCTAGATATTACAGACGATAATTTATCCACTCACAGTATTAGGAGTAGAAATACTCCTATTTTCAGTCTGCGGGTACAATTCTTTAACCGTATCCAATGGCTCACCACCTAGCCATAATCCATGACACATATTCCAATTAAATTGTGTCTAACAATCATAAGCTATTTCAGGCTCGATATATATATGCATGATATGAAATGAAAAATGTCTAAATTTTGCCTAAACACCGTATTGGCCTATTTCGGTCTTTTACCCGATAAATTGATATACGCGTCCGATTTAGCTCAAATCAACTCCATTTCTTTTCTAATGCTTCAAATCACCAATGTCAAGCTCAATACTTTAAAATTCAGCAAAGCCACATTCATATTCCTTCTTGAAAAATTCGGTCAAAATGGTGCATTAACACCGTAATTTTTCCTATTTAATTTTCTCTCCATAATTTTTCATTTTCTAACTAATTCTCTTAAAATAAAAATCAATCTATCACTCCCACACTCCAAGCAAGGTTCGGTTATTGAAGAACACTAAAGAGAATCAATTTTTTTTCTTGTTGTTTTGCTTACTAACATGCTAAACTATCTCTAAACATCAACATAAGTCAAAATCAAGCCATTTCCATCATCAAATCTCTTCAATACCCATTCGGTCTCCATGGTTTCATCATGCTAGCTCAATATTCAGCCATGAAAACAAAGAAATAAAGCATGGGTATGCTAGGTTTCAAGCAAAAATTAAAAGATTTTACCTT
The DNA here is from genome assembly GCA_036013995.1 of Theobroma grandiflorum. Classification (NCBI taxonomy): domain Eukaryota; kingdom Viridiplantae; phylum Streptophyta; class Magnoliopsida; order Malvales; family Malvaceae; genus Theobroma; species Theobroma grandiflorum. Next base: position 13,899,158 of record CP142126.1, read on the forward strand.
TGTATTGCTTGATCCTTGAAAAATCAATGAAATCTCTTGATTTTTTGGCTAGGTTTTGGTTTTTCCCTCTTTGTTTTCTTTTCTTCTTGCCTTGGTTCCCTTTTGGCCGAATATGGTGAGAGAAAATGGGGTTTATGGGCTGATTTTTATGGCTTAAATATAAAATAATGTTAACTTGCCATATGTCATAACCTTATTGGTCCATTTTTCTAAATATTTGACTTTTTCTCTTTATTTCTCCACTACAATTATTCTTATATTTATCCATTCCCTCTATGAATAAAATCCACAATTTGACAAGTGTTGGGTGGTAGAAATTTACCATTTTGCCCCCAGTAAGGCAAAATTACGATTTTACCCTATACTCTGAAATGTACCGAAATTACATTTGTTTCACTTTTCAACCACAAATTACACTCCAATTGATCAATCTTAATCAAATGGAGTCAAAATCTTTTCTAAAGATTCTTGTTTTGTTCTCTAGTGGCAAAATTATTATTTTGCCCTTGTGCTCTAAAAATACCGAGAATTAAAATTTTTCACTGCTAAACCTCATATTATGCTTCAAATGATCATATTATACTTCAAATGATTAATCTTGGTCATAATTTTCATCAAATAACCAATTTAAAATTTTGGGTGACAAAATGACCATTTTGCCCCTAATCAGCCAATATTCTCGATTGACTCCAAATCGGCCTTCGAACTCTGAATTGCCATTTTAAGTTATCCCTGGACTGTGAAATTCCCAACTTCACTTTAAAATCCCTATTTTAACTAGTTCGAGGTATAAATCGACTTATTTGTACTTTTAAGTACAATACCAACTTTTATCCATCTTTTTGGGATATTCTAGTATGCAAGTGTGATGCCAAATATACAAATGACATGACAGATATTTTAGGGTTGGGCTTGACATAGTAATTGTTACTCACAAGGGAGGTGAAAAACTAATGCTAGAGCCTTGCGAGGTTTCGGTTGACATTCCAGGTAAGGTGTGTCTATCAAGACATCGCGGTGGTTGTCACAAGCTCGAAGAGAGTACCTAGTCATGACAAACTTCCTTTAATCATCCATAATTGTCATTCATTTATGAAGATCATTCAATATATAGGTACATTAGTATCAAACATGCATCCATAATGCATTTTAACACATTCATATCGATATTAACATCATATGCTTCATATATTAACATAATCATTGCGCATTCATATGTTATCATGCCAATGAATGCAATTATAAAAAAATGGTCCATTTGCCCCAACTTATGGCTATATTGTAGTGTGGTACAACGTCCCATATCGTAACCTCCAATATGTGTATGATACGATGCCTCACATCATGGCCCTCACACATGTTTGGTACAATGCCCTACATCGTGGATCCTATGCATGTGGTATAACACCCCTCATTGAGCCTTCACACTCATATGCATAATCATTTGCTCATAGGCCATCTTTGATCATCAATCAATATCATAATTTAAAAGAATCACAATTTCATGTCGTGTGATACAACGCCCCATATTAAGGCCAACACATTTGCATAAAATCATTCATATCAATACATGCATATTTATACTTATAATAATAATCAATTAGCATCAGTTAGCCATGTTCTTACACCATGGTTATTTCATACTCATATGTGTGGGCATAACCATACACACTTCCATGCTAATCATGTATGGGCATCAATACATTTGCTAATATCCATTTTAAAAGGTGGGCAATTGTCATTCACACTCACATCATAAGAAGTGGGCAATCAATCATCCAACAGTGTAATACCCTACACCCTCGTTGGACACAATTAAGACCTTATCGATTAAAGGAATGATCATTTGATGCAAATTAGTGAGCTAAAGTAAGATTCAGAAGTAAACCGAGACATAATAATGTGCTTCGGGACCAAAGAAAACAATTAAAAATTTTTGGAATAAACTAATATTTTATTTAATAAAATATTATTAGAATATTAATAATTTATTTATTATCGAAATTAGTCATGAAAAATGAAATATGACTAATTTAAGTGGGGGGGAGAAGTAAGAAGAATTTTGAACGAAAACGGTGATAATCGTACGACGCGAATTTTTAGACGAGTTAACGCGGTAAGAAAATATTTAAATATTATGGAGACACCGCGTTGAAATGCGATTTTAATATTTTTGGGTATACATGTGTAAAAGAAGGAAGATAGATGGAAATTGGAATTTTTACACATATCGGAAGAATTAAATTTTTGAATATGAAAAATGATGGAAAAAATTTTAAGATTTTACCATGTGATTTTTATTATCACATAAACTAAGTGAGAAGAAAGGTCAAATAATCAATATTTTTAGTTGGTTGAATTAGTCAACAAAGGATGAAGACAAGGTAAGCATGAAGACAAAAAGCAAAGAAAGGAATGAAGACCAAAGAATAAAAGGAACAAATGATGGAAGAAAAAACAAAAAGAAGGTAGAAATGAAATAAAAATGTGGGAGGCGGTCATGTAAGAAAAAAGAAAAGAAATAAAAGAAGTTTGAAGAGAGGCCTAGAAGGGTCAGTTAAGAGAGGAATAAAAAGACAAGAAAAGTTGGTCAAAGAAGAAGAAAATGAAAGAAGAATCGAGAAAGAAAAAGAAGAGGAAAAGCTAGACAAAAATCGAGAGAGAAAGAGAGAAAAGAAGTGGCGTGAATGAGGGGGAGAAGAAACCAGAAAAATTCGACAATTTTGTAAGAGGAAGAAGGCTGATTTTGCTGCACTTTTAGAGGAGAAAGAGGCTGGTTTTAGGTGCAGGAAATTGCCAGCAAAAAAAGAGAAAAAAAAAAGAAAATTCGGTACTTGAGAGAGGTAAGAAATCTGAAAATTTTCTACACTTTGGTGGGGCTGTTTTGTTGCACTTTGAGGGAGATTTAAGTACTGAAAATTCAAGGTTTTTGTTGCTGGAAATTAAGCTTTAAGTTGCTGAAATTTTAAGGTCTTTAATGGCTGAAAATGATGAAGATTGGCTACTGAAAATTTGAGCTAAAAGAGGCAGCATGGCTGCTGAATTTTGAAGGTTTCATGCCATAAAAAATTGGAGCTTGTGGTGATCGGTTGTGAGAGGAAAGAAAGAGAGGAGGCCACTGTGGTGAAGGGAGGAGTAAGAAGAGAGAGAAACGAGCTAAAAAAAAGAAAGAAGAAAGAAACGTAGAAGAGAGAAAGAAAAGAAAAAGAATAGAAAAAAAAATATGTGGGCATGGCCCAAGTAAAAAAATAATTGGGCATGGCCCAATAAGAAATAAAATTGGGCATGGCCCAATAGGAGAAAAATAAATGGGCTTATCCCAATGGGAAGAATGAAGAAGCCCATGGAGAGGCCCAAAAGTCATAAAGAAATGACAAAGGCCCAATGGTAAGTAAATATAATATTTTAAGGTTTATGGGTAGTTTATTAATATTGTGCATATTTTTGATGAAAAATATGCAAGTTGCTTAAAGAAATTTAATTAAGTTGCTACCCATATAAATATGCGATTAAGCATGTTGAATTTAAATTTGATGCTAGGAAAATTATCGTTGAGGCGTGCTGAACAAAGTAAGTACCCGACAAGTAGGAATAATTATATATACGCATACGAATCAATAGTGAAGAAATATCCCAATATTGTGAAGTGAGTAAGGGGTGTCGATTTTAAAATTTTCATATATATATATAAGACTTTATTCATCAAAACCTTTCAAAAAAGAGTTTTGGTTAAGAAGTATCAATACATTTTCTTCAGGTCTTGATATTTCAACTTAAAAATGTTAGAAATAGCTTGAAAACTTGTCTAAACGAACTCCATTCACTCGTATAATTACCAAATCAACATGACTTTCAATTTCCAAAATCTTTCCAAGGTATAAACACTAATTATGAGTTCAAAAACAAAATTCTTACAAGCTCAACTAAGTATCATATCATTCATGCTAAATGATTAGAGGTTTTCCTTCATCAATAAAACTATGCTTATAAGTTTATTGGATGAAGTCCATAAGGTTAGCATGCCTTGCAAGCGAATTATAAAATGTTATGATTATGAAATTCTTATACATCAAAGTATAATCTTTGAATTGTTCTTAGTTGATGTATCATTGAAACTAAACATAAATGATGCTTAAAGACCAGTATATTCTATGTTCCTTAATTCAAGAGTAAGCAACTAATCTCATATGTTGAAATATAAGGATATTAGGATCTAGAATGTAAATGCTTGTTCTATGAACAAGTTCATTAAACATAACCCGATATGAGGATTCCATTTGGTGCTTTGCTCTAGTGTTAATGAAGTATATCCTCATGTGATTGTCGTGCAAGTGATCCTCAGACTTGATACACTAGGTCGTCTTATACGAGGATTACTATGCTTTGATTTCATCTTTACGAGTCTTACTAAGGATGTCTAAACAAGATGCTTTTGGATATAAAATGAGACATATGAAGTTAAATGAGTGGTCAAGATAGGATTCATCACTTCTAGTGATTAAGGAGATGTATCTTAATTGTTCATGCCCTAAGTTAGCTTATATGAAGACTTTGGCCAAAGCACAATAGATTTTAGGAAATGAGTTTCCTATAATCCGTGATAGCAAATTAGTGCTATGATTGACATGAAAGGCTTAGTAGTTGACACTGCACTATGCTTCTAAGTTTTTTGAGATATATGATGAAATGATTGAACTATATTAAGAAATTGATCACTCAAAGGTTGAGTCAAATTATCTTTGTTGGTCCCAAATATGAGTGCTAGAGGGGGGTGAATAGCACTAATTCGGCTCTTTTAGCAAGATTGAGACCTAATCTTAAAATAAAGAAAGTAAAACAATGAAGACATTAGACAAAGGATTTAGAGTGGTTCGGTCTAAAACCTACATCCACTACCTTGATTATTCAACCAAGGATTTTCAAACCAAACACTAAAAATAGTGGAATTCACAAGCTTCCACCAAGCTTTTATAATGGCTTTTACAAGGCTTAGCCACAACCTTTACACTAGTTTTTCCCGAGCTCAACTAAAACCCCAAGGTGATTTTTCAAGGCTCAACCACAACCTTTATAATGGTTTTTCAAGGGCTCAACCAAAACCCAACGCCCAACTTTTCAAGGCTAAGTTAGAACCTTTACTCTTTCAAGCAACCTAGCTTGAAACAACCACTTAGAGTGAATCCCTCACTCTAAGAATACAAAGATGAGTAGAAAAGAAAATACCTATGATCACAAATTGATCTAAGTGGTACAAGTTTAGAGCTAAACACAATAACAAAAGATAGACGTTTAGGTTCAGTGAAATGTAAGAAAATCTCTAAGCTTTCTATTCTTTCTTGGCTTAAATGTGATGAAATCTTTCTAAAGGTTGTCAAAAATTAGTTCCTTGCCATTTGAAGATCCTTTTATAGTTAGAGAAACATGTCTTATGGCTGTTGGACTATTTTTGATCGTTGAAAACAATTTGGGGAAGCTTCTAGCCGTTAATCTGTCTTGTAGTGGCTTAGTGTAAGTTGCAAACAAAGAGCTCTTAGTCGACTAACATTTTTCTCTTAGTCGACAAAGTTGGTTCTGTTTCGATCGCAGATTTGGCAGAAAGCACTTAGTCAACTAACCCATTTTCTTGGTCGACTAAGTTGATTTTGTTTCTTATTAAGTTTCAGCCTTCTACTTCTCCACTTTGAGTTTTGCCCAACCAATGATCTTCATTATTCAACCAATGGGCTTCTTTTATGTTGATCATTCTTATTCCTTATCCATATCAAATCTTTAAATGCTCATTAGGAAGATTGAATTATTGTTTCTTTATGAACTTTTATCATGTACACTTAGGTAGAGATATTAGACACACAAAGATGGGAATGTTTTATAATCATCAAAAACTAATGGAGCCAACAATCTCTCCCTTTTTGATGATGACAAAACATCCCTTTGTTAACAACATGGTGTCTTTTTAATTCTTTGTAGTTTCTGCAGAAAATGAGGATTGCTCCCTCTAAATGCATCTTCCCTTTTTGTGTGTATATTTTGTTTACTTATTTCAACACATTTTTATTCATGTCATATAGAAAATGATCTCATGCATTCATAATGCATATATGTGTAGAATTTTTCAAGATAATTTGTAGCAGATAAATATTGACAGATTATTATTAGAACTTTGCAATTTCTGTCAACAGTTCATTTTATCAGATTTTTTGTCTACATCATTCATCATTCATCTGATGTATTTCACATAATGTTCATCCTTATTCTTAAACACAGTTTATTCACAATATCACACAGATCCTTAGCTACTAGCACACATTCCAAATTATCAGAGCATCAACATAAATTATGAACAGCATCAGATTTTATCAGCAAAGAAGAAATTTACAGCAGAATTCCACAATATCACTAGCAGCAGAGTATAGCAACATTTTCAAAGATCATAACCATAGAAAAAGGTCAACATGCATATTTCACACAACCATAAAACTAACAAGAGTTAGAATTCAGTGTTTGAATGCCATTAAGGCATAAATAGCCAACAATTTAAACATCCACAAATTTGTTCTGAAAATAGCCATGAATTAAGTTTTATTCCTAGCTGTCCTAGAAGCTGTCCAAGAAGCTTGGTAACTCTACCTTTATGATTTTTTATTTTTTTTATGTCATTCCCTAAAAGTTTGGTACCTCTACCCTTAGATTTTTTTTATTTTTCTTGTCATTTTACTACTCTTTTTTTTTGTGATCATCTGAAGGGGGTTGAGGCATCATTTCTCAAAGGCAGATGGTGTGGATTCAGAGGACATTGTTTGCTCCCACCAAGAATTCAGAGGAACAAGAGAGGGTAGTCGTAGATGAGGTGGTTGAAAGGATGTTTCAAGAGCTTGTTGAGGAGGTTGAAGAGGTGACTCTATAGCTTTATGAGGAGTAGTCTGATCAGAGACTTCTATTGGTGCCTGAGGAGAGGTTACAAGTGGTGATTTGGCTTTCTCTGCCAATTTAGAAGACTTCCTTGTTCTTGGAGGTACAGATTTTCTAGCCAATGTTTTCTTTCTCATGGCAAGTGGTTGAGGCTTAGTTGCAGGAGCTGTGTCTTTTGTTTTTTCTTTTCCTTTGTCTGATTTTCCTTTTCCTTTTGCTACAGCTTCTGGTTCTTAGGGCATTGCCTGAGCAGCTTGAGTTGTTGTTGCCTCTTTCTCTGCTTATTCTTCTCACACCATTTCGTAAAACAAGCCCATCATAGAAACATCATTTGAGTAAGGAGGGGATACTTCTTATCCAAGCTATGGCTGAAGTTGAGGCTCAAGTGGACCAAGAGGTGAACTAATTACCTCAGTTCCTTGATCAGATGTTTCTTTTGTTTAGGGTTCTACTAAGGGGGATTGGAGAGGTTTCTTAAATCCTAGTTTAGGGTCTTGATGTCCAAGACTGGTACTCTGGTAGGCAAAACCTTCAACTTGAAAATCAGGGCTAGCATCATGAAATGTAGAGCCTTCTGGCTGTAGAGTTGACCTTTTAGCACCTTGTTCTTCTGGTGCCATGCTTTGAGTAGTAGAGGAGTTAACTGCTGCAGGTTCACATCGTATTGCTGATTTTTCCTTCAGGCTTGCTGCTATTTCATTCATCTTTTCCTCCATTTTTAGAAGCCTTGTCCCTTACTCAGTTAGCTTGGCATCCATCCTCATCAACAGGTTAAACATGATTTCATTTGAGAAATGAGAGGGTCTTGATTCAGTTGGAGCAAAAGCTGCTTCTGGTTGGGTTTGCACAGAAGTGATCTTGGATGTCTTAGTGAAAGTGTCCCCATACACCTTGTATCCCATCTTAATCAAGCTTCCCAGGTAGATGGGCTGGTGTCAGTTGAAAATCCACTACGCAAGTATACGTATCGAATAGACAGTATATTAGCAAGTAGAGTATCGTTCCCACGGAGAATTGATCTAAAACTTTACTAATTACTAAAATTAAAACAATTTAATTTTATCCAAATAATCTCAATTAATTAATTAATTAAAACTAATAAACTAGAATTTAAAATAACAAGAAAAATCAAAATAATAATAACTGGAGAAAATATCAAATTAACAAGCCTAGGATTACAATATCCCTCACACTTCATCTAAATTTTACTTCTCCTCCTTAACTTATTTCAATGGGTTGAATTGCTAACCTAGAGTCCTAAATTATTTATAAGGGTCTCCCGACTCGTCCTATAAAAATATCTATTTTAACCAAAACATCATATCCCTATGTGATTTGAAATTAAAACAGACTCATTAAGTTCAGGCTCTAATCTGGCTACATATGGCCTATAGGTATATCCCTATCCTATACGCAAATCATTTAACATGATCATATGCTATTCCAATTTTAGTCTACTCTAAACTCCCTCTCCCAAGTTTGTTTAGGTTCCTAAATCAATTTAATTGGTGATCAGGCAATTAAAAGCATTAAGAACAAATTGAAATAAACAATTCAACTCCCATTGAAAATAAGTAAGAAAAAGATTAAAAACTTAGACTACATGTGAGTTCAATTGCAATCCTAGAAAAAGAAAATTAGCTACTCATAATTGTAAAATCAAATAACATTGTATAAAGTTCAACCATTGAAAATAACAAGAAGAATAAAAGCTAAGGAAGAAAACAAAATAATTGCCGCTTTGATCTCCGGGTTTCCGCTTCAACTTCTAGCTTCTTGAATCTCCCAAAGGTTTCCCTCTAAAGTTCTTCAAAAACATCCTATTTATAATAACAAACTTAACCTAAACTTCCTTAAGTTGACCTAGGGTTTAATTGGGCTTAAAACATAATGAGAGGCCCAAAAAATCACTTAACAATCTTTACAAATTTCCATTCCCGGCACAGGACGTCCAGCAACATTCCGATGCGATTTTCTCCATCTTTGAGGTAGAACTAGGAAAAGTGATCTTCATGAAAGTTGTAGCTCTATCTCTTATCTTTCCAATGGTCTAAGAATCGTAGCAATTGGAGTTCTGTAGCTCGAGATATGGCTAAAACACTGAAGCATATGCAAGCAGATTTCTGGGTCTTTCAGCACTTTACTTTCCAAAATTAAACCCAATGACTTTAGGTCCTACCAAAAATATAAAAACTAATAAATATTAACCAAATTAAAGGAAATAACATAAAATTAAATAACTTACTTAAAAATAAACTAAATATGAAAAAATAACTAAAAATTAAGAAATTATAATTAAAAACTAAGGACTTAGCTAAAATTTAATAACAAAATTGGAATAAAATAATTCTATAAAATAGAATTATCAGCTGGTCCCTACTTTTCACCATGTCCAGATCATACTTCTTAGCCCACACTCATTTCTTTTTCACTAGGGAAGTAATCACATTCTCATATGGTAGATGAATCTTTTCCAATTTGCAGGCTGCTCTTATTTTCTCAATCATGAACCTTCCAAGGTTTAGAACCACTCTTATAAAAGCATGCTCCATCAGCTAAAGATCTTGGAGGCTAATGTAGTTTAAGTTGCCACTTCATGCAGGTTTGCAGCCACAAAATAATGCAAGATTCTAAACTATGGACTGATTATCAGTCCTGCATTACTTTTTGATGAAAATTTCCTTTCTTTCTAGCTGTAATTTCCCACATAGATGAAAGATCATATTTCTTTGGCATTTCAAATTCACCTTTTTCACCTTCTATCTTCAGCAGGTTACTCAAATCAGAGGCAATGACCATAAACTCATTTCCATTCAAGAATACATTCAAATTATTGTCTAAAAAATCCTTAGGATTATCAAGTTCTTTTTCACTTAAAGCAATGCTAGCATAGAATTCTTTTACTAGACTAGCACTATATGCTCTATCCTTGAAAGAACTATAATCCTTAATTATCATCTCATTGAAGTAATTGGTTAAACTGGTCTAAAGTTCTAGGGTTTCATTAAAGCTATCCCAGTCAATAAACTTCCCCCAAGTAATGGGAGCATTCTCTATCTTCCTAAATTTCTTCTCATGGATTTTATTCTTAAATTTCAGAGATAAGGAGGATGAAGTACCTTTCTGAGCCATTTCTCCCTTGTTTTTCTTTTTTAGTTTCTCATATTTCTTCTTTTTCTCTTTTTGTTTCTTCTTGCTAGAATCTTTCCCAATTTTCTTTATCTCTAGACTCGATACCCCTTTTTGCTTCTTTTGTGGATGCTCTATCTTGGGGCTCTCTTCCATTGGTCCCTTTCTCTTTTTCTTCTCAAGTAACTCTTTTAGTAGAGTCGATTTTGCCATTAGATGTTTTGAGAGTGATTTTACACTTAGGTTTTCAAGCTGTGTGGTAAGAAGGATTTTTGGTCGATTTTAGATGAAGGAATGTAGAGAAGATTTCTTAAGTTTTGAGGAGATAGTTTTTAGAAGATGAGGAGTAGGAGTTTTTGATAGTTTCTAATTCAAGAACCGTCTGCCTCCCCCTTAACAATTGCCTAATTTTCCCTAAATTTCAAAACTCCCTCTTAAATATTCACTATTTGCTACCTCAAGTTTTCTTATTTTCTTTTGTTACCCGGTAGGCATAAATTTCAATTATTTTAATCTTATATCATTCAACTAACAGTTCTTTGGTTTTAATGAAACAGAATCCTCTTAGTTGACTAAGTTTCACACTTTAGTCGACTAAGTACCTTCTGTTTTTCTCTACTTGGTCCAGACCTCACTCTATAACTCTTTCAAACAACTCATTCCTACATTTCTTCTAATTTCACAAAATCTATCTTCACTAAGGGGTTTGGTAAATATGTCAATAAGCTGATGCAAAGTGCTTACAAATTCAATATTAATTTCACCTTTAGTTACATAATCTCTAATGAAGTGGTGTCTAACCTCAATGTGTTTAGTTCTTGAATGTTGTATAGGATTTTTTGAAATGTTTATAGCACCGGTGTTGTCATAGTATATGGGAGTGTTATTCATTGACAAACCATAGTCTTTCAACTATTGTTTGATCTATAAAACTTGTTCACATCAACTACCTAAGGATACATATTCAACTTTAGCAGTAGACAAAGCTATAAAATTTTGCTTCTTACTTGACTAGGACACTAACATGCTACCTAGGAATTGACATGTTCCACTAGTACTTTTTCTATCAGTTTTGCTTCCTACAAAATTTGCATCTGAATATCCTACAAGACTAAATGATGATTCTTTTGAATACCAAATTCCTAAGGTTGAGTTCCTAAGAGGTATCTAAATATTCTTTTTACAGCTGTTAGGTGTGTTTCTTTTGGTTGTGACTGAAATCTAGCACACAAACACACACTAAATTGAATATCCAGTCTACTTGCTGTTAAATAAAGAAGAGATCCAATCATACCTCTATAGAGCTTTTGATCTACATCTTTACCTTTTTCATCAGCATCAAGTTTTGTAAATGGACTCATTGGTGTGCTGATGGGCTTTAGTTTCAACATGTCAAACTTCTTAAGGATGTCTTGAATGTATCTATCTTGGCTAACAAAAATTCCTTCCTTGCATTGCTTGATTTGAAGGCTAAGAAAATATTTCAATTCTCCCATCATGCTCATCTTGAATTCTCCTTGCATTTCCTTAGTAAAGTTCTAGCAAAGAGATTCATTAGTACCACCAAATATAATGTCATCTACATATATTTGAACTATGATCAAATCATTTAAGCATATTTTGATAAACAATGTAGTATCTATGCTGCCCCTAACATAGTCTTTTCTATCAGAAATTTAGATAGCATTTCATACTAAGCTCTAGGAGCTTGCTTCAATCCATACAAGGCTTTGTGAAGTCTAAAAACATAGTTTGGTTTCTCAAAATTCTCAAAACCAGTAGGTTGTTCAACATATACTTCCTCTTGAATAAGTCCATTAAGAAATGTACTCTTTACATCCATTTGGTATAGCTTGAAGTTCATATGACAAGCAAAGACAACTAATAACCTTATGGCTTCTATTCTAGCTACTGAAGAAAAAGTTTCATCATAGTCTATGCCTTTCTCTTGATTATATCCCTTTGCTACTAATCTTGCTTTGTTTCTAACTACATTTCCTTGTTCATCAACTTTATTTCTAAATACCAATTTAGTTCCAACTATAAGATGGTTTAAGGGTTTAGGCACTAATGACCATACATTACTTCTCTTGAACTGATCTAGCTCCTCTTACATGGCTAAAATCCAATTTTCCTCTTTTTCAGCTTCTTCAAAACTTTTAAGTTCAATTTAGGAAATGAAGGCTGAAAATTCACATGTCTCCCTAGTTCCTTTCCTAGTCTTAACTCCATGAGATATGTCACCAATGATTTGTTCTTGTGGGTGATCTCTCACATACCTCCAGCTTCTAGGTAAGTCAATATGCTGGATTTCTTATCTTTGTAGATTTTCTAGAGGTGGAGCCACGGTTTCTTCTCTAGACGAGCCTTCTTCATTGTTCTTGCTATCATTTAGGCTCATTTTATCCATGTGTTTTTCTAAGTTCTCTAAATCTTCATCATTATCATCAATTTCTTTTTCTAAATGGATTGATTCATCAAAAACTACAAAAAGCTAGAAAGCTATATTATGAAGGTAGGCCTAGTTGAACAAGCTTAGGCTAGAGAGCTATGTACTTATGTATGTGAATATGATTGACTAGATAGGTGTGCCTAAACTAGTATATTGGTGATATACATGTTAGTATATGTGTTTGCTTGTGATTGCCATTAGGAAGTATGAGTTCTTAGATTTCTAGGTGATGTATGATTTTAATGGCTACTGGATATGTTGTGACTAAATTAGTGTGATGGTGATATTATGATGTGAAATTAGATTGCCTATTGGTTGTCGAAATATTGATGCATGATCTGATATGATATTATCCATGTATATGCAGTTATTAGGCCATGATTAAATAAAAATGAGATTATTGATGTATATGTAGATAGTGAGTCGTGATTATTTGAGACACTTAGAACTTTGATGAGCTTATTGGCAAATGAAGCTCAATAAATGTGATTGCTACTATGTTATGGACATATAGAAGAATACAAACATGATGGTTTCATTGTGGAATTGTGTTCCGTTCGAGAAATGAATTATGAACGTTGATTTGACTTGAGGTTGAGTGGATCCCGTTTCCTTGTGACTATGAGTGTGCATATAGTGATGGTGGTAAACAAGGGCTATGGTTTAGTCTTACCTATGATTCCCACTTGTAGTGCCGTGATGCCATTGACAAGATATTACTTCGGGCAATGCCTGTTGGCTTTATTAGTTTTTGATGATTATAAAACATTCCCATCCTTGTGTGTCTAATATCTCTACCTAAATGTGCAAGATAAAAGCTCATAAAGAAATAATAATTCAATATTCCTAATGAGTACTTAAAGATTTGATATGAATAAGGAATAAGAATGATCAACATAAACGAAGGTCTCTGGTTGAATAATAAAGATCATTGGTTGGGCAATACTCAAAGTGGAGAAGTGGAAGGCTGAAGTTTAGTAAGAAACAAAATCAACTTAGTCGACCAAGAAAATGGGTTAGTCGACTAAGTACTCTCTGCCAAATCTACGACTGAGATAGAACCAACTTAGTCAACCAAGAGAAAAATGTTAGTCGACTAAGAACTCTCTGTCTGCAACATACACCAGGCCACTACAAGACAGATTAACGGCTAGAACCTACCCCAAACTGTTTCCAACAGTCAAAAACGGTCCAGCAACCATCAGACAAGTTTATCTAACTATAAAAGGATCTTCAAATGCCAAAGAATCAATTTTTGGCTTCATTTCACATAGATTCCATCATATTCAAGCCAAGAAAGAGTATAAAGCTTAGAATTTTTCTTGTATTTCACTGAACCTAAACATCTATCTTCTGTTATTGTGTTTAGCTTTGAACCGTGTACCACTTAGATCAATTTGTGATCATATGTACATTCTCTTCTACTCATCTTTGTATTCTTAGAGTGAGGGATTCACTCTAAGTGGTTGTTTCAAGCTAGGTTGCTTGAAAGAGTAAAGGTTCCAACTTAGCCTTGGAAAGTTGGGTGTTGAGTTTTGGTTGAGCCCTTGAAAAACCATTGTGAAAGGTTGTGGTTGAGCCTTAGAAAACCACTTTGGGATTTTAGTTGAGCTCGGGAAAAACTAGTGTAAAGGTTGTGGCTAAGCCTTGGAAAAGCCATTGTAAAAGCTTAGTGGAAGCTTATGAATTCCACTGTTTTTGGTGTTTGGTTTGAAAATTCTTAGTTGGCTAATCAAGGTAGTGGATGTAGGTTGGACCGTACCACTATAAATTCTTTGTCTATTGTTTTCATTGTTTTACTTTCTTTATTTTGAAATTAAGTCTCAATCTTGCCAAAAAAGCCGAACTAGTGCTATTCACCCCTCTCTAGCACTCATATTTGGGACCAACAATGCCACCGATGGGAGATTGCTCTCGACGATGCTGATAGTCAAGGGATTACTTCGGTCGAAGATATGATTATCCGTTAACTGCTTTGGCTTTAAGCTTGATTTAATTCTCCTTCATTGCTTCAATACAGACACGATTTGTCCTTCGACAGTGGCCTTACCTTGTGCTTAATTTGTTTCTTCACCGGCTGGCAACTGTGCGTGATTTGACTATGTTTAGGGCAGGATCACTCACTGATTTAGTGTGATGTGTGATGATATTTGAAGAAGTTGGGATGATGATATGCCCCCATATCAGAGACTTAGGGATAATGATAAGCCCTATACTTGGAGATGTTTGCTAGATTATGTTGATGCACCAAGAGTGCAACATTTATTACAAGTTTAATGTATGTATATAATTCTAATTATGTGCACCACTCACTGAGTATTATAATACTCACCCATTTTGTACCATGTGCAGATAAATAGGCCATTAGACAGAGTGTGGCAAGGGTCTTCTATTGGTAGACCGATTTTAGCATCTAGTAGGTCTCCCATTTTGGCACTCTGTTAGGTTAGGTCCACATTAGCTTCCGCACTCGAAATTTTAAGTTTTAAAAGTACTGTATTCTAGCTATTGTAGGCATTGAGTGCCATGTAATATTATGTACTAAGCGTTGTAATGTACAAACCTATCTTGCATGGTCAATGAATGGCCTTATAATAGTTGTGTGAATTATGCATCAAGGATGGTGTAATATGTTGAACTTGAATTTTATTTATGAATATGACATATGAAATCCCTTAGCTATGTGTTATTTGATTTTGAACTCTAAAGCTTGTTCAAGTCAGTGGACTTGCTTATTAGGCTCATGCATGGATTACAAGCCTTCGGGTTTGGCTCGTGACAAAGTAAGCAATTGGCTCAAGGAATAGCTATTCTTTAGTAGTAGCTTATCCTAAAAAATAGTTAAAACTCAAGCTTAACTAAACCCAAGCTCCTCATGGTATTTACTATTTTATGGTTGGGGGAATAGCTTTCAAATTTGATTAAATTAAAGTACCCCTTATAATTATGGAATATTACAACCTTAGACATATAAATACTTCTTTTTCTTTTTATTTTTCCTTCTTCTTTCTCTCTCTTCTTACATTTTTGCCTTTTTCATTATTTCTTTAACTTGCACTTATCACTAGAGATAATGATCGCAGCAATAAACGACGGTGATAATGGTGGTTTCATGACCGAATATGATCGAAAAATGTCAATCTAGTGCTTTTTGGCAAGATTCAACCAAAGAGTCGTTGGATATAAGATCCATGGCTTGATCTAGCCGCAAGAAGCACTAGATTTGGTGCTTCTCGACCAAATCCCCATGCCCGGATCTAGCACTCCATGGTTAGATCCAATTGTGGGAAGCGTCGATCTGGCACCTTAGTGGCTAGATCTGACCACATGGTGCGCTAGAGCAACGTTTCATTACACTGGCCACATTTCTGATGGTTGGCCAATGGAGAAAAAGAAAGGAAAAAGGAATAAAAGAAAAAAATTGAAAATAAAAAGTTAAAAATTTATTTATAAATTACAAAAATTAATATTTTAATATTTTAATAACAATAATGTTTAAATTATTATTAAAATATTAATGTTTACCTTATTAAATTATTAATATATTAAATTTTTGATGAAAGTATAAATAAAAAATAAAAAATGCAAATAGAGAAAAAATAAAAAATTTTACTAATATTTAATAATAAATTTTTAAATTTTTAATTTTTAATGAAAAAATTAAATAATTAAAAAAGAAAATTTTTGCTTAAATTTGTCTTTTGGTATAAAATTTACTAAATTATATAAAGGGTATTTTTGTTGTTTTAAAAAATAAATCTTATTATAATAAAAAAGTTTTTAATTATATATTATAAAAATTAATATTTTAAATTTGAAAATTAATTAAAATTATTAACATTTTAATCATAATAATATTAAATTATAAATAAAATATTATTCTTTTAAAATATTAATGATTAAATTATAAAAAATATTAACATTTAAAAATATTAATATTTAAATTATAAATTATTAATATTTTTAAAAAAATAATCATATATATAATAAAGAATATTTTTGTTTTTTCATTTTTTATTTATTTCATATTCCAAAGCTATTGTTACCAACCAAACATTGTAATAAGTTGTAATAATTATTTCTTTTATATTCCATTCATCGTATTAAACTACGTAATAACTATTTTATTATATTCTTACCTTATTCTATTATCACATAATAATTATTTTATTATATTATATTCTATTCCGTGAACCAAGCATGTTATTAAAGATTTGATCTTTAACTGTTTTTCAAAAAAAGGTGAAATTTTTTATTGAAAATCCATTAACCCCTCTCTTGATTGTTGTGTTACAAGCTTCTTCATCTAACACTAATGATAACGAAATTATACAAAAAATAATTAAAGTTGTAGGAGGAAAGAAGTATAAGTTTTTACAAGGTATTCTGCAACTTTATCCACCTAGCATGCCTAAGTTTAGCCTTTTCCTGGACAATAATAGGTCATGCATACTGTTAGCCTTTGCCTTAAATATATAAATTTCAATCAAATGAAGGGAAACAAAAAATTAAATGGTGACAATCATCAATAGATGCATATAGTGGATTAGAGGTCATGAAAATTGGAAAAGTTCTAGTTTTGAGTTCGTATTTCAAAATCTAATTTTGTTACGCTTTTTGGGTTTCTTCTTTACAGCTTATTTTTTGCATCTATACCTATATTCCTTTTTTTTTTTTTAGATTGAAAAATGCTTTCGTTAACACAACAAAATAAACAACTGATGAATAAACTTTGGACCAGATAGTCCAGATACATTCTCCTCATCTCTACTAATCTTCTCCAACCAAACTTTTTAGCCTCTCTAATGGTTACTTGTTGGATATCCTCTGGCATTTGAGAAGATGAAAACCAGGCAATCGCCTCCTCTCTAATTTCTTTTGCCTTTTTAGCTAGCATATGCGTCACTTCATTACCTTCTCTTGGGCAATGAAGGATAAATTGATTTATTTTATAGATGCATTAATAGTACTAAGGCAATAGGTTTGCTATTACAGCTATATCATCTATTGTGCTAACTTTTGACATTATTGATCTTTGATAATATTAATTTTAAAAGGTGAAAACAATAGGATATAATATGATTTTTGTTGTACTAATATTAATGCCATCAACACTAATATTAGTACCCACTTGCATTGTAAAAGGTGAAAACAATAGGATTCAATTGTCCATTGTGCTATTTTTTGACTTGTTACTAACAACATCCAAAATCTCTTTAAATGAGTTTGCTAATTGTTTTTCTCTAACATTTAAAAGGGCCTGCAGGTTAGGCAATATAGGGTGCACGGATGCTGTGTGTTTTTGCAAAGGTCAGTCTGTGTAATTTTCTTCTTTGCTGAGTTGTTTTTTCTGCTTCTCTTTTCTGTTTATTTGAGCTTTACATGCGGAAAGTAGATAAATAACTGGACCGGTATTAATGAGTTGATTTTTGTTTGTTTGTTTGGAACGAAACATATAAACACTTTATATGTTCATGTTGTTATTGTTAGGGTCACACATTAGTGGCTTAGGTCTCTACTGATTATGAAACTTGAGTATCTTATAAGTTTGAAAATTTTATATATTCTCTTCCGTATAATAACTTTTAATATTTAATGCACTTTAACAATTTAACATTATACTCCATTATCATTAATTTACATATCTCTAATGTGGTGTGTGAGTACATAAATACCATTCATGATCCAATAACGTTATTTTACTGATTTGCTCGGTTCATAATGTTTCGTTTTGCCATTGATGGTTCATTGAAAAACAATTAAGAACAGGTTCCATATAAATAAATATACACAGTTATACTACTTGAGCGCAGCACATGGGTCTTTTCTTTTATGTATAATTACGTTGTCAGTTTTTTTTTCAATAAGTCTAAAATATTATTGGAATATTTAATACAATATGTTAACAAAACAATTGTGTTTAAAATATAAAGAAACAATTATTTTTATACCAATTTTAGCTTTGGTTAAAAAAGATAATCTATTTTCATGAAAAAGGCCAAACTAAATATTGGTTATTTCTTTGATGTTTACAATAATGTGCATCCAAAAAGCTCTTTTTATGATTTTGACCTAAATATAATTTCAAAAAAAAATTAAAAAAACTTTTAATTCTTTTACCATAACCAAGTAATTTCAAAAAAAGGGCTTTTAAGTATTTTTTGTTCCTTTCCAAATATGGTTTCAATGATCTTGAACCATGTATGCTCACACATTAATTTCAAAGTGGTTAATAATGGTGTGCACTGCACATGATTAAAAACTCCAATATAAATAATTGCGTATGAATTGCACCATTGCTTTAATTAAACACAAGTCAACGTTTATCACTTGGCCCTTTTTTCATTTAGCATAATGGAATCCATTGCACTCAGTGCAAGTGGTCAAATAAGTTATATAAAATCTTAAAAATTAATTTATTTCAAATATTATATTTAATAAACAAATCAAATAAAATTAATATAAAATTAAATTAAATTCACATACATCTTTCCAAGAAAAAAAAAATGATGTACGATGAAATTTGAATATAAATCTAAAAGTTTCATGACCTCTGTAGTTTTCACCTTTGTCTTATATCTCATTAAACGTCAAAATTAAATGGACGATAAAAAATACTTATATTCAAGATACGATGAAAGGAAAGGTCATCATCAATCCATTAAGAAAATTTAAGTCCTATTAACATAATATGTGAGAGATGTTTATCAGTCACCTAACAGATAATTATTATTAGTTTTTTAATTTCGTATTATAGATAATTATTGTGTCCCTTTTTCACTTTTATAGTGTGTTAGGAGTACAGAAATCAGTTAAAAAATTTACCATTTATTTGATTATAATTCAAATATGAATGTCTATTAAGTAGATATTCGATTAAAATATAAGATTTTAATTTAAAAATTTTAAATTTGAATTTTAAGATATACGAGATTTATGATTCAGAAGACATCAAGCCACCCAAATTGGTTTATTGGGGGAACAAATGCTTCTGGAAGGCACGTTAAAATTCGTAGGAATGCGTATCTGAGGAGAATCTAACCAGAAAACTTTGCAGTAAATCTCATTAAATTATTTGATTATTTATTTATATTCCGTTAATAAACAAAAGGGCAATTCAGGTTTTAATTTCCAATTTTAGCACCAATCTGATTTTGCCACCTCAGCCAATAGCTACAAATTGATGCTCACGTGGAGACACCAGCTAATCCATGGTTAACCTGGTGGCAAATGAGCAATTCTCCAAAGCCCGAAAAAAGAAAAAAAAAGGAAAAAAAAATTCACTTATGAGTTTGAAAAGGATGATACAGTGACGTGAGACTTGGAAAAAAAAAAAAGCAAAAGAGAGAAAGAAGAAGGCCTAAATTCCCTTTTCGCTCACAGACAGAACGCGAACCGCCATCGCTTAGAGCACCCAACACACACTTACTTTGTACAATAATTTCCTTTTTTTTCTCTAAATATTGAATACCCAAAAACCCCGGGTCCAACTCTGGCATTCACGCTTCAATCATCATTCGATTGAGTGCGATTTTCAGTGTGGTGGGAAAGGATTTTGCAGAGGAAGGTGTTATGATTTTTATTTCTAAATGAAATGATATTCCCGCACAAGTTTCAAATCTTCAATTCAGTTCCAGTGTAGTCGAATAAAACCACACACAAGAGGGAAAGAGGAGGCGGTGAAATTTCTCTCATGGAAAAGCGCGTTTACGAAGTTTGGAAAGGAAGTAATGTATGTCATTTTTTTTAAAAAAAAATTTCGTGGTTTTTATATCTAAGTGCTTGGTTTTGGTATCTGGGTATTGTTTAGATTTGTTTGGTTTGTCGAAAAATGAGTTGGGTTTTAATTAGTTTAATGGGATTTTTGGGTTTGGGTTTTTAATCATTTGGGGTTCTGATTAGGATTTTACTCTGCTGGGTGAATTTTGATGCTATAGTACTGAGAAAATGGGGGAAAACATGGAATAAATAATGAACATTTTTGTTTTTTTTTGTTTTTTGCTGTTTGTTTATTTATATATGCATTGGTGAAGTAAGGCAAAGAGTTGTGGTTATGGTTAATCAAGCATTGTTGGAAAATAAGCTTTGTCAATTTCCTATTATGACCTAATGGAGGACAAGCTTCGGTTTTAAAGGGCAGTTAATGAGTCATATGGAACGATGAGTAGAGTTACAGAGTGTAGCCTTACAATTTTTAAGGTAGAATTGGAGTGTTTTATGCTAAATTACTTCGGGGAAAGTAGGCCGATTCTATGCTTGATATACTAGTTAATTTTTTTGTATGTGTGTGTTTTTCTGCATATCAAATTTCATGTTTGTATCAGTCACAAGAAATCTAGTGTTATTGTTGTGGGCATTATTAACTCATTCTCATGTCCCAATATTTTGACAGAAATGTCCTCTTTGAAATAATTATAATTATAATGTTACAAACTTTGCAATTGTGGAAGATTAAATGGGATGGATTCTCTTCTGTTCTAGTTTACCTTTTCGATATTCCAAACCATGACAGTGAAGCGATTGCTTTGCTGAGTTGGTTGATTGCCTGGATATTCTTGCTACCTTTTTTGTGTGGCAACCTCTGGATCAAAGGGATTGTTTAGCACAGAAATAAGTGCAAAGTATTGTTTGTATTGAAGGATGAACAATGTGGTCATATTTTGTGTTGAAGATGTTTGAGATTAATGACCTTATTTTCTGGCAGGTAATAGTTTTCGATCCCACAGCACCCAACCCCAAAAAAAGGGAAGAAAGAAAAGGATTTTGAAGGATTATTACAATAAAAAAAATTATTTGATATGATTCCTGTGGCATTCATGCTTATTTGGATGTGACATTCATTAGTTTTTTACTTTCTGGTGGTGGGATGGGGAGCATTTCTGGGAGTAATAATTGGCAAGTTGAAGAAAGTAACACTGATTATAAATTGCAAGCAAATTTTAGGAAGGAGAGTTGGCAATGCAGGATTCTATGTAATTACTAATTGGATTATGCAAAGTGGTTAATGATCCAATCTTTGGTGCTTTCCATGTTTGAGAAGTGTACAAAAACACTTGCAGCATGTTCTTGGTCACGCTATGTAGTGATGTTGTAAATGTGATAATGAGAGTATAGTGTAGATTGGATTCAATATTATTGAGTGGTTTACGTATCTCATGGCTCTCAGAAACTTGATATGGTGGTAATTGTTCTATAAGGCCCTAAAGATAGGAGCAATATATCGAATTTCTAGAAAATTTAAGAGATCTAATCATTATATGGTTAAGGAGCTGGGTGTATTGGCAAGAAAAGAAAATGTTAATGTGTGCTTGAGAGCTTTTTTGAACCATTGGATGAGTATAAAGTAATTCTTTTCCATTTTTTTTTTCCTAAAACACATTTAGGCTTGTTACAGTTATTTCATATGCAAGCTAGATTTCCAGTCAGTGCATTGTGGGGGCCTTCCTGGTGGCTCAAGGTTGTTGGAAAAGGCATTAAGTGCAGTCACTTATGAGATATTTTGGGATTTAGGTTATGATAAATGAGGATAAGTTCTCTAATATTCACAGTTGATTTGATTGGGAGATTGCCGGTTACTATCATTATATGTTCACTTAGATAGGACTGAAGAGCCTATGAGGTTTGCTTGTTGTATTTTTCTGGTTTTCTAGTTCATGTGGAAATGGAGGAAAAATTTTTTTCTGATAATTAGTGATGTTTTTGTTTGGAATTTGTGTATAGAATATAGCACAGATAGTTCCTGAAGCTTGAGCTTGTTGAGAATTAAATTCCAAACCTTTCATTTTGAGCTTTAATTTACTTTCTTCTCGGTGTAGAAAGAATATTCTGTTAGGAGCTTGTTTGGCTCAGTTACAGTTGTTGTAAAAGCTGTTGCTGAGATAGAGTTTTTTAAAGGGCACAACACAATGAATTTTATTTGAAATAGTTGATATATGTTTTGTAAATACAAAATTTTTGTTCAAATACATCCATCAGCTCTCTATTTCAACATTTTTTAAAAGCACCATTGGAGCTTCAGTTTTTGGTCTGTATAAACTTTTGGTTTTTTTTGGTAATTTTAGAAACTTATTTTTAGTACTGAAGCTAACACTGTTTCTTCCAGACCTTTCTTGGTCCAGCTTTAGCTTTCTAGAGTAGTAAAGCTGTCCAGAAGATGGGCCATACAAACATTATACATTATTAGTGCAGGATTATGAGCTTTAGTTATTGGCCATTTCCTTGTAAGCCTTTGATGCTGTTTGACTTGCTGTGAAATCTGTAAGTTATTGTGATCTGTGTTTTACTATTAGTTGATCGAAAGTCTCTATGTGGTTCCTTTCAGAGTCCATTTGGTGCAAGATTTCCTTTTCTACATTCTTTGAGAGTTTTATCTAATCATATTATGGTATCCATAAACCCGAAAGATGAATGATTAAATAAAAAAACATACTCCATCCTTCCCATATATATTATTATGGTAAATATTCTAAAAAATTAATTTTTAATAAATATACGTTTGAAAACTACTTTATTCAAAGTTTTTAATGTATATTTTTTAAAATTTTAATAAATGATAAATTATAAATAAAATGCAGTCAAAGTTGAAAAAATTTGACCCAAAAAAAGGTCAATTGAGGACATTATATATGGGATGGAGGTAGTTTATAATTAGCGGATTATTTCATAGGAGAATGTTGTTCCAAAAGGAAATTATGCTTTGAACTTTTGAAAAAGTTTTTTAAAATTGTTTGTGCATGGAGATTTCAACTATTGTCATAGGGCTTGCATTAGCCCTACAATCCTTTTCGATAGTTCACAAAAGGACCAGTTCAAAGTTGTATAAGAGAGAGCTAAGACCGTAAAGTATGGGAAGTAGGAGCCCATTATATGATTGCTAATGCTCTGAGTGCATGTTGAAGGTTATAGGATTTTTTTTGATTATAGCCTTTTTTGGTTCTTTCAAGAGCCCTACTTGTGTGGGTTTGTAGAAGCAAACTGTTGATCTATATAAATAGCATTTATTATTCGAGGGAATTTGCTCACTGTATAATCTCTCTGCTCTTGGTGTTATTCCCTTTTTGAAATTTAGGAAATTTATAACTAGAAAGCAACATTGAAAAAGTTTAAAGCATTTGTTCAACTTATACTTTGAAGCAAAAATAAAAACTTGGATGTAATGCTTAATTTTTTACCCATTTTGATTGTTAATTAGTTATAATCTTGTGTGTGTATTACAATAAAGAAGTTCTTCTTAGATGCATATTGATGTTATTGAGGATATGAAGAGGGAAGCAGTTTACAAGTGTTGAATTGGTAAAATAATAATTCTAAGTTTTCGTATTACCACATATTTACAACAGGGTTCTACTTTAAATCCTCACTCTTGTGCTAGTCATGTATAAACTACCAAGCATATGCAAATGTAAGATTGTATCTCTTGTGCATGCTATTTGCAGATGATATTATTTTAGAAAATGAGAATTAAGACGGAGGTTAATTTAAAGTTAGAACTTTGAAGACGATTTTAGGATGCATGGGTGTAGGTTAACTAGGACCAAAATTGAATTCATGGGGTGCAATTTTTGGACAAATATAGAGAATGGCAACATTAAAATTGATGTGATTCAAAATAGTGTCTACAACTGTTTTATCTGTTCAAGGACACTATTGACTTCCCTGTACCTAAGGGTTTTTGAAGTTTTGTTCTGAAGGGTGTAGACGTGCTTTTCATGAGGCAACAGTTTTTGCTTCCTCCATATGGAGAACATCAGAGATGCTGATGGTTACTTTTGTTCGTCGTATAAAGTGGAGGGAGCCAGCATGATGCAGTTGTAACATTATTGAGTTGTAAAGAAGTGATGATTTGTCTAAATCAACAATTGACTTACCCTGCCTTTGCTTATGTTTTAGGGTTAGGGTGCGGGAGCTGGGGTGTGACTGAGTCTCTGAGAAGTGATTGGGTAGCCTGGGGACTTTTTAGTGAACATGTTAAAAATGTAAAGAATGTTGTCTTACTGGAAGTTTGTTACTGTTTGTCATTATGTTATATGGAAATGCAATAGCACATCCGATGTTCTTTATTTTATGATTTGCTTTCTCCACTCCCGATAGATCACGCCATGAATTTCATTCAGCATTTTATTCCTCTTTTATTTACATTTTGCAGAAGTTTATACTTGGTGGGAGGCTGATATTTGGGCCAGATGCCAGGTCTCTGCTTGTCAGCTTATTGCTGATCACTGTACCTATTATTATCTTTTGTGTATATGTTGCAAGGCATCTTCGGCATGCATTTTCTTCATATAACGCAGGATATGCAATTCTGGTGGTAGCAATTGTCTTTACTATCTATGTAAGTCCTCTTCACCTCTTACTTATTGCCTGAATTCTTTCTTTAGGGTTTAGAACTACTGCTGTTGTGATCACCCTGGATGTCTTTGCTGAACTGTTATGTAGGAACTTTAAGAATTGCAAGTTATGGATAAGACTGAGTGCCAATTTCTAATTGTTGAAATTTCTCAACAATTATCTGTCATAAATTGTCTGTATGAAATTTTCATAGGCATTTATTGGAATTAAATTTCATTCAAAGTAAACAAACTAGCATGTTCTAATTCATAAAGTATCTGATTTTTGAATTTTGAAATATTTTTTGGTGGAACATATGGTGGGACCTTCCATGCAGTTCTCATGGAATTTTGGCCTTCCCAAAAACTTAAATAATAGTTCAAGTATGTAAATAGTCCCTTTACTCTACCAAAGTGGTGGATTTAGTTCCTCTACTATAGTTCGTATAAATAAAGTCCTTGCAATTTCAAGATTTGTTAATCTCAGTCCAATTGTTGACACTATTAACATTACTCTGTAAAGTTGCTGACATGGCATTTGACTAAGCTGATGTGGTATTGGCCAGGCTAACATGGTGGTTTGAACAGGCTGACATGGCATTAACCATTTATAGAACCTTTTTTCCCTCATTTTCTCTCCTCTCTTTCTTTCACTACACCAACAGCCGCTCCCTTTCTCCCTTTAAACATAGAATCTGGCCACTGTCCATATAGTCTCATGCTGGTCCTAAAATGCTTTTCCTCTTCTTCTCAACCTCCTTTACCGTTTAATTGGTTTAGTTTTCCTTAAAACCCTTTCTTTTCCTTCTTTTTTTCTCTTTTTTTTTTTCTGAAAAAAAAAAAACCGTAGATCTAGTTACAGAACGTTAGATTTTGTCGCTGCCGACCTCAATTTCTGCAGAGATGGAATTGGCATGGTTATTTGATATACTCAATGTGTTCTGTGAGATTGCTAGGTACCAGGGGTTACTACACTATTGATTTGGCTGTTGGTGTTGGCACTAGAATTTTATTCGATTCCCTTGCTAGCAAGTATGAAGAGAGCAAGAGAAAATCTGCACTTGTTTCTGATAGCATGAAAGAGGCTTTGTTAAGCTAAAAAGAAATGCTGAAATGGCATTGGCAAAATGGAATTCTAACATATTGATTGTCAATAGTCATGTCAACATTGGTCAATGCATGCTAGCCTGTTTAAATTGCCACATTAGCTTGGTTAATGCCATGTCATCATTGGTCAATGCCACATCAGCTTGGTCAAATGCCATGTCAATAACTTAACAGAGAAATGGTAACGGTGTTAACAATTTGGTTGAGATTAACAATCTTGAAAGTATAGGGACTAGATAATCTACCACTTTGGTATAGTAGAGGGTCAATTTACATAATTTGACCTAAATAATATCAGGATAGCCCCTTCTAATTTCTTCACGTTATGCTATTTGGTGAATGCATTTTTAAAGTTGTATACCTTTTTTATCTTGTTATTTTTTTGGGTTGTCTATGTTGCTATTGATTTTAATAGCACAGTTTATTTTGATAGGTGTTGATTCTTCTTTTCCTCACATCAGCCCGGGATCCAGGAATCATACCTCGCAATTCACATCCACCAGAGGAGGAGTTCCGCTATGATTCTACTGTTTCAGCAGAGATTGGGGGAAGGCAAACACCCAGCCTTCAGTTCCCTCGAACCAAGGAAGTTATGGTTAATGGAATTTCTGTGAGGGTGAAGTATTGTGACACATGCATGCTTTATCGCCCTCCCCGTTGCTCGCACTGTTCCATTTGCAACAACTGTGTGGAGCGTTTTGATCACCATTGCCCGTGGGTGGGGCAATGCATTGGACTAGTATGTTGTTTATCCATCTGATATGCCTGTTTATTGATACTGTTCTGGATGCTTTATTTTTGTTTCTCTTGAGCAGTGTTTTGTTAGGAAGCTGACTTCCTTTGTGCATGACCAGCGCAATTACCGGTACTTCTTTATGTTTGTTTCTTCGGCAACTCTTCTCTGCATCTATGTGTTCTCCATGTCAGCATTGTACATCAAGGTTTTGATGGATGATCACCGTGGAACAGTTTGGAAAGCAATGAAGGAATCTCCTCCATCTGTCATACTAATGGTATATTGTTTCATTTCGCTTTGGTTTGTTGGCGGGCTCACTGGGTTCCACTTGTACCTCATTGGAACAAACCAGGTCAGTTAATTTCATGGTTGCTGTATGTGATTTGTGCTTGAGCTCAATTGTTGAAAATCACAAAGAGCTTTATCTAAGTATGATTAAATCAACCCAAAATCGTATATTGATTTTTCCACCCTCTTACCTTATTTGTTTGAGGTGTGAGATTCATAATCTTGGTTAACTAATAAATCAATGAAGGGAGGCAAATTTTGTTGGGACATTGCAAGATTAGTGCATTGTAGCAGTTTGGCTGAAAGATTATGTGGGTTCATATTTACTTAGCATGGTTCCTAGGACAGTTTGCTCCTTTTCCTAAAAGTTGCGGTTAGATGTGCTGTTCAACCCTGGTGAGTGGCACCTCAACCGAACATGTTCTCCATGTGAAACAGATGGCTTTTTCTGTCATTTTATTAAAAGTCTACTGTTTTGGTGATGTGTTTACCCCATTTTCCCACTCTGGTATCACTGGATTAACTCTTCCATTTCCTTTGTTACTTTGATGTACCAATTTGTGCCTTGTGAGAGTTTGGTAAATAAAGATGGAAAAAATCTACCAATGAAATATATTAGGAAGTTTTAGGCCTCGAGTCTTGCCATTGGGTAATATTGGGAGGGTGGTGGGGGTTGGGGTGGGTGTTGTCTGGTGGGGACGAAGAGCATGGTTTGTGTTGTTTTTGTCTAGTATGGAACAAAGATCCGTTCTTGTTTAATTCATGAGTTTTTTAGGAGTTATCTAATGTACCTTCATTTCTTCCAGACTACCTATGAAAATTTTCGATATAGGGCTGACAACAGAGTCAATGTTTACAATCGGGGTTGTCCAATTAATTTTCTTGAAGTATTTTGCACAAAGATAAAGCCCTCAAAGAACAATTTTCGGGCTTTGGTTCAAGAGGAGGTACCAAGGCCTACTTTACCAAGTACTCGGGAAGCAGAAGCAGAAGATCTAGGTGGAGATCCACGTTCAAAGGTTGAGGATGATCTAGAGATTGGTGAAGATCTATTGAAGATCTCCCAGCGGCGTAATATTGAGGAAATTGACGAGGACATCTGCAGTAGAGGGAGCAATGGCCCTCCTCAAAACACCTTGGAGGTTGATTCTGTTCTGGGTTCGGATCATCGAGCTCCCACAATTCGATCTGACACTAGACATTCAAGTTGGGGAAGGAGAAGTGGTAGCTGGGAAATTGCACCTGATGTCCTTGCCAATTCCACAGTTATCGAAAGCAGAAGCTATATCACTCCAAAAGAAGCTCGCCAATGATGGGGTAATTTGTATAGTTGCCATTGCATGAGTGATGTGCATTCTCTTGAATAGTGTTTTCCTGGTATGGAGGGGGAGGTTTCATTGATTAGAGAATGACAATGATCCAACGGGGAGTGAAATTTACTCCCCTTTTAGGCATGAAAGCTTGTATTACCAATTTCTTTTCTTCTTTGTTTTGGGAATTCTAGCACTTTGTTTTTTTAGTTTTCTTTTGGAAAGCAGTCGATAGGAATGTGTCTGTAATTGTTTTGAGAAGATAAGTGAATAGTGTCTTCCTTTTATTCTTTCTTTTCTCTTAGTATTGTTGAATGATATGCAATGTTGGGTGGAATGCCTAGTTTTGTTTTTATTTCAGTTGTAAAACATTATTTTACTGCTCCAGACAATTATAAAATTTAGGAAGCTTTCAATGATCTATATTCTACTTACATTTGTTGCAATTTGAGTCCTTTTATCCCATTTTCAGAGTTTCGTTTATTTTCTTTTGTCATTACAATATATGGTGGCCTGCCACTGAATAGGGTGGACTGGATTCAACTAGACTAATGGAATTGAAGTTCTGTGTTTTTTTGTAAAAAACGAAAGATGATTTGTTCAAGTAGGAAAATGTCAGTTTGTCAACATAACTAGTGCCCATTTGTAAAGTCTACCAAGAAAGTGGAGAACTCTTGTATTCGGACAGATGACTTCATCTAGGTTTGTTTCATATCTGGGAATATCACAAAGTGACACTCTTGCATGTACCTCTAACGTGAACCGACATCGACTCAAAGCAGCTTCTTTACATTTTGTACCAGACTTCTTATGTCGGAATGGTCCTGTTCAACGACAAATCCCCTTCCAGCACAACACTCCTCTTCTCATCACCATATCTCTAGCAAAAGCCAATGTTTCCAACCTAGGGAGGCACCTTTTGCAGCGAAACCGTAAGTGGAGAATATCTGAGAAGGTTGGATCAGGTTGTTACTAGTAGCTACCTTCCATTGTGTTTAATTTGTTCTCCAACTTGGAGAAAACCAGCTCAAAATATTTGATACGGAAAATAGTAAGTTCAACTACCGATCCTCCAAACCATCAATGTTAATTTCTAGTTTTGAAGGGGAACAAAAGATGCTAAATATATATGTGGTAGAAAAACAAGATGCCATGCCATGCCATTCATAGTAAAGAGCCTATAAATAGACGGACGATTGTGTTTGTCATTCCAACTCCATTTTTCTTTTCCTAAGATTGGCTTTCTCCTACCCTATATAAAGAAGTAACCATGAGAAACCTTGGCAAAACATTCATCCCACGCAAAACCTAGCAACACCAACCCTTTCAACAAAACAAAAAAATTAAAAAAAAAATGGCTCCTCAGAATCATTTCATTGCATTTTTAACAATCTTCTTGTCCGTCTATCTCCTTTCTCCCTCGCCATCAATGGTAACAGCTTCTCCAGCATTAGTGAAAAAGGTATGCAACGGCGACTCAATCTTGAACCGAGATTTCTGCTTGAAAACTCTTTCCAATCCCCAAGCTGCAGCTGCAAAGAACCTGAACCAGCTTACAGATGTTGTCATGAAATTGGCAGCATCAAATGCTCAAACTACGCTCAATGTAATCACCGAAATGACTAAGAAGCCATCTTCACCAGGATGCCTGAAAGCTCTCAAAACTTGCGAGGATGTCTATAGATATGCCATTAGATCATTTGGAATGATAACTGCGGAGCTGACTGAAGATGCTATGAGCGCAAACTATGATGTTAGCGTTATTGGCCCTGAAGCTGATAGATGCATGAAGGCATTGGCTGCAGCCCAGGTTGAAGCCCCTCAAGTTTCCGATGGAAATAAATTTTTGCAGTATTATTCTTCTATGGGATCTCAAATAACATCTTTTGTGAACTAAGGGATGAGGCTATACTCAGCCAAAATAAAAACAGAATAAAGGAAAAAAAAAAAAAGAGAGAGAGTAATGTGTGGGTGTATTGTTTTGT
Organism: Theobroma grandiflorum; assembly: GCA_036013995.1. Classification (NCBI taxonomy): domain Eukaryota; kingdom Viridiplantae; phylum Streptophyta; class Magnoliopsida; order Malvales; family Malvaceae; genus Theobroma; species Theobroma grandiflorum. Next base: position 13,929,400 of record CP142126.1, read on the forward strand.
TTTGAATTGGCAGAATGGAAAGGGTGTCATTATTGTTGTTGCTTTGGTTTATATTGCAAATTGTAATCTTGAGAATGAGAGTATTTTGCATGAGCTTAATTTTTAAAAGGTTTGCAAGTTGAATGCTACATTCAGATTATTCTGATTATGTATCTTGCATATCTTGAGTGATCTCATCATATCTTCTTTTTCCAAGGTTATTCTGATTAATGGGGGAACAGAGTAGTTATAGGATCATTCCTCCAAGGGGGATTAGACAAGGTGACCCCCTCTTGCCGCATATTTTGTTTTATTCTCTTTATGGAATGCCTTGCTCTCACTATTCTGGAGGAATGTGAAGACTCTATTTGAGATCCAATCCGACTCTGTAGAGGGGGGCGAAAGCTTTTACCTCTGTTTTACGCAGATGGTTTTCATTCCCTTGGGCAAGGCTACTGAAAAGACCTGCACCTCAATGAAACAGGTCTTGGAGGACAATCCATCAATTTCTATTATAAGTGAAGCATTTTCTTATCCCATAACACTATTGTCGAAAGGAAAGATCATCTTAGCAATCTGATGGGCATCCCCCACATACCTGATATTGGAAACTATTTGGGATTCCTTCTTTCTGAAAAGCGCAAAGCGATCAACTATAGATTCATTTAAGGCTAAAATTTTTTTAGCCCTCAAATATAAGTTGCTTTCAGAAATAGCCCTTTTAATAATTTTAATTGCTTTTAGTAAATAGATGAGATTTTTGGACAAAAGTGCTCTTAATGAGACCTCTTCATTGACCTGCATTCTCATTCACGTGCATGTTGGTGAAAATAAATCTACCCAGAATTTGTTCCTTTTAATTTTGTGCAAAACATCATTTTTCTTTTTTTTCTTTGAAAAGCTTGTGCAAAACATCCTCATGTTGCAGGAGATGGTTTTTTTTTTTTTTATTTTTTTAACATTGTAGTAAACATAAACACCATGCATATTACACGGCAGGTCTATTAAATGATCTTTAATTCATGGTCAGTGATATGAAAGTGTTTGAACAAGTTTATAATTATTACACAGTAAATCAATGAGTGAATGTCGATTTTTTTTTAGTGTTTTTGAGTGGGTTTAGTAATTTGAATGCCATATTGATTGAGAAGGTGGTTTAGTGTTTCGTTGTTCAATGGCATTTAGGTTTAGTTTGAAGTTGTAAAAACCCCCATGACCATTTGGGTCGAATCTTGCCAGAATATGGAGAGAAGATGGACATGGCATAGCATGTAACAATGTGGTTTATTCATGGCATGTAACAAATAAGTCATTAAACTTGGTGTGTAGCACGTAAGCACATACAAGCATGACGTGTAACTGAATAATTATTCTTTTATTTTTTTGTAAATGCCGTCTAGCTTATCTGGGATTACTATTCATTAAGTGTAGCTCACATGTGCATTACTATATTCTGTTGAAAGTGGATTTTAGATAGTACAAAAAGGTTGATGTTAAACCAAAAGAGGAATCGATCGTGATGAATCCAAAGCATCGAGAATGATGTGAAACCAGAAATCCTTGCTACTATGGTGAATCGAAAGGAGGAAGATGTAAAACCAATGTACGAATTGTTTGTGCTACAACCGACCATCTATCATTTGTTACGCATGGTGTCTAAGAACTATATTTGACATGGCATGGTGAGATTATATGAAACGATATGGAGGGAATATGTGACACAGCAGGGTGAGAATATGTGACACGTCATGGAAGGAATATGTGACATGACATGGTGAGAATATGTGACACGTCATGGAGGGAATATGTGTCATGCCAGGGTGAGAATATGTGAGACGCCATGGAGGAAATATGACACACCAATGCGAGTATATGTAACGTGCCATGGAGGGAATATGTAATATGAGATGGATGAAAGATGTGAGACGACATGGTCAGAATATGTGACATGCCATGATGAGAATATGTGACACCCCATGGTGAGAATATGTGAGACAACATTATGAGAATATGTGACACGACATGGAGGGAATATATGACACGCCATGGTGAGAATATGTGAGATGACATTGAGGGAATATGTGACACAACATGGAGGGAACATGTGACAGCATAAATTTAAATAAAAAAAATGTGAACAAATACGGAAGCCGTTTGAAATTCCACAACAAGCATGTTAGTGGTTGAGGTGTTTAAAGTGCCATCACATTTTATTTTCATCATTCACAAATAGTTGTGTCAAGAAAGAGAGTTTGATTCATTCGTCATTCCCAAAGGGACTAGAGTGTTCGACTTCATTCCGAGCAAAGTTTAAGGTACTAGAGCAACGATGTCAGTTCTACATGAAAAGGCCAGTCAGTCTTCTATTAAAGTTTTCTTTTGTTTTGTGGTTTTTGTTGGGTTGCTCTGTGAAATGTTTGTGTTTTTGCTTGTAATATGTTTTTACTATTTTTTTCGTGATTTTATGGTGTTTGCCTAAATTATAGAGAGAATTACAACATTTTTACTTACATGCTTTAGGGTTGAACCAACATTTTAAGAGGTTAATATAGTATGTAACAAGAATAAGTTTCTTCAATTTGGCATGTAGTGGGTTAACTATTTTTGTGTATAGCTTTTGTATGGTGTGGTATGTAAACCACATAGTCGGTATAGTTGCTAATGTGTAACAACGAGGGTATTTTATTAATGGCATGTAACAAAAAAGTAATTATACTTGGCGTGTAAGAACAAAAAAATGGCATGTTACAATATTTTACTTGATCTACATAGTGTGTAACAATAATAAATTTATTAAATCTAGTGTGTAGTGGGTAAAATGTTTTTGGAGTTTAGGGTAGCATTACATGTATGTCTTGTAGTGTGTAAACCACATAATTGGCATGTCATATTGTCTAACAAATCAATAATTATAGTTGGCATGTAAGAACATATAAGCATGGCGTGTAACAACATTTTACTTGGTCTAGTTAGCGTGTAACAATAATAAATTTCTTCTACCTAGCATGTAGTGGGTTAAATGTTTTTAGGGTTTAAGGTAGCATTACATGTATGGTGTGTCACGACCCGGAACTCCCATCGAGCTCATGACAACCGTCACAACGTCCCAATAGGCACTCATTTTCCGAAATGCCGACCGGAACCCCACAAGGCTTAGCATCAGCTTTCGCACTTCCCCGGTGAGCGACAGTTATTAAATATCACATTTTAAAGAATTTCAATTCATTTCCCAATCAAAGCATTAAAATATTATTTTCTGGCTCACAGGGGCGTTTTCGTCATTTTTCTTCAAAAACCACGAAACAGAGCAAAAATATAGAAGATGAGTAGAAAATATATATTTTATAATTAAAAATAATTTTATAAGTTTAAAATGTTCATTTGAAGTAAAATTTTAACTATTTTAATATAATAAAAATATTCAATAAAATAAGCTGTTTTCTTATAAAACGATTTTATAAAGCTATTGATAATTGATTTTCGTAGTGTAAAAGCTAAATAGATTATTACATATTATAATACAAACGGCCAAAGTATGAAATTTAAATTACAGTGACACGTGGGCCCAAAACTAACCAAAATGTGTCGGAAGCTGGAAACCTACAACTTTTACCGATTCAAATCCAATTGACGGTCTTTGACTAAATCCGCTAACTATGGAATACTTTGAGCCTGAAATGTTAGGAAATGATGGGGTGAGAGTATAAAATCTCAGTGAGTAAACAGACACCATCTAAATATCTAAAGGCGAGTAAATGAAGACGATTAAATAATCCATCGTAAAGTGGTTCATAACACTTCAGTTCCTTTCACTAGGTAATATAAATTCGTTTTGTTCGAGAAATTAATATGGCTTATGTTTTCTTTAAAACTTGGCTTATGCCAACAAAATCATACTCGGTGACACCTGGATCAGAGGTATCCGACTGAGTTCGCCAAGGTTATTAAAATTTCATAATTTCTCAAAATGTAGTCGATCCTTAGCGTTAGCTGAGTTCACTACCACGTGGTGGTTCGACATGAAGTGAACTCTGGTATACCTCAAGAGTTACCCTTTATGCCTCTCATTAGAGGTATAATATATGGGGTTTACCGTGCCCCTCTAAATAGGTTGGTCCATGGAAACTCGTCACTACAGTGAAAATTTTATAAACCACCAATCATGAAAATTTCCAATTTTGCATGATTTGACAATTACATTGCTAATCAATTTATCAAGATAAAACAGATAGTTAACATTTTGAAGTACGATTATAAATTCAACCAATCATGCCATAATATCATAAGCCATTTAAATCAAATCACAGTTTACAATATAACGTGTGGTCTCCAATCACTTTATTTCAAAATCAATCGTTCAATTTTCAAATCAATTTATAAAAATTCCTTTTATTTTATAAATTCAATTTATTTCATAAATTTCACAATTTCCTCATAAAATAAGCAATTCACCAAATAAAATGATTTTTCATAAAATTATCAATTTGAATAAAATTCACTCTAGATAATAAGGATGATAATAAGTTTACTCACAGTTTTCGAAAACCGAATTTTAGGCAATTTGACTAGTGATCCTCGGGTGCAATTTCTTGCCTTTCTCGGAGGACTCACCACCTTGACACAGTGCAAAATCAAGAAATTTACTACATTGCCCCCCAAATTGTAATAAACTAATTTAGACCACTAATGCATGCTATGGAATGTAAAAACTGTCCGAATATTGCTTAAATGCTGTGTTGACCTAATTCGGCCTAGTACCCGATAAAATGGCCATTGCGTCCAATTGAACTCCAAATTGCTCCATTTCTTTTCTAATACTTCGAATCACCAAATATCAGTCAAATTACCTAAAATTCAGCTCAATCAACTGCCCATTGCTTCATGGGAAATTAGGCAATAATGGGCATTATCACTAAAATTTTTCCTACATCATTTTCCCACCATAATTCATCATTTCCTAACCCATTTTCCTTGAAATAAAATCAATCCATCATCAACACACTACAAGGGATATTCGGCCATTGAAGAATACCTAAGATTTTGAAATTTTCTTCACTTGTTTTCACTATACACATAACTAACTAATCGAAAACATTAACATAACTCAAAATCAAGCCAAGCCAATCATTAAATCTTCACCATACCCATTCGACCAGCCAAGAATTCACTATGAAAACATGCTTCTCAACCATAGAAATGAGAAAATAAAGCATGGGTATTGTAGATCTAAAGGAAAAATGAAGAAATTTCATTTTACGTTGCTTGATTCCTTGGATTTTTACACTTTCCCTTTGATTTTCTCCACCTAGGGTTTGTTTTCTCTTGTTTTCTTTCTTTCCTTCCTTGTGTTCTTGTTTGGCCGACCCTTATGGTGAGTATGGGCTGGTTTTATGTTGATTTTTATAACAAAATATTAAAATAATTCAACTTGCCACATGTCACACCATAATCGGTCCATATTTTAAATATTTGACTTTTAATTCTTTAATTCTCCACCACACAATTCTCATATTTATCCATTTCCATGATGAATAAAATTCCTTGGTCTTGATAAATGTTGGGGGTGAAAAATTATCGTTTTTCCCTCGAGGTGGTAAAATTACGATTTTGCCCCTATACTCTGAAAAGTATTGAAATTACATTTTTTTTCACTTTTCAACCTCAAATTACACTCCAATTGATCAATCTTAGTAAAATGGGGTCAAAATCGTTTCTAAAAATTCTCGTTTTATCCTATAGTGGTAAAATTACAGTTTTGCCCTTGTGTTCCAAAAATGTCGAGAATTAAAAATTTTCACTGCTAAACCTTATATTATACTTCAAATGATTAATCTTGATCAAAATTTTCATCAAATAACCAAATCTAAATTTTAGGTGGCAAAATGACCATTTTGCCCCTAATTGGTCAATATTCCTGATTGACTCCAAATCAGCCCTCGAACTTCGAATTGCCATTTTAAGTCATCCCTGGATTGTGAAATTCCCAATTTCACCTTAAAATTCCTATTTTAATTAGTTTGAGGCATAAATCCATTTAATCGTACCTTTCGTTATACTACCGACTCTTAATACCTTTCCGAGACATTCAAGTATACAAACATTCCATCCAGTACATGGATAACACTGCATATAGTTTATATAGTCGGGTTTTACATGGTGTGTAGTGTGTAAACCACATAGTTGGTAGGGCATTTTGTGTAACAAAGCAATAATTATAGTTGGCGTGTAAGAACATAGTGTGTAACAACATTTTACTTGGTCTGCTTATCGTGTCAATAAATATCTTCTATATGGCATGTTGCACATTATGGGTTAATTGTTTTTTGGTCTATCTTACTTGTGCATAGGTGCTATGTTTTGCAAATGGAGTTCAGAGAGTATGATAATCTTGACACTTTGCCTGTTGTACCGAGGGATAAGTGGGCTTCCAAGGTCTCCATTAATACCCACTATAAGTGGTCACAACTGCATTACGTAAACAAGATGCTCCAACAAAAAAAAAAAGAGTACGAAGCATTCAAGTGTACGTGCTGTGATATGCTACTGGGCATCTATCGACAAGGGTACTTTTACGCTGGTCTTATATAGAACATCATAGTTCATCGAATCACTGAAACGGAGTTAATGGACCATGAGTTATGATTTGCCACTGGTAAGAGCAAGGCACGTTTATCCAAGCATGAGTTTTGCCTTATAACCGAACTAAAGTTTGGCCCATTGCTCGATATATTCGTACAACCATACGAAGTCATTCTTGACAAAATTCATGCGAGATACTAGAATAGGCAGCAAAGTGTTAAGCTCCAAGAGTTGCTTGATACGTTCCAATAAGGCAAGTTTCAATAATCAAGAGATGCAACCAAGATGGCACTCCTCTTGATTATGAATAATATTTTATTTGGTCAAGATTACTGAAAATGGGTGACTCATTGGCTCTTGTCATTAGTGGAGGACATCGATGCTTGGAATGTCTTCTTTTGGGGTCACTATGTTTGGAAGCTAACTGAGGAGTATTTATTGAAAGGGTTCAAAGTTCTTGCTGTTGGCTCTATTAGTTTTTGATGATTATAAAACATTCCCATCCCTATGTGTCTAATATCTATACCTAAGTGTGCAGGATAAAAGGCCATAAAGAAACAATAACTCAATCTTCCTAATAAGCGTTTAAAGATGTGATTTGGATAAGGAACAAGGAAGATTAATATAAAGAAAGATCCCTGATGGAACAAGGAAAATCATTAGTTGGACAAAGCTCAAAGTGGAGAAGTGAAAGGCTGAAGCTTAGTGAGAAACAGAGCCAATTTAGTCGACCAAGAGAAAAATGTTAGTCGACTAAGTGCTCTCTATCTACAACATACATCAAGCCATTACAAGACAGATTAACGGCTAGAACCTTCTCTAAACTGTTTCCAACAGTCAAAAACGTCCCAACAACCATCAGACAAACTTCTTCAAGAATAAAAGGATCTTCAAATGCCAAGGAACCAACTTTTGGAAGATTATTGAGAGAATTCATCATATTCAAGCCAAAAAGAGGAACAAACTAAAAAATTCTTTATACTTTTCATTGCACTCAAACGCCTATCTTTAGTAATTGTGTTTAGCACTTAAACTTCTACCACATAGATCAACCGTGTGATCATTAGGTACTTTTTCCTCTCATCTTTGTATTCTTAGAGTGAGGGTTTCACTCTAAGTGTTTGATTCAAGCAAGGTTTGCTTGAATGCTTGTAGGTTACAACTTAGACTTGAAAAGTTGAGTGTAAAGGTTGTGGTTGAGCCTTGAAAACCACATTGGGGTTTTAGTTTAGCCCGTGAAAAACTAAAATAAAGGTTGTGGTTGAGCTTTGAAAAATCACCTTGGGGTTTTAGTTGAGCTTGGGAAAAACTAGTGATAGGTTGTGGTTGAGCCTTTGAAAAACCACCTTGAGGTTTTCGTTGAGCCCATGAAAAACTAGTGTAAAGGTTTTAGCTAAACCTTAAAAAGCCATTGTAAAAGCTTGGTGGAAGCTTGTGAATTCTACTGTTTTAGTGATTTGTTTGAAAATCCTTGGTTGGATAATCAAGGTAATGGATGTAGGTGATCGAACCATTATAAATACTTTGTCTAATGTCTCTTTAGTTTTGCTTTCTTTATTTTGAGATCAAGTCTCAGTCCTACCAAAAGAGCCGAGATAATGCTATTCACCCCCCTCTAGCACTTATATTTGGGACCAACAATTGATATCAGAGCTAGCTCTCTGCATACAAGTCTAACACCCTTAGAGACGATCCAAATGGCTCTACAAAAAATAGTTGTAGCTGAGGGACAATCTACAAACAGACCACCTCTGTTTGATGGCTCTAATTACCCTTATTGGAGCACTAAAATATCAATATACATTAGAGCCATAGATTATGAAATGTGGGATGTCATCATTGATGGTCCCTTTATTCTCTCAATTGTAAATGTAGTTACAAATGAGTTGATGCCTAAGCCAAAGTCTGAATGGATTGAGGCTGAAACCAAGAAAGTGCATACCAACTTTAAGGTAATCAACACCTTACATTGTGCTTTAACTCCCACTGAGTTTAACAAAGTCTCAAGCTGTACAACAGTTAAGCAAGTGTGGGACAAGTTAAGGATTATACATGAAGGGACTTCTCAAGTTAAGGAGTCCAAGATAGCCCTCTTGACCCACAACTATGAGATGTTCAAAATGGAGCCTGGTGAGGACATCACCAGCATGTTTGATAGGTTCACGAACATTACAAATAAACTTAACAACTAGGAAAACCTATCCCCGAGTATGAACTTGTAAAAACACTTCTTAGAAGTCTACCTAAGTCATGGAAGCCAAAAGTGACTGCCATTAAAAAAGCCAAGGATTTGAACATCATCACACTCGATGAAATATGCGGGTCACTCCTCACACATGAGTTGGAGCTCAAGGAAGAAGAAGAAGAGGATAAAATGGAGGCAAAAGAAAAGAAGAAAAACATAGCGCTAAAAGCCAACACGCTTGAGGAAGAGCTGGAAGAGCTCTCATGTGATGATGATGATGAACTTGCACTTGTTGCAAGAAAATTCAGAAAACTGATGGGAAGAAAGAGCCGAAGATTTGTAAAAAAAATCCTTAAAAAAGACCAAGGTCCTTCTTGGAAGAAAAACAAGATTGACAGTAGTAAAAAGGAAGAAGTGATCTGTTACGAACGCAAGCAACTAGGGCACTACAAGTCTGAATGTCCATTGCTGAAAGAAGAAACTCCAAAGAAAAATAAAAAATAGAAAAAGGCAATGATTGCTGCAGCTTGGTCAGATAGTGACTCAAGCACAAAATCTGATGAAGAAAGCTCAGAAGAAAGAGCAAACATCTGCTTAATGGGAAATGATGATGAAACAGAGGTATGCTCATCAACTTGCGATATTTTAATGAATGATTTACAAGATGAGTATGATAATTTATGTGATGAATTTGAAAGCCTATTTTTAAAGTACAAAAACCTGAAGAAAAAGGCTATATTCTTTGAAAAAGATTTGGAGAAAATAAAGCATGAATTCAGCTCTGTTTTTGAGCAAAGGAATTTTCTGCAAATTGAGTTAGAACATTCAAAAACAGATTTTGAAATTATAAAAGTTGAGCTGGAAAACAAATCTATTGCTTTGCAAAAATGTCTTGATGAAAATGCATCACTAAAGTATTTGAATAGTGATTATCTACAGAAAAATTCTTATGTTAAGAAAAATCATCATAATGCATCATCTAGATGTTATTGTTGTGGAAAATATTGTTATTTATCCTATGGTTGTGCAAGAAATATAAACATGTAGAAAACCAGAAAAATCTGGGTGCCAAAAGGTTCTTTTATTACGACTAACACACAAGGACCCATCAAAGTATGGGTACCTATCAAGAAGAACTGAACAACTGTTTTGTAGGCTGAGCTGCACCTAAAGGAAACATGTTCAAAGGCTCAACACAAGAAGAAGCAGCTATGGTACATGGATAGTGGCTGTTCTCGACACATGATAGGAGATGAAATGCTGTTTGCTCAACTAGACAAGAAAAAGGGAGGCACCGTATCCTTTGGAGATGATTCAAAAGGTAGAATTCAAGGGATATGAACGGTTGGTAAGAACTCTCATATTCAAATCAGTCATGTGTTGCTTGTTAAAGGCTTACAGCATAATCTGCTAAGCATCAGTCCACTATGTGATAAAGGGTTCAAGGTTTGTTTTGATTCCAGCAAATGTGAAGTAATAGATATAGGCACTAACAAGACTACCTTTATAGGAAAAAGATTGAAAAATATGTATGTTATCTTTCTTGAAGACCTAGAAAAGAATAGTGAAATGTGCTTAGTAGCCAATGCTAAAAATGATAGCTGGTTGTGGCATAGGAGACTAGGACATGTTAGTTTGAACACCATGTCAAAATTGATTAAGAAAGATCTAAAGGTTGGATTGCCTACACTAAAGTTTGAAAATGATAAGATGTGTGAAGCTTGTCAATTAGGAAAACAAGTGAGAATTTCTTTCAAAGCTAAGAATGTTGTTTCAACATCAAGAACTCTTAAAATGCTACATATTGATCTTTTTGGTCCAATTAGCACCACAAGTCTAGATGGAAAATCTTATGGCTTAATGATAGTTGATGACTATTCTAGGTTTACTTTTATTTCCTTGCTCATAAGAATGATGCATTATCAGCTTTCATAGGCTATTGTAAGAAAGTTGAGAATGAAAAAGGTACACCCATTATTAGGATTAAGAATGACCATGGAAGAGAATTTGAAAATGATGAATTTGAGAAGTTTTACAATGAAAATGGGCTGAAACATAACTTTTTAGCACTAAGAACACCCCAGCAAAATGGAGTTGTGGAGAGAAAGAATCGAACTTTAAAAGAGATGGCTAGGACTATGCTTTGTGAGAACAATCTTTCTAAATACTTTTGGGTTGAAGCTGTCAACACAACAACTTATATACTTAATAGAGTTTCAATTAGAGTAATCATGTCAAAGACTCCCTATGAGTTGTACAAAGGAAGAAAGCCAAACATTTCTCATATTAGAAGCTTTGGCTGCAAATGCTTTGTTTTGAATAATGAAAAATAGCCATTAGGAAAGTTTGATGCCAAAAGTGATAAAGTAATATTTTTAAGATATGCCATGAACTTAAAGGCTTATAGAGTTTTCAACAAAAGGACATTAAATATTGAAGAATCTCTCCATATAGTTTTTGATGAATCAATTCATGTTGAAAAGGAAGTTCATGAGGATGATGAAGATTTAGAAAATATAGAGAAACACATGGATCAAATGAGTCTAAGTGACAGCAAGAACAATGAAGAAGGCTCATTTAGAGAAGAAACTATGGCTCCACCTTTTGAAAATTTGCAAAGACAAGAAATCCAACATAGTGACTTACCTAGAAGCTGAAGATATGTGAGGGATCACCCACAAGAACAAATCATAGGTAATATATCTCATGGAGTTAAAACTAGGAAATGAACTAGGGAGATATGTGAATTTTCAGCCTTCATTTCCCAAGTTAAACCTAAAAGTTTTGAAGAAGCTGAAAAAGAAAAAAGCTGAATTTTAGCCATGCAAGAGGAGCTAAATCAATTCAAGAGAAATAATGTATGGTCATTAGTGCCTAAGCCCTCAAATCATCCTATAGTTGGCACTAAATGAGCATTTAGAAATAAGGTTGATGAATAAGGAAATGTGGTAAGAAATAAAGCAAGATTGGTAGCAAAAGGATATAATCAAGAGGAAGGGATATATTATGAAGAAACTTTTGCTCTGGTTGCTAGAATAGAAGGCATAAGGTTATTAGTTGCCTTTGCTTGCCATATGAACTTCAAGTTATATCAAATGGATGTAAAGAGTGCATTCCTTAATGAACTTATTCAAGAAGAAGTTTATGTTGAACAACCAATTGGTTTTGAGGATTTTGAAAAACCAGAATATGTTTTTAAACTTCACAAAGCCTTGTATGGATTAAAACAAGCTCCTAGAGCTTGGTATGAAAGGCTTTCTAAATTTCTAGTAGAAAAAGACTATGTTAGGGGCAGCATAGATATAACATTATTTATCAAGAGATACCTAAATGATCTAATCATAGTTCAAATTTATGTAGATGACATTACATTTGGTGCTACTAATGAATCTCTTTGCAAGAACTTTGCTAAGGAAATGCAGGGAGAATTTGAAATGAGCATGATGGGAGAATTAAAGTACTTTCTTGGCCTTCAGATCAAGTAATGCAAAAAAGGAATTTTTATCAGCCAAGATAGATACGTTTAAGACATGCTCAAGAAGTTTGATATGCTGAAACTAAAACCTATCAGCACACCAATGAGTTCATCGACAAAACTTGATGCTGATGAGAAAGGTAAAAATGTAGATCAAAAGCTTTATAGAGGTATGATTGGATCTTTTCTTTACTTGACTGCAAGTAGACCAGATATTCAGTTTAGTCTGTGTTTGTGTGCTAGATTTTAGTCTCAACCTAAATAAACACACCTAACTGCTGTGAAAAGAATATTTAGATATCTCATAGAAACACAAACTTTAGGAATTTGGTACTCCAAGGAATCTTCATTTAGTCTTGTAGGCTATTCAACTGCTAACTTTGCAGGAACTAGAATTGATAGAAAAAGCACTAGTGGAACATGTCAATTCCTAGGTAGCATGCTTGTATCCTGGTCAAGTAAGAAGCAGGATTCAATAGCCTTGTCTACTGCTGAAGCTGAATATGTATCCTTAAGAAGTTGTTGTTCACATGTTTTATGGATCAAACAACAATTAAAAGAATATGGATTGTCGATGAATAACACTCCAATACATTGTGACAATACTAGTGCAATTAACATCTCAAAAAACCCAGTACATCACTCAAGAACCAAAAACATTGAGGTTAGACACCACTTCATTAGAGATTATGTAACTAAGGGAGAAATTAATATCGAATTTGTGAGTACTTTACATCAGCTTGCTGACATATTTACCAAATCTCTTAGTGAGGATAGATTCTGTGAAATTAGAAGAAATCTAGGAATGTGTTGTTTGGAAAAATTGTAGGGAGAAGCTTGGACTAAGTAGAGAAAAACAGAAGGCACTTAGTCGACTAAAGTGTGAAACATAGTCAACTAAGAGGATTCTGTTTCATTAGAATCAAAGAACTACTGGCTAAATGATAAAGGGTTAAAATTAAGAAATTTTATGCTTATCGGGTAATGAAAAGAAAGAGTAAAACTGACATAGTAATTAGTTAATAATTGGGAGAGAGTTTTGAAATTTCAAAAAATTGAGGCAATTGTTAAAGGGGAGGCAAACGGTTCCTAGATTGGAAATTGTCAATCACTCATTTCCTTCATCTTCTGATAATAGATTCTCTCAAAACCCTAGCAATCTCATTTGCATTCCCTCTTCAAAAATCAACCGAGTATCTTTCTTCTCTCACAACCCGAAACTCTAAATTTAAAAACCACTATCGGAACTCCAAATAGACAAATCGACCCTACTTAAAGAGCTACTAGAGAAAAAGAAAGGGAAAAGACCAATGGAAGACGGTCTCGAAATAGAACATCCTCACAAGAAGCAGAAGAAGGCATCGAGTTCTGGAAAGAAAAAGTCTGACAAAGATTTTGAACAGAAGAAACAGACAGAAAAGAAGAAGAAATCTGGGAAAACAAAGAAGAAATACAAGAAGAAAATATCTTCAAAAGGTACTTCATCCTCTTCATCCCTGAAATTTAGAAACAAAATTCATGAGGAAAGATTTAGGAAAATTGAAAATGCTCCCATCACATGCGGGAAGTATATTGATTGGGAGAGTTTTAGTGAAACCCCTAAACTCCAAACAAGCTTAACAGACTATTTTAATGAATTGAGGATAAAAAAGTATAACTTTTTCAAGGACAGGACATATAGTGCTAGTTTAGTTAAATAATTCTATGCCAGCATTACATCAAGTGAGAGAGAGCTTGATGATTCAAAAGACTTTTTTGAAGATGACTTGAATGTATTTTTAAATGGGAAATAGTTTTTAGTTACAGTTTCAGATTTAAGTAATTGATAGGAATAGAAGGTGAAGATGGAGAGTATAAAATGCTTGACAAGTATGATCCTGCATCTGTGTAGGAAATTGTCACAAGAAAGAAAGAAAACTTTTCTTCAAAGAGTAATGCAGGACTAATCATTAGTCCATAATTCAGAATCTTGCATTATTTTGTAGCTGTTAATCCGCATGGTAGGAGTGGTAGCTTTAGCTACATCAGCCTTCAAGATCTCTGGTTGATAGAGCATGCTTTCACTGGAGAAGTTCTGAACCTTGAAAGGTTCATGATTGAAAGAATGAGGGCCGTATGTAAACTGGAAAAGATTCACTTGCCATATGGCAATGTAATCACGTCCCTTGTCAAGAGAAGGGAATCTAGGCTAAAAGGTATGACATGGTCATGGTGAAGAGTTGAGATCAGCCCATCTTCTTGGGAAGTCTGATCAAGATGGGATACAAGGTGTATGGGGACACTTTCAGCAAAACCTTCATGATTACTTTAGTGCAAACTCAGCCAGAGGCAGCCCACACACCATTAGAAACAACAGTCCCTCTATTCTCCAATGAAGTAATGTTCAATCTGCTGATGAGGATGGATGCCAAGCTCACTGATCAAGGAGCAAGGCTTGTAAAAATTGAGGAAATAATGAATGAAGTTGAGGCCAGCTTGAAAGAAAAATCTGAAATACCATCTGGACCTGCTGAAGTGGACTCCTCTGCCACTCAGAGCACGGCACCAGAAGGACAAGGTGCTGAAGGATCAACCTTGCAACCAGAAGGTTCTAAATTCCAAGAAGCAAGCCTTGAATTTCAAGCTGAAGGGTCTGCTTACAAGAGTGCAAGTCCTGAACATCAAGGCCTTGAGCTAGTTGGTTCACCATTTGGCCTTTCTGAACATCAGCCTCCATCACGCCTTGAACAAGAAGCATCCCCCCTAACTTTGATGAAGTATCTATCATGGGACTTTTCTATCAGATGGTAAGAGAAGAGCAAACCAAAAAAGAAGCAGCAGAAGCTCAAGTTGCCCAAGCAATGACTTCAGAACAAGAAGCTCCAAAAAAAGAGAAAGACAAAAGAGAAGGAAAAATAAAAGAAACAGCTCATACAACTAAGCCTTAGCCACTTGCCATGAGACAGAAGAAGACAACTAGAAAATCTGTATCTCTGAGAACAAGGAAGTCTTCCAGACTGGCAAAGAAAGCAAAATCACCTCCTGCAAGCTCTCCTTAAGCTCTAATAGAAGTTTTTGATCAAGCCACTCCAGAAAAAGCTACAGAGACACCTCTACAGTCCTCTCAGTAGCCTCTTGAAGTATCTACTCAACCACCTTTAAGATCACCCTTTCCCTTTCCTTTAAATCCTTGGTGGGAACAGACAATGTCCCATGAATCCACTCCATCCCCCTTTGAAAAATAATGCCTCAACCCCTTCTGATGATGACAAAAAGAGGGAGCAATAAACTTACAAGAAAAATAAAAAATCTGAGGGTAGAAGTATTGGACTTTTAGGGAAAACATCAAGAAAAACAAAAAAAAAATCATGAGGATAGAGGTACTAGGATTCTAGGGTTGCTAGGAAGGAAATTTGACTCAGGGGCATTTGAGGAACAAATCTACAGTTACTATTTTTGTTAGATATTTATGCCAGAATGGCATTCAAACATTGAATCTTAATCTTGGCTGACTTTATAGATGTTTGGAACATGCATGCTGATAGTTGTTTGTGGTATTTGAACTCTGAAAATGATGTTTATGGCATTGTGAAGTGTTGTTGGAAATTTTCTGTTGATATTGTACAATGCTGCTGTCAACTTTTTCTAATATTGTGCTGATATTGAGTTAATGAGTTGATAAACAATTTCTGTCATGCTATTACAACCTGAACATGCTTTTAAATACATATGGATGATGATTCATAAAGAGTTTGTTGGAAAAATGATGGCTAAATGAAATCTGGGAACTATCAAGCTGTTGACAAAAATTTGTAGAAATTGCAAAATCTGATAAAAAATCTGTCAATATTTATCTACTGCATATTACAATGAAAAATTCTGCACATATATATATTCTGAATGTATGAGATCATTTTCTATATGACATGAATAAAAATATGCTGAAATGAACTAACAAAATATGCACACAAAAAAAGAGAGCATGCACTTTGCGGGAGCAATCCTCTTTTTTTGCAAAAACTTAAAAGGAATTAAAAAGAGACACTATGCTGTTAACCAAAAGATGTTTTGTCATCATCAAAAAAGGGGAGATTGTTGGCTCCATTAGTTTTTGATGATTATAAAACATTCTCATCCTTGTGTGTCTAATATCTATACCTAAGTGTGCAGGATAAAAGGTCATACAGAAACAATAACTCAATCTTCCTAATAAGCACTTAAAGATGTGATTTGGATAAGGAACAAGGAGGATTAATATAAAAGAAGATCCTTGATGGAACAAGAAAGATCATTGCTTGGACAAAGCTCAAAGTGGAGAAGTGAAAGGCTGAAGCTTAGTGAGAAACAGAACCAACTTAGTCGACCAAGAGAAAAATGTTAGTCGACTAAGTGCTTTCTGTCGGTTTGCTGAGCTCGGGAAAAACTAGTGATAGGTTGTGGTTGAGCCTTTGAAAAACCACCTTGGGGTTTTAGTTGAGCATGTAAAAAACTAGTGTAAAGGTTTTGGCTAAGCCTTGAAAAACCATTGTAAAAGCTTGGTGGAAGCTTGTGAATTCCACTGTTTTAGTGATTTGTTTGAAAATCCTTGGTTAAATAATCAAGGTAGTGGATGTAGGTCTTGGACCGAACCATTATAAATACTTTGTCTAATGTCTTTCTAGTTTTGCTTTCTTTGTTTTGAGATCAAGTCTCAATTCTACCAAAAGAGCCGAGATAGTGCTATTCACCCCCCTTCTAGCACTTATATTTGAGACCAACACTTGTTGCAAACTTGCAAAAAGATAATCATTTACGTTACAACCTTTATAGATTTGTGTAGGTGATATAAGTACTGTCACGTAACATTTTCCAATTTCTTTTTTACATAAAAATTTACAGTGACAGTCATTTATCATTTACGGTATGATAATGGTTACAATTGACTTGTAATTCTAGGAAATGGAGACAATTCTTGATTTTCGAAAATTAGTTGCCCCCTCTATTTTGAAGGGCGACGTTTACCCACATATGTGCAAATAGCAGTGCAATTAGAAGTCGAAGGACTTCTACAAGGTGGATGAGAAGTTGAAGTCATCTCATCAGGTAAGGAAACAACTACTAATTTGTTCTGTGAATTGGTAAACTATTTATCAAAATAATAACAATGTACATGTTTTGTAGTTATGGGTAAACGAAACCTTGGAAGGCACACCGAAATATTAGGTGGACATCAATGTCCCTCTATCTGAAGGATATCAGTACGTGCCAATAAGGCAAATGAAGGATCGAGCGGAATGGGGTATCAATACAAGAACAAAAAGGAGAAACCTAAAGGAGAAAAAAGTCACTGGTCCCCGTTAAGCAGAGACACATTGCCACTTTTGGAAACGAGGAATACTCATGCCCTAAGTTGATGGAGGAAAGGGACGACCATGGCAATATGAGTGAATGCATTTTTCCCACACCAATGAGCAAACCCATACACATTCACCCCCTTAACAATTGATAAAACATACTCAGACACATAATGGTTCCAATCCGCTAGTAAGGATGGATCTTATGGTTTAAGGTCAACAATTCCATTTTTGATTATTGAACAACATAGTAATATCTGTTATTGCAGTTGAGCAAGGCAAGGAAAGTCAATGATGGTGTAATCATAGTTCGTCAGTTAAAATGGGTCATGCGAAAACATAGATGGGACATGTTGGAGCTAAAGGGTTCCATTCAGTCATTGAAGGACGCAATGCAGACATTGGAGGATCATATTGTTGGTCAGATTCTAGATGGCATGAAATTACAAGTATGTTCTTCTAGCTTCGTTCATATATTGATGGTTTACGTTTAACCAGTTTAGGCCTATTTTTAATTTTGCGTTTAAGGTTTAACATAAGTTATGAGTTAATGGATTTTCTCATTTGTCTCTTTCTCTAAGGTGGTCATTCCTCTGTCCATGATGGTTAACAGCATAATTATGCTGATGATAGACAATATGAAGAACTTGGTGTTGACGATCGAGACATTGACCATGGCGTGGTTGGTGCAGAAAAAGACAATATTACTCACATTAATGAGGGTCTTGATGAAACTATGGGAGGGATTGGGAACTTTTAATCAGTTGATGCTGAAAAAGACCATGTGCCTCATGCTAATGTTGTTGTCGATGATGCTGTGGGAAAGGATAGGAACTTTCAATCAATTGTTGCTGAAAGAGACCATGTACCTTAGAGTACTTCTAAAAGCAGCACGTCATGGTTGTCGTCACTAGATTCGTCTGATGTCCAGCATTGTGAATCATTAATTTCATACCCAATTGAATGGGCATAGCCATCAAATACATTGCAAGCCCATACGTCGACCCATTGGTGAATCGTCGGGACATCAAGAACTTGATGGTGGAAGCATACGCAGCATTCAAGAAAGATGAGCGTGTGTGGTAAGCTCATAAATAACATTACAAATACTATACATTTTGAAATTTTAAGGTATCTAGCCTTTTGAATCTGGTATGTTACATGTGCAGGTGTAACATTGGGATCTTAAAGGATCAAAGGCTTGAGTTTTTCATGTCATTAGAGGGCATGAAGAGGAAATGACCAATGAATAAATTGACGCATACTTCATCGTACTGTGTAAGCGACTTATAGGGTCAAAGTCCAAGTTGTACAACACTCGTGTATGCGTGGTTGATATGATATTCTTCATAGGTTTATTTGAATAGCTTTCAATTATGAAACTACATGTGTGTATTGGACTGCATGACATGTAAGTTGATGTAAATATATTTAACAGGACACCATCCATATGCTCTGCACCATATATCCAACTGAAAAAGAATGGTTGAGTATGAAAATTCCACTTGAGTTACTGATGTACATGCAGAGTAATAGGCCAACATATCTAAAAAAATGGGAAGATGTCGATTTCATCCTCACTCCTGGTAATGTGGGTGGGTACTGGGTTGTTGTGAAGATGCCCATAATCTGCCAGCAATTCAGTTATTTCAATAAAACGCATCACAAGAAATGAGATTTGTTACCGATGCCATTGGAAATTCATTTGCCAAAATCATCAATGCATGGGCAGAATGATAGCGTTAGCTGCGGTATGTTTATAGTAGAGTACATTGATGATATTTTGCAATCGGGGTCGATTAGAGTTAAGTACACAATGATTGCAAATATGCGGCTCAAATATGCTTGAGAAAATTTTAGCAATAGTTGTGAAAGCGAAGCCTTCCTTTCACCTTGAACATATGGGAAGTTATATGTATATTTTTTGTAGATACAATTAATTGTAATAAGCATACATTTAATACATTAATTTTTCATTTCATACATAGTGTTTATAATGATCGAAATATGTAAATTAATTGGTTGTTTTACCTTCAAGCTGTGGCTTTTTAGTGTTGGCATGTCATAACAAGATGTAAATGACATCTAACAAGCGTGGTGTGTAACAATCCTAATACTTCAACAAAATGGCGTGTCACAATACAATGTAAATGACATTTAACAAGCGTGGCGTGTAACAATATAATACTGCTAAGAAATGGCATGTCACTACAAGATGTAAATGACATTTAACAAGCGTGGCATGTAACAATATAATACTGTAATGAAATAGTGTGTCACACTGTATGAGTAAAACAAAATGGCATGTAAGAAGATATGACACCATACAAGTAAAACGAAATGGCATGTAAGACCATGTAAATGACATATAACAAGTCGTGCACGTGTAATCACATTACAACGAAATCTACAAAATATAAAAAGCAATTGAGAAGCAAATATTTTCATTTCATATCTCAACACTTCAGACTAGATAAAATGATGACATTTTCTCTTGATTTACTATTACAATCTAGAACAACAAGCTAGAATAACAAGATGTTCAAATATCAATTTAGTCCATTGTTAGATAACAAACACAAAATATGAATGTAAGAACTTTAAGAGGAAATTATACGAAAGGTACTAGACATGGCTCACATAGTTAGTTAAGCCGACACATTGTCTTCATTTACAAGACACTCTACATTTTTAGACATTATTCTTCGTATTGGACATGATTGGCATGTGTGACTAGTTTGTCTACAAGTTGAACATGCTTTCGGTCGTCGTCCTCATGGAGGCATTGGCTGACTTAGAGATGGTGTCGGATTTGTGTATGAAATTTCAAACAAAGATGGGCAAATTTGTCTATTATGCCAGTACCTCTTGCATTGGAAATATCTCCGTGGTCGACTGCTTTCACCAGCTGATGGAATCCTTTTCTTTCTAAGTCTTTTCGCTTGACCTCACCAAGGTGGTGGCAAAACAATGATTTGTTTCATATGTGGGGGGATGTCCAGTCATTGGGATGCCCAACTAGGTGAATGGACCTAACATAACCCTCCAGCAAAGAGGTTGTCTTGTAATAGTCCGCATATAATTCAACGGCTTCACGTTTGCACTTACTAAAAAGTCCAATGATGTAACACCATGTACGCTCGTACAAAAGCCAATAAAACCTTCTTGATAAGATGAAGGGTCAATTAACGTAAATTTAAGTGCCAAAGAGCGGTGATAGGTGTAAGGAATATTTTGAAATAAAATATTTCATATGCGAGAAAATAATAATAAAATAATAATTAAATAATAATATTTTTATCGAGGATGAATTAGTGAGTTCAAAGGTGATTTGAAAGTGAACCAAGACAAAGTGAGATATTTTGGGTCCCGATGAGACAAGTGAAAAATTTAGAATAAAATAATATTAAAATATTAAAATTTTATTTGTTGTTAAAATTAGTCATGAAGGAGGATTATATGGTTAACCTAAGTGAGGGAGAAAAAGGAAAAAGGAATTTAGAAGAAAAATGACATAAGTGGGGCTCACGTGCCTTTATTTAATAAAGTAAGAGCGGGTAAGCGTATATTTAAATATTCTGGTGACACATTGGTGAAGTGCAAATTTTATATTTTATTTGTACAAGTGTAAAGGAAGAAATATAGAATGAAATTGGAATCAAAGAAATGTTTGAAGGACCAATTTTAAAGAATGAAAAGTATTGAGGGTCGAATGGTAAATAAGAAAAAAGTTGAGGATTTATGTGCAATTACAATATTTGAAGCTAAATGGAGGTTAACTAACCAAGGAAAGTTAGACTATACGGGATAATGAGATGTGCATGTAAATTCACTGTTACATGAAAATGATAGCATGTTAAAAGGAAAAAGTTAATGGGAAACATGTGGGACCCCCACCATGCATAGTAAAAGGAAGAATTAAGATTAAATCTATTTGCATGTAATGAGATTGGTGGATTAAGTGGCCAAATAAGGAAAGAAAAATGTGGGATGCATGTGACTTAAATAGATTAATGAAAGACCAAATAAAATATAAGGTAAGAGTGGTGTATGAAATAGAATTGGAGGAATAAGGTGGTACATGAAATGAATAATAAAGGAAGAAAAGATGGGATAGTGTAGGTGGTAGATGTAAGAGCAAGTAAGGATAGATAATGGACCAATGTGGAGGAAAGGAAATTGGTGCATGAAGAACCATTGGATGGCAAAATGGCCAAATGAAAATAAAAGGTGAATTGGTGCATGTGTTGTGATTGGTTCCAAAGGATGGCCAAATGAAATAAGAAGAATAAGAGTGTATGTGTTTTGATTGGTCTAAAGGGTGGCCAAATAAAATAAAATAAAGAGAAAATGAATGACAAAAGGGTGGATACACGGCTAGGGAAAGATAACACCCATTTTTTCACAAGTTCCTTTGAAATCATAGGGGAAGGAAGGATTTCTTGCCTTTTCGTCCATTTCACCCATTATTTGATCCTTAAAATCTCAAAAGTACACATGCACATGTTCTAAAGAGTGATTCAAGGGCATTTGAAGAAATATCAAATGGGTTTCAAGGCATTCTAGAGAAAAAAGGAAAAGTCTAGTGTGGCTCAGTTTTGTGATTCAAGCAAGGAAATGTAAGGATTGTGGTTTTAGATTGAATGTTCCTTGAAAATGGGTTGGTAACTATAAGAAATGTTTTGTGGCAGCAAAGATTGGCTTGATTTGAGAAGATTTAGTGACATCCAAGCTATCAAAATCATGGATACATGATGGATTCAAAGTGCAAGAGAAATGGTAAGCATGGTATTGTGTTTTAAGGCCTACGGTTGGTAAAACAATTTGAGAAAATAATTTGTGAATCATGTTGGTAGCTTGATAATTAAAGTTTTGGAGGAACATTGGAGTGTATGTGCGGATCAAGCAACCTTAAAGGTAAAAATGAATAATGTTTTAAGTATAGTTAAGAGATCTTGAGAAATGGCTATTTTTGTGTGGTTGGAATTTTGAAAGGCACATTGTGAGGAATAGTGGTTGTTGAAAGAATCTAAAATGCAGGAGCTAGTTGGAAATGTTATGTCAAGCCCAGCCCTAAAATATACTTGCCATGTCATTCATGTGCTTGAAAGAATGTTTGCATACTTAGGTACCTCGGAAAAGTCATTAAAAGTCGATAATGTACCAAATGGTACAATTAAGTTGATTTAAGCCTCGAACTAGTTTAAATAGAGATTTTAAGAATGAAATTGAGAATTTTAAAATCCCAGAGTCGTTTAATATGGTGATTCAGCGTTCAAGGATCGATTTGGAGTCAAATCGAAATTTTCATGACCTAGGGGCAAAATGGTCATTTTGCCACCCAAGGTTAAGATTTGAATGTTGGAAGAAGTTTTTGACCAAGATTGATCATTTAGAACATAATTTGAGTTTGAAAAGTGAAAAATTTTAATTCTGACATTTTTTCGAGCATAAGGGTAAAATAGTCATTTTGTAGCCCAAGGGCAAAATTGTAATTTTACACCACCCAACACATGTCTAGCACATGAATTTCATTTTATATCATGGATAATTATGTGTGGTGGAGAGAGATTGCTTAATTATTAAGTATTTGCACATGGACCAATGGAATGGTGACACATGGCAAACTTTTGTCTATTTAATATTTTCCTTATAAAAGCCAATTTAAACCCTCCCACACTCACTCATATGGCTGGCCAAGTGAAGAACAAAGAGGGGAAAAGGAAGAACAAACCCTCGAGTGAAAATTTCAAGGGTAAATAATTGGATTTTAAGGAAACAAGTGATTAAAGGTAAAATTTCTTAATTATAGCTTGTGATCTACCTTTCCTATGCTTTATTTTGCATTCTCCATGGTTGAATCACAAGGTATCATGAAGGATAATGTGCTGATCAAACCCTAGGAGAGAGAATTTGATGATGGTTTTAGGTAGATTTTAAGGTATTTTAGTGTTTTTAGTTAGTTTGTTATGTTTGGAATGAAAACAAGAAAAATTTTATGTTCTCCCATAACCCTTCATGGCTGAATTTCCCATGTGGAATATTGATGGTGGATTGATTTTATTTTAAGTGAATTTGGTTAGGAATTAATGAGTTATGGTGTAAAAATTAAGCATGAAAAATCATAGTGTTTATGCACTCACAATGGCCAAATTTTCCAAGAGAAAATGTGAGGATGATTTTGCCATATTTCAAGTTATTTAAATTATGTTTAATGATTTGTAATATTAGAAGTGAAATGGATTTATTTAGAGTTGAATTGGACGTATTGGCCAATTAATCGAGTGATAGATCGAATTAGGCCAATACCATTTTATTTCGATACACAATTGAACTTATATTGAACACTGTATTTAGATGGTTACCCGAATATTTCACATCCCATTTCATGCATTAGTATAGAGCCTGAATTGGTTTTATTACGGTTTAGCACAAATGTAGCAAGTTGCCGGTACATATAATATAAAGAATTATGCAAGTCAAAGATATGAATTCCTTTAGTAAAAAGTATGTTAGAATGTATATGAATATGCAAAGGTTAAGTGAGAAAGAATGGTGATTCTAGCATGATATAAGTTATTAAAATAATGATGAATGTATGAATGAGATAGGAAAATGGGAATGATCAATACTAAATATATTAAGCTTTACTTATTTCTAGAAAGTGTGCAAGCGGAAAAAGATTGCCATGGTAATTAACTAAAGGAGGAAACGGGCCACCGACAAATTAATTTAATTTGAAACGTAACCGAATAAGTGGCGAAGTGATATCCTGCCATTGTAAGGTGAGTAAGGGGTGTCTATTTCAAGTTTCGTAAACTATATATTGATATTCAATAAATAAACATTGTCGGTCTTCTTTAAAATGCAATTGTGGATAGCATGAGTTGTTAGCCTTGGTAGGTGATTTTTAAATGGATTTGCAATCGATTATACTGTTATTGTGGAAAGCATGAGTTGGTAGAATGTTAGGCACTTGTGAATGCTATGTTTTTAAGAAATGTTTTGTATATATATATATATAAGTTATATATGTAAAGTGTTTTAAAAATTGAGAAACAAGCATTTTGCAATGTTTTGCATCAAAAATCGTGCCTTGTGTCTTTGTGTGACATGCATAGTTAAATGCACTTGTTAAATGGTTTAAATGCAAACTTTTGAGAACCGATTGTAGTCCGATCTTTATACAAGTGTTTACACCATGTGTTTTAATGTGAAAAGCAATTTGAAAAGTTATTAAACCTTGTTTTCAAATGATTTAAAAACAAAAGACTTGGAAACCTCGATTTGGTTTTGAAAATGGTTTTGACAAACTGAGAGCGTTGATAGTAAGCCGAATGTCACATTGGGATAATGTGACCCTTGTGCACAAGTGAGCTCTAGCTAGAGAACCTTTGGGTCACCAACGGACAGTTAAACGTGGCTGGGGCCATGGTCTATTATATATACGTTGCAAGGCCATGGGTTGATATATGTGGCTAGGCCATAAGTTGATATACGCGGTTGCGACCACTTGATTTCTCAAATGTTGACCAACATCGTCAAGACTACCATGGCTATGGGAATCTTGTGGAACGGAGCTCCTGGGTGTTATTACGTGAAAGTGAGTCCATGTGTTGGTTATTATGATTACCTACTCGAGAGCCTTGAAAATTTTTAGACTCGTTCTTTTTTGCATGGTGGAGAGTTAATGTTTTTCTACAGCTCCCCCTATTTGATCAATAGCTTTTAGTGCTTTATATGCAATTATGAGTTGATTTATGGGGATGTACACTTTGATTTTGACATGCCACAGATTTTGGGAATGTGCATATTTTTATATGGTTGTTTGTTTTTTATGGAAAGAGATGATTTCGATGACTGAAATTTATTTTGCTACACTTGTTTTTAGTATTGTTTTGCCAAGGAAAGTATCGCACTATGTTTTTACAACATCATTTTTACAAGGCACAAATACCCTACTTGTGATTGGTTTTATAAGGTTATCATTTCATATTCTAGTTTTACTATTCAAATTTATCTGCTTTATACTTGTTTCCCATCTACACCCTACTCACGGAGCCGATGATCACTAAGTTTGTGAGACTCGCCCCTTTATCTCCCTTTTGTAGCTAATGATCGGCACAACATGCATTCATCAACATTTATTGTCCATCGCAGATAGGTAAAGGCATCTCATAGCATTTATTTTGAGTCACTCTGTTGCTAGAGGTCGAGTCATTCGTAGCATAAATTAATTGTAAATAGTGTTAATGTAAATGTATGGTTGGATATTATAGGCTTTAATGTACTTTTACAATCATGTGGAATAAAGGTTGAGTTGATTTACTATGACTATTGTTCAAATCATATTACAAAAGGGTTATATGGTTCAAGTAACTATATAGATAAGTGGAATGAGTTCATTCTTACAACAAAAGTTTCAACTAAGGCTTGTTCATAACTTGGTGGGTTTTCCCACAAGACTCGAAAGCTGGTAGCGATCGAGGAGCAGTCGTTACAAATGAACTTAGTGTTGAAGCACAATGTAAATGTTACGTTAATTACTAATCAAATAAGAAATAAAGATATCCATACCTTATTGCCACAATGGCATGGCTAAATGGAAATAGATCTATTTGGAACTCATAACATGAACACATATTTGTGGATAGGTTTACAAGTTTGTCCATTTTCTTGTCTTTAACTTCGAACTCCACTCAATTGATAGGTTTAACTACAAAGTGATGTGCATCATTAAACCATTTGCTCAATTGCTTGGCAACCCAAAGGCTAAAGGGCATGGTGACCTTGATGGCCTCCTTGTACTGGTCATGGAACCAACATTGGAACATGTCTATGATGAACTCGATCAAAGCAGTGATTGGCATTCGTCTTGCATTCTTCAAACAGGAGTTAACACATTTCGCAATATTGGATGTCATGAGTTAGTATCGCCTTACTAGTGACTATGGACCTACCCATCTCTCAAAGCCTATTCTCATAAGGTCAGAATGGGCTTTGCATGAATTTGCTTAAGCTAGTTCATATGTTTGTTGAAATCAAAAACCTTATAGCAATCTTGAGCAATGGTGGAAATCATTGAAATGTCATCACGCTTGAACTTGTTTTTAAAGTTTTTCTTCAAGTGGTAACCACATAAACCATGGTGCACTTCTTAGTATGCATTTTAGATTACTTTCTTAATGCTAAGATGCTGATCCAAAATGAACATAATGTTTTTAAGACAACCAAATTACATCACGTAGCTTGTTAAGAAACCACGTCCACAAGTTTTCGTCCTCAACATGGTCTATGCCAAATGTAATTAGATATACGCACTCGTTTGCATCTTTGCATATAATGACAAGCAGAACACCTTTGAACTTGCTTTTTAGATATGTTTCATCAATTGCAACTACATGATGCATTACATCCCTAAACCCCTAAATATAAGCTTCGTATGATCAAAAACAATATTTGAGTTGTTGTGCCTTATCGGTAGCTACTATAGTGACTGTATCGGGATTTTCTTGTTCCAACATATAAAAATACGAAGGAAATAGTTGAAATGACTCTTATAGGGGACCAAAAACAAGCCTCTTCGCATACTCCTTCACTTGCCAGGCCTTACCATACAAGTGTTCTAATCTCTATTGAACTTTAATCTCACCAATTATGTCTTTAGGTCTTATTGCTACTCCATCAGCCTAAAGCTTGTGTGACATATGTTCATCAATTTTTTTTACACTCTCGGTTCAAAATCACCCTCGCAGACCATCTACAGTACACGTGTGTACTTTGTGGAACATTTGAACTTGCCAATATTCTCTTACAGGTAACTTTATTGTATGCATACAAAACTTGCATGCATTGTCCTTACAAGTAACCTAAAAACGACCTTGACATGACCTTTTTAATCTTATCTCGAACTACTATTTTAGTTTTAACATGTTCAAACCTCGTTTCAACTTGGCCTTAAAGGAAAACATTTTTCCTTTGTATAAGCGATCATCAGTAGATGTTGACTCATCCTTGGTAATTGTTTGGAAAGAGAACCTTTCTGCACTTGGAATAAGCCACGTATGAAATATCCCTGCATTTTCCCTTTCTTGATAGCTATCAATGAGCAATGTCTTAGGCAAACGAATACCATTGTCACCAATGATAGGGTTATTGTATATGCAGTCATCGCACTAAACATCTCCTACATCAACACCTCTAACATGTTCTATTTTGCCTTCAATATTATTGCGATTTGGAATGTCATTGTCGTAAAGCAAGTCATCGTCTAAACTATCATCATGCCATTCATCAAGTTCGTCATTTGAATTGTCATCAAATCTATCTTCATCGGTAAGGAACAAATCCTCATTTGCCTGATCAAATGCAGTATTATCCTTAAGAGTAACAATGTCATCTTCTAGCATCATAATGTTATCTTCAAGTGTTGCAGTCTCATTTGAGAATGGCATTACACCCTTTACAGTTTCACCCAATGGTTGCATTTGTTGGACAGAAGCAAGTAATTGGTTCGATGCACATGCTAATCAAAATTGTGCAACGAACTGTTCTATGAATGTCGTGTGTCTACCGGGCTGTACAAACTCATGTGCATATGTCAATTGCCATTGTTGTGGATTAAGGATCAAATTTTGTGGTATATGTGAAGCACTGTAAATCTCATTTTGATTGAGGTGATTACCATGTTGTACATCTTCTTCATGTGGCATAACGTTTGTATGGCATTCCTTAATGTTTGACGTACCTTACTAAACATTTCTCCGCTCTAGCAGAATTAGTGCAACATCCTCCTCGTCCTTGATAATTGGGCATGATAGCTCTCCATGTGTACTGATCAATGCATGTAACTTAATCTCGTGAATTTGTGAGTTTACCCCGACAACATCTTAAACCAACTTCATCATGCTCATAAACGACAAATCACTCTTAACCCCTGCATTCGTGACTCACCACCCTTGTAAATGCTATCAACCCACTGATCATTGTGTCTTATCACAAGTTGCACAATTAGCACATGACTAAAATTTTTTAAAAAAAATGTCAGTCAATTTACACATTACTTGCCATGTTCTCAAATTTTGCTACACACCTTGTTGAAAACATGTTGTTACACACCATGTTGAAAAAATTTTATTACACACCATGTTTAAAAATTTTTTTACATGCCATGTTGACAACATGTTACACGCCATGTACTAAAATATATTATTTATATATATATGTGTGTGTGTGTGTGTGTGTGATCGTGTGCATAGGCAATGTTACATGCATGTTGTGTAACAACTCTAGGCAATGTTCTAATGATTTTGCTAATTGCCATGTCTACTACACCTCATGTACAGGCAAATTTTACTATAAGCCATGTACTAAAACATGTAATTTGAATATATTTTTTACATGCATGCCGTGTAACAACTCTGGACAATGTTCTAATTTACACACAAGGTTTTAGAAATTAGTGAGTTGCAGCAATAAACCCAATAACATAACCTGATGTCATCTCTATTCTAGGGTCTGTATATTGACAATGATATGGTCAAGAGTCGAGAGATAAACGCTAGCATGATGATGATTGTGCTCAATAGATAGCTAGCTGGCAAGAGAGAGATGACAAAGTTGAGTGAGCTAAGAGAAACACTTAAAGCATGTTTGGCTTGACTATTTTTTAGGTTAAAAGGCTATTATAAAGCTCTTATGAAAAATAATAGCTTTTAAAATTAAGTTAAAGCTGTTTGGTAAATTTACTTTTTATAAGCTCTTTTTTATAGATAAGCTGTTTGGTAAAACAATTTATATAAAATCTAATTTTGGTTAAAATTACCATAAAAGGTATTTAATAAATAACTTTCTATTAATAACGAATTTCTTTGTTCAAAATAGAAAAAATTAACTTTATTTTTTATCTATTTAAAATAAAATTTTGAAAATATAAAAATAATTTTTATATAACATAAAGTTTATAATTAATAATAAATCATAAAAAAAGAGTTTCACAAATCAACAACACATGTTGTAACTTGCAGGGGCAATGTCGCAATGCCAACCCAAAACAAATCGGTATGATATTACATTCAACCTAAATTATTGATATACTAAAATTCATCCTTTTTATATATTTTATTATGAAAAATAATTGAAAACAATTTAATCATAATAATCTATCTCCTGGATATTGATTCTGTAGCAATTTTTTTTATAGAATACTAAAACTTGGCTTAAAACTGAAATAAAAAAAACATAAAATAATTTGAAAGAGATTAGAGATTTGGATCAAGCTATAAGGGCATTTTAAAAAATAACCTTTAAAGATAAGACGTTTTCTTAACTATGTTTAGCCAAGTTGGACAAAAATACCCTTAATGAAATTACACACTATGATGTGACACACTATGCACAAAAACCTATGACAAGCCATGGTTAAGTTGTGACACGCCATGTACAAAAACTTGTGACAAGCCATGGTTAGGTTGTGACATGTCATGTACAGAAACCTGTGACACGTCATGTACAGAAACCTACGACAAGCCATGGTTAAGTTGTGACATGCCATGTATAAAAACCTGTGACAAGCCATGGTTAGGTTGTGACACGCCATGTACAAAAACATATGACATGCCATGTACAAAAACCTGTGACAAGTCATGGTTAAGTTGTGACACGCCATGTACAAAAATTTGTGACAAGCCATGGTTAGGTTGTGACATGCCATGTACAAAAACTTGTAACAAGCCATGGTTAGGTTGTGACACGCCATGTGCAAAAACCTGTGACACGCCTTGTTCAAAAACCTGTGACATGCCATGGTTAGGTTGTGACACGCCATGTACAAAAACTTGTGACAAGCCATGGTTAGGTTGTGACACGCCATGTACAAAAACTTGTAACAAGCCATGATTAGGTTGTGACACGCCATGTGCAAAAACCTGTGACACGTCGTGTTCAAAAACCTGTGACACGCCATGTACAAAAACTTGTGACAAGCCATGGTTAGGTTGCGACACGCCATGTATAAAAACATGTGACACACCATGTACAAAAACCTGTGACACGCCATGTATAAAAACATGTGACAAGCCATGGTCAGGTTGTTACACGCCGTGTACAAAAACATGTGACAAGCCATGGTTAGGTTGTTAACCGCCATGTTGAAAAAAAATATTGTTGTTACACGCCATGTTGAAAAAAATACTGTTATTACAAGCCATGTATAAAACATGTTACACACCATGGTTAAAAAAGGTTGTTAAATGCCATGTTGAAAAAAAATTTGTTGTTACACAACATATTCAAGATCATTTTGTTATATTTTAATGTCTAAAATATTGTTGTTACTTACGAACAAAAATTTCAAATCCTCTCAACTCTTTTCATTTTTTTTTGACAATTTGGCACCGATTAAAATGTTTCCAACATGTTTTCATAAATCAAAATATAATTTTTTTTATCTAAAACACCTACTTTGACTAAAAATTAAAAAAAATTTCTTTCGAAAACCTAGGTTTATAAATTTCAAAATTTTGAGTTTATTGGTGTCTAGGTCTCGAATTGATTCAATTAAAAGCTATTTTGTCAAGTCTAGCTCTACAATATATTTATTATGCCATTTATACATTAGAAAGCATGTTTGTATACTTGAATGCCTCGAAAAATCATCAAAAAACGGTATTATACCTAGTGGTACAATTAAGTTGAATTAAGCCTCGAGCTAGTCCAAGTAGAGATTTTAAGATGAAATTGAGAATTTTTAAAACCCCAGAATGACATAATATGGTGATTCGGAGTTCGAGGATTGATTTGGAGTCAAATTGGGATTTTTATAACGTAGGGGCAAAATGGTCATTTTGCCACCCGAGGTTAAGATTGGAATGTTGGAAGAGGTTTTTGACCAAGATTGACTATTTAGAACATAATTTTAGTTTGAGAAGTGAAATTTTAATTTTGACATTTTTCCGAGCATAAGGGCAAAATAATCATTTTGCCACCTAAGGGCAAAATTAGAATTTTACACCACCCAACACTTGTCATGCCCATGGATTTTATCCATTAACATTTTATATTATGGATAATTGAGATATTTTATGTGACGGTGAAAGAAAGCTTAATTGTCAAGTTTTTAAATATGGACCAATGAAATGGTGACAAGTGGTAAGATTTCATTTTTTTATGATTTACATTAAAAACCAGCACATAACTCTCCCATATCACTCTCATATGGTCGGCCAACTCAAGGAAAAGAAGAAAAAGAAAGAACAAAACCTTAGTGAGGAAAATTCAAGAGAAATTCACTAGATTTCAAGGAATCAAGCAATCAAAGGTAAAATTTCTTAATTCTAGCTTGTGATCTACCTTTCCTATGCATTCTTTTCCATTTTCCATGGTTGAATCGCAAGATATCATGAAGGATAGCATGCTGGCTGAACCTAAGGAGAGAGAATTTGATGGTGGATTTGATTAGATTTTAAGATGTTTTAGTGTTTTTAGTTAATTTATCATGTTTGGAAGGAAAACAAGTAAGAAAAATCACATGCTCTTTAACCACCCTTCATGGCTGAATTTTGTAAAGAACCTAGTGATGATGATTCTTGTGATATCTTATGTTATATAGATAGGATTTAATGAATTATGGTGATGGAAACCGAAAATGGTGATTTTTAAGTATAGTTCCTTTAGTAAACAAGTTGAATAACAATGAAAAAATTTAAGCTTATTGAGGCACTTTGGTGTATTTGGGATATTGGAAGTATAATGAATATATTTGAAGTCAATTTGGATGCTTTGGTTAAATCAAAGGTGGAGAGTTCGAATTAGGTTGAAAACTGATCTATTCCGATCACAATTGAACCAATGTGTAACATCATCTTTAAGTGACTATCCAAACAACCTCATGCATTCATATAGAGCCTGAAATAGATTTATAATGGTATGACACAATATATTGAATTATGAGTCGTGTATTGTGTATAGGTGGGGAGCCCTCTAACAAGGGTCAAGACATTGTGCTAGAGGACCAAGAATAGGAGTATTTCGAATTCCTGATATTGTGAGTAACCTTATCATCATCTTGATTATCTAAAGTAAATTTTAATTCATTTTAGTGATTTTATGGAAAATGAGTTTGAATGGTAAATCTTTATGTCTTATAAGCAAAATGTGATTAAATGAAATGATTTTATAAATTGTCTTGAAATTGAATGATGGCTTTGAAAACGGAGTAATTGGAGACTACTTGTTGTGTTGTAAATTATGGTTTGAATTGAATGGCTTATGATAATGTGGGCATGAGTGACTGGATTGGTAATTGTGCTGAAAATATATGAACTATTGTTTTGCCTTGACAGGCTGGATAGTATTGTGGTAGCCATGTCATGCTGCTGAATTTTTATTGATATAGTGGATTATATGATTAGCTTACTGCAGTGGGCGAATTCCGTGGACCAGCCTATTAGAGGGGCACGGTAATCTCGTTATATCTTACCTCGGTACGAGAGGCGTGGAAGGTATCTCTTGAGGTGAGGTCTGAGTTCACTTCACGTCGAACCACCATATGAGGGTGAGCTCAACCAACGCCAAGGAATGGCTGTGTTTTAATGTAAAAATGTGTTCTATTAGTATATATTGTTTTAACAGCCTTGGCGGGCTCAGTTGAATGCCACTGATCATGGTGTCACTGAGTATGAGTTTTGGCACGAGCCAAGCTTTTAAGAAATTCATAAGCCATGTTGATTATTTGAGTAAAATGAATTTATTTTATTTAGTTGAAATGAGTTGAAATGTGATGAATTATAGTATGATGAACTATTTTTAAATTTTCTCCATTTACTCAATTTTAGATATTTTAGATGATATTTGTTTACTCACTGGGTTTATATAAACTCACCACCCTCATTTCCACCCATTTCAGGATCAGAATAGTCTATAGATAGTTGACATCGTCAAGGGCTACAGTTGGATTTGCATTCTCAAAAACCGTAGGTTCACAGTCTTCATTACTTTTGGTCATTCGAGGGCCCACATGTCATTGTAAACTAAATTACATACTCTGGCTATCTGTGTTACCGTATGTATGAATTTATTTCGCTTTCACGTTACAAAAATTATTTTATGAGAAAACGGAATATTTTATTTAATATTTTTATTTTATTCTATTAGCTCCAATTTCACTCTAAATGAATGTTTTAGACATTAAACCTTATTTTTGGTTATGAAATGTGTATTTTTCCCTTATGTATTATGTTTTTCAGCGTGTTTCAAAATTTAAGAGGAAAAATGACCAAAATATCCCTGTGTAGTCGAGATTTCTTTTTGATTGTTTTTGAATTGAAAATGGTCCATATCACTTTAAAACATGATTTTAGTAACTATTACTCACAGGGGAAGTGAGAAAACTGATATAAAAGCCTTGCGAGGTTTTAGTTGGCATTCGAGGTAGGAATGTCTATCGAGACATCGCAACGATTGTCACGGGCTCGATGGGAGTTTTGGGTCGTGACATATTTCATACATCTGTGATTATTTCTACCGTTTTAATTTTATCCAAAATACCTAAAAATCTAATTTCCCAAATACCCACCGATCCAAGCACGTCAAAACCATTGCTTGGTGTCTTGAAAGCGTAAGAAAAAGAAATCTGAAAATGCAGGAGAGAGAAATTGAAAGCATTGCTGTCATGACCCAATTTCCCGGGCCATGCTTCACCAAAGTTCACGAGTGATAATTTCCAGTAATTGTGGGCGTTACGTGTCGTCGTCCCCACTTTGCTCAATTATGAATTTCTAGAAAATCGTGGGCGTTACGTATCGCCATCCCCACTTTGCACACCATTACAGGCATGTGCAATTCCCCCTTCACAAGTTCACAATTACATCAAGTTCACATAAATTTCTAAACCATACATGTAAGCATCATATAGATGAACAATATTCAACACAATCAAATTTCACATCAATAAAATAATATTTCATGAAAAGCTTGTTCCCATGGTACTCGTTCTTTTTTTTAAGGAAGATTGAATAAAATCATTCAAGCATTTTATTCAAATAGGTTCATATTCCCCAAAACCATTTTTGGAATACAGATTCACTCACAGGTTTTCGGGAGTCGAATTCGAGCGCTTCGACTACTAATCCTCGAGTGCGATTTTCTTGCCTTTATCAGAAATCTCACCACCTTGACAAATAGCACAATAATTTAATTACTATATTGGTGTTAATTAGGTATAAAATTAACCTAATTTCTATACGGATGCATAGAATACTCGGTCAATCGCTTAAACGCGGTGTTGACCAAATTCGGTTGATTACTCGATAAATTGGCCAATGCGTCCGATTTGATTCCAAATTGCACCACTCTTTTTCTAATACCTTAATTCACCACATACCATTTAAATAGTGTCAATTTCAGCATTAAAACTTTTCCATTTCTTAATGGAAAAATTCAGCCATTACAGTGCATTAGCACTGTAATTTTTCCTGCTTAACTTTTTCACCTTAAATTGTCATTTTCCAATTCATTTCATTTTCCAAACACAACCTATGATATTCAGCCTTGAAAGATTCATGGGGAAAATCAAGTTTTTTCTTACTATTTTGCTTACTAACATGCTAACCCATATCTAACCACTAACATAGTCTAGAATCAAGCCAATCCAACATTAAATCCTCATCCATACCCATTTTTCAGAATTGAATTCATCATGATATCATGCCTCTCAACCATAGAAAATGGAAAGAAATGCATGGGTATTGTAGATCATAAGCAAAAGTGAAGAAATGTTACCTTTTTCACTTGATTTTCATTGAAAATCACACTTTTTTCTTGAATTTTTGGTTAGGTTTTCTTGTTTTTCTCCTTGTTCTCTTTTCCTTTCCTTTGAATCTGGTTTGTGCCGAATTTGGAGAGAGAAAATGGGTTTTATGGCTGATTTTTAGGCTTTAATAATAAAATAAAATAACTTGCCACATGGCATAATGCCATTGGCCTATTTTTTTTAACTTTTTTGACTTTTTCTTCTAAATTTTTCCACCACATGATTAGTGAAAGTTAAGATGTGAATTAAAGATGACCAAGGCTGGAAAAAAAATGTTCTAGTGGTGGAAAATTATTGTTTTGCCCCCGGGATGGTAAAATTACAATTTTGCCCCTATACTCCGAAATGTACCGAAATCACATTATTTCTACTTTTCAACCTCAAATAACACTAATATTGATCAATATTAACCAAATGGGGTAAAAACTTTTCAAAAAAATTCCTGTTTAGTCCTTCAGTGGTAAAATTACCATTTTACCCTTGTGCTCAAAAATATCGAGAATCACAATTTTTCACTGCTAAACTTCATTTTATAATCCAATAATCATAATTGTATTTCATATAATTATTCTTGATCAAATTTGATCAAATCTTGGCTAAAAATCTCCATTTTATCATCCAATGGTAAAATGACCGTTTCGTCCCTAATCGATCAATTTTCCAGATAGACTCCAAACTGGATCTTGAACTCCGAATCACTATTCTAAGTCATTCTGTGGGTTTTAAAATTTTCAAATTCCTCTTACAATTTCTATTTGAGCTAGTTTAAGGTTTGATTTAACTTAATTGTACCACTAGGTACAATACCAGTTTTTAATAAATTCGACAAGGTCTCACAATAGCAGACGAATGCTGAATAGAGAAATCGGAAGCATAGCAGACGAATGTCGAAGAGAGAAATCGATAAAATTTGAGAGAGTGGGATGGTGAGAGAGAGAAATCTGAAACACAAATGAGGAGAAATTATGATAAATGGTTTAATTTATTTAAAATAGTTTAAATGGTGTGTTTGTCAAGTCATGGCTAAATATGGCTAAAAACAGTTAAATTTATTTTGATGATTATTTTTAAAATTTCTTTATCAAGAAAGGGCATTCCTCACAATTTCCTCCAAGCTATATGATCATGTCTAACAGTATTAACTTCGTGACAAAAAGGAATGAAAAAAATATATCATCCAGGGTTTTCAAAACACAAGAAAAATAAAAAAAAATATAAAACAAAATAAAAAAAACCTGAATCTAGTTTTTATTTTTTAGTTTTCGTTCTTATTAATTTTTATAAAAACAAAAAAAAACATTGATTTGCAGAAAGGGAGAGAGGAGAGGGAGATCAATAGAGAGAGAGGGAGGGAATATTTTTTGAGAAAGGATTTTTTTGAGAAAATATAACTCTCCTAATAAGCTATCGTGTTTTTTTTTAAAAAAAAAAGAGAAGAGAAAGCTCCTAATTAGAGCTTTTTTAAGCTATTTTTTAAAAGATTTTATTCTTTAAAAAAAAGCTACTTTTTTTAAGAGATTTTCAAGAAATCTTGTTTGGCCCAGCTTCTACTTTTAAGCAATAGATAAGCTAAAAATAAGTCAGGCCAAACAGGTACTTAGCCACGATTTTTATAGCGGTTCGGCACTCAGAGCCTTAATCCTCTCAACAAGTCTTTGCTTTTTTAGAGATCAAGCATAATCTCTATAAGTCATTGCCTTTTAAGGACTAAGCACAACCTCTTTACTATTTCAAGAAAGTATAACCTTTCTACCTTTTGATATGGAAGTATAACTTGACAATAGTGGATTACAAAGCTTTAAACCTCTAAAAAGGCTGATGAGTTGAGTTTAGTACAAGAGAATAAAGATGAAATGAGGAATGTAAGCTCGAGAAATGAAGCTTTGTTTTGAGAGTTTTGTTGTAGAGAGAGCAATGAATGAACTTTAAGGAATTTTTGCTTCCTTCTTCTCTTAGAATGATTTTCTTGCTTTCTTTTCTTTCTAGTTGTTCTTCTCACTTGAAAAACTCTTTCACAAAGGTATGTATAGGTCTTTTAAATTTTTTCCCATTAGAGAAAAGTGTTGCTAAATTTTCAAAAGTTAAGGCCACTTGAATTGCATCAATTGACCTTTAGGAATTGATCAATGGACATGTGAGAAGTTTCTTTTGCAACCCAAGACATTTTGTTTTTTGAGAATCGATCTTTCTAGTTTTGAGACATCGATTCTTCTTGCTTCAAATTTGAGTTTGATGCTTTTGTTTGGCAAGAATTAATTAGTGTGTTTATGAGTAGTTGATTCTTCATGTCTCATTTCGTGTCTATACAAATTAAAATGAAGAAAGATTCATTAACTTTGTGCTCTAATCCTGGCTATGTATGGCTTATAAATGTATGTCTACCCTATATACAAATCAAACCACCTAATCAACTAAGTACATTCGATCATACGTTATTCTATTCAAAGTCTATCTAAATCTTCTTTGTTAAGGTTTAACTTAGGTTTCCAATTCAATCTAATTGGTGGCCAATCAATTAGAAGTATTAAGAACATAATAGAATAGATAACTTAAAACCATCAACCATAAGTAAAAGAGAGATAAATAAATTGGACTACGTATTGAGCTTAATTATAATCTTAGATAAATAATCTAGTTCCTCATCAAGTTACATATCATCATTGAATTACATGTAAACATTAAAATCAAACGAAGGAAATAAAAGAATAACAAAAAGATAAAAGAACCCAAGAACTGTAATCTTGACCTTCCAAATCTTCTTGAATCCTTCTTGATTTCTTATTAGCTTCAATGAGAATTTTTCAATGATTTTGTGGCTTACTCTCAACTCAAAATCTAGTGTTTCATTGTTCCAAAATTTCTTCGAAAGGTTATTTTTATAAGGCTTTAAAGTTAGGCCAAGTTGTGTAAAGAAAGAAATCAATTCTAACTAGGATTTTCTCATTCGAGTACATGAGTCGTGGCCTACCTTCACCAAGGTCATGGCCTCAACCATTTAATTAGCAAAAATCATAATTGCTCTAAGACTGCCACAATACTTTAATTTCAACAAGATCTTTGACTATGTTTTAGGCCAAACTAGGCAAAGTGGTAAACAGAAAAGTTGTAGATGTTTCTCGTATCTTTCCAATGGGTTAAGAATCATCTTATTTGAAGTTTAGTAGAGAGAGTTATGATCGAAATACCAAGATATGTGCAGTAGGCATCTACATCTCAAAATTCCTTTCTTTCTTCCATTAAAAGTCTTCCTTCACCTACAAAAGCACAAATAAATCAATAATAACCTATCTTAATCATATTAACAACAATTTATGCATAGAGTTAACTAAGATTAAATTAACTCACCTAAATTAATTAACTTAAAATAATTTAAATAAAACTTACTAATTTTTATGTATTACTACAAGAATTAAATTAAATTATTATAAAATTAAGACCAAATAACTCTATATCATAAAGTTATCTCACCCTCAAACTTAAGATTTTGCTAGTGCTTGAGCTAAACATAGAAAAGAAACTAACTTACGAAAATCAATTTCAGATGGTGAAAACAAAATAAATGAAGCTATTACCAAAGATAAAGTGTACTAACTCAATGATTTCCCATAATTTCTTCAAAAGTATGTCTATCAATCTTTAACTTAAAGAAAATGTAGGCATCATTCAAATTTATGTTTCAATTCTAATGCAAGCACAATTTTGAATGGATTTTTGTATGTGTGGAAAATTTTTTATCAAGAACATCATGATATCCGGATGAGTTTATGCCAACATGAATTCTGTTGGTCCCTATAAAATGTGCTAGAGGGGGGAGGGGTGAATAGCACAATTCAGCTCTCAATCAAGATTAGAAACTACTCTTGATAACTAAGAAAATAAAACAAAGTAAATAATAAACAAGGATTTAAAGTGGTTTGGTCCAAGACCTACATCCACTACCTTGATTATCCAACCAAGGATTTTCAACCAAATTCACTGAAAAATGGTGGAATTACCAAGCTCCCACCAAGTTTTTACAATGGCTTTTACCAAGCTCAGCCACAACCTTTACAATGGCTTTTCAAGGGCTCAACCAAAACCCAACGCCTAACTTTTCAAGGCTAAGTTAGAATCTTAACTCTTTCAACCAAACCTAGCTTGAAACAATCACTCAGAGTGAATCCTTTGTTGGTCCCAAATATAGGTGCTAGAGGGGGGGTGAATAGCACTATCTCGGCTCTTTTCGGTAGGATTGAGACTTGATCTCAAACTAAGGAAGAGAAGGTAATGAAAACAATTGACAAGGTATTTATAGTGGTTCGGTCCAAGACGTACATCCACTACCTTGATTATCCAACCAAGGATTTTCAAATCAAACACTAGACAGTGGAATTCACAAGCTTCCACCAAGCTTTTACAATGGCTTTTCCAAGGCCTAGCCACAACCTTTACACTAGTTTTTCATGGGATCAACTAAAACCCAATGTGGCTTTCCAAGGCTCAACCACAACCTATCACTAGTTTTTCCCGAGCTAAACTAAAACCCAATGTGGTTTTCCAAGGCTCAATCACAACCTTTAACTCTAGTTTTTCACGGGCTAAACTAGAACCCAACTCCAACTTTTCAAGGCTAAGTTGGAACCTACAAGCATCCAAGCAAACCTTGCTTGATGCAAACACTTAGAGTGAAACACTCACTCTAAGAATATAAGGATAGAAAGAGAAAGTACCTAGTGATCACACGGTTGATCTATATGGTACAAGTTGAAGTGCTGAACATAGATACAAAGAATAAGCATTGAGGTTCAATGAAGAGTACAAAGGATTTTCAGGTTTCGCTACTTTTCTTGGCTTGAATGTGATGGTGTCTTTTTGTGTGAAGCCAAAGTTGTCAAAAAACTTGTTCTTTGGCATTTGAAGATCCTTTTATAGTTGGAGAAGCTGGTCTGGTGGCTGTTGGGACGTTTATGACCGTTAGAAATAGTTTAAGGAAGATTCTAGCCGTTTTCTTGTCTTGTAGTGGCTTGGCGGATGTAGCAGACAGAGAGCACTTAGTCGACTAAAATTTTTCCTTTGGTCGACTAAGTTGGTTCTGTTTCTGATGCAGATTCCAGTGATCGCTTAGTCGACTAACCCCATTATCTTGGTCGACTAACTTGATTATGTTTCTCCCTAAGCTTTACCCTTTCACTTCTCCACTTTGACCTTTGTTCAGCAACTGATCTTCTTTAACATATCAGGGGACTCCATCAATACTGATCTTCCTTGTTCTTTATCCAAATCACATCTTTGGGTGTTCAATAGGAAGATTGAAGTATTATTTCTTTGTAGTTATTTCCCCTGCACACTTAGTTAGAAATGTTAGACACAAATGACATGGGAATGTTTTATTATCATCAAAAACTAATGGAGTCAACAATCTCTCCCTTTTTGATGATGACAAAACATCCCTTGATTAACAGCATGGTGTCTATTCAGTTCCTTTTTCAGCTTCTGCAGAGAATAAGGATTGCTCCCCCTAAGTTCATGCTCCCCCAAGTGTGTGCATATCTTTCATTTTTTCAGCAAGTTTTTATCTTGGTTACATTCTTAATGACTTTGTACGTACTTGCTCTTATCAGAAGCTGTTTACATATGTAGATTTTTAGAGCAAATGACATGTTGACAGATTTCATCAGATTTTCTACTTTTGTAGATATCTGTCAATTGCTTGTAATTTCCAGATTTCATCATGTTAGCTCCAGATTTCATTCACACCATCATTTTTCGAGCTAAGTTCTCATTAATCATCATTCATATGTACTCAAGCACATGTTTTACTTTGCATTATTGTCTCAAAAATGATTTAACAACATAATAACTCAATATTAGCACAATATCAAAAAATTATAGCAGTTTTGCACAATGTCATCAGATAAATTTCCAACCATGCTTCAAAATCCCATAGATATCATTTTCACAGTTCAAACATTTCAAACAATCATCAATACGCATATTCTAAGCATTCATAAAGTCAGCTAAAATTAAAAGCATTGTTTGAATGCCATTTTGGCATTGATATCCAACAAAATAGTAACTAGTAAAATTGTTCAAGAAATACCCCTAGTCCTATTTTTGCTACCTATCTGCCCTAGAAGTCTGGTACCTCTGCCTTCAGGATTTTTGTTTTTCTTGATATTCTCCCTAAAGGTCCCGTACCTCTACCCTCAGATTTTTTTTATTTTTCCTTGTAAATACTACTCCCCCTTTTTTGTCATCATTAGGAAGGGGGCTAAGGTATCAGTTTTCAGAAGGAGATGGTGTGGATTCAAGGGACATAGTCTGTTCCCACCAAGGATTTAGGTGAAAAGGAGAGGATGGTCTTAAAGGGGCTTGAGAGGTTGCTTCTGGAGTCTGCTGAGGAGATGTCTCTGTAGCCTTTTCTGGAGTTGCCTGGTCAAAGACTTCTATTGGGGCTTGAGGAGTGCTTGCAAGAGATGACTTTGCCTTTTCTGCTAATCTTGAAGACTTCCTTGTTCTTGGAGGAACAGGTTTTCTTGCTGTCTTCTTTTGTCTCATGGTAGGTGGTTGAGTCTTAGAAGCAGGAGTTGTGTCTTTTGCTTTTGTTTTTCCTTTCTTCTTCCCTTTTTCTGCAGCTTCCTATTCTGAGGTCATTGCTTAAGCAACTTGAGCTGCTGCTGCCTCTTTTTCTGCTTGCTCTTCTCTGACTATTTCATAGAAAAGTCCCATAACAGATACTTCTTCAGAATGTGGAGGGGATGCTTCATGTTTAGGCTGAGGTGGAGGCCGGTGCTCAGGAGAACCAAGTGGTAAACCAACTACCTCAGTCCCTTGATCAGATATTTTCTTTCTTGCTGAGGTGGTTTGGTGTGGTTTTTCAGGTTTTGGTTCAAGGTCACGATGACTAGGACTTGCACTCTGGTAGGTTGATCCTTCAGCTTGAAATTTAGGGATTGCATCTTGGAATTCAGAACCTTTTGGTTATAATGCTGATCCTTCGGTACCTTGTCCTTTTGATGCCATGCTCTCAGTAGCAGAGGAGTCAACATTTGCAGGTCCCGTTGGCATTTCAGATCTAGCTTTCAAGCTTGCTTCAATTTCATTCATTTTTTCTTCAATTTTAACAAGCCTAGCTCCCTGATCAGTGAGCTTGGCATCCATTCTCATCAACAGATTGAACATCACTTCATTGAAGAATGGAGGGG
The DNA here is from genome assembly GCA_036013995.1 of Theobroma grandiflorum. Lineage (NCBI taxonomy): Eukaryota > Viridiplantae > Streptophyta > Magnoliopsida > Malvales > Malvaceae > Theobroma > Theobroma grandiflorum. Next base: position 13,971,923 of record CP142126.1, read on the forward strand.
CTGCTGTTTCTGGTTGTGTGGGGGCTGTCTCTGGTTGAGTCTGAACTGAGGTGATCTTAGAGGTCTTGCTGAAGGTGTCCCCATACACTTTGTATCCCATTTTGATTAGACTTCCCAGGTAGATTGGTTGGTCTCTACTTTTAACCATTTCCATATCATACCTCTTTGCCCATACTCCTTTCTTTTTGACAAGGCATGTAATCACATTCCCATAGGGCAAATGAATCTTTTCCAGTTTACAGGCTGCCCTCATTCTTTCAATCATGAATCGTCCAAGGTTCAGAACTTCTCCAGTGAATGCATGCTCTATCAGCCAAATGTCTTAAAAGCTGATGTAGCTTAGGCTTCCACTCCTACCATGCAGGTTAGCAGCAACAAAGTAATGCAGGATTCTAAATTGTGGACTAATAATCAGTCCTGCATTACTTTTTGAAGAAAATTTCTCTTTCTTTCTAGTGATAATTTCCCACATAGAAGCAGGATTATACTTGTCAGGCATGTCATACTCTCCTTTTTCTCCTTCTATTCCTAGCAGGTTACTTAAGTCTGAGGCTGTAACTAAGAATTCCTTCCCATTTAGAAAAACATTCAAATTATCTTCAGAATAGTCCTCTGAGTCATCAAGCTCCCTTTCACTATATGCAATGCTAGCATAAAATTCTTTAACTAAGCTAGCACTATATGTTCTATCTTTGAAGGAGCTATATTCTTTAATGCTTAGTTCATTGAAATAATTTGTCAGGCTTGTTTGGAGTTCAGGAGTTTCACTAAAACTCTCCCAGTCAATGAACTTCCCGCATGTAATGGGGGCATTTTCGATTTTCTTAAATCTCTCTTCATGAATTTTGTTTCTAAATTTCATAGAAGAGGTAGATGAAGTACCTTTTTCTCTTTTGTCTTTCTTTCTCATTTTCTTGGCTTTCTTCTTCTTCTTTTTTTGTTTCCTCATTTCGAGCCCTTTCCCAGTCTTCTTTGTTGCAGAACTCGATGCCCCTTTTTGCTTCTTTCTTTAGTGCTCAGCTTCATGGTTTTTTTCTACTGGTCTCTTCCCCTTCTTCTTTGCCAGTAAATCTTTGAGAAGAGTCGACTTAGCCATTGTGGTTTTTGAGGATGCTTTTTCACTTAGGGTTCCAAGAGATGACAGAGGAGGGTTCTCGGTTGATTTCAGAAGATGGAGAGAAGCAAATGAAATTGATGGAATTGAGAGAGTATATTTTCAGAGAATTAAGAGTGAATGACGATTTCTGATTTAGGGAACTACCTACCTCCCCCTTAACCAATGCCTTATTTTTCCAAATTTTAAAAGTTCCCTCTCTTATTTTTACTATTTACTAGGCCAGGTTTCCCTCTTTTATTTTGTCACTCGGTAGGCACAAAATCCCATCAATTTAATCCTATATCAAACACCATCAGTTCTTTTGATTTAATGGAACAGAGTGCTCTTAGTTGACTGAGTTTTACACTTTAGTTGACCAAGTCTCTTCTGTTTTCCTCTATTCAGTCTAGACTTTTTCTTATAACTCTTCCACACAACATATTCCTAGATTCCTTCTAATTTCACAGAACCTATCCTCACTAAGGGGTTTTGTGAATATATCTGCAAGTTGGTCCAATGTGCTCACGAATTCAACATTGATTTCTCCCTTAGTTACATAATCTCTAATAAAATGATGTCTAATTTCAATGTGCTTGGTTCTTGAGTGTTGCACAGGATTCTTTGAAATATTTATAGCAATGGTGTTGTCACAATATATGGATGTGTTATTCATGGACAACCCGTAGTCTCTTAATTGTTATTTAATCCATAAAACCTGTGCACAACAACTTCCTAGGGACACATATTCTGCTTCAGCAATGGACAAGGCAACAGAATTTTGCTTTTTGCTCGACCAGCATACAAGCATGTTTCTTAGCAACTGGCATGTTCCACTAATGCTCTTCTTATCAATTCTACTTCCAGCAAAGTCAGCATCTGAATATCCCACAAGGCTGAATGGTGATTCTTTTGAATACCATAATCCTAGGCCTTGAGTTTCAATGAGATATCTAAATATTCTTTTTACAGCAGTGAGGTGTGTTTCTTTAGGTTGAGACTGAAATCTAGCACACAAACACAAACTAAACTGAATATCTAGTCTACTTGCAGTTAAGTAAAGAAGAGATCTAATCATACGTCTATAGAGCTTTTGATCTACATCTTTACCTTTCTCATCAGCATCAAGCTTTGAAGATGTACTTATTGGTGGGCTGATGGATTTCAATTTTAGCATGTCATACTTTTTGAGCATGTCTTGAATGTATCTGTCTTGGCTGACAAAGGTTCCTCCTTTGCATTGCTTGATTTGAAGGCCAAGAAAGTACTTCAATTCTCCCATCATGCTCATTTCGAATTCTCCTTGCATTTCATTAGCAAAGTTCTTGCAAAGAGATTCATTAGTAGCACCAAATATTATGTCATCAACATAGATTTGAACTATGATTAGATCATTTAGGTATCTCTTGATAAACAATGTGGTGTCAATGCTGCCCCTAGCATAGTCTTTTTCTACCAGAAATTTTGAAAGCCTTTCATGCCAAGCTCTAGGAGCTTGTTTCAATCCATATAAGGCTTTATGAAGCTTAAGGACATGATCTGATTTTTCGAAATCTTCAAAACCAGTAGGTTGTTCAACATATACCTTTTCTTGAATAATTCCATTTAGGAATGCACTCTTCACATCCATTTGGTATAGTTTGAAGTTCAAATGACAAGCAAAGGCAACTAGCAATCTTATGACTTCTATTCTTGCTACTGGAGCAAAAGTTTCTTCATAATCTATTCCTTCTTCTTGATTATACCCATTTGCTACCAATCTTGCTTTGTTTATCACAACATTTCCTTGTTCATCAATCTTGTTTCTAAACACCCATTTAATGCCAATAATAGGGTGATTTGAAGGCTTAAGCACTAGTGACCATACATTATTTCTCTCGAATTGATTCAGCTCCTTTTGCATGGCTAAAATCCAACTTTCCTCTTTTTTAGCTTCCTCAAAGCTTTAGGTTCAATTTGAGAAATGAAAGCTGAAAATTCACAAGTTTCCCTAGTTCTTTTCCTAGTCTTAACTCCATGAGATATGTCTCTTGTGATTTGATCTTGTGGATGATCTCTCACATATCTCCAGCTCCTAGGTAAGTCACTATGCTGGATTTCTTGTCCTTGTAGATTTTCAAGAGGTGGAGCTATGGTTTCTTCTCTTGATGAGTCTTCCTCATTGTTCTTGCTATCATTTAGACTCATTTCATCCATATGTTTTCCTAGATTTTCAAAATCTTCATCATCCTCATGAACTTCCTTTTCAACATGGATTGATTCATCAACAACTATATGGACAGATTCTTCAACAGTTAGTGTCCTTTTGTTGAAAACTCTATATGCTTTTGAGTTCATGGCATATCCCAAGAATATTGCTTCATCACTTTTAGCATCAAACTTCCCTAATGGCTGTTTTCCATTGTTCAACATAAAGCATTTGCAGCCAAAGCTTCTAAGGTGAGAGATGTTTCGTTTTCTTCCTTTGTACAGCTCATATGGGGTTTTTGACATGATTGCTCTAATTGAAACTCTATTAAGTATATAAGCTGTTGTATTGACAGCTTTAGCCCAGAAATATTTAGAGAGGTTGTTCTCACAAAGCATAGTTCTTGCCATCTCTTTCAATGTTCTATTCTTTCTTTCCACAAATCCATTTTGCTAGGGTGTTCTAGGTGCTGAAAAGTTGTGTTCCAACCCCTTTTCATTGCAATATCTCTCGAACTCATCATTCTCAAATTCACCTCCACGGTCACTCCTAGTCCTAATAATGGATGTACCTCTTTCATTTTCAACTTTCTTGCAATATCCTATGAAAGCTGATAATGCATCATTCTTGTGAGCAAGGAAATAAATCCAAGTAAATCTCGAGTAATCATCAACAATCACTAAACCATAAGATTTACCACCTAGACTTGTGGTGCCAATTGGACCAAAGAGATCCATGTGGAGCATTTCAAGAGGTTTCGATGTTGATACAACATTCTTAGCTTTGAATGATGTTCTGACTTGTTTTCCTAGCTGACATGCTTCACATACTTTATCAACTTCAAACCTAATGCTGGGTAGTCCAATAACTAGATCTTTCTTAATTAGTTTTGACATAGTGTTCAAGCTAACATGTCCTAGTCTCCTATGCTACAACCAGCTATCATTTTCAGCCTTGGCTACTAGGCACATTTCACTATCTTTTTCTAGATCTGCAAGGAAAATTACATACATGTTTTTCAATCTATTTCCTATAAATATAGTCTTGTTTGTGCCTATGTCTATTACTTCACATTTGTTGGAATCAAAACAAACCTTAAACCTTTTGTCGCATAGCTGACTTATGCTTAACAGATTATGTTTTAAACCTTGAACAAATAACACATGGCTAATTTGTGTGTAGGAGTTCTTACCAACCGTACCTATACCTTGAATTCTTCCTTTTGAATTATCTCCAAAGGATACGGTGCCTCCCTTTTTCTTGTCCAGCTGTGCAAACAGCATTTCATCTCTTGTCATGTGTCGAGAGCAGCCACTATCCATGTACCATGGTTGTTTCTTCATGTGTTGAGCCTTTGAGCATGTTGCCTTTAGGTGCAGCTCAACCTACAAAAATATGGTTCAGTTCTTCTTGATAGGTACCCATGCTTTGATGGGTCCTTGAGTGTTAGTGTCAATAAAATAACCTTTTGGCACCCAGATTTTTCTGGTTTTCTTCACATAAATGTTTTTGACACACTCATATGATAGATGACCATATTTTCTACAACGATAGCATCTAGATGATGCATTATGATGATTCGTCTTGCTATATGAATTTTTCTTTGAAAGATCATCGTTTAAACATTTAAGAGCTGCATTTTCATTAAGAACTTTTTGTAAAGCATCAGTTTTATTTTCCAGCTTTACTCTCATGATTTCAAAATCTGCTTTTGAGTGTTTTAGTTCAGTTTGAAGTAGATTTCTTTGTTCAAAAACAGAGTTGAAATCAAGTTTAATTTTCTTCAAATCTTTTTCAAGTGATGCAGCCTTTTTCTTCAGATTTTTGTACTTTAAAAACAGGCTTTCAAACTTATCACATAACTCATCACACTCATCTTACAAATCATTCATAGATATATCACAAGTCGATGAGCATACCTCTGTTTTATCATCTTTTGCCATCAGGCAGATGTTTGCTCTTTCTTCTGAGCTTTCTTCATCTGATTCTGTGCTTGAATCACTGTCTGACCAAGCTGCAACAACCATTGCCTTTTTCAATTTTTTGATTCTCCTTGGAGTTTCTTCTTTCAGCAATGGATATTCAGATTTGTAGTGTCCTGGTTTTTTGCATTCATAGTAGATTACTTCTTCCTTGTTACTGCTTTCATTCTTGTTTTTCTTCCATGAAGGACCTTGATAACTTTTAAAGAATTTTCTTAAAAATTTTCGATTCTTCCTTCCCATCAGTTTTCTCAATCTTCTTGCAACAAGTGCAAGTTCATCATTGTCATCGCATGAGAGTTCTTCCAGCTCATCTTCAAGGATGCTGGCTTTGAGTGCTATGTTCTTCTTCTTCTCTTTTGCCTCTCTTTTATCCTCTTCTTTTTCTTCCTTGAGCTCCAGCTCATGTGCGAGGAGTGACCTGCAAATTTCATCAAATGTGATGATGTTCAAGTCTTTGGCTTCTCGGATGGCAGTCACCTTTGGCTTCCAAGACTTAAGCAGACTTCTAAGAAGTCTTTTTACAAGCTCATGCTCAGGGATAGGTTTTCCTAGCTAGTTAAGCTTATTTGTAATGTTTGTGAACCTATCAAACACGCTGGTGATGTCCTTACCAGGTTCCATTTTGAACATCTCATAGTTGTGTGTCAAGAGGGTAATTTTGGACTCCTTAACTTGAGAAGTCCCTTCATGAATTATTCTTAACTTATCTCACACTTGCTTAGTTGTTGTACAGCTTGAGACTTTATTGAACTCAGTGCGAGTTAAGGCATAATGCAGGGTGTTTATTGCCTTGAAATTGGTCTGCACTTTCTTAGTTTCAGCCTCGGTCCATTCAGACCTTGGCTTAGGCATCAACTCATTTGTGACAACATTCACAGTTGATAGAGTAAAGGGACCATCAGTGATGACATCCCACATTTCATAATCTATGGTCCTAATGAAAATTGACATTCTAGTGCTCCAATAAGGGTAATTAGAGCTATCAAACAGAGGTGGTTTGTTTGTTGATTGTCCCTCAGCTACAATTGATTTATGTTGAGCCATTTGCATCCTCTCTAAGGGTGTTGACCTTATATTCAGAGAACTAGCTCTGATACCAATTGTTGGTCCCAAATATAGGTGCTAGAAGGGGGGTGAATAGCACTATCTTGGCTCTTTTCGATGGGATTGAGACTTGATCTCAAACTAAGGAAGATAAGGCAATGAAAACAATTGACAAGGTATTTATAGTGGTTCGGTCCAAGACCTACATCCACTACCTTGATTATCCAACCAAGGATTTTCAAATCAAACACTAGACGGTGGAATTCACAAGCTTCCACCAAGCTTTTACAATGGCTTTTCCAAGGCCTAGCCACAACCTTTACACTAGTTTTTCACGGGATCAACTAAAACCCAATGTGGCTTTCCAAGGCTCAACCACAACCTATCACTAGTTTTTCTCGGGCTAAACTAAAACCCAATGTGATTTTCCAAGGCTCAACCACAACTTTTAACTCTAGTTTTTCACGGGCTAAACTAAAACCTAACCCTAACTTTTCAAAGCTAAGTTGAAACCTACAAGCATCCAAGCAAACCTTGCTTGATGCAAACACTTAGAGTGAAACACTCACTCTAAGAATACAAGGATAGAAAAAGAAAGTACCTAGTGATCACACGGTTGATCTATATGGTACAAGTTGAAGTGCTGAACATAGATACAAAGAATAAGCGATGAGTTTCAATGAAGAGTACAAAGGATTTTCAAGTTTTGCTACTTTTCTTGGCTTGAATGTGATGGTGTCTTTTTGTGTGAAGCCAAAGTTGTCAAAAAGCTTCTTCTTTGGCATTTGAAGATCCTTTTATAGTTGGAGAAGCTGGTCTGGTGGTTGTTGGGACGTTTATGACCGTTAGAAACAGTTTAGGGAAGATTCTAGCCATTTTCTTGTCTTGTAGTGGCTTGGCAGATGTAGCACACAAAGAGCACTTAGTCGACTAAAATTTTTCCTTTGGTCGACTAAGTTGGTTCTGTTTCTGATGTAGATTCCAGTGATCACTTAGTCGACTAACCCCATTATCTTGGTCGACTTTATTCTGTTTCTCCCCAAGCTTTACCCTTTCACTTCTCCACTTTGACCTTTGTTCAGCAACTGATCTTCCTTAACATATTAGGGGACTCCATCAATACTGATCTTCCTTGTTCTTTATCCAAATCACATTTTTGGGTGTTCAATAGGAAGATTGAAATATTATTTCTTTGTAGTTATTTCCCCTGCACACTTAGTTAGAAATGTTAGACACAAATGACATGAGAATGTTTTATTATCATCAAAAACTAATGGAGTCAACATCCCTCACTCTAAGCATACAAGAAGAAAGGTAAAGAGAGTACCTATTGATCACACAATTGATACACAATTAGATACACAATTAGACTGTCACGACCCGAAACTCCCATCGAGCCAGTGACAATCGCCGCGATGTCTCGATAGACATTCCTACCCCGAATATTGATCAAAACCTCACAAGGCTTTAATACCAGTTTTCGCACCTCCCCTATGAGCAACAATCGTCAAATCTCATGTTTCAAAGAATTTTGAGCTTTTTCCAACTTAAAACAATAGAAAAAATAATTTTTATCTCACAGGAGTATTTTGGTCATTTGTCTTCGAAATCTCGAAACCGGCTAAAAACGTAGTAGATGAGCAGAAAACACATATTTCATGATTAAAAATAAATTTAGATGTCTAAAACGTCCGTTTGAAATGAAATTGTGACTTCTTGAATATAATAAAAATATTCAATAGAATATTCTATTTTCTTATAAAACAATTTTTATAGAAGTATCAGTAAATAATTTTTTGGGACGTAAAAGCATAATAAATTCATACATACAGTAGTAAGAATAACCAGAGTATGTAATTCAATATACATTGACCAGTGGGCCCTCGAACGACGAAATTGATCTAAGGCTGTGAGTTAGAAAAACCTTTGATTTCCAAGGTTGCAACTCCAAAATTCGTCTCTTGACAATATCGGCTAACAATTGACTATCCTGAGCCTGAAATGGATGGAAATGAGGGTGGTGAGATTATAAAATCTCAATGAGTAAACAAATATCATCTAAAATATCTAAAGTTGAGTAAATGGAGACAATGAAATTTTCCCATCACAATAGGTTTCATATCATAAAGATTTATCCCAATCCATATAAATAATTGTGTTTTGTACAAACAATTAATAAAGCTTATTATTTTTTTTAAAACTTGGCTCATGCCAAAGCCAATACTCGAGGACACTTGATCGTCATCAGAGTTCGACCGAGTCCGCCAAGGTTGTAAAAGTTTCATATATGCATAAAACACATTTTTACATTTGGAAACACAATCGTTCCTTGGTGTTGGCTGAGTTCGCCTTCACGTGGTGGTTTGGCGTGAAGTGAACTCTGTCCTACCTCAAGACATACCCTTTACGCCTCTACAACTGAGATAAAGATATATAGTGAGGTTTACCGTGCCCCCTCTAAATAAGCTGGTCCACGAAACCCCGTCTATTGCAATAGTTAATATCCCACCAATTCAATAAAAATTTCAATAGCATGGCATGGCAATTACATTGCTAACCAATTTATCAGGACAAAGCAGATAGTTCATATTTTTTACACAATTATCAATTCAGCCATTCATGCCATAATATCATAAGCCATTTGGTTCAAATCATAATTTACAATACAACGAGTGGTCTCCAATTACTCTAATTTCAAATCCATCATTTGATTTTCAAATCGATTTATAAAAATTTATTTTATTTTATAAATTCACACTTTGCTTATAAAACTAAGCAATTCACCATTTAAAATCATTTTTCCACAAAATCATTAAATTGAGTAAAATTTACTCTAGATAATTAAAATGATAATAATGTTACTCACAGTACTAGGAGTTCGAAATACTCTTATTCTCGATTCTCAAGTACAATCTCTTACCTTTATCAAATGGCTCACCACCTATCCATAATACATGACACAAAATTCAATACTTTTGGGTTAAACCATTATAAACTATTTCAGGTTCTTATCTATATATATGCATGAAAGGTTCGGGACAATCGCTTAATTACGGTGTTCGACCTAACTTGCCTATACACGGCTTAAATTGCTAAAACCTTCAATTCAACTCCAATTCGATTCATTTCACTTTCAATACTCCAATTATATCCAAAATACCTCAATGATTATGAATGTAATTTAATTTATCAATCCTGAACCACAAAACACATATGTCTATACATTAGGTAAAAATTCAGATTTTCATGCCAAATTTTCTCATTTAATTTTTAACATCACTGTCACGACCTAATTTCCCGGGCCATGACCGGCGCATGGACCTAATGAATATAGCTCACCAAGCCCAAGCAAGCCTTTTTCGGTAATTATGTTCAACATTTTATACATCTTGCATTACTTATTCTAAACCAAAATTCTTGATTCACAATTCAATATATTTCAAAACATAACATGTATACCACATGTTTACAATTTCATTATCCCAAAGCACTGTCATTCAATGCCATCTCATCGAGGCATCATTAATCCAACATATATATATACATGTACACAGACAAAGACTCTCAACCATCAGTGGAGTAACTTTGAATAAAGGCACAGCTACTGAGATGCCGTAGTACCAACAAAAAGGCGATTATGCATAGACGACTTGGTCTAGGCTCCAATTTCCTCTAAATCTGAAAACATGAACTTTTATAAAACGTGAGTACGAAACTCAGTGAGTGAATATTAGAAGGGAACAAGCAAACTCAACTAGGAAATTTGTCAATCATGATGCACCGGTTGAAAACGAGATAATTTTTGATCTAGCTAATATTTAAACCCTTCCCACTTAACTCGGGATTTATTCTAGCCAGATAGCAAAATCGACGATCATCGTTGTAGCAAGAAGGCATTCTTGCTACAGCGAAGCGTAATCATAACCCGTCGTTGAACAAGGGTTTCTCTCAATCGTACGAGGGTTTCATGCTAAATCTTTTTTTCCTCAATTTAAAGCAATTTGCATACCATACAATCACACATATATGAAGCAATTCGCATACCATACAATAACACATATATTCACAAAGACAAGAACAATCATATACACTGCCAAGTATTCATTGTTCTTGGTGGTTAAAGAGACATTTATCAGAGCACTTGCAGGCGTCACATTTCGCCGTCCCTGCAAGCCCTTGGACAGATAATCACGCTTCACCAAGTTCACGCGTGAAAATTTCTAGGAATCGTGGGCTATATGTCGTCGTCCCCACTTTGCTCAACTCTGAATTTCTTGAAAATTATGGGCGCTACGTATCGCCGCCCCCACTTTACTCAATTCTGAATTTCTAGGAAATTGTGGGCACTACGTATCGCCGTCCCCACTTTGCACACTTCTGTATTTCTAGGAAATCGTGGGCGCTACGCATCGCCGTCCCCACTTTGCTCGATTCTAAATTTCTAAGAGTCGTGGGCGCTACGTATCGCCGTCCCCACTTTGCACACAGTTACAAGCATGTGCATTTCCCACTTCACATGTGCACAATTACATCAGGTTCACATAAATTTCTTAACCATACATGTAAGCATCATATAAATGAGCAATATTCAACACAAACAAATTTCATATCAATAAAATAATATTTCATGAAAAGCTTGTTCCCATGGTACTTGTTCTTTTCAAAGAAGGTTGAATAAAATCATTCAAGCATTTTATTCAATAAGTTCATATTTCCCAAAACTATTTTTGAGATGCAAATTCACTCACAGGTTTTCGGAAGTCGAATTCGAGCACTTCGACTGCTAATCCTCGGATGCGATTTTCTTCCCTTTATTCGAGGGCTCACCACCTTAACAAATTGCGTAATAATTTAATTACTATATTGGTGCTAAATTATAATAAACTAACCTAGAATCCACATTAATGTGGAATATAGAATGCAAAATGTCTAAATTTTGCCTAAACACCATATTGGCCTATTTCGGCCTTTTATCCGATAAATTGACAATTATGTCCAAATCACCTCCAAATTACTTCATTTCTCTTCTAATACCTTAATTCACCACATATCATTCAAATAAAACCAAATTCAGCATTAGAACCCTCACATTTCCTTATTAAAAAAATCGGTCATTTGGTACACTAGCACCAAAATTTTTCCTACATAACCGTTTCACCTTAATTCATCATTTTTCAAGCCATTTTCCTTGAAATAAAAACAATCCCCCATTGATATTCAGCCCTCATGGTTCGGCCAACAAAGAACTCTAGAGAAATTGAATATTTCTTTTATGTTTTTGTTCATAACCATGCTTAACTATCTCTAAACACTAACATAGTCTAAAATCAAATTATTCCAACAACAATTCCTCTTCCATACCCATTTTTCAGAATTGAATTCATCATAATATTATGCCTCTCAACCATAGAAAATGGAAAGAAATGCATAGGCATTGTAGATCATAAGCAAAAGTGAAAAAATGTTACCTTTTTCACTTGATTTTCCTTGAAAATCATACTTTTTCTTGAATTTTTGGCTAGATTTTCTTGTTTTTCACCTTGTTCTCTTTTGTTTTCCTTTGAATCTGGTTTGTGCAGAATTTAGAGAGAGAAAATGGGTTTTATGGCTATTTTTAGGCTTTAATAATAAAATAAAATAGCTTGCCACATGGCATAATGCCATTGGCCCATTTTTTTAACTATTTTGACTTTTTTTCTTCTAAATTTTTCCACCACATGATTAGTCAAAAGTCAAGATGTGAATAAAAGATGACCATGGCTGGAAAAAATGTTTTGGTGGTGAAAAATTACCGTTTTGCCCTCGATATGGTAAAATTACGATTTTTCCCCTATACTCCGAAATATACCAGAATCATATTATTTTCTCTTTCTAACCTCAAATAACACTAAATTTGATCAATCTTAATCAAATGGGGCAAAAATAATTTCTAAAAATTCTCGTTTGGTCCTCTAGTGAAAAAATTACATTTTTGCCCTTGTGCTCGAAAAATACCGAGAATCAAAATTTTTTTCACTGCTAAACATCATTTTATACTCTAAAAATCATAATTATATTTCATATAATTATTCTTGGTCAAATGTGATCTAATCTTGGCTACAAATCTCTATTTTATCATCAAATGGCAAAATGACCGTTTTGTCCCTAACCGGTCAATTTTCCCGATTGACTCCAAATTGGACCTTGAACTCTGAATAACTATTATAAGTCATTCTGTGGGTTTCAGAATTTTCAAATTCCTCTTAGAATTTCTATTTAAACTAGTTCAAGGCTCGATTTAACTTAGTTGTACCAGTCGGTACAATACCGTCTTTTAACGAACTTGACAAGGTCTCACAATCACCAATCATCAAATTTTATCAAAATACCATAAAACACCACAATTTTCAGCCTCAATATTCTCCCTATGAAATTCGGCTATAAAGGATTTAATGAAGAACAAATTATTTTCTTGCTAAATTTTCATGCTTGATTTTTAGGCTACACACTACTAACTAACTAAAAGCACTAGATTACACTAAAATCTAACCAAATCAACCATCATTCTCTCTCTCTACATGTTCAGCCAGCATGGGTTCATCATGCAAACTTGAGTTCTAGGCATGAAAAATGAGAAAGAAATCACGGGGAAAGTAGATCACAAGTAAAAATCAAGAAATTTTACCTTTACTTGCTAAATCCCTTGAAATCCCACACTTTTTCTTCAATTTTTCCTCCTAGGGCTTCTTTTCTTTCTTTCCCTCTTTTTTTCTTTCTTGGCCGACCATGATGAAGAGAATGGGATGGTGTGGGCTGATTTTTATAGTAAAATAATAAAATAATCTAAACTTGCCACATGTCATGATTTCATTGGTCCATAATTTAAATACTTATCTTTTAAACTTTAATTCACCACCACATAAAATGTCATAATTATCCATACCAAAAATGAGTAAAATCCATAAATTTGACAAGTGTTGGGTGGTGGAAATTCCATTTTTGCCCCTAGGGTGGCAAAATTACCATTTTGCCCTTATGCTCGAAAAATACTGGATTACAATTTTTGTTCACTTCTCAACCTCAAATCATACTCCAATGAGTCAAATGTGGTCAAAATCTTTTCTAAAAATTCCCATTTTGTCCTCAGGTGTCAAAATTAACATTTTACCCGTAGATTTCAAAAATTCCAGTTTGACTCCAAATCGATCCTCAAACTCCGAATCACCATTTTAAGTCATCCTAGGAATGTGAAATTTCCAATTTCATCTTAAAATCTCCATTTGAACTAGTTCGAGGCTTAAATCAACTTTGTTGTACCTTTAGGTACAATACCGACTTTTATCGATTTTTCGGGGCTTTCCAAGTATGCAGGCATTCTATCACTCATATGTATGACATGGCAAATACTTTGTAAGGTCGGGTTTGACATAAACCTATGTAGAATATCGTATTTAAATGATTATCAGAATATTTCGCATCCCATTTCGTGCATTCATATAGAGCCTGAATTAGTTTTATACTAGCTTAGCACAAATATAGTAAATTGCTTATTGTGCATTATTTCTAGGTGGTGAATCTTCCGATAGGGGTAAAGAGAGCATACCCAGAGACTGGGACTAGGAGTACTTCGACTCCCAATATTGTGAGTAACCTTATTATCGTCTTAATTATCTAAAGTAGTTTTTATTCGTTTTTGTGATTTTATAGAAAAATGAGTTTAAATGGTCAATCCTTATGTTTTATAAGTAAAATGTGATTAAATGAAATGTGTTTTATAAATCATTTTGAAATTGAATTGTCACGACCCGGAACCCCCTTCAAGCTCGTGACAACCGCCGCGAAGTCTCGATAGACATTCCTACCCTGAATGCCGACCGAAACCCCACAAGGCTTACGTATTAATCTTTTCATCTCCCCTGTGGATATTATTTACTAAAATCAGGTTTTGGGGAAATAGGAACCATTTTCAAGTTAAAAACAGTCAAAAAGAAAATTTTACTCCACATAGGTATTTTGGTCATTTTTCTTCGAACATCTTGAAACCGGCTAAAAACGTAGTAGGTGAATAGAAAACACATATTTCATGATTTAAAATAAATTTAGATGTCTAAAACGTTTGTCTGAAGTGGAATTGCAACTTCTTGAAGATAATAAAAATACTCGATAAAATAATCTATTTTCTTGTAAAATAATTTTCATAGAAACATCGATAAATAATTTTTATAACGTAAAAGATAAATATATTTGTACAGGCTATAATACAGGTAACCAAGGTATAAAATTTAATTTACAGTGACACGTGGGACCGCGACTAAACCAAAAGCGTCATAAGTTGTGAACCTACAGTTTTTGGTGATTCAAGTCCAACTGATGTCCTTGACCAAAATCCGCTAACTACGGATTATCCTGAGCTTGAAATGTGATGAAAGGAGGGTGGTGAGATTATAAAATCTCAGTGAGTAAACAGACATCATAAAAATTATCTAAAGTCGAGTAAGTGGAGACAAATAAAATATCCCGTCACAATATGTTTTTCATAGCTTGAAAATTCATCCATGCCCGTGTAAACCATTGTATTACATTAAATTTTCAACGAGGCTTATGATTTTCTAAAAAGCTTGGCTTGTGCCATAATCATTCTCATCCTCGGTTCTCAGGGACACCTTGATCAGAGGCATCCAATCGAGTCCCGTCAAGGCCGTTAAATGTCACGTACACATAAACTACGTTTTTATTTTAATCACACAACCGTTCCTTGGCGTTGGCTGAGTCTCACCTTCACGTGATGGGCCAACGTGAGGTGTACTCAAATCCCACCTCAAGAGATACACCATGCGCCTTTCCAATGGAGGTGAACACATTTAATTGGGTTTCCAGACCCTTCTTATAGGTTGGTCCACGAACCCCGCCACTACAATGACCTCTTTAATCCCACCAATTCAATAAAATTCTACTAGCATGATATGGCAATTATTGTATCCACAACCTCTCAAGGCTAAATACACAGTTTAAATAATTTCAGCATAAATATCAATTAAGCCATTCATGCTCACATATTGTTATAAGCCATTCAATTGAAATCATAAATTTTACAACACAGTCAAACGGGTTTCCAATTACTCTATTTCAAAAACCATCATTCGATTTTCAAATCGATTTATAAAAATTCATTTTATTTTTATTAAATCACATTTTTCTCATAAATCAAGAAATTCATGATTTAAAATAATCTTTTCACAAAATCATCAAATTGAGTAAAAATCACTCCAGATAATTAAGGCGATAATAAGTTTACTCACAGTACTAGGAGTTCGAAATACTCCTATTCTCAATTCTCAGGTACAGTCTCTCACCCGTACCAAACGGCTCACCACCTATCCATATTGCAGAATACACCATTTACCACATTAATGCTAGACCATTATAAAACCAATTCAGGCTCCATATATATGCATGAAATGGGATGCACACTACCCGAGTAACTATCTGAACACGGTTTTCAATGTAAACTCAATTATACACCCGATTAAATAACAAATGTGTCCAAATCAATTCCAAATTGCTCCATTTCTTTTCTAATACTTCAAATCACTAAACACAATTCAAATAACCTAAATTTCAGCATATTTACCCTCACAATTCTTCTTGAAAATTTCAGCCATTGTGAGTGCATTCACACTGAAATTTTTCCTACTAAATTTTCTCACCACAATTCATCATTTCCCAACCAATTTCTTTTGAAACAAAATCAATCCACCATCAACACAGAACATGGAACATTCGACCATTGAAGGATGATGGGGAAAATGAATTTTTTTTCTTGTTGTTTTGCCTCCAAACATAATTAACTAACTAAAAACTAACATAATTTAAAATCAAATCAAATCCATCATCAATTTCTTTCCATACCCATTCGGCCAGCCATGAATCCATGATGACAACATGCTTCTCAACCATAGAAAATGAAAACAAATTCATGGGTAATGTAGATCTCAAGCAAAAATTGAAAGATTTTACCTTTTGTCACTTAATTCTTGAAAAATCAATGAATTTTCTTGGTTTTCTTGGCTAGGGTTTTTGTTTCTCTCCTTTTCCTCTCTTTTCTTCTTTTGGCCGACCAGCTTAAGTGAATGGGGAGTGTGTGGGCTGATTTTAATAGCTTAATAATAAAATATTATGAACTTGCCACTTGTCATGTTCTTATTGGTCCAAACTTTAAATTCTTATCCTTTTCTCTTTATTTCTCCACCATACAAATGTAATATTTATTCACACTAATAATAAATAAATTCCTTGGTCTTAACAAGTGTTGGTGGTGTAAAATTACGATTTTGCCCCCGATGTGGCAAAATTATGATTTTACCCCTATACACCGAAAATACTGAGATTACAATTTTGTTCACTTCTTAACATCAAATTATACTCCATATGATCAATCTTGATAAAATGTGGTCAAAATCGTTTCTAAAAAGTCCTATTTTGTCCTTAAATGGCAAAATGACCATTCTACCCCTTGATAGTCAATATTCTAGACTATCTCCAAATCAGCCTTCGAACTTCGAATCGCTTTTTTAAGTCATTCTTGGACTGTGAAATTCTCAATTTCATCTTTAAAATCCCTATTTTCGTTAGTTCGAGATTTCATTCAACTTAGTTGTTCCTCTAGAGGCAATACCGACTTTTAATGCTTTTTCGAGGCATTCGAGTATATAAGCATTCCACCAAGTACATGGATAACATGACGCATATTTTATAAAGTCGGGCTTTACATGAATGACAATTTTAGAAATTGAGTAAGTGGAGACTGTTTGCTTGTGTTGTAAATTTATGGTTTGAATTGAATGGCTTATGGCAATATTGGCATGAATGGCTGAATTGGAAATTGTGTTGAAATTATATGAACTATTTGTGTTGTTTTGACAAACTGGGTAAAATTATAATTGCCATGTCATGTTGCTGAAATTTTATTGAATTGGTGGGATACCGATTAGCTTACTACAGTGGGCGGGTTTCCGTGGACCAGCCTATTAGAGGGGCACGATAAACCCGGTTATATTTTACCTTTGTACGATAAGCGTAGAGGGTATCACCGAGGTAAAGCTTTAGAGTTCACTTCACGTCGAACCACCGTGTGAAGGTGAACTTAGCCAACGCCAAGGAACGACTGTGTTTCCAAATGTAAAAATATGTTTTATATGTATATGACTTTTTAACAGCCTTGGCAGACTCGGTTGGATGCTTGGGCCAAGGTATCCCCGAAAATGAGTTTGGCACGAGCCAAATTTTTAAGAAATTCATAAGCGATATTGATTATTTGAGTGAAATGAATTTATTTTATTTAGTTGGAATGAGTTTGAAACGGTATGAATCATAGTACGATGAGCTATTTTAAGTTGTTTCCATTTACTCGACTTTAGATGTTTTAGATGATATTTGTCTACTCACTGAGTTTATAAAAACTCACCACCCTTATTTCTACCCATTTCAAGCTCAGGGTTATCTGTAGATAGCAGACTTTGTCGAGGGTTGCGTGTGGTCTTGCATCCTCTGCGATAGTAGGTCTACAGTCTCATGCACTTTAGTCATTTGAGGGCCTACATGTCATTGTAAACTAAATTACATACTCTGGATATCTGTGTTACTGTATGTATGAATTTATTTTGCTTTTACGCTACAAAAATTATTTACGGATAATCTTATAAAAATTATTTTATAAGAAAATGGAATATTCTA
This sequence comes from Theobroma grandiflorum, assembly GCA_036013995.1. Classification (NCBI taxonomy): domain Eukaryota; kingdom Viridiplantae; phylum Streptophyta; class Magnoliopsida; order Malvales; family Malvaceae; genus Theobroma; species Theobroma grandiflorum. The sequence goes on from CP142126.1 coordinate 13,989,945, forward strand.
TTTAATATTTTTATTTTATTCTATTAACTACAATGTCACTCTAAATGAATGTTTTAGATATCTAAACTCATTTTAATTATGAAATGTGTATTTTTCATTCATATACTACATTTTTAACAGGTTTCAAAATTTTTTAGAAAAATGACCAAAATGCCCCTGTGTGGCTGAAATCAGTTTTTGACTGTTTTGATTAGGAAATAATTTATGTTCCTTAAAAACATGACATTTAGTAACTATTGCTCACAGGGGAAGTGGGAAACTGATATAAAAGCTTTGCGAGGTTTCGGTTAGCATTTGAGGTAGGAATGTCTGTCGAGACATTGTGGCGGTTGTCATTGATTCGATGGGAGTTCCAGGTCGTGATAATTCAATTGGTATCATAGCTTTTGATTTTTAAGTTGTTTTAAAAATTATAGTGTTAGTGTGGCCCTAAGTTAAGTTAGGTTAGGTTGAATTGAATGCATGCATCAGCATATAGAACTTGAAATTGTCTAAACCCATCCTGTTTCTTTTATAAATTATAATGCCTCATCGATGTGAACACCTACCTCTCACTAGATTGGCTAGGAGGGGAAGAGGCCATTCTCAACATCGTCAGCTAGATCCTATAGAAGGGGAATCGGCTGCGTCCACCTTTCAGGTAGCACTTGATGCTGAGCAGATCGAGACTCATCCACATCCTCCACCTCCTCCGCCATCTACTGGTATTCCTGCCATGTCTCTTGAGGCAGTTCAGGCATTAGCAGCCTTCTTTACTACTATTGCTAGCCAGGCTCAGGCTGGTTAAGCTTCTCCTACAGTTCATCCAATTGCTCTTTCAGTGCCTCCACCCCCACCTCCTGTTCCACCACCGATGCTAGACATCTCTATTTCTAAGAAGCTTAAGGAGGCTATACAGCTCGGTTGTATTTCTTTTACGGGTGAGCTGGACGCAACCATAGCTAAAGACTGGATTAATCAGGTTTCAGAGACACTTTCTGATATGAGGTTGGATGATGATATAAAGTTGATGGTGGCCACAAGATTACTTGAAAAGAGGGCCCGCACATGATGTAACTTAGTGAAATCTCGTTCTACCACTCCTCCAACCTGGTCAAATTTTCTAAGAGAATTTGATGGTCAGTATTACACTTATTTCCATCAAAAGGAAAAGAAGAGAGAATTTTTGAGTTTAAAACAGGGGAACTTAACAGTAGAGGAGTATGAGGCTTGTTTTAACGAGCTAATGTTATATGTGCCTGATTTGGTAAAAATTGAGCAAGCATAGGCTGGCAATTTTGAGGAAAGGCTTCGGAATAAGATTCGAGATCGGATGACAGTGACAGGTAGAGAGCCGCATAAAGAGGTGGTATGGATAGCTTTACGGGCTGAGAAGCTCCCGAATGAAAATAGAAGAATGCAGGCTGAGTTTGCAAAAAGGAGAAATCTGAGTATATCTTCTAGTCAGCCATCAAAAATGTAAAGCCCAACTCTATAAAATTTCTGTCATGTTATACACATGATGGATAACCTGATTTCAAACTTGGAAAGCCCCAAAAAATTGTCAAGAGTCGGTATTGTACTTAGAGGTACAACAAAGTTGATTTAAGCCTCGAACTAGATCAAATATAGATTTTAAAGTGAAATTGAAAATTTTAAAATCTAGGAATAACTTAAAACGGTAATTCAGAGTTCGAGGACTAATTTGGAGTCAATCTAAAATTTTTGAAATCTAGGGGTAAAATGGTAATTTTACCACCTGAGGACAAAATGGGAATTTTTAAAAAAGATTTTGACTACATTTGACTTATTGGAGTATGATTTGAGGTTGAGAAGTGAAAAGATTGTAATCCCGATATTTTCTGAGCATAGGGGTAAAATGGTAATTTTGCCACCTCAAGGGCAAAATTGTAATTTTCACCACTCAACACTTGTCAAATTTATGGATCTTATTCATTATTGGTGTGGATAAATATGGCATTTTATGTGGTGAAGAAATTAAGGTTAAAGAATAATTATTTAAAGTATAGACCAATCAAACAATGACACATGGCAAGTTTAGATTATTTTATTATTTAGCTCTAAAAATCAGCCCACACCATCCCATCTTCTTCATAAGGTTCGGCCAAAGAGGTAAAAGAGAGAAAGGAAGACGAACAAAACCCTAGAGTGAGAAATTCAAGAGAAAAATGTGAGATTTCAAGGATTCAACCAATTAAAGGTAACATTTCGTAATTCTAGCTTGTCATGTTTGATGATGATTTTAGAGAGAGAAGATTTGATGATGATTTTAGGTAGGTTTTAAGATATGTTAGTGTTTTTAACTAGTTTGTCATGTTTGGAAAGAAAATTAAGTGAGAAAACCACACATTCTTTGGAAACCCATCAAGGTCGAATTTTAGGGAGTGAATATTGGAAAGGAATTTTGTGACATTTTATGTTAATTGGTTAGGATTTAATGGTTTTGATGAATGGTGGTGATGGAAATTGAAAATGATGATATTTAGCATGAAAACCATAAAATTCCACATTAAACCCCATTGGTCGAATTCTTCATGTAGTGTGTTGATGTTGAAATTGATTTCATTCTAAGTGAATTTGGTTAGGAATTGATGAATTATGGTGTGAGAATGAAGCTTGAAAAACTTTATTGTTAATGGACACTTTATGGCTGAATTTCACTAAAGAACATGTGAGAATGATTTTGCCATATTTCAAGTTATTTAAATTGTATTGATAAATTAGGAGTATTGAGAGAGAAATGAAATTATTTGGAGTCAAATTGGGTATATTGGCCAATTAATCGAGTGAAAAATCAAATGAGGCCAATATCGATTTATTTAGGTATACAATGGAATTTAGAAAAGAAACCATATTTAGATAGTCACCCGAGCATTTCACATTTCATTTTACGCATCAGTATAGAGACGGATTTGGTTTTATATCAATTTAGCACCAATTCAGTGAATTCTTTGTTGTGCATTATGGATAGGTGGTGAGCAAACTATATTGGTAAAAGTAAGGACATTGTGCTTGAAGATCGAAAATAGGAGTATTTCGAACTCCTAGTACTGTGAGTAACCTTACTGTCATCTTAATTATCTAAAGTAGGTTTTTATCCGATTTTGTGATTTTATGAAAAATGAGTTTTGATGGAAAAATCTTTATGTTTTATAAACAAAAAATGTGATTTAATGAAATAAATTTTATGAATTTTCCATAAATTAAATGATGATTTTGGAAAATAAAGTAATTGGAGGTTGTCTACTTGTTGTGTTATGAATTGTGTTTAAATTGAATGGCTTATGGCAATATGTGAGCATGAATGGCTGAATTGGTATTTGTGTTGGAATTATATGTACTGTGTATTCAGCCTTGGGAGGCTAGGTAGCAATAATTGCCATATCATGCAGTTGGAATTTTTATGAATCTGGTGGTAGATAAAATAATCCCTGCAGTGGAAGGTTCTGTGGACCAACCTATGAGAGGGGGCACAGAATCAGTTGTATCTTACCTCGATCGGCGAGCCGTGCGGAGGGTATCTCCTAAGGTAAAGTTTGAGTGCACTTCACGCGGACCACCACGTGAGAGTGAGACTCAGCCAATGCCAAGGAATGGCTATGTTTTTAGATGTAAAAATATGTTCATGTGTATATGACATTTAATAGCCTTAACGGTCTCGGTTAGATGCCTCGACCGGGGTATCCCCGAGAATGATTTTAGCAAAAGCCAAGTTTTTAAGAGATTCATAAGCCATATTAATTATTCGAGTAAAATGATTCTTATTTACTCGATTGAAATGAGTTGAGATAAGATGAACTGTAATACGAAGAACGAATTTGAATTTGTCTCACCACCCTCCTTTCCACCCATTTTAGGTCAAAATAGGCAGTAAATAGCTGGTTCCGTCGAGAAACAAATTTTGGAGTTGCAACCTCGAAAATCAAAGGTTTACCGACTCACAGCCTTAGATCAATTTTGTCGCTCGAGGGCCCACTTGTCATTGTATATTGAGTTGCATACTCTGGCTGTCTCTGTTACAGTATGTAAGAATTTATTTTGCTTTTACGTCCTAAAAATTATTTATGTAGCTTTATATAAAAATTGTTTTACAAGAAAATAAAATTTTTTATTAAATATTTTTATTATACTCAAATAGTTACCATTTCACTTTAAATAAAGACTTTAGACATCTAAACTTAGATTTGATTATGAAATATGTGTTTTTCACCCACATACTACATTTTTAGCCGATTTCAAGATTTTCGAGAAAAATGACCAAAATACCCCTGTGTAGTAGAAATTTCTTTTTGACTGATTTCAGCTTGAAAATGGTTCTTATTTCTTCAAAATATAATTTTAGTAACTAATACTAACAGGGGAGGCAAGAAAGCTGATATGGAAGCCTTACGAGGTTTCAATCGGCATTCGAGATAGGAATGTCTATCGAGACATCGCGACGGTTATCACGAGCTCGAAAGGAGTCCCAGGTTGTGATAAAAAATAGGCAAAGACTCATTTGCTTCAGGGAGTACTACTTCTGCTTCCGTAGCATCTTCACGACCTCTATTTCCACAACCACAGCAAAGGCCTCCGAGATTCAAAAGATCTGCAGTGACTATTCCAGGGAAGAGTTCCGGAGGTTCAGATAGATACAGAAATTGTGGAAAATATCATGTTGGGCTGCATAGGAAGCCCGTACGATGTTTTCATTGTGGTTAGTCTGGTCACATTAGGAGTACTTGCCCATAGTTAGGACGAACTACTGCAGCTACTTCACCTCCTCAAGCTCACACGGATATGCAGATGAGAGATTTTTCTAGGTTACCATCGAGACAAGGAGTAGCCATACGGTCCGATGTGGAAAGTAACAACCCAGCACATCCCCTTTCTAGACCACAAACTCATTCTTTGATAAGAGTTTTTGCTGTGACGGAGGATGAGGCACGGGTCCGACTTGGAGCAATGACAGGTACTATGTATTTATTTGATAAAGATGCTTATGTCTTAATAGATTCTGGCTCAGATAGGTCTTATGTGAGCACGACATTTGCATCATTTTCTGATAGAAACCTGTCACCATTAGAGGAAGAAATTGTAGTTCACACCCCTCTAGTAGAGAAGCTAGTTAAAAACACTTGTTAGAGAGACTGTGGGGTAATGGTTAGTGAGGAAGAATTTATGGGTGACTTAATTCCTCTAGAGATTCGAGATTTCGATTTGATATTGGGTATGAATTGGTTAACTGCACATTGGGCTAATGTGGATTGTTTCAGTAAGAAAGTGGTACTTCAGAATTTTGAAGGAGTAGAGGTTATATTTGCAAGGGAACGTTAAGTATTACCATCCTACGTAATCTCGGCCATCAAAGCTTTGAAACTGGTGTAGAAAGGGTATCCAACATATTTAGAACACATGATCGATACTTCAAAGGGAGAACCTAAGTTATAGGGTGTCCCAATAGTAAGCGAGTTTTCTGATGTATTTCTTGATGAGTTACCGAGACTACCTCTTGATCGAGAGGTCGAGTTCCATATTAATCTACTTTCGGGTACCGCACCTATTTCCATTCTTTCGTACCGAATGGCTCCGGTAAAGTTGAAGGAACTGAAAGTGCAGCTGCAAGATTTGGTAGATAAGGGTTTTATTCGCCCTAGCACTTCTCCTTGAGGAGCACCAGTCTTATTTGTAAAAAAGAAAGATGGCACTCTTCGGTTATGCATCGATTACCGTCAGTTGAACCGAGTGACCATCAAGAATAAATACCCTCTACCACAGATTGATGATCTTTTTGATCAATTAAGAGGTGTTATGGTGTTTTTCAAGATTGATTTGAGGTCTGGGTATTATCAGTTGAAGATTAAATAGTAGGATGTACCCAAGACTACTTTCAGGACACGTTATGGGCATTATGAGTTTCTGGTTATGCCTTTTGGTCTGACTAATGCCTTGACTGCTTTTATAGATCTCATGAACAGGGTGTTCCATCCATACTTAGATAAGTTCGTGATAGTATTCATAAAAGACAACCTGGTTTATTCGAAGAATGATGATGAACATGCTGCCAATTTGCGCATTGTGCTGCAAACTTTGTGCAAAAAACAACTCTATGCCATTTTTTCTAAATGTGAGTTCTGGTTAAAGGAAATGGTTTTCTTGGGATATGTAGTTTCTGGAGCTAGAATTTATGTTGATCCTAAGAAGATTAAGGCAATTTTACAATGAGAGCAACCAAAAACAGTAACAGAGATTCGTAGTTTCCTTGGCTTAGCCTGTTATTATAGGAGGTTTGTTCAAGGATTCTCATTGATAGCTGCTTCTCTGACTCATCTGACTCGTAAAGGAGTTAAGTTTGAGTGGGATGATGTCTGTGAGAGTCGATTTCAAGAGTTGAAGAATCGGTTGACCTCCGTTTCCATTTTGACATTTCTTGTTAATGGGAAAGAATTTGTGGTGTACAGTGATGCCTCTAAATTGGGATTAGGGTGCGTGTTAATGCAAGATAAGAAAGTAATAGCTTATGCTTCCTGGCAGTTGAAAAAGCATGAGACAAATTACCCTACCCATGATTTAGAGTTAACAGCAGTAGTCTTCGCATTGAAGATTTGGAGGCATTACTTATATGGTGAGCGTTGTTGGATTTTTACCGATCATAAAAGTTTGAAATACTTGCTCACCCAGAAAGAACTCAACTTGAGACAGAGACGATGGTTAGAGTTTATTAAGGAATACGACTTAGTGATTGATTATCATCTTGGGAAGGCAAATGTTGTAGCAGATGCTTTAAGTCGTAAATCCTCATCTTCATTAGCAACACTTCGGAGTTTTTATTTTTGGATATTACTTGAGATGAAATCTCTAGGGATCCAGTTGAGAAATGGTGAGAATGGAACCCTACTTGCTAGTTTTTTTTTTTTAAAGCTAGAACATCACGCAGGGCCCAACTACCCTGTAAAAGTTTTATTAATACTCATGAAATTTAAATACACAAGGGAAGGGGATATAGTCCTGACCTCCAAAATTACATGAACTCGAGAGGGATGACAGAGAGTACCTAAAATTTTGAACTTTAGCTATAAATTTTGATTCTTCTTTGGATCGCAGCACTGGAAATACCTCTTTAAATTCCAAGGTAATACACTGATCATAATTGGGTTCTTGCTAAATAAATCATTGATATGGAATCTTCATCCAAGTCCCAATCATTTTCTCCTATGTCCACTGCTTCTTTTGATGTTAAATTGAGAAATCTACCGATTGAAGCTTCAGTATCTGAATGTCTCCTACGTCGCTCTCATGGATGGAATTCTATCTGTGCGAAGTTAGTTTCAAAAGGTAGAGGAACGTCACTTGACTCTTTGTTATATTTGCACTTGCCCAAGGCGAACTCTTAGGTGGGGAGATTGTTAGTATGGTCTGCTATTCTCTCCTGTGGGTCTGCAAACAGAGCAGCTTGGGAATTTTAGCCTAAGACCTCAGCTTGATTTATACCCTGTCTCCCCATTGGGCTGTGCTCTCCACTGCCTTCCAAGATGTCTGCTGGTAGATTTTGGCCTATGGTCCCACTCTCTGCCCTTAGGTGATGATCCCCTTGCAAGAGACTTTCTGCCTGCTCTGATGGATTAAACAAATAATTTTTTGAATTTTCTCCGGTATCCTTGCTTACTGATTTGAGCCCCTTCCATCTCATCTCCTATCGCATGACCCATCAGTTTTTCATTCCCCATGCCAGTTACATAATATGGAGGGCCCAGCTGGGTGCATGTGTCGGTGAGAGGACATGAGGCAGATTGGGTTGCTGCTGCTGTCTTGTCGCGGAACTGAAGGGCCCCTTTTTTATTACCTTTTTCTTTTTTACCTTTCGGGCTATCTGCTTGTTTGGAAACATGACTGCTGCCTGCAGGTTAAAAAACAACTGCTTGCTGTGACTTTACGCGCTGGTTCGTCCTATCCTCCTTGCGACGCGTACTTTTTTTTGTTTGAAGACTTGGTTCTTCCCCTTGCCGTGCTGGAATTTCCTTCTCTTCGCTTTTTATTTGCTCTGACACCTTTCTCTCTTCCATGACATGTAATTTATTTCCATTGACCGTATCTGCACGGTTTTTGGGTGCCCTAGTTTTGTGAAAAGGTGCCTGCCTCTCTTGCCCTGGTTCCAGCGCCATTTCTCCCTCACCCGGAGCTAGGGCTGTGCATTCGGTTATTTCGGTTTTTTCGGTTACTGGATATCCAGTAACCGAACTAACCGAACTTTTCTAAACACTAACCGAAACCGAACCGAATTTACTAAATAACCGAACTAACCGAAACCGAACTAATTCGGTTAGTTCGGTTCGGTTACAAAAAACCGAACTAAATAATTTTTTTTTTTGATTTGTATGCAAAAACCGAATTTAATAAATAATTTGATATACAATTGCACAAGATCTATCCTAATGGACATTGTGACATAATTTATATGATTTATATGATAAAAAAATTATATGATATAATTTTATATGATAAGAAATTATATTAAATAAAATAAATACTCATATAATTTATATGATCTAAACAATACTAAATAATTAAAAACATAGATAAAAAAACAATAAATAGTCTTGAAGAAATAATAACAAATCATTAACAGTATTTAACTAGATAAAAAACTATAACAAATAACCTTCAACAAATAGATTGTACCCTTAAACCAAAGCTTAAAAAATACATACTAACAAAAATAGATATTACTAACATTAGCACAAAAAGCACTAATTTCAAAAGTAAGAAACTAAGAAACAATATATGCTCCAATAGTCCAGTAGGCAGCGGCACGCCAGCACCTCCATGGCCCCATCAAACTGGAACAACAACGTGCATATAAAATTTTCAAGAATAAAGACTAAAGATTACTACCATAAATGGAAAAATAAAAACTAAAACAAATTATCATCAATAAAGACTAAACTTTTTCAAGAATAAGATGATATAAAATTGTTAATTTGATAAATATTTAGGAATATACTTATCAAATACTAAACATTACTTGATTACCTTAAAGATGATCAAGTACATTGTCCACTGCAATCTTTGACAACTCTACAATATATAAACAAAAAAGTAAGAAATAAAACAATAACATATTAACAATTAAAACAACAAAAATGAAATAATGATATAAATAAAATACTAACCTTCATTAACTTTCTCAAGCTCGACCAAATCATTCTCAGTGTCATGAAGATAATAAGAAGAGCCACGTAACCAATCTTGAGCACAAATAAGAGCTTGCACCATCTTAGGCATTAAAGAACTCCTATATGCATCAAGCACACGACCACCAGTGCTAAAAGCTGATTCCGAAGCAACTGTAGATGGAGGAATCGCTAATACATCACGAGCTAGTAGGGCAAGAGTAGGGTACCTGTGACTATTGAGTTTCCACCAAATGAGAACATCAAAGTCATCACCATCGGTTGCATCAGGCTCATTTAAACTCAAATACTTCTCCAATTCCGATTTATCCTCTTCCCTACCAATTGCAATCTTATATCTTTTAAATTCATTCAGAAGAGAAACACTAGCACTGGAGTCAATATCATAATCAAATTCAGAAATTTGGCTCACTTGGGATTGGCTACTGTCACCAACTTTCTCAGTAGGAGGTTGAACATTTTTTTTATATTCAACAAGCAACTCCTCCATTGTTTCTTTCAAATTCACACAAATCGATGAAGCTTGCTCGTTCGAATACATTTTCCTCAAACAAAACTCCACAAATACAAGTTTCTTCCTTGGATCAAGAACAGAGGCAACATAAAGCAGCTTATTCATTTTTTCTATATTTCCCCAATACTTATCAAACTTCTCCTGCATTTTCTTTGCCATTGCTTGCAACTCAACATCAGGATGTCTTTGTCTATCTCTCAAAATGCAATAAATACCACAAATATCATCAAGAAAAGTATTAATAGTGGCATAAGAAGTAGCTGAAACTTTTACTGTGAGTGTGTAAAAATGTTTCAAGAAAAGATTCAACCTCCTAACATTTTCCCAATCCTCATGTTCAGGTATCCCATCTCCCAACAACAAATCAGTTCTATACTGAGAATCAGCTTCCTCAAATAAATTAAAGGCTTCCTCAAACTTTTGAGCTGTTTCTAACATCAAGTAAGTGGAGTTCCATCGAGTACTAACATCCAAGCACAACAAATTTTTTGACTGAATATTTGCAGACTCAACACATTCTTTGAACTTCGTTAACCTCGCAGGTGACTGTCTCACATATCTAACTGCCCCTCTAATACAAGTAATTGAAGCATTCATTTCCTTCAATCCATCAGTGACAATGAGATTAATGATATGTGCAATGCATCTCATATGTAGAAATTTGCTTTCTAAAAAGCTATTTCCTGCTAAGTTCAATTTTTTCTTCAATTGGGCTATTGCAACATCATTAGAACTAGCATTATCAACAGTAACAGTGAAAACCTTGCTAATCCCCCAATCACGCAAACATTTATCAATCATTTTCCCAATGACCTCACCTTTGTGACTATAAATGGGACAAAAGTTTAAAATTCTCTTGTGTATTTTCCAATCATTGTCTATAAAGTGAGCTGTAAGACACAAATAATTCTCTCTTTGAATTGATGTCCATGTGTCTGTGGTCAGAGAAACTCTAAAAGAAGATGTTCTCAACATATGCTTGAAATGGTTTTTTGCATCAACAAAAAAGTTAAAGCAATCTCTAGCAACAGTCCATCGTGATGGCACAATAAATCTAGGACATGAAGTTGCTACAAATTCCTTAAATCCTTCCCCTTCTACAAATCTGAAAGGTAACTCATCTCTGATGATCATCTTAGCTAGAGACTTTCTAATGGCTTCTTGACTAAATTTCCAAGTTCCTATTGACCCATCCCCCGATTGAAAAGCTAACTCAGTTTGAGTAGAATCATTAGCAGAACTAGGAAACTTTTTACAAGAATTCATGTGATTCTTCAATGAAGTTGTGCCATTATTTTTAGTATTAGCAGAAAGTATCCTAGCACAATAATTACATCTAGCTTTTTGTTCACCTTGATCATTGACGAATCTGGTGAAGTGTTTCCAAACTTCTGACCTTGGTGGAAGTGCTTTCCGTTTCTTAGAATTGACAGCATCACTTTCATTAGTGGAGATTATAGTTTGTTGTGTAGTTGGTGTTGGTGACGATGACGGCATGCCAATAGGAGTAGACTGCGTAGCAGCATCACTAGGAGTAGGAGCTAGAGCTGGATTATCGTTTTCACTTGCCATTGAAATCTTCAACCTGTCACTCAAAAAAAAATTAATTAATTAGCAAATTAATTTCAGCTTTACTAAGAAAATAGAAATGGAATTGGAATTTCCAAGTGGCAAAAATCATAGGAAACACAGTTCTGAAGGCGAATATGGGAAAACACTAGAACAGTTTTGAAGGAGACTGATAATAAATCTATGTATCGTAAACAAATTAACACTGGAACATCCAAAACACCCAAACTTATAAGCTGTGCGGTGTACATAAAATTAAATCACAGCCCCAAAGATTAAACCCAACTGGTACGTACCAATACATTTGCTAATCATAGACATCACAACAACTAAGTGAAATACAAATCAAATAACAATTCTGCGTTATCAGGTTTCCTTTACAAAGATCTAGCTACATTGAACTTTAGTGTTCCATGTGTGGCATCTAGCTTTGTGCCACCATGCGACCCTAATCTTTACAATATCAACAACTTGTTTCATGTCTCAAAGCTTTCCACTAAAAACAATATCATTCCCTTTTAAGTGAAGATAATAAATAATTTAATTCTTCATTTTTGGTTAATTGTTAGTACCCAAATTGTCAAACGTTAAAACAAATCAATATTATATTAAGCAATTTCAAATATTATGATTATTGATTTTTTGTTATTGCAAACTTTAATCAAATACTATAGAAGCCTAATTGGATATATAGATAATTAATTTACAAAATTGAGTTTAGCTAGTGCTATTGATTGATACTGCAAAGAACCACCGGATGGAGATAATTAATAGTTTTATTTTGAGAATTATTGGGATTGCTTTTCTGTTGAAAAAAAAAATCTTTTGAAAATCATGTAAATGATGTTTTTATTTTGATCTAAAGAGTTTTACAATCTTTTTTTACATAAAAGACACTTCATAAGTATATTGATAAGTATTTACATATATATATATATATATACACACCATTATAATAGATTTTTATAAATTCTATATACGTAAATAGTACTAGAATTGATCCATTTTTTTTTACAGAAATGATCATACACTTAAAAACATTTAAATATTATACAAAAATTAAAATTGAGAGTTGCTACAAGCTTTTGTTAACATGTGCAATAGTAGCATCCAGGAAAAAGTTAAAATTAGGAAAGAGTTAGTTCACTGGATCAAGCCATCAAGGAACCTAAAACAGCATAACTCTTTTCAACTGGTTTTTGATACCGAGGCCAGCTTTTCCCATATTGGGATCATTTTAGAACATCCAGACCCAAAAAGCAATAAAATCCATGTTAACATGTGCAATAGTATTAGTAGCATCAAGCACCCACAGTGAATGAGGCAATGAGCAATCAGATAAATACATAAGTAGTACAGTAGTAGTAGCAGCAGCAGCATAAACGAAAATGAAAACACAACCCAGTTGCTTGGAATTTATAGCTTTCCCCAAGACCGCACAACACATTCGTCTAATGTTCTAACCTTGTTTTTTCTTAAGGCTCTGTTTTGACTAAAACGCTGCGTTTCACCGGAGAGCAGAGATGAGAGAACTGGAGAAGTGGAGATGGGACTTTGGCAGTCACGGCTCACGGGAGGTAGAATGCTAGCAACCAGAAATTACCCAGAAGAGAAAGCGACAGGCGATGGGCAACAGGCGACAGGTGACGGGCTGAAGCTATACCGGCGATGGGAGTCACGATCTGTCATGGCTCACGGGAGAACAGGGGAATAACAGAAAGGTAGAAGCCATACTGGAGATGGGAGTCACGGTTGCCGGTCGGTCGCGATTCACGGGAGGACGGGGGATGGGAGTCACGGTTGCCGGTCGGTCACAACTCACGGGAGGATGGGGGAGGGGACGATAGAAAGAGTGAAAGACAGAATGGCTGAATGCGAATGGGAAAATGGTATTTGGTAATTGGTATTCCCATAGTTAAGGTAAAATGTCTAAAATATCCTTCGGTTGTTCGGTTAGTTCGGTTATCTATTTTTTGTAACCGAAACCGAACCGAAGTTATTAGAGTAACCGAATTATCCTAACCGAACTAACCGAACAACCGAACTAACCGAACCGAAAAAACCGAACTCATTTCGGTTCGGATCGGATGTTCGGTTCGGTTCCATTTTGCTCACCCCTACCCGGAGCCTTGCTTGCATGGTTCCTTTGAGAGGGTAAAAGGGAGACAAGGCATGTGGCGGGCCCACCTGTGGTTGTTGGGCATTGTTTATCTACCACATGCAACCTGGAATCTACCCTCCCTTCAGTCTGCAGTTGTTGCTTCTTTTTATTTTTTCTATTTTTGTGATTTCTCGAGCTCCCATGATCCTTTTCTGCTACGCTGGTCAATTTTTCTGTTTGCCCCTACACCGCTTCTACCATTGTAGTCTGCCCCTTAGTGTTTTTCTTTTGCCCATGTAGCTTGTGTTCGTGAATCCCCGCCTGTGTTTCTCCCTCTAAAATTTGCTCCTTTTCCAGATTTTGTGCTGTCATTTCAGCAGGCTTAAAGTAATAATTTTTTGAATTTGTGCTATAGCCTTCTTGTATTGATTTTTGTGCATGAGTCTCGTCACCCTCTGCTGCCATTGTCCTTTCTTCATCCTTCCTAGCCGAGGCTTCCTGTGCTGGGTCCCACTGACCATTGACGTTGTAGGGGGGTCGCACATCAGACCTGCCACCTGTCGCTGTCGCTGACGTCTCAGGCCTCTCTCTTTCTCTTTTGGTGATTGCTTCGGATAAAGCTTTGGCTTCTTGAACACTTTCGAGCTGACCATGCACCCCACGCACGTGAAAGGGTTACTGCACCTTTCCTTATACGGCTTTCCACTTTGGGGGACATGTTGCCACCGTCCCGAGTCCGCTTGAATGTTCGCTACTCACGTTCAGGCTGTCAATATTTCTCCGTTGCTCCTCCATCGCCTCCCGAGGCTTGACCGCCCCGTTATCTGTCGGACCAACAATGTCCAACCGACCGTTACCGTTGCTTTCTGTTACCTGGGGTGGCCTGTGGTCCGATGCTTGTCCATTATCATTTTTTCCTTTTACCTGGGATGTCCCGTGGCCCGATGCTTGCCCTTGGAGCTGTCCTGTATATTGGGTTCTTGTTCTGGTGCTCTTCTCCTCCCCTGTGTGTGATTGTTTAGCGTGAACCCCCTGTTCAACTTCTTCCTTTGAACTCAGGACTTCATATCGGTTCACTTCTGGTTCTCGATGTGCTTCCTTTGCGTGAAAAACTTTTCTTGCCTCATTTTTTCCTTCCTTAGCCAGCTTCTCCCATGGATCTACCTCCTTCTATTGTTGTTTTGTTTAGCTGGTACCTCCTCGTCGAGATTTTTTCTTTTTTCCAAAATAATTGCAGTGCTGCCTCCTGTTTCGATGGTTCTTTTCTCGATATTTCTCGGTTCTATGGACCCAGCCATACCTTCCTGTAACTTTGGTGGTTCTAACTGAAATGGAATAATCTCTTTTCCTTCCATGGGATTCTCTCTATTATTTTCTCCTTTGGGTTGTGGCTTTAATCCCATAGACTGTGAGTTTTTCTCTGGTCTCTGTCCCCTCACCATGCATGAAGAAACATCATGCCCAACATGACAACAGTGGATACAGTATTCTGGTAGCCTTGTGAACTCTACTGTTTACATGTAACCACCCGTAACCGATCCTGTTTGCTTGTCCCTCGTGACAATCCAGACTTGGTCGATAGGAGGTTTTTGACAGTCATATTCAATGCATACCCTTGCAACACTTGGGCGAGTTCCGTTTGCTGTTGCTTCGTCAACCATCAAGGGTCGTCCGACGGTCTTCTCAATTGCCAAGAGGGCAGATTTTTCAAACAGGTGAGCCCTAAGGTTAGGGAAAGATATCCAAACAGGAACCATTGAGGATTCCTTCTCCGACTGGAACTCTGGACTCCATTTAAACACGCGCATTTTCTGGTTTGAGATGAACCAAACCTGCTTCAACCAGATCCTGTTAAGGTCATATTCATTGGTAAGCTGGATCAAAATATTCTTGCAGTCAAGCCATCTAATCTCGTAGGCGCTTGTCAAACTGATCCCCTTGAATGCCAAACGGACCTCCTGCATACGCGACATCCGAGAAAACTTTCCTACCATGGAAAACTTGAAGGGCTTCGCAAGGGCTGAGATCTCATCTTCAAAGAATGAAGCAGCTAGACGGTCCTTATACCAGAAAGGTTCGCGATTGAATGGGATGAGAGATGCTTGTTTTCCTATTGCCATCGCTAGGAAAGACTTTCTTTGAGCTCGGGGAGACACCGGTGGCTAGTTTTTGTCTTATTCTTCTTGTGGGTGATTTAGGGAGAGTGACGGCTTGAGGTTTTCTGTTGGGATTGCTAGTTTAAGATTTAGCACTACCTTTCATCCACAGACGGAGGGTCAATCTGAAAGGACTATTCAGACTTTGGAGGATATGCTACGGGTTTGTGTTATTGATTTTATTGAGAGTTGGGACAGACACTTGCTAATGGTGGAGTTCGCATATAATAATAGTTTTCAGTCTAGTATTGGGATGGCACCATACGAAGCTCTATATGAGAGAAAGTGTTGAACTTCACTCTGTTGGGATGAAGTGGGTGAGAGGAAATTATTTAATATAGAATTGATTGATCTGACTAATGACAAGATCAAAGTTATTCGAGAACGATTAAAGATAGCTTAAGATAGGCAAAAGAGTTACTAAGATAGACAGAGAAAGGATCTAGAATTTGAAGTCGATGATAGAGTTTTTCTTAAGGTTTTTCCATGGAAAGGTAAGGATTTAAATATTTTGAGGTATTAAGTCTTATCTTGATTATACTGTTGTGGTAATTGTGGTATTTTATTGGATAATGAAATGTGTGATTCGATTTGCAAAGCGAGGAAAGCTCAATTCGAGATATATTGGACCTTTTTGTACCATTGAAAGGATTAGGCCAGTGGCATATTGTCACGATTCAATTCCCAGGCCATGACCGGCGCAAGGACCTAATGAGCATAGCTCACTAAGCCCAAGCAAGTCTATTTTCACTTATTTTATTCCACATATACTCGTGTGAGGCATCCACACGTAATGCACCCAGTGTGCATACAAAGCCAATTAACAATTGCATTATCAACGTTAATATACATGCACGATACCAGTCATGTATTTAACAATTTACATTGCTCACACATTTACATTCATACCAGTCAGATATAAACTTTGACAATGTACATTACATGTACATAACCACCATACAAAAGCTCATGACTTCCAGCAGAGACAATTACAGTAAAGGGGACTACTACCGAATGCCAAACACATATCCAGGAGATGCACTATGGGGACTCCTCGATCTAGGGTCCAACAGGCTCCTAATCTGAAAACATGAATTTTTTAAAACGTGAGTACAATACTTAATGAGTGAATATTAGAAGGGAACAAGCAATATTAGTCAGGACATTTGATAACCATGATGCACTGGTTAGAAACGAGACAGTTTTTTATCTAACTAATATTTAAACCCTTTCCACTTACCCCGGGATTTATTCTAGCTAGATAGCAAAATCGATAATTTTCGCTGCAGCTGGAAGGCATTCTTGCTGCAACGAAGAGTAATCATTACCCATCGCAGAATGAGGGTTTCACTTAACCGTATGAGGGTTTCGTATTAAATCTTTTTTCCACAATTTAAAACAATTCATAGACCATACAATCACACATATATTCACAAATACATAAGCAATCATATACACTGCTAAATATTCATTATCCTTAGTGGAAAAACATTTATTAGGGAACTTGGCAAGCAGTATCACTCAGCTTTGCCGCCAAGTACCTGGGCGAACATCATTTGGTAAGGGGTATCACTCAGCATCCCTTCCAAGCTTATGGGCAGAAATCAATTGGTAAGGGGTATCACTCAGCATCCCTTCCAAGTTTCTGGGCGAGAATTTCTCGGTGAGGGGTATCACTCAGCATCCCTTCCAAGCTCATGGGCAGAAATCAATTGGTAAGGGGTATCACTCAGCATCCCTTCCAAGTTTCCGAGCGAGAATTTCTCGGTGAGGCATATCAGTCAGCATCCCTCTTTACACACCATTACAGACATGTGCATTACCCATTCCACACGTGCAGGATTAAATCAAATTCACATAATTTATTAACAATACATGTAACATCATATAGATGTACATATTTAGCACAATCAAATTTCACATCAATGAAATAATACTTCACAAAAAAACTTGTTCCCATGGTACCCATTTTTTTTATAATAAATTGAATAAAATCATTCAAGCATTTTATTCAATAAATTCATATTTTTCAAAATCATTTTTGAGATGCAAATTCACTCACCATATTTTCGCATCCAATATCATCGACATGTTTTTTTTTCCCCATATCGTACACATGTACATTTATATATCAACACAATTAAAGATCAATACATTGCACGTATTTACACATATGTGACAACATGTTAGAAGAACACATAATTTCATGCCTTCAAGCATACCACATAATTCCATGCCTTCAAGCATATCACATAATTTCATCACATAAAATCATTTTTATCAAGGGCTTACTCCCGGCACGTATTTTTAAAAACTTTGGATAAATCATTTAATTGTCCATTTCAATACAATGTGCATTTCCCCAAATTATTTTGAAATGCAAGTTCACTCACCGTCTTACAAATCCGGATGCACTCGGATTAACAGTCCTCAATCACGATTCTTTTGCCTTTCTCGGACTTCTCACCACCTTAACACAGAATAAAATTAAGAAATTTACTATATTGCCCCCAAACTAATATAAACTAATTTAAATTGCTAACGTATGATACGCAAAGCCAAAAATGCGTCCGATTATCGCTTTAACGCGGTATTACCTAATTTCGACCGATTACTTGATTAATCGGCTATTATGTCCAATTTAATTCCAAATTGATCCATTCTTTTTCTAATACCTTAATTCACCACAAACCATTTAATTAATGTCAATTTCAGCATTCAACCTTTTCCATTTCTTTATGGAAAAATTCGGCCAATACAGTGCATTAGCACTGAAAATTTTTCTACTACATTTTTCACTTGAATTTGTCATTTTCTAATTTATTTCATTTCAAATGAAATCATTTCATTTGAAATAAACCAATTTCCTCATGCATTCTCCACCCTAAGTTCGGCCTAATGAAGACCAACCATGAGATTCAATTTCTTTCTTCCATTTTTGCTCATAATCATGCTTAACTACCTCTAAACACTAGCATAGTCTAAATTCAATCCAATCCAACATCAAATCCTTATTTATACTCATTTTTCAGAATTCCTTTCATCATGATATCTCAATATTCAAGCATGGAAATCAAGAACAAAAGCATAGGTAAGCTAGGGTTAGAGTAAATCTAAAGAAAAGTTACCTTTATTTTGCTTGAATCTTGGAAAACACTTGAAATCTATGGATTTTTGTCTAGGTTTTTATGGTTTTCCCTTTGTTCTTCTTTTCTTCCCTTCAATCGGTTTTTGTCCAGAATTTAGAGAGAGAAAATGAGGGTTAAGGCTGATTTTTATGGTCTTTATAATAAAATAAACAAGTTGCCACATGGCATTATGCCATTGGCTCATTTTCTTTACTTTTTGACTTTTCTTCTCATTCTTTTTCCACCACTTGATTAATCAAGTCAAAATCTGATCCAAAGATGATCATAGCTGGAAAAATTTATTCTGGTGGTGGAAAATTACGATTTTACCCCCGAGATAGCAAAAATTACGATTTTGCCCCTATACTCCGAAATGTACCGAAATTTCATTATTTTCACTGTCCAACCTCAAATAACACTAATATTAATCCATATTAACCAAATGGGACAAAATTCTTTCAAAAAAATTCACGTTTAGTACTCCAGTGGCAAAATTACTATTTTCCCTTGTACTCCAAAAATACCGAAAAATCACAATTTTACACTACTAAACATCATTTTATAATCCCATAATCATAACTGTGTTTCATAAAATTATATTTGATCTAATGTGATCAAATCTTGGCTAAAAATCTCCATTAAATCATCAAATGGGAAAATGACCGTTTTGTCCTTAACCGGTCAATTTTCTCGATTGACTCCAAACTGGACCTTGAACTCCGAATCACTATTCTGAGCTATTCTGTGGGTTTCAGAATTTTGAAATTTCTCTTAGAATTTCTATTTAAACTAGTTCAAGGCTCGATTTAACTTAGTTGTACTACTCGGTACAATATTGTCTTTTAATCGAGCTTGACAGGGTTTCACACATATAGACTAGAATTACCCTCGGAATTGGATCGGATTCATAATGTCTTCCACGTCTCGATGTTCAAAAAGTATGTACTTGATCCCTCCCATATCCTCGAGACACCTCCAATTGAGTTGCATGAAGATTTAAAGTTCGAGGTGCAGCCTGTATGTATTCCAGATCGAAAAGATCAATTATTGAGGAACAAGAGCATTCCAATGGTCAAAGTGTTGTGGAAGAATGCTCGAATGGAGGAGATAACATGGGAAGTCGAACATCAGATGAGAAGACAATACCCTCACATTTTCTCCGAGTCCGGTAAGTGAAATTTTGAGATCAAAATTTTATTTTAAAGGGGGTAGTGCTGTCAAGCCCAGCCCTATAATATACTTGCCATGTCATTCATGTTTTTGACAACATGCTTACATACTTGAATGCCTCGAAAAAATCATCAAAAGTCGGTAGTGTACCTAGTGGTACAACTAAGTTGATTTAAGCCTTGAACTAGTTCAAATAGAGATTTTAAGATGCGATTGAGAGTCATTGAATCTTAGAATGACTTCATATGGTGATTCGGAGTTCGAAGATTGATTCGGAGTTAATTTGGAATTTTCATAACGTAGGGGTAAAATGGTCATTTTGCCACCCGAGGGCAAAATTGGAATGGTGGATGAAATTTTGATCAAGTTCTACTATTTGGAACATAATTTGATCTTAAGAAGTGAAAATTTTCAATTTTGACATTTTTCAAGCATAAGGGCAAAATGGTCATTTTACATGACCATAGGGACGTAATTGGAATTTTACACTACCATACACTTTTCCAGCCCATGGACTTCATCCATCATCATTTTGGCCCATGGATAATCATGTGGTGGTGGGAGAATGGTTAATGGTTAAATGTTACACATGGGCCAATTATATGGTGACACATGGTAAGTTTTTATCCTTTTATAATTTTTCATATAAAACAAACTTAAGTCTTAGCCATTTCACTGTTCATGGGCGACCAAGTGAAGAACAAAGAGGAAAAACATAAAACACAAACCCTAGCTAAGAAAAATTCAAGAGAAATTGTTGGATTTCAAGGAATCAAGCAAGTAAAGGTAAAATTTCTTAATTCTAGCTTGTGATCTACCTTTCCTATGCATTATTTTTCAATTTTCATGGTTGAGAACCAAGTTTGCATGAAGGGTTCATGGCTGACCGAATTTAGAGAGAGAAACTTTGATGATTTATTTGATTAGATTTCAAGATATCTTAGTGTTTTTAACTGTTTAGTGATGTTAGGTGTAAAAATCAAGCATGAAAAATCACATATTCTTCACGAACCCTCCATGGCTGAATTTTTCAAGAGAAAATGTTGAGGATGATTTTGCCATAATTCATGTTATCTAACTTGTATTTGATGATTTGGAGTATTGGAAGTGGAATGAGTTTGTTTGGAGTTGAATTGGATGTATTGGCCAATTAACCGGGGTATAGATCGAATTAGACCAATACCATTTTATTTCAATACACAATTAGACCTATGTAGAATACCGTATTTAAATGATTATCTGAATATTTCGCATCACATTTCATGCATTCATATAGAGCCTGAATTATTTTTATGCTAGCTTAGCACAAATATAGTCAATTGCTTATTATGCATTATGTCTAAGTGGTGAATCTTCCGATAGGGGTAAATAGATTACACCCAAGGCCGGGACTAGGAGTACTTAGACTCCCAATATTGTGAGTAACCTTATTATCGTCTTAATTATCTAAAGTAGTTTTTATTCGTTTTTGTGATTTTATAGAAAAATGAGTTTAAATGGTAAATCCTTATGTTTTATAAGTAAAATGTGATTAAATAAAATGAGTTTTATAAATCATTTTGAAATTAAATGATGATTTTAGAAATTGAGTAATTGGAGATTGTTTGCTTGTGTTGTAAATTTATGGTTTGAATTGAATGGCTTATGGCAATATTGGCATGAATGGCTGAATTGGAAATTATGTTGAAATTATATGAATTGTTTGTGTTGTTTTGACAAACTGGGTGAAATTATAATTGCCATGTCATGTTGCTGAAATTTTATTGAATTGGTGGGATATCGATTAGCTTACTGCAGTGGGCAAGTTTCCGTGGACCAGCCTATTAGAGGGGCACGGTAAACCCGGTTATATTTTACCTCTGTACGAGAGGCGCGGAGGGTATCTCCTGAGGTAAAGCTTTAGAGTTCACTTCACGCCGAACCACCACGTGAAGGTGAACTTAGCCAACGCCAAAGAACAGTTGTATTTCCAAATGTAAAAATATGTTTTATGTGTATATGACTTTTTAACAGCCTTGGCGGACTCAGTTGGATGCCCCGGCCAAGGTATCCCCGAGAATGATTTTTGGCACAAGCCAAATTTTTAAGAAATTCATAAGCCATATTGATTATTTGAGTGAAATGAATTTATTTTATTTAGTTGAAATGAGTTTGAAACAGTATGAATCACAGTACAATGAACTATTTTAAGTTGTCTGCATTTACTCGACTTTAGATATTTTAGATGATATTTGTTTACTCACTGAGTTTATAAAAACTCACCAACCTCTTGTCCACCCATTTCAAGCTTAGGGTAATCTGTAGATAGTAGACATTGTCGAGGGTTGCATGTGGTCTTGCATCCTTTGCGATAGTAAGTATACAATCTCATTCACTTTGGTCATTCAGGGGCCTACATGTCATTGTAAATAAAATTACATACTCTGGCTATCTGTGTTACTATATGTATGAATTTATTTTGTTTTTACGCTACAAAAATTATTTACGGATAATCCTATAAAAATTATTTTATAAGAAAATGGAATATTCTGTTTAATATTTTTATTTTAATCTATTAGCTACAATGTCACTCTAAATGAATATTTTAGATATATAAACTTATTTTAATTACGAAATGTGTTAATTTCGTTCATATACTACATTTTTAATAGGTTTCCAAATTTTTGAGAAAAATTACCAAAATGCCCTTGTGTGGCCGAAATCATTTTTTGACTGTTTTGATTAGGAAATAATTTATGTTCCTTAAGAACATGATATTTAGTAACTATTGCTCACAAGGGAAGTGGAAAACTGATATAAAAGCCTTGCGAGGTTTCAATTAGCATTCGTGGTAGGAATGTCTATCGAGACATCACGGTGGTTGTCATGGGCTCGATGGGAGTTCCGGGTCGTGACACTCCCCTTTTTTGATGATGACGAAACAGTCCTTTGTTAATTTGCATAATGTCCTTTAATTCTTTTTCCAGTTCTGCACACAATGAGGATTGCTCCCCCTTAGTGTGTGTATGTTTCTTATTCATTTCATCATCTTTTTATTCTAGTCACATAGAAAATAACACTATGCATTCAAGGTATATATATATATACATTTCAAGAAATATAAGGTGATTTATAGTAGGTAAGTGTTGACAGATTATCATCAAGAGCTTCAACAGTGTCTGTCAATAATATTTTATTATCAAATTTAGTTTATGCTCTTCATCATTCAACGAAATATACTTTACTTATCGTCCATAGGTTTTCACAATCACAATTTTCTCACAATGTTATAATGAAAGTTCAGTCATTAGGATGTTATTCCAATATAATATCAGATTATTTTTAGCAACGTACAATCCCAATCATTAGTGCAGCATCAGATTTTTAACAACATTGAAAATACCATAAACAACAGAGTATCATAGATAACAGCATTTTCAGCAATGAAATACCATAGATATATATTGGCATTCATTTCCATGCAATTATATAAAGAACAAAAATTAAAATCCAGTGTTCACATGCCATCATGGCATAAATAGTAATTAGCCATTAATTTGAAAAATTCTATTCCAAAACTACCCCTAAACTAGTTTCTGCTTTTCTTTTCCCTTAGATGCCTAGTACCTCTACCTTAATGATTTTTTTGTTTTCCTTGAATTCTTCCCTAGCTGTCTGGTACCTCTACCCTAATGATTTGTTTTTCTTATTTTTACTACTCCCTTTTTTTTCCTCATCAAGGGAATGGGGGGTTCACTCATCTGAAAAGGTAGAGGAAATGGATTCTTCTTCATAAAAAGGATTCAAGGGAAAAGGAGAGGGTTCTCTTAGGGGTTGCTGGGATGACGATGGTGGTGGTGATCTTTGTGGAGAAGGTTCAGGGGATGATTGGTTAGGAACTTTAACAAGGTTTTCAGGAAAAGACACAATTCCTTGCTTGCTCTTCTCTGCCAGTCTAAAGGACTTCCTCATTTTGAAGAATGTTGTCTTTGTTGCCATTGTCTTTTTGCCCTTGGTTACAAGAGCTTTTTCCTTTTCTTTTCCTTTTTTTGATTTTTCTTGAGCTGCAGTGGCTGTCTTTGAAGCTTGTGCTTTAGCAACTTCATTTTCAGCTTGCTCTTCCTTCACCATTTGATGGAAAAGTCCCATAACTAACACATCATCTGAATAACGAAGGGATACTTGCTGCTAAGGCTCTTGCTGTGGTTGAGGCTCGAGAGGTGGACCTGTAATAGGAGAACCAAGTATCTCAGTTCTTTGTTCAGATGGTTCTTTGGTCTGTGGCTCTGCTGAGGGGGATTTGTGGGGCTAGTTAATCCTTAGTTCAAGGTTCTCTGGTTGTTAACCAGAACTGGTAGTCTGATATGTTGATCCCTCAACTTGAGGCACTGGATTAGCATTATGAAAGTCATATCCTTCTATCTGAAATGCAGGGCCTTCAGCACCTTATCCTTCTGGTGTAAGGCTCGGTGTGGCAGAGGTATCTACTGCAGGTTCAGAGGACATAGCTAACTTGTCTTTCATTTTTTTTTCCATTTCACTTAATTTTTCTTCAATCTTTAGAAGTTTTGCTCCTTGATCAGTGAGCTTGCTATCCATTCTCATAAGCAAGTTGAAGATGACCTCACTGGAGAATTGTCAAGAAGTTGCTTCTTGTTGAACAGGGGCTGCAAAGACTTTGGGAGCTTTGGTGAAGGTTTCTCTATACAGTTTGTAACCTATTTTTGTTAGGCTACCTAGATAGATAGCCTGGTCTCTGATCTTCACAGTATCCATTTCATACATCTTTGCCCAAATCACTTTCTTCTTTACTAGCAGTAATCACATTCCCATAGGGCAAGTTGATTTTGTTACCTTTGCATGCACTTCTCATTCTCTCAATCATAAATCTTCCAACATTAAGAGGGCTGCCATTGAAGGCATTCTCCATTAGCCACAGGTCTTGCAAACTGATGTAACTGAGACTTCCACTCCTACCATGAATGTTGGCAGCACAAAATAGTGCAAGATTCTAATTTGGGGGCTAGTAATCAGACCAGTATTGCTCTTAGCAACATACTTTTCTTTCTTCCTTGTAATGATCTCCTATAACGTAGAAGGATCATATTTCTCAAGGAACTCGAGTTCCCCCTTCTCATATTCTACTTCTAGCAGGCTGACTAAGTCAGAAGTAGTAACAGTGAATTCCTTTCCACTCAAAAATACATTTAATCCAATTTCTGTGTAGTCATTAGGATCCTCAAGTTCACTTTCATCCACTAATATGCTAGAATGAAACTCTTTAACTAAACTGGCACTATAGGCTCGATTTTCAAAAGTGCTAAACTTTTTTAGTTTTAAATCCTCAAAGTAGTCTGTCAAATTGGTATGAAGTTCAAGCACTTCTACAAAACTCTCCTAGTTAATGTATTTCCCACAAGTAATGGGAGCATTCTTAATTTTTCCATATCTCTCTTCATGTAAAATATTTCTAAACTTGAGAGAAGAGAAGGATAAAATACCTTTTTTTGACATTTCTTCCTTGTTTTTCTTCTTGGCAAATACTTTTCCAAACTTCTTCATTTCAGAATCCGATAGACCTTTTTTCTTCTTCTTTAGGTGCTCTGCCTTTGAGCTTTTTTCCAATGGTCTCTTACCCTTTTTATTTTCTAAGAGTTCCTTCAGCAAGGAGGATTTTGCAATTTCTTTTTTTTTTTTTTGAAGAAAATTTGAGACTTAGGATTTCGAAAGGAAAAGAGAGTGTGGTCTCAATTGGTTTCTGAAGAGAAAATGTAGAGAATGTGGTTTAACTTTCAGATGATCGATTTTTAGGAAAGAGGATAAGATTTCTCAACAATTTTTAATCCCAAAAACCGTTTGCCTCCCCTTTAAATATTGCCTCATTTCTTCAAAATTTCAAAACTCCCTCTAAGTTTTTAGTTTTTACTTAAGCAGTTTTCCTACTTTCTTTTTCACCCTGTAAACACATTTCTTTCTATATTTTATTCATTCTTCATCCAAATGGTTGTGCCTTAGTTTTAATGAAATAGAATGCTTTTAGTTGACTAAGTTTTGACTTTAGTCGACTAAGTGCCTTTTGTTTTTCTCTGTTTGGTCCAGACTTTTTCTTACAAATCTTGCAAACAAATTAATCCAAATTTCTTCTAATCTCACAAAATCTATCCTCACTCAGAGGTTTAGTAAAGATATCAGCTAGTTGATGCAAAGTACTTATAAATTCAATATTAATCTAACCTTTAGCTACATAATCTCTAATAAAGTGATGCCTAATCTCAATGTGTTTAGTCCTAAAGTGTTGTACCAGATTTTTTGATATATTGATAGCACTTATGTTATCACAATATATAGGTGTATTATGCATTGATAACCCAAAGTCCTTAAGTTGTTGCTTAATCCACAAAATTTGAGCACAACAGCTCCCTAAAGACACATACTCAGCTTCTGTTGTGGATAGTGCTACAGAGTTTTGTTTCTTGCTTGACTAGGACACTAGCATATTCCACTAATGCTTTTCACTAGTGCTTTTTCTATTGGTTTTCCTTCCTGCAAAGTCTGCATCCGAAAAGCCTACAAGACTAAATGATGATTCTTTAGAGTACCATATTCCTAAAGTTTGAGTTTTTAAGAGGTATCTAAATATTCTCTTAACAGTAGTTAGGTGTGATTCTTTAGGCTGTGATTGAAATCTAGCACACAAACACACACTAAACTGAATGTCCGGTCTACTTGCTGTTAAGTGAAGTAGTGATCCAATCTTACCTCTATAGAGCTTTTGGTCTACATTTTTTGCTTTTTCATCAGCATCAAGTCTAGTGGATGGACTCATTGGTGTGCTGATTGGCTTTAGCTTCAGCATATCGAACTTCTTGAGCATATCTTGAATGTATCTATCTTGGCTGATCAAAATTCCTTCCTTGCATTGCTTGATTTAAAAGCCAAGAAAGTACTTCAACTCTCATATCATGCTCATTTCAAATTCTCCCTGCATTTCTTTAACAAAGTTCTTGCATAGAGTTTCATTAGTTACACCAAATATAATGTCATCCACATATTTTTGAACTATAATTAAATCATCTAAGTATCTCTTAATGAACAATGTTGTATCTATGCTACCTTTAACATAATCTTTTTCTACCAGAAATTTTGAAAACCTTTCATACCAAGCTCTAGGAGATTGTTTCAAACCATACAAGGCTCTGTGAGGTCTGAAAACATGATCTGGTTTTTCAAAGTCTTCAAAACCTATTGATTGTTCCACATACACTTCCTCTTGAATGAGTCCATTTAAAAATGCACTTTTTACATCCATTTGGTACAACTTGAAATTCATAAAACATGCAAAGGCTACTAATAACCTTATGGCTTCAATCCTAGCTACGGGTGCAAAAGTCTCATCATAATCTATACCTTCTTCTTAATTGCATCCTTTTGCTACTAATCTAGCTTTATTTTTAATCACATTTCCTTGTTCATCAACCTTATTCCTAAACACCCATTTTGTTCCAACTATGGGGTGATTTGAAGGTCTAGGCACTAGTGACCATATATTATTTCTCTTAAATTGATCTAGCTCCTCTTGCATGGCTAAAATCCAACTTTCCTCTTTTTCAGCTTCCTCAAAGTTTTTAGGTTCAATTTGAGATATGAAGGTTGAAAATTCACATGTTTCTCTAGTTGCTCTCCTAGTCTTAACTCCTTGAGATATGTCACCTATGATTTGTTCTTATGGATGATCCTTTGCATATCTCTAGCTCCTAGGTAGATCACTATGTTAGATTTTTTGTCTTTGTAAGTTTTTCCAGTGGTGGAGCTACGGTTTCTCCTATAGATGAGCCTTCCTTATTATTCTTGCTATCATCTAGGCTCATTTCATCCATGTGTTTCTCTAAGCTTTCTAAATCATTATCATCATCATCATCATGAACTTCCTTTTCTAAGGTAATTGATTCATCAAAAACTACATGGATAGATTCATCAACACTCAATGTCCTTTTGTTAAAAACTCTATAAGCTTTGGAGTTTAAGGCATATCCTAAAAATATAGCTTCATCACTCTTAGCATCAAACTTCCATAATGGTTGTTTTCCATTATTTAAAACAAAACATTTGCAGCCAAAATTCCTAAGATGAGAAATGTTTGGTTTTCTACCCTTGTACAGCTTATAAGGAGTCTTTGAGATCATGTCTCTATTTGATACTCTATTGAGAATATAAGTTGTAGTGTTTACTGCTTTAGCCCAAAAATACTTTGGAAGGTTATTCTTACAAAGCATAGTCCTAGCCATTTCATTCAAGTTTTGGTTTTTCCTTTCCACAACTCCATTTTGTTAGGGTGTCCTAGGTGCAGAAAAATTGTGATCCAACCCCTTTCATTGCAAAACTTTTCAAACTTATCATTTTTAAGTTCTCCACCATGATCACTTCTAATGCTAACAATAGTTGAACCTTTTTCATTCTCAACTTTCCTACAATGGCTTATGAATGCTAGTAAAGCTTCATTCTTATGAGCAAGGAAATAAACCCAAGTGTAACTAGACAAATCATCAACTATCACAAAACCATAAGATTTTCCATCTATACTAGTTGTGCTTATTAGACCAAATAGATCAATGTGTAGCATTTCAAGAGGTCTAGATGTTGATACAACATTCTTAGTTTTAAAAGAAGTTCTAACTTGCTTTTCTAGCTAGCAAGCTTCACATATCCTATCATTCTCAAACTTTAGATTAGGTAATCCAACTACTAAGTTCTTCCTAATCAATTTTGACATTGTATTCAAACTTACATGTCCTAATCTTTTTGGCCACAACTAGCTATCGTTATCAGCATTTGCTACTAAGCATATTTCACTATTTATTTCAAGATCTTCAAGAAACACAACATACATATTTTTCAATCTTTTTCCTATGAATGTGACTTTGTTTGTGCTTATGTCTATTACTTCACATTTATTAGAATCAAAACAAACTTTAAATCCCTTATCACATAATTGACTAATACTTAATAAATTATGTTTCAAGCCCTTGAGAAGAAACACATTACTGATTTCAGTTTGGGAGTTCTTACCAACCATACCTATCCCATGGATTCTACCTTTTGAATCATCACCAAAGGATATGGTGCCTCCATTTCTCTTGTCTAGTTGAGCAAACAACATTTTATCCCCTGTCATGTGCCGTGAGCAGCCACTATCCATGTACCAAGGTTGTTTCCTCTTGAGTTAAGCTCTTGAACATGTTTCCTTTAAGTGTAGCTCAACCTACAAAACAAATTTTCAATTTTTCTTTATAGGTACCTATACTTTGATGGGTCATTGAGTGTTAGTTGCAATAAAGGATCCTTTTGGAACCCATATTTTCTTTATTTTCTTCATGCCTTTATCTTTAAAGCAATTATAAGATATATGCCCATATCTTCTACAGTTATAACATCTATATGCAGCATTAGAGTTTTTCTTGAAGTGTGCATTCCTTACTAATTTTTCATTTCTCAAATTTTTAAGTGCTATGTTTTCATCAAGAGTTTTTTGTAATGTTTCAGACTTATTGTCCAGCTCAACTTTTAAAATTTCAAAATCTATTTTTGAGTGTTTTAACTCAATTTGCAGAAGGTTTTTTTGCTTGAAAACAAAGTTATAATCACATTTTATCTTTTCTAAATCACTTTCAAAACATGTAGCCCTTTTATTTAAAGTTTTGTACTTTGAAATCAGTTTTTCAAATTCATCACATATGCTGTCATACTCATTTTGTAAATCATCCATCGAAATGTCATAAGGTGATGAGCATACCTCGATTTCATCATCTTGAGCCATTAAGCAAATGTTTGCTCTTTTTTTAAAACTTTCACCATCAGCTTCAATGCTTGAGGAGTCACTGTTCGACCATGCTGCTGCTACCATTGCCTTCTTTGACTTCTTATTTTTCATTGGAGTCTCATTTTTCAGTAATGGATATTCAAACTTGAAGTGGCCTAGCTTCTTGCACTCAAAGCAGATCAGCTCTTTCTTTTTGTTAGACTCATTTTTGTTTCTCTTCCATGAAGGACCTTGATCTTTTCTGAATCCTTTTCTTACTATTCTTTGATTCCTTCTACCTATCAACTTCCTAAATTTTCTTGCAACAAGTGCCAGCTCTTCATCATCATCGCATGAAAGCTCTTCTAGCTCTTCCTCAAGGATGCTGGCTTGAAGTGTGATAATTTTCTTCTTTTCTTTTACTTCCCCCAAATCTTATTCTTTTTCTTCCTTGAGCTCCAGCTCATGTGTAAGGAGAGAACCACATGTTTCATCAAGTGTAATGACATTCAAATCCTTGACCTCTCGGATTGCAATCACTTTAGGCTTCTAATTTTTTGGTAGGCTTCTAAAAAGTCTTTTAACTATTTCATGCTCAAGTATTGGTTTGCCTAATTGACTCAATTTATTTGTGATGTTCGTGAATCTATCTAGCATGCTGGTGATGTCTTCACCAGGCTCTATTTTGAACATCTCATAATTGTGTGTTAAGAGAGCTATCTTGGACTCCTTGACTTGAATTATTCTTAGCTTATCCCATGCTTGCTTAGCTATTGTATAGCTTGACACTTTATTGAATTCTGTAGGAGTCAAAGCACAATGCAGTGTGTTGATGCCCTTAAAATTGGTTTGAACTTTTTTAGTCTCAGCCTCAATCCATTCAGACCTTGGCTTAGGCATCAACTCATTTATGACAACATTCAATGTTGAAGGAATAAAAGGTCCATCAGTTATGACGTCCCACATTTTATAGTCTATAGCTCTAATTTATATCGACATTCGAGTACTCCAATAAGGATAATTAAAGCCATCAAACAGGGGTTGTCTATTTGTTGATGTCCCTCAACTAAAACAAATTTTTGAAGAGCCATTGGATTCTCCTTAAGGGTGTTAGACCTTAAATATAGGGAATTAGCTCTGATACCAATTGTTGGTCCCTATAAAATGTGCTAGAGGGGAGTGAATAGCACAATTCGGCTCCAATCAAGATTGGGAACTGCTCTTGATAACTAAGAAAATAAAACAAAGTAAACAATAGACAAAGGTTTAGAGTGGTTCAATCCAAGACCTACATTCACTACCTTGATTATCCAACAAAGGATTTTCAACCAAATTCACTAAGAAATGGTGGAATTACCAAGCTCCCACCAAGCTTTTACAATGACTTTTACTAGGCTCAGCCACAACCTTTACAATGGCTTTTCAAGTGCTTAACCAAAACCCAACACCTAATTTTTCAAGGCTAAGTTAGAACCTTAACTCTTTCAAGCAAGCTTAGCTTGAAGCAACCACTTAGAGTGAACCCTTACTCTAAGAATAAAAGAAGAAAGGTAGAGAAAGTACCTATTGATCACACAGTTGATCTAACTGGTACAAGGTTAAATGCTAAATACAATTACAAAAAATGGGCGTTTGAGTGCAATGAAGAGTAAAGAAGATTTTCTAAGTTTTTTACTCTTTTTGACTTAAAAGTGTTGAAATTTCTTCAAAAACTTCTTCTCTAACCTTAGAAGACTCTTTTATACTTGGAGAAGCAAGTTTGATGGCAGTTAGGCAGTTTATGACCCTTGAAAATAGTTTGAGGTTGATTATAGTCGTTATTCTATCTTGTAGTGCTCTGGTACAAATTGCAGACAGAGAGCTCTTAGTCGACTAACATTTTCCTTGGTCGACTAAGTTGGTTTTGTCTTCTAGTCATAGATTCTGGTAGAGAGCACTTAGTCGACGAACTCATTTTCTTGGTCGACTAAGTTGGTTTTGTTTCTCAACACTTTTCAGCTCGTCATTTCTCCAATTTGAATTTTAGCCAACTAATATTCTTCATTATTCAGCTAAAGAGCTTCCTTTTTGTTAGTCAATCTTGTCTCTTAATACAAATCATTTTTTATACATATTTTTTGAAGAATTGATCTAATATTGTCATGCAAACATTTTGTTCTGCACACTTAGGTAGAAATGTTAGACACACAAGGATGGGAATGTTTTATTATCATCAAAAACTAATGGAGCCAACAAATTCAAATTAGTACTAGAATTCCGTAAGTTTACTTTTCATCTCTCTCTCCACTAATGTAGATTAAAACAAAGCTAGGAATCAATAGGACTTTATAAAACTTATAATGTATTGCTAGGGTCAAGGTAGGATAAAGGATATAATGTGGCTTAAATCACTTTAAACACATAATTATTCTAGGACCTATGCATAGAGCTCTATTTTCTTTCTCCACATACACCTTTCTTCCACATTTGAACTTTTCTTTGGTTCAATACTTTATTTTAATTTTCTTTCTTTTTCTTTTTTTCTCTTTTTTTTGTAAATTCACAATTTTATACCCCAAAACTTATTTTCTTCATATTGTAAGTAGTGGGGTGATTTTTAATCTTTTGAAATTTTTTTTAGCAACTCCACATTTTTACCTTCTTCAACATTTAACTCAATCTATATTTCCTAAAACAATATACATACTTAAAAGTGAGGATTGCAAAATTGAAAATTTATTTTAAGGCTAGGCTCAATTATTATGCGGTTAAAGAAAAGGGAAATTAGGCTAAAAGAGGTATATTAGGGATAAAAATATATCGAGGTATGCTTTTTTGGCTCAAATGGTCCAAAGATGGCATAAATCATCTCCTTAACTAAGTATTGCCTAAGATTTTACCTCGAGAGAGAATTAAGCAAATTCTAAAATCTATGACATAATCTAAATTTTATATCAACATAAACCTTCTTTAAATATTCACAATAATCTCAAAATTGTGGAAATAACATCCTAACAATGATACTAATAAAATAATTTAGCATGAATCCAAACAAAAACCTTATACACCAAAAGCTAAAAAATCAAGATAACAAGTTAGCATCATTGGATAGGGAAATCATTGAAAACAATTAACACAACTCTACTCTAGATTTCTAAAAATTTAAGTACGCTTAAAATGTAAATGATCAACTAATCCTAATTACTTAAAAGTCAAGATAAACATGGAACTAAAATTAAATTTAAAACTTCCACTGAATATTTTTCACTAGAAAAATAACTTCACCCCCTCAAACTTAAACTAAACATTGTTCTTGATGCTAGAAAGAACAAAAGAAAAGTATAAAAAAAAAAAAACTCCCTTGGTAGTTGGATGAGTTTGGGAAAGCTCTAATCATTTTCTTCTTCCTTATTGTCATTTTCCTCATTGACACTTGTAGGAGGATTTTTTTTTACTACAAAAAGAAAATAAATAGAGATTAATGTAGAAATATAAATAACTAAAATAAAAATAGCTTGATTTTGGTTAAGGTCTTCATTCACTCCTTAAAGAGGTTTGAGTTCGCATGGAAAAAACTTGAGGTGTGAAAGTAGCCTCATCCTAAGATGTGGTTGTATAGGCGTTAACTTAAGATTTAGTGCTTGCTCAACCTAAAGTTGTCACAGCCCAAATTTTTGAGCCATGACCGGCGCATGAGCCCAATGAGGGTAGCTCACCAAGCCCAAGCAAGCCTATCCCGTTTATTTTACCTAACAATTTGCCAACCAATGCAGCCATATGCATTCTCAACTAGTATGAAAATAGCCAATTC
This sequence comes from Theobroma grandiflorum, assembly GCA_036013995.1. Lineage (NCBI taxonomy): Eukaryota > Viridiplantae > Streptophyta > Magnoliopsida > Malvales > Malvaceae > Theobroma > Theobroma grandiflorum. The sequence continues at coordinate 14,023,318 of CP142126.1, forward strand.
ATGATGGCATTAACGATTAAAACATACTTACATACATTGTTAATGATATGTAACTCAGTAATTACATTACATGAAAATATTCACAAAGTAAAAGGCCCATGACTGCCAGCGAAGACAACGGAAAAAGAAGAAAGCTATTGAATGCCGAGCACCCACCCAAAAGACAAATTTCAGGATTCTTTTACTTAAGATCCAACAGTCTCCTGATCTGAAAACATGAAATTTTTAAAATCGTGAGTACTAAACTTAGTGAGCGAACAATAAAAGGGAACAAGCAATAATAGCCAGAAAATTTGATAACCATGATGCACTAATTGGAAAGGAGAAATTTTTTTTGATCTAGTTAACATTTAAAAACCCCTCATTTTCCCTCATTTTAAGTCAATTTGCAATGAGGTAGAGAGTTCTCAAATTTACACACATATATATATATATAAACACATATAGTCACTTGCAATTTCATCACCACACCATTTTCCTCAACTCTGGTGCACTCCCTACTCGCACCAAGCAATAAGACCACGTGTGCGCTCCTTACTCGCACAGTCGCTGGTCATCAAGTGTACATTCCCCCACTAGTACATAGTAATATGACCATGTGTACACTCCCTACTCGCACATCATTGCCGGCATTGCACTTCCCTCTCTGCACATGCATGGTTACATCAAATTCACCAAAATTTATTAATAATGCATATTAGCATAATATAAAGGTACACAATTCAATACAATCAAATTTCACATAACTAAAAATATTTCGCTAAAGGCTTGTTCCCATGGTACCCATTCTTTTTAAAGAAAGTTGAATAAAATCATTCAAACATTTTATTCAAATACGTTCATATTCCCAAAACTATTTTGAAATGCATATTCACTCACCAATTTTTCGGAAGTCGAATTCGGATACTTCGACTACAAATCCTCGGGTACAATTTCTTTGCCCCTATCGAAGGATTTCCCACCTAGACATATTGCACAATCAAACATTTACTACATTTGTACTAAATCGTATTAAAACTAATTTAAATTCTATATGAATGTATGAATCGGGATAAAATCCTCGGGTAACTATCTAAATACGGTATTTGTCAGACCCGATCTTAGGATATGCTTATTATGTCGTTTATGTACTTGACAGCACGTTCCCATATTGGAATGGTTGGAGAAATCATTAAAGGTTGACATTTCACCTAGTGTTATGAGTAAGCTGATTAAAGCCTCGAACTGATCTAAACAGAAAATTAAGAATGAAATTGAGAAAACTAAAACACCTGGAATGACTAAAAACAGTGATCCGGAGTTCGAGGGCCGATTTGAAGTCAATTGGAAAAATTGACCGATTAGCGGCAAAATGATCATTTTACCACCTAAAATTTAAATTGGGTTATTTGATGAAAATTTTGATCAAGATTAATCATTCGAAGTATAATGTGATCATTGGAGGTATAATAAGAGGTTTAGTAGTGAAAAATTTTAATTCTTGGTATTTTTGGAGCACAATGGCAAAATGGTAATTTTACCACCCGATGATAAAATTTGAATTTTTCGAGAAGATTTGGATCAAATTTGACTAATTGAAGTATGATATGAGTATGAGGAGTTAAAAATATGAATTGTTACAATTTTTCAAGTTTTGGGGTAAAAATATAATTTTTCACTTTTACGAGGGCAAAAGTGTAATTTTTGAAAATTACTCCACCAAGATTTTGGCTAAGTCTAGAAACTTCATTTAAACTATGGATAAGTGAAGAAAAATATGTGGTGGAGAAAGAAAGTCAAATGGATGACTAATAAAAAAATAAATTAATAAAAAATTCAAATGTAATAGTACTAAATAATATTTTAATAAGCTTATAAAAGGCTTAAAAATTCAGCCAAGAACACTTGTGAAGGTCAGCCAAAGCAAAGCAAAGAAGGAAGAAAAGAAAACATAAACCCTAGGCTGAAAATCAAAGTGAAATCAAGAGAATTCAAGGAATCAAGCTTGAAAAAGGTAAATTTCTTAATTTTTCTTAGTGTTCTTCACTACCCATGCTTTCTTTTCCATTTTTCATGCATAAATCACAAGTGGGTATGACAAACCCATGCTGGTCGAACATGGAAGAGAGAGATTTGAGCTTGAATCTTGTTAGATAATTAGCTAGGTAGTGTTTTCGGTTAGTTTAGTAATGTGTAGTATACAAAACAAGCAAGAAAAAATTCAATTTCCTCTTGAAACCCATTATAGTAGAATATTATAGGGGATGAATGGCTACTGAAATTGATGCTAAATTGAGGTATTTAAGTGAGATTTGATGAATTGTGAATATAGAAATTAAATGAGAATTTTTGGTGTAAAGATACAAATTTTACCTAATAGGGGTAAAAGCATAATTTGTGGTCTAAGACTGATACACCGACCCACATTTATAGTAATTGAGTATTGTGGATATAATTAGACTATTAGAAATTGAAATGGGTCAAATCGGAGTTAAATTGAGGATTTTAGCAATTTAGACAGTTTGTAGGTGAGTCGATCGGACACCATGATTAAATGACTGTCCAAACCATTTTATCCCATTTCCATGCATCATGTAGAGCCTGAAATCATTTATAGTGGTTTGACACAAATAATTGAAAATGTGTCGAAAATTATGTATAAGTGGTGTGTCAAACCCTGCTCTATAAAATAATTACGATGTCATTTACATGCTCAATAGAATGTTTGCATATTTAGGAAGTTCGAGAAATTATTAAAAGACGATATTACCCCTAATGATACCATTAAGTCGATTAAACCTCTAACAAGTTCAAATAAGGATTTCAAGAGTGAAACTGAGAATTTCACAACCCAGGGATTACTCAAAACAGTGATTTGGAGTTCAAGGTCCAATTTGGAGTAAATCGAAAAAATTGATCGATTAGGGACAAAACGATCATTTTTCCATTGAAGGACAAAATGGAGATTTCTATAAAAGATTTTGATCACAAATGACTAAGAATAATTATATGAAATATAATATGATTATTGGAGCATAAAATGAAGTTTAGCAGTGAAAAATTGTAATTCTCGATATTTTTAGGACATAGGGGCGAAAAGGTAATTTTGCCACTAGATGACCAAACGGGAACTTTTAGAAAATATTTTGGCCCCATTTGATTAAGATTGATCAATTGAAATGTTATTTCAGTTTGAAAAGTGAAAAAAATATAATTTCAGTACATATCGGTGTATAAGGGTAAAATCGTAATTTTTTTACCCCAGGGGTAAATCGGTAAATTTTTCACCCCAGCACTTGTCAAGACCAAGGATTTTATTTAACAATGGAATGGATAAATAAGGAATTAACTGTGATGGGAAATTAAGTAGAAAAAGTCAATTTTTTAAAAAATGGACCAATGGCTTTATGCCATGTGGCAAGCCATTATATTTTAATATAAAACTATAAAAATCAGCTTATAACCTTCACTTTATCTCACCAAAATCGGCATGAGCCAGAATTGAAGAGAAAAGAAAGGAAACAAAGGGAGAAAAGCAAAAACCTAGCCAAAAATCAAGAGATTTCAAGTGTTTTTCAAGAATCAAGCAAAACAAAGGTAAAATTTCTTTAAATTTACTTTAATCCTAGCTTACCCATGCTTTAGTTCTCATTTTCCATGGTTGAATATTGAGTTATCATGATGAATTCAATTCTGAAAAATGGGTATGGAAGAGAAATTGATGTTGGATTGGCTTGATTTTGGACTATGTTGATGTTCAGAAGTAGTTAACTATGTTTAGAAGCAAAACCATAGGAAAAATATTCCTTTTCCCCATGAATCTTCAATAGTCGAATCTTGCTTAATGTGTATTGATGATATATTGGTTTTGATTCAAGTAAAATGATTGAGAAATGATGAATTAGGGTGAGAAAACGAAGTAGGATGAATTTTAGTGTGAATGCCACACCATAGCCGAAATTTTCAAGAAAAATTGTGAAGATTTTTAGACTAAATTTTAGGTAAATTTGCTGCTGGAAATTGAGGAAAATTGATAAGAGTTTAGGGCATTTTGGTAATATTTGATGAATTATGAAGGTAGGAATTAAATGAGAATTTTCAGTGAAAAAATATAAATTTTTAACTAATAAGGGTAAAAGTGTAATTTGCAATCAAGACTGATAAATTGACCCGTGTCCGCTGTCATTGAGTGTTATGGATATAATTGGATGATTAGAAATTGAAATGGGTCAAATCGGAGTTAAATTGAGGGTTTTAGCAAATTAGGCCGGGTGTAGGTGAATTGGCCAAACACTACGATTAAACGACTGTCTGAACAATTTTCATCCCATTTCCATGCATGTAGAGCCTAAAATAATTTATGATAAATTGACACAATTTATTAAATTCTGTGTCATTGATTATAGATAGGTGGTGAGCAAATTGATTCGGGTAAGAAACTACACCCGAGGACAGAAGATAGGAGTATTTCTACTCCTAATACTGTGAGTGGACAATTTATCGTCTTAATTATCTAGAGTTGATTTTATTAAATTTAATGTTTTATGAAAAATCATTTTATTGGGTGAATTGTTGATTTTACGAGAAAATTATAAAATTTATAAAACAAATTAGATTTACAAAATAAATTGAATTTTTATAAATTGATTTCAAAAATGGAACAATTGGTTTTGAAATTAGAGTAATTGGAGACTGTTTGATTGTGTTATAAATTGTGTTTTAAATTATATGGCTTATAGCAATTTATGAGCATGAATGGCTAGACTGGTTTGTGCAAAAAAATTATATATACTGTGTATTCAGCCTTGAGAGGCTAGACTGTGATAAATTGCCATATCATGCTAGTTAAAATTTATAAATAAGGTGGTAGATAAAATAATCACTGTAGTGACATCGGTTTTGTGGGCCAGCCTAAGAGAGGGGGCACAAAATCAAACTAATCTTACCTCAATCGAAGAGCCGTGTGTGGGGCATCTCCAAAGGTAAAGTTTGAGTGCACTTCACGTGGACCACCACGTGAGAGTGAAACTCAGCCAACGTCAAGGCATGTCTAGATAATTATATGTAAAAATATGGTCAGTTGTATAGTACACTGAACAGCCTTGGCGGTCTCGGTCAGATGCTTCGACCGGGGCATCCCCGAGAATGATTTTGGCATAAGCCAAGTTAAGTTTTTAAGAGATACATAAGCCATACTAAATATTTATTTAATCAAGTAAAATAATTCTATTTTGCTCAATAGAATAATTTATTTGTCTCTACTCAATTGAAATGAGTTGAGATAAGACGAATGGTAGTATAAAGAAAGAATTTGAAATTTGTCTCCTTTTAGTCGACCTTAGATAATTTAGCTGGTATCTGTTTACTCATTGGGATTTTATAATCTCAACCCTCTTCCTATTCACATTTCAGGCTCAGGATAAGCTATAGATAGCTAGTTACATCGAGAATTGCAATTGGATTGCATTCCCAGAAAAGCTGTAGGTTTCCAGCTTTCACTGCATTTTGATTAGTTGTGGGCCCACGTGTCACTGTAATTTAAGTTTCACACTCTGATTTTCTGTATACTAATATGTAAAAATATATTTATCTTTTACGCTATGAAAAATTTATTTTCAATAGCATTATAAAAATTATTTTATAAGAAATTATAATATTTTCTTGAATATTTTGATTATATTCAAATAATTGTTCTTTTAATTTAAAAAACTGTTTTAGATACCTAAATTTGTTTTTAATCCCTAAATATATGTTTTCTACCCATCTTTTATATTTTCACTCGATTTCAGAGCTTTTGAGGAGAAAAGACGAAAATGCCCCTGTGAGGTTAAATTACTTTTCTATTGTTTTAAAAAAAATATTAATCCTTTAAAATACGATGTTTGGCAATGACTACTCACAGGGGAGGTAAGAAAACTGATACGAATGCCTTGCGGGGTTTCGGTTGGTATTCGGAGTGTGAATACCTATCGAGACTTCGCGGCAGTTGTCACGGGCCCAATGGAGAGTTCCGGGGCGTGACAATCCTTTTGATATCAGAGCATGGTTTTGATTTTAAAGTTGTTTTAAGAAATTCACACTAACACTACGTGGCCCCGAGTTGAATTAGGCTAGGTTGAGTGGAATGCATAAGTCTGCATGTAGAGTCTAAGGTTGATTAAATTTGCCTCATTTTCTTTTATAGATTACCATGCCTCCTAGACACGAACACCCACCCGTTACTAGATCGGCTAGTAAGGGAAGAGGTCGTTCGCAACTTCGTCAGCCAGACCCGATAGAAGGAGGAATGACTGCATCCACTTTTCGAGCAACACCTACTGCTGAGCAGACAGAAACCCTTCCACATCCACCTCATCCGCCACCTACTGATATTCCTGCCGTACCTCCTGAGGTGGTTCAGGCATTGGCAGCTTTCCTTACTGCTCTTGCTGACCAAGTTCAGGCTAGTCAAACTTCTCCTATAGTTCCTTCAGTTATTCCTTCAATACCACCACCCCCACCTCGTGTCCCACCACCAGTGCCGGACATTTCTATTTCCAAGAAGCTTGAAAAGGCTAGGCAGCTTGGTTGTAGCCCTTCTGTGAGTAAGTTGGAAGCAACTGTAGCTAGCGAGGTGGTGCAATTAGCTTTAAGAACTGAAAAGCTTGAGAATGAAAATAAGAGAATGCGAGTAGAGTTAGCAAAAATGAGAAGTCCGAGCGTATCTCCTAGACAGCCATCAAAAAGGGGCAAAGACACATCTACTTTAGCAACATCTTCCCAACCACCATTTCCACATACACAACAGAGGCCTCTGAAATCTAAGGAATCTACGATGGATATTTCTGAGAAGAATTCTAGAGGTTCTAGTAAGTGCAGAAATTGTAAGAGATATCATGTTAGGCCGTGTTGGGGCATGAGATGCTTTCATTATGGTCAGCCGGGTCATATTAGGAGTGACTGCCGACAGTTAGGACGAGCTACGGTAGCTGCTCCATCCCCACTAGCCCATACAGATATGCAGAAGAGAGATTCCTCTAGAGTACACCGGAGGTAGGGGGTAGCTGTACGGTCTGAAATGGGTAACAACACCCCGGCACAACCACCTTTGAGGTCATCGACTCATTCTTCGACAAGAGTTTTCGCTGTAACGAAAGATAAAGCGCGAGTCCAACCTGGGAAAAAGTGAGTGAAAAGTTAGATGAATATGTGAGATAGTAATAAGAGATGTTAATACTAAGTAATGGGAATGTAAATAAAAGCTTTAAGAATAATATAGTAAAAGAGTTTGCATGGAATATTGTTATAAGAATTTTCTAATATATATTATGGAAATTAGAACTCAAAAATGCTTGAGGTATACATGATTCAAATGGTTTTAAGTCTTAAGTGACCAATTAATATCGAAATACAAGAAGGATACGAGGTAATGTAGAGATATGAAAGATAATTGAGGAAAAAATATGATTCTCAGGATTTGTGGAGTAAGTTAATATTTGTTTGGTGAACAATTGATCATGAAAGTATTGAAGTTGTTGGAGTTAATGTAGAGTTTATGGCTTGTGACTGCAGCACAAATCATAGACAAGAGGCTATATGAACTCCTATTCCTAATATTATGCAACGATCAAATTAAGATAAATCTTTGCAGCATCAATGGGATTATAAGGCATATACATATATGTGGACATAAGAGATTTTGGGAAGTAGTCAAGGAGATAATATCAAGGAAATTGATCTATAGTGTGGTTAAGTGGTACGAGATGGATTAATATGATTAAGAAGATTAACATTTCATAAACGTGAGGTAAATATGGAATATGTGGGAATAATTGAGGATGATACCCCCATCTTTTCTTGGAGTTCAATAAGTGAAATTTTGAGGACAAAATTTTATTTTAAGGGGGGTAGTGTTGTCAAACCCTGCTCTATAAAATAATTACGATGTCATTTACATGCTCAATAGAACGTTTACATATTTAGGAAGTTCGAGAAATTGTTAAAAGACGATATTACCCATAATGATACCATTAAGTCAATTAAACCTCTAACAAGTTCAAATAAGGATTTCAAGAGTGAAATCAAGAATTTCACAGACCAGGGACTACTCAAAACAGTAATTCAGAGTTCAAGGTCCAGTTTGGAGTCAATCGAGAAAATTGATCGATTAGGGACAAAACGGTCATTTTTCCATTTAAGGACAAAATGGAGATTTCTATAAAAGATTTTGATCACAAATGACCAAGAATAATTATATGAAATATAATATGATTAATGGAGTATAAAATGAAGTTTAGCAGTGAAAAACTGTAATTCTCAGTATTTTAGGGACACAAGGGTGAAAAAGTAATTTTCCACTAGAGTACCAAACGGGAATTTTTAGAAAATATTTTGGTCCCATTTGATTAACATTGACCAATTGAAATGTTATTGAGGTTGAAAAGTGGAAAAAATCTAATTTCGGTACATTTTGGTGTACAGGGGTAAAATCGTAATTTTTTCGCTTTGGGGCCAAATCGGTAAATTTTCCGCCCCAGCACTTGTCAAGACCAAGGATTTTATTTAACAATGGAATGGATAAATATGAAATTAATTGTGGTGGGAAATTAAGTAGAAAAAGTCAAAATTTTTTAAAAATTGGACCAATGGTTTATGCCATGTGGCAAGCCATTATATTTTAATATAAAACTATAAAAATCAGCTTATAACCTTCACTTTCTCTCACCAAAATCAGCATGAACCAGAATTGAAGAGAAAAGAAAGGAAACCAAGGGAGAAAAGCAAAAACCTAGCCAAAAATCAAGAGATTTCAAGTGTTTTTCAAGAATCAAGCAAAACAAAGGTAAAATTTCTTTAGTTTTACTTTAATCCTAGCTTACCCATGCTTTAGTTCTCATTTTTCATGGTTGAATATTGAGTTATCATGATGAATTCAATTCTGAAAAATGGGTATGGAAGAGAAATTGATGTTGGATTGGCTTGATTTTGGACTATGTTGATGTTCAGAGGTAGTTAATTATGTTTAGAAGCAAAACCATAGGAAAAATATTCATTTTCCCCATGAATCTTCAATAGTCGAATCTTGCTTGATGTGTATTGATGATATATTGGTTTTGATTCAAGTAAAATGATTGAGAAATGATGAATTAGGGTGAGAAAACGAAGTAGAATGAATTTTAGTGTGAATGCCACACCATAGCCAAAATTTTCAAGATAAATTGTGAAGATTTTTAGACTAAATTTTAGGTAAATTGACTGCTCGAAATTGAGGAAAATTGATGAGAGTTTAGGTCATTTTGGTAATATTTGATGAATTATGAAGGTAGGAATTAAATGAGAATTTTCAGTGAAAAAATACAAATTTTTAACTAATAAGGGTAAAAGTGTAATTTACAATCTAAGACTAATAAATTGACCCGTGTTCGCTGTCATTGAGTATTATGGATATAATTGGATGATTAGAAATTGAAATGGGTCAAATCAGAGTTAAATTGAGGGTTTTAGCAAATTAGGCCGGGTGTAGGTGAATTGGCCGGACATTGCGATTAAACGACTGTCCGAACAATTTCCATCCCATTTCCATGCATGTAGAGCCTAAAATAGTTTATGATAAATTGACACAATTTATTGAATTTTGTGTCATTGATTATGGATTGGTGGTGAGCAAATTGATTCGGGTAAGAGACTGCACTCGACGACGGAGGATAGGAGTATTTCTACTCCTAATACTGTGAGTGGACAATTTATCATCTTAATTATCTAGAGTAGATTTTATTAAATTTAATGATTTTATGAAAAATCATTTTATTGGGTGCATTGTTGATTTTACGAGAAAATTATGAAATTTATAAAATAAATTAAATTTACGAAATAAATTGATTTGAAAAATGGAACAATTGGTTTTGAAATTAGAGTAATTGGAGACTTTTGATTGTGTTATAAATTGTGTTTTAAATTATATGGCTTATAGCAATTTATGAGCATGAATGGCTAGATTGGTTTGTGCAAAACATTATATATACTGTGTATTCAGCCTTGAGAGGCTAGACTGTGATAAATTGCCATATCATGCTAGTTAAAATTTATAAATAAGGTAGTAGATAAAATAATCACTGTAGTGACACCGGTTCTATGGGCCAGCCTAAGAGAGGGGGCTCAGAATCAGACTTATCTTACCTCAATCGAAGAGCCATGTGTAGGGCATCTCCGGAGGTAAAGTTTGAGTGCACTTCACGTGGACCACCGCGTAAGAGTGAGACTCAGCCAACGTCAAGGGATGGCTAGATAATTATATGTAAAAATATGTTCAATTGTATACTACACTGAACAGCCTTGACGATCTCGGTCAGATGCTTCGACCGGCGCATCCCCGAGAATGATTTTGGCATAAGCCAAGTTAAGTTTTTAAGAGATACATAAGCCATACTAAATATTTATTTAATCGAGTAAAATAATTCTATTTTGCTCGATAGAATAATTTATTTATCTCTACTTAATTGAAATGAGTTGAGATAAGACGAATGGTAGTACAAAGAAAGAATTTCAAATTTGTCTCCTTTTACTTGACTTTAGATAATTTAGCTGGTATTTATTTACTCGCTAGGATTTTATAATCTCACCCCTCTTCCTATTCACATTTCAGGCTCAGGATAAGCTGTAGATAGCCAGTTGCATTGAGAACTGCAATTGGATTGCATTCCCAGAAAAACTGTAGGTTTCCAGCTTTCACTGCATTTTGGTTTGTTATGGGCCCACGTGTCATTGTAATTTAAGTTTCACACTCTGACTTTCTGTATACTAGTATGTAAAAATATATTTATCTTTTACACTGCGAAAAATTTATTTTCAATAGCATTATAAAAATTGTTTTATAAGAAATTATAATATTTTCTTGAATATTTTGATTATATTCAAATAATTATTCTTTTAATTTAAAAGACTGTTTTAGATACTTAAATTTGTTTTTAATCCCTAAATATAAGTTTTCTACCCATCTTCTGTATTTTCACTCTGTTTCGGAGTTTTCGAGGAGAAAAGACGAAAATGCCCCTGTGAGGTTAAAATTACTTTTCTATTATTTTAAAAAAATTTAAATATTTTAAAATACGATGTTTGGCAATGACTACTCACAAGGGAGGTAAGAAAACTAATGCGAATGCCTTGCGGGGTTTTGGTCGATATTCGGGACGTTAATACCTATCGAGACTTCGCGGCAATTGTCACAAGCCCGATAGGGAGTTCCAGGACGTGACATGGTAGGTTTCCCGAACGTGAAAAAAAAATTCAGTATAGTGGAAATCGAAAGTAGGAGTATTTTGCACTCCTGACGAGGTGAGTGGATAAGTTATCATCTGTAATATCTAGAGTGTTTTTATATATGAATTTTATGCTTTTTAAGGCATGATAAATTTGAAGTATAAAATGTTATGATTTTCAATTAAAATGTGTTTTTATGAAATATGATTAAATAAATGAATTTTATAAATTATTTTTAAAGGAAATACTGTTTTAAAATTAAATGTTGATTTTATTAAAATGGAGTATATGGAGACTTACCTGGTGAATTGTGAATCTTGTGTGCTATTAAAATTATGGCTTATGATCTTGGGAAGCATGCTGGCTGAATTTATATTTACGTGAAATATGTGATTGTTTCCCTTGTCTAAGTATACTGGGTAGAATTTTATTGGCCATGTTATGCTGCAAAAATTTTGTTCATTGGTGGGTTGATTAGTCACTGCAGTGATGAGGGTTTTCATGGACTGCCTTTAAGAGGAGCACGGTAAACCCAGTTATTATTTTACCTCGGTACGAGAGGCATGGAGGGTAACTCTTGAGGTAAAGATCGAGTTCACTTCACGCCGATGCACCACGTGAAGTTGAACTTAGCTAACACCAAAGAACGACTATATTTTCAAGTATGATATGATCTTAACAACCTGGGCAGACTCGGTTGGATGCCCTGAGCCAAGGCATCATCAAGTAAGAGTTTCAACAATAGCCTGGTTTTCAAAGAAATCATAAGCTCTAGCGATTTAAGGATTTTGATGATTTTTATTGAAATTTGAAATGTCTTATACGAGATAAAAATCAAAGTTGTGCTATGAACTGCTCAATTACGTGATGTTTTCCTTTGTCTTCATCTACTCGACTTTAGATGTCATAGATGGTAATTATCTACTCATTGGGTTGTAAAACTCACCACCCTCTCTTCCACCCGTTTCAAGCTCGAGACTATTGATAGACACTCGCACTACATTGAGAGGCTAGTTCGAAGTCGCATTTTAGCGAACAAAGGTACACAATTGTACATAGTGGGGCTCACGTGTCATTGTAATTAACATACATACTTTGTTTATCTGTAACACAGTATGTATAAATTTATTTTACTTTCATGTGCTGAAATTTGATTTTTGATATTTCTAAAAATATTGTTTTACAATAAAATGTAATATTTTATTTAATATTTTTATTTTATTCTATTTCTAAAAATTTTATTTTAATAAGGGTTTTTGGTATCAAAATTTATTTTCGATCGTGAATTATGTTTTTTTCACTTGTATGTAACGTTTTTTACCGATTTTGAAATTTTAGGACAAAAAGGACAAAAATGACCCTGTGTGGAAAATTATGCATTTTGATTGTTTTGATCCGAAATATGATTTTATTCTTCAAAAAAATGTTACTTGGAAACTAATAACCACGGGCGAGATGGAAAACTGGTATGAGAGCCTTGCGAAGTCTCGATAAGGTAATCAGGGGATGAGTGCCTATCGGGACATCGCAGCGGTTGTCACGGACTAGAGAATGGTTCCGGGTCATGACAATTCAGTTGGCATTAGAGCATGGTTTTGGTTTTAAAATATCAGGGTTTTTGATTTCAAAACTTTTGGTTTTAAAGTATTTTAAAAAGTTACAATGTCAGTGTGGCCTAAGTCAAGTTAGGTTAAGGGTGCGCATTTGCATATAGTATATAAGGATTATTTAAAATTATTTTGTTTATTTCATAGATCACCATGTCTAGTAAGGGTGATGACTTTGACCCTTATAAGAGCGTTAGTGAGGGTGATGACATTGATATTTCTTGGAACACTAGTGAGGGATCGTTGGAATCCACAACTGGGAGTCGTAGACGCTTAGTACCTAGTAGCTCAGAGAGATATCCTTTCAAAGTTCCTGATAACTGGAATCCCTCAAATTTAAGAGCATAGGTTCAGACACTTGAGAGTTCTAGTGCTAACGAGACCGACAAAAGCACTAGCAGTAATGATATGAATCTGTGCATAAGGAATTCTCTCTTGAGAGAGGTTGAGAGAGGTGCAGAGGCGAAAGAAAGAATGTGTATGGCGGGAGAAGATTTTCATAATTTGAGAGCACCTTCATTGGTTGTTAAGCATTTTCTTCTCGGGTTCAGAAGGAACGCAATACCCATAAGTGATGAAGAATATAGAAGGATCCAAGAAGCGCGGATCAGGGAACAAAGGGAAAGATCTCAAGAAATGAAAAGGGATTTGGAAAAGGATTCTAAGGAAAAACGGGAGTAAGAATTTTAACACTCTCATTGAGTTTTGTACTGACATGACTTTAGGGAGTTGTAGTAAACAAGGAAATAGTCATAATTATGTATGTAAAAGAACCAAGGACTTGTTCTGTTTTGTATAACTAGTGCGGATTATAAAATAGCTGTATAAATGGCTTGGTCGGTATAGTAACCTATGGTGTGATAAAAATAAATCAGTAAAATAGTTATTGGGAAAGTATACTTATCTTAGTAGTATGATTAATTGTTTTACATAGTCATGGTGGACTGATAGAAGAAAGGCAATAATGGATTAAGCAAGTACAAAGTCTGATAAGAAACTATTCATTTTATAAAAGTGATTAATCAAGAATTGATGAACAAAGTCAAACTCCTTATGACAAGTGGTATGCAAGCTAATGTATGTCTGGCTAAGAATAAATTATAGATCATTAACTAATAAGATTACATTGAATGTGGCAATTAAGGTTTATGAATATCAACAGCAAAGTATATTCAAAGCAAGGTATATGGAGACTAAAGTTCTAATTGAAAACTGTAATAGAAAGTTAACTTTACAAATAGCAGTCTCCATGATTGTAACAAATACAGAGGATTTTAATATATAGACATATGATAAATTGTCCAAGTTATAAATGGCCTTGAAAATGAATTTAGATAGTTTAAGCCCTTAACACATTTCTACTGAAGCATGTGTAGGAACAATTTGGAGGCATATGAGAGTGACATAAAGATAAAATTTATGAGTTGAAATGTGGTTATCGGTTTGAATGCTATATTTTATTATTGGAGTTTTCAGTGCATAAATGAAGTGTTAAGGTAGAGATGATCAGTAATGGATGATGGAAATAGATATATACATTAAGTAATCTTGTGTATGATGATATATATACTTGGAGTTATAATTTACAAGTCCGAAGCATTTAAGATACGATTAAATGGAATTAGTATTTGTCAAGATATATAAATCTTTTAATTAATTCCTGTGGAGCATGCGCGATAGTGAAATGGAGGAACATAACGCTGTAACACAATAAGGTGAAGTTATTATATATTATAGAAAAAATATTCTAAAGTGAAATTTGTTGATTGTTGACAAGGGTTATAGGATTGAATGAATTTGAAAATATTGATTTTATCTATCATGTGTGAAAGACCAAGAGAAAATAATTAGTTATGGAAAGATGGTGATGTGAACTTAGAGAAAAATTTATCGGGAAAGGATGCTTAAGGTAATAACTATAGATTGGAATACAATGTGACAAATGTGAAGTTGAATGTATGAATTGAATTGAAATTATTAAACTTGATTCAAATCTTGTAAATTGCAGTTTTAAGGTTCTAGGAAAGTATTGATATGAATTAGTTGAAAATTTTCCTTAAGGCCTTATACAATGGGATATAAGAGAAGGAAAAAGTTAGAAAGCTACCGAGATGGATAAATAAAGATGAATTAATATGTGTAATGTCAAGATGAACAATATGTTAACTAAAGTCAAATCTTAAGAAGTAAAGAAGATGAGAGATTAAACTATGTTAAAGACTAAAGAGAAAGTGATGGAAAGGTTAGATGAATGTACAGGATATTGATAAGAAATGTTGATACCAAATGATGATAGTGTAAATGGAGATTTCAAGAACGATATAGCAAATGGATATACATAGAATATGGTTATGAAAATTTCTAAATATTAATTTGATTTTGTTGGAAGGAAAGGATTAGTAGTAACACAAGTAAATTAATATTTATGTGCATGAAGGTAAGTGCACTATGTTAATTGAGTTGTTATGTTCCTATATAAATAGTGTTGGATCTATTGAGGTCTAAAGATATAAGTGTATGAATCAACTTAAGAATGAACATCAAGGATTATTATGACAGACGTGTGATCATGAAGTAAAAAGTTAATGAATAAATTTATTCTAAAGGTGAGCTTGAATTTTTCTGTGCATAGTATGATGAGTTACAGGATTAAAAGACTAAATGTAATAAAATGGTTAAAGGCGTTCTTTTCAGGGGAAGGAAAGGTTTCGGGTTCGAACCTCCCCGTGTCTAACTGCATGTTGCAAACTGCAAGGAAGATCGTCCGAAAGGGATGAGGACCCAAACATGACAGTACCTTGAAGAGATAATCTTTCAAGGAGGATGCCACAGGTGGAATTGGCAAATTGAGATTAAATGATTCGGAAATGTTAAATCTAGTGTAAATGCCATATAAAGTCTTATAATAGATATCAATATGTAAAGTACTAGAGAGATCAATTTAAAAAATCTATTGGGTTCAAAGTGTGATTTATGACATAAATAATCAAGTCAAGGAAAAATCTTTAGAACACTAATGATCTTATAAAACATACATGTGTATATAATTACAATTTGATGAAAATGATGAAGTGATATAATTATAAGTAGGATCAGAAGACTTAAGCATAATTAGGAATAATAGGAAAAGAGTATAAGTATGCGAATGGTATGGGACTATACATAGACATAATGAAGATGTTGATAAGAATTATGGAAATTATTCTATTGGATCTTGTTATAGAGAAAGATGAATAAAAGAAAATTTGTCCAAAGACATTTAAGAACAAAGACATTTATATATAATGAAAAGTATGGACATCTGAAAGATACGCATACATACGTGCGTAAGGAGTCAATAATATGATCAACTGTAGTAAAAGATTATTCATAAAGATTTAGAATTTGAACTCGATAGGTTTGATGAGTTGAATAGAAATGAAATGATTAAGAATCTTACTAGAAGTTGATTTATGGAGACCTAAGGAAATTTGGAAAAATAATTAAAGAAATGTAATTTATGGCAAGATTAAGCCATAAGAGATGGACTAATATGAATAAGAAGGTAGAAGCTATATAAATGAGTGATAAATATTAAGTATGTGGAAATAATTAAGACTAATAATTTTCTTTGAGGTTGAGAATACGTACAGAAATAAATATGGCATGCTAAAGATACTGCAGATATGATTTTAAAGGATAATGGTAGACAAGAGTGAAGTACTCAAGTTGACCCAAAGGTAAACAAATTGAAGTTCCCTACAATAAGAAATGACACGGGAAAGTAAATATCGGAGGATAAATTAATACCCCATCTTCTCTTCAGGTTTGATCAGTGAAATTTTGAGGATAAAATTTTATTTTAAAGGGGGTAGTGCTGTCAGACCCAGTCTTAGGATATGGTTATTATGTCGTTTATGTACTTGACAGCACATTCCCATATTAGAATGGTTAGACAAATCATTAAAGGTTGACATTTCACCTAGTGTTATGAGTAAGCTGATTAAAGCCTCGAACTGATCTAAACAGAGAATTAAGAATGAATTTGAGAAAACTAAAACTCCCGAAATGACTTAAAATAGTGATCGGAAGTTCAAGGGCCGATTTGGAGTCAATCGAGAAAATTGACCAATTAGGGGCAAAATGGTCATTTTGCCACTTAAAATTTAAATTGTGTTATTTGATGAAAATTTTGATCAAGATTAATCATTTGAAGTATAATGTGATCATTGGAAGTATAATAAGAGGTTTAGCAGTGAAAAATTTTAATTCTAGGTATTTTTGGAGCACAAGGGCAAAATGGTAATTTTACCACTTGAGGATAAAATTTGAATTTTTTAAGAGGATTTGGATCAAATTTGATTAATTGAAGTATGATATGAGAATGAGGAGTGAAAAATATGAATTTTGACAATTTTTCAAGTTTTGGGGCAAAAATGTAATTTTTCACTTTTACAGGGGTAAAAGTGTAATTTTTGAAAATTACTCCACCAAGATTTTGGCTAAGTCTAGAAACTTCATTTAAACTATGGATAAGTGAAGAAAAATGTGTGGTGGAGAAAAAAAGTCAAATGGATGACTAATGAAAAAATAAATTAATAAAAAATTCACATGTAATAAAATTAAATAATATTTTAATAAGCTTATAAAAGGCTTAAAAATTCAGCCAAGAACACTTTTGAGGGTCGGCCAAAACAAAGCAAAGAAGGAAGAAAAGAAAACATAAACCCTAGGCTGAAAATCAAAGGGAAATCAAGAGAATTCAAGGAATCAAGCTTGAAAAAGATAAATTTCTTAATTTTTCTTAGTGTTCTTCACTACCCATGCTTTCTTTTCCATTTTTCATGCAAAAATCACAAGTGGGTATGACAAACCCATGCTGGCTGAACATGGAGGAGAGAGATTTGAGCTTGAATCTAGTTAGATAATTAGCTAGGTAGTGTTTTCGGTTAGTTTGGTAATGTGTAGTATACAAAACAAGCAAGAAAAAATTCAATTTTCTCTTGAAACCCATTATAGCCGAATATTATAGGGGATGAATGGCTGCTGAAATTGATGCTAAATTGAGGTATTTAAGTGAGATTTGATGAATTAGGAATATAGAAATTAAATAGGAATTTTTGGTACAAAGATACAAATTTTACCTAATAGGGGTAAAAGCATAATTTGTGGTCTAGGACTGATACACTGACCCACATTTATAGTAATTGAGTATTGTGGATATAATTAGACTATTAGAAATTGAAATGGGTCAAATCGGAGTTAAATTGAGGATTTTAGCAATTTAGACAGTGTGTAGGCGAGTCGATCGGACACCGTGATTAAACGACTGTCCGAACCATTTTTTCCCATTTCCATGCATCATGTAGAGTCTGAAATCAATTATAGTGGTTTGACACAAATAATTGAAAATGTGTCAGAAATTATGTATAAGTGGTGGGTCCCCCGGACGCGAAAAAAAATTCAGTATAGTGGAAATCGAAAGTAGGAGTATTTTGCACTTCTGACGAGGTGAGTGGATAAACTATCTTCTGTAATATCTAGAATGTTTTTATATATGAATTTTATGCTTTTTAAGGCATGATAAATTTGAAGTATAAAGTATTATGATTTTCAATTAAAATGTGTTTTGATGAAATATGATTAAGTAAATGAATTTTATAAATTATTTTGAAAGGAAATATTGTTTTGAAATTAAATGTTGATTTTATTAAAATGGAGTATAAGGAAACTTGGTGAGTTACGAATCTTATGTGCTATTAAAATTGTGGCTTATGATCTTGGGAAGCATGCTCGCTGGATTTATATTTACGTGAAATATGTGATTGTTTTCCCTTGTCTAAGTATACTGGGTACAATTTTATTGGCCATGTTATGCTGTAAAAATTTTGTTTATTGGTGGGTTGATTAGTCACTGCAGTAATGGGGGTTTCCGTGGACTGCCTTGAGGAGGACCACGGTAAACCCAGTTATTATTTTACCTCGGTACGAGAGACGTGGAGGGTAACTCCTGAGGTAAAGATCGAGTTCACTTCACGCCGATCCACCACGTGAAGTTGAACTTAGCCAACGCCAAGGATTGGCTGTATTTTCAAGTATAATATGATCTTAACAGCTTTGGCGGACTCGGTTGGATGCCCTAGGCCAAGGCATCATCGAGTAAGAGTTTTAGCAATAGCCTGGTTTTCAAAGAAATCATAAGCTCTAGCGATTTAAGGATTTTGATGATTTTTATTGAAATTTGAAATGTCTTATATGAGATAAAAATCAAAGTTGTGCTATGAACTGCTCAATTACGTGATGTTTTCCTTTTTCTCCATCTACTCGACTTTAGATGTCGTAGATGGTAATTATCTACTCACTGGGTTGTAAAACTCACCACCCTCTCTTCCACCCGTTTCAGGCTCGAAACTATTGATAGACACTCGCATTGCATTGAGAGGCTAGTTCGAAGTCGCATTCTAGCGAACAAAGGTACACAGTTGTACATAGTGGGGCCCATGTGTCATTGTAATTAATATACATACTTTGTTTATCTGTAATACAGTATGTATAAATTTATTTTACGTTCATGTGCTGAAAATTGATTTTTGATATTTCTAAAAATATTGTTTTACAATAAAATGTAATATTTTTATTTTATTCTATTATCTAAAAATTTTATTTTAATAAGGGTTTCCGGTATCAAAATTTATTTTCGATCATGAATTATGTTTATTTTACTTGTATGTAACGTTTTTACCGATTTTGAAATTTTAGAACAAAAAGGACGAAAATGCCCCTATGTGGAAAATTGTGCATTTTGATTGTTTTGATCCGAAATATGATTTTATTCTTCAAAAAAAAATGTTACTTGGAAACTAATAACCACGGGCGAGATGAAAAACTGGTACGAGAGCTTTACGAGGTCTCAATAGGGTAGTCGGGGGAAGAATGCCTATCGAGACATCGCGACGGTTGTCTCAAATTCGAGGGTGGTTCCAGGTCGTGACAGTATTGACCTAATTCGATCCGTCACCCGATTAATTGGCCAATACGTCCAATTTAATTCCAATTAACTCCATTTCTTTTTCAACACTTCTAATTCCTCAAACACAAGTCAAATAACATAAAATTTAGCAAGATCACCTTCACATTTTCTCATGGAAATTTCGGCCATGGTGGGTGCATCAACACCATGACTTTTCCTACTTGGTTTCTACACCATAATTCATCAATTCATTGCCAATTCACTTGAAATAAAATCAAACCCACCATCAATTCTCCACATGTAAGGTTCGGCAATGAAGGGTAGGTATTAATCATGCTATTTTTCTCACTTATTTTCTTTCTAAACATAACAAACTAACTAAAAATACTAACATATATTGAAATCTAACCAAATTCAAGCACAAAAACCCTCCCCCCATATTCGGTCAGCCATGATACCCATTTGTAAACTTGCTTCTCAACCATAGAAAATGAAAAGAAATGCATGGGTAATGTAGATCTCAAGCAAAAATCAAGAAATTTTTCATTTACTAGCTTGATTGCTTGAAATCCAAAAATTTCCCTTTGAATTTCTCCTCCTAGGGTTTTGTTTCTTTCTTTTCTCTTTGGTTCTTGCTTTGGCCGAATATGGGAAGTGTAATGGGGAAGATATGGGCTGATTTTTAAGTTAAATAATAAAATAATTCAGGTTTGCCAAGTGTCATCATTTAATTGCTCTAAAATTTAAATATTTATCCTTTAAACTTTAATTTTCCACCACATAAAATGCCATATTTATCCACACCAATAATGAGTAAAATTCATAAATTTGACAAGTGTGTGTGGGGGTGAAAATTACAATTTTGCCCCCGAGGTAGCAAAATGACGATTTTACCCCTATGCTATGAAAAATACCGAAATTAAGATTTTTCACTTTTCAACCTTAAATTATACTCCATATGATCAATCTTAGTCAAATGTGGTAAAAATATTTTTCTAAAAATTCCAATTTCATCTTTTGGTGGCAAAATGACCATTTTGCCCCTATATAGTCAATATTCCAGATTGACTCCAAATCGGACCTTTAACTCCGAATCACTATTTTAAATCATTCTGTGGGTTTTAAAATTCTCAAATTCATCTTAGAATCTCTATTGGAACTAGTTCGATGTTTAAATCCACTTGATTGTACCACTAGGTAAAATATCGATCCTTTTGAAAATTTTTCAGATGTGTTTCAAGTATGCAAGCATTCTATCTACGGGTCTTATAGAGGTTGAGGCCTCACAAAAGTAGTGGAATAGGTTTACCTTTACCCAACTTCTCAAATTTAGTTCTTGAATAATGCACTTTTGGTATAGCCTTCAAACATGTGTAACATTTGTGAGTTCTTCATTCTGGTCCTTTGTTGTTGCATTTTGAACTAAACAAGCTTCAAGGAGTTTCTTTGGATTTTCCATATCAATAGCCTCTTTAGGTAACTCATCCACTGTATCCAAAAAAAGAATATGAGGCATATATGGCTTGACTTGTGGTAGTGTAAATGCTTTCTCTTTTTGCTTAATTTCTTCATCTTGAACTTGATTACTAAAAGTATTTTCTTGATCTACTTTTTTTCCATCATATTGAGGTTAGTTATTGATGGCACTAGGAAGTTGGCCCACGTATGTCTCAAGATTTCTAATTGATGTTACTTGATTTTGAATTGATGGCATCAATCTTTGCCATGAAGGTATCAGTCTTTGTCATGGAGGCATTAGTCTTTGTCATGAATTACATGAACATATCCTCCATTAAAAGCTTATGCTTCGGCATAAGGGCTCTTACTTGTGATTAAAAACCGTTATGGAAAACAAGTTATGATGAATATGTAGAACGCTTATCATTATTCCATGAAAAATTTTAGTGATTCCACCTTAAGTTGTAACTGTTGGATTATGAATTATTTTGCTGGCCATTGAAGTTTCCATCAAATTGCATTGATTCATAATAGGTTGTACAACAATCACCTGAATGCTTATCTCCACAAAGCTCACATGTCACAGAAGGACTCTTGAAAACATTAACACCGCAAGTGTTATTTTTTTGAGATAAAGCATCTACTTAAGCGATCAAACCACTGATTGCATCCAATTCATAATCACTAGCAACCTTCCTAGGCATAAATTTTTCAAATGGCCACTGATAGTTATAATAATTCATCATCTCAACCAAAAGTACATGAAAACAAAGAAAAAGAAAATAAAAGTCTAAAGTAAGATTAGGAATGCTTCGTATTAATATCAACAACAAAGATTTAAAAATCAATTCCCCAAAAAACGGCCCCAAAAATTTGTTGTTGATTTTTCACACAAGTGCACATATCGCAAACAAGTAATATAGTAGAAAGTAGAATTCGTTCCTATAAAGAATTAAATTAATTCTTAATGTTAACTATTAGAATTAACACACTCTAATCTTATTCAAACAACCTAATTTTAAAATTATAAAAAAGAAAAATTAAAACTAGTCATCTAAAAATAATCTAAAATCAATAAGCAAAATTACCTTATTAAATTCGAGTGACTACTATATCTAAGATTATGATATCCCTCAACACTTTATCTGAATATTGTCTCTCTCTCTTAACTTAGTTTAATGGATTTAGCTACAAATCCAGAGTCCTAAATTATTTAAAAGTCTTTGTCAAGTTTATCATAAAAATATCTCTCCCATTTAACTTACTCTATGTCTATGCAAATTAAATTGAAGAATGATTCATTAAGTTTGTACTCTAATCCAGGGTACGTATGGCTTATAATATATGTTTACCTTATATGTAAATCAAACCACCTAATCAACTAAGTGCAATTGATCATACGCTATTCTATTCAAGATCTACCTAAATCTTCTTCATCAGGGTTTAACTTAGATTTTCAATTCAATCTAATTAGTGGCCAATCAACTAGAAGTATTAAGAACATAATAAAATAAATAACTTAAAACCATCAACCATAAGCAAAAAAGAGATAAATAAATCAAACTACGTATTGAGTTCAATCATAATCTTAGATATATAATTTAGTTCCTCATCAAGTCACACATCATCATTGGATTAAGTTTAAACATTAAAATCAAATAAAGAAAATAAAAGAATAACAAAAAGATAAAAGAACCAAAGAATTGTAATCTTGATCTCCCAAATCTTCTTGAATCCCTTTTGATTTCTTCTCAACTTCAATGAGACTTTTTTCACTGATTTTTTGGTTACGCTCAGCTCAAAATCTGCTTTTTCATTGTTTCAAAAGTTTTCGAAAAGGTTGTTTTTATATGACTTTGAAGTTAAGCCAAGTTGCATGAAGAAAGAAATCAATTCTAACTAGGATTTCCTCATCAAAGTATGTGAGCCACGAGCTACCTCCTTCAAGGTTGTGGCCTCGACCTTTTAATTATCAAAAATTGTAATTTCTCTAAGACTGCTACAACACTTTAAATTCAACAAGATTTTTAACCACGTTTCAGGTCGAACTGGGCAAAGTGGTAAATAGAAAAGTTGTATATTTTTTTCTTATTTTTCCAATAGGTGAAGAATCATCTCATTAGGAGTTTTGTATAGAGAGTTATGATCGAAATATTAAGATATATGCAGTAGAAGTCTACATCTCAAAATTGCTCTCTTTATTCCATTAAAAGTCTTCCTTTATTAAACACCTACAAAAGCACAAATAAATAAATAACAACCTATTTTAGTCACATTAACACCAATTTAAGCATAAAATTAACTAAGATTAGATTGACTCACCTAAATTAATTAACTTAAAATAATTTAAATAAAACTTACTAATTTATATGCATTATTACAAGAGCTAAACTAAATTATTATCAAAATTAAGACCAAATAACTCTATATTATAAAGTTATCAATGGTTAAAAGATCACTCCTATCAATGTCCTTACACCAATCATTGCCCTTGGGTTTGGGTCATGACAAAATTAGTATCAAAGCAACTAGGTCTGTCTAAGTCTTAAGCATTTTGTTTCGAATAAACAGAGTTGGGTTTTTGTGTCATGTTTTGTTTTGGTTTGTGAACTATAGCATAACCCGTGAACGAGAGACTAAATTGATTCCCTTATTTGTTTAAAATCTACCTTTCTGTTCACCATATTAAGTTTAGTGTTTGCTCTTTTCCAGGTCAAGACTAAATGGCTAGGGCCATGGTAGAGCAGGATGCTCTCGTTGATGCATCTACGAGACCACAAACTTTCACTATCAAGGGGCATGGCAAGTAGGTTAAGACTGATAGATTTGTTAATGATGAGGTACCCATAGAAGAGCCCGTTGATGCTTAGTCTCAAGAGGTGAGAGACAAGGTACCCACTGGGAAGTCGACCTTGGCAGATGTGGTGGCTAATTTATAAGGGGTTAATAGGGTCATGGAGATGATGGCCAGTCGCTTGGATGACCTTTAGAGGTGAGTCGAGAGTTGACAACTAATGCATGCTACATATAGCTTTCAGGGTCAAGATGGTTGATGATAGTTAGAGTCTACTAAAGGGACTACTAAAGTTTCGCTACCAAATTTCCTTAGAATGAAACCACTCGCATTTTCTAGCTTTGATGCAATAAGAACCCTTAGATTTTCTTGGATGAGATGGAGAAATTTTGAATTACTTTGGGATCTTTTAGCCTGTGTTTAGTGAAGTTAGCTAGTTTTAAGTTTAAAGATATGGCCTATCAGTGGTATCAATCTTTTCAAAAAAGTAGACTAGTCGGCATTGACCCATTGACTTGAAAGGAATTTACTGCAATCTTTCTAAGTTGATTTTTACTGGATACTGTGCGAGGTACCAAGGCGTGTGAGTTTGAGATGTGGGTAGCTTTTCTCAAGGTAAAGCATTTGAATCTGTACACTAGGAAGTAGATGGTAAGGGATCATTTAGAGTTTTTGCTTGGACACCTCAAGATGATTAGATGACCAATGTCGTGGTTTCAAGTATCTTTTTTATTTGTGGTTCTGAAGCACGTGTTCTGTTTGATCTTGGATCTATACATTCCTTTGTGTCTCTATGCTTTGTTGCAAAATTGGGTGTTCACAGTAGTTTGATGAAAGTCGGTTTCGTAATAACTACTCCATTTAAGGAAATTTTTGTAACCCAATTTGAGTATAAGTCTTATGTGGTTCAAATAAGAGATAAGGACACACAAGCCACTTTGATTTTGCTTGATATGTTAGACTCTAATGTGATTTTGTGTATACATTGGCTATTTGCAAATTTCGCTAGCATGGATTGCTATCACAAGCTAGTTAGATTCAACTACCCCGTGGAGCCGTCTTTTAGCATTCGGGTGGTCACAATATTGCTTCAACCAATTTGGCTTCTGCCATGACAACGAGGAAATTGTTGCAACATGGATGCCAAGTATTTTTAGTGATTATTAAAGACACTCAGGTGGAGGTCGAAAGTGTGGCCAATGTGCCCATAATTAGAGAGTTTCTTAATGTGTTTCCAAAAGAACTACCCAACTTACGTTTAGATAGAGAGGTTGAGTTTTGTATAGATTCGGTGAAAAATACCCAATCAATATCCATTGTACCATACTGAATGACATTAACAGAACTTAAGGAACTCAAGGATCAGTTGAAAGATTTGTTGGATAAGGATTTTATACGTCCTAGTGTGTCACCATGGCATTAACAAACAATATTGTTTATGAGGAAGAAAGATGGATCACCCAGGCTATGCATCTATCGATAACTTAATAAAGTAACAACAAATAATAAGTATTCACTTCCTTGTATTGATGATTTGTTTGATCAGTTATAAAAAGCACAGTGTTCCTCCAAGATTGATCTTTATTCTGGTTACCACTAACTCAAGATTAGATAAAAAGATATGCTTAAGATTGCATTCGTACTAGGTATGGACATTATAAGTTTTTTGTTGTCTTTAGGTCTTACAAATGCCTTAGCAGCTTTTATGGACATGATGAATTGGGTGTTCAAACCATATCTAGAAAGTTTTGTGGTGGTATTCATTGATGACATTTTGGTATACTCAAGGAGTAAGGACGAACACGAACAACATCTTAAGATTGTGCTCTAAGTGTTAAAAGATCACCACCTGTATGCCAAATTCTCCAAGTGTGAGTTTTGGCTTGATAGTGTTAGCTTTTTAGGTCATGTAGCTTCCCAAGAAAGAGTTATGGTAGACCAAAAGAAAATAGAGGCAATGGAGAAATGACCAAGGCCAACCTTTGTGATGGAAATTCACATCTTTTTAGGCTTAGTGAAATATTATAGACGATTTGTCAAAGATTTCTCTAGACTCACAACACTAGTGACTAGACAAACTCAAAAGAATGTGAAGTTCCAATAGAACGAAGCTTGTGAGGAGAGCTTTGAAAAGCTCAAGAGTTGTCTTACTTTAACACCTATACTTAGCCTACCATAGAGTGTAGTGTGGGTATATGGCTTATTGTGACGCCTCACGTGTTGGTTTGGGATGTGTGTTGATGCAACATGGCAACGTCATAGCTTATGCCTCTAGGTAGTTAAAAAAGCATTGGCAAAACTATCCTGCTCATGACTTATAGATGATCATCATTATGTTCAAACATAGGATTTAGCGACATTGCCTTTTTGACGAAACGTGAGATTTACACTGATCTAAAGAGTTTCACGTACATTTTTTGGCATAAAGATCTCAATCTTAGGCAACGCTGACGGATGGAGTTGCTTAAGGACTATGATTGCACTATTTTATACCATCTGGGGAAGACCAATATGGTAGCCGATGCTTTGAGTTGGAAGTTTATGAGGAGTTTAGACCATATCACCGTTGTTAAGAGACTTTTGGTAAAGGACATCCATTGTTTAAGAGACATGGGAGTACATCTTAAGGTCAATGATATTGATGCTATATTTAGACCTATCAATATGGGCTGGTCGAGCCCAACCCACTGTAGGTTGAGAAAAAATGGGCTGGGCTTGGCCAGCCTATTTTTTAAATGGGCTATCAAAATCCCAATCCAACCCATCCCTTGCTAGCCCATTTCCTTTTTTCAAAAAAAAAAAACCATTTTTACAAATTTACCTAACAAACTCCATATCAATAAAATTGTTCCATGATTTAATCCATAAATTGAATAATAAAAATATGTTACAAACAAATAAATTACACCAAACATAAATAAGCAAATAAATTGCACTAAACATAAATAAAGTTTCAATCTTTAAAATAAACTACAATCCCACCAACATAAGTAGATAACCAAATAAATAGAAACTTCAAGATTCATTTATGTCCTCCTTAATCTTCATCCTCAAGCAAAATATTTGAATCTTGTTTAGACAGCAATGATGTCTCAAGGTCTAAATCATTATTATCTAATATTCATTGTCATAAAAGAAAAAGAGATAATGAGTTTCAATCTTAACTAAAATTATTAATTTGACAAGCAAAAATTAAAGACATTAAAATATATAAAATAAACAATACCGTCAGTAGCCAAAGAAAAGCCATGCAACCAATTTTTCGTGCAAACAAGCATTTGAACATTTTCATGACAAAAGGAACTTTTAAACTTGTTGAGAACATGGCCACTAATACTAAAAGTAGACTTTGATGCTACCGTAGTAATCGGAATGCTCAATACATTCCCGTGCCACAATAGAAAGATTAAGAAAGCGCTTAATATTATCCTTCCAATAATTAAGCACATTCAAGTCTTCAAACACTTCATAATCAAGCTTCGCCTCATCTAAATAAACATCCAACTCAAACTTTCCAGCAATAAAAATTGTTTCATTTTGAAACATTTTAAACTCTTACTATTTTTATATACATAGACAAAAAAAAAAGCAATTATCAAAACAAAAGTAAAGTAACATAAATTCTCATGTAATAAAATGTTAGAAAGACAAAAAACTTACACTAAAGATCTTTGATGCTTTAGGTTTAGTTCCCCTTCTGGTTTGCTTAGGCAAATTACTCATTGAGTGAGAAGAAATACTTGATGATGCACGAGTGTTGTTTGCATATTCTTCAAAGAGCTTGTACAACTTTGTCTTCACATTTTCTAACTTTCCATGACAAGTAGAAGTGTTAATCTTAAAATAGCAAAATTTTAAGAAATCAAGATTCAACCTTGGGTCAATAATAGTTTCAAATGCAAGCACTACTCTATAATCCTTCCAATACTTGTCAAATTTCATTTTCATCCTTTGAGACATATCTTTTATAACCTCATCTTCAATATGCAAATTCTCATTTAAAATATATTCAAATTTCCAAACTTGCATGAAATACAAGTTGGAAGTTGGATAAAATGAACCGGATATTAAGTTTGTGGTTTTATAAAAAGGCTCCAAGAATTCATAAATTATCATTACTCTCCCTCATTCCTCATCAAATGGATTATATTTATAAGTTCTATCAATAAATTGGAGATTGGCAAAAGCTTTTTGATATTTGATTGCACTTTCAAGCATCAAATATGTTGAATTCCATCTAGTTGACACATCTAAATGCAACCCAACACCTACATCAATGCTAACTTGTTGAACACATTCTTGAAACTTTTTCATCATCTCATCCAATGCATTTACATGTTCCACACTCTCTCTAATTTTAAGTAATGCTTCATTGACTATTTTCAAGCCCTCATGAACAATAAGATTTAATATACGAGCACAACAACATATATGAAAGAATTCACCATCACAAATCAAGCTATTTTACAAATGAAAGTAGCCTTTCATGACAGCTTGCATGTTACCATTAGTAGAAGTATTATCTAAGTAAGGGAGAAAACTTTTTTAATTATTTCCCATTCTTTCAAACAATCAAACACAGTGGCAACTAATTCAACTCCAGTGTGTGGAGGAGGCATACAACAAAAGTTAAGTAACTTGTTACATAACTTCCAATTTTCATTGCCAAAGTGAGCAATCAAACAAATATAACCCTCACAAGTAGATGTTGTCCACAAATCAGAAGTTAAACAAATTCTATTAGGTACCTTGACCATAGCTTGTTTAAGTTTCTTTTTCTTTCTCAAATAAATCCTCTAGACATCAAATACAACAGTATTTCTAAAATGCATCACTATATCTGAATTTACATACTAGGCCCAAGCTCTAATCTTATCATATTCAATAAAAGCATAAAACAAGTCATGCTTAATAATGGCTTCAGCAAGAATGTCACGTGAAATCCTAAGATCAAATTTTCTAGCCCTTACTTTCCTTTCATGATCAATAAGCATTTGATGTGGATTAAATAAGAAATAAATTTACAAGTTTTAATGTGACGATGCAAATGTGAAGTGCTATAATTAAAGCCACCAGGTTTAGGACCAACCTCATATTCCGTTTTACAACCATTACAAGTTGCCCTTTATACTCCATCTTGTTTTTTGCCTATTTAAGTGAAATAACACCAAACATTTGAAGTTTTTTTTTTTGACCTTCTTACTCAATTGTTTAGATTCAGATATATGGGATTGGGAGGGAATTTCTTCCTCATTCAAAACTTTCACATCATCATCCAAATTTACACAATTTTTAATTGATTGATCCATCATCATCGCCTTCAAATAATATAAACATGAATAATAATATTAAAAATTTACACCAACCAACAACAATATTTATTTATATATGATTAAATAAAATTTAAATAAAATAAACAAGGAGAGAAAAATTAGTAAATAAATTTGGGTCTAAATATTTATAGGTTAGGAAGTCTAAATCAAAACAAAACATCTCCCCTATCCTTATGTTTACTTCTTCTTTTTTTTTTTTTGTAATACAACTAAAGCCAATCTCTAATAGGAAAATATCTAATGTTAACATCTTTTTGGTGCAAGTTTGACATTAACCCTTTAATTTTTTTCCCCTTGAAAAGCATAGACAACTCTTTCTTTAAGAGTGTTGGGATGGAATGGTAGTGAGTTCATATTTGATGATTATTAAAGGTCGTCTTTTGTATTGTTTTCTTTTTTTTTTTTATGTTGGGACCACTTTGTCTGCCTAGTGACTTGATTTTGCTTATTAGGTTAAAGATTGATTTTCTTGGAGTGGATTTATTATAAATATCTAAACAACTATCTCTTTTGTTCTTTACTACTTTTAGGGTTGTGGTAAGCATAAAGGAAAAACTATTAAGAAACATCAATCTATCATTGGACCTAGGGATAAGTTGTGAAAGGAATAAAAAAGATTGCAAAAACCATGCAATGCAAGTGAGAATTAAATGTGGAAACAAAAAGAGCAACAAATAATGACAAATATTTCATGTACTAAAACATGTGAAATAATGATGCTATACAACAAATTCCCATTGGCAATTAGAATTTCTTTTGAAAGGCAGCTAATTAGAATAATTAATCATCACTACTTTATATATATATATATATATCTATATATATATATATATATTTCATGCAACCATATTAGTTATATATACTTTGAATAACATGGGGACAAGGGTTGACTATTAAGACTTACGGTTGTTTATAGAAAATAATTTATTTGATTAAGAAAAAAAACAAAAACAAGGAAGAGTAACTGAACATGATCTATATCAACAAACATCCCCAAATCCTAACAATCCCAAACCAATCTTCAATTACCTAGAATAAAAAAAGAAGAAAAGTAAAAGTAGTAACAAATAAAGCATGTATAAAGGAGAAAACAAAATAAAATACTAAATCATAAAAAGAGAGAGAAAAAAAATCCCTCAAAATATAATGTTTTTGGCAAAGAAATCAAAGAGAGGAATGGATCATTTAAGATCTAAAAGTATTGTCCTGAAAAACACAAAAGATATATAGATAGAAACAAAAAAACAAAAAGAAGGAAAAAAGAAGAGAAAAAAAATAGGATGCAATCATGAATATGGTAGTAGTATAGTGAAAGAAGAATAGGGAAAATAGGACTATAAAGTGAAAGAAAAGAAAGGGAAAATGGGACAGTAGAATGAGTTAGGTAAGTTGGCAGAGCAAAAAAAAAAAAGAGCTAGTGGATTTGGCCACTTGGAGATTCTTTTTTTCTTTTGGCTCATTGGGTTGGCCCGCCCCAGCCCGAGATAACCCAATGATCAAATGGGTTGGCCTATCTAGGCCCAGTTCTAATATGGGCTTGAAAAATTCAAGCCCAACCCAACCCATCCCATTTTTAATAAAAAATAAGCTGACCTAATGGGTTAGGCCCATTTTGACAAGTTTAACTATATATAGTACACTTTTGAGTTAGGATTATGATACTTGATCACATTAAAGAAGCCCAAGATAAGGATGAACGGGTGACAAAGGCCTTAAATGGTGCTTACACGAATAAGGGGCAGCACTTAGTCAGAAATACCAATCGGTTACTCCACTATGAAACAAAAGTGTATGTGCCGAATTTAGATGGTCTCAAAAGGGAGATTCTTGCGGAGGCACATTTGTCAGCTTATGTTATACATCTCGAATCCATTAAGATGTACCATGATTTGAGAGAGGTATACTAATGAGGGGTATGAAGAAAGATATAGTTGAGTTTGTGGCTAAGTGTTAGTATGCTAAACATCAAAAGCTCGTAAGTTTGCTATAACCTTTACCCATTCCTGAGTGGAAGTAGTAGCACATATCTATGGATTTTGTGATAAGGTTACCTCACACTAGTATAGGGTATGATTCCATTTGGGTTATTGTAAACAGATTGACTAAGTCCTATTATTTCTTATCGGTGTGATAAGACGACCTAGTATGCAAGGCTATATATTGAGGAAATAATGCAATTACACGAGTTCCAATTACCATAGTTTCAAATAGAGGTACCGGTTCATTAGTCAATTTTGGGATAAATTCCAAAAGGCTATAGGAACCAAGCTAAATTTCAGCAATACCTTTCATCCTCAAATCGATGGACAATCTAAGAGAACTATATAGACCTTGGAGGATATGTTACGGGCTTGTGTTATTAATTTTGGAGTTACTTGGGATTAACACTTGCCTTTGATAGAGTTCACTTATAACAGCAATTGCTAGGTTAACATTGAGATGGCGCCTTATAAGGCATTACACAGGCATAAATGTAGATCACCTATCGCTTGGTTTTGAGGTTGGTGAAAAGAAGTTACTAGGACCAGAGATAGTTCAAGAAGTCTGTCAAATCTCGATCTCTATAGACCCGTAACTAAAAGTAGACACGGTAACACGAACTAAGGGTAATTTCATCATTTTTTTGAGTGAGCTCCTAGAAGTAGGTTTCAAACAATATTTCTCTCCATCTTAGATAACCCTTAGATATAAATATCTAAATTCCAACAGCTTCTCCTCATTTTCCAATAGCTTTTTCTTCACATATTTATTTCCGTCTTATGTTTCTTCATCTTCCATGGAGGTTTTTTTTCAAGCTTCCATAACTCTCTCTCAAGTTAGCCTTAAATTTTCATGCTTTGTGTATCTTTTTACAAGTCCTTTGCTCTTACTCTTTCCCTTTAAAACCCTCAAAAGTCTTACCTTAATACTTTCTCTCACTAGCTAGGTGTTTTAGAGAGAGAAAGAGAAACCTTCCATAATAGCTTGGGAATTCTTGAGGAATTCAATTACAAATCTAGCAAGGTGAGTAATGAAATTGAGTTGATTTTTAAATTGGTTAAGGATGGCTAGTGGGTAGAATTGTGAGGGTTTTATTATTGAGATTGATTATTCATTTTAGTCTAACTAGAGTAGTGCAAATAATAGCCATTTAATAGTAGTTAGAAGCTAGCTAGAAATGAATATAGAACTTGGTTTAAGAAATAGCTTTTAGAATGGTATTAATGCCAAGTTGGGTTGAATGTGATATTGTTGTGTGATAGGTTCCAATGAGGCTCCACATCTCTATTTGAAACATTAGTCGAAGCTAGTGTCAATCAAAACGAAAATAAAGACCGGTAAGTGAACTTGCATTAAAATTGCTTGGAAAATAAACACATGTATGTTGATTGTATCACTTGAAATGTTTTAATTGTTTTAGCTTCAAAACGTGCACGGGAACAAGCTTTTATTGAAATGTTTATGCGTTATGAAATGTGATTGTAATGAATTTGCAAAATCCCTTTATATATCGATATGTATATATATATATGTATGTATTGTACATTTGTGGATGATATTGTGTAATGAATATGACCGTGCGTGTGCATGATGCGGGGCGATGCACATGCGGGTGATCACTAAGTATGACCATGCGTGTGCACGATATGGGGGGATGCATTCGCCGGTGATGACAGAGTGTGGGAATGTGGAGGATGACATTAGTTGTGCGTGATGTGGGGTTGCACATGAGCTGGTAATGTGGTGGTGATATTTGTGGTTATATATGTGTAAATATACTTATGAAATAGAAAGTTTATGAATATGGTTTATGGTTGTAATGTATGTGAATCACGTATGTTGTACCTTGAAAAATGCTAAGTATTTTAATTTGAGTTTATTGCAGCAAAAATGGTTTCCTTTGTGTTCAACAAAAACTTTTCTTTTTATGCTCTATTTCTAGCTGCAGCAAGATTGTTTTTGGCTACAGCCAGAAACTCTCGAGTGGTTTAAGAGTTCTATGCTCTACTTTCACTTTGATAATTTTTTTACCATCTTCCAGTCAGAATTGGGCAAAGTGGTAAACACAAAAGTTGTAGCCAATCTCTTAGATTTCTAATGGTCCAAAAATCATGTCAATTGGACCTTTGTAGTGTGAGATATCCTTGCAAAACTGAACCATATGCAAACCCAGAATACCTTTCTGCTGCAGTGAGAGTGCTTTCATTTTGAAAACATATTTTAACCACCTTCTAGTTAGAACTGAGCAAAGTGTCAACATCAAAGTTGTATCGCAACCTCTTATCTTTCTAATGGTCTAAAAATTAGGTCTATTGGACTTTTGTACCGTGATATATGCTTGAAAAACCGAAACATATGCAAACCCAGAATACTTTTTTACTACAGTGAGAGTGCTTTCACTTTGAAAAATATTTTAACCACCTTCCAATTAGAACTGGGCAAAATGGTCAACGTCAAAGATATAGCCCAACCTCTTATCTTTCTAATGATCAAAAATAATGTAAATTGGACTTCTGTAGTGAGAAATATACTTGAAAAACTGAAACATATGCAAACCAAGAATGCCTTTCGCTGCAGCGAGAAATATGCTGTCACATTGCTGCCTTGCTTAGTTTTAATATAATTTTTTTCTTTTACTCCTTTATCTTCATGATTGAGCATGGGTTTCTACAACATTAAGATTTTACAAAGTGATGTTTGAAATAAAGGGTTTTAATAAGAGGTTAAACTAAATTGCATTGTTTTCAAAATAAATGCATCATGATTTTCAAATTTTCCTTATCGTTGCTTGTTCCCTTCTTATGTTCACTCCCTGAATTTATACTCACTGTTTTCAACTTCATGATTTCAGATCTGGAGGTGGTTGAGACCTAGATAGAGGTGTCCCCGTATGACCTTTGGTAGGTATCAATGGCATTCAATAGCTGCGCACTCACCGTGGTCATTCCGCTGGACGTCAAGGGTCATTTTTGTTTGCGAATACATTTATGTGATGTAAAGTATTAAGTTACATGTCTTAGACACTATATGTATATTTTGATTGGTAATGCCACTATGAATTGGAAATGGTTAACTTTATTTTGAGTTAGTATAAATACAAGTATTTGAAATTTATAAGTTGAAACTATGAAATGTGACGTTAAGAGTAGTTAATGGAATGTTGAGCAAGGTTATATAAATAGGCTTGCTTGGGCTTAGTGGGCTATGCCCATTGGGTCCAAGCCCCGATCATGGCCCAAAAATTAGGTCGTGTAAAAGTCATCAATAAGATTCGATTGATTTGAAATAGGTTGTTAACAGCTCAAAGTCGACAAAAATCATATGTCAACCATAGGCATCGAGACTTAGAGTTTGAGGTGGGTGACCATGTATTCTTGAAGGCTTCACCTATTAAGGGAATCATGAGATTCGGAAAGAAGGGTAAATTGAGCTCGATATATATAGGGCCATTTAAGATCCTAAAGAGAGTCGATGTAATAGCTTTTAGATTGGCACTACTTTCGAATCTTTCCAATATTCATTTGATGTTTCATGTGTCTGTGCTTCGTAAGTATAGCCTCAACCCATCTCACATGATTCGTTATGAGGAAATTCTCCAAGACAATGATCTGTCATATGAGAAGGTACTAGTACATATCTTGGATAGATAAGCAAAACGATCATGGACCATGGATGTAGCTTAGATGAAAGTCCTTTGGCATAACCACTTTGATGAGGAGGTGTCTTGAAGTTAAGGGCAAGATGTGCGCAAAGTACCCTTACCTATTTCAAAACTGAGGTAAGTAACTCTTGATTTAAATTCGAGGATGAATTTTTCTTAAAGAGGGAGAATGTGAAACTTGTACTTTTCGTTGCTTGGATAAATTAGACAATTAAATTAATGAGCTTAAGAAATGCTTTTGTTAACTTAATTTCATCCTTGAGAATTCACAATTAAAGGTTATGGAGGTTGTGGAAGGAATTAGAATGGGATTAAGCCTTAAATGAACAATTTTTGTAAATTTAGACCTAAGAAGTCAACCCGAGTGCATAAAGGGTCGATCCTGTGAAGTACAAATAGGGGAAGTTCATACATTAGGTCCAAGATTGACTATAGACCCTCTATAGTTGATCCTATGAAGGGAAAATGGAAGAAATGTGAACCTTCTAGTCAAGGATTGACCTTAAACCCTTTATAGTTAATCCTAGACTACTTAGTCAACCTAACACGAGCCTAAAAGCCTTAAAACCTAAGACTCACTCATTTTTTCATTTCTCTTTGTTCTTCTACCCATTTTCTCTCAAGACCTTCAAACTCCATCATCAAATCTTGGATTTTAAGTGATAAAGGTAAGGATTTTAACTCTCAAAGCTTGGTTTTGATGATTTTTGTTTTTTTTTTCTAAAAGCTAGAAAATTTTTTTAGGTTTTCAAGATTTGGCTAGAGTTCTCCACTAAAAGCTCACCAAGGAGAACAAATAGGTAAAATAAGTTGTTTAATTATTGGGTATGAGGTTTACTAAAAGATTTATGGAAATTATTCTTAATAAGTGAAGATTAAATAGAGTTAGAAATAGGTATTCAAGGTATTTCGAAATTGTCATGGGTTTTTGAGAATGTTGATGATTAAACCTCACTTTTAGGTGCTATTGGAGCAATTTGAGATTGTTGAAGAAGTCGCACTTTCGATGAAATGTGCCAAGTGGAAAAAGGCACGCTTCAAAAGGTTGGTAGATATGACATTTTTAATTATTTTGATATAATTAAGTATGCCTATTCTACAACCTCACATTACAATGTATTTTGACAAACTTTATGATATGAACAATGGTTTCAAGTTTGTTTTATGAAATCTATGTATACTATGTAGATATGTTATTATGTATTTAGTTTTGAGCATGAGGAACAAGCCTTTCAATTGTTTGATGCCTTAAAAATTGATATTTGTCTATGGATAATTGCTTAATTGATGATTTAAAATTTTAGAATGAAAAATGATTAGTTTTGCATAAACGCTAGCGCTGGGTAAATTTGTCTTTGAGATTAATGATTTTGATTTAGTCTTTGCTTCAAACTTCGATTATGTTGATGATTGAATTCATCCTTTGTTTGGAAATGGATTTTGGACTCTTTGACTTCATTTTGTTTTGAACCCCTTGATCTTGGATGGTGAATGGATCACCTTTTCATATGAAAACAAACATTTGAATATTAGAAATATAAAACAAAATGTTATAATGGAACCTACTTGAGTTATGAACTTGTAGCTAGTGATAATAGCCACTAGCCATTGAGCACAATGTTTAGCTTTGATTGGGTAGTTAATGAAGTTCTACCCTTTGATTTGGTTTCATTTAGTAGTTGATATGATTTTATCTCCTTTGATGTACAGTCAATGACTATCATATATCCAACCACTTTGGTGCCACGACACACTATGATTTGATTGCCCATGCTATGTAGTGCTCCATGATCTATTTGAAATGATATTCAACTCTATGGAATTGGGATTTAATATTTATTTTGATTTTGGACTTGGATTTGATATTATTATGAATTGGACTTTGGATTTGGTATTTGTTTAGACTTTGGTTTTTGGATTCGGCATTTATTTCGACCTTGGTGCTTAAGTTTGGCAATTGTTTCGATTTTGGCATTCGGATTTGGTATTCATCACAACCTTGATCTTTGGATTAGGTATTTTCCCCGACATTGATGTTTAAACTTGATTTATTCAATTTAGTACGTATTATGTTATTTTTGAAATCCAATAGTTTTATTTAAAGGTTTTCTAAAGGTATTAACATTATGTTATTTTTAACACTAAACCTTCGTTTTCCTCAACATCTCCTACAAAAGCTTTTAAACTCGATATTCATTAATTGTTTTCTTGGAAATATTTGAACATTTTACAGATTATTATTCTCATTTCGAGGGCTTATGAATGGGTTTTCAACAAAACTTTATAAAATCCTTTTAAATGAGTTTGTATTCGTCGAGACGATGATTTGAGATTTCTTGCACCTTGGGATGATTGATTTTGCTTGGGAACTAATTCCCAAACTATTTGAATATTTGATATATTTGAAAAGCAAACTTTGATATTGTTCGAAATGGATTACTTGCATTATTTTAAAAAGTATCTTTGATAAACACTTTCCTGTTTAGCTTGTTCCCCCTTCTCGTATCTAATCATAGAGTTATTTATAACTTACACATGTAAGATGCATTTGTTTTGCAAATAAGTAGTGCTTGAGCTTACTATCTTTTGGAATGAGCTATTTCCATAGTCAACATTGTTAGGTGTTCGATAAAGCATCTAGTAGGCAGTGGCCCTTTTGTTTTAAGTTGTACTCCGCTGGTCCTATTTGGGTTGGTCATTTATGTTTGATTGTTATAGATATGACTATGTTTATATCTTGTATTAAATGACATGTATTTGAGATATGCCAAAAAAAGGCTACATTTGTATTTGCCTTAAAATGGCCAATACTTATTATTTTGATATGTGTTGCTCTGCATTTGGAGCACGTGAGCATGCAGACTACTATGATATAATCCTATGTGATATAATATGTTCGTGCATATTTGATGTATGGTTCCATGGTGATGAGTTTTATAAGGTTAATTCGAGTAATTGTTTTATTTTTTCATCTTAGGCTTACATGAGTTAAGAGGGTCACTCCCATCGATACCCTTACGCCAATCATGGCCATCGGGTTTAGGTCATGACAATTTAAGTATGTTTATTTAATTAAAACAAGGATGAAGGTTTTCATAAATTTAAAGAATATAAATCTGTTGTGAAAAATCATAATTCTAAGAAGTGATAGAGAAGGAGAATATTTTCCTATAGAATTTGATAATTTTTATGAAGAACATGGTTTGATACATTAAAAAAGTGCTCTTTATTCACCACAAAAAAAAATGGATTGGCTGAAATAAAAAAAAAATAGAACATTAGTTGATATGATAAATGCTATATTATTGAACATACATCTACCTTATAATTTATGGGGTAAGGTTTTATTAACAACATGTCATATTCTTAATAAAGTTCCATCCAAGAGTATTAAGATTTTGCGTTATGAATTTGGAATGGAACAAAACCAAACTTGAAATATCTTAATGTGTGGCTACAAAGTGTGTAACCCATAATAAGATTTATAATGGAAAGTCTAGACGTAGACATATAAGTCTATAACATGCCTACATAAGAGAATTAATCTCAAATAGCATTATAACAATAGTTTATGTTAAATATTTTAATTGATCCACTTACCAAAGTATTGTCAAGAGAGGCTATAAATCAACATTTAGTGGAATAGGGTTAAAACCCTTGACTTAAATGCTCTAATAATGGAAACTCAACTTTGAGTTAGAAAAACAAACAATAAAAGTTCAATAGGTAATAACAAGTTACTATATGTTGTTACTATGCACTAAATTTTAATATTAAATAGCCTTATTCTATAATATTTAGTACAACTATTATGAGGAAAAGATAAGGCTTTTGATGGAAATGTTAAATGCCTATAGTAACAGGGCATAATATCAAATTTCACCTAAATAAATATTGAAGTGGTGCTACTTTAAATAAAAATTAAAAAGGTTTACTCTTGTAAAAATATTCATGAAACCAAGATTAGCACAAGGCCATATAAGTTCTAAAATAGTGGACAGGATCTTAAAGTGATTAAATAATGCTATGTGTGTGATATTTTTAGTTATGACACAAGAAATTGTGGTTCAATCCCTATGAATACCAATAAGTTCGTCTTAACTTTAAAATTTCTACACTAATAGAAAGTGCGAATCTTCAAGATATTTTTTATTATATATAGTATTATTAATATTACAAACTAGTGGAGGATTGTTAGATAGTTTGTAATGTTTGGGTTTGTTAGAAGTCTCATATTGAGAGTTAATTAATTATTCAAGTGTGACTATTCAGTTTAAAATATAACTCTTATATAAACAGAAGTGTTTTTCAACAAATACAACTATTGATATACACTGATTAATTGTTCAATGTTTTCAACAGACACAACTATTAAAACACTTTGGTTCAATATTTATAAAAGAGAATGTACTTCCAAAACAAAATTCAACTTTCAATAGAATTTTTGCAATAAGTTTGTTGTATCTTGGAGAGTCCTTGTCTGCAAGTTCCCATAGTAAATAACAACTCTTTAAAGACAGTATGTTACAGCACCCCTCAAGTCTTCTTTTTTTATACTACTTTTCTAATAAAAGCTATATATTGATAGTGCATCAAATATAAACCCATATAAATATATGTAATTTATGTATTCCATGTATATAAATATTATTAATTTATTAATATAAATATTGATAAATATTATTAATATTCTTACTTAATATTTTTATATAATAGAAAATGTTGAAAAATAGGCAAGACCGATCAAACTAATGAAACATTAGTTGGTTACGATACAATTCAATCGGTTCATTCTTTTTTTTATGAAAATTCAGTAATTTAATTTTTGAAATTTTAAAACTCAACTAAATGCTTATTCCAAAATGCGTTAACTTAATAGATTTCCTACTTGGCTCAAATGAAACCTCTCTCCCTTTTTCTCACCAAAATGACGTGGTCAACTGCCAATATATGCTCTAATTTGGCAGCCAAAATTCTAAAATCTGTACAAAGCTCCACTATTTAACTATAATAATTTTATATTCTCTCCTTTTTAACTCGTATGGATGTCCAATTTGTTAAATATCAGAGTAATACTTCATAGGGTGATGCTAAATAGAGTGATAAATGAATTCGTAAAACATATCAATCAATGTGGCGATTGTAACGTAAGACAAAAAAAGAAGGGTAAAATACTCTGACTTTCTTAAGTTTTGATCAAAATTAAACGGAAGTTCATTAGTTTTCGAGATTGACACTTCGTCTCAAAAAAATATTTTTTGCTAAACACGTA
Source organism: Theobroma grandiflorum (assembly GCA_036013995.1). Taxonomy (NCBI): domain Eukaryota; kingdom Viridiplantae; phylum Streptophyta; class Magnoliopsida; order Malvales; family Malvaceae; genus Theobroma; species Theobroma grandiflorum. Next base: position 14,063,586 of record CP142126.1, read on the forward strand.
AGTTCAACCGTCAATGAACCGTTAATATTTTCATCAACTTACTGACATGGTAAATATAAAAAGATACTTTTACCCTTGAGTAATGTTTATAATTATAATTATATAATTTTATTATTTTTTATTAATTAAAAAAAAAAAAAAAACTCACCATTGGTCTAGCTTCCTAAGAGAGCACCAGTGCTCCCCTTGGAGAGCCCGATCAGGGCTCAGTAGGGGAGAATCGGGTTCCCTAAGTGAGCACTAGGGGAGCCCCAAATCAAGCTCCCTAAAGGAGCACCAATTACTGCTTCTTCTTTTTTTATATTTTTAGAAAATATAATAATAATTTTTAAATTAATAAAAAAATAAAAAGTATTTTATTTTTTTTATTATTTCTATTAACAGTATTTGTAGTCTTAGGCCAAAGTATTCATTTTGAAAATTAATAAATTTTTGTGTAATTTCAATCAAAACAAGGTCAAAGTATTTTACCCACAAAAGAATCATCTTTACTCAATTGAATATAATAATTAAATATTAATGTCCTTTTTAACTCTTATCCTAAGCAACAACTGTTGTGGATTAATTGTGAGATTTTGAGGGATCACATCACGGATCTGCGTGGGATCAACCAACTAGCCAGCACACGAGCCACTATCTAATACAGCATTACTGCTCAGGATAAGCTTGAAATTTCAAGAAAATTAAGCTTAACCAAAAAATAAGTTAGCAGTAGGGAACGTCTGATCTAAGAGAAATTAAGCATTTTAAACAATAATAAACATAACTTTGAAATCTGAATAAGAACCCAAATAAAATAATTTATGTTATATTGAAAATTTGCTGACATAATACTTAAAAAAGTTCTTGAATTTCTCAAAAAAACTCAAATAAGACTTTATTTGTTTATTACTTTAATCAAGCACTTGTACTCTTATTTTTTATCAAATAGACACATATCACTAAGGGTTAACTAACCATTGTTGATCAAAATGTCATTTGCATTTTATATCGCGTAATGCTGATGAAACATATTAACATGTTATGATGGATGATAATGTGATAAGCTAATATGACATGATGACATAATCTCATAGCATTTTTACCCTCTACGTCAATGTTACGTTAGCACTATATGATATAAAAAAATGGCAAATTGTATTTTGATTAATTATAAAGGTCAATTTGATCAAAAATAAAAATATAGAAAATTGATTGAATGTAATAAAAAAATAAAAAATTTTTAAAATTTTTTTGAATAGTTCGAAAACTATTTAAAGTATTACATTTTTTTAATACATTTATTGTTATTTTTATATGATTATTGATAAGCTCTTTTTAACCTTATGCCTTGAATGAACATTTTACCTCACAATAACCATTGTGGCTGCCGAATTTTCCTGCACGTATGTTACAATTGTTAAGAACTCAAGATCCCAATATGAGATTTTTCAAACAAAAATTAAGAATGAAAATTAGTTATATCTAACCAAAAGAAAAATAAATGGCATTCACAGCATTGTTCAATAATAGTTTTAGTTAAAAGTAATTGTTGTTTGGTTTCTTAAACGAAATGTAATTGGAGAAAAGTGTTGTTGCAATTGATAATACTGTTTGCTATGCCAGCTACACTCTTTCATAAATAGGCTTTCTTCTACCTCTATATAAAAGAAAGAAAAAAGAGAAAGAGAGAAACCGTGTTAAATTCGTCAACTAATCCTTGCAAACTTCAATCTTTTCAACAAGACAATGGCTCCTCGAAATCACTTATGCTTAGTTTTAACAATTTTCTTGTCTGTCTTTGCCCTTTTTCCTATGCCAACAATTGCTGTAATCCCCAGATCTTCCAAGGTTAAGGTTCCACTTCCAGCACCTTCATCAAAACTAGTGGCACAATTATGCAAGGGCAAGTCAATCCCGAACCGGAGGTTCTGCCTGAAAGCTCTTTCCAATCCCGAAGCAGCATCTGCAAAGGATTTGAACCAACTTGCGAACGTTCTGATGAAATTAGCAGCGTCAAATGCTCAAGCTACGCTCAATGTAATCAATGACATGGTCAAGCAGCCAGGCTCACCCCAGTCTCTGAAAGCTCTTCGAACTTGTGTGGACGTCTACAAATATGCAATCCAATCTTTTGGAATGATATTTGCTGAATTCAGTGAAGATCCCATGACCGCAAACTATGATGTAAGCGTTGTTGGTCCTGAGGCTGATAATTGTGAAAACGCAATGGCAGCTGCAAAGATTCAAGCACCTCGAATTTCTGCTGGTAATCGGTTTTTGCATTATTATTCTTCCATGGGATCTGAAATAACAGCATCCGTTGAAGTCGGGACATTGGGCCGCCGCTAAGTATCTGAGTGTGAATCTACATTCGGCTGAAGGAGCCAAAACATAAAATATAAATCCATGGACTTATGGTCTGCTGTTTGTCATCGTTGCTGCTTCGTTCAAATTGCGAAACTTTTTCATCCTTTATGATCTTACAAGTCTTGCAATATGATGCAACATCCAAATTATAAATTGATCTCTCCTAGTCTAAAATAACAATTATATATAGCTAGTCATTTTTTGGATGTTCTCTTATGTTATTAATATATATACGTACAGCAATATAAATACTCAAACTGATGTGTTAAAGGACAATGCTAGATGATTAACTAGAAATTACAAATTAATTAAAAAGAGTTTATATGACTTTTTATAAAATGAAGATTAAGCTTTGTCTTTTTCTTCATGATAAAAAAATTTACTAAATATGACTGTATAATATATATAATCCAACTTGGTTAAAAGGGGATGATTGTTTGTGAATTATTATTATTATGTAAATACGAAACCTGCATAGATTGGCTTGATCAATATGATTGAACATCAATACTAATTTTCCTTATATATAAACAGTTGCATCTATGGTTAATAATCTTAATTGCATATGACTTGAAACTTCAATGAATTTAATGTATTCAAAGTTTCAAAGTGTTTGTTTTGAAGGGGACAATTCTATGGTTAAATCTTGAGACTTTAATTTTTGAGTTCAAATTTTAAAATAAAAGATTGAAGAGTTATTGTGTAAAAACATTCAAACTTAATAAAAATTAATTCAGAATATCTTTTACTCAAATAAGCTAAAGCTGTAAGAAGTCGTTCTTCTTAAAATTAATTCTAAGTATATGGACTTTGAAGGTAAAATCTTGACACTTCAATTTAGAAGTTTGGGTTCAATTTTAAAATGAAAGATATAAAAAGTTATGGTGTAAAACATATTCGAATTAAAAAATTAATTCAATATATCAAGGATTTGCACGCACGTTGTTATAAATTAAGAAAAAATATTAGTTTGGTTCATTATCAAAAACTAGAAATATTACACACTTTTTGTGTTGTTTTGGAGCACTTTTTGTTTAATAAAGAGAAAGGGGTAAGACCAAAGTTGGTTTATTTATACATTCTAACAGCAATAAATAGAAAAATAATTTACATTTTATTACCTAAATCATTCGTAATTTCTACATTAATGATTTCTAACATTGTGGGTAGCAACAAAAAATGGCAATGATGGGGTTCGCCCATTCAAACTCAAATGGGGTCGTTGGATCCAGTGGGAACCTAGTGTATATACGAAAACAGCAAGCCCAGACCAAAGACAGAATAGATCCTAGTACAATAAGGCTTAAGGCTCCCGGAGTTGGGCTAGAGTGGGGCCAGGTTCAACCCCAGAGATTAAAAGGGCTTCTTTCGACTGTTACCAAAACTAAAAGAATAATGGTACAGAAAAATATAAATAAAATTTTATTTTTATTTTTATTATATTTAATTAAATTTTTATATTTTTATTTTGAATCAAATAATTTTTTTATAATTAACAGTTGATTAACTTTTACTAGTTAAAATATCATTTTTCATTTTATATTACGTGATAATGATGTAGTATATTGATATATACTTTTCATTTTATATCACGTGACAATGACGTGGTAAGTTGACATGTCACAACAGAAATGATGTGACATAATAACTTAATCATGTGATATTTTTCACCATTTATGTTAGCCTCATATTAGCAACACATAATTATAAAATGATAAGTGATATTTTGATTTATGACAATTAATCAATAGTTAAATATAAACGCTTATTATGTTTAAAATAAAAAGTAAAAAAAACCTTGATTGAATGTAATAAAAAATAATAACTTATTTAAATTTTTTAAATAATTCATAAATTTTTTAAAATATCATGTCAAGAATATCTTAAACTAGAAGCACGTTTATGTTTTTTTTTATTAAGCAAAAGCATATTTAAGTTGAGAAAAGAGTGAAAGAGAGAAAAGGAGGCTATGGCCTATGGAAGTTGATTCATATTCTGAATACTAACAGCGCTATTCCATTGCCATACCTACAAAGTAACGATATGAAAGAGACCTCATTTTTGTATGTGTGGGGTTGTAGCTATCAAACTACTTCCTTGGTCACTACTCACAAGGTCAAGTCATTGTATTAAACAAAGTATAGTTTGGAATCGAAGCTCAACATTTTTGTTTGGATATGGGCTTAAAGCCCAAGTGAGAAGCGGTGGATGGTGGGAATCTTTAATCCCAACTTAATTTTAATCCAAAATATAATAAATAATAAATACTGGTACTACTATATATAATAATATATACACTGATTCATCAAAAGCTGTATCCAGTTTGTTGATTTATATATACAGCTGGAAAAGAATAAGGGATTGCATCACCCAAATTCCAAGTGCTCAATGACAAAGTAATTGCAAAAAGGTGTCTTGCCCTCCAAAGAGATACTTGTGCATAGAACAAAGGATACAACATTGAAGTAGGAAAGACCAAATTAATTCCATCAAGAAGGATAAAGGAACAATCACATAGAAGAACAGTGGAGCAGCCATTGTCACATCACGACCTTACTAACCAAAGTTAAACCATAACAGAACATATTCTACTTTCTTTTTCTGTCTATTTCGAAAGGGGGTGTAACTAAGATGCAAAATTCACTTTCATAAGGATACATTACCAGATTTGTTCTCGAGAATTATGTCGACAAGGGGAATGCTTTACTCACCAGATTTGTTCTCGAGAATTATGTCGACAGGGAGAATGGTTTACTCCAATGATGTTTGCAGCACCCATGTTCATTGCTACTAATTTATTCCAGTGATGCTTCTAGTAAGTACATTCTCTACACAATTTTATTGTCACATCAAAATCTATAATGTTAAAACTATTATGAATTAAAAGCTCAAACTAATCCTTAGATCACTAAAAGGGATTTTAATTTAATTTATTGCCCTTGGGATATTAACTATTGCTAACTGAGAAAATTGTAGTCGCTATTAACATAAACTCTATTTTTCTTAAGATTGAATCTAAATCGTTCATTAGAATTGGTATTATAAGTCGTTAAAACAAAATTTACTAATTTTTGCTAGATGTTGATATTAGTTAATTTTTTTTTTTTAGAAAACCGTTCATGAATTTAATTTTTCTTAGAAGAAAGAATTGGAATATATAAAATACACGAATCAAAATGCTTGGATGAAATCTTTTAGTCATTGAAACAACTTGCTAAAGCATGTTTTTACATTTATCCTTTCCCTGACCTAAAAAGAGTTAATAAAACAAATCATAAAATCCTACTAAATCATAAACAAACGCCAGCTCGAAAATATCAGCCACACACATTGCAGCATAGCCACCCAACAAGCCCGAAGTTTGCAAACCTACAAATTTCATATAACCCCTTTTCTTCTTTCTATGTCGCTTTCACCAACACTTGAGAGTTAACAAAACAAATCATAATGTCCTACTATATCATAAGCAAACACCATCACCATCACCGAAATTTACAAACTTGCAAACTTCATATAGCCACGCTTTCATGTAGAGCTTTCACCAACACCTGACTTAACAACCAGACACTACCAAAGCATTCAAAACAACAAATCGGAAACAAAAAATTCTTCCTCATTGCTAGTAGCCATAAATCAATTCAGACAATTGTCGAATGCACTCGAACAATTTATCCCATGATTGATTACCGAAATACAAATCTCACAATGCTTGCCGCATTTGTCAATAAGGAGGCCACATTACCATTACCGACTTCTGGTAACATATTAATCAAGCAATCACATATTGCTTCTTGATCGTTGTCTTTTGCACGACTAAAATTAACTGCTAGATCATAGCATGATGTCGGTGGAGTGTCTACTTTACCTGACAGGTAGCCAGAACACTCGGTAATCGTATTGTATACATCAGAACACGAAGGTTTTGGTGGAATTGTTGCAGTCAATGGGGAAATTAGGAAAACAACGATGAACAAAAAATATGAATGATGAGGAATTCATTCTCAAACACGAGGGCTTTAGTGGAATTGTTGCAGTTAACGGCGAAACTAGGAAAACAGGATGAATGATGTGGAATTCATTCTCAAAACAATTAATATATTCTTGGCTGTAGTTTTGAAGGGGATCCGGGGTATGAGTATGGGGATTATGATGAAACAGTTGATTCACCAGACGATCTAGCGGATGTCTCACCTGAGGATCCCTATACCTTCGGTACTAACTAATTGGATGTTATTAACAGTGATTTAACTTGGATTACTGAAATTCTAGTCTAACCTTAATGATAGCAAGTTGTGTGGTTAGTCCCACGTTTGTATTGGATGAAACGCAGATTCCGCTGGTAAAGCCAATTAATCAGCCTTGTTTTAGCTTAATCTTGTTGATATTGTAATCTTATCATTAGTTTAAATAAGTTGTATTTATCTTTTTCTTGTACAAATGTGTACATATACACATCCTGGAATAAAATAAACTTGATGGTTTTAACCCTAAAACTTGTCTGCCTCTTATTTTCGGTTAGCACTGGCAAGAGCAGTTTTTAATTTTTTTTTTATTTTTAAATAAAATTTGAGATATATGAATTCATGATTTTATATAATTATCTTTTAATCATCATTTATAAAAAATTTTAAATTCGTCACTATCTTTTTAGGTAGATCTGTATAGTTTTTGCATATCTAGACTCAAGTTATGACTAATTTATGGCCCAACTGATCATATCACATGTCCCCTGATCTTTGATGGTGGAATATCTCCTTCAACATGGCATATATATGATTAATATTAGAACCTACTGTGACTTGCTTTTCGTACAGATGTTCTATGATATATACGCCTAATTGCACTAAACAATTATAGCTACTTTGAGTATTTGAATGAACGTTTTTGGTTTAATTGAAAGTATTTGGTTCGATAAAGGGTAGTAAGATAAAGACAGATTTTTTCTAGTCAACAGAAATTTAATTTGTTTTTAAGAAAAATAAATCATCCAATAAATAACTGCAATATGCTTAGATGATGTTGGAACCAAACGATTAATTCTAGTTCGTTAGTTAACCATCTCACCACTCTCTACCCTTGCTTGATTACATATATACGTTCCTTTGAAGCTTCAATCACTCTAGATTTTTTCCATAATGAAAAGAACCTGAGGAATTTCCTTTTTAGATCCAGCATATGCTAGAATTTTTCGTAATTTATTTTCTTGTTTTCACATTTTCCTTTCAATCGTTTATTCAAGATATATATATGTTCATTATTCATATATATATCTGTTTAGTAGTTATCGGTAATTATTAAGATAATATTTATTGGGTATATATATGGACTGCTCACAAAAGAGAAGGAATATCTGGCCACTTTAATTAATTCGATGCCAATCAACAAGTGAGAATTTAGGCTAACTCATACTATGTAAAAGGAAAATAGCTTGAGTGCTACTAAAATTTTGTGAAAGCTACATTATCTCTGTTCTGTTGATAGTTCTTTTTCTTACTTCTTTTGATAAATTTTTACTTATGATATTTGGTTGCCATTAAAATTATTACACTTTTTTTCCTTTTTCATACATATCACTAGAGGTGCTTGAGGATTGGGTTACTCGCCCAGGCTCATGAGTTCAGCTCGACTCAAGTCGAGCTTGTGCACAGATTTTGAGATTCAAGACTGGTCGGTCATCCGGTTTAACATTATGTTATTAATAAATAATATATTTTAAATTAATTTTAATTTTAAAATATTATAATAAAATAATATGTTTATTTTTTTTTTTTTCGAATTTGGAAGGGTAGATATTCGAATTCTGCTCTTTTAAGCAATAAGATTATGCATCAACTGATAAACCAAATACTTGAATGCAATATTTTTATTATTTTAATAATAAAATAATTGCTAAGTAGATAGATTGGACCAAACTTAGACTTAACTTTTAAAAAAGAAGGCACATAGATCAACTCAAGCGCGAATCGACTCGATTCGCATGCAGTTTTTACATTTCACTAAATACTTTTACACATGAATGCTCTGAATTTTACATATTTAATTATTATTTAAAATATTTATCATTTTATATTTGTTTCCCCAATTTTCGATGCCCTTAATGTGGTTTTTATATTTGGTACTAAATTAACTAGTGTGTTAATGCTTTCTTTCAATTTCATATGTATATTTGTTTATCTTTTCAACATTTTTAGATAACATAGTTCGCATGTAAATTGCAGGTGAATTACAACCTAGAATTCTAAAAGTACCTTTCTCTAATTTCAAAATAATAGATAGAAGATTTATTGCTATATATGCATTACATGAAAATAGCCTACAAGATGAGCAGGTGATGACACTTGATTTGTGTCATTACGTGCGACGCGAAAATTTTAAGAGTCGTTATCAATCTTTTTATAAAATATGATTGGTCATTTATTAAATTTGTTTTACTCGACCAAGTCCTAAATTGATTTTAAGTTCATCTAAAGAACAAAAAACCTAATCTATGAATTTTAGAGTTGAATGCAATACGGTTACATATAGGGAAAAATTAGCATCCTCATGACACCCGTTCCACGAATAGTACCATTCAATCATATGTTATCATATTTAAACCTTAATTTTTAATTTTATTCTTATATTTCTTTAATCATTATTCATTACTCTATTCTTGATTTTATATACATTATTTTTCATCATCTTTTTTTTTGTTTTCAAAAAATGAATTGAAGTGATAAATGGCTGAATCTCAATAGATCGTGGCAGTAAGGCCACTCTGCTACTTACAATACCTTATTGCGTATTTAAGTCATATGCTTATTTTTCTTTATCCTTATTTCTTTCTTTTATTTGATCTTATTATATATTTATTTTATTATTATTACTATTATTTATATTTTTTTAATGCATGAATAAAATCTTCATCTCAGATAAATTTTCTAAGACTATCCTAACTCTTTGGTGAAATTTAAAAATTTTCCCTCACTTAGGGAATTACTCAAGAAAGCTCGTCTCTACTAGCTTTTCAAGAAAATCCTATCGTCAGAGGTTATCACTCGTGAACAAATATCTTATCATTAATGCAAATGAAGCAACTATGAAATGATGATATGATTTTTCCAATTTTAAATAATGGGAAACAAAAATCTTGTATCAAAAAAATCATTCATAGATCATTCCAATACTTTAGTGAAGTCTAGAAGTTTTTCCTCACCTAGGAAAATTCCATAAGAAATCGTCTTTACAAGCTTCTCAAGAAAATCCCATCATCGGGATTTTCATACCATTGGCAAAATAACCAAATCATGTGCGATGCAAAATTATAGGTGATGCAAAATGAATGCATTCATAAATGTAATATTTGATCCAGAACTTTGCGATTATGTAATTGATATTTTCATTTAATTGAATACCTCTTTTATTCTTATTAGATTTCAAAATATTGATTTGAACCAATTGAGTTTCAAAATATAAAACTAAGACTTTCCCAATACTTTGGTGAAAATCCTAATTAAATTTTTCACCTAGGAAATCCAACTCGTAAATGTGACTCTCCACACTCCAAGAGAGATTCCATAATCGGAGATTGGTTCAAAATAATTAACCTCGACCTTTAAATTACTTTTTAATCAAGTAAATAGATTGACATAAAAAAATCTATTTTTTAAAATAATTACTTCAATTAATTGTTGATTACTATATTAGTTTTTAATTAATTAATTTTAAATAAAATATTTACTAAATTATTTCTCTTAAATTATTATTCCCAATAAAATAATTATTTGAATTAACAAAGCATTACAATATAAAACTAAGATTTATCTCGATGTTTCAGTGAAAACCTTAATCAAATTCCGCAGCTACGAAAGTCCTCTCGGAAATGTGACTCTTCACATCAATAAAACCTCCATAGTTGACCCTAGATTGCCCAATTAGTCTAAAACGAGTTTAAAAGCCCTAAAACCTGAAAATTTTGCATTTCCCTTCTATCTTTTTGTTCTTCCACCCATTTTCTCTAAAATTTCACACCATTCAAAACCTTTAAACTCCATCAACAAATCTTGGATTCTAAGTGCTTAAGGTAAGGATTTTCACTCTGTAGACACCCAATTTGAACTTAACAAAATAATAAATAATTAAAATAAATAAAAATAAATTAAAAAATTAAAAAAATAATAAAAAAGATTGAACTGGAGGCACAGTCGGCCTCCATTGTCAACAAAAACGGAGCATTCAATGCTCCTCCGGCAGCCAAAGATTTGGAGATCAGCTCCGACACCAGTGCTGTTGACTTGGGTTGCCATCCGGGATTCATGCTGCCAAAAGAGGATTTGCCCTCTCTGATTGTCCAAAAATTTGGACAAAAGGGTTCTATAAGAACCCCAAAAATTTCGATGATGGGGGATGATTTTCAGAAATCAAAAGGAGGCAGTTTTCAATTCGGAAAAAACAGGAAGAGCATTTTAAAAAAAACACATAGAAAGCAAAAAAAAAAAAAACCTAGTTCTTCTAACAGCCAGAAAAATACCCAATCAACAGAAAAAAGTCCTAAAACCTAGCAACCAATAAACCACAATAGAAAAAAAATCAAATAAAAAGGGAGAGGAGGCTGATCGGTGTGGTGAAAGGGGACCCCAGATTCGGTGGGCTAAAGGCCGATCGACGGTTAGAAAGGGCTGATCGGCCTGTGGTTCGAAGGGGGTGGTGTTCGGGGTTGTGTGTGGGTGAAAGAGGAAGCTTTTTGGTTCGGGAGGAGGCTGTTCGGGCTGTGTTTAGATCGGAGTTGAAGGACGTTTGTTCGGGCTGTGAGCAGATCGGAGGCCAAGGACGCTGTTTGGGGCTGTGGGAGGTCAACGGACGTCACCGGAGCAGGGAGAGGCTGAGCGGCACCAGAGGGGGGGGGGGGCTGCGTTCCAGAGAGAAGGCAAAGAGCCTTCGGGCTAGAGAGAGAAGGGAGAGGGAGAAAATAAAAAAAAAAAAGTCTTTTATACTGCACCAAAGCAAACTGAACGATGCCGTTTCAAGGGAGTGTGGGAGCTGAAGAGTCTAGGATCAGAACGACGTCGTTTTGAGCAGTTGCACCAGCACCAAAACGGTGTGTTTTGGAAACTCTGTGCGGGCCTGCCAAGCGGATTTGGGTGCTGCGCTTTGGGCCTTCCGCGGGCTTGTTGGTTCTGGGCCTAATCTAGCCCAGATAGGTATATTTTCTTAGGCTTTGTTTAAATCTGTTTTTATTTTATTTATGTGTTTATTTTTCATTTCAATATATTTTAATTTAGTTTAAATTTTATTACAAAAATGAAAATATATAAAATCTTAGTAATAAGCACATAGAAAAAAATAGGATAATAAGAAATAAAATAATGAAATAATAAAATAATAAAAAAATATAAAAATATAAAAATATAAAAAATATAAAATATATATATGTTTTCATTAAAGAAAATGTGTAATAATAATATATATAGAAATCAATATTAATAATATTAAAGCTTATATTTTAAATATTATAGCTAATAAAGATTTCAAATCTAGCAAAATAACAATAAAATAAAAAATGCAATAAAAAAATAATAATAATGATATAGAATATGCATAAACACACACATATATAATAATTACTTTGAGTGACCGATGATAGGATTTTCATCCGGAACGCTAGAAGTCGCAATTCCAAGTGGACTTCCTTAGGTTATGAGTTTTAATTAGGATCCCACCAGTATGATGGGAGGGTCCTAATTCAAAATTCCAACGGTTCTAATAAGAAAATAAAATAATATGAATAAAAATAAATAAATAAATAAATAACCTTTAAACATATGTAATATGAAAAGAAACCATGAATAAAAATAAATAAATAAAAATCAATAAATGGCAATAATAAATTCATCAAGTCATAATAACATAAAAATAATAAGTAAAGGAATTTCATTCACAAAAAGTAAGCATAAAAAGAAAAATAATAAACATGGAATAAATACGGAATTTACGCGTATCATGCTTGCATTGTTAACTGTCATGGCATATAGACCTATATTGTATACGGATATAAACCCCGATGATGGGACTTTCCGAGAAAGCTTGCGAAGGTGAGTTTTCATTGGTAAACTCCCTAGGTGAAAAGATACTTCCGAACTCCACCAATATGATGGGAGGGTTCGGAGAGATATCTTTAATAAAAGGTTTTTACCCGCATTAGGATTTTTGCATTCACGAAAACCCTGTTTTCTTTCACAAGCGATTACCCCGATGATGGGACTTTCCGAGGAAGTTTGCGAAGGCGAGTTTCATTGGTAAACTCTCTAGGTGCGAGGATACCCCCGAATCCCACCAGTATGATTGGCGGATTCGGAAAGTACACTCAATAAAAGGTTCCGTTTGGTGCTATTTCGATTTTATGCCACGCATTTCATAATTGCATCACATGTACGCTAAGGTCGTAAAATATTCGATCAACAGAATAAAAGATAAATCAAACAAATGTAGCAAGAGAAACACAAAAACAAAATAAAAGAGTTAAGACAATAAGTGATTAAATGGTACCGTTCATGGAACGGGCGTCACAGGGGTGCTAATCCTTCCTCGTGCGTAACCGTACTCCCGAACCCAAACCCAAAAAAAATACGTAGACCAGTTTATTGTTCTTTCGACGAACCTAAAGTTAATTTAGTATTTCTTCGAATAGAACAAATTTATTGGGTGGCCAATCACACCTAAACAAAAAAAGATTGGTGGCGACTCCCCAAGTTATTCACGTCTAAGCGCTTGGGTCCCCATACGCGCACGTTGCGACACACTCTGAAAAAAACTTAGTTTTGGTGATTTTTTCTTTTCTCTCTCTAAAGGTTAGGAATTTCTCCAGGTTTTCAAGATTTAGCTAGATCCCTTCATTTGAAGCTCACCAAGGAAGAAAAATAGGAAAAATAAGTTGTTTGCGTAATAGGTATGAGGTTTCTATGAAAGTTTAGTGCAAATAATTGGAAATAAGTGAAGATTAAATAGGGTTAGGAATGGGTATTCAAAGTATTCTAAAATTATTAGGGGTTTTTTAGCTTATTGATGATTAAATATAATTTTATTGGGACTTTGAGAGTATTGATGATTGAATATCATTTTTAGGTGTTACTGGAGTAGTTTAAGTTATTGAAGAAGTCAAGCTTTCGATGAAAGGTGCCAAAAGGAAAAGAGCACACTTCAAAAGGTGGGTAAATACGATATTTTTAATTATTTTAATATAATTAAGCATGTCTATGCTACAACCTTGCATTAAAACATATTTGGACAAACTTTGTGATGTGAAAATGATTTCAAGCTTTTTTTATGAAATATATATATATTATGTAAATATGTTAGTATGTATTTAGTTTTGAGCATAAGGGACAAGCCTTTAAATTGTTTGATTCCTCAAAATAGATATTTGTCTATGGATAATTGCTTGATTGATAATTGAATTCATCCCTTGTTTAAAAGTTGACTTTGAACACTTTGACTTCATTTTTGGTTTGGACCCTTTCAACTTGGATGGCAAATGAATTTACTTTTTTATTTGGAAATGAATATTTGAGTATTTGGAAACATGGCATAAAAATGTTTTAGGGGAGCCTACATGAGTTATGGACTTGTAGCTAGTGACAATAGCCACTAGCCATTGTGCACAATGATTTTCTTTGATTGGGTAGTTGACAAAGTCTTACCTTTTTAATTTGGTTTCAATTAGTAGTTGATATGATCCTACTGCCTTTGATATACGATCGATGACTATCATGTATCTGACCACCTTGGTGCTACGACACACTTTGATTTGGTTGTCCATCCTACTTAATGCTCCACAATTTATTTGACACTATGGAATTGGAAGTTGATATTTGTTTGAACTTTGGGTTTGGTATTGACATTGTCTCGACCTTGATCTTGGATTGGGTAACTTTGGTATTTAGACTTAGCATATAAAATTTACTATGAATTATGTTATTTTTTATATCCTTTAGTTTCCTCAAGGATTTTCTAAGGATAACCACATTATTTCACTTTTTTTTTGAAATTAAACCTTTTTTTACAAATTATTGTAAAGGGACTAAATTCACCATCTTACCAAAATATAAGGACTAATTGCATAATTTAACCTAAATAAGTTAACAAAACTTGACCTTTCAATATTAAGTACAACTCCTTAATCTTTCATGAAAACAAAATTAGTTTGCAAATTTCTTTAGGTCTAATGTTTTAAAAACTCCTTAACTTATTCAAGAAATATCAAATAAGTTTTTATTCTTTTATTACATTCAATTAAACTCATATACTTTAATTTTGAGTCAAAGAGGTCCTTATGAGTAACGGTTAACTAGCTGTCATTAGTCAAAATACTATTTGTCATTTTCATACCCCGTGTAATGTTAAGATGGAAAGTGAAAAATACCACATAATCGCATATAACACCCCCGATTTTTTTTGTATGAACTGTGTAATGTGAACCAAACCAATTGGTGAGCCAAATTGAATTTTTGGTGTATATGTTTAAAAGCATAAGAGTATGCCTTTGTCCATAGAGCAATGAATATGATATATGAGCATGTGAAGAATGTTGTGCATATGTTGGCACATGAATGGTATAATGCATTGTTTGGCACTTTGATAAATATGATGCATAATGTAAATTATGTTAAGTTTTGATTAGTATACTATGTGAGATAGAGCATAATGAGGATTGGAATCTGTGTGATGAGTACATGTTGGGATATTGAGCATTCTTGATGAGTTAAGATGGAATGATAATTGTGGTACTTAGACCACTAATCTTAAAGCTTGAATATGGTGAATTATATGGTTTGAAGTCTAAGTGAGATTCTAACATTTAATGATATATTTCAATGTTTATGTGTAAGATTTCATGCTATATGAATGGTTTAAAGTGTGTTATGAGTGGGAATGAATTAGAGAACTTACAAGAACTGATTTAGGAGGTTAAATTTGGAATGTCATAGGCACGATGCCTTGATTTGTGGATATGTGTTTCATACGAGGGATGAATTTCGAATGTTGATTTGACTTAAGATGGAGAAGAGTCACATGCCCTGTGACTATGTGTGTGCTTACAAGGATGGTGGTAAGTAAGGACAATAGCACTGATCTCACCTGTGATTCCCACCTGCAATGCTTTGATGCCATCCGTTGATATTACTACGGGTGATGCCGACCATCAAAAGATTACTCCAGTCAATGATATGATTCTCTACCAGCTGCTTCGGTGTTGTGCATGATCTGTTATTCACCCATTGCTTCGACATGTGCATGATCTATTTTCTGCCTATTACTTCGGCATGTGCATGATCTGTTTCTCTACTTAGTGACTTTGCCCTGCTTCTGATTTGTTTCTCTACCATTTGGCCACCATGAGTGATTTGATGATGTATAGGGCAAGACTACTCATTTGATTTTGTTTGACTATGATAACATGCATTGGGGATGGCATGATTTGATTTAAAATATGAATATATGGTCACCACTATGAATGAGATTTGATGAAAAGCTTTGAGATAAGCAAATCTCATGTAAATGAGATTTAAGGTTGTACTCGGTAACTAAAGTGTGCATATGAACCCTAGTTTGATGACAACGGCTCTGAGGGTAAGCCTTGAATTGATAAGGCTTGATGTAAGGGCACGGAACTTAGAAATTATGGATATGATACATCGTTGAGATGTAATCTGGTAAGGTTTAATATGATGAGTTGTGCATGTAGGATACTAGGACGATCTTCGCACTTTTGAATTAAAGATGTTTGAATATGAATGTATTATGGCTAGATAAGCCTAAATATATTTTATATGTAAAATATTATGCTGTGATAGCATTCTTTCATTGAGTATTAGATGACTCACCTTTCTATTGTACCATGTGCAAATAAAAAAAAGCTATGCGGTTATGTGGCAAGTGTTGTCGATTTGACGAACACGTAATTGGCATCTGGTAGGTCTCCCTCCCAACATGTCACTCTAATGAGTCCGTGTGGGCCTTTTGCCTTCCAACTTGATTAGTCTGTGAAATATGTTAAGCCTAATGTGCCATTTGAATTGTATAAAGATTGTTATGTACGAACTCGATTTGATGGCCAATGTATGGCCTTATGAATATTTGTATGAATTATGTGCCAATGATAATGTATTATATTTGGTTTTGTTCTGAATATTTAATTATCAAATCATTTAGCTTATGTTATATGATTTTGGATTTTGAGACTTGCTCAGGTCTAATAGGTTTACATGCTGGATTTGTGCGCTAGTCACAGACCCTCGGATTTGAGTCGTGACAAAGTTGGTATCAAAGCACTTAGGTCAAAGAGTCCTAAGTACATTTGTATCTATTAGTGGAGTGTCAAAATTAATATAGAGTTTTCTTCATGCTTTGTGATTGCAGCATAAATTATGAGCAAGTCGCTACATGAACTCTCAAGTTCTTAGTAAGATAGCCTACCTTTGAATTCGATTGGTGTCGCTCTGGTCCGGGTGAGAATGGCACCCCGAGGGATGAGCCACTGTTAAGATGATTTTAGGGCAAAATGTTCCAAAGGAGATGTTAACAGGAATGTGCTCTTACGACTTTTAGTCGTGATGGACGAGGTAGGACTGTTAAGTCCACTCGAATTAGATGACATGTTAAAGGAAATACTTTAAAGCCTCTAGCAGCAATTTGAATAGTTGGATATGCACTAAGGTAAGTGCACTATGTTACTGCTTAGTCATTCTACATTTAGGATTATTGTTGATCGACCAAGCTACTTTGTTTAAGTAAGCATTAATGGATGCCTTCCCATAGTGAGGGTGTATAGGACTACAATGTATACGGGTGAATGATAATGAGTCTCTAGGAATTTTATATGCATATATGTGTTGAGTATGGGTATAGCAGCCTAATTGAATTTGATATTAGCTTTAGTCGGTGGTTGAGAATTCCTAAGATTTGATTTGACATGACGTGGTCTAAAAATGTGAATTAGCCAAAGGGTTGTTGGTCCCATTTGAGTGCTCAATAGGGTGAATAACACTAAAAATTTTCTGCTCAACCCTTTAAAGCTTGAAGATCTATTAATTAACTAGATGAATGGAATGACTAAAACTCGTTAAGATTACAAGACAGTAAGTTAGGAAAAGTAAAGAGAAGTGGACAATGCAAGAGTATTTATAGTGGTTCAGTCTCCTTGACCTATATCCACTACCTTGATCTCCCAATCAAGGATTTTTGAACCCAACTTCACTATACTAGTGGAATTAACAGCTTCCACCAATCCCTAGGAATTTTATATGCACATATGTGTTGAGTATGGGTATAGTAGCCTAATTGAATTTGATATTGACTTTAACCGGTGGTTAAGAATTACTAAGATTTGATTTGATGTGACATAGTCTAAAAATGTGAATTAGCCAAAGGTTTTTGGTCCTATTGGAGCGTTAAAAGGGGTGAATAACATTGAAAATTTTCTACTCAACTCTTTAAAGCTTGAAAAGCTCTTAATCAACTAGATGAATGGAAGGACTAGAACTCGTTAGGATTACAAGACACTAAGTAAGGAAAGGTTAAAAAAAGTGAACAATGCAAGAGTATTTATAATGGTTCAGTCTCTTTGACCTACATCTACTACCTTGATCTCCCAATCAAGGATTTTTCAACCCAACTTCACTATACCAATGGAATTAACAACTTCCACCAAGCTTTTACAAGGTGAACTTTTAACTCAACCTTTAATCCCTTACAACAATCTTTAGAGTGTTTCCCACACTCTTATTTTTCAAGAAAAAGAAGAAAAAAAATACAATTAAGTACCTTTACAAGTCTAGACAGATTACAATCAAGCTCAAACACTTTTTCTAAATTTAAAAAGAAGAACAAGTGTTTTTGGTGAAAGATATTTTACTTTTTTGCTCAAAATGGCTTTTTTCTCTTCAAATCTACCTTCTTTGATCGTTGAAGCTTCCTTTTATACTTGGCGAGTTACATTTTTTTTTGGTTGAAAATAGTTTTTAGCCATTAGAAACAACTCTAATACACTTCTAGTAGTTATTTTATCCTTTAGTGTTTAAATTCAAAAAGGCAGACAAACTTTCACTAACCGATTATAGGCAACTTTAACCAATTATAACTTCTCTGCCTTACATTGTCTTATTGTTGTGTTTTTTGCTATAACTGATTACAAAAGGCTCTAACTAATTAAAAGTTCTCTGTCTTCAGACTTTTCTTCTTCAGCAGACTTCCTCTAACTGGTTATGGCAAGTACTAACTGATTACAAACTTTATATTTTCACTTCTCTACACATCAGTCTTCCTCTAATTAGTCAACACTTCTTTTAGTTGATTAAAGCTTTACTTCATTCAACCACAATCGATTAAAATCACTTTTAATCAACTAGAAGATCTTCTAATTTTCAAGTTTTCTATTTTGGCTCCTTTCAACAATCAACAATATTTTCAAATTTGTTTTGGCGCTTAAAGATACTAAGACCCTATGCTGTAACCAATTAACCAGACTTTTTAACCAATTAGCATATTTTCGTTTTGCTTCAACTTATCACACAACTATGTCTTAGCTGATTAAGGCCCCTTAATAATCAGTTACTAAGGTCTTATTTTTATTTATTACTTGTTTTTTCCCTTTTAAATGATTAGTTTTTCATTGAACTTAGCAAGTTCCTTGACTTGCCTTTAATTAACAACTTTGTTAGGGGTATAAAATTAAACCCTACACACTTAAATAGTGAGGTTAGACATTAATGAATGAGGAATGTTTTGTTATCATCAAAAACATATGGAGTCAACAAAAGCAAGCCTTGGTGTTTATCATAGATGGTTTATATTTGGAGATCATTGGTTAATGAGGCTTCTATCGAATATCACGATGGTGGTGTAAGATCATTTAGTAGCGAAATATGTTTAAAGTTGAGTTTAGCATATTATGAATATGGAGAAAGCACATCTAAGTTGAGGTTTTGGAGTATGTACTTGCGATGGAAAGCAAGTTTTATAAATTATGGATTACATGAATGGACTATCAGAAGTTTATTGAATATGTGAGAGTATTTGTGAAGTTTTAAAAGTTATGAATTTGTCTATGCATGACATGGAAAAAAACACTCTACAAAGGGATTTGTTTTAATTGATGGAATATGTATATAAGTCCTGTGCAGTTTACATTAACACCAAAACACCTTGATAAATTTGATAATATGGATTGTTATGGCAAATGCCTTAGCTTGCTGTTAAGAATGATTTGAGTTTTTGAATTATAAGGAAGAAAATATATGTTTTTATGATGATTGCGAAAAGTTTAAAGGTAATTGGTTACAAATATGTTAAGCTAGTCCTGTATGGTTCGACTTAAGTTCAAAGATCCTTTAGGAGTTTTGATAACAATGTCCATTAGGACCAATGAGCAAAAATGCTCTTGAGAATGAATGGAATTGTTGAAGTTATGAGTGGCTTTGAGAATAAGCATTTGATTTCTAATCCTCAAATGGATTTCTATTAAAGATGTGAGACACGAAGTGGCATTTTGATGGGAAGTTATACTCGAACTGAGTGGCTTGATTAAAGTTTGAATTGTATTTGTTATCGTCAATGATTGAGATACTCGAAGGTAATTTCGAATTTCGAGAAACCATGACTTTTAGTTTATGGCTCAAATTTGAAATATATTTAGAATCCCCTAGTTTAGTGGTTGTGGCTAGGATAAGCATATCTCGGGTCAAGTATTGGCAGTTGCGACTATAAGTGTGACCTTATGCCTAAAGTTTGGATCCCACTGTAACAAGTAAAGTGCTGACCTCATGGGAAGAATGATTGCATGTATAACATGAGTTTAGTAGAGCAAAGAATTCTGCCTTGGGACTTTGGAATTCCATTAGTGGCTTTAGCATCGGACGATGACTTTGATGTGGCATTAGTGGTTTTATCACTGGACATATTTGTTGTGATTAAACAAATATTTGATACTATCCAGAGAAGATCTTTCTTTTGTATGTGTTTGATGGGCAACGATATTGAGTAAGTTTCTCGAGTTTTGTTTGATCAATGAATTTGATTGAGATCTCAAATATAAGCCTAAATAACGAGGCTGATTACTAAGGTGAAAGATATATCTGATAAGATAACATTGAGCCTAATCAAGAGAATGAATTTGAATGGCTTGAATGATTTATGAGCAATCATGACTGATATGTCACGTAGTATATAGAATTGCTAGAATGTAAGAATACTCAGGAATGTTGAGATGAGATAATGATTTTGTTGCCATTATGCAAACCCGACGATGTTTCGATTTTAATGTCACTCTAGATGTAGGGCACACAAAGGTGAACGGTTGCTTGATAAAGATAAGGCAAATGTTGGATTGTGATCCACTACAATTGGAGCTATGATTTGCAAGTTGGAAAAGACAACTAAATAAGTTTATAGTCATGCTTATGGTCAACATTTTGTGCTTAAAAAGAAAAAGTACTGATTGTGTACTAAGTCCTTAATATGAGTTTAATGAGTAGTATTGGCTCTCGAAAATATGTGATGTTTAAAAGTGGCTGCAAGTAAACCCAAGTAAATGAGAATAGTGAAGGAATGGCCAAGGCCCAAGTTAGTAAGCCAAACAAGAGAATCATTTGAGGGGCTAGTCAACTATTCCGATGATTTGTTTAGAACTCCACTTAGATGTATCCCCTGTGTATGTATAGACTCAAAAATGGGACAACAATTATTTGGTCTTGGAAAGGCTACAAGGAGCACCTTTAATGTTAGATTGGGATTCTACGTATGGCATAACATCCACAAGTGGATGGTCAGTACAAGATCACAAGGTGCATGCTCGGAAACCTGTTAAAGGCCAATGTGCCAAATTACGAAATCTCTTGGAGATTGATATTTAGATTTGACAAAATTACACTAAACTAATGATCTTTAGTCTAAAGATCCATACAACCTATGGTATTTTGATGTGCAATATTTTGAAGATGAAGATTAATGTTCTATATTGGCTAAAGCATGATATGCCCAATACATGAAATTTTGAGGTTAATTTTGTTAATCAATTTTGATAAGGAATACTAAGTTGCCACAACATGATAAGTTGGCAAAGTTTAGAAAGATGGCACTGAAATGACTTTGACATAAATTGGAGTTAATTACATTTGAATGTGCCTTATGTGGAACGAATTAGCAAAGATTCTAAAACTTGTGAGGAGATTACCACCCAAAGGAGTATTAGAGTTAGGATTAAATTTTTAAGGCTATGTAATGAATTTAATATGGATAAAATATGACCTCACTTAGTCAAATTAAAATTCAGGAATGAATTTTTGTAAAGAAGGGAGAATGTAACACCCTCAACTTTTTTTGGTATGAACTGTGTAATGTGAACTAAACCAATTGGTGAGCCAAATTGAATTTTTGGTGTATATGTTTAAGAGCTTAAAAGTATGCTTATATCAATAGAGTAATGAATATGATATATGAGCATGTGAAGGGTCAAAATAATGCTGTGCATATGCTTGGCACATGAATGGTGTAGTGCATTATTTGGCACTTTGATAAATGTGATGCTTAATGTAAATTATGTTAATTTTGATTAGTATACTATGTGACATAAAGCATAATGAGGATTTGAATCTGTGTGATGAGTACATGCTCGCATATTGAGCATTCTTGATGAATTGAGATGAGAATGATAATTGTGGTACTTAGACCACTAATCTTAAAGCTTGAATATGGTGAACTATATGGTTTGAAGTCTAAGTGAGATTCTAATATTTGATGATATATTTGAATGTTTATGGGTAAGATTTCATGCTAGCTGAATGATTTAAAATGTGTCATGAGTGGAAATAAATTAGAGAACTTACAGAAAGTGATTTGGGAGGTTAAATTTGGATTTTTGGAAAGTTGGAGTTCAAGGAATGTACATTCTGGGCAAAATGTATCGATACATTCTTGGCAAAATGAACAATACAAAGCTTAAAAGAGGAATTGTATCTATACATTCAAGAATGTATAGATAGATTTGGCCAAAGATGAACATGTATCGATACATTGTGTGAATGTATCGATAGATTTGAAGCAAAAAAGCACCTAGGATCATTCTACTTGAAATGTATTGATACATTGCCCTAATGTATCAATACATTTAGTCAAAATATGGGTAAATGTATCAATACATCATAAAAGGAAAGTAAAAATTAAAAGGGGTTTCAAGCTGTTTTGCGCTATTTCTTTTTTAACCCTTGCTTTCTCTACCCTCTTTGAACCTTAAGCCCCCAAATGGCATTTGGAGACTATTTGAGCTACATCCAAGCTTGGGAAATCAATCCAAAGGTAAGATTATGCATTCTTACTGATTGATTTTCAATTTAATTGGTTAACAACCTCGAATCCAAATATTTTTCAGATTTAGTCAAACCCCATCTCCTTAAGTTTGTTGGAGATTTGAAGCTTAGATTTGGGCAACCCAACTTCTAAGGTTAGGATTTAACTCATCATTAAAGGATTTGAGCTTGTTAATGGAATTTGGTTAGTTTTCAAAAGTTGAAAAGTTAGGAAATAATTATGATTTTGATGTGTTGATGTGTCTAAAGGGAGAATGGAAACTATTGATATGTTTGTGAGTTGGAGGATGATTGAAGGCTAAAGGTTGAGCTTGATTACGATGTGCCTCCGATTGTCAAGGTGAGTGGGATTTAATTAAATGCATGTGATACATCTCACATAATGTATACTCTGCCATGGTATTTAAAAGTTATGTGTATGCCTAGATGAGAATGCCTAAGTTACAGAATTGATATGTGTGTGTGTGTGTGTGTGTGTGTGTGTGTGTGTGCATGTATATGTATGTTTGCTTAAAGGTATGTGCCTAGGCTAGAGAGCAAACATGATTGTGTGCCTAGATGAAGATGCCTAAGCTAATTAGTTATCCAAGATAGGAATTTTGTGTTTATGTGGTTTATGGTGAACCACAAGGTGGCATTGTGTTAAAACCCATGGTATGTAGGACCTATTACTAGAGGCCTATACATGGTGCGGTATGAATTATGGATTAAGGACTGTGTCGAATTATGATGAATAGGTTGCCAAGTAAGTATATGGCTCAATATGTATTTGGGTTAGTGGCACAGCCATTAGGTGATATTAAATATGTGAGGCTGAAGAGCCATGATTGCTTATGGATATAATCTATGCATGAATGCCCACGTAATTGTGGTTGATTTGAGGATATGCATAAGGCTGTTAAGCCATGATTGATATAATTGAATATGATGAATACCATGTGGGGTTAAAGGCATGAGGGCCTATAGATTTATTATGTTTTGTTTGATGATGCTTTAAAGATTTGAAAGCATTTAGAATTATACCGAGCTTAGAAATGACTGAAGCTCATTAAATTTGAATATGATTTAATGTGGACACATGGAATGTAACAAGCACGATGGCCTAATTTGTGAATATGTGTTTCGTCCGAGGGATGAATTCCGGACGTTGATTTGACTTGAGGTGGAGTGGAGTCCCACGCCTTGTGACTATGTGTGTGCCTACAAGGATGGTGGTAAGCAGAAACAGTGGCACTAATCCCACTTGTGATTCTTGCTTGTAGTGATTTGATGCCATCCGTTGAGCTTACTACGAGTGATGTCGACCGTCGAGAGATTACTTGGGTCGATGATATGATTCTCCGTCAGCTGCTCCGGTGCTTTGTGTGATCTGTTTTCCACTCATTGCTTCAGCATGTGTGTGATATGTTATTTGCCCTTGTTTTCTACCAGCGCATGATCTGTTTCTCTGCCTAGTGCGTGATTTGTTTCTCCGCTAGTTGGTCACCATGCATGATTTGATGATGTCCAAGGCAAGACCACTCATTTGATTTTGTTTGACTATGATAACATGCATCGGGGATGGCATGATTTGATTTGAAATATGAATATGTGGTGACCACTGTGAATGAGATTCAATGAACAGCTTTAAGATAAGCAAATCACATGTAAATAAGATTTAAGGTTGTACTCGACAACTAAGGTGTGCCTATGAAGCCTAGTTTGATGATAACGACTCTAAAAGTAGGCCTTGAATTGATCAAATTTGATGTGAGGACACGACACTTGAAAATTGTCGATATGATACGCTATTAAGATGTAAGCCGGCAAGGTTTAATATGATGAGTTGTGCATGTAGGATACTAGGATGATCCTCACACTTTTGAGTTGGAGATGTTTGAATATGAATGTATTATGGCTAGATAGGCCTAAATATATTTTATATAAAAAATATTATGATGTGATAGTATCCCCTCACTAAGTATTAGATGACTCACCCCTCTATTGTACCATGTGCAAATAAGAAAAGCAATAGGGTTACGTGGCAAGTGTCGTCAATTTTATGCACACGTAATTGGCATTCGGTAGGTCTCTCTCCCAATGTGTCACTCCTCTGAGTCTATGCAAGCTTTCTACCTTCCACTTTGATTAGTTTGTGAAATATGATAGGCAAGATGTGCCATTTGAATTGTATAAGGGTTGTTATGTACGAACTCGATTTAATGGCCAATGTATAACCTTCTGAATATTTGTATGAATTTTGTGCTAAGGATATGTATTATATTTGGTTTTATTGTGAATATTTGATTATCAAATCCCTTCGCTTATGTTATATATTTTCGAATTCTGAGGCTTGCTCGAATCTTGTAAGCTTGCTTGCTGGATTTGTGCACTAGTCATGAACTCTCGGATTTGGGTCATGACACCGCATCAACATGACTTGTCACTATCTATTATTACATGTCAACACCATGTGGCATAAAATGATATTGCGTTTTGATTAACAACAATTAGTCAACCTTTAATCATAAGGGCTTGATTCAATGTAATAAAAGAATAAATATTTATTTAAATTTTCATGAATAGTTTAGAGATTTTTGAAGTTATTATGTCATTTCTTTAAGCTCAGGTTGATTGGTGTTTTTATAATTTATTTTTATGCATAAAAAGTAAAAGACAAAAATAAAAAATGAATATAAAACAAAAGACAAATAACAAAAGTAAACAACAAAATATCAATTAAATATAATTACCTTTAATAAATTCTAATTATTAAATGAACTTGTGAGCCTTTTCTCCTTTTTTTTAATTTTAAATACAATTTAAGAAATTAAAAAAAATGAGAAGGGTGCGTTTGCATTTCAACCACTGGCACATCGAAGAAGATTGATAGGATAGAAAAGTAAAGTTATAACATGATATTTGATATTGGAATTGAGCTTCAAGCCCTAACTCCAATAATTTAGAAAAGGAGGTGAAACCCATTTAGAGACCACACGTTTTGAGAAGTGGCAGGTATTAGCCCACTGTTGGGGCCATTCCTTTTCATTGTAACCTAATACCATCAATCAAAAGGTTCGGTTTGTGTCATTTCCATTTTGGAGCAATACAAACTTGACCCTCGCCATTGTCTTTTTCTTCTTTTGGTTCGCTCGGATTGCCTAGCTGATTTCTTGCTCTTCCTTTGTCTCTTAGGTTTCTCACTGTACACACAATTTCCGATTTCTTGGCCTATAACTATGGGACATGAACCCACCCACGCTCACCTAACCTAATCTGGTAAGCATCTGATGCTTCGTGGATCACAAAAATCGCTTCTTTTTTCATGAGAATGAGAAAACTTCTAATTAAACAGTAAAAAATTTGTTAGCTTTAATTACTGTTTAGATCTTACTATTTCATTTGAGAATATTAGACGTGCAATTTAGTTCAATGCACATACATAAATGGCGAAATACCTTTTACTCAATGATTTATCAATGAAAATAAGGATACTTTCAAAAAATTAAATAGATTTGTATTAGTTGACGTAATTTCACTTCATTAAAGTTGGTTTGATTTTATTTTATTTTATTTTTCCAAAGTAGGAGGCAAAAGATGAATTTGGATAAGAAAAGCAAAATGTATTAAAAGAAGTGCAAGACTTAGGTAAGGTTTGTTAGGTCAATTTTATGAGATTCCCCCTTTAAGAATGATTAAATAAAAGTTATAATAAAAAATCTAAGTTGATTGATAGAAAGGTTTTATTACAAAGATCAAGTGTACAAAATTAGAATGAATTTTCGTACCTTATTTATAGATATTTTTATTAACAATTATGATAAAATTTTTACCGATCAATAAGTAGTCATCAAATTTTGCATATAAAATTATTGTTAATTATTTTTAATAAACAATGGACCCTGACATTGAATTCTATCAATAATTGTTAAGGAGCTTTAGGAACTTCAATTTAAAAACTTTATCTAAGTTCTGTTTGGTACATATGGACCCATTGGGCTTTGGATTCTCATTGAAGATATGTATAAAAGTTTATTAGGCTTAAGTTATAAAAAAAAAATTTAATTTTCTCTCTTTTCATAAATTTCGAAATCTTCCCTTTTATGAGTAATATGTATCTTTCAATTAGTATTTCATTGTAACCATTTATTAGTTTCCAATCAAATAGTATAACTTTTATGCTTCCTATTACTTTTTAAGAATATCATATTATATATTAATGGTGGTTATGAGAGCATTTATATGCATATGTCATATTTTCATTAAATTAAATATATCAACTTAAATATTTTTTATTAATAATTAAAAAGATATGGGCGTGAATATAAACTCACTGAAATATTGACCTCCACCGTCATTTTAACTTTAATTCATAATAACTAAGAAAAATATGAAATATAAAATGATTGATAATTAAAGCAAAAATCAAATAAAAATTACAAGTATTTAAAAATGATTACATCTATGATGATTGTTTAGTGTATGAAATACATACTTTGAGATGAGAAAAGTGCATGCAATTATCTTATTAATCCCCCATCATTATCATGGAAGCTTCATTGCATTCTCAACATACTTTAAATTTGAAAGATATCCATGAAGTGGGACCTAATCATAATGGTTTTCATCATCAAATGATCATGTCATGGTACATTGTGCAACTCTCCAAGTTGATCCTAACAAAAAGATTTGAGTTCACAAAAGAAGTAAAAAACAATTACCCATCTTTCTCTTCACTCAAAAGCGGTAGGTAAACAACCAATCACCCCTACCAATTTTCATTTTAACCCTTCCCCATCCCAATAAACTTTTTCTAGGAGCTAAAACAATTATAGCACGTGTCCAAAATGATTGTTACCAACTTCCTTTTTTTTCAATTTTCCAACAATATATATATTTTTATTATAAAAAAAACAAAAAGAAAAAAGGAACTCACGGTCCCAAAGCCTTACACGTCTGTTCTTTTTGCACACATCCCGTTGTGGACTCTTTCTTAATGCGTTGCCGTCATTACTACGCTCGATGAGCAATACGTGTCTTTCGGGCCCACATCCCTACATTTTGATCTCATCCGTGGACTCCTCTGTCACGTGTGCCTCCCACGTGCATGCGGACCTCATCAATTAGATTAAAAACGAAAAACGGGACATTCTTAACAAAAGAAAGTGACAGACTTAATCCTGGGCCGAAGACGTAAACCTCAAGCTCAAGTAACCCTTGCCAAATTTAAATTAAATTTTTACAAAAAAAAATTCAATCTCTGATTAATTAATATGTCAAAAACAATGAGATGATGATGTTTATCTAATCCACTTTGTTTCACTTACTATACTAAAAGATAAATAGATTCTGATTATTTAATTGTTGTTAACATCGTGTTGCTTGATTTTGCACAACATATATATGCGAATTTTAGACAGCACACAGTTTGGTCTTTAGATTTAATCAAATTAGAGCAAAGTATTCTGTAGAATCTGATTCTATATATAAAACATTTTGGTTTACATGTGAAATGTATGTTATTCAATTTAATTTTAGTATTAACGAAAACAATGATTTAAGATACTTATTATATTATATATATATATATATATGGTTCAAAGTTGGTCTAATCAAGTTTATGATTAATTGGTTTTGTTTTTGTGATTTTAAAATGTGTGGAGGGCATCAAGGAGAATGCCCTGTATGAATAGGACGCAACCTGCCCTCCAAAAAAATAAAATAAAATAAAATAAAAAAGCGAAGAAAAAGCAAGAATGTTTTGCACGTTTCATATGCCATGTTTTACAGGCGGAGGAAATATTCTTTTTTTCTTTTAGCGGAGCAGAAATGTGCTTTCAAAGAATCAAATTAATAGTTTTTCTCCACCTTTTTTCGGCTAAGGAAGTAAAAAAGAAGACAAAAAAAAGAAAAACCGGGAAACAAGACAGCGATGTTTGGATAATATGTTACAAAATGCTCCTATTTTGGCTCTTCTAATAATAGATTTATATTTGACATTTTAATTTCAGAAGAAAAAAAATGAGAGCATATTAATGGTACATCAATTGACCCATTCTTCTTGTATAATTTTCTTTCTTCTTCAGCAGATTTAATTCTTTTAATTCTTCCCTTGATATCAAATCAAAGGAATATTCTTCTCTTGAGATCAACGAAACCAATGAAAAATCAAGAAAAACAAAAAGCGTTTCATCTTCAAAAATGTTAAAAAACGGATAAGAATTTTGAAATTATTTTGTACATTTTCTTATTTGTTTTGTTATCTAATATATATATATATTTTTTTTTGGAATAGTTATCTAATATATTGAATATAAATGAGTTTAGGATCAAAATCGAGTAAAAAAAGTAACGAATCTAATCTTAAATGTAAAATTTAATTTATCAGTAAAATTACACCAATTGATATATTTTTTTTTTATTTTAAAAATAAAATTAAAAAAAATTATAAGTTAAATTAAGTAATCTTCAGCAAGAGAAGGGAAACCAGAACTTTTTGAAGAAGTTTTGGCAATTTATAGTTTTCAGATATCCACCTTTGACACCGTCTCTCCATCAACTGGGGCAGGGCTTTGTGGAGTCGAAGTATATGCATATTTGGCAGATTTAGATAAAAGATGATCACTTAAACTCCAATATTTGACCGATGCACCAAATTTCCATTTCCCAAAATAGACAGAAATGTCAAGCTTGAACAAGTTCAGAGATATGGCTTTTATAGCTCTATTCAAACCACACGAATTGACTTAGAAAGCATGGCAGCCACACAAAAAATCAATTAATTAGTTATAGGGAAATCCAAAATTCTGTCTCTTACTATTTCTTAAAGTTCAATTACTCACAATAACAGAAATATCCATAGATTTATTACTTGGGATAACCTTTTGTCATGAGTAGTGGAATTGTCGGGATGTGAGACAAAATAGTATAAATTGAAAGGCAAGGACATTCTTACATCAAAATCCTTAGCAATGAGGACAAGTTAGAGGTGATAAGCAAAAAGATAATTATCATTCACAATAAGATTTAAAACAAAAAAAAAAAACAAAGTACATTCTTAATGAATCTTTGGCTGTAAAGCAAACAACAGACAGCTTGAAAAAAGCTGTTGGTTTCTACATCTTTCGTTCGATAATTGAGAGAAAGTAAACATCAAATCCTTGAGAACCGAACTATGCCTAAAATCCTAAATGCCTCTTTGTTTTTATCCCCTCTTAACTTTATACTGATTTTTATGTTCCTTTTGTTTGCTTGTTTCCTTTTTTTCCTTTTTCTTTTTTTTTTTTTACAATAAGGATGATGACAATAATTCAAATCAAACTAGCTACATGCAAATACAAAGTTTAACAAAAGAATAAAATAAAAAAAAAAGGGAAAAGATCCTAAAATTTCAAAAGTATTTATTTATTAAAAAAATGGGATTACTATTAACCAGTGGATGAAGGATAATGACCAGGATGAGACGACGGTGGCACTGGAAAATCTGACCCACTAGCCTGAGTTTGATTAAATTGTTGCCTTAAAATGCCCATTTGTTGCTGTTCAGCAAAAAGCAGAGGAAAAGAAGCAGATGAAGATGATGACGAACCAGAAGCAGATGAAGCTGCAAATGAAGATGGCAAAGATGGCAAAGAAGAAGATAGCATTGGTTGCTGAATATTGGCTAGTTGAGACGATTGAATCATCTGCTCTAGCAAGCTTGTAGTTTGTTGTCCATGGAAATCAGTAGAACTCTGTAGCAACTGAGAGTACTGCCAATAATCTCTCAGCATATCAACATTAGAGCTCTGAAAAGGTTGGGGTTGGTAATATGATGGCATTGGCGTAGAATGAGATGGTGGGAAACGGGTTGTTAGAGAACTAGAAACTGATGTTTGGGTGGCAGGAAAATTTTGCATTGGTTGAGGAACTAGCCTGACATTTTCCGGGAAATTTAACTTGGCCCTGTTTCCCCTGAATCTCAAGGCAGCGTCGTCATAGGCTCTTGCCGCCTCTTCTGCTGTATCAAATGTACCAAGCCAAACTCTTGCTGCTTTGTGTGGATCCCGTATTTCTGCTGCCCATTTTCCCCATGGCCTTTGCCTAACGCCTCTATATCTTCTTCTTCGCTCGCCGGTTTCTTCATAAGCTGCGGCTGCTGCTGCTGTTTCTGTTGATGTGGTTGAAGGTGCAGTTGTGGTAGGTGGCGCAACAACGCTTGTAGTTTCTTCAGTAACTGTAACAAGAAATGGAGGGATAGATTATTGACAAAGAAAGCAAAATAGTTCTATCTTCTTGTTAAATATTTTTTGCTTTGAAGCTAAATGATTGAGAGGTTGAATCCTAAATGAAGGTGGTAATGCTGAAGCTGACGAGCTATTTCATTGCAGCTTTGAGTTTTAGATGGCCATACCTCTCTATGTTTGTCCAAAGCTGACTAATTGAAACTTTTAGTTAAGGCCATATAAATTGTTGAAAGACATGCAATATTACATAGTTTTGTTCTTATTAATGTTGTATATATGAAAGTAATAAAACAAACTGTTATGCAATTTATATTTTATAAAAAATGCTTTTATAAAATTATTGATAATAAGAAAATAAAAAGCCTTTTCTGGATTATGTAATCTTCTGTAAGATAATGTAAGCAAATAAAATAGAAGTGTAATTCCCTAGATTTTCACTGAAGGGTAAAAACCATAAAGGAAAGAAGAAGAAAAGGAGATTGAAAATCAGTGTGCAAGGGATAGCTAGTTGGAAAAAGGAGGAGGACGAAGTGGTATTGACGGAAAATATTATACCAGTAGTTGCACCAGATGATGAATCGGTATGAGAGCCTCTGAAATCACCAAAAGGTCTTTGAACCCTTGTTACAGACTCAATCAATTGAGCAGCACCCTCTTCTTCACGCCCTCTTTTTTGACCAATCCATAGACCAGAACCGGAAGCAGAACCAGAACCAGAAGGAGAAGCAGAAGAAGGAGAAGCAGCGGAGCCGCTATGTCCAAAACTAGACGTGACCATGCCAGCCAAGTTAGCACCGTAACCCCAATCAGCAGCAGCTCTTTGCCCGGAAACAACATGTGTCAGGGCAGATACCATTGCTGACATCTCGGTTGCTTGACCTTGTGGTCCAAAAAACATTTCTGTGTTGTTCCTATGTTGGATCATCGGTTGGTTGGATTCTCGAATTTGAGATAACTGGGATTGTATTTCTTGGGTGTAGCTATCTTCTTGCTGTTCTTCACCGCCATCTCCAACAGGAGGGAACCTGACGTACTGACCTGACCCTCTTTGGTGCGCCACCTTGTTGAGTAAGCACATGAAAAACAATGTAATCTGGGGTTTTTCTTTTTATTGAATAAAACGAGTTTTTGTAAAGACCTACCCTGCCAAGGGTATTTTGCAGCAAAAATTGAAGGAGCCTTTGTTTTGAAATGAAGGGAAGAGGGTTTTATATGTGGATAATAAGGAATTTCAAGAGCTGAAACTCTGATCAGCCGCCATTAAAATAGTACCCTTTTGAGTTTTACCACTACACATAAAATGATATATCTCACTATACTTCCACCATCACCACCTTTAGGAGATAAAATTACAGTATTTATTTTCGCAACAACTTCTTTTATTTTTATTTATTCGAGATGTGATTGCAAAAAAAAAAAATTGGCAGATGTATACTGACCATATGAAACGTTCACACCATGAAATTTGACTGATTAATTGAGTGTTTCATGAGGAACTAACTGCAAATAGCTTAAGAAGTCGGTTGATACTTGCCTTTTTGGGCGGGGAGAGAGAGAGAGAGAGAGAGAGAGAGAGAAGATAAGAGTTCATGTTTGAATTGAGTTCCGAATACCGACATAAAAACGAAAAAATTCTGGGGAATTATCAAATTGGGCTAAGAATTAATTAATGATTAGCCCATAATTAGTAGGATGGACTGTATCATTCAGCAGTAACTTGGAATCCTAATCTCAATTGATTTTGAACAAGGTTTAAGTTAATTAAGTTAGCTTTTCGGCTAATTTTATAAGATTAAGGAGAGACAGAGCAAACTTAATTTGGTGTTAGGTATAGACATCGATGAGGTTATTGCAGGCTGATTAGTTTATGGCTTTACTTTTTTATTCCCAATTGGCAACTGCACATAATAGTAGCTTCAATTCACAGATTAAAAAACTGAAAGAAGCTGGACTCGTAAAAGAAGGAAGGTATTTTTTGAATAGTTAGGCTCTGTGGTTTTTTGGTACAGAAGTTTGAGTTAGTCTAAAATGATGAAATATATAAAGTAAAAACCAGTATGGAAAATTTGGAGGGATTTGAAGTTTCGGTCATTTGCATCAATCAAAAGTCGTCGCATTGGCTATTAGCTTTTTATGTAAATGATATATTCTAGTAATAAGAAACTGCATTAATGATTTTTCATATGTCTAGAATTGAATTAACAAAATGTAGAGCTATATTAACAAAGTTTTTTTTTTTTTTTTGGTTTTCTTTTTTGATGTGTATGGTCAAAACACGTTTCCCTCTGACATGCTCCATGTGCTCAGCGGCGCACCCTAGCATCTTTTACCCTAAACCCAACAGCAGAAAAATACAACCATTCAATTTAAGGCGCTTGAGATTACTAAGGTCGAAAGGGACTATTTTTCTTATTATTTCAAGTTTCAACCAATTCTTAGCCCAATTGAATCAAGGCCACTTCTGTTCTTTCACTTCTTTTTCAAGCTAATATTATTGTATCTTACAGTCGAACAATCCATTGCTTCCAAATCGTACGAAGATGGTGTATAATAAAATTGAGTATTTTCTTTTTTTTTAATGTAATTGAAAAGTTAAATCATGGTTTGCTTTTATATAATATAATATATATTATATTATGAATAACTGTAAAAGTTTGGCTGAACTACCCTAATGTTTCAGCTTTAAGAGAAACTAAAGTTGGGCAAGAGATTGTTCATTTTCCTTTTGCAATTCGGTGAAGATTGTCCGTATTGAGGTTTGAGTGTGAGGGGTTAGATCTGTGGGGGGACCCAATGGGGTGCATTTGGCATGAGAAGGGGATAAAGACAGGAGATTTACGGGAGGCTGATGTCAGAACTGTTGGTCAACACTTTAGAATCGTATACGTGGAAAACAGTAGGTAAAAGTAGCTGAGTAGGGGAGAGGGCCCCTCAAATTGGCCTAATGTCCTTGAACCCCCTTCCCTAACACCTGCACCTACATTTCTCACCTCTTTTGGAGTTGTTTTACGTGTTCTTATCGCCAATTTAATTCTTATTGTTGGTACGAGGTATCAAATTAAAATTTCATATAGCTCTGACACTTGCATAAAAAATAACTTTAAGTGTTATTATTCTTTTCTTTAGAAAAATTTCAGAATAAATAACTTGTTCCATTCTCAATGTCAAGATATGTGAGCAAAAAGAGAGTCATAACTCATCAGTAATTAGATTTAGAATTTTTTACTATAGTGATAAATGAACTAATAGATGCAATCAACTCATTTGTTAGTTTGATATATATATATATATATATTATTTTATACACCATCCTCGAGTGCAAAAACCTTATATTATAAGTTAATTTATGTTTAGTTGTAAATTTATTAATAAAATTAAACAAAAAATCTGAGGTTTCAGGTTTAATTAATTCTATTCGTTAAATTATAATTATTAAACAAAGACATGTCATAAACATACAAATTAGAGGAAATTGTGAGGAATGTCCTTTTTGATAAAGACATTTTAAAAATAACCATCAGAATAAGTTTAACTGTTTTTAGCCATTTTTAACTATAACTTGACAAAAATACCCTTTAAATTATTTTAAATAAATTAAAGGGACGTTTTAAAAAATAGCCTTTAAAGATAAGACGTTTTCAAAAGTAGCCATCGTTATAATTTTAACTGTTTTTAACCAAGTTGGACAAAAATACCCTTAATGAAATTACACGCTATGATGTAACACGTTATGGTTAGGTTGTGACACGTCATGTACAAAAATCTGTGATACACCAGGGGTGGCCTAACAAGTTTAAAGGTCTAAAGCGAAATATTCAAATGAGATTTTTTTTTATTAAAATTAAAAAAAATTATTAAAATTTTATTCTTTTAGTTTTTTGAGATGTAAAATTTTTAATTAAACTTTTATCTTATATTTTAAATTATTATAATTATCTTATATTTTCTAAATGGCACACCATGTACAAAAATCTGTGACACACATGTACAAAAATCTGTGACAAGCTATGGTTAGGTTGTGACACACTATGTATAAAAATCTGTGACACACCATGTACCAAAATCTGTGACACACCATGTACAAAAATCTGTGACACGCCATGGTTAAGCTGTGACACGCCATGGTTAGGTTGTGACACACAATGTATAAAAATCTGTGACACACCATGTACAAAAATCTGTGACACGCCATGGTTAAGTTGTAACACGCCATGGTTAGGCTGTGACACGCCATGGTTAGGCTGTGACACGCCATGTACAAAAACTTGTGACAAGCCATGGTTAGTCTGTGACAAGCCATATACAAAAATCTGTGACACGCCATGGTTAAGTTGTGACACACCATGTACAAAAATCTGTGACACGCCATGGTTAAGTTGTGACACGCCATGGTTAGGCTGTGACACACCATGTACAAAAACTTGTGACAAGCCATGGTTAGTCTGTGACAAGCCATATACAA
This sequence comes from Theobroma grandiflorum, assembly GCA_036013995.1. Lineage (NCBI taxonomy): Eukaryota > Viridiplantae > Streptophyta > Magnoliopsida > Malvales > Malvaceae > Theobroma > Theobroma grandiflorum. The sequence continues at coordinate 14,098,937 of CP142126.1, forward strand.
AAATCTGTGACACGCCATGGTTAGGCTGTGACACGCCATGTACAAAAATTTGTGACACAACACTACTTAAAGTGTTTCCAACATGTTTTCATAAATCAAAATACAATTTTTTTTATCTAAAACACCTACTTTGACTAAAAATTAAAAAAAAAATTCTTTTGAAAATCTAGGTTTATAAATTTCAAAATTTTGAATTTATTGGTGTCTAGATCTCGAATTAATTCAATTAAAAGCTATTTCATACATCTGTGATTATTTCTACCATTTTAATTTTCTCCAAAATACCTAAAAATCAAAATTTTCAAATACCCACCCACCCAAACACTTCGAAACGATTGCTTAATGTCTTGAAAGCGCAAGAAAAAGAAATCTGAAAACGCGAGAGAGAGAAATCGAAAGTATAGTAGACGAATGTCGAAGAGAGAAATCGGAAGAATAACAGACGAATGTCGAAGAGAGAAATCGATAAAATTTGAGAGAGTGGGATGGTGAGAGAGAGAAATCTGAAACAGAAATAGAGAGAAATTATGATGAATGGTTTAATTTATTTAAAATAGTTTAAAGGGTATTTTTGTCAAGTCATAGTTAAAAATGGCTAAAAACAGTTAAACTTATTCTGATGGTTATTTTTAAAATGTCTTTATCAAAAAGGACATTCCTCACAATTTTCTCTAAATTAAACCATTCATCATAATTTCTCTCCATTTCTGTTTCAGATTTCTCTCTCTCACCATCCCACTCTCTCAAATTTTATTGATTTCTCTCTTCGACATTCGTCTGTTATTCTTCCGATTTCTCTCTTCGGCATTCGTCTACTATACTTTCGATTTCTCTCTCTCGCGTTTTCAGATTTCTTTTTCTTGCGCTTTCAAGACATTAAGCAATCGTTCGAAGTGTTTGGGTGGGTGGGTATTTGAAAATTTTGATTTTTAGGTATTTTGGAGAAAATTAAAATGGTAGAAATAATCACAGATGTATGAAATAGCTTTTAATTGAATTAATTCGGGATCTATACACCAATAAATTCAAAATTTTGAAATTTATAAACCTAGATTTTCAAAAGAATTTTTTTTTAATTTTTAGTCAAAGTAGGTGTTTTAGATAAAAAAAATTGTATTTTGATTTATGAAAACATGTTGGAAACACTTTAAGTAGTGTTGTGTCACAAATTTTTGTACATGACGTGTCACAGCCTAACCATGGCGTGTCACAGCCTAACCATGGCGTGTCACAGATTTTTGTATATGGCTTGTCACAGACTAACCATGGCTTGTCACAAGTTTTTGTACATGGCGTGTCACAGCCTAACCATGGAATGTCACAACTTAACCATAGCGTGTCACAGATTTTTGTATATGGTGTGTCACAACTTAACCATGGCGTGTCACAGATTTTTGTATATGGCTTGTCACAAACTAACCATGGCTTGTCACAAGTTTTTGTACATGGCGTGTCACAGCCTAACAATGGCGTGTCACAGCCTAACCATGGCGTGTTACAACTTAACCATGGCGTGTCACAGATTTTTGTACATGGTGTGTCACAGATTTTTATACATTGTGTGTCACAACCTAACCATGGCGTGTCACAGCTTAACCATGGCGTGTCACAGATTTTTGTACATGGTGTGTCACAGATTTTTATACATGGTGTGTCACAACCTAACCATAGCTTGTCACAGATTTTTGTACATGTGTGTCACAGATTTTTGTACATGGTGTGCCATTTAGAAAATATAAGATAATTATAATAATTTAAAATATAAGATAAAAGTTTAATTAAAAATTTTACATCTCAAAAAACTAAAAGAATAAAATTTTAATAATTTTTTTTAATTTTAATAAAAAAAATCTCATTTGAATATTTCGCTTTAGGCCTTTAAACTTGTTAGGCCACCCCTGGTGTGTCACAGATTTTTGTACATGACGTGTCACAACCTAACCATAACGTGTTACATCATAGCGTGTAATTTCATTAAGGGTATTTTTGTCTAACTTGGTTAAAAACAGTTAAAATTATAACGATGGCTACTTTTGAAAACGTCTTATCTTTAAAGGTTATTTTTTAAAACGTCCCTACAAATTATTAGTCATATTTTAACTATGAACAGCATTGTTTATAGATTTGACTAAAACATATACTCTTAAATGCGTGACACACGTTGATTTATTAGTTGATTTGACTGATGGATTTATTCAATGATTTTTCATATGGAGCGTAATATTTTATTCTGATTGTGATTGCAATCGTTGAATTTACAGATAACTATATAAAAAATTATTTTTTATTTCAACTCTCCATTCAAAAGTTGCATAATATTTCTCAATGTTTTAATTACATGTGCTTTTGAACTTGGTAAATTTCCCTCACTTATTAATTACATTGCTGTTCTATCGCTGTTTTGGACAATATACATAAACAAATAGTACATGAGGATGTTATAATAGCTGGGATTTGAGAGTTAATTTATAGAAAAATTTTAATTCAAGTTTTGTTGTTTTTCGTGTGCTAATAATGATGAGCCATATATAAAAGCATCATCATCATAAGACAAATGATGATGATGATGATGATGATGATAATTATAATAGTATTAATAGAATAAAATAAATAACCTTATATTGTTTTCATGGGATAATAATCGGTTTTTTATTTAAAAAATAATTTTAGAATTTAAATTTTTTAAGGAATCCTCTTGAATGGTTCTCTTTCTAGAAAGAAGAATGGAACATATATTAATGGGTATAAAGACCCGTACATATGAAAAGTTACAAGTCTTCGGAAAATCGTTTGGCACCATGATGACATTTGATTCATTCTGGAATTCATGATGATGTACTAATTTTCCACACTTCGCGCTTGTATATCGTTGTGAGGCTGATGAAGAAAGATATAGGGGAAAACTCTTGGAACATTCCCACATCTACATGGGAACGAATTTATTTTTTTTGTTTTCTCAAGGAAATTCCTCATAAGAATTGTTTACGTATGACATAAACAAGGTGAAATCTAGATGATTTAAATGGCCAGCTCCCTCACATTCGATCCCTTTGTTAATCTTTCCATTGCTATATGTATATATAGATTTCTTTACACTTTAATTAATTAACAGCAATGATTTTGAAAGAAAGAATAAAAGAGTTAAACCACAAATTTTGAGTTTCTTTTTTGTTTTAGAATGACATATAACAAATACTAGACTATAATTAATATTGCTTGATTCAATTAGTTAGTAGGTTCAAAGTAGGGTTGAGTATGGTTCGAATACACGGTCTTGAAGTCATACTCGTAATCCATTTATGTAAAGTCGATTTTAAAAATTTTGGATCGTCGAGTTGTTTATATGACTGCTTTTAAGATCAACACTATTGTTTGGTGTAGTTTTAGATCAATCGTAAATCTTATATTTTTTAAAAAAATTAACTACAATAATATTTACTATTATTATTATTATTAATGTAAACTACAATCAAATATTTACTGAATCTATGAATACTACAAGAAAATTCATACTTTTACATTATAATTCACATTATAATTGATTTATTGTTAGGTTTTGTTTTTTTTAAAATATTAACATTTTGTTCACTATTTTGGTAGTTGTTTTTATTCATTTATTATTTGTATTGGATATAAACATTTTAACTAACTCTTTAGCTTAATGATCAATATCTGTATACTCTTTTATGGATTCAAGTTACAATTTAACTTTTTAATCCCAAAAAAAAAAAAAACTAGAGCCTAGGGTCTGATCTTTCGATTCAAGGCAAGTAGATAAGTTTTTAGAAATATGTATCATTAAAAACATGTCAATCCTAAATAATTTGGCCTACGAACACCCATCAAGTCACAAGTCTATCTTAAAATCAACCTAAATTCATCAATCCAAGGCGATTCAAATCTTTGCATGCTTATCCTTCAGTTCAATATCATTTTTCTTGTTGTGGGGCAAAATTTAATGCAAGTAAATATATATAAAAAATGGTATCAAGTTCAAATTTGTGGTCTTGTGGACAAAGAGGTGAGATTCATAAGATAAGATTGTGCTGTTCCTATGGTGAAGTTTAAATCATATGTGAAAGAAATATTAAAACAATATTGGTCATTCATGACTTTTATTTCAAAAGATTAAACGATAAAGATTAATATTTACAATATTGCACGGGTTAAGATCTCATTAGATCATAGAATATTTTTCGCACCCACGGGCGGAGAAAAAATGGAAAAGAGAAGGTGATTGCAGCCTGCTTTCATGAAGGACAAGCATGTTTACACTTTTCCCTTTTTTGCACATGCTTATATCACAGACCAACAAAGCATTCATTATCCAAATCAAATAGATTTAGTTCTCCTGAGTCCACTTTTCAATTTTAAGCTGCTTCAACCACCCAGCTTTCTACTCTTTCTGCACGTGAACAATTCTAATAGGGCTGCATTAGTTAACAATTTATTAGCAAAAATCACAAATAAAAAATAGAATCAAATCAATAAACATGATAATCTAGCATTTTGTTATACACATGTAAAGGAAAAGTTCTCGACATAAAATCAGAGAGAGAGAGAGAAATTGGAATTTGATATGGCTAACATTAATTCTAGAACCACGACCTTATCTTTAAGATAAATACTCATTAAAGATTCTTAGACCATTTGCTCATCATCCTGGAAGAAGTCATAGACAAGCCTAACCAGCTGACAACGGCTGCAAATCCTTGACACTGTCAGCTATTTCTAATTTCCGTACATCATTGTATTTTCCAAAAAGCTGCCCTCCACACCCCCCCACCCCCTCCTTTTGCTTTGCCCTTTTTTACTATTAATTAGCAAGAAGTTTTGAATAATTCCAGGGAAGTATAAAACTTTATCAAAATGTGAAGTATGAGAAGTAGCAGCAGACGATTATTTAATCTTTACTTCTTTTTGAGATATTTGCCTGCTAATCTTTAACTTCATTTAATTTTTGATGGGATCCGAAGCAAGCTGTACAGTATTGACAGAATAATACATTTGGATTTATTTATTTATTTATTTCTTCTGTGTTGTACTACATAGTTTGAAATTCAAAAGGAGAAACTTAAACTAATGACAGTGTGTGTGAATAGTATATATTTTAAGCACAAAAAAATTTTTGTATCTAATTTGAACTATTTAAATTGATGTAATTATTTGAAGGGAAAATTATCCAAAATTCATAGCAAACCAAGATGATAAAGATCAGCAACAAACAGACAAAGATGGATAAATAATGTCGTCTCTAGTTTGAATCAATGTAATCCCTGTTCAAGTTGTGTTATAAATTCTCATAGTAAAATGTATGCTTTCTTCTTCAATTAAGTCTATAACATTCAGTTCTTTATGGTATTAGAGCATACCTTATTTTCGTTCTTTATGATATGTCATGATATAAAAGTATTAAAATGATGATAAAAAAATTTTCATATTTATTAAATTAAAAATATCTTGAACATATAAATATAACAAGTACTTCTCCACTTATTGACAATTAATTTTAAATAAAATAACCACCTAAAAAATTTAACATAATATAAAAAATAACTCAACTTTAAAGAGTTCAGTTATGATTCATTCCTATTCTTACTACCTTAAATCTCTATGGCCGCAACCTCCCATATCATCAGCTTGGTTTGCTTTGAATTTTGATCACTTTTGCCTCCAATAAGACCCTTATCGTTACTTTTTTTTTTAACCTTTAAATCTACTATAAAAAGGATTATACTGGCTAATTAATTTGTTTCATGTTGAACATGCACACGTTTAATGAGTAGATTGTTTATTTCTTGTTGGTTTGCGTCGTCAGAAGCTAATTAATTAAAATCAGTCGTTATTTTTGTCGCATATAGGAGTAGCTCCTCGCTGTCGGCTGATTGTCCAAAGGGAACGGAATAAATAACGAAAGCATGCAGCCGCGAGGTGGATAAGGCATTCATTTTTGCCATCTCTCACTCTTAGTGGTGGGCTCAGAGTATTATTATTTTGATGGAGCTTGTTAAAAAATTATACTAAAATTCTTTTCCACAAAAAAGGAAAAACAAGTGGCCCACCATATTGGATTTTTGCATTTTGTTTGGATTCAAAACTATTCAGTTAAAAGTTATTGCACCTGATGTTACTTTATCATGCTTTCAAAAATCACTTATAACGATTAACTATTTGATTAAATGATTAATACAGGTATTCTCTATTTAAAAATTTAATTTGAATTCTCATTTTTCTCATTTAAAACAAGGGAAAAAAAGACTGTATCACTCTATGAGATATTATTTTGTTTTTGAAAAGTGTATTTATTAATCTCGAGAACTAGTGTGTTATTTTAAATCTCTCGCTTATTTGACAGGAGAATTTTCATAACATAAGAACTTGATTTGGATAAAGAAATTTGAACATTAATTAATTAATTAACAGTAATTTTTTTACACGTTAAAACTTTTAGATTTCATGTTCAAATCCTACTGTAAGTGCGCCTGGTCCAAGGTTTATTAATTAATTTATTTGATTTATTATTTAATTTTTTCTCCTCAATTATGTGATAGTTAATGTCAATATATTCGTATAAAAATATTATTCATTTAATGATTGTTGATTTTTATTTCTTACAATATTTAATGTTTTCTTAATACATGTATACTATGTGTGGGTTTGATCTTATTTCACTAATTTAAGAGAAGAAGAATTTAAACTCAAGACTACATCTTTACGGAAAAGAAACACTAAATACTTTTCATCATTTCAATGATGCTTTTGGTAATCTCACGTCAAGTATACAACACCTTTGTATTCAAATCATTGAATGCATCCCTTTGAAGGAGTAAGCTTTTGTGAACTCTAACAGCTCCCATAAATTCCTCATATCCCAACCTTTTCAATGGAATCAAAATTCTTTTCAAGATGCGATCACAACTGTTCTTCCCATTAGGCCGAGGAACCATTCCAAATGTCAGCCGCCTACAGAGAAGGGGAAATATATAGTTAAGACTATACTTTAATTTCCTCCTGCCTTGGAGCCGTACGTATTTTGATAATTACTTTCTAGTTCCCCATGTAAGGAGCTAATAAAAGCAATCACTCCTCATTTAATTTTCACATACTAAGTTCAGTTACTTTCAAATAATTTTTATGTATAAACACATATTATATTTATTAAAATTAATCAACAGCAAATAAATTAATTAAATAAGTTAACAGAAAATTAGATTAAATTCACATACGATGAAATTTGAATTTGAGACTTAAAAGTTTCAAAATCTCTTCTTTATCAACGAGACAATATTTCATTAGCAAAATTTTAATTTAATTAGAAAGAACAAATTATCAAAATCTCAGTCAAAAGAAGAAATAATAGTTAAATGAAGCAAAGTTGACTTGGGAAAGAGAATTGGCTTGGAGGTAGGTGGCCCGAACGGCCTAAATGGGGTCAGGTTCAAAGACTTCGAAGCGAAGTTGAGATACTCAAAAGACAAAAAGCCAAGAAATAGCACAAGGGTGAGTTAATAAAGAGGCCCAAAACGTGGACACATGCCAATCCCACGGGGACAATAATAAACAAAGAATGATTAAATCGTATAAGCTATAATAAAGCAAATCGTGTTAATAGGGGGAAAAAGATGGAAAAGATGGTCGAAATCATACTCAGCTCCACGTGTAATCAAATTCCCATTAGTTATATTCCCATGGAGCATTTGTCATAATTCGACCTTTATATTGTACTGTTTCAAAGGAAAAGTAGACCCCTGTTACGTACGGCGAGGGGAGAATGTGTATACTTTTCTTTTTAAAGACAAATGCTTATTTTTTCTTTTAAATTCAGGCAAAATAATATTATATTTACAGAATCCTCAGTGATATAGTTCATAATACAAGTAATTTACCGAGTGAGAGTTCCTCTGGATACGAATCCATTGCAGTCAAACTCGTTGACCAACGAGCTTGGTGTCACAGGTCTTACAGCACTTGAGGTAATGAGATATCAAGCAACACTGCACCCATGGTGGATTTCTAGCAGCATCCTTAACTTCCTTGCCATCAGCACTTATAGCAATTCAAAGCAATTCATTTAACTTGCTACTCAATACATCCACCGACAAATATAATACAATTATAACATGATACAATTATATCGAATTATTAATATGATATGATTTTTTATTTTTTTTTTCATTTCTCGGATTTAAAAGATGCCAATGACACGATGCCAGTGTCAAAAGCTTTAGTCCAAGTTCTTTGTCCATTAAATTCTTTATTAACAATTTTTTAACAATATATTTCAATTTCGATGAAAGAATACAAATATCTGGATGGGTATAAATTAGTTATCTATATCAAGAATATTCCAATATACAATCAAATAAATAAATGTGTAGGTTAAATGGACCCCCATTTTCCGTACATCACGCTTTGCAGTGTGAACTTAAAAAAGAAATACATAAATAAAATTTGTCACTGATGAGATGAACTAAACCCTCATAGAAGTTAGCTTTAAGTAGACTTAGAAGTAAAATGTTGAATTCAGACGCTTGAATTTTGAATTGATAATGGGGGATTACTTTCCAAAAGTGACATTCTCTATGGCTTTTAGGTTATGGATGAACTTTCCTGTTAATTTCTTACAAGAAAGTAGTGTGAAACGCAAGGCCAAAGTTAAAAAGGGAAAGTAATCGATTAGTACTTTAAATTGGGAGTAGATGCGTGCATTAATTTTCCATTCTATTCAATCAATTTGAAGTCATCCATTTGCAAACTTAGGAGTCGATAAAGTGGATTGGAAATTTAATTATCTCTCTATATATTATTTAACTCATCTTTACACCATAAGATCGGCACTCAATCAAATACAACGTGGGCTAAAACCAACTATAGCTGGTTTTGCCGATGGTATATTGGATGGACCAATCTCTTTAGTCGTATTTATTTATTTAATCTTGACAACTAGTTTAATGTCGAAATACAAATACGATATTGAAATTTATCTATGTTATTAAAAGTTTTGTTTTGATTATTTTTTTATTTGATATAATACTTAAAAAAATTCATGAATTATTTAGAAAAATTAAAATAAAATTTTATTCTTTTGTTATGTTTAATTAAGTTTTTATATTTTTATTTTCAATTAAATAGATTTTTATAACTAAAAGATATATAATTGTTATTAATAATAATATCACTTGTTATTTTATATTGCATGATATTAATGTGACATGTTAATATATCATGATGAATGAATACGTGACATGATGATATGATCATAAACAATTTCACTCTCTACTTTAATATTACGTAAATATAAAATGACAAGTAATATTTTGATTAATGACAATTAGTTAATGGTTAGTTATAAGTCTATTTGATTCAAAATAAAAATAGATAAGTTTCATTGATGAAAAAGAATAATAATGACTTATTTAAATTTTATTAAATAATTTAAAAACCTTTTTAAATATTATGTCTTTTTATTTTATTTTTTAATTATTTTTATATCGGTAATGTAAGAAACTACTTCACCCAAAACAATTCTAACAGTTAATATTGCCCATAAATATGAATGCGTGGATTAATCCATCAACGATATACAACAAATGGCCAAATCCTAATAGAGGAACATTAGGCAATTGCATTTGGAATTCTGTTTGATTGCGTGACGTTGACCGCAAACACAATATTCATTAAAGCGGATGCAGAATTTACAATAAACAATTTGTTTTGATCAAAAAGTAGGCTTCTAAGTTGTTTAATTTTGGGATTGAATGTGAATTTTATGAAGCAAAATCAACGTCGACAATTATTTAATTTTTTTTATGTTTTCTATGCATTTATTCAATTTTATTTTTGTCAGAATGGGTTTTTTAATAGACATTTTATCTTGTCACGTCCCTTTATCATAATAAAGCCAAACATTTACCAACCTTGTTTTTTTCGTCACGCTTTTTAATTAAAACAAAAAACAGCAGGCGCCATTTGTTACTGTAATTTTTTCTTGCAAAAGATTAAATTAACATTTTGAATTGTCCAAAGACATCAAGTCCATTGGTTTGATCCGACTTTGGAAGAATTTTCGATAAGATTTTTAAAACTCGATTTTGACTCAACTCAGCTCGAGATATTACTATATTAATAAAAATTATTTTAATTTTAAAATATATTTAAAAATATTAATATATCAATATTTTTATATTTAAATTAATTAAATTTAAATAATCAAGTTGGACCGAACTTGATTTTAAAGGCGTCAATCAAGCTCAACAGCCCATGAACACCTCTATTCATATATAACCACTGTTTTTTAAAAAATATATGTTCCATGGTCATTTCCCTAAATGCTTAGTAAGTCTTTACCAATTCTATCGGAACATATAAATCAATAACATCTGAACATGTAATTCAATAGTATGTACACGAAGCCAAAAGTTAAAATGAATTCTCCTTTTACGAATTAAAGCAAAATATATGTTGCCAGTTTTAATCAAACTAGCAGGTACTTTGACAAATAGTCCAGTCTTGATTCTGTAGAAAACGATTTTTGAACTCAAAATGTCAAAGATAAGATCCTCCAGCGCCGTTAGCCAAATCTCATACGCAGAAAAGAAAAAGAGCATGTGCTGATTTGAGGGTCTTGTCTTTCTTCCTTGTGACCATGAACAATCTATCTGATAAGGACCTTTGGTTTGCAGCTCAGCATGGACGGTGAAACCTGTTTTTAAGTTAGACCAAAAGTGAAGCTAAAGAAAGGGAAACAAACCCTTGAAGAGTCAAATTTGCAATGACTTATTAGATCACTATAAGCCACTTCTGGCACTTGCGATGAGTATTCATTGTGTTCAAGTTCGTTGCATCTCAACATTTTCATCAATTCAGTCACGGGCCTTTCACTGTCAACCCCACCTAGTTTTCTATGCCACGTTGTTCATGACAATGGGGTCATTTTCCCTCTTTTGGTGAGAGATGCTATACAGTCATTCACCATTCCACCCAGGCCCGAGGCTCTGGCAATTGGCGTTCAGCTCACTGGGCCATCCAGAAATAGAAACATTCCACTAAAAAGTTTTTTTGTTTTTCAAGCAAATGATTGTCAAAACCCCACTTGGGCACTTCCATCCATAGCTAGCTTCATTGTGAAACTGGTTTAGGATCAGCGTGCGCATAGCCCCTAGTCAAAAGTATGATTGTCCGGCGGTGGCTTCTCATTGGCTTTTCTATTTGTCAAACTTTTCACAAAGTTGAAACGCATGCCCCGCGCACATACACACAAGGTTTTAAGGTTGTTAACTCCCGCAATCCTGGTAGAAAAAGGGTTCACTTTTACAACACCCTGGCCAAAAGAGCACAGTAATGAAATCAAGATTGCAAAGATAATCAAAGCAGTTCCAACTTTTTGAAGTTGGACTCATTCTCGTTTGTCCTCATCTTTGGTGCTGGCGATATCTTCGAATTGCCATGTAATAACTCCGAAATTCTTGCAGGTTTCTTGGATGATTCCCTCAAAGTACTGAAATGACTAACATGCGTGCTCCAGGCAGAAAGTCGAAAATCTATTCTTGTCTCGTCCTGGATGCGGTGCACTTGGACCAATGGAATCAAATGGGTGTAAACGTAGGGAAGTTCTCTTTACCTTTTCCCTCTGGACTAGAAATAAGCAGCGTAACCAATAATAGAGCAAATAACAACACAAATGGCAGAGTCAAAAGAAATGCCTCTCAAAGTCTTTTTTCATCTGGAGATAGAAGCGAAAACAGTCTGGAAAGTGATAAATAAGCACCACTTTAAATGCAATTTCAGCTACAGTAAACCTGCAGCGTGCCATTTCAGAATTTTAGAAGCTCCTACATTCAGATTAGAGCATGTGTTTTCTTTACTGTGAACAAAGTCAGAAAGCAACTAGGTAAGCGTCCACCACTGGGGGTTTTAACAGTTGAATCTAATCGTGGATCACGAGTAGAACAAATTCATTTGATTTAACAGCATTTCAACTTATTACTGAACAAAGAGAATGAATTAGCAGCTACCAGCGTATGATTAAGTTTTCCTCAGCATGAGGTCCTCTCAGCAGGTCTTCATCTAGAATATTTAACCTGCTTTCACATGAATTTCTTGTAATTAGCATGATTTAAAGTGAGTCAGGATAACAATGTACAAATATCTTGAAGCAATCCCTATCCTAACGTTACCAGTGTTGAGGCTACAAAGAGAGTGCTTATCAGAAAGTAGTCCAGAAACATCTAAAGTTAATGGCTGATTTCTTATCAGCGCCGCATATCAATAATCTACTGCCAGGTGCTGTCACTATCAAGTCATTCTCCGCATCAAACTCAGTATATATCCACTATGCTAGCAATGTCCAATCATCAGACTGACAAAAACATGATTCGCTATAGAAATAAACCCAAAGATTGGAAAATAAAAATATAAAGAAACTATATATCATCTTCAATGAATGCAACTTGCTTGTTTGAATCCAATAGAAAGAGGCACCGGTACAGAGAAAAATTCTAAACCAACAAAAACAAAATCTACCTAAAAACCAATGTTCATCTTAAGACCATTCTTTTTAGTTGACTTTCAGCAAAGAACGATATCCATATCTCACAGCATGACAAATAAAAAAGTCTCTGCTTTTGTTTTCAGCCAGGCAATGTCAAAGTCATAAAAATAATAAACATTAAATGCAATGCACTATTTTCATTAAACCTTTCCAAACCTAGTTCTCCTCGAAGGATTTTCAAATTTGACGGTGTTCATTATGGACAAGTATCGCTTAAAAGATTTCATCAAATGATTTTATAATGAAGCTCAATTCATTTGCAATAGTGCTTGAAATGGCTGACAATTCACAGTGTACAATGCATTAATTAGGTCTATTAAAGAACATTTAAGTGGTGGTTAAATAAATCAAACACTGATTAAATTCAGGTTATCCTAGACACATGAAAATGAGGAGGGACTCTACATCTATCATCAATGGGTTTTCAAATTTAACTTAGTATCATAGATAGAGCTGCCCTTGTTTATTGACCCCTCCACGATAGGCTTGCTACGCCTAAGCCAGATGATAAGTTTGTTATTCTTACATGTGAAATTTAAGCCACATAATGTGGTCATTATCTCTACAAGGGGATGGGGACTGTTAAGCAATGATAAAATAAACCACACATTGATGTTAAGTTTGGAGTATCTTGGACATTCATTTATAATAAGGTTGTCCACACCTATTGCCAATTGGTTTTAGGTCCAAAACTCATTTTAAAAATTTACATGTTTGATAAAGATTAAACATGACTGCCCCTTAACATCAAAAATCAAACAAAATGAAAAAGAGAAAATTTCTCTAGGCAACTATTACAGCTTTTCCTTTCAAATGAACCTCAATCAGAAGATTGCAATATCGCCAACTGTTCAAGACAGTATGTATTATATTGGTCTACAAAAATTCCTAAACCAAGGCCAAGAAAGGTGGTTCAAGCCTTATCCAAAGACTATAGATAAACTCATATACACAAGAGAGATCGACAACAACATTAATGGTGCATGTGACCATCAGATTAAACAAGCATCAGCAGAAAACAACAGAGACTTTTATATAATATAATGCAAATTTTCTTCTACAAACATTTACCAAAGACTGTACATTTGCATGCTTGCTAATTCACAACACCCTGGTGAACAGAAGCCATCTAAGAGCTCATGCAAAAAAGCTATATGGAGAAAACATGCTTGACTATCCTGTAGTTTCAAGATGGTCAGATCTATACTTACACTATATTTATCTCTTTATTTCCATTTCGAAGGTGATTGATGCTCAAGAGTAAACTTCCACTGCTCTCATCTGTCAATAAGACTTTCGCTAAAAATATCTGACAGAAAGGAATTCTAACAGCCACAAGCCATGAACGCTCCTCCATTTTGCAATGAACATAAAGTCTGTGCCATATAGGCATCAACATCATTGCTCACCTTGTTAGCATTTTCCTGTATTTTACCACAAATTTACCAAAATGTCATCTCAATAATATATATAGAAGCTACAAAGTAGATGCTATTTTCAGTTATATCAGAGCAGAAAAATCTTTATTGTTATAACTTGATTTAACGTATAAGTATTTCTTTAAATCTAGCATGAAATGTTAAAACGAAAAGGGAAATAAGAAAAAGAAAAAGACAAATCCAAAATATTATATTTGAAGTGTCATAAAACAGGTTCCTTTCAAGTTGCTACATTATTTTCGCATGACTTATCTTTGATGGCTCCATATTGGAATGCCAAATCCACTCCCCTATAAGATGAAACATTTGAGGAGAGAAAGAGAATTACATTGCTAAGAACAGAAGTATCAACAGTAAATTTGATGGCATCTGCTGCAGCACGTGTTCGCAGATAATACAGCCCTGTTTTGAGACCCTAGAGGAAAAAAGATGAGAATCAATGTTATCTACAAGAAAACAGACAACAGAGGAATTAAAAGATGAATATTGTTTTATAAGTAACAAATTTGAAAAAGTTGAATTTCTGCAATGCACTAAATTATGGAATGACACAACAGCAGAAACCTCATTAACTAATTTGCAATTTAAATGTCAAATCAACTATTAGCAGTCCCCTAAAATAATTGTAAATTTCCTTTTTTTTAAGGCCATTGACAATTGTAAATTTAAATTTCAAAACGTTTCATAAAGAAATGAAACCTTGGACCAAGCATAGAAATGCAAGGAAGTAAGCTTTCCAGGATCACGTTGCTCCATGTGAATATTCAAACTTTTGACCCTGATCTATGTAGCATCCCCGATCAACAGCCATGTCAACGAGGGTCTTTTGCTTGATCTCCCACACTGTCCTGGTATTAGATGCCAATACTATCATAGAATGATACGTTGATGCATTACACGGCAGCTCAAAAAGTAATAGATAGGAACCATAGATATCTGTACTCGTAAATGGCTTTCAGCTTATCTGGTATTTCTGGTATTTTAGAAATTAAGCCATTGCGGTAAAGTATCTTGGTCTTAAGAGAATGACACCGAAGGCCCATTTCTGTCAAATCATGAAGCAGGTGCTTGTTCACTACAACAAATTCACCACTGAAAACAAAGGGGATTAGCTGCGGACAGATGAGTCATGTTTTGAAGAGCCAAATCACTACAAACATGAAAACCTTAAAGCTTTAAAAAAAAAAAACCATAAAAACCTTAAAACTCTTCTACTGTAGATGTTGGAGGCGTAAGGCTCAAAGCACTCATTGTTGCCAAGAATGTGGCTGGTTGAAGCAGTTGGCATAGGTGCTAGAAGAAGAGAATTTCTTACTCCATTCTTAGATATCATTTCTCTAAGACCATCCCAATCCCTGTGATCTGATGGTGTTACACCCCACATGTCTACCTGAAGTATTCCCTAAATGAAAAGAACGAAAGTGAACTTTGACTTTGTAAATCCATTGTCCTTGTTCATTCCATATCTCTTTCTATGGGCAATATGGCATGCATCACAGAAGTTTGACAATTGAAGATTGCATGGTACTGCCTATTAAATTTATGTCTATCATAATTATACTCACTGAAATGATCCAGGAACAACATGAAATAATTAGTCAAGTACATGGTAAAAAATTCCAGTCTACCATGACAGGATGTTAAAAATATCACTTCCGATCATAGAAACGACATTTCTTTTGTTCATTTTACATGAAAAAAGATCAAATAATTATATTTTAAGAGATTTGATTGTTTTTATTTTATAGACAACAAATTTCCTGAAATGCAACTCATCCAGAGTTTTCTTGGAACAACTGAAACTGTGGGCATCCCATATGAAATTTGTTGGGCATTGTATGTAAGGTAAATACCTTGGTCAGAGGACTCCCACTATACGCTTTGTAAGGGCCATCTTTTTCAGCCAACTGAGAAGAAGCTTTGAATGCATGGTAATAGATGGTCTCAAATATATCCTTATTTAGCTGTTGAACCTGTATTCAACAAAGCAAGATTTAACTCAAGCTAAATCAATTAGTAAAAGCAAATCAAATAAATTAGAGCAACCTCTGGAGAATCAAATGGCATGCCAAGCAGGATGAAGGCATCAGCCAGACCCTGAACTCCAATACCAATGGGTCTATGAAATGCATTTGACCTCCTTGCACTTTCAGTTGGGTAATAATTGACATCAATGACTTCATTGAGATTTGTAGTAACAGTTGTGGAAACCTATCAGAGAAAAAAAAGCCATTGCAGAAGTCCAAATATTCCTGACATAGAGGAAGAAATACTTTACAAGGAGACAGCAAATAAAAGTTTGATGTTTAAATTGTAACATTTATAGACAAGCCCAGTGAAACAAATATGCATCGACTTGCTTCTTATTTTGTTTTTATATGTGACAATCACTTTTTGTACAGAGAGCATCAACAGTAAAATACCTCTGCTAATTTTTCAAAATCAAAATATCTTTTCTTCCAACCTCTACTTCCAACAAGCTTTGATGAGTGTGACTCCAAAGGAACCCCCTAAATGAAACAAAAAAGTCAATCATACACTATCAAGAATTATTTGACAACAAATAAGATCTAAAAGGCCTACCTTTTCCCAGACAAATCTGGGCAGGGCAATAGATGCCAGATTGCACACTGCAGTTTCTGTTGGACTTGAGAACTCAATAACCTCAGTGCATAGATTAGAGGACTTGATAGTGCCTAGATTCTGCTGGTTACTTTTCCTGTTGCAACAGTCCTGTGCATGCAAAACTAAGATATAATAGAAAAAAAACCAAAGATTTCAAACCATGAATTATTGTGAAGAGCCTCCATCCAAATACCAAGATATCTTGAAAAACATATAAGGTTTAAAATTATACATAAAAAGAAAAAAAAAACGAATACCTTGAAAAGCATATAAGGAGTCCCTGTTTCAATTTGGGAATTCAGAATCTCAAGCCATAGCTTCCTTGCAGGGACAAGCATTCTTATCTTGCCCTGAGTTCAAAAAAAAAATAGATATAACCATCAGCCAACAATGTGAAGGCTAATATCTTGACCGATAAGGAAAATAGTCTCATTACCTCCTTCTCATATTGGGTATACAATCTTTTAAACTCTTCACCCCAACAATCAGCTAGACCATGAGCTTCAGAAGGACAGAACAAGGACCAATTTCCATCACCTTGAACCCTTTCCATGAAAAGCTCTGGAACCCAAAGAGCATAAAATAGATCTTGAGCCCGACATTCTTCCTGCAAGAAAGAACAAGAGTTAATATATTAAAACTAGAAGCTTTCGGTAAAAATAAGCAGAATTCTCATAACTTACCATGAAAGTGAAAAAGGAAAAATATATAGGAGGCAATATTATAGGTTAGCTTATGAGTACATTCAACAGTACCTTTCCATGGTTCTTTCTGAGATCTAGAAACTCGAAGATATCAGCATGCCATGGTTCTAAGCATATAGCAAAAGCACCTAAATTGAGGAAATAAAAGTTCATATCAAAATACAGCAGCACCCAGCAACTTTTGACCATAAACTAGACATGATTTTGCATGCATATAAAATTGAACTATACTCACATTATTCATCAGATACATACATGATTGGAATAGCATTAAGAACAAAAATTACAGAATAAACAAATTACATAGGAGAATTAAACTATGTGTAAATACCTTTTCTTTTACCACCCTCTTGTTCAACATAGTGAGCAGTATCATTAAATACTCGAAGCATGGGAATAATGCCATTGGAAGTCCCATTTTCGTCACAAACATAACTTCCTGTTGCATGTATATTATGAATGGAAAGACCAATTCCTGCAGCTGATTTGCTAATAAAAGCACATTCCTTCAGAATATCATATATGCCATCAATATTGTCATCCTTCATACAGAGTAGGAAACAGCTACTCAACTGCCACGTTAAAAGAGAACCACAAGGGTAAATTTAAAAGGAACAAAGGCAACAATTGTTGATTAACAAACAGATGAAGTAACATAACAAGATCATACTTGAGGCTGAGGAGTTCCTGCATTAAAAGGGTTGGAGTAGCATGAGTGAACCAACACTGAGACATCAAATGGTATGTTTTGATAGCAGAGTCAAAATCAACTTTAGGGATACGAACAGCAACCCTCATCAACATGTGTTGTGGCATTTCAACAACTTTGCCATCCATTTTAAGTAGGTAAGACCTTTCGAGGGTTTTAAAGCCAAAATAATCATATTCAAAATCTGTCATATATGATCTCACTGTCCAGCAGAGCAGCATTCTGCAATAAATGTAAGACAATCACCAACATTAATCACGCCCATGCCGTTCAACCAAGGCATCTAAGAGATATAAAAAGTATTGTGGATCATTGCAGAAGTTAAAGTAAACTAAGGAATC
This sequence comes from Theobroma grandiflorum, assembly GCA_036013995.1. NCBI lineage: Eukaryota > Viridiplantae > Streptophyta > Magnoliopsida > Malvales > Malvaceae > Theobroma > Theobroma grandiflorum. Next base: position 14,117,305 of record CP142126.1, read on the forward strand.
AACTAAACTTGGCATAGCAATCTAAATGGACTTAAAAAAAAAAAAATTATGTAAATGACCTTCCTAAGTTACGGATGTTATAGATAGTTTGGCCAACAAAATATGTCAATCGACAAGAGTGGAAAGAATTGCTGAAAAGAAGGTATTACCTTCATTATTATTTCATAAACATCATCAGCAATAAGAGGAACCACGTTTCCAGACTTCTTGTTTACGTAATTATACATGATTTGAATCCTGGACCAAAAGCATCCATTGGCAGCTTTGTTTCAAATATAAAACCACTAAAACAGATAAACAGAACCTTATAACATAGAGTTACAACTAACAAACCCACGCCTCTGAAAACGACTTCTTACTACTTTTATGCAGATCGGAAACAGCTATTCTTGCCGCGAACTGTTCCTCGACGTCAGGCGAACACACACACACACACAAAATCAGAACCAATCCAAGTAAAAGGCCTATACAAGTGCATTAAGAACACTTCTTTAATTTACTGAACAAAAAATTTCTTTATTCAATACATTAAAAATTGTACTACATTATATTGAATTATCAAATTCAAAGGGAAAAATTATTTCTCAGCAAAAGAAAACACAATGAAGAAAGAAAAAAAAGCCCATCAAGTCCATTTGAACGCAGATGCCAAAACCCAAAAAAGAAAAAGAAAAAAACTGACGAAAGCATAATCAGGGTGGTTAGCAGTCAAAGCAGCAGCGGTTTCAGCGGCTAACTCAGCAAGCTGCGTTGTAGTGACACCTTGGTAGATCCCAGTATAGAGCTTCTGAGCCACAAGCACCGGGTCACAGTGGTCTTTGCTTAGCCTGTAACTTAGCTTCTTCAATGTGGCAGTGAGCTTGTCGAAATGAACTGGTTCTTGACGCCCATCTCTCTTTATCACGTAAATAATTGGCTTCTTTGAGGAATATTTTCAAATGGCAAATTGGTAAAAGATTGTCTGTTAAGGTGATGGTATCTATAGAAAGAAATGAAGAGTGTTGGAGAAGGAAGAAGCAGCCTTAGGAAGTTTGAATTTGAAACTTGAAAAGAGTCTTATTATTATTATTATTGTTTCTAATTTTGTTTGATTTGGAGATGTGATGGTTACTTCTTGTTTGGCGTTTTCTGAAGATTCCCGCCAAATCAGGCAGGATTGAGATGGGTGAGAATTTGGGGCGTTTATGAGTTTCGGCCTTTCGGTTGGGTTGGGTTGCATTCGATGTTGGCCCAAAGAAGTCATTCGCCTATTTATTCCACATCAAGTTCCTTTACTTTTGATACTATAGTGCTTCCCACGCGTTGCATTGGGAGATTGATAATTTGTGAACATTGTTCAAAATATTATTTGAAAGTTTATTATAATTTTGAATAGAAGTTTAATTATCTGTTTGATGTCATTAGAAGAATATAGTTGTATAAATTGTTAACTTATTAACTTTAATTATGTAGGTGATGTTATCATAATAGCACAATCAACTAAATTATTTACAGTAAAATATATATTGATGATAAGGAAGAATGTAATATTTAATATCCATGGTAAATGATATAGTATGTTATCACTTTTGAAAAAAAATAAAGTAAAGTATGCCATATTGAAAAACTTGTGAGCATTGTATTGTGTAAAAAAAATTATTTACCTATATTTGAATAACTTAAAAGTCAAAGCTTAGAGATATTTTTGATTGTGAAGAAGTTGTTGGTTGATAAAAATGTAATACTTTCATCTTCGGTTGATCTTCTTGTCCGATAAATGTAAAAAAGACAATGCTTCATTGAATTGTTGGATCACGCCGTTAAAAGAAAATGGGAAATCATTATTGAAGTTTAGATTAATTGAAATAAATGCATTGAAGTAAAGTACAAAAATATAAATTAATAAAATTAAGATGAACTACTAAACAAAAAGAACGTTAATAGAGAAAAGAGTGTTATAATATACGAAGAAATGAATGTATAGAAGTTATGGTATATACTTGAAGGTAAATTATTAAATATTTCTTTGTATACAATATTTATTGTCTCATTTAAAGGTTATCCATCATTATCTGTGACTAAAATTTTCAATCCTTGATGTGAGATAACTCTTGAAAGAGCAATATATAGTTGACCATGTCTGAAAATTGGTTTAAATAAATATAAACCAACTTTACCAAGTGTTTGTGTCACGACCCAATTCCCAGGCCATGACCGGCGCAAGGACCCAATGAGCATAGCTCACTAAGCCCAAGCAAGCCTATTCCCACTGACTTTATTCCATACATGCTCGTGTGGGACATCCACACGTAATGCACCCAGTGCGCATACAATGCCAATTAATAATGGCATATCCAGTCACACATACACACACACCCTTTCTGGGAGTGGACACAGCCAAAGCACAATGGCATTTTTAATCACAATATACATGCACTATGCCAGTCATGTATTTAGCAATTTACATTGCTTACACATTTACATTCATACCAGTCAAATATAAACTCCGACAATGTACATTACATGTACATACCCATCATACAGAAACCCAAGACTACCAGCGGAGACATGTACAATAAAGCGGCAACTAGTGAATGCCAGACACCTACCAGGAGATGGACTACTGTGATCCCGCGATCTAGGAATCTACAATCTCCTGATCTGAAAACATGAATTTTTGAAAACGTGAGTATAAAACTCAGTGAGCAAACATTAGATAGGAACAAGCCATAATATCAGGAAGGGTTACAATATGATGCATACATTTGAAACACGTTCATTTTTATCCAATTTATTACCAACCCTTCCCCTCATTTCAATTTAATTTATAATGAAGAAATAATCAATTTCATACAAATATACTCGGAGAAATGAACAATCACAAATGTACACAACCACATATATCTGAGCACTCGCAGGCGTTACGTATCGCCGTCCCTGCAAGCCCCTGGATAACAAATCACACTTCACCAATGTTCACGAGTGATAGTTTCCAGGAATCGTGGGCGTTACGTTTCGCCGTCCCCACTTTGCTCAATTTTCAGAATTTATAGTAAATAAGTGGGCGTTACGTATCGCCGTCCCCACTTTACTCAAATCTGAATTTTTAGGAAATAGTGGGCGTTACGTATCGCCGTCCCCACTTTGCACACCATTTCAGGCATGTGCATTTTCCTCTTCACACGTGCACGGTGGTAATAATTTCACAATACTTCTTAACAACACATATAAACATCATAACAATGTACACATTTAGCACAATTAAATTTCACCTCAATGAAATAATAATTCATGCTTTCATGCCAAACACATAATTTTATGCCTTCATGCATAATACATACTTTCATCACATAAAATCATTTTTATCAAGGGCTTGTTCCCGGCACGTAATTTTTGTTTTAAAACTTTGAATAAATCATTTAATCATCTATTTCAATACAACGTGCATTCCCCAAACAATTTTGAAATGCAAGTTCACTCACCGTCTCACAAATCCGGATTCCGGATGCTCTCGGATCAAAAATCCTCAATTACGATTCCCTTGCCTTTTCCGGACTTCTCACCACCTTAACACAGAATAAATTCAGGAATTACTATAATGCCCCCAAACTAATACAAATTAATTTAAATTGCTAACGTATGATACGCAAAGGCAAAAATGCGTCCGATTATCGCTTTAACGCGGTATTGCCTAATTTCGACCGATTACCCGATTAATCGGCTATTATGTCCAATTTAATTCCGAATTGGTCCATTCTTTTTCTAATACTTTAATTCACCACAAATCATTCAATTAATGCCAATTTCAGCATCCAATCTTTTCCATTTTTTTATGGAAAATTCGACCAATGCAGTGCATTAGCACTGAAAATTTTCTACTACATTTTCTCACTTTAAATTGTCATTTTTCTATTTTCTTTCATTTCAAATGAAACCATTTCATTTGAAATGAACCAATTCCTCATGCATTCTCTACACACTAGGTTCGGCCTAACAAAGAACAACCATGAAATTCAATTTCCTTCTTCCATTTTTTTCCATAATCGTGCTTAACTACTCCTAAACACCAACATAGTTTAAACTCAATCCAATCCAACATCAAATCCATACTCAAACCCATTTTTCAGAATTCTTCCCATCATGATATCTCCATATTAAACCATAGAATTCAAGAACAAAAGCATAAATATTAGAGATCACAAGCCAAAGTAGAGATTTATTACCCTTTTTCACTTGAATCCTCCTTGAAATCACACTTGTCTTGAATTTCCCCTAGGTTTTTGTGTGTTTCTCCTTTGTTCTTCTTTTTTTTGCTTAAATTCTGGTGGGTGCCGACTTTGAGAGAGAAATGAGGCTTAAATGCTGATTTTTATGGCTTAAATAATAAAATATAAAAGCTTGCCACGTGTCATCACGCCATTGGTCCGTTTTTTTTTGACTTTTTGACTTTTTCTCCCATTTGATCTCCACCACTTGATTCATCAAGTCAACATCTGATCCAAGGTTGACCATGGCTGGAAAAATTTATTCTGGTAGTGGAGAATTACCGAAATGCCCCCGGGATGGTAAAATTACGATTTTGCCCCTATACTCCGAAATGTCCCGGAATTTCATTATTTTCACTGTCCAACCTCAAATAACATCAATATAAATCAATATTACCCAATTGGGGTAAAATCCTTTAAAAAAATTCACATTTAGCACTCTGGTGGCAAAATTACCATTTTGCCCTTGTGCTCTAAAAACACCGGGAATCACCATTTTACACTGCTAAACATCATTTTATACTCCAAAAATCATAACTGTATGTCACATAATTATATTTGGCCCAATGTGATCAAATCTTAGTTAAAAATCTCCATAAATCAACAAATGAGAAAATGACCGTTTTGTCCTTAACCGGTCAATTTTCCCGATTAACTCCAGACTGGACCTTGAACTCCGAATCACTATTCTGAGCTATCCTGTGGGTCTCAGAATTTTGAAATTCCCCTTAGAATTTTCATTAAACTAGGTTGAAGCTCGATTTAACTTAATTGTACCATTAGGTACAATACCGGTTTTCTAACAACTTAGACAGGGTCTCACAGTTTGACCTTGACTTGTATTGATAGTAATACTGTAACACCCTCAATTTTCGATTTAAATTAAGTTAATGGATGATATGTTATGTATGACAAGTGTTGAAGGATAAATATGTAGATAAATAGATACTTAGGCAAAATTTGAGGAAATATGTGATAAATCTTATAGTTTGATGTTTTGATGTTATTTTTGTGGATTTATGTGTATGGGATTAGTTAAATGAATGATTTGAAGAGTGATATTAATATGGAATGATTTTGGGGTGTTAAACTTAGATTTTTGGAAGTTTTGGAAGCTCAAAACTGCCTATTAGAAAAATATATCGATACATTCCCCCATCTATCAGTACATTCTTGGCAGGAAGAACAATATAGGGTGTTTCAGAGAAATTCTATCAATATATTTAAGGATGTATCAATTGATTTGGAAATTGATGAACATGTATCGATACATTGTCCCAATGTATTAGTACATTTGAAACAGAGAATACCCAAGATCATTTTGCTTGAAACGTATTGATACATTGCCTCAATGTATTGATACATTTACTCGAAATTAGGACAATGTATCGATACATCATTGAGGAAAGGTAGAAATAAAAAGGAGTTTCAGGTCATTCCGCCTTATTTCTCTCTCAACTCTTTCTTTCCCTTTTTTTCTCTAAAGAACTTAAAACCCTAACCCTAAATTGATTTTTAAAGGCATTTAAGGCTATTTGGAGCTTGGAAAACCATCATGGAGGTAAGATTTAACGTTTTTACCAATTATTTTTCAATTTAATCAATTAATAACTCCAAAATCTGATTTTTTCCAGATTTGGTAATTTTCCCTCTTTAGTTTGGATTAGAGAATTTGGAGATAAGACTCGTGAAATCTAGCTTCTAAGGTATGGGTTGAGCTTGTTAATGAAGAATTTAAGCTTAAATAATTGGATTGTTAAGATTTGGTTAATTGTGGAAAAGTTAGCATTTTTTTTGAAAGCAAGGATTTAACCAATAATTGGATGTTTGATGTGTTCTAAGGGAGAAATGAAGTAATTTGACATATTGGTGAGCAAAAGGACAGTTGGAGGCTAAAGTTGAGCTAGTGGTGGGATTGCCTCCAATTTGTCACTGTGAGTGTGTTTAAATAAAATGCATGTAATGCATGATGCATGATAGATGCGCTGCCATTGTATTTTAATGAAATATGTATGCCTAGATGAATGAACCTAGGTTAGAGAACAATATATGTGTCTATGTATAGATACAAATCGTGTGTGATTATATGCTATGATGTGAGCCACATGGGTGGCCTATGCTGTTTGTGTCTAGATTAGGATGTCTAGAGACTATGTGAATGATATGTTGAGACGATTTGATTAAATGATGCCTTGGAGATTTAGAGATACTTAGAACCTAATGGAGCTTAAAGACGATTGAAGCTCGATAAATATGAATTGAGATTCGATGAGGAAAATGTGAATGGTAAGGGTATGATGGCCTTATTTATGGGTTTGTGTTTCCATCTGAGGAATGAATTTCAAACGTATCTGATTTGTGGTGGAGTAAAGTTTCATCCCCATGTGACTATGTGTGTATTTGTAGGGATGGTGGTAAGTAGGGACGATGGTACTAATCCCACTTGTGATTCCCGCATGCAATGCTTTAATGCTATTCTTTGAGATTACTTTGGATGATGCCAATGGTGGGAGATTACTCCAATTGATGATTTGATTCTTTACAAGCTGCTTTGGCTTTGAGCGTGATTTGATTCTCAGCTCGTTGCTTCGACATGTGCATGATCTGTTTCTTCACCAACGACTTTGCCCTGAGCGTGATTTGATTCTCCCTCGGTTAGCCACTAAATGTGATTTGATTATGTCCAGGGGAGGATCACTTGTTGATTTAATTTGCATATGATGTAGCCATAGAAAGGTTAAGATAAATATGATATGAATATGATGAGATATTCTAGCGATTAGAATGTGCTGTGGAGAATGATTTGAATAAATTTGATCGACTTTGAGGGTAAGCCTAATGATATGTGTGATGATCTTTGAAAACATTAAGGATGATGACATGCCCTCACATTGGAAGTTTTATGGATAATGATATGTCCTATGTTTGGAGATGGTTGTTGGATTACATGGTTGCATCGAGAATGCAATATTTATTATGTGATTATATGTGTATATATGTATGATTTTATTTATTTGCACCACTCATTGAGCATTATAGTACTCACCCATTTGTGTACCATGTGTAAATAAATAGGTCATAGAGCTGTGTGGTAAAGGTTGTCTCACAACAGACCAATTTTGGCATCTGGTAAGCCTCATTTTGATGTTTTCACTTCACTGAATCCCTCACAAGCTTCCATATAGGGTTGGTTGTGGTTATGTATGTAGGCTTGTTGTGCCATATGAACTTATGTAAGGGTTGTTATGAGTGAACTTGCCTTGAATGGCCAATGTATGGCTTATAAATATTTGTATGAATTATATGCCAGGAATAATGTAATATATTTGGTTTTATTGTGAATATTTGATTATGGAATCCTTTGGTTTTGAGTTATATGGTTGTGAACTCCAAGGCTTGTTTTGGTGTAATGGGCTTGCTTATTAAGCTTGTGCGCCGATCACAGACCCCTAGATTTGGGTCGTGACAAATATTGTAGCATAATCTAATTGGAAGCTATTTTCTATTGAAAGTAAAAGGCCATTTTTGATGTTTTATTACTAATACTATTTTAGGAATGTAGTATTTATTGTTTGCATGTATACCAAATATAATTTTACCTTCTATAATGTTTGAAGTCAATTGTGTAATGACCAGTTTAGTGCTGTTGCATAATCCAAAATTTTGGTTTATATTTCTCAATAACATAATCACATAACCTACTTTAAGATTCAAAATATGATCAGATATACCAAGAAACTTAAGTGAGTTTAAGAATTTTGTTGGGTAAAGTAATTCAAGCTCTGACATTCAATCTGTCAAATGAGAAATTTTATCATTGCCATTGTATTTCTTTGTTTCTCTTGGTACCAAGCTAAGCATATACGCATTTATTAAATCAATTGCTTCATTGTAAGGGGTAAACAACTTTTGTTTTCAAATATGTAGTATATATATAATACTTCTCAAAATCATCATAAATTACTGTCACAATATTTTTTATTGGATCATTTGTGTATGGAAGTAATAAAATATTAGATAATTTAACCAGATACAAATCATCTTTGTTTTCATGAATAGTTATTTCTGAATTTCCATCACTTATATTTACTAACCATTGTCCAAATGCCTCAATTTCATTCCTTGATTGTTCATCTAAATCATTTTGTTTTATTCTCATACTAGTCTTTAGACAGAAAACTTTATATTGAGTCTATAATGGCAATTGATTTATTGCCACATTAATGATATCTATCTTTGTGCCATTTTCAATAATAGGTAAAATTTTTTTTTGAAGTCTCATCCTAATAATACTGCTTTTCCTACAACAGGTTTAAGATTATTCTTAGAAGGATCATCATACATGATATCACTTAAACTTTTGTTTAAAGCTTTAAAGCAATATTTATGAATCATAAAAGTTCCATCTCAGACAATCAAAGTACATGCTTGAATCAACCTGACAAGTTAAGTTCTTTTTTTTATTTGACATGTGGAGGACTGGTTAATAGTAAAAGGTATTTTGAACCTTAAGTGAGCTTGTTCTACCACCTAGTGTTGTCAATTTTGCATACGCAAGTATACGTATCGAACAAGTAATATAATGATGAAGTAGAGTATCATTCCCATAGAGATTTATTTCTAAAGTTTCACTAAGTACCAAAATTATAAAACAAATTAATCTTATTTAAGTAATCAAAAAAATTGAAGAAAAACTAATTAAAAACAATTAAAAATCAACATTAAATAAACTAACAAACTAAATAAGTTGAGAAAAGTAATATATTAAAGAACTAGGATTATGGGCTCATTCAACATTTCATCTGATACCAGCTTTTCTTGTTATTTATTTTTCTTGGGTGGTTTTACTAACCTAGAATCCAAAGCTATGGATAACTCTTCATTGAGTTGCTTGTACAAATACCTACCTTAATTAGTTCACTATATGTCTACACGAATAAATTAAATTAAGTTCATTAAGCAAATATCTTAATGTGGCTATGTATAACAATTGGCGTATGTCTACCTGAATCACGAATCAGATAACCTAAGTGGCGTGAACATACACTATTCAAACCTTAGTCCAATCTAAAATCTCTTTGTCGAGTCTCAATTATATTCACAAATCAGTTAATTGTTGGCCAAGCAATTAAAAGCATTAAGAACGGATTTGAATAAGCAAAACTACACCCATTCATGATAAATAAAAGAAAAACTAATATTCAAACTACATGTTGAAATCCACTACAATCCTAGAAAGATAATTTAGGTCATAATAACTAATTAAAACAACATCCAAAGAAATTTAGCTATTAATCCAAGTTGAAGAAACTAAAAGAAACACAAAAGTAGAAAAAGAAACTAATTATTAAAGCTTTGCAATATCAATTCTCTCTCAAATTTTCATTTTTTCTTGCTTTGTTCTTAGCTCTAAATTTCCAGAATAGTTGATTGTTGCCTCTTTCTTAAAACCTTTTAAAAAAGGTACCTTAAATAGGCTCCAAGTAACCTAATTTCCAAAATCTTGTCAAATTTTTATTTTTGAAAAATAACCTAATGTCAAGGCACTGGCTGTTTTGCTACAATATGCTGCAGCGCTGAGCTCTCGGGAAAATTGTATGGTGAGCTTCCTTTCACTAGCATTGTAGCCTTGTTCTCCTAGTGCTGTGGTAGTCTATCAACTTTAAAAGTGATTTTCACCTGATTTATTCTAAATTGGGAAAATTGGTAAACATAAAAGTTGTATTCCTATCTTTTAACTTTCCAATGGCTTAAGAATCATGTCAGTTGGACCTTTGGATTGAATGATATGCTTCAAATACTGCATCATATTCAATCCATGCATATTACTACAGTGCTCCGATTTAGACAAATATTCTGACCATGATACAATTTGAACTGGGAAAAGTGATAAACATAAAAGTTGTAACCCTTCTTGTTAAAGGTCTAGTGGTCTAAGAATCACTTCATTTTGAGTTCTGTAGACAGAGATATGATCAAAATACCACAATATATACAAATGAAGCCATTACCATACTTGCATGGACTTTCATCAAATGAGCCTTTTTCATCAAGTTTCTTAAAAAAATAATAAGAGAAATTACCAATATTACTCTTAAAGTAATTTAAAATAAAATAATATAAAGTTTAACTAAAATAAATTAAATTAACTACTTAACATGTAATCAAACTTAAACTACAAAAACACATAAAATGCTACGATTCAAACCTAAAATGTCAAAGATCTAACTACTTAAGTCCTCAAAATGTGTCAAAATAACTCTATATAATAGAGTTATCACCTAGTAATAGTAAAGATTCAATTCCAGAAGAAGCTACAACAAGAATAATTTTAATTGTTGATTGAATTATAGAAATAATGGTGGTCCACAAAATGTTTTACTTGTGCCTCCATGGCCATAGACAAATATCATGTGTCCTTCATTATCAATTGATAGTCTAATATATCGATAAATTTGCATTTGCTTATGATTTAACTGTGAGACTAATTGAAAATATAAAAATGTAATCATTAAAGCTCAACAAAGTTATAATTCATTTCTTCATGTATCAATCGATTTTCCTGTAGATGTAAATTTCTATTTGTTGGCATGGGTAATTTAAAGTCAGCTAAAGAACTAGAATTTTTATTGAAAATATCTTCGAGAGCAATTAAGATATAATTCTTCAAATGATCTTTTGGAATTGAATATTCTAGACATTCAAATGCAATTTTCAACCAATATTTTATGTCAATTGAAAATAATTTCTAGCTATTTTCTTAAAGTGTTAATGAATTTGCTTTTTCACAAAACATTATTATAGTAACAAATAGTTGTCTTAATTGTTCATTTGAAGCCCATTCGGAAGCCTATGAAATCATCATTCCATTCTTGGTCATTTCTTAGTAATCCTAATGCTTGACATGCTGCTTGATACATTTCATATGTGATAGAATTAATTGTTCTAATGTGTTCATAGCTAGCAGCTCTTTTGACAACATTGAATAACATACGCATATAATATAGTTCTCCAACTCTAGGTGTACATAATTTATTCTTTTGATACATCTTCCTTGTTGTCATTTTTTCCATTTCATATCTTATTTATACCACACAAATTCTATTGGAAAATCAACATAAATTAAATGTCTACCATTTTATTCATTTCGTTATAAACCATCTATTCCGTAAACATAGACTTTGTAACATCAGGCCTATGAATTATTATAGATAATTTGTCATGGTCGTGAAAAAATATGTTTTCCTCATTTGGTAAATAGATTGTTAATCTCTGAATAATAGATTTTCAATGATGTATTGAAAATCTAAAAATTCTTTAACATGCTTCATATGTTAATAAATATTTGAAATCTAAATATGTTTTGATTTCATCAATTTCATTTATACTTGCTTGTTGATCTTGCATTGTAGTTGAGTTAGTACTTTCCAAACAACTCGTGTTTTATTTGGTTCTTTATTTATATAGTTGAATAAATATTTTATAGCTCTAGATTGACTACAAACTTTAACACTAACATGAGCTTGGTGTTTAACAATTATATCAACATTATAAGGAACAACAAATCTATTATCTAATTGTATGCAATTCCTGACTACCATGCTGTCTTGGATATCTCTTTTCCTATATATTGGAAATCCATCCTCACTAATTATGGTAGGGGCTTGGAATTGTTTTGGGTAGAACTTTAAATAATATCATATATTCATATATAAAGATTTAGGATTTGCATAACCACATGGTCTGTGTACCTAAAAATTTGTAACAACCTTATATGCTATTGGATCTAATTCTTTGTCTGAAAATTCAGTCAATATAATTCTATTATATCATCAACAAATGAATATTTATGATGTCACGACCCGGAACTCCCATTGAGCCCGTGACAACCGTTGCGAAGTCTCGATAGACATTCCTACCTCGAATGCCGATTGAAACCTCGTAAGGCTTACATATCAGTTTTCTTCTCTCCTTCGTGAGCAATCTTTACCAAATATCATATTTTAAAGGCTCTAAAGCTTTTTTTTTCCAACTAAAAACGATAGAAAAATAATTTTCACCTCACAAGGGTATTTTGGTCACTTTTCTTCAAAATTTTCGAACCCAATAAAAAATGTAGTACATAAGTAGAAAACACATATTTCATAATTAAAAATAAGTTTTGCTGCCTAAAACGTCCATTTGAGGAAAAATCGTAACTATTATAATAAAATCAAAATATTTAATAAAATATTCAATTTTCTTATAAAACAATTTTTATAGAAGTATCGATAAATAATTTTTGTAGCATAACAGTAAAATAAATTCATACATACTATAATACCGAAAATCAAAGTGTGCAGTTACATTTACAATGACACATAGACCCCTAGATGACCAAGAAGGTATAAGTCCATATACCTTTACTTTCTAAGGATGCAACTCTGAGATTATTTCTCGATGTGATCGATTATCCACAGTCTATCTTGAGCTTGAAATATGTGGAAAAGAGGGTGGTGAGATTATAAAATCCCAATGAGTAAACAAACATCATCAAAATAATCTACAGTCGAGTAATAGGAGACAAAGAAAACATCCCATCACAATACGTGTTTCATAACTTGAAAATTCATCCCAATCCACGTAAACAATTGTGTTTCATTCAAATCATCAACAAGGTTTGTGACTTCAGTAACCATTTGGCTTTTGCCATCACTCATACTCGGGAATACTTGATCGTCATCAAGCATCCAATAGAGTTCGCCAAGGCTGTTAAAATCTCATATACACGTAAAATATATTTTCACGTTAGAAAATACAGTCGATCCTTGGCGTTGGCTGAATTCACCTCCCCGTGGTGGTATTTGAGCGAAGTGAACTTTAACCTTACCTCGGGAGTTACCCTCCACGCCTCTCTACCGAGATAAGAATACGACGGGGAATCGTGCCCCTCAAATAGGCTGGTCCACGGAACCCGCCACTACAGTAACTCCTCTATCTACCACTAAGTCAATAAAATGTCCACAGTATGATATGGCTAATATTGATAGGTCTGGGTCCTCATCACTTGACTTACTCCTTTACGTGGCACGTGTCACCAATGACAAGTCTCGCAAAACCTAACTCGCCAAGTTTTGAACCCCATACTTTTTTCAAACTTCCCCCGAAGGGAACATTTTTAATCATTTCAAATCTAGCCATTCATACTCACATTATCATAAGTCGTTTATTTCAAATTGTAATTCACAACATAACAAGTGGTCTTCGATTACTCTATTTTCCAAAATCATCATTCGATTTCAAATCGATTTACAAAAATTCGTTTTATTTCATTAATTCACACTTTGCTCATAAAACAAAACAATTCACCATTTAAAACCATTTTTCCACAAAATCACCAAAATCATGAATTAAAATTTACTCTAGATAATTAAGATGATAGTAAGGTTACTCATAGTACTAAGAGTTCGAAATACTCATATTCTCAGTTCTTTGACACACTGTCTTTATCCCGATTAAAGGGCTCACCACCTATCCACAATGCACAGTAAACAATTCACTGAATTGGTGATAAATCGGGTATAAACCAAATCAGGCTCGATATATATGCATGAAATGGGATACACACTACTCGGGTAACTATCTAAATATGGTATCATCTCCAAATTTCCATTGTGTATTTAAATTAAATCGGTATTGGCCTCAATTGATTTTTCACCCGATTAATTGTCCCTTATACCCAATTGAACTCCAATTAATTCCATTTTTCCCTCAATGCTCCAATTTATCAAACACTAGCCAATCATCATGAAATGTGGCAAAATTACCCTCAAATTCTATTTTTTAATATATTCGGTCATGGTGGTTCAATAACACTAGAATTTTTCAAACTAAATTCTTACACCATAAACCATTAATTTCAACACCATCAACCATTATTTCCTAATCAAATCACTTGAATTTAAATCAATCTCATCACCAATAATCTACATGGAAAATTCGGCCTATATTGGTTATGTAGGAACATAAATTTTTCTCGCTTGCATTTCATTCCACACATCATTAAACATCCAAAAACACTTGAATTTCATGTAATCCATTCATATCCATCATCAATTCCTCACTCCACATATTCAGCCTTTGATGAATTCATGAAGAAAATGTATTTTTCATGCTTGATTTTTATGCTACATATCACTAAACGCATAAAAACACTAGATTAACATGTTTTCTATCTAACTTAATCATCAAATCCTCTCTTTCCAAAATGTGTCAGCATGTGTTCATCATGCAAACATGAGTTCTAAGCATGGAAAATGAAAAAGAAACCATAAAGAAAGTAGATCACAAGTAAAAACTAAGAAATTTTACCTTTACTTGATAAATCACTTGAAATCTCACACTTTTTCTTCAATTTTTCCTCCTAGGGTTTCTTTCTTTTCTTTCCCTCTTTGGTTCTTGTTTGGCCGACCCTTATGGAGAGAATGGGGTAGTTTTTAAGCTGATTTTATAAGGAAAATATTAAAATAATCAACTTTGACACTTGTCACCATGTTATTGGTCTATTTTTTAAATACTTATCTTTTAACCTTTAATTCAACACCACATAAATTTCATAATTATCCATACCAAAATGGAGTAAAATCCATAAATTTGACAAGTGTTGGGGGGTAAAAATTACCATTTTGCCCTCAAGGTGACAAAATTACCGTTTTGCCCCTATACTCCAAAAATATCGAGAATTAAAATTTTTCACTGCTAAACCTCATATTATACTCCAAATGATTAATCTTGGTTAAAATTTTCATCAAATATCCAAATCAAATTTTTAGGTGGCAAAATGACCATTTTGCTCCTGAATTTAAAAAATTCCAAATTGACTCCAAATCGGCTCTCGAACTCTGAATTACCATTTTAAGTCCTCATTGGATTGTGAAATTCTCAATTTCACCTTAAAATCCCTATTTTAACTTGTTCCAGACATAAATTGACTTAGTTGTACTTCTAAGCACAATATTGACTTTTATCTATTTTTTCAAGATATTCTAGTATGCAAACATGTTGTCCATTACATGTATGACATGACAAGTATTTTAGGGCTGCGCTTGACATATGATTTGCATCTAGCCAAAGAAGAATGTGTACATGAGGCAATCCCTACTTTTGGAATTCAATTATGTATGTAACTGTTGGAAAAAATATTTAAGTATGTATAAGCATTTAAATCTTTACATATATAAAATCATCAATAATTAATAGGTCCAAAGTGATAATTTTTCATAAGATCTTCCATAAAATAACGAAGTTTAAGCTTGAAAACCCTTGAAGTTATGTCTAGCATGTCTTCTCTTGTTAGTGTGGGATTAATACTATTACTTTAAGCTTTTTGTTTTGGATCTATCAAAGGTGGTTAAACTTGTAAAACTTAAGAATCTACTATGATACCAATTGTTAGGAAGATAAGTTTAAAGTACAACTACTAAGAGGGGGTGAATTGGTTATGAAATAAAAATTCTCTCTTTTTCGAAAAGCTTTGAAGATGCAGCAAAAATATAAAAAAACAAAACAACAAAATAGAGTATGAAATGAATAAGTAAATGTGAGGCCTCGACCTTTATAGACCCGTATATAGAATGCTAGCATATTGGAAACACCTTAGAAAATTTTTTCAAAAGGATCGGTAGTGTACTTAGTGGTACAATCAAGTGGATCTAAACCTCGAACTAGTTTTAATAGAGATTCTAAGATGAATTTGCGAATTCTAAAACCCACAAAATGATTTAAAAGGGTGATTCAGAGTTCGAGGTCTGATTTGAAATTAATCGAGAATATTGACTATTTAGGGGTAAAATGGTCATTTTACCACCCAAAGACAAAATGGGAATTTTTAGAAAAGATTTTGACCACATTTGATCAAGATTGATCATTTGGAGTATAATATGAGGTTTAGTAGTGAAAAAATTTTAATTCTCGATATTTTTGGAGCATAGAGGCAAAACGGTAATTTACCACCTTAGGGGCAAAACGGTAATTTTACCACCTTAGGGGAAAAATGGTAATTTTTCACCCCCAACACTAGTTAAGCTTATAGATTTTATTCATTTTGGGAATGGATAAATATGACAATTTATGTGGTGGAAAATTTAAGTGTAAAAGTCAAATATTTAAATTATGGACCAATTATAGTGTGACACGTGGCAAGCTGGATTTAATTAATATTTAACTTAAAAATCAGCCCATATCTTCCCCAACACACCTCTCATATTCAGCCAAGCAAGAGGAAAAGGAAACCAAGGGAAGAACAAAACCCTAGGTGGAGAAATTCAAAGGGAAAGCGTGAAAATTCAAGGAATCAAGCAAGGTAAGGTGAAATTTCTTTACTTTTACTTGAGATCTACAATACCCATGCTTTATTTTCTCATTTTCAGGGCTGAAATCAAAGTTTTCAAATGGGTATCATGGCTGACCGAATATGGGGGGAGGGTTTTTGTGCTTGAATTTGGTTAGATTTCAATATATGTTAGTGTTTTTAGATGATTAGTGATGTGTAGTATGAAAATAAGTGAGAAAAATTACATGAATAATACCCACCCTTCATGGTCAAATTCTCTATGTGAGATATTGATGTTGAGCTTGATTTTATTTCAAGTGAATTGATTGAAAATTGATGAATTATGGTGTAGAAACTAAGTAGGAAAAATCATGGTGTTGATGCATCCACCATGGCTGAAATTCCCATGAGAAAATGTGAAGGTGATCATGCTAAATTTTATGTTATTTGACTTGTGTTTGAGGAATTACAAGTGTTGGAAAAGAAATGGAGTTAATTGGAATTGAATTGGATATATTAGCCATTAAATCAGGTGACGATTGAATTAGGACAATACTGATTTATTTAGGTGCACAATTGAAATTGTATAGAATACCAATTTTAATTAGTTATCCAAATAACCTTATGCACCCATATAGAGCTTAAAATAATTTTATAATGGTATGACACAATATATTAATTTGTGTGTCGTGTATTGTGTATAGGTGCTGAACCCTCAAACAAAGGCAAAGGCATTGTGCCAAAGGGCTGAGAATAGGAGCATTTTAAACTCCTAATATTGTGAGTGGACTTGCATTTCAACTGTTTTGGGAATTCTCGTTAAGTTGAAATGAAATGCTTGAATGATTATATCTAATTCTCATTTAAAAATGAGTCCCGAGAACAAGCTTTTAGTGAAAATATTTATGTGATGTTGAATATGATTGTGATGAATTTATGTACATCTATCTGATGCTTACATTTGTTGTTAAAATATTTCTGCAAAATTATGTAACCGTGCATGTGTGGAGTGGGTAATGCACATGCTTGTAATGGTGTGCAAAATGGGATGTTGAGTGATACCCCTTTGCAGAGTGATTTTTCGCCCAGGAACTTGGAAAGGATGCTATGTGATACCCCTTGCCAAGTGATTCTCCGCCCAGGAACTTGGAAGGGATGCTGAGTGATACCCCTTGCCGAGTGATTCTCCACCCAGGAACTTGGAAGGGATGCTGAGTGATACTAAGTGATACCCCTTGTTGAGTGATTTTCTGACTTGGAGCCTAGAAGGGATGCTGAATGATACCTCTTGCCGAATGCTCTGATAGTTATCTTTTTTACCACCAGGGATAGTGAAGTCTTGGCGGTGTATGTGATTGCATGTGATTTTATATATATATGCGTGATATAATGTGCATGATGGAAAATGTGGTTTGTATGGTATGTGAAACCCTTGTTCTGTGATGGTTTGTGATAAACCGTTGATTTTACTATCTTGCTAGAATGATTGGTGTAAATTCAGGGATGCTTTATCCTTGAACACATAATAAATTTTGGGTTAAGGGAAAAAGGTTTAAATATTAGCTAGATCAAAATTGTCTTGTTTCCAATCAGTGCATCATGGTTATTAAAATTTCCTAGCTAATATTGCTTGTTCCCTTCTAATGTTCACTCACTGAGTTTCGTACTCACGGTTTTAATAATTTTATGTTTTCATATCAAGAGACTGTTGGATCCTAGGTCAAGGAGTCCCAAAATTTGTCTTTTGGGTAGGTGCTTGGCATTCAAAAGCTTTCCTTTTTTCCTTTGTCTCCGTTGGAAGTCACGAGTCGTTTGTTTTGTGAATATGTGTATGTAATGTAAATTGCTAAAATACATGTCTTGAATAGTACATGTATATTGTTGTTGATAATGCCATCGTGGATTGGCTATTTTCATATTGGTTGAGAATGCGTATGGCCGTATTGGTTGACAAAGTGTTTAGTAAAATAAATGGAATAGGCTTACTTGGACTTGGTGAGCTACGCTTATTGGGCCCATGCGCCGGTCATGGCCCAGGAATATGGGTTGTGACAGTAAATAGTAGAAAGATAAAGAGTACTCAATAAGACTTTTATAAAGGTTCAACTGTCATGACCAGAACCCAAGGGCCATGATTGGCGCACGAGTCTAGTAGGCAAAGCCCGCAAGACTCGAGAAAGCCTAAAAAATTCAAATTAAATTAAATATTCAAAAGTCTTTCACATTAACATAATTTATAATATATCTTAAATTCAAAAACAAATGAGTTGCCCCTTGGCACATAGTTCATACACAATACTGAACATACAAGCCATATGTTGGCTGACAAAATGGGTTCGTACCATACAACCCTTAATCAAAACATTGGTGGTACATTGCCTACATATTCCAAAGTGGAACATAATTCTAAAACTAAACCAGAAGTGGAAGGACTCAAAATAAGACTCAGCAGAATGGACATATTAGATGCAAAATGCCTACTGGATGCCAAAATTGTTTGTCCAAAAAATGACACTAGCCACACAAGTCCAGCGGCCTATTTATCTGCGCATGGTACAAATAAATGGGTGAGTTATCCAATACTTAGTGAGTGGGAACAATTAACTCAAATATAATTATGTAGATAAATATATGTATATATAATGCATTTTCAATGCAATCCAAACATTCTAACAGTCATATCTAACAATAGAGGTATCTAGAAATCATCTCTATAGGGTATTTTTCAAAGCTTACTAATAATCACAATGCCATTATATCTCCATAAATAGTGCATATCAAATCGGGCTTACCTTGGAAGCTGGCATCAACTAAGTTCTATAAACACCTCATAATTGCCAAAACAATATCGAAATTAAACTCATTTTACCTTACCTCATAGCTTTACCATTGCATATTAATCATATGTCATATACTCTTCAATAATCATATACTCAATTTTTATAGCATGCTGTTCATAACTCATTTGATCATAATCGAAGCACAATCAATGAGTGGTCTTCCTTGGACATAATCAAATCACGTATGGTGGCTAGTTAACTAAGTCAAATCACACATGATGCTGAAGCAATCGACGGAGAGTCAAATTACACATAACGTTAAAATAGTTGGTGGAGAGTCTAATTATGCAAGGCACCAAAGTGATTGGTGGAGAGCTCAAGTCACGTTAAGTGCCGAAGTAACTGGTGGAGAGTTAAATCATGCTCAATGCCAAAGCAACTGATGAAGAGTCAAATCATGCCCAGTGTCGAAGTAACTGATGGAGAGTCAAATCATGTCTAGCGTTGAAGCAATTAGAGGAGATTCAAATCACACCCACTATTGAATCAACTAGTGAAGAGTCAAATCATGCACGATGCCTAAACAACCAATGGAGAACAAATTAGATCATGCTCGGAGCCGAAGCATCCAATGAAGAACATAGTCATAACGGTAGGACTCCACTCAACCATAAATAGATCAACATCTGGAATTTCTCATATCCACAATCATGGCCATCATGCGATTGATATCACATATACACCAGTTCACATCAGAAATCATACTTTGTAAGCTTTAAATAATAGCTAACTCAATATCATTTCTATGTGGCTTTGATTATCCAAGGTGTCAAACACTCATAATCCTCAAAAAGGCTATTTGTCTTGAGTAAACTACTCCCAGACATATATTATAATCTCATGTAAACAAACATAGCTAGACCTCTTAGTCTAGGTTCCAAAGATATGCCACTATGTGCTTATACTAAGGTGCGCGCGCACATACACATATATCCACATATAAATGATTTATTAGCCTAGGCTTAATTATCTAGTTGTACTTTCATCAAACAAGTACCATGGTAGTGCATTAACAACGTGTGATGCATCACATGCATTAATTCAAACAGTAAGCCCACTCACAGTGACAAGCAAAAGCTCTTCCATAGATAAACCCAAACTTTGCTTGCCTTCTATGGCTTTCCAGCTCACCAACATGCAAATAATTTTATTTTCCCCTTAATCAAATAAAAATGATAATTATTTCTCAACTTTCAAAAATTTTCAAACATTTCAAACTAGGTTTAATTTCAACTGCTTATAGTTTGAAAACCTAAGTGTCAAATCCTAAGTTCAAGATGAGTAAATCTTTACCTTGGGTGTTGGGTTACTCAATCTCAACTCTAAATTTCTAGCAAAGTCTAGAAAGAGTATCACCAAAGTTGGAGTAAATGCGTTTCAAAGTTATAAACCAATTAAATTGTAAATCAATTGGTAAAAAGGTCTGATTTTACCTTAATAACAATTTTTAAAGCTCAAATCTACTTTCCTCAAGCTTCAAAATCTAGTTGGGGCATAAGGTTTAAAAGGGGCTGAGAGTAGGGAGGGTTTTTCTTTTGTTTTTAAATGGGTGAACTACCCTAGGCCTTTTTATTTTTGCATTACTAAGGGATGTATTGATACATTACAAATTTATCGATACATTTTCATGGATTTGCTTCAAATCTATTGATACGTAAAGTAATGTATTAATAAAAATCAAATAGAATGCGTTCTACCTTAAACGTATCAATAGATTGAGAAATCTATCTATACAAATTCCATAGAACATCCATTTTCGCAAATCTATTGATACATTTAGTCAAAGTATCAATAAAAATTATGTAGAATGTCCCCCTTGTTCAAATCTATCGGTACATTCTTGAATGTATCGATAGAATGTTCACAAAATGCCTTTACTTGTTCTTCCTACCAAGAATGCATCAATACATTTTCTCCAGAATGAGCATTTTCAACACTTCAACTTTCAAAAATCCAAATTTCAAACTCCTAAATCACTTCCTGTTTAAGTTATAGTTCAAAACAACTATTATTACTCTTAATTTCAAGCCATAACCCATATTCATCAAAACTCCAAAACATACTAGTCCAAATCATCAACCAAACTCTAAATTACATTGTTCATCAATAAATTCTTTAATAATTTGGCTAAGTATCATAGTCCATACTTTTATTGACTTAGTATATACACCACGTTCATCAAATATCCTTAAACATATTAAAATTCAAAGTCATTCTATATAGACTATAACAAAATCATAGGCATAGATATTAAGTTTCAATTTAGCTCATTAAATAGCTTAGTCAACACTACATATAGCTCATATCAAAGTCAAAGGTGTTGCATCGATCTTCCAATGCCTACGTCCTCTCCCTTGATAGCACAAGGAGTTTGAATCCATTATTAGCTTACCTTTTGAATAGGATTAAGCGTAACCTTTACAACATGCCATTTAACAGGATCATGCGTAACTTTCACAACATGCCTTTTATAGGATTAGGCGTAACTTTTGTCAAGACATTACTTTTTCAAGTTCAAGCACAATTGATTTTATAGAATTATTTTATTCCAATTTTGTTTGTAAATATTAGCTAAGTCCTCAATTTTCAATTATAATTTACTTAATTTTTAGTTGTTTTTATAGTTATTTTATTTTTAAGTGAGTTATTTTAATTTTATGTTATTCCTTTTAATTTGATTGATATTTATTAGTATTTATATTTTTGATAGGAACTAAAGTATTTGGGCTTAATTTTGGAAAGTAAGGAGCTGAAAGACCCGAAAGTTTACTTGCATATACTTCAGATTTTTGATTATATCTTGAGCTAAAGAACTTCAATTGCTGCGATTCTTAGACCATTGGAAAGCTAAGAGACAGACCTACAACTTTGGTGAAGATCATGTTGCCCAGTTCTGCCTCAAAGATAGAGAAAATCGCATCAGAAAGTAGCTAGATGTATTGTGCCGAAAATAGCAATTTGTAAAGATTGACAAGTGATTTTTGGGCCTCTCATTATGTTTTAAGCCCAATTCAACCCTAGGTCAACTTAAGGAAGTTTAGGTTAAGTTTGTTAGTATAAATAGGATATTTTAAGACCATTAGAAAGAAAAAAACTTTTGGGAGATTCAAGAAATTAGAAGTTGAGGCTGAAATTTGGAGATTAAGTTGGCAAATATTGTTTTGTTTTCTTCCTTGGTTTTTATTTTCTTGTTACTATCAATGGTTAAATTTTATACAATGTTATTTGTTTTTGCAATTATGAGTAGCTTATTTTCTTTTTCTAGGATTGCAATTGAACTCACATGTAGTCTAAGTTTTTAATCTCTTTTTTACTTATTTTCAATTGAAATTGAATTGTTTATTCCAATTTGTTCTTAATGCTTTTAATTATCTGGCTATCGATTAAATTGATTTAGGAACCTAAACAAACTTGGGAAAGGGAGTTTAGTGTAGACTAAAATTGGGATAGCATATGATCATATCAATTGATTTGCGTATAGGATAGGGATATACCTATAGGCCATATGTAGCCAGATTATAGCCTAAACTTCATGGTCTGTTTTAATTTCAATTCACATATGGATATAGTGTTTTGGTTAAAATAGATATTTTTATAAGTTGAGTTGGGAGACCCTTATAAATAATTTAGGACTCTAGGTTAGCAATTCAACCCATTGAAATAAGTTAAGGAAGTGAGGTAAGATTTAGATGAAGTGTGAGGGATATTGTAATCCTAGGCTTATTTAATTTGATCTTTTCTTAACTTATTATTTTGATTTTTCTTGTTCATTTAAATTTTAATTTATTAGTTTTATTTAATTACTCAATTTGGATTGTTTAGATAAGATTAAATTGTTCTAATTTTAGTTCTTAGTAAGATTTTAGATTAATTTCCTATGGGATCGACACTCTGCTTGCTTATATACTATCTGTTCGATACATATACTTGCATAGTAGAATTTTAACTAACAAGTTTTTGGCGCCATTGCCGAGGAATTGTTTCTAGAATTTTCACTAATACTAATACCAAGTAATTTGGTCTTACTTCAAATTTTATTTTTCTTGTTTTAATTTTAGATTTTGTCTTCTTACAGACAATGGTTGAGGATAACAATAACAATGACAATAATGCCATTAATCTGGTTCTCGAAGCAAATAGAGCACTGAGAGATTATGTTGTTCCTCTTTTGCACGGTTTGCACCAAAGCATTCGGAGACCTTCCATCAATGCAAATAATTTCCAAATTAAACCAGCTTACATTCAGATGATTCAGTCTTCAGTCTAGTTTGGTGGGTTACCCAATGATGATCCTAATTCTCATTTGGGAAGTTTTTTGGAGATTTATGATACCTTTAAATACAATTGAGTAACTGATGATGCTATCAGATTGAGGCTATTCCCATTTTCTTTGAGAGATAAAGTAAAAAGCTGGTTTAATTCACTACCTAATGGGTCTATCACTACATGGGAAGACTTGGCACAAAAGTTTCTTGTAAAATTTTTTTCACCTGCCAAGACTGCAAATATGAGGAATGATATCACCTCCTTCACACAATTTGATGGTGAGTCATTGTATGAAGCTTAGGAGAGGTTTAAGGAATTATTGAGAAGATGTCCACATTATGGGATTCCTGATTAGTTGCAAGTTTAGACATTCTACAATGGCTGGTTGGGTCAGTTAAAACTACAATTGATGTTGTTGCTGGTGGGACATTAATGAGTAAGAATGCTGTAGATGCTTATAATTTGTTGGAAGAGATGACTTCTAATAATGGCCTTTAGAAAGATCAGGTAGGAGAAAAACTATTGGAGCTTATGAAATTGATGCACTTGGCAACTTAATTGCTTAATTTGCTTCGTAAGTGGTTGCATTGTCCAAGAAGTTTGACACACTGGGAGTCCATGCAGTTCAAAATTCATCGGTAGTTTATAAGATGTGTAGAGATGGCCATTCATATGATCAATGTCCATACAATTTTAAATCAGTCCAGTTTGTGGGGAACTTCAATAGACAACAGAATAATCCTTTTTTAAATTAGTCTAGTTTGTGGGGAACTTCAATAGACAACAGAATAATCCTTACTCCAGTACTTATAATTCTGGTCGGAGAAACCACCCCAACTTTTCATGGAATAACAATGCAGGGCTTTCCAATCCAAAACCCATCATGCATCCTGGATTTCAACAACAAGTTAGACCATCAGTTTCTGAAAAGAAGTCCCACCTAGAAGAACTTCTCTTGCAATATATGTCCAAGAATAACGCTTTAATTCAAAGTCAAGGAGCTTCCTTAAGAAATCTTGAGATTCATGTAAGGTAGCTTGTGAATTCTATCAACAATAGACCTCAAGGTGCCTTACCAAGTGATACATAAGTCAATCCCAAAGGTAAGGAACATTGTAATGTAGTTACACTTAGGAGTGGAAAAGAAGTTGGGGGGGTGAATGAAAAATCAATCGAATCTTCAAAAGAGCATATAGATGATACAAGGCAACTGTTGAGAAAAAAGATGAAGTGGAAAAGACAAATAATGGGCAAGCTAAAAATCAAGGGAATTCTAAAGCAAATTATCCTCCACTACCATTCTCACAAAGGTTGAAAAAACAAAAGCTTGATATATAGTTTGAGAAATTCCTCAATGTCTTCAAGAAGCTCCACATAAAAATCCCTTTTGCTGAAGCTTTGGAAAACATGCCTAGTTATGTTAAATTCTTGAAAGACATCTTAACTAAGAAGAAGAAATTGGAAGATTTTGAAACAGTGGCACTTACTGAGGAGTGCAGCGCAATAATTCAGAACAAGCTTCCACCAAAACTTAAGGATCCAGGGAGTTTTTCTATCCCTTGTAATATTGGCAGATATAAATTTACTAAAGCTTTATGTGATTTGGGTGCAGGTGTTTCAATCATGCCTTCGTCAATTGTTGACAAACTTAGTCTTAACGAGATACAACCTACCATAGTTTCTTTGCAATTAGCAGATAGAACAATCAGGCACCCTATTGGGATTATTGAGGACGTATTGGTTAAAGTTGGGCATCTCTACATTTTTGTGGATTTCATTGTGCTTGAGATGGAAGAAGATTTGGAAATTCCTTTAATCTTGGGACGACCATTCTTGGCTATAGCAGGCCCAATCATTGATGTGAGTAAAGGCAAGATAACTTTTAAAGTTGGAGAAGAGGTAGTTGAGTTTAATATTTTCAATACAAATAGACATCCTAGCTCTACAAATTGTTGCTATAGAGTAGAGTTAATTGATGAAGGCGAATGTGAACCTATTTTTCCACTTATAAATGAGCAAGCATCAATTTTTGAATTTAAGCCACCACCTCCGCTCGTGAGACCCAAGTAGTCACCAAAGGAGCATCCTCCACCACCATCTAATTGTCCTTTCGAGATTGGACAACAAGTAATGATGCTTTCTCGATCATACTTCAAGCTTTTTCCATGGAAACACAAAGAAAGATGGTGGGGTCCTTTCAAAGTAGTGAACACTTA
Organism: Theobroma grandiflorum; assembly: GCA_036013995.1. Lineage (NCBI taxonomy): Eukaryota > Viridiplantae > Streptophyta > Magnoliopsida > Malvales > Malvaceae > Theobroma > Theobroma grandiflorum. The sequence goes on from CP142126.1 coordinate 14,143,181, forward strand.
TCCTTATGGAATAATTGAGATTTATAGTGAGGATACGGGTGCATTCATGGTTAATGGATTGAGCCTCAGACCTTAATTCGCGAATGAAGAATTGAAAAAGAGGGTGCTTTAGTCAAGCTAGTGACATAAACGAGTGCTTCTTGGGAGGCAACCAATGTTCCTCAACCTTATTTATTCTCATCATTATTTTATTGCATGAGTTTTATTTTATTTTATTTTACTATTTATTTAATTATTTTTTATTCTAATTTTTTTATGTTTTCTTTTGCAGGTAATTAGTTTCAAAAAAATATTATTCAAAACCAAAAACGTTCGAGCCACGACTTTCAAATTGAGTGCCGTGGCCCTCAAAAATGCTGCAAAAGTAGCAAAAAATAGAATGTTTCAGCGTCGCAGCCCTCAAAGGGAGAACCGCGGTGCTGGTGCAGTAAGGGGTGCAGTATCAGGTGCAGTAACGGTGCAGTAGGGGCCCAGCTCCAACCCTTTAACTCCTTCTTTAGCCGTACATTCATTCCATCCTTATTTTTTTTAAGTTATTCTGCTTCTTGTCTTCTTTAGCAGCACATTCATTTTTTTTTATCTATTCTTCTCTTGTATTTTTAGCTGCATAATCCCTTTTTATTTTTTTTATTATTTTACTTCTTCCTTTCTTGTCTTTTTTAGCCCCATATTCCTTCTTTTATTTTATTTTGTTTATTTTGCTTCTTTCTCTTGTCTTCTCCGACCGCAACATACCATCCTTTTAATTTTTTTTCTATTTCTTTCGTTTATCTTTCTTTAGCCACACTATTCCTCTTTAATTTTTTTAATTTCTGTTCCTTTTCATTCCTGTTTTCTGCAACAGCCAATAGCACTATTCTACTCATTTTTTTAATTATTTCTGCTCATTTCCTTCCTATTTTCTATAGCCCCCAACGTACTATTCTACTCATTTTTTTTATTTTTTTTGCTTTTTTCATGCTTGTTTTTTGTAGTAACCAACAACACTATTCTACTCATTTTTTTATAATTAGTTTTGTTCTTTTCTTTCTTATTTTCTGCAGCTCTCAACGCACTATTATGCTTTTTTTTTTATTTTTTTCTGTTTCTTTCATGCTTGTTTTCTGTAGCAGCCAACATCACTATTCTCCTCATTTTTTTAAATTTTTTCTGCTCCTTTCCTTCTTATTTTCTGCAACCCTGAACGTACAATCATTTTATTTTTTTTTTATTTTTCTATTCCTTTCTTTCCTGTTTTCTGCAATAGCTAACAGCACACACATTCTTCATTTTTTTTGCACATTAGTTCTACTTTTTTTAATTTTATTTTTATTGTTTTTCTGCACTCACCACATTCACTATTCCCTCAAAGTGAGCTTTCTCTTTCTTTCTCTCTCTATAATATTTGTGATTTTTTTTAGTGAAAAAAAATATGTTTGGTTATAATCTTTACCCATTTAATGCTTCCATTGTGCATAATTGTTAATGGGTTTTTCTACTTCCTAATGGTTGATGCTTGGAGTGCAGAAAATTTAAGTGTCCTAGATTTATGGACTTTTTGTTTACTGAAAATTTAAGTGCAGCAAACAAAAAATTTTGATAATTGGTATACTAGATTTATGGACTTTTTGTTTGCTGAAAATTTAATTGCTAAATGTTTTGTTGATGAGAGTAGTTGATGGGTTTGCTTCAATTTTTAATGCTTGGTTGAGCAAGTAGAAATACATTCTAGAATTGATGGTGCAACAACATGCAAAAGCTGATAAATCGGATGACGTCCATTTTCCTTCACTTATTTTTATTTTGGACTGTTGTATTGCGAAAATTCTGATTCTAAAGATGATTTTGGAGGTAACGATGCAGGGGACATGTAGTCTGTCGCTTTGGAGTTAGGAAAGTATTCTTGTCCTTTTTCTTTATTTTCTTTTAACACATTGAGGACAATGTTTATTCTAAGTTTGGGGGTGGTTTAGAATTTAGTGGTGTCAAATTTTGTTGATTTAATTTTTTTTTGTTTAGTTAGCTTTAGTTTAGAATTTGTCTTGCATGTTCATTTATGTTTTGCATGTTTTATTTATGTTTCAAGAAAATAAATAAATTTTTTTTAAGATAGTTGCACCTTATTCATGATTGTCTCAATCCTAGGATGATATTTTAATTATCTTTTGATTCTTATCTTTTGGGAAACATATAGTTATGATTTAATTTTATGTGATATTCTTGTGTTAACTTTATTTTAGAATGTGACTTTCAATACTTTGAGCACTATACTCTTTTACTTAGAATTTTTGTGTCATTTAGAGAAAGTTTTTGTTGATGAAAAAGTATAGTGAAGTCAAAAATTTTAGAATTTGTTTAATTTTCTCTCGAGACGAAATCTTAGATAACACTTAGGATAGGAAGTGATTTAGGCCATCTTTGGATCGTTTAAGCCTTTTTGAGCCTACCTTGTTATATTTATCCTTAGTCACCCTTTTTTAGCCTAATTTACTTTTTCTTTGTAATTATCAAATTATGTTAGCCATGGCCTGTCTGTTTAAATCCAACAATTTGAATCTTTCACCTTTTAAGTATTTTAATCTTTCTAAGGAATGATTTGAGTTTAAAAAATAAATTGAGGAAGAAAGGCGTGAAAAAAAAAAGTGAAGCTTGTTAGAAAAATTACCCCTTGTTATAATTGTCAAAAATAAGTTTGGGGGTTGAAAAAAAAAAGAGAAAGAAAAGAAAGCAATGTGTGATACAAAGGAAAGTTTACTTCAAGTTTGGGGGTGCTATAAAAAAAATTGAGCTCTTTATGTGTCCTAGATCGATTAAGTGCTTAGGGTGAATTTGAGCCTAAATATATGCTTTCTCATACCTTGACCCTAGCCTTACATTACAAGCTTGATAAAGATTTATTGATCTTTGAATAAGTGTTAATCTACATTAGTGGAGAGAGAGATGAAAAGCAAACTTATGGGATCCAAGTACTAATCTATGCTTAAATTTGGCATAAGCTAATTTGAATTGCATGATATTATTTGTAAAAGAGCATTCACACACACATGAAAGTCCATTCGATAAATAAAGTTTCACTTGAATTGATGCATGAATTTAAGTATTAGCTATATGTTACTTTAAACTAGAATTTGAGTTAATTTCTGAGAAAAAATTGGGAAGTTATGATTTGGTACTTCTATCTCTCGTTTAAGGATTTTTTGTGTTTTCTTTTGCTCGAGGACTAGCAAAATATTAAGTTTGGGGGTATGATAATTCTATTTTATAGAATTATTTTGTTCTAATTTTGTTAGTAAATATTAGCTAAGTTCTCAGTTTTCAATTATAATTTACTTAATTTTTAGTTGTTTTTATAGTTAGTTTATTTTTAAGTGAGTTATTTTAATTTTATGTTATTCATTTTAATTTGATTGATATTTATTAGTATTTATATTTTTGGTAGGAACTAAAGTAATTGGGCTTAATTTTGGAAAGTAAGGTGCTGAAAGACTTGAAAGTTTGCTTGCATATGCTTCAGTTTTTTGGTCGTATCTTGAGCTACAGAATTTCAATTTCTGTGATTCTTAGACCATTGGAAAGTTAAGAGACAGACCTACAACTTTGATGAAGATCACTTTGCCTAGTTCTTCCTTAAAGATAGAGAAAATTGCATCAGAATGTAGCAAGATGTATTATGCTGGGAATAACAATTTGTAAAGACTAATAAGTGATTTTTGAGCCTCTCATTATGTTTTTAAGCCCAATTAAACACTAGGTCAACTTAAGGAAGTTTAGGCTAACTTTGTTAGTATAAATAGGATATTTTAAGACCATTAGAAAATAAAGAGAAAACTTTTGGGAGATTCAAAAAATTAGAAGTTGAGGCTGAAATTTGGAGATTAACTCGGAAAATATTATTTTGTTTTCTTCCTTGGCTTTTATTTTCTTGTTACTCTCAATGGTTAAGTTTTATACAATGTTATTTGGTTTTGCAATTATGAGTAGCTAATTTTCTTTTTCTAGGATTGCAATTGAACTCACATGTAGTCTAAGTTTTTAATCTCTTTCTTACTTATTTTCAATTGAAATTGAATTGTTTATTCCAATTTGTTCTTAATGCTTTTAATTGTCTGGCTACCAATTAAATTGATTTAGGAACCTAAACAAACTTGGGAAAGGGAGTTTAGTGTAGACTAAATTGGGATAGCATATGATCATATCAATTGATTTGCGTATAGGATAGGGATATACCTATAGGCCATATGTAGCCAGATTAGAGCTTAAACTTAATGAGTCTATTTTAATTTCAATTCACATTGGAATATAGTGTTTTGGTTAAAATAGATATTTTTAAAAGTTGAGTTGGGGGACCCTTATAAATAATTTAGGACTTTAGGTTAGCAATTCAACTCATTGAAATAAGTTAAGGAAGAGAGGTAAGATTTAGATGAAGTGTGAGGGATATTGTAATCCTAAGCTTATTTAATTTGATCTTTTCTTAACTTATTATTTTGATTTTTCTTATTAGTTTAAATTTTAGTTTATTAGTTTTATTTAATTACTCAATTTGGATTATTTGGATATGATAAAATTGTTCTAATTTTAGTACTTAATAAGATTTTAGATTAATTCCCTGTGGGATCGATACTCTGCTTTCTTATATACTATTTGTTCGATACGTATACTTATATAGTAGAATTTTAATTGACAACAATCCTTACACAAGATATAGCCTTTTGAAGGATTAGGTAAAATCCCTTTACCTTTTGCTTGGAGGTATAACCAATAGTAGATTTTCAAGAATCTTTAGCTTAAAACCTCTAATAAGGCTGATAAGGAAGTTGAGGATAAAAAATGTGAGGGCTTTCTCAAAAGATATAAATGATGAAGGTTGGTTTAATGTCAAGAAATATCAACTAAAGGATAAAAATGTGATTTTTAGGTTCTACTCTTACTCAAAGATAGGATTTTTCTGCTCACACTTGTTTTGATTATTTTTTTTTTCACTTTTTTCTTCTTTAAAGATGATTCAAATTCATTCAAGTTCCTTGCTTTAATGTCCTCATGGTAGGTATTTATAGCCTCTGTGATTTTTTGCTCGTTGGAGTGAATTTTGAATCACTTTTTGTACGTTCCAACTAGCTTGCACATTTTTGTCGCATATATAGAATTGATTTTTTGCTTTCGAGTTGTTGATTCTTCATAAAGTTTAGAGTTTTTCTATCTTTGAAGAATCAATTCTTCTATTTTGAGATGTTGATTCTTTTGCAACTAGGTTCAAAGGTGACACTTTTGCAATCTTGGAGAATTGATTCTTTAGCCTCAAGGTGTTAGTTTTTCATTGTGGTTTGGTGTCAAAATTTGAATTTGAGTTTGATTTTTGATGCTTCAGTCTTATCCAATTATAGATTACCAAGTTTTTAAATCTTACTTTTGGTGCTTCAAAAACAGATATCTTCTCCATGTATAATTGATTTTTCTTCTTTGTATTCTGCCTTCCGTATTCTAATCCTCTAGAATCGATTCTTTGTATTTAAGGTGTCTATTCTTCAGAAATCTTAAAGCTTTTATCTTCTGAGAACCAACTTCTTTTTTCCTCTGAATCAATTTTTCATTGTTGATCTTTACTTAAGAACTGACTTCTCTTTTCTTTTGAATCGATTCTTCCTATGATAAAGAAATAAAATTTGTTTTTTCTCTTTTAAGAATCAAATCTTTTGTTTTGAGAATTTGATTCTTAGGATGACACTTTGAATTTGCAAACAAGCAATTGTTAGGAAAACTAAGAGACATTTCTTTAAGTTCAAGAGCATGATCATTTACTTTCAAAGCATGTTCAATCAACCTTAGCATTTCGATATATCTTTCTCTTAAGTTTAGCTTCAAAACATCTTAAGAATTTTCTTCATATTCAAAATTATTTTTCATTCATTTTCAAGGCTCATTAAGATCAATCAATTTTGTCATTTCAAAATAGGAATAAAGCTAACATAGATGATTCAGACTTTAATGCAATTTGGAAGATTACCTAATGATGATTCGGATTCTCATATTGTGAATTTTTTAGAGATTTATGATACATTCAAGTATAGTGGAGTCATTGATGATGCAATTAGATTGAGACTTTTTCATTTTTATTGTGAGAGAAGGTAAAGAATTGGTTAAATTCACTTTCTACTAGATCTATTACTATTTGGGATGATTTGGCTCAAAAGTTTTAAGCTAAGTTCTTTCCACCAATGAAGATAGTAAAAGTGAGGAATGACATCACATTATTCATGCAACTAGATCCAAGGTCATTGTATGAGGCTTGGGAAAGGTACAAGGGTTTACTCAAACAATGTCCTTGTCTTGGGTTACCTAAGTGGCGTGGGTACAAACATTTATAATGGGCTAATGGGTCCAATTAGAATCACCATTGATGTTGTAGCTGGTGGAGCACTTATGGCAAATCTATTGATGAGGCATATGGCTTGTTAGAAGAGATGGCATCTAATAACTATTAGTGGCCATTTGAGAGATTGGTGCCTAGAAAAATAATTGGTATTCATAAGACAGATGCTATCAATGCCTTGATTGCATAAGTAGCTACATTGTCACAACCCGATTTATGGGCCATGATTGGCGTATAGGCCCAATGAGCCTAGCCCACCAAGCCCAAGCAAGCCTATCCCATTTTTATTGCTTAACGTCTCATCGATTAATGTATCCATATGTATTCTAGCTGGTGTGAAAGTTGCCAACTCATGATGGCATAATCGATTAAAATATACATGTACTGCTCAAGACATGTAACTTAGTAATTTACATTACATGAACATATTCACAAACAAAAGGACCTGTAACTTCCAGTGGAGAACAATGGAAAAAGAGAGGCTATTGAATGCCGAGCACCTACCCAGGAGACGAATTACGGGGACTCCTCGACCTAGGATCCAACAGTCTCCTGATCTGAAAACATGAGTTTTTAAAATAGTGAATACAAAACTTAGTGAGCGAACCTTAGAAGGGAACAAGCAATAATAATCAAGAAGTTGAGAACCATGATGCACTTATTTGGAAACAAGACAATTTTCATCAATTTAATATTAAAACCCCTTCTACTTAACCCAGAGTTATTTAACATTCAATGATAGAGCAATTATGAAATTATATCAATCATTCTAGCAAGATAGCAAGATCGACTGTTTATCACAAATCGTCACGAAACAAGGGTTTCACTCAACCATACGAGGGTTTTATGTTAGAACCCTTTTTCCTCAATTTAAAACAATTTGCAATGAAGGATAATTTCTCAAGGTTCACATACCATACAATCACATTTTTTTTATCATACACACTAGATCACGCATATATATAAAATCACGTGTAATTACATACACCACCCTATTCTTTTCAACTCTGGTGCGCTTCCGCTTGCACCAAGCAATAAACCATGTGTTCACTCCTTACTCGCACAAAACAATATGACCATGTGCGCATTCCCTACTTGCACATCCCTTGGTCATCACATCAACATGACCATGTGTGCACTCCCTACTTGCACAATCCCCTAGTCATTACATTAATATGACCATGTGTGCACTCCCTACTTGCACAATCCCTTGGTCATTACATCAATATGACCATGAGTGCACTCCCTACTCGCACAATCCCCTGGTCATTAATACGCATTATCCATTCATTCATATTATTATCAACCCAATAAATGAGCATGTATTCATTTTCTTTACACAATGTACACACTCACAACATTGCAATAATTATCAAAGGCTTGTTCCCGAGACTCATTGTAAATAAGATGTTGAATATAAATCATTCAAGCATTTCATCTCAACTTAATTAAAAATCCCAAAACAATTTGAAATGTAAGTTCACTCACAGTATTAGGAGTTCGAAATACTCTTATTCTTGGTCTTCTGGCACAATGTCTTTACCCTTGCTAGAGGGCTCACCACCTATACATAATACACGACACATAATTCAATACATTGTGTCATACCATTATAAATCTACTTCATGCTCTATATGAATGCTTGAGGTTGTTCGGATAGTCACTTAAATACGATGTTACACATTGGATCAATTGTGATCGGAATAAAGTGGTATTGGCCTAATTCGGTTTATCACTCGATTAATTGGCCAATACATCCAATTCAACTCCAAATAATTCCATTCCTCTCCTAATACTCCAAATCATCAAACACAATTGAAGTAACTTGAAATATGGAAAAATCATCTTCACATTTTCTCTTGAAAAATTCAGCCATGGTGGGTGCACTAACATATAATTTTTCATGCTTAATTCTCACACCATAAATCATTAATTCCTAACCAAATCACTTGAAATAAAATCACATCCACCATCAATATACCATGAGGAATATTCGACCATGAACGGTGGGTAAGGAACATGGGATTTTTCTTGCCTACTTTTCATACTACTCATCACCAAACACTAAAAACACTAACATAACATGTTTTCTAACTAAATTCATCATCAAATCCTCTCTCTCAAAGCTTGACCAGCAAGGGTTCCATCAGGAAATCATGAATTTCAGCCATGAAAAATACAAAAGAATGCATAGGAAAGGTAGATCACTAGCTAGAATTAAGAAATTTCACCTTTAATCACTTGTTTCCTTGAAATCCAATGATTTCCTCTTGAATTCTTCCTTCTAGGGTTTGTTCCTTCTTTTCTCCCTTTTGTTCTTGCTATGGCTAGCCAAGAGAAATGAAATGGCTAAAGTTTAAATGGGTTTATAAAGGAAAATATTAAATGGATAAAAATTTGCCATGTGTCACCATTTCATTGGTCCATGTGCAAATACTTAGTAATTAAGCAATATCTCTCCACCACACATAATTTTCCATGGTATAAAATGAAATTCATGTGCTGGACATGTGTTGGGTGGTGTAAAATTACAATTTTGCCCTTGGATGGCAAAATGACTATTTTGCCCATATACTCGAAAATATGCCAAAATTAAAATTTTTCACTTCTCAAAGTCCAATTATGTTCTAAATAATCAATCTTGGTCAAAAACCTCTTCCAATATTCACATCTTAACCTCGGGTGGCAAAATGACCATTTTGCCCTTACGTTATGAAAATTTCAATATGACTCCAAATCAGTCCTCGAACTCCGAATCACCATTTTAAGTTATCCTGGGGTTTTAAAATTCTCAATTTCATCTTACAATCTCTATTTGAAGTAGTTCGAGGCTTAAATCAACTTAGTGTACCACTAGGTACATTACCAACTTTTTGATGATTTTTCAAGGCTTTTCAAGTATACAAGCATGTTATCAGGTACATGCATGACATGGCAAATATTTTATAGTGTTGAGCTTGACAAGATCTCACATTCTCCCTCACTAAAAGAAATTTGGTCCCCAAATTTAAATCCAACTATAAGGTAGCTTACCTTTATGTATCAAAGAGGTGTGGATACTTTGTCCACATCTCGTTCTCAGCTTCCCATGTTATTTCTTCACTAGTGTGATTTCGCCACAACACTTTCACTGAGGCCACATCCTTTGATCGAAGCTTTTTGACTTGTCTATTAAGGATAGCTATCAATTGTTCCATATAAGTCAAATCATCTTGCAACAGAATGGTTTCATACCGTATTACATGAGAAGAATCTGGATTATACTTCCTCAACATCGACACATGGAACATGGGGTGAATATTCGAAAGGTTTGGCGGTAATGCCAATCGATATGCCACTGCTCCAACCCTCTCTAAGATCTCGAAAGGTCTTATATACCGAGGACTTAATTTTCCTTTCTTGCCAAACCTCTTTACCCCTTTGGTTAGTGAGACCTTTAAAAATACATGGTTTCCCACTTGAAACTCCAAATCCCTCCGTCGATTATCAACATAAGACTCTTGTCTACTTTGTGCTGTAAACATCTTTTGGTGAATCATACGTATTTTATTGATGGTGTCCTACACCAACTCAGGCCTCAAAAGTTTCCTTTCACCTACCTCTAGCCATCCAATGGGTGACCTACACCTCATTCCATATAATCCTTCAAATGGTGCCATTTAGATGCTAGTTTGGAAACTGTTATTGTAAGCAAACTCCACTAAAGGTAGATACTGATCCCATTTGACTCCAAGGTCTATTACACATGCTCTCAACATATCTTCCAATGTCTGTATTGTTCGTTCAGACTGTCCATCAGTCTGGGGGTGAAAAGTCATCCTAAAATCCAATATAATGCCCAATGCTTCCTGTAACTTTTTCCAAAATCTACTAGTGAATTATGTCCCTCTGTTTGACACTATAGAAACAAGAGTGCCGTGCAACCGTATTATCTCATCTATATAAAGCTACGCATACTGGGCAGCCCCGTATGTAGTTTTAACTGGAAAGAAATGAGCTGATTTCGTTAACTGATCCACTATGACCCAAATTGAGTCATAACCCCTACTAGTTCGAGGCAAACCTATTACAAAGTCCATTGCAATATGCTTCTACTTCCATTCGGGCACTGGTAACGGTTGTAGTAATCTTGTAGGCCTTTGGTGCTCTGCTTTAACTTGTTGACACACTAGGCACTTGGAGACAAACTCAACCACATCTTTCTTAAGTCCTTCCCACCAATACACCTCCTTTAAATCTTGATACATTTTTGTAGCTCCCGGATGTACCACATAGGCTGCCATATGCGCCTCTTCCAATATCTCTCTCCTTAATCCATCACTATCTGGCATATAAAGCCTAGTTCCATACCTCAACACTCCATTTGTGCCTTTGGTAAACATCTTTTCTTTCTTTCTTTGAAGATCCTCTAAGGTCTTAGCTACGAACTCATCTTTACTTTGGGCTCCTTTAATTCGGTCCATTAGGACAAGCCTTACTTTAAAATGTGCTAGCAATGCAATTGCCTCGGAAACTTCTAAATGCACACCCATGTTTCCCAAGCTATGCATCTCCCTAATAAAAAATCTCCTATCTATAGAGATATATGCTAAGCTTCCCATCGATTTTCGACTCAAGGCATCAGCCACTACATTTGCCTTACCGGGATGGTAGAGAATAGTACAATCATAATCTTTTAACAACTCCATCCACCTACGTTGCCGCATGTTAATATCCCTCTGCTGAAATATATATTTTAGACTTTTGTGGTTTGTATATATTTCGTAAGTCTCACCATACAAGTAATGTCTCTATATTTTTAAGGCAAACACGATTGCTGCCATCTCTAAATTGTGTGCAGGGTAATTCTACTCATGCCTTGTCAAGCTTGACCTTATAAAGTATTTACCATGTCATTCATGTGTTTAACAACATGCTGGTATACTTGAAAGGTCTAAAAAAATCGTCGAAGGTCTGTAGTGTACTTAATGGTACAAACAAGTTGATTTAAGCCTCGAACAAGTTCAAATAAAGATTTTAAGATGAAATTGAGAATTTCAAAACCCCAGAATGACTTAAAATGGTGATTCGGAGTTCGAGGACTAATTTGAAGTCAATTAGAATTTTCATGATCTAGGGGTAAAATGGCCATTTTGCCACTTGAGGATAAAATTGGAATATTGGAAGAAGTTTTGACCAAGATTGACTAAGAATGATCATTTGGAGTATAATTTGAGTTTGAGAAGTGAAGAATTTTAATTTCGACATTTTTCTGAGCATAGGGGCAAAATAGTCATTTTGCCACCCTAGGGGCAAAATTGGAATTTTCACCACCCAACACTTGTCAAATCTATGAATTTCACTCATTATTGGTGTGGATAATTATGGCATTTTATGTGGTGGTGAAATAAAGTTTAAAAGATAAGTATTAAATTATGGACCAATGAAATTGTGACAAGTGTCAAGCCTTGAATTCTTTATTATTTAACTTAAAAATCAACACACACACACTCTCCCATTCATTCTCATGGTTAGCCAAAGAGAGAAAAGAAGAAGAACAAAACCCTAGAGTGAAAATTCAAAGGGAATTCATTGATTTTCAAGGAATCAAGCCATTTAAGGTGACATTTCTTAACTTTAGCTTGTGATCTACTTTCCTTATGCTTTATTTTGCATTTTCCATGGTTGAATCACAAGATATCATGATGAATAGTGTGCTGATCAAACCCTAGGAGAGAGAATTTGATGATGATTTTAGGTGGATTTCAAGGTATCTTGGTGTTTTAGTTGTTCTATGATGTGTAGCATAAAAATTAAGCATGAAAAACACATTTTCTTCATGAATTCCTTAATAGCTAAATATATGGAGTGAGGGTTTGAGGATGAATTTGAATGGATTATATGATATTCAAGTGTTTTTGGATGTTTAGTGATGTGTGGGATGCCAAACAAGCAAGAAAATTTTATATCCTTTATCCACACTCAATGGCCATTTACCTTAAGGCATGTTGATGGTGGATTTAATTTTATTTCAAGTAATTTGGTTATGAATTGATGGTTTATGGTGTAAAAATAAAGTAAGAAAAATTTTATGGTTGATGCACCACCATGGCCGAATTTTTCCATATAGCTTATTGATGATGGATTTGATTTTTATTTCAAATGAATTGGGTAGCAATTGATGATTTATGGTGTGAGAATCAAGCTTGGAAAATTTTGTTGTTTTTTTTTTAATACTGGAATTTCTCGCAGGGCCCAACTACCCTGTTAAATTTTATTAATTATAAGGTCAAAGGACAAAGGAGGGGGACATAAACCGTACCTCCAACATTACATGCCTAAAATGCAAAATCGTAAAAGCACCTAGAGTAAGGATAGCCATCCTAAGTGCATAACTTTTGATGCTACAGAAGGATGGATATTCCTTACTATTACATTGAGATACTAAGCAAATTTGGATTTTATAACAGCAAATGTAAACGAGGAGTACTATTCCTTTACAGTTATAAAAAACAGACATAAGGTAAATTCAATCTGTCTAACTTGAGCATTCCATACAACTCACCTTATGTTTCGTTGAAAACACAAAGGTTGGAAAATTTTATTGTTAGTGAACCCTTAATGGTCGAATTTCACTAGAGAAAATGTAAGGGTGATTTTACCATATTTCAAGTTACTTGATTTGTGTTTGATGATTTGGAGTATTGTAAGAAAAATAGAATTGTTTGGAGTTGAATTGGAGGAATTGGCCAATTAATCGAGTGATAAATCGAATTAGGCCAATACCGATTTATTTAGGTACACAATGGAATTTAGAAAGGACACCGTGTTTAAATAGTTACCTAAACAGTTTGCATCCCATTTCATGTATATATATATCGAGCCTGAATTGGTTTTATAACGGTTTAACATCAAGGTGGCAAATTGCTTATTGCGCACTATGTCTAGGTGGTGAGCAATCTGATAAAAGTAAAGACATTGTGCCAGAGGATCGAGAATATAAGTATTTCGAACTCCTAGTACTGTGAGTAACCTTATCATCATCTTAATTATCTAGAGTAGATTTTACTCAATTTGGTGATTTTGTGGAAAAATGATTTTAAATAGTGAATTGCTTTGTTTTATGAGCAAGGTGTGAATTAATAAAATAAAATGAATTTTTATAAATCGATTTGAAAATCGGATGATGGGTTTGAAATTAGAGTAATTGGAGACCATTTGTTGTGTTGTAAGTTATGATTTGAAATGAACGGCTTATGATAATGTGAGCATGAATGGCTGGATTAGTGATTGTGTGAAAATATGTGTACTGTTTGTTTAGCCGTGAGAGGCTGGATAGTGATATAATTGACATGTCATGCTGTGGATATTTTTATCGACTTGGTGGTAGATAGAGTGGTCACTGCAGTGACGGGTTCTGTGGACAACTTATGAGAGGGGCACGGAATCCAGGTGTATCTTACCTCGATTGGAGAGCCATGTGGAGGGTATCTCCTAAGGTAAAGTTTGAGTGCACTTCACGCGGACCACCACGTGAGAGTGAGACTCAGCCAACGCCAAGGAACGGTTGTGTTATCGGATGTGAAAATGTTTATGCGTATATGACATTTAATAGCCTTGGCATACTTGGGTGGATGCCCTTGTACAAGGCATCGACGAGTACTAGTTTTGGCAGGAGCCAAGTTTTTCAGGAAATCATAAGGCTTGTTGATTATTTGGATGAAATACAATTATTTATATGGGTTGGGATAAATTTTTATGTTATGAAGCCTATTGTGATGGGAAGTTTTCATTGTCTCCATTTTCTTGACTTTAGATATTTTTGATGATATCTGTTTACTCACTAGGATTATATAATCTCACTACCCTCTTTTTCACCCTTTTCAAGCTCGAAGTGGTCTGTAGATAGTAGACTTTGTCGAGGGTTACGTGTGAACTTGCACCCTTTGAGACCGTAGGTTCACTACCTTTATTAGATTTGGTCAGTCGGGGGCCCGCGTGTCATTGTAAATCAAATTACATACTTTAGTTATCTGTATTATAGTATGTATGAATTTATTTTGCTTCTACATCACAAAAATTATTTACGGATTGTTCTATAAAAATTGTTTTACAAGAAAATAGAATATTTTATTAAATATTTTTATTATATTCAAATAGTTATAATTTCACATTAAATGAAGGATTTAGATAGCAAAACTTATTTTTGGTTATGAAATATATGTTTTTCACCCACATACTACGTTTTTAGCTGGTTTCGAAATTTTTGAGGAAAAATGACCAAAATGCCTCTGTGAGACAAAAATTATTTTTTCACTGTTTTAAGTTGGAAATAGCTTAAAGTTCTTTAAAACATGTAATTTGGCATCTATTGCTCACAGGGGAAGTGCGAAAATTGATGTTAAGCCTTGCGAGTTCTCGGTTGGCATTTTGGGTAATGAGTGCCTATCGGGACATCGCGACGGTTGTCACGGGCTCGCTAGGAGTTCCAGGTCGTGACATGCCTTTTGAGTTGTCTTGATGCATATGTGATCACCTTTCCATGTTGCATTAACACACATCCTAAACCAACTAGTGATGCATCACAAAATACTGTGTAACCCCCTGTGCCTTATGGTAAACTTAACACTGGAGCTGTGGTGAGACATGTCTTAAGCTTTTCAAAGCTATCCTCACAAGCATTTGACCACTCAAATTTTGTATCTTTATGTGTTAGCTTAGTCAGAGGGGCGGCTATTCTCGAGAAATCCTTGACGAAGTGACGATAGTAGCTTGCCAACCCTAAAAAGCTTCTAATCTCCATAATTGATGTTGGCCTTGACCACTTTTCCTTTGCCTCGACTTTCTTTAGATCGACTTGTACCCCATCCTTAGATACCACATGTCCCAAGAATGCAACACTTTCAAGCCAAAACTCACATTTGGAGAACTTGACATACAATCAATGTTTTCTCAAAATTTGGAGCACTATCTTAAAATGCTGCTTGTGCTCTTCTCGACTCTTCGAGTAGATCAAGATATCATCAATGAATACCACTACAAACTTGTCCAAATAGGGCTTGAGCACTCAGTTCATCAAATCCATAAAGGCCGTAGGGGCATTAGTAAGCCTAAACGACATCACTAAGAACTCATAATGTCCATATCTTGTTCGAAATGCAGTCATGGGTATGTCTTCCTTTTAGATTCTCAATTTACGATACCCAGATCGCAGATTTATCTTAGAGAAATATTATGCCCCTTGTAGCTGATCAAACAAGTCATCTATTCTTGGGAGAGGGTACTTATTTTTCACCGTTACCTTATTAAGTTGTCGGTAGTCAATGCATAGTCTAAGTGACCCATCTTTCTTCTTTACAAATAGCACCGGTGCTCTCCATGGTGAGACGCTGGGGCGAATGAAACCTTTATCTAGCAGATCCTCCAACTAATCCTTAAGCTCCTTAAGCTCTGCCGGTGCCATCCGATACGGAGGTATAGATATGGGTATAGTATCAGGAATCAAATCTATACAGAATTCAATCTCTCGCTCTAGAGATAAACCCAGTAGTTCCTCGGGAAATACATCCACAAACTCATTCACTACCGACACTTGGTTTATATCTCTGACCTTCGCTTTGGTATCCCTCACAATAACCAAGTAACCTTGACAATCCTGTTTTAACAGCTTTCTAGCAGGCATAACTGATATCAAGTTAGTTGGAACATTACTTCTATCTCCCTAAATACTAAATGATGGCTCACCTGGAAAATCAAATCTAACCAACTTATGATAGCAATCCACACTAGCATGGCAAGGCGGTAGCCAATCCATTCCCAAGATCACATCAAAATCTAGGTTGTCTAACACCACTAGATTCATTAAGGTGTTCTTATCCTTGATTCGAACTACGCAGGACTTATATTCCCATTCAGCCACAAATGCCTCCTTTAAAGGAGTAGATACCACTAATTGTTCTTCTCTCATAACACGATTCTTACCCAACCGATGTGCAAAACATGGAGAGATAAAAGAGTGGGTAGATCTAGGGTCAAACAATACTCGAGCATTCATATTACAAATAGAAAGAGTAGCTGAGACTCCTGCATTGGATGTCTGAGCCTCTTGGGGAGTTAAGGCATATACCCTCGCTTGGCCTCTTCCTGCAGAGCTTTGACATCCAGACCCAGATGGTCTACCCCGAGAGGAAGCACTAGCACCTCTATCTCTTGTCCCGCTAACCTCCTGGCCAGTTGAGACAACTGCAGAAGGAGCAGATGAAGCTGACTGAGTAGAATTGTGAACAGAACCTTGCAGTTGTTGAGCCATTGAGTAGTTCCTCCAAATGTGTCCAGGCTGGCCACAACTAAAACAAGCTCTTGTAGTAATATAGCAACTTCCTCTGTGTCATCTTCCACAAGTATCACAGAAAGGAATAGCCTGACTACTCTACCGTGAATCTTGTTGCTGCCTCTTTCCACTAAAAGTTTTTTGCCCTGACCTAACGCTGGCACTCACCACATCACTCCCCCGTTAGGGTAAGCTTGATCCCCTTTGTGGGCCTTGACTACTAGAGGATGAAATCCCATTGCCAAAATCTTTGCGACCTTGATAACCCTCTGTTTTGGTCCTTTTTGCTCTATCTCTTGCGGCCCTACTCTCACTGGTCCTCATCTCAATCCGTTGAGCACAATCCACTGCCGCAGAGTAAGTATTGAAATCTCGAGAGGCCACAGCCTTAAACAATGGTTCCACCAGCCTATCCATAAACCTTTGGATCTTCATCTCCTTTGTGGAAACTAAATAAGGTGCATATTGAGACAATTACGTGAATTTTATATCATACTCCGACACTATCATACTTGGAGTCTGCACTAACGCCTCAAAGTCTCTAGCTCTGGCATTTCATACACTAAGTGATAAAAATCGATCTAAGAAAGCTATATTGAATTCATTCTAAGTCAACGGTGCAGCATCTATCGGCCTACCCCTTCGTAAGGAGTCATACCATTCTTGTGCTACATCCTCCAATTGAAAAGCTGCTAGCTCCACTGATCTAACGCTAGAACATCCTATGGCATTACAACTCTTTTCCATCTTGTCCAAGAAAACCTTGGGTTTCTCCGATGCATCCGACCTAGTAAATGATGGAGGCTTAAGCTTTAGAAAGTTAGTAAGTGAAACCTGTACATGACTTCTTTAACCCGTTGGAGGTTAGCGGTCGGTCTGACCTTGTGAACTAAGGGATGGTTGGGCTATATGTCTCCCCTTTACAACCTTTTGTATATCATCCATACGGGCTGCCATCATCTTTACAACCCGATTAACTCCCTGCAGACCTGTCGCCAAATCCTCAATAGTAATGCCCCCAGTCGGTAGCCTATCTGCCTTATTTAAAGGCTGTCCCTCATTTCTCCTACTCTCAGGCGTATCCGCCCTCACCGGCCTAGTGGCCTTGCCACGTCTACCTCGCCCCCTAAGGGTGGATACCCGTGGCCTATCAATCATCTCAGTAAGGGCACCTTGTTCCCTAATCGATCTTGAAGCGGCCTATGTCTTAGGCGGCATTCTTACCTAGACAAGAGCAAACACCTATTATTAAACACATTTCATAGTCACAACTAAGGAAATAAGGTGGTTTCTAAGATAGGGAATTTATGCGGTTCCTTGATTATGAAATGTGCCACGGTTCATAGTTCATAATCAAAGATCCCATATAAAGACCCGACTCTCTGCTGGACCAAACAAGAACATCCTAAGACCTAAACAACCTAGGGCTCTAACATCAACATTGTCACAGCTCGATTTATGGGCCATGACCGGCGCATAGGCCCTATGAGCCTAGCCCACCAAGCCCAAGCAAGCCTATCCCATTTTTATTGCTTAACGTCTCATCGATTAATGTATCCATATGCATTTCGGCTAGTGTGAAAGTAGCCAACTCATGATGGCATTATCGATTAAAATATACGTGTACTACTCAAGACATATAACTTAGTAATTTACATTACATGAACATATTCACAAACAAAAGGACTCGTAACTTCCAGCGGAGAACAACAGAAAAAGGGAAGCTATTGAATGCCGAGCACTTACCTAGGAGACGAATTACAGGGACTCCTCGACCTAGGATCCAACAGTCTCCTGATCTGAAAACATGAATTTTTAAAACAGTGAGTACAAAACTTAGTGAGCGAACCTTAGAAGGGAACAAGTAGTAATAATCAGGAAGTTGAGAACCATGATGCACTTATTTGGAAACCAGACAATTTTCATCAATTTAATATTAAAACCCCTTCCATTTAACTCGGAGTTATTTAACATTCAATGATAAAGCAACTATGAAATTACATCAATCATTCTAGCAAGATAGCAAAATTGACAGTTTATCATAAACCGTCACGGAACAAGGGTTTCACTCAACCATACGAGAGTTTCATGTTAGAACCCTTTTTCCTTAGTTTAAAACAATTTGCAATAAAGGATAATTTCTCAAGGTTCACATACCATGCAATCACATTTTTTTTATCATGCACACTATATCACGAATATATATAAAATCACGTGCAATTACATACACCACCCCATTCTTTTCAACTCTGGTGCGCTTCCACTTGCACCAAGCAATAAACCATGTGTGCACTCCCTACTCGCACAAAGCTGTCACGACCTAATTCCCGGGCCATGACCGGCGCAAGGACCCAATGAGCATAGCTCACTAAGCCCAAGCAAGCCTAATTTCACTTACTTTATTCCATACATGCTCGTGTGAGGCATCCACACGTAATGCACCCCGTGTGCATTACAATGCCAACTAACCGTGACATATCCAGTCACACATACACACACACACCCTTTCCGGGAGTGGACACAGCCAAAGCACAATGGCATTTTTAATCACAATATACATGCACTATGCCAGTCATGTATTTAGCAATTTACATTGCTTACACATTTACATTTATACTAGTCAGAAATAAACTTTAACAGTGTACATTACATGTACATAACCATCATACAAAACCCAAGACTTCCAGCGGAGACATGTACAATAAAACGGCAACTAGTGAATGCCAGACACCTACCAGGAGACGGACTACTGTGATCCCGCGATCTAGGAATCTACAATCTCCTGATCTGAAAACATGAATTTTTTTTGAAAACGGTGAGTATAAAACTCAGTGAGCAAACATTAGATAGGAACAAGCCATAATATCAGGAAGGGTTAAAAAATATGATGCATACATTTGGAACACATTCATTTTTATCCAATTTATTATCAAGCCCTTCCCCTCACTTCAATTTAATTTATAATGAAAGAATAATGAATTTCATACCAATATACTCGGAGAAATGAACAATCACATATGTACACAACCACATATATCTGAGCACTCGCAGGCGTTACGTATCGCCGTCCCTGCAAGCCCCTGGATAACAAATCACACTTCACCAATGTTCACGAGTGATAGTTTCCAGGAATCGTGGGCGTTACGTTTCGCCGTCCCCACTTTGCTCAATTTTCAGAATTTATAGTAAATAGTGGGCGTTACGTATCGCTGTCCCCACTTTACTCAATTCTGAATTTCTAGGAAATAGTGGGCGTTACGTATCGCCGTCCCCACTTTGCACACCATTTCAGGCATGTGCATTTTCCTCTTCACACGTGCACGGTGGTAATAATTTCACAACACTTCTTAACAATACATATAAACATCATAACAATGTACATACTTAGCACAATTAAATTTCACCACAATAAAATAATATTTCATGCCTTTATGCATAACACATAATTTTATGCCTTCATGCATAACACATAATTTCATCACATAAAATCATTTTTATCAAGGGCTTGTTCCCGGCACGTATCTTTAAAAACTTTGAATAAATCATTTGATCATCTATTTCAATACAATGTGCATTCCCCAAATAATTTGAAATGCAAGTTCACTCACCGTCTCACAAATCCGGATTCTGGATGCTCTCGGATTAAAAATCCTCAATCACGATTCCCTTGCCTTTTCCAGACTTCTCACCACCTTAACACAGAATAAAATTGAGAAATTACTATAATGCCCCCAAACTAATACAAATTAATTTAAATTGCTAACGTATGATACGCAAAGGCAAAAATGCGTCCGATTATCGCTTTAACGTGGCATTGCCTAATTTCGACCGATTACCCGATTAATCGGCTATTATGTCCAATTTGATTCCGAATTGGTCCATTCTTTTTCTAATACTTTAATTCACCACAAATCATTCAATTTAATGCCAATTTCAGCATTCACCATTTTCCATTTCTTTATGGAAAAATTCGACCAATACAGTGCATTAGCACTGAAAATTTTCCGACTACATTTTTCACTTTAAATTGTCATTTTCTATTTTCTTTCATTTCAAATGAAATCATTTCATTTGAAATGAAACAATTTCTTCATGGTTTCTCTACACCCTAGGTTCGGTCAATGAAGAACAACCATGACAATCAATTTCTTTCTTTCATTTTTGTCCATAATCATGCTTAACTACTCCTAAACACTAACATAGTTTAAATTCAATCCAATCCAACATCAAATCCATACTCATACCCATTTTTCAGAATTCATCCCATCATGATATCTCCATATTTAACCATAGAATTCAAGAACAAAAGCATAGATAGGGTAAATCACAAGCCAAAGTAAAGATTTATTACCTTTTTCAAGTGATTTCCTTTGAAAATCACACTTTTCCTTAAATTTCCACCTAGGTTTTGTGTTTTTCTTCTTTGTTCTTCTTTTCTTTCCTTCAATTCTGGTGGGTGCCGAATTTAGAGAGAGAAATGAGGGTTAAAGGCTGATTTTTATGGCTTAAATAATAAAATATTAAAGCTTGCCACGTGGCATCACGTAATTGGCCCGTTTTCTTTACTTTTTGACTTTTTCTTCCATTTATTCTCCACCATTTGATTCATCAAGTCAACATCTGATCCAAGGTTGATCATGGCTGGAAATAATGGTTCTGGTGATGGAAAATTACGGTTTTGCCCCCGGGATGGCAAAATTATGATTTTGCCCTTATACTCTGAAATGTACCGGAATTTCATTATTTTCACTGTCCAACCTCAAATATCACTAATATAAATCAATATTACCAATTGGGGCAAAATCCTTTCAAAAAAATTCACATTTAGCACTCCGGTGGCAAAATTACCATTTTGCCCTTGTGCTCCAAAAACACCGGGAATCACCATTTTACACTGCTAAACATCATTTTATACTCCAAAAATCATAACTATATTTCATATAATTATTTTTGGTCCAATGTGATCAAATCTTGGTTAAAAATCTCCATAAATCAACAAATGAGAAAATGACCGTTTTGTCCTTAACCGGTCAATTTTCCCGATTAACTCCTGACTGGACCTTGAACTCCGAATCACTATTCTGAGCTATTCTGTGGGTCTCAGAATTTTAAAATTCCCCTTAGAATTTCTATTAAACTAGGTCGAAGCTCGATTTAACTTAGTTGTACCAATAGGTACAATACCGGTTTTCTAACAACTTAGACAGGGTCTCACAAAAGCAATATGATCATGTGTGCACTCCCTACTCGCACATCCCCCGATCATCACATCAACATGACCATGTGTCACAGCCCCAATTCCCTGGCCATGACCGGCACATGGGCCCAATGAGCATAGCTCACTAAGCCCAAGCAAGCCTATTTCTTTTATTTTGCTCAACGTCTCATCCACTAATGCATCCATATGCATTTCACTGGTGTGAACATAACCAACTCGAAATGGCATTATTGATTAAAATATGCATATACTATTCGAGACATATAACTTAGTAATTTACATTACTCATGTATATTCACAATATAAAAGGACCCGTGACTTCCAGCAGAGAAATTACAACAAAAGGATTGCTACTAAATGCCAGAACATACCGAGGAGACGAACTACTGGGACTCCTCGATCTAGGATCCAACGATCTCTTGATCTGAAAACATGAATTTTTAAAAACGGTGAGTATGAAACTCAGTGAGCGAACATTAGAAGGGAACAAGCAATGATAACCGAGAAATTTGATAACCATGATGCACTGATTGAAAACGAGACAATTTTTAATCTAGCTAATATTAAAACCCCATTTTTCCTCAATTCAAGTCAATTTGCAATGGAAGAGAATTCTCAAGTTCACACATGTATATATATATATATATATATAGAAATATATATAATCACATGCAATTACATCCACCACACCATTTTCCTCCAATCTGGTGCATTCCCTACTTGCACATCATTACCGGCATGTGCACTGCCACTTCGCACATGCACGGTAGTAATTATCCCAACCTTGTCATTTAACCGACATGTGCACTGCCCACTCCGTACATGCACGGTCGTGATTATCCCAACCTAGTCATTTAATCGACATGTGCATTGCCCACTGTGCACATGCACGGTCGTGATTATCCCAACCTTGTCATTTAACCGACATGTGCATTGCCCACTCCGCACACGCACGGTTACATAAATTTCACAAAATTCCTTAACAATACATATCGGCATCATATAGAGATACATAGATTTGTCACAATTATATTTCACATCACAAAAATATTTCACTAAAGGCTTGTTCCCATAGCACCCGTTCTTTAAAAAAACAAAACTAGATAAAATCATTCACATTCCCAAAACAAATTTCGAAATGTAAGTTCACTCATTGTATTAGGAGTTAGAAATGCTCCTATTCTCGGCCCTCTAGCATAATGCCTTTGCCCTTGTTTGAGGGTTCACCACCTAGACATATTGGACAGTTAAGAAATTTACCACATTGGTGCTAAACTGTAATAAACCAATTTAGACTTTACACTAATGCATGGTATGGAATGCAAATTGTTCGGATATTCCTTAAACACAGTGTTAGCCTAGTTTGGTCTATCACCCGATTAATTAGCCAATGTGTCCCATTTAACTCCAAATAATGCCATTTCTTTTCCAATACTTCAAATCACCAAATACAAGTCAAATAACACAAAATCTAGCAAAACCATCTTCACATTTCTTCTTGGGAATTTTGGCCATGGTGGTGCATCAACACTAAAATTTTTCCTACTTAATTTTCTCACCATGAATCATCATTTCCTAACCAATTCACTTGAAACAAAATCAATCCACCATCAAAACTCCACATGTAAGGTTCGGCCATGAAGGGTTACCAAAGATTATATGATTTTCTTCACTTGTTTTCATACTACACATCACTAATCACCTAAAAACACTAATTTAACAAGGAATCTAACTAAATTCAAGCACAAAATTCCTTCCTTCATGTTCGGTCAGCCATGATACCCATTTGCAAAGTTGCTTCTCACTCATGAAAAATGATAAAGAATGATTGGGTATGATAGATCTCAAGTAAAAATTGAAAAATCTTACCTTTTTCCACTTGATTACTTGAATTTTCATAATTTCTCTTTGAATTTCTCCTCCTAGGGTTTTGTTTCTCTCTTGTTTTCTTTCCCTCTTATTTGGCCGAATATGGGAGGTGTAATGGGGAAGATATGGGCTGATTTTTCAAGTTAAATTTTAAAGAAGTCAAAAGCTTGACACGTGTCACACTATCATTGGTCCATAATTTAAATAATTATCCTTTAAACTTTATTTCTCTACCACATAAATTATCATATTTATCCATACCAATAATGAATAAAATCCTTGATTTTGACAAGTGTTGGTGGTGTAAAATTACAATTTTGCCCCCTGAGGTGACAAAATTACCATTTTGCCCTTACGCTCCGAAAAATACCGAAATTATAATTTTTCACTTCCCAACCCCAAATTATACTCCATATGATCAATCTTAGTCAAAAATTTAATCCCACATTCAAATTTTGCCCTCAAGTGGCAAAATGATCATTTTGCCCCTAGATCATGAAAATTCCAATTTGACTCCAAATCAGTCATCGAACCCCGAATCACCATTTTAAGTCATTTTGTGGGTTTTAAAATTCTCAAATTCATCTTAGAATTTCTATTTGGACTAGTTTGAGGCTTAATTCAACTTAATTGTACCGCTTGGTACAATACCGACCTTTGATAATTTTTTTGAGGTGTTTCAAGTATGCAAGCATTCTATCTACGGGTCTAATAGAGGTCGAGGCCTCACACTATGTGTGCACTCCCTACTCGCACAATTCCCTGGTCATTACATCAATATGACCATGTGTGCACTCCTTATTCGCACAATCCCCTAGTCATTACATCAATATGACGATGTGTGCACTCCCTACTCGCACATTCCCCTGGTCATTAATATGCATTATCCATTCATTCATATTATTATCAACCCAATAAATGAGCATGTATTCATTTTCTTTACACAATGTACACACTCACAACATTGCAATAATTATCAAAAGCTTGTTCCAGGACTCATTGTAAATAAGATGTTGAATATAAATCATTGAAGCATTTCATCTCAACTCAATTAAAAATCCCAAAACAATTTGAAATGTAAGTTCACTCACAGTATTAGGAGTTTGAAATACTCCTATTCTTGGTCCTCTGGCACAATGTTTTTACCCTTGCTAGAGGGCTCACCACCTATACATAATACATGACACATAATTCAATACATTGTGTCATACCATTATAAATCTACTTCATGCTCTATATGAATGCATGAGGTTGTTCGGATAGTCACTTAAATACGATGTTACACATTGGATCAATTGTGATCAGAATAAAGTGGTATTGGCCTAATTCGGTTTATCACTCGATTAATTGGCCAATACGTCCAATTCAGCTCCAAATAATTCCATTCCTCTCCTAATACTCCAAATCATCAAACACAATTGAAGTAACTTGAAATATGGCAAAATCATCCTCACATTTTCTCTTGGAAAATTCGGCCATGGTGGGTACACTAACAATATAATTTTTCATGCTTGATTCTCACACCATGAATAATTAATTCCTAACCAAATCACTTGAAATAAAATCACATCCACCATCAATATACCATGAGGAATATTCGGCCATGAAGGGTGGGTAAGGAACATGGGATTTTTCTTGCTTACTTTTCATACTACTCATCACCAAACACTAAAAACACTAACATAACATGTTTTCTAACTAAATTCATCATCAAATCCTCTCTCTCAAAGCTTGACTAGCAAGGGTTCCATCATGAAATCATGAATGTCAGCCATGAAAAATACAAAAGAATGCATAGGAAAGGTAGATCACTAGCTAGAATTAAGAAATTTCATTTTTAATCACTTGTTTCCTTGAAATCCAATGATTTCCCCTTGAATTCTTCCTTCGAGGGTTTGTTCCTTCTTGTCTCTCTTTTGTTCTTGCTATGGCTAGCCAAGAGAAATGAAATAGCTAAAGTTTAAATGGGTTTATAATGGAAAATATTAAATGGACCAAAATTTGCCATGTGTCACCATTCCATTAGTCCATGTGCAAATACTTAGTAATTAAACAATCTCTCTCCACCACACATAATTATCTATTGTATAAAATGAAATTCATATGCTAGACATGTGTTGGGTGGTGTAAAATTACAATTTTGCCCTTGGGAGACAAAATGACTATTTTGCCTCTATACTCAAAAAAATGCCAAAATTAAAAATTTTCACTTCTTGAACTCCAATTATGTTCTAAATAATCAATCTTGGTCAAAAACCTTTCGCAACAGTCAAATCTTAACCTCGGGCGGCAAAATGACCATTTTGCCTTTATGTTCTGAAAATTCCAATTTGATTCTAAATCAGTCTTCGAACTCTGAATCACCATTTTAAGTCATCCTGGGGTTTTAAAATTCTCAATTTCATCTTAAAATCTCTATTTGAACTAGTTCGAGGCTTAAATCAACTTAGTGTACCACTAGGTACACTACCGACTTTTTGACGATTTTTCAAGACTTTTTAAGTATACAAGCATGTTATCAAGTACATGCATGACATGACAAAAATTTTATAGTGTTGGGCTTGACAAGATCTCACATGCATTAACTAAGAAATTTGATACTCTGAAGGTTCATTCTATTTAGAGCTCGTTTGTTACTTGTGATTTGTTAGAAACCTTAATAGGTAGTAGAATAATCTGTATTCCAATAGTTATAATCCTAGTTGAAGGAATCATACTAACTTTTCTTGAAATAATAATTAGGGATTTTCTTCAACACCAAAGCCAAGTTTTCCTTTTAGATTCCACATCAAGTTAGAGCTCTAATACCATGGAAAAGTTACTTATGTAGTACATGGCAAATATTGATTCTCTTATTCATAGTCAGGTAGCATTATTGAGGAATCTTGAGACACAAGTTAGTCAACTTGCCAATGCCATCAATAATAGGCCTCAAGGAACTTTATTGAGGAACATTGAACTCAATCCCAGAAGAAAAAGAAAATAGCATTGCAATGTAATCACACTCAAAATTGGGAAAGAGGTAGAAGGTAGTAGTATGTAATTTGATTATCTAAGTAAACCTATTAAAAAAGAAATAATGGTTGAAAATTCAGAGGAACAAACTCAAGGTGAGAAAGCTCAATCAAATCCATCATAACCACCATAACTTATCCCTCAACATTATTAAAAGTAGAAACTTGACAAGCAATTCTAGAGATTTCTTAAGGTATTTAAGAAGCTCCATATTAATATCCCTTTAGTTGAAGCTTTGGAACAGATGCCAAGCTATATTAAGTTATTGAGAGACATTCTAATTAAGAAAAAGAAGTTGGAAGATTTTGAGACAATTGTACTTATTGAGGAGTGTAGTGCTATGATCCAAAATAAGCTTCCACTAAAGCTTTTAATGATCCATGGAGTTTTTCTGTTCCTTGTACTATTGGTAAAGTTGAATTTTCTAAATCTTTTTGTGATTTGGGTGCTAGTGTTTCATTTATGCCTTTGTTTATTGCTAAAAGACTTAGACTTAAGGAGATACAACCTATTACAATTACCTTGCAATTAGCAACAGATCAATCAAGTACCCCATAAGGATTATTGATAATTCTATGAAATAGAATTATTTTTAAAAGCTAACTAAGTTCTTGAGTTTAGGTTAGAATTTAGTTATTTTTCTATTTAGTTTATTTTATTAAGGTTATTTTAATTTTATATTTATTTATCTTTATTTATTTATTATTTATTAGTTTTTATACTTTTGCAAGATTTAAGGAAATAAGGCTTAAGTTTGGAAACTAAAGTGTTTGAAGGACCTAAAATTTTGCTTGCATATGCCTTAGTGCTTTGCCCATAACTTTCGCTGCAGAACTCCAAATGATGCGATTCTCGCACCATTGGAATGTTAAGAGGATGTTTTAGTGAAAATTGGGAAGCATATGCTTGCATATGTTTTAGTCTTTTCGATATGTATACTTGTGTATGTAGAATTTTAACTGACAATTATAAAGGATGTTTTGGTGAAAATTGGGAAGCTTTACATTTTGTTAGACTTTATTGTGCTTGAGATGGAAAAGGATGTTGAAATTCCTCCTATTTCGGGATGACCATTCTTCGCTATAGCCGGAGCAATCATAGATGTGAAGAATGACAAGATAACTTTCAAAGTTGCAGAGAAGGTAGTCGAGTTTAATAGATTCAATACAACTAAGTATTTTTCCTTTATAGAAAGTTCCCATAGAGTAAATGTAGTTAATGAGTTGGCTAAGGAGGTTTTTGACAAGAAATGTCCAAAGAAACCCCTTGAAGTTTTTTTTTAGGGAAAAGTTGATAATTCTATCATATAGAGTTATTAACTACATTTTGGGATGATAAAATAGCTAAGTCTTTGTATTTTCAGTCAATTTTATATAGTTTTTAGGTTTTTAGTGAATTAGTTTAAAACCTATTGATTTACTTTAATTCTAGTAATTTTAGTTCATATACATGTTGAAAGTCTCAATTTAAGTCAATGCTGATTTGGTCTTTAATACTGTAAGTTCAGATATGCTTAAAGTTAAATGTTGGTGAACACGGTAGTGGAAACTAAGTGCAGATTTCTACTAGACATGTTCTGGTGATTCAAACATAACATGAGCTAAAGAGATCCAATCAACATGATTCTTAGTTCTTTGCAAAGCTGAGAGACAGACCTACAACTTTCATGTTTACCATTTTTGCACCAAGGTAGCATAAGTGGTAGCACTGTGGCCTTGTAAAGCTTAAGGTCGGAATGCCCAAGGGTGCATCATGGCACCCATATAGAAACCTAAGAGTCTAGTGTTGAAGCACCTAATGAGGAGCACTGTGGCACCAATTAAAAACTGACAATATATATATATATATAAGTTAAGAGTACCATGACACCTTTGAAGCAAGGTCCCGAAGCTTTAATGTAGATTATTGATGTGCAGCCAATTAGGCAATGAGTTTTTTGGGTTTTATGGAGCTTAAATAAGCCTTTTTCAACAATTAAGAAAAGAGGTACAGAGAGGTATTGAACTACCGTTTTTAAAAAGAAATGAAAAGGCTTTCTAACGAGGGAAACAAGAAAAAATTGAAAGAATTGAGGATCAAGAATTGAAAGAGGTTTTGATATTCTTTGCTCTTCATTTCTTTCTTGTTATTTTGCTATAGAAATTATCTTTTTTATTAATTTAATTATGTTTATTGTAAAAATGATGGTGAACTAATTTTGTTTTCTAGGATTATGGTTATTTCATTATGTAGTTTGAATATTTGGTTTTTCTTTACTTGGTTTTAATGGAAATTGCATGGTTAATTCAGTTATTGCACTTATTGCCTTTTACTAGTTGATCACCAGTTGAAATGCATTGGGTCTCTAAATGGAACTCTGCAGAAGAGTTTAGAATAAGCTAATGTTTTGAATAGCCTTTGTTCGGCTCACTTTAGAGTTAGGTGATAGTTTTGTGTTTAAGATAGACATATACCTAAATATTTTAGGCAGCTATATTAGAATACAAACGTAATAAATTTTTTGTAATTAATTTGCATAGATATATGGGATTAATTTGGAAAGGTATGTGTGCACAATCTTGATAGAGATGTGTACATAATATGGATTTTAGGTTAGCTATGTATTCCATTAATCTAAGTCAAGGAGAATGATTTAATTTAGATGAAGTTTTGAAAAACACCATATCCTAGGTTTTGAGTAAATATTTCTTTTAATGACATTTTGTTCTTATTTAATTATTTAGCTAATTAATTATTTTTAGTTTAATTAATCATTTGAAATTGAGTGCTTGGATAAGAATACTTTGTTATACATTTAATATTTAGTAAGAATAAATACAAATCATTTTGGGAAACAATACTCGACTTACCTTTATATTGCTTGTATAGCCACATTAACTTATGTCTATTAATCTGACAACAAGTTTTGGTGCCATTGTCGGGAATTTCTTTTCTATTTATATTTACTAATATTAAATTAAACCAATGATCTTAGACCAAGCCTTTTCTTTTTCTTTTGTGTTTTTTAGGTGTGTTTTGAAATTTTATGTGAAGAGCACGAACTTATAGACTATCTTGTGTGACCCAGAGATTAACAAACATTTTGAAGATTGAAATGAAAAAGTCAACAAGTTTTTTTTCTTCAAGTACAATGGATGGGCAACTAAGAGAATGGCTAGTTCAAGAGAAAGTAGTTGAAGATAATCATTCGTTAAGGGACTATGCTGTTCCTCTAATGCGGGGTATCTTATCAAGCATCAAAAGGCCAACTATATAAGCAAATAATTTCGAGATCAAGTCGACCATCATCACTATGATCTAGACTTCAGTCTAGTTTATGGGTCTTTCAAATGATGACCTAAATGCTCACATATCTAATTTCCTTGAGACATGTGACACATTTAAGCATAATAGGGTCACAGATGATGCCATTCGAATAAATCCAATTTTTTGGACTTAGAATTTAAATTGGACGTATGTGGAAATGAGTGTTATTTTTATTATTGGGGAGTTGAATAGTTAGTATAAATTATTTTGTATTTATTGGAGCAACACCTTGTTGATTCTCTTATCAAAGTATGCAAAATGTTATCTTAATTTCTAGATCACACGAGATAATTTCCAAGTTGTTTGCTATTCTCATACAACGATTGAACACACCTGCACAACAAAGAAATAAAACTTAAATTAAAACTAATTTGTAAAATTTTAATATTAGCAAATAACAAAGAAAATCAAATCCCAGGCAACGACGTCAAAAACTTGTTATCGATTTTGCACATTCAAGAGTATGTATCGAACAAGTAATATAGACAGTAAGTCTAGATTATCATTCCCACAGGGATTTGTTTCTAAAGTTTTACTAAGTACTAAAATTATATAACAAATTAATCTTATTTAAGCTAACAGGAAAATTGAAAAGCTAATCAAAGACAAACTTAAAAATAAATAATAAATTGACTAGCAAAACCAAATATGTTAAAAAAAGCAATAGATTAAAGACCTAGGATCATGGGTTCATTCAACATTTCATCTGATACCAGCTTTTCTTGTTATTTATCTTTCTTTGGTTATTTTACTAACCTAGAATCCAAAGTAATGGACAAGTCTCCATTGAGATGCTTGTATAAATACCATACTTAATTAGTTCACTATATGCCTATAGGAATCAATTAAATTAAGTTCATTAAACTATTGTCCTAATTTCGTTATGTATGGCAATTGTCATATGTCTACTCGAATTGCGAATCAGATCACTTAAGTGACGTGAACATACAATATTGAAATCTTAGTCTAACCTAAAATCTCTCTATCAAGTTTCAATTAGATTCACATATGAATTAATTGTTGATCAGGTAATTAAAGGCATTAAGAACAAATTTGAATAAGTAAAACAATACCCATTCATGACAAATAATAGAACTACCAATATTTAGACTACATATTGAAACTCATCATAATCCTAGATAAGCAAATTAGTTCATAATATCGAATTAAAACATTATCTAAAGAAATTTAGACATTACTTCAAAATAAGAAAATAAGAATAACACAAAAGGAGAGAAATAAACTAATGTCGAAAAACACAAAAGGAAAGAAATAAACTAATTTTGAAGCTTGGTTGATTATGATTCTCTCTCAATTACTTTTGAATTCTTATTTGATTTGTAACTCCAATTCTCTAGAAAAACTGTTATCATCCCTTCTCTTTGAATACTTTAAAAAAGCCTATGAAATATGTACAAGATGCCTTATTTTCCAATTTCCCATTAGAATTTTTAATTTTGGAAATAGGGCTAGCGCCGTGGCATTACGATAAGCTTTGGTAGTGCCGTGACACCATGCTTTTGGCCTTTAGTATGATGCACCCATCTAGCCTAACATCGAGGCCATAAGCTTCCAACGCTATGAAGGTGGTCGCTTCAGCGCTACGGCCTTGAGTGACTTAGTGCCACAGCTTCAATCACCATGCTACCTTGTGTGTAGTCTGCATCTATCTATCATTTTTGGATTTGATTTTCACCTTGATCTGCTTTGAATAGGGCAAAGTGGTAAACATGAAAGTTGTAGGCCATTCTTTCAGTTTGCTAATAAATAAAAAATCACATCAATTGGACTTCTACAGCTTAAGTTGTCTTTAAATTATTGCAACATGTACGAGTGACACCTTCACCATACTTATGCTATCATAACTCAATTTCATGTTACTCATCATATATCTTGCTCAAAAACCATAAGAGAAATCGACATTAACTCTTCTTAAAGTAAATTAAAAATAAATAAAGTAAAATTAAACTAAGATAACTTAATTTAACTATTCAATATGTAATTTAATTTACATTAGAAAAAATACCTAAAATGCTAAAATCTGAACCTAAAACTCAAAAGTCTAGCTACTAAGCCCCCAAAATATGTTAAAAATAACTTTATATAACAGAGTTATCAACGACATGCCTATAATTTCTCCATGCCTCAACGAATGGAATGGCTTGAGCATCAAATGGACCACTAAGTTGGGTGTTTCAAAGCAATTGAAGACATGATGCAAGCATATGTCGAGCATGTTGGCATGGACATGGCTACCTTCCTCACATTGCTTGAGGATCCCGCTCTAGATGATAATGATGACGCTGTTGTAGAGGAGGATGATGGTTGACTTTGTCTACAAGCTTAGGAGAGTCTTCTTTTTCTATATTTTTAGTAACATTGAGGACAATGTTAACTTTAAGTTTGGGGGGTAAGGATTTAAACTTTTTATCCTTTTATGCTTTATGTTTTTTTCGGTATCTTTCATATTTATTTTCTTTACATGTTAGGTTAAGAATGCTTGAAAGATGAAACTTGAGTAAATGCACCCTAAAATTAACTTGTTTATCCAATGATGAAACCTAGTTGTCTTGCTATTCTTGTCACTTTTAGTAAGCATTAATAGAGTTGAAGTATTATGTTGTATTCTTATGTGTAGTGGCATTGTAGGATGAAATTTCCACAATTGTGCACTTCATCTTTTATAATGAGTTATTATGTACATTAAGAGAATGATTACGTGATTGTGAATTCTTAAACTCGGCTTAAAGTTTTAGAATTTGTTTGATCCTTTCTTAAGGTGAAATCTTAGGAGACACTTAACTAGGAAATGATTTTGGGCATTGTTGGATCGATTAAGCCTTTTGAGCTAACCTAATTAGATATTATCCTTAGAATACCCCCTTAAGCTAAGAAATTTTTCCTTTTCTTTGTCAACGATAAACAAGTAAACTTAGCCTTTAAATAATTTCGAATTGTACACCTTTCATTCCTAAGCATGTACATTGCTTTTGGAAATATATATTGCATTTTTTTTATGAAAAAATGAAAAAAATTCAAAATTTGAGGTGAAGCATTCCCATCAATATTAATGAAAGAAACAAGTTTAAAGGTGATGCATTGAGAATAAAAAAATATGTTTGATGAATGAAAAATGAAATAAAAAAAAGTGTACTTGGTAGAGAAATAAAAACAAAAGGTTGTATGGGTCTTAGAACAATTAAATGCTTAGGGTTATTTAAGCTACATAATATCCTATACCTTATCTTGACCTTAGTTGTACAATACAAACCAAATAAAGTCCATGGATCCAAGTTATGTGTGAGCCTACATTAGCAGAAAGAGAGGTGATAAGCAAACTTATGAAATTCTAAACTAGTTTAAGGTTTGCATAAGCATAAACTTATCTAAAGTGCATGATATTCATTATAAGAGATGACACACACACATGGAATTTCGTTTGAAATATGACCTTACATTTGAATGAAATGTAAACTTAAACAATATTTATGCTTTGCATGAGTTGGGAAAACAAGATAACTGATGAGGAAATTAAAGGTGGTCAATGAATTGGTGTGATTTCTCCGTTGATGTTTTCAACCATGTTATCGTTTTCTTTATTTTAGTTTTGCTTAATGACTAGCAAAATGTTAAGTTTTGAGGTGTATAACCCTATTATATAGAGTTATTTAGCTACATTTTAGGATGATAAAATAGCCGAGTCCTTGTGTTTTGAGTTAATTTTAGATAGTTTTTAGGTTTTTAGTTAATTAGTTCAAAGCATGTTGATTTGCTTTAATTCTAGTAACTTTATTTCAAATTCATGTTAAAAGTCTCAATTTAAGTCAATGATGATTTGATCCTTAATATTGTAAGTTTACATATGCTTAAAGTTAAATGTTCGTGAACAAGGTAGTCAAGACTAAGTGTAGATTTTTACAGAACATGTTGCTGTGATTTTGACATAACTTGAAATATAGAGATCCAATCAATGTGATTCTTGGAACATTGCAAATTTGAGAGGCAAACCTTAGCATTTCACCAAGATCAGCCTTGAGGTAGGAGAAAATTGCATTTAAAAATGAGGCACTGTAGTAAGTTTACACCAAGGTAGCATAAGTGGCAACGCCGTGGCCTTGTACAGCTCAAGGCCGTAGCACCCAAGGGTGCATCATGGTGTTGGCTCCATTAGTTTTTGATGATAATAAAATGTTCCCATGTCATTTGTGTCTAATATTTCTACCTAAGTGTGCAGGGCAAATGTCTACAAAGAAATAATAATTCAATCTTCCTAATGAACACTTAAAGATGTGATTTGGATAAGGAACAAGGATGATTAATATAAAGGAGGCCCACTGATGGAACAAAGAAGATCATTGGTTGGACAAAACTCAAAGTGGAGAAGTGGAAGGCTGAAACTTGGTGAGAAACAAAACTGACTTAGTCAACCCAGAAATTGGGTTAGTCGACTAAGTGCTCTTTGCCAAATCTACGACTAAGACAGAACCAACTTTGTTGACTAAAGGAAAAATTTTAGTTGACTAAGTGCTCTCTATCTGCAACAAACACCATGCCACAGCAAGATAGATTAACAGTTAGAACTTTCCCCAAACTATTTTTAACGATAAAAAACGTTCCAACAGCCATCAGACAAGCTTCTCCAACTATAAAAGGATCTTCAAATGCCAAGGAACCAACTTTTGACAACCTTTGGCTTCATTAACAAAGACTCCATCATATTCAAGCCAAGAAAGAGCAGAAAGCTTAGAATTTCTCTTCCATTTCACTGAACCTAAACATCTATCTTCTGTTATTATGTTTAGCTCTGAACCGTGTACCACTTAGATCAATTTGTGATTATAGGTACTTTCTCTTCTACTCATCTTTGTGTTCTTTGAGTAAGGGATTCACTCTAAGTAGTTGTTTCAAGCTAGGTTGCTTGAAAATGTAAAGGTTCCAACTTAGCCTTGAAAAGTTGAGTGTTAGATTATGGTTGAGCCTTGGAAAACCACATTGGAGTTTTAGTTGAGCCCATGAAAAACTAGTGTAAAAGTTATGGTTGAGCCTTGGAAATCCACTTTGGGATTTTAGTTGAGCTTGTGAAAAACTAGTGTAAAGGTTGTGGCTATGCCTTTGAAAAGCCATTGTAAAAGCTTGGTGGAAGCTTGTGAATTCCATTGTTTTTAGTGTTTGGTTTGAAAATCCTTGGTTGGATAATCAAGGTAGTGGATATAGGTCTTGGACCGAGCCACTATAAATACTTTATCTATTATCTCTCTTATTTTGCTTTCTTTGTTTTGAGATCAAGTCTCAATCCTACCAAAAGAGTTGAGATAGTGTTATTCACCCCCCTCTAGCACTCACATTTGGGACCAACACATGGCACCCATAAAAAAACTCGAGAGCCTAGTGCTCCAATAAAGAATGTTGTAACTATAGTTGAAAAATTGACAAAAAAAATATACAAGTCAAAAGTTCTGTGGCACCCTTGGAGCAAAACTGTGACACTCTAACATTGATTATTATTGTGTAACCAATCTGGAAATGAGTTTTTAGGGTTTTTTAGAGCCTATAAATAGGTTTTTCATAAGTTAAGAGAAGAAGTGGAGAGAGGCATTAAACGACAGTTTTTAAGAAGAAAAAAAGGCTCTCTAATGAGAAAAACGAGAAGAAAGTGAAGGAATCGAGGATCAATAATCGAAAGAGGTTTTGATATTTCTTTTCTATTCATTTCTCTCTTGTTGTTTTGCTATGGAAATGATCATTTCTCTTGATTTAATTATGCCTTCTGTGAAAATGATGATGAACTAATTTTGTTTCTAGGATTATGGTTATTTCATTATGTAGTTTGAATATTTGATTTTTCCTTACTTGGTATTAATGGAAATTGCATGGTTTATTCAATTTTGCACTTTTTGCCTTTCACTGCTTGTTGACTAGTTTAAATGTATTGGGTTTCTAAATGGAACTTGATAGAGGGAGTTTGGAATAGACCGTTATTTTGAATAGCCTTTGTTTGACTCACTTCAGAGTTAGGTGATAGTTTCTTGTTTAGGACAGACATATACCTAAATTCCTTGGGCAACCATATTAGAACACAAATATAATGAACTTTTTCTAATTAATTTGTATAAACATATGGGATTAATTTGGAAAGGTATGAGTGCACGATCTCGACAGAGACCTGTACATAATATGGATTCTAGGTTAGCCATGTCCTCCCTTAATTTAAGTTAAGGAGAAAGATTTAATTTAGATGAAGTTTTGGAAAACACCATAATCCTAGGTTTTGAGTAAATATTTCTTTTAGTGACATTTTGTTCTTAATTAATTATTTAGTTAATTAATTTTTTTGTTTAATTAATCATTTGAAATTGAGTGCTTAGATAAAAATACTTCGTTATAAATTTAATACTTGTAAGAATAAGAACAAATCTCTATGAAAAATGATACTTGACTTACCTTTATATTACTTGTACGACCACATGCACTTTCGTGAATTAATCTGACACCAAAAATGAGCAAATTCCACCATTTTCAATTAATTTCGATTTTAAGGTTGGACAACAAGTGTTACTAACCAAATCAGTCAAGCTCTTTACATGGAAACAAAAATCAAAGCGGTCAAGTCCTTACAAGGTGGTTAAGGTATATCCTTGTAATGAAATAGATATTTGTAATAAGGTTACCAAACATTCATAATGCATGTGTGCACGATCTTGACAGAGATGTGTACATAATATGAATTCTAGGTTAGCCATGTCTTCCATTAATCTAAGTCAAGGAGAATGATTTAATTTAGATGAAGTTTTGAAAAACACCATAATCTTAGGTTTTGAGCAAATATTTCTTTTAGTGACATTTTGTTCTTAATTAATTATTTTTAGTTTAATTAATCATTTGAAATTAAGTGCTTGGATAAGAATTCTTTGTTATAAATCTAATACTTAGTAAGTGTAACACCCCTAATTATTTGATGTAATTATGGAGGATAAATTTGAATTTTGATGCATTTGAGGACTTTGATTATTGATTAATATGATTAAGTATGTGGGTCTATGCTTAGTGATACTTAGGCAAAATTTTTTTTATAAAGACAATTGATGAATCTTGGAGATTAATAATTTGACTGTATATTTGAGTCTATGTATGGAGAAATTTGAGGTTAATGAATAATTTAAAGTGTTTTGGTTGAACAAAAATGAATTAAGGTCTTAGGAATGAATTTGAAGGCTTGAAGAAGTGGAAAATGTGCACTTTGGGCATGATTTATCGATAGAAATAAAGATAGAACGCTTGGAAAAACAAGATGGATGAACATTTATTGGTAGATTCCCTTATCTATCAATAGATGACCATCCGAGAACTTTGCAAAGCAAAGAGGCTTGAAAACTATCGATAGATCCATGGAATCTATTGATAGATGGCTAAATAGGGAAGAACAGAAAGAGGGCTAAGGCACAATCTATCGATAGATAAAAGTGAAAGGCAACCTAAATTAATGGCATCTATCAATAGATGCTTTGCATCTATCTATAGATGAGTCTGGAAATGCAAAAATAAAAAAAGAATTTTGGGCCATTTGAGTTATTTTAACCTAAAACTTTCTTTCTCTCTCTAGAACCTGAAGCCTTAACCTTCTAAACTAATTTTTGGAGCAATTTGGAGTGGATTAGAGCTTGGGGAATGCTTTTAGAGGTAAGATCGAGTATTTTTATCGATTGATTTTTAGTTTAATCGATTAATAACTTAGAATCGATTTGGTCTAGCTTTGGTGAGATTTTCTTTCTTGAGTTTTTTAGGGATTTGAAACTAGGAATTGAGCAACCCAACAGCAAAGGTAAAGATCTAGCTCATTTGTTGAAGGATTGAGCTTATACATTGAAGTTTGTTATTTTTGAGAAGCTAGCATTTTTGAAAGCTAAGATTTAATTAGTTTTTGTGATGTTTTGATGTATTTAAAGGGAAGTTTGAGATATTTAATGCATTAGTGAGCTGAAGGACCATTGGAGGCTGAGAATCGAAGCATGGCTATGGAATGCCTTCAATTGTCACTATGAGAGGGTTTAGTAAAAAAAATACATGTGATGCTTGATGTTTTGATAAAGGCACTGTCATGGTACTAGAATAGATATGTATTAGAATATGTATATGTGTGTGTGTGTGTGCATGTAAGTTTGCCTAAAGGTAAGTACCCAGGCTGGAGAATTAAATATGAACTTGTGTGTTTGTTTGCTATGATATAAACCGCATAGGTGGCCTATGTTGTGTGAGCCTAGACTAGGAGGTCTAGAGACTATGATGAACCCCTAAGAGTAGATCACCATAGGTTAATGAGATGTTAAAAGGATTTGATTAAATGGTGTTTTGGAGACATAAAGGCATTTAGAGACTTAACTGAGCTATAGACAATTGAAGCTTGATAAACATGATTTGTGATATGTTATAGATGTGTGGAATGATAAAGGCATGATATCCTTATTGTGGATTTGTGTTTTGTCTGAGGGGTGAATTTTAGACATTGATGTGACTTGTGGTTTAATGGAGTTCTATTCCCTTATAACCTTTGTTTGCTTGTAAGGATGGTGGTAAGTAAGGAAGGTGGTATTAGTCTTTCTTGTGGTTCCCTCATGTAGTGCTTTGATGCCACCTATTTAAGATTACTTAGGGTGATGGCAATCATCAGGAGATTACTCCAATTGATGACTATAATTCTCTATCAGTTGCTCTAACATTGTGCATGATTTGATTCTTCACCCGATGCTTCAGCACATGCATGATTTATTCTCTGCCAATGGCTTTGCCCTTAGTGTATTTGATTCTTCACTGGTTGGCCATCGAGCATGATTTGACTATGTCTAAGGGATGACGGCTTGATGATTTGATTTGATATGTGCATGATATGAGATAGCTATGGAGAGGCTTAGATAAATATGATATAGATCTAATGTGACACTACAACAACTAGAGTGTGCTGTGGAGAACAATTTGAATAACTTTGATTGGCTTTGGTGATAAGCCTTATGGTTTGTGTGATGGTACTTAGAGACATTAGGGATGATGATGTGCCTTTGTACTTGGAGATGTATGTTAAACAATGTGTATACACCGATAGTGCAATACTTCTTATGTGATATATATATGTATGACTTTGATTATTTGCACCGCTCATTGAGTATTAGAGTACTCACCCATTTATGTACCATGTGTAGATAAATAAACCATAGAGTTGCATGGTAAAGGTTTTCTAGTGATGAATAGATTTTGGGCATTCGATAGGTTTTCACTCACTGTGTAACACCACTAGTTTAGTCATGAGCTTCCATTTTGCACTTAGTTTGTTATGCATGTAGGCATGATGTGCCATGCAAACATGTGTAAGGGTTGTCATGTACAAACTTGCCTTGTACGGCTTAAGCATGTGTGAGACCCTGTCGAATTTGTTAAAAGACGGTATTGTACCGAGTGGTACAACCAAGTTAAATTGAACCTTGAACTAGCTCAAATAGAAATTCTAAGATGAATTTGAAAATTCTAAAACCCACAGAATGACTTAGAATAGTGATTCGAAGTTCAAGGTCCAGTTTGGAGTCAATTGGAAAAATTAACCGATTAGGGACGAAACGATCATTTTACCATTTGATGATAAAATGGAGATTTTAGCCAAGATTTGATCACATTGGACCAAAAATAATTATATGAAATATAATTATAATTATTGGAGTATAAAATGATGTTTAGCAGTGAAAAATTGTGATTCTCGATATTTTTGAAGCACAAGGGTAAAATGGTAATTTTGCCACTGGAGGACTAAACGAAAATTTTTTTGAAAAGATTTTTGCCCCATTTGGTTAATATTCATCAATATTAGTGTTATTTGAGGTTGAAAAGTAGAAATAATATGATTCCGATACATTTTGGAGTATAAGGGCAAAATCGTAATTTTTTCGCCCTAGGGGCAAATCGGTAAAATTTTCACCCCAGCACTTGTCAAGACCAAGGAATTTTATTTGTGGTAGGATTGGATAAATACAAGAATAATTGTGGTGGAAAATTTAGAAGAAAAAGTCAAAAAGTTAAAAAAAATGGGCCAATAAACATGTGACACATGACAGCTTGATTATTTTATTATTTTCTATAAAAATCAGCCCATTAAATCCTCAATTCTCTCACCATATTCGGCTTAGGCAACCAGCAACAAGAACAAAGGAAGAACAAAGGGAAAAACAAGAAAACCTAGGTGGAAATTCAAAGAAAAAGTGAAGAAATCAAGGAAACAAGCTAGGTAAGTTAGAAATTCTTTAATTCTCCTTGATACCTAGCTAACCTATGCTTTTGTTCTTGATTTCCATGGTTGAATATTGAGTTATAATGATGAATTCAATTCTGAAAAATGGGTATGGAAGAGGAATTAATGTTGGATTGGCTTGATTTTAGACTATGTTAGT
The DNA here is from genome assembly GCA_036013995.1 of Theobroma grandiflorum. NCBI lineage: Eukaryota > Viridiplantae > Streptophyta > Magnoliopsida > Malvales > Malvaceae > Theobroma > Theobroma grandiflorum. The sequence continues at coordinate 14,183,674 of CP142126.1, forward strand.
GTTTAGAGATAGGTTAGCATGTTAGTAAGCAAAACTGTAAGAAAAAAACTTGATTTCCCCATGAATCTTTCAAGGCCGAATATCATAGGTTGTATTTGGAAAATGAAATGATTTCATTTCAAGGGAAATGATTTCATTTGAAATGAAATAAATTAGAAATTGACGATTTAAGGTGAAAAAGTTAAGTAGGAAATATGTCAGTGCTAATGCACTGTAATGGTTGAATTTTTCCATAAAGAAATGGACAAGTTTTAATGCTGAAATTGACACTATTTAAATCGTATGTGGTGAATTAAGGTATTAGAAAAAGAATGGTGCAATTTGGAATTAAATCAGATGCATTGGCTAATTTATTGGGTAATCGGTCGAATTAGGTAAACACCGCATTTAAGTGATTGACCTAGTATTTTATGCATCTGTATAGAAATTAGGTTAATTTTATACCTAATTAACACCAATATAATAAATTCCTTAATTTTATTCTATGTCAAGGTGGTGAAACGTCCGAAAAAGGTAAATGAATCGTGCTTGAGGACTATTAAATCGAGTGCACCCGGAATCTGAATTTTCAACACTATGAGTGAATTTTGCATTTCAAATTATTTTGGGAAATGTACATGTGTTGAAATGGATAATCTGAATGATTTTATCCAAATTTCTTAAAATGCGTGCCTAGAAACAAGCCTTTGATAAAAATGTTTTGATGTGTGAATTGTGATATGCATAAAGGCATGAATTTCATGTGCTCTATAACATGCTACTAGATATGTGTAGATGTGTGATATGTATTGACAAATAATATTGTGTGATAATTATAACCGTACATGTGCACGATGTGGGGATGCACATGTCGGTGACGATGGGTGCGTAGATATGGAGAATGATATTGTTTGTGCACGATATGGGGGGATGCACACGATAAATACAGATATGTGCACAATGTGGAGGGATGCACACGATAACTCCAGCTATGTACACGATGTGGGGGTTGCACATGAGCTGGTGAGATAGTGGTGATACTGTATTCATCTGTGTGTATATGTATGAAATTGAATACTCCTTCATTGTGAATTAAAATGAGTTGAGGGAAGGGGTTTAATACTAAATTGGATCAAAATGGTTTTGTTCCAAATGTGTGCATCATGGTTTAAAATCCTTCATGGATATTATTGCTTGTTTCCTTCTAATGTTCACTCACTGAGTTTCGTACTCACAGTTTTCAAAAATTCATGTTTTCAGATCAGGAGATTGTAGATTCCTAGATCACGAGATCACTGCTATTCATCTCTTGGTAGGTGTCCGGCATTCAATAGTTGCCCGTTTTTCTTGTAAATTCTCCACTGGAAGTCATGGGCCTTTTGTATTGTAATTATGAACATGTAATGTACATTGTCAAATTTTATTTTTGACCAGTATGTATGTGCATATTTCATATATAATGCCATTGTGAGTTGGCTTTGTGTGCACTGGGTGCATTGCGTGTGGATGCCTCACACGATCATACGTGGAGTAAAATAAATGAAAATAGGCTTGCTTTAGCTTAGTGAGCTATGCTCATAGGGTTCTTGCGTCGGTCATGGCCTAGGAATTGGGTCGTGACAGCATGGCTTTATGTATATTGTATGGATTATGAGCTAGGGATAACATATTATATTTGAATTTTATTGTGAATATTGGATTATTAAATCGCTTGGCATTTGTGTTGTATGATTTTGGACTTCGAGGCTTGCTCAGGTTTAGCGGGCTTGCTTGCTGAGCTTGTACGCTAGTCACAAACCCCGGGTTAGGTCGTGACAGGAAGAATAGGTACAAATCTTTGTAGGAAACGATACTCGATTTTCCTTTATATTACTTGTACGGCCACTGGCACTTGCGTGTATTAATCTGACAACAAAAGTGAGTAGATTCCACCACTTTCTATTAATCTTGATTTTAAGGTTGGACAACAAGTGTTACTAACTGAATCAATTAAGCTCTTTCCATGGAAATAAAATCAAAGTGGTCGGGTCCTTACAAAATCGTTAAGTTATATCGTTGTGGTGTATTAGATATTTGTAATGAGGCTACCAAAACATTCAAAGTGAATGGTAGTGTCTCTAGCATTATTTAGGAGGTGAATTGGATCTTTAAATATCCTTAATTAGTTTTGTAGATAATAACAAAGACCGACCATAATCAAATTATTGACTATAAAGAAGCGCTTTTTAAGAGGCAACCCAAGCTTTTGAAACTCTAACTCGTTAATTTTTTTTTTTTAGATTTTCTCCATTAATTTGTTTTTTTTCTTTTTCTTATCTAGATTTTTGTCACCTTACCAAATGCTTCCAATAACTTTGGAGATAATGATGAAGACAAAGAAAAAGAATAGAGCTCTTTTCGCATTGCTACCATTGTCAGGGGAGGTTTACTTATCTTTTTCTTTTTTTATTTTAAATATTGAGGACAATGTTGAATTTAAGTGGGTGGGGGAGTTTGAATTTTTTTTATCAGCTATAGTTTTATTTCTTTTGAGTTATGTTTTCATTTATTTATTTGAATTTATGTTTTTAGGTTTTAAGCTTATTTAGCTGTTTATCATTTACTTTTCTTTACGTTTTGTTTTAAGAATTTTAAGCTAGAGTTGATCGTGCTAATTTTCTAATGATTTTCCACATCTAATGATGAGAATTTAGTTGTCTCGTTATCTATAGTTTTTTTCTAAATATGGATATTGTTTGGTTTGTGCTAAATTTTTATGCTAAGTATCATTGTTAAAATGATATGTCTATATATTAAGCATTTCATCTTTTGCTTAGAAAGGTTGTGTATATCTAGAGAAGGCTTACGATAATGTGAATTTTTGGATTATATCATGAATTTTAGAATTTGTTTGATTCTTTTTCGAAGTAAAATCTTATGCAATACTTAGTTAAGGAAATGACTTAGGCCATCTTTCGACTATTTGAGCTTTTCAAGCCTACCTTGATATATTTTATCCCTAGTATACTCATTTGAGCCTAATTTTACTTTGTTTTTGTCAAACACATATTTGTTTAGCCTAGCCTATGTAATAAATTTTCAATTTTACATCTTTCACTCCTAAATATGTTAGTTATTTTAGGAAGTGTATTGTGCTAAATGTTGAATAAGGTAGAAAGTGAAGTTGCTGAAAATTGTTAATTATCTTAGTGTTCACCCCATTATCCATCATAGAAAGAAATAAGTTTGGGGGTTTAAAATTGTAATAAAAAAATAAGAAAAGAAAAGAAAATGAATAAAGAACTAGAAAAAAGAAAAGTTTTAAGTTGAAGAAAAGGGCGTTAATTGGAGAATAATATGTAAGCTTTATATAAGGTCCTAGAATAATTATGTGTTTAGGGTGATTTAAGCCTTATTAATGTAGTTTATCTTACCTTGACCCTATCCATACATTACAAGCCAAATAAAGTCCTAATGATCCATGAAATAGTATTAGTCTACTTTAGTGGAGAGAAATATGTAAAGCAAATTTATGGTATTCTAGTACTAATTCGAATTTTGTATTGGCATAAACTTATTTGAATTATATGATGTTCTTTGTAAAGGATCACATACACACATGAAAATTCATTTGAGAATGAGCTTGCATTTGAATTGAATCATAGACTTGAATGGTATCCATGTTTTACCTCGAATTGAGATTTTGAGATAACTTTTGAGGAAATTATGGGAGATCATTGATTTGGCACAACCTATCTCCACCTAGATGTTTTCTTTATTTAAATTGTTTCATCATCTACATGCTTTTGTTTGTTTAGTTTTTCTTTCTTGTTTTTGCTTGAGGACTAGCAAAATCTTGAGTTTTTGAGTGTGGTAGCTCTATTTCATAGAGTTATTTTGACATATTCTGAGCATTGAATTGGCTAAGGTCTTGAGATTTAGGTTTGAAACTATTAGTATTTAGTTGTTTTTCTAAATTGAAGTTTAAAGCATGTTGAATTTTATGCTCTTGAAGGTGTATAAAAAAAAAAGCTTCAAGTGATGAAGAGTTTGCAAGGTTTATGCTTCTTTTGTACATGTTTTAGTATTTTAAGCATAACTTGCATTTGAAAAGTCCAATTGACGTGATTCTTAAGCCAATGGAAAGCTAAGAAATAGCATAAGGCAAGATGGAGCCTTTAGGCACCACAACCATGAAGAAAAGAGCGCTACAACGTCATGTGGAGAAGGAGCAACATAGTGCCATTCGAGAGCTCAATGTCGTGGTGCCAGTAATCTAGTGTCGTGGCACCACATGATGACAAGCTGCCCTATGCATGGACCCAATTGTAGGGCACCTCAACACTAGAAAGCCAACATCGCGACACCATTTTGATATCTCGACATTCCTTTTTTCACGTCTATTCAGAATTAGGTCTTTTTGGAGGCTATAAAAAGGGGACCTTCAAAGCAATTAAAAGTGAGATTTTAAGTAGGTTTTCTTTGAAGAAAAATAGCAACAAAACAACCAAGAAGGTGTGAGACCCTGTCATGCTCGATTAAAAGACGGTATTGTGCCGAGTGGTACAACCAAGTTAAATCGAGCCTTGAACTAGTTCAAATAGAAATTCTAAGAGGAATTTAAAAATTCTAAAACCCACAGAATGCTTAGAATAGTGATTCGGAGTTCAAGGTCCAGTTTGGAGTCAATCGGGAAAATTGACCGATTAGGGACAAAACGATCATTTTACCATTTTAGGACAAAATGGGGATTTTTAGCAAAGTTTTGATCACATTTGACCAAGATTGATCAATATTAGTGTTATTTGAGGTTAGAAAGCGAAAATAATGTCATTTCGATACATTTCGGAGTATAGGGGCAAAATCGTAATTTTTTCACCCTGAGGGCAAATCGGTAAATTTTTCGGCCCAGCACTTGTCAAGACCAAGGGATTTTATTTTTGGTAGGATTGGATAAATACAAGAATAATTGTGGTGGAAATTAAGTAGAAAAAGTCAAAAAGTTAAAAAAAAAATGGACCAATGGCATTATGCCATGTGGGAAGCCATTAGATTTTATTATTAAATTAATAAAATCAGCTTATAACCCTCACTGTTTCTCTCCAAAATCGGCATGAACCAGAATTGAAGGGAAACAAAAGAGAACAAAGGGGAAAACACAAGAAAACTAGCCAAAAATCAAGGGAATTCAAGGGTTTTTCAAAAATCAAGCCCAACAAAAGTAAAATTTCTTTAGATCTACTTTAAACCTAGCTTACTCATGCTTTTGTTCTAAATTTCCATGGTTGAATATTGAGTTATCATGATGAATTCAATTATGAAAAATGGGTATGGAAGAGAAATTAAGGTTGGATTGGCCTGATTTTAGACTATGTTAATGTTTAGAGGTAGTTAAGCATGGTTATGAACAAAAACACAAAAGAAATATTCAATTTCTCTAGGGTTCTTTGTTGGCCGAACCATGAGGGTTGGGTATCAAGGAGGAGTTGTTTAAATTTCAAAGAAAATGAATTGGAAAAATGAATTGGAAAAATGAAGAATTAAGAGAGAAAAGTGATGAGGAAACATTACGGTGTAAGTGCATCGTAATGATTAAATTTTCACCTGAAGAAATTGAAGGGTTTAAATGCTGAAATTTAGTTATTAGAAATGTGTGTGATGAGTTAAGATATTAGAGGAGGAATGAAGTAATGTAGAGGTGATTTGGACATAATTTTCAATTGATTGGGTGAATGGTTGAATTTAGTCGATACCGCGACTAAGCGATAATTGGACGCATGTTTGCATTTGCATATCATGCGTTAGTAATTTAAATTAGTTTATATTAACTTAGGGGCAATATAGTAAATTTCCTAATTTTATTCTGTGTCAAGGTAGTGAGACATTTGAAAAAGGCAAAGGAATCATGCCTGAGGACTATTAGTCCGAGTGCACCCGGAATCCAGATTTTTGACAACTGTGAATGAATTTGCATCTCAAAATGGTTTTGGGAATATGAACGTACTTGAATAAAATGCTTGAATGATTTTATTTAATTTGCTTTAAAAATGAAAAGGTACATGGGAAAAAGCCTTTAGTGTAAAATATTTCAGTGATGTTAAATATGTTTGCGATGCATCTGTGTATATCTATATGCTGCCTACACGTATTGTTGAGAAATTTATGTGAAATTTGAGTGTATTGAATATGTGTACCCTTTTATCATGCTGATATGCATTACTAATAAACTTTGATGAATTTGATGTAACTGTGCATGTGTGGTGTGGAAATTGAAATGCCATTAATGACGTGCGAGTAGGGAGTGCACACATGATGATATTGCTTGGTGCGAGTAGGGAGTGCACCAGAGCTGAAGACAGTGGGATGGTGTGTGGTGCAAGTAGGGAGTGCACCATAGTTGAAGAGAATGAGGAGGTGTATGTAATTGGACGTGATTTTATATATATATATATGTGTGATATAGTGTGCATGATGGAAAATGTGATTTGTATGGTATGGGAAACCCTTATTAGGGGGCGATTTGTGGTAAATCGTTAATTGTGCTATCTTGCTAGACTGATTAGCGTAAATTCATGAATACTTTATCCTTGAATGCATAAAAATTTCGGGATAAGGAAAATTGGGTTTTGATGAAAATTGACTTGTTTTTAAATGAGAGCATCATGGTTCTTAACTTTTCCTGTGGTTAGTGCTTGTTCCCCTTGAATATTCACTCATTGAGTTTCGTACTCACAGTTTTGAAAAATTCGTGTTTTCAGATCAGAAGACTGTTAGACTCTAGATCGAAGAGTCCCCGTAGTGCATCTTCTGGTTAGAAGGTGGGCATTCAGTAGCAACCCATTTCTTTTACTGTAAATTTCTCCAGTAGAAGTCATGGGCCTTTTGTATTGTAATTATGTATATGTAATGTACATTGTCAAATTTTATGTTTGATTGGTATGTATGTGCATATTTTATCTATAATACCATTGTGAGTTGGCTTTGTGCACACTGGGTGCAATGTGTGAGGATGTCTTAGTCGAGAAGACATCAAGTAAAAATAAATAACATAGGCTTTCTTGGGCTTGGTGGGCTATGCCTATTGGGTCTTTGCGCCGGTCATGGGCTGGGAATTGGGTCGTGACAGAAAGCAAGAAAGATTGTGCAAGATTGAAGATCGAAGATCTGACAAATCTTTAGTTTTCTATTCTTCTCTTTTTATTCTTAGTTTTTCTTGAATTGTGATAATGGTTTAATTTCTTTGGATTATGTTTTTATTTTTTAGCATGAACTAATTTTATATATCTAGAATTGGAATTGAACTCAACATGCAGTTTGAATTCTTTATTTCTTTTTTGCTTATGATTAATGGAATATCAGTTGTTTATTCAAATTTTGTGTTTAATACTTTTACTTGCTTAATCACCAATTAGATTGATTTAGAAATGTAAATTCAACTTGACGAAGGGAGCTTAGAGGAAGTCATAAATGGAATAGCATATGTTGGAATTCACTTAGTTGATTAGGTTATTTGATTTACATATAAAATAGACATATACTTATATGTCATATGTAGCAAAGATTAAAGCATGAACTTAATAAATCTTTCTTCGGTTGACTTTAGATAGACATATAATAAATTAATTGAGAGAGATAAGTTTATAAGAGCCTCTACAAAGACTTATAAATAAATTGAGATTCTAGGTTAACAACTCAATCCATTGGAGTAAGATTAGAGAGAGAAACAAGATTCAAATGAAGTGCTGAAGGATATTGTAATTTTAGGGTTTTTATTAATTGAGTTTTTCTAGTAAAGTTTTGCCCATCAGCATTTACATTTAATTTAATTATTATTTAGTTTTAGTTTTGTTTTTAATTAATCACTTTAATTTAGTTGTTTGAATAATATTAGGTTGTGTTAATTTTATTATTTAGTAAAAGTTGATATAATTCTTTATGGGATTTGACACTCTATTTACTATTATATTATTTGTTATGACATGTGTACTTGCGTGGTAAATCCAACAAGAAACTCCTCCACAAAATGGAGTTGTTGAGAGAAATAACAGAATGCTAGAATAAATGGCTAGAACCATGTTGTGTGAGAATAATCTACTTAGATACTTTTAGGCTAAAGTTGTGAATACCTCATGCTACATAGTATATAGAGCCATGATCAGACATATCTTTAAGAAGATGCCTTATGAGCTATATAGAGAAAAGAAACTAAACATTGGTTATTTTCATCATTTTAGGTGGAAATGCTATGTGTTAAATAACGACAAGGATGACCTAGGAAAGTTTGATGCCAAAAGTAATGAGTGAATCTTCCTCAGATACTCATTAACTTTAAGCATAATGAAAAGTCACTGGACAGAAATAATCAACTTCTCACGTATCCAATGATTGATTCCTTAAGCTATAATGAAGAAAGTTTGGAAACTTGTTGAAGAAGGAGAAAAGGACAAGCCTTGAGCATAAAAACAAAATTTGAAATTTCAATTTGGCGTTCAAAAAGAGAAAAGAATCAACTTCTAAAGAAGGCACAAATTGATACTTGTAAGACAAAACGCTCCAAACTTAATGTTGTCGATTTGCGCATGCAAGTATATGTATCGAAAAAGTAATATAGTGATGAAGTAGAGTATCGTTCCCATGGAGATTTGTTTCTAAAGTTTTACTAAGTACTAAAATTATAAAACAAATTAATCTTATTTAAGTAATCCAAAAATTGAAAAAAAAATTAATTAAATATAATTAAAAATCAATACTAAATAAACTAACAAACTAACTAAGTTGAGAAAAGTAGTATATTAAAGACCTAGGATTATGGGTTCATTCAACATTTCATCTGATACCAGCTTTTCTTGTTATTTATCTTTCTTGGACAAGTCTCTGTTGAGTTGCTTGTACAAATACCTAACTTAATTATTTCACTATATTTCTATAGAAATAAATTAAATTAAGTTCATTAAACAAGTGTCATAATACGGCTATGTATGGCAATTAACATATGTCTACCCGAATCGTGAATTAGATCACCTAAGTGATATGAACATATACTATTCAAACCTTAGTCCAATCTAAAATCTCTATGTCAAGTCTCAATTAAATTCACAAATCAATTAATTATTGGCCAAAAAATCAAAAGCATTAAGAACAAATTCAAATAAGCAAAACTACAGCCATTCATGATAAATAAAGGAGAAATAAATATTCAGACTAAATGTTGAAATCCAGCACAATCTTAGAAAAATAGTTTAGCTCATAATAACTAATAAAAACAACATCCAAAGAAATTTAACTATGAATCCAAGTCAAAGAAACTAAGAAAAACACAAAAATAGAGAAAGAGACTAATTATTGAAGCTTTATGATCTCAATTCTCTTTCAAATTCTCTTGTTTCCTTGCTTTGTTCTTGGATCCAAACTCTAAAATAGTTGGTTGCTGCCTCTCTTTAAAATCTCTGAAAAAGTTCCCTTAAATAGGCTCCAAGTAACCTAATTTCCAAAATCCTATCAAATTTTTATTTTTAGAAAATTGCCCAGCACTGTGGTGCTATTTCTTTAGTGTTGCGATGCTGAGCTCTCGAGAAAATGTGTTGTGTGCTTCATTTCACTAACACAGCAGCCCTGTTTTTCCAATGCTGTAGCAGTCTATCAACTTCAAATATAATTTTCATCCTGATCTAGTCCAAACTGGGCAAAGTGATAAATATAAAAGTTTTATCCTTATCTCTTAGCTTTCAAATGGATCAAGAATCATGTCAAGTGGACTTTGGGATTGAAATGTATGCTCCAAATACCACATCATGTTTATTCCATGCATACTAGTACAATGCTCCAACTTAGACAAATATTTTAACCATGATTCAATCAAAACTGGGTGAAGTGATAACATAAAGGTTGTAGCCCTTTCTCTTATCGTTCTAGTGGTATAAGAATTACTTCATTTTGAGTTCTGTAGAGAGAGATATGATTAAAATACTGCAACATATATGAATGAAGCCATCACCATACTTGCACGGATTTTCATCAAATGAGCCTTTTTCATCAAATTTCCTACAAAAACAATAAGATAAATTACCAATACCACTTTTAATGTAATTTAAAACAAATTAACATAAAATTTAACTAAAATAACTTAAATTAACTACTCAACATGTAATCAAACTTAAATTAGAAAATCACCTAAAATGATACAATGTGAAACTAAATCTCAAAGATTTAACTACTTAAACATCCAAAATGTGTCAAAATAACTCTATATAATAGAGTTATCACTTAAAGTGAGATGAAAACATTTGACTACTCAAGAATGTAATGATCAATTCCTAGCAAATAGAGAGCATCAGGCTCGAAATTAAAGTAAGAGGAATAGACATCTAAAGAGTGCAAAGGTTAATTCTATGGAAATAGAATGTCTCAAATTGCAAAAAAAAAAAAAAAAATCAACTTCTCATATGCTCATTTTTTGATTCCTAAAAATTGGCTAACGCAATTCAAGTGGCCCTAACTTTTGAAATTTGGATAAGACCTCTCTCTAATGGGCAGAAATCCAATGGCACTATAAATACCTTCCAAGAACATCATTTAAGGAAGAAGAAGAAGAAGATCACAAAAGTAAGGAAAGGGAGCAAATATTCATTCCAAGAGGAGAACAAAGCTTTCATTCTCAAAGTTCATTCTTTTCTCACTCTACAACAAACTCTCAAAGTAGAGCATCCTTGTTTAAGCTTAACTTTAGTGATTCAACTTCATCTATTTGTACCCAAACTCAATTAATCAACCTTTCTAGAGGCATTAATTATTACAATACACTATCAAAAGGTTGTACTTCCTTGGAAAGGAAGAAAGGTTATACTTAAGCCTAAAAAAAGTAAGATTGGTTATACCTCCAATGAAAAGGTAAAAAGGTACTGCTTTAACCTTGCAAAGGCAGTAACTTGTTAAGAGCTTGTGCTTGATCCTTAAAAGGTATTTTCTTGCAAAGGTTATGCTTGATCCTAGTTGATAAAGGCAGTTGTTCAAGTTTTGTGCTTAAAGTTTTAATCTCTAACACTATTTTAAAGAAAGGTGAAACTTTTATTTGAAAACCAATTAACCCACTTGGTTATTACTTTACTCTAAGCTTATTTGTCTAACAAAGATCATGGTCAAAATTATTTTTCTTCACAAAATCATTAAGAAAATAGCTACATAGAGACATGATTAAAATTAATCCTCCATCATCACTTAAGTTTAATCAAGAAATGATGGAATTTTGACATAAACATGGAGATATACTCAAGATCAATTATAAGCACTTATTTAACCTTTAAAACCAAGAACTCATACTCTTTTCAAGATTATGCAATTCATACTATGTATCATATCAAATTTATTTTGCATATTCAAGATTTATTAGTTAGGCCTAAAAGAAAGACAAAGAATTGTATGTTTTGTATTCAAGCAAAATTAGGTAATCAAGATTTCTTTTAAGAAAAGCATCTAATTTGAGAAGCCAAATTAAATCAATTTGATCAAAACAAGATAAGAGCAACCAATCAAAGTTCACAATTTGATAAGTAAATAACTTTTGCATAAAATCACCCATTTTTATTCATGTTTAAAGAGCATTCAATCTCTAAGTTTTTGTTCCTCTTTGACCTGGCATGCTTACAAAAATAATTCTCATTTGACTTTTGGTATCCAGATTCCTTTAGACCCTTCTTGTTAGTCCAAACACACATGGTTCCTTCTTGGAACTCACACTTGCTTATTATTATGAGTTCAGCATTTATCAAGTGTATGCATAGAACGGTGAAATGAAATAAATGGAATTTAGTTTTCTTTCAACTTTATTTTGTTGCCCATTCAATCATTTTTCTTTTTGCAAGTATCAAAACATTCTTCAATCTTTCATTTTCTTTTCCTAAAAGATGAAGACTCTTTTGAGAAGATTCAAAGTCCATTTTCAGCCTTTATTTTCCATTTTCTAAACCAAGTATTGCATTCATCAAGAACTCATTTTCAACATTGAGGCTTGAAATCTTTTTTTCATGTTTTAAATTCATTTTCTCATACTCACAAGCTAATTCATCGAAATCGTTTTCCAATTCCTCAAAAGAATATGTAACGAAATCATTAGGTGAAGATTTTACCTTCCATTCTTAATTTAAGGATTGAATTTGGCTTGACTCCTTTTCTCTTTTCTCTTTGTCACTTGTTAAGCACTTACTTTCACAATGATTTTCTTCCAACTCTTTTTATCTTCCATATAACTTTTCTATTTTCTCTTGCTTTCTTAACACTATGGCACAAGGAAACCTTGTTGTATTCTCTTCCTTGAAGTGTAGAAAAGAACATGTGCATGGCATTAGCATTGAGTTGTCACTTGAATTCTAATAATCCATTTCCTTATTTAACTTAAAAGGACCATCTCTAATTATTGTCCAAGATTCATAATCATTTGCTTGAACAAATAACTTCATTTCATTTTCCCAACGGGTGTAGTTCTCACTATTGAAAAGAAAAGTTTTCATAATTGACTGCTTATGGCTAAAAGTTGTTGCAATGTAGTCTATGGCCATAAGAGTAATGATACCAATTTCTTTGCCATTACCTTGTGATTTGTCCCTAAAGATCACATCTTTTTCATTTGTTTCCAAGCTCACAATTTTATCCATGTGACTAGAACATTCATCTTCAAAGTATTGTGATTTTTTTTCTCGTGTGCAATCTTTTTCATTGTTGAGATCACCAAGAGTCATAAGACAAAGATATGCAACTTTCTTATCCTTTTCACTTTGTGATTCATCTTTGTCACTCCAAGTGGCTAGTATTGCTTGTTTTTTTAGGTTCTTTAGGTAGTTCTTCTTGATATTAGGGAATTTATATTTGGTGTGTTTGGCTTTCTTGCACTCATAGCAAATGATGTGGTCTTTGCTTGATTCTTCATTTTGTGGTTCTCTCCTTAAGTTTCCTCTTGATTTATCTCTTCTAAAAGGTCTTCTATCTCTACTACCTTGTTTGTTTCTTAGAAATCTTTTAAACCTCTTAGTTGAAAAGGCTATCTCCTTATTGTCTTCTTCATCAGCATTTTCTTTACTTTTTTCCTTATTCTCTCGGGTAGCTTTAAGAACAATACTTTTTTTGTGACATTTTCTTTTTCTTTCAATGTTTTTTTTCTTTTACTCTTATGTTTGAGTGACATCTCATATGTAAGAAGTGAGCTTACAAGCTTATCTAACTTAAGAGCATTTAAATTCTTAGCTTTTTCTATTGCTAGCATTTTAGGTCTCCATTATTTGGGTAAATATACAACAACTTCTTCTCTAATTATGCATTAGGGAAACATTTCTCTAGTGCTTTCAACCTAACAATGATATTTGTGAAACTATTGTACATTTGGGTGATAGGTTCTCCTTCTTTTATCCTAAAGAATTCATAGTCTAAAGTAAGCAAACCTATCTTTGACTCTTTTACTTGCTTTGTATCTTCATGTAAAGTCTTAAAGGTATCCTACACCTCTTTAGCATTTTCACACGTTGATACTTTGTTGAAGTTTTCGAGTCCTAAGGCACAATATAGGGTGTTAATAGCTTTAGCATTGAGTTGCACAAGCTTTTTATCTTTTTCATCCTATTCCTTCCTAAACTTAACATATATTCTCTCATCTATGGTTTTGGTTAGGATATAAGGACCCTTTAAAATAATATTCCATGCATCTATATCATGTGCTTGGAAGAACATTTCCATCTTTTTTTTCTAATAAGGATAATTATCACTATTAAATAAATGAGATCTTACCATAGATTTTCTTTCTCCAAGGGGAGTAGCAGTAAGTTGCATTGCCATGGCTTTTGAGCTTCAAATGGATCTTTACTTAAGCTATTTAAACTTGAAAATTGAGACCAAAGCTTTAATACCAATTATCAGTAAGTTAGCTAAAAAGATAAACTTCAAGAGGGGGTGAATTGAGTATTTAAAAATTCTTTGGAAATGCCTTTAAGGATTAAGGCACTCTTGTAATACAAGGATGAAAAACCTTTTGAAAATCAAAGGATAAAAAGTTGTAAAAATCTTTTGTGAATGATTCAAAAATGATTTTAGGAAGTTAATGAAAATGAAAAGGAATTTTGACAAACAAGTGGAAGACACAAGATTTATAGACGTTTGGCCTTGATGCTTGAGTCCTTTCCCTTGGCTCACCAAGGAGTTTGAAATTCATTATAAAAAACTACTTTTTCAAAAGCTTAAGTATAACCTTTACGACAACTACCTTTTATGAATCAAGCACAACCTTACAACACAATGCTTTTTTATGGATCAAGTACAACCACTTTACCTCTTACTCAAGCTAGGTTATAACCTCTTAACACTACTTTTTTAATCGGTTAAGGTACAACCACTCACAACATTCTACCTTTCTAAGGTAATGTGAGACCCTGTCAAGCTCGATTAAAAGACGGTATTGTACCGAGTGGTACAACCAAGTTAAATCGAGTCTTGAACTAGTTCAAATAGAAATTCTAAGAGGAATTTGAAAATTTCGAAACCCACAGAATGACTTAGAATAGTGATTCGGAGTTTAAGGTCCAGTTTGGAGTCAATTGAAAAAATTGACCGGTTAGGGACAAAACGGTCATTTTACCATTTGATGATAAAATGGAGATTTTTAGCCAAGATTTTATCATAGTTGACTAAGAATAATTATATGAAATACAATTATGATTATTGAAGCATAAAATGAAGTTTAGCAGTGAAAATTGTGATTCTCGGTATTTTTGGAACACAAGGGTAAAATGGTAATTTTGCCACTAGAGGACTAAACGAGAATTTTTTTGAAATGATTTTTGCCCCATTTGATTAATATTGATCAATATTAGTGTTATTTGAGGTTGAAAAGTAGAAATAATGTGATTCCGGTACATTTCGGGGTATAAGGGTAAAATCGTAATTTTACCATATCGAGGGTAAAATCGTAATTTTCCACCACCAGAACATATTTTTCCAGCCATCGTCATCTTTTAATCATATCTTGACTTAGACCAATCATGTGGTGGAAAAGAATTGTAAGAAAAAGTCAAAATAGTTAAAAAATGGACTAATGGCATTTTGCCATGTGGCAAGCCATTTATTTTATGATTAAACTAATAAAATCAGCACATAACCCTCACTTTCTCTCATCAAATTCGACACAAACCTACAGCAAAGGAAAACAAAAGAGAAAAAGGAGAAAAACAAGAAAAACAAGTAAAAAATTCAAGGAATTTCAAGGTTTTTCAAGATTCAATCCAAACAAAGGTGAGATTTCTTTAGATTTACTTCAAACCTAGTTTATCCATGCTTTTGTTCTTGATTTCCATGGATGAATATTGAGTTATAATGATGAATTCAATTCTGAAAAATAGGTATGGAAGAGGAATTAATGTTGGATTGGTTTGATTCTAGACTATGTTAGTGTTTAGAGATAGGTTAGCATGTTAGTAAGCAAAACCGTAAGAAAAAACTTGATTTTCCCCATGAATCTTTCAAGGCCGAATATCATAGGTTATGTTTGGAAAATGAAATGGTTTCATTTGAAATGAAATGAGTTGGAAAATGACAATTTAAGGTGAAAAAGTTAAGTAGAAAAAATTACAGTGCTAATGCACTGTAATGGCTGAATTTTTCCATGAAGAAATGGAAAAGTTTTAATGCTGAAATTGGCACTATTTAAATGGTATGTGGTGAATTAAGGTATTAGAAAAAGAATGGTGCAATTTGGAATCAAATCGGACGCATTGGCCAATTTATCGAGTAATCGGGCGAATTAGGCCAACACCGTGTTTAAGCGATTGACCGAGTATTTTATGCATCCGTATAGAAATTAGGTTAATTTTATACCTAATTAAACCCAACATAATAAATTCTCTAATTTTATTCTGTGTCAAGGTGGTGAGACGTTCGAAAAAGGTAAGGGAATCGCGCTTGAGGACTATTAATCCGAATGCACCCAGAATTTGGATTTTCAACAACTATGAGTGAATCTGCATTTCAAAAATTGTTTTGGGAAAATGAATATATTTGAATAAATGGTTTAAATGATTTGCATGCAATTTCTGGTTAAATATAAATAAGTCTTGGGAACAAGCCCAAGTACTCTGATAGGTACTGAGTAAAGTGGGGACAGCGAGACGTAACGCCTACGATTTCTAGGAACTCTCCACCGAGAGGCTTGTAGGGACAGCGAGACATAACGCCTGCAACTGCTCTGGTAGGTAGAGAGTGCACCCACCTAGAGGCTTGTAGGGACAGCGAGACGTAACGCCTGCAAGTACTCTGATAGGTAGGGGGTGCACACATGGTCTTATTGAGGCGGTGTATGAAATTGCACGTGGTTTCTTTACATACACGTATATGCTTGCTATAGTATGAAATGATGAAATTGTGTTTGTATGGTATGTGAAACCCTTGTTCGATGACGGTTTGTGATAAACCGTTGATATTGCTTTCTTGCTAGAATGATTGGTGTACCTTCATGGTTGGCTTAGCCTTGAATGTAGAATCAATTCTGAGTCAAAAAGGGAAGGGTTTAAATATTAGCTAGATCAAAATTGTCTCATTTTCAACCAGTGCATCATGGTTATTAAATCTCTTGGCTATTATCGCTTGTTCCTTTTTAATATTCACTCACTAAGTTTCGTACTTACGTTTTATAAAAATTCATGTTTTCAGATCAAGAGACTATTGGACCCTAGATCGAGGAGTCCCTATAGTGCATCTCTTAGTTAGAAGGTGGGCATTCAATAGCATCCCATTTCTTTTATTGTAAATGTCTCCGCTAGAAGTAATGGGCCTTTTTTATTGTGGTTATGTACATGTAATGTACATTGTCAAAGTTTATGTTTGACTGGTATGTATGTACATATTTTATCTATAATGCCATTGGGAATATACTTTGTATGCATTGGGTGCATTGCGTGTGGATGCCTCACACGATCATATGTGGAATAAAGTAAATGAAAATAGGCTTGCTTGGGCTTAGTGAGCTATGCTCATTGGGTCTTTGCGCCGGTCATGGCCCGAGAATTGGGTCGTGATAGGTAAGGTATAGCCTTTACAGGGGATTACAAGTTGATGAACTTTAAGCTTAAAAATGCCTCTAAAAAGGCTAAATAAATCATTGAATACAAAGAGAGGATGAATGCTTAATAAAGAACTGAATGAACTTAAATCTTAAGTAAGCAAAGGTGATGAACACTTGATTTGAAAGTGAGGTTGAAGGAAATTTCTCTTGAATCTTCCACTCTTGCTTAAAATATCTTCTCTAGGTGTTTTCTCTCTTCAAAAACATGTTTCAACTCTTTATTTATATGTAAAAGCCTTGTCATAACCATTTAAAGACTTAGAATAAAAAATCTGGCTATTAATTCTGTCCTTTTATGGCTTGTATGATATGAGGTATCGATATCACTGATGTGGGTCTTGATACTTTAATTGTCGATCTCGATTAAGGTCTCGATACTTCAATTACATGTCTCGATACTTGTTCATCCTTTGAAATTTCCAAACTAAGCCGCGTCTTGATATGTAGTAGTTTACCTTCTGGAAAATCATGTATAAAGATAATGTCTCAATACTTGAACACTTAGTCTTTGAAATTTTAAGTCGTGAAGATAACGTCTCAATACTTCTTTAATGAGTCTTGATATTTTGGTATTACCTTTTTGGAGACTAAAGCTTGAAGGTGAGGTCTTGATACGTTGGAGCTTGTTTTTCAATATTTCTGAACTTGCTCCTTGGAATTTGACACTTCTTCAGCATTGTCTTGATACTTTAAGTTTAGGTTTGGCTAGTTTAACACTTGTCCTTTAGAATTTGGTCTTTCAATTGATGAAGTCTTGATACCCACTAGAGATGTGAGACCTTAACCTTCACAAACATGTAGAAGAGGTAGACCCTATGATGTGGAGTAATGGTAGTTTGGTCATTTTCCTAGTGAGCTCATAGAAGTGGGTTTTCTAATATTATTAAGGCCTAAGTAGCTTTGGGCATAAATGAATGATGAATATATGGATAAAATGATGAAAAAAATAAAAGTAATAATGATTTCCAAGATAGGGGCAAAATGTCATTTTCCATATCAAGTCAAAATTTGTAAGTTTTTGTGAACTTGAGTATTTCTAGACTATTATAGACTTTGTCTAAGTGTCAAAGAGTAAAAAGATTGCACAAAGGATCAGAAGAAGACAAAACCAACTTGTTAAGGGCATTTTTGTAATTTAAGTGGAGCTTGGATAAGCTTTAAGTATAAATATCTAATTTCCAATAGCTTCTTCAAATTTTCAACAGTTTCTTCTTCCTCATCTCACGTTTCTTCATCTTTCATGGAAGCCTCCCTTAAAGCTTTGATAACTTTTTCTCTCTAGCTTCGATTTTCATGCTTTTGAGCATTTTTTCATAGAAACTTTTGTGCTCTTTCACTCCCTCACCTTAAAACCCTCAAAAGTCTTTCTTCAATACTTTCTCTCACTAGTTGGAAGTTTAGAGGGAGAAAGAGGGATTTTTCATGATAGCTTGAGTATTTTTGAAAAGGAATTCAATTATAAAGATACGAAGGTGAGTAGTGAATTAGAGTTGATTTTTAAGTTATTGAGAATGATTTGGGGATAGATTTGTGAATATTTTATAGTTGAGATTATTTATCCATCTTTAGTGTGATTAGAATAGTGAAAGTAAATAGCCACTTAATGGCAATCGGAAGCTAGTTAGGAATAACTAGTAGAACATGATTTAGGAGATAGCTTTTAGAATAATGGTTATGTGAATTGAGTTGATTTGTGATGCTATTGTGTGTATAAGTTCCAACAAGGCCTCACATGTCCATTTGGAGCATTAGTTGAAGTTAGAGTCAATCAAAACAATCAATAAGACCGGTGAGTGAACTTGCACTAAAATGCTTTGGGTAGATGCATATACGTTTGAACGAATTACTTAAATTGTTTAAATTGTTTTTTCTTTAAAATGCATATGGGAACAAGCCTTTGACGAAATGTTTTTGCGTTGTGAAATGTGATTGTAATGAATTTGCGAAATCCCTTTATACGTTGAGATATACATATATATATATATATGTATTGTACATTAGTAGATGATATGTGTAATGAATATAACCGTGCGTGTGTGCAATGTGGGGGATGCAGTGCCCCTGCGATGGTGACATTCGGTGATCGGTCTCGTCCCCCCGCGAGGGTGCTACACGCAGCCCTCGAGCCTCGAGGCGAGGCCTTGGATGAGTCAAGCCAGTCGTAACCTGTTGGCATGTGCATGAAATCATGCATGTTGTACCTTGAGAATTGTTAAGTATTTCATTTTGAATTTATTACAGCAAAATGGCCTTTTTGTTACGAAAAGAAACTCTTTCTTGGTTGTCCTGTTTCTCGTTGCAGCAAGAATGTTTTTGGCTACAGCCAGAAACTCTTGGACTTGCAAGGTCAACTACAATTCTGTCTCTCGCTGTAGCGAGAATCCATTCTCATTGTAGTGAAGAATTTGGCTGTAGCGAAAATGGATTCTCGCTGCAGCTAGAAACTCTCAAGTGGTGATGCAGTGCTTTCATTTTGACAATGATTTTAACCACTTTTCGATCAGAACTGGGTAAAGTGGTAAACATCAAAGTTGTAGCCCATCTCTTAACTTTCTAATGACCTAAAAATCATGTCAATTGGACTTCTGTTGTGGGAGTTATGCTTGAAAAATCAAAACATATGCAAACTGAGAATGCCTTTTTACTGCATCGAGAAACCCCCGTTTTGCTTGTTTTGCTTGGACATTTGCTAAAATTTTCATTCTTTCAACTTCATGGTTTATCATGAATTTTTCAACGCTAAGGAATTAAATATTTAAGGGTTGAATCAAGGGGTTCTATAAGAAATTAAACTAAGTTGCATTGTTTTTAACAAAAATGCATCATGTTTTCAAAATCTTTCTGTATCGTTTGCTTGTTCCTTTCTTATGTTCACTCACTGAGTTTTACACTCACATTTTTAAACTTCATGTTTTCAGATTCAGAGGCCGTTGGGACCTAGACTGAGTTGTTCTCATATGCTCGCTTTTTTGGTAGGTACTATGGCATCTCAGTAACTGTGCCTTCACTCAAAGTCACTCCGCTGATGGTCGAAAGTCTTTTGTCTGTGTATAAGTATGTGTAACATAAACCACTAAGAGTCTTGTTATAAATGAAGTATGTACATTTTGGATTAATGATGCCATTATGATATGGCAATGAATGACAGTATTTTGAGATAATGCGAATATAAATATTTGGTATACATGTTATGTTACTAAAATACATTGAGATGTGAATTACAAATTGTGGTTTAAGAATGGTAATGCAAGATTTACAAAATGATGAACATGATTACTTAAAGAGGCTTGCTTGGGCTTACTGGGCTATGCCCATTGGACCCATACACTGGTCATGGCCTAGAATTTTGGCTGTGACAAGAGATGTCTCGGTACATTTTCTTTTT
Source organism: Theobroma grandiflorum (assembly GCA_036013995.1). NCBI lineage: Eukaryota > Viridiplantae > Streptophyta > Magnoliopsida > Malvales > Malvaceae > Theobroma > Theobroma grandiflorum. The sequence goes on from CP142126.1 coordinate 14,204,109, forward strand.
TAGGCTATTTTTTAAGGCATATTAAGCTTGAAGTCTCGATACTTATTTGTAAAGTCTCGATACCTAAAGTTAGTTCAAACCTTTTTCAATACATTTTAAGCTTCTAGTACTTAGCAGATTTTTCAAACAAAAGCTTAAGGGTTTTGTAAAGTCTTAATGTACTTATACAGTCACATTTGGTGATTATTTTTTGTCATATTAAAACAAGGATCAAATGTAAAGCTAACATTACCCTTGATGATAATATGTGTGGGTATTGACCATGGCAACCTTACCCTTGAGCATAAAGTGGATGGGTATTAATTATAGAAATCTACCTATAATGATAATGTAGATGGGTATTGATTATGGAAATCTACTCTAATTATCATAATAAAAGTATATTCGATGATGAATGGGCTGAATGTGAAGGATTTAATCACAGGCATTGTAAGAATTGCATGTCACATGATGATGTTATGAATTAATGTGGAATGATCTCACATTTTTTAAGACTATTGATTATAATGAGTTAGTCAAGTTAGGAACTTGTAGTCAACGATTGTAGAGGTTAGACATTGTGCACGATGTAGTTGCCTATCACATCCCATTTTGTGATGGGATATGACTGGTGCATGGACCCAAACAAGTATAGCCCATTAGGCCCAAACAAGCTTCTTTCATCCATACATTCATGCATAACTTGGCTTGTTAACCATAAAATCATGCGTAAGGCATACATGATCATCATGTATGCATCCATAGGCAATATTACACTGTTATGGAACTCCTCAACATAAACAGTGTAAGTGCAATCATCTCATATGTCATTAGAGTGCCATAATCTCATGCACAATATTATATAAATATTTATCAACACCCTTGAGTGTCCATGTAGGCTTTCAAGCCATATTTACACATTTATCCATAACATTGGCTACATCATCATAAACATGCTCATTATCTATGAACATAACATAAAGAAAAGATCGACTCATCACCAAAACATGACTGACTTTTTAGGCATCAAGTGGCTACTAGACACCTACCAAAGGAAAAAAACCAAAAACTTGTATTCATGACTGAGGTAGTAAACTAATCACTAATCTAAAAAACAAAAATGGAGAAAATAACGTGTCAGTCACAAAAACTCCATGAGTGGATACGGGGAAAGAAACATGCCAAAAGGGGTGATGTTTTTGTAACCATGCACTTGCAATCTCATGCCATTCATAAACATCTCAACGTTTCCATATAGTACATAAAACATGATATTTACGCACATTTTAAATAACATTATATGGAAAACAAGTGTATAAAACTCTTGGAAAATCATTTCCTTGAAACACACATTAAAACTCATGTTTGTCAAGCATCTATCAATAGACTAGGGGAATTTATTGATAAATGGAACACAAAATGCTTCCTGTAGCATTTTACCTTTTATTTATTGATAGATGGCTCCCAAGTATTGCTAGATTAGTCTTGTAACACACTTTTCTGAGTAAAATCATGCACATAATCATTCCATATATCTTTTTATCTCATGGGACTATTCCCTAGGCTACGATTTTATTAAACCAAGCCAACATCACTATAATTTAGTGTGAACAACTATTGGGATGAGCACTCAACCAATTAGGATTGGTTAAGGCTTGATTCCAATCATGAAACAATATCATTCATGTTAAATGATTAGAGGTTTTTCTTTATCAATAAGATGTTAATTATAATGGGTTATAAGTCTAATTGGATAAAGTCCATGAGATTAATATGCCTTGTAGAAGAATTGTACTGAGTTACAATTATGAGATCTTAATGCATCAAAGCATAATCTTTAAATATTTCTAATCGATGCATCATTGAGACTAGACATTAATGATGCCTAGAAACTGGGACATTTTATGTTTCTTAATTAGGAAGTAAGTAACTAATCTCATAGGTTGAAGTATATAGATACTTGGAATTAGAATGTAAGTGCTTGCCTAGGAGAGCAAGTTCATTAAACATGACCCGCCATGACAAGTGCATTTGGTATTTCACTCAAGTGTCTATGCAATACTTCTCATGTGTTAGTTGTGTAAATACTCTTTAGATTTAAGGCACCAGGTTGTCTTATGTGTGAAATGCTATGCTTTGATTTTATCCTTATAAGTGCCTAACCAAGGATCCAAAAACAGGATATTTTTGGTTATTGTATGAAGCATGTAAAGGCAAATGAGTGATCAAGAAAGGAATCATCACCCCAAGTGAATTAGGGGACATATCTTAACAGTTCTTGGTTGATATTAGTTTGTTGAAGTCCTTGGCCAAGACGACTTAGAGATTATGAAAAAAAATTTCATAAGTCTCTATAAAACTAATGATTTAACTTTAAGAATGAATATGGAGATCAATGAGAGTAGACACTGCACCATGCTCTTATCATCTCCGAGATATATGATGAAGGAATGAATTACACTAATAGACTGTACACTGAAAAGTTGTCAAAGAACCTTTTGACTCGCTTAACAATTGGGTGGCCATGATGGATTGCTAGATGCCAATTTTGATCTATGAAATTGAATTAATTAATTTAATAAAAATTATTATCCAATTCAATTGCCAACATGTTAGGATCTTAATGGGTCACAAACAACAAGTTAGACTTAAATTATACACCAGGTTTTGAACTTCTAAAGACTTAATTAAAATAATTTAATTAAGTATAAGTTCAATATTATAATTATTTATAATATTAAAGCCTTAATTGCTAACAAATAAAGTAAATTTAATTGAATTTTAATTTAGAAAGACTTAATCAAAAAGGTTTAATTAAGTGTTGGGCCAATATTATAAGGGGTCATAATATTGAGGCCTTATTTGCAATTTAAGAAGTTAATTAACTTAGATATAAATATCACTTTTCAGCTACTCTTTATAATACAAGTGAAACACACAAGTTAGGTTTTTGAGTTGTCAAAAAACTAACAAGAAAGCCTAGTTGTACTCTTTTTTGAGTGGCATGAAAAATAGTTTTTCAACTTTGTGATTTGGCTAGGAGTAATGTGATTATGTGGAGAGGACAAGTGTTGGCTCCATTAGTTTTTGATGATAATAAAACAATCCCATCCTTGTGTGTCTAATATTTCTATCTAAGTGTGCAGGGCAAATGTTTATAAAAACACAATAAGTCAATCCTTCAAATGTGCACATAAGAGGTTGATATGGATAAGGAATAAGATTGATCAACATAAAGAAAGCTCTCTGGTTGAATAATGAAGAACATTGGTTGGCCAAAATTCAATTGGAGAAGTGGTGGGTTGAAGCATATTGAGAAATAGAACTGACTTAATTGACCAAGAAAATGAGTTAGTCGACTAAGTGCTCTTTGCCAAAATTTGCGACTGAGACAGAACAAACTTAGTCGACCAAGGAAAAAATGTTAGTCGACTAAGAACTCTTTGTCTGCAACTTGCACTAGACCACTAAAAGACAGATTAACGGCTAGAACCTACCCCAAACTGTTTCTAATGATCACAAACTGCCCAACAGCCATCAGACATGCTTCTTCAAGTACAAAAGGATTTTTAAAAGGCTAAGAACCAACTTTTGGAAGATTATTGAGAGATTTCATTATATTCAAGCCAAGAAAGAGCAGAAAACTTAGATATTCTTTGTTTTCTTCATTGCACTCAGATGTCTATCCCTTGTATTTGTGTTTAGCACTTGAACTTGTACCACTTAGATCAATTTGTGATCATAGGTACTTTCTTTTCTACTTAGCTTTGGATTCTTAGAGTAAGGGATTCACTCTAAGTGATTGTTTCAAGCTAAGTGTGCTTGAAAGAGTGAAAGTTCTAACTTAGTCTTGAAAAGTTAGGAGTTGGATTTTGGTTGAGCCCTTGAAAAGCCATTGTTGTAGGTTGTGGTTAAGCCTTTGAAAAACCACTTTGGGGTTTTAGTTGAGCCTGTGAAAAACTAGTGTAAAGGTTGTGGCTAAACCTGATAAAAGCCATCGTAAAAGCTTGGTGGAAGCTTATGAATTCTACTGTTTTTAGTAATTGGTTTGAAAATCCTTGGTTGGATAATCAAGGTAGTGGATGTATGTTTTGGACTGAACCACTCTAAATCCTTTGTCTATTGTTTTTCTTGTTTTAAGATTAGATCTTAATCTTGCTAAAGAGTTGAATCAGTGCTATTCACCTTCCTTTATCACTCATATTTGGGACCAACAACAAGTTGTTGTCCATATTACTAAGACAAAGGCATAGTTGAGAAAGATCCCCCATTGTGAAGTTTCAAATGCAACCGTCTGAAACCAAGCATTTGAATGGCATAGATTTTTTACTCTCTTTGTGGTGTTCATCTGTTGGACAAGGAAGAAGTACCATCGTGATAGCCACATCACTTGGTAAAAGGTAATGTTATTTTTTTATTTCTTCTCTTCTAGTTTTGTTTGTATCAAAACCACCAACGTGATCCATGGGTGGCGGCTGTCACAACGTGCGGATCTGAGAACCCGACCCTTATACGTGAATAACTTGGGGAGTTGCCACCAATCTTTTTTGCCTAGGTGTGATTGGCCACCTAATAAATTTGTTCTATTCAAAAAAATACTAAATTAAATTTAGGTCCATTGAAAGAACGATATACTGGTCTGCGTGTTTTTTAGAGTTGGGTTTGGGAGTGCGGTTACGCATGGGGAAGGATTAGCACCCCCATGACACTCGTTCCATGAATGGTACCATTTAATCATTTATTATCTTAACCCCTTTTACTCCATCAGTATGATGCAATCACGAAATGCATGACATAAAATCGAAACGGTACCAAACGAAAACCTTTTATTGAGCGCACTTTTCGAATCTGCCCATCATTCTGGTGAGATTCGGGAGTATTCTCTCACTTAGAGAAGTACCTAAGAAACTCACCTTCGCAGGCTTATTAGGTAAATCCCATCATCGGGATAATTGTTTGTAAGTGAAAATGGTGTTTTCGTGAATGCAAAATCCTAACGCGGGCAAAAACCTTTTATTAAAGACATTTCTCCGAACCCTCCCATCATACTGGTGGAGTACGGAGGTATCTTTTCACCTAGAGAGTTTACCAACGAAACCCGCATTCGCAAGCTTTTTCAGAAAGTCCCATCATCGGGGTTTAAACCCGTATACAGAATGATTCTATATGCCATGACATTTAATAATGCAAACATGATACATAATGCATTTGTAAATTTAATGTTTATTTTTTTTTTGTTATTTACTATGTCATTCTTTCTTTTTTCTGTCTTATTATGATTAACAAATTTATTGTTATTATTAATTCTTTGTTTCTTTTACTTGTATGTTTTGATTAATTGGAGATTGAATATACATAGTTTTTTATTTATCAAAATTAGGAACATTAAAATTCTAAATTAAGACCCTCTCATCATACTGATGGAGTCCTAATCAAAATTTTTAACCTAGAGAAATTCACTCGGAATTGCAACTTCTCGCGTTTCGAGTGGATATCTCATCATCGGTCTTGGTCCCCAAAACAACCATTATATTTCATACGTTTATAATTTTCACTATATTATGTCATTTTATTTTCTACATGTACCTATGTGTATATAAATTTGTGTAATTAAAGATTTTATTGCCAAATATTTATTTTCATTTTATTTATTTTTTGTTTTCTTATATACATTATTATACATTTGACATACATTTCATATATATACTTATGCTAAATCTATTATTTTACAATTAAATGTTTATTTATTTATTTATTTAAAATTTTATCTATTTTTTATTTCTATTATTCTACCTTAAAACATCATGTATTTTTTTTATTTTCTTTATAATATATTTTAATTTAAACCAAACAAAATGTTAAACACTAAAGTTTTTTGATTATAAGTGGACAAGCCCAATAAACACAATCAAGCCCAGCAATTAGGATAAGGCTTTACCTGATTTGGGCTTAGACTAGCCCAAAACGCCATGGCCCGAGGAGAAAGGCAAGCTTGCTGCAACAGCCCCCTAAATCTATTTCAAAGTGCACCATTTTTGGCTTCTTTGATCCCCTTAAACGGCGTCGTTTTGCTTTCCTTAAACCTACGTATTTAAAGATTCATTTTCCTTCCTCCTTTCATTTTCTGCTCTCATTTTCTTTCTCTAGGGCAGATCTTTCTACCCTCTCTCTAGAAACAGTCCTTTCCCCGATCAGCCACGCCTCTTCTCTCTCCTTCCCCTCACCACCTATCTGCCTTCCCCGATCAACCTCCCTAGTCACCACCGACCCCACTAGCCCCATGACCTTTCTTTGATTTTTTTGATTTAATTTTTTTTATTTGCTATTTGTGGTTTTTGGCTGTTAGGTTTTAGGGTTTATTTTTGATTTTTTTGGGTATCTTACCGGCTGTTAGAAGAGATTAGGGTTTTTTGTTGTTTTGGTTGGTTTTTGCTTATTTCTTTTTGGCTTGATTTTTGGTTTCTTTGAATGCAGGGTTTTCGTTTGAAGAAAATTCTTTTGTTTTGAAAAATTTTTGGTTTGAATCTTAAAAAAAAAAATTTTCTGCTGCCTCCTTTTTTTTTTTTCTTGCTCGAATGCCCCATCCTCTTTTTAGAAATTGGATTGTCCAAAATTTTGGACAATCCATAGGTGAAATCATGCTCTTTTGAGCATGATTTCAACTAGGCTCTAGCTACTGAGGGGCTAGTCACCGGATTTGGCTAATCCCCCAAAACCGATGACTTTGCAAGGGCATTAAATGCCTCCTTGCAATGATGCCCAAGGGAAGAGAACTGAGTAGGCTCAATCTTCTTCTCGACCTGTCTTTTCTCTTTTTTTTTTAGTTTTTGATTTATTTATTTTTTATTTAGTTTCTATTATTATTATTATTATTTTATTTTTTTATAGGTGTCTATAGTGGCATGACATGGTACGTTTAAATTTTTATTTTTCGTTGCGTATGATAATTGTTATCTCTGAGTTCTATGCCATTCAGCAATGGTCTCAGAGCCTCCCTTTGGTCATTTTAATACAAACGATGTCTCATTGTTGTTGATTCAATGTTTATATTTGATATGATGTGCATGGGTTTAAGTTGGTAAGGATTTAAAATTTTTAAAATCTATTTTGGAGTTATTTTAATTTTTTGGATGGATTTAATTATTGAATTTTAAATCTTAATTTTGGATATACTAATTCGAGTTTTAGTGTCTTGATTTGGCTAGATTAAGAAGTGCATAAGATGCACAAATTAATATTGCAAAATCATATTCAAGTTCATGATGTTTTGGTGTTGTTTAAAGGGCAAAATTCGATTCTACTTAACTGTTGTTGTGGTTTCGATTTTCAGTATTAAAAAGGCATCTAATGGCCTTGAAAGATTCTGGAAAAATCATGGAAGCAATGTACTTTGAAATAGTTCCAAGAGGGATTGTCGGCCAAAGGTGAATGGAGGTTCAATAGCCACAAAATCATGGCTAAAATCACTATTGTCAGCAACTGTTTCAAGCCATGATTTTGACAAATTTTGGCAACTAAATAGGAGCCTAAATTTCTACAATTAGTTGCACTTATTTGCTGAATTTTTAACATTTGAAAGAGTTCAAATATTGCCAAAATTTGAAGTTCAAAAATCAAGGGATTTGATCCGTAGGATTTTAGCATTTTAATGCCACCTAAGCAACTGAAAACGTGACAGTGTCCAGCACAACATAGGTACTGATTTTGAATTTTTTGGGTAGCTTATTTGCACCCAAAAATTATCAAAAATTAATATAGAAAGGCTCCATATGTTAGCTGACCATGAAAAAAAATTGGGGATTAAATTCCCTGATTTAGAGTCGCTTTAAGGCATAGAACTATAACTGCATCATTGCAACCACTAGCAAAAAAAGTCATGGTTTTAAGGTGATTTGCCCAATCAATTTGCATCCAAAATTCATGCAAATTTGATATGAAATAGTTCCATATGTTGGCTAACCAGAAAAAGATTTTGACATTAAAATTCCTAAATTTAAGGCTCCATAAAAATTGAAAACTTTGACTGATAACTCTATTATATAGTGTTATTTTGACACATTTTGGGGACTAAAGTAGTTAGGTCTTTGAGATTCTAGGTTCAGATTTAACCATATTAGGTGTTTTTCTAATTTAAGTTTGATTATATGTTGAGTAGCTAATTTAAATGATTTTAGTTTAATTTTATGTTATTTTATTTTACATTATTAAAGAGTAATTAGTGTTGATTTTTGTTATTGCTTTTTAGGGAAATTTGATGAAAAAAGCTCATTTGATGGAAATCCATGCAAGTATGGTGATGGCTTCATTTGTATATGTTTAAGTATTTTGACCATACCTTTCTATACAGAACTCCAAATGAGGTGATTCTTAGACCACTAGAATGTGGAGAGGAAAGGCTACAACTTTTATGTTTACTACTTCACCCAATTCAAATCATATCGAGGTAGAAATTGCATTGGAAAATGCTTAATTCCTGTAGTTTTGCACAAGGCAGTACGCAGATGAGGGTCACAGCCTTGAGTTACTCAAGGTTGTAGTGCCGAGGAAGCTAGGGCCACAGTGTAGAGGAGAACAAGGCTATAGCATTGGTGAAAGGAAGTGCACCATAGATATTTTTTAGGCTGGAACACCACGGTGCCAAGAAATCATGGTTTTTTTTTTTTTTTTTTAAGCTGGAAGATTCACGTAGGGCCCAGCTACCCTATTAAAATTTCATTAACAATCATAAGAACACAGTGCAGATGGGAAGGGGGTATGAGCCTGACCTCCAAAATTACAAGAGTTCGAGAAAGGAGAAAAGAACGAAGATAGGAGAGTTTCATTTTATGATTATTTTCTATCATCATAAAGGTGAAGCACGTCCTTGTAACAAACCCCAGCCAAAGCATATTAAGCTTAACATGAAGGCATTGCAGATGATTTAGCCACACTTTACAACGTACGTCAAATGGAGTGGAAGAGCCATGTTGTTGGTAGCAGTTCTTAGAGGCCTTTTCAAAGTCCAGTTTCTTTTTGAGAAATTCAACTTTAGAAATTTTCACCATGGGTTCCAAACTTAGTCCTAGCTGCAAAATAACTTGTTGAAATGGAGTCATCATCCGAGACCTCATCGTTTTCTCCCATGTCCACTGCATCTTCAGAGGGTATACTGAGAATTTTGCGTATTGAAGCCTCATCATGTGAGTGCCTTCTGCGCCTTTCCCGTGGGTGGACTTCAAATTCTGCAGAATGAGTCTCTAAATCTAGTGGGACATCACTTAATTCTCTGTTATAAGTACACTTACCTGAGGCTGATTCCTGCGTGGGGGGGTGATCAGTATGATTTGCCATCCTCTCTTGTGGACATAAGGGTGGTGAGGCAGTTTGGATATTTCCATCCAATCTCTTGCTTTGACTTATATCCCGTCCTCTTATTGGACTATACTCTCCACTGCCTTCCAAATTATCCATAGACTCATTTTGACATCCTGGCTTATTCTCTGAACTCAACTGGTCTTTATTCTCTGATTTGTGCGCCCATATCCCATCCACCGTTGCATGCTTCAATTCCTCATTGCTTTGAACTGTGCCATTCTTCGGTGGGTCCCGTTGGTTAGTCAAGTTGAGCAACTTTCCCGTTACTGGGTCCCGCTGGTCAGACAGGCTGGTGGGGGGGTTTGCATGCAATTTGCCCGCTGTTGTTGCCCTTTTGTGACGTTGGGTTAGACCAACTTTTATTTTCTTTTTTTTCCCCGCTGCTGCTATCCTCTCATGACGTTGGGTGGGGCCATTTTTACTATTATTTTTGTCACTCTTGTCTGGAGCTAAAGTGCTGATGTCCGGAAGGTCAGCTTTGCTCGCTAAAGTGCTTATGACGTTGGTGGGGGGGTGTGCATGCAGTTTGTTTGTTGCTGGTGTTCCATCGGGAAATTGGTCACATCCGTTGGCATGCTGGGCCCCTATGAGCTGATCTGTCGCTGCCTCCTGGCCATGTTGGCATTCACTTCCTGGTAGTCGCTGGACGGGCCCATGCAAAGCTGCAGTCTCTACTTTCTCCTTTTTCGTTCTTTTTGCCATTTTCGTTTCTCCCGCATCTTCCCCAGACAAGATTTGTTGTCCGCCCATTTCACCATTTTTCAGGTCTTCCTGTCCGCATCCTGTAGCTGGTGTTGTCACATCCATCAGCTCAGGCCTGCCACCTGCCACTGTCGCTGACGTCTCGGGCCTCTCTCTTTCTCCTTTGGTGGTTGCTTCGGACAAAGCTTTGGCTTTTTGAAACTGACCATGTATCCCATGCTCGTGAAAGGGTTCTGTCCCTACTTCCGTCAGCTTTTGATGCTTTTTTTTATTTTTGTAATTTCTGTTGCAGCCCGTGGTGTCACATTGTGACACTACTTTAGCAAAAATGAAACATCGCGATGCCAAGAAAATCATGGTAATGGCACAAGATGATTTTTCAAAATTAAAAATTTGATGGGATTTTGGAAATTAGGTTACTTAGAGCCTATTTAAGGGATCTTTTTCAGAGGTTTGAAGATGAAGGCAACAAGCAACTACTCTAGAGAAAAAAAGCCAAGAACAAAGCAATTAAACAAGAGAATTTGAGAGAGAATTGAGATTGCAAAGCTTCAATAATTAGTTTTTTTTCTCTACTTTTGTGTTTTTCTTATTTTATTTGACTTGGTTTCATTGCTAAATTTCTTTACATATTGTTTTTATTATATATTATGAGCTAAACTATTTATCTAGGATTATGGTGGATTTCAACATGTAGTCTAAATATTAGTTTCTCTTTTATTTATTATGAATAAGAATAGTTTTGCTTATTCAAATTTGTTCTTAATGCTTTTGATCATCTGGCCCACAGTTATCTTATTTACGAATCTAATTGAGACTTGACAGAGAGATTTTATATTGGACGAAGATTTGAAAAGTGTATGTTTACATCACTTAGGTGATTTGATTCACAAGTTGGGTAGACATACGCCAATTGCACATAACCAAATTAGAACACTAGCTTAATGAATTTTATTTAATTGATGACTATAGACATGTAGTGACCTAATTAAGTTAGGTATTTGTACAACCATATAAACGGAGAATTGTACATAGCTTTGGATTTTAGGCTAGTAAAATCACTCATGAATGAAAATAATAAGAGAAGTTGGTATCAGATGAAGTGTATAATGAACCCATAATCTTAGGTCTTTAGTCTATTACCTTTCTCAAGTATATTTAATTTCTGTTGGCTAATTTACTGTTTATTTTAATTTTATTTTAGTTAGTTTTTCTTTAATTTTTGAATTACTTAAATAAGATTAATTTGTTAAACAATTTTAGTACTTAGTGAAAAATTAGAAACAAATCTCAATGGGAACAATACTTTACTTCTACTATATTACTTGTTTGCAATACTTGCGTGAAAATTCGATAACAAGTTTTTGGTGTAGATGTTGGGGATTGTGTTTTTATTATTAGCTAATATTAAAATTCCAAAAATTAGTCTTAATTTAAATTTTATTTCTTTGTTTTGCAGATGTGTTCGGTCATTGTATGAAAAAAGCAAGAAGCTTGAAGATTATACCTTGCAATCTAGAAATTAGAGGACATTCCACAAACTTTGATGAAAAAGTCAACAAGGTTTTCCTCAAATAAATACAATAGTTGATTAATAGGGTGAACACCAAATCAAAGAGCGCGTAACAGTTGAAAATAGATGCTTAAAGGATTATGCTGTCCTATTACTGCAAAGGATTCCATCAAGCATTCAAAGGTCAATTATTCATGATAATAATTTCGAGATCAAGTCGGCTATCATCTCCATGATTCAAACTTTAGTCTAGTTTAGGGGTCTACTAAATAATGATCTAAATAGCCATATATCAAACTTTTTGGAAATTTGTGATACGTTCAAACACAATGGTGTCACAAATGATGCAATTGGCTTGAGGCTTTTTCCTTTTTCATTAAGGGATAAAGGTAAAGCATGGTTGAATGTGCTCCTCACAAGCTTAATAACAACATGGGATGATCTTGCTCTAAAATTCCTTGCCAAGTTCTTTCCTTCAGCTAAAACAATGAAAATGAGGAATGATATTACATCATTCATGCAGTAAGATTCTAAATCGTTGTACAAGGCTTGGGAAAGATACAAAGAGTTACTTCGGTGTTGTCATCATCATGGTCTTCTAAATTGGCTTCAAGTTCTACAATGGTTTGAATGGGCATGTTCGAAACACCATTGATGTTATAGTGGGAGCAGCTTTAGTGGCCAAATCAATTAATGAGGCATACAATTTGTTGGAAGAGATGGTTGCAAATAACAACTCGTGGCCAATATAGAGATCATTGCATAGGAGAGTAGTTGGAATTCATGATGTAAATGCTTTTTTGACATTATCTGCACAAGTAGCAGCTTTAACTAAAAGTCTTGAATCTTTTGGTATTAATTCCATCCAAAGTCCTTTTGCAGCTTGTGAATATTGTGGAGATAACCATGTAAGTCATTCGTGTCCAAGCTCAATAGAAATAATGCAATTTATGGGGAATATACAACAAAATAACTCTTACTCCAACACTTATAACCCAAGGTGAAGGAATCATCCAAATTTCTCTTGGGCTAATAATCAAGGATCTTCTTCCATTTCAAGGCCAAATGCACCTTTGGGGATTGCAACAGCAAGCCAAAGCACCTATATCAAAAAGAAGCCAACTATGGAAGATTTGCTAAAGTAGTACATGACATAGAATGATAGCATTATACAAAGTCAGACAGCTCTTATTTAAAGTGAAGTAGCATCAATTCGAAACCTTGAAACTCAAGTTCTAGAAACGACATGATTAAAGCATCAAAGTAGTGGAATAACAAAAAAATTGAAATGAAATAAACACCATGCCTTCTACCTTTGAATCACCTTGGCTATTTAATGCAAAGTTAAATACTATAGAAAATTAGAAAGAAAAAGTTTTTACCTTTCCAAATGAAATCATAATTAAATGGATTCTTTTTGGTGCTAAAATGTGAAGACCTTTTTATGTGAAAGAATCCCAATTACTTAAACACTTGGCCTATAATGTTACACACATGATTGCAATGGATCCTTCACAAAGAAAAAGCTTTATGCCATGGGCTTGTGCTAGCAAGTGGACAATGATTTGTCCTATTTTCTTCTTTGATTTCCACCAAAGAATAAATGGAGAAGTTTTTTTGAAAAACTTTTTTGAGAATAGAGGCACTCAAGTAAAAAAAACTATTAGTTGTTTTTTTTTATTTTGTTTCCTTAGAAAAGAATAGTTATAATGTGATATTTATCTAGGTTTAACTTATTAAAATTTACAAAATAAGTCTTTAATATTATAACAATTATAATATTTAACCAATGACTAATTAAACTCTTTTAATTAGGTCTTGAGCAGTTAAAATCTAGCATTTGATTTAAGCCTAAATTAAATCATTACACTCTTAATTTAAATCAAATTGCAACCTCAATGTGTGAACCATTAGATTTCTAACATATTGGCAACAAAATTAAATTAGAATATTATTAATTAATTAATTTAAATGAATCATATTCAATTTTAAATTAACTAAATCAATTTCATAGATCATGATTGGTTTTTAGTAATGCATCATGGCTACCCAATTGTTAGAAGGGTCAAAGGATTCTTTGATAACCTTTCAATATACAATTTTAGTGTAATTCATTCCCTCATCATATATCCTTAAGACTATAAGAGTTTGGTGTAGTGCTTACTCTTATTAATCTCCATATTTGTTCTTGTAGTTAAATAATTAGCTTAATGGAGACTTATGAAACTCGTTTCATAATCTCTTAATCACTTTAGCCAAGGATTTGATTAAGCTAATGTTAACCAAGAACTAATGAGATATTTCCTCTTGAATCACTTAGGGTGATGATTCTTATCTTAACCACTCATTTGCCTTCATATGCTTCATACTATACACAAAAACATCTTGTTTTGGCATCCTTGGTTAGGCACCTATAAGGATGAAATCAAAGCACAATACTCCACATACAAGACACCCTGGTGTCTTAAGTCTAGGGAGTAGTTAAACAACCGACACATGAGAAGTATTGCATAGACACTTGAATGAGGTACCGAATACACTTCTCATGGCGAGTCATGTTCAGTGAACTTGCTTTCCCATGGTTGTCACGACCCAATTCCCAGGCCATGACCGTTGCATGAACTCAATGAGCATAGCTCACCAAGCCCAAGCAAGCCTATTTTCATTTACTTTACTTATCGTACGACCATGTGATGCATACACACATAATGCGCCCAATGTGCACACAAAGCCAATTCACAATGGCATTATCAATAAAATATTCAAATACATACTGTTCAAGCATGTAACTTGATAATACACATTACATGTACATATTCACAATACAAAAGGCCCATGACTTCCAACGGAGAAATTTACAGTAAAAGAAATGGGTTGTTATTGAATGCCCACTTTCTAACTAGGAGATGCACTACGGGGACTCCTCGATCTAGGGTCCAACAGTCTCCTGATCTGAAAACATGAATTTTTAAAACGGTGAGTACAATACTCAGTGAGTGAATATTAGAAAGGAACAAGCAATCTCAACCAGGAAATTTGACAATCATGATGCACCGGTTGAAAACGAGACAGTTTTTGATCTAGCTAATATTTAAACCCTTTCCACTTAACCCGGGATTTATTCTAGCTAGATAGCAAAATCGATAATTATAGCCGCAGCGGTAAAGCATTCTTGCTACAGCGAAACATAATCATAACCCGTCGCTGAACGAGGGTTTCGCTCAACCGTACAAGGGTTTCGTATTAACCATTTTTCCTCAATTTAAAGCAATTCGCATACCATACAATCACCCTTATATTCACAAAAACAAGAACAATCATATACACCACCAAGTCTTCACTGTCCTTGGTGGTAAAAGAGACATTTATCAGAGCACTTGCAGGCATTACATTTCGCTATCCCTACAAGCCCTTAGACAAAGAATCACGCTTCACCAAAATTTCCAGGAATCGTGGGCGTTACGTGTTGCCATCCCCACTTTGCTCAACTCTGAATTTCTAGGAATTTGTAGGTGCTACATATCGCCATCCCCACTTTGCACACCATTACAGGCAAGTGCAATTTCCCAATTCACACGTGCACGATTACATCAGGTTCACATAAATTTCTTAACCATATATATAAGCATCATATAGATGAGCAATATTAAGCACAATCAAATTTCATATCAATAAAATAATACTTCACAAAAAGCTTATTCCCATGGTACCCATTCTTTTTAAAGAAGATTGAATAAAATCATTTAAGCATTTTATTCAAATAGACTCATATTTCCCAAAACCATTTTTGAAATGCAAATTCACTCACAGGTTTTCGAGTGTACTCGGACTAATGGTCCTCGAGTGCGATCTCTTTGCCTTTTTCGAAAATCTCACCACCTTGACACAGAATAAAATTAAGAAATTTACTATATTGCCCCTAAGCTAACATAAACTAATTTAAATTACTAATGCATGATATGTAAATGCGAAAATGTGTCCGAATATCGCTTAATCGCGGTATCATCTAAATTCAACCGATCACCCGATTAATTGACAATTATGTCCAAATCACCTCCAAATTACTTCATTCCTCCTCTAATATCTTAATTCATCACACACATTTCTAATAACTAAATTTCAGCATTGAAATCCTTCAATTCTTTCATGGAAGAATTTGGTCATTACGATGTACTAGCATCGTCATTTTTCCTAATCATTTTTCTCACTTAATTCATCATTTTTTCAATTCATTTTTCTTGAAATTTAAACAATTCCTCCTTGATATTCAACCCTCATGGTTCAGCCAATGAAGATCCCTAGAGAAATTGAATATTTCTTTTGTATTTTTGTTCATAACCATGCTTAACTACCTCTAAACATCAACATAATTAAAAATCAACTAATTTCCATTATCAAATCTCCCTCATACCCATTTTTCAGAATTGAATTCATCATGATAACTCAATATTCAACCATGAAAATAAAGAAATAATGCATGGGTAGGCTAGGTATCAAGGAGAATTAAAGAAATTCTAACTTACCTAGCTTGTTTCCTTGATTTCTTCACTTTCTCTTTGATTTCCACCTAGGTTTTCTTGTTTTTTTTCCTTTGTTCTTCCTTTGTTCTTGTTGCTGGTTTCTTAGGCCGAATATGGTGAGAGAATATGGGTTTTATGGCTATTTTTATGTTTTAATATTAAAATATTAAAGCTTGACACATGGCATAAAGCCATTGGTCCATTTTTTAATTTTTTTTTTACTTTTTCTACTAAAATTTCCACCACAAATATTCTTGTATTTATCAAATCCTACCACAAATAAAATCCCTTGGTCTTGACAAGTGCTGGGGCAAAACAATTTACCGATTTGCCCTTAGGGTAGAAAAATTATGATTTTACCCCTATACTCCGAAATGTACCAGAATTACATTATTTTCACTTTTCAACCTCTAATAACACTAATATTGATCAATCTTAATCAAATGGGGTAAAAATCTTTTCTAAAAATTCCCGTTTGGTCTTCTAGTGACAAAATTACCATTTTACCCTTGTGCTCCAAAAATACCGAGAATCATAATTTTTTCACTACTAAACTTCATTTTATACTCCAATAATCATAATTATATTTCATATAATTATTCTTGGTCAAATGTGATCAAATCTTGGCTAAAAATCTCCATTTTATCATCAAATGGCAAAATGACCTTTTTGTCCCTAATCTGTCAATTTTCCCGATTGACTCCAAACTGGACCTTGAACTCCAATCACTATTCTAAGTCATTTTGTGAGTTTTAAAATTTTCAAATTCCTCTTAGAATTTCTATTTGAACTAGTTCAAGGCTCGATTTAACTTGGTTGTACCACTCGGTAAAATACCGTCTTTTAATCAAGCTTGACAAGGTCTCACAATGGTAAGCACCCACATGCTAGTTCCAATTGTCTTTATACTTCAACCTACGAAAGCGATTGCTTACTTCACAAGTAAGGAACATAACATATGCCAATCTTTGAGCATTATTGATGCCTTGTCTCAATAACATAATTATCATGAACTCTTAGGAACAATGCTTTGATGCATACAGATCTCATAATTGTATCCCAATACATTTTCTTTGTAAGGCATATATAGTTTCATGGGCTTTATCTACATAAGTACAAATTGTAATTAAATCACAAATTTATGGATAAAGAACTACCTCAATGTTATTATGAATAACAAAATGTCATACATGAATATCTCAAAATTGCAATTCCCATACAACCATAGGTTGGCTTGTAAGGCTTATACTAGCATCAGGTTGGTCAACTTGCTAATTTATTAAATAACTGACCTTAAAGAACATTGCCTAATGGTACAAAGATGAACCCAAGGAACGGAAGTAAGGAACAAGTTATGGCAATCATATTGAGAAGCAAAAAAAAAGTTGAAAATAGTGTTAAGTGAGCGAATATTCAAGATAAGCTTGTTGAGAATGAAATAGTGATTGTGATAGCTAACAAACAAATTCAAGAGAAGGAAACAAAGGCAACTTTACAATCACCACCCTTTCCTCAATGCTTTTAGAAACAAAAGCTTGATAAACACTTTCAAAATTTCTCGAGGTATTTAAAAAGCTTCACATCAACATTCTTTTCGCACAAGCTCTAAAGCAAATGCTGTCATATGCGAAGTTTTTAAAGGGCATATTGTCACAGCCTAAATTTTTGGGCCATGGCCGGTGCATGAGCCCAATGAGCATAACTCTCTAAGCCCAAGCAAGCCTATTTCACTTATTTTTACCTAACATTGTGTCAACTAATGCGGCCATACGCATTTTCAACCAAGGTGAAAATAGCCAATTCACGATGGCATTAACGATTAAAACATGCTTACATACATTGTTCATGACATGTAACTCAGTAATTACATTACATGAACATATTTACAGAGCAAAAGACCCATGACTGCCAGCGGAGACAACAAAAAAAGAGGAAAGCTATCGAATGCCGAGCACTTACCCATGAGACAAATTTCAGGACTCATTGACCTATGATCCAACGGTCTCCTGATCCAAAAATATGAAAATTTTGAAACCGTGAGTACTAAACTCAGTGAGCGAACAATAGAAAAGAACAAGCAATAATAGCCGAGAATTTTGATAACCATGATGCATTAATTGGAAAACGAGATAATTTTGATCTAGTTAACATTAAAACCCCATTTTCCCCTCAATTCAAGTCATTTTGCAATAAGGTAGAAAGTTCTTGAATTCACACATAGATAGATATATAAACACATATAATCACGTGCAATTTCATCCACCACACCATTTTCCCTCAACTCTGGTGCACTCCTTACTCGCACCAAGCAATAAGACCATGTGTGAGCTCCCTACTCGCACAACCGTTGGTCATCAGGTGTACTTTCCCCCACTAGTGCATAGCACTATGACCATGTGTGTACTCCCTACTCGCACATCATTACTGGTATTGCACTTCCCACTCCGCACATGCATGGTTACATCAAATTCGTCAAAATTTATTAATAATGCATATCAGCATAATATAAAGGTACACAGATTCAGTACAATCAAATTTCACATCACTAAAAATATTTCACTAAAGGCTTGTTCCCATGGTACTTGTTCTTTTTAAATAAAGTTGAATAAAATCATTTAAACATTTTATTCAAATACGTTCATATTCCCAAAACCATTTTGGAATGCAAATTTCACTAACCAATTTTTCAAAAGTCAAATTCAGGTACCTCGACTACAAATCCTCGGGTACAATTTCTTTGCTCCTATCGGAGGATTCACCACCTAAACATATTGCACAATCAAACATTTACTACATTTGTACTAAATTATATTAAAGCTAATTTAAATTCTATATGAATGCATGAATCGAGATAAAATCCTCGAGTAACTATCTAAATACGATATTGACCTAATTCGATCCATCACCGATTAATTGGCCAATACATCCAATTCAATTCCAATTAACTCAATTTCTTTTCCAACACTTCTAATTCCTCAAACACAAGTCAAATAACATAAAATTTAGCAAGATCACCTTCCAATTTTCTCATGGAAATTTCGGCCATGGTGGGTGCATCAACACCATGATTTTTCCTACTTGGTTTCTACACCATAATTCATCAATTCATAGCCAATTCACTTGAAATAAAATCAAGCCCACCATCAATTATCCACATGTAAGGTTCGACCATGAAGGGTGGGTATTGATCATGCAAATTTTCTCACTTATTTCTTTCTAAACATAACAAACTAACTAAAAACACTAACATATGTTGAGATCTAACCAAATTCAAGCATAAAAACCCTCCCCCCATATTCGGTCAGCCATAATACCCATTTGCAAACTTACTTCTCAACCATAGAAAATGAAAAGAAATGCATGGGTAATGTAGATCTCAAGTAAAATTACCATTTTATCCCTATGTCAAAAAAATTATCGAACATAAATTTAGGTGTCGAAGAATGGGAACGAGTGAAGAGAATATTTCATAATAAAATAATAATTTATGAATAAAATAATATGAAAATATTAATATTTTGTTAATTGTTGGAATTCGTCATGAAGAAGGGTTATATGACTAATTTAAATGGGGAAGAAGAAGTAAGAAGGATTTCAAAGGAAAAATGATGTTAATGAGGCCGCGCGTTTTTTTAAATTGAACTAGCACGGGTAAGTTATATTTTAAATAATACGATGATATCATGGTGAAGTACAAACTTTATATTGTGTTTGTACACATGTAAAGGAAAGAGAATAAAAGGAAATTGGAGTTTAAGAAATGTTGGAAAGACCTAATTGAAAAGGCTGAAAGTTGAAAGGTCACGCGGTAAATAAATAAAAGTTTAAGGACTTACGTGCAAATTTTAATATTTGAAGTTAAATGGGAATTTATTAGTCAAAGAAGGTTAAATTAGGTGCAAATGTGAGGTATACATGTAATTTGGATGGTCAAAGCATGGCTAAATAAAATATTAAGTAAAGGTAATGTATAGAATATAGTAATCGAGGTGTAAAGATAAAGAAATAAAAAAATGATGAAAAGTAAAGAAAAGAATGTGAGTGGCGGGTGGAAGGTGATAATGCCTTTTTGCCAAGTGATTTAACACATAAAATAAGTAAATAAGAAAAGTCAAAAGTTATCAACCCATGGGCAATCCGCCCATGCAAAGATAATGAAGAGAAAAGAAAAGAAAATGGTAAAGAAAGAAAGGTGATGTGATTTGAAAAGAAAAGGCATAAATATAATATTTAATAGAGAGAAAAAACAAAGATAATTCAATGGCATGGCATGTAAATAAGAGATGAAAAAGAATGGCCAATGAAAAGTGAAGGACAAGTGTGAGACCCTGTCAAGCTCAATTAAAAGACGGTATTGTACCGAGTGGTACAACTAAGTTAAATTGAGCATTGAACTAGTTCAAATAGAAATTCTAAGAGGAATGTGAAAATTCTGAAACCCACAGAATGGCTTAGAATAGTGATTTGGAGTTCAAGGTCCAGTTTGGAGTCAATCGAGAAAATTGATCGGTTAGGGATAAAACGGTCATTTTGTCATTTGATGATTAGATGGAGATTTTTAGCCAAGATTTGATCACATTGGACCAAAAATAATTCTATGAAATATAATTAAGATTGTTGGAGTATAAAATGATGTTTAGCAGTGAAAAATTACGATTCTCGGTATTTTTGGAGCACAAGAGTAAAATTGTAATTTTGCCACTAGAAGACTAAACGGGAATTTTTTTGAAAAGATTTATTCCCCATTTGGTTAATATTGATCAATATTAGTGTTATTTGAGGTTGAAAAGTAGAAATAATGTAATTTCGATACATTTCGGAGTATAGGGGTAAAATCGTAATTTTTCTATCCCAGGGGCAAATCGGTAAATTTTTCACCCCAGCACTTGTCAAGACCATGGGATTTTATTTGTGGTAGGAATGGATAAATATGGAATTAATTGTGGTGGGAAATTAAGTAGAAAAAGTCAAAATTTTAAAATAATGGACCAATGGCTTTATGCCATGTGTCAAGCTTTAATATTTTAATATTAAAGCATCAAAATCAGCCATAAAACCCATTTTCTCTCACCAAAATCGGCATGAACCAGAATTGAAGGGAAACAAAAGAGAATAAAGGGGAAAAACAAGAAAACTAGCTAAAAATCAAAGGAATTCAAGGGTTTTTCAAGAATCAAGCCAAACAAAGGTAAAATTTCTTTAGATTTACTTCAAACCTAGCTTATCCATGCTTTTGTTCTTGATTTCCATGGATGAATATTGAGTTATAATGATGAATTCAATTTTGAAAAATGCGTATGGAAGAGGAATTAATGTTGGATCGGCTTGATTCTAGACTATGTTAGTGTTTAGAGATGGGTTAGCATGTTAGTAAGCAAAACCATAAGAAAAAACTTGATTTTCAACATGAATGCTTCAAGGCCGAATTTCATAGGTTGTGTTTGGAAAATGAAATGATTTCATTTGAAATAAAATGAATTAAAAAATGACAATTTAAGGTGAAAAAAAAATTAAGTAGGAAAAATTACAATGCTAATGCATTGTAATGGCTGAATTTTTCCATGAAGAAATGGAAAAGTTTTAATACTAAAATTGGCACTATTTAAATGGTATGTTGTCACGACCCAATTCCCAGGCCATGACCGGCGCAAGGACCCAATGAGCAAAGCTCACTAAGCCCAAGCAAGCCTAATTTCACTTACTTTATTCCATACATGCTCGTGTGAGGCATCCACACGTAATGCACCCCGTGTGCATTACAATGCCAACTAACCGTGACATATCCAGTCACACATACACACACACACCCTTTCCGGGAGTGGACACAGCCAATTCACAATGGCATTATCAACATTAATATACATGCACTATACCAGTCATGTATTTAGCAATTTACATTGCTTACACATATACACATAATTAGATTGTATTCACAATACAATAAATACCCACGACTTCCAGCGGAGACATGTACAATAAAACGGGCAGCTATTGAATGCCTTATACATACCAGGAGATGAACTACAATGATCCCATGGTCTAGGAATCTACAACCTCCTGATCTGAAAACATGAATTTTTGAAAACGGTGAGTACAAAACTCAGTGAGTGAATATTAGAAGGGAACAAGCAATATTAGCCAGGACATTTGATAACCATGATGCACCGATTGAAAATGAGACAAAATTTTTTTTCTTCTAACTAATATTTAAACCCCTTTTTCCCAATTTACGACAATTCATATGCCATACAATCTTAGACATATATACTTGAAAATATGAACAATCATATATGTACACAAACACATTCATCTGAGCACTCGCAGGCGTTGCGTATCGCCGTCCCTACAAGCCCCTGGACAACAAATCACACTTCACCAATGTTCACGAGTGATAGTTTCCAGGAATCGTGGGCGTTACGTATCGCCGTCCCCACTTTGCTCAGTTTTCTGAATTTCTAGGAAATAGTGGGCGTTACGTATCGCCGTCCCCACTTTGCACACCATTTCAAGCATGTGCATTTTTCCTCTTCACACGTGCACGGTGGTAATAATTTCACAACACTTCTTAACAATGCATATAAATATCATAACAATGTACATATTTAGCACAATTAAATTTCACCTCAATAAAATAATATTTCATGCCTTCATGCATAACACATAATTTTATGCCTTCATGCATATCACATAATTCATCACATAAAATTATTTTAATCAAAGGCTTGTTCCCGGCACGTAATATTTTTTTTTAAAAGCTTTGGATAAATCATTTAATTATCCTAATCAATACAATATGCATTTCCCAAATAATTTGAAATGCAAATTCACTCACCGTCTGACAAATCCGGATTCCGGATGCTCTCGGATTAAAAATCCTCAATCACGATTCCCTTGCCTTTTCCGGACTTCTCACCACCTTAACACAAAATAAAATTAAGAAATTACTATAATGCCCCCAAACTAATATAAACTAATTTAAATTGCTAACGTATGATACGCAAAAGCAAAATCGCGTCCGATTATCTCTTTAACGTGGTATTGCCTAATTTCGACCGATTACCCGATTAATCGGCTATTATGTCCAATTTGATTCCGAATTGGCCCATTCTTTTTCTAATACTTTAATTCACCACAAAACATTCAATTAATGCCAATTTCAGCATCCAACATTTTCCATTTCTTTATGGAAAAATTCGGCCAATGCAGTGCATTAGCACTGAAAATTTTCCTACTACATTTTTCACTTGCATTTGTCATTTTCTAATTTCCTTCATTTCAAATGAAACCATTTCATTTGAAATGAACCAATTTTCCTCATGCACTCTCCACCCTAGGTTCGGCCTAATGAAGAATAACCATGACAATCAATTTCCTTCTTCCATTTTTTTCCATAATCATGCTTAACTACCTCTAAACACTAACATAGTTTAAATTCAATCCAATCCAACATCAAATCCATACTCATACCCATTTTTCAGAATTCATTCCATCATGATATCTCCATATTTAACCATAGAATTCAAGAACAAAAGCATAGATAAGCTAGGGTTAGAGGAAATCTAAAGAAAAGTTACCTTTGTTTTGCTTGAATCTTGAAAAACACTTGAAATCTATGGATTTTTGGCTAGGTTTTATGTTTTTCTCCTTTGTTCTTCTTTTTTTTCTTTCAATTCTGGTGGGTGCCGAATTTAGAGAGAGAAATGAGGGTTAAAGGCTGATTTTTATGGCTTAAATAATAAAATATAAAAGCTTGCCACGTGGCATCACGTAATTGGCCCGTTTTCTTTACTTTTTGACTTTTTCTTCCATTTATTCTCCACCATTTGATTCATCAAGTCAACATCTGATCCAAGGTTGATCATGGCTGGAAATAATGGTTCTGGTGATGGAAAATTACGATTTTACCCCCGAGATGGCAAAATTACGATTTTGCCCCTATACTCCGAAATGTACCGAAATTTCATTATTTTCACTATCCAACCTCAAATAACATCAATATAAATCAATATTACCCAATTGGGGCAAAATCCTTTCAAAAAAATTCACATTTAGCGCTCCGGTGGTAAAATTACCATTTTGCCCTTGTGCTCTAAAAACACCGGGAATCACCATTTTACACTGCTAAACATCATTTTATGATTATGGGATCATAACTGTATGTCACATAATTATTTTTGGTCCAATGTGACCAAATCTTGGTTAAAAATCTCCATAAATCAACAAATGAGAAAATGACCGTTTTGTCCCTAACCGGTCAATTTTCCCGATTGACTCCAAACTGGACCTTGAACTCTGAATCACTATTCTGACCTATTCTGTGGGTCTCAGAATTTTGAAATTCCTCTTAGAATTTCTATTAAACTAGTTGAAGCTCGATTTAACTTAATTGTACCATTAGGTACAATACCGGGTTTTCTAACAACTTAGACAGGGTCTCACATATGTGGTGAATTAAGGTATTAGAAAAAAAATGGTGCAATTTGAAATTAAATCGGACGCATTGGCCAATTTATCGGGTAATCGGTCGAATTAAGTCAACATCGTGTTTAAGTGATTGACCGAGTATTCTATGCATCCGTATAGAAATTAGGTTAATTTTATACCTAATTAACACCAATATAATAATTAAATTATTGTGCTATTTGTCAAGGTGGTGAGATTTTTGAAAAGGCAAGAAAATCGCACTCGAGAATTAACAGTCGAAGTGCTCGAATTCAACTTTCGAAAACCTATGAATGAATTTGCATTTCAAAAATTTATTTGGGAATTCTAATTAATTTGAAACGAAATGCGTGAATGATTATATTTAATTCCCATTTAAAAATGAATCCCGGGAACAAGCCTTTAGTGAAACATATTTTTATAATGTTAAATATGTTTGTGCTGAATTACGCTCATCTATATGATGCTTCCTTGTATTGTTAAGAAATTATGTGAAATTGATTGAGTTGAATTTGTGTACCTATATATGGTGCTTACATGTATTGTTAATAAATTTATGTGAAATCGATGTAATGGTGTGCAAAAAAAAAAATGGGATGCTGAGTGACCCCCATGCCTGAGTGAATAATGCACATGCCTGTAATGGTGTGCAAAGAGGGATGCTAAGTGATACCCCTCACCGAGAAATTCTCCACCCGGGAGTTGGGAAGGGAAGCTGAGTGATCCCTTTGCCTAGTGCTCTGAAAGGTCTCCACTCATGAGCTTGGCAACGATACTGAGTGGTCTTTGCTCGCCAAGTGCTCTGATAAATTTTTTTTTTACCACCAAGGACAGTGAAGACTTGGCGGTGTATATAATTGCTCATATCTTTGTGTATATATGTGTGACTGTGTGGTATGTGAGACCTTTGTTTGTGACGGTTTATGATAAACCGTTAATTTTGCTATCTCGCTTGATAGAATGATTGGTGAATGAAATTGTACGTGATATATATGCATATATAAATTATACGAGTTGTGAAACCCTTATTATGTGATGATTCGTAAATAACCGTCGATTTACTATTTTGCTAGAATGATCGGTGTAAATTTAAGGATGTCTAATCCTTGAATGCATAATAAATTTCTGGGGTAATTGGAAAGGGTTTAAATATTAGTTAGATCAAAAATTGTCTCGTTTTCAACCGGTGCATCATGATTGTCAAATTTCCTGATTGGGATTGCTTGTTCCTTTATAATATTCACTCACTGAGTATTGTACTCACATTTTATAAAAATTCATGTTTTCAGATCAAGAGACTGTTGGACCTTAGATCGAGGAGTCCTCGTAGTGCATCTCTTGGGTATGTGTCTGGCATTCAGTAGTAATCCCTTTTATTGTAAATGTCTCAGCTGGAAGTCATAGGTTTTTTTGTATTGTGAATACAGTCAAACAATGTAAATATGTGTATGCAATGTAAATTGCTAAATACATTACTGGTATAGTGCATGAATATTATTATCGATAATGCCATTGTGTTTTGGCTATGTTCACACCCAGAAAAGGTGCGTTTGTATGCATGATATGATAATGTTTGCTAAGCAAGCGTAAATGGATAGGCTTGCTTGGGCTTAGTGAGCTATACTCATTGAGCTCATGCGTCGGTCATGGCCCAAAATAATTGGATCATGACAACAAGTGGAATGATTTAAAGGTTTTTAGACTTGCAAATTTTACCACATAACAAAGAAAAGAGAAAGATGAGAAAAAGGTGAATGACTTAGACAAGTCACCCATGTGTGGATAAAGATGAGAAGTGAAAGTCATTCTTCTTTTAAGACTTATGCCTTGGGGGGTCCAACCATAAGAGAAGAAAGAAAAGAAAAAGAAGATTTGACAAATATTGTTCTTGTGATTATCCACCCACACCAAAGAAATAGCAAATGTCTTTACCTTGAGAATAAAATCGCACTATTGAGACAAAAAGGAAAGATAAGATCTGCTAGAAAGCCAATGAAGAAAGAAAGAAAGAAAGAAAAGGAATGAAAGAAAGAAAAAGAGACAAAGAAATAAAGGCACGGTGCGCACAAAAATGAAGAGAAAACAGTGAGGGTTCCACCTTCCCTTTTAAAACTTGTATTGCTTCATCAATCAAAAAATCTTCAATGCTTAAGAAAGAAGCCGTGGAGAGTCAATGAAGGAATAAAC
The DNA here is from genome assembly GCA_036013995.1 of Theobroma grandiflorum. Classification (NCBI taxonomy): domain Eukaryota; kingdom Viridiplantae; phylum Streptophyta; class Magnoliopsida; order Malvales; family Malvaceae; genus Theobroma; species Theobroma grandiflorum. Next base: position 14,230,806 of record CP142126.1, read on the forward strand.
TCAGTTTTGGTGATTTAAGGAAGGAACGGTAAAGATTTTGGTTTTTTTCTTTTTTTAGCTTGAGCAGTCTTTGAAAATGAGTTGATAACTAAGAGGAATGTTTTATGGCAACAAAGATTGGTTATATTTGGAGACCATTTAGTGACATGCAAGCCACCAAACCGTGGGTACCTGGTAAATTTAAAGTGAAAGCATAATGGTAAGTTTAATGCTATATTTTGAGGTCCATGGCTAGTTTGATATTGTGAGAAATAATTGTACAATTGTTGACAACTTGGTGAGTGAAATATTGGAGGAGTATTGAAATTATGAATGCTAGTATGCTTGGATGAATATTGACGTTATGTGTGGTGGTAACATATGAATATAAATTATGGTGCACGCAAACCTAGAAAAATGCTTGATAAAATTAGATTTATAATTACTGCCATGCATGAGTACATAAGAGAATTATGTTTGAATGGTTGCTAGGAAACGTGTAAAAAGACGAAGTGAGCTGTGGTGGCATGCCGGACAAGTTAAGAAGTGCCCAGCAAATAGGATTAGCTATATATGCGTATGAACCAATAGCGACATAGCATCTTGCTATTATGAAGTGAGCAGGGGATGCTTATTTTAAAATTTTCATACCTATAAATATATATATATATAAATATATATGTATGTATGATTTACTTAAATGCAAAATCGTGGAAAACATCAGCTAGTAGAATTCAAGGAATTTTGTGAATGTTTAAATGGTTGGAAATGCTTTGATTATATGTATAAAAGCTAGATACATAAAGTGTTTTCAAATTTGGGGAACCAGTCTTTATACTATGATTTTCTTTCAAATATGCCTCGATGTTTTTGCAATGTGCAATCATGAAATAAACACGTGTTCACCATGCAGATTTATGCATTAACTTCAAGCAATGATTTTACATTACACAGCTTATAGGGGTTTTGAAATGAGCTTTTGAAAATGTAATTCGATTTGTAAGCAGTTTTACTAAACCAAGAGATTCAAGAGTAGGCCGAATGTTACTTCAGTTAACTATGACCCTTGTGCACGAGTGAGCTCTAGCTAAAGAACCTTCAAGTCATCGACGGGCTGTTAGACATGGCTGGGGCCATGGTCTGTGATATGTACGTGGCTAGGCCACCAATGATATATGCGGTTGCGATCGCTTGATTTCTCTGATGTTAGCCAACATCATTGAGACTGTCATGGCTATGGGATCTAGTGAAGCGAGGCTCCTGGATGTTATTACGTGGAAGCGGGTCCACGAGTTTTATTTTATCTCCTACTTGAGATTAAAATCTTTTTGGGGTTTTGTTTTTAAAACTCGTATTTCTACTCATGGTGAGAACTATGCGATTTTCAATAGCTCCCCTATTTATACAATGATGCGGATTTAATGCCTCATGTATGATATGATTTACGGACTTGCTTATAAGTTTTCGAAGGTTAAAATTTTGAGAGCAAGCATGTTTACATTAATTTGGTTTCAATAAGCTATAAAAAATGGGGTTTCAATGGCAGAAACTTTTATTCGCACTAGTTATGATATGTACATATTGATGGTTTTAATTAATTATCCTGTATTAAATCTCTTGATTTGCATGTAAGGCACATAACCCTTTTTTAAGTTAAATTGTTTATATATTCTTACGTTTTTAACATTCAAATTCTTGACGTTAGCTTATTTTCAATTTACACCCTACTCACAGAGTTTATGATCACTGAGTCTGTGAGACTCACCACTTTTCATTTTCTTTTGTAGATAGGTGATCATTGCAAGCAGGTTGTCTAGTGCATTTTGTTTTACTATGACATAAGTAATGGCATCTCTTAGCCGCAAACTCAAGTCACTCCGTTACCTAGGGTCATGTCACGTAAAACTGTTAAACGTTATAAAATATTATTAAAGGAATAGACATGTATTTCTTAAAAACTTTGTGGTTGTGTGTGGAACACTAGTATAATGTTAAATTAAAGATATTTGTTTATCGACTTTTGAGATATTGGTATTTAGTAATTCAGTATGAAATTTCGAATGTTTACTTGGATTGAGTAAAGGATAACATCGTTAACATTAGTCGATTGTATTCATACAAGTATATCTGATGTAATTAACATGAATTTCAAGTTAGGCTTGTTCGAGATTTGACGGGTTTACTTGTAAGTCTCAAATGTGAGTAACTATCGGGACAGAGGTTGTTACAATTACACTCACTAAGGAGTATAGTGCATTAATCCAAAATACGCTTCCACCAAAGCTTGCGGACCCAAGGAGTTTCTCTATCCCTTGCTCAATTGGTAATGTTAATTTTTCAAAAGCTTTGTGTGATTTGGGTGTTGATGTCTTAATTATTCTTGTGTTTGTTGCTAGGAGAATTGGATTGAAGGAGATTCAACACACTGTAGCCAAATTGCAAGTTACAAACAAGACAATAAGGCAGCCTTTTAGGATTATAATGGATGTCTTGATTAAAATGGGTAAATTATACATTCCACTGGATTTCCTTGTCCTTGAGATAGTGGAAGATCAAGAGGTTTTGATCATACTGGGACATCTATTCTTAGCCACTGTAAGCGCACTAATCAATGTAAGGGAAGGCTGAATAACTTTTAAAGTTGGAGAGGAGGTAGTTAAATTTACTATTTTCAAAGCACCTAAATACCTTTCCTCAACAACTCAATGCTATAAAGTGGACTTAGTTGATAAAGGTAAAGGTAATCCTACTTAACACCTTACAACTAAGCAAGCATTAATTCTTGAATCAGAGCCATCGACACCACAACTCAAAGCTAAACAGTGTCATGATGAGCATGATCCACCATCTTCAATTAATCTTGATGTTAAGGTGGGGCAACAAATGTTACTGACCAAATTGGTTAAGCTTATTCCATGGAAACAAAAATCAAAGTGGTCATGTTTGTACAAGGTGGTTAAGGTCTATCCTTGTAGTGTTATGGATATTTGTAATAAAGCTACTGGAACATTCAGAGTGTATGGCCAACATCTCTAGCAATACTTGGGAGGTGAATTGGATAGCTAAAGATCCTCAATTACTTTAACAGAAACAATAAAGGGCTATCATAATCAAACTAGTGACTATGAAGAAACATTTCTTGGGACGTAACCTCAGCTATATGCTTTTAGATTTCGCTATTATTTTAGTTAGTTTTTGTTTTTTTTATTTATATAAGTAGTTATAACCTCTCCTTAGCTTGTTTCGTTGAGTATGCAAGTTTGGAGTGCATGACGATAAGGAAAAAGAAAATTAGAGCTTTCAATGCACTAGCACCATTGATAGGGGAGTTTGTTTTCTTTATTTTTTTTAACTTTTCACATTGAGGACAATGTGCAATTTAAGTTTGGGGGAAGGTTTTATTGTTATTAGTTTTTGTGATAATTTTAGGTTAGTTTATTTTCATAATTTTTTAAAAAAATTTTATGCATCTTTGAAGATCTTGAGCTAGATTTAATTGCGTCAATTTCTTTTAATTTATCTATCCAATGATTAGAACCTAGTTATATTCTTGTCTTGACTATTTGAAACATGTGAATATTGTTTGAGTGTTATGTAAATTTTTATGCTAAGCTTCATGGTTTGGATGAGATCTCTACATTTTGAGCACCATATCTTTTGCTTAGATTCATTGTATGTATTTAGAGAAAGTTTATGTGAATGTGAATTTTTGGATTATGTATTGAGTTTCATAATTTGTTTGATTCTCTTTCAATGCAAAATTCTAGACTATACTTAGTTAAAGAGATGATTTAGGCTATTTTTGGACCGATCGAGCCTTTTGTAGCCTTCATTTACATAAATTATCTTTAGTTTCCCCCTTTGAGCCTAATGACTCCTTTTCTTTGTTTGAATACTTAATTTTCAACAATTCTTGCATCCCTCATTCCTAAATGTATAAGTCAGTTTAAGAAGTATTATAAGTTAAATAGTGAAAAAGGTAGTAAAGGTGAAAAATGATGAAAAGTTCAAAAATATAATTGTATTTATCTCACTACCCAACAAAAGGAATAAGTTTGGGAGTCTGAAATTGAGAAAAACAAGAAGGGAAAGAAAAAAGAAGAAAAAGAATGAAGAGTTGAACAAAACAAAATTTTTTATGAAAAATGGGTATACTAGGTAAAGGAAAATAAAGCTCTAAATAGGTCCTAGATTGATTATATGTTTAAGGTGATTTGAGTTGTACATTATCTCATATCCAACCTTAACCCTAACAATACATTACAAGCTAATTAAAGTCCAATTGATCTTTAACCTAGTGCTAGTCTACGTCAATGGAGAGAGAGATGAAAAGCAAATTTATGGAATTTAATTACTAATTTAAATTTTGAATGAATATAAACTTATCCAGATAGTATAGTGTTTTAGGTGAAAAAATTGCACACACACATGAAAATCCACTTAACGATAAGCTTGCATTTGAATTTAAACATGAACTTGAATACATTTGTGTGTTGTTTAGAATAGTGGATTTGGATCAACATTTGAGGATGTTATAGGTGATTATTGAATCGATGCAATTGATTTCTCAGTAAATGTTTTCTTCATTTAAGTTATTGCATTTTATTTTATGTTTTGCTTGAAGACTAGCAAAATCTTAAGTTTGGGGGTATAATAACTTTATTATATAGAGTTATTTTGACACATTTTGGGGACTTAAGTAACTAGATCTTTGAGATTTTAAGTTCGAATTTTGACATTTTAGGTATGTTTTTAGTTTAAGTTTGATTACATGTTGAGTAGTTAATTTAAATTATTTTAGTTTAATTTTATGTTATTTTCTTTTAAATTACTTTAAAAGTAGTTAATGTTGATTTCTCTTATTACTTTTGTAAGAAATTGGATAAAAATGGCTTATTTGATGAAAATTTGTGCAAGTGTGGTGATGGCTTCATTTGTATATATGTCAGTATTTTGACCATATCTCTCTATAAAAAACTACATTTACACCAATTGATTTCCAATTTAACTGAAGAATAACATTGATCTTGCTTTGGTTCAGCTTTGGTGAAATTGGCCCCTTGAGTTGATTGAGCATTTGGGGTAAACAATAACAAAATTCAACTTCTATGATATGAGTTTAGCTCATGGTTGAAGGATTTGAGCTTAAGTGTTGGATTGTTAAGATTTGATTATTTTTAGAAAAATTAGCATTTTTCTAAAGTTAGGATTTAACTAGTTTTGTAATGTTTTGATGTGTTTAAGGAAAGATTGAGTCATTTGGACATGTTTATGAGTTGAAAAATGGTTGAAGGCTGACAATCAAAGCTTGGCTGGGGAATACCTCCCATTTGTCAATGTGAGTAAGGAAACTTTATGCATAGGAGCATAATGACTAGAGTGCATGTATGCTTCTATAATGAAAATGCATGATGTATGTTATGTATAAGCCATAAGTATGTCTAGTGGTAGAATTCCTAGACTAGATAATAATTATGAATGATGTGATATGCCTAGAGATAGTATGCCTTGGCCAATGATGTTAACATGAATGTGTACATTATAAATACATCTAGAAATGTTATGTCTAAACTAGTGAATGTTATGAGAATTATGTGAATTACCTAGAAGGATTGTCTTAGGCTAAATCATTGATATGTCCATGATTATGTACTTGAGATAAGAAGTAAGACATGATTACAAATGATTGAATATGTAATAATGGCTAGCATGATGAGCGATGATATGATGTGAGATATGTATGTTCCATTTGTGGATGATTCTAAACGACAATATGATGTAAAATGTATATGTTCGGTCCATGAATGATTCTGGACGAGGTATATTATGTGGCTGAATGTGTCCATACCCTTGTGACTATTTATGTTTTGCCAGTAAGGATGGTGATTTTGGCTCACCTGTGATTTCCACTTGCTGTGCGATGATGATTTATGATGCCTACAGGAATGTTGATAAGTAAGGATAATGGTGTCATTCTGTTGGGTTTGGCTATGGACAGCATACTCAAAATGCGTAGCGGAAAGAAAATTAAAAATCATAATTTAAACAACAACCAAAATGCCTCCACCCATGGATCGCCTTGGTGATATTTAACACATAAAAGCACTAAATAAATTATATTTCAAAAAGTTACCTTGCTAAGTAATTTCATAATCACAATAGCACTTCCTGAAGCAATCCGGCGAACACCACAAGGAGCAAAAACCCTAGCCAATCAAGTGCTTAGCCTCCAATGGTAGCACACACGATTGCATTGAACCTTCAACAAATGAGGGAGTTTTTAACTATACTTTGTGCTAGCAAAGAGGACAACAATTGTCCTTTTCTTCTTTTTCATAATCTTGGTCAAACCTCTCTTGAAAATTGCTTCATAAGTAATTTTCTCTTTTACACAAAGGGAGTGGTGGCAAAGAGAGAAAACGCTTCTCTTTTTCTGAGAAAAACTACGTTCTCTTCAATTGTGAAAAAACTCTCTTGAAAATTGTTAAAAGGTGACTTATATAGTTAGGTTAAAATAACTTCAATTTTGCAATTAAGCCCTCAATATTATGACCATTATAATATTGGGCTCATTACTTAATTAAACTCTTTTAATTAAGTCCTTGGAAATTAAAATCAAAATTAATTTCCTTTATATTTTGCAATCAAGGCCTTATAATTATAACTATTTATAATTATGTCTAAAACTTAATTAAACTCTTTTAATTAAGTTTATGGAAGTTAATTACCTAATATGTGATTTAAGTCTAACTTAAATCATCACTCTCCCAATTTAATTCAAATGCAATCATTGTGGGTGACCCATTAGGTTCCTAACATGTTGGCAATGGAATTGATTAATGACTCAATTGATTAATATAAATTTCAATCAATTAATTTATAATCAATTCCATAGACCAAGATTGGCATCTAGCAATGCATCATGGCCACCCAATTGTTAGGAGAGTCAAAAGGTTCTTTAACAACCTTTCAATGTACAGTCTATCTGTGTAATTCATTCCCTCATCATATATCCCAGAGATGATAAGAGCTTGGTACAGTGTCTACTCTTATTGACCTCTATATTTATTCCTGCAGTTATAGCATTAGCTTTATAGAGAGTTATGAAACATTTTCATAATCTCCATGTCGCATTGGCCAAGGACTTCACTAAGCTAATGTTAACCAAGAACTGATAGGATATGTCCTCTAAAACACTTGAGGTGATGATTCGTATCTTGACCACTCATTTGCCGTCACATGCTTCATACTATACCCAAAAGCATCATGTTTTGGCATCCTTGGTTAGGCACCCGTAGGGATGAAATCAAAGCATAGCATTCCACATATAAGACAACCTGGTGTCTCAAGTCTAGGGAGTATTTACACGACTAACTCATGAGAACTGTTGCATAAACACTGGAGTGTATTACCAAATGCACTTTTCATGGCGGGTCATGTTCAGTGAACTTACTCTCCTAGGCAAGCACCTATATTCTAGTTTCAAGTATCTCTATACTTCAATCTATGAGATCGATTGCTTACTTCCAAAGTAAGGAACATAGAATATACCAGTTTCTAAACATCATGGATGTCCAGTCTCAATGATACATTGACTAGGAACATTTTGAGATTATGCTTTGATGCATAAGAATCTCATAACTACAACCCATTACAGTTTCCTTGCAAGGCATATTAATCTCATGGACTTCATCGAATTAGACTTATAACTCATTATAATTGTTGTCTTATTGATGAAGGAAAACCTTTAATCATTCAACATGAATGATACTATTGCATGATTGGAATAAAGCCTTAACTAATCCTAATTGGCTGCAAGGCTCATCCCAACACATTCCACCTACGATTCTCGCCTGTAATGTTATAATGCCAATTGTCGAGATTAGTCCAAATGATAATTATAGACTCTGCGATTAACTTTGACAATGGGGCTCAACAAGACTCCGTCTATCACGACCCGGAACTCTCATCGAGCTTGTGACAACTGTCGCTATGTCCCGATAGACACTCATTACCTAAAATGCCAACCGAGACCTCGCAAGGCTTTACATCAATTTTCGCATCTCCCCTTTGAGCAATTGTCACTACTTGGAACTCCTATCGAGCCTGTGAGAACCGTCGCGACGTCCCGATAGGCACTTATTACCCAAAATACTGATTGGAACCCCGCAAGGCTTAGCATCAGCTTTCACATCTCCTCGGTGAGCGACAGTTATAAAATATCATATTTCGAAGAATCATATATCACTTTCATATCAAAACATTAAAATATTATTTTCTGGCTCACAAGGGCGTTTTCGTCATTTATCGCTGAAACTTTCGAAACCAACTAAAAATGTAGTAATCAAGTGGAAAACACATATGTCATAAATTAAAATAAATTTAGATATATAAAACACTCTTATTGAGTAAAATTATAACTATTAAAATATAATAAAAATATTTAAAAAAATATACTAATTTCTTATAAAACAATTTTTATAAAAGTATCGGTAAATAATTTTTTTAACGTAAAAGTTAAATATATTCATACATATTATAATGTAGATAACCGAAGTATAAAATTACTTTTACAATGACACGTGGGTCCCCGACTGACCAAATGTAATGGAAACAGTGCACCTACGGTCTCAAGAAGTGCAACTCCACAAGTAACTCTTTACCAAGTCTGCTATCTACAGACAACTTCGATCTTGTAATGTGGGAAAAAGAGGGTGGTGAGATTATGAAATCCCAATGAGTAAACAGATACTATCAAAAACTATCTAAAGTCGACTAAATTGAGAAAAATTCAAATTTATTCTTCGTATTACAGTCCATCTATTCTCGACTCATTTCAATCGAGTAAAATAGAATCATTTTACTCGAATAATTAATATGGCTTATGCATCTCTTAAATACTTGGCTCATGCCAAAATCATTCTCGGGGATACCCCGGTTGAGGTATCTGACCGAGACCGCCAAGTTTGTTCAGTGTAGTACACACATGAACATATTTTTACATTTGAAAATCTAGCCATTCTTTGGCGTTGGCTGAGTCTCACTTTCGTGCGGTGGTCCATGTGAAGTGCACTCAAATCTTTACCTCCTGACACACCCCACACACGGCTCTTTGATCGAGGTAAGGTATATCTGATTCTGTGCCCCCTCTCTTAGACTGGTCCACAAAACCTCCACTATAAGGATTATGGATTATTTTATCTACCACTTGATTTATAAAGTCTTTATCTGCATGACATGGTGATTTGTTGCAACCTAGCCTCTCAAGGCTGAATACACAATATTTGTAATTCTAACATGAAAATCAGTTTATCCATTCATGCTCATATATTGTCATAAGCCATTAAGTTTAAACACAATTTATAATACAACAATAAATAATCTCCAATTACTCTATTTTTCAAAATCATCATTTAATTTTTGAAAAATTCATAAAATCATTTTATAAAATCACATTTATTCATAAAGCATAACAATTTACCATTTAAACCCATTTTACCATAAAATTTCAAATTTTAATAAAAACTACTCTAGAAAATTAAGACAATAGTAAGTTTACTCACAATACTAGGAGTTCGAAATACTTTTTTTTCTCGATTCTAGAGTACAATCTCTTACCCGCACCAAATAGCTCACCACCTATCAATAATACACAGCAAACAATTCACTAAATTGGTGCTAAATTGACATAAACCAAATCAGGCTCAATAAATGCATGAAATGGAATGCACACTACTCGGTAACTATCTAAACATGGTGTTCAATGTAGCCTCAATTGTGCACCCAATTGTAATGATATTGGCCCAATTCGATTTACTATCCAATTAATTGGCTAATATACTAAATCCAACTCCAAATAAATTCCATTTTTCTTCCAATTCCCCCATTTATCAAACACTAACCAATTACCATGAAATGTTACGAAATCACTCTCACATCCCATTTTGGCAATATTCAGCCATATTAGTGCATTAACACTAAAATTCTTCCTACTTAATTTTCTCACCATAAATTATTATTTTTTTAATCAAATCTCTTAAATTTAAATCAATTTCACCATCAATAAACCTCATTGAAAATTCGGCTAACTAAGTGTCCACTAACATTAAGATTTTTCAAGCATGATTCTCATACCACAATTCATCATTTTCCAAGCCATTTCTCTTGAAATAAAATCAATCCACCACACACACACACAACATGGGACATTCGGCTATTGAAAGTTAGTGGGGGAAATGAAATTTTCCTTGTTGTTTTGCTTTTAAACATGATAAACGAATTAAATACACTAACACACCTCAAAATTAAACAATTTCCAACATCATTCTCTCACCATACCCATTCGGTCAGCCACTAATTGCTTATGAAAATATGCAAGTCAGCCATGGAAATGAGAAAATAAAGTATGGGTATTGTAGACCTCAAGTAAAAATAAAGAATTTTTAGTTTACCTTGCTTGATTCCTTGGATTTTCACACTTTCCCCTTGATTTTTCCCACCTAGGGTTTTGTTCTTCCTTTGGTTTCTTTTCTTCCTTGCTTGGCCGAATATGGAAGTGAAAATGAGGGTTTATAGCTGATTTTTTTCAACTAAATAATAAAATAATACAAGCTTGACACGTGGCATAATGTGATTGGTCTAAAATTTAAATATTTGACTTTTAGACTTAAATTGTCTACCACATTTTTATGCCATGTTTATCCATTCCCACAATGATTGAAATCCACAAATTTGACAAATGTTGGGGGTGAAAATTACCATTTTGCCCTTATGCTCTGAAAATACCGAGAATGAAAATTTTTCACTGTCAAACCTCATATTATCCTCCAAATGATCAATCTTGGTTAAAAATTTTATCAAACAATCAAATTTAAATTTTAGGTGGCAAAATGACCATTTTGCCCCTAATCGATCAATATTCTCGATTAACCCCAAATCAGCCCTCGAACTCCGAATCTCCATTTTAAGTCATCCCTGGACTATAAAATTCCCAATTTCACCTTAAAATCTCTATTTTAACTAGTTCGAGACATAAATCGACTCAGTTGTACTTCTAAGTACAATACCGACTTTTATCTTCTTTTTCGAGATATTCTAGTGTGTAGGCATAATGTCAATTATATGCATGACATGACAGATATTTGAGAGTTGGGCTTGACAGCAATAATTACTAAATATCATATTTTAAAAGATCACAAGTCATTTTCAAATCAAAACAATAAAAAAAATATTTTCTGTTTCATAGGGGCATTTTGGTCATTTTTCTCAAAATTTTCAAAACTAGTTAAATATGTAGTATATAAGTGAAAAACACATATTTCGTGATCAAAAATATGTTTTGCTATCTAAAACATTCATTTTAAGTGAAATTGTAGCTATTAGAATATAATAAAAATATTTAATAAAATATTCCATTTTCTTGTAAAATAATTTTTATAGAACTCTGCGTAAATAATTTTTGTAGCGTAAAAGCAAAATAAATTCATATATACAGTAATACAGATAACCAGAATATGTAATTTAATTTACAATGACACGTCTAAAAGTAATGAAAACTGTGAACCTACAGTTTTTGAGGATGCAAGTCCAACTGAAGCCCTCAACAAAATGGGCTATCTACCGACTATCCTGAGCCTGAAATGAGTGAAAAGGAGGGTGGTGAGATTATATAATCCCAATGAGTAAACAAATATCATCTAAATCATCTAAAGTCGAGTAATAGCAGATAATCAAAATATCCCATGATAATACGTTTTTCATAACTTGAAGTTTCATCCCATCCCATGTAAACAATTGTGTTTCATTAAATTTTCAACAAGGCTTATGACTTTCTCATAAATTTAGCTTATAAAACTCGTGGACACTTGATCGTCATCAGAGTCCAAATGAGTCCACTAAGGCTATGAAAACTTTATATATGCATAAAACACATTTTTGCATTTGAATGCACAGCTGTTCCTTCGCGTTAGCAGAGTTCACCCTCACGTGGTAGTTCGGCATGACGTGAACTCTAATCATACCTCAGGAGATACCTTACGCGCCTCTCCAACCAAGGTAAAAATATATACTCGGATTTCGTACCCCTCTAATAGGCTGGTCCACAGAACCCGCCACTGCAATGACCATTCGATAACCCACCAATTCAATAAAAGTTTAGCAGCATGACATGGCTAATATTGATAGGTCTGGGTCCCCATCACTAAACTACTGGCCATGCTCCTAAGAGCAAGCTCAACACAGGTCCCGCAGAACCTTCTCGCCAAGTTTTGAATCCCAGACCTTTTCAAAATTTCCCCGAAAGGGAACACCTTTAACCATTTCAAATCCAACCACTCGTACCCACATTATCATAAGCCATTCAATTCAAATCATAAATTTATAATACAGCAAGTGGTCTCCAATTACTCCATTTTCAAAACCAACATTGCATTTTCAAGACAATTTATAAAATCATTTTACTTAATCACATTTTGTTTATAAAACATAAAAATTTACCCTTTAAACACATTTTCCATAAAATCACATAGACACATTGAAATTTACTTTAGATAAATAAGATTATGATAACGTTACTCACAATAATGGGAATCGAATTTGGGATACTCCAATTCTTGATCCTCGGGTACTGCCTCTTTACTCTTGCCTGAATGCTTACCACCTAGACATAATGCACAATAAGCAATTTCCTACATTTGTGCTAAACCGTTATATAACCAATTCAGGCTCTATACTAATGCATGAAATAGGGTGTGAAATGTTCGGGTAACCATCTAAGTACGGTGTTCTATATGAGTTCAATTATGTACCTAAATAAAACGGTATAGGCTTAATTCGATCTATCACCCGATTAATTGGCCAATACATCCAATTCAACTCTAAAAATTTCCATTTCTCTCCCAATACTCCAAATCATTAAACACAATTTAAATAACTTGAAATATCACAAAATCATCCTCACATTTTCTCTTGGAAAATTCGGCCATTGAATGTTCACTAATACTAAAATTTTCCATACTTGATTCTCACACTATAAATCATTAATTCCTAACCAAATCACTTGAAATAAAAATCAAATTCATCACCATTATGCCATATGAAAAATTCGACCATTAAGTGTGGGTGAAGGACATAAAATTTTCTTGCTTGTTTTTCATTCCACATATCACCAATCCATCAAAAATACTAGAATATCACATATTCTAACTAAATTCATCATCAATCCTTCACTTGTGAAATTCGACTATTAAAGGTTTAGTGTGGAATTTATGACTTCCATGCTAAACTTCATCATTTTCAGTTTCCATCACCACCATTCATTAAATTCTAACTAATTAACAATAGATATCAAAAGATTCATCATCATATTTTCTTCATGAAATTCGACCAATAAAGAATGCTTGAAGAACATGTGATTTCATACTTGATTTCTACACCTAACACCATAAGATAACTAAAAGCACTTAAATAACTTAAAATCCATCTAAGTAATTCATCAAATTTTCTCTCTCTAAATTCGGTCAACCATGAATCCATCATGAAATCATGTGATTCAACCATGGAAAATGCAAAAGAATGCACGGGAAAGCTAGATCACAAGCTAGAATCAAGAAATTTTACCTTTAATCGGTTGAATCCTTAAAATCCAATGATTTTCTCTTGAAATTTGCTCTCTAGGGTTTGTTCTTCCTTTCTCCCTTTTGTTTCTTGCCTTAGCCGACCATGAGGAATGAGTTAAGTGAGGTGTGAGCTGATTTTTAAAGCCAAACAATTAAAGGTTACAATTTTGACACATGTCACCATGTAATTAGTGCATGTGTCATACTTACCCATTAAGCTTTCTCTCTCCACCACTTAAATTTCTTCATTTATCCATAATAATAATGGGTAAAATTCATGTGCTAGACAAGTGTTGGGTGGTACAAAATTACGATTTTGCCCTTATGCTCGAAAAAATGTCAAAATTAAAATTCTTCACTTCCCAAACCCAAATTATGTTCTAAATAGTCAATCTTGATCAAAAAATTCTTCCAATATTCCAATTTTATCCTTGGGTGGCAAAATGACCATTTTACCCCTACATAGTAAAAATTCCAATTTGACTCCAAATCAGTCTTCGAACTCTAAGTTACCATTTTAAGTCATTCTAGGGTTTTAAAATTCTCAATTTCATTTTAAAATCTTTATTTGAACTTGTTCGAGGCTTAAATAACTTGTTTGTACCACTAGGTACACTACCGACTTTCGATGATTTTTTCGAGACCTTTCAAGTATACAACATGTTGTCAAGCACACGAATGACATGGTAAATACTTTAGAAGGTCGGGCTTGACACCGTCGTTTTCTTTGACAATGGGCAATGACATGACTTTGTCGTTCGCTACAACAATGGGGCGTGACTTGATATTGTTTGTTATCCGTTGGTTGGCCATCGTACATGACTATGCGATGTCCAAGGAGGACCATTCTGTGATATGATGTGATGATTGTGAAGTGGCATGCCTTAGGATTTGAAACGTGAATTATGTTACATGATGTTTATGAAATGATGATTAATGTAAAGGCTTGAGGTAAGAGACATGAATATATGATTGTGATCTATGATGCAATAGAAGCCTATTAAGCTGTAAGACCCTATTGAGGTTGTTAAAAGCCAGTATTGTACCTAATGGTACAATTAAATTGATTCGATCCTTGAACTAGTTTAATAGAAATTCTAAGATGAATTTGAAAATTCTAAAACTTACAAAATGACTTAGAATGATGATTCGGAGTTCAAGGTACAGTTTGGAGTCAATCGGAATAATTGACCAATTAGGGATAAAACAGTCATTTTGCCATTTAAGAACAAAATGGAGATTTTTAGCAAAGATTTGATCACATTTGACCAAGAATAATTATATTAAATATAATATGATTATTGGAGTATAAAATGAAGTTTAGTAGTAAAAAATTATGATTCTCGGTATTTTTAGAGTACAAAGGCAAAATGGTAATTTTGCCACTAGAGGATGTAACGGGAACTTTTAGAAAAGATTTTGACCCCATTAGATTAAGATTGATCAATATTAGTGTTATTTGAGGTTGAAAAGTAGAAATAATGTAATTTCGGTACATTTCAGAGTATAAGGGTAAAATCATAATTTTTTCACCTCGGGGGCAAATTTGTAAATTTTTTGGCCCAGCACTTGTCAAGACCAAAGAATTTTATTTATGGTAGGATTGGATAAATACAAGAATAATTGTGGTGGAAAATTCAATAGAAAAAGTCAAATAATTAAAATAATGGACCAATGGCATAATGCCATGTGTCAAGCCTTAGTATTTTAATATTAAAGCATAAAAATCAGCCCATAAAACCTATTTTCTCTCACCATATTCGGCCTAAGCAACCAGCAACAAGAACAAAGGAAGAACAAAGGGGAAAAAACAAAAATTTGGTCAAGAAATCAAAGGATTTCAAGGATTTTTCAAAGATCAAGCAACATAAAGGTAAAATTTCTTTAGTTTTGCTTGATACTTAGCCTACCCATGCTTTACTCCTTATTTTCAATGGTTGAATATTGAGTTATCATGATGAATTCAATTCTGAAAAATGGGTATGGAAGAGAAATTGATGTTGGATTGGCTTGATTTTGGACTATGTTGATGTTTAGAGGTAGTTAACCATGTTTAGAAGCAAAACCATAGGAAAAATATTCTTTTTCCCCATAAACCTTCAATAGTCGAATCTTGCTTGATGTGTATTGATGATGGATTGATTTTGATTCAAGTAAAATGGTTGAGGAATGTTGAATTAGGGTGAGAAAACGAAGTAGGGTGAATTTTAGTGTGAATGCCACACCATGGTCGAAATTTTCAAGAAAAATTGTGAAGATTTTAGACTAAATTTTAGGTAAATTGGCTTCTAGTTTGGATGATATTTCATGGTATTTGAGTGTATTATGATGAATTAAGGATATAAAAATTAAACGAGAATTTTCGGTACGAAAATACAAATTTTTACCTAATAGGGGTAATTTTGTAATTTATGGCCTAGACTGATAATTTGCACCATATTTGTAGACATTAAGTTAATTTGGATATAATTAAGGTATAGAAATTGAAAGAAATCAATTTAGAACTTATTTGGAGATTTTAGAGAATTAAATCGTGTAACGTACGCATTAGGCCGAATATCGCGTTTAAATGATTTTTCGGACAATTGCATAGCATTTTATGCATTCATGTAGATTTGTAGAGCTCGAAATAATTTATGATAAATTGATACAATTTATTGAATTTTGTGTCATGGATTATGGATAGGTGGTGAGTAGACTATTGGTGGAACTACAGAAATTGTACTTGAAAATTTGGATTAGGAGTATAACGACTCCTAGTACAGTGAGTGAACTTGCATTTCAAATTGTTTTAGGAAATGTACATGTATTGAGATGAAATATTTGAATGATTTTATCCTAATTTTCTTAAAATACGTGTTGGGGAACAAGCCTTTGATAAAAACGTTTGGATGTTGTGAATTGTGATTTGCATAAAGGCATGAATTCATGTGCCCCTATAATATACTGCTATATATATGTGTAGATGTGTGATATGCATTGACAAATAATATTGTGTGACAATTATAATCGTACATGTGCACGATGTAGGGGAGCACATGTCGGTGATGATGGGTGCGGAGATATGGAGAATGATATTGCCTGTGCACGATAACTCTAGCTATGTGCACAATGTGAGGGTTGCACATGAGCTGGTGAGATAATGGTGATATTTGTGTGTGTATATGTGTGAATTTGAGTACTCCTTCATTGTAAATTAATTTGAATTGAGGGGAAAGGGTTTGAAATTAAATTGAATTAAAATGGTTTTGTTCCAATTGTGTGCATCATGGTTTTAAATCATTCCTGGATATTATTGCTTGTTCACACTGAGTTTCATACTCATAGTTTTTAAAAAAATTCATTTTTTCAAATCAGGAGACTGTTGGACCCTAGATCGAGGAGTCCCCGTAGTGTGTCTCCTGGGTTGAAGGTGGGCATTCAGTAGCAACTTTTCCCTTTTATTGTAAATTCTCTGCTGGAAGTCATGGGCCTTTTGTATTGTGATTATGTACATGTAATGTCCATTGTCAAATTTTATGTTTGATCGGTATATATGTGCATATTTTATCTATAATGCCATTGTGAGTTGGCTTTGTGCCCACTATGTACGATGTGTGTGGATGTCTTAGTCGAGAAGACATCAAGTAAAAAAAAATAAGCTTGCTTAGGCTTGGTGGGCTATGCCCGTTGGGCCCTTGCGCCGGTCATGGCCCGAGAATTGGGTCGTGACAGACTTGGTATCGAGCCCTAGGTTGTTTAGGTCCTAGGGTGTTATTGTCAGGTCCAACGGAGAGTCGGGTCTTTATGTGAGATCTCTTTATTATGAACTGTGAGCTGCGGTAAATTTCATAATCAAGGGACCGCATAAATTCCCAATCTTAGAAACCACATTATTTTCTTAATTGTGTTTAATAATGGGTGTTGCTTTTGTCTAGGTAAGAATGCCACCTAAGACACGAGCTACCTCGAAACGAATGGGGGAGCAAGATGCCCCTATTGAGATGACTAATAGGCCACAGGCACCCACCCATAGGGGGCGAGGTAGATGTGGCAAGGTCGCTAGGCTGGTGAGGACGGATACACCCGTGAATAGGAAATAGGAGAGATAGCCATTAGGTGAGGCAAATAGGCCACCGACTTGGGGCATTACTGTTGAGGACTTGGTGGCACTTCTGCAATGAGTTAATTGAGTTGTAAAAGTGATGGCAGCCCATATGGATGATATACAAAAGGTAGTGGAGGGGAGACACGTAGCACAAGCGTCCCCTAGTTCACAAGGCCAGACCGACCACTAACCTCCAAAGGGTGAAAGAGGTCAGGTAGAGGTTTCACTCCCTCATTTTCTGAAACTTAAGCCTCCATCGTTTACTGGGTCGGATACATATGAGAGACCCCAAGTTTTCTTGGATAAGATGGAAAAGACTTGTAATGCCTTAGGATGCTTTAGCGTTAGATCAGTGGAGCTAGCAGCTTTCCAATTGAAAGATGTAGCACAAGAATGGTATGACTCTTTGCGAAGGGATAGACCGATAGATTCCCCACTATTGACTTAGAGTGAATTTAGTACAGCCTTCCTAGATCAATTTTTATTGCACAGTGTGCGAAATGCCAGAGCTAGAGAGTTTGAGGCATTAATGCAGATTTCGGGCATAATGGTGTCGGAGTATGATATAAAATTTACGCAGTTGTCTCGATATGCACCATATTTGGTTTCCATCAAGGAGATGAAGGTCCAAAGGTTTGTGGATGGACTAGTGGAACCATTGTTTAAGGCTGTGGCCTCCAGAGATTTCCACACGTACTCTACGGCAGTAGATTGTGCTCAACGAATTGAGATGAAGACCAATGAGAGGAGGGCCGCAAGAGATAGAGCAAAAAGGGCCAAAATAGAGGGTTATCAATGCTGTAGAGATTTCGATAGTAGAATTTCATTCTCTAGCTGTCAAGGAATATAGAGGGGATCAAGGTTTCCCCAACGGGGAAGTGATGTGGCGAGTGCCAGCATTCAGTCAGGGCAAAACACTTTTAGTGGAAGAAAGCAACCGTAGGATTCCAGGTAGAGTAGTCAAGCTATCCCTTCCTGAGATAATTATGGGAGACCACACAAAGGACAATGATATCATCCTGTAAAGACTTATTTTAATTGTGGCTAGCCTGGACACATGTGGAGGAACTACCCGATGGCTCAACAATCGTAAAGTTCTATTCACAGTTCTACTCATCCAACTTTATCTGCTTCTTCGACAACTGTCTCAACTGGCCAAGAGGTTAGCGAGACACGGGATAGAGGTGTTGGTGTTTCCTCTCGGGGTAGACCCATTGGGTCTGGACATCAAAGTTTCGCAAGAAGAAGCCAAGCGAGGGTGCTTTGACTCCCCAAGATGCCCAGACGTCAAATGCAGTAGTCTCAAGTACTCTTTCTATTTGTAATATAAATGCTCGAGTATTATTTGACCTTGGATCTACCCACTCTTTTATCTCTTCACGCTTTGCACTTCGATTGGGTAAAGACTATGTTAGGAGGGAAGAACAATTAGTGGTATCTACTACTTTAAATGAGGCATTTGTGGCTGCGTGGGAATATACGTCCTGCGTAGTTCGAATCAAGGATAAGAACACCTTAGTGAATCTAGTGGTGTTAGACACTTTGGATTTTGACGTGATCTTAGAAATGGACTAGCTATCGCCTTGCCATGCTAGTGTGGATTGCTATCACAAGTTGGTTAGGTTTGATTTTCCAAGCGAGCCATCATTTAGTATTTAGGGTGATAGAAGTAATGCTCCAACCAACTTGATATCGGCCATATCTACTAGAAGGCTGTTAAGATAGGGTTGTCAAGGTTACTTGGTGATTGTGAGGGATACCTGAGTAGAGGTTGGAGATATAACCTAAGTGTCGATAGTGAATGAGTTTTTAGATGTATTTCCCGAGGAACTACCGAGTTTACCTCCAGAGCGAGAGATTGAATTTTACATAGATTTGATTCCTGATACTAGACCTATATCCATACTCCCATATCGGATGGCACCAGCAGAGCTCAATGAGCTCAAGGAACAGTTGGAGGACCTGCTAGACAAAGGTTTCATTCGCCCTAGTGTTTCACCATGGGGAGCACCAGTGCTATTCGTAAAAAAGAAAGATGGGTCACTTAGACTATACATTGACTGCCGACAACTTAATAAAGTAACAATGAAGAACAAGTACCCCCTCCCAAGAATAGATGACCTGTTTGATCAGTTACAAGGGGCACAATGTTTCTCTAAGATAGATTTAGGATCTGGGTATCATCAATTGAAGATCCGGAATGAGGATGTGCCAAAGACCACTTTTCGGACCAAGTATGGGCATTATGAGTTCTTGGAGATGTTGTTTGAGCTTACCAATGCCCCTGCGGCCTTTATGGATTTGATGAGCCGAGTGTTCAAGCCCTACCTAGACAAGTTTGTAGTGGTGTTCATTGATGATATTTTGATCTATTCGAGGAGTCGAAAGGAGCACAAGCAGCATCTTAGGATAGTGCTCCAAACCTTAGGAGAACATCGATTGTATGCCAAGTTCTCCAAATATGAGTTTTGGCTTGAAAGTGTTGCATTCTTGGGACATGTGGTCTCTAAGGATGGGGTACAAGTGGATCCAAAGAAAGTCAAGGTAGTGGAGAAATGGTCGAGGCTAACATCAATTACGGAGATTAGAAGCTTTTTAGAGTTGGCAGGCTACTATCATCGCTTTGTCAAGGATTTTTCAAGAATAGCCGCCCTTCTGACCAAGCTGACACGTAAGGATACAAAATTTGTGTGGTCAAATGCTTATAAAGATAGCTTTGAGAAGCTTAAGACATGTATGACCACAGCTCCAGTGTTAAGTTTACCCCAAGGCACAGGGGTTACATAGTATTTTACGATGCATCGTTGGTTGGTTTAGGCTATGTGTTAATGCAACATGGGAAGATGATTGCATATGCATCAAGACAACTTAAAAGGCATGAACAGAATTACCCCGCACACGATTTGGAAATGGCAGCAATCATGTTTGCCTTGAAGATTTGGAGACATTGCTTATATGGTGAGACTTGCGAGATATATACGAACCACAAAAGCCTAAAGTATATATTTTAGTAGAGGGATCTTAACTTGCGACAACGCAAATGGATGGAGTTGCTAAAGGATTATGATTATACAATTCATTACCATCACGATAAAGCTAATGTAGTGGCAGAATCCTTGAGTCAAAAATCGATGGGTAGCCTAGCACATATCTCTATAGACAAGAGATTGTTGATTAGAGAGCTGCATAGCTTGGGAGACATGGATGTGCATTTGGAAGTCTCCGAGGTAGATGCCTTGCTAGCCCATTTTAGAGTGAAACTTGTCCTAATGGACCGAATTAAAAAGGCATAAGCTAAAGATGAGTTCGTAGCTAAGGCCTTAGAGGATCCTCAGGGGAAGAAAGAGAAGATGTTTACCAAAAGCACAGATGGAGTGTTGAGGTATGGAACCAGACTCTATGTGCTTGATAGTGATGGGTTGAGAAGAGAGATATTAGAGGAGGCGCATATGGCAGCCTATGTGATACATCCAGGAGCTACAAAGATGTATCAAGATTTGAAGGATGTGTATTGGTGGGAAAGACTTAAAAAAGATATGGCTGAGTTTGTCTCCAAGTGCTTAGTGTGTTAACAAGTTAAAGCAGAGCACCAAAGGCCTGTTGGATTACTACAGCTGCTACCAGTGCCCGAATGGCAGTGGTAGCATATTGCAATGGATTTTGTAACTGGTTTGCCTCGAACTAGTAGGGGTTATGACTCGATTTGGGTCATAGTGGATCGGTTAACAAATCAGCTCATTTCCTTCCAGTTAAAACTATATATGGAGCTGCCTAGTATGCCCAGCTCTATGTGGATGAGATAATACGGTTGCATGGCATTCCTGTTTCTATAGTGTCGGATAGAGGGACATAGTTTACTAGTAGATTCTAGGAAAAGTTACAGGAAGCATTAGGCACTAAATTGGATTTTAGTACAACTTTTCACCCCCAGACTGATGGACAGTCAGAATGAATAATACAGACATTGGAAGATATGTTGAGGGCATGTGTAATAGACCTTGGAGTCAAATGGGATCAGTATCTACCCTTGGTGGAGTTTGCTTACAATAACAGTTTCCAAACTAGTATCCAAATGGCACCATTTGAAGCACTAAATGGAAGGAGGTGCAGGTCACCCATTGGATGGCTAGAGGTGGGTGAAAGGAAACTTTTGGGGTCTGAGTTGGTGCAGGACACCACTGATAAAATCCGTATGATTCGTCAGCGGATGTCTACAGCACAAAGTAGACAAAAGTCTTACGCTGATAACCGACAGAGGGACTTGGAATTTCAAGTGGGAGACCATGTATTCTTGAAGGTCTCACCAACCAAAAGGGTAATGAGGTTTGGCAAGAAAGGTAAATTAAGTCCTCAATATATAGGACCCTTCGAGATCTTAGAGAGGGTCGAAGCAGTGGCATACCGATTGGCATTACCGACAGACCTTTCTAATATACACCTCATGTTCCATGTGTCGATGTTGAGGAAGTATAATATGGACCCTTCACATGTAATACGGTATGAAACCATTCAATTGCAAGATGATTTGACTTATGAGGAACAACTAGTAGCTATCCTTGACAGACAAGTCAAAAGGCTCCGATCAAAGGATGTGGCCTCAGTGAAAGTGTTGTGGCAAAATCACACTAGTGAAGAGGTAACATGGGAAGCTGAGGAGGAAATACGGATAAAGTATCAACACCTCTTCGATATGTAAAGGCAAGCCACTCTACTTTCAATTTAAATTTGAGGACCGAATTTCTATTAGTAGGGGAGAATGTGAGACCCTGTTGAGTTTGTTAAAAGCCGATATTGTACCTAGTGGTACAATTAAATTGATTCGATCCTCGAACTAGTTTAATAGAAATTCTAAGATGAATTTGAAAATTTTAAAACTCACAAAATGACTTAGAATGATGATTCGGAGTTCAAGGTTCAGTTTGGAGTCAATCGAGAAAATTGACCGATTATGGACAAAACGGTCATTTTGCCATTTAAGGACAGAATGGGGATTTTTAGCAAAGATTTGATCACATTTGACCAAGAATAATTATATGAAATATAATATGATTATTGGAGTATAAAATGAAGTTTAGCAGTGAAAAATTATGATTCTCGATATTTTTGAAGTATAAGGGTAAAATAGTAATTTTTCCACTAAAGGACCAAACGGGAATTTTTAAAAAAGATTTTGGCCCCATTTGATTAAAATTGATCAATATTAGTGTTATTTGAGGTTGAAAAGTAGAAATAATGTAATTTCTGTACATTTCGGAGTATATGGGTAAAATCGTAATTTTTTCACCTCGAGGACAAATCGGTAAATTTTTCATCCCAGCACTTGTCAAGACCAAAGGATTTTATTTGTTGTAGGATTGGATAAATACAAGAATAATTGTGGTGAAAAATTCAATAGAAAAGTCAAATAATTAAAATAATAGACCAATGGCTTTATGCCATGTGTCAAGCCTTACTATTTTAATATTAAAGCATAAAAATCAGCCCATAAAACCCATTTTCTCTCACCATATTCGGCCTAAACAACCAGCAACAAGAACAAAGGAAGAACAAAGGGGAAAAAACAAAAATTTGACCAAGAAATCAAGGGATTTCAAGGATTTTTCAAAGATCAAGTAACATAAAGGTAAAATTTCTTTAGTTTTGTTTGATACTTAGCCTACCCATGCTTTACTCCTTATTTTCCATGGTTGAATATTGAGTTATCATGATGAATTCAATTCTGAAAAATGGGTGTGGAAAAGAAATTGATGTTGGATTGGCTTGATTTTAGACTATGCTGATGTTTAGAGGTAGTTAACAATGTTTTGAAGCAAAACCATAGGAAAAATATTCATTTTCCCCATGAACCTTCAATAGTTGAATCTTCCTTGATGTGTATTGATGATGGATTGATTTTGATTCAAGTAAAATGGTTGAGAAATGATGAATTAAGGTGAGAAAACGAAATAGGATGAATTTTAGTGTGAATGCCACACCATGGCCGAAATTTTCAAGAAAAATTGTGAAGATTTTTAGACTAAATTTTAGGTAAATTGGCTACTGGTTTGGATGATATTTCATGGTATTTAAATGTATTATGATGAATTAAGGATATAGAAATTAAGTGGGAATTTTCGATACTAAAATATAAATTTTTACCTAATAGGGGTAATTTTCTAATTTGTGGCCTATACTGATAATTTGCACCATATTTGTGGACATTAAGTTAATTTGGGTATAATTGAGGTATAGAAATTGAAAGAAATCAATTTAGAACTTATTTGGTGATTTTAGATAATTAAATCGCGTACCGTACGCGTTAGGCCGAATATCTCGTTTAAACGATTTTTCAGACAATTGCATAGCATTTTATGCATTCATGTAGATTTGTAGAGCCTGAAATAATTTATGATAAATTGACATAATTTATTGAATTTTGTGTCATGGATTATGGATAGGTGGTGAGCAGACTACTGGTGGAAGTATAGAAATTGTACTTGAAGATTTGGATTAAGAGTATAACGACTCCTAGTACAGTGAGTGAACTTGCATTTCAAATTGTTTTGGGAAATGTACATGTATTGAGATGAAATATTTGAATGATTTTATCCTAATTTTCTTAAAATGCGTGTCGAGGAACAAGCCTTTGATAAAAACGCTTGGATGTTGTGAATTGTGATTTGCATAAAGGCATGAATTCATGTGCCCCTATAATATGCTGCTATATATATGTGTAGATGTGTGATATGTATTGACAAATAATATTGTGTGATAATTATAACCGTACATGTGCACGATGTGGGGGAGCACATGTCGTGTGGGTGGATGCACACAATAACTCCAGCTATGTGCGTGATGTGGGGGTTGCACATGAGCTGGTGAGATAGTGGTGATATTTGTGTGTATATGTGTGAATTTGAGTACTCCTTCATTGTAAATTAATTTGAATTGAGGGGAAAGGGTTTGATATTAAATTGAATTACAATGGTTTTGTTCCAATTGTGTGCATCATGATTTTAAATCCTTCTTGGATATTATTGTTTGTTCCCACCTGATGTTCGCTCACTGAGTTTCGTACTCATAATTTTTAAAAAAATTCATGTTTTCAGATCAGGAGACTGTTTGACCCTAGATCGAGGAGTTCCCGTAGTGTGTCTCCTAGGTTGAAGGTGGGCATTCAATGGTAACTTTTTCCTTTTATGGTAAATTTTCCGCTGGAAATCATGGGCCTTTTGTATTGTGATTATGTACATGTAATGTACATCGTCAAATTTTATGTTTAACCGGTATGTATGTGCATATTTTATCTATAATACCACTATGAGTTGGCTTTGTGAACACTGGGTGCAATATGTGTGGATGTCTTAGTCGAGAAGACGTCAAGTAAAAAAAAAAATAGGCTTGCTTGGGCTTGGTGGCTATGCTCGTTGGGCCCTTGCACCGGTCACGGCCCGGGAATTGGGTCGTGACATAAGCTTTGAGGACTAACGCTCACATTGATCTCTTATGAGGTAAGTGTATTAAATACGTATGTAGATGGCTATACGGTGGGCCGACTCATATGATAGACTAAGCCAATAGTCGATGTTGATGAACAAATGTGGTTAGAATGATAGACACAAATCACTGTACCTTTTTATGCACAATGATGTTTATATGTAGCAACGTAGTATGGCTGCCAAGATGATGATAATGTGTTTATGACGAGTGATGTCCGACTTGTCTTGATATGAGTATGTTGAGTTTACTGCTATGTATGCATGTTGAAAGGATACGTGTAGCAACTATCCTTGCACATTTACAATTAATATATGCTCCCGTTCACTGAGTACTAGTATGACTCACCCCCTTTGATTGTATTGTGCAAATAAATAAACATTAAGGATTGGGTGGTTTGGTGTTGTTGACATTAGACACGTAATTTTTAACAAGTGGCATGTTATTCGTTAACATTTTATCTCTATTGAGTCATAGACGAGTTTTACACTTATGCAATGTAAAAATGGTTTTGTCTTAAACGAATTATATGGGTATTACGCTATATCATATGATTTCATATAATGAGACGATCAAAGGTTTAAAATGATAATTAGCCAACATATGGCCATGTGGATTTTTATGTTTAAGTCCAGCATAAGAACATGAGCTGTGGGGCTGAATTGTGAACTATGTAAGTTCAATATTTTAAATGTTAATGGTTTGATGTTGGCCAATGTGAGACTTGTCAAGCTTGATTAAAAAACGGTATTGTACCAAGTGGTACAACCAAGTTAAATCAAGCCTTAAACTAGTTCAAATAGAAATTCTAAGAGGAATTTGAAACTTTTAAAACCCACAAAATGACTTAGAATGGTGATTCGGTTCGAGGTTTAATTTCGAGTCAATCGAGAAAATTGACCGATTAGGGGTAAAATGGTCATTTTACCATTTAAAGACAAAATGGGGATTTTTAGCAAAGATTTGATCACATTTGACCAAGATTAATCATTTGAAGTATAATATGATTATTCAGAGCATAATATGAAGTTTAGCAGTGATAAAATTAATTTCTCGATATTTTTGGAGCATAAGGGTAAAATGGTAATTTTACCACTAGAGGACAAAACGAAAATTTTTAGAAAAGATTTTGGCCTCATTTGATTAAGATTGATCAATTGAAGTGTTTTTTGAGGTTAAAAAGTGAGAAAAGTGTAATTTCGGTACATTTCGGAGTATAAGGGTAAAATCGTAATTTTTTCACCTCGAGGTAAATCGGTAAATTTTTCGCCCTAGCACTTGTCAAGACTAAGGGATTTTATTTAGCATGGAATAAGATAAATATGACAAAAGTGTGATGGAGAATTGATGGATAAAAAGTCAAATATTTAAAATTTGAACCAATGGAAAAATGCCATGTGGCATATTTGGAATATTTTATTATTTCTTTATAAAATGGCATAAATCAGCCCATTTCTCTCTCATCATATTCGGCCAAGAGAGGAAAATGGAGAAGAAAAGGAAAGTAAATAAAAACAAAGAGGAAAAACCAAAAACCTAGCCAAAAATTCAAGAAAAAATGTGATTTTCAAGAAAAATCAAGTAAAAAAGGTAACATTTCTTCACTTTTGCCTATGATCTACTATACCCATGCATTTCTTTCTATTTTCTATGGTTGAAAGGCATGATTTCACGATGAATTCAATTCTGAAAAAATGGGTATGATAGGAGAAATGATGTTGGAATTGGTTGAATTTGAGTTATGTTAGTGTTTAAGGCTAGTTTAGTATGTTTGTAAGAAAAACAACAAGAAAAGAATCTATTTTCTCCACCAATTTTCCATGACCGAATGCCTTATGGAGTGTGTAGAAAATGAAATGATTTCATTTCAAAGGAAATGATTTCATTTCAAATGAAATGAATTGGAAAATGATGATTTATGGTGAGAAAACCAAATAGGAAAAATTTCAGTATTTTTGCACCATTATTGGTCGAAAATTTCAAGAAGAAAAGTGAAGATGGATTTGCTGAATTTTAAGTTAATTGACTTGAAATGGGTGAATTAAAGCGTTAGAAAATAAATGAAATTAATTGGAGCTAAATCGGACGCGTGTATCGATTTATCGGGTAAAAGACCGAAATAGGCCAATATGGTGTTTAGGCAAAATTTAGACATTTTGCATTCCATATCATGCATTAGTATAGAGTCTAAGTTAGTTTACTTTAATTTGTACCAATATAATTAAATTATTGTGTAATTTGTCAAGGTAGTGAATCCTCCGATAAGGGCAAGGAAACTGCACTTGAGAATCGGTGATCGGAGTCCTCTAAATTC
The DNA here is from genome assembly GCA_036013995.1 of Theobroma grandiflorum. NCBI lineage: Eukaryota > Viridiplantae > Streptophyta > Magnoliopsida > Malvales > Malvaceae > Theobroma > Theobroma grandiflorum. The sequence goes on from CP142126.1 coordinate 14,258,278, forward strand.
AACTCCCAAAAACTGTGAGTGAACTTGCATTTCAAATTGTTTTGGGAAATGTACATGCATTGAGATGAAATATTTAGATGATTTTATCCAAATTTTCTTAAAATGCATACCGGGGAATAAGCCATTGATAAAAACGTTTTGATGTTATGAATTATGATATGCATAAAGGCATGAATTCATGTGCTCCTATAATATGCTGCTATATATGTGTATATGTGTGATATGTATTGACAAATAATATTGTGTGATAATTATAACTGTACATGTGCATGATGTAGGGGAGCACATGTCGGTGATGATGGGTGCAGAGATATAGAGGATGATATTGCCTGTGCACGATGTGGGGGGATGCACACGATAACTGCAGCTATGTACGCGATGTGGGGGTTGCACATGAGCTAGTGAGATGGTGGTGATATTCGTGTTCATCTATGTGTGTATATGTGTGAAATTGAGTACTCTTCATTGTAAATTAATTTGAATTAAGGGAAAGGGTTTGATATTGAATTGAATAAAAATGGTTTTATTCCAAGTGTATGTATCATGGTTTTAAATCCTTCCTGGATATTATTACTTGTTCCCACCTAATGTTCGCTCAACGAGTTTCGTACTCATAGTTTTAAAAATTCACGTTTCCATATCAGGAGTCTATTGGACCCTAGATCGAGGAGTCCCTGTATTGTGTCTCCTAGGTTGAAAATGGGCATTCAGTAGTAACTTTTCCCTTTTATTGTAAATTCTCCGCTAAAGGTCATGGGCTTTTTGTATTGTGATTATGTACATGTAATGTACATTGTCAAATTTTATGTTTGACCGGTATGTATGTGCATATTTTATATATAATGCCATTGTGAGTTGGCTTTGTGCACACGCGGTGAGATGTGTGTGGATGTCTTAGTCGAGAAGACGTCTAGTAAAAAAAAAAAAAAGCTTGCTTGGGCTTGGTGGGCTATGCTCGTTGGGCCCTTGCACCGGTCATGACCCGGGAATTGGGTTGTGACAGCCAAGAGGCCTCGTGTATGTGATTTATGTTAATCAAGCTTATGAATGAAGGCTTCCTTGAGTCTTATGAGCTTGCCTGCCAGGCTCATGCGTGCCGATCACAAACTCTCGGATTTGGGTCGTGACAACTTCGGATAGGTTTATGCTCATGCAAACTTCAAAACTAGATTAAAGTTTCATAAGTTTGCTTTTCATCTCCCTCTTTACTAATGTAAACTAATATGTGGCTAAGGTTGAGGTAGAATATACAACAATATGTAACTCTAGTCACCCTAAACACATAACTGTTTTAGGACCTATATAACTTTATTACATTTCTTCACCGAGTACACCTTTTTTCTTTCATTTTCACTTTTCATTCATTAAACATTTTTTTTATTCTCAATTTAACAACTCCAAACATTTTTTCTTTCATTGGCAGTGGGATGAATTCTTCACAAAAATTTTGCATTTTTCTTTATACTTCATCTTTTCAACTTTTTTCATCAAATAGCCCAACATATATTTCCTAAAACAATTTATATGCCTAGGAAGGAGGGTTATAAATTTGGAAAGGAAAAACATTTCTCAAAGGCTAAGTGATAACTCTATCATATAGAGTTATTTGAGCTTAATTTTGATAATAATTTAGCTTAATTCTTGTAGTAATGCATAGAAATTAGTATGTTTTATTTAAATTATTTTAAATTAGTTAATTTAGGTGATTTAATCTAATCTTAGTTAATTTAATGCTTAATTTGGTAGTAATTTGCTAAAGATAAGTTGTTATTAATTTATTTATGCTTTTGTAGGTGTTTAATAAAGGAAGAATTTTAGTGAAAGAATGAGAGCAATTTTGAGGTGCAAACTTCCATTGCACATGTTTCGGTATTTTAACCATAACTCTCTCTACAGAGCTCCAAATGAAGTGATTTTTGATCATTGCAAAGATAATAGAAAAAGCTACAACTTTCATGTTTACTACTTCACCTAGCTTGACGTGGAAGGTGGTCAAAACTCTTATCAAATTTGTCACATTGCAGTAGTTCGATAGAAATTACAATTTCTATTAATTAATTGGGCAATGCTACAACCCATATAGTGTGATGAGAAAATCCTAATTGGAATTGACTTCATTTTTCATCCATCTTGGCCTAACTTCAAAGGCTATAAATGTCACGACCTGAAACTCCCTTCGAGCCCGTGACAACCGTCGTGACGTTTCGATAGACATTCATTACTCGGAATGCCAATCGAAACTTCACAAGGCTTTAACATCAGTTTTCCACTTCCCTTGTGAGCAGCAATTATTAAATATCATATTTAAAGGAATAGAAACTAATTTCAAATCAAAAACATTCAAAAAGTTATTTCTACCACACAGGGGTATTTTGATCATTTTACTCAAAAATTTCAAAACCTAGTGAAAACATGATATAGAAGTGAAAAACATTCATTTCATATTTAAACATAAGTTTAGTTGTCTAAATCATCATTTTAAAGTGAAATTATAGTTAATCAAACTAAATAAAATGTTTCATTTTCTTATAAAACAATATTTATAGAATTATGCGTAAATAATTTTTGTAGCGTAAAAGCAAAATAAATTCATACATATAATGGTACACTAAACTAGGTATACAAAATATTCTACAATGACATGTGGGCTCCCAATATAACCAAGAATGTAGAAGTCTGTAAACCTTTGCTTTCTAAAGATGCAACTCCAAAAGTATTCCTCGATGAAATCGACTGTCTACAAACTATCCTAAGCCTGAAATGGATAGAAAGAAGGGGTGAGTTTTTATAAACTCAGTGAGTAAGCAATGTTCATCTATAACATCTAAAGCTGAGTAAATGGAGATAGATAAAACATTTCATCGTAATATGATTCATAGCATTAAATTTCATTTCAGCTCATATAAACCGATTGCATTTCATCAAAATAATCAACAAGGCTTATGACTTTCTTAAAAACTTGTCTCGTGCCAATACCTGTACTCAGTGACACCTTGCGCAGGGGCATCCAACCGAGTTCGCCAAGGTTGTTAAATAGACATATACACATAAAACATATTTGTACATTTAAAAACATAGTCGTTCCTTGGCGTTGGCTGAGTTCACCCTCACATGGTGGTTTGGCGTGACGTGAACTCTAAACCTTTATCTTAGGAGACACCCTCCGCGCTTCTCGTACTAAGGTAAAATATAATGGGGTTTACTGTGCCCCTCTTATAGGCTTGTCCACGAAAACCCACCCACTATAGTAAGCTAATCAAATAACCCACCAAGTCAATAAAATATTGGCAGCATGACATGGCTAATATAATACTAACCAGCCTGTTAAGGTAAAACAAAACAATTCATATAATTCACAAAACCACAAATCCAGCCAGTCATTGCCATCACATTGTCATAAGCCACCAATTTGAACCATGTATGTATATAACATAATTATATGGTTTCCACTTACTCAATTTCTAAAATCATCATTTAGTTTCAAAACAGTTTATAAATCTTGTTTTATTTAAACAACATTTCAATTTTAAAACATAATAATTTACAAATTCAATTCATTATTCTTAAAATCATAAAAACAAGTATAAACTACTTTAGATAATTAAGATAAACATCTGATTACTCACAATAATGGGAATTTGGAGTGGTAGGAGTACTCCTATTCTCAGTCCTTTGGCACGATATCTTTGCCCTAATCGGAGGGCTCTCCACCTATACATAATACATAACATGTAATTCAATATATTTGTGCCAAATTGTTGTAAGACTAATTCAGGCTCTATATGAATGCATGAGATTGCATGAGAATTGTTCGGATAGTCACTTAAAGACGATGTTCTCTGTAGGTTTAATTGTGATCGGAATGAATTTGTACTTGACCTAATTCGAACTATACACTACTGATTTAACCAAAACATTCGATTCAACTCCAAATATATTCGTTACAGTTCCAATAATCTAATACATCAAAGTATTACAATAAGCCTGATTTTTGACTAACTTAACCATTTTCGAAATTCATTTCGATTCTGAACTAACGTGCAATTTAGTGTCAACACAGTCCAATAAATCCATCTATATTATTATAATTCAAATTCAAGTACATTTACTATGATTTTCTCATTTTCCATCAAGCCATTTACTAAACGGATTATACTTTTCGATAACCGGTTTTGATATCCAACACCATAAATCATTAATTCCTAACTAAATAACATGAAATACAACCAAATCTATCATCAACATGCCATATGGAAAATTCGGCCAATGAGGGTGGTTGAAGAATATGAAATTTTCTTACTTGTTTTTCATTCTACACATCACAAAACAACTAAAAACACTAAGATATCATGTAATCTAACTAAATTCATCATCAAAACTCCTCCCTCTAGGTTTGGTCAGCAAATGTGTCTTCATGAAAACTTGAATTTCAGCCATGGAAAATGAAAAAGAATGCATAAGAAAGGTAGATCATAAGCTAAAATTAAAAAATCTTACCTTAAATTGCTTGATTCCTTGAAATCCAACAATTTTCTCTTGAATTTTCTCACTAGTGCTTGTTATTTCCTTTTCCTCTTTGTTCCCTTGTTTGGCCAGCCATGAGAGTGTGAATGGGAAGGTTTCAAGTGGGTTTATAAAGGAAATTAAAATAATATTAAAGCTTGACACTTGTCCACATTTAACTGGTCCATGTTTAATACTTAATAATTAAGCATTTTATTTCCACCACATATAATTTCTCACTTAAAAAAAGGATGGGTGAAATTCATGAGCTTGACAAGTGTCATGGTGATAAAGAATTTCAAAAATTCCAATTACATCCTCATAAACACATAAAATGACCGTTTTGCCCTTATCTTCAAAAAATGTCAAAATTGAAATTTTTCAGTTCTCCAATTCAAATTATGCTCCAATTAGTCAAACTTGATCAAAATTTCATCCAAAATTTCAATTTTGCCCTCAAATGATAAAATGACCATTTTGCCCCTACATTATAAAAATTCTCGATTAGACTCCAAATCCATCCTCGAACTCCGAATCACCATATTAGGACATTTTAAGATTCAATAACTCTCAAATACATCCTAAAATCTTTATTCCAACTAGTTCGAGGCTTTAATCGACTTAATTATACCACAAGGTACTATACCAACTTTTAACGATTTTCTGAAACATCCATGTATGCAAACATGTTATCAAGTACATGAATGACTTGACAAATATATGATAGAGCTGGGCTTGACAATAAAAACAACCTTTCGAAGGAATTTTAGGGAGAGAAAAGAAACACTAAATTAACAGTTGAGAATCAAGCCATGAAGTCATTGAAGTTGAGAAAAATGTGAATGATTCAAGAACACTTGGAAAATCAAGATTATAATTCTTGAGTTTTATCTTTTTGATTATTTTGTTCTTTTCTTAGTTTGTTTTTAATGTGTAAACTTTATTTGATGATAATATGTGACTTGATGGGAAATTAAGTTTTTAATCTAAGATTATGATTAAACTCAATATGTAGTTTGAATTATTTATCTCTTTTTTGCTTATGATTTACAGATTTAAGTCATTTATTTTATTTTGTTCTTAATGCTTCTAATTGCCTGATCACCAATTAGATTGAATTAGAAACCTAAGTTAAATCTTAACGAAAGAGATTTAGGTAGACATTGAATAGAATAGCGTATGATCAAATGCACTTAGTTGATTAGGTGGTTTGATTTGCATATAAGATAGACATACACTTATAACCAATACGTAGCCAAGATTAGAGCATAAACTTAATGAATCTTTCTTCAATTTAATTTGCGTAGACATTGTCAGTTAAAAATCCACTACGCAAGTATACGTATCGAATAGACAGTATATCAGCAAGTAGAGTATCGATCCCACGGAGAATTGATCTAAAACTTTACTAATTACTAAAATTAAAACAATTTAGTTTTATCCAAATAATCCAAATAATTAATTAATTAAAACTAATAAACTGGAATATAAAATAACAATAAAAATCAAAATAATAACTGGAGGAAATATCAGATTAAATAAGCTTAGGATTACAATATCCCTCACACTTCATCTAAATTTTACCTCTTCTCCTTAACTTATTTCAATGGGTTGAATTGCTAACCTAGAGTCCTAAATTATTTATAAGGGTCTCCCGACTCGTCCTATAAAAATATCTATTTTAACCAAAACACTATATCCCTATGTGATTTGAAATTAAAACAGACTCATTAAGTTCAGGCTCTAATCTGGTTACATATGGCCTATAGGTATATCCCTATCCTATACGCAAATCATTTAACATGATCATATGCTATCCCAATTTTAGTCTACTCTAAACTCCCTCTCCCAAGTTTGTTTAGGTTCCTAAATCAATTTAATTGGTGATCAGGCAATTAAAAGCATTAAGAACAAATTGAAATAAACAATTCAACTCCCATTGAAAATAAGTAAGAAAAAGATTAAAAACTTAGACTACATGTGAGTTCAATTGCAATCCTAGAAAAAGAAAATTAGCTACTCATAATTGCAAAATCAAATAACATTATATGAAGTTCAACCATTGAAAATAACAAGAAGAATAAAAGCTAAAGAAGAAAACAAAATAATTGCAGCTTTGATCTCCGGGTTTCCGCTTCAACTTCTAGCTTCTTGAATCTCCAACGGTTCTCTCTGTTCTTCCCCACCTCTTTAAGTTCTTCCAAAACATCCTATTTATAATACAAACTTAACCTAAATTTCTCCAAGTTGACCTAGGGTTTAATTGGGCTTAAAACATAATGAGAGGCCCAAAAATCACTTAACAATCTTTACAAATTTCCATTCCCGGCACAGTACGTCTAGCAATATTCCGATGCGATTTTCTCCATCTTCTAGGCAGAACTGGGCAAAGTGATCTTCATGAAAGTTGTAGCTCTGTCTCTTAGCTTTCCAATGGTCCAAGAATCGCAGCAATTTGAGCTCTGTAACTCGAGATATGGCTAAAACACTGAAGTATATGCAAGCAGTTTTCTGGATCTTTCAGCACCTTACTTTTCAAAATTAAACCCAATGACTTTAGGTCCTACCAAAAATATAAAAACTATTAAATATTAACTAAATTAAAGGAAATAACATAAAATTAAATAACTTACTTAAAAATAAGCTAAATATAAAAATAACTAAAAATTAAGTAAATTACAATTAAAAACTAAGGACTTAGCTAAAATTTAATAACAAAATTGGAATAAAATAATTCTATAAAATAGAATTATCAGACATATAGTAAATTAATTGGGATAAATATTTTTATGAGAAACTCGACAAGGATTTTTAAATAATTTAGGACTTTAGGTTAGCAACTTAATCCATTAAACTAAGTTAAGAGAGAGAGAGAGACAATAATCAGATAAAGTATTGAGGGATATTATAATCTTAGATCTGGTAGTAAAATGAGTTTTATTTACTATTTAATTTTGGTTTAGTTTAATAGTTTTAATTTTTTATTTTAATTGTTTGGATAAAATTATGGTGTTATAATTTTACTAGTTAATAGTAAGAATTAAACAATTCTCTATGGGAACACTACTCTACTTTATTACTATATTACTTGTTAACTATATGTGTACTTGCGTGAGAAACTAATAACACTAAGCTAATATTATTTATGTGTTAAATCAAAGAAAATGGCAATTTACACTCAAAGAGGTATACTAAGGATAAAAATGTGAATAGGTTAACTTAAAAGGCTCAATCGGTCCAAGGATGGCCTAAGTCATCTCCTTAACTAAGTATAGCCTTATGTTTTTGTCTCAAGGAAGATTCAAACAAATTCTAAAACTCTAAACCTAGTTCTAAATTCTTCATTTACATAAACTTTCTATAAAGAGACATGATGTTTCAATGCAACAGATATAGTGCTCATGTATGGAGATTTCATTTGATCAAGATGCTAAACATAAGACTTCACATGATATTCAAACAATATTCATGGTTACTAAAAGCAAAAGATTCACAAGATAATTGGTTATCATCATTGGATAGGTAAATCACTTCATTGATGCACTAATTCTAGTTTTAATTTTTAACATTTTGCTAAATTCAAATACTTTCCAATTATCATTCTACATAAATAAACTTGAACTTCAAAACATAAGCATAAACATAAAAAAAAATCATAAACAGAAACATAAAAATTAAAAACTTCAAAATTTTAAAAAAATGAACATTGTCCGCAATGATATGAAAAGTAAATAAGAGAAAATACTCCTATAAAGTTGTAGCCACATTCTTCTGGTCCTTGTTTTCCTTAATAAAATCGTTATCAAAGTCTGAATTCATGGGCAATGAAAGGAAAGTAACCATATCCATCCCAATATGCTCTACATAGGCTCGCATTTGCTCAAATGCTTAATTCTGCCTCTCTTTGCGATTAAGACGGTGATCAATCTATTCCATCCATTGAGCTATATTACAGGTCGAAGCCCTTTTATGGAGGGTGTGGAACAACCTAGGAAGAACTACCAACTACTGTTACAAACTTTTCCAACCTTAGAATTCCCATGGTGATTGGCACTTTAGGTTGCTGCAATTCTTCTCTATCATTCTATTGCATGCCAGTTTTCCTACACAAGGCAATTATCAAATGAGGGAAACCTATACCATCTCGTTTAGTTTGACCCGTCTAAAGTAGGGCATGAGAGATAACCTTACCAATGTTAATAGATTTACGAGTCAAAATGGCATAAATGAGAATTGCACAATCTTTTGTAATATCGTTGATGTGTATAGATAGAAAATGTAGCCATACTTTCAACTCTTTCTTCATCATAGTTTGTTGGAATGAGACAAGTTCTCCATGGGAGATTTTCCATTGTGTGGCTAAAACACAAAGCTCTAAGATGATCGCAACATAATCTTGATGATCACCCAAATATTTCCTATATTCATCATTTTTAAAATTTGAAGTTCCAAAGAATTCGTTGATGGCCTGACTGTTTAATAGTACCTATTTACTACGTACAAAAGCAACACCATCAATATGTTCAAAGGTATTTGCATAGAACTCCTTTTCCACTAGCAAGACTGCAACTTTAGGTTGGGCACAAAATCACTACCAATGTCGTTTTTTAACCATCTAATTTATCTCCTCATAACGGACTAAAGGAATTTTTAAACCTTGTTCTGGGATGGGCACCTCCTTAATCAGTGAAGTATAATATCGTGTTGAAGCATCAACTGAGACAAACTTCGTTCAATCGAGTGTGTCACTGGAACTTGGTTTTGAATGCTTAGGTGCCATTATTGCAAGAAATTCCAACAACCAACTAGGATGAAGGCAACCAAAATAACAAGATTTCAATTATCTTCAAAGTCTCTAAAAGATAAGCATAAAATATAAAAGGTTACAAAATATGGAAATGCAATAGTCCAAGTGATTCCTAATTCAACTTATCCAAACCAAAAATTGCAACTATATCCACATACCCATAATCACCAAAGCAAAGTTCTACTAACCCCCACCATAATCATTAAGAATTGCAGCTTACCCAACAACAATTAGTCAACATTCCACTAACCCACACCATACACATCAAGAATTTCAACCCACTCATCATTAAATTAAGTACAAATCCACTTATCCAACCTAGATTTTGAAGAATGACATACCCATCAACAATCAAGCATAATTTACCCATCTAACATGAAAAATTGATTAAATCTAACAATGGCAATCACTATCATAAAAATTCTCAAAAACTAATAAAAATTTTGAAAAACCCACTTCCTTAAGCGAATATATGGAGAAGATGATGAATAGTGAATGGGTTTGTGAATGGGATGATTTCAAACACTTACAATTTAAAAGCACAAGTGGCAAAATAGTGTAGATGTAAGAAAAAGTGAAAAAGGAGGAAGGACAAGTGTTTGGGGGGTTTAGGCGATTGTAAAATGGGAGAAAAAAGTGAAAAAAAAATAGGTTTTTAAATATGGTTAAGGTTCGGCTCTGACCCATCATTGTGGCTTTCATTTTAAGAGTTGTGATTCTCAACCTTACTACACCTGAAGCATTACGCTTCGAGTTTCAATGTAGCAATGCTGAAGCAGTCTATTTTAGCCATATGTCTTACTAATTCCAATGTCGCAGCTCGTAGTAGTGAGGGTTGCAATGCTAAAGCATTCTATTTTAGCATATTGAATTTATAATTCCAGCACCGCAGCTTTAAACAATAAAGGCTATGACTTTGCTTTTTTTAAAAAAATTTATTTATTGTTTTATTTTGAATTTTTGACTCCTAATACCTGCAAAATAAGATGCAAAAACTTTAAAACATAAAAGAATATCAAATAATAAGCAAAAATTGCAACTAAAACAAAAGAAACTAAAAAGTAAAGAAAGCTAAATTTAGAAACTTGAGTTGCCTCATAAGAAGCGATTCCTTTATAGTCATTAGCTGGAATCCTTCAAGCTTATTTGGGGTTGAAAAAATGGATGGAGGATCATTGACAATCAATTTCACTTCCCCAGTAATGCTTTAATTGTTGTCCATTCACTTTAAATGTCTCATTTGTCGACCTATCAACTATTTCCACTAATCCATGTGGAAACACTTTGGATACAATAATGGGTCCTAACCATCTTGATTTTAACTTGCTCAAAAATAGTTTTAATCGGAAATTAAATAACACATGATGACCTAGCTCAAAACAACATTAAACAATCCTTTGATTATGCCATTTCTTCGTCTTTTCCTTGAACAACTTGACATTTTCATACACATCCAAGTGAAGTTTATCCATTTCATTTAATTGAAGCAACCATTTCTAACTTTTTACTTTCAAGTCAAAATTTAATTTCTTGATGGCCCAAAATGCTCTGTGCACCAATTTAATTGAAAGGTGAGACACTTTTCCAAATGCCAATTGAAATGGGGATATACCTATTGGAGTTTTATAAATGGTCCTATACGCCCATAATGCATCAGTAGGTGTACTAGCCCAATCCTTCCTTGGTGGGGATACCACTTTCTCTAAAATTCTCTTGATTTTTCGATCTGACATTTCAACTTGTCAACTCGTTTGAGCATGATAGGTATCTTTCCAATGGCTCAAGAATCATATCAATTGGACTTTTGGAATGAAAGTTACACTTAAAATATTGAAACATGTACAAGAAAAGCACTAGCCATTATTGCACGGTTCATTACCAATTGAGGTCTTTTCATTTAAGAACCTTCAAAAGCAATAGACTAAATTAGTAATAACTAAATTGAAAGCAAGTCTCTTTAGACATAATTGGAAATTAAACTGAAAGCAATTTAATATAAAATGAAACTAAAACAACTTAAATTAAAATAACTCAACATGATCTAAACTAATTAAGAAAAAATAATTAAAAACACCTAATTCTAAACATAAATCTCAAGAACTTAGCTAGTTTGGTATTCAAAATATGGCAAAATAACTCTATGTAATAGAGTTATTGGAGATATACCAATGGGCCCATGGTGAACAAGGGTTATTCTGTCAAAAAGTTATTTGATGAATGTTTATGTTGTGTTTGAATTTATTTAATGATTTTGATGGTTATTTTTTGCATTAGTTTAAATTGTGGAATGTTGGAACAAGGTTCCTTAATCAATTATGAAGGTAAAATGTAAGTTGATTTATGATATTAGATGTCGAATAGTCTAAATTTCTTGCATTTCAAGTGCATGGTTTGCGAGCCCTAGAAGGCAAGTCTTGACACCATGACATTTGAAAATAAATGCATAAGTTAGCCCTTTTAATTATGATTTAAATGGTTTACTCAAATTAGGCTTTAAAGGAGTATGAGACTTCACAATATTGGAAACGAATTTTTCGTTATTGTTGAACTTGATTTTCAATTGTATAAAAGTTTGATTCATATTTCTAAAGAATTTACTAAACTTGTTTGAAAGCATGATTATTCTCTTACAAGTTCCTTATATGCATTTGAAAGATCATACATGCATTGTTACATAAATGCTTATTTGTGCAAAAACTCTAACCCCTTAACTTGTCCCCTTCCCGTATCCACTCACGGAGTCTTTGTGACTCAGACATTAGTTTTCTTCATTTTTGTTGTAGATCAGTGATAACTATCAAGCACTTGAGTCTCAAAAACGTGGTTTGTTCTTCTTTTAGGTAGGTGACATAGCTACCTTCTTAAAACCTAAGGAATCAAGTCATGTTTCACTTGACCAGTCAGTTTTTTATTTTTGTTTATAAATAATTGTCGATACTAGAATGTTGAGCCAGTAGATGGCAAGTTTCTTATATGAGATTATGTGAATATTATGAATGATGGCTTGTGAGCTTGTATAAGCACCCAGGGTGCATTTATAGAATTCTATATATATATATATATATTATACAAGGTATAAAGTTTATGAAAGAAAATGTATACACTATTTATGTTGAGAGGTCCATAATTGTGTATCTACGCTTATGCATGGATGATTATGATTATGTGATTAACGTTATAAGCATGTATGATGATGATGTTGACAAATAAGCCATGTGTGAGTAATTGATGAATGTATGATTGAGGTAAAGAGGCTTGCTTGGGCCTAGCAAGCTATACTCGTTTGAGTCCATGTGTCAGTTACAATCCCTTTAGAAAATGGGATGTGACACTTTGGTAAGTATTGGTGAAAGGCATTCAATAGGCGTTACCTTTGTTTTGTGTATAAATGTATTTTTTTTTTTTTTACATTTTTTGTTAAAGTGTTAAAGCACCTTATCTTGTAGCCAATGTTTGGCTTGTTAATTATTTAAATTTTGTTGATAGTGATGATATGCACTAAGATATAAAATGTTGTATATGGTTTATGTCATTATGAACATGATAGACACACGAGATGTGCATTGGAACATCAATTTTGGGCGTATTTATATTTATTAGGTAAATGGTTGAGAAGACTTCTTCTAGTGCAAGAAATATGAGACCTGATTATGTCTAATGAATCATGATGCTTGCTTTGGGCTAGTGGACTTTTTCTATTGAGCCTTTGCACCAGTCATGGTTTGGAATTGGATAGTGATAGTAAGCTACAGAAGGAAAATGAACAGTTGCAAGCAAGCTTGCATACGAAAGACAATCAAAATGACATTTTCCAAGCTTCCACGAATAGTATGGGATGAGGGCTATATTTACAATGAGAGGTTATCAAGGTATTAGAAAAGAACCATTTAGATCCTTAAAAGGAATTATGATCAAGTCAAGTAAGAAAGTATGTCGCTTCAAGTTTATGTAAAGTTAAGAAACACCAAGAAGATATGAAGTTGTGTATTTTTAACAAAGCAACCTTAGAGATTTTCTTAATTAGAAAGAAAGAGTTCAACTATCAACTATCAACTTTTAGCAAGTGTTGCAAAAAATAAAATAAAATAAAATAAAATAAACTTAAATACCATTTTTGTAAGTAAAATGAGTTCAATAAAATCTCAATGATGTCAAATAATATTTGATGTCATTCAAATTCACCCATCTCTCCCTCTAAAATTAAAAAAAAAATCAAAAATCAAAATTTAACAAGAAATTTTTATTTATTTTAAATAACATATGTTATGAAGTCTTAAACTTCAATCTGTCACTAAACAGGCTACTTAAGGATTTAAATTTTTATCAAAGGAAGAAAAAGAACAAAATTAATAGTTACAAACAAAAAAGAGTTACTTTCAACTATTTCTAAATAACAAAAATGGATGAGTGATGCATCAATAAGTCTTCATAGATATATTCATTCCATGAAAATCTTGAATTTGAGTTTTGAGAAGAAAAATAATGAGATTTATGAAAAGAAAAAAAATTTCTTGGAATATATAACTTAAGAGCAAATAGATTTTCATATATATAAAAAAATGTGGTTAAAGTTTAACAAACAATCAACTAAAATAAAGTATTTGCTTTTTCTTGTACCACTTTTCTAAATCAACGAATTAGGCTACAATATCCAATAAAAGTACTGAAAATTAAGTAATGACTTTGTTGTCATGTTTTGACTTTCTTTGGTCAATTTGTTTAACTTTTGTTTCATTTTATTTTCAAATGATTATTTATTAAAATTTTAAAAATATTCATTAAAAACTCTAAATAAAGTAGTTTCCAAATGTAAATTTATTAAAATATGATTTGATAAAATATTTATAATAGGTTGAGTTAAAGTTGAAAAAAATGTACATAATATCTACAAAAAACTTCTAAACTATTTACACAAATTCAAATAAATTTTATTTTTTATTATATTCAACAAAGTCTTTTTAATTTTATTTTAGATTAAATAGACTTTTATAATTAATAGTTGACTAATTATTGTTAATCAAATTATTCCTTACCATTTATATTACATGATATTGATGTGATATGTATATATCATAAGTAGATGGTGACGTAGTATTTTTTTTTTTTAAAATTTAATATGGTATATTTATGTAGTATGATAATATGATTATATAACATTTACAACTTCCAAGTTAATAACAACTTTCAAGTTAATGCCACGTGGATATAAAATGAAAAGTTACGTTTTGACTAATGAAGTTAATAAACTGTTAATCATAAGGATTTATTTGTTTCAAAATAAAAATATATGAATTTAATTGAAAATATTAAAAAATAAAAAATTATTTAAAATTTTAAAATAATTAAAAATTTTGATAATAAAGTGTAAACAGGATATTACGTACAGGGAGGAAGGAGTAATCTTTCCATAAGGAATTTTCTTTTGGCCGGGTTTAATTGTTAAAAGAAAAAAAAAAGAATACAAGGTATTCTTAGTCAAAGCAAAAATCACAAGGGGTCAAAATACTACTGAAAACCGATTCCTGACTGACCAGACCTATTAGGAACCGAGGAGCAGTTATTCGTATAACCAAACAATGGCACAACCACCATTGCAGAAACATGTCAAGAGACAATGACGACTTTGACAAAACTCACAACTGAGATAAAAGCAAGGAAGCGGAAAAAAGAAAAAAGAAAGTGAACAATGGGAGAAGAAAAAGAAGGCACGTCGAGTTCACTCAGTGAAGGACTCGCTTCTCATGACCCGAACGATGTCCCTAAATCTCCTCCTAGCTCTCCCAATTCCTCCACTCGCAAGGTATTTCTCTTAATAAAAATTTTCCTGTTCTTTTATTTTCCGAAAATAAAAAAGGTTGATTATGTCTAAACGTCCCAACATCAATTGTTTATAACAAATTTACTCCATTTTATAAATTGATGAAATGGACTTTAATTCTGTGTTTAATTCTCTACTTTAGTTTAAATTTTTTTTAGTAGAGATTAAGCAGAACTGAGAAATTATTAATGGAAAGCAAGCTTGGTGTGCTTATGTATATGCTGCCAGGAGGAAAGGAAGTTTCCTGCTTTATTTGATAAATATTAAAAATTTTAGTTTTCCAAAGAAAAGAAAAAGAAAAGTATAAACCCATTTATGCTAATGTGGTAATTTTTAATGACGAATCACGTCTTGATTTGTTGGGCGATAGCTGATGTGATAGCACATGATTGCAATGAGAATAAGGATTATCAAGACCATATATTTGGTATAATGAATATTTTCTAGTTATTATGCAATAACAACACGCATCATTGCAAGTTGTAAAATTGATTAAATTCAAATTCACTCTCTCAAATTCTTGTTTCCAAATGAAGCATTGAAGGAAAAGAGTCTCTCACAAACTTCTGCACTTGTGCTCTCATGTAGGCTGATGTGGGTATGAACGTACTCACACCCATATGTAGGTGCATCTCCACATGGGTGTACACTCATTACACTAGACATGCGATTTGATTGGGTATTTAATATAGAACTGAAATGAATTATTGTTTTAGAAATAAACTGTTTGCATGTCTTATGTTGTTAGCTTTTGCATTTGGCAGGCTTGCTATGCTGTTCTACAAAGTTGGGTCTCAAAGAAGTTCATGACCGGATGGTAACAAGCATTATGAACTGTTTTTCTTTTCGTTTTTTAATAATTGTTGTTGCTTTGCTTATTTAATTTTGACTGTTTTCTCCCCTCAGTATAATTGTTTGTGGTGACATTACAGTGTGGTACTCTTTCCAGTTGCTGTTACATTTCTCGTGACATGGTGGTTTATTCAGTTTGTTGATGGTTTCTTTAGTCCAATCTATGCCAGGCTTGGTGTTGACATATTTGGTAAGGTTTCAAAGTAACTGAATGTTTTTCCCATGCTGATATTTAGAAATATATAAATTATGTTCTAGGTTACCAGTATCAGCTTATGGCTGGTCTACTCACAATCTTTCCGTAACAGGGATACTGAAATTCTGCAAAGTTCTTGGTGTCTGAACATGTATCCTCCACTTTCATTATTAAAGATAACAGTTGAAATATATTATTGTTTCATCAATTCATAAAAATTCCTTAACAATGAGTTAGTTGCTAATTATCTTTGACACAAAGAAAAGGGCAAGGGCAGACGAATGATCAAGGGAGATATAAATCTGAGCTTTACAGTTGTTCTTTGTAATTTCAGCCAATTTATTATTGACTGCTTGATGAAGAGCAGCTAGTAGGCTAGGGTTATAGTTTTATAATCTGATATTCTTGAGGAAAACAGGAAAAATTGAATAAACAAAAGAGAAGTAGAAAGGTATGATCCTTAAGCTTCAGACCAGGGATTCCAGGATATCATCACACAATTAAGAAGAGGGAAAACCTAAGGTTCACACCTATGGTTCCTTGGGAGTTAGGAGTTACAGCTAAGGTTGATTGCCTCACACAACTACCATGGCAATAATTATGAAAAATTTCTCATAATATTCTATATCTGCATAAAGAGTACATTGATATCTATATAGGCTCCTACCAACCCTAATTCTAAACGAACCACAACTCCTATTCCAATGACACCAATTAAAAAACTGACAAACTTGATTTAAAACCGAAACCTAATAGCATAAGGGAATCACATACAAAGATCCTAAACCCTAATATACACATGGAATGCCAAATATAACCCTAAATCTATAGGATATTATAATTAAGCCCCCAAAATCCTATAAAGTAACAAAATAAAATGTTAATAGGAAGTTAATTCTAGAATTATCTTCTTTGCATTCTGCATCACTGTGTGATTTCATTGGCATGGAGCAGCTTTCCACTCTGGCCACGGCTGCAATGGTGGTGGCAGTTCCTTATGGGCTTCTAGAGCATACTAGGGGCTATAATAATTGGTGTCTGATACTTTAGGCTTCCTTATTGACTCACCTTATTCCAGATTGAAGCATTTGTTGTTACAGGATTTGATTTATTGGTGTTTTGATGAGGTACATAGTAATCTTAGTGCAGTTCTAGAAGATAGCTGTTATTGAAATTCCCTCATGGAGTCAGGTTTTTTAGTGGAAAAGGATGCTAGAAAATCTTATTATCTGGTTTTCATTTGTTTCCTGTTCTGCTGCACTGTTTTAAAAACTTGCCTGATCTTGCTGTTTATGATTAACCTTGAGCTTGAGTGCCTTGTATTTATTCTCATAGCTGCATTTCTTACTGAAATTTTGTATGTCTTGTGGTACAGGCCTTGGGTTCATTACATCTCTATTGTTTATATTTTTTGTGGGCATATTTGCTTCATCATGGCTGGGTGCCACTGTTTTCTGGCTTGGGGAATGGTTAATCAGACGAATGCCCTTTGTAAAGCACATATACTCTGCCTCCAAACAAATTAGCACAGCTATTTCTCCTGGTAATACTAGTTTTTATCTGTTTCTAAACAATTTCTTCTTATTTACTGTGCCCTTTTTCAATTGTTATAGAACGTGGTGTTATCATGTGCAGTTTCCAATTTATGATTAGGTTGAAAATTAATGATATTTAGTTTATTATATATAGTAAATTTGCAACCAAAAAAGGTTAGGGATATGTAAGTTTATATTTTAACCTCTGTTTTATCTTATATATATATATATATATATATATATATTTGAAGTAGATTAACCAAGAAGTTTTCATAGGATCTGAAAAAGTTAATTTTGGCGCAGATGCTTTAACTTCTTATCATGAACCAGAATGCAATATAAAAAAATGCTTGCTGGAGCTTAGCTGGCAGGTTCTAGTTTCTTAGAGGATCTGGCAAAAAGGATATGCTCTTTTTCTTTTCCATGGGGTGGAGGTGGAGAGTGAAGAGTATTTTGTGAGAAAGAACTGGCAATGCTTAGGGATCTCAAAAGGCTTATAGGAGAGGAAATGGAGCTTGTTTAATGAGTGATACCATGCGGGTAGAAGTCTTTGATGGCTTGCCTTGTATATCCTTCTTTGATAATTCACCTAAGCCGGTTTTCCATGTTTACTCTTGACATTAATAAATTTAGCAATTAATGAGTTGATGCTGGGTGTAAAACAGTTTCCAATTTATGATCAGGTTAAAAGTAATGATATTTTAGTTTATTTTTTCTTTATAGTAAATTTGCAACCTAAAACGGTTAGGGATAATTAAGAATATTTATTTATTTATTTTGAAGTAGATTAACCAAAACGTTTTCATAGGATCTGTAAAAGTAAATTCTGGCACAAAGGAAAATTGATCGCTTTAACTAGTTATCATGAACCAGAATGCGATAGCTAAAAAATTGTTGCTGGAGCTTAGCTGGCAGGTTCTAGTTTCTTACCAGATCCAGTAAGAAGAATATGCTCTTTTGGTTTGTGTGGGGCAGAGGTAGAGGGTGAAGAGTATTTGTGAGAAAGAATTGGCAATGCTTATGGATCTCAAAATGCTTATATGAGAGGAAATGGAGCTTGTTTAATAGAGTGGTACCATGCGAGTAGAAATCTCTGATGGCTTGCCTTGTATAATCCTTCTTTGATGATTCACCTGAGCTGGTTTTCCTTGTGTACTCCTGACTAATACATTTAGGAATTAGTGAGTTGATGCTTAATGTAATCAAACTCGATAATTTATCTTTTCTTTTTCCTCCTCACAGACCAAAATACTAGTGCTTTTAAAGAGGTTGCAATTATTCGTCATCCTCGTCTTGGTGAATATGCATTTGGTTTTATCACATCTTCTGTTATCCTTCAGGTAAGTAATACTTATCCAATTCAAATAATCAGGTCTCATAGTTTTACAATTTGGTTGAGCTTATTGATAACCATCTTGTGCAAATTGAACGTTTTTTGTTAATTGGGTACAATTTGTAGGCCAGGATACCTATTCCCAAATTCTTTATAAATATATATATATATATATATATATATATATATCAAGCATGAGAGATAGGAGGAGCATCGGGTGGTTCGGTCAGCCTCAGTTTTGGAGGAAGCCACAACTGATCAAGCTGACCAGGGTGGCGGAACTGACCTCCAATGACCAAGGCAAAGGAGAAGCCGATCAAACCATGACCGACCATGGTTGGTTGGTTCTAATGGCTGCAAAATTCCCCTCAAGAAAACAAAACCATAACCATCTCTGTATGTACGTTCGTTTTTTTAGATAAGCATTGGAGTCCTTTTTTAAACTTGAAACCTCATCCAAAAGCTTGTATCTTCTGACCTTGTTCCTAAACACATGCCTTGTAATGAGCCCACTGTTTGATATCTCTTCTGACTTTGTTCTCCTAAGCTTTTCTTCTAAACAAGCGTTTGTTATGATCCTTTTCCTTGTTGTCATTTGCGATTTCTCTGGTGACTTTGGGTTCTTGATGCGGTTCTTGATCAGTTGCAGCTTCAAATTGTTTCTTTGGCTGCCTTTCAAGCCAGCTGATCCCTGGTTATAATGGTTACACCTTAGCCTTTCACTTTATAGGGGTCAGTTTTTCGGTCAGTGTTGGGGTGAAGGATTCTCCATCGACTGCCGAACCGATCAACCACCCAAACCGCCATGATCAACCGACTCCTCAACTGGAGGCAATTGACCAAACTATTTTTGGCTGAAACCACTGAAAACCGTGGGTTGGGTGATTTCAACTGCCTGGATACTCAGCCCTAATGAGAGATGCCTATTCAAAGTAAATGGAATTGCTTTCAGTAAATTGTCCATCAAGTGAATTGCTGCTGTTAATTTCTGTTTTTATCTTTTTAAACAGAAAGTAAAATCCTCTGTTGAAGTAGGAATATTGCTTTCCTCCCTAATTTGGTAAATAGATTAGAATGACATTTTTCAGCAGTGGGAAACTTACTTTCCTCCCAATCTGCTATATAGATTAGATTGTGGCTTCATACAGAATTTAATTATTGCTAGCTATCACATTCTTCCATATTTTAAGTTTACACAGAAATGTGACACTGGATGCTAAAAGTCTATGTAATATATAAATAGAATTGGTTCCATTTGTAAATCAGTTTTCTCTGGATTGATTGAGGAAGATCACAAATTTCCTCTTGAAATTAAGCTTAAGTGTAAAGCATAAGTCTGCAATATCCACATAAGTGGACGTTTTAAATTTCTGGAAAAGCCTGATGCAATATCTTGGAAGATGATGTTCTTATTGGCAAAGATGTTCAGGTGATTTATAGTTGCATCTTGTTGAGCTTCACTGATTCAATAATTGGTTATCTGTTTTGATTCCAGAGGGATAATGGGGATGAAGAGTTGTGCAGTGTTTATGTACCAACAAATCATCTATACATTGGGGACATATTTCTTGTTAATTCTGAGGAGATCTTAAGGCCAAACTTATCTATTCGAGAAGGCATAGGTCTGTTGTCTATTCTTTGAAATAGTTGTGTGATGCATTTTGTTGTCTCTTGGATCATTGTTTGCAGAAAAAATTTTTCTTTCTGTTTCTGTGCATCATATCATGTCAGTTCTGTATAGATTCAATTCTTTACTGATGGTTTTGAATAAAAAATAATGATGCTAGATTTTGTAGGTGCAACATATTATGGGCATATATTTTTCTTTCTTTTACAATTATCCTCTCTTCAATCTTCTTTGATTTTCATTAACCGGTGGCTAGAATAACTGATTGCCTTCCCCGTTACAATGCATTGAATCTTTTTTGGTGTTGCCCAACTCTTTTGCTATGTATTAATATTGAAGAAGGAAAAGCTGAAGAGACTTTTAATGCTAGCTTTTTGTCTTTGCTGGGAAAGTTGTGAGTGGTGTGATTGTAGTTAAAGAACATGATGATATTTCTCTAGGTGCTTTAGAAGTCAAGTTGGCAACTAAACAAATGTTAGATTTTGACGGTAACTGTCATGGTTTGTTGACGGCTACACTGGTGTACTAGACAGGGCAAACAAAATTGTAAATTCTTAAGGCAGCTTTAAATTCAACCATTTGTTTTGTATTTGTGCTGCTAGTACCATATATATATGCTCAATATTTGTTAGACTGTAGAACTCCTTGTCAAAATCTCTCATTTCAGTTAGATTAGAAGTGTACTTCTTGAACCTTTTACACTTTTGCTAAATTGGGAAAATACATGAAGCCCTCACTGTATGATGGTGTTTAACATTCAAGTAATATAACTATTTAATGACTATCTTTCTACTTGACTAATACTTATTATGAAATACAATGTGAATTTTTTAAATTTCCAGGATATTTGGAAATGTGATAGAAAGAGGCGAAAAAGAATAAAATAATAAAGGTGTCAACAAATTGCACTGAACATTCTTCCCCACTTAAGGATATATTAGTATCAATCATGAAACCTGTTCAGTTGTGCCTTATTAGATCCTTCAAGTCTCATTTTTTATTGCTGGTAGGTTATACACATCTTTGCATGGTTATGTGATTATCCTATTTTCTTTCTTACTGCAGAGATTATTGTTTCAGTTGGCATGACAATGCCGCAAGTAATATCCCCTGTACAAAGGATTCCTCATCAGGGTAATAGGATTCCTCTGAACAGAATAATGTGAAGATACTAAAAACAGGTGATTCTGCTATTCTCTTTTCACCTGTGAGATTTAGCCCAGGACTTGTAGGAAGTTGTTGTTGTGTGTGTGTGTTTTTTTTTTTGTTCTGTCCAGATCATTTGCTAATAGAAACATTTGGCATTTGATGATTTGGATGGTCAAAGCGTCATAAAAAATAACACCTGGATAGTAATATGGACATTTATGTTTGTATCAGGGTTATAGAAGTAGAGAATTTCTTGCTCAGATAACACTCTAAAATGCCCAGAAAGGCTGATCTATGATAATGGGAAGATCTTTAGCTGAAGTGTCAACATTAAGGTTGGATCATGATTCGTTCACGCATCCTGTCGTATCTATATAACTTGCCATGAGCGCCAGATACTCTTTCCCCTTATTTGGCTCTTTGTATTGTCATGCAAGATTTTTTTGTGGAATAGGGAATTAAGAAGCTAATGCTGGCATGGTCTACAGTCTGGTAGTGGACTTCAATTTTGTTTGTGATGCTAAATTGAAATGGCTTTGGCTTTTAGTTTCATGTCAACCATGTGGAGGTAATTGCAGATACTATGTGCTTGACCACATACTCTTGCTAGCTATTGCTGTAGTTTGTTCCCAGCACAAGGCTGAGGATTAAGGGATATCAAGGACCTAAATTGTTCATAGAGAAATAATTACTTGTTAATTGTTTGATGGAAGGTTTAGTGCCTGTCTAGTTTTTTTTTAAGCTTATTTATCTCTTAAAAACAAGTTAATTCAAACAGGACTTTTGAGAAGTTCTTAAAAAACAAGTAGTATTTTTAAATAACAAAATTAAAAGAAAAAAAAAGTTTAAAGAAACATTGGAGAGAGGAGCTTTTGTTTTCTCTTTTTTTAAAAATACGTTAGTTTTTCAAGAAATACATTTTTTTAATCAATCTCCATCTCTTCTTTTTTTTTTTGGCAAATCACCAATCTTCAATCCAAGTCCAATCTCCCTCTTCTACTATTATAAGAAATAAAAAACAAAAGATTTAATAAGAGAATACTAAATTTTAAAATTTTTTATTTTTACGAAGATTGAGAAAAGAATTCAAAATTCAGATTACATTTAGATATTATTTGAAGGTTTTTTTTTCACTAAAACGATTTTAATATCAAATATATCGTTTTTTTTTCTTTTTTTATCAAAAAATTCAAATATAATGTTCTGATTACTTGTTAAATCAACAAAAATATAATATTATTACCATTATACAAGTTTGAAAGTTATTTTGTTTTTTTATGAGTTTTTTTTATTTTAATATCTGGAATCGTATATAAATTTAAAGTATATTCATTTTTCTTTGATTTATTAAGTAATTGAAGATCATATGAATATTTTTTATGGTGATTTTAATCAAAATTAAAATTTATATAATTTATTTTATCAAATATCTTATTAAATAGTTTTAATTTAATTTTAAAAATTATTATTTTTTATAAAAATTTTATAATAACTTTTATACTAGACAAAAAAAGCTTTTAGTGCTTTATTATAAGGAAGCCTAATTATGTTTAAAAGAGCATGTGGACTTTGACCACAAAGTTGGCGGTTAAGCCTCGAATAATGCCATTCCGGAGAATGGGCCTATTCTTGCTACACTCAAAGGAGCAGGTGAATTGGATAACACCGATCCAGTTAAGCATCAAGTAAATTGAAAATTAATCATCTATCAGAATTATGTTAGTTTGCTCCTTGCAGATCAAATAATTACGTATTAACTTTTGGATCAAAATCAAACTTGAATTTTATGTTGATTTTCTTTATTTTTAATGCTATTTTTGTTAATTAATATATTTGTTGTTTTGAGTAATGGGCCCATGTGGATATATTAGCACTAAATGTTTAAGCATCCTATCTGAAAAAATAATATGAAATTAAGAATATTCTTATGTAAAAAAAATTCTGATTTTAATTTAATCTTCATGTAATTTGAAATTATCAACTCACAAATTTGGAGTTGACTCAAGCTTGCTTTGCACCTTTAATTTTTATTCATATGCAAAAGAATAATTAATTTTTATTAATGAAAAATAACTTAAAAAAACAAATAAAGATAACTTGAAAGAATAGTTTAAGAAAAGAAAGTATTTAGGGGGAGAAAAAAGATTTTATTGAAGTGTGTGTTTACAAATGAATTGAAGAGGTCTATTTATAGGCAAATAACTCCCTTATCTTGATAGAATTTACAAGATGAAGATAACACTTAGAGATTAGATGGATTAAATCATAATCTAATCTAATTTACATCAAATCTAGATATAGAATAAATTGATATTCACAAAAATATTCATAATACTCTCCGTTGAATATCCATTGTATTAAGAATATACCTTGTTAAAATTTTACAAGGAAAAAACCTCATGGGAAAAATTCAAGTGAAGAAAAGAAAGTACATAATTCTTTTCAAGAATAAGCATATGAAATACTGCCTCATTAAAAACCTTATCAAGAAAAACTCAGTGGAAAAAACCTTGATGAAGGAAAAGAATACAGTACGTATTTTACTCCCCCTGACAATTACATTATTTAAGATCTTTAAAACGGCGCATCCCAATCTTTTGTATCAACTTTTCGAATGTTGTAGTAGATTGGGCTTTAGTAAACAAATCTGCTAGATTGTCACTTGATCGAATTTGTTGAACAGTAATATTACCTTTTCTTGAAGATCATGAGTGAAGAAGAAATTTGGCAAAATATGCTTTGTTTGGTCGCTTTTAATGTATCATTCCTTTAACTGTGCTATGCAAGTAGTATTATCTTCGTATAATATTGTTAGAATTTCTTTCTTGGTTGACAAACCACATGTTTATCGAATATGTTGAGTTATAGATCTTAGCCAGACACATTCATGGCTTGCCTCATGAATTGCTAAAATTTTTGCATGATTAGAAAAAGTAGCAACAATAGTTTGCTTTACAGAACGCCATGAAATAGCCGTACCTTCATATATGAATAAGTAACCTGTTTGGGATCGAGTTTTGTGTGGATCTGATAAATATCTTGCATCTGCATAACCAATTAAATTTGATTTTAATGCATTTGAATAATATAAGCTCATATCCGTTGTTCCTCAAAGATATCGAAGTATATGTTTAATTACATTCTAATGTCTTCGAGTTGGAGAAGAACTATATTTTGCTAATAAATTCATAGCAAATGATATATCAGGTCATGTATTGCTAGCAAGATACATTAATGCTCAAATTGTACTAAGATATGGTACTTTAGGACCAAGAAGTTCTTCATTATCTTTACGAGGTCGAAAAAAGGTTTTTTTTCATATCTAATGATCTTACAACAATTGGTAAACTCAATGGATGTGCTTTGTCTATATAAAATTGTTTTAGCACTTTCGCTATATAATTAGATTGATGGATCAAAATTCTATTTTTCAAGTGTTCAATCTGAAGACCTAAACAAAACTTTGCTTTTCCAAGGTCTTTCATCTCAAATTCTTTCTTTAAATAATTCACGGCTTTTGATAATTCTTCAAGAGTTCCAATAATGTTTAGGACATCAACATAAATAGCAATTATCACAAATTCATATATGAATCTTTTTATAAAAATACATGGACATATAGGATCATTTTTATAGCCTTCTTTTGATAAATATTCACTAAAGCAATTATACCACATGCATCTAGATTATTTTAATTAGTATAAAGATTTATTTAATTTGACCGAATAAATCTCTCGAGAATTCAAATTTTTTGCTTCAAGCAACTTAAATCCTTTAGGGATTTTCATGTAAACATCATTATCAAGTGAGCCATATAAATAGGCTGTAACTACATCCATCAAACGCATTTCAAGCTTTTCATGTATTGCCAGACTAATTAAATATCGAAATGTAATTGCATCCACCACGGGAGAATATGTCTCTTCATAATCAATACCAGGCTTTTGGGTAAAACCTTGTGCAACAAGTAATGCTTTATATCTCACTATCTCATCTTTCTCATTTCGTGTTCACACAAATACCCATTTATATCCCACTGGTTTTACACCATTTGGCATACGGACTATTGGTCCAAAAACTTCACATTTTACAAGTGAATTTAATTCTACTTTGATTGCATATTTTCACATTGGCTAATCATTTCTATGTCTACATTCTTCAACAAATATAGGTTCAAGATACTCATTTTCTTTTATAATATTGAGTGCTACATTGTATGCAAAAATATCGTCGACATTTGTTTCATTTCTGTTTTATCTTTTTGCCGTCATAACATAATTTATTGAGATCTCTTTATTTTCACTAATTTCAAGTAGTTGAATTTCTTCTGAAACTATGTCAAGGGTCTCTTCTAGAGTTTTTGTTTCCTCTTTTTGACCATCTTGAATATTTGCTCTTTTTCTTTTTCGAGGATTTTTATCTTTGAAACTGATTGGTCTTCCACGCTTCTAGCATGTCTTAGACTCATTAACAATAGCAGATTGTCCTACATCAATTCTGATTAGAGCATATGCAGCTGGTATATGAGATTTAGTTACTCTTTTTAGGTCAGTAAATCCGTTTGGCAACTGATTTGCTATATGTTGCAAATAAATTATCTTTTGAATTTTTTGTTCACATTGATTTGTGCGAAGATCAAAACTAGATAATGATAATGTATTCCAAGATATTTTCGTTTCCAATTGCTTATTTTCTCCCCCTAATGTTGAAAAAATTATTTCATTAAAATGACAATTACCAAACCTTGCAGGGAATAAATCTCTTGTTAAGGGTTCTAAATATTTAATTATAGATGGAGATTCATATCCAACATATATTCCTAACCTCCTTTAATGACCCATCTTTGTGCATTGTGGTGGAACAATTGGAACATATACCACACAACTAAAAATTCTTAGATGGGAAATATTTGACTCCTGACCATAAACTAATTGTATAGGGGAGAATTTGTGATAACTTGTTGGCCTGATGCACACAAGTGCTACTGCATGCAAAATGGCATGTCCCCGAACAGAAATTGAGAGTTTGGATTTCATAAATAATGGCTTTGCAATCAGTTAAAGACGTTTGATAAACAATTCTGCTAGACCGTTTTATGTATGAACATGACTAATAGATTGTTCAACATTATTCTAATAGACATGTAATATTCATTAAAAGCTTGAGACGTAAATTCACTAGCATTGTTAAGATGAATTGTCTCAATTGCATAATCAGAAAAATGTGCTTGCAAACGAATTATTTGTGCAAGTAATCTTGCAAATGCCAAATTGTGAGTTGATAACAAGCACACATGTGACCATCTTGTTGATGCATCGATTAAAACTATAAAATATCTTAATGGTCCATATGAAGGATGTATGGGTCCACATATATCACCCTGAATACGTTCCAAAAATGTAGGGGATTCAATCCCAACTTTAGTTGGTGATGGTCTTATAATTAATTTACCTTGAGAGCATGTAGCACATGAGAATTCATTTGACTGAAAAATCTTATGGTTTTTCAATGGATGATCACATGAATTTTCAATAATTTTTTGCATCATTATTGATCCGGGATGGCCTAACCGGTCATGCTAAACATTAAAATTGTCAGTAAACTTTTGGTTTACATAAATTTCAATCATTTTAATTTTTGTATAGTACATTCCAGAAGACAAAGAAGGTAATTTTTCTAATATACATTTTTTACCCAATATAATAGATGTAATATAAAGATATTCAGTGTCTTTCTCATTCATTGTCTCAATATGATATCCATTCAAACGAATATATTTAAAACTTAATAAGTTTCTTTGAGACCTAGGAGAAAATAATGCATCTTTTATTATAGACTTTGTTCCTCTAGGTAGTGAAATATCCACTCTTCCAAAACCTTCAATTAATCTTGTACTATCAGATATTGTATTGACATTAGCTTCTTCCATTGTCAAGTGGGAAAAATATTTCTTGTCTTTAAATGTAGTGTGCGTTGTAGCACTATCTATTAGACATATATCTTTGTCATTGATCTTGGGTTTAACCAGATGAATATCTATATTTTCTTCAAGAAAATAAAGCATATATAGTAAGAAACTTATATAAGAGAACATTAAATATAAACTTTGTCATTGAAATACAAAAAAAAAAAGAACTTCCTAATAGACATATTAAAACACATTAACTTGTTAATAGAATTATACTAAACATACCAAGTTCCTAATAGAGTTGTTAAAAAAAAAAAACACACCAACAAATAATTTAAAAAATTTCATTATTGGGATTTCCAACATTAATCAAATGATCAATCCGTCCTTCATGGTGGGTAAAAAAATCAGTAACATCCAAGTATGTTATATCAACTTGGCTATTCAACAAAATTTGTTTCGATATTTTTTCCTTTATCTTTTAGTGAGGCTTGATTAATATCAATAAGATGTTTTGGTATACGACAGGTACGTGACCAATGGCCTTTCATGCCACATCGATAACAAATATTTTCTATATTCTTTTTATTTTGTCGACCTTTGTCCTTTTCTTATATCTTTTCATTATTCATCCATTTCTGGTAGGTATTCTTATTATCAGAATAATAATTTGTGTAGCCACAAAAACTACGATAATTATGATGACCTTTTCCTCGTCCACGATTAAGACAATGATTACGACCACAACCACGACCAAAATTTCTAAATGATGTCATATTCACTTCAGGGAATGGAGTAGAACCAGTTGGGCGAGATTCATAATTTTTCATCAATAGCTCATTATTTTCCTCAACCACAAGGAGATATGAAATCAATTTAGAGTATTTCTTGAAACTTTTTTCACGATATTGCTACTACAAGAGCACATTTAAGGCTTGAAAAGTAAAGAATGTTTTTTCTAACAAATCAGCATCAATCACCTTTTCTCCACACAATTTTAGTTTAGAACTAATTCTATATAATGCTGAGTTATACTCACTTACAATTTTAAAATCTTGCAATCGTAGATGCATCCAATCATAACGAGCTTTTGGTAGAATTACTGTTTTTTGATCGTCATATCTATCCTTTAGACTTTTCCAAAGATCGACTAGATCTTTTATTGTGAGATACTCAATTTTTAATCTTTCATGAAGATGGTGGCGAAGGAAAATCATTGCTTTTGCCTTATCCTGATTAGATGCTTCATTTTCTTCTTTGATTATGTCTCCAAGACCCATAGCATCTAAATAGGTTCAGCATCTAGAATCCAAGATAGATAGTTCTTGCCAGTAATATCAAGGGTCACAAATTCAAGCTTTGTAAGATTTGACATTGTGATGGCTTAAAAAAAGAACATAAATGTTAGTATTACACAACATATTGTAATTGGCAAGTAAATAATAAATTGACTAATGAAAAACAATTAATATAAAATTACAAATTGACTTATTATAAATTGATAAAATTTGGACAAAACAATAAAGTGACAATAGACAAAAATTACCTGAAGAAAAATTGAACTTCAATTTTGTAAAGCTTAAGTGTGAGAGATTAGAAAATAGTGCTAATAACATGTTATGAAAAATAACTTAGAAGAACAAATAAAGATAACTTGAAAGAATTATTAAAGAGAAGAAAGTATTTAGGGAGAGAAAAGAGATCTTATTGAAGTGTGTGTTTACAAATGAATTGAAGGGGTCATTTATATGCAAATAACCCCCTTATCTTGATAAAATTTACAAGATGAAGATAACACTTAGAGATTTGATGGATTAAATCCTAATCCAATCTAATTTATATCAAATCTATATATAAATAGAATAAATGGATATTTACAAAAATATTCATAACAACAACTCTTTTTTGTTTATTTATTTAATTATTTATTTGACCTTTTTTTATATTAGAAAAACAAAACATGGATCTTTGGGTGGCTGCCAAGTTAGCTACTAACGCAATATCCGTATATAGTGTCGTATATGAGAGGTCCAATATGTTGAGATTACAGTCAAACATAAATATAGGCTACTGATATTGGCCTCTGTTTTAGTTCATGGAACAGAGATTGTAAAAAAAAAATCAGGAACCCATTTACATTTCATTGTTTACACTATAAATATTTACAAGACAGCTTACATGAACATAGATGTTACGATCCGGAACTTCCCTCGAGCCCATGATAACCGCCACGATGTCCCAATTGACACTCATTATCCGAAATGCCAACCGGAACCCCGTAAGGCTTACGTACCAGTTTTTAGCCTTCCCTGTGAGTAATTCTTTCTAAACATCTCATTTTGAGGGTTTACAACTCATTTCTGGCTTAAATAAATCAAAATATAAAATTTGACTCACAGGGGTATTTTAGATATTTTTTCGGCGAAAATATTAAAATCTAGTAAAAATATAGTTTATGCATCCAGAATACATAATCTGAAATCGGATTTGAAATCGGAAGTCCGAAACCTTCTTTTTCAAGGGTTTAAAGTAACATTTTACTATTAAAAAATAATGATAAAAATATTCCATTTTCTTATAAAATAATTTTTATAGATACGCGTATAAGTAATTTTTATAGCGTGAAAGTAAAATAAATTCATACATACATTAAGTTACAAAGTCATAATGTACAATAATAATTACAATGACCGGTGGACCCATAACTATACAAATACAACAATGGTAGTAAACCTACTATCTGTCGTGGGAAGACGATCTACGGTAGTCCTTGACAAAATCTGGTATCTACAAGCTACCACAGGCCTGAAATGTTTGGACAGGAGGTGGGTAATATTTTGCAATCCCAATGAGTAAACAAACATTATCATAAACATCAAAAGGTAAGTAAAATGGAGGCAAATTTAAATAGCTATTACAAACCATTACATAAAGTTCCCTTTTTATTTCTTAAATCAAGAAATATTTATAAATCACCAAAACAATTGTTAAGGCTTATGACTTTTATTAAAATCATGGCTCAAGCCAAAACTAGTCATCGGGGATACCTTGGCCGAGGCATCTAACCGAGTTCGCCAAGGTTGTCAAAACAGTTACACATTAAACACGTTTTAGTTTTTAAAACAAGCTGTTCCTTAGCGTTGGCCAATATACACATTCACGTGTAGGTTCTACGTGAAGTGAACTCTAACACTACCCCGGGAGTTACCCTCCTCGCCTCTACAACCGGAGTAACTATATAATCGGGTTTACGATGCCCTTCTAATAGGCAGTCCACAGAAACCCGTCACTGCAGTGACTAAACCCACCAATTTTAATAAAATTTCAACAGTATAACGTGACTTTTATTTATTTACCCAGCCTGCATAGTAAAAACAGCTTACATTTATTCCCAATACAGTTTATAATACAGCCACATCTACTCACAATCTCATAAGCCAATTTCATCAAAATGTCATTTATAACATAAGTGAAGGCTTCCAAGCTACTCAATTTTTAACTAAAATCACATATTCACATTTAAATCTACTTATTTGCATACAGCAAAATTTCTCTTTTTACAATCATTTTCTTTGCATAAAATCCATAATTGAAATTTAAAAAGAAACTCTAGATAGTTTACGATAATAATAAGTTTACTCACTGGTCATATAAATCCAATTCTCTTGAACAAAAAACGTCCCAATCACGTTTCCTCGGGTATGACTTCATTGCCTTTTCTGGATGTCTCACCTCCTTAATAAATTACAAAAATCACACAATTCAACACATTTATGCTAAATCACTATATAATTGATTTAAATCCTATATTAATGCATGGTATGAAATGCAATGGCCTAAAACAGCTTAAACGTGGTATTAGCCTATTTTCAGTACTTTACCCGATAAATTGCTAACGCGCTCCATTTTTGCTCTAAATCGTCCCATTCTCTCTCCAACATTTTTAACCATCAAATACCAGCTTATAATCCTCTGGAATCACTAAATTCAGGTCACTTTCTTCCTTGAAAAATTCGGTTAAAATGAGACATTCACCCGGTAAATTTTCTACTTTATTTTTTTAGCACAATTAATCATTTTTCATCATTTTCCCTTCAATTCATTTGAATAAAAATCAGTTCATCACCATTGGACAGCATTGAAGATTCAGCCTAGGGTGGGTATTGTGAAAATTCCATGCTTTCGAGTCCAATTTAATTTCTAAACACCTTTAACTAACCGAAACTACCGATTTAGCTAAGAATCGAAACTTGAAAAATTCAAAATCTCCCCCCTTGAATTTCGTCCAGCCCTTAGATCTATTTTGTGATCTCTATCTTGAAGCATGGAAAATGAAAACAAAAGCATGGGAAAGGTAGAAACCAAGCCAAAATCGAAAAATCTTACCGTTAGACGTGAAAACCGACGAAAACCGTGAATTCTTCGTCAAATTTCAAACTTTTCTTTTGGTTTTTCTTTTTTCTTCCTTTCCTCTCTATTTTCTCTCTTATTTTCTCCTTAGGGTCGTGCTTCACCTGCTGAGGGGTTTAAATGGGCTTATTTTTCATTAAAATAATATTAAATCATTAAAAGTGCCACATGTCACTTTCCCGTGGGACTCGTTTTTAAAATTTCATCTTTTAAACTTCAATTTTTCACCACTTGAAATATCATGATTATTCATACCAAAAATGTATAAATCCTAAGATTTTGACAAGTTTTGAGTGGTGAAAATTACGGTTTTACCCCTAAGGCGGCAAAATTATCGTTTTGCCCCTATGTTCCGAAAACTACCGGAATTGAAAATTTTCACTTCCTATCATCAAATTATACTCCAAATAGTCAATAGTGATCAAAAATTTCACTCCATGGTCAATTTATTATCTTGGGTGGCAAAATGACGATTTTGCCCCTAGACATCAAAATTTTCAAATTCATCCCAAATTAACCCTCGAACTCCAAAACATCATTTTAAGTCATTCTTAGACTGTGAAATATTAAATTTCATCTTAAAATTCCTATTTGAACTAATTCGAGGTTAAATAAGCTTAAGTGTACCATTTGGTACAATACCGGGTTTTAGTTATTCTTTGAGACTTTCTTAACATACAAACACATTGTTCATTGCATGTATGTCATGACATGTATTTATAGGGTTGGGTTTTACAATAGACACATCATTAACACTTGTTAAACTAAACAAACAAGTGTAAAGTATTGTTTACAAGATACATGTATAACACCACATATGGTGTTCTTTGTACAACACAACAGGACAACTTCCTACATAACATTTATGTAATGAAAAACGTGTCACTCTCTTTAGTTAGACACTTGCAAGCACTACATTCAACATTCCCCCTTAATACTTACTTGATGAACCATTAATTTGTTTATCTAAAACTCAAACATTTGCTTTCTGAGTGCTTTAGTCATTATATCAGCAAGTTGATCTTCAACAGGACAGTATTGAATGCAAATTTCACCTTTCTTTTCAACATCCCTTAGAGCATGATATTTCACACTAATATGTTTAGTTTTTCCATGGAAGACAGGGCTTTTAGCCATAGCTATAGCAGATTTATTATCAAGCCACAAATCAGTAACTTCAAACTAAGTCATAGTGAGATCATGAAGAACTTTTCTCACCCAAATTGCATGATTTGCTATTGAAGCTGAGCCACATACTTAGCTTTTGTTGAAGATTGAGCAACGATGTCTTGCTTGTGAGAGCTCCAAGAAACTGTGCCATTTCCCAAAGTGAAAACATACCCGAAAGTGCTCTTTGCATCATCTAAAGATCTAGCCCAATCACTATAAGAAAATCCTGATAGTTTTAACGGTTTTTGTATGAGTGAACTTCAAACCATAAGCTGCTATACCTTTTAAGTCCCTGAGTATTCTTTTGGCAACAACAAAATGACAGCTTCTTGGCTTTTGCATAAAGCGACATAAATAGCTGACAACAAACATAACATCAGGCCTTGTTGCACATATGTACAGAAGACAACCAATAAGACTTCAAAATTGAGAAGGATTTTCCAGTTCATAACCTGCTTGAGAAGATAACTTCTCATTAACTACCAGAGGTGAAGCAGTGGCTTTGCATTCATTCATTTGAAACCTTTTAAGCATTTCAAGCACATATTTGTGTTGAGAAACATGTATTCCTCCATCAATCTTCTTAATTTCTAGTCCTAAAAAATAACTCATATCTCCCAAATCAGACATATAAAATTCCTTCTCCATATTCTGAATTTTCTAACAGCATCTTCACTTCCTCCTGTCACCAGTAAGTCATCCACATACAAGGATAGGATTAGTGGAGCCTCATTGTTGTGTTTTAACACATAAAGAATTGCTTCATTAGGACTCTTTTGAAATCCTTGATCCAGCAAGTGAGTGTTAATCTTGTTGTATTGAGCACGAGGTGCTTGTTTCAATCCATAAAGAGTCTTGTGAAGTTTGTACACCTTTCTTTGTCCAGAACAGAGTTCAAATCCTTGTGGTTGCTCCACATAAATTTCTTTATCAAGCTTCCCATTTAAAAATGCTGATTTAACGTCCAAGTGAAAGAGCTTCCATTGGAATGCAGTAGCCAAAGCTATTAGCAATCAAATAGTGCCCAATCGAGCCACTAATGCAAAAGTTTCCTAGAAATCAATACTAGGTATTTGAGAATAGCCCTTTACTACTAATCTTGCCTTGTACCTATTTAAGGTGCCATCAGGATTGAGCTTTCTTTTAAAAATCCACTTGACCCCAATTACTTGTCAATCCTTAGGCCTATCCACTAGAGACTGAGTTTTATTTTTGACTTTCATATTCAGTTTTTCCTTCATAACTATAACCCAATGCTCATGCAGTGCAGCATTTTCATAAGAGTTAGGTTCTGTGATAGCCATATGACATCTTTCATAAATGTTTTGAATAGACCTTACTCCCCTAACTAGAGCTTCATCAACTATTTCATCATCAACAAGAATTTGAGAATCAGTACGTTGATAGTTTGAAATATCAATAAATTCATTTAAATATGCAACTTGGCTTTGGTCCCAATTCCAGCTCCTATTCTCATCAAATACAACATTCTTGCTGATAGAAATTCTACCAAATTCAACCTGAAATATTCTATATGCTTTGGACTTCAAGCTATATCTAATCAAAACCCCAATCTGAGCCTTCGATTGAAGTTTGTCTCTCTGTTCTTCAGGTATGTGTTGATAACAAAGACTCCCAAGCACTCTCAAATGATCAACAAAAGGCCTGTTCCCATACCATGCTTCATATGGAGTGACATTTTTCTTTACTTTATTAGGAATAATATTGAGCAAGTATACTGCTGTCGAGGCTGCTTTTGCCCAAAATCTTTTGGGCATATTTTTCTCAAGCATCAGACACTTGCACATCTCAAGTACTGTGCAATTTTTCCTTTCACTGACTCCATTTTGTTGGGAACAATATGGAGTTGTCAGTTGGTGAAAGATCCCTTCCTTTTCTAAAAATTGAGAAAATTCTTGAGATGTGTACTCACCACCATTATCTGATCTAAGTACTTTGATCTTTATACCATACTCTAACTCAGCTCGAGCTTTAAATTTCTAGAACCAACTGAAAGTTTCTGACTTCTGTTTCATAAAGAATATCTAGTAGAACTCAGTCAGATGATCTATAAATGTAACAAAGTACCTGCTCCCATTTAACGACTCCTCACTTAGAGGACCTCCAACATCTGAATGGATAAGATTAAGCTTATCCTTTGATTTGCTAAAACTGGCTATGGGATAAGGTTTTTGAGTTATTTTTTCAAGCTGACAAGTTCAACAAATGGGGTTACATTCTGATAATTTGGAAAGCTTATCTGCAAGACCTGAATTATTCAACTGTATCAGTGAACTATAATTACAATGAAAAAATCTCTTGTGCCATAAATAAGTCAAATTTGAGCAAACTTTTGCTACCTGCAAACATGCATCATTCTAGTTCATTGGGAAACAATTTCGTTTCATGGAGATGTCCATCATATAATCACCATTAGGAGCATATATAATGCAAGACATATCTTTAAATAATAAGACATAATTATGCTTAAGCATTTGTCCTACACTTAATAGGTTTTTAGTAATTTTTGGCACTAAAAGTACTTCAAACTCATACCTGGCACCAGAGGAAGTTTGAATTTGCACTAACCCTTTACTTATTGCTTGCAAATAAACACCCTTCCCAATCTCTACTTTCAAATGGTATTGATCATCTATTTCAACAAATAACTTCACATTTGGAGTCATGTGATTTGAAGCTCCACTATCCAAAAGCCAAAGCCTTGCATCAACAGTTTTTAAATTTCCAGTTTAAGCCATAAATAAATATTCTTCAACTGATTCAGCTTTCTCAACTGGTCCATCAACCTTGACTTGAGTCTCAGCTTTGTTCTTGCAAACTCTTTGTACAAACCCCAATTGGTTACAGTTTTGCACCTCACATTTGGTATAAACCAACAACTAGCTTCAGCAAGACCCTTTCTCTTGCAGTGAGAACATCTATGAGTCTTGCTTTTTTTCTGTTGATTTCTATATACAGATTGAACCCCTTTATCTTTCTCTTTCTGTTCAACCGAGCCCTTTTTTATGCTTGTCTCTCCCATTGTTTTTCCTTTCATTCTAGTAAATAAGGCATTTTCAGTTACACTATCACTTCTCATAACCCTCTTGTGTTCTGTAGCTTGGAGAGCAAATGCTACATCTGATAGTGACATTTTGGAGAGTTCCCTTTCCAAAGAAGCAATTGTAGCTTTAAATCTTTCTGGTAAAGATACAGGGGCTTTTTGAACAACTCGTTTTTCTAAAATGTCCTTTCCCGAAAGTCTGAGTTGATTAACAACTCTCATAAGTCTATTGATGAAGTCTTTTGCATTCCCAGAATCCTTCATTCTCATTGTATCAAACTCCTTAATCAAGTTCATAATATGCATTTCTTTGGTTCTTTCAGAACCTTCAAATTGAACTTTCAATCTTTCCCAAGAATCTTTGGCAGTTTTACACCCCATAATTCTTACAAACATGACATCTGTAAGAGCTCCCTAAATGTAAGACAACGCTCGGTATTGTTTAACCACTTCTTCATGATATAGCTTGACTTGAGCTAGGGTTGCATTATCTTTTAGAGCTAGAACTTCAACTCCTAATTCAACAGAATCCCAAAGGTCCAGACCCTTAAGATATGACTCAATTTTCTCAAACCAAATTGGATAATTTTCTCCATTGAACACTGGAGGTGATTGAAAACTGACTATGGTATTTGATGGAGAGCGAGAGGCTAGAGTTTTCAAGTGAGTGTATGGTTTATTTTAGAGAAAGTTTTTTTGGATTCAACTGTCTATGCGGTCCTTTAGGAGCTTAATTCTACTTTGATACCATGTTGAGATTACAGTCAAACATGTAGATAAAATATGGACAGAAATAAAATTGCTGTATAAAGCAACAATCCAGAAAATGAGTTTAAAGAAGAACAAATTCTGATCTGATGAAAGACACACTTTATTCATATGTGACACCCCTATTTATACACAAAAAAGGTAGTTACATGCATAACACTTGTCAAGACAAGGATTCAAGTGTTAAGGCATGGATTACATCTGTCCAAAAGAAGTTTAAAAAACAGTTTACATGTAATAACTACAAGTAACTTCATATCTTTATCCAGACACCAAGTAACTGCATGTCTTGATTCAAATAATCTGCAACTGCACACCTGCACGGA
The DNA here is from genome assembly GCA_036013995.1 of Theobroma grandiflorum. Taxonomy (NCBI): domain Eukaryota; kingdom Viridiplantae; phylum Streptophyta; class Magnoliopsida; order Malvales; family Malvaceae; genus Theobroma; species Theobroma grandiflorum. Next base: position 14,295,744 of record CP142126.1, read on the forward strand.
CACCAGGCCATCCAAGCATTATTCTCAACACCCTTCCTTAATGCTTGCATTCTTCACCATAAGCATTTCTCGATTATGTTCAAACTTAGCCTTGGAGAGAGGCTTAGTCATAATATCGGCAACTTGATCATCAGATGAGCAATACTGTACAAGAATTTCACCTTTTGTTTGTGCATCCCTCAAGGCATGATATTTTACATGAATGTGCTTAGTTCTCCCATGGAAAACTGGATTTTGAGCTATTGATATGGCAGATTTGTTGTCAACGAACACCTTGGTAGGATTCATCAATTGCATTCCAAGATCAAGTAGAATTTTTCTCAACCATATTCCTTGGTTTGCGGCTGCAGCAGCTGCTACGTACTCTGCTTCTACTGTGGATTGTGCCACTGATTCTTGCTTGTGTGAATTCCATGAAAACACTCCATTCCCAAGAGTAAATACATATCCAGAGGTACTTTTGGCATCATCAATGCTACCTCCCCAATCACTATCAGAAAATCCTACAAGTTCAATGGCTTTAACTTGTATGAATGCAACTCCAAAGCTTGATGTACCTTTTAGATACCTCAAAATCCCTTTAGCTACTGTAAGATGTGATTGACATGGTTGTTGCATGAATCGTGACAAGTAACTGATAGCAAACATAAGTTCTGGTCGAGTTGAACATATATAGAGAAGGCAACCTATCAGACTTCTGTATTCACTGGGATTGTAGAGCTTGTTACTTGAGTCAACTGACAGTTTCTCATTTGCATTCAAAGGAGTTTCAGTTGTCTTGCAATTCCTCATGTTGAATCGTTTCAATACCTCTGTTATGTAGTTCTGTTGAGTAAGATGAATACCACTCCTTGTTTGTGACACTTCAAGCCCCAGAAAATAAGTCATCAAACCCAAATCTGACATGTTGAATTCTTTCTCCATTGATGCTTTAAGTTTAGCAATACCTTTTGTGTTTGCACCTGTTATCAAAAGATCATCAACATATAATGATACAATTAAAGAGTTGCCAGTACCTCATTCCATCACATATAATGTGGCCTCATTCAAGCTTTTGTGGAACCCTTGATTCTGCAAGTAAGAGTCAATCCTACTATACCATGCACGTGGTGCTTGTTTTAACCCATATAAGGCTTTATGCAACCTATACACTTTGTCTTTATCAGCTTCTACTTCAAATCCCATAGGTTGTTCCACATATATTTCTTCATTTAGTCTACCATTTAAAAATGCAGACTTGACATCCAGATGAAAGACTTTCCAACCATAAGCTGCTGACAGTGCAAAAAGAAGCCTGATAGTATCCAACCTTGCTACAGGAGCAAAAGTATCAAAATAATCTACTCCTGGCATTTGAGAAAAACCTTTTGCAACAAGTCTTGCTTTGCATTTATTCAAAGAACCATCTGTATTCATCTTTTTCTTAAAGATCCATTTCACGCCAATCACTTGTCTATGTTTTGGTCGATCAACAAGAGTCCAAGTCTTGTTTTTCTCAATCATTGCAATTTCTTCTCTCATAGCTGATCTCCATTCCTTGTGTAGTGCAGCTTCATCAAATGAGGTAGGTTCTGCTATTGCAACTTGACATCTATTGTATATGTCTTGAATAAAGCGAGAACCTCTTACAGAAGTTTCATCAGTCACATCATCAAGATCAAGTTCACCACCATAATCATTCTGACTTTGAACAACATCATTTGATTCTTTAATTTGCTTCTCATTCCAATCCCAGCTAAGTTCTTCATCGAACGTGACATCTCTGCTAATGGAGATCTTACCAGAGTCAATTTGATATATGCGGTAGGCTTTTGATTGTAGACCGTACCCTACAAATATTCCTTTCATCGCCTTTGACTGTAATTTATCTCTTAGCACATTAGGGACATGTTGATAACAAATGCACCCAAAAACACGTAGATGACTTACTGATGGCTTTTTTCGAAACCAAGCTTCATATGGAGTCACAATTCTCAAGGCTTTTGTGGGAAGAATGTTCAGCAAGTATACAGCTGTATTGGCTGCTTCTGCCCAAAAACTCTTCAGTAGCTCCTTTTCAAATAAAAGACACCTAGTCATTTCTATTATCGTTCTATTTTTCCTTTCACTAACTCCGTTTTGTTGAGGAGTGTAAGGAGCTGTGAGTTGATGTTGAATCCCTTCCTTCTCAAGATATTGTGAAAACTCTAAAGACTTGTACTCTCCACCATTGTCAGATCTCAAAATTTTAATTTTTCTCCCAGATTCTTGTTCAACTCTAGCCTTGAACTTCAAAAAGAGATTAAACACTTCAAATTTATGTTTCATAAAATAAATCCAACACATTCTGGAAGCATCATCAATGAAGATTAAGAAAAACTTGCTTCCATTTAGAGATTCTTCACTCGTAGGACCTCCAATATCAGTGTGAACTAGTTCAAGCTTCTTGGTTGCTTTACTTGACCGAGCAGATGGAAATGGCTTTCTAGCAGATTTCCCAAACTGACATGTACTACAAACTTGATTTGATTCAGTTAAGGAAGGTAAATTCTCCATTAAACCTGACCTGCTTGCCTGTACCAAGGAACCAAGATTACAATGTCCAAACCGTTTATGCCAAAGTGTTGTCATATTCGATTTTACCTCAGAGGCTGGATAGCAAACATCTTGCAGATTTACAGGAAAGCATCTTCTTTTCATGGGAACATTCATGACAAACTCACCCGATGGATTATACACATTACATGATTTTTCTTTAAAAAGTAAGACATACCCATCATCCATCATTTGGCCTACGCTTAGTAGATTTTGAGCAATATCAGGAACAAGCAACACTTCTTTGACGTACCTGCTTCCCAAGGAAGTTTGAATGTTGATTGTACCTTTCCCTACTGCATATAGATATTTGCCATCGCCTATTTCAACACTAGATCGATGCAAAGTATCAAGTTCAGTAAAGACTTCTTTGTTGGGGGTCATGTGATTTGAACAACCACTGTCCAACAACCATTGATTTGAGTCTACTACCTTGGGTCGTGTCAAGGTCATAAATAACTGCTCTTCAGCAACATCAACCTTCTCATCTGCTTGTGATGACTTATCATGCTTTTCTGGTTTATTTTACATACCTTCTCAATGTGACCCAATTGATTACATGCACGAGACCTTACATTCGGTCTGAACCAGCAGTAGGCCTCTGAATGATTTCTTTTCTTGCAATGAGAGCACATCTGAAACTTGTTTTTCTTCCCATGAGTTTTGTTATATTGAACCCTTTCTTTTTCTTTCTCCTTTTGATCACTTGAGCCTTTTTTAATTCTTGACTCACCTCCTGTTTTTCCTTTCATCTTTGCAAATAAAGCATTTTCAGATGTATTATCACTTCGCATTGCTCTCCTTTGCTCTACGGCTTGGAGTGCATTTACTACATCAGTAAGAGTCAAGGTTGAGAGGTCCTTTGACCCTTCTAAAGATGTAATTGTGGATTCAAATTTTTCTGGTAGAGACACAAGAACTTTTTGGACTACACGACTTTCAGAAAGATTTTCTCCCAATAGTCGTACCTGGTTCACCACTCGCATGATTTTATTAATGTAGTCTTTAACATTTTCAGTATCCTTCATTCTCAAAGTCTCAAACTCCCTCAATAAATTCATTACCTGCATTTGCTTTGTCCTCTCTGATCCTTGGAATTCCTCCTTAAGTTTGTCCCATGCCTCTTTTGCTGATTTGGATCCCATTATTCTTGTAAATACAGCATCCGAAACAGCCCCATGGATACATGCCAATGCTCTGTAGCGCTTAGCAACTTCCTCGTTATGTTGTTTAATTTGTGCAAGAGTAGCAGTCTCTCTCAAGACAGGTACTTCACCTCCAAATTCTATGACATCCCAAAGATCGTAACCACGAAGATAGGCTTCCATCTTAACTGCCCACATTGGATAATTCTCTCCATTGAAGTTTGGTGGAGATTGATGACTAAGGATATTGCTGGAGGCCATTTTGCATGAAGATGGTTTTCTAAAGGTTTTGGGAAATGGCTTTGTTTTTATTGTCTTAAAAACACGGTCCCTTAAGAACAAAATAGGCTCTAGATACCATGTAGATAAAATATGGACAGAAATAAAGTTGCTGTATAAAGCAACAATCCAGAAAATGAGTTTAAAGAAGAACAAATTCTGATCTGATGAAAGGCACACTTTATTCATATGTGACACCCCTATTTATACACAAAAAAGGTAGTTACATGCATAACACTTGTCAAGACAAGGATTCAAGTGTTAAGGCATGGATTACATCTGTCCAAAAGAAGTTTAAAAAACAATTTACATGTAATAACTACAAGTAACTTCATATCTTTATCCAGACACCAAGTAACTGCATGTCTTGATTCAAATAATCTGCAACTGCACACCTGCACGGACACCAGGCCATCCAAGCATTATTCTCAACAAAACATAAATATAGGCTACTGATATTGGCCTCTGTTTTAGTTCATGGAACAAATATTGCAAAAAAAAAAAAAAACATCAGGAACCCACTTACATTTCATTGTTTACACTATAAATATTTACAGGACAGCTTACATGCACATAGACACATAATTAACACTTGTCAAACTAAACAAACAAGTGTAAAACATTGTTTACAAGATACATGCATAACACCACGTATGGTGTTCTTTGTACAGCACAACAGAACAGCTTCCTACATAACATTTAAGTAATGAAAAACGTGTCACTCTCTTTAGTTAGACACTTGCAAGCATTACATTCAACACAATGTCAAGGCCGTCTCTTCTTCACTGTAACCATTAGACCGTGCTTCATATGCAGAATGATGCTGGATTTAGGGGTCACTAGGTGGTTTTCTACTACCTGGACATGGTAGTTGTGGATAATAGTTGATGCAATTGCCTTCATTAGAGTAAAACCAAGATCCTTCCCAGGACAAATCCTAGGCCCTGCGTTGAATGCGAAGAACTTGTGTGCTGGTTCATGTTTGATCCCTCCGTCATGGGTGATCCATCTCTCTGGCTTGAATTCACGGCAATCCTCTCCCCACACAGATGTCATCCTCCCCATTGCATATGTGCAGATCAGGATATTTTGACCCTGATTGATCTTATAACCACTAGGAAGGGTGTCATTTTGAAGAGGAGTCCTCGTCTGGAAAGGAACTGGGGGGAATAGTCTTAAGGTTTCGCACAGAGCTGCGTGGAGATAAACCAGTTTATCTAACTCTTTAGCACCATAGGCCAGCCATTTCGTTTCTCCATCTTCGGGAAAATATTCTTGTATTTCTTCTCGAATTCTGTTCTCAGCAGCTGGATGCCTTGAAAGAAGCCAAAAGAACCAACTGAGAACTGTGCTTGTAGTATCTTGGGTACCGAACATCAAAGCAAGCATGTTGTCTCTAATTAAGCTATTAGAAACAGATAGAGGTCCAAGGAGTCTGTGTCCGATCAAGTGAAGTTCCAATGCATTGAAATCTATATCCTCCTCCGCCATTCTGTCGCTCATCTCTTTTCGCTTTAGCGATATTTGCTCTGCCAACACGTTATCAATTGTTATCCAAGCATCACGTAATTTCCCTTCTGTTCCGATCTCTAGCCATTTTTGTAGTTTCCAAATACTCTCTGGAAAGATATGGCGAGCAAATATGGCTTCGCAAGCATTCGATATGGCATTTGGAAAGATATTTTCATGGAAACTAACAGGGAAGCTAGAACAAGCATCACAACCAGTAGCAAATCTGCAAGAAATATAAAATATATGCCTTTTAAGTAGACCTGCAAAGTCCACGGGTATATCTTGTTTAGAGACAAGCTCCAGACTTGGGATCAGCTTATTCTTCAGGCTATCCTGAAAAATCTTTGGCAGCAGTTCATGGAACCTTTGATGGCTTAAATAGCCTCGAAAAAATACCTTGCGATTGTTCCATTCCTCAAAATCCGAATTGATAAGTCCACTTCCAAAAACATCAAATCGCTTCTTCCACTCTATCCCTTTCGGATACATGGAGAAGTTGCTGCTGCATATGTGATGCACGTTCGCAGGATCGCTAGTGATGATAAGATCCATGTTGACAAACCAAAAGCCTTTCAATGTAAATGTGCCGCCGCTGCTTTCAAGGATTTCAGTGCTTTTGTCAGCCAACCGGTGCCAGTTGGTTAATATCGTCGGCAACATTCCAATTACGGGCCAATTCCATGGAAGGTCATTGTTTTTTCTGGAATAGCATCGAAGAACAATAAATAACAAAATAATAACTGGTAATATCAGGAATTCTAAATAAGCAAATATTGCCATCTTGATTGTATATGTTTGTTTACTCATTGTATACACAATTCAGCTGCATATATATAGATAGAGAGATCAGTATACTTGACACCACATTATTTTTTGTATGAGGTTATAGGATTAGAATTAAAATCAATAATATTTATAAACTATAATATTATACTTATTGGGGCATGTATTGAGTTCAGTCATTTATGTCATGGTACAGATATTACGTTTAATCTTAGTCAACGGTTTGAGAAAAAAGTTATAATTTATAATTATATATATAGTTTCTAAGAGGACAATTGCTTTTTAATTAGTATAAAAGTATGAACTCTAAAAATGTAAATAGTGAACAAAATACATACATATATATATATATATATATGCCTTTGATCATATATTAAATTAAGTCCTTAATTGATTCATTTTTATTAATTAATTGTCTTATCAACAATGAAGTCCTTATTGAAATAAATTTTCCTGCATAAATAATTTTTTTATTAAATTAAAAATTGATTAATTTTTATCTATCTATTTCTTTTATTAACACTTAAATTTTTTTATTGAAGTAAATTGTTCTTAACAAATTTTAAATTTAACTATATCAAAAACTAGATTATTTATTCTATTGAGTCCTTGAAAGGTTTAAATAATTATCAGATTTACATGACTAGTAATTTTGATAAACATTTTAGGTCCAACTATGGATACATGGTGACGGCAAAATATAGGGCTATTTGTTTTTCTTGATTAATATATTATCTTTTCACCTGCAAGGAAGCTTAGCCTAGAAAGCTTAAGTGTGAATTACTGGTTTTGTGTGAGTGTGTGTGTGTGTGTATTTCTTTTTATTAAATTCGTATTATATCTTGATGACTTACGTTAGAGATGAAATTAGAAGTAACAAATAAAGATTATAATTTTAATAGAATTGTGGTTAAATAATTCTATTCGAAGTAAAAAATTTAATTACTTTTGGAATGAAATTAAATTATAATATAAAATTTCATTAATAAATTAATATAAGTTTTTAGATTTACCAATATAAATAGACATATAAGTAAAAAAAAAAAAATTCACATTACACGTTGTAAGCTATGTTCGACATGTTTTTATACTTTCAAATTTTCCTTTTACCTATAAGAGAATAAAAGTATACCTATTAAATTAACAATTCATAACAATAACTGAACTATAATATCTTTTATAAATTCAAATATTACTAATATAAAGGAAATGCAAAAATTAAAATTGAATTGGGATTTGAGAATTAAAGAAACATTATCTATGAATTATGACAAATTAATAATAAATGTTAGGAATTTCAAAATTTGTATGAGTTAAATGGTTTAGCACAATTATTTGGTTGGGAGAGAAAATTTTTTTTTGGCTGATTCACGAAAAAGAGAATGTGAGAAAAGGATTTAATTAAGAATACATAACAATAACTCATCTAAAATATCTTTTATAAATTCAAATATTACTAATATAAAACAAATGTAAAAATTAAAATTGGATTGGGATTTGGAAATTAAAGAAACATTACTTATGAATTATGATAAATTAATAATAAATGCTAGGAATTTCAAAAATTTATGCGAGTTAAAAGGTTTAGTATAGTTGTTTGATTTGAAAAGAAAAAGATTTTTTGATTGATTTGCGAAAAAAGAGAATAAGAGAAAAGGATTTTAAATTGTTTAGAGTTAAAGGGTTGGAGAAAGGGATTTTAAATTTGAGTTAGTTAAAAGGGTTTAATATAGGTTTTTGGTTTGGAGAGAAAAAATTATTTAATTGATTCATAAAAAAATAGAATAAGAGAAAGGGTGAAAATTGTGCGTAAAGGAAAACAAAAAAAAAAAATTGAAGGCTTTAAAAAAAAAGTGGAAACCAAAAAAAAAAGGAAAAGCAAAAAGAAATTAAAATTAAACCCAGGAAGTTTAAGTTAAATGATTTACATCTGTTCTAAAACAATTTATTTAATTTTATTAGACATAACAAAACAATATATTTCAATTTTATAATTATAAAAATAAAAAATAATTAAAAACTGAAAGGTAGCTGCTGCCACCCCTTTCCTTTTGTCAATGAATTGGCAAAAGCATAAAATTTTACATAGAGTCAAAATGTTAATATTTTTTTTAGTTTTGACATATTACTATAATTGAAAATGTTTACGTATAATTATAATTTTATAAAATATATGTATAAATTTAAATATAAATATATATAAATTTTTTGTTCCTTAAATAATCAAAACAACCAATCACAACTATTTAAACTTAAATGAGTGTATTAACTGAGGTTTGAAAGAAGTAAGATAGGATATAGGAAAGGCTCGGCGCAACCCTCCCTTCACTATTCTAATCTACGACGATTGGTTCGGCTGTACCCTCCTAGCAATCACTTGGCTGCCTAATTCCCCGTTGGGACCAGTTTTTTTCCTTTCATTTAGAGGAAGGCATTTAAACATAAACATAACTTTTAAGTAAAGAATACGCACACTTTTTATTAATTTTTTTCTCAAAATCAAACCAAACTTATTGTTGATTACCATTATATAGTTATGTTGTACATTTAAAAAAAAAATTGTCTCATTGAGCTTCAACATTTGATCAGGTAGGCATCCTTTTTTTTTTTTAACTCATTGAGCTTTGGCATTTGATCAAGTAGGCAAAGCAATAGAAGAGGGTTCTTCACACAAACATATTTGAAACGAAATGAACATTTTACGTAAAATGTATCACTTTTATTCTTTTTGCATTCTCTAAAAATTAATCTTCAATTGGGACCATTTGTAAAAAGGAAAAAAATTGCAGTATTCATTCTATATTTGGAAAATTAGTTCAATAAAATTATGCATCTCTATATATCTTACTTACCTATTTTTCAAAAGTTACGATTTGATCACTAATGTCACAAAAGTCTGTAATTTTGCTAGTCATCCGTCATTAGACGCTAAAGAAATATCATGGTGACATTTAAATATTTGACTTATTGATTAATGTGTTATTTCTCTTTTTAAATGGTAGGATTTGAATTCCTTCTCTCAATAAATAAAATAAAATAAAGAAATACCATGGTGGCACTAGCCATGTTACAATGAAAGGGTGATGCGGAACGCAAATGAGGCATTGCATTGGTGATCACTAACCATGAATGATCAACAAAGGTACAACGTATACAATGTTGGTAACTATGAAAAAAAGGTTTAGTGACTAAACGAGTAGTTTACTCAAAATTCTTATATTACCGCTTCCCTATGCTTTTCAAATTATCATTCTTATATTCTAGGAATTGAAATCCTACAAAATTTTTAATAATGGATGATAGTAGAATTGTCCACAAGGTGGGCGGCCGCTTGGTCCGCAATCTATTTATATAGTTTGGGGATCAACATTAGTCGAAGATATTTCTTTATTGAACAGAATTGCCAGAGACTTTATTTATTTATTGGATTACGTACACAAAGATAGGTAATCTACCTTCTTCCATTCTTATAAATTTTATCTTGCCATACCAAAATTTGATTTTGAGATCTTTTAACTGTTGAAACTGAATACAATGCAAAAGGTTTATTAAATGAAATTAGCAAGGACAGCTCAATAAATTCAAAAATTTAAAACGAAATATTCGATGAGACCTTTTTGTATTGAAGTTAAAAAAATTATTGAATTTTTATTCTTTTAGTTTTTTTAGATACAAAATTTTTATATTTTTTAAATAGTTAATACAAAATCAACAATAAAATTTTTTAATTCAAATAAATCAGCTATCACATAAAATAAAAACAATATAACAGTATAATATAAATTAAAAATTAAAGTAAAAAAATTTGTAAATATTAGAACAATAGTATTTAATTGTTGAATGCTTATTGTAAACTGTAAATAAAGTTCACAATTTTATAAAGATAATAATTTAACGGACTTTTTGTGTGGTTTTTGGAGAAAAATTAAATTAAAGAAAGAAGCAAGAAAGAGCAAATCGGAAAAGAAGAATTTAAAAGTAGATATTGTATATTGAAAAAAAAATAATTGATTTTATATATAAGAAAGAAATAGTGGTTAGAAATCATTAAATATGTTAATTGAAAATAGGAGAAATAAGTGAGAAAAAAATAGTTATTGAAAGTGATTAAATACACATGACCGTTAGTTGATTAAAAATAATATAATATTCTAAAAATTAAAAGGTGATAGAAATTTAAGATTTATTAAACATATAATTCACGAAGTGAGAAAACAAGTAATTTTATTAATCATTTTTTATTGTCTTATTTTTTATATATTTTTAATACAATAAATTATATTATCAAATTATAAAGCCTCCCTAAACTGAGGGCTTAAAGCCCTTGCTTGGGTGGTTTTACCCAAAGGCCAGCCCTGGAAATTAGTAAATTATTTTTGAGTTTTTGTATCAAATAAATATTGGTTAGTTGAACTTGTAAATGTAATTTATAAAAGTAATTAATGACTTCTCATAAAAAAGTGTTTAATTTTGAATAAGTAAGATATTTAATGTCGTAGAAATTTTAAATGGACGTACATTCACTTTTTTCGTTGAGGTAAACTGCGCTCATGCTGTAGTCTGATGCGTGTCAATTCATTTTATATATTCATAAATGCCTTAACATATATATATATATATAAATATATATCACTTTATTATTTATTATTTTATAATAATCAATTAAGATATATTCTTTTTAAAAAATAAGAATAATAATTTTGATTATATATCGACCCTGAAAAACTCCCATTGTTGTTTTGTTTGGTTGACTAAAAATAGTTGCCATTAATGCACACTTAGCCCCCTGTCATGAGAGGAACATAGCATAGCACGAGTTAGGTTTAGTTTTACTTCATGGTACATAAGTTAGGTTTAGTTTTAATTCATGGTACGTAAGTTAGGTTTAGCTTTTGCTTTGACTTAAATAGCTGCATAATTCTCTTTTATATATTTTATTAAAAAATACCCCTTTATATATATATATATATATATTTGATATGCATCCTTCATCAATAAAATTCTTTTAATTTTAAGTTTTAAGATATACATATGTGAAATCCCTGTCGCTATATGTGGGTTTGGAAACCTGTCTGGCTTGACATGAAAGTGTAAAAATCGTCACCAATTTTTTTTTTTTTTTGTAAGGTGTGATTACTCATTTATTGAACTTGTTCTCTTTGACAAGAATCTCAATTAATTTTAGGTTCGTTTAAAAAATAAAATGAAACTGTCATGCATATGAAAACAAAATGAAATTGTCAAAAGTTTGATAAATGCTAGGAATTTCAAAAATTTATGTGAGTTAAAAGGTTTAGTATAGTTGTTTGATTTGGAAAGAAAAAGATTTTTTGATTGATTTACGAAAAAAGAGAATAAGAGAAAAGGATTTTAAATTGTTTAGAGTTAAAAGGTTGGAGAAAGGGATTTTAAATTTGTGTAAGTTAAAAGGGTTTAATATAGGTTTTTGGTTTGGAGAGAAAAAATTATTTAATTGATTCATAACAAAATAGAATAATAGAAAGGGTGAAAATTGTGTGCAAAGGAAAACAAAAAAAAAATTGAAGGCTTTAAAAAAAAAATGGAAACAAAAAAAAGGAAAAACAAAAAAAAATTAAAATTAAACCCGGGCAGTTTAAGTTAAATGATTTACATCTGTTCTAAAACAATTTATTTAATTTTATTAGGCATGACAAAACTATATATTTCAATTTTATAATATAAAAATAAGAAATAATTAAAAACTTAAAGCTAGTTGCTGCCACCCCTCTCCTTTTGTCACTGAATTGACAAAAGCATAAAATTTTACATAGAGTCAAAATGTTAATAATTTCTTTAGTTTTGACATATTACTATAATTGAAAATGTTTACCTGTAATTATAATTTCATAAAATATATGTATAAATTTAAATTTAAATATATATAAATTTTTCGTTCCTTAAATCATCAAAACAACCAATCACGACTATTTAAACTTAAATGAGTGTATTAACTGAGGTTTGAAAGAAGTAAGATAGGATATAGGAAAGGCTCGGCGCAACCCTCGTTACCCTCCCTTCACTATTCTAATCTACAACGATTGGTTCGGCTGTACCCTCCTAGCAATCAGTTGGTTGCCTTCTCCCGTTGGGACCAGTTTTTTTTCTTTCATTTAGAGGAAGGCATTTAAACATAAACATAACTTTTAAGTAAACAATACGCACACTTTTTATTGATTATTTTCTCAAAATCAAACTAAACTTATTGTTGATTACCATTATATAGTTATGTTGTACATTTAAAAAAAAATTTGTCTCATTGAGCTTCAACATTTGATCAGGTAGGCATCTTTTTTTTTTTTTAACTCATCGAGCTTTAGCATTTGATCAAGTAGGCAAAGCAATCGAAGAGGGTTCTTCACACAAAGATATTTGAAACAAAATGAACATTTTTACGTAAAATGTATCACTCTTATTCTTTTTTAATTCTCTAAAAATTAATTAGGTTAAATTAATCTTCAAATTGGGATCATTTGTAAAAAGGAAAAAAATTGTAGTATTCATTCTATATTTAGAAAATTAGTTCAATAAAATTATGCATCTCTATATATCTTACTTACCTATTTTTCAAAAGTTACGATTTGATCACTAATGTCACAAAAGTCTGTAATTTTGCTGGTCATCCGTCATTAGACGCTAAAGAAATATTATGGTGACATTCAAATATTTGACTTATTGATTAATGTGTTATTTCTCTTTTTAAATAGTAGGATTTGAATTCCTTCTCTCAATAAATAAAATAAAATAAAGAAATACCATGGTGGCACTAGCCATGGTACAATAAAAGGGTGATGTGGAACGCAAATGAGGCATTGCATTGGTGATCACTAACCATGAATGATCAACAAAGGTACAACGTATACAATGTTGGTAACTATGAAAAAAAAAGTTTAGTGACTAAACGAGTAGTTTACTCAAAACTCTTATATTACCGCTTCCCTTTGCTTTTCAAATTATCATTCTTATATTCTAGGAATTGAAATCCCACGAATTTTTTATAATGGATGATAGTAGACTTGTCCACAAGTTGGGCGGCCGCCTGGCCCGCAATCTATTGATTTAGTTTGGGGTTCAACATTAGTCGAAGATATTTTTTTATTGAACAGATTTGCGAGAGACTTATTTATTTAGTGGATTACGTACACAACGATAGGTAATCTACATTCTTCCATTCTTATAAATTTTATCTTGCCATACCAAAATTTGAATTTGAAAACTTTTAAATGTTGAAACTGAATACATGGCAAGAGGTTTATTAAATGAAATTAGCAGCAGCGGCTCAAAAAATTTAAAAGTTTAAAACGAAATATTCAATGAAGTTTTTTTGTATTGAAATTAAAAAAATTATTAAAATTTTATTTTTTTAATTTTTTAAGATGTAAAATTTTTTATATTGTTTAAAAATATAAGGATAATAATTTTGATTATATATCGACCCTAAAAAATTCCCATTGTTGTTTCGTTTGGTTGACTAAAAATAGTTGCCATTAATGCACACTTAGCCCCCCGTCATGAGAGGAACATAGCACAACACGAGTTAGGTTTAGTTTTACTTCATGTTACTTAAGTTAGGTTTAGTTTTAATTCATGGTACATAAGTTAGGTTTAGCTTTTGCTTTGACTTAAATGGCTGCATAATTCTCTTTTATATATTTTATTAAAAAATACCCCTTTTTATATATATATATTTGAAATGCATCCTTCATCAACTAAATTCTTTTCATTTTAAGTTTAAAGATATACATATGGGAAATCCCTGTCGCTATATGCGAGTTTGGAAACCTGTTCGCCATGACATGAAAGTGTAAAAATCGTCACCAATCTTTTTTTTTTGTAAGGTGCGATTGCCCATTTATTGAACTTGTTCTCTTTGACAAGAATCTCAATTAATTTTAGGTTCGTCTAAAAAACAAAATGAAACTGTAATGCACATGAAAACAAAATGAAATTGTCAAAAGTTTGATAAATGTCCTCTCTTTTGCAAGAAAATTATTTGGGATTTGGAGTTCTTCCCCATCTTGCCCATCTTGTTGGACTATTTGCCCCTCATTGTTTTTTTTTTTTTTCTTTTTGCACTAATGGCAAGTGTACTCCTTCAAACTATTCCTTTTTCACAAGGTGGAAACTAAAACAGATTAGACTAGGAGGCAAATTATGCTCTACCAACACCTTTCTAGAATCTTTCTTTCTCATCAAGAAATTTAGAAAGGAATCTTTTATCACTTGTACTAGACAACATTATTGTCGTCTTTTTCATTGAAAATGGTATAGTCAAATGATGTTATGTACAACAAAGGTGAATGAATGATCAATGCATGTTGACAAAAATCAAGAGATGAATGTATAAATGCTTGAAACAATGACTGACTAGATGATGAATGAACGTTCAGAAAACAAGTTCATCTTTCTAGAATGTGAACAAAAAAAAAAGAAATTAAAAAAAAATTGCCAAGGCCAAACATTGAATCCCAAAAAGCCTTTGTTGAAAAGGAAAAAAAGGGTAAATCCTACTATTATCTAGGCGCTTGATTGAACTTCTCACAACTATACTTGACCATTTTTGCTAGATCAAATAACTTGGCATCTATTAATGATTACAATAATGCTTGAAACAATCACAATCCTTAAAAGAATATCCCATAACTTTGCCACGATAATTGCATCTTTCATTTGGGTTATACCATTTTTTGATATGGAGGTCTCAAAGGTTTTATAGGTTTAACAACAATGAGGTGATTATGAACCAATTGATGAAAAGGTTCTCCATTAGTAATGGGAATGGAATCAAATTATTTTTGTATTTTCTTTTCTGAATGATTTTGGATGAAACTCGACTAAGAGCAAGGGTGGTTGACAATAGAGCGAATGATTGGGCTCAAAGAGCTTGCTTGAAAGACGGTTGAAAAATGATTGGGCAAAAGTACGACTTTGGTTGCAAACCAGTAATCAAAGGTTGTACCAGACCTAGGGATGACAACTTAAACATTAAGCTCTTGAGTTCAATCATTTATGCTTTCAAATTGTCCATCCCTTTCCCAAAATTTTCCAAACCTTGATCCTCACTTAAACCATTATGCGTATTAATGAGACCTTGAAAAGTGTTGGATCCTTTTAAGCTCCATAGACTCTTAAGCAATGACTGCTCGAGACATGATTGGGTTTGAAAAGATGAGGATTCTTGAGAATGCACTTCCTTGGCTTCGTTAAGACTTTCAACCATTTTCAGTAATTTGGCAACTTGTTCTTTAAACTCTTCCTAATTGTGTTCTAATGCACCAATTCATGCTTCCAATTGATGCTCCATATCTTTCAAACTTCTTGACCTAAACTAAAGTAAATTAAGAAAAGAAAAAGAAAATTCACTAAAAAAATTGAATGTTTTTCCTAAAAGTGGATTTGCTCCCTTTGGTTCAAAACTAACCACAAAACTAACCACATCAGTGCCGGCCCTTGGGTGAAGCCACCCAAGCAATGGCTTTAGGCCCCCAATTTGGAGAGGCCCCCACTTTAGAAAAAATTTATAATTTTACAATAATTATAATATATTTAATTATATTAAAATATATAAAAATTAAAAATAATTATTAAAATTATTTTTTCACTTTTTTAATTATGTGGCTAATAATTTTAATTTTCTATTACTTCCTTATTTATAGAATGCTATTAATTCTCAACTATATTCTTTTATTTTCAATAAATCAACAGTCATATATATTTACTCATCTCCAACAGTTATTTTTTTCTCACTTATTTTTCTTATTTCCAATCAATGCATTTAATGATTTTCAACAGCTATTTTTTTCCTATATATAAAACTAATTTTTTTCAATGTATAATATCTACTTTTGAAATCTTCCTTTCTTATTTGCCCTTTCTTCCTTTAATTTCAATTTTTCTTCAAAAAATACACAAAAAGTCTGTTCTTTTATTATCTTTATAAAACTGTGAGCCTCATTTGCAGTTTGTAATAAGCATTCAACAATTAGGTACTATTGTTCTAATCTTTACAGATTTTTTTACTTTAATTTAGAGTTTATATTATATTGTTATATTATTTTTATTTCATGTGATAGTTGATTTGTTTGAATTAGAAATTTTGATTGTTAATTTTATATTAGCCATTTAGAAAATATAAGATAATTATAATAGTTTAAAATATAAGATAAAAGTTTAATTAAAAATTTTAAATCTCAAAAAGCTAGAAGAATAAAATTTTAATAAATTTTTTTTAATTTTAATAAAAAAAAGCCTCATTTGAATATTTTGCTTTAAGCCTTTGAATTTGTTGGGCCGCCCCTGAACCACATCATTGGAATTCTTATAATTGAATAAATATAAGATTAGCATGATAGAATAAATATAAGATTTAACATGATATGTGAATGAAATTATATGTTGCCTTAATGAATGGATGGTATAAAAAAATGAAACTTCATATATGCAATGCAAGCACATTGAAAGCCCCATGAGAAGTAGAAAATTTTATTCAAAATTATATCTTTTTTTTGTTTGTTTTTATAAGAAAAATAAGTAATCATCATTTTCTTCGGGAAATCAACGTTTTGTCTTAAAAAAGGTCTTCTTTTATGAAATACTATCTTTACTCTTCTTTTTTTTCCTATTTTTTGTTTCTCTTCAGAAGAAAGAATATCATTTTTTATTTTCTGTCACGACCCAAACTGGGGAGCCATGACCGGTGTATGAGTACAACAGATAAAACCCACAAGACTTGAGCAAGCCTTAGAAATATTCATATCAAACAAAATAATGCAATAGTTATATCCATAATATAACTTAAGTTCAAATACAATAAAAAGTACTTGTCTTGTACTTAGTTCTTACACAATATTTACTTAACACTTACAAGCCATATGTTGGCTAACAAATGGGTTCGTACTTTACAACCCTTAGCATATAACATATGGCACATGGTGCCTACACAAATCTTAAGCTAACATGGTTGGGAAACCAAAACCGAAAGTGAAAGCTAACATGACTTGAACTCAACGGAGTGGACCCATTGATAGAAACCTAGCAGATGTCAAAATTGGTCTGTAAAAGGATAACACCAATCATGTAAGTCCTATGGCTTATTTATTTGCTCATGGTACAAACTAATGGGTGAGTCATCTAATATTCAGTGAGATGGTGCGTATAATTCAAATATATTAGTGTTGATAAACATATACATATATATATATATATATTGCGTGATCAATGCAAACAAAGTATTCTAACAAGAATGCCCATCATCTTCATATCATTCATCCCTAAAAGTATTCCACAAATTTTGCAAATCACACTTATGCCACTATGTCTCCACAAATTGGGCATAATGAATTAGGCTTACCCTTCAAGCTATTATAAAGTTAATCTCCATAAGTACACCATAGCTGCCATCACATCGAGTCCAAACTTATCTTTACCTACTCGAGGCTACATCATATTGCTTTTAGTTCAAATTGTAGTCATCGAATGGTACTCCCTGAACATAATCAATCGTGTACAATGGCCAATTGATGGAGTCAAATCACGCTCAAGGATAAGCCACTAACGGAGAATCAAATCATGAACAGTGTTGAAGTGACCAATGGAGAGTCAGTTCACACTCGAAGTCGAAACATCTAGCAGAGAACAAATCACACTTAGTGCTTGAAGCAACTAGGGGAGAATCAAAGTCATCATCTAGAATTACTTAATGGATGCCATCAAAGCATTGTAAGTGGCAATCACATACGGAACTTATACCATTGTCCCTTACCACCATCTTATAAGCACAGAACATAGTCACAGGGAATAAGACTCCACTCAACCTCAAATCAAATCAATGTTCGGAATCCTCCTCATTGGATGGAATACAAATCCAAAATTAAAGTCATCATGCCTTTGATATCATATATATATATATATATATACATATATATGCCATTCACATCAAGGATCACACTTAATGAGCTTTAGATTCTAATTAGCCTAGTAGCATTTCTAAGTACCCTTAATCCTCCGAGGCATCAACCACTCAAAATTCTTCGAAAGGTTTATTGTCTAAGTAAGCTACTCCTAGACCTTTATCATACTCACTAGACCTTCTAGTCTAGGCTCAAACACACACCATAATGAGGCTTGCACTGAAGCACACATGCACATCACATACAACACATATTTATATTTATATGGATTACTAGCCTAGGCATATTCAACTAGGCATCTATGCATCATTTAAGTACCATGACAATGTACTCTTTCCATTTTCATTAAAGGATAAGGCAAAACACTGGCTGAATTCACTTCCAACAAAATCTATCACTACATGGATCACTTGGCTCAAAAATTTTTGTCTAAAATTTTTTCACCAACCAAAATTGCAAAAATGAGGAATGATATAACATCATTTACACAATTTGATGGTGAGTCTTTTTGTTAAGCTTAAGAGAAATTTAAGGAATTACTTAGAAGATGTCCACACCACGAGTTTCAAAAATGGCTACAAGTTCAAAGATTCTACAATAGGTTGATGAGTTCAATCAAAGCTACAATTGATGTTGCAGTTGGTGGGGTATTAATGGGTTAAAATCTTGATAACGCTTAAAATTTGTTGGAAAAGATAGCTTCCAATAATTACCCTTGGCCATTAGAAAAATGTCACAACCCAAATCCCTAGCCATGACCGGTGCATGGGCCCAATAGGCATAGCCCACCAAGCCCAAGCAAGCCTTTACTTCATTATGATCAAAGACTAATAATTTTTAATAATCATTCCTTCAAAATTAATATCAAGCCTAGCTCTAAAATATCTGTCATGTCAATTATATACTTGACATCACACTTGTATACTAGAATATTCTAGAAAAAGAGATGAAAGCAGGTATTGTACTTAGTAGTACAAATAAGTTGAATTATACCTCAAACTAATTAAAATAGGAATTTTAAAGTGAAATTAGAAATTTTACAGTCCAGGGATTACTTAAAATGACAATTCGGAGTTCGAGGGCCGATTTGGAGTCAATCGAAAATATTGACCGATTAGGGGTAAAATGGTCATTCTGCCACCAAAAATTTAAATTTGGTTATTTGATGAAAATTTTGAACAAGATTAATCATTTGAAGTATAATATGAGGTTTAGTGGTGAAAAATTTTAATTCTCAGTATTTTTGGAGTACAAAAGTAAAATGGTAATTTTACCACCAGAGGACAAAACGGGAATTTTTAAAAAAGATTTTGGTTCCATTTGATTAAGATTGATCAATTGAAGTGTTATTTGAGGTTGAAAATTGGAAAAAATATAATTTCGGTACATTTCAAAGTATAAGGGCAAAATCGTAATTTTTTCACTCGATGACAAAATTTGAATTCTTCGAGAGGATTTGGATCAAATTTGATTAATTGAAGTATGATATGAGTATAAAGAGTGAAAAATATAAATTTTGGTAATTTTTAAGGTTTTAGGGCAAAAATATAATTTTTTACTTTTACGAGGGCAAAAGTGCAATTTTTAAAAATTTACTCCACCAAGACCTTGGATAAGTCTAGAAACTTCATTTAAGCTATGGATAAGTGAAGAAAAATGTTTGGTGGAGAAAGAAAGTCAAATGGATAACTAATAAAGAATGGGCTAATAAAATGGTGCCATGTGTCAAGCTTTTAAATATTTTATTATTTCCTTATAAAATGGCATAAATCAGCCCATTTCTCTCTCATCATGTTCGGCCAAGAGAGGAAAAAGAGAAGAAAAGGAAAGAAAATAAGAACATATACCCTAGGTGCCAAAAATTCAAGAAAAAGTGTGATTTTTCAAGGAAAATCAAGTAAAAAAGGTAAGATTTATTAGATTGAGTTTGAAATCTATCTTCTTTATGCATTTTCCCTTATTTTTCATGGTTAAAATACATGTTTTCATGGGAAAACCATGGCTGGTCAAATGGGTATGGAGAGAGAAATGATGTTAGATTGATTTGATTTTGAGTTAAGTTAGTGAATTTAGTTAGTTTAGCATGTTAGTAAGCAAAACAACAAGAAAAAAATTAATTTTCTTTAGTGTTCCTCAATAGCCGAACCTTGCTGAAAGTGTGGGAGTGATGGATTGATTTTTATTTCAAGAAAATTAGTTAGAAAATGAAGATTTATGGAGAGAAAAAAATAAATAGGAAAATTTCGGTATTAGTGCAACATTTTGGCCGAATTTTTCAAGTAGGAATATGAATGTGGCTTTGCTGAATGTTAAGGTATTTAGCTTGACATTGATGATTTGAAGCATTAGAAAAGAAATGGAGTTGATTTGAGCTAAATCGAAGGCGTATATCAATTTATCAAGTAAAAGACCGAAATAGGTCAATACGGTGTTTAGGCAAAATCTAGACATTTTGCATTATATATCATAAATTAGTTTAGGGTTTAAATTAGTTTATATTAACTTAAGGGTAATATAGTAATTTTTTTTATTTTATTCTATGTCGAGGTGGTGAGCCAGTTGACGCGGGTAAGAGATTACACCCGCGGACCGATAATAGGAGTAATTCTACTCCTAATACTGTGAGTAAACTATTTATCACCTTAATTATCTAGAGGAATTTTATTCAATTTGATGATTTTATGAAAAATCATTTTATTTAGTGAATTGCTTATTTTATGAGAAAATTGTGAAATTTATGAAATAAATTAGATTTATAAAGTAAATTGAATTTTTATAAATTGACTTGAAAATTGAACAATTGATTTTAAAACTAGAGTAATTGGAGACTATCTGTATTATTGTAAATTATGTTTTAAATTAATTGGCTTATGATATTTATGGCATGATTGGCTAATTGTTGATTGTATTGAAAATGTATACAATATGCTTTGTACTGATAAAATGTTTAGCAATAAAATTGCCAATTCATGCTATTGAAATATTTATTTACTTGGTGGATTATAGTCTACTGCAGTAGATGGGTTTCCGTGGACCGGCCTAATTAGAGGTGGCACGGTAAAACCCTTATATATTTTTATCTCAGTTGTAGAGGTGTGCAGGGTTATTTAATTGTCTTAAGATATGATAGAGTCCACTTCACGCCAAACCACCACGTGAAGGCGAACTTAGCCAACGTCAAGGAATGGTTGATTTTGAACAATTATGAGAATTTTAACAGCCTTGGCGGGTTTGGTTGAATGCCTCTAATCAAGGTGTCACCGAGGACGAGATTTTATGGCACGAGCCACGATTTTACGAATAATTATAAGCCATATAAATTTTCAAGCGAAATGAAATTAATTCACTTAGCGAAAGGAAATAAAGTGTTATGAAACATTTTACACTAGTTTATGTTAATCGTCTCATTTTACTCAACTTTAGATAGTTTCGATGGTAATTGTTTACTCACTGGGATTTTATAATCTCACTCCCCCATTTCTCACATTTTAGGATTTGAGTAGCTTGTAGCTAGCGGATTCGATCAAGGACCCTAGTGGACTTGAATCGACAAGAACTGTAGGTTCACAGTCTTTATGCATTTCAGTTAGTTGTGGGGCTACGAGTCACTATAATTTAAATTTCATACTTTGGTTGTTTACATTATAGTATGTAATAATATATTTAGTTTTTTTTATGCTGCGAAAAATTTTTACTAATCGTTCTATAAAAATTGCTTTAAAGGAAAAATTAATTACTTTATCGAATATTTTTATTTTATTCAAATAGTCAAATTTTAACCTCAAATGGACGTTGTAGACTCCGAAATTTATTTTAATCATACGGCATATGTTTTCTACACTTCTTCTACGTTTTTTGCAAACCTTGAGATTTTCGACGAAAAATGACAAAAATGCCCATGTGAGCTAGAAAATAATAGTTTAATGTGTTGATTGGGAAATGAATTGAAATTCTTTGAAATGTGTTACAAAAAAAAATTGTCGCTCACCGGGGAAGTGCGAAAGCTAATGCTAAGCCTTGCGGGGTTCCAGTCGACTTTCCGGGTAATGAGTGCCTATCGAGATGTCGTGGCAGTTGCCATGGGCCCAATGGGGAGTTCTGAGTCGTGACAATTAAACTGTGAAAACCAAGTATACAAATATATAAAGTTCTCAGAGATAGGATGGCCATCTATCAAACCTACATGACACGGTTAATCAAACCAATCATACAAAGTGCACAAAAATCTCACAATTTACATAAAAGCAACTATACACACATGCAAAAAAGCCTTAACTATTAGCAGCATGACTCTGGGCGTGGGTATTGCTACTGGATGCCATGGTACCCACCAAATAACGAATACAGCTGGACACCTCAATCTAGATTCTGACTATCTCCAAATCTGAAAACATGAAGTTGAAAATAATGAGTATGAACATAGGAAGGGAGCAAGCAAACGATACAGAAGGTTTTCAAAAACATGATTTACTCATCTTTAAAACAATGCAATTTATATATCATAAATAAAACTCGATGCCATGTTGTCTTCTAACTTGTTTAAAACATTCAAGAAAATTAACTTTCAACATTCAATGCAGTCATATAATATTTTCTTACCCTTTTCATAGCATATATTGTAAAACCTGACCCTATAAATACATGACATGACATACATGTGGTAAATACTATGTTAATACGCTAGGAAAGCTTTTAAGAATAGACGAAACCCGGTATTATACCTAACGGTACACTTAAGTTGATTTAACCTCGAATTAGTTCAAATAGGAATTTTAAGAGGAAATTTAAAATTTTACAGTCCAGGAATGACTTAAAATGATATTTTGGAGTTTTGAGGGTTAATTTGGGGTAAATTTGAAAATTTTGATATCTAGGGGTAAAATCATCATTTTGCCACCTAAGATAATAAATTGACCATGGAGTGAAATTTTTGATCAATATTGACTATTTGGAGTATAATTTAATGATAGGAAGTGAAAAATTTCAATTCTGGCAATTTTCGGAACATAGGGGCAAAACGATAATTTTGTCACCCTTGGGGTAAAATCATAATTTTCACCAGTCAAAACTTGTCAAAATCTTAGGATTTATTCATTTTTGGTATGAGTAATCATGGTATTTGAAGTGGTGAAAATTTGAAATTTAAAAGACGAAATTTAAAAACGAGCCCACGAGAAAATGACACGTGGCACTTTTTAAATGAATTAATATTATTTTAATGAAATCAGCCCATTTAAGCTTCATCTCATGAGAGGGTCGGCCATAAGGGGAAAAACAAAAGGAAAAATAGGGAGGAAAGGAAGAAAAGAGAAAAACAAAAGAAAAGTTGGAAATTTGAAGAAGAATTCACGGTTTTCATTCGTTTTCACGACTAACCCTATAAATACATGACATGACATACACGTGGTAAATAGTATGTTAATACGCTAGGAAAGCTTTTAAGAATAGACGAAACCTGGTATTGTACCTAACGATACACTTAAGTTGATTTAACCTCGAATTAGTTCAAATAGGAATTTTAAGAGGAAATTTAATATTTTACAGTCTAGGAATGACTTAAAATGATATTTTGGAGTTTGAGGGTTAATTTAGGGTAAATTTGAAAATTTTGATGTCTAGGGGTAAAAAAGTCATTTTACCACCTAAGATAATAAATTGACCATGGAGTGAAATTTTTAATCAATATTGACTATTTGGAGTATAATTTAATGATAGAAAATGAAAATTTTCAGTTCCGACAATTTTCGAAACATAGGAGCAAAACGGAAATTTTGTCGCCCCCGGGGTAAAATCGTAATTTTCACCAGTCAAAACTTGTCAAAATCTTAGGATTTATTCATTTTTTGATATGAGTAATCATGGTATTTGAAGTGGTGAAAATTTGAAATTTAAAGGATGAAATTTAAAAACGAGCCCACGAGAAAATGACACATGGCACTTTTTAAATTAATTAATATTATTTTAATGAAATCAGCTCATTTAAGCTTCAACTCATGAGAGGTTCTGCCATAAGGGGAAAAACAAAGGGAAAAATAGGGAGGAGAGGAAGAAAAGAGAAAAACAAAAGAAAAGTTGGAAATTTGAAGAAGAATTCGCAGTTTTCGCCCGTTTTCACGACTAACGATAAGATTTCTCGACTTTAGCTCGATTTCTACCCTTCCTAAGTCTTTGTTTCCATTTATCATGCTTGAGGAGAGAGATCAAAAAGTGGATCTAGGGGCTGACCGAATTTTAAGGGGGGAGCTTTTGAATTTTTCAAGTTTTGATTCTTAGTTAAATTGATAGTTTTGGTTAGTTAAATGTGTTTAGAATTTAAATTGGACTAGAAAGCATGAAATTTTCACAATACCCACCCTAGGCCGAATCTTCGATGCTGTACAATGGTGATGAACTGATTTTATTCAAATAAAAATGAAGAGAAAATGATGAAAAATGGTTAAATGTGATAGAAAAACAAAGTAAAAAATTTACCGGGTTAATGTCCAATTTTTAACTGAATTTTCCAAGGAAGAAATTGATCTCATTTTGGTGATTTCAGAGGGTTATTGGCTAGTATTTAATGGTTAGAAATGTTGGAGAGAGAATGGGACAATTTAGAGCAAAAATGGTTAGCAATTTATCGGGTAAAGTGTCGAAAATAGACTAATACCGCGTTTAAGTCGTTTTAGGCCATTACATTTCATACCATGCATTAGTATAGGATTTAAATCAATTATATAGTGATTTAGCATTAATGTGGTGGATTGTGTAATTTTTACAACGTGTTTAGGAGGAAAGTCTTTCGGTAAAGGCAAGGAAGTCGTACCCGACGAACAGTGATCGGGGCACCTAAAAAGCATTTAATTTGTACAAATGGTGAGTAAACTTATTATTATTGTAAACTATCTAGAACTATTTTTAAATGTTAATTATGAATTTTATGCAAAGAAAATGACTATAAAATGAGAAATTTTGCTGTACACAAATAAATAAATTTAAATGAAAGTATTTTGTGGGTTATGTAAATATTTGATCCTTATTAAAAATTGAGTAATTTGGAGGTTGTAAATTGTATTATAAATGATGTTTTCATTCGATTGGCTTATGGTATATGAGTATATGTGGTTGTATTTTATAAATGCCTTGGGAATTTATGTAAGCTGGATTTTTACTATGCAGGCTGGGTAAATAAATAAAAGCCACGTTATACTGTCGAAATTTTATTAAATTGGTGGGTTTAGTCACTGCAGTGATGGGTGTCCATGGACCGCCTATTAGAGGGGCATGGTAAACCCAGTTATATAGTTACTCCAGTTGTAGAGACGAGGAGGGTAACTTTCGAGGTAGTGTTAGAGTTCACTTCACGTCGACCCCTATGTGAATGTGTAACTCGACCAATGCCAAAAAACGGCTTGTTTTCAAAACTAAAATGTGTTTAACATGTAAATGTCTTAACAACCTTGGCGGACTCGGTTAGATGCCTCGGCCAAGGTATCCCCGAGGACTAGTTTTGGCTTGAGCCATGTTTTTAATAAAAGTCATAAGCCTTAACAACCGTTTTGGTAAATTACAAATATTTCATGGTTTAAGAAATAAAATCAAAACTTTATGAAATGGTTTGTAATATCTATTTATATTTGCCTCCATTTTACTTACCTTTAGATGTTTATGATAATGTTTGTTTACTCATTGGGATTGCAAAATCTCACCCACCTCCTTTCCAAACATTTCAAGCCTGTGGTAGCTTGTAAATACTAGATTTTGTCGAGGACTACCATAGATCGTTGTACCACTACAAATAGTAGGTTTACCACCACCGTCGTTTCTATATAGTTATGGGCCCACCTGAAATTATAATTATTATTGTACATTATAACTTTGTAAATTGATGTATGTATGAATTTATTTTACTTTCACATTACAAAAATTACTTACACGTGTGTCTATAAATATTATTTTGGAAGAAAATGGAATATTTTAATCAATATTTTTGAATAGTAAAATTTGACTTTAAATCCTTTAAAAAGTAGGTTTTAGACTTCCGATTTCAAATTCGATTTCGAATTATGTATTCTTGAAGAGTAGACTACATTTTTACCAAATTTTAATATTTTCGTTGAAAAATGACCAAAATACCCATGTGAGTCAAATTTTATGTTTTGGTTTATTTAAGTCGAAAATGAGTTGGAAACCCTCATAATGGGATGTTTGGAAATAATTACTCACAGGGAATGCAAGAAACCGATACGTAAGCCTTGCGGGGTTTCGGTTGGTATTCCGGATAATGAGTGTCAATCGGGACGTCACGACGATTGTCATGGGCCCGAAGGAAGTTCCGGGTCGTGACAATTCGATTGATATCAGAGCTTTTGGTTTAAAAGCTTTTGAATTTAAAAGTTTTGGTTTGGAAATTGCTTTAAAATTTACAATGTCAGTGTGGCCCAAGTTAAGTGAGGTTAGGATAAGTAGAATAAATGTGTCTGCATATAGAGTATATGATTAACCGAATTACTTTATTTTCTTTTCTAGACTATCATGCCTCCTCGACATGAGCTACCACCTATCACTAGACCTACCGGTAGGGGGAAAGGTTGCCCTAGAAGAAATCGGTCGAATCTTGTGGAACAGGAATCGACTGCGTCTTCTTTTAGAATGGCATCTGCTACCGAGCAACATGACAATCCCCCGCATCCTACACTTCCTCCACCACCTGTTGCTACTCCTAGCATACCTGCCATGTCACCAGAGGCAGCACAAGCACTAGCAGTATTTCTTATCGCGATGGCTGGTCAGGCTCAGGCTAGTCAGGTTCTGCCAGTAGTGCCTCCAGTTGCTCCTACAGTTCAACTGGCACAGGATGTGTCTATCTCCAAGAAATTGAAAAAGGCTAGGCAGCTTGGATGTGTCTCATTCACTAGTGACTTGGATGCCACAGTGGCTAAGGACTAGGTTAATCAGGTTTCAGAGACACTGGCTGATATGAGATTAGATGATGATTTGACGTTAATGGTAGCCACTCGATTATTGGAGAAGAGGGCTCGTACTTGGTGGAACTCAGTTAAGGCACACTCCACTACTCTTCTTACATGAACAGATTTCCTCCGAGAGTTTGACAGGCAGTATTTCACGTACTTTCATCAGAAAGAGAAGAAGAGGGAATTTCTGAATTTGAGACAAGGTAATTTATCGGTAAAGGAGTATGAGGCTCGTTTTAACGAGCTAATGTTATATGTACCTGACCTGGTGCAATCAGAACAAGACCAGGCTAGTTACTTTGAGGAAGGGCTCCGCAACAAGATTAGAGAGCAGATGACAGTGACAGGCAGGGAGCCGCATAAAGAGGTGGTACAGATGGCCTTGAAAGTCGAAAAGCTTACAAATGAGAATAGAAGAATGCAGGCTGAGTTTGCTAAAAGGAAAAGCCCATGGGTGTCTACGAGTCAGCCACTGAAAAGGAGCCGAGATTCATTGGGTACAGGGAGTGCTACCTCTGTATTAGTGACATCTCCACGACCTTTATTTGCTCAGTCACAGCAGAGATCACAAAGATTTAGTAGGTTTGCAACGACTGCTTCTGGGAGAAGCTTCGAAGGTTCTAATCTATGCAGAAATTGTAGGAAGCTGCATATTAGGACATGTAGAGAACCGATGAGGTGTTTTCATTATGGATAGTCGGGTCATATTAAGAGTCGTTGCCCGCAGTTAGGGCAAGGTATTGCTGCTACTTCGTCCCCATCAGCTCGCACTGAGGTGCAGAGGAGAGATTCGTCAGGGCTACAACCGAGACAGGGAGTGACCATTCGATCTGGTGTAGAGAGTAACGTCCAAGCACATCCACCTCTGGGACCATAGACTCATACTTCGACTAGAGTATTTGCAGTGACAGAGGACGAGGCACGAGTCAAACCTAAAGCTGTGACAGGTATTATATCTTTATTTCGTAGAGATGCATATGCCATAATAGATTCTGGATCGAATAGGTCCTATATCAGCACTGCATTTGCATCATTTGCCAATAGAAACTTGTCACCACCAAAAGAGGAGATTGTAGTGCACACCCCTTTGGGAGAGTAGTTGGTCAGAATTACGTGTTATAGTGATTATGGAGTTAGGATAGGTAAAGAAGAGTTTAAGGGTGACTTAATTCCTTTAGAGATCTAAGACTTTTATTTGATTTTGGGCATGGATTGGTTGAGTACACACCGGGCGAACGTAGATTGTTTCCAAAAAGAAGTAGTGCTTCAGACTTCTGAGGGAGCAAAGGTGATATTTGCAGGGGAACGTCGAGTTTTACCGTTTTGTGTAATCTCGGCAATTAAAGCATTGAAAATGGTGCATAAAGGGTATCCAGCTTACTTGGCTTATGTGGTTGATGCTACAAGAGGGGAACCTAGGCTAGAAGATGTCCCAATAGTGAGTGAGTTCCCGGATGTGTTTCTTGATGAGTTACCGAGACTACCTCCAGCTAGAGAGCTTGAGTTCCCTATTGAATTAGTTTCGGGTACTGCAACTATTTCTATTCCCCCATACAAAATGGCTCTAGTGGAACAAAAGGAACTAAAAGTTCAGTTGCAAGACTTGGTGGATAAGGGTTTCATTCGTCCTAGTATTTCACCTTGGGAAGTACCGGTTTTATTTGTTAAGAAAAAAAATGGTACTCTTCGATTGTATATCGGTTATCGTCAACTTAACCAAGTGACCATCAAGAATAAGCATCCTCTGCCCAGGATTGATGATTTGTTTGATCAGTTGCGAGGTGCTATGGTATTCTCCAAGATTGATTTGAGGTTTGGGTATTATCAGTTGAAGATTAAAGAGCAAGATGTACCCAAGACTACATTTAGGACGAGGTATGGGCATTATGAGTTTTTGGTTATGCCATTTGGTTTGACTAATGCCTCGGTAGCATTTATGGATCTGATGAACAAGGTGTTTCATCCATACTTGGATAAATTTGTGATAGTATTTATTGATGACATCTTGGTTTATTCGAGGAATGATGATGATCACACTGCCAACTTACGTACAGTGCTATAGACTTTACGAGACAAACAGCTTTATGCTAAATTCTCAAAGTGTGAGTTCTGGTTAAAAGAAGTAGTTTTCTTGGGTCATGTAGTGTCTGGAGCTAGAATTTATATTGATCTCAAGAAGATTGAGGCAATTGTGCAATGGGAGCAATCGCGGACAGTAACTGAGATCCGTACTTTTCTGGGCTTAGCTGGTTATTATCAGAGATTTGTACAAGGATTTTCACTAATAGTTGTACCACTAACTTGCCTGACTCGTAAGGGAGTTAAGTTTGTGTGGGATGATCTCTGTGAGAGTCGGTTTCAAGAGTTGAAAAACCGATTAACCACCGCTCCCGTTCTAATACTTCCTGTTAATGGAAAGGAGTTCATAGTATATAGTGATGCCTCTAAGATGGGATTAGGGTGTGTACTGATGCAAGATGAGAAAGTGATAGCCTATGCTTCCCGACAGCTGAAAAAGTATAAGGTAAATTACCCTACCCATGATTTGGAATTAACGGTGGTAGTGTTCGTACTGAAAATTTGGAGGCATTATTTATATGGTGAGCGATGTCGTATCTTTATAGATCATAAGAGTTTGAAATATCTGCTCACTCAGAAGGAGCTTAATTTGAGGCAAAGGCGATGGTTGGAGTTGATAAAAGATTATGACTTGGTGATAGACTATCATTTGAGAAAGGTGAACGTTGTAGCTGATGCCTTGAGTCGTAAGTCTTCATCGTCTTTAGCTGCACTACAGAATTGTTATTTCCCAGCTTTATTAGAGATGAAATCTCTTGGGGTCTAGTTGAGAAATGGTGAGGATGGATCCTTATTAGCAAGCTTCATTGTACGACCTTCGTTACTTACTCAAATCAAAGACATTCAGAGGTCTGATAATGAGTTAAGGAAAAAAGTTCAGAAATTGACAGATTGGGGTATTAGTGATTTCAAACTCGGGGATGATGATATCTTGATGTTTAGAGATCGAGTCTGTGTTCCTGAGGGAAACCAGTTGAGACAGGCGATTATGGAAGAGGCCCATTCATCCGCCTATGCATTGCATCCCGGAAGCACCAAGATGTATCAGACTATACGGGATAGTTATTGGTGGCCGGGTATGAAGCGAGATGTAGTAGAATTCGTAGCAAAGTGTCTGGTATGTCAGCAAGTTAAGGCGGAGCATCAAAGGCCAGCAAGTACACTTCAGTCTTTACCTGTTCCCGAGTGGAAATGGGAGCATGTAACTATGGATTTTGTTTTGGGACTGTCGTGGACACGGAGGGGAAAGGATGCACTCTGGGTGATCGTAGATCGGTTGACTAAGTCCGCTCACTTTTTAGCTATCCATAGTACATACTCTATTAAGAAGCTAGCTCAGCTCTATATAAATGAGATTATGAGGCTACATGGAGTTCCTGTTTCTATAGTGTCAAACCGAGATCCTCGATTTACTTCTTGATTCTGGCATAAATTTCAAAAAGCTCTCGGAACCAAATTGAGATTTAGCACTACTTTTCACCCACAAACGGATGATCAGTTAGAGAGGACTATCCAGATTATGGAGGACATGTTGAGGGCTTGTGTCATGGATTTTCTTGGGAGTTGGGATAGACACTTGCCGTTAGTGGAATTTGCTTACAACAACAGCTTCCAGTCTAACATCAGTATGGCACCGTACGAAACTTTATATGGAAGGAAATGTCGTACTCCACTTTGTTGGGATGAAGTGGGTGAAAGAAAGTTAGTTAGTGTCGAATTGATCGATCGAACTAATGACAAGATTATGGTTATACGAGAGCGACTAAAGGTAGCCTAGGATATGCAGAAGAGCTATGCAGATAAACGGAGAAAAAACTTGGAGTTTGAGATTAATGACTGGGTTTTTTTTAAGGTTTCTCCATGGAAAGGTAATAATTTGAATACTTTGAAATATTAAGTTCTTCTTGATTATGCTATGATAATAAATTATGGTATTTTAATGGATGTTTAAAGGTGTGATTCGATTTGCCAAACGAGGGAAGCTTAACCCAAGGTATATTGGACCATTCCGAATCATTGAGAGAATTAGACCAGTGGCTTATCGGTTAGAACTACCTCTAGAGTTAGATCGGATCCACAATGTTTTCCATGTCTCCATGCTTAAGAAATATGTACCAAATCCCTCTCACATCCTCGAATCACCTCCGATTGAGTTGCATGACGACTTAAAGTTCGAAGTGCAACCTGTGAGTATCTTGGATCGACAGGATCGAGTACTGAGGAACAAGAGCATTTCAATGGTCAAAGTGTTGTGGAGGTATGCTCGAATGGAAGAAATGACATGGGAAATAGAACATCAGATGAGGAACCAATATCCGCATTTATTCGTCGAACCTAGTAAGTGAAATTTTGAAGTCAAAATTTTATTTTTAAAGGGGGTAGAGTTATAAAACCTAACCCTATAAATACATGACATGACATACACGTGGTAAATAGTATGTTAATACGCTAGGAAAGCTTTTAAGAATAGACGAAACCTGGTATTGTACCTAACGATACACTTAAGTTGATTTAACCTCGAATTAGTTCAAATAGGAATTTTAAGAGGAAATTTAATATTTTACAGTCTAGGAATGACTTAAAATGATATTTTGGAGTTTGAGGGTTAATTTAGGGTAAATTTGAAAATTTTGATGTCTAGGGGTAAAATAGTCATTTTACCACCTAAGATAATAAATTGACCATGGAGTGAAATTTTTAATCAATATTGACTATTTGGAGTATAATTTAATGATAGAAAATGAAAATTTTCAGTTCCGACAATTTTCGAAACATAGGAGCAAAACGGAAATTTTGTCGCCCCCGGGGTAAAATCGTAATTTTCACCAATCAAAGCTTGTCAAAATCTTAGGATTTATTCATTTTTTGATATGAGTAATCATGGTATTTGAAGTGGTGAAAATTTGAAATTTAAAGGATGAAATTTAAAAACGAGCCCACGAGAAAATGACACATGGCACTTTTTAAATTAATTAATATTATTTTAATGAAATCAGCTCATTTAAGCTTCAACTCACGAGAGGTTCTGCCATAAGGGGAAAAACAAAGGGAAAAATAGGGAGGAGAGGAAGAAAAGAGAAAAACAAAAGAAAAGTTGGAAATTTGAAGAAGAATTCGCAGTTTTCGCCCGTTTTCACGACTAACGATAAGATTTCTCGACTTTAGCTCGATTTCTACCCTTCCTAAGTCTTTGTTTCCATTTATCATGCTTGAGGAGAGAGATCAAAAAGTGGATCTAGGGGCTGACCGAATTTTAAGGGGGGAGCTTTTGAATTTTTCAAGTTTTGATTCTTAGTTAAATTGATAGTTTTGGTTAGTTAAATGTGTTTAGAATTTAAATTGGACTAGAAAGCATGAAATTTTCACAATATCCACCCTAGGTCGAATCTTCGATGCTGTACAATGGTGATGAACTGATTTTATTCAAATAGAAATAAAGAGAAAATGATGAAAAATGGTTAAATGTGATAGAAAAACAAAATAAAAAATTTACCGGGTTAATGTCCCATTTTTGATCAAATTTTCCAAGGAAGAAAGTGATCTGATTTTGGTTATTTCAGAGGGTTATTGGCTAGTATTTAATACTTAGAAATGTTGGAGAGAGAATGGGACAATTTAGAGCAAAAATGGAGCACGTTAGCAATTTATCGGGCAAAGTGCCGAAAATAGACTAATACCGCGTTTAAGTCATTTTAGGCCATTTCATTTCATACCATGCATTAATATAGGATTTAAATCAATTATATAGTGATTTAGCATTAATGTGGTGGATTGTGTAATTTTTACAACGTGTTTAGGAAGAGAGTCTTCTGGTAAAGGCAAGGAAGTTGTACCCGACGAACAGTGATCGGGGCACTTAAAAAGCATTTAATTTGTACAAACGGTGAGTAAACTTATTATTATTGTAAACTATTTAGAGTTATTTTTAAATGTTAATTATGGATTTTATGCAAAGAAAATGACTATAAAAAGAGAAATTTTGTTGTATACAAATAAATAAATTTAAATGAAAGTATTTTGTGGGTTATGTAAATATTTGATCCTTATTAAAAATTGAGTAACTTGGAGGTTGTAAATTGTATTATAAATGATGTTTTCATTCGATTGGCTTATGGTGTATGAGTATATGTCGTTGTATTTTATAAATGCCTTGGGAATTTATGTAAACTGGATTTTTACTATGCAGGTTGGGTAAATAAATAAAAGCCACGTTATACTGTCGAAATTTTATTAAATTGGTGGGTTTAGTCACTGCAGTGATGGGTGTCCGTGGACCGCCTATTAGAGGGGCACGGTAAACTCGGTTATATAGTTACTCTGGTTGTAGAGGTGAAGAGGGCAACTCCTAAGGTAGTGTTAGAGTTCACTTCTCATCGACTCCCACGTGAATGTGTAACTCGGCCAACGCCAAGGAACTGCTTGTTTTCAAAACTAAAATGTGTTTAACATGTAAATGTCTTAACAACCTTGGCGGACTCCGTTATATGCCTCGGCCAAGGTATCCCCGAGGACTAGTTTTGGCTTGAGCCATGTTTTTAATAAAAGTCATAAGCCTTAACAACCGTTTTGGTAAATTACAAATATTTTATAGTTTAAGAAATAAAATGAAAACGTTATGAAATGGTTTGTAATATCTATTTATATTTGCCTCCATTTTACTTACCTTTAGATGTTTATGATAATGTTTGTTTACTCATTGGGATTGCAAAATCTCACCCACCTCCTTTCCAAACATTTCAGGCCTGTGGTAGCTTGTAGATACCAGATTTTATCGAGGACTACCGTAGATTGTCGTACCACTACAGATAGTAGGTTTACCACCACCGTCGTTTCTGTATAGTTATGGGCCCACTTGACATTGTAATTATTATTGTACATTATAACTTTGTAAATTAATGTATGTATGAATTTATTTTACTTTCACATTACAAAAATTACTTACACGCGTGTCTATAAATATTATTTTGGAAGAAAATGGAATATTTTAATTAATATTTTTTAATAGTAAAATTTGACTTTAAATCTTTTAAAAAGTAGGTTTTAGACTTCCGATTTCAAATTCGATTTCGAATTATGTATTCTTGAAGCATAGACTACATTTTTACCAAATTTTAATATTTTCGTCGAAAAATGACCAAAATACCCCTGTGAGTCAAATTTTATGGTTTGGTTTATTTAAGTCGAAAATGAGTTAGAAACCCTCAAAATAGGATGTTTGGAAATAATTACTCACAAGGAAGGCAAGAAACTGATACGTAAGCCTTGCGAGGTTCCGGTTGGCATTCCAGGTAATGAGTGTCAATCGAGACGTCACGGCGGTTGTCATGGGCCCGAGAAAAGTTCCGAGTCGTGACATATATAAACAGTTCTATAGTGTATGTAAACATCTCTATAGTATAAATATATATATATATATATAAACATATATAAACACGTATACCATTGTCGCCTCACTCAGCTCATGTGCATTCCCTACTTGCATATTTCAATATCATCGTGTGCACTCCCTACTCGCACATTTCAATATCATCACACTCATTCTTGCCCACATCATTATCAGCATGTGCACTCCCACACAACACATGCTCGGTTATATTTATCAATCAACATTACATTTCAAAGCATAGCAATACATATCAACACATAACAAAAATCTTTGTATAGTACTATATCTCACATTATTCATTATTTTACTAGTCATAAATATAGTTGCACAACCCAACACTCAAAAAGAATGACATTAATTATTTTGTCAATAATTTAGAACATTTCTAGATTTCCAATACAACACATTGCCACAATTCAATTGGCAAATCAGCATACTATTCTAAGCACATAACTCAGCACATTATATATTCAATCATGTAAAAGAATCACTTGTGAAAAGCTTATTCTTCTGCATAATTTTAAAAAAAGTCAACCAAAGACATTCAAACATTTTATTTAAACACATATGCATTTGTTCAAAACATTTTAAATGCAAGTTCACTCACCTAATGATAGTGGGATGTTACATCGCTATTAGTTCAAAGGCATATCTAGCTGTTTCTACTTGCCGGTCTTTCGTTATTTCCTTCAGCACGCCACCATAGTACATTACCTTTACTTTTGTACTTCCTAGCAACAATCCAAATTCAATATCTTTATTGTACCTCATTTCTACTTCTCTTTTTTCTTCAATCATTAATCCTCATTCTACTAACTTATATCTTGTCTAAGGATATTTATCAAGTTTATCCATCATTTCCACAACTATTACCTAACATATGGCAACAACTATAAATTTACTTTCATCAAACATTTTCAAAGTCTACATGTACCACAATCCTCATTTACATATTACCACCAAGCATAACATTAATATTCATTCATGCACACTAACATCCATAACTTTTTAAACCTTTCCTAACAACACATATCTGCACACCAAAATTCGAATTAATATAATTGCCTTCCAACCATACCCATGTCATCACAATAACACTACATATGCACATAATCATTCTCACAATATTAAACCAATCATAAGCTTCAAATTGTAGCATTAAGCTTACCACTTAGTTTTAGCTTGAATTTCACCCAACAAAATTCATAATTTCCTCACACCCATGGTCACCATAGCTGCCACAAAATGATTCACACATTATTTTTCCAAGGATTTAACCAACCATGAGCTTAAAACACAAATTCTTACCTTTGCTTGCTTGAATTACAAAACCAAGCTTTTTCTTTCTTTCTCTTTTTTTCTCTTTTCTTGTCCTAGGGTTTAGATGTGCTGAAAATTGGGGTTAGAAGCTATAGGTTTAGTGCCTAAGAAGTTTGGAGAAGAAAGAAGTAAGAAAAGAAAAGAAATAAAAAGAAAACTAGGAAAATCACTTGAAAATTTTGATTTTCATGAACTTGAAATGAAAATGGCATTGGAAGCTTTAAGAAGAAGAAGAAAATATCTTGTTGGGAGGATAGGGATGGTTATTGTTGATAAAGATAAGAGTCAAAGCTTCATTTGGAAGCTTTGATCAAATTTTATGCAAAATTACCATTTTACCTTCCAAGTTTCTTCCTTTTTTAATTTAGTCCTCCCAACGCTCTTTTAACTCTAATTTCCTTTTATTATCTTTTTTTACACATGTACAAATGAAATATGAAGTTTGTACTCCAACGCGGTGTCACCATAATATTTAAAATATATTTTTACCCGTGTTAGTTTTAATTAATAAAAAGCATCGGCCCTACTAACTTCATTTTTCTCTGCAATTTCCTTGTTCTTTGTCTCCCCCACTTAGATTGACCATATACTCCTCTTTCATGAAAAATTTCAACATTAATTAAAAAAATTAATATTTTAATATTATTTTATTAATAAAAATTATTTTATTTTAAAATTTTTCACTTCTCTCCTTGGTACCCAAAATACCTTATTATGCCTCAATTCACTTCTGAATAACTTTTATCTTCCAAATTCTTCCCTAATAAGAATATTATTACTTTTTTATTATTTTCTCACATGTAAAATATTTTATCTTAAAATACTCTTTTCACCTTTTATCACCTTTAAACATTATAACTAACCTTATTTGGCATCCGATAAGTTTCATTAGCCACAATATCAAAGTACGGGGTATTACAAAAAATCTTGTCTTAGAAAAGCTACTAGTGTTTATAAGATTGAAGCACTTAAAGCCTTGACTGCCCAAGTAGTTGCATTGGCAAAAAAATTTTATACAATGGGAGTTAATGTTGTCCAAAACTCCTTTATAAGCTGTGATTTGTATGGAGTAGGCCATTCGAGTGATCGTTGCCCATCTAATCTTGAATCGGAACAATTTGTTGGGAACTTGAACAAGCAACAAAATAGTCCATATTCCAACACTTATAATCTTGGTTGGAGGAACCATCTCAACTTTTCATGGAACAACAACCTAGGGCCTTCAAATCTAAGGCCAAACATCCCTTCTGACTTTCCATAACAAGATAGACGTCTTGTCCTTAAAAAGAAGCCTACCTTGAGAAATGTTCTCATACAATACATGGAAAAGAATGATGTCATCATTCAGAGGCAAGTAGCTTCATTGAGAAATCTTGAGACTTAATTGGGGTAACTTGCTAATTCCATTAATAATAGGCCCTAAGGTACCTTAACAAGTGACATTCAAGCCTATCCCAAGGTTAAGGAAAAATGCAAGGCAATCACTCTGCATAATGGAAAAGAAGTTGAAAGGGCAAGTAAAAAGGCAATTGAATCTTCAAAAAGCATGTTGATGATGAAAAGGTAATTGTTGAGAAAGATGTTGAGACTAGAGAAAAAGATGATGGGAAAGCTGAAAATCAAGTCAAGTCTCAAGTAAATCATCCTCCACCACCCTTTCCTTAAAGGTTTCAAAAACAAAAGGTGGATAAGCAATTGCAAAAATTTTTAATGTCTTCAAGAAACTACATATAAATATCCCTTTTGTTGAAACTTTGGAGCAAATGCCAAGCTATGTCAAGTTCTTGAAAGACATTATTTCAAAAAGAGAAAATTGGATGATTTTAAGATTGTTCATTTCACAGAAGAATGTATTGCAGTTCTTCAAAATAAATTGCTACCAAAACTCAAGCATCCTTGTATTTTTACAATTTCTTGCACAATAGGTCAATTGTTCCTTCCAAAGCTTTAGGTGATTTGGGTGCAAGTATCAATTTAAGGCCATTGTTGATCTTTTAAAAACTTGGTTTAAGGCAATGCAAGCTAATTTCTGCGATACTACAATTTGCTGATCATTCCTATGTTTATTGAAAATCTTACTTAAGTTTAAACATTATCACCAAATGTAAGGTTGGGGGTTTTACACAAAGGAATGAGTTGTAAGAGAAACTAACTTGCTGAAGGTATTTATCTCTCAAGAACTCGTTGGTCATTGAGTTTGCCTATCTCTTTTCTCTATTTTCATGTGTTTTTCTTGGCATTTAGCTGCTAAGATCACATTATCTTTGTTTGGGTGACTTCAATTTTGTTACTAGCTTTTACAAGTTGGCCACATCAATGTTGGTGGTTGTTGCAAGGTTAAATCATCTTAGAGGGTATTGAACTCTAGAAATTCTGATCAAATATTGAACTTGGTGGTGGTTTGTAGGAGACTGCTATATCGTGAATGCATTTTGTTTTGCTTAGGTTTCCTGATCCATATAGATCTATTTTGGAATGGCTTCATGAGGCTTTGAATCACTTAAGATGATGGAAAACCATCTCCGTTTGATACTTTGTGTATAGACAGGTTTTGTTTTTGATTTGTAAGGGATTT
Source organism: Theobroma grandiflorum (assembly GCA_036013995.1). Lineage (NCBI taxonomy): Eukaryota > Viridiplantae > Streptophyta > Magnoliopsida > Malvales > Malvaceae > Theobroma > Theobroma grandiflorum. Next base: position 14,334,278 of record CP142126.1, read on the forward strand.
GATGGGTAACTCTTTGTGATGACTAATTGAGATTTTGAGATACTATGACTACAAAAAATCTTTGTATTTCCAACGGAAAAAATTCCATTTGGAAATTTTCAATGGATTTCCAATAGAATTTAACTAAAATTTGTAAATACTTGTTCCGATGGATTTCCAACGAAAAATTTCCAACAGAAAAATTCCTTTCGAAATCCGTTGCAAATTGAATTTTCCAACGGAATTTCCAACAGAAAATTCCTTTGGACATTTTCCAACGAAAAATTCTTTTGGAAATCCGTAGGAAAATTTACATTTGAATCGCAGTCCGTTAACTGTTTAACATTTCCAACGGATTTCCAACGAAACTTTCCGTTGGAAACTTCCAACGGAACCCAAATCTACTTCAAAAATTCAAACATAATCTTGACATTTCCAACGAAATTTCCAACAGAGTTTTCTATTGGAATCCTCAACTCATCAAACCCACCGTGTGAAGTTATAAATTTTCCAACGAAATTTTTTGTTGGAAATTTCAGGATTAAATGTTGAAAACAAAAATAATTTAATGTTTTTACTTAATTATTTAATTATTTACTTAATTATGTGCTGGTACACGCCAAGTGCATGCAGACATGGTGGTAACACCCCAAGTGCATGCAAACATTGGTGGTCACAGGCCAAGGCAGGCAAACATTGGTGGTGACATGTCAAGTGCAAGCAGAAATGGTGGTGAAACGCCAAGTGCATGTAGAAATTGTGGTGACACGCCAAGTGCATGCAGACATGCTAGTGACAGGCCAATTGTATGCAGACATGCTAGTGACACGCCATGTGCAACTAGACGTGCTGGTCACACGCCAAGTGCAGGCAGACATGATAGTGACATGCCAAGTGCATGCATACATGCTGGTGACATGCCAAGTTAAGGCAGTCATGCTGGTGACACTCCATGTGCAGGCAAACATGCTGGTGACACACCAATTGCACGCAGAAATGCTGGTGACACTCCAAGTTCATGCATATTAAACTTTAGAATACATAAGAATAAACGAAATCGGATCGAACAACATCCAACAGAAGAAAGTTTTCTGTTGCTTTAACAACTCAAAACAAACTTAAAACCACTAACAGTGTGGACTTTCTCCCTCTCTTGATATATACAACGTACTTTAGAATTCGCCAAATTTGGGTATTTGAAATCCAGAGTCTCTTCATCGAAATATGTTCTTGCGTAATGAATATTTACAACAAAACATGGGATAAATATCATTACATAAGAGCAAATTTCTATGAATTAGACTCTGGATTTCAAATAGCCAAGGTTCGACATTCTCATACTCGAAAGAACTGCCAAGGAAGCATCGACAAAATAGCTTTTGAGGAGATGTACGGTCTGTCACTGAGAACTGATCATTTCTTATGAAGAGTTATGGACCATATATAGTAGAGGAATATAAACCAACGCAAGCAGTTTAAATGTTTCGGGTATCGGCGCGGACCTAGTGGTTTCACGCCAAGTGCATGCATACTGGTGGAAACACGCCAAGAATATGCCGACATGGTGCTGACACGCCAACTGCATGCAGACATGATGGTTACACGCCGATTGTAGGCAAACATGCTAGTGACATGCCAAGTGCATGCATGCATGCTGATGACACACCAAGTGCATGCAGACGTGCTGGTGACACGCCAAGTGCATGCAGACTTGCTGGTGACATGCCAAGTGCATGCAAACATGCTGGTGACACACCAACTGCACGCAGACATATTGGTGACCCGCCAAGTTCATGCAGACATGCTGGTGACACGCCAAGTGCACTCAAATATGCTGGTGACACGCCAAGTTCATGCAGACATGCTGGTGACACGCCAAGTGCATGCAGACATGCTGGTGACACACCATTATCATGAGGTCTTATGTGGTCACACGTTGAGTAGATGCAGGATTTTGTGTTGACACGTTAAGGTGCATGCCCTCTTCTGTGTCCATACGCTGAGTTGATACAGAATTTTGGTGACATGCCATGCATACTTATAATATAATTATACAAATTATAATTATACAAATTCTCCGAACGTGTCACCCATATATTCTTCGAAAGATATCAGTACTGATATTTGAATAAAATCATATATAACTTTAAATTTACATACTACATCAAAACAATGAGAAAATATAGAAACGCAATGTAATTTATGTAAAAGTAATGGGAAAGTAATGTATAAACTGTATGAGTTAAAATCAATAAAATGAATTGGTTATAAAAAAAAAAAGAATCAAGTACAAAGTGGTTGAAGCTGTTATGTTCAAGATTTGCTCTCACAACTGTTGAAAAAAATTTCAAGAATGTATTAGCAACGCAAATTTCCAATCATATTCTGTTTAACTCTGATTTTGTCAGAATGTAAAAGATCGTCAATGTACCCAACCATAAAAATACCGTAGCTGACACTATCATTCTATCGATGCACTGTAGCTTTTGGCATATGAATTTTCAATGGCATCGGCCTCAGATCTCGTTTCTTCAAGCGGGTTCTGTTGAAATAACCAGCTTGGTGATAGATGACTGGTTGCAATTTCGTCAAGGGGGTCATTTGAGCTGCACGAACTCCATTATCCTTAGCAGCCGAACTTATAGCGGAGTCTACCACCTAATCGTCCACCTCACCAAGTCGATCTTCTCCACCACCCAATGGCCACCCGCATTGTAAGGTGCAAGGATGAAATCGACATCTTCCCATTTTTTCACGTAAGTCGGCTTCTCACCCTACACGTATCCCTGTAACTCATCTGTAATTTCCATGTTGGCATGTGCATCTTCATTGGGGAACACTTGGTGTAGCATATGGAGGGTGTCTTGTGAAGCATGTATATATTAGCTTATAATTCTTACAATAAATAACTTACTATTTGCATAATTGAAAATAATGAAAAATAAACTTATGAAGAATATTGTGTCAACCACGCATGCACAAGCATTGTACATCTTTCACTTCGAACCTACCATCTGCTTACAATTACACTGATTCATGCGTCAACATGTTCACTTGTCATTTCTTCTTCGGGATCCTCTAATGAAATGAAAAATTTCATACCTTGGTTCCCTAAGATCCCAACATTACGCTTGCATATGTAACATAATGAATTAATTAATTTAGCCTTGGTGGATAGATGTTTAATTAAATAATAAGATTTACAATGTTATTTATGCTGCTGACCTCGCGCACTCATCTTTCTTGAAAGCATCTTACGCTTCCACCATTGAGCTCTTTTGATCTCGAGGAATCAATGAAGGGTCGACGTACAGGCTTGCAATGTACTTGCTTGTCATTCTCACCCGTGCCTGCTCAGTAAGGTCTGAAATGAATGCTGCCCAATCCTGGTCAGCAGATACCTCTATTGTCGACAATAGCGAGATGTTGGGTTCAGGAGTGCTGTGCAGAATATGGTCCCCTTCATAGACAACTATTGCAAGGTTCCCATCCCCTCCCGCAGGTGCGTCGATCACCGGATCAGCATCCGTTGCGACAGTATCATATCTGTCTGCACCAACAACATCATCATCGTCAATGCCAACACTAGTTTCATCATGGTCTAATGGATCAGTGGCATCCTCGTGGTCCTCACAAGCATCGTGAGATGAAGGATCGCCCTACAAAACGAGACAAATGATAAAATCGTTAACATAAACTGATGCCTCAAATTAGAACTTACCGTAATGTACATAAACAACCAATATTGTACGCAAAGATTGAATATCGTACTATGATTTCAGTCCTTCTAGAATCTGAGTGATGATGTGGTCCTCAAACGTCTGTAGAGACAGAGTCAATGACTGAATTGAAGCCTTCAGCTCCGACATCTCCTTTTTATGTCGGATCTCTAACCATCGCATCTAACGCTTCAGCTGACGATTCATCACTAGTCCATCATTGACTCTTGTGGATTTGGTCAACTGCAATAACATATATGCTATAAATTACCGTGTAATCATATATAGTCAAGGTTGAACATTAACCGTTAGAACTCTAAAATCCTTATCGGTGGCTCGTTATCGGTATTGTGTAGTTGAGCATGATCGATCGACTCTTGAGGTGCTTGTGTCACCTCCATTAACTGCAATGATAGAAATTACAGTGTTAATCAAAAAACATATTACAATATCTGTTTAACCAGAACCGTTACAATCGATCTTACCGACGGCTCGTTAGCATTGTGCGTATGAGAAGAAGCTATCGAAGGCTGAGGAGCTAGCGTAGCATGGTCACACCCTTCCTACATAAACTTAGGGACTGACTGTTCATCCTCATCATCTAAACCAATGGCGGTGCACCTCCACTTAATGGCACCACTGAATCTTCTGTCCTTTAGCTGCCTTCTCTTTTCCCTCATACCTAAGCCCTAGTCTGCACTATCCTTCATGTGCCCTATAGGCACGTACTAGTGGCCTTTAGAAAGTGGGACATCAATGTCCACGAAGTAATCCTACCTGGCCTCATCCGGGGTAGGCTCTAAGGTCTCGACTACCCACAACTGCAAAATAGGGACTGTGATTAAATATAATTTTATGGGTTTCAGGTAATAGTAATGCACATAAAAAATTGGCCAAGCTGTTCATTCACCTGCTGAGATGACTCTAACTTCTCAACTACTTTGTAGAAATTTGTTAGCTTTTGATTGCATTCCCATTTCAGCATACGTGGGTAGACTTCCTTTGGAGCAGATGGGGCAATTAGTTTTCGAAAGGCTAGAATTGCCTCCATTGCCCAGAACTACAAGTCATATATACCATCGTTAGACCGTAAATGATAAATGAGTGCATCATATGATTTTTAAGTCAAAAGGAAACTCATCAATGTTAAGTGCTCGTACCTGAATCACCCACGTGAATCCGTAAATGTTGTAGCGTAAACGGGTTACCGGACGCAAGTTTAAGGCAAGCACTTCGAACCCCTTCAAAAGGTAGTCCTCGGCCAACCTCCAGACATAATGACCCCATGGGAAGGCATTCCAAGAGTCAATGTCTTCCACCAATGACAATAGCCAAGGCATCACCCGTCTACGATAGTCTTGACCAAATAAAATGTTATTCGCGATCAAGACAAAGGCCATATTGGTCACGTCACCTGGTCGCTGCAAGCTATCTCCGCAGAATGTATTCAGCAACTCGTACAGCTTAATGCTCTGTTGCCCGTTCTAGTATTGTGCATGAATTCCATTAGCAACAACCTCGTACGGTCGAGTGAACACATCGAGTATTGGACCAAACTTCAATCCAGTGATAAGGCAAAACTCTTGCTTAGATATCCGCGTTTTGCTCTTGCCAATGGCAAACCACAGCTCGTGCTCCACTGATTCTGTCGTCTTGATTCGATGAATCATGATGTTATACAAGAGACCAACACTGAAGTAGCCTTGTGGATATACGTCCAAAAGCTGTTCGAAACACATACTCTTCACTGCATCGTACTCTCTTTTCTCTCGGAGAGTCTTGTTGATATAATGCAGTTGCGACCACTTTCAGTGGGTGTTGATGTCGACATTGAACGCCCACTTCTCCCTCGGCAATAGCAGCAAGCTATCAAGGTCCTCATGCTATCCGGACTGCATCTGCAAAACATGGGACACATGCACAATTGAGTTAGTCGATAACGTGGAAACAAGGTTCAATGAAAAAAGAAAAAGCAAGGAAGAAATAAGTATTGTGACACGTTATGCATTAGTGTCGTGACACGCCATAAGTAAGTTTTGTGACACGCCATGCGTAAGTTTTGTGGCATGCCAGGTTTGGGATATATGATGTGACACGTCATGCGTAAGTGTCGTGACACGCAATGCATATGTGTCTTAACACGTCAACAGTAAGTGTGGTGACACATCATGCATTACATTGTCATGACATGCCATGCATTACATTGTTGTGACACGCCACGCATAAGTGTCGTATGGTGCCATGCACCTAAAGTAGTGACACACTAAAAAACCAAAAAAATCAGTTATCCCACAACAAGTTACCCTAACCCGTGACACGTCAAAAAACCCCAAAAAACCAGTAAACCCACAAGACGTAATTTGCAGACTCATACCCCATTCTTTAATAATTTTCCTAAACCTTAACCCACGAATATAACAGTTACGCCATGCATAACATCTGGAAAAAAAAAAAACAACACCAACTTATCAAACCAAACATAATCAAAAAAACAATGAACAGAAGAAAGTTTTAATTTGAATTTTAGACTTACTAACCTGTACACTGATAACAGACATTGTTGCTGTGATACTGGTGAGGTTGGCAAGAGCGAGGTCGAATTCTCTGCTACATTTTGGGATGATGATCGATTCAAAATCTCTAACTTCCTTCACACACGAGGTTGCGATTTCAAAAAAATATTTACTTAAAATTTAATGGCCTTTTATATTCATTTCATAAATTCGGTGGAAGTCCAACGGGTTTCATCATTATTTGTGCCTTGTTATTTGCCCGCCTTCTTTCAAATTATGACCTATTAGGTCTTCACCCCATGACGTGTCACAAGTGAAGACCATGGCCTGTCACACACATTATAACCATGCCGTGTCAGACACGCTAAACCTGTCATGTCAGTCGTCCAATCATGACGTGTCACACACTCTAAACCATGCCTTGTCACAGCCGTGTCACACATTCTCCCATGTCGTTCCACAGTTTATAACCCTGCTGTGTCACACGGCAGTCCATGGCGTGTCACACACTATAAACCCAGCCGTGTCACACATTCTCCCATGTCGTTTCACACATTATAAGCCTGCCGTGTCACACATCTAACCATGGCGTGTCACACAATCTAAACCCAGTCGTGTCACACATTCTATTGTGTCGTTTCACAGATTATAACCATGCCGTGTCAAACATCTGACCATGTCGTGTCACACACAATTTGGACCCACCCATGTCACACATTCACCCATGCCATTTCACATATTATAACCCTGCCGTGTCACATGTCTGAACATGGCAGGTCACACATCTTATCATGGTTTTGTAAAAAAACCATGATAAGTTATAAAAATCATTTAAATAAAATTATATTACTTTAATTTCAGTTTTAATTGTAATAAGCAAATATATACAATTAATATTGAAGTTTTATAATAAACTTTTTAATATTTGTGCTTAAAAAAAGTTAATTTTATTATATCTATGATTCATGCAAATTTGACCAAAAGCTTTAGAAATATATATATAGATAAACTTGTATATCTATAAGAAAAAAATAAATATATAATTGTACTAAAATTAAAGTTCAAGTTATATTTTTTATTTGATATAACTTTATAACTTAATATTTATATATATGACAGATATTAAAGAAGGGTCTATATATATTAGATATATTAATATATCATTTGAGTGTTGAATATAATATATTTCATTTAGATGATTATATTTATCTCCCCAACTTAATTTATTATTAAACCAAACTGAATATATATACCCTTACTCAAAACATCGCATTTCCACAACAAGTCTGGTTTCCTTATCCCTACTTCAAAACGATGTAGTTTTGACTCCCCAAACCATAAGTACAAATTCTAACTTTTCCCCCCTAACCCTTTCTTTTCCCTTGCCATTTTCTCTCTCTACCCGTGCCTGATTGAATCGAAGATCCCCCATGTTGTCCCATTGCCGGTGGCTTCTCTCTATTCCACGGCGTTGTCTTATTCAACTTTTTTTGTTGTTTCTCCGTCGCCTTTTGACCCATCGTCATCCTTACAACTACTCCCGTTTTGATCCTTCCCCATCGTGACCCAAAGCTTCGTGCTTCAAAAATTTCTATCCATATCGCGTTAGTCCCTCTGGTCCTTCAAACTTCGCCATCCAATCTCAACTTTAAATCCAGCCATAGGCTTAATTTTTTATATGTTCATTATATTATTTTTATCAATACTTGTTAGGGAATAATGCGACCTAGGTTAATTTATCGATTTTATATTGTGTTTTAATTAGTTGATTTAGGGTTTGAATCTTTGACAATTCGACTATTTGTATTTCAGGCAAAGTCAAACATTAGCTTTGGAAGCATCAAATGGAAGTATAGTGTATGCTGCAAAACGAGATTTTGCCTTCATCTTGAAATTTGCAAGTGACTAAGACAATGCTTGTGTCAAGTAAATGTTGGTATTTGAGAACTGACCACCCATGTTTGGGATTATTTGATTTGCTATTAGAAGGCTAAACATTTGATTGATTTAATTTCAGTCATTGGCAATTGGTTGGCTGTGTAATTGAGTAACAGTGTGCAGTCTGCTTCCAAACGAGATTGTGTTTAGGTCTGATTTTGGAGGTGAGTAACACAAACACACAAGCTTTTAAATGTTGGTATTTGAGAAAACAAATCCAATGTTTTAATTCAATTTTATAAATAATAGTACTAAAATTAGACCAACAGATAATAGTACATACATTTTTACCGATCCACACTACTCATGCTATTCAATCTGATTTTAATTTGTAGAATTTGAATGTATCACCCAATATTTCATGTTTAAAGCAATTAAATTACGTAGCATTTAATTTTTTTCAGTTCGAATATCTGGAAATTTGATGATATATATACAAGTTTAAATTTTAAAAACATATAAGGACAATGTCTAAAATAATACTCCGATGAAAATTTATATGAAAATATCAGACTTGTTTGTATGTTATGGCCTTTAATTTGTCACCTACTACGTGTAAGTTTTAATAGATAATTAATAATTCGACAAAATATATTGTATGACACTTAAGAGTACAAAATGTCGGGAGATCGCTCTTGGATGTATCGTCGATTATAGAATGGATTCATTACATCTGATTTTGTAAATGGAGTTATTGAATTCATTAATTTTGCATGTTCAAAGACTACATTTATGTGGAAGAATAAAATTAGATGCCCTTGCACATGCTGTAGTAACAACAAGTTCTTAGATAAAGATCAAGTCACAGAACACATCCCAAACTGGGGTTTTACTGGGGCTTACACAATTTAGAGTTTACATGGGGAAGTTGATGTTGGAGAATCATCAAGAAGTAGATCGATTATTGAACCATCCCTCAGATTTGAGGGAGATGCTACTTTTCGAAAACCTACATATTTTGATGAAATAGAAAATCCATATACTAGAATGGTTAGGGATGCTATGCATCTTGAATTTAGTTTCAACAATGGCGCTTCAAATGAGTCGAGCATTGTCAAGGAAAATCCCAATCCAAATGCATCAACCTTCTACTCTTTGTTAAGTAATGTAGAGGAACCTTTGTGGGTAGGTTGCACAAAGTACACAACGCTTTCAGCTGTGTCGTAACTTTTAAATGTTAAGGCGGAGTACAATTTGAGTGAATCATGTTTTGATTGACTGTTGGAGATAATAAAGAACATGTTGCCATCTAATGAGAATTTACTTAGCGATTTTAATAGGGTGAAGAGGAAAGTAGCAAAACTTGGTTTGGGATATATCAAAATTCATGCATGCAAGAACAATTGCATGTTATTTTATGAGGAAACTGCTACTTTTGAGAATTGTATGGTTTGTGGACATCCTCGGTATAAATAGAGGAATTCAAGTGTGAAAAGGCAGAAGAAAATTTCTTACAGGATTTTGCGTTACTTGCCACTTATACCGAGGCTTCAAAGGCTTTCTATGTCATGCAAAATGGCTAAACATATGACGTGGCATGCGCAACACCAAAGTGATGATAGACTCCTTAGACACCCTGTTGATGGTGAGGCTTGGCAACACTTCAACCGCACACATGAATTCTTTGCAATGGAACCTCAAAATGTAAGACCCGGGTTATGTGCTGACGGTTTTAGCCCTTTTGGATCGACTGCCAAACCGTTTTCTATTTAGCCAGTAATGATTTGTGTGTATAATTTACCCTCATGGATGTGTATGAAACAACAATATATATTTCTTAACATGGTTATTTCGGGCAAGAAAAGTCCAAGTCAAAATATAGATGTTTTCTTGAGGTCGTTGATAGATGAGTTGACATTATTGTGGACAGAAGGTGTTGTGACATTTGATGCATATAGGAAACAAAATTTTCAAATAAGGGCAGCATTATTGTGGACAATTAATGATTTTTCAGCTTATGGTATGTTGTCCGGGTGGAGTACACATGGACGATTATCATGTCCATATTGCATGGAACATTTGAAAGCTTTCATATTGGAACATGGTAGGAAACCTTGTTTCTTTGATTGTCATCGGCAATTCTTGCGAGCTAATCATCTTTTTAAGAGGTAGATAGACAAATTTAGAAAAAAAAGAGTTGAACATGACTTACCGTTTCGGTGATTATCAGGCGAGGAAATATTGATAAGTTTGAATTCTATTCCTCATCTCCCATTCGGAACAAAATGTGGTGGGCGAAAGAGTTCAGGATATGGTGTTTGTCATAATTGGGTAAAGAAAAGTATATTTTGATCTCTGCCTTATTGGCATACGCTTCTTATTCGAGAAATGGGTCACATCTAAAATAACAAGGATCATCAAAAATCACTTTCATGGTCCATGGGTGACATGGAGGAAAGTCCCTAATTATATCAAAGACTTAATGTTTCGAAAATTTCAAGTACAATTACTTATTCTGCTATTAAGCATTTTCTTTTCCATTAATTTGTATAACTTTGCTAAATTACGCTATTACATTATGTTGTAAGAAAAATGTGTTTAGGATTCACATCAAGACGTTGTAGTTCAACGCATATGGGAAAAAATTTGTTCCGATCGATTAAGAGACATGCTTTCAGAATAAAGGCATAAAGTAATGACTGAAGCGAAAACTAACAACATTACAGAATGCAAAGGCATGTTGAGGGAATGGATCACAAATGAGATATGAGATACCCTGATCGATACCGTATGGGGTACAGAAGAGTGGCAAAAAAATCACGAAAAGCAAGGCAAAATTGTTTAACGCCAAAACAAGGAAGCATGCCAAAACACACTGACGGTTCAGTTCCATTTATGGTTCTTGTAAAAAGGATGGTATGAATTACTGTATTATCAAGAATTTATATGTATATTTTCCCATCAATTTCATTAAAATTGTAAGTTTAGTAGTTGGATTTTGATTGTTCTTTACATGTTATATATATCATGATATATATATCGATTATGATTGATTATATATAATTGTTAATAAATTCAGGCAATTGAGCTGAAACGAGATGTTACATTCTTAGAAGTGTTCAACCATACTCATAAGCGCTCTAGGGGTCATGGTGATTTTATTGATAACAAGTCCAAGTCAGTTAGTGTAAGTAAAAATTGATTAATTTATACTATTTTTTTTCAATGGATTATACTTCAATATTAATCATTAAGTATGGTTTTTATGTAGAAAATGTATAACTCTGTACTATCGCAGAAGTACGACGATGATTCATCTTCTCAACCAGAGTTCGATCCGTATGCTTGGACTGAAGCTATTGGAGGGAAGAAGACTACACGCACTCACGTGTATAGGTTTGGCACTCGTGTCCCTGCTATAGCATTACTTACGGGAACACAACATAATGTATCAACATCTGAGTCTACGTGTGGCCCTATCAACTCAAACGTTAACAATCTCGTAAATGCATTGGAAGAAAAAGTGAAAAATCTTTCACAAAACTTGAATAAGAAACATGACAAAATACGTGCGGAAATACGTGAAGAAAAGAGAAATGTAATGGCGGAAGGTATGAGTGAATTTATGGCACGTATGGAAACCATGTTCATGCGTAATGTGCGTTCAACGTTTCGCGATGCGGGACCTTCAAGATTTGACAAGTAAGAACGTTAAAATTCCCTCATATTTGATAATTTTTAGATGAACACTTGAATACTTTTTAATATAGTTATGTTTAATATTCATATGTATCCAATTATTTTATATATTTTGTGTTTAGGATAATTTGTAATTATTGTGTTTAGAATTGAAAAACACTTTTGTAATGTCATTATATTATATATTTTACAATTCAAATGCGGAATTAAATTTAGTATCGAAATGAAAACTGTTAATTTTTCCTAAAAATTTATTATAAAAAAATTAGGTCATTATATTACCAATGGAAAATTCCGTTGGAAATATTTTTTCAATAGAATTTTTCGTTGGAAATGATAATGATTTTTCTATTGGAACAACAATTTCTAAAGGAAATTTCCATTGGAATTTTTTATTTTCCAACGGAAATTTCCAACAGAATTTTCGTTGAAAATAATTGTTCCAACGGAAAAAAGTTTAATTGCTTTTCCGTTGGAAATAGGATTTCCAACAGACGGAAATTCCGTTGAGAATAGGATTTCCAACGGAAAATCCATTGGAAAAAGCAATTCCAACGGAAATTTTTCAACGGATTTTTCTGTTGAAAATAAGATTTCCAATGGAATAATCCTTTGAAAAATTTCCGTTGGAATTGTTTTTTTCAACAGAAATTTCGTTGAAAATTTCTAACGGAATTGTTTCCAATGGATGTACACCATTTAAACAAATTGAATTAACTCAGGTTTCAAATCAATTCAGTTTTGCGTTATCATATATGTTGAGTCATTTTAGAGTTTAGATTTTAGGTTACTTTAAGTTGAGTTAAGTCAAAATCGGGTCACTATATTTTGGAGTTATTTTGGGATCAGTTTTTCTCGATTCAAATCAATTTACGTTTGGGTTAAAGTATTTTAATATCCTATTAGGATATATTTTGAATGAGTTGAGTTGAATTCCTTGAATTGGATCAAATTTTAGCACCTCTTCTTTTTTTTTTTTTTTTACATTAAAACAAAAATAACTACTAAGTTAACTGCGTATATTAGCACTCAATATTTTACTAATAAGTCTCTAATTACTCACGAGAATATTCTAACATAAACACAAATGATTTATTAAAAAAAAAATAAGGAACCCCGACTTCACATTATTAGTTTCAATAATACATTACTCCAAATGTTGTTTGGGTCAGGGTACTACAAGCATCGCTCAAGCCCATCTCTTCTTAACTGTAACCATTAGGTCATGATTCATGTGAAGAATGATGCTTCGCTTAGGGGCGATTTGGCTGTTGCCTACTACTTGGACATCGTAGTTGTGGATGATAGCTGATGTAATCGCCTTCATCAAAGTGAAAGCAAAATCTTTCCCTAAACAACTTCGAGGCCCCGCGTTGAACGCAAAGAACTTGTGCGCTGGTTCATGTTTAATTCCTCCATCATCGGTAATCCACCTCTCTGGCTTAAATTCATTGCAGTCCTCACCCCAGATGGATGTCATCCTTCCCATTGCATAAACGGAGATCAAAACCCTTGTTCCTTGATCGATCTTATGGCCACTTGGAAGGGTGTCATTGTGAAGAGCAGTCCTTGTCTGGACAGGAACTGGAGGGTACAGTCTTAATGTTTCACATAAAGCTGCATGCAGATAAACCATTTTATTCAACTCTTTAGCTCCAAATGATAGCCATTTCGTTTTCTCATTTTCTGGAAGGTATTTTTGTATTTCCTCTCTAATTCTCTTTTCAACAAGTGGATGCTTTGAAAGAATCCAGAAAAACCAACTCAGGACTGTGCTTGTAGTGTCGTGAGCAGCGAACATAAAAGTTATAATGTTATCTCTCATAACTTCACCAGAGATCGATGATGTCGCAGCAAGTTCATCTCTATCTAAAAGAAGTTTTAATATACTGAAATCCATATCTTCCTTTCTCAATCTACTGCTCAATTCTTTTCGCTTTATTGATATGTATTCTGAAACTAAATGATCTAGAGTTTTCCTGGCCTCGCTTAATCTCTTCTCCTTTCCAATACCTAGCCATTTTTGTAACTTCCAGATACTCTCTGGTAGCAAGTATCGAAATGATATTGCTTCACAAGCGTCAACTATGGCTTTGGCAAAAAGATGTTCATGGGAACTGCTATGCAACAAACCGAGATCACACCCGGTGGTCATTCTGCAAGAAAAATAAAATATATGCTTTCCGAGCAGATCTTGCAAGGCCACAGGTACATGTTGTTTGGAGACATGCTCAAGAATTGGGATCAATTGTTTCTCCATGCTATCGTCAAAAATCTTTGGCATCAGCTCATGGAACCTTTGATGATTTAGGAAGCCTTTGTAAAGTGCTCTTTCGTACTTCCATTTAACAGAATCGGAATTGAACACTGAATCTCCAAATATATCAAATCGCTTCCTCCAATCAATCCCTTTTGGATATTTAGAGAAGCTTTTGCTCATTATGTGATGCACGTTGGCAGGATTGCTTGTGAGCCAGTTATCCACATTCACAAACCAGAGATTTTTTACTACAAGACATGTGCCGCCGCTTCTTTCAAGAATTTGGGCACTCCAGTCATGGAACTGGTAGTAGCTGCGAACGAACTGCGTTAACTTTCCAACCATAGGCCACTTCCAGCGGAGCCCTCTTCTTTTTCTAGAATAAGTGAGGAAGGTAGTGAACAGAACAACTGTAATGATCAAGAATCCAGTGTAGGTGAGTAAGGTCATCATGATTTTGTTGGTTTTCTCCCAGTAAGTGCAAGAAACGTGCTGCTTGATAGAGTAATATATATAAGGTATGGTATTTGGTATACCGAAAGTAAGGTGTTTTCCAGGGCATTTAATAAGAGGAAAGGATATTGCAACTATAACCATACCGACCATTTACGTCCCTTTTCTTTTTTCTGTTGAAAAATGCTCGACGCAAAAAATTATCACTGGAAGCAAGTAAAAATCTTCATTCTATCATTAAAATCCTGAAATTTTTGCTAGCCTTTGATATGGGTTTTAATGATTCCCATTGAAATTTTTTATTTATGGTTTTATATAGCTTCAAGGATTACAGATATCGAGGCGTGCTTGGTCGACCTCGCTGACGATGGTGTTGGCTATTTATTTTATTTTATTTTATTTTATTTTTTGTTTGGATTGAATCTGGTTTTGACTTAGAAAAAGCAGAGAGAAAGAGAGAGAATATGGATTTTTTAAGAGTTTTATTTCTTTTTTTCTCACTTCAATAATTAATATTTTCTAGGATTTAAAAAAATAGGTAAAACTACTATACCTTAGTGCATGAAAATAAAAATAGCTTAAGAAATAAAATTTTTATTTAATGCAAGACATTTTAATTATCTAAATCATTCTCAAACTGTATATAGTTAACAATTTATCACAAAGTTATATATTTATATATATATATATATATATATATATATCAAAATTAAGATGTGTAGTTATTCTCTTTTAAATTTATAGGGGTAATTTTGAAATTTTGAAGTACTTTCATAGAAAAAGATCTCACTAACCTTACAGCACTTCAATCATGACTTCCGTAAAAATACTTCTTCGTGCATATCAAACGGAATATATCTATCCTATAGTTATATAGTCAATGGACTTCATAAACTCTATAAACAGAATTTAGAAATTTGTCACTTATCCATTAAGCTATATGTATAAGAGATTAATAAATTAATATAATAGACAATTGGCATGTGAATAAATTCTAATCAAAGTTATATTTAAAAAATTTAATAAATTCATATAATAACTAAATGAATATGTGACAATATTTATATTTTCACTTGTAAAGTTTTAAAACTACACTAGTATAAAATAATATTACATCAATTATTCCATCTATATTGTGTGATAACTCTAAGGTCTTGTAAAGGTATAAGAAAAAAAGAGACATTTTCTTTTAACTAAACTCAGAAATGGCTTGAAAAATACATTTCATGATTGGTTCTTTAATGAAGACCTTAATCAATTAGAGAAAAAATAACAAGGTTTACTCAACCTACCAACTAAAGGTTTCTACCATTAAATTTACTTTCAGCCTTAACTTTTGTTTGGTAAGCATTCAATTTAAATTTAAATATTTTGAACTAGCATTAAATATCTATATACTTTATAATAAACGAAGATTTAGGCTAATTAATAGTTACTCTTAGCTAATTTAACAGTAAAAGTGTTCCATTCATCAGAGAAAAAGCAAACAACATAGTATTTAATTGGCTAGGAAAATTGATGGCAAAAAAAAAAAAACCTATGAAAATTAGTTTTAGCAATGACGTGTGACTTTAACCCACTCAATATTAGGTAAGTGTCTTAATAATAGGGACGCGTTGATGTACAAAAATAAATAAAAGGGATCTTCCCGTTGTTTGTTGTACACACTAAACACTAAAGGCTAAGCCCTTTCTTTTCTTTAGAAAAATAAACTTTTATTATTGAAAAGAGCCATAGGTTAAAGGCATAGCTTGTGTCACGACCTAATTTCGAGGTCATGATCAATGCAAGGATTGATATAAGTACAGCTCACTACACTCAATATTCCTCATTCTTTGATGTCTAACTACATCATTAAGTGTGTAGGATTAAGATTGAATTCCATAACGAAAATGTTGTTTGAAAGCAAGTTAAGAAGCTTGCCATGATACAAGAATGATTAAGCAGCTAAAGGAACAAAGAACAAAGGACTAAGTGATAATAGAAAATTATTAACTATTTAGTGTCATATCCCATTTTGGGAAAGATCGTGACCGATGCATGGGCCTACCTGGGTATGGCCCACTAAGATCAATTAATCCTAAATCCATAAATACATGGGCAAGTCATCCATCACATTCACTAACATAAGTTCATCCATAATCAAAATATGCAATAATTCATCAAGGCTAACACATTACGAAACTTCTCAATGTAAAGTGTGGTTTCTTTCACATTTCATACAAATTTTCACATGTAAATAAAACAATTGCAATTCGGCATGCACCCCGTGCCTATTATGCTATGGACATCCACCATAGTCTTATCATTTTATACACCCATATTTGGGGCTCAACATAATATATAGAAATGTAAGTAAGTTTATCAACTCTATTTACATAACAGAGTTCATTATCAACAAGACAATTCAAACTAAACTAGACATATTATGAAGTTTACAACACTAGAAGGCTGGAAAAAAGGCTCTACCACACCTCCCACGAATGAGTTGCTCCATTACTCCACAAGTCATCTAATTAAGCAAGCTACTTATTTGAAACAAAGTAAGGGAAAATAACATGTAAGTCACAAAGGCTCTATAAGCGAATACAGGAAAGAAGGCAAGCCAGGGGATAAGAGTTTTGGCAATAAATCATAGTTGCAAAATAATTATGACAATTATGTAACCATAAAATGCACTCAAAACTCATGATGCATAAGCCTCATGATGCATAAGCTATGGTACTCATATCAAAGCTCAACTTACAAAACATTTGCAAGGAGACAACGGTAAGTAACCCATGAACATTCAAGTTCAATATCAAACATTCAATCAAGAATGAACCATTCATTTAATAAATCACATCAATACATACCATGAGCAAATTAAAGGGAGAATGTGTATTTTCACCCACCCATCCTTGTGGTATTCTCACCCCCACATTGGGATTCATAAGGAAGCAAAAAGTGGTACGATGCCTAACTTAACCCTGTGGTAACTTTACCCCCACACCAAGACTAGAGCTAACATACAAAAAAGGAAAAGGTGACACATTGGCCAAACTTAACCCTAAGGTATTCTTATCCCTATACCAGGACTAGAATCAGTTACAACATAATCAAAATTTCATAAGATATCATACCAAGATCAAGTATCAATAACAAATCATGTGAAACACATGAATCAAGGAAAAATGGAGACCTTCTCAATCCACAAACATAATATTTACATTCAAAAACATTTTAATCATCCACAATCATTCTCAATCACATATCTATAATTCTCATACCCACACTAGCCTCAAGGCCAGAGTAATCGAGTGGACTACAATCATAAATAGGCTTGTCCCTTATTATTGAAAACTAATACATAATAGTATATTTACATATACATATAGTTTTGAAACCAATTTCCAAAACATTTCCACATCCATAAATTCATTTTTTAGAATAAATATTTATGGGGGATCATGCTCATCGATAAAGCCTCCGTCATTCAAATCATGCTTTCAACTTTACGTACTAAAATAGTTTCGAAAGTGGTGTACCCATTCACCTCAAAAGTTGATTTTTACCAAATACACAAAAATCTACTCCAACGAAATTTTTGGACTTCAATGGTTCCTAAATACCCAAATCAATATTTTAGTTAATACTTAGTCTAGGAATCACGTAATAAGCATTCTATGCTACTTCAAACTATTTGAGTTTGCCTAAACTAATTTTCTAGACTAAATCTACTACTCATCAAAATATCCATTTGTACAAACCCATAAAATCAACTTTCTTACCTTAGGTGAGCTATAGCAAGGGGAAAATCCACCCAAATCCTCTAGTTCATAGACATCAATAATTCTAGAACAATAAACCATATTTGTAGAATAAAAAATCCAAGATTTAAAGATTCAAGAGTGAGAAAAATCTTATTTTTCTTTTAAAACCCAAAACCAAGCTCAAATCTTTGAAAAATGGTGATTTTGAGCAAAAATGGGTTGGAAGAGCTTAAGAGTTAAGGTTTTACCTTGAAAATGTGATTGAAGGCTGCTAACCCTCAGAAATGTGATATATTTATAAGTTAGGGTGTGAAAATACATTTTTACCCTTTTTATTTTTCTAAAATCAACAAAATGTATTGATACATTTGACCCATGTATCGATACATTTGGTTTTGAAAAAATTCTTTTAATACATGATGAACATATATTGATACATGATCATATGCATCGATACATTATGAACATGTATCGGTACATTGGAAATAAAATACAATTTCTGAAATAGATTACCTCTAAAATCGACCTAGCTTATTTACATTAAATACTATTTAAGTAAATGCCCTCATATTTACTTCTTTCCTTTTTACTTTCCATTTACTTAAGATATTTAATATAAATAAGCAAACATCTGCCCCCCTACCCATTTGAATTCAATAAAAATATCACAAAAATCAAAATCCTAAAGAATCAAAATCTAAATTTTAGTTCCAAGAACAAAATCAAAAAAGTTCAACTGAAATTAAATTTTTGGCTTTCATTTTCATAGCAAACATACTCCAAACATTATGAAAAAAATCACTTTTTGTCATCGAAAAATCAAAGGAATCATTATCGTCATTTTTTATTTCTAAAAGATTGTTCTATAAAAATCACATATTTTGACCCTTTCCAAACTTAGAAAAATTTTTGCTTCAAAAGTGGCAGACAACCAAAAGTGTCAATGAATTCTTTTGAAGGTTAAAACTAAGTTTAATATTCAAAATATGTAATCTATATGCTCATCTAAGGATTTTCTAACTTGTCCTCTTACTCAAAGTGGGATTTCACATTCTTCCCCTCAATGAAAATTCATCTTTGAATTTTAACAACGTACTAACCTTCACTAAATAGGTGTGGGTACTTTGCTCGCATGCCATCCTTGGCTTCTCATGTCACCTCCTTACTTGAGTGATCATGCCATTGCTCCTTCACCGATACTACTTCCCTAGAGCGTAATTTCTTCACTTACCTATCTAGAATGGGTACTGGTACCTCATCATAACTCAAATCATATCTGGGTTGTAGGGACTCATTCTAGATCACGGGAGATGGATCTAGTTGGTACTTCGGTAGTACCGAAACATGAAACACATTAGATGAACGCTAGCAAGATTTAGTAGAAGTGTTAACTAGTAAGCTACCATGCCAACCCTCTTAAAAATCTCAAATAGTCCAATATACCTTAGGCTCTACTTACCTTTCTTGCCAAACCTCATAACTCACATGATTTGCGAAACCCTCAAGAATACACAATCACCAAGCTCAAACTCCAACTCTCGACGTTTATGGTTGGTATATGACTTTTGACGACTCTGTGCTGTCAACATCATCTCTCTAATCAACTGTATCTTATTGCTAGACCTTTAAGTTATTTTCGGTCTGAGTAGTCTCCTTTTACCAACCTCAAACCAACATACAAGCGATCTACATCTCTGTCCGTACAAAGCCTTATAAGGCGCCATTGAATACTAGATTGAAAATTGTTTTTGTAGGCAAACTCAAACAATGGCAAGTGTCGATCCCAAGGATCTCCAACATCTACTACATAAGCTCTCAACATATCCTTTTGTGTTTGAATATTCCTTTCAAACTGTTCATCTGTCTGTGGGTGCAAAGCAGTGCTGAAATTCAACTTTGTTCCTAAAGCCTCTTGAACTTTTCCCCCAAAATCCATTACTAACTTGTGTGCCCCAATCTAACATTATATTGACTAAGACTTCATGTAATCACACTATGTCATCAATGTATAGCTTAGCATATTATGTTGCTCCATAAATGGTCTTTATCAGTAAAAAATGTGTAAACTTAGTCAACTTATCTACAATTTGTTAATGCCTCAATGAACAACATATGTTGCCATGTGAGCCTCTTCTAGAATCTCTCGTCTCAAATAATCAATATTCGAGACATACACTCTAGTTCCATATCTAAGTACTTTGTCAGTTCCTTTAGTAAACAATCATCATTTCCTCCTTTGAAGATCATCCAAATCCTTAGCCATAAAATCATCCTTGTCTTGGGCTTCTTTGATGCTATCCATCAACATCGATCTCACTCTAAGTTGGCTAACAATGCCTTAGTATCATCAACCTTAAATTATATGCCCATATCACCCAACTTATGCATACCTTGCACTAATGATCTGTTCTCAACTGAGATGTGAGCTACATTTCCCATAGATTTTTGACTCAAAGCATCTGCCACCACATTAGCTTTGCTAAGATGATACAGTATAATGTAATAATAATCCTTAAGCAACTCCATCCATCTACGTTGCCTAAGATTGAGATCTTTTACTCAAAAATGTATTTAAGACTCTTGTGATCCGTATAAATCTCACAAGTCTCCCTATACAAGTAGTGCCTCAATATCAAGACAAATACAATGGCAACCTTCTCTAAATCATGTGTAGGGTAATTTTGCTCATGTTTTTTGAGCTATCTCAACACATATGCAATCACCTAATAATGTTGCATCAATATACATCCAAGTTCTACTCGTGATGCGTCACAATAAACCATATAACCCCATGTACCACAAAGTAAACTAGCTTTGGAGCCGTGGTAAAACAAAACTTTAGCTTCTCAAATCTCTCTTGACATGCATCAGACTATATAAACTTAACACTCTTTTTTGTCAACTTAATCATAAGAGCGGTGATTTTGCAGAAATCCTTAACAAACTCCTTCTAATATCTAGTTAACCTTAAGAAACTCCGTCTCTCAATGACTGAAGTAGGCCTTAGCCATTTTTCCATGATCTCAATCTTTTTTGGACCCATGATCACACCATCCATAGATACTATGTGACCTAAGAAGCCAACACTATCCAATCAAAATTCACATTTAGAGAGCTTGGCAAGCAATTGATGCTTCCTCAAAATCTGTAGCACAATCCTCAAGTGCTACTCATGTTTCTCTTAACTCCTCAAGTACACTAAGATATCATTAGTGAACACAACCACAAACTTATCCAAGTATGCTCTAAACACCATGTTCATCATACCCATAAAAGTTGCAAGGGGATTAGGCAAACCAAATGACATAACCAAAAACTCATAATGGGCATACCTCGTATGAAAGGTAGTCTTGGGTATGTCGCGACCTCTAATCCTCAATTGGTGGTGTCCTAATCGTAAATCAATCTAAAAAAAACACTTGGCCCCTTGTAACTGATCGAACAAGTTATCAATGCATGGGATGGGGTACTTGTTCTTGATAGTCACATTGTTCAATTGCCTATAGTCAATACAAAGTTTCATCGATCCGTCTTTCTTTTTCACAAACAATATCGGTGCACCCCATAATGAGACACTAGGGTGTACGAAAGTCTTGTCCAACAAATCCTCTAACTAGTCCTTAAGCTCCTTGAGCTCTATTGGTGCCATTCGATTGGTAGGATAGATATCTAATTGGTGTCCTGCACCAAGTTAATACAAAACTTCATGTCACTCTCTAAAAGTAATACAGGTAACTCCTCCGAGAACACATTTATATACTTTCCTACAATTGGCACATCTGCCACGTTACCCACATTCGCTTAAATGTCTAAAATTATAGTAAAAAATCCTTGACATCCGTGTCCCATGAATCAATTAATGATTATGGTTGACACCATGCTACTCCAAGCCATACTGTGATCTCTGTGAATGTAAAATGGTGTTTCTCTAAGGTATTCAAACTTTACCCTCTTGTGGTGACAATCCACACTAGCATAATTGAAGGACAAGCAATCTATCTTGAGAATCACATCAACCTCTATCATATCTATCAATACTAAATTGGCTTGAGTGTCTTTCTCCTTAACTTAGACCATACAAGTTCTACACTCATACTTTACCATAAACACTTCTCTAAAGTGTGTGAAAACTACTAAATCTTGCTCTCTTTTGGAGCGCTCTATGCCGAACTTAGATGCAAAGTATGGGGAAACAAATAAATGTGTAACACCAAGGTCATACAAAACACATGCATCAATAAAATAGATAGGTAAAATACTTGAGACAACTACATTGGATGCTTGTGCATCTTATGGGGTCAATATAGAAACTTTGGCCTGTCCTCATTCAGTTGTACTTGGAGCTCTAGCTCTTGATGCTTGACCTTGAGTGGTGTTACTAGTACCCCTACCCTAGCTCCTCCGACCTCTTTAATCAATTGTACGGTAATAGGGGCAAGTGTTATAGTTGGTTGAGTAGGTCTTCTGGCTATCAACCTTCAAGACAATTCCTTATCACTTGTCCAAGCAAACCACAACCATAACAAGATAGGCTACCCTTTCGGCATTAACCTCAATGCCAATTATTACAAGTGGAGCACAATGGAAGGGATTGATGATCCTACCCTGAGCTTTGTTGTTTAGGTGGCCTACCATCTTTCCTATCACGTCTACCATCACCACCACCAGAACTATTCCCCAGATGCGAAGATTGAGTATATATAGTCTATCTTGTGGAAAAAGATCCCCCACTAGCTTTAAAATCCTTGTGACTCTTAGTCTTGGCCCTCTTAAACCTATCTCTAACTATTGTAGTATCAATAATCCTCATCTCATCCTTTCAGCAAAGTCTATGGCTAAAACATAAAAATCAAACCCACTCCCTTAGATAAGGGTTCCACAAAACCATCAACAAATCTCCTAATCTTCATTTTCTCCATGGAAACAAGATATGGTGCATGTCGAGCCAACTAGGTAAACTTAAAATCATATTTTGCCATTGTCATCCCCAGAGTTTGCACTAGTGACTCAAACACTCAAGCTCTAGCATGTCATACATTGGGAGGCAAAAAATGATTCAAAATTGCAATACTAAACTCATCCCAAGTAAGTGAAGCAACACTAGCTAGCTTACCTTGGCTTCTTTTCTGTAGAAAAGTTACTTATCGTTCTCCCTTCTAAATGCTCTAAAAAAAGTACTTTAAATAAGTTTAATGTAACCTAATTTTCATAATCCCGTATAAACATATTTTTGGAAAGCAGCATGGTGTCGCGACCTCATCTTCCTTGGCACCGAGGCATTGTGGCTTTCTTGCAGCACCACGACGCTAATGAATTAACATTACAAGGGCTTGGTCTTGGGAGTTTGTATGGTGCACTCCATTTGTCCGACACCACGACCATGCTCTTCTCAATGTTGCAGCCCTAACTTCCTCAGTGCTTACTCAAGGCCATAACCTCCAATTAAAATACTGCCTTGTACAAAACTATAACCGCCTATCATCTTTCAATTTAACTTTCACCTTGATAGAATCCAAACTAGGTGAAGTGTAAACATGGAGGTTGCAACCCATTCTCTTAGCTTTCTAATGGATCAAGAATCTTATCAATTAGATTTTTGAAACTAACGTTATCATTGAAATACTTCAGCACGTACAAATAAAACCTTTATCATACTTGTGTTATTTTAACTCAAAGAAACATTTCTCATCAAATATCCTAAAAAAGCCATGAGAGAAATCAACAATACTATTCTTAAGTAAATTAAATCAAAATAAAGTAAAATTAAACTAAAATAACTTAAATTAACTACTTAAAATGTAATCTAACTTAAACTAGAAAAACACTTAAAATGTTAAAATTCAAACCTAAAATCTCAAAGATCTAGCTACTTAAGCCTCGAGAATGTGACAAAATAACTCTATATAATAAAGTTATCATTCAACATATCGGACCCCGAGAAAAAAAAAGGTTTCAACCTTAAGAAATCTATCAGAGAAATGTTCAATATGCTCATCACTGTTTCAAACTGTTATTGGTCATCTTGACCCTAGGAACTAGGGGATGTCTATACGATAGGTCGTCTCTCACCCAACGCCTTTGCCCTAACATCTCTTGAGTGATGAATCTCATAGTCTGGCCTAAGTCATGCATACCGACCGCTATTTGCTCAAGGGTCACACCCCCAACTGGGTGTCTCATCTCAACCTCTAGAGCCTGATCTTTCACATGATCATTAATAGGTGTTTCAACCCCTAATTAACTTGCAAGTCTACCACGTCTGCCATGACCCTTAACAATGGGCTTCTATCTATAGTACTTATGGGAGTCTCCTGCTTAACTATGTCTCTAAAAGCTGCTCGAGTCTTAAGCAGCATGATCACACCTAAACAAGAGCAATTACACATAAGGGTCTCAATATCTTAACATATATAAACAAGTGACATCAACAAATTGGATCTAAGTTTGGATGACAACGAAACAATCGTATACGGTCTCTAGTTTTCAACTTGTGCTCAAGTACACAAAGCAAAAACAAGTTTCCACACACAACTCCCACAATCCGCGACATGACCAAGAAAATCCTAACACTTATAAAACCAAGAGTTCTGATACTAACTTTGTCACATCCCATTTCAAGAGGGATCGTGACTAGCACATGGACCTGCATGGATATGGCCCACTAGGCCCAAGCAAGCCTAAATCCATAAATGAATGGGCTAATCATCCATCACATTAACTAACATAAGTTCCTCCATAATCAAAATATATGAAACTCATAAATTTTGTCACTTGGACAATTAACTTGGTGACTTTAGGAAATATTTTTATTAACTTAAAACCTCAATTCCATCCTTGAAATTCATAAATAAAAGTCATAAAGGTTGTGGGAAAGGTTTAGAATGAGATTAGGCCTTAAAAGAAGTAATTTTCACAAGTCTAGACCTTGGAAATCGATCCTAGTGCATAGAGGGTCGATCGTATAAAGTAAAAAATAAGAAGAGTCAAGGGTTCTAGTCAAAGATCGACTATAGGCCCTCCATAATCAATATTAAAGAGGAAAATGGAGAAAATGTCAATCTACTGGTCCAAGATCAACTATCGACCTTTTATAGTCGATCTTGAGAAAGAAAATAAGGTAGAAATGGACATTCTAGTCCAAGATTGACTATAGACCTTTTATAGTAAATCTTGTGAAAGAAAAATGGATAGAATATCAAACCTACTATCCCACAATCAATTACAAACTTTCCATAGTCGATCTTAAGCTGCCCTATCAGCTTAAAATGGGCTTAAGAGCCCTAAAATCAAATATTACCTCATTTTGTTCCTATCTTTTGTTCTTTAATCCATTTTCTCTCAAATTTCCTACCTTTAAAAGCCATCAACCAATCTTGGATTCTACAAGCCAAAAGATAAGGATTTTCACTCCCAAAAACTTGGTTTTGATGATTTTTGTTCTCTCATTCTAAAAACTAGAAATTTTTCTAGGTTTTTAAGATTTGGCAAGATACCTTGGTTTGAAGCTCACCAAGGAGGAAAAATAGATAAAATAAGTTGTTTACATAATGAGTATGAAGTTTGGATGAAAGTTTAGTGGAAATAATTGGAAACAAATAAAGATTAAATAAGGTTAGAATAGGAATTAAAAGTATTTTGAAATTTTAAGGGTTTTTTTAAGAATATTGATGATTGAATATCATTTTATTTAGATTTAAGAGTATTTATGTTTAAACATCATCCCTTGGTGATATTGGAGTAATTTGAGTTATTGAAAAAATCAAGCTTTTGACGAAAAGTGCCAAAAGGAAAAAAGGCACATTTCAAAATGTAACGACCCATCCCCGGTCGCTACCGGCGTCCGAGACCTTCGGGAGATCCTGCCAAGTCCTGAACAAGCTTTTGTAAATTTTTCTAAGATATTTATTAAATATGCTAATACGTATGTAAATAATTAATAATAATAATAATACCCTATTGGTATTCCATTTCCAGTAATAGTAATTAAATTTAAAATACAAAGTTTTCAACAATGCATAAGTAGGAATTGACAATACTAATAATATGTAGAAATTTCATGTGAATGAATTCTAGACAGCGGAGCGACTCGAAGCGGGCTAAGAGATGCCTTTACCTATTCGCAGTAGACTGAATACGCCAATAGTTACGCGCTAGGCCGATCCCTGTCTGCAAAAGGAGAAATAAGAGGGGTGTGAGTCTCACAGACTCAGTGATCATCGGCTCAGCAAGTAGGGCGTAGATGGGAAACAAGCAAATAGCTGATCATTTGAATATCAAATTAACGGATGATAAAACAATTTATTTCAAACGGATATTTGTGCCTTATATATAAAGAAAATATCAAGAATTCGTTTATGATATAACCAAACCAAAGGTATATAGATAAATACGCGTCAAATATAGTGTGAATAATAATTTCATGCAGAAATCATTTAGAATAATTTATTCAAAACAATTTCCTTAAATCAGGCAAGCTCTCGTAAAATCATATATTTATCAAATATATACGTAAACCACAAATTGCCTCGTACTCGAGGAGTTAAAATTCATTTTTCCATAAAAATGGAAAGCTGCGAAAAAGCCATTTTAAATTCGTTTTCACCATACACGGAAAAATATAATTTGAAAATCCAAAGAGACTTTACTCTCGAGTAGGAAATAAGATAAAAACTCGTGATCCCGCTACCACGTAATATCATCCGGGAGCATCGCTTCCACCGGATCCCCACATAGTGCCATGGCAATCTCAACGATGTTGGCCGACATCGGAGATATCAAGCGGTCGTAACCGCGTAAATCATCTGTGGCCTTGCCACGTATATCATAGACCATGGCCCCAGCCATGTCTAACAGCCCGTCGGCGACCCGAAAATGTCTCTAGCTAGAGCTCACTCGTGCACGAGGGTCACACTTAACCGATGTGACATCCGGCCTACTCTCGAATCTCTCAATTAAATAGAATCACTTTAGAAATTATTTTATGTCTTGAAAGTCTCATTTCAATTTATTCTCAAAACATTCGACAGAAAATATAATAAAATCAATTGTCATTTTCATAAATAAAAATTGGTGCGTGAATTTCGAAATACTTTACATGGTAATCAGGCATCATAATCATGGATGCACACTACACAAGTATAAGGCACAATTTTGAATATAAATCCCATTGAAAAGCTTGTTTCCCGGTTTAAAACACTTTACGTATACTTTATACTTATATATTCATAACACGTTTGAAATTTGTAGCATTCACAAATTTCCTAAAAATCTACCAACTCATGCTTTCCACAATTTGTACGTAATATAATTCATGCATATACATACATATATAATAACGAAAGTTTTCAAATTGACACCCCCTACTCACCTCGAAATAACGGGATATTACATCGCTATTTTTGTACGCGTATGTATTTATTTCTATTTCCCGGTCGCGTGTCTCGTTCAGTACGTCTCCTCGATAAACGTGCCATTGAGCCTTTTCCATTCCTCCTAGCTATTGGACCTTATCCAAAAACATCTCCAATTTCCTATTGGGCCAAGCCCAATTTTATTTTTCTATTGGGCATTGCCCATTTCCTTATTTTCTATTTGGGTCGTGCCCAAAGTTCATTTTTCCTATTGGCCCATTTTTATTTTATTTTTTTTTTCTTATTCTTTCATTTTCATTTTTTATTTTTTTTTCTTCTTTTTTTTTTCTTTTCTTTTTCTCTCTTCCACGTTCTTTCTTCATTTCTTCTTCCCAGCCCATGGCTTCTCTCCACCGTGGCCTCCTCCTTCACCGGTGGTGGGTCTCTTCCTTCTCCACCGCCGGTCACCTTTTTCCTCTTCTTTTTATCACCGTTTGGGTAGTAAATATTCAGCCCTTTTTGGTCTTCAAAATCAGCAGTTGTAATGCCCATATAAACCTCAAAAATTCCACCAACAAAACTTCAAGATTTCAGCAACCACACTGCCCATTTCAACCTCCAAATCAACAGCTGATCTACTCTCAAAATCAGCTCTTTTCTCTCTCAAAGGCAGCAGCAAGATCAGCTTTCTTTCTCACTCAAACCAGCAACAAGTTCTTCCCTTTCTCCTTAAAAAATTTTCAGTCAAAGCTGCTCCATCCTCTCCCTTAAAATGGTAGCAAAACCACTCTTTTTTCTCTTCTCTAAAATGATCGAAATTAGCCCCCTCAAACTTGGCTCTTTTTCTCTTCTTTTTCATTCCTTACCCGCTGGAATGAAGAATAAATAATGGCTAAAAGAAAATGGGGAAGGAAAGAGCTGTGGTTTGGGTTTCAGATAGCGTAACCGTGGACAACTCATCTATCCTTCTCCACTCACTCAATCACCACCGTTGCTTTAATGCCTTTCCCAGTTCCTTCTTTTTTTTTTCTTGCTCTTTTGCTTCTTTGCTGTCCCGTCCCATCACCCTTTGCTTCTATTTCTTTCATTCATCATTTTTTTTTCAGCCAACCCCTCTGACATTCTTCTTACTTTCTTCCTTCTCTTCATTGCTTTTTGTCATTTCTTCTTTTCTTCTTTTTATGTATCCATCCGGCCCCCCCTTGCTTACTCATTTCTAAGCTTCAATTGACCACATGGGCGGCTACCCATGTGGTCTTGTCCCCCTTATATATATATATATATATTATAAGTGGGGTGTTACACAAAAAGTGGGTAAATTCTATATTTTTTTAATTATTTTAATATTATTAAGCATGCCCATTCTACAACCTCACATTAAAATATACTTGGTCAAAATTTGTGATGTGAACAATGGTTTTAAGCTCATTTTATGAAATATATATACTACGTAAATATGTTAATACGTATTTAGTTTTGAGCATAGGGAACAAGGCTTTCAATTGTTTAAAGCCTCAAAATAGATGTTTGTCTATGAATAATTACTTGATTGATAATAGGATTCATCCTTTGTTTAAGAATGGACTTAAACACATTGATTTCATTTTTGGTTTGAACATTTTGAACTTGGATGGCAAATGAATTTACCCTTTTATTTCAAAATGAATATTTAGGTATTTGGACACATGGCATAAAAATGTTTTAGCAGAGCCTACTAGAGTTATGGACGTGTAGCTAGTGACAATAGCCATGTAATACCCCGTACCCTCGTTAGACACAAATAAGACCTTATTGATCAAACGAATGATCATTTAATGCGAATTGGTGTGCTAAAGAATGACAAAGGATGAAAGGAACGCTCAAGAATAAAATGTTTCACACACGCAGAAATAACAATTAAATAATAATATTTTTGTCGAGAATGAATTAGTAAGTTGAAGGATGATTTGGAAGTAAACCGAGACATAAAAATGCGTTTCGAAACCAAAGAAGGTAAGTAAAAAATTTTTGAAATATAATAATATTAAAATATTAATATCTTATATGTTGTCGAAATTAGTCATGAAAAATAGAATATGACTAATTTAAGTGAGGGAGAAGAAGTAAAGAAGAATTTTGGAGGAATATGATGACAATTGTATTGTACAGTGCAATTTTAATAAATCAAGCTAACGCGGTAAGTAAAAATTTAAATATTAGGGGGACACCGCGTTGAAAGGTGATCTCGATATTTTGATTATATACATATAAGAGAAGGTGGATAAAGGAGAATTAAAATTTTTACACACGTCAAAGGGATCAAATTCAAGGTATAGAGGTTTGTTAATAGACATTAAAAACAAAAATTAAGTAAGTGTAATAGTAAAGAATACTAATAATAATAATTTTAAAAAAAAAGAATTGGAAAGTGGTGGATGGGAATAAAGAAAAGACAAGTCAAGTGAAAAAAAATGAGATAAGGATGAGAGAAGAAAAGACAAGTAAAACAAAAGAAAAAGAATAATGTAGAAGATGGGGGCCAACCACTTGAACAAGGGAAAAAGGAAATAGAAGAGTCAGTTATGAGGGAAAAAGGGAAAGCTAACCAAAGCAAAAAAAAAAGAGATAAAAGAGAAAATAAGAAAGAAAAATCTAAAGAAAGGGTCGGTCAAAGAAGAAGAAAGAAAGAAAGGAAAAATGAGAGAAAGAACCGTGGGAGAGGAAGAGAAAAGAGAGAAAATTCTGCATCCTTGGGGTGGTTTTGCTGTCAAAATTTTTGAGTGAGAAAGGAAACTGGTTTGCTACAAATTTTAAGAAGGAAAAAGAGAGTTTTTGCTACAATTTTTGGAGGATGGCAAAGCTGAAAATTTTTAAAGCTAGTTGTTGAAATTTTTGAGGTTTTTGTGGCTGAAATTATTGAAGTTTTGCTACTGAATTTTGAGGTTATGTTGTTGGAAATTTTTGGAAGTTTTTGCTGCCATTGAAGGACAGCTTTGTGCTGCCAATTTAAGGGGAAAAGAGAGCTAATTTTTAGAGCAGAAAATGGTAGCAAAAAGGGTGAGAAAATAAGACCTTGTGCTGCCGATTTTAAGAGGAAAAAAAGAGAGGAAGCTGAACTTGTGGTGACCGGCGGTGGTAAAAGGAAAGGAAGCCACAGTGGTGAAGGGAGGAAGGAAGAAAAGCCAAAGAGAAGAAGGAAGAAACGTGGAAAAGAGAAAAAAAATGAAAATGAAATTATAGAAAAAAAATGGGCATGGCCCAATAGCAAATAAATGAACATGGCCCGATAGAAAATAAATGGGCATGGCCCAGTAGGAAAAAAATGGAAAAGCCCACGAAAAGGGCCCAAAGGTAATAAAGAAAAGAAAAGCCCAAAAGTGAAAAATAAAGGTGAAGATTTGGGCCCACTTAGCCCAATTTAAGAGTGCTAAAGTGACAATAGTGCACTATAATGGCGTGTCAGAGGAATTGACGGACGATCCGCAAATAGAAACTAGCAATGTAATATCCCGCTATTTCAAAGTGAGTAGCGGGTGTCAATTTTAAAAATTTCATATATATATACATGTATGTATATTTTACGTGAAGTGCAAAATTTGTGGATAGCATGAGCTGGTAGAAATTTTAAGAAATTGTGAATGCAAATGATTTTTAGAAATCATTTGAAATATATATATATATATATATAAATTATACGTAAAGTGTGTTAAACCAGGAAACAAGCTTTTCGAAACGATTTACATCAAGGAAAAACTATGCCTTATTGTTTGTATGGTGTGCATTCATGAAATTTATTATCTATTCACCATGCTACTTTGATAAAAAAAAATATCATGCAAATATTTACAATGAACATTTTATGAAAATAGAGTTTTAACGTGATTCGAGGATCAATGTTTTGAGAAGGATTTGAAATATCCCCTATAAAATCAAATTTGAATTCTTTTAAAAGTGATTTTATTTAACCAAGATATTCAAGAGTAAGCGGAGACCATACACTTGTGTTATATACGTTCATGGTTTAAATTGGTAGCTTATGACAATGTGATAGCATGGATGGCTAGATTTATATTTGTGTAAATTACCTGAACTATTTTGTTTTTACTTTGATAAACTAGGTAAAATAATATTAGTCATGCCATGCTACTAAAATTTTTATTGATATGGCGGGATTAGTTACTCACTGCAGTGGCGGGTTCCGTGAACTAACCTATTAGAGGGGCACGGTAAATCCGATTATATCTTACCTCAGTAGAGAGGCGCGGAAGGTGTCTCTTGAGATGAGGTCTAAGTTCACTTCACGCCGAACCACCACGTGAGGGTGTGCTCAGCCAACACCAAAGAACGGCTATGTTTTCAAATGTAAAAATATGTTTCAAGTATATATATTGTTTTAACAGCCTTGGCAGATTCGGTTGGATACCTCGGCATAAGGTATCACCGAATATGAGTTTTTGGCATGAGCCAAGTTTTAGGAAAGTCATAAGCCTTGTTAATTATTTTTGATAAAATGTAATTGTTTTATATGGGTTGAAATGAGTTTTAAAGTTATGAATCATATTTCTTTGTATGGTGAAAATGGAATTAAACGGTTTTTTGCAGCTCCCCCTGGTTTTATTGTTATATGAATTTTACCCCCGCGTGTGATGTATACACCCGATTAATGTTTGGTTTCGCGGGAGCTTGCCAAATTTTATTCATTTACTTTAAGCAGTACATGAGATAATTTTAACTGTAGAGATCTTTTATGAACATAGGGTTTAGAATGATATTGTACTGATTTGGTTTGAAAAGGGTTATTAACCTCCTCAATGCACAGAGTTTAATTACTTGATTGGATATGCACCTTGGTTGATTACACCTTATAAGAAATCTTCGATTTTTATCCAAGGCAAAAAACCCTCGTTTGAAATAAACTATTTTTATAATCCTGCATTTTTATATTCAACTGATTTGCTGATTGCTTGTTTCCCATCTACACCCTACTCGCTAAGCCGATAATCACTGAGTCTGTGAGACTCACACCCCTCTTATTTCTCTTTTTGTAGACAAGGATCGACCTAGCGTGTAATCATCGACGTGCTTAGTTTCCTACGAATAGGTAAAGGCATCTCTTAGCCCTATTTCGAGTCACTCCGCTGTTAGAGGTCAAGTCGTAGTACTTTATTTATTAAGTTGTAAAAGATATTAATTTTCTTATAAGTAAAGAATTGAATACAGTGAATTTCAATGTATAAACTAGTGATTAAATGCTTGAAAGTTTGAATAACTAAGCATATGTATGTTTCAATTCATGTTATGAAAGTATAATATTTGTGCATTTAATATGAAATAGTGATCATATATAGTTAACTGACGGGTAATTCTAGATAGGCCTGTTTGGGACTTGATGAGTATTCTCGAAGGTCTCGGATGTCGGTAGCGACCAGAGAGGGGTTGTTACAAGCCACTAGCCATTGTGCATAATGATTTGCTTTGATTGGGTAGTTTACAGAATCTTACCCTTTTGATTTGGTTTCGTTGAGTAGTTAATACAATCCTACCACCTTTGATATACGTTTAATGACTATCATGCATCCGACCCCTTTAGTACTATGGCACACTTTAATTTGGTTGGCCATGCTACATAATGCTCCACGATCTATTTAAAATTATATTTGATACTATGGAATTGGAACTAGATGTTTGTTTTGAATTTTGGACTTTGGAATTGATATTGTTTTGACTTTGGACATTGGATTTGGTATTAGTTTAGACTTCCGTCTTTGGACTTGACATTTGTTTCAACCTTGCTGCTTTAGATGTTAATGTTTTTTATTTTTGACATTTGTATCTAGTATTTGTCTTGACCATGATCTTAGATTGTGTAATTGCCCTAACTGTGGTGTTTAAACTTGACATACGAAATTTACTATGAATTATGTTGTTTTTTATAGTTCTTTGTTTTCTTCAAAGGTTTTAAGGTTAATCGCATTATTTCATTTTCTTTGAAACCAAATCTTGTTTTCTCTAACATTTTTTACAAAATTTTTAAAACTTGATATTAATAAATCATCTTCTTGGGAATACTTGAACATTTTACAAGTTATGATTTTATTGCAAAGGTTCAAAAATGGGTTTTCAACAAAACTTTATAAATTTCTTTCAATGAGTTTGTATTTGTTGAGACGATAGTATTGAAATTTTGTTTGGTACATGGTCATACTTGGCACATAACTCACACGTTGGGATACTTGATTTTGCTTGGGATTAAATTCCCAAACTTTTGAATATTTGATATGGTTGGAAGGTAACGTTGTTATTTCTTTGAAATGGATTACTTGCATTATTTTTTAAAAGATATCTTTGATAAGCACTCTACCGTTTAGCTTGTCCCCCCCCCCCCCCTCCCGATATCTGCTCATAGAATTATTTATAACTCACACGTGGAAGACGCAAATATTTTGCAGATCCATAGTTACTTAGTTCACTACCTTTTAGAAAGAACCCATACTTCAACCAATCTTTCATAGGTAATCATATAGGATCCAGTAGGTGTGAGCTCTTTTATTTTTAAGTGGTACTTCACTAGTCTTATTTCTGTTGGTCAATTATGTTGGACAACTATGGATAATATTTTGCTTATGCCTTGTATTATATGACATGTATTTTAAAAGTTGGCACAAGTCTATTACACTATGTAAATGCCACAAGATAGCCTATAAATGATACTTTGCTATGTATTGCTTTTGCATTTTGAGCACGTGAGCATGTAAACTAATATGATTTAATCATATGTGATTTAATATGTTCATGTATGTTTTATGTACGGTTCCATAGTGATGAGTCTCATGAGGTAATTTCGAGTATTAATTTGAATTGTTCATCTTAAGCTTGCATGGGTTAAGAGGGCAACTCTCATTGATACCTTTGCACTAGTCATGGCCCCGAATGTAGGTTGTGACAAAATTGGTATCAGAGCCCTAA
The DNA here is from genome assembly GCA_036013995.1 of Theobroma grandiflorum. Taxonomy (NCBI): domain Eukaryota; kingdom Viridiplantae; phylum Streptophyta; class Magnoliopsida; order Malvales; family Malvaceae; genus Theobroma; species Theobroma grandiflorum. The sequence goes on from CP142126.1 coordinate 14,368,826, forward strand.
GTTTGTTTAAGTCTTAGGTAAATTATCTTGAGTCAGCAAAGTTAGGTTTTCATGTCGTGTCTTATTTTTGGTTTGTGAACTACAACACAACCCACAAATGGGAAACTACATGGATTCCCTTATTTGTTTAGAATCTACCCTTTTGTTCACCATATTGACTTTAATGTTGCTCTTATGAAGGTTAAGATGCCACTTCGAACACGAGCTATAGTTAGGGGCACGGCAGAGCAAGTGCTCCCATTGATGTGTCTACGAAACCACATACTTCCACCATTATGGGGCATGGTAAACATGTTCGGATCACAAGGTTTGTTAATGAGGAGCCACTTGTAACATATAGTAATAAGGTACCCATAGAGGAGATTGTTGATGCTCAGTCTCAAGAGGTGAGAGACGAAGTGCCTATTGGAAAACTTACCTTGGCAGATGTGGTAGCAAATCTGCAAAAGGTTGATAGGGTCATCGAAATGATGGCTACTCGTTTGGATGACCTTTAGAAGTGAGTAGAAGGTCGATAGCTAATGAGTACACATAGCTCTCAAGGTCAAGATGACTAACAGCAATCAAAGTCAACTAAAAGGACTACTAAGGTTTCACTACCAAATTTCCTTAAGATGAAACCACCTTCATTTTTTGGTTCCAATGCAATAGAGGACCCTTAGATTTTTTAGGATGAGATGGAGAAAATATGCATTGGTTTTGGATGTTTTAGTATGCAATCAATGAAATTATCTAGTTTTAAGCTTAAGGATATGACTTATCAATGGTATCAATCCTTACGTAAAGGTAGACTAGCTAGCACTAACCCATTAACTTGGGAGGAATTTACAATGACCTTTCTAGGTCGATTTCTGCCCGATAATGTATGAGCCACTGAGGCACATGAGTTTAAAGCACTAGTGCAGACACTTAGTATTACAATTTTTGAGTATGATATTCGATTCACATAGTTATCTCAGTATGCACCATACTTTGTAACTACTAAAGATATGAGGATTAGACTATTTGTGAATGGGTTGGCAGAACCACTATTTAAAGCTGTTGCATCACAACCATTTGGTATTTATGCCTCTACAATTGATTGTGCGCAGAGGATTGAGAAAAAATCATAGAGAGGTAACAGACTCGAGACAAAGCCAAAAAGGCTAAGACTGAGAGCCAACAAGGTGTTCGCACCAATCATGGAATGTCTACAAGCCCTAAGGCCAGCATAGAGTTTCTCAGTCACATGGCTCCCAACAAGGGAGTAAAACAGTCACTTAAAGGGCTTGGGCACATGAAGAGGGATTGTCTTATGGCACTACAGTGTCGGGAAGGCTCACAACCCACATCATAAGCTGCATTACTGCCACCTTCTATTGCACCTCAGTGTATTCGAGCAATTCCCAAAGCTAAAGGTAAAGGTGCAAGTAGTTCTTCTCAAGGTAGGGCATCTAAGTCTGTACATCAAGGAACTACTAATAAGGGACTAGCTAAAGTTTTTGCTTTAACACGTCAGGACTCTTAGATGTCCAATGTTGTGGTTTCAAGTATTCTTCTTATTTGTGGTTCTAAAACATGTGTCTTATTTGATCTTGGATCTACACATTCCTTTATGTCTCCTTGTTTTGTTGCAAAATTGGATGTTGACCGTACTTTAATGGAAATTGGTTTGGTAGTAACTACTCCACTTAAGGAAATATTTATTGCCCAATTTGAGTACAAGTCTTATGTGGTTCGAATAAGGCATAAGGACATATGAGCGACTTTGATTTTGCTCAATATGTTAGACCTTGATGTGTTTTTAGGTATAGATTGGCTATTGCCAAATTTCACTAACATAGATTGCTGTCACAAGCTAGTTAAATTCGATTACTCGGTTGAGTCGTCTTTTAGCATTCAAGGTTATCACAGTATTATTCTAACCAATGTGGTATCCGCCATGACAATGAGGAAATTGTTGCAACATGGATGCCACGGATTTTTCACGGTTATAAAAAATACTCAGTTTGAGGTCAAAAGTGTAGCCAATGTGTCAAGCCCGAGTGTAAAATATCTGTCATGTCATGCATATAATTGACATCATGACTGTGTACTAGAATATTTCGGTAAAAATAAGTAAAAGTCGGTATTACGCCTAGAAATATTACTAAATTGATTTATACCTCGAACTAGTTTAAATACAGATTTTAAGAGTGAAATTGGGGATTTCACAATCCATGGATGGCTTAAAATGGTAACTCAGTGTTGGAGGTTCGATTTGGAGTCAATCGAAAAAATTGACCGATTAGGGGCAAAATGGTCATTTTACCATTGAAGGACAAAATGGGAATTTTTGAAAAAGATTTTGACAACATTTGATCAAGATTGATTATTTAGACTATATAGAACATAGCTGGAGTTTGAGAAGTGAAAATTTTTAATTTCGGTATAATTTGGAGTATATGGGTAAAATGGTAATTTTATCACTTCGGGGGTAAAATGGTAATTTTGCACCCCCAGAGCATTTTTCCAGCACATGATTTTGCCTTATCATCATTATGACCCTTGACTAATCATGTGGTGAAGAATTTAAAGTCAAATAGATAAACATTAAAAAAATAGGCCAACGAAAACTTGACAAGTGTCAAGCTTTTAATGCCTTATTATTTAAACTAAAAATTAGCATAAAATCAGCCCATATCACCCCAATATTTGGCCAAAATCAGAAAAGAGAGAGAAAGACCAAAAACAAACCCTAGCCAAGGAGAAATTCAAGAAAAAATGAGGAAAATTTAAGGAAATCAAGTGAAAAAGGTAAGGCTTTTCATTTCTAGCTTGTTTTCTACCTTACCCATGCATTTCTCCTTATTTTCCATGATTGGATTGCATGTTTTCATGGTGAATTCATGGCTGGTCAAATGAGTATGGAGAGAAAAATAATGTTAGATTGATTTGATTTTGAGTTATGTTAGTGAATTTAGTTAGTTTAGCATGTTAGTAAGCAAAACAACAAGAAAAAAATTGATTTTCCTTAGTGTTCTTCAATGGCTGAACCTTGCTTGGAGTGTGGGAGTGATGGATTGATTTTTATTTCAAGAGAATTAGTTAGAAAATGAAGAATTACGGAGAGAAAATTAAATAGGAAAAATTATGGTATTAGTGCGCCATTTTGGCCGAATTTTTCAAGAAGGAATATGAATGTGGTTTTGCTGAATTTTAAGGTATTTAGCTTGACATTGGTGATTTGAAGCATTAGAAAGGAAATGGAGTTGATTGGAGCTAAATCGGACATGTATATCAATTTATCGGGTAAAAGATCGAAATAGGCTAATACGGTGTTTAGGCAAAATTTAGACATTTTGCATTTCATATCATGCATAAGCATAAAGTCTAGATTAGTTTGTTTTAATTTAGCACCAATATAGTAAATATTTTGATTGTACACTGTGTTTAGGTGGTGAGTTGTCCGAAAAAGGCAAGAAGATTGCACCCAAGGATCAATAGGCAGAGTGCCTCGAAAAATTTGAAATTTTGACATAGTGAGTAAACTTATTATCACTTAATAGTTTTTATGTAAATTTTATAAATTCTGTGAAAAATGGATTTAAAAAGGTAAATTTCATGTTTTATAAATAAATGTGTTCAATTAAAATAATTTTATAAATCGTCTTAAAAACTAATAATGATTTCAAATAGAGTACTTGGAGACTATGTTTATGGTGTTATGAGTTGTGTTTTAAATTAAATGGCTTATGATAATGCGAGCATGCTTGGCTGGTTTATTGTGTTGAAATTGCTTGAATTGTTGTTTGTCGTGCAGGCTAGCTAGTATAAAAATTGTCTTGTCATGCTGCTAAATTATTTTTATGATTGGTGGGATAATTACTAGCTTACTACAGTAGGCGGGTTCCATAGACCAACCTGTTTAGAGGGGCACGATAACCCCATTTCTATGTACTCACCTCGATTGTAGAGGCGCGTAGGATATCTCCCAAGGTGATATTTGAGTGCACCACACGCCTAACCACTACGTGAGGGTGAACTCAGCAAACGCCAAGGAAATGACTGCGATTTCAAAAATGAAAATGTATTTTATGAAAAATGTGAATTTTTAACAACCTTGGCAGTCTCGGTAGGATGCCTCGGCCAAGGTATCCCCGAGAATGAGATTTGGCATGAGCCATGTTTTTATAAGATTCATAAGCCCTTTTCATATATATTTTAGATTAAATGTAAATAATTTAAATAAATTGAAATATATTTGGTGTTATAAATTCTTTTATGATTAGCTATACTAAATTGTCTCTGATTAGTCGACTTTAGATATTTTAGGCAATATTTGTTTACTCACTAAAATTTCATAATCTCACCACCCTCTTTTCCCACCATTTCAGGCCGGGATAGTCTGTAGATAGCAGACATTGTCAAGGACTATAGTTGGCTATACCTCTTCAAAAGTTGTAGGTTCACTGCCTTTGGTACTTTGTTTATTGTGGGCCCACATAGCACTGTAAATTAAATTTAATACTTTGGTTTTCTGTATAATAGTTGTATGAATATATTTAACTTTTATGCTATTAAAATTATTTTTTGATAATTCTATAAATATTATTTTGTAAGAAAATAGAATGTTTTATCGAATATTTTTATTTTATTTAATTAGTCACAATTTCACTTCAAATCACATTTTAGACATTCAAATATAATTTCGATTACAAAATATGTATTTTTCACATAATTACTACATTTTGGTCGAATTTAAAATTTTCGACGAAAAATTACCAAAATGCTCATGTGAAGCAAAATTTTAATTTTTCACAGTTTTAAATTGGAAAAGGCTTAAAGGCCTCTAAAATACGATAATTGACAACGATTACTCACAAGGGAGATAAGAAACTAATACGTAAGCCTTGCGAGGTTCCAGTTGGCATTCGGGACGAAGAATGCCTATCAGGACGTCGCGGCGGTTGTCACGGGCTTGAGGAGAGTACCGGGTCGTGATACGATGTGCCCATAGTTAGAGAGTTTCTCAATGTCTTTGTGGAAGAATCAGTCGACTTACCCCCAAATAAAGAGGTTGAGTTTTGTATAGATTTGGTGATAGATATTGGACTGACATCCATTCTTGCATCCTAGATGGCACTAGCAGAACTTAAGAAACTCAAGGATTAGTTGGAAGATTTGTTAAATAAGGGTTTTATACATCCGAATGTGTCACCATGGGGTACACCAGTATTGTTTGTGAGGAAGAAGGATGGATCACTTAGGCTATGCATCAATTATCAACGACTTAATAAGGTAACGATAAAAAATAAGTATCCACTTCCTCGCATGGATTATTTGTTTGATCAGTTGCAGGAAACACAATGTTTCTACAAGATTGATCTTCAATCTGGTTACCACAAACTCAAGAGTAAATAGGAGGATGTGCCTAAAACGACATTCCGTACTAAGTATGTTCATTATGAGTTTTTAGTTATATCTTTTGGTCTTACGAACACCCAACAAATTTTATGGACATGATGAATCAGGTGTTCAAATCATATTTGGACAGTTTCATGGTGGTATTTATTGATAACATTTTGGTATACTCAAGGAGTAAGGAGGAACACGAACAGCACTTTAGGATTGTGCTTCAGGTGTTGAAAGATCATTAATTATATGCCAAGTTCTCCAAGTGTGAGTTTTGGCTTTATAGAGTTAGTTTCTTGGGTCATGTGATTTCCAAAGAAAGAGTTACGGTAAACTTAAAGAAAATAGAGGTAGTGGAGAAATGGCTAAGGCCAACCTATATGATGAAGGTTCGTAGCTTTTTAAGTTTGGCAGGATATTACAGATGATTGGTCAAAGATTTCACTAAACTTGCAACACCAATGACCAAATTGACTTAAAAGAATATAAAATTTCAATGGAATGTTGCTTATGAGGAGAGCTTTGGAAAACTCAAGAGCTGTCTTACTTTAGCTCTCATACTTAACCTACCGTAATGAGTGGGTTGATATACGGTTTATTGTGATGCCTCACATGTTGGTTTGGGATCTATGTTGATACAACAAGGCAAGGTCATAACTTATACCTCTAAACAGTTGAAAAAGCATGAGCAAAACTATCCCACCTATGACTTAGAGATGGTTGCCATTGTGTTCACACTTAAGATTTGGAGACATTACCTTTATGGGAAGACGTGTAAAATCTACACATATCATAAGAGTCTTGAGTACATCTTCAAACAGAGGGATCTTAATCTTAGGCAACGTCGACGGATCGAGTTGCTTAAAGACTATGATTACACTATTCTATACCATCCCGGCAAGGCCAATGTGCTAGCCGATGCTTGAAGTCAAAAGTCTATGGGGAGTTTAGCCCATGTCATCGTTGGTAGGAGAGCCTTGGTGAAAACATCCATGGTTTGGGAGACATGAGAGTGCATCTTGAGATTAGTGATATAGATGCTATATTATCACATTTCCAAGTTAGGCGTATGATACTTAATCACATTGAGAAAGCCCAAGATAAAGATGATTGGGTGACCAAGGCCTTAAAGGGTACCCAATGGAGTTAAGGGCAACATTGAGCTAGAGATACCGATGGATTACTCCGCTGTGGAAATAGAGTGTATGTGCCAAATTTGGATGGTCTAAAAAGGGAGCTTCTTGAGGAGGCACATTTGTCGGCTTATGTAGTACATCTTGGATCCACCAAAATCTACCATGATTTAAGAGAGAGTGCGATTGCATGGGGTTCCAATTACCATAGTTTCGGAAAAAGGTACTTAGTTTACTAGTCGATTTTTGGGTAAATTCCAAGAGGCTATGGGAACCAAGCTATTTCCTATTTTCTTCCTCACCAAACATTGTACTTAATTTGCCACTCAACCTTTAAGAGGCATTCTAACTATATTCATCTCTTTTATTGTATTCTTTTGAGTGGTTATACTTAACCGATTAAAAAGATGGTATTTAAGTGGTTATATCTTAACCAATGAAAATGATAGTATTTGAGTGGTTATACCTTAACCAAAGCAAAAAAAGATAAAATGGTTGTACTTGATCCATAAAAGGCATTGTATTGTTAAGTTGTGCTTGATCAATAAAAGACATTGTATTAAACTTGATTTCAATAGTGAATATAAAACTCCTTCATGGATCTAAAGGAAAAGACAAAGGCAAGAAAGCCAAACCTCCCTAAAAATCATTATATTGATTTTCTTTCTCTCTTTTCTCAAATTGATTTGTGCACTTAATTTCTCTTATTTCATAAAAAATCATTTGTTTCACTTATTTCGAAAAGACAACTTGTTATTTAAGCAAAAATATTTTCTCAAGAATTTGAAAGAAATTTCAAATGTACAAAACATTCTAATTCACCCCCTCTCCTGAAATTATCCATGTTAAGCTCATTACACTAACATTTGTATTTAAGTATTGTATTGAATCTTAGGTATACCTATGCGAAGGGTATTTGTTTAATCTTATTAACGACCAGATATATCATATTGATGTTTTGTATCTTTTACACGGGAGGACCTTGACATGTTAGAGGTCTTATGTCCTGCATGTACCGAACTGTTATCACTACCACGCAAGATTAGGTTTATTTAACCAAATTTCATTAATGAATACATTCCTGATGCTTTTAAAAAGAGAACTCAACAGAAACCTAAGATTATGAAGTTTAATCGACTAACTTAAATGGTTAATCCACTTATAAACAACTCTAGAGAGCTCAAGTAAGATGAAAACTACATGAGATAATCGACTAAAATTATTAGTATTAAGCTCCTCTAATGAAGTTGCAAACTATTAGTATTAAGCTCCTAAAATTCTTCTATTAGTATTTAATGTTTTTAAATAATTTACTTAATACTTTAAGTGCTCATCAAAGTTTTTTTCTATACCTATTATAGTTAATATTTGTGTCACAATGTACCCTTTGAACCCTGAAGATTTTAAACCACCCAAACACGAAATGTATTTAATTGAAGCCACAGTTTTCGAATTGTTTCTTCTACGATCTTTGCTATTTATAAACGTTGGCGCCGTCTTTGAGCAGTGGGGGGTAATTTCTCAGATGGACCGCAGGGAAGCTTCTGTCCAGTCTTCTGTTCAATTCTGCTCTTGAGCTCTCTCAGTATCCGAATTTGCCCCAGCTTTTCAGGAGACAATTTCTCCCAGTAGATCCCTGCAAACGGAAGCAATTACATTGATTTTTAGAAGAGACAGTTTCTGGATCAAATCACCTGTAGGTGCACTGCTAGAAGCCTAGAATCTTATAGAAACATCTCCAGCAGAGAGGCAGAACTACTAGAGTGGGACTGTGTTCAGATACTTCAGCTGAGATCTTTCTTTGGGAAAATCAACAATTAAGTAATGCCATGTTTTCTTTTTTAAAAGGTATATTTGTGGCTAAAGCAGAACTGTTTGTAAGTAAATATCCATCATAAAGGTCCATCCCACTTTTGTACTTTGCGCTTGTCAAAAATTTTCAGGGCAAGAAATAAGCTAGAGGCTATCAATTGATCCACCCCCTTAGAAATAAATTATGGCAATTGTAAAGACCTCAAATCAAAAACAAGAGAATTTAACAAACCTTGAGGCTTCAGGATTGCTGTATTGGTAAAAATAACTTGAGTAGGAGTACATATGATGTCAACAGGGACATCATGGACCAACAGTTTCTCAACTGGAATATCATCCACCAACTGACAGTCATGCACTGTAACGAGTAACAAGCAAAACATAAACACAGAATGCAACAAACAAGATGGGAAAATTGTCAAATAACTAGTACCAAAATTTTATGTTGAGAATAATGTATGGTGAGCCGATAGAAGCAAAAGTCAGAAAAAGGCTAAAAAGATAATAATTGGAAGCCAAAAATAACATGTCACGTTCTTGGACCTGCAATTCACAATTCACGAACTTTGGTTTGCCCTAAGATGACACTTCTTTATTGTTAACAAAAATATCAGAGATAAAACAGCAGTATGTATAATTCAATTAGTACAGACGACAGGTAACATTCAAGGAGGTTCACAAGGCCAATCACCTTAGATCATCTATTGGGACAAGCATAAAGAAATAAAGAAAAATCCAACAGATAACACATCTGCAATAGTGCAACAACCTACACATATGATATAAGCATCTGCAGTACAAACACGACATCCAGTGAGAGTCATTCACGTTTCAATGAATTTGAGTGCTAGAAAGTCGCAGATATTTCTGAATGTTTCAATAAGTTAGAAGTCAAATTATTCTCATGTGGTTTGAGAATGTTTCAAAAGTCAAATTATTCACTTGTGGCCAAAAACATTTCCACCAGAAACCGAAGGCTCGCTGCTGCAAATTCTACTTTAAGCAGTCTTGTGTATGCCTTTATCATTTTAAAAGGGAAACAGTTGTTTGTTAAAATTTCTAACTTCAGTAAAAGATAGATGACTGTACATACCTGAGGTGACCACTGGTGTTGACTCATCAATGGCTCCCATATACCGCAGCATGCCATATTCGAGTTCAGCAAATCCCTGCAGCCAAGTCCCAAATTTTTCTTTTAAAGTAAGAAAGATTCATATGGCTTCTGATAACCTACCATCCCAAAGCCAGTATAGCCTACAACAAAACCACACAAATCTTCTAGGTTCAAAACAAAAACATTTAAATTTGCAATTTAAAACTCTCAACAAATTTGTATGCTAAAATATTGGACCAAAATTCCATCTCACACAGACAAAATAAACAACTTTCCTTGATCTGCTGAGGAGTTTATTGGCTTAGTATTGTTTCAATTAGTAATAGCAGTTTGGGAAGGGTAATACAATTATAGAAATCTCAGAAAAGTAATGGAGATAACGTAGACATCAATAAAGTGTCAAAGCAATGTTGAACCATAATATAAAAGAAGAATGCTGATCAATTTGTTTAATCCATAGCAAGACAAATTCCCTTATTAGCAGCCAAGAAAAGAGGCAACAGAAAATGCCAGTCTGCAAGTTATTTCTCTTCAAACTGATCAAGTACGATTCATTCATCCACTCATTATTGACTACCAGATGAGATAACAAGCGAACAAATGTTGGCTATAACTAGAATTAGCATTTTGTCTTATACAATGTGGTAGAACATGAAAAATATATACTTTTAGATGCTATTTTCTTCCACAATGAATCTTAGAAGATGATAAGTAAAGTCTGGAAACAAAAAGAAATGGAGTAATGTAGCAAAGATAGAACGGATCCTTACCTCTCCCTTGCCAAGTCGAGCCCCAGTCTTTGAATCTACAGCAACTGAACCAATGACAATCAGATCTACCTTGATCTTTTCATCCAATCCAATTGGCCTTCCGTACTTTGCAACCCCAAGGGAAGTGCATGCCTCATTGATAGTACTAGGAGTTAGCTTAGAGGATTCAAGTACTGAAAAGAAACCGGTTCTCAAACGAGGTTGAGGAGTCAACAACTTCTTGCCATCTGTACATATATAGCGGTAATATATTCAGCTAAGAACATAAGTTGCTCCAGCTCCAGAAAAAAATGCTTTAAATGTCATGAAAAGAATGTCAGAATCATTTAAAATAATTCCAATCCAAGATACACACCCAAATAAAACCCATGTTATGATGTCTCTCAAAAGTCACCTTGCAAATCAATGCATCTATTAGCACTGTTAAGGAGAAACACTGCCCATTACTGCAATGGCTGGTAGCTCTATAATCATCAATTGAAGACGAAAACTACAATTGCAGTTAACCTATTAATATTTCTTCCACACATATACAAAACAAATACATAAATCTTACAAAATCCGCAGCCTCACATGCTTAGAATTTAGAATTGCATGAAAAGGCAGCCGATTATATATATACACTTCCCGTATGATTAAAACATATAAAATGGAATGCATTTGGTTGTTATAGGCATACCACATTAATTATTTTGAATCAACTAACCAGAAAGAGTGAGAAACCTGACTTGCTTTTGAGGCGAATCCGGGTTTACCTTCACACAATTTGCCATCCCAAATACCTGCAGCTCACTCAACTGTCCGACACAAAAAAAAATTTTGATATTTCTCATCAACCAAATAAAACAGAGAAACCTCAACAGCCTGAAAAGCTAGACTTTTACATTTTTGGCAGCAGCAGGTGCACCTATAAAGTTGGGGATCCGATGGTGAACGGGTCTGGGATTCTGCTCAATATTCCCGGCTTCCATTAAATCCCAAATCCTTTTACGGATGACCCATTTCCAAGCTTTGGGGTCATCTTTTTCTTCTGCAAGCGCTTCCATCACTCTTTTGGAAGTCTGGGCCATTAAGTCTCGAGCCTTTGCGTCCAGTCTCAGCCTCTCAGCTTCAAATGCCAACTCGTCGAACTCCTTAGCATCAGAATGATAATTTTGCCTGCCTTGGAGTCTGAAACCGGTTGAAGGGAAACGGTGTTTGAGTTTTTGATCCGTGAAAAGGTAGCTATGGTTGTAGCTAAACGGAGCTGATTGTCGGATCATATTTGAGTCCATTAATGGATCCCAAGTCAGAGGTGTTTGTTCGCATGCATGCGTGCCTTTTTGTTGGGGAAGTGACGAGAGAAGGTGATAAGAATTGGACGGCTCAGATCCGAGCTTGAACTTGATTAATTTGATCAACGTCAGCTTATTCACTCAAAAAATTACTACACATGAGAAATCATTTCCAGGCCAAAATAAACGGACCAGAAATGAAATATGAAGGAAAATTACTCAAATTTTATCTCAAACACTGGTTGGTTTGAGACCACATTGAAGACTTTTTTGGGGCCAAAATCTTTTCCAAGTCCTTTTTGTGGATGCTTACTCTATAAGCTGTGTGTTTTGCAGCAGACAATTAGAAATGATGTTAGTTGACTTTTATGGTACCCAACCTTGTATCATATATTGCTCGTAAGCTTATGTACAACATGTATGAGAGCATTAATGAAGTGAATGGCACTGTGTTAGCAGAGCTTCCGCAGAACAAAGCTTTCTCCTATTCGTCTTTGTTGCGGCAATACTTGGCATCGAATGATGGAAGATGATGTGGATGAAATCAAAAAATTCGTCTGAGTATAGGTGCGATGCACAATTTCCCAGGACAAAGTGAGATAAAAACAGGCGTAGGTGCCCGTCAGACTAAAGCATCGTGAGAATCTCGCTGTCTTTGTATTGTGGGAGTGGTGAAACAGATTCAAAATTACCAAAATTAACAAACCGTTGGCTGTGTTTCTGAAGCACACTACAGAAGCATAAATGCCACAACTCCAGTCTACGAAACGGAGGAAACCTAAGCGAGTTGCCAAAGCTCCAATCCAAGAAGATAGCAGAGGAGAGAATTCAAGTTTGAATCCAGTGTCAAATATTTCCAGAAGGGGGATTTAGAGAATTTCAATCATCTTAATGACTGCAAGGAAAACGCATTCGGGTATGGCATGCGGATACAAACAGAAATGGACCACTTAGCCTGGATTACAAGAAATTTACAACAATGATACGAAGTCTCCCTCAACTGCAATTGCAACTACACTTACTTCTCTCTCCCTTCCTATTCCTCAAAACTGACCATCATCTGCATAATAAAAAATCAAAATTAAGAGGTACACCGTACATGCACTAGAGAAATGAAGAAAAGGGGGGAAAACTTAAACGAAAAAGTATCCAACACCATTAAAAGCAGTTAGATGAGCGTTACACGATAAGAGAGATAAACGACGACCTACAACCCCTTACAAATATCCTGGGCAATAATGATTCCTTAATGCCAGTAACATTGCAATTCCTTACCATTAAACTATTACTGTGAGTTCTCTCTTATTGTCTGCAACTGAGAGAATGAAATTCGGATTATTGACCCACCAAGCGAGCTGGCATGCTTGGAGACAAGGGCTTCAGTGGCTTGCTCCTCGGTTTCAAACATAATAAGAGCTTGCTTCTTTCCATTCATTTCGAAGAGCTTGGTATTAACAATGGTGCCATGTTCCGCCAAATGATTCACAATTTCTTCTTCAGATACATCCTGAGGTAAAGTGGAAAGATGAATCATCTTCGTTGGGGAACAGCAGTACCGGTAGTTCTTTGCAGCATTCCGATTAAAGCGGTTGAGATTTGAGTTCACATATTCATGTGTGTCAGCTCCCTGTGTTATGTTAGGATGTTTCGAAAAGTTGACCTCCAGTCGCTTCCCAAATAGCATGGCCCCCTGGATCTCAAATTGCAAGTGTCAGCACACAGTAAGAAGGAATTTTAATTCAGCATTATGCATAATCATACCAGCCTCACCAGACAATACTCAACAAAGACCTGATGAGAGGCAAAATGCCCAACATCTAAAAAACGCAGATAAAAGGTTAATGCAAACAGCTCACTATTCTTCCATAGTGCATTGTGTCCAGAGCCTCTCTTACAGAGAGGAAGTCAAAGAGTTGAGTACATGTCTAAAGAACGAGGTAACTATTGAGCTTATTGAGGGGTTAGTTTCCTAGATACACCTTGCGACATAAGAGGGGTAAAAAAACGAATTCATAGATGTTCATTGCATCATAGTGGACACTGCATCAGATGCATAAAAGAAGATGAAGTAAAGAGAAATTCCTCCAGATTATGAATTGCTCAGCCCAATAATTTTACCATTTAGAACAACATGAAGGCACATAACTAGATAGATTCAGGAACTAGTGACATCAACACCAGCAAGATCACTCCCAAGAAAACAGCTCTTCTTTATCAGAAAGAACTTGGCACACAATAAAATCAACATGAAACCTGGTATTTTCCAACTACATAGGGTCACCTATATGCATCATATTAAGCAACCGTACTCCATTCAGAATCATATAATTTAACAAGCTTCTTGGGAGAATCATCTTGAATAGACCATAATGGTGCAGTATGATTAAGATACCAACCTTATATGTTGAGGAAAGAACAAATTTTGATTAACATCCAAGAAATAATCCAGATCAGTAACTCAAAATCAAAGAAATTTTAACATGCCATTTTTCAGTGAGAATTAAAAATCCAAGAACTGCATTTCGAAAGATTCAAAAGCCAAACCTTGAGAAAGTGTACAGCCAGTTCAGCCTGAAAGCCATCACCCATCTGAACTAGAGCATGATCTGGTTTATTGCGTAGAAGTTTAATTCTCACAATGTTTCCATAAAGTGAGAACAGGTTGAAAAGCTTATCCTCATCTATTCTCTGAAGCAAGATATTAAATGTCAAGCTCGAAGATAGAAGAGTCCATAGTAATTTTATACTTCAAAAAAAGGGAGGATGGCAACTAGCTTACATCAGGATTTAGATTGGAAACAAGAACTGTGCACCTATCATTTGTCCCGCTTATTCCCGGAGGTAAACCTCCCCCGAAAGCAGCTGCAATTGCAGCTGCATTAGCCATCTACATTTCATCGAGAAAAGGGAGGAAATCCAATCATTATATGTGGTAGTGTTTCACAGATAAAATAAATAAACAGATTTTTTATAAAAGCCATTCTGCACTTCACAACAATTTCACATGGTTAAAGAAACTAGAGCACCCATGCAAGATGGAAATAGACAAACACCCTTCATTGGAATGCAACAACTTTTGTTTCCATCAAAAACCTTGAGAAGGTTAAAGGAAGTGTAACAACTGCAAAAACAATGTTTAGCATGTTTCCTTTTTTTGGTAACCCCAAAAGTCCAAATACTTCGAGGTGTGGGAGACTAGAATGCACAAAACACAGATGCATATGACATCCACTAGACCAAATTATGTCCACAATCCAAGTTTGATCAAACCAATTTCCGTTGTCAAGACTATAATGCATATTCCAATAATCAGTCATGAAACCAAAAAAGAAAATGTAGACAGGTTCTAAGACAAAATTTGGCATGCAGGAAAAGCAGATGTTTATCACATTCCTACTGAAACAAGAATTTAAGAAACAATAGAGGTTAGTTGGCAGATATCCTCAGTGTTCCCACCAAATAACATAAGGATGATAATACCCCCAAGATCAGAAAGAATCCTCTCATATAAATTTAGACCATGATCTGAGCAATACCCACCTGTGGAAATCCAACTGAAACACAGAAAAACCAACAAGTGTCAGTTAATAAGGAAAATAATCAAATAATGAGTACCAATAAACATATCAATGTACAAGTACCATATTAAGCACCTGCCCTAGCTCCATGAGCTTCAAGGGCATACATACCTCCTACATCACCATACCCAGTAGGCTGCATTGAAAAATATATGCAAATTAAAATCATGAAGGAAACAACAGCAAAAAACAAATACAAACATACACACACTCAAGAAGACTTAAGTTGAAAGGAAGGTGAAAAATTGAACACACCTGTGAGGATCTGCCCTTCTGTTCTGTTGGAAGATTTGGGTTTGTGAAATCCCTAAAGCAAGGAGGGAATACAATGCTTAGTAGCATCAAAATGAAAGTGTCAACAAGATATAAAAGCAAGTAAAAGAGAAGCAAGTGGCTGCTAACATATACCTTGATCGATCATTATTGTAATGAACTTGTAATTCATCAAGGCTGGAATGAGTAAATTAATAAAAAATTAATAATCAACAAATGGATTTTTAAGAGGTATAATCTAATCTTACGAAAAAAATATTAATGAAGAAGTATAATCTAAGAAACAAATTAACTTCCAGGCCCACATGCCCAAGACAAAAAATGATATAATTGTTACTCATTGAAAACCTACTTTGAAAACTGTATATCCAGCTGACAGCAGCCATCATAAATATTACGGCCCTGCAAAACAGCAAGACATTAAACCTCCTTCCAAAAATAAACCATCAAATAAAAATTAAATGAGTTACCATCCAAAGTGACTAAAGAAATAAATAACTAAATATACCTGAAGGGAAGTTCTAGCTGAGACTGCACTTTGGCGCAGTTGATACTGGATCAGGGCTTGAAAACCTATACAGTTTGCAAGAACAAAATGAACAATAAAGGAAAGGCTTTCAGAAAAACAAAAACAGTTGATTCAAAGTCATGACCATGTATCTCAAATGTAATGTGTCAACACTTTAACAAGAATCACTGCAAACACAATAGAAAATGGAAATATTGAAACTTCACAGCTTTGAAACTATTTCTTATTATGCTGGTCATTAACATAAATATATTTGCAAAAAGCCCTTCCAAAGAAAAAAAAAATTCAAATATCCAATCCATCTATATATTATTAACGAGTTCAGGAGTCAGCTGTAGAAAATAGAAAGATGGAGAGAGAAAGAAAAACGTGAAGCTGACCAGCCGACTTCTGAAATGTGACGATCTTCTCCACGAATCCATGAGGTGAGAAAACCTGGTGTAGCACTTCCACGGTAATAGGGTATAGCATATGATGGATTGTAACCAGGAGGATTCGATTCGGCTGTGCATCCAGAGTGTGCCCGATAACAGCCCGCATAGAACAGAAGAGAGAGAAGAGTATAAATGGAGAAGTATAGATAGAGAAGAGAATAATAAAGAAGCGCAGCCAGAGAGAAGAAGATCAAACGAATAAAGAAACAATCACTGAATATGCAGCAAAAAGGCTTTTAAACACTAAGATTGAAAAGAACTATACAAACTAAGGAAGGAAAACCAAAAAGTGAGGAAACGAAAGTCAAAAGAGATCTATTCTATTTATTTAATACCTATGTACTTAAGGTTAGTTGTGCTACAAAGAAATTATTACCTTAGATTTTCTGCACCCTAAAGTTGGAAAATATGATGTAGAGAACTAACAGGACATAGGACTGGGCCATGTTCTTTTTCTAACCAAAGTTTAAATAAACAGATCATAGTCAATTATCCACAATAATTAACGCCCAAGTAACTGAAACCAAAAAGGTGAAATGCCAATTGAACTTGCAAACCTTCAAGTGATTTTTCATTATAAATTAAAGGTTAAAAAAATTTCCAAAATGAAAACCCCAACAGAATAGGACAAACTCTCATTCAAGCGCACATTGGAAAATGCACCTCTGATACCCAAAAATTTTGACCACAGAATGATAGGATGTATTTCAATAAGTACAGAACATGTCTGACAGAATGCAATGTTCTCAAATAATTTGCAAAGGGAAAAAAAAAAAAGATTGCATTATCAGTGACACAGCTGAATTATCAACAGCTTATGGTGCAATAGTGACCTTCATAAATGAAATCTAGTAGTCAAAAAGCTACTAACCCATACCCAACCACCAATATTATCAGTAGGAACTTATAAAAGCAGTTCCCTTTCCTGAGAGACAAAAGTTCTGCCTTTCATACTGTGAGTTAATCAATCTTTCAGTGATCCAGTATAGAGTCTCTTTCCACAGCAATCAATCAAGGATTACTTCCCAAAATCAAAGTTAAGAAATAATTACTAATGCAGAAGAAGACCACATTCTTTACTTGCACAGCTTTAGAAAATCAAACTGCCTCAAATTTCGTTCAAGTTAAAGTCTTTCTCGTAGTCATTTTACTACATCAGTGTACCCTCCCTATTTTCAACATGGGGCATCAGTCATCTCTAATTATGTAGCCTTAGGTTCACTGCGGTAACTTCACCTGGAGATAACTGAATGATCCTTAAAGTCAAAGACAATATCAAAGACAAAAACTTGAAAATTAATCCAAAAACACATATCCAGTTCTTTGCTACTCTAAATGCTAGAAATACAAATTGTCTCACAGAAGCTGCATCATTTAAAACATGCTTCTCCACAAAGACAATCACTATATCTCCTTTTGTATTAATATCCTAATTTACTAACCTCGTCACCTCGTCCTTGAGCATTCTGATCCATTGTTGTTAGTTCCTGATGGGATGAAAATTGGACGTAGACATTCCTCCCCCTGGAACATTACCAAATCATACAAAAAGCTTTGAAAATAAGGAGCCCAAACAGAAGCAAATATGATACTTTTATACCTAATAGTTGGTTGAACATTAGTGTAGAACTGCAACGCATTGATGGCTGAAGGAATATCTTGCATTTGAAGAAGAGCCTAAGCACAATCGAACAGAACAAAGATATATATCTAGGTAAGGATAAATTCTCAAGTTTAAACAGCTAAATCTACCACAAGCATCAAGTAAAAACCTGATTCTTTGCACGGAGCATTACAAGCTTTGTTATCACTCCAAATGGCTGGAAAAGCTGAAGCAAATCATTCTGAGTGAAAGAGTAGAAGATGCATCAGATAACACACATTTAACAATGAAGAATATGCAGTGCAGTTACATAGTGCAATCCTATGCATTTTCATTGCAGCAAACATCATTTTTATCCACTTTAAAGAATAAAGAGTGCCTTCTGCAGTGATTGCTGCTATCATGAACCCCCCACTAAAATAATTTTCCTAGCTATTTACTTCATTTCCTACTAAATTAAGTTGAAAACCTAATGACCAACATGCATGTTTATGATTATCTTATGCATCATAAGTCAGACAACTGACAATTTTCTTTGTTTCAAATTAACCTTCATTTTTGTAATAGTGTTAGACTGCAAAATCACTTTTCTCCATCAAGCCATCCCAAACTAAAACCCTCCCACAAATTGAGTCACAGTTTAAACACAACTTTTTACAGGCAGCACAGTGTTTTTTTTTTTTTTTTTTTTTTTTTTTTGCAGGAAGAAAACTTTTTTTCCAAGTTTGTTCATAAAAATCATGGTGAGTCAGCTTCAATATTACCCAATCTTCTGTCAAGTGATTCTTGCAAGTTATCAAAATACAGATAAGTCTTCTGGCAATATTGTGTGTCAGGAATTTTCCAATAAACTTTGGAGTTTTAAGAAGCAAATTACACTAAAAATTCAACCAGGCCACAAAGTGGAGTACCCTTTTTACTCACTGTGTTTGATACAACAGCACCAATATTAGTTTGAATAAGAAATGAAATCAATTAGTTTTCTCAAATGCTTCAAACAGGAAAAGTGAATACTAATCTAAACAAATATTTTTCATAAGCTATAAACTTTGTAAAGTTTCTTCTCCACAGGCATCCCCAAGGTGCCAAAACATCTTACCAAATTATCTTTACTACAATATATCATCATACATTTGTGTAAATGGATTAGAATTTAGCAAGCAATCTCAGATATAAGTTCCACTTCAATTAGTAGTTTTCGTTTATGGGAATTCATTGATGCACCAAAAGTTTTTAACTTTTTCATTTGTTTGCCTTAAAGTAGCATACACTCCATGATCAGTCAAAACACACACACACACACATACACATACATTTTTTTTATCTCGACCAATGCCAGAGACTTAGTGGCATTGCCATAGAAGTTAAAGTGCACAAAGAGAAAGAGGCTTTACTTCAGAAATTTCATGGCCTACATTGCGAACATGAATGACTTTAGAAGGTTCCGCCATTTGCAACGACCTGTAACAAACTCATCCACTATCAATTATCTTTCATTGCTCATTTTTCCTATCAAAATTACAAAAATAATGCATGCCTATCCAAAATGGAGCGAATGAAAACAAAATTGAAGTTAGAAAGTAGAAAAAAAAACCACAAATTTCTCACTGAAATTAAGTATTTCACTGCTTTCTCCTTTTTCCATACTAATTCAGTGCATCTAACAGTCAAATCATACAAAATCAATAAAATAAACTACAAATTAAGGCAATTTTATTTCTAAATAACAGACAGAAAGAAGAAAAGAAAGAAAGAAGCAGAGATGCGTGTGAAAGTCCAAACACAAACAAACCTAGCCTCCGTTTGGCTGCGAAGAAATCGAATGAAAGGCGCGTGAAAATTTTAAAAGAAAATAAAAGACAGAGGCTTTGAATCTGACAAAAAGGAAAAATGATATTGAAATATCTTGATTTTGTTTTAAACTTTTTAGAAACAAAAGGGACCGTTATTTTCAGTTAAAAACATAGTGAGATGAGAGAGAGAGAGAACTTGCCTGAGAAAGAGAAGGAGAGAGAGAGAGAGAGGAGGGAAAGGAAAGGAGGGAGAGGAAAGAGGGGGATTTGAGAGGAATCACAGAAGAGGAGTAGAAGTGTTTCTTCGCATGTTTATTTTGCCCTATCTCTTTCGCCCTAAAATACCCCCCGCTTCTCTCACTGCCCTTCCCACCTCGCCCAAATTACACAATATTACCCAAATCGACCCCCAAAAAAGGAAAGAACAATGGATTTTCCGCTTTTGACAACCTTTGTATGACGTCAGAATAATTATAATTTTTTGTTTTTTATTTTTTTCAACGTATTTAATTACAGTTAAATTATATCAAAATTTTCTAAATTCATCTTTATCATTTTACCTATTTAAATTTTATAAATAAGTATACAATTAAAAATTATTTCATTTAAAGTTTTCAAAAATATATATTTTTTTATCAAAGGATAAATATAAAATAATAAGAGCTAAAAATTGAAAAAAAAAATTCACTGACAAAAGTCAAAAAAATATAAAATGAACTGATACTGGACAAGGGAAAAGGAAAATGGGGAAAGGGAATTTTTCATGTGAATAGTCAAAGTATATATAATTGTACAATGTCACAAGTTCACAACCAGATCTAACAACAGGAGTAAACCCCACGTGACTTTGAAACGTTGGATGTGCAACTGTTTTCACGTTCCATAATCATGATTCATGAATCCACAAGCAAATGAACCAATTGCCAACTCTAATCCCACAACATTATTGGAAATATCTATAATTTGCATCTTTGTGTCTTTTTCAAGCACAATATTCATGTCTATTTTTTCTTTTTCAAATATTCCAAAACCAATGAATTGTTCCAATCTCTGCATTAAGACTAGATTTCTCTTAAAAACAATTTAAAAATTAAGATGAAAATTTTAGATATAATATCTAAAATAATAGCTCAATTAATTAAGAAAATTTAAATAAATTTTTATTCTTTTATTAAATTCAATTAAATTTTTATATTTTTATTTTAAGTTAAATAAAACTTTATAACTAATTATTGATAAATAATTAATAATCAAAATATTACTTATCATTTTATATCATGTAATGTTGACATATTATGGATAATACCAAAACATGTTACTGTGACATGAAAATATGATCATATGATATTTTTACCCTTCACATCAATAATGTCAATATCATAGAGAGGTGCACATAAGAAAATGTTGTCAGCTCACGTTAACAAGTTTTTCTTTAAGTTGAGGATTTCTTACCTCTTTCGTCATTTTTTTCTTGTGATTTTTTCATACTAGAGAGTGGATGTGCCAAAACGAAAAGAAGCAAGAACAACCACTGAAAACCTATAATCTTTGTCCATTAATTTAGATAGATTAAATGTCACGGCCCAAACCAAAGAGTCGTAACCGACATACGAGTTCGGCAAGCAGAGCGTATAAGTCCCGAGCAAGCCTCAAAATGTAACTCAAAACATTCATAATACACAATTTAGTGGTTTACATAACCATCACATAACCATTCATAATGTAATTCCAATATTCACAATATTACCCCTTGGCATATAGGTCAAATAAAACACTTAATCATAATAATTCAAGCTATTCATTGGCTATCAAGCGGGTTCGTACCATACAATCCCTAACACAATACATATGGCAACTCAATGCCTACAATATCCAAAATACAACATTGTTTTAAGTTTTAAAGTTGAAATGCGGAAACTAGTACAACTCGGATTCAACGAAGTGGACCCAACCATAAGAAACTTACTAGATGCCACAATGTGTCTATTAAGAGACAATGACAACCACGCAATTTCGTAACTTCACTTATCTACACATGCTATAACAAATGGGTGAGCCATCTAATACTTAATGAAAGGGGAAGATAACATAGCATAATAAATACTTATATGTAAATATATAGAGACATATCTAATCATAAAGCAAACATGCCTATTTATCAAACATTTCCAAGGAGTAACGTGCAAGGATCATCCTAATATCCTATGTGTTCACCTCTTCATATCATGTCTCGCCATGATCATATCTCAAACGGCATCTCCACATTCAAGATTATTCTAATCTACGTCTCTGTAAACAGTGCGTACCAAATCAAAGCTTACCCTTAAAACCATCACAAAGCCAAGCTCCATAGGCACGTCATGGTTGCCAAACATAATATCAAAGTTTAATATATAAGTTGCCTACCTCAAAGCTTTGCATTAGATATCAATCACATTTCAATTTTACATCGATAATCACATGTTCATATATTATATCATGCCATCATAATGCATATCATCAATTATCAAACATAATCAATGAACGGTTCTCCTTGGACATGGCCAAATCAAGTACAATGACCAACCAATGAAGTCAAATCATGCACGGTGCCGAAGCAATCAACAAAAAGTCAAATCACGCCCAACATTGAAGAAGCTAGCTGAAGGTTTAAATCATGCATGACATCGAAGTAATCTGTGAAAAGTTCAAATCACACACGGCATTGAAGTTATTGGTGGAGAGTTCAAATCACGCTTAACGTCAAAGTAATTGACAAAAAATCAAAGTCATCATCCGAAATCACTCAATAGATGGCATCACAAGATTGTAGGCAAGGCTTCTACCACCATCCTTGCCAGCAAAGAACATAGTCACAAGGGAAACCTCAAATCAAATCTACATTCAGAATTCATCCATTAGATGGAACATAATCAAGTTCATAGGTCATCATTCCACAACATTCATAGATCATATTTCATATCAACTATTCATGGCTCAATAACCTCACATACATAAACAATTTCACATGGATTAACCATAGGTCGTATACTTGAAATATAATTGCAATGATCTTCCATTAAGTTAAGCATCATTGACTATCACCTCTAAATACGTGCAACTATTCCATATGTAATTGTGCAACCTAGTTCCCATAATGTAGCATAGCTAGTACCTTAATTGTTCATAGCAACATTTAAAAGATAATAAGGTCATGCATTAATCTAGAAGTCCAACAACTCATGCTTTCCAATAACATTCAAATATATGGAACACATTCACAATATATTTTATATCAAATGATTTACTAGCCTAAGCATACCCATTTAGGCATAAACATATCAATTAGGTATTAGGGTAGTGCTTTTATTAGGGGTGAGCAAATGGGTGGATTGGATGATTTGGTCCACCATATTTAAGGACCAAATGAACTAATTATTTTTAAACAATAAACTAAAATGGACCAGATATAAAGGAAGACCAAACTGATTAAATATAGAATTGGTTTGATTGGTTCAATTTTGGACCAATGGACTAAAATTTTATCATTTTTTTTTACAAATTATAATATTAAAACTTATAAACTTCATCCATAATTGTATATATATATATCAAATTAATGATATAACTTATATGTTACAATGTTTTATATCAAAGCTTGTATTAATAATAACTAATTATAAACAATATTTTATAAAATCTAAGGTGATAGCTAATAAACTTATTAAGTGTAATCATATAAATAAAGTTTATTATAAGTTATAGCAATACTTATGTATAAATTAAATATATGTATATATAATATATTACGTTATTATATATATAATTAATTATACAAATTATATGTTAAAATGGTTTATATCAAAGTTTATATAATTAATAACTAATTATAAACAATAGGTTATAAATTTTAAGGTGATAACTAATGAAGTTATTAAATATAATCATATAAATAAAGTCTATTATAAGTTATAGCAATGCTTATGTATAAATTAAATATATGTATATATAATATATGACTTTATTATATATATACATATATATGAATTAATGACATAACTTATATGTTATAATGTTTTTATATCAAAGTTTGTATAAATAATAACTAATTATAAACAATATATTATAAAATCTAAGGTGATAACTAATAAAGTTATTAAGTGTAATCATATAAATAAAGTTTATTATAAATTATAGTAATGTTTATGTATGAATTAAATATGTGTATATATAATATATTTATATAATTATATATATATTCATAACATTTTATGTTACGAAACATTACTAAAGTGTAATAATTATAACTTATTAATATTTAGGATATTTACTATCATATATTATAATATTAACATATGAGTTGTCACGACCCAGAACTTTTCATAGGGCCCGCGACAACCGCCGCGACGTCTCGATAGATATTCATACCCCGAATACCGACCGAAACCCCGCAAAGCTATCGTATCAGTTTTCTTACCCCTCCTGTGAGTGTCGATTTTCGAAAGTCATAATTTAAATAATTACTAGCCACTTTCAAACCAAAGTGACCAGAAAACGATTCTCGACTCATAGGGGCATTTTCGTCATTTTATCAAAAATTTCAAATTTCAGTAATTTCATCGCAAATACTTGGAAAACACATAATTTAAATGAAATAAAAATCATCGGATATAAATACAATAAAATATTTATCAATATACTGTAATTTCTTATAAAACAATATTTACAAAGTATTTAGTAAATAGGTTTTATAGCGTAAATACAAGATAAAATTTTACATGTTGAGATACAATTAAGCAGGGTACATAAGTATATTTACAGTGACTCGTGGGCCCAAAATAAACATAAGTAAGAATATCAAAAACCTACTGCGGAATGAGGTTACAAAAACCAACTGTGGTCCTCCGCAAATACAGCTATCTACAAGTAATCCGATCCTGAAATGTTGAAAGGGAGAGTGGTGAGTTTACACAACTCAGTGAGTAAATAAATACCTCCTAAAATATATAAAGGCGAGTAATAGGAGACAAAAAAACTCTTTTTATCTCAAGGGTTTCATAACATGAAACCATATTTAAATCAGTGTGAGTAATTTTAATTTACTCACATAGTAATGAATATGATAATAATTATAATAATAAGGTTTATGATTTATCAAAATCGTGGCTAGTGCCATGAAATACATACTCGGGGATACCTTGGTCGAGGCATCTAACCGAGTCCGCCAAGGTCATTCAAATTTATAATTTTACCAAAAATATGGCCAATCCTTGCGTCGGCTGAATTCGTCTTCACGTGGTGGTTTGCATGAAGTGACTCTGTCATATCTCAGGACAATTAAATCACTCCGCACGCCTCTACAACTGAGATTTCAATATATAGGGGTTTTACCGTGCCACCTCTAAATAGGCCGATCCACGAAAACTCATCTACTGCAGTAGATTTTAACCCACCAATTAATAAAATTTTAACAATATAACTAGATTATTTTATTACTAACCAGCCTACACGGCAAACAGCAATTCATATAGATTTCCACACAATAAACCAGCAGCTAGTCATATCACATTTTCACAAGCCATAATAATTTAAGAAATACCATTTATCATGCAATAAACAACAGGGTCTCCAATTACTCAATTTTTTTCAAATAATTCATAAAATATTCAATTCAATTTATAAAAATCAATCTTATTGTAAAAATTCAATTTATTTAAAAAATTCATATTTTTCTCATAAAATTGGCATTTCACCAATTCAATTAATTTTCATCATAAAATTATCGAATTTAATAAAATTACTTTAGATAAATAAGGTGATAAATAATTTACTCACTGTTTTCGAAAATATGAATTTTTGGATGCACTCGCGCTAATGGTCCTCAGGCGCGATTTCCTTGCCTTTTCCGGACGTCTCACCACCTTGACAAATAATAAAATCAAGAAATTTACTAATTTGTCCCTAAATTGATATAAACTAAATTTAATGACTAATGCATGATATGCAAATGCAAAACGCATCCGAATTTCGCTAAAACGCGATATTGACTAATTTCAACCGATTACCCGATTAATTGACAATTATGTCCAAATCACTTCCAAATTGATCCATTTCTCTTTTAAAACCTTAATTCATCACGCACACTTCTAAATAATTAAAATTTCAGCCTTGAAATCCTTGAAATCCTACACATAAAAATTCAGACATTACGGTGTACTAACACCGTAATTTTTTCTAGTCACATTTTTCACTTAATCCTTTATTTTTCCAATCCATTTCCTTGAAATTCAAACAATTCTTCCTTGATATTCAACCCACATGATTCAGCCAACAAATAACCCTAGGGGATTTAAATGTTTTTCCTAAAACTTTGTTCATAACTATGCTTAATCATCACTAAACCTTAACATAGTTTAAATTCAAGCAATTCCAACATCAAATTCCCATTCATACCCATTCGGCCTCAATAAATTCAGCATGATTCCTCATCATTCAGCCATAAAAAATGAAAGCTAAAGCATGCTTAAGCTAGGGTTAGAGTAGATCTAAAGAAATCTCACCTTTGTTTGGCTTGAATCTTGAAAAAACTTGATTTTCCTTGAATTTTTTGCTTATTTTTCTTGTTTTTCTTCTTTTTGTCTTTTGTTTTCCTTTGCTGCAGGTTTGTGCCGAGTTTGATGAGAGAATGTGAGGGTTAAGGCTGATTTTATTAGTTTAATAATAAATTATAATGGGTTGCCACATGGCAAAATGCCATCAGCCTATTTTTTTAACTTTTTGACTTTTTCTTTTCCATTTTCCACCAAAATAAATTCCATATTTATCCATTCCATAGTTAAATAAAATCCCTTGGTCTTGACCAGTGCCAGGGTGAAAAATTTACCGATTTACCCCCGAGACGAAAAAATTACAATTTTACCCATATACTCCGAAATATACCGAAATTACATTATTTTCACTTTTCAACCTCAAATAACACTTTAATTGATTAATCTTAATCATATGGGGCCAAAATCTTCTCTAAAAATTCCCGTTTCGTCCTTTAATGACAAAATTACCATTTTATCCTTGTGTCTCAAAAATACCGAGAATTACAATTTTTCGCTGCTAAAATTCCTTATATACTCCAATAATCATATTATATTTCATATAATTATTCTTGATCATTTGAAATCAAAATCTTTATTAAAAATCTCCATTTTGTCCTGAAATTGAAAAATGATCGTTTTGTCCCTAATTGGTCAATTTTTTCGATTAACTCCAAATTAGCCATCGAACTCCGAATTACTATTTCGAGTAATCTTTGGATTGTGAAATTCCTTATTTCACTTTAAAACCTTTATTTTATTAGTTCGAAATATAAATCAACTTATTTGTACTTCTAAGTACAATACCGGCTTTTTACTAACTCTACCAAGCTATTCAGATATGCAGACATGATGTCACATATATAAATGTCATGTCTGATAAATTTAGGGTTGGGCTTGACATGAGTTATATCATTTAAAATATATAACTTATAATTTCATATTAATATTTATAAATAAATATATATAACTAATATTAAATTGCTATGATTATGATTTGTATATGTATATACAATACCCTAATATATTTTAAGTATATTATAAATTAAGTTTACTACCAATTCTTCTTAATATATAAAAAAAATTATATATAGTAATATATATAACTAGTTTGGTTTTTTGAATGGATGGGTCCAAAAATTTTAAAATTGATAACCGACCAAAAAACCAATTAGACCAAACATTTTGAACCAATTAATTTAATAGACCAATTAAACCAAACCGTTTTACCTAAATCGTATTTGGTTTGGGTAGGTAATTGGTTTGGATTGGTTTTACTGACCGCAAGCATTTATCACATGTTATGCATCACATACATTTTCAAACATAAAAAACCCACTCACATTAACAATTTGAAGACTCCCACAGCAACCAAATGCAGTTTCTCCTACTCAACAACTAATTTTAGCTTAGCAACAAGTATAAGCCTCAATTCTCCCTTACAAGTACATACACAATAATTCTTTTCAGTTTTTAAAAAGCTTTCGGCTTTATTCCAATAATTCAAATGAATTCCAACACCTCACTAGCTAAACCTTCAGCTTCTCATAGAAACAAATTACATTTCTCATTTTCAACTTCGAGTATACATAAACTCTTACCTTAGGTGTAGCTAACTAATTTCAAACTCCAAATTCCCAGTAACTCAAACGGAGAATAGCATTTCAACTGCAATAATATGAATTTCATTTTACCTCTAGAATGATTTTCTAAGCTCCAATCTACTTCAAATGAGCTCAAAAATGTAATTAGGACATAAGGTTTTAAGAACAAGGGAGAGAGATTTGTTTTCTTTTCTATTCACCAATAGGTGAATTGCCCAAAGCTTTTTTTTTTTGGCAAATTTTCATGCAAGTATCGATATATTTATAAATGTATGGATACATTTTCACGAATTTCCTTCTAATCTATTGATACGTGATGCAATGTATTGATAGAAATCACACTGAATGCTCTTTACCCTAAATGTATCGATAGATTAAAGAAATCTATCAATACATTTTCCTCAAAATATCCTCTGCTTCAAATTCATTAATACATTTGGATAATTTATCAATAAAAATCACACAAAATGCTCCCCAACTCAAATCTATCGATATATTCTTAAATATATTGATAAAAAATTCACAAATTGCCTCTTTATGCTCTTCCAATCATGAAATGAATCAACACATGAGGAAATGCATTGATACATTTCCTTCAAAATGCACATTTCCAAGTCCCCAAACTTCCTAAGCTCAATATCTAAACTCCATAACCATTTCTTGCTTTAATATTCACTTCAAATCAACCATATATCCCATAAATGCCAATTTATATGTCAAAATTAGGATCGAAGGCTCCTTTAAAACTCAAAATACACAAATTATCAATCATACTTTGATGTTTTTACCCAACATGATAGTTTATACGCAACACCCCACAAACATGTACATCAAAGTTCAAATTTACTTGTCAAATGACTTAGTTAGCATTACGCATAATTCACATCAAAGTCAGGGTGTTACACTAAAATACAAATATAATATACACACACATATATACGTGCGTATATATATATTATTTTTAGAATAACAAGTTAATATATTCACCTGCAAATAGCTTCAAAGTTATGAGTATGCACTGCAATGGATGAGAGGAAAAGTTTGACAATGACTTTGCTTTTGGTTATCATAAGAGAGAAGAAAAGTCCAAAAGGGTATCTTTACACTTTAATATTTTTGTTTTTATTCTCAACTCTCAAAACCTCAAGTTTTAAAAGCTTAAAGCCTTAGTTAAAGCCATGCAAGTAAGTCTGATCTTTTTTGTGTAGGTTTTCTTTTTATACTTTTAAGTTTCAATCCAAAATAAATGAAAATATAAGAACAGTGTATCGATATCAATACACATGATATTTAAATGAATCAAATGATATATTCAATGATGAAGTTAGGATTTCACGTTTGGAGAATGAAGACAATTTTTATAAAACAATCATTTTAGAAGTTTACTATTTGACAAAAATATAAAGTAATTTAAATAGAAAAAACTCATGTGAAAATTACTTAAATAACTCTAATTACCTGTTAAGTACAAAATAAAAATATTTTTTAACTATTACATGCTAAGATTGAGCATCTTTAATAAAGTTAAAAGCATCTATCATTGAATCAATGTTAAAACTTCGAATGATTTCTTTTTCAATAAGATGATTAATGAATTATAAGAAAATCATCTGATATTTTATTACGAGTCTCGTTCTTAACGAATTTTATAGTAAAAAATGCACGTTCTAATGTTGTAGTGGAAACTGGAAGAGTCAAAGACAAGTTGGATTAATATGTTAACAAAGAAGTATATATTTCATATTTTTGTCTTCTTCAACACTTGACATAATTCAGAAAGTATAAATACATTTTTCAAAGCCTGATTATGAAAAATGTCAAGCTTGAATAGATTTAATTGATAGCTTAAATGCATTTTGTCATATTTAGTAAAGTCATCAAGGTAATATTTATTTGCAAGATTGTAAAAACTTTCAACATCAAACAATTCGAAATCTAGAAACTAATTGTTGTAAGAGTGAGTCTATTAAAATTAGTTGTTAATTAATGGTTGTAAGGCATCTTAGCAAACAAAAAATTATTATGGGGGGCAAACTTATAAAATTTCAAAAAGATAAAATTATGTTAGGAAAATTTTAAAATTTATAAGAACGAAATTATAAAATTTTTAAAAAATAAAAATAAATTATAAATGTTTTAAAATTATTGAAGGGTGGGGCCCACTAACCTTTCCCTTCTTGTTTCTAGATCAATTCTTTGAATTGGGACCTTTTGTTTGTTGCTTTATCAACTAGGTTCATTGATTGGATAAAAGGATGCCTTGCCAATTTGTATTCTTTATCAATTAATGGTGGATTGGTTGGTTTCTTGTCATGAATATGCTTTCTAGGCTATTAGATTTAGCTACTCTCCATAAGGTTTGCTCTTATCACCCTAATGCAAAAATATTAATCTATAGTCAAATTGTGCTCTTATAACAAATTGTAGTTGTTTTATGGCATTTTTTTTCTCTAGGTCAATTGTTCTAAGAGTGAATTATTCTACAGTCAAAATACTTGAGAGGTTCCTGTATCCACATATTTTGTTTAATTTACTCTCTTTATTCCATTTTGAAGCAATTTAGTCTCTCGATTTTGAAAATTGCTCCAATTTAATGTCTCCTCTTAACAACATTCAATTTAGCCGTTAAATATGATGATGTCAGTGTTAACATAGCAATGTATTGACGTCACACTGTACCCATGCGTTTTGTGCAATTTAGTCCCTCTATTCTAATTTGAAGCAATTGAGTCCCTCAATTTTAAAAATTACTCTAATTTAATGCTTTCCCTTAACGACCATTAATATAACGATGTCAGTGTTGCTGTGGTGTTGACGTGGCAATGTGGGTTAACGATATGTTTACATGGCAACATGACATGTTAATAAGCTACCACATTGCATGTTAAAAGGTTGCCATGTGGCATGCCAATAGACTGACGCGTCACTCTCCTCTTATCCAAAATGTGATATTCTTTTGCTAAGGTTTAAAACCAATACCTCTAACAAGAACATTAAATTATTTACCATCATACCTAATGCCTTACTTTTATTAATTCTTGTTTTTATTTTTTTCTTTTTTTTTCTTATTTTTTTCTTAAAACTATGTCATTTTAAGGTCTTCTTACACTACCGAAATCCCTAGCTATAAAACTCTAATGATAGGAGAGAGAAAAAAAAAGTGGAAAGAGAGAAAGGATGGAAAAAATGATAAATATATGCTTTTATAGCTAGGGATTTGGAGAGTGTAAAAAAGTTCCAAAGCGATGTAGTTTTAGGGAAAAAAAAGAGAGAGAAAAAAACAAAAGTAAAAATTAATAAAATTAAAAACTTAGGCATGATAGTAAAGAGTTTAGTATTCTTACGAGAGGTTTTAGGTTCAACCTTTAGCAAAAGCATATCATATTTTAAAGAAGAAGAGAGTGACGTGTTAGTCTCTTGGCATGACTCCAACATGCTGACATGGCATTGCCACATCAGCATGTTGTTACCTCACATCGTCACTTCAATGCTGACATCATTATATTTAATGATTAAATTGAATGTCGTTAAGAGGAAAGATTAAATTGGAACAATTCTCAAAATTAAAAAACTAAATTATTTCAAATTGAAGTAAAAGGGCTAAATTGAATAAAACACATAGATACAAGGATCTCTCAAGTATTTTGACCATTATTCTGCACTAACTTTGTGCAGTGATGGAGTTTTTGCTATTCAGCAAACTTCTGGCTTTGCACTTGAAACTTTACTTGCTAGCAAGGGTGTGCAAATGTAAACTGAATCGAAAAATTGAACTAAACAAAAATGAGTTCGATTTTTTTAATTCGGTTAGTTTGATTCTTCAAGTAGTTCAATTATTATAGTTAATTCGTTTCGATTTTGGTTAAGAATTTTCCTAACCAAACTTGAATAAAGGAATAACGAGATTTTCACATGAGAAATAAATCATAAACTATTTGTTGTTATTTTTATCTATGCTTTTTAATTATTTGTTGTTTGTATGAATATCAATCTTATTTATTCTAATTGTTTATCATCATTTTTAATATTTTTGTAATATTAATTTATAAAAAAATGCAACATAAACAAATGTATATAAAACAAAAAAAAAATTTCAAGTTTAATTTTCGAAAACTGAACCAAATTAACGGAATTAATTCAATTTTAATTAATTCGATTATTTGTGAAACTCAATTCGATTTCAATTATTTTTAAATATGAGTTCATTTATTAGATATCCAAAACCGAATTAATCGAAATAACCGATTACCCTACCCACTTACTAGATCCCTAGGTGTTCGTCTTATAACAAGAAAGTCTCAAAGGGAGGATCAACTGCTGGGCAGCCAAGGACCTTTCATATGCAGGTAGAATGCAATTCATTGAGTCTGTTCTATTCAGTTTACAGAATTTTTAGCGCGGGCATTTTTATTCTTCCACACGGAGTTATTAAAAAGGTCACTCAGCTATGCACTAGTTTTTTCTGAAAAAGAAAAGAGAATTCAACTAAAGCAGCTCGAGCAAGCTGGCAATCTATTTGCCATCCTAACTCTAAAGAGGGACTTGGCCCAAAGGATCTTTCTCCTGAAACCAAGCATGTATTCTAAAACACCTCCAGTCTAGTCTGTCTTCACTCAGGCTAGTGCAGTATAGATTGCTTGGATTCGGGCTTATGAGCTCAGGAAAAAAATCTATGGTAAATTCTTATTCCTCGAGGGTGTAGTAGGAGCTGGAAAATACTGCTTCAGCAAAGACAGGTTGCTTCTTGATTCGTACAGTAGGAGGATAGAACAGAGGTCTGGAATCTGGATTGCTTTTGATGCTGGCTACTCTACTACCTATGCGTGGAATGATATGAGGCATGAGCAGTTGTAGGCTGAATTGCATAGACTTGCCTTGTTCCAATTTTATATTCCTAAGCATGACTTGATAACTAGAATGGCTGTTCTTTACAGACTCCCAACTAAAGACAGATTGCTTTCTTGGGGATCTCTATGGCAGGGAAATGTATGCTTTGTCAACATGAAGTGGAGACTAGATACCATTTATTCAACCGTGATTATTCTAAGCACAGTTGGCAACGGGCCCTGCACTCATTTGACATTCACAAAGAGACTGCTGATTGGAATGAAGGCTACAAAGGACAGCGTGCAGACCTAAGGAGGAGGCCTTAATTTCTGTTATTTTGTGTATTGCTTGGAGTGCCTTTATTTACCAGATTTGAAGGGAAAGGACAGGACAGATTATAGGATAACTTCAAATTCCAGTTCACACAGATTTCATGCCACATTAAGGATGCTGTTCAGTAGCTCCTTCCATGGACTGAAGAACATTCTTAATGATAATGCAAATTAGGACTTACATATTGCCTAGAATCACAAGACAAGTTATAAGAATTTGTTACAAATTACAACTTCATCCTATAGCACAAGACAAGTTATAAAACTCAAATCCAGAATCACAAACATTCGATCAATCTTGCCGTGATCTATTGTCTATGTGCTTAGGTTCTGTCAGCACATAGAAAACGAACCTAAATTTAAACTATAATACAAAATACTTCCATACACCATTAGCGGGCACCCCACCAAAAATTTATATTCGCCATACCTAGAAATCACTTGCAAAATCCACTCTTTTGATTTTTGCAAATTAGCTTGCATTTTTTATTGTGACACGTGTAAATTCCTTCCACGTTCAAAAATAAAAAAGATGTTTGATTCCAATAAAAAAGATTTGTAACATTGTTGAACACTATATCAAGTTGTCAAACAAGATATGGAACGAAATCCTGCGAAATATCATTGCTCGGACATACCAGGACAAAGAAATAAATTCTGACGGATTTTTAAATGTATCAGTCAGAGACAGAAGCCAGATTCAAGATAAGATAATCCACTTGGTCAGATGACTGATTTTAGCTTTAATTTCGCTGGTCTCAGGAAGCATCCAATCACTGTACATACAATGTAAGCATCATGATGCCGCTTAACCAGCAAGAATGTTTAGTACAAGAATATATGAAGACAGAAGATTAAACATACACATCTGATCAATTCAAATTCCGTCTAGTACTAGAATTCAAAGGAACAGACTTCCTTGATTGTTGCGTACAACCGTTTGATCGTTACCTTCATAAAACACAAGGTTTGGTCTCAAACATACTATTACTCCATCAACAAAACTCATATTCAGCACTTAAACTTTAGCAAACAAAAACTTATAATCACAGTAAAGGAAAATAAATAAAATTACAAAATTGGTAAAATTAATTTAAGACTCCGGAACAATATATTATCCAAAAACTGTTCCAAATCTTCAGCAGCTCAAGCATTCAAACACAAATTGAGAAAACAAAAGAAATCAAACTGTTCCATTTCAAAAGGAATAGAGAATAAGATAAACTACGATTAGGAAAGAAAAAAACCTAAATATATGATAGCCCAAAATTCCTGACCACTTTGCATATTTATGCCTTGAGCCGACCATAGAATTTCTGTTTCTCCTGTGTTGTCTGGAAACGACCATGCCCAAATTTTGAGGAGGTATCGATGAACTTTAGTTTGATCTCCTCCAGAGCCACACGAGATGTCTGGTTAATCAGAGACTGGCGAAGTGTAACCACCCTCTTCTTAGGTCCAACACAGCATCCTTTGATCATCAAATAATCACTCTTCACAACACCATAGTGAGGGAAGCCACCCATAGGAGTGATATCTTTCTCAGTCCTGATTAAACAGACATGTCAGAAGACATTCATGAATGATATCAAGCAAAATCAAACACAAACCATTGGAAATATCCCTACGAGACCTTCAAAACATCTAATCTGAAGGAAGAAGTATTTAGGTATATTCTAGGGATTTACAATTAATTCGACAAATGTACTGACCTGTCATAGTCAGTTATAGCAGAGTGGGTCTCATCACCAACTTTGCCAACCCTGTAAACCTTCTTGTTCATCTCAGTACGGTGGTGGTATCCATTCTGACCAGCCCTGGCAACTGTGAAGGAGACTCTAGCAGGATGCCAGGCACCAATACAAGCAACCTTACGTAGACCTCTGTGGGTCTTACGGGGCAGACGTGTGACACCCCAACGAGTGACAACACCTTCATAACCTTTACCCTTCGTGACACCAATGATATCAATCATTTCATCCTTCTGGAAAACAGCATCAATGGGGACTTGCTTCTCAAAGAACTTGTAAGCAAAGTCCACCTTGTCAGCAACAGTTCCACCATTGACTTGGATCTCCATCAGGTGTGCCTTCTTCTGTTTCAATCCCTTCATTTTCCTAATCTGTAACACAATTAGTAAGAAAAATTAGCCACCTTGAAACAAGTTTAAATAATGAAATTTAATTAACCTGAAACTGTGATCTGAAATCAAATATTGCTACTACCTGAGTGTGGGCCAAGACCCTAATAACAGTGGCATATTTCTTCATCTTCTCCAGCTGAGCCTGGATACTCTTCTTCCCTTCATCACTCTCATACTGCTTCGAGTATTTGGTGAAAGCCTTCTTCTTTGACTTGCACCAATGCTTGTAGAACCTACGTTTGACCTCCTCACTCAAATGCTGAGCCCAGACAGTGTTCAAGGTGCGGAGGCCACGTGGTGTCTTCACGTATCCAACAACCCCAACAATCACCATAGGAGGGGTTTCAATGATGGTAACAGCTTCACATGTCTCCTTCTTGTGAAGCTCTATATAAAAACAAAGAATACAAATTAGCTCATAACTCCAGTAAAATTTTACGAGCTATAAAGCAGTTACTAATGTAATACAATAAGAAAAGCTGAACACATCTTCAGGTCAGAGTTTACAAGGCTGGAAAAAATATATCTACATATTTAACAATTAGCATAATTTGGGAGTTACTTGATCAAAATCTACTTACTAGATCCAGGTTTTTCGACCTCTCTGACAATGTGTGTCATACCAGCCTTGTACCCCAAAAAGGCAGTGAGCTTGCAAGGTTTTGTTGGGTCATCCTTTGGGAATGCCTTCACTGCACCACCCAAAATAGCATCATCAGATCAAACCCAAAATATTTTTATTTCCAAACAGTAAATGCTATATTTTTAGGTCATTTAAATACTCCATTTTTCAGTACTTTTTTTTACCTTATTACATACAACAATAGAATTTCTACAACTAAATGCTACAGGGAAATACACAAATATTACCAAATTAACAAAAATGGAAGAGAATACCTTTTCCTCTGTGGCGAGCAGCTCGCTTCCTTGGAAGAAATCCAAGGGAACCGTGCCTTGGGTGCTCAAACTTCCTGTGAGACATTCTTCCCCCTCCTTCACCACCAAAAGAAACATAGCGACAATTTAATAATCTATAACCCAACCAATGCCTTTTTTTTTATCTATAAAAATAACTAAGAACGAAAAGAGACAAAAAAAAGAGAGTTCAATATTTTAAAGTAAAAGAAAACGAATGAAAACATTTTCAGAGTAACACTAATTCATTTTCTTACCAAAAAGCTAAGAAAACAGGTTATTTTTTCTCCTACTTTCCTCTATTTTCTATCCAAGTAACCAAAGAAATGATGAAACATGAAACTAAAGAGAGGATGAAGGAGATGAAGTTAAATGGGTTGAACAGAGAGGTGACCTTAGCTGGGAGACTCCTGCGGCTGCTGCTGCGGCTGGCTGCTTACACTCCCTAAACAGAGAATGACTAAAACCCTAGCTGCTGTTTTTATAACATGTTTAAATTACTGAATTTACATAAAACTACCTTTTTTTCTAAATTTTAATTTTGACCTCCACCTTGTGTTTTTTATTACAAAGTGAGGGCCCCCCTGGGTTTGAATGGGCTTGGATATTTGGGCCCAAGCTTTGTAAACTTCACCATTTGAAACGGCATCGTTTTAGGATTCTATGCTAATTAGGGCTACACACAACCAGCTATAAAGAACTCTCCATCAAGCCGTTTGCGGCAGCGGACGGAGGAAGGAACGAACTTGGATTAAAAGCTTTTTCTTTTCTTTACGATTTGTCTTTAAATAGATAGATATGTATACATCAAGCTTGGGTATTTCGATCTTTGTTTTGGCTGATGTAAATACATTTGTTCAAAGCTTGAAAGGAATGAAAGAGAATGATGAGAGTGTTGGTGCAAACGCAGCACCATCGGTGCAATGAGTGGCACTTTCCACACGAGATTTCTGACTCTTTTTGTTCTCTCTATTATGGTCTGTTTTGAGTCTTCTTCTTTTGGATTTTGGTTTCCCATTTTTCGTTCTTGACAGTCGAAATAGACCCTTCGTTTATTTAACTGTTAAATCCAGTTTGGGTCCTCAAAATTGCGGATGATTGTACTTGAACCACAAGATTGTTAATGTTTTTGGTCCTGCCATTGCTCGAGTTGAAGGTGGAGCGGTGGAAGTATGTTTTCAAATTCAAGAGTTTGAATGTCTCTTTTGGTTAAGAACTTGTATTAAGTTTATTTAAATTTTAAAAAAAATTTAAAATTTAATGTCCTCGCTCTAGGATAGGCTTAAGTTTAGATTCGTAATATTTGTATTAGAGCATACCCAATCTTCATTGATGTAGGACTCTTATCAGAATCCAAAGCCTAGATCCGAATTAATGTAAAAATTTCTCTTTTACAATAAAAAATCATGGAGTAAGTTGGGTATGTAAACATGAATCAAAGTTCCAACACATCGAAAACCTGACTAATTAGCAAGTATGAATTTTTTGTTAAAAAAATTATTTTCTTATACTTGATTATTAAATTAAATATTGTATATTTTATTATATTAAAAGGAGCTTTAAATTTTTATTTTAAGTTAAATAAATTCTTAATCATAATGAAAAATTATTTATTGTTACATTCAATATTAATTAATATTTAACACTATTAATTTTAAAAGTCTCTCTAAATTAGAGTTTATGAGGGTTAGGTCTTGTGTTTAACAAGGTGGTCGCCAAATCGATTCGTTATTGATTTTGGCTCATGTGGTGGTTTTGGGATTTTATTTAATTAGGAAATGGAGGAATTGAATGCTAAGTGGAAGAACTTCAAGCTTTCAGAGGAAGAGAAATGTCAATTGTCAATAGAGAAAAATGTTGGGGCTTCGACTACTAAGGTGAATAAGTGTTATTGTCTGTTAGGATCAGTATGGGAGACCAAAAGAGTAAACAAGGAGGCAATGATAAAGACGCTGGGCTCTTTATGGAGATTGGTGGGGAACTTGTCAGTAAAGGAGATAAGGGACAATTGCTTCTTATTTACATTTGAAGACAAACAAGATTACGAAAGGGTTAGAGATGGGAGGCCATGGTGCTTTGATAGAAATCTTGTGGTTTTAAAAGACTTTGATGAAGAGATTATGGAACCAGAGATGGTTAATTTTGACAGAGAGGAGTTCTGGTTACAGGTTCATGGAATACCAACAAAATTGATGAGCAATTCAACCGCAACGACAATAGGAAATATGGTGGGTAGATTTATTAAGGTGGATGGTGATGAAGAAGATTTGAGGGATAAGTTTTTGCGAATCAGGGTAATGATCAATTTGAGAAAACCTTTGCGAAGGGGAGTAATGCTTTCATTGGGTGAAGGAGTAATTAAATGGGCTAATATACAGTATGAGAGACTACCCAAATTTTGTTACAGATGCGGCATCATTGGACATATGGACAGAAATTGTTCTAATTTGTGTTTGGATGAAGAGGGAAATGAGATACCGCATCAATATGGATCATTTTTAGTGGCTACGATTCACAAGAAGGCTATGTCTCTGGTTATTGAAGGGAGCAGGAAACAAGAAAATACTAAGAAGATGGAAGGAGATGAAACAGTGGAAGAAGTTAATCGCAATAAAAAAAGGGGATGTGGTAGCAGTGGAAGGTATACGACAAAAACTCTTTTTGAGATACTGGAAGAAGAAAATCTGGAAAAGATAAGGCTTGGAGAAAATATGGAGGTAAATCGAAATCACGATGGGGGACAAGAACTATTTGATGTAACAGATCAAGCATATGCGAAGAAGTTATGGGATAGTGGTCAAGTGAGTGTATTTGATAATGAAGGCATGTCAGGTAATCTGGATGCAGAAAAAGAAGCAGATAATATATGTCAGATGGGGAAAAAAAGAAAATCAGAAGAGGAGAACAGTGAAGAAAGGGAGACGGGCAAAAAATTGAAAATGGCATTTAATTATTTATTGGAACCAGCGGTGCAAGGTGGTCACTCTGACCAGCACCGCTTGACAGAATGAGGATAATGAGCTGGAATTGTCGAGGGCTTGGGAACCCTCGAACAATTCATATGCTTCTCAAATATTTGAGAAGTAATGATCCTGATGTAGTCTTTTTAATGGAGACTAAAAGAAATTCTTTGGAGATGGAAAGGTTGAGATTGATCACAGGAATGGATTCTTGCTTGACAGTGGACGCTATGGGACGGGCAGGTGGACTTGCAATGTTATGGAAGCAAGGAATAAATCTTTCTATAAAATTCTATTCTCTCAATCAAATTGATTCGGAGATAGCTTGGTGTGCGGATATTTGGACATTGACTGGTTTTTAGGGATATTCAAATGCTTCTGAAAGAAATAAAAGTTGGGACCTTCTTCGATTGCTAAGATCACAAAGACAGAGTCCATGGCTTTATTTTGGGGATTTTAATGAAATTTTGTATCATTATGAAAAAGAGGGTGGATTCGGAAGACCAGAAGCACAAATGAGAGATTTTAAGGAAGTCTGCAGTGATTGTGAATTACGGGACTTGGGATTCAGAGGACCATTGTTCACATGGTGGAACAATAGAGATGAAGAAGAATTTATCAAATGGAGGCTTGATAGGGCATTTGCAAGGCCTCAATGGTGCGACAAATTTCCTTGCGTGGCAATATTTAATGAAGTAGTGGGTGCGTCGGACCATTGTCTCTAAGAATTGATTTAGCTCATAAGAAAAAGGTCATATGGAAAAAGCGGTTCCACTTTAAAGCAACTTGGTTAAATGATGATAGTCTGGAAAAAATTATTTCAGATGAATAGAGCAGACGGAATCACAGACTAGGTGACATTACTGATATGATAGAAATAATTAAAGAGAAAGTGAAGATGGTCAAAAGTAATGAGTTAAAAAGATATACAGAGTAAAATCTCGATGAAGAAAAAATAGCTTCAACAGGTACATGAGTCTTTGACCCAAAACTTTAATTCAGCTCATCTTAAAAAGATTAAGGATGAATTAAACATGTTGGTTAAAGATGAAGAACTGATGTGGAAGCAAAGGGCAAGGGTTGATTGGTTCCGTGAAGGTGACAAAAATACGAAATTCTTTCATCAAAAAGCAATAGAAAGAAGGAAAAAAAAATACAATATGGGCTTTACTAAAGACAATGGCAAGTGGATGGAGCATCAAAAAGATGTGCATGAGGAAATTTATGAATTTTTTTTTGAACTATTTGCTACATCCCAACCATCTTTAATTGAGGAAGTTTTGGAAAAAGTGCTGCCAAGAGTTGTTGCCGAGATAAAGGAAGTACTTACGAGGGAATTTTCAATGGAGGAAGTTAAAACTGCTCTGTTTCAGATGAATCCTATGAAAGCTGTAGGGTCGGATGGTATGCTAGCTATTTTCTTTCAAAAATATTGGCACATTTTGGGGGATGGAATACACAAGTTTGTTATTGATTTCCTAGAAGGATATATTGGTTATGGTAATTTCAATCACACATACATAACCCTTATTCAAAAAACATCTCACCTTGAACAAGTTAGTCAATTCAGACCCATTAACCTTGGTAATGTGATTTATAAAATTGCATCAAAAGTACTCATAAACCGGTTGAAATTAGTACTTCCATATATTGTATCTGAGAATCAAAGCGCGTTTGTGCCTGGACGATTAATCTCAGATAATGTGATTGTGAGGTATGAGATTACTCACTATCTTAATAACAAGAGACAGGGGAAAGTTGGTAATTTTGCTCTTAAATTGGATATGAGTAAGGCGTATGATCGGGTGGAGTGGGCTTTTGTGGAAATAATATTAAGGAAATTGGGATTTGATGAGAAATTTATTTGCATGGTCATGAGATGTATTTCGTCAGTTACGTATTCAGTGCTTCTTAATGGTAATCCGAGACAAAAGATTATTCCATCGAAAGGTCTTCGTCAAGGAGATCCATTGTCCCCATTCCTATTGGTTATTGTAACAAAAGCTCTATCCAACATGTTGGCAGCAGCTAAAAATAATAAAAGTATTTCGGGTGTGGAGGTATGTGGAGGTGGTCTTAATGTTACCCATTTATTCTTTGCAGACGATAGTTTAATATTTAGGAGAACAAGGATACAAGAGATTTGGGCAATTAAAAAAATCTTGGATTGGTATGAGCATGCGTTAGGTCAAAGTATCAATTTTGAGAAATCAGCCATTTTGTTTAGTAGAAATGTTGATGACATGGAGGTTGACAATGTGTGTCGGATATTGAGAGTTAATAAAGACAATTGGGGAGGAAAATACTTGGGTATGCCGATTATCTGTGGGGGCTCAAAACAACAAATATTTAGATATGTCACTAAGAAGGTGCAGAGACGAATTTTAAATTAGAAAAACAAATTTTATCTTTAACTGGTAGGGAAGTTTTGATCAAGGTTGTGGCTCAATCCATACCAACTTATGTAATGAGTTACTTTAAATTGCCAGATGCAATTTGCCATGATGTTGACTCTACTATTGCCAAATTCCGGTAGGGAGGCGACAATGACACAAAAGTTAAGTTACACTAGAAGGCGTGGAAAATGATGTGCAATTCAAAACATTCAAGACGAATGGGATTTAGAGACACAAAGAATTTTAATGTAGCTATGTTAGCTAAACAGGGCTGGAGACTTCACAAAAAAGTGCCTTTTTTAGCTTATAAAGTACTCAAGGCTTGTTATTTTTCAAGAGTGGAATTTGTAAATGCAACATTAGGAACAAATCCAAGTTATGTCTGAAAAAGCATTCGGGAAAGCCAAGATTTAGTTAAGAGGGGTTCTTTTTAGAGAGTTGGAGATGGGAGGGATATTTTTGTGAAGAAAGACAATTGGATACCATATGATGCCCCCAGACTAGTAGATGTATGTGATGACTCAATTGTTGAATTCATGTTGGTTAGAAAATTAATTGATTTG
Organism: Theobroma grandiflorum; assembly: GCA_036013995.1. NCBI lineage: Eukaryota > Viridiplantae > Streptophyta > Magnoliopsida > Malvales > Malvaceae > Theobroma > Theobroma grandiflorum. The sequence goes on from CP142126.1 coordinate 14,410,818, forward strand.
GAAACAATGTCTTGGAATGATTGCAAAATTAAGAGATTGTTTCCTCTATATGACTATGAGAGGATTAAATCTATCCCTTTGAGTTTGAGAAAACCAAATGATGTTCTAATCTAGTGGGATAGTCCTAATTTTCTGTTAAATCGGGTTATAGAAGATTATGTTTGAAGAGCATGGGTTCTAATAGCGTGGGGACATCGTAGAGCAATATTACTTTTTGGAAAAAATTATAGGGATTGGCCATCCCAAGAAAGATACTGTTGTTTGCTTGGAGGGGAGTTATGAGTATATTGTCTACAAGGGTAAAGCTTAGCAAGAGGAAAATAAATGTGGAATTAAAGTGTCCCTTATGTGGAGTTGTGGAGGAAACTGCATTTCATTGTTTGTGTACTTGTAGCTTTGCACGGCTGTCTGACTAGCTTCAAGGTGGGGCTTCAAGGATATACAAAGGCAGTGCTCGTCTATCGCAGAATGGATCCAGCTGTTGTTAGATAAGGTGGAGCAAAAGGATGTAGAGGAGATTGTATGCATTCTGTGGTCAATATGGAAGGCTAGAAACAACTTGATTTTTAAACAAGAACATTCAAATCCCAAAAAGGTTTTGGAGTTAGGATTAAACATGGTGTGCCAATATAAAATGGCTATTATTTCCCATTGTATAACTAACACTGGTCCTAGAAGTAAAAAGAGTAGATGGAGAAAACCAATGAGGTCCAAAGCTAATGTTGATGCTGCTATCTTCAAATTAAATGGTGAGATAAAGGTGGGTGCAAGTTTCATTGTTCGTAATAATCATGGAGAAGTTCTGCTGGCTGGATTAAATACATATAAGAAGGAGCTATCCATTGTAGAGGTGGAGATAAAAGCACTGAGTTGGGCTTTATCTGTTTGTGATCAACAGCAGCTAAAAATTGATGAAGTGGAGATAGATTGTTTGCAACTGGTAAAATAGTTGAAAGAAAAGTGCAACAACAGAAGATTGGGACACATAGTGGAAGATTGCGTCATGTTATTGGAGAAAACTTGGTGTACACAGGTCCGTCATTACTCAAGAAAGGAAAATAGGGTGGCTCATACAATAGCACAGTATGCAAAATATAATCAGGAAGGTATATTGCTATGGAAAGAAAGCAGTCAAATTGCCTTCTAGTATAGGGCGTGCTGTGAGTCAGGATCAAGAACCTTTGTAACATCTTGTCTTGGTACATGAGGGCAATATAGGTGTTTACTAGGAGTACTCTTTTTTCCTTTTCTATGAATTTGGCCCATTGGGTTATCATGAAAAGGTTTTTAATGAGGCTCTCTTAGGTTGCAAGTGTAATGAGTTAGGTCTATATTAATGTGCCGAAAAAGGTTATCAATAGGTTGGATGTATTGAGTCAATGATTTGGTGTTAATAAAATACATCTTATTTCTTTCAAAAAAAATATTAATTAATATTTTTTGTTCACTTGATATATGATGTAATTATGAAACAAAATTAGAAATGTTAGTTGATGACTAAAATAGACTTTATGGATGGGTTTTTTGAGATTTAGGAAAAAAAAGATGAGATTCTCAAAAAATTACTTAGGAAACGAAAATTGACCCCTTTATGATCTTGGTATCAATTAGGTGATCAATGATGTTAGGTTTCGATTTTATCACATGACTATGTTAACTAATCAAGTCATATATCTCGTGAGCAAAAAAGACAATTGACATTGAATCTATCAATGGTTACATTTTTGTTAGACCAACAAGCTAATTTAACTCAAAATAAAAATTTAAGAATTCATTTAAATGGAATAAAAAAGTGAAGAACTTAGTTGATTTAATAAATATAGTATAAAGACTTTTTAAAGATTTATGCCTGATAAATATAAATAGATCAATATGTTTTTACTCGCAACATTTTTCCTCCTTTCCCGCTCATTTGATTAGTAATGTATTACTTCCATTCTTTTATGTGAGATGCAAATCTAAGATCCATTGGAATAAGGCTTGTTGCTTCAAATTCAAAAGTTTAGACTTACAAAATAATTAAGCCTTGTACCTCAAAATGTTAAGGCTTTGTCAAGGCAAGCTAGATTTTAAATTTGTAATTTAAGCATTGCTAAAGCAATCTCTCTTACTTGATAGGTTGAGATTTCTTCTTTTGAGTAAATGTAGCTAACTTAAGGTGAACTTATTATTATGAATGAGGGAAGCTACCAACGCAAGCTTTATAAAGTTGATGAAAGAAGGCACGATGAATGTACCAAAAAAAATACGGCATGGTGAGCTCCAGAAGTATAATATAATATAAAATAATAGCCCGTTTGGTTGGGTTGGGGAAGATGGCTAATTTGTTCCCTCCATAAACCATGGTGAATAATAAAACATTGATTTGGTTCATAGAATAACTATTTCAAAGAATAACCATTTCGAGCTTTCATCGAAAATTATTATTCTTGATTTAATGTAATAAAGATGTTAATTTTTTATTAATTTATTTTGATATATTTATTAAAATCATAACATTGTCCTAAAGTGAAGAGAGAGGGAGAAAGAATACATCGAAGAGCTTTCCCTCATCATATATGGCATTGGGAAAGTTATAATTCCAACTATCAATCTAACTAGTTCAATTTGTCGACGATTAGATTTGATTGTTAATAGTGACAGAGGCTCATCAACAACTAAATTTGGCTTCTAAAAGTCTTAAACCACTAGTGACAATGGTTTTAAGAAGATTTACCCAATGTCTCATCGATGAGGAGATCTATCAACTCGCAACACCATATCGAGTTACGGATGTTTAGATTTGCTGTCGACTATGTCAAATAAGCTTATCATTGGCTAGATTTAGCCACTAACACTACTCATTAGGCTCATTGGTGGCAAGATCTGACCACTTGCAAGGTCGAATTTGTGCTCAACAACCACTCCATATCCTTGACCTAGTTTTCCATCATCAACAAGCAATGGTGGGAAAGAATAGGGAAAAAAAACAATAAGACAAAATAAGAAAATAAAAAGAAGTAAAAAGAAAAAATGTCAAAAAATGAAAATAAAAGTAAGGAAACATATTGAACTTTCTATAAACCAAATATATTATTATTAATTGAAGGGTATAATAATATTTTTTATTTATTCTTAATATATTTTCTAACCAACCAAACACTTTAATGATATTTCTCTTATATTCCTTTCAATAAATCAAATGTTGTAATAACTATTCCCTTTCTGCTCTATTCTCACGAGATATTTATTTCATTTCATAAACCAAATATATCGTAATTTGATGTTGCTAAAGGGAATTTGTGGAAGAACTCTGAATGACTTTGTAGAAAAAGTCTAAACTTGTTGAGAAGAAGATTGAAAATGCCATAGCAAATATCAACTGAGCTCTCAAGACGAACTTCGAAAATGAAGTTTTTTTAAAAAAAAACTTGCATATGAGCTTTGAGAATAGATGCTTAAGGACAAGGATGCAAATGGTAAGGTTAGGTTGAGCTTTTAATTAGTATGAAACATAGTCACTTAAGAGCTAAACCTATTTTTCATACTATTTTATACGTCAACCTCCTAAATTCATTTATCGCATGTCCTGTTAATTGAATTCTTTTTTTTTTGTTCAATAATTAAATTTGTTTATTATATGAATAGAAGATGAACATGAGATCTTGACCTAATTATCTTAATTTGTGCTATAAGGTCATCCAAAATGCTATGCGTTTGGATCAAAGTTTGATAATCTGAAACATTTACATACCCTTAATTAATTGAGAAAGAATTTAAAAATATAATAAAGCAAGTAAAATAGTAAAAAGTCTGTAGCATGGTATCACTATCTTTAAGGATAATTTCTGTCTTTTCAGAGTATAAAACTCGATACAAAAGAATTATAACGATTATTCTTTAGGATTCAACATGTTCTTCCTTATAGTTTGCACAAACTATTAAATGATAGCAAGAACAAAAAAAAATATTTTTTTGAAAAATCAAAGCCCAATAGGAGAGGAACAAAAATAGAAAAAGAGTATGCAAAGAAAACTTCAGAGAAGATGAGAGGATTGGTGTGTTTCTGAGTGAGGTAGGTAGGTTGTATTTATAGACAAACTAAAAAGTTAACATATAGAAAATCAATATAAAATTAGAATAAAATTAGAGTAAATCAAGAACTTGAGTAAAAAAAAAATCAAGTCAGAAAATGTCTAAGAAATATTAGCCAATAGAATATTCTGGATGTTTAAGAAATCAGGCAATAAGCAACAAACTTAGCTGAGTTAAATAAAATATCAAGTCAAATAATGTTTAAGAAATATCAGTCAACAAAATACTCTGGATGTTTAAGAAATCAGGCAACAGGCAACAAACTCAAGAAATATTTTGTATGTTCTTAGGAAATATTCTGGACGTTTAAGACTAAGTTAGATAAAGTTAAAAGATTTAGTCATTAAGACTATTTCAACTACTATTGGCTGAGAAAAAAAAATAAAGCCAAGTTACAATAGTTTACTTGGGCTTAGCCCACGTGTGTATTTGCACATAGAATGGGGGAATTTACATTTTCTCAAAACCTAGCCTAATCTCATGTGTGCGTGAGTCCACTCTCTTTTCCTTACTTAAAACAAGCCTATAATGGGTTTTCATATATAAAGCACTCACCTCTCTTATACTTTAGCAATGTGAGATGTTTGAACCTTATGAGATACATTATTTTTCAAACAATCCCCTATATATTTCATAAGGTTTTATAGGAAGTTTTTGCTGGGTCAAATTTTATTTGAGTGTAATGCATTGTGACTAGTGCTTTTTAAGCTATGAACTAGCCCTAGAGAGAATGAAACATAAATCATAGAATTCTGGTTAAGTTTAAAACTTATATGAACAAAAAATTCTTTATGTGAAATATAGTTTTCATCAATCACATTACACCTTTATAATTTCTATTGTTCAATGCGATTTTGTGTGAATAGGTCGTGTGTGTACTTGATTATTCATAAGTGCTCTAGAGAATTTGTCACAATTCTCATAGGAATGGCCCCACTCTACGCTTATATAGGTTGATTCCATTAAGTGTATACTAGAGTTTAATACACTAACCATAAGAGATATGAAATTCATTAAGAGTTTAACTCAACCTTTCTTGCATTACAGTTTTACACTATTCATACACCATAAGAGGGACAATAATTTTAATAATGTATTGATTTATCAACAAATAACTTATTATTACCCATAAGAACCTAATTCATAGGATCTCCAATCACGTAGGTTGGGTTACCATTATTTATTGATTTCCTCAATTGGCTTAAGTCCCACTCCCCTTGATGTATTATTAATCAATTTTCTTCCCAAGGATTTAGTGAAAGGATTGGTCAAATTCAGCTCTAACTTTACATAATTAATAGATATAATTCCATCTCTAAGTAATTACTTTACTACATCATGTCTCAAACGAATATGTCTATTTTTACCATTGAAAGTTTTATTCTTTGCGATGGCTATTGTCGCTTGACAATCACAATACATAGACACAAAAGGTGTTGGTTTCATTCCCAACAAAATATCTGTTAAGAGGTTTCTCAGCCACTCAAACTCATTGCCAACCAACTCTAAAGTTACAAATTCTGACTGCATTATAGATTTAACAATTGTTGTTTGTTTGGCTGATTTCCAAGTTACAACACCTCCACCAAGGGTAAATATATAACTACTTATGGATTTTATCTCATATGAATCTAAGATCCAGTTACCATCACTGTATCTTCTAATAAAGTGAAAAATTCATTATATAAAATACTATAATTTATGATACTTTTCAAATATTTCATCATGTTGTTCAAGGTAGTCCAATGATTTTGATTAAGACTTTGTGCATATCTATTCAGTTTACACACAGCATAAGCTGTATCAAGTTGAGTATAATTCATCAAATGCATCAAACTACCAATAATATGTGCATACTCAGACCGAGCTACCTTATCACCTCTATTTTTTTTAATTGGATATTGCTATTATACAGAGTACTCACAAATGTGACATTAAAATATCTAAATCTTTTAAGTAGCCTCTCAACATAATGCTCCTGTGTTAGCATTAAGCCACTATCACATTTTATGATTTTAATACCCAAAATAATATTGGCTTCTCCCAAATCTTTCATATCAAATTTAGAAGCCAAGAAACATTTTGTTTTATTAATCACATCAATGCTTGTACCAAATATAAGCATATCATCAACATATAAGTTAATAATCACATATTCACTATCAACAGTTTTTGTATACATACATTTATCAATTCCAACAGTAAGAAATCCATTACTAACAAGAACTTGATCAAATTTTTCATGTCATTATTTTGGTGCTTGTTTCAAGTCATATAATGATTTAGTCAATTACAAACTTTGTTTTCTTGATCAAGAAAAACACATCCCTCAGGTTGTGCCATATAAATTTCTTTTTCTAAATCACCATTTTGAAAGAACGATTTTAACATCCATTTGATGAACAACAAGTTTGTAAATTGAAGCTAAGGCAAATAAAACACGAATAGATGAAATTCTTGTTGCTGGAGCAAAAGTATCAAGATAGTCAATATTTTATTTTTGAGTAAAACCCTTTGTAACTAATCTAGCTTTGTATTTATCAATAGAACCATCAAGATTAAATTTTCTTTTAAAAATCCATTTACAACCAATTGGTTTGGCTGCAGGTAGGAAATCAACTAATTTTTAATTTTGATTTTGTAAAATCGAAGCAATCTCATTTTTTATAGCTTCTTTCGAAAATAAATTTTCTTTAGAAGAAATTGCATAAACATAAGTTAAAGGATCATTATCTACAAAATAAGAATAAAAATTATTATCAAAAGAAATTTCTTTCCTTGGTCTTTTACTCCTTCTCAAATCATCATTTTGTATTTCAAAATCATTTTTATTAAAAGGTGTATGAGAAACTGTATCAGTTCTCAATGAAAAAATATGTTCAAAAAATTAAGCATTTTTTGTTTCAACAATTGTATTATGATCAAGAACATCATTTTAAATACCAAAAATCTATATATAGTACTATGTTTAGCATAACCAATAAACATGCAATCAGATGTCTCAAAACCAATTTTTCTCTTCTTAAAGTCAGGAAGCATTACCTTAGCAAGACACCTCCACACTTTCAGATATTTTAAGTTAGGTAAATAGCCTTTCCATAACTCATAAATTGTACTACTAGTTTCTTATAAGAAATTTTATTTTGAATATGACATGTAGATAATAAAGCTTCACCTCACCAATTTTCATATGCATTAAAACTAACAAGCATAGAGTTCATCATTTCCTTTAATGTTCTATTTTTCCTTTCAGCTACACCATTTGATTCAGGAAAATATGATGGAGTAATTTTATGAATTATTCCTTCTTTTCTACAAGTATCATTAATCTATATATATTCACCCATTCTATCTAATCTAACTCTTTTTATCTTTTATTCAATTGATTTTCTACCTCAGCTTTATATTTAATAAACATGTCAAAAGCTTCATTTTTATGCCTAAGTAAATAAACTTTAGTAAATCTAGAATAATCGTCAATAAATGTAACATAATATTGCTTACAACTTTTAGTCATAGTTTGTTTTAGATCTCCTAAGTAAGTATGAATTAAACTTAATAATTCAGATTCCCTATTTACTAAAATACAAGTTTTCTTAGTTGATTTCGTTTTAGCACATATCTCTCACTTATTAAAACATCCAAATTTAATACTAGAAATTAAACCTAGTAATTACATTTTCTTAATATAGCAAATGCCAACATGTCCTAGTCTACCAAGCCATAAATCAATAGAGTCAATCATGTAAGTGGAAGAACTGGCATTTTCATTTAGAACATTGGAAATGTTAAATACAAAGAATCCTTGATTTCAATAACCCTTATCCACAAACACATTATTTTTTATGACTATGATCTTGTCAAATTCGAATAACACTTTCACTCCAACCTTGCCCAATAAGGACACAAACACTGAGTTTGCCCTTATATTAAGAAAATGAAGAACATCATCCAGAGCTAAAGTCTTGCCAGATGTGAGCTTGAGAAAGATTTTTCTTTTGCTAAGAACTTAAGTAGTTTGAGAATCACCAATGTATATTACCTCTTCTTTTTCCCCTACTGGAGTATAGGAGGTAAATGCATATCTGTTTGTACAAACATACCTAGTAGCACCTGAGTTTACCACCTATTTTTTCACACTGGCCACCATATTTGCTTGTAAAATGATCATAGCAATTACATCATTGGATTCATCTCCTTTGACCAAGGTAACTCTTGGATTAGCAAGTTTGTCATTTTCCTTTACTATTTTCTTACATTGTGCTGTATGATGCCTTGTCTTTCCACAAACAAAACAACTACCATTTCTTTTTAAGGTGGGATGAGGAGCTTTGAGTTTATGATCAGGTTTATAAAGGTATCTTTATTAACGCTAAGTTCTGCCTTATATCTGATTGGCTTTAGTTGCAACTTCCTTAGCTTTGGAGGCTTTAATCTACCTCTGGGTTATGTTTTCAATGATGGTATGCACAATCAAGTCTGCTAATGACAACTATTTTTCCTTGTGCTTCAATTGTTGCTTGTAGCCATTCTAGGATTTTGGCAGCTTCTCAATTAGCATCCCAGCAATGTGGTATTCATTGATTTGACTCTTAATGTCCTTGTCATCTATCATCTTCCAACGATAGAAGTTGCTAATCACAAACTTCTATTTACCAACATCTTCAACAGTGTATTTAGTAATCATGGACTCCCATATTTGCTTTACTTCTTTGTAAGGACTGCATACATCAAACAGCTCATTAGAAAATGTGCTAATGATGGTATGCCTGTATACCTTATTTGCGTGTATCCATGGTTTTAGCATATTGACATCATCTAGCTTAGAATCAATTAGTGCCAAAACCACCCCATGACCATCAAGGATTAAAAAAATCCATTCTTGCCATTTGTTGAAGTTTCTGCCATCAAAAACCTCAAGTTTGGAAACATCTAGAAATGGTTTGGCATATGAGACTGAAGGTATAGGAGGAACTGTCAACGGAGTAAAAGCCATAACGACCACTGATAGTGGTGAAGGTAGAAGGGATAAAGACAACAGTAGGAATAATGGCAACAACATTATCAACATAGGAATGTATTATCCTTAAGAATGTTATAAATAAACTAAGAAATAATTGAAAAATATAATAAAGCAAGTAAAATAGTAAAAAGTCAAAGGCATGGTATCACTATCCTTAAAGATAATTTTCACCTTTTGAAAGCATAAAACTCAGTGCAAAAGGATTATAGCAGTTATCCTCTAGGATTCAACAAACAGTTCCTTATAGTTTACACAAACTATTAAGTGATAGCAAGAATAATAGAAAATTTTTTTTGGAAAATCAAAATCCAGCAAGAGAAAAAGGAAAATAGAAAAAGAATATGCAGAGAAAGCCTCAGAGAAAATGAATGGATTGGTGTGTTTCTGAGTGAGGTAGGTAGGTTGTATTTATAGGCAAAGTGAAAAGTTAACATTATAGAAAATTAGCATAAAATCAGAGTAAATCAAGAAGCCGAGTCAAATAAAATATCAAGTTAGATAATGTCTAAGAAATATCAGCCAACATAATATTTTAGATGTTTAAGAAATCAAGCAACAAGCAACAAACTAAGTTGAGTCAAATAAAATATCAAGTCAGATAATATTTAAGAAATATCAACCAATAGAATATTCTAGATGTTTAAAAAATCAAGCAATAAACAACAGACTCACAAAAAATTTTAGACATTCTCAGGAAATATTTTGGACGTTTAAGACTAAGTTAGATAAAGTTAAAAGAGATAGTCATTAAGACTATTTCAGCTACTACTGGTTGAGAAGAAAAAATAAAGCCAAGTTACAAAAGTTTACTTGGGCCTAGCCCACTTGTGTATTTGCACGTAGAGGGGGAAATTTGCATTTTCTTAAGACCTGGTCCAATCTTGTGTGCACACAAGTCCACTCCTTTTTCTTTACTTGCAACAAGCCTATAATAGGTTTTCATATATAAGGCACTCATCTCTCTTATACCTTGGCAATGTGAGATGTTTGAATTTATGAAATATACTATTTTTCCAACAAGTTTGATAATATGAAGCATTTGCGTAGCCTTAATATCAAATATGTTCTTTGTCACATTAAATTATTTTAAATTAACTAGATATTTTTACTTCTAGCTAGTATAACTTCTTACTGATAGCATTTGGTTTCATTTTTAAGATTATCATAATAATCTAACTACCGTGGTGATCTTATCACATTGATTTTATCATATGTGATTTAAAATCATCATGTGTAGTTAGTCTTAAATTGATCATTGTTTTGAAATAACAAAAACTTTGAGTATGTTTTTCAAATTAAATTTGCATAGATATACATATGTTTCTCAAATAAAAAATTTTACTTTGCAAGCCCAATTGATTTTCAAAGGAAAATTATTTTCTTCGAACTTAATGTAATTTTGACATTATTGGTTTGGAGAAAGAAATCTTGTTATATGCTTTACTTGACTAGAGCTTTTATTCTTGAAAAGAAAAAAAGAAATGTTCATGAGCTCTAACATTTTTTTTTAAAAATCAAAATTTCAAAAATGAAAAAATATTTTCATAACGGATTGATCCCTTAAAAAGTTTTAACTTACAACATTTATTTAATGATGGCCAGTTTCTATTTTAAAACAACCTCAACGGTTAGAAGCTTGTTCCAACTATAAAAAGGACACTCTAACATAGTGGGATACTGAAAGGAAATTTTTGAACAATCATTCACTTAACCTTCTCAAGCATTCAAGAAAAATTCATGTGTTACAAGTTTCAAGGTTTTATTCTCATATTTAAATCTTTGTAAATCATTTTCCTTATACTTATCTAGCAAACATCCAACCTTTTAAAGGCCAATAGTTTGCAAATTCATTTGAAAAACCTTAGAACTTATTTGGGATGATAAGAGTTTTTTTTTTTTTTTTGAAAAGTGGGATCAAAAGAGATATTAAAGGTTATATCTTAACCTTGAAAGGTAATTATGTAAAGGTTATATTTTAACTTTCAAAAAGTATTTTTGTAAAACTTAAAGACAATAGTAGATTAGACTTCTTGGTAAGAGGAAGCCAATGTAGAGAAGGTAAGTACTTTAAAGAAAGATCAAAACTCTATGGATCATTGTGTTTGAATTTATATCTCTTACTCTATATTTATAATTTCAAGCTTAAATTTTCATATACATTTCTTAGATTGTTATTTAATTTCTCATATATACATATATATAAATTTTCATATATACTTTTTTAATTGAGAAAGAAAAATTTGAACCTTTACTCTTTAGGTCGGGGAATCATACACCAATCAATGACCAAATGCTTAAGTGTAAATTTTCATATATATACATATATATATATATATTTATATAATAATTGTGTTTATTATTTATGTTTGTAATTTATTTTAAGTATTTAAAACATTTTGATTTATATGTAATTTCATAATAAGAAAAAGAAATAATTTTTGAACCCATTAGTAATTCATTACAATATACAACACAGACCAAGGAAGAAAACCTAAAAACATAAATGTGATGGTGAAATCTTTTAATTCATAGTTATGTCCCTTCCATGATTATGCTTTCAAATTTTTATCTTATTTTACATTTATCTTGGAGTTCAAAGTTGATTCACTATTATCTCTAAATATTATTTTTTACATTTTAAATTAAATGTTAATATTCCAATGACAGAAAATCTTTAGGAATGAAGCATTTGATTTTTACTTTATAATTATTGTTCTTTAAATATGTAAAAATTTGGTGACTCCATCTACAGTTAATGTTTCAATATGAGAGTAATATGATGGATATTGAATTTAAAATGGAAAGAGTGTTTTAATATAATATTTTTTTTGAATTAGTTTTTTATTGATAAATTGATTCTTTGATTTTTTTTTTGTTGAAATTTTAATTTTGTAAGGTTTTGTTTGGTAATAGGAAAATAACTCATTAAAGGAAAAATTTTTCTATATAAAATATTTTATAAAAAATTCTAATATTACCTATTATTTAGATAAATTATCGAAAGTATTTTTAGTTATTTGAATTATATTGTAAAAAATATTTTCCATCATGACCCATCTTCGAAAATTTTTCCATCTTCAATAATTTTCTACCATAACACCATAAAAATGTCAACATTTATCAATTATTCAAGATGTCCAAAATATTTTTTTTTAATATTAAAAATATTTTCTCAATAATGTTTAACTTTTATAATTTATTTATTTCTCATCATATTGTTGTATTGGTTAGTTTGTTAAGTGAATAAATTATAAAATAAAAAATTAAATGAAATGTGAGATTTTCATATGTGAAAAACTTATTTTCTATTTTTTATAAAATTTTTCCTTTAATAGGTTACAACTATTTTATATTATATTAAAAATTATTGTATTTTAGGAAAAAAATAATTGCAATGATATGATATTATGAAATAATTGAATAAAAATAATTAATGATACTTTGTTGAGAGATAGTATAATAAATAAAGAGATGAAAAAATAATGATGTTTTATAACTTTATTGCTTTGTGTGATCATCCCATAAGAAGGAGAAGATTTTATTTTTTAAATGAGATTGATTTCAAGATTTATGTTTTATGTCCTTTTTGATTAATACAAAATTTTTTATGTTTACTAAAATATTTAAATTTTATAAAAAACTTTGTCAAGCCCAGCCCAAAAATACTTGTTAGGTCATATATGTGACTGATAGAGTGATCGCATACTTAAATAGCCCGAAAAAGTATTCAAAACAAGGTATTGTACCTAGAAATACAATTGAGATGATTTAAACCACGAACAAGTTCAAATAAGGATTTTAAGAGTGAAATTGAGGATTTCACAGTTCAGGGATTACTCAAAATAGTGATTCGGAGTTCGAGGTCCGGTTTGGAATCAGTCGGGAATATTGACCGATTAAGGGCAAAACGGTCATTTTACCACTAAAAGACAAAACAAGAATTTTTAGAAAAGATTTTGACTCCATTTGATTAAGACTAATCAATTGAAGTTTTATTTGAGGTTGAAAAGTGGAAACAATGTAATTCCGGTACATTTCGAAATATAGGGGCAAAATCATAATTTTTTCGTCCCGGGGGTAAATCGGTAAATTTTTTAGCCTAGCACTTGTCAAGACCAAGGGATTTTATTTAGCATGGAATAGGATGAATATAAGAAATGTGTGGTGGAGAATTAAATGATAAAAGTCAAATAATTAAAATTTTAGACGAATTAAGTGGTGACACGTGGCAAGTCATTATATTTTATTATTAAACTATAAAAATCAGCTTATAAGCCACATTTTCTCTCACCAAAGTCGGTCTAAACCAGAATCAAAGGGAAAGAAAAGAAAACAAAGGGGAAAAACAAAATTTAGCCAAGAAATCAAGAGATTTCAAGGATTTTTCAAAGATCAAGCAACATAAAGGTAAAATTTCTTTAGTTTTGCTTGAAACCTAACTTACCCATGCTTTACTTCTCATTTTTCATGGCTAAATATTGAATTATCATGCTGAAATTGTGAAGGCCGAATGGGTATGGGAGAGATTTGATAATGGAAATAATTTGATTTTTAGTTATGTTGATGTTTAGTGATAGTTAAGCATGTCTAGAAACAAAACAACAAGAAAAGAATCAATTTTCCCCACCAATTTTCCATGACCGAATGCTTTAGGATATGTGTGTGAAATGAAATGATTTCATTTCAAATGAGATGGTTTTGAAATTGATCAATTATGGTGGGAAATTAATGTAGAAAAAATTTTAGTGACAATGCCCCATTATAGTCAAATTTTTGAAGAGAAATTGGCTGCTGGAAATTAAGAAAATTGATGAGATTTTAGGGCATTTTGGTAATATTTGATGATTTATGAGGTTAGAAATTAAATGAGAATTTTTAGTGCAAAAATAGAAATTTTACCTAATAGGGGTAAAAACATAATTTGTGGTCTATGATTGATACATTGACCCACATTTACAGTAATTGAGTATTGTGGATATAATTAAACTATTAAAAATTGAAATAGGTCAAATCGAAATTAAATTGAAGATTTTAGCAATTTAGACAGTGTGTAGGCGAATCAGTCGGACACCGTGGTTAAACGACTGTCCGAACCATTTTTACCTCATTTCCATACATCATATAGAGCATGAAATCATTTATTGTCGTTGAACACAAATAATTGAAAATGTGTTGAAAACTATGTATAGGGGGTGAGCCATTGGACACGGGTAAAAGACAGTACCCGCGGACTGAAAATAGGAGTATCTCTACTTCTAATACTGTGAGTAAACTTATTATCGTCTTAATTATCTAGAGTGGTTTTTATTCAATTGTGTTATTTTATGGAAAAAAATGGTTTAAATGGCAAATTATTGTGTTTTTATGGAAAAGATGATTTTATAAATTTTATGAAAATTGAATGGCAAATTTAGAAAATAAAGTAATTGGAGACTGTCTGGTTGTAGTGCAAATTGTTTGTTAAATTAAATGGTTTATGACATTGTGGGTATGACTGACTATTTTTATAATATATTCAAAATATGTGAACTGCTTTGATTTGTCTCGATATGTGAAATAATGTTATGTGGGCCATGTCATACTAATGAGATTTTATTGACTGGTGGGATATATATATGTGTATACATATATATAGAGTGGGCACTGCAGTGACAGGAGTTCCGTGGATCAGCCTATTTAGAGGGGCACGGTTCTCATTATTGTGCTTACCTTGATTGGAGAGGCGTGTATGGTAACTCCCGAGATAGGATTTGAGTTTACTTTACACCTAACCACCTCGTGGTAGTGAACTCAGCCAACGCTAAGGAATGACTAGATACTATTTTTAATATAAAAATATGTTCATATGTATACTACACTAAACGACCTTGGCAGTCTCTGTTAGATGCCTCAACTGGAGTATCCCCAATAAGGATTTTGGCAGGAGCCAAGTTAAGATTTTGATAAATTCATAAGCCATAGTAATTTTTCGAGTAAAATAATTCTATTTTACTAAGTTAAAATGAGTTCAGATAAGGTGAATTGTAATACCAAAAATGTTTTTAATTTGTCTCTTTTTACTCGGTTTTAGATACTTTAGATGGTGTCTGTTTACTCACTGTGATTATGTAATCTCACCCCTCTTCCTATCTACATTTCAGGCTCAGGACAGATTGTGAATAGTCGATTAAGACGAGAACTAACCACGAAGTTGCATCCTAAAAAGTAAGAGTTCACAGTTCCATATCATTGTAGTCAATTGGGAGCCCACGTATCACTGTAAAAGAAATTTTATATTTTGGTTATTTGCATTTTAGTAAGTATGAATATATTTAACTTTTACGCTATAAAAATTATTTACCGATGTTTCTATAAATATTGTTATAAAAAAATTAGTTATTTTGTTGAATATTTTTATTATGTTCATATATTCAAAATTTTGTTTTAAACTAATGTTTTAGACGTTTAAATTTATTTTCAAATTATGAAATTTGTGTCTTCTACACATTTATTATGTTTTTGGTCGGGTTTTGAGATTTTCAAAAAATATGACGGAAATACCCGTGTGAGTCAGAAAATAATATTTTAATGTTTTTATTGAAAAACGAATTGAAATTTTTTAAATATGATGTTTAATGATTATTGCTCATTGGGGAAGTGCGAAAACTGATACGAAAACCTTACGGGGTTTCGATCGGTATTCGGGGTATGAATACTTATCGAGATTTCGCGGCAGTTATTACGAGTCCGATAAAGAGTTCCGGGACGTAATACTTTTTTCATTTCAGACAAGAAAAAGCTTGAAAATCTTTTTAACCTTATTTAAGGAAATTTAAATTTATTTTTAGAAAATTTAAATTGAAACCGAAGTTGGACTTTGACCGAAAATTCAGAATTCAAAAGCACTAGAATTTTAGATTTTCTTTTCCCAACAAAAAGAAGGTTCAGGGCACACGTTTTAAAATCTTTACACACTTCCGAGGAAAGAGATTCTTCCACGTGGCAATGTCAAGAAGGTCTTATCCATGGGACGTAATTCTTCCAACCAACCAACCGCCGGTTTTAAGTTTACAATCATACCCCTTGAAGTACGCGATCTGTCGAGCAGTAGTAGCGAGTACAAAAAAACTCATCAAAACAAAGCGAGTGGATAAAGTATGTTGAGGTCCCCATCACCTCAAATTTTTGAAAGAGCGCCAAAACTGGCCGTTTTGAATTCAAACAGCCAACTCCAACATCCCACGTCCGAATAAACGAACATCATTGCCCTTTGCGGAGTATCTCTCAGGCTGTTCTTCTTCAACAACTTTCGGAGAAAACAACAATGGATTTTCGCAGTTTTATTTGAATTTCCATTAGATTTCCCTCTATTTGCTTTTCCTAATTGTTGTTAAAAGATGGATTTTCAATGCATGAAGAGAAAAGAACTGCAGGCGTTCTGTAAAAAGCACGGCGTCCCTGCAAATTTAACCAACCGTGAAATGGCGAATCAGTTGGCTTCCATTTTTAAGGTACCTACTCTTGAATTTAGTCGTCTTTTTTTATTTTTTTTCTAAATATAGTTTCTCTTTAATTTCTGCTACTGCGCGTTTGGCTGCCGATGCGCAATGAATTGGTGAACTAAGACCGAATTTCGACAAAATGATCAGCTTTCCGTTATTATTTTTTTGTTAATTTTCTGTATGTTTAATTAATTTGAAGATTAGGAAAACAGGTAATGTTATGAGTTCCTTCTTTTTCTGTAGATCTGAGAGTAAATTTATATAAACGGGAAATCTGAAGAAAGAAAAAGCAACAGAAAGCATTAAATTCTAAATTTCGGTCATGGAATTTGACTTGTTTTCTCTACTTTACTGAGAGTTAAGCATTAGAAATTTTAACTCCACGTTAGCTGTTATTTTTACTACTTGCCTTCTTTGAAATAAAAAACAAAAAAAAAAGTGTATTCAAATAGAAAAGCAGACATATTTTTGAAGTTTTAAATATTAAAATTTTCAGTTTTATGGAAAAACAAAAAATATTTGAATATGACGAAAAGCAAGTAGCAACATAACTACTCTATGGTACATTAATTCACTTCAATCATATCATGACGCTATTGTCTTATTTCTTTTCATGCCTTGAGCAGGAAAATGAAGAGCTCGTTTCATCAGAAAAGTTGAGCACAAATCCGGAAGAAATAGGTAGTGAAACTGAAGCTGAGGCTGCTAAAAAGCAGGCAAAGAAAGTCAGGTTTAGCCCTGAAAATCAAACCTTTGTGTATGAGGTTTCAGTCTATAGGCGGCCTGGAAGAAGGTCTAGGAAGCAAATGTTGTCCAAAAATCCTGCCCAGGTTATTGAAAATGCTCCAACAAGTGAAGATATTAGGAAAGTTGAGGACTGCCAAGTTAGAGTCACAAGGTCTAGAGTGCAAAATACAGTTGAAGATGACGTAAATATGGTTTCTACGCCTCTTGTTGGGAGGAAGAGAGGGAGAGGAGGCATGAAGAATAAAGATGCTCAGATGGTTAATATTGGTAAATCTGAGGTGTTAGAAATGGGTTACAGAGATGATGTCAAGATTTGTAATGATGAAGTGACTGGTGGGGTAAGTAGGAGGCAGTTAAGAAGTAGGAAGAATGTGACACAGGAAGATTCAAAGAAGATGAGGAAGGGTAAAGCAGGGGATGAGGTTCATTTGTTGGATGAAAATTCTGAAGAGAGTTATGTTGTTTGTGAGGATGTGAAATCCAAAAATGGCTCAAAGCAACCAACGAGGAATGCTAGAAAGGAAGATCAGTGTGTGGCATTGAGCAATGAAGTGGAAAAGGCTGAAGTTGTTTCTAGGGTAACGCGGCAGTCAAGGGCACAATCAAAAAATGTAGCTTCCATGATAAAAAGTGAAGTTAAAACAGTTGAGGTACAGGGAAGATGCGAAGAGGTTCTTCAACTCAAAGAACCTCAGAAAGGTAGAGGGAAGAATGCTTTGGGACAGAATGCTGTGCCTCAAAGGGTGAGAGCTGAAAACAGTTTACTTGTGCTAGAAGGTGCTGAAGCAGAGAAGCCTTTGAGGCGATCCAAACGTAATGCGGAGAAAGACTGTGCCAAAAGTGCTAAAGCAGTGCAAAGTGAAACTCAGGTAACTAAGGTTCCTGGAGGAGATATTGCCTTTGAAAAACCTCCAGAATGTTTGAGCAGTTATTCTTCCAGCAGAAAAACTGTTGTGCGTCAGAATGCTAAGGGGGGAAATGAGGAAGAACTCATGAAACGGGAGACCAGAAAACGAACTAGGACTACTGACCTGGACACAATTGTGGAACATAGTGGTGAGATTGAGAGGGCTGAGTATGCCTTTGCTTCTCAAGACCAAGCCCCTTTGAGGAGAAGCAGACGCAAGACTGTAATTCTAAGCACTCCTGCTCCTACTAATGCTGAGTTCGTAAGTAAAGAAGATATTGGCAAAATGTTGCAGTTTAGAGCACCATTTGTAGGGAAAGACGTGACTGAAGAATTACCTAGAAGGTCCAGTCAAAATGCTTCTAGATATAATTCACCAGGAACCTCTAAAGAAGATCAAATTGCTGTTGCCAAAAAAGACTCAGAAGTGAAGCAACAAAGGCAAGGGCCTATTCTGGAAGAAGAGACTTCTGCTGTAGAGCATCATCCTATACAAGAGAAAGCCCAAAGAAGATCTAATCGTATTGCTTCTAGAAGTTCCTCTGTTGCACCTCCCTGTCCCGCTGCCAGTGTTGTCAAGAAGAAGCAACAAAGCAAATCTAGAATGACAATTATAGAAGCAGCTGCACTTTCTGAGAGTCTTCCAGCTCCTGGAGAACTACCAGCTGGTAAGGATAAGTTAGTTGCAGAAGATGGTGCAGGGAACAAAAATGATCTTGATTTGAATGTCAACAAACAGACAGCCAAGAACTCTGATAGATGCTCTAACAGAAAGAGACAGGGATTGACGGGAAATTCTGGAGCAAAGAAGCAGTGTGGATTTGCAGAGGCCTCTCCTCTATCTCTTGACTTGGAAGAACTCAAGGACTCTGCCGGAGATATGGAGAAAACTCAGATTAGAACACCTGCAAAGTTCGTAGGCCTTTCTACAGACCAAGAAATGCATCAGGCTGCCCACAAATCTATGGTGGCTTATGAGAAGGAAAGCAATTTAGTGGAAGATAACAGAGAGAAATTGGTCCATGGTGGCAATGTTGAGAGTGAAGAGAATTGTATGTCATATAAGTCTGTCAATACAAAATGCATACTGGATGATGCTAAATGCTCAAACCTCAAACTCCTAGAATTTGAAAGTATGGATTTTTCTGGGATGACGTTTCCAGCGGAAATCCAAGGTTGGTCAAACACTCAAATTGTGTTTTTTTGCAAAGTTTAATCTTGTAAATGATTTTTATTCACTAGATGAATTCATTTGTTTGATTATTCCTCATTTCCTTGGCTGTAGATAATATAATAGCTAGAGCTGAAATCACTGTCAATACTGCAGGACATGGAATGTCTGATCAAGAAATGAAGAAAGATATAAAAGCAATGGATGCACATTTTGCGCATGAATCTTTGGTTGTTTACAAAGAGGATAGAAGCCCCGTGGAAAGTGAGAAAGAGAGGTTGGTCCAGGTTGATACTGCTGACAGTGAGATAAATTGTCATGAGTTAAGTTGGTATCTAACTGGAAGAGGTGCCGTTGATGACCCAAATTTGGTTCAATCTAGCCAGGTAGAATTTGACAGTAATGTTACCAACCTGGATTCATCTGAGAAAACTTCTCTAGCTAATGGTTTTTTATTAGCTGATCAAATGGATCTTAC
The DNA here is from genome assembly GCA_036013995.1 of Theobroma grandiflorum. Classification (NCBI taxonomy): domain Eukaryota; kingdom Viridiplantae; phylum Streptophyta; class Magnoliopsida; order Malvales; family Malvaceae; genus Theobroma; species Theobroma grandiflorum. The sequence goes on from CP142126.1 coordinate 14,430,699, forward strand.
AGGTGAGTAGTGAGTGTATTCAGTGTTGATTTCGGAACAAACTGTATTCTGTTAATTGTTACTTGTTCCCTATGCACAGGTGCAACCTCCACCGCCGTGAACCCAGAGACACAATTGGAGACAGAGCCACCAAGGGGTGAAAACACTAACTTTGCGAGTGATAATGCTGAAGATAGCAGAACTTCTTTTGGAGAGGATCAGATCTTAGTGGAATTAAAAGTTGCCAATGTGACTGCTGCTGAATCTGTCAGGGAGGCAACTTTTAAGGATCACCTGAATGAATTTGGTGAAAGTAGTGGTTTGAAGAGAGGGTCAGAAAATGCCCTCAAGAAAGCTGAAGAAATGACTGCTACTGATTTTTCTGATAGAGAAGCAATTTCACGCATAGAAAGTTCTGATGAGGCTACTGAAATTCAAGAAAGTAGTGCTGAATTCCATTTTGCTATCGCTGAAACTGGTGCTCAAAAGACCACAGAAATCCAGCAGAGCTCACATAGCCACACTGCTGCCCCAGAAACTCCATGTGGACCTGCACCAGAAACCCAAGGTGTGTGAAAATCCTTTCCTTTCCTTTTTAGCTATCAGCTTTTTGGAACATCTAATTCTGTACAGACCACATTTTTTATAGTTTTTTCTTCATTGCAGTCAAAGAAAAAACTTGCAGGGTTGAAGGTGCTGTTGAGGCTTCAGGAAGTGGGATGTCCAATCAAGAAATGATTGAAGATATGATTCCAGGAAATTCACATTGTGTCCATGAATCTGTATTAATCCATAAGGAGAATACCGTATTGGTGAAAAATGATGAAGAGATAAGGATCGATGATGATACTTTTGAAGGTGGAATGAAATATCAGTCTTGTCTGTCCTTGAATGGAACAGGTGCTATTGATGATTCTAACTTGGTTGAACCTAGAATGGTTGTTTGTCCTGAGATAAATTCTCCAGCTGATGGTTCCTCTTCAGCTAGCCAAGCAGTCCTTGCAGGTGAGCGAGTTTATGTACTTTTGATGTTACAAGGGAACTATACAATATTAAATTTCTTGGTTGCTCACTTAGTGCTTGATAAGTTGCAGGAAAAACTTCAAGTCATATAGAACAGGAGAAAATATTGGAGACAGAAGAACCATTAACAGTGGAAAACATGAACTCTATAAATGATAATATGGATGCTGAAAGAAGTAGAACTCCTGTTATAAAAGTGCAATTAGAAGATGCCAATGCGGTTGCTGCTGAATCAATTGGGGAAGTAATTTTCAATGATCTCCTGAATGAACTTGGTGAAAGTATTGGTTTGAAGAGAAGGTCAGAAACTCCCTTGAAGAAAACAGAAAAACTGAGTGCTACTGAGTTTTCTGATGGGGAAGGAATTTCTCTCCCTGAACCTTCCGCCAAGGCTTCTGAAAAGCAAGATTATAAAGCCGAAATTGATATTTTTACCAAAATAACTGGTACACCGAATATTAAAGAAATCAAGTGGAGTTTAAGTAGTGACACTACTACCTGCAGAACTCCATTTGGACTTGCACCACAAAGCCAAGGTGTGTGAAATTCATTTTCTTTCTTTAGTTATAAGCATTTTAGAACATTTAATTCCGTGAGAACATTGTCTGATCTTTTTTTCTTCATTCCACTTGAAGATAAACTATGCAACACTGGAATTTCTGTCAGAATTGCCCGAAGTGAGATGTGCAATCAAGATGAGGAAACCAGTTTGGTGGAGGATAACGAGGAGATAGTGATCCAGGATGCTGCCATTGAGGGTGAAGTAAAATATCAGCATTTTCTGTCTTTAAATAAAAGAGGTGCTCTTCATGAAGCTTTGGTTGAACCTAGAATGGTTGAATTTGAAAGCAATGTTAACAACATGAGTTGTTTTGAGATGGCCTCTCTGGCTGATGTTTGCTCTTCAGCCAGTCAAGCAAATCTTGCAGGTGAGTTTATTTATGATGTCATAATGAACCATACCATGTTCATTTTCTTTATTGCCCACATGTGCTTGATAATGTGCAGGTGAAACTTCAAACGAGTTAAAACTGGAGAAAGTGTTGGAGTCAGAAAAATCAACGGGTGAAACTGTGAACGATGAAAGTGATAAGGAGGAGGTTGAAGATGACAACAATTCTGCTCAAAAGGATAAGAATTCAAAGCACCTAGAAGATGCTACCATGACTGCAGCTGAATCAGTTCAGGGGGTAGTCTGTAATCATTTGAATGAACTCTGTGCAAGTTGTGGTTCAAAGAAGTTTGAAGTTTCCCCGAAGAAAGCAGAAGAAACAAGTACCAATCATTCTTCTGGAAAAGGAGTGGTTCACACTGAAAGTTCAGTTGAGATTAATGAAAAGAGTGATGCCACTGCCAAAATCCATACTATTACTGCTGAAACTTGTGGAAACATAATTATGGGAATGCAATGGAGCTTGAGTGGTCACGATACAACTTTGATAATTCCACATAGACCTGAAGTAGGCAGCCAGGATATGCTAGGTACGTTTACATTTCACCTTATATTTATTGCCTTTTCAGAAGAGTACATGCTGATAAGAGTGTTTATTTATTAGATCAAGGCAATTGTTTGATTGAATCATCTTGCTTACACTTGCAGGTACAATAAGTAGAGTTGAAAATGCTGTGAGAAATACAGGATATGGAATCTGTAGTCACCAAAATATTGAAGAAATTGTGAAAATAGTGCAAAAAGAACATAAAGAGACAATAAATACTGAAAGAGAATTGTTTGTTGGTGAAAGAAAGTTATTTGATGAGGATTCTGAAGGAGAATTTTTGGCGGATGGTGCTTGTCATCCACTTTCAGGCAGCATAGATGGTGAATGTGCAAAAGATAAACAAAATGACATCGCAGAGGGAAGCTTTAACAATGTTTCTGTTGAGACGCAGGAGAAGCATATCTGTGAAGTTTTTGATGGAGAGGGAACTGATGCTGTTTCATCAGAAGAAAAGGATAATGACATATTTGAAAGTGCTTCTCATGCTGATGTTTCTCCACAATGTGAGTGCAGATTAGGATTTTGCGTAATCTTTTTCTTTTTTCATTTTTGTTAAAAAACTTCTTCCTGTTGCTTGATTCTGGGGTAGATGATATTTTATTTGGATGTTCTCTTTCTTGCTGGTCCTGGTTCTCTTGACAAGAGCTTTTGTCTTCTGTCAGTTCAAATCTATGGAGACTTATAAATACAAATAGAGCTAGTATTGTTGTTGCACTTTTGGAGGCTGGGATGTTCTTTTGCAAATAACAAAGGAATTTTATTGATTTTAGTTGCTAAAGGGATGCAATTTATCATTTACTGCACCAATTAAGAATAATGGTGCTATGAGAAAAGATGAAAATTCCACTCAAGGTCCTTAGTATTAAACTATCTAAAGAAAAATGAGATGGATTTTATTGCTGCACTTTTTTTGTTGATTATTTCTTTAAAAGGACTTGTTCTTTCTCACTGGTTCAGGTATTTGTAACGAGAAATTGCCAGTCAGGAATGACATGCAAGAAAAATTGGAGCCAGTTTGTTTGGATAATGTGAATAGTAGGACCAAAGTTCCAGCACATTTTTCATCTCAAAATGCATTGAAGAAGTTGGATAATGAAAGTGAGGCGGTGAAGCAAGGTGCTGGAATTGGGGAAGTCAATGCTTTTGGTAATGCCAGTCAAGCTTTTCAATTAGAGGAATTGACTTCATCCATTAGTTCAGAACCTTTTTCTATGAGGCTTCATGATCATGTGCTTGTGGATGGAGGAAGGTATTGTCAGGGTGAAAGTGTTATGGATCAGCCTAACGACTTTGCTGCAACCATGGATAGCAATGGAATTAGTGCATGTAGAGAAACAGATGTTGGACAGGACGAAAATATGATGGAGGAAAGAGCAATATCTGCCCTGAAAGTTAAGCTTGGTGACCATGGTGGTTGCAAGGGGGATGCAAAGTTGAATGAGACCAATACAAGTGCATTAGAGGCAATATTTCAAGAAACTGAGGCTTCTGGGCTGGTGCATATGAAATTTCCAGAAGAGATACCAAATGCATCTGTCGTAAGTACTCTACCATTTGAAAAGGCAAACTGTGGTGATCTTGATGATCAGAGTGAAGAGGTTGCACCCGAACATGATTGTAGCTCTTCCACTGGATTAGATGGTTTGAGATCAACTGTTGGCATTATTTTGGTTAACAATTCAAAGGTTGGCACACGGGAAAGCACTTTCAATAGTAACGATCCTCAATCTGGAACAGAAGTTGAAGACCCTGATGTAAATGATAGTGGTCCATATGGTATGTTGGATTACATCTCTGCAAACACTTATCGTGCAGCAAATGAATTTAATGCTGCTTTAATGGTTGAAGAAGCAGGGTCTGAGCATGGTTGGAAAACACCTGTTTCTCATCAGAGATCTTTAGGCAGTGGTAAACGGGGTGTCCCATCATATGCTAATTCACCTTGTAGCAAGCCTGAAACTAGTTTAGGTGGTGCTACTCTTTTATGCTCGAGCATCCCAGTGTCATGTGGTGAGTGCTTTAGATAACCAAACTTTTATGTTCCAGTTACTTTCTTAAATGCCAATGAAATTTTAAGTTGATGCACTTATGCCTCTTAACTAGCATTACATCGAAAGTATGATTAGATGGCTTTTTTGGCATTTGTATAAAATGAGATGATTTTTGTTTTTCTTTTTTTCTTGTTCCTGTGGCACAGCAGAAAAAGAAAAACTTCATCCACAAGTTATGGATGATGTCGATGATGTGGGGGGAACTAAAATCTCTATTGACCGCAAAGGTATAGTTGTTAATTGGTTTGAGCCTTTAATTCTTGACTTAGCTTTATATACTCAAAGGTTGTAGATTTATTTTCATCCTTTAGAAGAGGTAACGCTAATTACATGGGTTTGCTCTTTCATGACCATAATATAGTTGCAAGGCGGGAAAGAGATTGGCGCCACATAAATACTGGAGGTTTTAGTGATGTAATTGATGGTTTCCTAGTAGAAAAGATCAAGGGAGATCCTGATGAAATTGCTGAAACAAAGTCTGATGATTGTGAAGGTTCAGTAAAAACAGCCACATTCATGGATGGCAACGACAGTTTGGTTGTGAATCAGCCTCCATGTTTGGATGAAAGCAAGAGTTGTGATCTGGAGACTGAGGAACCACGTGGCTTCCATTTGCATGATAATATAACTGGTGAGTCCAGGGAAGTAGGAAACTGCAGTAAAGTGGACATTGTTTCTTTAGTGAAACCTGAGATGGTTGTCGATTGCTTTTCCATTTCCTCAATTTGTGCTACCTCTGATGGTAAGTTCTCCAATCCCTTCATTGCAGGTACAGCTTTGTAGAAAGCAATTGCTCTTTTAGAATAGTACAGCAAAATTTACATTCGCTGATGGTGTTATAATGGAACAGAAGAACATAAACACTTGGAGAATCCTGATGAATCACATACCTTAACCAACATGGAGATGAGTTTGTCTTTGGCGGATGAAGATGAAGTTAAAGAACCAGACGCAAAGGCTGGTGACAGTAATCGTGCTGCTCTAGACAAGACCATCACAGAATGCATTTCAAGAGACCTTAAAAAGGAGGATTATGTTGCCTGCTCAGATGCTGAGGATATAAAATTCTCAGTGCAAAAGGATGGTCCAGAAACAATGGAGATGAGAAAAGATGTCTCAGGGCTGGATGCAGCAATGGCAGATAAATCTTCCGTACTAAAGAATTCAGAAGTTGGTACAGGTAGACTGAACATCTGTTTATTCATTCATATTTTCATTCTCAGTGATAGGCAGCAGGAGCCAATTACTCCAGTTTTTGTTTCGTTGTTTGTGTTGCAGCTGTTGAGCGTGAAGAAGCCTTCAGGTCCCAACAAAAATTGCTATCATCTCAAAAGAAATATGTGACTACAAAAAAGGAGGGGAGCAAGAGCGTGAGTGTTAAGCAATTGACTTCGTCCATACTGAAATGTAAGAGCAAGTCCCGTTTGACTCAAAGAACACCAAAGCGACTGATAATACATGACATGAAGGAGAATGAGGTTAGCACCAAGAGGGAGCAAACAGGCAACATGACAACGCCAAAAGCATCATCCAAGAGGCGCCCTCTTGAGCTCTGGAAGTATTAGACCGAACTGTTTTTTGTGCTTCTTCTGTAGAATGGTTTAACATTTCCATGAGAATGGGCACAGGTAAGGTAACCCATTTTTCTACTACATATGAGCATACCTCATGCATTGTTTGTTTGTAAAATTGTGAAAAGATTTCATGTTTGTATTGTGCACATTGGATTCTGTTGTCTGTTTTGATTATTTGGAAGCTCAGATGTATGACTTGCAATGACACATTAATTTATAGTCTGCTTGATTTTATGTACTTCTAAGCTTACGGTTTGTTTTACATTCTAACAAATAAAACACAAAGAAGGAAAGAAAGAAGCATTCATTGTGGATATCCAGGGGTGGGTGATGGTTTGCTGCCGACACAGGCTGCTGCAATCTTATTGGCAAAGACAATGGAGACGCTGCCTAAGAATCCCAATCCAAGTTTTGGAGCAGACAATTCCATGGCATTCATGTGAAGTCCCTTATTGAGAAGGGAAATGTACATATTATGGATAAAACTAAAACTGTTTTCTCTTCTCTGGAGATTACAAGGACTTTTTATGAAAATTCAACCCTTTCTAACCCACAAAATCCACATGTATGGAAAGAATCAATGAAAACTCCACAGAACAATTGTTGGATCCCAGTTCTATGTATCTACAAACACCATGCAACCATGTCGCATTAAGGGATGCCTTCATCTTTTGACAAAAAACACAGCCGATTTTTATGCAATTTTCAGACAGCCTTTCTTCACGAAACACAACATCTATCTTTTTCAGTATTTTTAGTCACAGTTCAACCCGCACACTTCTAAAACAATACCTCCTTTTGATGTAAATGGGTTGACCCGAGCCCACAAAAGAGAGAAGATCGAAGCTAAAAGTATTGACCAAACCACGATGATGGTGGGAAGCCTGTCTTGTTTCCCCATCAACCCCTTGAGGAAGGGGTAAAGATGAACAATGACCCAGAACGCAAAGAACAGTCTACCAAATAGAGGCCCCCATGAGTCATATCCATTGGAGATGGCATCTGAAATCCCAACTATGACTCCAATTATGTTGATCAACAACAATGTCATGGGAGGAATCAATAATGACGTCCACTTGAATATGTACAGCTCGGAAAATTCTCCATCATCTCCTCCTTTTGACGTGACCATGAAGTTTGTGTTAACACCTGCTAAAACCTTTAGCAGACCCTGAAACAGAGCAAATAGGTGTGATGAGACACCACCAATCACCCAGAACTGCTCATTTCTCCACCAGTCATGTATTCCAACACCTCCCCACTGCATTTCGAGGATACTGGTCACAGCTATGACTACAAAGAGGGACATGAAAAGGATACTGGCATAATTGCTAATCTGCATAAGAGAAAATCAGTATTAGCTGAAATTCCGGCAAGCAAGATTAAGTGCAGCATCCAAATTTTGAAATTCCCATGGTATGTCTAGCAATAAGTTTAAGACTAACATAGCTACAGCCCTAAGAGTCTCACTAGTATGTTCCAAACTAACTGAAATGCATCACCTAGCAGGATCTTTAATACCACAAAGGCTCTACCTGAAGAAGATCCATGACTCTAATTAGAGCAACTAAATTATGTTCTAATCATGCTCAGCCAATCCAATTTTGAAATACTAAGATGAATTTAAGCTCCGAAACCTGTTCTTAGAATTAAAAAGAGAAAATAAATTTCATAATTATAACAACAAAATTTATTGCTTGCAGTTTAAACACCCCCACCAAAAAAAAAAGAAATGGGAAAGAAAAATAAAGAACCACATCATATGAGCTTTCCTTTGATGTAGTGAAAGCAAGTTGATAATGATCACTTGTACTGTGACCTACAAGCAGTTCTAAACTTACTGGTTCCAGCTGATTATTTTTCTATGCCAATTGATACCAAAATAGTTAGGAAGTATGCATGTCATAAAGATATGCAGCTTAGGATTACCTCAGGGACAATAAACTTTCCAGTAAGGAGACAGACAGCTGGCAAGGTGCAATAAATGAGCAGTGGAATTGATGTCAAAGGGTACACAACTGAGGCTATGTAAGAAAAGCGCTCCAGGGGTTTTAATCCACAGCCATACCCATACCATATAGGGCAATGCCTGCTCAAGAAAATTTCAACAGATCCCAGAGCCCACCGTAGAACCTGGTGTAGACGATCTGAGAGGTTAATAGGGGCTGAACCCTTAAATGCAGGCCTTTTGGGAATGCAATATACTGATCGCCAGCCATGGCAGTGCATCTTGAAGCCCGTTAATATATCCTCCGTAACAGAGCCATATATCCACCCAACCTGGATGAAGATTGGAATTGATGAGCATCACTATAATACATGCAATATTTCAAAAAAATAAAAGCTTCAAAAGACAGAAATTATTAACTTCAGAACTGTTTCTACGTACTTCTTTCCCCCAATCTGACTTATCTTCATAACCACAACTAATGACATGGATGGCTTCTTTCAAGAGTGATGCAGTAGTTGCTCCTTTTGGAACTCCTCCATCCTCCATAAGTGTTGAAGCTATGAAAACTGGTGATTGCCCAAATTTCTTCTCAAATTTGATTTGTGGCATAAGGGATGACTTTTCATTGTCTATACCTGCAATATGTGATGATGGCACTATAAGCGATAAGGGTCTAACATATCTACTTTAAGCAAGAGAGCATGCATCCAAAACAACAAAATAGGGGATTGATTCTCAGTTAATTATAATATATCTGGAAATATCAAGGTCAAACTTAGATGGGGACCAAAAGTCTGCACAGGAGACTATTCTGAGACAATTGATGGTTACAACCTAAGAAAGGGATTACACGCAATGAGAACAAATCTGTGAGACAATTTGCAGATGCATGCTAGAAGCCAATTTGAAAACAAGACTTACCTTCAATTCCCTCCTCAATATTTTCTAGAGCATGTATCTGCTTTGAAACCTCCTGGTTGTTTTTCTTCTTATCATTGGACTTTGCTTTCCTATTTCTCCTTTTAGATTGGCAACAGCAGCAGCAGTAGCACCATTTTGGCAAACAATTACATGTCTTTCTTGGAGGCTTTTTCTTGACAGGGGCATCATACCCATAAAGTGCCTGCCTCCTGAAGACGCATCCAGTTCCAACATAAATAGGTCCTTGAATTCCATCCAGTCCTTTCATGTTGATCTGTTTTCAGAAAAATAAAAAGATATTATCTTTTCCTTTTAAAAGAGACATGTCAGTGAAACATTAAAGTTTTCCAGTCTATACATACATCAAAAAATACAACATTGCGATTTGAGTATCTATCATGACGATCAATGCCATCGAATCTTTGAGGAAATTGGACATAGCAGATTTTCTTTCCTGAAATAGGGTCCATCATGAAGCACATAGCTTCACGAAGAGCCTTGCTGTTGTTTATATAGTGATCACAATCAACATTCAGCAGGAAAGGAGCATTGGAGATGATAGCAGAAACGCGCACCTTCATTAATCAGCCAAAAATTATTAACAATTAGATAAATCAGACAACAGACAGATCAGAGGACATGCCAGGCTGAGAGGCTGTGTGTAGTGTGTGCACGCATGAGAGAGAGAGAGAGAGAGAGAGAGGTACCAAAGCATTCATGGCCCCAGCCTTTTTGTGGTGATCAAATCCTGGTCTCTTTTCACGAGAAACATATATTAGACGAGGTAATTCATTACCTTCAATATCACGAACACCATCATGACCAAGGAAAACCTATAGTAAAGAGCACCCAATTTTTACCATGTTAATGCATAAGTGGAAATAGCAGAAGGATGGATTGCATCTGAACCAAATCTCAAACAGCATATAAAGAAAACATTTCACCTGGATCATTCCAGGATGATCCCTGACACTGTTTCCTGGCCATGGAGTCCCATCCTGCATTGTCCAACCCTCCTCTGGAACCTTTTGTGCCATGGCAACCAAGCCATTTATTCGAACTTTGAACTCTTCATATTCCCTCTGTATCAACAAATTAACAACACCAGATATGAATCATCATTTCTTGAAACCAATTGAAAACACTTTTTTAACAAAAAATGCCATGCATATAATAATAAGGAAATAGTATTTATATGAAGTACTGTTTTCTTTTTCATAATGCAAATGGACAACCTCTCTGCCTCCTAATTTTATGCTTAAGGAATGCAATCTCTCAGTCTATAATTGGTGTCATGTAGTGTTTAGAGTAGGCTAATCAAATGGCAGGCACTTGCCAGCAGCAAACATAATAGAGAAAAGTTACAAACCTTCATGGCACGGCGTTCCCTAATGAATGTTGGATCTACTTTATCTCTCAAATAGTCAACTTTCTGAGCAAAATACCATTCTGGAGCCCGGGGTTCAATGGTGAATTTCTTACAAAATGGTACCCACTTTCTTGCAAATTCAGATGTCTCAGAGAGAGCCTCAAAAGTAAGCATGGCAGCCCCATCATCAGAGACATAGCAGGCTACTTTATCAACTGGATAATCTACAGAAAGGATAGACAGAACTGTATTTGCAGTGATAAGTGGTGGCTCTTTCATGGGATCAACAGTACTCACAAATATGTCTACAGAAGCTAGCTCAGATGGCTTCCCTTCCTTCTCATACCTAAAAAAAACTAATAAGGTAAGTATAAAAATACTAACTGAAACTTAATTCTCTCTAACATGCACACATGTTTAGAGTCAGAAAAGAAGGGAGGAGAGGGAGGGAGAGAGCAATTGAGATGCACAAAGAGCAAAAGTGGGGAAGGGAAGGGAAGGGAAGGGAAGAAACAAAGATGAAATCACCTCAATGATAATCGATCAAGGTATGTTTCACGTTCAATTGGGTACCATTTTGGGAACTGATCCAGTATCCATGATACAGCGAACCATATTTCACAGATGACTGAAATAAGCCAGAGCACATAAGCATCATTCACAGGATGCAGAATTCTATAGTTAAAAAATAACCCAAGGATCGCAAGTCGCAGCAGGATTATTAATCTGTATGGGTTTATCTTGCTAGAAGGGATTGGTAGTTTCCTTGAAAGAGGCTGCCTGCCTTCATCCATCCTACAATAACACATAAATTTTACATATTTAGTTGAAACTGTCATGAATGTGAAAAAGCTGGTGTCAATGAATTCAACTACTTCTCTAAAATTAGCCTATTGAAGTTGATATTGATTACTATCATGTTTGATGCACAGACCTTTCAACACAGAAAACTGGTGCATTCATGTGCTCACAATGTGAAAGTAAAACATATGTAAAGCAGTAACAAACTATAAAGCCAATAAAACATTAGTTAAAGCAAACATATAAGAAATTGATATCTTTTATGAAAAAAGAAAATGGCAAAAAAATGATTCACGATGAAGATGCAGATAGTCGTATCATTGCAATATAATAGCTACAAGATATACCTTGAACCACATTTATGATTAACTGTGGTGGATTGCAGCCAAAAGAGCATAGGATAAAACAATTCAAGCTAGCAATATAATTCATGTGGTGTTTCGATAGTGGAAATATCTTCTAGAGATCAATTCATTTAAATATACATTCTCATATTACATGTTTACATGAATGGCACACACCATAACAGAAGGTTACCAGCTGAATCTGGTCACATCAAGATAGCATTGGATGACTCAAATCTGTTAATAGAAATTTGACTCTATAATACAATTTGAAGATGATTTTGGTTTCATTCTTCTGAACTACAAATTAATGATAAATAGATGAAATTATTTAAATGTTTTAGCAGAAGCGAAAAACAACACCTATGTTATATAATTAACCACGAATACCCTTAATGATTAGCAATTCAGGCTTTAGTTTAACCAGCCAGGTCCTGTTCTGAATCAATTGACAATTTCTATATTCTTGTAACCCAAAAAGAAAGAGGAATCTAGTAAAAAAACAATTGCATGAACAAGGTTCTATAATTTAAACATACTCAGACCTAGCAATAAAGAATTTCAGTATGGTAAAATGCACCTACATTGGCAAATCAGGATCCTCAAACTCATCACCATTAATTCCTTCATGCTTAACCACCTGGAGTTTCTCATTCTGTTTTTTCTTCCATTCCTCCATTCGTTCCTTCCATGCAACAGTTCCATACCCATACACTGCCAAATCTTTCTTAGGATCCATTGGTCTGGGCGGCACTGGAATATCAACAAAAGAAACCATATTAGGTGCTAGACTGAACAAGCATGTAAATCAGATTAGAGTTCAAAGAATTACAACAAATAATCTAAAATTAACTAACAAGTGCAAAAGTATTTCAATTAATCATTTGAAATTAAATTACAAGTTCTCATACATTTCTACCAATCATACAAAATAACTTACAAGTCATGGAAGGATCAGGAACTGGCATTGGATGGACACGTTTTCCACGACTCATAAAGGGAGGAATGATAAGTGCATGCTTATCGGAGGAAATCCCAACATCCTTCATTAGTAATAATTAATTAGATATGTCAATCACCAATGTAATAGCAAACTTAAACGAACAAAATTTTGACTGCATAACTAATTTACCTCTTGGCCATATGTCAGGAGAGGGATCTCCGTAGCAACAGAAGCAGCATCCAGCTCCGCCGGGGTGCTTATCCCCGAAACATGAGGTTGGGAACCTCGATTGATATTTAGTCGAGCAGAAAGCATGGCAGCAGCAATATGGTGAGGGTCTCTCCTATCATGGTTTGCAATATCGAACTCATTCTCCAAATCATCAGCACCATCCTCCTCCTCATCCCCTTCCACACGGGGGCAACCTGGAATAGGTCACACTGTTAGCTAAAACTATTACCAATTTGCTCTCTAAGGGGTTTTTACTAGAAGATAAACTTATGAAGACTCACCTTTAATGCGCTTGTATCTGGTTTTACATTGAGGGCATGCTTGATTGCCCTCTCCTCTTTCATATTCATAGCAAGGCCTGCATACTGGGAATGCACACTCATTGCAGGCAACAAATGGTTCCCCATCAACTGAAATCTCTATCTCATCCCCACAGATCTGGCAAATCTGCCCGCTTAACTCTTTAACAGATGTCACCTGCAACTCATAGTTACATAACTAACAATGTCAAGCGCCATTAGATCATGAAAATTGCAAATTTCAAAACACCGCATAATAGAGTTTAAGCTACCCTAAATCCCAACGAATAAGTGTTTTCAAAAGCTTAAATTACAAAATTTATGCAAAATCAGAGTTGCTAATTCCCTCTATTGGATGCATCTACCAGCTCCGAGATCTACAAAGTATAAACTAAATTACACAGTTGGGATAACAAGGAATGGTTAATGAAAATTGGTTCAGTCGAATCTAGACTGCATGTAACATTATACCAAAAAAAAAAAATCCCACCACAAGAGAAGAAATCTTCCGGGAATGTGATAATCTATCAAGCTGAAGAAACAACCAATAGAAGCAAGAGTAAAAATTTTTACTACTCCACAAACCAGAACTAAGAAAATAACCGTCACCAAAGTCCACAAATGGGGGTCCCAAAACAGCTTCAGTTACTAAAATAAGTTCCCAAAACAGCTCATTTACCAGCTCTTTCTCCTCCAAATTCCTACATTAACTGTCGGTGTAGCTCATAGCCAGTTGACAAAAAGCTTGAAAAGGAAAAAAGAAACAAAATTTGAAGTCACTTACTCTTGCAATCTCATCAGCATTGATGAGAACAAACTCATTCCTGTTATGAGAACCAGCAACAAGTCTTCCTTTGGTATCCATCTGGCTCCCAACCTCAACAACTCAAAGCTTCAAAAACAAGAGAAACCAACTTCACTATACCTTTCTCTCTTTCTCCTTCATCACTCAAAACTCATAAAGATCCAAGCTTTACCCTGCTAGCTCTCTCTCTCTCTCTCTCTCTCTCTCTCTCTCTCTCTCTCTCTCTCTCTCTCAGGCACCCATTACAAGGAACAACAACCCCCTCATTATACAATGAACAAAGAACATAGCTTTAGAAAGAGGTAGAGAGCCAAATATAGAAATACAGCTACAAATAAAATAAGATGTCAATTATTATAATAAAGAAATAGAAATAGTATAATACTACTATTAAACAAAAAAGAAAAATGTTTTTGTTTTTGTGTGACTGTGTCCGTTTATTGATTGATTCTTTCCTTGAGAGAGAAAGAAAGAGAGAGCTTTGCTAACAAATGGACCTCTCTGTTAAAATGAAAATGAAAACTTTGGGTGGTGTTGATCTGTGACACGAGTCTCATCAAAAGCTTCTTATAGAGAGAGAGAGAGGAGAATATGAAAGAAAAGAAAATTAAAATTCAACGCTTAACACTCAAGGGACGAGATAGGGACACGGACAAGAACAGATCAGCAAGAGAGAGGAGAAACCAAATCATACAGATCTACTCTACATTACATTACATTTACAAAGTTCATTGTGTTTTTTTTTTCTCTTACATGTAGAAAATTTTGCTTACTTCCCATCTGTAAAGTTGTCTACAGGTAAAAAAGATATATCTGTTTCGAAGAAACTAAGCTACTGAGAAGTTACAATGACGTTTTGAGTGGGACCCAGATTTTTACTTTGTTTTTTTTAGATAGGTTTGGGAAGGTGGAGGTGGTGGGGCCAGGCAGCTGCCCCCCACCGTACCATGGCGGTCTGCTGGGCGGTGATAAAGGGTATTTTTGTAATTCTGATACTTGGGTTCTTTTTTCTTTTTGGATAGTAAGTTTTGGAGGGTTTTGTTCGCTCACTCACTTGGCAAAGGGAGGAACGAGGATTCCTTTTAGACACGAGAGAAGAGAATTAAAAGTTAAAAGTACACACAAAAGAAGAAAAGAAAAAAAAACCAGAGTTTAGCTGAGTTGAGGGAAGTGTCACATTGAACAGGACAAAATTCTCGCGAGAAATTGGGGCGTGGAAGAGTTTTGTGAAATGACCAAAATGGGCTTAGGATTTGTATAGCAGAAGCTTTGGGATGGGAAAACCGATCAATGACGATGAGAAGAGCTCCTTTTTACAAGGGACGGTTCTTTTCCATTTTGTGTTGTACCTGAAACGGAAAGGGATGAATTCAGTGCTATAACCTAACTTCTTCTTCTTATTATTATTATTACTTTTACGTAACTTAACTCTTTAAACTTGCTAATAACATAGCCACACTAATTATAACAACCAAAAGTTGCCCATCTCTTTTGCTTTTTCGGGATCAAGGTTGGATTTGTAGCTTAGTAGAGAAGCAAAAGGGCTATGGGTGTTAGTCTCGTGGTGGATCAGACGCCCACTGGTGCCATCCACTTTGGTCCTCTCAGGATAATTACAACTTCTTGACTTAACAAGTATTTTACCCAAGACAAATGGTATTGCTATAAAATTAACGAAAAGTGTCCAACCATACGTCTTAATGTAATAGTTTTTAATTCCGTAATGCATTTTAATTTCACTAAATTTATAATTGAAGTAATAAAAAGGATTATGCAATAATTTGAGTTTCAAGTATTTCTAAATACATTTCCACTGCAAATTTGGTCGCGAATTGTATAATAAGTTATATTCAAGAATTTCCTGAATAATACATATGTAACGGGAAATGATATTTCTATAAAATTAATGAAAAGTGTTCGACCACACGTCTCAATGTAGTCACTTTTAACTAGGTAATGTACTTTAATTTTATTGAATTTGCAAGTGACGTGATAGAAAGGGTTATGTAACAATGTGAATTCTCATAATTTCTAAATACATTTCCAGTAATGGGTTATATACATTTAAGAGTTTCATGAAAAGCATGTAATGGTGAGTCATTATTACGTAAGCTGATGATACAGCTGTTAATTAGTTGACCATCAACATTTTCATTTGACAAAAAATAAAAGAAATAAACCCTAAGTTGAACATATTTAAGACAAGTTCGAAAGTGTAGTTTCCTCGATTCCTAACGAATCTATATATTAATTAATTATAGTAAGAAAACACTTCCACCATGCCTTTTTCCTTCCTATAATCAATAAGCAGTTACAAAGTCGATTGCTCTAACGTTTCTTCGAGACATCATATAGAGTTTCCCATATACTAAATGTGCAGGCATAGGTAAAGATAAAAGCATAGTATATATAGATATGTACCTAATACCCTTTTTCTTCCCAATTAACATTTGCAGGCTATGCAATGTGTATTCTTCATACAATAAGGCCAAAAGCATATTCCTTTTCTTGATTCTGTTAGTGTCGGCAGAGGTTCTCATGTAAATATTTGCATCATATAAGTATGTCAAGTCAATCCTTTTCTATCTTTCTAGGAACAGAGACTAATTCCAGCTTAATTTTATTTCTCAACATAATATATATATATATATATATAATGATTGATGAA
The DNA here is from genome assembly GCA_036013995.1 of Theobroma grandiflorum. Classification (NCBI taxonomy): domain Eukaryota; kingdom Viridiplantae; phylum Streptophyta; class Magnoliopsida; order Malvales; family Malvaceae; genus Theobroma; species Theobroma grandiflorum. The sequence continues at coordinate 14,447,160 of CP142126.1, forward strand.
AATGCCAAGCCGGTTAACATTTAGGTAACAATTAAATGGAACATACAATAAATCAGTAACTTATATTTTATTTTTAGTGATAAATACTTAAAGTAGATCTACTAGTAGCTTATTGAAAAAGGGTCAAACCCACTTGAGCAATTTTTATTTAGTATTAGTGACAACTAAACACTAATTTCAAACCCATGTGAATTTTGTGTTTTAAATTATTATAAACCATCATTGATGGTGTAAATTTGTTAAAATGTGAATCACTGCCAGATCATTTGACTCGGTTATAAAATGTTATAATCTAGTCATATTATTTGGTTAATGTTAGGTATTGAAAGTTCATTTTCGTCTTTGATTATTTTGTCTTTCTCTCTCCCTCTCCACCCTGTCTTGCATTTTCTTATATAAGACCAATACGAAAAACAAAAGAGAAGATTTAAATTTAATTATTTTTTAATATCAATTAAATAATCTTTGGTTGGTCAATTGCTATCACAATCAAAATCATAATATTTCTTTATCAGCAGCTTGCATTTAGAGATGCAAATGTAATGTTGATATTCCAACAGCTCAAAAAATAATATATTAAAAAAGATATCAAATATATGGTTCCAATCTTGCTCTTGTTAGCATTTTATTAATTGTTTTTTATATTCTTGCAGCACTAAATCTCATCACTCCCTCTTTCTCTCTCTCTCTGTCTCCATAATAATTTCTTGCTGAAAAAAAAATTTATATATATAAATATATTGCAGTTAATTATGATATGTTTCCTGGCTTTCAATATATATATATATATATATATATTTCCAGTGATAGACAGTGATGGACCATCTGAAACTTAGGTCAGCCAAAGGCAATTGATTTTCTAAAATGGAAAAATAGTGGAAAACATTCTTTCTTTTTTATTTATTTCTTATTATTCAAAATAAAGTCCCATTGGCCCAAAACAAAGTGGGGGGTTTTAGGAATAGTATAAAAAAAATTAACCCTACATAATGCATCAAACACTTTAAAGGAAGGGATAGTGGGGAGAATATTTTCGAGGCTGTATTATAAGAATCCAAAGCCAAATAGGGAATTTAGCAAGACATTTAGACATCATGTCTACATGGATGCATCACATGTGCATAGTTCTTCTCTTGGTCTAAAAGTGACAGCTCTAAGGGGAAAATAATATTAGGCAAGTGGGCCAACTGTGGATGCTTCTTCTGCAGGTATCCTCTCCCTTAATTCTTTCTTCTTCTTTTTATTTAAAAAAAAAAAATTAACATTAACATGGGAAGTCTGTTGTTGAAGAGAATATCTTGATTAATCTTCAGATATAAATCTGATGAACTTTTGAGATTGTATTGCACAGTTTGCAATCGCAAAACTTGAGGAAATTATATCATTAATTAATTATGATAATTTTACACATTTCGTTTTTAGTCATAATTCATCAACATTTGGTTAAAATATGGACAGAACTTGCTTTTTAACACGTGACATGTTCTGTTTGTATCCTACTTACCAAGGTGTCGATGACCAATGAATTTGAAACTATTTGAAAAATCATTTTATATATATAAAAAAAATGAATTGTGTATATCAATATATTTTACTAAAAAGTCACAAATTAAAGATGGGATTAACTCTATAAACTCAATAGGGTCACAAATTAAAGATGGGATTAACTCTATAAACTCAATAGGGTGGTTAATAAAAGACAAAAGTTAAGTGAATGAGTGGCTGATATTCTAGCGTTCACTTATAGAAAGATTAGCATCCATAGTTAAGTAGCTATAGGATTTGAAATTTATCCCAGGATCAAAATAACAACAATGATATTGCATGCTCAAAGCTGGTAGTGTGCCTGCCATGAATGGAAGATAGATAGAAAGATACGATCAACACATTGCTCAGACTGTTGGTAGATAAGATTATAAAAAAGTGACATTATTAACATTAATTATCCTTTTTAATTTTATTATTATATTTAGTTTGCCTGGGTGGTACTGAAATGGGCAATAAGCCAAGGAGGAGGTCAATGAGTAATGAAAACAACCGTCCAACAGCATTAGCAAGTGACAGGCATTGTCATTTTCTTCAAGATGTGAGTTAGTTTTGTACAACTGTAGTCCTACAATTGGTTCATTGTTTGTCAGATACCCACCGACGGTTCTTCGACTCAAATCATGCGTCGGAAAATAGAATTAGTTTTTTTTTTTTTAATTTTTTCCCATCGCACGGCTATTGGCTGCCAAACATTGAGGTATTCACTCCAAGCCCTCGTCGTTAGGACATGATTAAAAGCAGACAAGTTACAGTTGGAGTCCTCACACATGTTTTGTTTAGCAGTGCCACAAGTTTCCTCTATTCCTTCCATCAAACTAGAAATTCGCCAAAAATGACCTAATTATAAGAGTTAATAAGAAGTAGTTACATGCATTTCTCATTCAAAATTAAGGTAAATTTTAAAACTCGTTTTGTTTTATAAATTTAAATCCTCTCATTTCAAAATTCACATTCGAAACGGGATTAACGAGGTACTTTCATTTGGGAACAATGAGCTACATAAATTAGAGTTGATAATTCAAAAGTTTTAGGTGGGTAGTCATCCTTCAAATTTTAATATTCTAACATGGTCCAGCCACAACTTTGGGTCATTAGAGGTGTCGGTGATGGTTTTCTTTTTCCATTTTTCTTCCAAATGTTAACACAAATGGTATATAGTACTCACCAATAACATATTTTCCATATTGGGAACATGAGTGTCATCTTTAAATTACATGTACTTAGTAGAAAAGAAAAGGAGGACCAAAAAGGGTCGAAAGGAAAAGAAATTAATAATTGCCAAGAATATGGAGATGGAATGATGAGACTGTGGATTGGCTTTTAGATTTCTTTTGTGCAACTCAACCCACCATATATCCATTATTGTCCCTCCCACTCTACTCTTTTGGGAGAGCTTTGAGGTCACAAAGGAACCCAAAATTTTGGGGTAGTTTCTACTTCAAGGGAAACAAAACCCAATGAAGCATGGCAAAAAGTTGATTGGTTCTAGCACTAGGATTTTGATGACCAATAATTAATTGGAAATGCACTTTATTTCTTCTATATTGGAAATCTATAAATTATCAGGTGGTTTCTATATATGCCACTCTTTCTTACTACTTTTAAGTCATTCCATTTTGGGCAAGGGATTAATTTAATTTAAGTAGCTTACAGCTTTGAAACTGTTTGTTATAAACTAATCTAAGGATCAAAATACCCTTTAAGCCATTTCCATTCAATTAATTTAGTTAATGGTTTTTCATGTATTCATGACTTGATCCATAGCAACCACCACCATTACTCTTTTACATTGAATTAATAATTAGGAGTAACCCAACCCTTTAACGTGCACGTGTAAGCATTAGATAAGCAAAACATGTTTCACAGAGTGAATTTTTTTATAAATTAAAAAATCTTATATGTGTATAAGAAAATTATTATTGAATATTACTTCACTCAATTGGATGTATGATATAACTCAAACCTTTGATGAATGTGATGTTTGAAGCTTCAAATTACATTGTTCAAGAAACAGAAGTAATTCTCAATTGAACAGAAAAGGTAGGGCTCGACCTAATGGTTATTATTTTTCTTAAACGAATTGAGGCTCAAAATTTGAATTCTTGATTCTCTGATACCCCTTATATATACCAAAAAACAAGAATTGTCATTGCGAATCAAATTAGTTCGTTCCATAAAACATCAAATTAGTTTGAACTTAACTAAATTAAAGTTACAAAAATTGATATTTTTGTGAAAGAAATCAAATAGATGACTCAAAAGATTAATAAAATAGTTAAAAAAATTAAAACCAAACTATATAGAACAGTGAATATTCAATCAGATTTCATTTTTTAAAGTTGAAAAATTAAGATTTGGTTCCATTGTGACTTGTTTTTATTTTTTTTATTTTTACTTGTTCTAAAGATACAGGTATAAAATAAAAGTAAATAAGCAAATAACTAATGAAGGCAATAATAATTTAACATAATTATTTTTGTACTAAAAAATAAAAATTCTTTATTTTTTCAAAACAATATTTACTTCTAGACCAAAATACTTTTTTTAAAAACAATTTACTTTCCATAACAAAATATTAATGAAAAATCAAATAGAACCCAAACTCTTCTTTCTGTCGTTCTTTTCCGTATTTTGACTCGTCCTAAGCTACATTGGCAATATTTTTAATACTTGGGCAAGGCCCACTTTGAGGGGTGCCAATAGTTTTATCTCACCTAAAAGAAAGCGCCACATTGACTGCTAATATGAAGAAGAATCATGTGGGAATTGGAAACTTTGGCTTTTGCATTGGATGCTTAATTCTTTTGTCGGCTGCCATCATTGCCCAATTCCACAACCATTATCCATCATTGCCGTGCTTCCTTCTATACGAATAAATTGATAAAAAGTATTTTAGTTTACACATGGCAAATTTCCACTTGCTGCCCATTGCCATGTAAATCACCACCAAGCTACAACATAGCGAGTCCTTAGGCTTTACATAAGCCCCTAATCAGCTTTGGGTGGGGGGAAATTACTTGTGAGTGCAATTGAGAAGAAAAAAAGGACAATGGAGTGTATTTGCCAACAAAATTACACTGTAAATATAATATAATTACTTTGCAAATAAAATAGTATTACACTTCACAATTTCTTTTTGAACATGAAATATTCCTTTTTTCATGACTTCATTTTCCCTAGGAATTAGGATTAGGATAGATGGAACGCTCTTTGTCGTGTAGATGGATGAGAACATGAAACTTCAAAATTTGCACATTGAAATTATCAAAACTCATATTTGCCATCAGCGATGGCAAACTTGTGGAGTTCGATGAGCCGACGAAGTTGATGGAAAGAGAAGATTCTCTGTTTGGGCAACTTGTCAAGGAATACTGGTCCCATTATCAATCTGCAGAGTCGCATTGAAGTTCTTAAAACTTTTTCATGGGCAAACTCATTTCACCCCAGTTTGATGGAAAAGATGTGCAATTAAGAAGTAGGATGTATAAATTAAATAATAAATGTTGCTGGGTTAGAAAGGAAAAGGAGAGAGGGAGCAGAAGTTCTTGTTGTAGATTTTGCAGATGTTCTCAAGGGAATCTGCCTGGTTGGGTAACTGAAGACCTACAATACAGAGGACAGATACTATACTTGGCTTCAGAGGAAGCAGGAGAGAAACGAGATTGTCAGACTTTTCAAGAGAAACAAAAAAAATTATGGGCTTTGTATGTGCTTTCAAACATCATTCTTCCTCGTTTCTCAAGGCAATGAAACATAATTGCCTATCTTTCAAAAAAAAAAAAAAAATAGCTATAATATAAATGTGCAATATGTAGGGGCGTACATGAGATAGTTCCTAGTCCTATATGCAACAAGAAAATAGTACTAACAATTTGATTTACACGAATTAATTTATTTATCTTTTTATATTCATATAATGATAGAAATCATATACAATCTTATATTACTATTAGCACAATCATACACAATCTTATATTACATTTCATGTAAATTTAAAGTGTTACAATAACAACCTGCACGTGCACCCTTATTATGAAAAATTTAATCTTAAATGGGTTTTGTTTTGTGTACTTTTTAAAATATAACAATTTAAAATGATATTTTTATTAAATTCATGAGAATTACATTCTTTATCGATGATTGAATTTAAGATAAAAAATATTTTATAAATATAATAAAGATAAAATATTCTCATTCTTTAACTTTTAATCATAATTTTACATAAGTTTATTAGTTTTCGAAAAGGACAATTCACCTCAAAAAAATATCTCCTGCTAGACATATAAATTCAACCGTTAGTCAAAAATTAATGTTTCTGTTAATTTGATGAAGTGATAATATTAAAAAGATAATTTTACCTTTTATTAATTTTAAAATTTTATTCTTATATAAATTATAATTTTTCATTTAAATTTTTTCTCTTACAAAAAAAATCTCTCCTCATGAGAGGGGAGCACCTATCATGGGGTAATTAGTTGACGAATGGGAGTATTGTCGATCAACCACATTATTTGAAAAAAAAATGAAAGAAAAAAAAAAGTATTTTAGTTTTTTTATATTTTTTTTATTAATGATGGTTACATTTTTAGATCTCATTGTTCATTTTAAAAATTAATAAATTTATATAAAATTATAATTAAAAATTAAAAAATAAAAATATTTTATTCATATAATAATATTTTAACGAGTGTTTTTACACTACTAATCACGAACTCACATTGAATACATAAATAACAAAAAATGAAAATATGTAAAGACTCGACGTAGAGTGTTTGAGAATTCAATGCCTGACAAATGTGCAAATCATGGCTTCACCTAACTCACAATAAGCTCAATTAAGATAAAATTAGACAAAACATTAAAGAGTGTGGGAAGATGAAATGTTGAATTGATATTTAAAGGAAATATATTTTCTCATTTAAGACAACAAATTGATAATGAAAAGGATGATCTTGCTTTCATGCATTCTATTATGAAAATATTACTTCAATGAAAGAAGCTGCAACAAAATTATAATGAGAGTGATTGAACAATTTCCTCAACGCAGTCCACTTGGGAGAAAAGGACAAACCTTTTCCACGTGGCAAGTAGCATGGGGTGTTTATCATCTGGTTTTTTATATGAAAAAAAGGAAAAACAATGAGGAGGATAATTAGATTGGATTTTTGATGTAACACCTTATTAGCCATGGTTCTCAAGTTTTTTTTTTCTTTCTTTTTCCTTTTCAAAACAGTTAAAATCATTGATTTAACACCTTGGTACTGATCATAGTACAAAATAACCAAACTATGACACGTGTAAAAGAGCACAAACACGTGGAAAAGTGGGTTCCAGCAAATTATGAGGAAATAACAGTCTCATATCTTCCGTCGGTGGGAGAAATAAACCATGAAAAATAAATTTTCTTGTAATAATGCAATCAGCAAATCAGGCTTAGCGTGCATCATCACTGATCAAAGGACCACGAGATATTCTTAGATCTGGAGGTTAATATGAAGACAGAGTGTCATTGTTGTGGGTCCTGATTCCCATTGTTTTTGGTTTCTGGGAGAAGGTCAAAGGGAACCGCTTGTGACCGGTGATTCGTCATTTGTCTGTCGCTTTCACTAGCTGTCACCCAGAAAGTGCGTCCCTCCGAGAGTCTGAGTGTTCGTGATTAGCTGATGTCAATTTATACAGTTCAATTTAATACTAAATTGATATTTTTATTTTTTAAAATTAAAAAAATTCCTTTGCAGTTAGCTATTTGGTCGGCGGGGTTTAAATTAAGTTGGGGTTTGAGAAAAGCCCGCGAGGGCTTTTGTGATTTTGCCCACCAAACGGGCGGGAAACAGCAGCGGGTTAAAAGGCCCGAATCAAAATTTTTAAACATAATAGTTAAATAAGATTTTAAAAAAATTAATTTTTTTTATTTTTTTATTATGTTCCATAAAGTTTCTATAGTTTATTTTGAGGTAAATAAGTCTTTATCATTAATGATTGATTAATTATTATTATTTAAAATATCATTTATCATTTTATATTTATATAATATTGATATTATATTGATGTAGAAAATGAAAAAAGTCACATAGTCATATTATCATATCAAATTAATATATTATATTATCATTAATTATGATATGTCAGAATGTTAAATCATTATCAATTATGATATATTAGCATGCTACATTAATACCACGCTGTATAAAATAACAAATGACATTTTAACTAAATCAATCATTAATCATAAAGGTTTATTTGTTTTAAAATAAAAGTATAATGTCTTATTTGGTTTAAAATAAAAATATGAGAATTTAATTGAACATAATAAAAGTATAAAGACTTATTTAAAATTTTTAAAATAATTTAGAGACTTTTTTTGGATATTATACCAAGTTTTTATTTGTTGCATCTCTATTTCAATTTTGAAATTAAGAGTATGTTTTGCCCAATATTTTATCAAATCTTTTAATTATTCATACTCTTTTATCATTATTTAAAAAGGAAAATGAAATACTTATTAGAATTAAAATTGATTATTTTAGTCCAACATTTATAAATTGATCCTTTAATAATGAAGTACTAAAATATTATACTCCCTTAATCTTATTTTCTTTTTTTGTATATGTCTCAAAAGTCAAAGTTATGTAATATTTTTTTTACCCTTCAAAAAATGTAGTATTTTTTTTATTTTTAAATACTCAATATTCATAATTTTTTATATATCATATTTATTTTTCATGATTCTTTTTTCCTTTTTTATATTAAAAATTAATGAAAATTAATAATATTATTAAAATTTTAAACAATTTGATATAAAAATACAATTGTAGCTGTTTACATTTTTTTTAAAAAAATTATTGTGTCATATCAAGTATGAACAAAGAAATATAGGACGGTTGAGTACAACATTTAAGAATTTTAACTGAAAACTATGATTTTGCTTTAATCTTATATTGAATGGACTAAATTTTTACAAAAAAAATAAAAATAAAAAGAAAAATCCTCAAAAGTGTTTTAATTTCATAGGATTATTATACATTTGACCATTGTTAATTTTTATGTATACTTGATTTATATTAATCTAAGATTTATTATAAGTTTTAAGTATAAAATTATACTTGATTCTTGATATATGATTACATAGCGAAAATAATATTAATAACATTAACTGTTAACATTCAATGTACTAAAATTTTTCTAGAATTCCTAGCTTCTTAATTATCACTGAACTAAATTATATATGGTTATTATGGCAATGTATTGTGAGTTTATTTTCTCCTCCTAAGTTGTAGAACAATCTTCGCTCTCCATATGCGGGGTGCTTAAAAAACTAGTAAATAAATGCCAAACTCCAAGATAAGTGGGTGAATTACGAGAATCATGCTATAATAATGTCAGTGTTAATTAATTAGTACAAGTACCTTAAAGGTGTGGCCTCGTGGGATTAACCTCTAATAAACTACAACCACAATCCCATTTCATTGCATTCAATCATGGTTGATTCCAATTTTTTGGCTTTGTGAAATTAAGGTCAAAAAAAGAAAGAAAAACTTAGCCATAAGTACCCACGATGATGACTACCTGCAAGAAAAATAAAAAATAGGGTTAAGATTTTTACTAGATTCTTAGATGCATTATTCTTGAGAAAAGGCTACTAAGAGAAAGGAGGTGCTTTGGGCTTTGTACCGATCAATCATCGATTCTTAAGATGCTAATTATATTTTAAAGAGACAAGTATGCACTGGAAAGTGAAAGTGGAAAGTGCATTTCTCATGATAACTGGCGGATTCGAGATTTCATGTTTAGAAATGCAGAGTCGAATATAAAATAGTTATACTATAAGTTTTATATTTGATAAAAATATAAAATAAATTAAATGAAAAAATTTTATATAAAAATTATATAAATAAATTTTAAAAATTATTTTAAAGAATTAATTTTAATAAGTTATTTAAAAAAATTAATTAATATAATTATTAATAATTTGATAATGACAATAGTTTCAATCTTTAGATAAACTTAACAATAACCAAAAATTAACAAATATAATAACAAAAATCTTAATGTGAAGCAATCTTTTGAAAAATATTAAGGACTATCAATAAACAATTCAATGGGAAGTAATTTTTTAAAATTAATCGCAAAAATTAAGTATAATGTCAATAAACAATTAAATCAAGAAGTAATTCCGAATAAAAAACTTAATTGTTCACATAAATCTAAGTAAACAAAACACAAATAATCTGTAAAAAAGCAATTAAGCAATCCTTAAATAAATACGTAATAACTAATTTTAAGTGCTTAATCAAATCCTTACTTTGTTGCTTTTAACAAAAAATGATTAACACAGTAAATTTAAAATCAAAATCACTAAGTAGAAATTATTAAATAAAAAAAATAAAGTTAAAAATATTAAAAATAAAATAAAAAAATAAACCAAACTTACCAATTATCATAACATGAAAATTGAGTTACTAATAAGAAGTTTTTTGCATAAAAATATTAGCAAACAAAAAATATAAAAAAATTATTTTTTTGTTTTTACAGTATTTGGCAAAAAAAAAAGAGAATAAAAGAGTTGTTACGAGACTTTAAAAAAGTGAGGTTTGAGAATAATTATATTATAAAAAGTTTTATTTTATCTCATTAAAATTAGTTATTTAGTTATTGACAAATTCTTGTGGGATATCTCGTTAACTAAAAATTTATTGTAGAAAAAAAATTATAAATTTTTTTTTTTAAAAATAAATTATAAAATTTTTAAAATTACTGAGGCGGTAGAACTAGTCCCCCTCCCCTCGAGATTTGATCATGACACGTGGGTTCAAGCCATATGAGTTGTCGGATCAATTCCGAAAACTGTTGAAGGTGGTGGACGAGACGTGGAGGCTGCTGGGCCAGTTGTAAACACGAAAGTTCAGCACGTGACACATTCACAATGTTGAAACTCTTTTTATTTTGTTTCTAATTTTTTCAATTCATAAAACGTAAAACTAATTTAGTTTTACAGCGATATAAACGAATTGATTCTCAATTTCTAAATATATATATATATATTAAGGGTTTTTCTATTTCTTTATTATTATTAGATTAAGACTAAAATACAACTTTCTGATAATGATCCAATGATCCATTGGAACCCATTACCTAATAGTTTATTATTATTTTTTAATTGGGAGAACCCAAACAGAAATCAAACTTTGAATTAGGAACCAAAATTTTGACCTGGACAAAACTTTTGGTTTTTCGGAGGAAAAAGAAGTAGGGAAAGTATCGTGGGATAGTGGATATACAGTCAGAGCCGTTTTCCCTAAATTTGGAATCTGTATGTGGGGTTATGGCAATAAAATTTTAGGCTTTCATGAAAATCAATGCACCTGTGAAATCTGAAACAAATCTGTCGTGACCTGTTTCCGGGCGTTATGCTCATGAGCTCTAACTCCTTTTCCCAATGAAATAAACAAGTGGGAAAAGCTATGAATATGTTTTTCAACAGGACATAGTGACTCATCTGCTCTACCACTCACAGTTCATCGGTTTTCAACACACAGATTTGGGTTTGCAGTTTCAAATAGATTCTCTAAGATGAACCATCTGATTATTGGGATTTTGTAAGATTTCCACAACTTCTATATTTGCAGGCTGTTCTTGTGACTATGTGATAGTCCATTAGTAGAGGGTAAGTTATAGCCAATGAAAGCAAGTTTCTTAAGCCGGTTTTGATGAGCAGGTGGCATGTCAAAAGATGGTAATTGGGCTTTGAATGACGGATAATTTAATTTCCTTCGGCAGATTACTACTTCCTGGTTATCAAGTCGTTAAGATTTAGGCATCATCCGGTGCAGGGGCAAGGGGCTAAGCCCAAAGTGTTCAGGCGTTTTTCACTGACCTTCCGAGCCCATTAAGAACCACAAGAGAAGAGAAAATAAAAGGATTCCGACCTGCCGGATTCGAACCAGCGACCTAAGGATAGCCAAGGGTGCAACCCACTACAGTCCTCCGCTCTACCAACTGAGCTAAGGTCGGTGCTGAGACTTCTGGGATTCAAGCACATATCTTGCCTTTAAGAAGGTCTTGGAAACCGTTCCTGTGACAAATATACCAGTATTAATTTATACCTTAATTATAGCCACTAGTTAAGTTATTCAATCTCTTCAACTTTTCATAATGATAGAATTAATCATATAAGCTTTTCATGGTCCCTTTCATGTAACAGTCGGTTAAATTCAATCCCTATATAATCTATCTGGCTTCACCAAATTTCTTCACACATTTGTCATGCAATATCATTGCTCTTCACAAATGGCCGATACTTTCAAGCTCTTCTCATGCCTCACTGTTCTTCTAGCTCTAACCATGGCGACGCTAAGCCAGGCCCGACCCTTGGATACCCCCAAGCTAAGCCTCGTAGCTCGACTGAAATTGGATGAAGAATCACCAAGTTGCTGGGAGTCTTTGATCCAGCTTCAAGCATGCACTGGGGAGGTTATCTTGTTTTTCCTGAATGGCGAGACTTACCTTGGCGATGCCTGTTGCCACGCTATACATACCATTGGCCAAAAATGCTGGCCAAACATGCTGGAAACCCTTGGCTATACCACGGAAGAAGGTGACATTCTCCAAGGCTACTGTGATCATGAAACAGCCAAATCTCCTCCATCTCCAACCTCATCATCTGTGAAATCTATCAAGGTTGTTAATCCAGTGAAAACTCTGCTCCCTTGAGTGGGGTTAAATTTATCAAGTCTTGATGTTTTATATTATGTGTCTTGTCTGCAATGGTTTAGTCAGAGTCAGTTTCTTGTTTTTGAAGTTGTTTGCAAGTTGAGAGTTATCAATGAAATTATTAGTTTCATTGTGTGGCTCAATTTTATGTCCCAGGCCTTCAACAATTGAAAATCTACGTCTTTACACAACCAGGAACTTCGATTTTTCTTAACCTGAATATATTTCTCAGCCAAATATATATAATTTGATCCAGTTTCTTCTAAAAAGAAAAGGATCTTGATTAATGGTATGAGTTAAAGGTCAACAAGGGATGTTCATTGTTAGCTACTAGTTCTTTTTATGCATCCATAATGCAGTGATATTGTATCAATCAAAGATAGGATACTATTTTTCTTCATTTCACAGACTAAGAAGTAAGAACCATAACGAAACTGATAGAAGCTAAAAAAATCCCAGCTAGGATAATAAATACAAACCAGTGGATAGGAGGCTAGAATTTGGAAAAGAAGATTTAAGAGTATCACCAGACCATAAACATTTCTTCCCTATCCACCCTTGATTTAGCAAGAGAATCTGTGAAGTAATTAGCCTTGCCTCCTTGAAGATATTCTCCAAGCATACATCACAATCATGACTTTAACAGAATCTCACGTTAAAAAGTACTCCAGAAATGTCCACGGACTTTCACTTTGACAAGAAGCAGTAGACTGATTCTCAGCCCTCAATCAAGCTGTTACTCCACTGACAGAGCTAACAGAGGGTTTAGACTACCAAAGAAACTCTAACAAACAGAAATTATCATTAAGATCTCTAATCCAATAAAACGAACGAAATCAAACAAGATACACCCCTCAATGATGGAAGAAAATTTCCTTTAACAAATCTCTGACTTTTTTTTTTAAAATAAATTTTGTCACACCTTAACTTTTAATCTAGAATTACACTAGCTGTCCGTTACAGCATACTAATTTCTTAATGACCTTTCATTTTATTTTGTAGTTGGTGTTATTTATGAGTTAGAAACCGATCAGTCTCATCAACTTCTCTGAATAACACACAGCCGCTAGAGTTTCCAGGCCTCTACGTAACTTATATACATCTCTACATATGTACGCTATCTTGATGCACAGGCTTATCATATTTCCTTGTTCGTCCATGATCTATCTTATCCCTGTCTCTCCCCAAATGGCTTCCCCTGTCCACTCTTCATTTTTTCTTTCCTTTTAGTTTCGAGCATTCACAGCCATGGACCGACACCTAGACCCCAAGTCCAGGTCACTTGTGGCGTGGTTATATTTAGACGACGAATCATCAACTTGTTGGGACTCTGTGATTCAGCTGCAATCACGCGCTAGAGAGCTTATTGTGTTTTTCCTCAATGGAGGAACTTACTTAGGCCACGGCTACTGCCATACTGTTCGTGCCGTAAGCCAACAATGCGGGCCAACTATCATGGATGCGTTTAGGTGTACCTAAGGTAGCTCAATAAATTCAAAAGTTTAAAATGAAATATTCAATGAAGGTTTTTTTTTATTAAAATTAAAAAAATTATTAAATTTTTATTCTTTTAGTTTTTTGAAATGCAAAATGTTTATATTTTTTAGCTGATTAATACAAAATTAACAATTAAAATTTGTAATTCAAATAAATCAACTATCACATAAAATAAAAATAATATAATAATATAATATAAATTAAAAATTAAAATAAAAAAATTTATAAATATTAAAACAATAATACCTAATTATTGAATGTTTATTGTATACTGCAAATGAGGTTCATAGTTTTATAAAGATAATAATATAACGAACTTCTTGTGTACTCTTTGGAGGAAAATTGAAGTTAAGAAAAGAAAGAAAAAGAGCAAATGAGAAAAGAAAAATTTAAAAGCAGATATTATATATTGAAAAAGAAATAATTGGTTTTATATATAAGAGAAAAAATAATTGTTAAAAATTATTAAATATATTGATTGAAAATAAGAAAAATAAATAAAAAAAATAATTATTGAAAATAATTAAATATATATAACTGTTAGTTGATTGAAAATAATATAATATTTTAGAAATTAGAAAGTGATGAAAAATTGATATTTATTAGATTCATAATTAAAAAAGTAAAAAAACGGATAATTTTATTAATTATTTTTTTAATTTTTACATATTTTTAATGTAATAAATTATATTATAAAATTATGAGATCTTCCCGAAGTACAGACCTAAAGCCATTGCATGGGTAACTTTACCCAAAGGCTGGCCCTGGGTGTACCTCGGACAAGACCGACGTACTCGAAGTCTACTGCAACCATGACCCATCATCGCCATCGCCATTGCTGCTAACCGTTAAGCCTAGTAACTAAGGTATCCTCAAAACTAATAGTATTTGATCCCTAAATGGATTGCTATCATTCTGACAATAATCGAATAATAATAACATGTAATCAGTCAAGCATGCTTTGAAATGTCTAGTATGTACATGCTAAATAACTAGAATAACCATGCTTTCAAGCAGCTGTATATAATTTATGCTTTAAATCCTTATATGTAGAGAAATTCAAGCACATTAAGACCAATAACCTAACCTTCCACTCCTAATCAAAGACACAAATTCACGAAATTCATACCCAAACACAAATTTGCACATATGAGAACTTGTACTCCGTCTCATGAGGTATCTACCTTCCAATACAACAATTTACACCCAGGAGCATTCTTCCTTAATTAACCATGTGAGGTTCTCTTCCCTACCTTTCACTATTCTCAGCATTGAAACTTACCTATGTTGATTACTCAATTATTTGACTTATAATTACCTGTAAAATTTTAAAATGCTAGTAGTGGATTATTGTAGTAAGAAAGGGACAATGCTATATAAAATTAAAAGACAAATTTCTTCTATAATTGAAAGACGAAAATCAGTTTTAACGAAGGATATCTTATAGAGTAATGCAAATGAAGATCTTCTTTCTGACCGTCTGTCTTAAACTAGTACTGAGAATACCATTTGATCCGCACAATGGCCAGCCGCCATAAAGTAATGTTGGCCAGGCTCCGTGAGAGCGACTGAGGTGTGCCCGTCGTTGTCAAAATATTTAGCATTAGTTGCATTGCAAGCGATGAACTTAAACTGTGTCACCTCTGCCACGCTATAACCTTGGGAAGCATCATAGTTAAACACTGTTCAATAAAAAGAAAGAAAAAAAATACAGCTTGTTAGTTAATTTCGATAGATGTTAAACACAATATTTCCCAAGTGTATATGGCAGAAAACAAACCTAGGGTGTCGCCTAGCTTAATGGACTTGCTACGAACCCAACTATAATAGTTAACAAGCGGCCTCCAACCAAGCTGGTCACCAACTGTGTACTCTGCAACCAAACTTGATCGTGCACAACATAGACTCAGAATTAGAGCCACGAACTTGACTGTGGAGCCTTCCATTAAGAGCATGCGTAAGCGAGAGAGAAGAAAAGTGAGCGGAGAGGAATGGTTTAGAGGGGATGATAGGCTTTGTAATGAGCAGGAATAAGGTGGTTGTTGGACAATGCCTCTTGTACTTCTTGCGTTATTATTTGGTTTTGCTTGTGTTCTATTTTTGGTTGCGCGTATAGCATGTGATCCTTGTATTTTCTTAGGCCATTAATTAATTGAAAGTTTTTTAGGAAGAAAGTAACAATATGTTTAGAAAGTTTAATACCATAAAGGAAAAGTAATCTACATTAATTTATTTTGATTATGTATTGCTTCTACGGTCTTATTCGAGTTATAATAAAACAAATTTCACATCAATTAAGTTTAAAATATTGAAAAAAAAATGGTTGCCTCTTGATTGTGTCCCCTTCCTTGCCCCTGTGTATAAATTTTTGTCATGTATCTACTTGATACATACTTGTAGCGTAAACAATAATTTATATAATATTATATTATTTTCATATCCGAACAAAGAGTAAATGGAAAGAAAAAAAAAAAACTCCCCATCATTTATCTTTTCATTCTTCCCTCTTTCACCTTATTTATCTGTTCATCGTTTCTCTCTCACCCTAAACTTAAAAAGACCAAGACTCTTATATGAAATTAACAATATTTTATTTTTTTTATGGGGGGGGGGGGGGGGGGGGGCAGGTCTCTTCTACTTTCAACTTTTGTGTTCATCTGATGATGACGAGGCATCATTTTAGTCATGCAAGGATTGTTCTTTCATATGGAATTCTTTTGCAGTGAATCACGTCTGTTTTGCTGGCCATGCATTCCCTTGCGTTTCTGCAGTGTACTGGTATAAAGAAGAGGATATAAGGAAAAGAGTGTGGTCTTCATATTACAGTGTGAAAATTTAGCTTGTTATAATCACCTACCTCTTTGTTTCATTGTAGTCATACCTATAATCTTGAAAAATCAGGACGAAAAGTATAATCAAATTATAATAATCCATGAAGTTTTGGCCTTTTAACTCATTGTAAATGACATAAAAAAGAATGAAAAGATAAATGATGAGATGAAAAGGTTTTAAATTTTATATTTTTTTTATTGATAGTTTTTAACTGTACTCTTTATTTGGATATGGAAATAACATAGTAATAAAAAAAATAATTGTTTACAGTTACAAGCATCAAGTAGTAGACAGATAATAAAAATTTGTAACTGTCCTAAAAGTTATCTTAATCCTTAATTTCTTAGTAATTTTTCATTTTCTACATGGTGATGTAGCTAAAAATGAAAAGATATCTGATAGCTCTTTTTAAGGGCAGTTCAATCTCAATTCCTCCAGTAAAGCATTCAAATTAGAGTAAGATGATCCACCTCCCTCCGCAGCCTTCCTCGCCATATCTTTCAATGCCCTGGCGCGGTTTCTTATACCCTCAGCTTCTTTGCCAACCATTATCCGAGTTACTGCCTTTTCTATATCTTCTTTGGTCACTGAAAATTTTGTGTCATCCACCCATCTATGCCATTCCTTGGCTCCAACATTCTCACCTATCTTTAGAACATCTGTAACCAGCTTCTCATTACAAAATTGTTCTGCATAAAGAGGCCAAGTGACCATTGGCACCCCAGCACTGATACTTTCTATTGTAGAATTCCATCCACAGTGTGTTATGAAACCTCCTACAGCTTCATGATCAAGAATTAGAACCTGGGGTGCCCATCCCCTTATCATCAAACCCTTCCCTTTCACCCTTTCCTCAAATCCTTCTGGCAGCCACTCTTGTTTCTCTCCCTTCTTCAAAACCCAAATGAAGTCCTGTCCAGAAGCTTCAAGACCCATGGCTATCTCATTTAGCTGACCAGCTGAAGACCTGAATAAGCTTCCGAAGCATATGTAGACAACTGAATTGGGTTTCTTTGAGTCTAACCATCTTAAACACTCATGCCTGTCAATGGAGGCTGCATTTCCTCTGTCGGCCTTATCTTCGTCGTTCTTGTTGCAGAGTGAAACAGGGCCAATGTGCCATGCCTTCCTTCCCAAAAATTTGGAGTAGTATTCTGAGTAAGCTGGATGCAGCTCATGGAAACTATTTATGATGACTCCATAGCTTGTCTGGTCTGATTTTAAAGCTTGATATATCAGCTTTTTCCTCTCATTCTCTGCTTCCTCTATAATATAAGTTGGAAGCTGGAGTCGTGTCATCTTTATTTGGTCTGGAAGGCCAGGCACATCAAAGGGTTCAAAATCAGATGCTATCTTTTTGTATGGTTCATGGCGCACTAGGCTTTCAAAGACAGAAAGAGCAAAGCAGCTTGTCCCATGAAAAACCAGCCTTGGAATCCCAAACTTGCCAGCAATATCTGTAGCCCATGGAAACGTCACGTCAGCCACAAGGCAATCCGGGTGGCGTTGTTCGAGGAGCTCTTCAAGTGGTCTATGAAGAAGGTTAAGGGCCTTGAAGAATTTGAGAGACATTTCTGGTGAAGTGATGGAACTCACATTCTCGCATCCTTGAGGCAAGCCAGCCTCAGCTGAAGGAAACTTGATTATGCAAGTATCGATGTCAGAGCCCGACTCCCTCTCTCTTTGAATTACATTAGCGAAGAGAGAAGCGTTAAGGGGAGTAGTAACAATTGTTACTTTGACTCCATTCCTA
Organism: Theobroma grandiflorum; assembly: GCA_036013995.1. NCBI lineage: Eukaryota > Viridiplantae > Streptophyta > Magnoliopsida > Malvales > Malvaceae > Theobroma > Theobroma grandiflorum. Next base: position 14,465,500 of record CP142126.1, read on the forward strand.
GCAAACAGTCTGGCCGTATCCACGGTTGGGATCATATGCCCATAAGAAAGTTGTGGGAAAAACATGATACGAAGCTGAAGTGAATTCGAGGCCATGCGATCTTTGTGACGAGCTCCAAGCTAAGATGAAAGTAGCAATTGCAAGAAGAATACGAGAGAGGAAGCAACAGAGGTAAATTGATTGGGGAATGATTCAGATGATGAGCATCTTATTTATTTACAATGCAAATGACGAAAATTAATATTACAAACACGATGGTGCTTGAACTTGAAGCACAAGAAATGTGCTTATAATTGACACGGTAAATGTCTGTTGAAGATCGTAAAATATAACTGACACAATCAAATATATATATAAGTGCAAACAACAAGGCTCGTTGCAGACTTAATATAAAATCAAGTAGATAGATCACAGCTCATGTTATTGGTTGTTAGTGGCTTACATGTCTCTATTTGTACCCAAAAAAAGAAATGCTTTTATCTTAGGAAATTTTGATTAAAAGAAAAGAAAAGAAAAGAAATATGATCTCAGCTTCAGTATCCAATGTATTATTATTTGTTCTACTTGATGGACAAGAAATCGTTCTTAAAAAAAAAAAATTGAAAAAGGAGAACTATTGTAACCTATCTTTTCTCTCATTTGGATTTAAAGTTAAATGTAGACACCCCTTTTTACCATGATATATTTGTTTTCATTTTTTATTTCTTTTTTTACGTTATTGTTGGATTTAGTTTTTGTGATTTAAGCCATTTGTTCATGTAGATTTTGGGCATATTTATCTCTTCTTTGGGCCTCAAATTATATTGGGGCTGATTTTCAGAATTTTAGTATTAGATTTTGGGACCCAATTAAATTTTCACTTTCTTCGATTGAGCGTATGGCCCCAACCTTTTTTTAGATACCATGAACCTAATGGGGCCTATTTTATAAAAATTTATATACACATTTTTTTATATATTGAAAATTTTAAAAATAAAATATAAAAGTAAAATAAAAGATAATAAAATTTAAAAAAAGAAAAAGAAAAAAGAGACTGGCAAAGTGCAACCCATGATTGTTGTAGATGTCGAGAGCTTACCAAACTTAACCTAAAAAACCACCTCAAGCCATCCTTCCTTTTAATCAAATTCGTTTTCTCAAAACAATCTTGAAATTTCTAAATTTAAATATGAAGATTTCAAAATCCAGAAACCTAAGAACACTCTTTTTACTTATTTCTCTTTTGTGATTTTTTCCTTGCTCCTTGTGTGTATGGTTGCGTTTTTTGGGTTATACTCACAAATATTTTAATTTTTTTCTTGATTTTATTCTCTTATTTGTGAGGATTTCTTGGTTTAAAACATTTAGATTTGTAGAAGGATTTTGGGGATTTTGTTATTTTTCCTTTTCTGATTGATTCTTTTTTCTTTTAATATTCCTTTCTTTTTTGTTCTTTTCAATTTTTCTGATTTTGATATATTTTTTTTCATTTTGTTTCATCTTTGTTTTTGTTCTTTGTCTTATTTTTTGTTGTTTGTGGGCTAGCTAGGCCGATTCCATTACTTTTTATTGAATTCTGACCCATTTAGCTAAAAACCCATTTTTGTTAAAAACCTATCATTCCTAAGGCCCAAAAACCAAGTCAAAATGAAATTGAAAAAAAAAAAAAGATGAAATGAAATTAAACTTATTAAAAAGTTAAATAAAAAAAATGAGACTAAGTCTTGGACAAATATGGTGCGTATACCTTGCGTTTTTATTTTGAGTCAAATAAGTTCTTATAACTAATGATTGATTTAATCGAAATGTTATTTGTCATTTTGTACCATATGGCACTGACGTAACATACTACTATATTATAATTGATGATAATGTGGTATGTTGACATAATATGTTAATTCAGAATGATAATATGATCATGTGACATTTTTTACGCTCCATATCAATGCCATGTGAATATAAAATGACAAGTGATACTACAAAAAAATAGATTTTTTTCTTCAAAAAAGTTTTGTTAGAAATTTCCAATGGATTTCTAACAAAATTTTTTTTGACTTTTTCGAATGGATTTCCAACGAAAATATTCCATTGGAATATTTATGTTGGAAGTGCAAAAAAAATTTACTCCCCCCATATTTTTTGGTGGAATTTTCAACAGAAAATTACCCATTGAAAATCCGTTGGAAAGTTTAAGATCCCAAAAAAAAATTAAAACCCATTAAAATTTCTAACAGAATATTCCATTGAAAAATTCTATTGGTAATACTATTTTTAAAATTTTTTTATATAAAATATTTTAAAATTTTTATAAGTTTTATTAACCCTTTATAAAAAATAGATATTAATAAAAGTAAATATATACATACTAAAGTCTATAATATTTAAAAATTTAAATATGTTTTCCTTTTTTTATTTTTTTTACATTTTTGAAAACTTTATTGAATTATAAATTACAAATTAATAGTTTCAAATTCATTAATTTTATAAAATTAAAAAATTGATAAAAAGAACATAATAATTTTTTAATTTTATAAAAATAGATGATAAGATCTAATAATAAATTAAACAAAAATAATAATACTTTATGTACATACTAATATTAGTTAATATATATAAATTAAGAAGACAAATATATAATAAACTTATTAATATAATATATTTAAAATATATTGTTTATTATATTTATGTACACAAATTAAAATCATAGCTATAGAGAATATATATATATATATATATAAACCTGTATTATGCATAAAAAAATATAATTTATTGTATTAATATGAAATTACAAGTTATATACTTTAATTGATATAACTTTATAAGTTAATATATATATATATGTATGTATGTATATGAGATATTAAAATATCCTACATATATATTAATATGTTTTATATGTAAGCTTATAGTAAATTTATTTATATGATTACAATTATTAATTTATTTGTTATTATCATAGTTTTTATAAAATTATATTTACAATTAATTATACAAACTTTGTAATATATATAACAATAAACATATAATTTGTGTCATTAATATATATAATAAATTAAGTAATATAATATTATGTTTTACATTGATTACATTCATATAAGATCATTTTAATATTACTTTGAGTATTTCATCCTTTACTATTAGTTTCATATTATAATATTAATAATTGAAGTCATGAGTACTATTTATAAATATATGTATATATATATATATATAACACCATATATAAGGAATACAAAAATAATAATACTTGATGTATATTAATATTAGTTAATATAAATTTAAAAGAATTGATTGTAAGCTTAATTAATAATATATACTTAAAATATATTAATTTATTATATATACATATACAAATTATAATGATTGTAATTTAATATTAATTACATATTTGTTTATTTATAAATCTGTATTAATGTGAAATTATGAATTACATATTTTGAATGATATAACTTTTATGTTAATATTAATAAATGATAGTAAATATGTTATATATTAATATGTTATAATTATTATATGTTAGTAATGTTTCGTAATATAAAATGTTATGAATATATATATATATATATATTTATATATACACATATATTTAACTTATACATAAACATTATTATAACTTATAATAAATTTTGTTATTTATATAATTACATTTAATAACTTTATTAGTTATCACCTTAGTTTTTATAATATATTATTTATAATTAATTTTTATTTATACAAAATTTGATATAAAATATTATAATATATAAGTTATGTCATTAATTTCATATATATATATATATAAGTAATACATATAAATATCTATACTATCAACAAAAGTAGAATCTGGTGGTACTGTTTCAATTGTCTTTAATTGCCTGCCCAATTGAATGACAAGTGTCACTCAATTGGATGGTTTGTCTTTTTTTTTTTTTTTGGTTTCATTCCATCAAAATGACGTCGTTTTGATATTTTCACTGCTTATATATTTTTTGTCTCATTAGGTGAAAACGACATTGTTCTAAGCAAATCATCTTAGGTTTTTTTTTTTTTGCTCCATTTGTATGGAAACAGAGGACAAAAACAATAGGAAGCTATCGATAGTGGGAAGCTACTGACAGAAGGAATAAGGAAGAGAAGAAAAGTGGAAAAGCAAGGAATGATGAGAGCTAGTACTAGAAAGGCTTAACCAGGGGAAAGGGGGAAGGGAAAATAATTAAGGAATGAATGGTTGAATAAGTATTCGGTTTGTTGTTTTGAAGTTCATTAGTTGTTTTTGGTTTGACGATGGGGAAAGGAAGGTGAGTCGATTATTTTTGGTTGATTGTGATGGTTGGTAAGAGAAACCGATCGATTGAGTTAGATCATTAGGTTTTTGTTAGGCTTTCAAAACTGTGTCATTTTGACAAATGGAAAGAAAAAAGAGAAAATATATATGGAGACCTGTCCTTTGTTATCTGATCATGTCAATTGTCAGTTGCTTTGATTTTTCTATCTAATTCTTATCTGAATGCAGGAAGTGCTATTGACTAATTATTTGAGTTTGTAGGAGTATTTTTTGATCCTTGCATTTCTCTTGCTTTTTTCTACTATAATATGGATATATTATAGTTATATCGTTTTTTGTTTATAAGACAAACGTTTGGCTTCTCAAACACTCTTCGCTGGTTTTGCTTTGTCTAGGTTGTACTCTTTGGTTTTTTTGTATTCCATCAATTTGCAAAGGTTGTATTTTTTTCTTATTATTCTTTTGTGTTCTTGATTGATTATTAATGGTTGATTTTTTCCTTTAATAGTTCGACTCTATTCTGTGTTTTGCTATTTCTTTCTGGATGTCAAACCCTGCTCTATAAAATAATTACGATGTCATTTACATGCTCAATAAAATGTTTGCATATTTGAGAAGTTCGAGAAATTGTTAAAAGACGATATTGCCCCTAATGATATCATTAAGTCGATTAAACCTCGAACAAGTTCAAATAAGGATTTTAAGAGTAAAATTTAGGATTTCACAGTCTAGGGATTACTCAAAACAGTGATTCGGAATTCGAGGTCCGGTTTGGAGTCAATCGAGAAAATTGATCGATTAGGGACAAAACAGTCATTTTGCCATTTAAGGACAAAATGGAGATTTCTATAAAAGATTTTGATCACATTCGACCAAGATTAATCATTTGAAGTATAATATGATTATTGGAGTATAAAATGAAGTTTGGCAATGATAAATTTAATTTCTCGATAGTTTTGTAGCACAAGGGCAAAATGATAATTTTGCCAGTAGAGGACAAAACGAGAATTTTTAGAAAAGATCTGACCCCATTTGATTAAGATTGATCAATTGAAGTGTAATTTGAGGTTGAAAAGTGAAAATAATGTAATTTCGGTACTTTTCAGAGTATAGGGGTAAAATCGTAATTTTACCATCCAAGGACAAAAATTGAATTTTCGAGAGGAATTGGATCAAATTTGATTTATTGGAGTATGATATGAGTATGAGGAGTGAAAAATATGCATTTTGGTAATTTTTCAGTTTTTGGGACAAAAATGTAATTTTTCACTTTCACGGGAGTAAAAGTGTAATTTTTGAAAATTACTTCACCAAGACTTTGGAAAAGTCTGAAAATTTCATCCAAGTCACGGATAAGAGAAGGAAAATTTATGGTGAAAAAAGAAAGTCAAAGGAAGACTAATAGAAAAATAAATTAATAAAATATTAAAAAGTGTTAATAAAATAATATTATTTTATTTAGCTTTTAAAAAGTCATAAAAATCAGCCATTTCTTTCCCAATATTCGGCCAAACCAGAAGAGAGAGAGAGAGAGAGAGAGAGAGAGAGAGAGAGAGAGAGAGAGAGAGAGAGAGAAACCAAAAATAAAACCCTAGAGTGAGAAAAACAAAGAAAAAGTGTGGAAAATCAAGGAAATTAGGTGAAAAAGATATGATTTTTCATTTTTGCTTGAGATCTTTTATCTCTAAGCAATTTCCCTTATTTTTTCATGCTTGAAATGCATGTTTTCATGGTGAATCAAGGGCTGGTCAAATGGATTTAGAGAGAGAAAGATGTTAGAATGATTTAATTTTGAACTATGTTAGTGATTTAGGTTAGTTTAGCATGTTTGTAAGTAAAACAACTAGAAAAAAATTGATTTTTCCCATGGTTCTTCAATAGCCGAATTTCATGAGGAATATGTTGAAAATGAAATGATTCCATTTCAAATGAAATGGTTTTGAAATTGATCAATTATGGAGAAAAAAATTAAATAGGAAAAATTTTGGTATTAGTGCACCATTTTTAGCTGAATTTTTGAAGAGAAATTGACTGCTGGAAATTTAGAAAATTGATGAGATTTTAGGGCATTTTGGTAATATTTGATGAATTATGAAGGTAGGAATTAAATGTGAATTTTCGGTGCAAAAATATGAATTTTTACCTAATAAGGGTAAAAGTGTAATTTACCGTCTAAGACTGATAAATTGACCCGTGTTCGCTGTCATTGAGTAATGTGGGTATAATTGGATTGTTAGAAATTGAAATGGGTCAAATCGGAGTTAAATCGAGGATTTTAGCAAATTAGGTCGGATGTAGGCAAATTGGTCGGACACCGTGATTAAACGACTGTCTGAACAATTTTCGTCTCATTTCCATTGCATGTAGAGCCTGAAATAATTTATGATAAATTGACACAATTTATTGAATTTTGTGTCATGGATTACGGATAGGTAGTGAGCCAATTGATTCGGGTAAGAGACTGCACCTGAAGACAGAGGATAGGAGTATTTCTATTCCAAGTACAGTGAGTAAACTTACTATCGTCTTAATTATCTAGAGTAGTTTTATTTAATTGTGTGATTTTATGAAAAAAAATGGTTTAATTGGAAAATTATTGTGTTTTATGGGAAAATGTGATTTTGTAAAATGATTTTATAAATTTTCTGAAAAAATTAAATGGTGATTTCGGGAAATAGAGTAATTGGAGACTTCCTGTTTGTGTTGCAAATTGATGATTTAAATCGGATGGCTTATGATAAATGTGGGTATGACTGGCTATTTTTATAATTTAAAGAATATGTGAACTGCTTTGATTTGCCTTGAATGCGTTATGTGAGCCATGTCATACTATTGTGATTTTATTGGTGGTGGATTATAAAGTGGGTATTGTAGTGACGGGGGTTCCATGGACTAGCCTATAAGAGGGGCACGGTTCTCAATTATTGTGCTTATCTCGATTGGAGAGGTGCGTAGGGTAACTCCTGAGGTAGGATTTGAGTGCACTTCACGTCGGCCACCATGTGAAAGTGAGACTCAGCCAACACCAAGGAACGACTGTGTTGTCAGAGGTGAAATATGTTTGTGTATGTGTGACAATAAAACAGCCTTGGCGGTCTCGGTAAGATGCTTCCGCGGGGTATCCCCGAGAATGGATTTTTGGCAAGGGCCAAGTTTTTGAAAAGTTCATAAGCCATGTTGAGTAATTGGATGAAATCCAATTATTTATATGGGTTGGGATGAATTTCCAAGTTGTGAAACTCATGCTGGGATGAATTATTTTAATTGTCTTATATTACTCGACTTTAGATTATTTGGATGATGTCTGTTTACTCACTGGGAGTCAAGCCCCAGAACCACCCATCGGGCCCGTGACAACTGCCGCAATGTCCCAATAGGCACTCATTCCCCGAGTGCAAACCGAATCCCCGCAAGGCATCTCGTACCAATTTTCCATCTACCCTGTGGTTAATAATTTCCAATAAACATTTTTCAATGAACAAAATTCGCGTTTTGAACCAAAACAATCAAATCACACCATTAACCACGCATGGGCATTTTTATCATTTTTCCTCTCGAAAATTTCAGAATTGGTAAAAATGTAGTATACATGTAAAATGTGCATAATTCGCAGTTGAAAATAATTTTTGATGTCTAAAACCCTTATAAAAATAAAGTGTTCAGATAATAAAAAAAAAATAATATTTAACAAAATATTACATTTTATTGTAGAATAATATTTTGAGAAATATAGAAAACCCATTTTCAGAACATAAAAGTATAACAAATTCATATGTACTGTAAAACAAACAAATAAAGTATGTATGCAAATTACAAAGACACGTGGGCCCTACTACTTTTAACTTTGTACCTTTGTATACTAGAGTCACGACTTCAATCGAGCCTTTACATGCACTCCCAGTGCTTACCCGTAATCTCGAGCTTGAAAGGGGAAGGAGAGGGCGGTGAGTTTTACAACTCAGTAAGTTAGATAATTACCATCTACAACATCTAAAGTTGAGTAGATGGAGACAATATAAAAACACCATGCTATCATGTAATTCATAGCACCAATTATACCAAATTTAATACCATTATTCAAAGCAATCTTATTTAATCAAAACACAAGGCTTATGGTTTATTTGTAGAAATCAGGTTTAAGCCAAATCTCATACTCATGGACACTTGATCAGAGCATCCAATCGAGTCCGTCAAGGTTGTTAGAATTTCATAATTTTTCAGATAAAGCCGATCCTTGGCGTTGGCTAAACTCATATTCACGCGGTGGTTTAACGTGAAGTGAATCGTAACATTACCTCGAGAGTTACCCTACTGGCCTCTCCGACCGAGGTAACAATTAGTTAGGTTTTTCCGTGCTCCTCCTAAACGCAGTCCACGGCAACCATCTATGCACTATTCACGACACAAAATCCCGTTATTTGTGTCCAACATAATAATTTATTTCAAGCTCTACGTACTTAGAAATTGGGTAAAAATGGTTTGGATAGTTGTTAAATCACGATGTCCGACTGACTCACCTCTACGCGTCTAAATTGCTAAAATTCTCAATTAAATTTTGATTTGACTCATTTCACTTTTTAATAGTTTAATTCTATCCATAATGTTCAATTACAGTGAATATGAGTCAATGTATCAGTCCTAGACTGAAAATTACGATTTTACCCCTAGTGGGTAAAAATTCTGATTTTTGCTCCGAAAATTCCCATTAATTTCCTATATCCATAATTCATTATAATTCATCAAAATACCTCAAATAAACATAATTTCAGCAACCAATTTGTCTCTCTAAAATTCAACCTAGGCTAGAAAAAATGAGAAACAATTATTTCTTTGCTAATTTTGCTTACTGACATGTTATAGTAACCTAAAACACTAACATAATTCATAACCAACCAAATCCATTATCATTCTTTCTCTAAACCCATTTTGATCAGCCAAGAAACCCTTAAGAAACCATGCAATTTAACCATGGAATTGATAAAATAAAGCATGGGTAAGCTAGATCACAAGAAAAATCAAGAAAATTTACTTTTTTCTAGCTTGAATTCTTGAATTTTCTTGTTTTCCCTTTGAATCTTGACCTAGGGTTTATAGTTTCTTCTTTTTCTTCTTCTTGCTGGTTAAGGCCGACACTCTCATGGCATTTTAAGTAAATTTTAAGTCTTTTTATAACTTTAAATAAAATATTATTATTTTATTATACTTTTGAATTTTTTATTAATATATATATTTTTTCATTTGACTTTTTATCCACCATGCATTTCTTCACTTATCGCTCCAGCCACAGAAGTTTCTAGACTCATAAAAAAAATCTTGATAGAGAAATTTTGTAAAATTAAACTTTTACCCCCGAAAAAGTATAAAATTATATTTTTACCCAAAAAATTGAAAAATTGCCAGTAGGTATATTTTTCACTTGTCAAACTCATACCACACTCCAATTTATCAAATTTGATCTAAATTCTCTCAAAAAATTAAATTTAGTGCTCCAATGGTAAAATTACCATTTTATCCCTATTCTCCAAAATGTACCGAGAATTGAAACTTTTCACTGTTAAATCCTCAAATCATGTTCCAAATAATCTAAATAATCAATCTAAATCAAATGGGGCTAAAATCTTCTTTAAAAATTCTCGTTTTGACCTTTAGTGGTAAAATTACTATTTTGCCATTGTATCCCAAAAAATCAAAAATTACACTTTTTCACTGCTAAACTTTATTTTATGCTCCAATAATCATATTATATTTCATATAATTGATCTTAGTCAAATGTGATCAAAATCTTTTATGAAAATCTCTATTTTGTCCTTAAATGACAAAATGACTGTTTTGTCCCTAATCGATCAATTTTTTCGATTAACTCCAAACTGGACCTCGAACTCCGAATCACTATTTTAAGTCAATCCATGGGTTTTAGTTTTCTCAAATTCATTCTCCATTCTCTGTTTAAACTAATCCAAGACTTATTTAACTTAACCATACCATTAGGGGCAATATTGTCATTTTACTTATTTCCCGGGGTAATTCAATATACAAACATGTTATCCAATGCATGTGAATGACTTGTCACAGATAATTTAGGGTCAGGTGTTACATTGGGATTATATAATCTCACCCATTTTTCCTATACATTTTTCAAGCTCGAGATAGTTTATAGACAATTGATTTGGTTGAGAGATGATCTTGGAGTTACATCCTAAAAAGTAAGAGTTCACAGTCTTGCATCTCCTTGGTCAATTGGGAGCCCGCGTGTCACTGTAATTGAAATTTTATACTTTAGTTATCTTTATTATTGTATGAATGAATTTATTTTATTTTTACGCTATAAAAATGATTTTTGAAAGACTTTGTGAATATTGTGTTTTAAGAAAATAAAATACTTTATCGAATATTTTTGTTTTATTCAAATAGTTGAAATTTTACTGTAAACAAATGTTTTAGACCTCTACATTTATTTTTAACTATGAAATATGTGTCTTCCGCTCGCATGTTACATTTTTAATCGGGTTCAGAATTTAAAAAAAAATAATTTCACTAAAGGTTGCTCACAAGGGAGATGAAAAACTGATACGAAAGCCTTGTGAGGTCTCGAGGGGCATTCAAAAAATTGAATGTCGTCGGGACATCGCGACGGTTGTCACGGGCTCGATGGGAGTTCTAGATCGTGACACTGGATGTAACATTTAGGCTTACAACATATAACCTGCAGAAATTCTTTAAATTATTGTAGGAATATTTTCCTTATTTTGTTTAAGTTAGTTTGTTTGTCATGCTTTTATTGTTCTTCAATTGATAATGGAACCTTTGTTTTTTTTTAATATTTTATTCTGTTGCTAGTTTAACATAATCTTTATATTCATCAGTTTTAATGATAATATATTTAAATGTTAAGTCTTTAACATATTTTTATTTTCTATTATTTTGGATTTTATCGTTATCTAAGTTTTCAAATATTTATTGCTATATTATGTAGGTCTCAAGTGTATACTTAGTACATTGTACTCTTTCTTTTATTTAGGATTATCATGTAGTTGACGTTAGAGTTGCTATCAAAATATTGAAATATTTGTTAGTTGATTTTCATGTAGGCTTTTATTGTAGCAATTTCTTGGAGTTATTAGTCAAACATATCAGTCAGACGTTGAGGCAGTTTTTCTTAGATAAAATTTTTGAAGAGTAAGTTTCAAATATTTATTGATTGTTTATTCCTTAATTTGTTTTTTTAACTAATGTAAATTAAATCTTTTATTGTGTTGGTGTTCTATTAGTCTGATGCAAAGTATTTTATGATTATTTGTGTCTATTATTTCTTGCAGTGGTAAATCTCTTTCTCTATGACTTATCTTTGACAATCATCACTGTATACAAAGTTTTTTCTATGCTTAATTCTTTATTTTGTTTTTGGCATACAAGTGCATATGTTAAGTACTGTTTATACTGATTGTAGAACTTTGATCTATTGCAAAGTTCTACAATCAGTGTAATTCTATATTTAACCAAATTAAATATTTCTTACCAATTCACTTCATAAATATTTTTTTAGTTTCCAAATAACTTTCATCTACTTAACAACCAGAAACAACACGCGAGTCATCTTCCTAGTATACTATTAAAATTAACATATTACTTATACTTATTATAAATAAGTAATTAATATTTTACAAAGTAATAAATTTAGTTAGTAATTAATAAACAATATATTATATATATAAAAAAAACCCTATACACTTTCCTCCCCTCCCCCAGCCCCAAGGAATGGTGGCTGGCCGCTCGCCAGACCCCTTCAACCACCTTCCTCCGCCACCACCATCCTCCCAGGCGCAGCCACCACTACCCCCACAGACCAACCCCTCCGGCAACACCTTCCCACCGGTTGCTGCCCCCCATACCACACAAAACCCACCCAAAGACAATCAACCTTTTCACCACAGCATCCAACAAACCATTCCGGCAGACAACCCACAACCACTTTCCCCCCGAGCCCTAAAAAAGTCTTTTCTGACGGTGGCAACAAAAGAGAAACCCCCAGTTATCCCACCCACAAGAGATCCCAGTGTTTACAAGGACAGACCAGCTGCAACATTTTATAAGGATGAAATCCAGATTCTAGCTCGCCCTCTCTCTCACTCCTTCGTTGGTAAGTTCAATCGCACTCCCAAACTGCAGGACATACGCCAAGCCTTCAAAGGAATGGGCTTATCAGGAGCTTATGAGATCCGCTGGATGGACTACAAGCATGTTTTGATTCACTTGTCGAATGAACAAGATCTCAACCGTATTTGGGTCAAACAACAATGGTTTATAGCCAACCAGAAAATGAGAGTTTTCAAGTGGACCCCGGAGTTTGAAGCTGAAAAAGAATCAGCCATGGTTCCAGTCTGGATATCCTTTCCCCACCTTAAGGCTCATTTGTACGAGAAGTCTGCTTTAATGTTGATTGCTAAAACAGTAGGGAAGCCGTTGTTAGTTGACGAGGCAACAACCAATGGCTCTCGTCCAAGTGTTGCCCGGGTCTGTGTAGAGTTCGACTGCAAAAAATCACCTGTTGAGGAGGTATGGATCGTGATACGGAACAGGGAGACAGACACTGTTATGGGTGGCTACGCTCAAAGAGTAGAGTTTGGAAGGATGCCAGACTATTGTGGATACTGTTGTCATGTCGGGCATAGAGAAACAAACTGCATAGTTCTGGGCACTAAACCAAAACCAGTTGGTTCGGGTCAACCACAACTAAGGGACAAAGGAAAGCAGGCTATCGTCTCAACATCCCAAGCTGGAATTCCGAGGACTGCCACAAGGGCAAAAGAAGGGACAGAAAAAATATTGGAAAAAGAAAAAACCCCACGGGTAGAGGAACCAGTAAAATCGACACAACTTTGGCAGGTCGTGAAAGGAGGAACCAGGGCTGAAAAAGAGCCACAGACGGGAACCATGGAGTCGGGCAAAAATTCGAAGGGTGCCAATATTCCATCTTTAAACAAATATTATGCGATCTCGGATGATAGGCAGGATGAGGAGTTGCAGGTGATAGCTCCAAGTGGGGAGAATCGGGTGGAAAAAAAAGATGAGACAAAGGAAGCAAACTGGGAGAACGCAGAAAAACAAAAAACATTGGCAGGAGGGCCGCCCACCGGCAGCTCGCAAGGAGGCGGAGAAGCGCTGCATGGGAAAGGACCGATGGCGCAAAAGACGAACATGGGAGACCATGGCAGCAGTGGACTGAATGGTGCAGAAAAAGATGTAGTTATTTTAGCAAACCCACAGACGTCGAAGGAAGCTATACACGATAATTTGCATGAAAACGGAAATGGCATGCATGGAAAAGGAGAAAATTTCGAGGGAATAGAAAAGAGCACAAAGGCCTTAGTATCTGACATGCAGACAGGCACAACGAAGCAAGGAAAAAAGGTGGCAATTGGCATAAACAAAAGGGCAAAAAATATTCAAAGGCTGTTGCAAAGGACAGCAAAATCGAAAATACAGGGAAAGGACAAGCAAACTCCAGCTGACCGAGAGGAGTTGGCGACAAAACCAAAGCCCGCTGAAAAAGATGGCTCGTCGGGCCCACTTGAAACAGCCCAGCCACCTCCAAACCCCACCCCTCACGCACCTAATCCGCAAGCCCACAGCAACAACAAGGAAGAAAAGATTGACGAGACATTGGGGCAAAATAAACAAGCAAGTACAGCAACAGATGGAACGTTGGAGCAGGTGGCTCACGAACCCACGAGCAGCGGTAACCCTTCAGATCCTGCAAAGGAGGTGTCCATCCAAGTAGGTGAACCCGGATCGAAAAATAACAACAAAAGCTCCATTCAGCCACCAGAAAAGACTACTACAGTAGACATGCATGCTTCTTGTCCCATCAAGCAAGACCTACGGATCCCACCCACTAACACTACATGCAAGAAGGAGTTACAGTCCACAGTGCCAGCACCTGCGGGAAATGACAGCCCAAGGTGCCCAACGGAAGGAGCTACAGTCTGGAAAAGGCTTACGCCCCCCCACCATCCAAGTTGTCCAGCGGGACCCAGCGACGGGAAAACTACCAACACATCCAGCCACCAGCCAGCCAGACAAGCGGGGCCCAACAGCAGATGAATCCCATGTTTGCCCCAACGAACTTGACCAGTGGGACCCAACTGCAGGCAAATCACGACATAATCAAAATTCAAACGGTCTGGCCCGTGGGACCAAGCAGCTTCAAGTTTACAAAAAATGGATAAGCAAAAGGTCCACACAAGGCCCCCCTCCCCCTTGCCCAGTCAAAGGGGCCCCCCAAGTCGAGTCAAGAGTGAAGAAGAAATGACCTTGGCAGCAATTATAAATTGTGATGGGACATCATTGCATGGGCCGATGTAAACAGGTGAAAAGAATAAATTTTATTCTAAGGCAGTCTTGGAGGAGTCAACGGCACTTGTACAAAGAAGTGAGGAGAACAAAAATTATTTTAAGGCCACGTTGGAGAAACAAATGGCTATATTGCATGGGAGCAGTCAGCAAACAACAGAAAGTGGGTCGAGGAACCAGCAGGAGTCAGTGGATTTAGCTAAAGGTAGTGGAGAACATAATCCATTAGATGATCTAGGTGCACATGCAATTCAGTCCAGCCTAATAGCTGACACGGCAGATGGCAACGCAGAATTCAGTCCAAATGATAAACAATGTAATTCCCCGGGTGAGAGTCACAATGATCAGATGCAAGGTGTGGTAACAAAGGCATACTCACGAGAGTGGATGGAAAACAACGAAGATAACATTCCTGCCCGGGAGTCTGCATCTGGTAAATGCATGTACAACAAGGAAACAAGTAATGTGCCTTCAGTCTTAGAATCTACTGAGGCCATACTGGAGGTCCACCCACGGGTTAGACACAGGAGACACACTGACACTTCAATCCCGATTGGTAACTGTTCCATTTTAGCCTCAAATGAAGCCGTGAATATGGAGGAAAATGATGGGGCCTCTGATGAGGACTCCATCTCAGTGAGCTATGCAGCCAAAATCCATCCATGATTAGTTGTATGATTTGGAATGTGAGAGGAGTGGCTGGTGTTACAATTCAAAGGCGCTTGAAAAAATTAAAAATGATGCATAACATAAAACTGATGGTCATCTTGGAGCCTATGGTCAGTGAAACATGAGCAGAATATTTTAGAAGACGCCTTGGATTTGATAAGGTAATCTGCAACTGTTCACAAAAAATATGGGTTTTCTCTGCTGCGGAAGTCTATTGTGAAATACTAACAGATCATATTCAATGCCTGCATCTGAAATTATCTCTGCCTTGGCTTCCTAAACACTTGTTTGCTTCCTTTGTGTATGCCAAGTGCACTAGGCAGGAACGTTTAGATTTGTGGAATTTGCTGCGTTTGTTTTCTGTTGAGATACAAGGACCTTGGCTTGTAGGTGGTGATTTCAATGCTATTGTGAGTTGTTCTGAACGGTTGAATGGTGCCCCTCCCCATGGTGGGTCAATGGAAGACTTTGCTTTTGCTTTGATGGACTGTGGTCTGATTGATGCGGGATTTGAAGGAAATTCTTATACGTGGACCAATAACCATGTTTTTCAAAGGCTTGACAGGGTGGTGTGTAACTCAGAATGGGCTGGATGTTTTTCCTCTACACGTGTGCAGCATTTGAACCGGGATGGATCTGATCATTGTCCCTTGTTAATCTCTTGTTCTACTACCAGTCAAAGGGGACCCTCTACATTTCGGTTCCTCCATGCGTGGACAAAGCATCATGACTTTCTTCCCTTTGTTACAAAAAGCTGGGAAACTCCTGTGTTTAGTTCAGGTCTGATGGCATTTTGGTTCAAACAACAATGCCTGAAGCTGGACTTAAAGTGGTGGAATAAACACACTTTCGGGGATATATTTGCAAAGCTGAAGTTGGATAAGGGAGAGGCAGAAAAAAGTGAATTAGAATTTCAACAGGATCCTTTAGTTACAAATCGAATTCTCCTCAATAAAGCCTATGCCAAACTCAATCGTCAATTGAGCATTGAAGAGTTTTTCTAGCAACAAAAATCGGGTGTGAAATGGCTGGTAGAAGGTGAACGCAACACAAAATTTTTTCATATGCGGATGTGGAAAAAATGAATGAGAAGCCATATATTTCGGATTCTTAACTCTGAGGGAAATGTTTTAGATGATCCTCACCTGATACAACACTCTGCTGTTGATTATTTTCACAAGTTGTTGCAAGCAGAAAACTGTGAAATATCCAGGTTCGACACCTCTCTTATTCCTCGGATCCTCTCTTCAACTGACAATGAATTTTTATGCGCAGAACCGTCTCTCCAGGAGATCAAGGATGCAGTGTTTAACATTAATAAGGATAGTGTGGTCGGCCCGGATGGTTTTTCTTCCCTATTTTACCAACATTGTTGGGATATAATCAAGCAAGATCTTCTGGATACAGTGTTGGATTTCTTTAGGGGGTCCCCGTTTCCTCGTGGCATTACTTCCACTACTCTTGTCTTGTTGCCAAAAAAGCCAAATGCCTGTCAATGGAGTGATTTTCGTCCCATTAGTTTATGTACTGTCTTAAACAAGATAGTAACTAAACTCTTGGCTAACCGGTTGTCTAAAATTCTCCTACCTATTATTTCAGAAAATCAAAGTGCATTTGTCAATGGTCGTTATATCAGTGACAATATCTTATTAGCACAGGAGCTAATGGGCAAGCTCGATGCCAAACCAAGGGGAGGTAATGTTGTCTTAAAATTGGATATGGCTAAAGCCTATGATCGGTTGAGTTGGGATTTCCTTTTCTTGATAATGGAGCAATTTGGTTTTAACTCTCACTGGATAAGTATGATTAAAACCTGCATTTTCAACTGTTGGTTCTCCTTGTTGTTCAATGGTTCCATGGTGGGATACTTTAAGTCCGATAGGGGCCTAAGACAGGGTGACTCTATCTCTCCTTTTCTCTTTATTTTATCGGCAGAATATCTTTCTAGGGGGATTAATAACCTTTTCAGCCGCTATAATTCACTGCATTACTTATCCGGCTGTTTAATGCCTATTAGTCACCTCGCTTTTGCTGATGATATTATGATTTTCATTAATGGATGTCGTTCAGCCTTGCAGAAAATTTTAAGTTTTTTACAGGAATATGAGCAGGTATCTGGACAGCAGGTCAATCCCCAGAAAAGTTGTTCTATCACAGCTACAAGCTGCCCACCGTCAAGAAGGCAGATCATAGCCCACACCACCAGCTTTCATCACAAATCACTTCCTGTTACTTATCTCGGTGCTCTATTATATAAAGGACCAAAAAAGGTGATCCTTTTTTATTCCTTAATCACAAAGATTCGAGATCGTATTTCAGGGTGGGAGAATAAGATATTGTCATCAGGGGGCCGTATTACTCTGCTGAGAAGTGTTCTATCCTCTCTTCCGATGTACTTACTACAAGTCCTTAAACCACCAGTGGCAGTGATTGAGAAAATTGATAGATTGTTCAACAGCTTCCTATGGGGTGACTCAGCTGGAAACAAGAAAATGCACTGGGCGGAATGGGCTAAATCCACATTTCCATGCTCGGAGGGGGGACTTGGTATTCGTAAATTGGAAGATGTTCGTGAGGCTTTTTCATTGAAATTATGGTGGAGATTCCAAACAGGTACCAGCCTTTGGACACAATTTCTGAAAACCAAATATTGTCTCGGCAAACTTCCCCACTATCTCCCACCAAAATCCCGTGACTCTCAAATTTGGAAAAGGATGATCCGGGGTCGCGACGTGGCAATGCAGAACATTCGATGGAAGATAGGGAAAGGGAAACTTTTTTTTTGGCACGATTGCTGGATGGGAGACAAGCCCCTAGTCACCTCCTTTCCTATGTTCCAGAATGACATGACGTATGTCAATAGCTTCTATAATGGTGATAACTGGGATGTAGGTAAGTTAAATTCTATTCTCCCTGTGGAACTGGTTGATGAGATATTGCAGGTACCCTTTAAAATTTCCCAAGATGATGTTGCATACTGGACACTTACATCAAATGGGGATTTCTCTACTCGGAGCGCTTGGGAGACAGTAAGGCAGAGACAAGCACCACACGCCTTAGGATCTCTTATTTGGCACAGGAGCATCCCTCTATCAGTTTTTTTTTCTTATGGAGGGTCTTACACAACTGGATACCAGTTGAGCTACGGATGAAGGAAAAAGGTTTTCAATTAGCTTCGAGATGTTTATGTTGCTCCTCAGAGGAATTTCTAATACATGTCCTATGGGAGAGTCCGGTAGCAAAATAGGTTTGGGAATTCTTTGCAAAATTCTTTCAAATCCATGTCTTGAATCCCAAACAGGTTTTTCAAATTTTATGGGCATGGAATTATTCTGGGGACTTTGTCAAAAAAGGTCATATCCGTATATTGCTTCCAATATTTATTTGCTGGTTCCTATGGTTAGAAAGAAATGATGCAAAGCACAGGCAATCTGGTCTGTATCCTGCTCGAGTTATATGGCGAATTATGAAGCTATTGAGATAACTTTATGATGGTTCCCTTTTACAACAATGGCAATGGAAAGGAGACACAGACATAGCAACCATGTGGGGTTAGCATTTTCAACCGAAGCGACAAGCAGCTCCTCATATTTTTTTCTGGAAAAAGCCTTCCATAGGTGAATACAAGTTGAATGTGGATGGCAGTTCATGGAACAGTCAACAAGCAGCTAGTGGTGGAGTGCTTCGAGATCACACAGGTAGCCTTATTTTTGGTTTTTCTGAGAATATTGGTTCTTGTAATTCTTTGCAGGCAGAATTGAGGGCTTTACTTCGAGGACTTCTTTTGTGCAAAGAACGCCACGTTGAAAAGCTGTGGATCGAAATGGATGCATTGGTGGCGATCCAACTAATCCAGAAGTCCCAAAAAGGATTTTATGACATAAGATATTTGCTAGAGTCCATAAGGCAATGTTTGAGCAACTTTTCCTACCGCATTTCACACATCTTTCGAGAAGGCAACCAAGCAGTAGATTTCCTGTCAATTGAAGGACACAATCATTCAAACCTTTGTGTGTTCAACGAAACACAAGGTGAGTTGTATGGAATGCTCAAGTTAGACAGATTGAATTTACCTTATGTCCGTTTTTGATAACTGTAAAGGAGTAGTACTCCTCGTTTACATTTGCTGTTATAAAATCCAAAGTTACTTAGTATCTCAATGTAATAGTAAGGAATATCCATCCTTCTGTAGCACCAAAAGTTATGCATTTAGGATGGCTATCCTTACTCTAGGTGATTTTACGACTTTGCATTTTAGGCATGTAATGTTGGAGGTACGGTTTATGTCCCCCTCCTTTGTCCTTTGACCTTATAATTAATAAAATTTAACAGGGTAGCTGGGCCCTGCGAAAAATTCCAGTATTTAAAAAAAAATAATATATTATAATTAACTAACAAAATAACATTGATTTTAGTTTAATATAAATATATTAAAGTTTTATTATTATTAACAATTATTCATTTATTAATAAAATTTAAAATATTTAAATTTTTGTTGCAATAAAGATTTGAACTTGTGTCTAGATGAAAAATAAACTAAACTTTAACCAAGTTTACCACCAATTTAAACTAATTTTAAAATTTTAATAACTTAGTCTAAAAGGAAACCAAACCCAAATGACTTAAATACTAATCCCTAACCATGTGCGTGGCTCACTTTAACCAAATATCTCTACTTTGCTCCCCTTCTCGTACTGAGAGCAGAGGCTGAAACCCATTTGCTGGCTCACTCATCACTTTCCCAAAATTTTCTTGTTTTGCTGCCTTTGCTGTGAATCCCTTTTTGCTGTGCTGTTTTTTAAGGTTTTTTTTTTACTGGAAATGCACGCAGGGCCCAGCTACCCTGTAAATTTTATTAAACTTGAAATAGAAGTACAAAGGAGGGGGCAGAAACCGTACCTCCAAGATTGCTTGATCATAAGAAAAATCGTAAAAGTACCTAGAGTAAGGATATCTATCTTACGTGCATAATTTTTGATGCTACAGAAGAAATGATATTCCTTACTGTTACATTGAGATACTAAGTCCTTTACGTGCACTAAAAATTACGAATTTTGGCTGCATAGCATGTAGGTATTGCACGTGATCCAGCAAAACTTTACAACGTGAGTCAATTGGAGTGGAGGAGCCATACTGTTGGGAGCTCTTAAAGTCCTTTTGAAAGCCCAGTTTCCTTCTGTGAAATTCAGCTTTAGAAAATTCCACCATGGGTTCCAAACTGATCATAAATTAGTTCTAGCTGCAAAATAACTAGCTGAAATGGAGTCATCATCCGAGACCTCATCGTTTTCCCTCATGTACACTGCATCGACAGAGGTTATACTGAGAAATTTACGTAGTGAAGCTTCATCATGTGAGTACCTTCTGCGTCTTTCCCGTGGGTGGACTTCCAATTTTGCAGAATTAGTTTCTAAAACTAATGGGACATCACTTACTTCTCTGTTATAAGTGCACTTACCAGAGGCTGATTCTTGGGTCGGGGGATTATCTGTGTGATTTGCCATCCTTTCTTGTGGACATAAAGTTGGTGAGGCAGTTTGGTTATTTCCATCTATTTTCTTGACCTGTCTTCTCATTGGAGTATACTCTCCACTGCCTTCCAAATTAGCCATCGACTCATTTTGACATCCTGACTCATTTTCTGCCACATGTTTGAAAGAATAATTTTTTGAATTTCCTTTGTTGTCTTTGTTCACCGATTGGTGCGCCCAGGTCTCATCCACTATTGCATGCCTTGTCAATTCCTCATTCCTTTGAACCGTGCCATTCTTCAGTGGATCCCGTTGGTCAGTAAAGTTGGTGGAAGCACTAACAAGCATCTTGCCCGTTGCTGGGTCTCGCTGGTCAGACCGAATGGTGGGGGGGTGTGCATGCAGTTTGCCCGTTGTTGTTGCCCTTTTGTGACGTTGGGATAGGCCAGCTTTTATCTTTTTTTTTTCCCCGTTGCTGCTATCCTGTCATGACGTTGGGTGGGGCCATTTTTAATATTATTTTTTCTGCTCTCGTCTGGAGCTAAAGTGCTGGTGTCTGGAAGGTCAGCATGGTTGTTCACTGCTGGTGTCCCATCGGGAAGTTGGTGGGTATTATTTTCTCCCTGATCACCTGCTTCTATTGATATTTAAGGTTCCTTGTTTTGCTCCCCAATATCTAGAGCTATCAATATGAGCTGTCCCGGCCCACCCTAACCCAAGCCCTGTGGGCTAAGAAAATATGGGTTGGGCCAAGCCAACCCATTTTTATATGGACCATCAAAACTGTAGACACCTTTTTTATAATAATATAAAATTAATAAAAAAATAAAAAATAATCAAAAAATAAATAAAAAATACAAAAAAGAAAGAAAAGAAAAAAAGAGAGGAAAAACTAAGCATATGCTCAACCCCCCCTCGGCCTCATGATTGTAGGGCACTCAATGCCCTAGGGAAGTAGTTGGATTCGGGGAGGAATGGTCACCTCTGACTACCAGCTTTCCCCTACTTCCTTGTTTGCATGCTAGAGTTTTGTGAAATCATGCTCAGAAGAGCATGATTTCACCTCTGGCTTGTCCAATTTTTTGGACAAACCAACACCTAAAAAGAGAGCTTGGGACATTTTCAAAAGAAAGAGGCAACAAAAAATGAAAAAAAATTAGCACCAAAATAAAAAAAAAACCACCAAGAAACCCAAAAATTTCCTTCAAAAACCCAGCATTCAAAAACCAAAAAATCATATTCAAACCAAAGAAACAACAATTGAAAAATAAAAAAATCCCTGGCTTCTCTAACAGCCGGTAAAATACTCAAAATCACAATCTAAAAAAACCTAGGAATCTAGCAGCCAGGAGCCTCAATCCACAATCAAAACATAATATCAAAAAAATAAATCCAACGAAAAATGAAATAAGCAGTCCCGTTGACAGCGAAAAGGGGGTTATTTTGAAGAGGGAAGCATCGATCGGGCCAAAGAGGGGAGAGTCGGGGGAAATCTATCGATCTAAGGCATAGAGAAGGAGAGAGGAAGAAGGGAAAGGAAAAGCTGAGAGAGAAGAAAGGAAAAGGGTGTGACGAAAGGAGAGGGGGAGGTTGTTCAGGTCCGACGATGAAGGAGGATCGATGGGGTTGAGAAGACAAAAAGGTAGATGGGGGGCTGTGTTAAAGAGAAGGCAAAGTGATCGGGCTAGAGAGAGAAAGCGAAAGGGAAAAATAAAGAAGAAAGAAAAAAAAAGAGCTTTTATACAAGGCGAAAAAGGGCAAAACGATGTCGTTTAAAGGAATGGAGGAAGTTGAAACGTTTCGGGCCGAAACAACATCGTTTTGAGGAGCATCATGAGCCAAAAACGGTGCGTTTTGAAGAACCGCATTGTGGGCTTGCCAAGTGGATCTTTTGGGGCGACTTTGGCCTTTAGTGGGTCATTGAATTGGGCCAATATCAGGTATAGCCTTTCCTTTTAATTTGGGCTTATTTTAATTAGTGTTGGGTCCAGTTGTTTGTTTAATTAAAATGTAATTTTAGTTTAAAATTGAGTATTATAGGAATAAGTTATATATGTCTATTTAACCATTAAGAAGTTTAAAATAATAATAATAATAATAAATAAAAATATATATAGTAATGAAAATAAAAATATAAAGATAAACATAAAAAAATAAAAAAAGAAAGATAAAAATGAAAATAATCTCAAACATGTTAGGCAAACTTGAACTTAAATAAATATTTATTTGCAAGAAAAAAAATTTAAATAGGTGAGATTTCTATAAGTAGGAAATAAGTGGATTTAACTAAAGCTAAAATATATAAAAAAATATAAAAAAAGAGAGAAGAAATAAATAAAAATAAAAATAATTATAATAAAATAATAAAATGATTATTTTGAGTATCCAATGATGGAATTCAACCTAAAAAGGGGTAAAGAGTTACCTCTTTTAGGTAGATTTTCTAGGTGAGGAATACGAGATAGATTTTCACCGAAGCGTCGGGATAAATCCGAACTCTATATTCCGATATTCATTACTCAAATAGTCAATATTGAAAGTATACATTAAAAAAATAAATTTTCATAATGTTGCATTTAAACTTAAATTAATATAATTAGTTAATTAGTTTAAATAAATATTACCAAATAAAGTTAATTTAACCATAAAAAACTTTAATTGTTTATTTGATAAGTTATATAATTAAGTAAATTACTTATCAATAATGTTAATTAAAGAATAAAGATTTAAATAGAAAACAAAAGGCAAAAAAAAAGTGAAAAAAATAAAAAAAAGATAATAAGAAAAATTAAAAAATAATTCAAAAACGTAATAAATACAAATAATGTGATAAATTATCTTAAACTATTAACCATATAATTGGATGAATTACAAACCACCTAAGTCAATAAACGAGTGCATATAGGTATCATCATTTTATCTTGTCATAGCATGCCATATTTATCGTGTAAATGAGGCAGGAATTTCGATGATGGGATTTCTCCGAGGAGTTTGTAGAAATGAGTTCTTTCGGGTATATCTCTAGGTGAGGAAAACGTCGAGACTTCACCAAAGCGTTGGGATGGTCTTCGAATGATTTTTCAATAAAAGATTATCGACCCCAATATTTAAAATAAATAAATCAGGACATCATTTTATACTTGCATCATATGCATACGTAAAACCGAATAAAAGACCAACTCAATAAAACTTAGTTAATAAGCGAAGATTAAGAAAATATAACAATAAAATCAAAAATTAGATCGTGATAGAATAACTTAAGATTAAATGGTACCGTTCGTGGTGTTGGTCCCAAATATAGGTGCTAGAGAGGAGGTGAATAGCACTATCTCGACTCTTTTAGTGGGATTAAGACTTTATCTCAAAGCAAAGAAAGTATATCAATGAAAACAATGGACAAAGTATTTATAATGGTTCGGTCAAAGACTTACATCCACTACCTTGATTATGCAACCAAGGATTTTCAAATCAAACACTAAGATGATGGAGTTCACAAGCTTCCGCCAAGCTTTTACAATGACTTTTCCAAGGCTTAGCCACAACCTTTACACTAGTTTTTCACGGGATCAACTAAAACCCAATGTGGTTTTCTAAAGCTCAACCACAACCTATCACTAGTTTTTCCCGGGCTAAACTAAAACCCTAATGTGATTTTTCAATGCTCAACCACAACCTTTACTCAATTATTTTGCTATTTGGTTTCTATTTAAATTTGAGTTTTGACTTTCTATTTTCTTGTATCTTTCTAACTTGTTTTTAATTTTGTGTTGCAAAATTGTATGGAATAGTTATTAATATGTTATGGAATTGGAATAATGCTTAACACTAGGCAATTGTATGAAATCATTTTTACTATTTTGACATATTATTATATTATTTTAATTTATATTTAAAATGTTGAACTTAGTTTTTCATAATGGAATGTAATTGTTAACAATTTTTATTGTAAACAAGAATAGAAATTACTCTTGATTGTTATATTTTATGACACTTAAGATTACAAAATGACGGGAGATCGATCTTGGATGTACCGCCGCTTAACTTCTGATGGATTCATTAGAGATAAATTTATAAATGGAGTTAAAGAATTCATTAATTTTGCATGTTCTAACCCTACATTTATGTGGGAGAATAAGATTAGATACCTTTGCTCTCGATGTAGTAACAACAAGTTTTTAAATTCCGATAAGGTAGCAGAGTAGATCATTAAAATGGGTTTTACTAGTGCTCGCATAATTGTTGTAACGTGCGGGTCTAGGAATCTAATCGCTAGACGTGATTAACTTGGGGAGTCGCCACTAATTTTTTTTTTACCTAGGTGTGATTGGTCACCTAATGAATTTGTTCTATTCAGCGAAATCCTAAATTAACTTTCGGTCCGTCGAAAGAATGGTGAATCGGTCTACGTGTTTTTCAGCGTTAGGTTCGGGAGTACGGTTACGCACAGGGAAGGATTAGCACCCTAGTGTCGCCCATTCCACGAACAGTATTATTTAATCATTTATTATCCTAACCTATTGATTTTGTTCTTGTGTTTCCTTTATTATTATTTGTTTGACTTATTTTTTGTACTGTCAATCGAGCTAAAATATTTTATGGGTTTGACGTACATATGATGCAATTGTGAAATGCATGGCATAAAATCGAAATAATGCCAAACGAAAACCTTTCTTTAAGCATACTTTCCGAATTCGCCTATCATACTGGTGGGATCCGAGAGTATTCTCTCACCTAGGGAAATACCTAAGAAACTCACCTTTGCAAGTTTACTAGGTGAATCCCATCATCGAGATAGTCTTTTGCGAGTAAAAGCATTGTTTTCACGAATGTAAAATCCTAATGCGGGTAAAAACTTTTTATTAAAGATATTTTTCTGAACCCTCCCATCATACTAGTAAAGCTCGAAGGTATCGTTTCACCTAGAGAGTTTACCGATGGAACTTGCTTTCGCAAGCTTTCTCAAAAAGTCCCATCATCGAGGGCTTATACCCGTATACAGAATATATCTATATGCCATATATTTAGCAATGCAAGAATGATACGTAATGCATTCGTAAATTCAATGTTTATTTTTTTTATTTATTATTTTTCTTTGTGCTTATTTTTCATGAATGAAGTTTTTTCGTTTATTTATTGTTTTTATAGCCATTTCTATTTCTTTATATGTTTTAGTAGGTAGGTGCTTGTTTATTTCACCATATGAAACTTTCCCAAAGTCATAATTTTTAGATCAAATATTTTTTGTCATCTATAGTTATTATTATTTATGCATGTGTATTTTTATCCATTTTTGTATTATTATGATTAAAAAATCTATTGTTATCATTAATTTCCTATTTATTTTATTTATAGATTTTGTTTAATTGATGATTAAATATATTTAAGATTTTTTTACTTGAAATTAGAAACATCAAAATTTCGAATCAGGACCCTCCCATCATACTAGTGGGGTCTTAATTGAAATTTCTAACCTAGAGAAGTTCACTCAGAATTACGACTTCTTGCGTTCCTGATGGACATCCCATCATCAGTATTGACTCTAACGTGATCGTTTCATTCTTTTAAATCATTTTTATTGTTGCTATTACTTATTATTATTTTTTTAATTATCATTATTATTATTATTGTTTATTATTTTTTTATATTTTTTGTTATACATATTTTATTATAATTGTTTACTATTATTGACTATTCACTTTTACTTTATTATTTTACCATTTTTATATGTATATTTTGCTTTAGTTAGATTTTCTTATTTCTTATTTGTATAAACCTCACTTTATTTAAATCTATATTTTGTAAATAAATATTTATTAAAGATTTGGTTCATCTAACATGATTGAAACTATCTTTTATTTTATTTATATTTATATTTTCATTTTTACCGTCACTACTATATTTTCATTCTTATCCTTTTATTTATTTTAATTTCCTACTATTATAACTATCACCATTTCTTTTTATTTTTTTGAATTTATATGTTTATCTTTTTTTTTGTTTAATATTCCTACCTTCAAACTAAATAATTCTTCTAAACATTTTATTTTATCTTGTCGAGATTAATCATATATTTAGAATACATATTTCAACATAAAACAACTTAACATTTTAACCCCAAACAAATTCACAAATAAATCAGAAAAGAATTATACCTTTCTTGGGCTAGAGTAATGGCTCAATTTATCTGGTCTGCACAGGAAAGCTCGAGCCTGCTTTGCTATTCGCCATTCCCTTTCTTTCTTTCTTTTCTTCCTTCTTTTTCTCTTTCTTTTTCTTATTTTTTTCCTTTCTTCTTCTCCCTAGCTATCGACCCTCTTCTCTCTCTTTTTCCCTCTTTTTCTTTCTTTTTCTCTTCTCTTTCTTGGCTTCTTTTCCTTCCTTCTTTTTCTCCTTAGTCATCAGCCCCCTTTTCTCTTCTCTTCCTTTTTTTTTCTTTCTTTTTCTCTTCACCCTCTCGACTTCTTTCATTTTTTCTCTCTCTCACCCTCTTGGCTTCTTTCCTTCTTTCTCTCTCTTGCCCTCTCAGATTTTCTCCTTTGCCAATGTCCTCCCTTCATTTTTTTCCCCCTCTTTTATGCCGCTCACTTTTTTTCTTTCTCCATATCGGCATCAGCTATCCAAAACTAGACCTCCCTATTCACCGCCCAGATCAAGCTCCGTTACCTCAGTTTCTCACCACTAACCCCCAACCTAAACCTAAAACCTTTTTACTTCCTCTTCATCTTCGATCTACCTACTGCCTTACCCATTTTGTTGATTTTTGTTTCTTTTTTGTTTTGTTTTTTGGTTTTTCTATTGTGGCTAGGATAGAATGGTTGCTAGAAAACTAGGATCTTTGATTTGCAAGTTATTGTTGTCGGGTTGGGTGTTTTTTTGTGTGTGTTTTTTTTTTGTTTGAATTTGGGTTTTTTTAGTATCTTTGACTGCTCGATCTTGTTTTTTTTGGTTACCTTTTCTGATTTGATTTTTTTGCTCGGTTTTCCTCCCATTCTTTTCTCAAAATTTGATTACTTCCCTTTTAAAAGCTGGATTGTCCAAAATTGACAATCCATAGGTGAAATCATGCTCTTCTTGTCACGACCCGTAACCACCATCGAGTCCATGACAACCGTCACGATGTCCCGATATGCACTCATCCCCCGAGTACCATATCGAGATCTCGCAAGGCTCTCGTATCAGTCTTTCCAACTCCCTTGTGAGTTTCTATCTATTAATTTCATACTTTAAAACATTCCGTCCAATTTCGGACCAAAACAGAGAAAAAGATGAAAATTACTACACAGGGGCGTTTCGGTCATTTTTCGTCGAAAATTTTAAAATTTGAAAAAAATGTTACTTACGCGTAAAGATTTTATAAATTGAAGTCGGAATTGAAATTGGATATCTAAAACATGAAATTTGAGTAAAATTACATTTAATGGAATAAAATAATAATATTTCATAAAATATAATATTTTCTTATAAAACAATTTTTATATAGATATCCGGATATAATTTTTACAGCGTAAAAACAAAATATACTATTACATATAGTAATACAGATAACTGAAGTATAAAATTTAATTTACAATGCTAAGTGGGTCCAAAATAGAGAAATACAGTCTACGAGATGAACTTGTGAGAGCTAAGGTCGTTACCACAAATGCACTTCGTGTCAAAATTTACTATCTACAAATGTCTATGAGCCTGAAATGGGGAAATTGAGGGGGTGAGTTTTACAACCCAGTGAGTTAGATAACTACCATCAACGATATCTAAAGTCGAGTAGATGGAGACAATATAATAGAAATACCATATCAACAAATAATTCATAACACCGAATTTAGTAAAATCATGCCAAATAATTTCATTTATTCAAACACAAGGGTTATGATTTATTTCGTAAAAACTAGGCTTAGCCAAATCTTATACTCGTGAACACTTGATCAGAGTGTCCCATCGAGTACGCCAAGGTTGTTACAATTTATACCATAATTGAAAATATAGCCGTTCCTTGGCGTTGGCGGAGTTCACCATCACGTGGTGGTTCGGCGTAATGTGAACTCTAACCATACCTCAGGAGTTACCCTCCGCGCCTCTCATACTGAGATATAATATAACGGGGTTACCGTACCCCTCTAATAGCCTGGTCCATGGAACCCGCCACTGCAGTGACTCATCAACCCACCTATCGATAATAATTCATTTAACATGATTTGGTAATTTTTATTTCTAAACAATTTATCAGAACAAAGCAGTCAATTCACATTTTCCAATACCATAAACAATTTAGCCAATCATGCCGTCATGCTTTTAAAATTTCATAAGCCATAATTTGAATTTTAGTACATAAACGTAATTTCATGACAGTCTCCACATACTTAATATTAAAAATCCGTTTTTCGATTTAAAAATCATTTATAAAATTCAATTTATTTTAAAAGCACACAATCATGTAAAACTACTTCAGATATTGAAAACGGTAGATCATCCACTCACCTCGTCACAGGAGTGCACGATACTCCTGTTTTAATTTCCACTACACCGAAATTTTTCCGCGTGTCCGTGAGCTCACCACCTATACACGATTCACGACACAAATTTTCATTATTTTTGTCCAACCAATATAATTTATTTCAGGCTCTACATACTTGGAAATTGGGTAAAAATGGTTCGGACAGTCGTTAAATCACGGTGTCCGACCGACTCGCCTACACGTGTCTAAATTGCGAAAATCTCCAATTTAACTCCGATTGGACCCGTTTCAGTTTCTAATTGTTCGATTATATTACAATTTCTCAATGTCAGCATCTACGGGTCCATTTACCAGTCCTAGATTGGAAATTATGATTTTACCCCTAAAGGGTAAAAATTTTGATTTTTGCTCCGAAAATTCTCGTTAATTTCCTATATCCATAATTCAACATAATTCACTTAATTACCACAAATAATCATCATTTCAGCAACCAATTTCTCTCTCTAAAATTCTGCATAAATAGGTTTCAATATGGAAAAATTCTATTTCTTGCTATTTCTCATTTTTACACTTACTAAACTCACTAAAAACATTAAATCAAGTTAAAATTCAACCAAATCAAGAATCAAAATCACTCCAAGAAATTCTGCCAGCATGTGGGGAGCATACCCACTTTCTAAATTTGCTTGGAAATTAAAGTAAAATGGGTGGGTAATGAAGAAATCAAAGGAAATTAAAGAAATTTTACCTTTTTCTTGATAACTTTTTGATTTCTACACTTTTCCCCTTTGATTTTCCCCTAGGGTTCTTGATTTCCTTCTTTCCCCCTTTCTCCTGGTTCTACCCGACCCTCCTAAGGGTCATTGGCTGAAAAATCAGCCTATTTAAAGGCATAATAAAATATTATTATTTTATTCATTTTTTAATGTTTTATTAATTCTTCACTTTCTAGCCATTCATTTATTCTAAAATTTCTTCCATGTATTTATCTCTCTTATCCACAGCTCAGAAAAATTTTTCAGACTTATCCAAAGTCTTGGTGGTGCAATTTTTGAAAATTACACTTTTACCCCCGTAAAAGTCAAAAATTACATTTTTGCCCCAAAAATTGAAAAATTACCACAAGGCATATTTTTCACTCCTTAAACTCATACCATACTCTAATTTATCAAATTTGATCTAAATTCTCTCGAAAAATTAAATTTGATCCTTCGATGGTAAAATTACCATTTTGCCCCTATTCTCCAAAATGTACCGAAATTGCATTTCCTTTCCACTTTTCAACCTCAATTTATGTTTTAACTAGTCTAAATAATCAATCTAAATCAATTGAGGCCAAAATCCTCTTTAAAAATTCTCGTTTTGACCTTTAGTGGTAAAATTACTATTTTACCCTTGTGTCCCAGAAATATCGAGAATTGCACTTTTTCACTGCTAAACTTCATTTTATGTTCCAAAAATCATATTGTATTTCATATAATTATTCTTGGTCATAAAAATCAAAATCTTTATTAAAAATTCTCATTTTGTCCTGAAATTGAAAAATGACCGTTTTGTCCCTAATCGATCAATTTTTTCGATTAACTCCAAACTGAACCTCGAACTCCGAATCACTATTTTAAATCACTCCGTAGATTTTAGTTTTCTCAAATTCATCCTCAATTCTCTGTTTAAACTGGTTTGAGACTTATTTAACTTAACCATACCCTTAGGGGCAATATTATCATTTAACTTGTTTCCCGGGGTAATTCAATATACAAACATGCTGTCCAAAGCATGTGAATGACCTGTCACAGATAAATTAGGGTCAGGTGTTACACTTCTAAGCATGATTTCACTAGGCTTTAGCACAGTTGGGGGTTGGTTGTTGGAGGTGACTGTTCCTCTCTAAAATTGGATGGCTTTTCAGGGGCATTAAATGCCCTATAATGATGAATGAGAGAGGAAGGTTGAGCATAGGCTCAGTCTTTTCCTATTTTCTCTTTTTTTTTATTATTTCTTATGTCTTTTTTTTCTTTTTTTATTTCTTATTATATATTATTATTTATTTTTGGTGAATAGGTGTCTACAATAATATAGAATTTACATGGGGTACATAATGTTGGACAATCATCAAGAAGTAGAGATAAAATTGAACCATATGCTAGTAATGGGGAACATAGGGAATATGGGGAACCTACATATGAATAGGAAATAAAAAATCTATATGCTAGAATGGTTAGGGATGTTATGGGTCTGAAAATTACTTTTAATTATAGTCATGATAATGAGTCCAAGTTTATGAAAGAAGATCCAAATCCAAATACAACTAGCTTTTACTCTTTGTTAAGTAATGCAGATGAACCTTTGTGGTCAGATTGCACAAAGCACACAACATTTTCAACTGTGTCGCAACTTTTAAATGTTAAGTTAAAGTTTAATTTGAGTGAATCATGTTTTGATCGGTTATTGGAGATAATAAAGAATATGTTGCCATCAAATGAAACTTTGCTTACTGACTTCTATAGAACAAAAAAAAAAAAAAAAAGGTAGCAAAGCTTAGACTTGGATATATCAAATTCATGCTTGCAAAAACAATTGCATCTTATTTTATAAGGAAACTGCTGATTTGGAGCATTGTATGATATGTGGGCATTCTCGGTATAAATTGAGGAAATCAAGTGTGAAAAGGTAGAAAAAAATACCTTACAAGATTTTGTGTTACTTGTCACTTATATCAAGGCTTCAAAGGCTTTATATGTTAAGCAAAATTGCTGAACATATGATGTGGCATGTGTAAAACCAAAGTCATGATGGAGTCCTTTGACACCCCATTGATGGTGAGGCTTGGCAACACTTCAACCGCACACATGAGTTATTTGTAATGGAACCTCGAAAATGTCAGACTAGGGTTATGTGCTGACTGTTTCAATCTTTTTGAACCAACTGTGAAACCTTATTCTGTTTGGCCAGTAATGCTCTGTGTGTACAATTTACCATATGGATGTGTATGAAACAACCATATATATTTCTTAATATGGTCATTCTGGGGAGGAAAAATCCAAGCCAAAACACATATGTTTTCTTGAGGCATTTGATAGATGAGTTGAAAGTATTGTAGACCGAAGGTGTTGTCACGTATGATGCATATAAGAAACAAAATTTTCAACTAAGGGCAACATTATTATAGACAATTAATAGTTTTCCTACTTACGGTATGTTGTCAGGGTGGAGTACTCATGGACGATTGTCATGTTCCTATTGCATAGAATGTTTTAAGTTTTTCATATTGGATCATGGCAGGAAAGCTTATTTTTTTTATTATCAACGGCAATTCTTGTGACTTAATCATCCTTTTAGGAGGCAGAGAGACAAATTTCTTAAAAAAAGAGTTGAGTATGTGTCACGACCCAATTTCCCGGGCCATGATCGACGCATGAACTCAATGAACATAGCTCACTAAGCCCAAGCAAGCCTATCCATTTCCTTTTACTTAACAAATTTATCATATCACGCATACACACATACACCTTTTCCGGAGTGTGAACATAGCCAAATCGCAATGACATTTTTAGTAACAATATACATGCACCATACCAGTCATGTATTTAGCAATTTACATTGCATACACATATTCACTTAGTTAGATTGTATTCATAATACAAAAAGACTCATGACTTCCAACGGAGACATTTACAATAAAAGACATGGGTTGCTATTGAATGCCCACCTTCTAACCAGGAGATGCATTACGGGGACTCCTCGATCTAGGGTCTAACAGTCTCTTGATCTGAAAACATGAATTTTATAAAACGTGAGTACGAAACTCAGTGGATGAATATTAGAAGAGAACAAGCAATTTTAATCAGGAAATTTGACAATCATGATGCACCGGTTGAAAATGAGACAAATTTTCTTTCTAACTAATATTTAAACCCTTTCCACATACCCGAGATTTTTTTTACCTAGATAGCAAAATCGACCATTATCGCTGCAGCGAAATTTCTACTGCAGCGAAGCGCAATCAAAACCCGTCGCTGCACGAGGGTTTCGCTCATCCGTACGAGGGTTTCATGTTAAACCCTGTTTTTCTCAATTTAAAGCAATTCGCATACCATACAATCACATATATACATACAAACATGAGCAATCATGTATATCTACACAAAGACATGAGCAATCATATATATATATATACCGCCAAGTCACCTCTGTCCTTGGTGGTAAAAGAGATATTTATCTGAGCACTTGCAGGCATTACGTATCGCCATCCCTGCAAGCCCCTGGACAACGAATCACGCTTCACCAAAGTTCACGCGTGATAATTTCTAGGAATCGTGGGTGTTACATGTCGCCGTCCCCACTTTGCTCAATTCTGAATTTCTAGGAAATCGTGGGCGTTACGTATCGCCGTCCCCACTTTGCACATCATTTCAAGCATGTGCATTTTCTCCTTCACACGTGCACGGTGATAATAATTTCACAACATTTCTTAACAATACATGTAAACATCATAAAAGTGTACATATTTAGCACAATCAAATTTCACATCAATGAAATAATACTTCACAAAAAGCTTGTTCCCATTGTACCCATTCTTTTTAAAGAAGATTGAATAAAATCATTCAAGCATTTTATTCAAATAGGTTCATATTCCCCAAAACCATTTTTGAAATGCAGATTCACTCACAGGTTTTCTAGGAGTCGAATTCGAGCGCTTCAATTGCTAATCCTCGAATGCGATTTTCTTGCCTTTATCCGAGGGTTCACCACCTTGACACAAAATAAAATTAAAGAATTTACTATATTGCCCCTAAGCTAATATAAACTAATTTAAATTGCTACCACATAATAGGCAAATGAAAAATACATCCGATTATCGCTAAAATGCGGTATTGACTAATTTCAACCGATTACCCGATTAATTGACAATTATGTCCAAATCACAGCCAAATTAATCCATTTCTCCTTTAAAACCTTAATTCATCACACACATTTCTAATAACAATTTTTCAGCATTTAAACCCTTCAATTTCTTCGGATAAAAATTCTGTCATTACAGTGCATTAGCACTGTAATTTTTCTTATTAACTTTTTCACTTTAATTTGTCATTTTCTAATTTATTTCATTTCAAATGAAATCATTTCCTTTGAAATGAAACAATTTCTCATTGATTCTCAACACCCTAGGTTCGGCCTTGAGTGATTCATGGGGAAATCAAATTTTCTTTTTACGGTTTTGCTTACTAACATGCTAACCTATCTCCAAACACTAACATAGTCTAGAATCAAGCCAATCCAACAATCATTCCTCATCCATACCCATTTTTCAAAATTGAACTCATCATGATATCTCAATATTCAACCATGGAAATCAAGAACAAAAGCATGGGTATTGTAGATCATAAGCCAAAGTGAAGAAATGTTACCTTTTTCAATTGATTTTCTTTGAAAATCACACTTTTCCTTAGATTTTCACCTAGGTTTTCTTTTTTTTTTTTTCCTTTGTTCTTCTTTCCTTTCCCTTAAATCTGGTGTGTGCCGAAATTAGAGAGAGAAAATGAGTGTTAATGGCTGATTTTTTAAACTTTAATAATAAAATAACTAGTGTGCCACATGGCATAATGCCATTGGCCTATTTTTGGACTTTTTGACTTTTTCTTTTAATTCTTTTCCACCACATGATTATTCTAAATCAAGATATGATCAAAAGATGACCATGGCTGGAAAAATATGTTCTGGTAGTGGAAAATTACGGTTTTGCCCCCGAGATGGTAAAATTACGATTTTGCCCCTATATTTCAAAATGTACCAAAATTATATTATTTTAACTGTCCAACCTCAAATAACACTAATATTGATCAATATTAACCAAATGGGACAAAAATATTTTCAAAAAAATTCCCGTTTAGTCCTCTAGTGGTAAAATTACCATTTTACCCTTGTCCTCCAAAAACATCGAAAATCACAATTTTACATTGCTAAACATCATTTTATAATCCAATAATCATAACTATATTTCATATAATTATTTTTGGTCCAATGTGATCAAATCTTGGCTAAAAATCTCCATTTAATCATCAAATGGTAAAATGACCGTTTTATCCCTAACCGATCAATTTTCCCGATTGACTCCAAACTGGACCTTGAACTCCGGATTACTATTCTAAGGCATTCTATGGGTTTCAGAATTTTCAAATTCCTCTTAGAATTTCTATTTGAACTAGTTCAAGGTTTGATTTAACTTAATCATACCACTAGGTACAATACCGGCTTTTAACCAATCTGACAAGGTTTCACAGTATGACTTCTTATCTCCTCGATTATCAGGTGAAGAAACATTGTCACGTTTGAATTCACTTCCTCATATCCCATTTGGAGCAAAATGTGGTAAGTAAAAGATTTCGAGCTACGATGTAAGTTATAATTGGGTGAAAAAGAGTATATTCTTGAATTTACCTTATTCGCGTACGCTTCTTATTCGTCATAATCTACATTTGATGCATATTGAATGTAATGTATTTGAGAATATATTCAATACAATGACAGATGTTAAAGGGAAGACAAAAGACAATTTAAAGGCATGACAAGATTTAAAGGTGTATTGCAAGCGTTCAGAATTGAAATTGGTGGGAAAAAATGAAAAAATTTTCAAGCCTAAGGCTTCAGCACTTTAAATAAGGAGGAAATAAAAATTATTTGTGCTTGGGTGAAACAATTGAGATTATTTGATAGCTTTGTGTCGAACATATCTAAGTGTATTAACGAGATCGATTGTAAATTTTATGAGATTAAAAGTCATGATTGTTTTTTTTTTTGCAACGATTGCTCCTAATTTTCTTTCGTGATATGGTGCGTCACTCAATTTGGGATGCGATTACTGAGATATCTCACTTTTTTAGAAATTTATACTCAACTGAAATACATGTAGATCATATGAAAGCTTTGGAAGGAAAAATATGTTAAACTATATGCAAATTAAAAAAGATTTTTCCTCCCAATTTCTTTGACTCTATGGAGCATTTGCTGATTAATTTTAAGTAATGGCAATTAGTCAATCTTAGTTCTAAGGACTCATTTGACTTAAAATAATAGAACAAGAGCTTGATTGAATATAATAAAAGAATATAGACTTATTTGAATTTTCTTGAATAGTTTAGGAGCGTATTTGAGCATTATGCCTTTTAAGTATTATGTCTATCTTATAAACATTATTGACAAATTTACAAGTTGAAGTTCTTAATATTAAGGCATAATGCTTAAAAAAGCTTCTAAACTATTTAGGAAAATTCAAATAAGCCCTTATTCTTTTATTGTATTTAATCAAGCTCATGTACTTTTATTTTAGGTCAAATTAGCCCTATAACTAATGATTGATTAATTACTATTAGTCAAAATGTTACTTGTCATTTTATATTTAGATGACACTGACATGACACTGATATGGAGAGTGAAAAATATCACATGGTTATATTATCATACCAAATTAGTGTATCATATTATCATCAATTATAATATGTTTACATACCACATTATCATAAATTATAATATGTTAACATGTCATGTCAACGTCACATGGTATAAAGTGGCAAATGATATGTTGACTGAATCAATTATTAATTATAAGAGCTTATTTAACTTAAAATAAAAATATAAAGACTTATTCGACTCAAAATAAAAAGACAAGAGTTTGATTGAACATAATAAAAGTAAAAAGATTTATTTGAATTTTCTTAAATAGTTTAGAGACTTTTTTAGATATTATGTCTCATATTAATAATGATAATTCAAGGATTGATTTTGAAATCAAATACAAGTGCATATGTGTCACGACCCGGAACTCCCACCGAGCCCGTGACAACTGCCGCGATGTCTCGATGTGCACTCATCCCCCTAATGCAAATCGAGACCTCGCAAGGCTCTTGTACTAGTTTTCCACTCATTTTTTTTCTAAAAACAATTTATAGATGAAAGCTATACTACTCGTAACTAGAAATAAGTTTAGAAATCTCAAACATTAATTTAAAAGCAGTTTTAAGATTAATAACACTATTTAAAAATATTAAATAAAAATATTTTAATTTCTTATAAAACAATATTTACCAACATATCTAAAAATAATTTTTCGCACGTGAAAGTAAAATAAATTCATACATACTGTAGTACAAATGACCATAGTATGTATTTTAATTTTACAATGACACGTGGGTCCCTAAATAATTGAGAAGGTTTAAGTCTATAACCTTGCTTTCTAGAATGCGACTCCAAAATTTTCTTCTTAATGCAATTGATAGTCTATTGCCTATTCTAAGCCTGAAAAATATTTAGGAAGAAGGGGTGAGATTATATAATCCAAGTGAGTAGACAGATACTATCCAAAGTATCTAAAGCCAAGTAGGTGGAGACAATATAAAAACGTTATGTCCCAATAATATTTATAAAGCCAAAATTTATTCCAATCCATACCAAACAATTTCCTTTCATTTAAAACTTCCAGGTTTATGAATTTCTTAAAAACACTTGGCTGATGCCAAAACCTGTACTCGGGGATACCTTGTACCCGGGTATCTGACTGAGACCGCCAAGGTTGTTAAGTGTCCCATACCCATAAACATATTTTTTTCATCTGACACACACAGTCGTTTCTTGGCGTTGGCTAAGTCTCACTCTCACGTGGTGGCCCAGACGTGAGGTGCACTCAAATCTCACCTCAGGAGATACTTCACCCGCCATCTCCCCCCGGAGGTAAGTATATAATTGGGTTACCGTGCCCCTCTCATAGGCAATCCATGGAAACCTTCACAATTGCAGTGACCGTTTAATATACCACCAGACCCATAAAATTTCCAATAGCATAATATGGCAAATAAAATTTAATCCAGCTTATCAAGGAAATAAACAATTTATACATTTCATGCCAACACAAAAGTTCCGCCATCATGCTACCACAATGCCATAAGCCAGAATTTCAATTCATGAATATACAACACAAATCACAGTGTACGTCTCCACATACTCAATTCCCCCCCTCCCCCAAATCAATATTTGATTTCAAAACCAATATAAATCTCATTTTCCTATAACTACAATAATTATCCATTTAAATCATTTTTCATAAAATCACAGAGTTTAATAAATCTACTCTAGATAATTAAGACGATATATGAATACTCATAGTATTAGGAGTAGAAATACTCCTATCCTCCGCCTTTGGGTGTAGTTTCTTACCCGAAACAATTGACTCACCACTTATCCATAATCCATGACACAAAATTCAATAAATTGTGTCAATTTATCATAAATTATTTCAAGCTCTTATCCATGCATATGCACTAAATAAGGTTTGAAATGTCTGAACAATCGCTTAATTACGGTGTCCGACCTAACTCGCCTATACACGGTGTAAATTCCTAAAATCTCCAATTCAACTCCAATTCCATCCATTTCAATTTCAATTATCCAATTATATCCACAATACCTCAATGATTGTGAATTCGGTCCAATTTATCAGTCTGGACTAAAAGTTACGCTTTTACCCCTAGTGGGTAAAAATTCCAATTTTTGCACCGAAAAATTTCCATTTAATTTTCAACCTCATAATTCAACATTTTTCCATCCAATTCTCTTAAAATAAAGTCAACCTCATCCTCACACACCATTGGCTAGATTCGGCCTAGAGAAATTCATGGAGAAAATGAATATTTTTCTGGTTATTTTACTCATAAACATGCTAAACTAACACTAAACACTAACATAGTTCAAAATCAAATTAATTCCATCAACTTTCTCTCTCTAAATCCATATGACCAGGTTTGAATCCACCATAAAAACATGAAATCTAACCATAAAAAATAAGGAAAAATACATGGAAATGATAGATCATAAGCTAAACTTGAAAAATCATATCTTTAAACACTCGAATCCTTTAAAAATCACACTTTTTCTTTGATTTTCTTCCACCTAGGGTTTTATTTTTGTTTTCTCTCTCTTCCTTGCTGGTTTGGATGAATTTCAGGGGAAGAAGGCTGAAAATTTGACCTTTTTTTTATCATTTAAATAAAATAATATTATTTTATTATACTTTTTAATTTTTTTATTAATTTATTTTTATTTTTTTTCTTTCTTTGACTTTTATCCACCATCCATTCTTCACTTATCCACTCATTGTAAGAAGTTTCTAGACTTTTCAAAAAAAGACTTTGTTAAGAAATTTTCAAAAATTACACTTTTGCCATCGCAAAGTCAAAACTTACATTTTTGCCCCAAAAACTGAAAATTTGTCAAGATGCACAATTTTTACTCCTCATACTCATATCACCCTCCAAATAATTAAATTTGATCAAAATCCTTTCGAAAATTCAATTTTCGATTTTGAGTGACAAAATTACTATTTTGCCCCTATACTCCAAAAATACCCAAAACTCATATTTTTCACTGCTAAATCTTCCAATTGTACTTCAATACTCATATCATACTCAAACATGTCAAATGGGGTTAAAATCTTCTTTAAAAATTCTCGTTTTGACTTTTAGTGATAAAATTACTATTTTACCCTTGTGTCCCAAAAATATTGAGAATCACAATTTTTCACTGCTAAAATTCATTTTATGTTCCAATAATTATATTATATTTCACATAATTATTCTTGATCAATTGTGATCAAAATCTTTGCTAGAAATCTCCATTTTGTCCTTAAATTGAAAAATGACCGTTTTGTCCCTAATCGGTCAATTTTCTCGATTAACTCCAAACTGGATCTCGAACTTCGAATCACTGTTTTGAGTAATCCTTGGACTGTGAAATTCTCAATTTCACTCTTAAAATCCTTATTTGAACTCATTCGAGGCTAAATCAACTTAACGGTACCATTAAGGACAATATCGTCTTTTAACGATTTCTCAAACTTCTCAAATTTGCATACATTCTTCTGAGCATGTAAATAACATCATAATTATTTTATAGAGCAAGGTTTGACAATATGGACCAATTTAAACCTTATTCAATAAAGAAACATAGCTACGATAAGCTATATAATTTTCACAAAAAGAATAGTCCTGTGGTCATATGAAACAAATCTCTGATCATGATGGTTTAATATTTTTTATAAGGAAGACTCACACAGTGTTTATAATTAATAGGATAGTTAAATCTTAGAACTTAACAAGAGTATAACTTATGTTCAAATTTATTAAAAAAAATTATGATTTGGATAAGAATTTTAATATTTTAAAAAAAATTTTAATTTATTAAAAAAATTTAAATAAATTTTTATTTTTTTATTACATTCAATCAAGTCTTTATATTTTTATTTTGAATTAAATAAACTTTTATAATTAATGTTTGTTAGTAAAAATACCACTTATTATTTTCTAGCACATAGCATTAACATAGTATATTAACATATCATAATAAATGTAACACCTAACATGATTATATGACATTTTCACTTTTCATGTTAGTGCCATGTCAATGGATCGTGTTCATAAAATGATAAGTGGTATTTTGACTAATAATAATTAGTCAACTATTAACACTACAAAAATTTTGCCTATTTCCAACGGATTTCCAACGAAAATTTCCGTTGAAAATTCCGTCGGTACAAGCCTTGTAGGTAATACTTTCCGTTGGAAATCCGTTGGAAATTTTCAACGAAAAATTCCGTTGGCAATTCTGTTGGAAATCCGTTGGAAATTTCCAACGGAAATTCCGTTGGAAATCCGTTGCAAATATATACAGTTTTTCCAAGTTTTTGCAATTCCGTTGGAAATTTCCAACGGAAAATTCCGTTGGAAGACATATTTAAATAGGAAAAATCATTTTAAACAATTTTCGTTGGAAAAATGATTTTCGACGGAATTTCCGTTGGAAATTAGTTGGAATTTTTCCGTTGGAAATAGGATTTTCCAACGGAAATTCCGTTGGAAATGTTCGTTAGAAGTTTAGGGTTTTCCAACAGAATTTTCGTTGGAAATCCTATTTCCAACGGAACAATATTGAATATTTCCAACGGAAATTTCCGTTGAAAATATTTTAACCTATTATTTTTATAAAAATATTTTGTAAAAAATTTTCTAGAAAAAATTATCAATTTTTAAAAAGTGCTTAATTTAATTCCGCATTCAAACTGTAACATATATAGAAAAAATACACATTAAAAAATTGAGATCAAACGATAAACATCTAATTATAAATTATCCTTAACAAACAATATATAAAATATAAGGATACATATAAGAACTCATAACATAATTAAAATAAACAGTATCCAAGTGTTTGCAACAAAAATGATACATCAATTGAGGGAACTTTTTATCCTTACTTGTCACGTCTTGAAGGGCCCGCATCGCCAACGGTTGAACGTGTATTACTCATGAACATGGTTTCCATCGTGCCATAAATTCACTCATGCCTTCTGCCATCACATTTCTCATTTCTTCACGTATTTCCCCACGTATTTCTTCACGTATTTTAAGCAAGTTTTGTGCAAGATTTTCCACCTTTTCTTCCAATGCATTTGCGGGACTGTTGAAGTTTGAGTTGATTGGGCCACACGTAGACTCAGATGTTGCTACATTGGATTGTGTTCCAGTAAGTAAAGCTGTAGCGGGGACACGAGAGCCAAACCCATACACGTGAGTGCGTGTAGTCTCCTTCCCTCCAATTGCTTCAGTCCAAGCATGCGGATCGAATTCAGGCTGAGAAGATGACTCATCGCCATACTTCTGCGATAGTACAGAATTATACATTTCCTACAGAAAAAAAAAATTAATGATTAATATTGAAGTAGACCATTAACTTAGAATAAATAGTAAAAATTAATGAAATTGTTCTTACACTCGTAGACTTGGACTTGTTATCAATAAAATCACCATGACCCCCTGAACGCTTATGAGTACGATTGAACACTTCCAAGAATGTAACATCTCGTTTCAGCTCAATTGCCTGAATTTATGGACACTTATTTTTAGTCAACCATAATCGATATATATATATATATATCTTGATATATATAACATGTATATGAAAATCGAGATCCAACTACTAAACATTGAATTTATTGTAAATTTTAAAAAACGTATGCCAATTTGTCTGCATTCGTTCATATGGGTATGACTATCTAATTTTGCAGCTTTAAATATTAATATGAATTGAAGCTCGTAATTTTAAGATGTAATAAATTAAATTATAATAAAGGCTATAGGAAAGATTTGAGATTAAGCTCAAATATTTTAATTGCTTTTGATCCATATCGAGTAATAAGATTTTAAGATAGTCGGAGAGATTTACAAATTGTATAACTCATATAAATGTACGTGTAATTTAATTATGTTTTGTAATTAGTCGTCAAAAGTTTGAGTCATTTTTAAAAAGTAAATTAAATTACATACCTGTATTGTGCCTTAACATATAATATAACAATATAATATTTCAAATATGTGTAATACAATAAAATTATTTAAATTTAAAAATTAAAATAAACTTCTGTTCAAATGTTATGTGTATGTATATAATATATCAACGTTATTACGTTAAAGGGTAAAGAGAATTGATTTCCACATAAATGATATTTACTGAAAGGTATTTTGTAAAATGTAATTTCATTTAAAATAAATAATATAAATGATTAATTGGAGATAAAAAATGTTCAAATTAGTAATTGATTAATTTGATATTTCGAATTTTAATTCCAACCAGATTGCATAAGATATCAATAGACGAGCTTATGTTGTAAGATTTTATTCATCCGTTCAAATTCACCAATATTGTTTAATTATTTCGTATGTATAATCGGAATCGTTCATCGTAATAAAAAAAGGTATTTTGATTCGATCGTTATCCGATGGTCTTACTCCTAAAAAAGAAAACTACATTCCCGACGTCAAATTTCCAAACCGTGATTGAAAGCAACGTATCTTATAAAATCGAACACATAAGAGATATCTAAACAACATATATTAAATAAATTGTTCATAAATGCATCAAACTTGAAATTTTTAATCACTGCCCAAAAAACAATATACCGCGTAATTAATATGATTTAATTATGAAATCATAGGTTATACATTAAATTTCGTCCAAGCATAAAATCAGATTGAAAAATAAAGATTTGTCGACGGGCCACAATATATGTAATTCCTTGTGTGTTTTTCTTACTCACCTGCAAAATTATAACTAGACACAATCTGATTTTGAAGCAGAGTGGACGAAGGTTCAATCCTTATACAGCCAACCAGTTAATATGTCTGAAATTGTGCATATAAATTATGGTTTAGAATTGTACCCTAAACACCAACATTAACAGGTAAAAACAATATATGTATAGGAACCATCACCTGCAATGGATGCCCAAAACCCAAAACCGTCAGCGAAGCAGACTGGTGATTTCAAGCTGCAAGATCGAACCGTTGCCTTTGGGCAAATCTGGGAACTGAAACCTTGAACCTTGTAGATAGCAAATTATATGCAGTCAACACCAAATTAACAATAAACCATACTAACAGTAATTAAAAGAGCAGTCAACACCAACACCAAATTAACAATAAACCATACTAACTGTAATTGAAAGAGCATCAACACCAAATTAACAATAAACCATACTAACAGTAATTGAAAGAGCAGTCAACACCAAATTAACAATAAACCATACTAACAGTAATTGAAAGAGCATCAAACCGAAGCTAATATGCACAAAATCATATATAAACCAAATTACACAAATCATGACTAGGCCCAACCAAATTCGGAAGCCACTCTGGATCGGAGCCTCAGGACGGGCACGGGCAGGCGACTGAGAAGGGCGACAACCCGGATGGGGTGACCACGTCGGAATCGGTACAGGTCACCGGCAGCAAAAGGGCACCAGGATCACCGTGGAACAGGGCTGCCACAGAATCAGCTAAAACTCGGGTCGGGTCTGGAGCAGCAGGACGGGCAAGCGACTGAGAGGGGCGACAACCCAGATGGGGTGACAACGCCGAACCGGTAGGGGTCACCGGCAGCAAGAGGGCACC
Source organism: Theobroma grandiflorum (assembly GCA_036013995.1). NCBI lineage: Eukaryota > Viridiplantae > Streptophyta > Magnoliopsida > Malvales > Malvaceae > Theobroma > Theobroma grandiflorum. The sequence continues at coordinate 14,509,678 of CP142126.1, forward strand.
AAGACTCACCATGGAACAGGGCTGCCACGGAATCAGCTACAACTCGGGTCGGGTCTGGAGCAGCAGGACGGGCAAGGGACTGAGAGGGGCGACAACCCAGATGGGGTGACAACGCCGGAACCGGTAGGGGTCACAGGCAACAGGAGGGCACCAGGATCACCGTGGAACAGGGCTGCCACGGAATCTCAAATAACTCGCGTCGGGTCTGGAGCAGCAGGACAGGCAGGCGACTGAGAGGGGCGACAACCCAGATGAGGTGACAACGCCGGAACCGGTACAGGTCACCGGCAGCAGGAGGGCACTAGGACCACCGTGGAACAGGGCTGCGTCGGGCTTAGAGAGAAGGGAGAGCGCTGCTGGTAGAGAGAGAATACGAGAGACCAAAAGTGGGGATGGGGAAGATAAAAGGGTTTTTATAGTTAGGGTTGAGAGGGCCAAAACTACGTCGTTTTGGCCCTGTATACAGGGCAGATATAGAGGGCCAAAACTACGTCGTTTTGGCCCTGTATACAGGGCAGATATCCTCATCCAAAAACGGCGCCGTTTGCTATGATACATAAATGAATTCAAATGGGGAGCAACTTATTGTTATTAAATTTTAATAATATATAGTTATATACCATACAAAGTATAACTTGTAATTTAATGTTATTAAATTATAAATTGATTTTTTTCTTAAATCATACTTCTTTGACTATATATATATATATATATATATATTTTCTATAGCTCTAGGTCAGAGCTATATGAATATATAAATATAATAAAATGATACTTTTTAAGCACAAATATAATAAGTAAATTACAAGACTTCAATCATAATAAGCTAATTAACTACTTACATTTAAAACATAAATATATACCTACTAATATATCTTATTTAGATTATATTTATATATAATCATGGATTCTTAAATCATACTTGTCTAACTATATATATATATATATTTTTTCTATAGCTCTCGGTCGAAGAAATATGAGTACATAAATATAATAAAATGATACTTTTTAAGCACAAATATAATAACTAAATTATAAGCCTTCAATCATACGTAGCTAATTAGCTAATTACATTTACAACATGAATATATATCTACTAATATATAATTTTTAGATTATATTTCTATCTAATAATGGGTTTTTACAAAATATAAAATCAAACGTTGTTATTTTTTACAAATTTGGAATAATATAACATTATCAAAATTTGGTATTATAATGCCAATATTAAACCCTAACATCAAAGTTAAAAAAATTATACAAATAATTATTAACTGCTTGTATTTACTTTTAGTAATATTTTATTTTAAAAAAAATTAAAAAAATTTTAAAAAAATTTTGATTTGACAAGAGGAAATTTCATAATTAGTTCCAACGGACTTGTCCTACGAAAATTCCATCAGAAAGTTTAAAAAATAAAACAAAGTGTGGTAAATTAAATGTTTTGGTTCCAACGGATTTCCAACGGAAAATTCCGTTGGAAATCCGTTGGAAAATCTAAAGAACAAATTGATTTGGCTTAAGGTTCCAACGGAATTTTCCGTTGGAAATCCGTTGGAACCAAAATGTTGGATGTTATGATGCTTAGTCCCAACGGATTTCCAACGGAAAATTCCGTTGGAATTTTCCAACGGAAAATCCATTGGAAATCCGTTGGAAAATCTAGCTTCACAAATTAATTTAGCTTAAGGTTCCAACGGAATTTTTCGTTGGAAATCCGTTGGAACCAAAAGTGGCATGTTGTGATGCTTAGTTCCAACAGATTTCCAATGGAAATTTCCGTTGGAAACTTCCAACGGAAATTCCTTTGGAAATCCGTTGGAAAGTCTAAAGGAAAATTGATTTAGCTTAAGGTTCCAACGGAATTTTCCGTTGGAAATCCGTTGGAACCAAAAGTGGCATGTTGTGATGCTTAGTACCAACGGATTTCCAACGAAAATTCCGTTGGAAATCCGTTGGAAAGTCTAAAGGAAAAATTTTTTTAGCTTAAGGTTCCAACGGAATTTTCCGTTGGAAATCCGTTGGAACCAAAGTGGCATGTTCTGATGCTTAGTTCCAACGGATTTCCAACGGAAAATTCCGTTGGAAATTCCCAACGGAAATTTCGTTGGAAATCCGTTGGAAAGTCTAAAGGAGAATTTTTTTGGCTTAAGGTTCCAACGGAATTTTCCGTTGGAAATCCGTTGGAACCAAAATGTTTTATGTTCTGATGCATTTTTCCAACGGAAAATTCCGTTGGAACTTTCCAACGGAAATTCCGTTGGAAATAGTCCATATAAATTGGCAAAGTCAATTTCCAACGAAAATTTCCGTTGAAAATTCCGTTCGAAAAATAAGTTTCCAACGGATTTTCCAACGGAATTTTTCGTTGGAAATTTCCATTGGAATTCCGTTGCAAAACCGTTGGAAATCCGTTGCAACCATTATCTGTCAATTTTAATTAAATTTCGTTGGAAATCCGTTGGAATTCCGTTGCAATTCCCTTGCAATTTTCCAACGGAATTTTCCTACGGAAAAAATTCCGTAGGAAAAAGATGAATTTTTGGTAGTGTAATTATAAAGGATTATTTCATCAAAAATTAAAATATATAAACTTCATTGAATGTAACAAAAGAATAAAGATTTATTTAAATTTTTTAAATAATTCGAGAATTTTTTTAAACATTATATGAATTTTAATCATGTTTATTCACATGTGACATGTTAAATCACAATGGACTGATCACATAAATTAGTAAATTAATTAATTGATAATATAGAATTTGAATGATTAATAGACTTTAGTAGAATATTGTTTAATTATTTTGGCGCAAAAATTAGCCCAATAATAGAAAATGGAAGTCCTTAATTGATTGAAAAATAATGTTCAAAAGACTAATGGTAACCTCGTATAAATGCTCAAGGTCCCCTCAATGTGAACAACTTTCCTTTCTCCTTGTCAACTTAAAAGAAAACTGACCACATGACCTTAATCAGCTAGCCGGCGTCATGGTCCCCTCTAGAGGTCTTATGTTTAGATTTTAATAAAAATGAGAAATGAAAATAGAGTAAAAGAGATTATCCTTCCTAATTGTATACTCCTGAGTCTACTAAACCTCCTTACTATATTTAATGAAAATAAGATACATATATAAGATTATTCTTAATTAAATACAAGTTTGTTTTATGAAAAAAACATTTTTATATATATGTATGTGTGTGTATATATGTAAAACCCGACCCTATAAATACATGTCATGACATACATGAAATGAATAATGTGTTTGTATGTTAGGAAAGTCTCAAAGAATAGCTAAAACCCGATATTGTACCAAATGGTACACTTAAGTTGATTTAACCTCGAACTAGTTCAAATAGGAATTTTAAGATGAAATTTAATATTTCACAGTCCAGGAATGACTTAAAATGATGTTTTGGAGTTCGAGGGTTAATTTGGGATGAAACTGAAAATTTTGATGTCTAGGGGTAAAAGCGTCATTTTACCACCTGAGATAATAAATTGACCATGGAGTGAAATTTTTGATCAATATTGACTATTTGGAGTATAATTTGATGATAGGAAGTGAAAAATTTCAATTCCGGTAATTTTCGGAACATAGGGGCAAAACGGTAATTTTGCCGTCCTAGGGGTAAAATCGTAATTTTTACTACTCAAAACTTGTCAAAATCTTAGGATTTATACATTTTTGGTATGAATAATCATGGTATTTCATGTGGTGAAAATTTGAAGTTTAAAAGATGAAATTTTAAAAACGGGTCCCACGGGAAGTGACACGTGGCATAGTTTTAAATGAAATAATAATATTTTAATCCAAAACAGCCCATTTAAGCTTCAGCTGATGAGGGGCACGACCCAAAGGAGGAAATAAGAGAGAAAATAGAGAAAAAAAGGAAGAAAGGAGAAAAACCAAGGAAAAGCTTGAAATTTGACGGAAAATTCGCAGTTTTCGCCTATTTTCGGGCTTAACGGTAAGATTTTTCGACTTTGGCTTGGTTTCTACCTTTCCCATGCTTTTGTTTTAATTTTCCATGCTTCAAGAGAGAGATCACAGAATAGATCTAAGTGCTGGACCGAATTTAAGGGGGGAGATTTTGGATTTTTCAAGTTTCAATTCTTAGCTAAATCGGTAGTTTTTGTTAGTTAGAGGTGTTTAGAAATTAAATTGGACTCGAAAGCAAGGAATTTTCACAATACCCACTCTAGGCTGAACCTTCAATACTGTCCAATGGTGATGAATTGATTTTTATTCAAATGGATTGAAGGGAAAATGATGAAAAATGACTAATTGTGCTAGAAAAACAAAGTAGAAAATTTACCGGGTGAATGTCCCATTTTAACCGAATTTTTCAAGGAAGAAAGTGACCTGAATATAGTGATTCCAGAGGGTTATAGGCTGGTATTTGATGGTTAAAAATGTTGGAGAGAGAATGGGACGATTTAGAGCAAAAATGGAGCGCTTTAGCAATTTATCGGGTAAAGTACCGAAAATAGGCTAGCACCGCGTTTAAGCCGTTTTAGGCCGTTGCATTTCATACCATGCATTAATACAGGATTTAAATCAATTATATAGTGATTTAGCATAAATGTGTTGAATTGTGTAATTTTTACAATGTGTCTAAGAGGAGAGCCTTCTGGTAAAGGCAAGGAAGTTGTGCCCGACGAACAGTAATCGAGGCACCTAAAAAGCATTAAATTTGTGCAAACGGTGAGTAAACTTATTATTATTGTAAATTATCTAAAGTCTATTTTAAATTGTTATTTGTGAATTTTATGCAAAAAGGACTTTAAAAGAAAAATTTTGCTGTATACAAATAAATAGATTTAAATGTGAATATGTGATTTTAGTCAAAAATGGAGTAGTTTGGAGGCCGTAAATTGTATTACAAATGATGTTTTCATTCAATAGGCTTATGAGTATGTGTATATATGTGGCTATGTTTGAAATGTTATTGGGAATAAATGTAAGTTGGATTTTTACTATGCAGGTTGGGTAAATAAATAAAAGCCACGTTATACTGTCGAAATTTTATTAAATTGGTGGGTTTAGTCACTGCAGTGGCGGGTTTCTGTGGACCGCCTATTAGAGGGGCACAGTAAATCCGGTTATATAGTTACTCCGGTTGTAGAGGCGAGGAGGGTAACTCCCGGGGTAGTGTTAGAGTTCACTTCACGTAGAACCCACACGTGAATGTGTATCTCGGCCAACGCCAAGGAACGGCTTGTTTTAAAAATTAAAACGTGTTTAATGTGTAACTGTTTTGACAACCTTGGCGGACTCAGTTAGATACCTCGGCCAAGGTATCCCCGAGAACTAGTTTTGGCTTGAGCCATTATTTTAATAAAAGTCATAAGCCTTAACAATTGTTTTGATAAATCATAAATATTTCTTGATTTAAGAAATAAAATGAAACTTTATGAAATGGTTTGAAATAGCTATTTAAATTTGCCTCCATTTTACTTACCTTTAGATATTTATGATAATGTTTGTTTACTCATTGGGATTGTAAAATCTCACCCACCTCCTGTCCAAACATTTCAGGCCTGTGGTAGCTCGTAGATACCAGATTTTGTCGAGGACTACCGTAGATCGTCTTCCCACGACAGATAGTAGGCTTACTACCATTGTCGTATTTGTATAGTTATGGGCCCACCGATCATTGTAATTATTATTGTACATTATGACTTTGTAACTTAATGTATGTATAAATTTATTTTACTTTCACGCTATGGAAATTACTTATATGCATGTCTATAAAAATTATTTTATAAGAAAATGGAATATTTTTATCAATATTTTTGAATAGTAAATTATAACTTTAAATTCTTGAAAAAGAAGGTTTCGGACTTCCGATTTCAAATCCGATTTCAGACTATGTTTTCTGGATGCATAAACTATATTTTTACCAGATTTTAATATTTTCATCGAAAAATGACCAAAATACCCCTGTGAGTCAGATTTTATATTTTGATTTATTTAAGTCAGAAATGAGTGGTAAACCCTCAAAAGGGGATGTTTGGAAAGAATTACTCACAGGGAATGCTAGAAACTGGTACGTAAGCCTTACGGGGTTCTAGTTGGCATTACGGATAATGAGTGTCAATTGGGACGTCGTGGCGGTTGTCATGGGCCCGAGGGAAGTTCCGGGTCGTGACAATATATGTACAGAGGTAGAGGGAGGGGGACGAGTAGGGCCCCCGTCTCCCCTAAAATTTAATAATTTTTTTTTGTAAAATTGTCAAATTTTGCTTTCTATTTTTTTAAAAAAAATTATAATTTCACCTCATAAACATTGAATTTTTTATTTTTGTTACCTCAAACATGAAATTTTGACTCTGCCACTCTATGTGTATCTACTGTGGTTAACATATGAAGCATGTGAACTCTGGAAAGTTTGCCAAACTGATCACCATTGTTGGACTTTAAAGCTTTCAGGTTGAAATCTTGGAAACAAAGGGTTTGATGATATAGTGATACCCACACAATATATACACAATCTAAGCCGATAACAAAAAACAAAACTCTAAATGGTAATATTTTGAGCCATAATATATATATAATATATATATATGTAGCACCAAGTTAACTTTCTTCTTATAGCTAGTGAACATGGCGTAATCAAAAGATATCCGACAGCACTCAGTTTAGTGGGGTTTAAAGGTCCAAACATCTAATCTAATTCAGTAATTGTTGTTTGCACAAATCACCGTAATTTGGAAGGGCAGGTCAGCCTCAGGACAACCAACAAGTTAGGTGAAATTGAACATCTAAGGTCCGCAATTTCTTCGTGGTTATAACTTTTCCTCATTAGTTCACAAGGGAAAACGACGTCCACTAATAACTCCTTGCATTAATGGAGAGCTATTCTTCCATTTTGATAGTTATCCATTCATAATACATATAGGGTTAAGAGAAGTATCAAATTATACATACTGTAAAACTTATTTTGTTTTATAATTTTATGTATGACAAATCGATCATTGAATTTAACAATCTATTGATACCCATTTTATACGTGAAGTTTCAAGTTAATTCGATATTTTTATCATATCAATTGAGAACGTTGTGTATTTCAATATTTATTTAAAAATTTAAATTTTATGGTATCAAATAATTAATTAGACATTTTAAATTAATTTGAAATTTGGCATAAATCATCTATGTGATGAAATCTAATAATTGGATTAACCAAATATAAATGATATAAAAAAGTTATGAAACAATGAAAAATTAGATTAATATTAAATCAATGTATGTGAATTCTTCTGATTAAACTATTAGCATTCAATATATTTGAATCTAAAAGCTTAATCCTTAAGAAATTATGAGATTGTTAGTTTACGTCGAAGTAGGACCTGCGTTATTGGGATTATTATATCTAAATTAAATTAAACATCACAAAATGTAGTTAAAAGTAGGTGAATGTAAATATATATAAAAAAGTTATAATATTTGAAAAGGTTTCTAAACTATTTAAAAAAGTTTAAATAAATTTTTAATTTTTTTATTACGTTCAATTAAGTTTCTGTATTTTTATTTTAAACCAATAGGCCTTCATGATTAATAGTTTATTAATTTTTATTAATTAAAACGTCATTTATTATTATATATTCATGTGATGTTAATGTGAAAACGAATTAGTCTAATAATAGAATATGTCGGTATATTATGTGTCATAAAATAATGAATGATATTTTGATAAATAACCGTTAGTCAACCATTAATCATAAAGATTTATTTAATTCAAAATAAAAATATAAAAGTTTAATTGAACTTAATAAAAACATAATAACTTATTTAAAGTTTTTTAAATAGTTTAAGAGTTTTTATTAGTATTACATCTATAAAATATGTTCGAGTAGTAAATTGAATAATTGGTGTATACTTCTTTTTATTCAAAAAGGTAGACTCAAAATTTTCATTTTTAAAATAAAAAAGTAACCTTTAGGAATTAATAAAAATTTATATAAATTCTTATTATTAATCAATCAATAGTTCACATGCACGAATGATTCAATTTCAAAGTCTCTCTCTCACACACACACAAAAATAGAAAGATTGACTTTTGAAGCTATGAACGTGATCAAGTACTTGGATTACGATTATTTTAACAAAATAAGCTATTAGATAATAAGGCAAATAAAGTCATAAATTAGGTAAAAAGAAGAAACTTAATTAGATAATATACCTTACAGAAGATTAGGTACTAGTGAAAAAAATCGCAAAAACACAGCCGAAAATATTATTATAAACAGATACAGACTGAGAAAGGCAGACAGCATGATCTAATGGGGACACACAATAACCGCAGAAAGCGATTACAATACACAGACGAAGCCCACTCCAACAGTGTTTATTAAGGGTAGTTGCTCACTGGTGACAAATACAACACGACACACGGAATGACGAAGGAAGAAGGAAAGTATCAGTAAATCAGAAGAGGTGATGGTGCTTCTTTCCATGAGCCTCCTCTTCTTCTTTCTTTGCTTCTTTCTTCTCATGATGCTCGTGGAATGCAAACCCCCCGGCTCCCACTGCTGCGGCTGCTGCAATTTCCTCTTCTACCTTGTGCCTGTGGGCATGCTCCGGATCTTTCTTTGCCTTGTGCTTCTCATGCTGAAATATACATATAAAATTGTAATTATTATTAATTGATTGACCAAAAGCCATGAAAAGGGTAATATTTTTGTACGTACTAACACCCCAATAACAAAGAGAAGATGCCCTATGAAAGGGTTAGATGTTACTGCTAATTAAGCATAGCTTAATTAATTAAGTGATGAGAAAATGAACTCGTGAGAAAACATTACCAGTGCATAAGCACCAGCTGCGGCAGCCCCTAGCTCCCCAACGTGCTCGAGGTGCTTGTGGTGCTTCTCTTCCTTCTTGTAATCCACTTCCGTTTCAGCCGGGGCAGCCCCATAACCAGCCGAGATATCACCAGAGTAAGCAGTTTCAGAGTAGACAGAGGTGTCAACAGGCTTTTCATCCTCCTTGTGGTGGTGGAAGAGGTGGTGGTGCTTCTTCTCCTCAGCCATTTTGGCGTGGTGGTTGGTTGAGTATGCTTAAAAAAGAGAGTAGAAGGAAATATGGCAATGTGACGCTAATTAAGGTGGATTGCGATGCGATGGAAGGATGTTGTATGATAGGGGTCTATATATAAGTGATGGTACCCAAATTATGCGATTAAGGCTTCCATGACCTGGCCTGCACGATATATGTTTTGGTGATTGTCGATTGATGGACGGTGGGGATGTGTGACTTTCAATGGATCATGGTAGGTTTTACTTTTAAATTTGTATGATACTTTTAAAAAGTTTTTAAATTATTTAGAAAATTTTAAATAAATTATTATTGTTTTGTTAAGTTCAATTAAATTTTTATACTTTTATTTCGAACCAAATAAACTATTATAACTAATGATTGACTTAATGAAAATGTCACTCGTCATTTTATAACATACAATACTGATGTTACATGTTGACATGTCATAATTTATAATGACATAACATATTGAAATGTTATAATTTATATGATGTAGCATGGTAATATTGCATGATAAAATGACCATTTGATATATTTCATCTTCTACATTAGCACCATGTGGGTATAAAATGATAAATGACATTTTTACCAACCACAATTAATCAACTATTATTTATAAGGGCTTATTTAATTGAAAACAAAAGTATTCAAGCTTGATTGAACTTAATAATAAAATAAAAACTTATTTGAATTTTTTTAAATAGTTTGAGGATTTGTTTGAATATTATGCTGAAAGGTTTCAATTAATATTTTATTTATTTTTTCATTTGATATCATTTTAATTTTATGTAATTTCTTTTCTATTATTTTTTGTTATTTATATTCATTGACTTGGCTTTCCTTTTTGAATTTACTAATCCTGGCGATTGACGGTATATCTCAGGAAGGTATCAGCAAGAAGTATCAACTAATACTATAACATTTTCAGAAAGATTATTGGAAGGAGGGATAACATGATGACACTAGACCCTAAAATTGGATAATCCACGTAGCATGAGAAACAAAAGTATTTCTATCTATAATCCATAAACGTGCCATGTGTAGGAATTGATGCTGACCCATGAAAGTTGCAAATTTAATTAATTAATGTGACAGAAGATTTTCATCCGATTTTTAAAGGGAAAGGGTTGGTCCATAAAGTTACGGCTGAAATTGCTCCAACAGATAGATAATGGTAGTGCTGAATGGCAGTTGAGAGATAACCATCTTCTGTCGGCAAGGCAAGGGGATAATATTCCTCTCACTCATTTTTAATTCATAAATAGTTAAATACCATTATCATTTTCAGTAAAGGCAATATTAATTGGGTAATTGGTAACATATTATTACACTTTTTGACTTAGAAATTAAAAAATAGTATATGTATTTAAGCATTGATTTATTTTTATGAAAAAAAATGAGCAAAACAAAAAATAGAAAAATAAAAGACAAATTACGTAACTCTGCTGTTGACATATATCCTAAACCCTGCTGTCGATTTATTTATGATTTTTAGCTTTTTTGATAATTTATTAAAATTATTAATATGATTATTTATTTTATTTTAAAATATAAAATATTAATAATTTATAATTAAAACTTTAATATAATTTTTTATCTTCTCTTTTTGACTGATCGATCGTTGGAGATGTGATCGATGTAATGAAACAGAGATCGGATCTGGTGAAGCAAATAAAGAAGTTAGAAACAATGGTGTTACCAAGAGACTAGGCATCGATTCAAGTTTAGAGGGCCACGCATGCTGGACAGAAACGAAGGAAAGAGAAATAAAAGATATAATAATATAGGAGATGGTGGGATGGAGGTGTATGATTTAAATGGGTATGAATGCTGACAATGATGGATCACGTTGTTACTTGTGATTTGTTGGTTATAATACAATAATGGTAAGAGATGTAGTAAGGAGGCTAAGCTTGTTGAACACAATTTGACATCCAAACTCCACAACAAATCCAATTCCTTAGACGAATTTTAGCCCCTTCATCAAAGCCCACACGTAATATTTTGGTAAATTCTGAATAATTCATGAACGTTATTTAATATAATAATTGCAAGAGACATATATTTACAAAAATAAAAGTTAAATATCTAAATAAGCCTCTGAATTAAGTTTAAAAAATCAATTCAAGCTTTTTCTTTTTATTGCGTTCAAATAAGTTTTTAAATTTTTATTTTAGATCAAATAAGCCACTCACTCTAATTGTTGACTAATTTCTATTAGTTAACGGTACATGTGGTACTTTTATTTTATATCATCTGTCACGTAGTAGATGATGTGGTATTAAAATTTATTGAGTAAGATTTGTGTGTTTATTTTTTTTATTTATTTACTCAATCATAATTAACAATATTTAATGTTATGTCATTTACTACGTGATAGATGACATAATATAAAAGTAACATATGTATCATTGATTAATGGAAGTTAGTCAACGGATAAAGAAGAGGGCTAATTTGATTCGAAATAAAAGCTCAAGGGTTTATTTGAACATAATAAAAAAATAAAGCCGGAATTGATTTTTTTGACATAATTCAAAAATTTATTTAAATATTTAATTAAAAAATAATATATATATATATATATATATATATATATATATATATATAGTTGAACTTGTTTGTTGACAAAGCCCACTAACAATTTCCCAATTCCACATTCCACAACCCTTCCTTCCAAGCCCGCACCTCAGCCGTTAAACTATATATATATATATTTTCTGTGTTTTAAATTTTTGTGTAAATAATAAAAAATACCTTGTGATTTTAGGCAAAATAAATTTAACTCCTCACGTTTAAAATAAATTTGACACCTGTATTTCTTTTCCCGTTAGAATTTTCTTGATATCGTTAAGAATAAAATGATTAGAATATCCTTTATTTTATTAAATTAATATAATAATAAATATTAAAAAAATCATGAAAATAAAATTAATAGTGTTAAGTAGAAAAGTAATGGAAATAATACATGGATAGTTAGGTGTCGAATTTTAAAGTTTACAAGGTAAACTGATTTTACTTCAAAGCACGAGATATTGTTGCAATTTAATGGATGTTAAAACAAATATACAGAAACATGGTTGAGGGGCTTGCATCAAATATCTGCAACACTTTATTGTGTTTATATGCTTGCAAGAGTCACTTTGCCATAAAAAATTTAAATTACTGAAAACATAACATTAAATTGTTTCTAAGATATATTTTTCACACACATTTGCATGCCAAATTTGCTTGTAGTCACAAGTTAATTTGTTTCCTGAATCAATGTACAATGCTCTCTACATTATACAAAATGTTCAAAACATGAGTGCTTAATTGGGAATTCTGTCCATAACAAATGTGTGCTAAAATCCCTCCATACAGTAAGCAATGGATTCCAACCTCGTACATGTGTATCCTTCTTTCCTTAGTATACCATTGTGCCTGATGTTTATAAACACTACCCTCTGTTATAAATTTGGAATCCTCATCATTGCGGTTCGCATCAGCATGAAAATCCCATGTTTCTCCAAGCCATCTGAAATCAAAAGGATCTTCAAATATTTCCAAGTAATGACAACCACGAACCAGAAACCTCCAAATCTTTGCTGTCATGTTGCTCACACAATCAAGAAAGTCGCTAGATATATTCTCGAAATTCACTCTCTGTTCTTGGCTAAGGATTGATTTGGCATCAAAGATGTCCATCAATGAGCACTTGGAGCATTTATGCTTTGCAATTGGAGACAGTTCTGAGATAGGAAAGCCCCACTTCACAAACAAGTTCCACAGAGAGCTTCTAGCAAGGGTTACTAAAGATTCCCCTGCATTTGTCCAGAAATTTGCAGCAGATGCAATCAAAGAAGATTCTGAGCAAAACAGATGGTGAGTTGCACCTGCCAGCAACAAAGAGTAAGCTACACTGGTCCTATTCATGTCAAATGCTTTCAATTGACATTCATCTATCTCTGGATGGAGGGCCAATAAGTCACTCGAACAGATTCTATATGCAGAAGTGAGAGTTGTGTAAGCATTAAGAGCTAGATGGTGAAAAGGATGCAACTTGAAATTTAGCTGTGATTTTCCATCCTTGCTTTCTAATTGTTCAATGTGAAGACCTAGATTTAGTATGCTCTCAAGCTTCTCACAGCAAGATTCAGGATCACCAACAGACAAAAACTCAGTTATAGTTTCATCCATGTAACTGTACACCCTTTTAGATGCCTCATCCCTATAAAGGTTGCGATCGAAGCTTGAGCTTGAAAAGCTGAGATTGCAAGTAGAAATTTCCTGAAAGTAAGTGCAGATGATTCTTTAAAATTCTTGTTTATAGAATCTATGCATCTCAAACAAATAATGATGCAAATATAGAACTTGAAATTAACAGATGTAAATTGCTATACCACAGTTACAATGGGTCCACTGCTAAACAAGAGCAAAAACAAAAGGGAGAATGTCTTTCTACAGAATAAGTATAAAATACCAAATAATCTTTTGTCCCATAAGCATGAAGCTCATGAATGAGCATTTCGATGTGAATCACCTATCTGTAAGAGGCAGCTTACGAGATTAATCTTTTTAACAGATTCAAGCTAAAGGGAGTGTCAAGTTCCAATAAGGGAAGATCATGTATGTCCTAACCAAAAAAATGTGGATCCAACCAACCCTCCTAGTGTGTAGAAAGCCAAAAGAAACAAAATGCTATATAAGGAGACAATTGAATACATGTTCTAAAGAGATTGAAAAAATAAGTTGTTGATCCATTATGAGCATTTAAGCTGAATTTAACAAGACTCACATGTTCAACAGGAAAGAAAATACTTTGGTTAAAACAGAATGCTTATGCAGTTTCTAACCTCTAAAGCATGATCAACATAGGTTGTAGGTGATGCACTACATCGGCTACAAGAACAGGTAAATTGATACTTAGACCACAACTCCGATTGCCTCATTGCCTAAAAAAAGGAAGTGAAACAAGGAAATTAGAACTAGAACACAGAACATGAGGAACAACAACATAGCCACCCAGCAATCTTTTGATTTCTTTTCTTCCTTGCCCTAAAGTTTAACTTGAGTGTAGGTGATGAAAAGGTTGCTATTGGTTTTGAGACCACTGAAGGTGCTCCAACTGAGCTAAGGATAATTAAGACATTAGCTGGATTTATAATAGATATCTTGTTTAGCCCAACCATTTTAATTACTCCATTCATTCCAGTAATTTCCATCTTTGAATGGCCCAAAATTATTTAAGATATTTTCTTCGATACAGTAAAGGTAAAATTTGGGTGTGGAGTACTTGAAATAAAGGTAATGAATTTTCCCATTAAATGCTATTAAACCAAAAGAAAAATTTAAAATAAAACCAGTAAATCGGTAAATCCCATAGTGTAGAACTGTAGATTAATTTTAACTCATTTAAGTATTCTCTATAATCGAGTATTTTATCCCAATCTATGACAAGTTTTCCACCATGCAAGAACAATCCTCATTAGCCTTTAAGTAAACATGTTCAACATCCTAATTTCTTAAGCTATGGATTTTGCAATCAAATGCTTACATTCTTCCAACATAAAAGCAACAGGATTCAATTGAATTATGAAACCAAACTAACCACATTGCACATGTTCATTTCGCATTTCACATAATCAAGCCCTGATAATGAAATGAACATGTAGATTACTGTATTAGAAAATAACAAAGCACCTTCGGTTGCAGCAAATCAGTGTATGAAACACAAACTTCCTCCCCCTTTCTAATCCTCTTAATACTCCGCACTATAATCTTAGGACCTAATTCGTATCCCTTATTCCCTGCATAAAATCAAACAACAAAATCAAAAACAGATTTGTAACAGAATTTCATCCACAACAAAAATTCGAAAAAAATAAGTGTGTGCAGTAAAAATTAGTAGAAAGAGCAACCTTTTGTGTGCTCAACACAGCTACAAGAATCACACTCTTCCCCTGAAATGCTAGGAACAATTTTTAGCGTGGAACTGGAATCCTCCGGAAACGACGACGTCGCATGGGGGGACGAGATTGAGAATCGGTAACAAGCGTTGGGAGAACAGCTGTGATTGATCCAAGAGAAACTCAGATCGTATACAGCGATCCCTAGAGAACGCCCACTCTCGTCTTGCACTTCCACGGCGTTTGTTATGACTAAGCTTAAGACGGCCTCTTCCAGTAAAAAGCCGTCGCTTTGTCCTTCGTTATCTCTGTTTCGTAATTTCCTCGCGGCGGCCATGGCTATAGCTCCCTGCCGAATTTTGGCTGCGACTTCGGGAGATGACGACGTGAGCATACGATGGTTGGTGAGGAGACCGTCAATGCGGTGAAGGTGGGGAGGCGTGGAGGGGAGGGATTGGAGGAGGCGGAGAGCGGTGCGCAGGTCTGAGGAGTCGGGACAGGTGGGGGGGAGGAGCAATTCGGCGCTGGAGGAATGGAGAGGGGAGTGGGCGGAGGAGCAGGCGGGGGAGCAATAGAGAGGGACATGACGGGGAATATGGGGGAAGGTAGGGGGGAGAGGGGAGAAGCAAGAGGAGCAATGGGAAGAGAGGAAAGAATCGTAGAGGGAAAAGGAGAGAGGAAGAATGGGCGGGGTTATGTCTTGTCCACGGTCAAAGTCTTGCTTTGCTCTCATTTCCATTTCCTCTTGTTTCCCTCCCACTCCAGTCATGGACATAGTAAATGCCACTCTGCCAGCAGGTTAACGGTTTATCCAAATTCCAAGGAATGGGACTCTCAGCCTCCACTATGTAATTAGTACTTCAACACGACACTCATGGACGAGATATGTTTAGGCTTAGGGTGCGTTTGTTTGCAGGGATGTAAAGTTACATTCCCTGTAAAGTGCTTAATTAAATTACATTGCAGCGTTTGTTTTGCAACAAACCGCTGCAATGTCATAATGCAATGTAATCACATTGCAGCCCATGGCTGCAATGTGATTGCAGCCCAAAACCAATGCAATGTACATTACATTGCAGGCTGCAATGTTTGTAATGTTATTAAAGACATTTTTACCCTTCAACTTTATTATTTTATTAAAAATATTTTATAATATTATAAATAAAATAAAAAATATTAAACTAAAATATATAATATAAAAATTAAAAATTAAAAAATAAAATATAAAAAATTAAAATTTATATAATATAGATAAAAGAAATTAAAATATAATATATAATATAAGAAATAAAAATTAAAAAAATAAAATATAAAAAATTAAAATTTATATAATATAAGTAAAAAATATTAAAATAAAATATATAATATAAGAAATAAAAATTAAAAAATAAAATATAAAAAATTAAAATTTATATAATATAGGTAAAAGAAATTAAAATATAATATATAATATAAGAAATAAAAATTAAAAAATATATATAAAAAATTAAAATTTATATAATATAGGTAAAAAATATTAAAATAAAATATATAATATAAGAAATAAAAATTAAAAAATAAAATATAAAAAATTAAAATTTATATAATATAGACAAAAGAAATTAAAATAAAATATATAATATAAAAATTATATTAAATAAATGAAATAAAATATATAAAATTATAATAAAAAATGAAAATAAAATATATGACATTAAAAATATATTTAAGAGATAATATTATATAAAAATTAATAATAAAGAATACAAGTATATTAAATTTACATTTTAATAAATAAGGGTAATTTTGTAAATTAACATTACATTCCCTGTAAAGTACTTGTAAAACAAACACTGCAATGTTATCTTCCCTGCATTTTAATCATTACATTACTTATATACCAAACACTGCAATGTTATCTTCCCTGCAATCACATTACCTGTAATCACATTCCCTGCAATCACATTACCTGTAATCACATTGCATTGTAAAGTACCAAACGCACCCTTATAGTTTTGTTTATTTATCTTGGAAAAGCTAATGTCAATATTTATGTCTAAATATCAAGTATTTGATTCAATGATAAAAGTATGTGTAAATATTAACTCAATCACAAATGATAAGTCAAAGAATTTGATTCAAAATCATCTTTTCCCAAATTAAAAACTATATGTGAAAGAAGATTTCGTATGCATAGAAATCACCACCTTGGGTTGAATGCTAATGAAGAAACAAAACCATGCTACACTAAAAAGATCTTATGCCAGTTTGATGAACGTGAGGTGCCTGATAGTCTAAAAGACTATAAAGATTTGTTATCATGTCAACAAAAGTAGACTCTGGTGCAGAATAGAGGATCCAAGTCAACATTATCATTGATGCTAACTTCAATAAATGTATTCTACTATCAACCCAAAAGAGATGCCCTTTGGATAAATGCAACCATTGGGCAATCTCCGAGCATACAATGTCTTTCTATATCATCAAAATCCTTGGAAACAGTGACAAAATTCATCTGCACATACACAATAATTTATAGCAAGAAATATCTAAAGCACGGACATGAAAGCTGTCTCAATCTCCTGTATGCTCATTACTCCAATCCAACAGTTCAGTTGCAGAAGATGGTTGAACCTGCTGAAAATAAACATTAGTGAAAAGGTGGCAGAGAAAGATATCGTAAAGCATGTTTCTAAGCATGCAGATGGTAAAGGGGAAAAAAGATTATAGGAACATATCAAAGGCTCACCACAGCTAGTGCTTAACACTTAATGAATTTTCAATGCGTTGAATAAGCAGATCAGCAGTGAGGGCACCCTCCTGATAATAAATGGAATTAAAAGTATTAAGAAAAAAAATCCAAACTTAAACGGTAGACCAACTGCACATGAATCAAGATATAACAAAAATTAATTTTAAGATGAAATTGAATTCAGCAATTGAAACATCCACATATCACTGAAGTAGTCTAATAATGGCATAAGGGCATGAAGAACAACTACTTAGATACAAAAGGAACGTCCTATTACGAACAAAACTAAAGAATGCTCTACTGATACCAAAAAAACTACGAAGAAAGGAAACGAGAAACCTTAAACAGTCCGGTCTATCTTGAAAAGAACATATTAGTCCAAACAATTTATGATGACTCAATGTATTAATCCATGCCCTGTATGCCAAGATGAACTGACACCGATCTTTCATGAAGGCCTCATAAAATACTTTTGCACTTTCATAAGCATAAACACAGGTGTAAAGAGTGAGCATTCAAGCAAAAATTGAGCTACTAAAAAAACTTACAAAACGATCAAATGGCTTCCCATCCTTAAATATGATGAAAGTCGGCAATGCCTCTATGCTGTATTTATCAGCGATGCTAGGATACTTCTCTGTGTCAATTTTCACGACCTGAATCTTATCTTTCAGAGCAGTACTCACTTCATTGAGGATTGAAACCATGAATTGACAAGGTCCACACCTACAAAATCAGCCATTTCCTAGAATTTCAAGCCTTGAAAAAAAGAAGGGATCTGAATTCCCAAAAATTAAAACCATAATTTAACCAATTAAGCAATTCTAAATATTGACAAAATAGGGTTAGCATCCAAGTCAAAGTAATAGTTACCAGGTAGCATAGAAGTCAACCAAAACAGGCTTGTCGGAATTCGCCAACAAGTCATCAAATGAGTTAAATGTTTGCTTCTTTGCTTCAACCTATTTTAAGGTAACCCAAATTGAGACATACACATTAGCAAAAACATTAATTAAATCGAATAAAATGCTACGAACAAACAATTTCACTAAAATTTCGCTAAACCTAAAAGCTCTGATAATATAAATTAGTTTAAGAGTAATGTTTCAATTCAAAGGACGTTCCTTTTAAAAAGGTAATGAGGTTTTAAAGAACTGTACCACCAAAGGACGGTGCCGAGGCAGCGAGGAAGAAGAAATCGCCTTATTACCGATTTGAATCGGGTGAGACCGAAGAGGAAATTGAAGAGAAGAAGAGAATGATAGTTTCGATGAATAGTAGTAAGAGGACAATTTGGTTGAGCTTCGGGGATTAAGCGCAGGAAGAGTTGATGCGGAGACAGAAATCGCCATTACCTCGAATTCGAAGTCGCCGATTAAATGATGGGCGATGAAAGCTTCAGCTTAGCCGTTGTTTGGATATAAATTGCTCCAAAAGCGAAAAAGAGGAAAATATCAGTTTGGTTTTAGACAGATCCGTGAAAATTGACCAACAGCGACTTGATGATTCGGTGTGATTATTGCTTTTTTATTATACAACTGTATCAGGATTAAAGCCGTTGATGCTCAGAATTGAGCATTATCAGTTTGTTTGACTTTTTAAGTGTTGGCCAGATTTTAGTTGGCCAATGGATCCGAATCAGTTTCTGATGGAAATGCAGCACCGGATCTAAATAAAAATTGGATTTGGTGACGTAGTGTCTATTTTAGCCGATTTTTACATATTTGATCAAAGCAAGGAAAGGAATCTGACATAACTGATTTTTTCTAAATTTTTAACTGAACCGATTAAATGTTTTTCTTAACCGATTTAACCGTTAATCTAAGTTTATGTAATTTTAACTTTTTTAATCTATTTTATGATTTTTCTTAGAAGAAAATTGTTAGGATTATGATTTTTCTTAGAAATTATTGGCATTGTGTTTATTTTATAATTAATATAAATTTACTTTAGGAAAAAGTTTTTTTTTCATTTTCACAAATCAATATATCATAATTTTTTTAAAGGATTTCAACATGAAATCTACAAATTTAATTTATTCAATAGTATAACCTTATTGCTAATTTTTTGTTGACAATGAGTGATCTTGTTTGTTTCAATAATTAATTAGTTATTGATATTGACTTAATTGACTGATTGCATTGAATTAAAATAAGGTTAACAGTAAGTTATTGTTGTTTTATAATTTGGTTATTGATTAATTTGACTTATTTTTAATTAAATGTTAATATAATTTATCATATAGTATATTAATAAGTTTCTGTATTAATGTAAGTTATACTATATTACTATCGTATAGTAAGATATAGTATATTAATGAGATATTATATTAATATAAGTTATATCTACTATATATAAAAGTAGTATAATTTGATTTTTCAATTTCTTTCAATTGAGTGTCTAATTGAATTTCAATTGAATGTTTAACTGAATGACAAGTGTCATTCAATTAGAATCCCTCTCTATATATTTAATTTTGTAATTAAAATCAATTTATCTTTTTCTTTACTATATATCTACTATATATAAAAGTAATATAATTTGATTTCTCAATTTCTTTCAATTGAGTGTCTAATTGAATTCCAATTGAATGTCTAATTGAATATCTACTATATATCAAAGTAGTATAATTTAATTTTTCAATTTCTTTTAATTGGGTATCTAATTGAATTTTAATTGAGTATCTAATTGAATGACAAATGTCATTCAATTAAAATTTTTTTTATTTTTTTAACTTTTTGTTCTTTATAATAATTTTCAATTGAATTAATTATTTTTGACATTTGAAGGGTTCTTTTTATTTTTTTACTTTTATTTATTTCAATAAAAAATACTTGAAAATAATAATTTCTAACATTTAATGCTTAGAAGATAAATGACATTTGTTATTCTTAATTGAATTAATTTTTTTTACATCTTATGTTAAAACTATTTTGTTTTTGACATTTGAAGATTTTTTTTCTTTTTTACTTTTATTTATTTTAGTAAAAAATATTTGAAAACAATAATTTTTAACTTTTAATACTTATAAGATAGATTTATTTAATATTTATCAATTAAAATTTAATATAATTTTTTATTTATATTCTCTTATTCTGCATGAACTTGAATTCGTAATATATAGATATTTTTTTTATACATGAATGTTTAAATTTCAATAAATATCCATTTAATTAATTATATAAAAGTAGGATAATTGATTGTGTCAATTAATTGACATTTGACATTCTTAATTGAATTATTTTTTTTTACATCTTATGTCAAAACTACATTATTTTTTACATTTGAAGGTTTTTTTTCTTTTTTACTTTTATTTATTTTAGTAAAAAATATTTAAAAACAATAAATTTTAAATTTTAAAGCTTATAAGATAGACTCATTTAATATTTATCAATTACAATTTAATATTATTTTTTGTTTATATTCTCTTATTCTGCACCAACTTGAATTTATAGTATATAAACATCTTTTTTGTACATGAATGTATAAATTCTTATAAACATCCATCCAATTCATTGAATGATTAAAAAATCAAAAAGGCCTACTTATTTCTCAATATATATGGCACACGATCATCATTGAATAAATAAATTAATTGAACTTGATAACATTTAGTCATTTATTTTATATATAAAAGACAGATGATACTATAAATTATTAACTATTTTATATTAATAGGATCTTTACGTTATATTATTACCTTATATTCTGTAACTGTTTATTTTAATCTGTTAATAGTATAACTTATATACTTTCTTATTTTTTAATAGTTTATTATATATATAATAATCTTTGATAGGATTATTATTATTTTTGGATAAATTTTGTTTTAAATAGGATAACTAATTGGGTCAATTCGTTGTTATTTTCAATTGAATTAATTTTTTTTTTACATTTTTTATCAAAGTTGTGTTGTTTTTTTACATTTGAAGGGTTTTTTTTAATTTTTATTTATTTCATTAAAAAAATACTTGAAAATAATAATTTTTAATTTTTAATGTTTAGAATATAGATTCATTTAATATTTATCAATTGTAATTTAATATTATTTTCTGTTTATATCCTCTTATTCTATATGAACTTGAATCTATAGTATTTGACATATTTTTTATACATGAATATTTCAATTTCAATAAATTTTCGTTCAATTCATTGAACAAAATAAAAAAATTAAAGAGGTTTATTCATTTCTTAATATACATAGCACATAGTCATCATTGAATAAATAAATCAACTAAATTTGACAACCTTTAGCCATTCATTTTATATATAAAAGATATATTATTAAAAATCAATAACTATTTTATCTTAATAGGATCTTTACATTATATGGTTATCTTATATTATACAATTGTTTATCTTAATCTAGCAATAGTACATGTTATATGCTCTCTCATTTTTTAATATTTTATTATACATCTAACAATTTTTTATAAGATTATTATATTCTTTAAATAAGTACTGTTTTATAATCATATATGTAAGTATAAATTTTCAGTAATTGAAACCATTTATGCAGTTGATTAATACAATATAGCTTTCTCTATAAACTTTTTTAAAGGTATCGAATTAAAGTTTACTCCAATATAATCAATATTTTCTGTGATTTTTTTCGTAGCGTAGCTACGGGCACCATCCTAGTAATATATTATAGTAATATATTAAATGTTAATTAAGGTACTATACTAATAAGTTAATATAACTTTTGAAAAAACTTTGAATTAAAATTTTAAATTTTTCTATAAATTTGATTTTTTTATTTTTAATATCAAAAAATAAAAAAATATGAAAAATGTATTTGAAATATAAAAAAATAGAAATATTAGATGTTCCAAAAAAATGTATATTTAGTTTTGAAACATCCAAAAAAAAAATTTTTTTAATTGGAACAGTAAAAGTATTATTTTTCAGATAATTAAAGAGTTTTATTTAGGTTAGAACAACTAATGAAGAAAGCGAGCCTGTCACCATTAAGGCATAGTCCAAATCCAATGATGGAGCAAAACTTGCTTGCTTGTTCTAAGTTCCATAGAGAAGATGGAAATCCTTTAACTAAATCTGTATTGTACCATTCAAACGTAGAGAAATGCAAGCTTAGATAAATATGGGAAAGTGAAGGCACCCGCCCTTGGAGAAACATACATTCATCCTCATAACATTGGCTTGATTAACCAAACGTACATGCGAATTTCACAGGTAATAGTAATTGGAGCGACCTCTCCAGAAGCCATAACCAATCCCCAAAATAGATGTCAAGTTACTCTAAGCAACTCTCTTTGTTGCGTGTGTTCACCGTCGACGGCAAAGCCTTTCTAACTGTTAGAACAGGGAAGTAAAAAACCTGACAGATTACAACTACACAAGTCCTTCATCGGAGAAGAATTGTGTACAATCACTATTATCTCTAACCTCAAAACCGTGGTACAACATGATGCGAGGAATGTTAGCCATCGCTTGTCCATGTGAAGGCCAAAACAACAATGGTAAGTGAGAAGAAAATAATCCCGCAAGCAAACAACCACATAACCTTGCTTGGTCCTTTTTTCTGGCTCTCTTGACTGCCCAACTCAACATCTTTGAGAAGCTCCCTTACTTCATCCATGTCTGAATCCTTGGCAGCTTGGAGTAGTCTACCTTGAATTTTCCCAAGCTTTGCGAGTCTGCTATCTCTAGTTCCATCCTTAGCTGACCAGATAAAACCTGTCATCTTCCACAGGAGAACACCCACATAGATGGCAACAATACAGTCTACAGTATAATGGTGGCGCTCTCTTATTTCACGCTGAGCACTGTGCATAACAAGCAGCCATATGAGAGCTGAGCTAAACCCCCCATAAGCCTCCTGCAATTTAGGATTCAGAAAGGCCAATATGGCTTAGTCATTTATGATTTACCAACAGCCACTAGAAGAAGAGACGGTACAGTTTCTGAATGCATTAAAACAATACCATCCAAGCCATGGCGGTCAGCACAGCAACCAGCATGTGGCCACTGTATAGAAGGTCATTGCAGCCGCCCCCTGCCTTTTTAAGCAGACTGTACCATGAAGATCCTTCTGATGGAGTGGGTCGCAGAAAATCTATCAGGAAGCTCATTGAACCCCAATCTGGACGGTAGTCACCAAGGTATTTGCCAGTATCAGCTGGGAAAGAAAAGGAAAATTTTAAGACTAACTTCCGGAGGTAGGGGCACCTGAGCATTTGGCTCATTGGTTGGTGCATTATCCCCCTACCTAAAGTGCAGAGTTTGAATCCCCCCTCCCCCAATTATAAAAAAAAAAAAAAAATTTCCGGAGGCAAGGGAAATTACAAATAGACAAAACAACAACCATTAAGGACCTGCTTATAATATAGTAGCAAATATATATATATAAAAAAAACCATACCATATGCTATATCCTGTTGTATAACTTGATGAATGGCATTTGCATCTGAAGCATAAGGAACATAATATTTCTGAGCCCAAGGATGAGGATGTCCAGGGACCCTAAATCGAGCTGAAGCACACCAAGGGCGGGCTGATGGTAGAATTGTAGATGCAAAAGTTACAGCACGAAGAAGACGGCCAATTGCCATGGTAAACATGTATCGTGCACCTAACCCAAGACCGGGGGCTTTTACAGAGTCAAATAGTACAGAGAAGGCCAACATTATAAATAACATCAAGAAATGGTGCAGGCCAATAATGTGAGCTCTCAGAATCTCAACGACTGCTTCAGGAAGTTTCTCATTTAGTGCCAGGAGCAACCATTGACCAGTATCCGGAAGTGGAGGTGTATCACTGTTAAATATTACCAATTCAATCAATGGTCCCATTAAAATTTAAATATATTTACACATGAAGTGTTTTAGAAAATGAAAGGTTTTGTCTTAGTTCCCAAGAGAGAATGTGAATCAAGCAGAAATTTAAAATTATAAATTCATAAGCAATATGGAGAAAATGTCATCTCTGATTTATATTTCTTGTATACATTTCAAATCATTATGCAATGTAGAGGATCCTCATCAAAGAACACAATGATTAATTAATTAAGTTCATCTGTATGTACCAACTGTGTGATTACAAAATGATTCATTCTCATGCTTTCCTTATATTGTTCTTCAGAGCCTGTTCATGTAACTCTACCTACTTGCCAGAACATTTTAAATAAGGTGCATAAGAATAACTTTGCACGTGGTTCTACAGATTTTTTCAATAAACTAGCTTTGGTTATCAATTATTCTAGCAACTCGAATAACTTATGTACCAGAGCTCTATTAATGTGCCAGAGAAGATGCTAAAGTTGAAGCACTGTGTCTGATACCTAACATATGCCCATTAAAAATTTTTTCCAGAAAATAGAATCATTTTATGATTTGATGATATAGATTCTCTAATAAGGTATATGTGGATGGCATGTGTAAAAAGCTACAACAACTATGTATCTTGCGTGATTGGTGTCTTCATTAAATAAGTACACATACAAGTGAACCATCACTTGGCAAAGCTTAGTCATAAATTTGCCTCCTCATTGGGTCAGATTGGTGTCCTAGATTTGAAATCTTGTCCTGATTCAAACTTCCAAATATCACATCATTTTTCTCAAATCAAATGTCAGGAAAAGAGTAACAGAGGTAAAATCCTTAATCTCTTTCCTCCATCAATCCTTCATAGTTTATCAAGTGAGAAATTAAATGTTTTCAGCTATGAATTCATGTTGCTGTCTACACCTCTATGATCAATGATAAAACACAAGACAGTTGGCTTTGAGTGAAAGGGGAGAACTTCAAATATAGGAGTTGAGACATGGAAGAATTGAAATGAATGCCTGTTAGAAACCCAGAAAACCACTGGTCCTATAAAAGGATACTTTTCACAGCAATTACAGTGAGAATGAACTAGAGCATCAGTTGAATACATGCATACCACTTTAGATAAATTTGGTGCAGGAAGATGACTAGCACAAATGTGATAGCCACTGTCCCCACACTACCATTCCCTGCTATTGGCAAGTGCATCATGACAGAAAAGATACACTACCAGAAAAGAAAGGCTTAAAAAAAACATAAAATAGAGTAAGAGTAAAGGTTTAGAAAAAATCTCTTTTTAGGTTAACAAAATCAATAATGCCCCTGCAGGAAAATTAGATATCAGGGCTGGAGAACCCCTACATGCATATGTATCAATTCTAGCCATGCAAGACTCTCTCAACAACCAATTATCATTCAAAATACTACCTATAAAAGAGTCAGAGAAAAATTTGTTTCTCCTTTTTCCTTTTTAAGTTCTGCAAAATGGTGGAATTTGAGGAGTAAAGAAAAATGCTAGAAATTGCAGGTATAAGTAGGAAGTTTCTAGTTTCTGGAATAGAAACGGAATTGGACCCAAGTTTCAAATTCATAATTTCATACTATACAGCAAGGTTCCTATTGGCAGAAAACGGAGTCAGAGATCTCCATAGATAACTTTCTTCTAAATATCTGTTTCTATTTTTCAAAAGGTAAATCCTTCTATCTATGTTACCACTTTTTTATTGTGTTTAAAAACATTCTTCAATAGCCATTAGCACATGGTGTAGAACACCAACAATGGATGATGTGACATGAGGCAATCTGGTTTGATAACTCAAACTCTATTTATTACAGCCATGCAAAGATTGCATTCATTTTGGAAAGAAATCTATAAAAAAATCATTGACCTGGTTTGATCACACATGAAAACCAAGTAAAATTATCATGCAACTAAAGCCCAAGGTTTGATTGGAAGATGATTTACAAAGTGCAAATTATAGGTAGCAGGATTCAGACTGTGAGTTGACAAACTGAAAAAGGCAAGAACCAAAGTTTCCAAGCCAGCAACACCTGGAGCAAAGCTGATCGCTCTTACTACTCAGCATTTATTATCAGTAATTCCAATCATATATCTTTCCATAATTAGCACTTAAAACTCTCATTGAAAGCAACAAATCTGGCATATTTACTCTAACTACTTTCCTAATATGCACCAAAACTAACCCAAATCACAGCCACTAATCACAGTCCATAAAACTGACAATGAGCGAAAGAAACAACAGAAAACAAACTCGACCCACAAAATAAAAAGCCGAGAAATACACAAATCAGATAAAATCACATCAAATATAAGCTAATTCAACACTTGGAAATGACAAGAAGCAAGTAACTTACTGGTGCCAATCGAGGCCAAGGACAGCGGTAACGAAACGAACTGAGAGAGCTTCATAAAGAAGAGCAGAGAGCATGAATATGATCGAAGCAAGGAAAGGAAGTGCAGCTCGAAATTCGGCGTTCCAATGACGGTAGAACGGCACGCGCGTGATGGCGATGAGCGCGAGTAAAGACCAGAGCAAGGGTTGAAGACGCTCGTGCCACGTCGTGGAGACGTTGCGCAGGTAGTCCACCGCCACGTAGGTGATCGCCGCCACCCCCAGACCCCCGCCATTCGCCGCCGGCCACCGCATGGAGCTGGCCGATGCGGTCAAGAGAGAGAGAGAGAAAGAGTTTATTGTTTGGACAAGGCTTTGGTTGATTAATTGCAACAGGGTGTTAAAAGTGGGAAGTTGAAGGATGTTGGATCTTGAATGTTGAACAAGCTAAGCTAAGCTAATCCCTTTTGGTTTTTTGGGGGCAAAGCTAAGCTAACGTGAAATTGTGCATTGTCTTCCTTGCCATTTTGTTCAATTAATTATCCACAAGTAATTAGTGCTCACCTAATCAATTAATCTTTACAATTATTTTTTCTGATGATCACATTAATTTTATCAAGTCATAGGGTTAATCATAGGAAAATTTCTTAATGAATCATTTATATTAAATGAAGTAATTTTTTTTATTGGGAAGGGTTTAGCTTCTCTATAAAGGGATAAATTCTATTTTTACAATTACTTAATAAAAATTTAAATAATTTTTTATTTTTATTATATTTAATAAAATTTTTATATTTTTTATTTTAAATTAAATAAATATTTATAACTAATAATTAATTAATTATTAATTAATTAAAATATTATTTATCATTTTATATCACATAATATTAATTTACCTTAAAAATGTAATTACGTTATATTTTCATTATTCATTTCAGTATTATAATAATATCACGTGATATAAAAAAAGCAAGTGTCATTTAAGATTTCTAATACATCTATCAAAGCGTTAAGGTGGGTAGTGACAGGCACGTGATATTTTCTGCGTGTTGTTTTTCAAATTATATCTTGTTATTTTTTGTCTAGGTTTTCTTTCTGGCTCTAAATTATATGTATATTTGCATGCATCCTGCTCTGTAAGTATAAAAATTATTCCAGGTAAAGGTACAATCATGGAATCTACTAAAGCTACCACTAAATGCAATATTCGATCTTACGGTAAAGGTTTCATTTCAGGATGTAGAGGGCATCAACTCCACCTTGACGTACAAGTATGGTTCCAAATACATACTAATTTTCACATATCATATACAAAATACAATATGAAAAATCAGATAGGCTTAATTTATCACCAACTAATGAAAAATAAGCACAAGCAACCAAATCATTCAAGTTGAACAAATAAATGATCCAAAACTCTATTTGAAACTATATATATTTACCTCAGAGTTTATTAGCATAAGATTAAGAAATTAATTAATTACATCATATTACCCTAAAATTTAGAAATAAATAAAAAAAAATGTCTAATTCGTTGCAACTCGGTTCAGGACGGAAAATTGGAATCTTGAATTGCATGTGTTCTAGTAAACGCCAATTTCATCCCCCACCTTCAGTTCCCTCCTCTTCACGATGTCCTTGACCCAGTTCTTGATAAACACGTTGGCCCTCTTGTTCTACCGCTTGAAAACCAGCTCATGTTCGGTCTGTGTAACGCAATCCCACACAGAAACTGGCAATCCTTCCTTAATTTTTGCAAGTTGATCAGCATTCCAGGATGGAAAAACATGATATTCTACGCACTCTGATGCCAGCATGAGCCTTGACATGTCGCCAAGATGGCTTCCAGTAAGCTTCATTTTAATGCACCAAGGATCAAGGCCGAGCCTCAGTTCAGACGTCGAAACTAACATCCTCGCTTCTTCTCTCTGAAATTTAATTCTCTTGTTTCTGTGGGACGTAACTCTTCTTGCACTGCTAGGATTCTCCATTCTCTCTCTCTCTCTCTCTCTCTCTCTCTCTCTCTCCTTGGAAGTGCAAACGCTTATAGCATTAAAACCCAGACTCAGATCCAAAGAAAGACCCCCAACCTCCGCCTCCTGGCGGCTGTTCACATCATGTTCTTCCCTTTGATATTGATCGCTACATTCGCCTATTTCAAACCTCTCCTGTTTCCCTTCACCACCTGCATTACTTTTTCCTCTGAACAAAAAATTGTATTCCCCTGAAAGACACAATTCTAATGAAATGCTGCTCTCTTCACCATGCATCTTTTTTTTCTTCTAGCCTGGTGTTGGCCAGAGGGAACAATTCCGAAGAAACAAGGGGCTTTGAATCCATTCTTGAAATAGGCAAGCACTCCTCTCTTTCGGGTTCAAATGCGCAAACCCTTTGAAGGAAAAGAAAGAAAACGAAGATCTCAGCTCGCCAAAAACTCAATTCACTCTCAGTGAACTCTCCTGAAAAGAAATTAGCTAGAACCAGAGAGAGAGGTTTATACGTAGATGGGCATGCAAATTCTTTTCCTCTTACAAAAATGTTTCAGGAGAAACCTGTTTACCAAGCAATGTGCGTTGGGGTTGAATCAGGATCTTTTGAATTTTACCGCCCTTGTTTTTCTTTTCTTAACTGTTCACAAATGGGTTTCTTTCTCTGGATAGAAGATTTGGCCCAAATCCAATCCTAAAGACGTCGGATTCTTCCAACGTATGACTCTGTGTTCTTCTTCCCACGCATCAAATTCGTAACGGCTACCGCTGTCTCACAAATCAGGCCAACTCGGTGGTAGAAGAGTGGGAAATCCCAATGTTTCTTTTTGCTTTCTAAGCACATCGAATCGTTGCAAATCCCCCCTTTCTAAATAATCTTCTTCTCTTCCTTACTGTCTGTCTGTCTCTCTTCTGCTAGGGGCTAGGGCAGGGGCAAGGGCCGAGGTCCATGAAGCTTACCCGTTTCGTTCGCTTTCGGCCTTCCTTTTTTGGGGTTCTCAATTTGTTTCCTTTCTTTGCATTTTCTTCAATAACGAATAAAGCAGGTTTTAGTTCTTTTGTTTACTTGATTACTTTCTGTCAAATTGTAGCAAAACAGCGGCGAAGACGGCGGTAACAAGGATAAAGCTACTGAGAAACAAGAGACAGGTGGTGGTGAAGAAGCAGATGAGGCGCGACATTGCCTTACTCCTTCAGTCCGGTCAAGATGCCACACCTCGTATTCGGGTATTTTTATATCAAGGAATTTCTCTGATATGGTAATCGTAGGTTGCACATGTCATAAGAGAACACAATGATTTGGCTGCAAATGAATTCATTGAGCTCTTCTGTGAGTTAGTTGTAGCCAGGCTTTCCATCTATGTTACGTTCTAGAGCTTCTTAACCTGATGTTCTTAAATCAATATGCCGTGAATAAAATAGGAAAAACGTTTAAAACCAATATAGTATGACTTTGAAAATTAAGCTTCGTACTCGGATTACTTTTAAGAAAACTTACAGTCCAAACATTGTAAACTTTTGGCCAATAAAGTGGAGTAAAAGGTTAGAGCTTTATAGGACTTGCCTGGATCCAACTTCTTTGATATATTAAGTTTATACTAATGAGAATCGTTTACCTTATAAATTGGAAAAACCGACATTCATTAAGTCCAACAAATGACATTACAAAAAGAAGAAAATAATATAGAATTCCAAATCTATCAGAAAAGAGGAATCCACCTACTTCAGTTATATATACTTGCCTTTCTCCATGGAGCTCTCACCATTGTAAAAGAAAGTTAGAGAACATGCGTACTGACTCTAGCTATATGCTTCTTTTTCTGGTTCTTGTGTGCTTACTGAAAAGCTTCAATCTAGGCGAAGCAGATACTACAGATGGTTTCACTCCTGTGCCATTAACACAAGCAAATTTTGAATTGCAAAGACCATATAATGTACCACTTGAGGAGCGCTACAGTTATGAACATGGCATACACAAGCTGTGGGTTTACGCTGATCAGGGGCGGCCCAACAAATTCAAAGGCCTAAAGCAAAATATTCAAATAAGGCTTTTTTTTATTAAAATTAAAAAAAATTTATTAAAATTTTATTCTTCTAGCTTTTTGAGATTTAAAATTTTTAATTAAATTTTTATTTTATATTTTAAACTATTATAATTATCTTATATTTTCTAAATGACTAATATAAAATTAATAATCAAAATTTCTAATTCAAACAAATCAACTATCATATGAAATAAAAATAATATAACAATATAATATAAATTCTAAATTAAAGTAAAAAAATCTGTAAAGATTAGAACAATAGTACCTAATTGTTGAATGCTTATTACAAACCGCAAATGAGGCTCACAATTTTATAAAGATAATAAAAGAATAGACTTTTTGTGTATTTTTTGAAAAAAAATTGAAGTTAAGGAAGAAATGGCAAATAAGAAAGGA
Source organism: Theobroma grandiflorum (assembly GCA_036013995.1). Taxonomy (NCBI): domain Eukaryota; kingdom Viridiplantae; phylum Streptophyta; class Magnoliopsida; order Malvales; family Malvaceae; genus Theobroma; species Theobroma grandiflorum. The sequence goes on from CP142126.1 coordinate 14,540,909, forward strand.
AGATTTTAAAAGTAGATATTATACATTGAAAAAAATTAGTTTTATATATAAAAAAAATAACTGTTGAAAGTCATTAAATGCATTGATTGGAAATAAGAAAAACAAGTGAGAAAAAAATAATTGTTGAAGATGAGTAAATATATATGACTGTTGATTTATTGAAAATAAGAGAATATAGTTGAGAATTAATAGTATTCTATAAAGAAGAAAGTAATAGAAAATTAAAATTATTAGCCACATAATTAAAAAAGTGAAAAAATAATTTTAATAATTATTTTTTATTTTTATATATTTTTTAATTTTTATATATTTTAATATAATTAAATATATTATAATTATTATAAAATTATAAATTTTTTCTAAAGTGGGGGCCTCTCCAAATTGGGGGCCTAAAGCCATTGCTTGGGTGGCTTCACCCAAGGGCCGGCACTGACGCTGATGACAAGCCACATGATCCCAACAGCCATACCCAGCCACGCACTGAAATTCGCATAAAAGTATAGTTTCATTCCCTTTCCATTTTTGTTTTACAAATAAATGTGCCAAGGTCGGAGAAGCAGAAACGCTAACCACTATGTTCATGTTGCAGGGTCTTGACTATTCATCAGGAGTTTGGCAGTTTGAAGGCTATGGTTTTGTGCCAAATGGAACTTCTGGGGTTACAATATCTCAAATCCATGGTGCATCGTCGGGTGCAACCACTTTGATTCTAAGGATATATGATGGAAATATGAGGTACTACAGTGGAGATTTGGTGGACACTGGTCTGTATGACAAATGGTTTAGATTAAATGTAATCCACGATGTTGATGAAGGCAAAGTGACAGTATTCATTGATGGTGTTCAAAAGCATTCGACAAAGGATAAAGGGCCAGGTGATCTATATTTCAAGTGTGGAGTTTATGCAGCTCCTGCAAATATAAGCTACTATATGGAATCAAGGTGGAGAGACATCAAAATATACAAGAAGTCAAAGTGAAGGACTTAGAATACAGTGGTTGTGAAGCGACAAATAAAGCTCTGGAAAGCTCATATATAATTTGTAATGTTACGTGTGCGCGCGCTTAATTATTGTTGAAACCATAGAATGAATGCCTTGCATTTTGTACTGTGGGTTGCGCTTTGCATCCTCAACTACTTATCCTGAACAGCAGCGGTTCACCAAATTCTATGGAGTCATGGTTTTTCTTGCCCCCCGCCCCACACTCCTTTGGTTGAATTGATCCACGTCGAGGTCTGGCTTGCTCCTGGTTTTAGGCCCATAATCAATCAGTAATGTCATTATATATTTTATATTCTACAGTCTTTCTCTCTTTCTACCTCGGCTTGCTGACTATGCCCCTTCTTAGTTCTTTGTTCTTCTTCTTCTTCTTTGGTGCTATAATGAGTTTTTTGAGAAGAGTGAGAATTGATGTATTCAATGCAATTGGAATCTTTTTGAGCCAAACTGCCTAAAATGCCTTGGATCCCGAGTGTATGTACACCTAATATTATATTGAAAATAGGGCTTATAAACGAATCTTCAGTTAGCTAGCTAGAACAAGAAGAAAACAATTATTGGAGTAGCAGGGCACCAATTGTTCATGTGATGTTGTACTGTGACATTACTTTGGAAATATGGGGATGGCAACAACAGACGACAATTAATCCCGACAATATCCATAAATCCCTGGTCAACTGTTTCATTTTGTTTTCGCTTAGACTTAAACAATTGTATGTAGTAACCCAGCTGAGGTCGTCACCACAACTAGATTCCTAGAACTAGACAACAACCAGAAAACAAGTCCTAGGTATAACTAAATTTTCTAGTTTCTAACCATGCTCCAAGTCTGATGTAGCATCAATTAATAATGCTTCCTAAAGTCATTAAGTCAAATATACACCGTCAGAGAAGAAGTTGGTCAAAAACTAACTCAAGATTCTCATCATTTCTTTTAGAACATACAATTAAATAGAGCCGTCCTTCCTTGCATATTAAAACTAAGTTGGTAGCAACATTTTCAGTCACGGGTTTGATTTCAAGAAGGGATGAGACATGAGAGGTGACTTTATTTAGAAATTCTTTTTATTTTAGAGAAGACAAGCATCAAACTCCTGGATCACTTAAAAAAGAGATGATCGCAATAGAAGAAGGCAAGTAAAATCAGAGCCAACCAACAAATATACGAAGGCTACAAAGGACCCCTCCTAATATGGTTCAATGTCTATATTAGCAGAATAATATTTCATCACATTCGCAGACAAGCTTACCCCAATTTGCTGCAACAATTTTTTGGGAGGAAACTTCAACAGTGACATAACATAAGGGAAACAATAAGGAGGAGGAAATTTTTCCTGCTTCGTACTTCAAACATGTTCTTTGGTTCTAATGGGCGAACTGATAGCTCAGACAAATTACTCCTAGCCCCAAGGTAGCATGCATCTCTAATTTAAAGAAGTGGACTTGCTTTGACAAATATTTTAAATAGAAATGCAATTGTTGCAATGAGGTACATCCGCTTCATGAAACTACCATTTGCAACTTGTATCATAACTGTCTCGCCTGAATAATTGTTTTTCAACTTCGGTTGTCGTATAGCATCTGCCAAATTGATTCGGCAAATAGCGGTCAAAAGCAACTCCATTAAGAAAGGAAGAAAACTTTTAGGTGAGGTTTGGTACTATTCAATGTAATGTGATTGCAGGTAATGTGATTGCAGGGAAGATAACATTACAATATTTAGTATATAAGTAATGTAATGATTAAAATGTAGGGAAGATAACATTACCGCGTTTGGTTTACAAGTACTTTGTTGAGAATGTAATGTTAATTTACAGAATTACTTTTATTTATTAAAATATAAATTTAATATACTTGTATTATTTATTATTTTTTTATATAATATTATCTCTTAAATATATTTTTAATATCATATATTTTATTTTTATTTTTTATTATAATTTTGTATAATTTATTTTCATTTATTTAATATAATTTTTTATATTATATATTATATTTTAATATTTTTTATCTATATTATATAAATTTTAATTTTTTATATATTTTTAATTTTTATTTCTTATATTATATATTTTATTTTAATATTTTTTACCTATATTATATAAATTTTAATTTTTTATATATTTTTAATTTTTATTTCTTATATTATATATTTTATTTTAATATTTTTTACCTATATTATATAAATTTTAATTTTTTATATATTTTTAATTTTTATTTCTTATATTATATATTTTATTTTAATCTCTTTTACCTATATTATATAAATTTTATTTTTTTAATTTTTGTTTCTTATATTATATATTTTATTTTAATATTTTTATTTTAATTATAATATTATAAAATATTTTTAATAAAGTAATAAAGTTTATGGGTAAAAATGTCCTTAACACATTACACCTTGTAATGTAATGTAAATTGCATTGCAATTTGACATTGTAGTGGTTTGTTACAAAACAAACACTGTAATATAATTTAATTAAACACATTATTAAAAATGTAACTTTACGTATATGCAAACAAACGCTGCCTTATGGTAGGGTCAACAATATTCATTGGAGAAGCTGTCTGTCACTTTTGAGCATCTGAAAAGAGCAATATAGGTAAAGAGTCTTACCAAGCCAAAGTCCGAGCCTCAAGGGGTAATTTGATGGGGCTGTCATGTAATCAATTTAGAGATCAAAACAGATTTCCATTCTTCCTACTTTGATCATAAACGTCAAGCTGTGAAATTGTTACAAAAATCCAATCTGGAAGTCTTGCATTTTTATCTAATTTTTTATTTAATGGTTCACGGCAAGAATAATAATCTGAAAAATAAAGTAACAACAAGGCATCTTTCTGTGAGTGACAAATCCCCTGCAGTGTCTGACTATATATATGGTTCCAGGTTTTGGATAGGGTATCTTCAAAACTCTTCTTTCCCATGACTTCGTCTTGGGGTTAACTTTTGACTTTCGATACTGCACCAAATGAAGCCTTCCAAATGCTACAGCCTTTTGCTTATAATTCTTGCTTGTTCTTTACAAGATCATTGCCTTTGTGGTGCTGATCCTACAGATGGATTTACTCCTGTGCCATTAACAGATGAGAATTTTGACTTACAGAAACCATATGACAAACCACTCTCCCAACGTTACAATTACTCTGATGGAATTCGAAGTTTATGGGTCTATGACAAAGACAAGCCCTTCAAACGTGGCAGCGGAACCAGGCCAAGTACAGAAATACGCATAAAGGCAACACACGGACAGACACATGCACGCACAGGCACATGCACGTATACTATAAAAGCAAGAAAGGCCTGTGCATGAGTTTATATTATATGTTCTATCACCACTGTTAGCGATAATATTATTGAAAATAGATAGTACTAAGAACAGCAACAAAATAACTTGATAATTGGGTTCTAAGCGCTCAACTGTGGTGGATTCTGCTATTGGGACATGACTATTTCATCTGGAGTCTGGCAATTTTGAAGGCCATGCTTATGTACCAAAAGGAACCTCTGCGGTCACAATAGTGCAAATTCAGGGTGCAGCAGAAGGAGCCACAACTCTGCAATTGCGAATTTTCCACGGGAATATGAGGTACCATAGGTACAACTTGGTAGCTACCGATCTCTGCGACAAGTGGTTCAGAGTCAATGTGATCCACAATGTTGGCAAAGGGAAGGTGATAGTTTTCATTGATGGAGAAGAAAAGTTTGTGGTGAGCGATCAGGGGCCAGGAGACCTTTATTTCAGATGTGGTGTTTATGCTGCACCAGCTAAATCTGGCAACTTCATGGAACCAAGGTGGAGAGACATTAAGCTCTTCAAAAAATGATTGCTATTGTGTTAAATTGTAATCCCTTTATGATAATTTTAACCAAAATTAGAATTTATATAAATTGTTTTACCAAACAGTTTATTTATAAAAAAAACTTATAAAAAGTAAATTTACCAAACAATTTTAACTTAATTTTAAAAGATATTATTTTTCATAAAAGCTTTATAATAACTTTTAAATTCAAAAAAAACCAAGCCAAACAAGCTCTTAGTGTAATCTGCCATATATCTTAGTACCTTTTCTTCAGCATGATATCACCTATACATATAGTACAATTCAAGCAACTTCAGGTCTGGACCATTGACATCAGTCAATATGTCTTTTACATTTAGGTCAACTTTTATCATAGTTACACTTTACAAGCAGATAATAACTTAAAAGGCTTTGCAACTGCCGAAAGAAGATTAGTGAAAGGAAACAAGAACGGCGAATTGCCAATGCAATTAATGACCAAAAGAAAAGGAACTAAACAACCAACGAAAAGGTATTTATTATCAAAGCTTAATCTATCAGTACTACAACTTCTAAATTTTACAAATGGTGACAGATGAAAGCCTAATGCTATTACACACTCTACGGTAATCTACATTGGTATGCAGTTCCATTTCCTCAAATTTTTTCAAAGCCATGAATATAATGAAAAACCACTCAGAAAAAATGATGTAATTGGGAAAAAAATTAAAAAATAACTCATCTGTATAAACTCCGTCAGGTATTCTATGAATTCCACAAACTACAAGGAAGGCAGCACAATCTTCCAATTTGAAGAAAGAACCACTGTAAAGCGTTTGGATGATCATTTTCCTCCAACAGTGCAGTAGGCAATGGTAGCTCCGAAGGTAAATGCCGGTGAAATGCATCAACTGCAGCTGCAACACCATCTTCATTTTCTATCAATTTCGCTAGCTCCATTGCGTGGGACTTCACCTGAGAGAAATCAAGTTCCAATGAAAAGCCTGAACTTGTATCCAGCAATATTATCATGGCATATCGAGGGTATGACTCCATGTTTCAGAAAACAGTTCAGTAAAGAGGGAATCCTAAGCTACGGATCAAAAATTCCTCAGCTGGAAGGATAAAGCTGAAAATGCGGAGCTTTTATTCACGAAGCAAGTATGAGGGCACTCTTGCAGTAAGATAATTTAGATCAACACTCCAAATGGAGAAAAAAAGAAAGCCATTTCTAAGCCCTTTATTTTCATGATTTTCCACTACAAACAGAAATGGCACTTATAAATGCTCTCTTTTAACTCATGTTGGCAATATTGCCCACATTTCTTTTCTATTCCATTATCATAACTTGCCTCTACTGAATTGCTAAAGCCCAAGTTCTGGATGTTCCAGCTAATAGAAGATGGGCGTGAAGGGTCTAAATGCAAGTTTGCTGTGAAGCAGTTTTCTTCATTTAGCTTTTCAACTTTCTCTCCCTCTTTCAGGAAAGAAATTAATTTCATCCATGAGCCTCCTGATAGTAGAGGAGCATACCCATGCTCAATATATTCCCCAAGTTTTTTTGACAATTATACTCTTCAAAAGTTAAAATCTTCTTCTGAGTTTCAGAATGTTTGATTGAATATATCTTTTTGACACTAAATAGAAGGTTATATTTCAAATGCAGCATAAGAGTAACAATGTGGAATTTGACTCTTGCAAAGAGAGTACGGATAAAAATTTTTTCCAGAATCTTATATATTGTTTATGCATCCATACAACTAAGGAAAAAAAATCACCAGCAATCCTGGCGTCAAGTTAAATGAGACATTTTGTAGGATGGAAGTAACTATTCTCATAACTGATAAGATAACACAACATTTTGACAATAAATAATTATAGCATAATTACCTTGGCATCCATCAATTATATATCAAGGAGATGATGGTGCAATCAATTATATAAGTGATTTTTAATGCAATTAATCACAGTAACTTAGGCCAGCAAAAGCTACTGGAGTTACCTCTGGCTGGAGCATAAATCTTATAGCATTTGAAAGGTTCTCGACACTGAGCTGCGATATTGGTATTGGTGCAGGTCCGAGCCCTCTCTGGTGTACTCTATCACCCCAAAAGAACTGATCTCCAAAGAATGGCACTATGGTTGTTGGACACTATAAAATTAACAAATATATAAGATCCCATTAGAAGTTCAAATTTAGTAGCTTTGAAACAAGATATCACTCAATCATATAAATTAAGGACTACAAAAACTTATAACCAAAACAAAACAAAAAATATATATATATGTACAAATGCAATAAAAATGTTTACACTAAAAGCTGAGTTAAAAAGAAAATTACCCCAGCTTTAAGTCCTGTGGCCGTGGTTCCAGCACCACCATGATGAACCTGCATATTTGTGGAAATAGTGCTTCCAGTTAAGACATTTTTAAGAGACAAACCATATACAAATCAAAAAGACTATGAAATCTTCATCATTTCACACTATTGCTACATTCAGGTGATACTATCCCTGATATCTAGTAGTTTTTCAATTCCCACAAAATCATATTGCAGTAGTTACATCTAAGCACATCAAAGAATTCCCTCAAATTATCGAACATAGAGTAGAACTAAGTACTTACCACGGCAGAACATTGAGGAAACAACCAATCATGAGGGCAGTCTTCCAGGAGGAAAACATTCTCAGGAACTTCTGTAACTGCAGGACAAATAATCTATAAGAAAAAGAGGCCAATCATTCTAAATACTAGTACATGTCATACAATGGACAGGGCTTTACATACTTAACAATGAGAACTTTCGTATCATGAAGTTATCAATTACAAGCTCCACAGATTAGCACTTACAAGAACATATAGTTCATTTGTCAACATGTTTAATTCAGTAACAGTTGAAAATCAGTTGAGACCCTTTTGAAAATCGAAATACAGGTATACAAAATCACATTGATTGCACACAAAGGCAGATGCAGATCTTAGAAGAGTCCCTAAGTCCCTATTCCTTGATTCAAGGTAGCACTTAAACTTACTAAAAAAAGGAAAGAAAAAATACCAAAAAAAAAAATCACAAGTTAATGACAAAATTAAACTGGTCTTATATTGACAAAGTAAACAAGAAGAGGATCAAATCAGAAACCACAATGTACCCAAAGAGAAATTAGAAAGTACAACATGTACCCCAAAAAAAGATCTAAAACCACAACCAAAAAGAATACATTCTATAACCAAAATGAGCACTCAAGACATCACCAGCTAAGGAAAACAGAACAATAAACAAAATGAAGTTACTTACAGTGCCCTAGATCTCCCCAACCTCGGTCAATTATTCCTCTTTGTCCTGTATCTTTTAATGCCTCCAAAATAATATCTGTTGTTTTCCTGGAATCTTGAAGAGGCTTCACAAGCAAGAACAGAACATTCTTATATAATCTTAAAATTTCATGAAATGTAAAAAGCATTGTATCAACTCTATATATTCGATAAATAGTTCATCAATTCTTAGGAATTGCATCAAAGACATTATACCCAATCCCCATAATAGTCAATCAAAGTCCAATGAACAGAGTGTCAATCCCATCTAAGTGTCTTTCATTAAAACTAGCAGGCAGGGCGTATGTGCAAATGCACGCACATGCACAAACTCATTTTTAGAGATAAATGCTTTGATAACCTCGTAAAATTACATTTTTGATCTTAGATCAATCCTTTTTAAATCATTTTGAAAGAACCTCAGCAACCATGACACGTTCTCATAACTCTTTTTAAATAAAAAGACAAGATAGATCATAAAATTAAGTCTTCTACACCTCCATTCAAAGAATTATCATACCATGCTTCCAAATCCAATATATATGGGTTGCGATCCTTTCTGAATCCACTGCACAAACTCTTCTTGAGGTTGATACTTTGACCCCAAGTTCAAAAAACAGTAACCAACAACATCAACCAAGGGACCCCAATCTGCACATTGTTTAATAATGAAGTAAGCTACAGGGCACTTACCACTATTAGAATGACTCACATTCTGAAAACAGAAAGAAGCATATGGGTAGGGTACAAACATAAGACAAAATTTACACTTTGCAGTATTCCAGATGATGGACACCACATCAAACAATATCTTGTGCAAATGAATGTTAAAGTTTCAGAAGAGGAAAAAGAAGAAATTCTATTAGAATGGCTGACAATAGAAAGAAGCATACGATTAGGGCACAAACAGAAGAAATAAAAAATCAACACTTCACATAATTGCAGATATGGGATGCCACACATTGCATGAAAGAACATTGAAGTTTAAAAAAAAGGAAAGAGAGAAGAACTTCTCACATATCTTCTTTCAGTTCAAGAATTTCTTATATGTAGAAATTGTATCATCATTTTAAGAAGAATATTCATTTAGAAAGCACAGCATCTGATAACATCACTACCTTTCGGCTTCGGCACAAGATGAGAACTCCACATGTAGCCAGTTGGCAAATGAGATATTGATCCATGGTATGTACTGAAGTATGCAATAGGAGCAAGCTTCAGCTTCTTTTTCCTGAAATCATTAATATATCCCCTTATGCCCCACCATATCAGTAGGTCCACAACAATATAGGAAAGCTGAATCCAACAACAACAAAGAGGAATGGACAGATTAGTCATTGGAAGTTGTTCAATAGTTCGTTCATATGAGAAAAGAAAAGAAAGCGAGCCCAAACTAAGGACATACCCAGTATCCAGCACTCTGAGGTACACGTGCCAATGGATGAGGAAATTCATATGTTGGCCTGCCAATTCAAAACAGAAGTGAGTAGATATAACCTAACAGATTTTTCCTCAATTTTTACAAACTTTCGATTCATCACTGTACATAAGCAAGTACCCCCTCCACCCTCTCCCTTAAAAAATGATAGAATTCATTCAATTAAATTTAAAGAAAGGATATCGGAAGACAAATTGAAAAGGAAAACCCAAAACTCACGTCCAAGGCATTGTGAAGAATATGTGAAGGGGAACACCAAGAGCTTCTGCAACATGAGCATGTCCTGCATCCAAAAGAACATATATATTATTCAGAAAAATATCTTAAAGATGAGAATTTGCTCCTAACAAAATAAAGTTTGATGGAAATCGGAAATATATTATTAAAACCATTAGGTACTGAAAGAAAATAATATACAGACTCACCATATGCCGGTGGGTTTGCAATGATTGCCTGTGCTCTAAATGGCAGACCTGTTTCTATATCTGGCTCCGTGCATGCTGGAAGAAGAGATTCAATAATGGCCTTCAGTTGCTTTCTCTGTATTGATATTTCTCCAGGTCCAGACGGGATAAGACCTTTATTTCTGGCCATATCTACAGTAAAGACTCACTCCGTATTAACATCATACAAACAAATTAAGGGAAATGTAAATGCTTGAAAATGAAAAGCAAAAGAAAACAAAGAGAAAAATTATAACAATACTGTAAAATTCATAAAATGAGACATGTTCAGATACGTTAAGATCAAGCCAGATTTCAAAATCAATGAGAGTTCCAACAAATTGAGATTTTCATATTAGCCCAAGACAGACAACAAGCTGGTACTCAGTTTGAATGAATACTAGAACATAATGACTTAGTTCTTTAATGCTTGTTTGGGTTAAGGGTGGGGATAGAAAGGGAAGCAAAGGGATAGGGAGTGGTACACTTTACCTTGTTTCAAAAAACACTTTTATAGAAAGGGAAAGATTTGGAGGAGCACATGTATCCCTCCAAAAGCCTCCAAAACTTCATTTTTTTCTTAACCCTCCAGAATGAGGGGATTTGGAGGGGAATGAGATTAAACTTTTTCATTCTAGAGACAAAATTACGCTTATTTTGACATTTTATCTAGATATATGATGCATGCAATCATAAATGAAGTCATAAGTTATCATTTCCTTCCTTCTCTGCTCTTTAGCCAAATAAGGTTGATAACATGCCCCTTCCTTTCCTTTCCCTCTTCTTTTAAGCAATCCAAACAAGGTGAAGCTTACCCTTTCCTTCTCCCTCATTACCTCTCCCTCCCTTCCCCTTGTAGTTTCCAAACATAAACTTTGTCAGTTAAAGTAAAGGAAAACAAGTAAACAAGACGCAGTGCTTTTAGGCAAACATTGCATATCAGTTTGTTAACCACCAGCGAGGTGAAATTTATTTATAAAAGCTATCATCAACATAGATACGAACACAAATATGACAAATTGGAACAGTTTCCATGTCAGGGACCTCTTACATCCAGCCAAAACCCGAGGATCACCACCCAAAGGATAAAAGTCAATGCCAGCCGACTTTACAAAGTTGCTGAAGTTAGCATGAGTTGCCAACCTAACATGATGACCAAACTCCTGCAAGAGAAAGTAACCAATCCATAAATTCAAAACAAATCAATTCTATGACAAGCATGGCCAAAATTAGTGATATGTAATCTATCATGTGTCAGTGCATCAAATTATGATATGGATCGCCACAAGGCCATTGGGTGTCAAAGGCATGGTTCAAGTTCATGCTCTGTAATTCACAGATGCATTCCACATATTTAATTCTGAAGAAAGTTAATTCTTTCTTGCTGCATACCATAGAGCAGATTCCAAAACTATGAATACCTAGAAAGAGCGTTCACATGATAAATCAGTGATAATAAGGTGAATCAACAAATAATGTTAAACAAACCTGAAGTCTCTTTGCCATGGCCAAAAAAGTTTGTACATCTCCTCTTGTTCCAACCACAAGGATGGCAATTTTCAACCTTGGGATTGATTTATTGGTTTCATAGAAATAAGTATCATCAAGATCGAAAGATGTCCCTTCAAAGGAGGAAAGTTCTAACAGTTCTGAAGCTACAGGTGAACTTTTAGCTAGATCAACTTCTACTGTTCCGTCATTTTGAATCTTGACAAAGTTCACAATCAGTTTTTTCTGCAGAATGAACACCAAAAAAGGAAGGAATTGTGAACAACAAAATGAAAAAGTGTCATGATTCATGGTGAGAACATAAAAGGCAAGGTGAAAAGGACAAACCCATCGTGTAAGTCTCTCAATCACCTGAAAGAATGATCACTTCATCAAGACAACCAAATTGCAAAAAGTAACATAGTAATAAAACACATTATAGTTTCAAGATTTCTTAATGAAGAGAAAACAAAAAGTCCCCTTGTCATAATTATCCTAGCTGCTGGCTTACATCCAGACAGCAAAGCAATATAATTATAAGTCAGGAGCCAGCATCTAACATGCTTTTACACAAAAATCCCAGATATGCATGTTTCCAATTGTTTTGCAATTCATGCCAATCCATATATATGAGCAGGAAAGAAAATGTAAACTACAGACAAAAAAACGTCACTCTGTTATCTACCTTTTCACGTTCAGAGAGTCTATCTACTTTTAGACCCTGCCTTGGGGTCTTCTTCTCTGTCATTGACCTAGAGAATGTAATCTCATTGTCATCAATTGACAGGTTTCTATGAGTGCCAACAGGTGCAGTGATACATTGATCCAAGCCTTCAAAAGAAAATGATTTGGCATCAGAATATTAAATTTTACAGTGAGGAAAAAAAAAGGAACACTACTCTTTCGGGCCAACTAGCATAAAATTATATATAAATCACATACGCAATGACCCTTTTGCGTAAACTTCCATGTCTGTCTCTAGAAAATTTATCGAGGTTTAACTGTAGTTTGTTCATGTGGTCTATTTTCCCACAAAACAGGGTAATGGCATTATATAACAGATATTCCAAAATAAAAGGAAATGGGCGACCAAAATGTAAAGAGATATTTCTAGCCATTTGAATAATGCTTAAGTACAATTTTTTTCAGTTCAGAGTAACTTGAAATACTTTTCTTGCCACATACTCACGAACACAGTCCTGTCTGCAAATTAAATAAACATCTTGCTTATGCTTCCATGCTTGTTGATTATCGTATTCAGCTAATATGGTTCATTTTCATAGATAACATGAAATGTCAAATGGGAGGCAAAAAGGTTCCACCCTTCATTTGTTACCTACATCTCCAAATCAGACATAATAAAATGCTTGTACCATGAAGACATTAGAATAATGTAACCATGACAACTTAGAAAAGAGGCACTGTAAAGTTTTTGCTAAAGTTGGAGATGAATAATAAATCTCAATTTCCTAGAAGAATTGGCAAGGTGCAACTCATACCAGTGAGAAAAAGAAATCAGGACTTGATAAAAACCACTAACCTCTTGGGGGAGTAGACGTGACACTCAATTCTTTCGCCTTGGAAATCTCTAGAACTGATGACTTCCGTTCTGAACTTGACTTGTGATCCTCTTCCTCGTCAAAAGAACTTGAAGAGGATTGCTCACCAGAAGACCTATGTTCCACTGTCACCGATTCATCCACTTCATCTGTGTGTTCACAGTCCTTAAGCACTCCCCTACTGCTGCTATTGCCAACATTTTCCTCTTGCAAATATTTCAGTGGATGATCAACGCCATTGCTACCCATTGTACCCAAATGCAAATCTTCGATTACTAAACCCCCACCAAATCCTCTAAAATTATAGTTCTCAATATCCTAATTTGACAACTCAGCAAACTAATGCCCCAAATGTGAAAGAACCAAATTCAAAAGTAAGACCCCACTATGACCATAACTCTTCAAGATTTAAAATTTAGCTGAATGACTAAAAACTTAATCACTAAGGAAAACCAAGATGACCCAAAACTCTAAAACTCTTCAAACAACAGTTCCCACATATCTAAATCCTTAAATTTTCCAAACCTTACAGCTGCAAAAAGAAAAAAAACACAGTAAAAAAACAAAATTTGAAACACTCAGAACTAGAAAATTCAAGAAACGTCCCATTAGATCCAGAACCTTGAAAAGACTAAAATTTATAACTGAAATTGCCAGTGTCGACAAGAAAGGAATAACTAGTAGACGTCAAAGTCCAAAGTGAATATAAAACGAAATCAGAACTTGGCTGTTAAAATCAACAAATAAATTGACAAAACTAAAGCAAAAAAAAAAAAAAAGATGAAAAAGAAACAAAGTATGGAAAGAACCAAGCACCCGCCAGTCAAATTAACAAAACCATAGAACGTTAGGTGAACAAGAATTACACAAACCGTTTCTAACAGTAAACCAATGTAGTTTAAACAGAAATTAAGGAAAAGCACACGTTTTCTAGCACCAAAGAAAAGAAAAAACACTATTAAAACAAGGTGGGTAGCTGAACTACTGAAGGCTTTGTATTAAATAGAGAACAAGCGAACCCCTACTCATTAGTCAGTAGTACTCAGCCCCATAAAACATCTGGTTCGTATCCTCAAAATCAAATATATATATATATATATATATACTGTATTTGTCAAGTAGTTTTAGAAGAAAAGGCAGAGAATTTGAAGGTAAAGCAAATGAAGTTTTTGGGCTTGGGGTGGGGGGGCTTTGATTGACATCGGTTCTTGGGCAAGAGAGAGAAGAGTTGAATTTTACCTGTGAGCGAGCGACTTTCTGTCGTGTAAGAAGAAGAAACTTCACTCTGTCTGGTCTCCGCTGACAAACTGATTTTCTTGGATTAATAAGATACCCAAAAGACTCTCAAATTTTACGGGTAGAATTTTAACCGTTAAAGGGCCGAAACCTTCTTTCTTTCGATAATTAATTCCAAGTCGCTCAAATATTTAAATTTATATATTAACTACAAATTTTCAAAAAAAAAATCGAAAAAAAAGGGTAATAATATGAATTTACTTAAAATGTTAAATTTTTCTTTTTTTTATAAAAAAAAAAGCATTATATTATTTCTGCTCAAATCACATTTCAGTTTTAAAATTTATATTATTTATATATTTTGTCCTCTTCATTTTTTAATCATTCAGCAGAATTTGACTGGAAAATAGAGGAAAAAAGAAAAAGAAAAATTTAGCTGAAAGGTATGGTAATAAAAAATTAAAATATATGTCGGTGGAAAAAGCGAAACAATTAAAAAGATCATTTTCAAAAGAAAATTATTAAATTTAAACATGATAAAATGGATGTGAAATCTGAATTGGACTTTGATCAAATCCGAATTAATTAAAAAATTAAAAACATGAACTTAAAAGAATCAAAATTTAAGGTTTAAATCATGTAAGTTCAAAATTAATTTGATTTAAAATTATAATTAATTGAATTTTAATACTAAAAATATAAAATTTAATTTTTAAGTTGATTCTAGTTGAATCTAAAACGATCCAATATGGATGGGAAGTTAATGGTTTGTCTGAATTTAGAAAAGCGTCTAAACCGGTGTGGAGATACGAATTCTATTTTTATTTAATGAAAAAAAATTAAAGATTCTGACCAACGAAGGGATATTCATTGGCACCGTTGAAATGATTTGGTGGGCCTGGCCCCACGCCCCATCCTTTGCCCGTTCATATTCCTTTTTTGACGTTTTCTTCTCGTAAGACGACAAAAAAAAAGATTGAGCTGGAAATTACGTGGCAGTTGCAACGGCCATGAATTTGACACGCCTTTGCTAAAAAGTCTGTAACGGCAGGCATAAACGAAGCTCACGTCATTTCCAATCTCCAGCTTGCGTTACTTAACACGGCGATGTGCTGTTTTTTGTTGGTTCAGGACAGCAAGTTATTTATACCATTTTTTATATTAAAATTAAAAGGTCATTAATGCCTATATTAAAACTACTAATAATATTTTATCTCTCATTGTCAGTGTCCCAGATTAATAATGATTATTATGTTATTGCCTTGATTTGAATTCATTTACTCAAAGAATTTTATTCAAATTTTTTAAAAATATATCATTTAAAGGTATTTACGAATCTAATTAATTACTTATCAAGCTTAATTTGAATCGAACCCAAAATATAATTTTTAAATTTAGACATAATTTCAAAACTTTATTAAATTAACGAATAATAAAATTATCTTTTTGCAATGCAATCCTTCATTGAATTACTAATTTTAAGTGGATCCCTTTATCCTTTACAATCTTTAGGGATATTAGTTGCAAAGTAAAGAGTAAAACACTTCATTCTAAAACTTTGTGCTATTAAAAAAGTGAATATTTAATTTGGAAAGAAGATAATTCCTTATATTTGTTTTTCACCTGTGTCGCAAAAGCAGTTGCACAAACTGTTAGTGTATTATTGTAGAGAAATGTTAATCAATGTTTATAAGCACTTGCACCCCGTAAGGTGAGACTCATAGAAGAATTTTGTAAATAATGAATTATCTTTTCTTCAATTTGAAGAAAAATTAAGAACAAAATTATTTATCCCGACATTTTTGTTCCGTACCAATATAGTAAAAATTTATCGATTCATGTATTTATATATATAGTTCTCATGAATTGGTAAATCTCGTTTTTGAATTTGTCCAATAAATTTTTGTCTCGTTAGGTGGAATAAAAAGTTATGACAAAAGTGTTGGAACAAATAGATTTTTTTTTGAATTATTGAATTAACATTTTTGCGATGAAAAATTTCAATTGAATTGTTTTATTATTTAGAGGAATTATAAAAAAAAATTAATAAAATTAACATTTAAAGGCAAATTTTAAAACATAGCTAGCATTTTTAAATTTGTTTAATAATTTGTGATGATGGGGATTTAATTTAGTTAGTTAGTACTCTAGCTGTTCAAGTTACTTTAATTAAGTGAATAAAAATTATTATTTGTGAACGAAATTCATAAATTTAAATTTTTATAAGGCATTTACGCCATTCACTTTAATAGATTTTAATTTTTATATTCTACTATTTATTTATATTGTTTATATTTGATTGTGTTTTTTACTCCTTAGTGGTATAAAGACATCTAATTTTAAACTATTTAAGCAATTGATATTTAAATAGTTAATTAATAACAAATAATTTTTTGTATAAAAATTAATAAATTTTGTATTTACTATTCCAAAAAAAAGAATAAAACAAACACCTGACTTAGGAACAAATTTTTTAAGTTAAAAAAACTTTAAGGGTACTAATATATTTCACTTTTTGAATTCACACGTTTATCAAGAAAAAGAATATGTGATTTAGTTACTATTAAAATATTAATTAATTTTGGTGGAAAATGATGATAAATCATAATGAAAGTATGATTTTGGCTTGGATAATAGCTTACGCATCAGGTAGTCAATTAATTTTGATGTACTCATGGTTAGTTTGGATTTTATATTAAAACACATTTTAAACAAATATTATATACTAACCATAGGTATATAGTATAAAAAGCAGATAATATTTGTTGTGGAAAGTGGTTTATTATTTTATTATACTATGATGGTGCCCGTAGTTACGCTACGAAAAAGATCACAGGAAATATTAATTATATTAGAGTGAACTTTAATTTAGTACCTTTAAAAAAGTTTATAGAGAAAACTATATTGTATTAGTCAACTGCATGAATGTCTGGTTTTTATTGATAGAGAAAAAAATAAACTGATATTAATTGAAAATAATTATTTGTTCTGGTTTCAATTACTGAAAATTTGCACTTACATATATGATTATAAAACAGTATTTATCCAAAGAAGACAATAATCTTATCAAAGATTGTTAGATGTATAATAAAATATTAAAAAATGAGAGAGTATATAACATGTACTATTGTCAGATTAAGATAAACAGTTGTACAATATAAGGGAACCATATAATGTAAAGATTCTATCAATATAAAATAATTACTGATTTCTAATAATATATTTTTTATATATAAAACAAATAGCTAAAAGTTATCAAATTTAGTTCATTTATTTATTCAATAATGACTATATGCTATGTATATTAAAAAATAAATAAACCTTTTTGACTTTTTTATTTTATTCAATGAATTAGATGAATATTTATTAAAATTTAAACATTCATGTATAAAAAATATATCTAAATACTATGAATTCAAGTTCATACAGAATAAAAGAATATAAACAGAAAATAATATATTCTAAACATTAAAAATGAATCTATATTCTAAACATTAAAAATTAAAAATTATTATTTTCAAGTATTTTTTTATTGAAATAAATAAAAATTAAAAAAAAAACCCTTCAAATGTTATAAAACAACACAGCTTTGATATAAGGTGTAAAAAAAAATTAATTTAATTGAGAATGACAACCAATTGATCCAATTAATTATCCTATTTAAAATAAAATTTATCAAAAAAATCCTATCAAAGATTATTATATGTATAATAAACTATTAAAAAATGAGAAAGTATATAATCTATATTATTAACAGATTAAAATAACAGTTGCAGAATATAAGGTAACAGTATAATGTAAAGATCCTATTAATCTAAAATAGTTAATAATTTCTAGTATCATCTATCTTTTATATATAAAATAAATTGCTAAAGGTTATCAAATTCAATTAATTTATTTATTCAATGATGACTGTGTGCCATGTATATTGAGAAATGAGTAGGCATTTTTTATTTTTTTATTTTGTTCAATGAATTGGATGGATGTTTATTAGAATTTATACATTTATGTATAAAAGAGATGTTTATATACTATAGATTCAAGTTGATGCAAAATAAAAGAATATAGACAAAAATAATATTAAATTGCAATTGATAAATATTAAATGTATCTATCTTATAAGCTTTAAAAGTTAAAATTATTGTTTTTAAATATTTTTTACTAAAATAAATAAAAATAAAAAAGAAAAAAAAACCTTCAAATGTCAAAAACAATGTAGTTTTGACATAAGGTGTAAAAAAATTTAATTCAATTACGAATGAAAAATGTCAATTAATTGACCAAATTAATTATCCTACTTTTATATAATGAATTAGATAGATATTTATTGGAATTTAAACGTTCATGTATAAAAGAAATATCTATATACTACGAATTCAAGTTAATGCAGAATAAGAGAATATAGACAAAAAATAATATTAAATTACAATTGATAAATATTAAATGAATATATTTATAAGCATTAAAAGTTAAAATTTATTATTTTCAAATATCTTTTACTAAAATAAATAAAAGTAAAAAAAAAACCTTCAAATGTCAAAACCAATGTAGTTTTGACATAAGGTGTAAAAAAAATTAATTCAATTAAGAATGACAAATGTTATCTATCTTCTAAGCATTAAAGGTTAAAAATTATTGTTTTCAAATATTTTTTATTAAAATAAATAAAAGCAAAAAAAAAAACCCTTCAAATTTCAAAAATAATGTATTTTTGACATAAGGTGTAAAAAAATTAATTCAATTCAAAATGATTATAGAGAACGAAAGGTCAAAAAAATAAAAAAGAGTTCTAATTAAATAACACTTGTCATTCAATTGGAGACTCAATTGAAAGAAATTGAAACATCTTACTTTTATATATATTGTAGATATTTAAAAAATAAATAAAATTTTTTAATCTTCAAAGATAAGGAATTTTTTTAAAATAATCCTCTTTTAATCTTAACTGTTTTTAATCAAAAGAAAAGATTTTTAAACAAAATTATCTTTAATTAAACCTTTTCATATTGAGCTCACGTGAAAAAAATGTTGTTACAAATATACTATGTTGAAAAAAAAGTTATTATACATCATATTGAAAAAAATATTATTGTTACACGTCATGTTCGAAATGTTGTTACATGCCATATTAGAAAAAAAATGTTATACGCTATGTTGGAAAAAAAAAATTGTTACATGCCATATTGTAAAAATATTGCAATAAACTCCTAAGGCCTCCATAGACAGTAAAAAACATCTTTCCAACAAAGCTATTGAACTTTTTTTTACGAAATCATTAGGAATTAATACAAAGTTTTACAATTTATCAACAAAATCATCTTATAAGAACTTTTCTAGAATTTTTTATGAAATTTTATCAAATCAAAGATGGATGGAGGCAACTAAAAATGCAAAATCCGTTTTCTTCCCTGCAATTCCTTTTCACATTCTTCTTTTTCTTTTTTTTTTCCAACTTTCTCTTTATTTTAATTTTACACTAAAAATTTTGAAACTTTTTATTTATTTGAAGATGGATGGAAAATCTTGAACAATTCCTTTCCTTTTCTCTGCAACTAAAACGCAAAAACTGTTTTCTTCCCTATAGTTATTTTTCACTTTCTTTTTCTTTCTTTTTTTCCTTTTTATCATTTATTTCAATTTTGTACTAAATTTGAAAAAATTGAAACCTTTTGTTTATTTCAAGATGAATGGAAAAATCTTGAATCATTATTTTACTTTCCTTTATTTAAATTTTTTATTATTATTAAGATTTTTAAAAGGGAAAATGAACAAATCAAACACATGGTTTTGAATAGTTTACAAGGCATGAGAAAGCTGAGAGAGCAAAGAAAGTTAGATGGGCAGTTTTTTAAAAAGTGAATATTTAATTTGGAAAGAAGATAATACCTTATATTTGTTTTTCACCTGTGTCGCAAAAGCAGTTGCACAAACTGTTAGTGTATTATTGTAGAGAAATGTTTAATCAATGCTTATAAGCACTCGCACCCCGTAAGGTGAGACTCATAGAAGAATTTTCTAAATAATGAATTATCTTTTCTTCAATTTGAAGAAAAATTAAGAACAAAATTATTTATCCCGACATTTTTGATCCGTACCAATATAGTAAAAATTTATCGATTCATGTATTTATATATATAGTTTTCATGAATTGGTAAATCTCGTTTTTGAATTTGTCCAATAAATTTTTGTCTCGTTAGGTGGAATAAAAGGTTATGACAAAAGTGTTGGAACAAATAGATTTTTTTTTGAATTATTGAATTAACATTTTTGCGATGAAAAATATCAATTGAATTGTTTTATTATTTAGAGGAATTATAAAAAAATTAATAAAATTAACATTTAAAGGCAAATTTTAAAACATAGCTAGCATTTTTAAATTTGTTTAATAATTTGTGATGATGGGGATTTAATTTAGTTAGTTAGTACTCTAGCTGTTCAAGTTACTTTAATTAAGTGAATAAAAATTATTATTTGTGAACGAAATTCATAAATTTAAATTTTTATAAGGCATTTACGCCATTCACTTTAATAGATTTTAATTTTTATATTCTACTATTTATTTATATTGTTTATATTTGATTGTGTTTTTTACTCCTTAGTGGTATAAAGACATCTAATTTTAAACTATTTAAGCAATTGATATTTAAATAGTTAATTAATAACAAATAATTTTTTGTATAAAAATTAATAAATTTTGTATTTACTATTCCAAAAAAAAGAATAAAACAAACACCTGACTTAGGAACAAATTTTTTAAGTTAAAAAAACTTTAAGGGTACTAATATATTTCACTTTTTGAATTCACACGTTTATCAAGAAAAAGAATATGTGATTTAGTTACTATTAAAATATTAATTAATTTTGGTGGAAAATGATGATAAATCATAATGAAAGTATGATTTTGGCTTGGATAATAGCTTACGCATCAGGTAGTCAATTAATTTTGATGTACTCATGGTTAGTTTGGATTTTATATTAAAACACATTTTAAACAAATATTATATACTAACCATAGGTATATAGTATAAAAAGCAGATAATATTTGTTGTGGAAAGTGGTTTATTATTTTATTATACTATGATGGTGCCCGTAGTTACGCTACGAAAAAGATCACAGGAAATATTAATTATATTAGAGTGAACTTTAATTTAGTACCTTTAAAAAAGTTTATAGAGAAAACTATATTGTATTAGTCAACTGCATGAATGTCTGGTTTTTATTGATAGAGAAAAAAATAAACTGATATTAATTGAAAATAGTTATTTGTTCTGGTTTCAATTATTGAAAATTTGCACCTATATATATGATTATAAAACAGTATTTATCCAAAGAAGACAATAATCTTATCAAAGATTGTTAGATGTATAATAAAATATTAAAAAACGAGAGAGCATATAACATATACTATTGTCAGATTAAGATAAACAGTTGTACAATATAAAAGAACTATATAATGTAAAGATTCTATCAATATAAAATAGTTACTGATTTCTAATAATATATTTTTTATATATAAAACGAATAGTTAAATGTTATCAAATTTAGTTAATTTATTTATTTAATAATAACTATGTGCTATGTATATTAAAAAATGAATAAACCTTTTTGACTTTTTTATTTTGTTCAATGAATTAGATGAATATTTTTTGAAATTTAAACATTCATGTATAAAAAATATGTCTAAATACTATGAATTCAAGTTCATACAGAATAAGAGGATATAAACAGAAAATAATATATTTTAAACATTAAAAATGAATCTATATTCTAAATATTAAAAATTAAAAATTATTATTTTCAAGTATTTTTTTACTGAAATAAATAAAAATTAAAAAAAAACCCTTCAAATGTTAAAAAACAACACAGCGTTGACATAAGGTGTAAAAAAAAATTTAATTTAATTGAGAATGACAACCAATTGACCCAATTAGTTATCCTATTTAAAATAAAATTTATCAAAAAAAATCCTATCAAAGATTATTATATGTATAATAAACTATTAAGAAATGAGAAAGTATATAAGCTATATTATTAACAGATTAAAATAACAGTTGCAGAATATAAGGTAACAATACAATATAAAGATCCTATCAATTTAAAATAGTTAATAATTTCCAGTATCATCTATCTTTTATATATAAAATAAATTGCTAAAGGTTATCAAATTCAATTAATTTATTTATTCAATGATGACCGTGTGCCATGTATATTGAGAAATAAGTAGGCCTTTTTTATCTTTTTATTTTGTTCAATGAATTGGATGGATGTTTATTAGAATTTATACATTTATGTATAAAAGAGATGTTTATATACTATAAATTCAAGTTGATGCAAAAAAAAGAATATAGACAAAAAATAATATTAAATTACAATTGATAAATATTAAATGAATCTATCTTATAAGCTTTAAAAGTTAAAATTATTGTTTTCAAATATTTTTTACTAAAATAAATAAAAGTAAAAAAGAAAAAAAACCTTCAAATGTCAAAAACAATGTAGTTTTGACATAAGGTGTAAAAAAAATTAATTCAATTAAGAATGACCAATGTCAATTAATTGACCCAATCAATTATTCTACTTTTATATAATGAATTAGATAGATATTTATTGGAATTTAAACGTTCATGTATAAAAAAAATATCTATATACTACGAATTCAAGTTGATGCAGAATAAGAGAATGTAGACAAAAAATAATATTAAATTACAATTGATAAATATTAAATGAATATATTTATAAGCATTAAAAGTTAAAAATTATTATTTTCAAATATCTTTTACTAAAATAAATAAAAGTAAAAAAAAAAACCTTCAAATGTCAAAACCAATGTAGTTTTGACATAAGGTGTAAAAAAAATTAATTCAATTAAGAATGACCAATGTCAATTAATTGACCCAATCAATTATTCTACTTTTATATAATGAATTAGATAGATATTTATTGGAATTTAAACGTTCATGTATAAAAAAAATATCTATATACTACGAATTCAAGTTGATGCAGAATAAGAGAATGTAGACAAAAAATAATATTAAATTACAATTGATAAATATTAAATGAATATATTTATAAGCATTAAAAGTTAAAAATTATTATTTTCAAATATCTTTTACTAAAATAAATAAAAGTAAAAAAAAAAACCTTCAAATGTCAAAACCAATGTAGTTTTGATATAAGGTGTAAAAAAAATTAATTCAATTAAGAATGACAAATATCATCTATCTTCTAAGCATTAAAGGTTAGAAATTATTGTTTTCAAATATTTTTTATTAAAATAAATAAAAGTAAAAAAAAACCCTTCAAATTTCAAAAATAATGTATTTTTGACATAAGGTGTAAAAAAAATTAATTCAATTCAAAATGATTATAGAGAACGAAAAATCAAAAAAATAAAAAGGAGTTCTAATTAAATGACACTTATCATTCAATTGGAGACTCAATTGAAAGAAATTAAAACATCCTACTTTTATATATATTGTAGATATTTTAAAAAAAAATAATTTTTTTTAATCCTCAAAGATAAGGAATTTTTTTAAAATAATCCTCTTTTAATTTTAAATGTTTTTACTCAAAAGAAAAGATTTTTAAACAAAATTACCTTTAATTAAACCTTTTCATATTGAGCGCACGTGAAAAAAATGTTGTTACAAATATGCTATGTTGAAAAAAAATGTTATTATACATCATATTGAAAAAAATATTATTATTACACGTCATGTTCAAAATGTTGTTGCATGCCATATTAGAAAAAAAATTGTTATACGCTATGTTGAAAAAAAAAAGTTGTTACATGCCATATTGTAAAAATATTGCAATAAACTCCTAAGGCCTCCATAGACAGTAAAAAACATCTTTCCAACAAAGCTATTGAACTTTTTTTTACGAAATCATTAGGAATTAATACAAAGTTTTACAATTTATCAACAAAATCATCTTATAAGAACTTTTCTAGAATTTTTTATGAAATTTTATCAAATCAAAGATGGATGGAGGCAACTAAAAATGCAAAATCCGTTTTCTTCCCTACAATTCCTTTTCACATTCTTCTTTTTCTTTTTTTTTCCCACTTTCTCTTTATTTCAATTTTACACTAAAAATTTTGAAACTTTTTATTTATTTGAAGATGGATGGAAAATCTTGAACAATTCCTTTCCTTTTCTCTGCAACTAAAACGCAAAAACTGTTTTCTTCACTATAGTTATTTTTCACCTTCTTTTTCTTTCTTTTTTTCCTTTTTCTCATTTATTTCAATTTTGTACTAAATTTGAAAAAATTGAAACCTTTTGTTTATTTCAAGATGAATGGAAAAATCTTGAATCATTATTTTACTTTCCTTTATTTAAATTTTTTATTATTATTAAGATTTTTAAAAGGGAAAATGAACAAATCAAACACATGGTTTTGAATAGTTTACAAGGCATGAGAAAGTTGAGAGAGCAAAGAAAGTTAGATGGGCAGTTTTTTAAATGGCGTGAGAGAAAAATCGGAAGTATTTAATTTGTTTGAAAGTGTTATAAGGATATTTTTGTTAAATTATGACAAAAATTAGATAAAAACAGTTAACTTTATATTTAAAGTTATTTTTAAAATAGACTTACGAGGATGACTATTTTTCATAATTTTTTTAAAAATATTATATATATATATATATATATATTAGAGTTCTTTTTTTAAATGAACCCATGTATAAGGTATTTCTGACAATAGACATTCTCAAAATTTAACTGTTTTTAGTCAGTAAAATTAAAATTTGGATAAAATTACCCTTAATAAATTGACTCATTTATTTGGCCATGCGCCTCAACCCGAAACCTATTAACGGTCAAGTATGTTTAAGTTTGTAACTCAAATCGACTCATATTCTTTAAGCTTTCCTCATTAGACTATTCATTTATGAAGTATTCCTTACCAAAAAGAAAAATGTTTAAGTATTTTGAGCATTTTAGAATAGTTTTTGATACACGAAAAAAACTTGTGAGTGTTTTGAGCATTTTTAAGCATTTTGGAGTGATTTTTGATATATGAAGAAAAGCTTTTGAACATTTTGAGCATTCTTTGTCAAGTAGGTAAATTTGTTAATTATGTTGTCAAACGGAATATGGTGTATTGTTTGAAGTTGTTGATCTTGTTAAATGGAATTCAGTAGTTTTGGTGATTTTTGGGAATTGGGTGACTAGTTTTTAGGTATTGCGTGACTGACTTTGGACATTGAGTGACTGACTTTGGATATTGTGTGACTGACTTTGGACATTGCATGATTGACTTTGAGCATTGCATGACTAGTTTTTAATAAGGCATTGGATGACTAATTGATAGGTATTGTGTGACTTGTTAGTAAGACATTACGTGACTTGTTAGTAAGGCATTGTGTGACTTAGGCATTACTTAAAAATCAATCACATAATGCTTAAAAACCAGTAACACAATACCTAAAAACCAATCACGCAATACCTAAAACCAATCACGTAATCCCTAAAAACTAGTCATGCAGTGATTAAGTCACATAATGCTTAAAAACCAGTCTCATAATACTTAAAAAACCAGTTTAATCAATTTCAACTCTTTAACTTTGGGTTTTTATGAATAAACCAATAAACTCAAGAATCTAAAACACACACACACATATCTATAAATATATATATATATATATATATATTTGTTAAGCTATGAAATTGTGCATTTTATAAAAGATAGATTACAAAACTCCATAATCCTCCAAAGCAAGATAAAATAAATCCTTATCGGAAGGGCCTTGTTCACTCTTCTTATGTAAAAACAAAATATACTCTCTTTACAAAATATTCCTTGAACAATTTCAAATCAAAATCTCCAGCAAACATTTTTAATAATTATCTCAATCCCATACACAACAAAACCGTGAATCACCATAAAACCCATCAAACATACTTTACCTATTTTTTCTCCCTGAGCCCGTTATCTTAACCAATTTGATCTAACTCATCAACACAGGTATCTCTATCGCAACACACATTTCGAAGCAAGTCATCACCAAAAAGCATCTAATTACCAAATTCATCATGCTGCCTGCAATCACCATAAAATAGCAAAATCGTGGTCCTTGAGAACCCCAAGATCCACCATATAAAAAAATAAAACAAAATAAGAAAGAGTTTGATGTCATCTCTAGATGGCGAGATACATAGTATTTGACTAGAGAGAGGAATCGAGATTTAATTTTAAAATTTTTTTCTAGATGGCGGGATAGAGAAAATTGAAATCATTTTAACTTGTTTGAAATTGTTTAAAGGGTATTGTTGTCAAGTCATATCAAAATTGACTAAAAATAATTAAAATTATAAAAAATGATATTTTTGAATTGAGTTTATGAGGAAGGTTATTTATCATAATTTCCTCTATATATTATTGAAGTCAAAAAGTGATATATACACATTCCATTATATATGGAACCTAAAACCTTATGAATCTTGATATATAACAAGAAAAAATCCCCGAATTGTTTTAATTAATAATTACCAATAATGAAAAAATATTTCTATTATTTACAAAAAGAAAAAAAAATGATGCTACATTAAACACACTAAAAGAAAGCTCGTACGTATAACTAGTCCCTCAATTCTTGCGTAAAAGATGTTGTCATCGCCTTGATTACCGATGCCCTTGCCCGATTGATTGTGACAAGGCACAAATATACATGCTCTTCCAGCTCCTCCACCTGTTTCCTCACACCAACGTTGCTCTTCTTCAGCTCCTCCAATACTTGCACAGAAAATCTATCTTCCCTCCTCTCCAAACAAATTTGTATCATTGCCTTGTTGTGTTCAACTTCATCATGTAACCTTGACACTAGCCTACTCATCGTGTCGAAATCCCTGTTCAAAATATAAGTTCCCTTAGCCGCAACTTCGAGCTGCTCCCCTATTTTCCTGAGATATCCACGTTTCAAACATGGAAAACTGAAGAGCTTCTTCTTGAATAGCTTTGCAGGGAAGCTGACAACCGCCGGTGCCATGAATAATGCAGCAAGTGTATGTGCTGCTATGACTATAGCTATTATTAACACCAAGCCACAAGCTGCTGTTAAGCAAACCCCAGATGCCTTGTGGACGAACTTGATCAGCTTCATTTTCCTTGCCACTTTTTTCCTCTTTGACTTGAGGTGGTGTAACACCGAGGCATATTTGTCATGAATTATCTTGAAATCATGTTTGTTGGGCTTAGAAAATGGGTTGTTTAGGACTATGAATGAGTTTAGCTCTGAAATAGTTTGTCTAACTTTTTTAGGAGAATAATCATCAAATGAATCGAGTGTTTGTTGAATGAAGTGATAATTATATTGGATTTGGTTAATTTTGGTGAGGAGGTGGCCACAGATCTTTGAAGCTTCGGCACTAATGTCAAAGTAATTGAGGATAAGGCTTTTGAGTTCGGGAATTTTGGAAAAGATTGTGGATTCAAGGATGGAAGGTATGGCGTCTTGACAAGGTTCCAAGAGTTGAAAAAATTGGTGGTGGAAGTAAGATGGAGAGGATGGTTCATTGGCTAGCACTTGAGCTTTGGAGAAAAATTCTACGTAGGATTTGGTTCTTAATGCACCGAGGTACTCCTCATTCACGTTCAGGCTTTTACGAGCATCTCTCAATTCTTTCTCACCTGAAAAGCCGTTTATAGTAAAAATTACTCAACAAGAACAAGCTACACACAGTTGCACAATTTAAATTCAATATGCTATTTGAATATTAATTTGTACTGTTAATTACGTATTAGATTGCATATATATAGAAAAGAAATTAAGCATATGTGCAAGAATAAAGAAATAATTAGATGATCATTAATTATTGTTTCTTATGTGCACGTCTTGGGAATATATAAATACAAGAAGACAAATCATCTAATTGATGGGTTTTTAATGCTGTCAACTCCATTCTTAAAATTATATTTTGGCACTGTCGTATTTATTATCAAGAAAAGAAGAAAAAATGAGATGAAGAAAAGTTAAAACACACAAAGCACAATATATGCTTATACTTTGTTTCATCAATACACTAATTAATTTCTTTGCTTTATTGAAGAAGCTAGGATAAATTGACTATGTCATTTGTGCTTTTTATTTTCTTCTTGTCAGATATACAGTTTCAACGTATTAACAGATTGAAGATAATTGTATTATTTATTGCAAAATTTGCTCCATTTATTTTGTCTTTAAGAATATGCACAAATCAACCATATGCCCATTGCAGGGTGGGTATAAATCTTGCAGTGTAGTTATTTTGTTGAAAACTTTGGATTTGGATGATCAGGAGAAAAGCTTCCAGTAGTGTATAATTAGTATTTGAATGATTTCTAGTTACTTGTTTTTGCCCTTGCAAAAGAGAAAATACAAAAGCATTAAATTAACATGAAAGCCAGACCTTTGTTATATATAAGAGCATACCTCTTTTAGTCTTTGAAGCTCTAAAGTTTGCCCACGACATGATCGCTTCTGGTTGAAGAAGAAGAAGAAGAAGAAGAAGAAGCTGGATATGGAGGATGGGGCTAAGGAGGAGGAGGAAGGAGTGGTAGCTTTGAATTAAGGAGAAATCTATAAAGTGAAAAGGTTGGATACCCTGCTTAGGCTCTTCCTTATTATAAGAAGCTTACAAGGAAGAAGTAAATAATAGTGCAGGGTTTTTAAATGATGAGCTAGGCAACTGCCAACGTTGTGGTTGGAATTCATGTATCTTTGCCTTACATAAAGCCTTTTAAATGGGAACACACTTGTTAAGAATTGTATCTCACGCTAGCTATCTTTCTGATAACTACAATCTTATCCAGACAAGAAAGAGAGATCAGATCATGGAGACTTAATTATTCTCCAATAATATTTTGCTTGCAAAGCTTTAATCCCAAATTTGCTGAAGGGCCTTTCCTCTCTTGAGAACCTTTATTGCACCCGTTTTCCTTGTGTTTTTGCCTCTCTATCCTTTGTCTTTATGTTGTTGTGTGCTTTTGTAAGTTTACGCCATTCATGCTTGTGTAGACGAGCATGTATCATGGAGGCCTGAAACTGATCCTTCCTGTTCAAGTATTTCATAACAGATCTAACACCCTATCTAGCTAGCTAGGTCTCGCTTGACACCTTTTCTAACATTGTATCATCTATGTTGCCTTCCATATGTTCGTGCATTAGCTTGGGGGTATCTTGAAAGCTAGGATCTTCTCCCAGTGGATGGCAAATGCTAATCATCCACGAAATTTCTCTCATTTTCTAACCATTTATTAGGAAAAACCTAACAACATAACAGCTGTCGCTTAATTTATACATGTCTCATGGCTTTGTTAGGAAACTAGGTCTTTCACTTCCTTCCAATTAACGTGTCATATATATGCATACCAGCTTTATATAGAAAGTTAGGTTTCTGAATGTGCTATCTATAATACAATGCATGATTATTGCCATTGTCATATCATCCTCTTTGTATATTAATCAAATCTCCCTTGGTTTCTCCATCTAGCTATGCTTAAATTGGTGATGAATCAATGCGACCATAATTTGTTAATATTATATTTCTTCAATTATTTTCATATTAGATACAATAGTTTATTCGTAAAATTATCTTTCATATGATTTAATAAAATAAAATTACCTTTTGTATGATAAAATTATTAATATTTTTTTAAATAATAGAATTTATTTATTATTCAATAATTGATACATAATCTCTTTATCTAAATAATAAAATATAATTTGAAAAATGGAATAGTAAAGTAATAGTTTAGCAGGAGCCGTGCTGGGTAACGTCGAGGCTTGATGGAGGGTAGAAGCAGAGAACCTGTAAAGGCAAAGGGAGCCTTGTCCAAGTGAACGATTTTTCGATTGATGACAAAAAAGTGGGTCGTTACTCATTATTTATGGGATACGTGGACACTAGGCAGTTCATCCATACACCATTTTTTTAAAAAAAAAAAGAAAAGAAAGAAAAGCAAAGTTAGCAAGACGACCATGTAAGAATACCTGCTTGAATTCCCATGCAAGATACTCTGCCGTTAAGATATGATGTCTTCATCATTGTCATTACCATCTTTTTCCACGTGCTTAGAATCTTCTCCTAATTCATCGGTCTTTCTTGTTAAAAATTGTTGACCCTTTCATATTACAATTGCATGCCACCAAATTTAATTAATTAATTAATATCTATCTACATAGTTATCTTTTCTTTTTATATCAAAAAATTTAGTAAGAAAATTTTTATATTATTTTTATATTACGTAACGTTGATATAACATATTAATGAATCGTAATATATTAATGTAGTGTGACAAAGTAATTAAAAGATAATTTTACATTTATGTTAACATCATATCAATACTACATAAATGTAAAATGATAAGTATTGATTTAATTAATAATAATTAGTTAAAATAAAATTGAATGTAATGAAAAAAAAAATTTTTTAAAATTTTTTAAAAAAGTTATGCCTTCAAACTTTTTATTTTGTAATGATTATTTAAGTTCCATATATCTTTAAAAAATAGAAAAAAATAGTACAATTGCCAAGAAGGCCCAAGACTTAATGGACCAGGGTCCACGATGATATAACCCAAACGGGCTTAGTTTAGCTTATAATCTCATTTATATACAAAAGAACCGAATCCAACCGCGACACGCGGCTTCTCCGAACTCATCAGTGCAGTCGAGGAACAACATATAAATCGGACGGTTACTTGGGGTTGATCACGTGGCAAGTGGCATCCCACCACGTTTCCCTTCATTCAAAAATATCAAATCAATCCACGTCGCCCCGAGCCCTCACCGCCTCCGTCATCCTAACACCTCCCTTACCTCGAAAACAATACCGAGTCAAACACTCATAATCGGAGCTCTCTCCGGCAACTCGAAAAGAAAAATCCCACGCGCCCTCACACGCTCTCTTCAGTCTCCCTGATCCCAACAGAATAACAAACCCAAAACCCAACAAAACGATATCAAAATCCCCAAAAATCCCAAACCCTAAGACAAACATCATCCAAAGGAGACTGGAGTTTTCCAAGAGAGAATCTCTCCGTAGAGAGAGAAAGTGTCGCCAAATATGGCGTCGTCTAAAGTAATGCCGACTTCTAATTCGCGAAACTCGGATCTCTCCCGACGCTCTACTTCTTCTTCTTCCTCTACAAAGCCTCAATCTTTCTCTGATCAAAGCAACATCAACAACAGTAACACCGGCAGATTAAGCTCGACAATGACGGTCGACGGCATCCTTCGAAACGTTTACTCAGCCTCTCCCACGACGGAGACGACGCTGGTTGACGCTTCCATAACTCTAATCGATACTCCGATACCGACGACCGCCGGCGGTAATTCCGAAGTTTCTCAAGATCAAACCGTCGCGGATTGTAGTAACAATGTGGCGAAAAGTGTAGACGAGGTTTGGAGGGAAATAGTGTCCGGCGAGAGGAAAGAGATTACGATGAAAGAGGAAGCGCCCGACGAGATGATGACGTTGGAGGATTTCTTGGCGAAGGCTGGGGCAGTGGAGGACGCGGCGGCTGCTGCGACGGCGGAAGTTAAGGTGCAGCCGGATAGATTAAGTGGTGGTGTCTACGCGTTTGATCCGGTGGGAGGGAGTTCGTTTCAAATGCTGGATAAGATGGAGGGATCAATTGTTGGACTGAACGGAATGGAAGTCATTGGAAGTGGAGGAGGTGTTGCTGGCGGAGGGAGAGGGAAGAGAGGAAGAGGGGTTTTGATGGAGCCGCTGGACAAGGCGGCACAGCAGCGGCAGAGGAGGATGATTAAGAACAGGGAATCTGCCGCTCGGTCTAGGGAAAGGAAGCAGGTATAAAATTGGTGGAATAATTATGATTGAATTGTGGTAATGTTAATGGATTTTTTTCTTTAACATAAGTTAATTGTTTCTCCCCCTTAATTGTAGGCATACCAGGTTGAATTGGAGTCATTAGCAGTGAAACTAGAAGAGGAGAACGAGCAACTATTGAAAGAGAAGGTATTGAGTTGTGTTCAATTTTAGATGTATTTTTGGTTCTATGGTTTTAGAATAATGGTCAGGAATGTGAAATTTTTGGCCTATAAATTACTTGCTAACTGTGGAAAATTTCTTTTATCTCAAAATGGGTGACTTTGTGCTCAGTGTAGTTACTACAGACCTAATCTAGTAGAGGAGCCTGTATTTTGATCAACTTTTGTTTCAAAACTTCCGAAAGTTGATAATAATTATACTCACTTGTTAAGTAGTCCAAAGATAACTTGTTGAGGGAATATGGGATTTTCCTCCCTAATGAAGCACATTTGTACATATTGTTAATTTTATTCATTTTATGGCTATGTGCAAACCATGTTTGATCACTTCAGATTAACTGGAACAACAACATTAAGGAAACTACGAGCTTCGTTAAGTAGTGTAAGTAGGAATGATGTAGTTTGTGCATAGGTGTGTGTAAGTAGCTTCATGCATCTGGTGGCAACAAATTTTAAAGCAATCCCTTGGATTGTACTTGAATTCACTTGCCCTCTCTGTTCATAGTTTGGACTTGGTTAGTGATTAATTCACTGTATAAGTTCTCAGGCTACTTACAAGTTATAGTCTCTCATTGTGGTGTCCCTTACTTAAGAATCTCAACATCATCATTTGAGTTCCATGTGTTTTATTGAAAATATTCTTTATTCACTATGAGCCAAAAAAATTTCTGCTATATATTTTGTTTATAGTCCGGCTGGTCCTTTACTATATATAGGCATAGCGTTGCATTGTACCCTCCTGTATGCACTCAAATGTACAAGTTCATGATATTGGTGTCATCTTAAGTAACTTGAGCATATGCCCAAGGGCTATAAATCAAGCACATGTGCACATGTATGCATACACACTCATACACACCGCTTTTAAAAACCAAAATTTATTTCGTGCAGGAGATATCTTACACATGTTATGCCTACAAAGAAATCATAATGTATTCAATGCAGGACATTTCTTGCACCTTTTATGCATGTCTTGTATGAGGTGTTTAAGCCAACTGCTAGGAAGGAACTAACTTGGTTTTTACCTTTAAAATTTGTATTTCACGTTTGGGGTCTCAAGTCCTGACTGCTTAAGTATGAGGATTTCCTTCTATCCTTTGTTTCTTAGGCATTGTATTATTTCATTAAACTATTTACTCTTCTTTTCAGTTAAAAATAGAATGCTTTGAAGAACTTTATTGCAGCTGGAAAACATGAAATGACTTTTATTTAATTGATAGTAGTTTTATTAACCGGAGATGTGAATTTTCTTGTCCATAAATTGCTATGATTACTGTAGCTGGATAGTGTGATAATATCAATAATGCGACAGTGAGATCAAAATACAAGAAAAAGGGAGAAATCTTGTGATTCTCTCAGACTTTTCCAGTTGTTTTTGTAACAAGATCACAAATCTTTTCTGTGTCATTTATGGGAGGAACTATGCCAGCGGCAAACTCATCTTAATTTTGCTTTGTGTATCAAGCTTTGCAACAACTAATCACATTATAATTGAGTTTGCATGTATATAAACTTAAAACAAACAATCAGAAGGTGAGAGTCTGTTTGTTCATTGCTTGTAAATGTGACTTGCTTATTCCATCCATGGGATCATTTGTATGACCCTTTTCCTTGTATGTGCTTGCTTTCATGCTGAGGGCTAATTGTTTGCATTTCATGTGTTATCTTTTCTGGTAAGTGATCATTTTGCATGTCTCCATGTACTTCACTGAATTAGATCTTTGATTTCCATATGAATACTTAAATCTCAATGTTTCTTTCCTGCTTCTGTCACACTGCCCTCCACCCCTGACCTCCCAAGCAAAATAAATGAAGATGGGATTTCATTAGCATTTGTTCTAGCAAATGGTTCTGTGAATACAGTATATGTACTTAGCACATTGGAATGCTTTTAGTCAGAAGGAAATTCTTGCACAACGAAGATCTAACTTTTAGGATTTCGATTTTGTATGAGAAGCAATTGCTCACAATTTCTTTTTGTATATTATTTTATGCTTAATTTATTTTCCCATACTGTACTTCCCATGTTAATGCATTGCAACATCTTTCATATAATCAGTTTTATTTTGTATGTTTTTGTCTAATGGAAATTTTTTACTTGCAGGCTGAGAGGATTAAGGAAAGGTTTAAGCAGGTAATGAATCTCTGCTTTTATCATGGAATAAGTTGTAGATTAATGGTTAATTTGATTCAATGGTATTGGTCTAAATAAAGAAAGACCTTGTTTGATCTCATGTTAACTTTGCAAGTGTAGCTGGAATAGACAACAAAACTAAATCTGTAATAGCAAATTCAAGAGGAAAGGTTTAGAAGATGATCTTTTGCACTAAACAAACATATTTCTGTTTTTAAGTAAAGTTGAAATAAGTAAGAAGGACAAATGAAAGGGTGGAGCAGGACATGGCAGGGCAGGGGGAGGTGGGTGAAGATCTTAATAGAGTGGTGGTGTGCTAATTTAATTTAAGTTAAGGAATATTACTGGTGTGCTTCCGTGCTTTTTAATAGAGTGGGATGGTTTTCTACCTGAAGTCTGCAAAACAAGAGATGTTTTTGTAGAATATGGTGTGACCAATGTTCATGGAAAAACCTGGGAAGCTAATTAACAAATGAATGAATTTAAGGAAATAAAGTAATCAGTTTCTAATTTTAAGTGATTGTTGTCTGTTATATTTTCTCCTGTAAAATAATGCAACTAAGTGTGTGGCTCCCTAACCCTGAGTTTCTGTATTATTATAAGTTTCATTTAGCATGCTTTGAGAAACTTCTGTTAAAAGTAACAGTTTTTAATGTTTCAAGAAACTGTGAATGTTTTCTTTTCTTGTGTTTTTTTTTCTCTAAGACGTAGCAATTTAATTTAGTAGATGAGAGTATCTATTTTTGGGTGTGGAATTTTGCAATTTGTCAGTGTATATGGAGTCTATTATTAGCCTGTTGCTTGCCGTCTTGTACATAACTTGGCCTTCAGTATTTGTTTTAGTTCTTACATGATACTGGGGTGAGAAATGATGTTATGGATGACAGAGAATCCAGGAATAAGTTGGGTCTATGAAGTTCCTAAATAGTTGCTTAACGTGTTGATTTGTACTGCAGCTCATGGAGAAGGTGGTTCCAGTTGTGGAGCAGCGAAGACCACCACGTGTCCTTCGTAGAGTTCGTTCTTTGCAATGGTAGATAATTAGTTTCTTGAGATCTGACATAGGGGAGGAAAGGAGGGGGGTAACAGAATGGGAAGCAGGGACACCATTAAATTTATCTTCTTTTGAATGGTAATTCCAAGCTGATAGTTGCTTAGAGCAGTTGTGTTTCTTCATATGTAAACAGAGTGAAAAGGGATATTGTAACCTGAAGCATGAAGGAAAAAGTTCCTTGCTACTGAATAGAAGATTAGTGGCAAAGGAATATGGGGCAGCAAAAGTCGGTATATGTAGAGTTCCTCCTGTAGCTGATGTGCAAGGGGGAACAAAGTATAGTGTATTTATGTGGTGACAACTTATGGCAGCCCTTTGACAAAATGTAGATAGGCCCAGGAGTGATCTGTTTATAGTAGTTAGAGCTTGCTTTCTGATTACCTTGTTGGAATCATTTGGCAAGTGTTTGAAAAAGGCTTGTTTATTGATGCTTCTTCTTCCATCCTTAGCCTTGTTGGGATGCTTTTTCAGTCAGTAGTATTAGACCGGGCTGAGCCTGGAAGCAGATCGTGGCTAAGCTCAATTGAGAAACCCACTCAATAATTGGTTCTGGGTGTCTTTGAACATTGAAATAATAATAATAATAATAATAATAATTTATCCGATGAAATATATAATAGATTACATAATGATAATGTTAGCCACTTAAATAGTCATGTCATGTTACAAATAACATAACAAACTTTTAAACGTTTATTGCTCAATAAAAATATTTAACAAGTGTATGTATTAGATAAAAATCCATATTATCCATTGAGAAACAGAAAATTAAGAAAGCAAATTAGGAGTGGTTGATTGGTAAATATGTGTGTGTGTATAGCACGCCATGGGAGTATAGCTTTTGGGTTTTGAATGATTATCTGCTGCCAAATATTTGATCGTCTTGTAGTTGTCTTTGGGTAGCTTTTGTCACAGTTGGTTTGTCGTTTAATGCTTGTCATTGTCTCGGCAGTTTTGAGTCCTTATGTTCTTGCCATGAGTTGGCCCCATTTCGAAAGTAAAAGTCTGAACCAAGGCTGTTGTAGCTGTCGTTTTTTCTGCGCATGAGGTCCCTTCCTTTCTCAATTCCAAACAAAAGCCCTCTCAGGGGTTCTGTCCTGAAGTAGGGGACAATGTATGGTTTTGCTCCACCATACTTGATAACCCAAATTACACATTAATCCTTCTTATTAAAGTTTACATTATTTGTTATTATGGTTTCAGATTAGTGTCACCGGACCATTACTCTTTTCCTCAAATAGTTAAGTTGATAGGTTGTACAATGTTCACGTTTTTAAAGTTTTCTAAGATCTTTTACTTTCTTCATAATGTTTATTACTTTTGAAACGTTTAACGTAGCAGTAATACGACCGTTATTAGATAAGAAATGTGAAATGGACGTGCTTTGGTCAGCTTGGATATTCATATTCTTGTGTGTTTATGTTATTCTATGAAAACTGGTGTGCTCTTGCTCTGGAGTGGAGACAAGCATCTAATTTGTCGACGATAAGGAAATTGGACCACATCCTATTGATTTATACAATCTAAAGCAAGAAACATTGTGAGATTGACAGATCATTTTGCTGTAGTTTTCCATGTATACTACTAAACAGAGCAGAAAACAAAATGAAGGGCCTTTTGACAAGTGAGAAAGGAAATTAGAGCGCGTATCTCTTTCAGTTTTAGTCTTCAGTCTGGACGATTCCGTGGGTTGATTTGTCCCAAAAAAGGTGGAGTCTCCTCTCTCTCTCTCTCTCTCTCTCTCTCTCTACTTAAAAGAAAATTAACAAGACCCTTCTTTAGAGATTTTATTCTCTTGAGCATTAAAGTATGAGCATCACCACATCCGCATTGTATTTTTTTTTGTATCACAGTCAATAAAATTAAGCTAAAAAGAGTGAAAAGCAAAGGACATTGAAGAAAGCAACTCGGATTCCTGAGCTCCCTAGAAAGCAAAAAACAAATACATATTATTTGAATAGGAAATGGAGAGTTGCAGAGGAAAGACAATGACTGAGCTAATCATTTTAGAATAATAATCCCCATCATTTTTCCCAGAGGAATCCCGAATTCCGTTTCTCGTTCTTTCTTTGTTTATTACCTCTCCCTCCTTTTTAAAAAGCTAGAGAGGTCAGTTTTTCCACAAACAAAATCATGCCACCTTTTACTGTGTAAAATAATATAAACCCACACATCCTCCCACGTATCCCATGTCTGTCATCCATTCAAACTCTTCCTATGTAAAGCCAAACACACCTGACCTTGTCCCTCTCTCCCCCTCTACACATTTTTCAAAACCCCTCTTTTCTTTGCTCCACAGTCACCCCGAGGTCCAGAAAGCCAGCGAGAAACAATAAAGCTAAGTACAAAGGTCTCAAAACCCTTCTAAGCTAAACCCAAAGCTGAAGAGTCCATGAAGATCCTCTCCATGTTACTCTTTCTCATTTCTCTCCTCTTCCCATTCTTCTTAGCTTCCCAGTCTGCAACAATCCTGGTGGATGGTGTTTCAGAGTGGGAAAACCCCAGTGTTAATGTGGGAGACTCAATAAGTAAGTATACTTACTTTAAAATGCCACCAAAAAGTTAAATATTATTGGTTCTGACTACTGGTTTACTAATTCTTTGTTTAGCTCCCAACTAACATTCCTATGCTTTTTGTCTTTAATCTCCTCAGTTTTCAAACACAAGTATCACTACAACCTCTATATTTTCCGGAACAAAAATGCCTTCAACCTCTGCAATTTCACCCAAGCTACACTTCTCACCAAACCCAACTCCACCTCCTATGCGGTATGTCTCTCTACCAAAATTCAACTGGGTTTATTTCAGGAATGGCTTAACTGCTTGTTTTCTTTGCCATTGGTATCCTATTCCCAAATTGGTCAAAGATTTCTTAGCTAATTATAAGTCATGATAACCACTCCTTTTCTTACAATATTATAACTTGCTTAAAGGTTCTGTTTTTTTAGTCCTGTCTGAGCTTTTCTTGGATTCTTCAAGGCTGAGAAAGAAAAAAAAAGTACTAATTTCCCAATCGACTTCCTTTATACAATGTGCAGTGGCACCCTTCTCGCCCTGGTTTCTTCTACTTTACTTTCAACAATGGCTCCCACAAAACATGCCAAGGCTCTCAAAAGCTCTCCATAAAAGTCTCTCCCGTGCTGCCTCCAGATAATGCAACCACCCCTTCACCAGAATTACCTCCAGTAGCGGCTCCAGCACCGACTTCCGGTGGATCAGTTGTGTCATCTTCCCCAGCATATCCATGGCCATTCCGGCCTCGCCAGGCGGTTGCACCAGCGCCAAGCGCTAGCTCACCGGTGACAGCACCAACTCTAGTGCCAGATAAAGGCGGTGGCATCCCTTTCATCAACAGCAACCCTGCAGTTCCTTTGCCTACTGGTGAAGTTGATTCTGCCACTATTCGCCCTTTGCCCACCTCTGCCCATGGAGGACAGGTACAAATTTTATTTTTCTGTCTATTAGTGCACGAGTCCTTGCATGCTTACCCAATGAAAGACTTCGATATTTTTTTTTTTCTAGTACTTTGAACATACTAGGATTTTTTATTTTTTATTTTTCTTTTTTGTAAATACAAAAGAAAAATAAAAAAGTAATAAAAGATTCATTATTATTTCTTAAAAAGTAACAATGACTGTTAAGTTAAATCTAAACTATTTTGAAAATACTAGTGATACTATTCATCTTGTGATAATACTATGCATCTAGAACGTGTTAGTGCTATTCCTACTTGTTGGATTCTTGCAATAAATAATGATCAGAATCAACTGTTCCATTGTATCCCTGTTAAAACTTAATCCCTGTCAAAGCAGTGACACAGAGTTAGAGATTTATAAGATCCTTTGAATGTACATTTATAACCTGATTCAGTTTAAACTTAAGGTGATATTTATATCTATCTATGTGTATAGAACCAACTTGATGGGGTGTTGGGTGTTTGCAGGCGGTGGTGGGGTTCCTTGCAGCTCCAATGGCACTATTATCTGTGGCTTTGCTTGGGCTGTAAAAAGAGAGAGATGGATTGGAGGGAATGGGTTGGCCAAATTGATTGTACATTAAAACATAATATATTTGGAGTGATTAGAAGGGTAAAGTAGCTTTAAGGTCCGTGATTATATATGGTAAGCTCTTTGTGAGGTGAAAGGTGATGCCATCTAGACCCTACTTTGGAATCATTGCCACTTTTGCTCTTTAGTTTTGCCATGCTATTGATTACTTCTACTTTTACTTTTTCTTATCCCTCCCCCACTCTTTTTATTTTCTTTCTTTCACATTTTCCATCTTCAGTACAATTTAATTTGAATCCACTTATCATTGCATGTTATTCTGCCTTTTTTCTTTTTCCTTTTTCTTACTAAACAAATCTATACATGGTTCTTGGATGAGCTTAAAGTAGGGGCATTGAAAGATATTTCATATTTGTGGGTAGAGTGAATTTTAAATTTTTAAACTTCTTTCTTTATATATATATATATATATATATAATGCTTTTATTTATCAAATAAAAAAAAACACACATAAAGGTTGCACTTAGCAAAACAAAGGTGAAGGGTTTTACATTGTTTTTTTTCTCTCTATGTGTAGGGAGAATAACGTTGATTTTTTTTTTTTTTGAAATGAAAATTTTTACCTATTACATGATCTAAAAGAAAAGATGGTAAAAGGATACTTTTATAATCAGTTTTTATTTTAGGTTTGGATTTGGGTTTCTTTGCGAGCATTATTAATTGGATTCGATTATTAAGTGTTGATTCTTAATTGGATTTGAAGAGAATATGTATAGTTTTAATAAGGTCCAAGTTTGGGTGTCCTTTTTCTTTATTTTTATTGTTTTATGAATATTCTTTCATGGCCAAGGAAAAATAAAACATGAATTCTTTTTGGATAAAGTTTATGAAAGCACATTGAGCCTGCCTAGCTATCCAATTTATAAGACCACCAGCTAGTGTCTCCTATAAATTGAGTTGCTTAGTATGGGTAAATATTGGATAATTATGCCAGCATTTCATGAATATAAACTACAAACTTGAGCGGTAGGCTGCCCTAGCCTGGCCCCATCTAATAAACAATTTGTTAGATTCATTTAAATTAATTTAAAAGCATTTTTAATTAGTATTGTATTAGTAAAAGTTCGAATCTGTATATGATTCAGAGTTTGTTCATTTGGGATAATTGTGCAAGTTTTTCAAGGTTCAAGTCTTGATTAAACTAAGCCTGATCCATGAGCTTCTCTCTCATTCAGAGCAGCATTAGCAACACTAGCCTACTCTTGCATTATTTGTCTATACCTTTCCAATTAATCCCCTAGTTGTGGGATTCCTGTTCTTAATTTGGTAAAATCAAGTCCTTGTGTTCAATAAAGTTGCCAAAGGAATCCAACCTCAACTTTTAAATGTATAGAAATTAACACTAGGAAAGGCCACGGTTTTTCCCTTATTATGGACCCAAATGCAACCTTAATTTGGGCAAGACCAAAATGGCACCTTTTCTAGTTGCACCCAATGTTTCACTGCAAAGGTATTGGTAACATTTTAAGATTATATATTTCAGGCACTATGCCCGGAGATGTCAAAATAATGTAAAGCATTTGCAGTTTTGTCTCAATTATATATTTCTAGTGCTCCCACCACACGGCATTGCTGTGTCAAACATATTCTCTCTGTTCTCAATTATGAATACAAGTCTTTGACCACATTTTGTTGTAAATTAAAATATCCTTAGCTTTGTGGCCAAGGCAATACCAAATAGAAGCAACCAACTTTCAACCGTTACTATGCCGTCCTTTGGCACAAGATCCTATTGGGAAGCAATGAATATATCCTTTTCTCTTATAACACACACCAGAATGCTTTCGATTAATTATCCCTATTCAGCAATGCCCCATTACCCCTGTTCATCTTCTTTTAATTTTAATCAAGCAAAAACCAAGTCAGAATAGCCATGGAGCTAGAATTAGGACTCAAGATTACACATACCAGAGATGATATCACTTCAATAGCCGATCTTCGGATTAACAAAGATCCTTTTGGTCCTGTTTTCTTGTCTAGAGAAACTGACCATATGTTCATCCTCATTGCTCATCTCAAAGGTCCATCTCTTCTTCTTCTTCTTCTTTATTTTTATGGAACTTTGTTTCCATGGGTGTTGATATTATGATGTCAATGGAAGATTTGACACTAATGCAGGTTTTAGAAGAGAGAACATCTTCATTGAGATAAATAAAGATGGGAATCGGATTGCCATAAGCGGGGAGAAACCTGTTCAGGAGATGGTG
This sequence comes from Theobroma grandiflorum, assembly GCA_036013995.1. NCBI lineage: Eukaryota > Viridiplantae > Streptophyta > Magnoliopsida > Malvales > Malvaceae > Theobroma > Theobroma grandiflorum. Next base: position 14,582,625 of record CP142126.1, read on the forward strand.
ATGCTAGGGTGGATTATGTGCAAGAAAGAGGTTGAGATAAAGGCTTTTAGAAAGGTCTTTCGTATTCCTGATGTTGTCGACTTGGAAAGAATAAAAGCCAAGTATAATGAAGAAGAATCAACTTTAAGAATTATCATGAAAAAGAAAGTTAAAGGAATCAGTGGTATTGGTATTGAGGAAGAAGAAGAGCCTATGATGATTAAAGAGGAGGTACCAAGGGAAGAGGTGGTTGAAAGGAAGGAAACTGAAGAAGTACTAATGAAAGAGGTGGCTGAAAAGAAGGAAATTGAAGAAGTACCAATGGAAGAGGTGGCTAAAAGGAAGGAAGCTGAAAAAGTACCAATGACGGAGGTGGTTCAAAGGAAGGAAGTTGAAGAAATGCCAATGGAAGAGGTGGTTCAAAGGAAGGAAGGTGGAAAAGTACCAATGGAAGAGGTGGCTGAAAGGAAGGAAGTTAAACAAGTACTAATGGAGGAGGTGGTTGAAAGGAAAGAAGCTGAAGAAGTACCAATGGAAGAGGTGGCTGAAAGGAAGGAAGCTGAAGAAGTACCAATGGAAAAGGTGGTTCAAAGAAAAGTACCAATGGAAGAGGTGGTTCAAAGAAAAGAAGTTGAAGAAGTACTACAAGAAGAGATGGTTCAAAAGAAGGAAGCTGAAGAAGAAGTACGAAAAAAAGAAGTGGTTCAAAGGAAAGAAGCTGAAGAAGTACTACAGGAAGGGATGGTCAAAAGGAAAGAAGAAGAAGAAGAAGTAGCGAAAAAAGAGGTGGTAGAAAGGAAGGAAGTTGAAGAAGGACCAAAAGAAGAGATGGTTGAAGTACAGAAAGAAGTTGAAACAAGATCAAGAGAAAAAATGGTTGAAAAGAAAGAAGCTGAAAAGGTACCAAACATAGAGCTTGTTGAAAAGAAGAAACCTCAAGAGGTACCAAAGGTAGAGCTTGTTGAAAAGAAGAAAACTGAAGAGGTAACGAAGGTAGAATTGGTTGAAAAGAAGGAACCTGAAAAGGTACCAAGGGCAGAGCTTGTCGAAAAGAAGAAACCAAAAGAGGTACCAAAGGTAGAATTGGTTGAAAAGAACGAACTTGAAAAGGTACCGAGGGTAGAGCTTGTCGAAAAGAAGAAACCTCAAGAGGTACCAAGGGTAGAGCTTGTTGAAAAAAAGAAACCTCAAGATGTACCAAGATTAGAGCTTGCTGAAAAGAAGAAACCTCAAGAGGTACCAAGGATAGAGCTTGTTGAAAATAAACTTGAAGAGGTACCAAAGGTAGAATTGGTTGAAGAAAAGGAACTTGATAAGGTACCAAGGGTAGAGCTTGTTGAAAAGAAGCAACCTGAAGAGAAACCAAAGGTAGAATTAGTTGAAAAAAAAATACCTGAGAAGATACCAATGGTAGAGCTTGTTGAAAAAAAGAAACCTGAAGAGGTACCAAGGGAAGAATTGGCTGAAAAGAAAGAACCTGAAAAGGTACCAAGGGTAGAGCCTGTTGAAAAAAAGAAACTTGAAGAGGTACCAAAGGTAGAGTTGGATGAAAATAAGGAACCTAAAAAGATAGCAAAAGTGGATATTGTTAAGGAAAAGATTCAAACCACTGAAGAAATTAATCAAAGGCAAGTTGAAGCACAAGAAGAGGTTGAGAAAGAAAGTAGTATTGAGTCAGAACCAGAAAAACCAAAGTTAGAGGAAAAGGAAGAAATTGAAGAGAAGCTTGAGAAAGAAGAACCAAAGACAGTGGAAAATGCAATTTTTGAGGAACTTGAAAAAGTTGAAGAGATAATCCGAGAAGAACCTCAAATTGCAACAGTGGAGGAAACCAATCAGGTTTTGGACACACCACAAGAGATCCCAAAAGAAAAAGTGGCAACTCCTATTACTCCACCAACATTTCGAGAACCAGAAGCAATAGAGCTTGAGGTGGTTGAACCACAGATGATAGAGATGCCATCAATTAAAGAACCACAAGAAAAAAGACCTCCTAATGAGAGACAAAAGTTTCCACAGCTAGAGGAAGAAGAAACAAAAGATGCAGCAGGTCAAGTGACTCAACAGTCAGAATTACCAAGTTTACCACCAAGTCAAGCTGAAGATAGAAAAACTGCAAATGAGGATGAACAAGCAGAAGATTTAACTTCTGAACAATCAGAAGAGCTAGAGATTGAAGCAAATGTTCGGGAATCGAAAATGGAACCTGAACCTGACGAAGAGCCAAAGGAGGTTGAAGCTCCAACTGAAAAACAACTTGAAGATGAATCAGATCAGGAAAATGAAACTGAGAACATGGAAGGTGAAATCGGCGAAGAAACTGATCAGAAAGAACATCGCAAAGAAAATGAACGTGGCATGGATATATCTCCTGAAATAGATGCTGACAAAGGTCCAATCGAGGGAGCAGCCATGGAGGAGAAACGGAAAAAGACTAGGCTGCGTAAACCTTTAATGTTTGCGGGATCAGCATTTCTTGTCTCCCTTATAGTGTTAGTTATCAACTTACTTAGAGCAAGAAAAAGATAAAATTGAAAGTAGTAGTGGCTTTGTTTTCCATTTTTGTACTGATGATAATCTTTGATGCTGCATACTAAATATACTGCACCTCCTAACTTCTGAAAGCTTTTTAATCTCATTGTGGTTTCCGCTGTTTATGCCTTTTAACTCTAAATTCGAATTGCAACAATGTGTTAATGCCATGACAAACATATATTCTTGGCTTAGAAGTTGATGGCTATGCTCAGTCTTTAAATCTGAGCGTATGAGCAAATCTTTCCAAAGCTCTATAAATTTTATATGGCAAAAGAAACATTGGTAATAAAAAAAGAAATAATATAACATTTGATTTTAGATCAACGAGGTTTTGACTTCTGAGAACAATATCAAAACTAAAGGTATTGTCAAGTCTACAAAGACATATTAGAACTAGAGGTTTGGTTTTTTCCTATAATAAAAAATTACAGACTCTACAAGATATTCTGGACTGCATAAATAATGAACTATAAAATTATTCAATCCAAATGTAATAACCATTTAAATAGCACAAAATTTAGTTAAATACTTGTAAAGTACAACCATTTGTCTTTAGGTCTCTGACTGACCTCAGTTATTACTGTTAGTTGCAGAGATTTTATATAGACTATTTGTTGCTAACATTCACACACATTTCAGCAAAGCATGATTTAAAACAGAATACTCAAGGAGTGAAAGAGGGGCAAAAACTGTTCAAGCATTGTTTTTAAAAACTTAATCTCCTTCCACCCACTGTAAATGTTGTACCTCAATAATCAAAGAAACATCTTAATTGTTGGAGTAGATGTTTCTTTAAAGTCAGTGAAAATCTGTCTACCAACCATCTTTTGACCAAAATCATTAATTATTCAGAGCTGTTCCAGATATTAAAGGATTAACTGATGAAGAAAACAAATCATAAAAATCTAGTTTAATTTCATGCATGCTTGGACATGTTCAGAGCATCTCTACGAGCCAACATTATCAATATACATTGAACGGAAAACTAGCAGCCAAAAACCATTATTGAGCAATTATACAAGGTCAGCAGATTTGTAACTGTGATATTAACTTCCTCCTAGTATGCATGCAGCTGTAATCGATACTGTTTGAACTCCTAAAATGGTAGATTTACCCCTATATCGTAAACCTTTTCAGAGTCTAAAATAGAGAATGTTCTGCGGAAGTTTCATGTAGATGAATGGCCATATCCAACTATAAAAGCTTGGAATGCAATAAAGTACCCATTTCCATAATACAGTAAGACAACTTACTAAGACTATCAAAGAAAACTTTCTTAAAACTGAAAAACAATAACATTAAATGGTCTGATTCGAGGCTATCCGGGGATTCATTTTGCTTTTAAATTGTGAAAATAAGGAAATATAAGGGTTAAAAAAAGGTCTTTTGAGGTCCAAATTAAGAATAAAAACCCTATCGAAAATGGAAGATAAGAAAAAATGATAATAGTGATAACAAAAGTAATACTAAAATAAAGAAATGAAGAGACTCCCCTTGAAGATGTACACAAAAATGAAAAATCTATAATTTGATTCAATAAGCCTTGACTATCAGTTGACTAAAGTAGGCAAACCTTAGATGCATTGGTTGGAAGAAGGTAGTTCATAATCAATGCAGATCTTAACTACTAAAAAGCAGAGGTGCAAGGCAAAATATTTCCTAAGTTATGTAGATCTAGTTGGTGAGGACTATCTTTTCTTGCATAACGTTGACAAGCTCAAATGGAGGTAAGGTTTGCCAAACATCATGTCCAGTTAATTGGTATTATCAAACGTGCAGGATTAGAGCGCCAAGATATAGTCCCATGACAAATTATATAAAATAATAATGTTTAAGTGTAAGTGGTCAAGTTTTGCACCGTAAAAATAAAGCAACACCTCTTTAAACATGAGCAGCAGGAATTCCAACTCCAGACCAGGTTGCTTGGAGAAGCTTTTAACTAGTCATAACATTCCAACATTGATAGGCAAATTGGAAGATATGCAGCACAAGTTGAGGTCCAGGAAACAATTGATTGAAATCTTGAAATCGTATCATGCCTCCTCTTCTTTTCATCCTTTTTGTGGTCTTGATATACATATAGATTATTTAATCATGTTTCTTTCAATCTTCTCCATGCTTTTACATTTTACAGATAAGTTTAGTCTGGCTCTAAGGAATGCCATGAAAATGCCAGCCATTTTCTCATTATAAGCTGACCTAGGAAATATAGATTTTTTTGAGACCATATAGAAGTACTTCCAATTCAAACCAGATCTTTTAATAATTAAAACGTAGATGGTATGAACAACTAAGAAGGTGTTGTAAGGGTGGCTAGTTGCTCTGGCATCATCTTTGGTGGTCCTGCTAATGGCTAACTTTGCTTTCTTAGGAGATCTTATTCTAACTTAAAAAGTTAATGATTTTTCATTAATGAACAGGTAAAAGGTAGCTGCTATGATGAAGAATAGGAAGCTTTGAGGCATTTGACAATGGCATATCAATGAAAAGATCAATTCTTCACCTCAAAGTTGGCACAACTGAGGCGACTGTCTTGTCAAATACTGAATTATTAACCAATAATGAAGAGTGAAAACTCAAAAGTAGCCATGACTATTTACAGAATTGAATATTAATTATTTGAAACTTTTACCTAGATAATCTAGAACCATTTGTCAAAATCCTTTATCTAATCAAGATGTTCAAAAGCCATGAGATATCCTAAGTTGCAGACAAGGAGTGTGATTTCTATGTTCCCAAAATCCTAAGAACTATGCTAAGTTATGCTTGGTTATGATAAAAGGCAGACCTTCACCAAATTTGAGAATTTTCGGAAGAAGTAGTTCTTTGGGTTTGTGTTGTGGCGCTTTGCTTGTATGATATGGAACGTGCTCAAAATTAAATGCAAAATACAAGCAAAGATTAAGTGTAAGGCACATGGTCACAACAATAGTATAGTGATGAGTTGAGTTTGTCGATCTTACAGGAAATTGTATCTAAATTCTTGCTAATTACTAAAATTGAACAATCTAATCTTATCCAAAAAAATCTAGTATTGAAATTAATTGAAAATAAAAATTAAAGAACAAGGCTAAACCAGTGAACTAAGCTAAAATAAATTGCAAGTAAATTGAGTTGGAAAATAGTGGAGAAATATCTAAGATTATGGTTTCAATTAATGCTTCATTTTGATTTAAAATTGACTAATTACCTACTTTATGAAAAACTAATACTAACCTAAGATCCTTAAGCATGTACAATTCTCCGTCGAGATATCGTAAAGTCCTATAAATTAATTATATATGATTAATAGGTGTATATCTACTCTATTAACAAATCACCCAATTAATTTCTAATTGTAATGATCGTATACTACTCAAACCGTGATCTTTTTAAACTAACTTTGTCAATTATTATCTAAAAACTCATACACATTCTATTAGTGAACAGTCAATAAAATAAAAAATAAATGTAGATTTGAATAAATACTAAATATTTCATAAAACAAGTAATAGTCAATCAAGCATCCAAATTATACATTAATATCTACTATTAGAAATGAAAGTTTAGTTTAACATTTTCACAACCCACAATAAAATTTCAACAAAACTAAGCATTTATACAAGGAGATTTAGAGAGAGAAAATAAGCTAGTGGGAGAAAACTCTATTTGCTACAGCTTTGTCAAACTCTTCTTCAAGATTTTTCCTCTTCTTTTCTCCTTGTGGAAAGTTCCTTTTTGCCTCTCAAGTTGCTCCTCCAAAAAGCCCCCCGTCAGCCTTAAAAAGGCTTCTTTTTATACCACTCCACAATGTATTCTGATTTGAAAGATCGGAGGGTCCAGTAACATTTAAGTTGGCGTTGCAACGCTGAGTGTCTAGCACTGCAGCACTGAGTTCACTGCCAAAGGTAACGTTGCTTCACTGGACAGCGCTACAGCGCTAAGTTCACTACCAAAGGCAGTGTTTGTAGCGCTGGACAGCATTGTAGCACTAAGAGCTCGGTGCTGCAACACTGGAGGTTCTATTTGGTAAGGGGTTCTAGGTGACTGGGACAGCGCTGCAACGCTAGGAGTCCGACGCTACAACGCTGTGCTTGCTGTTTCCAAACTTTGTTCCTTCAAGCAACCTAGTGCAAAACTGTTATGATCAAGCTACTTCTAATACGATTTTAACCATGCTCAGATAAGAACTGGTGAAGTGATAAACATTAAAGTTATAACTATTTCTCTTATTTCTCTTAGCTTCTCAATGGTTTAAGAATCACGTTAATTAATTAGACTTCTGTTGCTTGAGTTGTCTAAAATACTACTGCATGTTTAGTAAAATCTACACCTGATCAAGATGTGCAATGCTTTCACTTGACCTTTAAAGATCTTAAAAACATAAGTACTAAATTAATCATAATTAAAAATAATCATTTTTACCATACAAAAGAGTTAAAATAACTTAAAATAAATTAATTTAATCATAAGTTAATTAATTAAAAAAATATTTAAAATTTTATTTAAATTTAAAATTTTAATTATTAATCACTTAAAATATGATAAAATAACTCTATATATGCCTGACAGCCATCTTTAAACCAAACAAAAAATGTCATCCAGAGCTTGTCCACGGTTTGTAGGATGGAAGGAATAAATGAGAAAGCCAAACTCCGGTTCACCTTCCTTTGGAGATGCCTACCAGCCGACATATGTCAGCCAAGAAATATTGAAAGCCATTCTTGGAATTAGACCAGCTAAATATATAGGTTCATTAACACAAAAAGAAAAAAAAAAATTCAAGAGCTGATCATTGTCGGTCCAGACTCTTTAACACTATATTCAAATCTCCATCCCTCATCAAAATCCAAATCTTGAAAATCTTCTAGAGGATGTTGGATTGTTCTGAGTCAGACTCAGACTCAGACTCAGACTCAGACTCAGACAGTTAAACAGTCATGTTTGTGCTGTAAGGAAATATATTGTTGTTTTTGTCACTACTTATCTGATCAAAGTCATCAAACCTTTTAACTTCCCAGTTAATTATCATAACCAATAATTCAACCTAAAATCTTAGGCTCTGACAAACTAAATTCAAACGCAACAACTCTTATTTCCCCCCTACCAAGAAATCCAGCTTGCGATTTAGCTGTCAAAACAAGCCGTAGATGGTAAGTAGGCAAATTAAAGACTTACAGACTGGCGGCTGGAAAGTCCAAGGCCTAGATTGCAGTTAATGCAACAATTGATCATATCATAGGAAGAAAACAAGTGCAAGACGACATGTGGAAATTGATTAATGTAAAGAGTTAATGAGGACCAGCTCAAGCAGATTGCCAGAAATGACTTCCACACGTCAAAAGATATTCCAAGGTACTGAAGTGTTCGCCCGATGGGCGCTGAAAGAAAACACAGTTGAATGACAAGTCTCGCTCACAGCACATTTGGCTTTGTGGTTGAAAATTGGAGGTTGGAACCATATGGACCAGTTGAAAAGAAAGCGTCAAATTTTGATCATTATTGGCAAAATTACCTAACTAGAAAGTGGCCCCAGTTTGAGTTGGGGTTGGGGGCACTGAAATATTAATCTCAGGAAGGAACTGCCTCTACAAGCTTAAAGGGCTAAACATAGACCACGCAAAAAGTTTTTCTTTTTTCCTTACAAAAGGTTTTTAAAACTCCCAAAAACTGATACCCAATTCTAAAATATTGGGTAATTAGATAACTCAGTCTGACAACACTTTGATTTAATTCTACAAAACTGAAAGCAGATAAGATTTTGGACTTTGTTATGCATGAATGAAGTGAGCCAATCTGCACGAGTGAATGGAGCAGATGCAGTAAAAGTCAAGAAAAGAGTTTAATTCATACAATGAGACATTTCTGTTTTAATCATCTTCTTTTCAACGTGAAAACACAAGGTGGGGAAAGCTGGGTTTTTCCAATGTCACTTCATGCCCACTCATTCTCACATGAAAAGCCTAATGGCTAAAATAGTTGACTTGGCAGCTACAGATATTCTTCAAAGTTCACATAAGCTCACATCAATTGCCAGCTAATGAACAACTCAACTGGGGTTCTAGTAATTAAAGTTTGGAGTTTATGACAACCATTCAAGTGTTGTAAGGACAGACTGTTCTGGCAGCCTCCCCAAATCCCATTTGGTAGGTCGCAAAGGGTTAAATTCCCTTCACTGGAGTCTGGAGATGTTATATTCCACCAACCATGCCCCTGTTGCATGCATATGAAGAAACGGGGCAGAGTGATTCCCTGAGGTTTCCTTCAACAAGAGTAATAGAGGCTGTTGTTATGAGAGAGAATATGGGGAATTGATGTCTGAACCATACAATTTGAACATTTTTTAAAACAATTATTATGGCTCCACTGCGTACAGCAAATGAGACTTGCCTATTCACATTAGTAAATTCTCAAGTTGGCATTGCCAATGATTAGTCAACAATAACAACAGTGATCGGCATAGTCAAAGCAATCGTTGGCCACCCTTAAGACACTTCTTCATAATTTCCTCTACTTTTATTTAAAAAAAAACCCAGCCCGTCAAATTAAAAAAAATAAAAAGAAACTATGAATACATAGAAAGGAAAGTATCAACATCAATATACCTGAAAGAATTTGACAAGTCCCTAAAACCTAGTGTTGCAATGGACCTTTAAAAAGAGGTAGCCTCGAGTTGTTGTCCCCTTGCATTATTTTAAAAGGCTAACCCTCAAACACTCTCAACTCACAAGTTTTGGTCCTCATTTCCATTTCTGATGTGAAATGACCAGTTTTTGGCTCTTTTCACACGTCTCTTTATTTTCTTCTACACTAAACAAAAACAACTATCCATTTCTATATACATGTTCCAGAATGACATGAAAAGTTGACTTCAATATTTTATTTACAAAAGGGGTTTGAGTCTTGGAAATCAAGATTCACTCTCTAGATACTTTTCATATCAAAACCTTCTACAAAAGGACGTGGACATTTCAAAGCGGCTTTATAATATATATATATATATTTGTTTTTAATAAAAAATTCTAATTCGAAACTGGTCTAGTTGGTAATTACCCAATCTCAACCGTCTTAAATCACCCATTTGAGCCTTATAGGAGCAGTGAAACTTGTGTGCAGTGTGCACCAAACCAAGGATAATTGCACCAGTCCTTTGATGCAAAGAAAAAGTTAGAGTAAAACATTTTTACCACTCTAAATTTTGAACGAAATTACACGAAAATTCATTAACTTTTAAAATAAACACCTTACTTTAAAAAAATATTTTTCACTAGATACGTAAATCCAACAATCAACCATTAATATTTCTGTCAATTTATTGATGTGATAAGGGTCAAAAATTAATTTTACCCTTGATTAATTTTTAAACTTATTATATTTTCATTGAAAACAATCCACTTGTAGTTTAATTCAGGTGAAGGATCAGATTAAATTATTTTTACCCTCCACTGTGATCTTTTTGTAAACATGATTAAAAGTAGGATAAAAATAATTGCCATATCAGTCCATGGCATAGACAACACTGGAAGGAGATAACCAAATTTTATTTCTGACCACCTTATTACTCCATTCCATATCAAAGTATTTCATCCCTCCCCACTTATCAAAGCTAAATTCTAACATACAGATCATATTTTAATGGGTTTGTTAATGACTTTCAATTAGGAATGTATAGAGCTAGCACTGGGCTAATATAATCCAACTCCACTTCTCAGTTGTCTAATATAGCACCATTGCAGATATTCTCCCATATAGCACAACTTATGCAGGTTTGATTAGGGCTATGCAAACCGAAAACTGAATCGATCTGAGGTTCAGATAACCAAACTATTTGATTTGGTTTCTGATTTCGTGCATATCCTACTTTGTCCAAACCAACCAGCACCTTATCACTCTATCAAACAATAAATTACAGCTCATGCATAAGTGAGATTTGACATTGACTAAATTTGAATGCAAGTCACATGAATACAGTGTGACCAGGGACCTTTCTTTGTTTTTTCAACTATTTTTTAATCTTATAATTTCTCTTTCCTATTTCTTTCTCTAATTCCAGTTTTTTAGTTCAGAATCTCTTATCACTACTGGCTTCTCTCTCTTTTTTCTCTTAAGCGACCTTGTTTAACATTAGACTTTCTTATTGTTCAAATTGTTCAAGCTTCTTTCTTCGACAAAGCACTGCCCAGAGATATCACAATTCTAGCTCTATATTTAAATTCTTCTTTCACCTTCTCTTATTCTGCGAGGTTGGGGATCAGATCTAATACTTGAGAGATCACATTTGAAATTTTTTTATTTAAGATGCCTTACTTTTGGGGTTAGCTTTGTGATTTTTATTTGATTCAGGGGCAAAGATTTCAGAAAGGGTTTAATAAGGATTTGAATATCTGCAAATGCACCAAATTTGGGTGATGTGATGAAGACAAAAAACCCAAGAAACCGAACTGAAACAACCAACTAATTCGGTCTCAGTTACATTTAGTTTTTGTTACCCTTCAATGTGGTTTCAGTTTGAGATTTTTAAGAACGGGAAACCTCAGTTCAGTGAGTAAGTTAGCTAATATCTGAACCACCCTGACCCAAATGTAGCACTAGGTTTAATAATAACTTCACACAAATGTATGCAAGTTAAGAAACTAATATCAGACCTTGAGTCCAAGTGTTTTAATGGATAATCAATGGTCTTTTCATTGTTCTAGTTTGCAAGGGCCAGCTAAATGAGTTGTATCAACAGATGCCTAAATTGAACAAGATTTAACAATTAACGGTTTCACCCACTAAATGTTACAAATAAAGGCCACAAGACTAACGAGAGATATGAGATATGCTGACAGTTTCATCAACCACATACAATATCTACCCTCTCTCTCCATGTGTAGAATGAAACTTGCTATACTAGTTATATCATGTATGTCATTAAGACATAAGCAAAAAGAGAATGACAATTCAACATCCCTCTTTTGGCCAAACTACAATCATTCATATGCCATTTAACGTATAATGTTAGCTATACAAATGCATTCTATCTAAGATATCATCAAATTAAAAAATACACTAAATCTCAATTGAAAAGACGCTTACTTTCAATCCCGGCTAGTACAATACTCTGAATTTCTAAACAGTGAGGGCACCTCTTAAGCAAAGAAGATTCTATAACCTTCAAAATCAAAGATGATAAGATGAATATATAAATAAACAAATAACATTAACACAAGCTTATTTCAAGTCCTCATTCTTCCTTCCTAGAAAAATTATGAATGGCATGTTGAAAGTCAAATAATAGTACCTTTGTTCCCTCAGGAATAAAGAGGGCTTCTTTCCCTTTGCTAAGCCAAGAATCTTCCAGCAAAATCTGTCAAAATTAATTATTAAAAAAAAATAAAGATAGAAACGAGTTTATAAGAATTTATTTCGAAGGGAACCTGCCTGGTACATATAGAAATTTCCAAATCATGTATATGTACCTGGAGTTTGTAGATGTTGCATCCAGAGCCAATGTAAACCCAACAAAAGAGCCACCCTCATTCACCTGATGAAGAATTGGAAAAAATAAGAACATGGGTAATAATGAAACACATAAATGCAAGGAATATGAAAGAAAAAGTGCATACATGGAGAGCAAGGCGAGTCTGACTGGAGGTTTCCAGGAGATGGATTCTCAAGGAGTGTTAATGGCACTAGTGCCTTTCTCAAACTCTTCACCTCCACCGTTGACCCCATTTTTCCCTCCCTTGGGTCTGGCAGGGAAAGAACAGTGAATAAAGAGGGGAGGGGAGGGGAGGGGAGGGAAAACGGAGATTCTGTCACTAAAGTTCTTCATTTCTTGCTGGTATAGGTGAGATTTCAGACCAGTCAATGATTATTCTAGTTAAAAGTCCAACACAACAACTAGGCAATTTTCTTCATCCTAGAAACTATCATACAATTTTTTTTGGCATTTCATTAGGTTGTTACAACCTTGTCCAAAGAGCTTAGCAACAAAAAGAACTCTTTCATTCAGTATCATTCATCTTATTATTGCATCTAAAATGCAGAATATTAACAAAGAAGCACAAAAAGTATATATCATTGACAAGTAGACAAAATTTTGAACACAAGATCAGCTACAGAACCAAGATGCAAATTTACTCAGAAATTTGATTATACAATAACAACACAAAGCTGGACATCAGCACCAGGACCAACGGGCCGACTCCATATCCTACTTTCTTTACATTGTTATATGGTGATAAATACAAGAAAAATCTTTTTTGTTTTTCCTCCTTACCCTTTTTTTATTTTTGTGGCGTATGCCTCAAATCCTTCTTCATTTCTTCTCCATCTTCATCATCTCTTCTCTTCTTCATGATACTCAAGTTCCCCCAAAGACAAATCATAACACAGTTGCAAGCTTCACATTTGACACTTACAATTAAAATCAGCCCAGCCCCAGAACAGACTTTTTACTCAGGATTGTGTCTTCTAAAGAGTCAAGCCCTTCAGTTCGGCTACGAACAATCCTGTGAAACACCTCCCTAACCTGCCTCTCCAGCGGCTCTAAACCTTCCTTCATTGCGTCACAAACCTGCCCCAATTCCTTCACTCTCTGCCTAACCTCCCCTTCCTTCTCCTCACTTAACGGAAACTGCACAGAATCAGCCAATTCCCCCAACAACCGCGAACACTTCTCCATCTGATAAATCTCCCTTAACAACCCGCAAGCATTTTTCCTGTCCCTCTTCTTGGACTCCTCCATAATCCTCTCGTGCAGCGAAATAATTGGAGCTGCCCACGAAAACTGCCTGGGCACATAAAAATGAACTTGCAAACCACGATCCTGGCAAGGAATAGCAGCCACCAAAGCCCACATTACAAACAACAAAACACAACCCATCGTGTAAACAGGGATTGCAAGTCCATTGGTAGCCATAACCTCATTCCCTCGCGGCGCAGCCAAGTTATTCCCAATTGACTGAAGCTGCCTGGCAGCAGACCAAGACCTCGAAACGCTCCAAGACAAAGATCTGAAATGCCCCAAAGAACGATGGTGATGATCCTTAGAGTGACTGCCGCTATTGTTGTTTCGTCCAAAGGAACGATTCCGATGAGCCAAAGCTTGCCCAGAATCTTTCTCATCAAGCATCCCAATTGCTATATCTATCAACGCCTTCTTGGCGCGACGAAATTGCCCTTCTCCTAGGATTCTCTGATAACAATTATTATTATTACCATTGCTACTCGTATTACTATTAACATTACTATCACCCAAAGCGCAAAGCACGATTTCTAGAAGCTTCTGCCATTGCCTGATCTGTTCAATTCCGTCGCGAATCGCATTACAAACATCAAGCGCCTTAACAGTACGCTCGTAATAATCGGCAATCAAACGGTCCATGGGCGGTTTCATCACTTGAGCTTTGTTGTTAAAAAGGATGACTCGAAACTCCTCTTGACAACAAAGGAAAACGTCGAGCAGTTTCCGAACCCAAGGAAGAGACAGCAATTCATCGGAAGGAACAGACGATAAATCGTGGAATCGGTCAGCTACTTGTCTTTGAAACGACTCGAGCTCCAGCTCGTGCGAGGCAGATCCGTCGTTCTGGGTTTCCATCGCGTGTACTTGATCCCTCCTCAGGGATAACAACGAACGGCCGATATTCGTCAACGTTGCCGAACTTCCTTGATAATCCGTTGCGGGCATTCTCACATCGACAAATAATAATTATTATATTAAGATAAAATTTGGAATTTAATTGGATCGAATAATTTGGAGAGAAAATTTGGGAGAAATGAGATGAGAGAGAAACGAACAAGGGTACACTGAAACCCTAATGAAAGGGGATGGCATTTTATTGGGGATTTTTGGACCGCGTTTTATGGTGGTTGGGAAAAGGAAAGGTCTAACCCGAGGCGAGCTAAAACAACCCCTTTTCTTTTAGTTTTGCTTTAATTAGCCTTAATCAAAATTTATACCTCTTTTTATTCCTTTTTAAACTTGTCAAGATGGTTAAAAATACTTACACGCGGCGCACACGCAGTGGACACGTATAGTCATAATCAAATCCAGGATTTAAGTTGTGAGCAGATCGGAGCCGTTGATCAAGAATACACTGTCCCTTTGGGCCCACAAAGGTTTTTCACTTGCGTCATTTCGCTAGTGTAAACGAGGGGTACTTTTTTCCACGTGGATTACTATGACTGGAGACAAGACGAAGTCCCGTATACACGTGGAGGGCACAGCTGGGTCTTCGTTGGCGCGTAATGAGGAGAGGGACTCGGTCTGAACTCAGATTCTTTCTTCTAGAAAGGAGAGAAAGAGAGGATGACGTGTGTTGTTCTTCTAGTAAAGGGACGAAATTATCCCCTCTTCAGAGTTCGGAAGTTCGCTATCCTGAATTATTGTACATAAATTTTATGAAATAACATATTTTAGTAACCTTTCACATTAGTAATAAACAAAAAAATTTTATTCCTTTATATACAAATAATTTTTCTTTAGTTCTATCAAATTTTGCCCCTCGGCCCTTGTGTTTTCATTGTACGTCCCTCCTCCTAATTGGAGCTTGTCAAAATCAAGTGCGGGAAGTATGGACCGCCCCTGAAAGGGACAGAACCAACCATATTATAAATAAATGGAATATTTTCATTTTTAATACTTTAAAGTTATTGTTTTAATTAATGCTAATTAAAAAGGATAAGGTTTTTAATGTGAGTTGAGGTTTAGAATATCAAAGACCTAAGATTCTTTAATTTTTTTTTTTTTTATAATTGGGGGGAGGAGATTCGAACCCTACTCTTTAAGTAGGGGATTATGCACCAATTAATGAGCCAAATGCTCGGATGTTATTCTTTTTAATTCTTTGTTTTAAGATATACTTTTCTTTTTTATATCATAATCTATAAAATCATTTTTGTACTCCAAAAAATATTAAGTGTATATGCAGGTATTACGCACATATATTTCTAACTCAAAAAATACCTTTACATATAAATTTAAAATTCATTTATCTTTTATTGATATGAAATTTATAACATGTGTAATTTTTTTTCTTAATTTTTATCTTGATTTGTTTCATCTCTAAAGGATTTACTTCATTATGGGTAATCTCATTATTAATAAAATCCCTGATATTCAAAAAAAAAATAATATTTCTCTTTATCTCTATGAGGCTTAAATTAGTTCAAATAGCTGGAAGAATTAATTTTTATTTTGTTTTTTGTTTTCATGATTATTACTTGTAACCTATCAAAAAGGGATTCTCAATCAATTTCTTGAGTTGACATAAAAAGAAATATCATATAGAAAAAAAAAGAAAAAAAAAAGGAGTTTGAAGTTCTAATGTCCATTATTGAAATTAATTAGTATAACAAAAAGATATGAAGGGAACCAAAGAATAGTGATGGCAATTAATGAAGATTAAATGCTCGTTGAAAGTATGAATAGACAATGAGATGGATGAAATTATTTTGCAAGCAAACAACGTGAGCTTTGATTGTAAGATTATAACTACAGTCCAACAACAAAAAAATTGCCATGCCAATTGGTTTCCCTAACATCTAATCTTTATTAATTATTTTTTTATTTTTGCCTTTAAAAAGGAAACGGAGTAGTTAATTATGAGACAGAGACAGAATAACACGAAGCTTAGAACTCAAAGCTCTCTTTTTTAATTGACAAAAAACCTTGCTCACGTGTGGCTTGCTGTCCCCTTGGGGCATGGATTTGCTAAAACATAACTCCTCCTTTCTCATCATAAACCATATTTATTAAGGTTGATTAAAATAATTATTTTAATTATCTTAAGACATATTATTAAGAAACATGTGATTTTCCCCCCCAAAACAAGAAAAAAACACAAAGGCATGTGGGAGACAAAAATCTTCCTACTCTTTAACCCCATAATTAATGGAAAACCCTTAATCTTAGGAGACTTACATATTTGGCTGCAGACGGCATCTCATAATATACGGTCATTAAGCCTTCAAATGGACTTACATATTTGAAAAATAAGTTTCAATATGGCATTAATTAAGTTAGGTTTATCTGGATCAGGGGTAGGCCATGCCAATTTGTCAGGTACACTTGGTCCGGCCGACCTCATCTATATGCAATTTCTTTTTCAAATTTTCAATAAATTTGAGTTACATTTTGTGTAATTTGAGATGCGCTTGATTCTTTCTTTCAAAAAAAATCACTAAAATTTAAATTAAAGTAGTACTTTCTTTTAATAGCTAAATAAATAGTTTTAATTTTATATAGAACAATTAAATTAAAATTGTTGCAATGAAAAACGTTAGATTAAAATTGGTATTTTATTTATGTTATCAGAAATTTTGGATCATTTGAACGAGTGTCTATAGAAACTAATTAAGTTTAGTTAAATTATTAGTTTAGGAAAAAATGCATTTTTTATTATCCTGACCAAAATGACAAAATTCTTTTTATAAAGAGTCAGCTTAATTGGCAGCTATAAGCACTTGTTAAAATTAATTAAATTATCATTTAAAGAAATATTAATTACAAAAGGAGGTAATGTATTAATTAATTACAAAATTTTTTCTATAAATATCTTCTTAACAAGTATCAATAGGTTAATGGCAAGGAATAGGTTCTCAAGTTGATTTTCGTCAAGGGTGAGTGTAGTCCAACTTTATATTAATTTATTAATTTATTTAATTGTTTTTTTATTTCTTTGGGATGTAACACTTATATAAGATATGTTGAGTAATGCTTTATTAGATTAATGAAATGTTTACTTATGCTTGTAATCTCATGAAAAGAACAAGTGCCAATTAGCACTTTTAACATTTCTTTTCTATAAATATCATTTTAATTAGTATTCAGCATTTATTTACTCTAAAGTATTCAACAATACACCTCAAAGTCAATTTTGTTCATTAATTTATTTAATACTGGCCAAGTATTCTTATTCACTCCCAGGTCACAAGATCTCTACAAAAAGTTAACCAGTAAAGTTCTACTATATTATTATTAATTTACCACAAAAGTTATAAGGTAAAAGACTTGACTTATCCACAATTGAATCGAGACAACACATTTACGCTATAAAATTACAATAATACAAATATGAAACTTGAATACCTAATTAACAACTATCATCATCAATATTATACCTTTTACTTTTCAAAAAAATATATATATACTTTTTTGTATACAAAAATCAGTTAATACGCTTAATTATTTGTAAATTGATTGTAATTAACAATGTTTAATTTGTTATAAGGCCATAAAATATTTATAAATATATCATGAAATAAAAGATCAAGGATAAATTACACCTATGACTCTTAAAATTTGTATCTTTATAATTTAAAAAGTAACTCATTGTCTTTCATCCGTGAAATTAAAATACACTTTGTTCTTACTCCAGAGAGTCTCCTCTGAAGATAGGTTTGGGTGCACATTAAGGAAAATTTGCTAACATACACCATCTTTCAAACAACCCTAGTTTCCACTCCATAGAGGTGAACTCAACGGGTGACCCTCTGACCAGGGTAGACAACGTTTAGGAAAATGACCCTGTTAGGATAGGAATACAACGCGGAGGACCAAGGATGGATGATGTGCCTTGTGATAACTCGTCTAATGTAATGGATCACAATCAAATACCAAATCAAGATGGATTGTTGATATCCTTTTATTAAAATATTTTAGTGCATGGAGACCAGCAGATATTTTTGGTTAGTGAAGAATTAGATGACGATGATAAGGAGTTTGATGATTTAGATTCGGATGATGACTTTATTAAAGATGTGGTAGGAGGCTTTTATATCAAACTCTCTAAGGAAAAGAAAATAATCATAATGCCTCGGAGAAAGACTCTAATAGTCAAGCTTTTTGGACGAGACATCAATTACATTGATCTATGTAACAGAGTTAAGCAACTATGATATTTAGTGGGAGACTTCCAAGTGGTATATTTAAACAATGGATTCTACTGCATTCGATTTTCTAAAAAGTTGGATTATAATCATGTCCTATCAGAAGGACCATGGGTGATAACTGATCATTACCTCACCATTCATAAATGGACACTAAGGTTTCATTTAGAAGAGGCACCAATTAATTTAATTGCTACATGGATTAGGCTGCCAAGTATGCCATTGGAATATTATGATAGAGTGATCTTGATGAGAATTGGTAATGAGTTAGGGAAGACATTTAAAGTGGATTGCACAACCTCTCGGGGCTACAAGAGGTAAATTTACTCGTATGTGTATAGAATTGGATCTTACTAAACCTTTGGTATCTAAGGTCTATGTAGAGGGTGAATGGTAAAAAATTGAATATGAAGGGCTTCGAGTGTTAGGCTTTCATTGTGGCAAGTTCGACCATCATGTTGAAGTATGTCCAATTCGATAGAAAGAACAATAAGGATACTCTGTGGAACAACCATCGGAATTAACTAATAGTGCTAAAAATCTTGAAAAGGATTATGAAGCCTTAAAATTTGGCCCATGGATGGTGGCCAAAAAATCTTATAAATAGAATAGCCGGACTCAAATTGAGAATAACACCAGGACTAAGCTAAGAGTTTCGAATCTACCTAAAAGTTTTAATGTTGTGATTAAGTTTGGGTCATGATTTCGTATATTGGAAAATAAAAATGGAAATTTGGATGAAAAGAAGATAGTTTCTGAGTCTTTTAATTGTGAAGCTTTAGAGCATTTTTTGAATAATCACTAAAAAGGCTCTACTAGAATGAAAAGTATAGGAGTTTTGAAAAAATCCCTTTAAGTTGCTGCTAGTGAGTTAAATAAAGATTTACCTCTTTCAAAAGGTAAAGGGAAGGCGATTTTTGTAGGAGCTGTCAAGATTGCTTCATTAGAAAGATCTTTGTTGGCTAATAAAGAATTCAATTAAAGGAGAAAATGAAGTGTTCAAGTGGGCTTAAAAAAGTAGTTGATGGAAAAATTTAGAATGCAGTAGAAATGAGCACATCAACTAGACAATCTCATCAAGACATTAACCAAGTTTTTGATATTTCTTCATGATAAGACCTTGAAGTAAATGAAGGCAGGATTGAGGGTAAAGGATAGTGGAGTGGCAAGGGAAAAAAGTGATTAGAAGATAGCTGGTGAGAATACCACTAGGGTATATTTTCTTATGGCATCAGAAGACATAGAGTTAGAGGAAGGTGAGGACGACATTATGCAAGACTAGTCTTGCTAATGGTTTAGCCTTCTATATGGTATTTAGATTGGGTTATTTCTTCACTTTGTTTATTTTAAATAAATGTACAATGTGTTGAGTTGGAATGTTAGAGGTGTTACATCTAAAAGGTGCATCCGAGAAGTCAAAAATTTGATTCGACTACATAAGTTGAATCTAGTTATTCTTTTAGAGTCGAGGATTTCAGATGTGAAGGTAAATAGAATTTGTCATCGAATTAGTCATCGAATTAGTCTTCTTAATTTTTTTTTTTTTTTTGTGTTGAAGCAGATGGCTTTTCGAGTAGAATTTGGGTTTTGTGGAATGCAAACATTATTGAAGTCAAAGTATTTGCTTATTCTTCACAATTGATTCACATGTTACTCAAGTCTCAAGACAATGCATGGTTATTAACTATAATATATGAGAGCCCTACTGCAGAAGAAAAGATGAAGTTATGGAGATCTTTTTAGATGGCCAATGAATTACATGATTTACCTTGGTTGGTCATGGGAGACTTTAACCAAGCTACTTCTCCTAACGAAAAAAGAGGCAAGAGAAGTGTTAATGTTAATCATTGTGATTTAATGAGTGACTTTATGAGTTATTGTTAACTTTATGATTTGGGTGTTTTGGGAACGAAACTTGGTGGAATAAAAGAGAATGGATGAATTTTACTAGGGTGAGATTAGATAGGGCACGCTCAGATGAATCTTAGTCTAATCTTTTTCCCTTTGTTCAAGTCTTTAACCTACCATGGACCAATTTTGACCATTATCCCAAATTCGTCTTTTGCCAAGCCACATCTCCAAGAGATCAACCAACTAAGGGATTTCACTTTGAATTAGCTTGGATGTCCCATCCTAATTTTGATGACTTTGTTAAAAATAATTGGAGTATGAAGGGAATGAGTTTTCCTACAGCACTAAAACAGTTGGCGACTTCATTAGATAGTTGACATTTTGTTACCTATGGAGATATTCAAAAAAGAAAGAGGAGAGTCTTAGCTAGATTAAAACGCATTCAAACCAAGTTAGACAATGGACCAAACAATTATCTGCAGAATCTTGAAGTTGTTCTTGTTGAAGAATATAATCTGATTCTTTACTAGGAAAAAGTCACGTGGCAACAAAAGACAAAACTTAAGTGGTTGAAAAATGGTGATGCTAATTCCAAGTTTTATCATGGTGTAAAGGAAGATAAAGGAAGAAACATATCTTAGCTTTAAAGAAAGACAATGACACTTGATGTTCTAACAAAATGAAAATTGAAGGCATGGCTTTGCAATTTTATCGTAACCTGTACAAAAATGGTGATGTGCATGTTTTTCTTCCTATTAGTAGTCATTGGAAGTTACGTGGTAGCTTAGTTGATGAATTATCAAGGCTGATTATTTCATAAGAAGTGAATTAAACAATCTTTGATATGAACCCCCAATCAAAGTCCAAGTTTTGATGGGTTTCTAGTAGCTTTCTGTTAGAATAATTGGAGCAATATTGGTCCAAACATAATCAGATTGGTTGAGGAGGCGTGCAAAAGTGGTAAATTTCCTTTTGAACTTAACCATGCATTGATTACCTTTATTCCTAAGGTTGAGAATTTAGGGAAAATTTTTCAATTTTTCCCTATTAGCTTATGCTCAATTCCTTTGAAAATATCAAAAAAGTCCTAATGGATAAATTGAAATCTTTACTTAATGATTTGATTAGAAGAACCTAGTGCAATTTCATTCCAAGAAGACAAGCCTCTAACAATATAATTATAGTCCAAGAAGCCATTCACACGATACGAATGATGAAGATAAGTGAAAGAGCAATTGTAATTAAAATCGACTTGGAAAAAGCTTACGATTGATTGAAATGGAAATTTTTACAAGATGTGTTGGAAGAAATCAGTTTTCCCACTACATGGATTAAGCTCATTATGTTTATTGTTGAATCACCTACATTTTCCATTATTTGGAATAACAGTCCTATAAATGTCTTCTTTCTAACAAGAGGAATTTGTCCAGGTGACCCACTTTCTCTTTATCTTTTTGTTTTTTGTTTGGAGAAATTGTTCCACCTAATCAATAATGCAATGAGTATGGGAAGATAGAAACTTATATATTTAACAAGAAGGGGCCTTAACTTTTTTCATATCTATTTTGTAGATGATCTTATGTTGTTTGGTATTGCTTCGATAGGACAAGTGAGGTTAACAATGCAAATTCTAGATCAATCCTAGTGTGCTTCAGGCCAAAAAGTTTGCCTAACAAAATCCAAATTATTGGTTTCCTCTAATATATGCAATACAAGAGCCAAGTTATTAAGTAATATTGCTAAAATCCCTTTAACAAAGGATTTTGGCACGTACCTTGGCACACCTATGTTTCATGGTAGAATATCAAGGGAGACTTATTCTAAATTGGTAGATAAGATTAGATAGTTGCTTGTAAAATGGCATAATAAAAATTTGCCAATGACAAGACGAATATCATTAGTCCAATCTGTTACCAATGCTATGGCAACTTGTATAATGCAGACATCTTATCTTCCTGAAAATGTAATTCAAGAAATTGATCGTTTAAATCGCAATTTTGTATGGGGACATGTGGGTGAGACAAAGAAAATTCATGCTATTAGTTGGGACAAATCATATGCAACTAAAGAAAATGATGGTTTGCAAATTCGAGATTCTAGAAAATTCAATTTAGCTTATCTTGCTAAATTAGGTTGGAAAATATGGAGAAATAAAGATTACCTTTGGATTGATATTCTGAAGAACAAGTATCCCCGCAATCAAGATTTCATGTTGGCAAGGGTTAAGGTAATAGACTCGTATGTATGGAAAAGCATATTGAAGAGTAGACTGGTTTTATCTAATGGCTTGAGGGATGATTATCAATAATGGGCATCAAGCTAAATTCTGGACAGATGTTTGGCTCAATTGTGGTCCTCTAATCAATTATGCTATAGTAAAGTTGAGTGAGGTTGAAATTGATTTGTGTCAGTTAAAAATCCACTACGCAAGTATACGTATCGAATAGACAGTATATTAGCAAGTAGAGTATCGTTCCCACGGAGAATTGATCTAAAACTTTACTAATTACTAAAATTAAAACAATTTAATTTTATCCAAATAATCTAAATTAATTAATTAATTAAAACTAATAAACTAGAATTTAAAATAACAAGCAAAATCAAAATACTAATAACTGGAGAAAATATCAGATTAAACAAGCCTAGGATTACAATATCCCTCACACTTCATCTAAATTTTACCTCTTCTCCTTAACTTATTTCAATGGTTAGAATTGCTAACCTAGAGTCCTAAATTATTTATAAGGGTCTCCCGACTCGTCCTATAAAAATATCTATTTTAACCAAAACACTATATCCCTATGTGAATTGAAATTAAAACAGACTCATTAAGTTCATGCTCTAATCTGGCTACATATGGCCTATAGGTATATCCCTATCCTATACGCAAATCAATTGAATTGATCATATGCTATCCCAATTTTAGTCTACTCTAAACTCCCTCTCCCAAGTTTGTTTAGGTTCCTAAATCAGTTTAATTGGTGGCCAAGCAATCAAAAGCATTAAGAACAAATTGGAATAAACAATTCAATTCCCATTGAAAATAAGTAAGAAAGAGATTAAAAACTTAGACTACATGTGAGTTCAACTGCAATCCTAGAAAAAGAAAATTAGCTACTCATAATTGCAAAAATCAATAACATTGTATAAAGTTCAACCATTGAAAATAACAAGAAGAATAAAAGCTAAAGAAGAAAACAAAATAATTGCCGCTCTGATCTCCGGGTTTCCGCTTCAACTTCTAGCTTCTTGAATCTCCAAAGGTTCTCTTTTTTTTTAGGTCTCCAAATATCCTATATATACTAACAAACTTAACCTAGATTTCTCCAAGTTGACCTAGGGTTTAATTGGGCTTAAAACATAATGAGAGGCCCAAAAAATCACTTAACAATCTTTACAAATTTCCATTCCCGGCATAGTACATCTAGCAACTTTCCAATGCGATTTTCTCCATCTTCAAGGCAGAACTGGGCAAAGTGATCTTCATAAAAGTTGTAGCTCTGTCTCTTAGCTTTCCAATGGTCCAAGAATCGCATAAATTGGAGTTCTGTAGCTCGAGATATAGCTAAAACACTGAAGTATATGCAAGCAGATTTCTGGATCTTTCAGCACCTTACTTTCCAAAATTAAACCCAATGACTTTAGGTCCTACCAAAAATATAAAAACTAATAAATATTAACCAAATTAAAGGAAATAACATAAAAATAAATAACTTACTTAAAAATAAACTAAATATAAAAATAACTAAAAATTAAGAAATTATAATTAAAAACTAAGGACTTAGCTAAAATTTAATAACAAAATTGGAATAAAATAATTCTATAAAATAGAATTATCACACCCCCAAACTTAAGATTTTGCTAGTCCTCGAGCAAAAGAAAAGAATCACAAAAAGAAAACGCAAACATGAAAATCCTTGAACGAGAGATAGAAATACCAAATCATGATTTCTCAATTTTTCCTCAGAAATTAACTCAAATTCTAGCTTAAGGTAGCATACAACTAATCTTTAAATTCATGCATCAATTCAAGTGAAACTTTATTTTTCGAATGGACTTCTGTGTGTGTGTGAATGCTCTTTTACAAAGAATATCATGCAATTCAAATTAGTTCATGCTAAATCTAAGCATAGATTAGTACTTGGATCCCATAAGTTTGCTTTTCATCTCTCTCTTCACTAATGTAGATTAACACTTATTCAAGAATCAATAGGTCTTTATCAAGCTTGTAATGTAAGGCTAGGGTCAAGGTATGATAAATGATATATTTAGGCTCAAATTCACCCTAAGCACTTAATCAATCTAGGACACATAAAGAGCTCAAAATTTTTTTTTTTTTTAGCACCTCAAACTTGAAGTAAACTTTCCTTTGTAACATACATTGCTTTCTTTTCTTTCTTCTTCTTTTTTTTTTTTTTCAACCCCCAAACTTATTTTTGACAATTATAACAAGGGGTAATTTTTCCAACAACCTTCATCAATTTTTTTTTTCAAACCTTCTTCCTCAATTTATTTTTGAAGCTCAAATCATTTTTTAGAAAGATTAAAATACTTAGAGGGTGAAAGGTTCAAATTGTTGGATTTAAATAGACAGGCCATGGCTAACATAATTAGGTAATTACAAAGAAAAGGTAAATTAGGCTCAAAAAGGGTGACTAAGGATAAATATAACAAGGTAGGCTCAAAAAGGCTCAAACGATCCAAAGATGGCCTAAATCACTTCCTATCCTAAGTGTTATTTAAGATTTCGCCTCGAGAGAGAATCAAACAAATTCTAGAATTCATGACTTCACTATACTTTTTCATCAACATAAATTTTCTCTAAATCACATAAAAATCCTAAGGAAAAGAGTATAGTGCTCAAATTATTGGAAGTCACACTCTAAAATAAAATTAACACAAGAATATCACATAAAATTAAATCATAACTATATGCTTCCCAAAAGCTAAGAATCAAAAGATAATTAAAATATCATCCTAGGATTGGGACATTCATGAATAAGGCGCATCTATCTCAAAATTTTTTTTTTTGAAATAAACAAATGAAACATGCAAAATATAAATAAACATGCAAAATAAATTCTAAACTAAAGCTATCTAAACATTAAAAACAAAAAATTTCGATGCTACCCCCAAACTTAGAATAAACATTGTCCTCAATGTGATAAAAGAAATTAAAGAAAAAGGACAAGAATACTCCCCTGACTTCGAAACGGCAGACTATGAGTCCTCTGCATTGTCACCTCCAAGATCATCGTCAGAGTCAGAATCCGTAGGAAACGAAGGAAACGTAGTCATGTCCATCCCAATGTAGGCGCCATAAGCTCTCATCATCTGTTCAAGTGCCCGATTTTGTCTTTCTTGACGATCTAAGCGACGATCAACACGTTCCATCCATTGAGCGATACTGCGTGTGGGCATTGCTTGGGAGGCTGGAGGAACAGCTTGTGAAGAGGAAGGGGCGGCCTGAGAAGAACTTCCAGCGACTGGTGCAGATGGCTCGAATCTCTGAAGAATGCTTAGGGTGATTGGAAGCTTTGGTTGTTGCAATTCTTCGCCATTGCTCCAAGACACACCAGCTTTCGCACATAAAGCAGTAATTAAGGACGAAAAACCGATACCATCTCGTTTTGTGCGCCCCGTATGTAAGATGGCATGCGAGATCACCTTACCAATATCAATAGACTTATGAGTGACAATGGCATAGATAAGCACTGCACGATCCCTTGTGACATCACTGATATGAGTGGAAGGGAACAATCGTGCCGCTACAAAATGCAACCAAGCCTTGTACTCTGGTTTCATGGCGCTGCGTTTAAATGACACTGGCTCCCCATGTGATGTTTTCCATTGCGCTCCCTCAACACACAATGTCGATATAATCTCACGACAGTCTTGATGATCTTCCAAATATTGCTCGTATTCATCATGCTCGATATTTGGGGTCCCAAAAAATGCATTGATAGCCTGGCTGTGAAAAGGTACTCGTTTACCACGGACAAAAGCTACATGATCAACATGCTCGACCGCATTGGCATAAAATTCGCGAACTACAGGTACAACTGCGGCTTCAGGTTGAGTGGTAAATGTGAGCCAAGGTCTATCATAAAGCATGTCAAAAAGCGCCTGGTAAGGTAAGGGAGGAATATGAATTCCTCGTTCAGGAATGGGCACTTTGTTGATCAAGGACGTGTGATAGCGCTCCGAGGCTTCAGCAGAAACGAATTTCGATCTATCAAAAGACCCACTGGAACTGGCTTTGGATCTCTTTGGTGCCATTCCTAAAAATTAATTCGCAAAATAAGTCCAAAGGAAAAGAATAAGAATAACTGCAAGTACTGTTGCACAATTATGTAAATGTAAAGGTGCATTGACAACCTACATTCCAAAAATGCATTGACAACTCACTAAGATGCAAACAACCGTCAAGTAGTATTCTCATAATTAGATTCGACACAGTGCACAAGCCAACACCAAAATAAAAATAATTCTTGACAAATGTATGCATGCAAAATGATAAACCATGGCATGAGTTGCACCAACAACTCCAGAATGTATTCCTACGGGTAATCCAAACATTAACAGTTAAACACAATATTAAACTATAGGTTCCTTCACCAACCAAGCAGTTAACAATGAAAGTGGCAGCAAATAACGTCCCGGAATGCATGGAATGGGTGAAACAAATTAAACCTCAATCATGAAAAACCACTACCCTCAAAACATAAAGTACTGTGAAATAAAAAAAGAAACTTCCACAAACCTGCACAATGGAAACTTTAACTAGGTTTTTTTTTTTTTTGGAAACCAAAAAGAGACATGAAATGAAAAATTAGAATGACTAAACTAAACTAAAACTCATGAAATAAAATAATGATGAAAATAAATAAATAAGAGTGAGGAATTTGGGTTGTCTCCCAAGAAGCGCTTCATTTATAGTCTTCGGCTGGACTGTAGCAGACTCTAGGTCGTGTCAAGCAAGTGATCTAAGGACTTTTGACGATTAATTTCGCCTCCCCAATAATGCTTCAATCTTTGTCCGTTGACCTTAAATTTTCGACCATCTGTCCCTTGAACTTCAATTGCTCCATGTGGAAATACCTCATTGACAATAAACGGACCAGACCACCTTGATTTGAGCTTTCCCGAAAATAGCTTCAAACGAGAGTTATAAAGCAACACTGATTGTCCCGGTTCAAAGCTTCTTTCCACTATCTTCTTATCATGCCATTGTTTTGTTTTCTCTTTGTAGAGTTTGGCATTTTCATAAGCTTGAAGGCGAAATTCATCAAGTTCATTTAATTGCAACAACCTTTTCTCACCTGCTGCTTGTAAATCAAAGTTCAACTTCTTCACAGCCCAAAAAGCATTATGCTCAAGTTCCACCGGTAAGTGACAAGCTTTACCAAAGATCATCTTGTAAGGAGACATACCAATCGGAGTTTTATAAGCCGTCCTATATGCCCACAATGCATCATCCAACCTTTTTGACCAATCTTTTCTTGTGAGACATACAGTTTTTTCCAAAATCCTCTTGATTTCTCTGTTTGATACCTCCGCTTGGCCACTGGTTTGAGGATGGTACGCAGTTGCAACCTTGTGTTTAACTCCATACTTCGCTAAAAGTGCATCAAAATACTTGTTGCAAAAGTGACTTCCCTCATCACTAATGATTGCCCTCGGAGTGCCAAATCGAGTGAAAATATTTTTCTTCATGAAATTGATCACCACCTTTGAATCATTATGTGGAAAAGCTGCCGCTTCAACCCACTTGGAGACATAATCAACAGCAAGCAAAATGTATTTGTTGTTGTTTGAAGATATGAAAGGACCTATGAAGTCAATACCCCATACATCAAAAATTTCAATCTCCATGATGTTGTTGAGAGGCATCTCATGTCGCCTTGAGATGTTGCCCACCCTTTGGCACCTGTCACAATGCAAAACAAAATTGTGAGCATCCTTAAATAATGTAGGCCAATACAAACCTGATTGGAGGACTTTAGCAGCAGTCATTGTTCCTCCAAAGTGTCCTCCATAATCTGAAGAATGGCAGTGGTGAAGCACACTTTGAATTTCTTCTTCTGGAACACATTTTCTGAAAATCTGGTCTTTGCACTGCTTAAACAAGTAAGGCTCATCCCAAAAATAAAATTTGACATCATACAAAAATTTCTTTTTCTGATGAAAATTTAATTCAGAGGGAATAATATTGCTTACCAAATAATTCACAAAATCAGCATACCAAGGAAGGGATTCCTTACCAACTTGAAGGATTTGTTCATCAGGAAAAGTCTCCTTGATTAAGGTGAAATCCTTACCTTGAGCTTCAATCTCCAATCGTGAGAGGTGGTCAGCCACTTGATTTTCTGTTCCTTTTCTGTCACGAATCTCGAGATCAAATTCTTGAAGCAAGAGAATCCACCTTATCAATCTTGGTTTCGCATCCTTCTTTGTAATCAAATATTTGATAGCTGAATGGTCAGTGTACACTATCACCTTTGTCCCCACAAGATAGGAGCGAAATTTGTCAAAAGCGAAAACTACAGCCAAGAGCTCCTTTTCTGTTGTGGTATAATTTTTCTGGGCATCATTCAAAGTTTTGCTAGCATAATAGATAGAATGAAAGACTCTATCCTTCCTTTGTCCCAAAACAGCTCCCACCGCATAATCACTCGCATCACACATTAGTTCAAAAGGGAGAGTCCAATCGGGACTAATTATAATAGGTGCAGATATTAATCTTTTCTTCAAATCATCAAAAGCAACAAGACACTCATTATCAAACTTAAATGGCACCTCTTTCTCTAATAAATTGCAAAGTGGTTTAGAAATTTTTGAAAAGTCTTTAATAAACCTTCTATAAAAACCAGCATGACCAAGAAAACTTCTAATACCTTTGACATTTATTGGAGGTGGTAGTTTTTCAATTGCTTCAATTTTTGCTTTATCTACCTAAATGCCCATACTAGAGATCTTGTGCCCAAGGACGATACCTTCTCGTACCATGAAGTGACATTTCTCCCAATTGAGCACCAAATTCGTTTCTTCACATCTCTTGAGTACCCTAGCAAGATTCAAAAGACAATCATCAAAATTATTCCCAAAAACAGAAAAATCATCCATAAATACCTCCAAGCACTTTTCCACCATATCTGTGAATATGGCCATCATACATCTCTGAAAGGTGGCAGGTGCATTACATAATTCAAATGGCATTCTTCTAAAAGCAAAGGTGCCATAAGGACATGTAAATGTAGTCTTCTCTTGATCTTCAGGAGCAATAGCAATTTGGTTGTAACCAGAATAACCATCAAGAAAACAATAATATTCCTTACCAGCCAAGCGGTCCAACATTTGATCAATGAATGGAAGAGGGAAGTGATCTTTCCTTGTAGCCTTGTTGAGCTTGCGGTAGTCCATGCACACTCTCCATCCAGTCACAGTTCTTGTTGGAATGAGCTCATTATTATCATTGGTGACCACAGTCATTCCTCCTTTCTTAGGAACACATTGAACTGGACTTACCCATGAACTATCAGAGATAGGATAAACTATTCCAGCATCCAACCACTTGATGATTTCCTTTTTAACTACTTCCTTCATGATAGGATTCAATCTTCTTTGTTGCTCAATGGTGGCTTTGTGATTTTCCTCAAGGAGAATTTTGTGCATGCAAATAGAAGGGCTAATTCCCTTTATATCAGCTATGGTCCACCCAATTGCTTTCTTGAATTCTCGAAGTGTCCTCAATAACTTCTCCTCCTGCATGTTAGAAAGAGCAGCAGAAATAATAACTGGAAGAGTAGAAGATTTTCCAAGAAATGCATACCTCAAATGATTAGGTAGAGGTTTAAGTTCCAAAGTAGGTGGTTCCTCAATGGAAGGTTTAGAAGCTGGCACCAGAGAAGCTGAAACATCTAAAGACTCAAATTGATGGTTAGTCTTAAGTCTTGAGTGAGCATTTAACAAATTAGAATATTCAACAAACTCATCATCATCCCTGTTAGAATTAGCAACTAAACATGCTTCAAGAGGGTCATTGGGATTTTCATCTAAGAAAACATCATGTGTAAACTTATTTACCACACTCACAGCAAAACAGTCTTCAGATGTTACAGGCAATTTTAGAGCTTTGAAAATATTAAATGTTACCTGTTGGTCTTGAACGCTCAAAGTGAGCTCACCTTTTTCCACATCAATCAAAGCTCTACTAGTTGCCAAGAATGGCCTCCCAAGGATGATTGGAATTTGCCTATCTTCTTCCATGTCAAGAATTATAAAATCAACTGAAAAAATAAATTTATCTACCTTGACAAGAACATCTTCAATGATTCCCCTTGGGTACACATAAGAACGATCAGCCAATTGCAAAGTAACAGAAGTGGGTTTGCATTCCCCCAAACCGAGTTTCTCAAAAATTGACCAAGGCATTAAATTGATACTTGCACCCAAATCACTCAAAGCTTTTGTAAAAAATAAATTACCAATAGTGCAAGGGATAGTGAAACTACCTGGATCTTTGAGTTTTGGTGGCAGTTTATTTTGGAGAATAGCACTGCACTCTTCTGTAAGGGAAACAGTTTCAAACTCACCTAGCTTTCTCTTCTTTTGAGAGGATGTCCTTCAAGAACTTGACATAACTAGGCATTTGTTCCAAAGCTTCAGCAAAAGGAATATTTATGTGTAATTTCTTGAAGACATCGATGAATTTTTGAAATTGTTTTTCAAGCTTTTGCTTTCGGAGCCTTTGTGGAAAAGGTGGTGGAGGATGAATGACTTGCGAAGTTCTTTCATCTTCAACCTTTACATCTTCTTGCTGTTCACTTACCTTCTCACTCTCACATAATCCTTCTTTCTCAACAAGTTCATGTTCAGGTTCTACTGCTTTTTCACTCACCCTTTCAATCTCTTTTCCACTCCTTAAAGTGATTGCTTGGCATTGTTCCTTACCTTTGGGGTTGATTTGTGTATCACTTGGTAAGGCACCTTGTGGTCTATTGTTGATGGAATTCGCAAGCTGCCCCATTTGGGTCTCAAGATTTCTCAAATAAGCTCCTTGACTTTGAATTAAAGCATCAGTCTTTAACATATATTGCAAGAGAAGTTCTTCCAATTGAGGCTTCTTTTCAGGAACTGGTGGTCTAACTTGTTGTTGGAAACCAGGAGGCATGATGGGTTTTGGATTGGAAGGCCCTACATTATTCCATGAAAAATTTGGGTGGTTTCTCCAACCAGGATTATAAGTATTGGAATAAGGATTATTCTGCTGTCTATTGAAGTTCCCCACGAACTGGACTGATTCAGAATTATATGGACATTGATCATGTGAATGGCCATCTCCACACATCTCGCAAACCACTGCTGAATTTTGAACTGCATGGACTCCCAGTGTGTCAATCTTTTTGGTCAATGCAGCTACTTGTGAAGCTAATTGAGCAGTTAAGTTGCCAAGTGCATCAATTTCATAGGCTCCAACCACTTTTCTCGATCCCGACCTTTCTGAGGGCCATTGATAATTATTGGAAGCCATCTCTTCCAACAAGTTATAGGCATCTGCAGCATTCTTACTCATTAATGCCCCACCAGCAGCAGCATCAATTGTAGTTTTAATTGACCCAACCAGCCCATTGTAGAATGTCTGAACTTGCAACCAATCAAGAATCCCATGATGTGGACATCTTCTCAGTAATTCCTTAAACCTTTCCCAAGCTTCATACAAGGACTCACCATCAAATTGCGTGAATGAGGTAATATCGTTCCTCATCTTTGCAGTCTTTGCAGGGGGGAAGAATTTTGCAAGAAACTTTTGAGCCAGTTCTTCCCATGTAGTGATAGACCCATTAGGTAGTGAATTAAGCCAGCTTTTTGCTTTATCCTCAGAGAAAACGGAAACAGTCTCAATCTGATAGCATCGTCAGTTACTCCATTGTATTTAAAGGTGTAGCAAATCTCCAAGAAATTTACCAAATGAGAATTAGGATCATCACTGGGTAACCCACCAAACTGGACTGAAGACTGAATCATCTGAATGTAAGCTGGTTTAATTTCAAAATTGTTGGCATTAATGGACGGTCTCCTAATACTTTGGTGCAAACCTTGCAACAGAGGAACAACATAATCTCTCAGTGCTCTATTTGCTTCAGGAACCAGATTAATGGCATTATTGCCATTGTTGTTGTTATCCTCAGCCATTGTCTGATATAAAGTTGCAACTTGCGAATTCTCCCTTCGTAGCCTTCTGAAAGTTCTTTCTATCTCAGGATCAAAAGGAACAAGATTCAAGTTGTTTCTTCTTTGCATACAATGACTAAAGATACCTGTAAACAAACAAAAACTAATATTAAAACAAGAAAAATAAAATTTGAAGTAAGACTAAATTGCTTGGTATTAGTATTAATAAAAATTCTAGAAACAATTCCCCGGCAACGGCGCTAAAACTTGTCAGTTAAAAATCCACTACGCAAGTATACGTATCGAATAGACAGTATATTAGCAAGTAGAGTATCGTTCCCACGGAGAATTGATCTAAAACTTTACTAATTACTAAAATTAAAATAATTTAATTTTATCCAAATAATCTAAATTAATTAATTAATTAAAACTAATAAACTATAATTTAAAATAACAAGCAAAATCAAAATACTAATAACTGGAGAAAATATCAGATTAAACAAGCCTAGGATTACAATATCCCTCACACTTCATCTAAATTTTACCTCTTCTCCTTAACTTATTTCAATGGTTAGAATTGCTAACCTAGAGTCCTAAATTATTTATAAGGGTCTCCCGACTCGTCCTATAAAAATATCTATTTTAACCAAAACACTATATCCCTATGTGAATTGAAATTAAAACAGACTCATTAAGTTCATGCTCTAATTTGGCTACATATGGCCTATAGGTATATCCCTATCCTATACGCAAATCAATTGAATTGATCATATGCTATCCCAATTTTAGTCTACTCTAAACTCCCTCTCCCAAGTTTGTTTAGGTTCCTAAATCAGTTTAATTGGTGGCCAAGCAATCAAAAGCATTAAGAACAAATTGGAATAAACAATTCAATTCCCATTGAAAATAAGTAAGAAAGAGATTAAAAACTTAGACTACATGTGAGTTCAACTGCAATCCTAGAAAAAGAAAATTAGCTACTCATAATTGCAAAAATCAATAACATTGTATAAAGTTCAACCATTGAAAATAACAAGAAGAATAAAAGGTAAAGAAGAAAACAAAATAATTGCCGCTCTGATCTCCGGGTTTCCGCTTCAACTTCTAGCTTCTTGAATCTCCAAAGGTTCTCTTTTTTTTTAGGTCTCCAAATATCCTATATATACTAACAAACTTAACCTAGATTTCTCCAAGTTGACCTAGCGTTTAATTGGGCTTAAAACATAATGAGAGGTCCAAAAAATCACTTAACAATCTTTACAAATTTCCATTCCCGGCACAGTACATCTAGCAACTTTTAGATGAGATTTTCTCCATCTTCGAGGCAGAACAGGGCAAAGTGATCTTCATAAAAGTTGTAGCTCTGTCTCTTAGCTTTCCAATGGTCCAAGAATCGCATAAATTGGAGTTCTGTAGCTCGAGATATGGCTAAAACACTGAAGTATATGCAAGCAGATTTCTGGATCTTTCAGCACCTTACTTTCCAAAATTAAACCCAATGACTTTAGGTCCTACCAAAAATATAAAAACTAATAAATATTAACCAAATTAAAGGAAATAACATAAAAATAAATAACTTACTTAAAAATAAACTAAATATAAAAATAACTAAAAATTAAGAAATTATAATTAAAAACTAAGGACTTAGCTAAAATTTAATAACAAAATTGGAATAAAATAATTCTATAAAATAGAATTATCAATTTGCTAGTTACAAGCTATTGCAATGAGCTTGGGAGATGGAATGTTGAACAAATTGAGTTGATATTGCCTCAACATATTTTCTTGAAGATTACTTCAATTTTAATTGATTTTTCCAATGAAAATGATGATATAGGATTTTGGATCCCTTCCAACGATGGCAACTTTACATTATGAATGGCCTACTGACTTCAAATGTCAAGTTGTTCACTAAAAGAAGGATTTTAGCAAAAGGTATGGTCAATTATGAGCTCATGTAAGGTACGAGTTTTCATGTGGAGGCTTTTGCATGATTCATTACCAACATCAACGTGGTTATTGAGAAAAATTGTGGGCATTTCAACTACTTGCAGTGTTTGTGATGATTCTACTGAGACCATTATTCATGCGATCAGAAATCGTGGGACTTTTAGGAATGTGTGGCTCAGCTTAATCCTCAATTATTAAATGGAAACTTCTTTGATCTTGACCTGAAACAATGGTTATTGGATAATATGTGTAGCAATGAAATGTAAGACTTAATATCATGGGGCATAATCTTCATTCATACAATCTGGTTATTATGGTATTGGCGAAACTTATTGATCTTTGATAACTTTTTTATTTGGCCACAAAATGCTTGGCAACAAATATGGACCAAGTCAAAAAAGGCTTGAGATAATTCGAGAAGAGAACAAGCCAGATGGAAGCAAGAGATGTTGATAACTTGGAAAAAGCTTAAAGTGTCCTTTGTTAAACTCAATGTTGATGGCAGTGCAAAAGGATAGCCAGGTTCAACAGCAATAGGAGGAGTGATTAGAGATGCCAATGGGAATTAGATTATGGGTTTTCTTATAAATTGGCATCTCTTTTTCACATACTATAGAACTTTGGGCATTATACTAGGGTTTGAATTTGTGTTGGAGCAAGGGATTCAGAAAATCCAAGTAAAGTCCAACTCAATGCTTATTATCCAAAAACTATTTAATCAAAATATAGTCTTGGATTTGAATGCCCGTATTCTCAAATGCATAAGGGAGTTACTTCATCAAGATTGGGACTACTCATTATCTCACGTTCACCGTAAAACTAATCAATGTGCCAATCGAATGGTAGCACATCATGAGAGCTTACAACTTGGTCTACATGTCTTTGATTCTCTGCCAACTTATGTTAGTTCTGTTTTATTAGTAGACATTTTGAGTATTTTCATGACCTAAAATGATGTAATCGGTTATTGTAGTATTTCATCCATTATATATGTGTGTGTGTATAAATTAACTCGTTGATAATGAAATGATCCTTTTATCGATATTTTCATTAAGTATGACGTTCTGTGAACACCTAAGTCGATGTGTACATTATTTATTTATTTTGAAATTTTTTATTTAATTTAATTTTTGAAAATTCATACTATTTAAAATAATGAAAAATAAAATAGTTATTTATTAAAAATAGAAAATATATAATTTACTTGTTTCAAATTATAATAGTTCATAAAATATATCTTTTTTTTAAAAAAGGGCCTTATTTTTTTATTTTATATCTCCTTTTCTATTTTTTATTTTTTTTTCTTTTCTCTCTTCCTCTTTGTCAAATCAAGGGCAACAGTGGTCGATGTAGTCCCAAAAAAGAGAAAAAAACATAAAAAAGAAAAAAAGAAATTTAAATAAAAGAGAAAATAGAAAGAAAAATTTCACATAACCCAAAATTTGTTTGGTGACACGCGTTACAATTCGTGTTTTCGTATTATAAACGTGTTATACAC
The DNA here is from genome assembly GCA_036013995.1 of Theobroma grandiflorum. Lineage (NCBI taxonomy): Eukaryota > Viridiplantae > Streptophyta > Magnoliopsida > Malvales > Malvaceae > Theobroma > Theobroma grandiflorum. The sequence goes on from CP142126.1 coordinate 14,618,470, forward strand.
GATTATGCACAAAACACGTTAAGGCTAAACACGAATACGACACGTTTAATATTTGTATCTTAAATTTAAAACACATACACGTATACGTTTAATAAAAGTGTAACACGGCACAACACGATTAACACGTATAACACTATTAAATAAAATTATTTACAATTAAATATAATTTTATTATTTAAATTTAAAATTTATAATTATAAAAATAATTATAACAAAACAAAAATAATAATAACATCAAATATAATAAAATTTAATATAAATAACATACATAAAATTCATTATCATATAATATGATAAAATAAATCATTAACATCTAACCTTCAAATACTAATAATATCAAAAATCATTTATAATTTTCAATTGTAATAATTACATTATTACATTTATAAAATTAAAAAAACTTATTAAAATAATTATTTAAAATTATTTATGTAAGGTTAAAATAGTCTTTAATTATTAATTTTTAATAGATTAATAAACATATCACGTATACACGTTTAAAAACAATAATACGATTACGTAAATGCGCTTAAAGGTGTTTTAAACGTGTTTATCGTGTTTGACACGTTAAGACACGAAAATTTTCATATTTTAATGTATCAGATACGATTAGACAAGAAACACGTTAAGATTAAACTTAAAACTTATTTAATCTGTATCTTTACGTGTCGTGCTAACGTATCGTGTTTAAAATTACAAAGTCTATATGAGTTTATCATTTAAGGAAAGACTTAACAGAATGATGGTTTCATCACAATGTTGAAAGTATAGATAATGAAACAAGTATTAAGATTAGTATTAGTATAGGGATCAAAATGATATGCAATTAAACTAAAACTTGAAAATCATGGAAAATGAATAGAATTTATAAGGTGAAGATTTTGGCTTTGGAAGTGGAAAAGATATGAAAGAATCATCATATCCAGCAAAAAGATTTGCCTTTAATTTGATGGCTGTGTGTTTGGGAATGCCCAAAATGAAGTGATAATGGTACAAATTCCAATGCCAATGTTCCCACTTGCTTTATATTTTCGACTTTCAAGAAAATTTTTAACACCTTCAATGTTAAAGTATTAAAATTAACAATATTGTGAATCAATAAGAAAATATTTAAAATAAAAAGAAAAACCCAGCAAGTCAAAATAGAGCAAACGTTAGTAAATGTAAAAATTAAAAAAAAAAAAGAAAATAGGGAAATATAGAAAAGGAAGTATCAACATCAGCACACCTGAAACAATCTGACACAAGACCCTAAACCCAAAGTGCTGTAGTGGACCTTTAAAAGGAGGTAGCCTCAAATACTTGTCCCCTTGCATTATTTTACAAGGCTAACCCTCAAACGCTCAAGTTAGTGGTCCAAAATGAATATATTTCTATTGTGAAATCACCCGCTTTTGGCTCTTTTCACACGTCTCTTCGTTTTGTTCCACGCCAAACAAAAACAATTTTTATTTTAGGGTGAATATACATTTTTTAAAAATTTTAATTATAATTATATATAGATCTAGTTGTTTTTAAAATGAATATTTTATTTTTAACAAATATTTTTTATTAAACACATAAATTTAATCATTAATCAATTATTAAAATTTTTATTAATTTAATGATATACTAATATTAAAAAAATAATTTTATTTTTTATTAATTTTAAAAATTATTAAATTATAATTTTTTTTTTAAAAAAAAATCAAACTTACCTCTTATCATTGACTACTTCATAACTGGATCTAATCGAGGAGCGTCAAATTCAATTAGATAGTGCTCTCTTTAGGGAGCATGACCCATCTAGTACTCTCTAGAGAGCATCGATCTAATGCTTCAAGAGAGCGTAGTCGGCTCGCTTAAAAGAAAGGAAAGAATGAAAAATAAAATAAAATCATTTTAAAAATTTTACATTTAAACATTAAAACTGTTTACATATTTGAAACGAAATATTTATTTTAAAAATTAATAAATTCGTATGCAATTATACTTAAAAATTAAAATAATTTATATATTTTTTATTTTATTTACACAAAGAATTTAAATCTTGAGGGTCAAGATTTGCTCAATAAATACAATATTTTTCATATCAAAACCTTCCACACAAGGATGTGGGCATTTCAAAGCAGCTTTATAATATATAATATATGCATATATATATATATATTCATATTTGTTTTTAATAGAAAATTCTAATTCGAATCTGGTCTTATTCATAATTACTCAATCCCGACCTTTTTAAATCAGCCACCCATTTGAGCATGCTAGGGGCAGTGAAACTGGTGTGCAGTGTGTACCAAACAAAGGATAATCGCACTAGTCCTTTTGATTGCAAAGAAAAAACATAATGTCCTAACATCATTTTGTTCCCTCTTTTCATGCCAAGAAAATCTTGGGTCTTTTTCAGTGAATCCTTTCGTTTAAATTCAATTGCTACTAGTTCAGTAATAAACACGAGCTGCTGACCAAACTCAAGTTCCCACGTTCTAAGGGATAAGGAGTTGTAAGTTTCAGAGTCTAAGCAGACCCCAATGCCCATATCTCTAAAGGGAAACAATTGCACATTCAACATTCAATTCTCCTCCCATGACTTTCATGCTTTAACCTGACATTCATGTTTAAGATGAATTGGCTCTAAAAGCTTGGTTCGAGTGACCTGACATCTATCAAACAGGCCACGCATGGGTAATGGATGCCCTATTTGCTTTCTAAACAAGTTTTCCTGTAATTTGCCAAGCAATTCCAAATATTTCGTCTTCAGCCCAAGGAGGATGTTGCTCCATCAAAATAGATTCACCACCGCAAATGAAAAATCAATGGCGGTTGGTGAGCTGTTGATTGTACTGATGATCTCAAAAAATAGGATGGGACGCTCATTTCATGATCTCCTGCCAAAACCAAAGCCTAACCCTACAAAGGCCCCATCCAGAGAGCAAACCTGTGCAACACCTTTTTTGCCAGTTATCTTGACCTTGACCTTGAAAGTTTCATCAAGTCGAAACATTCAAAAAAAGTCAGGACCACAAGCCTAGCCACAAAGTTGTAGTCTCATATAGGGTGGTCATTCACTTGAACGTTGAAACCACAAAATCTTCATTGACAAGAAAAGAGAAAGTGAGGATGAAAATTTGGAATCTTACAACCACCATTCCAACAGCAAACAGTTGCAAAATGTTCACCTTCTTATATTATTCTTTCGCTTTGTTTCCCAAGACCAGCCCACAGAGCTAGGAATAAAGATAAAGAACCCCTATGATCTCCGGGGATGATGACAAAAGATTTACAAAAAGAAAAGGAGGTCATGTGAACATTACCTCAAGCAAGTTATATTTGTCTACTTGTCTTGGGAAAAAGCCAAGAATGCCATAATTTTCTATGGGGAGCTCCAGATTTTTGGCTGTTTCCGTAATTATAGTAAACTACCAATCAAAGGGTCTTGCTGAACAAACCATCAAAGTAAACCTCTTATCATTGACTTTGTAGCATTGAATATTCAGGAGAATAAGGATCAACACAGATTAAAAATGCTTGTCAATCAAATAACCGGATCAAGGCATCTAAGTGAATGCATTACTATAAAATTAATAACTTGTGCATTGTGTCAAGTTACATGTAATATTCCATACACCCAACTCATACCTTGCATGCACAGGCTCATGGAATAGTCAACTTCAAACTTCAACTAATGCTAAATTTCAGGAAATAAAACGCCCAAGATAATCAAATATCACAAATTTCCTGGTGGAAGGGATTATATGTCTTTAATTGGACAGCTTGACTTGGGAATAAGCAGCAGCTTGAAATGACTGCTTGCACGTTTGATAAAAGCCTTCGATTTAACATGTTTTGAAGTTAAATGTAACTCTGTGGATTAGAAAACAGCCAACTGCTACTAGGAAAATCTGTTAACAAAACCTTTCAAGGTGTTTCTTTCACTCTCCCTTTGCTACAACATCAGCCAGGAAAATGCTACCCGAATCACACCATCCACCAAGTATATCCCTGTTAGAGCACTGCAGGATCAAAATTGACAAAAGACCAGTTAAATGACTTTTATTCTATGGTAACATCAGCTAGAAACAGTTTAAATCAATGCATACTCAGGAAAAAAAATCCAATCTTTTCTGAGATTACATCCATGTTTGACATTTTCAAAGAGAGATATCCAGGTTGACTTGCCAAGGATGAAAAGTGGAATAGCACCAAAAGAACTAAACAAAATTATTCTGATTGTTAATACCAACCACATGTTAGAAGAAGGATAAAAAGAAAATAATAGAAAAAATTATGTTGATCTTGTTACTTGGCAATGGAAGTCACATTAAGACCTCGCAGCATTCAGTTTCAGCAGAGAACGGATAATAGATGGTCTTACTGCCATTCTCTCTGCCCAAGATGAGCCTCAGAAGGCAATCAAGATGGGGTGGCATGGCCAGTATTTGACCACTACACTGGCCTACAAGGGCCAGTGTCTGTCTGCGTCTGCCAGTGTCAATACAGTGAGAAAAGATATAGACATGTCATGCAGAATTTACAATGAACATAATACCTTACTGAATCCCAGCCAGTTTGAGTCTCCTCTAAATTTGAATACCTTACTGCTTTCTTGCCACTTACTACAAAAGACCTGCAAACATTCCTTATTATTCAGAAGCATTGCAGAGGATTGAACTTCACTCTTACAAAGGAAACTACTCAGCATGGTACAACCTTGTTGTCTTCATTAGCAGATCACTACTGTGTAAGCTACAGAAATGTAAGCAGCCATCTTTTACATTAAGCTACTTAAATAGACACTTGGCACTGAAGTTCAGAGAGATATGCCTCACTCCTCTAATGCTAGCATCCAACTCCACACATGGATATCAAATTGTCCAGTAAGTTTAAAAGCAATCACCTCATAGTCAACCCCTTGTACATAGAGGTAATCTGAGTCAAGAGATGAGAACGCAAGTCCAGTAATCTGCAGCACCAACAGAAAAAAAATATTATATTTGGCCCAGGGTTAAATCCCAATAGACATACAATGATACAATCTCATGGATCTACTCTAGCAAGAATAAAGCAGTGAGAACTTAAGCATAAAACAAGCAACACAGGTCACACTAAGTGTTTACTGGCCCATCCTAAATTCTGCTTGCTTGATGTTAAGTCGAACAGGTTAAAAAAGTATTCTGTCACAAGATTTCCATCCTCTGACAAACAGGTCAAATTGACATTTCCTTGTCTGCATATAGAAAATTTACATAATAGGTGGGGTTGCTAAATGAAAGAATTCAAACCTCAAAAGATCAGCAGTGTGGGAGGAGGCACTTAAAGAAAGATGCATGCTTCTTTATAAGCTTGATTTTGTATGTTCATGTGCATGCCCATTTGCACAAGAGAAATTGTTTCTCAGAGCTAGTTTTATATCATTTCACATATAAAACACGAATTATGCAACGAAGCTGGATCCTTGCATAGTGCAGGATCCGTAATCGAGCTTAAAAGGCCTAAGATAAAAAATTCTGGAGCATACTTTTTTGAAGACTAATACATTTCCTGACCATGTTTTCAGTTTCTACTAGCAACATTCCGATAGCGAATGGACCAGATGATTTTCTAAACCTCTTGGCATACTTGTTTTGTTGCTTCAAAATACTGAAATATAGTTTCCCAGAGAAATCAGGTAGATGGTCTTGATATCAGATCTGACTTTACAAGGTTAAGGTGGGATGTGTTGTATAATCTGTTTCTTCCTATGTATGCACTTTTCAATTGAAGGCATTAAGAAGGAATAAATGCTGAGGTAACAGGGATCCTCAGGTCATCCAATTAACTGAATAGAAAAACATATATATCAGCTCTTTCAAAACCATAAACCACCACTTTCTCATAGAATCAAATAAATATATTACGTGGAATCATCTACACTATTGTTAAAGCGGATTCGTCAAAGGCAAATCTTCAAATTTTATATATGCATTCTAATTTTAAGATGACTAACTTTAAGAAACTGACATTTTTAATAAGGAAAATAGATTCTATAGACAAGAATTAGCGAATTTGTCTTGCGTAACTGAGTGATCTTCTAGAGCAAATATGTTCAAACTAATAAGTTACTTAACAGAAAAATTTATGTTCAATGATAATTGGATGAATAAGTACAACATCATCTTATTCTCGATTAACAGGTATTGCAGTAACAACTAGAACTGTTATTGAATGCATTAATATGGTTTGACAAAAGAACCCAAAATGACAAACAACCAGGGAGGAAAAGTCATAGTAAAACAATTAACTGACCTCATATTTTGAACAGTGCACCCATCTTGAAAGTGCTGACCATCTAACACAGAAAAAGTAAATTAGTTAGTACATTCTTGTTGTGTTTAAGATGAAATTCCTATATTTTCATTGAAAACAGTCCATTTGTAGTTTAATTCAGGTGAAGGATCGGATTAAATTATTTTTACCCTCCACTGTGATTTTTGTAAACATGGCTAGGAGTAGGATAAAATAATTGCCATATCAGTCCATGGTATAGACAACACCGGAAGGAGATAATCAAATTTTATTTCTGACCAGCTTAATACTCCATTCTATATCAAAGATTTTTTCATCCCTCCCACCTTATCAAAGCTAAATTCTAACATAAACATCGTATTTTAATGGGTTTGTTAATGACTTTCAATTAGCAATTTATGGAGCTCACACTGGCCTAATATAATCCAACTCCCCTTCTCAGTTGTCTAATCTAGCACCATAGCAGATATTCTCCTGTATTCTATCCTCCACTATAAATGTGTATCAAACACATAATTCAATAAAACTCATCGACATAGTCCTTAATTCAGTCAACCCAATGCACTCTAAGGTAAAATGATGTGGTCTTCTAGAAAATAAAAGTGCTCATTCTTGCAAAACCCATATTATCAACATGAATGACGGGGGCAAAACTAATTAGAGTTAACAGTGTATTTACTTTGTTAAAATCAATATATATAATGGTGACCAACCTGCGGGGATCATAGATGGTCACGGTACGATCAGCACCACCCACAGCGATGTTACCAGTTGAAGAACTGCAAACAGCATAAAAGACATCTCCAACAGAACCACAAATACGATGTAGACAACCACCATTTTCTTTCATTCTCAAGTCCCATATAGACAGCTATATGAATACCAGAAAAATGAAGCAGAGCCATCAGATTATTTAACACATTATAAAACATAAAATATAATAAAAGCATAATTATATACCTGGCACCCTTCAGTTATGGCTAATATGGAAGTCTCACTCCCATGACCTAAATTCTGTACGAAGCTCAATGAAGATGGATACCAAAGTCTGAAAGGTAAGTAAATTAGTTAATATAAAATGTCCATATAGAAATTTCTGAATATTAATAACATAAAACACAATTTTTTTTTTTTTTTTGCTTTTGTTATTTGTATTGTTCTTCTTTTTTCCTTTTTGAAGAACTTGAATCTTCTAAATTCTAAGAACTGCAAAGTTACCCGAGTGTCACTACGTAGACAGAAGAACTGTCTATGTGTGTTGGCAATCCAAAATAGATATGAGGCTTTTAGCAACAATGATTTCCAAGCAGCTGTGAGAGAGAGAGGTGGAAGAAACAAACTTGCAAATTGCTTGAGTTTTATCATTGTAATTAATTTAGCAGTATATTTGGGCAATTCAGGTTTTTTTTTTTTTAAAAGCCAGATGTAAGGGACCAAATACTGATCTACAATTGATAATGGTAGAAATCACAAGTAAAAGAAGTAACTGCTTCAGTATGACTGAACAATAAATCAAATAAATAAATGTTACAAATGATATCAACAACTATATAGTGAGCACAAAAAATTTTGCAGAGATAGTTGTTTTAAAAGGTTGTGTTTGAAAGGCTTTACATGTCTAGTACAACTAAAAAAATTTACACGAAAAAGAAATGATAAATGACCATAAAGAAACTCCCCTGGTCAGATAGCAGCAAATTCCTTGCCATATCTTGACATCAATAATAGTATAGGTATCTCCAGACAAGGCTTGTGCACATGTTGCTATGGTTTCTAGTCATCTACTACTGAATAGGAAATTCACAGAACTGAAAAAACTTCTTCATTTGAAATGTTGACTGCACTAAAATTAATAACCTATCAAGCCCATAATTTTGTCAATTATAATACCCCATTGCAACCATTCACCTCTATCTAGAACGGAGAAGATATTATTTGGATGGTAGCTCAGGGAGAACTATGATGAAGAATTTTTGAGTCCCCTACTTCCTACATCATTATAAAGATTGGGATGACCTTGTCGTTATACACATGCCAATATATGTGCAATAGATAGATCGGAAAGATATAGCACTCACGTACGTAAAGTCCGAAAATGAATATCCTGGTCATAAACATCAATACTTTTGCAGAAGCTTTGTGCCACAGCTGCCTGGATTAAGAAATAAGTTAGTGAAAAGTGAAGCCCTAATTAAAGGTAAAAATAGTTTAGTGCAATAAGTACTGATCCAGAAGATGTTCTAGCTGTGACAGCTTAGTTTAAAGCCAATTTCCTTCATGCATCTCCCTGCTGCTCCCAAGTTCATAGCTGTGACTGAAATTCTAAGGCCTAGTGGCTTTTAGTAGGTATAGCCATATAGACAAACAGTGTGCTAAATCAAATGTCCTTTTAGATACCACGCCCTTAAGAAATTTTAACATTCTGCAGAATTTTATCAGTTTCAGGCTTTTTTTTGTTTTAGTGAATACCACGTACCATGGACCATTGAGTTGGACTGAAGCAAAGCCCAGACCAACTACCTTCTCTGACACCAAAATCCCGAGGTAACACTGAATAGGTAATCTTGTCAACATCTGAAAATTTCAGCAGTAGGCCTTGATAAGACTCCTTAATGACTTAAAACAAAAATTTGGCAAACAAAATGATATAAAACTCACTAGCAAAAAAAGTACTGATTTACATATAGTCAGCTGTTGCAGATACAAAGACAACTATTAGTTCTTTTTCCCCCCTCTCCCCATTATTCTAAAGAGGGATGACCCAATATTTTTGGACATTTTGTATCAGACAGATTTAATTTCTAAAAGTTCTCAACTTTCCCCCCTTTTCCCCTCAAAGTCTTTCTCCATCCAAAACCACACGTCATATGAATCCAACAAATCAATAAATAAAAGAGGGCTACGGATAAGTAATATATGACGGATGCATTCAGATAATGGAATTAACTAAAATTAGCAAGTCTCAAGAAACCCATGGCTGAATATCATTGACAGCATGACACCACAGCAGAAAGCAAATAATGATTCCATTCCGACTGGCCTCATTTTGATGACCAACCAGAACCAGTAGTAGTTAGGCAACTAAAAGTGTTTCCTTAAATGTTAGTTTAGCACTTGCATCTGAAAGATGAAAAGAAATGGGTAAGGCTAAACAACTGTCATGTTAAGGAACTAATGGGAACTACTCAAGAAAGCCCTAAGAGAAAGTATAAATCTCTTTTGTTGCTTTTGAGTTAGACATGCCTGCCACACAGAAAATTCTACTTGCTAAGATCCAAACGATTAAAACGAGTAACATACAGCCGGTTAATTGCTTCTCTGAAAGGGAAGGGCTGCAAACTACTAGTGTTTGAAATATGAAGAAGAATATGCTAGAAACTTCACCATCAAACCTACAGATAAACTAGGGAAATATAAAAAATAAATTAGGGGATGTACCTTTACCACTAGCATCCACTTTAGAGACAATAAGATGACCATAAGCATCCACGCTTCCCAATACTATGTAACCAGTGCCTGCAGACATTGCATCACAGTTTGAACTTGCGTAAAACACTCATATATACTGTAGTTCAATAGCACCAACATCAAGGTTCCATAAAGAAACTTCGATGCAGCATAACCAGAATAAAATATCAATCAGATCCAAAAGACTTAAAAGGATTTAGCCCCTTATAATTATTCAGAGCCACTAAACCATTTCTGAGGGAAACAAAAACATAAAAAAAAGTAATGATGATTTACCATGCGAAGTAAGAAAGAATTACAAGAAAACTTTCAAAAACGAAAGCAATACGGGAGCCAACGCTACTTGGCATTTCAAGGTTAGTATTATTAACAAATTCAACCTCACCGATGCAAAAAACAGCTAAAAGTACAGCTGGAAGTTAAACGTATGCAGGTTTGATTAAGGCTGTGCAAACCGAAAACCGAATCAATCTGAGGTTAAGATAACCAAACTATTTGATTCAGCTTCGGATTTTGTGCATATCCGACATTATCCAAACCAAACCACAGCTTATCATTCTATCAAATAATAAAACACAGCTCACGCATAAGTGAGATTTGACATTGGCATTTGACTAGATTTGAATGCAAGTCACATGAATACAGTGTGAATAGGGTGCTTTCTTTGTTTTTTCAACTGTTTTTTAATCTTATAATTTCTCTATCTTAATTCTTTCATTCCAGTTTTTTAGTTCAGAATCTCTTTTCACTGCTGGCTTCTCTCTCTTTTTTCTCTTAAGCAACCTTTTTTAACATTAAACTTTCTTATTGTTCAGATTGCTCAAGCTTCTTTCTTCATGAAGCACTGCCTGGAGATATCACAATTCTAGCTCTATATTTAAAATCTTCTTTCACCTTCTCTTTTTCTGCAAGGTTCGGGATCAGATCTAATACCTGAGAGATCACATTTGAAATCTTTTGATTCAAGATGCCTTGCTTTTAGGGTTAGCTTTGTGATTTTTATTTGATTCAGGGGCAAAAATTTCTGAAAGGTTTAAAAAGGATTTGAATATCAGCAAATGCACTAAATTCAGGTGATGTGATGAAGACAAAAAACCTGAGAAACCGAACCGAAAAAATCAACTGATTTGGTCTCAGTTACATTTAGTTTTTGTTACCTTTCAATGTGGTTTCAGTTTGAGATTTTTAAAAATGGAAAACCTCAGTGCAGTTAGAAAGTTAGCTAATACCTGAACCACCCTGACCCATATGCAGCACCAGGCTTACAAATAACTTCACACGAATGTATGCAAGTTAAAAAACTGATACCAGACCTTGAGTCCAAGTGTTTTAATGGATAATCAATGGTTTTTTTCATTGTTATAGTTTGCAAGGGCCAGCCAAATGTGTTGTATCAACAGATGCCTAAGTTGAACAAGATTTAACAATTGACAGTTTCACCCTCTAAATGTTACAAATAAAGGCCACTACACTAATGAGAGATATGAGATGTATGCTGACAGTTTCACCAACCAAATACAACATCTACCCTCCCTCTCCATGTGTAGAACGAAACTTGCTATACTAGTTATGCCATGTATGTCATTAAGATATAAGCAAAAAGAGAATGACAATTCGACGTTCCTCTTTCGGCCAAAGTACAATCATTCATATGCCATTTAATGTATAATGTCAGCTATAGAAATGCATTCTATCTGAGATATCATCAAATTAAAAAATATACTAAATGTCAATTCAAAAGACACTTACTTTCAATTTCGGCAAGTACAATACTCTGAATTTCTGAACGATGAGGACACCTCTTAAGCAAAGAAGAGTCTATAACCTTCAAAATCAAAGATGATAAGATGACTATAAAACAAAAGGTTATTTCAAGTCCTCATTCTTCCTTCCTAGAAAAATTATGAATGGCGTGCTGAAAGTGAAATAAAAGTACCTTTGTTCGCTCGGGAATAAGGAGGCCTTCTTTCCCTTTGCTAAGCCAAGAATCTTGCAGCGGAATCTATCAAAATTAATTATTAAAAAAAATAAAAAAAGAAATATAGAAAGGAGTTTATAAGAAATTAATTTCGAAGGGACCCCGCCTGATGCATATAGAAATTCCCGAATTATGCATATGTACCTGGAGTTTGTAGATGTTGCATCCGGAGGCAATGTAAACCCAACAAGAAGAGCCATCCTCATTGACCTGGCCAAGGATTGGGAAAAACTAAGGACATGGGTAATAATGAATTCATGAAATATGAAAGAAAAAGTGCATACATGGAGAGCAAGGCGAGTTGACTGGAGGTGTCCGGGAGATGGATTCTCTAGGAGTGTTAATGGCACCACCGCCTTTCTCAAACTCTTGGCTTCCAAAGCTGACCCCATTTTTCTCTCTCTTGGGTCTGGCGGGGAAAGAAGAGGGGAGGGAAAACGGAGATTCTGTCTGACACTAAAGTCTGAGGTTTATGGAAATGGAACGGTTTAAGGTTTTAGATTAGGGTCACCAATAAGTGGTCTGTTGGTAACCAAACAACCAGTGGCGCCAGCCTTGTGTTATTATTACTTTTATTTAAACGTCTCTTTGGGCTTGGGCCCAAATTTTCATTTTACATTTATTTACATTCAAAAGGTATAAATTGATTTCGAGTATCAAAATATTTGCACACCATAACCAACAAATGTACACAAATTCACATAATAAATTCAACACCACAAAATCAAAGCTAGTTTGATCCAATCGCATAAGCTCTATCAAAGACAAAATAAATAACCACAATTGATTAGGCAGAAGCTATAGTTCTCAGTATAATCCTCGTCACTCTTCTTCTGTTCAAGGTAACATTGGAAGTGCCAACAAGCCTGGACCTCCTAAACAGCCTAACAATCTCCTTCACTTCCTCATCACCACACTCGTCCACTACCACCACACACGCTCCACCTTCTCTCACAGTCCTCTCCATCTCCCCAGCATACCGCCCGGGATACAAAGCCTCCACCAAATGCCCAGTAAAGGCAACATTGAAAGCCCCATCAAAGAAGGGAAGATTATGAGGATCCGCCCTGCTAACCAAAGGCAAAGACTCTATAACTTCAACACCTGTAACATCCTCAACACCCATTTTGGATAGAGCCATGACCTCATGTCCTGCTCCAGCAGAGACACAAAGGACTTTGGAGTGCTTCTTGAGGAGACCCATTTTGTACAGTTGGGTGAATAATTGAGTAAAGGAAGAGACCTGGGTGATCCAAGACTTGGAGGACCAGAGGCGGGTATTCTTCTTGGGAAGAGGGAGGTAGTGTCGAGGGGAAGAGTCACAGGTAGATTTGGGGAATCTAAGATGAGGCTTTAGGGTAGTGTCGTGCGGGATGCAGGTTTCTGGGGTTTGGAGGAAGAGGAAGAGTAGAGTAATTGTGGCTATGGTGATTGATACAAGTGACACTTTGTTTAGGAATCTCTGAATGTGCCGTTCCATTTTGGTTTTCTCTGTGATGAATTTTTTCACCCTGTTTGTGCGTGATAGAGGGCTATTTTGTTTCTGTTGTTTTGGCCTTTCCTATACTCTTCTGTAGGTTAATCACAAAATATTGTGCTTTAGCATTATCGGTGTCAGTGTGCAGCACACTTGCATTGAACTGGAGCCAATGTACGTGAGTATCTTGTATTTATTGTTCTTTAATGTATTGGTAAACTGCAAGACAAGAAGCAACACATGGAGATATGGTTAGAACAAATGTAAACAGCAAATGTATTTCTCAAAAGTCCAAAAAGTGGCAACTATTAGAATATGCTGGCAAGTAGGTTTGAGGGAGGAGTGTCCGGCACCACCCATAACCTTGGCCAAAAAAACCCCAGAAAAGCAAAGAAAAAGTAACAAGAAAATGCCCTCAGATCTCATACCTTAGATTGATCATACATGGTATATTGCCAATGGCATTCATTAAAAGCCTTCATACACCAACCACGGACACGTGCACACACAGACACACGGATGCGCGCACACGCACCCACATACACAAACACAACAGACCCACCTAGACAGTCACCCTTGGCATATATAGATTATTAGTGAATAATCCACATAACCACTCGATAAAATTAATTTGTCCATCATTGGGCAAAAAGGAGATAAATACCCAAACAATGCAAATAAAGCGATATTCATGAAAATAAAGTAACCAATCAAACGTCTTAAAAAATGGGTTCCAGAAGAGTCATGAGAAAGAGAAAGATGTTGGTGTACAAGAAAAAAGAAGGATTTGGGTCCATGTTGTCATATATGCCACTATTCATGTAACAGGGCATCCTCAGGTGTAATAAAGTGCCACATAAAAGCGAGAAATAAATACCATTAAACCAAAGCAAAAGACGAAACATGAAGCCTTATTTTCATCTAGCAGCCATAAAAACCATCAAATTGTGAAGAATAAAGGAAGGAAGGTTTGAGAGTGCAACAAATGAGCAGCCATGGGTCAGGCCTGCGCCTCTAGGCTATTCAAAATGCAACTCAACATAGTAATAGTCATATCAGAGTACTGAAAAGTGTAATATCCTACTCTTACCATGCAGCCAAACTAAATTTGAAAGCAGTATAATTGAACTCGTACAACCTGCAAATTGTCAAGTCAAAAACCTCGAAACGTATGAACTCTTGATACAACACAAAACATAAAGAATCTAAAATGTTCTCTGAGGTCAGAACTGATACTTCTAACAATATACAGAGAGCGAAGCTATAAGTTTTAAGAGAAAACTATTCCATAGCCACTATCAGTACTATGCACAGTAAAAGGACAATATAATAATACTAATTATAATAATAATAATAACAATTGAAATTACACAAGTAAAAGATATATCTAGAACTGCCTTGGGACACAAACAAAAACAAAAGTAAAAATCAGCCTGACCCAAATGCAAAAATTTAATATTATTTAAATGTGTGTGTGTGTGTGTGTGAAAGAGGAATTGCTCAATTTGCAGTTCTCCAATGCTTAACTAAAATTCCAATAAACATGTTAACTAGTTATAATTTGGAGCTATATATGGCACCAATAAATTCCATAACTCAAAACTAATCACATGCCATGTGCCCTTTGGACTAAGGGTAGCCTCATTTTTTTGTCTTCTGTTTTTGGCCAAAGATTACATCTGATTTTCAAACCCATAAAAGTGCAATTCAAAAAAGTGCCTCAGATCTCATAGCTTTGACAAGATCATTTACAGCTCACATAATGGTATTCACCGATAGCCTCTCTCTCTCTCTCTCTCACACACACACACGGAGATTGGATGAAGGAGGTGGTGCATAAAAGCTAGAGATGAATTAAAGACCAGAACCTCCAAATCAAAATGAGCTTTTCCATCATTGGGCAAAAAGTATTAACTGTAGTGTAGGATCTCACTGTAAACCCAGACACAAATATCTAATAACAGCACCTAACTCAAATAGAAAAAACTATGATCTACTATGACAACTAGTTAAAGGAATTTGCTTTGAGCAACTCATTACCATAACTTCAAAGCACTACCCTGAAAGGCCCATAACAACACTTAAAGGAAGATATAATAAAAACTCTTTTTACAAAAATGCAATGCCTCTATGAGTATCATAATCAAAAGATAGTGTAGCTCATGATTATTATAAAAATACACAGCAATAATGACGACACTAGCAGTGGAAGCAGCAGCATAAACTTTCTTATACTGTAGTCACTATAGAATAAAATCACAACCCAAAGATTTCCATGGTACGTGAAGGTAATTATGTAATTATGCATTCCAGACAAGATTCAAAATGATTAAAAAAAACCCTCAGATCTCACAGATAAATTTGGTCATCTACAGTATCAGGTAACTGGTTCGAAAGACCTTCATGCATCATCAGCCATGTCAATAGGAAGATATATAGATATATATCCAGTCAGAGAGTGAGGGAGAGAGAGAGACCTGCTTTGGTATTTTGTTTGTTTCTGACGGTGATTGGTGATGACGATGACAATGACAGAGATGATGATAGCTAATGCTCAAATGAGAATCAGAAATAACTGCTCCATTCAATGAGTGTTCTATCATTGGGCTAAATACCAAATACAAAAAGTATGCTACAAATTAGGTCCAGAGAGCTTTGCTCAAAGATGTTAGAAAAACTCAAACTCAAATAATAGAATGCATTAATGTTGGGAAGAAATTCCAGTTTACAAATATCATCATTGAGCCTGAAACACCAAAACCTGAAATTTAAATCGCCAGGCTCATCTATACTGTAATCAATCAAACTCCATAAATATTCATTGTATGCAACTAATCTCTAATCCACACTGCATCTAAAACATTTTATTAGAAATTTTAGAAAACGAAAAAAAATTTCCAGTTGAAAGATTTACAACCCGTTTGATATTCTACGGAGAAGGTAATACCCTCTGATCTCATCAGTGTCATATTCAAACAGTAGTGACTCTCATGATTTTTATAAAAGCCAATCCACACCTTCAGGGATAAACAACAGCAACAAGAGCAGGTTGGCGAAAGCAATGATGGAGGTTCAAAATGAGAATCAAGACAACTACCTGAGGCAATGAATCTCATCATTGGCCACACATGTCAAAGCAGTTGAAGTTTGTTATGAATATATTTACATTATATATTAAAAAACAATTGACAAGCTAAACTTAATAGCAAAAAAAATTAAATATTCAAGGATTAGCAAAAAAACACGCACAAAGCACAAGCTAATACAAAAAGAAACAGAACATTGACAAGCCTTGCTTGCAGACAACTTAAAGTTTCATGCTTTACACAGCAGCGATTGAAGAAGAGAAAGGTGCTCACATTGACGGGACAAACATAAAAAGTGCATCCAGAAAAGCAATATAGAGTTGATTTGTCACCAAGCAATTACATTAAGCATTAAAAAAAGATCTCAACTACTATTAGTCCCAACTCCCAATGAGCATGCTACTGGCGTTCGGTAGCGTTGATATTTCTAACTGTAGTCAGCGTAGAACGAAAGCAGAAACCCAAAGATTTTCATGGTAGAGAACTGCTAATTACTCAATGACATGAAATTCATATGCCAAGGAAGCAAAAGCAACATGATAAAGACAAAGATTGAAAATCATAAAACAAGCCTTCAGATCTCATAGCTATAAATGGTCATTCGTAGTTTTAACTTTTAACCAACTGATTTTCGTCAAGAGCCATCGCCATATCAGCAGCCGTGTCCATACGAAGAAAGAGAGAGAAAGAGCAGTTCTTCATATGCACCAAAAAGAAGAAAAAGAAACAGAAAGAAAGATGCTGTTGATGCCATTGCTGATAGCAAATGCCCAAAGCGAAAATTCGAGATAACTGCTTCCGCTCAATAAGTTTTCAATCATTGGGCCAAACACCAATACAGGAAAAAAAAAAAGAGAGAGAGTAGTATTCTGCAAAAATGTTACAGTTTTTGAAACATTTGAACTGAAGCCGCAACATCAAAACTTGAAATACATAGCAGAAAGGCTCTTCCATACAGTAATCAATCAACAACAAAGAAGAATAAAAAGAATTAACAAAAAAAAAACAAAATCACACCTCATGCATCCCCTCGATGGCTCTGCTATCATTGGACAAAGAGCATCGAATCTTAGAGAATGAACAACAAAAATTGGGTTTCCCTCTTCACCCAAACTAATTAAAAAAAAAAAATAAAGAAAAAGTGGGCTAAAAATAAGATGTGATACCGGTAGGAAGTGCAAGGGGATGGGCGAGAGAAAGTACAAGCATTTAAGCAGAGTCGAGGATGAGAGACAGCCCAAATGGACAAATGGGCTCCTAGTTGGTCGTGGAGTGCTGAAGTTGCAAATCAACTGGACCGGACCAATAATTCAATTGAATTGAACATAATTTAAATAAAATAATTTAATTCGATTGGTTCATTAAATTTATTAATTTAAAAAAGTTTGATTAAATTGATTTATTTAGTTACTTTTTAATTGTAAAATTTTTAACTCGATTTGACCAAAATATCGAATTAATATAAATAATTATATTTTTTATCTTATTTTAATTGCTAGATATTTTTTGTGGGTGAGTTTGAAGAGTCAAGTTGTGAAAGATATTCAAGTTAATGATATGCAATGATTGATAGTCGTATGTTAAATAGTTTTATTTTGTGGATGTTAATTTTATTATCTTTATAATATTAAATTTTAAATGTTAATTTAATAATTTTTGTAAAAAGACATAATTATGTGAATGAAAAAACAAATGTTATGTTTTTTTTATGATTAAATTATTTATATATTTTATAACTATAAATGGAATTTATAAATTTTCATATTGTAATTTGTAAAAAATAAAATAAAATTTAAATCCTTCCAAAATCAAACCAATTTGATATTTGATCAATTCAATATCTCTTTAATATTTAATCTATTCTAATCGATTTTTTAAAAATATTTGATCTATTTAATCCTTAATTATGATAGATAAAACCAACTAAACTGCTCAATTACTCACTCCTATTAAATATAATTAAATTTATGACAAAAGATGTCAATCGTGATGATATACTAATATTCTTTAAAGCATCTTTGAAGGTTGATATTCTAAACAGGGGTGAGAAAAATTTTGAATGCCAAAAATCATCAAACCAATTTGATTTCGAACAATTCGATTCAATTACAATGATTAACAATTATTTTGGATTTTTTTATTTATTATAATCGAATCAATAAAAAAAATGAGTATAAAATAAAACATTTTTAAATTATTATATACATACATGTACTGATTTTTATAATGTTCTCTACTTATACTTATAGATGACTTTGAAACATGATTTCAACATATATTATTTTTAATTAGTATGAATTTGATTTCAATTTTCATAATCTGAATAAACCGATCAAAATAATTTGATTTTTGATGAATTTGATCATCGTTAAGTATTCGATTCGATTTCATTTTTGAAATAAACAAGTTCACCAAATCAACAATTTACACACACTAACATATATCGTACATTATTCTCCTTATTTTAACTCTTAGCATTAAAATTAATTATAAAAATTATGAATGCAAATTCCATTTCTTGAATGGTTGCAATTACTAAAACAA
Source organism: Theobroma grandiflorum (assembly GCA_036013995.1). Taxonomy (NCBI): domain Eukaryota; kingdom Viridiplantae; phylum Streptophyta; class Magnoliopsida; order Malvales; family Malvaceae; genus Theobroma; species Theobroma grandiflorum. Next base: position 14,637,290 of record CP142126.1, read on the forward strand.
ACATGGCCCATTGCGGAAAATAATAGTAGTGATGGTAGAAGGAATTTTTATTTATTTATTTATTATTACAATCCCTTAAAATTAATGACTATAATAAACAGGAACTGTTTGGAGAAATTACCTCAACAATCAGCAATAAGGACAAATTCTGTAATAAAATCATTATTTTTTACTTTATTGTAAATTCAAGTAATAACCACTGTTTAATTTAAGAGATTAAATTGTAACCATTGATTTAAAACTGATAAAAAAACTTATAAATCAATTCAACCAGTTAATTATTGACCTTATAGTAAGATTAGACTTACTATAGCATTCACCAGCAATAAGACCCCATAGCATTACTCTTAATTACCACTAATCCCACACAATACGTCACCTCTCAAGGCTCAGGACTTGACGTACATATAGCTAATAAAGGAATCAAGGTCAAGTCTATTCCTTAGGGCATTATTTTCAAACAAATAAAATAACATTAAAAAACATTTTTAACTATATTAAAACCATATATAATATAAACTTAATTAAATAAAATAAATATATGTTTACGTAATACATGTCAAACATTTTATTACTACACTTATAAAATCAATTTTGATAGAAACGATATCAATTAACTATTATTTTATTTTAACAGATACATAAAATATAGAATCTATGCTAATTAATTAATGATAATGTTAATCTTAAGATTGATTTTAATTTCTTTTATATTTTTCTAAAGAAAACTCATTATTTCATTTTTATATAATAATATAAAGTGTCCTATTTTGGATGATGTCGACAAAGCACATCTGGGGCAAGGAATGCATTGCCCCCCCCCTCGAAAAGTTAATAACATTTCCCTAGAATGTGGGTGATAAAATTATTACAGAAAATATAATTCCTGAAAAGATAACACTATAGCATTTAACATATATAAAAAAGGTTTATTAAAATGCTAATAGGATAACATTACAATATCTGATTTACCAACAATTTACTAAAAAAAATTTTAAGTTTTAAAATTATCCTTATATACAAAAATGTAAGTTTACCATACTTGTATGCTTTATTTTAATGTAAATTTTTATATGATATAATTTCTTGAATAAAACTAACTATTCTTCCTCTATAAAATGTTGACTACATATATGCTCTTTAATTCATAATTTGAAATTTAAATTTATATGAAGAAAGATTAAACTAATCTCATATAACAAATATATAATAACTAAATGAAAAATTAATGAAAAAGAACCTAACATACAAGATAAGGATCAAAATTCAATGGAACCTAATCTCATATAACAAATCTGGAGCTTAGGAGTACCATAAAGGTTGGAAACACTCACATATTCTCAATTTTAACCATGATCTAATGAAATGCATTGTCAAACTACAGATTTAAATCCACTCCTAGTCAGGCTGACTGGCAAGTGGTTCTGATGTAAACAATAAACTCTTTTGGTCAAAGTCACATGGGTTGAAAGAAGCAAGCATATGAAGAAATTTCCAAAGCTCACAATCGAGTTTCAGTTGAAGGAACATTAATTCAACTTACAATTTAAAACAAACGGATTCCATTCATTCAGCTTAAGTTTAGCTTCACTCTTCTTTCCTTTAACCACTATTTTTGTTCACTGTTGTGATTGTCACCTGAAATCGAAGATATATAACTTAAAATATAAACAAATAGCCATGGGAGTTGCTTTATGTCATTATGTATGAGACAAGTGCATGCAAGAAAGACTACAACCTGGATTCCAGAGCTTCATAATCAGAACATGATATGTTTTACTTTTTTATAAGTTTTTTGGGCAAATAAAATTTGGGATAGAGTGAGTGCTTTGACTCCCAAGTCAAGACACGTGCACATTTTCCTTACTCAGCTTTGTGGACGAGGGGCTTACATTTTAACCTAGTTTACACAACATCTTAACCAGACCCATTTATCATACCTCTCTAGCGGCAAAGCTAAATAACACGACCACATGTCAATTGGGTTTTATATTGGTTTGTCCTTTGTAGTTACTTAAAATGTTTTGATAGCTGGCTGGGGCTGGATGGAGGTCAATTTTGAGTTTTTCATTGTGCTGGTTTCCCTCTTTTGGGCAAAACTGAGTGCATTAGGACTCAAGGCTTCGTTAAGAGACCTGATGCTAAGTTTGCCAACCTTAAACCATTCATTGCTTACACAACAGCTTACATAAGTGTTATAGAGCTTAATGAGACAAGGATAGAAACACAAATACTGCTACATCTTGAAAGCAACCAGAAATCACATTCATTGCTTACACAACAGCTTACATAATATAAATTTTTAACCATGCAGGCATAATTGATGTTAAGTCCCTCCGGTTACAAACATCTAAATTGCAAATGACATGATAGGAATGCCACGACAAGATCTGTAACCATTCATGACTAAAAAACTCCTGCTAGAAAGTACAAACAAGTTGCTAATAGATTTTGAACACAATAAATTTGACAGTGGACGAAATCTAAACCCTAAACCATAAAAAAAAAAAAAGAAGAAATATTTACCTATGAAAAGGTCAAAACTTTGACTGCTTTGATTTGACTACAGTTCGGTTTTCCTATAACAGAAGTAAAAAAAGAATAGATAAAGTATAATAAGTAACTCCTAAAAAGCTTAATTTGTTATATCAATAATACTAAAACTACAATTAACAAAAAACCAATAATAATTAATGAATATTGATTATTAACACGTACATAATGTTGTAAAATTTTCAAATATTAAAATTTTGCCCTGTAGCAAGGTGTGAGCAAATTTCTAGTTAAAACTATAGCATGATTTTTTAAAGTAAACTTCTACAATCTGCAATATCCTAGTTAAAATAATTAAAACTCGAACTAAGAAACATCATAACACTTGGAACTTTCAAATATGGTGAACGAACTTACAATGCCCTCAGAGGTCAGAACTCATAGTTCTAACAATTCATCAATGGTGATGCTATTGAAATTCACTAAAAACCTTTCCACATCCATTACCAGTCCCATCAATAATAACAATGATGCAAATAATAATAATAATAATAACGAAGAAAAGAAGAAGAAGAAGAAGAAGAGCCTAAACTAATGATGACACTAGTAGTGGAAAGGAGAGAGCAAAATTACAATGCCATTGAACCTCCTTGCAAATAAAGTTTCCATCATTGGGCATAAGTGGGGCAAGGCGGGAAAGCAAATATCGAAAGATTGCTCAATACAAACACAAAAAATCATATAAAACTGTAAACAACCAGCCTCACCAACTGCACAGATTTAATATATGTAACTAAATCAACCAGAAAAATGCTTAGTTTGTGCTATATTTAAAATTTCAATGAACTCGCATACGCTTATAGTTTGGCCTTATATATGGCATCAATCAACTCCAGAAGTCAAAATCAAAATACCATACATTGCACCCTTTGGACTATGTAAAGATTGAGAGAGGAAGAAACTGACATGGATGTAGGAAAAAAAAATGATTCTCATAACTTAAAGTCAGTTAAAAGGTAATACTTATACTTGTCAAAATAATTGATTACAAGCCAAGACCATGATAATTAAATGCATTGTTCTTATACTCCATCAAGATGAGCATGAATATTCAGAATGCTCATGAATATTCAAAATGCTCATCTTGCTTAACAAAAAACTAAACTGTCTTGATAACACTGCCTTTCTAGGAAGATTTCTAATTTTGGTACTTTCCCTAGGAGAATTGAGCATGGCAAACAGAGATGATATCAACAGAATTAGAAACCCTCCAAAATACTTTAAAGCCTACCAATATAATTTACCATCTCATACTACTCACACTAGTTTTGTCACTGTCTATCCCATTGCCAGCTACCTTTCTTCCAACAACTCTCTTCTTCTCACAAGACCTATACCATTTTCATTATCTCTTATCCCTGAACCACACACATTATCAAGCTGTCAATTATGTTCAATGACAAGATATCATGAAAACAGAATTTGATGCTTTGGAGGACAATGGCACATGGATTGCGATGGCCCTTCCTAGAGGTTCACATGCAAATGAATGGAAAACAGTCTACAAGATGCAACTTCATGCAGATAACAGTGTGAAAGGTACAAAGCTAGGCTTGTCACCAAAGGATAAAATCGAAGGACTAGGGATGAGTTTGACTATTGGGAGATTTATAGTCCTACTGCTAAGCAAACAATAATAAGAGCATTTCCAAAGGGTAACATGTCTCTGAATTGGACATCACTTTTTTGAATGGTGATTTTAATGAGGTTGTGTAATAAAACTCCAAGTTCACAAAATGCTCTACTAGCATATATAGATGGAGGTTTCATTTTTATGAGGTTTCATTGCTCTACTAGTATATATAGATAATATCGTAATTGCAAGCTCTACCATTCAAATAGCAACTGATGTAAAACAATATTTGAAATCAAGGTTCAAACTTGAGGATCTTAGGGTGCCTAAGTATTTTTTAAGTTTGGAGTATTTCCATTTGTCAAAGGAAATACACATTTGAGTTAATGAATATGATTTGTTGGGAGATAAACCAATTTCCACTCCCATTAATTACAATTACAAGCTCTCCAACACCAAAGATGATGATCAGATGACAGAAGCTTGTATATAAAAACAATTGATTGGAAAATTATTACTATTAACCCTCACTAGGCCTAATATAGCCTATGCAGCACAAACTGTCACAATTCTTGGACAAACCAAGGAATTCTCATTTGCAGGCAGCCTCTAGGGTATTAACTTACCTTAAAACAGCACCAGGAAAAAGAATTTTATTTTAAATTAAGTCTTTTCTGCAATTAACGACTCATGCCAATAGTGTTGGGACAAGCTACCAAGATAGAAGGAAATCAATGATTGGCTATATATACTTTCTTACAGAGTCACTCATCAATTGGAAGTCCAAGAAACAAACTATTTTTGCAAGAAATTCAACAGATGTTGGGTGTTTATGTGGTTGATTTTCTTGTTTAAAGATTTTGGTATTAAATTCATCAGAGAAAAAACCTTCACGAGGATTATTAATCCTAAATACATTCATAAAATCTGCAATAAAGTTAAGCAAGAAAAGCATTTTGAATATCACGAATTCAAACACATCTTAAGGCAGAGTATCAAGAACAATTAACGTGATTATCATGTGCCCAAATTAATGTAATTATCTTACCAAGATTAATTAATTAATTATCTACTTGGATTTTTCAATTAATTAATTAATATTATACTTAATTGACTTATAATCAAACTTTATGGCAAGCATAAATATTGACTTGTAACTGACTGTCAATCCAAAATCAATTTATTTTCTTCTACAATCTAAACGTGCAGTGCCAAATCCAACACTTCTTGGGAATAGATCTAGTTGTGGAGCACCAAATCGACGCTTTCCACAAACAAATCTGGCCATGGAGCACCTAGTCATCACTTCCCACGATCAGATCTAGTTGTGTAGTGCCACATCCAATCGTGGAGGCACCACCACCACCCTTTACCATCCTCCGATAGTGGAGGAAATTAGGAAAGAAGGGAAAGACAAATGAGCAGAGAGAGAAAAAAAAGGGGAAATGAAAAAAGTTTTGAGTTATATAGGACAGTAATTTTTTAAATTAATTAAAGGCATTTCTGTCCAACAACTTTTTTAACCTATTCCAACATAGTCAACATAGCCATTAACAAGAGGAAAGTCTATATCAATCTCTTCTAGAATGACCATTTCATAAATAAAATGCAATTATAAAAGGGGATAAGGAATAGAGAGGAATGGCTATTCCATTCCCCTAAAAATGCCATAAAAATGCAATTGAAAATAGCCCTCAGATCTCATAGCTATGACAAGATCATGTACAATCACTGTAAAGGCATTCATCAATAGCTTTTCACACACCACCAAATATATACAACATATATATATATATATATAAATACATACATACACACAAACACATGTGTACATGAGAGAGAGAGAGAGAGAGAGAGAGAGAGAGAGAGAGAATGAAGAGGTGGTGTGCAAAAGCCAAAGATGAATTAAAACCAGATCCATTCGATCAAGAATGAGTTTTTCATCATTGGGCAAAATGCAAGGACAAGACTCAAATATTAAGACATATAACTTCATAGAAAGAATTATGAGCTACTAAAAAAAATATAAGCAAAAAACACACTGTTTACAATGGCTCTAATCAAACAAAGGCCCATAATAATATTTATAAGGAATATATAACTCAAAAAAGAAAAAAAAAAAAAGATGCTCAGATTTCATCAATATCATAATCAAAAGATACAAAGCTCATAATTTTCAAAAAAACCAATCTACATCTTCACAGATAAATGCTAATAACAATAACAAACAACAGAAGCAATGACAGAGGATCAAAATAAAAATCATAGAAACCACCCTATCCGCTAACTTCTCATAATTGTGCACATGTAAAAACCTTTGAAATTCATTAAGCATATATTGAACAGAAAAAGCAATGAAAGATTGGCTAGCTAGATTTAATAGAACCAAAGTGAATCACTAAGGATTAGCAGATGACGTACTTTTGTAAGTACTAGTAGATAACATACACAAAAGTACCATTTCAGGTGAGAAACAAGTTGGCAAGAATTTCTCACAAAGAATAAAGGCCAAATTTGTTTGATGCTTTTTCACAACCTAAATATTTCATCCTTTGCACAGCAGCAATTCAAGAAGAGCCAGATACTCACATCAATGAAAAAGACATGCAAAGTGCATCCAAAAGGACATGATCAAAGTTCAATTAAACTGTCCCTAAGAAAATAATTTGAAAACACAAAGTGGTACTGCAGTTTACCTAAATTCTACGAGAGGCTTCAATTATTTCATCTAGCGACAAAAGGCTGCACCGTGGATATTGTAATTGCAAACAAGATATATTCAGCGAGATTGACAAAATTTAGACTAATGAAAAACTCATGCAAACCATCCCAACAAGAACTGTACTGTCAATCAGTAGCACTACATTTCTACACTATAGTCACTAAAGGACAAAATCAACAACCAAAAAACTTCCTTGGCAGACAACTGATCTTAATTATGCATTTCAGTGAAGGGTGGGCACAGGTATGATCAAAATACCAATCATACGCAAAGAAAACAAAAACAGCATGATAGTCTGAGATTCAAAATGATCAACCAAAGCCCTCAGATCTCATAGCTATGTGTGGTCATTTGCAGTATTAACAACTAATTCTCATTAAGAGAATCTACGCATCATCAGCCGTGTCAATAAGAAGATAGATAGAGAGATAGATAAATAGAGAGAGAGAGAGAGAGAGTGGGGGGGGGGGGGGGGGGGGGGATAGAAAGAGATGATGATGATGATGGTGGTGACAACGGAGATGATAGTAAAAGCTCTAAATGAAAATCAGAAAAACTGCTCCATTCTATGAGTTTTCCATCATTGGGCAAAAAGCCAAAACGCCAAAACCTAATTGAAAACCACAAAAAATAAATAGAGCAAGCTACAGTATGTGCAACATAAAATAAAATTGAATAAAAATGTGGGTTTCCTCATCAATACACAATGGAAGCAATTGCAAGAATAGAGACTCACTTCAGCAGCAAAAAGAAAATAATGTACAGCGCTAACTCTAACATTCCCTATTAATAAATTTGACATTTTGCTAACGCGACTTGTTTATGACTATAGAAAAAATTAACATTACGACATAATTTCCAAAAAAGAGAAAACTGGGGTGAGTCAGATAAAGCGTTCTAGGTTGCATGTGCATCAAGATCACAGCTTTTTTCCTTTCTGTAAGAACACTGCTCAGAGCGCTTGTATCATCTTTCTTCATAAAACCACTAATGAGTAAAAGATCAGAAGAAATGATTAATAAGTCAAATAAAAAACATGGGCATTTTGTAAAAGTGATAAAAAGACATGGGAAGCCCTCAGATCTCATAGCTTTGAACAAATCATCCGCGGTTTTTTTGTGCTAATGGCAGTTCCTCCAAAGCCTTTACACACCACCACTCGTATATATGTGTATATGTATGTATGTAAATATGTATGAAGTGGAAGGTGAGAGTGGTGGCGGTGGTGGCAGTGATCGGAATGGTGGTGGTGAATGAAGGCTCCGGAGAAAACAAAAACCAAAGCAACCGCTCAATGTCTTTGTTTCTACATCATCGGGCATATTATCAAGAAGTTGACAAAATGAGAATGAAAGAGATTTAATAGAGAAAGTTGCAGAGTGAGAAGTGAAACGGTGTTAGAGTAGGAAGAGCTTAGGGTTTGATGTAAAAAAAAAAAAAAGGATGAGCTTAGGGTTTGTACGGAAACAAGGGATCGAATTACTGAATTGCCATTGGTTTGAGAGGGAAATATCAGGTTTAGAGCTGTCAATATGGGCTGGCCCGGCGCAGCCCGGCCCTAGCCCTTGTGGGCTAAAAAAATATGGGCCGGGCCGGGCCAGCCTATTTTTTATATGGGCTAGCAAAACCTCAACCCAGCCCACCCCTTGCTAGCCCATGGGCTGGGTTGGGTTAGCCCATTTTTTATTTTTTTCAAAAAAAAATCATTTTTATAATTTTATTTAATAAATTTTCTATTAATAAAATTATTTTATGATTTAATTCATAAATTAAAATTATTAATTTGATAAGTAAAGATTAAACACATTAAAATATATAAAATAAATAATATTATTAGTAACTAAATTATTAATTTTATATAATTAAATATATAAAATTATTAAATTAATTAAAATTATTAATATTTTTAGGCCCACAGGGCTGGCCCGCCCCAACCCACCTCAACCCACTGATTTGGTGGGCTGGCCCATCTAGGCCCGGTTCAAATATGGGCCAAAATTTTCTAAACCCAGCCCACCCCATATTTAGTAACAAATGGGCTGACCCGATGGGCCAGGCCCATTTTGACAGGTATAATCAGGTTGTACCTGAAATTTTGAGTTGGGTCTTGGGGCCTTTGGGCCTTAACCTGTTGATTTCAAAGGCCTATTAAAGACTTCAAGTTGCATTGTTAATTGGTTAGATGACAAGGCCAATTTCACTGACAAGTTTGAATTTTGTCTTATAGGGCTGAACCCAAACTAAGACGTATCTTGAGCCCACCCTTAACAGAACCAGGCTCACGTAGAAAGACAAGTGGGCTAAAACGGAAATGTAATCTGGATCAAGGCCTACAGAGGAACCCACTAGTAATGGCCGAGAGAATGTTCAAGTCTACAAGAATAAGACCCAATAGGACTTTTAAATAAGAATACATCCTTTATAATATCCGATACAAATATATAAAAAATTTTACTAACAAAGGAAATAATTTTACATGCATAGCCTATTTATTTGAAATATGTAAATTTTAAATAATTCTCATGTGTCTACTAATCAATGTAAATTTTTATTTTCGATATTGAAAGAACAAATTTATTAGATTTGATTATTTTTATTTATACATTTTACAAATTTCATACAAGTTCAAATTAAATTAGGTAAGGATTTCTAATTGTCAAAAGTAAAATACGATTATGTCCAATTTCTATTTCTCAATTTTATCAATAATAAACAAGTCTTTCTCCGTCCAAAACCACATGTCATATGAATCCAACGAATCAATAAACAAAAGAGGGCTACCGATAAGTAATATATGAGGATGCTTTCAGATAATGGAATTATAACTAAAATTAGCAAGTCTTGAGAGACCCATGGCTGCATATCATTGACAGCATGACACCACAGCAAAAAGCAAATAATGATTCTACTCTGACCGGCCTTATTTTGATGATCAACCAGAACTAGTAGTAGTTAGGCAACTCAAAGTGTTTCCTCAAATGTTAGTTTAGCACTTGCATCTGAAAGATGAAAACAAATGGGTAAGGCTAAAAAACTGTCATGTCAAGGAAGTAACCCGAACCACTCAAGAAAGCCCTAAGAGAAAGTATAAATCTCTTTTGTTAGACATGCCTGCCAGACAGATATTTCAACTTGCAAAGATCCAAACGATTAAAATGAGTAACATACAGCTGGTTAATTGCTTCTCTGAAAGAGAAGGGCTGCAAACTACTAGTGTTTGAAATATGAAGAAGAATATGCTAGAACCTTCCCCATCAAACCTACATATAAACTAGAGAAACATGAAAAATAAATTAGGGGATGTACCTTTACCACTAGCATCCAGTTTAGAGACAATAAGATGACCATAAGCATCCACGCTTCCCAATACTAAGTAACCAGTGCCTGCAGACATTGCATCACAGTTTGAACAAGTGTAGAACACTCATATATACTGTAGTTCAATAGCACCGACATCAAGGTTCCATAAAGCAAGTTTGATGCAGCATAATCAGAATAAAATACCAATCGGATCCAAAAGATTTAAAAGGATTTAGCCCCTTATAATTATTCAGAGCCACTAAACCATTTCTGAGGGAAACAAAAACAACAAATAAGTAAAGATGGCTTACCATGTGAAGTAAGAAAGAACTACAAGAAAACATTCACAAACGAAAGCAATGCATGAGCCAACACTACTTGGCATTTCAAGGTTAGAATTATTAACAAATTCAACCTCACCGATGCAAAAAACAGCTAAAAATACAGCTGGAAGTAAAACTTATGCAGGTTTGATTAGGGCTGTGCAAACTGAAAACCGAATCAATCTGAGGTTAAGATAACCAAACTATTTGATTCGGTTTCATATTTTGTGCTCATATCAGACATTATCCAAACCAACCCGCACCTATCATTCCATCAAATAATAAAATACAGCTCATGCATAAGTGAGATTTGACATTGGCTTTTGACTAGATTTGAATGCAAGTAACATGAATACAGTGAGACCAGGGCGCATTCTTTGTTTTTTCAACTATTATATAATCTTATAATTTCTCTATCTTATTTCTTTCATTCCAGTTTTTTAGTTCAGAATCTCTTATCACTGCTGGCTTCTTTCTCTTAAGCAACATTTTTAACATTAAACTTTCTTATTGCTCATATTGCTCAAGCTTCTTTCTTCACAAAGCACTGCCTGGAGATATCACAATTCTAGCTCTATATTTAAAATCTTCTTTCACCCTCTCTTTTTCTGCAAGGTTGGGGATCAGATCTAATACTTGAGAGATCACATTCGAAATCTTTTGATTTAAGATGGCTTGCTTCTGGGGCCAGCTTTGTGATTTTTATTTGATTCAGGGGCAAAGATTTCAGAAAGGGTTCAATAAGGAATTGCATATCTGAAATGCACTAAATTCAGGCGATGTGATGAAGACAAAAAACCTGAGAAACTGAACCGAAATAATCAACTAATTTGGTCTCAGTTACACTTAGTTTTTGTTACCTTTCAATGTGGTTTCAGGTTGGTGTACAAGAAAAAAGAAGGATTTGGGTTACACTTAGTTGCATTTTGAATAGTCTTAAAAAATGGGTTCGAGAAGAGTCATGAGCAAGAGAAAGATGTTGGTGTACAAGAAAAAAGAAGGATTTGGGTCCATGTTGTCATATATGCTACTATTCATGTAACAGGGCATTTTCAGGTATCATAAAGTGCCACATAAAAGCGAGAAATAAATACCACTAAACCAAAGCAAAAGAAAAAACATGAAGCCTTATTTTCATCTAGCAGCCATAAAAACCATCAAATTGTGAAGAATAAAGGAAGGAAGGTTCGAGAGTGTGACAAATGAGCAGCCATGGTTCAGGCCTGTGGCCTCTAGGCTATTCAAAATGTAACTCAACATAGTAATAGTCATATCAGAGTACTAAAAAGTGTGATATCCTACACTTACCATGCAGAAAGCAGTATAACAGAACTTGTACAACCTGCAAATTGTTAACAACATGTTTGGCCTGGCTTTTGTTTTAACTTAAAGGCTATTATAAAGAGCTTATGAAAAAAAAAAAAAACCTTTTAAAATTAAGCTAAAGTTGTTTGGTAAATTTACTTTTTATAAGCTCTTATTTATATATAAGTTGTTTAGCTAAATAACTTATATAAACTCTAATTTTCGTTAAAATTACCGTAAAGGGTATTTAATAAATAACTTTTTATTAATCATGAATTTCTTTATTCAACATAAAAAACTTAATTTTATTTTTTATCTATTCAAAATAATTTTTGAAAATATTAAAAGGATTTTTATATAACATAAAGTTTATAATTAATAATAAATCATAAAAAAAGAGTTCCACAAAGAATTTATAAGTAACATATAATTTATAAATAATTTTTTATTGAATAATAATAAATAAATAAAATCAAGAGAAAAAAATTGAATCAAATAAAAAAAATGAGAGATGAAATAAAGTAGTGAGTTGATTACTAAAACTAAGAACCCTAACAATGGAGGAAAACCCAAAAAAGAAGAAGAAAAGTCTAAAGTGGTAATAATAATTCAAGAAAATCACGTTTAGCTATTGATTTCCTTACTAATAAAGTTCACCTCCGTGAACAATATTATCTCAACAACCATAATAAACAAATATTATCTCAATTTTCATCTAATTTATCTAAACAACCATTGATTTATTTAATTAATTATTTCAATCATAATCATCAAATATTATATACATCATAAAAAAATTAACAATAAATAAACATCACATAATTGTCATATCAAACAAAAAATTAAAAAATATCAACTAATAAAGAGAGTTTTCAAAGTACAAAAAAAAGATAGAAAATAAAATGAAAAACAAAATAGAAAGAAAAAAAAGAAATAATACTTGAATGCAGTTTTAAATTTTAGATCTTATTTTTTCTTAATTTTTGTAAGAACAAAAAAAGCCTTAAAATGATGATTTACAAAAAAAGAGAAATGAGAGGAAGATTGATAGGGAGAGAGAGGGAGTTTTTTTTGAAAGGGAGAATCTTTTTGGAAAAATAGCTCTCCTAATAAGCTGCCGTATTCTTTTTTTAAAAAAAAAAAAGAGAAGAGAAAACTGCTAATTGGAACTTTTTTTAGCTCTTCTTTTTTAGATTTTATTCTTTAAAAAAAAAGCTACTTTTTTTTAAAAAGCTTTTTATGAAATCTTGTTTGGCCCAATTTCTGCTTTTAAGTAATAGATAAGTTAAAAATAAACCAAGCCAAACAGACACTAAGTCAAAAACCTCAAAATGTATGAACTCTCGATACAACACAAAAGATAAAGAATCTAAAATGTTCTCAGAGATTAGAGCTGATACTTCTAACAATATACAGATAGTGAAGCTATGAGTTTTAATAGAAAACTATTCCACAGCCACTATCAGTACTATGCACAGTGATAGGACAATAATAATAATAATAGTAATAATAATAATTGAAATTACACAAATAAAAGATATATCTAGAACTGCCTTGGGACACAAACAAAAACAAAAGTAAAAAATCAGCCTCAACCAACTGCAAAAATTTAATATTAGTTAAATGTGTGTTTGTGTGTGGAAGAGGAATTGCTCAATTTGCAGTTCTCATATGCTTAAGTAAAATTTCACTAAACATGTTAACTAGTTATAATTTGGAGATATATATGGCACCAATAAATTCCATAACTCAAAATCTAAACACACACCATGTGCCCTTTGGACTAAGGGTAACCTCAATTTTTTGTCTTCTGTTTTTGGCCAAAGATTACTATCTGACTTTCAAACCCATAAAAGTGCAATTCAAAAGAGTGCCTCAGATCTTATAGCTTTGGCAAGATCATTTACAGCTCACGTAATGGTACTCACCAAAAGCCTCTCACACACCACCAAAGATACACTGCGAGAGAGAGAGAGAGAGAGAGATTGAATGACGGAGGTGGTGCGTAAAAGCTAGAGATGAATTAAAAACCAGAACCTCCAAATCAAAATGAGCTTTTCCATCATTGGGCAAAAAGCATTAATTGTAGTGTAGGATCTCACAGTGACCCCAGACACAAATATCTAATAACAGCAACTAACTCAAATAGAAAAAACTATGATCTACTATGACAACTAGTTAAAGGAATTTGCTTTAAGCAACTAATAACTATAACTTTAGAGCACTAACCTGAAAGGCCCATAACAACACTTAAAGGAAGATATAATAAAAACTCGTTTTACAAAACTGCAATGCCTTTATGAGTATCATAATCAAAAGACAGTGAAGCCCATGATTTTATAAAAATACACAGCAATAATGACAACAATAGCAGCAGAAGCAGCAGCATAAACTTTCCTATAATGTAGTCACTATAGAATAAAATCACAACCCAAAGATTTCCATGGTACACAAAGCTAATTATGCAATTATGCATTCCAGACAAGATTCAAAATAATTAAAAAAACCCCTCATATCTCACAGATAAATTTGGTCATCCACAGTATTAAGTAACTGGTTCTAAAGACCCTTCACACATCATCATCCATGTCAATAGGAAGATATATAGATATATAACCAGTCAGAGTGAGAGAGAGAGAGAGAGAGAGAGAGAGAGAGAGAGAGCTACTTTGGTATTTTGTTTGTTTTTGACGGTGATTGGTGATGACAATGACAGAGATGATAATAGCAAATGCTCAAATGAGAATCAGAAATAACTGCTCCATTCAATTAATGTTCTATCATTGGGCTAAACACCAAATACAAAAAGTATGCTACAAATTAGGTCCAGAAAGCTTTGCTCAAAAATGTTAGAAAAACTCAAACTCAAATAACAGAATGCATTAATGTTGGGAAGAAACTCCAGTTTTGAAATATCATCATTGAGCCTGAAACATCAAAACCTGAAATTAAAATTGCCAGGCTCATCTATACTGTAATCAATCAAACTCCATAAATATTCATTGTATGCAACTAATCTCTAATCCACACTGCATCTAAAACATTTTATTAAAAATTTTAGAAAAGGAAAAACAATTTCCAGTTGAAAGATTTACAACCCATGTGATATTCTATGGAAAAGGAAATACCCTCTGATCTCATCAGTGTCATATTCAAACAGTAGTGACTCTCACGATTTTAATAAAAGCCAATCCACACCTTCAGGGATAAACAACAACAACAAGAACAGGTTGGCGAAAGCAATGATGAAGGTTCAAATGAAAATCAAGACAACTGCCTGAGGTAATGAATCTCATCATTGGCCACACATGTCAAAGCAGTCGAAATTTGTTATGCATATATTTACATCATATATTAAAAAACAGTTGACAAGCTAAACTTAATAGCACAAAAAATTAAATATTCAAGGATTAGCAAAAAAACACGCACAAAGACAAGCTAATTCAAAAAGAAACAGAATATTGACAAGTCTTGCTCGCAGACAACTAAAAGTTTCATGCTTTACACAGCAACGATTGAAGAAGAGGAAGAAGCTCACATTGGCGGAACAAACATAAAAAGTGCATCCAGAAAAGCAAAATAGAGTTGATTTGTCCCCGAGCAATTACATTAAGCATTAAAAAAAGATCTCAACTACTATTAGTCCCAGCTCCCAATGAGCATACTACTGGCGTTTAGTAGCATTGACATTTCTAACTGTAGTCAGCGTAGAACAAAACCAGACACCCAAAGATTTTCATGGTAGGGAGCTGCTAATTACTCAATTACATGAAATTCATATGCCACGGAAACAAAAGCAGCATGATAAAGACAAAGATTGAAAATCATGCAACCAGCCTTCAGATCTCATAGCTATAAATGATCATTCGTAGTTTTAAGTTTTAACCAACTGATTTTCGTCAAGAGCCTTCGCCACATCGGCAGCCGTGTCCATACGAAGAAAGAGAGAGAAAGAGCAGTTCTTCATATGCACCAAAAGGAAGAAAAAGAAACAGAAAGCAAGATGCTGTTGATGCCATTGATGATAGCAAATGGCCAAAGCGAAAATTAGAGATAACTGCTTCAGTTCAATGATATTTCAATCATTGGGCCCAACACCAATACAGAAAAAAAAGAGTATAATTCTGCAAAAATGTTACAGTTTTTGAAACATTTGAATTGAATCTGCAACATCAAAACTTGAAATTCGTAGCTGAAAGGCTCTTCCATAAAGTAATCAATCAACAACAAAGAAGAATAAAAAGAACTAACAAAAAAAAGGCTCACCTCATGCATCCCTCTATGGTTCTGCTATCATTGGACAAAGAGCATCGAATCTTATAGAATGAACAATAAAAATCGGGTTTCCCTCTTCACCCAAAATAATTTTAAAAAAGGAAGAAAAAGTGGGCTAAAAATAGGATGCGATACCTTTAGGAGTTGCAGAGGGATGGGCGAGACGAAGTACAAGCTTTCAAGCAGAGGCGAGGTTGACGGACAGCCCAAATGGAAAAATGGGCTCCTAGTTGGTCACGGAATGCTGGAGTTGCAGTCAATTGGACCGGAGCAGTGATTCAATTGAATCAAACCTAATTTAGGGGAAACATTTGATCCAATCAGTTATTGAATCTGTTGATCTAACAGTTAGATCTAATTAGTTTATTTAGTTATTTCGCAGTTTTAAAATTTTTAAATTGAATGAATCAAAATATCAAATTAATATAAATAATTATATTTTTTATATTCTTTTAATTGTTAGATAGTCTATGTGAGTGAATGTGAAAGCCAACTCATGAAAGATATTCAAGTTAATGATATACAATGGTTGATTGTCTTGTGTTAGATAGTTTTATTTTGTAGATGTTAATTTTATTATCTTTGTTAGGTTGAATTTTGAATGTTAATTTGATGGTTTATGTAAAAAGGTATTATTATATTAGTGAAAAAACAAATGTTATGTTTTTTTTTTTCATGTTCAGATTATTTGTATATTTTATAATTATAGATAGAGTTTAAAATTTTCATATTATAATTTGTAAAAAAATGATGAAATTTTAATCATTTAGGTCCAAAATTGAACCAATTTCATATTTAATCAGTTCGATTTTCTTTTATATTTGATCTATTCTAATCGATTTTTTTAAAATATTTGATTTATTTAATTTTTAATTATGATAGATCGAACCGACTGAAATGCTCAACTCCTATCCACCAACTTTTTTAAACATAATTCAACATAGTCAAAATAGCCATTAACAAGAGGAAGGTCTATATCGATCTCTTTTGAAATGACCATTTCATAAATAAAATGCAATTATAAAAAGGGAAAAGGAATAAAGAATAATAGTTATTCCATTCCCTTAACAAAATAAGTCATAAAAATGCAATTGAAAATAACCCTAAGATCTCATAGTTATGGCAAGATCATGCACAATTCACTTTAAAGGCATTCATCATTAGCTTTTCACGCCTCACCAAATATAATATACATACATACATACATACATACATACATACATTAACACAAACACATATGTATACAAAGCAAAAGTCAAAGATGAATTAAAACTAGATCCATTCAATTAAGAATGAGTTTTTCATCATTGGGCAAAATGCAAGGACAAGACTCAAATGTTAAAAACCCTATATAACTTCATAGAAAGAATTATGATATACTAAAAAAATATAAAGCAAAAAACATAATGTTTACAATGGCTCTAATCAAACAAAGGCCCATAATAATATTTATAAGGAATATATAAATAAAAAAAAGCCAAAAGATGCTCAAATTTCATTAATATCATAATCAAAAGTTATGAAGCTCATGATTTTCACAAAAACCAATCTACAATCTTCACATATAAAAGGAAACAATAACAACAAACAATAAAAGTAATGACAGAGAATCAAAATAAGAACCATGGAAACCATCCAATCTACTAATTTATCATAGTTGTGCACATGTAAAAGCCTTTGAAATTCATTAACCATATATTAAATAGAAAAAGCAATGAAAGATTGACTA
Organism: Theobroma grandiflorum; assembly: GCA_036013995.1. NCBI lineage: Eukaryota > Viridiplantae > Streptophyta > Magnoliopsida > Malvales > Malvaceae > Theobroma > Theobroma grandiflorum. The sequence goes on from CP142126.1 coordinate 14,655,070, forward strand.
GCTAGATTTAATAGAACCAAAGTGAATCACTAAGGATTAGCATATGACATACTTTTGTAAGTACTAGTAGATAACATGAATAAAAGTACTATTTTAGGTGAGACAATAGTTGGCAAGAATTTCTCACAAAGAACTAAGGTCACATTTGTTTTATGCTTTTTCACAATCTAAATATTTCATCCTTTGCACAGTAGCAATTCAAGGAGAGCTAGATACTCACATCAATGAAATAGACATGAAAAGTGCATCCAAAAGGACATTATCAAAGTTCAATTAAACTATCATCAAGAAAAAATTCTCTTAAAACATAAAGAGGTACTGTAGTTTACCTAAATTCTATGAAAGGCTTCAATTATTTTATCTAGCAACCAAAAACTGAATTGTGGATATTGTAATTGCAAACAAGATATATTTAGTGAGATTGACAAAATTCAAATTAATGAAAAACTCATGCAAACCATCCTAACAAGAATAGTATTGTCAATATATAACATTACATTTCTATACTATAGTCATTAAAGAACAAAATCAACAACCAAAAAACTTCCTTGGTAGACAATTGATCTTAATTATGCATTTCAGTGAAGGGTAGGTATAAGTATGATCAACATATCAATCATACGCAAAGAAAATAAAAACAACATTGTAGTCTGAGATTCAAAATGATTAGTCAAAACCTTTAGACTTATAGCTGTGTATGATCATTCCCAGTATTAACAACTAATTCTCATTAAGAGAATTTATGCATCATCAACCTTATCAATAAGAAATGAAAGAGAGAGAGAGAGAGAGAGAGAGAGAGAGAGAGAGAGAGAGAGAGCTGATGATGACAATGATGATGATGATGATGACAATAGAGATGATAGTAAAGGCTCTAAATGAAAATAAAAAAAACTACTCTATTCAATGAGTTTTCCATCATTGGGCAAAAAGCTAAAACCTCAAAACCTAATTGAAAACCACCAAAATTAAAAAGAGCAAGCTATAGTATGTGCAACATAAAATAAAATTGAATAAAAATGTGGGTTTCCTCAGCAGTACACAATGGAAGCAATTGCAATAATAGAGACTTACTTCAGCATGCCAAATGAATCAAAGCAAAAAAAAAAAAAAAACAATGTACAGTGCTAACTTTAACATTCCCTATTAATAAATTTGACATTTTGCTAGCGCGACTTGTTTGTGAACATAAACAAAATTAACATTACAACATAATTTTCAAAAAAAGGAAAATTAGGGCGACCTAGATAAAGCGTTCTAGGCTGCATGTACATCAAGATCATAGGCTTTTTCTAAGAACATTGCTAAAAGTGCTTATATCATCTTTCTTCATAAAACCACTAATGAGTAAAAGAAAAAAAAAGAAATGATTAATAAGTCAAACAAAAAAAAAGGGTATTTTGTAAAAGTGATAAAAAGACATGGGAAGCCCTCAGATCTCATAGCTTTGAACAAATCATTCATGGTTTTTTTATGCTAATGGTAGTTCCTCCAAAACCTTTATACACCACTACTCATACAAATGTGTATATGTATGTATGGATGTATATATGTGTATAAAGTGGAATGTGATAGTGGTGGCATTGGTGGCAATGGTCAAGATGGTGGTGGTAAGTAAAGGCTCCGAAGAAAACAAAAACCAAAGCAACTGCTCTATGTCTTGGTTTCTACATCATTGGGCATATTATCAAGAGTCTAAAATAGTTGACAAAATGAAAATGAAAGATATTTAATAAAGAAAGTAGTAAAGTGATAACTGAAATGGTGTTGGAGGAGGTATAGCTTAGGGTTTATAAGGAGACAAAGAATTAAATTATTGAATTGCCATTAGTTTGAGAGGGAAATATCATATTGTACTTCAAATTTTGAGTTGGGTCCTTGGGCTTTTGGATACATCCTCTATAATATCTTATAGAGGATACTTGAAATAAGAATAAGGCCCAATGGTACTTTTAATAAGAATACACTATCTATAATATCTTATATAAATATATAAAAAGTTTTAGTTAACGAAGGAAATCATTTTACATGCATAGCCTATCTTTTTAAGACATGTAAAATTTAAATAAATCTCATGTATCTACTAATCAATGTAAATTTTTACTTTTGATATTAGAAGAACAAATTTATTACATTTGATTATTTTAATTTGTACAGTTTACAAATTTCATACAAGTTCAAATTAGATTATGTAAGGATTTCTAATTGTTAAAACTAAAATACAATTTTGTCAAATTTCCTTATTTTCTTTAAGAAAAAAAAGAGTGTCTATCTATGTATTCTTATGTATACTTTTATTTATAAATAAAAATAATTCACGCATTGTACGAGTTAAAAATTAATATTACTAGAGTATTCCCAGGTGATACACTTGTGTGATATAGGCAAAACAATATTTGTTGAAATATATATATCTACATTTTAATAATCATATGATGCTTACTTTACATAAGCATCATTAAGTTATTTATGAACTAGAATGTGTACAGAAAAGGTCAAATGTTGCATAACTATTTAAGTGGTAATCTATTTAAGAGTAGTTAATGTAGGTTGCAACATACAACATATAGGAACACACAAAATACATGGTAAGTGACTTTACTTAGTGATTTCGATGACCCTAACATTTGCTCTCTGTTAAGCATCTTTCCTATTGTGACAAGAAGCATTCTATTCTCTATAAAACTGTCAATTTGATCAGTCCTTGCATTATCAAGCAATTTGAACCTATACATGATGTTACCATAGGAGTTATGAACGAAAAGTTTCAGTTTGCAACCACATGGTTATGAACAAAAGTTTATAAAGAAGGTTGAAAATGTTTTATACTTAGTTTTGTATTTTTTGATTGTTGATTCTACTTAATGATTGGTTGTTGTTAGCTTTAAAGTATTGAGTTTGGAAACAGTTCTTTAGGAACTTGATTGTTAAAGTAGTGTGGCCTGAGATGGAGTAGTAGCAAATAAGGGGAGACAAAGTTGGTCTTGAATTTGATTGCAATCAAAGAGTTTAAAATTGATAACTTGTTTGATTAATTAAGGTTCTAGTAGCTTCAAAGAGTGTCATTTTGTGAATAGTCTTTACTGTTGGTAGTTTTGCAATTATTGACTCTTTTAACTTTTTCGGTGGTCTTCTAAAAGCTACAAACTCTATGTTGATAGTATCATCTTGAATAATGGTTTGTATTCAACATCTAAAATATCATGAATAATAGTTGTCCATATATATTGTGATAATGCAGTAACCATATTTGCAATGAATTAAAAGAATGAAAAAGAAATTTATCTCCAGTGTGGATGTGTAAACTGAGGTATAGTGAGAAATTGATGCACATATAATATCAAGTGAAATATGTAATTGAAATCTTTATTAAACTTTTATCGTATAGTAGAATATATTTTGCAGATGTGATTCCTAATCTATTTCAAGTAGACCTACAATAATTGCAAAGATATAATTTTTGGATACGAATATCACTATGAAAGTTCAATAATTAAGTTTGAGAAAAGTTTAGACTGAGGTCAATTAAAGTTTTTTTATGCTGTGTTTGCTAAAACTATTTATGATATAAAGAAATCGAATCTACTAAGCATGATTAATGAATAATTGCTTTTCTTATTCAAATTAAGTTCGATGAAGTCATGGAAATGTTAAGATATATTTTGTTTAGCAAACAACAATTATAATTATATTATTATTTACTTGAGTTCTTCAATGCAAACTTCATGTTTCTCGATGTCACTTGTTCTGCTATGCAAACGAACTTTTTTAACAATTGTCATTGATTTTAAAACTCTAATAAAGTCTAAGAATGATAAAGATATGTGCTAAAACAATGTTAATAATAATTGTCTGAACATAAGTTTGAAAATGAATATGGCAAAATGATATTATCAATAAGTTGAATTATCAAAGAATATTTATAGATGTGTGCAAGTATGGGCCTTGAAAGAATAAGTCATACAAAATGTATAAAAATGACAGTGATATAAAAAATTAGTGAAAGTTTATCTTTCGCAAAGTTTAGAGCAATATTTGAAATGGTTAATCTTGTCAAAATCACATCATTGCAAACTTTGCCATTCAAGTCTTTGAATGCTGTGAAAACAAAGTAATATAAAAGGTGTGGACTCAAGTCTTCTTGAATATTTGAAGTTGAGTGTTTCTTGTGAACATGACGATAGTGTTAGTAGAAATCGTATTAAAACAATTCTTCTGACCTTGAAAGGAGGTTCAAACTGTTTTGAATCAAAGCTTCTATAATGAAATGCAAGATATTTTTCTATGAAATGATAGAAAATTAAGTGAATTCAATAGTTTTGAAATTTAAATGAAAAATAATTTGTTAGAAATAGTGGATAACTGTATCCCATTAAAATGTTATAAGTAATTGAAAATCATGTTTTTGTAATATAGTTATTTACCTGTATGTCAGTGGCCAAGAAATCAAGGTTGAGTAACACTTGAGGTCGAGGGGGATCTATCGATTCCCATAAGCAAACTATTCTAATTTTTCCTAAAGTATTTTGTAAAGCCCGACTTTATAAAATATGTGCCATATTATCCATGTGCTGGATGGAATGTTTGCATACTCGAATGCCTCGGAAAAACATTAAAAATCGATATTGTACCTAGTGGTACAATTGAGTCGATTTAAACCTCAAACAAGTTCAAATGAAGATTTTAAGATGAAATTAAGAATTTTAAAGTCCAGGAATAACTTAAAATAATGATATGGAGTTTGAGGACTAATTTGGAGTGAAACTGAAATTTTCATGGTATAGGGGTAAAATGGTAATTTTGCCACCCGAGGACAAAATGGAAATTTTTAGAAAAGATTTTGACCACATTTGACTTATTGGAGTATGATTTGAGGTTGAGAAGTGAAAATTGTATTTTCAGTATTTTTCGGAGCATAGGGGCAAAATCATCATTTTGCCACCCCGGGGGTAAAATTGTAATTTTTCACCACCCAACACATATCCAACACATGGATTACACTTATTATTATTGTGGATGAGTGAGGAATTATGTGTGGTGGAGATGGAATACTTAATTATTAAGTTATGAAAAATGGACCAATAAAAAAATGACACGTGGCACATTTTAAGCCATTTAAATATTATCCTTTAAAAAGCAAATTTAAACCCATTTTCTTCACTTCATTTGGCCCGCCATAGCTAAGCACAAAGGAGGGAAAGAAGAACAAAAAACCCTAGCCACCAAGATTCAAAAGAAAAGTGTGAGAATTCTAGGAAACAAGTGATAAAGTTAAAATTTCTTGATTTTGTCTAGTGATCTATCATTCTTGTGCATTATTTTCCATTTTAAAGGGTTGAGAATCAAAATCTCATGATGGTGTTCTTGCTGGTCAAAGCTTTAGAGAGAGGTTTTGATGCTTGAATTGGTTAGATTTCAATAGATGTTAGTGTTTTTAGTTAGTTTGTCATGTTTGGAAAGAAAATTAAGTGAGAAAATCACAAGTTCTTTAGTAACCCATCGAGGTCGAATTTTATGAAGTGAATATTGGAAAGGAATTTTGTGACTTTTTATGTTAATTGGTTAGGATTTAATGGTTTTAATAAATGGTGGTGATGGAAACCGAAAATGATGATATTTAGCATGAAACCACAAATTTCATATTAAATCCTCATAGGCCGAATTTCCTATGTGAATTATTGGTGATGAAATTGATTGAATTTCAAGTGATTTGATAAGAAAATAATGGTTTATGGTGTGAGAATTAAAGATTTATGGTGTAAGAATGTAGCTTGAAAAATTTTAGTGTTAGTGGACACACCTTGGTCGATTATTCTAAAATGAAATGTGAAGGTGGTTGTGAGACCCTGTCGAATTTGTTAAAAGCCAGTATTATACCTAGCGGTACAATTAAGTAAATCGAACCTTGAACTAGCTCAAATAGAAATTCTAAAAGGAATTTGAAAATTTCAAAACCCACAAAATGGCTTAGAATAGTGATTCGGAGTTCAAGGTCCAGTCTAGAGTCAATCGGAAAAATTGATCGGTTAGGGACAAAACGGTCATTTTACCATTTGATGAATAAATAGAGATTTTTAACCAAGATTTGATCACATTGGGCCAAAAATAATTATATGAAATACAGTTATGATTATCGGAGTATAAAATGATGTTTAGCAGTGAAAAATTATGATTCTCGATATTTTTGGAGTACAAGGGTAAAATAGTAATTTTACCACTGGATAACCAAACGGGAATTTTTTTGAAAAGATTTTTACCCCATTTGGTTAAAATTGATTAATATTGGTGTTATTTGAGGATAAAAAGTGAAAATAATGTAATTCCGGTACATTTCGGAGTATAGGGGTAAAATCATAATTTTACCATTTCGGGGGCAAAACGGTAATTTTTCACCACCAGAACATATTTTTCCAGCCATGGTAATCTTTTGATCATATTTTGATTTAGAATAATCATGTGGCGGAAAATTATGAAAGAAAAAGTAAAAAAAGTTAGAAAAATGGGCAGTTAAGCATGCAACACGTGGCATGCTTGATTATTTTATTATTAAGGCATAAAAATCAGCCCATTAAATCCCTAATTCCCTCACATATTCGGCCTAAGCATCCAGCAACAAGAACAAAGGAAGAACAAAGGGAAAAACAAGAAAACCTAGGTGGAAAATCAAAGAGAAAGTGAAGAAATCAAGGAAACAAGCTAGGTAAGTTAAAAATTTTTTAAATCTCCTTGATACCTAGCTAATCTATGCTTTTGTTCTTGATTTCCATGGTTGAATATTGAGATATCATGATGAATTCAATTCTGAAAAAGTGGGTATGGAAGAGGAATTGTTGTTGGAATAATTTGATTTTAGACTATGTTGATGTTTAGAAGTAGTTAAGCATGGTTATGAACAAAAACACAAAAGAAACATTCAATTTCTCTAGGACTCTTTGTTGGCCGAACCTAGGGTATTGAGAATCCATGAGGAATTGTTTCATTTCAAATGAAATGATTTCATTTGAAATGAAATAAATTAGAAAATGACAAATTAAAGTGAAAAAGTTTAGTAGGAAAAATTTCAGTGCTAATGCATTGTAATGGCTGAATTTTTTCATAAAGAAATGGAAAAGTTTAAATGCTGAAATTAGCACTATTTAAATGGTATGTGGTGAATTAAGGTATTAGAAAAAGAATGGTGCAATTTGGTATCAAATCGGACGCATTGGCCAATTTATCGGATAATCGACCGAATTAGGTCAACACCACGTTTAAGGGAGTGACCGAGTATTTTATCCATCTGTATAGAAATTAGGTTAATTTTATACCTAATTAGCACTAATATAGTAATTAAATTATTGTGCTGTTTGTCAAGGTGGTGAGATTTCTGATAAAGGCAAGAAAATTGCACTCGAGGATTAGCAGTCGAAGCGCTCGAATTCGACTATCGAAAAACCTGTGAGTGAATTTGCATCTCAAAAATGGTTTTGGGAAATATGAACTTATTGAATAAAATGCTTGAATGATTTTATTCAATCTTCTTTAAAAGAATGAGTACCATGGAAACAAGCTTTTCGTGAAATATTATTTTATTGATGTGAAATTCTATTGTGTTGAATATTGCTCATCTATATGATTGTGATGCATCTGTGTACCTTTATATGGTGCTTACATGTATTGTTAATAAATTATATGAAATCAATGTAATGGTATGCAATGTGGGGACAGCGATACGTAGTGCCCACAATCTCCTAGAACTTTAGAATTGAGCAAAGTGGGGACGGCGATGCATAGCTCCCACGATTCTTAGAAAATTTGAGTTGAGTAAAGTGGGGACGGCGATACGTAACGCCCACAATTTTCAAAAAAATTCAGAATTGAGCAAAGTGGGGACAGCGATACGTAACGCCCACAATTTTTAGAAATTATCACGCTAAACTTTGGTGAAGCGTGATTCGCTGTCCAGGGGCTTGCAGGGACGACGATACGTAACGCCTGCAAGTGCTCAGATAAATGTCTTTGTGTATATATATATGATTGCTCATGTCTTTGTGTATATATGTGATTGTATGGTATGTGAATTGCCTTAAATTGAGAAAAAAGGGTTTTACACGAAACCCTTGTATGGATGAGCAAAATCCTCATGCAGCGACGGTTTTGATTTCACTTCGCTGCAGTAGAAATTCCGCTACAGCGATAATGGTCGATTTTGCTATCTAGCTAAAAAAAAAAAATCTTGGGGTAAGTGGAAAGGGTTTAAATATTAGTTAGAAAGAAAAATTGTCTCGTTTTCAACTGGTGCATCATGATTGTCAAATTTCCTGATTGAGATTGCTTGTTCCCTTCTAGTATTCACTCACTGAGTTTCGTACTCACGTTTTATAAAATTCATGTTTTTAAATCAGGAGACTGTTGGACCCTAGATCGAGGAGTCCCCGTAGTGCATCTCTTGGTTAGAAAGTGGGTATTCAGTAGCAACCCATTTCTTTTATTGTAAATGTCTCCGCTGGAAGTCATGTGTCTTTTTGTATTGTGAATACAATCTAACTATGTGAATATGTGTATGCAGTGTAAATTGCTAAATACATGACTAGTATAGTGCATGTATATTCTATTGATAATGCCATTGTTAATTGGCTTTGTATGCACATTGGGTGCATCACATGTGTTTGCATCACACCGTCGTACGATAAGTAAAGTAAATGGATAGGCTTGCTTCGGTTTAGTGAGCTATGCTCATCGGGTCCTTGCGTCGGTCATGCCCCGGGAATTGGGTCGTGACGTGGTTTTGCCACATTTCATGTTAATTGACTAGTATTTGATGAATTAGAGTATTGAAAGAGAAATAGAATTAATTGGAGTTAAATTGGACACATTGGCTAATTAATCGGGTGAAAAAAATCAAATGAGGCCAATATCGATTTATTTAGGTATATAATAGAATTTAGAAAATATACCGTATCTAGATAGTCACCCAAGCATTTCATATTTCATTTTACGCATTAGTATAGAGCCTGATTTGATTTTATATGAATTTAGCACCAATTCAGTGAATTATTTGTTGTGCATTATGGATAGGTGGTGAGCAAACTTGTGAGACCCTGTCAAATTTGTTAAAAACCGGTATTGTACCTAGTGGTACAATTAAGTAAATCGAACCTTTAAGAGGAATTTGAAAATTCTGAAACCCACAGAATGGCTTAGAATAGTGATTTGGAGTTCAAGGTCCAGTTTGGAGTCAATCGAGAAAATTGATTGGTTAGGGACAAAATGATCATTTTCCCATTTGATGATTTAATGGAAATTTTAGCCAAAATTTGATCACATTGGACCAAAAATAATTTTATGAAATACAGTTATGATTATTGGATTATAAAATGATGTTTAGCAGTATAAAATTGTGATTCTCGGTGTTTTGGAGCACAAGGGTAAAATGGTAATTTTACCACCGGAGTACTAAACGGGAAATTTTTTGAAAGGATTTTGTCCCATTTGGTTAATATGTATTAATATTAGTGTTATTTGAGGTTGGACAGTGAAAATAATATAATTTCAGGACATTTCGGAGTATAGGGGTAAAATCATAATTTTGCCATCCCGGGGGCAAAATCGTAATTTTACACCACCAGAACATATTTTTCCAGCCATGGTCATCTTTCGATCATATCGTGATTTAGAATAATCAAGTGGTGGAAAAAAAATGGAAGAAAAAGTCAAAAAGTCAAAAAAAGGGCCAATGGCATTATGCCACGTGGCAAACTTGTTTATTTTATTATTAAAGCTTAAAAAATCAGCCATTTCAACCCATTTTCTCTCTCTAATTTCGGCACACACCAGATTTAAGGGAAAGGAAAGAAGAACAAAGGGAAAAACCATAAAACCTAGGTGCAAATTCACTCACGCCAACCCACCACATGAAGGCGAACTTAGCTAACGCGAATGAACGACTGTCTTCTTCAAACGTAAAATATGTTTTATGTGAATATGAAATTTTTAACAGCCTTGGCGAGCTTGGATGGATGCCTCTGATCAAGGTGTCGCCGAGTATGAGTTTTGGCAGAAGCCAAGTTTTTAAGGAATTCATAAGCCATACTGATTATTTGAGTAAAAATGAATTTATTTCATCTAGTTGAAATAAGTTTGGAATGTTATAAATCAAAGTACGATGAAATGTTTTGATCGTCTCATTTTACTCGACTTTAGATATTTTGGGTGATATTTGTTTACTCACTGGGATTATAAAATCTTACCACTTTCATTTCTATCCATTTCAGGCTCAGGATAGTCAGTAGTTAGCCGATATCGTCAAGAGACAAATTTTGAAGTTGCAACCTTAGAAATCAAAGGTTTACCGACTCACAGCCTTAGTTCACTCTTGTCGTTCAGGGGCCCACGTGTCATTGTAAATTTAACTGCATACTCTGGATATATGTAAGAATTTATTTTATTTTCACGTCCCAAAAATTATTTATGGATTGTTCCATAAAATTTGCTTTACAAGAAAATGGAATATTTTATTAAATATTTTTATTATATTCTAATAGCTAAAATTTCATTTCAAATGAAGGTTTTAGATAGCAAAACTTATTTTTTTTTGTTATGAAATATGTGTTTTTACTCACACACTACATTTTTAGACGGTGTCAAAAATTTTGAGAAAAATGACGAAAATACCCCTGTGTAGTAGAAATTTCTTTTTGACAGATTTTGACTTGAAAATGATTACTATTTCTTCAAAGTAATTTTTTATTAACTATTGTTCACAGGGTGAGTGAGGAAACTGATATTAAAGCCTTGTGAGGTTTCGGTCGGCATTCTGGGAAATGAATGTCTCTCGGGACATCGCGACGGTTGTTACGGGCTCGATGGGAGCTCCAGGTCATGACATATTTTGTTGGTAAGGATGTAGATCACGTAAGAATTGATGAGTCATCACACTGTTATTCGCTTTTATTGTTTTTTATGGCAAATTATTTGTATAATTGGTCAAAAAGGATATGTAAAGAAACGAACATGACATAATATCTCGTAATTGTACGTAAACACCATATACGGAGCTTGTAACAAAAACAAAATTGATATAGGATAGCATGTCATAAACATATAACATGCACATACAAAACATATATAAGCCAGTGCGAAACATGCACGGGTGAAAGGTAGAAAATAATTTATGGATAAAGTTGTTGTTAATGAAAGCTTACTAAAAATAGAAAAAGAACAGAAAAGGCAGATGGGTTTTACAAAAGAAAAATAATGTAACAGAGAATAATGCCTTAAAACTATAGATCTTCAAGACAAATTACCAGAGCTAAAGATAAAAGTTTCAGAAGTTAAGATCCATTCAACATTAAAATAATAAAAATAAAAAACTTTTGCATGGTTGGAAACTTGAATCAACCAAAAACCAAACATAAGACACTTGGGTACAATAACTAATGTCTAATGATAAAAAAATTATAATGGGAAATCACAATTCTTAGCTTTACACAATACAATGGGAATCTTGGGAACTATTTTTTACTTGGAGAACAAAATAAACCCAGCATCACACAAAGAAAACAAAACGATAAATGAAAATGTAAGGTAAAAAACAAACCCAGCACTAGGAAAAAAACATTGTCGGTTGGAAAAAAAACTATAAATCTACTAAGAAAGACAAAAGAAATCAAATACAAAAACCTAAAGTAATATACAAAAGAGCAAAACCTATAAAAAATATAGTAATATTATGGAAAAAAAAACTAAAAACCCACCGAGAAAAACAAAAAAAATCAAATACTAAAACCTAAAGCAATATACAAAAGAGCACAACCCATAAAAAAATATAGTGAAATTCATCAGAAAACCCACATACAAAACACATATAAGCAAGCACGTAACATACAAAGACGAAAGTTAGAAAATTATTTATAAATAAAGTTGCTGCCAATGAAAGCTTAAAGACTATTTAGCTTGGTTTTTTTTCTAGCTTAAAACCTATTATGAAACTCTTATAAAAAATAATAGTTTTTGAGATTAAGTTAAGTTATTTGATAAATTTACTTTTATAAGCTCATTTTAATAAATAACTTGTTTGCCAAAACAACTTATATAAATTTTAATTTTAGTTAACATTATAATAATGAGTATTTAATAAATGACTTTTTATTAATCACGAATTCCTTTGTTCATAATGGAATGAGGGGTGATTTGCAGAGAGAGTGAGAGGAGAGATATGTTGATTGAGATAGAGGGGATATTTTTTGAGAAGGTTATGTTGGAATTATTTTTAATAAATGAGGACATTTTAAAAAAAATAATTTTTTTTTGAAAAGATAGCTTATTTTTAAAAGAAGATAAGAGAAAGCTTATATTTAGAGTTTTTTCTGAAGCTTTTTTAAAAAAAAAACGGTTTTTTTTTAGAGTTTCTCATAATCCTATTTAGCCCGATTTTTGCTTTTAAGAGATAGATAAGTTGAAAAAAGTCGAGCCAAACAAGCACTTACTAAAATTATAAAAAGAAGAGAAAAGGTAGATGGATTTTGTAGAAGAAAAGTAATATAACAAATAATAATGCTTTAAAACCATGGATCTTTGAAACACATTGGCAGAGCTAATGATAAAAGTTTCGAAACTTGTGATACATTCAACATTAAAATACTAAAAAATAAAAGATTTTTTCATGGTTGAAAACTTAAATCAACCAAAAACTAAACACAAGGCACTTCGACATAGTAATTAATATTTAATGGTAAAAAAAATGATGGTGGGAAATAAAAAATCTCAACTCTTAACCTTACACTTCATAATGCGAATCTTAGGAACTGTTTTATACTTGAAAAACAAAAAAAAACCCAGCATTAAACACAGAAAAACTAAAAAATAAATGAAAATTCAAGGTAAAAAACAAACCTAGCATTTGGAAAAAAGCATCGTCGATTGATATCTCCAAATACCAAATGGTGAAGCAAATTAAGCCCAACCTGCAACAAAATACATATGACAGAAACAAAACCCATAAATGAAAAGAAAAGAATGGATCAAAATGAGATAAACAGCACCCCAAAGAAAACAAAAGAGAGAAAACTTGAAGAAATAGTAGAAAAAAGAAAGAAAATAGCAAAAAGAAAGAAACACAAAGAATGAAGAGAAGGTTGTAAGGGCTATAAACAAATGGGGCAGAGAAATCAAAGAGAATTAGGATACTGAAGAGAAAAATACCAAAAGGATGAAAAAAATCAAACAAAACCTCCACTTGCAAAACAAATCCCAACTTAAAATCAGCATCGATGTAACCCTAATTAGCAAGGCGATGCGTCACCTAATTGTGTAAACAAAGGGAGTAGAGAAATCAAAGGGAAGAAAGGATATTGAAGAGAAAAAGATAAAAATTGATGAAAAAATGAGGCAAAACTCGTAGCTGCAAAACAAAGCCTAACTTGACGTTAATGAAACCCTAATTAGCAAGGCCATGCATCACCCAATTGAAGTTTTTTGGGGAACTCACCCAAAAATAGTCCTAAGCACTCTAATTGCCTGGCAAGTGTTGAATAATTGGCTCTCAAGTGTTTTCTCCTTAGGACAACTTTTAAATATAGTAGATATAAAGGAAGTTAAAGGTATGTCAATAAGAAAAGATAGTGTGGATGTTTACGTGGATAATTTTTCTTTTAAGCACATAGAAAAATCCCTAAAAATTTGCAACTTATTAAATTCAAATAAAAAAATTTTATGTAAGAATATGTGTACATTATGTAATTTATTATATTCAAAATTATAATAGTATTCAAATATTTTTAAATTACTATAAATTCAAAATTATATAAGAATGTATATGAGTGTAAGTATAATTTCAAATTGTTTTTCTTTATTTTTCTCTTATTAGCAAGTTGAAATTTTGGATATGTTGTACCATGTAAAAGACCTTTTCACTTGTATTGGGGCCTTTTATTTATATTAATTTGAATTATTAATTTATGTTATCCATTAAAAATATTAGATTGGAAAAATATGAGAATTTTGCTTTATGTTTCAATAATTTTTTCTCCACCCATAGACTAAGATACGAAACAAATTTAGAAAACTTGAATCAAAGTAATAGGTTTAAAGAAGTTGTTTATATCATATTTAGCAATTTAAACAATATGCTACAAATATGACAAAAACATTTTTTCTATATATAATTATTAATTTTATCAAACAAAAAGTTTTATTTTTTTTAAGGTAGGATTAATGGAGACAAAAAGGGATTTATTACTTTGTCTAAAATATCATCATCTTTCATTAAAAAAATGGTCATTTTATTAGATTTTAAAAAAAGTAATTACAATTTTATATATTAAACAACTACTATCTACTCAAATAAAACTAACTGCAAAAGTAACTGTAATAAATTGTCAAATTGTTTTAAGTGAAAGAAGCCTTTAACAAATAATTAAACCGTGTAAACAAGTTGAATCAAACAAATATACTTGCGGGTACTTAATGAGGCCATCACCATTGAGTTTTAACTAGTAATGTGATAACCTAATTAAAGTCAAGAAATTCTTTTTGACTTAAATTTTGCATATGGAAATAATTAAAGTTAAAATAATGTTCTTTTAAATTCAAAACTAGTCATATCATTTTTTATCTTTATTAATTTTCTTTTAATGCTTATTATTAGGTTTTTTTAAATTAAAAAAATCAATTTTTTTATCAGATGCCAATTTGATATGTGTATTTTTTTATATCTTATAAGTTTTGAAGACTTTGATATAATAATGCAAAATGCTAATATACGTGTGTATGTCACGTGTTGATCTTCCGCCAAGCCAACATGAGACCTTAGTGTGAGACCCTGTCTGATTGGTTGAAAAGCCGGTATTGTACCTAATGGTACGATTAAGTTAAATCGAGTTTCAAGCTAGTTTAATAGAAATTCTAAGAGGAATTTCAAAATTCTGGGACCCACAGGATAGCTCAGAATAGTGATTCGGAGTTCAAGGTCCAATCTGGAGTTAATCGGGAAAATTGACCGGTTAAGGACAAAACGGTCATTTTCTCATTTGTTGATTTATGGAGATTTTTAACCAAGATTTGATCACAGTGGACTAAAAATAATTATGTGACACACAGTTATGATCCCATAATCATAAAATGATGTTTAGCAGTGTAAAAATGGTGATTTCCAGTGTTTTTGGAGCACAAGGGCAAAATGGTAATTTTGCCACCGGAGTGCTAAATGTGAATTTTTTTGAAAGGATTTTACCCCAATTGGGTAATATTGATTTATATTAGTGATATTTGAGGTTGGACAGTGAAAATAATGAAATTTCGGGACATTTCGGAGTATAGGGGCAAAATCGTAATTTTGCCATCCCGGGGGCATTTCGGTAATTTTCCACTACCAGAATAAATTTTTCCAGCCATGGTCAACCTTGGATCAGATGTTGACTTGATGAATCAAGTGGTGGAGATCAAATGGGAGAAAAAGTCAAAAAGTCAAAAAAATGGGCCAATTACATGGTGACACGTGGCAACCTTGTTTATTTTATTATTTAAGCCATAAAAATCAGCATTTAAACCCTCATTTCTCTCTCAAAGTCGGCACCCACCAGAATTGAAGGAAAAACAAGAAGAACAAAAGAGAAAAACATAAAACCTAGGCCAAAATCCATAGATTTGAAGTGTTTTTCCAAGATTCAAACAAAATAAAGGTAATCAATCTTTACTTTGGCTTGTGATTTACCTTACCAATGCTTTTGTTCTTGATTTCAATGGTTTATTATGGAGATATCATGAAGAGTTTAACTCTGAAAAATGGGTATGGATGAGGAAGGATTGTTGGATTGGATTGAATTTAGACTATGTTAGTAGTTAGAGGTAGTTAAGCATGATTATGAAGAAATATGGAAGAAAGAAATTGAATTCCATGGTTGTTCTTTGTTAGGCCGAACCTAGTGTGTAGTGAATGCATGAGGAATTGTCTCATTTCAAATGAAATGGTTCCATTTGAAATGAAAGAAATTGGAAAATGATAAATTAAAGTGAAAAATGTAGTAGAAAAATTTTCAGTGCTAATGCACTGCATTGGCCGAATTTTTCCATAAGGAATTGGAAAGGGTAGGATGCTGAAATTGGCATCAATTACATGATATGGGATGAATTAAGGTATTAGAAAAAGAATGGATCAATTTGGAATTGAATCGGGCTTAATGGCCAATTTATCGACTGAACGGTCGAAATTAGGCAATACAGCGTTAATGCGATAATCGGACGCGATTTTGCTCTTACGTATCACACGCTAGTAATTTAAATTAGTTTATATTAGTTGGGGGCATTATAGTAAATTTCTTGATTTTATTTTGTGTTAAGGTGGTGAGAAGACCGAGAAAGGAAAAGGGATCGTGACTGAGGATTTTTAATCCGAGAGCGTTCGGAATCCGGATATTGGTGAGACGGTGAGTGGACTTGCATTTCAAAATATTTGGGAAATGCACATTGTATTGAAATGAATGACTAAATGATTTATTCAAAGTTTTTAAAAATATGTGTGCTGGGAACAAGCCTTTGGATAAAAAAATGATTTTAAGTGATGGAATTATGTGGTATGCATGACATTATGTGTTCTTATAATCTATTGTCACATATGTGTGAATATGTGTGATGAATTGACATTTGTTATGGTTGATGTATATATGCAACTGTGCATGTGCATGATATGGGAAAGGCTCATGTTGGTGAGATTGGATGTGGAAAATATGGTTTGTACACGATGTGAGGGAATGCACACTGTAGCTCCAGCTATGTGCCCGATGTGGGGGTGCACATGAGCTGGTGAGTGCACATGGTGCACATGATGATGACTCGAGCTATGTGCCCGATGTGGGGGTGCACATGAGCTGGTGAGTGCACATGGTGCACATGATGATGACTCTAGCTATGTGCCCGATGTGGGGGTGCACATGAGCTGGTGAGTGCACATGGTGCACATGATGATTATGACTCCAGCTATGAGCTGGTGAGATTGAGTGATATTGTTAGTGCACGAGGTGCACATGAGCTGGTGAGAGAATGGTGATATTTGTGTGATTGCGCATGAAATTGACTGTTATTCAATTAATAACCAAATTAAATGAGGGGAAGGGTTGGAAAATTAATTGGACAAAAATGAATGTGTTTCAAATGTGTGCATCATATTTTATAACCCTTCCGGACATTATTGCTTGTTCCTATCTAATGTTTGCTCACTGAGTTTTATACTCACGTTTTCAAAAATTCATGTTTTCAGATCAGGAGATTGTAGATTCCTAGATCGCGGGATCACAGTAGTCCATCTCCTGGTAGGTGTCTGGCATTCACTAGTTGCCGCTTTATTGTACATGTCTCCGCTGGTAGTCTTGGGTTTTTGTATGATGGATATGTACATGTAATGTACATTGTCAGAATTTATATTTGACTGATTATGTGTATATGTGTAAGCAACGTGAATTGCTAAATACATGACTGGAACAGTGCATGTATATTGTGATTAATAATGCCATTGTGCTTTGGCTGTGTCCACCCCCGGAAAGGGTGTGTGTGTGTATGTGTGTGACTGGATATGTCACTATCAGTTGGCATTGTATGCACACGGGGTGCATTACGTGTGGATGTCTCACACGAGCATGTATGGGATCAAGTAAGTGAAAATAGGCTTGCTTGGGCTTATTGAGCTATGCTCATTGGGTCCTTGCGCCGGTCATGGCCCGGGAATTGGGTCGTGACACCTTAGGCATTCACTCTCTCCCTTGAGCTTTGCTTAAGACAATTTAATAACCTTTTCCTCTTAAAGGTTAGCTTTATCTTAAGTTAAGTAAACAAATAAGGAAGTAAAGAGTGAAGGTAAGAAAGCTCTATATAATTGCTCATCAAATGTATAAAGGGGTGGGGTCTCTTTTATAAGCCAAGGTAACCTTTTACAATGGTTAAAATGAGTAGAAATGGACTGTTTTAACAAGGGATCAAGGTCGGTTTGCTTGAGGGCTAGTAACCATTAGTGTTGATAGGGTAGTCTGCTTGGTTTTGTTGGTTGGCCTACAACTTGTCTCTGCGTTTAGGTCGTCTCACTCATAACCTACCTACATGTTTGGCTTGTTTACCTAGGTAGGCTATAGCTTTAGCTTACGAGTCATTTTTTTGTCAATCCGTAACTTATTGGCTATTGTCTAAACACTTGGATGGCACCTCTTGTGCCTCGTAGTCACTCAACTCATGAACCATTCCTTACTCAAGCAACAATGCCCTTGTTTCTAAGGAAACATTAACCTTTCAATGCATTCACCTACCCTTTTTCCTTATTAATTGTCTACTCAACCCTTAACATGCTACTCGAGAAGCCTCTACCTCACATCACACTCTGATAGCACCTAATTGTAATGCCGTCATGGGTTTTCCTCAGTTCTTTATTACCTTGGAAGTCTTAGGTCCTTGGCATACCTTAATGGCACCCATTTGCTTTGGCTTTCAATTACAAATCACATTCATTACTTTCATTTTCGGATTGACCTTTAGTACTTCTAATGGCTAAAAGCTTCTTTTTAATTAGGCACTCCCTCGCTCAATGGAGACCATTACGTTAATAACTCTTGAAAGCTTTCATTACTTTACTTCTGTCATCAATCTTAGCCTTACAGCAAACAAGCTTTCGATCAACCTCACCCTTGGATGAGAAACCCTTGATACCTTTTTGCCTATTATTGCATCAATGCTTGGAAGATCATTATGCTCAAACTCGATCACTGATTCTACCATTACGTTGGTCTAACTTTGATCCTGCATGTCTCTACATTATAACTCGATCTTCACTCACAACTTTAGCAACTTAGAAAATTCCTTAGAATTCCTTCAACAACTAAACCCATCCATGAAGGAAAACAACATTTTCTTCTCATTCTTGTCCGACACCATTAGCAACAACTTAAAAAACTCATCACTACTAACTTTATTATATAGTGTTATTTTGACTCATTTTTTGGGCTTAAGTAGCTAGACTTTTGAGATTGTAGGTTCGAATCGTAGCATTTTAAGTGTTTTTCTAGTTTAAGTTTCATTACATGTTAAGTAGTTAATTTAAGTTATTTTAGTTAAATTTTATATTATTTTGTTTTAAATAATTTTAAGAGTAGTTATTGCTAGTTTCTTTTATTGCTTTTATAGGAAATTTGATGAAAAAGGCTCATATGATGAAAATTTGTGCAAGTATAGTGATGGCTTCATTCATATATGTTGCAGTATTTTGACCATATCTCTTTATACAGAATTTCAAAATGAAGTGATTCTTAGACCAATAGAAAGCTAAAAGGAAGGGCTACAACTTTTATATTTACCACTTTACTCAGTTCTAATCAGATAATGGTCAAAATAATTATCTAAGTCAAAGCACTGCAATAGTATGTATAGACTGAATATGATGCAGTATTTGGAGCATATCTTTCACTCCTGAAGTCCAATTGATGTTATTCTGGAGTCATTAGAAATTTAAGAGATAGGGATAAAACTTTCATATTTACTACTTTGCCCAATTCGGATCATATAAAGGTGAAGATCAAGTTGGATGATGCTCAATGGATGAAGTTTTGCGCAAGGCAGCAAGGCGATTGAGGCCATAGCGCTGAAGGAACCACCGCTATAGCATTAGAAATTTGTAGCCGTAGTGTTGGGCTAGATGGGCACTTCATACCAAAACTCGAGAGCATGGCACCATAGTGTTGAAGAATTAGCACAGTGATGCTACCAAAGTTTGTCTTGGCATCATAGCGTTACCTCGAGTTTCCAAAAATAAAAATTTGATGAAATTTTGGAAATTAGGTTCCTTAGAGCCTATTTAAGGGACTTTTTTTAGAAGTTTAAAAGGGAAGGTAGCAAGCAACTATTCTGGAGATTTGAAACCAAGAACAAAACAAGAAAACAAGAGAATTTGAAAGAGAATTGAGATTGCAAAGCTTCAATAACTAGTTTTTTTCTCTACTTTTGTGTTTTTCTTATTTTCTTTGACTTCAATTCATGGCTAAATTTATTTGGATACTTTTTTTATTAGATATTATGAGTTAAACTATCCTTCTAGGATTGTGGTGGATTTCAACATGTGATATGAATATTTATTTCTCTTTTATTTACTATGAATGGGTATAGTTTTGCTTATTGAAAGCTGTTCTTAATGCTTTTGATTGCTTGACCAACAATTAATTGATTTGTGAATCTAATTGAGAGTCGATAGAGAGATTTTAAATTGGAGTAAGGTTTGAATAGTATATGTTCACGCCACCTAGGTAATCTGATTCACAATTCGGGTAGACGTATACCAATTGCTATACATAACCATATTAGGACACTTACTTAATGAACTTAATTTAATTGATTCCTATTAGACATATAGTGAACTAATTAAATTAAGTATTTGTACAAGTAACTCAACAGAGACTTGTCCATAGCTTTGGATTCTAGGTTAGTAAAACCACCCAAGAAAGATAAATAACAAGAAAATCTGATATCAGTTGAAATGTCAAATGAACTCATAATCCTAGGTCTTTAATATACTGCTTTTCTCAACTTATTTAGTTTGTTAGTTTATTTAGTGTTGATTTTTAATTGATTTTAATTAGTTTTTCTTCAATTTTTGGATTACTTATATAAGATTAATTGGTTTTATAATTTTAGTACTTAGTGAAACTTTAGAAACAAATCCTTTTGGGAACGATAATTTGGACTTACTGTCTATATTACTTGTTCGATACGTATACTTGCATGTGTAAATTCAACAACACTCACAATAATCCCTCATCTTAGCTTTTTTTGTAAGCTTGCAAAGCTTGCCTTAAGCCTCATTTATTGTGTTCTCAAGTTTGAACTACTGCCTTTACTCTTTTACAAACTCCTCTCAAGTGATGATGGCACGTTCCTCGCACCACACACTATTGTCCCTACAATGCCATCATAGGAGTGCCATTTTTGTCAAGTGAAAAAAAATGGTGCTCACCTTGGCATCCTCAATTATCTTGGCCACTTGAAAATTTTGTTCCATGCCCCACATAAAGTTGTTAACTTTCTTAGTAAAGCGGTTCCCCATGAATGGCATTGGCTAGGGCCCCCTACCCAAGGATCCCATAAACCAACAATTGTAGAGGTTTAACACGTATCTAGTTCACTTTTGAGCCACTCGAGCTTTCTTTCAACCCTACACCATGATCTTTCAACAGATTCTTCTAGGTCAGGATGTTGAGCATCTAGTTCAAGGCTCATTATATCTCCTTGCACAACTTATCCCTTAAGACTCAAGTCGTTTGTGCCTTGGTCCCCTTGTACTTCTCTTCAACTCAACCACTGCGACTTCCACTCTAGTCACGCAAGCTTCCATCGAGGATAGCATGCCCTTACAGCTTAACTTATTGCCTTTTGTAGCCTTTTGACTTTCCCTCACTTTGGAGTCGTTACAACTTGCTTTTTCCCTCTAATTATCATTTTTGTTTGATCTTCTCTATTGATAACATTTATCACATGTTGGTCTTCCACCAAACCCATATGTGACTTTAAGTACTCACTCACTTCCTTAAGCTTTGTGTAAGTTAGCCTAACAACTTGCCTCTTTTAAAGATTAGCTATTTCTAAAATGAAGTAAGCAAATCAAGAAACAAAGAGTGAAGGCAAGAAAGCTATATATAGTTGCTCATCAAATAAATAAGAAGGTGTAGGTCTTTTTGTAAGCCAAGGAAATCCTTTTTTACAATGATACAAGGGGTAGATTTCAAATTTGAACATTGCCTAACGACTACTGATAGGAGCATAGGGTTGTTTTGCTTAGGGCTAGTGATCACTTATGATGATTAATGATAACTTTATTATATAGAGGTTTTTGCCACATTTTGATTACTAAAAATAGTTAAGTCCTTATGTTTTCAAGTTGACTTTATATAGTTTTTATGTTTTTTGTCATTAAGTTTAATGCATGTTTAGCTACTTTAATTTGAGTAATTTTAGTTCATTTTTATGTTAAAAGTCCTAATTTGAGCCATCGTATATTTAGTCTTCATTTTGAAGGTTCTCAAGTACATAAAGATTCATGAAAGTGAACCGTGAAAGGATAGCCAGATGTAGATTTTTACTAAACATGCTTTGGTATTTTAGGTATAACTCGCACTACATAAGTCCAATTGATGAGATTTTTAGACCATTGGAAAGCTAAGAGGGAGGGATACAACTTAGATGCTTATTAATTTGCCTAGTTTGTTGGTCCCATTGGAGTGCTAAAGGGGAGGTGAATAGCACTAAAAATTTTAAAATAAGCACTTTTGAGCTTTAGAGCTCTTAATCAGCTGGGGGAAGGTAGGTTTAGAACTTGTTAGCATTAAAGGACACCAAGTAATGAAAGGTAGAGAGAAATGGACAATGCAATAGTATTTATAATGGTTCGGTCCCCTTGACCTACATCCATTATCTTGATCTCCCAATCAAGGATTTTTAACCCAACTTCACTATACTAGTGGAATTGACGGCTTACACCAAGCTTTTACAAAGTGAGCTTCTAACCCAAGCTTTAATTTCTTACAATAAACTTTGGAGTGCTTCTCACACTTTAATTTCCCAAGAAAAGAAGTATAACTAATCACCTTTTCAGATGTAGAAAGATAACAATCAAGCTCAAACACTTTTTTAGAAATAAGAATAAAGAACGAGTGTTTTTAGTGAAGGTTCTTTTACTTTTTGCTCAAAATGTCTCTTGATGCTTCACTCTCTTGTTTTTTTAATCGTTGGAGCTTCCCTTTATTCTTAAGGAGACAGATTTTGCTATTTAAGACAAATTCTAGTTGTTAGAACCAATTCTGATGCCATTTTAGCTGTTGTTTTATCCTCTAGCATTTAAATTCAAATGAACAGACAGAGTTCGACCAATTGGTTACGGGCAAGCTCTAACCAATAACAACTTCTTTGCCTTGCACTGTCTTGCAACTATGTACATTGTGTTAATTGATTAGAGAAGGCTTTAATTGATTAAAAACTTTTTATTTTCATCCTTCTCCACACAGCAGTCTTCCTTTAATTGGTTAGCTCATCCCTTAATTGGTTGAGGCATCACTTCTTTCAATCTTAATTGATTAAAATCAGCTTTAATAATTAGAAAATCTTTGGTTTTGGCACTTGAAGGTACTAAGTCTTGTGCTCTAACCGATTAGCCTAATTCTTTATCCGATTATCATGCCTTTGTTTTCAAATTTAAGTATATTTTTAACCAGTTAAGCTTGGTGCTAATTGATTGAGGCTCCTCTGTCTTGTTTTAACCCATCACCCAATTATGCCTTAACTGGTTAAGGTTCCTTGTTAATTAGTTACTAATGTTTTGTCTTCATTAATCACTTTCTTTTTCCTTTCTTTAACTAATTAACTTTTCTTTAAACTTAGCAAGCATCTTGACTTGCTTTTAATTACCAATTTTCTTAGGGAAATTAAACTATATCCTACACATTTAAATAATATAGACATTAATAACTAAGGAATGTTTTGTTATCATAAAAAACATATAGAGTTAACACAGCTTTGATCGGATCGCGGTCAAAATCCTTGTTGAAGTTAAAACACTGCAGCAGTTTGTACGAAAGGGACATAGAGGACTTAGCATCGTAGCCTCGAAAGGCTAGCGCCATGGTGCTAGAAGAAATGAGTAACGAGAAAGAATGGTTGGCGCTAGCCACCTAACGCTGCGACGCTTGAACGGGTATTTTTTTATCTCTTTGCATCTGGGTTTTAATTTTCTAGGACTTTTTAATGGCTTAAAAATAGGTCTTTTTTAGTTGAGAAAAGAAGAGAGAATGATGGCTTTTTCAAAGAAAAAGAGTGATTTTGCCCAAGAGAAAAACGAGAAGAAAGCAAGAGAAGTGAAGATTGGATTCGATAGAAAACTTTTCTCACTTTAGTGTTGTTATCTCTTTTTCTTTTGTTGTGAACATGAATTGTTTTGATGAAATTATGCCGTTTGCTTCAATTATCATGAGCTACAATATTTTTTTGGGATTGTGGTGGATTTCAACATGTAGTCTGAACATTTGTTTCTTTTTTATTTATTATGAATGGGTATGGTTTCGTTTATTCAAATTTATTCATAATGCTTTTAATTGTCAAGCTAGTAATTAAATGATTTGTGAATCCAGATGAGACTTGACAGAATGATTTTAAATTGGACTAAGGTTTTGAATAGTGTATTGTCACAGCCCGATTGATGGGCCATGACCGGCGCATGGGCCCAATGAGCATAGCTCACCAAGCCTAAGCAAGCCTATCCCATTTATATTGCTTAATATCTTATCAATTAATGCATCCATACGCATTCCAACTAGTGTGAAAGTAGCTAACTCAAGATGACCTTATTGATTAAAATATACATGTATTGTTCAATACAAATAACTTAGTAATTTACATTACATAAACATATTCACAAAACAAAAAGGACCCGTGACTTTCAGCGGAGAAAAACGAACAAAGGGAAGCTATTGAATGCCGAGCACCTACCCAGGAGACGAATTACGGGGACTCCTCGACCTAGGATCCAACAGTCTCCTGATATGAAAACATGAATTTTTAAAATAGTGAGTACAAAATTCAGTGAGTGAACCTTAGAAGGGAACGAGCAGTATAATAAGGAAAGTTGAGAACGATGATGCACTTATTCGGAAACAAGGCAATTTACATCCAGTTAATATTAAAACCCCTTTTTCACTTAACTCTGAATTATTAAACATTCAATGATAAAGCAATCATGAAATTACATTAATCATTCTAGCAAGATAGCAAAATCGATGGTTTATCATAAACCGTCACGGAACGAGGGTTTCGTGTTATAACCCTTTTTCCTCAATTTAAAACAATTTACAATAAAGGAGAATTTCTCAAGGTTCATATACCATACAATCACATTTTTTCCATCATGCACACTATATCACGTATATATATAAAATCACGTGCAGTTACATACACCACCCTATTCTCTTCAACTCTGGTGCGCTTCTACTTGCACCAAGCAATAAGACCATGTGTGCACTCCTTACTCTCACATAACAATATGACCATGTGTGCATTCCTTACTCGCACAATCCCCTGGTCATGAATACGTAGCAATATGACCATGTGTGCACTCTCTACTTGCACAATCCCTTGGTTATGAATACACATTATCCATTCATTCATATCAATATCAACATAATAAAATGAGCATGTATTCATTTTCTTTTCACAATGTACACACTCATCACATTAAAATAATTGTCAAAGGCTTGTTCCCGAGACTCTTTTTTTTTTATAAGAGTTGGATATAAATCATTTAAGCATTTTATCTCAACTCAATTAAAATTCCCAAAATAGTTTGAAATGCAAGTTCACTCACAGTATTAGGAGTTCGAAATACTCTTATTCTCGGTCTTTTGTCACACTGTCTTTACCCTTGTTAGAGGGCTCACTACCTATAGATAATATACGACACATAATTTAATATATTGTGTCATACCATTATAAATCTACTTCATGCTCTATATGAATTCATGAGGTTGTTTGGACAGTCACTTAAATACGATGTTACACGTTGGATCCATTGTGATCGGAATAAAATGGTATTGGCCTAATTCGGTTTATCACCCGATTAATTGGCCAATACATCCAATTCAACTCCAAATAATTCCATTCCTCTCATAATATTTCAAATCATCAAACACAATTTAAATAACTTGAAATATGGCAAAATCATCCTCAAATTTTCTCTTGAAAAATTTGGCCATGGAGGGTTCACTAACAATATAATTTTTCATGCTTAATTCTCACACCATAAATCTTTAATTCCTAACCAAATCACCCAAATTGATTCCAAATATATACTTATTACATTTCCAATATCTCAATTGTATGAAAGTGCCTTAATAAGCTAGACTTTCTCATTGTGATTCCACTTGTTTACTAAAGGCACTAAACTTAAAAGTCACCATTTTTGGTTTCCATCACCATTTTCTATTTGCATAACCTCAATTCATTAAATCCCACGTAAATAACACAAGATATCACAAAATCATCACTTCTAGGTTCCTCATGAAATTCGGCCATGGTGGGTGGGTGTCACGACCCAATTCCCGGGCCATGACCGGCGCAAGGACCCAATGAGCATAGCTCACTAAGCCCAAGCAAGCCTATTTTCTCTTACTTTACTTATCGTACTACTGTGTGATGCATACACACGTAATGCACCCAAAGTGCATACAGCGCCAATTAATAATGGCATAACTAACCATACATACACACACCTTTTCCCAGGTGTGAACACAGCCAAATCACAATGGCATTATCAACATTAATATACATGCACTATACCAGTCATGTATTTAATGATTTACATTACATATACATATTCACATAATTAAATTGTATTTACAATACAAAGGACCCAAGACTTCCAGCGGAGACATTTACCACAAAAGGAATCACTATCGGATGCCAGACACATACCCAGTAGATGCACTATGGGGACTCCTCGATCTAGAGCCCAACAGTCTCTTGATCTGAAAACATGAATTTTTGAAAACGGTGAGTACAAAACTCAGTGAGTGAATATTAGAAGGGAACAAGCAATCTCATCAGAAGATTTGTCAATCATGATGCACTGGTTGAAAATAAGGCCATTTTCAACTAACTAATATTTCAAACCCTTTTTCCCTTACCCAGGAATTTATTACGCATTCAAGGATTAAACATTCTTGAATTTACATTCATCATTCTATCAAAGTAGTAAATCGACGGTTGTTTACAAACCGTCATATAATAAGGGTTTCACAACCCGTACAATTTATATATGCATATGTACCACGTACAATTTAATTCACCAATCATTCTATCTCATTCATTATCCCATCTTTTCCTCCACTCTACTATACTCTCAACTCATACATCATTACCGGCATTGCACTTCCCACTCCGCACATGCACGGTAGTAATTATCACAACCTTTATCATTAGACCGGCATTGCACTTCCCACTCCGCACATGCACGGTAGTAATTATCACAACCTTTATCATTAGACCGGCATTGCACTTCCCACTCCGCACATGCACGGTCGTAATTATCACACTATTTATCATTCAACCGGCATTGCACTTCCCACTCCGCACATGCACGGTAGTAATTATCACAACATTTATCATTAGACCGGCATTGCACTTCCCACTCCGCACATGCACAGTCGTAATTATCACACTCTTTATCATTCAACCGGCATTGCACTTCCCACTCCGCACATGCACGGTTGTAATGATCACCCTCTTTATCATTCAACCGGCATTGCACTTCCCACTCCGTACATGCACGGTTGCATCAATTTCACCATAATTTATTAATAATGCATGTAAATATCATAACAATGCACATTTTTAAAACAATCAATTTTCACATCAACAAAATAACCATACAATCACACATATATTCACAAATACATAAGCAATCATATACACTGCTAATATTCACTATCCTTAGTGGAAAAACATTTATCAAGGAACTTGGCAAGCAGTATCACTCAGCTTTGCCGCCAAGTTCTTGGGCAAACATTATTTGGTAAAGGGTATCACTCAGCATCCCTTCCAAACTCATGGGCGGAAATCATTTGGTAAGGGGTATCACTCAGCATCCCTTCCAAATTAGTAGACAGAAATCAATTGGTAAGGGGTATCACTCAGCATCCCTTCCAAGTTCATAGACAGAAATCAATTGGTAAGGGGTATCACTCAGCATCCCTTCCACCTATAAGTCCCTTATCATCATTCGCTCATGGATAGGAGATCACACAGCAATCCTATCCTCTATGAGCCCCAAATCATCATTCACACGTACGGTTATAATCATTACACAACATTATCTATCAATGCACAACATATATACATATATGCACACATTTTGGAACACAATCATTTTGATCCAATTTATTATCAAACCCTACCCCTTAATTCAATTTAATTTATAATTAAATAATATTCAATTTCACACATATATACTCAAGGACATGAGCAATCATATATATACACAAACACATTTATCTGAGCACTCGCAGGCGTTACGTATCGCCGTCCCTGCAAGCCCCTGGACAACAAATCACACTTCACCAATGTTCACGAGTGGTAGTTTCCAAGAATCGTGGGCGTTACGTATCGCCGTCCCCACTTTGCTCAACTTTCAGAATTTCTAGTAAATAGTGGGCGTTACGTATCGCCGTCCCCACTTTTACTTAACTCTCAATTTCTAGTAAATAGTGGGCGTTACGTATCGCCGTCCCCACTTTTACTCAATATCACTCAATCTCACCAGCTCATGTGCATCCCCCCACATCGTGCACATAGCTGGAGTATCAGAGCACTCGGCAAGCGGTATCACTCAGCGTCGCTGCCAAGCTCCTGGACAGCAAATCACGCTTCACCAAAGTTCATGCGTGAACATTGCCAGGAATCGTGGGCGTTACGTATCGCCGTCCCCACTTTACTCAGCTTTCAGAATTTCTTTTAGTAAATAGTGGGCGTTACGTATCGCCGTCCCCACTTTACTAAATTCTGAATTTCAAGGAATTAGTGGGCGTTACGTCTCGCGGTCCCCACTATGCATACCATTCAGGCATATGCATTTTCCTTCTTCACACGTGCGCGGTGGTAACACTTTCACAACACTTCTCAACCATCCATGTAAACATCATCACAATGTACACATTTATCACACTCAGATTTCACATCAATAAAATAATATTTCATGCCTTCATGCATACCACATAATTTCATGCTTTCAAGCATAACACATAATTTTTATGCCTTCACGCATAACACATAATTTTATGCTTTCAAGCATAACACATAATTTTTATGCCTTCACGCATAACACATATTTTTATGCTTTCATGCATAATACATATTTTCTATGCCTTCATGCATAACACATATTTTTATGCTTTCATGCATAACACATATTTACCACATAAAAATCATTTTTATCAAGGGCTTGTTCCCGGCACGTATTTTTAAAAACTTTGGATAAATCATTTAATTATCCACATCAATACAATTTGCATTCCCCAAATAATTTGAAATGCAAGTTCACTCACCTTCTCACAAATCCGGATTCCGGATGCACTCGGATTAACAGTCCTCAATCACGATTCCTTTGCCTTTCTCGGACTTCTCACCACCTTGACACAGAATAAAATTAGGGAATTTACTATATTGTCCCCAACTAATATAAACCAATTGAAATTGCTCACATATGATACTCAAAGGCAAAAATGCGTCCGATTATCACTTTAACGCGGTATTGCCTAATCTCGACCGATTACCCGATTAATCGGCTATTATGTCCAATTTGATTCCAAATTGCACCATTCTTTTTTTCATAGCTTAATTCATCCCACATCATGTAATTAGTGCCAATTTCAACATTCAATATTTTCCATTTCTTTATAGAAAAATTCGGCCAATACAGTGCATTAGCACTGAAAATTTTTCTACTACATTTTTCACTTGCATTTGTCATTTTCTAATTTCCTTCATTTCAAATGAAACCATTTCATTTGAAATGAACCAATTTTCCTCATGCACTCTCCACCCTAGGTTCGGCCTAACAAAGAACCACCATGAGATTCAATTTCTTTCTTCCATTTTTGTCCATAATCATGCTTAACTACCATTAAACACCAACATAGTTTAAATTCAATCCAATCCAACATCAAATCCATACTCATACCCATTTTTCAGAATTAAACTCTTCATGATATCTCAATGTTCAAGCATGGAAATCAAGAACAAAAGCATAGGTAAGCTAGGGTTAGAGTAAATCTAAAGAAAAGTTACCTTTGTTTTGCTTGAATCTTGAAAAACACTTGAAATCTATGGATTTTGGCCTAGGTTTTATGTTTTTCTCCTTTGTTCTTCTTTTCTTCCCTTCAATCGGTTCTTTTCCAGAATTTGGAGAGAGAAAATGATGGTTAAAGACTGATTTTTAGGCTTAAATAATAAAATATACAAGCTTGCCACATGGCATCATGCCATTGGCCCATTTTTTTGACTTTTTGACTTTTTCTTCCATTCTTTCTCCACCACTTGATTAATCAAGTAAAAATCTGATCCATAGATGATCATGGCTGGAAAAAATTATTCTGGTGGTGGAAAATTACCGTTTTGCCCCCGGGATGGCAAAATTACGGTTTTACCCCTATACTCCGAAATGTCCCGGAATTGTTTTATTTTCACTGTCCAACCTCAAATAACACTAATATAAATCAATATTACCCAATTGGGGCAAAATCCTTTCAAAAAATTTCCCGTTTAGTCCTTCGATGGCAAAATTACTATTTTGCCATTGTGTTCCAAAAACACCGAAAATCATCATTTTACACTGCTAAACACCATTTTATGATTATGGGATCATAACTGTATGTCATATAATTATTTTTTGTCCAATGTGATCAAATTTTGACTAAAAATCTCCATAAATCAACAAATCAGAAAATGACCGTTTTGTCCCTAACCGGTCAATTTTCCCGATTGACTCCAAACTGGACCTTGAACTCCAAATCACTATTCTGAGCCATTCTGTGGGTCTCAGAATTTTGAAATTCCTCTTAGAATTTCTATTTAAACTAGTTCAAGGCTCGATTTAATTTAGTTGTACTACTCAGTACAATACTGTCTTTTAACAAAGTCAACAGGGTCTCACAGTGGGTGAAGAACATGTGATTTTTCTTACTTTTTTTCATTCCATACATGATAAATTAACTAAAAACACTAACATATCTTAAAGTCTAATCAAATAAACCATCAAATCTTCTCTCTCTAAATTCGGTCAGCCATGAATCCTTCATGATATCTTGTGATTTAACCATAGAAAATGCAAAATAATGCATAAGAAAGGTAGATCACTAGCTGGAATTAGGAAATTTCACCTTTAATCACTTGTTTTCTTGAAATCCAATGATTTCCCCTTGAATTCTTCCTTCTAGGGTTGTTCTTTCTTTCCTCCCTTTTGTTCTTGCTATGGCTTGCCAAGAGAAATGAAATGGCTAAAGGTTAAATGGGTTTTTAAAGGAAAATATTAAATGGTTAAAAATTTACCATGTGTCACTATTCCATTGGTCCATGTGCAAATACTTAATAATTAAGCAATTTCTCTCCACCACACATAATTATCCATGGTATAAAATGAAATCCATGTGCTGAACATGTCTTGGGTGGTGTAAAATTACAATTTTGCCCTTGGGCGACAAAATGACTATTTTACCCCTATACTCGAAAAAATGTCGAAATTAAAAATTTTCACTTCTCAAACTCTAACTATGCTCTAAATAATCAATCTTGGTCAAAAACCTTTTCCAACATTAAAATCTTAACCTCGGGTGGCAAAATGACCATTTTGCCCCTACGTTATGAAAATTTTCATTTGACTCCAAATCAGTCCTTGAACTCGAAATCACCATATTAAATTATTCTGGGGTTTTAAAATTCTCAATTTTATCTTAAAATCTCTATTTGGTCTAGTTCGAGGCTTAATTCAACTTAGTTGTACAACTAGGTACACTACCGACTTTTTTGATGATGTTTCAGGGTTTTCCAAGTATACAAGCATGTTATAGAGCACATGCATGACATGGCAAATATTTTATAGTGTTGGACTTAACAAGATCTCACATGTATGTTCACGTTACTTAGGTGATCTGATTCTCAATTAGGGTAAACATAGCCTAAATGCCACACATAGCCAAATTAGAACACTAACTTAATGAACCTCATTTAATTGATTACTACAGACATATAGTGAGCTAATTAAGTTAAGTATTTGTACAAGCATCTCGACAGACACTTGTGTATAGGATTGGATTCTAGCGTAGCAAAACCACCTATGGATGTAAATAATAAGAGAAACAAATGTTAGATGAGTGTTGAATGAATCCATAATCCTAGGTTTTAATCTATTGCCTCTTTAATGAATTTTTAGTTTTTGTTAATTAGTTTAGTAGTTGATTAAATTTAGTTGCAATTACTTTTCAACAAAATTGCATTACTTGAATAAGAGTAATCTGTCATAAATTTAGTACTTAGTGAAAAATTAAAAGCAAATCCCTATGAGATATGATTTTAGACTTACTATCTATATTACTTGTTCAATACATATACTTACGTGTACTAAATTGACAATGAGTTTTTTGCACCATTGTCTGGGATTTGTGTTTCCTATTTATTTTGCTAACATTAATATTCACAAATTAGTCTTAATTCAAGGTTTTCTTTCTTTGTTTTTTGAGTACGTTCCATTATTGTATGAAAGACTTAAAAGCTTGTAGATTGTATCTTGTGATCTAGAGATCGAGAGAACATTTGAAAGACTTAGACGTGAAAATCAACAAGGTTTTGCTTAGACTGATATAACGGCATATTGACAGGGCGAGCAACAAATCCAAGAGCGAGTAGCAGAAGAGAATCATTGCTTAAGGGGTTATGATATCCCATTGGTACAAGGACTTTTATGAGTATTCAAAGGTCAATTATTCAAGCCAATAATTTCGAGATTAAGTTGACCATTATCACCATGATCCAAACTTTACTCTAGTTTGGGAGACTTCTAAATGATGATTCAAATGCCATATCCCAAACTTTTTGGAGATATGTGACACCTTTAAACACAATGGAGTCACAAATGATGCAATCCGTTTGAGACTTTTTCTTTTTTCATTAAGGGACAAAGTGAAAGTGTGATTGAACTTATTTTCTATTAGATCCATCATAATATGAGATGACCTTGCTCAAAAGTTCCTTACAAAATTCTTTCATCTTACAAAAATAGTGAAGATAAGGAATGATATCGTATCGTTCATGTAATTAGATACTGAATCATTGTATGGGGCCTAGGAGAAATATAAAGATCTGTTCACGTGCTGCCTTCATCATGATTTTCCAAAATGACTTCAAGTGCAGACATTCTAAAATGGATTGAGAGGTTAGGTTTGTACCACTATTGATGCACTGTGGGAAAAACTCTCATGGCAAAGTCGATAGAGCGCATGATCTATTGGAAGAGATGGCATCGAATAATTACCAGTGGCCATCAGAATCATCAATGAATAGGAGAGTAGTTGTCGTTCACAACATGGATGCCATTTCAATATTATTAGCACGGGTAGTAGCTCTAACTAAAAAACTTGATTCTTTTAGTGCTAATTTGTTTCAAAGCTTTTTTGTAGTCTGTGAATATTATATAGATGGGCATGTGAGTAATCAATATTCAAGTAGTATAGAGACAGTTCAGTTTGTGGGGAATAGACAACAGAATAGCCCTTACTCAAACACTTATAACCTTGGGTGCAGGAACCATCCAAACTTCTCTTGAGGTAACAATTAGATATCATCTTCAACTCCAAGGCTAAACATCCTAGGTTCCAATAGCAAGGAAAAGCTTTTATCTTATAAAAGAAACCATCTATGGAGGAATTGATGATGTAGTACATGGCCAAGACCAACTCTTTTATACCTAATCAAGTGGCCTCGCTAAAGAACCTTGAGACTTAAGTTGGTTAACTCACAAACTTAATAAACAACAGAGCTTAAGGAACCTTACCTACTGATACATAGGCAAATCTGATGAGGGAAAGTAAGGAACATGTAAAAGCCAAATAGCTTGAGAAGTGGCAAAGAGGTTGAAAGTAACCCAAAGTAAACTGAACATAAAGGTAAAATAGTTGAGAATGAGACACAAATTGTAAGTTTTATTGAGCAATGTCAAGAAAAGGAGGTAAAGGCAACTTTACCAGCACCACCTTTTTCTTAACGCTTCAAGAAACAATAGGAAGAGAACCAGTTTCATAAATTTGTAGTGGTGTTTAAAAAACTTCACATCAATATTCCCTTTGCGGAGGCTTTAGAGCAAATGCCTTTATATGTGAAATTTCTAAAGGATATCTTATTTAAGAAAAAGATATTGGGAAAGTTTGAGATAGTGGCATTCACTAAGGAGTGCAGTGCAATCATACAGAACAAGCTTTCTCTAAAGCTTTAGGTCCTTGGCAACTTTACTATTATGTGTATTGTTGGTGCATTATTTTTTGTTAAGGTTTTGAGTGATTTGAGGGTTAGTATTAATTTAATGCCTTTGTCTGTTTACAATAAGCTAGGTTTGGGGGAGATTAAGCCCGTCAATGTGATCCTACCACTAACAGACAGAACCTTCAAATATTTGAGAGGTATGATAGAAGATCTGCTCATGAAAGTTGATAAATTCATATTTTCTAAGATTTCATAGTACTCGATATGGAGGAAGACAGAGAGGTGTTTATCATCCTTAGGAGACCTTTCTTATGCACTACTAAAGCACTCATCTATGTGGAAAAGGGAAAGCTTACTTTGCAAGTGGAAGACCAAGAGGTAACCTGTAAAATTTTTAAAGCCTTAAAGTATACTTTGCAATAAGTGTGGTTGATAAGGTCATAAGTGAAGTTTTCAGGGAAAGCCATTTTATTGACCCACTTGAAGCTACCTTGATTGTTGATTCTGAGACAAGTAATAAAGACGTTATTAAATGTGTAAATGTGTTGAATGCTCCATCCTATGTCTTGGGAACACAATTTGAGACATTGGTTTTCTAATTTTTTTCATCCTTACCAACGAAGCCATCAATTGAAGAACCAACTAATGTATAACTTAAACCTTTGCTAAATCACTTGAGGTATGCATATCTTGGTAACTCGTCTACTCTTCTTGTGATTGTTTCATCTACTCTTACTAACAAGCAAGAAGATAAGCTATTGAGAGTTTTGAGAGAACACAAGAAGGCATTAGGATGGACAATTGTAAACATAAAAGGGGTAACTCTTTTGATATGTATGCATAAAATTTTATTAGAGGATGATCATAGAGCCACTGTCAAGCATAAAAGAAAATTGAATCCAATCATGAAGGAGGCGGTGAAGAAAAATATCATCAAATGGCTAAACATTGGCATTATCTATCCTATTTCAAATAATGCATGGTTCAATTTAGTGCAATGCGTACCAAAGAAAGGTGGGATGATAGTAATGGCAAATGAGAACAATGAACTTATCCCCACGAGGACAGTAACTGGATGGAGAATTTGCATAGACAATAGGAAACTTAACAAGGCCACAAGAAAAAATCATTTTCCTTTATCATTTATGGATTAGATACTTGATAGGTTAGCTGGAAAGGAGTTCTATTATTTCTTGGATGGGTATTTAAGATACAATCAAATAGTGATAGCTCTAAAGGATCAAGGGAAGATAACCTTTACTTGCCCTTATGGCACTTTCACTTTTAGGAGGATGTCATTTAGACTTTGCAATTCTCTTGCCACATTTCAACGATAGATGATGACTATCTTTTTAGATATGGTGAAAGCGTTAGAGGTATTTATGGATAACTTCTCTATTTTTGGAAATAATTTTGTTGAATGTTTGTTAAATCTTGACAGAGTTTTAAGAAGATGTGAATAGACAAACATGGTGTTAAATTAGGAAAAATGCCATTTTATGGTATAAACAAGCATCATTCTTGGTCATAAGGTTTTGAGCAAAGGTTTGGAGGTGGACAAAGCAAAGATAAAAACAATAGATAAGCTTTTACCACCAAATTCGATAAAAGGTATTAAGATTTTTCTTGGACACGTTGGTTTTTATCAGCGATTCATTAAGAACTTCTTTAAAATTGCTAAACCTTTGTGTAACCTCTTAAAAGGATGTTCCTTTTAAATTTGATGATGGACGTCATGTTGCATTTATAAAATTGAAAAAGAAATTGACATATTCACTTAGAGGTAGAGGGAGAAGGGCTAATAGGGGCCCTCACCACCTTACAATTTCAAAATTTACATATATATTGATTTTGTTTTAAAATTTTAAAAATTTACTTTTATTTTTTAAAAATTTTATAATTTCACCCCCTTTAAATATTAAAATTTTCATTTTCACCCCTCAAACCTAAAATACCCATTATTGTAGTTCCTAATCAGTCACTCCCATTTGAGCTTTTGTGTGATGCTAGTGACTATATTGTAAGTGCAGTTTTAAGACAGAGAAAAGCTAAAGTTTTTCATTCTATATATTTTGCTATCAAAACCTTGACTGAAACTTGAATGCATTACATTACTATTGAAAAAGAATTATTAGTTGTTGTTTATGCATTTGATAAGTTTCTTATTACTTGATTGGCATTAAAGTTATTGTTTTTACTCATTTGATAAGTTTCTTATTACTTGATTGGCATTAAAGTTATTGTTTTTACTGATCATTCTGCAGTTAAGTATTTGATTGCTAAGAAAGATGTCCAACTAAAGTTGATAAGGTGGATATTGTTGCTACAAGAATTCGACTTGGAGAATGACAACCAATGTAAGGATTTAACTTTGATCAATAAGAATTTTCCTATAGATGAATTGTTTCTTATTGATCACAAGCAATTACCTTGGTATGCTAATTATGTAAACTATATTGTGAGTAAACTCCTCCCTCTTAATTTAAATTTCATCAAAGAAAGAAATTTTTTCATGACGTTAGATTTTTTGTATAAGATGAATTGTTTTTATTCAAGCAATGTCTAAATAGAGTTTTGAGAAGGTGCATTCCAAATGAGAAGGTTAAAAGCAATTTGACTCATAGCATTCTTTGAAGTATGGGGAACATTTTAAAGGAGATAGAATGACAACCAAAGTTTTTCAATCAGGTTTGTATTGGCCAACAATTTTTAAGGATGCTCACAATTTTGTTTTGCATTGTGACAGGTGTCAACAAGTGGTGAACATTTGAAGACAACATGAGATGCCACTCAGCAGCATTTTGGAGGTGGAAATATTTGATGTTTGGGGGATTGACTTCATGGGGTCTTTTACCTTATCATTTAACTGCCATTACATTTTGTTAACTGTTGATTATGTCTCGAACTGGGTGGAAGCTTCAACATTGCCCATAAATGATGCTAAAGTGGTGTTAAAGTTTTTGAGGAAGGATATTTTCACAAGATTCGACACGGAAAAGGCAATAGTGAGTGTGATAACACTATAATATAGAGTTGTTTGAGCTTAATTTTAATAGTAATTTAGCTTAGTTCTTGTAGTAATACATAAAAATTAGTAGATTTTATTTAATTATTTTAAATTAGTTATTTTAAGTGAGTCAATCTAATCTTAGTTAATTTTACACTTAATTTGGTGTTAATGTGGTTAAGATAGGTTGTTATTGATTTATTTGTGCTTTTGTAGGTGTTTGATGAAAGAAGAATTTTAATGAAAGAAATAGAGCAATTTTGAGGTACAGACTATCACTACATATATTTTCGTATTCTGACCATAACTCTCTCTACAGAACTCCAAATAAAGCGATTCTTAGACCATTGGAAATATAAAAGAAAAAACTACAACATTTATGTTTACCACTTCACCCATTTCAGCTTGAAAAATGGTTAAAAATCATATCAAAATTGATATATTATAACAAACCTAAAGTAATTACGATTTCTGTTAATTAATTGGGCAAGGTTGTGACCCACATAGTCTGATGAGGAAATTCCAACTAAAATTGACTTCTGTCTTCACTCAACTTGGCCTAACTTCAAAGCCTATAAAAATAACCTTTCAGAGGACTTAAAAAGAGAAAATGAAACACTAGATTGAAAGCTGAGAGTTAAGCCGCAAAGTCATTAAAGCTGAGAAGATTTTGAAGGGTTCAAGAAGACTGAGAAGATCAAGATTATAATTCTTGAGTTTTATCTTTTTTATTATTCTTTTATTTTCTTTGTTTGTTTTTATTGTTTAAACGTTCTTCAATGATGATGTGTGATGTGATGGGGAACTAATTCATTAATCTAAGATTATGATTGAACTCAATATGTAGTCTGAATTATTTGTCTCTCTTTTACTTATATTTGATAGATTTAAGTTGTTTATTTTATTTTGTTCGTAGTGCTTTTAATTACCTGATCACCAATTAGATTGAATTGAAAACCTCAATTAAACCTTGACGAAGGAGATTTAGGTAGACCTTGAATAGAATAACATATGATCGAATGCACTTAGTTGATTTGGTGGTTTGATTTACATATAGGGTAGACATATACTTATAAGCCATATGTAGCTAGGATTAGAGCACAAACTTAATGAATCTTTCTTCAATTTAATTTGTATAGACATATAGTAGATTAATTAGGAAAGGTATTTTTATGAGAAACTCGATAGACTTGTAAATAATATAGGACTTTAGATTAGCAACTTAATCCATTAAACTGAGTTAGGAGAGAGAGACAATATTTAGATGAAGTATTGAGGGATATCATAATCTTAGGTCTAGTAGTTAAGTGAGTTTAATTTATTATTTAATTTTAGTTTTAGTTTATTTGTTTTAATTTTTTTATTTTAATTGTTTGGATAAAATTAGAATGTTATAATTTTAGTAGTTAATAGTAGAAATTAAACAATTCTCTGTGGGAATGACATTCTACTTCATTACATATTACTTGTTAACGATACTTGCACTTGCGTGGGAAATCAATAACAGAGTGGTAAAAGAAGCCCTTTCTGTAATAAATGTTTCACAACTCTACTTGCACAATATGAAATGGCTCATATGGCTACGATTGCTTGTCACCCCTAGACAAGTGGACAAGCAAAAGTATTAATTGAGAGATCAAGAGAATTTTGGAAAAAGTTGTGTCTCTATCAAGGAAAGGCTAGGCCAAGAAACTTGATGATACACTTTGGGCATATAAGACCCCATACAAGACACCTATTGGTATGTCTCAATATTGTCTACTCTTTGCCAAAGCATGTCATTTTCCAATTGAGTTAGAGCATAAAGCTTTTTGAGCAATAAAGAAATTGAACTTTGATTTAGAAGTGGCTAGTGAGAAGCGTTTGCTTCAGCTTAATGAGTTAGACGAGATTAGATTAAATGCCTATGAAAATGCCAAGATATACAAAGAGAAAATGAAGAAATGGCATGACAAAAAGATTATTGAGCTCTTATTTGAGCAAGGCTAAAATGTATTGTTATTTAATTCTCAACTGAAGCTATTTCTTGGGAAGTTAAAGTATAGGTGGTTAGGACCATTTCTTGTGTCCAAAGTGTTTCCACATGGTAAAGTGGAAATTGTTGATGGTACAATTAATGAGTCAATTAAAATGAATAGGAAGTGGTTGAAGCATTATTGGGGAAGTGACATTGATCGTCAACGCTTCTCCATTAGTCTTTCAAACGATAGTTAAGCTACATAGAGAGTTTAGTTAAAGATTATAAAGACAGCGCTACTTGGGAGGCAACCTAAGTTTTTCTTTCGTTAGTATATTTTTGTTAAATTTTGAATTTTTACGTTTAAAATTTTGATGTTGATTACTTTTTTTTTTTAGTTTTCTTGTTTACATGTTATTTTGTTTATTTTTTAAAAAAGGGGCAACATCACTAGCATCACGATAATGAGGATGCTGCTATTTTCTAGAATGGTCGACTACGGCATTAAAGAAAAAAAAAAGAGCAAAACTAATTCCTCATCACCATGGCATAAAAGGCCAATGCCGTAGCTCTAGGACGAGAACACCACCTCTATTTAAACCCTCTTTACACTTTCTTTTTCATTCCACACCCTAGTTTCAAATTTTTTTTTTCCCTTTCTCTCTACCAAAAGCTAAGTTTTGTCCCCACCCATTCATAAAAAATTTCAAAAAATCCATCTTTTTGCACAAAAACACAAGAGTCAAGGAGATTGAGCAACATTCTTCCATCAACAAGTAACAAAAGTGTAGAATTTTTTTGGTAAATACCAAGTTCTTGTAATAATCTTTTTTTTTGTGGAATTTGGTTAGTATAGATGAATTTTGTTATTGATTATTAATTGACTTTTGATATTTTTGGATTGTAAGTTATTGTGCCTAAAGATTTGAATTGTTGAATTGGTGAATTTTGAGAAGTGGATAGTCAAGACTAGTGAATAGGGTCAAAATTTTTTGCACTTTATATTAAAGGATATTGGTTTGGTGATTTTTGATGCAATTTCAATCGGAATTTAGTGTGTAGAGAGAATTAAATTTAGTGTGATATTAGTGAAGATTTTTAGTGAATTTTTAGGTGCATTGAATTTTTTTTGGTTTGCCTTTGAAATTTTGAATCGATATACTATGGCACCTAAAAGGGCTAGAACTAGTGGAAGCAGTGGATTTGATAGGTCTAAATTTGTATCAGTTGAGGCATCGATACGCCACACTCAGTCATTATTACAAAAATTCATAGTGCCAGAAAGAGGCATTAGTGTACTTTTTGTCCATTACTGACATATTTTGGACATAATTGAAGGAAGAAAATAGGAACATTTTGTGCTCAACTAGAGGCAGCAGTGATGCTAGTTGTACATGAATTTTATGCCAATTCATTCAAGCACGAAAATAGTGTTGCTTTTTGTAAGGGTCATAGATTGCTTTTTGATAGCCATACAATTAACCAATTTTACAACACCCTAGATATAAAGGTTGACAAGAATAGCCAATATTTAAATGGAAATGTGGATTTTGATAAGGTCATCAATTTACTATGCAACTTGGGTACAGAATAGAAAACATCAAAAAGGGTTTCGATTTCATTCAAGGTGAATGCCATGAATAATGAATATAAGGTTTGGTATCACTTCTTGGCAGCCAAAATGCTTTAGGTAAAGCACCTCAGTGATGTCACTAAGGATAGAGCAGTGTTGCATTATGCCATTCTTTCAGGTAAATCTATCAATATCGGTCAATTGATTTTCAATAACACTGTTTATACTGCTCGTTCACCCAAAGATGGCCTGTGGTACCTATCACTCATCACGCACTGTGCAAGCAAACTAGCATGCAATGGGCTAGCAATGAGGAACTGCCACATCCACATGTACTTTTAGATGCTAGCATCATTCAGATGTTTGAAACTCAACAACATTTTGTTATTGGTGGGTGTTCAATCTTTGAACCAAGAGCTTCAACGTGCTAGACGTATTTAACCATCCCACAAAGAATAAAACGCTGCATGGCTCATCAAGCAAAGTGTACAAGAGTGATGGAACAAATGTTCCGAGCCTACGCACATCACATGGGGATGTACATGTCTAGCTTTCCAATAGAGGAGCCCAACACTAATAAAGATGAGAAAGAGGCAATGTGAACCAAAGGGAGTATTCTCTTCTTTACTTTTAGTAACATTAGGGACAATGTTAGCTTTAAGTTTAGGACGAGGGATATTTTAGTTTTAAGCTTTGTTTGTTTCGTTTTGCATTTATGTTTTTAGTATTTAAGTTTAGCTAAGTCGTTCATCATTTAATTTTATACATATTTTAAGATTTTGAACTAGAGTTAGTTGCCACAATTTATTTGATTTAACTATCCGATGATGATATCCAATTATCTTGTTAATCTTTTGCTCATAGTAAACTTGAATATTTTTTGAGTGTTATGTGAATTTTTATGTTTAGTATCAAGATTTCCATACTTGA
Source organism: Theobroma grandiflorum (assembly GCA_036013995.1). NCBI lineage: Eukaryota > Viridiplantae > Streptophyta > Magnoliopsida > Malvales > Malvaceae > Theobroma > Theobroma grandiflorum. The sequence goes on from CP142126.1 coordinate 14,696,545, forward strand.
GCATTATGTCTCTTGCGTTGAAGTATTATGTACCTTTAGAGAAAGCTTATGTAAATGTAAATTTTTTAAACCATGTTTAGAGTTCTAAAATTTGTTTGACTCTTCCTTAAAGTGAAATCATAGGCTATACTTAGTTAAGGAGATGACTTAGGCCATCCTTGGACCGATTAAGCTTTACAAGCTAACGTAATTACATTTTTTTTCCTAATATATCCCTTTGAGCTTAAATTGTCTTTTTGTCACGATCCGGAACTCCCACCGAGCCTATGACAACCGCCGCAACATCCTGGTAGGCATTCATACTTGGAATGCCGACTAGAACCCCGCAAGGCTTAGCATTAGTTTCCACATTTTCCCGATGAGCAATAATTATTAGACATCATATTTCAAAGAATTATAAGACATTTCCAAACCAAAAACATAAAAATTTTATTTTTTGGCTCACAGGGGCATTTTCGTCATTTTTTTTCGAAAATCTCAAAATCGACTAAAAACATAGTAGGTGAGTAGAAAGCATATATTTTATAATTGAAAATAATTTTAGAAGTCTAAAATGTTCGTTTGAAGTAAAATTACAACTATTTTAATGTAAAAAAATATTCAATAAAATAAGCTATTTTCTTATAAAACAATTTTTATATAGCTATCGGTAAATAATTTTCGCAGTGTAAAAGCTAATTATATTTTTACATACTATGATACAAAACAAACAAAGTATGAAATTTAAATTACAGTGACACGTGGGCCCACAACTAACCCAAATGTGTCAAAAGTTGAAAGTATACAGCTTTTGCCGATTCAAGTTCAATTGACGGTCCTTGACTAAATCCGCTAACTATGGAATACTCTGAGCTTGAAGTTTGAGGAAATGAGGGGGTGAGATTATAAAATCCCAATGAGTAAACAGATACCCTTTAAACTATCTAAAGACGAGTAAATGGAAACGGATAATTAAATCTTCATAAAATAATTCATAATATTTCACTTCTTTTCATTGAGTAAAATAAATTCATTTTGCACGAAAAATTATTATGGCTTATGTATTTCTGAAAAATTGGCTTATGCCAACAAAATCATGCTCGGTGATACCTTGATTAGAGGTATCCGACCGAGATAGCCAAGGCTGTTTAAAATTCCACAATTTCTCAAAATGTAGCCGTTCCTTAGCGTTGGCCAAGTTCACTACCACATGGTGGATCGACGTGCAGTGAACCCTGGTATACCTCAAGAGTTACCCTCCATGCCTCTCATCAGAGGTATAATATGTGGGGTTTACCGTGCCCCTCTAAATAGGCCCGATCCATGAAAACCCCTATACTGCAGTAGTTAATAATCCACCAAATTAACAAAAATTTTAACAGCATGACTAGACCATATTAACACTAACCAGCCTGCACGGCAAACAACAGTTTGTATAGTTTCCAACACAATAACCAAGTAGCCAATCATTCCACATTTTCATAAGCCACATCAATTTAAAAATACAATTTATTATACCACAAACAACAGTCTCCAAGTAGTCTATTTCAAAATCAATTGTTCAATTTTCAAATCAATTTATAAAAACTCTTTTTATTTTATAAATACACAATTTCTCATAAAATACAAAATTCACCATTTAAAATAATTTTTCACAAAACCAACAAATTAAATAAAATCTACTCTAGATAATTAAGATGATAATATATTTACTCACTGTATTAGGAGTAGAAATACTCCTATTCTCGTTCCGCTAGTGTAGTCTCCTACTCGTGTCAAATGGCTCACCACCTAGACATCATACATGACACAAAATTCAATAATTTGTGTCAATTTATTATAAACTATTTCAGGCTCTCTAAATCTAAATGAATGCAGGCGATGGAATGCAAAATGTCCAATTAATCACTTAAATATGATTTTCGACCTAAGTCGCACTATACTCGGTCTAATCGGTAAAATCTCCAATTTAATTCCAAATCAATTCTTTTCACTTTCTACACTCCAATTATAATTGAATTACCTCAATGATTGCAAATGAAATTCAATTTATCAGTCCGAATCACAAAATACACTAGTCCATATACTAGGCAAAAATTCAGATTTTTATGCCAAAAATTCCCATTTAATTTCTAACCTCACCAAACATCAATTATCACCAAAATATCTTAAATTAACATCATTTCCAACATCAATTCTCTGCCTAGAAAATTCGGCCAAAATAGGTTAAATGAAAAACATATTGTTTTCTTGCTAATTTCCACACCATTAATCATTAACCGATTAAAACACTAACATCACTTAATTCTCTCACCATAATTCATCATTTCCCAACCTATTTCACTTGAAATGAAATCATTTCATCATCAATATACTACAAAGGATATTCGGCCATTGAAAGGTGGTGGAAATGGAATTTTTCCTTATTGTTTTACTTCTAAACATACTAAACTAACCTTAAATACTAACATATCCTAAAATCAAACAATTCCAACATCATTTCTCCCACCATACCCATTCGGCCTATCACTAGTTCACCATGAAAACATGCTTCTCAACCATATAAAATGAAAAGAAATGCATGGGTATTGTAGATCTTGGGCAAAAGTGAAGAAATTTTACCTTATTCCACTTAATCTATTGAATTTCCACAATTTCTCTTGAATTTTCTTGATTTTTCCTAACTAGGTTTTTGTTTTCTCTTTGTTTTCCCCTTCATTTTATTCTTCCTTTGGCCAACCATGGAGTTGAAATGGGCTGATTTTTATGCTTTTTATTAAGAAAATAATAAAATATTAAAAGTATGACACATGGCATTTCATTATTGGCTTAAATTTTAAATATTTGACTTTTAATCCCTTAATTCTCCACCACACAATTCTTATATTTATCCATTTCCATGATGAATAAAATCCTTTGGTCTTGACAAATGTTGGGGCCGAAAAATTACAGATTTGCCCTCGGGGTGGAAAAATTACAATTTTGCCCTTATACTCCGAAATGTACCAGAATTACATTTTTTTCACTTTTCAACTTCAAATTACACTCCAATTGATCAATCTTAGTCAAATGGAGTTAAAATCTTTTCTAAAAATTCCCGTTTTTTCCTCAAGTGGTAAAATTACCGTTTTACCCTTGTGCTCCAAAAATACCGAGAATTAAAATTTTCATCGCTAAACCTGATATTATTCTTCAAATGATTAATCTTGATCAAAATTTTCATTAAAGAACCAAATTTAAATTTTAGACGGCAAAATGACCATTTTACCCCTAATCGGTCAATATTCTCGATTGACTCCAAATCGGCCCTCAAACTCCGAATCACCCTTTTTAGCCATCCTTGGATTGTGAAATTCTCAATTTCACCTTAAAATTCCTATTTTAATCAGTTCGAGGTTTAAATCGATTTAGTCATATCTCTTGTTATAATACCGACTTTTAATACCTTTCAGAGGCATTCAAGTATACCAACATTCCACCCAGCACATGGATAACACTGTATATATTTTATATAATCGGGTTTTACGCTTTTTCTTTGGTTAAACACATGAAAAAATTAGCTTAGCCTTTGAGCAATTTTCCTATTTTACAACTTTCACTCCTAAGCATATATATTGTTTAAGGAAATATATGTTAAGCTATTTGAGGAAAAAGTGGAAAAAATGAAGTGTAAAGAAAAATGTAAAATTTTTATGAAGCATTCATCCCATTACCAATGAAAGAAACAAGTTTGGGGGTGTTGACCTAATACAAAAAAAATGTTTGATGAATGAAAAGCAAAAGAAAAAGAAAAAGGTGTATTCGGTGAAGAAAAATAAGGTTATATAGGTCTTAGAACAATTATGTGCTTAGAGTGATTTGAGCTACATATTGTCCCATATTCTAACTTAACCTTAGCCACACGTTACAAGCTGAATAAAGTCTTAAGGATCCTTAGTTAAGTGTTAGTTTAAGACCTTCAATTTTTTGTATGCACTGAGTTAACTAAAAATAATTTATGAAATATATGAAGTTTTGAGGACTTGGATGTTTAACTAAATATGCCAAGTGTATGGGAGTATGTATATTGACATTTAGTTAATTTTTATGAGAAATATGTGATTAAATCCTATAACTTGAGATTTTGATTTGAATTTGATGTTATATTTGAGAAAATATGCGCAAAAAACATGATATATGATGGTTATTGGGATTTGATTTAAGCAGGAACGATTTTAAGGTGTTAAGTTTGGATTTTTGGAAGTTTTGAAAGTTCAAAATTTGCCTATAAGGGAAAATGTATCAATACATCCCCTTATGTATCGATATATTTTTGGCATGATGAACAATAAAAGCCTCTAGAAGATTTTTTATCGATACATTCAAGAATGTATAGATAGATTTGGCTAAAGATGAACATGTATCGATACATTATCTAAATGTATTGATACATTTGAGGCAGAGAGCACCCAAGGGAAAAAGTATCGTTATATTCCCCTCATGTATTGATACATGTTAGGCAGTGAGCTATTTTGCTAGAAATCTATAGATACATTTGCCAAATGCATCAATAGATTTAGTCAAAATAAGGTCAAATGTATCGATACATTGCCAAATGTATCAATATATTCCTAGGTTAAGATAAAAAAATAAAAAAGTGTTCGAGCAATTTACCCGTTTAACACAAAAACCCTAACTCTTCCTCTCTCTTTACCACCTCAAAACCTTAAGCCCCAAATGGATTTTTTAAGCAATTTAGAGCTAATTTGAGCTTGGAAAAATGCTATTAAGTTGAGATTAAATGTTTTTATCGATTGATTTTCAATTTAATTGGTTAGATTTTAAGAAATTCCATTTTTTCGGCTTAGGTAAATCTCCCTCAATTTGGTTGGAATTTGGAGCTAAGATTCATGCAATCCAACTTCTAAGTATGGACTTAGCTTATTATTGAAGGATTTAAGCTTATATGTTGGATTGCTAAGGATTTAGTTATTTTTAGAAAAGTTAGCATTTTTCGAAAGCTAGGATTTAATTAATATTTGGATATTTTGATGTGTCTTAAAGAGGAAATTGAGGTAATCAATTCATTGGTGAGCTAAAAGATGATTGGGAGCTAAAGTTGAGCTTGGCGCTAAAAGCACCTCTAATTTGTCATTATGAATGGGTTTAAATAAATGCATAGGATGCATGATGCCTTGTTAGAGGCACTACCATGGTACTTGTCATGACCCAATTCTCGGGCCGTGACCGGCGCATGGACTCAATGAGCATAGCTCACCAAACCCAAGCAAGCCTATTTTTATTTACTTTACTTATCGTACGACCGTGTGATGCATACACACGTAACACACCCAGTGTGCACACAAAGCCAATTCACAATGGCATTATCAATAAAATATGCAAATACGTACTGTTCAAGCATGTAACTTGATAATGTACATTAAATGTACATATTCACAATACAAAAAGCCCATGACTTCCAGCGGAGAAATTTACAGTAAAAGAAATGGGTTGCTACTGAATGCCTACCTTCTAACCAGGAGATGCATTACGGGGACTCCTCGATCTAGGGTCCAATAGTCTCCTGATTTGAAAACATGAATTTTTAATACGGTGAGTACAATACTCAGTGAGTGAATATTAGAAGGGACCAAGCAATCTCAACTAGGAAATTTGACAATCATGATGCACCGGTTGAAAAAGAGACAGTTTTTTATCTAACTAATATTTAAAGCCTTTCCACTTACCTCAAGATTTATTCTAGCTAGATAGTAAAATCGACAATTATTGCTGCAGCAGTAAGGCATTCTTGCTGCAGCGAAGCATAATCGTAACCTGTCACTGAACGAGCGTTTCTCTCAACCGTACGAGGGTTTCTTGTTAAACCCTTTTTCTTCAATTTAAGCAATTCGCATACATACAATCACACATATATTCACAAAGACAGGAACAATCATATACACCGCCAAGTCTTCACTGTTCTTGGTGGTAAAAGAAACATTTATCAGAGCACTTGCAAGCGCTAGGTTTTGCCATCCTTGCAAGCCCTTGGACAGAGAATCACGCTTCACCGAAGTTCATGAGTGAAAATTTCCAAGAATCATGGGCGTTACGTGTCGTCGTCCCCGCTTTGCTCAACTCTAAATTTCTAGGAAATTGTGGGCGCTACGTATCGCTGTCCCCACTTTGCACACCATTACAGGCATGTGCATTTCCCACTTCACACGTGCACTATTACCTCCAGTTCACATAAATTTCTTAACCATACATATAAGCATCATATAGATGAGCAATATTCAGCACAATCAAATTTCACATCAATAAAATAATACTTCACAAAAAGCTTGTTCCCATGGTACCCATTTTTTTTAAAGAAGATTGAATAAAATCATTCAAGCATTTTATTCAAATAGGTTCATATTTCCCAAAACCATTTTTGAAATGCAAATTCATTCATAGTTTTTCGGGTGTACTCGGACTAATGGTCCTCGAGCGCGATCTCTTTGCCTTTTTCAAAAATCTCAACACCTTGACACAGAATAAAAATTAGAGAATTTACTATATTGCCCCTAAGCTAATATAAACTAATTTAAATTAATAATGCATGATATGTAAATGCAAAAATATGCCCGAATATCGCTTAATCGCGGTATTGATTAAATTCGACCGATCACCCGATTAATTGACAATGATATCCAAATCACCTCCAAATTACTTCATTCCTCCTTTAATATCTTAATTCATCAATCACATTTCAAATAACTAAATTTCAGCATTGAAATCCCCCAATTCCTTCAGGTAAAGTTTCGGTCATTACAGTGTATTTACACCGTAATTTTTCCTAGTCACATTTCTCTCTTAATTCTTTATTTTTCCAAGCCTTTTTCCTTGAAATACAAACAATTCCTCATTGATATTCAACCCTCATGGTTCGGCCAATGAAGAATCCTAGAGAAATTGAATGTTTTTCTTATATTTTTATTCATAACCATACTTAACTACCTCTAAACATCAACATAGTCTAAAATCAAGCCATCACAAATATTCTTGTATTTATCCAATCCTACCACAAATAAAATCCCTTGGTCTTGACAAGTGCTGGGGTAAAAAATTTACCGATTTGCCCCCGAAGTAAAAAAATTACGATTTTATCCCTATACTCCGAAATGTACCGAAATTATATTATTTCTACTTGTCAACATCAAATAACACTAATATTGATCAATCTTAATCAAATGGGGCAAAAATCTTTTCTAAAAATTCTCGTTTGGTCCTCTAGTGGTAAAATTACCATTTTGCCCTTATGCTCCAAAAATGTCGAAAATCATAATTTTTCACTGCTAAACTTCATTTTATACTCCAATAATCATAATTATATTTCAAATAATTATTCTTGTTCAAATATAATCAAATCTTTGCTAAAAATCTCCATTTTATCATCAAATGGCAAAATGACTGTTTTATCCCTAATCTGTCAATTTTTTCGATTGACTCTAAACTGGACCTTAAACTCCGAATCACTATTCTAAGTCATTCTGTGGGTTTTAGAATTTTCAAATTCCTCTTAGAATTTCTATTAAACTAGTTCGAGGATTGAATCAACTTAATTGTACCACTAGGTACAATACCGGTTTTTAACAAATTTGACAAGGTCTCACAGTACTAGATTAGATTATATATGTAAATACACACACACACACACACACAGACATATGTGTCTAGATGTATGTGCCTAGGTTAGAGAATAAAATGTATATGGAATTGTGTGTGATTATGTACCTTAGTGCAAGCCACATTGGTGGCCTATGTTGATTGTGTGAGCCTAGACTCGAAAGTCTAGAGGATATGATGAGCGTCTAGGAGTAGACTTGTCACGACCCAATTCCCCGGGCCATGACCAGTGCATGGACCTAATGAGCATAGCTCACCAAGCCCAAGCAAGCCTTTTCCGGTAATCATGTTCGACTTTTTATACATATTGCATTACTATTTCTGAACCAGAATTCTTGATTCACAATTCAATATATTTCAAAACATAACATGTATACCACATGTTTACAATTTCATTATCCCAAAGCACTGTCATTCAATGCCATCTCATCAAGGCATCATTAATTTAACATATATATATACACATGTACATAAACAAAGACTCTCAACCATCAGCGGAGTAACTTTGAATAAAGGCACAGCTACTGAGATGCCGTAGTACCAACAAAAAGGCGATTATGCATAGACGACTTGATCTAGGCTCCAATTTCCTTTAAATCTGAAAACATGAATTTTTATAAAAACATGAGTACGAAACTCAGTGAGTGAATATTAGAAGGGAACAAGCAATCTTAACCAGGAAATTTGACAAGCATGATGCACCGGTTGAAAATAAGGCCATTTTCATCTAACTACTATTCCAAACCCTTTTTCCCTTACCCAGAAATTTATTACACATTCGAGGATTAAACATCCTTGAATTTCCACCGATCATTCTAGCAAGGTAGTAAAACTGACGGTTAATTACAAACCGTCACATAATAGGGGTTTCACAACCCGTACAACTCATATATGCATATATCACGTACAATTTCATTCACCTATCATTCTATCAAGCCAGATAGCACAATTAACGGTTTATCACAAACCGTCACAAACAAGGGTTTCACATATCACACAATCACACATATATACACAAAGACCAGAACAATCATATACACCACCAAGTCTTCACTGTTCTTGGTGGCAAAAGAGACATTTATCAGAGCACTTGCAGGCGTTACAAATAGCCATCCCTGCAAGCCCCTGGACGGAAAATCATGCTTCACCAAAGTTCACGCGTGAAAATTTTCAGGAATCATGGGCACTACGCCTCGCCGTCCCCACTTTGCTCAACTCTAGATTTCTAGGAAATTGTAGGCACTACGCATCGCAGTCTCCACTTTGCACACCTCTGTTTTACTAGGAAATCATGGGCGTTACGCATCGCCGTCCCCACTTTGCTCAATTCTAAATTTGTAGGAGATTGTGGGCGCTACGTATCGCTATCCCCACTTTGCTTAACTCTGAATTTCTAAGAAATTGTGGGCGCTACGTATCGCCGTCCCCACTTTGCATACCATTACATCAATTTCACATAAATTTATTAACAATACATGTAAGCGCCATATAAAGGTACATAGATGCATCGCAATCATATAGATGAGCAATATTCAACACAATAAAATTTCACATCAATAAAATAATATTTCACGAAAAGCTTGTTCTCATGGTGCTCATTCTTTTAAAGAAGATTGAATAAAATCATTCAAGCATTTTATTCAATAAGTTCATATTTCCCAAAACTATTTTTGAGATGCAAATTCACTCACAGGTTTTTCTGGGAGTCGAATTCGAGCACTTCGACTGCTAATCCTCGGGCGCGATTTTCTTGCCTTTATCCGAGGGCTCACCACCTTGACAAATAGCACAATAATTTAATTACTATAATAGTGTTAATTAGGTATAAAATTAACCTAATTTCTATACGGATGTATAGAATACTCGGTCAATCGCTTAAACGCGGTGTTGACCTAATTTGGCCAATTACCCGATAAATTGGCCAATGCATTCGATTTGATTCCAAATAATCTCATTTTTTTTCCAATATTCCTAATCATCCAACTCCATCTTAATTTACTTGAAAAATAACCAAAATCATTCTCATATCTTCCAAGGAAAATTCAGTACATAGGGTGCACTAATATTATAATTTCTCAAGCTTAATTTTCTCACCATAAATCTTTAATTTCCCATTTAATTCACTTGAAATAAAATAAAGTTTATCATCAACACTCCATATACTAAATTCGGCCATTGAAGGGTTCACCAATAATCAAATTGTTCAAGCTTGATTCTCATATTCCAAACTAGTTATTCTTAACCAAATAACACAAGATTTCCCCAAAAAATGAAATCAATTCATCATCAAATTATCACTCCTCATATTCGGCCACATATGGTTCAATGGTGAACAATTCACTTTCTTGCTAAATTTTCATATCTAATTCTTCCAATTTAATTTCTAAAACTATTAATTATCAAACACTATTTAAGTACCTTGAAATGTCACAAATTGGGCATCAATTCCTCCCTTGAATATTCGGCTAAAATGAATTTTCATAGAGCACATAATTTTCTTCCTAAACATGGCTAACTACCTCTAAACATCAACATAGTCTAAAATCAAATTATTCCAACAACAATTCCTCATCCATACCCATTTTTCAGAATTGAATTCATTATGATATCATGCCTCTCAACCATAGAAAATGGAAAGAAATGCATGGGTATTGTAGATCATAAGCTAAAGTGAAGAAATGTTACCTTTATTTTTCTTGATCCATGAAAAACACATGAAATCTCTTGATTTTTTGGCTAGGTTTTAGCTTTTCTCCCTTTGTTCTCTTTTGTTTCCCTTCAATTCTGGTCCATGCCGATTTTGATGAAAGAAAATGGGTTTTATGGCTGATTTTTATGCTTTAATATTAAAATATTAAAGCTTGACACATGGCATAAAGCCATTGGTCCATTATTTTAAAATTTTGACTTTTTTTACTTAATTTCCCACCACATGCTTAGTCAAAGTCAAGATGTGAATAAAAGGATGACCATGGCTGGAAAAAATGTTCTGGTGGTGGAAAATTACCGTTTTGCCTCGGAATGGCAAAAGTACGATTTTGCCCCTATACTCCGAAATGTACCGAAATTATATTATTTTCACTTTCTATCCTCAAATAACACCAATATTAATCAATTTTAACCAAATGGGGTAAAATCTTTTCAAAAAAAAATTCCCGTTGGGTTATCCTGTGGCAAAATAACTATTTTGCTCTTGTGCTCCAAAAATACCAGGAATCACAATTTTAACTGCTAAACTCCATTTTTTACTCCAATAATCTTAATTATATTTCATATAATTATTTTTGGTCCAATGTGATCAAATCTTAGCTAAAAATCTTCATTAAATCATCAAATGGCAAAATGACCATTTTGTCCCTAACCGGTCAATTTTCCCGATGGACTCTATACTGAACCTTGAACTCCGAATCACTATTCTGAGCCATTCTGTGGGTTTCAAAATTTTCAAATTCCTCTTAGAATTTCTATTTTAGCTAGTTCAAGGCTCGATTTAACTTAATTGTACTGCTAGGTAGCAATTTCAACAGGGTCTCAGAAGACTACCCTAGCATTTGACTCTTTGGATGAATTATAAGCATTTGACATCTTAGAGACTTAGAGGCACTTAGTACCATATCAAGCTTATAGACAATTTGAAGTTTGGAAAATGTGATTTATGATTCAATGCAGACATATGGAATGTCATGATGGCCTTATTTGTGGATATGTGTTCCACCCAATAGAAGAATTTTATACGTTGATTTGATTTGAAGATGAGTGGAGTCTATCTCCCTATGACTTTGTTCCATGCTTGTAGAGATGGTGGTAAGCAACGAAGATGTTATTAGTTCCACGTATGAATTTCGCCTATAGTGCTTTGATGCCATCGGTTAGAGAATACTCCAACTAATGTCGACCATCAGGAGATTACTTCGGTTGATAATTCTGATTCTTTGTCCATTGCTTTAGTACGCACATGATTTGTTCTCCACCAGTAGCTTTACCCTTGGAGTGATTTGAATCTCTACTAATGGGCCGCCAAGCGTGATTAGACTATGTCTAGGGAAAGATCACTCAATGACTATGATTTGGTTTGTGTGTGATACATGATAGCCTCAGATAGGCTTAGATACATTTGATTTGATTTAATATGCGACTAAGGTGTGCCGTGGAGAATGACTTCAATGGCTTAAAGGATAAACCTAGTGATATATATATATATATATAAAGAAATCTTAATTTATTAAAATCATTAACAATTCACACTAATCACATTAATTGCTTAATTAACCAAAAGCAAAAACAAATTACATACTTAAAAGAAGAAGTCTCTTTTCAGAGGATATACCAACAACTAAGTGAACCAAAAACAAAACAACAAATTGAAAATATCAAAGAAAATATAGAAGAAACAATTTGCTCAGAACTCCCGAATGCTTTCTAAGATAGAAAAAAACATCAAGTAAGCCTTCCGTATGTCAAAAATTTTAATGAAAGTCAAATACCAACTAAAGCAAGAGCAATACAAATGAACAAAGATATCTTTTACAAAAATTATGTAGTGCAAAAATATTTTCAAAATTTGATATGAAATCGAGATTTTGGCAAATCCAAATCAAAGAATCTGAAAGATACAAAACAGCCTTTACAGTTCCATTTGGACAATATGAGTGAAATGTAATGCCTTTTGGCCTCATGAATACTCCATCAGAATTTCAAAAAATAATTAATGAAATTTTCAATCCCTATTCACAATTTACAATAGTTTACATTGATGATGTCCTAGCATTCTCAGAAACCCTCAAGAATGTCACGACCCAAATTTTCGGGCCATGACCAGCACATGGGCCCAATGAGCATAACTCACCAAGCCCAAGCAAGCCTATTAAATTTGTTTTGCTTCACATTTCATCATTCAGTGCATCCACACGTGTTTCAACTAGTGTGAATATAGCCAACTCACGATGGCATTATGGATAAAATATACATGTTCTGTTCCAACATGTAACTCAGTAATTTGCATTACAAGTACATATTCACAACAAAAGGACCCATGACTTCCAACGAAGACATTACAAGAAAAGGGTTGCTATTGAATGCCAGACACATACCCAGAAGACAAACTACCAGGACTCATCGGTCTAGGATCCAACGGTTTCCTGACCTGAAAATATGAATTTTTCAAAACTGTGAGTATGAAACTCAGTGAGTGAACATTCGAAAGGAACAAGCAATATTAGCCAGGAAATTTGATAACCATGATGCACTGGTTGAAAACGAGACAATTTTGATCTAGCTAATGTTTAAAACCCTTTCCACTTGACCCGGAATTATAAAACATCCAATGATAAGGAAATCATGAAATTTCACCAATTAATCTAGCAAGATAGCAGAATCAACGATTATCGCTGCAGCTGGAAGGCATTACGTATATCAATCATGAAATTTCACCAATCAATCTAGCAAGCATAATCACAACTTGTCACGGAACGAAGGTTTTGCTCAACCATACGAAGGTTTCGTGTTAAACCCTTTTTCCTCAATTTAAGACAATTCACATACCATACAATCACACATATATATATATATATAATCATGAGCAATTATATACACCGCCAAGTCTTCACTGTCCTTGGTGGTAAAAAGAGACATTTATCAGAGCACTTGTAGGTGTTACGTATCGCTATCCCAGCAAGCCCTTGGGCTGAGAATCACGCTTCACCATAGTTCACGCGTGAAAGTTCCCAAGAATCGTGGGTGTTACGTGTTGCGATCCCCACTTTGCTCAACTCTGAGTTTCTAGAAATTGTGGGCGTTACGTATCGCCGTCCCCACTTTGCACACCATTACAGGCATGTGCATTATCCACTTTGCACACCATTACAGGTATGTACATTATCCACTCCACACGTGCACGGATACATCAAGTTCACATAAATTTCTTAACCATACAGGTAAGCAGCATATAGACGTACATAAATTCATCACAATCTTATTCAACATCACAGAAATATTATCACTAAAGGCTTGTTCCCGGGACTCATTTTTAAATGAGAATTAGATATAATCATTCAAGCATTTCATTTCAACTTAATTAGAATTCCCAAAATAGTTGAAATACAAGTTCACTCACAAATTTCTGGGAGTCGAATTTGAGCACTTCGACTGCTAATCCTCGAGTGTGATTTTCTTGCCTTTATCAGATGGCTCACCACCTTGACAAATTGCACAATAATTAAATCACTACATTTGTGTTAATTAGGTATAAAATCAACCTAATTTCTATATGGATGCATGGAATACTCGGTTAACCGCTTAAACGCGGTGTTGACCTAATTCGGCTTATCACCTGATTAAATTGCTAACGCGTCCAATTTAATTTCAAATTGCTCCATTTCTTTTCTAAAACCTCAATTCACCAAACACCATTTAAATAACACTAATTTCAGCATTAAAACCCTCACAGTTCTTCATAGAAAAATTTGGCCATTTGGTGCACTAGCACCGTTATTTTTCCTACTTAAATTTTTCACTTTAATCCATCATTTTCCAAGCCATTTCCCTTGAAATAAAAACAATCCCTCATTGATACTCAACATACAAGGTTCGGCCAATGAAGAATGCTAGGGAAAATAAATATTTTTCTTGTGATTTTGCTTCTAAACATGCTTAACTATCTCTAAATATCAAAATAACTCAAAATCAAGTCATTCCCATCATCAAATCCTTTCCATACCCATTCGGCCTTCATAGTCAATTTTCAGCCATGGAAAATAAGAAATAAAGCATGTGTAAGCTAGGTTTCAAGCAAAAATTAAAAGATTTTACCTTTTTGTTGCTTAATCCTTGAAAAATCAATGAAATCTCTTGATTTTCCTAGCTAGGTTTTTGTTTCTCTTCTTTTCTTTGCTTTTCTTCCTTATTCTCTTCCTTTGGCCAAATATTGTGAGAGAAATGGGATATATATGGGCTGATTTTTATAGAAAATAATAAAATAATAAAGCTTGACATGTGACACTTTGTAATTGGTCTATTTTTTTTCTTTTTATATTTTAAATATTTAACTTTTTACTTAAATTTTTCACCACAAATATTCTCATATTTATCCATTCTAATGATAAACAAAATCCTTGATTTTTGACAAGTGTTGGTGGTGGAAATTACCATTTTGCCTCCGGTAAGGCAAACTTACCGTTTTACCCTTATACTCTAAAAATACCGAGAATTTAAAATTTTTCACTGCCAAACGTCATATTATACTCCATATAATCAATTTTGATCAAATGTAGTCAAAATCTTATCTAAAAATTCCAATTTTGTCCTTAAATGGAAAAATGACCATTTTGCCCCTAATCGATCAATTTTCCCGATTAACTCCAAATTAGACCTCGAACTCTAAATCACCCTTTTAAATCATTCTGTGGGTTTTAGAATTTTCAAATTCCTCTTAGAATTTCTATTTGAACTAGTTCGAGGCTCAATTTAACTTGGTTGTACCAATCGGTACAATACCGTCTTTTAACGAGCTTGACAGGGTCTCACAAAGAAACATTTCAAACATCTCAAAATATTTATAGATGTTATCAAAAGAAATGGATTGGTAGTTTCCAAATCTAAAATCAATATATTTCAAACAAGAATCAGATTCTTAGGTCATCATATCACTTAGGGTACCATAATACCAATAAAAAGGTCAACTCAGTTCGCTGACAAATTCCTAGATAAGATTTTAGACAAAACCCAACTCCAAAGATTTTTAGGAAGTCTCAATTATGGAATTGATTTTTACCCAGGTTTAAATAAAATTTGCAAACATTTACATGATAGGTTAAGAAAAAATCCCATTCCTTGGACAGAACATCATACAGAAATAGTCAAACAAATAAAAACACATATTAAAGAACTTCCTTGTCTACATTTGGCAAACCATAATCTTCCCAAAATAGTAGAGATCGATGCCTTTGAAATAGGTTATGGAGGAATCCTTAAACAAGTTAAAAAACAAAAAGAGGTTATAGTCCAATACACTTCCAAACATTGGACCCCAGCTTAGCAAAATTATAGTACTATCAAAAAAGAAATTTTAGCAATTGTTTTGTGTATTTCAAAGTTCCAAAGTGATTTGTTAAATCAAAAATTTCTTTTAAGAATTGATTGTAAATCAGCAAAATAAGTTTTACAAAAGGATGTTCAAAATATTGCTTCAAAACAAAATTTTGCTAGATGGCAAGCTATTTTAAGTATATTTGATTTTGATATCGAATAAATCAAAGGAGAAAGTAATTCTTTACCTAATTTTCTAACTAGAGAATTTCTACAGGGAAAATATGAACCCACAAAAGAAAATAACCAATAAAAAGACTATTCTGCATAAAAGACAACAGCATTACAAATACTGGTTGTCCAAAAAATTGTCTAGAAATCTTGTTACAAAGACCTCTTTTCTAAAAAACCCTAAAAAAATTACTTTGTTTCAGGACAAAATGCCTCCAAAATTGAGAGAGAGAAAAAAAAGATAAAGAAAAAGAAGAAGAGCTAGAAAAACTTTCCCAAAGCTTGACCCAAAGACAAATCAAATCATGGTACGAAATATGTACCCAAGATGAAGATGAACAAAATGAAGCAGAAAGCTCTTCAAAGGAGTTCCAATTATATCAAGATAGCTAATTGTACCAAGATTCTCAAGATCCTAATCAATTAGACTCTCAAATGAACTCTCAAATTTAGAGATTTTTAGAATCCCTTTCTCAATCCCCAGAAATTGCCCAAGCCTTCGTTTCTCAAAAACAACAAACCCCTCTTACACAGATTGCTCTCACAGCTTTAGAATCTGCTAAGAAAAAAGAAATAACGATACAAAAACCGAAAACATTACAAACCATCTTTCCAGAAACCTAATTAATCCAATCCTAGTCGCAAACCTCTTTTTCTCAAAAAAGCCAAAACCAATATGTCAGGAAGAAAAATATTCAAAATGTTCTTCTCATTGAAAAATGACTCTATCATGAACACCCTCATTTGGCCATCAAAAAAGCTTTCCAAGGATGGCATTTTAAGCCTTATTATTTGAAAAAACCCAAAAAATATTACCAAAACATTTTAGTCCAAACAGGATCTGTTCTTTTCAAAAAATATACTGATAAAAGTGATCCTACATTCATAACCCATTCTACACCTCAAATTTTAAAAGTTTTAAGGCCTATAGACTGGGGAGAAAATTTAAATCATTTTCAAAAATTCCCAATAATTTTTTCCAAAACAATAGACCATTGCCCATTTTTTAATTACTGGGATTATCAACATGCATGGTTCAACACCTTTTTGTTTAATAACAAACACAACCACCATTCATGGTTGATATTTTTCAAATATGGAGTCCAATACAAATTCTCCATCTAGTTTTCTCACTGGTGGAATTGGTATGGATCTCTAAGAGAAATTCTTTCACCAAAACTTGACCAATTATATGACAAAATTTACCAAAATTTCCAGCCTGAGGAAGATCATGTCCAGTTACATGCCTCCATACATTTTTTCTCAAAATTAACAATATCATGGATCACGTCGTGGGAATACTCTTATGACACTGATCCACATTCCGGAGCACCAATGGTCACTCACATTTTTAAGACCAAATGGTGGGACAAATTTGATGACAAAAAATATGATGTCCAATATCTATTGACATGGTTTGAAAAAAATCTAAGACTCTGCAAAAATGCTTCAACTTCACAGCAGAATGTAAGGTTTTTGCAAGCCAAATCAAATGCCAGTGCCTTATTAGCCCAAGTAACCACCAAGGCTGAGTACAAGAAAATAATGGAAAAGTGCTGAGTTCCCTTAACTCAGACAAGGAAAGAGAAGAAGAGACTGCATCATCAAAAGCCACAACAGATCTCTCCCAAGATGAAGATTACGTTCCTCCTAAGAGGACAAGAGAAAAGAAAAAATGATTTTTCCACTAAGAAGCAGATTCTCGCTCTGCCAAAAAGAATCCACAGTAAACTCCATGAAGTAACCAAAAGTAGCAAAACATATTTCCACTCTGCCAAAAGAAATCCATGAAGTGACCAAAAGTAGCAAAGCAGATTCCCACTTTGCCAAAAGAAATCCACAGTAAAATCTCGTGACTAAAAGTGACAGAAAAAACAGATTCCCACTCTGCTAAAAGAATCTACAGTATAATCTGTGATCAAAAGTAGAGATCACAAGATTAAACATTGTAGCAAATAAAATTCAAATTCAAATGTAAATGTAAATTCAAATGTAGAAATCTGCCTATAAAAATTCAGAATCTCATTTGTAGAGGAGGACTTCAATTCTCTGGTAGAAATTCAGAAAGGAAAACTCTCATGTTTCCTCAAACTTCTTGTATTCAAAATAATTTGTCTTCAATAATATTTTCAAAAGTTTTCCTATTTCCAGTGTTCGATCACTGCGAAGTTTTGGTATCAAAGCCACACCGGAGTAAAGGTATCTTCTTTAAAGTTCAAGTATTTATATTTTACTCTTTGTTTTTTGAGTGTTGGTTTTAATTGTTTTTACTGGTACTATATGTCATGACCCAATTCCCCAGCCATGACCGGCGCAAGGACCCAATGAGCATAGCTCACTAAGCCCAAGCAAGCCTATTCCCACTGACTTTATTCCACTTATGCTCGTGTGAAGCATCCACACGTAATGCACCCAGTGTGCATAGAAAGCCAATTAACAATGGCATATCCAATCATACATACACACACACACACCTTTTCCCGGGTGTAAACACAGTCAAATCACAATGGCATTATCAATCACAATATACATGCATTATTCCAGTCATGTATTTAGCAATTTACATTGTATACATACATTTACATTATTGAGTGTATTTACAATACAAAAGGACCCAAGACTTCTAGCGAAGATGTGAGACCCTGTCTAATTGGTTGAAAAGCCGGTATTGTACCTATTGGTACAATTAAGTGAAATCGAGCTTCAAATTAGTTTAATAGAAATTCTAAGGGGAATTTCAAAATTCTGAGACCCACAGAATAGGTCAGAATAGTGATTCAGAGTTCAAGGTCCAGTTTGGAGTCAATCGGGAAAATTGATCGGTTAGGGACAAAACGGTCATTTTCTCATTTGTTGATTTATGGAGATTATTAACCAAGATTTGATCACATTGGGCCAAATATAATTATGTGACATACAGTTATGATTTTTGGAGTATAAAATGATATTTAGCAGTGTAAAATAGTGATTTTCGGTGTTTTTAGAGCACAAGGGCAAAATGGTAATTTTGCCACCGGAGTGCTAAATGTGAATTTTTTTGAAAGGATTTTGCCCCAATTGGGTAATATTGATTTATATTGATGTTATTTGAGGTTGGACAGTGAAAATGATGAAATTCCGGGACATTTCGGAGTATAGGGGCAAAATCGTAATTTTGCCATCCC
Source organism: Theobroma grandiflorum (assembly GCA_036013995.1). Taxonomy (NCBI): domain Eukaryota; kingdom Viridiplantae; phylum Streptophyta; class Magnoliopsida; order Malvales; family Malvaceae; genus Theobroma; species Theobroma grandiflorum. The sequence goes on from CP142126.1 coordinate 14,715,591, forward strand.
GGGGGCATTTCGGTAATTTTCCACTACCAGAATAAATTTTTCCAGCCATGGTCAACCATGGATCAGATGTTGACTTGATGAATCAAGTGGTGGAGATCAAATGGGAGAAAAAGTCAAAAAGTCAAAAAAATGGACCAATGGCGTGATGACACGTGGCAAGCTTTTATATTTTATTATTTAAGCCATAAAAATCAGCATTTAAGCCTCATTTCTCTCTCAAAGTCGGCACCCACCAGAATTTAAGCAAAAAAAAGAAGAACAAAGAAGAAACACACAAAAACCTAGGGGAAATTCAAGACAAGTGTGATTTCAAGGAGGATTCAAGTGAAAAAGGGTAATAAATCTCTACTTTGGCTTGTGATTTACCTTACCAATGCTTTTGTTCTTGATTTCAATGGTTAAATATGGAAATATCATGAAGAGTTTAATTCTGAAAAATGGGTATGGATGAGGAAGGATTGTTGGATTGGATTGAATTTAGACTATGTTAGTAGTTAGCGGTAGTTAAGCATGATTATGAAGAAATATGGAAGAAAGAAATTGAATTCCATGGTTGTTCTTCCTTGGCCGAACCTAGTGTGTAGTGAATGCATGAGGAATTGTCTCATTTCAAATGAAATGGTTCCATTTGAAATGAAAGAAATTGGAAAATGATAAATTAAAGTGAAAAATGTAGTAGAAAAATTTTCAGTGCTAATGCACTGCATTGGCCGAATTTTTCCATAAGGAATTGGAAAGGGTAGGATGCTGAAATTGGCATCAATTACATGGTATGGGATGAATTAAGGTATTAGAAAAAGAATGGATCAATTTGGAATTGAATCGGGCTTAATGGCCAATTTATCGACTGAACGGTCGAAATTAGGCAATACCGCGTTAATGCGATAATCGGACGCGATTTTGCTCTTACGTATCACACGCTAGTAATTTAAATTAGTTTATATTAGTTGGGGGCATTATAGTAAATTTTTTGATTTTATTTTGTGTTAAGGTGGTGAGAAGACCGAGAAAGGCAAAGGGATCGTGACTGAAGATTTTTAATCCGAGAGCATCCGGAATCCGGATATTTGTGAGACGGTGAGTGAACTTGCATTTCAAAATTGTTTGGGGAAATGCACATTGTATTGATTTGGATAATTAAATGATTTATTCAAAGTTTTTAAAAAATATGTGCTGGGAACAAGCCTTTGATTAAAATGATTTTATGTGATGAATTATGTGTTATGCATGAAAGCATAAAAATATGTGTTATGCATGAAAGCATAAAATTATGAGTTATGCATAAAAGCATAAAATTATATGTTATGCATGAGGGCATAAAACTTTGTGTTATGCATAAAGGCATGAAATATTATTTCATTGAGATGAAATTTAATTGTGCTGGATATGTACATTGTTATGATGTTTGTGTACATTGTTGAGAAGTGTTGTGAAATTGTTACCACCGTGCACGTGTGAAGAGGAAATTGCACAGGCCTGAAATGGTGTGCAAAGTGGGGACGGCGATACGTAACGCCCACTATTTCCTAGAGATTGAAAATTTAGTAAAGTGGGGACGGCGATACGTAATGCCCACTATTACTATAAATTTTGGAAATTGAGCAAAGTGGGGACGGCGATACGTAACGCCCACGATTCCTGGAAACCATTACACGTGAACAGTGGTGAAGTGTGATTGGTTATCCAGGGGCTTGCAGGGACGGCGATACGTAACGCCTGCGAGTGCTCAGATATGTGTGTTTGTGTACACATGTGATTGTTCATTTCTCCGAGTATATTTGTATGAAATTGATTATTCCTTTATTATAAATTAAATTGAAATGAGGGGAAGGGTTGGTAATAAATTGGATAAAAATGAACGTGTTTCAAATGTATGCATCATATTTTAACCCTTCCTGATATTATGGCTTGTTCCTATCTTATGTTTGCTCACTGAGTTTTATACTCACCGTTTTCAAAAATTCATGTTTTCAGATCAGGAGGTTGTAGATTCCTAGATTGCGGGATCACAGTAGTCCATCTCCTAGTAGGTGTCTGGCATTCAATAGCTGCCCGTTTTATTGTACATGTCTCCGCTGGTAGTCATGGGTTTTTGTATGATGGATATGTACATGTAATGTACATTGTCAGAATTTATATTTGACTGATTATGTGTATATGTGTAAGCAACGTGAATTGCTAAATACATGACTGGAACAGTGCATGTATATTGTGATTAATAATGCCATTGTGCTTTGGCTGTGTCCACCCCCGGAAAGGGTGTGTGTGTGTATGTGTGTGACTGGATATGTCACTATTAGTTGGCATTGTATGTACACGGGGTGCATTACGTGTCGATGCCTCACACGAGCATGTATGGGATCAAGTAAGTGAAAATAGGCTTGCTTGGGCTTAGTGAGCTATGCTCATTGGGTCCTTGCGCCGGTCATGGCCCGGGAATTGGGTCGTGACAGAAGACATTTACAATAAAAGGAATCACTATCGAATGCCAGACACATACCCAGGAGATGCTCTACGAGGACTCCTCGATCTAGGGTCCAACAGTCTCCTGATTTGAAAACATGAATTTTATAAAACGTGAGTACGAAACTTAGCGAGTGAATATTAGAAGGGAACAAGCAATCTTAATCGGAAATTTGACAATCATGATGCACCGGTTGAAAATGAGACAATTTTTTTTATCTAACTAATATTTAAACCCTTTTTTTCCATTTACCACGGGATTTGTTCTAGCTAGATAGCAAAATTGACAATTATCGCTGCAGCGAAATTTCTACTGCAGTGAAGCAAAATCAAAACCCGTCTCTGTATGAGGGTTTCGCTAATCCGTACGAGGGTTTCGTGTAACACCCATTTTTCTCAATTTAAGGCAATTCGTATACCATACAATCACATATATACACAAAGACATGAGCAATCATATATTTATACACAAAGACATTTATCTGAGCACTTGCAGGCGTTACATATTGTCGTCCCTGCAAGCCCCTAGATAGCAAATCACGCTTCACCAAAGTTTACACGTGATAATTTTCAAGAATCGTGGGCGTCACGTGTCGTTGTCCCCACTTTGCTCAATTCTAAATTTTTAAGAAATTGTGGGCGCTACATATCGCCGTCCCCACTTTGCTCAATTCTAAATTTTTAGAAAATTGTGGACGCTATGTATCGTCGTCCCCACTTTGCACACCATTACAGGCATGTGCATTTCCCACTTCGCACGTGCATAATTATATCGAATTCATATAAATTTCTTAACCATACATATAAACATCATATAAATGAACAATATGTAACACAATCAATTTCACAGCAATAAAATAATATTTCATGAAAAGCTTGTTCCCGTGATACCCATTTTTTTAAAGAAGATTGAATAAAATCATTCAAGCATTTTATTCAATAAATTCATATTTCCCAAAATCATTTTTGAGATGCAAATTCACTCACAGGTTTTCCAAAAGTCGAATTCGAGCACTTCGACTGTTAATCCTCGAGTGCGATTTTCTTGCCTTTATCCGATGGCTCACCACCTTGACAAATAGTACAATAATTTAATTACTATAATGGTGTTAATTAGGTGCAAAATTAACCTAATTTCTATATGGATGTATAGAATACTCGGTCAATCGCTTAAACGCGATGTTGACCTAATTTGGCCAATTACCCAATAAATTGGCCAATGCGTCCGATTTGATTCCAAATTGCACCATTCTTTTTCTAATACCTTAATTCACCACATACCATTTAAATAGTGCCAATTTCAGCATTTAAACTTTTCCATTTCTTCATGAAAAATTCGGCCATTACAGTGCATTGGCACTGTAATTTTTCCTACTAAATGTTTTTCACTTTAAATTGTCATTTCTAATTTATTTCATTTCCAATGAAATCATTTCATTTCAAATGAAATCATTTCATTTGAAATAAAATCATTTCATTTTCCAATTTCACCCTATGATATTCGATCTTGCAAGATTCATGGGGATATCAATTTTTTTCTTATGGTTTTGCTTACTAACATACTAACCTATCTCTAAACACTAACATAGTCTAAATTCAATTTATTCCAACATCAAATCCTTGTTCATACCCATTTTTTAGAATTCAATTCATCATGATATCTCAATATTTAACCATGGAATTCAAGAACAAAAGCATAGGTATTGCAGAGCATAAGCCAAAGTGAAGAATTATTTCCTTTTTCTCTTGATTTCTCCTTGAAATCACACTTTGTCTTGAACTTTTTACTAGGTTTTATGGTTTTTCCCTTTGTTCTTCTTTCCTTCCCCTTAATTCTGGTGTGTGCCGAATTTAGAGAGAGAAAATGAGTGTTAATGGCTGATTTTTAGGCTTAAATAATAAAATAAAGTAGCTTGCCACTTGGCATAATGCCATTGGCCCGTTTTTAATCTTTTTTGACTTTTCTTCCAATTCTTTTTCCACCACTTGATTAGTCAAGTCAAGATCTGATCAAAAGATGATCATGGCTGGAAAAATATGTTCTGGTGGTGTAAAATTACAGTTTTACCCTCGAGATGGTAAAAATTATGATTTTACCCCTATACTCCGAAATATCCCGAAATTATATTATTTTCACTGTCCAACCTCAAATAACACTAATATTAATCCATATTAACCAAATGGGACAAAATCCTTTTAAAAAAATTCCCGTTTAGTACTCCGATGGTAAAATTACCATTTTACCCTTATGCTCCAAAAACATCGAGAATCACAATTTTACACTGCTAAACATCATTTTATAATCCAATAATTATAATTATATTTCATAAAATTATTTTTGATCCAATATGATCAAATCTTAGTTAAAAATCTCCATTTTATCATCAAATGAAAAAATGACCGTTTCGTCCCTAACCGGTCAATTTTTTCGATTAACTCCAAACTGGACCTTGAACTCCAAATCACTATTCTAAGCTATTCTGTGGGTTTCAGAATTTTGAAATTCCTCTTAGAATTTCTATTAAACTAGTTTGAAGCTCGATTTAACTTAATTGTACCATTAGGTACAATACCGACTTTTAACAACTTGGACAGGGTCTCACACTATACTACATCTACTGAGTCTTTGGAAAATTTGTCTGTTAAGCCGATTAGGATAGGTGTGTCAAGACTCTGTTTTTCCCCGTAGGCAGACAACAGTATATTACCATCCAAACAATAGAAACCTCCTATGTAAGAAAACAATCTGTAAAAGATAATGCTTCCATTTTTAAGAACTACCTCTTGCTCTAGTTCCAACTTTAACCAAACCCGAAGTATTAATGAGGAAAATGTTTACTTCGAAAATGTTATTCAAGAGATAGATAATTGGGAAATTTCAAAAGTCCCCTAAAATCAAATTTACAAATCTTTAACATTTCATGCTTTACATTTAAATTCTTTTGGTGGATACCTAATAAAAACTAAAAAAAAAGGTATTCACATACAAAATCAATATGAAAATATCCAATTATTGGATCAAGAAACAATTCAAAAATTAAGAAACCAAAAATATAATTATATTCACTTTGGATTAGTTCAAGTAGGAGCAAAACTGCTCACAAAAGAAGGACTAGATACCTCAATATTAATAGTTCTAAAAGATAAAAGACATCTGCAATTCAATGACTCCTTGTTAGGAACAGTAGACACAAGCCTTTGTACCGAACCAATTCATTTTAACTGTTATCCAAATTTTATGGTCTTTTTAAAAGATAGAAATATTCTGAATTCTTTAATACTTTAAATTCAAACTCATAATTATAAAATGATGCCAGGATCTGAACCCTTAACTATTGTATATAGAATATACTATAAAGCCATGTATTTTGTGGTCAATACAAAAGCTTTAATGCATAGTCCAAAAGGAGAAACTTTGTTAATACAAACAGACATGCTGAGAACACATACAACTATCCCCAGGCCAATTCAATGGCATGAAGTCCAACTTCCCAACATATGGAAAATGGAAAGAGTAATTATTCCTCTAATAGTTTAAAATACAGAAATAAACCATATAGCAGAATACAAAGATGGTTCAGTAGAACTTGTCTTCAATAAACCCCCAAGAATACCCTCTAGACACTCCTTTGATATAGAACAATCCATAGCCTCTATAAGACGCATAAATATCTTAAGAGAAAATAGAGAAAACCCATCAATAACAGGAACAAATTTTAGGTCAGCCAGGGCGTCAGTATCCTCAATACGTTCTACAATAAGAATAAATTTACAAGGAGTAGACAACTTTTCAAATATACCTCAACTAGTTTACAACAGGCAACAAGATAATTCTACAAATTCACCCAATATGTCTCCAACATATTCTTCTATGACAAACAATCCAAACCCAAACACAAATGACCTAGAAATATTTGTCCTAGAAAAAGAATTTGAAATCGATAAAGAATGGTGCAGAAAACATTTTTACTCAAAAAGAAATAATAAAAAAAGAGAAATTTATTTTAAACACCATAATTATGACAAAAATGAAATCCTACAACAATATTATGACTTTATGAACAAATATAAAATCATGATAGAATTTTTTGAATGGTTTGAAAATCACTTTGAAAATCAATCATTAAATACTGTAAAAAATACTAATAAATGGAAAACAAGCAAAGGAGAAATAGAAGCACAACATCCTCCCTTGATAGAAACCCAATATTTACACAAAAATGTAGGAATCAGAGCAACACCGCTCAGGATAAAGGCACTTGAGATTGGAGAAGCAAAAGAAACTATCTCCCTAAAAGATATAAAAATGATAGTAGAACAGAACAATTATACTAATCTAAATCTACACACTATATCAAAACAATTAGAAAACATGAAAACTTTAGTAGAACATCAATTTGAAAAAATCCAAACTCCAAAAGAAAAAACAGAACAAACCAAAACATCCAAACCAATATTTAAGCCATTTGAAGTCCTAAAACAATATCAACAAGTACAACAAAATTATTTCTTAAGAGAAATCCAAGAAAGAATTGATGCTTTAGAAAGTCAAAATTCAAGAATAATTCCAGATATACCAACAAGGGAACTTAATACAATCAAAATACAAAATAGTGAAACAGATTCAGAATCAGAAAATTAAATAAACAAACTGGTTTGGAAAGAACCACAAAAACTTTATTACCCAAAAAGAACAGCACCAGATATAAATATTGAAGAAAAACCTATATTTCAAAATAAATATAATGCTAATACTGTATATGAATGGAACATAAATGGAATGTTTGAATATAATATTTTGAATACACTCCAACAAATGACAATGGTTTCAAATGTATACAAAACTCAAAATCAAACAGGACAAACTTCAGATCAAGCAATAGCAAATCTTTTGATAGCAGGATTCACTGGTCAGTTAAAAGGATGGTGGGATAATTATCTCACTCCAGATCAACAAGAAGAAATTGTAAAAGTCACAAAAAAAGATGATAGTGGTGATAATATTTTAAATGATAGAGGAAGAGAAATACAAGATGCTGTTGCAACTCTCATCTTTTCAATATCAAAACATTTCATAGGAGATCCTTCTCATCTTAAAGACAAAAACTCAAAATTATTATCAAATTTAAGATGTAAAAAACTAACAGATTTTAAATGGTACAAAGATATGTTTATGACAAGAATAATGCAAAGAACGGATAACAATCAACCCTTCTGGAAAGAAAAATTCCTAGCAGGACTACCTAAATTACTTAGAGAAAAAGTTAGAAATCAAATTAGAGAAAATAACAAAGGAATTATACCTTATGAAAATTTAACTTATGGAGAATTAATTAGTTTTACTCAAAAAGAAAGACTCAAAATATGTCAAGATTTAAAACTTCAAAAACAACTAAAAGAGAAAAAAAAACAATGTGCAAAAGAATTAGGATCATTCTGTCAGCAATTTGATATCAAAGAAAAAATATCCTCTTCAAAACCATGTTGTTCTAAACCAATAAAACAAAGAAAATACAAGAAAAATTCACAAGAATACTATCAAACCCCTAAATATAAAAAATATAGAAAAAATAAAAAGATACAAAAAGAGCCATATAAAGTAGACAAAACAATAAAATGTTATAGGTGTGGAAAAATAGGCCACATTTCAAAATATTGTAAAATTAAGAAGAAAATTAACCAACTCCAATTAATAGAAGAAGTTGAACAAAAACTTAATGAAATTCTTGAAGAAACAACTAGTGATACAGATAATTCTGAAAACTCTCAAGACAACCTACAAATTGATGAAATTCAAACAACCACAACCACATCACAAGCTTCAACAGATGATGAAAACTTAATTCATGTTCCAACAAAAGATCAAGAATTAATGATTGAAATAATTGATAAAATTCCGGATCCAATATTAAAAAGAGAATATCTCCAAAAATTAAAAGAAACAATAAAAGAAAAACCTAAAAAAACAATAAATCATGAACCAATGTACAATATAAAAATATTATTTTTGATGAATATGAAAAAACAAAACCCAGAAAAATAACAAAAGAAGAATTAAAACAGAAATAAAAAACATAAAATTGAAGCTTTATGAATTAAAGAAAGAACAACAAAAAATCAAAAACCAACTTGAAAATAACAAAACCATGGAAGAACAACATTTACATTCTTCAGAATCAAAAACAGAAAAACAAGAAGACCAAAACTATATGATGGCTCTTACTGAAGTATCCATTCAAAGATATTTAATAAAAATAACACTTTTAATCAACCAAGAATTCCAAATAACCACCATAATACTATTTGACACAGGAGCTGATCAAAATTATATCAGAGAAGGAATAATTCCAACTAAGTATTGTGATAAAACATCTGACGGGTTAAAAGTTGCTAATAAAGAAAGACTTAAAATCATGTACAAATTAAATAAAGCAGAAATAATAGCAAATCAAGGAATAAAATTCCAGATACCCTTTTTAATAATAAAAAATATAACTCAAGATAAGGAACATCTTTTATATCATTATTAAAACCATACAAAGTTACACATCAAGCAATAACCACAAAAATTCTACAAACTAAAATAATATTCCCCTTTATAGAAAAATCCAGAATAAGAAATCTTAATTTATTAAAATCATTAACAATTCACACTAATCACATTAATTACTTAATTAACCAAAAGCAAAAACAAATTACATACTTAAAAGAAGAAGTCTCTTTTCAGAGGATATGTCAACAACTAAGTGAACCAAAAACAAAACAGCAAATTGAAAATATCAATGAAAATATAGAAGAAACAATCTGTTCAGAAATGTCGAATGCTTTCGGGGATAGAAAAAAACATCAAGTAAGCCTTCTATATGTCAAAAATTTTAATGAAAGTCAAATACCAACTAAAGCAAGAGCAATACAAATGAACAAAAAAATGGAAGAATTTTGTAAAAAAGAAATTCAAGAATTATTAAACAAAAAATTAATAAGAAAAAGTAATTCACCATGGAGCTGCTGAGCTTTTTATGTTATCAAAAATGCAAAAATAGAAAGAAGAACACCGAGATTAGTCATAAATTATAAACCTCTTAATAAAGCATTAGAATGGATTAGATACCCAATCCCAACAAAAAAAGATCTTTTACAAAAATTATGTAGTGCAAAAATATTTTCAAAATTTGATATGAAATCGAGATTTTGGCAAATCCAAATCAAAGAATCTGAAAGATACAAAACAACCTTTACAGTTCCATTTGGACAATATGAGTGGAATGTAATGCCTTTTGGCCTCAAGAATGCTCCATCAGAATTTCAAAAATAATGAATGAAATTTTCAATCCCTATTCACAATTTACAATAGTTTACATTGATGATGTCCTAGTATTCTCAGAAACCCTCGAGAAACATTTCAAACATCTCAAAACATTTATAGATGTTATCAAAAGAAATGAATTGGTAGTTTTCAAATCTAAAATCAGTATATTTCAAACAAGAATCAAATTCTTAGGTCATCATATCACTCAGGGTACCATAATACCAATAGAAAGGTCAATTCAGTCCGCTGACAAATTCCCAGATAAGATTTTAGACAAAACCCAACTCCAAAGATTTTTAGGAAGTTTCAATTATGTAATTGATTTTTACCCAAGTTTAAATAAAATTTACAAACCTTTACATGATAGGTTAAGAAAAATCCCACTTATTGGACAAAACATCATACAGAAATAGTCAAACAAATAAAAACACATATTAAAGAACTTCCTTGTCTACATTTGGCAGACCCCAATCTTCCCAAAATAGTAGAGATCGATGCCTCTGAAATAGGTTATGGAGGAATCCTTAAACAAGTTAAAAAAACAAAAAGAGATTATAGTCTAATACACTTCCAAACACTGGACCCCAACTCAGCAAAATTATAGTACTATCAAAAACGAAATTTTAGAAATTGTTTTGTGTATTTCAAAGTTCCAAAGTGATTTGTTAAATCAAAAATTTCTTTTAAGAATTTATTATAAATCAGTAAAAGAAGTTTTACAAAAGGATGCTCAAAATATTGCTTCAAAACAAATTTTTCCTAGATGGCAAGCTATTTTAAGTATATTTGATTTTGATATCGAATATATCAAAAGAGAAAGCAATTCTTTACCTGATTTTCTAACTAGAGAATTTTCAAAGGGAAAATATGAACCCACAAAAGAAAATAACCAATAAAAAGACTATTCTGCATAAAAGACAACAGTATTACAAATACTGGTTATCCAAAAAATTATCCGAAAATTCTATTACAAAGACCTCTTATCTAAAAAACCCTAAAAATATTACTTTATGTTTCAGGGCAAAATGCCTCCAAAACTGAGAAAGAGAAAAAAAGATAAAGAAAAAAAAGAAGAGCAAGAAAAACCTTCCCAAAGCTTGACCCAAAGACAAATCAAATCATGGTATGAAATATGTACCCAAGATGAAGATGAACAAAATAAAGCAGAAAGCTCTTCAAAAGAGCTCCAATTATATCAAGATATCCAATTGTACCAAGATTCTCAAGATCCCAATCAATTAGACTCTCAAATGAACTCTCAAATTCAGAGATTTTTAGAATCCCTTTCTCAATCCCTAGAAATTGCCCAAGCCTTCGCTTTTCAAAAATAACAAACCCCTCTTACGCAGATTGCTCTCACAACCTTAGAATTTGCTAAGAAAAAAGAAATAACCATACAAAAATCGAAAACATTACAAACCATCTTTCCAAAAACCCAATTAATCCAATCCCAGTTGCAAACCTCTTCTTCTCAAAAAAGCCAAAACCAATATGTCAAGAAAAAAAATATTCAAAATGTTCTTCTCATTGAAGAAGGACTCTATCATGAGCACCCTTATTTGGCCATCAAAAAAGCTTTCCAAGGATGGCATTTTAAGCCCTGGGATTTGAAAAAACCCCAAGAATATTACCAAAACATTTTGATCCAAACAGGATCTATTCTTTTCAAAAAATATACTGATAAAAATGATCTTACATTCATAACTCATTCTACGGCTCAAATTTTAAAAGTTTTAAGGCATATAAACTTGGGAGAAAATTTAAATCATTTTCAAAAATTCCCAACAAATTTTTCCAAAACAATAGACCATTGTCCACTTTTTAATTACTGGGATTATCAGCAGGCATGGTTCAACACCTTTTTGTTTAATAACAAACACAACCGCCATTCATGGTTGATATTTTTCAAATATGGAGTCCAATACAAATTCCCCATCTGGTTTTCTCACTAGTGGAATTGGTATGGACCTCTAAGAGAAATTCTTCCACCAAAACTTGACCAATTATATGACAAAATTTACCAAAATTTCCAGCCTGAGGAAGATCAGGTCCATTTACATGCCTCCATACATTTGTTCTCAAAATTAACAATATCATGGATCACGTGTATATATATATATATATATATATGGCATTTATGGTGACTTTAAGGATTATGATATGCCCTAACCTTGGAGATGTTTGTTAGAACATTTGGAGGCACTAGTAGGTGTAGTATTTTTTTTATAAGTGTTCGTATATGTATATATAAATTTGTTTATTTGCACCACTTATTGAGTATTAGATGACTCACCCATTGTGTACCATGTTCAGATAAATAGGCCATTGGATAATGCGTGGTAAGGGTCATCCATTGACAGATCGATTTTGGCATCCTGTAGGTTCTTATTTTGGTCACTCCATCATTAGCTTCTGCAAATGTTGGCTTTGACGTATGTAGCCACTATGTGCCTTTTGAACATGTGTAAGGGTTGTTAAGTACAAACTCGAATTAATGGCCAATGTACGACCTTATGAATATTATGTTTAAATTATGTAGCAAGGGTAATGTTAATGTATTTGACTTTAACTATTATATGTATATGATGAATTGAGACCTTTGGTTGTTTGCGTATGATTTGAAAACTAAAAGCTTACTTGAGTTGTGTGGGCTTCACTTGTTAAGCTCGTACGTCAATCACAAATCCTCGAGTTTGAGTCATGACCGTTAGTCTACATTAATGGAGAAGGAGATGAAAAGCAAACATATGAAACTCTAAACTAATTTGAAGTTTGTATAAGCATAAACCTATCTGGAGTGCATGATATTCATTACAAGAGATTTTACACACTCATGGGAATCCATTCAAAAATGAACTTGCATTTGAATGTAGTGTGAACTTTGATAATATTTTTGCTTTGATTTGAGTTGGGAAAACAAGATAACTTATGAGGAAATTAAAGGTGATCAATGATTTGGTGCAACATACTCTTAGTTTGATTTGTTTTATATTTATCTTAGGTTTTGCTCAAGGGCTAGCAAAATAGTAAGTTTGGGGTGTGATAACTCTATTATGTAGAGTTATTTTGCCACATTTTGATTACTAAAAATAGCTAACTTCTTGTGTTTTCAAGTTGATTTTAAGTAGTTTTTATGCTTTCATCATTAAGTTTAATGCATGTTGAACTACTTTAATTCGAGTAATTTTAGCTCATTTTTATGTTAAAAGTCCTAATTTGAGCCATCACTGATTTAGTCTTTGTTTTGAAGATTCTCAAGTGCATAAAGATTCATGAAAGTGAACCGCACAAAGATGGCTAGGTGTAATTTTTTATTAAATATGTTTCAATTTTTTTTGGGTATAACTCACACTACAAAAGTCCGATTGATGAGATTTTTAGACCACTAAAAAGTTAAGAGAAAAGGATACAACTTGGATGTTTTTCACTTTGCCTAGTTCTAATTGGATCATGGTCAAAATCCTTGTCGAAGTCAGTGCACTGCGGCAGTTTGCATGGAAGGGAGACAGAGGACTCAGCGCAGCGCTGCTTGAAAGCATGAGTAGTGAGACATAATAGTCGACATCATGGCGCTAGCCATCCTGCACCACAGCGTCGAAGTGGCTATTTTTTCTCTCTTTATATCTGGGTTTTGATTTTCTAGGGCTTTTTAATGGCTTATAAATAGGTTTTTTTTAGTTGAGAAAAGAAGAGAGAGCGGTAACTTTTGTCAAAGAAAAGAGTGATTTTGCACAAGAGAAAAACTAGAAAAAAGCAAGAGAAGTGTAGATTGGTTTTGACAACAAACTTTTTCTCACTCTTGTTTTATTATCTCTTTTTCTTTTGCTGTGAACATGAATTGTTTTGATGAAATTATGTTGTTTGCTTCAATTATCATGAGCTAAACTATTTTTGTTATGAGTTTTAACATGTAATCTAAATATTTGTTTCTCTTTTATTTGTTATGAATAGGTATGGTTTAGTTTATTCAAATTTGTTCAAAATGCTTTTAATTGTCTGGCCAGCAATTGAATGATTTGTGAATCTATGAGACTCGACAAAGTGATTTAAATTGGACTAAAGTTTGAATAGTGTATGTTCACGTTACTTAGGTGATTTGATTTACAATTAGGATAGACATACACCTAAATGCCATACATAGCCAAATTAGAACACTAACTTAATATACCTTATTTAATTGATTACTATAAATATATAATAACCCAATTACGTTAGGTATTTGTACAAGTATCTTGACAAAAACTTGTACATAGGTCTGAATTCTAAGTTAGCAAAACCACCTATGGATGTAAATAATAAGAGAAACAAATATCAGATGAAATGTTGAATGAACTCATAATCCTAAGTTTTAATCTATTGCCTCTCTACTAAACTTTTAGTTTTTGTTAATTAATTTAGTGTTTGATTAAATTTAGTTACAATTACTTTTTTATAAAATTGAGTTACTTGAATATGAGTAATTTATCATAATTTTAATACTTGGTGAAAAATTAACAAATCTCTATAAAACTTATAATCTATATTACTTGTTTGATATGTATAGTTACGTATCCTAAATTGACAACAATTAAACAATTCGCTTAAGCTTGCTGGCTAGGTTACTTGATTAGGCCACTACTTGTCTAGGCATCTCGGCCTTTTGGCTTGCAACCTGCTTGCGTGGTTGGCTTGTCTCTTTTTTGGTCCGCCCACAGCTTGTTGCCTGCTGGTTCAACACCTCGGATGGCACCTTCTATGCCTCGTAGTCACTTAGCCTGTGATACGTACACATATTTAAATTGATAAAACCAATCCATCCTTGACACTCGAGTCACGAGCTAGTTCATGATAAAAAAAAACTCAGTTAAATTGTTGTTTTTGAGTACTTATTGTTTTCGTATTTCACTATTATCCTAGATTATATAGTAGTAATAGGCTAGAGCTCAAACTCGATTAGAATGCCTAAAGTTAAAGGTTGATTTGAGTCCGACGTTGAAAAAATATGTCAAGTTAATTGAATTCACTTTACTTGATCCCATTATCACCGACCAAAATAATGAATTCAAACTCGATTTCAAAACCCAAAAAATTTATAATTACTCACATAAAGAGTATTATCTAACAAAATGAAGTCTCAATTAGGTTTGTGAGATATTTGATTTGAGCATTAAAATAGACTTATTTTTAAAAAAATCCTAAAATATTTCATTTTATGTGAAAACATTCTTATTTTTTTATTGTCTCCAAAAAAGCATTTATCTTTTAATAAATATCCACACAAACTCTTAATTTTAATAAAAAATTAATAATTTTTAAAATTAATATCAATTGACATTTTTTATTCATACGACATATAATGTAATTTGATGACATTATCACGTGCTATCTGATGTTGTTACGTGACAATTGGCACAATTACATGGCAGTTAACATGGTCATGTAGCAGTTGATGTGGAATGGGTCATGTTGTCATACTATTAAGTCACGTGGACAAAAAATGCTCACAAATATTAAGTCTGATGATAATTAATTTTTTATTAAAATTAAGAATTTGCTTGGATATAAATTAAAAAATAAGAGTCTTTTTTATGTGACAAAACAATAAGAGTTTTTTAATATATTTCAAAACATTTTTTTAAAAGTTAAATCATTAAAATATTATAACTAATACTAACTTTGAGTCAATAAGAAAGGAGTATAACCTCAAATATTCAAAAAAAAAAAAAACTAAATAACTTATTCACAAAATCATACTTCATAAGAGTTAAATATTAAATTCTTAATGTTTATAAAACTTATTTGATTTGTGAAATGAAATAATTATTTTATAAAAATAAAATATTTTTCCAAACTTTTTTTTCGTATTCCTCTAATATAGGGCCGATTCCCAGGAAGAAGGTTCAAAACAGGTTTGGTTAGGGAGGGGACCATGGCAAAGTAGGCAAAGCATTCCTTTTTTTTTTTTTTTTTTTTTTTTGCTTTAAAGAAAACAAGACAACAACTTAGATATCGACCAATGAATTTTTAAGTGCAAAAGATGAAAATTTATTAATGTTGAGTAGTAAAACAAAAAAAAGTAACAAACCAAGACAGAAGTTAGCGCACAAAAACAAATTCCGAATCTTGGTTGGTCCCCATCTCCGGCCAAAAAGGTCAGCATTTACATCAGCTTCTGCCTTGCCATGGATAGCATTTGTCCTTTGAGGCTTCTCTGAGAGCCAACAACAACCTGCAGCAATCACCAATTACTTAAAGCTAAAATAAAGAGTGCTTGCTTACGAGACAATTTCAGCAGCATCCTTATCCGCTAAATACAATATTATTAACTTTGAAATTTTTTAATCAATAGGAAGGTTTCTCAGCAATCCCATTTAGAGGGCCAGGCCAGGACAGATGTTACCCTAGAAATGTCTAGTAGTATCAATTAAAATAAAAAATGGCCAAAGAAGAGTAAAAGTTGTTAAATTTTGTAGTGGCTTAGTATAAACCAGTGGTCAAGCAAGATAAAAAAAAAAAACCCATAATCTCACAGAATTCCTAGCTTCAGAAAGTTTGTATTGCAAATACTATGGATGGTATTTGTTTCTTAATTTTCATTCTTCTGCTAAATTTATGGTTTGGCAAAATATATAGTATCAGCATTAAGATCATGCAATTTGGCTAGTTCAACACCCTTGGGATCCTCATCAGAAGAAAGTAATTTAGAACCTGATTATCACATCGGGGGATGATAATTAAGATTGTGGTGTTGTTCGTAACTTCATATGCTTCCTGTTCAATATGCTTCGGGGGATGATAATTAAGATTGTGGTGTTGTTCGTAACTTCATATGCTTCCTGTTCAATATGCTGCATATATAACACCAAATTTGTGCAAGTTGGGAGCTGCCTTTGCATTGTATTTTGACGTATATAAAAACTGATTTAACCTTTTTTCATATAATATTTTGTGTTTTATTTTTCAATTAGCATCTTGTAAATATATATATATATATATATATTCAAAAAATATCTTATCAACAATTTTTCTTCTTACAAAGGTTAGGTCGTTAATATCATCCAATAAAATTATAAAAAAACTTTTAAGTGTGAATAAATAAGTTAATTTTGATTTGAGGCTAGTTGGATGATTTTTTTGACAAAATTAATAATCTAACTTTTGTGAAAACAAAAATTATCTACAAAATACTAATTAAAAACAAATAATAAAATGCTATGTTGTTGAAGATTTGATTCTTAATCTGGTTGAAGGTTTGGCGAGAACCAACAGAAAGTTGAAGGTTGAAGAAGGATGTTCTTCATATGGTGTCGTTTCACTTTTGTTTCCTGTTTAGTGGCTATTCGTTAAGTAGCTCTGTCGTTTTATTTCTTTATACTCGATGTAGTAAAACGGTGGATACATGTGCCGTTTTCTTATTTCATGTTTTAAGTTGCACGACACTTCCTTGTGTCATTTAGGTCTTATTACTTTATTTTTTTTTCTTTGTGTGCACAATAATGTTGCCGTTTTGGTTCTTCTTGTTGTAGGCTTAACAACCATGTCTGCTAGTTTGAGTTTGTTTTCATGTAGAAAACAATGTATTGTTTTCTATGCTTAGGTGGTTCACCTTGATTTAGTCTTTTAAGTATATAAATGAAAATGCAACCGTTACACATGGTTTGCTTATTATTCTCTAATACACTGCTTTTTCTATCAACTTTCCCATGTTCTTCAAGTGTTCATCATTTCTCCAGAAAAAGGTTTTTCTTTAAAAAATTTTTCATGGTATCAAAACTCCATTTCTCAAAAGACCCGTGATTCAATTTTTTTAGTGAGTTTTCTTGGTTCAACCTATGGCTACAGTTGGCTTGAGTGCAATCACTCCTCTAATCTTCTCCAGTGATAATTATCCCTTCTAGGCAGTCAAAATGCGCTAATATTTAAAGACATTTGACTGGTTGTTGAGTCTAGTAAAATCCCAATGCAAAGGCATGCTAACCCCACAATAGCCCAAATTAAGCAACATAGTGAAGAGGTAGCTAAACGATATAAAGCCCTTATTTGTCTTTAATCGACTATTTCAAAGTCAATTTTTGTAAAGATTATGAACTATAAGGATTCAAAGAAAGTTTGGGATAGCTTGACAAAGGAATATTAGGGTAGTGATAGAACAAGGGCTATATAGGTGTTGAACCTTTCAAGATAGTTTAAGCTAATGGGAATGAAGGAAGTAGAAAGTATTCAAGACTATACTGACAAGCTACTAAAGCTTGTGAATCAACTCAAGCAGTTGGGAGAAGAAGTGAGTGATAAACGGGTTGTCAACAAGATCTTAGTTAGCATTCCAGAAAGATTTGAAGCAACAATCTCATCCTTGGAAGACTCAAAAGACCTAACCAGGATATCTGTTAATGAGCTCATCAATGCTCTACTAGTTCAAGAGCCAAGAAGAGCACTCAAAGGAGAAAACTTTGTTGAGAATGCCTTAGTAGCTAAGACAAAGGGCTTGAAAGTCAAGGGAAATAGTTCAAAGAAGGTCGATGGAAAAGGAAGCAAAGTTTATGAAAGGAATAAGGGTATAACTGCAGATAAAAACCCTCCTTGCTTTAACTATAAAAAGAGAAATCATACAACAAAATACTACTAGTAAGGCCCAAAGTCAAATGTAGGGCTTGCCAGCAAATAGGTCATGTTGAGAAGGTGTGCAACGCCAAAAAGTTGGTGGCTATGAATCAAGCTGATGTAGTTGAAGAGGTTCTGTTCATGGCTAAAATGGGATATGACTATGTCAAAACAAACATCTGGCTGTTGCATAGTGCTTGCTCTTATCACTTGACATATCACTTGACAAGCAACAAAAGCTTATTTACTACTTTAAAAACTAGTTTTAAGTCCAAAGTAAAATTGGGAATGGTGAATCTTTAAAAATTCTTGATGTGAGAACTGTGATTGTTGAGACAACATCAAGCTTAAAACATATACACAGTGTTCATTTTGTTTCTAAAGAAAACCATAACCTGTTCAATGTTGGACAACTAGCTAATGATCATTATGCTTTATTATTTAAAGATGAATATTATACTGTGTGTCAAGCCCAACCTTTAAATATCTGTCATGTTATTCATGTAATTGACATCACACCGGCATATTTGAATATCTCAGAAAAATAGATAAAAGTCGGTATTGTACTCGATTTATGCCTTGAACTAATTAAAATAGGGATTTTAAGATGAAATTGAGAATTTCACATTCCAGGGATGACTTAAAATGGTGATTCGGAGTTCGATGACTGATTTGGAGTCAATTTGGAATATTGACCACTTAGGGGTAAAATGGTCATTTTACCACCCAAGGTTGAAAGTTGGATGTTTGATGAAATTTTTAACCAAAATTGATCATTTGGAGTATAATATGAGGTTTAGCAGTAAAAAATTTTAATTCTCGGTATTTCTGGAGCATATGGGCAAAACGGTAATTTTGCTACCCCGGGGGCAAAATGGTAAGTTTTGATCCCCAACACTTGACAAAACCAAAGATTTTATTTATTATGGGAATGGATAAATATGACATAAAATGTGGTGGAGAATTAAAGTTTAAAAGTTAAATATTTAAATTTTGGACCAATTAAAGCATGCCATGTGTCAAGCTTGATTTATTTAATAATAAACTTGAAAATCAGCCCATAAAACCCCCATTTTCATTCCCATATTCGGCCAAGCAAGAAGGAAAGGAAACCAAAGGAAGAAAAAAACCCTATGAGGAGAAATTCAAAGGGAAAGTGTGAAAATTCAAGGAATTAAGCAAGATAAGGTGAAATTTCTTTATTTTTACTTGAGATCTACATTACCCGTGCTTTATTTTCTCATTTCCATGGATGAATTATATGTTTTCATAATGGGTTGATGGCTGGCTGAATGGATATGGAGAGAGATTGATGTTGGAATTGATTTGATTTTAAGTTATGTTAGTGTTTTCGGTTAGTTAATGATGTGTAGTATGAAAACAAGTGAAGAAAATCACATACACCTTGGAAACCTATCATGGCCAAATCTTACATGTAGTGTGTGGATGGTGGATTGTTGTTATTTCAAGTGAATTGTTTAGGAAATGGTGATTTATGGTGAGAAAATTAAATAGGAAAAATTTTAGTATTGATCCACCACCATGGCCGAATTTTCAAGGAACAATGTGATGATGAGTTTTGTGATATTTCATGACATTTATCTAGTGTTTAATGATTTGGAGTATTGAGGGAAGAATAGACTTAATTGGAGTTGAATTGGGTATATTGGCCAATTAATTGGGTGTAAAATCAATTGAGGCCAATACCGATTTAATTTAAGTACACAATGGAAATTTAGAGAGGATACCGTATTTAGATAGTTACCCGAGTAGTGTGCATCCCATTTCATGCATATATATCGAGCCTGAATTGGTTTTATAATGATCAAGAATTAATGTGGTAAATTGTGTATTGTGCAATATGGATAGGTGGTGAGCCAATTGATACGGGTAAAAGACTGTACCCAAGAACCGAGAATAGGAGTATTTCGAACTCCTAGTACTGTGAGTAACCTTACTATTATCTTAATTATTTAGAGTAGTTTTATCTATATTTGTGATTTTATGAAAATGAGTTCAAATGGTAAATTTTATGGTTTACAAGGAAATTGTGATTAAATGAAATGATTTTATAAATTATCCTGAAAATTAAATGATGATTTTGAAAATAAAGTAATTGGAGACCAACTGCCTTATTGTAAATTATAATTTAAATTAAATGGCTTATATTAGCATGAATGGCTGAATTAGAAACTGTTTTGAAACTATATGAATTATTGTTTTGCCTTGAGTGACTGAAATTGAAATAGTTAAATGTGTTCCCTTTGGGGAAGGTTTTAAAGGATCTGGGATTCGAAGCTTGGCGAGAAGGTTCTGCGGGACATGTGGCGTTACTAATAAGATTAGTAAGTCAAGTGATGGGGACCCAAACCTATCAATAAATTACCATGCCATGCTATAAAACTTTTATTGTTATGGTGGGGTTTATTCTACACTGCAGTGGCGGGTTTTCGTGGACTAGCCTTTTGGAGGGGCACAGTAAACCTGACTGATTCTAACCTCAATGGGAGAGGCGTGTAGGATATCTCCTGGGGTGAGGTTTGAGTTCACTTCACGCTTAACCACCACGTGGAAGTGAGACTCAGCCAACACCGAGGAACGGTTGTATTTTCAAATGTAAAAATGTGCTTTATGCATATATGAAACTTTTACGACCTTAGCGGACTCGGTCGGGCTCTGATGACGATCAAGTGTCCTCGAGTATTGGCATTGGCACGAGCCAAGTTTTAAAGAAAATCATAAGCCTTATTAATTTTTTGGACAGAACACAATTATTTATATGGATTGGGATAAATCTTATGTTATGAAACCTATTAGGATGAGAGGATTTCATTGTCTCCATTTACTCGACTTTAGATATTTTGGATGATGTCTGTTTACTCACTGGGATTTTATAATCTCACCACCCTCCTTTCCATCCATTTTAGGCTCAGGATAGTCCGTAGTTAGCTGATTTTGTTAAGGACAACAGTTGGACTTTAATCATCAAAGACTGTAGGTTCATAGCTTCCGACGCTTGTGGTTTGTCGTGGGCCCACGTGTCACTACA
Source organism: Theobroma grandiflorum (assembly GCA_036013995.1). Classification (NCBI taxonomy): domain Eukaryota; kingdom Viridiplantae; phylum Streptophyta; class Magnoliopsida; order Malvales; family Malvaceae; genus Theobroma; species Theobroma grandiflorum. The sequence continues at coordinate 14,736,992 of CP142126.1, forward strand.
AATTAAATTTTATACTTTGGTTGTCTGTATTATAGTATGTATGAATATATTTAGCTTTTACGCTACAAAAATTATTTACTGATAACTCTATAAAAATTGTTTTACAAGAAAATAGATTATTTTATTGAATATTTTTATTATATTCAAATAGTCAAAAATTTCACTTCAAATGAACGTTTTAGACACCTAAAGTTATTTTTAATCATGAAATATGTGTTTTCTACTCACCTACTACGTTTTAGCTGGTTTCAAAATTTTTGAGAAAAAATGACCAAAATGCCCCTATGAGGCGAAAATTATTTTTCTACTGTTTTGAGTTGGAAAAAGTTTAAAATCCTTTAAGACATGAGGTTTGGCAAAGATTAGTCACAGGGGAGATGAGAAAACTGGTATAAAAGCCTTGTGGGATTTCGATCGGTATTCGGGGTAATAAGTGCCTATCGGGACGTCGCGGCGATTGTAACGGGCTCGATGGGGAGTTCCGGGTCGTGACACTGTGTTTGACTCGTGTGATGATAAAATGTTTACTACTAGGATGACAAATAATTGCTACCCTATGAATTTAGCAAATTCCAATGATATAACATTTTATAATGAACTTGATTTGTCTGAAACTTGGCATAGTAGGTTAAGTCATGTGAATTACAATTCACTGAACCTTATGTCTTCAAATGAACTGCTTGATGGCTTACCTCGAATAACAAAACTAGATAAATTGTGTTCAATTTGTCAATTTAGAAAACATACCAAAAAGTCATTTCCTATAGTAAGTAGCTAGAAGGCAACTATGAAGTTAGAACTGGTGCACACTGACATTAGTGGACCAATGAAAACTCCTTCATTAAGTGGGAATAAATATTATATTTTGTTTATTGATGATATCACAAGGTATTGTTGGGTATACTTTATGAAGTAGAAATCTGAGGCTTTGAAAAACTTTAGAAAATTCAAGGTATCAGTTGAAATTTACTCTAGTATGAAGATTAAGTCTTTGCGAAGTGATAATGGAAGGGAGTATACTTTAGAATAGTTTGAAAAGTTCATATCAGAGTTTAAAGTGCATCATTAGCTTACTATTACCTACAACCCTCAACAGAATGGGCAAGCTAAAAAAAAGAACATAACATTGGCTGAGATGGTGAGATGTTTGCTTTATTAAGTAAATTTACCTAATAAGTTCTGGGCTAAGGTAGTAAATACTGCTAACTATATATTGAATAAGTCATATACAAAGGTTTTAGAACATAAAACTCCATTTGAAATGTGGTTTGGACACAAGCCATCTATTTCACATTTAAAAACATTGGGTTATGTATGCTATCCTAGAATCCTTTATGAGAAGAGAACAAAGTTTGATCCTAAGGCAGATGTAGCTTTACTAGTAGGTTACAATGAAGTATGAAAAGGCTACAAACTCTACAATATTGAAGCAAATAAGATAGTTATTAGCAAAGATGTCAAATTTGATAAAGGGTAATATTGGAAATGGTAAAAAAGAACTATTGAAAAATTGAGAAAATTTATTATTTTTGATGAAAATCTCGCACAATTTAATAGTGATGATGACTCAGATATTGAAGATGAATCAAAAGCAATAAGAGGAACAAGACGTCTAGAAGAAATTTATAGCAGATGCATTGTAGCCATATCAAAACCAACTAGTTTCATGGAAGCCGTATCAGACAGTAAGTGGAAAAATGCTATGGTTGTTGAAATGTCAATGATTATCAAAAATGGTACGTGGACTTTAATTGATAAACTAGTAGAAAAAAATGTGATAGGAGTTAAGTTGATTTACAAAACTAAACGAAATCCTAATGGTTTTGTAAATAAGCATAAAACTAGACTAGTGGTGAAAGGATATGCTTAGGTATATGGGGTTGATTATCAGGAATCTATGCTCTTGTATCAAGGCATGACACTATTAGGATGCTTTTTGCTTTGTTAGCTAGGGAGAGATGGAAATTATATGACTTAGATGTCAAATCAACATTCCTAAATGGTTAACTTTTTGAATATATTTATATTGAACAACCTGAGGGATATGAACAGAAAAACACTAAACGTAAGGTCTGTAAATTGATAAAAGCATTGTATTGTCTAAAACAGGCTCCTAGAGCTTGGTTTGACAAGGTTGATGAATATTTTATATGCAAAGGGTTCCAAAGAAGCATAAGTGGATCCATTTTATATGTGAAAAGCCCAAATGTTGTAATGTTACTTATTGTTGCCTTGTATGTTGATGATTTGTTAACTACTAGCCCTAAAGGTAATTGCTTAACTGAGTTCAAAACTCAGTGATAACTCTATTATATAAAGTTATTTTGATACATTTTGTGGGCATAAGTAGCTCAATCTTTGAGGTTTTAAGTTTGAATTTTAGTATTTTAAGTGTTTTTTTAGTTTAAGTTAGGTTACATGTGGAGTAGTTAATTTAAGTTGTTTTAGTTTAATTTTACTTTATTTTTCTTTAATTTACTTTAAGAAAAGTTATTGTTGATTTCTCTCATGGTTTTTTTAAGATATTGATGAGAAAGTTTTAATTGAGTTAAAATCACACAAGTATGGTGAAAGCTTCATTCGTATATACTATAATATTTAGAGCATAACTTAAGCTACAAAAATCCAATTGATGTGATTCTTAGTCCATTTGAAATCTAAGCGAATGGGCTACAACTTTCATTTTTACCACTTTGTCAAGCTCAGATCATATCAAGGTGAAAATCACATTAAAAGACACTAGACAGCTGCAATTCTACACAAGGCAATATGTTGACTAAAGGTCGCGACCTTGAGTTACTCAAGGCTGTAGCACTAGGAAGAGCATGGCCGCGACGCTAGACAAATGAAGTGCATCATACCTTTGTTCAAGTCTAAAGCGTCACGACACTAAAGAAGTAGTGTTGTGGCGCCACAAGACAACCACGACGTTGCGACATTGCATTGTTTTCCAAAAATAAAATTTTTGACAAGAAATTGGAAATTAGTTTAATGTGAATCTATTTAAAAGACTTTTTTAGAGCATTCAAAAGGAGAACAGTAGCAGTTTTTTTAGAGATTTTGAGCTAAGAATCAAGCAAGGAAACAAGAGCATTTGATAGAGATTCGAGATTAACAAAGATTCAACATTACTTTCTTTCTCTATTTTGTGTTATTCTTATTTTCTTTGACTTGAATTCATGGCTAAATTTCTTTGGATAATGTTTTCTCTAGATATCTTGAACTAATTTGTTTTTCTAAGATTATGGTGGATTTCAAAATGTAATTTGAATATTAGCTTCTCTATTTATCATGAATAGGTATAGTTTTGCTTATTCAAACCTATTCTTAATGCCTTTAATTGCCTGATCAACAATCAATTGATTTGTGAATCTAATTAAAACTCGACAGAGAGATTTTATATTGGACTAAAATTTAAATAGTATATGTTTACATCACTCAAGTGCTCTGATTCGCGATTCGGGTAGACATAAGCCAATTATCATACATAGACAAATTATGACACTATCTTAATAAACTTAATTTAATTAATTCTTATAGACATATAGTGAACTAATTAAGTTAGGTATTGATGCAAACATCTCAACGAAGACTTGTATACGGTTTTGGATTCTAGGTTAATAAAATCATCCAAGAAAGATAAATAATAAGAGAAACTAGTATCAAATGAAGTGTTGAATGAACCCATAATCCTAGGTCTTGAGTCTATTGTTTTTCTCAAATATATTTACTTTCTGCTAGTAAATTTAATGTTTATTTTAATTTCATTTTAATTAATTTTTTACAAAATTTTGGTTAATTAAATAAGATTTATTTGTTATAATATTTTAGTACTTAGTAAATATTTAGGAACAAATCCCAGTGGAAGCGATACTCTACTTCTACTATATTACTTGATTGCAATAATGCGCACTAGCGTGAAAATTTGATAACAAGTTTTTGGCACTATTGCCGAGAATTTGTGTTTCCTATTTATTTTGCTAATATTAATATTCACAAATTAATCTTAATTTGAGTTTTTTTTTTAATTTTCAGGTACTTTTGGTTGAGGTGATGAATTATTATAACTATCAATAACCATATGAACAATTAGAGCCTAAGAGGGTCACTAGTGATTATTAATTGGCTATTAGTGCTTTGACCATCTGAATAGATGTTTTGTCTCAAAGAATTAACACTTGGGGTGTTAATGTTTTTTAGAGTCTTTTTGTGACATGAGAGCTTTGTGGAGATGGGCATTCAAATGATTGTTGTCTAATCTATTATGAATCAATGCAATTTGATGGAAACTTAAATGGGCAGGAAAACAATTCATACTCCAACAGTTACAACTCAAGGTGAAATCACTCAAACTTTTTATGGAGTAATAATCAAGGTTTTATATATTCATCCCAGCCTGTTTTTCATGATGGTTTTTAGTCACAAGTTAGAACCCCTGTGTAATACCCTGTACCCTCGTTAGACACAAATAAGATCTTATTGATCAAACGAATGATCATTTAATGCGAATTGGTGTGCTAAAGAACGACAAAAGATGAAAGGAACGCTCAAGAATAAAATGTTTCGCATGCATAGAAACAACAATTAAATAATAATATTTTTGTCGAGGATGAATTAGTAGGCTGAAGGATGATTTGGAAGTAAACTGAGACATAATAATGCGTTTTGAGACCAAAGAAGGTAAGTGAAAATTTTTGAAATAAAATAATATTTTATTCAATAAAATAATATTAAAATATTAATATTTTATTTGTTGTCGAAATTAGTCATGAAAAATGGAATATGGCTAATTCAAGTGGGAGAGAAGAAGTAAAGAAGAATTTTGAAGGAATATGACGATAATTGTACAGTACAGTGCAATTTTAATAAATCGAGCTAACGCGGTAAGTAAATATTTAAATATTATTGTGACATCGCATTGAAATGCGATCTCAATATTTTGGTTATACACGTGTAAGAGAAGGAAGATATAAGGAAATTAGAACTTTTACACGTGTCGGAAGAATCAATTTTATAAAATGAAAATTTAAGAGAGGAGTATAAAATAAAACAAAGTTGAGGAATGATATGTAAATCTTATTATTTTGAAGAAATAAAAATAAAATGAGAATAAAATGGATAATGAAATAATGAAAAAAAGATGTTGAAAAGTCAAACAAAAATTTTCAAGGTGAATGGCCGGCCACAAAAATCAAAGAAAGAATGGAAGAAAGACAAAAAGCAAAAGAAAACAAAAGAAAGAAAAGAAAGGATGGTGGGGCCAATCAATGGAGATAAAAGAAATGAAAAAGAGATAGTAGAAAAGTCTAGAAGGGAGGCTTGGTCATGAAGAAGAAGAAAGATGAGAAAAGTCGAGCAAAAGAGGGAAAAAAAAGGACGAAAAAAAAAAAGAAAGAAAGAAGGTTGAAACTCAGCAATTTTGAGGGAGAAGAAGATTGATTTTTTTTTTTTTTCACTTTGAGGGAGAAGAAAGCTGATTTTTGTTGCACTTTGAAGGAAGAAAGGAAGCTGGTTTTGCTGTAAATTTTAAGAAGGAAAAAGAGAGCTTTTGCTGTAGTTTTTGGAGGAAGGAAAAGCTGAAAATTTTTAAGGTTAGTTGCTGAAATTTTTGAAGTTTTTATGGCTTAAATTATTGAGGTTTTGCTGTTGATTTTTGAGGCTGGAAAAAGCAGCTTTGGCTGTTGATTTTTGGAGCTGTTTGCTGCCGATTTTGAAAGAGGAAGGGCAGCTTTGTGCTGCCAAAAATTTGAAGAAAATGAGCTGAGTTTGAGGTAGAAAAATAAGGGATGTTGGAAATTTTTGGAGGTTTTTGCTGCCATTGAAGGAGGCTTTTGGTGATCGGTTTTGAGAAGGAAAAAGAAAGAGTTTGGCTGCAAGTTTGAGAGGAAGCCACATTGGTGAAGGGAGGAAGGAAGAAAAGCCAAAGAGATGAAAGAAGAAACGTGGAAGAGAGAAAAAGAAAGAAAAAAATGAAAATGAAATGATAGAAAAAAAATGGGCATAGCCCAAATAAAAAATAAGTGGGCATGGCCCAATAAGAAATAAAATGGGCATGGCCCAATAGGAGATAAATGGGCATGGCCCAATAAGAAGAAATGAAAAAGGCCCAATGGCAAGAAAGAAAAGAAAAGTCCAAAAGAGAAAAATAAATGTGGAAATTGGAAGTGCTTAATTGACAATAGTGCACTATAGTGGTGTGTCGAAGGAATTGACGAACGATCGGCAAATAGAAAATAGCAATGTAATATCCTGCTATTTCGAGATGAGTAGGGGGTGTCAATTTTAAAATTTTCATATTATCTATAGAAATATATATTTACGCATGATTTATCGAATGTGTAAAATTGTGAAAAACATGCGTTGATAGAATTTTAAGGAATTGTGGGTGTAAGTTATTTTTTAGAAATCATTTGGAATATATATATATATATAAATTATACGTAAAGTGTTTTAAATCGAGAAACAAGCTCTTCGAAACGATCTACATCAAAAAAAAATGTGCCTTATTGTTTGTGTCATGTGCATTCATGAAATTTACTATATATTCGCCATGCTACTTTGATATAAAAATATCATGCAAATATTTACAATGAACATTTTACAAAAATAGAGTTTTAACATGATACGAGGATCAATATTTTGAGAAAGATTTAAATTATCCTCTTGAAAATCAAATTTGGATTCTTTTAAAAGTGATTTTATTTAACCAAGAGATTCAAGAGTAAGCGGAGAATACATATTTGTGTTATATATATGTGGTTTAAACTGATGGCTTATGACAATGTAAGGGCATGGATGACTTGAATTGTGTTTGTATGGATTATATGAATGGTTTTGTTTTTACTTTGACAAACTGGGTAAAATAATATTAGTCATGCCATGCTGCTGAAATTTTATTGATATAGTGGGTCAATTAATTAGTCACTGCAGTGGCGGGTTCCGTGAACCAGCCTATTAGAGGGGCACGATACCTAGTTATATCTTACCTTGGTAGAGAGGTGCGTAAGGTATCTCTTGAGGTGAGGTCTGAGTTCACTTCACGCTGAACCACCACGTAAGGGCGAGCTCAGCCAACGTCAAGGAACGACTATGTTTTCAAATGTAAAAATATGTTTTAAGTATATATATTGTTTTAACAGCCTTGGCGGATTCGATTGGATGTCCCGGGGCAAGGTATCACCGAATATGAGTTTTTGGCATGAGCCAAGTTTTTAAGAGAGTCATAAGCCTTGTTGATTATTTTTGACAAAATGTAACTGTTTTATATGGGTTGAAATAAGTTTTAATATTATGAATTATATTTCTTTGCATGGTGAAAATGAAATTAAACGGTTTTTCGTAACTCCCCCTGGTTTTACTGTTATATGAATTTTACCCTTGTGCGCGAGGCAATTTATGAATAATGTATACACCCGATTAATGTTTGGTTTCGTGGGAGTTTGTCGAATTTTATTGATTTACTTTGAATAATACATGAGATAATTTCGACCGCAAAGATCTTTTATGAGCATGAGGTTTAGAATGATATTGTACTGATTTGGTTTGAAAATGGTTATTAACCTTCTCAATGCACAGATTTTAATTACTTGATTGGATATGTACATTGGGTTGATTACACCTTATAAGAAATTCTCGATTTTTATATAAGGCACAAACCCCCGTTGGAAATAAATTATTTTTATAATCCTGCATTTTTATATTCAACTGATCTGTTGCTTGCTTGTTTCCCATCTACGTCCTTCTCGCTAAGCCGATGATCACTGAGTTTGTGAGACTCACACCCCTCTTATTTCCCTTTTTGCAGACAGGGATCGGCCTAGCGCGTAATCATCAGCGTGCTCAGTTTCCTACGGATAGGGAAAAGCATCTCATGGCCCAATTCCGAGTCGTTCCGCTGTCTAGAGTTTAGTCATATAAAATTTCTACATGTTATCAGTATTGTAAATTCATAATTATGCACTATTAAAAACTTTATGTTTTAAATTTAATTACTATTATTAGAAATAGAATGTCAATAGTGCAATTATTATTATTATTATTATTATTATTATTATTATTAATCATTTACGTACGTGTTAGCATATTTAATAAATGTCTTGGGAATTTCGTAAAGGCTTGTTCAGGACTTGGCGGGATCTCCCGGAGGTCTCGGACGCCAGTAGCAACCGGGGAGGGGTCAATACACCCTGCCCTTGAGAAGAAGCCTAGCTTGGGAAATTGTCTCATGTAATACATGGCAAAGAATGATGCCATCATTCAGAGTTAAGTAACTTTATTGAGAAATCTTAAGACTCAAGTGAGTCAACTTAACATTCAAACATTTGGCTCATTGGTTGGTGCATTATCCCCCTGCCTAAAGAGCATGGTTCGAATCCCCTCTCCCCTAATTATTAAAAAAAAAACTTATTAATGGCATAACAAATAAGCCTTAGAAAACTTTACCAAATGACACTAAGCTTAATCCTAAAAAAAAGGAATATGGTAAGCATCTTGATGAAGTAAATGGCAAGAATGTGGTAGATGATGGAGATAAAGTAGATCAAGGGAATACTTCCAAGAAGTAAAGTCCAGATGAAAAAGTTAAGCAAAAGGAGGAAGTATTTACACCACCACAAGTCAAGCCATATATGCCTTTTATTCCCTTTTTAAATACAGTTGATGAGTTACCTTAGGAGGTTGTTTTTATGAAAAATCCAAAGAAACTCCTTGAAGCTTGTTTGGTTCAAGATGCAACAATGAAGGATAAAAATGAAGAACTCACAAATGTTACACAAGTTTTGACGGCTACACCAAAAGCGTATTATCTAAGAAGAACTCAATTTGAGAAGTTAGATAAAAGTCAACCTATTCTACCATCTTGGGTTGAGCAAGCACAAAATCTTGAGTTAAAGCCACCACAACCTCATCTTAAAAGAATGCTACTTTCACACCTCAAGCTTTTTCATGCAAACTCAAACCTCCTTAAAGGGTGAATGAAGACCTTAACCAAAGTCAAGCTATTGAAAATAAAGAAGTGCTTTTTGGGAAGCAACCCAAGTTATATTCTTTTAGATTTGGTTGTTATTTTAGTTAGTTTTTGTTTTTTTGTATAAATAAGTAGTTATATCCTCCCTCTAACTTGTTTTGTTGAGTACGCAAGTTTAGAAAGCATGAAGATGAGGCAAAAGAAAATTAAAGCTTTCAATGCACTGCCACCATTGATAAAGGAATTATTTTCCTTATTTTTTATAGCTTTTCACATTGAGGACAATGTGCAATTTAAGTTTAGGGGAGGGTTTTATTGTTATTAGTTTTTGTGATGTTTTTAGGTTAGTTTATTTTCATTAAAATTTGTTTTCATCATTTAATTTTATGCATATTTAATTGTTATTAGTTTTTGTGATGTTTTTAGGTTACTTTATTTATGTTAATTTTTTAAATTATATGCATATTTTAAGATTTTGAGTTAGAATTACTTGCACCATTTTCTTTTAATTTACATATCCAATGATGAGAACTAGAACTAGTTATATTCTTATCTTAATTCTTTGCAATTGTGAATATTGTTTTAGTATTATGTAAATTCTTATGCTAAGCTTCATTGTTAGTTGAGATTTCTACAGTCTAAGCACCATATCTTTTGCCTAGATTCATTATGCATATTTAGAGAAGGTTTATGTTAATGTGAAATTTTGAATTATATATTGAGTTTTAGAATTTGTTTGATTCTCTCTTGAGGTGAAATATTAGGCAATTCGTAGTTAAGAAAATGATTTAGGTCATTTTTGGATTGATTGAGCCTTTCAAGCGACCTTGTTATATATTTATCCTTAATTTACCCTTTTTGAGCTTAATATAACTTTTTTTTTGTTTAAACACTTAATTTTTAGCCTAAACCCTTATATTAATATTTTCAATTTTTGTCTCCCTTATTCCTAAGTGCATAAGTTAATTTAGAAAGTATTTTGAGCTAAATAGTGAAAGAAGTAGTAAAGATGAAAAGTGATGAAAAGTTCAAAAATATGATTGTATTTATCTCATTACCCAATAAAAGAATAAGTTTGGGGGTGTAATATTGAGAAAAAGAAAAGAGAAAAAGTAGAAAAAAAAGAGAATAAAGTGTTGAACAAAAGAAAAATTGGATGAAAATGGGTATACTAAGTGAAGGAAAATAAAACTCTGAATAGGTCTTAGCTTGACTATATGCTTAGGGTGATTTGAGCTACATATTATTCGATATCCTATCTTGACCCTAGCCGCACATTACAAGCTAATTAATGTTCTATGGATCCTTAACTTAGTGTTAATCTACATTAGTGAAGAGAGAGATGAGAACCAAACTTATGGAATTCAATTACTAGTTTGAATTTTACATGAATATAAACTTATATGGATTTTATAATGTTCTAGGTGAAAAGATTGTACACACACACATGGAAATCTACTTGACGACAAGCTTGCATTTGAATTAAAATATGAATTTGAATAATATTTATGTGTTGCTTAGAGTTAAGAATATGGATTAACTTTTGAGGATATTAAAGGTGATTAATGAAATGGTGCAATTGATTTCTAGTTAACAGTTTTTTTTCATTTAGGCTATTGCATTTTATTTCATATTTTGCTTAAGGACTAGCAAAATCTTTAGTTTAGGGGTGTGATAAATCTATTATCTAGAGTTATTTTGACACATTTTAGGGACTTAAGTAGCAAAATGTTTGAAGTTTTAGGTTTGGATGTTAGCTTTTGGATGTTAGCATTTTAAGTATTTTTCTAGTTTAAGTTAAATTACATGTTGAGTAGTTAATTTAAGTTATCTTAATTTAATTTTACTTTATTTTGCTTTAATTTACTTTAAGAAGAGTTATTGTTGATTTCTCCAATGGCTTTTGCAGGATATTTGATGATAAAGTTTTATTTGAGTTAAAATTGCACAAGTATGGTGAAGGCTTTATGACCAAGGTGAAAATCGCATTGAAAGATGCTGGATAGCAGTAATTCTGCACAAAGCATTATGTTCACTAGAAGCCACAACCTTGAGTTACTCAAGGCTGCAATGCTAAGGCAGTTAAGGTTGTAGCACTGGGAGGAGTATGGCCACGACACTGGACAAATGGAATGCATCATACATTTGCTCAAGGCCAAAGTGCCAAAACACTGATAAAGTAACATCGCAGCCCCACATGACAACCACGACGTCTCGAAACCAAGGAAACATGGTTATGGTGCCAAATTGTTTTCCAAAAATAAAATTCTTGATGGGAATATGAAAATTAGGTTAATTTGAACCTATTTAAAAGACTTTTTTAGAGCATTCAAAAGGAAAACAACAGTAGCTTTTTTAGAGATTTTGAGCTAAGAATCAAGTAAGGAAACAAGAGCAATTGAGAAAGATTAGAGATCAACAAAGCTTCAACATTACTTTCTTTCTTTATTTTGTGTTATTCTTATTTTCTTTGACTTGAATTCATGGCTAAATTTCTTTGGATAATGTTTTATTTAGATATCATGAACTAATTTGGTTTTTTAGGATTATGGTGGATTTCAACATGTAGTTTGAATATTAGTTTCTCTTTTATTTATCATGAATGGGTATAGTTTTGCTTATTCAAATCTATTTTTAATGCCTTTAATTGCCTAATCAACAATTTATTGATTTGCGAATCTAATTGAGACTCGACAAAGAGATTTTAGATTGGACTAAGATTTGAATAGTGTATGTTCACATCACTCAAGTGATCTGATTTGCAACTCGGGTAGAAATAAACCAATTGCCATACATAGTCAAATTAGGACACTAGCTTAATAAACTTAAGTTAATTGATTCCTATAGACATATAGTGAACTAATTAAGTATTTGTGCAAGCATCTCGACAGAGACTTGTATATAACTTTGGATTTTAGGATAATAAAACTACCCAGGAAAGATAAATAATAAGAGATGCCGATATCAAGTGAAGTGTTGAATGAAGCTGTAATCCTAAGTCTTGAGTCTATTGTCTTTTTCAAATATATTTACTTTTTGCTAGTTAATTTAGTGCTTATTTTAATTTCATTTTAATTAATTTTCTGTAAAATTTTGGTTATTTAAATAAGATTGATTTGTTATAAGATTTTAGTACATAGTAAAAATTTAAAAACAAATATCTGTGGGAACGATACTCTATTTCTAGTATATTACTTGGTTGCAATAACATGCACTTGCACGAAAATTCAACAACACTTTGATGATGGAAGAATTTGAAATGATTGATTTCGGACTAATGACCTACTTTTTGGGAATGGAAGTGCTACAATCAACTTATCAGATTTCCTTGTATCAAGCCAAGTATGCTAGGGATCTATTAAAACGATTTAAGATGAGTTCATGCAAAGCTGTCAGCACACCTCTCACCACTGGCTCCAAGTTCAACAGAGAAGATAGAACAGCTAAGGCAAATGGAAAAATTTACAAAAGCATCAGTGGATCTCTTTTGTGTTTGTCTGCAACCAGACCTAACATAATGTTTGCTACTTGTTCGCTATCAAGATTCATGCAAGAACCATCAAGCATATACTTCACAGCTGCCAAAAGGATATTAAGGTATGTTAGAGGTACTTTGGACTTTAGCCTAACCTACGTAAGGCATGATAGTAGTCATCTCTTAGGCTAGGTTACTGTGATAGTGACTGGGTTGGATCTTGGGATAATTTAAAAAGTACAAAAAGGTTTTGTTTTTCATTTGGGAGTGCTGTGTTTGCCTGGAATTCTAAGAAACAACAAGTGGTGGCTCAATCTACAGTTGAAACAGAATACATAGCTTGCGTTGCAGCTACTAATCATGCTTTGTGGTTGAGGAAGGTCTTGCTGGATCTAGGATTTGAACAAAAACAAGGTACCTTGATTTATGTTGATAATATGTCTGCTGTTGCTATTGCAAGGAATCCAATTCAATATGGACGGACTGAACATATCAGGGTCAAATATCATGCCCTTAGGGATGTTGTGAAAGAAAATGAAATTGATCTGCAACATTATAAAACTGAGGATCAGTGGCTGACATATTTATTAAGTTTTTGGGTAGAGAAAGGTTTGAGTATCTAAGGTTGTGCCTTGGTGTTCACCAGATCAAGAATCATGGGGCTATGTTGAAGATCTGATTTTTAATCTGGTTGAAGGTTTGGTGGGAACCAACAGAAAGTTAAAGGTTGAAGAAGGGTATTCTGCATATGGTGCCAATTCACTTTTATTTCCTGTTTAGTGGCTAAACGTTAAGTGGCTCTGTCGTTTTATTTCTTTATTCTTGATGTAGTAAAATGGTGGATACATGTGTCATTTTCTTATTTCATGTTTAAGTTGCATGACACATCCTTCTGTCGTTTAGGTCTTGTTACTTTTTTTTCTTCCTTGTGCGCACAATAGTGTTACTGTTTTGGTTCTTCTTGTTGTAGGCTTAACAACCGTGTCTACTAGTTTGAATTTGTTACCATTAGCAGTGCACAGAAAACAATGTATTGTTTTCCATGCTAACCTGTTTCACCTCGATTTAATCTTCCAAGGCTGAATCTAAAGAATTTACAATCTTTTGACTATATAAATGAAAATGCAACAATTACACATGGGTCGCTTATGATTCTCTGATACACTACTCTTCTTATGAATTTTCCCCTGTTCTTCAAGTGTTCATCATTTTTCCGGAAAAGGGTTTTTCTTTAAGAGCTTCTTCACATATAAATGTAAAAGACGTTGAAATTAACTATAAAGGATTTACGTGAAGTGAGTTAGGGAGGAGAAGACAGATGAAGCTTTGGCACGCTGCATGCACGTGCGCCTCAAGAGTCAAAGTGTAACAATCGCATAATCCTTGGTGGCCTTGTCTGGAGTGTTCTGAAGCACATTAGACATTGCGGACTGTAAATATTAAATACTTCCGTCGATGGCTTGCCAAAAAGAAAAAACACATGGGGGCTGCAACAATGCTTAATTATTAGCTTTATTCGGTGAAATACTGGATTACTAGAGTGCTGAACTAGCCATTGATGTGTTCCTTCGAGTCATTGCCAATATATATGGGTTTTGTTTGTTGGTTAGCGTAGCTTGGAGGACGAGTAACGGGGTCGTGCAGTCATTGAATTTTTGCTGTCACTGCAGGGTAAAATGCAGTTGATGAGATAAACAACCCCACTGATCTTAACCGAAAAAATTTAATGCAAAGCAGACTCTAGGAAAGTTTATAGTGGTTGGGGGTCAGTTCACTTCTGTCTGTGTATGCAGAAGCCAGACAAGGGCGGACAAATCAGCATAATTTACCTGTTAAGAGTCATAAATTCTGGTTGGTAGAAAACTTCTGGCACGGATTTGCTGAGTTGAAAAAGGTGACCCATTCAATTCATCTTAAATGCTAACCGAAAAGACAGTTAACACAATTCTGTGGTAAGAAGAGAATTTTTGCACGTCATAACCTCTCGGTTAATAGTGAGCTACTTTAATTATACAAAAGAAACATTTAAACCAGAAAATGAACAGTCGACAATAAATCAGCTCAACCTTTCTCCATTGCCTCCACCTCCAGCACCTAAGGCTATGCTTACTTTTCATACTTGGCAGAAAATTGAATGTGACAAATTGTTTTGATGATCAAGTATGCCCGTCATCTGCTGCAGGATAGCTACGAGTACTTGACAATTACATTTTCTTTTAATCCTAGGCCAGTTCCAAATACTCAGTGATAATGTTGATAAAGTTGCACTAGTGACCAGTGACCGATGACCACTATCACTTTACAGTGAGTCTATTTGGAATCCATTTTTCTTCAGCCACAAGTTTAGTAGTTAGCATCGATCTTACAGGATTTAGTGCTCCACCAACTGTCCCTACAAGAATATCGCTCTCTCCGTGCGCATTAGACAAGCGAAGCAGTCCAAAACTATCTATGATCTTCAATTAGGTTCTTAATTTAAGAAGATAAATGCCATTTTGGTCAACCTAAGGTGGCACCTGATCATCATAAGTTTGGGTTCAAGATTACGTTATGATTTTTAAAGATATTTGTTAGGTAAATGAATATTCTAAACTAACTTTCTTTGAGGCTGAGTTTGGTTTGAAAGATTTTAAAAACTAAGAGTAATCTTTACGGAGTTTTTCTGAATACCTCTATGCTAATTATCATCATACAATAATCTGAAGATATCCCCTTCCTTGAACAAGTTAATGCTGTGGGTTCAATTTTAGGCTCCTTCATCGACAGATGTTTACTGAGAATTAAATCTTTGTTCTTTTTTATGCTTTTTGTCTACAGTGACCAAACTTTATTGTTTAAGCAAGATTCCCAAGACTTGACTTTAAAAAAAAATAAGAAAAGAAATCAACAGGCTAGTAAAGCTTACATATATATATATATATATATATATAGCCATATATTAGGTTCTTGGGCAAAACCCTTCTGATTAATGTAATGGTTCCACCAAACCTTTCCCACTGTCTATGTAGTTTATATGTCTCAATTCAATATAATACAACGCAATAGGATGTTATATTTATATACAACGTGCGTGGCATGGGGATGCATTTACCTGTCTTTATGTGAGAAGTAAAGTCAGAGAAAGAGAAGGAAAGAAGGGGAGAGAAATATAGATCCTTCAACTCCACATTTAGAATCATCGATCTAATGGTTTTTATTGGAGTTGATAGGCAGAGTTGGAGAACATATATGCCTCCCTGACGGTAGCAATATCAGAGTTCTTGAAGTGCAGCTTGGCACTTCAGCGAAGGGTCCATGGCATGGCAGGCAGTGCTCACTTCTCAGAATCTGTCAAAAGGGGTTGAGCCCCCATGGCTCAATCACATGAGTGAACTTTATGAAATTATATATTTCCTTACAATTTGTGGTTGTATATTTACATCAGTCTCAGTTTCATGTTTGCTGTCGCATCTTGAATACTTTGTCCAGTGCTATAGAATTCAATCTTCAGGTGAGTGAAGCATTTCTGTCAGATGTTAATTTGAAGCTTCCTTGGGCATATATAGACAAGGCTTGGTTTGCTTTGCGAAGGACAAATCTGGTCTTTGGTTGGTCCTTGTTAGCAGTTCCAGCAATGATAAAATATGCTGTTTGACTATGTAAATGCTTGAATTCAGAGTTTTAGACCAAGTATTCAGTACGGACTAGCTAGTTTGCTGTCAGCTCTGTTCTTTTTTTTTTTTCCTTGTTTTCTGTATTATACAATTGTTATCTGGTGCAACACAATGTGCTAGGACCACCATCATTTTAACTTAGGTTTTGTTTGTGATTGTTCATACAACGTTTCCTCGTTGTCAGCTTGTAAAACAAACATATTGAAAAGACTGAAACTTATATTCCAAACCTCAGAAAATTTGAGTAGCAGCAGAATCCCTCAACCAGAAGTGAAGACTAACATGTCGGATGGTGGTATTCGATTCATTTTAGTTTGTCACTTTTCAAGCCATATGCCCATCTGCCACTTGTCAGCTAAGCCAGGCACCATTTTTCGTCCCCATTCGTCGTCCCGATCGGCACACCTTCTTTTTGTTGTAAGTTGGTTCAGGATCTCACTTAAAGATGAAGTGCCTGGCCTTGATTTCCCCAAACAAGTCTGGCGACTGAGCTTATTCCTGGGATAATAAGGATAAAGCCTGCTGGCCTCGCTCATTTGGGTACAAGTCGCAAGCAACTCAGAATCTGCAGCCTAATGGTTTATTATCCTGTTAAGGTTCAAAGTCTAAATCCAACCCAACTTCCCCATCTCCCTTAACCTCCGGGTTAAATATTGGTGCTCAAAGCATGTAACAGCCTAAAGGATTGAACCCACCAAAGCTCCTAAATAACAAAAAGTGTAAAGACCTTAAAGACGCGATATTAAGAGCAATTTATTTTTCTTCTTAGCAGACCAGGAGGAACAAATATAGTTAAATTTTCCATGCTTGATATAACACTAAAGGGGATAAACAAAAGATATGGGATAGTTGGCATGGTTCGTTTACAGGACGGAATAACAGCTAAAAGTGGAGAACAAAGGAAGTTCACCGGCTTGAGAAGCTGGAAATGATGATGCTGTAAGTGAAATTTAGTCAACCTTCTACACCTGTCCATGATCTAAGAATTAAGGTACATATAATATAATGGAGACAAGTGTTGCAATTCTCACCAATACAGCTTCTATTCTTTTCTTTTTCATTTTGGAAAATTACAGTTTCTATCTCTTTGTCTAAAGTTTTTGAAAATTTCAAACCTACTCTCAATTTCCTTCATTAAGTCACTTTTCATACGCTTTACGTTAATACATATATATATATATATATATATGTATATAGACATTGACTTCAACACTTAATTAGTTACCTCAAGCTCCATAGATTAGTCCTTAAACTTCATCACTGAATGTATCCTTTCTCACAGGTTTTTTTGGATCAAGATTATATTGTACTATTAAATTTTAAACTAAGGTATTAACTTGGCTCAATCACTCCGAAAATCTTAGTAAAGTTTGACACCATATGCATGGTTAAATCACATTCTGAGTTGAAGTTGACACCACAATAGATTCTAACCCCTAGAAGATAAGACTTCTCGTGGATCTTGTTATTCCAAATCGGCCATGGACCAAAGATAGATGATTCTCACACTGTGAGGATTTCTGAATAATACAAACAAAAATGGGCCAAGTCTTGCTCCTGTGGTCGTTAGACACATTAAGACTCTCTGGGCCACTGATTGTCAGAGAAGCTGTGTCATCATGCATGAAAAAAAAGGATAGCTACTTGGCACCTTGATTCCATAACAAATGCATAAATACACGACGATTGGCGAGATTAATGAAAAAAGAAGAAACTCTGCTTAAAATAGCTGAGAAACATGATAAAGATTCTATTGATTATGATAAAAAAGAATACATGCACTGTTGATGTCAAAATCCGTCGTGCTTGTCCATGATACTTGTCGGTCAAGGACCTACGGCTACAAAGACAGTGACGATAAGGGGGTGCCCGGAGTTTTAATTGCGTAGCACTCTCCGACGATCATATCAATAATAGAGATAAAGGTAGGCGAGGGAAGGGAGTGAAGTGAGAGTTAAAACACAGGAGTCTTGTCTGAGGGAGACCAACTTACCATGTGCTTACAGAGGATTACAAAATTATAAATATACCTTAAAAGTAATTCTACAAATAACATGTAGAAAGATGCCAATCTATTGTCCCCAAAACGACACTCCAATCCAACAACTAAAAGTTTAGATTTTAATTTGAATATCTCAAATCTCTTATTACATAAATCAAACAGTTGTTAGTTGTTTACTAGTTCAAACCCAACATATAAAAGTTTCTTAAACATCGAGATGCCATGGTTATTGTCCAAATACTCATTATTAAGAAGGGTTTCAACATAAATATGATTCTATATAAGTTAACGTCATCATCTCGCTGTACGCCTTGGTAGATAAGCGCAAGAAAAACCAAAATCAAGCAAGTGCTTTCGGGACAACTCGTAATGAAGTTGGGCCGACCTGTCTGAGGAAGTTGAGTCATTAGTTGTTCTGTCAGAAGGAATATCTAGCACCTAGCTAAAATTTGGTAACACAACTGTTGCTGCCAACGGGTTTCTGCTATAGAGGTGAGACAAAGAACAGGTGGACAGCAATACATAGCATTTAGCGGACAAAAGGCCCTTCGAGTGGTAATCTAATGTTCTGCCTACGGCAGGCCTGGCCCAAGCACTAGTTGAAACTGACAAGCAACCTACCTTAAAAATGCTACGATTCTATATATAATAATATAATTAAATATTAAAAATTCATCTACATTTCTGGACTAGAATTAAAATTAGTTATCCTCAGAAAAAAATTTACCACCTTAATTAGACCCATGTTGGCATGTCCATAATGGGATCGAAATGTAGCTAAAAAACAAAAATAAAAAGAGCCCCGAGAGACGAATCTTCCATTACATGATGCTTGAACACTGTTATGATAATATGATTTGAACATCAAAGATTGAACAACAGAAGACGGACGATGAAACCATTTAAAGCAATCTACCTCAAAGGAGAAAAATAGAGGAAAAAAACCAAAAGGAAGACAAAGAGGAAAAGAAATGAAAAGGACTCCTGAAGGTGCACAGAAGTTGTTCTGCGCTTGCAAGTCTCTTTGGCTACGAGTACAACCACCCCATCCTATAAATGCTAGAAAGTAAAGACCAATACCCAGCTACATGTTCTATTTGCTTAACACGTCGTCACTTTTTCGTCTATTCACATGCCAATTTGGTGTCAAAGCTGCTCAGGCAGATGGCAAAAGCCTGAAACGCAGAGAGAGGATATCTGTAATCCATGGTAAACATATCCTTGCCGACTTTACCGAACTGGAGAATAATCTTATCATGGTCAGATTGGGCTGGCTGTGATGGTGTTGGGGCACCAGCTGCTGGCTGGTTTGCTGCAATCAGCTGAAAATTCTTGACAGATGCAACTGTCACCCGCCCTCGAAAGTTCAGGCACCAACATTGTAACTGCTCATGCCACCGTGGTGGTTTGTTCCGGAGAACCAATGGTCTCTCCTTTCCCTCATCCTCTTCATCACGGGTTCCAACAATGTCCGAGAATCTGGCACTGCTAAACTCAGATGAATTATCAATTGACTTTGAGAAAGAGATGCTCCTAAATGAGTCTTCAAGGGATCGAGGCAGAAGCTCTGGCTGGCCTGGGACAATGCCACCTGGCTCGAGGGCAGAGGCAGGAATCGAGTGCATGGTGCAATGCATCCTACGAGGCCCTCTAGTACCTAGCACATTCAGCTCATATGATACCTGAGCAATGTTGTAGCTACCAGTGGGAACCTTTGGCGAGACTTTTTTTGAATAGAACCTACGGCTTCGGCCAGGTGGTGAAAGCTGAGCGTTGTTGTATGGAGGCTGTGTGTCATAAATAATGAATTTGGTGCCAAGAAAATTTGACCTGAAGGTAAATATGCACTTTAGGATGTTTATAACAATATAAATTTACAAGAATTAACATATCAAATAGGGATTGCAAATCAGTTTAGCCATGCATGATGTGCACAAACATGATGCTTCAAAGTACCTGCCCACATATGTTCACTTACAACCTAGCGAATAATGTCAACAGAATCAAATAAACTAGCAGTCTCCAGAAAAATGTTACACTATTTCCTTCCTCAAATAATGTCAACCATAACATGCAATAAAATAATATAATATAAGGGTGGTTCGACAAACTGAGCATTCAAAGCCCAATGAAATAAAAAATAGCAACATTGAGGAAGGAACCAGAAATCCTACCTAAGTTTTCCAATATACGTGCTGCTAGATCTTGATATGTTATCTGCATCCATGGAGATCACATACTCTGTGCAAGTAGTTCTGCGTGTCCGTTTTGCAGAAAGAAGAAACTTCCCATTTTCAACAAGCAAAGCTGCAAAATATAGCAAAGATTAAGGTTACATACCCAAATAGAATGGTAAATATGAAACAAGAAATTATATCCACACAGACATGAGCATCAGAATAGTATGTTAGGGAACCAACACAATAATAATAATGAGCCATCTATAGCTAGTTAATGTTAAGGTGACAAAATAAGAGAAATAATTCACCTACTAACAAGGGAAGTAAAAGAGCTACTACCAATAATTTATGATCTTGGACCATTTATGGAGCAGAGATGACTGACAAGACCTTATTTAAATTGCATGGAGACACAGGTGCTATAGTTCAACACAGTGCAGTGTAAAAGGACATTAGAGCCCAGCCAATGTACAAATGGCTTGTTAAATTGTTAAGTAAAACCTGCCATTAACTTCAAACTTGATCATGACAACAGACATTTTTGTTTGTGTAACTCAGCCACAGATCATATGGGAGGCCAGCAGAAAATGTACTAAAAACCCAGATACCATTTATACTTAGAACCAAATTTGTTAACTTGCAAAAACAATTCATGCATTTTCAAAATAAGTAATGGGAAGTATAGCAAACATGTATATTGAGGAAGCCATCACAGTAAAGTTCAATAGATAGGACTCAAATGAGTGAATTAATCAGATTTTCGCACAGGCTCTCAACTTCGGAATCAAAGGACTCCAAATTGGATAAAAATGCATCATGAACCCTTAGAAGAAGTAGCCATTTACTGTCTCGGATTGTCAAAATAATTAAAAAGTAGCTAGGCCGGAGGAGTCAATACGACAATTAAATTGAAGCAGATTTACAAAGCCTGCCAAAACATATATTTTATTGCACATTATATTTATCTCATTGGAGAGTATTATCAGAAGGACCATGAGGGAGAATGTTTGCAAGTCAAACAATTACAACTGCACTTGAAGGATGCTTCAACAGCAAATCAGCATTTTCAGAAACAAAAAAATGTTGACTTTAGAAGCAGTCCCATCTGTTATGTTAGCATCAACTCCCTAAAATCTTCAGCCTATCACATGAGTCAATTTTTTATTTTAAAGATAAGGAGCACTGCTCAACATTTCCATAACCAAAAAAAATATATTTAACCACATTGAGCTTATACTTGTAACCACAGAAACATTTGTGGTAAAAATTAATTAGCTATATTGCTAAGGCCACCAAGAAAATTGCTCTTCCAAAAAGAAAAAAAAAGGCCACCAAGAAAACAGAAAAAAGACCAGAGCACAGAATCAGGCCTACGAATTGTAAAAGATTGAGTCTGACATAGTAGCTTACCAGGACTAAGGCAAAGGAAAAGGTGATAAGTTAAGTTAGATTTGTCTCTCTTAATGAAGCATTGAATGGTCCCATCCCTTGGCCCAGGCTGATGACAAACAAATAAAACTTTGTCAGTCACCACTGTATATAATACAAAATTCCATTCTAGAAGTTAAGACACGAATGCATACACAAATTTATATCAAAATAAAATGGTTATGACCAATCAAGAATCCTGATGAACACATTATTAATCAGTTCATCTATTAATTATTCCACAATGATATCTTGTTTGCACGACAGAAGATCATAAAAATTAGAGATCTAACCTGCTTCAGAGACACTGGAAAGGTGATTTTTCCGGAGAACTCAGGACATCGAACAATTTCTTTGCACATTTCCCTCCATGACCTGCATACTGCAGCACAAGCAACGACATGCTTGCGAGCAGGCCAGGTACTCTCACTCGCTTCCAATCTCTTGATCACATCACGCAACAGCTCAGGCGGGAGGCTTGCCCAGCGGCTATTCTGGATAACCACAGGCTGATCATGCAACTCAAGCACTGAACCATGAGATTTTCCCCTATGGTGGCCAGGCAACCTCACCTCAAAACTACGCCTAGATAAGCTCCCAAAAGCATCCCTGACATCATTTACTATACTTCGAAACGACATTTACTCTCACCACTCCCAAAAACTCCAAAATGGTCGCATAAATTATAAATATGATCCCATAAAATGGCGATTACAAGATCATCTACACGTATGCACCAACTGCAAAATGAAAGCAAACACAGCTTAAATTTTAAAAACTCGAAACTGACAATACTTAATAAGAAAGTAAGAAAAGAGGAAAAGATGAGATGGAGGGAAAAGCACAAAGCAAGAAAAGAAGATTCTCATAAAAGAAAAGGCTCAATCAAAATGGACCAAAAAAAAGCAACTAAAATACCAGACTTTTATCAGAAACCATCTTTTTGGCGGGGTTTTAAAAACCCTAATCTCACAAAGAAAAAAAAAACTTAAAACCCAAAGTTTCTCTTAATTAAAAATCTTAGTTTCCTCTTCTTCCTGTACGGCCTTTAGTCAAACAAAGAATCTGAGAGCACAAAAGTAAAAGAAATACCAAAATTTACCCATTTTCTTAAATCTCCAAATAAGTAACAAAATTCCTGAAAGCAGTAAAGTAGAGTTATTATTTTTAAAGTATTCAATACCGATTCCTTTAAAAGTAATTTAAACTATGCCCTTAATTTCTGCTACTTTAATTATTGCTGCTATTTAAAATATTTTAGAAATATTTAAAGCTTCATCAAAAATGGAAATATTTAAAGCTTTAACATTTTAAGGTTAACATCTAACCTTCACAAAAGTAACGGAAGCTGGGAAGAGTTTTTAACCTGAGCAACAATCGACTATTCATTTCTATATCTCTCAACTTTGAGTAAGCAAAGATCAGAGCTTTTCATAGAAAATTTTCCCGCAAAAAATATATCAATAAGAAATCATTTATCCTCCACAAACCACGAAAAAAAATAGAAGGCAAAAGAATCAGAAATGGACAGCGGAATGAATGTACCTCTTTTTAGCACCGATAAGAAAAAGTACAATGGTCAAATCAGCGGAAGCAAAAGAAAACACTTTTACAAAGAAATCAGATTTCGGAATGAACTTTTCGAAGAAGAATACACTGGACGGACCTCATAAACTCAATGGATAGAAGAAGCAGGAAGTTTTTTTTTCTTCGAGAAACAAACAAAAAAACGGAGAAGAATTTAGAGATCTAATTAGGAAAAGAGAATCACAAGCAGCTCACCATCGTTGTTGTTCTCTTTTCTGTGTCAGATCCTCAAACGCTTTTACTACACGCGCTTTCTCTCTCTAGAGTTCCTGCTTTCTCCCTCTCTATAGAGAACCAAAGCCACGGACTCCAAATCCTTATTAAATCTAGTTCAATGAAACTCCAAATTTTATAATAAAAAATGAAAAAAAAACTTTTTTCTTCTTTTGATATTGCAACCCATCCATAGCGGGTGGGGGTAAAGAAGAACTGGTTCAAATTTTAATAATTCTTCATTTAAATAGTATCGTATTTTCGTGTATTCATTTCTCAGCCTTCCTTTTTTTTTCATTTTATTTATTAAATTCCCTAAGGATTAAGGTTCCTACAGACCTGACCTGGAACTTTCTTGCGAACGTACCGTTTTGTCCTTGACCGGTTGACTGTGCCGGTTTCTAGCTGCCGTTTACGTGACCAACAGTAAACGGCGCGTTTTAACTACAAATACTCCCCAGGGCCCAAGCACTTCCGCTTTAGTGAACACGCTGGCACACGTTCGAATAGAGGTGCATGATAATTTGTTCTTTGGTGCTCCTTTCTGGTACATTTACCCTTTTTTTTTTAATTTTAAAAACTAAAAAAAAGAGAAATTATGCTAATATTTAAATTTTGATTAGTTAAAAAAATAAATCAACATAATTCAAATAAGAGATATCAATTTTTTAAAATTTCAAAATTTATAACATTACAACATACAGTATGATTATTTGTGTGTTAATGCTTTATTAAGTCATCCATTAGGGTTTGGGTCATGTGAGGAAAATTATGACATGGGGCAGGCTCTCATCATGGATTCATGGATTGCCAAATTTATCCTTGATTAACTTTCTTTAACTAAAACTATGAAGAAATCATTTTTTAATTTATTAATCAATGATGCAATCTTTAATGGATAATAAATAAGTTCCTTTACTAAAAAAATTGGATTTGGAAATCCTCCCCAAATAATAAAGAAAAATACTTGCACTAATCAGTTGACATTATCCTTTCATTCCATTCTTACATGGACATTCATGCATAATCCTATATCCTTTATTATTTCTTTTTCAACATCAAAATCATGGGGCCAAAAAAAGGGGATGCCGTAGTGAATAGTGATGCTGTAGTAGTAATGTGACAAATGTAGTTAAACCAACGGCGCTCTCGGATTTGACTTGAGAGATGCTTAGAAAATCCATCAACTTTAAGGCCTGTCAAGCGGGCTTTAATTTCTACCTAACCTGTAGTACCACTGGCTTATATAATATATTTCAATAACAATGCAAACCTAAGAGTATAGACCTCAACTTCAATTATTAACCCTTATCCCGCGGCTCTCTCCTTTTTCTTCTTTTATTATTGTTATTATAAATATGAGAAAGATTAAAAAAGGAAATTTTGACCTTAAACTTTAGAAGAGATTTTAATGGTTAATAAGTTAAATCCAAATTATTGTCTCACTGTTGTTTCTTTTAGTTGTTGAACAATGAAAGGAGCCCATATCCTATTAACTAAATTCTATATCTAGTTTTCAATATTCCAAATATGTCACTTATCCAAATGTAATTATTAATCATTGGGTTTGGTTAATCTAAATTTCTTTGTAGTTGAGCTAAAGTGTAAGTTTAGATTAGATGTTTCAAAAACTTTATGAAAGCTAGCTAGCTTTTTTGACTTTTGATTGCTTATTAAGTTATAAAGCTAATGGATCCAGAGAAACCCCAAGATTTTAATGTGAACATAAATGCTTGGTTTTATTGACATGAATTAATGTCTCTATTCTCTTCACACAGTCATCATCAACACATGCTTTTGATTTCTCACTCCCTCTTCGTAAATTCCCTATAATATCAAACTATATATGATTCCTTGATTTAATTGATCCTGATCAATACCTGGAAGCTAAAAATGAAATTTTAGGATTGAGGGCGTGGCATGTTTCATCTTGGCTAACCAAGTCGAATTTCGAAACATGATTTGTTTTGATATATTGCTCCAAAATTTTATCTTATCTTACTCTCTTTTATATATATTGTAACTTCGTGATTGATGAGAGTCGAAATAATCAGAAAATTTCTTGTTTTCAATCGTCACAGCTTGTCTCAACTTGTATTTTTCAAGCACCAATCACATGGGAAAAAAAATTCATCATTTTATGTCCAAAGTAGCACCTCATTATGAATGAAAGAGTACAGGTTTTTGCTACTCTGAAACATGCCAAACTGTGTTTATCATTGAGACATTGAGAACGATGTAATATAATTTTATTTAGGGTTGTAACATAAAGTGTACATCATTGGGGTTTTGGAGATCATTTTTGTACATAGAACTTTGATTTAGTTATTTATTTTTAGAGAAAAGGCAAAAGTAAATATAACCAATTAGAGATAAATATTAAAGTAACACAAAATAAAAAAAATGTATTATAAGAAAAATTTATAGGAAAAAGGTAATTTCAATTTTGATGATTTTTTTTTATCAAAAATACCATTCTTCAACGAAAATTATTGACTAAATTTACAAAATGTTTTAATATAAAAAATTATTACTAATAGATTTTTGAGTATCCTTCATAAAATTTTCCCTTACTTTCATTTTTTACAAAAGACATTACTGATTTAAGAATTTATAACATTTCATTAGAAAAATATTCATATGGTTGATATATATTAAGTTATCAAATTAAGAAATGTCAAAATTAATTTATATAGGCAGTAATGAAGATATCTATATGATTAATCTATTTACACGTGTTGTTTCGTAACCATGATTTCACGAAAGGCTTGAAAAAGGAAAACAAATCTATGACACCAACCGATTATTAATGATATATATGTTATACCAACTTGATAATATTTAATTATGATTTAATCGTGAAACTTGGATTTATGATAGAATCGTAATTTTATTTTGCCATAATATATGCATGTATAAATAGACATTAGAGACGAAGAAGTTCAAATAGAAACAGGTGAAGACAATTCACAGAGATTGAAATTGAAATTAATGATTTTAGAGTTTTTATCTTATCACCAAGATAATATCTAAAGTGAAACACATCTCAGTACATATATATATATATATATATATATCTTGCCTTGAAAGCTTGCTAACAAGGACATTTGAATTATGACTTCAGAGAGGGTGGTAGATAGGGTGGTTATTCAAATGATTACAAGGATTATAGCTGGTTAGGTATAATTGAAGATGCTTGGATTTGATTTTTCTTCATCAACTGCTTTTGGTATGTAGCACTTATCATATTCGAATTAAACATTATGTTTTTATCTCTTCTGCTTGTCATCGTTTGTCTACTAAAATAAGGCCAATTTTTGTGGAAATAAGCTAAGTTTTTAGCTCATTGTATAAAAAATAGAGTCCTCAACCCACCGGCTTTGTCCCAATGGCTGCTTAATTTAGGAAACATCATCCATTGGAGCTTGAGTTTTAGCTCCACCTCCCGACAAAACATAAAAGTCTTGTGGCCCATTTACCTAGTTAAAAAATAAATAAATAAATAACTCGATATAAATATATACTTTAATTTTAATTTTTTTTTTTTTTACTTTTCTGATCAAATGATCTTTTACATGCAGTCAGATATACCAATTTGCATGCAGCTACTTTTGTTTAAAAAACAGCATATCTTCAACTTGGATATGACTCATCCAAAACAGAAAAACAAATTGACCTGAAAATGATATTTTCACTTGACACCATGTCATCCCAAAGTCCAAGCAATCTAAGTATGCCAATCACTCTTCTTGATCATTGCTATAGTTCTTTCCACCGTATATGTATATAAATATTCCTACTTTCCAAGCTGTAATGCACTAGCTTCTTGGGTTTTCCCTCTATGATTTCTTGAATTTTCTTATATGAAGAACAAATTATTAGTCTTTCTTTTTCTTGGCAGGTAAGCTAGCAGATATGGGAAAGATCATGTTCAATTTAATGAGAAATTGAAGTATACATATACAGAAGTAAGCAGGCATGATTCCTGGTATGAACTGCTGGGATATCAACTTGACTGATATTTTTTTGTTCAAGTATCCCAATGGCATCGCTTTCCATCTTCACACTGATAAATAAAATAATCAAATATTTTAAATGACGAAGCCAATTTTCATTTAGGTGAAAAACACAGCTCTTGCTTGCATACGTCTTGGAAGGCGACACGTAAGAGCAGTGACCAAATAAGAAGGTGGCACGTAAGGTTAAAGCGGGATTGGGTTTCCCATGGAAAACATTTGGAGCCCCGGTGCTGCTCCCAGATTTTCAGAGATATTGACATGGAACTAAAATTGAGGTAGTTTTATTATGAGGAAAGGAAGGTGGCCAATAATAGACAAAATGAAATTACAAAAAAAGGAATTAAACTCTTAAGAAATAAGTCAACTTACCATTAATGACCAAAACCAAAATTTTTGGTTTGATTGCAAATCAGTCTTAAACTAGCTAAACCAAATCAAACCACGCAAGCTCGTACCAAGAGGAACGAGGAGACAGAAAAGAAGAATATATATATATATATATAAAGTAATTTCTTTGAAAATGAGGTTCATGTAGCAGCATGTGGCATGCCCATATTTTGAGGTTGTCTTGACTTAGTTCGTTTCTGTGTCAGACGAATTTGCGTGTACAATAAAAAAATCATGTCGTAGTAGAGGGACACTTATAGCTTAAGGATACAGATTTTTAATCCATGTTGGGACATTGATTTTCGTATTTGTGGCTGTCTTGATTCCACGAAAGCTACATCCAAGTTAGAAGAGAAGTTCGAAGATAAAAAATAAAATAAAATAAAATATTTTTATTGTTTTAAATTTTGATCATATAAATTATATGAATTTAGTAATATTCAAAATAAATAATTTATTGTAAACAACGGTAATAGGTAAATATGAAATATTTAAAATATTTTTATTCTTCTTTACTCTTTTTCATTAATTTCTTTTTTCTTAGATCGATAACGCTCCTTTATACCACCAGCCATTTCATGACTGACTCTGACTATAAAATACCAAATCCGGCTGAATTTCTCTAGAGAAAATGAGATCTGGCCACGCTCCCCCCCTCCCTAAGCGAATTCGAGATCTTATCGCGCTCCTTAAGGGAGCGTGATTTGGTTGTGCTCCCCTAAAGGAGCATTAATCTGGGCGTGCTCCCTTAGGGAGTGCGAGGGGCAAAGCTGGATTTGGCGCTTTAGTTGCAGAAACGCTAGATCTGGGTGGAGAGAGATTTTTTTTTTTATTTTTGAATAGGAGAGAAAAATTTTTAAAATGAAAAATTATAATTTATAGAATGTGATAATTTTTAAAATTAATAAAAAATAAAATTATTTGAAAAATATTATCACTTATCAAACTAACGAAAATATTAACAATCGGATTTATGTGTTCAGTAGAAGATATTCTTTTAGAATGGATTATCCATTTCGAATAGTAATATATCTATATAAAATTATGATCAAAATTTAAGAGAGTTAAAATATTTTATTAAAAAAATTTCAATTTGTTACTATATTATTTTTAGGTATATGTAAAACGATTTAAGTTATGAGTTTATTTGTTTTAACGTAAAATTTTTTTGAAAAACGTTTTCAGGACTTGTATTTGTTTAGAAGACGAAAAATTTATTCTAAATGTAAATCATTTTATGGGTCAATAGGAAAAACATCTATTAACCACGTAAAATGTCTTACACTTTAAGGCATAAGACATTTTTCAAAAAATAAAAAAATGCTCTTATATTAAACCTAGAGGTATAAATTTGATTTATATTAATATTTTTTTAAAATTGATAAATATTAATAATTAACTTAAAATATTAAAAAAATAAAAAATATTAACATTTAACTTTTAAAATTTTTAACTTAAAATATTAATATTTAAATTATTTAATACTATTAAAATTTTAAAATATTTTTTGAATAAAATCATTCAATGCAATTTAATATTTTTATTTATAAATTGAATAAATCTTACTAATAATTATAAGAAAACATATTTCACTTATCGTCATTTGATGAATACACATTTACAAATATAGATTTTGGATGTTTTATACAAATTGATGAAATTTATATTTTTATAGTGTTATGGTAAAAAACTGATAAGATGGATTACTTTTTGAAAATTAGGACTTACTTTTATTACAATATGTGGTTAAATATTTGAAAAATACCATTATTGATTTTTTCATATTTATTTTCATTCTTAATTTTAATGTGAAACCAAATGATACTATTTTTTTATAATAAACTCTTATTGATCATTTTAATGCCTAAATAACTCCACCATTGATGGTGGAAAATATTTTCAACACCGTAATCCAAATAATAAAAAATATTTTTGATAATTTATTCAAATAATAAAAAATATTCTATTTTTTAGAAAATATTTTATATAAAAAAAATTTTCTCAAATTATTTTCCAAATATCAAATGGACCATTCATTTCATCTTCTTTCATTCTAATTTTTTGGTATGTGTATAGAGGTCACCCTTTGGTGGTGATTGTTGAGCAAGGCCCAATGTGTCCTTTGTGTCTCTCCATGTTTTTTATTTGGACTTATTGGGCTTATTTGCCTCTTGGACCTCTCAACCCGTCCTCCTAACGTCCATACTATTACTAATATTAATACAATGTTGTTGATTATAGGTGTATTTTTTTCTAATAAAATGATCAAAAATATTTTCAAGTTTTATGTAAGATTAATCTCTTTTTCGTACAATTTTATTAAGGTGAAATTAAAAAAATTTTCATTAATAAAAAACAGAAGTATTTTTTTATTTATTTACAATCTAACCTAAAGTGATCGCATGAGTCTTTAGAACTGGTTCATATATAGGATTTGTTCACGTAACATGTTGCATTACTTGCATCCAACAAAAGTTCGGCAAGTCCTTGGAAAAATTAAATTTATCTCCTTGCAGGCCACAAGTATGCCCCATCTTCTTTCTCAAACGTTTCCTCCGTATTATTATTATTTATGGTGATGTCAGAATGATTTACAAAGGCAGTTTTCTTTTCTAACTAGAGTTAGGCCTACTGTTGGCTTAATTAAAACAATTTTAATCAATATTTTCATAAAAAATATTGAAATAAACTAAAATTTGTTCATAGGCTTTGAAGTTTTTTCTCTTTTGGGCAAAATTGTATTTTGCAGAGAGGAATAAAGGTTTCTATCTATAGGAAAAAAAAAAATAGACGAAGTACACAACAAACTTTTCAAAATAACATTGACTATACTTTAGGAATTAAAATAATTTAGATAAGACATAGTACCTAAAAAATTCTTAAATTATTTATAAAAATTTAAATAAACTCTTATTCTTTTATTACGTTTAGTTAAGTCTTTATACTTTTATTTTGAGTCAAACAAATTCTTATATTTTTATTTTGAGTTTAATAAATTTTTATAACTAATAATTGATTTAGTCAAAATGTCATGTTAGCTTTATTTTTATTTTGACATGACAAAATTGATTAAACTCAATGAACTTTAAAAATGAATGAAAAATATTTTTGAATATGAAAAAAATTCTCAAAGAAGTGTTAAAGCCAAACTTAAAAGAAAAATATATTGAAATGTTTTGATTGCTTGAACATCTTTTCCTTATGAATTTTCATGCTCTTAAACTTAAAGAAATATTTTTTAATTTTTCAAAGATCTCTTGTTCTCAAAATTTAAAATGCCAACTTAAGAATCAAGTTCTCAAAAGAAATGACTTAATTCTTAAATGAAAAGAAAGCAAAATCTATTTTCTTGATTATAGGAAGAATCGATCCTGGAGAAGAAGAAATTAGTTCTCAAGCAAAGATCAACAATGAAGAATTGATTCTGAGAAAAAAAGAAGTCGGTTTTTGGAAGTTAGAAGCTTCAAGATTTTTGAAGAATCGATACCTTAGAGACAAAAAATCGATTCTTGAGAGACGAAATACAGAAGGAGAAAACAAAGAAGAAAAAATTTGTCACTACCTAAAGCCGCAAGCCATGACCAGCACACGAGCCTAGCAAGCAAGCCCACTAGACCCAATCAAGTCTCAAAGTTCATATTCAATCATGCATAGGCGAAGGGATTCAATTATTAAATATTCATAATAAATCTAAGTAAAATACAATATCCCTGGCTTAATTTCCATACAAATATTAATAGAGCCATATGTTGGCCATCCAAACCGGTTCATACATATTAACCCTTAATACACAATATAATACGGCACTTAGTGCCTACACGCATTTTCATAGTGGAAGGCTTTAATTGACTTAGCGGAGTGACCAAAATGGAAGACCTATCGGATGCCAATATCGGTTTATCTACAGACGATTTGTGCCACGCTTCTTCGTGGTCTTTTTATCTGTACATGGTACACAAATGGATGAATACTATAATACTCAGTGAGTGGTGCAAATAATCAAAATCAATTATATGCATATATACATAAAACATATAATATCTACATTGCACTCTCAAGGTATCCATATAATCTTTTAATACATCTCCAAATATACGAGGGATATACTCATCCTTAGGTTCACCAAATATGGGGGTATATCATTTTCCCCAAAGTCATCATTACTATCACATATCATGGGGCTTACCTTTGAAGCCAACCAAATCATTTAAACCATTCTCCCTAGCACACTCTAGTTGCTAGGGCATCACATGAAAGTCATATCATATGTTTATCAACCCTCTCACGACTATTTCACGTCATACATGAATCAAATCAATGAGTGGTTCTCCCTTGGACACAATCAAATCAATCTTGGTAGCTAGTTGATGGAGAATTAAATTATGCATAGGGCCAAAGCTGTTGGTGGAAAAATAAATCATGCTTAACGTCGAAACAACTAGCAAAAAATCAAAGTCATTGATCGAAGTAATTTCTTGACTATCGACATCACCCGGAGTGTTCTCATGCAGGTGGTATCACAATCATCATATGGTATAATCACCCAACGGAAGGCATTGTACATTACAAGTGGGAATCACAAGTGGGATATCAACCGTTGCCCCTGCTTACCACCGTCCTTGAGGCATGGATAGTCATAGGGCATCGGACTCCACTCATCCACAAATTAGATCAATGTTCGGAATTCATCATTCAGACGGAAACACAAATCTACAATTAAGGCCATCATGCTTTTATCATTCACATTTTCCGTATCAAACCTCAATTCACATTTATCAAGCTTTAATCATTTTAAGCTCGGTTAGATTTTAAGTGCCTTTAAGTCTCTAAGGCCTCATTCAATCAAATAGTCTCGATGTATCAATCACCTAGGGTAATCCACTCTTGGGGGTTCAACATAGCTTACAGCCCTCCTAATTTAGGCTTACACAACATAGGCCACGCATGTGGTTCACATTATAGTGCAATAACACACAATTCACAAACAAACACACACACATAATATATATATATATATATATATTATTCTTTAGCCTAGGTTCATTCATCTAGGCCTATGTACAAAATCTAGTACTAGTGTAATGCATTTATAGTGCGTTATGCATCACGTGCATTAGCTTAAATCCCTCTCACAGTGACAATAAGAGGCACTTCCAGCCAAGCTTTGATCCTTAGCCTCCGATCGTCGTTTAGCTTGCCAATGAGTTGATTTAACTTTAGTTCCCTCTTCAAACACATCAGAACATCAAAACATTAATTATTCTTAGCTTTCGAAAATGCCAACTTTTCACATAATTAACTAAATCTTAGCAATCCAACTATTTAAGCTCAATTCCTTCATTAATGAGCTAAACCCATACCTTGGAAGTCGGATTGCATGAGTCTTAGCTCCAAATTCCCTAATCCAAGCTGAAAAGGAAAAAATTACCAAATCTGGAGAAAAGTTAGATTCAAAGTTATTAATCGATTAAATTGGAAAATAATCAATAAAAATATTAAATCTTACCTCTAGAATGGTTTCCCAAGCTCTAAATAGCTTTAAACTACTCATAAATTCAATTTGGAGGATTAGGGTTTTAGACTTTTTAGAGAGAGAAAGGGAGAGAAAGAGCTAGGCGAAATGGCTCGAAATCCCTTTATATTTTTACCTTTCCTCTTTGATGTATTAATACATTTTGACAACGTATTGATACATTTGCCCTAATTTCGAATGAATATATTGATACGTTGGGGAAATGTATCGATACTTTTCCCCTTGGGTGCTCTCTACTTCAAATGTATTAATACATTTGGACAATGTATAGATATATGTTCATCTTTGGTCAAATCCATTGATACATTCTTGTATGTATCGAAAGAAAATCCTCTTGGGGCCTTTATTATTCGTCCTGCCAAGAATGTATCGATACATTGGGGTATGTATCGATACTTTTACCCTTGTAGGCAGTTCCAAGCTTCCAAAACTTCACAAAATTCAAGTTTAACACACTAAAATCATTCCTTGTTAATATCACACCTCATATTGTTCATTTAACTTAATATCATGCACATATAAATCCACAAACACAACATCAAACTTAGATCAAAACCTCAATTTATGGGATTCATCACATATTTCTTGAAAATTTGCTAAGTGTCAAAATGTACACTTTTAAACACTAGGCATACATATCTTATCATTGAAGTCCTCAAGACTCCATATATTTCATAAATTATTCTTTGCTTAAGTAAAAAATTGAAGGTGTTACAAAATCGATTCTACATGGAAAAGATGTTGGTTTTTGAAGCACCAAGAGTATGACTTGAAAACTTAGTGACCAAGAAAGACATGGCACAATTGGAAAAAATTAGAATGGAAAAAATCAAGCTTGAATTCAAATTTTAGTGTTAGACCATATTGAAGAATCGACACCTTAAGGCAAAAGAATCGATTCTCTAAGATTACAAAGGTGTCATCTTTAAACCTAGTTGTAAAAGAAATGACACCTTAAAATAGAAGAATCGATTCTCCAAAGATAGAAAGCTATAGACTTTATGTGAGACCTCGATCTCTATAGACTTATAATGAAAAGTAGATACGATAACACGGACCAGGGGTAATTTCATCATTTTTCTTAGTGAGCTCCTAGAAATAGGTTTCAAACAATATTTAGGTCTAAGTAGGCCTAAGGCATAAATGAATGATGAAAATAAGGGTAAAATAATGAAAACAATAGAAATAGTGAGGATTTCCATAATAGGGGTAAAAATGGTTATTTTTCATCTCGACTCAAAATTTTTAAATTTTCATGAACTCGAGTATTTTTAGACTATTATGGACCTGGTCCTAGTGTCAAAAGAGTAAAAAGATTGCACAAAGAAATTGAAGAAGACAAGTTAACTTGTTAAGGGCATTTTAGTAATTTAAGCAAAACTAGATAAGCCTTAGATATAAATAGCTAAATTCCAACAGCTTTTCCTCATTTTCTAGCAGCTTTTTCTTCCCAACTTTCTCTCCATCTTACGTTTCTTCATCTTCCATGGGGGTTTTTCTTCAAGCTTCCATAACTTCTCAAGTTAGCCTTAAATTTTCATGCTTTGTGCACCTTTTCACAAGTCCTTTGTGCTCTCTTACTTTTCCCTCTTAAAACCCTCAAAAGTCTTTCCACAATACTTTCTCTCACTAGCTAGAAATTTAAAGAGAGAAAGAGAGATTTTTCTTGATAGCTTGAGTATTCTTGAGAAGGAATTCAATTACCAAATTATCAAGGTGAGTAATGAAATTGAGTTA
This sequence comes from Theobroma grandiflorum, assembly GCA_036013995.1. Taxonomy (NCBI): domain Eukaryota; kingdom Viridiplantae; phylum Streptophyta; class Magnoliopsida; order Malvales; family Malvaceae; genus Theobroma; species Theobroma grandiflorum. The sequence continues at coordinate 14,772,171 of CP142126.1, forward strand.
AATTTTTAAGTTGTTGATAACAGCCAGTAATTGGAGTTGTGAGTTGTTTTATTGTTGAGGTTTGTTTATTTATTTCTAGTCAGACTGGGGTGGAGAGAATAGATAACCACTTAATGGTAGTTGGAAGCTAGTTAGGAATAACTAGTAGAACATGATTTAGGCAATAGCTTTTAGAATTATGGTTATCTGAATTGAGTTGGTTTGTGATGCCATTGTGTGTGATAGGTTCCAACAAGGCCTCACATGTCCATTTGGAGCATTAGTTGAAGGTAGAGTGAAGCAAAAGAATCAATAAGACCGGTGAGTGAACTTGTATAAAATGTTTTAGGATTAAGGCATATGTGGTTGATTGAGACATTTTAATTGTTTTTCTATAAAAATGCATTGGAACAAGCCTTTAGTGAAATGTTTTTGTGATGTGGAACATGATTGTGATGAATCTATATGCCTCTATATGATGCTGATATGTATATAAGAATATATGATATGTATTGTTAAGTAATTTTGTGTAATTGATGTAACTGTGCGTGTGCATGATGTGGGGGGATGCACATGCCGGTTATGACTAAATATAACTGTGCGTGTGCACGATGTGGGGGCATGCACATGCCGGTGATGACAAGGTGTGGGAGTGTGGAGGATGACATTAGTTGTGCGTGATGTAGGGGTTGCACATGAGCTGGTAATGTGGTGGTGATATTTGTGGTTATATATGTGTAAATATATTTATGAAATAGAAAGTTTATGAATATGGTTTATGGTTGTAATGTATGTGAATCATGCATGTTGTATCTTGAGAAATACTAAGTATTTTAATTTGAGTTTATTGCAGCAAAAATGGTTTCCTTTGTGTTCAACAAAAACTTTTTTTTTATGCCCTGTTTTTTTTGGCTGCAGCAAGACTGTTTTTGGCTGCAGCTAGAAACTCTCGGGTGATTCCAGAATTCTGTGCACTATTTTCACTTTAATAATGATTTTGACCACTTTATATTTAGAACTAGGCAAAGTGGTAAACATAAAAGTTGTACCCTAGTCTCTTACCTTTCCAATGGTCCAAAAATCAAGTCAATTGGACCTCTGTACCATGATATATTTTTGAAAAACCAAACCATATGCAAACCCAAAATACCTTTTTGCTACAATGAGAGTGCTTCCATTTTGAAAAAAATATTTTAACCACCTTCCAGTGAGAACTGGGCAAAGAGGTCAGCATCAAAGTTGTATCCCAGCCTCTTATCTTTCTAATGGTCTAAGAATCAGGTCAATTTGACCTTTGTACCATGATATATGCCTGAAAAGCCGAAACATATGCAAACCTAGAATACTTTTCTACTGCAGTGAGAATGCTTTCACTTTGAAAAATATTTTAACCACCTTCCAGTTAGAACTAGGCAAAGTGGTCAACATCAAAGATGTAGGCCAGCTCTTATCTTTCTAATGATCCAAAAATAATGTCAATTGGACTTCTGTAGTGAGAAATATACTTGAAAAACGGAAACATATGCAAACCAAGAATGCCTTTCGCTGCAGCGAGAAATGTGCTATCACGTTGCTACCTTGCTTAGTTCTAACATAATTTTTTTCTTTCACTCCTTTATCTTATTGATTGAGCATGGGTTTTTGCAACGTTAAGAGTTTACTAATTGATGTGTGAAATAAATGGTTTTAATAAGAGGTTAAACTAAATTGCATTGTTTTCAAAACAAGTGCGTCATGATTTTCAAATTTTCCTTATCGTTGCTTGTTCCCTTCTTATGTTCACTCATTGAGTTTATACTAACTGATTTAAGATCAGGAGGTAGTTGAGACCTAGATAGAGGTGTCACCGTATAACCTTTAGTAAGTATCAATGGCATTCAGTAGTTGCACACTCACCGTGGTCATTCCGCTGGACGTCAAGGGTTATTTTTGTTTGTGAATACGTTTATGTGATGTAAGTATTAAGTTACATGTCTTAGACACTATATGTATATTTTGATTGGTAATGCCACTATGAGTTGGAAATGGTTAACTTTATTTTGAGTTAGTATAAATGCAAGTATTTGAAATTTATAGGTTGGAACTATGAAATGTGACGTTAAGAGTAGTTAATGGAATGTTGAGTAGGGTTATATAAATAGGCTTGCTTGGGTTTAGTGGGCTATGCCTATTGGGTCCATGAGCCGGTCATGGTTCAAAAATTGGGTCATGACACTTTATGAGGAGCTGACAACTCAATAATAAAAAATTGATTCTATAGATGTGACAAAATTTCGCAAGCTAGTTGGAACGTACAAGAAATTATTCAAATCTCACTCCAATAGGCAAAAAATCTCAAAGGCTATATATATCCATCTTGAGGACGTTAAAGAAAGAAGAGAAGAGGAATTTGAAAGAATTTGAATTATCTTTGAAGAAGAAAAGAGTACAAAAACAAGAGAAACAGTTGTGAGCAAAAAGTTTCCATTTTTGAGCAAGCAAAGAGCGTAAAGATTACTTTTTTATTCTTTGGCTGATCCTTCTTAAGCTTATACCTTTTTGATCATCCATATTTTTGTGAAAGCTTTCATCTTTCTGATCCTAAACTTCTTTATCAACCTTTTTAGAGGGATTGAGTTAGTGAATCACTAAAACTAACTGCTATATTGGTTATACCTTCAAGCAAAAGGTAGAGTGTTTTTGCCTAATCTTTTAAAAGGCTTCATTTTGTGTAAAGGTTATGCTTTAACTTGAAAAAGGTAGTGTTTTGATAAAAGTTACGCCTGATTCTGTAAAAGACACGTTGTAAAGGTTTTGCCTGATCCTACAAAAGGCATGTTGTAAGGTTACACTTGACATTGTTGAAAAGGCAAGCTAATAATGGATTCAAACTCCTTGTGCTATCAAGGGAGAGGATTAGGTATTAGAAGGTCGAACCTCTATAAAAATTCTCTAAGTGCTGTTTATTTTTTTGTTCTTTACTCATTTAGCTTATATTCTGTTTTGTTGTTTCATTTTCTCATATTTTAACTGTTTTTGAAAAAAGAGAAAATTTTTATTTAACAATCAATTCACCTCCCTTCTTGGTAGGTTTACTTTAAGCTTATCTTTCTAACATGTCACTTGCCTTTTTATGCTACGTGACATTGATGTGACATGTTAATGCATCATAATGGATGATGATGTGGCATTTTGATATAGCATAACCATATGGCATTTTTCCACCTTTCACATCAATGTCACTTGAGAGTTTTCACTTTTCACGTTAGTGTCATATAAGTATAAAATGACAAATGATATTTTGATTAACAACAATTAGTCAATCATTAGTTATAAGAGCATATTTGAATTTTTTTAAAAATAGTTTAAGGGTTTTTTAAACGTTATGCCATTTGATAATTTATTCCAAGTGAAATTCCATCAATCCTTATTACTGAATGTAAGGCCTCTTTAAAGAATATGCAATAAATGTAGTACATATTAAGGTTTAGTTGAATTCATTATTGAAAATGCACTTGATGAAAAAAATGTTCTTCTAACAAAAAAGGAAGAGTACGTAAGAGATACACTCAAAAGGTTAAAATAAAAATGAAGCCAATCTATTAAATAATAAACATAATCAACCAAAAAGTTTTTATTCAATTGATAAAAAAGAATTTGTGCATTTTTCTATCACAAATATAATTAATATAAACATAATCCAATTAAAAAATGACAATCAAATTGTAATAGAAAAGGAAAAAAAATCATCATTAACTCGTATAAAGAAAATATAAAAACTTAACAAAGATGACAAAAGTTATAAACATTAATATTTTCAACCCCACAACTTCTTGAATATGACTAAATAATAAAACAAAAAAATACAAAATACAGTGAAATAGTAAAAATTGTCTTGTCAACAAGACTAAAATGCAATATGTAAATATCATATAAATGTTATGGCCATATGCCCATAGAATCAACAATTTGCTTGAAGTAGAAGATGGTAGAGGAGATAAACATAGATTCGGACTAGAAATAACAAATTAAAAAAATTTAAATATCATGTAAATGGTATTCTTACATATCAACAATATTATCACTTTAATTAAAGAGTTGGTACCATATATATACATTAGATTAGAGTGAGAGACATAACAGACGGTTATTATGATGTAGTCAAAATCTTCTTTATGGCCTATGAGCATAAAAATAAGTGTTTTAATTAGTCTTTTAACACTTAAAACCAATAAATCATGTCATGTTATTTCAGAGTGTTTTCGTTTATTATGACATAGTCTAAATCTTCTCTACGGCCTATGAGCACAAAAATAAGTGTTTTAATTAGTCTTTTAACACTTAAAACCAATTAATCATGTCACGTTATTTCAGAGTGTCTTTAGAGTAACAATTTAAAATAAATAATTAATCATGGTTTATGATATAAGAAAATGAAAAAGATATGTTTTAATTAGCCTTCACAAATGAATCGCAAAAACTAAAGAAAAAATGTTTTAAAAGAAGAACAAAAAAATAATGAATCATTAATATTAATCTAAGCTATGATTATTTAGAAGGAACAAAGGATGGATTTAAGAGAATTTAGATTGAAGCATATGTAGGTAATTAGGAATATGTGCTTAGTTAGAAAAAAAATTCAAGATCATTACACGTTGGATGAGTATAAGAATGAAATTTTGAAAGAAAAATATTTTGGTAAATTGAAATTTGATTAAAGTATTGAAATAGTTCCTATACCCATTCGTTTTCGTCAATTTAGTCCCTGTACTCAAAATCTCATCCATTTAGTCCCAAACATTGGTTATGTTAACATAACATGTTCATAATCCAAAAACATAATTAAAACCATAAATATAAACATAAGATTGACTCGTCAGCAAAATGTGACCGACCCTCTAGGCGTCAAGTAGTTGTAGATACCTACCAAAGAATGAGATTGGACATTTGTATCCACAACACTGGTTGTTATTAAAATGCTATCATTGATCTGTAACAAAATAAATGGGAAAAACAGCGTGTGAGTTACAAAGACTTCGTGAGTGGATACGGAAAGGGACCAAACTAGGAGATAATAATATTTCGTAAACATGCACTTGAAATCTCATGCCATTCATAAATCATTTAATCATAAAGTTCATGAAACATAGTACTTAAACGCATTTTAAATAGCCTTTTCATTGAAAACAAGTTTACATAACCTTTAGAAACCTTTTTACCTTTAAAACACCTTTAAACAAGCCATTACAGACAATTCTGAAACGCATCTATCGATAGATGATGAACATTTATCAATAGATTTGAAGCAGAATGCTTCTTGTTGCATTCTGTTTGCTATTTATCGATAGATGTTCTACATGTATTAATAGATAGCATCTGAAACTCTGTTTTCTAAGCAAAATTCTTCATTTTTACCCTTCCTTAAGTCCCTTGACCTTTTGGGACTATCCTTAAGGCTTAATTTACCTTACCAAGCACATTCTCATGCCATTGTAGAGTATTAAATCATAAACAAAACTCAAATGAACTTAGCATGCAACATTTCATAAAGATAACAATCATCAACATTCCATTAATATTAACATTCACATACGTTGATGCTTTGTTTTCGTCAACCTTGGGTCGGTAATGTACAATCCCTATTACACCTTGGGCATTTATGATGCATAATAGGAGTGAAGTTGTCACTACACCCCATGTGAGTGGAATCAATTGCACTTATTAGGTTGTTATACTCATAGCATTTGCTATATGGAATGTCCATCACATACATGCTTACTCATCTCTTAAGGTATTAGGAATGTTACTTCATATACGCACCTCATGGCATTTCTCATGCCCCATCAATCATCTCATATAGCATGTGAAGCACACATTATATACACAATCTCATAGCATTTATCATGCTTTCTTAATTATCTCATGTGATATATGGAATATACATCATTTACATAAACATATCAAGCTTAGATGCAAAAATATTATTCAATCCATCATGCATCCCATGCATTCAACATAGCAAGCACTTAGATTATAAAGTTCATACATCAATATAAATGATTTCTCGTAACCACACTAGTCTGAAGACCAGAGTAATCGAGTGCTACAAACAATAAGGTGCTTGTCCCCTTTGTTAAAAACTAATATATAATAGAATATTTATATACATAGTAGATTACAAACAAGTTTGAAAAATATTTTTCTTATCCACAATTATTTTCAGTTCATAAATATTTGCAGAAAACATTATTGTGAGGCCTCGACCTCTATAGACTAATAGATAGAATACTTGCATACTTGAAACACCTCAAAAATTTTTTTTTCAAAAGATCGGTATTGTACCTAGTGGTACAATCAAGTGGATTTAAACCTCGAACTAGTTCTAATAGAGATTCTAAGATGAATTTGAGAATTTTAAAACCCATAGAATGATTTAAAATGGTGATTCGGAGTTCGAGGGTTGATTTGGAGTCAATCAAGAATATTGACTATGTAGGGCAAAATGGTCATTTTACCACTCGAGGACGAAAAGGGGATGTTTAGAATAAGATTTTGACCACATTTGACTAAGATTGATCATTTGGAATATAATTTGAGGTTTAGAAGTGAAAATTTTATCTTCGGTAATTTTTCGAGACATAGGGGTAAAATGGTAATTTTGTCACCCCAGGGGTAAAATTGTAATTTTCACCACCTAACACTTGTCAGGCCCATAAATTTTACCCATTATGGTATGGATAACTATGGCATTTTATGTAGTGGAGAATGAAGGCTTAATTATTAAGTTTGAAAAAAATGGGCTAATAAAATGGTGACATGTGGCAAACTTGAATTATTTTATTATTTCTGTCACGACTCGAAACTCTCATCGGGCCCATGACAATCGCTGCGACGTCCCGATAGGCACTCAGTACCCGAAATGTCGACCGGAATCCTGCAAGGCTTAGCATCAGTTTTCGCACTTCCCTATTGAGCAATAGTTATCAAATATCATAATTTAAAAGGGTTACAAGTCATTTCTAAATCAAAACATTAAAATATTATTTTTCGGCTCACAGGGGCATTTTCGTCATTTTTTCTTTAAAAATCTCCAAATTGGCTAAAACGGAGTAGGTAAGTAGAAAACATATATTTCATGCTTAGAAATAAATTTAGGAGTCTAAAATGTTCGTTTAAAGTAAAATTTTGACTAATTTAATATAATAAAAATATTCAATAAAATAATTTAATTTTCTATAAAATAATTTTTATAAAACTATTGGTAAATAATTTTTATAGTGTAAAAGTAAAATATATTCTTACATACTATAATATAAACAACCAAAGTATGAGATTTAAATTATAGTGACACGTGAGCCCATAACTAACCAAAATGCATCGTGAACTGTGAACATATAGATTCTTGTCGATTCAAGTCCATTGTGGTCCTTGATCGAATCCTCTAACTACGAGCTATTTTGAGCCTGAAATGTGAGAAAATGAAAGGGTGAAATTATAAAATCCCGTGAGTAAATAGATACCATCTAAACTATCTAAAGGTGAGTAAAAAGAGACAATGAAAACTGTCCATCTCAAAAGGGTTTCATATCATGAGAATTCTTTTAAATCAGTTTAAGTAAATTCATTTCACCCAAACAATTGATAAGGCTTATGATTTTCTTTAAAACTCGGCTTATGCCAAAGCCAATACTTGAGGACACTTGATCGTCATCAAAGTCCGACCGAGTCCACCAAGGCTATAAAAGTTTCATATATGTATGAAACACATTTTTACTTTTGAAAATATAGCTGTTTCTTGGCATTGGCTGAGTTCATCCTCACGTGGTGGTTTGGCGTAAAGAGAATTCTAATTGTTACCTCGGCAGTTACTCTATTCGCCTTTCTACCGAGGTATAAATACATATACATATGTTCCCGAATTCCGTGCCCCTCTAATAGGTTGGTCCACAGAACTCGCAACTGCAGTGACCATTTAATAATCCACCAATTCAATAAAAGTTCAATAGCACGACTTGGCAATATAATTGCTAACCAATTTATCAGTACAAAATAGAAAGTTCACAATTTTCAATTCAATTAACAAGTCAGCCAATCATGCTATAAATATCATAAGCCATTTGATTCAAATCACAATTTACAATAAAAACATGTGGTCTCAAATTACTCTAATTTCAAACCAATTATCCAATTTTCAAATCAATTTATAAAATTTCAATTTATTTTATTAATTCACATTTTTTCACATAAAACAAACCATTTTACCATTTAAAATTAATTTTTCACAAAATCAACAAATTGAATAAAATCTACTCTAGATAATTAAGACGATAATGAGTTTACTCACTATTTTTGAGAATCAAATCCGGGTTCTCCGACTGTAAATCCTCAGGTGCAATTCCTTGCCTTTCTCGAAAGATTCACCACCTTGACACAGTACAAAATCGAAAAATTTACTTCTTTGCCCCTAAATTGTAATAAACTAATTTAGACCACTAATGCATGCTATGAAATGCAAAAATTATCCGAATCTTGCTTAAATGCAGTGTTGACCTAATTCGGCCTGTTACCCGATAAAATGGCCATTATGTCCAAGTTAACTCCAAATTGCTTCATTCCTTTTCTAATACCACAATTCACCAAATATCAATCAAATGACACAAAATTTAGCTTAATTACCTTCTCATTGCTTCATGGAAAATTCAGCTACAATGGGGCATTATCACTAAAATTTTTCCTACATCATTTTCTCACACTAATTTATCATTTCCTAACCCATTTTCCTTGAAACAAAATCAATCCACCATCCACACACAACATGGGATATTTGGCCATTGAAGGATACCTAAGATTTTGTAATTTTCTTCACTTGTTTTCATCCTACACATAACTAACTAACCGAAAACACTAATCTAGCAAGAAATCTAAATAAATTCAAGCCTAAAAATCTTCCCCCATGTACGGTTAGCATTCATACCCACTTTCAAAATTTGATTTAAACCATGGAAATGAGAAAATAAAGCACGGGTAGTGTAGATCTCAAAGAAAAATAAAGAAATTTCACCTTACCTAACTTAATTCCTTGAATTCTCACACTTTCTCTTGAATTTTCCTTTGGCTAGGGTTTGTTTTCCTTATTTTATTTCTTCCCCTCTTATTTTCTTGCTTGGCCTACTCTTAGAGTGAAAATGGGCTGATTTTTATGCTTTTATAAGAAAAATAATAAAATATTAAAAGTTTGACACATGGCATGTCATGATTGGTCCAAAATTTTAATTTCTTATTCTTTTCTCTTTATTTCTCCACCACATAAATGTCATATTTATCCATTCACACAATAGATAAAATCCACAAATTTTGATAAGTGTTGGGGAGAAAAATTACCATTTTGCCCCTTAGGGTGGTAAATATGATTTTGCCCCTATACTCTTAAAAGTACCGAAATTACATTTTTTTTCACTTTCCAACCTCAAATTACACTTCAATTGATCAATCTTAGTCAAATGAGGTTAAAATCTTTTCTAAAAATTCTCATTTTATTCTCGAGTGGTAAAATTACCATTTTACCCCTGTTCTCTAAAAATACTGAGGATTAAAATTTTTCATTGCTAAACCTCATATTATACTTCAAATGATTAATCTTGGTCAAAATTTTCATTAAATAACCAAATTTCAACTTTAGGTGGCAAAATGACCATTTTACCCTTAATCGGTCAATATTCTTGATTGACTCCAAATCAACCATTGAACTTCGAATCGCTATTTTAAGTGATCCCTGGACTGCGAAATTCTTCAATTTCATCTTAAAATCCTATTTCAATTAGTTCGAGGTTTAAATTGACTTAGTCGTACCTCTAGTTATAATATCGACCTTTAATACCTTTCCGAGACCTTCAAGTATACAAACATTTCATCCAACACATGGATAACATGGCATATATATTTTATATAGTCGGGTTTTATAGCACTAGCCCCCTTAAAATAAATTTTGTCCTCAAAATTTCACTAATCAAACTCGGAGAGAAAACGGGGGTATTAGTCTTTTACATAATGCTCAGTTTCCTATATCATCACCTTTCATAAGAATTTCGATTCGTTTTCCTTATTTACTTCCAGTTCGACTTGTATTTGTATTTCACTCTTGTCTAGCATTGTTTTTTAAAATCATATCTACAGTATCTTTCACAACCATGATCTCTGTTACCATCATTAAGTTCGAACCAGTGTCTTAAAACATTAAAACATGAAAATTTTTAAGTATAAAGCTAAATTTCAAGTGTTTAAAACTCAAATTTAACTTTGTCATCTAAAGATTTTCTAAAACAGCAATCTTACATTAGAGAGGGGTTTCATAATATATGTATATCTGCACTATTATATTTGTTTTGTATGCACCCCCTCACTGAGTATTAGATGACTCACCCATTTGATTGTACCATGCACAGATAAATAAGCCATAGAAGTTGCGTGGCTAGAGTTGTCCTTTGACAAACCAATTTTGGCAACCGATAGGTTTCCTATACAATGGGTCTATTTCACTAAGTTCAAGTTATGTTAGTTTTTCCTTTCGGATTATGGCTTTTCCTAACCATATGTTCTTAGGGTTTATGTAGGCATGATGTTTCCATTTAAGTTGTCTAAGGGTTGTGAAGTACGAACCTGCTTGATAGCCAACGTATGGCTTGTAATGTTAAATAAATATTATGTTTGAACTAAGTGCCAAAGGGTATCTTTTATATATTTGAATTTAGGGTAAAATATCTTAACATTTATAGTTTTGATCGAAATTACACAAAGGTCCATTAGTTTTTGAAATGGACACTCTGCCCTAAGAGCACAAACACCATTAACAGAAGTTATGAAAAGACTAAAATGCCTTTTCTTTCTTTATTAATTTTAAAAATTATTATTATATATTTTTTAAAATAAAACAAATTAAAAAAAAACAGTGTTCCCCAGCTCATCAAGAAAGGGGAGCACCAAATTGGGTTATTTAGGAAAGCACTGGTGCTCCTTTAGGGAGCCTCGATGAAAGCTTCGATATTCTCCAAATAAGGATCTTTTTTTTAATTAATAAAAAAATAAAAAATAATATGTCAAGCCCAGTCCTAAAATATCTATCATGTCATGCATATAATTGACATCATGCTTGTATACTAAAATATCTCGAAACAATAAATAAAAGTCGGTATTGTGCTTAGAAATACAACTAAGTTGATTTATGCCTCAAACTAATTCAAATAGGGATTTTAAGGTGAAATTGAGAATTTCATAGTCTAGGGATTACTTAAAATGGTAATTCAGAGTTCGAGAACCGATTTGAAGTCAATCGAGAATATTCAAAATTCAAAAGCAAAATGGTCATTTTGCCACTCAAAAATTTGATTTGGATATTATATGAAAACTTTGATTGAGATTGATCATTTGGAGTATAATATGAGGTTTAGTAGTGAAAAATTTTAATTCTTAGTATTTTTGGAGTACATGGGTAAAATTGTAATTTTACCACCTCGGGGGTAAAATTGTAATTTTCATCCCCAACACTTGTCAAGACCAAGGAATTTATTTATTATGGGAATGGCTAAATATGAAAAATTGTGTGGTGGAGAAATAAAGATAAAAAGATAAATATTTAAAATTTTAGACCAATTATAGTGTGACATGTAGCAAGCTTGATTTATTTAATGATAAACTTGAAAAATCAGCCCATAAAACCCCTGTTTCAACCCCCATGGTCAGCCAAACAAGAGGAAAGGAGAAACAAAGGAAGAACAAGACCCTAGGAGGAGAAATTCAAAAAGAAAGTGTGGAAATCCAAGGAATCAAGCAAGATAAGGTGAATTTCTTTATTTTTACTTGAGATCTACAATACCCATGCTTTATTTTTTCATTTTCATGGTTGAATTGCATGTTTTCATAATGGATTCATTGCTGGCCGAATGGGTATGGAGAGAGATTGATGTTGGATTTGGTTTGATTTTAAGTTATGTTAGTGTTGTTAGTTAGTTAATTATGTTTGGAAGCAAAACAACAAGAAAAAAATTCATTTTCCCCACCATCCTTCAATGGCTGAATGTCTCATGTTGTGTGTGGATGGTGTATTGAGTTTGTTTCAAGAGAAATTGGTTAGGAAATGATGAATTATGGTGAGAAAATTAAGTAGGAAAAATCACGGTGTTAGTGCACCACAATGGTCGAAATTTTCCAGAAGCATTGTGAAGGTGATTAAGTTGAGTTTTTGGTTATTTGAATTGTGCTTGGTGAATTGAGGTATTGGAAAAGAAATGGTGCAATTTGGAGCTAAATTGGATGCGTTGACGATTTAATCGGGTGATAGACCGAATTAGGTCAACACCGTAACTAAACGGTTACATGAGCATTACATGCATTCGTATAGAATTTAGGTCAAATTTATACCAAATTAGCTTAAATGTCGTAATTGATTAATTGTGTAATATGTCAAGGTGGTGAGTCCTCCGATAAAGGCAAGGAAATCGCACTCGAGGATCACTAGTCGAAGTAACCGAATTCGATTTCTGAAAACGGTGAGTAACCTTACTATCATCTTAATTATCTAGAGTAAATTTTAGTTCGTGATTTTGGTTATTTGATGGAGAAATGGTTTTTAAATGGTGAATTGTTTTGTTTTATGAGCAAAGTGTGAATTAATAAAATAAAATGAATTTTTGTAAATCGATTTGAAATCGAATGATGATTTTGGAAAATAGAGTAAACGAAGACCACTTGTTGTATTGTGAATTATGATTTGAAATCAACGACTTATGATAATGTGAGCATAAATGGCTGAATTGGAAACTGTTTTGAAAATACATGAATTGTCTGTTTTGCATTGAGTGGCTAGATTTGAAATGGTAAAAAGTGTTCCCTTCAGGGGAAGTTTTGGAAAGAGTCTGAGGTTTGAAACTTGGCGAGTTAGGTTCTGCGGGACCTGTCCTTGGGTGACACTATTACGCAGAGGAATAAGTCCTTGGGTGACACGTGTTACGTAGAGGAGTAAGTTAGGTGATGAGGACCCAGATCTATCAATATTAGCCATGTTATGCCGTGGATATTTTATTGACTTGGTGGTAGATAGAGGGGTCACTGCAGTGGCGGGTTTCGTGGACCAACCTCTTTAGAGGGGGCACAGTAAAATCGGTTGATTCTTACCTCAATTGGAGAGGCGCGTAGGGTATCTCTTGAGGTGAGGTTTGAGTTCACTTCACGCCTAACTACCACGTGGAAGTGAGACTCAGCCAACACCAAGGACAATTGTGGTTTGAGCATTTATGAAATTTTCACAGCCTTAGCGGACTTGAGCGAATGCCTCGGCCAAGGTATCCTCGAGTATAGGTTTTGGCATAAGCCAGATTTTCAGAAAATCATAAGCCTTACTATTATTTAGGTGAAATGGATTTTACTCTAAGTGATTTAAATGAATTTTTATGATATGAAACCCTTCTGGGATGAGAAGTTTTCATTGTCTCCTTTTACTCGCCTTTAGATATTTTAGGTGATGTTTGTTTACTCACTGAATTGTGTAAACTCACCACTCTCATTTCCACCCTTTCAAGTCCAGATTAGTTAGTAGATAGTTGAGTTTACTGAGGACTACAGTTGGCTTTGCAACCTCACCAATAATAGGTTCACTGTCCTCTTTATTTTTGTTCATTGTGGGCCTACGTGTCGCTGTAAATGTAATCGTATACTCTGGTTAACTTATTTATTGAATGTAAGAATTTATTTTACTTTTACGTCCCAAAAATTGATCACTGATATTTCTATAAAAAATTGTTTTATAAGAAATTAGAATATTTTCTTGAATATTTTTATTATATTCAAATAATTATAATTTTAATCTAAAAGAACATTTTAGACATCAAAATTTAATTTTAATAATGAATTACGTGTTTTTCACTCATCTACTATGTTTCTGGTCAGATTCAGAAATTTTGAAGAAAAATAACTAAAATGCCCCTGTGAGGTTGAAATTATTTTTCTACTGTTTTAAGTAGGAAAAAGTTTAAAATCCTTTGAGAAAGGATGTTTGGCGATGATTGCTCACAGGGGAGGCAAGAAAACTGGTACGAAAGTCTTGCGAGGTTTCGGTCGGTATTCGGGGTATGAATGCCCATCGAGACTTCGCGGCGGTTGTCACGGGCTCGAAGGGAGTTTCGGGTCGTGACATAATATAATTATATAATAGTAATTATAAAATTAATCATGGGTAAATTGTCTTTTTACCTTTGCCACGTCAGCACATTGATGGAAATACTAACGGTTGACTAACGATTGAACTTGCGTGTTTAGCGAAAAATATTTTTTTGCGGTAGAGTGTCCATTTTGAAAACTAATAGACCTTCGTGTAATTTCGATCAAAACTGAGGAAGGTAAGGGTATTTTACCCTTGAATTTAAGTTATATTATGGACATAATTGTTGTATGATTTGATTTGATATAAAAATTCTGAAGCTTGCTTAGGTCTTGTGGGCCTTGCTAGCTAGACTTGTGTGCCGGTCACGACTACTTAGTTTGGTCATGACAAAATGGGTCATTCACACATGATTCCTTGTGTGTCTACCTGCCAAAGTTATGTCTAGAATTCCTAAAGGTTGATAGAATTGAATCTTTTAGAATGCGATTGATCTTGTCCAGGAGTGAAATGTCACCCAAGACATAAGCTAACCTAGAGGTGCAGTGGAGGCAAATGTTCTTGCAAGGACTAATGATTGACCACATACGTCTACTGCTAGAGGCCATGGTAGATGCGATAGGGCCACATATTCGATGAGGAAGAGATGCTTGTTAGTGCATAAGTGGAAGGTTAGCCTCTTGTGCTAGATGTTGAGTCCCCGGCTCAAGGGGTAACTCTAAATAGCATTACAACTGAAGTACGAAGCCTTAATCATACTATGGAGATTATCTCTAGGAAGATTGTAGAGCAGAAACATCAAAGTGATAGGCACATTACTGCACAGGCTTTCCCCAATTTTGAGAGTTAGGGCACTCAGTCGCAGCTTGAGATGGCACAGAAGTCAAAGGCACTTCCCATTTCTCAATTTCTTAGGATGAATCCTCCAGCTTTCATTAGGACAAACAAGTTCGAGGATCGCCAACTTTTCTTAGATATCATGTAGGATACTTGTAAGACACTAGGATGTTTTAAGAATGAAACAGTGACACTCACTATGTCATCACCTAACTCAGGGTCCATGACTGACGCACGAGCCTAGCAAGCGAAGCTTGTGAGACCCAAGCAAACCTTAGAGTTCAAAATCAAAGTTACAGAGCCAAGGGTTTCAAATTCCATAATCTCATACAGTGTTTAAATTCAAAAACATAATTCTTGCCCCTTGGCACATCATGCATACATCACATTCATAAGGCTATACATTGCCCATACAAAGTTTGTTTCTCATAATAAACCTTACACCAGTTCAAATGTTACATATTGCCTACATACATAAATAAACCATATGCAAAGCGGAGGCTCATGATAGACTTAGCGGAGTGAACATGTAAGGTAAAGACCTACCGGATGCCAAAATTGGTCAGTCACTGGATGAACCTTGCCATGTAGTCTTGTGGGCTATTTATCTACGCATGGTACAATAAATGGATGAGTCACTTAATTCTTAGTGAGGGGTACAAATAAATCAAAATCATATATAAACAAATAATTATTTAAAGCACAACTAGTGCAACCAAACATTTTAACAAACATATCCAATGTTAAGGGGAAAATCATAATCCCTAAAAAGTCTTCATAAATATCATACATATTACTGGGCTTGTCTTTATAGCCATTCAAATTATCCTTTATAGCATACTGTAGTTGCCGGAGTAACGTATCAGATTCAAATCACATTTATCTAAACTTATATGAGGCTATCTAATGTCGTACACAAATCATAATTATAGAAGGATCCCTCCTTGAACAACATCAAATCATGCATGGTGGCCAACCGAAAAAAACAAATCACACTCAAGGCAAAGCTGCTGGAGGAGAACAAATCACACGTATGCTAAAGCAATGGGTAAGGTAGGGAATTAGAATCATCGACTAGAATAATCTCCTGACGGTCAGCATCACCTAAAGTATTCTTAGACAGGTAATATCAAAGCATTGCAGGTGAGAATCACAGGTGCGTCTAATACCATAGTCTTTACTTACCACCATCCTTGTAGGCACACACACAGGGTGTCAAATTCCACTCAATCCTCAAATCAAGTCAACGTCCGAAATTCATCCATTGGACAGAATATATATCCATAAAGAAGGCCATCATGCCTTCACCAATCCATATGTTCACATAAATCATAATTTATTTTCATTGAGCTTCAATCATCTATAAGCTTGATATGGTTTTATATGCCTTTTTATCCTTTAAGGCATCAAATGCTTATAATCCATTAAGAGGTCATTTGTTTAGGGTAATTTACTCCTAAGCATTCATCATATCTTCTAGACTTCCTAGTTTAGGCTCACACAACATAAGTCACCTATGTGGCTTGCATGAAGGCATACAATCACAATATATACCATTCACATAAATATACATGCACATATATAATTTGTTCTCTAGCCTAGGCCTGTTCATTTAGGTCTATGTACAAAATCCAATACCAGTGTAGCACATCTTTCATGTGTCATGCATCACATGCATTTAAATTAACCTACTCATAGTGATAAATTTGGAGATTCTCCCACCGCCAAGCTCAACTTTAGCCTTCAATAGTCCTTTAGCTCTCTAATGAATCGATTACCATAATTTCCCTTTTCGAACACATCAAACACCAAAATATTAATCAAATCTTGGCTTAAAAAAAAAATGCCAACTTTTCTAAAAGTAATCAAATTCTTAGCCATCCAACATTTAAGTTCAAATATTTCTTTAATGAGCTAAACCCATACCTTAGAAGTTGGATTGCATGAATCTTAGCTTTAAATTCCAGTAAAATTAAGGAGATTCATCAAAGCTAGAAAGTCAAATTTCTAAGTATTTAATCAATTAAATTGAAAACTAATTTGTAAAATCATTTGATCTTACCTTAATAACGTTTTCCCTAGATCAGATTGGCTCTAAATTGCTCTAAAAATTTGTTTGAGGCTTAGGGTTTTAAAAACGTAGAGAGAGAGAGAGAGAGAGAGAGAGAGAGAGAGAGAGAGGAAGAGTTAGGGTTTTTGTTTAAACTAGGCAGAATGGACCAAACCTTTTTTATTTTTACCATTTCTCAGTGATGTATCAATACAGTTGGGTATGTATTGATACATTTTCTTGGGTTTCAACCAAGTCTATCAATACAATGGGGCAATGTATTGAAAGATTTCAAGTAGAATACTCGCTGCCCAAAATTATATTGATACATGGGGAGTGAACTGATACTTTTTCCCTATGTGGCCTTTAGGTGCTCTTTACTTTAAATCTATTGATATATTTAGATAATGAATTGATAGATGATCACCCCACTAGGAATGTATCGATACAATTTCTTCCATATGCGCTATATTGTTCCTCATGCCAAGAATGTATTGATGCATTTGGTATTGTATCGAGAAATTTTCCTTTATAGGTAGTTCTTAGCTTTCCAAACTTCAAAAAATCTGATTTTAAAGTCTTGAATTCTTTTCTTGTTAATATGACACTATAACCAATTTGTATAACTCCAATCCATACACATGTATCCTTAAATATAATACCACATTCAAATTAAAACCTCAAGTTATAGGATTTATCACGTATTTCCATAAAAATTTGCCTAAGTGTCAATATACATTCTCCCAAACACTCGGCCTATACAACATATCATCAAAATCCTTAAGATAATATATTTCATAGATCATTCTTAGTTGACCCAATTTACACCCAAAATTGAGGGTGTTACATTCTCCCCTCCTTATAAAAAATTCATCCCCAAATTTAAATTGCATACCACATGTTAAAACATATATCAAATCTTAAATAAATAGGGATACTTCTTTCGCATTTCCTCTTCAAGTTCCTATATGGCTTTGCCCATTGAATGGCTTTGCCCATTGAATGGCTTTGCCACAACACCTTTATCGTAGCAATGTCTTTGGAGCAAAACCGTTTCATTTGCTGATCTAATATGGCTACTAGCTGCTCCTTATAACGAAGTTCGTCTTGTAGCTGGACTTTATCATATCTTATCACATGTGAAGGATCGAAAATATACTTCCTAAGCATGGATACAAAGAAAAACTGGATGAACATTAGACAAATTTGGTAGTAACGCCAAGTGATAAGCAATTAGGCCAATGCGCTTTAACACTTTAAAGGGTCCGATGTATTTAAGGCTCAGTTTACCCTTCATTCTGAATCTCTTAACTCCCTTGGTTGGCTAGATTTTCAAAAATAAATAATCGCCAACCTTGAACTCTAAAGGTCTACATCTATTATCAACATAAGATTTCTGGCAACTTTGAGTCATTTGCATCCTTTCTCGTATCAGACGAATGTATTGCTTAGCTTTTTGGACCATCTCTAATCTTAAGAGTTTTCATTCCTTGACTTTAAGCCAACTTATAGGCAACCTACATCTTCATCCATATAAAGCCGCATATGGGGCCATACCAATCGTGGCTTGGTAGCTATTGTTATAAGCAAACTCGACTAAAAGCAAATAATAGTTCCGTGAGACTCTAAAGTCGAGCGTAGTTGCTCTCAGCATATCCTCAAGTATTTGAATAGTGCACTCGAATTGGCCATTTGTATGTATATGAAAGGCCATATTAAAATCCAATCTTGTGCCTAAGGCCTCTTGTAGGTTCTTCCAAAATTGACTAGTGAATTGTGGTCTTCTATGGGACACTATTGTTATCGGAACACCATGTAGCCTTACGATCTCATTAATATAAATTTAGGTGTACTGAGTTGCTCCATGCTTAATCTTGGCTGGTAAAACGTAAGCTAACTTGGTTAGCCAATAGATTATCACCAAAATGGCATCATAGCCACCCGTAGGTCTTGGTAAACTTGTTACAAAGTCCATTTCTACATGTTCTCGCTTCCACTTTGGTATCGATAACGGTTGTAGTAGTGCCAAAGGTCTCTGATGTTCAGCTTTCACTTGCTGACATATCAAACACTTAGAGACATATTCAATCATATCTCTCTTTAATCTTGGCCACCAGTAAATAGACTTCAAATCATGACCTATCTTGGTGGCTTTTGGATGTATCGCATAGGCTAGCACGTGAGCCTTTTCAAAAATCTCATTTCTCAAATTATCCATATTCAATACATAACTTCGTGATTGATATCTCTTTAAACCATTAGTGCTGTACACATAGTCTTGAGCTTTATCTTTGCTCATATCTCTAAATAATTTCACCATATATTCATCTTGATCCTAGACAGCTTTAATTTAATTTAATACCATTGGTTGGACTCTAAATGTGCCAACAAGGCACTAGAATCATTAACCTAAAAATGTACTCCTATGTTCCCAGATCATACAAACTCTGCACCAAAGATCTTTTCTCTATTGTCACATGTGCCAAACTCCCCAACGACTTTCGACTTAAAGCATCCACTACCATATTCGCCTTGCCGGGATGATAGAGTATGGTGTAGTCATAATCTTTCAACAGTTCCAACCACCTCCGCTGCCATAAATTCAAATCTCTTTGTAGAAATATACACTTTAAACTCTTGTGATCTGTATATATTTTGCAAGTCTTACCATAGAGATAATGACATCATATTTTTAAAGCAAACACAATTGTGACTAGCTCTAAGTTGTGTGTAGGATAGTTTTGCTCATGCTTCTTTAATTATCGGGAGGCGTATGTTATAACTCATTCATATTGCATCAACACGCAACCTAATCCAACCTATAATGCATCACAATACATGGTATAGGCTCTAGATCCATATGGTAGGCTTAACATAGGTGCATAAGTGAAGGCAGGGTTTAAGTCTCTAAAAACTAGCCTCACATGCATCAGACCGGTCAAAGTTAACTCCTTTTTGAGTTAGTTTTGTCAAAGAGGATGCAATCTTGGAAAAGTCTTGCACAAAGCATTTGTAATATCCAACTAAACCCATAAAACTTTTAACTTTTGTTACAGACGTTGACCTTAGCCAATTCTCCATAACCTCTATCTTATTGGGATCCACTTTTACCTTTTGTTTAGACACAACATGTCTTAAGAAACTGACTTTATTCATCCAAAATTCGCATTTCAAAAATTTGGCTTATAATCTATAAACCTTTTATAGTCAATCTTATGAAGGAGAAATAAAAGAAATGCGAACATTTTGGTCCGAGATCGACTATAAACCCTCTATAATTAACCTTAGACTACCTAATCAGCCTAATACAGGCATAAATAAAACCCAAGATTTTCTTATTTTTCTCCTATCTCTTTGTTCTTCCACCCATTTTCCCTCAAATTTCACATTTTTCAAACCTTCAAACTCCATCTTTAAATCTTGGATTCTAAGTGCTAATGGATTTTCACTCATGAAACTTGGTTTTGATAATTTTTGTTTTAGGTTTTTCAGATTTGGCTAGATCTCTCCATTAAAAGCTCACCAAGGAGGAAAAATAGGCAAAATGAGTTGTTTATTGATTGGGTATAAGGTTTGGATGAAAGGTTTATGGAAAATATAGGGAATAAGTGATGACTAAATAGAGTTAGAAATGGGTATATAAAGTATTTCAAAATTATTATTCATTTATGAGAATATTGATGATTAAACCTCATTTTTAGGTGTTATTGAAGTAATTTGAGTTTGTCGAAGTAGTTGAGCTTTCGACAAAAGGTGCCAAGAGAAAAAAGAGCGCTTCAAGAGGTGGGTAGATACGATATTTTTAATTATTTTAATATAATTAATCATGCCTATTCTACAACCTCGCATTGAAACGTATTTTGACGAGCTTTGTGATGTAAACAATGATTTCAAGTTTGTTTTATGGTCTTATGTATACTATGTAGATATTTTATTATGTATTTAGTTTTGAGGATGGAGAACAAGCCTTTCAAATGTTTGATGCCTCAAAAATTGATATGTCTATGGATAATTGCTTTATTGATGATTTGAAAATTTGAAAATAAAAATAATTAGTTTTGCATAGACCCTAGCACTAGGTCAATTTGTCATTGAAATTGATGATTTTGGTTTAGCCTTTACTTCAAACTTCTATTATGCAGATGATTGAATTCATCATTCATTTGGAAATGGTCTTTGAACACTTTGACTTCATTTTGTTTTGAACCTATTGATCTTAGATGGTGAATGGATTCACCTTTTTGTTTGGAAACGGATATTTGGATATTTGAAGCATAACATAAAATGTTTTAGTGGAGCCTACTTGAGTTATGGACTTATAGCTAGTGATAGTAGCTGTTAGCCATTGTGCACAATGCTTAGCTTTGATTGGGTAGTTAATGGAGTCCTATCCTTTTGATTTGGTTTCATTTGGTAGTTGATACGATCCTACCTCTTTTGATATACAATCGATGACTACCATGTATTTGATCGATTTGGTGCTACAACAAACTTTGAGTTAATTGTCCATGCTATCTAGTGCTCCATGTTGTCGATTTTGCACACGTAAGTATGTATTGAACAAGTAATATAGTGATGAAGTAGAGTATCGTTCTCGTGAAAATTTGTTCCTAAAACTTTATTAAGTACTAAAATTTATGATAAATTAATCTTATTTAAATAACTAAAATTTTCAAAGAATTAATTAAAACAAAATTAAAGCAAGCATTAGGTTAACTAATAGAAAATAAAATTACTTGGAAAAGGCAATACACTAAAACTTAAGATTATCGATTCATTTAACACTTCATCTGATTTTAGCTTCCCTTATTATTTACATTCACGAGTGGTTCTACTAACTTTGAATCCAAAGCTATGTATAAGTCTTTATCAAGATGCTTGTACAAATACCTAATTTAATTGGATCATTATATGTCTATAGGAATCAATTAAATAAGGTTTATTAAGCTATTGCTCTGATTTGGCTATGTATGGCAATTGGCATATGTCTACCTAAGTTGTAAATCAGATCACCTCAGTGACATGAACATACATTATTCAAATCTTAGTCCAATCTACAATCTCTTTGTCGAGTCTCAATTAGATTCAAAAATCAATTAGTTGTTGGCTAAGCAATCAAAAGCATTAAGAACATGTTTGAATAAGCAAAACTATACCCTTTCATAGTAAATAAAAGAGAAATAAATATTGATATTATATGTTGAAATCCATCACAATCCTAGAAAGATAATTTAGCTTATTATAACTAATAAAAACAACATCCAAAGACATTTAGCCATGAATCCAAGTCAAAGAATATAAAAGAAACACAAAAGTAGAGAAAGAAACTAATTATTGAAGCTTTATGATCTTAATTCTCTCTCAAATTCTCTTGTTTTCTTGCTTTTTTTTTTTGGCTTCTTTTCTCCAGAGTAGTTGCTTGCTACCTCATCCTTAAAACCTTTGACAAATGTGAGGCCTCGACCTCTATAGACCTGTAGATAGAATGCTTGCATACTTGAAACACCTCGAAAAAATTTTCAAAGGATCGATATTGTACATAATGGTACAATCAAGTGGATTTAAACCTCGAACTAGTTCCAATAGAGATTCTAAGATGAATTTGAGAATTCTAAAACTCATAGAATAATTTAAAAAGGTGATTCAGTGTTCGAGGTCCGATTTGGAGTCAATCAAGAATATTGATTACTTAGGGGCAAAATGGTCATTTTGCCACCCAAGGACAAAATGAAAATTTTTAGAAAAGATTTTGACCACATTAGATCAAGATTGATTATTTGGAGTATAATATGAGGTTTAGCAGTGAAAAAAATTTTAATTTTCTGTATTTTTGGAGCATAGGGATAAAACGGTAATTTTACCATTTCGGGGGCAAAATCGTAATTTTCACCACCAACACTTGTCAAGACCAAGAGATTTTTATTCATCATGGAAATGGATAAATATGAGAAGTTGTGTGGTGGAGAATTAAAGAATTAAAAGAATAAATATTTAAATTATGGACAAATGAAAAAGTGCTATGTAGTAAACTTTATTATTTTATTATTTAGCCATAAAAATCAGCCCATAAACCTCATTTTCTCTCATCATATTCGGCCAAGCAAGGGGAAAAGGAAACCAAAGGAAGAACAAAACCTTAGAGGAGAAAATCAAAAGGAAAGTGTGAGAATTCAAAGATTTAAGCTAGAAAAGGGTAAAATTTCTTAATTTAGTTTGTGATCTATATTACCCATGCTTTATTTTCTTATTTCCATGGTGGAATAGCATGTTTTCATAATGGGTTTGATGCTGATCGAATGGGTATGGTGAAGAAATGATGTTGAAATTGGTTTGATTTTGAGGTATGTTAGTGTTTTTAGGTGATTAATAGTGTGCAGCATGAAAACAAGTGAAGAAAACCACAAAATCTTTGGTTTCCTTTAATGGCCAAATGTCCCATGTTGTGTGTGCATGGTGGATTGATTTTGTTTCAAGAAAAATTGGTTAGAAAATGATGATTTATGGTGAGAAAAATTAAATTGGAAAATTTTAGTGATAATGCACCATTATGGCCGAAATTTCCATGAAGGAATGTGAAGTTGATTAAGCTGAATTTTTGGGTTATTTGGTTAATGTTGAGTGATTTGAAGTATTAGAAAAAGAATGGAGTCATTTGGAGCTAAATTGGACGCGTTGGCCATTTAATCGGTTGATAGGCCGAATTAGGTCAACACTACGTTTAGATAATATACGGACAATTTGCATTTCATATTATGCAATTAGTAGTCTAAATTAGTTTATTACTATTTAGTACCAATGTGGTGAATTTCTTGATTGTGCAATATGTCTAGGTGGTGAATCTTTTGACAAAGGCAAAGAAATTGTACCTAAGGATTTGTAGTCGAAGTACCCGAATTCGACTCTTGAAAATTTGTGAGTGAATTTGTATTTCAAAATGGTTTTCAGAATATGAACGTATTTGAATAAAATGGTTGAATGATTTTATTCAACTTTCTTTAAAAAGAACGGGTACCATGGGAACAAGCTTTTAATGAAATATTATTTTTAATAATGTGAGATTTAGTTGTGATGAATCATGTACCTTTATATTATGCTGATATGCATTATTAACAAATTTTGGTGAAATTAATGTAACTGTGTACGTACGGAGTGAGTAGTGCACATGCCTGTAATGGTGTGCAAAGTGGGGACGGCGAAACGTAATGTCCACGATTCCTGAAAACTTAGAGTTGAGCAAAGTGGGGATGGCGAAACGTAATGCCCACGATTTCTGGGAACTCTCACGTGTGAACTGTGGCAAAGCACTACGCTCTGCCAAAGGGCTTGCAAGGACGGCGATACGTAACGCTTGCGAGTGCTCTGATAGTTATCTTTTTACCACCAAGGACGGTGAAGACTAGGCGACGTATGTAATTGAACGTGATTTTATATATATGCGTGATATAATGTGCATGATGAAAAATGTGATTTGTATGGTATGTGAAACCCTAGTTTGGTGCGGTTTGTGATAAACCGTCCATATTGCTTTCTTGCTAGAATGATTAGTGTAAATTCATGGTTACCTTAACCTTGAATGTCGAATAAATTCTGGGTCAAGTGGGAAGGGTTTAAATATTAGCTAGATCAAAATTGTCTCGTTTCAAATCAGTGCATCATGACTATCAAAATTCCTGGCTAATATTACTTGTTCCCTTCTAATATTCGCTCACTGAGTTTCGTACTCATACTTTTAAAAATTCATGTTTTCAGATTAGAAGAGCGTTGGATCTTAGATCGAGGAGTCCCGATAGTTCATCTCTTGGGTATGTGTCTGGTATTCAATAGCAACCCTTTTGTTGTAATTTCTCCGCTGGAGGTCATAGGTCCTTTTTGTTATGTGAATATGTTCATGTAATGTAATTACCAAGTTACATATCATGAACAATGTATGAATATATGTTTTAAATAGTTAATGCGATTGTGAATTGGCTATCTTTACACTGTTTGAGAATGCGTATGGCCGCATTAGTTAACTAATCGTTAATTCAAATAAATAGTATAGGCTTGCTTACGCTCATTGGGCTTATGCGTTGATCATGTTGGGTTGTGACAAAAAAAGTCCTTTAAATAGGCTCCAAATAACTTAATTTTCAAAATTCCATCAAATTTTTATTTTTGAAAAATTGTCTGCAATTGCATTTGAACTAGATTTAATTGCGCCAGTTTCGTTTAATTTACCTATCCAACAATGAGAACTCAATTATATTCCTATCTTGATTCTTTAAAAAATGTGAATATTGTTTAAGTGTTACGGAAAATCTCATGCTAAGCTTTATTGTTAGATTGAAATTTCTACGTTTTAAGCATTATGTCTTTTACTTAGATTAATTGTATGTATTTAGAAAATGTTTATGTGAATGTAAATTTTTGAATTATGTATTAAGTTCGAGAATTTGTTTGATTCTCTTTCAAGGTGAAATCTAGGCTATACATAGTTAAAGAGATTATCTAGGCCATTTTTGGACCGATTGAGCCTTTTGTAGCCTTCCTTTACATAAATTATCCTTAGTATCCCTTTTTGAGCCTAATGACTCATTTTCTTTGTCTAAACACTTAATTTTTAGTCTAAATCCTTGTATAGATATTTTTAGCAATTTTGTACCCTTCATATCTAAGTGCATACATCCATTTAGGAACTATAGGAGCGAGATAGTGAAAAAGGTAGTAAAGATGAAAAATAATGAAAAGTCTAACAATATGATTGTATTCATCTTACCACCAATAAAAGAAATAAATTTAGGGTGTGAAATTGAGAAAAAGAAAAGGGGAAAGAAAGATTGAAGTGTGGAACAAGAAAACAGGGTTGAGGAAAAGATGTGTACTAGGTGAAAGAAAATAAAGCTTTGAATAGGTTTTAGATTGACGTGCTTAGGGTGATTTAAGCTATATATTATCCCATATTCAACCTTAACCCTAGCCATACATTACAAGCTAATTAAAGTCCTATTGATCTTTAATTTAGTATTAGTCTACATTAGTGGATAGAAAGATGAAAAGCAAACTTATGGAATTTAATTACTAATTTGAAATTTTGCATGAATATAAACTTATTTGAATTGTACAATGTTCTAGGTGAAAAGATTGCACATACACACATGACAATTCATTTAACGATAAGCTTGCATTTGGATTGAAACATGACTTGAATAATATTTGTGTGTTGCTTAGAGTTATGAATATGGATTGACTTTTGAGGATATTAAAGGTGATTAATGAGATGGTGCAATCGAATTCTAGTTAAATACTTTCAAGGTTAAGTTATTGCATGTTGTTCTATGTTTTTCTTGAGGACTAGCAAAATCTTAAGTTTAGGGGTGTGATAACTCTATTATATAGTTATTTTGACATATTTTAGGGTCTTAAGTAGCTAGACTTTTGAGATTGTAGGTTCGGGTCATAGCATTTTAGGTGTTTTTCTAGTTTAAGTTTGATTACATGCTAAGTAGTTAATTTAAGTTATTTTAGTTAAATTTTATGTTATTTTGTTTTAAATTACTTTAAGAGTAGTTATTGCTAGTGTCAAGCCCAGCTCTATAATATACTTGCCATATAGTATATGTACTTGATAGAATGTCTGCATACTTGAATGCCTCAGAAATCGTTAAAAGATGGTATTGTACCTAATGGTACAATTAAGTTGATTTAAATCTCGAACTAGTCCAAATAGAGATTTTAAGATGCATTCAAGAGTTATTGAACCTTAGAATGACTTAATATGCTGATTTGGAGTTCGAGGATTGATTTGGAGTCAAATTTGGAATTTTCATAATGTAGGGGTAAAATGGTCATTTTGCCACCTAAGGGCAAAATTGGAATGGTGGATGAAATTTTGATCAAATTTGACCATTTGGAACATAATTTGAGCTTGAGAAGTGAAAATTTTTAATTTTTACATTTTTTGAGCATAAAGGCAAAACGATCATTTTACGTGACCATGAGGGCGTAATTGGAATTTTACACCACCATGACACTTGTCAAGGTCATGAATTTCATCTATTATACTTTGGATAATTGAGGTATTTTAAGTGGTGGTGGGAGAATGCTTAATTATTAAGTTTTAATTATGGGCAAATGATATGGTGACGCATGGCAAGTTTGCATCCTTTTATAATTTTCCTTATAAAAGCCAACTTAAACTCTCTAAACTCACTCTTCATGGCTGGCCAAGTGAAGAACAAAGAAGAAAAGAAAAGAACAAAACCCTAGCTAAGAAATTCAAGGGGAAATTGGTGGATTTCAAGGAATTAAGCAAGTAAAGGTAAAATTTCTTAATTCTAGCTTGTGATCTACCTCTCATATGCATTATTTTTCATTTTCCATGGTTGAGAACCAAGTTTGCATGAAGGATTCATGACTGACCGAATTTAGAGAGAGAAGATTTGATGGTTTATTTGGTTAGATTTCAAGATATCTTAGCGTTTTTAGTTGTTTGGTGATGATTAACATGAAAAACAAGCAAGAAATTTCATGCCCTTCACCCACACTCATTGGCTGAATTTTTCAAGAGAGAATTTGGATAATGGACTTTGATGAATTTCATGCTATTTAGGTGTTTTTAGCTGTTTTATGATGTTAGGTGCAAAAATCAAGTATGAAAATCACATGATCTACATTAAACCTTCAATGGCCGAATTTTACAAGGGAGATATTGATGATGGATTTTGTGATATTACATGTTATCTAGCTTGTATTTGATGATTTGGAGTATTGGAAGTGAAATGAATTTATTTGGAGTTGAATTGGATATTTTGGCCAATTAACCGGTGTATAGTGTAAATTAGGTCAATACCATTTCAGCCCCATACATAATTAAACCTATGTAGAACACCATATTTAGATAACAATATGAACTTTTCGCATCCCATTTCCCGCATTCATGTAGACCCTGAATTAGTTTTATAAATGTTTAGCACAAATATAGTAAATTGCTTGTGGTGCATTATGTTTAAGTGGTGAATCTTCCAATAAGGGTAAAGAGATTGTGCCCGACGCTTGGGACTAGAAGTACATCAACTCCCGAAATTGTGAGTAACCTTATTATCGTCTTAACTATCTAAAGAAGTTTTTATTCGTTTTTGTGATTTTATAAAAATATGAGTTTAAATGGTAAATCCTTATGTTTTATAAGTAAAATGTGATTAAATGAAATGAGTTTTATAAATCATTTTGAATTTGAATGATGATTTTAGAAATTGAGAAATTGGAGACTATTTGCTTGAGTTGTAAATTTATGGTTTGAATTGAATGGCTTATGGCAATATTGACATGAATGGCTGAATTGAAAATTGTGTTGAAATTATATGAATTGTTTGTTTTGCCTTGACAGGTTGGGTAGTAATGTAATTGCCATGTCATGCTGCTGAAATTTTTATTGATATGGTGAGTTAATTAATTAGTCACTGCAGTGGCGGGTTCCGTGGACCAGCCTATTAGAGGGGCACTGTAAACCCGGTTATATCTTACCTCGATAGAGAGGCGCGAAGGGTATCTTCTGAGGTGAGGTCTGAGTTCACTTCACGCCGAACCACCACGTGAGGGTGAGCTCAGCCAACGCTAATGAACGACTATGTTTTAACGTAAAAATGTGTTTTATGCATATATCACTTCTAAACGGCTTTGGCGGGCTCGGTTGAATATCTTTGATCAAGGTGTCACCGAGTATGAGTTTTGGCATAAGCCAAGGTTTTAAGAAATTCATAAGCCTTGCTATATACTTTGAATGAGATGTAACTGGTTTAGATGGTTTGAAATGTTATGAATCATAGTACGATGAGCTATTTTAAGTTGTCTCCATTTACTCAACTTTAGATATTTTAGATGGTATTTGTTTACTCACTGGGTTTATAAAAACTCACCACCCTCATTTCCACCCATTCCAAGCTTAGGACAGTACGTAAATAGCTGATTACGTCGAGGGTTATTATTGGACTCGCTTCCTCAGAAATTGTAGGTCAACAGCCTTTGTTACTTTTGGTCATTCGGGGGCCCACATGTCATTGTAAACTAAATTAAATACTCTGGCTATCTGTGTTACTGTATGTATGAATTTATTTTGCTTTTACGCTGTAAAAATTATTTACGGATAATTTTATAAAAATTGTTTTATGAGAAAATAGAATATTTTATTTAATATTTTTATTTTATTCTATTAGCTACAATTTCACTCTAAATCAATGTTTTAGACATTAAAATTTATTTTTAGTTATGAAATGTGTATTTTTCCTCTATATATATATTATATTTTTAGTAGGTTTCAAAATTTAGAGAGAAAAATGACCAAAATACCCCTGTGTAGTAGAAATTTGTTTCTGACTATTTTTGAATTGAAAATGGTCTATGTCACTTTAAAACATGATTTAGTAATTATTACTCATAAGGGAAGTGAGAAAACTGATGTAAAAGCGTTGTGAGGTTTCGGTTGGCATTCGGGGTCAGAATGTCTATCGAGACATTGCGACAGTTGTCACGAGCTCGATGGGAGTTCCGGGTCATGACAGCTAGTTTCTTTTATTGCTTTTGTAGGAAATTTGATTAAAAAGGCTCGTTTGATGAAAATCCATGCAAGTATGGTGATGGCTTTATTCGTATATATTACGGTATTTTGACCATATCTCTCTATACAGAACTCCAACTAAAATGATTTTTAAACCACTTGAATGTTAAGAGAAAGGGCTACAACTTTTATGTTAACCACTTTGTCCAGTTCTGGCTGGATTATGGTCAAAATTTTTGTCTAATTTGGAGCACTATAGTAGTATGCATGGACTAAATATGATGTGGTATTTGAAGCATATCTTTCACTCTAGAAGTCCAATTGATGTGATTCTAGAGCTATTAGAAATTCAAGAGATAGGGCTAAACCTTCAAATTTACCATTTTGCCCAATTTAGATCATATTGAGGTTGAAAATTGTATTGGACAATGCTCGGCAAATGCAATTCTACACAAGGCAGCAGGGCGACTAAGGCCATGGTGCTGAGCTACTCATGGCCCGACGTTGAAGAAACCACTATTGTAGTGTTAGAAATTTGTGGGCACAACACTGGGCTAGATGGGTGCATCATTCAAAAACTCAAGAGTATGGCATGATGGCGTTGAAGAAGTATTGTCGTGGCACCACTACTGTCTATCATGGAACTATAGTGCCAAGAAATCATGGCCACGGTGTTGACTCCATTAGTTTTGATGATAATAAAACATTCCCGTGTCATTTGTGTCTAATGCTTCTAACAAAGTGTGCAGGGCAAATGTTCATTAATGAGAAACTATTTCAATCTTCCTATTGAACATCCAAAGATGTGATTTGAATAAAGAACAAGGAATATCAATATTGATGAAGTCCCCTGATATGTTAAGGAAGATCACTGGTTGAACCAAAGTCAAAGTGGAGAAGTAAAAGGGTGAAGCTTGATGAGAAACAGAATCAAGTTAGTTGACCAAGATAATAGGGTTAGTCGACTAAGCGATCACTGGAATCTACGTCTGAAACAGAACCAACTTAGTCGACCAAGGGAAAAATTTTAGTCGACTAAGTGCTCTTTGTCTACTTCATCCGCTAGGCCACTACAAGACAAGAAAACGGCTAGAACCTTCCCCAAACTATTTCTATCGGTCATAAACCTTCCAACAACCATCAGACAAGCTTATCCAATTATAAAAGGATCTTCAAATGCCAAGGAACCAATTTTTGACAAATCTTGACAACTTTGGCTTCACACAAAAAGACACCATCACATTCAAGCCAAGAAGAGAAGCAAAACCTGAAAATCTTTTGTACTCTTCATTGAACCTCAACGCATATTCTTTGTATCTATGTTCTGCACTTCAAATTGTACCATATAGATCAACCGTGTGATCACTAGGTACTTTCCTTTTCTATCTTTGTATTCTTAGAGTGAGTGTTTCACTCTAAGTGTTTGCATCAAACAAGGTTTGCTTGGATGCTTGTAGGTTCTAACTTAGCCTTGAAAAGTTGGGGTTGGGTTCTAGTTTAGCTCGTGAAAAAACTAGAGTGATAGGTTGTGGTTGAGCCTTGGAAAGCCATATTGGGTTCTAGTTTAGCCCGAAAAAGACTAGTGATAGGTTGTGGTTAAGCCTTGGAAAGCCACATTGGGTTTTAGTTGATCCCGTGAAAAACTAGTATAAAGGTTGTGGCTAAGCCTTGGAAAAGCCATTGTAAAAGCTTGGTGGAAGCTTGTGAATTCCACCTTCTAGTGTTTGATTTAAAAATCCTTGGTTGGATAATCAAGGTAGTAGATGTAAGTCTTAGACCGAACCACTATAAATACCTTGTCTATTGTTTTTATTGCCTTATCTTCCTTAGTTTGAGATCAAGTCTCAATCCCATCAAAAAGAGCCGAGATAATGCTATTCACCCCCTTCTAGCACCTATATTTGGGACCAACAATTGGTATCAGAGCTAGCTCTCTGAATATAAGGTCTAACACCCTTAGAGAGGATCCAAATGGCTCAACATAAATCAGTAGTAGCTAAGGGACAATCAACAAATAGACCATCTCTGTTTGATGGCTCAAATTACCCTTATTGGAGCACTAGAATGTCGATTTTCATTAGAGCCATAGATTATGAAATGTGGGATGTCATCACTGATGGTCCCTTTACTCCCTCAACTGTAAACGTTGTCACAAACGAGTTGATGCCTAAGCCAAGGTCTGAATGGACCGAGGCTGAAACTAAGAAAGTGCAAACCAATTTCAAGGTAATCAACACCCTGCATTGTGCCTTAACTCCCACCGAGTTCAACAAAGTCTCAAGCTGTACTACAGCTAAGCAAGTGTGGGACAAGTTAAGGATAATATATGAAGGGACTTCTCAAGTCAAGGAGTCCAAAATTACCCTTTTGACCCATAACTATGAGATGTTCAAAATGAAACCTGGTGAGGACATCACCAACATGTTTGATAGGTTCACAAACATCACAACTAAACTTAACCAACTAGGAAAACCTATCCCAGAACATGAGCTTGTAAAAAGACTTCTTAGGAGTCTGCCTAAGTCTTGGAAGCCAAAGGTGACTGCCATCCGAGAAGCCAAAGACTTGAACATCATAACACTTGATGAAATTTGTGGGTCACTCCTCACACATGAGCTGGAGCTCAAGGAAGAAGAAGAAGAGGATAAATGAGAAGCAAAAGAAAAGAAGAAGAACATAGCACTCAAAGCCAGTATCCTTGAAGATGAGCTGGAAGAACTCTCATGCGATGACAATGATGAACTTGCACTTGTTGCAAGAAGATTGAGAAAATTGATGGGAAGAAAGAATCGAAAATTTACAAGAAAATTCTTTAAAAGGGATCAAGGTTCTGCATGGAAGAAAAACAAGAATGAAAGCAGTAACAAGGAAAAAGTAATCTGCTATGAATGCAAAAAACCAAGACACTACAAATCTGAATGTCCATTATTGAAAGAAGAAACTCCAAAGAGAAACAGAAAATCGAAAAAGGCAATGGTTGCTGTAGCCTGGTCAGATAGTGATTCAAGCATAGAATTTGATGAAGAAAGCTCAGAAGAAAGAGCAAACATTTGCCTAATGGCAAAGGATGATGAAACAGAGGTATGCTCATCAACTTGTGATATATCTATAAATGATTTGCAAGATAAGTATGATGAGTTGTGTGATGAGTTTGAAAGCCTGTTTTTAAAGTACAAAAATCTAAAGAAAAAGGCTGCATCACTTGAAAAAGATTTGGAGAAAGTTAAACTTGATTTCAACTCTGTTTTTGAACAAAGAAATGTATTTCAAACTAAACTAGAACATTCAAAAGCAGATTTGGAAATCATGAAAGTAAAGCTGGAAAATAAAACTGATGCTTTGCAAAAAGCTCTTAATGAAAATGAAGCTCTTAAATGTTTAAACAACGATCTTTTAAAGAAAAAGTCATATAGCAAGAAGAATCATTATAATGCATCATCGAGATGCAATTGTTGTGGAACACATGGTCATCTATCATATGAGTGTGTCAAAAACTTTCATGTGTAGAAAACCAGGAAAATCTGAGTGCCAAAAGGCTACTTTATTGACACTAACACTCAAGGACCCATCAAAGCATGGGTACCTATCAAGAAGAACTAAACCATATTTTTGTAGGTTGAGCTGCACCTAAAGGAAACATGCTCAAATGCTCAACACATAAAGAAACAGCCATGGTACATGGATAGTGGCTGCTCTCGACACATGATAGGAGATGAAATGCTATTTGCACAACTGGACAAGAAAAAGGGAGGCACTGTATGCTTCGTAGACAATTCAAAATGAAGAATTCAAGGTATAGGTACGGTTGGTAAAAACTACTGCACACAAATCAGCCATGCGTTATTTTTTCAAGGTCTAAAGCATAATCTGTTAAGCATAAGTCAACTATGTGATAAAGGGTTTAAGGTTTGTTTTGATTCCAAAAAATGTGAAGTAATAAACATAGGCACTAACAAGACTACCTTCATAGGAAATAGATTGAAAAACATGTATGTAATCTTCCTTGAGGATCTAGACAAGGATAGTGAAATGTGTCTAGTAGCCAAGGCTGAAAATGATAACTGGTTGTGGCATAGGAGACTAGGACATGTTAGTTTGAACACTATGTCTAAACTAATCAAGAAAGATCTAGTTATTGGACTACCCAGCATTAGGTTTGAAGGTGATAAAGTATGTGAAGCATGTCAGCTAGGAAAACAAGTTAGAACATCATTCAAAGCTAAGAATGTTGTGTCAACATCGAAACCTCTTGAAATGCTCCACATGGATCTCTTTGGTCAAATTAGCACCACAAGTCTAGGTGGTAAATCTTATGGTTTAGTGATTGTTGATGATTACTCAAGATTCACTTGGGTTTATTTCCTTGCTCATAAGAATGATGCACTGTCAGCTTTCGTAGGACATTGCAAGAAAGTTGAAAATGAAAAAGGTACATCCATTATTAGGATCAGGAGTGACCATGGAGGTGAATTCGAGAATGATGAGTTCGAGAGATATTGCAATGAAAAGGGGGTGGAACACAACTTTTCAGCACCTAGAACACCCAAGCAAAATAGAGTTGTGGAAAGAAAGAATAGAACATTGAAAGAGATGGCAAGAACTATGCTTTGTGAGAACAACCTCCCTAAATATTTCTAGGTTGAAGCTGTCAATACAGCAGCTTACATACTTAATAGAGTTTCAATTAGAGTAATCATGTCAAAAACCCCATATGAGCTATACAAAGGAAGAAAACCAAATATCTCTCACCTTAGGAGCTTTGGCTGCAAATGCTTTGTGTTGAACAATGGAAAACAACCATTAGGGAAGTTTGATGCTAAAAGTGATGAAGCAATATTCTTAAGATATGCCATGAACTCAAAAGCATATAGAGTTTTCAACAAAAGGACACTAACTGTTGAAGAATCTGTCCATATAGTTTTCAATGAATCAATCCATGTTGAAAAAGAAGTTCATGAGGATGATGAAGATTTTGAAAATCTAAGAAAACACATGGATGAAATGAGTCTAAATGATAGCAAGAACAATGATGAAGACTCATCAAGAGAAGAAACCGTAGCTCCACCTCTTGAAAATCTACAAGGACAAGAAATCCAGCATAGTGACTTACCTAGGAGCTGGAGATATGTGAGAGATCATCCACAAGATCAAATCATAGGAGACATATCTCATGGAGTTAAGACTAGGAAAGGAACTAGGGAAACTTGTGAATTTTCAGCTTTCATTTCTCAAATTGAATCTAAAAGCTTTGAGGAAGCTAAAAAAGAGGAAAGCTGGATTTTAGTCATGCAAGAGGAGTTAAATCAATTTGAAAGAAATAATGTGTGGTCACTAGTGCCTAAGCCCTCAAATCACCCTATTATTGGCACTAAATGGGTGTTTAGAAACAAATTTGATGAACAAGGAAATGTTGTGAGAAACAAAGCAAGATTGGTAGCAAAGGGCTATTATCAAGAAGAAAGAATAGATTATGAAGAAACCTTTGCTCCAATAGCAAGAATAGAAGCCATAAGATTGCTAGTTGCCTTTGCTTGTCATATGAACTTCAAACTATACCAAATGGATGTGAAGAGTGCATTCCTAAATGGAATCATTCAAGAAGAAGTATATGTTGAACAACCTACTAGTTTTGAAGATTTCGAAAAACCAGATCATGTCCTTAAGCTTCATAAAGCCCTATATGGACTGAAACAAGCTCCTAGAGCCTGGTATGAAAGGCTTTCAAAATTTTTGGTAGAAAAAGACTATGCTAGGGGCAACATTGACACCACATTGTTTATCAAGAGATACCTAAATGATTTAATCATAGTTCAAATCTATGTTGATGACATAATATTTGGTGCTACTAATGAATCTCTTTGCAAGAACTTTGCTAAGGAAATGCAGGGAGAATTCGAAATGAGCATGATGGCAGAATTGAAGTACTTTATTGGCCTTCAAATCAAGCAATGCAAAGGAAGAACCTTTGTCAGCCAAGACAGATACATTCAAGACATGCTCAAGAGGAATGACATGTTAAAATTGAAATCCATTAGCACACCAATGAGTACATCTTCAAAGCTTGATGCTGATGAGAAAGGTAAAGATGTAGATCAAAAACTCTATAGAGGTATGATTGGATCTCTTCTTTACTTAACTATAAGTAGACCAGATATTCAGTTTAGTGTGTGTTTGTGTGCTAGATTTCAGTCTCAACCTAAAGAAACACACCTCACTGCTGTAAAAAGAATATTTAGATATCTCATTGAAACTCAAGGCCTAGGATTATGGTATTCAAAAGAATCACCATTCATTCTTGTAGGATATTCAGATGCTGACTTTGCTGGAAGTAGAGTTGATAAGAAGAGCACTAGTGGAACATGCCAGTTGCTAGGAAACATGCTTGTATGTTGGTCGAGCAAAAAGTAAAATTCTGTTGCCTTGTCCACTGCTGAAGCAGAATATGTGTCCCTAGGAAGTTGTTGTGCACAGGTTTATTGGATTAAGCAATAATTGAGAGACTACGGGTTGTCCATGAATAACACACCCATATATTGTGACAACACCAGTGCTATAAATATTTCAAAAAATCCTGTGCAACACTCAAGAACCAAACACATTGAAATTAGACATCATTTTATTAGAGATCATGTAACTAAGGGAGAAATCAACATTGAATTCAAAAGCACATTGCACCAATTAGCTGATATATTCACAAAGCCTCTGAGTAAGGATAGGTTCTATGAAATCAGAAAGAATCTAGGAATGTGTTGTCTGGAAGAGTTGTAGAAAGAAGTTTGGAATAAATAGAGGAAAACAAAAGAGACTTAGTCGACTGAAGTATAAAACTCAGTCAACTAAGAATACTCTGTTCTATTAAATCAAGAGAATTACTGGTGTTTGATGTAGGGTTAAATTGATGAGATTGTATGTCTACCGGGTGCCAAAATAAAAAAGGAAACCTTGTGTAGTAAAACGTAAAAATATGAGAGGGTGTTTTTGAAATTTGGAAAATTAAGGCATTGATTAAGAGGGACGTAGGCAGTTCCCTAAATCAGAAATCGCCATTCACTGAGAACCGACTCTCTCAATTCCATCAATTTCCTTTGCTTCTTTCCATCTTCTGAAATCAACTAAGAACCCTCATCTGTCATCTCCTAGAAACCTAAGTGAAAGACATCCTCACAAACCACAATGGCAAAGTCGACCCTTCTCAAAGATCTGCTGGTAAAGAAGAAAGGGAAAAGACCAGCAGAAGAGAACCCCAAAGCTAAGCACCAAAGAAAGAAGCATAAAGGGGCATCTAGTTCTACAACAAAGAAGATTGGGAAAAGGCTCGAAATGAGGAAACAAAAAGAGAAGAAGGAAAAAGTCGAGAAACTGAAAAAAAGAACAAAAGAGAAAAAAGTACTTCATCTATCTCTTCTATGAAATTTAGAAAAAAAATTCATGAAAAGAGATTTAAGAAAATCGAAAATGCTCCCATTACATGTGGGAAGTTCATTGATTGGGAGAGTTTCAGTGAAACTCCTGAACTCCAAACAAGCCTGACAGATTATTTCAATGAACTAAGCATTAAGGATTATAGCTCCTTCAAAGACAGAACATATAGTGCTAGCTTAGTTAAAGAATTTTATGCTAGCATTGCATATAGTGAAAGGGAGCTTGATGACTCAGAAGACTATTTTGAAGATAATCTTAATGTTTTTCTGAATGAGAAGGAGTTTTTAGTTACAGCCTCTGACTTGAGTGGTCTGCTAGGAATAGAAGGAGAACAAGGAGAGTATGACATGCCTGACAAGTATAATCCTGCTTCTATGTGGGAAATTATTACTGGAAACAAAGAGAAATTCTCTTCTAAGAGCAATGCAAAACTGATTATTAGTCCACAATTCAGAATCCTGCATTACTTTGTTGCCGCGAAACTACATGGTAGGAGTGGAAGCCTAAGTTACATTAGTCTTTAAGACCTTTGGCTAATGGAGCATGCATTCACTAGAGAAGTTCTAAACCTTGGACGGTTCATGATTGAAAGAATGAGGGCAGCCTGTAAATTGGAAAAGATTCATTTGCCCTATGGGAATGTGATCACATCCCTTATCAAGAAGAAATGAGTGTGGGCAAAGAAGTACGATATAGATATGGTCAAAAGCAGAGACCAACCAATCTACTTGGGAAGTCTGATCAAAATGGGATACAAGGTGTATAGAGACACCTTTAGCAAGACCTCTAAGATCACCTCAGTTCAGACACAACCAGAGGCAGCCCCCACACAACCAAAAACAGCAACCCTTCCATTCTCCAATGAAATAATGTTCAATCTGTTGATGAGAATGGATGCCAAACTTACTGATCAGGGAGATAAGCTTGTTAAAATCGAAGAAAAGATGAATGAGATTGAAGCCAGCTTGAAAGCCAGATCTGAAATGCCAACAGGACCTACGAATGCTGACTCCTCTGCTACTGAGAGCATGGCACCAGAAGGACAAGGTACTGAAGGATCAGCACTGCAGCCAGAAGGTTCTACATTCCAAGATGCAAGCCTTGAATTTCAAGCTGAAGGGTCAGCCTACCAGAGTGCAAGTCCTGGTCATCATGACCTTCAACCAGAACTTGAAGAACCACACCAAACCACTTCAACAAGAAAGAAAACCTCTGATCAAGGGACTGAGGTAGTTGGTTCACCACTTGGTTCTCCTAAGCACCAGCCTCCATCTCAACCTGAACATGAAGGATCCCCTCCACATTCTGAAGAAGCATCTATTATGGGACTTTTTTATGAAATGGTCAGAGAAGAGCAAGCAGAAAAAGAGACAGCAGCAGCTCAAGCTGCTCAAGCAATGACTTCAGGAAAGGGAGCTGCAGAAAAAAGAAAGAAGAAAAGGAAAACAACAACAAAATAGACAACTTCCGTTTCTAAGACTCAACCACTTGCCATGAGACAGAAAAAGACAGTAAGAAAACCAATTCCTCCAACGCCAAGGAAGTCTTCACGATTGGCAGAAAAGCCAAAGTCACCTCCTGCAAGCACTCTTCAAGCCCCTATAGAAGTCTCAGATCAGGGAACTCCAGAAAAGACTACAAAGACATCTCATCAGCAGACTCTAGAAGCAACCTCTCAAGCTTCTCTGAGACCACCCTCTCCTTTTCCCTTAAATCCTTGGTGGGAACAGACTATGTCCCCTGAATCAACACCATCTCCTTCTGAGCACTGACACCTTAGCCCCCTCCTTGATGATGATAAAAAGGGGGAGTAGTATTTTGAAAAACAAAAATCTCAAGGTAAAGGTACTAGACTTCTAGGGCAGATAAGTAGCAAAAACAGGACTAGGGGTAATTCTGGAACAATTTTTCTGGTTATTAGCTTGTTGGAAATCAATGCCAAAATGGCATTCAAACAATGCTTTTAATTTCAGTTGACTTTATGAATATCCTGAATATGCTTATTGATGATCGTTTGAAATGCTTGAATTGTAAAAATGATATCTATAGGATTTTAAAGCCTGACTGAAAATTTATCTGATGACATTGTGCAAAACTGCTATAATTTTTTGATATTGTGCTGATATTGAGTTATTATGTTGTTAAATCATCTTTGAGACAATACTGCAAAGTAAAACATGTGCTTGAATACATATGAATAATGTTTCATAAGAGCTTTGCTGGAAAAATGATGGTGTAAATGAAATCTGGAGCTAACATGATGAAATATGAGCTTGCATGCTAATTGACAGAAAATTGTAGAAGTAGAAAATCTGATGAAATCTGTCAACATATCATTTGCTCAAAAAATCTGCATATGTGAACAACTTTTGATAAAAACAAGTATGTACAATGTCACTAGGAATATAACTAAGATAAGAACTTGCTGGAATAAGATGAAAGATATGCACACACTTAAGGGAAGCATGAACTTAGGGGGAGCAATCCTCATTCTCTGCAAGAACAAAAAAAAGGGGAATAACTGAATAGACACCATGCTGTTAATCAAGGGATGTTTTGTCATCATCAAAAAGGGAGACATTGTTGACTCCATTAGTTTTGATGATAATAAAACATTCCCATGTCATTTGTGTCTAATGCTTCTAACAAAGTGTGCAGGGTAAATGTTCATTAATGAGAAACTATTTCAATCTTCCTATTGAACATCCAAAGATGTGATTTGAATAAAGAACAAGGAAAATCAGTATTAATGAAGTCCCCTGATATGTTAAGGAAGATCACTGGTTGAACCAAAGTCAAAGTGGAGAAGTAAAAAGGTGAAGCTTGATGAGAAACAGAATCAAGTTAGTTGACCAAGATAATGGGGTTAGTCGACTAAGCGATCACTGGAATCTGTGCCTGAAATAGAACCAACTTAGTCGACCAAGGGAAAAATTTTAGTCAACTAAGTGCTCTTTGTCTACTTCATCAGCCAGGCCACTACAAGACAAGAAAACGGCTAGAACCTTCCCCAAACTGTTTCTAACGGTCATAAACGTTCCAACAGCCATCAGACAAGCTTTTCCAACTATAAAAGGATCTTCAAATGCTAAAGAATCAATTTTTGACAAATCTTGACAACCTTGGCTTCACACAAAAAAACACCATCACATTCAAGCCAAGAAGAGAAGCAAAACTTGAAAATCCTTTGTACTCTTCATTGAACCTCAATGCGTATTCTTTGTATCTATGTTCAGCACTTCAAATTGTACCATATAGATCAACCGTGTGATCACTAGGTACTTTCCTTTTCTATCTTTGTATTCTTAGAGTGAGTGTTTCACTTTAAGTGTTTGCATCAAGCAAGGTTTGCTTGGATGCTTGTAGGTTCCAACTTAGCCTTGAAAAGTTGGGGTTGGGTTCTAGTTTAGCCCGTGAAAAAACTAGACTGATAGGTTGTGGTTGAGCCTTGGAAAGCCACATTGGATTTTAGTTTAGCCCGGGAAAAACTAGTGATAGGTTGTGGTTGAGCCTTGGAAAGCCACATTGGGTTTTAGTTGATCCCGTGAAAAACTAGTGTAAAGGTTGTGGCTAAGCCTTGGAAAAGCCATTGTAAAAGCTTGGTGGAAGCTTGTGAATTCCACCTTCTAGTGTTTGATTTAAAAATCCTTGGTTGGATAATCAAGGTAGTGGATGTAGGTCTTGGACCGAACCACTATAAATACCTTGTCTATTGTTTTCATTGCCTTATCTTCCTTAGTTTGAGGTCAAGTCTCAATCCCACCAAAAAGAGCTAAGATAATGCTATTCACCCCTTCTAGCACCTATATTTGGGACCAACACACGGTGCTAACCTTGAGTTTCCAAAAATAAAAATTTGATAGAATTTTGAAAATTAGGTTACTTGGAGCCTATTTTAGGGACCTTTTTCATAGGTTTAAGGGAGAAGGCAATAAGCAACTATTTTGGAGATTTGGAGCCAAGAACAAAGCAAGAAAACAAGAGAATTTGAGAGAGAATTGAGATTGCAAAGGTTCAATAGTTAGTTTCTTTCTTTACTTTTGTGTTTTTCTTATTTTCTTTAACTTAGATTCATGGCTAAATTTCTTTGGATATTGTTTTTTTTATATTATGTGCTAAACTATTTTTGTAGCATTGTGGTGGATTTCAACATGTAGTTTAAATATTAGTTTCTTTTTTATTTGTAATGAATCGGTGTAGTTGTGCTTATTCAAATTTGTTCTTAATGCTTTTGATTGTCTAGCCAACAATTAACTGATTTGTAAATCTAATTGAGACTCGACATAGAGATTTTAGATTGGACTAAGGTTTGAATAGTGTATGTTCCCATCAGTTAGGTGATCTGATTCATGATTCAGATAAACATATGCCAATTGCTATACATAACCACATTAGGACACTTGCTTATTAAACTTAATTTAATTGATTCCTCTAGATATATAGTGAACTAATTAAGTTATGTATTTGTACAAGCAACTCGACGAAGACTTATCCATAGCTTTGGATTCTAGGTTAGTAAAACCAACTAGGAAAGATAAATAACAAGAAAAGCTGGTACCATATGAAATATTGAATAAACCCATAATCCTAGTTTTTTAATATATTGGTTTTCTCAACTTATTTATTTTCTTAGTTTATTTAGTGTTAATTTTTAATTATTTTTAATTAATTTTTCTTCAATTTTTGGATTACTTAAATAAGATTAATTTGTTTAATAATTTTAGTACTTAGTGAAACTTTAGAAACAAATCCTTGTGGGAATGATAATCTAGACTTATTGTCTATATTGCTTAATTGATATATATACTTGTGTGTGCAAATTCGACAACAACATCTATTAATAGATTCAAGTTAGAATCCTTTTAAATTTTACGCCTGTATGGCTATCTATCAATAGATGCCATGCATCTATCGATATATGTTCATCGTCTATGTAGTCTAAGTGCCAAACCATTCAACTATCGATAGATGTTCTTCATCTATCGATAAATATTTATTTATCGATAGATGAAGAACATCTAACGATAGATTAGTGACATTTTTCAAGATTAAAGGGCCTTTTCGCTTGTTTTCAATTTAGGGTGTTCAGCTCTTTTTTCTTTACTTCTTTAAAAACCGTTTGGACTTATTTGAACATTTGAAAACAATTTTGATTACTTTAGTTTGTCA
This sequence comes from Theobroma grandiflorum, assembly GCA_036013995.1. Classification (NCBI taxonomy): domain Eukaryota; kingdom Viridiplantae; phylum Streptophyta; class Magnoliopsida; order Malvales; family Malvaceae; genus Theobroma; species Theobroma grandiflorum. Next base: position 14,814,288 of record CP142126.1, read on the forward strand.
AATCAAAACTTGGACTTAATTAAACTTTGAATTTTAACACATAATAACATCTTTACATATACATATAGTTTCGAAAACCAATTTTCAAAGCATTTCTACATCCATAAATACATTTTCTAGAATAAATATTTATGGGAAATCATGCTCATCAATAAAACTTCAATCATTCAAATCATGCTTTCAACGTATTGATAATTATAATTTATAGAATTATTTTATTTCAATTTTGTTATTAAATATTAACTAAGTCTTCAGTTTTTAATTATAATTTACTTAATTTTTAGTTGTTTTTATATTTAGTTCATTTTTAAGTGAGTTATTTTAATTTTATGTTATTTCTTTTAATTTAGTTAATGTTTGCTAGTTTTTATATTTTTGGTAGGACTTAAAGTAATTGGGCTTAAATTTGGAAAGTAAAGTGCTAAAAGACCCAAAAGTCTGCTTGCATATACTTTAGTATTTTGGTCATATCTCGAGTTATAAAACTCAAATTACTGCGATTCTTGAACCATTGGAAAGTTAAGAGACAGACCTACAACGATGATGAGATCACTTTACCCAGTTCTGCCTCAAAGATAGAGAAAATTGTGTTGAAAAGTTACTGGATGTACTGTACCTGGAATAGCAGTTTGCAAAGACTAACAAGTGATTTTTTAGGCCTCTCATTATGTTTCTAAGCCCAATTAAACCCTAGGTCAACTTGAGGAAGTTTAGGTTAAGTTTGTTAGTATAAATAGGATATTTTTCAAGAACATTAGTAGACAACCTTTGAAGATTCAAGAAGTCAGAAGTTGAGGTTGATACTTGAAGATCAAAACAACAATCATTATTTTGTTCCTCAGTTTTTATTCTTCTTGTTACTTTCAATGGTTGAATTTTATACAATGTTATTTGATTTTGCAATCATGAGGAGCTAATTTTCTTTTTCTAGGATTGCAATTGAACTCACATGTAGTCTAAGTTTTTAATCTCTTTCTTACTTATTTTCAATGGGAATTGAATTATTTATTCTAATTTGTTCTTAATGCTTTTAATTGCCTAATCATCAATTAAATTGATCTAGGAACCTAAACAAATTTGAGAAAGGGAGTTTAGAGTAGACTAAAATTGGGATAGCATACGATCAAATTAATTGATTTGCGTATAGGATAGGGATATACCTATAGGCCATATGCAGCCAGATTAGAGCCTGAACTTAATGAGTCTATTTTAATTTCAATTCACATAGGGATATAGTGTTTTGGTTAAAACAGATATTTTTATAGAATGAGTCGGGAGACTCTTATAAAGAATTTAGGACTCTAGGTTATCAATTCAACCCATTGAAATAAGTTAAGGAGGAGAGATACAATTTAGATGAAGTGTAAGGGATATTGTAATCCTAGGCTTATTTAATTTGATCTTTTCTTAACTTATTATTTTGATTTTTCTTGTTAGTTTAAATTTTAGTTTATTAGTTTTATTTAATTACTCAATTTCGATTGTTTGGATAAGATTAAATTGTTCTAATTTTAGTACTTAGTAAGATTTTAGATTAATTCCCTATGGGATCGACGCTCTGCTTGCTTATATACTATCTGTTTGATACGTATACTTGTGTAGTATAATTTTAACTGATAAGTTTTTGGCCCAGTGCTAGGGAATTGTTTCTAGAATTTTTATTAATATTAATACCAAGCAATTTAGTCTTACTTCAAATTTTATTTTTCTTGTTTTAGTATTAGTTTTTGTTTGTTTGCAGGTATTTTTGGTCATTGTATGCAAAAAAGAAACAACTTGAATCTTGTTCCTTTTGATCCTAAGATAGAAAGAACTTTCAAAAGATATCGAGGGGAGAATTTGCAAGTTGCAGCTTTAAATCAGAAAATGGCTGAGGATAATAATAACAATGGCAATAATGCCATTAATCTGGTTCTCGAAGAAAATAGAGCACTGAGAGATTATGCTGTTCCACTTTTGCAAGGTTTGCACCAAAGCATTAGGAGACCTTCCATCAATGCGAATAATTTTGAAATTAAGCCAGCTTACATTCAGATGATTCAGTCTTCAGTTCAGTTTGGTGGATTACTAAGTGATGATCTTAATGCTCATTTAGTAAATTTCCTGGATATTTGCGATACTTTTAAATACAATGGAGTAACTGACGATGCTATCAGATTGAGACTGTTTTCGTTTTTTTGAGAGATAAAGCAAAAAGCTGGCTTAATTCACTACCTAATGGGTCTATCATTACATGGGAAAACTTGGCACAAAAGTTTCTTGCAAAAATTTTTTCGCTTGCCAAAACTGCAAAGATGAGGAATGATATACCTCCTTCACACAATTTGATGGTGAGTCCTTGTATGAAGCCTGTGAGAGGTTTAAGGAATTATTGAGAAGATGTCCACATCATGGGATTCCCGATTGGTTGCAAGTGCAGACATTCTACAATTGGCTGGTTGGGTTAATTAAAACTACAATTGATGCTACTGTTGGTGGGGCATTAATGAGAAGAATGTTGCAGATGCTTGTAACTTGTTGAAAGAGATGGCCTCCAATAATTATCAATGGCCTTCAGAAAGGTCGGGACTAAGAAAAATGGTTGGAGCCTATGAAATTGATGCACTTGGCAACTTAACTGCTCAATTAGCTTCACAAGTGGCTACATTGACCAAAAAGTTTGACACATTAGGAGTTCATGCAGTTCAAAATTCATCAGTAGTTTGTGAGATGCCCGTACAATTCTGAATCAGTCCAGTTTGTGGGGAACTTCAATAGATAGCAAAATAATCCTTACTCTAATACTTATAATCCTGGTTGGAGAAATCACCCCAAATTTTCATGGAATAACAATGCAGGGCCTTTCAATCCAAAATCCATCATACCTCATGGATTTCAGCAACAAGTTAGACTACTAGTTACTGAAAAGAAGTCCCACTTGGAAGAACTTCTCTTGCGATACATGTCCAAGAATGATGCTTTAATTCAAAGTCAAGGAGCTTTAATTCAAAGTCAAGAAACATCCTTGAGTAATCTTGAGACCCAATTGGGATAGCTTGCAAACTCCATCAACAATAGACCCCAAGGTGTCTTACCAAGTGATACTGAACCCAACCTAAGAAAAGAAGGTAAGGAACATTGTATGGCAATCTCTCTCCACAATGGAAAAGAGGTATGTAAAGAGGTAAGTAATTAAGCTTTAAATTTTGAGATTTCAATTCAATTTGGTGAGAAAGAAATTGAAAAAGAAGCTAAAAAAGAAATCGTGGTTGAAAAATCTATTGAAAATTCTAAAGGTAAATCACAATCTACGCCCACACTTCCACCACTTTTTCCTTAGTGTTTTCAAAAGCAAAAATTGGACAAACAATTCAAAAGATTTCTTGAGGTATTTAAAAAACTACACATTAATATTCCTTTTGCTGAAGCTTTAGAACAAACGCCAAGTTATCTTAAATTCTTGAAAGACATCTTAACCGAGAAGAAAAAATTGAAAGAGTTTGAGACAGTTACACTTACTGAAGAGTGCAGTGCTATAATCCAGAATAAGCTGCCACCAAAGCTTAAAGATCTAGGGAGTTTTTCTATTCTTTGCACTATTGGCAGTGTTAAAATTTTTAAAGCTTTATGTGATTTAGGTGCTAGTGTTTCAATAATGCCTTTGTCTATTGCTAGAAAACTTGGATTTTAGGAGATACAACCTACTACAGTTACCTTGCAATTAGCAGACAGAACAATTAGGCACCCAGTTGGAATTATAAAGGATGTTTTGCTTAAAGTTGGACATTTATACATTCCAGTGGACTTCATTGTGCTTAAGATTGAAGATGATGTTGAAACTCCTCTTATTTTGGGAAGACCATTCTTAGCTACAATTGGAGCAATAATTGATGTGAAGAATAGAAAAATAACTTTCAGAGTTGGAAAAGAGGAAGTGGTATTTAATTTGTTCAATTCAATTTAGTATCCCTATACAAATAGTTGTTATAAAGTGGATTTAGTCAATAAAGGTAAAGGTAACCCTATTCCACCACCTTTAATTGAGCAAGCACCAATCTTTGAGTTTAAGCCACCACCTATGCCTGTGAGACCCAAGCAGTCAGCACCAGAGCTTCCTCCACCACTAGCTAATTGTCCTTTCAAGATTGGACAACAAGTAATGATGCTTTCTCGATCGTACTTCAAGCTTTTTCCATGGAAACACAAAGAAAGATGGTGGGGTCCTTTCAAAGTAGTAAATGCTTATCCTTATGGAATAATTGAGATTTTTAGTGAGGATACAGGTACAATCATGGTTAATGGATTGAGCCTCAGACCTTATTTCGCTGATGAAGAATTGAAAAAGAAGGTACTTTAGTCAAGCTAGTGACTATAAACGAGCGCTTATTGGGAGGCAACCAAAGTTCCTCAACCTTATTCTTTTTCGTCATTATTTTATTTCTTGGGTTTTATTTTATTTTACAACTTATTTATTTACTTATTTGTTTTTATTATTATTCTAATTTTTTTATGTTTCCTTTTTGCAGGTACTTGGTTTCAAAAAAAATAAAAACAAAGCAAAAAAATTTGTAAAAAAAATCATAATAAAAAATTCAAAAAATAAAATCAGAGCCATGATCCTCAAATTGAGAAATGCGACCCTCAATTGTGCTGCAAAAGCAACTGAAACAGAATGTTTCAATGCCGCGGCCCTCAAAAGGAGAGTCGCAGCGTTGGATAAAGCAACAAAGAGGTAAGAAACCAGAATCATCAGCGCCGTGGCACTCAATCATCAGCGCCGCGACGCTCAATCCCGTTAAAACCCCTTTTAACTTTTTATATTCGTTTCTTTCATATTTTCTGCAGTAGCCAACATCACTATTCTGCTCATTTTTTTTAATTTTTCCTGCTCCTTTCCTTCTTATTTTCTGTAGCCCTCAACGCACAGCACTATTTTGCTAAATTTTTTTTAAATTTTTTTACTCCTTTCCTACTTGTTTTCTGCAGTCACCAATAACACTATTCCTCTCTATTTTTTTTTAAATTTTTGCTCCTTTTCATGCTTGTTTTCTGCAGCAGCCAACAATACTATTCTGCTCATTTTTTTTAATTATTTCTGCTCATTTCCTTCCTATTTTGCTACAGCAACAAACATCACTATTCTGCTTATTTTTTTTTTAAATTTTTTCTGCTCCTTTCCTTCTTATTTTCTGTAGCCCCAAACGCACAATCATTCTATATTTTTTTTTATTTTTCTGCTCCTTTCTTTCCTGTTTTCTGCAACAGCCAACAGCACACACATTCTCCATTTTTTTTGCACATTAGTTCACTTTTTTGCACATTAATTCTAACTTTTTTTTTATTTTTTTTATTTTTAATTTTAATTTTATTCTTTTTCTATACTCACCACATTCACTCCTCCCTCAAGGTGAGCTTTCTCTCCCTATCTCTCTCTATAATATTTGTGATTTTTTTTTTAGAAAAAAAATGTGTTTGATTATAATCTTTACCAATTTAATGCTTCAATTGTGCATAATTGTTAATGGGTTCTTCTACTTCTTAATGGTTGATGCTTAGAGTGCAGAAAATTTTGATGATTGGTGCCAAATTTTTGTTACCCATATATTGGACTTATGGACTTTTTGTTTGCTGGAAATTTAATTGATAAATGTTTTGTTGATGATAGTAGTTGATGGGTTTGCTTCAATTTTTAATGCTTGGTTGAGCAAGTAGAAATACATTCTGGAATTGATGGTGCAACAACATGCAAGAGCTGATAAGTCGGATGATGTCCATTTTCCTTCACTTGTTTTTATTTTGGACTGTTGTATTGTGAAAATTTTGATTCTGAGGATGATCTTGGAGGTGATGATGCAGAGGATTCGTAGTCTTCCGCTTCAGAGTTAGGGGAATATTCTTCTCCTTTTTCTTTATTTTCTTTTATCACATTGAGGACAATGTTTATTCTAAGTTTGGGGGTGGTTTAGAATCTAGTGGTGTCAAATTTTGTTAATTTAATTTTTTTTTGTTTAGTTAGCTTTAGTTTAGAATTTGTCTTGCATATATATTTATGTTTTGCATGTTTTATTTATGTTTTAAAAGAAAAAGAAAAAAATATTGAGATAGTTGCACCTTATTCACGATTGTCCCAATCCTAGGATGATATTTTAATTATCTGTTGATTCTTAGCTTTTGGGGAAGCATATAGTTATGATTTAATTTGATGTGATATTCTTGTGTTAACTTTATTTTAGAATGTGACTTCTAATAATTTGAGCACTATTCTCTTTAACTTAGAATTTTTGTGTGATTTAGGAAAAGTTTATGTTGATGAAAAAGTGTAGTGAAGTTAAAACTTCTAGAATTTGTTTGATTCTCTCTCGAGGCGAAATCTTAGATAACACTTAGGATATGAAGTGATTTAGGCCATCTTTGGACTGTTTGAGCGTTTTTGAGCCTACCTTGTTATATTTATCCTTAGTCACCCTTTTTGAGCCTAATTTACCTTTTCTTTGTAATTACACAATTATGTTAGCCATGGCCTTTCTATTTAAATCCAGCAATTTGAACTTTTCATTATTTAAGTATTTTAATCTTTCTAAGGAATGGTTTGAGCTTAAAGATAAATTGAAGAAGAAAAGTGCCAAAAAAAAAGTGGTGGCTATTAACAAAATTACCCCTTGTTTATAATTGTCAAAAATAAGTTTGGGGGTTGAAAAAAAAAAGAAGAGAAATAAAATGTGTGTTACAAAGGAAAGTTTACTTCAAGTTTAAAGGTGCTACAAAAAAAAATTGAGCTATTTATTTGTCCTAGATTGATTAAGTGCTTAAGGTGAATTTGAGCCTAAATATATTTTTTATCACACCTCGACTCTAGCCTTACATTACAAGCTTGATAAAGACCTATTGATCCTTGAATAAGTGTTAATCTACATTAGTGGAGAGAGAGATGAAAAGCAAACTTATGGGATCCAAGTACTAATCTATGCTTAGATTTGGCATAAACTAATTTGAATTGCATGATATTCTTTGTAAAAGAGCATTCACACACACATGGAAGTCCATTTGAAAAATAAAGTTTCATTTGAATTGATACATGAATTTAAGGATTACTTGTATGTTACCTTAAGTTGGAATTTGAGTTAATTTCTGAGGAAAAATTAAGAAATCATGATTTGGTACTTCTATCTCTCGTTAAAGGAATTTTTTTTTGAGTTTTCTTTTTGTGATTCTTTTCTTTTGCTCGAGGACTAGCAAAATCTTAAGTTTGGGGGTGTGATAATTCTATTTTATAGAATTATTTTATTTTAATTTTGTTTTTAAATATTAACTAAGTCTTCAGTTTTTAATTATAATTTACTTAATTTTTAGTTGTTTTTATATTTAGTTCATTTTTAAGTGAGTTATTTTAATTTTATGTTATTTCTTTTAATTTAGTTAATGTTTGCTAGTTTTTATATTTTTGGTAGGACTTAAAGTAATTGGGTTTAAATTTGGAAAGTAAAGTGCTAAAAGACCCAAAAGTCTGCTTGCATATACTTTAGTATTTTGGTCATATCTCGAGCTATAGAACTCAAATTACTGCGATTCTTGAACCATTGGAAAGTTAAGAGACAGACCTACAACATTGATGAGATCACTTTACCCAGTTCTGCCTCAAAGATAGAGAAAATTGTGTTGAAAAGTTACTGGATGTACTGTACCTGGAATAGCAGTTTGCAAAGACTAACTAGTGATTTTTTGGGCCTCTCATTATGTTTCTAAGCCCAATTAAACCCTAGGTCAACTTGAGGAAGTTTAGGTTAAGTTTGTTAGTATAAATAGGATATTTTTCAAGAACATTAGTAGGCAACCTTTGAAGATTCAAGAAGTCAGAAGTTGAGGTTGATACTTGAAGATCAAAACAACAATCATTATTTTGTTCCTCAGTTTTTATTCTTCTTGTTACTTTCAATGGTTGAATTTTATACAATGTTATTTGATTTTGCAATCATGAGGAGCTAATTTTCTTTTTCTAGGATTGCAATTGAACTCACATATAGTCTAAGGTTTTAATCTCTTTCTTACTTATTTTCAATGGGAATTGAATTATTTATTCCAATTTGTTCTTAATGCTTTTAATTGCCTGATCATCAATTAAATTGATCTAGGAACCTAAACAAACTTGAGAAAGGGAGTTTAGAGTATACTAAAATTGGGATAGCATACGATCAAATTAATTGATTTGCGTATAGGATAGAGATATACCTATAGGCCATATGCAGCCAGATTAGAGCTTGAACTTAATGAGTCTGTTTTAATTTTAATTCACATAGGGATATAGTGTTTTGGTTAAAATAGATATTTTTATAGGATGAGTCGGGAGACCTTTATAAATAATTTAGGACTCTAGGTTATCAATTGAACCCATTGAAATAAGTTAAGGAGGAGAGGTAAAATTTAGATGAAGTGTGAGAGATATTGTAATCCTAGGTTTATTTTATTTGATCTTTTCTCAACTTATTATTTTGATTTTTCTTGTTAGTTTAAATTTTAGTTTATTAGTTTTATTTAATTACTCAATTTGGATTGTTTGGATAAGATTAAATTGTTCTAATTTTAGTACTTAGTAAGATTTTAGATTAATTCTCTGTGGAATCAACACTCTGCTTGCTTATATACTATCTGTTAGATACGTATACTTGTGTAGTAGAATTTTAACTGACACGTATATACTAAATAGTTTCGAAAGTGTTGTATCCACTCACCTTAAAAATGTTACCTTCAATCCAAAAGTACTAATCTACTTTAGCAATTCTTGTGGAGTTTCATTTGTTCCTAGACATTCAATAATCATAATAATCATTCCTTAATCCATAAATCTCATAATAATCTATCTAAGCTTTTTTGAAATTAGTCAAATTCAATTACAACTAAATTTCTAACTTAAACTCACTAATCTACAAATACCCATATGTAGAAAATTCATAAATCCATTATTTTTACCTTATGTGATGTTTAAACAAGGAGGAATCCGTTAAAATCCTTTAGTTTGTAGAAATCAATAAATCTAAAATAATTCACAATATTTTCAGATTTAAAAACCCAAAATTTAAAGGTTTTAAGACTGAAAAATATCACTTTTGTTTTTAAAACTCAAAACCAAGCTCAAATCTTTCAAAAATAGTGATTTGCATGAAAAATAAGTTGAGAGAGCCTTAGAAGGGGTGATTACCTCTAAAAATGGGATGAGAGTGGATAACCCTAAGTGAAAGTGAGGTATTTAGAGTTTGGGAAGTGAAAATGCACTTTTACCCTTTTTATTTTTGTGTAAACGACGTCATCATCAATAAATCGGGGCTATTTATCGATAGATAGGCTTTAGGGCCCATTTCAAAAACTTTGTAATATCTATCTATCGATAGATAGGGGTCATCTATCGATAAATTTGACTATCTATGGATAGTTTTGGTCATCTATTCATAGAAATTATGTAGTACAGCTTTGAGAAAACCTTTCTGGATTGATTGATAGATGAAGAATATCTATCAATACATAAGCTCCGATAAGCAAAAATAAACCTTGAAAACATGTCTAATTGGACTCTTTTCAATCTTAAACTTTGTAAATCATCTTTGAACATTAAAACATGAATTTTTCAAGCTCAAAAGCTTAGTTTCAAATGCCCAAAGCATGTCATTTAATTGCTTACCTAAGGATTTCATGTTAAACACCATACATCAAGGTGGGATTTCACATTCTACCCCCTTATGAAAATTTATCCTCGAATTTAAATAACATACTAACCTTCGCTAAATAGATACGGGTACTTCGCGTGCATGTTGTCCTTGGTTTTCGAAGTTACCTCCTTGCTTGAGTGGTTACGCCATTGCACCTTGACCAAAACTACCTCCTTAGAGTGTAACTTCTTCAGTTGCCTATCAAAAATAGATATCGGTACCTTTTTATAGCTCAAATCATCCTTTAGCTATAAAGACTCGTGCTGAATCATGTGAGAGTGATTCAATTGGTACTACTGTAGTACCGAAACAAGAAATAATGGGCGAACACTAATATGATTCAACGGAAGTGCTAATCGATAAGTCACCGTGCCAACTTTCTCAAGATTCTCAAATGGCTTAATATACCTTAGGCTCAGCTTGCCCTTTTTGCCAAACCTCATAATGCCTTTGGTTGGTAAAATCCTTAAGAATACATGATCACCAACCTCAAACTCAAACTCTCAATGTTTATGGTCAACATATGACTTGTGACAACTCTGTACCATCAACATTTTTTCTCTAATCAACTATATCTTATCGGTGGTCTCTTAAACTATTTTTGAATTGAGTAGTTTCCTGTCATGAACCTTAAACCAACATATAGGCGATCTACATCTTTGCTTGTACAAAGCTTCATAAGGTGCCATCTGTATACTAGATTGAAAACTATTATTGTAGGCAAACTCCATCAATGACAAGTGTTGATCCCAAGCAACTCCAAAGTCTACGACACATGCTCCCAACATATCTTTTAGTGTTTGAATAATCCTCTCAGACTATCCATCTGTTTGTGGGTGGAAAGCAATGCTAAAATTAGACTTTGTTCCCAACCTTTTGAATTTTCTTCCAAAACCCACTAGTAATCATACTATAGTGATTGGGATTGACTAGTACTCCATGCAATAATAGTATCTCATCAATGTACAGTCTAGCATATTGTGCCACTTCATAAGTGGTTTTCAATGGCAAGAATAAGTTGACTTAGTTAGTCTATCCACAACCACCCAAATAGAGTCATATCTCTTACTTGTATGAGGTACTCTAGTAATGAAATCCATGGAAATATGTTCCCACCTCCACTTGGGAACTAGTAAAGGCTATAACAATCTAACAAGTCTTTAATGCTCTGCCTTTAATCTGTTGGCACACTAGACACTTGGCTACAAACTCTACCACATCCTTTTTAAGGCCTTCATATAAATACATCTTTCTCATGTCTTAGTACATCTTGGTGGTGCCATATGGGCTTTCTCTAAAATCTCTCATCTCAAATCATCGTTATCCAGGACATACACTCTAGATCCATATCTAACTAATCCATCAGTACCTTTAGTGAACGCCTATCCTTTCCACCCATGAGGATCTTCTAAAGCTTTTACCACAAAATCATCCTTGTCTTAGGTTTCCTTGATGTTATCCATCAACATCAATCTTACTTTAAAATGGGCTAACAATGCCTCAATATCATCAACCTCAAATCTAATGCCCATATCTCTCAACACGTGCATACCTTGCACCAATGATCTCCTCTCAATTGAGACATGGGCTAAACTCACCACGAATTTTTGACTCAAGGTATCCACCACCACATTGGCTTTGCCAAGATGATACAATATCGTGCAGTCATAGTCCTTAAGTAACTCCATCCATCAACGTTGCCTAAGATTAAGATCTCTTTACTCAAAGATATAGTTAAGACTTTTATGATTTGTGTAAATCTCACAAGTCTCACCATACAAGTAATGACTTCAAATCTTTAAGACAAACACTATCGCAGCCATCTCCAAATCATATGTGGGGTAATTTTACTCACATTTCTTGAGTTATTGATATGTGTACGCAATCACATTACCATGCAGCATCAAAACACACCTAAGTCCTACTCATGATGTGTCGTATAAGCCATATAGCCTCAACATCGGAGCTATGGTAAGACAAGTCTTAAACTTTTTAAAACTCTCCTCACATGCATTCGACCACATGAATTAACCACCTTTCTATGTTAACTTAGTCATAAGAGTAGCGATCTTGGGAAAATCATTAACAAATCTCCTATAACATCCAACCAACCTTAAGAAACTCCATATCTCAATTAGCGAAATAGGCCTTAGCGATTTCTCCACGACCTCAATCTTTTTTAGATCTACCATCATACCATACTCAGATAATATATGACCCAAAAAACTAACATTATCTAGCCAAAATTCACACTTGGAGAAGTTGGCATACAACTAATGCTCTCTCAAGTTTTGTAGCATAATTCTAAAGTGCTGCTCGTGTTCCTCTCAACTCTTCGAGTATACTAAGATATCATCAATAAGCACAACCACAAACTTATCCAAGTATGGTTTGAACAACTTGTTCATCATATCCATAAAAGCTACAAGGGCATTAGTCAAACCAAATGACATAACCAAAAAGTCATAATGACCATACCTTGTGCGAAAAGCAATCTTAGGTATGTCCCCATCTCTAACCCCCAGTTGATGGTATCTTGATCGTAGATCAATCTTAGAAAAACACTTAGCCCCTTGCAACTAATTGAACAAGTCATCAATATGTAAGAGAGGGTACTTGTTCTTGATGGTCACTTTGTTCAACTGCTTATAGTTGATATAAAGTCTTATTGATCCATCTTTTTTTTCTTAAACAATACCAATACACCCCATGGTGAGATACAAAGGCGTCTAAAATCCTTGTCCAACAAATCCTTTACTGGTCCTTGAGCTCTGTTGGTGCCATCGGTAAGGTGATATAGATATCATATTGGTGTTCTACACTAAGTGCATGTTTGGCCTAGCTTTTTTTCAGCTTATCTATCTCTTAAAAGCAAAAGTCAGGCCAAACATAAATTTTGAAAAGCTCTTAAAAAAAAAGCAACTTTTTTTTAAAGAGTAAAATTTTTAAAAAAAGAACTTAAAAAAAAAACTCCTGTGATGAGCTTTTTCTTCTCTTCTTTTAAAAAGACAAGAAAATTTTTTTTTGTTTCAAAAATATCCTTATCTATTAAAAATAATTATAATATTATCCTTTTAAAAAAAAGAAATACCCTCTAAGATAATTTTAACCAAAATTATAATTTATATAAAAAAGCTTATAAAAAAAAATTACCAAACAACTTTAGCTTAATTTTAAAAGCTATTATTTTTCATAAGAGCTTCACAATAGCTTTTAAACTAGAAAAAAGCCAGGCCAAATAGCCTCTAAGTCTATACAAAATTTATGTAGTAATTTAGGTAACTCCTCTGGGAACACATCAACATAATCTCCCTTAACTAGCACATCTGCTACATTACCCACATCCACTTAGGTATCCAAGATTATTGCCAAAAACCCTTGGCATTCGTGTCTCATGAATCTACTGGTGGTTATGGCTAACACCATATTACTCGAGGTCATGTTGCGATCTCCCTGAGTATAAAACAACGTCTCTCAAAGATACTCAGACTTTATCCTCTTGTGGTGACAATCCCCATTAGTATAGTTGGGGAATAACCAATCCATCCAAAATATCACATTAAACTCTAACATAGCTATCAATACTAGATTGGCTTGGGTGTCTTTGTCCTTAACTCGAACCATGCAAGCTTTATACTCATACCTTGTCATAAACACCTTACTGAAGGGTGTGAAAACTACTAAATCTTGCTCCTTCTTCGAGTGCTATATACCCAACTTAGATGCAAAGTATGGGGAAATAAATGAATGTGTAGCACTGAGATCATACAACACAAGTGCATCAATAAAATAGATAGGTAGAATACTGAAGACAATTGCATTGGATGCTTGTGCATCATGTGGTGTCAATGCATAAACTCTGGCCTAGCTTCCACCAATTGTTCCTTAAGGTCCAGATTCAGATACTTTACTTTGAGTGGCTTTACTAGTACCCTTTACCCCTAGATTTTTTGGTCTTTCTAATCGATTGTGTGGCAATAGAAACAAGCACTATAACTGGTTGCATTAGTCACTTTGATTGTTGACCTTTAGGATAGTTCTTTATCATATGTCCAAACAACCCACAACCATAACAAGATAAGGTATCCCTTCAACACTAACCTCGATGCCTCTAATTACAATTAGAGTATAATGGAGGGAACTAACAATCTTGTCTTGAATGTTGCTATTTATCACGACCTAATTTTTGGGCCATGACCGGCGCATGGACCCAATGGGTATAGCCCACTAAGCCCAAGCAAGCCTATTTATGTAACCCTGCTCATCATTCCATTATTACTCTTAAAGTCACATTTCATAGTTCCAACCTATAAATTTCTTTAATTATGCACTACAGTAATTAAATACTTTCATTTATATTAACTAAATATAAGGTTAACGCCAACTCATAGTGGCATTACCAATCACGATATACATATAATGTCTAAGACATGAACCTTAGTAGTTTACATCACATAAACGTATTCACAAACAAGAATGACCCTTGACCTTCAGTGGAATGACCATGGTGAAGGTGTAGCTACTGAATGCCATTGATACCTACCAAAAGGATATACGGGGACACCTCTATCTAGTTCTCAACCGCCTCCGGATCTAAAAACATGAAGTTGAAAACAATTAGTATAATCTCAGTGAGTGAACATAAGAAGGGAACAAGCAATTGGTAAGGAAAATTTTGGAACTCATGATGCATTTGTTTCAAAAAAGCAGTGCAATTGAGTTAATTTCTTACTAAAAACCCCATATTTCAAATTTTGATTAATAGCTTCAAAGTGTTGAAAAACCCATGAGCAATCCATGAAGTCAAATGGGTAAAAATATGTCAAAATCAAGCACGGTAACAAGCATGATAGCAAGTTTCTCGCTGTAGCGAGAAGCACTCCTGGTTTACATATGTTTCAGTTTTTCAAGCATATCTCGCACTATAGAAGTCCAATTGACATGATTTTTGGGTTATTAGAAAGATAAGAGCTGGGCTAAAACTTTATGTTCACCATTTTGCCCAGTTCTAACCGGAAGGTGGTCAAAATTGTTTCTAAAGCAGAAGCAGTGCATAGGAATTTGGAACCCTTTGAGAGTTATTGGCTACAGCGAGAATCCATTCTCGTTGCAGTGAGATTCAGGGCAGATGACAATTAAGGAGTTTTCACATGCCACAAAATCCATCCCTACCATATTGCACATCAAAGTGATCACATTGACAATAATCAAGTTATCAACATTCAAACAATCACATATTATAATCACAAACTTGCTATCACATATATATATAAACATATATAAACAAGTACACCACTCCACTTCATTCATTGTCATGTACACCCCTTACTCGCACATCATTACCGGCATGTGCACTGCCCACTCCGCACATGCACGGTCGTAATTATCACAACATTGTCATTCAATCGACATGTGCACTGCCCACTCCGCACATGCACGGTTACATCAATTACACAAAATTTCTTAACAATACATATCATATGTTCTTATATACATATCAGCATCATATATAGGTACATAGATTCACCACAACCATGTTCCGCATCATAAAAACATTTCACTAAAACCTTGTTCCCATGGCACTTATTTTAAAGAAAAGTTGGATAAAATCATTCAAACGTTTTGTTTAAATACATTCACATTCCCAAAAAAATTTTGAAATGCAAGTTCACTCACTGGTCTTTATTGACGTGTTGATCGACCCTAGCTTCGACTAATGTTTTGGATGGGGATGTGGAGCCTAGTTGGAACCTATCACATACAATAATATCACATTCAACCCAACTTGGCATTAATACCATTCCAAAAGCTATTTCCTAAACCAAATTCTACATTCATTTCTAACTAGCTTCTAACTATTATTAAATGGCTATTATTTGCACTACTCTAGTTACACTAAAATGAATAATCAATCTCAATAATAAAACACTCACAAATCTAATTACTAGGTATCATCAACCACTAAAGAGATTAACCCTAACTTATACTCACCTTAGTGGTCTTTTTAATTGAATCCTCTTTAAAGATTCTTTGAGCTAGTAAGTGAAATCATTTTCTCTTTCTCCACACATTCAGCTAGTGAGAGAAAGTATGAAATTAAGATTTTTTAAGGGTTTTAGGGTGAGAGAGTGAAAAAGCACAAAAAGTTCTATGAAAAAATGCACAAAAGCATGAGAATTTGGGTTAACTTGAGAAAATCTATGGAGGTTTCAAAGCAAGCTCCCATGGAAGGTGAGAAATGTGAGGAAGGAAGAAGAAGAAGAAGAAGTGTTGGAAATTTGAAGAAGTTACTAGAAACTTAGATATTTATGCCTTATGTTTATCCATTTTCTCACATAATTACCAAAATACCCTTAACAAGGTCATTTTGTCTTCCTCCATTTCTTTGTGCAATCTTTTCACTCTTTTGACACTAGGACCAAGTCCATAATAGTCTAAAAAACTCGGGTTCACAAAAACTTAAAAATTTTAACTCGAGAAGCAAAATGATCGTTTTGCCTCTATTGTGAAAATAATTAGTAGTTCTATCATCTTCATTCATTTTACCATCATTCTTTATTCGTTAGGTCTATTTAGACCTTAATAACATTAGAAAGCTACTTCCAAGAGCTCACCATAAGAAATAATGAAATTACCCTTGGTCTGTGTTATCGGGTCTACTTCTAATTACGAATCTATAGATATCGAGGTCTCACACTATCTAAGTGGTCTACCATCTTTCTTGTCACGCCTATCATCATCATTACCAGAACTTTTCCCTTAATGAGAAGACTGAGTATCTCTAGGTTGTCTAATGGAAAAAGATCCCTTACTACCTTTAGAATCCTTATGACTTTCAAACTTGGCCCTATTAGATTTATCTCTAGTTGCTTTAATCTTAACAGTCCTCATCTTTATCCTTTTAGCACAGTCCCTAATTGAGGCGTAGGAATCAGTCTCTCAAGAAGCCATTCTTTTAAACAAAGGATCTATTAAACCATCCATAAATCTCTAAATCTTCATCTCTTCCACTAAGACAAGATATGGTGCATATCAAGCCAATTGAGTACACTTAACATCATACTCTGGCATAGTCATCCTCGGAGTTTGCACTAGTGACTCAAACTCACAAACTCTAGCATGTCATACACTAGAATGCAAAAAGCTATTTAGAAACATAGCATTAAACTCATCCTAAGTAAGTAAAGCAATGCCAATTAGCTTACCTCAAGGTAAAGATGCAGACCACTCCTAGGCCACATCCTCTATTCAAAACCCAACTAACTCCATAGCTTGATTACTAAAACATCTTTCAATAGTGCAGACCTTGTTTATAGCATCTAGATATGCTTAGGGCTTTTTTGACGAAATAAACCTCATGAAACAAGAAGGTTTCAATCTCAAGAAATCTTAATAGAGAAATATCCAAATTGCCCTTCATAGTCTCAAATTGCTGATGATTATCCTGACCTTGTGAACTAGGTGATGCCTACATAATAAGTGGTACCTTACCCTAACGTCTTTGCCTTAGCATTTCTTTGGCAATAACTCTCATAGTTTGGCCTAAATTAGGCATACCGGTAGCAATCTGCTTAACGATCACACCGTTAGTTGGGGGGGCCTATCTTAACCTCTAGAGCCTCATCTTCCACATGATCATCAATAGATGTCTCAATCTTTATTGATTTCATGGGTCTACAATGTCTTCCATGACCCCTAACAATGGGTGTTTGTGGTTTAGTTGTAACAACAACCAGAATCTCATACTCTATCGTATCTCTAAAAGATGCTCAAGTTTTAGGTAGCATGATCACACCTAGACAAGAGCAATTATACAAGGGTCTAAACATCTAGACAAGCATAACCAGGTGACATCAATAAATTGGAACTAACCTTGGAAAACAAACAAAGAATCATATGCAAGTCTTCAATTTTTGATTTGTGCCAGGGTACATAGTTAAAAAACAAGATTCTCACATATAACTCCAACACTCTGCAACACAACTAAGAAAATCCTAAGACTTATACAACCTAGTGCTCTGATATTAACTTTGTCACATCCTAATTTTTATGAGAATGGTAACCAGCATAAGGACCTATGTGGGCATGGCTCACTTTGCCTATGCAAGCCTAATTCAAATATGAATGGGCTAGTCATCCATCGCATTCACATACATTGCCATTCATCACAATAAATCCACAATAAATCATCAAAGTCACCTTTTTATGAAACTTTTCATCATAAAGAGTTATTTCTATTTCATCTCATGTAATATTTACAATATTATGTCAACTGTGGTTTGGCACATATCCCTACCTACATTGCTATGTTTCATCCACCATAGTCTTATCACTAATACGCACCTTTATCCAAGGCTCAACATAATGTGCGAAAACGTAAATAAATATATCAACATTTTTTACATATTGCAAGTTCAATATCAACAATGTAATCAAATGACTTGACTCAACACACACTATGAAGTACAAAGACACTGAAAGGTTTGAAAGAAAGATCTAGCACACCTAACAAATATGAGTTAAGCTACGACTCGCAAGTGGTCTAGCCAAACAAGCTACTAATCTTAAACAAAATAGTGAAAAATAACGTGTGAGTCATAAAGACTAAGTGAATGAATACGGATAAGGGGATAAGCTAGGGGATAAGAATTTTTGCAATAAATCATAGTTGCAAAATAATTATGATAATCATGTAACCATAAATGCACTTGAAACTCACGATGCATAAACCAAAGCTTAACTTACAAAATGCTTGTTAGAAGAAAATAGGGAATTAACCAACGAACCTTTAAGTTCAACATAAAAAATTCAATCAAGAATGAACCATTTATTTCATAAATTACATCAATACATACCATAAGCAAATTAAGGAGAGAATGGGCACTTTCGCCCAATTTATCCCTATTGTATTCTTATCCCACACTAGGACTCATAAGGAAGGGAAAAGTGGTACGATGCCTAACTTAACATTATGGTATTCTTACCCTCACACAAGCACTAAAGCCAACATACAAAAGGCGAAAAGGTATTCTTACCCCTACGCTGGGACTAAAGCCAACATATATAAGGGGAGTGGATAGTACGTTCGCCAATTTCATCCTTGTGGTATTCTTACCCCCACACTAGGACTAGAGCCAATAACAATATAATCGAAATTTCATAGAAGATCATATCAAGATCAAGCATTAATACCAAATCACGTTAAACATATGAATCAATGAAAAATGGAGACCTTACCAATTCACAGTCATAATAATTATATTCAAGAACATTTTAATCATTTACGACCATTCTCAATCCTATATACAAAATTATCGTATGCACACTAACCCGAAGGCTGGAGTAATCGAGTGGACTACAATCATAAAAAGGGTTGTCCCCCTTGTTCAAAACTAATACATAATAGCATCTTTACATATGCATATAGTTTCGAAAACCAATTTTCAAAACATTTTCACATCCATAAATACATTTTCTAGAATAAATATTTATATGAAATCATAATCATCAATAAATCTTCAATAATTCAAATCATGCTTTCAACTTATAGACTAAAATAGTTTTGAAAGTGTTGTATTTATTCACCAAAAAGATGTACACTTCAATCAAAAACTACCAATTTACTCTAGCAATTCCTATAGAGTTTCGTTTGTTCCAAGACATTCAATAATCATAATAATCATTTTTCAATCCACAAATCTCATAATAATCTAACTAAGCCTTTTCAAAATTAGTCAGATACATCTACAACTAAATTTCTATCTTAAACTCACTATTCTTGTCACGACCCATTCTTTCGGGCCATGACCGACGTATGAACTCAATGAGCATAGCTCACTAAGCCCAAACAAGCCTATCCATTTACCCTTGCTTAACAAATTTATCATATCATGCATACACACACTCATTTTTCGGGGTGTGAACATAGCCAAATCACAATGGCATTATCGATAATAATATACATGCACTATACCAGTCATGTATTTAGCAATTTACATTGCATACACATATTTACATTGTTTGAGTGTATTCACAATACAAAATGACCCATGACTTCTAGTAGAGACATTTACAATAAAAGGGATCACTATCGAATGCCAGACACATACCCAGAAGATGCACTACGGGGACTCCTCGATCTAGGGTCCAACAGTCTCCTGATCTGAAAACATGAATTTTTATAAAATGTGAGTACAATACTCAGTGAGTGAATATTAGAAGGGAACAAGCAATCTCAATCAGAAAATTTGACAATCATAATGCGCTGGTTGAAAACGAGACAGTTTTTGATCTAACTAATATTTAAACCTTTTCCACTTACCCCGAGATTTATTTTAGCTAGATAGCAAAATCGACAATTATCGCTGCAGCGGGAAGGCTACGCTGTAGCAAGAATGAATTTTTGCTGCAGCAAAGTGAAATCATAACCTGTCGCTGCACGAGGGTTTCGCTCAACTGTACGAGGGTTTCGTGTTAACCCATTTTTTTCTCAATTTAAGGCAATTCACATACCATACAATCACACATATATACACAAAAACATGAGCAATCATATATATACCGCCAAGTCATCACTGTCTTTGGTGGTAAAAGAGACATTTATCTGAGCATTTGCAAGCGTTACGTATCGTTGTCCCTGCAAGCCCCTGGACAGCGAATCACGCTTCACCAAAGTTCATGCGTGATAATTTCTAGGAATTGTGGGCGTCACATGTTGCCGTCCCCACTTTGCTGAATTCTGAATTTTTAGGAAATTGTGGGCGCTACGTATCGTCGTCCCCACTTTGCACACCATTACAGGCATGTGCATTTCCCACTTCGCATGTGCACGATTATATCAAATTCACATAAATTTCTTAACCATACATATAAGCATCATATAGATGAGCAATATTCAACACAATCAAATTTCACATCAATAAAATAATATTTCATGAAAAGCTTGTTCCCATGGTACTCGTTCTTTTCAAAGGAGGTTGAATAAAATCATTCAAGTATTTTATTCAATTAGGTTCACATTTCCCAAAATCGTTTTTGAAATGCAAATTCACTCACAGGTTTTTCAAGAGTCGAATTCGAGTGCTTCGACTGCTAATCCTCGGGTGCGATTTTCTTACCTTTATCCGAGGGCTCACCACCTTGGCAAATAGCACAATAATTTAATTACTACATTGATGTTAATTAGGTATAAAATTAACCTAATTTCTATACGGATGCATAGAATACTCGATCGATCGCTTAAACGCGATGTTGACCTAATTCGGCTGATTACTCGATAAATTGGCCAATGCGTCCGATTTGATTCCAAATTGCACCATTCTTTTTCTAATACCTTAATTCACCACATACCATTTAAATAGTGCCAATTTCAGCATTAAAACTTTTCCATTTCTTCATGGAAAAATTCAGCCATTACAGTGCATTAGCACTGTAATTTTTCCTACTTAACTTTTTCACCTTAAATCGTCATTTTCCAATTCATTTCATTTCAAATGAAATCATTTCATTTTCCACACACAACCTAGGATATTCGGCCTTTGAAGATTCATGGGGAAAATCAAGTTTTTTCTTGTTGTTTTGCTTACTAACATGCTAAACTATCTCTAAACACTAACATAGTCTGAAATCAAGCCAATCCAACATTAATTCCTCTTCCATACCCATTTTTCAGAATTGAATTCATCATGATATCATGCCTCTCAACCATAGAAAATGGAAAGAAATGCATGAGTATTGTAGATCATAAGCAAAAGTGAAGAAATGTTACCTTTTTCATTTGATTTTCCTTGAAAATCACACTATTTCTTGAATTTTTTGGCTAGGTTTTCTTGTTTTTCTCCTTGTTTTCTTTTTTTTTCCTTTGAATCTGGTTTGTGCCGAATTTAGAGAGAGAAAATGGGCTTTATGACTGATTTTTTAGGCTTTAATAATAAAATAAAATAACTTGCCACATGGCATAATGCCATTGGCCCATTTTTTAACTTTTTGACTTTTTTTCTTCTAAATTTTTCCACCACATGATTAGTCAAAGTCAAGATGTGAATAAAAGATGACCATGGCTGGAAAAAAATGTTCTGGTAGTAGAAAATTACCATTTTGCCTTCGGGATGGTAAAATTATGATTTTACCCCTATACTCCGAAATGTACCAGAATCACATTATTTCTACTTTTCAATCTCAAATAACACTAATATTGATCAATATTAATCAAATGTGGCAAAAATATTTTCAAAAAAATTCCTGTTTAGTCCTCTAGTGGCAAAATTATCATTTTGTCCTTGTGCTCTAAAAATACCGAGAATCACAATTGTCACTATTAAACTTCATTTTATACTCCAATAATTATAATTGTATTTCATACAATTATTCTTAGTCAAATGTGATCAAAATTTTGCTTAAAATCACCATTTTATCATCAAATGGCAAAATGATCGTTTTGTCCCGGACCGGTTAATTTTTCCAATGGACTTCAAACTGGACCTTGAACTCCGAATCACTATTCTAAGTCATTTTGTGGGTTTCAAAATTTTCAAATTCCTCTTAGAATTTCTATTTGAACTAGTTCAAGGCTCAATTTAACTTAATTGTACCACTAGGTACAATACCGGTTTTTAACAAATTCGATAGGGTCTTACAGTTCTACAAATACCTGTGTGTAGAAAATTCATAAATCTATCATAAGTGAGCTCTAAACGCGGAGGGAATCCATCAAAACCCTTTAGTTTGTAACAATCAATAAGTTTGGAATAATGCACAATATTTTCAAAGTTAAAAACTCAAGATTTAAAGGTTTTAAGAGTGAAAATTATCAACTTTGTTTTTAAAACTCAAAACCAAGTTCAAATCTATCAAAAATAGTGATTTGAGTGAAAATAGGTTAAAAGAGGCTTACAAGGGAGAGATTACCTTTGAAAATCGACTAAAAATTTATAATCCTAAGTGAAAGTGAGGTATTTATAGTTTGGAAAGTGAAAATACATTTTTACCTTTTTGATTTTGGTGAAAATGCCGTCATCTATCGATAGATCGCGTCGATCTATCAATAGATGGGCTTCAAAGCCCTTTTTAAAAACATTTTGGTTGATATCTATCGATAGATGCATGTCATCTATTGATAGATTTGGCTATCTATATATAGATCTAGTCATCTATCTATAAATGTTCTTTAGGGCAACTTTATGAAAACCTTTCTAGATTGTATCTATCGATAGATAGGCTCTAATAAGTAAAAATAAACCTTAGAAAAACATGTCTAGTTGGACTCATTTCAATCTTAAACTTTGTAAATCATCTTTAAACATTAAAACATGAATTTTTAAAACTCAAAAACTTTGTTTTAAATGCTTAAAGTCTATCAATTAATTGCTCACCTAAAGATTTCTTGTTAAACACTATACATCAAGGTGGGATTTCACACTCACAAAGGCTGGTACCTAAAGGTTTAAGCTTTGGTGTACAAGATAAAATTACTTATGCATTAAGATTACTTATTATGACTTTAAAAATGCAATACTCACTCCAAACCAAGTTAGTGATGCAACCTAAACTTAAAACCAACCTTCTTGTCCACCTTAACATATTGTTTAGCTAGTGAATTCTCATTGCTAGGAACATGTTACAATGGCTTATATTTTTTGCATCAAGGTACCATGTTGTATAGAGCATTGATTAGAACATGATTTTTGTATATACTTAAAATGTTGGCAATGTACTGATCGACTATCTTCATTTGTATATGCTTAGAAAGTTAGCATAGTATAGATAGTTCATCTTGAAAATTGTATTTTGTGTCTAAGGTGGAAATGATTGTAAAGATGATAAACAGTGATATTATTGCCCTTCATCATATAATTGTACAGGCACCATCAAACATTTCCTTCGACACAACAGACAGGTGACCCACGGGTCTTTTCCTAGTTAACAATTAACTTAAAAATCATTTATTTTTTTTTTTGAGAAAAAAGACTAATAAACAATTCTTGTGACAAGCTAAGCTGGGTACGTACCTTCATCACCACTTTATCTGAAAAAAAAAGTTACAAGAAGTTAAAACTAATATTGTCAAGGTGGATAGCAATGTCAAAAGCAAGGGTGCAGACATCTTTACTAAAGCCTTGACTAAAGGCAAATTCCAAGGCTTTACCAAATTTGGGATTAAATTCCAAAGTTATAAAAATAGGAAAAAGAAAAAAAAAAGAATGTTTAGCTTTTGCCTACTATAGGTAGTAGTTTAATGGTGTTTCGAATTTGGATATCAATTGTTCAGAAGAAATTAAAGCCTTTAACTTAGCAGTTGATATCACTTTGATTGAGGTAAGATTCGAGTTTGTTCTCTTACCCTTTTTTAATTTCTTCCAAAATATACCAACAAAAAAGTAAGAAAATGAAAAAAAAATTGCAATGATTAGATTTTATAATTGAATTTTGGATTATTATTGTTTTGAACTCCAACAACGAGACTAACAGATTGTTAGTACTTGCACTAAAATATATTAATAAATTAATATAATATATAAAAAGATATATAGCAATATTTCAACTCCACTCGTGAGATAGTAGGTAGAACAACAGTTTTCAAATCTTTATATATATATATATATATATCTTTGACACTTGATTGGATATCATGTTTCATATGTTAAGTAACCATCTCAAAGCTACACCCGTAAACGAAGATTTTTGTCACTTTGTTCTTTTTCTTTTGCATCTTTATATTATTCATAAGATTAAATCATATGAATGCTTGGACTTTAAAAATAATGTTAGACAAACCACTTGGTGAAATTGACAGGGTTTGCTATGGCATGTAATGCAAGTGATAAGAAAGAGGTACAACAAGTAAAGAGCCGAGAGAGCAGGAGTGGGTATTTCTAGAGAGTTCGGATGCCTGTGGCAAGCGATGACAATGGAAATATGAGTGGAAAGGTGATGCCAAAAATGAGTTCAGTTTCCTTACATTACTTTTTTTTTAAATGCTGGAAGTTCTCGCAAGACCCAGCTATCCTGTATATATTTTATTAATAAATGTGAAAATGAGGTACAAAAGGGAGGGGGGCATAAACCATACCTTAAGAGTTACAAGAGATAGAGAAATATCGAGAAAAGTACCTAGAATGGAGTGTTTCATTTTATGACCAAATTTTTTACTATCGTCATAAAATTGAAACACTTCCATATTACAAGATTCAGCTATTAAAGGAAAAAGGAAAGAGCATAAATAAATAAGGAGCACTACTCCCTTACAAAGATTTAAAGCGAACATAAGGTAAATTAGCTCTATCTAATCTCAGGATACCTTTGAGGAGACCTTCAGCTTGTGTATAAGTCTACAAGTTTTGGTGTGTATGGCCTTGATTGGAGAGATGATCTGCTACCTGGTTGCCTTCTCTATAGATATGCGTGATCCGAAAAGAGAGTCCCCTCAAACATTTGCGAATAGAGGCGAGCAGGTACCTGATTCTAGAAGAACCATGATATCCTTCTTCAATCATCTGTACAACCACTTTTACATCCATTTCTATCCAAAGTCGGGTAACATTAAGCTCAATACACATGAGTAACCCTCTATGAAGTGCCATGAGTTCTGTTTGTAGTGAGTTTTGCTGTCCAAGGTTTTCAGAAAAGCCAAAGATCATAGTACCTGTGTGGTCTCGAAGAAGTCCCCCTCCAGCAGCATTTTGGAAGTTATGCTTGGAACTGCCATCGACATTCAACTTAAACTCACCTGCCGATGGTTTATGCCAAGAGAAAAATTCTGGTGGTTTAGAGGATGTCATTTGAAATTTTAACCCCCATACTTGGCCGATCTGTAGGTCTCCCTTCCATTGCCACTGTCGGAATTGCCTCCCATGAAAAAGTTGATGGATGAGTTTTAGAACTTTCCACACCACTCTGTTAGGATGCATGCCAAGGTTTCTGTGTTTTGCATCGTTTCTTTCAACCCATAAGAACCAGAATATAAAAAGAGGCAATAGTGTGCGTATGTGCCCTTTTTCTGAGTAGTCGCCAGAGTAGAACCAAGCCCATAAGATTTGAGGAACATTTCGGGGGTGAACAATGTTGATTTGGAAATATCTCAAAAAA
This sequence comes from Theobroma grandiflorum, assembly GCA_036013995.1. NCBI lineage: Eukaryota > Viridiplantae > Streptophyta > Magnoliopsida > Malvales > Malvaceae > Theobroma > Theobroma grandiflorum. The sequence goes on from CP142126.1 coordinate 14,840,048, forward strand.
TAAATCCAAACCTGCGTGGCGATCGGGCATTCCCACATGACGTGTAAGATGGACTCCTCTGAATTGCAGTGTTGGCACTTGGAAGCTAACTGGAAGCCTTTAGTTTTCAGTCGCAAATCCACTGGGATCCAATCCTGTAACAGCCTCCATAAAAAGAAAGAGATAGTAAGGGGGATACTTTTATGCCAGGATAAGTTGAGAGCTGGATTTACTGGCTGGCGTCGATGAATACTCTCCCATGCAGACTTAGTAGTAAACTGCCCATCTGGAGTAAGTGCCCAATATATCCTATCTTCACCGGAAGGATCGATCGGGATCTTCAGAATTTCCTCCACAACCTCCCCTGCCAACACACTATTCAGCTTTTCCACATCCCATTTATCAACATCATAAAAACATGAGACTTTCGTCATAGATGATGTGAATAATGGATATTGATTAACCAAGGGCTCTTCACCCATCCAGCAATCTTGCCAAAAGAATAGGTCCCCCTTATCGACTCGCCATTGGATATGTTGTTCTGTATCAAAGGAGCTGGCTAGCATTTGTTTCCAGAGCTGAGAATCACGAGGTTTTGACTGAACATACCTCGAAATTTGGCCCACACAATATTTCATTCGCATAAAACGGGACCACATGCTGTTACTTGATGCAAACCTCCACCAGAGTTTCATGCTAAAGGCCTTGAACACATCACCTAATCCTCGAATGTCTAGTCCACCCTCACTAGATGGAAAAGTGACTTTATGCCAGGTGCCCCAATGAATATGTTTAGTACCTGATGAGCCTCCCCACAAGAAATTGTTGAACATTCTGTCAATTTTTTCAACTACACATACAGGGGGTTTGAGGACCTGCAGGAGGTAGATAGGAAGAGAAGACAGAACACTCCGCAATAACGTTATTCTTCCACCTGGGGATAATATTTTGTTGTCCCATCCTTTTATTCTTGCTCGAATCTTTTCCACTAGTTCATCGAAAAGCATCACCTTTTTTGGTCCTTTGAATAGAGGTACCCCCAAGTATGTGATAGGCAGACATTTCTGTGTAAAGCCGATGGTTTGGTAGATGATCTTTTTCCTTGCACTTGCCATAGTGCGATGAGTGATGAAGCAGCTTTTTGACTGATTAATTCGTTGCTCGGAAATCTCTTCATATTCCTGCAAGAAAGATAGAATTTTCTGCAAAGAGGATTTTGCACCATTAGTGAAGATAATAATATCATCCGCAAAAGCCAAGTGGGAAACTGTCATGGAGCAATCAGAGAGATAATGAAGGGATGGATATTGAGCAAACAAGGCATTCAATCCTCGAGATAAATATTCCGTCGCCAGAATGAATAATAGGGGGGAGATGGAGTCGCCCTGTTTGAGTCCCCTTTCTGACTTAAAATAACCCACAGTCCCGCCATTGATCAACAGAGAAAACCAGCAATTAGATATACAACGACGAACCATGTAAATCCACTGAGCATTAAATCCAAACTGTTGTAGTATTCTGAAAAGGAAATCCCAGTCGAGCCGATCATATGCCTTCATCATATCCAGTTTAAGAGCTATATTTCCTCATCTTGATTTTCTATCAATCTTCCCAATAAGTTCCTGTGCAAGGAGGATGTTGTCACTGATCAATCGTCCTCCTACGAAGCCACTCTGATTCTCGGTGATAATAGATGGAAGCACCCTTGCAAGTCGGTTGGCCAAAGTCTTAGTAATGATTTTATTCAACACATTGCAAAGACTTATTAGTCTAAAATCGCTCCACTGTAAGGCGTTGTCAGTCTTAGGTAGCAACACTATTGATGTAGACGTGATTCCCCTCGGGAGGTCAGCCCCTTGAAAGAAATCAACCACTACATCCAGGAGGTCATCGGCAACAATGTCCCAGCATTGTTGATAAAAGTATGAGGAGAATCCATCCGAGCCAGCAGCACTATCCTTGTCTATATTAAAAACGACCTCTTTCAATTCATCTTTAGATGGCACTGCACATAAACTCAGATTATCATTCTTAAAAATAATGGAAGGAATCAATGAAGCATCAAACCTGTCCATATTACTCGGCTCCTTTGTCATAAGGGAAGAAAAGAAATCCACTGCAGAGAGCTTCACTGCCTCCAGATCCTCGTTCCAACTGCCATCCGAATTTTGGATTTTGAAAATCCCACTTTTGATTCTTTTCTTCTTGACTCGCATGTGAAAAAACTTAGTGTTGCGCTCACCCTCCACCAACCACTTTATACCAGATTTTTGCTTCCAGAATAATTCTTCCACGCTAAGACAATGATTGAGCTAAGCATAAGCTTTATTCATTGCTGCATGATTCTCCACTGACTGTTCTTGTTGAAAAACTAACTCGCAGTCTGCAGCCCTCTGTTCTGCCACTTTCAAGTTATGAAATATATCTCCAAATATCTCTTTGTTCCATTGCTTTAGAGCTTGTTTCAAGCGGCGTTGTTTTGCCCAAAAAGCTTGTAAGCCCAATCCAGTAGTGGAAAGATTCCAATTCTGTGCAACGAAATCTTTAAACCCATTATGAAGCACCCATGCATGCAAGAATCTAAAAGATGAGGGAGTTCTATCCAAGTTCGTAGAGCAAGAAATCAACAAAGGACAGTGATCTGACCCGTCCCTGTTGAGATGCTGTATACACGTAGAGGGAAAGAATTCTGCCCAATGGTGATTAAAAACCATTCTGTCCAACCTTTGAAACATACGGTTGTTCGTCCAGGTATATGGGTTCCCTTCAAAACCACCATCCACTAAAGCACAATCAAGCAAAGCCGTAGCAAAATTTTCCATCGAACCACCGTGTGGAGTGGCTCCATTAAGCCTCTCTCTTCTGTGAAGAATGACATTGAAGTCTCCCCCAACTATCCACGGTGTGTGAATGCTACCTAATAGGTTCCTTAAACAATCCCACAACACATATCTTTCTGACCTGGTGCATTTGGCGTAAATAAAAGAAGCTAATAGAGGAATTTTCAGCCATGGAATGGTGAGTCTAACGTGAAGACATTGTATGTGATCTAGCAGCACTTCACAATTTAAGTCAAAAGAGTGAAGCAACCATATCTTTTGGGAGCAGTTCATAAAAACTTTTTCAAATCCTAACTTTTTTCTGATGAATTCGGCTTTAGTAGCATCAACCATAGGCTCCAAGATTACTAAAATTTTTATTTTGTGCAGCAATTGTAATTTCTTAATCCTTCTTTGGATAACGGTTTTAGAAATACCTCTCACATTCCAAATCAGTGTACTAATCATGATCTGGTTCTAGCTTCAAAGCTTACTGAGATGGAATCCTCATCAGAGACTCCACCGTTTCTTTCCATATCCACTGCTTCCTCTGAGGCTAAGCTGAGAATTTTTTCAATTGAAGCTACAGTGTCTGAGTGTCTCCTGTATCGCACTCATGGGTGAACTTCCAAGTTTGTGGGGTTATTATCTGAGGATGGAGGGATATCACTTATCTCTTTGATGTACATGCATTTGCCTGAAGCAGACTCTTGGGTAGGAGGGATATCTTCTTGGTCTTCCATCCTTCCTCGTGTGTACACTTCTGTTGGGTTGCTTTGAGTCTGTCTACCAACTCCCCTGATCTGAAATGCTCCTTGTTCGGGTGATGGGTTGTAATCTCCACTACCTTCAGCCAAAATCCTTGATTCCTGCTGATCCCCCGACTCACTTTTTGGGATTTGTTGGCCACTCCCATGCGAAATATCCATTCCTCTCTCCAAAGTTGACTTCAAATAATTTTTTTTTCCATTTATCTGTGTTTGCGTAAATTTTTGGCCCAATGTCCCATCTCCCTCTACATGCATTATGGGTTCTCTGTTGCTCATACCCGTTGCACTCATGAATGGGTCTCGCTGGTCTGTCTCTGTGATGGAATGGTAGGCCACCAGTCTGTCTGCTGTTGGTGTCCTCTTAGTCAGCTGGGCACAACTTTCTTTATTATTCTTTCTTTCCTCGTCTCTTGTTTGTTCTGACATGCTCATTCCAGTTTTTGATAGATTGTCGCTGCTTGCTATCTCATTTTGGTCCTTCCTCTGCTGAGGTGGCATGTCCCTCTTGCCACTTGGTCCATCATTTGTTTGTCGTTGTTCTGCGTTCCCATGTTGGCAGTGTTTTTCGCCCGTGTCTTCCCTCTTCGAGCCCCGTTGGCCATGTTCTACATTCGATTTGGTTGTTGGAGTTACCGAGGGTCTCACGACATTGCCATGTGTTGGAACTTTTAAGATCCCGGTCCCATCTTCCTTGCCATGCACTTGCAATTCTTCATTCCTCATGCCTAAAGTCTCGCCAGTTTGTACTATGGCTGCTGGGGCCATGCCCATTTCACCCGTGGGCTGACTTATGGGGACCCTTTGACGCGACAAAGGGGATGGGTCTTGCTGTCCTGTCGTTGGGCCCCGCGGGGAAGTGCTGCCAGTTAATATATTTTCTGTCGTTGTCCCATATCCATGCGTAGTTACTGTTGATTGTACCCTTGGCCTTGTTGAAGATTCAAAAAAATTCTTTTTAATTCTCTCTTCTCCACTTGTCCGGGTAAAGGCTTGTCCCGATGTATCTTCACCTGCTACGTATGCTGCCATCACTCTTTCACCTGTCCCCGTGGCTTCCTTTGTGTGGTTTTGCTGGTTCGGCTTGGTGTCAAGGCTTTCAATACTTTCTATTGACATAGAATCCATAACCAGTACTTAATTCTTATATTTGTTGTAAATTTTGTATGCATATTATATACATGAATGATGATAATCAATATATTGAAAAATAATAAATAAAAATGTATAATATTTTAAAAATTTTTTGAATTATAAAATAAAATTCAAACAAATCATTATTTTTCGATAGCATTTAATCAAACATTTATATTTTTATTTTATGTCAAATAAGTCCTTATAGCTAATAAATGATTAATTGTCATTGATTAAAATGCCATTTGTCATTTTGTATTTGCGTGATGCTAACGTGGCACTAATGTGGAAAGTAAAAAATGTCACATGACTCTATCATTATATTGTTGGGATGATCCCTATAGCCAATTGGGATTGGTTAAGGCTTGATTCCAATCATGCAACAACATCATTCATGTTGAATGATTAAAGGTTTTCGTTCATCAATAAGACATCAATTATAACAAGTTATAAGTCTAATTGGATGAAGTCCATGAGCTTAATATGCTTTGCAAGGGAACTGTAATGTATTGCAGTTATGAGATCCTTATGCATCAAAGCGTAATCTTAAAATGTTCCTAGTCAATGTATCATTGAGACTGGACATTAATGATACCTAGAGACTGGTACATTCTATGTTTCTTACTTGAGAAGTAAGCAACCAATCTCATAGGTTGAAGTATAGAGATACTTGGAGCTAGAATGTAAGTGCTTGCCTAGGAGAGCAAGTTCACTAAACATGACCTGCCATGTAAAGTGCATTTGGTATTTCACCCAAGTGTCTATGTAATACTTCTCATGTGTCAATTGTGTAAATACTCCTTAGACTTGAGACACTAGGTTGTCTTATATGTGGAATGCTATGCTTTGATTTCATCTCTACGGGTGCCTAACCAAGGATGCCAAAACAAGATGCTTTTGGGTATAGCATGAAGCATGTGAAGGTAAATGGGTGGTCAAGACATGAATCATCACTCCAAGTGATGCAGGGGACATATCTTAATTGTTCTTGGTTGATATTAGCATATTGAAGTCCTTGGCTAAAGCGACTTGAAGATTATGAAAGGAGTTCTACAAGTCTCCATAAAGCTAATGATTTAATTGCAAGAACAAATACATAGATCAATAAGAGTAGGCATTGCACCAAACTCTTATAATCTTTGGGATATATGATGAGGGAATGAATTACACTGATAAATTGTACACTGAAAGGTTGTCAAAGAATCCTTTAACTCTCCTAACAATTATGTGGCCATGATACATTGCTAGATGCCAATCATGGTCTATGGAATTGAATTAGTTAATTTAAAATTGAATATGATTCATTTAAATTAATTAACTAATAATATTATAATTCAATTCCATTGCCAACATGTTAGGAACCTAACGGGTTAGACACAAAGGTTGCAATTTGGATTAAATTGAGAGTGTGATGATTTAAGTTAGACTTAATCAAATTCTAGGTTTTAATTACGAAGGACCTAATTAATAGAGTTTAATTACGTATTGGTTAAATATTATAATTGTTATAATATTAAGGACTTATTTTGAAAATTTTAAGAAGTTAAACCTAAATATAAATATCACATTATAGCCACTCTTTTTTTGAAAGAGAAGAAAACAAAAAAAAAAAAAAGGATTTTCCTCTTGAATGATGCCATTCTTGAGAAATTTATTTGTTTCTTTGAAAATTTCTCATTTGATTCTTTGTTGGAAATCAAAGAGGAAAAAAGGACAAATTGTTGTCCACTTGCTAGCACAAGCCTGTGGTATAAAGCTCTTTCCTTGATAAGGATCTGTTGCAATCATGTGTGCATCGTTGGAGGTCAAGCGATTGAGTGGCTAGGATTCTTTTACACAAAAAGGTGTTCACATTTTGTCACCAAAAGGAATCCATTAGATTACAATATCTCTTGGAAAGGTAAAACCTTTTCTAATTTTATATGGTGCTTAACTTTGCATTAAACAACCAAGGTGATCCAATGGTAGGAGACATGGTTTTATTTTATTATAATTTTTTTATCCTGTTATGTTGATGCTCTAATCATGCCATTTCTAGCAGTGGTATCAGAGCCATCCTTGGTTCAATTTTAATACATTGTTTATATCTATTGTTGTTAATGCCTTGTTGAAAAGGAATATGAGGTGTTCGGGTTTTGTTCTACACAAAGTAGTAAGTTTTAAAGTTTTACAATTTGTTTTGGTTATTTTGATTTCTAGATAGATTTTAATTGTAAAATTTAAAATTTATTTGGTATAATATTAATCTCATTTTAATGTCAAAATATTGCAGATTAACAAGTGCATGAGATGTACAAATTAATTTAGCAAATAAAGATTTGATCTCATGATATTATGGTGTGATTCAAATGGCAGAATTCGATTCTGTCCAGCCATGGTATTGGTCCATTTTTAGATATAAAAGTGAGGTTTAAGTGCTTCATAAATTGTAAGAAAATTAAGGGATCAATACACATTGGAAATGTTCCAAGATGGGTGATTATATGCAGCAAATGGTGGAGGTAAAGCTACCAAAACGTGGCTGAAACAACTGCTATTTATGGCAGTTACAGTCACGGTTTTGTTTGGCTTGACAACCAAGAAAGGCCTAAATTTGTGTAATCAGTTGCACCAATTGGCTGAGGATTTTTTTATGGAAAGGTTCCATAAATTATCCAAGTTGTTGTCAAGAATTTTAAGGATTTAAATCCCTAGAATTAAGCCTTCATAATACTGAGTTGGTGGAGCCAAAACTGTTGCTGCCTCTGCAGCAACAAGCCACGGATTTGAATTTTTTTTTGACAACCAAAACCTTTTCCTAAAATCCTAGAAAATTACTATGAAATTGCTCCATAAGTTTTCTATCAAGAAAAATTTAATTGGGAATTAAATTCCTGATTTTATGCCACCAAATAGCTTCAAAAGAAAGACAAAACTAAAACTGCCTCTGCAGATAAAGGTCATGGTTTTGAATTTTTTGACAGCCAAAAACGTATCCTAAAATCCTGAAAAAATATTATGGAATGACTCCATGAGTTATCTATCAGCATAAATTTTATTAGGAATTAAATTTCTAAGTTTAGTCACAAAGAATTTCAAAAACCAATTCTACCTCCTGCAGATAAAGGTCACGGTTTTTTAATTTTCTGAATAGCCAAATCAATTCCTAAAATCCTGAAAATTTATTATGGAATAGTTCCATGAGTTAGCTATCAGGATAAATTTTATTAGAATTAAATTTCTAAAGATAGACCACTATAATGCCACGTAATTAGAGCATGTCTGCTGCTGTCTGCAGCAGGACATTGTCTTGGTTAAGACATAGAATTTGTCCAAATTTTACACTAATAAATAATCAATTAAATTAGTTAATTGGCTGATGATAAGTTATGGAATTGGTTTCATAAGTATGCTGATTTTTTGAAACATTTAATTTAAGGAATATGATTCCTAAAATTAAAGATGTCAAAGATGATGCATCAACATCCACAAATAAAGAAATGTGATTTCTAAAATTATGGAAGTTAAAATATCTTTATTAGCAAATTAAATATTTATGGAATATGTTCCACAAAGATTGATAATTTATTTCATAAATTATGGAATATGATTCCTTAATTTAAGAGTGTCAAAATTTAAATAATTTAAGACTACATTAATTTAGGAATTAGATTCCTAGGAGTAATGGGAGTCTAAATATTTATGGACAAATTTTGTTTTGAATAGACTTCTTACAAGAATATAATTCTAATTTGACATTAAATTTAAAGGTTAAATTGTCTAAGTTATTTCTTAATAAGATTATGTAATAATAGACATTCAATCTTTAATTAAATGAGATTAATAATATGCTGTGTAAAATGTTTAGGAGAACAAATTAAAAATGTTTCAATTTGTAATTGTAATAAAAATTTAATTCTAATCCTAAGAAGATTATGAATGGATAAATTACTAATTTTGATTAGTAATACTTGCCATATATGAAAGAAGTTTCCATATATATAGAATTAAATGGTTGCTCAAAAATTTGAAATTGGCAAAATTCAAATGTTGAAAATTGCTAATCTCAAATACCTTATATGATTAACAATTTGAATGAGACATGTCTTTAAATTTTATTCATATTGATGAATATATGTGGATGATTATGGACTTAGGCCCAATATGATTATGCTATGGTTGGATGTATTTTCTTGGTATTTTTGAAATAGGGCTTGCATGTCTTGCCTTATCTCTTTATCTCAGTTTGTAAAATTCTTTCCTTATCTTACTTCCCTCAAATGTAACTCGAGGTTTCTACATTCAAATATAATTAGAATTAGGATAGATTAGGAATTGAATTTTGAAAAAAATTGACGATGGAGATTTAGGGCACCAAGAATGACAAGGAGATTACAAGCAAATTTTGAAGATTCTTATATGTAATCCCCTAGGTTTGACTGTGAGATCTTGTCAAGTCCAACACTATAAAATATTTTTCATGTCATGCATGTGCTTGATAACATGCTTGTATACTTGGAAAGCCCTAAAAAATCGTCAAAAAGTTGGTAGTGTACATAGTGGTACAACTAAGTTGAATTAAGCCTCGAACTAGACCAAATAGAGATTTTAAGATGAAATTGAGAATTTTAAAACCCCATAATGAATTAATATGGTGGTCCGGAGTTCGAGGACTGATTTGGAGTCAAATTGGAATTTTCATAACGTAGGGGCAAAATGGTCATTTTGCCACCCTAGGTTAAGAATGGAATGTTGGAAGAGGTTTTTGACCAAGATTGACTATTTAGAACATAATTTGAGTTAAGAAGTGAAGAATTTTAATTCCGACGTTTTTTCGAGCATAAGGGCAAAATACTTATTTTGCCGCCCAAGGGCAAAATTGGAATTTTACACCACCCAACACTTGTCTAGCCCATGAATTTCATTTTATACCATGGATAATTATGTGTGGTGGGGAGAAATTGCTTAATTACTAAGTATTTATACATGGTCCAATGATATGGTGACACATGGCAAGTTTATGTCCATTTAACATTTTCCTTTATAAAGTCAATTGAAACCCTCCCAAACTCACACATATGGCCGGCCAAGTGAAGAACAAAGAAGAAAAGAAAAGAACAAAACCCTAGCTAAGAAATTCAAGGGGAAATTGGTGGATTTCAAGGAATTAAGCAAGTAAAGGTAAAATTTCTTAATTCTAGCTTGTGATCTACCTTTCCTATGCATTATTTTGCATTTTCTATGGTTGAATCACAAGATATCATGAAGGATTCATGGCTGATCAAATTTAGAGAGAGAAAAGATTTGATGGTTTATTTGATTAGATTTTAAGATATGTTAGTGTTTTTAGTTAATTTATCATGTTTGGAATGAAAACAAGTAAGAAAAATCACATGTTCTTCACCCACCCACCATGGCCGAATTTCATAAGGAACCTAGAAGTGATGATTTTGTGATATCTTGTGTTATTTAGGAAGGATTTAATGAATTGAGGTGATGAAAACCAAAAATGGTGATGGAAACCAAAAATAGTGATTTTTAAGTATAGTGCCTTTAGTAAACAAGTTGAATCACAATGAGAAAGTCTAGCTTGTTGAGGCACTTTGGTATAATTGAGATATTGGAAATGTAATGAGTATGTATTTGGAATCAATTTGGGTGATTTGGTTAGGAATTAATGATTTATGGTGTGAGAATCAAGCATGAAAAATTATATTGTTAGTGAACCCTTCATGGTCGAATTTTCCAAAAGAAAATATGAGGATGATTTTGCCATATTTCAAGTCATTTAAATTGTGTTTGATGATTTGGAATATTAGGAGAGGAATGGAATTATTTGGAGCTGAATTGGACGTATTGGCCAATTAATCGGGTGATAAACCGAATTAGGCCAATACCATTTTATTCCGATCACAATTGATCCAACATGTAACATCGTGTTTAAGTGACTGTCCGAACAACCTCATGCATTCATATAGAGCATGAAGTAGATTTATAATGGTATGACACAATATCTTGAATTATGTGTCATGTATTATGTATCGGTGGTGAGCCCTCTAACAAGGGTAAGACAATGTGATAGAGCATCAAGAGTATTTTGAACTCCTAATACTGTGAGTGAACTTGCATTTCAAACTGTTTTGGGAAATTTAATTGGGTTGAGATGAAATACTTGAATGAATTATATCTAATTTTTTATTTAAAAATGAGTCTCGGGAACAAGCCTTTGACAATTATTTCAATGTTATGAGTATGTACATTGTGTAAAGAAAATGAATACATGCTCATTTATTGTGCTGATAATAATATGTATGAATGGTTAATGTGTATTAATTACCAGGGGATTGTGCGAGTAGGGAGTGCACACATGGTCATATTGATGTAATGACCAGGGGATTGTGCGAGTAAGGAGTGCACACATGGTCATATTGATGTGATGACCAGGGGATTCTGCGAGTAGGGAGTGCACATATGGTCATATTGCTATGTGCGAATAGGGAGTGCACACATGGTCTTATTGCTTGGTGCAAGTAGGAGTACACCAAAGTTGAAGAGAATGGGGTGGTGTATGTAATTGCACGTGATTTTTTATATATATATGCGTGATATAGTGTGCATGATGGAAATATGTGATTGTATGGCTTGCGAACCTTGAGAAATTTTCCTATATTGCAAATTGTTTCAAATTGAGGAAAAAAAGGGTTTTAATATTAACTGGATGTAAATTGCCTTGTTTTTGAATAAGTGCATCATGGTTCTCAACTTTCCTTATTATTACTGTTTGTTCCCTTCTAATGTTCGCTCACTGAGTTTTGTACTCATTGTTTTAAAAATTCAAGTTTTCAGATCAAGAGACTGTTGGATCCTAAGTCGAGGAGTCCTCGTAGTTCACCTCCTAGGTAGGTGCTTGGCATTTAATAGCTATCCTTTTACCGTAGTTTTCTCCGCTGGAAGTCACGGGTCTTTTTGTTCTATGAATATGTTCATGTAATGAAAATTGCTAAGTTACATGTCTTGAACAGTATATGTATATTTTAAATCGATAATGCCATCATGAGTTGGTTACGTTCACACCCGTTGGAATGCATATGGATACATTCGTTGATAAGACGTTAAGCAATATAAATGAGATAGGCTTGCTTGGGTTTGGTGAGCTACGCTCATTGGGCCCATGCGTTAGTCATGGCTCATAAATCGGGCTGTGACAAACTTGGTATCAGAGCCCTAGGTTGTTTAGGTCCTAGGATATTCTTGTTTGGTCCAGCGGAGAGTCGGGTCTTTATGTGGGATCTTTGATTATGAACTATGAACCGCGACACATCTTACAATCAAGGAATCGCATAAATTCCCTATCTTAGAAACCACCTTATTTCCTTAACTGTGACTATGAAATGTGTTCAATAATAGGTGTTTGCTTTTGTCTAGGTAAGAATGTCACCTAAGACACGGGCTGTCCTAAGACGGATGGGGGAGCAAGATGCCTCTTGTCATGACCTGAAACTCCCATTGAGCTCGTGACAACCGTCGCGACGTTCTGATAGGCACTCATTATCTGGAATGCCAACCGGAATCCCGCAAGGCTTAGCATCAGCTTTCGCACCTCCCTGGTGAGCAATAGTTATTAAATATCATATTTCAAAGAATCATAAGTTATTTCCAAATTAAAACACTAAAATATTATTTCTGGCTCATAGGGGCATTTTCATTATTTTTTCTCAAAAATCTCGAAACTAGCTAAAAATGCAGTACATAAGTAAAAAAAAACAAATTTCAAAATCAAAGATTATAATTTGCTTTCTAAAACTTTAATTTGAAGTAAAATTGTAACTATTAGAATAGAATAAAAATATTCAATAAAATATTCTATTTTCTTATAAAATAATTTTTATATAGTTATCGGTAAATAATCTTTATAGCGTAAAAGTTAAATATATTCATACATATTATAATACAGACAACAAAAGTATAAAATTTAATTTACAGTGACACGTGGGCCCATGATTAACCAAAAGCATTAGAAGCTGTGAACCTATAGTTTTTGATGATTCAAGTCTAATTGTGGTCCTTGACCAAATCCGCTAACCACGGACTATCCTGAGTCTGAAATGTGAGGAAAGGAGGGTGGTGAGATTATAAAATCCTTATGAGTTTATAAAATCCTTGTAAGTAAATAAATATCATCTAAACTATCTAAAGTTGAGTAAATGGAGATGATTAAATAAATCATCATAAAATGGTTCATAACATTTCAGTTCCTTTCACTAGATAAGATAAGTTCATCTTGTTCGAAAAATTTATATGGCTTATGGTTTCCTGAAAGCTTGGCTCATGCCAAAAAGTCATACTCAGTGACACTTTGATCAAAGGTGTCCGACCGAGACCGCCAAGGCTGTTGAAATTTCATAATTTCTCAAAACACAGCCATTCCTTGGCGTTGGCTGAGTCTACTCTCATGTGGTGGTTCGACGTGAAGTGAAATCTGTCATACCTCGGAGTTACCCTCTGCGCCTCTCATCAGAGGTATAATATAATGGGGTTTACCGTGCCCCTCTAAATAGGCTGGTCCACGGAAACCCGTCACTGCAGTGAAAATTCTATAACCCACAAATCAATCAAAATTTCCAATTTGCATGATATGTCAATTATTTCATTACACAGTCTATTAAGACAAAGTAGAAAATTCATACTTTTCAACACAAATATCAATTCAGCCAATCATGCCATTTTATCATAAGCTATTTAGTTTAGATCATGATATATAACACAACAAACAGTCTCCAATTATTCTAATTTCAAAACCACTGTCCGATTTCGAAATCAATTTATAAAAATTCATTTTATTTTATAAATTCACATTTTTCTCATAAAGAAATACAATTCATCATTTAAATTCATTTTTTCACAAAATCACAAAATTGAATAAAATTTACTCTAGATAATTGAGGCGATAATAAGTTTACTCACTGTTTCAGGAGTTGATGCACTCCTAGTCCCGGTCTTCGGGTACGATTTCTGTACTTTTTCTAGAATGCTCACCACCAATATCCAATACATGACACATAATTTAATATATTGTGTCATAACACTATGAATCTATTTCAGGGTCTATACTAAAGCATAAAATGGAATGTGGAATACCTGGATGACTATCTAAATGCAGTATCTTTTCTAAATTTCATTGTATATCTAATAAATCGGTATTGGCCTCATATGATTTTTCACCCGATTAATTGGCCAATATACCCAATTTAACTCCAATTAATTCTATTTTTCCCTCAATACTCCAAATCATCAAACACTAGATAAATGTCATGCAATATCACAAAAATCATCATCACATTGTTCCTTGGAAATTCGGCCATGGTGGTGCATCAATACTAAAATTTTTCCTATTTAATTTTCTCACCATATTTCACCAATTCCTAACCAAATTCACTTAGAATAAAATCAATTTCAACATCAACACACTACATGAAGAATTCGGCCAATGGGGTTTAATGTGGAATTTTGTGGTTTTCACGCTAAATATCATCATTTTCGATTTCTATCACCACCATTCATCAAAACCATTAAATCTTAACCAATTAACATAAAATGTCACAAAATTCCTTTCCAATATTCACTCCCTAAAATTCGGCCTTGATGGGTTTAATGAAGATCGAGTGATTTTCTTGGTAAATTTTCATGCTAAACATCACTAACTAACTACAAAAACTAAAGTATATTGAAATCTAACTAATTTAAGCATCACAACCTCTCTCTAAAGCTTTGACCAGCAAGAACACCATAATGAGATCTTGATTCTCAACCGTTTAAAATGGAAAAAAATGCACAAGAATGATAGATCTCAAGCTTTAATGGAAAAAATCTTACCTTTTTCACTTGTTTCCTTGAATTTTCCACACTTTTCTCTTGAATTTTGGTGGCTAGGGTTTTTGTTCTTCTTTCCCTCTTTATGTTTAGCTATGGCCGGCTAAATGAAGTGAAGAAAATGGGTTTATGGGCTGATTTTAAATGAAATATTTAAATGGACCAAAATGTGCCACATGTCACTTTTTTATTGGTTCACTTTTCATTACTTAATAATTAAGTAATATTTCTCCTCCACACATAATTTCTCACTTATCCACAATAATAATAAATGTATTTCATGTGTTGGACATGTGTTGGGTGGTGCAAAATTATAATTTTACCCTCGGGGTGGCAAAATGACGATTTTGCCTCTATGCTCCAAAAATACCGATAATTAAAATTTTTCACTTCCTAACCCCAAATCATACTCCAATTAGTCAAATGAGGTGAAAATCTTTTTCAAAAATTCCCATTTTATCCTCAGATGGCAAAATTACCATTTTACCCTTGAACCATGAAAATCTCGATTTGACTCTAAATTGATCCTCGAACCCCGAATCATCATTTTAAGTTATTCTTGGACTTTAAAATTCTCAATTTCATCTTAAAATCTTCATTTGAATTTGTTCGAAGCTTAAATCGACTTAGTTGGGCCTCTAGTCACAATATTGACTTTTAATGCCTTTACGAAGCATTCAAGTATGCAAACATTCCATCCAGCACATGGATAACATGGAATATATGTCATAGAGTCGGGTTTTACACCCTTACTGAGATGATTGGGTATCCACCCTTAGGGGGCGAGGTAGATGTGGCAAGGCCACTAGGCCGGTGAGGGCGAATATGCTTGAGAGTAGTAGAGAGGAGGAACAACCTTTAGGTGAGGTAGATAGGCCACCAACTAGGCGAATTACTATTGAGGATTTGACAATAGGTCTGCAGGGAGTCAATCGAGTTGTAAAGATGATGGCAGCCCGTACGGATGATATACCAAACATAGTAGAGGGGAGACATGTAGCGCAAGTGTCCCCTAGTTCACAAGGCCAGATCGACCGCCAACCTCTAGAGGGTGAAAGAGGTCAAGTAGAGGTTTCACTTACTGACTTTCTGAAGCTTAAGCCTTCATCGTTTACTAAGTCAGATACATCGAAGAAACCTCAAGTTTTCTTAGATAAGATGGAAAAGATTTGTAATGCCATGGGATGTTCTAGCGTTAAATCAATGGAGGTAGCAGCTTTTCAATTGGAGGATGTAGCACAAGAATGGTATGACTCCTTACGAAAGGGTAGGTCAATAGATGTTGCACTATTGACTTGGAATGAATTCAGTACAACTTTCTTAGATCAATTTTTATCACTTAGTGTACGAAATGCCAAAGCTAGAGAGTTTGAGGCGTTGGTGCAAACTCTGAGTATGACAGTGTTGGAGTAGGATATAAAATTCACACATCTATCTCGATATGCACCTTATTTAGTTTCCACCGAGGAGATGAAGATCCAAAGGTTTATGGATGGGCTGGGGGAATCATTGTTTAAGGTTGTGGCTCTTGAGATTTCAATACTTACTCTGCAGTAGTGGATTGTGCTCATCGAATTGAGATGAGGAGCAGTGAGAGTAGGGCTGCAAGAGATAGAGTAAAAAGGACCAAAACAGAGGGTTATCAAGGTCACAGAGATTTCGACAGTGGGATTTCATCTTCTAGCCATCAAGGCTCACAGAGGGGATCAAGGTTACCCTAATGGGGGAGTGATGTGGCGAGTGCTAGTGTTGGGTCAGGGCAGAAAACTTTTAGTGGAAGGAGGCAACAACAAGTGCAACTACCTCTCCCTGGTCACTGCCGGCGTTTGAGACTTCTGGGAAAGACCCGCCAAGTCTTGAACAAGCCTATCTCATATTGCCCGTTAGCTAACCGAATACAATCCTCATATCATATTTATACTTTCATATACTAAATTAAATCATAAATATAAACAAAATCAATACACATTTTTTCCTTTTTATTTACAAGTATATACACTAAAATCTATAATCTCTAAATTAACACTTATATTAAAATTTGGAATCCGTTTACAACTTAATAAATAAAGTACTACAACTTGACCTTTAATCACGGAGCGACTCAGAATAAATTGCTAGGAGATGCCTTTACCTATTCACAGTGTACCGAACGCACCGGTGACTACACGTTAGGCTAATCCCTGTATACAAAAAGAGAAATAAAGGGGTGTGAGTCTCATAGACTCAGTGAATATCATCGACTCAGCGAGTAGGGCATAGATGGGAAACAAACAAATGGCTGATTTGTTGAATATAAAAATGCAGGATCATAAAAGCAATTTGTTTCTAACGAGGGTTTTATGCCTTGTACCAAAATTTGAGAATTTCTTATAAAGCATCAACAATTGCTGCAATTAAATTTTTTGCATCAAAATACATTAATAATCATTTTCGAATCAAAATCAATAACATTGAGCAAGCTCCTGTTAAACCAAATATTATTTAAAATCATGTACAAATCATAGCTCGCCCATACGTTAATAATCACTGATTTATTTCACAAGAAACAAATAGGGGAGCTGCAAAAAACTATTTAATTCCATTTCTCACCATGCTAAGAAACATAATTCAAAATGTTAAAACTTATTTCAATCCATATAAAATAATTATATTTTGTCAAAAATAAATAACAAGGCTTATAACTTCTTAAACGCTTGGCTCGTGCTAAAAATCATTCTCATACTCGGTTCTCAGGGATACCTTAGCCTAGGGTTATCCCAACTGAGTCTGCCAAGGCTATTAAAAGTCATGTACTCATAAAACATATTTTTATTTATTTTTTTAAAACGTAGTAGTTCTTTGGCGTTGGCTGAGTTCACCCTCACGTGGTGGTTTGGCGTGAAGTGAACTTTAATAATTTTTACCTCAGGACATACCCTTTATGCCTCTACAACCGAGGTAAAATAATATACATACCCAGATTTTGTACCCCTTTAATAGGCTAGTCCACAGAATCTGCCACTGTAGTGACCATTCAATAACCCACCAATTCGATAAAAGTTCAACGGCATGGCATGACAATTATCTCATTTATAACCCAGCCTATCAAGGCTATCAACAGTTCATAGATTCAGCTTATCATAAAACCAACCATTCATGCCAATATTGCCATAAGCCATTCAATTTCAAAACAAATTAGGGATCTCATTTCATTTATGAAAACTGTCTTAAAATCATTTATTTCCTTGAAGTATCGTTTCAAATTTATTGGCAAACATTCGATATAACAATCATAAAAATCTATCGTTATGTTTATAAAATAAAGTTTAATTCATAATTCATAAAATATCGAGTATAAGGAAATTAAACCTCGTAATCATGTATGCACATTACACAGATATATAAGGCACAATTTAGGAGATAAATCGAGTTGAAAAGCTTGTTTCCTATTTTTAAACGCTTTACGTATAATTTATATATATATATATTCAAAACAATTTCTAAAAATAACTTGCATTCACAGTTTCTTAAAATTCTACCAACTCATGCTATTCATAAATTTTGCACTTTACGTAAAATATACGTACATGTATATATACGTAAAATATATGTACATGTATATAAAATTTTTAAAATTTTTAAAATATACGTAAAATTACTTCACTATTGATTTGTATGCGTAAATAATTATTCCTATTTATCGGTCACGTATTACGTTCGGCACGCCTCTACGATCAACTTTCTTAGCAACAATTTAAATTCAACGTGCTTAACCACACATTCGTATGGGTAGCAACTTAATTAAAAATTCCTCAAGCAACTTGCATATTTTTCATCTAAAATATGCACAATATTAAACTACCCATAAACCTTAAAATATAACATTAACTTACCATTGGACCTTCTCCATTTCTTCATTAGCTTTGGGCCCCTCTCCATGGGCTTCTCTAATTTCTTTCCTATTTGGGCTAAGCCCATTTTATTTCTTTTGTTGGGCCATTCCTAGTTATCTAATAGCTATTGGGCCATGCCTATTTATTTAATAGCTATTGGGCCTAGCCCATTTATTTTCTACTTGGGCCATGTCCACATTTTTTTTCTTTTTTTTCTTTTCTTTTTCTTTCTTCCATGTTCTTCCTTCTTGGTTCTCTTTTCCAGCCGAGCTTCCTCTTTACCATCGTGGCCTCCTTTCTCAACCACCGTGGCCTCCTTTCTCTACCACCATGGCTTCCTTTCTCCACCACCGTGGCCTTATTTTCTCACCCTTTTTGCTGCCATTTTCAGCTCAAAAAAATAAGCTCTTATACTCCCTTAAAGTGAAAATTTTTCAGCTTTGTTTCCTCCCTCAAAGTGCAGAATTTTTTAGCTTTCTTCCTTGCTCAAAGTGTAGAATTTTTCAGCACCAAATTCAGCAGCTAAACTGCTCACTTTCCACCTCAAAATTCATCAAATTTTCAGCTTAAATTTTCAATAATAAAACCTCCAAAAATCAGTAGCAACTTCACACAATTTTAGCAGTAAAAACCTTGAATTTCCAGCACCAAAATCAGCCATAAAAATAAGCTTTCTTACTTCCAAAAATTACAACAAATCGTCCCACCAAGAGCAGCATTTTCTGCTCTCTTCTTCCTCACCTCATGGCATCTTTTCTCTCCTATCTTTTTTTGTCTTTTTCCTTATCTCTTTTTGCTCGGTTTTTCTCATCTTCCCTTTCATCCTTTCTCTTTTCTCTTTCTCCATTTTTTCCTCTCTTCTTTCTTTTTCTTCCTTTATTTCTTTTTTCTTTGACCGACCTCTGTTCTAGCTTTTTCCTTTGTCTCCTTTTATCTTTTCTTTGACCGAACCTTCTAGTCTTCTTTTTTTATCTCTTTTTCTTTGCTTCTTTTCTTTATTTTTTTCTTGACTTTTCTTTTTCTTTCCATTCTCTTCCTCACCATCCAGCCCTTCCACATTTCATTCTAACATAGCCTTTTAAGGCCTTACTTGACCACATGGGATTGAAATTGAAAGTCAAAAAGCTTGTGCACATTTCCCATCCGCCACGCACTTTTCTTTCTTTTGTTTTGTTTTTCCTTCCTTTCTTAACTTGTGTGGCAAATGACCAATAAAAATTTATTTTGACTTTTCAACACCTTTTTCCTCATTATTTATCATTCATTTTATTCTCATAATATTTTTGTTTCTTCCAAATAATTAAATTTACATACTACGCCTTAACTTTATTTTATTTCACATACCTCTTTCAAATTTTCATATTTTAAAATTAATTCTTCCGACACGTGTAAAATTCTAATTTCCTTCTATCTTTCTTCTCTTACACGTGTACGACCAAAATATCGAAATCGTATTTCAATGCGGTGTCACCATAATATTTTAAATATTTACGTACCGCGTTTACTTGATTTAATAAAATCATGCAATCTCACTAACGGTATTTCTTTCCAAAAATTCATTTTTACTTCTTCTCCCCCACTTAAATTAGTCATATCTCATTTTTCATGACTAATTTTGATAATATATAAAATATTAATATTTTAATATTATTTTATTGAATAAAATATTATTTTATTCTAAAAATTTTCACTTACCTTCTTTGGTCTCGAAACACATTAATATATGTCGGTTTACTTCCGAAACATCCTTTATCGTTCTTTAGCACACCAAATCACATCAAATGATCATTCGTTTGATCAATAAGATCTTATTTATGTCCAACGAGGATACGGGGTATTACAACAAGATTCAAGGCAGAGTAGTCAGGCTATTCCTTTCTGTGATACTTATGGAAAATGACACAGAAGACAATGCTATCTTACTACAAGGGCTTGTTTTAGTTGTGGCCAACCTAGACATATTTGAAGGAATTGCCCGATGGCTCAACAACCACAAGGTTCTGTTTGCGGTTCTACTCAGCCAGCTTTGTCTACTCCTTCGGTAGTTGTCTCAACTGGCCAAAAGGTTAGCGAGACAAGAGATAGAGGTGCTGATGCTTCCTCTTAGGGTAAACCATCTAGGTCTAGACGTCAAAGTTTTGCAAAGAGAAGCCAAACGGGGGTATATGCTTTAACTCCCTAAGAGGTTCAGACATCTAATGCAGTAATCTCAAGTACTCTTTCCATTTATAATATGAATGCTCGGGTATTGTTTGACCCTGGATCTACCTACTCTTTTATCTTTACATATTTTTCACATCGGTTGGGTAAGAATCGTGTTAGGAGAAAAGAACAATTAGTGGTATCTACTTCTTTAAAGGAGGCGTTTGTGGCTGAATGGGAATATAAGTCCTGCGTAGTTCGAATCAAGGATAAGAACACCTTAGTGAATTTAGTGGTGTTAGACACCTTGGATTTTGATGTGATCTTGGGAATGGATTGGTTATCGCTTTGCCATGCTAGTGTGGATTGCTATCATAAGTTGGTTAGATTTGATTTTTCCAAGCGAGCCATCGTTTAGTATTCAGGGGGATAGAAGCAATGTTCCAACCAACTTGATATCAATTATGCCTATTAGAAGGCTATTAAGACAGGGTTGTTAAGGTTACTTGGCTATTGTGAGGGATACCTAAACGAAAGTGGGAGATATAGACCAAGTGTCGGTAGTGAATGAGTTTGTGGATGTATTTTTCAAGGAACTACTGGGTTTACCTCAAAAGCGAAAGATCGAATTCTGTATAGATTTGATTCTTGATACTAGACCCATATTCATACCCTCATATCGGATGGCACCAGTAGAGCTTAAGGAGCTTAACGATCAGTTGGAGGATCTGCTAGATAAAGGTTTCATTCGCCCTAACGTCTTACCATGAGGAGCACCAGTGCTATTTGTAAAGAAGAAAGATGGGTCACTTAGACTATGCATTGACTACTAATAACTTAATAAGGTAATGGTGAAGAATAAGTACCCACTCCCAAGAATAGATGACCTGTTTGATTAGCTACAAGGGGCATAATGTTTCTCTAAGATAGATCTGCGATCTAGGTATCATCAATTGAGAATCCGAAAGGAAGACATACCCAAGATTGCATTTCGAACAAGATATAGACATTATGAGTTCTTGGTGATGTCGTTTAGGCTTACCAATGCCCTTGCGACCTTTATGGATTTGATGAACCGAGTGTTCAAGCCTTATTTGGACAAGTTTGTACAGGTGTTCATTGATGATATCCTGATCTACTCGATGAGTCGAAAGGAGCACGAGCAACATCTTAAGATAGTGTTCCAAACTTTGAGAGAACATCGATTATATGCCAAGTTCTCCAAATATGAGTTCTGGCTTGAAAGTGTTGCATTCTTGGGACATGTGGTATCTAAGGATGGGATACAAGTCGATCCAAAGAAAGTTGAGGTAGTGGAAAAATGGTCAAGGCTAACATCAGTTATGGAGATTAGAAGCTTTTTAGGGTTGGCAGGCTATTATCGTCACTTCGTCAAGGATTTCTTGAGAATAGCCACCCCTCTGACCAAGCTAACATGTAAAGATACAAAATTTGAGCGGTCAAATGCTTGTGAGGATAGCTTTGAGAAGCTTAAGACATGTCTCACCACAGCTCAAGTGCAAAGTCTACCACAAGGCACAAGAGGTTATACAGTATTTTGTGATGCATCACTGGTTGGTTTAGGGTGTGTGTTAATGCAGCATGGAAAAGTGATCACATATGCATCAAGACAACTTAAAAGGCATGAGCAGAATTACCCTACATACGATTTGGAATGGTAGCAATCGTGTTTGCCTTAAAAATATGGAGACATTACTTGTATGGTGAGACTTGCGAAATATATACGAACCACAAAAGTCTAAAATATATATTTCAGTAGAGGGATCTTAACTTGCGGCAATGTAGGTGGATGGAGTTGTTAAAAGATTATGATTGTACTATTCTTTACCATCTCGGTAAGGCAAATGTAGTGGCTGATGCCTTGAGTCGAAAATCAATGGAGAGCTTGGCATATATCTCTACAGACAGGAGATTTTTGATTAGGGAGATGCATAGCTTGGGAGACATGGGTGTGCATTTGGAAGTTTTCGAGACAGATGCATTGCTAGCACATTTTAGAGTGAGGCCTGTCCTAATGGACCGAATTAAATGAGAGCAAAGTAAAGATGAGATCGTAGCTAAGACCTCGGAGGATCCTTAGGGAAAAAAAAGAAAATATGTTTACCAAAGGCACAAATGGAGTGTTAAGGTATGGAACTAGGCTTTATGTGCTGGATAGTGATGGATTGAGGAGAGAGATATTGGAGGAGGTGCATATGGCAGCTTATGTGGTACATCCAAGAGCTACAAAGATGTATCAAGATTTAAAGGAGGTGTATTGGTGGGAAGGACTTAAGAAAGATGTGGTTGAGTTTGTCTCCAACTGCCTAGTGTGTCAACAAGTTAAAGCAGAGCACCAAAGGCTTGCAAGATTACTACAACTATTACCAGTGCTCGAATAAAAGTGGGAGCATATTGCAATGGACTTTGTAACGGGTTTGGCTCGAACTAGTGTGGGTTATGACTCGATCTGGGTCATACTGGATTGGTTAATGAAATCAGCTCATTTTTTTCCAATTAAAACTACATACGAGGCTGCCCAGTATGCCAGCTTTATGTAGACGAGATAATACGGTTGCATGGCACTCCTGTTTCTATAGTGTCGGACAAAGGGATACAGTTCACTAGTAAATTTTGGGAAAAGTTACAAGAAGCGTTGGGCACTAAGTTGGATGCTTGGAAACTTGATTATTATGAAAACTAGAGGCAAAGGCCAAGCGAAACATATATGATATGTTTAAGCAATGTGTTGTCAACTGACAGATCTAGGAGTTGTATAGAGATACAATTGGTAAGCTTAGTTACCTACCTAATCCACCTATCATTGTTTGTTGAACACACTTAAAGCCATGACTAGATGGATGGGATTCTAGCCCACTAAGAGAATCCTAGTAGAGATCTCTCGAGGTGATATGAAGAGTTATCATCTTGTAGAAAATAGTGGGAGAACTATTTAAAATTTTAAAAACCTTGTTTTAAATAGTTTATGCATGATGTTTACTTATTGCTTTATTTTATCTATTTAGGCATAATTTATGTACATGGCTAATAATCTGTCACTGCGAAGCATCTTGGATGCAAATAAACTCACTGGCCCAAACTTCCTCAATTGGTTTCTAAACCTCAAGATTGTCTTGAAACAGGAGAAGAAATCTTATGTCCTTGACACTTTTATTCCACCAGTCCCTATTGCTGATGTTAGTGCAGAGGATAAAGAAGTATGTAAACATTATTAGGATGACGATGATCGGGTAGCATGCGTGATGCTAGCCAGTATGACCCCTAAGCTCCAAAAGTAGCATGAACACATGAATGTCCAATCCATGATTCTTCACCTTAGAGAACTGTTTGATAAAGAGAAGCGCACTAAGAGATATGAGATCTCTAAAGAACTATTCCGATACAAGATGGTAAAAGGCAGTTCTGTTAGATCCCATGTGCTAAAGATGAATTGGACTCATCAAGAGACTTGGACAATTGGGATTAGCAATGGATCATGAGCTAAGTATAGACTTAGTTCTACAATCTCTTCTTGACAGCTTTAGTCAGTTCATGTTGAAATTTCATATGAATAGATTGGAAGCCATTCTTCTTGAACTTCTGAATATGCTAGACACAGTAGATAGGTCGATCAGGAAAGATAAGGGATCATTGCTTCTCGTTTCTTCTTCCAAAGCTTATACAAAGCAATAGAAGAAGAAAGCCTAAAAAGGGAAGAAAGTAAAATCCCAAAATGATAAAGCATTGAAGCCTAAAGAAGGTGTCAAAAAGGACAAAAAGAAGGATATTTGCCATCAATGTGGCAAACTTGGGCATTGAAGGAGGAATTGCAAGGAGTACTGAGTTACTGAGCAAGAAAAAAAAGCTTATTGAAGTTTCTGATTCATGTATTATTTGCTAAATAATTCTACTTTATATAGTAAAGGTATACGATATGTCATAGTTGGTTCTCATATATTTGACATATTGCAGGGACCAAAGATAAAGATGAGTATGATCTTGGCTGAGGAGGTGACCACATGGATGGACTACCTAAAGCATTAAATGCTACATTTGATGGTTACACTCCTATTTATCTCGACATGTTGG
The DNA here is from genome assembly GCA_036013995.1 of Theobroma grandiflorum. Taxonomy (NCBI): domain Eukaryota; kingdom Viridiplantae; phylum Streptophyta; class Magnoliopsida; order Malvales; family Malvaceae; genus Theobroma; species Theobroma grandiflorum. The sequence continues at coordinate 14,864,699 of CP142126.1, forward strand.
ATAATTTATTTGGATGTTTTTGAAACATTAATCATGTGATTGCCATGGAAATGGCTGGTGAAACATTTGTCTTTAGCATTTGGATGCGGAAGCTTATATGTTTCAAGCTTGAATAATTATTTGGAATAATTATGTCATATTTATTATCCATGCTTCATGTTTATCCTTGCAATGATATTAGATCAATTATGAATTATGTTCAATTGATCAAAAGGTATCGATCAAGAGGTTGAATATTGATTCATATTAAATGGAACCTTTTTAAAAGCAAAAAGATGAATGTTCAAGAAAGAAAGCAACTTCATATTGCAATATGATTTGGTCCATATCTCTCCAACATAAAAGCCTATTATGATATTCTAAACCAATATGATTCCAAGCATACATTGAGATGTATATACATCACGGAATATTCAAAAGAGCTTGAATATTACTCTCACAAAGGATTTTGGATTTAGTAGGAGCCCAATGACAATAAAAAGTTTAAAGGGGCCAAATGGCATAACATAGAGTGACACATGCATATGATGCATGCAACATAGTCTAGTTGGAATGGTCTCAATGAGCAAAAGGGCTTATATGTGTATATAAATAAAGTCATATACATCTTGTTATAAAGAACTCAAATAGGAAGATATTTAGATCATTAGTTCATGGAACTAATAAAGGGTTTTGGACATTGTTAATGTAACAATAGAGCCATAATAATAGAATCCAGGTCTCATTGGATCTAAATATAGCAATATGACATGATGTGGTGCATAGACATTTCGAAGATAAAAACAATTAATCTTATTGAAGGGCACTGTTGGCTCCATTAGTTTTTTATGATAATAAAACATTCCCATTTCATTTGTGTCTAATATTTTACCTAAGTGTGTAGGGGAAATGTCTACAAAGAAACAATATATCAATCTTCCTAATGAGCGCTTAAAGATGTGATTTGGATAAGGAACAAGGATGATTATTATAAAGGAAGTTCCCTGATATGACAAGGAAGATCATTGGTTGAACAAAGGTCAAAGTGGAGAAGTGGAAGGCTGAAGCTTAGTGAGAAACAGAACCAAGTTAGTCGACTAAGAAAATGGGTTAGTCAACTAAGTGTTCTCTGCCAAATCTGCGTTTGAAATAGAACCAACTTAGTAGACCAAAGGAAAAATTTTAGTCGATTAAGTGCTCTTTGTCTACAACATACACCAGGCCACTAAAAGACAGATTAACGGATAGAACCTTCTTCAAACTGTTTCTAACGGTCATAAACATCCCAACAACTATCAAACAAGCCTCTCCAACTATAAAAAGATCTTCAAATACCAAGGAACAAAAACTTTTGGAAGATTATTGAGAGATTTCAATATATTCAATCCAAAAAGGAGTACCAAACTTAAAAATTCTTTGTGCTCTTCTTTGCACTCAAACGCATATCTTTTGTATTTGTGTTTAGCACTTAAACTTGTACCACTTAGATCAACCGTGTGATCAATAGATACTTTCTCTACTCATCTTTGTATTCTTAGAGTGAGGGTTTCACTCTAAGTGTTTGATTCAAGCAATGTTTGCTTTAATGCTTATAGGTTACAACTTAGCCTTGAAAAGTTGAGTGTTGGGTTTTAGTTTAGCTCGTGAAAAAGCAGTATAAAGGTTACAGTTGAGCTTTGAAAAATCACATTGGGGTTTTAGTTTAGCTTGGGAAAAACTAGTGATAGGTTGTGGTTAAGCCTTGAAAAACCACCTTGGGTTTTTAGCTGAGCCCGTGAAAAACTAGTGCAAAGGTTGTGGCTAAGCCTTGAAAAGCCATTGTAAAAAGCTTGGTGGAAGCTTGTGAATTCTACCGTTTTTAGTGTTTGGTTTGAAAATCATTGGTTGGATAATCAAGGTAGTAGATGTAGGTATTGGATCGAGCCACTATAAATACCTTGTCTATTGTCTCTCTAGTTTTACTTTTTTTATTTTTAGATCAAGTCTCAATCTTGCTAAAGAGCCGAGATAGTGCTATTCACCCCCCCTCTAGCACTTATATATGGGACCAACAATTGGTATCAGAGTTAGCTCTCTGCATATAAGGTCTAACACCTTTAGAGAGAATCCAAATGGCTCTACAAAAATAAGTTGTAGCTGAGGGACAATCTACAAATAGACCACCTCTGTTTGATGGCTCTAATTATCTTTATTGAAGCACCAGAATGTCAATATACATTAGGGCCATAGATTATGAAATGTGGGATGTCATTATCGATGGTCCATTTATTCCCTCAACTGTAAATGTAGTTACAAATGAGTTGATGCCTAAGCCAAGGTCTAAATAGACCAAGGCTGAAACTAAAAAAGTACAAACCAACTTTAAGGCAATCAACACCTTACATTGTGCCTTAACTCTCACTGAGTTTAACAAAGTCTCAAGCTGTACAATAGCTAAACAAGTGTGGGACAAGTTAAAAATAATTCATGAAGGGACTTCTCCAGTTAAGGAGTCCAAGATACCTCTCTTGACCCATAACTATGAGATGTTCAAAATGGAGCCTAGTGAGGACATCACCAGCATGTTTGATAGGTTCACAAACATCACAAACAAACTCAATCAATTAGGAAAACCTATCCTCGAGCATAAACTTGTAAAAAGACTTCTTAGAAGTCTATCTAAGTTATGAAAACCAAAGGTGACTGCCATTAGAGAAGCCAAGGATTTGAACATCATCACACTTGATGAAATATGCGAGTCACTCCTCACACATGAGCTAGAGCTCAAGGAAGAAGAGGAAGAGGATAGAAGAGAGGGAAAAGAAAAGAAGAAAAATATAGCACTAAAAGCTAGCATGCTTGAGGAAGAGTTGAAAGAGCTCTCATGCGATGATGATGATGAACTTTCACTTGTTGCAAGAAAATTCAGAAAACTGATGAGAAGAAAGAGCCGAAGATTTGTAAGAAAAATCCTTAAGAGAGACCAAGGTCCTTCTTAGAAGAAAAACAAGAATGGCAATATTAAGAAGGAAGAAGTGATCTACTACGAATGCAAGAAACTAGGACACTATAAATCTGAATGTCCATTGCTAAAAAAAGAGACACATATGAAGTACAAAAAGTCGAAAAAGGCAATGGTTGCTGTAGCCTGGTCAGATAGTGACTCAAGCACAGAATTTGATGAAGAAAGCTCTGAAGAAAGAGCAAACATCTACTTAATGGCAAAGGATGATGAAACAGAGGTATGCTCATCGACTTGTGATATATCTATGAATGATTTACAAGATGAGTATGACAAATTATGTGATGAATTTGAAAGCCTATTTTTAAAGTATAAAACCTTGAAGAAAAAGGTTGCATTCCTTGAGAAGACTTAAAAAAGATAAAACATGACTTCAACTCTGTTTTTGAACAAAGAAATTTTCTGTAAATTGAGTTGGAACATTCAAAAATAGATTTTGAAATTATGAAGGTAGAGCTAGAAAACAAATCTGCTGCTTTGCAAAAATGTCTTGATGAAAATGCAGCACTGAAGTGTTTGAATAATGATTATCTAAAGAAAAATTCTTATGTTAAGAAAAATCATCACAATGCATCATCTAGAAGCTATTGTTGTGGAAAATATGGTCATTTATCCTATGGTTGTGCAAAAAATATAAACATGCAGAAAACCAAAAAAATCTGAGTGCCAAAAGGTTCTTCTATTGCCACTAACACACAAGGACCCATCAAAGTATGGGTACCTATCAAGAAGAACTGAACAAATGTTTTGTAGGTTGAGCTGCACCTAAAGGAAACATGTTCAAAGGCTCAACACAAGAAGAAACAACTATGGTACATGGATAATGGCTGCTCTCAACACATGACAGGAGATGAAATGTTGTTTGCTCAATTAGACAAGAAAAAGGGAGGCACCGCGTCCTTTGGAGATGATTCAAAATGTAGAATTCAAGGGATAAGAATGGTTGGTAAGAACTCTCATACTCAAATCAGTCATGTGTTGCTTGTTAAAGGCTTGAAGCATAATCTACTAAGCATCAGTCAACTATGTGATAAAGGGTTCAAGGTTTGTTTTGATTTCAACAAATATGAAGTAATAGATATAGGCACTAACAAGACTATCTTCATAGGAAAAAGATTGAAAAATATGTATGTTATCTTTCTTGAAGATCTAGAAAAGAAAAATGAAATGTGCTTAGTAGCAAACACTGAAAATGACAGCTGGTTATGGCATAGGAGACTAGGACATGTAAGTTTAAACACTATGACAAAATTGATCAAGAAAGATTTAGTTGTTGAATTGCCTACACTAAAATTTGAAAATGATAAGATGTGTGAAGCTTGTCAATTAGGAAAACAAGTAAGAACTTCTTTCAAAGTTAAGAATGTTGTTTCAACATCAAAACCTCTTGAAATGCTGCATATTGATCTTTTTGGTCCAATTAGCACAACAAGTTTAGGTGGAAAATCTAATGACTTAGTGATAGTTGATGACCATTCTAGGTTTACTTGGGTTTATTTCCTTGCCCACAAGAATGATGCATTATCAGCTTTCATAGGCTATTGTAAGAAAGTTGAGAATGAAAAAGGTACATCCATTGTTAGGATTAGGAGTGACCATCGAGGAGAATTTGAGAATGATGAATTTGAAAAGTTTTACAATGAAAAGCGGTTGGAACATAATTTTTCTGCGCCAAGAACACCTCAACAAAATGGAGTTGTAGAGAGAAAGAATAGAACATTGAAAGAGATGGCTAGAACTATGCTTTGTGAGAACAACCTTCCTAAGTACTTTTGGGCTGAAGCTGTAAATACAGTAGCTTACATTCTTAATAGGGTCTCAATTAGAGCAATTATCTCAAAGACCCCTTATGAGCTGTACAAAGGAAGAAAACCAAACATCTCTCACCTTAGGATTGGCTGCAAATGCTTTGTTCTAAATAATGCAAAATAGCCATTAGGAAAATTTGATGCCAAAAGTGATGAAGCAATATTTTTAGGATATGCCATGAATTCAAAAGCTTATAGAGTTTTCAACAAAAAGGACATTAAGTGTTGAAGAATCTATCCATATAGTTTTTGATGAATCAATCAATGTTAAAAAAGGAGTTCATGAGGATGATGAAGATTTAGAAAATTTAGAAAGACACATGGAAGAAATGAGTCTAAATAATAGCAAGAATAATGAGGAAGACTCATCTAGGAAAGAACCCGTAGCTCTACTTTTAGAAAATCTGTAAAGATAAGAAATCCAGCATAGTGACTTACTTAGAGGTTGGAGATATGTGAGAGATCACCCACAAGAGGAAATAATAGGTGACATATCTCATGGAGTTAAGACTAGGAAAGGAACTAAGGAGACATGTGAATTTTCAGCATTCATTTCTCAAGTTGAGCTTAAAAGCTTTGAAGAAGCTAAAAAAGAGGAAAACTAGATTTTAGCCATGCAAGAGGAGCTAGATCAATTCAAGAGAAACAATGTATGGTCACTAATGCCTAAGCCCTCAAATCATCCTATAGTTGGCACTAAATGGGTATTTAGAAATAAGGTTGATGAACAAGGAAATGTGGTAAAAAACAAAACAAGATTGGTAACAAAGAGATATAATCAAGAAGAAGGCATAGACTATGAAGAAACTTTTGCTCCGGTAGCTAGAATAGAAGCTATAAGGTTATTAGTTATCTTTGCTTGTCATATGAACTTCAAGTTATATCAAATGGATGTAAAGAATGCATTCCTTAATGGACTTATTCAAGAGGAAGTTTATATTGAACAACCAATTGGTTTTGAGGATTTTGAAAAACCATGATATGTTTTTAAACTTCACAAAGCCTTGTATGGATTGAAACAAGCTTCTAGAGCTTGGTATAAAAGGCTTTCTAAATTTCTGGTAGAGAAAGACTATGTTAAGGGCAGCATAGATACAACATTCTTTATTAAGAGATACCTAAATGATCTAATCATAGTTCAAATTTATGTAGATTACATTGTATTTGGTGCTACTAATGAATCTCTTTGCAAGAACTTTGCTAAGGAAATGCATGGAGAATTCGAGATGAGCATGATGAGAGAATTGAAGTACTTTCTTGGCCTTCAAATCAAGCAATGCAAAGAAGGAATTTTTATCAGCCAAGATAGATACGTTCAAGACATGCTCAAGGAGTTTGACATGCTGAAACTAAAGCCCATCAGCACACCAATGAGTCCATCTACAAAACTTGATGCTGATGAGAAAGGTAAAGATGTAGATCAAAAGCTCTATAAAGGTATGATTGGATTTCTTCTTCACTTAACATCAAGTGGACCAGATATTCAATTTAGTGTATGTTTATGTGCTAGATTTCAGTCTCAACTAAAGAAACACACCTAACTACTATGTAAAGAATATTTAGATATCTGTTAGGAACTCAAAACTTAAGAATTTGGTATTCAAAAGAATCACTATTTAGCCTTGTAGGATATTTAGATGCTGACTTTGCTAGAAGTAGAACTGATAGGAAATGCACTAGTGGAACATGTTAGTTCCTAGGTAGCATGTTTGTATGCTGGTTAAGCAAAAAATAGAATTTTGTAGCATTGTCCATTATTGAAGCTGAATATGTATCCTTAAGTAGTTGTTGTGTATAAGTTCTATGGATTAAACAATAATTGAAAGACTATGGATTGTCGATAAATAACACTCTAATATATTGTGACAATACCAGTGCAATTAACATCTCAAAGAACCCTATACAACACTCAAGAACTAAACACATTGAGGTTAGACACCACTTCATTAGAGATTATGTAACTAAGGGAGAAATTAATATCGAATTTGTGAGCACTTTGCATCAGCTTGCTGACATATTTACCAAACCCCTTAGTGAGGATAGATTCTATGAAATTAGAAGAAATCTAAGAATGTGTTGTTTGGAGAATTATAGGGAGAAGTCTGGACTAAATAGAGAAAAACAGAAGGCACTTAGTCGACTAAAGTATGAAACTTAGTCAACTAAGAGCATTTTGTTTCATTAGAACCAAAGAACTGCCAACTGATTATTAAAGGTTTAAAATAATGAAAATTTATGCTTACCGGGTAATAAAAGGAGAGAAGAAAAGCTAAGAAAGTAAATAGTAAAAATATTAGAGGGAATTTTGAAATTTAAGAAAGTGAGGCAATTGTTAAGGGGGAGGTAGACGGTTTCTAAATTGGAAACTGTCAATCACTTCTCTTCTTCATCTTTTGATAACCCATTTTCTCAAAACCCTAGCAATCTTATTTGCATTCCTTTTTTTGAATCAACCAAGAATCTTTCCTCTCTTACAACCTGAAACTCCAAATGGCCAATTCGACTTTACTCAAAGAGTTACTGGAGAAGAAAAAGGGGAAGATATCGATGGAGGAAAGCACCGGGACAGAAAATCCTCAAAAAAAGCAGAAAAAGATATCGGGTGCAGAGATATAGAAAACTGAGAAAAATCCCAGTAAGAAGAAACAAACAGAAAAGAAGAATAAATCTGAAAAAGTAAAAAAGAAAGGCAGGAAAAAAATATCTTCAAAAAGTACTTCATCCTCCTAATCCTTGAAATTTAGAAACAAAATTCATGAGGAGAGATTTAGGAAAATTGAGAATGCTCCCATTACATGCGGGAAGTATATTGATTGGGAAAGTTACAATGAAACCCCTGAACTCCAAACAAACTTAACAGACTATTTTAATGAAATGAGGATAAATGAGTATAGTTCTTTCAAAAACAAGACATATAATGCTAGTTTAGTTAAGGAATTCTATGCTAGCATTGCACTAAGTGAAAGAGAACTTGATGATTCAGAGGACTTTTTAGAAGAAAATTTGAATGTATTTTTAAATGGGAAAAAGTTTTTGGTTACAACTTCATATTTGAGTAATCTATTAGAAATAGAAGGAGAAGATGGAGAGTATGAAATGCTTAACAAGTATGATTCTGCATCTGTGTGGGAAATTGTCACAAGAAAGAAAGAAAAATTCTCCTTCAAGAACTATGTAGGACTGATCATTAGTCCACAATTCAAAATCTTGCATTACTTTGTAGTTGCTAACCTGCATGGTAAGAGTGGTAGCTTAAGCTACATCAGTCTCCAAGATCTTTGGCTGATGGAGCATGCTTTCATTGGAAAAGTTCTGAACCTTGGAAGGTTCATGATTGAAAGGATGAGGGCAACATGTAAATTGGAAAATATTCATTTGCCATATGGTAATGTAATCACGTCCTTGGTTAAGAAGAAGGGAATCTGGGCTAAAAGGTATGATATGGACATGGTGAAGAGTAAGGATCAGCCCATTTATTTGGGAAGCTTAATCAAAATAGGGTACAAAGTGTATGGGGACACTTTCAGCAAGACTTCCAAGATTACTTCAGTGCAAACTCAGCCAGAGGTAGCCCCCACACCACCAGAAACAGCAACACCTCCATTCTCAAATGAAATCATGTTCAATCTACTAATGAGGATGGATGCCAAGCTCACTGATCAAAGGACAAGGCTTGTGAAAATTAAGGAAAGGATGAATAAGATTGAGGCCAGCTTGAAAGAAAAATCTAAAATGTCATTTGGACCTACTGAAGCTGACTCCTCTACTACCCAAAGCATGGCACTAGAAAGACAAGGTGCTGAAAGATCAGAGTTGCAACTAGAAGGTTCTGAATTCTAAGATGCAAGCCTTGAATTCCAAAAATACAAGTCTTGGACATCAAAGCCCTGAACTAGGATTTGAGGAAACTCTCAAATCTACCTCAGTAGAAAATAAAACATCTGATCAAGACATTAAGGTGGTTGGTTCACCATTTGGCCCTTTTGAACAACAACCTCCATCACACCGTGAATAAGAAGTATCCGTTTCTTACTCTAATAAAGTGTCTGTCATGGGACTTTTCGATCAGATGATAAGAAAAGAGCAAGTAGAAAAAGAGGTAGCAGCAGCTCAAGTTGCTCAGGAAATGACTTCAGTACAAGAAGCTGTAGAAAAAGGGAAAGACAAAAGAAAAGGAAAAACAAAAGAAACAGCCCTTGCAACTAAGCCTCAGCCACTTGCCATGAGACAAAAGAAGAAAGCTAGAAAATCAGTACCTCCAAGAACAAGGAAGTCCTCAAGATTGGCAGAGAAAACAAAATCATCTCCTACAACCTCTCCTCAAGCACCAATAGAAATCTCTGATCAAACCACTCCACAGAAAACTGCACAAACACCTTCTCAGCCTCTTCAGCAACCTCCTGAAGCATCCACTCAACCACCTCCGAGACAACCCTCTCTCCTTCCTCTAAATCCTTTTTGGGAACAATAGGATGAGATAGATTCCCTTGAATCCACACCATCTGCCTCTAATGAATGATGTCTTAACCCCCTCCCTGATGATGACAAAAAATGGGAGTAGAAATATCAAAGAAAAAGTAAAAAATCTTGAGGGTAGAGGTATTGGACTTTTAGGAAAAACATCAAGAAAAATAAAAAATCATAAGGGTAGAGGTACCAGACTTCTAGGATAGCTAGGAAGGAAATTTAAACCAAGGGTATTTTTGAAACATTTTTACAATTACTGTTTTTTTGGTTATTTTGTGCCAAAATGGCATTTAAACTTTGAATCTTAATCTTGGCTGACTTTATGGATGTATGAAATATGCTTGTTGACATCTATCTATGCTTCTTGAACTTTGAAAATGATATTTATGGCATTGTGAAGCATTGTTGAAAATTTTCTACTGATATTTGTGAAATGCTGCTGTAATTTTCTGATGCTGTGTTGATATTAGGTTAATAGGTTGATAAACAATTTCTGTCATGACATTGCAACCTGAACTTGCTTTAGAATTCATATGGATGATGAATCATAGAGAGTTTGCTAGAAATATGATGGTTTGAATGAAATCTAGATTCAACATGTTGGCTGATAGAAATTTACAGAAATGAAAAACCAATAATAATTTGTCAACTTGCCATTGGCTATTAAATATGCATATATGAGCTTTTTCTATCCAAAGCAAGAATGTACAATGTCACTATGAATATAACATAGATAAAAACTTGCTGGAATGAATGAAAAATATGCACAAACTTAAGGGGAACATGAACTTAGGGGGAGCAATCCTAATTTTCTACAAAAACTAAAAAGGAATTAAAAAGACACTATGCTGTTAACCAAGAGATGTTTTGTCATCATCAAAAAAAGGGAGATTGTTAGCTCCATTAGTTTTTGATGATAATAAAACATTCCCATGTCATTTGTGTCTAATATTTTACCTAAGTGTGCAGGGGAAATGTCTATAAAGAAACAATATATTAATCTTCCTAATGAGCACTTAAAGATGTGATTTGGATAAGGAACAAGGATGATTAGTATAAAGGAAGTTCCTTGATATGACAAGGAAGATCATTGGTTGAACAAAGGTCAAAGTGGAAAAGTGGAAGGCTGAAGCTCAATGAGAAACAAAACCAAGTTAGTCGACCAAGAAAACGAGTTAGTCGATTAAGTGTTCTCTACCAAATCTACATCTAAAACAAAACCAACTTAGTCGACCAAAGGAAAAAATTTAGTCGACTAAGTACTCTCTGTTTGCAGCATACACCAGGCCACTAAAAACAGATTAACAGCTAGAACCTTCCTCAAACCATTTCTAACGGTCATAAACGTCCCAACAGCAATCAGACAAGCATCTTCAACTATAAAAGGATCTTCAAATGCCAAGGAACAAAAACTTTTGGAAGATTATTGAGATATTTCAATATATTCAAGCCAAAAAGGAGTACCAAACTTAGAAATTCTTTATACTCTTCTTTGCACTCAAATGCCTATCTTTTGTATTTGTGTTTGGTACTTAAACTTGTACCACTTAGATCAACCGTGTGATCAATAGGTACTTTCTCTACTCATCTTTGTATTCTTAGAGTGAGGGTTTCACTTTAAGTGTTTGATTCAAGCAAGGTTTGCTTTAATGTTTATAGGTTACAACTTAGCCTTGAAAAGTTGAGTGTTGGGTTTTAGTTTAAGCCCGTGAAAAAATAATTTAAAGGTTATGGTTGAGCCTTGAAAAACCACATTGGGGTTTTAGTTTAGCTTGGGAAAAACTAGTGATAGGTTGTGGTTGAGCCTTGAAAAACTACCTTGGGGTTTTAGTTGAGTCCGTGAAAAACTAGTGTAAAGGTTGTGGCAAAGCCTTGAAAAGCCATTGTAAAAAGCTTGGTGGAAGCTTGTGAATTCCATCGTTTTTAGTGTTTGGTTTGAAAATCCTTGGTTGGATAATCAAGGTAGTGGATGTAGGTCTTGGACCAAAGTACTATAAATACCTTATCTATTGTCTTTCTAGTTTTGCTTTCTTTGTTTTGAGATCAAGTCTTAATCTTGCTAAAGAACCGAGATTGTGCTATTCACCCCCCCCCTCCCCCTCTAGCACTTATATTTGGGACCAACAGGCACAAACGAGTTTACATGGAGACACGATTACTAGATGGATTTAAATCCACATACGATGAGGTAGCAATTGGTTTTGTGCTAATGGGAGATATTGGGATGAGCCCTGTAGCCAATTGGGATTGGTTAAGACTTGATTCCAATCATGCAACAACATCATTCATGTTGAATGATTAAAGGTTTTCCTTCTTCAATAAGACATCAATTATAACAAGTTATAAGTTTAATTGATTGAAGTCCATGAAATTAATATGCCTTGCAAGGGAACTGTAATGGGTTACAGTTATAATATCCTTATGCATCCAAGCATAATCTCAAAATATTCCTGGTTAATGTATCATTGAGACTGGACATTAATGATACCTAGAGACTATTACATTATATATTCCTTACTTGAGAAGTAAGCAACCAATCTCATAGGTTGAAGTATAGAGATACTTGGAACTAGAATGTAGGTACTTGCCTAGGAGAGCAAGTTCAATAAACATAACCCGCCATGGGAAGTGCATTTGTTATTCACTCAAGTGTCTATGCAATACTTCTCATATGTCAGTTGTGCAAATACTCCTTAGAATTAAGACACCAAGTTGTTTTATGTGTGGAATGCTATGCTTTGATTTCATCCCTACGGGTGCCTAACCAAGGATGCCAAAACAAGATGCTTTTGGGTATAGCATGAAGCATGTGAAGGTAAATGAGTGGTCAAGATAGGAATCATCACCCCAAGTGATGTAGGGGACATATCTTAACTGTTCTTGGTTGATATTATCTTATTAAAGTCCTTGGCTAAGGTGACTTGAAGATTATGAAAAGAGTTTCATAAGCCATAAAGCTAATGATTTAACTGCAAGAACAAATATGGAGATCAATAAGAGTAGGCATTGCACCAAGCTCTTATCATCTTCGGCATATATGATGAGGGAATGAATTACATTGATAAATCGTACACTGAAAGATTGTCAAAGAATCCTTTAGCTCTCCTAACAATTGGGTGGTCATGATGCATTGCTAGATGCCAATCATGGTTTATGGAATTGAGTTAGTTAATTTAAAATTGAATATGATTCATTTAAATTAATTAATTAATAATATTATAATTCAATTCCATTGCCAATATGTTAGGAACCTAATGGGTCACATACAAATATTGCAATTTGGATTAAATTAAGAGTGTGGTAATTTAAGTTAGACTTAAATCAAATTTTAGGTTTTAACTACTAAAGACCTAATTAAAAGAGTTTAATTAGGTATTTGTTAAATATTATAATTATTATAATATTAAGGACTTATTTTGTAAATTTTAAAAAGTTAAACCTAAATATAAATATCACATTATAGCCACTATTTTTTTGAAAGAGAAGAAAACCAAAAAAAAAAAAGATTTTTCTCTTGAGTGCTGCCATTCTTAAGAAATTTATTTTCTTTCTTTGAAAACTTCTCTTTTGATTCTTTGTTGGAAATCAAAGAAGAAAATAGGACAATTTTTTGTCTACTTGCTAGCACAAGCCTGTGGCATAAAGCTTTCTTTTTGAGAAAGATCCATTGCAATCGTTTGTCCATCATTGGAGGCCAAGCGATTGAGTGGTTGGGATTCGTTCACACAGAAAGGTGTTCACGTTTTGTCACCGAAAGGAATCCATTTGATTACGATATCACTCGGAAAGGTAAAACTTTTTCTGATTTTATATGGTACTTAACTTTGCATTAAACAACCAAGGTGATTCAATGGTAGGAGGTATGGTTTTATTTTATTTCAATATTTTTATTCCGCTGCGTTGATGCTCTAATCATGTCGCTCCTAACACATATATATCTCATTAGCATGTCACATTAATATGTCACATCTTCATCTATCATGATATGTCATCAATACCACTTCATATAGAATGACATGCAGTATTTTGATTAAGTTAACAATTAATCATAAAAGCTTATTTGATTCAAAATAAAAATATAAAAATTTATTTAGTTTAAAATAAAAACATAAAAATTTGATTTAATATATTTAAAAAATACTTATTTGAATTTTTTTGAATAGTTTAAGTACTTTTTTTATCAATAAAAATGTAATAGAGGTAATAGAGGAAATCTCAATTGATACAAAATATATAAATATGAAAAAAAACCGTAACGAGAGTAAGACGTACAAATAGAGATAATTATGAAATTGTTTAGATTGAAGGGAGGAAAAGTTAAAAAAGAAATAAAGTTAAAAAGTTTACTAGAACAAATTTTGTTGGGGGGTTTTGTTTTGTTTTGAAGAAAACTTCCTTCTTAAGAGATGTGACATCACCTCACCCTTTCTAAACGAGTACGAGAATTTTTTTCTTCTCCGCCCCTGTTTTTTCTCTTTTTCCCTCTTATAATTTCAAACACAAAACTTAAAGAAAGAATTCTTACGGAGGTATCAAAAGAGCAAACTCGCTAGACAAGTTACAAATATGGAGGAAAGTGGAAGCTCCACATGTTTCCAATGTATAGAGCGAGCCAATCCTTTTTAAAGCAAACAAGTATGTTTTTTACCCTCCAACTCACGTTAATGATGCAATATTGTTGTTTTAGCTGCTATCCCTCAATTGTGGTGACAATATTACAATTAATAATAAGATGGCCTGAGCTCATCAATGCTGAGTGGAGTCAAACTCTGAACAGTTTCTTACTAGTATAAATCATCTCTGCTGAAAAGAATGAGCATTTCATACATTGAAGAGATTGTGAAAACCTTACAATTATAGGTTTGGAGTTGGAAAGAGGAAAAAGAGAAAGTAGAGATATTTTTGATGAATCTAGAACGGTGTTATCTTCCTGAGGATTTTCATTGTGGAAAATATCATCATTAACGGGCCAAAGCCATTTGCCATATATTTCAGTCCCATCAGTCAGTGATGTGTAATGCACTCCAGTACGATTTCTTCTTTAGTATCCGGATTTTGTTCATTTGTTACCGGATTTTGTTCATTTGTTACCCCTTCCCCATCTTCTCTCTTCTTCCCCCACAACACACTGTAAAGGCCTCCCACCAGCAGGACAACCCCACCAATACTGCATCAATGATTTTCAAAATATGTGGAACTTTGTCAATTTTCGTATGCTGATATGTTATTGTATCAAATAATTGGAAAATGTCTCGTAATGAACAGTCATGATTACATTATTAATGTAATATGTATGACATTTTTATTTATATTAAATATAAATTTTTTATATATTTTTATGTCGATGTTGTATGTGTGTATGCATGCATGTATGTACAAATTAGAAAGGAAAATAATAATATGCACCTTCCCCAGTGAGGGGCTTCCTTCCACAGGAATGCAGAGAAGATGGCTGTTATTACAAGAGCTAATGGAGTGAAAATTGCTGTGAAAACTGGACCTTTCTTCTCTATGGTCCAGACTTGCAGCCAGTATGTGATGCCAGTGACAATTACACCCTGCCATGATCATTTTACAGTCAGCTAAAGACGCTAATAATGAATCTCTACTAGAAGCTCTGTATTTACACGCACACACACACACACATATAATATTAACAAGGCTTTGGTCTATTGGTAAAAGAATATGCTGCGTCTCCGGGAGTCCATATTTCCTACTTAGATATGCACCCATGATGTAGTGAAAAGTAGTGCAAGTGTTATAATCATTATAGTTTGATTTCATAGGCTCAAAAATTAAAAGGATTTCCATCATTTAGTGCGACAATTTTACTCTGATAGGACTTCTTTTCCAGGACATGCCATTGAAAGTGATTTAGAGAAGAAATGCTAGATTTTTTTCTCTAGGCTGCTAAAAAGGAAAATAATAATTGGTTTGATGATATTCAAGTTATTTCAACAAATTAAGTGAAGCCTTCATATGATTGTTATAGAGGAAAATTTGACTGCTGTTTTTGGCATAACCTGCTTGTAAGGACTCTTTAATTTTATGTAACCATATCATCATGTGGTGATAATGGACGAGATTAACATACACAATAGGCTACAGAGAGAAGATGAAAATCCCATCCAAGCTTCCAGGCTGATGGATTTCTCTCTGCTGCAATGGCCCAAAAAGTAGATTGTATGCAGCTAAAGAAGCATTGTAGAGCAGTAAGGCGTATTTTGGCGGGATATTGCTTGACTATGCGACCCTAAAATTGAAAACAACATGTAGTCAGGAGAAACAAAAAGAAGACGAGGGAAAAAAACATGGGGCAGAAAAGGCATAATGAATTAAAAATACAGTATGTTAATTCAGATCAACCTGCAAAACAAGCCACAGAGACCAAGCTGTATTGGCGGCAAGCATGATAAGAGAACCTTTTATCCACTTTCCAATGGAGTGACTATTAATCAGAGAGTCTGCAGTTTGCTGTTGAGTTGCAGGATACCAGTTCATGAACTTTATAGGTGGCCCCTTAACAAAAGCAAACACCAAGGCTCCAGAAAGACTGGTTACTGAACCGATCACCTTTGCAATTCCTGGCAGTTGTCTTATGGATATGCTTTCCATCCTGAAATATAATATTCAAAGTCAATCCTTCAGTGGAAGAGATCTTTAATATTTTTCCTTCATTTTCAGAATAGTATGTTGTCTTATGGATATGCTTGCTGGCAATGTGTTTTCTTAATATACCTTAAGCAAACGGCAATGATAAAGGTGAGGGCAGGAATTGTGCTGGTGGTGGCAGCAGCAAATGTTGCAGTGGTGTAGTTGATTGCAACACAGTAGAGATTTAAACTCGAGGTGAGCCTGAATTTTGCATATAAGGACTGTCAGAAAATTCAATCATGCATTAATATTGAATTGTAGCATCAAATGAGATCCAGTTCATACCCACACAAGGAAATCAAGAAGATCTTGCGGAGTAAATTGTATGATAGAGAGGTCTGCTTACTGCAATTAAAAGTTTCCCAAACTAAAAATAAGAAAAATGGAAAGGACTGAGGCTCAATGTAGATAAGAAATATTATGTACTCCAAGTAACCTTTCAAGGAAGAAAGCGAATGGAGCTAAGGTGACAGTTGCAAAGGCTTGCCGATAGACCACAAACACATAGGGGTTCATTCCTTTGGCAATTGCTGCTTTCGAAAACAACGGCAAGCCTGCATATATAAACTGCACAAAGACCATTGCAATGTAAGGCTTGTGGTTCTCCATAACCATTGCATATTTAATTAAACTCTTCATGCTGTAATGTCCCTTAGCCTTTCTTCTGTGAGTCTTCAATTGATAAGGTCTGCAATATATAGAGAGACCAAGAACTCACTAGTCCTCTTAAGCACTGTTCTATTTTTTATTTTTTTCTGCATAAATGTCAATTCTTATTTCACATTAAATTGGAATGAGATTTCCGCTTGAACTAACAAATGATAAATTTTGAAAGCAGTCATTTTAGGATTGTCATAGTGGCATGGAGGACCACTAGAAAAACACTTTTGCCCTACTGTTCATGACTCAAAGGAGGCAGCAGCATGGGTTAGTGAACAGTAGAGTGAAATATGCTTTTCCTCGGTATCTGCTATCAGCACACGTCTTTAGCAATTCAAATGACTAGCATCTAATCTTTCAGAAAACATAAAAAGCTTGCTTAATGACGAATGTGCACGTCCTTTACCTATAAAACTACACAACCCCCCCCCCCCCCCCCCCCCCACCCCCCCCCCCCCCTCTAAACACTGCTTGGTGGTACAGGATAGACATTCAAAGGCATATATGGCTAAAAGCACCAGCATTTTTGTCAATGATTTGAAGCACCATAGATTTAAGTGATGAATGTTGGAATTCTCAAATGAGCAGTACATTTTATTTTAATTAGGATGAGACCCTTCTCTAAGTCCTCTATCTAGATTTACCATATGCGCAGTTTCTCTGAGGAAAACAATAAGGCAAGCTATCACATCATTTTTAGTGCTCATAAGAACCACTACGAAGGTTGAGTGGATATGCACTAAAGCAAAAATCAGACCAATAGTACAACATTCCAGTACTCAGAAAAGTCTAATGGAAATGGAATATCCAGGCAGCAGGTGTTGCGTTTTATTCTTTCAGTGCAGAAAACAGGGTAATTAGAAGTTATATCTAGTCATAGTGCTTTCACAATTGCAAGAACTAAGATCTATTAAGATAAGTTATTGCTTTTGCTTTCAAATACTCATCGGGTAGGCTAGGCTAGGCTATGCTATACTTAATTAATTGCTAATTAATGGAATGCCACACAGATTCTAATGTCAAGAGAAAGAATCCATTCCAAGGGCTCTCAGAGATCTTTTTGCATGACAAGAGAAGCAAATTAAAGGACAGACAGAAAATTTGAAACTGTGGTAATGACCATGCACTTTTGAGCCTGGATTGCTCTCAAATTTCAACCAAAAAATGTTTTTCCTAAGTTTTCTTCAGGATAAAGCATACTGACATTTATTAATACATAGATCTCCCCACATGATGTTTCTGGCATATTTAACACATTGACCAACAATCTTAGCAAGGTTGCAGCTTTTGAGCCTGGTTCAGAGTTCCTTGGCATGTGGGAAAATCCTGAAAGTGAGCTAACCATTACAACCTTGTCTGTTTTTCGCTACTTAACATCGTTGAGGTGATCTTGCCATGCATACTTCGAAGCACCGAGTATCTCAAATTTCAGTAATGATGCGCTATAAAAGGTAAACGATAAGCATATCCTGATGATCCATAACTATCTAATCTTGTTTGATAGCTTGCCTGTTTGTCATTAAAAAATTCAGACCAGCTGAGTTCAGATCTTGCAACTATTATCGTGCACTATGATATTCCACGGCCTTCTTTCTTTTGATGAAAAAATCATTACTTAATCTGATTTTTTTGGCTAAAACGTTACTTAATCTGCTAAATTATCATAAGCTTTGTCCAGTCTCAATTTATTATAAGATACAACCCCCCAGTTTTATGATCTTACACTTAAGTCTCAGTTTTAATTATATCTTACCAGTGCATGAACCATTGTAATATTTACTAGTCTATGGAAAAATCATTAACAAGAAACAAGCTTTTTCTGGTGAGTATGACAAGCCAATGGTTCCGTGCATATCCTCGTCCATAAAAACATGAGAATGTGACCTTATTGCAAAGATGCCATAGAGGTGGAAGCTGGTTTCATGTCCTTTTCCAGATATTAGACATGTGTTCTTTTGATTTGACAACAGTTGAAATACAGAACTAGTGTTTACAGACAAGAATGGTACCATTCTATTAGAAGCCACCAGCGCAATGCTAAGGCCCGCACCGCATCATGATTTGTGTTCAAAGCAGATTTTATGTTTATCCGTTCTTGCCACTTGCAACAGCAACAAAATTCTGCTCCTTCAATAGTTTGCTAGCTTCCTAACAACAGTGTCAGCCATTAACCATTTTTAACCAACTTTCTACTGTGGAAAAGTATTGAGAATGCTCGATCTGGAGAAAATAAACACCTCAAAGTCTATCGATCTAAGCTGTGGAACAAACATCAATATTCTGAACAAAGCAAAAAAAAAAAAAACTTTTATAAAGAAATCAAATTTTGGAACTTTTTGAAGAAGAATACATTGCACCAAGAGTGGATTCAGAAACTTTTCTAAGTAGTATCATAATTAAAATAATAATAATAATAATTAATTTTTTTTCCTCAATCTAGAAGCTGTCAAGAGAGTAATTAGATTCAATTCAACATGACTTTATTTAGAAGATTATTGGCTGCCATCATTAGTAGAATTATGTTGTTGCTCAGGACTTGTGTCTTGTGAGACAATTCTTTGTATTTTAAAAATCTTTTCATCACTTATTTATCTAAAAACCTGTTAAAAATTACTACTCATTTGTCATTAATATAAACTAAAATATTAGAATTTAATAAAATATGATTTTGCATAGCAAATTATCAAGTTCAACAACTAATGATTTGACAAATTTCTATTCATTGATCAAAATTAAGCATAAGGATCTACAAACAACATAAAATTAAATACAAAAATCAAATAATCAGATAATATATCTACAAAATAATAAAAAAAAAAGAAAGCTTCATAATTTCAAGATATTATTTGACATGCTGTACTATTTTCTATTCTCTAGATTCTGTTTGGGTCATAAACTCTCAAATTAATCAAAAAATATTTAAACATGAAGTATTTAAAAACTTAATTTGGGTTAAAAATTACTAACAATTAAAGCTTAGATGAGTTGTTTTGACAGAGTAAAAAAGCCAAGCACTAAGAAAAGGAAGCAACATTGCAAGTCTCAACAGTAGGACTTGAATTTTTCAAGAGAGGAGAGTAGTTTGGATTTTAACTTTTTAAATAAAATATTAAATTATAAAAGGAAAATTTTTTTATCTTTTATTATTTAAAAATATTAGTATATAAATTACTTTTTGATAAATCTACTTTGACTTCGAGTCTTTAATCCCACTTCTTACAAAATTGCAAAAAAATTAATAGATTCATTAATGTCATTAATTGCATAAAACTCTAAATAAGTAGTATACTTTGTATAAATTTTTAACAATTGAGTGGTATCATTTGATACCATTCTTATAAAGGTGGATTTGCCCTTGCACTAAACCAACCTTAAAAACTCAATGGATAGAAAAAGCAAGAAGTTTTTTTTTCTCTTGAAAAATAGATGGAAGAAAAACAGAAAAGATTTTAGAGATCTAATTAGGAAAAGAGAAAAACAAGCAGCTTACCGTCGTTATTGTTTGTTCCTTCTCTTTTCTATGTTAGATCGTCAAACGCTTTTACTACACATGCTTTCTCTCTCTCTAAAGACAATCAAAGCCATAGACTATAAATCCTTATTAAATCTAGTTCAATGAAACTCCAAATTTTAGAATAAATAAAAATAAGTAAAACTGGTTCAAATTTTCATAATTCTTCATTTAAATAATATACTATTTACGTGCATTTATTTCTCTACTTTGTTTTTTCATTTTGTTTATTAAATTCCCTTGTAGCACGTTGGTACGGGGAATAGTTAAGTTATTCCTCTCTATTTCCCTTATTTGGTTGGTAATTGTCTCAAGGAAAAACTATTCTTGAATATTAACTATTCTTCAAAATCAGCCAAAAACTATGCTTAATTAGACCCCAACCCCTCCCATAGTATTTGCTATTCCATGGTTGAGGGAATAGGTTTTAAATTTGATAAGATTAAAATGCCCCTTATAAGAATTTAAAATAAAAATGTTTAATATTTTAATTACAAATTATAAAAAATTAATATTTGAAATTTAAAATTTTAAAAATTATTAAGATTTCAATATTTTAATCATATAATGTTTAAATTATAAATAAAATATTAATATTTTAAAAGTATTAATGTTTAACTTACAAATTATTAATATTTTAAATTTTTAATAAAAAAATAATTAAAAAAATGAAAAATGACAATAGAGAAAAAATAAAAAATTATACTAATATTTTAATAATAATGTGAGATATAAAAGTTTAAAATAAAGTGACCAAGAGGGGGATGAATTAGTTTTTTAAATAAAAATTTGATCTTTTTAGAGCAGAGTTAAAAATAAGAACTTTTTAAGACAAACCTTAAATGCCAATGTATGAAAACCTATGAAGATAAAGAATGAAGCTAGTAAAGAGGATGAAAATGGAAAGAGTACTCAACCATGATTTTATAGAGGTTTGGCTTTCAAAGCTTGCATCATTTCCCTTGATAGCATAAGGAGTTGGAATCCACTAACCATGTCACGACCCAGAACCACCCTCGAGTCCGTGACAACCGCCGCGATGTCTCAATATGCACTCATCTCACGAGTACCATATCGAAACCTCGCAAGGCTCTCGTACTAGTCTTTCCAGTTCCCCTGTGAGTTTCTATTTATTTATTCCATACTTTAAATCATTTTGTCCCTTTTCGGACCAAACTAGGGAAAAAGACGAAAATTACTACACAGGGGTGTTTCGGTCATTTTTCGTCGAAAATTTTGAAATTTGAAAAAAATGTTACTTACGCATAAAGATTTCATAAATTGAAGTTAGAATTGAAATCGGATATCTAAAATATGAAATTTGTGTAAAATTTCATTTAATGGAATAAAATAATAATATTTCATAAAATAAAATATTTTCTTATAAAACAATTTTTATATAGATATCCGGATATAATTTTTACAGCGTAAAAACAAAATATACTATTACATATAGTAATACAGATAACTGAAGTATAAAATTTAATTTACAATGCTAAGTGTGCCCACAACAGAGAAAAACATGAAAATAGGAGTAAACCTTTGGTAACCAAGGTCGTCACTCCGACTGTCTCCTCGACAAAATGCTGATATCTACAGATGTCTGTGAGCCTGAAAGGGAGAAATTGAGGTGGTGAGTTTGACAACTTAGTGAGTAAATAAATACCATCCCCGACATCTAAAGTCGAGTAAATGGAGACAATCTAAAAATATAATACCATAAGATAGTTCATAACATCATTTTAGTACATTCATACAAAACAAATATTGATACATCAAAATACTAAGGCTTATGATTGTTTTCTTAAAAACTAGGCTTAGCCAAATCTCATACTCGCGGACACTTGATCAGAGTGTCCAATCGAGCCCACCAAGGCTGTTAAAACCATGTACAATAAAACAAGTTTTTCGTTTAGAAAACAGCCGTTCCTTGGCGTTAACTAAGTTCAACTTCACGTGGTGGTTCGGCGTGAAGTGAACTCGATCTTGACCTCAGGAGTTACCCTCCTCACCTCTCATACCGAGGTAAAATGAAACTGGGTTACCGTGCCTCTCTAATAGGCTGGTCCACGGAAACCCGCCACTGTAGCGACTAAATGACCCACCAATTAATAAATAAAAATTTTGACAGCATGACATGGCAATTAAAACATTACCCAGCCTGTTAGACAAAGAAAGCAATTTACACATTTCATACAAAATAATTCCAGCCATCATGCATCCCAAGATTCATAAGCCATAAACATTAATTTAAACACATAACATATGTTAAAAACTCGTCTCCATACACTTAGTGTTAAAAAATCAGTTTTTCAATTTATAAACCATTTACAAAAGTTCAATTCTTTAAAGATACAAAAATAGATAAAATCACTCTAGATCTTGAGGAAGATAGTTTATCCACTCATTGTTTTTAGAAGCCAGATATACTCTTAGTCCTGCTGGTCTGACGCGATTTGTTTACCTTTGTCGGACGATTCACCACCTACACGACACACGTGGCACGAATTTCAATGATTAATGCCAATTTATCAAAATTGATTTCAGGCTCTAAATTCTATATGAATGCATGAAATGTGATGCAAAAATTGTCCGAATAACCTTTGAAATGCGATATTCAACCTAATACGCACGAGACGCGATTTAATTCGTTAAAACCTCCGATTTAAGTCCGAATCGAGTTCTTTCAATTTCTATGCCTTAATTATATTCAAATTGATTTAATGCCACTGAATGTGGTACAAATTTCCGGTCTTGGACTAAAATTACGAAAATACCCCTAGTGGGTAAAAATTTTGATTTTTGCTCTAAAAATTCCCATAATTTTTCTACACCCTTAATTCATCATAATTCATTTAATTTCCATGAAATCTCATTATTTTCAGCAGCCATTTCTCTCCTGGAAATTTCGGTATTAAGGGTGTCAATGGAGAAAAATCATTTTTCTCACTAGTTTTTGTTACTTTCCATTTCTACCCACTTAATAACATTAAATCACCATAAAATATACCAACAAAATGAATCAAAACCCACCTAAGGATGCTGGTTCAGCAAGGGATCATCACACCCATATGTTAATTTTGCATGAAAATGAAAAAAAATGGATTGGTAATGGAAATCACATAGAAAATTAATGAATTTTACCTTTTAATTGCTTGGACACTTGAATCTTTGCACTTCCCCCTTGAAAAATCAGCCTAGGGTTCTTGGTTCTTCTTCTTTCTTTTTCTCCTTTGATGGCCGGCCTATTTGGGGTTATTTGGCTGAATTTTCATGGCTTTATATTACTTAATTAATTAAATATTCAATATCTGCTCATGTTAATTTACTATTCCTTATTTTATTATTTCTTTATTTTCTTTTTGACTTTCTTTCAGCCAAATTTCAGCCCTTATCCCCTGATTTTTCTAGGAGCTTCTAGAAAAAATTCTAATGATTTTTATAGTGTAATTTTGTGAAATTACACTTTTACCCCCGAAAAAGTACAAAATTACATTTTTGCCCCAAAAATTGAAAAATGACCACAAGGCATATTTTTCAGTCCTCAAACTCATACCACACTCCAATTTGTCAAATTTGATCTAAATTCTCTCGAAAAATTCAATTTGGTCCTCCGATGGTAAAATTACCATTTTACCCCTATTCTCCAAAATGTACCGAAATTGCATTTCCTTTTCACTTTTCAACCTCAAATTATGTTTTAATTAGTCTAAGTAATCAAATACATCAAATGGGGCCAAAATCCCCTTTAAAAATTCCCATTTTGACCTTTAGTGGCAATATTACTATTTTGCCCTTGTGTCTTAAAAATACCGAGAATTACACTTTTTCACTGCTAAACTTCATTTTATGTTCCAATAATCATATTGTATTTCATATAATTATTCTTGGTCATAAAAATCAAAATCTGTATTAAAAATCCCTATTTTGTCCTGAAATTGAAAAATGACCGTTTTGTCCCTAATCGGTCAATTTTCCTGATTAATCCCAAACTGAACCTTGGACACCGAATCACTATTCTGAGAAATCCCTGGACTGTGAAATTCTCAATTTCACCTTAAAATTCCTATTTGAACTAGTCCGAGGCATAATTGACTTATCAGTACCCTTAAAGGCAATATTGCCATTTATCTAACTTTTTAAGGCAATTCAAGATGCTAACATGCTTTCCAATGCATGTGAATGACATGTAGAAAAAATAACACAGGGTCGGGCTTTACAAACCATTGTCATTTAAATCAAGTTCAAGCATAACCTTTAACACACTACCTTTTCTTGAGGAAGTATAACTTTTCTCTACTTTTTTTTATGAAGGTATAACTTTTCTCTACCTTTTACAATAAAGGTATAACCTTACACTACCTTTTACAATGGAGACTTTTTACAATGAAGGTATAACCTTACATTACCTTTCACAATAGATTTATAACTTTACAATAGTGCATTCAACAGGTTTCTCAACTAAAAACCTCAAAAGGTTGTTGAGCTAAGCTAAGCATAAGAAGATGAAGACATTTCAAAGAATAAGAACTGAAGAATCAAAGCTCTTTTCTAAGAATCTATTGTAGAAATAGAAAATGAATAATCTTTAAGAATCTCAACTTTCTTCTACTCTTGAAAAATAATTTTCTTGCTCTTTTCTCTACTTTCTCTTGTTTCTTGCTGGTTTTTCTTATCTAATGACGTTCTTCACTGAGATATTTATACTGCTTTTTGATTTTTGCTCGTTGGGATGGATTTTTGTCTCATTGCTGAATGTTGGCACCACTTTGAGTAGCACTTGTTGGTTTTCAAGAATTAATTTGTAGATGTGTGAGACATTTATTCTTTTATATCCCGAGACTTTCTATTTTCTGAGAATCTTTCTTTCCATTCTTGAGATATCAATTCTTCTTGTCTCACATGAAGGTTGAAGCTTTTTAATTTCTGATAATCGATTTTTCATTCTTGAGATATCGATTCTTTTTATCTGACTTCAAGTCTGGAGCTTTTTGGTTTTTGAGAATTGATTTTTACAATCTTGAGACATCGATTCTTCTTATCCCATTTTAAAGTTTGTAACTTTTAAATTTTTTGAGAATCTATCTTTGCCCCTTTAGATATCGATTCTTTTTTCTCATTGGGTGCCAAAATCAAAATTCAAATTTGCATTTTCTCGTTCCATTTTTGTCTTTCTATCCCATATTTTCTTTTTCTCCAAGTTCGTCATTTTTCTCTTTATAGCTTTAGAAATCAATTATGTGTGATGCTTGAGAAGTCAATTCTTGCTTTTCTAGTGGCTTTCCAAATTCTTTTACTTTCCCAAGAATCGATGTTTACTCTTTTGATATCGATTCTTGTTCTTCTAGTAGCTTTTGTATCTTTAAGAGTTGATGTTTTCTTTCTAAATAAGTCAATTCATTCTGTTCCAAAAAAGAAATATTGCCTTTCGCTTTACAGAGAATCGATTTTTCTCTTTTAGAAGTTGATTCTAATAGTAGGAACTTGAGATATAAAGTGTTCAAAAAGCTTGTCCTTTTAGAAATTACTTCAAAACTCTTTAAGCATTGTTCTTCAAGTTCGAAATCATTTTCACTTAGTTTCAAAGCATATTTAGATAAGTAAATTTTGTCATTTCAAAATTAGACTTAATGTCAAACCTAACAATCTCTCCTTTTTTGATATGACAAAATTAAAAGCTAAATTTTCTCATGAAAAACTCGCCCTGGATTTATGCTTATTTTTCAAAGTATTTAAGGCAATTTAAAAACATTTTCAGTATAAATCCAACCATGGAAATCAAGAAATCTAAGAAATTTACTCAAAATATTCTTTTTTTTTTTATCAAAAAGAGTTGGAAAACAAAGTATGAAAGCTTATCTAGTAAGTAAAGAGGAATAGAAGAAATTTAGATAAAACATTGAGGGCATATTATGGTTCTAAAACTTTTGATATTTGATTTTATTTAAATTGTGACTTGTGCTTTCAATTTTAATTTTGATTTTAGTTTATTTAATTTTTGAGTAGTTTATATTCAGTTATTTGGATAAGATTAAGGTGTTTTAATTTTAGTACTTAGCAAAGAAATTCAATTCAATTCTTTGTGGGATTGATACTCTACTTTTTCCTATATTACTTGTTTATCATACGTGCACTTTCGTGATAAAATCAACAAGAAGTTTTTTGTGCTGTTGTTGAGAAATTGTACAAAATCTTCTTCGTTAATATTAATAACAAGCAATCTTAGTCTTAATTCAAACTTTCTTTTTCTTTGTTTTCTACCACTTTTGGTTGTCGTATATAAAGAGCTAAAAGTTTGAAAATTGTTCCTTTTGATTCAAAAATTGAAAAGACTTTTTGAAAACTCAAGAAGGAAAATTTACAAGTTTCAACCTAATTCAAAACAATGGCTGAACAACAAGGAGATAAGCAAAATCAAGGGCAATTAGAACAAGAAAATAAATCCTTGCGAAAATATGTTGTACCTCTCATTCAAAGCATTCATTCTAGCATTTGTAGTCCTACCATCGAAGCCAATAATTTTGAAATCAAGCCAATAATCATTTAGATGATTTAGACTTTTGTTTAGTTTGGGGGATTGCTAAGTGATTGTCACGACCCGGTACCCCCCCTTCGAGCTTGTGATAACCGCCGCGAAGCCTTGATAGACATTCACTACCTTGAATGTCGATCGAAACCTCGCAAGGCTTTCGTACCAGTTTTTCACTTCCCCTGTGAGTGTTAATTATAAAACTTCATATTAGAATGAATTTAAACTAAATTCAATTTAAAACAATTAAAAATTTAAATCCACCACTCAGGGGTAATTGCTTTTTTTTTTGTCAAAATGTTCAAAAACAAAATTAAGAATGTAAAATATGAACGAAAAACACATATTCCATAATCAAAAATAGGTTTTGATATTGAAAATGTTCGTTTAAAAGCAAATTGTTGGCAAATAATACTATTCAAAAATAATAAATAAAATATTCTAATTTCTCATGAAACAAAATTTTTTATAGAAATATTCGTAAATAATTTTCCGCACATGAAAGTAAAGTAAAATCGTATGAATAGAAATACAGATAACCAAAATAAAAGATTCGATTTACAATGACACGTGGGCCTCAATTAACCAAGAGGATGTAAAACTGTGAACTCTTACTTTCTATGATGCAGTTCCGAGCTTAGTTCTCATCTTGCTCGACTATCTACAAACTGTCCTGAGCCTGAAAAATGTATAGGAAGAAGGGGTGAGATTTTATAATCTCAGTGAGTAAACAGATACCATCTAAAGTATCTAAAGCCGAGTAAAAGGAGACAATAAAATATCCATTCGCAAAACAGACTTCACCACTTGGAAATTCATCCCAACCCATATAAACAATTGTATTTCAATCAATTTTTTAATATGGCTTATGCACTTTTCAAACATTTGGCTTATCAGAATACTCGGCTAGAGGTGCATCTCGCCTCGCCTTGCGAAGGCTCTCTACTTTCCTCTTCCAAGTTCCTACCACTTGGCCCGTGCCAAAATCCATTCTCGAGGATACACCTTGGAGGCATCTTTACCGAGACCGCCAAGGCTGTTTATTGTCACACACACACAGACATATTTTACCTCTGACAACACAGCCGTTCCTTGGCATTGGCTGAGTCTCACTTTCACGAGGTGGCTAGCGTGAAGTGTACTCAAATCCTACCTCGGGAGTTATCCTACGCGCCTCTCCGAACGATGTAAGCTCAATAAATGGGAACCGTGCCCCTCTAAATAGGCTAGCTCACGGAACCCTCGTCACTGCAATGCCCACTTTAATTATCCACCAATAAATAAAAATCACAATAGCATGACATGGCGCACATAACACATTCAAGGCAAATCAAAGCAGTTCACATATTCTTCAAATCATAAAAACAACCAGTCATGCTCATGTGTATCATAAGCCATTAAATTTAAAATCATGGATAAACAACACAAATCATAGTGTGGGTCTCCAATTACTCTATTTTTGAAATCATTATTAAATTTTTAAAAATTTATAAAATTATTTTATAAAATCATATTTTTCCCATAAAACACAATAATTTTCCAATTAAACCATTTTTCATAAAATCACACAATTAAATAAAACTACTCTAGATAATTAAGACGATAGTAAGTTTACTCACTGTATTAGGAGTAGAAATACTCATATCCTCCGTCTTCGGGTGCAGTCTCTTACTTGAAACAATTGACTCACCACTTATCCGCAATCCATGACACAAAATTCAATAAATTGTGTCAATTTATCATAAATTATTTCAGGCTCTTATCCATGCGTATGCACTAGATAAGGTGTGAAATGTCTAGATAATTGCTTAATTGCGATGTCCGACCTAATTCGCCTATACACGGTATAAATTTCTAAAATCCCCAATTCAACTCCAATTCCATCCATTTCAATTTCAATTATCCAATTATATCCACAATACCTCAATGACTGTGAATTTAGTCCAATTTATCAGTCCAGACCAAAAATTATGTTTTTACCCCTAGTAGGTAAAAATTCCAATTTTTGCATCGAAAATTCCTATTTAATTTCCAACCTCATAATTCATCATTTTTCCATCCAATTCTCTTAAAATAAAGTCAACCTCATCCTCACAGACCATTGGCTAGATTCGGTCTAGAGAAATTCATGGAAAAAATGAATATTTTTCTTATTGTTTTACTCATAAACATGCTAAACTAACACTAAACACTAACATAGTTCAAAATCAAATTAATCTAACAACTTTCTCTCTCTATACCCATATGATCAGATTTGAATCCACCATCAAAACACATAATTTAACCATGGAAAATAAGGGAAATTGCATGGGTAAGGTAGAAATGAAAAACCTTACCTTTTTATTCTTGATTTCCTTGAATACTTTGTCTCGATTTTTCTCACTCTAGGGTTTATTTTTGTTTTCTCTTTCTCTCTTTTGGTCTTAGCCGAATTTTGGGGAAGATGGGTTGATTTTTTATGCCTTTTTAAGCCATTAAAATAATATTATTTTATTTTAACACATTTTAATTTTTTATTCAATAGTCATCATTTTGACTTTCTTTCTCCACCATTCATTTCCCTTGACTTATCCAAGTCTTATATGAAATTTCTAGTTTTTTCCAAATTTTTGGTGGACTAAATTTTCTAAAATTACACTTTTGCCCCCGAGCTTTTCAAAAATTACATTTTTACCCCAAAAATTGAAAATCTGCCATAATGCATAATTTTCACTCTTCATACTCATATCATACTCCAAATAATTAAATTTGATCAAAATCTTTTCAAAAATTCAATTTTCGATTTCGGGTGGCAAAATAATCATTTTGCCCCTATACTCCAAAAATATTGGAAACTCATATTTTTCATTGCTAAATCTTCCAATTGTACTTCAATACTCATATCATACTCAAGCATGTCAAATGGGGCTAAGAAAATCTTTTTTAAAAATTCCCATTTTGTCCTCAAATTGAAAATTGACCATTTTGCCCATAACTGGTCAATTTTTTGGATTGACTCCAAATCGGACCTTGAACTCTGAATTACCATTTTGAGTCATCCCTGGACTGTGAAATTCTCAATTTCATCTTTAAGATCTCGATTTTGTCTTGTTCAAGGTTTAATCGACTTAACCGTACTTCTAGGGGCAATATCATCTTTTAACGATTTCTCAAGACTTCCTCAATATGTACACATTCTATTGAGCATGTGAATGGCATTGCAATTACTTTATAGAGCAGGGTTTGACAGTGATGATCCCAATGCATGTATTGTGAATTTCCTAAAGATTTGCAATACTTCTAAAAATAATGGTGTTTTTTATAATACCATTAGATTAAGGCTTTTCTTGTTTTCACTGAGAGACAAGGCAAAGAGTTGGTTGAATTCACTTCCAACTTGTTCTATTAGTTTTTAGGATGATTTAGCTTAGAAATTCTTGGTAAAATTCTTTCCATTAGCTAAGACAGCAAAGATGCATAATGATATGAACTCTTTTATACAACTTGATTCTGAACCATTATATGAGGGTTGAGAGAGGTATAAAGATTCGCTACGGAGATGTCCTCACCATGGGTTATCTAGATGGCTGCAAATTCAGACTTTTTATAATGGTTTGCTAGGACCAATTAGAACCACAATTGATGTTGCAGCCACAATTGATGTTGCAGCTGGAGGTGTTCTTTATGAGTATATCCATTGTTGAGGCATATAATTTGCTAGAAAAGATGGCTTTAAATTATTATTAATGGCTATTAAATATATTGGGGGTAAGAAAAGTTGCTAGAATCCATGGGCTTGATGCAATTAATACCTTGACTTCACAATTAGCTGCTCTCACAAAAAATATTGATAGTTTGAGTGTTAATACAGTTCAGAGCCTTTTTTGTGACTTGTGATTTATGAAGGGAAGGACATTCAAGTGATCATTGTCCTATTTACACTGAAACAACCCATTATGTTGGAAAATAGATAGCCACAAAATAATCCTTATTCCAACACATAAAATTCAGGGATGTCCACCAAGCATCTTTATTAACTCCTAAGCCAAATTCTCATTTGGGATTTCCACTACATCCCCGAGCTTCTATGCTAGAGAAACAACTAACAATGGAAAAAATGTTTAGGCAATACATGGCAAAGAATGATGCTATCATTCAAAGTCAATCTGCATTAATTTACAACCAATCAGCATCTCTTAAAATTCTCTAGACAAAATGGAGTCAGTTAGCTAATGCTACCAATAGTAGACCTCAAGGCACTCTACCAAACGACACTGACACTGAACTTAATCAAAGAAGGTAAGGTAAGGAGAACTGTAAGGCAATCACTTTTCATAGTGGGAAAGATGTAAGTGAAGATAAATTTAAATACTGAAAATTTGCTTAAGGATGCTAAAAAGGAAACTAGGAAAGATAGTGAAAAGAATTTGAGAATAATATTAAAAAAATGTTATGGTTGAAATTTCTAGTGAAAAATTAAGTGCAAAAAATTCAAAAATAAAGCCTTCACAACCAACCCCACCACTTTTTCCTCAATGTTTTAAAAAAGAAAAACTTGACAACTAATTTCAAAAATTTATTGATGTATTCAAAAAGTTGCACATTAATATTCCTTTTTGTTGAAACTTTAGAACAAATGCTAAGTTATGTGAAATTTTGAAAGATATCTTGTTCAAAAAGAGCAAATTAAGTGAGTTTGAGAGTGTTACACATCTGAAGAGTGCAGTGTCATAATTCATAATAACCTTCGATCAAAGCTTAAGTATCTAGGTAGTGTTACTAACCTTACACAATTGGTACTCTTTGTTTTGCTAAAGCTTTATATGATTTGGGTGCAAATATAAATTTGATACCACTTTCTATTTATCAAAAAATTGGTTTAGGAGAAATTAAGCCCACTTTTGTGACTTTAAAACCTGTTAATAGATCTCTCATATACCCTTATGGCATTATGGAAAGGTGTTTTGGTAAAAGTTGGTAAATTTATTTTTCAGTCGATTTTATTGTACTTGACTTGGAAGAAGATCATAAAATACCAATCATTCTTGGGAAACCATTCTTACGTATTGCTAGAGCTCTCATTGATGTTGAAAAAGGTTAGCTAGCTTACCTTAAGGGTTGAAGACCAAGAGGTAGCATTTAATATTTTTAGAGCTTTAAAATTTTTCAATAATATTGATGAGTGTTTTTCAATTAATATGGTGGAAAGCATTGCTAAAAATATGTTTATTGAAAATTATTCTAATGATCCACTTGACTTGGCTTTGGTTTCTTCTTGTGATATTATTAATGACAAAGTTTTGAATATGCTAATTATTTGGATGCTCCATCACATCTCCTAAATTTTCAATTCGAGTATTTAGAATTACCAATTTCAACTTCATTAATCGAACTTTCCATTGAAGAACCTCCCATTGAAGAACCTGTCACATTTAAGCTTAAGCCATTGCCTAACCATTTAAGGTATGCTTTTTTGGGAAATTCATCTACATTACTAGTAATTGTTTCTTATTCTCTTACTAATAAACAGGAAAATAAACTCTTGCATGATTTGAGAGATTACAAGAAAGTAATTGGTTAAACTATTGCCAACATTAAAGGATTTAGTCCATCTATTTGCATGCGCAAATTTCTTTTGGAAGAAAACCACAAGGCAACCATTGAGCATCAATGTCGGTTAAATTCGAAAATAAAAAGATGATAAAGAAAGAAATTATTAAGTGGTTAAATGCTGGGATTGTTTAACCTATTTCAAACAATTCTTAGGTAAGTCTAGTCCAATGCGTGCCAAAGAAAAAAAGGTACGATAGTAATTTCTAATGAAAATAATGAGCTCATACCTACTAGAATTGTGACTAGTTGGAGGGTATGTATGGATTATAAAAAGTTGAACAAAGCCACTAGAAAAATCACTTTCCATTCCCTTTTATTGACTAAATGCTAGATAGACTAGTAGGTAAGGATTTTTATTACGTTTTTTATGGTTATTCTGGTTATAATCAAATAGCCATTGCTTTTGAAGACCAAGAGATGACCACCTTTACTTGTCCATATAAGACTTTTGCTTTTAGGAGAATGACTTTTGGGTTTTGTAATGCTCTAGCTACTTTTAAGAGATGCATGGTGTCAAATTTTTTTGATATGGTTGAAAAATGCTTGAAAGCATTTATAGATGATTTTCAATTTCTGAGGATAGTTTTGATATATTGTCTATTTAATCTTGTTAGAGTCTTTAAAAGATGTGAAAAAACTAATTTAGTTCTAAATTGGGAAAATGTCACTTTATGATGCAAGAAAGCATAGTTATAAGACACCAAGTCTCTAGCAAAATTTTAGAAGTAGATAAAGCAAAAATTGAAACAATTGAAAAACTTCCACCTCCTACCACTGTGAAGGGTATTTCTAGTTTTTTGGGACATGCAAGATTTTATAGGAGATTTGTTAGAGATTTTCCTAAAATTTCTAAATCACTTTGTTATTTATTGGGAAAAAAAACTCTTTTTAATTTTGATGATGCTTGTTATGATGCTTTTGTTGAATTGAAAAAGAGATTAATTTTTGCTCCTATCATCACTATTTCATATTGAAATCTTCTTTTTGAACCAATGTGTGATGGTAGTGATTATGTACTTGGAGCTGTTTGTTGGTCTCAAAGAATGTGCTAAATGGAGGTGAATAATACTTTCCAAATAACATAGAAATTCTTTCTAAGAAAAGAGTTGATTAAGGGAATTTGAAACTGGAATGTAACACCTCGTACCCTCGTATAATAGTCATCGTAACCGTCCTGGAAAGATAAGGGACTGATTGATGCGAATTGGCCTATTAAAGAACGACAAAGGATGAAAGAAACGCTCAAGAGTAAAATGTTTTGCATGCTCAGGAACAACAATTACATAATAATATTTTCATCAGGAATGAATTAGTAAGCTAAAGGATGATTTGTGTAACAACCACTCCCCGGTCGCTACCAGCGTCCAAGACCTCCGAGAGATCCCTCCAAGTCTCGAACAAGCCTATCTCGAATTACTCGATAATCCACTACCCTTAATCATCATATAATAGTAAAACTTTCATATGTTAAATTAAATCATACATATAAAAATCACTATAAACTTTTTTTCTTTTTACTCGCCAGTATATATGCGAAAATATAAAATTTTCATGCTTATATAAAAATTTACAATTTGTATGCTTATATAAAACTTTAAAATTTGTTTACAACTTAATAGATAAAGGACTACAACTCGACCTCTAATAGAAACAAATATAGTGGAGTGACTCGGAATAGTATGCTAGGAGATGCCTTTACCTATTCACGATAGACCAACACGTCGATGACTTCACGCCAAATCGATCCCTGTCTGCAAAAAGGAGAATAAAATGGGGTGTGAGTCTCATAGACTTAGTGAATATCATCAACCCAGTGAGTAGGGCGTAGATAGGAAACAAGCAAGCTGCAGATTAGTTGAATATAAAAAGCAGGAGTAGAGAAATAAATTATCGCAAACAGGAGTTTTGTGCCTTATAACCATTTCTTTTGCATCAAATCAATAAAATCGAGCCAGCTCCCGTGAAACCAAATATTATTAAAAATCATATACAAATCATAGCTCGCCTATAAGCGAGGAATTATTGATTTAGTTCACTAAAAACAAATAGGGGAGCTGCGAAAAACCATTTAATTTAATTTTCTCACCATACCAAGAAAAATGATTGGTAATGTTGAAATTTATTTCATTCCATGTAAAACAATCATATTTTATCAAAAATAGACAACAAGGCTTATGACTACTTAAAATCTTGGCTCATGACATAAAACTCATATATGGTGATACCTTGCGTTGGGGTATTCAACCGAATCCGCCAAGGCTGTTAAATTGTTCAAAACTCAACCGTTCCTTGGCGTTAGTTGAGTTCGCCTTCACATGGTGGCTTGCGTGAAGTGAGCTCTATCATATCTCAGGACAATTAAATAACCCTGCACGCCTCTACAACTGAGATAAAAGTATATAGGGGTTTTTACCGTACCACCTCTATATAGGCCGGTCCACGAAGACCCGCCTACTGTAATAGATAATAATCCACCAATTAAGTAAAATTTTCAATGGCATGATTTGGCAATTATGGATAGGTCTGGGTCCTCATCACTTGACTACTGGCCAGCCGCATTATAGTGATAGCTCCACAGCCCCCGACAGGGACAACTCGCCAAGCTTCGAATCCCGGACCTTTTTAAAACTTCCCCTGAAAAGAACATTTAAAACTATTTCAAATCCAGCCATTTAAGGCAAAACAAACAATTTTTATAATTTCAAAATAATTTCTAATTTAGCCATTCATGCCATATTCTCATAAGCCATTCAATGTAAAAGTCATAAAAATTCATTGTATGTTCATAAAAATGAAATTTAATACATGATTCATAAAATACCGTACATAGAGAATTTAAATCTCTAAATCATATATGCACATCACACAATTATATAAGGCACAATTTCAAGACTAAATCTAATTGAAAAGCTTGTTTCTCATTTTTAAAACGATTTACTTATACGACATACTTATACATATTCAAAACAATTTCTAAAATAATTTACAACCACAATTTTCTTCAAATTTTACTATCTCATGCTTTTCACAGTAATTCGCGTGTAATAAATTATGCGGATACATATATATATATATATATATGAGAATTTTAAAATCGACACCCCATACTCACCTCTAAATAGCGAGATTTTACTTCGCTATTTTTGTACACGTAACTAATTGTTTTTATTTCTCAGTCACCTATTTCACTCGGCTCGCCTCATCGACAGACATTCAATTTGGACATTATCCAATTTTTTATTTCCTTTATGGGCCCCTCTCCATGGGCTTCTTTACATCTTCCATTAGGCTAGGCCCATTTATTCTTTTCTAGTGGGCTTTGCCTAATTTTTTTTCTATTGGGCTTTGCCCAAATTTATTTTTCTATTTTTTCATTATTTTTTTCTATCTTCTATTTTCTTTTTTTTTCTCTTTTCTTTTTCTTTATTTCTTTTTCACATTTTTTTTCTTCTTTCTTTCTCCTCCAACTCGTGGCTTCCTCACCGTGGCAACTCGTTTTCTCCACCACCGCTGATGGTGGTAGCCCCACCGTTCCTCCTCGTTTCTCCTCCTTTTTTCCTCACCGTAGTAGCTCAACTTCAGCTCTTTTTAGCTCCAATTTCCAGCAGCTTTGCTACCCCTTTTCCACCTAAAATTTCAGCAAATAAATCCTCAATTTTTCCAGCCACAAAACCTCAAACTTCCAGCTCAATTTTCTACTCACAAATCAGCCATCAACATGAAAAATTTTCAGCCAAAAATCAGCTTTAAAATCACTCCAAGAAAGCAACAAATTTTCTCTCAAAATGTCTCCATAGTATTTAAATATTTCCTTACCGCGTCTACTCGATAAAAATCATGTCGTACGTTTTTCGTCGTTTTCCTTCAAAATTATTCTTTATTTCTTCTCCCCCACTAAAATTAGTCATATTTTTTTTTCATGACTAATTTTCGATAATATATAAAATATTAATATTTTAATTTTATTTTATTAAATAAAATATTATTTTATTCTAAAAATTTTCACTCACCTACTTTGATCCCAAAACACATTATTATGTCTCGATTTACCTCTGAATCATCCGTCAGCTCACTAATTCGTCTTCGACGAAAATACTAATATTTAATTGTGAGTTCTATGGGTGCAAAACATTTTATTCTTGAGCATTTCTTAGCACGCCATTTAGCATCAAATGGTCGTTCATTTGATCAGTACAATCTTATTTATGTCCAACGAAGGTATGGGGTGTTACAATTTGGGAGTAAACGGAGACATAATAATGCGTTTCAGGACTGGAGAAGACAAGTGAAAAATTTTGAAATAAAATAATATATTATTCAATAAAAATAATATTAAAATATTAAAATTTAATTGAACGTTGGAATTAGTCATGAAGAAGGACTATATGGTTAATCCAAGTGGGAGAGAAGAAGTACGAAGGAATTTCATAGATAAATTGTCATGACCTAAAACTCCCATTAGGCCCGTGACAATCACCGTGACGTCTCGATAGGCATTCATACCCCGAATACTGATCGAAACATCGCAAGGCTTTCGTATTAGTTTTCTTACCTCCCTTGTGAGCAATCATTCCCAAACATCATGTCTCGAGGGATTTCAACCTCTTTCCAACTCAAAATAATAGAAAAATAGTTTTCACCTCATTGGGCCATTTTGGTCATTTTTCATCGAAAAATTTCGAATCCAGATAATGAGAAGCTTATGTGCGAAAAACGTGTATTTCAAAATCAGAAATGTGTTTTACTATCTAAAACATTCATTTTTAAAAAGTAAAGGTAACTATTAAAATATAATAAAAATATTTAATAAAACATTACAATTTCTCATAAAACAATATTTTTAGAACACTGTATAAATAATTTCTATGATGTAAAAGCAAAATAAATTCTTATATACAATACTAAAGTAAACCAGAGTATACAATTTCATTTACAATGATACATGGGCCCACGAATATTCAAAAATAAAGAGGACAGTAAACCTACCATTGGTGAGGTTGCTAGCCAACTGTAGTCCTCAGCAAGTTCAGCTATATACTAACTAATCTGAGCCTGAAAGGGTGGAAAGGAGAGTTGTGAGTTTACACAACTCAGTGAGTAAACAAACATCACCGAAAATATCTAAAGGTGAGTAATAGGAGACAATAAAATCTATTCATCTCAAAAGGGTTTCATATCATGAATTTCATTTAAATCAATTACAGTAAATTTATTTCACTCAAATAATAATAGTAAGGAGGCTTATGATTTCTTGAAAATCGTGGCTCGTGCCATAAAAATTCATACTTGGGGATACCTTGGCCAAGGTATCTAATCGAGTCTGCCAAGGCTGTTAAAATTTTATAATTTTTCCAAAATGCAGCCGATCCTTGGGGTTAGCTGACTTCGCTTTCACGTGGTGGTTTGGTG
Organism: Theobroma grandiflorum; assembly: GCA_036013995.1. Classification (NCBI taxonomy): domain Eukaryota; kingdom Viridiplantae; phylum Streptophyta; class Magnoliopsida; order Malvales; family Malvaceae; genus Theobroma; species Theobroma grandiflorum. Next base: position 14,902,309 of record CP142126.1, read on the forward strand.
TGAAGTGAACTCTGTTATACGTCAGGACAACCATGTACGCCTCTACAACTGAGATAAAGATATATAGGGTTTACCGTGCCACCTCTAAATAGGTCGGTCCACGGAAACCCATCTACTGCAGTAGATAATAATCCACCAATTAAATAAAAATTTAATAGCATGATTTGGCAAATTTCATTTCTAAGCAATTTATCATACTAGAACAGACAGTTCACAATTTTCAATATAATTAACAAGACAGCCAATCATGCCATAATATCATAAACCAATTGATTCAAATCATACTTTACAATAAAACGTAGGGTCTCCAATTACTCTAACTTTCAAAGCAATCATACAATTTTCAAATTCAATTTATAAAAATTAAATTTATTTTATAAATTCAATTTATTTAGAAAATTTTCATTTTTCTCATAAAATAGGCAATTCACCAAATCAAATAATTTTATCATAAAATCATCAAATTGAATAAAAATCACTTTAGATAAATAAGGCGATAAATAGTTTACTCACAGTTTTCAAAAGTTCGAATTTCAGAGTACACGGACTAGTGATCCTTAAGCTCCTTGCCTTTGTCAGAGGTCTCACTACCTTGACACAGTATAAAATTAAGAAATTTACTACATCGTCCCTAAATTAAAATAAACTAACTTAAACTACTAATGTATGATATGAAATGCAAAAATTCGTCCGAATATTGTCTAAGCGTGGTGTTGACCTAATTCGGTCGATTACCCAATTAAATAACTAACGTGTCTAATTTTTTCTTCCAAATTGCACCATTCCGTTTCCAACAATTCAATTCACTAAACAAAATTCCAGTGACCTAAGATTCATCCTAACAACCTCCACAATTTCTCTTGCAAATTTCGACCATTGTGGTGTACTAACACTATGATTTTTTTCCTATTCTATTTTCTCACAATAAATCATCATTTTCTAAGCCATTTCTCTTGAAACAAGAATCAATCCACCAACACACACAACATGGTAGGTTCGGCCAATGAAGAATTCTAGGGAAAATGAATATTTTTCTTGTTGTTTTGCTTTTAAACATGATTAACTATCTCTAAACACTAACATAACTCAAAATCAAGCCAATCCTATCATGAATTCACTTCCATACCCATTCGGCCAGCTGCTAATTCCTCATGTAAACATGTCGTTCATCCATGGAAATAAGGAAATAACGCATGGGTAGTGTAGTTCTCAATGAAAATTAAAGAAATTTCACCTTACCTAGCTTAAATCCTTGGATTTTCACACTTTCCTTTTGATTTTTCCACCTAGGGTTTGTTCTTCCTTTTGTTTTTCCTTTTTTCTGGTTTGGCTGACCATGGGGTTGAAAATGGGCTGATTTTTATGCCTTTTATAAGGAAAATATTAAATAATTAAAAGCTTGACACGTGGCACAGTGTCATTGATCTAAAATTTTAATTATTTGACTTTTTCTCTTAAATTTTTTACCACACAATTTTTCATATTTATCCATTCCAATGATAAACAAAATCTTTGATTTTTGACAAGCGTTGGTGGTGGAAATTACCGTTTTGCCCCTAGTAAGGCAAAATTACCATTTTACCCCTATACTCCAAAAATACCAAGAATTGAAAATCTTTCACTGCTAAACCTCATATTATACTCCAAATGATTAATTTTAGCTAAAAATTTCATCAAATATCCAAATTTAAACTATTGGGTTGCAAAATGACCATTTTGTCCCTAATCGGTAAATTTTCCCGATTGACTCCAAATCGGCCCTCGAACTCCGAATTGCCATTTTAAGCCATCCTTGGACTGTGAAATTCCTAATTTCACTTTAAAATCCCTATTTTAACTAGTTCGAGGTATAAATCGACTTATTTGTACTTCTAAGCACAATACCGACTTTTATCTATTTTTCTGAGATATTCTAGTATGCAGGTGTGATGTTAAATATATAAATGACATGACAGATATTTTTGGGTTGGGGTTGACATAAATAATGTAAGTGAGTCCATATGATTTTATTAAATTGAATTAACGCGGTATGTAAGCATTTAAATATTATGGTAATACCACGTTAAAGTACAACTTCGACATTTTTATTGTATACACGTGTAAGAGATGGAAGATAAAAGGGAATTAAAATTTTTACATGTATTAGAAAGAGCAATTTTAAGATACAAAAAATTAAAGGGTGGTGTATTAAATAAAATAAAGTTAAGGAATGATATGTAAATTTTATTGGTTTGAAGAAATAAAATAAATAATAAAATAATAAACAAAAAAAAGGCTTTGAAGGAATTTAGAAATGGGGGGTCGGATAAACATGCAAAAAGGAAAGTCAAACAAATTTTTTTTAGTGTGAAGTAAGTGGCCACATGGAGTTAAGAAAAGAATGAAGACAAAAGCAAAAGAAAAATGAAAATGAAATGATGATGGTGCCGGTCAACTGAGAAGAAAAAGTCTGCCAACTAAAGAGAAAAAGAAAAAAGAATAGAGAAAGAGAGATGTGTCGACAATAAGGAAAGAAGAAAAAAAATAAAAGAAAGAATCGAGAGAGAGGAAAGAAAAGAAGGGATAAGTCAGCTGAAGAAAAACCAAGAAAAAGACTAGGAAAGCAGTCGAGAAAGAAGGAGAGAAAAAAGAAAAAATTCTTCATTTTTTCGAGAGGTTTAGCTATTAAAAAATTAGAGGTTTTTGCTGCTGAAATTTATGATTTTTCTACTGCTTTTGGAGGTTGAAATAAGCAGTGTAGTTGTTGAAAATTTTGAGGTTTTACTGCTGGTTTTGGGGGCTAGAAAGCTGTTGAATTTAAAGTTGGAAAAAAACAGCTGTAGTTGGAAATTTTGAGAGAGGAGGGGTAGCTTTGTGCTGTCAAAATTTTGAGAAAGAAAAGCTGAGTTTGAGGTAGAAAAATAAGGGCTGTTGCTAGAAATTTTGGAGGAAAAAATTGGTTGAGAGAGGGAGTTGAGTTGAAGGCTGCCGGTGGTGAGAAAGGAAGAAAAGAATGGCCAGTTGTGAGTGAAAAGAGAGAAGGAAGGTGCTGCCACCAGCGAGGGGAAAAAGAGAAGCCAAAGAGAGAGAGAAGAAGAAACATGAAAAAGAGAAGAAAAAGAAAAAAAATAATAATATAGGAAATAAATGGGCATGGCCTAATAGGAATTAAAATGGGCATGGCCCAATAGGAAGAAATGGAAAAGCCCATGGAAAAGGCCTAATGGCAACAAGGAAAAGAAAAGTCCAAAAAAGAAACTAAATGTGGAAATTTGGTGCTTAAGTGAATATAGTGCACTATAGTGGTGTGCCAGAGGAATTGACGAGCGATCAGCAAGTAGAAAATAGCGATGTAATATCTTGCTATTTCAAGGTGAGTAAGGGGTGTCAATTTTAAAAATTCCATAAATATAGACATGCACACATATTTTACGTGAAGTGCAAAATTCATGGATAGCATGAGCTGGTAGAAATTTTAAGAAATTGTGAATGCAATTTATTTTTAGAAGTCATTTGGAATATATATATATATATAATTATACGTAAAGTGTTTTAAACTGAGAAACAAGCTTTTCGAAACGATTTACATTAAGGAAAATTGTGCCTTATTGTTTGTGTGGTGTGCATTCATGAAATTTATTACATATTCACCATGCTACTTTGATATAAAAATATCATGCAAATATTTACAATGAATATTTTACGAAAAGAGAGTTTTAACGTGATACAGGGATCGATATTTTGATAAGGATTTGAAATATCCCTTTAAAAATCAAATTTAGATTCTTTTAAAAGTGATTTTGTTTAACTAAGAGATTCAAGACTAAGCGGAGACTATATACTTGTGTTATATATATATATATATGGTTTGAATTGATGGCTTATGACAATGTGATGGCATGGATAGTCGAAATTTTTATCAATATGGTGGGTTATGTGATTAGCTTACTGTAGTTGGCAGATTTTCGTGGACCAGCCTATTAGAAGGGCACGGTAAACCCCGTTATATTTACCTTAGTATGAAAGGCGCGGAGAGTAACTCCTAAGGTGAAGTTTAGAGTTCACTTCACGCCGAACCACCACGTGAAGGTAAAACTCAGCCAACGCCAAGGAACAACTATGTTTTTAAATGTAAAAACATGTTTTAGGTGTATAAGTCATTTTAACAGCCTTGGCAACTCGGTTGGATGCCCGACGCAAGGTGTCACCGAGCATGAATTTTGGCATGAGCTAAGTTTTTAAGAGAGTCATAAGCCTTGTTAATTATTTTTGATGAAATGCAATTGTTTTATATGGGTTGAAATGAGTTTTAAAGTTATGAATCATATTTCTTTGCATGGTGAAAATGAAATTAGACGGTTTTTCACAGCTTTCCTATTTTTACGGTGAAATGAATTTTAACCCCTCGAGTATGAGGTGATTTGTGATTTTTGTATAAGTTTGATTAACGTTAGATTTCATGGGAACTTGTCCGAATTTATTGATTTGATTTGAGTAAAATGCCAATTGATTTCGACTGCAGAAATCTTTAATGTAAAATGGTTTTAAATCAATATTTCAAATGACTAACTTAAATAAAGTTATTGGTATGTTTTGTAGTGAAAAACTTTATCCACCTTGGATGATTTATCACTTGAAGTGATTACAATGCATAAGAAATTCTCGATTTTTATATAAGGCACAAAACCTTCGTTTGAAACAAATTATTTTTATAATCCTCCATTTTTATATTCAACTGATCTACTGCTTGCTTGTTTCCCATCTACGCCCTACTCGCTGAGCCAATGATCACTGAGTCTGTGAGACTCACACCCATTTTATTTTCCTTTTGCAGACAGGGATCGACCTAGCGCGAAATCAACGGTGTGCTCAGTTTCCTGCGGATAGGTAAAGGCATCTTTTAGCCCCGTTCCGAGTTGCTCTGTTGTCTAGAGTTTAGTCACATGAAATATCTACATGTTATCAGTATTGTAAATTCATAAATATGTATTGTTAAAAACTTTGTGTTTTAAATTTAATTTCCATTATTGGAAATGGAATGTCAATAGTGTAATTATTATTATTATTAATCATTTATGTACGTGTTAGCATATTTAATAAATGTCTTGAGAATTTCATAAAGGCTTGTTTGGGACTTGGCGAAATCCCTCTGAAGTCTCGAACGTCGATAGCGACCGGGGAGGGGTCGTTGCATGGAAGTTGAAAGCTAGCTAGATGAATGATTTAAGTGTTAAAAGTAAAAAGAAAACAAAAGAAAGTAGACAAAACACAATGATTTATAGTGATGTGGTCCCTTTGACCTACATCCATTACCTTAATCTCCTAATCAAGGATTTTCAAACCAATTCACTAAAATCAATGGAATTCTTTAGTTTCCACTAAGTTTTTACAATGGCTTTTCACAATCTTACCCACAAGCTTTAACAATGGTCTTTCCTAAGCTCAACCAAAATCCAACTCTAACTTTTCTAAAGCCAAGTTAGAACCTACAATAACAACCAAGCTAACATAAGCTTGAGATACCCTTGAGAGTGTCTCTCACACTTTAAGTAAATAAGAAATAGAGAAAAAATAAAATATAATTGATCACCTAGCTTATCTAAGATGTACAAAGTTAAGCTCAAACACTTTTTCAAAGGATTGGAATGAAATAAAAGTGTAAAGAGAAGGGTTTTGGTCTTTTAAGCTCAAAATCACTTTGGATGGCTTCTTTATATCATTTTTGACTATTAGAAAGGCTTTAAATACTTGAAAAATCACTTTTGGTCATTGAAGGCAGAAACTAGTCGTGTATGACAGTTATTTTGTCCTTTTTGTGCTTAAATATAAATGTGCAGACAGTGCTTCATTAATCGGTTAGTGGTAGGTTTTAACCAATTAAGTTTTCTTTGACTTGCACACTGCTTCTCTATGTTAACCAATTAACGACAACTTTAACTAATTAATAACTTTCTATTTTCAAGCATCTATAAGCATTATTTTTGGCTAGCTTCCTTTCAATCAATTAATGCTCCCTTTAACTAATTAAATCTTCTCTTCATTCATCCTCAACTGATTTAAATGGGCTTCAACCAATTAACAATTCTTCAACTTTAAATCTTTTGGTTTGACACCTTGAACGGACATTAATATTTTAAATTTGAATTTTGGCACTTCTTGACACTTTAACTTTAACCTTTAACTAGTTAACTCATTTCCTTTAATTGATTAAAAAGCTTTTGTTTTGCATCAGCACTCGCTTAACTAATTAAACCTTGTGTTAACCAGTTAAGACCTTTTTGTCTGTCTTTAGTGTAATGCCTAAAATTGCTTTAATTGATTAAGGATTTGACTTAATCGGTTAAAACTAATATATATTCATTAAAGCTGATTCTTCTTTGCTTGTTTAACTAATTAACCCATCTTACAACTAAACAAGTATCTTGACTTGCTTTCAAATACCAAATATATTAATGAATTTAAGGTTTCTCTTGCACACTTAAATAACTCAAGTAGCAGCTTTAACTAAAACTCTTGAACCTCTTGGTACTAACAGTGTGCAAAGTCCTTTTGTAGCTTGTGAGTTTTGTGGAGATAATCATGTAAGTCATCAATGTACAAGCTCAACAAAGATAGTGTAATTTGTGGGTAATAGATAGCAAAATAACCCCTACTCCAACACTAACAACCTAGGGTGGAGGAATCATCCCAATTTTTCTTGGGCCAATAATCAAGCGACATCATCCATTTCAAGGTGAAATGCACCTTCAGGATTCCAATAACAAACTCGAGCACCTCTTTTCAAAAAGAAGCCAACTGTAGAAGACTTGCTAAAGCAGTACATGACACAATGATGATTTTATTTTATAGAATTATTTTAGTCCAATTTTGTTATTAAATATTAGCGAAGTCCTTAATTTTCAATTATAATTTAGCTATTTTTAGTTGTTTTTATAATTAGTTTATTTTTAAGTGAGTTATTTTAATTGTATGTTATTTCTTTTAATTTGGTTATTATTTATTAGTTTTTATATTTTTTGTAGGAACTAAAGGAATTAAGCTTCATTTTGGAAAGTAAGGTGTTGAAAGACTTGGAAGTCTGCTTGCATATGCTTTAATGTTTTGGCCATAACTTGCGCTACAAAACTCCAAACCACTTTACCTAGTTCTGCTTCGAAGATAGAGAAAATCATGTCAAAAAATGGCTGGAAGATTGTGGTGGGAATTGCAATTTTTAAAGACTGATAATTAATGATTTGGCCTCTCATTACACTTTTAAGCCTAATTAAATCATAGCTCAACTTAGGGAACTATAGGTTAAGTTTATTAGTATAAATAAGATATTTTTAAGAACACAAGGTTAGACAACTTTTGGAAATTCAAAAAGTTAGAAGTTAAGGTTGAAACTTGGAGAGAAAAGCTACAAATATTTGTTTTGTTTTCTTCCTTAGCTTTTACTTTTCTTGTTACTTGCAATGTTTGAATTTTATATAATGTTATTTGTTTTTGCAATCATGAGTAGCTTATTTTCTTTTTCTAGCATTGCAATTGAACTGTCACGACCCAATTTCCTGGGTCATGACCGGCGCATGGACCTAATGAGCATAGCTCACCAAGCCCAAGCAAGCCTTTTCCGGTAATCATGTTCGACATTTTATACATCTTGCATTACTATTTCTGAACCAAAATTCTTGATTCACAATTCAATATATTTCAAAACATAACATGTATACCACATGTTTACAATTGCATTATCTCAAAGCACTGTCATACAATGCCATCTCATCGAGGCATCATCAATTCAACATGTATATATATATATATATTTGTACATAAACAAAGACTCTCAACCATCAGTGGAGTAACTTTGAATAAAGGCACAGCTACTGAGATGCCGTAGTACCAACCAAAAGGCGATTATGCATAGACGACTTGGTCTAGGCTCTAATTTCCTCTAAATCTGAACACATGAATTTTTATAAAACGTGAGTATGAAACTCAGTGAGTGAATATTAGAAGGGAACAAGAAAACTCAACTAGGAATTTTGACAATCATGATGCACCAGTTGAAAATGAGACAGTTTTTGATCTAGCTAATATTTAAACCCTTATCACTTATCCCAGAAATTTATTATGCATTCAAGGATTAGGCATCCTTAAGTTTACACCGATCATTCTAGCAAAGTAGTAAATCGACGGTTGTTTACAAACCGTCACATAATAAGAGTTTTACAACTCGTACAATTCATATATGCATATATATCACATACACTTTCATTCACCAATCATTTTATCAAGCAAGATAGCAAAATTAACGGTTTATCACAAACCGTCACAAACAAAGGTTTCACATACCACACAATCACACATATATACACAAAGACAAGAACAATCATATACACTGCCAAGTCTTCACTGTCCTTGGTGGTACAACGAAATAACTATCGGAGTACTCGGTAAGGGGTATCACTCAGCATTATTCACTCAAACATGGGGGTCACGCAGCATCCCATTTTACACACAGGCATGGGGATCACTCAGCATCCCATTTTACACATGGGCATGGGAATCACTCAGCATCTCATTTTGCACCCAAGCATAGGGGTCACTTAGCACCCATTTTGCACCCCATTACATCGATTTCACAATAAATTTATTAACAATACATATAAGCATCATACAAATATACACAGATGCATCACAATCATATTTAACATCACAGAAATAATTTACACTAAAGGCTTGTTCCTAGGTTCCCTTTCTTTTTAAAGAGAGTTGAATAAAATCATTTAAGCATTTTATTCAAGCACATTCATATTCCCTAAAACCAATTTGAAATGCAAATTCACTCACAGGTGTCAAAAATCTGGATTCCGGGTGTACTCGGGCTAATAGTCCTCAAGTGCAATTCTTTTGCCTTTTTCGGATGTCTCACCACCTTGACAAATAACAAAGTCGAGGAATTTACTATATTGTCCCTAAATTGATATAAACTAATTTAAATTACTAATGCTTGATATGTAAATACAAAAAATGTGTCCGATTACCGCTTAATTGCGATATCGATTAAATTCTACCGATCACTCGATTAATTGGCGATTGTGTCCAAATCACCTCCAAATTAATCCATTCCTCCTCTAATACCTTAATTCACCACATATTATTCAAATAAAGCCAAATTCAGCATTAGAACCCTCACATTTCCTTATAGAAAAATTCGGTCATTTGGTGCACTAGCACCGAAATTTTTCCTGCATAACCGTTTCACCTTAATTCATCATTTTTCAAGCCATTTTCCTTGAAATACAAACAATCCCTCATTGATTCTCAACACACCAGGTTCGGCCAATGAAGAACAACAAAGAGAATTATAGTTTTTCTTATATTTTTGTTTATAACCATGCTTAACTACCTATAAACATCAACATAGTCTAAAATCAAATTATTCCAACAACAATTCCTCTTCCATACCCATTTTTCAGAATTGAATTCATCATGATATCATGCCTCTCAACCATAGAAAATGGAAAGAAATGCATGGGTTGTAGATCATAAGCTAAAGTGAAGAAATGCTACCTTTTTCACTTGATTTTCCTTGAAAATCACACTTTTCCCTTGAATTTTTGGCTAGGTTTTCTTGTTTTTCTCCTCATTCTCTTTTGTTTTCCTTTGAATCGGTTTTGTGCAGAATTTGGAGAGAGAAAATGGGTTTTATGGCTGATTTTTAGGCTTTAATAATAAAATAATCAAGCATGCCACGTTTCACATGCTTATTGGCCCATTTTTTTAAAACTTTTTGACTTTTTCTTTTAAATTTTCCACCACAATTATTCTTGTATTTATCTAATCCCACGAGGAATAAAATCCCTTGGTCTTGACAAGTGTTGGGGTGAAAAAGTTACCGATTTGCCCATGGGGCTATAAAATTACGATTTTGCCCCTATACTCTGAAATGTACCGGAATCACATTATTTTCACTTTCTAACCTCAAATAAAACTAATATTGATCAATATTAACCAAATGGGGCAAAAATATTTTCAAAAAAAATTCCCGTTTGGTTCTCTAGTGACAAAATTGCCATTTTACCCTTGTGCTCCAAAAATACCGAGAATCAAAATTTTTCACTACTAAACTTTATTTCATACTCCAATAATCATAATTATATTTTATATAATTATTCTTGGTCAAATGTAATCAAATCTTGATTAAAAATCTCCATTTTATCATCAAATGGTAAAATGACCGTTTTATCCCTAACCGGTCAATTTTTTCGATTGATTCCAAACTGGACCTTGAACTTCGAATCACTATTCTAAGTCATTCTGTGGGTTTCAGAATTCTCAAATTCCTCTTAGAATTTTTATTTTAACTAATTCAAGGCTCGATTTAACTTGGTTGTACCACTCGGTACAATACCGTCTTTTAATCGAGCTTGACAAGGTCTCACATGAACTCACATGTAATCTGAATATTTAATTTCTTTCTTACTTTTTTTTAATGGAATTGAATTGTTTATTTCAATTTATTTTTAATGCTTTTAATTGCATGAGTACCAATTAAATTGATTTAAGAATCTAAACAAACTTGGGAAAGGAAGTTCAATGTAAACTAAAATTGGGATAGCATATGGTCATATTAATTGATTTGCATATAATATAGAGATATACCTATAGGCCTTACGTAGCCAGATTAGAGCCTGAACTTAATGAATCTATTTTAATTTCAATTCATATAGGGATATAATGTTTTGGTTAAAATAGATTTTTTTATAAGATGAGTCGAGAGACTCTTATAAATAATTTAGGACTCTAGGTTAGCAATTCCACCCATTGAAATAAATGAAGTAAGAAAGGTAAGATTTAGATGAAGTGTGAGGGATATTGTAATCCTAGACTTGTTTGATTTGATATTTACTTAAGTTATTATTATTTTAATCTTTCTTTGTTCAAATTTTTGTTAAGTATTTTTAGTTAGTTAATTTAGTTATTTGATATTGATTGTTTGGATAAGATTAAGTTTCTTTAATTTTAGTACTTAGTAAAACTTTAGATCAATTCTCTGTGGGATTGATACTCTATTTGCTTATATATTATCTATTCGATACATATACTTGTATAGTAGAATTTTAACTGACAAACAGAATGATAGCATCATACAAAGTTAAATAGCTCTCATTTAGAGTCCAACATCTTTACTTTGAAACCTTGAAACTCAAGTTGGGCAACTTGCAAATTCATTAAACAATCAAACTCAACAAACATTACTTAGTGATACAGAGGCAAATTCGAGGAGAAAGGGCAAAGAGCATGTTAAGGCCATCACATTGAGAAGTGGTAAGGAAGTTAACAACAAACCACAAGAAAGTGCAAAACAAGACAAATTTATTAACAGTGAGATTTAGAGTTCAGAGTCCAACGATTAATGTCAGGCAAAAGTGAGTAAAGCAGCTGCACCACCACTTCCTTTTCTTCAATGTTTCAATAAGCAACAAGAAAATAGTCAGTTTCATAAATTTACTAAGGTGTTTAAATGTTTCACATCGACATTCCATTTGTAAAGGCATTGGAGCAAAGGCCATCCTATGTAAAATTTTTGAAAGACATTCTTTCCAAAAAAAAAAAAAATTGGGTGAGTTTAAGATAGTGGCACTCACAGAGGAAAGTAGTGCAATCATTCAAAATAAGCTTCCTTGGAATCTTAAAAAGCTAGGTAGTTTGACTATTCCATGCAAAATAAGGGCTTTATTCTTTGCTAAAACCTTGAGTGATTTAGGGGAGAGTATTAATTTGATGCCACTATCCATCTAAAAACAAGTTGGGTTTGGGGAGATCAAGTCCATCACTATAACTCTTCAATTAGCAGATAGAACTCTCACATATCCTAGAGGCATAGTGGATGATGTGCTTGTGAAAGTGGTTAAATTCATATTTCCAGCTGACTTTATAATTTTTCATATGGATAAAGACAAAGAAGTTCCTATTATCCTATTATTCTTACGCACAGCTAGAGCACTCATTGATGTTGAAAAAGGAGAACTTACCTTATGAGTACAAGATCAAGAGGTAACATTTAATATCTTTTGTGCTTTAAAATTCACTAATGATTATGATGAGTGTGGTAGATAGGGCCACTAGAGAAGTTTTCATAGAAAATCATCCTAATGATCCACTTGAAGTATCACTGATTTATGAAGTTGAGCCCATTAATGAAAAAGTTGTAGAATGTGTCAATGCATTGAATACCCCTTCTCAGGTATTGGGAACTAGGTTTGAATTTTTAGATTTGAATTCTCTTTCATGCTCACTAGTGAAACTTTCAATTGAAGTTCCCTTTAAGTTAAAACTCAAACCACTGCCAAGCATTTAAGGTATGTACATCTTGGAAACTCATTTACTCGTCCAGTGATTATTGCATCTAATTTTAACAACCAGTAAAAAAGAAAAGTTGCTTAAAGTTTTGAGAGAGCACAAAAAGGCATTGAGATGGTCCATAACAGATATTAAGGGGATAAGTACTTCCATATGCATACACAAAATTTTGTTGGAGGACGATCATAGAGCAGCTATCCAGCATCAACGACGATTAAATCTAATTATGAAAAAAGTTGTCAAGAAGGAAATAATCAAGTGGCTAGATGCGGGCATCATTTATCCTATTTTAGATAATGAGTGGGTAAGCCCAGTGCAATGTGTACCGAAGAAAAATGGGATGATAATGCTGGCAAACAAAAATAATGAGCTCATTCCCACATGGACAGTCACTAAATGGAGAGTATGTATGGATTACAAGAAGCTAAACAAGGTCACAAGGAAATATCATTTTCCTTTACCTTTCATTGATCGGATGTTGGAAAGATTAGTTGGAAAAGAATATTATTGATTCTTGGATAGATGCTCAGGCTATAATCAAATTGCCATAACACTATAAGATCAAGAGAAAACGACATTCACATGTCCTTATAGTACTTTCGCATTTAGACGAATGCCATTTAGGTTATGTGATGCTTCAGCCATAAAACGGTGCATGGTGTTTATCTTAGCATATATGATGTAGAAAACCATAGAGGCATTTATGGATGATTTCTTAATGTTTGGTAATAATTCTGATGAATGTTTACTCAATCTTAACAAGGTATTGCAAAGATGTGAGAAGACAAACCTGGTGCTGAATTAGGAGAAATGCCATTTTATGGTACAAAAAGGCATTATTCTGAGTCACAAGGTGTCGACCAAAGGATTAGAGGTGGATAAAGCCAATATTAAGACCATTGATAAGCTTCCACCACCAACTTCGGTAAAAGGTATTCGGAGTTTCCTTGGACATGTTGGTTTTTTTTAGTGTTTCATCAAGGATTTCTCCAAAATTGCTAAACCTTTGTGCAATCTTTTAGAAAAAGACATCCCATTTAATTTTGATGATGCATGTCATGCCACATTTATGGTATTGAAAAAGAGGTTGACAACTACACCAATTATTGTAGTTCTTGATTAGTCATTCCCATTTGAACTTATGTGTGATGCTAGTGATCATGCGGTAGGCACAGTGTTGTGATAGAGAAAGAGTAAATTTTTTCATTCTATATATTATGTAAGAAAACTATGACTAAAGCTTAGATGCACTACACTACCTTTGAGAAAGAATTATTAGCTGTTGTGTATGCATTTGACAAATTTCATTCATACTTGATTGGCACTAAAGTTATTGTTTATACTGACCATTTTGCAATTAAGTATTTAATTGCCAAAAAAAATGCCAAGCCAAGGTTAATACGATGGGTTTTGTTGCTACAAGAATTTGATTTAGCAATCAGAGATAAGAAGGGTTCAAAAAACCAAGTAGCTGACCATTTGTCATGGCCAGAACATCATAACCAAGGTCAGGATATGACTTTGATCAATGAAACTTTCCCTAATGAACAATTGTTGCATGTTGGTCATAAAAAAGTACCATGCTATGCTGTTAACTTCATTGTGAGTAAACTTTTACCTCCAAATTTAACTTTTCAACAAAAGAAGAAAATTTTCCATGATGTTAAATATTATATGTGGGATAAACCATTTTTGTTTAAGCAAAGTGCTGACCAAATTATAAAAAGGAGCATCCATAAAGAGAAGTTGGCAACATGTTAAGACAATGTCATTCACATAGGGGTTATTTTGGAGAGGACAAAACAACAGCCAAAGTGTTTTAATCAGGTTTGTATCGGCCATCATTGTTTAAAGATGCTCATAATTTTATGTTGCATTGTGATAGGTGTCAAAGAGTGGGAAACATTTCCAAAAGATATGAGATGTGGTTTAACAACATTTTGGAAGTGGAAAGTTTTTACGTTTAGGGAATCGATTTCATGGAACCATTCATCTCGTCATTCAACAATTGATACATCTCGGTGGCTATTGGTTATGTGTCAAAATGGGTAAAAGCCTTGGCCTTGCCTACAAATGATGCTAAAATGGTGTTGAAGTTTTTAAAGAAGAACATTTTCACTAGATTTGGTACACCAAGAGCTATTGTAAGTGATAAAGGTAGTCATTTCTGCAATAAGTATTTTATAGCCTTACTTACAAACTACAAGGTGTCACACAAGATAGCCACAACTTATCATCCTCAGGCAAGCAGACAAGTGGAAGTATCAAAATAGGAAATCAAAAAATTCTTGAGAATGTGGTATCACAATCACAAAAGGATTGGGCCAATCGACTAAAGCATGCATTAGGGACAACTTAAAAAACTCCAATATGTATGTCTCCATATCATATGGTTTTTGGAAAAACATGTCACCTTCTAGTTGAATTGAGGCATAGTACATTTTGGGCAATCAAGAAATTGAATTTTGACTTAAGAGTAATGGGGGAGAACAGATTACTTCAATTGAATGAGATGGATGAAATTTGCTTGGATGCTTATGAGAATGCCAAATTGTATTAGGAAAAGACAAAACGATGGCACGATCGAAAGATTGTCGAATATCATTTTGAGCCTAGTTAGCAGGTTTTGTTGTTCAATTCACCATTGATGTTATTTCCAAGTAAATTGAAATCGGGATGGTCAGGACCCTTTGTTGTGTCAAAAGTGTCTCCACATGGCACAACAGAAATAGTTGATGGGTTGATCAACGAGATATTCAAGGTGAATGGCCAATGATTGAAACATTATTGAGGAGGACCTATCAATTGACAACTTTCCTCCATTTCTCTTTTTGACCCCAAGTGAATTCCGTGACTATCCAACTAATGATATTAAATGAAGTGCTTCTCGAGAGGCAACCCAAGCTTGTCAACTTTATTTATTTTAATAGTTTTTTAAATTCAAGTCACTTATAAATTTTACCTTATCAATTTTGTTATGATTAATTTTTCATTGATTATTGCAGGTTTGGGGCTATCTTGAGATGAGTAGGTATGTAAGTATTAAAAAAAACGGTGCTGTGGCTTGGGACATCAGCCTCCATTCATACAAATTCTCTAGAGGAGGGTGTCACGATGCCATGTCTTAGGGTTATCTTTAAAACCCCTAAATTTTTCTCATGTTTCTTTTTCTTTCCTACATTTTAGGGCTCCTTTCTCTTTCTACACTTGAGATCTTTTCACCCCCTAAGCCACTTAACACCCACTTCAAATCATTGCCATTCATCACTTCTTTATGCCAAGAAGTCATATTCTATATTAATACAAATGGAATGGAGCCTAAGAAAATAACTCATAAGAGTGGTAGTGAGACTTATTTCGATCATAGAAAAATTGTGTTTACTGAGGCTGTTGAAAAACATACACTTTCACTAGTACTTAAAGTTCCTATTCCAGAATGTGGCATTGATCTCCATCCTGATCTCTATAGTTTGATTCATAAGGTCCACGTTAAGTGACAATGGGAGCAATTTTGTGAACAACCTAAAGCCACGATTTTACTTGTGATTCGAGAATTCTATGCCAATGCTGCTAAACATGTTCATGGTCAAGTATTTGTGCGGGGATGTCAGGTTCATTTTGATGGTGCAACCATCAATCAATTTTATAACTTACTTTACATTAAGAAAGATGACTATGGAAAATTCTTGATGAGTGACATGAATTTGGATAGGGTCCTTAGTGTGCTTTGTGATGAGGGACAGAATGGAAAATGACTAAAGGCATTCCGATCAATAGAGTACTTCATTATGGTACTTTTTGTTTACATTGAGGACAATGTTGACATTAAGTTTGAAAGGGCTTTTTGATTACCTAGTAGTGTCATGTAGGAACTTTTCATTTAATTAATGCATATGCATTTGCATTTTTACTAGAAGTAATTGTGCCCATTTCGTTTAATTTACTTATTCAATGATGAGAACTCAGTTATATTCCTATCTTGATTCTTTGAAACATGTGAATATTGTTTAAGTGTTATATAAATTCTCATGCTAAGCTTTATTATTTCGATGAAATTTTTACATTTTGAGCACTATGTCTTTTGTTTAGATTCATTGTATATATTTAGAAAAGGTTTATGTGAATGCAAATAATTTTTTTTATTATGTATTAAGTTTTAGAATTTGTTTAATTCTCTTTCAAGGAGAAATCCTAGGCTATACTTGATTACGAAAATGATTTAGGCCATTTTTGGACCGATTGAGCCTTTTGTAGCCTTCCTTTATTTAAATTATACTTAGATTTCCCCTTTGAGCTTAATGACATCGTTTCTTTATCTAACACTTAATTTTTAGCCTAAATCCTTGTATTAATAGTTCCAATTTCTTGCACCCCTCATTCCTAAGTGCATAAGTCAATTTAGGAAGTTATGAGCTTAATGATGACAAAGGTAGTAAATATGAAAACTGATGAAAACTTCAAAAGTATAGCTGTAGTCATCTTACTACCTAATAAAAGAAATAAGTGTGGGGGTGTGAAATTGAGAAAATGAAAATGAGAAAGAAAGAAAAGAAGAATGAAATGTTGAACAAAAGAAAAGTGTTGATGAAAAAGGGATAGACTAGGTGGAGGGAAGTAAAGCTCTGAATAGGTTCTAGATTGACTATGTGCTTAGGGTGATTTGAGTTATACATTATCCCATATCACACCTTAACCCTAGCCATATAATACAAGCTAATTCAAGTCCTATTGATCCTTGATTTAGTGTTAGTCTATATTAGTGGAGAGAGAGAGATGAAAAGCAAACTTATGGAATTTAAGTGCCAATGTGAATTTTGCATAAATATAAACTTATCCAAATTTTTCAATGTTTTAAGTGAAAAGATTGGACACATACGCACACACGGAATTTCACTTAATGATAAGCTTGCATTTGAATGGAGACATGAACTTGAATAATATTTGTATGTGGATTAGAGTTAGAAATGTGAAGTAACTTTTGAGGATATTAAATGGTGAAATTGATCACTAGTAGAATGCTTTCATGTTTTCATGTTTAAGTTATTGCATCTAGTTATTTGTTTTGCTAGAGGACTAGTAAAATCTTAAGTTTGAGGGTGTGATAACTCTATTATATAGAGTTAGTTTTAACACATTTTGGATACATTAGTGGCTAGACTTTTGAGTTCAAGATAGGATTTTAACCTTTTAAACTGTTTTTCTAGTGTAAGTTAGATTTTTCTCATGGTTTTGTACAAAATATGATGAGCAAGTTGAAAAAAAGTTATGATAGCATAACTGTGGTAAAGGTGTCACTCATATATGTTGTAGCAATTTAAAGATAACTTGAGTAGTAGAAATCCAATTGATGTGATTTTTTATTCATTGGAAACATAAGAGAATGGCATACAACTTTCATGTTTACCACTTTTCCTAGTTTAAACCACATCAAGGCGAAAATCATGTTTGAAATTGATAGACAAATACAATTCTACACTTAAGACAACATGGAATTGAGGGGCTGCCCTTGAGTAACTCATGGCCATGGCGCTAAAAAGTGAGACTGCCATAATGCCAGAGAACTATGGTCATGACATTGAGTATCATAGGGACATCATACAAATTCCAAAAAGCAAGGTGTCGCGGTGCCAGAAAATCAAGGCACCACCTTAACCTCCAAAAAATATATTTTCCATGGAAAATTAGAAAGTAGGGTTGTAGTACCCAATATTTTGATAGGAGGCTAATAAAGTTTTCGGATGCCAATTGAGGTTAATTACAGAGTTAAAAATGGTAATTCAAAAGTGAACCTATGAAATCTTGACCTTCATAGACATGTAACTAAAAGTAGACGTGATAATGTGGACTAGGGGTAATTTCGTAATTTCCCTTGGTGAGCTCTTACAAGTGGGTTTTCTGATGCTATTAAGCTCTAAATAGGCCTAAGGAATGAATGAATGATGTCATGATGGTAAAATAAATGAAGAAGATAAAAATAATGATAATTTCCATGATAGGGGCAAAATGGTCATTTTACATCTCGAGTATAAATTTTTTTGCTTTCATGAACCTGAGTATTTCTAGACTATTATGGACCTTGTCCCAGTGTCAAAAGAGTAAAAAGATTACACAAAGGATAGGAAGAAGACAAAGTTACCATGTTAAGGGTAGTTTGGTAATATATGTGAGAATTGGATAAACTTTAGATATAAATATCTAAAGCTCTAGCAATTTTCAGCAGCTTTCAGCAACTCTTCTTCTTCTTCCTCTCTCTTCTTTCCATTTCACATTTCTTCATTTCCATGGAAGCCTCCCATGGGAACCCTAAACCTTGTGTTTTTCTACACCTTTTCATAGGGTTTTTCATACTCCTTCTCTTCTACACCTCAAAAGCTCTTAAAGGTCTTCCCTTGATATATTTTCTCGCTAGCTGGACGGGTCGAGAGAGAGAGAGGGAGATTGTCCACAATAGCTTGAAAGCTTTTGAAAAGGAATTCAACTACAAAAACCACCAAGGTGAGTAAAGAATTAGGTTTAATTTTCAAATTGTTGATAATGGTTGATGATTAGAATGGTGAGTTGATCTATTATTGAGATTGTTATTCATTTTCAGAGTGACTAGAGTAGAGTAAACAAATAGTCACTTAATGGTAATTAGGAGCTAGTTAGGAATAACTAGCTGAACTTGAATTAGGAAATAGCTTTTGAGAGTACATTGTCACAACCCAATTCCCAGGCCATGACCGGTGCAAGAACCCAATGAGTATAGCTCACTAAGCTCAAGCAAGCCTATTTTCATTTATTTTACTCCATGTATGATCGTGTGAGGCATCCATAAGTAATGCACCCAGTGCATACAAAGCCAATTCCCAATGGCATTATAAAAAAAAAATATGTACATACATACCAGTCAAACATAAACTTTGACAATATACATTACATGTACATAACCACAATACAAAAGGCCCATGACTTCCAGCGGAGACATTTACAATAAAAGAAATGGGATGCTACTGAATGCCCACCTTCTAACCAGGAGATGTACTACGGGGACTCCTCGATCTAGGGTCCAACAGTCTCCTGGTCTGAAAACATGAATTTTTTTTTTAAAACGGTGAGTACAATACTCAGTGAGTGAATATTAAAAGGGAACAAGCGATAATAGCCAAGAGATTTAATAACCATGATGCACTGGTTGAAAACGAGACAATTTTGATCTAGTTAATATTTAAACCCTTCCCCTTTTGACTCAGAATTGATTCTACATTCAAGGTTAAGCCAACCATGAAGGTACACCAATCATTCTAGCAAGAAAGCAATATCGACGGTTTATCACAAACCGTCGTCGAACAAGGGTTTCACATACCATACAAACACAATTTCATCATTTCATACTATAGCAAGCATATACGTGTATGTAAAGAAATCACATGCAATTTCATACACCGCCTTAATAAGACCATGTGTGCACCCCTTACCTATCAGAGTACTTGCAAGCGTTACGTCTCGTTGTCCCCACAAGCCTCTTGGTGGAGAGTTCCCAAAAATCGTGGGCGTTACGTCTCGCTGTCCCTACAAGCCTCTGGACCTCATGGGTACATTTCCCACTAAACATAGCAATATGACTATGGGGGCACTCCTACTCGCACACCCTCGGTCATTATTACTCAATGCAGTTTCATTCATATAATTATCAATACATTAAACGAGCAAACATCCATTTTCTTTTCACACAGTACATAATCACAGCATAAAATATTTCCAAAAGCTTGTTCCCAAGACTATCCCATCCTCTGTGAGCCTCTTTATCATCGTACACACGTATGGTTATAATCATTACACAATATTATCTATCAATGCACAACATATATACATATATGTATAGATATATACCCATATAATGTAATAACACCCAAATTCACAACATCCGCATTTCACAACATAGAGACAATTTATTAAGGGCTTGTTCCCGAGACTTATTTATATTTAACCAGAAATTGCATGCAAATCATTCAAACCATTTATTCAAATATATTCATCTTCCCAAAATAATTTTGAAATGCAGATTCACTCAGTTGTTGAAAATCTGGATTCTCGGTGCACTTGGATTAATAGTCCTCAAGCGCGATTCACTTGCCTGTTTCGGACGTCTCACCACCTTGACACATAATAAAATTAGGGAATTTATTATGTTGGGTTTAATTAGGTATAAAATTAACCTAATTTCTATACGGATGCATAAAATACTAGATCAATCGCTTAAACGTGGTGTTGACCTAATTCAGCCGATTACCCAATAAATCGACCAATGCGTCTGATTTGATTCCAAATTGCACCATTCTTTTTCTAATACGTTAATTCACCAAATACCATTTAAATAGTGCCAATTTCAGCATTAAAACTTTTCCATTTCTTCAAGGAAAAATTTAGCCATTACAGTGCATTAGCACTGTAATTTTTCCTGCTTAACTTTTTCACCTTAAATTGTCATTTTCCAATTCATTTCATTTCATTTTCCAAACACAACCTATGATATTCGGCCTTGAAAGATTCATGGGGAAAATCAAGTTTTTTCTTACGGTTTTGCTTACTAACATGCTAACCCATCTCTAAACACTAACATAGTATAGAATCAAGCCAATCCAACATTAAATCCTCATCCATACCCATTTTTCAGAATTGAATTCATCATGATATCATGCCTCTCAACTATAGAAAATGGAAAGAAATGCATGGGTATTGTAGATCATAAGCAAAAGTGAAGAAATGTTACTTTTGTCACTTGATTTTCCTTGAAATCACACTTTTTTCTTGAATTTTTGGCTAGGTTTTCTTGTTTCTCCCTTTGTTCTCTTTTCCTTTCCCTTGAATCTGGTTTGTTCCAAAATTAGAGAGAGAAAATGGGTTGAAATGGCTGATTTTTAGGCTTTAATAATAAAATAAACTAACTTGCCACATGGCATAATGCCGTTGGCCCATTTTTTTCAACTTTTTTTACTTTTTCTTCCAATTCTTTTCCACCACATGATTAGTCTAAGTCAAGATATGATTAAAAGATGACCATGGCTAGAAAAATATGTTCTGGTGGTGAAAAATTACCGTTTTGCCCCCGAGATGGTGAAATTACTATTTTGCCCTTATACCCTGAAATGTACCGGAATCACATTATTTCTACTTTTCAACCTCAAATAACACTAATATTGATCAATATTAATCAAATGGAGTGAAAAGATTTTCAAAAAAATTCCTGTTTAGTCCTCTAGTGGTAAAATTACCATTTTGCCCTTGTGTTCCAAAAATATCGAAAATCACAATTTTCACTGCTAAATTTCATTTTATACTCTAATAATCTTAATTATATTTCATATAATTATTTTTGATCCAATATGATCAAATCTTGGCTAAAAATCTCTATTTTATCATCAAATGGCAAAATGATCGTTTTGTCCCTAACCGGTCAATTTTCCCAATGGACTCCAAACTGGACCTTGAACTCCCAATCGCTATTCTAAGTCATTCTGTGGGTTTCAAAATTTTCAAATTCTTCTAAGAATTTCTATTTGAGCTAGTTCAAGGTTCAATTTAACTTAATTATACCACTAGGTACAATACTGGCTTTTAACAAATTCGACAGGGTCTCACATATATTAATGCCAATTTGGGTTGATTAAGGTGTTATTGGGTGTGATAGGTTCCCACGAGGCCTCAAATGTCTGTTTGAAGCAATAATCAAAGTTAACGTCGATTGAAGATTCAACAAATACCGGTGAGTGAACTTACATTTCAAAATATTTTGGGAAGTGCCTACATGTTTAAGTAAATCATTTGAAAGTTCATTTGTTTTTGCTTTAAAAATATACCTGGGGAACAAGCCCTTGATGAAACGTTTTTATCTTGTGAACCGTGCAATATGAATAGTTTATATGTTATCACATTGTATTGATATGTATATTATGCAGTGGATGTTCCTTTGTGTGATGATGATGACCTGGCTATGTGCGAGTAGGGAATGCACATGAGCCGATGATGACCCAACCATGTGCGAGTAAGAAGGGCACATGAGTTGAAGACTATTGGGTGTAGACATGTTTGTATATATATATATATACACATGCCATAGAGATGATCATATACACTATGCAATTGTTTATATTGGATATTAAAAGCTTGTAAAAAGGACATGTGTTTATATATGCGTATAAATACATATGTAATAGAAAGTTTATGAATATGGTTTATGGTTTGTAATGTATGTGAATCATGCATGTTGTACCTTGAGAATTGCTAAATATTTCAATTTGAGTTGATTGCAGTAAAAATGGCTTCCTTATTGTACAACAAAAAAATTTTTTTTTTATGCTCTGTTTCTTGCTGCAACGAGAAAGTTTCTGGCTACAACCAAATATTCTTGGACATTAGAGGCTGGCTGCAGCACTGTTTCTCGTTGTAGAAAGAATGGATTCTCGCTGCAGTGAGGATTTTGGCTACAGTGAGAATGGATTCTTGTTGCAGCTAGAAACTCTAGGGTGGTGGTGTAGTGCCTCCACTTTGACAATGATGTTGACCACCTTGCAATTAGTACTGGGCAAAATGGTAAATCAAAATTGTAGCACAGCCTCTTATCTTTCTAATGGTCCAAAACTCATGTCAATTGGACCTCTATAGCGTAAGATATGCTTGAAAAACTGAAACATATGCAAACCTAAAATGCATTTCTGCTACAGCAAGAAAATGCTTTCACTTTGACAAATATTTTAACCACCTTCCAATTAGAACTAGGTAAAGTGGTCAATCAAAGTTGTAGCCCAGCCTCTTAGCTTTCTAATAACTCAAAATTCATGTCAATTGGACTTCTATAGTGGGAGATATGCTTGAAAATCCAAAACATATGCAAACCAATAATGTTTCTCGCTGTAGCAAGAAATTTGCTATCATGCTTGTTATCTTGCTTGGTTTTGACATATTTTGTTTTACCAATTTAACTTCATGGATTGCTTATGGGTTTTTCAACACTTTGAAGCTATGAATCAAAGTTTGAAATGTGGGGTTTTTAGTAAGAAATTAACTCAATTGCATTATTTTTGAAACAAGTGCATCATGATTTCCAAGTTCTCCTTATCGATTGCTTGTTCCCTTCTTATATTCACTCACTGAGTTTTATACTCATATTTTTTTAAAACTTTATGTTTTCAAATTTAGAAGTAGTTGGGACCTAGACCAAATTGTCTATGCATGCTCGTCTTTTGGTAGGTACTACGGCATCTCAGTAGTTATACCTTCACCCAAGGTCACTCCGTTGACGATTAAAAGTCTTTGTCAGGGTACATGTACATGTAATGTAAATCATTAGGATTCACGTTATAAATAAAAATGTGTGTTTTAGATTAATGATGCCACTATGAATTGGTAATTAGGTGACATTATTTTGGTATAATGCAAATGTGAGTATTTGATTACCATAATGTATCATTGAATATTTTTATAGTCAAGAAATACGGAATGTGACTTTAGAAATGATGGTTGGAACGATGAACAAGATCACATAAAGAGGCTTTTTTGGGCTTAGTGGGCTACGCCCATTAGGCCCATGCATCGATCATAGCCCGAGATTTGGGCTGTGACAAGGGCACCTTACACATATTTAAGAGCCTTTTGGAGAGCATTCAAGGGGGAGGATGGCAACAATTTTCTAGAATATTGAGCTTCGAATCAATCAAGAATTCAAGAGTAATCGAGAGAGATTGGCGATCAATCAATCCATGCTATAAATTGCATAATCTTGAAAGAAGTATGAGCCTAAATATTGAGTATGTGCTTATGTTTCATCTTGAATTTATTCTCGTGCTTATGCCAAAAGTTTTTTTTTTTAGAAAATTCCTTACACATATCTATGAGTTTTATTGATTTTGCTTGATTGTGGAAAATCGTTTTAAAATTCCTTATGTTTTTTGAAATTGATTTCATATTTTTTTAGGAAAAAATTTTTTAGCATTTTTTTAAGCATAAAAGGTTTGACGTTGATGGCATTTGAAGTGGCTAATGTGGTTTATAGATTGATTTACATAATTCCCTATTCTAGTAGCATAAAAAAGCAAAATTGAGTTTGAAGATTTGACTTTTTGATTTCCTTGTGTCTAAGATAATATGACCACTTGAACAACTTTGCTTTTTCATTTAAGACTTATTTGAATGTTTCAAGTTAGTTAAAATTAAGCCTAATAAGCTTTGACTACTTGAATTAGTATTTTTAAAGCAAAATGAGCTTATATGAGAAAAATGTTTGCCATCCTTAAGTCTATAATTATTTATGGATTGGACAAGTTTGTTTCATGATGAAAATACTTATTGACTTGTTCTTAATTGCCAAGCCCAGCCTTAAAATATACTTGCCATGTCATCCATGTGCTTGACAACATGCTTGCATACTTGAGAAGTCCTGAAAAATCGTCAAAAGTCGATAGTGTACCTAGTGGTACAACCAAGTTGATTTAAGCTTTGAACTAGTTCAAATAGAGATTTTAAGATGAAATTGAGAATTTAAAAACCCCAAAATGATTTAATATGGTGATTTGGAGTTCGAGGATCAATTTGGAGTTAAATTGAAATTTTCATGACTTAGGGGCAAAATGGTCATTTTGCCACCCGAGGTTAAGATTTGAATGTTGGAAGAAGTTTTTGACCAAGATTGATCATTTAGAACATAATTTGAGTTTGAGAAGTGAAGAATTTTAATTCTAGCATTTTTTCGAGCATAGGGGCAAAATAGTCATTTTGCCATCCAAGGGTAAAATTGTAATTTTACACCACCCAACATATGTCCAGCACATGAATTTCATTTTATACCCTAGATAATTATATGCGGTGGAGAGAGATTGCTTAATTATTAAGTATTTGCACATGGACCCATGGAATGGTGACACATGGTAAACTTTTGTCCATTTAATATTTTCCTTTATAAAGCCAATTTAAACCCTCCCACACTCACTCATATGGCCGACCAAGTGAAAAACAAAAAGGGAAAAAGGAAGAACAAACCCTAGAGTGAAAATTTCAAGGGGAAATCATTGGATTTTAAGGAAACAAGTGATTAAAGGTAAATTTTTTTAATTCTATCTAGTGATCTATCTTTCCTAAGCATTATTTTTCAATTTCCATGGTTGAGAACAAAGTTTGCATGAAGGATTCATGGCTGTCCAAACTTAAAAAGAGAAGATTTCATGATTTATTTGGTTAGATTTCGAGATATTTAGGTGTTTTTAGTTGTTTTATGGTGTTAGGTATGAAAATCAAGTAAGGAAATAACATGTTCTTCAATCATTCATCATTGGCCGAATTTTCTATGTGGAATATTGATGGTGGAATCAATTTTATTTCAAGTGATTTGGTTAGAAATGAATGATTTATGGTGTAGAAATTAAGCATGAAAAATCGTAGTGTTAGTGCGCTCAACATGGCCAAATTTTCTAAGAGGAAATGTGAGGATGATTTTACCACATTTCATGCTATTTAAATTGTGTTTGATGATTTGGAGTATTGGAAGAGAAATGGAATTATTTGGAGTGAAATTGGACGTATCGGTCAATTAATCGGGTGATAAATTGAATTAGGCCAATACCGTATTATTTAGGCATACAATTGAATTTACGTAGAACACCGTATTTAGATAGTTACCCGAGTAGTTCACATCTCATCTCATGCATTCATACAGAGCCTGAATTGGTTTTATAATCGTTTAGCACAAATATAGTAAATTCGTTACTGTACATTATGTCTAAGTGGTGAGCATTTTGATAAAAGTACAGAGATTGTACTCGAAGATTGGGACTAGGAGTGCATCGACTCTTGAAATTGTGAGTAACCTTATCATTAGCTTGATTATCTAAAGTAATTTTAATGTGTTTTTGTGAATTTTATGAAAAATGAGTTTAATTGGTAAATGTTTATGTTTTATAAGCAAAAATGTGTTTTAATAAAATGATTTTCTAAATTGTCTTGAAATTGAATATTTTTGAAAATGGAGTAATTGGAGACCACTTGCTGTGTTGTAAATTATGATTTCAATTGAACAGCTTATGATAATGTGGGCATGAATGGCTGGATTGGAAATTGTGCTGAAAATATATGAATTGCTGTTTTGCCTTGATAGGCTGTGTAGTAAAATAACTGCCATGTCATGCTATTGAATTGGTATTTGTGTGAGTCTGGGGTTCGAAGCGTGGCGAGGAGGTCCTGCAGGAGACTTGTCACACCGCCGTTGGGTTCGGGAAGAGTAAGTCAAGTGATGGGGACCCAGACATAATACTACTTTTATTGAATTGGTGGGTTATAGAGTGGTCACTACAGTGGTGAGTTCCGTGGACTAGCCTTTAGGAGGGGCACGGTAACCCATTTAAGTGCTTATCTCTGTTGGAGAAGCTCGTAGGGTATTTCCTGAGGTGAGATTTGAGTGCACCTGTCACGACCCGAAACTCCCCATCGGGCCCATGACAATCGCCGCGACGTCTCGACAGGCATTCATACCTCGAATATCGATCGAAACCCCGTAAGGCTTTTGTATCAGTTCTCGCACTTCCCCGGTGAGCGACAGTTATCAAATTTCATATTTCAAAAAATCATAAATAGTTACCAAACCAAAACGATATAATTCTATTTTCTGGCTCACATGGGCATTTTCGTCATTTCATCATTTTTTTTTCAAAATTTCTAAATTTGACTAAAAACGTAGTAGGTGAGTGTAAAACACATAATTCATGATTTAAAATAAATTTAGACTTCTAAAACACACTTTCTGAGTAAAATTATAACTACTAAAATATAATAAAAATATTCAAGAAAATATGCTAATTTCTTATAAAATAATTTTTTATAAAGCTATCAATAAATAATTTTCGCAGCGTAAAAACTAAATATATTTTTACATGCTTTAATACAAACGACTAAAGTATGAAATTTAAATTACAGTGACACGTAGGCCCACAACTAACCGTACTATATTGGAAACTGTGAACCTACAGTTCTTGTCAATTCAAATCCACTGTGGTGCTTGATCGAATCTGCTAACTATAGGAATCTCTGAGCCTGTAAGGTGTGGAAAAAAAAGGTGAGATTATAAAATCCCAGTGAGTAAACAGATACCATCTAAACTGTCTACAGTCAAGTAAAAAGAGACAAATTTAAATTTGTTCTTTGTATTGTAATTCACTTTGCCTCCACTTATTTTAACTGAGTAAAATAGAATTATTTTACTTAAATAATTATTGTGGCTTATGAATCTTTCAAAATATTGACTTGGCTCTTGCCAAAATCATTCTCGGGGATACCTGTGCAGAGGCATCTGACCGAGATTGCCAAGACTATTCAGTGTCATATACACATGAATATATTTATATATCTGAAAATCTAGCCATGCCTTGGCGTTGGCTGAGTCTCACTCTCATGCAGTGGTCCACGTGATGTGCACTTAAACTTTACCTTCAGAGAAACCCCACACACGGCTCTCCGATCGAGGGAGGATAAATCTAATTTTGTGCCCCCTCTCTTAGGCTGGCCCACATAATCATCCATTGCAAGGATTATGGATTATTTTATCTACCACTTTATTTATAAAATCTTAACTAGCATGATATGGCAATTTATCGCAATCTAGCCTCTCAAGGCTGAATACATAGTATATATAATTTTCAACACAAACCAGTCTAGCCATTCATGCTCAAATATTGTCATAAGCCAATTAATTTAAAACACAATTTATAACACAATCAAGCAGTCTCCAATTATTCTAATTTCAAAACCAATTGTTCAATTTCCAAATTAATTTATAAAAATTCAATTTATTTCGTAAATCTAATTTATTTTATAAATTTCATAATTTTTTCGTAAAATGAACAATTCACCCAATAAAATGTTTTTCCTAAAATCATCAAATTTAATAAAATCTACTCTAGATAATTAAGACAGTAATAAGTTTACTCACTGTTTTCAGAAATCAATTTTGAGTACTCCGACTACTAATCCTCCGGTGCGATTTCCTTGCCTTTACCAAAGAACTCACCACCTTGACAATTTGTACAATAAATGAATTAACACAATTGTGCTAATTTGATATAATCCTAACCTAATTTCTACATGAATGCATGAACTACTCGGGTAACCATTAAAATACGGTGTTGACCTAATTTGACCTATTACTCGATTAAATTGCTAACACGTCCAATTTAACTCCAAATTGTGTCATTCCTTTTCTAATACCTCAATTCATCAATTATCAGTTAATTGACACAAAATTCAGCTTAATTTCCTTTTCATTGCTTCATAGAAAAATTCGGCTATAATGGAGCATTATCACTAAAATTTTTCCTACATCAATTTCTCACCATAATTAATCAATTTCAAAACCATCTCACTTGAAATGAAATCATTTCATTTCACACACACATCCTAAGGCATTCGGTCATGGAAAATTGGTGGGGGAAATCAATTTTTTTCTTGTTGTTTTTCTTACTAACATACTAAACTAGCCTTAAACACTAACATAACTCAAATTTAACCAATTCCAACATCATTTCTCCTATGATACCCATTTTTTCAGAATTGAATTCATCATGAAATCATGCTTCTCAACCATAGATAATGAAAAAAAATGCATGGGTATGGTAGATTTTAGGCAAAAGTGAAGAAATTTTACCTTTTTCATTTGATTTTCCTTGAAAATCACACTTTTTCTTGAAACTTTTGGCAGCTAGGGTTTATGTTTTTATTTTCTTTCCTTCTCTTCTCTTCTTTCCTCTCTTGGCCGAATATGATGAGAGAGAAATGGGCTGATTTATGCCATTTTATAAAGAAATAGTAAAATATCAAAAATATGACACATGGCATTTTTCTATTAGTTCAAATTTTAAATATTTGACTTTTATTCTGTTAATTCTCCACCACAATTTTGTCATATTTATCCTATTACATTGTGAATAAAATCCCTTGGCCTTGACAAGTGCTGGGGTGAAAAATTTACTAATTTGCCCCTAGGGTGAAAAAATTACGATTTTACCCCTATACTCCGAAATGTACCGGAATTACAGTTTTCCCATTTTTTAACCTCAAATAACACTTCAATTGATCAATCTTAATCAAATGAGACCAAAATCTTTTCTAAAAATCCCTATTTTGTCCTCTAGTGGCAAAATTATCATTTTACTATTGTGCTCCAAAAATACCGAGAATTAAAATTTTTTACTGCTAAACCTCATATTATGCTTCAAATAATCGTATTATACTTCAAATAATTAGTATTGGTCAAAATTTTCATCAAATAACCAATTTAAAATTTTAGGTGGCAAAATGACCATTTTGCCCCTGATTGTTCAATTTTTCTGATTGACTCCAAATCGGACCTCGAACTCCGAATTGCCATTTTAAGTAATCCCTAGACTATGAAATTCTCAATTTTACTCTTAAAATCCTTATTTGAACTTGTTCGAGGTTTAAATCATTTCAGTTGTATTTTTAGTTATAATACCGATTTTTAAATACTTTTTCCGGCTATTCAAATATACAGTCACTTTATCAGTCACATGTATAACATGGTCGATATTTTTGGGCTGGGCTTGACAACACTACCCCCCTTAAAATACAATTTTCACCTCAAAATTTCACTTATCTAACTCAAAAGACAAGTAGGGGTATTATTTTCAATTACTCCCATATACTTCATATTTATCTCACAATTATGAAATATCAATTTTCTTAATCATATTAATCCATCTCGTATAGCTTAACCGCTCTATAGATCGTATTTCCTTGATATCATTCCCTTGACTATTTCCTAAAATCTCTTATGTTCACGTAGTTCAACTTCTGATGAAATTTCTTATCATTGTACTACCTATATCACTTTTCATATTAAGTTTGAATCTTAAACCACTAAAAATCATTCTTCATTTTAGTTTATCACAATGTCAACTCCACATATGTATATATGCCTTATAACCCCATTAATGCTTCAAAGATCTATCTTGATTTGATCATTATATACGATGTAGTATCACAATTCCTCAAAATAATCTCTTTGTCCTCAATCATCTTCCATGCCTCTATATTGCTTTGTATCTTTCTTGTATGCTGACATTAACTTGTCACTTAAGATTCAAATTCATTTGAACCTCATATACCTCAAGCATATTTGAGTTCTAATTTCCACAATATAATAAGAAATTTCTATAACAATATTCTATATAAACTTATTTACCATATTATTTTTGAAATCCTTATTTACATTCTCAGTACTTAGTATTTACATTTCTTATCACTATCTTACACCTCCATCTAACTTTTCACTTATTTTCTCCCAGTTGGACTCGTGCTTTATCTTCCGTTACAGCAAAAATTCTTGTCGAGGAACGAATCTGTGGTCTAGAAGGTGGATGTGCTGGGGCATTACTCTCTACATCAGACCTTATAGTCACTCCCTGTCTCGGGTGTAATTCAAAGGAATCTCTCCTCTGCATATCAGTATGAGCTATTGGAGATGGGGTAGCTACAGTAGCTTGTCCTAGCTGTGGGCAATTACTCTTAATATGACCTAACTAATTACAATGATAACATCGTGTAGGTCCTATACACAGCCTAACATGATAATTCCCACATTCACTAGATCTATTAAGACCTCTAGATCTTTTCCCAAAAATAGTCATCTCAGACCCCTTAATTTCGGAGGTCTGTGTTGTGTTTGTGAAAACGAGGGTCGGGAAGATGTTATTGGAACAGAAGTAGTACCTCCTGAAACAGGTGAGTCTCTGCGCCTCTTTGGTGGCTGATTGGAGGATACACTCGGGTTCCTCCTCTTCGTAAACTCAGTTGGGATTTTTCGATTTTCATTAGCGAGCTTTTCAGCCCTTAAAGCCATTTGCACCACTTCCTTATGCGGCTCCTTACCAATCATTGTCATTCGATCTCTAATATCATTTCGGAGCCCTTCCTCGAAGTAGTTGGCCTGATCTTGTTCAGTTTTCACTAAATCAGGCACATAAGACATCTGCTCATTAAATTGAGCCTCATACTCCTCTACCATCAAATTTTCCTATTTTAGACTAAGAAATTTTCTCTTTTTCTTTTTCTGATGGAAATATGTATAGTATTGATTGTCAAATTCTCTCAGAAAATCTGACCAAGTAAGAGGAGTAGTGGAACGGGACTTTACCGAATTCCACCAGGTACGGGCTCTCTTCTCTAATAGTCTTGTAGCCACCATCAACTTCATGTCATCATCTACTCTCATGTCAGAGAGTGTTTCCAAAACCTGGTTGATCCAATCCTTGGCTGCGGTGGCATCCTAGCCATCTAGCCTCATTCAGCTTCTTAGAAATGGATACATCATGTACCGGCTGAACTGAAGGAATAGTTGGAGGCACTATAGGTGGGACTTGACGAGTTTGAGCTTGACCAACCATTGCGGTAAAGAAGGCTGCCAATGCTTGTGCCATTTCAGAAGGGATGACAGGAACGCCAGTAAGTGGCGGAGGAGGTGAATTGGAGGACTCTGGGGTTGCTCAGCAGCAGGTGCTGCCCTGAAAGTGGATGCATCAGGCTCCTTTACTGCCTTTCGCTGATGAGGTTGGAAACGACCCCTTCCTCTCCCGGCTGATCTAGTAACAGACGAGTGTTCGCGTCTAGGAGCCATAGTGATCTATAGAGGAAAATAACATAGGTTTAGGCAACCTCGGATTCTATATGCACATGCATCTTATTCATCTAACTTAACTTAACCTAACTCGGGCCACATAGTGTCAATATAAATTTCTTAAAACAACTTTAAAATGAAAAACTTTAAAATCCAATGCTTTAAAACCAAAATCTCTGATCTTTAAACCATGCTCTGATACCAATTGGATTGTCACGACCCGAAACTCAGCATCGGGCCCATGACAACTGCTGTGACGTCTCGACAAGCATTTATACCTCGAATACCAATCGAAACCCCGTAAGGCTTTCGTATCAGTTATTGTACTTCCCCGGTGAGCGACAATTATCAAATTTTATATTTCAAGAAATCATAAGTAGTTACCAAACCAAAACGATATAATACTATTTTTTGACTCATAGGGGCATTTTCGTCATTTCATCATTTTTTAAAAAAATTTCTAAATTTGACCAAAAGCGTAGCAGGTGAGTGTAAAACACATATTTCATGATTTAAAATAAATTTAGACTTCTAAAACACTCTTTTTCAGTAAAATTATAACTATTAAGATATAATAAAAATATTCAAGAAAATATGCTAATTTCTTATAAAACAATTTTTTATAAAGCTATCAATAAATAATTTTTGTAGCGTAAAAACTAAATATATTTTTACATGCTTTAATACAAACGACTAAAGTATGAAATTTAAATTACAGTAACATGTGGGCCTACAACTAACCGGAATGTATTGGAAACAGTGAACCTACAATTCTTGTCGATTCAAGTCCACTGTGGTCCTTGATCGAATCCGCTAACTATGGGAATCTCTAAGCCTGTAAGGTGTGGAAAAAAGGGGTGAGATTATAAAATCTCAGTGAGTAAACAGATACCATCTAAACTGTTTAAAGTCGAGTAAAAAGGAGACAAATTTAAATTTATTCTTTGTATTGCAATTCACCTTGCCTCAACTCATTTTAACTGAGTAAAATAAAATTATTTTACTCGAATAATTACTATGGCTTATGAATCTTTCAAAATCTTGACTTGCCTCTTGCCAAAATCATTCTCGAGGATACCTATGCGAAGGCATCTGACCAAGACCGCCAAGACTATTCAATTTCATATACACATGAATATATTTTTATATCTAAAAATATAGCCATGCCTTGGCGCTAGCTGAGTCTCACTCTCACGCGGTGGTCCACGTGACGTGCACTCAAAATTTACTTCCAGAGAAACCTCACACACGGCTCTCCGATCGAGGGAGGATAAATCTAATTCTGTGGCCCCTCTCTTAGGCTAGCCCATAGAACTGTCCACTATAGGGATTATGGATTATTTTATCTACCACTTTATTTATAAAATCTTAACTAGCATGATATGGCAATTTATCGCACTCTAGCCTCTCAAGGCTGAATACATAGTATATATAATTTTCAACACAAACCAGCTTAGCCATTCATGCTCAAATATTGTCATAAGCCAATTAATTTAAAACAAAATTTATAACACAATCAAGCAATCTCCAATTACTCTAATTTCAAAACCAATTGTTCAATTTTCAAATTAATTTATAAAAATTCAATTTATTTCGTAAATTCAATTTATTTTATAAAGTTCACAATTTTCTCATAAAATGAACAATTCACCCAATAAAATGATTTTCCATAAAATCATCAAATTTAATAAAATCTACTCTAGATAATTAAGACAATAATAAGTTTACTCATTGTTTTCGAAAATCAATTTCAGGTACTCCGACTACTAATCCTCCGACGCGATTTCCTTGCCTTTACCAGAGAACTCACCACCTTGACAATTTTGCACAATAAACTAATTACCACAATTGTGCTAATTTGATATAAACCTAACCTAATTTCTACATGAATGCATGAACTATTCGAGTAACCGTTAAAATACGGTGTTGACCTAATTTGTCCTATTACCCGATTAAATTGCTAACACGTCCAATTTAATCCCAAATTGTGTCATTCCTTTTCTAATACCTCAATTCATCAATTATCAGTCAATTGACACAAAATTCAGCTTAATTTCCTTTTCATTGCTTCATAGAAAAATTCAGCTATAATGGGGCATTATCACTAAAATTTTTCCTACATCAATTTCTCACCATAATTAATCAATTTCAAAACCATCTCTCTTGAAATGAAAGCATTTCATTTTACACACACATCCTAAGGCATTCAGTCATGGAAAATTGGTGGGGGAAATCAATTTTTTTCTTGTTTTTCTTACTAACATACTAAACTAGCCTTAAACACTAACATAACTCAAATTCAACCAATTCCGACATCATTTCTCCTATCATACCCATTTTTTCAAAATTGAATTTATCATGAAATAATGCTTCTCAACCATAGATAATGAAAAGAAATGCATGGGTATTGTAGATCTTAGGCAAAAGTGAAGAAATTTTACCTTTTTCACTTGATTTTCCTTGAAAATCACACTTTTTCTTGAATTTTTGGCACCTAGGGTTTATGTTTTTATTTTCTTTCCTCTCTTGGCCGAATATGATGAGAGAGAAATGGGCTGATTTATGCCATTTTATAAAGAAATAATAAATTATTAAAAATATGACACATGGCATTTTTCTATTAGTTCAAATTTTAAATATTGGACTTTTATTCCATTAATTCTCCTCCACAATTTTGTCATATTTATCCTATTCTATGGTGAATGAAATCCCTTGGTCTTGACAAGTGCTGGGGTGAAAAATTTACCAATTTACCCCCAAAGCAGAAAAATTACGATTTTACCCCTATACTCCGAAATGTATCAGAATTACATTTTTCCCACTTTTCAACCTCAAATAACACTTCAATCGATCAATCTTATTCAAATGGGACCAAAATCTTTTTTAGAAATTTTTGTTTTGTCCTTTAATGGTAAAATTACCATTTTACCATTGTGCTTTAAAAATACCGAGAATTAAAATTTTCCAGTGCTAGACCTCATATTATGCTTCAAATAATCATATTATACTTCAAATAATTAATATTGGTCAAAATTTTCATCAAATAACCAATTTTAAATTTTAAATGGCAAAATGACCATTTTACCCCTAATCGATCAATTTTTTTTATTGATTCCAAATCAGACCTCGAACTCCAAATTGCCATTTTAAGTAATCCTTAGACTATGAAATTCTCAATTTCACTCTTAAAATCCTTATTTGAACTTGTTCGAGGTTTAAATCATTTCAGTTGTATTTTTAGTTATAATACTAGCTTTTAAATACTTTTCCAGTCTATTCAAATATACAGTCACTTTATCAGTCACATGTATAACATGATAGATATTTTTGGGCTAGGCTTGATAGCACCTCACGCCGAACCATCACGTGAAGGTGAGACTCAGCCAACGCTAAGGAACGGTTGTGCTTTCAAAAGCAAAAAATGTGTTTTATGCACATATGAAATTTTTACATCCTTGGCAGACTCGGTTGGACTCTGATGACGATCAAGTGTCCGCGAGTATTGGTTTTGGCATGAGCCAAGTTTATGAGAAAGTCATAAGCCTTGTTGAAAATTTAATGAAATACAATTG
Organism: Theobroma grandiflorum; assembly: GCA_036013995.1. Lineage (NCBI taxonomy): Eukaryota > Viridiplantae > Streptophyta > Magnoliopsida > Malvales > Malvaceae > Theobroma > Theobroma grandiflorum. Next base: position 14,937,859 of record CP142126.1, read on the forward strand.
TTTACATGGGTTGGGATGAATCTTCAAGTTATGAAACACGTATTGTGATGGGATATTTTGATTGTCTCCTATTACTCGACTTCAGATTATTTAGATGATATTTGTTTACTCACTAGGATTATATAATCTCACCACCCTCCTTTCCACCCATTTCAGGCTCAGAATAATTTGTAGATAGTCGATTTTGTCAAGGGCTACAGTTGGAGTTGAATCTTCAAAAGCAGTAGGTTCACCGCCTTAGTTTACTTTTGTCATTCGTGGGCCCACATGCCATTGTAAATTAAATTTCATACTCTGGTTATCTTTATTATTGTATATATGAATTTATTTTGCTTTTACGCTATAAAAATTATTTACGTTGCGTTTTATAAAAATTGTTTTACAAGAAAATAAAATATTTTATTAAATATTTTTATTATATACTAATAGCTAAAATTTCACTTTAAATCAATGATTTAGACAACTAAATTTATTTTTACACATGAAATGAATGTTTTAGATAGCAAAACATATTTTTGATCATGAAATATATGTTTTTAACTTATATACTACATATTTAACTGGGTTCGAAATTTTCAGTGAAAAATGACCAAATTGCCCTTGTGAGATAGAAATTATTTTATGATTGTTTTGGTTTGGAAATGGTTTATAAACCTTTAAAACATGATGTTCGTCAATTGTTGCTCACAGGGGAGATGAGAAAACTGATGTTAAGCCTTGCGAGGTTTTAGTCGGCATTTCTGGGTAATGAATGTCTATCGGGACATCGCGACGGTTGTCACGAGCTCGATGGGAGTTCCAGGTCGTGACATTAATGGACATGCATGCTTGCTTGTAAACTTGAATGGTCAAATGGGTATTTTGGCACATGATTGTGAGATATTTGACAATGACCTTTGACATGCATAAACATGATTCATTATGCTCATTGCACATTTCATAAACCATTTAGAGCATAATTAAACAAAACTGAGTGACATTGAGCTTGTGATTTTACACAAAGCGTGTCTATCTCAAATCTTGTGTGTTAGTGCAAAAATTTTGAAAAGAGAGATTAAATCTTTTGGTTCTCGTTGATTAAATTGATTTGAATATGTTTTTGACGAATTTTTATATCAAATATGCTTTATTCTCTTGTTTTGATCTATTAAAAGTTGTTTCATGTGCTTAGAATGGTGTTTTAATTGGTTATAATCATGGTTTAACCGATTAAAGTGGTTTAGACACTTGGAAAATACACTTTAACTAATTAATTTGCAGTTTTAACTAATTAAAATGTTTTGAAATTGTGATGTACAGAAGGTTTTAAGGTTTAAACAATTAAGCATTTCTCAATGATGATTCTTGGCCTTTAAAAATGTGCATGATAAACACTCTCATGATCATTTGGTGTAAACACATGTTCTTGAAATTGAAAATGTCAAGCCCAGTCGTAAAATACTTGCCATGTCATACATGTAATGGACAACATGTTGGGATATTTGGAAAGCCCCAAAAAATAGTCAAAAGTCGGTATTGTACTTAGAAGTACAACTAAGTTGATTTACGACTCGAACAAGCTCAAATGAAGATTTTAAGAGGAAATTGAGAATTTATAGTCTAGGAATAACTTAAAATGAGGATTCGGAGTTCGATGGCTGATTTGGAGTCAAATCGAAATTTTTGAGATATAGGGGTAAAATGATAATTTTGCCACCCGAGGACAAAATGGAAATTTTTAGAAAAGATTTTTGACTACATTTGACTAAGATTGATCATTTGGAGTATAATTTGCGGTTAAAAAGTGGAAAAAAATTGCAGTCCTGGTATTTTTGGAGCATAGGGGTAAAATCGTAATTTTACCACACACGGGGTAAAATTGTAATTTTGCATCACCCAACACATGTCCAGCACATGAAATACATTTATTATTATTGTGGATAAGTGAGAAATCATGTGTGGTGGAAAAGCATTACTTAATTATTAAGTATAAAAAAGTGAACCAATAAAAAGTCGACACGTGGCTCATTTAAAAACCATGTATTATTTTCCTTTAAAATCAGCCCATAAAACCCATTTCTTCACTCCATAAGGGTCGGCCAAGCAAGAACAAAAGAGGGAAAGAAAGGAAAGAAACCATAGCCACCAAGATTCAAGAGAAAAGTGTGAAAAATTCAAGGAAACAAGAGATAAAGGTAAAATTTCTTGACTTTGGCTAGTGATATATCATTCTTGTGCATTTTCTTCCAATTAAAACGGTTGAGAATCAAGATCTCATGAATGTGTTCTTGCTGGTCCAAGCTTTAGAGAGAGGTTTTGATGCTTGAATTGGTTAGATTTCAATAGATTTTAGTGTTTTTAGTTAGTTAGTAATGTGTAGTATGAAAAAGAACCAAGAAAAAAATTCATTTTCTTTTATTACCCATTTACGCTGAATATTGTGGAGAGAATATTGGGGAGGAAATTTGTGACATTTTATGTTAATTGGTTATGATTTAATGATTTTGATAAATGGTGGTGATAGAAACCGAAAATGATGGTATTTAGCATGAAACCACAAATTTCACATTAAACCATCATAGGTTGAATTCTTCATGCAATGTGTTGATGTTGAAATTGATTTTATTCTAAGTAAATTTGATTAGAAATTGAAGAATTATGTTGTAAGAATGTGGCTTGAAAAATTTTAGCATTAGTGGACACACATTGGTCGAATATTCCAAAATGAAATGTAAAGGTGGTTTTGCCACATTTCATGTAAATTGAATAGTATTTTGGATATAATTGGACTATTGAAAGAGAAATAAAATTAATTGGAGTTGAATTGGGTATATTGGCTAATTAATCGGGTGAAAAATCGAATTAGGCCAATATCGTATTATTGAAGGACATAATTGAGTTTACATAGAACACCATATTTAGATAGTCACTCGAGCATTTCATATTTCATTTTACGCATTAGTAAAAAGCCTGATTTGGTTTTATATCAATTTAGCACCAATTCAATGTATTGTTTGCTGTGCATTATGGATAGGTGGTGAGTAAGCTATACTGGTAAAAGTGCAGAGATTGTACCCGAAGACCGGGGCTAGGAGTATATCTACTCCTGATACTGTGAGTAAACTTATTATCACCTTAATTATCTAGAGTAATTTTTACTTAATTTGGTGAATTTGTGAGAAATGAATTTAAATGATAAATTGCCTTGTTTTTATGAGAAAAATATGAATTTATAAAAATAAAAATGAATTTTTACAAATTGATTTGGAAATCAGACAAGGATTTTGAAATTGGATTAAGTGAAGACCGTTTGTTGTGTTATATATTATGATCTGAACTAAATGGCTTATGATAAAATAGCATGATTGGCTAAATTGATATTTGTGTTGAAAAGTATGAATTTTCTACTTTGACTGAATAAACTATATAATGAATTAATTGCCATATCATGCAATTGGAGATTTGATTGATTGATGGGTTATAGAATTCTCACTACAGTGACGGGTTTCCGTGGACTATCTTATTTAGAGAGGCACGGTAAACCCCATTATATTATACCTTTGATGAGAGGCACGAAGGGTAACTCCTGAGGTATGACAGAGTTCACTTTACGCTGAACCACCACGTGAGAGTGGACTCAGCCAACGCCAAGGAATGGTTGTGTTTTGAGAAGTTATGAAATTTCAATAGCCTTGGCAGTCTCGGTCGAACACCTCTAATCAAGGTGTCACCGAGTATGACTTTTTGGCATGAGCCAAGCTTTCAGGAAACCATAAGCCATATTAATTTTTCGAGCATAATGAATTTAATTTATCAAGTGAAAGGAATTGAAATGTTATGAATCATTTAATGATGATATATTTTAATCGTCTCCAATTACTCGATTTTAGAGAGTTTAGATGGTATCTATTTACTCACTAGGATTTTATAATCTCACCACCCTCTTTTTCATCCATTTCAGGCTCAGGTTAGTCGGTAGTTAGCCGATATCGTCGAGGGACGAATTTTGGAGTTGAAACCTTGGAAGTCAAAGGTTTTTCCGACTCACAGCCTTAGATTAATTTCATCGTTCGAGGGCCCACTGGTCAATGTATATTGAATTACATACTTTGGTTTTTCTTACTACTGTATGTATGAATTTATTATGCTTTTACGTTCCAAAAATTATTTACCGATAACTATATAAAAATTGTTTTATAAGAAAATAGAATATTTTATTGAATATTTTATTTTATTCTAATAGTTACAATTTTACTTCAAATGAAAGTTTTAGATAGCAAATTATAATCTTTGATTTTGAAATATGTGTTTTCTACTTATGTATTGCATTTTTTGCTAGTTTCAAGATTTTTGAGGAAAAATGATGAAAATGCCCTTATGAGCCAAAAAATAATATTTTAATGTTTTAATTTGAAAATGACTTATGATTCTTGAAATTATGATATTTATTAACTATTGCTCACCAGGGAGGTGTGAAAGCTAATGCTAAGCCTTGCGGGGTTTCGATCTACATTTCGAGTAATGAGTGCCTATTAGACGTCGTGGCGGTTGTCACGGGCTCGATGGGAGTTTCGGGTCATGACAATTAAAGTGGTATCGGAGCTTTTGGTTTAAAAGCTCATGGCTTTTGGTTTTAAATTATTTTAAAAATTTACAGTGTCAGTGTGGCCCGAGTTAAGTTAGGTTAAGGGAGATGCAAGTATGCATTAGCATATAGCACCTAAGGTAATTTGAATTCACTTTGTTTATCTTATAGATCACCATGTGTAGGAACGATGATAACTCTGATGCTTCTTGGAGCGTTAGTGAAGGATCATTGGACTCTACAGCTAGGAGCCGTAGGCGCTCGGTACTGAACAGTCTCGAAAGATATCCGTTTAGAGTTCCTATTAACTGGACTCCATTGGATTTGGGAGCGAAGGTTCAGAGACATGAAAGCTCTAGCACTAGTGAGACTGATGAAAGTGCTAGTCGTAACGACGTGAATGTAAGCATAAGAAATTCCCTCCTGAAGGAGTCTAGGAGGTGTGCTGAAGAGAGGGAGAGAATGAGGATGGCAAGAGAAAATTTTCTTAATAGGAAGGCATCTACGTCAGTTGTTAGACACTTTCCCCCAAGCTATGGGAGTAATGTAAGGAGATGACAGGAAAAGGGAAAGGAAAAAGAAATCGTAGCAAATCTTCCCCGTAGGAAGGTGGCTACTGTGAGACATTTTCCTCATGGGTGCGGAAGGAATGCTGCCCTAGTTAGTGACGAGGAATGTCGGAGGATCCAACAACCTTGGATTAGAGAACATAAAGAAAAATCTCAAGAGATAGAAAAGGATTTAGAAGAGGATCTTGAGGAAAAATGGGAGTAGAATCTTAACGCTCTCGTAGAATTTTGTACTGTCTTGACCTTAGGAAGTTGTAGTGAAAACGAAAATAGCAGTAGTTATCTGTATAAAAGAATTAAGAGTTGTTTTGTTTTGTATGACTTGTGCAGACTGTAAGATAGCTGTTTAAATGGTTTAACCTGTATAGTAACCTTTTGGTATGACAAAAGTGGATTGGTAAAATCGTTATTACGGAAGAGCACTTATCTTAGCGGTATGATCGATCATTTTACATAATTATGATGGACTGATGAAGAAAGTCAATAATGAATTAAGCAACTACAAAGTCTGACAACGAATTATTCATTTTATAAACATAATTAGTCAAGAACTAATGAGTAAGGTTGAGCTTCTAACAACGAGTGGTATGCAGTATGATGGATACATAGCTAAGAGTAAATTTGGAGATCATGATTTAATAAAATCGCACTAAATACTGCGATGAAAATATGTAAATATTAGTAGTGAATTATATTCAAAGCAAGATATATAGAGACTAAGGTTCTAATCGAAAATTTGTGATAGAAAGTTAGTTTTGCAAATTGTGGTTTCCATGATCATAACACGTATGGAGGTTATCAATATATATAAACATATGTTGAATTGTTAAAGTTATAAATGGAGGTTATTAATATACGGTGAAAGCATAAGAGAATATTACGTGAATTGAAAAGCTTCCTCGTGGACTAAGACATTGGGAGTGGTATAAAGATAAGACTCACGAGTTGAAATATGGTCATTAGTTTGGATGTTAAGTTTCGTTATTTGGAGTCTTCAATGCATTAGGGAAGTGTTAAGATAAAGATGATCAGAAATGGATGATGGAAATAGAGGTATACTGTAAGTAATAAGTAATTATGTGTATGATGATATATACATATAAAGATTATTGATATGTGGACATATACTTGGAGTTGTAATTTACAAATCTGAAGTATTTAAGATATGATTAAATGGAATTAGTATTAGTCAAGGTACGTAAACCTTTTAATTAATTTTGTGGAGTATGCATGATAGTAGAATGGAGGGACATAACGATGTGATATTATATGGTGAAGTTATCATATATTATGGAAAGAATATTCTGAAGAGGAATTTAGTGATTGTTGACAAGTGTTATGGGATTATATGAATCCAAAAATATTGATCTTACCTATCATTTGTGATAAGCACAAGGGAATATAAATGGTTATAGAAATTGTGATGTAAGCTCGGAGGAAAATCAAACGGTTAAGGACGATTAAGGTAGTAATCTTAAATTTGGATGAATAGCATTGATTAAGTAAGTTCCAACAGTCACCGTACCACGGTGCTAGGAACATTTCATGTCTAGGACCTATCCAAGACACATGAATAAAGAGTGGCAGATGTGAAATTGGACGTATGAGTTGAACTAAAATCATTGAACATGATTCAAAATCTTGTTAATTGGAGTTTTCAGGTTTCTAAAAGGTATCGATACGAATGAATTGAAAAGTTTCTACATTGCCCTATATATTGGCATATAAGAAAAGGAAAAGTTAGAGAAATTTTGAGAAAGATACATAAAGATAAATTAATATGTGGAGTGCAGAGACGAATAATATGTTGACAAAAGCTAAATCTTAAGAAATAAAGGACATAAGAGATTAAACCTTGTTAAAGGCTAAAGAGAAGTGTAAAGCCCGACTTTATAAAATATGTGTCATGTTGTCCATGTACTTGGTGGAATGCTTGTATACTCGAATGCCCCGAAAAGTATTAAAAGTCGGTATTGCCCCTAGAGGAACAATTAAGCTGAATTAAACCTCGAACTAGCTAAAATAGGGATTCTAAAGATGAAATTAAGAATTTCACAATCTAGGGATGACTTAAAATAACGATTCAGAGTTCGAGGGCTGATTTGGAGTCAGTTTGGAATAGTGACTATCTAGTGGTAAAATGGTAATTTTACCACCTGATGACAAAATAGTAATTTTTAAAAAAGATTTTGATTACATTTGACTAAGATTGATCATTTGGAGTATAATTTGAGGTTAAGAAGTGAACAAAATAGTAATCTCGGTATTTTCGGAGCACAGGGATAAAATCATAATTTTACTACCTCGAGGGCAAATCAGTAATTTTTCACCCCCAACACTTGTCAAAAATCAAGGATTTTATTCATCATGGAAATGGATAAATATGAGAAATTGTGTGGTGGAGAATTAAAAGATTAAAAGATAATATTCAATTTATGGGCCAATTATAGTGTGACACATGTCAAGCTTGATTTATTTAATATATAACTTGAAAAATCAGCCCATAAACCCCTATTTTCTCTCACCATATTCTGCCAAGCAAGGGGAAAAGGAAAACCAAGGAAGAACAAAACCCTAGGTGGGGAAATTCAAAGGGAAAGTGTGAAAATTCAAAGAATATAGCTAGGTAAGGTGAAATTTCTTTACTTTTACTTGAGACCTACATTACCCATGCTTTATTTTCTCATTTCCATGGTTGAATTGCATGTTTTCATAAGGGATTAATGGCTGGACGAATGGGTATGGAGAGAAATTCATGATTGGATTAGCTTGAATTTAAGTTATGTTAGTGATTTCGGTTAGTTAATGGCATGTAGTATGAAAACAAGTAAAGAAAATCACATGAACCTTGGAAACCTTCAATGGCCGAATGTCCCATGTTGTGTGTGGATGGTGGATTGATTTTGTTTCAAGGGAAATTGGTTAGAAAATGATGATTTATGGTGAGAAAATGGAATAGGAAATTTTTTAGTGATAATGCACCAATATGGTCGAATTTCCCATGAAGAAATGAGAAGGTAATTGTGTTGAATTTTAGGTTATTTGGATTGTATTAGGTGACTTGAAGTAATGAAAAAGAAATGGTGCAATTTGGAGCTAAATTGGACATGTTAGTCATTTAACCGGGTAATTTTGCCATGTGGCACCAACTAGCCTATCCATCTAAAAAACGCTCTCAACCTTTCCAACATTCCCCCCTCCCCCACCACCGAGGGATGGCGGCCGATAGGCAGCCGGACCCAACCCCCCACATCCTACCGACCACCTCAACCACCCCCACGACGTCTGGAGCAATCCATATGCCACAAACAAACCCACAGCCACCAGCCACAAACTGTAACCTAGAGGCTCCTGCTGCTGGAAACCAGCAGCTCTCCTCACCTCGAGCCCTCAAAAAATCCTTTCTATCAATAGTGATCGGAGAAAAACCCCCTGTTATTCCCACCGCCCGTCAACCATATATTTACAAAGACAGACCAGCTGCTGCCTTCTTTGAAGATGAAATAATTACCTTGGCACAACCCTTCAAGATGTCTCTTGTGGGCAAACTCTCCAGGATGCCAAAATTGCAAGAAGTCAAACTTGCGTTCAAGGGTATCGGTTTAGTAGGGGTTCATGAAATCAGATGGTTAGACTACAAGCATGTGCTCATCCATTTGACCAACGAACAAGACTTCAACCGGATTTGGGCAAAGCAAGCTTGGTTCATAGCTGGCCAAAAAATGAGGATTTTCAAGTGGTCACCAGAGTTCGAATCGGAGAAGGAATCTGCTGTTGTACCGGTATGGATCTCCTTTCCAAATTTGAAAGCTCATTTGTTTAAAAAATCTGCCCTCTTGTTGATTGCTAAAACAGTAGGAAGGTCGCTATTTGTGGATGAAGCCACTGCTAATGGGTCAAGACCAAGTGTGTCCCGAGTATGCATAGAGTATGATTGTAGGATTCCACCGATGGACCAAATTTGGATAGTGGTTCAAAACAGAGAAACAGGAGCAGTCATGAATGGCTATTCTCAAATGGTGGAATTTGCACAGATGCCAGCTTACTGTGACTAATGTTGTCACGTAGGTCATAAGGAGGTGGATTGTATTGTTTTAGGCAACAAAGACAAACAATCAGTTCCAGGTAGATTACAGCATACCAGCACGGTAGCCACGAGTCAGGAAGGTGGGAAAGGGAAGCAACAAGTCAAAGGAAACAATATAGAAAAAAGAAAAATTTAGAAAAAGAAAAAATCCAGAGCCTAGAGGAACCAGCCAGTCAGAAAAGGCAACCCGTGAGGAACATAGGGCCTAGCGGAATAAAAGACCTACAAGGAAGGGAGGTAGCAGCAGAAAGCACTCAAGGTAACAACATCCCAGTCTCAAACAGATTCCAGGTGATAGTGGAAGAAGAGAGGGAGGTGCAGAACCAGGCTGAGATACAAACGACAATGGAACGGACTATTACGAGAAAAGAAAATTTACAAGAGGAGCAACAGAACGTTCATGACCCAGAAAAAGTATTGAAGCCAAGAGAGATGAGTTCGAGCGATGGTGATCAGCAAAAAGGAAAGGGAAGAAGAGACAAAAACCCAGTCCAAAGTTTAACTCCAAGATGGGACAATATGGAATTGGTCGAGAAACAGAGATCAACGGGAGAAGGAAACTGTGTCATTGCCAAAAAACAGAGCATGCCGAATGAAAGAACGGACACCAGCAGAATACAGGCCGACGTGGAAGTCCGACATCCGGAAGTGATGGTTGGACGCAACGAACTGAGAGGAGCAAAAAACGCGATAAAAATCGCTGCAAAACTGAAGATGTTGGAGAACGAGAAACAAGGGAAGTTGCATGAAAATAGCATGCAAGCCCAAAATGGAACAATCGAGAAGGAAAAAGAAAGAACAGAGACCACGAGGTTTGACTCACTAGTATACGCAAAGGAGTAGAGCAGAAAGTTAACTATTCGCACAAGCAAAAAACAGGCAAATGAAAAGAATAATGGAACACGTCTGGGAGATAGCATATCAGAAAAGGATAGGGAGGCCCGACACCGGGAAGTAGTAGAGACAAACTTTGGGGAAAACACTATGCAGGTTTCCTTTCTCATGCATGGGATGCATGGGCAAACGAGCAACGCTAAAAATGACAGAAAGTTGTCTACAGATTTCACCAAAAAAAGGACAGAGTCCGAGGAATCAATGACAGCAGAAGTACAAAGGTCTGAGGAAGCTGCAGGAGATGGGACACTACAGTCGAAACTGATACAAGTGGAAACTAGAGATAATTCAAAAAATATTTTGATTAAGCTACCAACGCAGGCAACTTTTCCTTCCCACGAGAACAGGCAACAGATGGGAGTGAGTGGGTCCGGGGGCCATGAAAAATTAGTGGGTACGACGTTGGGGCATGAACAAGCGCATGAAGGCGCGAACATGAATTCAAATAATTATATTTTTATTCCTCCAACGAGGCAATTTGCAGTGAAAAAGAAGGAGAGCAGGTCCTCAACGGGCTGTCAGAATAAGCAAGTAAAAAAGAAAAAAAAACAACAAAGAAAGGGAACACGGGGAAGGGATAGAGGAGCAGACAATCGAAAAAGAGGAATCGAACGGTAGCCACAGACATAAAGAAGCATCGAAAGGGGCAGCGCCACCTGCTAATTTGTACCTCATGCAAAGCAAAGCATATACATTGCTGCATGAAAACGGAAACAGCCCAAGGGCAACTATTGAGGGCAACAAAGAGAGGGACGAGAACAATGAGGCAAACATCGGGTCAGACACAAAGAAAAATAGGAAAATGGTTACTAAACGAATAAAAAAACAAAGGGAAAATGGGCAAAAGCTGGCACACCAAGCAATGGAACCCACTATGCAGGGGAAAGAAAAGCAGCAGCAAGATCATGCCGCGGACCAGGGGACGATGCCTGCAGCTCCAGTGCATGGTGAAATCGACGGGTCATGGGCCCCACTCCGGCATGTCCCATGCACCCCTTCCCACTTGCCTTGTCAGCCAACCCACAAAAACCGAGAAAGAGCAAGGGACGACGTGACTTTGAAGCAAAAAATGCAAGTGGATGAGTTGATAGGACATAAAACAAGAAAGGATTTGGGGGGCCCAAGTCAGAGACACTGGGTCCACATGGGGCCACCCATCAGCTGCTACAAAACCAAAGTTCACGTGGAGAGGATGTGAAGACCGATGGGCCCACAAGGATAAGAGATCATAAAGTGGCTGAAGCGGCTTGTGGGCAAAAATCTGTGAATAAGGCTTCTAGAGTACAAGCAGATTTTTTGCTGCAAAAGGAACATCAGCATGAGTCAGAAAGTGGAACAGGAAACCAAAAGGAAGCAGACAACAATTTGGAAAGTAGTGGCGAACATAGCCCAATAGGGGGAACGAGTGCATGCCAGGCCACGAGCACAGGAGGAATCATACGAGCTACCTCACCAACATGCCCAAAGGAAAAGATGGCAGCCCAAACGAAAAACCCTCCCACCCAAGAGTCTGCCTCTAGTAAATGCACTTACAACAAAGAACTTAGTGATGTCCCCTCTAACCTGGAAACTAACCTTGCAGAAATTGAGTTCATCCTCGAGTTAGAAATTTGTCGCCCTATACCTTGTGTGGAGCCACTGGAAAAACTAACTTCGTAGAGATAGAAGTACATCCACGAGAGCGACGTAGGAGACACTCAGATAATGAAGCTTCAATCGGTAGATTTCTCGATTTATTATCAGAAGAAGCAGTGGACATAGGGGAAAATGATTGGGACTCGGATGAAGACTCCATCTCGATGATTTATGTAGCAAGAATACAATCATGATCAGTATATACCTTGGATTTAAGAGGTATTCCAATGCTCATGTAATTTTGGAAGTCGGGATTATACCCCCCTCCCTTGTGTATTTAAATTTCTTTAGTATTAATAAAATTTTAACAGGGTAGTTGGGCCCTGTGTGACGTTCCAGTTTTAAAAAAAAAATCGGGTAATTTTGCCACATTTCTTGTTAATTGACTAGTAATTGATAAATTGGAGTATTGGAAGAAAAATAGAATTTTTGGAGTGAAATATGATGAATTGGCCAATTAATCGGGTAGTAAATCGAATCAGGCCAATATCATTTTAATCGGGTGCATAATTGAGTCTACATTGAAAACCGTTGTAGCGACCCTTCTCCGGTCACTATCGGCGTTCGAGACTTCCAAGAAGACCTGTCAAATCTCGAACAAGCCTATCTAGATTTTCTTGTTAATCTACTACATACAATCACCATATAATATTAATACTTTCATACACTAAATTGAACTATAAATATAAAAATCAGTATAAACTTTTTTTCCTTTTTATTTGCAAGTTTATACATTAAAATCTAAAATTCCCAAAATAATATTTATATAAAAATTTAGAATTCGTTCACAACTTAATAAATGACTTATTAAAATTCGACTTCTAGCAGCGGAGCAACTCGAAATAAAATGCAATGAGATACCTTTACCTATCCATGGTAGATTGATCGCGTCGATAACTACACGCTAAGTCGATCCTTGTCTGCAAAAAGGGAAATAATGGGGTGTGAGTCTCATAGACTCAGTGAATATCATCGACTCCGTGAGTAGGGAGTAGATAGGAAACAAGCAAACAGCAGATCGTTTAAGTATAAAAATGCAAGATTATAAAAATAATTTATTTCAAACAAGGGTTTTGTGCCTTATAACCATTTTCGCATCAAATCAATAAAATTGAGCAAGCTCCTGTGAAACCAAATATTATTTAAAATCATGTATAAATCATAGCTCACCCATACGCGAGGAATCATTGATTTATTTCACGGAAAACAAATAGGGGAGCTGCAAAAAACCATTTAATTCTATTTCTCACTATGCTAAGAAACATAATTCATAATGTTAAAACTTATTGCAATCCATATAAAACAATTCTATTTTATCAAAAATAGACAATAAGGCTTAGGACTTTTTAAAAACTTGGCTCGTGTCATAAAAATCATTCTCATACTCGGTTCTCAGGGATACCTTGGCCTGGGGCTATCCCAACCAAGTCCACTAAGGCTGTTAAAAGTCATTTATGTATAAACATATTTTTACGTTTGAAAAAAAAGCCGTTCCTTGGTGTTGGCTAAGTTCATCCTCACGTGGTGGTTCGGCGTGAAGTGAACTCTAAATCGTTACCTCGGGAGTTACCCTCCACGCCTCTCTATCAAGGTAAAATATAACAGGGTTTATCGTACCCCTCTAAATAAGCTGGTCCATGGAAACCTGCCCATTATAGTAAGCTAATCCCACCATATCAATAAAAGTAGTGATATGTCTGGGTCCTCATCACTTGACTCAGTAGACTTATTGGTAATGCCACAAGTCCCGCAGAACCTTCTCGCCAAGCTTCGAACCACAAACTCACACAAAAACCAATTCAATTTCAACACATATTAGAAATCTCATTTCATTTGTATTAACTATTTAAAAAATCATTTTTATCCTTGAAGTGCCGTTCCAAATTTATTCTCAAAACATTCGATATAAAATATAATAAAATCAATTGTCATTTTCATAAAATAATGTTTAGTGCATGAATTTCGAAATGTACTTCATATGGTAACTAGGCATCATAATCATGAATGCACACTACACAAGTATTAGGCACAATTGTGAATGAAAATCTCATTGAAAAGCTTGTTTCTCGGTTTAAAAACACTTTACGTATATAGTCTATCTATAAATATATCCAAACCAACTTTCAAAACAACTCGCATCCACAAAATACCTAAGATTCTACCAGCTCATTGTCACGACCCAATTCCAGGGCCATGACCGGTGCAAGGACCCGGTGAGCATAGCTCACTAAGCCCAAGCAAGCCTATCCATTTACTTTACTTATCGTACGACGGTGTGATGCAAACACACGTGATGCACCCAGTGTGCATACAAAGCCAATTAACAATGGCATTATCAATAGAATTTATTTACAATACATGTAAGCACCATATAAATGCACACAGATGCATCGCAATCATGTAGATGAGCAATATTCAGCACAATAAAATTTCACATCAATAAAATAAAATTTCATGAAAAGCTTGTTCCCATGGTACTTATTCTTTTAAAGAAGATTGAATAAAATCATTCAAGCATTTTATTCAATAAGTTCATATTTCCCAAAACCATTTTTAAGATGCAAATTCACTCACAGGTTTTTCGGGAGTCGAATTCGAGCGCTTCGACTGCTAATCCTCAAGTGCGATTTTCTTGCCTTTATCAGAAATCTCACCACCTTGACAAACAGCACAATAAGTTAATTACTATATTGGTGTTAATTAGGTATAAAATTAACCTAATTTCTATACGGATGCGCAAAATACTCGATCACTCGCTTAAAAGCGATGTTGACCTAATTCGGTCGATTACCCGATAAATTGGCCAATGCGTCCAATTTGATTCCAAATTGCACCATTCTTTTTCTAATACCTAAATTCACCACATACCATTTAAATAGTGCCAATCTCAGCGCTTAAACTTTTCCATTTCTTCATAGAAAAATTCAGCCATTACAATGCATTAGCATTGAAATTTTTCCTACTAAACTTTTTCACTTTAATTTGTCATTTTCTAATTTATTTCATTTCAAATGAAATCATTTCATTTGAAATGAAACAATTCCTCATGGATTCTCAACACCCTAGGTTCGGCCAACAAAGAGTCCTAGAGAAATTGAATATTTCTTTTGTGTTTTTGTTCATAACCATGCTTAACTACCTCTAAACATCAACATAGTCTAAAATCAAATTATTCCAACAACAATTCCTCTTCCATGCCCATTTTTCAGAATTGAATTCATCATGATATCTCAATATTCAACCATGGAAATCAAGAACAAAAGCATAGATTAGCTAGGTATCAAGGAGATTTAAAGAATTTCTAACTTACCTAGCTTGTTTCCTTGATTTCTTCACTTTCTCTTTGATTTTCCACCTAGGTTTTCTTGTTTTTCCCTTTGTTCTTCCTTTGTTCTTGTTGCTGAATGCTTAGGCTAAATATGTGAGGGAATTAGGGATTTAATGGGCTAATTTTTGTGCCTTAATAATAAAATAATCAAGCATGCCACGTGTTGCATGCTTATTTGCCCATTTTTCTAACTTTTTTTGACTTTTTCTTCCATAATTTTCCACCACATGATTATTCTAAATCAAGATATGATCAAAAGATGACCATGGCTGGAAAAATATGTTCTGGTGGTGGAAAATTACGATTTTGCCCCCGAGACGGTAAAATTATGATTTTGCCCTTATACTCTGAAATGTACCGGAATTATATTATTTTCACTGTCCAACCTCAAATAACACTAATATTGATCAATATTAACCAAATGGGGCAAAATCATTTCAAAAAAAATTCCCGTTTAGTCCTCTAGTGGCAAAATTACCATTTTGCCCTTGTGCTCCAAAAACATTGGGAATCACAATTTTACACTGCTAAACATCATTTTATACTCCAATAATTATAATTATATTTCATATAATTATTCTTGGTCCAATGTGATCAAATCTTGGTTAAAAATCTCTATTTATTCATCAAATGGTAAAATGACCATTTTGTCCCTAACCGATCAATTTTCCCGATTGACTTCAGACTGGACCTTGAACTCCGAATCACTATCCTAAGCCATTCTGTGGGTTTCAAAATTTTCAAATTCCTCTTAGAATTTCTATTTGAGCTAGTTCAAGGTTCGATTTACTTAATTGTGCCGCTAGGTATAATACCGGTTTTTAACAAATTCGACAGGGTCTCACACTCATGCTTTCCACATATGTGCTCGTATGATAAATCATACGTATACATATATATTGTTAATTATGAAAATTTTAAAGTAGACACCCCCTACTCACCTCGTAATAGTGGGATGTTTCTTCACTATTGATTTGTACGCATATCGATAATTATTCCTATTTGTCGGGTACCTACTTTGTTCGGCACGCTTCTATGACAATTTTCCTAGCAACAAATTTAAATTCAACATGCTTAATCGCACATTTATATGGGTAGCAACTTAATTAAATTTCCTTAATCAACTTGCATATTTTTCATCTAAAAAATGCACAATATTACATTTACTTACCAATGGGCCTTTCTTATTTCTTTGTGACTTTGGGGCCTTTCCATGGGCTTCTCCATTCTTCCCATTGGGCTAAGCCCATTTATTTTTCTATTAGGCCTTGCCTATTTTTATTTTTCTACTTGGGCCATGCCCAATTTTATTTTTCCTTTTTCTTTTTCTTCTTTCTCTTTTACGTTTCTTTCTTTCTTTCTTCGCTTGGCAGCACCTCCCTTCCTCCTCCGCCGGTGGTGGCAGCCCTTTCGTTCTTCCTCTTTCACTCACAAGCCATCTCACTTCCTCACCCTTTTTGCTGCCATTTTTCTGCTCATTTCACCTTCAAAAAATCAACAGCCGAATCACCAATTTCCAACAACAAAATCACAAATTTCTAGATGCAAAAACCTTCAAATTTCAGCACCAAACAACTTCAATTTTCTACGCCAATTGGTAACCAAAATAGCTCAAATTTTCTACACTATTTTGCAGCAAAAAAGCTCTAATTTTCTCACCTTTTCTGCTACCAATTTCTACACTTAAAATCAGCAGTAGAATCTTCAATTTTTTAGCCTCAAAATCTCCCAAAAAAGCATAAAAAATTTTTTCACTATTTTTTCTTCCCCTTTCTCGACTTTTCCTCCCTTTTCCCCGTCTTCTTCTATATCTCCTTTGCTTGGCTTTTCTCCTCTATTTTTCGTTCTCTCTCTTCTTTTCCTCACAATTTTTTTTTCTTTTTCCTTGTCTTCTTTGGTTGACTATTTCTTTGTTTCTTTCTCTCTTTTTGTCGACTTCTCTTCTAGACTTTTCTTTTATTTTTCTCTTCTTTCTTTTGCTTTTTTGACCGGTCACTCTTTCTCTTTTCTCTTTTATTTTTTTTGTCTTCTCTTTCTTTCTTTGACCGACCCTTTCTAGATGTTTCTCCTATCTTCTTTCTCCTTCTTATCTCTTCTTCATTTTTTTCATTTCTTTCTTTATCCGGGTACCCCACCATTTTGTCTTCTTTTTTTTTATTTTCTTGTCTTTTATTTCATTTCTTGTCTTCATGTGACCATGCATTCACACCAAAAAAAATCGTTTTGACTTTTCAACATCATTTCTTTATTATTCTTATCATCCATTTTATTTTCATCTTATTTTTATTTCTTCAAAATAGTAAAATTTACTTATCATTCTTTAACTTTATTTTATTTAACTCACCTCTCTAATTTTTCAATTTTTATAATTAATCCTTCCAACATGTGTAAAAATTTTAATTTCCTTCTATCTTCCTTCTCTTACACGTGTATAACCAAAATATTAAAATCACATTTCAACGCGGTGTCTCCATAATATTTAAATATTTTCTTACCGCGTCAACTCGACTAAAAATTCACGTTGTACGATTTTCACCGTTTTCGTTCAAAATTCTTCTTTACTCTCCTCCCTCACTTAAATTAGTCATATTTCATTTTTTTTCATGACTAATTTCGACAATAAATAAAACATTAATATTTTAATACTATTTTATTTTAAAAATTTTTACTTACTTTTTTTGGTCCTGAAACACATCATTATACCTCGATTTACTTTCGAATCATTCTTTATCATTCCTTAGCACACCAATTTGCATCAATTAATCCTTCGTTTAATCAACAAAGCCTTATTGGCGTCTAACGAAGGTACGGGGTGTGACAACCGTGTTTAGATAGTTACCCGGCTAGTGTGCATCCCATTTCATGCATATATATCGAGCCTGAATTGGTTTTATAATGGTCTAGCATTAATGTGGTAAATGGTGTATTGTGCAATATGGATAGGTGGTGAGCCATTTGATACGGGTGAGAGATTGTACTCGAGAATTGAGAATAGGAGTATTTCGAACTCCTAATACTGTGAGTAACCTTACTATCATCTTAATTATCTAAAGTGGTTTGTATCTAATTTGGTGATTTAATGGAAAATGAATTTAAATGGTAAATTGTTATGTGTTTTAAACAAAATGTGATTTAAATAAAATAATTTTATAAATTATCTAGAAAATTGCATAATGATTTTGAAAATAGAGTAATTGGAGACTGCCTGTTTGTATTACAAATTATGATTTGAAAATTTATTGGCTTATGATAATATGGCATGAATGGCTGATTTAGAAATTATTTTGAGATATATGAATTGTTTGTTTTACCTAGAGTGGTTAAATTTGAAATAGTTCTAAATGTTCCCTTCGGGGAAAGTTTTAAAGAGGTTTGGGATTCGAAACTTGGCGAGTAGGTCCTGCAGAAGGCTTGTCCTTGGCTCGGTAATGCGACAGAGGAGTAAGTCAGGTGAAGAGGAACCAAACCTACCAATAATTGCCATGTCATGCAATTGATATTTTTGTTGATATGGTGGAATTAGAAAGGGGTCACTGCAGTGGCGGGTTTCGTGGACCAGCCTATTAGAGGGGCACAGTTCCCCGTCGTATTCTTACCTCAGTAGAGAGGTGTGGAGGGTTACTCTCGAGGTAAAGTTAGAGTCCACTTCGCTCGGATACCACCATGGGGAGGTGAACTCCTCTAACGCCAAGGAACGGCTGTGTGATCGGATGTGAAAATGAGTTTATGTCTATATGACATTTAACAGCCTTGGCGGACTCGGGTGGATGCCCCTGTACAAGGCATCGATGAGTACTAATTTTTGTGAGAGCCAAGATTTTCAGGAAATCATAAGCCCAGTTGAAAATTTAATGAAATACAATGGTTTACACGGGCAGGGAATGAATTTCCAAGTTATGAAACACGTATTGAGATGGGATGTTTTCTTTGTCTCCTATTACTCGGCTTTAGATTATTTCAATGATATCTGTTTATTCACTGGGATTTTATAATCTCACCACCCTCATTTCCTCACATTTCAGGCTCAGGATAAATTGTGGATAGTCGAGCACGTCAAGATATAATCTCAGAGTTGCATCCTTAGAAAGCAAAAGTATATAAGCTTATTCCTTCTTGGTCATCTGTGGGCCCACGTGTCATTGTAAATGTAATTGCACACTCTAATTTTCGATATTACAGAATGTATGATTTTAATTAGCTTTTATGCTATAAAAATTGTTTACTGATAACTCTATAAAAATTGTTTTATAAGAAATTAGAATATTTTCTTGAATATTTTTATTATATTCAAATAGTCACAAATTTTATCAAAAGAGTGTTTTAGAAATCTAAATTTATTTTAAATCATGAATTATGTGCTTTACACTCAACTGCTACGTTTTTGGTTGGGTTCAGAAATTTTGAAGAAAACTGACCAAAATGCCTTTATGAGGCGAAAATAGTTTTTCTACTATTTTAAGTTGGAAAAAGATTAAAAGCCCTTAGGACTTGATGATTGGCCATGATTGCTCATAGGCGAGGTAAGAAGTCTGACATAAAAGCCTTGAGGGGTTTCGGTCGGTATTCGAGGATTGAATGCCTATCGAGACGTCTCGACGGTTGTCATGGTCTCGATGGGAGTTCTGGGTCATGACAAAAAGTGACGAAAAGGTTAGATGAATGTACGAGATATTGAATGTACAAGATGTTGATACCAAGTAATGAAGGTATGAATGGAAATTTCAAAAATGATATATCAAATGAAATTATATAGAATATATGGCTATGAAAAATTTATAAATTTTATCTTAGCTTTGTTGAAAGAAAAGAATTGTAAATTATACATAATAAGTGTAGGGTGTATGATTTGAAACTGACTAAGGAACCGAACAGTTAAATTACAGATTAAGTGGTCACATGCTTGTTTCCACGAGCATTAAGACATGTGGTTATAAAAAGGAAACCGTGAGCTAAAAGCAATATTCGTATCGACATTGAAAAGTATTTGAGGAGAACTTAGTTTCAAGTCTTGCAATTTCGAGAACAAATTGTAGATTGGCCAACAGATAATGATGTCATGTTTATATGAAAGAATGGAATAAAAGATGATTGAAGTTAAATTTGATAAGGAAGTCAGATAATGAAACATTCTTAATATATTATGGAAAATTAGAATTTGAAAATGCTTGAGGCATATATGATTCAAATGAGCTTATGTCTTAAGTAACGAATCAATATCGGAATACAATAAGGATACAAGAGAATGTAGATGAATGGAAGATAATCGAGGAAAATAATGATTCTTAAGAATTGTGATATTGCATAAGATGCAATGATCAAGTCAAAGCAAATCTCTGAAACATTAATGATATTTTAAAGCGTACATATATATTGGGTTACAATTCAATGAAAATAACTTTGTGATACAGTGATATATAGTACAAAGAAATTTAAACATATGATTGAGGATGATAAGAAAGAAGTATAAACATGCGAATGATGTGAAGCTATGAGCACTGTGGATATCCGAATGTGCATGTATCTATATATATATGTGGAGTTAATAATATGATTAGCTGGAATAAAGAATAATCCATAATGATTCAGGATTTGAATTTAATATATTTAATGAGTTGTATAGATAATGAAATGATCATAAATCTTATTATAAATTGACTTATGGTGACCTAAGGAATTTCAGGAAAATAGTCGAGGAAAGGAAATTGATAGTTCGACTAAGCCTTATGGGACAAACTAACAAGATTAAGAAAATTGGGATTTCATAAATGCGGGGTAAATATAAAGTATGTGGGAGTGATTGAAGCTATTAATGTTCTCTAAAGCTGAGGATATGTACAGGAATGAATATTGAGAAGTTAAAAGGAATGAAGTAATAAGATGATAATCGGTATACATGAATAAGTATAAAATACAATCGAAATGGACATGATTGATATGGAGTTATGGTTCCAACTTAATGATAGTAATAGAGACATGCTTGAAGTCTCGATCTAAAAGATTATGATTGAGGAGGTTATTGTTGATCAGATTTTAAAGGATAATACTAGAAATAAGTGAAGTATTCAAGTTAAATTGGAGGTAAATAAAGTAAACTAATTGAAAGTCCCTATAAAAGAGTTAAAGTGGGAAGTCGAACGTCTGATGAGAATACAATACCTCCCCTTATTCTCCTAGTCCAGTGATTGAAATTTTGAAATCAAAATTTTATTTTAAGAGGGGTAGTGTTGTCAAGCCCAGCCCTAAAATACTTACCATGTCATACATGTAATTTACAACATGTTGGCATATTTGGAAAGCCCCAAAAAATAGTCAAAAATCGATATTGTACCTAGAAGTACAACTAAGTCGATTTAAGTCTCGAACAAGCTCAAATGAAGATTTTAAGAGGAAATTGAGAATTTTATAGTCCAAGAATAACTTAAAATGAGGATTCAGAGTTCGAGGGCTGATTTGGAGTCAAACCGAAATTTTCGAGATCCATGGGTAAAATGGTAATTTTGCCACCTGAGGACAAAAATGAGAATTTTTAGAAAATATTTTTGACTACATTTGGCTAAGATTGATCATTTGGAGTATAATTTGAGGTTAAGAAGTGGAAAAAAATTGTAGTCCCGATATTTTCAGAGCATAGGGGTAAAATCGTAATTTTACCACATCGGGGCCAAAATTGTAATTTTGCACCACCCAACACATGTCCACCACATGAAATACATTTATTATTATTTTGGATAACTGAGAAATCATGTGTGGTGGACAAGCATTACTTAATTATTAAGTATAAAAAAGTGAACCAATAAAAAATCGACACGTGGCACATTTAAAAACCATATAATATTTTCCTTTAAAATCAGCCCATAAAACCCATTTATTCACTCCATAAGGGTCGGCCAAGCAAGAACAAAAGAGGGAAAGAAAGGAAAGAAACCCTAGCCACCAAGATTCAAGAGAAAAGTGTGAAAAATTCAAGGAAACAAGTGATAAAGGTAAAATTTCTTGACATTGGCTAGTGATCTATCATTCTTGTGCATTTTCTTCCAATTTAAACGGTTGAGAATCAAGATCTCATGAATGTGTTCTTGCTGTTCCAAGCTTTAGAGAGAGGTTTTGATGCTTGAATTGGTTAGATTTCAATAGATTTTAGTGTTTTTAGTTAGTTAGTAATGTATAGTATGAAAAAGAACCAAGAAAAAAAAATTCATTTTCTCTTATTACCCATTTAGGCTGAATATTGTGGAGAGAATATTCGGGAGGAAATTTGTGACATTTAATGTTAATTGGTTATGATTTAAAGATTTTGATAAATGGTGGTGATAGAAACCGAAAATGATGGTATTTAGCATGAAACCACAAATTTCACATTGAACCATCATAGGTCGAATTCTTCATGCAATGTGTTGATGTTGAAATTGATTTTATTCTAAGTGAATTTGATTAGAAATTGAAGAATTATGGTGTAAGAATGTGGCTTGAAAAATTGTAGCATTAGTGGACACACATTGGCCGAATATTCCAAAATGAAATGTGAAGGTGGTTATGCCACATTTCATGTAACTTGAATAGTATTTTGGATATAATTGGAGTATTGAAAGAGAAATAAAATTAATTAGAGTTGAATTGGGTATATTGGCCAATTAATCAGGTGAAAAATCGAATTAGGCCAATACCATATTATTAAGGGACATAATTGAGTTTACATAGAATACCGTATTTAGATAGTCACCCGAGCATTTCATATTTCATTTTACGCATTACTAAAGAGCTTGATTTGGTTTTATATAAATTTAGCACCAATTCAGTGAATTGTTTGTAGTGCATTGTGGATAGGTGATGAGTAAGCTATACTGGTAAAAGTACAAAAATTATACCTGAAGACCGGGACTAGGAGTATATCTACTCTTGATACTGTGAGTAAACTTATTATCGCCTTAATTATCTAGAGTAATTTTTACTTAATTTGGTGAATTTGTGAGAAATGAATTTAAATGATGAATTGCCTTGTTTTTATGAGAAAAATATGAATTTATAAAAATAAAAATGAATTTTTACAAATTGATTTGGAAATCGGACAATGATTTTGAAATTAGAGTAATTGGAGACCGTTTGCTGTGTTATATATTATGATCTGAACTAAATGGCTTATGATAAAATAGCATGATTGGCTAAATTGATATTTGTGTTGAAATGTATAAATTTTCTGCTTTGACTGAATAGACTGTATAATGAATTAATTGCCATATCATGCAATTGGAGATTTGATTAATTGGTGGGTTACAGAATTCTTACTGCAATGACGAGTTTCTATGGACCATCCTATTTAGAGGGGCACGGTAAACCCCATTATATTATACCTCTGATGAGAGGCGCGAAGGGTAACTCTTGAGGTATGACAGAGTTCACTTCACGCCAAACTACCACGTGGTAGTGGACTCAGTCAACGCCAAGGAATGGCTATGTTTTAAGAAATTATGAAATTTCAACAGCCTTGGTGGTCTTGGTCAGACACTTTTGATCAAGGTGCCCTCGAGTATGACTTTTTGGCATGAGCCAAGCTTTCAGAAAACCATAAGCCATATTAATTTTTCGAGCATAATGAATTTAATTTATCAAGTGAAAGGAATTGAAATGTTATGAATCATTTAATGATGATATATTTTAATCATCTCCAATTACTCGATTTTAGATAGTTTAGATGGTATCTGTTTAGTCACTGGGATTTTATAATCTCACCACCCTCCTTTCCATCCATTTCAGGCTCAGGTTAGCCAATAGTTAGCCGATATCGTCGAGAGACAAATTTTGGAGTTGCAACCTTGGAAGTCAAAGGTTTTTCTGACTCACAGCCTTAGATTAATTTCGTCGTTCGAGGGCTCACTGGTCAATGTATATTGAATTACGTACTTCGGTTTTTCTTACTACTGTATGTATGAATTTATTATGCTTTTATGTTTCAAAAATTATTTACTGATAACTATATAAAAATTATTTTATAAGAAAATAGAATATTTTATTGAATGTTTTATTTTATTCTAATAGTTACAATTTTACTTGAAAATAAAGTTTTAGATAGCAAATTATAATATTTGATTTTGAAATATGTGTTTTCTACTTATGTATTGTATTTTTTGCTAGTTCCGAGATTTTTAGGGAAAAATGACGAAAATGCCCCTGTGAGCCAGAAAATAATATTTTAATGCTTTAATTTGGAAATGACTTTATGATTCTTGAAAATATGATATTTAATAACTATTGCTCACCGAGGAGGTGCGAAAGCTGATGCTAAGCTTTGCGAGGTTCTGGTCGGCATTTCGGGTAATGAGTGCCTATCGGGACATCGTGGTAGTTGTCACGGGCTCAATGGGAGTTTCGGGTCGTGACAGAAAATCTGGTTGAAAAATGGGAAAGGTCTCAAGAATGCTTGAATTTGGTTATTCCAAACATGGCACTCATATTGATCTTTTAAATTCTCATGTGTTAACAATGATAAAGGTTGAACTATGAGAAATTGTTCATAAATGCTTTAATTTCTTGAATTTATTATTTCTGATATGCTTACATCGAAAAATCATTTCTTGAGAATTGCAATATTCAAATGCTTAGTCTAGGAACAATTCTTGAAATATTCATGTTTAAATGATTGTTTCAAGATTAATTTATTGATTATACATATGAATTTGATTAGGATGAACTCAATAAACTAAATGATAAATATTTTTTGTTCATCTATTATTCTGGTTAAGTCACATGCTTACATGACATTTAATCTTGCTTGACCTTAAAGATTGAAGTCCAAAACTTAACTTGCATAATAGAATTACTTATGGTACTTAATTGCATAACTCAAGTCAAGTTTGATTAGAACATAGATTGTGAGCCTTAATGTTTACATGATCTAAAGATTTTGTTTGCATCCAACTTTAGTTTATAGGTTACCATAAATAACTTGACATGTCAAATGAAATATGGCCTACAGCTTTAGTTAGCAATGAATGCCTAATGTGCTTTAATTGAATATCTTTTTTCTTGAATCATGACAATTGGTATTCATTGATGATTGAATGTTCACTTTTAACATATTCATGAGTTGAGTGTTTTATTTGCAATATTCCATAACAATTGATATCACTCATAAATCATGAGTTATTGAGAAATCGCATGCACCTTGAATTTCAATTGTATATTTTTATTGGTATATGTCTGTATAACTTATATTCATGCTTGCATTTCATTAAACGAATTCGATTCATGATTGATGAAGATAGTCATTTTATTTCTTGTAATTATGCTTGTGCTTAATTGATCATAATATTCTTTTCCATGATTGTAATAAGTGCAAAATGCTTTGGTAATGCTTCATTGTGAAACCTATAAATTTCGTCACTTGGGCCATTAACTTGGTGAGCTTAGAAATATCTTTGTTAACTTAAAAGCCTTGATTTCATCCTTCAGAATTCATAATTGGAAGTTATGAAGGTTGTGGGAGAGATTTAGAATGAGTTCAAGGTCCAAAAAGAACACTTTTTATGAATTTGGACCTCAAAAATCGATCCTAGTGCATGTAAGATTGAATCTGCGAAGTAAAGTTTAAGGATAAATAATAGCACTAGCTCAAGATTGAGTACAAAACCCTTGTAGTCGATCCAAGGGTAGAAAATGAGATTTGGGCCAAACAATCTAGTCCAAGATCAAGTACCAAGCCCCCATAGTCGATCCTAAGGTGCCAAATTAGCAAAAATCGATCTTAAAAGCCTTAAAACTGAAAAATCTTACATTTTCTCTAATTTCTTCATTCTCTCATCTGATTGCTAGCAAATTTCTTACCTTTCAAAATCTTCAAACTCCACCAACAAATCTTGGATTCTACGTGCCAAAGGTAAGGATTTCCACCAAAAGCTTGGTTTTGATTATTTTTGTTTTTTCTTTTTAAAAGCTATAAATTTTCTAAGTTTTTAATATTTGGCTAGATCCTTCCATTACAAGCTTACCAAGGAGGAAAAATAGGTAAAACAAGTTGATTACTTAGAGGGTATGAAGTTTGGATGAAAGTTTGGTGGAAATAATAGGGAATAAGTGAAGATTAAATAGTATAAGTAATAGGTATTCAGAGTATTTCGAAATTTTTGGGATTTTTGAGGATATTGATGGTTTAATACCATTTTGTTAGGACTTTGAGACTATTTATGTTTGAATATCATTTCTAGGTGATATTGGAGTAATTTGAGCCGTTGGAAAAGCCAAGCTTTCAATGAAAGTTGCTAAGAGGAAAAAAGGCACGCTTCAAGAAGTAGGTAAGTATGGCGTTTTTAATTATTTTAATATAATTAAGCATGCCTATTCAACAACCTCGCATTCAAACATATTGTCACAAAGTTTGTGATGTTAACAAAGGTTTCAATTTTTTTTTATGAAATCTAGATATACTATGTAAATATATTATTATGTATTTAGTTTTGAGCATGGAGAACAAGCTTTTCAAATGTTTGATACCTCAAAAATCAATGTTTGTTCGTGACTAGTTGAATGATTGCAAATTTGGAAATTGAAATGAAATGATTTATTTTACATAGACCCTAACCTTGGGTTAATTTGTCTTAAGATTGATGATTTGGTTTAGCCTTTGCTTCGAATTTCTATTATGTTGATGATTAAGAATATACATTGCATGGAAATGGACTTTTTACACTTTGAGTTCATTTTGTTTGAACCCTTTGATCTTGGATGGTGAATGGATTAACCTTTCCATTTGGAAATGAATATTTAGATATTTGGAAACATAATACAAAATGTTTTAGTGGAGGCTACTTGAGCTATGGACCTGTAGCTAGTGACAGTAGCCTTTAGCCATTTTGCACAATATTTAGCTTTAATTGGTAGTTAACGAAGTCCTAGTCCTTTGATTTGGTTTCAATTGGTAGTTAATACAATCTTACCACCTTTGATATATGGCAGATGACTATCATGTACTTGACCACTTTGGTGCTACGACACCCTTTGATTTGGTTGTCCATGGTACTTAGTACTCCACAATCTACTTGGAATGATATTCGACACTATGGAATTTGGACTTGACATTTGTTTTGAACTTTGGATTTAGTATTGATATTGTTTCCACCTTGGACGTTGGATTTAGTATTTGTTTGGACTTCAATCTTGAACTTGACATTTGTTTCGACCTTGATGCTTGTGTTTCATATTTGTTTAATGTTGACATTTGGATTTAATATTTGTCTCGACCTTGATCTTGGATTAGGTATTTGCCCTAACTTCAGTGTTTAGACTTGGCATATAAATTTACTATGAATTATGTTATTTTTGATATCCCTTAATTTTCTTCAAGGATTTTCTAAGGATAACCACATTATTTCACTTTCTTTGAAACTAACCTTGTTTTCTTCAACATCTGTTACAAAAGTTTTTAAAACTTGATATGTATAAAATGTTCTCTTAGGAATACTTGAACATTGTACAAACCATGATTTTTATTTCATGGGTTTAAGAACAAGTTTTCAACAAAACTTCATAAAATCCTTTTAAATAAGTTTGTACCATCGAGACAATGTATAATACCCCATACATTGATATGGTGGCTAATAAAGCTTATTGGATGCCAACTGAGGTTAATTATTGTCACGACCCGGAACTCTCCATCAGGCCCGTGACAACCGCCGCAACGTCCCAATAGGCACTCATTACCCGGAACCCTACAAGGCTTAGCATCAGTTTTCGTACTTCTCCGGTGAGCAATAGTTATTAAATTTCATATTTCAAGAAATCATAAGTCGTTTCCAAACTAAAACAATATAATACTATTTTTTGGCTCACAGGGGCATTTTCGTCATTTTTCTACGAAAATCTCGAAACCCGTCAAAAATGTAGTAGGTGAGTAGAAAACATATATTTAGTGATGAAAAAACAAATTTAAGTATCTAAAATGTTTGTTTAAAATAAAAAATTGACTATTTGAATAAAATAAAAATATTCAATAAAATAATCTATTTTCTTATAACATAATTTTTATAAAGCCATCAGTAAATAATTTTCGCAGCATAAAAGCTAAATATATTTTTACATACTAGTATACAGGTAACCAAGGTATGAAAATAGAGTTACAGTGACACGTGGGCCCTCAACTAACCAAAATACATCGAAAGCTGGGAACCTACAGCTTTTGCCAATTCAAGTCCAATTGATGGTCCTTGACAAAATCTACTAACTATGGAATACTTTGAGCTTGAAATGTGAGGAAATGAGGGGGTGAGATTATAAAATCCCAGTGAGTAAATAGATACCATCTAAATTGTCTAAAGCCGAGTAAAATGAGACAAATTCAAATTCATTCTTTGTATTACAATTCACCTTATCTCAACTCGTTTCAATTGAGTAGAGACAACTAAAATATTCTATCCCAATGTATTTCATAACATATGTATAACTTATATGGCTTATGAATCTCTTAAAAACTTAACTTGGCTCTTTCCAAAATCATTCTCGGGGATACCCCTGCAGAGGCATCTGATCGAGACTGCCAAGTCTATTCAGTGTCATATACACATGAACATATTTTTATATCTGAAAACCTAGCCATGCCTTGGCATTGGCTGAGTCTCACTCTCACGCGATGGTCCACGTGATGTGCACTCAAATCTTTACCTTCAAAGACACCCCACAGATGGCTCTCCGATCGAGGTAAGGTAAATTTGATTCTGTGCCCTTTCTCTTAGGCTGGCCCACAGAACCTCCACTGCAAGGATTATGGATTATTTTATCTACCACCTTATTTATAAAATTGCAACTGCATGACATGGCAATTTGTTGCAACCTAGCCTCTCAAGGCTGAATACACAGTACATATAATTTTCAACACGAAATCAGTTTAGCCATTCATTCTCACATATTGCTATAAGCCATATAATTTAAAACACAATTTATAACACAAGCAGGCAGTCTCCATTTACTATAATTTCAAAACCAATATTCAATTTTCTAGAAAATTTATAAAATCATTTTATAAAATCACAATTTCTCTTAAAACATAGCAATTTACCATTTAAACCCATTTTCTATAAAATCACACAATTGAATAAAAACTACTTTAGATAATTAAGACGATAATAAGTTTACTCACGGTTTTCGGAAATCAATTCCGGGTACTCTGACTACTAATCCTCCGGTGCAATTTCCTTGCCTTTATCAGAGAACTCACCACCTTGACAAATTGCACAATAATTTAATCACTACATTTATGCTAATTAGGTATAAAATTAACCTAATTTCTATATGAATGCATGGAATGCTCGGTTAACCGCTTAAACACGGTGTTGACCTAATTCAGCCTATCACGCGATTAAATTGCTAACGCGTCTAATTTAATTCCAAATTGCTCTATTTCTTCTCTAATACCTCAATTCACCAAATACAAGCCAATTTACCAAAAATTCAGCACATCAATTTCCATAATTCTCCTTGAAAATTTCAACTATTGTAGTGTACTAACATCGTGATTTTTCCTACTTAATTTTCTCACCATAATTCATCATTTTCTAAGCCATTTCTCTTGAATCAAAATCAATTCACCACACACACACATCATGGGACATTCGGCCATTCAAGATTCATGGGGAAAATGGATTCTTTTCTTGTTGTTTTGCTTCCAAACATATTCAACTAACTAAAAACACTAACATAACTTAAAATCAAACAATTCTAACATCATTTCTCTCATCAAACCCATTCGGCCTAACATGAATTCACCATGAAAACATACTTCTCAACCATAGAAAATGAAAAGAAATGCATGGGTAATGTAGAGCTCAAGCAAAAACGAAGAAATTTTACCTTTTTCCACTTGATCCTTGAAATATCAATGAATTTTCTTGATTTTTTTAGCTAGGTTTTTATTTTTCCTCTTTGTTTTCTTTTTTTCTTGCTTATGTTCCCTTTGGCCAAATATGGTGAGAGAAAATAGGGTTTATGGGTTGATTTTTATAAGGAAAATATTAAAATAATAAAGCTTGACATGTGGCATTGTGTGATTGGTCCATTTTTCTTTTTATACTTTAAATATTTGACTTTTTCACTTAAATTTTCCACCACATCTTTATGTCATATTTATCCATTCCCACAATAAATAAAATCCACAAATTTGACTAGTGTTGGGGGTAAAAATTACCGTTTTGCCCCCTAGGTGGTAAAATTACCGTTTCGCCCCTATGCTCCAAAAATATCGAAATTATTACTTTTCACTTCTAAACCTAAAATTATACTCCAAATGATTAATCTTGGTTAAAAATTTCATCAAATATCCAAATTGAATTTTTAAGTGGCAAAATGACCATTTTGCCCCTGAATTTTGAAAATTCTAAATTGACCCCAAATCGGACCTCGAACTCCAAATCACTGTTTTAAATCATCCCTAAACTGTGAAATCCTCAATTTCACTCTTAAAATCCTTATTTGAACTTGTTCGAGGTTTAAATCATCTTAGTTGTACTTCTAGTTATAATATCGATTTTTAAATACTTTTCCAAGCTGTTCAAATATACAATCACTGTATCAGTCACATGTATAACATGGTAGATATTTTACAGCTGGGCTTGACAATTATAATGTTGTCACGACCCCATTTCTCGGGCCATGACTGGCGCAAAGACCCAATGAGCATAGCTCACTAAGCCCAAGCAAGCCTATTTTCACTTACTTTATTCCATACATGCTCGTGAGAGGCATCTACACGTAATGCACCCAGTGTGCATACAATGCCAATTAACAATGGCATATCCAATCATACATACACACACACACACACCTTTTCCCGGGTGTGAACACAGCCAAATCACAATGGCATTATCAATCACAATATACATGCACTATTCAAGTCATGTATTTAGTAATTTACATTGCTTACACATATACACATAATTAGATTGTATTCACAATACAATAAACACCCACGACTTCCAGCGGAGACATTTACAATAAAAACGGGCAGCTATTGAATGCCGGACACCTACCAGGAGATGAACTATAGGGACTCCTCGATCTAGGGTCCAACAGGCTCCTGATCTGAAAACATGAATTTTTTTGAAAACGTGAGTACAAAACTCAGTGAGTGAATATTAGAAGGGAACAAGCAATATTAGCCAGGACATTTGATAACCATGATGCACTGGTTAAAAACGAGACAGTTTTTTTTTTCTTCTAATATTTAAACCCTTTCCACTTACCCTGGGATTTATTCTAGCTAGATAGCAAAATCAACAATTGTCTCTGCAGCGAAATTTCTACTGCAGCAAATCGAAATCAAACCCTTCGCTGCACGAGGGTTTCGCTTAATCGTATGAGGGTTTCGTACTAAACCCTTTTTACACAATTTAAAACAATTCACAGACCATACAATCACACATATATTCACAAATACATAAGCAACCGTATACACTGCTAATATTCATTATCCTTAGTGGAAAAACATTTATTAGGGAACGTGGCAAGCAGTATCACTCAGCTTTGCCACCAAGTACCTGAGCGAGCATCACTTGGTAAGGGGTATCACTCAGCATCCCTTCCAAGCTCATGGGCAGAAATCAATTGGTAAGGGGTATCACTCAGCATCCCTTCCAATTTCATGGACAAAAATCAATTGGTAAGGGGTATCACTCAGCATCCCTTCCAATTTCCAGGCGAGAATTTCTCGGTGAAGGGTATCACTCAGCATCCCTCTTTACACACCATTATAGACATGTGAATTTTCCTCTTCACACGTGGACGGTGGTAATAATTTCACAACACTTCTTAACAATACATATAAACATCATAACAATGTACATATTTAGCACAATTAAATTTCACCGCAATAAAATAATATTTCATGCCTTCATGCATAACACATAATTTCATCACATAAAATCATTTTTATCAAGGGCTTGTTCCCGGGACGTATTTTTAAAAACTTTGAATAAATCATTTGATCATCTATTTCAATACAATGTGCATTCCCCAAATAATTTGAAATGCAAATTCACTCACCATCTTACAAATCCGGATTCCGGATGCTCTCGGATTAAAAATCCTCAATCACGATTCCCTTGCCTTTCTCGGACTTCTCACCACCTTAACATAGAATAAAATTAGAGAATTTACTATATTACCCCCAAACTAATATAAACTAATTTAAATTGCTAATGTATAATACGCAAAGGCAAAATCGCGTCCGATTATCGCTTTAACGTGGTATTGCCTAATTTCGACCGATTACCCGATTAATCGGCTATTATGTCCAATTTGATTCCAAATTGATCCATTCTTTTTCTAATACCTTAATTCACCACAAACCATTTAATTAATACCAATTTCAGCATCCAACCTTTTCCATTTCTTTATGGAAAAATTCGGCCAATACAGTGCATTAGCACTGAAAATTTTTCTATTACATTTTTCACTTGAATTTGTCATTTTCTAATTTATTTCATTTCAAATGGAACCATTTCATTTGAAATGAAACAATTCCTCATGCATTCTCTACACACTAGGTTCGGCCTAATGAAGAATAGCCATGACAATCAATTTCTTTCTTACACTTTTGGTCATAATCATGCTTAACTACCTTTAAACACTAACATAGTCTAAATTCAATCCAATCCAACATCAAATCCATATTCATACCCATTTTTCAGAATTCCTTTCATCATGATATCTCAATATTCAAGCATGGAAATCAAGAACAAAAGCATAGGTAAGCTAGGGTTAGAGTAAATCTAAAGAAAAATTACCTTTATTTTGCTTGAATGTTGGAAAACACTTGAAATCTATGGATTTTTGTCTAGGTTTTCATGGTTTTCCCCTTTGTTCTTCTTTTCTTCCCTTCAATCGGTTTTTCTCCAGAATTTAGAGAGAGAAAATGAGGGTTAAGGCTGATTTTTATGGCCTTTATAATAAAATAAACAACTTTGCCACGTGGCATCACGCCATTGGCCCGTTTTAATCTTTTTTTTTGACTTTTTCTTCCATTTGTTTTCCACCACTTGATTAGTCAAGTCCAAATCTGATCCAAGGATGATCATGGCTGGAAAAATTATCCTAGTAGTGGAAAATTACGATTTTGCCCCCGAAAATGGTAAAATTACGTTTTTGCCCCTACACTCCGAAATGTACCAGAATTTCGTTATTTTCACTGTCCAACCTCAAATAACACTAATATTAATCCATATTAACCAAATGGGACAAAATCCTTTCAAAAAAATTCCCGTTTAATCCTCTGGTGGCAAAATTACCATTTTGCCCTTGTGCTCCAAAAACACCGGGAATCACCATTTTTACACTGCTAAACATCATTTTATGATCCCATAATCATAACTGTATGTCATATAATTATTTTTAGTCCAATGTGATCAAATCTTGGTTAAAATCTCCATAAATCAACAAATGAGAAAATAACCGTTTTGTCCCTAACCGGTCAATTTTTCCGATTGACTCCAAATTGGACCTTGAACTCTGAATCACTATTCTAAGCTATTCTGTGAGTTTCAGAATTTTGAAATTCCTCTTAGAATTTCTATTTAAACTAGTTCAACGCTCGATTTAACTTAGTTGTACTACTTGGTACAATACTGTCTTTTAATCGAGCCTGACAGGGTCTCACATTCTCCCCCACTAATAAAAATTCGATCCCCGAATTTAAATTCAATGTACAGTGGCTTATCTTTACATATCGAAGAGGTGTGGATACTTTTTCTACATTTCCTCCTCAGCTTCCCACGTTACCTCTTCATTGGTGTGATTTTGCCACAACACTTTCACTGAAGCCACATCCTTTGATCGGAGCCTTTTGACTTACCTATCCAAGATAGCTACTGGTTGCTCCTCATAAGTCAAATCATCTTGTATCTGAACGGTTTCATACCGTATCACATGAGAAGGATCTGGATTATACTTCCTCAACATAGACACATGGAACACAGGGTGAATACTCGAAAGGTCTGGTGGTAATGCCAATCGATATGCCACTGCCCCGACCCTCTCTAAAATCTCGAAGGGTCCTATATACCGAGGGCTTAATTTCCCTTTCTTACCAAACCTCATTACCCCTTTGGCTGGCGAGACTTTTAGAAACACATGGTCTCCCACCTGAAACTCCAAATCCCTTCGTCGGTTATCAGCATAAGACTTTTGCCTACTTTGGGCTGTAAGCATCCGTTGACGAATCATACAGATTTTATCAGTGGTGTCCTACACCAACTCAGGCCCCAACAGTTTCCTCTCACCCACCTCTAGCCATCCAATGGGTGATCTGCACCTTCTTCCATACAGTGCTTCAAATGGTGCCATTTGGACGCTAGTCTGGAAACTATTATTGTAAGCAAACTCCACTAAGGGTAAATACCGACCCCATTTGACTCCAAGGTCTATTACACATGCCCTTAACATGTCTTCCAAAGTCTGGATGGTTCGTTCAGACTGTCCATTAGTTTGGGGATGGAAAGCTGTATTAAAATTCAACTTAGTGCCCAATGCTTCCTGCATCTTTTCCCAGAATCTACTAGTGTACTGTGTCCCTCTGTCTGACACTATAGAAACAGGAATGCCATGCAACCGTATTATCTCATCTACATAAAGCTGGGCATACTGAGCAGCCCCATAAGTGGTCTTGACCGGAAGAAAATAAGCTGACTTCGTCAACCGGTCTATTATGACCCAAATCGAGTCATAACCCCCACTAGTTCGAGGCAAACCTGTCACAAAGTCCATGGCAATATACTCCCACTTTCATTCGGGAACTGGTAATGGCTGTAGTAATCCTGCAGGCCTTTGGTGCTCTGCTTTAACCTGTTGACACACTAAGCACTTGGAAACAAACTCAGCCACATCTCTCTTAAGTCCTTCCCACCAGTACACTTCCTTTAAATCATGATACCAACTTTGTCACTAGGGGTGACTCAACCCTTTCAGGGCAGCCCCTTTTCTCCTTTCCGTGATGAGCAACAAAGGGTACCTATCAGAGCACTCGGCTAGCGATATCACTTAGCATCGCTGCCAAGCTCCTGGATGTACCACACAGGTTGCCATATGCACCTCCTCCAATATCTCTCTCCTCAACTTATCATACCAGGCGCATAGAGTCTATTTCCATACCTCAACATTCCATCTGTATTTTTGGTAAATATCTTTTCTTTCTTTCCATAAGGATCCTTCAACTGATCCTTAAGCTCCTTAAGGTGTCTAACACCACCAAATTCACTAAGGTATTTTTTTTTTTTGATTCAAGCTACGCAGGATTTATTTTCTTATTCAGTCATAAACACCTCCCCCAAAGGAGTAGGTACCACCAAGTGTTCTTCTTTCTAACACAATTCTTACTTAATCGATGTACAAAACATATAAAAATAAGCGGATAGGTTAAACCAGGCTCAAACAACACCCAAACATTCATATCACAGATAGGAAAAATACCTGGGACCACTGCATTGGAAGTTTGGGCATCTTGGTGAGTTAATGCGTACACTCTCGCTTGGGTCACTCCCACGGAGCCCTGACCTCCCGACTCAGATGGTCTACCCCGAGAGGAAGTACCAGCACCTCTACCTCGTGTCTCACTGACTCCTTGGCCAGTTGAGACAGCTGCTGAAAGAGCAGACAAAGCTGGTTGAGTAGAACCGCGAATAGAACCTTGTAGTTGTTGGGCCATCGGGCAAGTTTTCCAAATATGCCAAGGCTGGCCACAATTAAAACAAGTTCTTGTGGTATGATAGCATCGTCCTCTGTGTCGTCGTCCACAAATATCACAGGAAGGAATAGTTTGACCACTCTGCCTTGAATCTTGTGGTTGCCTCCTTCCACTAAAAGTTTCTTGCCCTGTCCCAACACTAGCACTTGCCACTTC
The DNA here is from genome assembly GCA_036013995.1 of Theobroma grandiflorum. Taxonomy (NCBI): domain Eukaryota; kingdom Viridiplantae; phylum Streptophyta; class Magnoliopsida; order Malvales; family Malvaceae; genus Theobroma; species Theobroma grandiflorum. The sequence goes on from CP142126.1 coordinate 14,973,805, forward strand.
ACTCCCTTATTGGGGTAACCTTAATTCCCTCTGTGGGCCTTGATAGCTAAAAGATGAAAACCCACTGCCAAAATCTCGACGACTTTGATAACCCTCTTTTTTTTTGGCCCCTTTCGCTACATCTCTTGTGGCCCAACTCTCACTAGTCCTCATCTCAATTCGTTGAGCACAATCCACAGCCGTAGAGTAAGTATTGAAATCCCGGGAGGCCACAGCCCGAAACAATGGTTCCACCAGTCCATCCACAAACCTTTGGATTTTCATTTCCTCTGTGGAAACCAAATATGGTGCATATCGAGACAGCTGCGTAAATTTTATGTCATACTCCGACACCGTCATGTCCGGAGTCTGCACCAATGCCTCAAACTCTCTAGCTCTGGCACTTCGCACACTGTGCGATAAAAATCGATCCAGGAAGGCTGTACTAAATTCATTCCAGCTCAACGGTGTAGCACCTGTCAGCCTACCCTTTCGCAATGAGTCATACCATTCCTGTGCTACATCCTCCAACTGAAAAGCTACTAGCTCCACTGATCTGGAACTAGAGCATCCCATAGCATTACAAATCTTCTCCATCTTGTCCAAGAAAACCTGGGGTTTCTCCGATGCATTTGACCCCGTAAATGATGGAGGCTTAAGTTTCAAGAAGTCAGTGAGTGAAACCTCGACCTGACCTCTATCACTCTCGGGAGGTTGGCGGTCTGTCTGGCCTTGGAAACTAGGGGACTCTCGCTCCACATGTCTCCCCTCCATTACTTTCTGCATATCATCCATTCGGGTTGCCATCATCTCTACAACCCGATTGACTCCCTGCAGACCCGCCGCCAAATCCTCAACAGTAACGCCTCTAGTAGGTGGCCTATCCGTCTCACCTACAGGCTGTCCATCCACTCTCCTACTCTCGGGTGTATCTGCCCTTATCGGTCTAGTGACCCTACCACGTCTACCTTGACCTCTACGGGTGGGTGCCCGTGGCCTATCGGTCATCTCAATGGGGACATCCTGCTCCCCCACTCGTCTCGAGGTGGCCCGTGTCTTAGGTGGCATTCTTACCTAGACAAGAGCAACACCAATTAATAAACACAATTACAAATAAGGTGGTTTCTAACATTGGGAATTTATGCGGTTTCTTAATTATGAAATGTGCCGCGGCTCACAGTTCATAATTAATGATCCCACATAAAAACCTGACTCTCCGCTGGACCCGACCATAACACCCTAGGACCTAACAACCTAGGGCTCTGATACCAACATTGTCACAACCCCATTTCCCGGGCCATGACCGGCGCAAGGACCCAATGAGCATAGCTCACAAAGCCCAAGCAAGCCTATTTTCACTTACTTTATTCCATACATGCTCGTGAGAGGCATCTACACGTAATGCACCCAGTGTGCATACAATGCCAATTAACAATGGCATATCCAATCATACATACACACACACACACCTTTTCCCGGGTGTGAACACAGCCAAATCACAATGGCATTATCAATCACAATATACATGCACTATTCAAGTCATGTATTTAGCAATTTACATTGCTTACACATATACACATAATTAGATTGTATTCACAATACAATAAACACCCACGACTTCCAGCGGAGACATTTACAATAAAAACGGGCAGCTATTGAATGCCGGACACCTACCAGGAGATGAACTATAGGGACTCCTCGATCTAGGGTCCAACAGGCTCCTGATCTGAAGACATGAATTTTTTTGAAAACGTGAGTACAAAACTCAGTGAGTGAATATTAGAAGGGAACAAGCAATATTAGCTAGGACATTTGATAACCATGATGCACTGGTTAAAAACGAGACAGTTTTTTTTTTCTTCTAATATTTAAACCCTTTCCACTTACCTTGGGATTTATTCTAGTTAGATAGCAAAATCAACAATTGTCTCTGCAGCGAAATTTCTACTGCAGCAAATCGAAATCAAACCCTTCGCTGTACGAGGGTTTCGCTTAATCGTATGAGGGTTTCGTACTAAACCCTTTTTACACAATTTAAAACAATTCACAGACCATACAATCACACATATATTCACAAATACATAAGCAACCGTATACACTGCTAATATTCTTTATCCTTAGTGGAAAAACATTTATTAGGGAACTTGGCAAGCAGTATCACTCAGCTTTGCCGCCAAGTACCTGGGCGAGCATCACTTGGTAAGGGGTATCACTCAGCATCCCTTCCAAGCTCATGGGCAGAAATCAATTGGTAAGGGGTATCACTCAGCATCCTTTCCAATTTCATGGACAAAATCAATTGGTAAGGGGTATCACTCAGCATCCCTTCCAATTTCATGGACAAAAATCAATTGGTAAGGGGTATCATTCAGCATCCCTTCCAATTTTCGGGCTAGAATTTCTCGGTGAGGGGTATCACTCAGCATCCCTCTTTACACACCATTATAGACATGTGCATTTTCCTCTTCACACGTGCACGGTGGTAATAATTTCACAACACTTCTTAACAATACATATAAACATCATAACAATGTACATATTTAGCACAATTAAATTTCACCGCAATAAAATAATATTTCATGCCTTCATGCATAACACATAATTTCATCACATAAAATCATTTTTATCAAGGGCTTGTTCTAGGCACGTATTTTTAAAAACTTTGAATAAATCATTTGATCATCTATTTCAATACAATGTGCATTCCCCAAATAATTTGAAATGCAAATTCACTCACCGTCTTACAAATCCAGATTCCGGATGCTCTCGGATTAAAAATCCTCAATCACGATTCCCTTGCCTTTCTCGGACTTCTCACCACCTTAACACAGAATAAAATTAGGGAATTTACTATATTGCCCCCAAACTAATATAAACTAATTTAAATTGCTAACGTATAATACGCAAAGGCAAAATCGCATCCGATTATCGCTTAAACGTGGTATTGCCTAATTTCGACCGATTACCCGATTAATCGACTATTATGTCCAATTTGATTCCAAATTGATCCATTCTTTTTCTAATACCTTAATTCACCACAAACCATTTAATTAATACCAATTTCAGCATCCAAACTTTTCCATTTCTTTATGGAAAAATTCGGCCAATACAGTGCATTAGCACTGAAAATTTTTCTATTACATTTTTCACTTGAATTTGTCATTTTCTAATTTATTTCATTTCAAATGGAACCATTTCATTTGAAATGAAACAATTCCTCATGCATTCTCTACACAATAGGTTCGGCCTAATGAAGAATAGCCATGACAATCAATTTCTTTCTTACACTTTTGGTCATAATCATGCTTAACTACCTTTAAACACTAACATAGTCTAAATTCAATCCAATCCAACATCAAATCCATATTCATACCCATTTTTCAGAATTCCTTTCATCATGATATCTCAATATTCAAGCATGGAAATCAAGAACAAAAGCATAGGTAAGCTAGGGTTAGAGTAAATCTAAAGAAAAATTACCTTTATTTTGCTTGAATGTTGGAAAACACTTGAAATCTATGGATTTTTGTCTTAGTTTTCATGGTTTTCCCCTTTGTTCTTCTTTTCTTCCCTTCAATCGGTTTTTCTCCAGAATTTAGAGAGAGAAAATGAGGGTTAAGGCTGATTTTTATGGCCTTTATAATAAAATAAACAACTTTGCCACGTGGCATCACGCCATTGGCCCGTTTTAATCTTTTTATTGACTTTTTCTTCCATTTGTTTTCCACCACTTGATTAGTCAAGTCCAAATCTGATCCAAGGATGATCATGGCTGGAAAAATTATCCTAGTAGTGGAAAATCACGGTTTTGCCCCCGAAAATGGTAAAATTACGTTTTTGCCCCTACACTCCGAAATGTACCGAAATTTCATTATTTTCACTGTCCAACCTCAAATAACACTAATATTAATCCATATTAACCAAATGGGACAAAATCCTTTCAAAAAAATTCCCGTTTAATCCTCTGGTGGTAAAATTACCATTTTGCCCTTGTGCTCCAAAAACACCGAGAATCACCATTTTTACACTGCTAAACATCATTTTATGATCCCATAATCATAACTGTATGTCATATAATTATTTTTAGTCAAATGTGATCAAATCTTGGTTAAAATCTCCATAAATCAACAAATGAGAAAATGACCGTTTTGTCCCTAACCGGTCAATTTTCCCGATTGACTCCAAATTGGACCTTGAACTCTGAATCACTATTTTGAGCTATTTTGTGGGTTTCAAAATTTTGAAATTCCTCTTAGAATTTCTATTTAAGCTAGTTCAACGCTCGATTTAACTTAGTTGTACTACTTGGTACAATACTGTCTTTTAATCGAGCCTAACAGGGTCTCACAAATGTTTAAAGGTAATGAAAGGTGAAAAGAGTATTTTAAAATAACATATTTAGCATGCAAGGAAATAATAATAAAATAATAATATTTTTATCAAGGAAGAATTTGTGAGAAAGAAAGTGATTCGAAAGTAAATTGAGGCAGAATATGGTATTTTGGGTACCAAGGAGACAAGTGAAAAATTTTGAAATAAAATAATATTTTATTAATAAAAAAATATTAAAATATTAATATTTTATTCAGTGTTGAAATTTTTTAGGAAGAAATAGCATATGGTCAATCTAAGTGGGGGAGAGGAAGAATGAGAAAATTTCGAAGAAAAATGAAGCTAATGGAGCCCACATGTCTTTATTAAATAAAGACAACGTTGGTAAATAAATATTTAAAATATTATGGAGACACCGCGTTGGAGTGCAAACTTTATATTTTGTTTGTACATGTGTAATAGAAGATAATAAAGAAAATTGGAGTTAAAAGAGTATTGGGATGACTAAATTAAAAGGGAAAGAAACTTAGAGGGTAAAATGGTAATTTTACCATAAAGCTTGGTCAAAGCTTCCAAAGAAAGCTTTGACTTTTTCATGTTTATCCCATGGTCGGCTATCATGTTCAAGAGCAGCACCTTTCTTCTTCCTCATCTCCCAACGCCATTTTCATGGTGGAAAGAAAATATTTGATTTTTCTTCATTTTCTTTCCTTGTTTTCTTTTCTTTTTTTTTCTTTTTTTTTCTTGCTTCTTTCTTCTCCTAACTTAGGCACCAAAATTACAACCTTTCACCCCAATTTTCAACACATCTAAACCTTTGGAGAGGGGAAAAAATCTCTCTTTGTTTCTATTATTTTCCATTTTTACTTCACTTTCAATAATACTTGAATTTGTGGCTCCAAATCTTCATTTTTAAGGCTAAAAGGTATATATTTCCAACATTTGAAATTTTTGAATTTATGGTTATATTTTCAGATTTTATTTCCTAACTTCTTCCAGTTATTTTTCTTGGAAATATTAGGTTTTCTTGATGATTTTCATGCCTCCAAGCTCAGCAAGGTAAAAGATCTTCAAATTTGGAATAGTTGATATGATGGGTTTGAGAATTACATTAGAAATTTAGGTTAATTGTTAGGTTAGAGGATAGATTACTTAATGTAAATCTATTAGAATTATTAGATTTAATTTATGACTTAATTGAGGTTGTTATGATTTATTAGTAAATATAGGTTTTAATGATATTGTTGGACTACTTGGATCAGGACCTTATTGGTGCTAGTTTTGTTAAGTGAGTGAACTTGCATTTCAAAATTATTTTAGGAAATATACATGTATTTGGATGAAACATTTGAATGATTTTATCCAATTTTTCTTAAAATTGTTTGTCGGGGAACAAGCCCTTGATAAAAATGTTTTGATGTTGTGAAAATGTGAAATGTATAAAAACGTGAATTCATGTGCCCTTATATTATGCTGCTATATATGTATAGATATGTGATATGTATTGATAAGTAATATTGTGTGATAATTATAACCGTACATGTGCGCGATGTGGGGGAGCACATATCGGTGATGATGGGTGCGAAAGTATGGATGATGATATTGCCTGTGCATGATGTAGGGGGATGCACATGATGAATCCAGCTATGTGCGCGATGTGGGGGTTGCACATGAGCTGGGTGAGGTGGTGGTGGTATTTGTGTTTATATATATGTTTACACATGTATATGTGATAGAGAGTTATGATTATGATATGTGATTGTATTGCATGTTAAACCCTGTATGCGAACCTTGAAAATTGCTAAGGACTTTTGAATTGATTTTCATTGTAGCGAGAAACCCTCGTGCAACGAGAATGCCTTTTCACCACAGCAAGGAACGGATTATTATGTTGCCTTGTTTGAATATTTGCTGAAATGTTCACTCTTTCCCGTTTTTATACTGATCGTGGATCCTTTATTATTAAATGATGTAATAAAGAAGGGTTTAATTAAGGGGTTTTAACAATAGTTACACTAAATTTCATTGTCTTCAAATAATTGCATCATGATTTCTAAATTTTCCTTATCGTTGCTTGTTCCCTTCCTATGTTCACTCACTGGGTTTATGCTCACCGTTTTCAAATTCATGTTTTAGTTTTCAGGTTCGAAGTTAGTTAGATCTTAGGTAAAGGCTCTTCTTCCTATTCATTTTACGATAGGTTTACCAGCATACTCCATAATAGTATCCACGCCAGAGTCACTCCGCTGACGGTCAAGGTCCAATTATATGTATATGAATACTTGATGTGAATGTTAAGATTTATTAGTTAATCTATATATTTATATAATGGTTGATAATGCCATTATAAAGGCATGATTGGGTTTTATGTATTGTCTTCAAAAGAACTATATTAAACATTATGAAATTTTGGATTTTAAAGAAATGTGGATTAAAGTCTAAGATTCTATAAATAGGCTTGCTTGGGTTTAATGGGTTGAGCCCATTAGGCCCTTGCACTCATTATGGCCCAAGAATTGGGCTGTGACAAAGGTGGTATCAAAGCCCTAGGTGTAGTGAGCCATAAGGATTCTAGTGTCTGTCAATGGAGTTGTTGGAGTCCGTGTAGAGTCTTATCCTTGGATTATGGGTGCGCAACGCAAGTCAAGGACAATAGGCTACATAGGCCCCTACTTCATTAGAAACCTACCTAATTCTATGATGTATAAGTGGCTGAGTAATTAATGTTTGATTACGTATGGGTTTGGAGGTGCGCCTGTAGTATGCACCATGTCTAGAAGAAATGGTAGTCCCAATACCCTACATGGTATTAACGAGGGATCGCTAGATTCCACTGCTAGGAACCAATGGTGTCCTGACCCAAGGAGTCTGGAAAACGGCCTGTCCTGGGTTCCTAGTGGATGGATTCCATCGGATTTGGAAATACTATGTCGTATTTAGAAAGCCTCGAAAGTAGTGAAAGCCTTGAAAGTGAGGATGTGTCACGACCCAATTCCCGGGCCATGACCGGCTCAAGGACCCAATGAGCATAGCTCACTAAGCCCAAGCAAGCCTAATTTCACTTTCTTTATTCCATACATGCTCGTGTGAGGCATCCACACGTAATGCACCCAGTGTGCATACAATGCCAACTAACAGTGACATATTCAGTCACACATACACACACACACCCTTTCCGGGTGTGGACACAGCCAATTCACAATGACATTATCAACATTAATATACATGCACTATGCCAGTCATGTATTTAGCAATTTACATTGCTTACACATTTGCATTCATACCAGTCAGAAATAGACTTTGACAGTGTACATTACATGTACATATCCATCATACAAAAACCCATGACTTCCAGCGGAGACATGTACAATAAAAACGGCCACTACTGAATGCCAGACACCTACCAGGAGATGGACTACTGTGATCCTGCGATCTAGGAATCTACAATCTCCTGATCTGAAAACATAAATTTTTGAAAACGGTGAGTATAAAACTCAGTGAGCAAACATTAGATAGGAACAAGCCATAATACCAGGAAGGGTTAAAAATATGATGCATACATTTGAAACACATTCATTTTTATCCAATTTATTATCAAACCCTTCCCCTCACTTCAATTTAATTTATAATGAAGGAATAATCAATTTCATACATACGCACACAAATAAATACAACATTCCATTGTCTCACCTGCTGAAGATATCGTGTGCACCATGTGCACTCACCAGCTCATGTGCATCCCCCCACATCGTGCACATAGCTGGAGTCATCATCATGTGCACCATGTGCACTCACCAGCTCATGTGCATCCCCCCACATCGTGCACATAGCTGGAGCTACAGTGTGCATCCCCCCACATCGTGCACCAACCACATTTTCCACATCCAATCTCACCGACATGAGCATTTCCCCACATCACAAACATGTACATTTACATATATACATCAACAATATCAAATGTCCATACATCACACATATTCACACATATGTGACAACAGGTTATAAGAACACATAATTTCATGCATACCACATAATTCCATCACGTAAAATCATTTTTATCAGGGGCTTGTTCCCGGCACACATTTTAAAAACTTTGAATAAATCATTTAATCATCTATTTCAATACAATGTGCATTTCCCAAATAATTTGAAATGCAAGTTCACTCACCGTCTCACAAATCCGGATTCCGGATGCTCTCGGATTAAAAATCCTCAATCATGATTCCCTTGCCTTTTCCGGACTTCTCACCACCTTAACACAGAATAAAATTAAGAAATTACTATAATGCCCCCAAACTAATACAGATTAATTTAAATTGCTAACGTATGATACGCAAAGGCAAAAATGCGTCCGATTATCGCTTTAACGCGGCATTGCCTAATTTCGACCGATTACCCGATTAATCGGCTATTATGTCCAATTTGATTCCGAATTGGCCCATTCTTTTTCTAATACTTTAATTCACCACAAATCATTCAATTAATGCCAATTTCAGCATTCACCATTTTCCATTTCTTTATGGAAAAATTCGGCCAATACAGTGCATTAGCACTGAAAATTTTCCTACTACGTTTTTCACTTGCATTTGTCATTTTCTAATTTCCTTCATTTCAAATGAAATCATTTCATTTGAAATGAAACAATTTCTTCATGGTTTCTCTACACCCTAGGTTCGGTCAATGAAGAACAACCATGAGATTCAATTTGTTTCTTCCATTTTTGTCCATAATCATGCTTAACTACCTCTAAACACTAACATAGTTTAAATTCAATCCAATCCAACATCAAATCCATACTCATACCCATTTTTCAGAATTCATTCCATCATGATATCTCCATATTTAACCATAGAATTCAATAACAAAAGCATAGATATGGTAAATCACAAGCCAAAGTAAAGATTTATTACCTTTTTCAAGTGATTTCCTTTGAAAATCACACTTTTCCTTAAATTTCCACCTAGGTTTTGTGTTTTTCTCCTTTCTTCTTCTTTTCTACCCTTCAATTCTGGTGTGAGCCGAATATAGAGAGAGAAATGAGGGTTAAAGGCTGATTTTTTATGGCTTAAATAATAAAATATAAAAGCTTGCCACGTGTCATCACGCCATTGGCCCATTTTCTTTACTTTTTGACTTTTTCTTCCATTTATTCTCCACCACTTGATTAATCAAGTCAACATCTGATCCAAGGTTGATCATGGCTGGAAATAATGGTCCTAGTGATGGAAAATTACGGTTTTACCCCCGGGATGGCAAAATTACAATTCTACCCCTATACTCCGAAATGTACCGAAATTTCATTATTTTCACTGTCCAACCTCAAAGAACACTAATATAAATCAATATTACCCAATTGGGGCAAAATCCTTTCAAAAAAATTCCCGTTTAGTACTCCGGTGGTAAAATTACTATTTTGCCCTTGTGCTCCAATAACACCGAAAATCATCATTTTACACTGCTAAACATCATTTTATACTCCAAAAATCATAACTATATTTCATATAATTATTTTTGGTCCAATGTGATCAAATCTTGGTTCAAAATCTCCATAAATCAACAAATGAGAAAATGACCGTTTTGTCCTTAACCGGTCAATTTTCCCGATTGACTCCAGACTGGACCTTGAACTCCAAATCACTATTCTGAGCTGTTCTGTGGGTTTCAGAATTTTGAAATTCCTCTTAGAATTTCTATTAAACTAGTTTGAAACTCGATTTAACTTAATTGTACCATTAGGTACAATACCGGCCTTTTAACCAATTAGACAGGGTCTCACAGGATGACATTAATTTTCGAGAATTGTGTGAAAAAAATACCTTAAGGAATTTCATAAGGAAATGACGAAAAAAAAAAGCAACTACAAAAGGAAGTTATTGTCTCAGAAAGGTATCTATTGTCTGACATTTTCCTCCAAGTTGTGGGAGAGATGTCATAACTTTTAACTTAGGGAAAGATGCAGGGGGACAACAAGAAAAGAATAAAGGAAAAGTAACTATTGCAAATTACTACCTTAGGAAAGCGTTTGTTGTATGACATTTTCCCCTTGGTTGGGGAGTAGGCGTTGCGCCTATGAGTAGTGAGGAATGCAGGAGAATGCAGCAAGCTTGGATTAAAGATAAAATGGGGAAACCTCAGGAGATAGAAGAGGACTCGAAAGAAGATCCTGAGAAGGACCCAGAGTAGGATCCTTTGATGTGTTTAGATCAGGGTGATGATGATTTTTAATGACATTTAATATTTTTATTAGATTTCGTACTACTTTAAGCCTAAACGAATGTGGTGTAAATTAAGTAGTAGTTGCTACCTATACGAAGGATTTAAGAGTTTGATTTGTCTTTTTGCATGACTCAAATGTATTATGAAGTGGTTATTTTAATGATCTGAGGCATATTGAAATATTCATTTTTGGCCGATGTAGATTAGTAATATAAAGATTGAGGAAAGATATTTGCTTTAGTGGGTGGTTGGTCACCTTAGAGGATTATTAAAGATCGATGTGGGAAGTCATTAATGATGCAAGCAACTATAAGATTTGGCTGGAAACATATTTGGCGACATTATGTAATGGTTACCAATCAACGTGATGGATTTTGGGGTGGTAACCCTAGATTTTGATAAGATATAAAATGTCATTTGAATCAATAATGTTTGTTAGGAATTATTATTTATTGTGGTATGTGGGTTTTGACATGATTCCGAATGCAAAATGAATAAATAAAGTCTTAGTTTATGGGACTAATGTACTTAATGTCGAAAATTGTAAACTTGAGTATTGAGGGAATTATAACCTAATATGCTTGTGGATGAGAAATGTTAAGAGATATATGCTGGATAAACAGGAAATGGTCGAAATGATAACTCATTGGTCAAATGGCTATAGTGTGTAAGTAGGTTTTGAAGAGTTGTGAAATGCACAAAGAAGAAAAAGGTATGTGAGTCTTTTAATTGTTTCTTATAAATGTATGGTAGGTAGTAAGGATAGAGCCACGTGATGCCATGACACTATAACATGACAATTTGACACAAATATAAACCAATGGAGATAAATTGTGGAAAGTGAGAAAGATGAATCCCTGATTTAAGAAAGATTGTAAATGTAGAGTGTGGAGAAAGATAAACTATGTTTATGGTCTTTTGTACTGAAAGTCAACAAATTATTAAAGTTACAAGACAAGAAAGACAAATAGTTAGGGATAATAAGAATTGTGAGATGCCATAAATAATGAATAATTATGTGTATGGTGATATGTATATTGTGAAGTCATTATACAATATGGAAAGAGGTGTCTTATGGTGGGACTTAATGATTGATGATAAGTATTAAAAGGTAATATGAGTTAAAAGTATGAACTTGGCCTGGTGCATATGACGAGCAAAGAGAAGGTACACATGCTTATGGAAATCATGATATATGCCAAGAGGAGAAACCCGATGGTTGAGGATGCTTGATGTAGTGACCTTGAATGTAGACAAATAGCTTTGATGAGCAAATTTCCAGTAGTCATAGCGCCGCAACGCTGCAACTCTAAGAACATTCTATGGCTAAAAAGCACGAACAAATTGTAAGTGGCTTGATGATACATTTACAAGTCGAATTATGTTCATTGATCTTGATATTGAGCATTGTTATTTGGAGTTTTAAGTGTGCTAGAAAAGTGATTATGTGAGGGAATAGAAAGGTTTCTTTATTACCTTACGTATTGGCATATAAGAGAAAGAAAAATTAAAGAATTCTTGAAATGGCTATATTGAGGTGAGTTACTATGTGAACCATTAAAATAAACAATATGTTGATTAATGTCAAATCTTAAGAGATAAAGAAGACAAGAGATTGAACCTTGTTAAAGGCTAAGGAAAAAAAAAGTGAATGGAAAATTAGATAATTATATAAGACGTTGACAAGGGATGTCAATACCAAGTGATGAAATTGTGAATGAAGAATTACAAGGGTGACCTAGCAAATGAGTTAATATAGAGTATTGTTATGAGGATTTACAAATCTTGTCGTGACTTAGTGAATGAAAAGAATTAGTAACAACACAAGGCCAATTATGTGGCATGCCAGAAACCTTTGAATATGAATTGAAATATGAATGGATGAGCATGCATTTATATATTTCTTGGAGAATAAGTGCATGTTTTTGGAATGATGTGCTTGGAATGTTAAAGAGTAAATAAGCGATTAAACGTTTCAACAATGCATAAATATCCTTAAGAAGGAATTACCAATTATAAGCAACCAATATAATATGTGTGATTTTGAAACTTGCTAAAGAGCCTAACGGCTAAACCATGGGTTAAATAATGATATGTGTTGAGACATAAATCAAAGGTAGGCATATATAAGGGAATACTAAAGAGGGATCTTGTTATGAATCTTGCGGAAACGAGCATTAAGTTATGTGATTACAATAAGAAAGTCGTAAGCTGAAAGTGATACCCACATTGACATTGAGGGGTACTTGAGAAAAACCTTGTTTCAATTCTTGTAATTTCACGTATATATAGTCAGTTGGCTAAGGGAGAATGATGATATATTTTATGAAAGAGTAGTGCAAAAGATGATTGAAGGTAACTTCGGTAATGAAATCGGATAATGCAAACTTTCTAATGTATGATGGAAATTGGAATTAGGAAATGCATGAGGCACGTATGATTTGAACGAGACTAAGTCTTAAGTGACTGGTTAATATCAAATTGCAAAATGGATATTAGCTATATGTTAGAGGCATGAAAGATAATTGAGAAATAAGGATGACTTGCAGGGATTGTGGTATTGCATAAGATGCAATGAGCATGTAGCAATGAATCTTTGAAGGATCAATGAGATTATAAAGCATTTATGTATACTGAATTGCAATTTAATGAAAATGACATCTAGCAAATGAGATGTGATTAATGACATTATGATGCAAGGATATATAGTATAATGATTACTTAAGCATATAATTAGAAAGGATAAGAAGAGAGTATATGCATGTACATGATGTGAAGTTATGCACAAGCATAGTGAGAATTCGTATGGATTATGTAAGAGGTAACTTATGGTAAAACGCAAGTTAAATAGTGATTCAAACATATAAAAAGGGAATCTAAAATTGATTATACCTAGTGATTGTACATTAAACATGATAAGGTTGACATCTAAATGTGCATGTACATACAAATGTATGGGGCTAACGATGTGACCCAACTAAAGTGAAGAATTGATCTTAGTGATTCGAGGTTTGAACTCAATATATCGATGAGTTGTATAGGTAGTACAACGATAAGGGATTCCATCGGAAGTTAAGCTATGTTGATATAAGAAATTTTGGAGAAATAGTCAAAGAAATGATATTAAGGAAATGTAATCTATAACGTGATTAAGCCATACAAGATGGATTGATATGATTAAGAAGATTTAAGTTGCATAAATACAAGATGAGCATGAATAATGAGAGAATGGTTGAAAGATTCAACTTCCCTTGATAATGGAAATATATATAGGAATAAATAAGGCATGTTTATAATGCCATAAGTTATGCAAAAGTGTTTGGGGATAAAATAAAGGAATGAAAGTCGGGAAGTTGATAAGGAATGAAGTAATAAGACGATGATTAGGTATGCGTAAACAACTATAATATGTGATCGAAATAGGTATGATTGAGATGGAGTTATGGTTCAAATTTAATGATGGTGATAACGGCATACTTGATGTCTTAAAATAGGAGATAATGATCGTGATGGGTACCACCAATTTGGTTCTAAAGGATGATAACAAACATAAGTGAGACATTCTCATCGAATTGAAGGTAAAAGAGGTGAATGAATGACTAGAGGTTTGACAAGAATTGAAATAAAGATATGTTTGAGGTCAGTGATGGAATTAAAGGCATACTTGGGATCTTAATGATAAGAAAGAATAATTGAGAAAGGTACTGTGGTTTTGACTCAAAGATGGTAATAGATATAAGTTATGTACCCGACCTTGTAAAGTGTTCTAGTCAGATTGAAGATAATGAGGTGCGTAAATCAAAATTCCCTATGAAGAAATGGAATATGATCATTGGATGAAATTAACAATCCGATGTTGAAGAGAATTCGATGACGAATTCTATTTAAGTGGGGGAGACTATAATACCCCGTACTTTGATATGGTGGCTAATAAAGCTTATTAGGTGCCAATTGAGGTTAATTATAATGTTTAAAGGCAATAAAGGGTGAAAAGAGTATTTTAAGATAAAATATTTCGCACGCGAGGAAATAATAATAAATAATAATATTTTTATTAGGAAAGAATTTGTGAGAAAAAAAGTGATTTAGAAGTGAATTAAGGCATAATAAGGTATTTTGGGTACCAAGGAGACAAGTGGAAATTTTTTGAAATAAAATAATATTTTATTAATAAAATAATATTAAAATATTAATATTTTATTTAGTGTCAAAATGTTTTTAGGAAGAAGGAGCATATGGTCAATCTAAGCGGGAGAGAGGAAGAATGAGAAAATTTCAGAGAAAAATGATGCTAATGGAGCCCACATGTCTTTATTAAATAAATACAACGTGGGTAAATAAATATTTTAAATATTATGGAGACAACGCGTTGGAGTACAAACTTTATATTTTGTTTGTACATGTGTAATAGAAGATAATAAAAGGAAATTGGAGTTAAAAGAGAATTGGGATGACTAAATTAAAAAGGAAAGAAACTTGGACGGTAAAATGGTAGTTTTGCCATAAAGCTTAGTCAAAGCTTCCAAAGGAAGCTTTGACTTTTTCATGTTTATCCCATGGTCGACCATCATTTTCAAGAGCAGCACCTTTCTTCTTCCTCATCTCCCAACGTCATTTTCATGGTGGAAAGAAAAATTTTGATTTTTCTTCATTTTCTTTCCTTGTTTTCTTTTCCTTTCTTTTCTTTTCTTGCTTATTTCTTCTCCTAACTTCTTAGGTACCAAATTTACAGCCTTTAACCCCAATTTTTAACACATCTAAACCCTAGGAGAGAGAAAAAAAATCTCTCTTTGTTTCCTTTATTTTCCATTTTTTACTTCACTTTCAACAATACTTAAATTTTTGGCTCCAAATCTTCATTTTCAGGCTGAAAGGTATATATTTCCAACATTTGAAATTTTTGAATTTATGGTTATATTTTCAGATTTTATTTCCTAACTTCTTCGAGTTATTTTTCTTGGAAATATTAGGTTTTCTTGATGATTCTCATGCCTCCAAGGTCAGCAAGATAAAAGATCTTGAAATTTGGAATAGTTGATATGATGGGTTTGAGAATTAGACTAAAAATTTAGGTTAATTGTTAGGTTAGAGGGTAGATTACTTAATGTAAATCTATTAGAATTATTAGATTTAATTTATGACTTAATTGAGGTTGTTATGATTTATTGGTAAATATAATTTTTAATGATATTTCTAGACTACTTGGATCAAGACCTTATTGGTGCTAGTCTTGTCAAGTGAGTGAACTTGCATTTCAAAATTGTTTTGGGAAATATACATGTATTTGAATGAAACATTTGAATGATTTTATCCAAATTTTCTTAAAAATGTGTGTCGAGAACAAGCCCTTGATAAAAATGTTTTAATGTTGTGAAAATGTGCAATGTATAAAAGCATGAATTCATGTGCCCTTATATTATGCTACCATATATGTATGGATATGTGATATGTATTGATAAGTAATATTGTGCGATAATTATAACCGTACATGTGCGTGATGTGGGGGAGCACATGTCAGTGATGATGGGTGCGGAAGTATGGATGATGATATTGCCTATGCACGATGTGGGGGAATGCACACGATATCTCCAGCTATGTGCACGATGTGGGGGTTGCACATGAGCTGGGTGAGGTGGTGGTGGTATTTGTGTTTATATATATGTTTACATATGTATATACGATAAAGAGTTATGATTATAATATGTGATTGTATTACATGTTAAACCCTGCATGTGAACCTTGAAAATTGCTAAGGACTTTTGAATTGATTTTCATTGTAGCGAGAAACCCTCGTGCAACGAGAATGCCTTTTCACTACAGCAAGGAACAGATTATTATGTTGCCTTGTTTGAATATTTGCTAAAATTTTCACTCTTTCTCATTTTTATACTGATCGTGGATCCTTCATCATTAAATGATTTAATAAATAAGGGTTTAATTAAGGGGTTTTAACAATAGTTACACTAAATTGCATTGTCTTCAAATAAGTGCATCATAATTTCTAAATTTCCTTTATCGTTGCTTGTTCCCTTCCTTTGTTCACTCATTGGGTTTATGCTCACCGTTTTCAAATTCATGTTTTAGTTTTCAGGTCCGAAGTTAGTTGGATCTTAGGTAGAGGCGCTTCCTCCTATTCATTTTACGGTAGGTTTACCAGCATACTCCATGATAGTATCCACGCCAAAGTCACTCCGCTGACGGTCAAGGTCCAATTATGTGTATATGAATACTTGATGTGAATGTTAAGATTTATTTGTTAATCTATATATGTATATAATGGTTGATGATGCCATTATGAAGGCATGATTGGGTTTCATGAATTGTCTTCAAAAGAACTATATTGAACATTATGAAATTTTGGATTTTAAAGAAACGTGCATTAAAGTATAAGATTCTATAAGCAGGCTTGCTTGGGCTTAGTTGGTTGAGCCCATTAGGCCCTTGCACCAGTTATGGCCCAGGAATTGGGCTGTGACACAATGGTATTGAAGTTTTGTTTGATACGTGATCATACTTGGCACATAACTTGCACCTTGGGATGCTTGATTTTGTTCGGGATTAAATTCCTAAACCCTTTGAATAGTTGATATGTTTGAAAGACAACTTTGATATTATTTGAAGTAGATTACTTGCATTATTTTAGAAGTATATTTGATAAACACTCTCCTTTTTAGTTTGTTTCCTCTCCCCCTATCTGCTCACGGATCTATTTATAACTCACATGTGAGATGCACTTATTTTGCAAATTAGTAGTTGCTTGGCTCGTTGTTCTTTGAAAAGAGCCAACACTCCGATCAGTCTTTGGTAGGTAACCTTATGGCATTCAATAGGCATTAGCCCTTTTGTTTCGAGTTGTACTCTACTTGTCCTATTTGGTTTGGTCATTTTGGTTTGATTGTTATGAATATGACTATGTTTATGTCTGGCACTATGACATGTATTTTGAGAGTTGCCATAAGATGGCTACACTTTGTATTTGCTATAAAATGGTCATGCTTGTTAAGTTGATATGTATTACTTTCGTATTTTGAACACATGGGCATGGAAAGTAATATGATTTAATCCTATGTGATTTAATGTGTTCATACATGTTTGAGGTATGGTTCCATGGTGATGAGCCCATGAGGTAATTCCAAGTATTTGCTTGGCTTTGTTGCTTCTAGGCTTGCATGGGTTACAAGGGTAATCCCATCGATACCTGTTGGTGTATTTTCAAAATCATAGGTTATTTCACATGATGAAAAGCTATCTTAGCTCAATGGTTATGTCACATAAAGTGACATAATGTGTCTATTGGATTATAGATAGGTTTTCATGTGAATGGTTATGTCTCTTGGTAAAATGACATTTAAAAGTCATGAGACATGTTGAAAAAACACCATAGATCAAAAGATAAATATGGAAAGTTATTGTTTCAAGTTATAACTCAAAGGTTATATATTATGGAATGAATAGTTATATTTTCATAAGATGATTATTGAAACAATACCTTTATCCAAAAGTTATGTATGGTAAAATATAAAGATGCCTTTTAGACAAAAAGGTGTCTTAATGAAAGGGTTGTGTCTTTGAAGAAGAGACACTTGCAAACCTATATAAAGGGCTTGTTGCCGACGATTTTGACACATCAAATCAAAAAAAAAAAACAAGAGCAGAAAAGTCAAGAGCAAGAAAAGTGTTGTATTCTATTAACATAAACACTTAAGTTCCCATTAACTGCAAAAGCTTCTAAATTCCTTATAATTTACTTGCTACATAAAGTAGGCTCTAAGGCCAAACAACTTTACAAACCCTTGGCTATATCTAGTAGTCTATTCTCGTTAAGTGCAAGATGAAGTTAGACGTTGGCTTTATTGTATCCTTAAGACTATTCACATTATTCCCTTTTGCATACCGAGTGGTGGAGATAAAATAAGTCTAAAAGATAACATCTATTGAAAGGCTCACCTTAAAGCCAGTTTTGCCAGTTCTTGAATACCATATAAACCCCATTTGCACTAACAATTTTAAGACTTATTTCGTGGTATTCCAAATGGCTTCACTTAAGGAGATGGCTACCAACTTTGGCAAGTTAGATCGCTTTGAAGGGCAAAACTTTATTCGATGGCAAAAAAAGATGTGCTTCTTCCTCACAACTCTTAAAGTTATATATGTTCTAGATACACCTTAGCTAAGTGAAGAAGATGGTGAAGAATCTATGAAAAGAACTCGTTTAAGGCAAAAATGGAATAATGATGACTACATATGCATGGGACACATTCTTAATGGAATGTTAGATGCATTGCTCGATGCGTACCAGAATAAAGCCAGTGCAAAACAACTTTGGCACAAATTAGAACTAAGATACATGGCTAAAGATACAAGTAGCAAAAACTTCCTAGTTAGTCATTTCAATAACTACAAAATGGTTGATAATCATTCTGTTATGGAACAATTGCATGAGCTTGAACACATTCTAAATAGCTTTAAGCAATATGGTCTTAAAATGGATGAAGCTATTATGGTATGTTCAATAATTGATAATATTCCCCTTTCATAGAGAGACATTAAGAAAATTCTAAAACATAAAAAAGAAAATATATCTCTCGATGACCTTGGTAATCATCTTTGAATAAAAGAAGATTATCGCAAACAAGAAGAAGTCAAGCAAGATGAAGAAGAAAAAGATTCTAATGAAAAGAATCTTGAGACTTCGAAAGTCCATGTGATGTAACATAAACCATCAAACAAGCCGGTCTCACTTAACAAAAGAAAACATTTTGTGGGTATGAATGACAAAAGTCATAAGTTCAAAAAGAACAGAAAAAGGCCATGTTTCCATTGTAACAAACTTGGTCACTTTAAGAAGAAATGTAAACTTTTGAAAAACAAGACACAACGTATGAATAGCAACAAATTTGTGGCTATGGTTTATGAGGTCAATGTTCTCCAAGATAATGGAGCATGGTGGATTGACACTGGTGCAACTAATCATGTATGCAATGACAAAAGTTTCTTTATGACTTTGGAAGAAGTTAATGATGGAAATGTGCTATACATGGGAATTCCTCCACTACACAAGTGAAAGGAAAAGGCACCGTGGAACTTATGTTTACTTATGGAAAAACACTTATACTAAACAATGTTTATTATGTACTAGAAATTAGAAAGAATCTTGTGTTAGGTGGCTTGTTGAATAAGTATGGCTTCAAATTAGTATTTGAAGCAGATAAGTTCATCTTTACAGAAGGTTGACAATATGTGAGAAGTGGATATTTTTGTGAAAACATGTTCAAGCTTAATGCTAATAAGAATATTACTAGTTCTACTTATATTAATGCCTCATTTAATGTTCATGATAGTAAAGCAATTATATCTAATTTATGACATAATAGATTAGGTGATGTTCATTATAGAAGAATGCATGATATGGCTAAATTAGAATTAATACCTAACATTGATGAAAATAATGATATGTGCAAGACATGCATGGTTACTAAAATCACAAGAAGTTCATTTCCTAAGGTAGAAAGAAACTCCAAATTACTTGCATTAATACATTCTAATGATTGTGACATGTATAATACTCCATCTATTGGTGGAAATAAATACTTATGTATCATTCATAGATGACTTCTCTAGATATTGCTATGTTTACTTATTGCATACTAAAGATGAAGCAATGGAGAAATTTAGAATTTATAAAAGAAAAGTTGAATTGTGATGTGAACTGCTTATTAAATATTTACGAAGTGATAAAGGAGGTGAATATTATGATCTCAAGTATTTTGAGTCCATGGGTATTATTCATAAGACTAACGCTCCATACACACCAGAACAAAATCGTGAAGTGGAATGTAATAATCGAGTTCTTACAAAAATGGTCAATGCTTTGCTTTCTAATTCAGGCTTGGGAAAAGGATTTTGGGGTAAAGCCATATTAATAGCTTGCCATATACTAAATAGAATCCCAAACAAAAGGAACAAAACTATTCCTTATGAATTATGGAAAGGAAGAAAGCCAAACCTTAATTATTTAAGAGTTCGGGGATGTCAAGCCATAGTAAGAGTTCTGGAGCTAAAGAAAAGGAAATTTGGTGAAAAAGGAATTGAATGTATATTTATAGGATATGCTGAACAGAGTAAAGCATATCGTTTTGTGGTGATAGAGCTTAATGATTCATATTCCATTAATACGGTCATAGGATCAAAGGACACTATCTGTGATGAAACAAGGTTCAATCCAATTCTAAGATCCAAAAAACTAGTAATAAAAAGCGATAAAATTTTTGAAAATGACAAGAAAATTATTGAGCTTCAAAAAAGTAAAAGAATTAGAAAAGTAAAGACATATGGATCCGATTTCCACATGTACTTAATAGAAGGTACAAAAGAAAAAACATGTGAATATTTACCTTATTGCTTTAATATAGAAGGTGAAGGTGATCCTCAAACTTATGAGGAGGCAATGAAGTCTCGAGATGCTTCATTTTGGACAGAAGCAATACCAAATGAGATAGACTCAATAATGGGAAATAAAATGTGGAAATTGGTAAACCTTCCACTGGGTTCCAAGCAAATAGGCTGTAAATGGATTTTCAAAAAAAAAAAAAAAGTTGATAGAACTGTAGAAAAGTTTAAAGCAAGGCTAGTGGAAAAAAGCTTTAAACAAAAAAAAGGAATTGATTATTTTGATACATATGCACTGGTAGCAAGAATAAGTACGATTAGAGTGCTTATAGCACTTGCATCTATACATAAGATGGTAATTTACCAGATAGATGTTAAAACAGCATTCATAAATGGTGAATTAGATGAAGAGGTGTATATGGAACAACTTGAAGGGTTTGTTTTTCCTAGTCAAGAAAGAAAAGTATGTAAACTTGTAAATTCCTTATATGGATTAAAACAAGCACCTAAACAATGGCATCAAAAGTTTAATGAAGTTGTGCTAGCTAACTCTATGTAACACCCCATGTAAAGAACTGTAAAGAGGCCGAGTAAACAAAAAAAAGAAGAAAAGAAATGAATAAAGGAAGAAGAAATGATGGTGGTGTGGTCGGCCAAATGGATAGAAAATTTTTGGTAGGGGTCAGCCAATTAATCAAGGAAGGGAGAAAAAGAAATAAAAGAAATGGATGGCACATGACAGCACACAAGACCATTTGAAAAAAAAGGGAAGAAAAAGAGCAAAAAAAGGAAAGAGAAGAAGAAAAATTCAGCCAACAACCCAAAAGGAAAGAAAGAAGGAATAAGAATGAGGGGAAGAAAAAAAGAAAAGGAAAGAGAGAGGCAGAGTGGCAATGCCGAAGGAGAAGGAAGAAAAAGAAGAAGAAAGAGAGAGGGATAATGGCGGTGTCAGAGGAGAAGGAAGAAAGAAAAGAAAAAAAAGAAGAAAGAGAGAGGGAGAGTGACGGTGCTGGTGGAGAAGGAAGAAAAAAAAAGAAAAATAAATAAATAGGCATGGCCCAATAGGAAGAAATGGGAAAAGCCCATGGAAAAAGGCCCAATGGCATCAAGGAAAATAAAAGTCCAAAAAAGAAAATAAAAGTGAAGATTTAGAAGTGCTAAATAAATATGGTAACACTATAACGGTGTGCCAGAGCAAGTGACGAGCGACTGACAAGTAAAATAGCGATGTAGTGTCCCGCTATTGTGAGGTGAGGGGGTGCTAAATTTTAAAATTATATTCCTATAATATATTATATACGTTATGTTTGACAATTGATGAAATTGTGGATAGCATAAGCTGGTAGAAAATTTAGGTTGTTTGTGGATGTGACAGAATTTTTAAAAATTCATTTTCTTGATATTATACGTACTACGTATATAAATGTTTTTAAGTATGAGGAAACAAATCTTTGACTGATTTCAATTCAAATTAGCCTTGCAAGCTTTGTGTGATGCATTAGGCCAAGAATGACCATTATTTGACTCATGGAATGCAAGTTTTAACTTTCTATTTTCACTAAGCTTGCAGTTTTGATAAATATGCTATGCCATGAAATATGTTTGTGCATAAGCATATGGTTCATGAATACACTACGTACTGTTTTATCATACTTTGTGAATACGTTGAGATTATATTGACTTTTCTTTTAATATAATTAAGACACTCGAGGGTAGTTCTCACGAGTAGGTAAAAGGGGGACCTGAAGCCTCGATTTGTATTTATCACAGCCCAAATTCTCGGGCCATGACCAGCGTATAGGCCTAATAAGCATAGCTCCCCAAGCCCAAGCAAGCCTATCCATTTACATTGCTTATCATTTAATGCATCCACACACATTTCACTGGGTGTGAACATAGCCAAATCACGATGGCATTATCGATAACAATATACATGTACTATTCAAGACATGTATCTTAGCAATTTACATTCATGAACATATTCACAGAGCAAAAGACCATGACTTCCAGTGGAGGACTATGGAAAAAAGTAGCTATTGAATGCCAAGCACCTACCTAGGAGACGAACTACGAGGACTCCTCAACTAAGATCCAACAGTCTCCTAATCTGAAAACATGAATTTTTAAAACTTTGATTACGAAACTCAGTGAGCGTACATTAGAAGGAAACAAGCAATAATAGCCAGAAAATTTGATAACCATGATGCACTGATTGGAAACAAGACAATTTTTGGTCTAGTTAACATTAAACCCTATTTTCCCTCAATTCAAGTCAATTTGCAATGAGGTAGAGAGTTCTTGAATTCACACACACACACACACACACATATATATATATAAGCATATACAATCACGTGCAATTTCATCCACCACACCATTTTCATTCACTCTGGTGCACTCATTACTCGCACATCATTACCGACATTGCACTACCCACTCAACACACGCACGGTCATAATTATCACAACATTGTCATTCAACCGACATGTGCACTGCCCACTCCACACATGCACAATCGTAATTATCACAACATCGTCATTCAACCGACATGTGCACTGCCCACTCCGCACATGCACGGTTACATCAATTTTGCAAAAATATTTTAACCATACATATTAGCATCATATAGAGGTACATAGATTTATTACAATCATGTTTCACATCACAAAAATATTTCACCAAAAAGCTTGTTCCCATGGTACCCGTTCTTTTTAAAGAAAAGTTAAATAAAATCATTCAAATGTTTTACTCGAATACGTTCACATTCCCAAAATAATTTTGAGATGCAAATTCACTCACAGTATTAGAAGTTTGAAATGCTCCTATTCTCGGCCCTCTGGCATAATGCTTTTGCCCTTATTTGAGGGGTCACCACCTATTCACAATACACGACACATAATTCAATATAATTTCAATTGTATACCTAAATAACACGGTATTAGCCTAATTCGATTTATCACCCGGTAAATCGGCCAACACATCCAATTAACTCCAAATAATTTCCATTTCTAATTTAATTCTTCAATTTATCAAATACTAATCAAATAACATGAAATCTTGCAATTTCAGCCTCACGTTGTCTTTTGGAAGAATTCAGCCATGGTGGTGCATCAACCATGAAATTTTCCATACTTGACTCTCACACCATAAATCATTAATTTTCAACCAATTCACTTAAAATAAAATCAAATTCAACATCAATATCCCGCATAGAGAATTCGGCCTATGATGGGTAATGGGAGAAAATGAACTTTTCTTGGTTGTTTTTCAAGCTACACATCACTAACTAACTAAAAATACTAGCATATGTTGAAATCTAACTAATTCAAGCATCAAAACCTCTTTCTAAGTGTTTGACCAGCAAGAGACCCATCATGAAACCTTGATTCTCAACCATTTAAAATGGAAAATAATGCATAGGAATGGTAGATCTCAAGCTTTAATTGAAAAATCTTACCTTTTTCACTTGTTTCCTTAAATTTTCCACACTTTTCTCTTGAATTTTGGTGGCTAGGGTTTTTGTTCTTCTTTTTCCTTTCCTCCCTTGCTATGGTCGGCCAAATGAAGTGAAATAATAGAGTTTATGGGCTGATTTTAAAGGAAAATATTAAATGGTTATAAAGGTGCCAAATCTCACCATTTTATTGGTCCACTTTTCAAAACTTAATAATTAAGCATTCTATCTCCACCACACATAATTTCTCACTCATCCACAATAATAATGGGTGTAATTCCTGTGCTGGACAAGTGTTAGGTGGTGCAAATTTATAATTTTGAACCTGAGGTGGCAAAATGACAATTTTGCCCCTATGCTCCAAAAAATATCAAAATTACAATTTTTCACTTCTCAACCTCAAATTATACTCCATATGATCAATCTTTGTCAAAAATTTCATCCCACATTCAAATTTTGCCCTCGAGTGGCAAAAAGACCATTTTGCTCATAGATCATAAAAATTCCAATTTGACTCCAAATTAGTCCTCGAACCCCGAATCACTATTTTAAGTCATTCTGAGGGTTTTTTAATTCTCAAATTCATCTTAGAATTTCTATTTGAACTAGTTTGAGGCTTAATTCAACTTAATTGTACCACTTGGTACAATATTGACCTTTGATAATTTTTTTGAGGTGTTTCAAGTATGCAAGCATTCTATCTACAGGTCTATGGAAGTCGAGGCCTCACATTCTCCCCCACTAATAGAAATTCAGTCCCCGAATTTAAATTCAACTGTAAGGTAACTTACCTTTATGTATCGAAGAGGTGTGGATACTTTATCCGTATCTCCTTCTCAGCTTCCCACGTTACCTCTTCACTAGTGTGATTCCACCACAACACTTTTATGAGGCCACATCTTTTGAT
The DNA here is from genome assembly GCA_036013995.1 of Theobroma grandiflorum. Lineage (NCBI taxonomy): Eukaryota > Viridiplantae > Streptophyta > Magnoliopsida > Malvales > Malvaceae > Theobroma > Theobroma grandiflorum. The sequence goes on from CP142126.1 coordinate 14,999,082, forward strand.
CGAAGCTTTTTGACTTGTCTATCAAGAATAGCTATTGGTTGTTCCTCATAAGTCAAATCATCTTGCAATTGATTGGTTTCATACTATATTACATGAGAGGGATCCAGATTACACTTCCTCAACATCGACACATGGAACACGGGGTAAATATTAGAAAGGTCTGACAGTAATGCCAATCGATATGCTACTTCTAAAGACCACTCTCCCCGGTCGCTACCAACGTCCGAGACCTCCAGGAGATCCCGCCAAGTCTCGAACAAGCCTTACCTGAATTACTCATTTATTCACCTTTTTCACTTTTTATATAAAATTATTACTTTCTTGTACTGATTTAAATCATAAATATAAAAATCAGTACTAACTTTTTTCCTTATTTATTTACAAATATATACATGAAAATATAAACTTTTAATTTCGTTTACAACTTAATAGACAAAGAACAACAACTTGACTTCTAATATAACACATACAACGGAGCGACTCAGAATAGTGTGCTAGAAAATAAACCTTCTATCTCTAAAGTTATAACATCAAATGTCCTGAGCCTGAAAAATGTATAGGAAGAAGGATGAGATTATGAAATCCCAGTGAGTAAACAAATACACCAAAACTATCTAAAGGCAAGTAAAAGGAGATAAATAAAATACACATCCCAATACATATTTCATAACTTGAAAATTTATTCCAACCCACGTAAACAATCATATTTCATTCAATTACTCATAAAGCTTATATTTGTCGTAAAAACTTGGCCTCTGCCAAAATTATTCTCATCGACACCTTGATCAGAGGTGTCCACTCGAGATAGCCAAGGCTGTTAAGATTCTCATAATTGTTCAAAATCAGTCATTCCTTGACCTTGGCTGAGTCTCACTTTCACGTGGTGGTTAGGCGTGAAGTGAACTCAAACCTCACCCCAGGAGATACCCTATGCACCTCTCCAATCGAGGTAAGAATCAACCGGGTTTACCGTGCCCCTCTTAAAGGCAGTCCACGGCAACCCACCATTACAATGTAGAATAAACCCCACCATAACAATAAAATCTCAGCCGCATGATATGGCTAACACAATTTTTACCCCGCCTATCCAGGCAAATCAAATAATTCACATATTTAATATATTATAAAACCAGCCATTCATGTGAAAGTTATCATAAGCCATTCAATTTAAAAATAAAAAATTTATAACATAAGCAGGCAGTCTCCAATTACTCTATTTTCGAAACCATTATTCAATTTTTCAAAAAATTTATAAAATCATTTTAAAAATCACATTTTCCCATAAAACACAATAATTTGCCATTTAAACCATTTTTTTATAAAATCACAAAGTTGAATAAAACTACTCTAAATAATTAAGACGATAATAAATTTACTCATTGCATTAGGAGTAGAGATACTCCTATTCTCGATCCACAAGTGCAGTCTCCTACCCATACCAATTAGCTCACCGTCTATCCACAAATCATTAAGGACGCCAATAACTACGCGCTAATTTGATCTCTATCTTTAAATAGCAAAATATTGCATCGTTATTTTTGTACGTGTATATAATTATTATTATTTCTCGATCACCTATTTCGCTCAACTCGCCTCATCGACAAACATTCCTAGCCACATAAAAATTTAAATTCTATATATTTAATCATACATTTGTATGAGTAGTAATTCAATTAAAATTTCTTAAATAACTTGCATATTTTTTATCTAAAATATACAAAATGTTAAACTATCTATAAACCTTGAAATATAATAAAAATCTTACCATTGGGCCTTTTCCATTCCTCTTAACTATTGCACCTTGTCCATGAGCCTCTCAAATTTTCCTATTAGGCCAAGCCTATTTAATATTTTCTATTGGGCCTTGTCAAATTTTTATTTCTTCATTGGGCCTTGCCCAATTTTATTTCTCTTTTGGCCCACTTTCTTTTTATTTTTCCTTTTCTTTCATTTTCATTTTTTTCTTTTTCTTTTTCTTTTCTTTTTCTTTTTCTTTCTTTCTCTTCCACGTCTTTTTCTTTTTCACAGTTTCTACCCGTGGCCTTCCTCCCACCGTGGCTTCCTCCTTCACCGGTGGTGGCTCCTCCGTCCTCTCCACCAGGGCACCACAAGCTCAACTTCTTCTCTTCCTTTCCTCCTCTCAAAATCAGCTTCACAACCCCTCATAGTTCCATTTTTCTACACTCAAAATTAGCATCAAAATTCAACAAATTTTAGCCACAATTTCAATAGAATTCCAACTTAATTTTCTACACTTTTTCATGTTAAATTTTCAGTAACTATTCATCAATTTTTCATCAACCAAAAACCTTCAAATTTTTCAGCAATCAACCTCAAAAATCAACTTTCTTACCTCCAAAAATCAGCTCTTTCTTTCCTCTAAAAGCTTGCAAAAATTCTATCTTCCTTCATCCCCATTCACACTATTTTTTTCTTCTCTTTTCCACTGTGCTTCCTCTCTCGGTTTCTCTTTGTTTCTTCCATCCTTTTCTTCTTTCTTTGTTTAACTTTTTCCTTTCTCTTCTATCTTATATCTTCCTTGCTTGACCGACACTTCTAGTGTTTTCTTCAAACTTCTTTTTACTCTTTTATTTCTTCCTTTGACCGTTATTATCCTTCTTTCCTTATCTCTTTTGTTCTTTTATTTCTTTCTTCCTTGTCTTTTTATTCCTTTCATCCCCTCATCATATGGTTGGCCCTCACTTTGAAATCACCTTGATTTTTTCACTCTTCTCACCTTAACCGACGTCACTCTCTCTTTCTTTTTACTTCTCATGTCACTTGTTTTCTTTTGTTTGTTTTTGTCTTTTCTCCTTTATTTCATTTTCCATCTTGCATGGCTAGCCCCTACCTCATGTTTTCTTCATTTCCTTTACTTTAACTTTTCTTTTATTTTGTCTTGCTTTTCTTTTTGTCTCATGTCCATTCATGTACATATAAAATATTTACTTGACTTTTCCACCACATTTCTTTATTATTTCTTTTATTTCTTTTATTTCTTTTTTTTTTTAATACTTATCTTATTCCCTCATTTCACCTTCTAAATATTCATTTAAGATTTAATTAACCTAAGATTTAATTAGGCTTAAAAATGTAATAAGAGACCCAAAAATTTAATTATCAATCCTTACAATTTCTATTCCCGACATATCACATCCAGCCACTTCCCAAAGCAATTTTCTCTATTGTAGAGATAGAACTGGGCGAAGTGATCTTCATCAACGTTGTAGCTCTGTCTCTCAGCTTTCCAATGGTCTAATAATTTTAGCAATTGAAGTTCTGTAGCTTGAGATATGGCCAAAATACTATAGCATGTACAAGAAAGTTTTTGAGTTCTTCAACACTTTGCTCTCCAAAAATTATGTCCAATATTTTTAATTCCTATCCACACTTATTAAATTTCAATTTCCTTCTATTCTTCTTCCTTTACACACACACACATATATATATATATCAAAATATTGAGATCACATTCCAACGTGGCATCACCATAATATTTAAATATTTACTTTACCGCGCGTACTCGATAAAAATCATGTCGTACGATTTTTGCCATTTTTCTTCAAAATTATTCTTTATTTCTTCTCCCCCACTTAAATTAGTCAAATTTCCTTTTTCATGACTATTTTTCGACATTATATAAAATATTAATATTTTAATATTATTTTATTAAATAAAATATTATTTTATTCCAAAAATTTTTACTTGTATTCTTTGGTCCCGAAACACATCATTATGTGTCCAACAAAAGTACGGGGTGTTACACCACTACTCCGACCATTTTTAAGATCTCGAAGTGGCAAGCCTATCCCTAAAATATCTACCATGTTATACATGTGACTGATAGAGTGACTGTATATTTGAACAGCTCGAAAAAAATATTTAAAAGTCGGTATTATAACTAGAAGTACAACCAAGATGATTTAAACCTCGAACAAGGTCAAATAAGAATTTTAAGAGTGAAATTGACGATTTCACAGTCCAATAATGACTCAAAATGGTAATTCAGAGTTTAAATCCGATTTGGAGTCAATCAAGAACATTAACTGATTATGGGCAAAATGATCACTTTGCCACACAAAATTTAAATTTGGTTATTTGATAAAAATTTTGATCAAGATTAATCTTTTGAAGTATAATATGATCATTTGAAACATAATATGAGGTTTAGCAGTGGAAAATTGTAATTCTCGATATTTTTGGAAAATAAGGGTAAAACGGTAATTTTACCACTATAGGACAAAACGAGAATTTTTAAAAAATATTTTAGCCCCATTTGATTAAGATTGATCAATTGAAATGTTATTTGAGGTTGAAAAGTGAAAAAAATGTAATTTTGGTACTTTTTGGAATATATGGGTAAAATCGTAATTTGACCACCTCGAGGGCAAATCGGTAATTTTTTGCCCTCAACATTTGTCAAGACCAAGGGATTTCATTCATCATGGAATTGGATAAATATGAGAATTGTGTGGTGGAGAATTAATGGAATAAAAGTCAAATATTTAAAATTTAAACTAATTAGAAAAGGCCATGTGTCATATTTTTAATATTTTATTATTTCCTTATAAAATGTTACAAATCAGCCCATTTCTCTCTCATCATGGTCGGCCAAGAGAGGAAAAATGAGAAGAAAAGGAAAGAAAATAAGAACATAAACCCTAGGTGCCAAAAATTCAAGAAAAAGTGTGATTTTTCAAGGAAAATCAAGTGAAAGAGGTAAGATTTATTAGGTTGAGTTTGAAATATATCTTCTTTATGCATTTTCCCTTATTTTCCATGGTTAAAATGCATGTTTTCATGGGAAAACGATGGCTGGTCAAATGGGTATGGAGAGAGAAATGATGTTAGATTGATTTGATTTTGAGTTATGTTAGTGAATTTAGTTAGTTTATCATGTTAGTAAGCAAAACAACAGGAAAAAAATTGATTCTCCTTAGTGTTCTTCAATGGCTGAACCTTTCTTGGAGTGTGGGAGGGATGGATTGATTTTTATTTCAAGAGAATTAGTTAGAAAATGAAGAATTATGGAGAGAAAATTAAATAGGCAAAATTATGGTGTTAGTGCACCATTTTGGCTGAATTTTTCAAGAAGGAATATGAATGTGGCTTTGCTGAATTTTAAGGTATTTAGCTTGATATTGGTGATTTGAAGCATTAAAAAAGAAATGGAGTTGATTGGAGCTAAATTGGACGCATTAGTAATTTAATCGGGTAATAGGCCAAATTAGGTCAACACCGCGTTTAAGCAGTTAATCGAGCATCCCATGCATTCTTATAGAAATTAGGTTAATTCTATACCTAATTAGCACAAATGTAGTGATTAATTTATTGTGCAATTTGTCAAGGTGGTGAGCCATTTGACACGGGTAGGAGACTACACCCGTGGACCGATAATAGAAGTATTTCTACTCTTAATACAGTGAGTAAACTTATTATCGTCTTAATTATCTAGAGTAGTTTTTACTCAATTGTGTGGTTTTATAGAAAATGGGTTTTAAATGGTAAATTATTATGTTTTAGGAGAAATTGTGATTTTATAAAATGATTTTATGAATTTTTCAAAAATTAAATGATGATTTTGGAAAATAGAGTAATTGGAGATTGTTTATTTGTTATATTATAAATTGTGCTTAAATTTAATGGCTTATGACAATATAAATATATATGAGCATGAATGGCTAAACTGGTTTTTGTGTTAGAATTATATGTACTGTGTATTCAACCTTTAGAGGCTATATTTCAATAAATTGCCATGCCATGCTAGTTAAAATTTTATAAATCAGGTGATAGATAAAATAATCTGCATTCCCTGCAGTGGAAGGTTCTATGGGCCAGCCTAAGAGAGGGGGCACAGAATCAAATTTACCTTACCTCAATCGGAGAGTTGTGTGAAGGGTATCTCTAGAGGTAAAGTTTGAGTGCACTTTACGTAGACCACCGCATGAGAGTAAGACTCAACCAACACCAAGGAATGGCTAGATTTTAAAATATAAAAATATGTTCATGTGTGTACTACACTGAACAACCTTGGCGGTCTCGATCAGATGCTTCAACCGGGATATCCCCGAGAATGATTTTGGCATGAGCCAAGTATTTAAAAGATGTATAAGACAAACTAAATATTAATTATTCGAGTAAAATAATTCTATGTTGCTCGATAAAATATTTTCTTTGTCTCTACTCGATTTAAATGAGTTGAGATAAGGTAAAATGTGATAAGAATAACGAGTTTGAATTTATCTCCATTTACTCGACTTTAGATAATTTAGCTAGTATCTGTTTACTCACTGGGATTTTATAATCTCACCCCCTCATTTCCTCACATTACAGGCTCAGAGATTTCCATAATTAGTAGATTCGATCAAGGACCACAGTGGACTTGAATCGACAAGAACTGTAGGTTTACAGTTTTCAATGCATTTCGATTAGTTGTGGGCCCACATGTCACTGTAATTTAAACTTCATGCTTTGGTCGTTTGTATTAAAGTATGTAAAAATATATTTAGCTTTACACTACGAAAATTATTTATTGATAGCTTTATAAAAATTGTTTTATAAGAAAATAGATTATTTTATCAAGTATTTCTATTTTATTCAAACAATTAAATTTTTACTTCAAACGAAAGTTTTAGACCTTGAAATTTATTTGTAATCATAAAATATGTGTTTTCTATGCTTTTACTACGTTTTTCTCTAGTTTTGAGATTTTCGACGAAACATGACGAAAATGCCCTTATGAGCTAAAAAATAATATTTTAATGTTTTGATTGGGAAATAAATTGAAATTCTTTGAAATATGATATTTAATAACTGTCGCTCACAGGGGAAGTGCGAAAGTTGATGCTAAGCCTTGCGAGGTTCCGGTCGGCATTTCAGGTAATGAGTGCCTATCGGGACATCGCAACGGTTGTCATGGGCCCGATGGGAGTTTCGAGTCGTGACATGAAGGGTCCTATATATCGAGAACTTAATTTTCCTTTCTTACCAAACCTCATAACCTCTTTGGTTGGTGAGACCTTTAAAAATACATGATCTCCCACTTGAAACTCCAATCCCTCCGTCAGTTATCAACATAGGACTTTTGTCTACTTTGTGCTGTAAACATCCTCTAACGAATCATACTTATTTTATCGGTGGCATCCTACACCAACTCAGGCCCCAAAAGTTTCCTTTCCCTCACCTTTAGCCATCCAATGGGTGACCTACACTTTCTTCCATATAATGCTTCAAATGGTGCCATTTGGATGCTAGTTTGGAAACTATTATTGTAAGCAAATTCCACTAAGGGTAGATACCTATCCTCCATTGTTTGTATTGTTCGTTCAGACTGTCCATCAATCTAGGGGTGAAAAGCCATGCTAAAATCCAACTTAGTGCCCAACGCTTCTTGCAACTTCTCCCAAAATCTACTACTGAACTGTGTCCCTCTGTTCGACACTATAGAAACAGGAGTGCCGTGCAACCATATTATCTCGTCTACATAAAGCTGGGCATACTAGGTAGCCCCATATGTAGTTTTAACTAGAAAAAAATGAGCTGATTTCGTTAACCGATCCACTATGACCCAGATGAAGTCATAACCCCCACTAGTTCGAGGCAAACCAGTTACAAAGTCCATTGCAATGTGCTCTCACTTCCATTCAAGCACTGGTAACAGTTGTAGTAATCCTGCAGGCCTTTGGTGCTCTGCTTTAACTTGTTGACACACCAGGCACTTCGAAACAAACTCAGCCACATCTTTCTTAAGTCCTTCCCACCAATACACCTCTTTTAAATCTTGAGACATTTTTGTAGCTCCTAGATGTACCACATAGGCTGCCATATGTGCCTCCTCCAATAACTCTCTCCTCAATCCATCACTATCCGGCACATAAAGCCTAGTTCCATACTTCAACACTCCATTTGTGCCTTTGATAATCATCTTTTCTTTATTTCCCTAGGGATCCTCTAAGACCTTAGCTACAAACTCATTTTTACTTTACGCTCTTTTAATTCGGTCCATTAAGACAGGCCTCACTCTAAAATGTGCTAGCAATGCATCTGCTTTGAAAACTTCCAAGTGTACACCCATGTCTCCCAAGCTATGTATCTCTCTAATAAAAAATCTCATGTCTGTAGAGACATATGCCAAGCTCCCCATCGATTTTTGACCCAAGGCATTAGCCACTACATTTGCCTTACCGAGATGGTAAAGAATAGTATAATCATAATCTTTTAACAACTCCATCCACCTACGTTGCCGCAAATTAAGATCCCTCTACTGAAATATATATTTCAGACTTTTGTGGTCTGTATATATTTCGCAAGTCTCACCATACAAGTAATGTCTCCATATTTTTAAGGCAAACACTATTGCTGCCATCTCCAAATTGTGTGCAGGGTAATTCTGCTCATGCCTTTTAAGTTGTCTTGATGCATATGCAATCACCTTCCCGTGTTGCATTAACACACATCCTAAACCAACCAGTGATGCATCACAAAATACTGTATAACCCCTTGTGCCTTATGGTAGACTTAACACTAGAGCTATGGTGAGACATGTCTTAAGCTTCTCAAAGCTATCCTCACAAGCATTTAACCACTCAAATTTTGTGTCTTTACGTGTCTGCTTGGTCAGAGAGGCGGCTATTCTCGAGAAATCCTTGACGAAGAAACGATAGTAGCTTGCCAAACCTAAAAAACTTCTAATCTCCGTAACTGATATTGGCCGTGGCCACTTTTCCACTGCCTCGACTTTCTTCGGATCAACTTGTACCCCATCCTTAAATACCACATGTCCCAAGAACACAACACTTTCAAGCCAAAACTCACATTTGGAGAACTTGGCATATAATCAATGTTCTCTCAAAGTTTGGAGCACTATTTTAAGATGTTGCTCGTGCTCCTCTCAACTCCTCAAGTAGATCAAGATATCATCAATGAATACCACTACAAACTTGTCCAAATAGGGTTTGAACACTCGGTTCATCAAATCCATAAAGGTCACAAGGGCATTAGTAAGCCCAAATGACATCACCAAGAACTCATAATGCTCATATCTTGTTCGAAATGCAGTCTTGGGTATGTCTTCCTTTCGGATTCTCAATTGATGATATACAGATCACAGATCTATCTTAGAGAAACATTGTGCCCCTTGTAGCTGATCAAACAGATCATCTATTCTTGGGATGGGGTACTTATTCTTCACCGTTACCTTATTAAGTTATCGGTAGTCAATGCATAGTCTAAGTGACCCATCTTTCTTCTTTACAAATAGCACTGATGCTCCCCATGGTGAGACACTGGGGTGAATGAAACCTTAATCTAGTAGATCCTCTAACTGATCCTTAAGCTCCTTAAGCTCTATTGGTGCCATCCAATATGATGGGGGTATGGATATGGGTCTAGTATTAGAAACTAAATCTATCCAGAATTCAATCTCTCGTTCTAGAGGTAAACCCAGTAGTTCCTCGAGAAATACATCCACAAACTCGTTCACTACCGACACTTGGCCTATATCTTTGACCTTTGTTTAGGTATCCCTCACAACAACCAAGTAACCTTGACAACCCTGTCTTAACAGCCTTTTGGCAGATATGGCTGCTATCAAATTGGTTGGAGCATTGCTTTTATCTCCCAGAATGCTAAATGATGGCTCATCTAGGAAATCAAATCTCATTAACTTATGGTAACAATCTACACTGGCATGACAAGGCGACAGCTAGTCCATTCCCAATATCACGTCAAAATTCAGGGTGTCTAACACTACTAAATTCACTTAGGTGTTCTTATCCTTGATTCGAACTACGTAGGACTTATATTCTCATTCAGCCACAAATATCTCCTTTAAAGGAGTAGACACCACTAGTTGTTCTTCTCTCCTAACACAATCTTTAGCCAATCGAAGTGCAAAGCATGGAGAGATAAAAGAATGGGTAGATCCTGGGTCAAACAATACTCTAGCATTCATATTGCAAATGGAAAGAGTACCTAAAACTACTACATTGGACGTCTAAGCCTCTTGGGGAGTTAAAGCATATACCCTCGCCTAGCTTCTTCGTACAGAGCTTTGACGTCCAGACCCAGATGGTCTACCCCGAGAGGAAGCACCAACACCACTATCTCTCGTCCCACTAACCTCCTGGCCAGTTGAGACAACTGTCGAAGGAGCAGACAAAGCTGGTTAAGTAGAACCGCGAACAAAACCTTGCGGTTATTAAGCCGTTGGGCAGTTCCAACAAATATGTCCAAGCTGGCCATAACTAAAACAAGTTCTTACAAGCAGATAGCGTTGTCCTCTGTGTCGTCTTCCACAATTATCATAGAAAAGACTAGCTTGACTACAATGCCTTGAATCTTGTTGCTGCCTCCTTCCACTAAAAGTTTTCTACCCTAACCTAATGCTAGCACTCGCCACATCACTCCCCTGTTGGGGTAACCTTGATCCCCTCTGTGGGCCTTGACGGCTACAGGACGAAATCCCATTGTCGAAATCTCTACGACCTTGATAACCCTCTATCTTTGTAACACCCCGTACCTTCGTTAGACGCCAATAAGACTTTGTTGATCAAACGAATGATCATTTGATGCGATTTGGCGTGCTAAAGAGCGACAAAGGATGAAAGGAATGCTCGAGAATAAAATGTTTCGCACGCGCAGACATAACAATTAAATAATAATATTTTCGTCGAAGACAAATTAGTAAGCTGAAGGATGATTTGGAAGTAAACCGAGACATAATAATGTGTTTCGGGACCAAAGAAAGCAAGTGGAAAATTTTAGAATAAAATAATATTTCATTCAATAAAATAATATTAAAATATTAATATTTTATTTGTTATCAAAATTAGTCATGAAAAAAGGAATATGACTAATTTAAGTGGGGGAGAAGAAGTAAGTATGAATTTTTGAAAAGAAATGTCGTAAGTGAGACCGCGTGATTTTATTAAATTGAGTTAACGTGGTAAGCAAATATTTAAATACTATGGTGACACCGCGTTGAAATACGATTTCGATTATTTGGGCGTACACGTGTAAGAGAAGAAAGATAGAAGGAAATTAAAATTTTTACACATGTTGAAAGAATTAATTAGAACATGAAAATTAGAGAGCGATGTATCAAATAAAATGAAGTGGAGTGATGATATAAAAATTTAAAAGATGGTATGAGGATTTGATTAAAAAAAAGATGAGAACTTGGAGGATTAAATAGTAAATTTTCCTATGACTTGATAAAAGTTTCCAAAGAAAAGTCACACAAATATTTTTTATGTGAATGAGTGGTATGACATGTAAAGTGAAAAGAAAAAATGAAGAAAGAAAAGTGTGTGTGTGGCGGATGGAAAAATTGAAAAGGTGCACAAGCTTTGACTTTCTGTTTCAATCCCATGTGAGTAAAAAACAAGCATGGCAAAAGCAAATGAAAGAAATAAAAGAAATGGATGGGGCCGATCACACCATCAAGGGAAGAAAGAAATGAAGAAAAAAGGAAAGAAAACAAAAGAGAAGAATGTAGAAATGATGGTGGGGTCGGTCATGTGAGATGAAAGAAAGGAAAAAGAGATAAGAAAAGAAGACTAGAAAGATGGTCAAAGAAAGAAAAAGATAAAAGAGAAAAAGAAGAGAGAAGTCGATCATGAGCAAGAAGAGAAATGATGGAAGAAACAAAGAAAGAGCTAAGCAAAAAGAGAAAGAAAAAAGATGGAAAGAAAGGGGAGAGAAAGTGACGAGAATGAGGAGAAGAAAGAAGGTCGAAATTCAGTAATTTTTTTAGGAAGAAGAAAGCTGAAATTTGGCACTCTTGAAGGAGGTAAGAAAGCTTATTTTTGTTGCTAAAAGTTTGAGTTGTTTGGTGTCAAAAATTTGAAGAAGAAAGAGCTGGAAATTTAAGGTTTTGCTATTGATTTTTTTTAAGGTTTTTAGCTGCTAAAAATTGGTGAATTTGCTACTGGTTTGGAGCTGAAAATTTGCTGAAAATTGGAACAAAAAATGGAGCTTTGTGATGCCAAATTGTGCAGAAAATTGTGTAGGAAATTGTGCAAAAAATTTACAGAATTTTGAGGTGGAAAGTGAGCAGCTTAGCTGCTGAATTTGGTGCTGAAAAATTCAGCACTTTGAGGGAGGAAAAAAGCTGAAAATTTTTGCACTTTGAGGGAGGAAACAAAGGTAAAAAATTCTGCACTTTAAGAGAGAATAAGAGCTAATTTTTTGAGCTAAAAATAGCAACAAAAAGGGTGAGAAAATGAGGCCACGGTGGTGGAGAAAGGAGGCCACAGTGGTGAAGAGGAAGCTTGGCTTGGAAAAGAGAATCAAGAAGGAAGAACATGGAAGAGAGAAAAAAGAAAAGAAAAAGAAGAAAAAAAAAGTGGGCATGGCCCAAGTAGAAAATAAATGGGCATGGCCTAAGTAAAAAATAAGTCGGCATGGCCTAATAAAAATAAAATAAATGGGCTTAGCCCAAATAGAAAAAAAAATTAGAGAAACCCATAAAAGGGGCCTAAAGGTAATGAAGAAATGGAAAATGCCCAATGGCAAGCTAATGTTATATTTTAAGGTTATGGGTAGTTTAATATTATGCATATTTTAGATGAAAAAATATGCAAGTTGCTTAAAGAATTTTTAATTAAGTTACTACCCATACAATTGTGTGATTAAGTATATTGGATTCAAATTACTGCTAGGAAAGTTTATTGTGGAGGCGTGCCGAACGAAGTATGTGACCGACAAATAAGAATAATTATATACGCATACAAATAAATAGTGAAGTAATATCCCACTATTATGGGGTGAGTAGGGGGTGTCAATTTTAAAACAATTCTGTATATATATACATGTACATATATTTTACGTGAAGTGCGAAATTTGTGGAAAGTATGCATTGATGGAATTTTAAGAAATTGTGAATGCAAGTTATTTTTAGAAATTGTTTTGAATATATATATATATAAATAATACGTAAAGTGATTAAAATCGAGAAACAAGCTTTTCGACCCTATTTATCTCTTAAATTGTGCCTTATATCTGTGCAATGTGCATACATGATTACAAGGTTTAATTTCCCTTTGTTCAGTATTTTATGAACCATGCATTAAACTTTATTTTGTGAGCATAACCATAGATTTTTATGACTTTTATATTGAAAGGTTGGCAATAAATTTGGAATGATCCTTCAAGGATATACATGATATTTAAGACAGTTTCTATAAATGAAACGAGATTCCTAATTTGTTTTGAAATCAAATGGCTTATGATATTATGGCATGATTGGCTGAATTGATAATTGTATTGAAAAATGTGAACTGTTTGTTTTGTCTTGATAAATTGGTTAGCAATGAAATTGCCAAGTCATGCTATTGAAACGTTTATTGAATTGGTGGGATATTAACTAGTGCAATAGTCGGGTTTCCGTGGGCCAGCCTATTTAGAAGGGGCATGGTAAACCCCGTTATATATCTTTATCTTAGTTGTAGAGGCGTAAAGAGTTGTCCTGAGGTATGACAGAGTTCACTTCATGCCAAACCACCACATGAAGGTGAACTCAGCTAACGCCAAGGAACGACTGTCTTTTTCAAACGTAAAATTATGTTTTACATGTATATGAGATTTTTAACAGCCTTGGCGAATTCAATTGGGTACCCCGGCGCAAGGTATCACCGAATTTGAGTTTTATGGCACGAGTCAAGTTTTTAAGAAGTCATAAGCCTTGTTATTTATTTTTGACAAAATATAATTATTTTATATGGATTGAAATAAGTTTGAACATTTTGAATTATGTTTCTTAACATGGTGAGAAATGGAATTAAATAGCATTTCGCAGCTCCCCTATTGGTTTTCTTTGAAATGAATCCATGATTCCTCACGTATGAACGAGCTATGATTTGTACATGATTTTAAATAATATTTGGTTTCACGGGAGCTTGCCTAATTTTATCAATTTGATTCGGAAATGATTATTAACGTATTTTGATGCGAAAAATTTAATTACAGCAATTGTTGATGCTTTATAAGAAATTCTCAAATTTTTGTATAAGGCACAAAACCCCTATTCAAAACAAATTGTTTCTATAATCCAATATTTTTATATTCAACTGACCTACCATTTACTTGTTTCCCATCTACGCCCTACTCATGAAGTCGATGATATTCACTGAGTCTATGAGACTCACACCCCTTTATTTCCCTTTTTGCAGACAAGGATCGATCTAGCGTGTAATCATCAGCGTGCTCAGTTTTCTGTGGATAGGTAAAGGCATCTCCTAGCAATTTATTCCAAGTCGCTCCGCTGTTAGAGGTCAAGTCGTAGTATTTTATTTATTAAGTTGTAAACGGATTCTAAATTTTATCACAAGCATAAATTTTGGAAATTATAGATTTTAGTGTATATACTTGCGAATAAAAAGGTAAAAAGTTTGTGATGATTTTTATAGTTATGATTTAATTTAGAATACGAAAGTATCAATGTAATGTAATGTAATGATTGTATTCAGTTAGCTGGCGGGCAATTCTAGATAGGTTTGTTCGGGACTTGGTGGGTCTTCTCGGAGGTCTCGGACGATTGCCCACTCCGCACACGCATGGTTACATCAATTTCGCAGAAATATTTTAACCATACATATCAGCATCATATAAAGGTACATAGATTTATCACAATCATGTTCCACATCAAAAAAATATTTCACCAAAAAGCTTGTTCCCATGGTACCCGTTCTTTTTAAAGAAAAGTTGAATAAAATCATTTAAACGTTTTGCTTAAATACGTTCACATTCCCAAAACAATTTTGAGAGGCAAATTCACTCACAGTATTAGGAGTTTGAAATGCTCCTATTCTCGGCCCTCTAGCATAATGCCTTTGCCCTTGTTTGAGGGTTGACTACCTATTCATAGTACACGACACATAATTCAATATAATTTCAATTGTATACCTAAATAACACGGTATTGGCCTAATTCGATTTATCACTCGGTAAATCAGCCAACACATCCAATTAACTCCAAATAATTTTCATTTCTCATTTAATTCTTCGATTTATCAAATACTAATCAAATAACATGAAATCTTGCAATTTCAGCCTCACATTGTCTTTTGGAAGAATTTGTCCATGGTGGTTCATCAACCATGAAATTTTTCATACTTGACTCTCACACCATAAATCATTAATTTTCAACCAATTTAGTTAAAATAAAATCAAATTCAACATCAATATCCCACATAGAGAATTCGGCCTATGATGGGTAATGGGAGAAAATGAACTTTTCTTGGTTGTTTTTCAGGCTACACTTCACTAACTAACTAAAAACACTAGCTTATGTTGAAATATAACTAATTCAAGCATCAAAGCCTCTCTCTAAGTGTTTGACCAGTAAGAGACCCATCATGAACTTGATTCTCAACCATTTAAAATGGAAAATAATGCATAGGAATGGTAGATCTCAAGCTTTATTTGAAAAATCTTACCTTTTTCACTTATTTCCTTGAATTTTTCACACTTTTCTCTTGAATTTTGGTGGCTAGGGTTTTTGTTCTTCTTTTTTTCTTTCCTCCCATGCTATGGCTAGCCAAATGAAGTGAAATAATAGAGTTTATGGGTTGATTTTAAAGGAAAATATTAAATGGTTATAAAGGTGCCAAGTGTCACCATTTTATTGGTCCACTTTTCAAAACTTAATAATTAAGCATTCTATCTCCACCACACATAATTTCTCACTCATCCACAATAATAATGGGTGTAATTCGTGTGCTGGACAAGTGTTGGGTGGTGCAAAATTACAATTTTACCCCCGGGGTGGCAAAATGACGATTTTGACCCTATACTCCGAAAAATATCGAAATTACAATTTTTCACTTCTTAACCTCAAATTATACTCCATATGATCAATCTTAGTCAAAAATTTCATCCCACATTCAAATTTTTCTCTCGAGGGGTAAAATGACCATTTTGCCCCTAGATCATGAAAATTCCAATTTGACTCCAAATCAGTCCTCGAACCCCGAATTATCATTTTAAGTCATTCTGAGGGTTTTAAAATTCTTAAATTCATCTTAGAACTTCTATTTGAATTAGTTCGAGGCTTAATTCAACTTAATTGTACCACTGGTACAATACCGACCTTTGATAATTGTTTTGAGGTGTTTCAAGTATGCAAGCATTCTATCTACGGGTCTATAGAGGTCGAGGCCTTACAATATTGGTGACGTGGGCAGTTCCCACGAGTAGGTAAAGTGAGACTTGAAGCCTAGATTTGTATTGCTGAAATGGGCGGTTTCCACGAGTAGGTAAAAGGGGACCTGAAGCCTCGATTTGTATTGGTGACGTGGGCGGTTCCCACGAGTAGGTTAAGGGGGACTTGAAACCCTAATTTATATACGGTGACGTGGGCGGTTCCCACGAATAGGTAAAAGGAGACTTGAAGCCCCAATTTATATATGATGACGTAGCCAGTTCCCATGAGTAGGTGATGATATTTGAGAATAAGCCTAAGGGCTATACTAAATCTACTCGAGGACGATGCTCACTCATCTATTGTTTTAGTATACATTGCATGTCATTGACATGCAAATTTTTATTAACGATTGATAAGTGAAATCTACATATACATTTACTTGAAATTCATCATTTTTAAGACTTGCAAGGTATAAAATACATTTCTGTGTAATGGAATATTTTTCTACACGTACTCTCGGATTTATAACTAATCCCTCCTTATGTTGTTTCTCCTTCTCGCCTGCTCACCGGGTCGATGATTATCACTGAGTTTATGAGACTCACACCCTTTTATTTCCCTTTTGGCAGATACGGATTAGCTTTAGCGAAAATCTTAAATGAGGCTTGTTCGGAGCTCTACGAGATTCTTCGAAAGTCTCGAACGCCGGTAACGGTCGAGGAGCGATCATTACACGCTACAAGATCAATCAATCTGATAAATGTGTTTATAGTAAGTTCCATAATGGAATAGGTGTCATCATTTGTTTATATGTAGATGACATGTTAATCTTTGGTATTGATTTATACCAAGTGGAAGATACAAAAAGGTTCTTGTCAAAGAATTTTGACATGAAAGATATGGGTATGGCGGATGTTATTCTTGGTGTAAGTATAATGAGAGACAATAATGGCCTAACATTGTCTCAATCTCATTACATTGAAAATATTGTAATGAAGTATGGTAAGTCAGATTGCATGCCAATGACTACGCCTTCTAATTCTAATCTAAAGCTAATACCCAACAAAGACAAGCCAATAGCACAAAATTAATATGCAAAGGTGACTGGATGCCTAATGTATGCCATGGTTTGTACAAGGCCAGATATTGCTTTTATGGTTAGGATGATAAGTCGCTTTACAAGTAATCCAAGTAAAAGGCATTGGTATGTTGTACATAAAGTTCTACGATACTTAAAGAGTACAAAGAATTATGGCATTTATTATTTAGATTTTCCTTCAATTTTAGAAGGGTATACAGATGCTAGCTGGAACTCAAATAAAACAGATCATACGTCTATGACTGGTTGGATTTTTACAATTGGTAGGGGTGTTGTATCTTGGAGTTCTAAAGCAGACTCCACTATGGCAGCTAAAATTTATAGCCTTAGTATCTGCCACCCAAAAAACAGAATGGTTGAGAGATTTACTCTATGAAATTTCATTGTGGCCTAAACCGATGGCACCAATCTTGATACATTGTGATAATGAAGCAACTGTATCAAAGGCATATAATCAAGCATACAATGGAACAAGTCGATATGTTGGACTTCAACATAGCATTGTAAGACAAAGAATTAGTGATGGTACAGTCACTATAAGTTATGTAATAGTAAAAATTTAGCGGATCTGTTTACCAAAGGTCTTAAAAAAGACTTGGTAGTCATGACCCTAAGAGGGATGAGTCTCAAGCCTATCAACTAAATCTCCAATAGTGGGAGCTCACCTCAACGTTTTTAGCCGACCTGCAAGTCTTGGGTACTGACCATTCTACCACATGGAGATTGCAAGTACTAATTTATATTTTCCATCCCAAGGTATATAATGCTTTGTTCCCGTAATGTGTAAGGTAAGGTTGAACAAAAGTTCTTAATAGACCCATAACATATATATGTTGAAGTACTCTAATTATGGGGTACTTTCGATGGAGGCTACCTAAATGAGCGGAAGTGTGGCCATTTCTAGGAGTTAAAGGTTTGACTTTAATAGCACTCATGAATGGATGCAAAACACAAGGCCATAAAACGTATTGGCAAAGCTAGATACAAAATGAGCAAGAAAGCTTTTGTGTGTTTAGTGGCTTGACTAGTCAAATGAAGATCGATGGTTCAATGCTTGGTCAACCACTCAATTTAGACTAAAACCAACTACAATCATTAAGTGAAGGTTCAAATCTACGAGATACCTTCATTTATGCGCAAGATTCCCAAAGTTGTTGGTATTTGAAAATTTTGAAAATGGTGGGGGATTGTTGGTGTATTTTGAAAATCAAAAGTTATTTCACATGATGAAAAGATATCTTAAGTCAAAGGTTATGTCACATAAAGTGACATAATGTGTCTATTGGATTATAAGCAGGTTTTCATGCGAATGGTTATGTCTCTTGATAAAATGACATTTAAAAGTCATGAGACATATTGAAAAGACACCATAAATCAAAAGTTAAATATAGAAAGTTATTGTTTCAAGTTATAACTCAAAGGTTATATCTCATGGAATGAAAATTTATCTTTTCATAAGATGATTATTGAAACAATTCCTTTATCCAAAAGTTGTGTCTGGCAAAATATAAAGATGCCTTCTAAACAAAAAGTGCCTTAATAAAAGGGTTGTGTCCTTAAAGAAGAGACACTTGCAAACTTATATAAAGGGCTTGTTGCCAACCATTTTGACACATCAAATAAGAAATAAAACAAGAGCAAAAAAGTCAAGAGCAAGAAAAGTGTTGTGTTCTATTAACATAAACACTTAAGTTCCCATCAACTACAAAAGCTTCCAAATTCCTTATAATCTACTTGCTGCAGAAAGTAGGCTTTAAGCCCAAACAACTTTGCAAACCCTTGAGTGTATCTAATGGTCTACTCTCGTTAAGTGCAAGATGAAGTTAGACGTTGGCTTTATTGTATCCTTAAGACTATTTACATTATTCCCCTTTGCATACCGAGTGATGGGGGCAAAATAAGTCTTAAAGATAGTGTCTATTGAAAGGCTCACCTTGAAGTCAATTTTGCCGATTCTTGAAGACCATATAAACCCCATTTGCACCAACATACCCTTGTACCGATCATGGTCCCCGAGTTTGGGTCGTGACATTCATTAATAAAGATGTTTTCTTAATGTGAAAATTCTCTTTTAATTGCTAGTCTCATACATGATTTGGAAAATATTTCTTAGAATGCTTGTTGAATGAGTAGTTGATGATGATTAAGAGTGACAAATGATGACATTCATTTGATATGGAATTTCTCCTTGAGCTACCATTTTTATTATGAATTAAAGAATTCCTTGAAAATGCTTGGTTCATAATGATTAATGAAAATTGAACAATGCTTAATGATGCTTTATAATGATTAGGAATGATGGTTGATGATTAAAGATATCTTGGACATGCTTAGGAATTACTTTGCAAATGTTTCTTCAAAATATATGTATTTGATGCATATGTTGAACATCTGTTTAAATGCTTAGATTCGTTTAGTTCCATAAATACTTAAATATTATATGAACGTGTTGAATATTTACTTAAATACTCATTTATTCTAGGCTCATGATCTCTCTTTTAAAAATTGGTTAACAATTGATAACATATTGGTATCATGGTTTCTTAAAGGCGGATTAAGATCGTGCTTTAAAGTAATTATTTTCCTTATCCTATCTCCCTTTGGTTCATGATTTCCTTTACTAACAATTGATATTGACCTTATAGACTTCTTAAGGGGGAGTTAATCATTGACATATGTGTTTGCATAAATTCTTTCAATTAAAATTGGTGCCATTAGCACTTAGTATCTTCAACAACAAGTTATAGTGAAAATCCAACATTTGTTGTCTTTAACTATTGGCAATATCTTTAAACACCAAATTGATATTGTGCTTTACATTGCTTTTCACTTATGCATGAATGTTGAAATCAACAATTAATATCAAGTTTCTTAGTTCATTTCAAATATTGATATCAAGCTTTAAGTTCATTCAATTCACATCTAGCTTTAAATTAGTATCAAGCCTTATATTGTGTCTTCTCACTTCATCTTTAAAATTGATTAAATCTTTTTTAAATGTGTTTTGCAATTAACAAATTGATATGCTTAGTATGCTTAATGTCCTTTCAAAAGGGGGAGCCTTCACTAGTGTTTTGCCAATTGGTATAATAAGTTTTAAAATAATTTTATCCCTCATAATTGATTTTGTACTTATTTGTTTTTACAAAAAGGAGAGATTTTATTTATACCTATCAATTGATTTATTGAGCCTATCATTATAACAATTGGTATGTTCCTCATTATGCTTATTGCAGTTTGTAAATTATTGTGCTTATTGTGCTTTCATCTTACAAAAAAGGGAAAAGATATTGAGAAAATTTACATCTTCAGAAAGGAATATTTGACCTAATAGCTTTAATCAAGTTTTGAACATTGTAACCATTGAAGGAGGGTTTTTCAAATCTTTCAATATTTTATCATCTCTCATAGTCTTTATAAAAGCTTAACATTTCAAATCAAAGTACTGTATGATTAAACTTAGCGAGAGTTTTTATACAAGCAAATTTTGCTCAAAGTTTTTGTCATATCGAAAAAGGGGATATTGTTAGCTTTATTAGCTTTAAATTGATTATAGCTTTGAAATGACAAAAATTATCAAAATTGCTTGAATGAATTTTGCACTTAAATTATTCATATTAAAAACTCCCATGCATTTGCTTTCGAAATGCTTAAGTACTAAACATAGTTTTTATAGAGATTATACTCTTAAATCTAAGAGTGTTTTGTCATCATCAAAAAAGAAGGAGATTGTTGACTTCATATGTTTTTTATGATCACAAAACATTCCTCATTCTTTAGGTCTAACTATGTTACTTGGGTGTGTATGGGTAAAATTGACATATGTACAAAAATAGCTTGTCACAAAATGTATAAAAATTGTTCTATATCTAGTGATGAATACTATGTTGTCCAAAAAAATAGAATGAACTTTGATTTGTATAAAGCATTCAAAATATGTTGGGTCAATTTTTTGAACAACTTGCATAGGCAGGATGGTGAGTTAAAAGTATATTTTTTAAATTTTTCATGGTAATATCATTTTCATTAAAAATAATTCAAAAATAATTCATTCAAAAAAATTATAACTATTTTCCTTTTTTTAATTTCATTTTTCCTTATATTACTTGTCTATTTCATTTTTCCATTTTTTCTTGTTATTTTTGGAATTAAAAAATTAAAAAAAATTAACTCTTCTTTTTCTTCACAAACCACAAATAAATTCACCTTAATTATTCTTTTATTCCCAATCTTTGAAATTTGTTAACATAAAACCGAATTGTAGACAAATACATAGAACACAGATTTTCTTATAGTTTCTTTTACTTTCTCACTAACCAAACAAACTTTGACTCCAAACTCCTCTAATTTATTTTGTCTCCATCCCTCTCTCACCCTTTTCAAAAACCATTTTACTGAAGGTAATAGAAACCTTCCTTAAAGATAAGCCATAGCCTATCTTCCTTCTCTTGTCATGCTCTAAATTGGATGGGTTTAGATTTCAAACTACAAGGACGATGGCTACATAGTCCTAACCATTAATTTCATGCT
Source organism: Theobroma grandiflorum (assembly GCA_036013995.1). Lineage (NCBI taxonomy): Eukaryota > Viridiplantae > Streptophyta > Magnoliopsida > Malvales > Malvaceae > Theobroma > Theobroma grandiflorum. The sequence continues at coordinate 15,020,854 of CP142126.1, forward strand.
TAACATGCTTAACGTATTCTTGACAGAAGCACCTCCAACTCCTACCAACCCCCCATTCTTCGTCCCCCATCCTTCTTCCCTTAACCCCTCCCTTGTCCTTTATAATTCTCTCATTACTTGAGAACGTTTACATTAGGAATGGGGATGAGTTGAAATGGAAATGGTAGAAAGGGAGCGATGGCTTAATTAGAAGGGAGGGGAGGTAAAAAGAGAAGGAGAAAAAGAGCCAAAGTCCAAAAATACCCTTTAAAATATCATGAAACTCCAAAAACAGGTGTCAAGTGTAGAGAACTTGTGTAGTTGAGAGTCATTATAATTTAGATGAGTTGAAAGGGAGAGCGATGGCTTAATTAGAGGGGAAGAGAGGTGAAAACAAAAAGGAGAAAAGAGAGGGAAAGTCTAAAATTACCCTAAACCCTAAACCTGTAAATTTGAAACTTGTAATCTAATACATGCAACTTCAAAAAATAAATTGAATAAAAACAATTCACAATAATTATAGCCAAAACTAACTCCATCAACTTGAAGGTAATATCAACCACAACAATATCTCAGCTTCAAACCCTTCTCCTTCGTCCTATTCTAAACGACAACATTAAGAAGAAATCAAATAAGAACAGACCATTTCTCTTTTGAAAATTAAAAAAGAACAAAACATTTAAATATTATTGAATTTATAAATCTACCAAAGAACACGAACTTGTATAGAAGTAAAAGGTTTCAAGTACTAAACCATAAAGGAGGAATAATTAGTATGAAATTGTATAGAAATAAAAGATACTAAATACTAAATCATAAAATAGGAATCAATACCATAAATTGATTCTTGAACCATTTTTGTTTCAAAAGTTACACCTTCTTTCTTGTGTGTATAGTAATAATATATTTAAATTATTATCACCAAGTCAAAGAAAACATAAATAGAACAAATTACATTGAATAATGGAAAATCCAAAATTTGTCATTCTCTCTCTCAACAACCTCAACATATGAATATAAAACAAAAACAATTAAGCAAATGTATAGATTATTAAAGAACTAAAGAGTCAATTTTTAATGAGTGCAAATAGATACCTGATAATAGTAATTTTAACCGTAACTAATAAGGAAAAAGAAAAAAAAAAGTTGATTGAAAATGAGAAAGCAAACGTAAAAATAAGAAATCAAAGCAGCAAAGTATAAAGACAATATAGTCATATTCTAAAATATTAAATTAAAAAAAATGCTCACCTTGATTTACTGCAAATATGAAAAATAAAACAAAAAAAAAATCTTATAAAGAGAGAGAGAGGTATTGACGAGTTACAATTAATTTGATACAAAGCCACATAATAATAATAAAAGTTCTTACACAATAAAAACAATAACAACTAAACAAATAAAAATAAACACAAATTATATAATAAGTACGGTCTATGTTTATTTTTATGGGTTTTATTAAAATAGCTTTTGATCATAAAGGATAATTTAGAAAAAATACTTTCACAGGCAGCACAATCACGTATCTTAAAAGTTCCAGACTCCTTAACGATATGGTTTAGCTATATTTCCAAATTAAGCCATCAAATTTCCATTCAAAATCCTTGATAACTACTAGGATTTTGGAACTCAAAAAGCAAGTACAGCTTAGTCATCCCGACTGAGTTGGGAGGCCAGCTTAATTTACAAGGTTTGTGCGCGGGCCCAATTTTTACTCTTATTTTAGATTTTCTTCTACTCGTGGGTTTGTTTTTAATGTTTGTTGATTTTCTTACAATTGTATACACTTCGGTGAAATTTTTATTTTTATAAATAAAATTAGAGTGTCAAACCCTACTCTATAAAATAATTACGATGTCATTTACATGCGCAATAGAATGTTTACATATTTGGAAAGTTCGAGAAATCGTTAAAAAACAATATTGCCTCTTATGATACCATTAAGTCGATTAAACCTCGAATAAGTTCAAATAAGGATTTTAAGAATGAAATCAAGAATTTCACAGTCCAGAGATTATTTAAAACAGTGATTCGGAGTTAAATTGGAGATTTAGCAATTTAGACCGCGTGTAAGCGAGTCGGTCGGACACCGTGATTAAACGACTGTTCGAACTATTTTTACCCCATTCCCATGCATTATGTAGAGCTTAAAATAATTTATGATAAAGTGACATAATTTATTAAATTTTGTGTCATGGATTATGGATAGGTGGTGAGCAAATTGATTTCGGGTAAAAGACTACACTTGAGGACGGAGGATAGGAGTATTTCTACTCCTAATACAGTGAGTGGACAATTTATCATCTTAATTATCTGGAGTAGATTTTATTAAATTTAATGATTTTATGAAAAATTATTTTAGTTGGTAAATTGCTTGTTTTCAAGAAAATTATGGAATTTATGAAATAAATTGGATTTATAAAATAAATTGAATTTTTATAAATCGGCTTGTAAAATTGAATAATTGAATTTGAAATCAGAGTAATTGGAGACCTCATGATTTATTGTAAATTATTATTTGAATCAAATGGCTTACGATATTATGGCATGTTTGGCTAAATTGTTTATTGTATTGAAAAATGTGAATTGTTTGCTTGTATTGATAAATTGCTTAGCAATGAATTGCCATGCCATGAAATTATGAATTTATTGTTATGGTGGGACTTATTCTACACTGCAGTGGCGGGCTTCCGTGGACCAACCTATTAGAAGAGGCACGATAAACTCGGTTAACTCTTACCTCGATTGGAGAGGCGTGTAAGGTATCTCCCAGGGTGAGGTTTGAGTTCACTTCACGCCTAACCACCACGTGGAAGTGAGACTCAGCCAACGTCAAGGAACGGCTGTGTTTTGAGAAATTATAAAATTTTCACAACCTTGGCGGACTCGAGTGGATGCCCCCGTACAAGGTATCCCCGAGAATAATTTTGGCATAAGCCAAGTTAAGTTTTTAAGAAATACATAAGCCATACTAAATATTAATTTAATCGAGTAAAATAATTCTATTTTGCTCGATAGAATCTTTTATTTGTCTCTACTCAATTGAAATGAGTTGAGATAAGACAAATGATAGTACAAAGAAAGAATTTGAAAAATTATCTCATTTTACTCGACTTTAGATAATTTAGCTGGTATTTGTTTACTCACTGGGATTTTATAATCTCACCCCTCTTCCTATTCACATTTCAAGCTCAGAGCATCCCATAGTTAGCAGATTTAGTCAATGACCGTTGATCGGACTTGAATGGGTAAAAGTTGTAGGTTTCCAGCTTTTGACACATTTTGGTTAGTTGTGGGCCCACGTGTCATTGTAAAAGAAATTTTATACTTTGATTACTTGCATCTTAGTATGTATAAATATATTCAATTTTTACGCTATAAAAATTATGTACCGATGTTCCTATAAATATTGTTTTCTTTTAAAAAAAACTATATATATAATGTTATTTTATTGAATATTTTTATTATATTCATATATTCAAAATTTTGCTTCAAACTAATGTTTTAATTGTTTAAATTTATTTTCAAACTACGAAAATTGTGTCTTCTACACATTTATTACGTTTTTGGCCAAGTTTTGAGATTTTCAAGAAAGATGACGAAAATGCCCCTATGAGCCGAAAAATAATAGTTTATTGTTTTAATTTGAAAACGACTTATAATTTTTTTTGAAATGTGGTATTTAATAATCGTCGCTCACCGGAGAAGTGAGAGAGCTGATACGAAAGCCTTGCGGGGTTTCGATCGGCATTCGGGGTAGGAACGTCTGTCGAGACATCGCGGCGGTTATCATGGGCCCGATGGGGAGTTCCGAGGCATGACAATTCAATTGGTATCAAAGTATTTGGTTTTAAAGATCAGGGTTTTTAATTTTAAAGTTTTTGATTCTAAAGTTGTTTTAAGAAATCCACACTGACACTGCATGACCCCAAGATGAATTAGGCTAGGTCGAGTGAAATGGATAAGTCTGCATATAGAGTCTAAGGTTGATTAAATTTACCTCGTTTTTTTTTCTAGATCGCCATGTCTCCTAAACGAGAATACCTATCTCATACTAAGCCGGCTGGGAGGGGAAGAGGTCGTTCTTATCGTCATCAATTAGATGAGGTAGAAAGATGATAGGCTGCCTTCTCTTTTCGAGCAGCACTTGCTGCAGAGCAGTCCGAGAGTCCTCCACATCCACAACCTCCTCCGCCACCTACTAGTGTACCTACCATGTCCCCCAAAGTAATTCAAGTATTGATAGCCCTTTTTATCGTTATTGCTAGCTAGGCTCAAGCTAGTCAAGTTCCACTTATAGTGCCCCTAGTTGTTCCTTTAGTTTCACCACTAGTACAGGATGTACCTATTTCTAAGAGGTTGAAGGAGGCTAGGCAACTTGGTTGCGTGTCTTTTACAAGAAAATTAGATGTTATCGTAGCCAAAGATTGGATTAATCAAGTCTCAGAGACACACATTGACATGAGATTGGAAGATGAGATGAAGTTAATGGTGGCTACGATATTATTGGAAAAGAGGGCCCGTACATGGTGGAGTTCGGTGAAGTCCCGTTCTACCACTCCACTGACCTAGGCAGATTTTCTGAGGGAATTCGATAGCTAGTATTTCACCTATTTTCACCAAAAAGAAAAGAGAATAGAATTCCTGAGCTTGAAACAAGAAAATTTATCGATAGAGGAGTACGAAGCTCACTTTAACGAGCTGATGTTATACGTGCCTAATTTGGTCAAATCAGAGCAGGATCAGGCAAGCTATTTTGAATAAGGCTCCGTAATGAGATTAGGGAACGGATGACGGTGATCGACAAGGAGTCACATAAGTAGTACATATGGCTTTAAGGGCCGAGAAGCTCGCAAGTGAAAATAAGAAAGTGCGAGCTGAGTTTGCAAAAAAGAGAAATCTGAGTGGATCTTCCAATCAGTCACCAAAAAGGGGCATGGATTCATTAGTTTCGGGAAGTACCACTTTTTTTTCAAGAACATCTTCTCGACCTTCAATTGCAACGACACAGCAGAGACCTCCAAGATTTAGTAAATCTAAAGTGACTACTTCTGGGAGGAGTTCTGGAGATTCTTATAGATGCTGGAATTGTAGGAAATATCATGTCGGACGGTGTAAGGAACCCGTACGATGTTACTCGCTGTGGTTAGCCGGGACACACTCGGAGTAATTTTCCACAGTCTGGACAAGCTGTTGTAGTTCCTCCATCTCCATTAGTCCATACGAATATGCAAAGGAGAAATTCCTCTAGATTACAATCGGGACAGGGAGTAGTCATACGGTCTGATATGGAGAAAAATGAAGGAACTGGAGAAAGATAAAATTTTGAGTAATAAGGAAATAGTAGTTATCTGTACAAAGTGATAATTATGTGTTTATGAGTTATTTGGAGATTTTGCTTAACGAAACTTGTACTAAATATTATGGTATAGATGCATAAATGTTAATGGCAAAATAAATATGTTAAATCAATAATCTGATTGTGCACCTGTAATGGAAAGTTAATTTTATTAATTGTGGTATAGACTGAGAGGGAAACCACACGATTGTAAATGATTGTGGTAGCAACCTTAAAGGTAAAAGAATTGGTAGGATAGAATAACTTTTAACAGCCGTAAAGCCACAGTACTGACTATCGAATGTTGTCGCATAAAGAACTCTTTATGGTTAGAAAGTATGAACAAATTGTGAGCGGCATAAAAATTGGATTTATAAATTGGAATAAAGTTAAATCATAAGAAATGGAAAAGACAAGAGGTTAAATCATAAAGATTTGTTCCTTGCTTTTATGGTTATTAATAAAATTTAACAGGGTAGCTGGGCCCTAAAAAATTTTCCAGAATTAAAAAAAAAATCTTGTTAAAGGTTATAGAGAAAATGATAAAAGGTTAGATGAATATACGATATGCTAATATAAGATGAAGATACCAAGTAATGAAAATGTGAATGGAAAATTTCTAAATATTATTTTGACTTTGTTGGAATGATAGGATTAGTAACAATACAAATAAACCAACACTTAGGTGCATGAAGGTAAATGCACTATGTTAATTAAGTTGTTACGCCCATATATTAATGGTGCTAGGATTTATAAATATTTTATGAGTTAATCAGTGAGGAGTATGTATGGTAGCTAAGAGGGAACTGGCGTTAATTTCAATTAAGTGACTGTGAAATTTCAAGAGTGATTAGATCTATTGAAATTTAAAGATATAAGTTTATGAATCAATTTAAGAATGAGCATCAAGGATTATTATGATTGACATGTGATCATGAAATAAAAAGTTAATGAATATATTTATTCTAAAGATGAGCTTGAATTTTGTTGTGCATAGTATGGAAAGTTACAAGATTTAAAGACTAAATGTGATGAAATGGTTAAAGGCATTCTTTTCAAGGGAAGGAAAAGTTTCGGGTTCGAACCTCCCCGTGTCCAACTGCAGGCTGCAGACTGCAGGGAAAACCGTGCTAGAGGGATGAGGACCCAGACATGACAGTGCCCTGGAGAGATAGTCATTCGAGGAGGATGCCACATATGGAATTGGCAATTTGAAATTAAATGATTTGGAAATATTGAATCTGGGTTATAGAGAAGGACAATAAAAGAAATTTGTCCAAAGGCATTAGAAAATAAAGGCATTTATGTATAATGAGAAGTATGGACATCTGAAAGTACATATACGTACATGTATACGAAGACCTAAGGAATACCGAAAGTTTGATAAGAAACAAAGAAATAAATTGGTGATTGATATACATAAATGGGTATAAAAGTATATCGAAATTGATATGATTGAGATAGACTTGTAGTTTGAACTTAATGATAGTAACAGAAATCATGATTTTGAAAGATATTGCATTTATGATTTAAAGGACAATGGTAGGCAAGAGCGAAGTATTCAAATCGAATTGAAGGTAAATGAGGTGAACAAATCAAAATTCCTATGAAAGACGATAATATAGGAAATTAAGTATCAAGTAAAAGATTAATACCTCCATCTTCTCTTCAGGCTTGATCATTGAAATTTTGAGGACAAAATTTTATTTTAAGGGGGGTAGTGTTGTCAAACCCTGCTCTATAAAATAATTATGATGTCATTTACATGCTCAATAGAATGTTTACATATTTGGGAAGTTCGAGAAATTGTTAAAAGACGATATTGCCCCTTATGATACCATTAAGTCGATTAAACCTCGAATGAGTTCAAATAAGGATTTTAAGAGTGAAATCAAGAATTTCACAGTCCAGGGATTACTCAAAACAGTGATTCGGAGTTAAATTGGCAAATTTAGCAATTTAGACCGTGTGTAGGCGAGTCGGTCAGACACCGTGATTAAACGACTGCTCGAACCATTTTTACCTCATTCCCATGCATTATGTAGAGTCTAAAATAATTTATGATAAATTGACACAATTTATTGAATTTTGTGTCATGGATTATGGATAGGTGGTGAGCAAATTGATTTCGGGTGAGAGATTGCACCCGAGGACGAAGGATAGGAGTATTTCTACTCCTAATACAGTGAATGGATAATTTATTGTCTTAATTATCTGGATTAGATTTTATTAAATTAATGATTTTATAAAAAATTATTTTAGTTGGTAAATTGCTTGTTTTCGAGAAAATTATGGAATTTATGAAATAAATTGGATTTACAAAATAAATTGAATTTTTATAAATCGACTTGTAAAATTGAATAATTGAATTTGAAATTAGAGTAATTGGAGACCTCATGATTTATTGTAAATTACGATTTGAATCAAATGGCTTATGATATTATGGCATGTTTGGCTAAATTGTTTATTGTATTGAAAAATGTGAATTGTTTGCTTGTATTGATAAATTGCTTAGCAATGAATTACCATGCTAGGAAATTATGAATTTATTGTTATGGTGGGACTTATTCTACACTGTGATAATTCTATTTTATAGAATTATTTTATTCCAATTTTGTTATTAAATTTTAGCTAAGTCCTTAGTTTTTAATTATAATTTATGCAATTTTTAGTTATTTTTATATTTAGTTTATTTTTAAGTAAGTTATTTAATTTTATGTTATTTCCTTTAATTTGGTTAATATTTATTAGTTTTTATATTTTTGGTAGGACCTAAAGTCATTGGGTTTAATTTTGGAAAGTAAAGTGCTGAAAGACCCAGAAATCTGCTTGCATATACTTCAGTGTTTTAGCCATATCTCGAGGTACAGAACTTCAATTGCTGCGATTCTTAGACCATTGGAAAGATAAGAGATAGAGCTACAACTTTTATGAACATTACTTTGCCCAGTTCTGCCTTGAAGATGGAGAAAATCGCATCACAAAGTTGCTAGACGTACTGTACCGGGAATGAAAATTTGTAAAGACTGTTAAGTGATTTTTTGGGCCTCTCATTATGTTTTAAGCCCAATTAAACCCTAGGTCAACTTAAGGAAGTTTAGGTTAAGCTTGTTAGTATAAATAGGATGTTTTTGAAGAACTTGAAAAAGGGAGAACCTTTGGAGATTCAAGAAGCTAGAAGTTGAAGCAGAAACCCGGAGATCAGAGCTGCAATTATTTTGTTTTCTTCTTTAGCTTTTATTCTTCTTGTTATTTTCAATGGTTGAACTTTACACAATGTTATTTGATTTTGAAATTATGAGTAGCTAATTTTCCTTTTCTAGGATTGCAATTGAACTCACATGTAGTCTAAGTTTTTAATCTTTTTCTTACTTATTTTCAATGGGAATTGAACTGTTTATTTCAATTTGTTCTTAATGCTTTTAATTGCTTGATCACCAATTAAATTGATTTAGGAACCTAAACAAACTTGGGAGAGGGAGTTTAGAGTAGACTAAAATTGGAATAGCATATGATCATGTTAAATGATTTGCATATAGGATAGGGATATACCTATAGGCCATATGTAGCCAGATTAGAGCCTGAACTTAATGAGTCTGTTTTAATTTCAAATCACATAGGGATATAGTGTTTTGGTTAAAATAGATATTTTTATAGGACGAGTCGGGAGACCCTTATAAATAATTTAGGACTCTAGGTTAGCAATTCAACCCATTGAAATAAGTTAAGGAGGAGAGGTAAAATTTAGATGAAGTGTGAGGGATATTGTAATCCTAGGCTTGTTTAATTTGATATTTTCTCCAGTTGTTATTGTTTTGATTTTTCTCGTTATTTTAAATTCTAGTTTATTAGTTTTAATTAATTAATTAATTTGGATTATTTGGATAAAATTAAATTGTTTTAATTTTAGTAATTAGTAAAGTTTTAGATCAATTCTCCGTGGGAACGATACTCTACTTGCTAATATACTGTCTATTCGATACGTATACTTGCGTAGTGGATTTTTAACTGACACACTGCAGTGGCGGGCTTCCGTAAGCCAACCTAGTAGAGGGGGCATGGTAAACCCGGTTAACTCTTACCTCGATTGGAGAGGCGCGTAGGGTATCTCCCGGGGTGAGGTTTGAGTTCACTTCACGCCTAACCATCACGTGGAAGTGAGACTCAGCCAACGCCAATGAACAGCTGTGTTTTGAGAAATTATAAAATTTTCATAACCTTGGCGGACTCGAGTGGATGCCCTTGTACAAGGTATCCTCGAGAATGATTTTGGCATAAGCCAAGTTAAGTTTTTAAGAAATACATAAGCCATACTAAATATTAATTTAATAGAGCAAAATAATTTTATTTTGCTCAATAGAATATTTTATTTGTCTCTACTCAATTGAAATGAGTTGAGATAAGACAAATAGTAGTACAAAGAAAGAATTTGAAAAATTATCTCATTTTACTCAGCTTTAGATAATTTAGCTGGTATCTGTTTACTCATTGAGATTTTATAATCTCACCCCTTTTCCTATTCACATTTTAGGCTCAGAGCTTTTCATAGTTAGCAGATTTAGTCAAGAACCGTCGATCGGACTTGAATGGCCAAAAGCTGTAGGTTTTCAGCTTCTGACACATTTTGGTTAGTTATGGGCCCACGTGTCATTGTAAAAGAAATTTTATACTTTGATTACTTGCATCTTAGTATGCATAAATATATTCAATTTTTACGCTATAAAAATTATGTATCGATGTTCTTGTAAATATTATTTTTCTTTAAAAAAAACTATATATATAATGTTATTTTATTGAATATTTTTATTATATTCATATATTCAAAATTTTGTTTCAAACTAATGTTTTAAATGTTTAAATTTATTTTCAAACTATGAAAATTGTGTCTTCTACACATTTATTACGTTTTTGGCCAGGTTTTGAGATTTTCAAGAAAGATGACGAAAATGCCCCTGTGAGCCGAAAAATAATAGTTTACTGTTTTAATTTGAAAACGACTTATATTTTTTTGAAATGTGGTATTTAATAATCGTCACTTACCGGGGAAGTGCGAGAGCTTATACGAAAGCCTTGCGGGGTTTCGATCAGCATTCAGGGTAAGAATGTCTGTCGAGACATCGAGGCGGTTGTCATAGGCCCGATGGGGAGTTCTGGGGCGTGACATAAAGAGACACATATCACATTAGATCAAGAAATTAATAAATTAAAGTAAACTAAATTGATAAGTGATAATATTTTAATTCTATTTGTGAAGTTTAAAAATTTTGTTGTTGACATATAAAATAATATTTTATTTGACAAAATTGACAATAGCCCAAAAGTTCAAACCAATCTAGACAAGCCAAACAACTCAACAGATAGCAACCCAAGTAGGCTAGGCAGCCCAGATAGGCTAAACAACAAACCCAGCCACGTAATGTAATTCAAGTTGAACTTTTTGATTTGATTATGTATATTTAGATTTAGATTATATTAGATTAAGATTAGGATATGGATTTAATTTGAATAATCTTTTAAAATTAAATCTCTTATCATTATCCCCATCTTGTAACCTAATCTTATCTAATAAGGAAAGGCTATCAACCTATAAATGTCTTCATTTCCTTTCATTGGTAACAAACCGCACAAAGAAATACAAAGCATTTTATTTCTCAAAAGCTCTTTTTCTTCTTTTTTTCTTTTACTTCTAATATTTTGTAGGTTTTAAGGCTTAATTAAGCTTTATTTTCAGAGTTTAAAGTTGTACGAGGTTGGACTTAAGTTCCAGCATGTGACAATTGGTATCAAAGCCAAGGTCAAGGAAGAGAGATAACATCGACGAAGTATCAGCTTGCACCAATCCTCCACCAAAGATGCAATAAGTTGAGTGACAAGATGTCCACTCTTAAAGGCTGAGTAGCCAAAATAGAGTTAGTCGTGGAGAAACAAAAGACAAACTCGAGGAATTTGAGGCCAACATGGAGGATTTAAGTCCAAAAACAACGAGCTTTGTGAAGAGTTCTAATCAACCCTTAATAAATTGATGGAGAAGTTGAACCATTGAGATGCAACATTAGAAGAGTTGGTTGAGTTGTTGTGGTAGGAGGTACAGGGGCTTAGGGACAAGATCATCGCACTAAAGGCAACCACAAGAGATAATGCACCAGCTACTCAATGGGGGACTTGTTTGAAAGTGCCCATACTTAAGGAATTCCAAGGCAAGACAGAAGCTACGGAGGTGGGGAATTTCCTAGAGAGCTTGGAGCAATACTTTAAAGCCATGGGCATCACAAAGGATGTTTTACAAATTAATTCTGTAACCATGTATTTGGAGTTCTAAACGGAGTTTTGAAAGCAATTATAACCTAAATACGCAAATAATGAGGCACATGGCAAATTCAAGAGGCTTACTAAAAAAGGTGAGGTAAGAGAATAAGTTAAGCAATTATTTGAATTATTTTTACAAATTAACGATCTTAATGAAAGAGAGGCATCCTTTTCTTTTATGGATGGGCTTAAACCATAGGCCAAGTTGGAATTTCAAAAGGAAAGTGTGCAAAATGTCACAAAGGCTATGACTATGGTGGAATCATTAGTGGATTTGTACAAACCTAACAATTGGCCTTTCTTTTCCAAGCCCAAGAAAAAGAGCAATGATAGTCAGAGGAAAAGGTTGACAAAAAATTACCATACCATCAAACCAAGGCAATCTCTAAATGAAAGGGCAAAAAAAGAAAACCTTTCAAATGTTTCTTATGCGCGAAACCACACTTGACAAAGGATTACCTCATGTGTAAAAAGCCTATAGCCATCATGATGAACGAAGAAGATCTAAGCAATGAAAGTGGCAACTAGCATGCAGAGAGACTCAATGAGTAATCACACCTAAAGAGCCTAGTATTGCACAAGGAAAAAGAGAAAAACCAATGTAGTGACAAGGAATGCCATCATCCACGGTCAGAGAGGCCTAGGAGTGCATTGACATTAGGCAGCATCATGTTGCACCTAAGGGAGCAACAAACAACAACAGAATTTTGTATGGTTTGAAATAGACCAAGATTAGTGATGACAAGACTACCACAAAAAAAGGCTAAGAAGCTCAAGACATAGGCATAGAATCGTTGAGACCAGCCAAGCACTCATGAGACCAACAAGCCGAGGCAAAGAAAGATTGGTCCACAACAAATGCTAAAGGAGACAATGCATTCCAAAGAAGTGTGTGGAAGCCAAAAGTGCACAAAACGAGGTCATTTAAGGCACAGATGTGCGAAAGGAGGACCGTAATGTAACAATACATCTCTCAACAATACCTTCGTTGCTAGATTGAGTGGGGGATGATGTCACGGCTTAAGAGTTCAGACTAGTATAGGCAGGCCAAGTAGCCTAAACAAGTCAAGCAACCCAATCAAACTAGGCAACCCAATCAAACTAGGCAACCCAGATTAGTTAGACAACAAGCTTAGCTCACATAGTGTAATTTGATTTGAACTTTTGGATTTGATTATGTACATTTATATTTAGATTATATTAGATTAAGATTAGGATTTGGATTTAATTTGAATAATCTTTTCAAATTAAATCTTTTATCGTTATCCCTATCTTATAACTTAATCTTATTTAACAAGGAAAGGCTATTAACTTATAAATACCCATATTCTGTTCATTGGTAACACACCCCCCAAGAAATACAAAGCATTCTATTTCTCAAAAGCCTTATCCCTCATTCTTTTCTTTTGCTTTTGTTATTTTGTAGGTTTTAAGGCTTACTTAAGCACTATTTTCAAAATTTAAGATCACATGAAGTTGGGTTTAAGTTTCAGCACATGACAATCTCAACTAAATTGGGAGTCTAGTTTAATTTACAAGGCTTTTGTGCCATCCCAATTCTTTCTCCCATTTTGGATCTTCTTATACTCTTAGGTTTGTTTTTAATTTTTGTTGATTTTTTTTAAATTTGATACGCTTTCGGTGAAACTTTAAAATTAGAGAGACAAATAGTACATTAGGTTAAGAAATTAATAAATTGATGTAAACTAAATTGATATGTGATAATATTTTAATTATATTTTTGAAATTTAAAAATTTGTTATTGATATATAAAATAATATTTTATTTGATAAAATTGATAAGATATGTGCTAGAGAAGTTGGGACCAGGGGATTTCATTCAAAGGTGATGGTTCATCCGACCCTCTTTCCGGTTAGCTCCTTATCACAGGTTCACTTTCCTTTGGAGAGTTAAAAGTTTGAATCACCTTCTTTAATATTTTGTTCAAGACAGAGTGCTACCTTGTTTAAAGGAAATTCAATGCCAATGCAACCTAAGTTAAAGAATCTAACTTACTGTACCTCAGACAAAGAACAAAGGTAATTCAAGCATAATCTACCAATTAATTGTAATACCCCGTACATTGATATAGTGGCTAATAAAGCTTATTGGATGCCAATTGAAGTTAATTATAATTTTTAAAGGTAGTGAAAGGTGAAAAGAGTATTTTAAAACAAAATATTTCACACGCGAGGAAATAATAATAAAATAATAATATTTTTATCTAGAAAGAATTTGAGAGGTAAAAAGTGATTCGGAAGTGAATTGAGGCATAATAAGGTATTTTGGATACCAAGGAGACAAGTGAAAAATTTTAGAATAAAATAATATTAAAATATTAATATTCTCATCGATGTTGAAATTTTTCGTGAAAGAGAAGTATATGGTCAATCTAAGTGGGGAAGACAAAGAACGAAGAAATTTTGGAGAAAAATAATGTTAATGGGGTTCACGTGTCTTTATTAAATAAAGATAGTGTGGGCAAATAATATTTTAAATATTATGGAAATACCACGTTGGAGTACAAACTTCATATTTCATTTGTACATGTGCAATAGAAGATAATAGAAGAAAATTAGAGTTAAAAGAGTATTGGGAGGACTAAATTGAAAGCATGAAAACCTTGGACGAGAAAATAGTAATTTTACCACAAAGCTTGGTCAAAGCTTCCTAAGGAAGCTTTGACTCCTCTTTTTGTTCCTCATGGCCGGCGATTATTATTGGAAATGTAAGGTTGTGTACAAAAAAAAAAGGAAGGAAAAGACAAAATTTTTACTATGCATTACTTTGACTAAATGAACAAGCTTTTACTTTCCTTTTTGGACTTTTCTTCCTTTTCCACTTGGCTGGGCAACTTGTCCTACTTTTTCTTCTTCTTATCTAAATGGTTCTAGAAACTTCACCTTTCCATCACTTTAATTTTTTTTTCTTTTTTGTTCTCTACAACAATTCTTTCTTTCTTTGTTTTCACTTCACAAACATGGCTTACTTGAAAGAAGAAAAGAAACCGTGCGCCAAGTTCAACTATTTTTTTTCATGCTTCTTCTTTTTCTCCTTCCTCCTCATGAATCATTTTTCGTTTCCTTCCTCCATAACCAAACCTTAGGAGAGAGAAGGAAATTTCTCTTCCTTTTTCTCTATTTTCCATTATATTTCACCTTTGCCAACACTTAAGCTTTTAGTTTCAAATTTTTATTTTTAAAACCAATAGGAATGTATATGTTTAATTCTTGAATTTTGGAATTTATGAATTTATACATATTTTCAGATTTTATTTATTAATTTCTTCAAATTCTTTTTCTTGAAAATATTAGGTTCTTTGTTGATCTTCATGCCCACAAGCTCACCAAGGTAAAGAATTTCTAGATTTGGAATAGTGGATATGATGGGTTTGAGAATTAGACTAGAATTCTAGATTGAAAAAAATTAGACTAGGATGTGATTTATCAAGTGCATGCTTATTAGAACGATTAAATTCTATTTTGTGATATATTTGAAGCTATTATTGTTTATTGGCAAATTTAGGTTTTAATGGTATTTCGAGACTGCCAGGATTAAGACTTTGTGGACGTTAGTCTTGTAAGGTGGCATTTTTAAGGTGAGTAAACTTGTATTAAAATGATTTTGGATAAATGCATATAGGTTTGAATGATTCACTTCAAATATTTTATTGGTTTTATTCTTAAAACGTGTATAGGAATAAGCCTTTGATAAAACGTTTTGCGTTGTGAAACGTAACTGTGATGAATCCATGTGCTCCTAATTTATGTTGATATATATATATATATATATAGATATATGATGTGTATTGATAAGTAATATTGTGTGATAACTATAACCGTGCGTGTGCGCGATGTGAGGGATACACATGCCAATAATGATGTGGGTGGGAGTGCGTGTGATGATAGTGAGGTGTGCGCAATGTGGGGGTTGTACACGATGATATTGAGGTGTGCGCGATGTGGGGGTTGCACATGATGACACTAGCTATGTGCTCGATGTGGGGGTTGCACATGAGCTGAGTGAGGCGGTGGTGGTGTATATACTTATATATATATATATATATTGTATATAGAGGTTTAGAATTAATATGTGATTGTTTGACTGTTGAATGCTGAGTTTCCTAAATGTTTTAGACTATTAAAAGACAGCATGGCATCGAGTTTTATTTATGATATATAAGTTGCATTGTTTTTAACAAAAGTGCATCATGTTTTAAAAACCTTCCATATCGTTTGCTTATTCCCTTCCTATGTTCACTTATTGAGTTTATACTCACATTTTTTAAAACTTCATGTTTTAGGTTTTCTGAGTTAAACGTGATTGGATCCTAGGACAAGGTGCTCCTCCCTATCTATTGCTCAGTAAGTTTAACATGACACTAAACGTTAGCAACCGTACCCAAAGTCACTCCGTTGACGGTTAAGGTCTAATTATGTGTATATGAATACTTAATGTGAAATGCTGAGATTCCTTTGTCAAGCTATATATGTATATTATGGTTGATGATGCCATTTTGAATGCATAAGCGGGTTTTATAAATTGTTTTCAAAAGAATTATATTTGAATATTACGAAATTTTAGATTTTATAGAAATATGGATTAATGTATAAGATAATATAAATACACTTACTAGGGTTTAATGGGCTGAGCCCATTGGACCCTTGCGTCGGTCATGGCCCAAGAATTAAGTTATGACATTAATTATGCTGTAAATAGGACATTTAAGTATCTAAAGCACACACACAGTTTCAGGCTAAAGAATCTCCTTGAAGATACTGTTCATCTATTTCATTGACACTTAACATAAAAATCTTCTTTTTTTTTTCAAAAAAACAACCAATCAAGAACTCTTGTGACAAGTTAAGCAAGCTAGTACCTTCATCACCACGTACTTTATGAGGAAAAGAAAAGTTGCATGAAATTGAAATTAATCTTGTCAAGGTGGATAGCAATGTCGAAAGCAATGTCAAAAGCTAGGGTGCAGACATCTTTACTAAAGCCTTGACTAAAGGCAAGTTCCAAGGCTTTACCAAAATTGGGATTAATTTCCAAAGTTTATAAGAATAAGAAAAAGAAAAAAAAAGAATGTTTAGCTTTTGCCTACTATAGGTAGCAACTAGATGTGTTCAGAATTTGGATATCAACAGTTGTGAAGAAGCTAAATTTAACTTAACAGTTGATATCTCTTTGATTGAGGTAAGATTCGAGTTTGTTCTCTAACCCTTTTTCAATTTCCTCCCAAATATACCAACAAAAAAGTAAGAAAGTGAAAAAAAAAGATTTTATAATTGACTTCTGGATTATTATTTTCTATGGTTGGTGGAGTTTAAAGACTCCTCATATTAATAAAATATTAATAAATTAATATAATATATAAAAAGACATGTAGTACTATTTCAACTCCACCCGCGGGACAGTGCGTAGGACAATAGTTTTCAAATCGTTTTTTCCTAATATTTTTTACAGGTGATCGGATATTATGCTTCGTACGTTATTTAACATCTCAAACCCACACCCGTAAATGGAGATTGCTGTCACTTTGTTCTTTTTCTTTTGCATCTTTGTATTATTTATAAGATCAAATCGTTGTCATATTCACTGATGAATCACGAATGCTTAACTTTAAAATAATGTTGGACAAACGACTTGGTGAAATTGGCAGGATCTGCTATAGCACGTAATGAGTGGTACAGAAAGCAGAGAGCCGAGAGAGCAAGAGTGGGTATTTCTAGAGAATTTGCATGCGTGTGGCAAGTGATGACAAGGAAAAATGAGCGGTAAGATGATGTCCAAAATGACTTTAGTTCCCTTTCATTTCTTTCTACTGACATAGAATCAATAACTAGTAATTAATTTTTATAATAGTTGTAAATTTTACATACCTATTATGCAGGCGAATGATGATAATCAATGTATTTAAAATTAATAAATAAACAAATATAATATTTAAAAAATTAAATTATTAAAAAAAATTTAAATAAATTATTATTTTTTTATTATATTCAATCAAATTTTTATATTTTTATTTTAACTCAAATAAACCTTTATAATTAACAAATAATTAATTATTATTAATCAACAACGTGACACAAATATAAAAAAGTAAAAAGTATTACATAATTATGTTATTATGTCACATCAACAACATATCACATCTACATGTTACATTATCGTCTATTATAATATATTAACATATCACATCAGTGTCAAATGATATAAAATAAAAAATAATATTTTGATTAAATTAATCATTAATTATAAAAAATTATTTGAATCAAAATAAAAGTATAAAAATTTATTTGATTTAAAATAAAAATATAAAAACTTGATTAAATATAATAAAGGAATAAAATTTTATTTAAATTTTTTTAAATAATTTAAGAATTGTTTTAGCTAATAAAAGTAATAGAGGAGATCTCAACCCATACAAAATATCTGAACATGAAAAGAAACACATGGAGAGTAAGACGTAGAGATAAAGATAATTACAAAATTATTTAGATTGAAGGGAGGAAAAGTTAAAAAGAAATAAAGCTTAAAGGTTTACAAAGACAACGTTCGGGGGCGGGGGGGGGGGCCGCGAGAGGTTTGCGCGGGGGGGTGGTGTTTAAAGTAGGAAACTTTTTTTTGTAAGGAAAGAGGTGACACCACCTCACCCTTTCTAATGAAGTACGAGAATTTTATTTTTTAAGGAAAGAGCTTACTAGCTAGACAAGTTACAAATATGGAGGAAAGTGGAAGCTCACATGTTTCCAATTTATAAAGCGAGCCAATCCTTTTTAAAGCAAACAAGCTAAGTTTTTTACCCTCCAAACTCATATTATTGATGCAACATTGTTGTTCTAGCCGCTATCCCTCAATTTAGGGTGACAATAGCACAATTAATAATAAGATGGCCTGAGCTCATCAACGCTGAGTGGAGTCAAACTCTGAACATTTTTTTACTAGTATCAATCACATCTCTGCTGAAAAGTATGAGCATTTCATATATTGAAGAGATTGTAAAAACCTTACAATTATAGGTTTGGAGTTGGACAGAGGAAAAAGAGAAAGTAAGAGATATGTTTGATAAATCTAGAACGGTGTTATCTTCCTGAGAACTTTCATTGTGGAAAATATCATCATCAAAGGGCCAAAGCCATTTGCCATATATTTCAGTCCCATCAGTCAGTGATGTGTAATGCACTCCAGTACAATTTCTTCTTGAGTATCCGGATTTTGTTCATTTGTTAACCCTTTCCCATCTTCTCTCTTCTTCCCCCACAACACACTATAAAGACCTCCCACCAGCAGGACAACCCCACCAACACTGCATCAATGATTTGCAAAATATGTGGAACTTTGTCAATTTTCATATGCTGATAAGCTATTGTATCAAATAATTGGAAAATGACACCTAATGAATGGTCATGATTACATATTAATGTAATATGTATGAAATTTTTATTTATATTAAATATAATTTTTTTATTTTTTTTATATCGACGTTGTATGTGTGTATGCATACATGTTCGTATAAATTAGAAAAGGAAAGTAATAATATGCACCTTCCCCAGTGAAGTGTTTCCTTCCACAAGAATGCAGAGAAGATGGCTGTTATTACAAGAGCTAATGGAGTGAAAATTGCTGTGAAAACTGGACCTTTCTTCTCTATAGTCCAGACTTGCAGCCAGTATGTGATGCCAGTGACAATTACACCCTGCCATGATCATTTTACAGTCAGCTAAAGACGCTAATAATTAATCTCTACTAGAAGCTCTGTATTTACATACATACATACATATATATATATATATATATATATAATAACAAGGCCTTGGTCTATTGGTAAAAGAATATGCTGCGTCTCCGGAAGTCCATATTTCCTACTTAGAGAAGCACCCATGTTGTAGTGAAAAGTAGTGCAGGTGTTACAATCACTATAGTTTGATTTGATAGGCTCAACAATTGAAAGGATTTCTATCATTTAATGCGACAATTTTATTCTGTAGGACTTCTTTTCTAGGACATGCCATTGAAAGTGATTTAGAGAAGAGATGCTAGATTTTTTTCTCTAGGCTGCTAAAAAGGAAACTAATACTTGGTTTGATGATATTCAAGTTATTTCAACAAATTAAGTGAAGCCTTCATATGATTGTTATAGAGGAAAATTTGATTGCTGTTTTTGGCATAACCTGCTTGTAAAGACTATTTAATTTTATGGATTTACTAATTATTAACCGTATTATCGTGTGGTGATAATGGGTGAGATTAACATACACAATACGCTACAGAGAGAAGATGAACATCCCAGCCAAGCCTCCACGCTGATGGATTTCTCTCTGCTGCAATGGCCCAAAAAGTAGATTGTGTGCAGCTAAAGAAGCATTGTAGAGCAGTAAGGCGTATTTTGGCTGGATATTGCTTAACTATGCGACCCTAAAATTGAAAACAACAAGTAGTCAAGAAAAACATAAAGAAGACGAGGGGAAAAACATGGGGCAGAAAAGGTATAATGAATAAAAAATACAGTATGTTAATTCAGATCAACCTGCAAAACAAGCCACAGAGACCACGCTGTATTGGCGGCAAGCATGATAAGAGAACCTTTTATCCACTCTCCAATGGAGTAACTATTAATCGGAGAGTCTGCAGTTTGCTGTTGAGTTGCAGGATACCAGTTCATGAACTTTATAGGTGGCCCCTTAACAAAAGCAAACACCAAGGCTCCAGAAAGACTGGTTACTGAACCGAACACCTTGGCAATTCCTGGCAGTTGTCTTATGGATATGCTTTCCATCCTGAAATATAATATTCATAGTCAATCCTTCAGTGGGAGAGATCTTTAATATTTTTCCTTCATTTTCAGAAATAGTATGTTGTCTTATGGATATGCTTGCTGGCAATTTGTTTTCTTAATATACCTTAAGCAAACGGCAATGATAAAGGTGAGGACAGGAATTGTGTTGGTGGTGGCAGCAGCAAATGTTGCAGTGGTGTAGTTGATTGCAACATAGTAGAGATTTAAACTCAAGGTGAGCCTGAATTTTGCATATAAGGACTGTCAGAAAATTCAATCATGCATTAATATTGAATTGTGGCATCAAATGAGATCCAGTTCATACCCACACAAGGAAATCAAGAAGATCTTGCAGAGTAAGTTGTATGATAGGGAGGTCTGCTTACTGCAATTAAAAGTTTCCCAAACCAAAAATGAGAAAAATGGAAAGGACTGAGGCTTAATGTAAATAAGAAATATTATGTACTTCAAGTAACCTTTCAAGGAAGAAAGCGAATGGAGCTAAGGCGACAGTTGCAAAGGCTTGCCGATAGACCACAAACACATAAGGGTTCATTCCTTTGGCAATTGCTGCTTTCGAAAATAAGGCCATGCCCGCATATATAAACTGTACAAAGAGCATTGCAATGTAAGGCTTATGGTTCTCCATAACCATTGCATATTTAATTAAACTCTTCATGCTGTAATGTCTCTTACCCTCCCTTCTGTGAGTCTTCAATTGATAAGGTCTTCAATATATAGAGAGACCAAGCACTCACAAGTCCTCTTAAGCACTGTTCTGTTTTTTATTTTTTTCTGCATAAATGTCGATTCTTATTTTACACTAAATTGGAATGAGATTTCTGCTTCAACCAACAATTGATAAATTTTGAAAGCACTCATTTTAGGCTTGTCATGGTGGCATGGAGGACCACTAGAAAAACACTTTTGCCCTACTTTTCATGACTCAAAGGAAACAGCAGCATGGGTTAGTGAACAGTAGAGTGAAATATGCTTTTCCTGACTATCTGCTATCAGCACACGTCTTTAGCAATTCAAATGACTAGCATCTAATCTTTCAGAAAACATAAAAAGCTTGCTTAATGACTAATGTGCAAGCCTTTTACCTAAAAAACTCCCCCCGCCCCCTCTCTCTCTCTCTAAACATTGCTTGGTGGTAAAGGATAGACATCCAAAGGCATATATATATATGGCTAAAAGCACCCGCAATTTTGTCATTAATGATTTGGAGCACTATGAATTTAAGTGATGAATGTTGGAATTCTCAAATGAGCAGTACTTTTCATTTTAATTAAGATGAGACCCTTCTCTAAGTTCTCTATCTAGATTTATAAATCTATGGTAATTACCGTATGCGCAGTTTCTCTGAGGAAAACAATAAGGCAAGCTATCACATCATTTTTAGTACTCAAAAGAACCACAAAGAAGGTTGAGTGGATATGCACTAAGCAAAAATCAGACCAATAGTACAAGATTCCATTACTCAGAAAGTCTCCAGCCAGCAGGTGTTGCGTTTTATTCTTTCAGTTCGGAAAACAAGGTAATTAGAAGTTATATTCAGGGATAGTGCTTTTACAATTGCAAGGACTAGGATCTGTTAAGATATGTTATTGCTTTTGCTTTCAAATCCTCATAGGGTATAGGCTAGGCTAGGCTATACTTCGTTGCTTTTGGAATGCTACCCGACAAGAATCCATTCTAATGTCGAGAGAAAGAGTCCATGCCAATGGCTCTCAGAGATCTTTTTGCATGACGAGAAAAAAATTAAAGGACAGGCTGAAAATTTAAACTTGTGGTAATGGCCATGCACTTTCGAGCCTGGATTGCTCTCAAATTTCAACCACAAAAATGTTTCTCTTGAGTTTCATTCAGGATAAGGCATACTGACATTTGTTAATACAAAGATCTTCCCACATGATGTTTCTGACATATTTAACACATTGATCAATACTCTTAGCAAGGTTGCAGCTTTTAAGTCTAGTTCAGAGTTCCTTGGCATGTGGGAAAATCTAGAAAGTGAGCTAACCATTACAACCTTGTCTGTTTTTCACTACTTAACCTCGTTGAGTTGATCTTGCCATGCATACTTCCAAGCACCTAGTACCCCAAATTGCAGTAATGATGCGCTATAAAAGGCAAACGATAAATACATCCTGATGACCCATAACTAGCTAATCTTGTCTGATAGCTTGCCTGCTTGTCATTAAAAAAATTCAGACCGGTTAAGATCTTGCAACTATTGTCGTGCACCATGATATTCCACGGTCTTTTTGCTTTTGATGAATAAAATCATTACTTAATCTGATTTTTTGTCTAAAATGTTACTTAATCTGATTAATCATTATAAGCTTTGTCAAATTTCTATTTATCATAAGATAAACCCCCCAGTTTTATGATCTTGCACTTAAGCCCCAGTTTTAAGTATATCTTACCACTGCATGAACCATTGTAATATTTACTAGTCTATGGAAAAATCATTAACAAGAAACAAGCTTTTCTGGTGAGTATGACAAGCCAATGGTTCAGTGCATATCCTCTTAATAAAAAATGAGCATGTGACCTTATTGCAAAGATGCCATAAAGGTGGAAGCCGGTTTCACGTCCTTTTCCAGATATTAGACATGTGTTCTTTTAATTTGACAACAGTTTAAATACAGAGCTACTGGTTACAGACAAGAATGGTACCATTCCATTACAAGCCACCAAGGTAAAGCTAAAGCACGCCCCATGTCATGATTTGTTGTCACATCTTATTTTGTGAGGAGATATGACCATGCATGGACCCAGACAGATATAGGCCGTTAGGCCCAAGCAAGTCTTATTCCATTCATTTATTAAATATTCATAATCTTGTGCGAAAGCTTACATTCAATAATCCATGCACATATATTGTAATCACATGCATGTACCCATAAACAACATTTCATTATTATAGAATTTTTCAATATAAACAATGTAAGTGCAATAATCTCATACATCATTAGATTGCCATAATCCCATGCACAGTATCTTATAAACATTTATCAACACCTTCAAGTGTCCATGCAAGCTCTCAGGCCACCTTTACACGTTCATCCATAACATTCATGAAGTAATTGCCAACCATTGGCTACATTATCATAAACTTGCTCAAAATATATACACTACAAAAAATTTACCTTTCCGTTGGAAATAGGCCTTTTTCCGTTGGAAATGTTATTTCCAACAGATTTCAAACGAAAAATTCCATTGGAAATTTCGTCAATACAAGCCTTGTGGGTAATACTTTCCGTTGGAAATCCGTTAGAAATTTCCAACAAAAAATTCTATTGGAAATTTGTAAAATGTCGATTATTTTTTAGAAATCCGTTGGAAATTTTCAATGGATTTCCAAAGGAAATTCCGTTGGAAAATAATTCCGTTGGAAAAGGCAATTCCAACGGAAATGTTCCAACGGAAAATTCTATTGGAAATAGAAAAAATCAGTTGGAAAAATTCTCGTTGGAAATAGTATTTCCAATGGAAAAATCAATTGGAATTTTTTCCGTTGGAAAATGGAAAATTCCAATGGAAAAACATTTATCATTTCCAACAAAAATTTCCGTTGGAAAAATATTTTCAACGGAATTTTTCATTGGAAATATAATAACCTATTATTTTGATAATAAATTTTCAAAAGAAATTACAAATTTTCATTTCGATACTAAATTTAATTCCGCATTTGAATTGTAAAATATATAAAAGAAATACACATTATAGAATTGAGATTCAAGTCTAAACATCTAATTACAAATTGCACTAAACACACAATATATAAAATAGTTGGATACATATGAATATTAAACATAACTATATTAAAAAGTATCCAAGTGTTCCACTGAAAATTATACATCATATGAGGGAATTTTTTGTTCTTACTTGTCAAGTCTTGAAGGTCCCGCATAGCCAAGGGTTGAACGCGCATTACTCATGAACATGGTTTCCATACGTGTCATAAATTCACTCATGCATTCCGCCATTACATTTCTCATTTCTTCATGTATTTCCCCACGTATTTCCTCACGTATCTTATTCAAGTTTTATGCAAGATTTTCCACTTTTTCTTCCAATGCATTTACAGGACTGTTAAAGTTTGAGCTGATAGGGCCACACGCAGACTCAAATGTTGCTACATTGTGTTGTGTTCCAGTAAGTAAAGCTGTAGCAGGGACACGAGTGCCAAACCCATACACGTGAGTGCGTGTAGTCTCCTTCCCTCCAATTGCTTCAGTCCAAGCATGCAGATTGAATTCTGGGTAAGAAGATGAATCATTGCCATACTTCTGCGATAGTACAGAATTATACATTTCCTACATAAAAACCATACTTAATGATTAATATTAAAGTAGAACATCAACCTTAAAGTAATAGTAAAAATTAATCAATTTTTACTTACACTCATAGATTTGGACTTGTTATCAATAAAATCACCATGACCCCTTGAGTGCTTATGAGTATGGTTGAACACTTCCAAGAAGGTAACATCTCATTTCAGCTCAATTGCCTGAATTTATTAACAATTATATACAGTCAATCATAATCGATATATATATGTATATATCCTGATATTTATAACATGTAAAGCAAAACCGAAATCCAACTACTAAACTTACAATTTAAATGAAATTGATGGGAAAACATACATATAAATTTTGAGTAACATTAATTCATACCATCCTTTTTGCATGTACCACAAATGGAACTGAACCTCCAATGTGCTTTGGAATGTTTCTTTCTTTTGGCGTTAAACGATTTTCCCTTGCTTTTCTCGATTTGTTTTGCCATTCTTCTATACCACATACTGTATCGATCAGGGTGTCCCATATTTCATTTATGATCCATTCCCTCGACATGCCTCTGCATTCTATAATGTTGTTAGTTTTGGCTTTAGTCATTGCTTTATGCCTTTCTTCTGAAAACATGTCTTTTAGTCGATCGGAACAAATTTTTTCCCATATGCGTCGAACTAAAACATCTTGATGTCCATACCAAACACATTTTTCCTACAACATAATGTAATAGCGTAATTTAACAAAGTTATACAAATTAACTTAGGAAAAAAAATGCTTAATAAATGAATAACAAACATAGTACCTGAAATTTTTGAAACATTAAGTCTTTGATATCATTAGGGACTTTCCTCCATGTTGACCATGGACTATGAAAGCGATTTTTGATGATCCTTGTTTTGTAGATGTGACCCCTCTCTCAAAAAAAGTGCTTGTAAAATATTTCAAATAATTGTATATATTAAAATTAAAAAAATTAAAAATTTCGTTGAAAAATATAACAAGTTTAACAAGATAACATACCTATCCCCAATAGGAGTTCTACAGAATTTGTCCGATGGATCTACAAGAGTTTGCAATCCTACACTGGGCCCCCTACCTCTTAATTTTGACGATGTTTCATTTGCATTTCCACCTAAATCAATAGATGGGGATCTTGTAATATCATATGTAGATGTCTCATTTTCTACTTGCTCTACAAATGCATTGTACAAAGATTGTGTCTCAAATGGCACATCATTATTCTCCTGTTGCACTTGTTGTGGAATGGATACATCATAACACGCTTGGGAACTTGTCGGCACAACCATACTTGCCGATGCATATGAAGACCTAGGTCTCGGTTTTGATTGCTTCCCTTTAACCATCGTTCCTGCAATATTGTATTGTTAAAATCCCATTTAGCAATTATTATAAATATGATTATTATTATTATTATTATTATAACCGAATAAAAAACATCAATTCACAGCAATGACACATATAATTCTTAATTATTAGACGTAAAGCAACAATTATATATTAACTAATTTCAACATTTATATATTGATTTTAACTCAAACGTTATAATTTTACATCATGTCAAAATACTTTAATATTATAAAATTAAAGTTAAACAATACCGTAAAAAGAAAATATGAAATCAATATCGTACATGCCTGCCATCATCATTCACTTCCTGAATAATCAAACTCATGTTCTACATTATTATCACTATCATCATTATAAGTTTCACAATCGTCTTGCTCCACAAGATCTTCATCTTCCTCTTCATCTTCATCTTCATTATCATCTTCATTATCTTATCTTTCCATGTCATCTTCTTCATCTTCATCTTTATCGATATCATTTTCTTCATCCTCAATCAATAGATTAACCTCTTCATAATCACCACTAGCTAACTCTTTTAAATCCACTTCTTTTGATGGAGTACTACTAATTGAATTGGACACATCTTCTTGGTATACTCCTTCATTCAAATCACTTTCATTTTCTCTATCACCACTAATAAGAATTTGAAATCTATTCCTAGTTTTTGTTTTAAATATTGCCCACCAATACGTCAATCTCTTCTTCTTGATGAATAACTATTATAATAAACTTGGTGAGCTTGGGCAACAAAAACAAATGGCTCATTACTGGCCAGTATTGAGTTGTATTTCACATCAACAAGACCATGCAATCGATCTACCTTTATTCCTTTGTCAGTTTCAAACCAATGACACTTGAATAGAACAACTTTGTTTCCTCTACCAAAATACTCCAACTCGATTATATCCACTAAGATGCCATAAAAGTCACGTTCATGATCATTGTAAAAACTCCCTTTTATGCAAACCCCACTATTCATTGTCTTACGATTTGGTTGTAATCTAAGGTGTGAAACTTGAAATCATTTACAACATATCCACTGTAACACCTTATCATATGTCCGGGACCATAAGAGATTTCAATTATACGTGGTCTATTTCCTCATTATGCTTTGCAACCTACGAACATGAGATACAAGAGAATAAAATAATAAATTACATAATTTATTCGTCAATGATATCACTTGTATGTTAAGGAAACTTACATAATTTTTAAACCATTTAACGAATCTCGCATCACGTACTTTCTCCAATTCATCTTCCGAAATGTCCACAACATCTCCCTTCACAATTTCATCAAATATCCTATCATCATATCCACGACTACGTGATTAACTTCAATCTTATTATAGGGTATTAACAAGTTAAAATAGTAATGGTACTTACTTTATATGAGAGCATCTTTTCACAATTCATTAAAACATATAACTCAGTAGCATAAAACTCATCCTCATCTAAAAATCGAGATTTATCTAATAGACCGAAAGCTCGCCCCAAGTGAGTGAAAATTGAAAGACGACCCATAGAGTCCACTTCTCCCCCATCATCATTACGTGGCACTCTTTTACTCTTATTCGCACAGTAGGTTCAAAATACCATGAGCAGAACGAGGATACTTCCTCGATAACATAAGCCTCACATATAGATCCTTTAACAGAGGCACGATTTTTTACTTTCTTCTTCAACTGTTGCAAAAACCTAACAACCACAATATTCATCAATCTTATGATGTACTTTAAACTCTTCAAAAGAATTATATGAAAACAAATAACAATTATATTACTTCTCAAATGGATACATCCATCGATACTGAACGAATCCACCAACCTTAGCCTCTTAAGGTAAATGAATCGACAAATGCTCCATACAGTCAAAAAAACCTGGAGGAAATATCTTCTCTAGTTTGCATATAGTTTCACATATTTTTTCTTGCAATGTTTTCATATGATCAACAAGTATTTCAGTTGCACACAAATCCCTAAAAAAGTGAGATATCTCAGTAATTGAATCCCAAATTGTTTGAGGCAACATATCATAGAAGATAATTGGGAGCAATCATTGCATAAAAACATGACAATCATGACTTTTCATCTCATAAAATTTTCCATCAATCTCATTAACACACCGAGAAATGTTTGACGCAAAACTATATGGTAATCTCAATTATTTAACCCAAGCATAGACATTTCTTATTTCCTCTTTATTTAATGTGTACGCAGCCTTAGGTTTGTACAGTTTTTCATTATTTTTCACCAATTCCAATTCTGACCGTTTGCAATACACATTCAAATCTTGTCGTGCCTTTATGTTGTCCTTTGTCCTTCTTTTAACATCTTTCACTGTGTTGAGTATATTCTCAAAAAATTACGTTCAATATGCATAACATCTAGATTGTGATGAATAAGAAGCGTACGCCAATAAGGCAGAGCTCAAAATATACTCTTTTTCACCCAATTATGACGAACACCATATCCTGAACTCTTTCTCTCACCACATTTTGTTTCGAATGGGAGATGAGGAAGTGAATTCAACCGTGTCAATATTTCCTCGCCTGAAAATTGAGGAAATGGTAAGCCATGTTCAACTCTTTTTTTAATAAATGTGTCTCTCTGCCTCCTAAAAGGATGATTAGCTCGCAAATATTACCGATGACAATCAAAGAAATAAGGTTTCCTACCATGTTCCAATATGAAAGATTTAGAATGTTCCATGCAATATGGACATGATAATCGTCCATGTGTACTCCACCCTGACAACATACCATAAGTAGCAAAATCATTAATTGTCCACAATAATGCTGCCCTCATATGAAAATTTTGTTTCCTATATGCATCATAGGTCATAACACCTTTTGTCCACAATAATGTCAACTCATCTATCAAAGGCCTTAAGAAAACATGTATATTTTGACTTGGACTTTTCTTACCCGGAATAACCATGTTAAGAAATATATATTGTTGTTTCATACACATCCATGGGGGTAAATTATACACACAAAGCATTACTGGCCAAACAAAATAAGGTTTGGCAGTCGATCCAAAAGGGCTGAAACCATCAGCACATAACCCGAGTCTTACATTTCGAGGTTCCATTGCAAAGAATTCATATGTGCGGTTGAAGTGCCGTCAAGCCTCACTATCAACAAGGTGTCTAAGGAATTCATCATCACTTTGGTGTTGCGCATGCCATGTCATATGTTCAGCAGTTTTACATGACACTTGAAGCCTTTGAAGCCTCGGTATAAGTGGCAAGCAACGCAAAATCTTGTAAGGAATTTTCTTCTGCCTTCTCACACTTGAATTCTTTTGTTTATACAAAGGATGTCCACATACCATACAATGCTCAAATGTAGCCGTTTCCTCACAAAATAACATGCAATTGTTCTTGCAAGCATGAATTTTGATATATCCCAAACCAAGCTTTGCTACCTTCTTCTTCATCTTATAAAAGTCGATAGGTAAATTCTCATCAGATAGCAACATATTTTTTATTATCTCCAACAGTTAATCAAAACATGATTCACTCAAATTGTACTTCGTCTTAACATTTAAAAGTTGCGACACAACTAAAAGCGTTGTGTGCTTTGTGCAACCTACCCACAAAGGTTCCTCTGCATTGCTTAACAAAGAGTAAAAGGTAGATGCATTTGGATTGGGATCTTCTTCCACAAAGCTTGACTCATTTTCAAAACCATGGTTGAAAGCAACTTCAGGACGCATAACATCCCTAACCATTCTAGTATATGGATTTTCTATTTCATCTTCATATGTAGGTTCTCAAAAAGCAGCATCTCCTTCAAATCTAAAAGATGGTTCAACTCTAGATCTACTTCTTGATGATTGTCCAACATCATCTTCCCCATGTAAACTCCAAATTGTGTAAGCCCTAGTAAAACCCCAGTTTAGGATGTGTTCTGTTACTATATCGTGTGCAAGGGCATCTAATTTTATTCTTCCATATAAATGTAGTCTTCAAACATGCAAAATTAATGAATTCAGTAACTCCATTTACAAATTCAGATATAATGAATCCATTCTGTAATCGATGGTACATCCAAGAGCGTTGTCCCGACATTATGTAATCCTAAGTGTCATAGAATATCATTATCAAGACTAATTTGTATTGTTGGTTACAAAACAATTTGTTAAACCCTACATTCCAATATGTATTTTATATATAAATATTCAAAATTACTTTGTAAAATGCATAGTAACCCTTATATTATAAATTATTGCATACATGAATTATGAAAATACCAGAAGATGGTTTATATTTAGTTGCACATTAAATTGCTTTAATTAGAGATTCACATTGAAGTTAAACAGTATGACTGTACATTAAGTTTTAATTGAAATTATATATACCTGATGTCTAGCGTTTCTTTTAAATATCATTAACCCATGTAGTTTTCAATTTATTACAATTTTCAAAAAATATGAAATTTGTCTATTATTTCATACGATTTGAAATATTTTATTTTGAAATTTAAAATTGGGCTATAAATTCAAGCGTAAAATTATAAGACTTAAAAGTGAAAATTATAATTAGGGCCTTAATTTTATTTGGGCTTAAGGTAAAATATGTTAATTGCTTTTGATCTTTATGCGCTAATAAGATATTAGGCTAGTCGGCTAGATGATTCAAATTGCATTAAAATATAAAAAACATCATATTTATTTATGTTTTTAAATTATTGATAAAAATTTTAACTAAATTTTAATATTTTTATTAAGTTACATTAACGTCTTGTACTTTAACTTATAATATAACAACATTATATGATACTATTATTTATATAATAAAAATAATTATGTCTAACAATTGTTTCCAATGAACTTTGGAATGTCATGTGTATGTATATAATGTGTCAGCGTTGTTACGTCACTTATAAAGATAAGTGATTTTTAATTAATGATCATTAGTGAATGGTATTTCATAAAAACTTATTTCATTTAAAAAGAAAATATAAATGATTAATTAAACATAATTAAAAATAAAAATTATAATTTATTTAACAATTATATTTTGGTTTTTAATTTAATTCATTTATAATTCGTGAGAACATGTTTAATCCAGGCTTTTAAAAAAAGTTTAATTATATGACCTAAATGCATTTTATCCTCCTATATCTGAGAACTTTAAAAGGTTTAATATATTTTTATGACTTATTAATTCTCCATTGAAACATACACGTAGTAGGTGATAAGAAGCCATAACATACAAACAATTTGGACTTTAATTGTTCAGTGTTTAGCGGTGGTTGTGTATTGTTGGTCCCAAAGTGAGTGCTAGAAGGGGGTGAATAGCATTATCTCGGCTCTTTTGCAAGATTGAGACTTGATCTTAAAACAAGGAAAGCAAATCTAGAGAGACAATAGACAAAGTATCTATAGTGGTTCGATCCAAGACCTACATCCACTACCTTGATTATCCAACCAAGGATTTTCAAACCAAACACTAAAAACGGTGGAATTCACAAGCTTCCACCAAGCTTTTACAATGACTTTTCCAAGGCTTAGCCACAACCTTTACACTAGTTTTTCACGGGCTCAACTAAAACCCCAAGGTGGTTTTTCAAGGTTCAACCACAACCTATCACTAGTTTTTCCCAAGCTAAACTAGAACCCCAATGTGGTTTTTCAAGGCTCAACCACAACCTTTACACTAGTTTTTCATGGGCTAAACTAGAACCCAACACCCAACTTTTCAAGGCTAAGTTGGAACCTATAAGCATCCAAGCAAACCTTGCTTGATGCAAACACTTAGAGTGAAACACTCAATTTAAGAATACAAAGAAGAGAAGAGAAAGTACCTATTGATCACACAGTTGATCTAAGTGGTACAAGTTTAAGTACTAAACACAATTGCTAAAGTAGGCGGTTGAGTGCACTAAAGAGTACAAAGGATTTGTAAGTTTTCTACTCTTTCTTGGCTTGAATATGATGGAGTCTTTGTTAATGAAGCCAAAAGTTAATTTTTTGGCATTTGAAGATCCTTTTATAGTTGGAGAGGCGTGTCTGATGGCTGTTGGGACATTTATGACTGTTAGAAACGGTTTTGGGAAGATTCTAGCCGTTTTTCTGTCTTGTAGTGGCTTGGTGGATGTTGCAGACAAAGAGCACTTAGTTGACTAAAATTTTTTCCTTGGTCGACTAAGTTGGGTCTATTTCAAACGCAGATTCTAGAGACCATTTAGTTGACTAACCCATTTTCTTGGTCGACTAACTCGATTCTATTTCTCACTAAGCTTCACCCTTTCACTTATCCACTTTGACTTTTGTTTAACCAATGATCTTCCTTGTTTCACTAGAGAGCTTCATCAATATTAATCTTCTTTGTTCCTTATCCAAATCACATATTTAGGTGTTCAATAGGAAGATTGACATATTGTCTCATTTATGAACATTTGCCCTGCAAACTTAGTTAGAAATATTAAACACAAATGACATGGGAATGTTTTATTATCATCAAAAACTAATGGAGCCAACAATCTCCCCCTTTTTGATGATGACAAAACATCCATTGGTTAACAACATCGTGTCTATTTAATTCCTTTTTCAGTTTCTGTAGAAAATGAAGATTACTCCCCCTAAGTTCATGCTCCCTCTAAGTGTGTGCATATCTTTCATCTATTCCAGCAAGTTTTTATCCAAGTTATGTTCCTAGTGACATTGTGCATACTTGCCTTGGATAGGAAATGTTCATATATGCAAGTTTAAGAGCAAATGACATGTTGACAGATTTTATCAGTTATCTATTTTTGCAAATTTCTGTCAACTGTTTATAATTTCCAAATTTCATCATGTTAGCTCCAGATTTCATTCAAACTATCATTTTTCTAGCAAACTCTTATGAATCATTATCCATATGTACTCAAACACATATTCAGCTTTGCATTATCATGTCAGAAGTGATTTATCAGCATAATTGTTCAATATTAGCACAATATCAGAAAATTACAGTAGTATCAGCAGAAAATTTTGAGCAATGCTTCACAATGACATAGATATCATTTTCAGAGTTCAAGAAGCATAGATAGATGTCAACAAGCATATTTCATACATCTATAAAGTCAGCCAAGATTAATATTCAATGTTTGAATGCCATTATGGCATAAATATCCAACAAAACAATAATCAAAAATTTATTCCAGAAATACCCCTAGACCTGTTTTTGATATCTATCTATCTTAGAAGTTTGGTACCTCTACTCTTATGATTTTTTGTTTTCCTTGTTGTTTTCCCTAAAGGTCCAATACCTCTACCCTCAGATTATTTTATTTTTTTGTGTAATTACTACTCCTCTTTTTTTATCATCATCAAAGGGGGGTTTTGAGAGATCAATCCTCAAAAGGAGATGGTGTGGATTCAAGGGACATGGTTTGTTCCCACCAAGGATTTAGAGGAACAGGAGAATGTGGTCTTAAAGGAGGCTAAGTAGATGCTGCAAGGGGTTGCTAAGAGGACTGTGGAGGTGTCTATGTAGCTTGTTCAAGAATGGCCTGATCAGAGACTTCTATAGGGGCTTGAGGAAAGCTTGCAGGAGGTACTTTTGCTTTCTCTGCTAATCTTGAAGACTTCCTTATTCTCGAAGCTACAGATTTTCTAGTTGTCTTTTTCTGTTTTATGGCAAGTGGTTGAGGCTTAGTTGCTGAAGCTGCATCTTTTGTTTTTCCTTTTCTTTTGCTTTTTTCTGCAGCTTGCTTTTCTGAAGTCATTGCTTGGGCAGCTTGAGCTACTGTTGCCTCTTTTTCTGCTTGCTCTTCTCTTACCATCTGATAGAAGAGTCCCATGACAAACACTTCATTAGAGTGATGAGGTGATGCTTCTTGTTCAGGATGTGATGGAGGCTGATGCTCAGGAAAACCAAGTGGTGAACCAACTACCTCAATGCCTTGATCAGATGTTTCCTTTCCTGCTGAGGTGGTTTGGTGAGGTTCTTCAAGTTCTGGTTCAAGGTCATGGTGACCAAGGCTTGCACTTTGGTAGGTTGATCCTTCAGTTTGAAATTCAAGGCTTGCATCTTGGAATTTAGAACCTTCTGGTTGTAAGGCTGATCCTTCAGCACCTTGTCCTTCTGGTGCCATGCCCTAAATAGCAGAGGAGTCAGCATCAGCACTTCCAGATGGTATTTCAGATTTTGCTTTCAGGCTAGCTTCAATCTCATTCATTCTTTCCTCAATTTTTGTAAACTTTGCTCCTTAATCAGTGAGCTTGGCATCCATTCTCATTAGCAGATTGAACATTACCTCATTGGAGAATAGAGAGGCTGTTATTTCTAGTTGTGTGGGGGCTGTCTCTGGCTGAGTTTGCACTGAAGTGATCTTGGAGGTCTTACTGAAGATGTCCCCATACACCTTGTACCCATCTTGGTTAAGCTTCTGTCGCAACGTGCTGGTCGGTGGAACCCTCCCGCCAGACGCGGACAAAAACAAAAGAAAATTAGGAGTCGCCACCAATCGTTTCTTGTAGGTGCGATTGGTCACCTATTGACTCGGTTCTAATCGATGAAATCCTAAATTGATTTCAGGTCCATCGAAAGAACAAAAACTGATCTACATTTTTTTTTCAAAGATGGGTTCGGGAGTGCGATTACACATGGAGAATGATTAGCACCTCCGTGACACCCGTTCCACAAACAGTACCATTTAATCTTAAGTCATTCTATTACGGCCTGATTTCGATTTTATGGTTATGTTTCCTTAATCCTCACTTATTAACCAATTTTTATCGAGTTGATCTTTTATTCGGCTTTACGTATACACATGATGCAAGTGTAAAATGATGTTATGATTTATTTAATTTAAATGATAAGGTCGGTAATCTTTTATTGGAAAATCATTCGAAGACTATCCCAACGCTTTGGTGAAGTCTCGACGTTTTCCTCACCTAGAGATATCTCCGAAAGAACTCGTCTCTACAAGCTTCTCGGAGAAATCCCATCATCGGAATTCCCACCTCATTTACAGGATAAGTGTGGCATGCTATGACAGGATAAAAAGATGATATCTATATGCACGCGTTTATTGACTTAGGCGGT
The DNA here is from genome assembly GCA_036013995.1 of Theobroma grandiflorum. Lineage (NCBI taxonomy): Eukaryota > Viridiplantae > Streptophyta > Magnoliopsida > Malvales > Malvaceae > Theobroma > Theobroma grandiflorum. The sequence continues at coordinate 15,055,975 of CP142126.1, forward strand.
TTGTAATTCATCGACTTATGTGCTTAATAAATAATTTATCACCTTATTTATGTATTTATTACATCATGCATTATTCATTTTCTTACATTTTTATTTTTATTATTATTTTTTTTCATTTTTTATTTCTTCATTTCTTCATTTTTTTATTTTTTCATCTTTTATTATTATTTTATTATTGTTTTACTATTTTATTTTTCGTTTTCTATTTAAACCTATATTCTTTAATTAACGTTATTAATTAATATTTTGCTTAATCACATGGTCTTCAAAACAATCAATTTTATTTAGTTAAATTAACTTATGATAATGTTTATTTAAACTAATTAACTAATTATATTAATTTAATTTAAATGTAACATCATAAAAATTTTTTTATTTATTTATTTTATGCATACTTTCAATATTGACTTATTTGAGTAAGGAATGTCGAAATACAGAGTTCGGATTTATCCCGACGCTTCGGTGAAAATCCGTCTCGTATTCCTCACCTAGGAAATCAACCTAAAAAAAGTAACTCTTTACCCCTTTTAGGTTGAATTCCATCATCGGATTACTCAAAATAATTATTATTTATATATATTTATGTATATTTTATTTACTATTATTTATTTATTACATTTTTTATTATTTTTTATTAATATATATTTTTTATTTCATTATTATTATTTTATTTATTTTATTCATATATTTTCTTAGTTAAATAGTCATACATATAACCTATAATACTCAAATTAAAACAAACAAAATTGCATTTTAATTAAACAAATAAACTAGGTCCATCATGAGCCCAAGTTAAAAAAGGACTGGATTTTACCTTGCTGGGCTAAGGTCGGCCCAAGCTCACAGCACCCAAATCCGCTCAAGAGGCCCGCAGTGGGGAGGTCCAAAACGCACCGTTTTGGTGCTAGACTCTTCAGCTCCACACTCCCTTGAAACGGTGTCGTTTTGCTCTTCCCTCACTACTATAAAAGCCTTTTTTTTTTCTTTTTCTCTATTTCTCCCTACCTCTTTCTCTCTCTAGCTTGAAATCTCTCTGCTTTCTCTCTAAAAACCCAATCGGTTTGCCTTCCCTTTCCAGTGCTGCCTCCCTTTCCGTCGCCGACCACAACCCAAACAGCCTCCTCCACCTCTCAAACAAACAGCCACCGATCTAGCCTCTCCTCTCACTCCGATCAACTTCTTCCCTTTCCGTCGTCGACCACAACCCAAACAACCTCTTCCGCCTCTCAAACAAACAGCCACCGATCTAGCCTCCCCTCTCACTCCGATCAGCTTCCTCCGACCCCCCCCCCCCTTTTTGATTTTTGATTTTTTTTTTGTGGTTTGTGGTTTTCAGTTGCTAGATTTTAGGGTATGTTTTTGTTTTTTTTGTTTTTTTTTTGTTTGGGTATCCTATTGGCTGGTAGAGAGATTAGGGATTTTTCGTTCCTGGTTTTTTTTGGTTGTCTGCCTTGGTTCGGTTGCTAGGAAAAATTTTTTGTTTTTTCGTTTTTGGTTTTTCAAAGAAAACTAACCGCCCCTGATTTTTGGTTTTTGCTTGCTTTTAACAACGAGATTGTCTAATATTTTGGACAACCCCGTAGGTGAAATCATGGCTAGTTGCTTGGGGGGGCCAGTCACCGGATTTGGGGGATCCCCCAAAATCCGGTGACTTTGCAGGGGGCATTGAATGCCCGGGGAGGGGGACTGCTTGACCTATCCTTTCCTTTCTTCTTTTTTTTAATTATTTTTTTATTTTTATTTATTTATTTATTTAGTTTTTATTTTTATTATTTATATATATATATTTTAAAAGGTGTCTACAGCTTCCAAGGTAGATTGGTTGGTCCCTGCTTTTGACCATATCCATATCATACCTCTTGGCCCATACTCTTTTCTTTTTAACAAGGGATGTGATTACATTCCCGTATGGTAGATGAATTTTGTCAAACTTGCAAACAGTTCTCATCATTTTAATCATGAACCTTCCAAAGTTCAGAACTTCTCTAGTGAAAGCATGCTCCATCAACCAAATATCTTGGAGGCTGATGTAGCTTAAGCTACCACTCCTACCATGTAAATTAGCTGCCATAAAGTAATGTAGGATTCTAAATTGTGGACTATTGATCAGTCTTGCATTGCTCTTTGAAGAAAATTTTTCTTTCTTTCTAGTGACAATTTCCCACACAGATGCAGGATCATACTTGTCAGGCATTTCATACTCTCCATCTTCTCCTTCAATTTCAAGCAGATTACTCAAATCTGAAGCTGTGACTAAAAACTCTTTCCCATTTAGAAATACATTCAGGTTATCCTCCGAAAAGTCCTCTAAACCATCAAGCTATCTCTTACTAAATGCAATGCTAGTATAGAATTCTTTAACTAAACTAGCACTATACGTCCTATCCTTGAAAGAGCTATTCTCATTAATCCTCAATTCATTAAAATAGTCTGTTAAGCTTGTTTAGAGTTCAGGGGTTTAACTGAAACTCTCCCAGTCAATGTACTTTCCATATGTAATTGGAGCATTCTCCATTTTTCTAAACCTTTCTTCATTAATTTTGTTCCTAAATTTTAGGGATGAAGCAGATGATGTACTTTTTTCTCCTTTGCTCTTCTTTCCTAGTTTCTCAGTCTTTTCCTTTTTCTTTTTCTCTTTTTGTTTCTTCTTCTCAGAATCTTTCCTAGTCTTCTTTGTTACAGAGCTCGAAGCTCCTTTTTGTTTCTTCTTTGGGTGCTCAGCTTCGGGGTTTTCTTCTGCTGGTCTCTTCTCCTTTTTCTTTGCTAGCAAATCTTTGAGCAGAACTGACTTGGCCATTACGATTTCTGAAGATGATTTCTATTTAGGGTTCCAAGGTGTGACAGAATGAGGGTTCTCGGTTGGTTTCAGAAGAAGAAAAAAAGCAAATGAGATTGTTGAGGTTGAAAGAATCAGTTATCAGAAGATCAAGTAGTGATTGACAGTTTCTAACTTAGAAACCGTCTGCCTCTATTTTTATCAATTGCCTTATTTTACTAAATTTCAAAACTCCCTCTAATGTTTTTACCATTTACTGCTCTAGGCTTTCCCTTTTTATTTCATTACCCGATAAGCACAAAAGTTCATTACTTTAATCCATTAACATTCAGCTGTCAGTTCTTTTACTCTAATGAAATAAAATGCTCTTAGTTGACTGAGTTTCACACTTTAGTTGACTAAGTTTCTTCTGTTTTCTTCATTCAGTCCAAACTTCTCACTATAACTCTTCCAAACAACACATTCCTATATTTCTTCTAATCTCACAAAATCTATCCTCACTAAGGGGTTTTGTAAATATATCAGCAAGTTGATGCAATGTTCTCATGACTTCAATATTGATTTCACCTTTAGTTACATAATCTCTAATGAAGTGATGTCTAACCTCAATGTGTTTAGCTTTTGAGTGTTGTACAGGATTCTTGAAATATTTATAGCACTGGTGTTGTTACAATATATGGGAGTGTTATTCATAGACAACCCATAGTCTTTCAATTGTTGCTTAATCCATAAAATCTATACACAACAACTTTCTAAGGATACATATTCAGCTTCAGCTGTGGACAATGCTACAGAATTCTATTTTTTGCTTGACCAGCATACAAGCATGCTACCTAGGAGCTGACATGTTCCACTAGTGCTTTTCCTATCAGATCTACTTCCTGCAAAGTCTGCATCTAAGTATCCTACAAGGTTGAATGGTGATTCTTTTGAATACCAGATTCCTAAGCTTTGAGTTTCTATGAAATATCTAAATATTCTTTTCACAGTAGTTAGGTGTGTTTCTTTAGGTTGAGACTGAAATCTAGCACACAAACACACACTAAACTAAATATCTGGTCTATTTGATGTTAAGTAAAGAAGAGATCCAATCATACCTCTATAGAGCCTTTGATCTACATCTTTACCTTTCTCATTAGCATCAAGCTTTGTAGATGTACTTATTGGTGTGCTGATGGATTTCAATTTCAGCATATCAAACTTTTTGAGCATGTCCTGAATGTATCATCTTGGCTGATAAAGGTTCCTCATTTGCATTACTTGATTTGAAGGCCAAAAAAGTACTTCAATTCTCCCATCATGCTCATCTCGAATTCTCCCTGCATTTCCTTAGCAAAGTTCTTGCAAAGAGATTCATTAGTAGCACCAAATATAATGTCATCTACATATATCTGAATTATAATCAAATCATTTCGGTATCTTTTGATAAACAGTGTGGTGTCTATGCTACCCCTAACATAGTCTTTTTTTACTAGAAATGTTGATAGCCTCTCATACCAAGCTCTAGGAGCTTGCTTCAATCCATATAAGGCTTTGTGAAGTTTAAAAACATATTCTGGTTTTTCAAAGTCTTCAAAACCAGTAGGTTGTTCAACATATACCTCCTCTTGAATGATTCCATTAAGGAATGCACTCTTCACATCCATTTAGTATAGCTTGAAGTTCATATGACAAGCGAAGGCAACTAACAACCTTATGGCTTCTATTCTAGCTACCGGAGCAAAGGTTTCTTCATAACCTATGCCTTCCTCTTGATTATATCCCTTTACCACCAATCTTGCTTTATTTGTTACAACATTTCCTTGTTCATCAACCTTATTTCTAAACACCCATTTGGTGCCAACTATAGAATAATTTGAGGGTTTAGGTACTAGTGACCATACATTATTTCTCTTGAATTGATCCAGCTCCTCTTACATGGCTAAAATCCAACTTTCTTTTTTTTCAGCTTCCATGATTTAGGTAAACTCCTAAAAAGTCTTTTTACAAGCTCATGCTAGGGGATAGGTTTTCCTAGTTGGTTAAGCTTATTTATGATGTTTGTGAACCTATCAAACATGCTGGTGATGTCATCACTAGGTTCCATTTTGAACATCTCATAGCTGTGGGTCAGGAAGGCTATCTTGGACTCCTTAACTTGATAAATCCCTTCATGAATTATTCTTAACTTGTCCCACACTTGCTTAGTTGTTGTACAGCTTAAGACTTTATTAAACTCAGTAAGAGTTAAGGCACAATGCATGTTGTTGATTGCCTTAAAGTTGGTCTGCACTTTCTTGGTTTTAGCCTCGGTCCATTCAGACCTTGGCTTAAGCATCAACTCATTTGTAACAACATTTACAATTGAGGGAATAAAGGGACTATCAGTGATGACATCCCACATTTCATAATCTATGGCCCTAATGTATATTGACATTCTAGTGCTCCAATAAGGGTAATTAGAGCCATCAAACAGAGGTGGTCTGTTTGTAGATTGTCCCTCAACTACATCTGATTTTTGTAGAGCCATTTAGATCCTCTCTAAAAGTGTTAGACCTTGTATGCAGAGAGCTAGCTCTGATACCAATTGTTGGTCCTAAAGTGAGTGCTAGCGGGGGGATGAATAGCACTATCTCGGCTCTTTTGCAAAATTGAGACTTGATCTCAAAACAAGGAAAGCAAATCTAGAGAGACAGCAGACAAAGTATTTATAGTGGTTCGGTCCAAAACCTATATCCACTACCTTGATTATCCAACCAAGGATTTTCAAACCAAACACTAAAAACGGTGAAATTCACAAGCTTCCACCAAGCTTTTACAATGGCTTTTCCAAGGCTTAGCCACAACCTTTACACTAGTTTTTCACGGGCTCAACTAAAACCCCAAGGTGGTTTTTCAAGGCTCAACCACAACCTATCACTAGTTTTTCCCGAGCTAAACTAGAACCCCAATGTGGTTTTTCAAGGCTCAACCACAACCTTTACACTAGTTTTTCACGGGCTAAACTAGAATCCAACACCCAACCTTTCAAGGCTAAGTTGGAACCTACAAGCATCCAAGCAAACCTTGCTTGATGCAAACACGTAGAGTGAAACACTCACTCTAAGAATACAAAGAAGAGAAGAGAAAGTACCTATTAATCACACGGTTGATCTAAAAGGTACAAGTTTAAGTGCTAAACATAATTGCAAAAGATAGGCGTTTCAGTGTACTAAAGAGTACAAAGGATTTGCAAGTTTTCTACTCTTTCTTGGCTTGAATATGATGGAGTCTTTGTTAATGAAGCCAAAAGTTAGTTCATTGGCATTTGAAGATCCTTTTATAGTTGGAGAGGCTTGTCTGATGATTGTTGGGACGTTTATGACCGTTAGAAACAGTTTTGGGAAGATTCTAGTTGTTTTTCTATCTTGTAGTGGCTTGGCGAAAGTTGTAGACAAAGAGCACTTAGGCTAGTCGAATTTTTCCCTTAGTCGACTAAGTTGGTTCTGTTTCAGACGCAGATTCTAGAGACCATTTAGTTGATTAACCCATTTTCTTGGTCAACTAACTCGATTCTGTTTCTCACTAAGCTTCACCCTTTCATTTCTCCACTTTGCTTTTTGTTCAACCAATGATCTTCCTTGTTTCACCAAGGAGCTTCATCAATATTAATCTTCCTTGTTCCTTATCCAAATCACATCTTTAGGTGTTCAATAGGAAGATTTACATATTGTCTCATTTATGAACATTTGCCCTACACACTTAGTTAGAAATATTAGACACAAATGACATGGGAATATTTTATTATCATCAAAAACTAATGGAGCCAACATGTATTACTACTCTCAGCTAGTTGTAATTTCAGTGATACAAACTGTTAATTTGATAAGATTATTCTCAAATTTCCATATATACCAGGAAAGTATATGAAATAGTAAAATATAAACTTGTTCAGAATCATCAAATTTCCATATATTGGAACTGCCAAAAAATTATATGTTGCTTAATTTAATTGCTTTAAGTATGAAATCTTGGGTGATACATTCAAATTCTTGTGATAAAATCAGATTGAACAGCATGAGTATTGTCGACGGGTTAAAATATATGTATTATTATCCGTTGGAAAGGCTAGTATCATTATTTATAAACTTGAATTAAAACAGGGGTGCTCAGTTCTCAAATACCAACATTTAATTGCTTGTGTGTTTTTCTTACTCACTTGCAAAATTAGACCTAAACATAATCTCGTTTTGAAGCAGAGTGCGCACTGCTTTGATGCTTACATAGCCAACCTTAGCCTTTGATTGAAATTAAATCAATTAAACATTTAGGCTTGTAATAGCAAATCAAATAATTAAAACAGCATCGGTCACATCTCAAATACCAGCATTTAATTGCTAATTTGTTTATCTTAGTCACCTGAAAATTTAAACATGAACCCAATCTCATTTTGAAGCAGACCGAACACTACTTTGATGCTTCTAGACCCAACCTTAACCTTTGACTGAAATTAAGCAAAGAAACGTTTAGGCTTGTAACCCTAAATCAAATAATTAAAACACAATATAACATCATTAAAAATACTTAGGGCGCATCAATTGATAAACAAATATTGATAAAAATAAAATAAACAAGATATACAAAATTAAACCCTAAGGCTGGATTTGTGGAAAGGATCGGACAACGAGTAAGGCAGCACCAGGGGGACTAAGCCAACGGGGACAGATTCATTCAAAGACGCTTTGGGTCACGACGGGGAAGGTTCAAACGGGAGTATGGCAGTAGGACAACGGGGCAAAAGGCGACGGAGAGAGACCGATTGGTGTTAAAATAGGACAACGTCGGAACCGGAGTCAAGCTATCGGCAACGGTACAGCACCGAGTATGTAACACTTAACCCTAAGTTGTCTATGACATGTCATTCACATGCATTGGATAGCATGTTTGCCTATTGAATTGCCTCGAAAAACTAGTTAAATGACTATATTGCCCCTGGTAACACCATTGAGTCGATTAAACCTCGAACAAGTTCAAACAAGGATTTTAAGAGTGAAATTGAGGATTTCACAATCCAGGGATTACTCAAAATAGTGATTCGGAGTTCGAGGTCCAGTTTGGAGTCAATCGAGAAAATTGACCAATTAGGGACAAAACAGTCATTTTGTCATTTAAGGACAAAATGGAGATTTTCATAAAATATTTTGATCACAATTGACTAAGACTAATTGTTTGAAGTATAATATGATTTATTGAAACATAAAATGAAATTTGGCAGTGATAAATTTAATTTCTCGATAGTTTCGGAGCACAAGGGTAAAATGGTAATTTTGCCACTAGAGGACAAAACGGGAATACTTAGAAAAGGTTTTGGCCCCATTTGATTAATAATGGTTAATTAAAGTTAAAAAGTGAAAAAAGATGTAATTCCAGTACATTTCGGGGTATATGGGCAAAATCGTAATTTTATCACTCGCAGACCAAATTTAATTTTTCGAGAGAATTTAGATCAAATTTGACAAATTGGAGAATGGCATGAGTATGACGAGTGAAAAATATGCATTTTGGTAAATTTTCAGTTTTTGGGACAAAAATGTAATTTTTCACTTTTTCGGGGGCAAAAGTGTAATTTTACAAAATTACTCTACCAAGATTTTTTTGGATGACTCTAGAAACTACTTATGATGAATGGATAAGTGAAGGAAGCTAAAGGTGGATAAAAAGTCAAAGAAAAAAAATAATAATAAAATAAATTAATAAAAAAAGTATAATAAAATAATATTATTTTATTAAGGCTATAAAAAGTCAAAATTTTCAACCAATAACCCTTAGGAGGGTCGGCCTAAACACAGCAAAGAGGGGAGAAGAAGAAGAAAAAGGAAACAAAGGGGAAAAACAAGAAATTTGCTAAAAAAATCAAGAGATTTCAAGGTTTTTCAAGAATCAAGCAAAGTTAAGGTAAAAATTCTTTAGTTTTACTCTAAACCTAGCTTACCCATGCCTTAGTTCTTATTTTCCATGATTGAATGATGAGTTATCATGCTGAAATCCTTGAGGTGAAATGGGTATGGATTATGATTTGATGTTGGAATTGCTTGAATTTGAACTATGTTAAGGTTTAGTGGTAGTTAAGCATGGTTATGAACAAAATTTCAAGAAAAATATTCAATTTCTCTAGGGTTCTTCTTTAGCCGAATATTTTAGAGAGAGAATTGCTGCTGATTTTAATGTTTATTTGGGGTATTTTGATGAATTATGATGAATTATGGATATAGGAAAATTATGAAAATTTTTAGAGCAAAAATCAAAATTTTTACCCACTAGGGGTAAAATCGTAATTTTCAATCTAGGACTGATACAATGACCCATACTCACTGTAATTGAGCATTATGGATATAATTGAACTATTAGAAACTGAAATTGGTCAAATCAGAATTTAATTGAGGATTTTAGCAATTTAGGCGCGTGTAAGCGAGTCGGTCAGACACCATAATTTAACGACTGTCCGAACCATTTTTACCCAATTTTCAAGCATGTAGAGCCTGAAATAAATTATAATGATTGGACACAAATAATGAAATTTTGTGTCGTGAATTGTGTATAGGTGGTGGGCTCCCGAACGCGGGAAAAATACAGTGTAGTGGAAATTGAAAACAGAAGTATCGTGCACTCCTGAAAAGGTGAGTGGATTAATTATCGTCTGTAATATCTAGAGGGGTTTAATTATGAATTTATCCTTTTTAAAGCATGATGAATTTGAAAGTATAAAATATTATGATTTTCAATTTAAAATGTATTTCGATAAAGTATTGTTTTTGAAATTAAATGTCGATTTTATAAAATTGAGTACATGGAGACCTAATTGTTGAATTGTGCTATTTATGCAACAAATTGAACTTGAGGCTTATGATATTATAGTAGCATGATGGCATGATTTTAATGTTTCTATGAAAAATATATACAAATTATTGGTGGTCTGGATAGGCCAGATTGAAATGAAAATTGCCATGCTTTGTTACTCAAGAAATTTTATATATGAAATTGGTGGATTACGAGTAATAAAATACTGCAGTGAGGGTTGCCGTGGACTGCCTTTAAGAGGGGCACAGTAAACCTGATTAATTGTTACCTTGGTTGGAGAGGCGTGTAGGGTAACTCCGGAGGTAATGTTAAAATTTACTTTACGTTAAACCACCACGTGAAGATGAATTCGGTCAACGCCAAGGAACGGTTGTATTTCTAAATGAAATATGTTTATAACAGCCTTGGTGGACTTGGTTAGGGTGCCTCGGCCAAGGCATCGTCGAGTAAGGATTTGGCATAAGCCTGGTTTTAAGGAACACCATAAGCCTTAATGATTTTGATGATTTTGATAATTTTGATGATAATTCATGAAATTGAAATAAATTGCTTGAATAGAATTCAAGTGTGTGCTATGAAATGTGTTATTACTCAATATTTGCACTTGTCTCCATATACTCGACTTTAGATGTCGTAGATGGTAATTATCTAACTCACTGGGTTGTAAAACTCACCACCCTCTCTCCCCCCTTTCAAGCTCGAGATCACTGGTAAGCACTCAGAATGCATATAGAGGCTTGATTGAAGCTGCGTCTTTGGCATACAAAGGTACATAGTAGTACACAGTAGGGTCCACGTGTCAATGTAATTAATTTATGTACTTTATTTATATGTAATACTGTATGTATAAATTTATTTTATTTTCAATTGCTGAAAATCGATTTTCGATCTTTCTAAAAATATTGTTTTGAAATAAAATGTAATATTTTGCTTAATATTTTATTTTATTCTATTCCTTAAAAATTCTTCTTTTTATAAGGGTTTTTGATATCAAAAGCTATTAACGATTGTGAATTTTGTGTATTCTACTTGTATGCAACGATTTTACAAATCGTGAAATTTTTGGATAAAAAGGACAAAAATGCTCCTGTGTGGTGAATTGTACATTTTAATTATTTTAAATCCAGAAATCAAGATTATTATTTCTTGAAAAAAAATTATTTTTGGAAACTAATACCCACCGGGAAGATGAAAAACTAGTACAAGATGCCTTGCGAGGTCTCGATTTGTTCTTGGGGGATAAGGGCTTATCGGGATATCGTGGCAATTGTCACGACTAGATGGTAGTTCCGGGTCGTGACAAAGCACGCCGTGGAAGTCAGGCACAGGTTTTAGAGAGAAAGGAGAGTGTTGCGGGTAGAGAGAGAAAATGGCAAAGGAAAAGTCAGGTTTGGGGAGAAATTTGGGCCTTTATAGTTAGGGTTTGGGGTGTCAAAACTATGTCATTTTGAAGTAGGGTTAAGGGCACCGAACATGGCAGAACGGAGACGTTTTGTATTATGCAAATAATATTCAGTTTGGTTTAATAATACATTAAGTTAGGGAGATTTCATTCAAGTTTGGGCTGGTGGAAGAAATGATTATCCTTTAACTTTTTTAACATGTAGGCAAAGGTTCAAGTCTTGACAATAACAGTCATTAATTATATTTTTTTATTTTCGTACAAAAAGCTTTTTTTTTTAATATTACTCAATATAAACCATACTAAGATATGACTAAATATAAACCATAATGATCATAACTTATAGGTTATACTTTCATATGTATTACAAAATTTGTATAATTAATTATCAATATGATTTTTATAAAATGTATGATTTGGACCTTATTACATTAATAAATATAATCATCTAAATGAAATTTATATTAATATATATATATGTAGACCCTTATTTAATATCTCTCATCTATATATATATATAAATATATATATTCAGTTATAAAGTTATATCAAATAAAAAATATAAATTGTACTTTAATTTTAATACAATTATATATTGATTTTTTTCTTAAATCATACATGTTTATATATATATATATATATATTAAATATGGCTCTCGGTCAAATTTGCATGAATACATAGATATAATAAAATGATATTTTTCAAGCACAAATATTAATAAGTTTATTATAAAACTCCAATCTTAATATACATATATTAGCTAATTACAATTGAAACGTAAATAAAGTAATATATTTTTTTATATGATTTTTATATCTTATCATGGTTTTTTATAAAATATAAAAATTTTTTTGTCATTTTTTTCAATTTTGCAATAATATAACATTATCCTAATTTGGTATTATTAATCAATATTGTATGATTCATTAAAATTAAAAAAATTATACAAAATTACTCAAAGGAATACATATTTAAAATTTTAAAAAATTTTATTTCAATAACTATGTATTTGCTTTTAGTAATATCTAATTTTTTTAAAAAAATTAATAAAATTTATAAAAATTTTAAATTTTATAAGGAAAAAAGTGATTTTTATTTCCAACGGAATTTTCCATTGGAAAGTTTAAAAAGTCGTAAACACTTTGATGCAAAAAAATTTACCTTTCCAACGGAAAATTTCGTTGGAAATTCCGTTGGAAAATTTAAAAATTACATTGGAAAAGTTTTGGGTTCCAACGAAAAATTTCGTTGGAAATAATAAACAGTAAAACGTGTGTTGGAAATGTGAAATTTCCAACGGATTTCCAACGAAAAATTTCCTTGGAAATTCTATTGGAAAATGTCAAGATTACACCTGGTTTTTTGTTAAAGTTTAGGGTTCCAACGGAATTTCCAACAGAAAATTTCGTTGGAAATATTAAACAGTAATACGTGTGTTGGAAAAGTGAACTTTCCAACGGAATTTCTAATGGAATTTTCCGTTGGAAATTTAATTTTCCAACAAATTTACAACGAAATTTTTCCGTTGGAAATCCGTCGGAACAAGTATTTAAAGATTTTAATTAAATTCTGTTAGAAATACAATGATTTTTTGTAGTGATAAAGATAACATAAAGTAAAGACAGACTCGTCAACGGAACATAATCGACCCTTTAGGCATAGTGACTACTAGACACATACTAAAGGAAGAAGATCAAAAATTAGTATCCGTGACTCGAGTAGTAAACTAATAACTAATCTGCAAAACATAAATGGGAAAAATAACGTATGAGTCACAAATTTTGTGAGCAGATACAAGGAAGGAGACAAGCCAAGAATGAGAGTTTTTCATAACCATGCATAGCTTGTAATCACATGCCATTCATAAACCTTTCAACATTTCCATATAGTTCATGAAACATGGTATTTAAATACATTTTAAATAACATTGTGTCATAATGTGCGGGCTTGGGAATTTAACTGTTAGACGTAGAAAATTAAAGAGTCGCTGCCAATCTTTTTTTCTAGGTGCCATTGGTCACCTATTGACTCGGTTCTAATTGACAAGATCCTAAATTAATTTTAGGTCTGTCAAAAGAACGATAAACTAGTCTACGATTTTTTAGAGTTAGGTTCAAGAGTACAGTAACACACGGGGAAGGATTAGCACCGTTGTGACACCCGTTCCACGAACGGTACCATTCAATCATACGTTATCTTATTATGGCCTAAATTCCTAAATTTATTTCATTGTGTTTCCTCAATTAACATTCATTTATTTTATTAAATTGAGTTACAACTTATTATTGCATTGTGCAAATGATGCAGTCGTGAAATGTATGGCATAAAACCTAGATAGTGCTAAATGAAAACCTTTTATTAAGGATATTTCTCGAATCCATACATCATATCGGTGGGACTGGAGATATTTTCTCACCTAGAGAAATACTAGAGAAACTCATCTTCACAAGCTTAGCAAGTAAATCTCATCATCGAGGTAGTCGTTCGTGCTTGAAAATAATATTTTTTTTTTTATGAATGCAAAACCTAACACGAGCAGAAGCCTTTTATTAGGGATATTTTTTGAAACCTCTTATCATATTGATAGAACCCGAAAATATCTTTTCACCTCAAGAATTTTTCGAAAGAAACTTTCTTTCGCAAGATCCATCAGAAACTCCCATCATTAAGACTTATACTCATGTACATAAATACCTACATGCCATTGCATCATTGTAATTCTCTTTCGCAAGATCCATAGGAAACTCCCATCATTGAGACTTATACCCGTATACATAAATACCTATATGCCATGACATTTACAATGCAATAGTGATGTGTGATGTACTTATGAAATTTAACATTTTGTTTCTAAATCCTCTTATATATTCTTTATTATATCTTTAAGATTTTCCCTTTTTATGTTTTTTCTTTATAAGTATGTATATTATATATTATATATTTTTCTATGTTATTTAGGTGTCTATCTATTTTACTATGTATAGATTTTCTTTTTGCCTAAACTCTATAATCTTTAAACAAGATATCTCATTTCATAATTATTATTATTTATGTATATATCTTTTAATTCAACTTTCTCTTTTTTATTATATGTCCTATTCACTTTTTTATAACCATCATAACACTATTGTATATATTCTTTATAACTAAATATTTACCTTTTATACTTTAAATGTATTCATTATTATGAATTTATTATCATTGAACACTTTATTACCTTTTATTTATTTATTGTCATGAGTGTTATCATTTTTCATCATTTTATCTTTATCTTTTGACACCTTAAGTGAATATATGTCATTTGTTCTTTTACATTTATTATTATATTTATTATATTTGTATTTTGACTAATTTATTATATATAATTTTTGGTTATTTAAAATTAGAAACATCGAAATTTCAAAATTAAGAACCCTCCATCGTACTGATGGAGTCTTAATTTAAATCCCGAGCCTAAGAAAAATTCATTCGAAGTTGCAACTCCTTGCGTTCTAAATGGACATCCCATCATCAATATTAAGTTAGATAATTATCTTATAATTCTTTATCTTATCCTATTTTCATTCTTTCTCCATTTGTACCTATCTGTATTTTATATAAAACTATCATTTCCAACCAATTTGATACTTTCATATTTTGTTTCGTTAGATTTTGATTTTAATTCTTCCTATTAATTTTCATTCCCATTGTCTCTATATAAATTTACATAACTATGTATATTATGAATATGGCTAACATTTCACTCTTTCCCACATTTATATTTCTTTCTAAACCATCTTCTAAATCTAAATATACACTTTTTCTATGCATATATTATTAATCTAAATAAATCTATTTCTACCACTAAATGTTTATTTTTCTTATATTTAGTATCTACCTAAATCCATTGATTTTTAGTAATTAAATGTTTATTTACTTCCATATATATTTTTTATTCTTAGATCTGTTTTTATAACTAAATAATTTTTTCTACCTAATTTTGTTATTATTTGTTATATAATTATATATATATATATTCTTATGTTTTTACCTACTCTAATTATATATATATTGTTAAACATTTTATTTTTATTCTTATCTATTTTTATATTTTTTCTTTTTCACTTTATATATTTTCTCTTAACATCTAATAATTTTTATATATATTTTATCTTTTATTCTAATTAATAAAAAAAATAATTATCTTCGTATCTAAACAATGAGCCAAGCGAAACATCACAAAATCAAAACCAAAAAAAGCATAGTATATACCTTCAATGGGCTAATAGTGGCCCAATACATTCAGCCTGCCCCAACCGATCTGCTTCTCCGAGGCCCGCTGAACCTCCTCTGAAGTGCACCGTTTTGGTGCTTAAACCGCAGCCTTTCCTTTTATCCAAAACAACGTTGTTTGGCACCAAATCCGGTTCCCTAAAACGGCATCGTTTTATACACCCCTAACCCTAAGATATAAACTTTCTTTTCTCTCTTCTCTTTTCATTTTCCCTCTTTTTGTTTCTCTCTTTACCCGGCTTCTTCTCCCTTCTCTCTAACCTCCCAAAGTCGCGCCTTCCTCTCCGTCCTCACTTTTTCCCTCACCGACTATCGGAAGATCGAACGCCAACCCCTTTAAATCTCTCTCTCCGTGCCGACTATCGGAAGACCGAACCTAGAAAGCCCTTAAACCTCCCTCATTTGAAAAACCAGAATCAGAAACCTAAACTCTACCGCCCATCCCTTTTTTCTTGTTTCTTCTTTTGTTTTTCGTTTCTATTTTCTTTCTTTTTTTAATATTGATTGGGGCATTTTTTGGCTGCTAAAAGATCCAGCCTTTTGGTCTTTTTTCTTTTTTGTGTTTTTTTCTTTGGTTTTTGCTGCGACTAGGGTTTTTCTAGGTCTTTTTGTTTTTCGATTTTCTAAAGAAAGAAAGGAAGGATTTTTAAGGTTGTTTTTTTTTATTTTCTACCCCTAGAAATTTGGGGAAGGGGTTATTATGAAGCTGTCTTCAGATGCTGGGATGCAGCCATCTGGGCACCCCCAGCATCGAAAGGCCATTGCCAGATGCGAAAATTTCACATCTGGCGCGGTTAATCCGTCCTTGGCAGGATGCAAACGCACCCTGCTGAGCTGTTTCTTTCTCTCTCTTTTTTACATTTTTTTTAATTTTATTTTTTATTGTTCCTCTGATTTCCAGAATGTTCTGAAGCTCATTTAGTTTTAATCCCATATTAGCTTATGTTAAGTGTAATTGATTTGTTTCAGATTACGTTAGGCGTTAAGCTCAATGGCCTGTTTGCCAATGCACATTTCCATGGCCCAAACCACTTTGTAGTAGTAACTAATTTTGACTATAAAGAGAAACACATAAATAAAAGATGAAAGACAAAGTAACAAAAACGAATAAATAATAAAAATAAAATAAATAAATAAGTAAGAAAATTAAAACACATATAAAACTATAGTGCCTAGACACTGCACGGAAAACGAGATTCTAAAACTTTTCGAAAATCATTTGTCTTTGAAAAGCCTTTGAAACACACATAAAAACTCATATTTGTCAAACATTTATCAATAGATAAAGGAAATCTATTGATAGATGGAATATAGAATACTTTTTATATAATTTTGCGTTCTATCTATTGATAAATGGCTTTCAAATATCGATAGATCAATGCTGTAACACATTTTTCTAAGTAAAATACTACACATAATCATTCCATACGTCTTTCTATCTTATGAGATTATTTTCTAGGCTAAGGTTTTATCTAACCAAGCTATCATCACCACAATCCAATGTGAACAACATTAATAATCATTCACTCACAATCTAAACATTCAAACATGAAACACATCAATAATACTTGTTCAATCATAACTTAGACTCATAAACTTCATCCATCATAACATTTCTAACTATGAGTGGGTTTATCCCATTTTGGCAAATAATGGGTTTACTAACGTACTATGTGAGTGTGGTCCCACCTTACTCAGAATGACAGTGAAAAAAATCCTCGTTACCATTTGGTTCACCTCAAATGAATGATCATCATAATTGTGTAAATGGCACATTAGCATTACCTACAATCTTCGAGTGGTCCCACCCAGGTGAATAGTGATCGATCCTTATTATTGCCATAAGATTTCTCAAGTGTAAGATCGTTCTCATCCTTAGCTAACATCACAAACATGTAACATTTTCATAAATCATCATCATGCTCAACCCATATTGTATATGACTATCTCAACATATACATCTCATGGCATACATTTCATAATCTAATAAATCATTCACATACTTAGCCCATAGTATACATGATATTCTCAACCCATACAACTCATGGCATATATGTCATAATCTCATAAATAAAACTCATACATCCATCAAACCTTTCATTATACATCATGTTTAGCATTGTACATCATATCATCCATCTTAACATTAAATGCATATTGATTCACCCACACTAGCCCATAAGTTGGGGTGATCGAATCAGATTGAATAAAATCATTAAAAGGATTTATCTCTTTTTGTTGAAAATTAATACATAGTAAGATATTTACATACATAGAAGATTCATAAATACTTTAAAAACATGTGCATTCAATCATCTAAAAGAGATATAGTTTCAAATCAAATTTAGAAATCACTTGCATTTAAATCCTTTGAAATCTTCAATTCAAAGCCAATTGAAAATCCGTTGCATTCAATCTTTTGAAAGACATCATCAAATAATGCTTCTTGATGCATCATTAAATCATCACATTAAAAATCATACTACTTGATCATATTAAAACACTTGAAAAGATGTATCCACTCACCTAATTATAGATTCAACCTTTAACTCTAATCACAATCTTTCTCTGACATATATCAAGAAAGCATGAATGTAACATTTATCATCTATAAATATTCACAAGTTCTCATTTATCCTTAGTTTGGCACAATATTCGTGCTCATCATCATTTATGGCCTCATTATCATAGGTATCACAAGTCATTTACACCCCTTTTGGTGTTCAATATGAACAACTCATATCAAGAGTAAATAAACATAAGTACCATCAATCTTTTATTTACACAACATATTTCCAACATGAAAGTAAATAAACTGGTACGACTTGACTCGCTTTATAATGGAGTGTAACGACACTAGAAGGCTGGAAGGAAAGCTTTATCACACTTACCAAGTACAAGTTAAGTGATTCCTTCATAAGGTGGTAAGCCAAGTAATTGATCTAAAACAAAACCAAATAATCTTTGGGTGTGAGTTATAAAACTTAGAGAGCAAGCACGAGAAAAGGGATAAGCTAATGGGAAAAGCTTATACAATACACTAATATCTTGAAATAAGCATGAACTTGAGAATAATTATCATGCTTCAATCAAATTTTTGAAATAATGTTGTTTCCAAATCCGTTCAAATGATTTTGTTTGAACTCAAGGTCATGTAAAAGTTTAGAATGGAAAAGGGAGGTTAAAATAAGTGAAAAGCCACTTAAAAGAAGAAATAAGTTGTTTTGTACCTTAAGTATCAATACCTCTTTGTGAGGCATTGATACTTTTTATCCAAAAAGCTTTCTAAATGATAGGTACTGATACATTTAGAGGAAGTGTCGATACTTTTCGCACAGAAAACTTCCTGAGGCATTCTGCTTACTAGGTATTGATACTTTTTCTTCAAGTATCGGTACCTTATTCATAAAAACCCAAAAATTGGTCAATTTCCAACATATTTTCATACCAATTCTCATCCTACTTCTAAGAGCAAAGATATAACATAAGTTCCCAATAGAATTCGACATAGCAACGTCAATAGCCATTATTCAAAACTGAAATCTAGTCCATAACTTGGAGTTTAATCAATACATCATTCTAGCCATTTCAAATATAATAAATTCATAATGATAAACTTATCACAAGGACATATCACATGGATAATGGTACAATCCCCACTATCTAAGACATAACACAGATAATGGTGCAATCCCCATTATCTAAGACATAACACAAATAATGTTACAATCCACTTTATCTTGGATGTAAGTCGGGTGGTACTACGCCCTAGGACGAGGCTACATATTTGTGTGGTGTTCAACATATCAATAGCTTACCATTATTCAATATCATCATACATATATTATCATACACATGTTCTCTTATGTACTCATTCAAACTCGTGGTCATCACTCAACAATCATATTCTTACATCATGTTCATTACATAGTCATAAAGGTAAGTATTTATTCATCCAAACATGCATTATCATAAAGGTGGGTATTCATTCATCCATACTCACATTATCATAAAGTTGGGTATTCACTCATCCACACTTGTATGCCTTTAACCATGCAACAATT
Source organism: Theobroma grandiflorum (assembly GCA_036013995.1). Taxonomy (NCBI): domain Eukaryota; kingdom Viridiplantae; phylum Streptophyta; class Magnoliopsida; order Malvales; family Malvaceae; genus Theobroma; species Theobroma grandiflorum. Next base: position 15,075,306 of record CP142126.1, read on the forward strand.
CCATATCATCCATACTATCTAGGATTCATTTAAAGGAAAACATTTGAAAGGGTTTGTCCCCCCTTATTCAAAACTATTACATAGTATTCATATTCACATAGTATAAATACATTTGAAAACCTTTTTTTGAAAAAAAAAAACATTGAAAATGATTTTAAATTTTTCATGTATATGGGATTCAACATAAAAAATCATGCAAGGCACAAACTTGATAAATGCGCTCAATTTTTATACATATCAAAATACTTAAAACAACATGCCTACCCACCTCAACTTATTTGTCTACTACCATGCAATCAAAACATTGACTTTTCACTCCAACTCAATCCTTGGTGCTTCAATAGACCCTATAACAACAACCATACAATCATAAACACAACTTTAACTATAAATCTTGACTCTTGAGGCTAGGCTATTACTAACCGTAAGCAAATCCTGTCTAATATAATATTTCAAGTTGTCAATCTACTATTCAAACATAAACTAATAACTTAAACACTTAAATCTATCTTCTTTTTACCTTAGTGGGCTTGTAGTGTGAGGAAATCAACTTAGACAACAAGCCCTTAGAAAGAGAAACTAAAATATGTAATAAGATATTGAAATTAATTTTCAAAAATCATTTGTCACAAATCATGGCTTATTTTTCAAAAATCAAAGATATATTCTTAAACTTGTCTAAGTGTATTTTGTGAACATCATGAGGAATGATTGGAAGACCTAGCATTGGATGACTTGCGTATACAGTGTATGCATTTATGCTATGAACAATGCATAATCTAACACAGTACAAAATAATAACATATACATATACACAAATATATTCACATAAACAGTTAACTGAATAATCAAGAGATATATCAAAATATCAGCTATAAATAGATATATTAATAAATCAAACAAATTGCAAGCATAAAAATTAAACAATCAACTATACAATACAATAAGCATAATTTACAAAGCATAATGAGGAGTATATTTATGACATATTTTATCATTAAGCACAAGTTTGAGGAATAATTAAGCACAAGATCAAAATGGTGTTTGAAAGATTTTATCAATAATGAGGAACATCCTTTGTTGAACTTCCATCAATCTCATTGTTAAAGATTTCAACTTGCTCATGATATATAGGATAAGGTCAATGATCAACCCCCCTTTAAACTTCGATTAGCTCAATACTAATAAGATGTACATGATACAATAAGAATAAGAGATAAGATTAATAATCACATTATAGCATAGTCTTACCTTCCCTTGAATGGACCATGAAATCAAAGAATTGCTAAAAATTTACGGCTAAATCATGAGCATATAATAAATGAGTATTAAAATGAATATTCATTATGATAATCTAATACTTAAACATTCATGGAACTAGAAAGGTATGAGTATTCAGATAAATGTTCAATATATGTATAAAATACTTATAGTTTCAAAAAGTATATATCAATTTGTTCTAATGCATGTCCAAGATATCAAGTAATTATTTTAAAGAATTCACTAAGCCACATAAGAATAACAATTTAAAAAGAAAATTTTCTCAATGTAAGCAAATCATCAAAATTTAAGAGAATATTATCATTAAGCATTTTCATTCATTACCAATTTGTACATTTAGCAAGTATGTTCTCAATTTCACAAGAACAAATGCCATTTACCTCTTTCTTGTGATTTTAACTTGTACAATGTGAGCTCCTCCTACAAAAGGAAATTCAAGCTTTTGTTTTTTGTACCAAAATTTTCTTAGGTCTTTTAGGGTTAGTAATCTTGGTTCCATTTTAAACCACATCAATCTTTTCCACCTTACCATGTGGAGATTTAGTTTCTTTTAGAACCCATGTATACCTCAAAACTTTGTCTCTTTGTGAGACAAGTCTCAAAAGGCAAGATAAAATAGAATGTCCAAATTTAAAGTAACAAATGCAACTAGAAAATTCATCATACATCTCATTATCTTTGACAAAGAAATTTTTAAGATTGGTTTCTTTTCATGTAAAATCATAACCTGATCTTCTTTGTTAAAGAAAACCTTTTGTAACTCCAACATATCATTTAAGTTTTGTTGGATATCTTGAAATTTAAAGAATGTGTCATGTAATTTATCGTATTTCTTTTCAACAACTAAATTTCATTTTGCATGCCGTTCATGATATTTTCTAGCTCAATATTCATCTTAATTAATTTTTCATTTTCAACTCTGAGCTTAGATATGATGCTTTTGTATTTCAAGGTCTTTTTTTCCAAATTCAAACATTAGGTCATCATATGCATCTTGCTACTCATCAAAGGAATAATCATTTTCATCACGAGCATAAGAATCAATATTATAAGGAATAAGATATACCTTGTACTCGTCAAGTGCCATGAAACAAAGGTTTGCAATTTCATCATCTTCTTCATCTTGTGAAACATCATTATCACTCCAAGTTGCCATCATTCATCCCTTCTTGAAGTTCTTTGAAGTGTTTTTCTTGTTGAGGCATTCATATTTGGTATGATTGGGCTTTTTGCAATCATAGCATATCAAATAGTTTTTTGTATATTCTTCTTTTGGCACATCCCTCCTTGTAGGTTTCCTACTTCTAAAGTTTTTCTTTATAAACCTATTGAACTTCCTAGCTAGCAAGGCCATGTTTTCCTAATTTCACTTTCATTCATTGTACTTCTCTTTTTCTCTTTTACTATGGACTTAAGGGTTATCTTTTTTTTTTTTTTAGTATCCACTTTCTTAGACTCTTCTAACTCACTTTCATGTTTTAATGTCATCTCATAAGTGAGTAGAGATTCCTCTAGCTCTTTTAGCTTAAAATTGTTTAGGTTTCTTGCTTTTCCTGTAGCCATTGCTTTGGGTCTCTAAGAGTTAGGTAGGCTATAGAGGATTTTCATTACAAGTTTGACATTGGGAAAGTCTTTCCTTAAATCTTTCAAACCCTCAACAATGTTGATAAATCTCTCAAACATCTCATTAATGGACTCATCATCTCTCATTCTAAATAACTCATGATCACATGCAAGTAATCTAATCTTGGATTCCTTAACTTTGTTAGTCCCTTCATTGATAGTCTTTAAGGTGTCCCAAATTTGTTTTGCATTCTCACACATAGACATTTTGTTAAATTTACTAACACCTAGAAAGCAAAGAAGAGTTTTGTAAGCTTTGCAATTGATTTGAATCAATTTATTTTCTTTATCATTTCACTCTTGCCTAGTCAATCGCTATTTTACTATCTACTTCCTTATAAGGCACATGTGGATCATCTAATATTACATTCTAAACTTCTAAGTTCATAAATTGTATAAAAATTTTCATGTGCTTTTTCCAATAAGAGTAGTTAATGCCTACAAAGAGAGGTAGCTTTTGGATTGATTGCCCTTCATCAAGTGCCGTTGTCATAACCTTCATTTTTTATGATTCGAGCTTCTACAATGGATCATGCAAGGTTATTAGACCTGCAAAATTGAGCCCTAACTAGTGTAGTAAGTTCAATGAAATAAATACCAAGAAAGGGTGAATAATTTTTTTTAATTTCTTTGTAAGCTCAATAAAAGTAATTCTTTTTTAAAGTAAATTTTCTCCTTGTGTCAAAAGCAAAGAAAGTGATTTTTCCTTAAAGAAAATATCAACAATAAATAACAAAGCATAAAAGTAAATCAAGACAGAAGTACTTTTATAAAGATAGATTTCTCAAATGCCTATGTCCTCTCCCTTGGCTTACCAAAAAGTTTCAAATCCATTAAAGGAGTGTGCTTTTTAACAGGATCAAGCAAAACCCTCACAATAACTTTTTTACAAGAACAAGTTATAACCCTTACACTGACCTTTTAATGGGATTAAGCAATAACTTTTATAGCAGCTGTTTTATTGGATTAAACGATAACCCTTACATCAACTTTTTAGTAGGATTAAGCAATAACCCTTACATCGACTTTTTAGTAGGATTAAGCGATAACCCTCACAATAGTTTTTATCGATCTCAACCATAACCCTCACTCACTTTTCAATGTTAAGTTAGAATCTTTACAAATGTGTGTACAAAAGAGTAATAGTAAAGATTTGCCTCATAAAGGTTGGGTGCTAAAGGTTTAAGCTTTGGTGTACAATGAGAAGAAATAATCTCACAAATATCAGCTTAAGAATTTTGCAAGTGAATAAGCTTGAAAGGCTTTGAATGCTTGAGGGAAAACTAAGATGATATTTCAAAAGGAATAAAGATGTAAAAGTTTCTCTAAGGTTTTCAAATGTTTTGCTGGTCTTTTCTTACTTCAAAATGAGTCAAAATCGACCCTTTATATGTGTAAGGAGATTTGAAGCTATTAGACACTAGTTTGAATTAAATCTGACTATTGTTGAACTTGAGGATTAGCTACAAAACTCCTAAGATTGACTAAGTTCTTCAAAAATCTCAAATTAAGGCTTTCATAGTTGAGTATAAACTTTCTCTACTTGATCCACTTTTTGAGAGCATGTAACTTTGAAGTTCTTACCATGCTTTGGGAATCAAATGGAACTCCTTGAAATTGAAATTTCCACAAGTCTACTAATCAAGGATAGATTATTGCTTAAAAGGGATCGACTATAGCTCCTTCAAATTTGAATTTCCACTCTTTAGTGTGCTAGGATCAACTAGCACTCAAAGAGGATCAACTGGGGCTTTCTCTTTTTGAATTTTCACACCTCTTCTACCACTAAATCAACTAAAGCTGCTCTAGGATCAACTAAAGGTTTATTTCCTCAAGATTCCTTATCATTTGGTCGCTCAACTTCAACTCTATCTTCCTTGTGATAAAATATCAATCTAAGACATGTTTGCTCTATGTTTTTCTCAATTGAATACTCATTGCTTGAAACCTTTGTGATGTTTTCTAATCATGAATAGCTTTTCAAACATTTATATGACTTTAAGAGGATGAAAAACATGATTTTGACAATTTCAAATGCTTTCATTAAAACTGTGATATTATACAATATTGTTAAATCAAAACATAAGATATTTCAATGCTAATAATGGATGTTATTGTGAAACCTCGACTTTTCATCTAAGGGTAAAGTGGAATTTTTTCAATAGAAATGTATAAATTGAGTTTTTTTTTTATGAGTTGTAGAATGAGTTTTCCCAACCATGGAATTTTAAATTTATCCTCCATATAGTGTTTTAATTGTGGAAGAATGATGGTTGAATGAATGGAAGAAAAAAAAAACCACAGAAATACATTCTTGCAAATTAAAGTATGAAAGGTTGATCCTTAATCAAGGAAGGTCAATCCCTAAAGGTATTTAGAATCAAGTAGCTATTGGAAAAGCCTAAGATTGATCCTTAAGGAAGGGAAAGTTAATCCCCATTATACAAAGTACCTAGAAAAGCTTTTAGAATTGTCCAAGATCGACCTTCAAGGGTTGAAAGGTCAATCCCTGCAAGCAAAGTCTACAAATCAGCTTTTAGAGAAAAAGGGTCGGTCCTTACAATAAAAAAGTCAATCCATAGGGTCCAACTAAAAAATAAAAAGCCCTAACTCAAGCTTTACTTCTCATTTTTCTTTTCTTCAGCCTCTATTCACTTTCCAACAACTTCCAAACCCTCTTACAACTATTCAAGACCTTATTTAGAAAGGATTAAGTTTTCCAAATCGATTTTAAGGTAACATCTTTCTATTTTTGAGCTTAACACCCATGGATATAACCTAACTTTCATTTTCTACGAATTTTTTCTTATTAATCCTTCTTTGAGTTGAGGATTTTTGGGAGGTTTTTACTCTTCAACAAGGTTGTTGAGGTAAGGATACTTAAGGTCGTTAAATAAATTATTATGGTTTGAAGTTTTGAAGCTTATTGGAATTTAAATGGAGAATATTTGATTACTTAACTAGTTTTGAAAATGGGTTTGCTATAAACTAGGAAACTTATGATAAGATTTATTGTGCTAGGTGATTGCTAGAGCTTGAGATCATAAACGGGCAAGGTTTTGGTGAAATCGAAGCTTAGGAAAATACACTTCTTGTCAAGGTAAGTGGATATAGCTTTTTAAGGATTTTGATATGTAAAGCTAAGCATGGCTTTATGAAATGTTTAACTTGCATGCCTTGAAAGCTATGCTTATAATATTAAATCAAAATGTTTATATCCGAATGTTTTCAAAAAAGTTTTTGAATCTATTATGTATGTAAATATTTTACTATGTATTAGTTTTTAATAAGGGGGAACAAGTCCTTTGAAACGTTTTCCATCAAAATGACTTCAATGGTATGATGAGTACAAATGGCATGATGTTATATAGATGCTTGGTGGATGTAGGTATTCCCACCTATGAGTTTATGAATGAATATGGAATGTATGTTTATGTGAATGAAATGTTTGGTGGATGTAAACATTCCCACCGATAGTAAAGATTATGAAATATATGTTATGGTATGAAATGCATACTTATGAGTTGTATATGATGTAGTTTCCATGTATGCTATGAGCTAAATAGTAAACTAATTTAATGAGCATGATTATGAAGTCAAGAAATGAGTTTACAGACATGATAGATCTTATAAATGAAAATCGAACATAATGGGGATTCTGACCACTATCCACTTTGAGTTGAGGCGAGCACCATTCAAGTGTGGTTGAAGTTGAATGCCATTTATAATATGTTTGTTGTCAATTTTTATCATGCAAGTGTACTTATTGTAACAAGTAATATAATAGTAAGTAAAGTGTTGAATCTTACAGAGAATTGTCCTAACTTTTGCTAAATATTGAAATTAACATAACTTAATCTTGTTCAAATAACCAAATTAAAGTAATTAATTAAAAGAAAAACTAAAACTAAATAATAACTAAATTAAATCTAAAAGCTTATGGGCAAAACTTTACTTGAAAAATTCAATTAATAAAAAGCCTAGGATTACAATATCCCTTAACACTTCATCTGAATATTCTTTCTCTCTCTAAACTTACTTCAGTGGATTGAATTGTTAACCTAGAGTCCCGTTTATTTATAAGTATCTGTCAAGGTTCTTATAAAAATATCTTTCCCAATTAATTTTCTATATGTTTATGTAAATTCAACTGAATAAATATTCATTAAGTTTGTGTTCTAATCTTAGCTATATACGACATATAGGTATATGTTTATCCTATATGCAAATCAAATCATCTAATCAATTAAATGAATTTGAACACATGTTATTCCATCATGGCCTAATCTAAACTCCTTTCATCAAGTTGTATTTAGATATCTAAATCAATCTATTTGGTGATCAAGCAATTAAAAGTATTAAACATAGAATTGGAATAAACGCTCATATTCCATTGATAATAAGCAAAGGAAAGATAAAATATTCAAATTACATTTTAAGTTCAATCATAATACTAGAAAAGTAAATTAGTTCATAATATCTACTGAAAACATCATTCAAAGAATATCAACCATCAATATAAGTTAAAGAAAGTGAGAACAAAAGTAAATAGAGAAACTAAAATTTGTCAAATCTTGAATCCTCAATCTTCTTCATTTTCCATTGATTTCTATTTTCTTGACATCTTTTTTCTCTCTAGAAAAACCTTTCTAAATCGCCTCTTAAATTACTCTTAAAAAGCCCTTTTAAATAGCCCTAAAAACCCTAGTTTAAAAAAAATCGAAAAAACTAAATGCTAGGATATCAAGCAGGCGCGGCAGCCTTATGTCTTCTAGTCAATGTATGGTGTCATGATTTCTTCCGGGCACTACGACCTTGCTCCTTGGGCGTCATAGCCTTGGCTCCCTTGTGCTACCTTGTGCATATCCTATTGCAATCCATCATTTTACGATGTAATTTTCTCCTTGATCTGATCTGAACTAGGCAAAGTGATAGATATGAAAGTTGTAGACCTATCTCTTAACTTTCCAATGGTTCAATTGGACTTCTAGAATGAGAGTTATGCTCAAAATATTGCAGTAGATATGAAAGAAATACTTGTCATACTTGCATGATTCATCACCAATTAAGGCTTTTTCATTTGAAGACCTTCAAAAACAAGAGACTAAATCAGTAATAGGTAAACTTAAAACATTTTAACATAAAATTAAACTAAAACAACTTGATCTAAATTGACTTAACAAGATTTAAACTAAATTAAGTAAAACAAATAAAACTACTTAAATTCAAACCTAAAACTTAAGAATTTAACTATTTTAATACCCAAAATGTGATAAAATAACTCTATGTAATAGAGTTATCAATGTTCAAGAATGAGGGTGTTGAACCATTATCGTCAATTATGCATATAGCTCAAGTGGGGTGGAAGTACCACTTACTGATGGGGCTTAGACATGGGATGCTCGGATGTGGGCCAGGACCAAGTAGTCATCCCTATTGCATATATGATGATTGCATATTACTTTTGTTATTGTTTTGCTTCTTGTGATTGCTTCTTACATTTAAAATAAATGATTGAGTTGTAGATTAAACTTTAAGTTATAAGATAGCTAAGATAGATTAATAGATAAAATGAGTTCTAAGACACTAGTTGAGTTATATGGATTGATAAATGATCACTTGATGTTAAATGATTGAATTTTATTGGAGAATCTCAAGTGTATGAGCAGCTTATAAGATTTACAAAAATATTAGACTAAATCACTTGTAGCTTGGGTTTGAATGGTTAAGTATTAATATCTCTTATGGAGGATTCGATACCACAAGTAAGACACAACTTCTTGGTTTTTTTTTTTTTTTTTGTCTAAAGGTTTTGCATAAATGTTTGGTTACTTAAAGAATTATGAGTTTATGAAACCTTGATTTCACTATGAAAATGAGATTGATTTGTGACAAATTAGTTTTATAAGAATTTGAAAAGAATAAAGTATGTTTATCTCAAGTTTCATGTTTACATTAAAGATGTAATTTGTGCAAAACCTCTTCCCCTTAGCCTGTCCCCATTCCACATTCACTCACGGAGTCTTTGTGACTCACATGCTAGTTTCTGTTAACAATGATTAGCTTTATATCTTGTCACACAAACAAGATCCGATCTTTCTTGGTAGGTGATATAGTAGCCATTTAAAGCCTTAAGAGTCAGGTTATTTTCCATTGACAAGTTTATCTTTATTATTTATTGTTATAAAGTGGTTGGATATTATTGTGATGATGTAGCCATGTTATGGCATTATACTTTATATGAATTTTATATATGCATATAAGTAAATTGATCATAATGATTTGAGAGCCTATGTGATCATGATGGGTGTATGGACAAACATCTTATTATGAACTATTTGCTTATTTGAATGCTTATGGGTCCGTTGATTAATGAATTCCATAACGGTGCGGTTGTACATGTGTTTGCATGATAATGGAAAGTTTATGATGATGCTTGGATATGATGAATGATGGTATGTTTAATGATTTTAGACTTGCTTGGGTCTAGCAAGCTATACTCGTCTAAGTCCTTGCACCGGTCATGATCTTTCAAAATGGGATGTGACATTTATAGATGTTATTGATGTTGAATTTTATTATATTTGATGGATATTATTCTCTTGTTATAATTGCTTTTGTGATTATTGATTTTAAATTTAAGTAATAAAATTATATTTTAATTATAGATAATTTAATTTAGTCATGTTAACCAGTGTTAATTGTGTTAAACATGTTAATCATTTTAAAAATTCAATCATGTTAACTTTTTAATTTTTTTAATCATATTGTGTCGTATAAAATTTAACTCAACACGTTTAATAAAAGTATTTGTCGTGTTATGTCATGTCATGTCGTGTTATATAGTTATTAAACATATTTATGTACATATTTAATTTTAACACGATTATCGTGTTCTTGTTTATCTATATAACTGTTAATACCTTATATTTATACGATATGATTAAGATACCAAAATATGAATGGCTTATACCTAACTTTTCACTCTGAATAATAATAATAATAATATTGAGAAAAAACCTTAGCAATTGTTCGAAGATAGAGGCAGATGTAGTCAGTGACCCTTCAGCGGATGTAGTCGGTGACCCTCTACCGGATACAGGAGGAAGTTCATCTCCACCTATTAATCGGGTATGAAGTAAGAGGATTCGCTTTGGGATTGAAAGCGATGATTCTAGAAGCCAACCTATAGATACATTGCTTCATAATCAGAATGTATCATCTTATATGTTTCATCAACTGTCTTACAGACACATCTTGTCAAACACAAGCCAAATAAATGGTATGTCGGTAAATGATCCTGAGGATGAAGAAGAAGCAATGGATGTCACTGAGTTTGATGAGGATGAACCTGAACCAAATTTTGATGGGCCCTATATCTGTTTATCTAGAGATGAAAAGCTATGCATCTGGAAACCTTGGAAGCATACCCTAATAATGAAACTATTAGGAAAGGATATCAATTATACCTATCTTTGCAATAAGGTAAAGCAACTGTAGGCACTGACTAGTGATTTCTAGGTGGTGGATCTTGACAACGGATTTTATTGTTTTTGATTTACCAATAGATCCGATTATTATCATGTGTTAACTGAAAGGCCATGGCTCATAGCAGACCATTATCTCACTATCCGGAGATGGTCTCCAAGATTTAGATCAAGCAAGGCATCAATTGAGTCTGTAACAGCATGGCTTCATCTGCCTAGAATGCCACTAGAGCATTATGATCAAGAAATTTTATCTAGGATAGGTGATAAAATCAAAAAGACAGTTAAAATTGACTAGACTACTTCATCTCAATCTAGAGGGAAGTTTGCAAGACTTTGCATTGAGATTGATCTCAGGAAACCTTTTATTCTTAAAATTTTCATTGGAGGTAAGTGGGAAAAAATTGAATATGAAGGTATGAAAATGATGTGTTTTCATTGTGGAAAATTTGGACACATTGAAGAATGTTGTGCTGTGAAATAAAAAGAAAGTGTGTGTTTGTCTGATGAATAAGGCATAAAAACAACAGAGTCTCATAAAACTGCTAAAAAGAACTGTGAAGAAGCTAAGTTTAGTCTTTGAATGGTTGTCAAAAAGAACAATAAAAGAGCTATAGTGCCGAAGATTAAAGTAGTTGCAAAACATGAGAGCGCGAAACCCACTATCAACTCGGGTTCTCGTTTTGTTGTGCTAGATAATGAAGATACAGTGCAGGATGATGCTGTGATGTTTCCTAAGTTTGCGATGAATGTTTCTTCTGAGTCATTAGTGGATAATATGAAAAAAAAATATGGTAGTAGATTATAAAAAAGAACAACTTAAGAAAAACCTGTAAATCTTTACAAAAATATCCAACAGAGATCTTACGCCTTCCTCGAAGGCTAAAGGTAAAACAAAGGCCATTGATGAACCAATAATAACCTTGTCAAGTGGTATTGCTAAGCTGGTTTGACAAGAAAACAAAGAGAAGCAAATAAGCACAACTTTTGAGACCACCAATACTGTGGTGCATGGCCTTTCATCATCGATGTCCCCACAACCTCAAACTCCACTAATAGTTTCTTTACAGGAAAGTGGGGATGGGGAAAACAGGCAAGGGATTGATATTAATGGTGTAGCTCGTGAAAAGATCGTGAAACACATAGAGGAAGACATTCCTATGACTCATGATACGGATGATGTTTTTAGTTCTATGGAGCTAGAAAGTACTGAAGCAGATGCTATGTAGGTCTCCTCGGCCTAGTTCATTCCTTGGGATCTTCCTTTATTGTGTGCTCTTTTTATTGAATCTAATTTATGTTTAATATTATGAGTTGGAACGTTAGAGGCGCAACCTCTCCCAGGTGTCGTAGAAATATTCAAAACCTGGTTAAGTTACATAAGATACAGATCTTTATCCTCTTAGAGCCTCGCATATCTGGATTGGGAGCAAACAGAGTGTGTCGTAGGTATGGCTTTCAAAATTTTTTCAGAGTAGAAGCAAATGGCTTTGCAAGTGGAATATGGGTATTTTGGAACTCTGACGAAATTGAAATTGAAGTTCTAGCTTATTCTTCCTAGTTAATTCATTTGCTTGTCAATTCTTCAAAAGAATAATGGCTGCTCACAGCAATTTATGGTAGCCCATGGTCACTTGAGCGAAAACGTTTATGGGATTCCCTAAAACTGGTAAGTAATGGTCATAACCTACCTTGGATGGTCATAGAAGACTTCAATCAAGTTATCTCTCTAGATGAAAAACAAGAAAGGAAAAATGTTAATCTAACTCACTACAACCTCCTGTTAGATTGTATGAGTTATTGTAACTTATTTGATCTAGAGACATCTAGATGTAAGTATACATGGTGGAACAAAAGAGATGGAACAAAAGAGATGGTCTTGACTATACTAGGGTCCATTTAGATAGAGTTCTTATCAATGATAAATGGCATTCTATGTTTTCCTGTGCAATTGCCATCAACTTGCCTAGAACACACTCCAACCATCACCCAGTACTTGTACATTGTCTTCCTTCCTCATCAGTTTTGCAAAATTCAAAGAGCTTTAAATTTGAGGAGGCTTGGATGGTACACTCGGGTTTTAAAGAATTTATGAGATTGAGTTGGCCATTTGAAAATAAGGATATGAGTACCTCACTGGAACATTTGGCATCTAAACTACAAGTCTGGAGCAAAACCCATTTTGGAAATATTTTCAGAAAAAAAAGAAAGCTTATTGCAAGGCTTACTGGCATACAAAAACAATTAGAAAAATGACCCAATTATTATCTCCAAAATCTTGAATTCTCTCTCATTGAAGAATATAATTTAGTACTTCAACAGGAAGAAGTAATATGGCAACAAAGAGTGAGGATGGATTGGCTTAAATACAGAGATGGAAATACCAAGTTCTGTCATGCCATGGTGAAGAGTAAATAGCGGAGGAAACAGATAAATGCTCTTAAAAGAGAAGATAACTCTTGGTGTTCAAATCCATTGAAACTTGAAAGGTTAGTGGTTAATTTCTTTATGAATTTATATACAAATGATGGGGTCAATGAATCACTACTGCCATGCACACATTAGAGCTTGGATACTGAAAAATCATCAACTTTGGCTGTGCCGATTACAAATGAAGAAATCAAACATGCTCTCTTTGACATGTATCCCAACAAAAGCTTGAGATTTAATGGATTTCCAGCAAGCTTCTACTAGAAAAATTGGAGGCATATTGGTAATGATCTCATTAAATTTGTACAAGATGCCTACGTCAAGGGCTCCTTTGCACCATCCTTGAACCATACACTCATTACTCTTATTCCTAAAGTGGAAAGACTTGAGAAGATTAATCAATTCCACCCTATAAGTTTGTGTTCAGTACCTCTAAAACTAATTAGCAAAATTCTTGTCGATCATCTTCGACCATTACTAAATGAACTTATTAACAACACACAGAGTAGTTTTATACCAGGGCGACAAGCAACTAATAATGTTATTGTAGTGCAAGAAGCTATCCACACAATGCGGGGTATGAAAGTGAAGAGAAAGAGCTGTGGCTATTAAAATTGATCTTGAGAAGGCCTACGACAGACTTAAATGGTGTTTTCTTCAAGATGTCCTAGAAAAAATAGGTTTTCCCCCACAATGGATCTATTTAATTATGTATATTGTCCAAACTCTTTCTTTCTCTGTTATTTGGAATGGTAAACAGTCTCTAAAATTCAATCCATTTAGAAGTATTAGGCAAGGAGACCCATTGTCGCCGTATTTATTTGTGCTATGCTTGGAGAAACTATCTCAGCTTAAAAATGAAGAAGTTAAACTAGGTAACTGGAAACCTCTATCTTTAACAAGGAATGGTCCAACTCTCTCCCATGTGTGTTTTGCATATGACATCATGTTATTTGGAACTGGTACTAAGACCCAATTGCAAGTTATGATGCGGACCATGCATAAGTTTTGCTCAGCTTCAGGTCAGAAAGTGAGTCTAGAGAAACCTAGAATGCTTGTTTCTTCGAATATCAACCCTATTAGAGCCAAAGACTTAAGTCGTACTGCCTGCATCAGCCTCTCAAAAGATTTTGGTAAATACTTGGGGACACTGATGCATCATGGTAGGATTAAAATATCTGCTTATTCCTATTTATGCAGTAAAGTGAAGTGAAAGCTTGAATAATGGAGTAATAAGTATCTCTCTATGGCGAGTAGAATTTCATCAGTGCAAGCAACTACCAGTAAAATGGCTTCATATGTTATGCAAACCACCTTAATACCCACTCATGTGGCTAAGGAAATTGACAAGTTAAATAGGAATTTTATTTGGGGACACTTAAGTGGTGAGAAGGAAATTCATGCTCTGAAGTAGAGCACTCTTTGTCTTCCTAAAGAACAAGGTGGGCTACAAATCAAAGAACCAAAAATTTTAATTTGGCTTTGCTTGCTAAGCTTGGTTGGCAGTTGTGGAAAGGAAAGGATTCCTTATAGGTTGAAATTTTACAGAAGAAATATGTTCGGAATAAAGATATATTTTCAGTTAAAGCAAAGCCATCTAACTCTCACATTTGGCGCAGTATATTAAAAAGTAGAAAGGTCCTTGCCAAGGGTTTGGGAATGATTGTGAATAACGGGATCAACACTAATTTTTGGTTGGATTCTTGGCTGCCTTGTGGTCCTTTAATTGGATTTGCCACACGAGATTTGTCTGTAGCTGAAATTGAGTTACCATATGCATCCTTCTATGATGCATATGGAAATTGGGACTAAGATTTTTTTTCTGACTCTCTACCAGCATATGTAATACAAATGATTGCAGCATCTCTCATCGACCCTTACAACACTAAGGATGATATTAGCTTCTGGACTCTAATGAGCAATGGCATTTTCTCTATCAAAACGGCTTATGAAAGCCAAGTAGAAACCAATCTCCCCAAGTTGAAACAATGGCGTCAAGTATGGAATCTTAAGAGCTGTAGGAAGGTGAAGATGTTCATATGGCATGTGTTGCATGAATCTCTCCCCACAGCAAAGTGGTTGATGACGAGAAGTCTGGGCTCATCAAGTTTTTACAGCAGATGCAGGAATTCCATAGAAAATATCGCACATGCCTTGAGAGATTGCCCCTCATCTAGAGATACTTGGCTGAAGATTAAACTAGAGTTATTTTCAAGCACTTTCTTCTCTTTAAACTTGCAACAGTGGGTCCAAGAAAATATGACCAGTAATGTGCTTCATGATACATTGCCATGGGGTGTTATTTTTACTCACACACTTTGGATGCTATGGTATTGGAAGAATTTAAGTCTATTTGAGGAAACTTCTCAATGGCCGAAAAATGCATCTCAACAAATATAGGCTAAAGCCAAGGAGGCTTGGGACACCTTGTACTGTCAACAACCGAGAGTGAAGTCTGAAATTCTTGTCTCCTAGGTCAAGCCAGACAACTCCTATGTGAAACTGAACGTAGATGGTAGTGTTCAAGGCCACCCAAGAGATGCTACAGCGACAGGATTAGTCAGGGATGGGAATGGCAATTGGTTATTTGGGTTTGTTTATAAAATTGGTATTTCCTTTTCACTTGGAGCTGAACTTTGGGCAATTCTAAAGGGGCTAGAATTGTGCTGGGAAAGAGGTTTCAGAAAGATTCTGATAGAAATTGACTTTAAACTTGACTATCCCAGCAAAAGCCTCATTTGGATCCATGTGCAGGTGTTGTCCAAAATATAAAGAATCTTCTACAGAAAGACTAGTCCTGTTCCATATCTCATGTGCTGCGTGAAGCAAATAAATGTGCTAATTGGATGGCAACTAAACACCATGATCTTCCCCTAGGCCTCCACATATTTGAGGCTCCTCCACCAAATATCTCATCGTTATTGTTAGTAGATTCATTGGACATACCTTGGCCCAGACCTATGTAATTTGAGTTTTAATGAATAAATGCATCCGCTATTTCAAAAAAAAAAATGAATGGCTTAATCTAAATGCATCAAAACTTTATTAATCCAAGCAAGTAGAAAAATATTTATAATTATATTTACCAAGTGAGATAAAGTTACTAAAAAGCACTCATATATGGTCCAGAATCCACCATGAAGTTTATAAAGTCAATTTTCTTATAATTAGATGATGAAACTTGAACGTCTCAAATTGAATAAATATTTCAATTCCAATACACCTACATCTCTAAATAAAAGAAAACTTAGCTATTTAAACGGAATTCTACGAAATCAAGGGTCGAATGAGAAATCTACTTTAAACAGAAAGAATGACGAGAATATAATGTGAATTACATTATCTTATTGAAGTAGGAATGATAGCAACTCCTAATATTTCTAGTTTATTTTCTTTCTAGAAAGACAGCAAATTTGGCCCTTCTGAAAAACAATAATTTACATGAATTTATCGAGCCTTAGCCCATTAACATATGTTTAAAGCTGAAACTGGTTTACTAGAAGAATAATTGGGCTTATCATCAAAGTCAAAATGCATTGGGCATTTACTCAACGTTATTTTAATTTTCAATAGCACTACTCTCCTTGTCGTAGAATTATATTATCTTAATTTGACATAATATTTAAATAAGTTTTTAAATTATTTTAAAAAAATTTAAATAAGTTTGTATTTTTTTATTATATTCAATCAAATCTTTATATTTTTATTTTGAGTTAAATAAGTTCTATGACTAATGATTGATTAATTATCATTAATCTAAATGTCATTTTTCATTTTATATTGACATGGTGTTGATATGAAAGGTGAAAAATGTTACATAATCATATTATCATTTTAAATTAGTATGTTATGTAATCATAAGCTGTGATATATTAACATCTCATATCATCATCAATTATAATATTTTAACATGTCACGTCAGTGTTATGTGATATCAAATGACATATGACATTTTGATTAAGTTAATCACTAGTCATAAGGGTTAATTTGACTCAAAATAAAAGTATATAGGGTTATTTGGTTCAAAATAAAAGTATAAGGACTTATTTAACTCAAAATAAAAATATAAAAACTTAATTGAATATAATAAAAGTATAAAAATTTATTTAAATTTCTTTAATAATTTAAGAGCTTTATAAATAAATTGTCTTTTAATTTTTTGATAGAAGGTAGATTGTGGAGTATAAAACTTAAATCAGAGCCTAGCTAGGGTAGTTTTGGGCTTGGACTGCTGCAAAGTTGCATAATTCTCTTGGGCTATACTTGCCAGAATAAGTGCAATGGTTTCCTAAAATCCCCTTTTTCTTTAATTTGTTTTCTTCTTTCCAATCTTTAGGTTTAAACATAATTGAGGAATCATTGTGGAAATAGCCTAGTGAAGATAAAAACAAAGATGGTCACAGCTAGCCAGATGACCAAGCATGCAATAGTGGTTTAACAGACATATTTTTGTGGGGGAAACGACGATCTAATGATAATATAATTACACTCCAACTTCAACGAAGAAGAATAATTCTTAAATTCAAAATTCATTCCCTCAGTTAGTGCTGTTAACGGGGTTGGGTTTTGGCGGTCTCATGAACTTGGCATGCCCATCAGACTAAGCTTTCTATAAATTCATCGGCTCAGTTATGGGCTAGACTTGCTTAATTATTGGGGCAAAACCCAAAATGTTTTGTTTTTCTTCTTCGGAGGGAAGTACAAACAGAACTTGTAGTGAACATATAAATTCTACCATGTTTCTCTTTTATATATATATATATATATATATATATATAAAGGAGACTATATATTAATGTTAACTTTTCTTTTTTTTACTAATTATTTAGTTTATTGATTAAATTTTCCTTAATTAATTAAACTTTTTGTATAAATATATAGAAAATAAACATGCCTATAAAAATGCTACATGTATCACGCCATGGAGTAACGATCTAGGTTCCATTTTCTAATTGTTGAAGCATTTTATGCTAATACATTATTGTAACTAAAACCTAAAACTTGGTGTGTTTGATTTGAGAGTTCTACAATATATTGTTAGTACTTTTTTTTAATAAAAAAATATTTTGAAATATTTTTATTTGATTTGATTAAAATTTCATATAGTTACTGATTCTAGATGTGTATAAATTTTATATATATTTTATAATTAAAAAAATTTCTTTTTCACTATAACAAAAAGACAATTCAGTAAGTTAGTTTGTTCGTCTTTAACAATTAATGTCTTGTGTTTGAGATGGTTGGTGTTAACTTCAAATGCATGACTTTTTTGGCGTATAACATATTTTGTCCTTGACTTGTGAGATTGAAAAATCTTATTTTCTCTGAAATTTAATTGCTAAAAAAACCTTCTTCCCTTTAGAAAGGTGGGTACTGAAGATTAACATTTGGTAAAAGATGTATAGGAATTCTATTGTCTAGAGAAACATACAAACCACTCCAAAAATTTACAAGAAATTCTCTATGTAATACGCAAGAAATATCAAAGATATTGCAGCTGCAAGCTAGGTCGACCTACCCCACTGTCAAAACCAAAAAAATGCAAGCAAATAGTTCCAGAGCTTTAGATGCCCTCTTGACTGTGGAGGTTGACAAATTAAGGCCTTTGATCAATCTATCACTTACAATTTCCAATTGTAGCTTGATGCCGACAACAAAATGTTCGATCTAATCATCAGGACTCGGCCATTGCCGGATGCCAACATCAATACTGGGATTCTTCAATGTAATACTAATACTGCCCCGATCTCTGTCATCCGTCCTTGCACGTGCTTCTCTGCTCATCCAGTTTTTTCATCTTTTTTACCACATCATATATCTACTAAATCACATTCCACTGCTGGTCAGAGCTGTTCTGATTCCCAAAAGAAGCCTTGACATAATTTTTGACAGATTTTTATTTATTGCTGTTTTGGAGGATATGATGTATAAAATTATTGACATTAATTAGGCTCAGCAAGGTTGACTAAAAAACTTTTTAATGGATTAATCCTTAATCTCAGTCTAAATTAATTATGCTCAAACCTTACTGGTTGGAAAAGAAAGCCAAGATTCGTGATGTTAATTACACCAATTGTTAAATTGAATAAGTCATTTTCAAAAAGATTGCAGAAGCGCAGGATCCCAGCCTTCCACCAGTGCCTCGCACTAGTAATTAGTGAGAATAATCAGAAGGGCTTGCACCCAAATTTTCATCTATGATTCTGATCATGTAACAACCTGTAATCAGAACAATAAAATTGAAATTAGCACAGATATTTTTATAGAAATTTTCTTTTCTTCCCTCTTTTTTTTTTTTTGAAAAAAGATAGAATCAACCCTGGGATTGCTTAGCTAGTGCCAGGTAATTTGGAAGGTTAATCCACATGGATGACATATGATGGGAGTCCCATATTCACATGCCCTTCCTGGTAAGCAACCTTCCTCGTTCTTTTGCCTCCTTTTGAGATGTAACTTTTCAGAATAATGGGCTTAGTCAGTGAGATCAGACAGCTATAACCCCGCCATGTCACCAGGGTGGAAGGTGCCTGATTACTTTGTATTTTTTTTTTTTCTTGTGACAAATTGACATAACATTTGTAACATATTCTGCAAAATTTTTGCAGCTGCCACCCCAAGTACAGCTCGGTTTCAACTTTGTAGCAAGCAATAATTGGAGTAGAAATTAGAAAAATGTTCTATACCCATCTTTTCTTTTTCATTATTATATAGTAAATTAAGTGCTACAAAAGATGAAACCATGCAACCTAGGAATAAAAACTCTGATAGAGTACATGACGAGGATTATTTTTTTTTTCCTTTTTCCTTTCTAGCGCCAAGATTCTTTGCTTAAGTGATAGCACAGAGAAGCCGCAGATTGTTGGCTGTTGTTTCTGTCTGTTAAACTGATAATAATATTCAGATGCATTGATAGTTTTATTTATGTAATTAATTAATGAATTAGCTTGTTGGTAAAGTATACCGGAAAAAAAAATTGGGTGCTTGGAATCCTCTGTTGAAGGAAACTAAGATCTCAATCTGAATAACTTCCTGGATCTGTTTGGCACCCAAAATGCTTTATTCTCTCTCACACAATCTTCTCAACATCACATAAATTCTACTCTGTCTGCATCTGTAGCTTTCTGTGTACTTTTTTATTTTCCTTACAAAAAAAACTATCAGTTTCTTCCTGCCATGTGATGCGTAAATACACACATACAGAAAGAGATGGAGAGATTTAATGGTGAGAAAGTGGGAAGCTAGGCATCACAATCCAGCTGCTAGAGAGAAGTTTGTGCCAGCAAAGCACACGAGGGGGGGTTGGGGGGACATAAAACAAACCAGTAAAAATAGTGTCTTTTTTATTTTTTTATTTTTTGCAAAGACAAAAAGCAAAATACATACATAAAGAAAATGTGACAAGTCTTCTCAAAAATCAATTACGTGCCATTCATCCCCTCCCCATAATAGCAATAACAGGGTGCCCCATTTCTTCTTGATGTTTACCTACCTTACTTCTCCACCTCCTCTTCTTCAGTTTTGAGTATTTTACTACTATATCATCCTCCTCCTCATTTTTACCGTCTCGTATTTTTATTTTCGCTTGGACTAAAACACCCTTTTTAACATTATTCCAAATTGCATGCTCTTATATTGTGTTAAAACAACAGCTATGAACTATGTATCGTTGGTAGGAACAGCTTTTTCTTACACATGTTGTAACCGTGCATCCACTCTCAATCAAGATATAATAATTAGATGTTGGAATTTTTCATTCTATGTCTTCACTTTGATAGTTTAATTTTGAGTCAGTGAATAACTAGTTCTACTTACAACTCATTTATTGCCAATTTAATAACGAACCCCCCCACCCCACTTCCCCCCCAAAACCCCCCTCTCAACAAAAAAAAAAAAGTACTCTGGCCGACTTCATTATTATTAATTATAATTTTTTTTCATATCAAGAAACATAATTCGAGTCTAATTCAGTAACATTTTTTTTTTCAATTTGTGCAATAAAAATAAATTTTAATAGCATTTTCTTGTTAACTTATAGAACTAGACTTGCGATTAAAAGAGTGCAAAGCGTAGTTGAAAGTCTATAAATTGTAACACTTTTTAACTTTTTATGGGATAAAAAGGGTTTTTTCCTTGGTACATATCAGGACTCAATAGGCCTCGGATTATATGAAAGGGTTAGCTCTCTTTTATATTATAAATCTTACTCTTTATTCTTAAGAGCCAAATTTGATAATATTATAAGGCATACTACTTGAAAAAAAATCCCTAATCTTTAAATTTTAACACTTTTTTTTTGACTTTTTATGGGATAAAAATGTTTTTTTTTCTTGACACATATCTGTCGTAACGTGCAGGTGCGAGAACCCGACCGCTAGAAGTGATCTGCAACTTGAAGAGTCGCCACCAATCTTTTTCGTACCTAGGTGTGATTGGCCACCTAATCAAATTCGTTCTATTCAACGAAGTACTAAGTCAACTTTAGGTTCGTCGAAAGAACAATAACTGGTCTACGTAATTTTTAGGGTTTGGGTTCGGGAGTACGATTGCGCATGGGGAATGATTAGCACCCTCGAGACGCCCGTTCTACGAACGGTACCATTTAATCACTTATCATCTTAACCCTTTTATTTTGTTCTTGTATTTCCTTTATTATTATTTATTTGATTTATCTCTTATTCCATCAATCAAGTTAAAGTTTTTCGAGGGTTTGACATACATATGATGCAATCATGAAATGCATGACGTAAAATCGAAACAGTACCAAACGAAGACCTTTTATTGAGCATACTTTCAGAACCCGCCCATCGTTCTAGTGGGATCCGAGAGTATTCTCTCACCTAGAGAAATACCTAAAAAACTCACCTTCGTAAGCTTATTAGGTAAATCCCATCATTGGGATAATTGTTTGTAAGTGAAAACGGTGTTTTCGTGAATGCAAAATCCTAATGCGGGCAAGAACCTTTTATTAAAGACATCTCTCCGAACCCTCCCATCATACTGGTGGAGTACGGAGGTATCTTTTCACCTAGGGAGTTTACCAACGAAACCCGCCTTTGCAAGCTTCCTCAGAAAGTCCCATCATCGGGGATTCATACCTGTACACAGAATAGATCTATATGCCATGACATTTAACGATGCAAATATGAAACGTGGTGCACTCGTAACTCAATTTTTATTTTTGTTTTTATTTTATTATTATTTTTTGTTATTATTTTTGTTATTATTGTTGTTATATATATGTGTGTCTACCTCTATTATTGTATTAAATTTATTATCATCATCGATTTCTTATTTATTTTATTTATAAATTTTGCTTAGTTAATTATTAAATATATTTAAGATATTTTTTAATTTATTTATTATTATTTTTATTAGAAACATCGAAATTTTGAATTAGGACCCTCCCATTATTGTGGTGGGATCCTAATTAAAATTCTTAACCTAAGGAAATTCACTCGAAATTGCAACTTCTCGTATTCCGTATGAAAATCCCATCATCGATGTGAATTTTTGGGGTTCTTATAGAACCCTTTTGTCCAGATTTTTGGATGATCAGAGAAGGCAAATCTTCTCTTTACAGCATGAATCCCGGACTAGGGTGGCCTAAGTCAAAAAAAGATCACTGGGAAGTGGTTTCCAAATTGATAAGGAGCATTGAGTGCTCTGACAATGGAGGCCATGCCTTTTTCTTTTTTTTTTTAATTTTGTTTTTTTTAATTTTTATTTATTATAAATTTTATATTATTATTTTTCAAAAAAAAAGTGTCTACAGTTGTCTCTCTTTGCGCATTCTTGAGAATCAAGAATAGTGTAAAGACGTAGACACCACATTCAAGCCAGATTGAATATTTGCTTTTGTCTTTTTTCATCATTTTTTTAAATAATATAACTAGAAAAGCTCCTCATCTCAAAACGAGGCTATGTAATTTTAAAGAAATCTTGAGGCTAATTACCCGGAGGTTTTGAAGAACATACACGGAGGTTTTGAAGATGTACCTAGAGGTTTTAGAAGAAAAAGATTGTTCCTCATTTGAAAATGAGGCTACGTTACCCAGAGGTTTTAGGAATGCACCCGAAGATTTTAGGAATACACTCGAAGGTTTTGAAGATGTAGTTGGAGGTTTTAGAAAATGTACCCGGAGGTTTTAAATATGGACCCAAAGGTTTTGAAAATATACTCGGAGTTTTTACAAATGTACCCGGAGGTTTTAAAGATGGACCCGGAGGTTTTAGATATGTACCCGAAGGTTTTAAAAAATATACCCGAAGGTTTTGCAAATATACCTGGAGGTTTTAAAGATGTGCCCGGAGGTTTTGAAAAAATATTTGTTCCTCATCTCAAAATGAGGAATGCACTCTGAGGTTTTAGAAAAAAAAGATTGTTTCTCATCTCAAAATGAGGCTACGTTACTTAGAGGTTTTGAGAATGTACCCGAAGGTTTGGATTATATACCCAGAGGTTTTTGATGAAAAGATTCCTCATTTCAAAACGAGGCCATGTAGCTTAAATTCTCTCGTGCCAAGATAACTGGGCTTAAACATCTTGGATGCCAGCTAAATTGGGCTTAATCATCTTTTGTACCAATATGACTGAGCTTAAACATCTTGGACGCCAGCTAAATTGGGCTTAGCTCTCATATTTGCTTTTTTTTATATTTTACTTTTTTTCTCTTTTTTTTTTCCTTTTTCAATGAAAGACTCAAATCTTTTTTCACTTAATTGCTTGAAAGTGCATTAGTTTTGACCTTTGTTTGAAGATTTTCAATTTTGATGATGCATGGTCATGTGCATGATTGGACATGTATGCATGATTGAATGATGGACAAATGATGCATTACTTTCTTTTGTTTTGCACCATATATTCCTCGTTTGAAAGATCATTTTTCTCGGCTTCACATTCTTTGACGACGTTCTTGTGCAACTGTCAATTTTCTTGTCAACAAAATATCACTATTTCCAATTAGGTTTCAATGCTTCCACACCTTTTGATCATGAAAGCTCTTCCTTGTATTATTTTTTCTCACTGTTTCTTGAGAAATGAATTTATCTTTTTCAAACTACTTGTCTTATGTCACAATGATTGAAGAATTTTCATCACAATGATCATAAAGACTCTCATTTTCTTTTTCTTTTGTTTTAAAAAATATCTTGATTTTAACAAAATCGCAGCAAAATTGCCCTACACAATTATTTTCATGATCAAAGATAGCTGAATCTTAGAGCAAGAATGTATCAATTCCACACTTTTCTTGCTAAAGTGATAAAACATCCAAGTTGGAAAAACATGTGATATTTGAATCTCTTGAAAATTGATGATTATTGTTTGAGATGACAATCTGGTCTTTCAAATGGATGGGGTGGTTTAACACATCAAGGTCTTGATCAACAATGGAGGTTTCTTCTCCATTTCATGGGGAAAAGAAAAAGAGTTGAAGTTTCTTTGTCTAAGCTCACAAATGTGTAGTGATCAGATTTTGCAAAACTATTTCTTTCAAATCACAATCAAATTTGACACTCTCTAAGCCTCATGATTGTGTGGCCAGATGATAAATGTCAAGACCAGCCATTACAAGTTTAACATTGCAGAGGGCTATTTTGAAAGAAGTAGGCTCAAAATTCAGTATGGATTTTTTCAATAGAACTTGAATCTTTAAAGTGCTTGAGAGTCTTATACTCTTAAAAAGTGTCCAACGAATTCTAGTTGCCTTGAAATGGTCTCTCTCTGGTGCTTCTTGTTATCACCTTAGTTAAAATCATGAGTGGCTTCATAAGTTCCCATCTTCGCTTTAAACTGCCCTTTCGGGTTTTCACCCTAAAGCTTCATCTTTTTCACTCACTTTTTTTTTTCTTTTTTCATTGATCATTCCACCATGCACTTGAGAAAATACAAACTCTATCCAAAATGGATTGAGGGATTCAAAAAGGTAACTTTGGCAAAGAAAAGAAGTCAAAGTCTCATTTTCTATGTGGTGATCTTTTTCTATAAGATAGCTCTTCAATTAAGTATCCATACTTAATCAAAATGGACTTCTTCAAACACGTAATGTAGGCTATGGTTAAGGGTTTTGAAAAAATGGATATAAAGGCCCAAAACATGCATTTAAAGGTGATTAAACCAAAGATCAGTTATTACCGCCTAAAAGACTCTTTAAAGAAATTTGTCGTTTTTCAAAGCATGTTTTTTCCACCGTTTTCCTTCTATGCCTTTTCTTTCTTCTTTTCTTCTCTTTCTTCTTTTCTTCTTTTTCAATTTTCATATTGATGGCTTGAGTCCAAAATTTTCAAGAACTCAAATTTACATATGCTCCCTATAATATAAAAAATGCTCATTTTCCTCAAAATGAATCTTCTATCATCCATGCTTTTGACAAAAATTTCTTTCATAATTGCCTCCCACTGTGGGAGGTGATCCTTGATTAAGGTGCATTTTAGAGACAACTTAATAGGCTCAAAGGGGTAACAAGTGGATAATTTCTCATTTGTGAAGGGAAAATGAAACATGGCCATTTATCCTCTCAACTATGGTTACTTATTAAAAAGCAATCCCTAGAAGAATTTAAGATCAAAGGTTGATTTTTCTTTGTTTTTCCACTTTTGGCATCATTAGAATATCTCAAATGCATAATGTCACTTTCTTATTTCTTCTCTTATTTCTTTTCTTTTTCTTTTTTCTCTTTCTTTTTTTTTTTGTCATAATTCAAGATTATAAGCCTTCAAAGATTAAAATATCTTATCATGATTAACCCTTTATAACAAGAAATGAGAGAGGAAAAAGGGTTATTTTGAAGCTAAGGTGTCTTGGAGGAATTGGGTAATCTTGTTTTTTCTTGGTCATCATGCCTCAGAATATGGGTGAAGAAAAGCTTTAGATAATGGGTTCAAGGTTCACATTTGGTATCCAAATTGAAAAAATTTGAGAGGTATTGGGGTATTTGAGACTTTAGCATAGTCTTGACATTTATTAACCTACCCCATTTAGAGTCTTTATAAGAGTGTTTGATTTGCTTGCTTTCTAAAGGAAGAATTTTGCAAAACAATCAATTAACATCAATCATTGCCTAGACAAAGATCATTGTCCTTTGGTATCACAAGATATGGTTAATGCATTTTCAAAACTTTGCTTCTGTTTGGATTTCAAGTTCTTGAACAACCTTTATTCGAGTGATTATGGGTTCCCAAGTGTTTGAAGAGATGGTTAGAGAATGTTTACAAGGACAAGTTCATTCCAACTAGTAACCATCAATTCTTTCGAGAACATGTGTGCACTTTATTACCTAAACTCTTTTTTTTTTTTGAAAACATGTTATAGAAACCTTGACCAAATCAATTGTGTCACGTTCTTTTGCAAAGTAAACACAAAGTTGCAAAAATTTCAATCCAACAAAAACATTAAAGCTTCAATTACAGGTTCTAAAATTTATACTCCTTAGCAAAATCTTACTCTTGTCGTGCCCCTGAAAGATAAAAACTCTAAATCAACCACTTTTCTTGCAAGCAATTTGTTCGAGACTCAAGGCATTTCTAAGAGCTCAATCTATGACAAAGTCGATTTCCAATGTTCCATAAGCTCAAGAGTCAAAGTGCCATCCTTGATGAGATTTTCAATTTTCTCTTTCAATTGCCTACAGTTCTCCGTTGAGTGTTCGATTGCCCCCATGTGATAGTCACATTTAGCATTAGGGTCATAATTCATTGCCGATGGGTTTGGAATTGTTTTCATTGGCACAAGACTGAGGTATTGATTCTCAATTAATAGAGGCAAAATCTTAGAGATTGGCATGGGCAGTTGGTAAAGGCTGGGTCTTCGCCATGATTGAGGCATAAGTGGAAGTGTGGTTGCTCTCGAATGGGAAATTGGTTGTGAAACCAGTTGATAGGGATATAAGTTATGGGAAATACGATTCAGAGTGGGGTAAGAAGGTTGGTATGTGGGATAAAAATGGTATGGATTGAAATTATTCTTTTGTGGACTAACATAAGCAACTGCCCGTACATCCCATTTTTCTCTCTTGGGCATACTCCCTTTCTCTGAGCTAATAACTTCATGTCCTTCAATCTTCCCACTTTCGATAGCTCATTCTATTATTTCTCCAGATAAGACTAAATTCGTAAAGTTTTTCGTGACATTGCCCATTAAGCGCTCATAGAATGGAGCTTGAAGTGCGTTTACAAACAACACAGTCATTTCCTTATCAGTGAGAGGTGGTTGAACTTGCGCTGCTGTATCCCTCCACCATTGGGCGTACTCTTTGAAGCTCTCACTTTGTTTCTTTTCCATGGTTGGCAATGACAATCGATCGGGAGCTAATTCAATGACATGTTTGTATTGTGTTACGAAGGCTCCTGCTAGATCTTTCCAAGTCTTAACATGGTTTTGATCTAGCTGTATGTACCATCGGGCAGCTAACCCAATCAAACTATCTTGGAAGAAATGGATTAGTTGCTTGTCATCATGAGACTGTGCGGCCATCTTCCGACAATACTTGGTGATGTGTGCCATTGGGCATTTTGTCCCATCATATTTTTCAAATTCCGGCACCTTAAATTTGGGAGGAATTACCACATCAGGAACCAAGCATAACTCAAGTGCATCCATAATCCCGAACCTATCTACTCCTTCCACAACACAAAGGCGTTCTTCTAACAAATCGTGCTTTTTCTGGACCTTTTCATTCTCTCTTATTTCTGATGAACTCTTTCTTAATTTCTCTTGCTCTTTTGGATCGTCTAGATCTGGAACATGAATTGGCTCAACAGGATTTGCTCTGGAATTTGACCCAAATTGCCCCTAGACTGATTAATGGCCTATTGGAGGTGGAACGTTGTAATAAACAGGTGGTGTCACTTGCGAGTGGACCCTTTGAAAAGTTTGGGCATGGGGTGGAGTAGACCCAAGGGGACAAGGCGGATCGTCTCTTAGGTTGCTGGTGTCTTGTATTTGTGGGTTTTCTAACAGAGCTGACTCTTCAACCACTCTTTTTCCTTTGCTTAAACTCATCATCAATTCCATCATCTTTACTAACTGTTCTTTCATTTCTTCTTGAGCTCTTTCCATTCTATCCATCGTTCCCTTTGTTCCTCTTCCATGATCCTTGCCCATCGACGAGTATTATGAACACGTTGGTCACCGACTTTGGGTTGTGGAGCTATCTTGGAATCTTTATTTTTTAAAATCATAAACATGAATTAGATGCAATTTTGGTGCATGAATGAAAATGAACACATTATTTTTATTTTCAGATGAAAAAAAAAAACTTATTGCCATGAAATGCATGTATGAATGATCATGTACTAAAAGTATTTGTCACATAACACCCATCAACAAAATAATTCATTGCATAAGATATTCTCCTTGATTACATCTACTCCGTCAATGGCTATCAGGTGACAAATAATTTTCCTATATGCAAAATTATGATGCAAATGTGCATATGCAAAATAAAAATGACCAAAAGTTCAAATTAGTAAAAAATGTTTAAGAGTAAAAAAACGAATGAAAATAATTAATAAGATGGGTATGCATGATGCTTTCATTATTTTGCTAGGAGAATTTAGAGCAAAGAGAGTGTGAAAAATTCCTTCATGAGTACCTAGTCAAAGGTATATTTTCACGGGTAAAGTTCTACCTAGGCAGAGGTGACTTTGGGTATTCTACATGCTAAGTTCGGGTGGAAAATAGAGCTAAAGGTTCCCAAATCGTTCCTCACTGTCGTCCACATGGACTAGTAAGGCACCTCGGTCCTCACCCATTACAGGCTTCAAACGTACTAGGTTCAATTTGAGTGAGAGTGTTCACTAGCCCATACGGAGGTTATCACCTTACGAGAGCGTAGCTACTTAACCCTTTTCTAATTAAGGATAAAGCTCGGGTAAAAGGCTTATACATGAATGCAAAATGTTTTGTGTGTGTGAAGGAATATACCAACCTTTGACGGACACTTTCACATCCCTCTATCCTAAATTCCCCACAATTCAAAATAAATTAATGATTATAAAATGATTAATGTACAATGCATAAAATAAATGCTCAAATTTGAAAGAAACATTAAATTATTTAGGACTTAAGACAATCTATAATTAATTATGGCTCGACTCTCTCATCATCCCCAATAGAGTCGCCAAGCTGTCGTAACGTGCGGGTGCTGGAACTCGACCGCTAGACGTGATTTGCAACTTGGGGAGTGACCACCAATCTTTTTTTACCTAGGTGTGATTGGCCACCTAATCAAATTCGTTCTATTCAACGAAGTACTAAGTCAACTTTAGGTTCATCGAAAGAACAATAAACTGATCTACGTAATTTTTAGGGTTTGGGTTCGAGAGTACGGTTGCGCACGGGGAAGAATTAGCACCCTCGTGATGCCCATTCTACGAACGGTACCATTTAATCACTTATCATCTTAACCCCTTTATTTTGTTCTTGTATTTCCTTTATTATTATTTATTTGATTTATCTCTTATTCCATCAATCAAGTTAAAGTTTTTCGAGAGTTTGACGTACATATGATGCAATCATGAAATGCATGACGTAAAATTGAAACAGTACCAAACGAAGACCTTTTATTGAGCGTACTTTCCAAACCCGCCCATCGTTCTGGTGGGATCCGGGAGTATTCTCTCACCTAGAGAAGTACCTAAGAAACTCACCTTCGTAAGCTTATTAGGTAAATCCCATCATTGGGATAATTGTTTGTAAGTGAAAACGGTGTTTTCGTGAATGCAAAATCCTAATGCGGGCAAGAACTTTTTATTAAAGACATATCTCCGAACCCTCTCATCATACTGGTGGAGTACGGAGGTATCTTTTCACCTAAGGAGTTTACCAACGAAACCCGCATTCGCAAGCTTCCTTGGAAAGTCCCATCATCGGGGGTTCATACTTGTACACAGAATAGATCTATATGCCATGACATTTAACGATGCAAACATGAAACGTGGTGCACTCGTAACTCAATGTTATTTTTGTTTTTATTTTATTATTATTTTTGTTATTATTGTTGTTATATATATGTGTGTCTACCTCTATTATTGTATTAAATTTATTATCATCATCGATTTCTTATTTATTTTATTTATAGATTTTGCTTAGTTAATTATTAAATATATTTAAGATTTTTATTTATTTATTTATTATTTTTTATTAGAAACATCGAAATTTTGAATTAGGACCCTCCTATCATAGTGGTGGGATCTTAATTAAAATTTTTAACCTAAGGAAATTCATTCGAAATTGTGACTTCTCGCGTTCCGTATGAAAATCCCATCATCGGTGTGAATTTTTGGGGTTCTTATAGAAACCTTTTTGTCCAGGTTTTTGGATGATCAGAGAAGGCAAATCTTCTCTTTACAGCATGAATCTCGGACTAGGGTGGCCTAAGTCAAAAAAAGATCATTGGGAAGTGGTTTCCAAATCGACAGGGAGCATTGAGTACTCTAACAATGGAGGCCATGCCTCTTTTTTTTTTTTATTTATTATTAATTTTATATTATTATTTTTCAAAAAAAAAAGGTGTCTACAATATCAAGACTCAATAAGCCTTGGATTATATGAAGGGGCAACTCTCTTTCATATTATAAATCTTACCTTTAATTCTTAAAGATCCAGACTTGATAATATTATAAGACAGAATACTTGAAAAAAATCTCCAAACTATTCAAAAAAAATTTAAATAAATCTCTATTCTTTTATTATATTCATCATCTATTATTATACATCAGCATGTTATGTTAGCGTTACATGACATAGAACAACAAGTGACATTTTGACTAACAATAATTAGTCAATTATTAGTTATATGAGCTTATTTGATTTAAAATAAAAGTATAAGAACTTAATTAATGTAATAAAATAATAAAAACTTAATTAAATTTTTCTGAATAGTTCATGGATTCTTTTAACTATTATGCCATTATAATGAAATTCTCAAATTTTAATCATTGTGGTGTCTTTATAAGAAAGCATAAAAAACTATATATTGCTAAAAATAATTGTAATTAAAACTAAAATTTATTGTAACATGCCTTCTAATGTCATCCTAATATAGGAAAAAGAATTGGTTAAATTTAATTGTTATGTTAATAGCAACAAAATAATTATTACAATATTATTATTATTATTGTTATTATTATTTATGTTGGGGAGAGGAGAACTGAAATATAGATTTAATTTATTAATTATCTATTGCCAATGAAACCTTTAGATAACTTTTGATGGTTAAGTCAATAAGATAATTATAATCAACTCTATCTTAGTTTTGGGGAGACTCGTGCCTGCACTAAATTTATATTTATGTAATATTTATCTAGGAGACGACATAATTTCTTAGATTTTCTATTTTCAATTTACAAAACATGTTAACTAACATCTATTGGCACTAATTAAGATGATTATATTTATAAAAAAAAGTGAATTTGTAATTAATATACTGATCTTTCTTGAATTTGGTGAGGTTAGTGCATTAAATGTAAAAACTTTTCTTACAATAATATTTAACTATTCTTAATTGTACTTGTAGGTTATAAGCATCTGTTAACTAGAATTATTATTATTACTATTAAGAAAAAGTGAATTTAAACTTGGCTTTTTGAGCAAGGAACACGTGCACTTTTTTTTGAGTTAATCACTCGATGCTATATTTTATTATTTTTTAAGATTAAACAATCGTACTATAATTGTCTTTAAACTAGTTTTCTCTTTCATTATGATAAAAAAAAAATTCTATTTAGTATACCAACTATATTCTGTGTGATATAATATTAAAACGGCGTAGTGCTATCGCTTCTTAATTTATATTTTCCAAATGCTACAATCACATATATTCCGCGTATGGTAAGCAACACATAAAGCATTAGAGTAGAGATGATTTTTTGCTTTGCGTGTATGTATTAGCAATTAATCCACCGTAATATTATGCTTAAAATGTATTATTGATTATTGGGTCCCACTTTCTTGCATTATATGTTGCCTGTTTCCTTTTGTTAATTTCTTGCATCAATAATTGAGTAACTGATGAGTTGATAGCATTATCTTCCAACTCTCCTAACCCTAGAGGTTTCACTCAACAAATTATTTAATTTCTACTATTATTAAAAGATTATCCTTCCATTTCATTGAACCACTTTGTGGGGTCATCTCCAGCCATAAAAACTTCAGAAAAACAAATTTCATAGAAATCATGTTTGATTTAGGTTGTAGAAAGTTGAAGATTAGAAATTCAAAGTCAAAAATTTATGCCCAACTCTATTTATGATTCATTTTGATAATTCTATTCATTTCTTCTTACATAATCCATTTTATATATTCAAAATAGGAGTTACTTAGGCTAATTATTAAATGCTTGGCTTTGCTAATCACCAATAATAATCTATCTTCTATATTAATATACAAAGGAAGTGATTAAGGGTTATAAGAATATCAATTCAATTGGCAAGATTATCAACATAAATGAATAAATAAAATAAAGCAATGATGATACATACAAAACTATGCCTATAAACGTCCTTTTATTTTTCATAATTAGGTGTTGGGTCCTATTTTTGAATCAACTTTATTATATATAAATATTATCATATTACATAATTATTCTTTTGTACTTTCATTTTTTATCGACATAATCAGTGTGTCAAAATTTAGTATATAAAAAAAATACTAAAAAATCCTCTATATATATTATGAGTCATTTTTGTATGTAGAAGGACTCGCAATCAATCAACGGAGACCTTGGATATAAAAGGGAAAGAAAAATGAAAAATCAAGCATTTTACACTCGTGGGACAATACAAGCCATGTTCATGACAGATTAGAGTAACATCTAACAACTCAACAAGGCAGCCATATGGTCCCAGAAATTGTAATAATTCATGAATCATGAGGAATTAATTATACAATATCTTAGGCAGCGAAATTTCAATACAATTTATTACGGTAGGTCACAGCCTAACTACATTGGTCACTTCTTACTTTTTCTTCATAAATGGCTTGGCCTAATAAAATGACCTACATCTAACTAGTTTAATTTCAACATTCTGTATACACCACTAACATCGACCCAATTCAGATAAGTTTATTCCCATTTTTTAAATTACATTACTTTGAAGGCACGATTTGTCAACCCATGAACCGTCTTAGTGGTTCCCCCGTTTTTCCCACGTGTCCGCACCGTTTTGCCAATTAATTAGGCATTATGATCATAAATGTTAATAATCCACAGGCAATTTGTTCATCTCTATTAGACTGCAATTTTGAGATTCCATGTTCAAACGGTAAGAAGAGAGGTGACAAAATTTATAAGATTATTGAACATCATTATCCCTTATTTGTGTGGATCGATCAAGTATTACACATATTTACAGATTAATTAATATAAGGTTTCTTATTAAAAAAATGTTTTTGTTTTTTTATATATTTTTAAAAATTTATAACATCGACAAATTATAATTTTTAATGTTAAAAAGTTAAAAGAATATTAAAAATAAAATATTTTGTACAAAAACAATAAGAGTTGTTATTGTTCAAAAAAGAAAAGTAACCATAATTTTGACAGGACCGAAAAATTGTAAATATTCGATTGGAAATAAAGGGGGTAATGGAGGGGCAATTTGGGGAAGTTGAAGGAACTAAGGATGGAAGAAAAACAAATGTGAATTGTGGAACTGAAGCAAAGTAATATGTGCAGTGATCACCTGATCTAATAAAATATTTGAATAATTAGGTTGTATGATGAGAGGGTCAATGGGATACATGTTAGGGGCTGTTTGTAATTTCATCCTCAAGTGTAGCCAACGGCCACTGAAATCCAAAGCGCCCCAAAAAGCAAAGCGGACCTACATGGCCCAACTTATTATCCCCATCGTCGCTATCTGCAGCTGTTGATAAATTTTCCATTACTATCCGTAATATAATAATACCATTTTTTTTCTTTTATTTTTCATTTACAGATATTATAATCCATCTATCTTCTGCCACTTTTTTTTATATTTATTTTCTTGTTATGCGTATGTCTGTATATATATGTATAATAATAAAAAACCAAGTAACCACTTGGGTTCTTTTTTCACCGGCAAAAGCAAAAAATAACTGAAGATTCCATACAGATTAAACATTACATATATATATATATATATAAAGTTCTTGTTTGAAATTGTTTTTTGGGGTTGAGATTGACAGGCAGATCCCCACCAAAAATAAAATAAATAAATTCACCATACACCTATCTTACATAAGAGCCCTTGATAATATTCACCCTTCTCTTGTTATACTATTCTTTTTGCAGCTGTAATTGCTAGGAGAGAGTCCTGTGCTGGGGGACTCAAGTATGGCAGAAAGCTCCGCCGATGCCTCGGCAGCGCCTGGAATCCATGAAGGCAGTGAAATTGGCATGGTTGGCTCAAATTCAGGTGAAGAAGATAAGGGTAGGGTTGATGAAGGTGACCGGAGTTTTGGAGGAAATCGATGGCCTAGGCAAGAGACTCTGGCTTTATTGAAGATACGTTCCGACATGGATGCTGTTTTTAGAGACTCAAGTCTCAAGGGTCCATTATGGGAAGAGGTTTCCCGGTGAGTTAAAAAATCTATTTTAGTTTTGTTTTTGCTTCACGGGATTGAGAATTTAAGCTATCTAGGTCAGCTGATCATGCATGCAGATCACCTGATTTAGGATTTTCAACTGAATCTCGGTTTCTTTTACAAGTTTGTTAGATGTCATTCATAGTTCACAAGTAATTCGATATCAGTTTTCTTGGATTCTGGGAAAGAGGAATAGGCTTTCAGTTTTCTGTTTTCATTGAATTCAG
The DNA here is from genome assembly GCA_036013995.1 of Theobroma grandiflorum. NCBI lineage: Eukaryota > Viridiplantae > Streptophyta > Magnoliopsida > Malvales > Malvaceae > Theobroma > Theobroma grandiflorum. Next base: position 15,109,919 of record CP142126.1, read on the forward strand.
TGTTTACAAGGGAATTGAATTCAGCTTTTCTCGTCAAGGCCTTTTCTCAAGCATTTAAATTTTAAAAGTTGCAAAGAGTAATCCCAGCTGCCGATAGTTGTGGTTTCTGGAGATGGTTTCTTTTGGCTCTTGTCCATTTTAGTAAAATTCCATAAAAGAAAGGTTATCAGCCTAATAAATGTCTGCAGATACTTCCAACATGGGTTGTGAGTTTCCCATGTGGCCTTGGTTGGTTAGGTTTTCTTTTTTTTTCTCTCTCTTTTCTGTCTTACTTTCTATGTTCTTCTTGTTCTTTTGATGTTTATTAATGTCGCAAAGTGCTTTTAAACTTTATTCTATTGCCGAATTTGAAATAGAGTGTAAACAGAAATAGAGCTGTTTTGCAACTGTTTTTCTCAGGAAACTGGCTGAGCTTGGTTATCATCGAAGTGCCAAGAAATGCAAGGAGAAATTCGAGAATGTTTTCAAGTACCACAAGAGAACCAAAGATGGCCGAACTGGCAAGGCAGATGGCAAGACTTACAGGTTCTTTGATCAATTAGAAGCCCTTGAGAATCTTCACTCACTCCAATCACAATCACCTCCAAAACCTCAAACTCCGACCCCAACATCGGCGGCAATGCCTTGGACTAATCCTCCTACTGCCTCCAATATCCATGTCCCATCAACAACAATAAACCCTACCAATGTACCTCAAACCAATGCCACACCTTCGATAAACCCTACCATTTCCACACAAGCAGTTCCTATACATTCTATAGGTCCTTATTCCAATAGTATTCCATCTTCTTTCCACAACATTTCATCAAATCTTTTCTCCACTTCTACCTCTTCCTCAACCGCATCTGATGACGATTCAGATCAAGGGAGCAGTAAGAAGAAGAGGAAATGGAAGGAGTTTTTCAGGAGGCTGACAAAGGAGGTGATTGAGAAACAAGAGGAGTTGCAAAACGAGTTCTTGCGAACAATAGAGAAGTGCGAACAGGAAAGAACGGCACGCGAAGAAGCTTGGAGAATTCAAGAAATGGCACGGATCAACAGAGAACATGAGATTTTAGTTCAAGAACGATCCACGGCAGCTGCAAAAGATGCTGCAGTAATTGCATTCTTGCAAAAGATATCGGGACAGCAACCGAACACGGTGCAAGTGCAACCACAAGAAAATCCTCAATCAACACCGCCTCCGCCGACAGCACCCTTATCTCTGCCACGTCCTTCGCATCAGCCGCAACCGCAGCCACCAACCCCAGCCCTGAATTTTGATGCCTCGAAAATGACTAATGGAGCGAATAACGTGGTTTTATCAAGTCCTTCACGATGGCCAAAAGCTGAAGTTGAAGCTCTTATAAGGCTTAGAACTAATCTTGACGTGCACTACCAAGAAAATGGGCCTAAGGCTCCTCTATGGGAGGAGATCTCAGCCGGGATGAGAAAGCTTGGATATAGTCGGAGCGCAAAGCGATGCAAAGAGAAATGGGAAAATATTAACAAGTACTTCAAGAAAGTAAAAGAAAGCAACAAGAAAAGGTCTGAAGATTCCAAGACATGCCCATACTTTCACCAGCTGGATGCTATTTACAAAGAGAAAATCAGCAAAAACGAGAATTCAGTTGGTTCTTCCGGCTATGGGGTTAAGCCTGAGAGCAAGATGGCGCCACTGATGGTACAGCCAGAGCAGCAATGGCCTCCACAACAAGAAGAAATTAGCCAGCAGGCAGAGGCGATGATGGAGGAAGCTGAGAGGGAAAATGTGGATCAGATTCAAGAAGATGAAGAAGATATTGGAGAAAGTGAAGAAGAGGAATATGAAAGGAATGCTTTTGAGCTAGTAGCAAACAAAACTGCTCCCATTGGCACTGCCGAGTGAGACAACAAAGGGAAGCTTCTAATCAAAGCTGACATCAAGTGACGCATGGAAAAGGCGATTTTGCTATAGTATTTACTATGGTGAAAAAAAAATTATAAGGGCGGTAAAAAGGTTTATCATAAAAAACTTAAACTTTGTTTTCGGGTGAGAAGATCCAGTTGGTTTTGAAGAGGGAAAGGAGTCAGATTCTCTGATGATTCAGCAGGAAATAGTGGTGGTGAATTGGATTAACAGCCATGCACATGGAGTGTAGTTTTAAAGTGGGGTTAAATGTTTCTTTTTCTTTATAATTTATTATTTATTTGCTGAATAATTAAATATTAGGTGTGGAAAGGGTATACGGAGTTAGGGTGGGGAAATGTTTGCACAGTATAAAATAAAGCCAACTAGTTCTTTGTATCCTTCTTTCTGTTCATAGTGGAATAGATTTTTTCTACATAACAATTTATTTTATTAAAAAGAAAAAAAAAGTTAGTGCTGTATCTTTCTTTCTGTTATAATTGCTGTAAATGTGTAAATGGAAGACATGGCTTTTAGTGTTTGTTGTCGAGTGAATACAGAATAATTGCCAGTTTTCACTACTGGAAATATAAGGAAAAAGTAAAAAAACATTTGCAATGTATTTTTAACATGAAAGCTAGTATTAGTTTTGGGTGTGATTCTTCACCCTCGCTAGGTTGCCCTTTCTTTGTGTGTTTGCAAATTAGCTTCGAATCCTCCAAATGCAACAGGCCACTTGAAAAGAGTTAATTACGTGGCGCATGTGAGGGGTGAAACTACTCAAGTTTTATGGAGAAATTTCATTCTGACTTACTTTTTGAAAAGAGATTATGCAATTTTATCATTGACCCAAATATTTAAGTGTCAAAATTATTAATCTTATTTCTTTATTTAATTTTAATTCTTGCTTTCAATTTTACTTGTGTTTCAAAATTATAATCTTGGCCACTCGAACTTAATTCACTACAATATAATAGATTATTTTCAATGAAATTAGTTCAGATAAATTTAAGTTGATAAAAATTTCGTCAACAATCTGTTGAAAATATTCAAAAAATTTTTTTATTGAAATTTCTATGAAAATTCTTTGAAACATTTTGACAGATTTTCTCCACGGAAATAATTTCGTAAAAAAATTAATATCTTTTTGTAGTGATTTAAGTAGTAAGGTTGAGGTAAGATTTGGATAAAGATCTAAAGTATCCACTTGTAGTACTCCTTGCACTTAAAAAAATAATCTTAGACTTACATAGTTAGTAGATTTTCCATTGCTGTGGTAACATTATCACTTGTTGGTTTTTTTTTTATGTATTTTTAAAAATATAAATAAATAATGTAATTTGAAGGAAAAAAGCAATGTTAAGTGTTTGTCTAGCTAGCTATTGGTACTATTAATTAACATTATAGGTTGATACTTAATTAAAAAAAGAGCATTCGAAATAATAAATAAAGGTAATAAACAAGATGGAAAATGTTAAAAGCAGTTTTCAGAAATACCCACCTCATCAATAAAAGGGGGAAAAATCAAGAAAAACAAAGACACATGAGAGAGGTGTACTGGCCTGTTAGGGGGTGTAGAGAAGTGAATTAGCTATAGGCTTTCAAAGAGGGGGCCCTTTCCACAAGATGGCTAAACCTAACCTTGAGCCTTATTAGGGTCCTACTAAAGGAATCTTCTAAGTGGTCTTCAATGATAATGTATAAGATTACTAATGCAACCCTTTGTGTTGACTTTCCACACAGCCATTATATTGATTTCTACTACTACTCTATATACTTCCATTAAAATCAATTGTCTCATCATTTGATCAGAAAGTTGAAACATTTTGTTATGCTAGTAAAGATTATCTTTCTGAATGGTCCATTTCCTCATGACCTATATGTCTCCGCAGCAAGTGTGCTGCATGCTTCATTTGCTTTGCCCATTTTGTTGGCGGTCCAAAAAAATTGATTGCATCCCACAATATTATATTAGAAGGATGATTTAGGCCCACAATTTTTGAGTGGTCATGCTCTATTTTGAATAGTAATAGATATTCAGCTATATACAGTTTTTTCAGCAGTAAAAGAAATAAAAAGCTCCTGCTATTGATATGGCTATCTGTAAACAAGGCACACCATTTTCTATCTTTGGAGCTTCAAACTTGAACTCACCGCACCCAGTGACAACTGAGAAATTCTAATGTCACGGGTCATTTTACTGATATGATTTCAGATCCATTCATTGAACTTGCATTTAATTAATGCCTTAATCACAAAGTTGGCTACCGCATCATGTTTTACTACAAAAGCTTTACGAGCTAGACAACTAAAACTATATATTTTTGTTTTAGCTTATCCATAATGGTCACACTAATTAAATCATCATATAATAATATTTTGGTGGAAGTGATCCATTGAAAGAGACTTATCAGGTTATCCATACTTTTTTATAGGAGCGATTCAATAGTCTTAAAAGTCTAAAATTAAATATTCAAATAAAATCTTTTTTATTGAAGCTGCAAAAAAAATTAAAAAATTTAATTAAATTTATAATTTAATAAATCAACTATCACATAAAATAAAGATAATATAATAATATAATATAAACTCTAAATTAAAGTAAAAAAGTCTGTGAAGATTAAAATAATAATATTTAATTGTTTAATGCTTATTGCAAACAGCAAATGAGGTTCACAATTTTATGAAGATAATAACATAATAGACTTCATGTGTATTCTTTGGACGAAAATTGAATGTAAAAGAAGATAGAGTAAATGAGGAAGAAGAATTCAAATATGGATATTATAAATTGAATAAAAACTAATTTATTTTATATATAGGAAAAAAATAGTTGTTGCAAATCATTAAATACATATTACCATTAATTGATTGCAAATAGAAGAAATAGTTGAGGAAAAAAAGCTATTAGAGATCATTAAATATATATTACCATTACTTGATTGAAAATAAGAGAAATAGTTGAGAATTAATAATATTGTAAAAATTGAGAAGTAAAAAAAAATTAAATTTATTAAGTACATAATTAAAAAAGTAAGAAAATATATTATTTTATTAATTATCTTGACTTTTATATAAAAATGAGTTATATAGTTAAGAATAAATAAAAATGTAAAAGAGAGAGAAAATAAGTATTTATTAAGCCTCAGAGATAAGTAAATATTTTAATAATTATTTTAATTATTATATATTTTTAATATAATTAATTATATTATTATTATAAAATTAAAAGACCTAATAAAAATTTGAGGCTTAAAGCCACCGCTTTGATCACTCTACCCTTGAGCCGGCACTGCTTTCTAATCATTCAAACATACGCCAAAGCTACGCGCATTTCATATTTCTTAGGTGACACTAACGTCTACGACATCAAAGGGTTTCCAAGTATTGAGAATTAATTGAATTTCTTTGAAATCAAATTGGGTGGCGGTTCAATTAATTTTAATTAATAATGACTCATCAATTATGGTCTCAAATTAAAATATTTAAATTATTTTTTAATTACCTACTTGCAAGTTACACTATAATAAATTTGATGCATGATTGCGTATTTTTTCCATGTGCAATTATATATATTTTTAGTAATACTTTTTATTTATATTTTTTGACAACAATTTTGTAAATTTGATAGTATTACACAAATTTTTACCGGCAAAATGAACAAAATATAATTATAAAAATTACACATTTAGTGTAAAATTACACCCTGTAAAAAAATATTTTACCTAAAAAATTGTAACTAAGTCCACGTTTGTTGTGCTAGTGCAATTTCTAGTGAATAAGAGATGTACGTGACACTTTTAATGAATTTATTTCGTTAGACAATTTATTTCGTTAAATGAGTTTGGGTGAGACTTTTAATGGAGAATTTTTTTTATAATTAAAAGAGGAAGATTCGAATTTTATTTTTTAAAAAAGAAATCATGCACCAATTAATAAATTAAATACTCAAATGCACTTTTGACTGATAATTTAATTATGGCGACCTTTTTTTTATAGGCGAGATGCATAAGGCGTTTTTGAGAATAGACTTTTTTATAATTTTAAGTGTTTTTAGACACAAAAAGTCATTTTGGACTAAAATGCCCTTAATGAAACCGACCCATTTATTTAACTCCGCGTCTCAACCCGAAACCTATTAACGGGTCAAGTATGTTTAGTTATGTGCTTCAAACAAACTTATATTTTTTGAGCTTTTCTCGTCAGACTATTCATTTCTGGAGTATTGCGTGATTAGTTTTTAGACATTGCATGACTATTTTGTCAAGGGAAAAAAAGATGAGCCCAAGAGCATCACATCCCAGATCGACGAAGGGTAAGAGCAAGACCATTATCAAAGAAAACAACATCAGATACAGATTTCTCTCGCTATTAAGGCAGAGGCAGATCGTCACGTGGAAGAAATTTTTGACTCAGAGGTAAGGAAAAGCACGTAAATCAGTAACCGAAGACAAAGGAGTAGGGGAAGCCCTCAAAACTCACAACGAGAAATACAAGACGCTAACACAAACAAGAACTCTGAAAGAACAAAACATAGCCAAAAAAGAAGACTCCTAAGACCCAACCAGAAACCAAAGTCACGCAATGCCTTACTAGCAAGTCACGCAATGCCTTACTAACAAGTCACGCAATGCCTTATTAACAAGTCACGCAATACCTATCCACTAGTCACGCAATGCCTTACTAACAAGTCACGCAATGCCTTATTAACAAGTCACGCAATACCTATCCACTAGTCACGTAATTCTTTACTAAAAATTAGTCATATAATGCTTAAACACTAGTCACGCAATGCCCAAAGTCAGTCACGCGGGTTGCGTGAGACATTAACATAAACAAGAACTCTGAGAGAACAAAACATAACCAGAAAAAAAACTCCTAAGACCCAACCAGAAACTGAAGTCACGCAATGCCTATCCACTAGTCACGCAATATTTTACTAAAAATTAGTCATATAATGCTTAAACACTAGTCACGCAAGCGTGACTGACTTTGAGTTGCGTGACTAGTGTTTAAGCATTATATGACTAATTTTTAGTAAAATATTGCGTGACTAGTGGATAGGCATTGCGTGACTTCAGTTTCTGGTTGGGTCTTAGGAGTTTTTTTTCTGGTTATGTTTTGTTCTCTCAGAGTTCTTGTTTGTGTTAATATCTTGTTTTTCCCGTGGTGAGTTTTGAGGGCTTATCCTACTCCTTTGTCTTTGGTTACTGATTTACGTATTTTTCCTTACCTCTGAGTCAAAAATTCTTCCCACGTGACGATCTGCCTCTACCTTGGTGGTGGGAGAAATTTGTATCTGATGTTGTTTTCTTCGGTGATGATCTTGCTTCTGCCCTTCACCAATCTGGGATGTGATGCTCTTGGGCTAATCTTTCTTTCCCTTGACAATAAATCAAATTATTGAGTTTTTCTTCTTCTTTGCGTTGGTTTATGGTGTTTGGATTCCTTTATGCTTGGCTTCTCTACTTGATCATTCAGGGAGTTTTAGCTAATCATTTTTGGAGTTGTTTTTCTGTGCCTTATGGTGTTTGAGCAGAGAGAAAGCCAGATTTAATTTTGAAATTTTTGTCTAGATGGCGGGATAGAGAAAACTGAAACTGTTTTAATTTGTCTGAAATTATTTAAAGGGTATTCTTGTCAAGTCCTGTAAAAAACTATCTAAAAATAGTTAAAATTATAAAGACGGTCATTTTTAAAATGTCCTTACTATGATGGTTATTTCTCACAATTTTGTCTTTAATTATTTGTACAATAAAAACTGTACTACATGATCCCAGCAAAAAAAAAGGTAACTGTAGTCGAGAAGAGACGAAAAGCGCGAATAAATTGACGCGGTTAAGCACTTAGTTTGACAATAAGTATATTTACATTTCTGTGTGTATTTAGTGATCTCTTCGCCCTGCCCCTTGCTCGCTGGGGTCTGTTAATATGAGTATCTGACGAGGTCTATTTGCATCCCTTGTTGAAACTGTACAGTTTATTTTCAATGAAATGATCCCTTTAAAAAAAAAAACTTTTAATGTTCGAGTTGATTGTTTATTTCATCTGATTTATGCTGTTGAATTGATTAAACTAATCGATAAAAAGTGCATTCGCACCTTTTGGGGGATTTGATATTTTCTAATTGAATCAAGCTAGGGGATTTAATGAGATTAATAAATATATTTAACCAACTGTATTTGTGCTATTAACGTTGAAGTCTGAAGTAAGCAATCCTGTATTTTTGGGGGAAGGATTTTATTCAAGATTGGACCACTTATGAGAGGCTCCTTTTTGAAACTTAGTGCGCCACATTTTTTGTTCTGGCCAGAGTAGAATGGTACCCAAGTACCAATACGCTAATAACCAAGTTTTTTTTTTTTTAATAGTAAGAAATTTTATTGCAGTGGAGTAAGCACACACAGGCAATTGGTGGTTAGCTCATCATTCATGATATCACAACTGCAACGTAGCCCCTTTAGGCTACCTCAAACTCCCCGTTAGGCTATACTTCACATTGACATAGAATCAATTTAATAGAACCTGGTAACAAAACAATCTGGTTCCACACCACAACAGAGATACCGCATGGATTTGCATCCCAAACTCAACCCACAATCCTAACCAAAATATCAGCGGCAGCAAAGATAACTAGATACACTATCACCACACTGGGAAGATCTCATACGGAGGTTGTAATTAATTATGCACCTGCAGTAGTTCATAGACCCGTTCAACCCATGCCTTAGCCAGGCTGTCCGTCAAGCGGTTAGTCGATCTGGATGTGTACACCACCGACCAGTTCTACATTTTGTTCTTCAAGGTACTAATATGGTTCAGAATTCTTCTCATCCTCCATGACGCAAGTGAAGGATTATTCGACCATTGAATGGCATTGGTTGAGTCTGATTCGGCTATCAATCCATGTGAATTACACCACCTCAAGGCGGCGAATAAAGTAAAGGTTTCTTTGATTGCCATTATCTCAGTTGTATTCGAGTCTCTTATTCTTATTATTGGTGCATTTTCAAAATAAAAGTTATGCTTATTTATATGAAATATGGTAAATGAAAAATTATGTTTTTTCATATAAAAAATTGTGATTATTGAAAAGTCACCTCAATTGAAAAGTTATGTTATATAAAATGATATAATGTGACTATTGGACTGTAAGTAGTTTTTATGTGAAAAATTATGTCTTTTGATAAAATAATATATTGGAAAAACACCTCTAAATCAAGATGTTATGAGAAAAATTGAAAAATACTAGTATTTAAAAGTTTGGATATGCAAAATTATTTTTTTATATTGTATCTCTAAGATTATGTCTTTTGATATAAATGCTTATTCTTTCATAAAATAATTATTGGAACAATACTTTTATTTGACAATTATGTCTTGCAACATGCCAAGATGTTTTTAACACATAAAAATGCCTTAATTGTCACGATCCAAGTCGAGGAGCTTGACCGGTGCACGAGCCCAGCAAGCAAGACTCACAAGACCCAAGCAAGCCTCAAAAATTTAAATTAAACTAGATCACACAATAGATAACCAAGGGTTTTGACATCAAACATATTCATAATATAACTTATTTAAATTCGAATACATAAAAATTCCCCTTGGCACATAATTTATACACAATACTTAACATAGTATATACAAGCCATACATTGGCTAATAAGCGGGTTCGTGCAACCCTTAACACAATCATAACATATGGCATCGCAGTGCTTGACAACTAACCTTATGTTTCCTAAAATATATCTTAATGGAATCTAAGAGAGGCAAGACAAGTAATGTGGAATATTCTTTCATGGCTAGTGCCATGTGTACCTCAGTAAAAACAAAACACTAATAACTTTCAAAAAAAAAAAACAAAACACTAATAAGATGGGTCCAAAAACTAAATTATCGCTCGAAGCAACTAATCGTTTGAATCAATTTGGAGGAGTGATGTAATATGCCCATATTTCTTTTGGAAACTTTCTTCTTGTGTTTTCTTCCATTGCTTCCATATACTGAGCAATTCAATGGAATCATTTTGCTCAAGATCAAGATGAACCCTATCAGGCAAAGTAGAAACATAACCTTCCATCAAACAATCAACTTCCTTTTGTTGAGTTTCCTTAGATTGTCTTTTACACTAAAGGCTTGTTCATATAGGGCAAGACAACGTCTTAGATGTTCTATGGACGTAATAGAAACCCTTTTTTGTCATATGTCATGTGGCAAATATCCCTATATGATAGATTCATGGTGCAAGTGCATGGCTGACAAAAATTAAACAAGTTAGCATACATACAAAACAACATATGAAAGATATCCCTATATGATCGATGCATGATGCATGTGTAAAAATTAAACAAGTTAGCATAAATACAAATAATACTAATATTATGTGTACCTATCTTTGGGTATTTTCTATGTGATAAGGTTGGAAGGCTTAAGGCTTGTTCCATAAGGTTCACTATTATGCTGGGCTTGGATTAGACACAACACTAAAGGTTCTCAAATTATTTCTTACTGTTGTCTACTTTGGACTAGTAAGATACCTCTATCCTCACCCATTATAAGCTACCAATGGAAAGGGTTCAATTTGAGTGGAAGTATTTTACGTGCCCACACCAAGGTTATCACCTCACGAGAGCAGGGTACTTTACTTCCTCTTAAAAAAGATAAAGCTAAGGTTGAAGGCTTATGCATATATGCATGGTGAGTGTGTGAAGAAGCATATTATATATATAAAGAAAAGAAAAACACAAAAAAGGAAAACAAACTTAAACATTGAACTATTGTTAATACAAGGCTTTTAAGACAACACATAACTAACTATTGGCTTGACTCTTAAGTCCAAAGTGGAGTTGCCAAGTTATCATAACATGTGAGTTCTAAAACTTAACTATTCGACTTAAAAAGAGTTGCCATCAATCTTTTTTGTTTAGGTGCGATAGACCACTTAAGTGAATCTATTTTCCTAATGAAGTCCTAGGTTTGACTTAAGTTCATTTAAAAAAATAGGTTCTAGACTACAAATCAGATTTAGGTTTAGGAGTATAGTTACGTGTGAGGAAAGTATTAACACCCTCACAGCGCCCATTTAGTTGGCACCTAATTAATTATGTTTTTTTAGCCATATTAAATTCAGTGTTCATTTTTTTTGTTTTCCTAAAATAAACAAAAACTCTTTGATATTGAAATATTATTTGAAATTTCTAACACTTATGGTAAAATTCAAGAAAAATCTTTCACTTAGAAATTTTCAAGAAATTATCACTTATAACTTCTTGAAATTCCATTATTAGAGGATTTACATAAATATATGCAAACTCTTAACTCTTAAATGATGCAAAAAATAAAAATAAAAATAAAAAACATAGTCATAATTAATTTTAAAAAATAGTTTAAACGGGAAAGGGACAAGCCAAGAGATTAGAATTTCGCGTAAGTGGAATATTTATATAACCATGCACCTATGATCCTTCAAATACGTGTAATGAACTTGTAAGAGAATAGTCATGCTTTCAAACAAGTTCCATAAATTCCTTAGAAGTATGAACCAAACATTTAAAATTAATGAGTATCATGTTCAACAATGTAGGAAAATGCTTTTCATACCTTTAAAGTCTCATAATTCTTAAAATGCAATTTGAGAATAAAACCTTCAAGTGGCATCCAAAAAAAGTTAACTCATGAACTCATATTTCAACTAAGGTATCGAGACTTACCTGCTATAACTCAATAACCATACACATGAACTATAATAAGCTTACCTCTTGCCTTTTTTCTCATAATAGTCTAAGAAACCTTATGTCAACATTTCTATGGATAACACGTATAGAATCATTATTCATCAATCAAGATATACTTAAAGAGATAACAAATTGTGATGGTTAAGTCCCCATCAACCTTAGCTTAGTAATGGTTAAGCACCCATTACCTCTTTGGCGTATTTTAGCAATGGTTAAGCCCCTATTGCACCTGGACACTCATGATGCATCAAGGGAGTGGAATCAACACCTCACTTCAGGAGTGGAATTTACACCTCACTCCAAAATAATGGCAATGGTAAGACCCCCATCACCCTTCGATTAACATACAAATATATCATATATGTGAAATCCCACTTTTTAAATTAGGTTAGATTAGTAACCTAACTTGGTGAACTGTTAATTTGGTGATTTTGAACTTAAATTATAGACTATATTCATTTAGAAATTCCATGTTTTGATAACCAAACATGTCTATATGAGAGTTGGTACCTTCATGGAGTCAAATGGGATGGTTTTGGACTTAAAATCTATATTCTAGACAAAATGTATTGATATATGTTCATCATGTATCGATATATCAAACCCAAAAAGGAGTTTTTATGAACATGTATTGATACTTGATCATCATGTATCGATACATGAAACCCAAGGCAAAATATATCGATATATTATACCTATGTATTGATACATTAGGCACAGATTTGAAAAAATAAGGTTATATCGGTTTTTTATTACTTATTAAAAACATACCTCAGACTTTACCTTATTTGGCTAAAAACGTTGTTTTTCCTTGAAAACCCTACCACCTTCTTCCTCGTTTCTCTTAACTCTCATCTTCAATAAAATTTATGGATTTCAAGCATTAAAAGTCATTTTCAAGCTTGGACTTTGATTCAAAAAGATATTATAAGGTAAAGTTTACTGTTTTAAACCTTAAATCTAATGTTTGATTTCCAAAAATTTATGGATTCTCATAAATTCTTTTTTCTTTTTTTTTTTTTTGCTCAACCAAGAAAAATGGATTCATTAATAAACTACTCAAGGCAATAATGAAGTAGCAAAGCTACTACACAAGAGAACAAATAGGGAAAATGCTCTCAAGATAACCAATAATAATAAATCAGAAAACATAGTTGAAAGATTACAATTAATAAAGAAATCAAAAGGCTGGAAAAAAGACAAAATCACAAAAGCAGGCCAAGCTAAACAAGAAAAACTATAGAACCCAAGAGATGCTAATAAAAGCAACTACCATGTTGAAAACAAAGCTTCACTATCAACACTGTCTATGAAAAAAGAATCCGAAGTGTGTCAATTTGATTAAAAACATGTCAAATCTCCATTACTCTGTTAACATTTTCAAATTAATATTTAATCTGGCAAGACCATGAATGAAAGAATGATAATAGTATTCCTCATGCAGAAATGCAAAAAGCACGTCACATCCATACTCTTTAAAACACCCTGTACCCACGTCAAACAACAAACCACCACAATGATTGACAAGTGGATGACCTAAAGAAAAACGATAACCCCACAGATCACCAAAAACTACTCAAAGTATCATGCATTATAACTAAAACATAACATCTCTTCAACAATCATAAAAAACCAAAAAAACACCACTTGGTCCACTTCATAGTCACACAAAAGCCAATATGAAGCTTCCAATCTCTAAAAGCCTTCACAAGCCAAGCTAAAACTTCCTTTCAATAGAAAGCTTCACATTCACCAAAGTCCCATCTAAAAGCTCAACTCCAATGACATCACAAAATTTTCAAAACACACCCACCTTCCCAACTTGTACATGAAACATCTCTACATGCCTTATGGATTAATGACTCAAAACCCACCATCCAATGTCTTAGACTTAAGCCCAAATTGCAAAGCCAAGTTCCATATCTCCTCAGCTTCCCTATAGATAAAAGCATTTCAATTTCTAAAATTACAATCAAAACTCAACTACTTTTCTTCAAGGGAATCTTTCTTAAACAAGAGAAGAAATCAATGAAAAGGATAATTGTTCCCATATTTGGAGAATACCACACATCTCCCCATAGCAGTATAAAAATCCATTCGAGGTTGCTATTCAGCCATAGACATTCAATTGTAATATTAGAAACATTTTTGCGTTTGGTTTCTTTAAAAAGCAACAAATAAATATTATTGGGTCGAACATATTGGCTAGCTTTTTATGCTTTAAATGAAAAACTTGCACCACGCAAGTTCCATTATAAAATTCACATGATACTCAAAAAAATAAAAAAAAAATCGAGCAGGATAGAACAAAGGAAACAAATATACTAAAAAGAAGATTTCAAAATCAACAAAAATAAAATAAAACGAATCAAATGGCAGAAAGAGACATTTGAAAGAAAAAAATCTGAAATAAATAACAAATGCTTTGAGCTAACCCAAATGGAACTGAACAAAAGAACCACAACCAAAGCAAAAAAAAAAAAAAATTTAGGGCTTCATTTCAAAGTTGATGAATCCTAGATTTTAGAAAGTTTATCCAAAGGAATCTTCTTAAAGCATTGAGAGACTAAACCCAATTTCTTTCCCAAATTCCAAATGTCTTTTGCTTCAGAACAGATACACAAATTTCTAATACAATCAATGTCAACTTGGGGAGAAGAATTGTTAGCAAACTTTGTCTTATAAGAGAGATTTCTTATACCTTTCTTCCTCAATTTGTTGAACTTCTTTGAACCAATTTTGCCTTTTTTAGACAACGTTGAAAATTCTTCAACTAATGAGAAGTTTTGGTCAAATGAAGCTTCCATAGTGATTTTGAATTCAGTGTCTCCATAAGGAGATAAGGTAACTTAATCAAAAAACCCTTGAAGGAAGAAGATGATCTAATGGTGATGCAAAGGGAGGAAGATTAATGCTTTTTAGAGACTCCTTAAGACGATTTAAGAAGATTAGAGCAACCTAAAGGGTAAAGACTGTTATCAAGATCAATGATAAAATTGATGCTAGAAAAATATCTAAATAAGGCTTGAAAGGTTGGTTTTTAATTGGTTGAAAATGCACCATCTTACCAAGTTTATTGAATATAAAAGGTGTGAGCGCATTCAAGCCCTTGGACCCCAATTCCAAATTGAGATTAAAAGAGCCTAGAGGCTCAGTGAGACCATTTGATTCATTAGCCATAACAGTAAGAGCCAAATTTTAAATTGGACTTTCCTTCTAATGGGAAGAAATAACTACTTGTTAAGGGCTCAATAATGAGGTGAAGATAACTGCTTGATTTGGGCTAGATTGTGGGGTGGGAAAAATTTAAGCGTACAGTAATTCTAACTGGCAAATGGTAAAACTTCACGAGAGGGCGGAAAAACGCCATTGGGGTTGTCATTGGTATTATTAGAATCATCAGAAGATGAAAAGGAATTGGGAAATGAATCATCATCTTCCTATTAAGGCCACCCAGGACAATCCAAGATATAATCAAGCCAAAACTCATGAACATTGATTGAAAATAATTAGTTTCTAACTATTAAATAAATATATTCTTTAATCTTAGATTTGATCTGTGTAGTAATAAGCATGGTAGCCCTTTCAGAAGATTGCATACCTACTATTTCTTCCCCCAAACAGATGAAAGAACCCCATAAATAACTCAAATTAATAAATGGTTCCTTGTCCATGCATGAATAGGAATACTAGATATGGCAAACCAACAATTCCTTTGCTTCATACTAGCATTGGGTGTCCATTCTTCTAAATGATCGAACCACTTCAAAAGTATTGTCAGATTTTTCACGCAAATGCACATTATCGCAAACAAGTAATAAAGTAGAAGTAGAGTATCATTCTCACAAAGATTTATTTCTGAAGTTTCACTAAGTAATAAAATTGTGTAACAAATTAATCTTATTTAAGCAATCCAAGAATTGAAAAACTAATTAAAAATGAAATTTAAATAAGCACTAGATTAACCAACAAAAATTAAATATGTTGAGCAAAACAGTAGATTAAAGATCTAGGATTATGGGTTCATTCAACACTTCATCTAACACCAGCTTCTCTTGTTATTTATATTTCCTAGGTCGTTTTACTAGCTTAGAATCCAAAGCTATAGACATGTCTCTATCGAGATGCTTGCACAAATACCTAACTTAATTAGTTCACAATATGTCTGTAGGAATTAATTAAATTAAGTTCATTAAACAAGTGTCCTAATTTGGCTATGTATGGCAATTGACGTGACCTTACACTATTCAAAACTTAGTCCAACCTAAAATCTCTTTGTTGAGTTTCAATTAGATTCACAAATCAATTAATTGTTGATCAAACAATTAAAAGCATTAAGAACATATTTGAATAAGTAAAACTATAACCATTCATGATAAATAAAAAAGAAACAAATATTCAAACTACATGTTAGAATTCACCACAGTCCTAGAAAAGTAACTTAGTTCATGATATCTAAATAAAACAATATCCAAAGAAATTTAGCCATGAATTTAAAACAAGAAAATAAAAATAACATAAGAGAGAGAAATAATCTAATGTTGAAGCTTGGTTAATCTCAAATCTCTCTCAATCACTCTTGATTTCTTGCTTAATGCTTAGCTCTAATTCTCCAAAAAAGCTACTATCGTTCTCTGCTTTTGAATGTTCTAAAACAGTCCTTTTAAATAGGCTTCAAAAGCCCTAATTTTCAAAATCCTGTCCAAAAATAGATATCTAGTAAGTCATCAAGTGCCACAGCCTTGTCTCTTGGGCATTGCGGTGCCCTACTCTCAAGTGGCATTACAGTGCTTTTCTATTATGCTATCTCTGTAGCACTACCGCATCTTGTATCTTGATGTTCTTTTTTTTTCAGGCTGAACTGGTCAAAGTAGTAAACATGAAAGTTGTAGCCTTACCTCTTATCTTTTTAATGGCTTAATAATCACTTTAATTGGACTTCTGGAATTAAAGATATGCTCAAAATACCACATCATGTTCAGTCCATGTAGACTGCTGCAGTGCTCTAATTTCAACAAGGATTTTGACCATAATCTGATCAGAATTAGATAAAATGATAAACATAAAAGTTGTATTTCTTCCTCTTAGCTTTCCAGTGGTCCAAGCATCACCTCATTTGGAGTTTTTTAGAGAGAGTTATGGTCTAAATACCGCAACATGTTTGAAAAATTCTATACTTAATCACCCTTGCTCGATACATCTCCATGAAGTTTTATGCACTTGCACATCTTCAAAACAATGACTCAATTAATTATGGATCAAATTACGACTTTTAACATAAATATGAGCTAAAATTACTAAAATTAAACTATTCCAATATGTATTAAACTTAATAACAAAAAGCGTAAAAACTATCTAAAATTACTTTAAAACACAATGACTTAATTATTTTTAATAATCCAAATGTGGCAAAATAACTTTATATCATAAAGTTATCAAAAAGCCAATCCCAATTATTTGTTTTTGACTCTTCAAAAGATTTTTATATGGGAAGGAAATAAAAAATTACATACCGAAAAGACGTCTGATAGAAAAACCTATCTTACTAGTCTTCTAAATTTCCTTTCCAATGTCAATCGAATCCTGAAAAACCTTGCAAGTTCCTACAATTCAACCTTCAGCCAAAGTAACAAGTTATTATCCACAGAACCTGAACACATTTTAATTGAATCATTGATAGGTGGGGGAAGTGGGGGTGAAAGGGTTAGAAGAGACTCTTCATTACCTTTAAGAGCATCAAGATACGATCTAGGTTGTCTTAACCTATGGGTTCGCTGATTTGAAGGATAAGCTATAACTTGATAGGGTTGTTCAATGTCTACATTCTGATTTCTTACTAAAGTGTTTCTTTCAACAAAGTTATCACGTAAACAATTCTAATGACATTAACGACTAACCATAGAAAGTCTTCTTCTATATCTTCTTGGAGGATGATGTCGTGTGCTTGATGGTGGAACACGATGAGGGATAGAATGAGGAACAACACTCATCCTTCTTAAATTAGCCACTTTAGGATTGCGATTGGCTAACTTTAGGGTTTAGTCTCAAGATAATATGACCTTGTCATGTCTCAACTTCAAAACGTGACATACCTTGTATAGAGCTATCTCCAACTTTTAAGATCCATTGAGCAAAGTGAGCAATCTCATTTTTAGTAATTAACCTCATCGATTTTGTTGTTTAACAATCTCATTTATGTCTTCAACACGAACAATTTACTATGCTGTGATGGAAACATTCACAATATCATACTTGGATTCAGATCAAATTACAAGTCTGAAATCACCTCCTAGCAACACTGTTTTTCTATCAAAAGTTCTGTACAAATGCTCAAAATAATCAACATTCATCACATCCTGAAGAGTTCTTTGTAATGCCTCAAGATCGTTTTTTTTCTTTTAATCATTGGTGCTTTATTTCAAACAATGAATGTAGTTCTTTCATCGATTTTGCAAGTTGTCCCCTTTTTTTTATTTCGAAAGTAGAGAACTCATCAATGTCAAAGGTATTTTAAATTTTGAAAGGACATTCTCCCACCATGGAGCAATATTGAAGCCATACCAAATGAAGTAATAACCAATATAATTTGTCCACATGATTTAAAAGCAGAAATAATTGTTCTCCCTAGAATTGTTTTACCTTTACTCTCATGGTCATAGATAAAAAAAAAAGTATTCTTTTCGAATGACACATGTATCCACGCGTGCACAAACATATATATTAACAAAATTAAAAAATAATCTGGTTACAAAAAAACCTCATAATAATCTGGTTATATATGTATCGATGTGTATAATTAATATCACGGACATAGATTGAAACTTCAGCTGCATCATATCATATTTGTTTTAGGTTTCATCAATAAAAAAGAACAATAAAACAAAAGAGCGTGTTAGGTAGGGCATAGGTCACACGGTTTTCAGTAACGCTGTGGTGAAAGTCAACCCCAAACTAGGCCGTATTTCCCTTAATTTGATTTTTTTTTTATTTTTGCAGATGAAAAAAAAAAAAAAAAAGACCAACTGTTTTAGCTCTGGGCTTCAACTATTCTCGCCTAGCGGCTCTCTCTTCGCTACAAGAGACCAACGCATTTTTCTCTTTCTTTCTCTCTTTTCTGTGCAGAAGGTAAAAGGACCTTTCTTTAAGGAAACAAGTGTTATCTTTATCATATAAATTTGTCTCACCTATAGCTAGGAAAATATTATAATGATAACATTTGAACAAAAAATGGAACCGTGAAACTGAAAATTGGAGCATGGCTTGATTTGTACATTTGGCGGAAGATCTATCAGATGGGGGATGCCGGCATGGTCGATAGCCTACATATCTGGTTTATCACATTATTATTGATATATTGAACATAATTATAGCTTCAACATAAGCTTTATTACTGTCTCCAATGAATCATAATTCCACTGCAAGAAACTCATTTTTCTCCATGAAAAAACCAAACCCACCTTCCTTTGTATTTAGGTCATCATCTTTTCGACATGACAGCACTTTCATTTGGTCTAAATTAGCATTTATCTCCGACGAAAGCAATGACGATGATTGCTGAAGTATTGGAAGCAATAACCTTGTGACCTCCCCAGAAGATCAGTGTAACAAGAGGAAAGAATATTTTAACATGCATGTCACTGAAGTAGAGCGCAAATATAGGAAGAGCTGGAAAGGGAGATAGAGAAAGAACTTGAAAGAGAAATCATGTGCGGTATACTGGTTTTGGTTCGTCGATTGAGTGATCTGAAAGCCAAACAGAAAGCTAAGGGGTTAAAGAAGTTGAATCTTGATGCTTTTACTCTGCTTTATCCTGTTGCAGCTCAGGTATGGACTTGTTAGTCCACATTGCACAGCCATTAAGCCGGCAAACTCCTCAAGGGATCCAGAGATTTGCCTATGCTGAGGAGCATGTCTACGAGTGCTGGGATATAGAATCAACTACAAGCAAATGAATTAGTGTAGAGATACTAGTTAAGAAAAAGAAGGATTATAAATTTGTTTAGCAAAAATATGCCTCCATTTATTTCATGAATTTAACGATTAATTAATTTGTCAATTTGGGGAAATTATGTATGATCACCAATGAGCCAAGAGG
This sequence comes from Theobroma grandiflorum, assembly GCA_036013995.1. Classification (NCBI taxonomy): domain Eukaryota; kingdom Viridiplantae; phylum Streptophyta; class Magnoliopsida; order Malvales; family Malvaceae; genus Theobroma; species Theobroma grandiflorum. The sequence goes on from CP142126.1 coordinate 15,129,615, forward strand.
ATAACATACTATTTGATGAGAAGATATTTGATTGATTTTGTGATTCACCGACAAAGCATAGATGCGTGTGTAAAATTACATACGTGCGTTAAAAGTAAAGCTCATTCAACAGGGAATCTTCCAAACCTTAGCTGCCAATCATTTCCTTTTCTTTTTCCTGATAAAGCCAGTGCAATATGGAACATGGATTTGATGAGACTTGCTTTTGGCCTGAGAAATAAAAGCATAATTTTCCAAGCTCTTGCCCCGCCCAAGATACATATGCACATGTATTGATGAGGCTAATTTGCTTTCGGCATGAATAAAAAAAAGAATAAAAGCATATTTCTCAAGCCTTTGCACACACATGATTATACATGCACGTGCAAATCGACACCACCAAATTAAAGCTAGGTAATTAAATATTTTTTACAAAATATTCCTAAAACTATTTGATATATTAGCATATATACCAAGCAAATTAGATAAAATTGTCTCTATATATTATATATCATTTGCCCTACTACTAATACATATATAAATTTAATCTTTTTTATGTTATTATATGTATTTGTGCACGCGTGACAAGTATTTATATATGAGGTAGAAATTTTTATGAACAAAAAAAAAGAAACATATGCCAAAGTATAAAATCATTTGATATCTCAACTATCTCCTTTTATCCTTTCACCAAGGAACGATTTGTCAAAATTTTGATTTATAAACTTTGATCAGCTGAATCGGTTTTTTCTATTTCAATTTTTTGTTTATATTTTTTATTTACTTACTTTTGCAATCTAACATCTGATTTTATCCAAAACCTTTAGTATTTAATTAAGGCCAAAAATATATGGCTGAATAAAATACTTCTAATTAATCTCTCTTAAAATATCTGTTAAACTTTAAAACCATTTGAATTTTCTAATGTATATAGATACCTTTTTATCTTTAGACACTTCATGTATATTTTCATCTACTTTAGAAACTCTTATTGTGTTATCATCAATATTTTCAGAAAGAAAAAATTAATTTGGCCACATGTATTGGAGCAGTCTAGGGATTATCTTATCTTGATATTAATCATCTTTTATTTGGGATTAAGTGTTCAAATTAATTTTTTTGAGTTAGAGAATACATGTATTTACCATTAAGTTAGACGTGATAAAAATACATTATTTAAACCATTGCAAAGAGGGAGCATGTATAGTCTCTCTAAGAAGAACTGTCTATTGATTAGTTCTCCTTGATTGATTATAAAATCTTTCTCTGATTCTCTATAATATATATATATATATTATTTAGAAATTATTTTACTAATTTTTCATAATTTTGTTCTGACATGACTACCATGATAAGTGGTTATATCTTTTGTCCAAACATTAACCAACAAAAAAAAAATGGAAAGGATTTAGAAGAGACTGTAATTATCTCTTTTAACAGTAAAAACTATAATAAGATCTGACTATTAGCATTTGTTGTGTTTTAGGATTCAGTTGATAGTTCAAGTAATTTTATTAGATACTGGTGACAAACTTTATAATGTGAGAAAGGATTCACGGGAGTGTCTGATGCCCTCTCTTGAAAGGTGCCATGTGAACAAGTTCTGCTTTTATCTTATGCATTGGAGGGTTTTGGATAGGCGCCCCTCTAGTAAAGGACTGTTTTTATATAGGAGCATTTTGTGTTTGTAGATTTCTTTGCTCCAGGAAACTTTGGTTTCCTCTGGTTTGAAGTCCTTTTTGTATGACTCCAAGCCCCTGCACAGTTCATTTCTTTTATCAATATACAACGCCTCTCAAAAAAAAAAACTTTATAATGTGAGAAATAAAGATGTACGAGTAATATTCCAACCAATAAAATGCCATACGGAGGAGATCATAAAGCATTTGGGGACAAAAAAGAAGAAAGGAATCAAGGACTTCAATTTGTGGTACATTAGGACAAAAGTAGAAGTGAAGAGTGAATTGAATGCCCTAATAAATTTAACCTAATTAACAGTTAAAGTCCTTCACTAGATTCATATCTTCTCTCTCTTTCTTGAATTTCTTCAACTGTCTCTAATAAAGAAAAGGGTGTTGAATTAAATTTTTCCATTCAATATACATACATACATACATACATATTAATTAATACTTCTTATTCATTGTTTCTCTCTTGGGAAGCTCCTGTTGGGCCTTTTTTTCTTGTAAATTCTTTATCTTAGATGCTGTTGTAAGCGAATCTTTCTTCCATTTCAAGGATTTGAACTGTGAAGCTTTTGTAGCTATCTCCTTACTAATAAAAAGGACTTTGTTTGAGCAAAAATATAGTAATCACTAAGTTAAATTAAAGAAACCAAAGGATGCCCATTTACAAAATAATCAGGCATAAAATTAAATTAAAGCTAGTATAGGTAGCAAAATCAATCCAAATTTAGGTATAATATCATAATACCTTATTTTGCTTACAACGTATATAACAATGATAAATGTCTCCCATCTCTTTAAACACATGATCATTTAGTCGTAACTACGTCAAGATTGGAATTGAAAATGCGTTTAATTAAAGAAGATACACATGCTTCCAAACTAAACTAGCTACATGGAAAATCAGTAATCAATTACAACTGACAGTAAATGCCTTGTCCATAGTATAAGTCTCAGGTCCCAGCCATACATTTATAGTTCTAGAGTAAAATTTATACTAAAAGAAAACTACAAAAATAAGCTAGATAGATAGCTTTTTACATCATTGTTTTCTTGTCCCATTTGCTTGGAAAGCAGGGAATAAATGATGGGTATGGTCGAGTTTTCGCCCTCTTGAATTCCGATATATATATAATTTATTTTTTCTTTTGTATGCAATAAATGATGAGAAATTGAAGAGGGAAGAGGGTGATGCTTGTCCCTTTATATTAGAAATGAAGATAAGAGTTTTGTAGCTGTGTGTTGATGGCAACAGGAGCTTTTATTGTCTTTTACACTGTTAACTGTGTAACAGAATATCTATTCCTATCCATAGATTCAGAGTCCAGACCAATCAATGTGTGGGGGCAACTTCTTTAATGGATGACATTTGCAGCATTTTTTTCATCAAAGCCTGGACAAAATTTTTGGAGGGTATCAAAACAAGTCAAAAGGAATTGGGCAACTATGATGCCCAAAGAAATGGCAAATAATCAATAATGAATAATTGAAAGACAGCTTCATATGATTTGAAGAATCAAAATAATGGCCCTTTTTTTTCTGATAAATTGACTTATATGGGGGGGGGGGGGGGGGGGGGGGTGTGGGAGGATTTTGAATATTAATTCAGATCAAGTAATTTATTTTGTTCAGGCTTTTGATTATGGACAATGACTGACATGAGTTTTGTTAGGTTCTTGTTCAAAATTATTAGCATTGAAGATAAGAAGGCAAAAAGGATCTACCGTCACCCTTACTGTCCTTACATGGTGTCCAAAGGTTAGATATGTCAATTTATTCATTTATGATCGAATATACAAAACTTTAACCCCTAATGATATACACTTAATTATGAAATTATATATATTAACCGTTTCAAAATGTTTTCTTACCAAGTATACAAAACGGCAATTTTGACTTAAGAAAAGTGTAAAACTATTGGAAAAATGAAAACAAAATAAGGATGTCAATGGTAGGCTATATATTTTTTAGATACCCAAATTCAAACCCTATTAAATTATAAGATACCCATACTCTATAATTATTCGAATAAAATTTAAAAATATTACCTGAATCGATATCTTAATATCCTAAAACTACCCGTTAAATACCCGAACCCTATTCCAAATTAAAGACAAAAAAATAATATATATATATATATAATTAAGCAAAAAAAATAAATATAATTCCTTTTTAACAACATCAAAAATTGGATTTGATTAAATTATTAAGACTATGAGTTGTCTAAGAGTATAGTTTAGGTTCAATCCCTTTTGCATACAACATATTTTATACATATATATTTATAAACGAGTTCGGATATCAGGTATCTAAAGGATGATACATGTATCTTACCCAAACTCGAGATAGATAGTAAAATTACTACTCGTATCTGTCTCAAAGCCGAATACAGAATATTTAAACCTTATATAATTGGGTTGGACACCCGCGAGTACCCGATTAAAGGTACCCATTACCATCCCTAAAACAAAATGATCATTCCTATGGAGCATTCAATACAATAGGGTAATATACACTTCAAGAATCAAATTAACTACTTATTGATAAGAGTATCCATTTTTTTTAGCCCAAGGAACCAATATTATATGAGGTTGAGATTTCCAAGTTCCAATTAAACAAAATAAAGTATAGAAGCTAGCCATCTCCAAATTTGCACGCAATGTAAATGAAAAACAAAATTATATAAAAGACTATAGCTTATAATTAATGATTTAAGTGATACCCACTAACCTCGCAATGTAGCCGTGGCTTGTTCTTTGAGAAAAATTTTTTGAGTTAAAATCCTAGTATAACTAGAATGGTGAGTCTTTCCTATGAGAGATTTTAATAGTTAAAACTTATCATTTTATTTTGGAGATTTCATGTTTAAATTTTGAGATGAACAAAGGTTGTCTCTCATTATATAGCCCACTATCACATGTACAAAAAGAAAATAAGAATGAGTGAGTAAACAGATGAAAATTAGGTACTTTTTTTTTTTTAGTATATATGATATTAGGTTACACAATAAGAGCCAAACCTTTCTCATCATACACATCTGATCCTATTCATCTCAAAATACAAACTCAAAACGCAAATAATGTTTTAAGCTGTAACCACCTGAATGTCCCTCCGAAGATTTAAAATTAATTTTCTTCTACTCGTGTAATAATATCAATGAATAAAAATAACAAAATTAACAATATAGAAAAAAAGATGAGCTAGTTATAAAACATATAGCTATCGATATTATATAGAATAAATATAATATATGTATCTATATATATATATATATTCAAGGGACAATTCAAATTTTGCTTAATGATTTGTATCCTTTTTAAAAAAGATTAAGGCTTAAGGTTCAAAACCGCTTTGTCTTAATACTTCTTTATCTATTCCAAAAATAAAATACATTCAACTGTATAAGAATTTTGATAATTCAAAATATCTTACTCACACAAATTGAGTACCATTTTAAATTGACACAAAATCATGAAGACTATTCAGAAAGGAAAAGACAATGATCAAGTAATTTCATAAAGGGATTCCTAATTAAGATATATGCATTTGCTTTAATGTATGGTAGCAATACCTTTTGAGCATCCAATTCTCAGACAAATAATGAACATCTGAAAATGGGATATATCCTCATTTAGAGGGTATCTTGTTTGGCATCAACATATGAGATTTTGAGTAATTTTTGAGTGATTTGTAGTTTATTGGCCAAATAACTCATATTTGTCTCATATGTGCTAATACCCCATAACTTGTAAGCAAAAAATTTTGAAATCTATCTTGAGGAAAATGAGATTCCTCTCAAACAAGGTTTTATATATATATATATATATAAACAAATTTATAATTATTGTACATGCAAGAGGGAAATGAAAGATATTTTCTCCAAAATTACCAATAACTTGAGATTTATTAAACCAAAATGAAGTACCCTATTGATATAACTACAGCTAGCATTGCTTCTAAATACTAAAAAGATGTCACTGCCACACACTGATTTAACTTCATTTACTGTGGAAAGCAGTTTAATTAAGTGTTTTTTCCCCTTTTGATGAATTTATAAGCTACCTCGATGCATAACAGAACCAGAGAGGTGAAAAGATATCAGAAATAAGATCATAAAGGTATATTTATATTGAGGCTTTCAATAAAGCTGGTTTCTTTTTTTTTTTTCTTTTAATTATTGCAAAAGCTTTATACATGCAAGAATTTGCTGTAATAAAATGCATTCATTAACATAAATGTCAGAGCTCTGGTCTTCTCTTACCCAAGCGTGAGAGCCAAGAGGTGACCACCCATGAAACTCAATGATTTTTTTCCTCTGATCTTTTTTCTGGGCACTGACATCATGAATTACTGCTGCAACCAAACAACCTAAACCTATGAAAAATGTTGCATGAATTTATTAGGTCTTTCTATGAACAACATAGAAGATTCCCTTTTGTGGACCCTTTGTTGGGAGGTCCCATGACTACATGTGATGTTGGCATATTCTGCCAAAAGGCTCTCTGCAAATGGCTGTAATTCTGCCCCATGTCTAAGCTTATTTATGCATTATATATATCAGACTCTCCCATGGGAAGAAACTCTTCTTTTCAGCAACAACATTTGTATTGAAACCCTTATCATGAAAAAAAAAAAAAACTTCTCTCTCTCTCACAGCAGGAGCTAATTAGCTTGCACAGTGGAAGTCTTTAATTTGTCTGTGCACATGGTGAAAACTTGGAAGGCAAAAAGGAAAAAAACAAACGCAAGAAAATTACCATTTCTAACATTTACACCACCATGAACATGAACAGTACTAGTCTCTTTTATGTTTTCCTGTTTATTATGTGGGATGATATGAAACTCTCTATCTCTACCTCTCCCTCTCAACTTATTTATTTAGCCAAAAAAATAAATAATAATGAAAATAAACATATAATTCCACTGACTATATGCATGCTACAACCCCACCAATGTGTACTGACCTATAAAAATTCAATTCAAATGCCTCCACTCCAATGCACCATTGCCGGATCCTGACCCACTTGCCGGGCAGATAGCTGCTGGAATATCAACTTAAAAGAATTGCTTCTTGACATTTATCTGCCTGACATGTGGCCAATGAAATTTTGACAGTGCTAGCTGGTTTGCTTCTGACACTGATATCACTCACCTGTGCCCATTGAAACCGGTTTGCTGGCTACAATCTCATAGTCACCCCCTTCATCTTCCTCCTCATCATCGCCGTCTTTTTCGTCTTCGTCTTGATTTTGCTCGCTTTCCATGTCTTCCGTGGCATGATCATGGTGGTCATCGGGCTCAGAAGGAGGAGGGGGCCATTGCTGCTCTGGGCGTACCAGCAATGGGACTGAGTTCTCGGGTTTTAATTCATTGGAGGAGTTGTCAAGTTTGTTCTTTTCTCTATATAAAGCATCAAGTTGGTGAAAGTAAGGACATGTTTTTGAATCCTCGGGCCTTTTCTTGTTGCTCTCTTTCACCTTCTTGAAGTACTTATTTATGTTCTCCCATTTCTCTTTGCATCTTTTGGCGTTGCGATTGTAACCAAGCTTTTTCATTGCAGCTGATATCTCCTCCCATAATGGTCCTTTAGGACCATTTTCTTGGTATTTAGCATCAAGACTAGTCCTTAGCTTAATCAATGCTTGAACCTCAACTTTAGGCCATCTTGAAGAGCTTGATGGTGTGTAAATTTGATCGCCATTATCAGTCTTTGACACGTCTAAATTCACCATTGGCAGCGGTAATAGTGGTGGAGCAGGCGCTGACACTGGTGCTGCTGTTGGGGCTGGCGGCGCTGCTGTTGCCACTTCCGGTACTGGCTGTGGTGGAGCCTGTGTAGGCGGTTGCGGTTGCTGAGACGGTAGTGGATTATTTTGTGCCTGCCCCGGATTTTGCTGCTCAGATAATTTTTGCAAGAACGCCATCACTGCTGCATCCTTCGCAGCAGCTATGGATCTTTCTTGGGCTAATATCTCGCGTTCTCTATTTATTCTTGCCATTTCTTGCATCCTCCAAGCGTCTTCACGGACCATTCTTTCGTGCTCACGTTTCTCTATTGCTTCCAAGAAATTCTTCTGCATATCTTCCTGCTTCTGAATCACCTCCTTCATTAGCCTCTCGAAAAAATCCTTCCACTTTCTCTTCCTTTTCCTCCGGCCTTCTAATTCTAAATCAGAGGAGGTCGAAGAAGACGTCGAATTCGACATTAGATCTGCGGAAATGTTAGGAAAAGAAGGAATTGTAGGATTTGTTGTGGGTGGTGGGGGTTGAATTGTAGGGTTTGTTGATGGGAAGGACGGGACTGTAAAGCTTGTGTTTGGTGGTACAATGTTTTGTGGCAAACTGGCGAGTGTTGTTGATGGAAGAGTGATATGGGACAGACTGGGAGGATTAGCTGCTGGCATTACCGTTTGGTGTTGAGGCTTTAATTGTGGTGATGATGGCGGTGGTGCAGCCGGCGATTGAATGGAAGAAATGTGTTCGAGGGCTTCTAATTGATCGAAAAACCGATAAGTCTTGCCATCTGATTTACCAGTTCGCCCATCTTTGGTTCTCTTGTGATACTTGTACACGTTCTCGAATTTCTCCTTGCATTTCTTGGCACTTCGATGATAGCCAAGCTCTGCTAGTTTCCTGATATCAACAGCAGAAAAAACAACTCCATTTCTGTTTTTATCCATCTTTAATTCAGCAATAAAACAAAGCCAAACAGTATTCTCACATAAAATAAACTATCAAGTCGAATTTGATACATACATATATAATTGAGACAGAAAAAATTTGATAAGCATAACGAGGTGAAAGAAAAAGAAAAAGAAAAGAAAGCAAAGAGCTCAAGACAAAAAGGATGATAGACTTCAGACAAACCACGAATTCACAGTGATGAACACAGCTTTGGTCACCCAAGATGCAAGGGCAAGACCTTCTATCTTTTCAAGAGCTTGACAGAATGAGAGTGGAAGAAATGAGGTAGGGAGAGAGAGACATGAGCAAAATTCAGCTTAAGATTCCCTGTGAAATATTGGGAAAAGCAATTGCCAGAAATGATAACAAATCCCATATCCCAAAGTGTCCAAATATCTTAATCATATGACATTGAATTCCCCTTGAAGATGCTGAATTCTCTCAACTTCAACTATAATTTTCCTCTTACAAGATATCAAACACAAAGAAAGAAACCAAAGAATATAATTCTCTCACTCTAACGCTCCCCGTAAGTAAAAAGACTGAAAGTTAAACAATTCAATAACACAGATCTCCACTCATCAACTTAAACCAACGCAAACTCTTTATCGAATTATCAACAAAACTAAAACATGAAATGAAACAATAAAGGGAAAAAAAAATAATCACCTGGAAACCTCTTCCCATAATGGACCCTTAACGCTAGCGTCACGAAAGGTAACATCCATGTCGGACCTTATTTTCAAGAGTGCCAAAGTCTCCTGCCTCGGCCATCGGTTGCCTCCGAAAGAGCGGTCACCTTCATCAACCCTACCTCTATCATCGTCACCTGAATTATTATTAGTGTTGTTGTTGTTGTTATTGTTATTATTGCCGTTGGAGCCAAGCATGTTGGCAGCAGCTTCACTGCTTCCATCGAGAGGTCCGCTGCTGCTAACCGTGGTAGCAACAGCAGCAGCAGCCACGTCGCCACCGCCACCGCCGCTGCTGCTTCCGAGAACACTAACGCTTGTGTCACCACAACCCAGCATATATGATTTTAGATAAACGCAGCTTCTTCTTTTCTTTCTCTTCTTTGGAGCCCCCCTCCTTGGCAAGAGCTTGCAACTTGCTTACAGCTTTCAATGAAAAAGGGAAAAAAAAAAACAAAAAATTAAATTAACAAATATGAAAAAAAAAATAATTTCTACTTGTATGTCTCTATTCCTATCTATCAACAGAAGAAAAGATGGTGGTGAATTTTTCTTTTATTTTTGCCTTTGAAAATGGTTTTATTGAAGAAGGTATGTACATGGGGTGAATTTATTAATTTATTTTGGTTTGTGGGATCTGCTTGTCAATCTCAAGAAGTTGTTTTTTTGTTTTTGGCAATTAAAAATTTACTAGTTTTTTTTTTTAATTTTCTTGTAGCAGTGGAATCTTCAGGGTTTTTTTTTTCTATTTTTTTTATTTAAGTTTTCAAAGGGTTGGTTGGTTAAAAAGAACAAGAAAGGGGAGCGGGGGGCTGCCCTTTGCGTTTCTCTTTCTCTCAGTAATAATTAAAAGGTGGCACAGAAAGATATATAATAATACAGAACAGATAATAAATATTACAGAAATTTAACAACAGCTGCGCAAACAGACGATGGTGATAATTAGTTGGTTTTTGTCTGTCCACCTATATTTAGTTAAAAGCCGGCCCCCTCCTCACCTTTATACTCTCTTTTCTTTTCTTTTCTTGTTTCCCTCTCTCTCAATTTTTACATCTTCTTTAATTTTTTGGGCCCTTGAAAGGGATGAAGATGAAAATCATGAAGATTGAAGATCAACTTTGCGTTTTTGGGGGCTTGCTTTTGGCTTTCGGACTTTCAGGAGCGGTTGCCTGCATTTTGTTAGAGGACCAAAACACCTCTAACATGGATCCCAATAAGTCCCCTATGAAGCTTTAATCATTGAAGCCAATATTTTTCTTTACAAGGCATAAAAATGTTTTACGTTGAAGCCAATATTTTACAAGGATAAACTTATTAAGTAGACGTAAAATTTGTTCAATTAGATCATCGGAGTACTGATCTGGGTTTGTTTCTTTAAGCCCAATCTCTTGGGTAATTACCCAAAATACCCCAGATTTGTGAAACTTTTTTTTTTTTTTAAAAGAAAAGTGTGAAAAAGGGCCAAAGATTTTCCTTTATTTTCAACTTGTTGGGTGAGACTGTGGTACACACAACTCGTGGCGAAAAGGGGTCCTACGGGCGATAGGCGACAATGGGAAGTTTGACAAAATATTAGGGGTTTTCATAATTGGTAGAAGAAAAATTTTGCATAAACTTATCTTAAAAAAGAGACATTTGCAGTGGGATCCACTGTTGAATTAAACTGGTTAGATGAAGGTCATGTTATTAGGGGCCAACCCATTTATGAATTGAAGTAAATTGGTGGCCATTTCTGTTAGGTTGCAACCTACCGTCATAAATAAGAGCAAGATTTTTGATGGCTATGATCCATTTAAACCCATAGATTTATGGATCATTGGCAAAAATTAAAAAAATATATTATTATTATTATTATTATTATTATTATTGTGAATTTCTGGGACCATTTAGCTTGGTGAGTCAATTGGATGTTTCTCTAATTTTGTCCCGGTGAGGTGCCTTGTAGCCATACAATTAGTGTGGGATGTGATTGTACCAACGTTACATTTTCTTTTTTCTATTTATTTACATACGGTTTTCAAATTCTAAGGTCCCTTTTTATCAGTGCAGTCAGTTGCTCAACGGAAAATGACTTGTTCTTTGTGATAAGGTTGTTGAGAGCTATTTTTCTGACATTATTTTTCGAATAAGATTTGTCACTTCATAGTCATTTTTTAATTCTTTATATAAATTCAATAATCGTAACGTCTGTAATATTTCACTATTCTTATTTCAAAATTTTTTATACGATGAAATATAATTCATCCGTCTCATATTTATTATCTTATTTTGACTTTTTTTTGTCAAATTTTTCAACTTTAATTTTATTTTATTTTCAAATGATCATTTACAAAACTTTTTTTTTTAAATATCCACAAAAACTCTAATTTTTTTTTAAAAAAAATTAAGACGATATATATAAGACGTAGAGAGTAATTGTCTAATAATTCAAGAATTTAAAATTTGTTCTGACCTCAAGTTTTCGTTTCAAGGAATTAAAAAAAAAATTATCACAATGGTTTATATGAATTGAAAGGTACGCTTTTGAGATAGGTGAGTAAATGAAGATCCAATTTCATGAAAGGAATCCAATCTAACAAAAGTCGATAATAAGATTGGTTTCAGAAGTAATCATTCAAGTTTCGCTACGTGTTTTTCTCCAAGACAATTCATGGATTGAGAATTTTAAGGTTGGATCCTCTCCTGTTTGATAAACCTGCTTGTACATATGGAAAAAATTGATATCTAATGTTGGGGGAGCTTAGAGTCTGAAATGTATTCAAAAGCAGGAAACTTTTGGGTCAAACCTAAAAAGACTAATGAAGCTAATGAGGAGGCAGATAAGCATCGCCAAGAAATGTGGGGGGTGAAAAGATGAGTGGAAAGGAAAGGAGAAAAAAGGAGAATTTCTTCCACATTTTGCCATCAAATTCAGTAACTCAATTATTGATTTGGGTTTAATAAAAATAAAAATTTTAAAAAAATCGAGTGGATTGCGCAAGATATATAATGCAACAAAAGTGGGGCCCATGTTCAATCAATATGCCATTAAATGCAGAAATAATCAGAGATGAACATTCACATGGGAAGTTTACCATCATTAGGTGCGCAAATAAAGTAAACAAGGAACATCGAGATCATAGACAAGGGCATTTTAGTCTGAAAATGTTTCTTCTTATTTTTGTAAAATTAAGAATGGAAAAAGGATATTTAAGTAAATGACCAGCGTCTTCTGAAGTTAGGTATGCATCAAGATTCACCGTCTATTTATTTATTTTGAACCAAAGATTTAATTTTGATTACCATTATGGAAAGGTGAAATTAAGCACACAATTGGGAACATAAATCCTAATCTCACTTCAACTTACAGAAATGTGGAGCTTCCGTAGCCATAAGACTGCCTCCTTTTTTTTCTTTTTTTTGGTTTGCCTCTATGGGAATTATACCTTCCGTAATGCTAAATTCGGGTATACATATCTTTTGAATTTTATGCAATTTTGAGGTACAACTCTTTGAATATATATATATATATATATATATATATATATATAAATATAGAAGATTCTTCTTCCTTAAAAAATGTCTTTTGTTTGACATAGTTGAATTAAATGCATCTCACCACTCTCTAATTATTACAGAATAATCATACTACTAATTAATTTCATTTTTCATGTTCACATCATGCTACTGTCCAATGTCAATTTCTCCTTTATATAAACAAAGTTTTATTTCCGAATCCAAATAAGTATTGTAAGAAATCTATCTAAGGCTGATTATCCTGCCATGTCAAATTCTATTAATTTATATTTTTTTTGGCACACAACTATTGGGAAGAATTGTATTGTTTTTATTTGCATTTATAGTAAGCAAATATGTCTTCTAATTAGAGAGTTGAGGTTAAATTTAAAAAAAAAAAAACAAAAATAAATATATGTCCACCAATTACTTTAATAGTTTAATTGTCATTCACAACTAAACTTGAAAGATCATAAAATTGATAATGCACAAGATAACTTGCGTGCATTAGTGGGTTACTTATGAATTATTAATAGAAGGAAAATTCTGGAAGTATCTTTGCAGTTTACTCTCTAAGTATTTCTTTTTTGTTTATTTCTTGCACACGTATTTTGCTTGTGCTACAAAACGTAGTATTTTATTTTCTTTTTTTTTTATTATTATTTGGTTTTGGAGTGCTTAGCTGGCAGAAAAGTGGTGCAGCTTGGACTAGAGAGGGAGGATGGCATAAGATAAATAGACAGAGAAATAGATGCCTTTGATAGAACTTCTCTAGCTGGCTTGGAATTTGGATAGATGCTCTCCCACTATCCCCACTTACATTATTTACAGCCTACCACGTACATCGACCGTAAATGGCTCTCTCTCTCTCTCTCTCTCTTGTTGTTTTGTTTTTTTTTTCAAAAGAGAGGATTAAAATAAAAAGGGGCATGGAAATGGATGATCTGCATCCAATTTTAATATAGTTGCAAAAGGACTCACATGGGGAACATTTGAGATTTTCATATTTATATAGATACAATGTTTTTTATATAACATAAACAGGCTGACTTCAAAATGTGAAAGCACTCACTTTTGGGTTATTATATTATGATATTTATTTGGTTTAAGTAGCCACAAATTAACGATGAAGTTTTATAAAATGATGATTTGACCGATTATGCATGCTCATCACATCATTGGAGGGGAGTAATCAATAAATTAAGTATTAAAGATGTTGTTTAATAGAGAAATTTATGATTGTGATTGGCCCAAAGAAATCATCAAAACAGCTTTGGGATCGGGTTTTAAATTCAGATATGAGAAAATGACCTACCTTGTAAAATAGACTATTTTTGAGTTACAAATTTCGGTTGCTAACCAATTTCGTAGTACTACTACTATTTACAGATAACAAATTAAGTATATGTCCATTCACATTTGATGTCATTTTTAATTACCTGCTCATGTTTTACTGTGTGATTTATTTTGGCAAAAAACTTGAGTAAATAGTAAAACTTGACGTGGCAGGAGGATGGAAAAGTAACGAGTGTAAATTTTTTTTTGTTACTGTATGGGTAATTACATTTAAATTAAAATTTTTCACCTTTTTCAATATTTGTTGGCCCAAATTTAGCCTTAATATATATGATTGAAATTTGAAGCACTGGTTCTCCATCTACTGAGTCAAATTAATGATATGGATTCTCCCATTGCGGCTCTTATTGAATTGAATTTCCATAGGACAGAGGGGCCATTTCTACTTCTTTACGTCTGACACTAAAATTCCCCTTCCTATCATTCATGTTATAATTACCGGTCAAACAAAAACAGAGAAAATAAAGAAATAAAATTGAAGACTTTCATTTTAGAACTTACAAATTAACAAGCAATCAACTCAAATTGTAAATTCATCCATCTTGATTAGTAAATAATTTTTATTGACTTTAATCGTGGACTGAACATTCTTTGCAATTTATTAATTATCCTAAATTTTATTTGCAAGGAAAAAAAATTGCAAAATTGTCATTTCGCTAAGATGAAAAAGAAATAGGAAAAAGAAAAGAAGCAACATTAAATAGCTAAATAGCTGACTTTTATTTACTGGCCCATATGGAAAAGTTACATATAGACAAAAGGTTTACTTCACATGGGGGTGGGCATGTGATGTACACTTACATCTGCTGTCTACCATGTGGATTAACCTCTAGATTTATCTGGCACCAGCTAAGCAACCACCAAGTTGATATTTTTTTTTTCTTTTTTGCCTTTCCACCCTCTTCTCTGCCTTTCAATCTTTTTTATTTTTTCCCTTGCTATCAAATTTACAAGTTGGCAATATTCATCACATAATCTCAACCTCATGAAAGGTATCTTTTCTCTTTTTGTTTTGTTTTGTTTTGTTTTATGAACAAAGAATTTCTCTTGGTTGAATAATATATAAATCTCGAGTGCATAAATTGCCTCCAATTCGAGCATTAGTATGCTTGTAAAGTAAAAAATACACCCACTTGCTAACTTGGCTAATGCTGTAAAGCAAGTATCCATGAAATGTTATCTTTTCATGTAAAAAGAAAGGAAAAAACTATTTAGGCAATCACTTGAACGTGACTCATCAGCATGGGCTAAAATAATGCTGCAATGACTTGCAAACTTTTGCAAACAATTATGACGTCTGCACTTATCCTATTGGTTCTGTTGTTTCTATTACTATTAATTTATAAAAAGAAAGATAAAAATAATTTTGATTGGGATTACAATGATTATATTCTTAGTTGGTGATGGCGGCAACACCCTTAATCAATAGTTAATAGAACCTTCTCTAGTGGCTTCTTCAACCTACATTCATCATTCTTTTCGCTAATATTCTTCATATTTTAACGTCCAAAGCGTAAAAAGCTTCATCTGCGGTAAAATTTTCAAGCATAAAAATGATGATTGCAAGAGTAAATTGCAAGCGATCTCCCAAGTCACAAACCATGTGCCAAGACGTAAATAATGCTTATGCTTGCAGCTGCCAAAGGATAAGCGTCCATTTACAGTCACTAATTGGAGTATAATTAGAACATGGAAGCATGTGTTTGAGAGCAACAATGCAAACGAAAGAAGAAAACGAAAAGAGAAGGGGTGGTGGTAAATGATGATAAGGCTTATTAGGGTTAATACTTAATATCCCATCATTTTTGTTTTGTTTGCTTTTCATAAGCAAGGCGACTTACAAAGACGTGACCCACCAAAGTACAAATATAGTAAAAGGGGTAACTGTAGATGGGCCCCATAAGGGCCAATGAAAGCACTCAAAAAGCCCATATTGAGCAAGAAAGGATGGGGTGGGAGGCCCCCATGTGCTTAGAGACAGCAAGTTACAATGGGGGAAGAAAGGGAGAGTACTAACAAAAAAAACCACGTTCCTCTCACGTCCACTTCTCTACTTTTCCCCCTTTTCTTCACTCATGTCCACTTCCGTTGATGTGAGACGCAAATATGGATAACAGGATAAGCCTTTGTGGGCATTAGACTTTTTTGTTTGGAAACTCTCTCTCCAAGTTTACTTCCAATATATTTTTTATCAACACTCCCCATCTTAATCTTTTTCGTTTTTGCACTAGTACTAATCCGTTTTTTTCACGCATGTAAAAGAAACAACCAGACTAGTCATTAAGCATTTTTGATCCAGATTTATGGCCGTGCTCACGCCGCACTATTAATTAGTCTCATCATTTTGTTAAAGCTAAAGTGCAAAAACAGTGTTTTCAAAATACACTACTGGTTTGAAATGATGATTATCAGGAGAGAACACAAAAAAGTGTTGTTTAACTGCGACACTGCACGCAAGCTTATCTTGACCCTGCTTTCTCCTCAACCTTTTTCTTTTCTGCTTTTTGCGCTTTGGTTGATGTGATGTTGGGACTTCAAATAAGGGGTGAACCATGACATCAAACCTCCCCGGCCTGGCTGGATGTATTTGATTTAATGGGTCTTGGAAGCGTCTGTTCTCTATGATTTGTATGGTTTTCATCCAAAGAAATTTGTTAGCACCTTGTGACAAACCAACAAAGGAGTGCCATCAAACACATCAGCAACATGAATCCTACTGCTGCAGTGCCATTTAGTCGATCAGGTCACTATATTAATTACCCCTTTTTCGAGCTGAAACAACGAAAACAAAACCAAGGTAGGCTCCAGAAAGCAATGCTTTAACCTTAAATGTTTAGAAATGAACTATTGCCTTGAATCAACTCTTCCAAAACACAAAGCAAGAACAGAGTTCATTGAAACTAACAACCCAAAGATTCAGTTCAATTTAATTTAACCATTAACAATTATTATGCACGGCCATGGTGTGGCAAATGCAGATTTTAACACCAATTCTTCAATCCCTTTGCCCGTTGGCTCTATCATTGAGAAAAGTGTTGACCAAAAAATATTTGGAGCATTTTTCAGGCATCGAGCTGTATGTTGAGCTAACAACTTGAAGCACCAAGCTACTATGATACTTGAAGTTTTAACACGAAAATTGAAATACCACTCTTAATTAGTTGAATAATCAACTGTTGGGAGCAGAGGCATACATACAAACCAAAATAGATGACTTGGATTGGTTCAATAGAGGTTACTGCCAACAACTGATGGTAACAGAAACCCTTTTATCATTGCAATTACAATCGGGTAATAACTTTTCTGTAAAGATTAGCCTTGAGCTGGGGCTGTAATCCCCTTGGTTCCCATTTTTCTTTCTGTTGGTTCTTGATTCTGCAGTTATCCCAAGAAAATATCTATCATCTATTAATTTATGAACAGTCATACAACAACAAACTAACAAACAAAGCCATTTATTTCCAACTAGGTGGGAAATTTAAAATCATTAAACCTCAAAGAAGTTACCACATGCACAAAACGCAGTTTATTTATGCCCGTGAGATCTCTCTCATTTTCCTACTAAATCATAAATACACAGATCACTTGAAACTCCATGGTATTAAGAAACAAAAGAGGCTCACATTTCAACAAAAAATCATTCAATGCATTACGCACAATCACATTGTCAACAAAAACTAACTCTGTTAGTACCCTCGATGGTTTTTTTATCCGAAGGTTCAAACTTCCTGACATCCAACCCTACTTTCCTCGAGAATTACAAAGTTCTGACAGCTGTATGAGACAGACAAGGGAAAAGGGTATATTGTGGAAGTATCACCCTGTTAATGCTTTATAGTGGGTAAATATGCAAATAATATATGCAGCTACAAAGCACCAAATGAAGATTGGGGAGTAAATTCATGAAGATATATCCAACCCTTTTTAGCTGCTTGAAGAAAAGAAAGGTCCGCATCAACCTATATCACATTGGACATTAAAAATCTAAGCCACTGTCAATCTTTAAGCTTGAAAGGACCATATAACTACTGGTTATAGTTTATAGCAAAAACAGACAGTGGGCCAGACCCGTTATATGTTTGGGATGGCAATTCAAAACAAGTAGAAGAAAACAACAGAGGTTGAACAACATTTCAATTCACATCCACCGGCCATGACCAAGGTTATAAACTTCCACAGTTCCACATAATTCACAGTTATATTCACCCAACAGAACAAATATATAACCTAAAGTCAGAATAAAAATAATCATAAATAAATAAGAACTTATATTAACTTGATGTTTGCTGGTCTTCAAGGAGTTTCAGAACATGATCTTCCCGGCACAAGTTATAAAAAAAATAATAATAAAAAAAAGGGACCAAAAGAATTATCTTCTAATGAGGCATGAAATAGTAAGAAATCTTCGGTGGTTTAACATATCACTTTTGTTTTTTTTTTGGTTTTTTGAGTCAAATGGGACAAAATTATTACCAGTAATTCCTATATAAGATCAACCCTTCAGATCCCAAAAGAAGAAAAAAAGCATGCATCATCAGATAGAATTCAGTAGTTTGTCATAGAGCAGTGATGTAGCTTACCAAAATAGTACCCCATTTTGATATATTGGTGGTAGGGAGAGAAGAGAATAGATATAAAAAATGTAAGCATATAAAAGAAAGAAAGTATAGCTACGTCTTACGATTAATCACACTATATCTGTAGAATTCTAGAGTCATGCTTTCCGTTAAATTCAGTTGATTCCACAATCATGTCAACGCATGTCTGAATTCAAACTAAATGCTAAGGAAAAACTCCAATGGTTCTCTACCAATGGAATAAGAGAGCTTACTCCAATTCAACATAAGATAGAAGCCCCCGTATAGAGTAACAATAGAAGTTAATCACAATATGAATGAGGTTTTGGTACAATTAAAACTATTGAAACCTAGGAGCAACATTCTGGTTTTATGAATAAGGTATAGCAGGTCATTTATCAATAAAAAGCAAAAAGAACAGGATCTTAACTGCTAGACTTTTGAAATGATCTCACATATTTCTTGGCAACAATTGGCCAAGTGGAGAAGCAGTATCAGCACACAAAAGCAAGAATCATAAAGAATGGTCAACTAAATTAGCAATCATTTCACCTGCACATTTTCACCAACCAAATCATCAACCAGGATAACCTCCTGCACACTCAGGCCCCTCACTCCATCAAAACTTCTGTTTCCTTTCCAAACCCAAGTAAGATCAAGTACATAAAGCTACTTTAATACATGTATCTTCTGTCAAGATAAAAGGAGAGAACAAATGCACCCAGGGTGACACCTCCTTTGCAGTTTCCAACTTTATTTTACGACAGTGAACAGCATATGGAACATTGAGGAAGGAATACGCTTATCCTGTCCAATATTATGTTAAACATTTTTCAATGTTAAAAGAGATCTCTTAATTGAATCATTCTAACTGCTTGCAGCTAATAGACCATTTTTCCAGCTATGGACCATCAGATCAGTCTTGAACATTCACTTTCCAGAATGAAAAAAAAAAAAAATCAGTTACAACTGCTACATTTTCTCATCTTTCTATAATCCAAGAGGCTGCAATAAATTGTCATATCAGCACTTCTTGGTTATAGATCTTGCATCAGGATTTTAAAGCACATCTACATAATTATAAATATATCCTCCTTTGGCAGGTTTATCCAGAAATGCAAATGGTTTCCAAGGAGATTGCCTGAGGATGAAAAGGGGGAAAAAGGGACAATAAGTTAAGGTATTATTACCCTATACACCAGCAATGGAGATTAATAACTCCAATAGCTAATTTATATGCTTAAGATGTATTCATTTATCTATTTAATGAACTTAAGACAAGATTACTAAGTTATCATATTTATTATTAAATGGATATGTAGCAAGCATAAGAACCTGCTTGTGAAGTTTTTAAACTCCACTGTTGGTGTATAGGATAATAATTCATAAGATTAAATAGCTTCCATCGTTCATGCAACAATAGGAGGGTAGTCCTGGCCAGAATCCATTGAACTCTTCTTACCTATATCCATATTACAAAAAACCATTATTCATCACCTCTAGGAATACTCACGCAGCAATTAGAGACACTCAAGACAAGGATTTGAAAGCTACAGAATGCAAATACCCCTTCTGACTCTAGCACACAGAAATATATATATTTTGAGGAAAGGATATCACAATCATCAGCAATGTTTGCCATCATAGGGTTAACAAGAAATACTTTCCATCCAGGAACTATATGTCAAGACCCAGGTATCAGATACAGGACAATGTAGGAACTTACATAAACCACAAAAATTAACCACAAACAGAGGATTGACATTGTAATTCTTTTATAATTTTTTTGCAAATTAGGAAGGTCATTTAGAGCACACAGACTCTACAAATCAAACAACAACACTTGAGAGAGTGAGTCCTGCCTTAAAGTGCAGGGACTAAAGAACCCTCAAACATTGCCCTTCTATGTTTATCTTCTCCATTCGAATTTATCATAGAACATAACTAAACATGATTAGCAATCTGATGTACCCTTACATCAAATAGGAATAACACATATTATGCAATATTTTTCCAGATTAACATTTTTCTTCATTTTAGTCTCCAAATATTGAAGGCAATGTAACAGCAAAAATACATCAACTTCTAGCATTCCACATTACCTTTATGCTTTCTTGGAAATACCACTAACCCTGAGTATTAAGCACTGGTCTCTTTTTCTTTTTCTTTTGATTCCTGTTCAGTTTCAGATTACAAATCAACCCTGAACCATAACCTTTAAGCCCTAAATTCATCATCTACCAAACCATAATCAACATCTAAGAAACTACCAAATTTCTACCCTAACCCTAATTTATTTTTCATAGGTACTTTTTAGATTCCAAGGACAACACCAAATAACTTTTACAAACCATTAATTTTTCCACCCAATTTTAACCTGAGGCTAAAATGCCTCAAAGGCCCAATTGTTCTCATAACTTCTCATCTATTTCGCCTCAATTAATCCAATAAATCCATCCAAAAATCCTTAGCAACTTAACATAATACATCAGTATTAGTTCTTATCAATTTTATGTAAACTCCTGAGTGCCCTAAATCAGTGTGCATGCATGAGTATGCACATAACAGAGATATTTCATAAGAAGGGATAACCTAAACGAGCACCATAATGAGATGATTATTTAGGGGAAAAGATTGAATTAAGATCAACAAACATAAAATCTCATTTTATAAGTTAAAGGCCTAATTGTGAGAATTGTTTTATGCATTATGACCTTCATCAATAACAAGTCCCCAAAAATTAGAATAAAAAAAATTTAAAGGCACTAAATGCCTGCTTAAAGCTTTTCTTCAGAGGGCCACATGCTTAGTAGTGCAGGATTTTTATTCACATGGAAGGAAAGAAACAATTAATTTCTGAGCTTGTGCATTTCTCAATTAAGAGAATCAAGTTAATTAATTATTCAAGTTGGCATCCTAGTTATAGGTCTAGCTTCCAACATCTAAATTGTGGGCTGACTCTTTCTAGTTATCTTTGATATGCTTGTATCACAAATAAGCCTTTTCTGCCTACTTTGCCCTCATTTCTATACAGTTTGAGCAGCCATTTATTGCCCTCAGAAGGAAAAAAGCTTCTATCACTTGAATATATTGGAATGGATGAGGTGTCTTTGTAGGTACAATCAAGACAACTAGCTATTTTGGAAAAAAATGCAAAAGCTCCAGAATCCTTCCCTCATTTAATGTGCATTGCAAGGAGTTGTTCCAGCCAGAAAACCAGTCAATAACAAATACATAACAGAACCATAAATTGGAAACTCTAATACAATCTTTTGAAAGCTAAGATGTCAACCAGAATAGCTCTAAACTTTAATCAGCACCTCCAAAAACACCTAAACTTCCATCTAAAACAATAAACAGCACATCTATCTGAAACAATGGAGGAACCTTTAAGAGGTCATTGTTATACAACAAAGTCCAAACACATTTACAGCCTAAGACAAAAGTAGGAAAAAAGCATATAAAAAATAACAATCATAATAAAATTAATCAATATCAATAAACGTACAGACTTATGAGTTTTAGACAGAGGGTTGGAACAAGAAATTGAACAAAAGCACACATCAGAGTATTATCATGAGAAAAAAGAAAGCATTATATTAAACACCCAAACTAACGATTTTATGCAATGATAATAAGAAAACTACAAAAGAGATCCTTTGCATAAAATTCTTCTAGCATAAACAATAGCATTTCACATAAGGCAAAATTCAAAAAGTAGCAATTGTAATCATCACTACCTATGTTTACACAACAAAAGCAGGCAGCATCATATTTTCCAACCTAGTTTGCCCGTTCTTTATGTGATAACTCCAGGATAAAATCAATAGCAGCTTACCAACATCAAAAAATTCTTGCATCAAGGCCTAGTACTGGCAAAAAAGAAGTTTGACTACAAGTCACTTGGCCTTAGTCAGCAGCAAATTCCTTTCGCTTCAACTCTAATGCCATGCGCTCATTCTCAAGCTTCATCCTCTCGTTTTCCATTCTCATCTTTTCCAGTTCACGATCCCTTTTCTTACTAAATCTCTGCCACTTAAAACGTTGTTTCTCCAATTCTAGCATCTCAACTTGAATTTGTAGTTTCTGCTCTTCTAGCTGAAGTGAGCGAGACTCAATCCACTGCTTCTGTAACCAAGCAGCTCTCGTATTGTCAGGTAGGACTTGATTCATATCAGCTTGGGTGATTGGTGGATATGAAAAAGAACTTTTGTTGCAGTCCTGAGAGTTTAATGAATTCTGGAAACAAGCATCTTCATGGACCTGACCTTGTCTTGACCTCTTTGCAGAGCCCCCTAGCACTCCATACATTCCCCTGCTGTCCCCATGCAAAGCATGATTCTCCTCAAATTCATCATGATCATCAGTTTCCATATCATGATCATCATCATCAAGATCATCATGCTGATGCCTCCTTGCATCATCATTCTCATGATCATCTCTACTTCTAAGAGCCAACTGCAAGGAACGCTGCAATTGTGGATCATGAGGTAGATGCAATCTATTTGCATTATGATAAGAACACATCTCCTCATAGAAAAGATGCTTTGAGCTTAAAATTTTCCTAACATCATCCTTTTCTTTCTCTGTTAAGTAATCTATAACATCCAAAAGCGCTGGGTTTTCAACAACCTGACAAGAAGTGCCCCTACCAAGCATATCATTTAGTTTCTTATACCTTTTATTCAGGTCATTGAACTTATCCTCACACTGCTGAGGTGAAACATGATAGCCCCTCTCGGCCATGACTTTTGACACTGATTTCCACTTACCCTTCTTCTGTAAAACTGCAAATTTCCTCCTCATCCCACCACCACAGTCCCCAGCTGCATCCTCTCCTATATAAGACACTGCCGTAATTAAAAGCCTCACCATTTTATCAGTCCACTTCACACGCTGCCATGGAGATCCCTTCTTGCCCTTAGTTCCATCATTGTGACCATCGACACCCTCCTCTGTAAAGCTTGGTTCATCCTCATCGCTGACTGAACTTTTTCTTCTCTCTCCCTTATTGTAATCTGTCATCGCAATGGTTTGATCACAGTTTTGCATGGTCCCCATTGTGAGTGGAAAACCCTCATGAATAGAAGGGTGTCCAGAAGCTCCTTGGCGAGGGTTAGGGTGGTGATGTTGATGTATATTATGTGGGTGTTGTGCATGATGATGAACTCTCATTGATCCTTGTAACTCAAGGCCTCCATAGGAACCCCCACCAGAAATCATTCCTCCTTGCGATAGATTTCCTTCCATTACTTATTTCAAGCATATAATTTTATGTCATGCCCATCAACTTGTTTCCCCTTAAACACTAGTCTATAAGTATTATTACTCGCTCCTATCTGTGATTCAAGCACTCAATAAACCAAAACCAAGCATAAGAATTTCTTGTTCTTCCCTCTTCAGAGATTTCCCGCTAACAGACAAGCCAGTAAGAGAACCCCGAAGTACCCAGTTCATCAAGCTAAACAAGCATCCATTAACAAATTTGCAACCCAAGCACAAATCTCACAAACAAAAGAAGAAAGCTTTATATACCCAATAAAAAACCCAACTTCAAATCACCAAAAGAGTAAAGAAATAAGCCACCCAACATCAAAAATATTCATCCAACTGATAAACCAAAAAAGATAAAAATTTTACTCATCTGCAAAAAATCTTCGACACCCAGAAATCCCCCCCCAAAAAAAAAACAGAAATAGAAGGGAACTTCCCTGAAATTAAGGCGAGAATCTAGGAGTTGCAATCATGAATAATTTGCTCAGCTGAATTCCATCAAGGCGAATAAAAGGAAAACTAAGAGGGGAGAAATTTTTACCAGTTGCCAAATTATTTTATATGTGAGGGTTTTTGGTTTTGTGTTTTTATAGTAAAAGAAATTATAGGTTCAATGTATGGGGAAAGATCTAGTGGGGTCCATTTGCGGAATATTTTAATGTGACAGTCCCAACAAAATTGCTACCAAGGTAATGCCAACAAAATTTGAGTTGTTACTTCTTTGTGTACAAATATGTATTTGATTATTGTAATAAACTACACCTAGATTGAAACCTTCATATTTTTAATTAGAGATTTGAAAGAGCAAATGCATGTATGTTTGGATTCTTTTCATGGTGGGGGGCATTGCTTACTGCTTAGATATGGAGAATATTATTAATATATTGGCCTAGTTGCCAAGGATTGTGAACAAATACTGAATTATGGAATTGAAATTCAAAGTTACTCTTGCTGTAGAATATATATAAAAAATATGTATAAGAGAATAAGTTAAAACTGTTTTACAACTTTTTAAATCAAGTCAATTCAAGAAATTGGTAAACTGTGATAGAAAGCATGCCTCTTTCAAGTCAAGTTGATGAACCTTCTATGTGGGATAATAAATTATTGTGTGTAATTTGGCCAAGAAGTTTGCTTCGGTATACAATTCTTGCCATTCTTACTTGGACAACTAGATGATAATGAATTATTTTTGCCTTCTCAACTAATTCTTTTTCCTTCCTCCTTTTGTCATCATTGTAAGCTATGGAAGTGTTTGTTTCTTATTTTACAAAGGAAACTTACTATGCTTTCTACTTTATTATAACGTATTTAGAGGATATAAGAGGAGCTCTTTCTTTCTTTCCTTTATATTGACAAATGAGGATGATTAAACAAAAAGTAAAATACTCACACTCTTCTAAGTTTTAATCAAAATTTTTAATGGATCTATTAGTTTTCGAAATAGACACTCCACCTTAAGAGTGCAAACATTATTAACAAAGATTATGAAAGGATTAAAAGATTTTTTCTTTTTTTATTAATTTAAAAAATTATTATTATATTTTTAAAAAAATATAAAAAAAAGAGAACACCAATCGATGCTTCCTGGCTCCCCAAGAAAGAGGGGCATTGGCCAGTGCTCTCAATGGAAGGGAGCCCCGATAGGGCTCCCCAGATGGGGAGCTTTTTTTAATTAATAAAAAATTAATAAAATTATACAATAGTAATTTTAAAAATTAATCAAGGGTAAAATTGTTTTTTCATCCTTACCACATCATTAAACTAATGAAAACACTAACAGTTGACTAACTGTTGGACCTATGTGTCTAGTGAAAAATACTTTTTTAGTACATGGTGTCCATTTTAAAAACTAATGAATCTTCGTGTAATTTCGATCAAAACTTAAGAGGGTGAGGGTATTTTATCCTTAAATAAATAGTTGAAGAAAATACATACATATTAATTATTAGTATAAATTATATATACTGCTAAATCATATATAAAATCTCTAAAAAGAGAAAAAAATTATAATGTTGCGTTTCATATTTTAGTGTTACAACGTTTAAATAGAATGTGTTGAAAAAGTGATTGTTAAGAAATAACATTACATTATTTGATATATGTGTGTGTGTGTGTGTGTGTGTGTATAAAAGAAAAGTACTAATTAAAAATTTAGGAAGATTATGGTAATACCCCTGACTTCAATGTTAGATATGTATGGAAGTTAAGGTAGTGATGTGTTAATTAGAACCTGTCATGACTCGGTACTTTCCTCGAGCTCGTGACAACCGTCGCGACATCCCGATAGACATTCGTCGTCAGGAATACCCACTGGAACCCCACAAGGTTTTCGTACCAATTTTCTTATCTCTCCTGTGAGCATTCATCATCAAACATCACATCTTAAGAGATTTTAGACTTTTTCTAACTCAAATAAGTAGAAAAATAATTTTCACCTCACTGGGGCATTTTGGTCATTTTTCTTCAAAATTTTCGAACTCCACCCAAAACATAGTACATGAGTATCAAACGTATTTCGGAATCAAAAATGCGTTTTATTATCTAAAACATTCTTTTTAAATGAAATTGTAGGTATTAAGATATAATAAAAATATTTAATAAAATATTGTAATTTCTTATAAAACAATATTTTTAGAACATTACGTAAATAATTTTTTTACACCGTAAAGGTAAAATATATTCATATGTACTATAATACAGATAACTGGAATATGAAATCTAATTTACAGTTACACGTAGGCCCACAATGAATAAAAGTACCGAGGACAGTGAACCTACGATTTTTGGAGTAGTAAAGCCAATGGTAATCCTCGACGATATCTGTTCTCTACGGGCTATCCCGGCCTTGAAATGTTGGAGAGGAGGGTGGTGAGTTTACATAACTCAGTGAGTAAACAAATATCACCTAAAGTATCTAAAGGCGAGTAATTGGAGACGAATAAAATAAATCATTACAAAATCATTCATAACATAGTAACAAATTTTAAACCATTCATAATATTCAAAGTGGCTTATGAATCTCAAAAAACATGGCTCGTGCTCAAAATCTCATTCTTGGGGATACCTTGGTCGAGGCATCTGATCGAGACCGCTAATGCTGTAAAATATTTCATATACTCATAAAAATATTTTAATTTTGAAAATGCAGTCATTCCTTGGCGTTAGCGGAGTTCAACCTCACATGGTGGTTCGACGTGACATGAACTCTAACCATACCTCGGGAGATACCCTACGCGCCTTTCCAACCGAGGTATAAAATAACGGGGTTTGTCATGCCTTTCTAATAGGTCCGATCCACGGAAACCCGCCCACTACAGTAAGCTAATTGCTATCCCACCAATCAGTAGAAATTTTAGCAACATGACTGAACAATTTTAACACTAACCAACCTGCACGGTAAATAATATTTCATATATATTTACAACACAATAACCGATCAGCCAATCATGCACAATTGTCATAAGCCATTTAGACCAAAATACAATTTGTCAAGCAACGATTTGCAGTCTCCCAGTACTCTATTTTCTAAATCATTATCAATTTTGAAACAATTTACTCAATAATTTTATTTTAAACACATTTATTTCTAAAACATAAGGATTTCCTTTTCTTTTTTTTTAAATCCATATTCCATAAAATTCATAATAATAGACAAAAACCACTTTAGATAATTTAAACGATAGTAAGTTTACTCACGATGTCAGAAGATCGGATTTTCAAAGTACTTTGTCTAGAGATCCTCGAGTGAAATTTCCTTACCTTTGTCAGAAGGATCACCACCTTGACATAGTACAAAATCAAGGGATTTACTACATTGATCCTAAACTAAAATAAACTAATTTAGACTCTACACTAATGCATGATATGAAATGCAAATTGTCTGAATATCGCTTAGACGCGGTATTGACTAAATTCGGCTTATCACCCGATTAAATGACAATTGTGTCCAAATCACTTCCAAATTGTTCCATTTCTTTTCCAATATTTCAATTCACCAAACCCAAGCCAAATTACCCAAAATTCAACATAATTACCCACACAATTCTTCATGAAAAATTCGGCCATTATAGGTGCACTAACACAATAATTGTTTCTACTTGATTTTCACACCACAAACCATCAATTCTCAACCAATTCACTTGAAATAAAATCAAATCCATCATTCCCACACAACATACAAGGTTCGGCCAAAGGAGGTTAGTAGGGGAAATGAAATTTTTCCTTGTTGTTTTGCTTCTAAACATGCTAAACTAACCTTAAACACTAACATACCTCAAAATCAAACAATTTCAACATCATTTCTCTCACCATACCCATTTTGTCAGCCACTCATTCACTATGAAATCATGCTTCTCAACCATAGAAATAAGAAAATAAAGCATGGGTATTATAGATCTCAAGTAAAAATAAAGAATTTTCACTTTACCTTGTTTGATTCCTTGGATTTTCACACTTTCCCCTTGCTTTTTCCCACCTAGGGTTTGTTCTCTTTTTGTTTTTCCTTTCTTCTGGTTTTGGCCGAATATGGGAGTGAAAATGAGGGTTTATGGCTGATTTTTATATGTTTAATATTAAATAATTCAAACTTGACACATGGCATAATGTAATTGGTCCATACTTTAAATATTTGACTTTTTCACTTAAATTTTCCACCATATATTCATGCCATATTTATCCATTCCCACAATAATTAAAATCCATAAATTTGACAAGCATTGGTGGTGCAAAATTACAATTTTGCCCCCGGGGTGGTAAATTACCGTTTTGCCCCTACACTCTAGAAATACTGAAAATTGAAAAATTTTTATTGCTAAACCTCATATTATAATGCAAATGATTAATCTTGGCTAAAAATTTCAGCAAATATCCAAATTTAAATTTTGGGTGCAAAAATGACCATTTTGTCCCTAATCGTTCAATTTTTTCGATTGACTCCAAATCGGCCCTCGAACTCCGAATTGCCATTTTAATTCATCCCTATACTGTGAAATTCCTAATTTTACCTTAAAATCCCTATTTTAACTAGTTCGAGGCATAAATTGTCTTAGTTATACCTCTAGGTACAATATTGACCTTTATTTACTTTTTTGAGATATTCTAGTGTACAAGTATGATGTCAATTATATACATGACATGATAGATATTTTAGGGCTGAGCTTGACAGCACTACCCCCCTTCAAATAAAATTTTATCCTCAAAATTCAACTTATCTGATTCTAAGAAAAGGTGTGGATATTGGTTTCTCATCTGTTGTTCGACTTCCCACGTCATTTCCTCAATTCTAGCATTTTTCCATAACACTTTCACCATGGGAATGCTCTTGTTCCTCAATACTCAATCCTTCCGATCTAGAATGCGTACTGGTTGCACCTCAAACTTCAAACTTTCATGCAACTCAATCAGAGGTGCTTTGAGGATATGGGAAGGATTAGGTACGTACTTCTTTAACATCGAGACATGGAAGATATTATGGATTCGATCTAACTCCGGGGGTAACTCGAGTCTATAAGCCACTGGCCCAATCCTTTCAATAACCCAGAAAGGTCCAATATACCTTGGGTTGAGCTTTCCTCGCTTCGTGAATCGAATTACACCTTTCTAAGGAGAGACTTTAAGAAAGACTTTATCATCCATTTCAAATTCTAAATCTTTCCTCCTTCTATCAGTATAGCTCTTCTGCTTATCTTGTGCCATCTTTAATCACTCTAGAATGACTTTAATCTTGTCGTTTGTCAAATCAATAAACTCCATTTTAAATAATTTCCTTTCACCCATTTCGTCCCAACAATGCGAAGTTCGGCACTTTCTTCCGTACAGAACTTCATTTGGTGCCATACCAATACTGGACTGAAAACTATTATTGTATGCAAACTCCACCATAGGCAAGTGTCTGTCCCAACTCCCAATAAAATCAATGACACAAGCCTTCAACATATCTTCCAAGGTCTGGATAGTTTTTTCGGATTGACCATCAGTCTGCGGATGAAAGGCGGTACTAAATCTCAATTTGGTTTTGAGAGCTTCTTGAAATTTTGGCCAAATCGAGATGTGAATCGAGTATCCTGGTCCGATACAATGGAAACTGAGACTCCGTGTAGTTTCACTATCTCGTCTATGTAGAGCTTAGCCAACTTCTCAATAGAGTATGTGCTATGGACAGCTAAAAAATGAGCAGACTTAGTTAATCTATCAACAATCACCCAGATGGCATCTTTTTCACTCTGTGTCCGCGGCAAACCCAATAGAAAATCCATAGTCACATGCTTCCATTTCCATTCAGGAATTGGTAAAGGCTGAAGAGTACCTACTGGCTTCGATGTTCCGCCTTGACTTGTTGGCAAGTGAGACATTTTGCTACAAATTCTGCTATGTCTCTTTTCATGCCTGTCCACTAGTAGTTTTGCTTAATAGTCTGATACATCTTGGTGCTTTTGGGATGCATAGCGTAGGCGGATGAATGTGCTTCCTCTAAAACCGCTTGTCTCAACTGATTATCCCTCGAGATACAAACTCTGTCTTTGAACATCAAGGTAGCATCATATCTAAATCTAAACTCACTAGCTTCTCCCTCTTGCAGCTTTTGAATTTCCTGTTTCAACTCAACATCAAATTACTGCAAATTTTTGATCTGATCCAATAATGAAGGCCTTACCACGAAACTAGCGAATAGAGACCTATTTTCACCATTATCCAATTGAATCCATAAAGACTTCATCTCAATCAACATAGAGAGATAAGAACTCCTAAGTGCTGCTGTTGATGACGATGAGGATTTACGACTTAAGGCGTCTGCTACTACATTCACCTTTCCAGGGTGATAGTCGATCACTAGGTCGTAATCCTTTATTAACTCCAACCATCTTCTTTGTCTCAGATTAAGCTCCTTTTGTGTGAGCAAATACTTTAAACTTTTATGATCTGTAAAAATTCGATAACGTTCACCATATAAATAATGTCTCCAAATTTTTAGTGCAAATACCACTGCTGCTAAGTCCAGATCATGGGTAGGGTAGTTTACCTCATGCTTCTTCAACTGTAGGGAAGCATAGGCTATTACTTTCTCATCCTGCATCATACACACCCTAATCTCAACTTGGAAGCATCACTATATACCACAAACTCTTTTCCATTCATAGAAAGTGTTAAAACGAGAGTGGAGGTTAATCGATTCTTTAGCTCCTGAAACCGACTCTTACAAACATCGTCCCAATTAAACTTAACTCCTTTACGAGTCAGGCGAGTCAGTGGAGCAACTATTAATGAAAATCCCTAAATAAACCTCCGATAATAACCGACTAAACTAAGAAAACTACGAATCTCCGTTACCGTTTTCAGTTGCTCCTATTATAGAATTGCCTCAATCTTCTTGGGATCAACATAAATTTCAGCTCCAGATACTACATGTCCTAAGAAAATCACTTCCTTCAGTCAGAACTCACACTTGGAGAACTTGACATAGAGTTGTTTTTCACGTAGAGTCTGCAGCACAATACGAAAATGGGCAGCATGTTCATCATTATTCCTCAAATAAACCAGGATGTCATCGATGAATACTATCACAAACTTGTCTAAGTACGGATGAAACACCCTGTTCATAAGATCCATAAATGCTGCCGGGGCATTAGTCAAACCAAATGGCATGACCAGAAACTCATAATACCCATATCTAGTCCTGAAGGCAGTCTTGGATACATCTTGCTCCTTGATCTTCAATTGATAGTACTTAGACCTCAAATCAATTTTGGAGAATACCATTGCACCTCATAATTGATCAAAGAGATCATCGATCTGGGGTAGGGGATACTTATTCTTGATGGTCACTCTATTTAGCTGACGATAACCTACACACAATCGAAAAGTACCATCATTCTTCTTGACAAATAAGATTGGTGCTCCCTAAGGAGAAATATTAGGGCGAATGAAATCTTTATCCACCAATTCTTGCAATTGAACTTTTAGTTCCTTCAACTTTGCTAGAGCCATTCGGCATGGGGGAATAGAAATAGGCACAGTACTCGGGAGTAAATCAATAAGGAACTCAAGTTCTAGATTTGGAAGTAGTCTCAGTAATTCATCAGGAAATACATTTGGAAACTCACTTACTATCGGGACATCCTTTATCTTAGGTTCCCCTATTAAAGTATCAATTACATGTGCTAGATAAGCTGGGTACCCCTTTTGCACCAACTTAAAAGCTGTAATAGCTGAGATTACACAAGACGGTAATACTCGACTTTCTCCTACAAATACAATCTCTGCTCCCTCAGAATTTCGAAGTATAACCTCTTTTCTAAAACAATCTACATTCACCCGATGTGTATTCAACCAGTCCATACCCCATATCAAATCAAAATCCTGGATCTCTAGAGGAATTAAATCACCCCTAAATTCTTCTTTTCCAACCTTTACTCCACAGTCTCTATAGCAACTATTTCTAACTAATTGCTCTCCTAGAGGGGTGTTGTCAGTTAAAATTCTACTACGCAAGTATACGTATCGAACAAATAGTACATAAGCAAGCAGAGTATCGATCCCATAGGAAATTGATCTAAAACTTTACTAAGTACTAAAATTAGAACAATTTAATCTTATCCAAACAATCCAAATTGAGTAATTAAATAAAACTAATAAACTAAAATTTAAACTAACAAGAAAAATCAAAATAATAATAACTTAAGAAAATATTAAATTAAACAAGCCTAGGATTACAATATCCCTCACACTTCATCTAAATTTTACCTCTCATCCTTAACTTATTTCAATGGGATGAATTGCTAACCTAGAGTCCTAAATTATTTATAAGGGTCTCCTGACTCGTCCTATAAAAATATATATTTTAACCAAAACACTATATCCCTATATGAATTGAAATTAAAACAGACTCATTAAGTTGATGCTATGATCTGGCTGCATATGGCCTATAGGTATATCCCTATCCTATACGCAAATCAATTGATATGATCATATGATATCCCAATTTTAGTCTACTCTAAACTCCCTTTCCCAAGTTTGTTTAGGTTCTTAAATCAATTTAATTGGTGATCAGGCAATTAAAAGCATTAAGAACAAATTGGAATAAACAATTCAATTCCTATTGAAAATAAGTAAGAAAGAGATTAAAAACTTAGACTACATGTGAGTTCAATTGCAATGTTAGAAAAAGAAAATTAGCTACTCATAATTGCAAAATCAAATAACATTGTATATAAGTCAACCATTGAAAATAACAAGAAGAATAAAACCCAAGGAACAAAATAATGATTGCTGTTTTGATCTTCGGGTTTCAGCCTCTACTTCTGAATTCTTGAATCTCCAAAAGTTGTCTTTAATGGTCTTAAAATATCATATATATACTAACAAACTTAACCTAAATTTCTCAAGTTGACCTAGGGTTTAATTTGGGCTTAAAAACATAATAAGAGGCCCAAAAATCACTTGTCAGTCTTTGCAAACATCTATTCCTGGCACAATACATCCAGTAACTTTCTGATATGATTTTATCTATCTTTGAGGCATAACTGAGCAAATTAATCTTCACCAAAGTTGTAGGTTTGTCTCTTAGCTTTCCAATGGTTTAAGAATCGTAGCAATTGGAATTTTTTAGCTCGAGATATGACCAAAATACTGAAGTATATGCAAGCAGACTTTTGGGTCTTTTAATACTTTACTTTCCAAAATTAAGCCCAATTACTTTAGTTCCTACCAAAAATATAAAATCTAATAAATATTAATCAAATTAAAAAAAATAATATAAAATTAAATAACTCACTTAAAAATAATCTAAATATAAAAATAACTAAAAATTAAGTAAATTATAATTAAAAACTGAGGACTTAGCTAATATTTCATAACAAAATTGGAATAAAATAATTTTATAAAATAGAATTATCACACTCCCAAACTTAAGATTTTGCTAGTCCTTGAGCAAAAGAAAAGAATCGCAAAAAGAAAACACAAAAAACCCTTTAACGAGAGATAAAAATACCAAATCATGATTTCTCAAGTTTTCCTCAAAAATTAACTCAAATTCCAACTTAAGGTAACATACAACTAATGCTTAAATTCATGCATTAATTCAAGTGAAACTTTATTTTTCGAATGGACTTCCGTGTGTGTGTGAATGCTCTTTTACAAAGAATATCATGCAATTCAAATTAGTTTATGCCAAATCTAAGCATAGATTAGTACTTGGATCCCATAAGTTTGCTTTTCATCTCTCTCTCCACTAATGTAGATTAATACTTATTTAAGAATCAATAGGTTTTTATCAAGCTTGTAATGTAAGGCTAGGATCAAGGTATGATAAAGGATATATTTAGGCTCAAATTCACCCTAAGCACTTAATCAATCTAGGACACATAAAGAGCTAAAAAAAAAAATTTTTTTTACAACACCCCTAAACTTGAAGTAAACTTTCCTCTGTACCGCACATTGCTTTCTTTTCTTTCTCCTTTTTTTTTTAACCCCCAAACTTATTTTTGACAATTATAACAGGGGGTAATTTTTTTCAACAACCTTCATCATTTTTTTTTTACCTTTCTTCTCAATTTATTCTTTAAGCTCAAATCATTCCTTAGAAAGATTAAAATACTTAAAAGGTGAAAGGGTCAAATTATTAGATTTAAATAGACAAGCCATGACTAACATAATTGTGTAATTACAAAGAAAAGGTAAATTAAGCTCAAAAAGGGTGACTAAGGATAAATATAACAAGGTAGGCTCAAAAAGGCTCAAACGGTCCAAAGATGGCCTAAATCACTTCATATCCTAAGTATTATCTAAGATTTCGCCTCGAGAGAGAATTAAACAAATTCTAGAATTTTTGACTTCACTATACTTTTTCATCAACATAAATTGTCTCTAAATCACACAAAAATTCTAAGTAAAACAGTATAGTGCTCAAATTATTAGAAATCACATTTTAAAATAAAGTTAACACAAGAATATCACATAAAATTAAATCATAACTATATGCTTCCCAAAAGCTAAGAATAAAAAGATAATTACAATATCATCCTCAGATTGGGACATTAATGAATAAGGTGCAACTATCTCAAAAAAATTTTTTTTTAACACAAATAAAACATGCAAAACATAAATAAAAAAATAAAAATAAACTAACAAAATTCTAAACCAACTCTAACTTAACATGATGAAAAAAAAATTAAACCAACAAAATTCAAAACCACTCCCCTAAACTTAAATTGCACATTGTCCTCAATGTGAAAAGCTAAAAAAAATAAATAAATAAAAAAATTAAACTCCCTTATCAATGGTGGTAGTGCCTTAAAAGCTCTCATTTTCTTTCTCCTCATCTTCATGCTTTCCAAATCTACATACACAACAAAACAAGCTAGGGAGATGTTATAACTACTTATTTACATAGAAAAAAAATTAACTAAAATAACAACTAAATCTAAAAGGATATAACTTGGGTTGCCTCCCAAGAAGCGCTTCTTTATAGTCACTAGCTTGACTTTGGTTGAGGTCTTCATTCACCCTTTAAGGAGGTTTGAGTTTTCATGAAAAAAGTTTGAGGTGTGAAAGTAGTCTCTTCCTAAGATGAGGTTGTAGTGGCTTTAACTCAAGATTTGGTGCTTGCTCAACCCAAGATGGTGGAATAGGCTGACTTTTACCTAACTTCTCAAATTGAGTTCTACTTGGATAATGCACTTTCGGTGTAGCTTTCAAAACATATGCAACATTTGTAAGTTCTTCATTTTGGTCCTTGGTTGTTGCATCTTGAACCAAACAAGCTTCAAGAAACTTATTTGAATTTTCCATATCAATAGCCTCCTTAGGTAACTTATCAATTATATCTAGAAAAATAATGAGAGGCACATATGGCTTGACTTGTGGTGGTGTAGATACGTTCTCTTCTTGCTTAATTTTTTCATCTTGAACTTGATTGCTATAAGTATTTCCTTGATCTACTTTATCTCTATCATCTACAACATTCTTGCCATTTACCTCATCAAGATGCTTACCATATTCTTCTTTTTTAGGATTAGGCTTAATGTCATTTGATAAAATTTCTTGAGGCATATTGTTGATGTAATCGACAAGTTGGCCCACTTGAGTCTCAAGATTTCGGATTGATTCTGCTTGACTTTGAATGATGGCATCATTCTTTGTCATAAATTGCATTAACATATCGTCCAAAGTTAGCTTCTTCTCAAGAATAGGGGCTTTAACTTGTGACTGAAAATCATGCTGGAAAATAGGCTGTGATGAATATGTAGGACCCTGATCATTACTCCATGAAACATTTGAGTGATTCCACCATGAGTTGTAATTGTTGGAGTACAGATTGTTTTGCTGCCCATTAAAGCTTCCATTAAATTGCATTGATTCATAATAAGTTGGACAACAATCACTTGAATGCTTATCTCCACAAAGCTCACATGCCACAAAAGGATTTTGAAAACCATTAACACCCCATGTGTCCATTTTTTGAGACAAAGCATCTAGTTCGGTGGCTAAAGCACTGATAGCCAATTCATAATCACTAGCAACCTTTCTAGGCACAAATTGTTCAGATGCCCACTGATAGTTACAATAATTCATCACCTTAACCAAAAGCACCTAAAAATAAAATAAAAAAATTTGAATTAAAATAATACATAAGCAAGCAAAGTATCGATCCCACAGAGAATTGATCTAAAGCTTTACTAAGTACTAAAATTAGAACAATTTAATCTTATCCAAACAATCCAAATTGAGTAATTATATAAAACTAATAAACTAAAATTTAAACTAACAAGAAAAATCAAAATAATAATAATTTAAGAAAATATCAAATTAAACAAGCCTAGGATTACAATATCCCTCACACTTCATCTAAATTTTACCTCTCCTCCTTAACTTATTTCAATGGGTTGAATTGGTAACCTAAAGTCCTAAATTATTTATAAGGGTCTCCCGACTCGTCCTATAAAAATATATATTTTAACCAAAACACTATATCCCTATGTGAATTGAAATTAAAACAGACTTATTAAGTTCATGCTGTAATCTGGCTACATATGGCCTATAGGTATATTCTTATCGTATACGCAAATCAATTGATATGATCATATGCTATTCCAATTTTAGTCTACTCTAAACTCCCTTTCCCAAGTTTGTTTAGGTTCCTAAATCAATTTAATTGGTGATCAGGCAATTAAAAGCATTAAGAACAAATTTGAATAAACAATTCAATTTCCATTGAAAATAAGTAAGAAAAAGATTAAAAACTTAGACTACATGTGAGTTCAATTACAATATTAGACAAAGAAAATTAGCTACTCATAATTGCAAAATCAAATAACATTGTATATAAGTCAACCATTGAAAATAACAAGAAAAATAAAAGCCAAGGAACCAAATAATGATTGCTGTTTTGATCTTCAAGTTTCAGCCTCGACTTTTGACTTCTTGAATCTCCAAAAGTTGTTTCTAATGGTCTTAAAATATCATATATATACTAACAAACTTAACCTAAATTTCTCAAGTTGACCTAGGGTTTAATTTGGGCTTAAAAACATAATAAGAGGCCCAAAAATCACTTGTCAGTCTTTGCAAACATCTATTCCCGGCACAATAAATCTAGTAACTTTTTGATATGATTTTCTCTATCGTTGAGGCAGAATTGGGAAAAGTAATCTTCATCAAAGTTGTAGGTCTGTCTCTTAGCTTTTCAATGGTCAAGAATTGCAGCAATTGGAATTATGTAATTAGAGATATGACGAAAATACTGAAGTATATGCAAGCAGACTTCTGGATCTTTCAACACTTTACTTTCCAAAATTAAGCCCAATTACTTTAGTTCTTACCAAAAATATAAAATCTAATAAATATTAACCAAATTAAAAGAAATAATATAAAATTAAATAACTCACTTAAAAATAAGCTAAATATAAAAATAACTAAAAATTAAGTAAATTATAATTAAAAACTGAGGACTTAGCTAATATTTAATAACAAAATTGGAATAAAATAATTCTATAAAATATAATTATTAGGTGTGAACTATGATTTCTTCCTCTAATGGTGACAGGTTTCTATCCGCAAATGATGTAAATGGTGTATTGACATAAAACCTATCCGAGCCCGAATCAATTAAAACATAAGCATCTCTATTAAATAAGGACATAATACCTGTCACTATGCTAGGCCGAGCACGCGTTTCCTCTTTTGTTACTGCGAAAACCCTCATTGGAGTGCGAACTGGTGCTCTAGGGGGTGGATGTGCTGGAGTGTTACTCTCCACACCAGATCGTATAGTCACACCTTGCCTCTGTTGTGGCCCAGCCAAATTTCTCCCCTGTATATCTACACGGGCTGACGGAGATGGAGTACCTGTAGTAGCCCCTCTGAACTGTGGGCACTCACTCTTGATGTGACCAGATTGTCCACACTGAAAACAGCGTACAGGTTTTCGACACTACCCGAGATGATTTTTCCTATAATTTCTACATCTATTAGGACTTCCGAAACTTTTTCCCGAACCAGACATCGTAGGTCTACTGAATCTGGGAAGCCTCTATTGCGACTATGAAAATGGTGGTCGAGGAGATGTCACTAAGATAGAAGTAGTACTCCCTGAAGTTGAAGAGTCTTTACCTCTCTTTGACGGCTGATTGGAGGATATGCTCGGATTCCTCCTCTTCGCAAACTCAGCTCGTATTCTCCAATTTTCATTAGCGAGCTTCTCGATTTTTAGAGCCATCTGTTCTACTTCCTTATGAGGCTCCTTGCCAGTCACTGTCAATCGCTCTCTGATCTCGTTACGGAGCCCTTATTCAAAATAACTAGCCTGATCCTGCTCTTTCTTCACCAATTTCGGGACGTACAACATTAACTCGTTAAAATGAGTCTCGTACTCCTTAATTGTTAAATTCTCCTACTTCAAACTTTGAAATTCTCTTTTCTTTTCCTTTTGGTGGAAGTGAGTAAAATATTGACCATCAAACTCCCTGATAAAATCTGACCAGGTCAGTGGAGTGGCGGAACGAGACTTTACTGAACTCTACCAGGTACGAGCTCTCTTATCAAGTAGTCTCATGGCTACCATCGATTTCATCTCATCATTCAACCTCATATCCACAAAGGTCTTTGATACTTGGTTAATCCATTCTTTCGATGCAGTTGCATCCAACTCACCAGCAAAAGAAACACAGTCGAGCTACCTAGCCTCCTTCAGCTCATTGGAAATGGAGACATCGGGTACAGGTGGTACTGAAGGAGTAGTTGTAGGCACTGTAGGTGGAACTTGACCAGTTTAAGCTTGACTAGCCATGGTGGTCAAGAAAGCTGCCAA
The DNA here is from genome assembly GCA_036013995.1 of Theobroma grandiflorum. Taxonomy (NCBI): domain Eukaryota; kingdom Viridiplantae; phylum Streptophyta; class Magnoliopsida; order Malvales; family Malvaceae; genus Theobroma; species Theobroma grandiflorum. Next base: position 15,168,661 of record CP142126.1, read on the forward strand.
TGCTTGTGTCGCTTCAAGAGGCATGGCAGGAATGCCAGTAGGTGGCGGAGGAGGTGGAGGACTCTCAGGTCACTCAGCAGCAGATGCTGCCTGAAAAGAGGATGCAGTCGATTTCTCTTTTACTGCATATAGCAATCGAGGTTGGGAACGACCTCTTCCTCTCTCAGCCTACCTAGTAACAGGCGGTTGCTCGCATCTAGAAGGCATGGGGATTTATAAGAAAAACGATGCAAGTTTAAGCAACCTCAGATTCTATATGCAAATGCATCCTATTTGACCTAACCTGATTTAACCTAACCCAGGGCCACACTGACACTGTAAACTTTAAAAGCAAATTTTTAAAACTTGGCTCTGATATCAAAAAAATTATCACGACCTGATACTCTTCTCGAGCCTATGACAACCGTCGCGATGTCTTGATAGACATTCGTTGCCAAGAATGCCCACTGGAACCCCGCAAGGTTTCGTACCAGTTTTCTTACCTCCCCTGTGAGCATTCATCATCAAACATCACATCTTAAGAGATTTTAGAGTTTTTCTAACTCAAATCAGTAGAAAAATAATTTTAGCCTCACAGGGGCATTTTGATCTTTTTTTTCAAAATTTTCGAACTAGACCCAAAACGTAGCACATGAGTATAAAACACGTATTTCAGAATCAAAAATGCGTTTTATTATCTAAAACATTCTTTTTAAATGAAATTGTAGGTATTAAGATATAATAAAAATATCTAATAAAATATTGTAATTTCTTATAAAATAATATTTTTAGAACATTACGTAAATAATTTTTTTACAACGTAAAGGTAAAATATATTCATATGTAATATAATACAGATAACTGGAATATGAAATCTAATTTACAGTTACACGTGGGCCCATAATGAACAAAAGTACCGAGGACAGTGAACTTACGATTTTTGAAGTAGTAAAGCCAATGGTAATCCTCGACGATATCTACTATCTACAGGCTATCCCAAGCTTGAAATGTTGGAGATGAGGGTGATGAGTTTACACAACTCAGTGAGTAAACAAATATCACCTAAAACATCTAAAGGCGAGTAATTGGAGACGAATATAATAAATCATTACAAAATCATTCATAACATAGTAACAAATTTTAAACTGTTCATAATATTCAAAGTGGCTTATAAATCTCAAAAAGCATGGCTCGTGCTCAAAATCTCATTCTCGGGGATACCTTGGCTGGGGCATCCGATCGAGACTGCCAAGGCTGTAAAATATTTCATATACTCATAAAAGTATTTTTATTTTGAAAATGCAGCCATTCCTTAATGTTAGTGGAGTTCAATCTCATGTGGTGGTTCGACGTGACGTGAACTCTAACCATACCTCGGGAGATACCCTACGCGCCTCTTCAACTGAGGTATAAAATAAATGGGTTTACAATGCCCTTCTAATAGGTCCGGTCCACGGAAACCCGCCCACTACAGTAAGCTAATTGCTATCCCACCAATCAGTAGAAATTTTAGCAGCATGACTGCACAATTTTAATACTAACCAGCCTGCACAACAAATAACATTTCATATATATTTACAACACAATAACCGATCAGCCAATCATGCACAATTGTCATAAGCCATTTAGACCAAAATACAATTTGTCAAGCAACGATTTACAGTCTCCCAGTACTCTATTTTCTAAATCATTATCAAATTTGAAACAATTTACTTAATAATTTTATTTTGAACACATTTATTTCTAAAACATAAGGATTTTCTTTTCGTTCTTTTTTTTTAAATCCATATTCCATAAAATTCATAATAATAGACAAAAACCACTTTAGATAATTTAAACGATAGTAGGTTTACTCACGATGCCAGAAGATCAGATTTTTGAAGTACTTTGTCTAGCGATCCTCGGGTGAAATTTCCTTGCCTTTGTCAGAAGGCTCACTACCTTGACACAGTACAAAATCAAGGGATTTACTACATTGATGCTAAACTAAAATAAACTAATTTAGACTCTATACTAGTGCATGATATGAAATGCAAATTGTCCGAATATCGCTTAGACGCAGTATCGACTAAATTCGGCCTATCACTCGATTAAATGACAATTGTGTCCAAATCACTTCCAAATTGTTCCATTTCTTTTCCAATATTTCAATTCTCCAAACCCAAGCCAAATTACCCAAAATTCAACATAATTAGCCTCCCAATTCTTCATGAAAAATTCAGCCATTATAGGTGTACTAACACCAAAATTGTTCTTATTTGATTTTCGCACCACAAACCATCAATTCTCAACCAATTCACTTGAAATAAAATCAAATCCATCATTCCCACACAACATACAAGGTTCGGCCAAAGGAGGTTAGTGGGGGAAATGAAATTTTTCCTTGTTGTTTTGCTTCTAAACATGCTAAACTAACCTTAAACACTAACATACCTCAAAATCAAACAATTTCAACAGCATTTCTCTCACCATACCCATTCGGCCAGCCACTCATTCACTATGAAATCATGCTTCTCAACCATAGAAATAAGAAAATAAAGCATGGGTATTGTAGATCTCAAGTAAAAATAAAGAATTTTCACTTTATCTTGCTTGATTCCTTGGATTTTCACACTTTCCCCTTGATTTTTCCCACCTAGGGTTTGTTCTCTTTTTGTTTTTCCTTTCTTTTGGTTTTGTCCAAATATGGGAGTGAAAATGAGGGTTTATGGCTGATTTTTATGTGTTTAATATTAAATAATTCAAACTTGACACATGGCATAATGTAATTGGTCCATACTTTAAATATTTGACTTTTTCACTTAAAGTTTCCATCACATATTCATGCCATATTTATCCATTCCCACAATAATTAAAATTCACAAATTTGACAAGTGTTGGTGGTGCAAACTTACCATTTTAGCCTCGAGGTGACAAAATTATCGTTTTGCCCCTACACTTCAAAAATACCAAAAATTGAAAATTTTTCACTGCCAAACCTCAATTATACTCCAAATGATTAATCTTGGCTAAAAATTTCATCAAATATCCAAATTTAAATTTTAGGTGACAAAATGACCATTTTGCCCTAAATCGATCAATTTTCCCGATTGACTCCAAATCGGCCATCGAACTCCGAATTATCATTTTAATTTATCCCTGGACTGTGAAATTCCTAATTTCACCTTAAAATCCCTATTTTAATTAGTTCAAGACATAAATTATCTTAGTTGTATCTCTAGGTACAATACCGACCTTTATCTACTTTTTTGATATATTCTAGTGTACAAGCATGATGTCAATTGGATGCATGACATGACAAATATTTTAAGGCTGGGCTTGACAAGGCCCTAATGTATGTGTTTATGAAAATAAGGAATGCCTATGTCCATAGAGCATGTTTATGAAATGTATGGGTATGTAAAGGCCCAAAATGATATTGTGGATATGTTTGGCACCTAAAATGATGATGTTGTGCAAATGTTTGGCACAAAAATGGTATAATGCATTGTTTAGTAGTTAAATGAGCATGATGTGTATGTGGTTTATGTTATGTTTGATTGATATACTATGTGGCATAGAGCATGAGAGAGAAATTAAAGTTATATGGTGAATACATGCCTTGATGATGAGTAAAATATGGTAGATTAAAATGATTATTAGAATGAGATTACATGAGAACTTAGAAGAATGAAATTGATCGGTTAAAGTTATGAAGAATTGAAGTTTAAGTATAAACCATAGATAAATGTTCATGATCTATTAATAAATGGAAGATAGAAGCAAAGAAATGTAAAAGCCGAATAGCATATATCAATATATTCTCAGTACCTATCGATAGATGTCCACTCGGGAGTAATTGAAGGACAATTGAAGGATATTTATCAATGAAATCTTGGTAACTATCATAGATAGTCGCCTGAGATTGATGATGAAAAGAAAGGGGCACAATCTATCAATAAAAGCTTAGAAACTATCGATAGATTGCATTATGAGAATGAAATGAAAGTGCATGAATACCATTTATTAATAGACTCGAAAAATCTATCGATAAATGAAAGGCAAAAAAGTTAAGATCTATGAAAGATTTATTAATAGATGCATGTTATCTATGCCATTTATTGATATATGCATGAAAACTTGAAAAATATAAAGCTTTGGGCAATTAATCCATTTAGAAAACAAAGGAGAAATGATGCCCTTTTGTTGTCTTTGATCCTTATGCCCCATAAGTGGAAATTTAAGCTTCAAAAAGGTGATTGAAGGCTAAAAAATCAATCTAGAGGTAAGATTGAATCTTTTCATTGATTGTTTTTCAATTTAAATGGTTAATGATGTAGAAATCTCATGTTCCAGCTTTGGTAGTTGAAGGTACTTGAATGTGGTTGGATATTTGGAGTCCAAGTGAGCCAAATTAATGCCTAAGGTAAAGAATTTAGCCATTGTTGAAGAATTTGTGAAAGTTGAGCTTGGGTGATGAATTACCAAAAAATGTGCTATGTTGAAAAGGTAGAATTGCTCCGAAAGCTAGAATTTAGCTATGAAATAGAGAAATGTGGTATAAATGTCTATATTTATTCATTGCTATATGCCAGATGATAATAAGAAGTAAGAATTCTACCTAATGTTTGAATGTTAAACTATTGAGTTGAAATTGAGGCTTTATTGAGTTAAATTGTACAAGTTTTGAAGAAAGAAAACTCTTGTTATCAAGGTAAGTGGGGATTTCTATGATTAAAAGCATAATGACTAAGTGTGCATGTATGCTTCCTTCAATGAAATGTATGATATGTATGTCTAGAGGAAGTATCCTTAGACTAGTAAATATCTATGAAAAATGAGAAATGGCTAAAGATATGATGCTTAGGCTATATTATGTTAGTATGATTATGAAACCATGTTACGGAAAATGAGGCTATGCTTGATATGTGTATGATATATGTGCTAGGAACAACATGATTAAAGCATCAATGCAGTGGAATAATAAAAATTGAAACAAAGTAAAAAACCATGCCTCTTACCTTTGGATTACCTTGGTTGTTTAATGCAAAGTTAAATACCATAGAAAATTAGGAAAATGTTTTTCCCTTTTCAAATGATATCGTAATCAAGTGGATTCCTTTTAGTGTTGAAAAATGTGAACACCTTCTTGTGTGAAAGAATCCCAACTACTTAAATGCTTAGCCTCTGATGTTGTAGACACGATTGTAATGGATCTTTTCCAAGGAGAGAGCTTTATGCCAAGGACTTGTGCTAGCAAGTGGACAACGATTTGTCCTCTTTTCTTATTTGATTTCTAGCAAAGAATCAATTGAGAAGTTTTTTGAAAAACCCTCTCAAGAGTGGCGACACTCAAAAGAAAAAATTATTAGTTTTTTTTCTTTTGTTGCCATAGAAAAGAGTGACTATAATGTGATTTTTATATCTAGGTTTAATTTTATTATTAAACTTATTAAAATTTACACAATAAGTCCTTAATATTATAACAATTATAATATTCAACTAATGCCTAATTACACTCTTTTAATTTGGTACTTATTAGTTAAAACATATAATTTGATTTAAGTCTAACTTAAATCATCACACTCTCAATTTAATCCAAATTGCAACCTTTGTGTGTGACCCATTAGGTTTCTAACATGCTGGAAATGATATTGAATTATAATTTTCTTAATTAATTAATTTAAATTAATCATATTCAATATTAAATTAACTATTTCAATTCCATAGACCAAGATTGGTATCCAGAATACATGTAGTACCCTGCATTTTGATATGGTGACTAATAAAGTTTATGGATGCCACTTGAGGTTAATTACTAAGTTAAAAATGGTAATTCGAAAGTGAACCTGTGAAATCTTGACCTCCATAGACACGTAACTAGAAGTAGACATGATAATGCGGACTATGGGTAATTTTGTAATTTCTCTTGGTGAGTTCCTACGAGTGGGTTTTCTGATGCTATTAAGCCCTAAATAGGCCTAAGGAATGAATGAATGATGTTTATGATGGTAAAATAAATGATAATTTCCATGATAGGGCAAAATGGTCATTTTGCATCTTGGATCTAAATTTTTTTATTTTTGTTAACTCGAGTATTTCTAGACTATTATGGATATTGTCCTAGTGTCAAAAGAGTAAAAAGATTGCACAAAGAATAGGAAGAAGACAAAGTCACCATGTTAAAGGCATTTTGGTAATTTATGTAAGAATTGGATAAACTTTAGATATAAATATCTAAAGCTCTAGCAATTTCCAGTAGCTTCTAGTAACTCTTTTTCTTCCTCCCCTCTCTTCTCTCCATTTTACGTTCTATTCAATTTTCATGGAAGCCTCCGATGGTAACCCTAAACTTTGTGTTTTTCTACACCTTTTCATAGGGTTTTTCATGCTCTTTCTCTTCTACACCTCAAAAGCTCTTAAAGGTATTTCCTAGGTATATTTTCTCACTAGCTGGATGGGTGGAGAGAGAAAGGGAGATTGTCCACAATAGCTTGAAAGCTTTTGAAAAGGAATTCAAATACAAAAAACCACCAAGGTTCCAACAAGGCCTTACATGTCTGTTTGAAGCAATAATCGAAGTTAGGGTCGATTGAAAATTCAACAAATACTGGTGAGTGAACTTGCATTTCAAAATATTTTGGGAAGTGCCTACATGTTCAAGTAAAGCATTTGAAAGTTCATTTGTTTTTGCTTTAAAAATATACCTGGTGAATAAGCCCTTGATGAAATGTTTCTATCTTGTGAAACGTGCAACATGAATAGTTCATACGTTACCATATTGTATTGATATGTATATTATGTATTGGATGTTCCTTTTGTGTGATAATGATCACCCAGCTCAGTGCGGGTAAGGAGTGCACATGAGCTGATGATGAGCCGGCTATGTGCGAGTAGGGAGTGCACATGAGCCGATGATGTTGAAATGTGCGAGTAGGGAGTGCACATGATGATGAATGAAGTGGAATGGTGTACTTGCTTATATATGTTTATATATGTATATGTAATAGAAAGTTTATGAATATGTTTTATGGTTGTAATATATGTGAATCATGCATGTTGTACCTTGAGAATTGCTAAGTATTTTAATTTGAGTTTATTGCAGCAAAAATAGCTTCCTTTGTGTATAACAAAAATTTCTTTTTTTTTTATGCACTATCTTTGGATACAGGGAGAATGTTTCTAGTTGCAGCCAGAAACTCTCAGACATTGGAGGCTGGCCACAGTACTGTTTCCTACTGCAGCAAGAATCCATTCTCACTGTAGCTAGAAACTCTCGGGTGGTTTCCATATTTCTGTGCAGTGCTTTCATTTTGATAATGATTTTTACCACTTTTCGATCAGAACTGGGTAAAGTGGTAAACATAAAAGTTGTATCCCAGCCTCTTATTTTTCTAATGGTCAAACAATCATGTCAATTGGACCTTTGTAGCATGAGATATACTTGAAAAACCAAAGCATATGCAAACTAAGAATGCCTTTCTACTGTAGCAAGAAAGTGCTTTCAATTTGACAAATATTTTAACCACCTTCCAATTTGAACTGGGCAAAGTGGTTAACATAAAAGTTTTATCCCAGCCTCTCATCTTTCTAATGACTTAAAACTCATGTCAATTAGACTTCTCTAGTTGAAGATATGCTTAAAAAATTGAAACATATGCAAACTAGGAATGTTTCTCGCTGCAACAAGGAACTTGCTGTCATGCTTATTACCTTGCTTGATTTTGAGATATCTTTTACCCATTTAACTTCATGGATTACTCATGGGTTTTTCAACACTTTGAAGCTATTAATCAGAGCTTGAAATGTGGGGTTTTTAGTAAGAAATTAACTCAATTGCATTGTTTTTGAAACAAATGCATCATGATTTCCAAGTTTTCCTTATCAATTGCTTGTTCACTTCTTATGTTCGCTCACTGAGTTTATACTCACGTTTTTAAACTTCATGTTTTTAGATTTAGAGGCAGTTGGGACCTAGACCAAGTCGTCCACGCATGCTCGTCTTTTGGTAGATACTACAACATCTCAGTAGTTGTACCTTCATCCAAGGTCACTCCACTAATGTCAAAAGTTTTGGTCAGGGTACATGTACATGTAATGTAAATCATTAGGATTAATGTTATAAATAAAAATATGTGTATTAGATTAATGATGCCATTATGAATTTGCAAATGGGTGACATTATTTTGGTATAATACTAATGTGAGTATTTGATTACTATAATGTATCATTGAATATTTTTATAGTCAAGAAATACATAATGTGACTTTAAAAATGATGGTTGGAATGATGAACAATATCATATAAATAGGCTTGCTTGGGCTTAGTGGGCTATGCCCATTGGGCTCATGTGTTGGTCATGATTCGGGATTTGGGCTGTGACAAAGGTGGTATCAGAGTTCTAAGTTTAGTTGAGTCCTAGAAAATTCTCGTGTCAGTCGGCGGAGTTATCGAAGTTAATGTAGAGTCTTGTTTATGGCTTGTGACTGCAGCACAAGTCATAAACATGAGACTCTATAAACTCCTATTCTTAGTAACCTACCCTTTTGCTAACATTATATAAAGGTCATAAGTGGTGCCGTCGTCCGGGTTTGAGATGTTACTCGAGACATGAGCTGTTGTTGGAAGATTTTAAGCAAACGTTCCTATAAAAAGGGTTAGTGTGATGGTATGCCCCTCCGATTAAGGATATAGGAAAGTGGAGTTAGATTAATAGGTCTATAATAGATTGTTCATTTGGTGGGGTTAAAAGTTGAGCCCAAAATTATCACTGGAAAGAAAATTTGATAACTATGAATTGTATTTGAGGTCAATATAAAAGAGCACGTGTGATAATGGAAATAAGGGGTGCACTTTGATTGGAATAAATAGTGATGGTTGTAATTCACTTTGAGTGTATAAAAAAGCAAACATAGGCTTGCTTGGGCTTAGTGGGCTATGCTTATTGGGCCAATGCGCAGATCATGGTTTGGGATTTGGGCTGTGACAATACATCATGGTCAATTGTTAGGAGAGTCAAAGGATTCTTTGACAACCTTTCAGTGTACAATTTATCAATGTAATTCATTCCTTTATCATATATCCTAAAGATGATAAAAGCTTGGTGCGGTGCTTATTTTTATTGATCTCCATATTTGTTCCTACAGTTAAATTATTAACTTTATGGAGACTTATAAAACCATTTCATAACTCTTAATCACCTTGACCAAGGATTTGATTAAGCTAAAACCAACCAAGAACTAATGAGATATTTCCTTTCGAATCACTTGGGGTGATGATGCCTCTCTTGACCATTCATTTGTTTTCATATGTTTCATACTATACCTAAAAACATCCTATTTTGACATTTTTTATTAAGTACTAGTAAGGATGAAATCAAAGTATAGTACTTCACATACAAGACAGCTTGCTGTCTCAAGTCTAGGGAGTAGTTGTGCAACTAAAACATGAGAAGTATTGCCTAGACATTTGAGTGATGTACCAAATGCATTTATCAAGGCGAGTCATGTTCAGTGAACTCGCTTTTCCATGGCAAGCACCCACTTGGTAGTTCTAAGCATTTCTATACCTTAACTTATGAGAGTGGTTGCTTACTTCACAAGTAAGGAACATAACATGTGTCGATCTTTGAGCATTATTGGTGCCTTATCTCAATAATACAATGATCAGGAACTTTTAGGAACAAGGCTTTGATCCTTAAGGATCTCATAATTGTATCCCAATACAATTCTTTTGCAAGGCATATATAATTCCATGGGCTTTATCTACATAAGTGCAAAAAATAATTAAATTACAAACTCATGGATAAAGAACTACTTCATAATTACTATAAATTAATAAGATGTCATATATGATTAACTCAAAATGTAATTCCCATACAACCAGAGATTGGCTTGTAGGGCTCATACTAACAGTCTCCCACTATCACTAAAACCAATCGCCTATTTATTTAATGCCAATATTCTCAACATGATGATTATGCTTCTAATGAGACAATGCTTTAATGAGAGGATCAACAATGTTATCCTCAGTGGGTATACGTTCTATGCAAATGTCTCCTCTTCCAATGATATCCTTGATCACATGGTAATGCCGTATTACATGTTTGAATTTTTAATGATACCTTGGTTCCTTTGTTTGTGCAATTGCTCCATTATTATCACAATACAAAAATATTGGATCAACAATGCTAGGAACCACATCTAGTTCAGTAATGAACTTCTTAATCCAAACTACCTTTTTCTCTTCCTCAAACACAAAGATGTATTCGGCCTCAGTTGTAGAATCTGTAATCGTCTCTTGTTTAAAACTCTTCCAACTCACTGCACCTCCATTGAATGTGAACACATATCCACTTTGTGACTTGCTATCATCTTTGTCAATTTAAAAGCTTACATTTGCAAAACCACTAACTTGGAGTTTGCCTATTCCATAGACCAGAAATACATCTTTAGTTCTTCGTAAGTACTTCAAGATGGTTTTCACATCTATCCAGTGACCCTAACTAAGATTAGCTTGGTATTTACTCATGACATCAAAGCATAAGATACATTTGGTCTAGTACAAAGCATTGCACACATGATAGATCCTATTGTTGAAGCATATGGGGTCTTATCCATGTAATCTCTCTCTTTTTGATTATTTGGACACATGTCCTTGGAGAGATAAAAGCCTTGTGATATAGGCAAATGTCTTTTTTTTGACTCCATAATGCTAAACCTTTTTAGCACCTTGTTTATAAGTGTGGATTGAGAGAGACCTAGCAAACTTTTGGATCTATCTTTATAGATCTTTATTCCCAGAATGTAGGTTGTTTCTCTTAAATCCTTCATGAAGAATTGTTTGGACAGCCAAATCTTTGTAGATTGCAACAATGGTATATCATTTCCTATAAGCAATATGTCATCAACATAGAGCACTAGGAAAATTATGACTCTTCCCCTAACCTTTTTACACATGGTTCATCCTCATTCTTAATGAAGTCAAACCCTTTTACATTTTATCAAAATGGATGTTCCAACTTTGAGAAGCTTGTTTAAGTCCATAAATGGACTTTTGAAGCTTGCACACCTTGTTGACATTAGCATTGGATGTAAAAACCTTAGATTGTGTCATGTACACTTTTTCTCATAAGTTTCCTTTAAGGAATGTAGTTTTTACATCTATTTGCCATATTTCATACTTATGGTATACAACAATTGGAAGCAAAATCCTAATGGATTTAAGCATAGCAACTGGTGAAAAGGTTTTTTCAAAGTCAATTCCTTGTTTTTGTTTGTAACTTTTTGCTATCAGTCTAGTAATGGTATGCACCTTGCCATCTACATTGATCTTTCTCTTAAAGACCCACTTATGCCTAATGGGTTTTATCCTTTCAGGTGGATTCACCAAAGTCCATACTTGGTTGGTATCCATGGCATCTATTTTAGATTTCATGGCTTTTAGTCATTTCTTAGAATCAATGTTCAATATTGCTTCTTTATAAGTTGTAGGTTCATAATTTATGGGCAGTACATCCCTTTCCAAGAGAAATCCATATCTCTTTAGAGCTTGACATATCTTACTAACCTCTTTGAGTGGTTGTGCCTTTTGAGATTGTGGTTGTACATTAGATGTCACAATCTCAAGCTCAAGTTCCAATGGAATGTCAATTTGTGGGTCTCGAACTTCTTCAAGTACAAACTTACTCCCACTAGCCTTTTCAATTAAGAACTTCAATTAAGAACTTTTTCTCAAAGAAAGTGGCATGCCTTGAGACAAACAGCTTTTGCTTAGTGAGATTATAGCAATAATATCTACGTAATTCTTTAAGATATTCCACAAATTTACATTTGTCTGATCTCGCTTGTAGCTTATCAAACATTGTACACTTCACTTAAGTAGTACATCCCTAAATCTTGGCATAAGACAAGTTAGGCTTTTTTTCACTTTATATCTCTTATGGTGTCTTATCAACTAATTTGGTAGGAACTTGGTTTAGTATGTAAACAGTAGTTTTTAGGGCATATCCTTAGAAAGATATAAGAAAATCTGCATGACTCATCATGGATCTAACCATGTCCAATAATGTTTGATTTTTTCTCTTAGACACCCCATTGTGCTGTGGAGTCCTTAGAAAAGTCCATTATGCGAGAATCCCATTCTCTTTTAGATAATCTTGAAACTTTTGGCTAAGATATTCTCTTCCTCGATCAGATCTAAGAGTGAGAACATTTTTCCTAGTTTGTTTCTCAACCTCTGTTCTGTATTCTTTTAGATTTATATTTCATCAAATATACATAACCATAGTGAAAATGGTCACATGTGAAGGTGATGAAGTAGGAGTATCCTCCTCTAGCACTAATATTCATAGGACCACATACATCCGAATGTACAAGTCTTAGCAACACCTCAGCTCGTTCACTTTCTTAGTGAAAGGGGACTTGGTCATTTTACCAAGGAGACAACACTCACATGTTTCATAAGATTCATAATTAAATTGATCGATATAACTTTGTTTGGGTAACTTGGTTAAACGAGTCTCATTTATGTGTTGAAACCTACAATGCCAGATATAGGATAGTTTTGAATCATCTTTCTTTGCTTTCCTGACTTCTATATTGAGTATGAGTCTTTTAAGATCAAAAATATCAAGATCGTTTGAATACGCCCCTAGACCCTAATGCATCTCTCCTTTCAACAAAGAACAACAATTGCTCTTGATGCTAAATTCAAAATCATCATATGGTACCAAGTATAACACAAATATGATATTTTGATATGTGGAAAGAACATAGTAATAGTCTCTTAATCCCAAGATCAACCCAGAAGGTAAAGGTATGGTAACTGTCTCTATAGCTGATGTAGCAACCTTTACTCAATTTCCTACTTTTAAGACTATTTATCCCTTTGTGAATCTTCTAGTCATTTCCAGCACTTTCATGTCATTATATAAGTGTGACCCATATCCAGTATCTAATACCCATGATGACAGATCAATGGTGGACATATTTACTTTAATCATATACATGGTTAAAGGTGAAACTTCTACAAGTTTCTCATTTTTTAACCTAGTCAAGAAGGCAAAGGTATCATCCTTAATGATGTCTTTTCTTAATAGATATTTGAAAATATTTCTCAACTTGATATACCAGTCCAAACATTTTGACTGGAATTTCATGATGACATCTAGTATGCCGACCAAAGTAATATGTATTCGCATTCTAACAACCTAGACATTTAAAGAACATTTATGAGTAATCATGTATTATAATCAATTACGATGAGATAGTAAATCTTATATTGATTGCTCCCATTTTTTTTTTTGAGATGATAACCCTCCATATCACCTTGAAAGATCTTTACAAGGATTCTCTTAATGGGTTAGGATCCTTATCCATTATAATTATGACCTTGAGTGTGCTCAACAAACCATGATGGTGGATTAGGTTGGTAACTAAGCTTACCAATTGTATCTCTATACAACTCCTAGTTCAGTTAGGTGCAACACATTGCCTAAACATATCATGTATGTTTTGCCTAGCCATTGCCTCTAGTTTTCGTAATAATCAAGTTTCCAAGCATCTGGATTTTATGAAACTAGTAAAATAAGACCCACCCATAGCTCAAACATACTTTTGTAAAAGTGTGACCTTGAGTGTGCTTAACAAGTCTTTGATTAAAAGAACAACTAGGTTATCTTGCTATAGATGGAAGACAACTTAATTATGCGTGGCATGTGACTCAATATTTATCGAGGGATTTTTCTTATTTTTAATTTAGTTAAAGTCTCGTCTTTGCATGCATAGGATTTATTAATTGCATAAAATAAATCTATCTTACGCATACTACTTTGCACCACATAGCATTTATTAAATGACATGAAATAAATCTATCGCATGCATTCTACTTTGGATGATTATGGACTTTATCTATACTAATTTTCTTGAGTCATTGAAGGAAATTAGCTTGGTCAAACTTAGGGGGGGATAACATACAACATATTGTAATTTTTCTCCTCGTATCTTCATGGAGCCTTTAGGTCTTCATCTTTGAATTGTAAAATAACTCCTAAACTAATCCTAATTCTACACTTATATGTAACTAATTAGATTTTGGTGAAGAAACCTCGTGGTACATTCGAAGGGAGTTAGGTGAGGAGAGAATTTTACAATCCTTAAAAAAAAGAGAAAAGCAAGGTGCGTAAACCCTATTTAATTAATAAATACCATGATAAAATTTAACCATACATCCACAACCATGTTGGGCCTAGTCCATAATCATCCACATTCATCCATCCACATGAACATAAAATTAAAACTATCTCTTATCCTAATTGTTAATCATACGACACATCCAAAATTAGTGAGTTCATTTTTAATTCTATTTATGGAAACAATTTTCTATATATGGAAAGTCTTTACTAATCAGTATTAGTAATATTATCCATTCTTAATCTTATTAGAATTAGAATTAAAATATTATTACAAATTAAAACATTTTTAATTTGTAATCTTTATACGTTTTAAGTAACTTTTACTAATATTTTTAAATTAAAGATTATGTGTCTTCAATTATCTAATCTCATTAGATAATTTAAATCTAATAATTAAGACAACATTATTTTTAATTATATTTAAGTGTCATATTCAAATTTCTCTTCTTAAAAGAAGGAAATTAATTCATGATATTTATCCTGTCCATATTTATCACACTCTATATTTGTGGGAATCAAATTCCTAAATTTATGGATGTGATTAATTAAATTCTGATATCCTTATTTTAAGGAATCAAATTCCTTAATTTGAACATATCAAAATTTATCTTTTTGAACTTTTTCCATAAGATATTGTTTACTGAATTAGTGTTTTTAATAGCACCAATTTAGGCTGAAAATATGGACATTAAAATCCCAAAACCATGACTTTACAAAATTCTTGCAATAGTGTACTAGTCATGGTTTTGTGGCTTGATGTAGTAATAAATCAAAGAGTTTAATCCCATATTTTAACCATGCTCAGCTAACGTATGGAACCTTTTCATGTTAAAATTTCATAATTTTTGGACTTGATTTAACTAGCCAAAACCCTAAAAAACCGTAATCTATGTATTTTGTACACAGCTGTAGTTTTTGGGTTGCATATATGGCTTTACGGTGGCATAAATCAAGGGATCAAATCCCTAAATTTTAGTAATCTTTTCAGGCATCTTTTGAACATATTCAAACTTCAAAATTTATCCAAAAAGGTAAAACAATTGTATAATTTTAAGACTCTTTAAAGATGACTTTCTTAACCAAAACTGTGACCTAAAACTACTACTAGAAATAGTAGTTTCAGCCATGATTTCATGGCCTTTCCTTCACCATTTGCAACTGGAAAGAAATCATATTGACTTATTTTCAATGTAGATTACTTTCAAATCTTTTCAAAATTTTTAGAGGCTTTTAGACCCTTGTCAAAAACTAAAAATTGAACTATATGCAAATCAAGATAGAATTGAATTTTGTCACCAAACCGCATCTTATTTCCCATGAATTTGAATCCTTATCTTACAAAACTCTTTTTTGCATTTCATGCAAATATTGTTCTACAAAATTGAGATACTTAAACAGGATTAGTTGCTGAAACAAATAAGTATTAAAGATAAAAAATCAAATCTATTATAATTACTTTAAAACATAATCGAAATTTAAAACTTATTTAATATCTTTCAAATGCCTCACATCCAATCAAAATTGGAATTATACTATGAGACCCTGTCGAATTTGTTAAAAGCCGATATTGTACCTAGTGGTACGATTAAGTTCAATCGAACCTTGAACTAGCTCAAATAGAAATTCTAAGAGGAATTTGAAAATTTTGAAACCCACAGAATGACTTAGAATAGTGATTCGGAGTTCAAGGTCTAGTTTGGAGTCAATCGGGAAAATTGACCGGTTAGGGACAAAACGATCATTTTACCATTTGATGATAAAATGGTGATTTTATCCAAAATTTGATCACATTTGACCAAGAATAATTATATGAAATATAATTATGATTATTGGAGTATAAAATGGTGTTTAGTAGTGAAAAATTGTAATTCTCGGTATTTTTGGAGCACAAGGGCAAAATGGTAATTTTACCACTGGAGGACTAAACGAGAATTTTTTTTTAAAATATTCTTGCCCCATTTGATTAATATTGATCAATATTAGTGTTATTTGAGGTTGAAAAGTAGAAATAATGTGATTCCGGTGCATTTCAGAGTATAGGGGCAAAATCGTAATTTTGCCATCTCGAGGGTAAAACGGTAATTTTCCACCACTAGAACATTTTTTTCCAACCATGGTCATCTTTTATTCCCATCTTGACTTTGACTAATCATGTGGTGGAAAAATTTAGAAGAAAAAAAAAGAAAAAAAGTCAAAAAAGGTTAAAAACGAGCCAATGGCATTATGCCATGTGGCAAGTTAGGTTATATTATTATTAAAGCCTAAAAATCAGCCATTAAAACCCATTTTCTCTCTCTAAATTTGGCACACACCAAATTCAAAGGAAAACAAAAGAGAACAAGGAGAAAAACAAGAAAACTTAGGTGGAAATCAAAGGAAAAGTGTGATTTTCAAGGAAAATCAAGTGAAAAAGGTAATATTTCTTCACTTTTGCTTATGATCTACAATACCCATGCATTTCTTTCCATTTTCTATGGTTGAGAGGCATGATATCATGATGAATTGAATTCTGAAAAACGGGTATGGATGAGGATTTAATGTTGGATTGGCTTGATTCTAGACTATGCTAGTGTTTAGAGATAGTTTAGCATGTTAGTAAGCAAAACCGTAAGAAAAAACTTGATTTTCCCCATGAATCTTTCAAGACCGAATATCATAGGTTGTATTTGGAAAATGAAATGAAACGATTTCATTTCAAATGAAACGATTTCATTTGAAATGAAATGAATTGGAAAATGACAATTTAAGGTGAAAAAGTTAAATAGGAAAAATTACAATACTAATGCACTGTAATGGCTAAATTTTTCCATGAAGAAATGGAAAAGTGTTAATGCTGAAATTGGCACTATTTAAATGGTATATGGTGAATTAAGGTATTCGAAAAAGAATGGTGCAATTTGGAATCAAATCGGACCCATTGACCAATTTATCGGGTAATTGGCCGAATTAGGTCAACACTGCGTTTAAGTGGTTGATCGAGTATTCTATACATCCGTATAGAAATTAGGTTAATTTTATACCTAATTAACACCAATATAGTAATTAAATTATTGTGATATTTGTCAAGGTGGTGAGTCCTTGGATAAAGGCAAGAAAATCGCATTCGAGGATTAGCAGTCGAAGTGCTCAAATTCGACTCCCGAGAAACTTGTGAGTGAATCTGCATCTCAAAAATGGTTTTGGAAAATGTGAACCTATTTGAATAAAATGCTTGAATGATTTTATTTAACCTTCTTTGAAAAGAACGGGTACCATGTGAACAAGTTTTTCACGAAATATTATTTTATTGATGCGAAATTTGATTGTGTTGAATATTGCTCATCTATATGATGCTTATATGTATGGCTAAGAAATTTATGTAAATTCGATATAATCGTGCACGTGCGAAGTGGGAAATGCACATGCCTGTAATGGTGTGCAAAGTGGGGACGACGATACGTAATGCCCACGATTTCCTAGAAATTCAGAATTGAGCAAAGTGGGGACGGCGACACGTAACGCCCATGATTTTTAGAAATTATCACGCGTGAACTTTGGTGAAGCGTGATTCACTGTCCGGGGGCTTGCAGGGATGGTGATACGTAACGCTTGTAAGTGCTCAGATAAATGTCGTTGTGTATATATGATTGCTCATGTCTTTGTGTATATATGTGATTGTATGGTATGCGAATTGCCTTAAATTGAGAAAAAGGGGTTTTACACGAAACCCTCGTATGGATGAGCGAAACCCTCATGCAGCGACGGGTTTTGATTTCGCTTTGCTGCAGTAGAAATTTCGCTATAACGATAATGGTCGATTCTGCTATCTAGCTAGAACAAATCCCGAGGTAAGTGGAAAGGGGTTTAAATATTAGTTAAATCAAAAACTGTCTCATTTTCAACTGGTGCATCATGATTGTCAAATTTCCTGATTTAGATTGCTTGTTCCCTTCTAATATTCACTCACTGAGTATTGTACTCACGTTTTATAAAAATTCATGTTTTCAGATCAGGAGACTGTTGGACCCTAGATCGAGGAGTCCCGTAGTGCATCTCCTGGGTATGTGTCTAGCATTCGGTAGTAATCCCCTTTATTGTAAATGTCTTCGCTGTAAGTAATGGGTTTTTTTGTATTCTGAATACAATCTAACTATGTGAATATGTGTATGCAATGTAAATTGCTAAATATATGACTAGTATAGTGCATGTATATTATTATCGATAATGCCATTGAGTTTGGCTATGTTCACACCCGAGAAAAGATGTGTTCGTATGCATGATATGATAATGTTTGTTGAACAAGAGTAAATGGATAGGCTTGCTTGGGCTTAGTGAGCTATGCTCATTGAGCTCATGCGTCGGTCATGGCTCAGGAAATTGGGTCGTGACATATACAATAACAAGGCATACCTTTACATTAAAATGAGCTAATGAAGGCTCTGATACCACTGCTAGGAATGGCATTATTAAAGCATCAACGTAGCAGAATATCAAAAATTAAAACAAAATAAAAAACCATGCCTCTTGTTGTGGATCACCTTGGTTGTTTAATGCAAAGTTAAATACCATAGAAAATCAGAAAAAGATTTTTATCTTTCCAATTGACATCGTAATCAAATGGATTCCTTTTGGTGTTGAAAAACGTGAACACCTTTTTATGTAAAAAAATCCCAGCCATTCAAATGCTTGGCCTCCAATGTTGCACACATAATTGTAACGAATCTTTCCCAAGGAGAGTTCTTTATGCCACAAGTTTGTGCTAATAAGTGGACAACGATTTGTATTTTTTTCTTCTTTGATTTCTAACAAAGAATCAATTAAGAAGTTTTTTGAAAAACCCTCTCAAGAGTGGTGACATTTAAAGGAAAAATTATTAGTTTTTTTTTCTTTTATCACCATAGAAAAGAGTGGCTACAATGTGATATTTATATCTAGGTTTAATTTTATTATTAGACTTATTAAAATTTGAAAATTAAGTCCTTAATATTATAAGAATTATAATATTTAACTAATGCCTAATTAAACTTTTTTAATTTGGTCTTTATTAGTTAAAACCTAGAATTTGATTGAAGTCTAACTTAAATCATCACACTCTCAATTTAATCCAAATTGCAACCTTTATGTGTTACCCATTAGGTTTTTAATATGTTGGCAATGGAATTGAATTATAATTTTATTAATTAATTAATTTAAATGAATCATATTCAATTTTAAATTAAGTAATTTAATTACATAGACCAAGATTGGCATGTAATAATGTATCATGACCACCCAATTATTAGGAGAGTCAAAAGATTCTTTGACAACCTTTCAATGTATAGTTTATCAGAGTAATTCATTCCCTCATCATATATCTTGGAGATGATAAAAGCTTAGTGCATTGCCTACTTTTATTTACCTCCATATTTGTTCATGTAGTTAGATTATTAACTTTATGGAGACTTACAAAACTCATTTCAAAATCCCCTAATCACATTGGTCAAGGATTTGATTAAGCTAATGTCAACTAGGAACTAATAAGATATTTCCCTTGAATCACTTAGGGTGATGATTCCTAGTTTGACCACTCGTTTGTCTTCATATGCTTCATACTATACCTAAAAACATCTTATTTTGACATCATTTGTTATCCACTCGTAGGGATGAAATCAAATCATAATAGTCCACATACAATACAGCTTAGTGTCTCAAGTCTAGTGAGTAGTTACACAATTGACACATGAAAAGTATTGCATAGACACTCGAGTGAGGTATCAAATGCACTTCTCATGACGGGTCATGTTTAATGAGCCCGCTCTGCCATGGTAAGCACCTACATGCTAGTTTCAAGTATCTCTATACTTCAACCTATGAGAGCAGTTGTTTACTTCATAAGTATAGAACATAGCATGTGCTGATCTTTGAGCATTATTGATGCCCCATCTCAATAATAAAATGATTAGGAACTTTTAGGAATAATGTTTTGGTACATAAGGATCTCATAATTGTATCCCAATTCAATTCATTTACAAGGCATATATAGTTTCATGGATTTTATCTACATAAGTGCAAAAAGTAATTAAATCACAAACTTATAGATAAAGAACTACTTCATAATTATTATAAATTAATAAAATGTCATACATGAATAACTCAAAATGTAATTTCCATACAATCAGAGATTGGCTTACAAGACTCATACTAACAATATGTATCTAGAGATGTTACATTTAGACTAGTGAATGCCACAAAAGTCATGTGAAAGTCAATGGTTCTATGCTATGTGTAAGTCAATGGTTATATATGATCATGAATGATGAGTATGCTATGTTCGTGGATGATTCCGAAACACTGTTATAATATAAGGTTGAGTGTGTTCATACCTTTGAGACTACGTATGTATGTTGCTGGCAGGGATGGTGGTTTTGTCCCATCTATGATTCTCATCTACTGTGCATTGATGGCGTATGACGCCTACAAGGATAGTGGTAAGCAGAGATGGTGGTTCTGTCTTGCTTGTAGTACATGATGCCATCTGTTGAGACTATCCAAATGATGATTATGTACTCTACCATTTGCTTCGACAATAGGATGTAATATAAAAATGCTATGTTGTCTGTTGATTGGCCACCAAATGTGACTATGTTATGTCAGGGAGGATCACTCTATGACATGATATTATGATTATGTAGTGGCGTGCCTTAGGATGTGGAAATGTAAATCATGTTATGTTATGTGATGTTTATGGATTTTGATAAATTTGAAGGTTTAAGGTAAGAGTCGTAATTGTATATCATGAACGATGATGCAACGCAAACTTTTAAAGCCTAAAAGGGTTAACATCGATGTGAGCGCTTATGAGGTAAGTATGCTAACCACGTATGTAGATAGCCAAATGATAGGCTGATTCATACAATAGATGAAGCCCATAGACAGTTATGATGATAATGAATTTAGTAGGCAAGATAGGAGTAGTCTACTCTACGATGTATGATAGACGAATACATATGTAAGCAGTGTAGTACATCTGCCAAGAGAATGATAGAGTGTTTATGACCGGTGATGTTCAACCTGTCTTACTATGTATATGTTGAGCTTACTATTATGTATACATGTTTGGAGGATATATGTTGTCACTATCCTTGAATTTCATTTTCAAATTATGCTTTCACTAACTAAGTATTTGTATGACCCACCCTTTCGAATGTATTGTGCAGATAAATAGACACTGAAGTTGGTGGCTTAGCGTCGATGTCTTGACAAACATGCATTTTGACATTTGGTAGGTTTTTCCACCAAGATGTGTTTTACTCTGCTGAGTCAACACAATCTAATTATGTTACATTTTCGTACTATGTAAAAAGGGATATGTTTTCTTAAATGGATTATGTGGGCACTGCCTTACCTTATATTTTATGTAATATAATGTTTAAAGAAATTGATGATGTTAGCCAACATATGACCATGATTTTAATGATGTTAAAGTTTATGAGGCAATAGACCAAGAAGGCTAATGTTTAATGTTTAAGATGATTCTATGAAATGAATATGGCCATGAGGCCTTATGCGAATGAAATGTATTAATCAAGATTAACCTATGAAGGCTTCCTTTGATCTCATAAGCTTTCTTACCAGACTCGTTCGTGCCAATCACGGCTCTCTGATTTGAGTCGTGACAATTGCATTACAACATTTGTTTTAGAAGTATTTTATTAGGAATATAGTATTAATTTATAGAATTACTTTATATACATAAAGTATAATACACTTGCATGCTTTTTTAATGTAAATTTTTAAGTTTTCAAATTATCTCTTAAAATAATAAATAATAAAATGACAAGAATAACATAACATTTGAATACTAATTATTTAAAATTTAAAATATGTAAAGTTACTAAGTTTATATTTTTTGTAATAATACATAAAACTATTAGAAGTAATTCTTTTTTGTAATATTGCTTAGAACTTTTAAACTATTTTTTTTGTAATAATATCTAGAACTACTAATACTAATTATTTTGTAATAATTACTTGCCTAGAACAAATATGTGAATATTATTTATTTGTTTGTAATGACTTAGAGGTAACTATTAAAATTGCAATTGAGAAATCCAAAAAAATCAAATAATTCTTTAAAGGTGATAACTAACCATAATCTAATTTAATATTTTAAGGGTATACCTTCCATTTACAAAATAGTTACCATAACATTATGAAAATTTCAAGTACAAAAGATATGAAAATGATACAACATTTACATTAAGTTCTTTGAAACTGAAATACAACCAACTATATTGCATGTTACATCAAAATGCAATCAGTTATAAAGATTACTAAGGAAATTCAAAACTTGAACATCTTAAAGAAAGAAATATTATTGCACTTGATAAAGTTTTCAAACAAATGAACGCATGAATTGTTTGCTACTTGGTATGCATGAACATTACACTAATAAAAATACTAATAATAATAAAAAGCAATTGTAATTGCTCAAAAGTTCGAATTAAATTAACACCAAACTCACTTCAAACACCAACATTAAACATAAAATTTAAAGATAATAACAATCTAAAAAAGTCATAAAATTCTAATAACTTATAGTAATTGCTCTATACTGAGCCACTAAACAAAACTTTCAAAGGAAGTATCTTGAATACATCTAACATTAATGTGCAAAATAAATTAATTTTTAACATCTCACTTGAGATAATAGATCTAACTTTAATAACCTTATCAGGAATCAACTCTTCAATTTCCTTTAAGGTATCAACAACTTGCAATTTCCTCTTTACTTTATCGAATAATTGGTCAAATATTTAGCAATTTCTTTCGTTGTATTTTCATAGACTTCATCAAGTTTGCATATGTTGCTAAAAAATGCTTCTCATCATGACTTGATTCGCTAGTTTTCTTTGTCTTAAATTTTTTTCAAGACTCATCTGTCTTGAGCTGTACTTTGATTCATTTTTGTTGTATCAATAAATGTCTCATTGTTGGTTTTGACAAGTTGGCTAGATAACATTGTCTTTTGAATATTAACAAAGTTAACATCATCATCAGCATTTAATCCATTGAATGCATCTAAAGATGCCTTTTGCTACTACTTTTTCAAAGTCTATGTTCTCTATCACATCAGCTAGTGTTTCTACTCATTTTTTGTTACCTTATTCCTCCCAATTATAATTGCCAATTGGTTAAAGTGAGAGAAAGACTTATTTCTAAGTCCTACAACAACTAGGTGACTTTACATTCTAATTCCAAACATTAATAAAAAAGAGCAAATATTTAACGTGTAACACCTGACCCTAAATTATCTGTGACATGTCATTCACATGCATTGGATAGCATGTTTGCCGATTGAATTGCTCTGGAAAACTAGTTAAATGACTATATTGCCCCTAGTAATACCATTGAGTCAATTAAACCCCGAACAAGTTCAAACAAGGATTTTAAGAGTGGAATTGGAAATTTCACAGTCTAGGGATTACTCAAAACAGTGATTCGGAGTTCGAGGTCCGATTTGGAGTTAATTGGAAATATTGACCGATTAGGGACAAAATAGTCATTTTGACATTTAAGGACAAAATGGAGATTTCTATAAAAGATTTTGGTTACATTCGACCAAGATTAATCATTTGAAGTATAATGTGATTATTGGAGCATAAAATGAAATTTGATAGTGATAAATTTAATTTCTCGGTAGTTTTAGCACATAAGCGTAAAATAGTAATTTTGTCACTAGAGGACAAAACGGGAATACTTAGAAAATATTTTGAGCCCCATTTGATTAAGATTGATCAATCTAACTGTAATTTGAGATTGAAAAGTGAAAATAATAAAATTTCGATACTTTTTGAAGTATAGGGATAAAATGGTAATTTTACCACAGGAGGATCAAATTTAATTTTTCGAGAGAATTTAGATCAAATTTGACAAATTGGAGAATGGTATGAATATGAGGAGTGAAAAATATGCATTTTGGTAAATTTTCAGTTTTTGGGGTAAAAATGTAATTTTTGATTTTTCGGGGGCCAAAGTGTAATTTTTGAAAATTTCTTTACCAAGATTTTTTTTTGATGAGTCTAGAAACTTCTTAGGTTGAATGGATAAGTGAAGAAAGCTGATGGTGGATAAAAAAAAATCAAAATGGAAAAAGAAATAAAATAAAATAAATTAATAAAAAAATAAAAAAGTATAATAAAATAATATTATTTTATTTAAGTTATAAAAAGGCAAAATTTTCAGCCAAGAGCACTGTGAGGGTTGGCCTAAGCAACCAGCAGCAAGAACAAAGGAAGTAATAAGAAAACTTAGGTGGGAAATCAAGGAGAAAGTGTGGAAAATCAAGGCAACTAGTGTTTAAAGGTAAAATTTCTTAACTTTGCCTATTGATCTACAATACCCATGCTTTATTCCTTATTTTCCATGGTTGAATATTGAGCTATCATGATGAATTCAATTCTGAAAAATGAGTATGGAAGAGAAATTGATGTTGGTTTGGCTTGATTTTGAACTATGTTGATGTTTAGAGGTAGTTAGCCAAGTTTAGGAAGAAAATTTTGGAAGAAAATCATGTACTCTATGAAAATACATTTATGCCAAATTTTAGAGAGAGAAATTACTGCTGATTTTGATGTTTATTTGATGTATTTTGATGAATTATGATGAATTATGGATATAGGAAAATTATGAGAATTTTTAGAGTAAAAATTGAAATTTTTACCCACTAGGGGTAAAATCGTAATTTGTAGTCCCAGACTGATACATTGACCCATACTCACTGTAATTGAGCATTATGGTTATAATTGGACTATTAGAAATTGAAATGGGTCAAATCAAAATTTAATTGAGGATTTTAGCAATTTAGATACGTGTATGCGAGTCGATAGGACATCGTAATTTAACGATTGTCCAAACCATTTTTACCCAATTTTCAAGCATGTAGAGCCTGAAATAAATTATAATGGTTGGACACAAATAATGGAATTTTGTGTCGTGAATCGTGTATAGGTGGTGGGCTCCCGGACGTGGGAAAAATACGGTGTAGTGAAAATTAAAAATAGGAATATCGTGCACTCCTGACGAGGTGAGTGGATAAATTACCGTTTTCAATATCTGAAGTAGTTTTATCTGTTTCTCTGCTTTTAAAATAAATTGAATTTTATAAATGATTCTTTAATTGAGAAAAATGGATTTTTAACACTGAGTATGTGGAGATTGGTGCTAATTTGCGTTTATGTATTAAAATTGAAATTTATAGCTTATGACCTTGGTGAGCATGCTTGGCTGGTTTTTTATGTTAAAATTTGCATGAATTGTTGTTTGTCGTGTAGGCTAGCTAGTATAAAAATTGCCTTGTTATGTTGCAAAATTTTTAGTGAAATGGTGGGTTAACTAGTCGCTGCAGTGACGGGTTTTCGTGGACTGCCTTTAGGAGGGGCACGGTAAACTCAAGATTTATATCACTTCGGTTGGAGAGGTGCGTAGGGTAACTCCCGAGGTAACTAGAGAATTCACTCCATGTCTAACCCCACGTGAGAGTGAATTTGGCCAACTCCAAGGAACCACTGTATTTTCCAATTATGTTATAAATTGTAACAGTCTTGACGGACTCGATGGGACACTTTGATGAAGTGTTCACGAGTATGAGATTTGGCCTAAGCCTAGTTTTACGAAAGAAATCATAAGCCTTGTGTTTGATTTAATGAAATTAGTTGGTATGATTTCACTAAACTTGGTGTTATGAACTATATTGTGATATTGTGTTTTTTTTTATATTGTCTCCATCTACTTGACTTTAGATGTCGTGGATGGTAGTTATCTAACTCACTGGGTTGTAAAACTCACCCTCTCAATTTCCCCATTTCAAGCTCACAAACATTTGTAGATAGTAAATTTTACCACGAAGTGCATTTGAGGTGACGACCTTAGCTTTTAAAGGTTAACTCTTACTTCATATTTCTCTATCATGGCCCACTTAGCATTGTAAATTAAATTTTATACTTTAGTTAATTGTAATACAATATGTATTAATATATTTTGCTCTTATGCTATAAAAACTATTCTCGTATATCTATATAAAAAAAATTTTTTTATAAGAAAATATATTATTTTATGAAATATTATTATTTTATTCTGTTAAATATAATTTTGGTTAAATTGCATGTTTTAGATATCCGATTTCGTTTCTGACTGCGCATTATGTATTATTTACTCGTAAGTAATATTTTTTCCAAATTTTGAAATTTTTGACGAAAAATGATCGAAATGCCCCCGGATGATGAATTTTGCTTTTTGACTATTTTCGGTTGAAAATTAGTTTATATTCTTTAGAATATAAAGTTTTATAACAAATATTCACGGGGGAAGTGGAAAGACTGGTACAAGAGCCTTGCGAGGTCTCGGTTTACATTCAGGGAATGGATGCTTGTCGGGGCGTTGTTGCGGTTGTCACGGGCTCGATGGGAGTTCCAGGTCGTGACAATTCAATTGGTATTAGAGCATGGTTTTGGTTTTAAAAGATCAGGGTTTTTTCCTTCAAAGCTTCTAGTTTTAAAGTATTTTAAAAAGTTACAATGTCAGTGTGGCCTGAGTCAAGTTAGGTTAAGGGTGTGTATTAGCATATAGTATCTAAGGATAATTTAAATTTAATTTGTTCATTTTATAGATCACCATGTCTAGAAGAGGTGGTAACCCTAATACACCCCATAGTGTTAGTGAAGGATCACAAAATTCTACGGCTAGTAGTCGGTGGCATTCAAAGCCAAGTAGTTCGAGAAATGATTCGCCTAGGACTCCATCGGATTTGGGAAGGTGGCTCAGCAAAAGGAAAAGCCCTGATATTAGCGAGACCACTGAAAGTAAGGATAGTAATGACCTTGAAATAAGTATAAGGAATTCTTTATTGAAAGAATTCGGGGAAGATGTTATAGAAAGTAGGAGAAGTATAAGAGTACAATATGAATGGAATAAGAAGAAAGTGACTGTGACAAATTATCCTCCTAGGAAAGTGCTTGCGATTTGAGATTATCCTCTCGGTTGTGGATGGCGTGCCGCAGTTGTGAGTGATGAGGAGTGTAAAAGGATCTAACAAGCTTGGACTGAAAAACAAAAAGAAAAGTCTCATAGGATGGAAGAGGATACTGAAGAAGATGACTCTAGTGATACTTGAAGTGACGGTTAGGCTTTGTACAACTTCAAATTTTGGCAAATGTAAAGTAAGCGGAAATAGCTATATATATATATATATATATGTAAAAAGGGACCCGAAAGTTGACTTCTGTTGTGTATAATATATGTGGATTGTAGAATAGTTGTTTAACTGACTTGATGTGTATAAATATAGAGGTCTTTGGTACGAAAAGGATAGACTAATAATATAATTTTGAGGACAAAGATCGATTTTAAAGGTATGAAATCGACAACTTGAGGTTAAAAGATTTGAAATTGTCAAATCAAATTTAAGCAACATATGGAATTCCATAATTGAGATTGATATACGAAGTATTCTAAAGGATTAGTTTAAAAGTCTACTTGGTTCAAAGTGTGATTTATAACGAAAACGATTAGTTTTAAAGATGATTCCTTAAAGGAAAGAAATTAAAAGAAATATCGATGTTTGGACGTACTCTAAGAGAAAGATAGATCCTTGATTAATAAGGATTGAAAATATGAATGTACAGAAAAATGAACGGTTCTGTGATCTTTTGTGCTAGAGGTGAATAAATTATCAAAGTCATCAAACAAGAAAAATAAGTAAATATAAAGGATAAAAATAATAGTGGGGTGCAATCATACCAGTATTAATGCACCAAATCCTATCAGCACTCCGAAGTTAGGTGTGCTTGGGTGAGAGTAATATTAGGATGGGTGACCTTTTGGGAAGGATATTTTATAATAAAGTATAAAGTATGAGGAGATTTGAAAATACTTATTGACAGAAGTACAAATGGTACAATATGGTTTCCCTCATAAATTTCAGTTTATTTGAGGAATTTTCAGAGTAAATTAATGGATGAGAGTAGCAAGGACTGGATTATGATCCAAATATGTAAAGGTTGAGGGGGATGTGGATTGATTAAAAAAGTTATGTTGTAACAATGGTTAAAACAATAGCCTAAAGGTAAAAGATCTATTTTATTTAAGTAAATTCCAAAGGTGACAACACGGTAACATTAGTCGTTCCATACTATTATGTTAAGAGCCCTTTGTGGTTGAACAGTAAAAGTAAAAATTTTGAGTGATATGAAAGTAAACCCCATAAGATAAAGGATATTCCTTAGCTTAATGTGAAGTTTTATTAATTGGAGTTTTAAGTACATTGGAAAAAGTGTTAAAATAGAAATGAACAACAGATGTATCCCTAAGTGAATGATATGTTTGGAGGATAGAAAAATAATTAAGCGATTAAATGGTTATAAAGAGAAAGTGGTAAAAAAAAAATGATACTTATGTTAACCTTGTGAGGTACTTGAGGAGAACTCAATTTCAAGTTTTGCTAATTTCAAGTACCATTGATAAATTGATTAAGAGAAAATCATGTAATGTTCATATGACAGAGTAGAGTAAAGGATGATAGAAAATAATTTTAATAATGGAAATTTTCTAATGGGTTATGGAGATTGGAAATTGAAGTTGGTTAAGGTACACAAAATTTAAACGAGTTTAAGTTTTGTGGGATAAAGTAATACCGGAATTGATGAAAAGTATGATTATGAGAATTTATAATTATTGCCTCGACTCGATAGAGTGAAAAGAATTAGTAATAATATGAGATTGATTATGTGATATATTAGAAACCGTTGGAGACAAATGTGAAATTGAATGAATAATTTGGGTTAAAGTTACTGGATTTGACTTAAAATCTCGTTAATTGAAGTTTTAAAGTTTTTGGAAAGGTATTGATATGAATAAAGTGGAAATTTTGAGATAGATGCCTAAGGATAAATTGATATATGGAGAGTTACAGGATTAAAGGACTAAATGTAATGAAATGGTTAAAGGCATTCTTTTCATGGGAAGGAAAGGTTTCGGGTTCCAACCTCCCTGTGTCCAACTGCAGGCTGTAGACTGCAGGGAAGACCGTGCGAGAGGGATGAGGATCCAGACATGACGGTACCCTGGAGAGATAATTATTTGAGGATGATGCTACATATGGAATTGGCAATTTGAAATTTAATGATTCAGGAATGTTGAATCTGGGTTAAATGTCAAGTACAGTTTTATGATGGAGATTAATATATAAATTACCTGAGGGATCAATTTAAAAAGTTTATTGGATTCAAATGTGACTTATAATACGAACAATCAAGTCAAGGAAAAAATTTTTAAAACAGTAATGACCTCATAAAACACATGTGTGTATTTAATTACAATTCGATGAAAACAAAGGAGTGATATGATGATATGTAAGACCAGAAAACGTAAGTGTATAATAAAGGATAATGAGAAAAGAGCCTAAGTATATGAATAGAATAGGACTATGCACAGATATGACAAAAATATTGATATGAATTATGAAGGTTATTTTATTGGATCTTGGTTATAGAGAAGGACAAACGAAAGAAAATTTGGTTCAAAGACATTAGAGAATAAAGGCATTTATATATAATGAGAAGTATAGACATCTGAAAGGTACGTATACATATGTATGTATGGAGTCAATAATATGATTAACTATGGTAAATGATTTTTCATAAAGATTTAGAATTTGAACTTGATGTATTCGACGGGTTGAATAGAAAATGAAATGATTAAGAATATTACCAGAAGTTGATTTATAGAGACCTAAGGAAATTGGAGAATTCATTTAGGAAATGTAATCTATGGCAAGATTAAGCAATATGGAATGGACTGATATGATTAAAAAGGTGGAGGTTATATGTAAATAAGAAACAAATACGATATATGTGGAAATAATTAAGGATTACTAATTTTCTCTAAGGTTGAGAATATGTTCAAAAACGAATATGGCATACTAATGATATTGTAGGCTATAAAATAATGTGTGAGGATGGAGATGAATGAGTACCAAAAGGTTGATAAGGAACAAAGAATGGAATTGCTGATTGATATATATAAATGGGTATAAAAATAGATCGAAATTGATATGATTAAGATAGATTTGTAGTTTGAATTTAATGATGATAACAGAGATCATGGCTGTGAAGAAATATGCTGATATGATTTAAAAGGATAATAGTAGACAAGGGTGAGGTACTCAAGTCGAACTGAAAGCATTGGAAGTAAGCAAATTGAAACTCCCTATAAAGGAAATACGTGGGAAATCGAACATCAAGTGAAAATCTAATACCCCCATCTTCTCGTTAGCATTGATCAGTGAAATTTTGAGGATAAAATTTTATTTTAAGGAGGGTAGTGTTGTAACACCTGACTCTAAATTATCTGTGACATGTCATTCACATGCATTGGATAGCATGTTTGCCGATTGAATTGCTTCGAAAAACTAGTTAAATGACTATATTGCCCTTAGTAATACCATTGAGTCAATTAAACCCCGAACAAGTTCAAACAAGGATTTTAAGAGTGGAATTGGAAATTTCATAGTCCAGGGATTACTCAAAACAGTGATTCGGAGTTTGAGGTCTGATTTGGAGTTAATCGAAAATACTGATCGATTAGGGACAAAACGATCATTTTGACATTTAAGGACAAAATGGATATTTCTATAAAAGATTTTGATCACATTCGACCAAGATTAATCATTTGAAGTATAATGTGATTATTGGAGCATAAAATGAAATTTGATAGTGATAAATTTAATTTTTCGGTAGTTTTGGAACATAAAGGCAAAATAGTAATTTTGTCACTAGAGGACAAAACGGGAATACTTAGAAAATATTTTGGCTCCATTTGATTAGGATTGATCAATCTAAGTGTAATTTGAGGTTGAGAAGTGAAAATAATGAAATTTCGATACTTTTTGAAGTAAAGGGGCAAATGGTAATTTTGCCACCGGAAGACCAAATTTAATTTTTTGAGAGAATTTAAATCAAATTTGACAAATTGGAGAATGGTATGAATATGAGGAGTGAAAAATATGCATTTTGGTAAACTTTCAGCTTTTGGGGTAAAAATGTAATTTTTGATTTTTCGATTGCCAAAGTGCAATTGTTGAAAATTTCTTTACCAAGATTTTTTTTTGATGAGTCTAGAAACTTCTTTGGCTGAATGGATAAGTGAAGAAAGCTGACGCTGGATAAAAAAAAAAGTCAAAATGGAAAAAGAAATAAAATAAAATAAATTAATAAAAAATTAAAAAATATAATAAAATAATATTATTTTATTTAAGTTATAAAAAGGCAAAATTTTCAGCCAAGAGCATTATGAGGGTCGGCCTAAGCAACCAGCAACAAGAACAAAGGAAGAAATAAGAAAACTTAGGTGGGAAATCAAAGAGAAAGTGTGAAAAATCAAGAAAACTAGTGTTTAAAGGTAAAATTTCTTAACTTTGCCTATTGATCTACAATACCCATGCTTTATTCCTTGTTTTCCATGGTTGAATATTACGTTATCATGATGAATTCAATTCTGAAAAATGGGTATGGAAGAGAAATTGATGTTGGTTTGGCTTGATTTTGGACTATGTTGATGTTTAGAGGTAGTTAGCCATGTTTAGGAAGAAAATTTTGGAAGAAAATCATGTACTCTATGAAAATCCATTTATGCTGAATTTTAGAGAGAGAAATTGTTGCTGATTTTGATGTTTATTTGAGGTATTTTGATGAATTATGATGAATTATAGATATAGGAAAACTATGGGAATTTTTAGAGCAAAAATCAAAATTTTTGCCCACTAAGGGTAAAATCATAATTTGCAGTCCCGGACTGATACATTGACCCATACTCACTGTAATTGAGCATTATGGATATAATTGGACTATTAGAAACTGAAATGGGTCAAATCAAAATTTAATTGAGCATTTTAGCAATTTAGACGCGTGTAGGCGAGTCGGTTGGACATCGTAATTTAACGATTGTCTGAACCATTTTTACCCAATGTCCAAGCATGTAAAGCCTGAAATAAATTTTAATGGTTGAACACAAATAATGAAATTTTGTGTCGTGAATCGTGTATAGGTGGTGGGCTATCGGACTCGGGAAAAATACGATGTAGTGGAAATTAAAAACAAGAGTATCGTGCACTCCTGATGAGGTGAGTGGATAAATTACCGTTTTCAATATCTAAAGTAGTTTTATCTGTTTTTGTGCTTTTAAAATAAATTATTTTTTATAAATGATTTTTTAATTGAGAAAAATGAATTTTTAACACTGAGTATGTGGTGACCGGTGCTAATTTGTGTTTATGTATTAAAATTGAAATTTATGGCTTATGACCTTGGTGAGCATGCTTGGCTAGTTTATTGTGTTAAAATTTGCACGAATTGTTGTTTGCCGTGTAGTCTGGCTAGTATAAAAATTACCTTGTTATGCTGTAAAATTTTTAGTGAAATGGTGGGTTAACTAGTCGCTGCAGTGGCAAGTTTCTGTGGACTGCCTTTAGGAGGGGCACGGTAAACTCAAGATTTATATCACTTCGGTTGGAGAGGCGCGTAGGGTAACTCCCAAGGTAACCAGAGAATTCACTCCATGTCTAACCCCACGTAAGAGTGAATTTGGCCAACGCCAAGGAACAACTGTATTTTCCAATTATGATATAAATTGTAACAGCCTTGGCGGGCTCGATGGGACACTCTAATCAAGTGTTCACGAGTATGAGATTTGGCCTAAGCCTAGTTTTACGAAAGAAATCATAAGCCTTGTGTTTCATTTAATGAAATTATTTGGTATGATTTCACTAAACTTGGTGTTATGAACAATATTGTGATATTGCGTTTTTTTTATATTGCCTCAATCTACTTGACTTTAGATGTCGTTGATGGTAATTATCTAACTCAATGGGTTGTAAAACTCACCCCCTAAATTTTCCCATTTCAAGCTCACAGACATTTGTAGATAGTAAATTTTGCCACGAAATGCATTTGTGGTGATGACCTTATGTCACGACCCAATTCCCGGGCCATGACCGGCGCAAGGACCCAATGAGCATAGCTCACTAAGCCCAAGCAAGCCTATTCCCACTGACTTTATTCCATACATGCTCGTGTGGGACATCCACACGTAATGCACCCAGTGCGCATACAATGCCAATTAACCATGGCACATCCAGTCACACATACACACACACACCCTTTCCGGGAGTGGACACAGCCAAAACACAATGGCATTTTCAACATTAATATACATGCACTATACCAGTCATGTATTTAGCAATTCACATTGCTTACACATATTCACAATCATACCAGTCAAATATAAACTCCGACAATGTACATTACATGTACATACCCATCATACAGAAACCCAAGACTACCAGCGGAGACATGTACAATAAAACGGCAACTAGTGAATGCCAGACATCTACCAAGAGATGGACTAATGTGATCCCGCGATCTAGGAATCTACAATCTCCTGATCTGAAAACATGAATTTTTGAAAACGGTGAGTATAAAACTCAGTGAGCAAACATAAGATAGGAACAAGCCATAATATCAGGAAGGGTTAAAATATGATGCATACATTTGAAACACGTTCATTTTTATCCAATTTATTACCAACCCTTCCCCTCATTTCAATTTAATTTATAATGAAGGAATAATCGATTTCATACAAATATACTCAGAGAAATGAACAATCACATGTGTACACAAACACACATATCTGAGCACTCGCAGGCGTTACGTATCGCCATCCCTGCAAGCCCCTGGATAACCAATCACACTTCACCACTGTTCACGTGTAATGGTTTCCAGGAATCGTGGGCGTTACGTATCGCCGTCCCCACTCTGCTCAATTTCCAAAATTTATAGTAATAGTGGGCGTTACGTATCGCCGTCCCCACTTTACTAAATTTTCAATCTCTAGGAAATAGTGGGCGTTACGTATCGCCGTCCCCACTTTGCACACCATTTCAGGCCTGTGCAATTTCCTCTTCACACGTGCACGGTGGTAACAATTTCACAACACTTCTCAACAATGTACACAAACATCATAACAATGTACATATCCAGCACAATTAAATTTCATCTCAATGAAATAATATTTCATGCCTTTATGCATAACACAAAGTTTTATGCCCTCATGCATAACATATAATTCATCACATAAAATCATTTTAATCAAAGGCTTGTTCCCAGCACATATTTTTTTTTTAAACTTTGAATAAATCATTTAATTATCCAAATCAATACAATGTGCATTTCCCCAAACAATTTTGAAATGCAAGTTCACTCACTGTCTCACAAATCCGGATTCCGGATGCTCTCGGATCAAAAATCCTCAATTACGATTCCCTTGCCTTTTCTGGACTTCTCACCACCTTAACACAGAATAAATTCAGGAATTACTATAATGCCCCCAAACTAATACAAATTAATTTAAATTGCTAACGCATGATACGCAAAGGCAAAAATGCGTCCGATTATCGCTTTAACGCGGTATTGCCTAATTTCGACCGATTACCCGATTAATCGGCTATTATGTCCAATTTAATTCCGAATTGGTCCATTCTTTTTCTAATGCTTTAATTCACCACAAATCATTCAATTAATGCCAATTTCAGCATCCAATCTTTTCCATTTCTTTATGGAAAATTCGGCCAATGCAGTGCATTAGCACTGAAAATTTTCTACTACATTTTCTCACTTTAAATTGTCATTTTTCTATTTTCTTTCATTTCAAATGAAACCATTTCATTTGAAATGAACCAATTCCTCATGCATTCTCTACACACTAGGTTCGGCCTAACAAAGAACAACCATGACACTTAATTTCTTTCTTCCATTTTTTTCCATAATCGTGCTTAACTACTCCTAAACACCAACATAGTTTAAACTCAGTCCAATCCAACATCAAATCCATACTCAAACCCATTTTTCAGAATTCTTCCCATCATGATATCTCCATATTAAACCATAGAATTCAAGAACAAAAGCATAGATATTAGAGATCACAAGCCAAAGTAGAGATTTATTACCCTTTTTCACTTGAATCCTCCTTGAAATCACACTTGTCTTGAATTTCCCCTAGGTTTTTGTGTGTTTCTCCTTTGTTCTTCTTTTTTTTGCTTAAATTCTGGTGGGTGCCGACTTTAAGAGAGAAATGAGGGTCAAATGCTGATTTTTGTGGCTTAAATAATAAAATAAACAAGGTTGCCACGTGTCACCATGTAATTGGCCCGTTTTTTTGACTTTTTGACTTTTTCTCCCATTTGATCTCCACCACTTGATTCATCAAGTCAACATCTGATCCAAGGTTGACCATGGCTGGAAAAAATTTATTCTGATAGTGGAAAATTACCGAAATGCCCCCGGGATGGTAAAATTACGATTTTGCCCCTATACTCCGAAATGTCCCGGAATTTCATTATTTTCACTGTCCAACCTCAAATAACATCAATATAAATCAATATTACCCAATTGGGGCAAAATCCTTTCAAAAAAATTCACGTTTAGCAGTTCGGTGGTAAAATTACCATTTTACCCTTGTGCTCTAAAAACACCGAAAATCACCATTTTACACTGCTAAACATCATTTTATACTCCAAAAATCATAACTGTATGTCACATAATTATATTTGGCCCAATGTGATCAAATCTTAGTTAAAAATCTCCATAAATCAACAAATGAGAAAATGACCGTTTTGTCCTTAACCGGTCAATTTTCCCGATTGACTCCAAACTGGACCTTGAACTCTGAATCACTATTCTGACCTATTCTGTGGGTCTCAGAATTTTGAAATTCCCCTTAGAATTTCTATTAAACTAATTTGAAGCTCGATTTCACTTAATTGTACCAATAGGTACAATACCGGTTTTCTAACAACTTAGACAGGGTCTCACACCTTAGCTCTCAAAGGTTAACTCCTAGTTCATATTTCTCTATCGTGGGCCCACTTAGTATTGTAAATTAAATTTTATACTTTAGTTAATTGTAATACAATATGTATTAATATATTTTGCTCTTATGCTATAAAAACTATTCCCGTATATCTATATAAAAATTTTTTATAAGAAAATATATTATTTTATGAAATATTATTATTTTATTCTGTTAAATATAATTTTGGTTAAATTGCATGTTTTAGATATCCGATTTTGTTTCTGACTGCGAATTATGTATTATTTACTCGTAAGTAACATTTTTTCCAAATTTTAAAATTTTCGACGACGAAAAATGACTGAAATGCCCCCAGATGATGAATATTGCTTTTTGACTATTTTCGGTTCGAAATTAGTTTATATTCTTTAGAATATAAAGTTTTATAACAAATATTCACGGGGGAAGTGGAAAGCCTGGTACAAGAGCCTTGCGATGTCTCGATTTGCATTCAGGGAATGAATGCCTATCGGGGCATCGCAGCGGTTGTCACGGGCTCGATGGGAGTTTCGGGTCGTGACATATCGGCATTAATAGGTAACAAAATACATATATGTTAGTTATTAGTAGAATTATAAATACAACTAAATCATATATAAAATGTAGTAATAGAAAATTAGAACGTTTTTATTAGAAATGCAAAACTTGGTTCATCTGCCAACCATGCTTTTGAGAATGTAAGTTGTAAAATGCATCCACTTTCAACTCTATGAGATTAAATACCATTGACTCTTTCTTTTTTCCCTATGGTTGTAATGTATAAGAGATAATTCTTTTTTTCTCTTTTTTATCATGATTCAATATCTTAGAAAATATAATTAAACTACAAATATAAACTTTTTTTTAATACAATTTGAGTTTAACTTTTTAAATTCGTACATATATTATATAATTAAAATAAATAATCATAAAAAAAAAATACTCTTTTAAGTGTTTTTAGAATTTATTATGAAATCTATATTTGTGAGAATCCTTCTTTCAAAAAGATGAAACAATGATAAGGTGAGTGAAAAATCATATTTGTTATGAAATATAAATTGAAAGAATAACCACAAAAGAAAGAGAATAACTATAAAGAAAGTATTTAGAAGGAGTAAGAAGATCTTATTGAAGTGTACATTTATAAATGAAGTAAAAGGCTTATTTGTAAGCTAACAATCCTTTTAATCATAATCCTAATCTAATTCAATCTAAGAGTTCAAATCAGATTACATTTCTTATATTTAGCATGTTAAGTTGTTTGACTTGGTCTGAACTTCTTGAGTTATAATATAATGGATATTCACACATATGTTCATAACACTCCCCCTTGAATATCCATTGTATTAAGAATATGCCTCATTAGAACCTTATTAGAAAAAAACCTCATGAGAAGAAAATCCAAGTGAAGGAAAAAGATTAGATAATTCATTTCAAAGATATGCTTTTGAAATACTGTTTTATTAAAAACCTTATCAAGAAAAACCTAGTGAAAAAAACCTTGGTGAAGGGAAAAAGTACAGTGCATATTTTACTCTTCTTAGTAACTCTATTATCTAAGATATTTAAAACGATGCATTTCAATCTTTTATACTAACTTTTCAAATGTTGCAATAGGAAGGGCTTTGGTGAATAAATCTGCTAAATTGTGACTTGAACGAATTTGTTGAACACTAATATCACTATTTTATTGGAGATCATGAGTAAAAAAGAATTTAGCAAAATATGTTTTTTGCTATTAACTTTAATGTATCATTCCTGTTGGTCCCGTTGGAGTGCTAGAGGAGGTAAATAGCACTAAAAATTTTTGTTCAGCCCTTTAAAGCTTGAAGAGCACTTAATCAACTAAATGAAGGGAAGAACTAGAACTTGTTAAATTACAAGGCACCAAGTAAGAAAGGTTAAACAGAAGTGGACAATGCAAGAGTATTTATAGTGGTTCAGTTCCCTTAACTAGAGGTGAGCAAAAAACAGAATAACCGAATAATCGAATTCGATCGAAATGAGTTCGGCTTTTTAGGTTCGGTTAGTTCAGTTTTTTGGTTAATTTGGGTAAGAGAGTTCGATTAGTAATATTAGTTCAGTTCGGTTTCGGTTAAAAAAATTCCTAACCGAACTAATCGAACTTGTATAAGGGTATAATAGACATTTTATATGAAATAAAATCCTAAGCCTAAGCTAATCTCCACCGTCTCACACAGCCACAATCTTATTCCTCTTCTGCCGTCCCACACAGCCACTCCTACTCCCGATCTGCCATCCCACATAGCCACACTCCCACCCCCGATTTGCCATTCCCGATCTACCGTCCCACACAGCCACACTCCTACTCCCGATTTGCCACTCCTGATCTGCAGTCCCACTCCTAATCTACAGTCCCACTCCTAATCTACAGTCCCACACAGCCACAGTCCCACCCCGATCTGCCGTCCCATAGCACACAGCCACAGCCCGCAGTCCCACCCTAATCTACCGTTCCACAGCACACAGCCACAACCCACAGTCCCACTCTTGATCTGCAGTCCCACACAGCCACAGTCCCAAACAAATCAAATTATTTAGGGTTTTGCATACAAATAAAAAAAATTATTTAGTTCAATTTTTGGTAACCGAACCGAACTACCCGAATTAGTTCAGTTTCTGTTAGTTTGGTTATTTAGGGTCTTTAGTTCGGTTTCGATTAGTTCTTTATAAGAGTTCGGTTAGTTCGGTTATTGGATATCCGGTAACCGAATTAACCGAAAAAATCAATTGCATAGTCATACCCTTAACCTACATCCACTACCTTGATCTCTTAATCAAGGATTTTTAACCCAACTTCAATAAACCAGTGAAATTAATAGCTTCCACCAAGCTTTTACAAGATGAGTTTCTAACCCAAGCTCTAATCCCTTACAACAAGCTTTAGAATGATTCTTACACTCTAATTTTATAAGAAAAATAAGAAAAAGAAGTACAACTAAGTAACTTTAAAAGTCTAGATAGATTACAGTTAAGCTCAAACACTTTCTTTGATTTTTGCATGAAGAACAAGTGTTTTTGGTGAATAATATTTAGCTTTTTGCTCAAAGTAGCTCTTTTCTCTTCAAATCTACATTCTTTGATCGTTGGAGCTTCCTTTTATACCTAGGGAGTCATATTTTTCTATTGGAGACAATTTATAGCCGTTAGAAACAACTTTGATGCACTTCTAGCCATTATTTTATTTTTTAGTGTTTAAATTCAAAAAGGTAGCAGACTTCGGCCAATCGATTGCAGGTAGCTTTAACTGATTACAGTTTTTTTGCCTTGCACTATCCTACTGCTATATTCTCTGCTTTAACTGATTACAAGAGGCTCTAACTGATTAGGAATTCTTTGTCTTCAGACTTTTCTTTTTCAACAAACTTCCTCTAACTGGTTATGACATGCTCTAACTGATTACAAACATTCTGTTTTCACTTATCTACATAGTAGTCTTCCTCTAATTGATCAACATTTCCCTTAACTGATTGAGGCTTTACTTCTTTCAACTATAATTGATTAAAATCAGCTTTAATCTTCGAATTTTAAAGCTCTATTTTAGCTCCCTTCAATGGTCAACAATATTTTCAAATTTGTTTTTAGCACTTGAAGATACTAGGACCTTAAGCTCTAACCGATTAACATATTTCTTTTTTGCTTAAGCTTATCACACAGCTATGCCTTAGCTGATTAAAGTCCCATGATAATCAGTTGCTAAGGTTTTGTTTTTATTCATTACTTACCCTTTCCCTCTTAATTGATTAACTCTTCATTAAACTTAGCAAGCTCATTGACTTGATTTTAATTGACAACTTTGTTAGGGGTATAAAATTAAATCCTACACATTTAAATAATGAAGTTAGACATTAATGAATGAGGAATGTTTTATTATCATAAAAAACATATGGAGTCAACAATTTCTTTAACTAAGTTATGCAAGTGCTATTATCCTCATATAATATTGTTGGAATTTCCTTTTCAGTTAACAAGTTACATGTTTCTTGGATATGTTGAGTTACAAATTTTAATCAAACACATTCACAACTCCATATATGAATAAGTAACCTGTCTGAGATCAAGTCTTATGTTGATCAAATGAATATTTTGCATTTGCATAACTAATTAAATTTAATTTTGATACATTTGAGTAATATAAAACCATGTTCATTATTCCTTAAAGATATTGAAGGATATGTTTAATTCCATTCCAAAGTTTTTGAGTTGGAAAAGAACCATATCTTACTACTAAATTTACAGTAATTGATATATCAGATTGTGTATTGTCAACAAGATACTGTTGGGTGAGGGCTGATCATGCATCATAAATAAATAAAACGCAGTGAAAATAAAATTAGCAGATTTAATTGCACCTCACTTTCCTAGGATATCTTCTTTGCCAAATTGAGTAGATAATTAGATTAATAAAAAAACTATATGATCTTATCACTTTACCTAAATAACAAAGGTTGATGAATCCTTTGTTAAATCACTAAATAAACCTTTAAAAAGCTCAACCACCTCAGCCCGGTTGTTGCAAACTAAAGCTATCCAAGGAATCCTTGTACAGCCTTTAATGGTAATCCACACCAATGAATTAGAAAATCCTTCTTTGAGGATGTCAAACCTTGTTCTATAAAATAATTACGACGTCATTTACATGCTCAATAGAATGTTTGCATATTTAGGAAGTTCGAGAAATCGTTGAAAGACGATATTGCTCCAATGGTACCATTAAGTCAATTAAGCCTCGAACTAGTTCAAATAGGAATTTTAAGGTGAAATTAAGAGTTTCACAGTCCAGGGATGACTCAAAATGGTAATTCGGAGTTTGAGGATCAATTTGGAGTCAAATCAGAATTTTCACTATCTAGGGGCAAAATGATCATTTACCAACTAGGGACAAAATGGAAATTTTTAGAAAAGATTTTTTTAGCCCCATTTGACTTATTGGAGTATGATTTGAGGTTTAGAAGTGAAAAATTTTAATTTTGGTACAATTTGGAGTATAGGGGCAAAACGGTAATTTTGCACCTCTAAAGCATTTTTCTAGCACATGGTCTTCACCCATCATTATTTTTGACCCTTGAATAATGTGTGGTGGAGATTTAAAGCTTAAAAGATAAGAATTTAAAAAAATGGACCAATCATGGAATGCCATATGGCAAGTTTAAATTATTATATTATTTAACTATAAAAATCAACCCACACCACCATTTCTCTCTCATAAGGGTCAGCTTTGGCAAGAAAACAAAGGGGAAAAGAAGAACAAACCCTAGGTGGAAAGAAATTCAAGAGAAAAGTGTGGATTATCAAGGAAATCAAGTAAAAAAAGGTAAAATTTCTTGATTTTAGTTTATGAACTATTTCTGCTTTGCATTTTCCCTTAATTTCCCCGGTTGAAAAGCATGCTTTCATGGTGAATTCATGGCTGGTCAAAATGGGTATGGAGAGAGAATGATCCTCGATTGGTTTGATTTTTAGGTATGTTAGTGTTTTTAGGTGATTAGTGATGTGTAGTATGAAAACAAGTGAAGAAAACCACCAAAGGTTTGATGCCCATCAATAGCCGAATTCTCTAAGTGAATAATGAGGAAGAATAGGATGTTATTCTAGGTGATTTGATTAAGAAATAATAGTTTTGGTGTAGGAATTAATGAATTATGGAGAGAAAATTATGTAGGAAAAATCACTGAGTTAGTGCACCATTGTTGGCCGAAAGTTCAAGAAGAAAAGTGAAGATAAATTTTGCATAATTGTGTGTTAATTAGTTTGTGTTTTGGTGAATTGAGGGATTGGAAAAGAAATGGAGCAAGTTGGAGTGAAATTGGACGCATTGGCCAATTTATCGGATGAAAAATTGACTTAGGCCAATACCGGGTCTAGATGGCTACTCGTGCATTTTTCATTTCATATCATGCATATATATCGAGCCTGAAATAGCTTATGACTGTTAGACACAATTTAATTGGAATATGTGTCATGGATTATGGCTAGGTGGTGAGTCATTGGATACCGGTAAAGGATTGTACCCGCAGACTGAAAATAGGAGTATTTCTACTCCTAATACTGTGAGTGGACAATTTATCGTCTTAAATATCTAGAGTAATTATACTTGTTTGATGCTTTTATTGAATGGTGAGTTTAAATTATAAAATATTATGTTTTCCAATTAAAATGTCTTTTAATAAAAATGAGATTTATATTGGTTTTGAAATCAAATATTGTTTTGGGAAAATTGAGTATATGGAGACTGTGTTGAATTTATGATTTTATATGTTATTGAAATTGTGGCTTATGACACTATGGTAGCATGATGGCTAAATTTTTGGGGTTGGCATGAAATATATGAACAGTTTTGGATTGGTCTCGGTAGACTGGATTAAATTTTATTTGCCATATTATGCTATTGAAAATTTTGTCGGTCTAGTGGCATATTAAACGGTCACTGCAATGGTGGGGTTTTCGTGGACTGCCTATGAGAGGGGAACGGTAACCCAATTATATACTTACCTCCGAGGGGAGATGTTGGGTGAAGTATCTTCTGAGGTAAGATTTGAGTGCACCTCACGTTTGGACCACCACGTAAGAGTGAGACTCAGCCAACGCCAAGGAACGGCTGTGTGTGAGATGCAAAAACATGTTTATGGGTATAGGACATTTAACAGCCTTGGCGGTCTCAGTGGGATACCTTGACAAAGGTACCCGCGAGAATGATTCTGGCAGGGATCATGTTTAAGAAATTCATAAGCCGGGAAATTTTGATGAAAAGAAATTGTTTGGTATAGATTGAAACGAATTTTGCATTATGAACATTATTGAGATATAATGTTTTTATATTGTCTCCATCTACTCGGCTTTAGATGCTTTTGATGGTAATTGTTTACTTACTGGGATTATGTAATCTTACCCCTCTTCCTATCCATTTTTCAAGCTCAGGACCGTTTGTTGATAGTTGATTAAGACGAGAATTAATCTCAGAGTTGCATCCTAGAAAGTAAGGGTTCGTAGCCCTACACCTTCTTGGTCAATTAGGGGCCCACGTAGTATTGTAAACGAAATTTCATACTTTAATTATCTTTTTTACTATATGAATAAATTTATTTTACTCTTACGCTACAAAAGTTATTTTAGGAAGACTTTGAAAATATTGTGTTTTAAAAAAATAGAATATTTTATTTAATGTTTTTATTATATTCAAATAGCTATAATTTTACTTTAAACGAATGTTTTAGACTTCAAAATTTAATTTAAATCATGAAATATGTGTTTCCACTTACATACTACATTTTTAACGGATTTTGAAATTTTCAAAAAAAAAAAGACTAAAATACCCCTATGAGGCAAAAAAAATTTTTCATTGTTTTTGGATGGGAAAATGGTCCATATCATTTCAAAACACAATTTTAATTACTGTTGATCACAGAGGAGGTAAGAAAACTGATACGAAAGCCTTGCAAGGTTTCAGTTAGCATTCGGGGTAAAGAATATCTGACAAAACTTCACGGCGGTTATCACGAGCTCGAAGGGAGTACCGGGTCATGACAGAGGATTAGGAGTGCTATGCCTTGACAATATGCTAGTAAAGATGAGTTTCATAAACTCATAATCCATACAAAAATTTGGGACTGCACACACAAAAGAAATCAAATGAATGAAAAACTTTTTTTCTTCACTTAAGGGGTGGCAAGGCCAAAGGAATTTCTAGTGTGCCGTTCTTCTAATTTTTCAACCACTCTCTTATTTTTGTTTGGAGGCTATAGCAAGATATTTATACAATGGATTAATTTTAAACCCTAATTACAAATCTATTGTGTAATTGCTAATTAATCCAATAATTTGATTAAACAATTTAATCAAGTATTTAAGAAGCCTAGTTAACTTAATTATTTAATTTAATTAATTAGGTTCAATAACTTGATTAAACAATTTAATTAATTAAGCCCAACAACTTAATTAAAAAAATTTTAATCAATTAGGCCGAATGACTTAATTAAACGATTTAATTAATTAAGCCCAACAACTTAATTAAACAATTTTAATCAAGTACATGAGAAGCTCTTAACTTCTAATTTGATTAAGTCCAACTTAATCACCTCTCCTATTTTATTTTTAACATTCATTTTAGGTGTGTGACCCATTAGACTTTTAATATGTTGGCAATGAACTTAATACATAATTCTTAAGTCAAACTTAGAATTAGATAAATTTAAACTATAAATTTATCATTAATCAAATCAACTACCTAGAGTTCATAGACCAAGATTGGGATCTAGCAATCCATCATAGTCACCTAAATGTTAGAAGAGTCAAGATGGTTTGACTCAACCTTTCAATGATCAGCCTTTCAGTGTAATTCATTCTCTTATCATATACCCCGGAGATGATAAGAGCATGGTGCAGTATCTACTCTTATGGATCTCCATATTTACTCTTGAAGTTTGATCTTTAGCTTTATAAAGACTTATGAAACTCCTTTCATAATCTCTAAGTCACATTGGTCAAGGACTTCAATAAGCTAATATCAACCAAGAACTATTAGGATAAGTCTCTTGAATCACTTGGGGTGATGATTCCTTTCTTGACCACTCATTTGCCTTCACATGTTTTATGCTATATC
The DNA here is from genome assembly GCA_036013995.1 of Theobroma grandiflorum. NCBI lineage: Eukaryota > Viridiplantae > Streptophyta > Magnoliopsida > Malvales > Malvaceae > Theobroma > Theobroma grandiflorum. Next base: position 15,213,327 of record CP142126.1, read on the forward strand.
CAAAAGCATCATGTTTTGGCATCCTTGATTAGTGTTGTTGATTTTTCACGCAAGTGCACAAATCGTTAACATGTAGTATAGTAATGAAGTAGAGTATCGTTTCCATAGAGAATTGTTTAATTCCTACTATTAACTACTAAAATTAACACATCTTAATTTTATTCAAAAAACCAAAATTTAAAATTATTAAAAAGAAAAATTAAAACTACTAAATTGAAACTTCAATCAACTACTAGACCTAAGATTATAATATCCCTCAATACGTTATCTGTTTATTGTCTCTCTCTTTTAACTCAGTTTAATGGATTAAGTTGCTAACCTAGCCTAAATTATTTACAAGTCTCTGTCGAGTTTCTCATAAAAATATATTTCCCAATTAATTTACTATATGTCTATACAAATTAAATTGAAGAAAGATTCATTAAGTTTGTGCTCTAATTTTGGCTACGTATGGCTTATAGGTGTATGTCTACCCTATATGCAAATCAAACCACCTAATCAACTAAGTGCATTCGATCATATGCTATTCTATTCAAGGTCTACATAAATCTCTTTTATCAAGGTTTAACCTAAGTTTCCAATTCAATCTAATTGGTGATCTGGCAATTAGAAGTATTAAGAACAAAATAAAATAAATAACTTAAATCTATCAAATATAAGTAAAAGAGAAATAAATAATTTAGACTATATAATGAGTTCAATCATAATTGTAGATTAACAATTTATGTAACACCCCTACCATCGTTGGACATAAATAGGATTTTATTGATCAAATAAATTATCATTTGATGCAAATTGATGTGATAAAGGATGATTCGGAGGTAAACTGACACATAATAATGTGTTTCGAGACCAAAAAATACAAGTGAAAAATTTTAAAATAAAATAATGTTTTATTTAATAAAATAATATTAAAATATTAATATTTTATATAATATTGAAAATTAGTCATGAAAAAGGAAATATGACTAATTTAAGTGGGGCAGAAGAAATAAAGAATAATTTTGAAGGAAAACGACAAAAATCGAATGACGTGATTTTTATCGAGTACACGTAATAAAGTAAATATTTAAATATTATGGTGACACCGCGTTAGAATGCGATCTCAATATTTTGATATATATATGTGTGAAGGAAGAAGAATAGAAGGAAATTGAAATTTAATAAGTGTGGATAGGAATTAAAAATATTGGACTTAATTTTTGGAGAGCAAAGTGTTGAAGAACTCAGAAACTTTCTTGTATATGCTTTAGTATTTTTGCCATATCTCAAGCTACAGAACTCCAATTGCTAAAATTATTAGACCATTGGAAAGCTAAGAGATAGAGCTACAACTTTGATGAGATCACTTTACCCAGTTCGATCTTTAAAATAGAGAAAATCATGTTGGAATGTTGCTGGACGTGATATGTCGGGAATGAAAATTGTATGGATTGACAATTAAATTTTTGGGTCTCTTATTACATTTTTAAGTCTAATTAAATCCTAGGTTAATTAAATCTTAAATGAATATTTAGAAGGTGAAATGAGGGAATAAGATAAGCATGAAAAAAAAAAGAAATAAATAAATAAAAGAAATAAATGATGGAAGAAAAGACAAAAGGAAATAAAACAAAGAAAGTAAAAGAAATATGAGTGTGTGTGACGGATGAGAAAGGTGAAAGAACAAATAAAGAAATAAGAAAAGGCAAAAGGAGATGAGATAAGGAAAGAAGAAAGAATAGTCAAAGCAAAAGAAATGAAGGACAAAGAAATAAAATAAGAAGGAAACATCTAGAACAAGGAAGGTCGGTCAAACAAGGCAAAAGAAGAAAGAAAGAAAGAACTAAAAAGAAAGAGATAAGGTCGGCTAAGGAAGGTAGAAAAGGTGAGGAAAAGGATAAAGGAAGAGAGAAGATAGAAGAGAAAGGAAAAAGCCAAACAAAGAAAGAAGAAAAGGATGGAAGAAACAAAGAGAAACTGAGAGAGGAAACACCGTGGAACAGAGAAGAAAAAAATGGTGTGAAGGGGGATGAAAGAAGGCCGAATTTTTGCAAGCTTTTGGAGGAAAGAAAGAGCTGATTTTTGGAGGTAAGAGAGCTGATTTTGGCTACTGGAAATTGATGATTTTAGTTGCTAAAAAATCCTGCACTTAAGGCTGAAAATGATGATGAATAGTTATTAAAAATTTAACATGAAAAAGTGCAGAAAATTGAGTTGGAATTTTGTTGAAATTGTGGCTGAAATTTGTTGAGTTTTGATGCTGATTTTGAGTGCAGAAAAATGGAACTATGAGGGGTTGTGAAGCTGATTTTGAGAGGAGGAAAGGAAGAGAAGAAGTTGAGCTTGTGGTGCCATGGTGGAGAGGACGGAGGAGCCACCATTAGCGGAAGAAGAAGCCACGGTGGGAGGAAGGCCACGGGCTGGATACCGTGAAGAAGAAAAAGACATGGGAGAGAACGAAAGAAAAAGAAAAAGAAAAGAAAAAAATGAAAATGAAAGAAAAGGAAAAATAAAAAGAAAGTGGGCCAAAAGAGAAATAAAATTGGGCAAGGCCCAATGAAGAAAAAAAATTTGATAAGGCCCAATAGGAAAGATTAAATGGGCTTGGCCCAATAGGAAATTTTGAGAGGCTCATGGACAAGGTCCAATAGTTAAGAGGAGGAATGGAAAAGGCTCAATGGAACGTTTATCGAAGAGGCGAGCCGAGCGAAATACGCGATCGAGAAATGAAAATAATTATACGCATATAAAAATAGCAATGAAATATCTCGCTATTTAAAGATAGGGATCGATTTAGCGCGTAATTATCGGCGCGCTCAGTTATTTGTGGATAAGTGGTGAGCCATTTGGTACAGGTAGGAGACTGCACCCGTGGACCGAGAATAGGAGTATCTCTACTCCTAATACTATGAGTGGACAATTTATCGTCTTAAATATCTAGAGTAATTATAATTGCAAATGCTTTTATTGAATGGAGGATTTAAATCATAAAATATTATGTTTTCCAATTAAAATGTATTTTAATAAAAAATTAGATTTATATTGGTTTTGAAATCAAATATTATTTTTGGGGAAAATTAAATATATGGGGATTGGGTTGAATTTATAATTTTATATGCTATTGAAATTGTGGCCTATGACACTATGGTAGCATGATAGCTAAATTTTGGGGTTTGGCATGAAATATATGAATAATTTTGGTTTGGTCTTGGTAGACTGGGTAAAATTTTATTCGTCATATTATGCTACTGGAAATTTTATGGGTCTGGTGGTATATTAAATGGTCACTGCAGTGGTGGGGGTTTCCGTGGACTGCCTATGAGAGGGGCACGGTAACCCAATAAATTATATACATATCTCCAAGGGGAGATGATGGATGAAGTATCTCCTGAGGTAATATTTGAGTGCACCTCATGTTCGGACCACCACGTGAGAGTGAGACTCAGCCAACGCCAAGGAAAGGCTGTGTGTCATATGGGAAAACATGGTTATGGGTATGGGATAATTAACAGCCTTGGCTGTCTCAGTGGGATACCTTGACGAAGGTACTCGCGAGAATGATTCTGGTAGGGGCCAAGTTTAAGAAATTGTTTGGTATGGATCGGAACAAATTTTGAGTTATGAATATTTTTGTGATATAATATTTTTATAGAGTCTCCATCTACTCGGCTTTAGATGCTTTTGATGGTAATTGTTTACTCACTGGGATTTCATAATCTCACCATTTTTCCTATACATTTTTCAGGCTCGAGATAGTTCGTAGATAGTTGACACTGTTGAGATGTACATTTGAAGTTATGACCTTAGAGATCAAAGGTTTATCTTCTAGCACACTATTCCGAGTCGCTCCGCTGTACGTGTTATATTAGAAGTCAAGTTGTAGTCCTTTGTCTATTAAGTTGTAAACAAAATCAAAATTTTATATTTTTGTGTATAGACTAATAAATAAATAAGGAAAAAGTTAGTACTGATTTTTATATTTAAGATTTAAATCAGTATAAGAAAGTAATAATTTTATATGAAGAGTGAAAAAGGTGAATTAATGAGTAATTCAAAAAAGGCTTGTTCGAGACTTAACGGGATCTCTCGGAGGTCTCGGACGAGGGTAGCGACCGGGGAGTGGTCGTTACAATTTAGTTCCCCATGAAATCCCACTTCATCATTAAATAAAGTTTAAACAATAAAAACAAACTAAGAAAATAAAAGAATAATAAAAAATAAACTCAAGAATTATAATCTTGATCTTCCAAGTCTTATTGGATCCTTCAAAATCTTCTCAGCTTCAATGACTTTGTGGCTTGACTCTCAGCTTTCAATCTGGTGTTTTATTTCTCTTCTTAAGTCCTCTAAAAGATTATTTTTATAAGCTTTGAAGTTAGGCCAAGTTAGGTGGAAGAAGAAGTCAATTTCAACTAGAATTTCCTCATCAAACTATGTGAGTCACAACCTTGTCTAATTAAATAACAAAAACCGCAATTGCTCTAGGACTACTGTGAGACCCTGTTGACTTTGTTAAAAGACAGTATTGTACTGAGTAGTACAACTAAATTAAATCGAGCCTTGAACGAGTTTAAATAGAAATTCTAAGAGGAATTTCAAAATTCTGAGACCCATAGAATGGCTCAGAATAGTGATTCAGAGTTCAAGGTCCAGTTTGGAGTCAATCGGGAAAATTGACCGGTTAGGGACAAAACGGTCATTTTCTCATTTGTTGATTTATGGAGATTTTAGCCAAAATTTGATCACATTGGACAAAAAGATAATTATATGATATACAGTTATCATTATGGAATCATAAAATGATGTTTAGCAGTGTAAAAATTGTGATTTCCGGTGTTTTTGGAGCACAAGGGCAAAATGGTAATTTTACCACCGGAGTGCGAAATGTGAATTTTTTTGAAAGGATTTTGCCCCAATTGGGTAATATTGATTTATATTAGTGTTATTTGAGGTTGGACAGTGAAAATAAAACAATTCCGCGACATTTCGGAGTATAGGGGCAAAATCGTAATTTTGCCATCCCGGGGGCAAAACGGTAATTTTCCACCACCAGAATAATTTTTTCCAGCCATGATCATCTATGGATCAGATTTTTACTTGATTAATCAAGTGGTGGAGAAAGAATGGAAGAAAAAGTCAAAAAGTCAAAAAAAAAACGGGCCAATCACATGGTGCCACGTGGCAAGCCTTTATATTTTATTATTTAAGCCATAAAAATCAGCCTTAGCCCTCATTTCTCTCTCTAAATTCTGGAACAAAAACCGATTGAAGGGAAGAAAAGAAGAACCAAGGAGAAAAACATAAAACCTAGCCAAAAATCCATAGATTTCAAGTGTTTTTCAAGATTCAAGCAAAACAAAGGTAACTTTTCTTTAGATTTACTCTAACCCTAGCTTACCTATGCTTTTGTTCTTGATTTCCATGCTTGAACATTGAGATATCATGAAGAGTTTAATTCTGAAAAATGGGTATGAGTATGGATTTGATGTTGGATTGGATTGAATTTAAACTATGTTGGTGTTTAATGGTAGTTAAGCATGATTATGGACAAAAATGGAAGAAAGAAATTGAATCTCATGGTGGTTCTTTGTTAGGCCGAACCTAGGGTGGAGAGTGCATGAGGAAAATTGGTTCATTTCAAATGAAATGGTTTCATTTGAAATGAAGGAAATTAGAAAATGACAAATGCAAGTGAAAAATGTAGTAGAAAAATTTTCAGTGCTAATGCACTGTATTGGCCGAATTTTTCTATAAAGAAATGGAAAATATTGAATGTTGAAATTGGCACTAATTACATGATGTGGGATGAATTAAGCTATGAGAAAAAGAATGGTGCAATTTGGAATCAAATTGGACATAATAGCCGATTAATCGGGTAATCGGTCGAGATTAGGCAATACCGCGTTAAAGTGATAATCGGACGCATTTTTGCCTTTGAGTATCATATGTGAGCAATTTAAATTAGTTTATATTAGTTGGGGACAATATAGTAAATTCTCTAATTTTATTCTGTGTCAAGGTGGTGAGAAGTCCGAGAAAGGCAAAGGAATCGTGATTGAGGATTTTTAATTTGATAGCATCCGGAATCCGGATTTGTGAGAAGGTGAGTGAACTTGCATTTCAAACTATTTGGGGAATGCAAATTGTATTGATGTGGATAATTAAATGATTTATCCAAAGTTTTTAAAAATACGTGCCGGGAACAAGCCCTTGATAAAAATGATTTTTGTGTGGTAAATATGTGTTATGCATGAAAGCATAAAAATATGTGTTATGCATGAAGGCATAGAAAATATGTATTATGCATGAAAGCATAAAAATATGTGTTATGCATGAAGGCATAGAAAATATGTGTTATGCATGAAAGCATAAAAATATGTGTTATGCATGAAGGCATAGAAAATATGTATTATGCATGAAAGCATAAAAATATGTGTTATGCATGAAGGCATAGAAAATATGTATTATGCATGAAAGCATAAAAATATGTGTTATGCATGAAGGCATAGAAAATATGTGTTATGCATGAAAGCATAAAATTATGTGTTATGCGTGAAGGCATAAAAATTATGTGTTATGCTTGAAAGCATGAAATTATGTGGTATGCATGAAGGCATGAAATATTATTTATTTGATGTGAAATTTGAGTGTGATAAATGTGTACATTGTGATGATGTTTACATGGATGGTTGAGAAGTGTTGTGAAAGTGTTACCACCGTGCACGTGTGAAGAAGGAAAATGCATATGCCTGAATGGTATGCATAGTGGGGACGGCGATACGTAACGCCCACTAATTCCTTGAAATTCAGAATTTAGTAAAGTGGGGACGGCGATACGTAACGCCCACTATTTACTAAAAGAAATTCTGAAAGCTGAGCAAAGTGGGGACGGCGATACGTAACGCCCACGATTCCTGGCAATGTTCACGCATGAACTTTGGTGAAGCGTGATTTGCTGTCCAGGAGCTTGGCAGCGATGCTGAGTGATACCGCTTGCCGAGTGCTCTGATACTCCAGCCATGTGCTCGATGTGAGAGTTGCACATGAGCTGGTGAGATTGAGTGATATTGAGTAAAAGTGGGGACGGCGATACGTAACGCCCACTATTTACTAGAAATTGAGAATTGAGTAAAAGTGGGGACGACGATACGTAACGCCCACTATTTACTAAAAATTTTGAAAGTTGAGCAAAGTGGGGACGGCGATACGTAACGCCCACGATTCCTGGAAACTATCACTCGTGAACATTGGTGAAGTGTGATTTGTTGTCCAGGGGCTTGCAGGGACGGCGATACGTAACGCCTGCGAGTGCTCAAATAAATGTGTTTGTGTACATATATGATTGATTATGTCCTTGAGTATATATGTGTGAAATTGAATATTATTTAATTATAAATTAAATTGAATTAAGGGGTAGGGTTTGATAATAAATTGGATCAAAATGATTGTGTTCCAAAATGTGTGCATATATGTATATATGTTGTGCATTGATAGATAATGTTGTGTAATGATTATAACCGTACGTGTGAATGATGATTTGGGGCTCATAGAGGATAGGATTGCTGTGTGATCTCTTATCCATGAGTGAATGATGATAAGGGACTTATAGTTTGGAAGGGATGTTGAGTGATACCCCTTACCAATTGATTTCTGTCTATGAACATGGAAGGGATGCTGAGTGATACCCCTTACCAATTGATTTCTGTCTACTAATTTGGAAGGGATGCTGAGTGATACCCTTTACCAAATGATTTCCGCCCATGAGTTTGGAAGGGATGCTGAGTGATACCCTTTACCAAATAATGTTTGCCCAAGAACTTGGCGGCAAAGTTGAGTGATACTGCTTGCCAAGTTCCTTGATAAATGTTTTTCCACTAAGGATAGTGAATATTAGCAGTGTATATGATTGCTTATGTATTTGTGTATATATGTGATTGTATGGTATGCGAATTGTTTGAAATTGAAGATGAAAATATTTCAATGACGTTAAATATGATTGTCATGCATCTGTGTATATCAACATGATGCCTATATGTATTATTGAGAAATTATGTGAAATTGAGTGTACTGAATCTGTGTACCTTGTATTATGCTGATATGCATTATTAATAAATTATGGTGAAATTGATGCAACCGTGCATGTGCGGAGTGGGAAGTGCAATGCCGGTTGAATGATAAAGAGTGTGATAATTACGACCGTGCATGTGCGGAGTGGGAAGTGCAATGCCGGTTGAATGATAAAGAGTGTGATAATTACGACCGTGCATGTGCGGAGTGGGAAGTGCAATGCCGGTCTAATGATAAAGGTTGTGATAATTACTACCGTGCATGTGCGGAGTGGGAAGTGCAATGCCGGTAATGATGTATGAGTTGAGAGTATAGTAGAGTGGAGGAAAAGATGGGACAATGAATGAGATAGAATAATTGGTGAATTAAATTGTACGTGGTACATATGCATATATAAATTGTACGGGTTGTGAAACCCTTATTATTTGACGGTTTGTAAACAACCGTCGATTTACTACTTTGATAGAATGATGAGTGTGAATTCAAGGATGTTTAATCCTTGAATGCATAACAAATTCCTGGGTAAGGGAAAAAGGGTTTGAAATATTAGTTAGTTGAAAATGGCCTTATTTTCAACCAGTGCATCATGATTGACAAATCTTCTGATGAGATTACTTGTTCCCTTCTAATATTCACTCACTGAGTTTCGTACTCACGTTTTCAAAAATTCATGTTTTCAGATCAAGAGACTGTTGGGCTCTAGATCGAGGAGTCCCCATAGTGCATCTCCTGGGTATGTGTCTGGCATCCGCTAGTGATTCCTTTTGTGGTAAATGTCTCCGCTGGAAATCTTGGGTCCTTTGTATTGTAAATACAATCTAATTATGTGAATATGTGTATGTAATGTAAATTGCTAAATACATGACTGGTATAGTGCATGTATATAAATGTTGAAAATGCCATTGTTAAATGGCTTTGTATGCACACAGGATGCATTACGTGTGAATGCCTCACACGAGTATACGTTGAATACAGTAAGTAAAGTAAGAGAAAATAGGCTTGCTTAGGCTTAGTGAGCTATGCTCATTGGGTCCTTGCGCCGGTCATGGCCCGGGAATTGGGTCGTGACAACTACAGTAGTGTGTCAACTTCGACAAGATTTTTGACCATCTTTTAAGTAGAACTGGGCAAAGTGGTTAACATGAAAATTGTAGCTTTTTCTCTTATCTTTCCAATGGTATAAGAATCACTTTATTTGTAGTTTATAGAAAAAGTTATGACTAAAATACCAAAACATGTGCAGTGGAAGTCTACACCTTAAAATTACTTTCCTTTTTCCATTGAAATACTTCTTTCAAACACCTACAAAAATACAAATAAATTAATAACAACCTATCTTATCCACATTAACACCAAATTTAAGCATAAAATTAACTAAGATTAGATTGACTCTTTTAAATTAACTAATTTAAAATAATTAAATAAAATCTACTAATTTTTATGCATTACTGCAAGAACTAAGCTAAAGTATTATCAAAATTAAGCCAAAATAACTTTATATTGGAGAGTTATCAATTAGGCACTCGTAAGGATGAAATCAAAGCATAGCACTCTACATATAAGACAACTTGGTGTCTCAAGTCTAAAGAGTATTTACACAACTAACATATGAGAAGTATTGTATAGACACTTGAGTGAAATACCAAATTCAATTCTCGCGGTGGGTTATGTTTAGTGAACTTGCTCTCCTAGGCAAGCACCTACATTCTAGTTCCAAGTATCTTTTTACTTCAACCAATAAGATCGATTGCTTACTTCTTAAGTATCATTGTGGCAAACTTGGGTATTGGAGGAGGAACTGCACTGAGTACCTAGTTATTGTGAGAACGAAAAAGAAGCATACTAAAGTTTTTGATAAACTTGGTAATTTTGGACACGGCACGTTAACACGACAAGAGAAGACACAAGTTAAACAGGTTTTGGTTTAATCTTAACGTGTTTCGTGTCTAATCGTGTCTGACACGTTAAGACATGAAAATTTTCGTGTTTTAACATGTCAAACACGACAAACACGTTTAACAAGTTTACTTAATTGTGTTATTGTGTTTAAATGTGTATATGTGACACGTTTACTTAATCGTGTTATCGTGTTTAAACGTGTATACATGACACGTTTACTTAATCGTGTTATCATGTTTAAATGTGTATACGTAACACATTTATTAACCTATTAAAAATTAATAGTTAAAGACTATTTTAACCTCATATAAATAATTTTAAATTATTATTTTAATAAGTTTTTTTAATTTTATAAAGGTAATAATGTAATTATTATGATTGAAAATTAAGAATGATTTTTTATATTATTAGTATTTGAAGGTTATATGCTAATGATATATTTTATCATATTATATGATAATGAATTTTATGTATGTTATTTATATTAAATTTTATTATATTTGATGTTATTATTATTTTTGTTTTGTTATAATTTTTTTATAATTATAAATTTTAAATTTAAATAATCAAATTATATTTAATTGTAAATATTTTTATTTAATCATGTTAAAGGTATTAATCGTGTCGTGTTGTGTTACACGTTTATTAAATGTATACGTGTATGTGTTTCACGTTTAAGACATGAATATTAAACGTGTCATGTTCGTGTTTAACCTTAACGTGTTTCGTGTCTAATCGTGTCTGACACGTTTATGACACGAAAACATGAATTGTCATGTCTAGTTTCTGATTCAAGTACCATTTGCTGAATAATTACACTTTATATATTAAAGGTATATGATATCTCAAAGTTGGTTCATATATGTTTGACATATTACAAGGACCAAAGATAATGATGAGTAGGATCTTGGTTGAGAAGGTGACCACATGGATGGACCACCTAAATCATTAAATGCTACATTAGATAATTAAACTCTTATTTATTTTGACATGTTGGATAATTTATTGGGATGTTTTTGAAACATTAATTATGTTATTGCCATGGGAATGGCTGGCGAAACATTGGCCTTTAGCATTTGGATGTGGAAGCTTATATGTTTCAAGTTTGAATAATTATTTGGAATAATTATGTCATATTTAATTATCGATGCTTCATGTTTATCCTTGCAATGATATTTGATTAATTATGAATTATGTTCAATTGATCAAAAGGTTGAATATTGATTCATATAAAATGAAACTTTCTTAAGAACAAAACATAAAGATGAATGTTCAAGAAAGAAAACAACTTCATGTTGTGATATGATTTGGTCCATATCTCTCCAACATATAAAGCCCATTATGATATTTCAAACTAATATGATTCCAAGCATACATTGAGATGTATATATGTGTGTGTGTGTGTATGTAACATCATGGAATATTCAAAAAAGTTTGAATATTACTCTTACAAAGGATCTTGGATTTAGTTGGAGCACAATGACAATAAAAAAAAAAAAAAGGCCAAATGGCATAACATAGAGTGACATATGCATATGATAGATACAACAGAGTCTGGTTGGAATGGTTCCAAGAAGTAAAAAGAGACTATACGTGTATATAAATAAAGTTATATACATCCTATTAAAAAGAGATCCTATTAAAAAGAGCTCTAATAGGAAGATATTTAGATTGTTAGTCCATGGGACTGATAAAGGATTTTGAACATTGTTAATGTAACAATGGAGCCACACTAGTAAAACCTGGGTCTCATTGGATCTAGATATAAGAATATGACATTATGTGATGCATGGACATCACAAAGACAAATTAAAGCAATTAACCACATTGAAGGGCACAAACGACTCTACATGGAAACTTGATTGCTAGATGGATTGAATCTACATACAATTAGGTAGTAATCGGCTTTGTGCTAGTGGGAGATGTTGGGATAAGCCTTGTAGCTAATTGGGATTGGTTAAGATTTGATCCCAATCATGCAACAATATCATTCGTGTTGAATGATTAGAGGTTTTCCTTCATCAATAAGATGTTAATTATAAAAGGTTATCTGTCTAATTGGATGAAGTCCATGAGATTAATATGCCTTGCAAGGGAACTGTAATGAGTTACAGTTATGAGATTCCATTACAATTAACGTCTTATTGATGAAGAAAAATCTTTAATCATTCAACATGAATGATATTGTTGCATGATTGGGATCAAGTCTTAACCAATTCCAATTGGTTGCAAGGCTTATCCCAACAGATATATCAGTGCTCCAATTACATTAAGATATATTACTTTAGGTGCAAAAAGTACTTCATCATCCTTACGAGGTTGAAAAGGGTTTTTTTATATATCTAGTGACCTTACAACCATTGATGAACTCAATGGATATGCTTTGTCCATATAGAATTATTTTAGCACTTTTGTTATATAATTTGATTAACGAACAAAAATTTCATTTGTTAAATGCTTAATCTGAAAACTCAAACAAAACTTTGTTTTTCTAAGGTCTTTCATCTCAAATTCTTTCTTTAAGTAATCTATGGCTTTTGGTAACTCTTCGAGAGTTTCAATAATATTCAAGTTATTAGCAATTATGACAATTTCATATCTAAATCTTTTAATAAAAACACATGGGTATCTAAGATCATTTTTCTAACATTCTTTTAATAAATATTCACTAAGGCAACTATACCATATGCATTTGGATTGCTTTAATCTATATACAGATTTATTTAATTTGATCGAATCAATTTCTCGAAAATTCAAATTTTGTACTTCAGGCAACTTAATCATTTAGGGATTTTCATATAAATATCATTATTAATTGAGCCATATAAATAAGTCATAGCTACATTCATTAGATACATTTCAATCTTTTCATGTATTACCAGACTAATTACATATCGAAATGTAATTGCATCTTTCACAATAGAATATGTCTCTTCATGATCAATACCAAGTCTTTGGGTAAAACTTTATACAACAAGCTATGCTATATATCTCATAATTTTATTTTTCTCATTTCGTATTCACATAAATATCCATTTATATTCCACTGATTTTACACTATTTAGTGTATGGACTACAAGTTCAAAAACTTCATGTTTTGTAAGTGAATTCAATTTCACCTTGATTGTGTCTTTCCTCATTGGTTTCCTCTAGAGTTTCTATTTCCTTTTTCTGACCATTTTGTATATTTGCTCTTTTTCTTTTCGAGAATTTTATCTTTAGAATTGATTAGTCTCTCATGCTTTTAGTGTGCCTTGTCTTATAGGGATATCAATTCTAATAGAAACTTTTGCAACTAGTACATGAGATTTAGTTATTCTTTTTAGGTTAGTAAATACATTTAGCAACTGATTTGCTATATTTTACAAATGAATTATATTTTGAACTTCAAGTTCACATTGATTTGTGCAAGGATCAAAACTAGAAAATGATGATACATTCCAAGATATTTTCTTTTCCAGCTGCTTATTTTCTCTTTTTAATATTTAAAAAATTGTTTCATCAAAATGACGATCGACAAACCTTACTATGCATAAATCTCTTATAAATTGTTTTAAATATTTAATGATAGCTGGAGATTTGTATCCAACATACATTTTTAACCTCTTTGAAGACTCATCTTTGCGTGTCGTGGTGGAGCAATTTGAACATATATCGCACATTTAAAAATTTTGAGATGGGAAATATTTATTTTCTAACCATAAACCAATTGTATAAGAGAAAATTTATAATAACGCGTTGGTTTAATGCATACAAGTGTTATTGTATCTAAAATGGCATACCCACAAATCAAAATTAAGAGTTTAGATTTCGTAAACAAAAGTCGCATATCTCATGTAGACAAGAGAAACGTATATTGTAAGAGTCGACGCTATAGACTCACAGAATACTAGACATAACTCTCAAGCATAATGTGGGTAAATAGACAAAGAATTATATGCGGGTTTCTTATTCTGGGTTTGTGCTTGAATACACAAAACAAAAACAAGATTTCTACATATGACTTCAAACATTCTGCTGACAACCAAAGAAAACTTAGGACTTTATGAACCTCAAGCTCTGATACCAACTTTGTCACATCCTATTTTGTGGTTGGATAGACTGACGCATGGACCCAAATGGGTATAACCCACTAGGCCCAAGCAAGCCTCATTCCATTTATTCCTTAAACATTCATAATCATGTAAGGAAACATACATTAACCATCCATGAGCATACATTGTGAAAACATGCATACAAACATAACCAACAATATATGGTTATGTGTAACACCTAACCCTAAATTATCTGTGACAGGTCATTCACATGCATTGGACAGCATGTTGGTATATTGAATTGCCCCGGAAAACAAGTTAAATGACAATATTTGTCACGACCCAATTCCTGGGCCATGACCGGCGCAAGGACCCAATGAGCATAGCTCACTAAGCCCAAGCAAGCCTATTTTCTCTTACTTTACTTATCGTACCACTGTGTGATGCATACACACGTAATGCACCCAAAGTGCATACAGCGCCAATTAATAATGGCATAACTAACCATACATACACACACCTTTTCCCGGGTGTGAACACAGCCAAATCACAATGGCATTATCAACATTAATATACATGCACTATACCAGTCATGTATTTAATGATTTACATTACATATACATATTCACATAATTAAATTATATTTACAATACAAAGGACCCAAGACTTCCAGCGGAGACATTTACCACAAAAGGAATCACTATCGGATGCCAGACGCATACCCAGTAGATGCACTATGGGGACTCCTCGATCTAGAGCCCAACAGTCTCTTAATCTGAAAACATGAATTTTTGAAAACGTGAGTACAAAACTCAGTGAGTGAATATTAGAAAGGGAACAAGCAATCTCATCAGAAGATTTGTCAATCATGATGCACTGGTTGAAAATAAGGCCATTTTCAACTAACTAATATTTCAAACCCTTTTTCCCTTACCCAGGAATTTGTTATGCATTCAAGGATTAAACATCCTTGAATTCACACTTATCATTCTATCAGAGTAGTAAATCGACGATTGTTTACAAACCGTCACATAATAAGGGTTTCACAACCCGTACAATTTATATATGCATATATATATCATGTACGATTTCATTCAACAAGCATTGCATTTCACTCATTATCCCATCTTTTTCTCCATTCTGCTGTACTCTCCACTCATACATTATTACCGGCATTGCACTTTCCGCTCCGCACATGCACGGTTGCATCAATTTCACCATAAATTATTTATAATGCATATCAGCATAATACAAGGGTACACAGATTCAGCACACCCAATTTCACACAATTTCTCAACAATACATATAGGCATCATATAGATATACACAAAGACACAAGCAATTATATACATTGCCAAGTCTTCGCTGTCCTTGGTAGTATAAAGAAATAACTATCGGAGTACTCGATAAGGGTTATCACTCAGCATTAATCACTCAAACATGGGGGTCATTCAGCATCCCATTTTACACATAGGCTTGGGGATCGCTCCGCGTTCCATTCTACACACAAGCATGGGGATCACACAGCATCCCATTCTACACACATGCATGGGGATCACTCAGCATCCTATTCTACACACAGGCATGGGGATCACACAGCATCCCATTCTACACACAAGCATGGGGATCACATAGCATCCCATTCTACACACAGTCATGGGGATCACACAGCATCCCATTCTACACACAGTCATGGGGATCACACAGCATCCCATTCTACACACAAGCATGGGGATCACACAGCATCCCATTCTAAGTTCATAGACAGAAATCAATTGGTAAGGGGTATCACTCAGCATCCCTTCCAAATTAGTAGACAGAAATCATTCGCTCATGGATAGGAGATCACACAGCAATCCTATCCTCTATGAGCCCCAAATCATCATTCACACGTACGGTTATAATCATTACACAACATTATCTATCAATGCACAACATATATACATATATGCACACATTTTGGAACACAGTCATTTTGATCCAATTATTTCCCAACCTTTCCCCTCATTTAATTTAATTATTAATTGAATTAACATTCAATTTCACACGAAATCACACAATTATCACCATTCTCTCACCAGCTCATGTGCACCTCGTGCACTAACAATATCACTCAATCTCACCAGCTCATCGCTGGAGTCATAATCATCATGTGCACCATGTGCACTCACCAGCTCATGTGCACCCCCACATCGGGCACATAGCTAGAGTCATCATCATGTGCACCATGTGCACTCACCAGCTCATGTGCACCCCCACATCGGGCACATAGCTAGAGTCATCATCATGTGCACCATGTGCACTCACCAGCTCATGTGCACCCCCACATCGGGCACATAGCTAGAGTCATCATCATGTGCACCATGTGCACTCACCAGCTCATGTGCACCCCCACATCGGGCACATGGCTGGAGTATCAGAGCACTCGGCAAGCGGTATCACTCAGCGTCGCTGCCAAGCTCCTGGACAGCAAATCACGCTTCACCAAAGTTCATGCGTGAACATTGCCAGGAATCGTGGGCGTTACGTATCGCCGTCCCCACTATGCATACCATTCAGGCATATGCATGTTCCTTCTTCACACGTGCACGGTGGTAACACTTTCACAACACTTCTCAACCATCCATGTAAACATCATCACAATGCACACATTTATCACACTCAAATTTCACATCAAATAAATAATATTTCATGCCTTCATGCATACCACATAATTTCATGCTTTCATGCATAACACATAATTTTATGCTTTCATGCATAACACATATTTTCTATGCCTTCATGCATAACACATATTTTTATGCTTTCATGCATAACACATATTTTTATGCTTTCATGCATAACACATATTTACCACATAAAAATCATTTTTATCAAGGGCTTGTTCCCGGCACGTATTTTTAAAAACTTTGGAAAAATCATTTAATTATCCACATCAATACAATTTGCATTCCCCAAATAATTTGAAATGCAAGTTCACTCACAGGTGTCGAAAAATCCGGATTCCGGATGCACTCGGATTAACAGTCCTCAATCACGATTCCTTTGCCTTTCTCGGACTTCTCACCACCTTGACACAGAATAAAATTAGGGAATTTACTATATTGTCCCCAACTAATATAAACCAATTTAAATTGCTCACATATGATACTCAAAGGCAAAAATGCGTCCGATTATCACTTTAACGCGGTATTGCCTAATCTCGACCGATTACCCGATTAATCGGCTATTATGTCCAATTTGATTCCAAATTGCACCATTCTTTTTCTCATAGCTTAATTCACCACAAAACATTCAATTAATGCCAATTTCAGCATCCAACCTTTTCCATTTCTTTATGGAAAAATTCGGCCAATGTAGTGCATTAGCACTGAAAATTTTCCTACTACATTTTTCACTTGCATTTGTCATTTTCTAATTTCCTTCATTTCAAATGAAACCATTTCATTTGAAATGAACCAATTTTCCTCATGCACTCTCCACCCTAGGTTCGGCCTAACAAAGAACCACCATGAGATTCAATTTCTTTCTTCCATTTTTGTCCATAATCATGCTTAACTACCATTAAACACCAACATAGTTTAAATTCAATCCAATCCAACATCAAATCCATACTCATACCCATTTTTCAGAATTAAACTCTTCATGATATCTCAATGTTCAAGCATGGAAATCAAGAACAAAAGCATAGGTAAGCTAGGGTTAGAGTAAATCTAAAGAAAAGTTACCTTTGTTTTGCTTGAATCTTGAAAAACACTTGAAATCTATGGATTTTGGCCTAGGTTTTATGTTTTTCTCCTTTGTTCTTCTTTTCTTCCCTTCAATCGGTTTTTGTTCCAGAATTTAGAGAGAGAAATGAGGGCTAAGGCTGATTTTTATGGCTTAAATAATAAAATATAAAGGCTTGCCACGTGGCACCATGTGATTGGCTCGTTTTTTGACTTTTTGACTTTTTCTTCCATTCTTTCTCCACCACTTGATTAATCAAGTAAAAATCTGATCCATAGATGATCATGGCTGGAAAAATTATTCTGGTGGTGGAAAATTACGGTTTTGCCCCCGGGATGGCAAAATTACGGTTTTGCCCCTATACTCCGAAATGTCCCGGAATTGTTTTATTTTCACTGTCCAACCTCAAATAACACTAATATAAATCAATATTACCCAATTGGGGCAAAATCCTTTCAAAAAAATTCACATTTCGCACTCCGGTGGCAAAATTACCATTTTGCCCTTGTGCTCCAAAAACACCAGAAATCACAATTTTTACACTGCTAAACATCATTTTATGATTATGGGATCATAACTGTATGTCATATAATTATTTTTTGTCCAATGTGATCAAATTTTGACTAAAAATCTCCATAAATCAACAAATCAGAAAATGACCGTTTTATCCCTAACCGGTCAATTTTCCCGATTGACTCCAAACTGGACCTTGAACTCTGAATCACTATTCTGAGCTATTCTATGGGTCTCAGAAATTTGAAATTCCTCTTAGAATTTCTATTTAAACTCGTTCAAGGCTCGATTTAATTTAATTGTACTACTCAGTACAATACTGTCTTTTAACAAAGTCAATAGGGTCTCACAATATTGACCCTAATGGTATGGTTAAGTTAAATAAGTCTTGGATCAGTTTAAACAGAGAATGGAGAATGAATTCGAGAAAACTAAAACCCATGAATTGACTTAAAACAGTGATTCGGAGTTCGAGGTTCAGTTTGGAGTTAATCGAAAAAATTGACCGATTAGGGACAAAACGGTCATTTTTCAATTTCAGGACAAAATGGAGATTTTTAATAAAGATTTTGATTTTTAATGACCAAGAATAATTATATGGAATATAATATGATTATTGGAGCATAAAATGAAGTTTAGCAGTGAAAAAGTGTAATTCTCGATATTTTTGGGACACAAGGGTAAAATAGTAATTTTGCCACTAAAGGTCAAATCGAGAATTTTTAAAGAAGATTTTGGCCCCATTTGATTTAGATTGATTATTTAGACTAGTTAAAACATAATTTGAGGTTGAAAAGTGGAAAGAAAATGCAATTCCGGTACATTTTGGAGTATAGGGGTAAAATGGTAATTTTACCACCGAGGGATCAAATTTAATTTTTTGAGAGAATTTAGATCAAATTTGATAAATTGGAGTGTGGTATGAGTTTGAGGAGTGAAAAATATGCCTTGTGGTAATTTTTCAATTTTTGGGGCAAAAAATGTAATTTTGTACTTTTTCGGGGGTAAAAGTGTAATTTTGAAAAATTACACCACCAAAATTTTTGGAATGGTCCAGAAATTTCTGGAAAGCTGAATGGATAAGTGAGGAAACTTATGGTGGAAATTGAAATAAAATGAGTGGCTAGAAAAAAAAAGAGAATTAATAAAATGTTAAAAAAAATTAATAAAATAATATTTTTTATTAAGGCCTTTAAAAAGTCAAATTTCAGCCTTCATCTTCCTCTCCAAGCCATGCAAGCAAGGGAAAGGAGAAAAAGAAAAACCCCAAACCCTAGGTCAAGATTCAAAGGGAAAACAAGAAAATTCAAGAATTCAAGCTAGAAAAAGGTAAATTTTCTTGATTTTTCTTGTGATCTAGCTTACCCATGCTTTATTTTATCAATTCCATAGTTAAATTTCATGGTTTCTTAAGGGTTTCTTGGCTGATCAAAATGGGTTTAGAGAGAGAATGATAATGAATTTGGTTGGTATTGAATTATGTTAGTGTTTTAGGTTAGTATAACATGTTAGTAAGCAAAATTAGCAAAGAAATAATTGTTTCCCATTTTTTCTAGCCTAGGTTGAATTTTAGAGAGAGAAATTAGTTGCTGAAATGATGCTTAATTGAGGTATTTTGATGAATTATGATGAATTATGGATATAGGAAATTAATGAAAATTTTCGGAGCAAAAATCAAAATTTTTACCCACTAGGGGTAAAATCGTAATTTTCAGTCTAGGACTAATACATTGACCCATATTCACTGTAATTGAACATTATGGATAGAATTGAACTATTAGAAAGTGAAATGGGTAAAATCGGAATGTAATTAAGGTTTTAGCAATTTAGACGTGTGTAGGCGAGTTGGTCGGACTCCGTGATTTGATGATTGTCCAAACCATTTTTATCCAATTTCCAAGTATGTAGAGCTTGAAATAAATTATATTGGTTGGACACAAATAATAGAATTTTGTGTCGCGAATCGTGTATAGGTGGTGGGCTCCCGGACACGGGGAAAAATATAAGGTGTAGTGGAAATTAAAACAGGAGTATCGTGCACTCCTGTGACGAGGTGAGTGGATAATTTACCGTTTTCAATATCTAAAGTAGTTTTATTTGGTTATGTGCTATTAAAATAAATTGAATTTTATAAATATTTTTTTTTTAAATCGAAAAATCAATTTAATAACACTGAGTATGTGGAGACCGAGCTAAATTTGTGTTTATGTGTTTAAATTGAAATTATGGCTTATGATCTTGGTGAGCATGCTTGGCTGGTTTATTGTGTTAAAATTGCATAAATTACTGTTTGCCGTGTAGGCTGGCTAGTATTAAAATGGCCTTGTCATGCTGTTGGATTATTCTTTAAAGTTGGTGGTTTATAATTAATAAAACATTGCAATGAGGGTTACCGTGGATTGCCTTTAGGAGGAGCACGGAAAAACCAGATTAATTGTTACCTCGGTCGTAGAGGTGAGTAGGGTAACTCCCGAGGTAATGTTATGATTCACTTCACGTTAAACCACCACGTGAAGATAAGTTTAGCCAATGCCAAGGATCGATTGTATCTGAAAAATTAGGAAATTCTAACAGCCTTGGCGGACTCAATTGGATGCTCTGATCAAGTATCCGCGAGAATGAGATTTGGCTTAAACCTGAATTTTTATAAATAAAACACAAGCCTTGTATTTTGTTAAATAAGATTGCTTGATACAATTGTATTAAATTGGTGCTATGAACTACATGATAGCATTGCGTTTTATTTATATTGTCTTCATCTACTCGACTTTAGATGTCTAGATGGTAATTATCTAACTCACTGGGTTGTAAAACTCACCACCCTCTCTTCCCCCTTTCAGGCTCGAGACTACGAATAAACACTCGGAGTGCACATAGAGGCTTAATCGAAGTCGTGTCTTTGTATACAAAGGTACATAGTTTTACATAGTAGGGCCATGTGTCATTGTAAACTGATTTGTATATTTGAATATGCACATGTTATTATGTATAACTTTATTTTACCTTTACGTTCAGAAAACTGGATTCTGAAGTTTTTTAACAAAACAAAAGACGAAAGTGCTCCTATGTGGAAAATGGTGTATTTTGATAGTTTCGATACGAAACTTAAATTTTATTCTCTGAAAAATGTTTCTTGGAAATTAATAACCACAAACGAAAATGGAAAACTGGTACGAGATGCCTTGTGAGGTCTCGATAGAGTACTCGAGGATTGGGTGCTTATCGAGACATCGCGATAGTTGTCACGGGCTTGATGGGAGATTTCGAGGCGTGACATTATGAAACTTCACAACATAAACAATGTAAGTGCAATCATCTCATATATCATCAGAGTGCCATAATATCATACCCAACACCTTAAAAACATTTATCAACACCCTTGGGTGTCCATGTATGTAAAACCCAAATCAATAAAATACTTACCATGTCCTCTCTGTGCTTGACAACATGTTGGCATACTCGGGTATCTCGAAAAAACATTAAAAGTCAGTATTGCCCTTAGAGGTACAGCGAAGCTGAATTAAACCTTGAACTAGATAAAATAGGGATTTTAAAGATGAAATTGAAAATTTTACAGTCCAGGAATATCTTAAAATGATGATTCGGAATTCGAAGGCTGATTTAGAATTAATCAGGAATATTGACTACTTAGGGGCAAAATGGTAATTTTACCACCCGAGGATAAAATGGGAGTTTTTAGAAAAGATTTTGATCCCAATTGACCAAGATTGATTATTTGGAGTATAACTTGAGGTTTAGCAGAGAAAAATTTTAATTCTCGGTATTTTTGGAGTATAGGGGTAAAACGGTAATTTTACCACTCTGGGGGCAAAATCTTAATTTTACACCACTAGCACTCTTCAAGACCTAGGAATTTATTTATTATTAGTGTGGATAAATATGACATTTGTGTGGTGGAGAAATAAAAAGAAATGATAAGAATTTAAAATTATGGACCAATTAAAGCATGCCATGTGTCAAGCCTTTATTATTTTATTATTTTCTTTATAAAAAGGCATAAAACCAGCCCATTTCTCCCATAATGGTCGGCCAAACAAGAGGAGAAGAGAAACCAAGGAAGAACAAACCCTAGGTGGGGAAAATTCAAAGGAAAAGTGTGAAAATTCAAGGAATCAAGCTAGGTCAAGTGAAATTTCTTTACTTTTACTTGAGAACTTGTCAAACCCTACTCTATAAAATAATTACGATGTCATTTACATGCTCAATAGAATGTTTGCATATTTACGAAGTTCGAGAAATCGTTAAAAGACGATATTGCCCCTAATGATACTATTAAATCGATTAAATCTCGAACAAGTTCAAATAAGGATTTTAAGAGTGAAATTAAGGATTTCACAGTCCAGGGATTACTCAAAATAGTGATTCGGAGTTCGAGGTCCGATTTGGAGTCAATCGGGAAAATTGATCGATTATGGACAAAACAGTCATTTTGCCATTTAAGGACAAAATGGAGATTTCTATAAAAGATTTTGATCACATTTGACCAAGATTAATCATTTGAAGTATAATAAGATTATTTGGAGCATAAAATGAAGTTTGGCAGTGATAAATTTAATTTCTTGGTAGTTTTGGAGTACAAGGGCAAAATGGTAATTTTACCGCTTGAGGATAAAACGGGAATTTTTAAAAAAGATTTTAGCCCTATTTGATTAAGATTGATCAATTGAAGTATTATTTGAGGTTTAAAGGTGAAAATAATGTAATTTCGGTACATTTCATAGTATAGGGGTAAAGTCGTAATTTTACCACCAAAGGACAAAAGTTGAATTTTCAAGAGGAATTTGATCAAATTTGATTTATTGGAGTATGACATGAGAATGAGGAGTGAAAAATATGCATTTTGGCAATTCTTCAATTTTTGGGGCAAAAATGTAATTTTTCACTTTTACAGAGGTAAAAGTGCAATTTTTGAAAATTACTCCACCAAGACTTTGGAAAAGTCTGAAAATTTCATCCAAGTCATGGATAAGAGAAGGAAAATTTATGGTGGAAAAAGAAAGTCAAAGGAAGACTAATAAAAAAATAAATTAATAAAATATTAAAAAGTGTTAATAAAACAATATTATTTTATTTAGCTTTTAAAAAGCCATAAAATCAGCCCATCTTCCCCAAATATTCAGCCTAAGCATGCAAGAGAGAGAAAAATAAGAACACAAACCCTAGAGTGAGAGAATTCAAAGAAAAAGTAAGGAAATTCAAGGAAAACAAGTGGAAAAAGGTATGATTTTTCATTTTTGCTTGAGATCTTTTATTTCTAAGCAATTTCCCTTATTTTTTCATGCTTGAAATGCATGTTTTCATGGTGAATCAAGGGCTGGTAAAATGGGTTTAGAGAGAGAAAGATGTTAGAATGATTTAATTTTGAATTATGTTAGTGATTTAGGTTAGTTTAGCATGTTTGTAAGTAAAACAATTAGAAAAAAAATGATTTTCCCTATGTTTCTTCAATAGCCAAATTTCATGAGGAATATGTTGAAAATGAAATGATTCCATTTCAAATGAAATGGTTTTGAAATTAATCAATTATGGAGAGAAAAATTAAATAGGAAAATTTTGGTATTAGTGCACCATTTTTAGCCAAATTTTTGGAGAGAAATTGACTGCTGGAAATTGAGGAAATTGATGAGATTTTAGGGCATTTTGGTAATATTTGATGACTTATAAAGGTAGGAATTAAATTGAAATTTTCGGTGCAAAAATATGAATTTTTACCTAATAGGGGTAAAAGCGTAATTTATCTTCTAAGACTGATAAATTGACCTGTGTTCACTGCCATTGAGTAATGTGGGTATAATTGGATTGTTAGAAATTGAAATGGGTCAAATCAGAGTTAAATCGAGGGTTTTAGCAAATTACGTCGGGTGTAGGCAAATTGGTCGAACACCGTGATTAAACAACTGTCTGAACAATTTTTGGCTCATTTCCATTACATGTAGAGCCTGAAATAATTTATGATAATTTGACACAATTTATTGAATTTTGTGTCATGGATTGTGGATAGGTAGTGAGCCAATTGATTCGGGTAAGAGATTGTACCCGAGGACGGAGGATAGGAGTATTTCTACTCCTAATACAATGAGTAAACTTACTATCATCTTAATTATCTAGAGTAGTTTTATTTAATTGTGTGATTTTATGGAAAAATGGTTTAATTGGAAAATTATTGTGTTTTATGGGAAAAGGTGATTTTGTAAAATGATTTTATAAATTTTTTGAAAAATTAAATGGTGATTTCGAGAAATAGAGTAATTGAAGACTACCTGTTTGTGTTGCAAATTGATGATTTAAATCGGATGGCTTATGATAAATGTGGGTATGACTGGCTATTTTTATGATTTAAAGAATATGTGAACTGCTTTGATTTACCTTGAATGTGTTATGTGAGCCATGTCATACTATTGTGATTTTATTGGTGGTGGATTATAAAGTGGGCATTGCAGTGACGGGGGTTCCATGGACCAGCCTATGAGAGGGGCACGGTTCCCAATTATTGTGCTTACCTCGATTGGAGAGGCGTGTAGGGTAATTCCCGAGATAGGATTCGAGTGCACTTCACGTCAACCACCACGTGAAAGTGAGACTCAGCCAAGGCCAAGGAACGACTGTGTTGTCAAAGGTGAAATATGTTTGTGTGTGTGTGACAATAAATAGCCTTGGCGATCTTGGTAAGATGCCTCTGCGGGGTATCCCTGAGAATGGATTTTTGGCAAGGGCCAAGTTTTTGAAAAGTGCATAAGCCATGTTGAGTAATTGGATGAAATCCAATTATTTATATGGGTTGGGATGAATTTCCAAGTTGTGAAACTCATGCTGGGATGAATTATTTTAAGTGCTTATTTGGCCTAGCTTTTTTTTAGCTTATCTACCTCTTAAAAGTAAAAGCCAGGCCAAACATAAATTTAGAAAAGCTCTTAAAAAAAAGTAGCTTTTTTTTAAAGAGTAAAATTTTTTAAAAAAGAGCTTAAAAAAAAGCTCCTATGAGGAGCTTTTTCTTCTCTTCTTTTAAAAATACAAAAAAAATTTTTATTTTTGTTTCAAAAATATCCTTATCTATTAAAGATAATTACAATATTGCCCTTTTAAAAAAAGAAATACTCTCTACAATAATTTTAACCAAAATTATAACTTATATAAATAAAAACTTATAAAAAAAATTTATCAAACAACTTTAGCTTAATTTTAAAAGCTATTATTTTTCATAAGAGCTTTATAATAGCTTTTAAGCTAGAAAAAAGCTAGGCCAAACTGCCCCTAATTGTCTCCTATTACTCGACTTTAGATTATTTGGATGGTGTTTGTTTACTCACTGGGATTATATAATCTCATCCTTTTTTCCTATACATTTTTCAGGCACGAGATAGTCTATAGACAGTTGATTTGGTCGAGAGACAATCTTGGAGTTACATCCCAGAAAGTAAGAGTTCACAGTCTTGCATCTCCTTGGTCAATTGGGGGCCTGCGTGTCACTGTAACTGAAATTTTATACTTTAGTTATCTTTATTATTGTAAGAATGAATTTATTTTATTTTTACGGTACAAAAATGATTTTTGAAAGACTTTGTGAATATTTTGTTTTAAGAAAATAAAATACTTTATCAAATATTTTTGTTTTATTCAAATAGTTGAAATTTTACTTTAAACAAATGTTTTAGACCTCTAGATTTATTTTTAACAATGAAATATGTGTCTTCCACTTGCGTGTTACATTTTTAATCAGGTTCAGAAATTAAAAAAAAATAATTTCACTAAAGGTTGCTCAAAAGGGAGATGAAAAACTGATACGAAAGCCTTGCGAGGTCTCGAGAGGCATTCGGGGAATTGAATGTCGTCGCGACATCGCGACAGTTGTCACGAGCTCGATGGGAGTTTTGATTCGTGACAGATCTACAATACCTATGCCTTATTTTCTCATTTCCATAATTGAATTGCATGTTTTCATAGGGGATTCAAGGCTGGCTGAATGGGTATGGAGAGAGAATAATGTTGGAATTGGTATGATTTTGAGTTAAGTTAGTGTTTTCGGTTAGTTAATGACATGTAGTATGAAAACAAGTGAAGAAAATCACATATACTTTGGTATCCTTCAATGGCCGAATGTCCCATGTTGTGTGTGGATGATGGATTGATTTTGTTTCAAGAGAAATTGGTTAGAAAATGAAGATTTATGGTGAGAAAATTAAGTAGGAAAAATTTCAGTGTTAGTGCACCACAATGGCCGAATTTTTCCATGAGGTAATGTGAAGGTTGTGATGCTGAATTTTGTGTAAATTGACGGGTATTTAGTGATTTGAAGAATTGGAGAAGAAATGGAGCAATTTAGAACTAAATTGGACACGTTAGCCATTTAATCGGGTAATAGGCCGAATTAGGTCAACACCGGGTTTGAGCAATATTTGGACAATTTTCATTTCATATCATGCATATATATCGAGCCTGAATTGGTTTTATAATGGTCTAGCATTAATGTGGTAAATGGTATATTGTGCAATATGGATAGGTGGTGAGACTGTACCCGAGAACCTAAAATAGGAGTATTTCGAACTCCTAGTACTGTGAGTAACCTTACTGTCATTTTAATTATCTAAAGTGGTTTTTATCTGATTTGGTGATTTTATGGAAAATGAATTTAAATGGTAAATTGTTATGTGTTTTAAACAAAATGTGATTTAAATAAAATGATTTAATGAATTATTCAGAAAATTGAATAATGATTTTGAAAATAGAGTAATTGGAGACTGCCTGCTTGTATTACAAATTGATGATTTGAATTGAATGGCTTATGGTAAATATGGCATGAATGGCTGATTTAGAAATTATTTTGAATTATATGAATTGTTTATTTTACCTTGAGTAGCTAAATTGAATTGTTTAAAAGCGTTCCCTTCGGGGGAAGTTTTAAAGGGTTTGAGATTCGAAGCTTGGTGAGAAGGTTCTGCGGGCCAATAAAACCAGTAAGTTAGGTGATAAGGACCCAGACCTACCAATAATTGCCATGTCATGCAATTGATATTTTTATTGTTATGGTGGGATATTAAATGGTCACTGTAGTGACGGGTTTTGTGGACCAACCTATTAGAGGGGCACGGAATCCGAGTATATATATATATATTTCTACCTCGGTTGTAGAGGCGAGTAAGGTAATACCCGAGGTAATAATTAGAGTTCTCTTCACACCAAACCACCAAGGAACGACTATATTTCCAAATGTAAAAATGTGTTTCATGCATATATGAAACTTTTATAGTCTTGGCAGACTCGGTTGGATGCCTCTGATCAAGGTATCCCTGAGAACCGAGGATGAGAATGATTTTGGCACGAGCCAAGCTTTTTAGAAAATCATAAGCCTCGTTGAAAATTTAATGCAATACAATGGTTTACACGGGAATGGATGAATTTTCAAGCTATGAAAAATGTATTGTGATGGGATATTTAATTTGTCTCCACTTACTCGACTTTAGATATTTTTGATGATGTCTGTTTACTCACTGGGATTTCATAATCTCACCACCCTCTTTTCCCCACATTACAGGCTCGAAGTTGTCTATAGATAGCAGACTTGGTAGAGAGTTACTTGTGGAGTTGCACTCCTCGAGATCGTAGGTGCACTGTTTACATTGCATTTGGTCAGTCGAGGGCCCACGTGTTATTGTAAAAGTAATTTTATACTTCGGTTATCTACATTATATTATGTATGAATATATTTAACTTTTACGCTAAAAAAATTATTTACCGATACTTCTATAAAAATTGTTTTATAAGAAAATAGAATATTTTACTCAATATTTTTATTTTATTCTAATAGTTTTATTTTCACTTTTAAAAAAAAGTTTTAGACATTTAAATTTATTTTTAATCATGAAACATGTGATTTCTACTCACCTATTACATTTTGACCGTTTTCGAGATTTTCAAAGAAAAATGACGAAAATGTCCCTGTGAGCCAGAAAATAATATTTTAATGTTTTGATCTGAAAGTGATATATGATTCTTCGAAATATGATATTTTATAACTGTCGCTCACCGGGGAGATGCGAAAGTTGATGCAAAGCCTTGCGGGGTTCTAGTCGGCATTCCAGGTAGTGAGTGCTTATTGGGACGACACGGCGATTGGCATGGGCCCGATGGGAGTTCCGGGTCGTAACAATGTAGGCACTCAAGCCATCAATGCACATTTAACCATAACATTCATAAAGTAAAATGACAAACATTGGCTACATCATTATAACATGTTAAATATCCATAAACATACTCATAAAGTAAATATCAACTTGTCAACAGAACATGTCTTGTCTTTTATACTGTAATGGCTGCTAGATCACTTACCAAAAGAGAAACGAATCACGTTGACACTAGTTGCCAATAAGAGAGTGCTATCACTAATTTACAACAAAAATAGTGAGGGAACAAAATGTGTGAGTCACAAAACCTCTGTGAATAGATATAGGGAAAGGGATAAGCCAATGGGGAAAGTTTTTTGTAAGTATGCACTTGTAGTCTCATGCCATTCATAAACATTTCAACATTTCCATATAGTTCATTAAATATGGTATTTAAATACGTTTTAAATAACCTTGCATGGAAAACAAGTTTATAAAACTCCTAGGAAATCATTTGCCCTTGAAAACTTCTTGAAACAAACATGGAAAACTAAATTCTACTTTGCATCTATCGATAGATAAAGATATCTAATGATAAATGAAACTCAAAATACTTCTTGTAGCATTCAACCTTTTATCTATCATAAGATGGCCTTCAAGTATCGATGATCAATCTTATAACTCAAATTTTCTAGGTAAAATCGTATGCAAAATCATGCCCTATGTCCTCCTATCTCATAGAACTATTCTTTAGGCTAGATTTTGACTAATCAAGCATTCATTCATCATATTCTCACATACATTGTGACATATATAAACATAAACTCATGAGTATCAATTCTTAAAACTTTCTAAAAAAACCATAAATATTTCTTAACTATGAGTGGTCCTTGCCCCATTCAAGCAGGTAGGGATTTAATCTTCACTACCTAAGATTTTTATGATGCTCTTGTGAGTGGAATATCAACCTCATCCACAATCTTTGAGTGGTCCCACCCCACTTAGGTGGGTAGTAGACAAAGGCTTAGCTATCGTCTAATTCACCTTGCATAAATAATCATTCTAGTTGTATGAGTAGCACATCAACCTCACCCATAACTCTTCTAATGGTCCCACCCCACTCAAGTGGATAATGATCAATCCTCACTATTGTCATAGAATTACTTAAGCTTAAGATTATTGTCATCTTTAGGTTACATAACAAATATATAACATTTTCATAAAACATCATCATACTTAACTCATAGTATATATGAATATCTCAACACATACATCTCATTCTCATGGCACGTAATTCATAATCTCAAAAATCATTCACATTTTAACCCATAGTGTATATGATATGCTCAACATGTACAACTCATGGCATACATCTGAAAATCTCATAATTTAGCCACATGCTTAGCCCATAGTTTACATGATATTCTCAACACATGCATTTCTTGGCATACATGTCATATTCTCATAAAAAGAACTCATGCATCTATCATACCTTACATGCTACATCATTTCAAGCATGTACATCATACCATTCATCTTATATTGAAAGAAAACATTTAAAAAGGCTTGTCCCCCATGTTGAAAACTAATACATAGTAGATTCACAAACGATTTGAAAATCATTTGTGTCACTCACATAATAAATCATTATCTTTTTAAATCATTTAATCATACTTTCAAAAGCTAATTGAAAACCGTGAAACTCAAATCCTTTGAGAAACCATTCTTGAAATAATAGTTCATCATGCATAATCTATCATTTTTATAAAAATCATGCTCATTTTACATATTAAAATACTTGAAGAGGTGTATCTACTCATTTAATTGGAGATTCAATCTTTAGCTCCAATCACAGCCTTTCTCTAATGATTTAGTTTTTGATAGTTCTTAACATTCAACAATCATCATAATCATTACTTGGACTATTAATTTTTTAGTAATCCTTATAAGTACTTTCGAAACTATTCGAGCTCAACTAAAACTAACTTTCTAGCTTAAACCCACTGCTACTTAACATAATAAATGCATAAGAACACATAAATCCTTCATCCTTACCTGAGATGACCTTTGAAGCTAAAAGAATCACAAAACCTTTGAGCTCTAGTACCCAGTAGAAGATCTAGCCATAAAATAACATCTTTAGTTATGGAAAAATCATGATTCAAGGATTTAAAGTTAAAAAATTTCATCTTTTCTTAAAACTTAAATCCAAGCTTTAAAATCATTTAAAAAAATGAGGTTTTGGGTTGAAACTAGGTTAAAGAGGGTTTAGGGTTTAGAAATTACCTTGCAAAAATGGTTGAAGGTTGCCAACATCCGTTTATGTGACATATTTAGAGTATGGGGTGTGAAAATATGTTATTACCTTTTTTATTTTTTAAAAAACAGCATCATCAATCAATAGATCAGGGTCACTATCTATCGATGATGCGTCTTATCTATCGATAGATAGGCCCATCTATCGATAGATGATAAACATCTATCAATAGATATTTTTTCATTTCTTTAAAAACTTTTCTAGGTTTGTATCTATTGATAGATGAAGAATATTTATCGACAAATAAACTCTAATAAGCAAAAATAAACTCAAATTTTATCCATTTGGACTCCTTTTAAATACCAAACTTATATAAATCATCTTAAAGCATCAAAACATAAAATTTTTCATGCTTAAAACTTAATTTAAATGTTTCAAAACATTATTATGCATGCTCACCTAAGGATTTCTTAACTTAGCATCATACATTTTGGTGGAATTTTTACAAGTAGCTCATCTCAAAGGACAGTGAGCGAAGCAATTTACTGATTTGAAATAACTAATGCATCTTACATGTGTGAGTTATAAATAACTCCATGAGTAGATATGAGGAAGTGGAACAAGCTAAATGAAAAAGTGTTTATCAAATACAATTTCAAATTTAATGTAAATAAATAATTTCCAAAGTTCACTTCATACACGTAATCAAATTTCCAAAGATTTTTGAAGTTAGCTTCCCAAGCATAATCAAATAATTTTAAAGTGTTTTCAATAAAATCAAAAAGTTTATAAAGTTTAGTAATTAAAACAAAACCATTTGAAATTTTGAAATCCTTTTAAAAACTATGAAAATTTGAAAATAAGTCTTAAGTATCGATATAATGTTCAAATGTATGAATACATTTCAAACAAAATGCCTTCCAAGATTTTTTGGACAAAATTATCAATACCTTTGTTTAAAGTATCAGTACTTTTCATCCAAAACACAATTTTGGGAATCTTTGAGGAACACATATCAATTCATTCCTCAGAAGTATCAGTACATTTTTCGCAGGATCTAATTTCTTACCCTAAATCACAATGCTAAGTACTCAACAAGTCCATAATTCTTCGCATTCAAATACCTAAACATCAAACATCAAAGTCAATACAAATCTCATGAATTCAATTCGAAATATCAAATAACCATTAAGTAGTTTATGGAGCACTAATTAGAAAGAACTCTATAGTGGGGTTAGCTAGGGCGTTAAGCCATCAACGATATAATAAAGGGATAGCATCGCATCAACTACCACGAAAAATAAGTTATGCTGAAAAACCAAAATGGTATGGTACATATAGTCACCGACCTAAAAGGATACTAAGCATTGTGCACAATGGCTAACATTTACAGTTGCTAGCTACAAGTCCTTAACTTAATAGTGTCAAGTCTAGCCCTAAAATACTTGTCATGTCATACATGTGATGGACAACAGGTTTGCATACTTGGAAAGCCCCGAAAAATAGATAAAAGTCGATATTGTACCTAGAGGTACAACTAAGTCGATTTAAACCTCGAACAAGTTCCAATGAAGATTTTAAGATGAAATTAAAAATTTTACAATCCAGGAATAACTTAAAATGATGATTTGGAGTTCGAGGGTTGATTTGGAGTCAAACTAGAATTTTCGAAATCTAAGGGCAAAATGGTAATTTTGCCACCCAAGGATGAAATGGGAATTTTTAGAAAAGATTGTGATTACATTTGACCAAGATTGATCATTTGGAGAATAATATGAGGTTTAGCAATGAAAAATTTTAATTCTCGATATTTTTGGAGCATATGGGCAAAACGGTAATTTTACCACCCTAGGGGCAAAATGGTAATTTTTCCCCCCAACACTTGGCAAGACCAAGGATTTTATTCATTATGGTGTGGATAATTATGGGATCTCATGTGGTGGAGAAAGAAAGTCAAATGCATAAGAATTTAAAAAGTGGACCAATGGTAAAGTGACATGTGGCAAGTTTGAATATTTTAATATTTTCCTTATAAAATCAGCATAAAAATCAGCCCATCTTCTTCCCATAGTTGGCCAAAGCAAGAAAGAAAGAAATAAAAGAAACCCTAGGTGGAAAACTTGAAGCAAAAGTGTGAGATTTCAAGTGATTTAGCAAGTAAAGGTAAAATTTCTTGGTTTTTACTTGTGATCTACTTTCTTTATGGTTTCTTTTTCATTTTCCATGCTTAGAACTCATGTTTGCATGATGAACACATGCTTACCCATTTTGGAGAGAAAGGATTTGATGATTAAGTTAGTTAGAAAACCTGTTAATCTAGTGTTTTTATGTGTTTAGTGATATGTAGTATAACAATCAAGCATGAAAAACACATTTTCTTCATGAATTCATCAAAGGCCGAATATGTGGAGTGAAGAATTGATGATGGATTTAAATGGATTACATGAAATTCAAGTGTTTTTGGATATTTAATGATGTGTGGAATGAAATGCAAGCAAGAAAAATTTATGTTCCTACATAACCATTATAGGCCGAATTTTCCATGTAGATTATTAGTGATGAGATTGATTTAAATTCAAGTGATTTGATTAGGAAATAATGGTTGATGGTGTGAAAATTAATGGTTTATGGTGTAAGAATTTAGTTTGAAAATTTCTAGTGTTAGTGAACCACCATGATCGAATATATTAAAAAAAGAAATGTGAGGGTAATTTTGCCATATTTCATGATAATTGGCTAGTGTTTGATAAATTGGAATATTGAAAGAAAAATGGAATTGATTTGAGTGAAATTGGATGTATTGGCCAATTAATCGAGTGAAAAATTAAATAAGGCCAATACCAATTTATTTAGGTACGCAATGGAATTTAGAAAGGGCATCGTATTTAGATAGTTACCTGAGTAGTGTGCATCCCATTTCATGCATATATACCAAGCTTGGATCGATTTTATAAAGGTCTAGCATTAATGTGGTGAATTGTGCACTGTGCAATATGGATAGGTAGTGAGCCATTCGATACGGGTAAAAGACTGCACCCAAGAACCGATGATAGGAGTAATTCGAACACCTAGTATTGTGAGTAAACTTATCATCATCTTAATTATCTAGAGTAGTTTTTATCTGATTTGGTGATTTTATAAAAAAATGAATTTAAATGGTAATTTGTTATGTGTTTTCAACAAAATGTGATTTAAATAAAATGATTTAATAAATTATCTTGAAAAATTGAATAATGATTTTAAAAATAGAGTAATTGGAGACTACCTATTTATATTACAAATTATGATTTGAAATTGATTGGCTTATAATAATATGGCATGAATGGCTGATTTAGAAATTATTTTGAATTATATGAATTGTTTGTTTTACTTTGAATGGCTAAATATGAAATGGTTAATAGTGTTCCCTTCGAGGGAAATTTTAAAAGGTTTGGGATTTGAAACTTGGCGAGTAGGTCCTGCGGGAGGCCTGTCCTTAGCGAGGTAATGCGATAGAGGAGTAAGTTAGGTGATGAGGACCTAGACCTACCAATAATTGCCATGTCATGCAATTGATACTTTTATTGATATGATGGAATTACAAAGGGGTCACTGCAGTGGCGGGTTTCGTGGACTAACCTTTAGGAGGGGCACGGTTCCCCGTCATATTCTTACCTCAGTCGTAGAGGCGCAAAGGGTAACTCATGAGGTAATGTTAGAGTTCACTTCGCTTGGATACCACCACGGGTAAGTGAATTCAGCGAACGCTAAGAAATGGTTGCATTTTCTAACGTGAAAATATATTTCATGTGTATATGAAATT
The DNA here is from genome assembly GCA_036013995.1 of Theobroma grandiflorum. Classification (NCBI taxonomy): domain Eukaryota; kingdom Viridiplantae; phylum Streptophyta; class Magnoliopsida; order Malvales; family Malvaceae; genus Theobroma; species Theobroma grandiflorum. The sequence continues at coordinate 15,247,728 of CP142126.1, forward strand.
TTAACAGCCTTGGTGGACTCGATTGGATGCTTGATGACCATCAAGTATTCCCGAGTATGAGTGATGGCATGAGCCAAAAGATTACGGAATTCATAAGCCTTGTTAATGATTTGAATGAAATACAATTGTTCATGTGGGTTGGGATGAATTTCCAAGTTATGAAACAAGTATTGTGATGAGATATTTTTAATTGTCTCCTATTACTCGGCTTTAGATTATTTCGATGATGTTTACTTACTTACTGGGATTTTATAATCTCACTACCCTCTTTTCCTCACATTTCAGGCTCAGGATAGTCGATCACATCGAGAAATCATCTCAGAGTTGCATCCTTAGAGAGCAAAGGTATAGGCTTATACCTTCTTGGTCATCTAAGGGCCCACGTGTCATTGTAAAAGTAATTTTATGCTTTGGTTATTTGCTTTATAGTATGTATGAATATATTTAACTTTTAAGCTACAAAAATTATTTATTGATGACTCTATAAATATCATGACCAAAAACTCTCATCGAGCCCATGACAACCACCGCGACGTCTCCACAAGTATTCATACCCCGAATACCTATCGAAATCCCGCAAGGCTTTCATATCAGTTTTCTTACCTCCCCTGTGAGCAATCATTACTGTAACACCTGACCCTAAATTATCGGTGACAGGTCATTCACATGCATTGGACAACATGTTTGTATATTGAATTGCCTCGGGTAACAACTTAAATGACTATATTGTCCTTAGGAATACCATTGAGTTGATTAAACCTCGAACAAGTTCAAACAAGGATTTTAAGAGTGAAATCCTCAATTTCATAGTCCAAGTATTACTTAAAACAGTGATTTGGAGTTCGAGGTTCAGTTTGGAGTTAATCGAGAAAATTGACCGATTAGGGACAAAATGGTCATTTTTCAATTTCAGGACAAAATGGAGATTTTTAATAAAGATTTTGATTTTTAAAGATCAAGAATAATTATATGAAATATAATATGATTATTGGAGCATAAAATGAAGTTTAGCAGTGAAAAAGTGTAATTCTTGTTATTTTTAGGACATAAGGGTAAAATAATAATTTTGCCACTAAAGGTCAAAACGAGAATTTTTAAAGAAGATTTTGGCCCCATTTGATTTAGATTGATTATTTAGACTAGTTAAAATATAATTTGAGGTTGAAAAGTGGAAAGGAAATGCAATTCCGGTATATTTTGGAGTGTAGGGGCAAAATGATAATTTTACCACTAGAGGATCAAATTTAATTTTTTGAGAGAATTTTGATCAAATTTGACAAATTGAAGTATGGTATGAGTTTGAGGAGTGAAAAATATGCATTGTGGTAATTTTTCAATTTTTGGGGTAAAAATGTAATTTTTGAAAGTTCAAGGGCAAAAGTGTAATTTTGGAAAATTTACTCCACCAAAAATTTGGATGAGTCTAGAAACTTCATGTGAACCATGGATAAGAGAGAAAAATGAATGGTGGAGAAAGAAAGTCAAAAAGATTAGAATAAAAGAAAGAACCAATAGAATAATGCCATGTCGCATAAAAATATATTATTTTAATAAGCCTTTAAATAGGCTGAAAATTCAGCCAAAGAACCCCAAATTGGCCGGCCATCAAAGGAAGAAAAAAAAGGAGAAGAACCAAGAACCCTAGGCTGTTTTTCAAAGGGGAAGTGCAAGGATTCAAGTAATCAAACTTGAAAAAGGTAAAAAATTTTAATTTTCTTAGTGATCTAGCTTACCCATTCTTTTCTTTCCATTTTCCATGTATGAAATTCATGCTTGCCCAATGAACACTATGTTGGCCGAATCTCCATGGGCAGATTTGAGCAATTTTTTTGGTTGAATTTTAGCTTGAATTAAGGTGTTTAGGAAGTTTAGTTAGGTGTAGAAATGAAAAATGGCAAAAATAAGCAAGAAAATAGAATTTTTCCCCATTAAACCCATTATTGCCGAATATTCTAGAGAGACAAAGGCTGCTGATTTTGATGCTATTTTGTGATAATTAAATGAATTATGATGAATTATGGCTAGAGAAAAATTATGGGAATTTTCAGAGTAAAAATCAAAATTTTTACCCGTTAGGGGTAAAATCATAATTTTCAATCTAGGACTGGTAAATTGACCCGTAGTTACTGCCATTGAGTAATTGGAATGTAATCGATCATTTAGAAACTGAAACAGGTCAAATCGGAGTTAAAATGGGAATTTTAGCAATTTAGACGCGTGTAGGCGAACTAAGTCGAATACCGTGTTTAGACGGTTATTCGGACAGTTGCATAACATTTCATGCATCTTGAAGAGCCTGAAATAATGTACAGTGGTCTAACACAAATGATTGGAATTGTGTCGAAAATTTACACATAGGTGGTGGGTCCCCCGGATGCGGGAAAATTTTGGTGTAGTGGAATTAAAAACAAGAGTATCGTGCACTCCTGTGACGATGTGAGTGGATAATTTACCGTTTTCAATATCTAAAGTAGTTTTATCTACTTCTGTGATTTAAAAATAAATTAAATTTATAAATAATTTTTAAATCAAAAAAAATTGATTTATTTACACTGAGTATATGAAGACCTGCATTAATTTGCGTTTATGTATTAAAATTGAAATTATGGCTTATGATCTTGGTGAGCATGCTTGGCTGATTTATTGTGTTAAAAATTGCCATGAATTGCTGTTTGCCGTGTAGGCTGGCTAGTATTAAAATGGCCTTGTTATGCTGTTGTAAATTTTATAAAGTTGGTGGATCATAATTAATAAAACACTGCAGTGAGGGTTGCCGTGGACTGCCTTTAGGAGGAGCACGGAAAAACCTGACTAATTGTTACCTCAGTCGTACAGGCGAGTAGGGTAACTCCCGAGGTAATGTTACAATTCACTTCACGTTAAACCACCACGTGAAGATGAGTTTAGCCAATGCCAAGGATCGGTTGTATCTGAAAAATTATGAAATTCTAACAGCCTTGGCGGACTCAATTGGACGCTCTGATCAAGTGTCCACGAGTATGAGATTTGGCTTAAGCCTGATTTTTATAAATAAATCATAAGCCTTGTATTTTGCTAAAATATGATTTCTTTGTATAATTGAATTAAATTTGGTGTAATTGATGCTATGAATTACATGATATCATTGTGTTTTTATATTGTCTCCATCTACTCGACTTTAGATGTCATAGATGGTCATTATCCAACTCACTGGGTTGTAAAACTCACCACCCTCTCTTTCCCCTTTCAGGCTCGAGACTACGAATAAGCACTCGGAGTGCACATAGAGGCTTAATCGAAGCCACGTCTTTGTATACAAAGGTACATAGTTGTACATAGTAGGGCCACGTGTCATTGTAAACTGATTTGTATATTTGAATATGTACATGTTATTATGTATAACTTTATTTTACCTTTACGTTCAGAAAACTGGATTCTGAAGTTTTTGAACAAAACAAAAAACGAAAATGCCCTTGTGTGGAAAATGGTGTATTTTGATAATTTCGATACAAAACTTAAATTTTATTCTCTGAAAAATGTTTCTTGGAAATTAATAACCACGGGAGAAAATGAAAAACTGGTACGAGATGCCTTGTGAGGTCTCGATAGAGTACCCGAGGATTGGGTGCTTATCGGGACATCGCGACAGTTGTCACGGGCTCGATGGGAGATTCCGGGGTGTGACAATTACCAAACATCATTTTTCAAGGATTTTAAACTTTTTCTAATTCAAAGTAGTAGGAAATAATTTTTCGTCTCACATGGGTATTTTAGTTTTTTTTTTCAAAATTTCTAAACTTGACCAAAAACATAGTAGGTGAGTGTAAAACACATAATTCATTATTTAAAATAAATTTAGACTTCTAAAACACTCTTTTTTTTTGTAAAATTATAACTATTAAAATATAATAAAAATATTCAAGAAAATGTGTTAATTTCTTATAAAAACAATTTTTATAGAAATATCGATAAACAATTTTTGGGACGTAAAAGTAAAATATATTCATACATACTATAATATAGAAAATCAAAGTGTGCAATTACATTTTCAATGACACGTGGGCCTACAATAACAAATGTAGAAAGGACAGTGAACCTATTACTGGTGAGGTTGCAAGCCAACTTTAGTCCTCAACAATGCTCAGCTATCTATTAACTAATTTGGGCTTGAAATATGGATAGGAAAATGGGTGAGATTATGAAATCCCAGTGAGTAAATAGATACCATCTAAACTGTCTAAAGTCGAGTAAAAGGAGACAAATTTAAATTTATTCTTTATATCACAATTCACCTAATCTTAACTCATTTCAATTGAGTAGAGACATTTAAAATATTCTATCGAGCAAAATATAATTATTTTACTCGAATAATTAATATTTAGTATGACTTATGTATTTCTTAAAAACTTAACTTGGCTTTTGCCAAAATCATTTTTGGGGATACCCCTGCAAAGGCATTTGACCGAGACCGCCAAGGCTGTTCAGTGTAGTATACACATGAACATATTTTTACCTTTTAAAATCTAGCCACTCCTTAGCGTTGGCTGAGTCTCACTCTCACACGGTGGTCCACATGATGTGCACTCAAATCTTTACCTTCGGAGATACCCCACACACAGCTCTCCAATCGAGGTAAGGTAAATCTAATTCTGTGCCCCCTCTCTTAGGCTGGCCCACAGAACTGTCCACTGCAGGGATTATGGATTATTTTATCTACCACCTTATTTATAAAATCTTAACTAGCATGATACGACAATTTATCACAATTTAGCCTCTAAAGGCTGAATACGCAGTACGTATAATTCTAACAGAAAAACTAGTTTAGTCATTCATGCTCACATATTGCTATAAGCCATATAATTTAAAACACAATTTATAACACAATCAGGCAGTCTCCAATTACTCTAATTTCAAAACCAATTGTTCAATTTTCAAATCAATTTATTTCGTAAATTCAATTTATTTTATAAATTTCACAATTTTCTCGTAAAATCAACAATTCACCCAATAAAATGATTTTTCATAAAATCTACTCTAGATAATTAAAACGATAATAAGTTTACTCATTGTATTAAGAGTAGAAATACTCTTATCCTCCGTCCTCGGGTGCAATCTCTTACCTGAATCAATTCGCTCACCACCTATCCATAATCCTTGACACAAAATTTGATAAATTGTGTCAATTTATCATAAATTATTTTAGGCTCTACATGCATGAAAATGGGATAGAAATTGTTCGGACAGTCGTTTAATCGTAGTGTCCGGCCAATTTGCCTACACCCGACCTAATTTGTTAAAACCCTCAATTTAACTCCGATTTGACCCATTTCAATTTCTAACAATGCAATTATACCCACATTACTCAATGATAGCAAACATAGGTCAATTTATCAATCTTAGACTGCAATTTACACTTTTACCCCTATTAGGTAAAAATTTTAATTTTTACACCAAAAATTCTCATTTAATTATTACCTTCGTAATTTATCTAATATTACCAAAATGCCCTAAAATCTCATCAATTTCCTCAATTTTCAGCAGCCAATTTCTCTCCAAAAATTCAGCTAAAAATGGTGTACTAATACCGAAATTTTCCTATTTAATTTTTTTTCTCCATAATTAATCAATTTCAAAACCATTTCATTTGAAATGAAATCATTTCATTTCACACACATTCCCTAAGGCATTTGGTCATTGAAGATTCATGGGGAAAATCATTTTTTTTCTTGTTGTTTTGCTTACGAACATGCTAAACTATCTCTAAACACTAACATACCTAAAAATCAATTCAATCTAACATCTTTCTCTCTCTAAACCCATTTGACCAGCCCTTGATTCACCATAAAAACATGCATTTCAAGCATGGAAAAATAAGAGAAATTGCTTAGAAATAAAATATCTCAAGCAAAAATGAAAAATCATACCATTTTTCACTTGTTTTCCTTGATTTTTCACACTTTTTCTTTGAATTTTCTCACTCTAGAGTTTATTTTTGATTTCTCTCTCTTCTTTCTGGTTTGGCCAAATATTGGGGAAGAATTGGGCTGATTTTTATGGCTTTTTAAAAGCTAAATAACATAATATTATTTTATTTACATATTGAATATTTTATTAATTTATTTTTTTCTAGCCGTCCATTTGACTTTCTTTTCCCACCATACATTCCTCTTCACTTATCCATGTCTTAGATGAAGTTTCTAGATTTTTCCAAAGTCTTGGTGGAGTAATTTTGTAAAATTACACTTTTACCCCTGAAAAAGTGAAAAATTACATTTTTACCCCAAAAACTGAAAAATTGCCAAAATTCATATTTTTCATTCCTCATACTCATATCATACTCCAATTATTCAAATTTGATCCAAATCCTCTCAAAAATTCAAATTTTATCGTCAAGTGGTAAAATTATGATTTTGCCCATATTCTTCGAAATGTAGCAAAATTACATTATTTTCACCTTTAAATCTCAAATAATACTTCAATTGATCAATCTTAATCAAATGGGGCCAAAATATTTTTTAAAAATTTTCATTTTGTCCTCTAGTGGTAAAATTACCATTTTGCCCTTGTGCTCCAAAAATACCGAGAATTACAATTTTTCACTGCTAAACTTTATATTATGCTTCAAATGTTTATATTATACTTCAAATGATTAATCTTGGTCAAATGTGATCAAATTCTTTTATAAAAATCTCCATTTTGTCCTTAAATGACAAAATGACTGTTTTGCCCTTATTCGGTCAATTTTCTCGATTGACTCCAAACCGGACCTCGAACTCTGAATTACCATTTTAAGTAATCTCTAGACTGTGAAATTCTCAATCTCACTCTTAAAATCTTTAATTGAACTTGTTCGTGGTTTAAATCATCTCAGTTGTACTTCTAAGTACAATACCGGCTTTTAAATACTTTTTCAGACTGTTTAAATATACAATCACTCTATCAGTCACATGTATAACATGGTAGATATTTTAGGACTGGGCTTGACAATAAATATTGTTTTATAAGAAACTTGATTATTTTATTTAATATTTTTATTATATTCAAATATTCAAAATTTCACTCCAAACAAATGTTTTAGACATCTAAATTTATTTCAAATTATGAGATATGTGTTTTCTACTCACTTATTACTTTTTGGTCGATTTTGAGATTTTAATGGAAAAATGACCAAAATACCCTTGTGAGGTGAAAATTTCTTTCCACTGTTTTGAGTTAGAAAAGCTTAAAATTCTTTAAGATATGATATTTGACAATGATTACTCACAAGGGAGATGAAAAAAAACTGATATGTAAGCCTTGCGGGGTTCGGTTGGCATTTCGGATAATGAGTGCCTATCGAGACGTCGCGACTGTTGTCACGGGCTCGATGGGAGTTTCGGATCGTGACAATTATATTGGTATCAAAGCTTTTGGGTTTAAAGCTTTTAATTTTAAAGCTTTTGGTTTTAAAGCTGTTTTGAAATCTACAGTGTCAGTGTGGCCTCGAGTTGAATTAGGCTAGGTCGAGTGGAATGCATAAGTCTGCATATAGAGTCTAAGGTTGATTAAACTTGCCTCGTTTCCTTTTATAGATCACCATGCCTCCTCGATGAGAACACCTACCTTTTATTAGGTCGATTGGGAAGGGAAGAGGCCATCCTAGGCAAAGTCAGCCAAACCCTATAGAAGGGGAATTGGCTACATCCTCTTTTCGGGCAGAGCTTGCTGCTGAGTAGTCTGAGAGTCCTTCACATCCTCCACCACCTACGAGTATTCTTGCCATTCCTCTTGAGGCGGCACAAGCATTGGCAGTTTTCTTTACCGCTATGGCTGGTCAAGCTCAGACTGGTCAAGTTCCACCTATAGTGCCTCCAGCTACTCCTTCAATTTCGCCAATACATGATGTATCTATTTCTAAGAAGCTAAAAGAGGCTAGGCAGCTAGGCTGTGTTTCTTTTACAGGTGAGTTGGATGCCACCGTAGCCAAAGACTAGATTAACCAAGTTTCAGAAACTCTCTCTGGCATGAGAATGGATGATGAGATGAAATTGATGGTGGCCATAAGACTATTAGATAAGCGGGCTCCTACTTGGTGGAATTCGGTGAAGTCCCATTCCACTACTCCTCCTACGTGGTCAGACTTTCTTAGAGAATTTGATGGTCAATATTACACTCATTTCTATCAAAAAGAAAAGAAAAGTGAATTTCTAAGTTTGAAACAAGGAAGTCTGACAGTAGAAGAATATGAGGCTCGATTTAACAAGCTGTTGTCTTATGTGCCTGACTTAGTTAGGACTGAGTAAGATCAGGCTAGTTATTTTGAGAAAGGGCTCCATAATGAGATTAGGGATCGAATGACAATGATTGGGAAGGAGCCGCATAAGGAAATAGTACAAATGGCTTTAAGGGTTGAGAAGCTCGCAAATGAAAATAGAAGAATACGAGCTGAATTTGTAAATAGAAGAAATCTGAGTGGATCTTCCAATCAACCACCATAAAGGGGTAAAGACTCGCCTGGTTCAGGAAGTACTACTTCTGTTGCAGTGACATCACCTCGACCTCTATTTTCACAAACACAACAGAGGCCTCCGAGATCTAATAGGTTTGAGATGACTATTTCTAATAAGAGCTCCGGAGGTTCTGATAGATGCAGAACGTGTAGGAAATATCATGTAGGGCCATGTTAGGGACTCGTACGATGTTTTTATTGTGGTCGGCCGAGTCATATTAAGAATGATTGCCTACAGTTTTGACAGGCTACTGTAGCTGCTCCACCTCCACCAGCTTATATGGACATGTAGAGGAGAGATTCCTCTGGATTACAACCGAGACAGGGAATAGCTATACGGTCTAATATGGAGAATAACACCGCAACATATCAACCTTCTAAACCACAGACTCATTCTTCGACAAGAATTTTTGCTGTAAGGGAAGATGAAGCACGAGTCCAGCCTGAAGAAAATGAGTGAAAAATTAGACGAAAGTATGAGATAGTGATAAGAGATGTCAATATCAAGTAATGAAAGTGTAAATAAAGATTTCAAGAATAATATAGCAAATGAGTTTATATAGAATATTATTATAAAAATTTCTTATTATATTGTGGAAATTAGAACTCGAAAATGCTTGGAGTATACATGACTCAAATGAGTTTAAGTCTTAAGTGATAAATTAATGTCGGAATACAAGAAGGATACAAAGTAATGTAGAGGCATAAAAAATGATCAAGGAAAAAAAGATGACTCTTAGGAATTGTGGTATTACATCTTATGCAATGATCAAATCAAAATAAATCTTTGAAGCATCAATTAGATTATAAGGCATATACACATATGTGGAGTTGATATTATGATCAACAAAAAAAAATGAAGAATGATTTTTAGTGGTTCAAGATTCAAACCTAATAGATGATGAGTGATGTAAGTAGTACAAAGATAACAAATCTCATCAGAAGTTGAGCCATATGGACATAAGAGACTTTGGGAAATAGTCAAGGGGATGATATCAAGGAAATATGATCTATAGTAAGATTAAACTGTATGAGATAAAGATGAAATATGTGGAAATAATGGAAGACAATATCCTCACTTTTTCTTTAAGTTAGGTAAGTGAAATTTTGAGGTCAAAATTTTATTTTAAGGAGGGTAGTGTTGGGATGAGCCCTACAGCCAATTAGGATTGGTTAAGGCTTGATTCTAATCACGCAATAGTATCATTCATGTTGAATTATTAAAGGTTTTCCTTCATCAATAAAACATAAATTATAATGAGTTATAAGTCTAATTGGATGAAGTCCATGAGTTTAATATGCCTTGCAAGTAAATTATAATAGGTTACAATTATGAGATTCCTATGCATCAAAGCATAATCTCAAAATGTTCCTGGTCAATGTATCGTTGAGACTGGACATCAATGATGTTTAGAGACTAGTATATTCAATGTTCCTTACTTTGGAAGTAAGCAATCGATCTCATACATTGAAGTATAGAGATACTTAGAACTAGAATATAGGTGCTTGCCTAGAAGAGCAAGTTCACTGAACATGACCCACCATGAGAAGTGCATTTGGTAATGCACTCCAGCGTCTATGCAACACTTCTCATGTGTCAATTGTGTAAATACTCCCTAGACTTGAGACACTAGGTTGTCTTATATGTGGAGTGCTATGCTTTGATTTCATCCCTACGGGTGCCTAACCAAGGATGCCAAAATAGGATGCTTTTAGGTATAGTATGAAGCATGTGAAGGCAAATGAGTGGTCAAGATAGGAATCATCACCTCAAGTGTTTTAGAAGACATATCCTATCAGTTCTTGGTTAACATTAGCTTATTGAAGTCCTTGGCCAAGGAGACATGGAGATTATGAAAAGGTTTCATAACTCTCTATAAAGCTAATGCTATAACTGCATGAACAAATATAGAGGTCAATAAGAGTAGACACTGTACCAAGCTCTTATCATCTTTGAGAAATATGATGAGGGAATGAATTGCACTGATATACTGTACACTAAAAAGTTGTGAAAGAACCCTTTGACTCTCCTAACAATTGGGTGGCCATGATGCATTGCTAGATACCAATCTTGGTCTATGGAATTAATTATAAATTAATTGATTGAATTTTATATTAATCAATTATTTCATTAATCAATTCCATTGTCAACATGTTGGGAACCTAATAGGTCACACACAATAATTGCATTTGAATTAAATTGGGAGAGTGATGATTTAAGTTAGACTTAAATCACATGTTAGGTAATTAACTTCCATAAACTTAATTAAAAGAATTTAATTAAGTTTTAGACATAATTATAATTAGTTATAATTATAAGTCCTTGATTTCAAAATGTAAAGGAAATTAATTTTGATTTTAATTTCCAATGACTTAATTAAAAGAGCTTAATTAAGTAATGGGCCCAATATTATAATGTTTATAATATTGAGGGCTTAATTGCAAAATTGAAGTTATCTTAACCTAACTATATAAGTCACATTTTAATTATTTTCACATGAGAGTTTTCCTAATTGAAGAAAAGTAGCTTTTGTTAGAAAAAGAAAAGTGTTTTCTCTCTTTGCCACCACTCCCTTTGTGTGAAAGAGAAAATTGCTTATGAAGCAATTTTCAAAAGATGTTCGGCCAAGATTGTGAAAAAGAAGAAAAGGACAATTGTTATCCTCTTTACTAGCACAAAGTATAGTTAAAAAACTCCTTCCTTTGTTGAAGGTTCAAGTGCAATCGTGTGTACTACCATTGGAGGCCAAGCATTTGATTGGCTAGGGTTTTTGCTCGTGGTGTTTACAGGATTGCTTCGAAAAGTGCTATTGTAATTACGAAATTACATGGCAAGGTAACTTTCTAAACAATAATTTATTATATGCTTTTATGTGTTAAATATCACCAAGGTGATCCATGGGTGGAGGCATGTTTTTGTTGTTTAAATTATAAACTTTTAATTTTCTTTCCACTGTACATTTTAGCATGCCCTCCATAGCCAAACCCAACAGTGGTCTCAGAGCCTTCCTTGGTTCGATTTAACACAATTTTATGTCTATTGTTGTTAATGCCTTGTTGAAAAGGAATATGAGGTGTTCGGGTTTTGTTCTACACAAATTAGTAAGTTTTAAAATTTTACAATTTGTTCTAGTTATTTTGATTTCTAGATAAATTTTAATTGTAAATTTTAAAATTTATTTATGAAAATATTAATCTCATTTTAATGTCAAAATATTGTAGATTATCAAGTGCATGAGATGCACAAATTAATTTAGCAAATAAAGATTTGATCTCATGACATTATGGTGTGATTCAAATGACAGAATTCGATTCTGTCCAGCCATGGTATTGGTCCATTTTTAGCCACAAAAGTGAGGTTTAAGTACTTCATAAAATGCAGAAAAATTAAGGGATCAATACACATTGGAAATGTTCCAAGATGGATGATTATGTGTGGCAAATGGTGGAGGTAAAATACCAAAATATGGTTGAAACAGCTGTTGTTTGCAGCAATGACAGTCACAGTTTTGTTTGGCTTGGCAACCTATAAAGGCCTAAATTTGTGCAATTGGTTGCACCAATTGGCTGACGATTTTTTTATGGAAAGGTTCCATAAATTATCCAAATTATTGCCGAGAATTTTAAGGATTTAAATCCCTAGAATTAAGCCTTCATAAAATTGAGTTGGTGGAGTCAAAACTATTGCTGCCTCTATAGCAGCAAACCACTATTTAGAAATTTTTTTTACCAGCCAAAAACGTCTCCTAAAATCATGAAAATTTATTCTAGAATAGTTCCATGAGTTATCTATCAGGATAAATTTCATTATGAATTAAATCCCTAAGTTTTAGCCACAAAGAATTTCAAAATTACTCAAAAACCAATTCTGTCTCCTACAGATAAAGGTCACGGTTTTTGAATTTTTTGAATAGCCAAATCACCTCTTAAAATCCTGAAAATTTATTCTGGAATAGTTCCATTAGTTATCTATCAGGATAAATTTTATTGGAATTAAATTTCTAAAGATAGACCACCATCATGCCATTAGGACATGTCTGCTGCTGTTTTATTGGAATTTGTCCAAATTTTACACAAATAAATGATCAATTAAATTAGTTAATTGGCTGAGGATAAGTTATGGAATTGGTTCCATAATTATGCTGATTTTTTTTGAAACATTTAATTTAAGGAATATGATTCCTAAAATTAAGGATGTCAAAAATGATGCATTAACAACCACAAATAAAGAAATGTGATTTCTAAAATTATGGAAGTTAAAATATCTTCATTAGCAATTAAATATTTATGGAATATGTTCCATAAAGATTGATAATGTATTTCATAAATTATGGAATGTGATTCCTTAATTTAAGGGTGTTAAAATTTAAATAAGTTAGGACTACATTAATTTTGGAATTAGATTCCTAGAAGTAATGGGAGTCTAAATATTTATGGACAATTTTTGTTTTGAATTGACTTCTTACAAGAAGATAATTCTAATTTAACATTAAATTTAAAGATTAAATTGTTTAAGTTATTTCCTAATAAGATTAGGTAATAATAGACCTTCAATCTTTAATTAAATGAGATTAATAATAGGTTGTGTAAAATATTTAGGAGCACAAATTAAAAATGTTTTAATTTGTAATAAAAATTTAATTCTAATCCTAAGAAGATTAGGAATGGATAAATTACTAATTTTGATTGGTAATACTTACTATATATGAAAGAAGTTTCCATGTATATAGAATTAAATGGTTACTCGAAAATTTGAAATTGGCAAAATTCAAATGTTGAAAATCGCTAATCTCAAATACCTCATATGATTAACAATTTGAATGAGACATGTCTTTAAATTTTATTCATATTGATGAATATATGTGGATGATTATGGACTTAGGCCTAATATGATTATGCTATGGTTGAATGTATATTCTTGGTATTTTTGAAATAGGACTTGCATGTCCTCCCTTTTCTCTTTATCTCAGTTTGTAAAATTCTTTCCTTATCTTACTCTCCTCGATTGTAACTCGAGGTTTCTACATTCAAATGTAATTAGAATTAGGATAGATTAGGAATTGAATTTTAGAAAAATTGACGATGGGGATTCAAGGCTCCAAGAAGGACAAGGAGATTACAAGCAAATTTTGAAGATTCTTATATATAATCCCCTAGGTTTGACCAAGTTAGTTTTCTTTAATGGCTCAAGGAAATTAGTATAGTTAAAGTCCATGATCATCCAAAGTAGTTTGCATGTGATAGATTTATTTTATGCAATTTAATAAATGCTATGCAATGCAAAGTAGTATGCGTGTGATAGATTTATTTTATGTGATTTAATAAATGATATGCATGCAAAGATGAGACCCTAATAAAGGCAAAAAACAAAATCCTTCATTATATATTGAGTCACATGCCACACATGAGCAAGTTGCCTTCCACCATATAGCAAGATAACTTGGCTGCTTTTTTAATCGGAGACTTGTTGAGCACACTCAAGGTCACACTTTTACACGAGTATGTTTGAGCTATTTGTGAGTCTTACTTAACTAGTTTCATAAAATCCGGATGCTTGGAAACTTGATTATTATGAAACTAGAGGCAAAGGCTAGGCGAAACATATATGGTATGTTTAGGTAATGTGTTGTCACCTAGCTGATCTAGAGTTGTATAGAGATAAAATTGGTAAGCTCAGTTACCTACCTAATCCACCTATCATGGTTTGTTGAGCACACTCAAGGCCATGACTAGATGGATGGGATCCTAGCCCACTAAGAGAATCCTAGTAGAGATCTCTCGAGGTGATATGGAAGGTTATCATCTTGTAGAAAATAGTGGGAGAACTATTTAAAATTTTAAAACCTTGTTTTAAATAGTTTATGCATGATATTTACTTATTGCTTTATTTTATCTGTGTAGACATAATTTATATACATGGCTAATAATCTGTCACTATGGTGCATCTTGGATGTCAATTAAACTCACTAGACCAAACCCTTTTTAAAGGTACTAGGATTTGAGAAATGTTCTCAAGCAAAAGGTTGTTCGTTCCACAATCTCTACCAAATACAATTCATAATTAGAAGTGTACTTCAATGAGATGGAATTTATGTTGCCTTAATTATGAATTGGGAAGACAACCACGATAATGGCACTAACTGAGAAATGTTCTCAAACATCTTTATGGTAAAGATGGACAAAGGAGAGACATAAAAAAAAGTTTCCTTGACAAAGTTAAAGAAGAGGAAGCTTATAGAAGCTTATACTTTGCCAAAGTTTATGATTGAGTTAAAAGTTACTATTGTTATCTTAAAATCATGAATATTCGATACTAGATATTGAATGCATTTATGTAATGACATAAAGCGCAAAACAATAGTAGTAAGTCAATGCTCAATATAAATGTCAAGAAAACTGATTGCATACGATCTTAGTTATGTCATTTTGTCTTGGTCATTAAAGTAAGAATTAGAGTATGAAGATACTTAGATCCTTTTTGATTGGGAATCATAAAGGAGCTAGTAATTCTTATATGACCAAATCAATTTTCATGAAAAAGTGAATGACTTGGTATGTTCAAAAAGTCTTATACATATAGATGTATACGAACCATTGAACATAAAATGTTATGGAAAATGTTCCTAATTCATTAAGTTTACACAAGACCAAATTGAGATTTTGTCTTGTATTCTTAAAGAAATAAAATTTGAAACCTTGAAATGTTCAGAGAATTCAAATATAAGATCATACGAGCTATATAGTATGAAGTACTCTTATTAAGATATGATCTTAGTGAATATTACTCTTACTTATTAATTAACTATTCAAAATATGAATGTAGATTCACGTGAAATGGAACTTTCTTATAAATAAAACATAGAGATGTTTGTTCAAAAAAGAAAGCAAATTCATATAGTGATTTGATTTGGTCCATATCTCTCCAATATATATGTAGCCAATTATATTATTCCAAACCAATACGATTCCAAGCACACATTGAGATGTTTGTATGTAACATCACAGAAAATTCAAAAGAGTTTGATTATTACTCTCACAAAGGATCTTGGATTTAGTAGGAGCATGATAACACTAAGAAAGGAGTTTCTTAGTTATTACATGGTTACATTGGAATCTAACTCTTAAGATTTTGCATAGAGATGCATAATCATATGTATGAGAACTCCATGGATTTAGTAGGATACATTGGAGATGTATTATTCATATGAAATGGACTACTAAATATGTTTTTCATTAAAGTTATACACTTTGCTCTATTAAATGGGATCCAAAGGGTTGCATTTAATAAAGTGTATAAGTGTACTTATCTCATATACAAAAGGAGGTAAGTAGGAGTAAATACAATTCTTTGGTGATACAATTACATGGGATGCAATGTGTATACAAAGAAAGTGCCAAGATTTAAAAGGGACGGATAGCACAATGAAAAGTGACAAATGCATATGATGCATACAACATAATTTAGTTGGAATGGTTCCAAAGAAAGAAAGAGGACTATATACATGTATATAATTAAAGTCATATACATCCTATTAAAAAGGGTAGGAAGATGCTTAAATCATTAGTCCATGGAACTAATAAAAGGTTCTGAACATTATTAATGTAACAATGGAGCCATACTAACAGAACCTGGGTCTCATTCGATCTAGACATAGAAATATGACATGATGTGCTGCATGGACATCATGAAGATAGATAAAAGTAATTAACCACATTGAAGGGCACATGTCATGCCCCAGAACTCCTCATCGGGCTCGTGACAACTGCCGCGAAGTCTCGACAGGTATTCACACCCCGAATACCGACCGAAACCTCACAAGGCATTCGTATCAGTTTTCGTACTTCCCCGATGAGCGACGGTTACTAAATCTCACATTTCAAGAAATTATAGTTGTCTTCAAATTAAAATAATAAAATATTATTTTTTGGCCCACAGGGGCATTTTCGTCATCTTTCTTAAAAATCTCAAAACTCAACAAAAAACGTAATAAATATGTAGAAGACACAAATTCCATAATTCGAAAATAAATTTAAACGTCTAAAACATTAGTTTGAAGCAAAAATTTTGAATACATGAATATAATAAAAATATTCAATAAAATAACTAATTTTTTTATAAAACAATATTTATAGAAACATCGGTAAATAATTTTTATAGCATAAAAGTTAAACATATTTATACATACTAAAATGCAAGTAGCTTGTCATGACCCGGAATCTCCCATCGAGCCCATGACAACCGCCGCGATGTCCCAATATATACTCATCCTCCGAGTACCCTATCGAGACCTTGCAAAGCTCTCGAACCAGTTTTCCATTTCCCCCATGGTTATTAGTTTACAATTAATATTTTTCAAAGAAAAAAATTTAAGTTTCGTATTGAAATTGTCAAAATTCATAATTTTTCCACACGGGGGTATTTTTGTCCTTTTTGCCCAAAAATTTCAAAATCAGCAAAAACATTATCTACTGGTAAAGTAAACTTAATTTATAATCGAAAATAAATTTTGATGCTGAAAATTCTTATAAAAATAAAATTTATTTGATAATAGAATAAAAGAGAAACATTAAATAAAATATTACATTTGATTGTAAAACAATATTTTTAGAAATATCAAAATCCAGTTTTCTGAACATAAAGGTAGAATAAATTTATACATACTAACATGTAAATAACTAAAATATATAAATGAGTTTACAATGACACGTGGGCCTTACTATGTACAACTATGTACCTTTGTATGCTAAGGACGCGGTTTCAATCAAGCCTCTATATGCACTCCGAGTGCTTACCAGTGATCTCGAGCTTGAAAGGGGGAAGAGAGGGTGGTGAGTTTTACAACCCAGTGAGTTAGATAATTACCATCTATGACATCTAAAGTCGAGTAGATGGAGACAATATAAAAAAATGCAATATCACAATATAGTTCATAATACCAAGTTTAGTGAAATCATACCAAATAATTTCATTAAATCAAACACAAGGCTTATGATTTCTTTCGTAAAACTAGGCTTAAGCCAAATCTCATACTCGTGAACACTTGATCAGAGCGTCCCATCGAGTCCGCCAAGGCTGTTACAAGTCATATCATAATTGGAAAAATACAGTCGTTCCTTGGCATTGGCCAAATTCACTCTCACGTGGGGTTAGACATGGAGTGAATTCTCTGGTTACCTCAGGAGTTACCTTACGCACCTCTCCAACTAAGGTGATATAAATCTTGAGTTTACTGTGCCCTTCCTAAAGGCAGTCCATGGAAACCCGCCACTACAGCGACTAGTTAACCCATCATTTCACTAAAAATTTTGCAGCATAACAAGGCAACTTTTATACTAGCCAACCTACACGACAAACAACAATTCATGCAAATTTTAATACAATAAACTAGCCAAGCATGCTAACCAAGGTCATAAGCCATAAATTTCAATTTTAATACATAAACACAAATTAGCACTGATCTCCACATACTCAGTGTTAAAAATCTATTTTTCTCAATTAAAGAATCATTTATAAAATTCAATTTATTTTAAAAGCACAGAAACAGATAAAACTACTTCAGATATTGAAAACGGTAATTTATCTACTCACCTCGTCAGGAGTGCACAATACTCCTGTTTTTAATTTCCACTACATCGTATTTTTCTCGCGTTCGAAAGCCCACCACCTATACACGATTCACGACACAAAATTTCATTATTTGTGTCCAACCATTATAATTTATTCCAGGCTCTACATGCTTGGAAATTGGGTGAAAATGGTTCAGATAGTCGTTAAATTACAGTGTCCGACTGACTCGCCTACACGTGTCTAAATTGCTAAAATCCTCAATCAAATTCCTATTTCGCCCATTTCAGTTTTTAATAGTCCAATTATATCCATAATGCTCAATTACAGTGAGTATGGGTCAATGGATCAGTCTGGGACTGAAAATTACGATTTTAGCCCTAGTGGGCAAAAATTTTGATTTTTGCTCTAAAAATTCTCATAATTTTCCTATATCCATAATTCATCAAAATACCTCAAATAAACATCAAAATCAGCAGCAATTTCTCTCTCTAAAATTTGGCATAAATGGATTTTCATAGAGTACATGATTTTCTTCCTAAATTTTCTTCCTAAACATGGCTAACTACTTCTAAACATCAACATAGTCCAAAATCAAGCCAAACCAACATCAATTTCTCTTCCATACCCATTTTTCAGAATTGAATTCATCATGATAACTCAATATTCAACCATGGAAAACAAGGAATAAAGCATGGGTATTGTAGATCAATAGGCAAAGTTAAGAAATTTTACCTTTAAACACTAGTTTCCTTGATTTTTCACACTTTCTCTTTGATTTCCCACCTAAGTTTTGTTATTTCTTCCTTTGTTCTTGTTGCTGGTTGCTTAGGCCGACCCTCACAATGCTCTTGGCTGAAAATTTTACCTTTTTTATAACTTAAACAAAATAATATTATTTTATTATACTTTTTGATTTTTTTATTATTTTATTTTATTTTATTTCTTTTCCCATTTTGACTTTTTTTTTTTATCCACCATCAGCTTTCTTCACTCATCCATTCAGCCAAAAAAGTTTCTAGACTCATCAAAAAAAAAATCTTGGTAAAGAAATTTTCAAAAATTGTACTTTGGCCCTTAAAAAATAAAAAATTATATTTTTACCCCAAAAACTAAAAATTTTCCAAAATGCATATTTTTCACTCCTCATATTCATACCATTCTCCAATTTGTCAAATTTAATCTAAATTCTCTCAAAAAATTAAATTTGGTCCTCTGATGGTAAAATTACCATTTTACCCCTATACTTCAAAAAGTACTGAAATTTCATTATTTTCACTTTTCAACCTCAAATTTCACTTAGATTGATCAATCTGAATCAAATTGGGCCAAAATATTTCTAAGTATTCCCGTTTTGTCCTCTAGTGACAAAATTACTATTTTTCCCTTATGCTCTAAAACTACCGGGAAATTAAATTTATTACTATCAAATTTCATTTTATGCTCCAATAATCACATTATACTTCAAATGATTAATCTTGGTCGAATGTGACCAAAATCTTTTATAGAAATCTCCATTTTGTCCTTAAATGTCAAAATGACTATTTTGTCCCTAATCGGTCAATATTTCTGATTAACTCCAAATCGGACCTCGAACTCCGAATCACTGTTTTGAGTAATCCCTGGACTGTGAAATTTCCAATTCCACTCTTAAAATCCTTGTTTGAACTTGTTCAGGGTTTAATTGACTCAATGGTATTACTAGGGGTAATATAGTCATTTAACTAGTTTTCCAGAGCAATTCAATCGGCAAACATGTTATCCAATGCATGTGAATAGCATGTTACAGATAATTTAGGGTCAGGTGTTACATAGCCAAAGTATAAAATTTAAATTACAGTGACACGTGGGCCTTTTACTGACCAGGAAGGTATAAGTCCATATACCTTTACTTTTTAAAGATGTAATTCTGAATTTATTTCTTGTTGTGATCGACTATCCACAGTCTATCTTGAGCCTGAAATGTGAATAGGAAGAAAGGTGAGATTATAAAATCCCAGTGAGTAAACAGATACCAGCTAAATTATCTAAAGCCGAATAAAAGGAGACAAATTTCAATTTCTTTCTTTGTACTACCATTCGTCTTATCTCAACTCATTTCATTTGAGTAGAGACAAATAAAATATTCTATCGAGTAAAATAAAATTATTTTACTCGATTAAATTAATATTTAGTATGGCTTATGTATCTCTTCAAAACTTAACTTGGCTTATGCCAAAATCATTCTCGGGAATGCCTTGACTGAGGCATCTAACCAAGACCGCGAAGGCTGTTCAGTGTAGTATACAGCTGAACATATTTTTACATTAAAAATAGTATCTAGCCATGCCTTGACGTTGGCTGAGTCTCACTCTCACGCGATGGTCCACGTGAAGTGCACTCAAACTTTACCTTCGGAGATGCCCCACACACGGCTCTCCGATCGAGGTAAGATAAGTCTGATTCTGTGCCCCCTCTCTTAGGTTGACCCACAGAACCAGTGTCACTACAATGATTATTTTATCTATCACCTTATTTATAAATCTTAACTAGCATGATATGGCAATTTATCACAGTCTAGCCTCTCAAGGCTCAATACACAGTATATATAATTTTTACACAAACCAGTATAGCCATTCATGCTCATATATTGCTATAAGCCATATGATTTAAGACACAATTTACAACAAAATCAAACAGTCTCCAATTACTCTAATTTCAAAACCAATTATTCCATTTTTTAAATCAATTTATAAAAATTCAATTTATTTTATAAATTTTACAATTTTCTCGTAAAATCAGTAATTCACCCAATAAAATGATTTTTCATAAAATCATTAGATTTAATAAAATCTACTCTAGATAATTAAGACGATAAATTGTCCACTCACAGTTCTAGGAGTAAAGATACTCATATCCTCCGTCCTCGGGTGCAGTCTCTTACTCAAAATCAATTTGCTCACCACCTATCCATAATCCATGACACAAAACTCAATAAATTGTGTCAATTTATCAGAAATTATTTCAAGCTCTACATGCATGGAATGCCCTACAAACTGTTCGAATAACCATCTAAATACGGTATTCAGCCTAATCGCCTACACGCATCCGAATCGGTTAAAATTTTCAATTTAATTCCAAATCAATTTCTTTCAATTTCTATACCTCAATTATACCCAAATTTCTAGATCACAAATTACAAAATTACCCCTATTAGGTAAAAATTCGTATTTTCGCACCGAAAATTTCCATTAAATTTTTTATATCCATAATTCATTAAAATATACCTAAATACCATAGAATATCATCAAAATTAGCAGCCAATCTCTCTCCATAAAATTCGGCCTAAAGTGGGTAAAGTGGGAAACAATTATTTTCTTGCATAATTTTCATTCTACACATTACTACCTAATTAAAAGCACTTAATTCTTCATTTTTCCAAGCCATTTCCTTTGAAATACAAACAATTCCTCATTGATATTCAACCCTCATAGTTCAGCCAATGAAGAATCCCAAAGAAATTGAATGTTTCTATTATAGTTTTGTTCATAACCATGCTTAACCATCATTAAACATTAACATAGTTCAACATCAAGCTAATCCAACATCAATTTCTCTTCCATACCCATTTTTCAGAATTGAATTCATCATGATAACTCACCATTCAATCATGAAAAATAAGAACTAAAGCATGGGTAAGCTAAGTTTAAAGTCAAACTAAAGAAATCTTAACTTTGTTTTGCTTGATTCTTGAAAAAAACTTGAAATATCTTGATTTTTGGCTAGTTTTCTTGTTTTTTCCCTTTGTTCTCTTTTCCTTTCCTTTGGTTCAGGTTTATGCCGATTTTTGGAGAGAAAAGATGAAGGTATAAGCTGATTTTATAGTTTAATAATAAAATATAATGGCTTGCCACATGGCTTAAAGCCATTAGTCCATTTTTTTAATTTTTTGACTTTTTCTTCTTGATTTCCCACCACAATTAATTTCATATTTATCCATTCCATTGTTAAATAAAATCCTTAGTCTTGACAAGTACTGAGGCAAAAAATTTACGAATTTGCCCTCGAGATGGAAAAATTATGATTTTGCCCCTATACTCTAAAATGTACCATAATTGTATTTTTCCCACTTTTCAACCTCAAATAACAGTTCAATTGATTAATCTTAATCAAATGGGGTCAAAATCTTTTCTAAAAATTCTCGTTTTGTCCCCTAGCGGTAAAATTATCATTTTACCATTGTGTTCCAAAAATATCGAGAATCACAATTTTTCATTGCTAAACTTCATTTTATTCTCCAAAAATCATATTATATTTTATATAGTTATTCTTAGTCAAATGTAATTAAATTATTTTATAAAAATCTCTATTTTGCCCTTAAATGACAAAATGACCGTTTTGTCCTTAATTGGTCAATTTTCCCGATTGACTCCAAATTGGACCTCGAACTCTGAATCTCTGTTTTAAGTAATCCCTAAACTGTGAAATTCTCGATTTCACTCTTAAAATCCTTATTTGAACTCATTCGAGATTTAATCGACTTAATGGTATCATTAGGGGTAATATCATCTTTTAACGATTTCTCGAATTTCCCAAATATGAAAACATTCTATTGAGCATATAAATGACACCGTAATTATTTTATAGAGTAGGGTTTGACAGCACAAGCGAGTCTACATGCAGACATGATTGCTAGATGAATTGAATCCACATACGATGAGGTAGTAATTGGCTTTGTGCTAGTGAGAGATGTTGGGATGAGCCCTGTAGCCAATTAAGATTGGTTAAGGCTTGATTCTAATCATGCAATAGTATCATTCATGTTGAATTATTTAAGTTTTTCCTTCATCAATAAGACATCAATTATAATGAGTTATAAGTCTAATTGGCTGAAGTCCATGAGATTAATATGCCTTGCAAGGAAATTGTAATAGGTTACAGTTATGAGATTCCTATGCATCAAAGCATAATCTCAAAATGTTCCTGGTCAATGTATCATTGAGACTGGACATCAATGATACTTAGAGACTAGTATATTCAATATTCCTTACTTTGGAAGTAAGTAATTGATCTCATAGATTGAAGTATAAAGATACTTGGAACTAGAATATAGGTGCTTGCCTAGGAGAGCAAGTTCACTGAACATGACTCGTCATGAGAAGTGCATTTGGTAATACACTCCAGTGTCTATGCAACACTTCTCATGTGTCAGTCGTGTAAATACTCCCTAGACTTGAGACACTAGGTTGTCTTATATGTGGAGTGCTATGCGTTGATTTCATCCCTACGAGTGTCTAACCAAGGATGCCAAAACATGATGCTTTTAGGTATAGTATGAAGCATGTGAAGGCAAATGAGTGGTCAAGATAGGAATCATCACCTCAAGTGTTTTAGAGGACATATCCTATCAGTTCTTGGTTAACATTAGCTTATTGAAGTCCTTGGCCAAGGCGACATGGAGATTATGAAATGGTTTCATAACTCTCTATAAAGCTAATGCTATAACTGTAAGAACAAATATAGAGGTCAATAGGAGTAGACACTGTACCAAGCTCTTATCATCTTTGGGATATATGATGAGGGAATGAATTGCACTGATAGACTGTACATTGAAAAGTTGTGAAAGAACCCTTTGACTCTTCTAACAATTGGGTGGCCATGATGCATTGCTAGATGCTAATCTTGGTCTGTGGAATTAATTATAAATTAATTGATTGAATTTTATATTAATCAATTAATTCATTAATCAATTCCATTGCTAACATGTTGGGAACCTAATGGGTCACACACAATGATTGCATTTGAATTAAATTGGGAGAGTGATGATTTAAGTTAGATTTAAATCACATGTTAGGTAATTAACTTCCATAAACTTAATTAAAAGAGTTTAATTAAGTTTTATACATAATTATAATTAGTTATAATTATAAGTCCTTGATTGCAAAATGTAAAGGAAATTAATTTTGATTTTAATTTCCAATGACTTAATTAAAAGAGCTTAATTAAGTAATGTGCCCAATATTATAATGGTTATAATATTGAGGGCTTAATTGCAAAATTGAAGTTATCTTAACCTAACTATATAAGTCACATTTTAACTATTTTCACATGAGAGTTTTCACAATTGAAGAAAACGTAGCTTTTATCAGAAAAAGAAAAACGTTTTCTCTCTTTGCCACCACTCCCTTTGTGTGAAAGAGAAAATTGCTTATGAAGCAATTTTCAAAAGAGGTTCGGCCAAGATTGTGACAAAGAAAAAAAGGACAATTGTTGTCATCTTTGCTAGCACAAAGTATAGTTAAAAAACTCCCTCATTTGTTGAAAGTTCAAGTGCAATCGTGTGTACTACCATTGGAGGCCAAGCACTTGATTAGCTAGGGTTTTTGCTCCTTGTGGTGTTCGCAGGATTACTTCGGAAAGTGCTATTGTAATTACGAAATTACATGGCAAGGTAACTTCTAAACAATAATTTGTTATGTGCTTTTATGTGTTAAATATCACCAAGGTGATCCATGGGTGGAGGCATGTTTTTGTTGTTTAAATTATAAACTTTTAATTTTCTTTTCGTTACGCATTTTGAGCATGCCCTCCATAGCCAAACCCAATAGGTAGTGCTGTCGAGCCCAACCCTAAAATACTTGCCATGTCATACATGTGATGGACAACATATTTGCATACTTAGAAAGCCCTGAAAAATAGATAAAAGTCGGTATTGTACCTAGAGGTACAACTAAGTCGATTTAAACCTTGAATAAGTTCAAATGAAGATTTTAAGATGAAATTGAAAATTTTATAGTCCAGGAATAACTTAAAATGATTATTCGGAGTTTGAGGGTTGATTTGGAGTCAAACTGAAATTTTTGAAATCTAAGGGCAAAATGGTAATTTTACCACCCGAGGACAAAATGGGAATTTTTAAAAAAAAATTTGATTACATTTGACCAAGATTGATCATTTGGAGTATAATATGAGGTTTAGCAGTGAAAAATTTTAATTCTTAGTATTTTTGGAGCATAGAGGCAAAACGGTAATTTTGCCATCTCGAGGGCAAAATGGTAATTTTTTCCCCCAACACTTGGCAAGAGCAAGGATTTTATTCATTATGGTGTGGATAATTATGGGATTTCATGTGGTGGAGAAAGAAAGTCAAATGGATAAGAATTTAAAAAGTGGACCAATGGTAAAGTGACATGTGGCAAGTTTGAATATTTAAATATTTTCCTTATAAAATCAGCATAAAAATCAGCCCATCTTCTTCCCATAGTCGGCCAAAGCAAGAACAAAAGAGGGAAAGAAAGAAAAGAAACCCTAGGTAGAAAAATTGAAGAAAAAGTGTGAGATTTCAAGTGATTTAGCAAGTAAAGGTAAAACTTCTTGGTTTTTACTTATGATCTACTTTCTTTATGGTTTCTTTTTCATTTTCCATGCTTAGAACTCATGTTTGCATGATGAACACATGCTGACCCACTTTGGAGAAAGAGGATTTGATGATTAAGTTAGTTAGAAAAGATGTTAATCTAGTGTTTTTATGTGTTTTGTGATATGTAGAATAACAATCAAGCATGAAAAACACATTTTCTTCATGAATTCATCAAATGCCAAATATGTGGAGTGAGGAATTGATCATGGATTTGAATGGATTACATGAAATTCAAGTGTTTTTGGATATTTAATGATGTGTAGAATGAAATGCAAGCAAGAAAAATTTATGTTCCTACATAACCATTATAGGCTGAATTTTTCATGTAGATTATTGGTGATGAGATTGATTTAAATTCAAGTGATTTGATTAGGAAATAATGGTTGATGGTGTGGAAATTAATGGTTTATGGTGTAAGAATTTAGTTTGAAAAATTCTAGTGTTAATGAACCACCATGACTGAATATATTAAAATTGGAATGTGAGGGTAATTTTACCACATTTCATGATAATTGGCTAGTGTTTGATAAATTGGAATATTGGAAGAAAAATAGAATTGATTTGAGTGAAATTGGATGTATTGGCCAATTAATCGGGTGAAAAATCAAATGAGGCCAATACCGATTTATTTAGGTACGCAATGGAATTTAGAAAGGGCATCGTATTTAGATAGTTACCTTAGTAGTGTGCATCCCATTTCATGCATATATACCGAGCCTAGATCGATTTTATAAGGGTCTAGCATTAATGTGGTGAATTGTGCATTGTGCAATATGGATAGGTGATGAGCCATTCGATACGAGTAAAAGACTACACCCGAAAACCGAGGATAGAAGTAATTCGAACTCCTAGTACTGTGAGTAGACTTATCATCATCTTAATTATCTAGAGTAGTTCTTATCTGATTTGGTGATTTTATGAAAAATGAATTTAAATGGTAATTTGTTATGTGTTTTCAACAAAATGTGATTTAAATAAAATGATTTTATAAATTATCCTAAAAAATTGAATAATGATTTTAAAAATAGACTAATTGGAGACTACCTATTTATATTACAAATTATGATTTGAAATTGATTGGCTTATGATAATATGGCATGAATGGCTGATTTAGAAATTATTTTGAATTATATGAATTGTTTGTTTTACTTTGAATGGCTAAATATGAAATGGTTAAAAGTGTTCCCTTCAGGGGAAATTTTAAAGGGTCTGGGATTCGAAACCTGGCGATTAGGTTCTGCAAGAGTCCTGTCTTTGGCGCGGTAATGCAGTAGAGGAGTAAGTCAGGTGATGAGGACCTAGACCTACCAATAATTGCAATGTCATGCAATTGATTTTTTTATTGATATGGTGGAATTACAAAGGGGTCACTATAGTGGCGGGTTTCGTGGACTAACTTTTAAGAGGGGCACAGTTCTCCGTCATATTCTTACCTTAGTCGTAGAGGCGCAAAGGGTAACTCATGAGGTAATGTTAGAGTTCACTTCGCTCAGATACCACCACGGCTAGGTGAATTCAGCCAACGCCAATGAATGGCTATATTTTCTAATATGAAAATATGTTTCATGTGTATATGAAATTTTAACAGCCTTGGTGGACTCGATTGGAAGCTTGATGACGATCAAGTATTCCCGAGTATGAGAGATGGCATAATCCGAAAGATTACGGAATTCATAAGCCTTGTTAATGATTTGAATGAAATACAATTGTTCATGTGGATTGGGATGAATTTCCAAGTTATGAAACTAGGATTGTGATAGGATATTTTTAATTGTCTCTTATTACTCGGCTTTAGATTATTTCGATGATGTTTGCTTACTCACTGGGATTTTATAATCGCACCACCCTCATTTCCTCACATTTCAGGCTCAGGATAGTCGATCACGTCGAGAAATAATCTCGGAGTTGCATCTTTAGAGAGCAAAAGTATATAGGCTTATACCTTCTTGGTCATCTAAAGGACCATGTGTCATTGTAAAAGTAATTTTATGCTTTGGTTATTTGTTTTATAGTATGTATGAATATATTTAACTTTTACGCTACAAAAATTATTTATCGATGACTCTATAAATATTATTTTATAAGAAAATTGATTATTTTATTAAATATTTTTATTATATTCAAATATTCAAAATTTCGCTCCAAACAAATGTTTTATACATCTAAATTCATTTCAAATCATGAGATATGTGTTTTCTACTCACCTATTACTTTTTGGCCAGTTTTGAGATTTTCATGGAAAAATGACCAAAATGCCCCTGTGAGGTGAAAATTTCTTTCCACTGTTTTTGAGTTAGAAAAGCTTAAAATTCTTTAAAATATGATATTTAACAATGATCACTCACAAGGGAGATGAAAAAAAAACTGATATGTAAGCTTTGCGGGGTTTCGGTTGGCATTCGGGTAATGAGTGCTTATCGAGACGTCGCGGTGGTTGTCACGGGCTCGATGGGAGTTCCGAGTCGTGACAAATAGGCTCCACTAAAAAATTTTACAAGCTTCAAAGTTAACCAAAATTCATTTCTAAAACGATAAGGTGATTCTATCACCAACAAAATCAAAAGAATTGAGACAAGACTATTTCCTTGTCATCAACCTATTACATCATCTCAAAGACAAAATGACCAAATGTTATGGTCTATTCAAAGAAAATCATTTATCATTTCAAATTTCAAAGTCATCAAATCAAGCAAACGATCATAAACAAATATTCAAGTTTTGAGGAAGTTTTAGGGTATCAAAACATTCACAATGCTTGTTTCCCAAGAACAAAACTAAATACATAATATACATATTTACATAGCATATATAGCTTTCATTAAAACATACTTAAAAACCATCGTTTACATCACAATTAGTTGAAAATATGTTTGAATTTGAGATTGTAGAGTAGGCATGCTTAACTATATCAAAATAATTAAAAACATTGTATCTACTTATCTTATTAAAGCTTGCTTTTCCTCTTAGCACCTTTCGTCAAAAACTTGACCTCTCCCAAAATGGAAATTTCATCAACAACACCTATCTTACAATTAGTTAGAAGTATTTACTAAATGTTTTTGCTAGGCTGTTATGCATGAATATGAGTAATAGGTTGTTCAATAATTATTCCAACTAATATACAATATTCATTAAAAGCTTGAGATGTAAATTCACCAATATTGTAGAGACATATAGTCTTGATTGCATAATCAGGAATATGTGCATGCAAACGAATGATTATAAATGTCAAATTACAAGTTGATAATAAGCACACATGTGACCATCTAGTTGATGCATCGATTAGAATTATAATATATATAAATGGTCCACATAGTAGATGTATGAATCTACATATATCACCTTGAATATGTTTAAAAAATATAGAGGATTCAATCTCAACTTTAGCTAGTGATAGCCTCATAATTTAGTTTACATTTAGAGAAAACAGCACATAAGAATCCATTAGGTTGAAAAATCTTTTGATTTTTCAATGGATGATCACATTAATTTTCGATAATTTTTAGATCATTATTGATTCGGAATGATCCAACTGATCATGCCAAATATTGAAATTATTAGTAAACTTCTAGTTTACTATAGCATGTTCAATCATTCTAATTTTTATGTAGTACATTTTAGAGAACAAAACGAGTAATTTTTTTTTCAACACACACTTTTTACTCGAGATAATAGATGTAATATAGAGTTATTAAGTGTCTCTTTCATTTATTGTCTCAATATGATATCCATTTAAACAAATATCTTTAAAACATAATAAACTCTTTTAAGATTTAGTAGAAAATAATACACCTTCTATTATAAACTTTGTTCCTTTGGATGGTAAAATATTGGCTTTTTGAAACCTTTAATTAATCTTGTTCTATCAGATATTATATTGACATTAGTTTCTTCCATTGTAAAGTGAGAAAAATATTTCTTATCCTTAAATATAGTGTGCATTGTAATAATGTTTTGCTAGATATATATTTGCATCATTAATCTTGGATCCAATGTGAGGAATATCAATATTTTTATATTTTTATTTTTCAATAAGATAATATACATAATAAGAAACTTACAAGTTAACATAAGAGAATTGTAAAACCCGACTATATAAATTATATGCAGTGTTATTCATGTACTAGATGGAATGTTTGTATACTTGAATGTCTCGAAAAGGTATTAAAAGTCGGTATTATAACTAGAGGTATGACTAAGTCGATTTAAATCTCGAACTAATTAAAATAGGGATTTTAAGGTGAAATTGGGAATTTCACAGTCCAAGGATGACTTAAAATGGCGATTCAGAGTTCGAAGGCCGAATTGGAGTCAATTGGGAATATTGACCAATTAGGGGCAAAATGGTCATTTTGCCACTCAAAATTTAAATTTGGTTATTTGATGAAAATTTTGATCAAGATTAATCATTTGAAGTATTATATGAGGTTTAGTGGTGAAAATTTTTAATTCTCGGTATTTTTTGGAGCATAGGGGCAAAGCGGTAATTTTACCACCTAAGGATAAAATGGGAATTTTAAGCAAAGATTTTGACCTCATTGATTAAGATTGATCAATTGGAGTGTAACTTGAGGTTGAAAAGTGAAAAAAATGTAATTTCGGTACATTTCGTAGTATATAGGCAAAATCATAATTTTGCCATCCCGGGGGCAAAACGGTAATTTCTCACTCTCAACATTTGTCAAGACCAAGGGATTTTATTCATCATGGAAATGGATAAATATGAGAATTGTGTAGTGGAGAATTAAGGGATTAAAAGTCAAATATTTAAAATTTAAGCCAATAAGGAAATGCCATGTGTCATACTTTTAATATTTTATTATTTTCTTAATAAAAAGCATAAAAATCAGCCCATTTCAACCCCATGGTCAGCCAAAGGAAGAATAAAAGGAAGAAAGGGGAAAACAAAGAGAAAACAAAAACCTAGTTAGGAAAAATCAAGAAAATTCAAGAGAAATTGTGGAAATTCAACCAATTAAGTGGAATAAGGTAAAATTTCTTCACTTTTGCTCAAAATCTACAATACCCATGCATTTCTTTTCATTTTCTATGGTTGAGAAGCATGTTTTCATGGTGAACTAGTGATAGGCCGAATGGGTATGGTGGAGAAATGATGTTGGAATTGTTTGATTTTAGGATATGTTAGTATTTAAGGTTAGTTTAGTATGTTTAGAAGTAAAACAACAAGGAAAAATTCCATTTCCCCCACCAATCTTCAATGGCCGAATATCCTTTGTAGTATATTGATGATGAAATGATTTCATTTCAAGTGAAATGGGTTACGAAATAATGAATTATGGTGAGAGAATTAAGTGATGTTAGTGTTTTAATCGGTTAATGATTAATGGTGTGGAAATTAGCAAGAAAACAATATGTTTTTCATTTAACCTATTTTGGCCTAATTTTCTAGGGGGAGAATTGATGTTGGAAATGATGATAATTTAAGATATTTTGGTGATAATTGATGTTTGGTGAGGTTGGAAATTAAATGGAAATTTTTGGCATAAAAATCTAAATTTTTACCTAGTATATGGATCGATGTATTTTGTGGTTCCGACTGATAAATTGAATTTCATTTGCAATCATTGAGGTAATTTAAGTATAATTGGAGTGTAGAAAGTGAAAAGAATTGATTTGGAATTAAATTGGAGATTTTAGCTGATTAAACTGAGTATAGTGCGACTTAGGTCAAAAATCATATTTAAGCGATTAATCGGACATTTTGCGTTCCATCGCTTGCATTCATTTAGATTTAGAGAGCCTGAAATAGTTTATGACAAATTGACACAAATTATTGAATTGTGTGTCATGTATGATGTTTAGGTGGTGAGCCATTTGACATGGGTAGGAGACTGCACCCGCGAATCGAGAATAGGAGTATTTCTACTCCTAATACAATGAGTAAACATATTATCGTCTTTATTATCTAGAGTAGATTTTATTCGATTTGATGATTTTATAAAAAAAATTATTTTATTTGGGGAATTGCTTATTTTAAGAGAAAAATCTGAAATTTATAAAATAAATTAGATTTATAAAATAAAATAAATTTTTATAAATTGATTTGATTATCGGGCAATGGTCATGAAATTAGAGTAATTGGAGACATTTGTTGTGTTATAAATTATGATATGTATTACATGGCTTATGATAAATTTGCATGAATGGCTGAATCGAAACTCTCTTGAAATTATATAAATTGTTTGTTTTGCCTTGAACGATTTGATTTGAAATGCTTATAAGTATCTTCTTCGAGGGAAATTCAAAAAGATCCGGGATTCGAAGCTTGGCAAGGTGTCCTTGTCGGGGGCTGTGGAGCTATCGCAATAATGCAACTGGCCAGTAGTCAAGTGATAGGATCCCAGAGCTATCAATAACTGCCAAATCATGCTATTAAATTTTATTTAATTGATGGATTAATATCTACA
This sequence comes from Theobroma grandiflorum, assembly GCA_036013995.1. Lineage (NCBI taxonomy): Eukaryota > Viridiplantae > Streptophyta > Magnoliopsida > Malvales > Malvaceae > Theobroma > Theobroma grandiflorum. The sequence continues at coordinate 15,279,587 of CP142126.1, forward strand.
GCAGTAGACAGGTTTCCGTGGACCATCCTATTTAGAGGGGCACAATAAACCCCATATATTATACCTCTGATGTGAGGGGTGGAGGGTAACTGCTGAGGTATACCAGAGTTCACTTCATATCGAACCATCACGTAGTAGTGAACTCGGCCAACGTCAAGGATCAACTGCATTTTGAGAAATTATGAAATTTTAATAACCTTGGCGGACTCGGTCGGATACCTCTGATCCAGGTGTCATCGAGTATGATTTTGTTGGCATAAGCCAAGTTTTAAAGAAAACATAAGCCATATTAATTTCTCGAACAAAACGAATTTATATTACCTAGCGAAAGGAACTAAAGTGTTATAAATTGTTTTACGAAGGTTTATTTAAGCGTCTCAATTTACTCGCCTTTAGATAGTTTAGATGGTGTCTATTTACTCACTGGAATTTTATAATCTAACCTTCTCATTTCCTAACATTTCAGGCTCTAAGTATTCCATAGTTAGCGAATTTTGTCAAGGACTATCAATTGGACTTGAATCGGCAAAAGCTGTAGATTTTCAGCTTTCGATGTATTTTGGTTAATTGTGGGCCCACGTGTCATTGTAGTTTAAATTTCATACTTTGACTGTTTATATCATGGTATGTAAAAATATATTTAGTTTTTTACGTTGTGAAAATTATTTATCGATAGTTTTATAAAAATTATTTTATAAGAAAATATATTATTTTATTAAATATTTTTATTATATTCAAATAGTTAAATTTTTACCTCAGACAAACGTTTTAGATACTTAAATTTATTTTTAATCAGGATATATGTGTTTTCTATGCATTTACTACGTTTTTAGCAAATTTCGAGATTTTCGACGAAAAAAGACAAAAATGCCCCTGGGAGTCGAAAAATAATATTATAATGTTTTGATTTGAAAATATTTTATAATTCTTTGAAATATGATATTTTATAAATATCGCTCACCAGGGAGATGTGGAAACTGACGTTAAGTCTTGCGGGGTTCTGGTCAGCATTCCGGGTATAAGTGCCTATTGGGACGTCGCGACGGTTGTCACGGGCTCGATTGGAAGTTCCAGGTCGTGACAAGAATATTAAATATATAATTTACTAATTAAAACACATAATAAGAACATATCATTTAAATATAATAAGAACATATAAAAATATTTTTATAATAAAGTTATATTGAAACATACTTATAAAGTATTAAGAAATTTCATTCTTAGATATTCCCATTATCAATCAAATGATCAATTCCTCCTTTAATGTGAACAAGAAAATCAACAACATCTTGATGTGTTATATCAACTTGACTATGGTTAAGATCATTTTGAACAAAATTTGCTTTGATATTTTTTTTCTTTTAGCTTTTAGTGATACTTGATGAAGTTTAGTAAGATATTTTAATATACAACAGGTACGTGACCAATGGCCTTTTATGTCATATTGATGACAAGACATTTTCTGTATTTAGGGATGTCAATAGGTACCTTATTATATTGTACTAACGAGTACCCGTTTCGGTTACACTGGATTAGGATACTCCATAAACGAGTTTGGGTAGAGTTAGGGTAGTTATTTTACTACCCGAATTTTAATAGGGTAGGGTTTGGGTACCACCCCTTGGGTACCCGTTACCCAAACTCGATAACTATTTATTAATATTTTATTATTTTAATAATTAAATTAAAAATTAACAATTTTTACTAACTTTACAAGCAATTCTTTTTGTTAAAAACTAACAAATATATGAAAAGTATGGTTACTCTAAAAATTAATATGATGACATTAATATAATTAAATTAAAGAATTATTAGATTAGTAATTATATTTAAATAATTTGAATATTATATCATATTATAAAGGAATATAATTACTAATATATATACTTTTAATATAAATATATTTACTTTCTATTTTGTGTTAACATTACAAAAATTATGACTTATAAAATTATTAATTATAATATATATACCCTTATTTATATAATCTTATAATATATATACTTAAAGAAAGTGTCACGACCCGGAACTCCTATCGAGCTCATGACAAATGCCGCGACGTCTCGATAGACACTCTTTCCCCCGAATGCGGATCGAGACTTCGCAAGGCTCTTGTATCAGTTTTTCATCTCCCCTGTGAGTAACCTTTACCAAATATCATGTTTTAAAGATATATATATATATATATATTCAACTCAAAACTATAGAAAATAATTTTCGCCTCATAGGGGCATTTCTGTCATTTTCGTCGAAATTTTCAAAATTTGCATAAACATGGTAAATGAGTAGAAAACACATATTTCAAAGTTAAAAATAAGTTTTATTGTCTAAAATAGGCATTTAAAATCAAAATTGTAACTATTTGTTTATAAAAATAATATTCAATAAAATATTCTTATTTCCTATAAAATAATTTTTATAGAGAAATCCATAAATAATTTTTACAGTGTAAAAACAAAATAAATCCTTTTATACAATAATATAAACAACCAAAGTATGAAATTCAACATACAATGACAAGTGGGCCCCCGACATAAACGCAAAGGTATAAGGCTATAATCTTTGATTTCTACTGAGGCACCTCCAAAATTGTTTTCCGACCAATCAGTTGTCTAAAGCTTATTTCGAGCCTGAAAAATGTATAGGAAGAAGGGTGAGATTACATGAATCTCAGTGAGTAAAAATATACCATCTAAAGTATTTAAAGCCGAGTAAAAAGGAGACAATGAAAATATCTCTTTGCAAAACATATTTTTTTCACTTGGAAATTCATCCCAACCTATTTAAATAATTGTATCTCAACCAATTACTTAAAAAGCTTATGGTTTTTCATCAAAACAAGGCTCGTGCCAAATCCATTACTCGCGGACACTTGATCAGAGCATCTCACAGAGTCTGCCAAGGCTGTTTATTATCACATATGCATAATCATCTGTTTACATTTAATAACACAGCCATTCCTTGGCGTTGGCTGAGTCTCACTTTCACGTGGTGGTTAGACGTGAAGTGCACTCAAAAAGCCCACCTCAAGAGATACCCTACGCGCCTCTACTACTGAAGTGAGAATATAATAAGGTTGATCGTGCCCCTCCTAAAGGCAGTCCACGGAACCCGCCACTGCAGTAGCTAATCTTTAATCTACCAATTAATCAATATAATCTCAATAGCATAGCATGGCAATTACTTTACTAACCAATTTATCAAGGCAAAACAGACAGTTTGTATTTTTCAATACGATAATCAAATCAGCCAAGCATGCCATATTTACCATAAGCCATTCGATTTAAACAAATTATAAATTTGCAACTCAAGTAAGCAGTCTCCAATTACTCAAATTTTCAGATCCAACATTTTATTTTCAAATCAATTTATAAAAATTCAATTTAATTTATAAATTCGATTTATTTTATAAAATTTCCATTTTTCTCATAAAACAAGTAATTCACCCTTTAAAATCATTTTTCACAAAATTACAGAGTTTAATAAAAACTATTGTAGATAATTCAGACGATAATAAGTTTACTCATCTCATCAGGAGTATAAAATACTCTTGTTTTTCAATTTTCACTAAACTGAAATTATCCCGCGTCCGGGGGAAACTCACCACCTATACACGAGTCACGACACAAAATCCCATTATTTGTGTCCAACCACTATAATTTATTTCAAGCTCTATGTGATGCATGAAATGAGCTAAACATGATCCGGACAGTCGTTTACTCACGGTGTCCGACCGACTTGCCTACGCTCGTCTAAATTTCTATAATCCTTAATTTAACTCCAAATCGATTTTTTTTCAATTTCTATACCTTAATTACACCTAATTTGACTTAATGTTCCTCAGTGCGTTGCAATTTATCAGTCTCGATCACAAATTACGAAAATACCCCTAGTGGGTAAAAATTTTGATTTTTCTCTTAAAAATTCTCATAATTTTCCTCTAGCCATAATTCACCATTATTCATCATAATACCTCAAAATAAACTCAAAATCAGCAGCATTTCTCTCTCTAGAAAATTCAGCCAAATGGGTTTAAATATGAAAATTTCTATTTTCTTGCTTATTTTTGCGATTTTTCATTTCTACCAAACTAAACAACATTAAATCAAGCTAAAACTCAACCAAATCAAGCTCAAAACTCATCCATGGAGGTTCGGCCAGCATGGGTGTTCATACCCACTTTCTAATTTTGCATGAAAATGAGAAAATAATGGATAGGTAATGAAGAAATTAAAGAAAATCAAGTGATTTTACCTTTTTTCTAGCTTGATTCTTGGATTTTCCTTGTTTTTCCTCAAATTTTCAGCCTAGGGTTCTTGTTCCTTTTCTCCCCTTTCTCTCCTGGTTTGGACGGCTTGAAGAAGAAGAGAATTCTGAAAATTTTGGCCTTTTTAAAGTCTAATTAAAATAATATTATTTTTTTCATTTTTTTAACATTTTATTAATTCCTAAATTTCTAGCCATCCATTTGTTTCCAAATTTCCACCATATATTTGTCTCTCTTATCCCCAGCTTAGATAAAATTTTCAGACTTATCCAACGTCTTGGTGGAGTAATTTTTTTAAAAATGACGCTTTTGCCCCGTAAAAGTCAAAAATTACATTTTTACCTCAAAAACGGAAAAATTACCCACATACATATTTTTCACCCCTCATACTCATACCATTCTCCAATTTGTCAAATTAGATCTAAATTCTCTCAAAATCTTAAATTTTGTTTGCAAGTGGTAAAATTACGATTTTGCCCATGTACTCCAAAAATCACCGGAATTAAAATTTTTCACTGTCAAACCCTCCAATTGTACTCCAATACTCATATCATATTCAAATATGTCAAATGGGGCTAAGAAAATCTTTTCTAAAAATTTTCGTTTCGTTCGCAAATGGTAAATTACCATTTTACCCTTAGAATACTTAAAGTCCGAATTGGCTCCAAATCGGACCTCAGACTCCGAATCCTCATTTTAAATCAATCCATGGGTTTTAGTTTCCCAAATTCATCCTCAATTCTCTATTTAGATCAGTTTAAAACTTATTTAATCTTGACAATACCATTAGGGGCAATATAATCATTTAGCTAGTTTTCTGAGGCAATTTAATATACAAACATGCTATCTAATGCATGTGAATGACATATCATAGATAATTTAAGGTCGGGTGTTACAAAAAGCTTTTGAGATTAGAATAGTTTTAGAACCTAAATGTTTATTTTAATTTCTTGAAATTAAGAACAAATCCTTATAATTAATTAAATTAATTCATAAAATTATTATTATTAATTAACTTGTAATGTCTTTTAATATATATAGTTTATATATTGTGTTAATTTATAAGAAATATAATTACTATTTTATATATTAAAATATTTTTTATGTATGCGTGTGTATATATATGTACTTTAAATATAAATATATTTATTTTTTATTTTGTATTAACATTGTAAAAATTATAACTCATAAAATTATTAATTACAATATATATACCTTTGTTTATATAAACTTATAGCATATAAATCTAAAAGGAAGTTATGAGATTGAAGAAGTTAATTGGGTAATTGGGTAATTGGGTACCCATGAAGAAGATTTTAATAATTTTTTATTTAATCGGGTATTTAAACGGGTTAGGGTAATTATAGGGTAATGAGAATGTATTAAGGTTAAGGTTAGGGTTGTAATTTTTAAATTATTCGAGTTATTAATAGGATTAGGGTATTTGATTTTTAATAAGGTTAGGGTTCGAGTACCTCAAAATTAATGGATATCTTACTCGTTGACATCTCTATTTGTATTCCTTTTTATTGCTTCCACTTATGCTTTTTTTTTATATCTCTTTACTATTCATCCACTTTTAGTGATTAAAAGTAATCATGCACTCGTAGAGCTTAAAGGTATTCATCCACTCGTGATAGTTAAACATATCCATTCACTTTTGGTAGGTAAAGATATTCTTATTATTAGAATAGTGATTAGTATAATTACCACAATTGCAATAATTATGGTGATCTTTTCCACATACATGATCATAAACTATTAAAAGATACCACATTTACTTCAAGGAATGGATGGAGTTCATGATTTTTTTTTATTAGCAGGTCGTTATTTTACTCAACAACAAAAAGACATAAAATTTAAAACAAAATGTATTTTTCAAATTACCCAAAATATAGTATTTTTCACTTGTTATAAAATATATATCGTATAAAATTAGATATTATATAAAATCAATTTCATATGTTCATTTCAAAATGTTTTATGCAAAATCTCATATTATCAAAGATAGAATTACATATACCAAGTATAATCATATTTGAAATTTAAAACAAAGAAATCATGTATTGAACAAATCATATTTTAATTATAGAATAAAAAGATCATATATACTTATATATATTGCATGCTCAATCCGATTTAATAAATTAAGGGATAAAATATGATACATACTACATTATAGAAATTCACATTCTAATTTAATAAATTAAGGGATAAAATATGATACATATTATATAATAGCAAATTCACTTTCCAATCAAAGGGCATAATATAATATATACTACATGATAATAAATTCACATTTAAGTTGATTCTTAGAGAATAAAAATCCTAAAGAGATATCAAGTTATTTACTTAATTTGCTAAAATAAAAAATCAAAGACCAACCTTTAAAATCCTTTTTGAAGGATGAAAGAACTAGAACTTCAACTTTGAGATAATGATAAAAACTAAATGATATTAAAATTTGGGAGATTAAAGAATTGTGCTAATAATATGTTATAAAATATAAACTGAAAAAATGAATTTAAAAAAAAAAGAGAATGCCTTTAAATAAAGTATTTTTAGAAAGAGTAAGAAAAATCTTATTGAAGTGTATTTTTACAAATGAAGTGAAAGACTTATTTATAAGTTAACAACCTTTTGAATTATAATCTTAATCTAATTCAATTTAAGAGTTCAAATTAGATTATGTTTCTTGTATTTGGTCTGTTTGGTTGTTTACTTAATTTGAACTTCTTGAATCAAAATCTAATGGACATTCACAAATATATTTATAACAACATTCAAATACCATTAGCATTAAATTTCCCTAACGCCAAACTAGAAAAGTGAATAGAAAATTGAAAATATCATAAGTTTACACTATTCATAATTGACAGCTTCTTTTGTAGACTTTAAAGTATTACGCCAAATAGGTATGCTTTTTAAAGAGTATTCTCATTCAAGTAAATGCTTTTTGAAAATTGAAGTATCTAACAAATTTGGGATTGATGAACCATCTTTGATTAGAATGGTTGAATAATACCTAGGATATGATTTTATCACTATTAATTAAAAAGGAATTCAATTAAATTTGATGAAGTTATAATTATTTTGGTATAATATTTTTTGGATATAAGATGATCATCTCCATTGTAAACAAAATAGATTAAATCTGATTTATTTTATGAAGTTATATAAAGGTTTATACTTATTTTGCTTCAAATTGAAATAAGGCATAAGAAGTTGTACTAATATTCGTTGCTAAAGAAATGTTTTAAACCTTTATTCCATTCATTGTTCATTTCATATAACGAGTAAAGTCAATATCGAAGTTAAATTAGAGTCCAACTTGATGAAAGAAAAGCCAAAGCAAATAGCATGTGGTAGGCTGCATAATTGATTGATTATTCTTGTAAAAAATTCTTACGACTTGGGATGGTGGTATCTTCTTTCTTTTAATAGTCTTGTATACATCGCAATAATTTAATAAAATATGTTTAATATTTGCAATTTTGTTAGCGTTGGGTCTCACCCCTCCTAAATTAAGTGTGCATCATCATCCATATTATAAAAATTTTTCATTAGATGTAACTATTCACCATATATATAAATTTCATTAATAAAGTTATCACTGTAAACTACACAGATTCTAAAAGCTAATGCATTATTATTATTATTATTATTAGCTTTTGATTTGGGTTTTCACTATTCAAATTAAATAAAAATAAGTAAATTGATTTCATTTATGATTTTTACATTGTGCTTTGTATTAGTAACGTGCTACACTGAATTAATATTTATAACTCAAAAATCTTCAAATACACACAAAATCCACCATTTTGTTTTATATAAATTATTTGAGTTTTCTTGTAAGTTAACTACTCCCTTTCTAATTAGTTATTAAAATTTGGATTTAATTAAAAAAATCGTAATTAGTTATTAAAATTTTAATCAGTTAACAAAATTGTAAGCATAAATTTGGATTTATTACTAGAAAATGGGTTGAATTTTTAGTGCCTTAGACGCTTCCAACTCAAAGTTAGCTTGAAATTGTAAAAGTTAAGCCCATTTCAGAATCCAAAACCCAAAAAAAAAAAAAAATTGAAACCAAAATGACAGCAGAATTAAATTGGGTTAACGGGTGTTGCCAAATTTATTCGGGTCCTTTCAAGGAATCAATATTTTGCTGCCTAAGACTAAAACCCTTTTGTTTACTGTTACCGTAAAAGGAGCAAAAGAAAGAGCGAGGGAATGGCAAGCGAGGACGAGAGCGCGGTGAAGGAGCCTTTGGATCTTATAAGGCTCAGCCTCGACGAACGTATTTACGTCAAGCTCCGTTCTGATCGTGAGCTCCGTGGCAAGCTCCATGTATGTTTTCTTTTTTCACTTTCATACAAAACTCTAGGGTTCCCTGTTCTTGGACCTTGGATTTTTAATGTTTAAATTTCTTTTTTAGGGTTCCTTATTTCGGTTTTTTTTTTGGAGTTTAATAAGTACGAACTAGCCCTCGAGGATATTGCAAACTTGTGTTCTTTATTTATGGAAATATCGTTGCATGAGTATGCGCAAATAATGTCTAAACAGCATTCCTTTTCCCCCCGAAATTTAGTGACTGTCTTGTGAAATTGAGTTGCTGCCATGATGCAAAATTTTGGGTAATGAGTAAATGTTCTGTTTGTGGACAGCTTGAGATGGAAATTATTCTGTGGTTAGACTTGTCAGTCAGTTTATTGGACAGTTGTTAAATATGAAAGTTTTAGAGGAAATTGTGAGAAATGACCTTGGTAGTAAGAGTTTTATGTAGGATACTGATAATCTAATTTCTATTTTTGTCTTTCTGATCACTCTGTTCTTCCTTGTAAGTCTGTGTATCTATTTTTTTACTGTTAGCTACCTGATATCTGTTGGTCATACTAACTCAGTATTGATTTAAGCTGCTGTCTGAGGTTTTGTCGTATCAGAACTGTATGATTTTAAAAATGAAAATGGAGTTGTCATGTTTCTTGACTCGAACTTTCTCCTACTTTTTTTCTTCCTATCTCCCTTTAAGTAACTCTATATGTTTATATCTTCCTACTTTTTCTCTCTTTTAATTATTTCTTTATATAACATCATAGTTGATGGACTGCTACTTAATTTCTTTTGTAGTGTTTTCATAGTTTTTTAACGATAAAAAATGATACTTTATTTTTTTTTATCCACAAATGTAGTGGTTGTATAGAAAACTAGTTGTATTGGGGGTTGGAATGTTGGTTTAATCAGAACGTGCACAACATGATTTTGTAGTTATTGTTAATATCCATTCACTGCTTTTACTGCATGCGACCATTCATCTGTTATAATATTTTTTTAGAGTCAATGTTCTGTGGTGAGGCTTATTTGCTTAATTCTAGCCATTTTACCAGGTGAAGTGTAGGCAATGATATGAATACAGATCTCTTTGATTATCCAAAAAGACTTTGTCATGCTTAATGCTATTAATTTATCATTATATTCTTACTACTTGCTGATATGATCAGCTATAATGTTCAGAACCTTGTAGCTCCTCAGTTTGATGCGTATGTCTTCTCTAATGTGGCTTGCAGGCTTATGATCAGCATTTGAATATGATTCTAGGGGATGTTGAAGAGATCGTTACCACGGTTGAAATAGATGATGAAACCTATGAAGAGATTGTTCGGGTAAGTTATTGTTTCACTGTTCCCTTAATTTGGAATTTGAGTAATATTTATTTGAAAGCTAATATATAAGTAGCGATAATTGCTGAGTTTAATAAGTTTTGGCTGTAGTGACAATTGGTAACTTGAAGAGCTATGATATGTCGTTTCAGTAACAGCCCTTCCCCCCGATATTTGCCATGAAGGATGCTTTATTTAGTGTTAGCATTTATAAAGTTGTTTTAACTTCTCATTGAAACTTGTTTCTACTTTCATTAGAAGAAAGAGTGCTTCCTCATGAATGCAAATCACACTCATACTGAATTTAATTGATCAGTTTTGACCATGATTCCTTACAAGTATACTAATGAAGGAACACCTTTCAAATTGTTTTTGTCAAGTGATGAACAAATCAACTATTTTCGCTTGGTAATACAAGATTCTGGATTTGCAATGAAAGCAAACATGAACTGGAGATTTTCAAGTGAAATGAGTTTCTGAATTAAAAAGGAAATTTGGGTTTGTTGTTTTACTCTTTTGGATGATGACCCAATTTTTTCCCCTCAATCTCAGACTACAAGGCGCACGGTTCCCTTTCTCTTTGTTAGAGGAGATGGAGTCATACTGGTTTCTCCACCTCTTCGGACTGCTTGATGAGGAGAATGAAGTTTCAAGCACACTTTCTGGGAAGGATTCACCTTTTGTCAAATTTGCTACTAAGCTGCTATTGCTGTATCATTGACCCTCTAAACAATTAACTGTGGAATATTTACACATTTTTAGATGATTATGCAATAGACTTTGTTGATATATTTGTATGATCTACTAGTTCAATCTCATCCTTTTGACGAGAGGGACAATGGGACCAACTCCTTTCACTATCTGCTTAACTTGATAATGTAGACCATTTGCACATGAAAGGCCAGTTATGCCATGCCATTACTGGTGCTGGGGCTGAAATGAATGAAATTGTTCTGACCAGATTATACTTCATTTTACCGTTAATAATCGATATGAGCTGTCCCTGTCAGAGTTTCACCAGTTTGGCTGAATCAAGCTTTGTGATCGATACAATCACACAATCCTGTTTGCATTTTTGCTTTGGACCATTGTAGCTGCGGTACTGTCTATCAAGTCAGCTCTCGGATGACCACCCCAGTATGCTGTGTTGGATTAATAATACTGTGAAAAACAGCACTTGGAGCGTCACCGTAAGCACCAAAGCATCCAGCCTATCTTATTTGAAAAAGCAATCAGCAAAGAATCAAAGGCAACAGAGTCAGAATTACTAGCAGAATTAAAGCAGCTAACCTTGAGTTTCCTTTTCACATAGCAAATGTTCAAAAGTTGTGTTAGAAAGAAAAAATCACATTATTTTGTAATTAATATATTGTGTAAAATATAATATCCATTTTAATACGATCAAGTAGAGAAGCAAGATAATATAATTTTATTAGGAAAAAGGATTTTGGTCGGCTGTGCTATTTCAGCCCAGGTAGGAAGAAAGAAAGGGCGGCTCAATGCACTTGTCTTTGAATTTAATTAGTCTACAACTAGGTATTGTTTCATTTGCATTTTGTTAGTAACAACCAACAAACCTAAGCGACCCTGTTTCTGCGCATCTCCATACAAGGTAACATTCTTTCTTCAATCTTCACTTCTTTTAATTCATGCTTCTATTGCTGGGTTAGATCAGTAGTTTCCCCCAATCTCCAGATTATTTAAATTTTATGATCATCATCATCATCATCATCATTTTCATGAAAAAATTGTTTTTCCATGATTTCTTGCATCTTCATTGATGATACTGTTCCTTGTGCAGTAAGCAAGTTAAGAGGGCCATTTGGCAATTGACTGTGCTACAAAATCTCCCCAACATGTGAGTCTTTTTTTTGGGTAAATTTAACCATCTTTAATTTTTTTGATTAAGGTTGCTTTAATTTTGCCGATGTTAATTATATCTTTTTTTTTTTGAAAAGCAATGTTAATTATATAGTTAACTGAAAAATTCGTCACTTTGGTTTGATTCAAAGATGACATAACACTGATCTAGTGGCAAATTATGGTTTCTTCAATTTTAGATTGTATAGGCAATTCTTACTTGATAAGTGGCGCAGGGCTGACGAGGAACCAACGGATCAAAAGAAATACCTTGAGGACATTTGCAAATCGCAATGTGCAAAGCCTATGCATGATTATGGGGTGAAGTATTTTTTCACTTTAGATCTTCAACCATGTCCATTTTCTCTATCTTCCATTTTAGCAAAGTGATAAACATATAAAAGCAAGTGATACCTTGCAGTTCTAGCAAATAACATGTTTTCATAAATAATAGTACATTAAAAAGAAGAAGTTGGCCAAAGCGAAGGCAACTTGGTTGTTAGCTTTTTGGCATGTTAAAATGGTTTGAATCCCTCCTCGCTCAACTTGATTATCGAAAAAAAAAGTATAATTAAATCATATTAAGGTTGCTAGTTGCTACCAATGATTTATGGTAGTTTGGATTTATGTCATCCATATATATAGGCTTTTAGCATATGCTGCTAATGCCAAAGAATAGCATCAGTCACAATCGTTATGGCAATCGAAACCATATCTGCACTTCTATTTATGTTTTAAATAGGTATATAAGTAGAGTTTGGAATCACAAAAATGTCTCTTACCATTCAAACTCTCCATTTAAACTTTGGGTTTCTTCTTTCTTTTTGAATTTAATCTTTGTCATTAGAAAGTTGTTGTTATTTGCTTAGTGATTAGTACTGAAATTGGACTTGAGAATTCTAATGTTTTTCCCACTTTACTTTGTCCTTTAAAACTATGCTTATATGATGTAAGCTTATTATGCTTATTGCAGGAATGTGCTAAGAGGGTTTCGGGTGATGAAAGTGGAAGCAAGCACTGCACAGGACAATACTTTGACTACTGGACTTGTGTTGATAAATGTGTAAGTTGTCTTAACTGCTTTAGTTTGGTTGCTTTTTTTCTAGTTTGTGGTTTGAATTTGGTGCTACGGAATTAATGCAGGTGGCGCCAAAGCTATTTGCAAAGCTGAAGTAATTCTGGGAGATTGCTAAGGATGCTTATTTCCATTTTTTATTCTTTTTCTCGTCTTAATATTTACCTTTAGCTTAATGTTTGGTTGTCTAATTTCCTTCTAAAATTTTAAGGGTGTTTTCCCCTATAAGAATAAAAGATCTTTTACACTCAAAATATCTTTTGAATGTTTCACAAATGCCCTTTAATTAGAAATTTGGAAGGATTTTGCATAGGAACATTCTTTGAACTTAGCCTGGAAATGGGGGTAAAGCACAGGGATATTGTTCCGTAAAAGTCGAACAATTAAAGATTCTTCACATTGGAGCTGGCTACTTAAGGGCCTAAATCATATATTAGCCTGTCCCCTGAAGCAAATGGCTTTGCCATAATTCTAAAACTCAAAAAGTAGGAAATATATTCACACCATAATAAAAAAATATTAAATCCCTTTTACCTATTTTATGCTTTGCATCTCTTCCTTGTGTTTTCTTCTCTCATTTACGTCAATTTTAAAAGTCAACATAACATTAAATAAATTAAATGTAATTGCTTTTATTTTCCTTTTGTTTGTGGAATTGGACCCATAAACATTGACAAAATAAAATTAGCTATGACAAAGTAGAATTAACTATTCATAGGCCGTTGGCAGAAGTAAAGAAAAAGCATTGGCTCCAATGCCTAGTGGCGGCACACATGACTCTTTGCAGCATTGCTATCAATCTTACTATCGATGAATGAGTTTCAAACTCCTTGCCGCAAGAGTGATTGATTGCATGTAGTAATACACTAATACTTTTCCAGTTCAATTCAAATCCATCTAAGATCTCATCTCATCTCATGCTCTTCCTAATTTATGTGTATTCAAAATTTATGAGAATGGTAGAAGGTTAGATGGTTTCCCTTTAGCCGTGAAAGAGGACTCCTTTGGCTGGGATAGTAGTAGAATAGGCCTCCCTCCCCACGGCCACTAAGTTCTCCAAATCGAGGCACTCCACCCTTTAACCCCCTGAAAGAGTTTGGCACCAAATTTGACCAAGCTCCCCTTGAGATGGTACTTCCTACAAAGAGGTTCTTAATAGCAACCTCAACCTTTCCCAATCACATGCATGTAACCCCATGCATTCCATGTCATTGAAGCCACCCAAGAAGACCCGAGTTGGCTTAGGAGAAATGTTGTGGCTACTCTGATTAGTTATGTGGACTATTACACCCTGCAAGATGCGTTTGCCTTGGAAGGATTTCAGTGTGCCATTAAACCAATAAGAGGCAACACAATCTTTATCACCTTTTGGCTCCAAGAAGATTTTGAAGTTTGCACAGGTAATCACAGAGTGTTGCTTGATTTATAGTTTAAAGATGTGCAAAGTTGCAAGCTTTTGCTAATATTTTTGAAGGCTTAATTGTCCATCACAACCTTCCCCCTTATCGTTCACATTTAATTCGTTGATGACACCCTTTTGTTTTGTAAGCCACAATTGGAGCAAATAAAAAAATGTGACCAGAATTCTTAAGGGCTTTTAAGCTGTCTCTAAGTAGAAATCAATTTTTCCAAGAGCAGTCTCATTGGCATCAACGTATCACAGCTTGATTTACACTAATGGGCAACCTCTCTAGGATGTAAACTAGACATGTTCCCAAAAAGCTACCTTGGTCTTCTTCTTGGCACACTCACCAACTCTTCATCTAAATGGTAGTCGGTCATCGAGCGTTTCCACTCCTAGTTGGCTAGTTGAGGGGGCATCATTTATCGATCTGAAGAAGATTAACACTTATTAGATCAGTTCTTGAAAGCCTCTTGCTCTGTTACCTTTCCATCCTTAAAGATGCTAGTTAATATTAAATCCAAGCTCAAAAAAACTTTAGAGAGATTTCCTTTGGTCAAGTTGTGAGGATAAAACAAAAATTCACTTGTTTATTGGACCATGGTTTCTAGAGCCAAAAGTAATGGTGGTTTTGGCATTGTTGATTTGAGACTCAAGAATCACGTATTTCTTAACACATGGCTTTGGCAATATGCCAATGAGCCACAATGCCTATGGAGAAAGGTGCTAGTTGCTAAAAATAAAATGAACTTGTGAGCTTTTATCCCAACTACTCCCACATGTAGGCCCTCAGCCATATGGCGAAACATCACTCACCTTCTTAAACCTTCTGATCCTTTTCATGATTTGGTGATCTCCAACTTTGATTTTCTATTAGCCAATGACAAATCCATTCTTTTTAGGAGTGATATGTGGTTTGAGGATTAGCTTTTTCCATTCAATTCCCAAAAATTTATGCCTTAGCCTCCAATAAGATAGGAGTTATTACGGATTTTGGTTCTTATGAGGGTAATCTTGGAAATAGCTCATCAACTAAAGGAGAAATCCTTTTTTAATTGAAAAATTGGGCAATGGAAGAATTTTATGGATCTTATCAATATGATGTAACTTTACCCCACTGATCTTGATAGAGTCATTTGGAGGAAAACTCCTAACGAAACCTACTCCCCTTCCCATTTCATTAAGACCCACCACTTTGACACTTGGGCTCCTCAAAATGTATGTAAACAACTTTAGTCTAGTCTTGCCTCCTTCACCCCCCGCATGGCAAGTCCTTGGCAAGCTTGTAGTGAATTACAAACTCCACAAAAAGTGACTTCTTGACCTCGATGCTACCAAATGCACCATGTGTGGTAGTAAACTCGAGACCTTTGCCCACTTTTTCTTCAATTGTTCTATAGCATGGCAAATTTGGATGAATATTGCAACTTATAGGCATCAAATGGGCCCCTTAGGCAATGCATCCAACTTTTTCATCACTTGGCAACACTGTATCCCCTCATTTGGCTCTCAAGATATCTAGAAAATGCTTTTTTTTTTCTTTATTTATCTGGTCCATCTAGTTATTTAGGAATGCAATCCTTTTCCAAGGCAAGCTCATCGACTTTAGTTAACTAAAACACATTATTCTTGTTAGATTAGTGCATTGGTGCAAAGGAAAATGGCCAATGAATCACATCGCCACCTCTTTCTTCCTCATTGATCTCCTTTAAGAACAAGAAGTGCAAGAATAAGCTCTATAAGGAATGGAAAAACTTCCCCTTGGATCCTTTGAGTTGAATGTTAACAGTTATGCCTTGGCAAGTTTAAGCCTGTTGGAATTAAAGGCACCGTCAAAGATCATGAGAGCTTTATCAAAGGTACCTTACTTTCATTAACGTTAAGGACTCCAATTATATTGAGTTGCTTCCTATCAAAGAGGTAACTCTTTAGTTCTGTCCACTCTAACGGTACAACATCAATCTTTTATAGTTGAAAAGCTATTTAAAAAACACTATAAGTTGCATTTCTAATCATAATATCAACACATGAAGAACATATCTAACTGTATTGAGGCTATCAAATTTGGCATCAAAGAGATTACCTTTATTCATATTTTTAGATAGGCTAACAAGCTAGCATATAACCTCCCAAAGGTTAGGGTTATTTGACAGGGCAACTTCTATGCATTTTTCTAAATTCTCAACGCCGTTGTGTACTAGTTTTTGATGATTCTTTATGTGTTTTCTACACTCACCTGTCAGAATCATGGCTTAGTAGGATGGCAATGGGTACCCTTTAACAGGGCACCTAACTTGATTATATAGGATTAAGGTACTCTATATTCGAGTTTGGGATGGGTTCAGGTAATGATTTTACTACCCGTATTGGGTTTAGGTACCACATCTTGGTTACCCTATATCCCATTATGTATTATATAATATATTATAAATAATTAGATATATAAAAATTGGTTAATGTTAGGAATTGAACCCATGCAAGGATGAAAAATACTCTAAACCCTTTCCAACTTTACCAACCTTTTAGTAATAATATGTTATTGTATATATATTTTAATAACAAAACTATTAAATTATTAGTTATGTTTAAATAATATTATATTACAAGGAATATAATTACTATTGTATATATATTTTTTGAAAGGTAGTAATATATAATTGGTAAACAAGAGGGGGAGGGGGGGGGGGGGGGGGGGGGGATGCTTTATTGAGTCTCACATTTTGCAACTCAACA
Organism: Theobroma grandiflorum; assembly: GCA_036013995.1. NCBI lineage: Eukaryota > Viridiplantae > Streptophyta > Magnoliopsida > Malvales > Malvaceae > Theobroma > Theobroma grandiflorum. Next base: position 15,296,587 of record CP142126.1, read on the forward strand.
TAGCATTCTACCTTCCAAAAGCTATACAATTAATCCCTTCACTAGGGATGTCAATGGGTACCCTACTCGGTTACACCGGGTTAGGGTACTTCGTAAAAGGGTTGGGGTAGGGTTAGGGTAACGATTTTACTATCCGAATTTTAATAGGGTAAGGTTCGGATACCACCCTTTAGGTGCCCATCACTCGAACCTGATTACTATTTATAAATATTTTATTATTATTTTAATAATTAAATTAAAAATTTATAATTTTTACTAACTTTACAAGTAATTTTTTTTCTTAAAAACTAACAAATATATGAAAAGAATGGTTACTCTAATGATTAATATGATGACATTAATATATTTAAATTAAAAAATTATAACTTATAAAAATTATATTTTTTGTTATTTAAGTTTATGGTATTTGTTTGGATCTTTGTGTTTAGTTATTTAAGTTTATGTTGTTATTTGGATATTTATATATAGTTATTTAAGTTTATATCGTTGTATGAATATTTTTTTAATTATTTAAGTTTATGTTTAAGATTTTTTTTGGTTATTTAAATTTAAATTTTTTTATTTTTATTTTTATTAATTTAATTAGTAGTTAATTTTATGAAATACGTAGAGAAATATTATTGTAAATATATATACGGGTTTAGGTAATTGGGTATCTATAAAGAAGATTTTAATAATTTTTTAATCTAATCGGGTTTTTAAACGGGTTAGGGTAATTATAGGGTAGTAAAACTGTAATAGGGTTAGGGTTAGGGTTGTAATTTTAAAATTAAATGGGTAGTTAATAGGGTTAGGGTAGTTGATTTTTTATAGAGTTAGGGTTCAGGTACCTCGAAATTATAAGGTACCCGACCCGTTGACATCCCTACCCTTCACCCAAGAGGGTAATCAAGCAGCAAAAAGGACCCATGTACAAAACATCTAAAGGAGTAGAAAAACCAAACAAAAACTAGAAACACGCAAAACCAACCACTTGGAAGAATAAACATAAAACACACAAAATAAAGGAACAAGGGACAAGCATTGATAACTAATATTAGAGAAAAAAAGAAACACACGGAAGATGAAGGCTTCCTATTCTTTACACACCCTTAAGCTTAGGAAACACCATCCTTCACATTAATCACCTTTGCAAGTGACACGATTGTAGGAGTTTTAGTGGAAGTTATTTCTTGCACCTCATACAAATTAAGCCCACGTTAGCTCTTGCTCGCTCTAAAACCCCCTTTTGCTAAGGAATCTACCTTTCTATTAGCAGAACGAAGGATATGTTGAATCACTCATTGTTCCACATTTCTAAGTAGGTTATTAATCTAGGTGATAATACTTCTAACTTTCCATGGCACCATCTACGGGCAAGAAACCTGCTTAACCACATTGAACAAATCACACTCAATAATCGGGTTATGATTAGCCTAAGCTAAGGCCACAAACAAGTGTAAGACTTTTCTCACAACTAGCAATTTTGCCCTATTGGCATCGAAAACCCTAATCAATTTACAAAACAAGGCAAGAATTGTACCTTTGTCATTTCCAAGAATGCCACTAATGTTGGTTTCCCCAAGATTACCTTTAGAGGCACAATCAATTTTAATTTGATCCATCCATCCATCACCTTAAAACATGCCACACTTTCCTTATTTTTACTTTATTGTCCTCGATTATTTCCTTAATTAGGAAACTTAATGAGATTATCCATTGAGATATTGAGGCTTGGCCACTTAGCGTTCATCCACTAATCCATTCTCACATTTATCAATTCAAAAATCTACATACTATCCCAAGGCTTGCCTTTAAACACTAGGTCATTTCATGCCAACCAAATCTTCCATACAATAGCATAGAATCCCATTTTCTAGATAAGAATATTTCTAAAATACGTGACAGCATTAGTCTAGGAAATGAAGTTCATAATAAGGTCATAATAAATCACCTAGCAAACATCCCACAAATCACACCAGTATTGCCAGATAACTCAAGTTTTCTTGCACACAAAAAAAAAGGTGGGAAGCAAACTCTTTATCTTTCTATCAAATTAAGTATTCCGAAACTGCCTTAGAAATAATGCCCTTCCTTGCTAGATTCTCTTTAGTTTGTACACCATTCCTAAAGAGTAGCCAACAAAACACTTTAACCTTTTGGGGTGCAAGATTGACCGAAATTTCCAAAACCTATCATACACACTATTAGATTGCAAGAAAGATCTACAAAAGCATCTCGAACTGTATTGCCTAATAGTCCATTTTTCCATATAACCTTGTCTTTAAAGTTTTTCCTTAAGTCTTGATTATCAAGGAAAGCACACAGTTATCCCCATTACTTTTCCTTCTATTCAAAGGCACTCCTAAGTTTGATAAGGCATTTCCTTTAGTAAATAAGGCATAAATTCTAAAGAACTATTACGACCCGAAACTCCCCATCAGGCCCGTTACAACCTCCGCGACGTCCCGATAGGCACTAATTACCTGGAATGCCTATCAGAACCCCGCAAGGCTTAGCATCAGCTTTCACATTTCCCTGGTGAGCGACAGTTATTAAATTTCATATTTCAAAAAATCATAAGTCGTTTCCAAACCAAAACGATATAATACTATTTTTTGGCTCACATGGGCATTTTTGTCATTTTTCTACGAAAATTTCTAAACCGATCGAAAACATAGTAGGTGAGTAGAAAACATATATTTAGTGATTAAAAACAAATTTAAGTATCTAAAACGTTTGTTTAAAATAAAAATTTGACTATTTGAATAAAATAAAAATATTCAATAAAATAATCTATTTTCTTATAACACAATTTCTATAAAGCCATCAGTAAATAATTTTCATAGCGTAAAGCTAAATATATTCTCACATACTAGTATACAGGCAACCAAGGTATGAAAATAGAGTTACAGTGACACGTGGGCCTTCAATTAACCAAAATGCATCGAAAGCTGAGAACCTACAACTTTTGTCGATTCAAGTCCAACTGATGGTCCTTGACAAAATCTGATAACTATAGAATACTCTGAGCCTGAAATGTGAGGAAATGAGGGGGTGAGATTATAAAATCTCAGTGAGTAAACATATACCATCTAAACTGTCTAAAGTCGAGTAAAAGAAGATAAATTCAAATTCATTCTTTGTATTACAATTCACCTTATCTCAACTCATTTCAATTGAGTAGAGACAATTAAAATATTCTATCCCAATGTATTTCATAACATACGTATAATTTATATGGCTTATGAATCTTTTAAAAATTTAACTTGGCTCTTGCTAAAATCATTCTCGGGGATACCCTTGTAGAGGCATCTGACCGAAACCGCCAAGGCTATTCAGCATCATATACACTTGAACATATTTTTATGTCTGAAAACTTAGCCATGCCTTGGCGTTGGCTAAGTCTCACTCTCAGGCAGTGGTCCATGTGAAGTGCACTTAAATCTTTACCTCCAGAGACACCCTCGACACAGCTCTCCGATCAAGGTAAGGTATATCTGATTCTGTGCCCCTTCTCTTAGGTTGGCCCACAGAACCTCCACTGCAGGGATTATTGATTATGTTATCTACCACTTTATTTATAAAATTGTAGTTGCATGATATGGCAATTTGTTGCAACTTAGCCTCTCAAGGCTGAATACACAATACATATAATTTTCAACACGAAAACCAGTTTAGCCATTCATGCTCACATATTGCTATAAGCCATTAAATTGAAACACACTTTATAATACAACAAATAACCAATCTCCAATTACTCAATTTTTCCAAAATCATTATTTAATTTCTAAAAATTTATAAAATCATTTTATAAAATCACATTTATTCATAAAGCATAACAATTTATCATTTAAACCCATTTTACCATAAAATTTCAAAATTTAATAAAACTATTCTAGATAATTAAGACGATAGTAAGTTTACTAATCGTTTTCGAAAATCAATTTGGGGTACTCCGACTACTAATCCTCCGGTGCCTTTATCGGAGAACTCACCACCTTAACAAATTGTACAATAATTTAATCACTACATTTATGCTAATTAAGTATAAAATTAACCTAATTTATATATGAATGCATGGAATGTTCGGTTAACCGCTTAAACGCGGTGTTTACCTAATTTGGCCTATCACCCGATTAAATTGCTAGCGCGCCCGATTTAATTCCAAATTGCTCTATTTCTTTTCTAATACCTCAATTCACCAAATACAAGCCAGTTTACCAAAAATTCAACACATCAATTTCCACAATTCTCCTTGAAAATTTTGGCCATTACAGTGCACTAACACCGTGATTTTTCTTACTTAATTTTCTCACCATAATTGATCATTTTCTAAGCCATTTCTCTTGAATCAAAATCAATTCACCACACACACACATCATGGGACATTCGACCATTGAAGATTCATGGGGAAAATGGATTCTTTTCTTATTGTTTTGTGTCCAAACATATTCAACTAACTAAAAATACTAACATAACTTAAAATCAAACAATTTTAACATTATTTCTCTCATCAAACCCATTCGGCCAGCCACTCATTCATCATGAAATCATGCAATTCAACCATGGAAATGAGAAAATACTGTATGGGTAGTGTAGATCTCAAGGAAAATTAAAGAATTTTCACTTTACCTTGCTTGATTCCTTGGAATTTCACAATTTCCTCTTGATTTTTCTTCACCTAGGGTTTGTTTTTCCTTTGGTTTCTTTTCTTCCTTGCTTGGCCGAATATGGGAGTGAAAATGGGGTTTTTGGGCTGATTTTTATATGTTTAATATTAAATAATAAATGCTTAACATGTGACAAAGCATGATTGGTCTAAAATTTTAAATATTTGACTTTTATCCTTTAATTCTCCACCACACTTTTGTCATATTTATCCATTTCCATAATGAATAAAATCCCTTGGTCTTGACAAGTGTTGGGGGTAAAAATTTACCATTTTACCCATAGGGCGGTAAAATTACAATTTTACCCCTATGCTCCAAAAAATACCAAAATTAATATTTTTCACTTCTAAACCTAAAATTATACTCCAAATGATTAATCTTGGTTAAAAATTTCATCAAATATCTAAATTAAATTTTTAGGTGGCAAAATGACCATTTTGCCCCTAAATTTTAAAAATTTCAAATTGACCCCAAATCGGACCTCGAACTTCGAATCACTATTTTGAGTCATCCCTGGATTGTGAAATCCTCAATTTCACTCTTAAAATCTTTATTTGAACTTGTTCTAAGTTTAAATCATCTTAGTTATACTTCTAGTTATAATATCGACTTTTAAATACTTTTTCGGGCTGTTCAAATATACAATCACTCTATCAGTCACATGTATAACATGACAGATATTTTAGGACTGGGCTTGACAGGAATGCAATATTTAAGATGAAGCCCTTGATCCATTCTTCGTCCCAAAAAGCCATTCTCCTCCCATTCCCCACCAAGAGACCAAGTCCCTTACAAATATGGTTGCTATAATTTCCAACACCCGAGAATGATCTCATAATATTTCTCCATAAGCCTGAGGCCTATTATCGCTACCAATAAATGGGTTCAAGTTGTTGTCATCAACCTCAAGTTTTTTAAGAATAACCATCCTCCATAGCTCTTTTGGCTCGTTCCCATAGTACCAGGCCCATTTATTTAACAAGGTTTTATTCTTAAGTCCCAAGTCCACCTTAACATGGTGCAATTTTCAAATGAGATTTGATCCAACCCACAAAAATTTGCATTGTATTTTCTCAATATCATTCTAAATCTTGGCTGACATCTAGAACAGTGACATAAAGAAAATTGAAAGGGAACTCATGACAAACTTGAGAAGAGTTACTTTAGCACCTATTGAAAGAGTCCCAACCATCCACATTGCCAGTTTATTTTTCAACATATTGATCAGCGACTACCAAGTATTAATTGACCTTGCCCCTACCTTTTGAGGCAATCTAAGATAGCAAGAAGGAAAGGAACCAACCTTACAGTTAATTATTCTAACCCATTCAATCATTTTCTACCTGTTAATTCTAATTCCAAAGAGCCAACTCTTATGAAAGTTGATTTTGAGGCTTGAAACCACCAAAAATGATCTTAATACACATTTAATATTTAATAAAAAGTCAAGTTTAGGGTCACACAAAGTGGTCGTATCATCTGCATATTGCAAATGTGTAACCAAAAAGCCTATATTACCCACTAAAACTCTTTTACATAGTTGAATGTCTATTGCTTTATGTGTGCGTAGACTAAAAATTTCCATAACTAGATTAAAAAGCAAAGGGGACAGAAAGCACTTTTGCCTAAGCCCACGCCTTATTCTAATAAGTTGTGTTAGAGATTTATTGACTACGGCAGACACTGAGGTTGTTTTCAAGCAACCATTAATCCAGTTACACCATGTCAACCCAAAACCCATAAACAACATGACAAGCTCAAGAAATTCCTAGGCCACACTATCTCAAAATTGACTGTAAGGAATAATCAACCCATTTTATTCTTTCTTATGAGGTCGATCATTTCTTTGGCGATACACGCATAATTCAATAATTGTTTTCCTAAGATAAACGCAAATTGGTTGAGTCCAATTACCTTACCAAAGACCTTTAAAGGCATTAGGCTAAAATTTTCTAAATGATTTTATGCAAACACCTAACGAGACTGATAGGCCAAAATTGTTAGAGCTTAATAAGATTCTCACACTTAGGCTCAAGGGTTACAAAGGAGGCATTAACCCCATACTCAATAAACCCTAATTGGAAGAACTCCTTAAAAACCTCATTATCTTGTCTTTAATAACTCTCCATTAACTCTTAATAAAACTAAAGTTAAAGTTGTCGAGCCTTAGGGCCTTATTCCCATCATAGCTCTAGACAACTAGCTAAACCTCCTATTTAGTAACTAGTCTTTTCAGTCAGGCACGAAAATACTTTTTCAACTTGCTGACTCTACAATTAAATGCCTTCAATTTGCAGCTTGCCTGTTCCCCTACAACTTTTCAAAGTACTTAACCACTTCATCTCGAATCTCCCTTGAGTCATCAATTTCTTTGCCTTGGCAGGTTACTTACTAACATGATTGACCTTGTGCCTTGTTGAAGCCTTATTATGGAAAAACTGAGTATTTTGATCACCCTCCAAAAACCATTTAACCCTAACTTTTTGATGCCACATTCGTTCCTCTTTCTTATAAGCCTTCCACAATTCACCGTTTTTACTCGTAAGATCCCTTCAATTATTCTGGTCAAAGCCCCCCTGTTGGATGTTAATTATAGCTTGGTGAATTTCAAACTCTAGAATAGTAATTTTCTCATTAACAAAACTAACAATGTATTTTTGCCACCTCTTAATTGCTTGCTTGGTACCTCTAAGCTGGTGCCACATAGTGGCTTTATGGTCCCCCATCCACCTTGTCTCATTCCAAGCCTTAACAAACAAATCAATGAACTTATCTTCCTCAAGCTAAATATTAAAAAATCAAAAAGGCTTAAGCCCTTAGTTAAAGTTAGTTAAGCTTAGAAAAATAGGATTATGATCGAAAATAGAACAAGAAAAACACTTTTGTAGTGGAAAGGGAAAATGCTTAGCAATTTTTACAGCAATAAGGAAGTGGTCCAATTTGTTATAGGTAACCCGCTCACGTACCATTAACCAAGTGAAGTTCTTTCTTAACATTGGCAAATCCATAAGTCTTGAGGCATCTATAAATTCTCCGAAGTCCATCATTGACTTGTCAACTTGAGTGCAGCCATACATTTCATCCAAGCTCTAGACTGTGTTAAGGTTCCCCAAGACACCATGTCATATTCCATCCCTTCATAAACCGATTAAGCTTTTCCCGAAATGTCACTTTTTCCCTTTTATCGTTGGGGGCATACATGTTTCCCACACTATAGTTATCCTTGACACCTTTGATCCTCCTAATCCATAGGATATATCAATTTTCAACAACGACATGATCAAAAGTAAAGCAATTTTCCTCTAGCAAGTGATCAGACCTCCAAAGGCCCTTATTGCCTTCATTGATTACCATTTACACAGTCCCCTGCCCCATATCTTTTCAATAATTCTAAGGTTGGCCACACTCATCTTTGTTTCTTGAAAATGAAGGAAATTTGGTTTATGCTTAAGCGAAAGATTTCTAACAGCTTGTTTTTTCTCTACCTTTCTTAAACTTTTGACATTCCATGAAATTTCGTTCATTAACGAAGCAAACCAGACCATAGAGTTGACATAATGGCCACTAGGCTCTACCTCTATTGTTGTCTTCTTCTTTGACAACAACAAACATGTCCACCATGACATTGTCCTCCATCTCAAATTCCATACCTAGATCTTTACGTACCTTCAAGGATATCTTTACCTCTCTTTGCATCACCGCATTTCTACTTGTTATGTCACTATCAGTGATACCCTCTTTCAACTCACTTTATATGATTTTTTTAGCATGAATTCTACCTCTTATAAATGACACTACACTTCTTCTTCTTCCCTTTCCTCTTGAAGCTCATCCTTTCTTTATACCCAAGCTTGTACTACCTTAAACATTCTCAATGTTCTATTTTCTTCTATTCTCTACCATCTTAGTCCACTTAATTGGGTCCTCAAGGGAACACTTTGTTTGATTTTTGAGATATTCAAGCAACACTAGAACATCCTTATTAAGGATAGCAGTCGATATCACTCTCACTTTTTGTAACTTATGCACTACCTTATCAATATCCAAGTCAGCCTCTAAAGAAACCAATGGGTCTGTCCCCCCCTAAGTGAACTTTTTTTAGAGTTGCTACCTCTAATCAACTCACAATAAGAGAAGAGGACCCTCATATCTTTCGCACTAAGAGTCCATTATTCATTAAGAAGCTCGTAAATCTTAGCCTTATCAATGCAAAACGTTTAGTCTGATCCATGATAGTCATGAAAGCCTATATCACTCTAGGACTCCTTACTGGTTCCCAACGACTCATAATTAAGGCTACCTTGAAGAGTAGTAAGCCTAACTCCCTACTTTTTTGGGGAAATCATGCTTGGCCCAACAGACGCATCACAATCCTCCAGCTTGGTAACCATACCACCGAGCCCCTATTCTAACTCAGTTAGTTTCTACTGTTTTCTAACAAAGTCTCATCCTTTAATTCTGATTGTTGCATTTTAAATTTTCTATCAGTAAATGACACATTTGTTCTTCTTTTCTTCCTATTTTTAGAATTCTTCTAATCCATAGTAGCATTCACTGACGAGTCTTCCTCTAGTTTAGTGGGATCTTGGTTAGTCATCTTAGTCTCCTCAATAAACTCTTCCAAAGACTTTAGTTCACTTGGTGGTGCTATGCTCAGCCTTAGCACCACCTTAACTCTGTTAATCATCAATTCTTGCCACACAAGGACTATTTTGTTCTCCTTCTTCTTGACCAGGATCTGGCCAAAGTCAAATCACATACACTTGCTTGTCTTGCTACTTCATCAAATAATGTTACCCCACAAGCTCCCTATGCAGTTGAACACCGCTAAATTCCATATATGTTTGGGGACATTCTCAACTTTCACCCACATCATTATACCGCATTTACCTTAAGTTTCTTTATAGGGAAACACTAATTCAAACCACTTATTTCAACTTACAACATGTTTTTGCAAGACCGAAAGCATAACTTTATCATTATTAAAGGAAATGAGGCTTCTAGAAAGGCCCACACTTTTGACTTTGGAGTTAATTCCCTTCAATACCAACTAGGATTGAATGTGGTCCACTAGGGCTACTTTCTTCATCTAAGCAACAACATAGCATTTAGCCTAATCCATTGCACCCCTTGGCAAGTCAACATTAATGGCCACCAACTCTTTCTCTTACATTGGGTAAACATTTACTCTTGCTTTAATAGTAGCTTAAGGCTTAAAGCATACCCCACCCTAATCTTTCTTATTCATATCTTTGTCCTAACTATTCGGGCAGAACACTTCCTTATACATTTTTAAATCTCCGGAAGTAGTAAAATTCTTTGTCAGCTTGCTTGACCCCTAAGAATCCTTGTCCACAACATTAGACTTCTCTCTCGAATGGGTTACATCTACAATGATCCTTTTCCTATAAAGCATTCACCCATTCCCACATTCAATCGCCTTCTGCATCATTTTTTGATGTCTAAACTTGATAAACCCAAAGAACAATGAATTCTTGTTCTTTCTTCTCCCTTAACTAGGCGCAAAGACATCGACAACACCAAATTCTTGAAAGTGATGGATTTAGTCCTTAAAAAATGATTTATAAAATTTGAATCCTTTTACTTTTTAAAATTGATAATGTCAATTCAATCGTTAACAATGTCAACCTTTTTTTTTGTTATTTATTCTGACATGACATTTTTTTTCTAATGTGACATTGAATATGATGATGTGTTAATGATGATGTGGGATTTTTTATTTACTTTATAACACTCTTTTTATTGCTTTAAATCATAGAGCACAAAAATTCTTATTTGTCTCACAACACTCTTTCCCTAAAATCTTAAAAAGCTATTCATATTTTTTATCTATTTTTTTTCCGATCTCGATTAAAATCACTACCTGACATTAAATAATTTCACATCCACACTTATAAAATCAATATCAATGCTTGGTCGCATCATGTTAATACTACTATTACATCATTCATGAAATGCCACATCATCATGATATGTTATTAGACTCTATGTCACATCAACAAGAAAATATCACGTCGACATAACCAAACATCATATCAACATAGATAACTGAAAATCTTTAACTCATTGGATTAATACTTTCAATTTTAAAAAGTGTAAGGACTTAATTTTTACAAATTATTGTATAAGTACTAAATCTACCGCTTTAATAGAGTATAGGGACTAATTATATAATTTAACCTTAGATATACTAATCAATTATAATAGTATTAAGTGTAATTGGTATTTACATTTTCAAATTTAGAACATACATAATATGATTATGTGCTAAAGTTATGGAATATTTAATTATAGGTTATATATTTTAAATGATATAAGTTATATGTTAATATTAATATATGATTAATAAATACCCTACATATTAATATTATAATTATTAGATTTATAGTATATAGTATTATTTTGCCTATGGAAACCTATATCTTTCATATGAATAGGTTATATTTACTAATCATTATTATGCCTATTGTCATAACGTATGAGTCATAAAACTCAACTGTTTGACACAAAAGGAGTCTACATCAATATTTTTTGTTTAGGTGTGATTGACTACCTAATTGAATCTATTGTTTTGATAAGGTCTGAGGCTTGACTTAAATTCATTAAAAAAATAGGTTTCGATCTATGAAACTGATTAGGTTTGGAAGCACAATTACATGTGAGGAAAGGATTAACACCCTCATAGCACCCATTCAAAATGACACCTAATTAACTATGTGTTTTCTTTTTAGCCTTAATAAAATAATTTTATTTTGATATCCTAGTTTATTTTTCTTAATTATTTTACCAATTTATTATTATTTTAAAATAAATAAAATGTCCTTTAATATTGAAATTTTTTTTTAAATTTTCCAACCTTTTTGGGAAAATTTTGAAATATTTTCTCACTTATAACATTCTAGAAATTTCATCATTTGAGGACTTCCTTTTATTTTATATTGAACATTCATTATGGAATTATATTTACAAAATCTAAAGTATTTATTTATCTATATTCTTATAAATTATTTATAAATAAACCTTTTTGGTAAAAGAAAAAATATATGGGTTTACCCCCCAACCTTTATGGTAAGGTCTCATAATTATTTTTACTCTGAAAAATTTAAGAAAAATTACCCCATACAACTTCCTTTAAAAATTCTATTTAAATGGTTTATTTGTAAATAATTACAAATCTTTACTATTTTTATTTTTATAATTTTATTCTATCAATTATGGTGGTAAAAATTTCATTTTAACCTAAATATGACCTAAAACAAAATTTTATTTTTATTATTTTATGTATTCTCATTAATACCAAAAAAAATAACAAAAAAAATAAACATAAATAAAGTAAGATGAAGGTTCAAGCCCATACCAAGTAGATGGATCAAAAACTGAATGGGATTAGGCCTTGTCTAATGCAATCCATGATCAAGTAATCTAAAGATCCAAACGAAGTGGGCTTGGACAATCAACTAACCAATCTACTTCAATCAAAATGATGCTGTTTCAATTAACTATTTGAGTTTCTGATAACTCTATGATTTAAAGTTGTTTTGGCTTAATTTTGATAATAATTTGGCTTAGTTTTTATAGTAATGCATAGAAATTAGTAGATTTTATTTAATTATTTAAAATTAGTTATTTTAGGTGAGTCAATCTAATCATGGTTAGTTTTATACCTAATTTGGTGTTAATGTGGATAAGATAGGTTGTTACTAATTTATTTGTACTTTTGTAGGTGTTTGATGAAGAAAGAATTTTAATGGAAAAAGGAGAGCAATTTCAAGGTACAGACTTTCACTATATATGTCTCAGTATTTTGGCTAGAACTTTCTCTGCAGAGTTCTGAATGAAGTGATTTTTAGTGTTAGGATGAGCCCTGCAGCCAATTAGGATTGGTTAAGGCTTGATTCCAATCATGCAACAATATCATTTATGTTGAATGATTAGAGATTTTCCTTCATCAATAAGACATCAATTATAATGAGTTATAAGTCTAATTGGATGAAGTCCATGAGATTAATATGCCTTGCAAGGAAACTATAATAGGTTACAATTATGAGATTCCTATGCATCAAAGCATAATCTCCAAATGTTCCTGGTCAATGTATCATTGAGACTGAACATCAATGATGTCTAGAGACTCGTACATTCTATGTTCCTTACTTGAGAAGTAAGCAACCGATCTCATAGGTTGAAGTATAGAGATACTTGAAACTAGAATGTAGGTGCTTGCTTAGAAGAGCAAGTTCACTGAACATGGCCCGCCATGAGAAGTGCATTTGGTATTTCACTCAAGTGTTTATGCAACACTTCTTATGTGTCAGTTGTGTAAATACTCCTTAGACTTGAGACACCATGTCATCTTATGTGTGGAGTGCTATGCTTTGATTTCATCCCTATGGGTGCCTAACCAAGGGTGCCAAAACATGATGCTTTTGGGTATAGCATGAAGCATGTGAAGGCAGATGAATGGTCCAGATAGGAATCATCACCCCAAGTGATGCAGGGGACATATCCTAGCTGTTCTTGGTTGATATTAGCTTATTGAAGTCCTTGGCCAAGGCAGCTTGAAGATTATGAAAGGAGTTTCATAAGTCTTTATAAAGTTGATGATCAAACTTTAAGAACGAATATAGAGATCAATAAGAGTCGACACTACACCATGCTCTTATCATCTCTAGGATATTAGATGAGGGGATGAATTACACTAAAAGGCTTATTACTGAAAGTTTGAGTTAAACCATCTTGACTCTTCTAACATTTGGGTGGCCATGATGGATTGCTAGATCCCAATCTTGGTCTATGAACTCTAGGTAGTTAACTTGGTTATTGATAAATTTAAAGTAGTTTAAATTTATCTAATTCTAAGTTTAACTTAAGAATTATATATTGAGTTTATTGCCAACAAGTTAGAAGCCTAATGGGTCACACACCTAAAATGAATGTTGAAAATAAAATGGGAAAGGTGATTAAGTTGGACTTAATCAAATTAGAAATTATGAACTTCTCATGCACTTGATTAAAATTGTTTAATTAAGTTGTGCCTAATTAATTAAATTGTTTAATTAAGTCATTGGGCTTAATTGATTAAATTAAACAATTAAGTTATTAGGCCTAATTGATTAAATTTGTTTAATTAAGTCTTTGGGCCTAATTGATTAAAATTGTTTAATTAAATTGTTGGGTTTAATTAATTAAATTGTTTAATTAAGTTATTGGGCCTAATTGATTGAATTAAACAATTAAGTTAATTGGGCTTTTAAAGGACTTAATTAAATTGTTTATTCAAATTATTTGATTAATTAGCAATTACAAAATAGTTTTGTACTTAGGGTTTAAAATTAATCCAAGGTATGGATACCTAGCTATAGCCTCCAAACAAAAAGTGTAGAACAATTGAAAAGAAAAAAGGTAAACGACACATTAGAATTCCTTGTGTGAAGAAAGAAGGTTTTTCATTCACTCCCTTTTGTGTGTTCAGCCCCACAATTTTGTGTGGATTATGAGTTTATGAAACTCATCTTTGCTAGCACATTGTCAAGGCTTAGCACTCCTAATCCTCAAAAAGGATTTTCTCATTCATTGGTGTGGATCACCATTAGAGGCTGCGCAAGGATTCCTTGCACAACTTTGGTTTGCAACAATCGGGCTGAGGTGGTTGAGCTTTTGAAGGCTGATTTGGTGGTTTAATAAAGGATTCATCAAGCTTTGTTATTCAGGTAAAGTGATATGATCATATTCTTTTAATTTCATTTAATTTCGTACTCGATTTGGCATGAAAGAAATCTTGGGTAGGTGAGGTTGTCAAGCCCGACTTTACAGAGTATTTGCCATGTCATACATAAGAGTGATAGAATGACTGCATACTTGGAAAGCCCCGAAAAAAAAATCAACAAAAGTCGGTATTGTACCTAGTGGTACAACTAAGCTGAATTGAGCCTCGAACTAGTTAAAATAAGGATTTTAAGATGAAATTGAAAATTTCAAATTTCAGGGATGACTTAAAATGATAATTCAGAGTTCGAGGATCGATTTGGAGTCAATTTAAAATTTTCGAGATCTAGGGGCAAAATGGTCATTTTGGCACCCAAGAATTAGATTTGGATGTTGGATGAAATTTTTGACTGAGAATGATCATTTGGAGTAGAATTTGAGATTCAGAAGTGAAAAATTTTAATTTTGGCATTTTTCGGAGCATAGGGGCAAATGGTAATTTTGCCACTCGGGGGCAAAATGGTAATTTTCCACCCCCAACACTTGGCAAGACCAAGGAATTTATTCCTTATTAGTGTGGATAAATATGACAATTTATGTGGTGAAGAATTAAAGGTTAAAAGATAAATATTTAAATTGTGGACCAATGATATCATGCCACGTGTCAAGCCTTGATTACTTTAGTATTTAACTTGAAAAATGAACCCATAAATTCCCCATTTCATTCTCAATATTTGACCAAACAAGGGGAAAAGGGAAACAAAGGAAGAACAAAACCCTAGGAGGAGAAATTGAAAGGGAAAGTGTGAAAATTCAAGGAATCAACTAAGATAAGGTAAAATTTCTTTATTTTTACTTGAGATCTACATTACCCATGCTTTATTTTCTCATTTCCATTGCTGAAATCAAAGTTTGCAAATGGGTATCATGGCTGACCATACATGAGAGAAGAGATTTTGTGCTTGAATTTAGTTAAATTTCTTGCTAGATTAGTGTTTTTGGTTTGTTAATGATGGGTAGCATGAAAACAAGTGAAGAAAATCACATATTCCTTAGAAACCCATCATGGCTGAATCTCACATGTAGAGTGTTGATGGTGGATTGATGTTAATTCAAGTGAATTGGTTAGAAAATGATGAATTATGGTGAGAAAATTAAATAGGAAAAATTCTAGTATGAATGCACGACCATGGCCGAATTTCCCATGAAGAAATGTGAAGGTGGTTATGCTGAATTTTAGGTTATTTGGCTTATGTTTGGTGATTTGAAGTATTAGAAAAGAAATGAAGCAATTTGGAGTTGAATTGGACGCGTTGGCCATTTAATCGGGTGATAGGCCGAATTAGGTCAACATCGCGTTTAAGCAATATTCGGACAATTTGCATTTCATATCATACATTAGAATAGAGTCTAAATTAGTTTATTACAGTATAGCACCAACGTGGTAAATTTCTTGACTGTGTAATATGTCTAGGTGGTGAATCCTCTAACAAAGGCAAGGAAATTGCATTTGAGGATTTATAGTCGAAGTACTCGAATTCGGTTTTCGAAAATTATGAGTAAACTTATTATCGCCTTAATTATCTAGAATATTTTTTACTCAATTTGATGATTTTGTGAAAAATTATTTTAAATGGTGAATTGTTTGTTTTATGAGAAAAATATGAATTTATAAAATAAATTGAATTTTTATAAATTGAATTGAAAATTGGATGACTGATTTGAAATTAGAGTAATTGTATACCAAACGCTGTATTGTAAATTATGATTTGAATTAAATGGCTTATGATATTATGGCATGATTGGCTGATTTGATAATTGTATTGAAAAATGTGAATTGTTTGCTTTGTATTGATAAATTGCTTAGCAATAAAATTACCAAGTAACGCTATTAAAATTTTTATTTAATTGGAAGATTATTAACTGCTGTAGTAGACGGGTTTTCGCGGACTAGCCTATTTAGAAGTGGCATGATAAAACCCACTATATATCTTTATCTTAGTTGTAGAGGTATAAAAGGTTGTCCTAAGATATGACAGAGTTCACTTCATGCCAAACCACCATGTGAAGGCGAACTCAGCCAACGCCAAGGAACGACTATATTTCCAAATGTAAAAATGTGTTTCATGCATATATGAAACTTTTACAGCCTTGGCGGACTCGGTCGGACTCTGATGACGATCAAGTGTCCTCGAGTATTGGGTTTGGCATAAGCCAAGTTTAAAAAAAAAATCATAAGCTTTATTAATTGTTTGGGTGAAATGAATTTACTTTAAATGATTTAAGTGAATTTTCATGATATGAAACCCTTTTGATATGGACAGTTTTCATTGTCTCTTTTTACTCGCCTTTAGATATTTTAGGTGATATTTGTTTACTCACTGAGTTGTGTAAACTCACTACTTTTCTTTCCACCCTTTCAGACCCAGAATAGTTGTAGATAATTGAGTTTGCCAAGGACTACAGTTGGCCTTGCAACCTCATCGACTGTAGGTTCACTGTCCTCTTTACTTTTGAACATTTGTGGGCCCACGTGTTGTTGTAAATGTAATTGTATACTCTGGTTACCTTTATTGTTGTATGTAAGAATTTATTTTGCTTTTACGTCCCACAAAAATTATTTACGGACTGTTCTATAAAAATTGTTTTGTAAGATAATGGAATATTTTATTAAATATTTTTATTATATTCTAAGGGTTACCTTTTCATTTAAAATGAATGTTTTAGATAGCATAACATGTTTCTGATTTCGAAATACGTGTTTTTCACTTATATGCTAAAAAATTATCTGGGTTTGAAATTTTTTGAGAAAAATGACTAAAATGCCCTTGTGAGTCAAAAATTATTTTATGATTGTTCTGATTAAAAATGGCTTGTAATTTGTTAAACATGATGATCAGTAACTGTTGCTCACAAGGGAGGTAAGAAAATTGATACAAAAGCCTTACGAGGTTTCAGTCGGTATTTAGGGTATGAATGCCTATCGATACGTCGTGGCAGTTGTCACGGGCTTGATGGGAGTTTCGAGAGGTGACAGAGGTGAAATTTAATTTTCTTTTGAATTTATTTCCACTACAATTTATTTGCATTTGATGCATGATCAGCCTATTGGTCCCATATGAGAGTACTAGAGGGGGGGTGAATAGCACTATCTCGACTCTTTTTGTAGGATTGAGACTTGATCTCAAAACAAAGAAAGTATAACAATGAAAGCAATGGACAAAGTATTTATAGTGGTTCGGTCCAAGACATACATCCACTACCTTGATTATCCAACCAAGGATTTTGAATCAAATCACTAAAACCAGTAGAATTCACAAGCTTCCACCAAGCTTTTACAATGGCTTTTACAATGGCTTTTACAAAGCTTAGCCACAACCTTCACATTAGTTTTGCCCGGGCTCAACTAAAACCCCAATGTGGTTTTCCAAGGCTCAACCACATCCTTTATAATGGTTTTTCACGAGTTCAACCAAAACCCAACACCCAACTTTCCAAGGCTAAGTTGGAACCTTTACACTTTCAAGCACTCTAGCTTGAAAATAGTAACTTAGAGTGAATCCTTCATTCTAAGAACACAAAGATGAGAAGAAGAGAAAGTACCTATGATCACAAATTGATCGAAGTGGTACACTGTTCAGAGCTAAACACAATAACAGAAGATAGACGTTTAGGTTCAGTGGAATACAAGAGAAATTCTAAGCTTCTGCTCTTTCTTGGTTTGAATATGATGGAGCCTTTGTTAATGTAGCCAAGAGTTGTCAAAAATTGGTTCCTTGGCATTTGAAGATCCTTTTATAGTTGGAGAGGCTTGTTTGATGGCTGTTGGAACGTTTTTGACCGTTGAAAACAGTTTGGGGAAGGTTTTAGCCGTTAATCTGTCTTGTAGTGGCTTGGTGTATATTGCAGACAGAGAGCTCTTAGTCGACTAACATTTTTCTCTTGGTCAACTAAGTTGGTTCTGTCTCGATCGCAGATTTGGCAGAGAACACTTAGTCGACTAACCCATTTTCTTGGTCGACTAAGTTGGTTCTGTTTCTCACTAAGCTTCAGCCTTTCACTTCTCCACTTTGAGTTTTGTCAAACAAATGATCTTCCTTGTTCCATAAGGGATCTTCCTTTATATTAATCCTCCTTGTTCCTTATCCAAATCACATCTTTAAGTGCTTATCAGGAAGATTGAAACATTGTTTCTTTATGGCCTTTTATCCTGCACACTTAGGTATAGATATTAGACACACACAGATGAGAATGTTTTATAATCATCAAAAACTAATGAGCCAACAATCTCCTCGTTTTTGATGATGACAAAACATCCCTTAGTTAATAGCATAGTGCCGTTTTAATTCCTTTTAGTTTGTGCAGAAAATGAGGATTGCTCCCCCTAAATTCATGCTCCCCCTTTTTGTGTGCATATTTTGTTTGTTCATTTCAGCACATTTTATTCATGTTATATAGAAAATGGTCTCATACATTGAGAATATATATGTGCAGAATTTTTCAAGATAATATGTAGTAGATAAATATTGATAGATTATTTATTAGACTTTGCAATTTCTGTAGATTTTTGTCAATAGCATGATCGTTCCCAGATTTCATTTTAGCCATCATTTTTCCAGCCAACTCTCTATGAATCATCATCCATGTGTATTTAAAAGCATATTCAGCTTTGCAATATCATGTCAGAGACTGTTTATCAACATAATATCTTAATATAAGCACAATATTAGAAAAAAATTGACAGCAGCATTGTACAATATCAGCAGAAAATTTCCAACAACACTTTACAATACCATAAACACCATTTTCAGAGATCAAAAACCATAAATAGATGTCAACAAGCATATTTCATACATCCATAAAGTCAACGAAGATTAAGATTCAATGTTTGAATGCCATTATGGCATAAATAACTAACAAAAACAGTAATTGCAAATTTGTTCTGAAAATACCCTTGAGCTAAATTTTCTTCCTAGCTATCCTAGAATCATGATACCTCTACCTTCATGATTTTTTTGTTTTTCTTGTGTCATTCCCTAAGGGTCTGGTACCTCTACCCTCAGATTTTTTTATTTTTCTTGTAAGTTTACTACTCCCATTTTTTGTCATCATCAGAGGGGGGGTTGAGGCATCATTCATCAGAAGCAGATGGTATGGATTTAGGGGAATCTATCTCGTCCCATTGTTCCCAAAAAGGATTTAAAGTTATGGGAGAGGGTGGTCTCAGAGGTGGTTGAGTGAATGCTTTAGGAGGTTACTGAAGAGGCTGAGGAGGTTGAAGAGGTGTTTGTGCAGTTTTCTGAGGAATGGTCTGATCAGAGATTTCTATTGGTGCTTGAGGAGAGGTTGCAAGAGGTGATTTTGCTTTCTCTGCCAATCTTGAAGACTTCCTGGTCGCTGGAGGTACTGATTTTCTAGCTATCTTCTTCTGTCTCATGGCAGGTGACTGAGGCTTAGTTGCAGTAGCTGTTTCTTTTGTTTTCCTTTTCCTTTGTCTTTCTTTTTTTTTTTGCAGCTTTTTGTTCTGAAGTCATTGTTTGGGTAGCTTGAGCTGCTGTTGCCTCTTTCTTTGCTTGCTCTTCTCTCACCATCTGGTAGAAAAGTCCCATGACAAACACTTCATCAGAATGAAGAGGGGATGTTTCTTGTTCAAGGTGTGATGGAGGCTGATGTTCAGAAAAACCAAGTGGTGAACCAACTACCTTAGTGCCTTGATCAGATGTTTCCTTTCCTGCTGAGGTGGATTTGAGAGGTTCCTTAAATCCTAGTTCAGGATCTTGATGTCCAAGACTTGCACTCTAGTAGGCTGAACTTTCAACTTAAAATTCAGGGCTTGCATCTTGGAATTCAAAACCTTCTAGTTGCAAGGCTGATCTTTCAGCACCTTGTCCTTCTGGTGCCATGCTTTAGGTAGCAGAGGAGTCAGCTTTAGCAGGTCCATATGGCATTTCAGATTTTTCTTTCAAGCTGGCATCAATCTCATTCATCCTTTCCTCAATTTTTACAAGCCTTGCTCCTTGATCAGTGAGCTTGGCATCCATCCTCATCAACAGGTTGAACATAACTTTATTGGAGAATGAAGGGGCTGCTATTTTTGGTGGTGTGGGGGCTGCCTCTGGTTGAGTTTGCACTGAAGTAATCTTGGAGGTCTTGTTGAAAGTGTCCCCATACACCTTGTATCCCATCTTAATCAGACTTCCTAAGAAGATGGGCTGATCTATACTCTTCACCATGTCCATATCATACCTTTTAGCCCAAATTTTGTTCTTCTTGACAAAGGATGTGATTACATTGCCATATGTCAAATGAATCTTTTCCAACCTACATGCTGCCTTATTCTTTCAATCATGAACCTTCCAAGGTTCAGAATTTCTTTAGTGAAAGCATGCTCCATCAACCAAATATTTTGGAGGCTGATGTAGCTTAAGCTACCACTCCTACCATGTAGATTGGCTACCACAAAGTAATGTAGGATTATGAACTGTGGGCTGATTATCAGTCATGCATTGCTTTTTGATGAAAATTTTTCTTTCTTTCCAGTTATGATTTCCCACACAGATGAGGGATCATATTTTTCAAGCATTTCGAATTCATCTTCTTCTCCTTCAATTTCTAACAGGCTACTTAAATCAGAAGCAGTAACCAAAAACTCTTTTCCATTCAAAAATACATTTAAATTGTCTTTTGAAAAATTTCTGAATCATCAAGTTATCTTTCACTTAATGCAATGCTAGCATAGAATTCCTTAACTAAGCTAGCACTACATGCTCTGTCTTTGAAAGAACTATAATCCTTGATTTTCATTTCATTGAAATAGTCGATTAAACTGGTAAGAAGTTCTGGGGTTTCATTGAAACTATCCCAGTTAATGAATTTCCTACAGGTTATCGGAGCATTCTCTATTTTTCTGAATCTTTCCTCATGAATTTTATTTGTAAACCTAAGTGATGTGGAGGACGAAGTACCTTTTTAGCTCATTTCTCCCTTGTTTTTCTTTCTCAGTTTCTCAAACTTCTTCTTTTTCTCTTTCTGTTTCTTCTTTCTAGAATATTTCCTAGTCTTTTGTTTCTCTACACCCAATAATTTTTTCTATTTCTTTTGTGGTTGTTCTGTTTCGGGGCTTTCGTCCATTGGTCTCTTACCCTTTTTCTTCTCAAGAAGCTCTTTAAGTAAGGTTGATTTTGCCATTGATTGTTTTAAGAGTGATTTTTTAAATTTAGGGTTTCAGGTTGTGAGAGAAGAAAGATTCTCAATGGATTTCAAAAGAGGGAATGCAAATGAGATTGCTTGGGTTTTGAGAGAATCAGTTATCAGAAAATGAAGGATACAAGTGATTGACAGTTTCTAATTTGGGAACCATCTGCCTCCCCCTTAACAATTGCCTCAATTTTTTGAAATTTCAAAACTCCCTCTCAATTATTAACTATTTACTGTCTCAGTTTTATTCTTTCCTTTCATTACTCGATAAACATAAAATCTCATTATTTTAATCCATTATCATTCAACTAGTAGTTCTTTGGTTTTAATGAAACAAAATACTCTTAGTTGACTAAGTTTTACACTTTAGTTGACTAAATGCCTTTTATTTTTCTCTACTTAGCCCAGACTTCTCCCTATAAGTCTTCCAAACAACTCATCCCCAGATTTCTCCTATTTTGACAGAATCTATCTTCACTAAGGGGTTTTGTAAATATGTCAGCAAGTTGATGCAAAGTGCTTACAAATTCAATGTTGATTTCACCCTTAGTTACATAATCTTTAACGAAGTGGTGCCTAACCTCAATGTGTTTAGTTCTTGAGTGTTGGACATGATTTTTTGAGATGTTTATAGCATTGGTGTTGTCTGAATATATAGGAGTGTTGTTCATTGATAATCCATAGTCTTTCAATTGTTGCTTAATCCATAAAACTGTGCACAACAACTACCTAAAGATATATATTCAACTTCAGCAGTAGACACTGCTACAGAATTCTGCTTCTTACTTGACCATGATACAAGCATGCTACCTAGGAATTGACATGTTCCACTAGTGCTTTTCCTATCAGTTGTACTTCCTGCAAAGTCAGCAGCTAAATATCGTACAAGACTGAATGATGATTCTTTTGAATACCAAATTCCTAAGTTTTAAGTTCCTAAGAGATATCTAAATATTCTTTTCATAGCTGTTAGGTGTGTTTCTTTAGGTTGAGACTGAAATCTAGCACACAAACACATATTAAACTGAATATTTGGTCTACTTGATATCAAGTAAAGAAGAGATCCAATCATACCTCTGTAGCATTTCTGATCTATATCTTTACCTTTTTCATCAACATCAAGTTTTGTAGATGAACTCATTGGTGTGCTGATAGGCTTAAGTTTTAGCATGTCAAACTTCTTGAGCATGTCTTGAATATATCTATCTTGGCTGATAAAAATTCCTTCCTTGCATTGTTTGATTTGGAGGCCAAGAAAGTACTTCAACTCACCCATCATGCTCATCTTGAATTCTCCCTACATTTCCTTAGCAAAGTTCTTGCAAAGAGATTCATTAGTAGCACCAAATATAATGTCATCTACATATATTTGAACTATGATTAAGTCATTTAAACATCTTTTGATAAATAATGTGGTGTCTATGCTGGCCCTAACATAGTTTTTTTCTACCAGAAATTTAGACAGCCTTTCATACCAAGCTCTAGGAGCTTGTTTCAATCCATACAAGGCTTTGTGAAGTTTAAAAACATAGTTTGGTTTCTCAAAGTCTTCAAAACCACTAGGTTGTTCAACATATACTTCCTCTTGAATGAGTCCATTAAGAAATGCACTCTTTAGATCCATTTGATATAGCTTGAAGTTCATATGACAAGCAAAGGCAACTAATAACCTTATGGCTTCTATTCTAGCTACCGAAGCAAAGGTTTCTTCATAGTCTATCCTTTTTTCTTTTTTATATCCCTTTGCTACCAATCTTGCTTTGTTTCTTACCACATTTCCTTGTTCATCAACCTTATTTCTAAATATCCATTCAGTGCCAACTATAGGATGGTTAGAGGGTTTAGGCACTAGTGACCATACATTGTTTCTCTTGAACTGATCTAGCTCCTCTTGCATTGCTAAAATCTAGCTTTCCTCTTTTTCAGCTTTTTCAAAACTTTTAGGTTCAACTTGAGAAATGAAGGCTGAAAATTCACATGTCTCCTTATTTCCTTTCCTAGTTTTAACACCATGAAATATGTTACCTATGATTTGTTCTTGTGGGTGATCTCTCACATATCTCTAGCTTCTAGGTAAGTCACTATGCTGGATTTCTTGTCTTTGCAGATTTTCAAGAGGTGGAGCCACGGTTTTTTCTCTAAATGAGCTTTCTTCATTGTTTTTGCTATCATTTAGGCTCATTTGATTCATGTGTTTTCCTAGGTTCTCTAAGTCTTCATCATCATTATCTTTTTCTTTTTCTAAATGAATTGATTCATCAAAAACTATATGGATAGATTCTTCAACATTCAATGTCCTTTTGTTGAAAACTCTATAAGCCTTGGAGTTCATGGCATATCCTAAAAATATTGCTTTATCACTTTTTGCATCAAACTTTCCTAATGGCTGTTTTCTATTATTTAGAACAAAGCATTTGCAGCCAAAGCTCTTTGGGTGAGAGATGTTTGATTTTTTTCCTTTGTACAACTCCTAAGGGGTCTTTGAGATAATTGCTCTAATTGAGACCTTATTAAGAATGTAAGCTGCTGTATTTACAGCTTCAGCCCAAAAGTACTTAGGAAGATTGTTCTCACAAAGCATAGTTCTAGCCATCTCTTTTAATGTTCTATTCTTCCTTTCCACAACTCGATTTTGTTGGGGTGTTCTAGGTGCAGAAAAGTTATGTTCCGGCCCCTTTTCATTGCAAAACTTCTCAAACTCATCATTTTTTAACTCTCTTCCATGGTCACTCCTAATACTAACAATGGCTATCCCTTTTTCATTTTCAACTTTCTTACAATAGCCTATGAAAGCTAATAATGCATCACTTTTGTGAGCAAGAAAATAAACCCAAGTATACCTAGAGTAATCATCCACTATCACTAAGCCATAAGATTTTTCACCCAGACTTGTGGTGCTAATAGGACCAAAGAGATCAATGTGTAGCATTTCAAGAGGTCTAGATGTTGACACTACATTCTTAGTTTTGAAAGAAGTTCTGACTTGCTTTCCTAATTGACAAGCTTTACATATTTTATCATTTTCAAACTTAATGCTAGGTAGTCCAACAACTAAGTTTTTCTTGATCAACTTTGTCATGGTGTTTAAACTTACATGTCATAGTCTTCTATGCCATAACCAGTTGTCATTTTCAGTGTTTGCTACTAAGCACATTTCACTATTCTTTTCTATATCTTCAAGAAAGATAACATACATGTTTTTCAACATTTTTCCTATGAAGGTGATTTTGTTAGTACCTATATCTATCACTTCACATTTGTTGGAATCAAAACAAACCTTAAATCCT
Source organism: Theobroma grandiflorum (assembly GCA_036013995.1). Lineage (NCBI taxonomy): Eukaryota > Viridiplantae > Streptophyta > Magnoliopsida > Malvales > Malvaceae > Theobroma > Theobroma grandiflorum. Next base: position 15,321,446 of record CP142126.1, read on the forward strand.
TTGTCACATAGCTGACTGATGCTCAAGAGATTATGTTTTAAGCCTTTAACAAGCAACACATGCCTAATTTGAGTATGAGAGTTCTTACCAACCATTTCTATACCTTGGATTCTACCTTTTGAATCATCTGCAAAAGACATGGTGCCTCTCTTTTTCTTGTCTAGCTGAGCAAACAGCATTTCATCCATTGTCATGTGTCGAGAGCAGCCACTATCCATGTATCATAACTGCTTCTTCTTGTGTTAAGCCTTTGAACATGTTTCCTTTAGGTGCTACTCAACCTACAAAACAATTGTTCAGTTCTTCTTGATAGGTACCCATACTTTGATGGGTCCTTGAGTGTTAGTGGCAATAAAAGAACCTTTTAGCACCCAAATTTTTCTAGTTTTCTGCATGTTTGTATTTCTTGTGCAATCATAGGATAAATGCCTATATTTTCCACAACAATAGCATTTAGATGATGCGTTATGATAATTTTTCTTAACATAAGATTTTTTCTCTAATATATCATTGTTCAAACACTTAAGAGCTGCATTTTCATCAAGACATTTTGCCAAAGCAGCAGATTTATTTTCCAACTTTACTTTCATAATTACAAAATCTATTTTTAATTGTCAAACCTTGCTCTATAAAATAATTACGATGTCATTTATATGCTCAATAGAATGTATGCATATTTGGAAAATTTGAGAAAATCGTTAAAAGATGATATTGCCCCAATGCTATCATTAAGTCGATTAAACCTCGAATGAGTTCAAATAAGGATTTTAAGAGTAAAATCGAGAATTTCACAGTCCAAGGATTACTCAAAACAGTGATTCGGAGTTTGAGGTTCGGTTTGGAGTTAATCGGGAATATTGACCGATTAGAGACAAAACGGTCATTTTGTCATTTAAGGACAAAATAGAGATTTCTATAAAAAAATTTGAGCACATTTGACCAAGATTAATTATTTGAAGTATAATATGATTATTGGAGCATAAAATGAAGTTTAGCAGTGAAATATTGTAATTCTCCATATTTTTGGGACACAAGGGCAAAATGGTAATTTTACCAATTAACTACAAAACAGAAATTTTTAGAAAATATTTTGACCCCATTTGATTAAGATTGATCAATATTAGTGTTGTTTGAGGTTGGAAAGTGAAAATAATGTAATTTTGGTACATTTCCGAGTATAGAGGCAAAATCATAATTTTTTCACCTCGGGGTAAATCGGTAAATTTTTTGCCCTAGCACTTGTCAAGACCAAGGGATTTTATCCCCCATGGGATTGGATAAATATGAGAATAATTGTGGTGGAAAATTCAATAGAAAAAGTCAAATAATTAAAAATTTAGACTAATGGCTTTATGCCATTTGTCAAGCTTTAGTATTTTAATATTAAAGCATAAAATCAGCCCATAAAACCCCTTTTCTCTCACCATATTTGGCCTAAGCAACCTGCAAGAAGAACAAAGGAAGAACAAAGGAAGAAACAAGAAAACCTAGGTGGAAAATCAAAGAGAAAGTGAGAGAAATCAAGGAAACAAGCTAGGTGAGTTGAAATTTCTTTAATTTTCCTTGATACCGAGGCTACCCATGCATTATTTCTTTATTTCCATAGATGAATGATATGATTTCATGATGAATTAAATTCTAAAAAAATGGGTATGATATGAGAAATGATGTTGGAATTGGTTGAATTTGAGTTATGTTAGTGTTTAAGGCTAGTTTAGCATGTTAGTAAGAAAAACAACAAGAAAAGAACACATTTTCCCCACGAATTTTCCATGACCGAATGCCTTGAGTATGTGTGTGAAATGAAATGATTTCATTTCAAATGAAATGGATTAGAAATTGATCAATTATGACGGGAAATTGATGTAGGAAAAATTTTAGTGACAATGCCCCATTATAGTTGAATTTTTGGAGAGAAATTGGCTGCTGGAAATTGAGGAAATTGATGAGATTTTAAGCTATTTTGGTAATATTTGATGAATTATGAAGGTAGGAATTAAATGGAAATTTTTGGTGCAAAAATATGAATTTTTACCTAATAGGGGTAAAAGCGTAATTTGTAGTCTAGGATTGATACATTGACCCACATTTACAGTAATTGAGTATTGTGGATATAATTGAGCTATTAGAAATTGAAATGGGTCAAATTGGAGTTAAATTGAGGATTTTAACAATTTAGACAATGTGTAGGCGAATCGGTCGGACACCGTGATTAAACGATTGTTCGAACAATTTTTACCTCATTTTCATGCATCATATAGAGCCTGAAATCATTTATTGTGGTTTGACACAAATAATTGAAAATGTGTCGAAGATTATGTATAGGTGGTGAGCCATTGGATACTGGTAAATGACTGTACCCGCGGACCGAGAATAAGAGTATTTCTACTCCTAATATAATAAGTAAACTTATTATCATCCTAATTATCTGCAGTAAATTTTATTCAGTTTGATGATTTTATGAAAAAATCATTTTATTTGTTAAATTGCTTATTTTATGAGAAAATTGTGAAATTTATGAAATAAATTGGATTTATAAAATAAATTGAATTTTTATAAATTGATTTGAAAAATTGAACAATTGATTTTGAAACTAGAGTAATTGGAGACTACATGTGTTATTGTAAGTTTGATTTGATTCAATTGGCCTATGATATTATGGCATGATTGATTGACTTGTTAATTATACTGAAAAATGTGAATTTGTATGTTTTGCCCTGATAAATTACTTAGTGATAAAATTACTAAATCATGTTATTGATATTTTATTGAATTGGTGGATTACTAAATGATCGCTGCAGTGACGGGTTTTGTGGACCAGCCTATTAGAGGGGCACGGGACCCAGGTACATATGTATATGTATTTTTACCTCGGTCGAGAGGCAAGTAGGGTAACTCCCGAGGTAACCATTGGAGTTCTCTTCATGCCAAACCACCACGTGAAAGCGAACTTAGCCAACGCCAAGGAATGGCTATATTTCCAAATGTAAAAATGTGTTTCATGCATATATGAAACTTTTATAACCTTGGTGGACTCGGTCTGACTTTGATGACTATCAAGGGTCCTCGAGTATTGGTTTTGGCATAAGCCAAGTTTCCAAGAAAATCATAAGCCTATTTAACTGTTTGAACAAAATAAAATTATTTATTCGGGTTGGGATAAATCTTTATGTTATGAAACTCAAGGGGGATGGCAATATTTTATTTGTCTCCATTTACTCGCCTTTAGATAGTTTAGATGGTATCGGTTACTCATTGGGATTTTATAATCTCACCCCCTCATTTCCTCACATTTCAGGCTCAGAGCATTCCATAGTTAGCGAATTCGATCAAGGACCGTTGATCGGACTTGAATCTGCAAAAGCTGTAGGTTTTCAACTTTTGACACATTTTGGTTAGTTGTGGGCCCACGTGTCACTATTATCTAAATTTCATATTTAGTTGTTTGTATAATAGTATGTAAAAATATATTTAGTTTTTACGCTGCGAAAATCAATTATTAATAGCTTTATAAAATTGGTTTTATAAGAAAACAGTTCACTTTATTGAATATTTTTATTATATTAAAATAGTAAAAATTTTACTTCAAACAAACATTTTAGACTTCAAAAATTATATTTAATTATAAAATATATGTTTTCTACTCATCTTCTATATCTTTGCTTGGTTTCGGGGTTTTCGAAGAAAAATAACGAAAATGCCTTTGTGAGCCAAAAGACAATATATTTTTGTTTTTTAATCAAAAATAACTTTCGATTCTTAAAATGTGATATTCAATAACTATTGCTCACCGGGGAGATGTGGAAACTGATGCTAAGCCTTGTGGGGTTTTGGTCGGCATTCCGGGTATGAGTGCCTATCGGAACGTTGCGACGATTGTTATGGACTCGATGGGGAGTTCCGGGTCGTGACATTAAGTGTTCTAACTCAATTTGCAGAAAATTCCTTTGCTCAAAAACAGAGTTGAATTCATGTTTTATTCTCTCCAAATCTTTTTCAAGTAATGTAGACTTTTTCTTCAAGTTCTTGTATTTTAAAAACTGGCTTTTAAACTTATCACATAAACTGTCATACGCATCTTGTAAATCATCCATTGAAATATCATAAAGTGATGAGCATACCTCTATTTCTTTATCTCTAGCCATTAAACAAATGTTTGCTCTTTTTTCTGAGCTTTCCTCATCAGTTTCAGTGCTTGAGTCATTATCAGACCAGGCTGCAATAACCATTTCTTTTTTCCATTTTTTGGTTTTCTTTGGTGTTTCTTCTTTTAGCAATGGACATTCAGACTTGAAGGAAGCTAGTCTCTTGCACTCATAGCAGATCAGCTCCTCTTTTTTATTTGAATAATTTTTGTTTCTTTTCCATGAAAATCCTAGATCTTTTCTAAAGCCTTTTCTTGCCAATCTCTTGTTTCTTCTACCCATCAGTTTTCTAAATTTCCTTGCAACCAGTGCTAGCTCATCATCATCATCGCATGAGAGCTTTTCCAGCTCTTCTTCAAGGATGCTGGCCTTAAGTGCAATATTTTTCTTCTTTTCTTTTACTTCTCTCATATCTTCTTCTTTTTCTTCTTTTAGTTCCAGCTCATGAGTGAGGAAAGACCCACTTATTTCATCAAGTGTGATCATATTTAAATCTTTTGCTTCCCTGATGGCAGTCACTTTTGGCTTCCATGATTTAGGCAGACTTCTAAGAAGTCTTTTTACCAATTCATGTTCAGGGATAGGCTTTCCAAATTGGCTAAGTTTATTTGTGATGTTTGTAAACCTATCAAACATGCTGGTGATGTCTTCACTAGGCTCCATTTTGAACATCTCATAGTTATGAGTTAGGAGGGCTATCTTGGACTCCTTAACTTGAGAAGTCCCTTCATGAATGATCTTAAGTTTGCCTTACACTTGTTTAGCTGTAGTACAGCTTGAAACTTTGTTGAATTCTGTGGGGGTCAAGGCACAATGTAAGGTATTGATTGCCTTAAAGTTGGTTTGGACTTTCTTAGTTTCAGCCTCGGTCCATTCATTCCTAGGCTTGGCATCAACTCATTGTGGCTACATTTATAGCTGAGGGAATAAAAGGACCATCAGTGATGACATCCCACATTTTCATAATCTATAGCTCTAATGTATATAGACATTCTAGTGCTCCAATAAGGATAATTAGAGCCATCAAACAGAGGTGGTCTGTTTATTGATTGTCCCTCAGCTACAACTGATTTTTAAAGAGCTATAGGATCCTTCCTAAGGGTGTTAAACCTTTAAGAACAGGGTACAAGCTCTGATACCAATTGTTGGTCCCAAATGAGAGTGCTAGAGGGGGGTTGAATAGCATTATCTTGGCTTTTTTAGTAGGATTGAGACTTGATCTCAAACCAAAGAAAGTATAACAATGAAAGCAATGGACAAAGTATTTATAGTGGTTCGGTCCAATACCTACATCCACTACCTTGATTATCTAACCAAGGATTTTGAATCAAATCACTAAAACTAGTGAAATTCATAAGCTTCCACCAAGCTTTTACAATGGCTTTTACAAGGCTTAGCCATAACTTTCACACTAGTTTTTCCCGGGCTCAACTAAAACCCCAATGTAGTTTTCCAAGGCTCAACCACAACTTTTACAATGGTTTTTCACGGGCTCAACCAAAACCCAACACCCAACTTTCCAAGGCTAAGTTGAACCTTTACACTTTCAAGCACCCTAGCTTGAAAACAGCAACTTAGAGTGAATCCCTCACTCTAAGAACACAAAGATGAGAAGAAGAGAAAGTACCTATGATCACAAATTGATCTAAGTGGTACATGATTTAGAGCTAAACACAATAATAGAAGATAAAAGTTTAGGTTCGGTGGAATACAAGAGAAATTCTAAGCTTTCTGCTTTTCTTGGTTTAAATATGATGAAGCCTTTTTTATGTAGCCAAAAGTTGTTAAAAGTTGGTTCTTTGGCATTTGAAGATCTTTTTATGGTTGGAGAGGCTTGTCTGATGGCTGTTAGAATGTTTTTGATTGTTGAAAATAGTTTGGGGAAGGTTCTAGCTGTTAATTTATCTTGTAGTAGCCCGGTGTATATTGTAGACATTTTTCTTTTGGTCGACTAAGTTAGTTCTATCTCAGTCGTAAATTTAGCAGAGAACACTTAGTCAACTAACCCATTTTCTTGATCAACTAAGTTGGTTCTGTTTCTCACTAAGCTTCAGCCTTTCACTTCTCCACTTTGAGTTTTGTCCGACCAATGTTCTTCCTTGTTCCATCAGGGATCTTCCTTTATATTAATCCTCCTTGTTCCTTATCCAAATCACCTCTTTAAGTGCTCATTAGGAAAATTGGAATATTGTATCTTTATGGCTTTTTATCCTGCACACTTAGGTATAGATATTAGACACACACAGATGGGAATGTTTTATAACCATCAAAAACTAATGGAGCAAACACAACCCTCACCCAATACTTAGACCATTGGAAAGATAAGAGAAAAATCTACAACTTTCATGTTTACACCTCACCTAGCTCGGCCCGGAAGTTGGTCAAAAATCTTGTCAAAGTTGATGTACTGCAGCAATCTTAGAGCAATTACGATTTCTGTTAATTAATTGGGCAAGGCTGCAATTCACATAGTTTGATTGGAATTGAGTCTTTTCTCCACCCAACTTTGCCTAACTTCAAAGTTTATAAAAACAACCTTTCAGAGGACTTAAGAAAAAAAAATACCATACTAACAGCTGAGAGTGAAGCCATAGAGTCATTGAAGCTAAGAAGAATTTGCAGGATTCAAGGAGATTTGGAGATCAAGAATATAATTCTTGGGTTTTTCTATCTTTTTGTTGTTTTCTTATTTCTCTTAGGTTGATTTGAATGTTTAAATTTTATTCAATGATGATCTGTGATTTGATGGGGAACTAAATTTTTTATCTAAGATTATTATTGAACTAAATATATAGTCTGAATTATTTATCTCTTGTTTACTTATGTTTGTTAGATTTAAGTTATTTATTTTATTTTGTTCTTAACGCTTCTAGTTTACTAGCCACTAATTAGATTGAATTGGAAACCTAGGTTAAACCTTGACGAAGGAGATTTAGGTAGACATTAAATAAAATAGTGTATGATCGAATGCACTTAGTTGATTAGGTGGTTTGATTTGCATATACGATAAACATACACCTATAAGATATATGTAGCCAAAATTAGAGTACAAACTTAATGAATCTTTCTTCAATATAATTTGCATAAACATATAGTAAATTAATTGGGAGAGATACTTTTATAAGAAACTCGATCGAGATTTATAAATAATTTAGGACTCTAGGTTAACAACTTAATCCATTAGACTAAGTTAAGAGAGAGAGACAATATTCAGATGAAGTATTGAGGGATATCATAATCTTAGGTCCGTTAGAAGTAAAATTTGCTGATATATTAGTTTTAGTTTTAGTTTTTAGTTTATTAATTTAAATTTTCCTTTTTAATTTTAATTATTTAGATAAAATTAAGGTGTGTTAATTTTAGTAGTTAGCAATAAGGATTAATTCAATTCTCTGTGGGTTCAAACTCTACTCATTTCTATATTATCTTTGCGATACGTGCACTTGTGTGAGTAGAAAATTGAACAACAGTGTCTCTTCTCCTTTCCAAATGACGTCGTTCTCCTACTCATAAAATTCTTTTTTCCTTGAAACCCTAGCACTTGTCTTCTCCCTTTTCTTTTTCTTCCATTGCTTTCGCTTTCTTTTTTTTATTAACAATTTTTTTCTTTCACCAAGATCTCACTAGCCTTCACACTCTTTGTCATCAATCGCTGCATCTTTCGCCAGAACTTCCCCAAACTTCACCCACAAAGCCTTTTCAAGCCGATTATTCCTTTAATTGAATTCATTTTTTTTGAAAAAAAATCTACCTCGAAATTCCTAAATCTCAACCAAAAAATTTCAAAACCCAAGAAAACTTAAGAACACTTCTTTTTAATTTCTCGTGTGATTTTCTTCTTCTTTTTATGCTCCTTTTCGAGTATTGAGGGTTAGAAATTTATAAGCCTTTAGCTTCCATTTTTTGATTGATTTGCAAATTTGTGATTTTAATTTCTTTGATTTGATTCGATTTTGAGGATATTTTCCTTGATCATGAAGAAAAAATAATATTTAGAAATTTTAAGGATTTTGTGAGATGAATTTTCCTTTTTCTTTTTTTGATTGATTTCTGTGATTTTCTTATTATGTTTCTATTTTTGAATTTTTGCTTGGTTTGATCCAATTTGTTATTATTTTTTCTGATTTTTGTTGTTTATGGGCTTGTTAGCCCAAAAGATAATTGCTTTCGCCCATTTATCTCATTCGGTTATAGGCCCATTTACCTTTAAGACCCAAAAATAGCCAAAATAAAATAGAACAAAGTAAATAAATACAATGAAATAAAATAAAAATAAATAAAACTAGATTAAATAAAGTATAAGACTAATCTCGGACAAATATGGTGTCTACAACCACCCTTTTTTGTGCATATTCTAGAGCTAGGAATTATGCAAAGATATATTGATAACCATTTTTTTCTGAAATAATTATTGTAAAAAAATAAAAATTCTTTCATCGAGGCTCTACAACTTAAAAGGAAATGAGAACTTCTCCACCAAGGCTTTAAAGCCTTTTACAACTTATCCATCTAAGCTTCGAATTTAAAAATAAACACTCTCCATCGAGGCTTCAAACTTTAAAAGGAAATGAGAGTTTTTCCACCAAGGCTTTAAAACTTTTTACCACTCCTCCATCGAGGCTCTGAAACTTTTAAATCTCCTCCATTGAGGCTCAAAATATAAGCTCCTCAATTTCATCTCGAGAAAGGTGATTAAAGTGTATCTTATCAAACTTTTTAATCAACTATGCTATATATTTCTGATATAATATTTGCTTTTAATCTCTTCGTTTCCCATTCTCCTCGTAGCTTATAATGACCAGGGTAAAATCTCTATACACTTCAAGTTCATCAACTTTTCTTTCAATTGCTACTTGAAGGCGCATAACACATGCCTCATACTCTACAACATTATTAATGCAAGGGAAACCTAATCTTGGAGTAATAGGGTAGTACATCTCGTTTGGTGAAATTAAAATTGGCCTAATACCATGCCTCAAAGCATTTGAAGCTCCATAAAAAAACATCTTTCAATCTTTGCTTTATGTCAATTCTTCTTTCTCAGTCTGAAATACAACCATTAAATTTTCATTTGGAAATTTGAACTTCATGGGTTCATCGTTTATAACTTGGTCTGCGAGAAACTCAACGATCGCACTCCCTTTAAATGTCTTTTGGGATATGTATACAATATCGTACTCCAAAAATAGGACTTGCCATTTTGCTATCTTTCCTGACAAAGAAGGTTTCTCAAAGATATACTTAATTGGATCCAATTTGGCCACGAACCAAGTAGTATGATATAGCATATACTGCTGGAGTCTATGAGCTATCCAAGCTAATGCACAACACATTTTTTCTATTGAAGAGTACTTAGATTCAAACTCTGTGAATTTTTTTCTCAAGTAGTAAATGACATGTTCTTTCTATCCATTTTCACCATGCTGTCCTAACACATAACCTATAGATTTCTTGAACATTGTAACATATAGAATAAGTGGCTTTCCTAAAATTTGAGGTACCGATATTGGTGGTTTTAAGAGATATTCTTTAATATTCTCAAATGCATTTTAGCACTTTTCATTCCATTCACCAGGATTTTGCTTTCGAAGAAGTTTAAAGATAGGGTCACATTAAGCAGTGAATTAGGATATAAAACAAGCAATATAATCTAAACACCCCAAAAAGCCTTTTGCTTCCTATTTTGTTTTATGGGGAGGCAAATTTTGAATTGCTCGTATTTTATTTAGATCCACCTCAATCCCTTTTCCACTAACGATAAAACCAAACAATTTGCTTTAAGTAGCACTGAAAGTGCATTTAGTTGGGTTTAATTTGAGTTGGAATTTCCTTAATCTCTCAAACAACTTTCTAAGGTTGGCTGTATGATCTTCTATTTTATGAGACTTGACAATCATATCATCCACATACACCTCAATTTCTTAGTGCATCATGTCATGAAAAAAAGTCACCATAGCATTTTCATAAGTAGCTCCAACGTTTTTCTAGCCAAAATGCATTATTTTATAGCAAAATGTGCCCTACATTGTCCAAAATGTAGTCTTCTTAAATATCTTTTGGATCCATTTTAATATGGTTGTATCTTGAAAACCCATCCATAAATGAAAATAGGGTATGTTTGTCACGACCTGGAATTCCCATCGAGATCATGACAACCGCCGTGACGTCTCGATATGTATTCATACCCTGAATACCGACTGAAACCCCGCAAGGCTTCTAGTACCATTTTGCTCGTCTCCCCCGTGAGAAATCAACACTGAACGTCACATTCAAATGATTTTAATTTTCTTTCAACTTAAAACAGTAGAAAAACAATTTTCACCTCACAAGGGCATTTTAGTCTTTTTTTCCTGAAACTTTCGAAACCGACTAAAAATGTAGTACTTGAGTGGAAAACATATATGTCATAAATTAAAATAAATTTAGATATATAAAACACTCTTTTTCAGTAAAATTATAGCTATTAAAATATAATGAAAATATTCAAGAAAATATACTAATTTCTTATAAAACAATTTTTATAGAGTTGTTGGTAAATAAATTTTTTATAGCGTAAAAGCTAAATATATTCATACACACTATAATGTAGGTAACCAAAGCATAAAATTACTTTACAATGACATGTGGGCCCCTGACTAACCAAATGTATTGAAAGCAATGCACCTACGGTCTCAAGGAGTGCAACTCCACAAGTGACTCTTTACCAGGTTTGCTATTTACAAACAACTTCGAGTCTGTAAGGTATGGAAAAGAGGGGGTGAGATTATAAAATCCTAGTGAGTAAACAGATACCGACTAAATTATCTAAAGTCGAGTAAATGGAGATAAATTCAAACTCATTCTTTGTATCACATTTCACCTTATCTCAACTCATTACGATCGAGTAGAGACAAATAAAATATTCTATCAAGCAAAATAGAATTATTTTACTCGAATAATTAATATTTAATATGGCTTATGCATCTCTGAAATACTTGGCTAGTGCCAAAATCATTCTTGGGGATACCTCGGTAGAGCATCTGATCGAGACCGCCAAGGCTGTTTAGTGTAGTACACACATGAACATATTTTTGCATTTTAAAATCTAGCCATTCCTTGGCGTTAGCTGAGTCCCACTCTCACGCGGTGGTTCACGTGAAGTGCATTCAAATCTTTACCTCCAAGGACACCCCACACACGGCTCTCCAATCGAGTTAAGGTATATCTGATTCTGTGCCCCATCTTGTAGGCTAGTCCACAGAACCTCCACTGTAGGGATTATGAATTATTTTATCTACCACCTGATTTATAAAATTGCAATTACATGACATGGCAATTTGTTGCAACCTAGCCTCTCAAGGCTGAATACACAGTACTTGTAATTCTAACACAAAAATCAGTTTAGCCATTCATGCTCATATATTGTCATAAGCCATTAAGTTTAAACACAATTTATAATACAACAATAAACAATCTCCAATTACTCTATTTTCAAATCGATTGTCAAATTTTCAAATCAATTTATGAAAATTCATTTTATTTTATTAATTCATATTTTTCACATAAAACAAAGCATTTTACCATTTAAAATTCATTTTTCACAAAATCACCAAATTGAATAAAATCTGCTCTAGATAATTAAGACAATAGTAAGTTCACTCATGATTTTTGAGAATCAACTCCAGTACTCCGACTATAAATTCTCGGGTGCGACTTTATTGCCTTTATCAGAGGACTCACCACCTTGACAAATTGCACAATAAATTAATCACTACATTTGTGCTAATTAGGTATAAAATTAACCTAGTTTCTATATGAATGCATGGAATGCTCGATTAACCGCTTAAATACGGTGTTGACCTAATTCGGCCTATCCCCCGATTAAATTGCCAACGCATCCAATTTAACTCCAAATTGCTCCATTTTTTTTCTAATACCTTAATTCACCAAACACCATTCAAATAATACCAATTTCAGCATCAAAACCCTTCCATTTCTTCATGGAAAAATCCAGCCATTACAATGCACTAATATCGTGATTTTTCCTACTTAATTTTCTCACCATAGTTCATCATTTCCTAACCATTTTCTCTTGAAACAAAATCAATCCATCACCCACACACATCAAGGAAGATTCGGCCAATGAAGAATACCCAAGATTATGTGATTTTCTTCACTTTTTTTCACACTACATATCAGTAACTAACTCTAAACACTAAAATAACTCAAAATCAATCAATTCTAACATCATTTCTCTAGCCATACCCATTCGGCCTAACATGAATTCACCATGAAAACATGTTTCTCAACCATAGAAAATGAAAAGAAATGCATGGGTAATGTAGAGCTCAAGCAAAAATGAAGAAATTTTACCTTTTTCCACTTGATCTTTGAAAAATCAATGAATTTTTTTCATTTTCTTAGATAGGTTTTTGTTTTTCCTCTTTGTTTTATTTTCTTCTTGCTTTTGTTCCCTTTGGCCGAATATGGTGAGAGAAATGGGGTTTATGGGCTGATTTTTATAAGGAAAATATTAAAATAATAAAGCTTGACATGTAGTATTGTCTGATTGGTCCATTTTTCTTTTTATACTTTAAATATTTGACTTTTTTACTTAAATTTTCCACCACATCTTTATGCCATATTTATCCATTCCCACAATAAATAAAATCCACAAATTTGACCAGTGTTGGGGGTGAAAATTACGATTTTGCCCTCGAGATGACAAAATTATCGTTTTGCCCCTATGCTCCAAAAATATCGAGAATTAAAATTTTCACTGCCAAACCTCATATTATCCTCCAAATGGTCAATCTTGGCTAAGAATTTCATCAAATATCCAAATTTAAATTTTGGGTGGCAAAATGATCATTTTGCCCCTAATCGATCAATTTTCTCGATTGACTCCAAATCGGCTCTCGAACTCTAAATCGCCATTTTAAGTCATCCCTGGACTGTGAAATTCTCAATTTTACCTTAAAATCCCTATTTTATCTAGTTTGAGGTTTAATTCAACTTCGTTGTACCTCTAGGGGCAATATCGACTTTTAATATTTTTTCGAGATACCCGAGTATGCCAGTATATTGTCTAGCACAGAGAGGACATGGTAAGTATTTTATTGATTTGGGTTTTACAATGTTTGTTTGTGTTATAAACAAGGGTATCTATATGAGGCAAAGGGAAGTTGTCTTTTGGGCTCACTTTATTCAAATCTTGGTAAATAACACACATTTGAACTTTTTCATCTTTTTTAAGAACGAGGACTATGTTAGCCACCCATTCTGGATACCTAGCGACCTCCAAGAATCTTGCATCAAATTGCTTTTCACTTCTTCTTTGATTTTTAATAACATTTTTTATTTTATTCGTCTTAGTTTTTGCTTAACCAATTTGCACTTCGACTTCATAGGTAACTTGTGCACCACAATATCCGTGCTCAATCTTGGCATGTCTTGATAAAACCATGCAAACACATCCACATATTCATGAAGCAGATTGATCAATTCTTGTCTTTCGAAAAGAGAGAGACTTGTGCCAATTTTGACTTCCTTTTTATTCTACTCACTCCCCAAATTAGTCATTTTTATAGGATCATGAAGAGGTTCTATTTGTTTTTCCTTTTGCTCAACCAATTTCAATAATTTAGGGGATACAGACCAATTATCAACATTTTTTTCGTTACCAAGTTCACCAACATATGTTTTCTTTTCAAAATCAAATCTAGGATTGTTGTCATCTTTATTCTCATATTCATTATGTGGAAACTTGGAAATAAATGAATTGAAATGATATGGGAAATATGGAAGCAAAAGGAATGGCAATTTAAATTGAAAAGGTTTGAAAGAAAAGATATAGAAATCAACAATTATAAGAAAATTATGACCATGCACCATATGTGTCACTTTTATTAAGTAATTATTGAATAAAAGCCCATAGTACATAAATGAAACTCTCCATAAGCATTTAAGCATAAGCATTAAGGGATATAATTTATTACTTTGTAAAAGACTTGAGGATGATAGGTAGCTCTGTGACCGTTCAGTTACTCAACTTCAAACTAGGGGGTCTTATGTATATCGATGGTGCTTCCTCTGATTGCTTTTCTTCCATTATATTCACTACAACTTTATACTCATGATCTTTCCCTTTTGGTAATTTTGGATGAATGTACCCTCCTAAACAAAAGGTCTCATAAAGGTATGGAAAATATATCTTCCCATATTTTGGTTCCATTCCTTTAAGGCGAGCCATTCTCTTTTTCTTTTTCTTGGACATCATTTCAGGTATTTCCTTCCTTGTAGGCTTATACCCAAGGCCAAATCTTTCCTTACTCCTAACCACCGATAAAGGTCTTTTGATTCCTTGTAGCTTCTTTCCCAAACCAAACCCTACATGACATCCCTTTCCAATAGTCTGTTTCTCGATCATTTTGGAAGCTTTTGATAAGCGTGGAATGAGTATTTTAAACTTTTCACTGACATAAGTAGCATTGACAAATTCAAACGACCTTAAAGAGCATTCAATTACTTCTTTAGCAGCTTCCATATATGGAGTGGTGGGAGATTAAGTAACAAGTATATCCTCTTCTTTGCAAACACAGACTAACTTTTCATCTATTACGAACTGAATTTTTTGATGAAGAGATGATCATATAGCCCCTACCATGTGGATCCATGGATGTCCTAATAAAAAATTATAAAATGGTGTAATTTCCATGACTTGAAACTTGATGGCAACAGTACAAGGTCCACTTTGTATGGATATCTTGATATCACTTACCGCATTTCATCTAGTCCCATCAAAAGCCTTTTCAATCATATGACTTGTCTTCATGTAAGTCATATCAATAGGTAATTTAACCAATGTGGTCACAAGCATGCCATTTAAAGACTAACCATTATCAATAAATACCTTGGCTATAGAATGGGACTAGGTGGTTATATAGAGAGCCTTATAATTTTCTTGTCCATTAAGTAGAATCTCTTCATCATTGAACATAATAGGATTCCCTATTGTGATGGTCCCTACAATGTGGTCCAAATTTTCCACAGATATATTGTGAGCCACATATGCTTGATTCAACACTTTCAATAAGGCATTTCAATAAGGCTCAAAATTTAAGGGTAGGGACAATAATGAGACACATGTGGCATCTTATTCAATTGTTCCACTACATAGTATTCACTATTCTTAATGAATTTTTAAAATTCACAAGCTTTTTTTTCTGACACCACTTTTTACACTTGACATTCGAAGCAATTTCTGACTTTGTCTTTTGGCCTTGAAGTTGATTTTTCTCAGTCATCATATCTTTCTATTTCTTTTTTGCCTTTTCCTTTTGAGCTCTATGCAGTAACATTTCTAGAGTATAGCAACGTCTATTGCAAGTCATGCCCCCAACTCCTGCTATGTTTAAAGCATTTTCAAATTGTGTGCTAAGTAATGACATTCATTATTTGATCTTGAGATCACAATATTGCAGTCACACTTCCATGGGATTGATTTGTTTCTTTTGTATGGGAGAGAGCTTGGGACCCCGATCTTGATTCTTGAGGAAAGCTTACCACACACAAGTTGATTTTTTTCCTCATAAAAGATTGTCATTGACTTGGGCAAATTTTGTGAAGATACTTGAAGATGATTCTTCAATCACTGCATTTATTAATTCTTTGTCACGCTCTTTATGGAGTTCAATTAAAGATGCTTCCATCATCCTTTGCACTTTGCAACAAAATTCATCACACTTTTGAACAGAATGGACCACCAGTCCTTTATGGTAAGCACAAAAGAGATCGACATTGTATGACTGCTCAAGATCTAGTGTTTGTTGAAACAAACTGTGAGACCCTGTTAAGCTCGATTAAAAGACAGTATTGTACCGAGTAGTACAACTAAGTTAAATCGAGCCTTGAACTAGTTTAAATAGAAATTCTAAGAGGAATTTCAAAATTCTAAAACCCACAGAATAGCTCAGAATAGTGATTCGGAGTTCAAGGTCCAGTTTGGAGTCAATCGGGAAAATTGACCTGTTAGGGACAAAACGGTCATTTTTCCATTTGATGATTTAATGGAGATTTTTAGCCAAGATTTGATCACATTAGAACAAATATAATTTTATGAAACACAGTTATGATTATGGGATTATAAAATGATGTTTAGCAGTGTAAAATTGTGATTTTCGGTATTTTTGGAGTACAAGGAAAAATAGTAATTTTGCCACCGGAGTACTAAACGTGAATTTTTTTGAAAGGATTTTGTCCCATTTGGTTAATATGGATTAATATTAGTGTTATTTGAGGTTGGACAGTGAAAATAATGAAATTCCGGTACATTTCAGAGTATAGGGGCAAAATCATAATTTTTGCCATCCCGGGGGCAAAACCGTAATTTTCCACCACCAGAATAAATTTTTCCAGCCATGATCATCTTTGGATCAGATTTTGACTTAATTAATCAAGTGGTGGAAAAAGAATGAGAAGAAAAGTCAAAAAGTAAAGAAAATGAGCCAATGGCATAATGCCATGTGGCAACTTGTTTATTTTATTATAAAGGCCATAAAAATCAGCCTTAACCCTCATTTTCTCTCTCTAAATTCTGGACAAAAAACCGATTGAAGGGAAGAAAAGAAGAACAAAGGGAAAACCATAAAAACCTAGACAAAAATCCATAGATTTCAAGTGTTTTCCAAGATTCAAGCAAAATAAAGGTAACTTTTCTTTAGATTTACTCTAACCCTAGCTTACCTATGCTTTTGTTCTTGATTTCCATGCTTGAATATTGAGATATCATGATGAAAGGAATTCTGAAAAATGGGTATGAATAAGGATTTGATGTTGGATTGGATTGAATTTAGACTATGCTAGTGTTTAGAGGTAGTTAAGCATGATTATGAACAAAAATGGAAGAAAGAAATTGAATCTCATGGTTGTTCTTCATTAGGCCGAACCTAGGGTGGAGAATGCATGAGGAAATTGGTTCATTTCAAATGAAATGGTTTCATTTGAAATGAAAGAAATTAGAAAATGACAAATTCAAGTGAAAAATGTAGTAGAAAAATATTTAGTGCTAATGCACTGTATTGGCCGAATTTTTTCATAAAGAAATGGAAAAGGTTGAATGCTGAAATTGGCATTAATTAAATGGTTTGTGGTGAATTAAGGTATTAGAAAAAGAATGGATCAATTTGGAATCAAATTGGACATAATAGCCGATTAATCGGGTAATCGGTCGAAATTAGGCAATACCGCGTTAAAGAGATAATCGGACACATTTTTGCCTTTGCGTATCATACGTTAGCAATTTAAATTAGTTTATATTAGTTTGGGGGCAATATAGTAAATTTCTTAATTTTATTCTGTGTTAAGGTGGTGAGAAGTCCGAGAAAGGCAAAGGAATTGTGATTGAGGACTATTAATCCGAGTGCATTCGGATTTGTGAGACGGTGAGTGAACTTGCATTTCAAAATAATTTGGGGAAATGCACATTGTATTGAAATGGATAATTAAATGATTTATCCAAAGTTTTTTTTAAAATACGTGCCGGGAACAAGCCTTTGATAAAAATGATTTTATGTGATGAAATTATGTGATATGCTTGAAGGCATGGAATTATGTGGTATGCTTGAAGGCATGAAATTATGTGTTCTTATAACATGTTGTCACATATGTGAATTTGATGTAATTCTGCACGTGTGGAATGGGTAATGCACATGTCTGTAATGGTGTGTAAAGAGGGATGCTGAGTGATACCCCTCACCGAGAAATTCTCACCCGGAAACTTGGAAGGGATGCTGAGTGATACCCCTTACCAATTGATTTCTGCCCATGAGCTTGGAAGGGATGCTGAGTGATACCCCTTACCAAATGATGTTCGCCCAGGTACTTGGCGGCAAAGTTGAGTGATACTGCTTGCCAAGTTCCCTAATAAATGTTTTTCCACTAAGGATAGTGAATATTTAGCAGTGTATATGATTGCTTATGTATTTGTGAATATATGTGTGATTGTATGGTCTATGAATTGTTTTAAATTGTGGAAAAAGGGTTTAATACGAAACCCTCATACGGTTAAGTGAAACCCTCGTTCTGCGATGGGTAATGATTACTCTTCGCTGCAGCAAGAATGCCTTCCAGCTACAGCGAAAATTATCGATTTTGCTATCTAGCTAGAATAAATCCTGGGGTAAGTGGAAAGGGTTTAAAAATTAGTTAGATCAAAAACTGTTTCGTTTCTAACTAGTGCATCATGGTTATTAAATGTCCTGGCTAATATTGCTTGTTCCCTTCTAATATTCACTCACTGAGTATTGTACTCACGTTTTCAAAAATTCATGTTTTCAGATCAGGAGATTGTAGATTCCTAGATCGCGGGATCACTGTAGTTCATCTCCTGGTAGGTGTCCGACATTCAATAGTTGCCCGTCTTTATTGTAAATGTCTCCGCTGGAAGTCGTGGGTGTTTATTGTATTGTGAATACAATCTAATTTTGTGGAAATATGTGAGCAATGTGAATTGCTAAATACATGACTGATAGAGTGCATGTATATTAATGTCGATAATGCCATTGTGAATTGGTTGTGTTCACACCCGGGAAAAGGTGTGTGTGTGTATGTGGGATTGGATATGTCATTGTTGATTGGCATTGTATGCACACTGGGTGCATTACGTGTGGATGCCTCACACGAGCATGTATGGAATAAAGTGAGTGAAAATAGGCTTGCTTGGGTTTAGTGAACTATGCTCATTAGGTCCTTGAGCCGGTCATGGCCCGGGAATTGGGTCGTGACACAAACCAACCCTGATCATTGCTTTATATACTTCAATCATTAGAGTTTTAACCTCATCAATGCTCTTCTTAATACAACATACTTTTCCACTACCTACCATATTTATAGAATCTCCTATATGGTTAGGTAACAGATTTCCATTAACATTTGGCTTTGCCTTTTTTTCGAAATTCAATAACCCTGCCTTGACCAAACTTTGCACCTTGTATTTCAAGGCTATACAATTCTTAATTAAATGGCCTTGAACCCCATTGTCAAGCCCAGCCCAAAAATACTTGCCATGTCATAGATGTAATGGATAACATGTTTGCATACTTGGAAAGCCCCGAAAAATTTTCAAGAGTTGGTATTGTACCTAGAGGTACAACTAAGTCGATTTGTGCCTCAAACTAGTTAAAATAAGGATTTTAAGATGAAATTGGGAATTTCACAGTCCAGGAATGATTTAAAATGGTTATGCAGAGTTCGAGGGCTGATTTGGAGTCAATTTGGAATTTTTGAAATCTATGGGCAAAATGGTAATTTTACCACCCTAGGACGAAATGGGAATTTTTTAAAAAATTTTGATCACATTTGACTAAGATTGATCATTTGGAGTATAATTTGAGGTTCAAAAGTGAAAAGTTGTGATCTTGGTATTTTTCAGAGCATAGGGGCAAAATGGTAATTTTGCCACCTTGGGGGTAAAATGGTAATTTTTCACCTCCAAACACTTGGCAAAACCAAAGATTTTATTCATTATGTGTGTGGATAAATATGACAATTTATGTGGTGAAGAATTAAAGGTTAAAGGATAATTATTTAAATTGTGAACCAATAAGAAAATGACATGTGTCAAGCTTGATTATTTTATTGTTTAGCTATAAAATCAGCCTATAAATCCCCCATTTCCCTTCCCATATTCGGGCAAAGCAAGAACAAAATCAAGAAAGAAAAAACAAAACCCTAGGTGGAGAAATTCAGAGAGAAATTGTGAAAATTCAAGCAATTGAGTGGAAAAAGGTAAAATTTCTCAATTTTTGCTTGAGATCTACACTACCCATGCATTTCTCCTTATTTTCCATGGTTGAATTACATGTTTTCATCATGGGTTTAGGGCTGACCGAATGGGTATGGAGAGAAATTGATGTTGGAATTGATTTGATTTTAGGATATGTTAGTGTTTTTAGGTGATTAATGATGTGTAGTATAAATACAAGTAAAGAAAATCACATAATCTTTGGTACCCTTCATTGGCCGAACCTTACATGTTGAGTATTGATGGTGGATTGATTTTGTAACAAGTGAATTGGTTGAGAATTAATGATTTGTGGAGTAAAAATCAAGTGGGAAAAATTTTAGTATTGATGCACCACCATGGCCGAATGTCCAAGGACCAATGTGATGGTGATTTTTGTGATATTTCATGATATTTATCTAGTGTTTAATGATTTGGAATATTGAAGGAAAAATGGAATTAATTGGAGTTGAATTGAGTATATTGGCTAATTAATCGGGTGAAAAATCAAATGAGGCAAATACTGATTTATTTAGGTACACAGTTGAATTTAGGTTGAGCACCGTATTTAGATAATTAACCGAGCAAATTTCATCCCATTTCATATATTAGTATAGAGCCTGAAATAGAATTATACAATGTGACACAATGTATTGAATTATGTGTCATGTATTGTATATAGGTGGTGAGCATATTGGAAAAAGTACAAAGATTGTACTTGAAGACCGAGAATAGGAGTACATCGATTCCTAGTACTATGAGTAACCTTACTATCATCTTAATTATCTAAAGTAGGTTTTTATCCGATTTTATGATTTTATAAAAAATGAGTTTAAATGGAAAAATCTATGTTTTATAAACAAAATGTGATTTAAAGAAATGAATTTTATGGATTTTCCAGAAGTTAAATGATCATTTTGGAAAATAGAGTAATTGAAGATTGTTTATTTGTTGTGTTATAAATTGTGTTTAAATTGAATGGCTTATAGCAATATATGAGCATGAATGGCTAAACTGATTTTTATGTTGAAATCATATGTACTGTGTATTCAGCCTTGAGAGGCTAGGTTACAATAAATTGCCATGTCATGCAGTTAAAATTTGATGAAATTGGTGGTAGATAAAATAATCCCTGTAGTGGAAGGTTCTGTGGACCAGCCTATGAGAGGGGGCACAGGATCAGATATATCTTACCTCGATTGAAGAGCGTGTGGAGGGTATCTCCTGAGGTGAAGATTTAAGTGCACCTCACGCGGACCACCACGTTAGAGTGGACTCAACCAACGCCAAGGAATGGATAGGTTTTCAAATGTAAAAATATGTTCATGTGTACATGACATTTAATAGCCTTGGCGGTCTCGATCAAATGCCTCGACCGGGGTATCCCCGAGAATGATTTTGGCAAGAGCCAAGTTCTTAAAAGATTCATAAGCCATATTAATTATTCGAGTAAAATGATTATATTTTACTCGATTAAAATGAGTTGAGATAAGATGAATTGTAATACAAAGAATGAATTTGAATTTGTCTCCATTTACTCAACTTTAGATTATTTTTTATGATGTCTGTTTACTCACTAGGATTTTATAATCTCACCACCCTCCTTTTCACCCATCTTAAGCTCAGGATAGTCTAAAGACGGTCGATCTCGTCAATCGATAATTTTGGAGCTTCGTTCTTAGAAAGGAAAGGTTACTGACTTATACCTTCTTGGTCAAATGGGGGCCCACGTGTCATTGTAAATGTAACTGCACACTCTGATTTTTGGTATTATAGTATGTATGATTTATTTTGCTTTTATGCTATAAAAATTAGTTATCGATACTTCTATAAAAATTGTTTTATAAGAATATTGAATATTTTATTAAATATTTTGATTCTATTCTAATAGTTACGATTTTGTCTCAAATGGACGTTTTAGGTAGCAAAACATATTTATAATTATGAAATATGTGTTTTCTACTTATGTACTACATTTTTGATTGGGTTCAAAAATTTTGAAGAAAAATGACCAAAATACCCCTGTGAAATGAAAATTAATTTCTTATTGTTTTAAGTTGGAAAAAGTTAAAATCTTTTAAAACATGACGATTGGCAACTGTTGCTCACAAGGGAGGTATGAAATCTGATATAAAAGCCTTGTCAGGTTTCAGTCGGTATTCGGGGTATGAATGCATATGGAGACGTCACGGCGGTTGTCACAAGCTCGATGGGGAGTTTCGGGTCGTGACACTTATCATGGTAATCACAATGAGCATTAATGTCATACCATTTAGGGTAAGGTGGTTTTAAGGGTTTTAGATAGATAGGTGTAACAAGATGGCTTTAATGAGTCGCGAGAGCAAGGCTACATATGTCATTGGGATTGGGTCAATTTGCATTCTCTCTTGGTTTTTCCATGACCCTTTTTGGTTATAACTAGTATTATTGGGTTGTGTGTCTTGTTGAAAGATGAAAGCTTGAGGTTGAGTATTGGTTTAGAAAATTGGTTGGTGAGCATTTTGGGAGACATTATTGATTGCATGGTAAAAAGAATCGTATGAGGGGTATTGTTTTTGTCTAGAAATAACAACCTAGGCCGCTTATTCCTTGTTTTTCGATAAGCCACCTTTTTTTACATTAGTTGTCTCACCCACTTCAATTTTGCCTTGCTTAATAGCGCTTTCAATGATTTTTCCCAAGAACACCATATCAACGAAATTTTTAGTGGCATTGCCAACAACCTCTCATAATAAGGAGTTAGTAAGGTGTTGATAAACAACACTGTCATCTCTTTGTCAATAAGAGGTGGTTGGACTTGTGTAGCCAAATCCTTCATCTCTAAGCATACTCTTTGAAACTCTTTGTAGTCTTTTTTTTCATATTTTGCAAGAAAAGTCTATCTAGGGCCATATCCGTGACATGCCTATATTGAGCTATAAAAGCTCTAACAAGGTCCTTCTAAAGATTGAATTCGATTCCTATCTAGTTTGACATACCATCTAACTGTAGACTTTGTAAGGCTATCTTGGAAGTAGTGAAGCAAAGGCTTATCATTGTTTGTATGAGTAGCCATTCGTCAACAATACATGGTAATATGAGCCATTTGACATTTTGTGCTATCATTTTTCAAAGTTTGGCACTTTGAATTTGGGTGGAATAACCACATCAAGCACGAAATACAATTTTATAGCATCAATAATGGTATAAAAGTCCAATCCTTCGACAGCTCTTAGTCGCTCCTCTAAGTGATTATCCTTTTGTTGTGCCCCTAAAACTACCTTTAACTTTTTTTTCTCCTTAGGGTCATCCAAATCTGACACTATAATTGGATCATAAGAATTGGTACTTGGAGCTGGCATAACATGTACTTAGGCCATTATTTGACCCATGGGTGGATATGTTCCAATTGATGTTTTTGGCATCTAGTATGCCTACATTTGGGGTGGAATGGATAAGGGCTTCTTTCTATCATCATCTGGAGTGATAGGTTCTTTAGCTATCCCTTTTCTTTTGTCGATCATCATCTCCATTAGCCTTGTTAATTTATCCATTATTTCCCCTTGAGTTTTTTCGATCTCATTAATTTGACTTATCTATTTGTCCTCTATGATTTTGTCTTGAGACTTGGTGTTGTACGAATGACGAACATTTTACCTTGGAGTTTTTGGTGGTTGAGCTATTCTTTAACCTTTTTATGTACCATAAACATAGATTAAAATGTGCTTATGTTATGATGATTGGATGATTGCAGGAATGAATGTTTATGAATGCATGATGCACAAATGAATGTGTTTCAAGGTATTCATTATATAACAAGTATTGGCAAGAAAAAGCTCCTTTATTAATTTCAAAGATTGTTTACATCCATTTCCATCCCTAGTACAATCTAGATAAAATGACGAATATGTTGATATTGATCGTATGCCTCATTTAAAAAGTCGATCATGCATTGCCCACCTATTCCCATGAGGTGAACTTTTCCTTTAAGGATTTTCACCTTATCAGCCATAAAAATCACCTTAATGATTTGTCTCACAAAATGCTCGACTTGTGCTTCTTTCTAGAAAAATTAATGTCACCACACCTTACCTATATTCTTTATCCTTGCATATGCTTGAAGCAAATGGCATTTTTTTGGACTAAGTCATAATCCTTCTAAAGTGTTTGAATAGTGTACTTGACTTACTGATGCTCTCCTCGGAATACTTGGTTAGCTCCTTGTTGGATTGATAACTCTATTAAATAAAGTTATTTTGACATATTTTGAGGGCTTAAGTAGCTAAATCTTTGAGATTTTAGATTCAAAATTCAGTATTTTAGGTGTTTTTCTAATTTAAGTTTGATTACATGTTAAGTGGTTAATTTAAATCATTTTAGTTTAATTTTATGTTATTTTGTTTTAAATTACTTTAAGAGTAGTATTGCTAGTTTTTCTTATTGCTTCTGTAGAAAATTTGATGAAAAAGGCTCATTTGATGAAAATCTATGCAAGTATGGTGATGACTTCATTCGTATATATTTTGGTATTTTGATCATATCTCTTTCTACAAAACTCCAAATGAGTCGAAACATGGCAGCAGTATGCATAGACTGAACATAATATGATATTTGGAACATATCTTTTAATCTAGAAGTCCAATTGATATGATTCTTAATCCATTAGGAAGTTAAGCGATAGTGCTAAAACTTTCATGTTTATCACTTTACCCAATTCGAACCAGATCAGGGTGAAAATCATGTTCAAAGGTAATAAACTGTTGCAGCACTAGGAGAACAAGGCTGCAATGTTGGTGAAAGGAAACACAACACATTTTCCTGAGAGTTCAGCATCGCAACGCTGCAGTGTTAGGTGATTTTTCAAAAATAAAAAATTTAACAAAATTTTGAAAATTAGGTTACTTGGAGCCTATTTAAGGGACCTTTTTCAAAGGTTTAAGAGAAAGGGCATCAAGCAACTATTCTAGAGATTTGGAGCCCAGAACAAAGCAAGAAAACAAGAGAATTTGAAAGAGAATTGAGATTGCAAAGCTTCAATAATTAGTTTCTTTCTTTACTTTTGTGCTTTTGTTATTTTCTTTGACTTGGATTCAGAGCTAAATTTCTTTGGATATTGTTTTTATTAGATATTATGAGCTAAATTATCTTTTTAACATTGTGGTAGATTTCAACATGTTTGAATATTAGTTTCTTTTTTATTTATCATGAATGGGTGTAGTTTTGCTTATTCGAATCTGTTCTTAATGCTTTTGATTATCTAGCCAACAATTAACTGATTTGTGAATCTAATTGAGACTCGACAGAGAGATTTTAGATTGGACTAAGGTTTGATTAGTGTATGTTCACGTCACTTAGGTGATCTAATTCGCGATTCGGGTATACATACGCCAAATGCCATACATAGCCAAATTAGGACACTTGCTTAATGAAATTATTTTAATTAATTCGTATAGCCATATAGTAAACTAATTAAGTTGGTATTTGTGCAAGCAACTCGACAGAGACTTGTCCATAGCTTTGGATTTTAGGTTAGTAAAACCACCCAAGAAAGATGAATAACAAGACAAGCTTGTATCAGATGAAGTGTTGAATGAATCCATAATCCTATATTTTAATATATTGGCTTTCTTAAGTGAAGTTTTAGTTTCTATTGATTAATTTAGTGATTGCTTTCATTTTATTTTAATTAATTTTCTAAAACATCAAGTTGCTTGAATAAGATTAATTTGTCATAATTTTAGTACTTAGTGAAGAATTAGGAGCAAATCCCTATGCGATACGATTCTAGACTTACTATCTATATTACTTGTTTGATACGTATGCTTATGTGTGCAAAATTGACAATAAGTTTTTTGCACCGTTGTTGGGGATTTGTTTTTGTATTTATTTTACTAATATTAATACTCACAAATTAATCTTAACTCGAGTTTTTTTTTTGTTTTTTAAGTACTTTTGATTAAGGTGGTGAATTATTATAACTATCAATGGCCATCAAAACAATTTGTGCCTAGGAAGAGTCCTTTTGTGACATGTGAGCTTTGTAGAGATGGGAATTCAAGTGATTACTATCTAGCCTATTATGAATCAATGCAATTTGATGGAAACTTCAATGGGTAGCAATAAAATTCATACTCCAACAGTTACAACTCAAGGACTAATCACCTAAAATTTTCATAGAGTAATGATCAAGGCCTTACATATTCACCACAGCCTATTTTCCATAATGGGTTTTAGTCATAAGTTAAAACCACTATACTTGACAAGAAGCCAACTTTGGAAGAGATGTTAATCTAATACATGGCCGAGAATAATACATACATGGCAAATATGGATGCAATCATTCCAAGTAATGAAGCTTTAATGAGAAATATTAAGACATGTGTGAGTCAACTTATTAATGACATCAACAATAGGCCTCAAGAAACTTTATCAAATGACACTGAGCAAAAATATGATAAGCATCTTGAAAGGTAAATGGCAAGAATGTGGTAGATGAGGGAGATAAAGTAAATCAAAAGAATACTTCTAACAATCAAGTTCAAGATGAAGAAGTTAAGCGGGAGTAACAAGTATCTACACCACCACATGTCAAGTCATATATGCCTCCCATCCCTTTTTGTATATAGTTGATGAGTTACCTAAGGAGTCTTTTGATATGAAAAATCCAAAGACACTCCTTGAAGCTTGTTTGGTTTAAGATGTCACAAAAAAGGACAAGAATGAAGAATTCACAAATGTTACACATGTTTTTAATGCTACACCAAAAGTGCATTATTCCAGAAGAACTCAATTTAAGAAGTTGGATAAAAGTCAGACTATTTCACCACTTTAGGTTGAGCAAGTACCAAATCTTGAGTTATGACAATTACAACCTCATCCTAAGAGAAGACTACTTTCAAACCTCAAGCTTTTTCCATGCAAACTCAAACCTCCTTGAAGGGTGAATGAAAACCTTAAGCAAAGTCAAGCTATTGACTATAAAGAACCACTTCTTGGGACACAACCCAAGTCAACCCAAGCTATGTCGTTAAGTTAATCTTTGTTTTTCTATTTAAATAAGTGATTACAACCTCTGCTTAGCTTGTTTGCTGAGTTTGCAGGTTTGGAAAGCATGAATATAAGGAGAATGAAAATTAGAGCTTTCAATGCATTGTCATGATTGATAAGGGAGTTTCTTTTCCTTATTCTTTTTAGCTTTTCACATTGAGGACAATGTGCAATTTAAGTTTGGGGGAGGGTTTTATTGCTATTAATTTTTGTGATAGTTTAGGTTAGTTTAGTTTTGTTAAAGTTCTTTTTTATGCATGTGCATTTGCATTTGAACTAGATTTACTTGTGCCAGTTTCATTTAATTTACCTATCCAATTATGAGAACTTAGTTATATTCCTATCTTGATTCTTCAAAACATGTGATTATTGTGTGAGTGTTATGTAAATTCTCATACTAAGCTTTACTGTTAGGTTGAAATTTCTACATTTTGAGCACTATGTCTTTTGCTTAGATTCATTGTATATATTTAGAAAAGGTTTATGTGAATGAAAATTTTTGAATTATGTATTAAGTTTTAGAATTTGTTTAATTCTCTCTCAAGGTGAAATTCTAGTCTATACTTAGTTAAGGAGATTATTTAAGCTATTTTTGGACCGATTGAGCCTTTTATAGCCTTCATTTACATAAATTATCCTTAATATCCCCCTTTGAGCCTAATGGCATCATTTCTTTATTTGAACACTTAATTTTTAGTCTAAAACCTTATATTAATATTCCCAATAATTCTTGCATCCTTCATTCCTAAGTGCATAAGGCAATTTAGGATGTATTATAGGCCATATAGTGAAAGAGGTAGTCAAGATGAAAAAAAAAATGATGAAAAGTTTAAACATATGATTGAATTCATTTCACTACTCAATAAAATCAATAAGTTTGGGGGTGCGAAATTGAGAAAAAGAAAAAGGAAAAGAAAGAATGAAGTGTTGAACAAAAGAAAAATTTCGATGAAAAAGGATGTGTACTAAGTGAAGGAAAATAAAGCTCTGAATAGGTCCTAGATTGACTATATGCTTAGGATGATTGAACTATACATTATCCCATATGCCACCTTAACCCTAGCCATAAATTACAAGCTAATTAAAGTCTTATTAATCTTTAACCTAGTGTTAGTCTACATTAATGGAGAGAGAGATGAAAAGCAAACTTATAGAGTTAATTACTAATTTGAATTTTGCATGAATGTAAACTTATCCGGATTGTATAATATTCTAAGTGAAAAGTGTCACGACCTGGTACTCCCCTCGAGCCTGTGACAACCGTCATGATGTCCCGATTGACATACCTTGTTTGGAATATCAACCAACCTTGCATGGCTCTAGCATCAGTTTTGCACCTCCCCTGTGAGCAATAGTTACTAAATATCATGTTTTAAAAGAATATAGACTATTTTCAAAACAAAAACAATCAAAAAGTAATTTCCACTGCACAGGGGTATTTTGGTCATTTTATCCCAAAATTTCAAAACATGCTAAAAATATAGAATATAGATGAAAAATATACATTTCATGTCTAAAAATAAGTTTAGTTGTCTAAATCATCCATCTAAGGTGGAAGTATAGCTAATTGAACTAAATAAAAATATGGAATAAAATATGCAATTTTCTTATAAAACAATATTTATAGAATCCTCCGTAAACAGTTACTGTAACGTAAGAGCAAAATAAATTTATACATATAATAGTACATTAAGCCAGGGTATACAAAATATTTTACAATGTCACATGTGACCCAAACCGACAAGAATAGATAAGACTATAGACCTACGATTTTGAAGGTTATGAATCCAATAGCAAACCCTCGACTAAATCAACTGTCTACAGACTGTCTTGAGCTTGAAATGGGTGGAAAGAAGGGTGATGAGTTTTTATAAACCCAGTGAGTAAGCAAAGATCGTCTATAACATCTAAGGCCGAGTAAATGGAGTCAAATAAAACATTTCATCATAATATGATTCATAGCATTAAATCTCATTCAACCTAATATAAAACAATTGCATTTCATCAAAATAATCAACAATGCTTATGATTCTCTTAAAAACTTGGCTCGTGCCAAGACTTGTACTCGGTGACACCTTACGCAGGGCATCCAACCAAGTCCGCCAAGGCTGTTAAAACGTCATATACACATAAAACATGATTTTACGTTTAAAACATAGCCATTCCTTGGCGTTGGTTGAGTTTCACCCTCACGTGGTGGTTCAGCGTGAAGTGAACTCTAGACGTCTACCTTAGGAGATACCTTCCGCATCTCTCGTACCAAGGTAGAATATAACGGGTTTACCGTGCCCTTCTCATAGGCTGGTCCACGAAAACCCGCCCACTACAGTAAGCTAATCAAATAACCCACAAAATCAATAAAATTTTGACAGCATGACATGGCTAATATAACATTACCCAGCCTGTTAAGATAAAACAAATAGTTCATATATTCCACAAAACCACAAATCCATCCATTCATGCCATCACATTGTCACAAGCCATCAATTCAAACCATATATCAATTGTAAGTATATAGTCTCCACTTACTCAATTTCCAAAATCAGAAATCAATTTCAAAACAATTTATAAGTCATATTTCATTTAACCAACACATAAATTGTAAAACATCATAATTCATAGTTTAAGTTCATTATTCTTTGAAATAAAAAAAACAAGTATAAACTACTTTAGATAGTTAAGATGATACTCTATTTACTCACAATAACGGGTGTCGGAGTACTTCTATTCCTGATCCTCAGGTACAATATCCTTACCCTTACCAGAAGGCTCACCACCTATACATAATACACAAGTAATTTAATACATTTGTGCCAAACTGTTATAAAACTATTTCAAGCTTTATATGAATACATGAGCTTGAATGAGAAACGTTCGAATAACCACTTAAGGATGGTGTTCTATGTAAGTTCAATTGTGATCAGACTAAAATGGTATTCGACCTAACTCGAACTATACACTGTTGAATTAACCAAAACATCAGATTCAACTCCAAATCGATTCATTGCACTTTCGATATTCCAAATACACCAAAGTACCTCAATGAGCTTGATTGTGACTTAATTCATCATATCCAAAATTCATTCCGATTCTGAACTAATGTGCTAATCAGTGTCAACATAGTCCAATAAATCCATATATATTATTAGAAATCAAATCCAAGTCCATTTATATGATTTCCTTGTTGTCATTCAAATTTTTTACTAAAAGGACTATACTTTTCGATATTTGTTTTCGATATCCAATACCATAAATCATCAAATATGAGATAAATAACATGAAATATGACAAGATTCATCATCAATCTATTCTCTATGGAATTCGGCCAAAGAGGGTTGTTGAAGAGCAAGTGATTTTCTTGCTTGTTTTTCATACTGAACATCACAAAAGAACTAAAAACTCCTAGCTAGCATGAAATCTAACAAAATCCACCATCAAAACCTCTCCCCTTATGTTCGGCCAGCAAGAATTCCCTCATGAAAACTTGAGTTTCAGCCATGGAAAATAAAAAAGAAAGCATGGGAAAGGTAAATCTTAGGCTAAATCGTGAAATCTTACCTCCGATCGCGTTGTTTTTCGATAACCGATGAATTTCCCTTTGAATTCTTCCGTAGGGTTTGTTTCTCTTCTTTTCTCCCTTTTCTTTGGTTTGGCCGAACATGAAGAAGTGAAATGGGGTGGGCTGGTGCTAGTTTATAAAGGAAATGATAAAATAATCAAAGCTTGACATGTGTCACATATGATTGGTCTACATTTAAAACTTAATTATTAAGTCTTTTCTCACCACCACATAAAATACTTCAATTATCCAAAGTATAAAATGATAATAGGTAAAATTCATGGGCTTGACAAGTGTCATGGTGGTGTAAAATTTTAAAAATTCCAATTACGTTCTTGTGGACACGTGAAATGACTGTTTTGCCTTTATGCTCGAAAAAATATCAAAATTGAAAATTTTCACTTCTCAAATTCAAATTATGCTTCAAATAGTCAAACTTGGTCAAAAATTTCATCCAACATTCCAATTTTCCCCTCGGATGGCAAAATGACCATTTTGCCCCTACGTTATGAAAATTCCCAATTGGACTCCAAATCAATCCTCAAACTTTGAATCATCATATTAAGACATTCTAAGGTTCAATAACTCTCAAATACAACCTAAAATCTCTATTTAGACTACTTCGAGGCTTTAATCTACTTAATTGCACTACTAGGTACAATATCGACTTTTAACAATTTTCCAAGGTATCCCAATATGCAGACACACTATCAAGTACATGAATGACATGGCAAGCATATAATAGAGCTAGGCTTGACAATTTTTCCCCTACGTTATAAAAATTTCCAATTGGACTCCAAATCAATCCTTGAACTCCGAATCACCATATTAAAACATTATAAGGTTCAATAACTCTCAAATACATCTTAAAATCTCTATTTAGACTAGTTCAAGGCTTTAATCAACTTAATTGTACCACTAGGTACGATACCGACTTTTAACAATTTTTTAAGGCATCTTAATATACAGACAGGCTATCAAGTACATGAATGACATGGCAAGCATATAATAGAGCTGGGCTTGACAAAAAGATTGCACACACATACACAGAATTTCATTTAACGATAAGCTCACATTTGAATTGAAACATGAACTTAAATAATATTTGTGTGTTATTTAGAGTTGAGAATTTGGATTAACTTTTGAGGATATTAAAAGTGATTGCTGAAGTAGTGCAATTGATTTCTAGTTAAGTTATTTTCGTTATTTATATTACTACATTTTATTTTATATTTTGCTCGAGGACTGGCAAAATCTTAAGTTTAGGGGTGTGATAACTATATTAGATAGAGCTATTTTGACACATTTTTTTGGCTTAAGTAGCTAGATCTTTGAGGTTTTAGGTTCAGATTTTAGTATTTTAGGTGTTTTTCTAGTTTAAGTTTGATTACTTATTAAATGGTTAATTTAAATTATTTTAAATTAATTTTATGTTATTTTATTTTAAATTACTTTAAGAATAGTATTTCTAATTTCTCTTATTGCTTTTGTAGAAAATTTAATGAAACAGGCTCATTTGATGAAAATTCGTGCAAGTATGGTGATGGCTTTATTCGTATATGTTGCTCCATTAGTTTTTGATGATAATAAAACATTCCCATCCTTGTGTGTTTAATATTTCTATCCAAGTGTGCAGGGCAAATGTTTGTAAAGAACTAATAAGTCAATCCTACAAATGTGTACATAAAAGGTTGATATGGATACGAAATAAGATTGACCAATATAAAAGAAGCTCTTTGGTTGAATAGTGAAAAACATTGGTTGGCCAAAATTTGAATTGGAGAAGTGGTTGGTAGAAGCATAGTGAGAAATAGAACCGACTTAGTCGACCAAGAAAATGAGTTAGTCAACTAAGTGCTCTTTGCCAAATCTACGACCGAGATAGAACAAACGTAGTCGACCAAGGGAAAAATGTTAGTCGACTAAGAGCTCTTTGTCTGCAACTTGCACTAACCACTACAAGACAGATTAATGACTAGAACCTACCCCAAATTGTTTTTAAAGGTCACAAACTGCCCAACAGCCATCAAACATGCTTCTCTAAGTATAAAAGGAACTTTAAACGGCTAAGAACCAACTTTTGGAAGATTATAGAGAGATTTAATCATATTCAAGCCAAGAAAAAGCAGAAAACTTAAAAATTCCTTATATTCTTCACTGAATTCAAATGCCTATCTTTTGTATTTCTATTCAGCACTGAATCGTGTACCACTTAGATCAATTTGTGATCATAGGTACTTTCTATTCTACTTATCTTTGTATTCTTAGAGTGAGGGATTCACTCTAAGTACTGTTTCAAGCTAGGTGTGCTTGAAAGAGTGAATGTTCCAACTTACCCTTGAAAAGTTGAGTGTTGGGTTTTGGTTGAGCCCTTTAAAAACCATTATGAAAGGTTGTGGTTGAGCCTTGGAAAACCACTTTGGGGTTTTAGTTGAGCTCGAAAAAAACTAGTGTAAAGGTTGTGGCTAAGCCTTGTAAAAGCCATTGTAAAAGCTTGGTGGAAGCTTGTGAATTCCACTAGTTTTAGTGATTGGTTTGAAAATCCTTGGTTGGACAATCAAGGTAGTGGATGTAGGTCTTGGACCAAACCACTCTAAATCCTTTGTCTATTGTCTTTCTTGTTTTACCTTCTTTGTCTTAAGATTAGATCTTAATCTTGCTAAAGAGCCAAATTACTGTTATTCACCCCATCTAGCACTCATATTTGGGACCAACAATTGGTATAAGAGCAAGTGCCCTGTTCTTAAAGGTCTAACACCATTAAGGATGATCCAATGGCTCTTCAAAAATCAGTTGTGGTTGAGGGACAATTTATAAATAGACCACCTCTGTTTGATGGCTCTAATTACCCTATTGGAGCACTAGAATGTCAATATATATTAGAGCTATAGATTATGAAATGTGGGATATCATCACTGATGGTCCCTTTATTCCCTCAACTGTAAATGTAGTCACAAATAAGTTGATGCCTAAGCCAAAGTCTGAATGGACCGAAACTGAAACTAAGAAAGTTCAAACCAACTTTAAGGCAATCAACACCTTGCATTGTGCCTTAACTCCCACTAAGTTTAATAAAGTCTCAAGCTATACAACATCTAACCAAGTGTGGGACAAACTTAAAATAATTCATGAAGGGACTTTTTAAGTTAAGGAGTCCAAGATAGCCTTCATGACCCACAATTATGAAATGTTCAAAATAGAGCTTGGTGAAGACATCACCAGCATGTTTGATAGGTTCATAAACATAACAAATAAACTCAGCTAACTAGGAAAGCCTATCCCCGAGAATGAATTAGTAAAAGGACTTCTTAGAAGCCTGCCTAATTCATGGAAGCCAAAAGTGACTGCCATTAGGGAAGCCAAAGATTTAAATATCATCACACTTGATGAAATATGTGGGTCTCTCTTCACTCATGAGTTGGAACTAAAGGAAGAAGAAGAGGAAGATAGGAGAGAAGCAAAAGAAAGAAGAAAAATATAGCACTTAAAGCCAACATCTTTGAGGAAGAGTTGGAAGAGCTTTCATGTGATGATGATGAAGAGCTAGCACTGGTAGTAAGAAAATTCAGAAAATTAATGGGCAGAAGAAACAGAAGAATAGCAAGAAAAGTCTTCAAAAGAAATTAAGGTCTTTCATGGAAAATAAACAAAAAGAAGGAGCTGATCCGCTATGAATGCAAGAAGCCAAGTCACTTTAAATCTAAATGTCCATTGCTGAAAAATGAAACACCAATGAAGAACAAAAAGTCAAAAAAGGTAATGGTCGCTCAGCCTGGTCAGATAGTGACTCAAGCACTGAAGCTGATGAAGAAAGCTCAGAAGAGAGAGCAAACATTTGCTTAATGACTCAAGATGATGAAACAGAGGTACGCTCATCACCTTGTGATATCTCGATGAATGATTTACAAGATGAGTTTGACAACTTATGTGATGAATGTGAGAGTCAGTTTTCAAAGTATAAAACCTTGAAGAAAAAAGTTGCTTTTTTTGAAAAAGACTTGGCAAAGTTAAAACATGATTTCAACTCTGTTTTTGAGCAAAGAAATTTTCTGCAAATTGAGTTAGAACATTCAAAAACATATTTTGAAATTATGAAAATAGAGCTAGAAAATAAAATTGTTGCATTGCAAGAATCATTTGATGAAAATGTAGCTCTTAAGTGTTTGAAACATGATACTTTAAGAAAAAATTCTCATGCTAAGAAAAATAATCAGAATGCATCATCTAGATGCTATTGTTGTGGAAAACGTGGTCACTTATCCTATGATTGTGTTAGAAATAAAAACTTGCAAAAAACCAAAAAAGTTCAAGTGTCAAAAGATTCATATATTGCCACTAACACTCAAGGACCCATCAAAGTATGGGTACCTATCAAGAAGAATTGAACAATTACTTTATAGGTTGAGCTGCATTTAAAGGAGACATGCTCAAAAGCTCAACTCAAGAAGAAGCAGCCATGGTACATGAATAGTGGCTACTCACGACACATGACAGGGGATGAAATATTGTTTGCTCAACTAGACAAGAGAAAGAGAGGCACCGTATCCTTTGGAGCTGACTCAAAAGGTAGAATCCAAGGAATAAGTACGGTTGGTAAGAACCCTTGTACACAAATTAGTCATGTGTTATTTGTTAAAGGCCTAAAACACAATCTGCTAAGCATCGGTCAGCTATGTGATAAAGGGTTTAAGGTTTGTTTTGATTCCAACAAATGTGAAGTAATAGATATAGGCACTAACAAAATCACCTTCATAGGAAAAATGTTGAAAAATATGTATGTTATCTTTCTTGAAGATCTAGAAAATAATAGTGAAATGTGCTTAGTGACAAATGTTGAAAATGACAATTGGTTATGGCATAGAAGACTAGGACATGTAAGTTTGAACACAATGTCAAAGTTGATTAAGAAAAACTTAGTGGTTGGATTACCTACACTAAAGTTTGAAAATGATAGGATGTGCGAAGCTTGTCAATTAGGAAAGCAAGTTAGAATTTCTTTTAAAGCTAAGAACATTGTATCAACATCAAGACCTCTTGAAATGCTGCATATTGATCTTTTTGATCCAATTAGCACCACAAGTCTAGGTGGAAAATATTATGGCTTAGTGATAGTTGATGATTACTCTAGGTATACTTGGGCTATTTCCTTGCTCATAAGAATGGTGCATTATTAGCCTTCATAGGGTATTGTAAAATAGTTGAGAATGAAAAAGGTACAGCCATTATTAGCATTAGGAGTGACCATGGAGGAGAATTTGAAAATGATGAGTTTGAGAAGTTTTGCAGTGAAAAGAGGTTGGAACACAACTTTTCTGCACCAAGAACACCCCAACAAAATGGAGTTGTGGAGAGAAAGAATTGAACCTTAAAAGAGATGGCTAGGAACATGCTTTGTGAGAACAATCTTTTAAAGTACTTTTGGGCTAAAGCTATAAACATAGCAACTTATATGTCAAGCTTGACCTTACAGAGTATTTGCCATGTCATACATATGAGTGATAAAATGCCTACATACTTGGAAAGTCTCAAAAAATCGATAAAAGTTGGTATTATACCTAGAGGTACAACAAATTTGATTTATGCCTCGAACTAGATCAAATAGAGATTTTAAGGCAAAATTGAAAATTTTACAGTCCATGAATAACTTAAAATGGTCAATGTAAAGGTTGTGGTTGAGCCTTAGAAAACCACTTTGGGGTTTTAGTTGAGCCCAGGAAAAACTAGTGTAAAGGTTGTGGCTAAGCCTTGTAAAAGCCATTGTAAAAGCTTGGTGGAAGCTTGTGAATTCCACTGATTTTAGTGATTGGTTTGAAAATCCTTGGTTAGACAATCAAGGTAGTAGATGTAGGTCTTGTTGACTCCAATAGTTTTTGATGATAATAAAACATTCCCATGTCATTTGTGCCTAATATTTCTAACTAAGTGTGCAGGACAAATGTTCATAAATGAGACAATATGTCAATCTTCCTATTGAACACCTAAAGATGTGATTTGGATAAGGAACAAGGAAGATTAGTATTGATGAAGCTCCCTGGTGAATCAAATAAGATCATTGGTTGGACAAAAGTCAAAATGGAAAAGTGAAAAGGTGAAGCTTGGTGAGAAACAAAATCGAGTTAGTCGGCCAAGAAAATGGGGTTAGTCGACGAAGCGTTCACTGGAATCTGCATCTGAAACAAAACAAACTTAGTTGACCAAAGGAAAAATTTTAGTCGATTAAGTGCTCTCTGTTTGCTGCATCCGCCAGGCCACTACAAGACAAGAAAACGGCTAGAATCTTCCCTAAACTATTTCTAATGGTCATAAACGTCCTAATAGCCATCAGACAAGCTTTTCAAACTATAAAAGGATCTTCAAATGCCAAGGAACCAACTTTTGACAACTTTTGGCTTCATTAACAAAGACTCTATCATATTCAAGCCAAGAAAGAGTAAGTAAACCTGAAAATCCTTTGTACTTTTCATTGAACCTCAACGTCTATTCTTTGTATTTGTAATTTGCACTTAAACTTGTACCACATAGATCAACCGTGTGATCACTAAGTACTTTATGCTTTTCATCTTTGTATTCTTAGAGTGAGTGTTTCACTCTAAGTGTTTGCATCAAGCAAGGTGTGCTTGGATGTTGTGGGTTCTAGTTTAGCCCGTGAAATGCTAGAGTAAAGGTTGTGGTTGAGCCTTGAAAAACCACATTGGGGTTTTAGTTTAGCCCAAGAAAAACTAGTGATAGGTTGTGGTTGAGCCTTGAAAAGCCACATTGGGTTTTAATTTAGCTCATGAAAAACTAGTGGAAAGGTTATGGCTAAGCCTTGGAAAAGCCATTGTAAAAGCTTGGTGGAAGCTTTTGAGTTCCACCGTCTTAGTATTTGATTTGAAAATCCTTAGTTGGATAATCAAGGTAGTGGATGTAGGTCTTGGACCGAACCACTATAAATACCTTGTCCATTACTTTCATTGCCTTATCTTCTTTGGTTTCAGATCAAGTCTCGATCCCACAAAAAGAGTCGAGATAGTGCTATTCACCCCCCCTCTAGCACCTATATTTGGGACCAACAATTGGTACCAGAGCTAGCTCTCTGCATAAAAGGTCTAACACCCTTAGAAAGGATCCAAAATGGCTTTACAAAAATCAGTTGTAGTCGAGGGACAATCTACAAACAGACCACCTCTGTTTGATGGCTCTAATGACCCTTATTGGAGCACTAGGATGTCAATATACATTAAAGCCATAGATTATGAAATGTGAGATGTCATCACAGATGGTCCTTTTATTTCGTCAACTGTAAATGTGGTTACAAATGAGTTGATGCCCAAGCCAAGGTCTGAATGGACTGAGGCTGAAACTAAGAAAGTGCGGACCAACTTTAAGGCAATCAACACTTTGCATTGTGCCTTAACTCCCATTGAGTTCAACAAAGTCTCAAGCTGTACAACAGCTAAGCATGTGTGGGACAAGTTAAGAATAATTCATGAAGGGACTTCTTAAGTTAAGGAGTCCAAAATTGCCCTATTGACTCACAACTATAAGATGTTCAAAATGAAATCTGGTGAGGACATCACCAGCATGTTTGATAGGTTCACAAACATTACAAATAAACTTAACCAACTAGAAAAACCTATCCCTGAACATGAGTTTGGAAAAAGACTTCTTAGGAGTCTACCTAAGTCCTGGAAGCCAAAGGTGACTGCTATCCGAGAAGCCAAAGAATTGAATATCATCACACTTGATGAAATTTACGGGTCACTCCTCACACATGAGTTAGAGCTCAAGGAAGAAGAAGAAGAGGATAAAAGAGAGGTAAAAGAGAAAAAAAAAACATAGCACTTAAAGCCAACATCCTTGAAGAAGAATTGGAAGAACTCTCATGCGATGATAATGATGAACTTGCATTTGTTGCAAGAAGATTGAGAAAACTGATGGGAAGAAAGAATCGAAGATTTGCAAGAAAAACCTTTAAAAAGGATCAAGGTCCTTCATGGAAGAAAAACAAGAATGAAAGCAATAACAAGGAAGAAGTAATCTGCTATGAATGCAAAAAACCAGGGCACTACAAATCTGAATGTCCATTGCTGAAGGAAAAAACTCCAAGGAAAAATAGAAAATCAAAAAAGGCAATGGTTGCTACAGCCTGGTCAGATAGTGATTCAAACACAGAATCTGATGAAGAAAGCTCAGAAGAAAGAGCAAGCATTTGCCTGATGGCAAAGGATGATGAAACAGAGGTATGCTCATCGACATGTGATATATCTATGAATGATTTGCAAGATGAGTATGATGAGCTATGTGATGAATTTGAAAGCCTATTTTTAAAGTACAAAAATCCAAAGAAAAGGGCTACATCACTTGAAAAAGATTTGGAGAAAATAACACTCGATTTCAACTCTGTTTTTGAACAAAAAAATTTGCTTCAAACTGAACTAGAACACTCAAAAATAGATTTTGAAATCATGAAAGTAGAACTGGAAAATAAAACTGATGCTTTACTAAAAGCTATTGATGAAAATACAACTCTTAAGTGTTTAAACGATAATTCCTTGAAGAATAATTGATATTGTAAGAAAAATCACCATAAAGCATCATCTAGATGCTATTGTTGTGGAAAAAATGGTCATCTATCCTATGACTGTGTCAAAAATACAAATGTGCAGAAAACCAGAAAAATCTAGGTGCCAAAAGGCTATTTTATTGACACTAACACTCAATGACCCATCAAAGCATGGGTACCTATCAAGAATAACTGAACCATATTTTTGTAGGTTGAACTGCACCTAAAGGAGACATGTTCAAAGGCTCAACAAGAAGAATTAGCCATGGTACATGGATAGTGGCTGCTCTCGACACATAACAGGGGATGAAATGCTATTTGCACAGCTGGACAAGAAAAAGGGAGGCACCCTATCCTTTGGAGATAATTCAAAAGGGAGAATTCAAGGTATAGGTATGGTTGGTAAGAACTCCTGTACATAAATTAGTCATGTGTTATTTGTTCAAGGCTTAAAGCATAATTTACTAAGCATAAGTCAGCTATGTGACAAAGGGTTTAAAGTCTGTTTTGATTCCAACAAATATGAAGTAATAGACATAGGCACTAATAAGACTACCTTCATAGGAAATAGATTTAAAAATATGTATGTCATCTTCCTTGAAGATCTAGAAAAAGATAGTGAAATGTGCTTAGTAGCCAAGGCTGAAAATGATAGCTAGCTGTGGCATAGGAGACTAGGGCATGTTAGTTTGAACGCCATGTTGAAACTAATTAAGAAAGACCTAGTTGTTGGACTACCCAGCATTATATTTGAAAATGATAGAGTATGTGAACCATGTCAGCTAGGAAAATAAGTCAGAACATCATTCAAAGCTAAGAATGTTGTGTCAAGATCGAAACCTCTTGAAATACTTCATATTGACCTTTTTGGTCCAATTAGCACCACAAGTCTAAGTGGTAAATCTTATGGCTTAGTGATTGTTGATGATTATTCAAGATTCACTTGGGTTTATTTCCTTGCTCATAAGAATGATGCATTATCAGCTTTCATAGGATATAGTAAGAAAGTTGAGAATGAAAGAGTTACATCAATTATTAGGATTAGGAGTGACCATGAAGGAGAATTTGAGAATTATGAGTTCAAGAAATATTGCAATGAAAAGGGGTTGGAACACAACTTTTTAGCACCTACAACACCCCAGCAAAATGGAATTGTGGAGAAAAAGAATAGAACATTGAAAGAGATGGCAAGAACTATGCTTTGTGAGAACAACCTTCCTAAATACTTATGGGCTGAAGTTGTCTATACAACAGCTTATATACTTAATAGAGTTTCAATTAGAGCAATCATGTCAAAAACCCCGTATGAGCTGTATAAAGGAAGAAAACCAAACATCTCTCACCTTAGGAGCTTTGGCTGCAAATGCTTTGTGTTGAACAATGGAAAACAACCATTAGGGAAGTTTGATGCTAAAAGTGATGAAGCAATATTTTTGGGATATGCCATGAACTCAAAGGCTTATAGGGTTTTCAACAAAAGGACACTAAATGTTGAAGAATCTGTCCATATAGTTTTTGATGAATCAATTCATGTTGAAAAGGAACCTCATGAGGATGATGAAAATCTAGAAAATGTAGAAAGACACATGGAAAAAATGAGTCTAGATGATAGCAAAAATAATGAGGAAGACTCATCTAGGGAAGAATCTGTAGCTCCACCACTTGAAAATTTACAAAGACAAGAAATCCAGCATAGTGACTTACTTAAAAGCTGGAGATATGTGAGAGATCACCCTCAAGAACAGATCATAGGTGACATATCTCATGGAGTTAAGACTAGGAAAAGAACTAGAGAGACATGTGAATTCTCAGCTTTCATTTCTCAAATTGAACCTAAAACTTTTGAATAAGCTGAAAAAGAGGAAAGCTGGATTTTAGCCATGCAAGAGGAGCTGAATCAATTCAGGAGAAATAATGTATGGTCACTAGTGCCTACGCCTTCAAATCGTCCTATAGTTGGCACTAAATGGGTGTTTAAAAATAAGATTGATGATCAAGGGAATGTAGTGAGAAACAAAGCAAGGTTGGTGGCAAAGGGATATAATCAAGAGGAAGGAATAGATTATGAAGAAACCTTTGCTCCAGTAGCTAGAATTGAAGCCATAAGATTACTAGTTGCCTTTGCTTGTCATATGAACATCAAGCTATTCCAAATGGATGTGAATAGTGCATTCCTTAATGGAATTGTTCAAGAAAAGGTATATGTTGAACAACCTACTGGTGTTGAAGATTTAGAGAAACCAGATGATGTCCTTAAACTTCACAAAGCCTTGTATGGATTGAAACAAGTTCCTAGAGCTTGGTATGAAAGGCTTTCTAAATTTCTAGTAGAAAAAGACTATGTTAGGGGTAGCATCGACACTACACTGCTTATTAAGAAATACCTAAATGATCTATTAATAGTTCAAATCTATGTTGATAACATAATATTTGGTACTACTAATGAATCTCTTTCCAAGAACTTTGCTAAGGAAATATAGAGAGAATTCGAGATGAGCATGATCG
Source organism: Theobroma grandiflorum (assembly GCA_036013995.1). NCBI lineage: Eukaryota > Viridiplantae > Streptophyta > Magnoliopsida > Malvales > Malvaceae > Theobroma > Theobroma grandiflorum. The sequence goes on from CP142126.1 coordinate 15,362,986, forward strand.
GAGAATTAAAGTACTTTATTGGCCTTCAAATCAAGCAATGCAAAAAAGGAACCTTTGTCAGCCAAGACAAATACATTCAAGACATGCTCAAAAAGTATGATATGCTAAAATTGAAATCCATCAGCACATCAATGAGTACATCTACCAAGCTTGATGCTGATGAGAAAGGTAAAGATGTAGATCAAAAGCTCTATAGAGGTATTATTGGATCTTTTCTTTACTTAACTGCAAGTAGATCGGATATTCAGTTTAGTGTGTGTTTATTTGCTAGATTCAGTTTCAACCTAAAAAAACACACCTTACTACCGTGAAAAGGATATTTAGATATCTCATAGAAACTCAAGGCTTAGGATTATGGTATTCAAAGGAATCACCATTCAGCCTTGTAGGATATTCAGATGCTAGTTTTGCAGGAAGTAGAATTGATAGGAAAAGCACAAGTGGAACATGTTAGCTACTAGGAATCATGCTTGTATGCTGGTCGAGCAAGAAGCAAAATTATGTAGCCTTGTCCACTGCTGAAGCATAATATATGTCCCTAGGAAGTAATTGTGCACATGTTTTATGGATTAAGCAACAATTGAAAGACTACGGGTTGTCCATGAATAACACTCCCATATATTGTGACAACACCAGTGCTATAAACATTTCAAAGAATCCTATACAACATTCAAGAACTAAACATATTAATATTAGACATCACTTCATTAGAGACTATGTAACTAAGGGTGAAATCAATGTTGAATTCGTGAGCACATTGCATCAACTTGCAGATATATTTGCAAAACCCCTTAGTGAGGATAGATTTTGTGAAATTAGAAGAAATCTAGGAATGTGTTGTTTGGACGAGATATAGGAAGAAGTTTGAACTAAATGGGAAAAACAGAAGAAACTTAGTCGACTAAAGTATGAAACTCAGTCAGCTAAGAGCATTTTGTTTTATCAGATTAAAAAAACAGATGGCTGAGTGATAAATAATTAAATTAAAGAAATTTTGTGCCTACTGGGTGACAAAATAAAAAGAGGAAACCTGATGTCGTAAATAGTAAAAATATGAGAGGGAGTTTTTGAATTTTGGGAAATTGAGGCATTAGTTAAGGGGGAGACAGATAGTTCCCTAAGTTAGAAACCGTCATTCACTTTGCAATCCTCTGATAACCGACTCTCTCATCTCTATCAGTCTATTTGCTTCTCTCCATCTTCTGAAATCAACCAAGAACCCTCATTATGTCATCTTTTGGAACCCTAAGTGGGAAACATCTCCTCAGCAAACTCCAGAAGAAACCTCTCAACCCCCTCTAAGACCACCCTCTCCTGTTCCTCTAAATCCTTGGTGGGAACAAACTATGTCCCTTGAATCCACACCATCTCCCTCTGAAAATTGATACCTCAACCCCTTCCTTGATGATGATAAAAATGGGTAGTATTTACAAGGAAAATAAAAAAATCTGAGAGTAAAGGTACTGGACCTTTAGGGAAAATTTCAATAAAAATAAAAAAAATCCTAAGGGTAGAGGTACCAGACTTCTAGGGAAGATAGGTAGCAAAAATAGGACTAGGGGTATTTCTGGAACAATATTTCTTATTATTGTTTTGTTGGATATTCATGCCACAATGGCATTTAAACAATGACTTTAATCCTTGCTGACTTTATGAATGCTTAGAATATGTTTGTTGATAATTGTTTGGAATGCTTGAATTGTGAAAATGATATCTATCGGATTTTGAAGCATGGTTGGAAATTTATCTGCTGATACTGTGCAATATTGCTACAATTTTCTAATACTGTGCTGATATTGAATAATTATGCTGATAAACCTACTCTGACACGATAATGCAAAGTTGAATATGTGTTTGAGTACATATGGATGATAGTTTATAGAGAATCTACTAGAAAAATGATGGTTTGAATGAAATCAGGAGCTAATATGATGAAATCTGAAAATTACAAGCTAGTTGACAAAAAATTACAAAAATAGAAAACTGATAACAATCTGTCAACATGTCATTTGCTCTTAAAATCTGCATATATGAACATTTTCTATCCAAAGCAAGAATGTACAATGTCACTAAGAATATAACTTGGATAAAAACTTGCTAGAATGGATAAAAGATATGCACACACTTAGGGGGAGAATGAACTTAGGGGGAGCAATCCTCATTTTCTATAGAAACTGAAAAAGAAATTGAATAGACACTATACTGTTAACCAAGGGATGTTTGTTAATCATCAAAAAGGGGGAGATTGTTGACTCCATTAGTTTTTAATGATAATAAAACATTCCCATGTCATTTGTGTCTAATATTTCTAACTAAGTGTGCAGGGCAAATGTTCATAAATGAGACAATATGTCAATCTTCCTATTGAACACCTAAAGATGTGATTTGGATAAGAAACAAGGAAGATTAGTATTGATGAAGCTCCCTGGTAAATCAAGGAAGATCATTGGTTGAACAAAAGTTAAAATGGAGAAGTAAAAGGGTTAAGCTTGGTGAGAAACAAAATCGAGTTAGTCGACCAAGAAAATGGGGTTAGTTGACTAAACGCTCACTGGAATCTACGTCTGAAACAAAACCAACTTAGTCGACCAAGGGAAAAATTTTAGTCGACTAAGTGTTCTCTGTCTGCTACATCAGCCAGGCCACTACAAGACAAAAAAATGGCTAAAATCTTCCCCAAACTATTTCTAACAGTCATAAATGTGCCAACAGCCATCAGACAAGCTTCTCAAACTATAAAAGGATCTTCAAATGCCAATGAACCAACTTTTGATAACTTTTGGCTTCACTAACAAAGACTCCATCATATTCAAGCCAAGAAAGAGTAAGCAAACCTGAAAATCCTTTGTACCCTTCATTGAACCTCAACGCTTATTCTTTGTATTTGTAATTTGCACTTAAACTTGAACCACATAGATCAACCGTGTGATTACCTGGTACTTTCTTCTTTTCATCTTTGTATTCTTAGAGTGAGTGTTTCACTCTAAGTGTTTGCATCAAGCAAGGTGTGCTTGGATGCTTGTGGGTTCTAGTTTAGCCCATGAAAAGCTAGAGTAAAGGTTATGGTTGAGCCTTGAAAAACCACATTGGGGTTTTAGTTTAGCTCGGGAAAAACTAGTGATAGGTTGTGGTTGAGCCTTGGAAAGCCACATTGGGTTTTAGTTTAGCCTATGAAAAGCTAGTGTAAAGGTTGTGGCTAAGCCTTGGAAAAGCCATTGTAAAAGCTTGGTGGAAGCGTGTGAATTCCACCGTCTTAGTGTTTGATTTGAAAATCCTTGGCTGGATAATCAAGGTAGTGGATGTAAGTTTTGGACCGAACCACTATAAATACCTTGTCCATTGTTTTCATTGCCTTATCTTCCTTAGTTTGAGATCAAGTCTCAATCCCACCAAAAGAGCCGAGATAGTGCTATTCACCCCCCCTCTAGCACCTATATTTGGGACCAACAGGTCTTGGACCGAACCACTCTAAATTCTTTGTCTATTGTCTTTCTTGTTTTACTTTCATTGTCTTAAGATTAGATCTTAATCTTGTTAAAGAGCCTAATTAGTACTATTCACCCCCCCTCTAGCACTCATATTTGGGACCAACAGTATATATTTTGGTATTTTGATCATATCTCTCTCTACATAACTCCAAATAAGTCGAAGCACTATAATAGTGTGCATGGATTGAACATGCTACGGTATTTGGAGTATATCTTTCAATTTAGGAGTCAACTTGATGTGATTCTTAATCCATTGGAAGAGTAAGAAATAGGGCTAAAACTTCATGTTTATCACTTTACCCAGTTCGGACCAGATTAGGTTGAAAATCATGATCGAATTTGATAAATAGCTATGGCGCTAGGAGAACAAGGCTACAGTGCTAGTGAAAGGAAACACAATACATTTTCTCGATAGCTTAGTGCCACAACGTTGAAGAACCAACGCTGGGTGATTTTTTAAAAATAAAAAATTTGACAAAATTTTAGAAATTAATTTACTTAAAGCCTATTTAAAAAATCCTTTTTAGAGGTTTAAAAGAGAAGGCAACAAGCAATTTTTTTGGAGATTTGGAGCCAAGAACAAAGCAAGAAAACAAGAGAATTTGAGTGAGAATTGAGATTGCAAAGCTTCAATAATTAGTTTCTTTCTCTACTTTTGTGCTTTTGTCATTTTCTTTAACTTGGATTCATAGCTAAATTTCTTTAGATATTGTTTTTATTAGATATTATAAGATAAGTTATCATTTTAGGATTGTGGTGGATTTCAACATGTAGTTTGAATATTAATTTCGTTTTTATTTATTATGAATGGGTGTAGTTTTGCTTATTCAAATATGTTGTTAATGTTTTTGATTGTCTGGCCAACAATTAATTGATTTGTAAATCTAATTGAGACTCGACAAAGAGATTTTAGATTGGACTAAGGTTTGAATAATGTATGTTCACATCACTTAGGTGATATGATTCATGATTCGGGTAGACATATGCCAATTGCCATATATAGCCACATTAGGACACTTAATGAACTTAATTTAATTGATTCCTATAGACATGTAGTGAATTAATTAAGTTAGGTATTTTTACAAGCAACTCGACAGAGACTTGTCTATAGCTTTGGATTCTAAGTTAGAAAAACCACCCAAGAAAGATAAATAACAAGACAAGCTTGTATCAGATGAAGTGTTGAATGAATCTAAAATCCTAGATTTTAATATATTGCTTTTTCAAGTGAAATTTTAGTTTCTATTAATTAATTTAGTGGTTGTTTTCATTTAGTTTTAATTAATTTTCTAAAACATCAAGTTGCTTGAATAAGATTAATTTGTCATAATTTTAGTACTTATTGAAGAATCAAGAGCAAATCTTTGTAGGATATGATTATGGACTTACTACTTATATTACTTGTTCGATATGTATACTTGCATGTGCAAAATCGACAACATGGATGTGTAGCCTATTGCCCCAAACCATGAACAGAATCTTGGAGAGCATTCTTTTATCTTTTATTACTTGACATTTTGCTTGCAAATGTTCATTTTCCTTTTCTAGCACATTAAGTTCAATAGTCACTAATTCAAAGGTACTATTTGGTCCATCAAACATGTCTTTCCATGCCTCTTTCTCTGTATGCAATTTTCTAATCTTCTTTTTATCTTTTTTGGCTTCACCCATTGATTTTTCCATTTTTCTCTTGAGTTCTTCATTCTCTTATTTCAATTTATGCCTCTCGAAGTCACGTAGTAAATTAGAGACAGAGACATCTCGAGATTTTAAACACATAAAATCGAGTTGGGGAGGCAACATGATTTTTTTAATTCTGTGTTCATGCCATACAAAATATTCTAGTGTAACCTTATCATTGAATCTTCCTAATTTTGTTCTACTAGCTTGTTTCCATGCCTTAACGATCTTCTCAACTTTCTTTGACGACCTTGGCTTGCCATAAGAAAACTCAATTTGATCAAGCTTATGAGTCGTTGGTACAAAATTTTCAGACCCCATTTGTCTTCGTACCATAAGTGGGGCATACTTAATTGCCCCCCATAATCCCAAAAGAGAATTGATATTTCAATTCCACAACTATACAACATTGGTTGAAGTGCCATACATGGTGTTTTCCATACCACTTGTTGTATCGTGAGGTGTCGTAGTCTTGAGATCCATTCTTGTTTGGATTTTGGTTTTGGCCATTCATTTTCACAAAATTCTTTAATAAGAATACTGGTGGAAAGATATGGTACTTGGAAGTTACTCTTGTCACACTCGAAAAGGCTTTTAATCCATGCATGCAATAGTTGTGTACATCCAATCAAATGGCCCTTTCCATTCCGTCGATAGTAACTCAGTGATCTAAAAGTCTATGCTAAAATTGCTAATGATAGATTAATTTTATTTTCAACCTGTTCGAAGAAATGTACCACTGCTACCTCGATATGTCCCAAAACCTTTGGAAGGATAGCCATCCCATAGATTGCTAATGCCATAATACTCAAGCTTGTTTCATCTTCTAAATGCTTCATGATGCCATTATGAAAAAACTCCTATGAAATACAAATAGTATCTCCTTTTTGCTTGACTTTCATGTCAACTTCTAGCACACTAATTCCCATGAATTTTGCAATCTTTTTATGATAACTTGTCCTTCATCGTCTCAAGTAATTCTTTTATGCACTTTAAAGGTATATGCAAAGTAAAGTCGAGTATTCTTTAATTGTTGGCATCATATCCATTTCATTGAAGACAAAACATTTGTATGAGGGATCCCAAAATTGAATGATAGCTCTAATCATTTGGTCATCAATAGGTATGCGAAGGAGTGATGCAATTTGCCCATGCTTTTTGTTGAATTCTTATTGTTTAGATTTTCTCCACTGATCCCAAATGTTGTTCAAATTTGTGAGGTCATTTTACTGGAGATCAATATGAACCTGCTCAAGAAAGTTAAAGACATATCCCTCATTCAAATAATCTTCTTCTACACGCTGAATCAATTCTGATTAAGCTTTAACGTCCAAGTCTTCATCATATATGATAGGGATGGATATGAAGTGTAGTAGTCACTTCGTGGATGTAGCTTGGGTTTTTTCTGTCTTACTCTGTTACATAACAAATACTTTTATGCGAAAAATGATGTTAATGCACAATCATGCAACAAACATAAGACAAAGTTCAATACATATTTACATGGCAAAAAGCATCCTTTCATGTGTACCTACATGGGTATTCTTTTATGTGTTTGGCAAAGCTATACCTAGTCTTAGTCGTTTCTGGCTTTCTAAATGTTGGGAATAGTTTTGTACAAAGCTAAATGTCACGACCCGGAACTCCCATCGAGCTCGTGACAACCGTCACGACGTCTTGATAGGCATTCATACCCCGAATACCGACCGAAACCCCACAAGGCTTTTATATCAGATTTCTTATCTCCTTTATGAGTTACAGTCACCGATCATCATGTTTTAACAAATTACAAGCATAAAATAATTTTTGACTCACAGGGACATTTCAGTCACTTTTCCTCGAAAATTTCGAGTTTGACTAAAAATGTAGAAGATAAGTAGAAAACACATATGTCATGATTAAAAATAAATTTAGATGTTTAAAACATTCTTTTAGATTAAAATTTTAACTATTTGAGTATAATAAAAATATTCAATAAAATATTCTATTTTCATATAAAATAATTTTTATAGACTTATCGGTAAATAATTTTTACAGCGAGAAAGTTAAATATATTCATACATACTATTATAGAAATAATCAAGGTATGTAATTTCATTTACAATGATACGTGGGGTCATGAATGTTTAAAAGTATAGAGGACAGTGAACCTACTGTTGGTGAGGTTTGCAAAGCCAACTGAAGTCCTCAGCAAACTCAGTTATCTACAACTATTATGGGCCTGAAAAGGGTGGAAAGGAGAGTGGTGAGTTTTCACAACTCAGTGAGTAAACAAACATCATCAAAAATATCTATAGTCGAGTAAATGGAGACAATGAAAACTTCCCATCATAATAGGCTTCTTAACATAAAATTTTATCCCAACCCACAAAAGCAATTGTATTTCATTCAATTTCTCAATAAGGCTTATGAATTTCTGAAAAGCTAGGCTCTCGCCAAAACTAGTACTTATCGATGCCTTGTACAGGGGCATCCACTCGAGTCCGCTAAGGCTGTTAAATGTCACATACACATAAACTATGTTTTTATTTTGATCACACAGTCGTTCCTTGGCATTGGCTGAGTCTCACCTTCACGTGATGGGCTGGCGTGAGGTGTACTCAAATCCCACCTTAGGAGATACCCTACGCACCTCTCCAATTGAGGTGAGCACATTTAATTAGGTTTCCGTGCCCCTCTTATAGGATGGTCCACGGAACCCGTGATTGCAATGACCTCTCTAATCCCACTAATTCAATTAAATTCCACTAGCATGACATGGCAATTATTTTATACACAGCCTCTCAAGGTCAAATACACAGTTTAGATAATTTCAACACAAATTTCAATTAAGCCATTCATGCTCACATTTTATCATAAGCCATTCAATTCAAAATACAACATATCACACAACAATTAGCAGTCTCCAATTACTTTAATTTCAAATCAATCATCATTCGATTTTTCAAATCAATTTGTACAAATTCAATTTATTTTATTAAATCACATTTTTCTCATAAAACAAGAAATTCACCTTTTAAAATCATTTTTCACAAAATCACTAAGTTGAATAAAATCTACTCTAGATAATTAAGACGATAGTAAGTTTACTCACAATTTTTGAGAATCAACTCGGGTGCTTCGATTATAAATCCTCAAGTGCAATTTCCTTGCCTTTGTCAGAGGATTCACCACCTAGACATATTGCACACTCAATCAATTGCTACATTTGTGCTAATTTGGTATGAAATTAACCTAAATTCTATATGAATGCATGAAATGTTCGAGCGACCACTTAATTACGGTGTTGGCCTAATTCGGTCTATCATCTGATTAATTAGCCAACGCATCCAAATTTAGCTCCAATTTATACCATTCCTTTTCCAATATTTCAATTCACCAATTACAAGCCAAATAACCCAAAATTCAGCATATTTACCCTCACAATTCTTCTTGAAAATTGCAACCATTGTGGGTGCATTCACACTGAAATTTTTCCTATTTGATTTTCACACCATAAATCATCAATTCTCAACCAATTCACTTGATACAAAGTCAATTCACCATCAATACTCAACACATAAGGTTCGGCCATGATGGGTTTCTATAGATTGTGTGATTTTCTTCACTTGTTTTCATGCTACATATCATTAATCAGCTAAAAACACTAACATAACTTAAAATCAAACAATTTCCAACATCATTCTCTCACCATACCCGTTTGACCAGCCATGAATTCACTATGAAAACATGCTTCTCAACCATAGAAAATAAGGAGAAATGCATGGGTAGTGTAGATCTCAAGCAAAAATGAAGAAATTTTACCTTATCTTGCTTTTTTCCTTAGATTTCCATAATTTCTCTTTGATTCTTAATGGCTAGGGTTTGTTTTTTCTTTTGTTTCCTTTCCCTCTTGCTTTGGCCAAATATTATGAAGAGAATGGGGCTTATGGTCTGATTTTTTTAAGTTAAATATTAAAGTAATAAAGGCTTGACACGTGGCATGTTACCATCAGTCCGAAATTTAAATATTTTTCTTTTAATCCTTATTTTTCCACCACACATTTTGTCATATTTATCCATTTCCATAATGAATAAAATCCTTGGTTTTTGACAAGTGTTGGGGGTGAAAATTACCATTTTGCCTTCGGGGTGGCAAAATTACCATTTTACCCCTATGCTCCGAAAAATACCGGAATTAAAATTTTTCACCACTAAACCTCATATTATACTCCAAATGATCATTCTCAATTAAAAATTTCATCAAATATCCAAATCAAATTTTTAGGTGGGAAAATGACCATTTTGCCCCTATATTTCGAAAATTCCAAATCGACTCCAAATCAGCCCTCGAACTCTGAATCATCTTTTTAAGTTATCATTGGACTATAAAATTCTCAATTTCACCTTAAAATCCCTATTTTAACTAGTTCGAGGCTTAAATCGACTTAATTGTACTTTTAGGTACAATACTGACTTTTATCTACTTTTTCGAGATATTCCAATATACAAGCATGATGTCAATTATATGGATGACACAATAGATATTTTAGGGCTGGGCTTGGCACTAAAGGTTCTGAAATTGCTCCTTATCGTCATCCACTCGAGACTAGTAAGGCACTCTAATCCTTACCCATTACAAACTTCCAACGAAAAGGATTGAATTTGAGTGGAAGTATTTCGCGTGCCCACACGGAGGTTATCATTTCACGAGAGTTGGGTACTCTACTTCCTCTAAAAAAAGATAAAGCTTGAGAATAAAGCTCATGCACGTATGCAAAAATGTAGTGTGCACGAAGGGATGCACACAATTTTTATCATCCATAAATAATTAAAAAAATACACAATCAAAGTAAACAAAGCAATGTTAGATTAAAGAAAATGAATTAGAATATTGAATTAAAATGAACTAGTTAAGGCTTAAGATGTCACATATTCAATTATTGACTTGACTTTTTGAGTCTTCAGTGGAGTCGTTAAACTATCATAACGTATGAGTCCTAAAACTCCGCTGTTTGACACAAAAAGAGTCATTGTCAATCTTTTTTGTTTAGGTGTGATTGACCACCTAATTGAATCTATTTTTTTAATGAGGTCTTAAGCTTGACTTAAGTTCATTAAGAAATAGGTTTTGGTCTATGAAACTAATTAGGTTCAGAAGCACAATTTTGTGTGAGGAAGTGATTAGCACTTTCACAATGCCCATTCAAAATGGTACCTAGTTAATTATGTGTTCTTTTTTACCCTTAATAAATTAATTTTATTTTGATATCCTAGTTTATTTCTCTTAATTATTTCTCCAATTTATTATTATTTTAAAATAAATAAAATGTCGTTTAATATTGAAAGTTCTTCCTAAATTCTCCAACATCTTTGGTAAAATTTAGAAAGATTTTGTCACTTAAAATTTTTCAAGAAAGTTATCCCTTATAGCATTATCAAAATTCCATCATCTAGGTACTTCATATTAAACATTTATTAAGAAATTATATTTACAAAATCTAAAGGATTTGTTCATCTATATTTTTATTAATTATTTATAAATAAAACTTTTTGGTTGAAAAATATATGTGGGATTACCCCCCAACCCTTATGGTAAGGTCCCATAAATTATTTTTACTTTGAAAATTTGAAGAAAAATTGCCTTTTACAACTTCGCTTAAAAATTTCATTGAAAAGATTTATTTTTAAATAATTACAAATCTTTGCTATTTTTATTTTTATAATTTTAAGCTACCAATTATGGTGGTAAAAATTTCATTTTAACCTAATTATGACCTAAAACAAAATTTTATTTTTATTATTTTATCTATTTTTATTAATACTAAAAAAAAATAAATAACAAAAAAATTAACATAAATAAAGTAAGATGAAGGTTCAAGTGCACACTTAGTAGATGGATCAAAAACAAAATGGGATTGGGCCTTGTCTAATGCAATCCACAATCAAGTAATCTAAAGACCCAAATGAAGTAGGCTTGGACAATCAACTAACCAATCCAACAACCAAAGTAGGCCTAAATAAGTTAGCCCACAGCACCAAACCAAACAATCTACTTCAATCAAAATGACACCGTTTTGATTAAATATTTAAGTTTCTCTTCTCTTTGCCAAGGGACGTCGTTCTTTTAATCATAAAAATCTTTTTCCTTTGAAACCCTGGCTCATGTCTTTTCCCTTTTCTTGTTCTTCCACCATTTTCTCTTTATCTCTCTTTAATGTTTTAGTTTCTTTAACTAGGACCTCACTGGCCGTCGCACCCTTCGCCAAAACTTCCTTAAACTTCACCTACGAGACCTTTTCAATCCAATTGCTCCTTTAATCAGATTCATTTTTTAAAAAAACTAACTTGAAATTTTTGAATCTCAAACCAAAAATTTTAGAACCCAAGAAAACTTAAGAACACTCCTTTTTAATTTCTTGTGTGATTTTCTTTTCTTCTCTCTAAACCCCCTTTCGAGTACCGAGGGTTTAAAATTTATAGGCCTTTTGCTTCCCTTTTTTGATTGATTTGCATATTTGTGATTTTAATTTCCTTAATTTGATTCGATTTTGGGGAGATATTCCTTGATCATGAAGAAAAAATAATATTTAGAAATTTTAGGGATTTAGTGAGATGAAGTTTCTTTTTTCCATTTTCGATTGGTTTCCTTGATTTTCTTATTAGAGGAAATTATGGAAAATGGGCCCCATAGTAAGGGCACTTTAAAAAAAAACTGTCTCTATAATTTTAACTATTTTTAGATAATTTTTGGCAAGACTTGAGAAAAATACCCTTTAAAACAATTAATCCAAATAAAGGAGGCGTGTCTCAGTTTCATTCTCTTATCTTGCCATTCAGATTAAAATTCCAAAATTAAATGTCGATTTAGTTATCCCTCTATCCAGCTCTCCAAGGCCATTGGGGTGTATATCTTGCTGTCTAGCTATCGCCATCAAGGTTTATATCGTCAACGAACTTTTTGAGGATTCCAAAGTGCGGAGATGGAATCAAGGTATGTGTTATGGGCTTTTCGGTTTATTTATGGTTATTTATAGAATGCAAAAGTTGATGGGTAAATTGTACGAGTTTGGAAACTTAAATCTGGCTGGGAGTAGCGAAAATCAATCAGTTTATAGTCGATGCGTGAATATTTGTTAGGCATTGTGTCACTGGATATTAGGGTGTGTGATTGGATATTATGAATCTTAACCTGTTTAATGGGTAAATTATATGAGTTTGGAAACTTAAATCTGGCTTCGAGTAGCGAAATCAATCAGTTTATAGCGATGCGTGAATATTTGTTAAGTATTGCGTCATTGGATATTAGGGTCTGTGACTAGATATTAGTAATCGTAACCTGTTTATTTGGCATTAGGTGCCTGAATATTACGTGACTAAATATTTGTTGAGCATTGCGTGACTTGTTTGTACGCGTTACGTGACTGAATAATGCATGGCTGGATATTAGGTAATATTACGTAATATTCAATCTCGTAATGCCTACAAACAAGTCATGCAATGCTCAACAAATAGTCAATCACGTAATATTTAGAAACCTAATGCCATATGTCAACATAACCAGTCATGTACTAAAGTCACGCAATACATAACAACAGGTCACGCTATATGTCAACACCAGTCACGCAAACCCTAAAAACTAGTGTCCAAAAGCCTCAAAACTAGAAATAAATTGCAGAAGGTAGTCACGCACGGCACTCTCACAGTACAAAATAATAAGTTACTTGATACCTAATATGCATCCACGTGATGCTAACATAACCATCCACGTATTGCCCCAACGTCACGCAATACATAACAATAGGTCACCATATACATACAATCCATTCACGCAATGTCTTGCATGAAGATGTGCATTGCACAATTCATGCAACATGTATAACCTAGTCTCCCAATACCTAATAATAGTTCACGCAATGCCTAACATCCACTCACGCAATTATTCTGCATAATACTATAACTTAAATGAAGAAAATAAGAAAAGACATAAGCATAAGAAAATATATGCTCAAAGAAAATTTCTTAAAATTTTATTAATATTAAGATTCTTCGAATTACAAGAAGAGAAAGGAAATGATGCAAAAAGCTTTATTCTTTTTCATCATCTCCTTCTCTTTCCTCTCTTGTACTTTGTCACAACCCGGAATTCCCATTAGGCCCATGACAACTACCGTGACATCTCGATAGGCATTCATACCCCGAATACCCACCGAAACCCCGTAACTCTCTTGTATCAATTTTCTTACCTCCCTTGTGAGCATCAATTGCCAGACATCATATTTTAAATAATTACTAGTCACTTTCAAACCAAAGTGACCAGAAAATGATTTTCAACTCACAAGGGCGTTTCGGTCATTTTCATCGAAAAATTTTGAATTTAGATATTGCGAAACTTATGAGCGAAAAATGCATATTTTAAAATCAGAAATATATTTTACTATCTAAAGCATTCATTTTAAAAGTAAAGGTGACTATTAAAGTATAATAAAAATATTTAACAAAATATTACAAATTTCTCATAAAACAATATTTTTAGAACATTGTATAAATAATTTCTATGACATAAAAGCAAAATAGATTTTTATATACAATACTAAAATAAACCAGAGTATAAAATTTCATTTACAGCGACACATGGGCCCATGAATAATCAAAAGTAGAGAGGAAGAAACCTACTGTTGATGAGGTTGTAAGGTCAACTATCGTCCTCAGCAAACACAGCTATCTACAAACTAGTCTGGGCCTGAAATGTGGAAAGGAAAGTGGTGAGTTTTCACAACTCAATGAGTAAACAAATATCTCCTAAAATATCTAAAGGCGAGTAAGAAGAGATAATGAAATCTTCACAGCTCAACAGAGTTTCATATTATGGAATTTCTTTTCAAATAGTTAAAATAATCTTTCATTTCATTCAAATAGTTAATTGAGCTTATGATTTCCAAAAAACTTTGGCTCTTGCCAAAAATCATTCTCGGGGATACCTTGGCCTAGGTATCTAACCGAGACCGCCAAGGTTATTAAGATTTCATAATTACTCAAAATGCAGCCATCCCTTGGCGTTGGCTAAGTTCACTATCACATGGTCGTTCAACACGTAGTGAACTCTATCATACCTCAGGAGTTACCCTCCGCGTTTATCATCAAGGTATAATATATGGGGTTTACCGTGCCCCTCTAAATAGGTCTGATCCACGAAAACCCGTCTTTTGCAGTAGCTACTAAATATCCCACCAAATTAACAAAAATTTTAGCAACATGACTAGGCCATTTTAATACTAACCATCTTGTACGGCAATCAGCATTTCGTATAGTTTCCAGCACAATAACCAATCAGCCAATCATGCCATATTTTCATAAGCCATATCAATTTAAAAGTACAATTTATTATACAACAAACAATAGTCTCCAAGTACTCTATTTTTCAAAATTACGATAGATTTCAAAACAATTTATGAAATAATTTATTTAAACAGATTTATTTATAGAACATAAAAATTTATCTTTGAAATCTCTTTTTCATAGAATTCACCAAAAATAGATAAAAATCACTTCAAATAATTGAGGTGACAGTAAGTTCACTCACAGTTTTCAAAAGTTTGGATTTCGGGTGTATTCGGACTAGTGATCCTCAAGTATAATTTCCTTGCCTTTGTCGAGGGTCTCACCACCTTAACATAGTATAAAATCAAGGAATTTACTGCACTGCCCCTAAATTGAAATAAACTAATTTAGACTAATGCATGATATGAAATGCAAAAATTCATCCGAATATTATCTAAACGCGATGTTGACCTAATTCAACCTATTACCCGATTAAATGACTAACGCGTCCAATTTAGTTCCAAATTGCTCCATTCTTTTTCTAATACCTCAATTCACCAAACATCATTCAAATAACACCAGTTTCAGCATCAAAACCCTCCCATTTCTTCATGGAAAAATTCAACCATTGTGGTGCACTAGCACCGTGATTTTTCCTACTTAATTTTCTTATCATAATTCATTATTTTCTAAGCCATTTCTCTTGAAATAACAACAATCCATCACACATACACAAGGTAGCTTCGACCAATGAAGGATGATGGGGAAATTGAATCTTTTTCTTGTTGTTTTGCTTCTAAACATGATTAACTATCTCTACACACTAACATAACTCAAAATCAAGCCAATCTCATCATGATTTCCCTCCATACCCATTCGACCAACCATGAATTCACTATGAAAACATGCTTTTTCAGCCATAGAAAATGAAAAGAAATGCATGGGTATTGTAGATCTCAAGGAAAAATAAAGAAATTTCACTTTACCTTGCTTGATTCCTTGGATTTTCACACTTTTCCTTTGATTTTCTTCCATCTAGGGTTTGTTCTCTTTTTGTTTTTCCTTTCTTCTAGTTTTGGCTGAATATGGGAGTGAAAATGAGGGTTTATGGCTGATTTTTACATGTTTAATATTAAATAATTCAAAATTGACACATGGCATAATGTAATTGGTCCATACTTTAAATATTTGACTTTTTCATTTAAATTTTCTACCACATATTTATGCCATATTTATCCATTCCCACAAAAATAAAAATCCACAAATTTGACAAGTGTTGGTGGTGCAAAATTACCATTTTGCCCCCAGTATGGCAAAATTACCATTTTGCCCCTAATATGGCAAAATTATCGTTTTACCCCTACACTCCAAAAATACCGAGAATTGAAAAATTTTCACTGCTAAACATCATATTATACTCCAAATGATTAATCTTTGCTAAATATTTCATCAAATATCCAAATTTAAATTTTGGGTGGTAAAATGACCATTTTGCCCCTAATTGGTCAATTTTCTCGATTGACTCCAAATCGACCCTCTAACTTCGAATTACCATTTTAAGTCATCCCTGGACTGTGAAATTCTCAATTTCACCTTAAAATTCCTATTTTAATTAGTTCGAGGTATAAATCGACTTAGTTGTACTTTTAAGTACAATATCGGCTTTTATCCATTTTTCTGAGATATTTTAATATGCAGGCATAATGTAAAATATATAAATGTCATGACAGATATTTTAGGGTTGGGTTTGACATACTTACTCTTATTGTACTTCCTCTCCATCCTCTTGCACTCCCTCATTCCTTTTCTTGTAGTCCATCTTCCTCACCCTAATTGTATTAAGTTAGTGTATTTGAGCATATAAGAAATTCTTCCTGACTCCTCAGAGCCAAGACTCCTCAGTGATTAAACACCGGAAATATGAAAACTTTTTGAAAATATTATTAATATAGAATGGGAAAACAAATTTGGAATACAAAAGGTTTTGAGAAAACAGAAAAGCTATCCTTTCTGAATTCTTTCTAGAGAAATTTTTAGTCTGCCTTTACAAATGAGATTCTGAGGTTTTATAGGCAGATTTCTACATTTGAATTTACATTTGCATTTGAATTTGAATTTTATTTGCTACAGTGTTTAATCTCGTGATCCTTGCTTTTGGTCACAAACTATACTGTAGATTCTTTAGTAGAGTGGGAATCTGCTTTTTCTGTCACTTCTGTCACTTTTAGTCACATGAGTTTACTGTGGATTTCTATTGTCGAGAATCTGCTTTGCTGCTTTTGGTCACTTCATGGGGTTTGCTGTGGATTCTTTTCGATAAAGCAAGAATCTGCTTTTTGAAAAAAAAATCATTTTTTCTTTTCTCTTGTCTTCCTAGGAGGAACATAATCTTCATCTTGGGAGAGATCTGCTGTGGCTTTTAATGATGCAGTCTTTTCTTCTCTTTCGTCGTCTGAGTCAAAGGAACTCAGCATTTCTGTCATTATTTTATTGTACTCAACTCTGGTTGTTGCTTGGGCTAATAAAACACTAGCATTTGATTTGGCCTGTAAAAACCTTGCATTCTGCTGTGAAGTTGAAGCATTTTTACAAAGTCTTGGATTCTTTTCAAACCATGTTAATAGATATTAGACATCATATTTTTTGTCATCAAATTTATCCCACCATTTGGTCTTAAAAATACGAGTTACCACTGGTGCTCTGGAATGTGGATCAGTATCATAAGAGTATTCCCACGACGTAATCCATGATATTGTTAATTTTGAGAAAAAATGTATGGAAGCATGTAAATTGACCTGATCTTCCTCAGGTTGGAAATTTTGATAAAATTTGTCATATAATTGGTCAAGTTTTGGTGGAAGAATTTCTCTTAGAGATCCATACAAATTCCACTAGTGAGAAAACCAAATGGGGAATTTGTATTGGACTCTATATTTGAAAAATATCAACCATGAATGGTGGTTGTGTTTGTTATTAAATAAAAAGGTGTTGAACCAGGTCTATTGATAATCCCAGTAATTAAAAAGTGGGCAATGGTCTATTGTTTTAGAAAATTTTGTTGGGAATTTTTGAAAATGATTTAAATTTTCTCCCCAATCTATAGGCCTTAAAACTTTTAAAATTTTGGCCGTAGAATGGGTTATAAATGTAAGATCATTTTTATCAGTGTATTTTTTGAAAAAAACAGATCTTGTTTGGATCAAAATGTTTTGGTAGTATTCTTGGGGTTTTTTCAAATCCCAAGGCTTAAAATGCCATCCTTGGAAAGCTTTTTTGATGGCCAAATGAGGGTGTTCATGATAAAGTCTTTCTTCAATGAGAAGAACATTTTGAATATTTTTCTTCCTGACATACTAGTTTGGCTTTTTTGGGAAGATGAGGTTTACGACTAGGATTGGATTAATTGGGTTTTTGGAAAGATGGTTTGTAATGTTTTTGGTTTTTGTATGGTTATTTCTTTTTTCTTAGCAGATTCTAGGGCTGTAAGAGCAATCTGCGTAAGATGGGTTTGTTGTTTTTGAGAAGTGAAGGCTTGGGCAATTTTTGGAGATTGAGAAAGGGATTCTAAAAATCTCTGGATTTGAGAGTTCATTTGACAGTCTATTTGATTGGGATCTTGAGAATCTTAGTACAACTGGCTATCTTGATATAATTGGAGCTCCTTTGAAGAGCTTTCTACTTCATTTTGTTCATCTTCATCTTGGGTATATATTTCGTACCATAATTTGATTTGTCTTTGGGTCAAGCTTTGGGAAGGTTTTTCTTGTTCTTCTTCTTTTACTTGATCTTTTTTTCTCTCTCTTAGTTTTAGAGGTATTTTTTCCTAAAAGACAAAGTAATGTTTTTAAGATTTTTAAGAAAATGGGTGTTTGTAACTAGATTTCTGGATAATTTTTTGGACAACCAGTATTTATAATACTGTTGTTTGTTATGCAAAATGGTTTTCTTTTGTGGGTTCATATTTCCCTGTAGAAACTCTCTAGTTAGGAAATCAGGTAAAGAATTACTTTCTCCTTTGATATATTCAATATCAAAATCAAATATACTTAAAATGGCTTGCCATCTGGCAGATATCTGTTTTGAAGCAATGTTTTGAACATCTTTTTGTAAAACTTCTTTTGCTGATTTG
Source organism: Theobroma grandiflorum (assembly GCA_036013995.1). NCBI lineage: Eukaryota > Viridiplantae > Streptophyta > Magnoliopsida > Malvales > Malvaceae > Theobroma > Theobroma grandiflorum. Next base: position 15,381,583 of record CP142126.1, read on the forward strand.
CAATCAATTCTTAGAAGAAATTTTTTATTTAACAAATCACTTTGAAATTTTGAAATACATAAAACAATTGCTAAAATTTCTTTTTTAATAGTACTGTAATTTTACTGAGCTAGAGTCCAATGTCTAGAAGTGTATTGAACTATAACTTCTTTTTGTTCTTTTACCTGTTTAAGAATTCCTCCATAACTTAATTCAAAAGCATCATTTTTTACTATTTTTGGAAGATTTGGGTCTGCTAAATGTAGACAAGGAAGTTCTTTAATACGTGTTTTTATTTGTTTGATTATCTCTGTATGATGTTCTGTCCAAGGAATGCAATTTTTCCTTAACCTATCATGTAAAGGTTTACAGATTTTATTCAATCCTGGATAGAAATCAATCACATAATTTAGACTTCCTAAAAATCTTTGGAGTTAGGTTTTATCTAAAATCTTATCTAGAAATTTGTCAGCAAACTAAATTGATCTTTCTATTGGTACTATAGTGCCCTGAGTGATATGATGACCTAGAAATCTGATTCTTGTTTAAAATATACTGATTTTAGATTTGAAAACTACCAATCCAATTCTTTTGATAATATCTATAAATGTTTTAAGGTGTTTGAAATGTTTCTCGAGGGTTTTTGATAACACTAAGACATCATCAATGTAAACAATTATGAACTGTGAATAGGGATTGAAAATTTCATTCATTATTTTTTGGAATTCTGATGGAGCGTTTTTGAGACCAAAAGGCATCACATTCCACTAATATTGTCCAAATGGAACTGTAAAAGATGTTTTTTATCTTTCAGATTCTTTGATATGAATTTGCCAAAATCTTGATTTCATATCAAATTTTGAAAATATTTTTGCATTACATAATTTTTGTAGAAGATCTTTTTTTGTTGGGATTGGATATCTAATCCATTCTAATGCTTTATTAAGAGGTTTATAATTTATGACCAATCTCGGTGTTCCTCTTTCTATTTCAGCATTTTTGATAACGTAAAAAGCAGAGTAGCTCCATGGTGAATTGCCTTTTCTTATTAATTTTTTGTTTAATAATTCTTGAATTTCTGTCACGACCCAATTTCACAAGCCATGACCGGCGTATGGACCTAATGAGCATAGCTCACCAAGCCCAAACAAGCCTTTTTTAGTAATCATGTTTGACATTTTATATATCTTGCATTACTGTTTCTGAATCAAAATTCTTGATTCACAATTTAGTATATTTCAAAACATAACATGTATACCACATGTTTACAATTTCATTATCTCAAAGCACTGTCATTCAATGCCATCTCATCGAGGCATCATTAATCCAACATATATATATACATGTACATTATATCATGCATATATATAAAATCACGTCCAATTACATACACCACCTCATTCTCTTCAACTCTAATGCACTCCCTACTCGCACCACACACCATCCTACTCTCTTTAGCTCTAGTGCACTCCCTACTCACACCAAGCAATATCATCATGTGCATTATCCACTCTCTCGTGGGTGTTACGTCTCGCTGTCCCCACGTTGCACACCATTACAGGCATGGGCATTATCCACTCTCTCATAGGGGTCACTCAGCATCCCATTTTGCACACCATTACATTGATTTTACATAAATTTATTAACAATACATGTAAGCACCATATAAAGGTACACAAATTCAACACAATCAATTTCACATAATTTCTTAACAATACATGTAGGCATCATACAGATATACACAGATGCATCGCAATCATATTTAACATCACAGAATTATTTTCCCTAAAGGCTTGTTCCCAGGATTCATTTTTAAATGGAAATTAGATATAATCATTCACGCATTTGAACTCAACTTAATTAGGATTCCCAAATAAATTTTGAAATGCAAATTCACTCACAAGTATCGAAAATCCAAATTCTGGGTGCACTTGGACTAGTAGTCCTCAAGCGCAATTCCTTTGCCTTTTTCGGACGTCTTACCACCTTGACAAATAACAAAGTCGAGGAATTTACTATATTGTCCTTAAATTGATATAAACTAATTTAAATTACTAATGCTTGATACGAAATTGCAAAAATGCGTCCGATTATCGCTTAATCCCGGTATCTATTAAATTCGACCGATCACCCGATTAATTGGCGATTGTGTCCAAATCACCTCCAAATTAATCCATTCCTCCTCTAATACCTTAATTCACCTCATATTACTCAAATAAAGCCAAATTCAGCATTAGAACCCTCACATTTCCTTACAGAAAAATTCAGTCATTTGGTGCACTAGCACCGAAATTTTTCCTACATAACCGTTTCACCTTAATTCATCATTTTCCAAACCATTTTCCTTGAAATACAAACAATCCCTCATTGATTCTCAACACACCAGGTTCGGCCAATGAAGAACAACAAAGAGAATCAAACTTTTTTCTTATATTTTTGTTCATAACCATGCTTAACTACCTCAAAACATCAACATAGTCTAAAATCAAGCCAATCCAACATTAATTCCTCTTCCATACCCATTTTTCAGAATTGAATTCATCATTATAACTCAATATTCATCCATGGAAATCAAGAACAAAAGCATGGGTAAGCTAGGTTTAAAGTAGATCTAAAGAAATCTCACCTTTGTTTGGCTTGAATCTTGAAAAACCTAGAAATTCCTTGAATTTTTTGCTTGTTTTTCTTGTTTTTCTCCTTGTTCTCTTTTGTTTTCCTTTGAATCGGTTTTGTACAGAATTTGGAGAGAGAAAATGGGTTTTATGGCTGATTTTTAGGCTTTAATAATAAAATAATCAAGCATGCCACGTGTCACATGCTTATTGGCCTATTTTTTTAAAACTTTTTGAGTTTTTCTTCTAAATTTTCCACCACAATTATTCTTGTATTTATCCAATCCTAGGAGGAATAAAATCCCTTGGTCTTGACAAGTGCTGGGGCAAAAAATTTACCGATTTGCCCCCGAGGTAGAAAAATTACGATTTTGCCCTTATATTCCGAAATGTACCGAATCACATTATTTTCACTTTCTAACCTCAAATAACACTAATATTGATCAATATTAACCAAATGGGGCAAAAATCTTTTCAAAAAAATTCCTGTTTGGTCCCCTAGTGGTAAAATTATCATTTTGCCCTTATGCTCCAAAAATACCGGGAATAATAATTTTTCACTGCTAAACTTCATTTTATACTCCAATAATCTTAATTATATTGCATATAATTATTTTTGGTCCAATGTGATCAAATCTTGACTAAAAATCTCCATTTTATCATTAAATGGTACAATGACCATTTTGTCCCTAACCGGCCAGTTTTCCCGATTGACTCCAAATTGGACCTTGAACTCTGAATCACTATTCTAAGTCATTCTGTGGGTTTCAAAATTCTCAAATTCCTCTTGGAATTTCTATTTGAACTAGTTCAAGGCTCGATTTAACTTGGTTATACCACTCGGTACAATACTGTCTTTTAATCGAGCTTGACAGGGCCTCACAATTTCTTTTCTGCAAAATTCTTCCATTTCTTTGTTCATTTGTATTGCTCTTGCTTTAGTTGGTATTTGGCTTTCATTAAAGTCTTTGACATATGGAAGACTTGCTTGGTGTTTTTTTCTATCCCAGAAAGCATTCGAGATTTCTGAGTAAATTGTTCTTTCTATATTTTCTTTGATGTCTTTAATTTGTTGTTTTGTTTTAGGTTCACTTAGTTGTTGGTATATCCTTTGAAAAGAGACTTCTTCTTTTAAATATGTAATTTGGTTTTGTTTTTGGTTAATTAAGCAATTAATCTAATTAGTGTGAATCGTTAATGATTTTAATAAATTAAGATTTTTTATTCTAGGTTTTTCTATAAAAGGGAATACTATTTTAGTTTGTAGGATTTTTGTGGTTATTGCTTGATGCGTGACTTTGTAAGGTTTTAATAATGATATAAAAGGTGTTCCTAAGATTATATATTGAGTTATATTTTTTATTATTAGAAAAGGTGTGTGAAATTTTATTCCTTGATTTGCTATTACTTCTGCTTTATTTAGTTTGTACATGATTTTAAGTTTTTCTCCATTAGCAACTTTTAATCTTTCAGATGTTCTATCACAATACTTAGTTGGGATGATTCCTTCTTTGATAAAGTTTTGATCTGCTCCCGTGTCAAATAGTGCTATTATGGTTATTTGGAATTCTTGATTGATTAAAAGTGTTATCTTTATTAAGTATCTTTGGATGGAAACCTCAGTGAGAGCCATCATATAGTTTTGGTCTTCTTGTTTTTCAATATCTAATTCTGAAGATTGTTGTTCCATAATTTTGGTGTTTTCAAGTTGGTCTTTGATTTTTTATTGTTCTTTTTTTAATTCAAATATTTCAAGTTTTACTTGTTTTATTTCTATCTTTAATTCTTCTTTTGTTATTTTCTTGGGTTTTGTTTTTTCATATTCATCAAAAATAATATTTTTTATATTGTACATTGGTTCATGATTTATTATTTTTTCAGGTTTTTCTTTTATTGTTTCTTTTAATTTTTGGAGATATTCTCTTTTTAATATCAGATCCTGGATTTTATCAATTATTTCAATCATTAATTCTTGGTTTTTTGTCAGAACATAAATTAAGTTTTCATCCTCTGTCGAAGTTTGTGATGTGGTTGTTTGAGTTTCATCAATTTGTAGGTTGTCTTGGGAGTTTTCAGAATTATTTGTATCACTAGTTGTTTCTTCAAAAATTTCATTAAGTTTTTGTTCAACTTCTTTTCGTAATTGGAGTTGGTTAATTTTCTTTTTGACCTTACAATATTTTGAAATATGGCCTGTCTTTCCACGCTCATAACATTTTATTGTTTTATCTACTTTATATGGCTCTTTTTGTTCCTTTTTATATTCTTTATATTTTTTATATATAGGGGTTTGGTAATATTCTTGTGAATTTTTCTTGTATTTTCTTTGTTTTATTGGTTTAGAAGAACAACATGGTTTTGTAGAGGATATTTTTTCTTTGATATGAAATTGCTGACAAAATGATCCTAATTCTTTTGCACATTGTCTTCTTTCTCTTTTTAGTTGTTTTCGAAGTTTCAAATCTTGAGATATTTTAAGTCCTTCTTTTTCAGTAAAACTAATTAATTCTCCATAAGTTAAATTTTCATAAGGTATAATCCCTTTGTTATTTTCTATTATTTGATTTCTGACATTTTCTCCTAGTAATTTAGGTAGTCCTATTACGAATTTGTCTTTCCAAAAAGGTTGATTGTTGTCTGGTCTTTGCATTATTCTTGTCATAAACATATCTTTATACCATTTGAAATCTGTTAATTTTTTACATCTTAAGTTTGATAATAGTTCTGAATTTTTATCTCTAAGATGAGAAAGATTACCTATGAAATGTTTTGATATTGAGAAGATGAGAGTTGCAATAGCATCTTGTATTTCTCTTCCTCTATCATCTAGAATATTATCACCATATTCATCTTTTCTTGTGGCTTTTATAATTTCATCTTGTTGTTCTGGTGTGAGATAATCATCCCACCATCCATTTAATTGACCAGTAAATCCTACTATTAAGAGGTTTGTTATAGCTTGATCTGAAGTTTGTCCCATTTGATTTTGAGTTTTGTATACATTTGAAACCATTGTCATTTGTTGTAGTGTGTTTAAGATGTTGTACTCAGACATCCCATCTATATTCCATTCATATACGGTATTAGCATTATATTTATTTTGAAACATAGGTTTTTCTTCGATATTTATATCTGGTGCCGTAGTTTTTGGATAATATAGTTTTTGTGGTTCTTTCCATACCATTTTATTTATTTGATTTTCTAATTCCGAACTTGTTTCACTATTTTCTATTCTGATGGTGTTGAGTTCTCTTGTTGGTGTATTTGGAATTATTCCTGAATTTTGGCTTTCTAAGGCATCGATTCTTTCTTGAATTTCTCTTAGGAAGTAATTCTGTTGTACTTGTTAGTATCTTTTTGGGACCTCAAATGGCTTAAATATTGGTTTGGATGTTTTGTTTTGTTCTGATTTTTCTTTAGGGATTTGTATTTTTCGATGTTCTACTAAGGTTTCTATGTTTTCTAATTGCTTAGATAGAGTATGTAGGTTTAAATTGGTATAATTATTTTGTTCTACTACCATTTTTATATCTTTTGATGAGATCTTTTCTCCATTTTCAGGTGCTCCCATTCTGAGTGGTGTTGCTCCCATTCCTATATTTTTATGTAAATATTGGATCTCTGTCAAGGGGAGATGTTGTGCTTCTATTTCTCCTTTGTTAGTTTGCCATTTATTAGTATTTCTTACAGTATTTAATGATTGATTTTCAAAATGATTTTCAAACCATTCAAAAAATTCTATCATGATTTTATATTTGTTCATAAAGTCATAATATTGTTGTAAAATTTTATTTTTGTCATGATTATGATTTTTAAATAAATTTCTCTTTTTTGACTATTTCCTTTTGAGTAAAAATATTTTCTGCACTATTCTTTATCGATTTCAAATTCTTTTTCTAGAACAAATATTTCTGAATCATTTGTGTTTGGATTTGGATTGTTTGTCATAGAAGAATATGTTGGAGACATATTAGGTGAATTTGTAGAATTATCTTGTTGCCTATTATACACTAGTTGAGGTATATTTGAAAAGTTATCTACTCCCTGTAAATTTGTTCTTATTGTAAAAGGTATTGAGGATATTGAAGCTCTTACTGACCTAAAGTATGTTCTAGTTATTGATGGATTTTCCTTATTTTCTTTAGTTTTTATTAAGTATCCACAAAAAGAATTTAAATGTAAAGCATGGAATGTTGATGATTTGTAAATTTGGTTTTGGGGAACTTTTGGGATTTCCCAATTATCTATTTCTTGAATAACATTTTCGAAGTGAACATTTTCCTCATTGATACTTTGGGTTTGGTTAGAGTTGGAACTAAAGCAAGAAGCAGTTCTTAAAAATGGAAGCATTATATTTTACAAGTGGTTTTCTTACATAGGGGGCTTCTATTGTTTGAACGGTTAATATATTATTATCTGCCTACAGGGGAAAATAGAGTCTCGACATGCCTATCCTAATTGGCTTTAACAGACAGATTTTCCAAAGACTCAGCAGATTTAGTATAGTACCAGTAAAAGCAATTAAAACCAGAACTCAAAAAACAAAGAGTAAAATATAAATACTTGAATTTTAAAGAAGATACCTTCACTCCGGTGTGGCTTTGATACTAAGACTCCTCAAAAATGCTTCAACTTCACAGCAGAATGCAAGGTTTTTACAGGCCAAATTAAATACCAGTGCCTTATTAGCCCAAGCAACAACCAAAGTTGAGTACAAGAAAAATAATGACAGAAATGCTGAGTTCCCTTGACTTAGACGAGGAAAGAGAAGAAGAGACAGCATCATCAAAAGCCATAGCAGATTTCTCCCAAGATGAAGATTATGTTCCTCCTAGGAGGACAAGAGAAAAGAAAAAATGATTTTTCTCAAAAAGCAGATTCTTGCTTTATAAAAAAGAATCCACAGCAAACCCCATGAAGTGACCAAAAGCAGCAAAACAGATTCCCGACAGTAGAAATCCAGAATAAACTCATGTGACTAAAAGTGACAGAAGTGACAGAAAACGAAGATTCCCACTTTGCTAAAGAATCTACAATATAGTCTGTGACCAAAAGCAGGGATCATGAGATTAAACACTGTAACAAATAATTTCAAATTCAAATGCAAAGGTAAATTCGAATGTAGAAATCTGCCTATAAAACCTCAAAATCTCATTTGTAAAGGCAAACTAAAATTTCTCTAGAAAGAATTTAGAGAGGATAGCTTATCTGCTTTCTCAAAACCCTTTGTATTCCAAATTTGTTTTCCCATTCTATATTAATAATATTATCAAAAAATTTTCATATTTCTGGTGTTCGATCACTGAGGAGTCTTGGTATGAGAGCCACACTGGAGTGAAGGTATCTTTTTTAAAATTTAAGTATTTATATTTTACTTTTTGTTTTATGAGTTCTGGTTTTAATTGTTTTTACTGGTACTATACTAAATCTGCTGAGTCCTTGAAAAATCTATCTGTTAAAGCCAATTAGGATAGGTGTGCCGAGACTCTGTTTTCCCCTGTAGGCAGATAATAATATATTAACCGTTCAAACAATAGAAGCCCCCTATATAAGAAAACAACTTGTAAAATATAATGCTTCCATTTTTAAGAACTACTTCTTGCTCTAGTTCCAACTCTAACCAAACCCAAAGTATCAATGAGGAAAATGTTCACTTTGAAAATGTTATTCAAGAAATAGATAATTGGGAAATCCCAAAAGTTCCCCAAAATCAAATTTACAAATCATCAACATTTCATGCTTTACATTTAAATTCTTTTTGTGGATACCTAATAAAAAGTAAAGAAAATAAGGAAAATCCATCAATAACTAGAACAGACTTTAAGTCAGTAAGAGCTTCAATATCCTCAATACCTTTTACAATAAGAACAAATTTACAGGGAGTAGATAACTCTTCAAATATACCTTAACCAGTGTATAATAGGCAACAAGATAATTCTTTTTGTGGATACTTAATAAAAACTAAAGAAACAGGTATTCCAATACAAAATCAGTATGAAAATATCCAGTTATTAGACCAAGAAACAATTCAAAAATTAAGAAATCAAAAATATAATTATATTCACCTTGGATTAGTTCAAATAGGAGTAAAACCACTCACAAAGGAAATCCCACCATCCTTTTGATTGACCAGTAAACCCTGCTTTTAAGAAGTTTGTTATAGCTTGATCTGAAGTTTGTCCCATTTGATTTTGAGTTTTGTATACATTTGAAACCATTGTCATTTGTTATAGTGTGTTTAAGATGTTGTACTCAGACATCCCGTCTATATTCCATTCATATACGGTATTAGCATTACATTTATTTTGAAACATAGGTTCTTCTTCGATATTTATATCTGGTCCCGTAGTTTTTGAATAATATAGTTTTTGTGGTTCTTTCCATACCATTTTATTTATTTGATTTTCTGATTCCAAACTTGTTTCACTATTTTCTATTCTGACGGTGTTGAGTTCTCTTGTTGGTGTATCTGGAATTACTCATGAATTTTGGCTTTTTAAGGCATCGATTCTTTCTTGAATTTCTCTTAGGAAGTAATTCTGTTGTACTTGTTGGTATCTTTTTCGGACCTCAAATGGCTTAAATATTGGTTTGGATGTTTTGTTTTGTTCTGATTTTTCTTTAGGGATTTGTATTTTTCGATGTTCTACTAAGGTTTCTACGTTTTCTAATTGCTTAGATATGGTATGTAGGTTTAAATTAGTATAATTATTTTGTTCTACTACCATTTTTATATCTTTTGATGAGATGTTTTCTCCATTTTCAGGTGCTTTCATTCTGAGTGGTGTTGCTCTGATTCCTATATTTTTATGTAAATATTGGATCTCAGTCAAGAGGGGATGTTGTGCTTCTATTTCTCTTTTGTTTGTTTGCCATTTATTAGTATTTCTTATAGTATTTAATGATTGATTTTCAAAATGATTTTCAAATCATTCAAAAAATTCTATCATGATTTTATATTTGTTCATAAAGTCATAATATTGTTGTAAAATTTTATTTTTGTCATGATTATGATTTTTAAAATAAATTTCTCTTTTTTGATTATTTCTTTTTGAGTAAAAATATTTTCTACACCATTCTTTATCGATTTCAAATTCTTTTTCTAGAACAAATATTTCTGAATAATTTGTTTTTGGATTTGGATTGTTTGTCATAGAACAATATGTTGGAGACATATTAGGTGAATTTGTAGAATTATCTTGTTGCCTATTATACACTAGTTGAGGTTTATTTGAAGAGTTATCTACTTCTTGTAAATTTGTTCTTATTGTAGAAGGTATTTGGATATTGAAGCTCTTGCTGACCTAAAGTCTATTCTAGTTATTGATGGATTTTCCCTATTTTCTCCTAGGATATTTATGCTTCTTATTGAGGCTATGGATTGTTCTATATCAAAGGAGTGTTTGGAGGGTATTCTTGGGGGTCTATTGAAGACAAGTTCTACTGACCCATCTCTGTACTCTGCTATATGGTTTATTTCTGTATTTTGAACTACTGGAGGAATAATTACTCCTTCAATTTTCCATGTGTTGGGAAGTTGTACTTCATGCCATTGGATTGGCATGGGGATAGTTGTATGTGTTCTTAGCATGTCTGTTTGTATTAACAAAGTTTCTCCTTTTGGACTATGCATTAAAGCTTTTGTGTTGACCACAGAATACATGGCTTTATAGTATATTCTATATACAATAGTTAAGGGTTCAGTTCCTGGCATCATTTTATAATTATGAGTTTGAACCTGAAGTATTAAGGAATTCAAAATATTTCTATCTTTTAAAAAGACCATAAAATTTGGATAACAGTTAAAATGAATTGGCCCAGTACAAAGGCTTGTTTCTACTGTTCCTAACAAGGAATAATTAAATTGCATGTCTTTTATCTCTTAGGACTAATCATGACAAAAATAAAATTTTACAACAATATTATGACTTTATGAACAAATATAAAATCATGATAGAATTTTTTGAATGGTTTGAAAATCATTTTGAAAATCAATCATTAAATATTGTAAGAAATACTAATAAATGGCAAACAAACAAAGGAGAAATAGAAGCACAACATCCCCCCTTGACAGAGATCCAATATTTACATAAAAATATAGGAATCAAAGCAACACCACTCAGAATGAGAGCACCTGAAAATGGAGAAAACATCTCATCAAAAGATATAAAAATGGTAGTAGAACAAAATAATTATACCAATTTAAACCTACATACTATATCTAAGCAATTAGAAAACATAGAAACCTTAGTAGAACATCAAAAAATACAAATCCCTAAAAAAAAAAAACCAGAACAAAACAAAACATCCAAACCAATATTTAAGCCATTTGAGGTCCCAAAAAGATACCAACAAGTACAACAGAATTACTTCCTAAGAGAAATTCAAGAAAGAATCGATGCCTTAGAAAGCCAACATTCAGGAGTAATTCTAGATACACCAATAAGAGAACTCAACACCATCAAAATAGAAAATAGTGAAACAAGTTTGGAATCAGAAAATCAAATAAATAAAATGGTATGGAAAGAACCACAAAAACTATATTATCCCAAAACTATGGCACTAGATATAAATATCGAAGAAAAACCTATTTTTCAAAATAAATATAATGCTAATACCGTATATGAATGGAATATAGACGGGATGTCTGAGTACAACATCTTAAACACACTACAACAAATGACAATGGTTTCAAATGTACACAAAACTCAAAATCAAATGGGACAAACTTCAGATCAAACAATAATGAACCTCTTAATAGTAGGATTTACTGGTCAATTAAAAGGATGTTGGGATAATTATCTCACACCAAAACAACAAGATGAAATTATAAAAGCCACAAGAAAATATGAAAATGGTGATAATATTCTAGATGATAGAGAAAGAGAAATACAAGATGATATTGCAACTCTCATCTTCTCAATATTAAAACATTTCATAGGTGATTCTTCCCATCTTAGAGATAAAAATTCAGAACTATTATCAAACTTAAGATGTAAAAAATTAACAGATTTCAAATGGTATAAAGATATATTTATGACAAGAATAATGCAAAGACCAAACAACAATCAACCCTTTTGGAAAGAAAAATTCCTAGCAGGACTACCTAAATTACTAGGAGAAAAGGTTAGAAATCAAATAAGAGAAAATAACAAAGGGATCATACCTTATGAAAATTTAACTTATGGAGAATTAATTAGTTTTACTCAAAAAGAAGGACTTAAAATATGTCAAGATTTGAAACTTCAAAAACAACTAAAAAGAGAAAGAAGACAATGTGCAAAAGAGTTAGGATCATTCTGTCAGCAGTTTGATATCAAAGAAAAAATATCCTCTACAAAACCATGTTGTTCTTCTAAACTAATAAAACAAAGAAAATACAAGAAAAATTCACAAGAATATTACTAGAACCCTAAATATAAAAAATATAAGAAATATAAAAAGGAAGAAAAAAACCATATAAAGTAGATAAAATAATAAAATGTTATAGGTGTGGAAAGACAAGCCACATTTCAAAATATTGTAAGGTCAAAAAGAAAATTAACCAACTCCAATTAGGAGAAGAAGTTGAACAAAAACTTAATGAAATTTTTGAAGAAACAACTAGTGATACAGACAATTCTGAACACTCCCAAGACAACCTACAAATTGATGAAATTCAAACAACCACATCACAAACTTCGACAGAAGATGAAAACTTAATTTATGTTATGACAAAAGACCAAGAATTAATGATTGAAATAATTAGTAAAATTTAAGATCCGATATTAAAAAGAGAATATCTCCAAAAATTAAAAGAAACAATAAAAGAAAAACCTAAAAAAATAATAAATCATGAACCAATGTACAATATAAAAAATATTATTTTTGATGACTATGAAAAAACAAAACCCAAGAAAATAACAAAAGAAGAATTAAAGACAGAAATAAAACAAGTAAAACTTGAAATATCCGAATTAAAAAAAAAAACAACAAAAAATCAAAGACCAACTTGAAAACACCAAAATTATGGAACAACAATCTTCAGAATCAGATATTGAAAAACAAGAAGACCAAAACTGTATGATGGCTCTCACTGTGGTCTCCATCCAAAGATACTTAATAAAGATAACACTTTTAATCAATCAAGAATTCCAAATAACCACAATAGCACTATTTGACATGGGAGCAGATCAAAATTGTATCAGAGAAAGAATCATCGCAACTAAGTATTGTGATAGAACATTTGAAGGATTAAAAGTTGCTAATGGAGAAAAACTTAAAATCATGTACAAACTAAATAAAGCATAAGTAATAGCAAATCAAGGAATAAAATTTCAAACACCTTTTCTAATAATAAAAAATATAACTCAAGATATAATCTTAGGAACACTTTTTATATCATTATTAAAACCTTACAAAGTCACGCATCAAGCAATAAGCACAAAATCCTACAAAGTAAAATAGTATTCCTTTTTATAGAAAAACCCAAAATAAAAAATCTTAATTTATTAAAATCATTAACGATTCACACTAATTAGATTAATTGCTTAATTAACAAGAAACAAAACCAAATTACATATTTAAAAGAAGAAGTCTCTTTTCAAAGGATATACCAACAACTAAGTGAACCTAAAACAAAACAACAAATTAAAGACATCAAAGAAAATATAAAATGAACAATCTGCTCAGAAATCCCGAATGCTTTCTAGGATAGAAAAAAACACCAAGTAAGTCTTCCATATGTCAAAGACTTTAATGAAAGCCAAATACCAACTAGAGTAAGAACAATACAAATGAACAAAGAAATGGAAGAATTTTGTAGAAAAGAAATTCAAGAATTATTAAACAAAACATTAATAAGAAAAAGCAATTCACCGTGGAGCTGTTTTGCTTTTTATGTTATCAAAAATGTTGAAATAGAAAGAGGAACACCGAGATTGGTCATAAATTATAAACCTCTTAATAAAGCATTAAAATAGATTAGATACCCAATCCCAACAAAGAAAGATCTTCTACAAAAATTATATAATGCAAAAATATTTTCAAAATTTGATATGAAATCAGGATTTTGGAAAATTCAAATCAAAGAATCTGAAAGATACAAAACAACTTTTACAATTCCATTTGGACAATATGAGTGGAATGTGATGCCTTTTGGTCTAAAAAACGCTCCATCAGAATTCCAAAAAATAATAAATGAAATTTTCAATCCCTATTCACAATTCACAATTGTTTACATTGATGATGTCTTAGTGTTCTCAGAAACCCTCGAGAAACATTTCAAACACATTGAAACATTTATGGATATTATCAAAAGAAATGGATTTGTAGTTTCCAAATCTAAAATCAGTATATTTCAAACAAGAATCAAATTCCTAGGTCATCATATCACTCAGGGCATTATAATACCAGTAGAAAGATCAATTCAGTTTGCTGACAAATTTCCATATAAGATTTTAGAAAAAAACCCAACTCCAAAGATTTTTAGAAAGTCTAAATTATGTGATTGATTTCTACCCAGGATTGAATAAAATCTACAAACCTTTACATGATAGGTTAAGGAAAAATCCCATTCTTTGGATAGAACATCATACAGAGATAGTCAAACAAAAAAAAACACATATTAAAGAACTTCCTTGTCTACATTTAGCAGACCCAAATCCTTCAAAAATAGTAAAAACTGATGCCTCTGAAATAGGTTATGGAGGAATTCTTAAACAAGTAAAAGAACAAAAATAAGTTATAGTTCAATACACTTCTAGACATTGGACTCCAGCTCAGCACAATTATGGTACTATTAAAAAAGAAATTTTAGAAATTATTTTATGTATTTCAAAATTTCAAAGTGATTTGTTAAATGAAAATTTTCTTCTAAAAATTGATTGCAAATCAGCAAAAGAAGTTTTACAAAAAGATGTTCAAAACATTGCTTCAAAACAGATATTTGCCAGATGGCAAGCCATTTTAAGTATATTTGATTTTGATATCGAATATATCAAAGGAGAAAGTAATTCTTTACCTGATTTCCTAACTAGAGAATTTCTATAGGAAAAATATGAATCCACAAAAGAAAACCATTCTGCATAAAAGACAACAGTATTATGAATACTGGTTGTCCAAAAAATTATCCAGAAATCTGGTTACAAACACCCATTTTCATAAATATCGTAAAATGATTACTTTGTCTTTCAAGAAAAAATGCCTCCAAAACTAAGAGAGAGAAAAAAAGATAAAGAAAAAGAAGAAGAACACGAAAAACCTTCCCAAAGCTTGACCCAAAGACAAATTAAATCATGGTACGAAATATTTACCCAAGATGAAGATGAACAAAATGAAGCAGAAAGCTCTTCAAAGGAGCTCCAATTATATCAAGATAGCCAGTTGTACCAAGATTCTCAAGATTCTAATCAAATATACTCTCAAATGAACTCTCAAATCCAGAGATTTTTAGAATCCCTTTCTCAATCCCACAGTAAACTCATGTGACTAAAAGTGACAGAAGTGACAGAAAAAACAGATTCTCACTCTGCTAAAGAATCTACAGTATAATCTGTCACTAAAAGCAAGGATCACGAGATTAAACACTGTAGCAAATAAAATTGAAATTCAAATACAAATGTAAATTCAAATGTAGAAATCTGCCTATAAAACCTCAGAATCTCATTTGTAAAGACAGATTAAAATTTCTCTATAAAGAATTCAGAAATGATAGCCTCTCTGCTTTCTCAAAACCCTTTGTATTCCAAATTTGTTTTCCCATTTTATATTAATAATATAGAATTTTCACCCTAATTGTTTACATTGATGGCTCTGATACCAAGACTCCTCAGTCATCGAACACCGAAAATATGAAAACTTTTTGAAAATATTATTAATATAGAATGGGAAAACAAATTTGGAATACAAAGGGTTTTGAGAAAGCAAAGAGGCTATCCTTTTTGAATTCTTTCTAAAGAAATTTTAGTATCCCTTTACAAATGAGATTCTGAGGTTTTATAGGCAGATTTCTACATTTGAATTTACATTTGCATTTGAATTTGAATTTTATTTGCTACAGTGTTTAATCTCGTGACCTCTATTTTTGGTCACAAACTATACTATAGATTCTTTAGCATAGTGGGAATCTGCTTTATCTGTCACTTTTGTCACTTTTAGTCACATGAGTTTATTGTGGATTTCTGCTGTCGGGAATCTGTTTTGCTGCTTTTGGTCACTTCATGGGGTTTGTTGTGGATTCTTTTTGATAAAGCAAGAATTTTCTTTTTGAAAAAAATCATTTTTTTCTTTTGTCCTCCTAGGAGGAACAAAATTTTCATCTTGGGAGAGATCTACTGTGGCTTTTGATGATGTAGTCTCTTCTTCTCTTTCCTCGTCTGAGTCAAGGGAACTCAACATTTCTGTCATTATTTTCTTGTACTGAGCTTTGGTTGTTACTTGGGCTAATAAGGCACTGGCATTTGATTTGGCCTGTAAAAACCTTGCATTCTGTTATGAAGTTGAAGCATTTTTCTAGAGTCTTGGATTCTTTTCAAACCATGTTAATAGATATTGGACATCATATTTTTTGTCATCAAATTTGTTCCACCATTTGGTCTTAAAAATATGAGTGACCACTGCTGCTCCGGAATATGGATCAGTATCATAAGAGTATTCCCACGACGTAATCCATGATATTGTCAATTTTGAGAAAAAATGTATGGAAGCATGTAAATGGACCTGATCTTCCTCAGGCTAGAAATTTTGATAAAATTTATCGTATAATTGGTCAAGTTTTGGTGGAAGAATTTCTCTTAGAAGTCCATACCAATTCCACCAATGAGAAAACCAGATGGGGAATTTGTATTGGACTCCATATTTGAAAAATGTCAACCATGAATGGCGGTTGTGTTTGTTATTAAACAAAAAGGTGTTGAACCATGCCTACTGATAATCCCGGTAATTAAAAAGTGGGCAATGGTCTATTGTTTTGAAAAAATTTGTTGGGAATTTTTGAAAATTATTTAAATTTTCTCCCCAGTCTATAAGCCTTAAAACTTTTAAAATTTAGGCCGTAGAATGGGTTATAAATGTAGGATCATTTTTATCAATGTATTTTTTGAAAAGAACAGATCTTGTTTGGATCAAAATGTTTTGGTAATATTCTTAGGGTTTTTTCAAATCCCAGGGCTTACAATGCCATCCTTGGAAAGTTTTTTTGATGGCCAAATGAGGGTGTTCATGACAAAGTCCTTCTTCAATGAGAAGAACATTTTGAATATTTTTCTTCTTGACATATTAGTTTTAGCTTTTTTGGGAAGAAGAGGTTTGCGAATGGGATTGGATTAATTGGGTTTTTGGAAAGATGGTTTGTAATGTTTTTGGTTTTTGTATGGTTATTTCTTTTTTCTTAGCAACTTCTAGGGCTGTGAGAGCAATCTGCGTAAGAGGGGTTTGCTGTTTTTGAGAAGCGAAAGCTTGGGCAATTTCTAGGGATTGAGAAAGGGATTCTAAAAATCTTTGGATTTGAGAGTTCATTTGAGAGTCTATTTGATTGGGATCTTGAGAATCTTGGTACAACTGGCTATCTTGATATAAGTAGAGCTCCTTTGAAGAGCTTTCTACTTCATTTTGTTCATCTGCATCTTGAGTACATATTTCGTACCATGATTTGATTTGTCTTTGGGCCAAGCTTTGGGAAGGTTTTTCTTGTTCTTATTTTTTTTTCTTTATCTTTTTTTCTCTCTCTTAGTTTTGGAGGTATTTTTTCCTGAAAGACAAAATAATGTTTTTAGGATTTTTAAGAAAATGGGTGTTTGTAACCAGATTTCTGGATAATTTTTTGGACAACCAGTGTTTATAATACTGTTGTCTTTTTTACATAATGGTTTTCTTTTATGGGTTCATATTTTCCCTGTAGAAATTCTCTAGTTATGAAATCAGGTAAAGAATTGCTTTCTCCTTTGATATATTCGATATCAAAATCAAATATACTTAAAATGGCTTGCCATCTGGCAAATATCTATTTTGAAGCAATGTTTTGAACATCTTTTTGTAAAACTTCTTTTGCTGATTTGCAATAAATTCTTAGAAGAAATTTTTGATTTAACAAATCACTTTGAAATTTTGAAATAATATTTTCTTATATGCTCAAATACACTAACTTAATACATATGAAGGGGAAAATGGAGTACAGGAAGAGGAAGAGGAAGTACAGGAAGAGGAAGAGGGAGTACAAGAGGAGAAAGAGGAAGTACAAGAAGAGGAAGTACAAAGAGATGATGGAAAAAATAATTATATAATGAACCGTTGTTCATTTCTTCCTAAGTTCATTTACTATTTCTTTCATATATCTAGGTGAGAATCTTCTTGTTGGCCAAGATGTCAGCCTCCAGCTCAAAAGTCCTAACCAGGTCATTAGCTTGTCGACGAAAGCACACATTTCTTGCTAAAATATCTCTAGCTACTCCATGGGGGACACCTCCTCCTCTTGGGAGGTTGACCTTTAGCCAATATCCTGGCTTGGATCCGTGGACGCCATTTGACTTTTTAAATTATCTTAGATTGTTTAAGATAATTGAATTTGATTAAATGCTTACTAGTTCCCTGTATTTGTAGGCATAAATGATGACTCTTCATTTGCTACACCCATATCCCCATATAAGTGCAATTAAGGGGGGTTATACCTGTTCAGCCTAGCGTTTAATCTCCTCATCTTATCTACCTCTTAAAACCAAAAGCCAAGCCAAACATCATAACAAGTATGGCGTTTTATCTCTTTATCTTATCTACCTCTTAAAACCAAAAGCCAGGCCAAACATCATTAATTAAGAGGTAGATAAGATGAGGAGATGAAACCCCATGTCGAACAAGTATAGCCTATCCGTTTCAGCCCTCCTTAATTGCACTTATACGAGGATATGTGTGTAGCAAACGACGAGTCAGCATTAATGCCTATAAATAAAGAGGACCATTAACCATTTGAGTCAAATTCAATTATCTTAACATTCTTAGATAATTGAAAATGGCGTCTAGAGAAGCTACATAAGAGAATAGTCATAGGGGGCAACCTCTAAGGAAGATGTGAGGTCCTTGAGGGACCAGTTGGAGATATTCGAGCAAGAGGTGCATGTCCTCTTCGACAGGCTGATGGAGAGGGCTCATGACCTGGAGGTTGTGATCCTGTTCAATGAGAAAACGCTCACCCAGATAGAGGAAATAGTAGATAAACTTATGAAGAAATGAACTACGATTTATTTTTTTTGTTTTGTATTATCTCCTTTGTCTTCTTATCTTATAATTAATAAAATTTTAAGAATTTTTCTTCATTTTCTTTGAGTGGATACTTTCTTATGGCTCTTATATATTATCTTCGTTTAAGTTATATTATGCTGAATAACTGCGTGAGTGGATGTTAGGCATTGCGTGAGCTATTATTAGGTATTGGGAGACTACGTTGTACGTGTTGCGTGAATTGCTTTTGCATATCTTCTGTTGAGACATTGCGTGAGTGGTTTGTATGTATATGGTGACGTGTTGCTATGTATTGTGTGACATTGGGGCATTACATGGAAGGTTATGTTGGCATAAGCCATAAGGTGAGTGGATATTAGGCATCGATTGACGTATTATTGCGTTGTTGCGAGAGTGCTGGTGCATGAATGGGTTGTGCAATTTATCTCTTGTTTTGAGGCTTATGGTTTTGAAATATTGCATCACTGGTTTTGATATAGTGCGTGACATGTTGTTAAGTATTGCGTGACATTGGTCAATTACGTGACTGGTTATGTTGGCATGAGTGAGGATATTACGCATTGAGTGACTTATTATTAGGTATCGCGAGACTGGTGCTACGAGACTTATGCAATTCACCTATTGTTTTGAGGTTTTTGTTCACTATTTTTTAAGGTTTGCGTGACTGGTTTTTATGCATTGCGTGACATTGGGCTAGTACGTGACTGGCCCGATATCATTGATTGACTTATTCTTAAGGTTCAGCGAGACTGGCCGTGCGTGACTGACTGTGCAATTTATCTTGTTTTGATGCTTTGGGTCATTAGTTTTTGGGCATTGCGTGACATTGGGCTATTACGTGACTCATTATGTTGGCATAATGTGAGTGAGTAGATATTACGCATTGAGTGACTTATTATTAGGTATTTCAAGACTACTGTTGCGTGACTTCTACAATTCACATCTTGTTTAGAGGTTTTTGTTCACTGCTTTTTAGGCATTGCATGAATGTGCATTATACATTGCAACACTTATTTTGTTAAATTTCATCCGCCTCCCAAATGTGAGTTAGGCATTGCGTAAGTTGTTTTAATGCATTGAAGGGTAATTTTTTTAAAAAGAAATTGAGTGATTGTGACATTTATTTTCTGACAAATTTTAGCAAGCTACCAAATGTGAAGGCTATGATTACATACGGTGGTCAATGGGTCGATGACAGTTACAAAGGTCGTGATACAAAAGTGAGGGTTGTTGGGAGTGATTTGTCATTATCGGGCCTAGTGAAGCTGGTTGAAGAAGTTGTTGGGGTCAACACACATAATAATGAAATTGATCTACATGCATCGATGATACATGCTGTAGGGGTTTCGCGCATAGATATCAGGGATGATGAAGATGTAGCAAGTATTCGCGAGATGAAAGGGCAGTTGTTGTGTTTGTGACAATTAAGACAGGAAATGCAAACGATATTTGACGGGAACATATTATTCAACATAGACATCACCTATAATAGAATGGTAATTATTCTGACATACCACAACAGGCATTTCCTAACATACAACCATGGCAATCACGTTTGACGTATTATCAAGAGTTTGAGCAGGCTGGCACACACATGAGGTATCTACAAATGATGTTTGCACAATTCCAATCAGAATGTGCATCGAATGAAGTTCATGGTACATTGCAATAAACGCATCTGTCAAATGGAAATTCAGTTGGTCCTTCGGCATTCGCAAAGGACACTGTGACGGTTGTGAGTGATGATGATGCATCTGAGGAGATTGAAGATGATGTTGAAAAGGATGACACGGTGGATATGCATGATGACTGTGAAGATGATTATGTTGCTGGGGATTATGCCTGTTCAGAGGATGACAGGGGTGAGCACATTGACATTCTAGGTTGTAATCATGTAAATGGCAGTATAGGACATGCCACAACTGTTGCGTTAGAAAAGGTTTTGTTCGAAGACCATGCCACAATTGTTGTGTTAGAAGAGGTTTAGTTCGAAGACCATGCCACAATAGTTGAATTAGAAGATATTAAGCGTGTCGAGCCTATTTACGGTGACGACATCGCACTTGAGAACGGCATTTGTTTGCCAGGTGACAGTGATCAAGAGAGGGTAAATACAAGGGTATCTTGTCAATGGATCATTCCTGGGATAGATATGATATCTTTCCAAACAATTACGACTGAGGAATCTGGACCACACGTCGACCACTTATATCGTGGACAAGTGTTTCGATCGAAGGCCGATTTGAAATGTGCTTTGAGCATGTTGGCAATAAAAGAGCAATTTCAGTTTAGAGTTAGAAAGTCATGCCATGCTCGTTTTGAGGTTGGTTGTAAGGAGAAGGCATGCAAGTTTGCTTTGCTTGCAATGAAGTTGCCTGAGGGAGATTATTAACAAATTTGAATGTTGCATAAGGTACACACGTGTACTGTTGATGGTTTGTAATGTGGATACCGAACTGTGAACACGAGGGTAATTGGTGAGCTTATCTCGACTAGGTTACAAGGAAATTATGTAGCCCCATTGAGACCTAAGGAAATAATGGAAGAGATGAATCACACTTGCGGATGGTAATGCCTTTATGGAAAGGCCTAGCAAGTAAAAGAGTAAGTTGAAAATCTTGTGTTCGGTCCCCTAGAAGAGTCATTCCAACTCCTCCTTTCATACTTTCATATGTTGGATTGTGAAAATCCTGGTACACTCACGAGTGTTGCTACAGATGGGGAACAATGATTCAAATATTGCTTCTGGGCATACGGGTCATGTATTCAGGGGTTTCGTTCTATAATGCGGCCTATAGTTGCTATCGATGCCACACATCTAAAAGGCAGATTCAAGGGTATTTTGTTTGTTGCGGTTTGCAAAGATGCGAATGAGCAGATATATCCAATTGTATTTGGCATTGGCCACATGGAGGACGAAGAGTCTTGGTTGTGGTTTCCTAACCAATTACGTCGTGCAATTGGTTGTCCTGAAAAGGCAATGTTAATTTCTGACTAGCATCTTGCCATTAAGAGCGCAGTTAAGAATGTGTACAATGATGTGCATCACAGGCTATGCAATTACCATTAGGGAAAAACGTGAAAAACTTGTTCAAGCACGAAGATGTTGCTGCCATTTTCACGTTGGTTGCCAACTGCTATAGGTTGTCTGATTTTAATAGACACATGACTGAGCTCAAACAGATTTGCAAACCTGTTTATGACTGCTTTATGAGAATAGGCCTTGAGAGATGGGCATATGCATG
This sequence comes from Theobroma grandiflorum, assembly GCA_036013995.1. Taxonomy (NCBI): domain Eukaryota; kingdom Viridiplantae; phylum Streptophyta; class Magnoliopsida; order Malvales; family Malvaceae; genus Theobroma; species Theobroma grandiflorum. Next base: position 15,403,631 of record CP142126.1, read on the forward strand.
GTCACTGGCAAGGCGATACAAGCTGATGACATCCAACATTGTGAAGTGTATTAACTCCTACCTCAGGCATGCAAGGAAAATCCCAATAACCGTATTGATCGAGTGCATTAGAGGAATGTTGGTTCCATGATCAGCATAGCGAAGCGTTGAATATGACCACACCCCTCAGCCCTTGGGCTACTGATCTATTGAACAAATGGTTGAATGCAGCATGTCACTTTTCTATCCAACCAATTGATCCGGTGAAGTTTCAAGTTATAGGCGGGAATAAGGACATAGTCGTCAACCTATGTAGGAGGACGTGTTCATCCGGTGAGTTCTAAAGTGATTTACTCTCCTACACGCATGCAAAGATGGCAATCAGGTATGAATAATCATGTTTTCTTATTTAGTGCATTATGAATTGAATTTTGTACATTGTTACCCGACTGTGATTTCTTTGCCTTTGCAGTAAGTGCAATCGTTCACCCATTGAATTCTGCTCGGACTATTACAAGACTAGCTCTTGGGTGGAGGGATATGCAGTTCCTATTCGCCCTGTTGTCCATCCCACTGAATGGGATGTCCCCCATGACATTAAAGAAATCATCGTTCTGCCACCAATTTGGCGAGGTCAAGTGGGAAGACCTAGGAGCAAGAGGATTCCATTAGTTGGGGAAGGCCGTCGACGACGTAGATGTTCACAATGCAAGAGTTATGGTCATAATAGGTAAAATTACTGGATGCCATTTGCAAGTCTATCCACAATCAGGGAAACATTATATTCTCAGCCTCCGGTTGGATGACGACAACAATGGAAGGCATGTTCAATTTGCAGAATACTCACGCACACATGAAATAACTGTCCAATGCGGAGAACAAACTATGAGAACGTTATAGGTGTCGTACCTAAAGATTGTGGTACTTCAGACGTCAGTTGTTAGGGATTGTTTCAAACTGTTTCGAAATGGCTATTGACATTTCCATTGAATAATAATATTTGAATTTGAGTTTGACAGAGCCTAGAGTTGATACTTTGACTTTTGACTAAAGCCAGTAATAAGATGATATTGTTGGATCATCAAATGCCTTGTACTCCTTCATAATTGACCATAATTTCTGTATATTTGTAAACAATAAAATTCTTATTTGAAATATACCAATAATAATTATAATTATATTTGCCTTATTGATTTTGGCCGTCTACTTCATAATTTTTGCTAGAAAAAAATGTATAATAATAGCATTGACGACTCACAGAACTAGTCACAAATTGAATTTAGCCACACCATGCATAGTCATACAGTATGGAATGTAAATTGTGTAATCTTTCGACAGCATATATGAATGCTCAAATCAACAATGTTACTCTACATTTCGACAATTGTGAAGACAATACCTTCATAGTCATTTTGGTGAAAAGAAATAACTTCAATATACATAAGGGTATTATATTTTAGAGTAACTCCATGCAAATATCTTTAACTACAGGTAAAATCTTATGCACCGTTTCGACTTGGAATTTAACATTCCAATCACTGACTAATAGAGCATGTAGTAAGAGCTCATGATGGTGGTGGGAATTGAGAGCGAAATAGATCTTCCAACTGTTGTTGGCATTGTAACAGCTCACGATTCTGCCCCTCCAACAACTCTATTCTAGCATTCAACCTAGAGTCCATTGTTTCCATGAAAAGAGATGAATAAAAGCTTGATCAACATCGAATGTGTTGGAAATAGGTGCACTTGATGGAATAGTAGACGAGCCCGTTGGATACGTATTTAGCTCAAGCTTATTCTCGTGCTCATCAAATTCAGGGTTATCGACTGGCCCCTTTCTAACCCAAGTGTTCTTCCTAAACTTAAAACCTAGCTGTTTAATACTAGGCTCATCGGTGTGATCGAACAAAGCATGGTTTTTTGACGGATCACAACGGTTATGAACTTTGAAGTAGTCTATTATCTCACTGATCAATATGCTGTAATGCAGGCTTCTGATGCCACATTGAATGGTCAGAAACATGTTATCCATGATGAATTTATAAAGGTCGATATGACGGTTAAATTTGATGTTATGTATGAACCAGAGCCCCTCTGTCTTGACATTCAAGTACTTCGCTTGGTGAGGACAGATAGTGTGAGTGATGATGAGGTGCAAGACTTGATCAAAGAAACATAGCCTTGTCCAATTAGCACTTCCACTCTCTCTTGATGGAGCGTACATAAATGCTGACCTAAGGTTCCCATTGCGATTGACACAACAGAGATTTGCTTGCATGGAAGTAAGGTGAAAGATACGTTCTATCAGCTCAAACGTAACAAGGATCCATTGTCCCATGATGTGAGTGACAAATGAATCATCATGGTGCACAACCTTAGATGTTTCCAACTAAGCATATTTTTGTCTTGCATTGAAGTAAAAAATCTGGACCAATTTCTCGTAGTATTTTCTTTTCAATTGTAGGTAATGTGTCCACCCTAACTTTTCAAAGTTTGAAAGGTATGAGAAATCAATAGCCTTTAAATACTCAAAGTCAATTATACGTCCGGGCATTACCTTTCTTTTGGCGAAATTGGCATTGAATTTCACAGCGTTTGATAGATGGGTGAAATTTTGTAAAAAGGAACTGACAACAGAGGTTGATGATGTTTCCGCATTAGAAAAGCCGCCTTCACCACTGTTGTGCATCACCTTTGTGCATTTGCTTCTATGACTCATCTTCCCTCTCTACGAAGATAGGATATTTTAAGGGAAGACTGCTGTTGCAAAGGAGGTTCTATAAGGAATTTGGAGGATTGAATCTTTTGTAGATGGTGGGAATTTGAAACAATAACTCACACGACTTGATATCAACTATTCATGCAATTCCATGCTAACCACACACGCGACAGTGGACATAAACTACTCACGCGATTCGGAAAAAATTTACTCACGCGGTTTCCATAACTAGTGACACGACTCCATAATACTCACGTGATTCGAAGTCAACTAGTCACGTAATTCCACAATAACCAGTCATGCGACTACATTTTCTACTCACACGGGTTTGTAATAATTACTCACGCCATTCCATAATAACTAGTAATGGGTCTCCATTTCTTACTCGTGGGAGTCGATATCAATTACTCAAGCTATTCAACAAAAACACACGGACGCCTTTCAATAATAAATAGTTGACGCCACTCCATATTTAATACTCACGGGAGTTGTTATCAACTACTCACGGGATGTGACAAAAGCATACCGATGCCCTTCAATAATAAGTAGTTGACGCCACTCCATATTTACTACTCACGGAAGTCGATATCAACTACTCACACTATTCGACAAAAACACACTGACGCCTTTCAATAATGAGTAGTTAATGCCACTCCATATTTACTAGTCACGGGAGTCGATATCAATTACTGATGTAATGGTAAATCTTAAAGGATGTTACAAACTGATATCCCTAAACACTTCGATGTAATCCTCTTAGTACTCATCACTTCCCTCGGTTATACCAAACGATGCAACCTGATATTCTCAGCAATCATAACCCTTGTCCATTTTTCTCTTGATATCCTTAATACCCTAAACCCTAACCCAACCCTTTATGAAACTCTTAAACGAAAATATTGTAAAACTATCTCTAGTTGTAAGATCAAGTAGTGAAGCTCAACTATCATGCAATGTCTTAGGCAAAGGCCGCATCTTCGAGTAAACCCAAAGTCGGTGACTATGGCCATATTTTTAACCCCAATGTTCAAGTTTCACCAACAAATATGGAAAAACCATAAGTTTTATGTGCACATTGGCAGAAAAATTGAATGTTTTGAAGGTAAAGGTGTCTTTAAGCTTTGATGAAGCATTTTCTGTTGCTAATTTAATTTTAGAAATTTCTTGCCTCTTAATAAAGTTTATATGATTGATGACTTTTCCATTGTTACACAATTTATGAAATTTTTAATGTGATTGGTCAATTGGGGGTTTATACAACTTGAACTTAGCATCAATACCTTTTTGTTTAATTTAACTTGATTTACAGATCTAATGACATAGGATAGATTTTGGTTAAATCTTCCAAAACGGCTTCTTCGGAAGCTAAGCTTGGGAAATTATGAATTTTTGGGGTTTGAAAATAGTAAGAAGCAGGAATTGTTTATTTGTTGTTTCTTCTCAACTTGATTTTTTTGGAGTTGAGGATGTTGGGACTTGGGAGGCTGGATGTGTGAAGACTAGTTGCTGGAGTTGATTGAAATCACTTAATGTTAAATATTTCTATGTGTTCTGTAAAGGGAAAGGTGAGTGGAAAGCTATGTCACTATAATTGTGGTTTACTAGGTTAGGCTTTTGTGATTATGGAAAACAACATATCTGATCATGTTCATATTGAAAAGGTAGTAAAAATAGAGCAATTAGACCACTTACTGCAATACATCATGGATATGACACATTTCTCAAAACATTCAATTATTATACCAAGCGTGGATATAAAACATATGGTATTTCCATATGTTGGTAAAACTTGAACTTTGGTGTTGAAAATGGTACAAACTGGGCAAGCACGGATTTACTTATGCACGTATATGTCACGACCCAATTTCCTGGGCCATGACCGGTGCATGAGCTCAATGAGCATAGCTCACTAAGCCCAAGCAAGCCTATCCCTTTACTCTTGTTCAACAAACATTATCATATCATGCATACGAACACATCTTTTCCCAAGAGTGAACATAGCCAAAACACAATGGCATTTTCAATAATAATATACATGTACTATACCAGTCATGTATTTAGCAATTTACATTGCATACACATATTCACATAGTTAGATTGTATTCACAATACAAAAAGACCCATTACTTCCAGTGAAGACATTTACAATAAAGGGGATTACTACCGAATGCCAGACACAAACCCAAGAGATGCACTATGAGACTCCTCGATCTAAGGTCCAACAATCTCCTGATCTGAAAATATGAATTTTTATAAAACGTGAATACAATACTCAGTGAGTGAATATTAGAAGAGAACAAGCAATCTCAATTAGAAAATTTGATAATCATGATGCACCAGTTGAAAATGAGACAGTTTTTTATCTAACTAATATTTAAACCCCTTTCCACTTACCCCGGGATTTGTTCTAGCTAGATAGCAAAATCGACAATTATCGCTGTAGTGAAATTTCTACTACAGCGAAGCGAAATCAAAACCCATCGCTACACGAGGGTTTCGCTCATCCGTACGAGGGTTTCGTTTTAAACCCTTTGTTTTTCTCAATTTAAGGCAATTCGCATACCATACAATCACACATATATACACAAAGACATGAGCAGTCACATATATACCACCAAGTCACCTCTGTCCTTGGTGGTAAAAGAGACATTTATCTAAGCACTTGTAGGCATTACGTATCGTCGTCCAAGCAAGCCCCTGGACAGTGAATTACGCTTCACCAAAGTTCACGGGTGATAATTTCCAGGAATCGTGGGCGTTACGTGTTGCCATCCCTACTTTGCTCAATTCTGAATTTCTAGGAAATCGTGGGCGTTACGTATCGCCATCCCCACTTTGCACACCATTACAAGCATGTGCATTTCCCACTTCGCACGTGCACGATTATATTGAATTCACATAAATTTCTTAGCCATACATATAAGCATCATATAGATGAGCAATATTAAACACAATCAAATTTCACATCAATAAAATAATATTTCATGAAAAGCTTGTTCCCATGGTACCCGTTCTTTTAAAATAAGGTTGAATAAAATCATTCAAGTATTTTATTCAAGTAGGTTCACATTTCCCAAAATCATTTTTGAGATGCAGATTCACTCACAGGTTTTTCGGGAGTCGAATTTGAGCGCTTCAACTGCTAATTCTCGAATGTGATTTTCTTGCCTTTATCCGAGGACTCACCACCTTGACAAATAGCACAATAATTTAATTACTATATTGGTGTTAATTAGGTATAAAATTAACCTAATTTCTATACGGATGCATAGAATACTCGATCAACCGCTTAAACGCGGTGTTGACCTAATTCGGTCAATTACCCGATAAATTGGTTAATGCGTCCGATTTGATTCCAAATTGCACCATTCTTTTTTCTAATACCTTAATTCACCATATACCATTTAAATAGTGCCAATTTCAGCATTAACACTTTTCCATTTCTTAATGGAAAAATTCAGCCATTACAGTGCATTAGCATTGTAATTTTTCCTATTTAACTTTTTCACCTTAAATTGTCATTTTCCAATTCATTTCATTTCAAATGAAATCATTTCATTTTCCAAACAAAACCTATGATATTCGGTCTTGAAAGATTCATGGGGAAAATCAAGTTTTTTCTTACTGTTTTGCTTACTAACATGCTAACTTATCTCTAAACACTAACATAGTCTAGAATCAAGCCAATCCAACATTAAATTGTCACGACCCAATTTCAGGGCCATGACCGGCGCAAGGACCCAATGAGCATAGCTCACTAAGCCCAAGCAATCCTATTTTCTCTTACTTTACTTACTGTATTCAACGTATACTCGTGTGAGGCATTCACACGTAATGCATCCTGTGTGCATACAAAGCCATTTAACAATGGCATTTTCAACATTTATATACATGCACTATACCAGTCATGTATTTAGCAATTTACATTACATACACATATTCACATAATTAGATTGTATTTACAATACAAAGGACCCAAGACTTCCAGCGGAGACATTTACCACAAAAGGAATCACTAGCGGATGCCAGACACATACCCAGGAGATGCGCTATGGGGACTCCTCGATCTAGAGCCCAACAATCTCTTGATCTGAAAACATGAATTTTTTTAAAAACGTGAGTACGAAACTCAGTGAGTGAATATTAGGAGGAACAAGCAATCTCATCAGAAGATTTGACAATCATGATGCACTGGTTGAAAATAAGGCCATTTTCAACTAACTAATATTTCAAACCCTTTTTCCATTACCCAGGAATTTGTTATGCATTCAAGGATTAAACATCCTTGAATTCACACTCATCATTCTATCAAAGTAGTAAATCGACGGTTGTTTACAAACCGTCACATAATAAGGGTTTCACAACCCGTACAATTTATATATGCATATGTACCACGTACAATTTAATTCACCAATTACTCTATCTCATTCATCGTCCCATCTTTTCCTCCACTCTATTATACTCTCAACTCATACATCATTACCGGCATTGCACTTCCCACTCCGCACATGCACGGTAGTAATTATCACACTCTTTATCATTCAACTGGCATTGCACTTCCCACTCCGCACATGCACGGTTGCATCAATTTCACCATAATTTATTAATAATGCATATCAGCGTAATACAAGGGTACACAGATTCAGTGCACTCAATTTCACATAATTTCTCAATAATACATATAGGCATCATGTTGATATACACAGATGCATGACAATCATATTTAACGTCATTGAAATATTTTCATCTTCAATTTCAAACAATTCGCATACCATACAATCACATATATACACAAATACATAAGCAATCATATACACTGCTAATATTCACTATCCTTAGTGGAAAAACATTTATCAAGGAACTTGGCAAGCAGTATCACTCAGCTTTGCCGCCAAGTTCTTGGGCAAACATTATTTGGTAAAGGGTATCACTCAACATCCCTTCCAAACTCATGGGCGGAAATCATTTGGTAAGAGGTATCACTCAGCATCCCTTCCAAATTAGTAGACAGAAATCAATTGGTAAGGGGTATCACTCAGCATCCCTTCCAAGTTCATAGACAGAAATCAATTGGTAAGGGGTATCACTCAGCATCCCTTCCATCTATAAGTCCCTTATCATCATTTGCTCATGGATAGGAGATCACACAACAATCCTATCCTCTATGAGCCCCAAATCATCATTCACACGTACGGTTATAATCATTACACAACATTATCTATCAATGCACAACATATATACATATATGCACACATTTTGGAACACAATCATTTGATCCAATTTATTATCAAACCCTACCCCTTAATTCAATTTAATTTATAATTAAATAATATTCGATTTCACACATATATACTCAAGGACATGAGCAATCATATATATACACAAACACCTTTATCTGAGCACTCGCAGGCGTTACGTATCGCCGTCCCTGCAAGCCCCTGGACAACAAATCACACTTCACCAATGTTCACGAGTGATAGTTTCCAGGAATCGTGGGCGTTACGTATCGCCGTCCCCACTTTGCTCAGTTCTCAAAATTTCTAGTAAATAGTGGGCGTTACGTATCGCCGTCCCCACTTTTACTCAGTTCTCAATTTCTTGTAAATAGTGGGCGTTACGTATCGCCGTCCCCACTTTTACTCAATTCTCAATTTCTAGGAAATAGTGGGCGTTACGTATCGCCGTCCCCACTTTTACTCAGTTCTCAATTTCTTGTAAATAGTGGGCGTTACGTATCGCCGTCCCCACTTTTACTCAATTCTTAATTTCTAGGAAATAGTGGGCGTTACGTATCGCCGTCCCCACTTTGCTCACCATTTCAGGCATGTGCATTTTCCTCTTCACACGTGCACGGTGGTAACACTTTCACAACACCTCTCAACCATACATGTAAACATCATCACAATGTACGCATTTAGCAAAATCAAATTTCACATCAATAAAATAATATTTCATGCCTTCATGCATACCACATAATATTATGCCTTCATGCATACCAAATAATTTCTATGCCTTCATGCATATCAAATAATTTCTATGCCTTCATGCATAACACATAATTTTATGCTTTCATGCATAACTCATATTTTTATGCTTTCATGCATAACACATACTTTTATGCTTTCATGCATAACACATATTTTTATGCTTTCATGCATAACACATATTTACCACATAAAATCATTTTTCTCAAAGGCTTGTTCCCGGCACGTATTTTTAAAAACTTTGGATAAATCATTTAATTATCCACATCAATACAATATGCATTTCCCAAACAATTTGAAATGCAAGTTCACTCACCTTCTCACAAATCCGGATTCCGGATGCTCTCGGATTAAAAATCCTCAATCACGATTTCCTTGCCTTTCTCGGACTTCTCACCACCTTAACACAGAATAAAATTAGGAAATTTACTATAATATCCCCAACTAATATAAACTAATTGAAATTGCTCACATATGATACTCAAAGGCAAAAATGCGTCCGATTATCACTTTAACGCGGTATTGCCTAATCTCGACCGATTACCCGATTAATCGGCTATTATGTCCAATTTGATTCCAAATTGCACCATTCTTTTTCTCATAGCTTAATTCACCCCACATCATGTAATTGATGCCAATTTCAGCATTCAATATTTTCCATTTCTTTATAGAAAATTTTGGCCAATACAGTGCATTAGCACTGAAAATTTTTCTACTACATTTTTCACTTGAATTTGTCATTTTCTAATTTCTTTCATTTCAAATGAAATCATTTCATTTGAAATGAACCAATTTCTCATGCATTCTCTACACCCTAGGTTCGGCCTAATGAAGAATCACCATGTCAATCAATTTCTTTCTTTCATTTTTGTCCATAATCATGCTTAACTACCTTTAAACACCAACATAGCTTAAATTCGATCCAATCCAACATCAAATCCATACTCATACCCATTTTTCAGAATTCATTCCATCATGATATCTCAATATTCAAGCATGGAAATCAAGAACAAAAGCATAGGTAAGCTAGGGTTAGAGGAAATCTAAAGAAAAGTTACCTTTGTTTTGCTTGAATCTTGAAAAACACTTGAAATCTATGGATTTTTGTCTAGGTTTTATGGTTTTCCCCTTGGTTCATCTTTTCTTCCCTTCAATTCTGGTGGGTGCCGACTTTTAAGAGAGAAAATGAGGGCTAAGGCTGATTTTTATGGCCTTTATAATAAAATAAACAACTTTGCCACATGGCATCACGCCATTGGCCCGTTTTAATCTTTTTTTGACTTTTTCTTCCATTTATCCTCCACCACTTGATCAATCCAGTCAAAGTCTGATCCAAGGTTGATCATGGCTGGAAATAATGGTTCTGGTGATGGAAAATTACGGTTTTACCCCCGGGATGGCAAAATTACAATTTTGCCCCTATACTCCGAAATGTACCGGAATTTCATTATTTTCACTATCCAACCTCCAATAACACTAATATAAATCAATATTAACCAAATGGGACAAAATCCTTTCAAAAAAAATTCCCGTTTAGCACTCCGGTGGCAAAATTACCATTTTACCCTTGTACTCCAAAAACACTGAGAATCACCATTTTACACTGCTAAACATCATTTTATGATTATGGGATCATAACTGTATGTCATATAATTATTTTTTTTTGTCCAATGTGATCAAATTTTGGCTAAAATCTCCATAAATCAACAAATGAGAAAATGACCGTTTTGTCCCTAACCGGTCAATTTTCTCGATTGACTCCAAACTGGACCTTGAACTCTGAATCACTATTCTGACCTATTCTGTGGGTCTTAGAATTTTGAAATTCCTCTTAGAATTTCTATTAAACTAGTTGAAGCTCGATTTAACTTAATTGTACCATTAGGTACAATACTGGCTTTTCAACCAATTAGACAGGGTCTCACATAAATCCTCATCCATACCCATTTTTTAGAATTCAATTCATCATGATATCATGCCTCTCAACCATAGAAAATGGAAACAAATGCATGGGTATTGTAGATCATAAGCAAAAGTGAAGAAATATTACCTTTTTCACTTGATTTTCCTTGACAATCACACTTTTCTTTTGATTTCCACCTAGGTTTTCTTGTTTTTCTCCTTGTTCTCTTTTGTTTTCCTTTGAATCTGGTGTGTGCTGAACTTAGAGAGAGAAAATGGGTTTTAATAGCTGATTTTTAGGCTTTAATAATAATATAACCTAACTTGCCACATGACGTAGTGCCATTGGCTCGTTTTTAACCTTTTTTGACTTTTTTTCTTTTTTTCTTATAAAATTTTCCACCACATGATTAGTCAAAGTCAAGATGGGAATAAAAGATGACCATGGCTAGAAAAAATGTTTTGGTGGTGAAAAATTACGATTTTACCCTTATACTCCGAAATGTACTGGAATCACATTATTTCTACTTATCAACCCCAAATAACACTAATATTGATCAATATTAATCAAATGGGGCAAGAATCTTTTCAAAAAAATTCCTGTTTAGTCCTCTAGTGACAAAATTACCATTTTACCCTTGTGCTCCAAAAATACCGAGAATCATAATTTTTCACTGCTAAACACCATTTTATACTCCAATAATCATAATTATATTTCATATAATTATTCTTGGTCAAATGTGATCAAATTTTGGCTAAAATCACCATTTTATCATCAAATGGTAAAATGGCCATTTTGTCCATAATCGGTCAATTTTCCCGATTGACTCCAAATTGGACCTTGAACTCTGAATCATTATTCTAAGTCATTCTGTGGGTTTCAGAATTTTGAAATTCCTTTTAGAATTTCTATTTGAGCTACTTCAAGATTCGATTTAACTTAATTATACCACTAAGTACAATACTGGCTTTTAATAAATTCGACAAGGTCTCACAATATACACCTTCAAAGGGGAAAACATAGTATGTAAGTACTAAAAAGGTAATCTTCCTTTAACATTGCTTTATATTGTTTGTTTGATATATTTTTAATCCGTTTGGTCAATCTATAGTTTATGCAACTTGAACTTAGCATCAATACCTTTTTGTTTGATTTAACTTGATTAACAAATCTAATAACATAGGATAGATTTTGGTTAAATCTTTTAAAGCGGCTTCTTCGAAAGCTAAGCTTGGGAAATTATGGATTTTTGGGGTTTGAAAATAGTGTTAAGCAGGAATTGTTTCTTTGTTGTTATTTTCAACTTTATCCTTTGGGAGTTGAGAATGTTGGGACTTTGGAGGCTAGATGTGTGAAGACTGGTTGCTGGGGTTGATTGACATAACTGAATGTTAAAGATTTTTGTGTATTTTGTAAAAAGAAAGGTGAGTGGAAGGCTATGTCACTATGACTGTGGTTTACCAGGTTAGGCTTTTGTGATTATGGAAAACAACATATCCGATCATGTTCATATTGAAAAAGCAGTAAAAATAGAGCAATTAGACCATTTAATGTAATACATCATGGAGATGACACAGTTATCAAAACATTCAATTCTTTTACCAAACGTGCATATAAAACAAATGGTATTTCCATATATTGCTAAAACATGAACTTTGGAGTTGAAAATGGTACAAACTGTGCAAGCATGGATTCACTTATGCACGTATACACCTTCAAAGGGAAAAACATACTATGTAAGTAGTTAAAAGGTAATCTTATTTTAACATTGCTTTATATTGTTTGTCGATATATTTCTATCATATTGTTTTCTGACAATTCGCTGAATATGTGCTTTAACTTTCATGTGTTTAGGGTCACTTCTGGTCAATTGTTTAAGGTAATCAATTCGATATATTGTGCGTTAACTGGTGCTTCTGGTTGGGTTATGAGTGGATATTATCCATGATTATTGGCTGACTGTTCTTTAGAGAACATGACTGTATATGGTGAAGACTGTTGGTTCAAAGGGGGTTTTATACTCCATTTGTATATGGTGGGAATTTGAAATAATAACTCATGCGAAACTATTTTCTACTTATATGATTTTATAATACATACTCACGTTGTTCAACAGTAACTAGTAATTGGACTCCATATACAACTCACACGAGTCGATATCAACTAGTCATGCGACTCAACAAAAAATAGGAATGTGCCTCCGTAATAACATGTTACGCGAATCCATAAATCACTCACGCGATTCGATGTCAACTAGCAATGCAATTTCATAATAACCAGTCATGCGATTCGATGTCAACTAGTAATGCAATTTCACAATAACCAGTCACGCGATTCCATTTTATAGTCACATGATTTTCCCATAAATACTCATGCCATTCAACAAGTAACGCGACTCCATATATAACTCATGTGAGTCGATATCAACTAGTCACACGGTTGGACAAAAAATAGTAATGCGCCTCCGTAATAACATGTTACGTGAATCGAAAAATCACTCACGCGGATGTCAACTAGTAACGCAATTCCATAATAACCGGTCATACGATTCCATTTTATAGCCACACAATTTTCCCATAAATACTCATGCCATTCAACAAGTAACGCGACTCTATATATGACTCACGTGAGTCGATATCAACTAGTAACACAATTCCATAATAACCAGTCACACGATTCCATTTTATAATCACGTGATTTTCCCATAAATACTCACGCCATTCAACAAGTAATGCGACTCCATATATGACTCATGCAATTTGATATCAACTAGTCATGCGGCTTGACAAAAAATAGTAAAGCGCCTCCGTAATAACATGTTACGTGAATCCATAAATCACTCACGTGATTTGATGTCAACTAGTAACGTAATTCCATAATAACCAGTTACGCGATTCTATTTTATAGTCATGTAATTTTCCAATAAATACTCATGCCATTCAACAAATAACGTGACTCCATATATTAATCACATGATTCGATATCAGCTAGTCATGCGCCACGAGAAAAATAGTCACTCACTTTTATAATAAAAGTTACATGACTCCATAAAGTACTCATGCCATTCGATAACAACTTGTAATGCAATTCCATAATAACCACTCAGGTGACTCCATTTTCTACTCACGGGATTTTACAATAAATACTCATGCCATTCCATAATAACTAGTAACAGGACTCCTTATATTACTCACGGGACTTAGCATATCAACTACTCACGTGATTCGACAGAAACTAGTGACGCGCTTCAATAATAACTAGTAAACGCTAGTCCATATTTACTACTCACGTGAGTCAATATCAACTACTGATGCGATGCTAAATCTTAAAGGTTCACGCGATCCATATTTAGTAGTCACCTCATCCAAGTCTATTAGTCACGTGATTCCATAATAACTACTCAAGTGATTTAAAATTGAGTACTGGCCTCACTCCATCTCAAATACTCACGTGAATCAATATCAACTGGGGACGCGATTCCAATAGCTTCATTTACGCAATTCAATATCAACTGGTTACAACCCTATGTCACGCAATGCAATTCAACATGTCATATAGGCTGTAAAGTAAGCAGGGTTGGCATATACAGATGCATGAATGCTGGCATGTAAATTGTGTAACAAAGCAAAAGACTTTATGATGCAAATAAAAAACAAACAAGGAAAGAAGAAACAATATTGTTCTTATTTTACTCGTATGCTTATAACAGCAATGAATACATAACTGTTCTTATTATAATTTTTCTTTGTTGTTAATTGAAACAACAAAGAATACAAAGAATAATATGTAAATGATAGAACAAAGAATAATATGGACATGATACGGAACAATGTTATTTACAGATTGAAAAAGAATAAACAAATAAATAAATTTAACAACATATGTTGTTTGCAAAAATCTCAAGGGTAAATTTTTTTCGAATGCCCTCTATCGCGTTTGCCTTCAGTGTTTAACCATTTGACTAGATGAACCACTTTAACGAAGCGATAACCCAATCCTCGCAACTCATCGAATCTTACTGTACCGGGGTCTTTGCTTTTAAATTATACCTCATTGGCGTCAAAGGTCACTTTTGATGACCCAAGCTGAAAAGGTACCCAGATTGGTGGCATATAATTGGAAACAATGATGTTAGTGGACTCATCTACTTATCACGCAAGGCAAATTTCTATGCTTCGTCCCGACTGTACGATGAGTCCACTAACATCATAGTCCATTTCAGCAAGTTGATGTGCACTACTACCTAGTGGCTGTCGAAATAGCACGATACGAGAATTGAGTCAACCTCATGGCATGGCAAATCTCGTAGAGGACTTAAACCCCTTGCATACTGAAGAACATGGTCTGGCATTACCACCTCACTCAGGTTGAATGCCTTCTCGTTAGGGGAAGGCTTCATTTCTTTGCTCAGACCCATCAAAATAAGTTGTCAATTACGTTACGAACAATAGTTAGATGCAATTAACTAATGCACATACCTTACATTTGAATAATTACAACTCACTAAAATATGATATACTTACATAGAAGGTGGTGTCAACAATACATATTCTCTGCTTGTACTGTTGTGGATGGTGCTTGCACGCCCGCTTCCACAACACGTGAATGCATGCATCAATTTGTCGGTTATCCATCAACTCTGTTGGCATCTCTAATCGTCTAAAAAAATAAAGGCCCTTTTACCTTTCGATGCCTAGAATGTTAACCCTGCATATTTATTTTATAATAATACAAATGTCAAAAGACTATGAAATAAATACACTAGAATTGTAAACACAACAATATCTTATATTATTTTCATTTGACCTAACTTGCTCATTTTTCATGAAGGCCTCATATATGTCTTTCAATTTGTCCTTTGCTTTGCGCTAGACCAATAGTGGGTTCATGTATGAGCTTCGAAGGTATTTGCTGGCTAAGGTCACATGTGCATCTTCGGGCTCAGGTCGAGGTGGAGCCTTAGTAGAAGGTGTGATCTCACCTTACAAAAGGGCCTCTGGTTGAGTTGGGACAGAAGCAAGACGCGTGGAAGTTGTAGCTCGACTACTCACAGGAAAAGGTATGCATTGAGAATGTTGGGTTGCCTTTGCTGGAGATGGGATAGGTGTAAGATGATGTTCGATCGGGGCAGCGAAAGGTGAGTTTCGAGCTGATGCAAATGACTGATTTATGCCACTACATCCTCAACATCAACCCCAATCTCGTTGCTTTCTTTGTTGCATGCACCATCTTTTTCACCCATCAATTATGTGAGGCCTCAACCTCTATAGACCCGTAGATAGAATTTTTGCATACTTAAAATACCTCGAAAAATTTTTCAAAAGGATCGGTATTGTACATAGTGGTACAATCAAGTGGATCTAAACCTCGAACTAGTTTTAATAGAGATTCTAAGATGAATTTGAGAATTCTAAAACTCACAGAATTATTTAAAAGGGTGATTGGGAGTTTGAGGTCCGATTTGGAGTTAATTGAGAATATTGACTACTTAGGGGCAAAATGATCATTTTGACACTCAAGGACAAAATGGAAATTTTTAGAAAAAAAATTTGACCATAGATGACTAAGATGGATCAATTGGAGTATAATATGAGGTTTAACAATGAAAAATTTTAATTCTTGGTATTTTTGGAGTATAAGGGTAAAACGGTAATTTTACCACTTTGAGGGCAAAACCATAATTTTTCACCACCAACACTTGTCAAGACCAAGGGATTTTATTCAACATGGAAATGAATAAATATGAGAAATTGTGTGGTGGAGAATTAAAGAATTAAAAAAATAAATATTTAAATTATGGACCAATGAGAAAGTGTCACATGGTAAACTTTATTATTTTATTATTTAGCCATAAAAATCAGCCCATAAACCCCCATTTTCTCTCACCATATTTAGCCAAGCAAGGGGAAAAGGAAACCAAAGGAAAAACAAAACCCTAGGAGGAGAAAATCAAAGGGAAAATGTGAGAATTCAAATATTCAAGCTAGAAAAGGGTAAAGTTTCTTAATTTAGTTTGTGATCTATATTACCCATGCTTTATATTCTTATTTCCATGGTGGAATAACATGTTTTCATAATGGGTTTGATGCTGACCAAATGGGTATGGTGAAGAAATGATGTTGAAATTGGTTTGATTTTTAGGTATGTTAGTGTTTTTAGGTGACTAATGGTGTGTAGCATGAAAACAAGTGAAGAAAACCACAAAATCTTTGCTATCCTTCAATGGTCAAATGTCCCATGTTGTGTGTGTATGGTGGATTGATTTTGTTTCAAGAGAAATTGATTAGAAAATGATGATTTATGGTGAGAAAATTAAATTGGAAAATTTTAGTGATAATGCACCATTATGGCCAAAATTTCCATGAAGGAATGTGAAGTTGATTAAGCTGAATTTTTGGGTTATTTGGTTAATGTTGAGTGATTTGAAGTATTAGAAAAAGAATGGAGTCATTTGGAGCTAAATTGAACGCGTTGGCCATTTAATCGAGTGATAGGCCGAATTAGGTCAATACTGCGTTTAAACAATATACGGACAATTTATAATTCATATTATGCAATTAGTAGTCTAAATTAGTTTATTACTATTTAGTACCAATGCGGTGAATTTCTTGATTGTGCAATATGTCTAGGTGGTGAATCCTTTAACAAAGGCAAGGAAATTGTACCCAAGGATTTGTAGTCGAAGTACCCAAATTTGACTCCCAAAAATTTGTGAGTGAATTTGCATTTCAAAATGGTTTTGGGAATATGAAGGTATTTGAATAAAATGGTTGAATGATTTTATTCAACTTTCTTTAAAAAGAACGGGTACCATGGGAACAAGCTTTTAGTGAAATATTATTTTTACTGATGTGAGATTTGGTTGTGATGAATCTATGTACCTTTATATTACGTTGATATGCATTATTAATAAATTTGGTGAAATTAATGTAACCGTGTACGTACGGAGTGAGTAGTGCACATGCCTGTAATGGTGTGCAAAGTGGGAACGGCGAAACGTAATGCCCACTATTCCTAAAAACTCAGAGTTGAGCAAAATGGGACAGCGAAACGTAACACCCATGATTTCCAGGAACTCTCACGTGTGAACTGTGGCGAAGCACTATGCTCTACCCAAGGGCTTGTAGGGACGACGATACGTTATACCTACGAGAAGTCTGATAGTTAGCTTTTTACCACCAAGGACGGTGAAGACTAGGCGGCGTATGTAATTGCACGTGATTTTATATATATGCATGAAATAATGTGCATGATGAAAAATGTGATTTGTATGGTATGTGAAACCCTTGTTCGGTGATGGTTTGTGATAAACCGTTGATATTGCTTTCTTACTAGAATGATTGGTGTAAATTCATGGTTGCCTTAACCTTAAATGTAGAATAAATTCCAGGTCAAGTGGGAAGGGTTTAAATATTAGCTAGATCAAAATTGTCTCGTTTCAAATCAGTGCATCATGACTATCAAAATTCCTGGCTAATATTACTTGTTCCCTTCTGATGTTCGCTCATTGAGTTTTGTACTAACAGTTTTAAAAATTCATGCTTTCAGATTAGGAGACTGTTGGATCCTAGATCGAGGAATCCCGTAATTCATCTCATGGGTAGGTGCTCGGCATTCAATAGCTATTCTCTTTTTCTTTTGTTTCCATTGGAAGTCACGAGTCTTTTGCTATGTGAATACGTGTATGCAATGTAAATTGCTAAAATACATATCTTGAATAGTACATGTATATTGTTGTTGATAATGCCATCGTGGATTGGCCATTTTCATACTAATTGAGAATACATATGGCCGTATTGGTTGACAAAGTATTTGGTAAAATAAATGGAATAAGCTTGCTTGAGCTTGTTGAGCTACGCTTATTGGGCTCATGGGCCGATCATGGCCCGAAAATTGGGTTGTGACAAATCGAGCCTGAACAATTGAAAAAATCAAACACATTAGAACTGTATACATCATACATGTTATAACCCACGTAATGGAAAACATAAACGCTCATACCTCAAAATGGTCGATCAGTCGACCGACAATTCGATCATCCACCCCTTTTAGTGACTACTCGATATGCTGATGCAATGACTGCATCTGCGTCTGCATCGCGTGCTGGATCTCCAGCTGCATTGCTTGCTGGATCTCCAACTACATTGCTTGCATCTGCATATGCATATCCGTCTGCAAGAACTGTAGGTCTTTCTTCCACTTTGTCTACATCCATTGTAGCCTCGCTTAATGCTCGTAGTCTTTTGCGGACTCACCAGTGGGTTGCACACCTCACCATCAGGGGAAACAGTAGAAGCAGGAGGAGAAGCAAGATGATGGGCAGCATGAAGACGAAGAGGAGGAAAATCAAGGGCCTCAGCAAGACTCGGGGCCTCAGCAGCAGCGAATTGGGAAGAGACCTCCTTATCCGCGATGCGTCTTCGCTTAACGCCTCGTACTGCCTTACTTTTCGCTTTATGGTCTAGTTTCCTCCTCCTTTGTTGGGGACCGAATTTTGTCCAACCATCCAACTTCCATAATGGCACGTATTGTTGCCCCTCAGAGATGTTGACCTCAATGTCACCTAGTACGCAATCAACATCTCTTCTGCAGTTGGCTCTAACGTCCTCACCGCACACAATTGCACCAAAACATACATTGCCATTAGGTATAACCCTAGCTACCCTATGATAATAAAAATAAAATTTTATTAAATACAAAAATATGGTTTCTTTACTTACATTCCCTTCTTCCTCCAAAGTTGTAATGTTAGCGTGGAAGCCTACAAGCCTCTTGTCACATTACCATTTTAGCATTCTTGGCAAAACCTGTCCTGATTGGCGCTGCCTTCCAAATAGGCTTCGAAATACAAGAATTGCTTCCAACGCCCAAAACTGCACATCAAATGTCAAACATTTTTAACTCACCTCATAAAATCTTATGCGAAAAGAATTTACCTCATAAAAACTTATGTGACAAGAATAATGATAAACAATAGGGTATGACACACTACTTGAAACACCCAAATAAATTTGTAGATGTGGTAGCGTTTTTTCTCCGCTACTCCTACAGTAAGAGGTTCAAAGCCCTTCGTCAAGTAATCTACAGTCAGACTCCAAACATAAGTGCCCTATGGGAACGCGTTCCATTCCTCGATGTTCTCCACCAGCGACAGCAACCGTGGAACCACTGCTTGTCTGTAGTCTTGACTGAATAAAACGTTTTGGCCCATCAAGACGAGGGCCATCTTGGTTGCATCTCCCTCCTGTTGAAACTGGCCTCCATTAAATGTATCTAAAACTTTTTGAATCTTCACCTCATTATCCTCTCCCTAATAATGCAGGTGAATTTCTCTAGGGACGGCCTCGTATCGATTGACAATAAGGCCTGGTAGGGCACCGAACTTAAGCCTTGTCACGAGGCAGAACTCTCTCTTTGAAAACCGAGCCATTGTTCTGCCTATGGCGAATCATAGCTAGCCCTCGATGGCATCCGATTCATTTATTCTGCGCAGCATTAGGTTGTGCACGAGACTCGCATAGAATAAACTTTTATCAGCTTCAACGTCCATTGTGTGCCCAAAACATGTTCCCTTCAACCTTTACAACTCATTGACTTTGGACATCATCTCCTGTATCACATGGAGCTGCGACCACTTATAGTGGATGTTAATGCCCGCATTGAACCCCCACTGCTGCCTCGACACACAAAGCATAGATTCAACATTATCATGCTCTATTCCTGTGCTGCCCATTTGCAACATACAATAGATCACCTTCCCATTTTAGTCATGTTAATACTATCATTGTAGATTAACAAAAAAAACAAGAAGAATTTCTCAGAAATAGCCCTCCTCATAAGTTCACTCATAAAATAACCCTAACAATAATTTTAATTGTTTTTAGATAGCCCTGGACCAGAATAATTAATGTAAGTGCCGAACATGGATTATTAAGCGAATCAACATGTACATATTAAAACATTATAGTTGATCCAAAATAATACAAAATGAACACAATGTCTATCATGCAATGCCATACAAATAAATTTCGTGCAGTTATGACATTTGTGCAATTCCATCGAAAAACAGTCACGTAATGCCTTTTAATTTAGTCATGCAATTATGAACATTAAATTATGCAATAATCTATAAACAAGTGACGCACTGATATAAACCTATTAACCATTCACGCAATGTAAACCCTATTCAATCATGCACACCCTAACCCCATGCCATCCACTCATGTTGTCACGCAATGACCTATCATTATGTCACGTAATCACATTTCAAACGCTCATGCAAAGTTAAACCCTAATGCAATCACGCACACCCTTAGTGAGCCCATGCCAAAATCTAGTCATGCACAACAAGTAAGCAAGCCCTCAGTCACCTTCAACCCAATTCCTACCAAAGGGTCGTAATGCATACATATCAACCAGTCACACGATGCCGATCACCTTTCAACCCCATCAACACCAACAATACCACATTCACCTCGTTATTCAACCATTTCAAATGACAAGAATATCAATATGAACAACCAATATGTATAAGTTTATGCTAAAAAACCAAAACCCTCAACATAAAGAATAACCATTTCTCCACATGGTTCAAAGAAAAAGACTACTTTTCTTAACTAAAATAAAATAAAATAAATATTATACCTTTCTCCCCGTAATGTCAAATTCCTCTCACTACTAAGTATGTGAAGTACCTTTATGCGAATAACAACCACTCCAAAATGGTCCTACAACTGTAAAAATGCTCGAAAGTTTAACTGTTGAGGAAGTATTGACAAAACTACTTTGAGGAGATATACGGTCTGTCTTTGAGAACTAAGGAATTGTAGACCACATATAAACATACTTTACCCATTGAAACATTTCAGGTTGAGGCATAGACCCAAATAGATGGGTCAGTTTCATTAAGGACAATTTCGTCCAAAGGTGATTTCTTTTGTCTAAAAACACTTAAAATTATGGAGAGGTCTATTCTCGGAAACACCTTATGCATGGGGCCTATTTAAGAAAAGTACTCTTTTTATTATGTTTCTATTTTTGAATTTTTTCCTGGTTTGATCCAACTTGCTATTTTTTTTATTTTTATTTTTTGTTTATGGGCTTGTTAGCCTAAAGGATAATTGCTTTCACCCATTTATCTCATTGAGTTATAAGTCCACTTACCTTTAAGACCCAAGAACAACCAAAATAAAATAGAAAAAATAAATAAATCTAATGGAATAAAATCAAAATAAATAAAACTAGATTTAAATAAAATATAGGACTAATCTCAGACAAATATGGTGTCTACACTTATATCCTATCTATTAATATGTTATATGAATATATTATAACATTAATATATTTAATTTATATTTAAACATTACTATATATTTATTATGATGAAATAATTTTTTAGTTATCATTATTATATAAACAAAATTTGTAATTTACAAAACTTATAAAATTACTAGCATTACATTTATACTTACATTAATAGAACACATTAAAGCATTACTATTAGTGATAATAACTATTAACAACCTTTCATTTATATGTACAAATAAGAACGTAATAGAGGTAATAACTATATCTTATAAGTTGTTTGAAATATTTGTTTTTGGTTTTTCAAGCTGTTGCTCAAAATATTAGTGTTTAGTTATTTAAATTTAAATTTTTTATTGTTTGTTTGTTTTTATAAATTTAATTATTAGTGAATTGTATGGATGATAAGTATAATTTATTATTACATACGGGTACGAGTATGGGTTCGGGCAATTGGGTATTGATAACTCTATTATATAAAGTTATTTTTACACATTTTAAGGGTTTAAATAGTTAGATCTTTGAGATTTTAGGTGTGAATTTTAGCATTTTAGGTGTTTTTCTAATTTAAGTTTGATTACTTGTTAAGTGGTTAATTTAAGTTATTTTAATTAAAATTTATGTTATTTTGTTTTAAATTACTTTAAGAGTAGTATTGCTAGTTTCTCTTATTGCTTTTGTAAGAAATTTGATGAAAAAGGCTCATTTGATGAAAATCTGTGTAAGTATGGTGATGGCTTCATTCATATATATTTTTGTATTTTGACCATACCTCTCTCTAAAAACCTCCAAATAAGATGATTCTTGAACCACTAGAATTTTAAGAAGAAGAGCTATAATGTTTATGTTTACCAATTCACCTAGTTCTAATCAGATCATGGTCAAAATATTTGTCTAACTCGGAGCACTACAGCAGTATGTATGGATTGAACATGAAGTAATATTTAGAGTATATCCTTCAATCCAGAAGTCCAATTGAATGTTTCTTAACTCATTGGAAAGATAACAGACAAGGCTACAACTTTTTGGTTTACCATTTTTCTTATTTTGGAGCAGATCATGGTGAAAATCATGTTTGAAGTTGATAAACCGCCATAGCACTAGGAGAACAAGGTTGTAGCATTGGTGAAAGGAAGCTCACCATACGATTTTCCAGAGAGCTTAGTGCTGCAGCGTTGGAGAAGTAGTGACATAGTGCTAGGTGATTTTCCAAAAAATAAAAAAGTTTGTCAGGATTTTGGAAATTAGGTTATTTAGAGCCTATTTAAGGGACATTTTTTAGAGATTTTAAGAAAAAGGCAACAAACAACTATTCTGGAGATTGGGAGCCAAGAACAAAGCAAGAAAATAAGAGAATTGGAGGGAGAATCAAAATCACAAAGCTCCAATTATTAGTTTTCTCTCTCTACTTTTGCGTTTTTCTTATTTTCTTTACTTATATTAATGGCTAATTTTCTTTAGATGAAGTTTTTATTAGATATTATGAGCTAAATTTATTTTTCTAGGATTGCAATTGAACTCACATGTAATCTAAACTTCTAATCTTTTTCTTGCTTATCTTTAATGGGATTTGAATTGTATATTCCAATTTATTCTTGATGCTTTTAATTGCTTGATCATCAATTAAATTGATTTAGGAACCTAAACAAACTTGAGAAAGGGAGTTTTGTGTAGACTAAAATATGATAGCGTATGATCATATTAATTGATTTGCGTATAACATAGGGATATACCTATGGGCCTAATGTAGCTAGATTAGAGCATGAGCTTAATGAGTTTATTTTAATTTCAATTCATACAGGGATATAGTATTTTGGTTAAAGTAAACATTTTTATAAGATGAGACGGGAGACCTTTATAAATAATTAAGGATTTTAGGTTAGCAATTTAACCCATTGAAATAAGTTAAGGAAGATAGTTAAGATTTAGATAAAGTGTGAAGGATATTGTAATCCTAAGCTTGTTTGATTTGATTTTTACTCAAGTTATTATTACTTTCATTTTTCTTTTTAGTTTAAATTTATATTAATTATTTTTAATTAATCAATTAATTCTGATTGTTTGAATAAAATTAAATTGTTCTAATTTTAATGCATAGTAAAATTTTAGATTAATTCTCTGTGGGATCGATACTCTGCTTGCTTATATATTACCTATTTGATACGTATACCTGCATAGTAGAATTTTAACTGACAAGTTTTTTGCACCGTTGCTAGGAAAGAGTTTCTAGAATTTTTTACTAATACCAATACCAAGCAATTTTAGTCTTAATTCAATTTATTTTTGGGTACTTTTGATTGAGGTGATGAATTATTATAACCATCAGTAGGCATTTGAATAATTCGTCCCTAGGAGGTTTGCAAGTGATTATGAATTGGCTATAAGTGTTTTGGCCTCCCAAATAGATGCTTTGTCTCAAAGAATTGACAGTTGGGGTGTTAATGTTTTTCAAAGTCTTTTTATGACATGGGAACTTTGTGGAGATAGGCATTCAAGTGATTGTTGTCCAACTTATTATGAATCAATGCAATTAATGGAAACTTCAATGGGCAGTAAAACTGTCACGACCCAAATTTTTGAGTCATGATCGATGCAAGGGCCCAATGGGCGTAGCCTATTAGGGCCAAGCAAGCCTCTTTACGTAATCTTGTATACTATTCCATCAATTATACATTACCGTTACTAGACCACAATTTATGATTTGCAACTAAACGTGCTTCTGTAGCATAACATGGACACCCAATATGTACATTAGTATGATTCCAAAATAGCGTTATTCATTGCCATCTCATAATGGCATCATCAATCCAATTTATACATGCATTGTTTACGAATTAAAGCTTAGCAATTTACAGCTAATATACATATACTCATGAATGGGACTTATGACGACCAGCGGTGTCAAGCCCAGCCCTAAAATATCTGTCATGTCATTTATATATTTGACATCACATATGTATACTACAATATCTCAAAAAAATAGATAAAAGCCGGCATTGTACTTAGAAGTACAAATAAGTCGATTTATACCTCAAACTACTTAGAATAGGGATTTTAAAGTGAAATTGGGAATTTCACAGTCCAGAGATGACTTAAAATGGCGATTTAGAGTTCGAGGGCCGATTTGAAGTCAATCGAGAATATTGACCGATTTGAAGTCAATCGGTCATTTTGCCACCCAAAATTTAAATTTGGCTATTTGATGAAAATTTTGATCAAGTTAATCATTTGAAGTATAATATGAGGTTTAGCAGTGAAAATTTTTAATTCTCGATATTTTTGGAACATAGTGGCAAAACGATAATTTTGCTACTAGAGGACAAAACAAGAATTTTTAAAAAAGATTTTGACCCTATTTGATTAAGATTGATCAATTAAAGTGTAATTTAAGGTTGAAAAGTGAAAAAAATGTAATTTTGATACATTTCGGAGTATATGGGCCAAATCGTAATTTTTCCACCTCGAGGGCAAAACGGTAATTTTTTGCCCTCAACACTTGTCAAGACCAAGGGATTTTATTCCTCATGGAAATGGATAAATATGAGAAATTGTGTGGTGGAAAATTCAAGTGAAAAAGTCAAATGATTAAAATATGGACCAATCATGACATGCCATGTGTCAATCTTTTAATTATTTAATATTTTCCTTATAAAAGGTATAAAAATTAGCCCATTTCTTCTCATTTCACTCCCATAGTCGACCAAAACCAGAACAAAAGAGAAAGAAAGGAAACCAAACCCTAGGTGGGAAAAATCAAGGGGAAATTGTGAAAATCTAAGGAATCAAGCAAGGTAAAGTGAAAATTCTTTATTTTCACTTGAGATCTACAATACTCATGCTTTTTTTTTCTCATTTCCATGATTGAAGTGCATGTTTTCATGATGAATTAGTGGCTGGCCGAATGGGTATGGTGGGGAATTAATGTTGAAGTTGGCTTGATTTAAAGTTATGTTAGTGTTTTCGATTAATTAGTTATGTGTAGAGTGAAAACAAGTGAAGAAAATTTCATAAACTTTGGTGTCCTTCAATGGCCGAATATCTTATGTTATGTGGGAGTGATGGATTTGATTTTCTTGCGAGTAAATTGGTTGAGAATTGATGGTTTATGGTGTCAAAATCAAGTAAGAACAATTTTGGTGTGAATACACCAATCTTGGTCGAATTTTCCATGAGGGATTGTGAGGGTGTTAATGCTGAAATTTTGAATATTTGGCTTGTATTTGGTGACTTGAAGTATTAGAAAATAAATGGTGTCATTTGGCGTTAAATTGGACACAATGGCCATTTAATCGAGTAATAGGCCAAATTAGGTCACACCGCGATTAAGCAATATTCGGACAATTTTTGCATTTCATAACATGCATTAGTGGTCTAAATTGGTTTATTACAATTTAGGGGCAATGTAGTAAATTTCTTGACTTTGTACTGTGTTAAGGTGGTGAGTCCTCCGAGAAAGGCAAGGAATTGCACTCGAGGATTACTAGTCAACGTACCTAGAATTCGGTTTCCAAAAACTGTGAGTAAACATATTATCGTCTTTATTATCTAGAGTAGATTTTATTCAATTTGATGATTTTATGAAAAATCATTTTATTTGGTAAATTGCTTTTTTAAGAGAAAAATGTGAAATTTATAAAATAAAATGAATTTTTATAAATTGATTTGAAAATCGGGCAATGGTTGTGAAATTAGAGTAATTGGAGACATTTGTTGTATTATAAATTATTGTGAGACCCTGTCCAAGTTGATAAAAGTCGGTATTGTACCTAGTGGTACAATTAAGTTAAATCGAGCTTCAAATTAGTTTAATATAAATGCTAAGAAGAATTTCAAAATTTTGAAACCCATAGAATAGCTCAGAATAATGATTCGGAGTTCAAGGTTCAGTTTGGAGTCAATCGAAAAAATTGACCGGTTATGGACGAAACAGTCATTTTCCCATTTGATGATTTAATGGAAATTTTAGCCAAAATTTGATCACATTGGATCAAAAATAATTTTATGAAATACAGTTATGATTATTGGATTATAAAATGATGTTTAGCAGTGTAAAATTGTGATTCTCGGTGTTTTTGGAGCACAAGGGCAAATTGGTAATTTTGCCACAGAAGTACTAAACGGGAATTTTTTTGAAAGGATTTTGTCCCATTTGGTTAATATGGATTAATATTAGTGTTATTTGAGGTTGGACAGTGAAAATAATGTAATTCCAGTATATTTCGGAGTATAGGGACAAAATCGTAATTTTACCATCCCGGGGGCAAAATCGTAATTTTCCATCACCAGAACATATTTTTCAGCCATGATCATCTTTTGATCAGATCTTGATTTCAATAATCATGTGGTAGAAAAGAAATGGAAGGAATAGTCAAAAAGTAAGAAAAACGGGCCAATGGCATTATGCCACGTGGCATACTTGTTTATTTTATTATTTAAGCTTAAAAATCAGCCATTTCAACTCATTTTCTCTCTCTAATTTCGGCACACACCAGATTTAAGGGAAAGGAAAGAAGAACAAAGGGAAAAACCATAAAACCTAGGTGAAAATTCAAGACAAAGTGTGATTTTCAAGGAAAATCAATTGAAAAAGGTAATAATTCTTCACTTTGGCTTATGATCTACAATACCTATGCTTTTGTTCTTGATTTCCATGGTTAAATATTGATATATCATGATGAATTGAATTCTGAAAAATGGGTATGGATGAGGAAGGATTGTTGGATTGGCTTGATTCTAGACTATGTTAGTGTTTGGAGGTAGGTTAGCATGTTAGTAAGCAAAACCGTAAAAAGAAAATTTGATTTCCCCATGAATCACTCAAGGCCGAACCTAGTGTGTTGAGAAACAATGAAGAATTGGTTCATTTCAAATGAAATGATTTCATTTGGAATGAAATAAATTAGAAAATGACAAATTTAAGTGAAAAAGTCTAGTAAGAAAAATTTTAGTGATAATGCACTGTGATAGTTGAATTTTTCCATGAAGAAATGGAAAAGTTAAATGCTGAAAATTTGGTATTAGAAATGGTATGTGGTGAATTAAGGTATTAGAAAAAGAATGGTGCAATTTGGAATCAAATAGGACATATTGGCCAATTTATCGGATGAGCAGTCGAATTTAATCGATACCGCGTTAAGGCGATAATCGGATGCATTTTTGCATATGCTTATCATGCGTTAGCAATTTAAATTAGTTTTATTAGCTTAAGGGCAATATAGTAAATTTCTTAATTTATTCTGTGTCAAGGTGGTGAGACGTCTGAAAAAGGCAAGGGAATTGCTCCTGAGGACTATTAATCCGAGTGCACCTAAAATCCAGATTTGTGACACTGTAAGTGAACTTGCATTTCAAATTCATTTGGGAAATGCACAATGTATTGAAAATGGATAATCTAAATGATTTTATCTAAATTTCTTAAAAATGAGTGCCAGGAACAAGCCCTTGAAAAAAAAATAAATGATTTTGTGTAGTGAATTGTGGTATGCATGAAAGCATGAAATTATGTGATGAATTGTGGTATGCATGAAGGCATGAAATTGTGCTGTCATATATGTGTAAATATGTGAGATGTATTGATATTTAATTGTGTTGATATATATATAAATGTACATATGTACGATATGAGGGAAACACATGTCGATGATATTGGATGCGAAAATATGGCGAGTGATACTGTGGTGCACGAGGTGCACACAATAACTCCAGCTATGTGCACGATGTGGGGGTTGCACATGAGCTGGTGAGATTGAGTGATATTGTTATGCATGAGATGCACATGATGACTCCAGCTATGTGAGCGATGTGGGGGTTGCACATGAGCTGGTGAGATTGAGTGATATTGTTGTGCATGAGATGCACCTGATGACTCCAGCTATGTGAGCGATGTGAGAGTTGCACATGAGCTGGTGAGATTGAGTGATATTGCTTGTGCATGAGATGCACATGATGACTCCAGCTATGTGAGCGATGTGGGGGTTGCACATGAGCTGGTGTGAGACCCTGTTGACTTTGTTAAAAGACAGTATTGTACTGAGTAGTACAACTAAATTAAATCGAGCCTTGAACTAGTTTAAATAGAAATTCTAAGAGGAATTTCAAAATTCTAAGACCCATAGAATGGCTCAGAATAGTGATTCAGAGTTCAAGGTCCAGTTTGGAGTCAATCGGGAAAATTGACCGGTTAGGGACAAAACGGTCATTTTCTCATTTGTTGATTTATGGAGATTTTAGCCAAAAATTTGATCACATTGGACAAAAAGATAATTATATGATATACAGTTATCATTATGGAATCATAAAATGATGTTTAGCAGTGTAAAAATTGTGATTTCCGGTGTTTTTGGAGCACAAGGGCAAAATGGTAATTTTGCCACCGGAGTGCGAAATGTGAATTTTTTTTGAAAGGATTTTGCCCCAATTGGGTAATATTGATTTATATTAGTGTTATTTGAGGTTGGACAGTGAAAATAAAACAATTCCGGGACATTTCGGAGTATAGGGGCAAAACCGTAATTTTGCCATCCCGGGGGCAAAACGGTAATTTTCCACCACCAGAATAATTTTTTCCAGCCATGATCATCTATGGATCAGATTTTTACTTGATTAATCAAGTGGTGGAGAAAGAATGGAAGAAAAAGCCAAAAAGTAAAAAAAAAACGGGCCAATCACATGGTGCCACGTGGCAAGCCTTTATATTTTATTATTTAAGCCATAAAAATCAGCCTTAGCCCTCATTTCTCTCTCTAAATTCTGGAACAAAAACCGATTGAAGGGAAGAAAAGAAGAACAAAGGAGAAAAACATAAAACCTAGCCAAAAATCCATAGATTTCAAGTGTTTTTCAAGATTCAAGCAAAACAAAGGTAACTTTTCTTTAGATTTACTCTAACCCTAGCTTACCTATGCTTTTGTTCTTGATTTCCATGCTTGAACATTGAGATATCATGAAGAGTTTAATTCTGAAAAATGGGTATGAGTATGGATTTGATGTTGGATTGGATTGAATTTAAACTATGTTGGTGTTTAATGGTAGTTAAGCATGATTATGGACAAAAATGGAAGAAAGAAATTGAATCTCATGGTGGTTCTTTGTTAGACCGAACCTAGGGTGGAGAGTGCATGAGGAAAATTGGTTCATTTCAAATGAAATGGTTTCATTTGAAATGAAGGAAATTAGAAAATGACAAATGCAAGTGAAAAATGTAGTAGAAAAATTTTCAGTGCTAATGCACTGTATTGGCCGAATTTTTCTATAAAGAAATGGAAAATATTGAATGCTGAAATTGGCACTAATTACATGATGTGGGATGAATTAAGCTATGAGAAAAAGAATGGTGCAATTTGGAATCAAATTGGACATAATAGCCGATTAATCGGGTAATCGGTCGAGATTAGGCAATACCGCGTTAAAGTGATAATCGGACGCATTTTTGCCTTTGAGTATCATATGTGAGCAATTTCAATTGGTTTATATTAGTTGGGGACAATATAGTAAATTCCCTAATTTTATTCTGTGTCAAGGTGGTGAGAAGTCCGAGAAAGGCAAAGGAATCGTGATTGAGGACTGTTAATCCGAGTGCATCCGGAATCCGGATTTTTCGACACCTGTGAGTGAACTTGCAATTCAAATTATTTGGGGAATGCAAATTGTATTGATGTGGATAATTAAATGATTTATCCAAAGTTTTTAAAAATACGTGCCGGGAACAAGCCCTTGATAAAAATGATTTTTATGTGGTAAATATGTGTTATGCATGAAAGCATAAAAATATGTGTTATGCATGAAGGCATAGAAAATATGTATTATGCATGAAAGCATAAAAATATGTGTTATGCATGAAGGCATAGAAAATATGCATTATGCATGAAAGCATAAAAATATGTGTTATGCATGAAGGCATAGAAAATATGTGTTATGCATGAAAGCATAAAATTATGTGTTATGCGTGAAGGCATAAAAATTATGTGTTATGCTTGAAAGCATAAAATTATGTGTTATGCGTGAAGGCATAAAAAAAATTATGTGTTATGCTTGAAAGCATGAAATTATGTGGTATGCATGAAGGCATGAAATATTATTTATTTGATGTGAAATTTGAGTGTGATAAATGTGTACATTGTGATGATGTTTACATGGATGGTTGAGAAGTGTTGTGAAAGTGTTACCACCGTGCACGTGTGAAGAAGGAAAATGCATATGCTTGAATGGTATGCATAGTGGGGACGACGATACGTAACGCCCACTAATTCCTTGAAATTCAGAATTTAGTAAAGTGGGGACGGCGATACGTAACGCCCACTATTTACTAAAAGAAATTCTGAAAGCTGAGCAAAGTGGGGACGGCGATACGTAACGCCCACGATTCCTGGCAATGTTCACGCATGAACTTTGGTGAAGCGTGATTTGCTGTCCAGGAGCTTGGCAGCGACGTTGAGTGATACCGCTTGCCGAGTGCTCTGATACTCCAGCCATGTGCGCGATGTGAGAGTTGCACATGAGCTGGTGAGATTGAGTGATATTGAGTAAAAGTGGGGACGGCGATACGTAACGCCCACTATTTACTAAAAATTTTGAAAGTTGAGCAAAGTGGGGACGACGATACGTAACGCCCACGATTCCTGGAAACTATTACACGTGAACAGTGGTGAAGTGTGATTTGTTGTCCAGGAGCTTGCAGGGACGGCGATACGTAACGCCTGCGAGTGCTCAAATAAATGTGTTTGTGTACATATATGATTGATTATGTCCTTGAGTATATATGTGTGAAATTGAATATTATTTAATTATAAATTAAATTGAATTAAGGGGTAGGGTTTGATAATAAATTGGATCAAAATGATTGTGTTCCAAAATGTGTGCATATATGTATATATGTTGTGCATTGATAGATAATGTTGTGTAATGATTATAACCGTACGTGTGAATGATGATTTGGGGCTCATAGAGGATAGGATTGCTGTGTGATCTCCTATCCATGAGCGAATGATGATAAGGGACTTATAGATGGAAGGGATGCTGAGTGATACCCCTTACCAATTGATTTCTGTCTACTAATTTGGAAGGGATGCTGAGTGATACCCCTTACCAAATGATTTCCGCCCATGAGTTTGGAAGGGATGCTGAGTGATACCCTTTACCAAATAATGTTTGCCCAAGAACTTGGCGGCAAAGCTGAGTGATACTGCTTGCCAAGTTCCTTGATAAATGTTTTTCCATTAAGGATAGTGAATATTAGCAGTGTATATGATTGCTTATGTATTTGTGTATATATGTGATTGTAGGGTATGCGAATTGTTTGAAATTGATGATGAAAATATTTCAATGACATTAAATATGATTGTCATGCATCTGTGTATATCAACATGATGCCTATATGTATTATTGAGAAATTATATGAAATTGAGTGTACTGAATCTGTGTACCCTTGTATTGTGCTGATATGCATTATTAATAATTATGGTGAAATTGATGCAACCGTGCATGTGCGGAGTGGGAAGTGCAATGCCGGTTGAATGATAAAGAGTGTGATAATTACGACCGTGCATGTGCGGAGTGGGAAGTGCAATGCCGGTTGAATGATAAAGAGTGTGATAATTACGACCGTGCATGTGCGGAGTGGGAAGTGCAATGCCGGTCTAATGATAAAGGTTGTGATAATTACTACCGTGCATGTGCGGAGTGGGAAATGCAATGCCGGTCTAATGATAAAGGTTGTGATAATTACTACCGTGCATGTGCGGAGTGGGAAGTGCAATGCCGGTAATGATGTATGAGTTGAGAGTATAGTAGAGTGTTGGAAAAGATGGGACAATGAATGAGATAGAATAATTGGTGAATTCAATTGTACGTGGTACATATGCATATATAAATTGTACGGGTTGTGAAACCCTTATTATTCGACGGTTTGTAAACAACCGTCGATTTACTATTTTGATAGAATGATGAGTGTGAATTCAAGGATGTTTAATCCTTGAATGCATAACGAATTCCTGGGTAAGGGAAAAAGGGTTTGAAATATTAGTTAGTTGAAAATGGCCTTATTTTCAACCAGTGCATCATGATTGACAAATCTTCTGATGAGATTGCTTGTTCCCTTCTAATATTCACTCACTGAGTTTTGTACTCACGTTTTCAAAAATGCATGTTTTCAGATCAGGAGACTGTTGTGCTCTAGATCGAGGAGTCCCCATAGTGCATCTATAGGGTATGTGTCTGGCATCCGATAGTGATTCCTTTTGTGGTAAATGTCTCCGCTGGAAGTCTTGGGTCCTTTGTATTGTAAATACAATTTAATTATGTGAATATGTATATGTAATGTAAATCATTAAATACATGACTGGTATAGTGCATGTATATTAATGTTGATAATGCCATTGTGATTTGGCTATGTTCACACCCGGGAAAAGGTGTGTGTATATATGGTTAGTTATGCCATTATTAATTGGCGCTGTATGCACTTTGGGAGCATTACGTGTGAATGCATCACACAGTAGTACGATAAGTAAAGTAAGAGAAAATAGGCTTGCTTGGGCTTAGTGAGCTATGCTCATTGGGTCCTTGCGCCGGTCATGGCCCGAGAATTGGGTTGTGACAGCTGGTGAGATTGAGTGATATTGTTTGTGCATGAGATGCACACGATGACTCCAGCTATGTGAGCGACGTGAGGGTTACACATGAGCTGGTGAGATAGTAGTAATATTGTGTGTTTGTGTATGAAATTGAATATTATTTAATTATAAGTTAAATTGAAGTGAGGGGAAGGGTTTGATAATAAATTGGATCAAAATGAATCTGTTCCAAATGTGTGCATCATGTTTTATTAACCCTTCTTGATATTATTGCTTGTTCTTATCTAATGTTTGCTCACTGAGTTTTGTACTCACCGTTTTAAAAATTCATGTTTTCAGATCAGGAGATTGTAGATTCCTAGATCGTGGGATCATTATAGTTCATCTCCTGGTAGGTGTTTGGCATTCATTAGTTGCCCGTTTTTATTGTAAATGTCTCCGCTGGAAGTCATGGGCTTTTGTATGGTGGTTATGTACATGTAATGTACATTGTCAAAGTTTTTATTTGACTGGTATGAATGTAAATGTGTAAACAATGTAAATTGCTAAATACATGATTGGAATAGTGCATGTATATTGTGATTGATAATGACATTATGATTTGGCTGTGTTCACACTCGGGAAAAGGTGTGTGTGCGTATGTATGATTGGATATGCCATTGTTAATTGGCTTTGTATGCACACTGGGTGCATTACTTGTGGATGCTTCACACGAGCATAAGTAGAATAAAGTTAGTGGGAATAGGCTTGCTTGGGCTTAGTGAGCTATGCTCATTGGGTCCTTACGACGGTCATGGCCCGGGAATTGGGTCGTGACAATTATGATCTGTATTACATGGCTTATGATAAATTTGCAAGAATGGCTGAATCGAAACTGTCTTGAAATTATACAAATTGTTTGCTTTGCCTTGAACGATTTGATTTGAAATGCTTATAAGTATCTTCTTTGGGGGAAATTTCAAAAAGATCCGGGATTCGAAGCTTGGCGAGGTGTCCTTACTTGAGGCTGTGGAGCTGTCGCGATAATGCGGCTGGCTAGTAGTCAAGTGATAGGATCCTAGATCTATCAATAATTGCCAAGTCAAGCTATTAAATTTTTATTTAATTGGTGGATTATTATCTACTGCAGTAGACGGGTTTCCGTAGACTGGACCTATTTAAAGGGGCACGGTAAACCCCATAATTATACCTCTGATGAGAGGCGCAGAGGGTGACCCTTGAGGTATACCAAAGTTCACTTCACGCCGAACCACCACGTAGTAGTGAACTCGGCCAATGCCAAAGAATGGCTGCATTTGGAGATATTGTGGAATTTAATAACCTTGGTGGACTCGGTCAGATACCTCTGATCAAGGTGTCACCAAGTATGATTTTGTTGGCATAAGCCAAATTTTAAAGAAAACATAAGCCATATTAATTTCTCGAAGAAAACGAATTTATATAACCTAGTGAAAAGAACTAAAGTGTTATGAACTGTTTTACAATGGTTTATTTAATTGTCTCCATTTAATCACCTTTAGATAGTTTATATGGTGTTTGTTTACTCATTGGGATTTTATAATCTCACCCCCCTCATTTCCTAACATTTCAGGCTCAGAGAATTCCATAGTTAGTAGATTTTGTCAAAGACCATCAGCTGGACGTGAATCGGCAAAAGTTGTAGATTTACAGCTTTTGATGTATTTTGGTTAGCTGTGGGCCCACGTGTCACTGTAGTTTAAATTTCATACTTTGACTATTTATATCATGGTATGTAAGATTATATTTAGTTTTTACGCTGCGAAAATTAGTTACTTATAGCTTTATAAAAAATTATTTTATAAGAAAATAGATAAATTTATTGAATATTTTTATTTTATTCAAATAGTCAAATTCTTACTTCAAATGAACGTTTTAGACTCTTAATTTTATTTTTAATCATAAAACATGTGTTTTCTACGCTTGTACTACGTTTCTCGCCGGTTTTGAGATTTTCAACGAAAAATGACGAGAACTCCGTTGTGAGCCAGAAAATAATATTTTTATATTTTTGATTTGAAAATGATTTATGATCATGGAAATGTGGTATTTAATAACTGTTGCTCACCGAGAATGTGTGAAAGCTGATGCTAAGCCTTGCGGGGTTCCGATCATCATTCTGGGAAATGAGTGCCTATCGGGACGTCGTGGCGGTTGTCATGGGCCCAATAGGAGTTTCGGGTCGTGACAAGCGGAGTGACTTTGGTGAGGTTACAGCTATCGAATGCCAAGATACCTACCAAGCATGCACATGAGTGGACTCTTCAAGCTAGGTTCCAACTGTCTATGAATCTGAAAGCATGAAATTTAAAAGAATGAGAATAAACTCAGTGAGTGAACATAAGAAGGGAACAAGCAATTGATAAGGAAAATTTGAAAATCATGATGCACTTGTTTTGAAAACAATGCAATTTAGTTTAATTTCTTACTAAAACCCTTTATTTCAAACATTGATTAGTAAACTCTTAGTGTTACAAAAGAACCCATGCTCAATCATGAAGATAAAAGAGTGAAAGAAAAATTATATTAGAACCAAGCAAGGTAGCAACGTGACAACACATTTCTCACTGTAGCGAAAGGCATTCTCGGTTTGCATATGTTTCAGTTTTTCAAGCATATCTCTCATTACAGAAGTCCAATTGACATAATTTTTGGGTTTAATGCAAGTTCACTCGCCGATATTTGTTAAATCTTTACCCAACTCCAACTTTCTCTAACAGTCCAAATGGGGAAGTGGGGCTTCATTGGAACTTAGCATCACAATAACATCACAATTAACTTAATTCACATAACTATAAATTCTAAAAGCTATCTTTTAACTGGCTTCCAATTGCCATTAGGTGGCTATCTGTTTTCACTATCCTAATCACTTTAAAATAAATAAACAACCTCAACTACAAAACACTCACAAATCTAATCACTAGCCATTCACAACACTTAAAAATCAACTCAATTCATTACTCACCTCGGTAGCTTTATATTGGAATTCCTTTCCAAGAGCTTTCAAGCTATTGTAGAGAGTCACCCTTTCTCTCTCTAAAACACTTAGCTAGTGAGAGAAAATATGGGAGTAAGATTTTTGGGGGTTTTTAAGGTGAAAGAGTAAAAGAGTATGAAAAACCCTATAACAAGATGTCTAAAAACATGAAATTTAAGGTTAATTTGAAAGGGTGATGAAAGCTTTAAGAGAATCTTTCATGAAGGATGAGAAAAACATGAGATAGAAGGAAGAAGAAGAAGAAGCTGCTAGAAAATAAGAAGAAGCTCTAGAAACTTGATATTTATAGCTAAAGCTTATCTAAATTTCACTTAAATTACAAAAATGCCCTTAACAAGATGGCTTTGTCTTCCTCCTATCCAATGTATAATCTTTTTACTCTTTTGACATTGAGATAGAGTCCATAACAGTCTATAAATACTCAAGTTCATGAAAACTTAAAAATTTTGACTCGAGATGAAAAATGACATTTTGCCCCTACTATGGAAATCAACATTATTTTTATTCCTTTCACTATTTTGTCCTTATTTCATCATTCATTTATTCCTTAGACCAACTTAGGCCTTAATAATGTTTGAAAACCTACTTCTAAGGGTTTACTAATAAAATGACAAAATTACCCCTAGTCTGTGTTATCGCGTCCACTTCTAGCTACGTGTCTATAAAGATCGAGGTCTCACATTCTCCCTTACTGAATGAAATTCGATCCCCGAATTTAAATTGAACTATAGGGTAGCATACCTTTATGTATTAAAGAGGTGCGGATACTTTGTTCGCATCTCCTCCTCGGCTTCCTATGTTACCTCTTCACTTTTATTGTTTCGCCATAGCACTTTCACTGAGGCTACCTCTTTGGAACGAAGCTTTTTGGCTTGCCTATCAAGGATAGGCATCTGTTGTTTTTCATAGGTCAAATCATATTTCAACTAGATGGTTTCATATCGTATTACATGCGAGGTATTCGGGTTATATTTCCTAAGCATCGACATGTGAAATACGCTGTGCATGTTCGAAAAGTTTGGTGGTAGTGCCAAACGATATGCTACTGCTCCAACCCTTTCCAAGATCTCAAAATGTCCTATATACCTAGGACTTAATTTTCCTTTCTTGCCAAACCTTATTTCCCCTTTTGTTGGTGAGACCTTCAAAAGCACGTGATCTCCCACTTAAAACTCCATCTCTTTCCATCTGTTATCAATATATGATTTCTATCTACTTTGTGCTGATAACATCATTTGTCAAACCATACGTATCTTCTCGATGGCGTCCTACACCAACTCAGACCTCAAGAGTCTCATTTATCCCACCTTTAGCCATCCAATGGGTGACCTACATCTCCGTCCATATAATGCTTCAAACGGTGCCATTTGGACATTAGCTTGGAAGATATTGTTGTGAGCAAACTCCACCAAGGGTAAATATCGATCCCACTTGACCCCAAGGTCTATTACACATGCTCTCAACATATCTTTTAAAGTCTACAAAGTTCGTTCAAACTGTCCATTAGTCTGAGGGTGGAAAGCCGTACTAAAATCCAACTCAGTGCCAAGAGCTTCTTGCAATTTTCCCCTAAACCTACTGGTGAACTGTATCCCCCGATCAGATATTATAGAAATGGGAATACCACGCAATCGAACTATATCATCCCCATAAACTCGAGCATATTGGGCAACCCTGTAAGTAGTTTTAATCAAAAAAAAAATGAGTTGACTTCGTTAACCAGTCTATTATAATCCAAATTGAATTGTAACCCTCACTAATATAGGGCAAACTCATTACAAAGTCCATTGCAATATGCCCTCATTTCCATTTAGGCACTAGTAACGACTGTAGTAACCTTGCACGCCTTCGGTGCTCTACTTTAACTTGCTGACAAACCAGGCACTTAGAAACAAACTCAGTTACATCTTTCTTAAGTCCTTCCCACTAGTATACCTCTTTTAAATCTTGATACATTTTTGTAGCCCCCGATGCACCACATAGGCTGCCATATGTGCCTCCTCTAATATTTCTCTCTTCAATCCATCACTATCAGGCACATAAAGTCTGGTTTCATACCTTAATATTTCATTTGTGCTTGTAGTAAACATATTTCCTTTCCATCCCTAGGGGTCCTCTAAGGCCTTGGCTACATATTTATCTTTACTTTGTGCTTCTTTAATCTAGTCCAAATGGAGAGGTGGGGCTTTGTTGGAACCTAGCATCACAATAGCATCACAATTAACTCAATTTACATAACTATAAATTCTAAAAGCTATCTCCTAACTAGCTCACAATTGCCATTAAGTGGCTAATTTCACTATCCTAATCATTCTAAAATGAATAAAAAACCTCAACTACGAAACACTCACAAATCTAATCACTAGCTATTCAGAACACTTAAAAAGCAACTCAATTCATTACTCGTATTGTAGCTTTATATTGGAATTCCTTTCCAAGAGCTATCAAGCTATTGTAGAGAGTCTCTCTTTCTCTCTCTAAAACACCTAGCTAGTGAGAAAAAGTATGGGAGTAAGATTTTTAGGGGTTTTTAAGGTGAAAGAGTAAATGAGTATGAAAAACTCTATAATAAGATGTGTAAAAGCATGAAATTTAAGGTTAATTTGAAGGGGTGATGAAAGCTTTAAGAGAAGCTTTCATGGAGGATGAGAAGAACGTGAGATATGAGGAAGAAGAAGCTGTTGGAAAATGGGAAGAAGCTACTGGAAATTTGATATTTATAGCTAAAGCTTATCTAAATTTCACTTAAATTATAAAAATGCCCTTAACAAGATGGCTTTGTCTGCCTCACATCCAATGTGCAATCTTTTTACTCTTTTGACAGTGAGACAAAGTCCATAATAGTCTAGAAATACTCGAGTTCATGAAAACTTAAAAATTTTGACTCGAGATGAAAAATGACCATTTTACCCTTATTATTGAAATCAGCATTATTTCTATTCTTTTCATTATTTTGTCTTTATTTTCATCATTCATTTATGCCTTAAGCCTACTTAAGCCTTAATAATGTTTAAAAACCTACTTCTAGGGGCTTACTAAAGAAATGACGAAATTACCCCTAGTTTGTGTTATCGCGTCCACTTCCAGCTACGTGTCTATAAAGATCGAGGTCTCACAAAAACAATTCATAGTCCAATAGTTACAACTCAGGGTGGAATCACCAAAATTTTTCTTAGAGAAATGATAAAGGCTTTACGTATTTATCACAACTTGTTTTCCATAGTGGTTTTCAGTCACAAGCTAGAGCTCTTGTCCTAGAAGAGAAGCCTACCTTAGAAGATGTTCTCATGCAATTCATGACAAAGAATGATGCCATCATTCAAAGTCAAGCAGAATCAACATGAAATCTTGAGACTCAATTGGGCAAACTTGCTAATTACATCAACAATAGGCCTCAAGAAATTTTACCAAATGAAATTAAGCCTAATCCTAGAAAAGAAGATGATGGTAAGCATCTTAATGAGGTAAATGGCAAGAATGTGATAAATGATGGAGATAAAGTAGATCAAAGAAATATTTCCAACAATCAAGTTCAAAATGAAAAATTTAAGCAGGAAGAGGAAGTATATACACCACCACAAGTCAAGCCATATGTGCCTCGCATTCCTTTTCTAGATATAGTTGATAAGTTACCTAAGGAGGCTATTGATATGAAAAATCCAAAGAAAAATAAATTTAATAATAACTTATAACTGTCTACAAGGGAAAATGTATCGATACATCTCCTCACGTATTGATACATTCTTGGCAAGCAGAACAATATGAGATGTTCTCGAGGAATTCTATCAATACATTTAAGGATGTATCTATAGATTTGAAAATTAATGAACATGTATTGATACATTGCCTCAATGTATCGATACATTTGAAATAGATAGTACTTATAGAAAAAAGTATCGATACATTTTATCATGTATCGATACATGGTTGGGCAGTAAGCATTCTGCCTGAAATGTACATTTATTCGAAATTAAGGTAGATGTATCGATACATTGTCAAATATATTGATACATCACTAAAGAAAGGTAAAAACAAAAAGGGATTTTGGGCCATTTTCACCCCATCTCGCTCTCAACTCTTTCTCTTATTTTCATTTCCTAGAAAACTCTAAACACTAAGGCCCCAAACGGATTGTTGGAGCTATTTGGAGCTAATATGAGATTGGGGAAACATTATTGAGGTAAGATTAAATGTTTTTACAAATTATTTTTTAATTTAATCAATTAGATTCTAAGAAATGTAATTTTTCTAGCTTTGGTGAATCTCCCTTGATTTGGCTAGAATTTGGAGCTAAGATTCGTGTAATCTAGCTTACAAGGTATGGGTTTAGCTCATTGTTAAAGGATTTAAGATTTAATAGTTGGATTGCTAAAATTTAGTTTATTATGAAAAAATTGGCATTTTTCAAAAGCCATGAATAATTAATATTTTCATGTTCTGATGTGTTTGAAGGGGGAAACAGAGTTAAACCAACTCATCGGCAAGCTAAAGAGCAATTGGAGGCTAAGGATCAAAGCTTGGTTAGAAGTATCTCCAATTTACCACTGTGAATGGGTTTCAATTAAAATGCATGAGATGCATGACGCCTTAATGAAGGCACTGCCATGGTATTAACATGTGCGTATCGGTATATATGCATATATATAATTGCCTAGATGTAACTATATAGGCTAGAAAATCAAACTGTGGAATGGGTGTTTGTATATTGTGATGTGAGCCACATAGGTGGCCTATGCTATATATACCTAGACTAAAATGTCTAGAGGCTATAATGAACCCTAGGAGTAGATTTCCCTAGGTGAACGATGTGTTAAGAGAATTTGATCCAATGATGCCTTGGAGATTTAAAGGCACTTAAAACTTAACCAAGCTTAAAGACGATTGAAGCTTGATAAATGTGAATTGAGGTTCGATGAGGAAAATGTGAATGATAAAGGTATGATGGCTTTTTTTGTGGATTTGCATTTTCGTCCGAGGGATGAATTCCAAACGTTGATCTGATTTGCGAATGAGTGAAGTTTCGATCTCACTGTGACTATGTGTGTGATTGTAGGGATTGTGGTAAGTAGGGACGACGACACTAATCCCGCCTGTGATTTTTGCTTGTAGTGCTTTGATGCCATCCATTGAGATTACTTTGGGTGATGCCAATCGTCGAGAGATTATTTTAGTTAATGACTTTGATTCTCCGCTAATTGCTTCGGCACTATGCGTGATTTATTCTCCACTCGTTGCTTTGGCGTGCATGTGATTTGTTCTCCGTCAGTGGCTT
The DNA here is from genome assembly GCA_036013995.1 of Theobroma grandiflorum. NCBI lineage: Eukaryota > Viridiplantae > Streptophyta > Magnoliopsida > Malvales > Malvaceae > Theobroma > Theobroma grandiflorum. Next base: position 15,445,375 of record CP142126.1, read on the forward strand.
TGCCTTGAGTGTGATTTGATTCTCCATTGGTTGGCCACCAAGTATGATTTAACTGTGTCCAAGGGAAGACCACTTGTTCATTTGATTTGTATATGACATAAGATAACTGTGGAAAAGCTTAGATAAATATTAGATGAACTTGATGTGATGCTCTGACAACTAGAATGTATCATGGAGAATGATTTGAATAACTTTGATTGGCTTCAAAATTAAGCCTAACGGTACGTGATAATCTTTGGAGACATTGGGGATGGTGATATGCCCTCACATTGGAGACTTTAGGGATAATGATATGCCTTGTATTTGAAGATATTTTCTAGAACATCTAGATCCATAGACAGTGTGTATTTTATATATGTGTTTAATATTTATGATTTTGTCTATCTATCCACTTAATGAGTATTATAGTACTCATCCAATTGTATACCATGTGTCGATAAATATGCCACAGAGCTGTATGGTCAAGGTCGTCTAGTGACAAATCGATTTTGGCATCCAGTAGGTTCCTATCTATTGGGTACGTAGGCATGCTGTGCCATATGAATTTATGTGTAAGTGTTGTTATGTACGAACTTGCCTTGAATGGTCAACATATGGTTATGTATGTTAGAATATACCCCAAAGTCAATTAGATTGATCAAGGGGTATATTGTCATTTAATGCATACTTAATCACATAATAATATGTGATAGAGGTTTTCTTTCATGTTAGTGCAATAATAAGGAGTTATTAAGTGCTAATTGGATGAAACCCATGGAATATAAAGGCCTTACAAGAGAATTATAAAGTTGTTACAATTATGAGATCACTATGCATCAAAACCATGTTCCTAAAATTGTTCTTGGTCATTGTATTGTTAAGACAAGGCATTAACAATGCTCAAAGACTAGTACATGTTAAGCTTATTTACTTGGGAAGTAAGCAATTGATATCATTGATTGAAGTATATGGGATACTTGAGGATAATATGTGGGTGCTGGTTAAAGAACAAGTTCACTGAACATGACCTACTATGAGAATTCTATTTGATATTTTACTCAAGTGTTTATGGAATATATTCTCATGTGATAGTCGTGCAACTAGTGCTCAGACTTGAGACGTTAGGTCATTTTGTATGGGGAATGACATACTTTGATTTCACTTTTATGAGTTTAGAGGTGATCATATGCGTAAACAGCGTGTTTTTGGGTATGTCATGAAGCATGCGAAGGTGAATGAGTGGTCAAGAGAAGATTCATCACCTCAAGTGCTATGAAAGGATGTATCTCACTTGTTCTCAATTTTTGATTAACTTGTATAAAGTCTTTGGCCAAAGCATGATGAATTTGAGAAAAGTTAGGTTCTTAAATTCATTAGGTTAGTCATGAACTATGAGAACTAATATGGAATGTCATAAGTAGACATCGAGCCATGCTTTATGACACATCCAAGATATTTGATGAAAAGATCGTATTGCAATTAGAGGCTTATCATTGAAGGGCTTTGCCAAATTCTTTAATTGATTCTAACATTTGGATGGTCATGATGTATTGCTAGATGTCGTTCATGATCTATGAATATAAATTAATTATCAAATTGATATTTGATTAGGATGTATATTTGTTGCCAACATATTAAAAGCCTAATAGGTCACACACATTAACTGACATGATTGAGATTAAATAAGGATGATCAAATAAGTTGGACTTAATTGGAATATATCAAAATAAAGTGAAAAATTAATTAAGTTCACAAGGACTTAATTGAATTAAAATACAGCTGTTATATCTAGGGTTACAACTTAGTTTGGTTATATAAATATATTATGTTAGACAACTAAAACTCTAAACCTCTAGCCACTTCTCAGCCGTTTCGTAAAAATAAGAAAAAAAATAATTTTCTTTGTCTGACAAAAATAAGATTCGGCAAGAATTTTTATTTTGTTTTAGAAACAAAACTTGCTAACACAAGTAAAAATCCTACCTTTGAGAAGGTCTTATTTGGTTATTGTATGGATTACTGTTGAAGGCCAAACATTTGGGTGGTTGAAGATTTGACAAATCATAAAAGTGAAGAAGCAAAGATTTCGACTACAAGATTTTAGATTGTCATATTCTCTTTTCAAGTTACTTGCTTTATCACAAGCCTTTTGGATTTAATTGGCTCTTGATTACGATATCTATAAGAAGGTATGTAACTCTTAAATTTATGAGTATTCATAATTAATTTAAAAATTGCATGAAAAACACAAACATTGGTCTTGTAGGATTCAGCTGTTTCCCTAACTAAATGCTAATTTATTTTTTACTACGTTATTTTTTTAATTTCTTGATTATTCTCCTATTTGCGCATGAGGTAGAATCCCAACACTATAAACATTTGTATGAATTATGTGCCAAGAATAATGTATTATATTTGGTTTTATTATGAATATTTGATTATTGAATCCCTTGGCTTTCTGTTATATGATTTTGGATTCTGAGACTTGCTCGAGTCTAATAGGTTTGCCTATTAGGCTCGTGCGCCAGTCACGAACCTTCAGGTTGGGTCATGATAAAGTTGGTATCAAAATGCCTAGGTTAGGGAGTCCTAGGTGAATTTTGTTTGTCAGCACAGTGTCAGGACTAATGTAGCATCTTGTTCACGGTTCATTACTATAGAACGAATTATGAGCAAGAAGCTGCACGAACTCCCAAGTTTTGGAAACTTACCATTTGAACTTATTGAAATTTTGAATTTGAACTTGGTATTGCTTCGTCTTGGTATAAGATGCCGCCTAAAACGAAAGCTACCTTAAGAGCCATTGGAGAGCAAGATGCCCTGAATAAGCCTATGGAACCACCACGAGTGTCCACGTCAAAGAGTCATGGTAGGCGTAGAGCAATGAGATGCACTTGGAATGAGTAACCAAGTTATCTGTACATCGATAATGAGAATGTAGGAGTTGGGGATGACTACCCTATAAAAGGAGGTGTCACCTTAGAGAATTTGACAGCAGGGTTGCAACGTTTAGTAATAGAAGTGAGGCACCATCTAAAGAGTGGGTTGATTCTAGTTCACAAGATCAAACTCTGTGCCTCAGTGTGAACACCAAAGAAGGGCTATGAAGGTCACTTTGGTAGATTTTATGAAATTCAAGCCCCCATCATTTGCTGGATTAGATGCAGAGGAAGATCTTTTTAGAAGACATGGAGTGTATTTGTTTAGCTTTGAGATGCTCCACACATCAATCAGTGGAATTGGTGGGTTTTAGATTGAAAGATGTGGCTAGAATATGGATTATTACACTTAAGAGAAGTAGGCCATCAAGGTCATCTCCAATAACATAAGAGAAATTTGTCCAAGCTTTTCTAGATTATTTCTTACTTGAGAGCATGAGAGACACAAAGGTATAAGAGTTTGAGACTCTTAGATAGACCCAAGATATGATGGTGACAGAGTATGATATCCGTTTCACCAAACTCTCAAGATATGTTTCTAATTTGGTCCTAATTGAGTAGAAGAGGACCAAAAGATTTATTTAAGGACTAATTGAACCACTTTGTAGAGTTTTAGCAACATAGAGTTTTACGTCCTATGTGGCAATGGTGGATTTAGCTAGAATGATTGAAACCAAGAGATTGAAATCCAGAATGGAAAGAGGTAGAGGTTGCAAAGTTCAGACACAAAGCCATTTGGGTCAAACAGATTCTAGCGTGACCAAGAGTCCCACATTCATACGTCATCAGAGTCATGAGGGAATTATTCCTACGCATAGGCCACCAAGAAATAGTGATTCGTTTAGCCCACCATCTAGATGAGAACAGTTTAGCAGATCATCTAATACGGGCCTTAGATAGATGGGTGTTTTATGTATTTATTATGGTAAGGCAAATAGTGGGCCATGCCATAAGGTAGCAGGATTGTGTTTTGGATGTGGTCAGTCTGAGTATTTGATGAAAGATTGCTCAATGCAAACACAAACAGTTAAGGGTGACCACAGTTATGCGAGACATGTGGCAACTACCCTTCTTAGAATGGCACAGACTAGGATGAGTGTTAAAAGTGACAGAGGTAAAGGAATAGCCTCATCATCTCATGGTAAATCAACACAACTTGATAATGAAAGTGAAGGTCAAGCACATCTATTTGCTTTGACATCGCAAGATGCTTAGACTTTCAATGTAGTGGTCACAAGCACACTTCCTATATGTGGTACCGAAGCATTAGTTTTGTTTGATCTTGGATCAACTCATTCCTTTGTGTCCTAACACTTTGTGTTGAAATTAGATCGGTATTATAGTAACATGGAGGAACCTTTAATTATGACTACTCTTTTTGAGGAGATATTTGTGGCAAAGTATGTTTATAAATCTTCTATGGTCTGCATAAAGGACAAGGACATGTTAGTAGATTTGGTATTGCTGCCAACTTTGGATTTTGATGTGATTTTGGGCATGGACTGGTTAACATTCTATTTTGCCAAGGTAGATAGCTACCACAAATTGGTGAAGTTTAAGTTTTTAGGGGAAATGTAAAGACCTTCTCCCTAATCGTTACCAACGTCCCAGACTTGCGAGTGAACTCACCAAATCCCAAACAAGCCTTAGTTGAGATTCTTGTTAATTAAACTGACCATTCTAACTTGTATGTGAATTGACTAAGGTTTTATCATAACATATCATTTATAACAGTCATTTTCACTTACTTAACCAAATAACAGCGACATTTAAGAATTAACATCTAGATACCAATAACCAGACTTAATAAACTCCAATGTAATTTCAAATCACACATGGCATTCATTACACAACCTTTAAATTTTTTCGCAAATACATTTCTGAAAGACTAATAACAATTTTATAGTCTAACTATTTTACACAACACGACATCTATGCAGCGGAGCAACTCGGAGTGGAAGTCTAAAAGATGCCATTACCTACGTCGTAGTGAATCAATATATGCCAGGGTAATACACTTGAACTCATTACTTATTTGTAAAAGAAAGATAAAGGGGGTGAATCTCACAAACTCAGTGATCATCGACTCCATGAGCAGAGCGTAGATGGGAAACAAGCTAAGGATAGAAGATTTGAATATTAAAAAAAAAAACATGAGAATATATGTAAACGACTTAAAATCAAATGGGGCATTTATGCCTTATATGTAAACTCAAAAGTTGTGATGCAAAATAATCATTTCAAGTAATAAATTAAAACCAATATAAGTAAAAGATTTCTACCATCGAAATCATTTAACATCTTACTCAAATCAAATTAGTATAATCACGCACACTTCCATGAAATCAAACATTATCAAGCTTATTCACAAGCTCATAAACCATCTCATCCTCGAGGTATTAAACGCAAACTCATCGTATAAATAAGGGAGCTACGACAAAACTTATAATTCTCACCATGCGAAAGAATAAATGTTTAAAAACCCAAAGAGATATCACTATCGAGTAGGTAATCATAAATATCAGCCTGCGGACCCGCTTCCACGTAATAGCATCCGGGAGCTCCACTCCACTAGATTCCCACAGCCATGGCAGTCTCGACGATGTTGGCCGACATCGGAGAAATCAAGTGGCCGCAACCACGTATAATAACTTATGGCCTAGTCACATATATCAACATGTGGGCTTACCACGTATAATCACAAACCATGGCCCTAGCCACGTCTAACAGCTCGTCGGTGACCCAAAGGGTTTCTAGCTAAAGCTCACTTGTGCACAAGGTTCACGTTATCCCGATGTGACATTCAGCTTACTTTTAAATCTCCTGGTTTAGTAAAACCATTTAAAAATCAAGTTGGGTTCTCACAAGCTCATTTCAAAACCTTTTTCGAAATATTCAACATGGTGACATTATAAAATCCCTTATAAGACTTTATAACATAAAAACCATTGCATGAGGTTAAAATATCAATCCGCATGGTGAATATTTGTTTTATTCATGAATGCACACCACACAAACTATAAGCCACATTTTGACATAAACCGTGTTAAAAAGCTTGTTTCTCAATTTTTAAAACCCTTTACATATATAGCTTATATATATGTATTCAAAGCAATTTCAAAAGTCATGGCATCCACAATTGCCTAGCATTTCTACCAACTCATGCTGTCCACAATAACAATGTATAAATCTTTCACAAATAAGTATTTAAAATCACCTATCGTTTTCTAGCAGCTCATGCTTTCCTCAAATGCATTTAAAGAAAACTAGCAACGTTTACTATATTTATATCATTATATAGTTATGGAAATTTTGAAACAAGCACCCCATACTCACCTTACAATAGCGGGACACTATGTCACTATCAATTCGGGTACATATCTAGCTAGTTCTACTTGTCAATCACCCATTATCTCCTCCAGTACGCCACCATGGCAAACCTTTCTTATTTACACACTTTCTAGCAACAATTCAAACTCAATATATTTAATCACACAAATGTACGAGCAGCACTTCAATCAATTAATCCTTAATCTACTTTCATAGTTTTCATCAACTTTCATAGTTTTCATCAACATTGTTCACAACCATTTAACATGCAACCCACATACTTTCCACCAATCAAAGCCAACACAACACAATGTAGTCACATTGCATGCTTACCTCTCGATTTTAGCTTGAATTCCACATATGGTTCAAAACTTCCCAACATCTTCAATCACCATTGCTGCCACAAACATAAACAATCAATATACATCTCATTTTTCCTTTCTACTTGTGATTTCAAGACTAAAACACTTACCCATTGCTTATTTAGGTCAAAATCACCATGCATTCCAAGATCTACCTACATGCATGCATTGGGTTCTTGATACCTTGAAGATTCTTGCTACCACAAGCAAAGTCTCACATTATAATCGGTTCAAAGAGCATGAATTCAAACAAAAGGATAATTTTGCCCTTCTTTACCTTGGAATCTTTAAGCCAAACCATGAAGCTTTCTTTAAACTTCTAACAATGGTGTGTAGGTGGGAGGAAAACCTTTCGATTTTTTTCTAGTTTCTCTAAGCTGAACCTTCCTTTCTTTTTTTCTTCTTTCTCCTTTCTTCCTTTCTCTTTTTACTTTGTTATGGGCAGACCTCTCAAGGCAAAAGCCTTGAAAATGGCTTTCACTTTCTCATTTTGCTTATACATGGGTGGATTGCCCAAAGTCATTTCCTTTTTCTATTATTTTCTTTTCTTTTCTCTTTACATGTCATGCCATTCAAATCCTCTCTTTGTTATTAATGCCACTTTTCATTGGTGGCCTGTGCATGCAAGGTGTTCCTTGTCCATTCTTTTATCCTTTGGGTAAATTACTTTGCACATGCATTGATACACATGGTATTCTTTTTGGTTTATTTCATTTGCCACCTTATTTCTCCAATCACATTTCATGCATAAACTTCACTTTGTATTTTAATTTGGTCATTTATTAGACCATTCAGGTTACATGCATTCCACATTTTACTTTCCCCATTTGGCCACCTAATGCACCAATCTCATTACATGCAAACAAGCTTAATCTTTATTCTTCCTTTTTCTTCACATAGTGGGGATCCCACATGTTCCCCACTAACTTCTCTTTTTTGCATGCTATAATTTGCATGTAATAGTGAATTCACATGCACATCTCATATCCCACATAATCTAACTACTCTTCGTTAGTAAATTCATATTTAACTTCAAATGTTAAAATTGCACTTAAGTCCTCAAACTTTTCCTTATTTACCATGTGCCCCTCCAAACTTTTCATCCTTTGCAATTTGGTCCTTCCAACATTTCTTTAATTCTAATTTTCTCCTATTTTCCTTCCTTTACATGTACAAACAAAATATAAAATTTGCACTTCACCAATGTATCACCATAATATTTACATATATATTTACCCATTCTAACTTTATTTAATAAAGACATGGGGGCCCCACTAACGTCATTTTTCTTCAAAATACTTCCTTACTTCCTCTTCCCCACTTAGACAAATTGTACAAATCACACATTCTTTGTCACGACCCGAAACTCCCATTGAGCCCGTGACAACTGCCGTAATTTCTTGGTAGACATTCCTACCCCGAATGCTAACCGAACCCTCGCAAGGCTTTTACATCAGTTTTCCACTTCCCCTGTGAGTAATAGTTACTAAAATCATGTTTTAAAGGGGTATGGATCATTTTCAAGTCAAAAACAGTCAAAAAAAAATTTCAACTACATATGGGTATTTTGGTCATTTTTCTTAAAAATTTTGAAATCTGCTGAAAATATAATACATAGGGGAAAAATACACATTTTATAACTAAAAATAAGTTTTAATGTCTAAAACATTCATTTAGAGTGAAATTGTAGCTAATAGAATAAAATATTCTATTTTCTCATAAAACAATTTTTATAGAACGCTACGTAAATAATTTTTACAACATAAGAACAAAATAAATTCATACATATATAACATAGATAACCAGAGTATGTAATTTAATTTACAATGACATGTGGGTCCCCGAATGACAAAAGTGAATGAGACTGTAGACCTATTATCTCAAAAGATGCAAGTCCACGCTCAACCCTCGACAAAGTCTGCTATCTACAGATGACTCAGAGCTTGAAATGGGTGGAAAGAAAATGGGTGAGTTTTTATAAACTCAGTAAGTAAACAAATGTCATCTAAAATATCTAAAGTCAAGTAAATGAAGACAACTTAAAATAACTCATCGTACTATAATTCATAACATTTCAAACTCATTTCAACTAAGTAAATAAATTCATTTCATTCAAATAATCAACATGGCTTATGAATTTCCTAAAAATTTGGCTCATGCCAAAGCTCATTCTCAGGGATACCTTGGCCAAGGCATCCAACCGAGTACGCCAAGGTTATTAAAATTTCATATACGCATAGAACATATATTTACATTCGAAAACATAGCCATTCCTTGACGTTGGTTGAGCTCACCCTCACGTGGTGGTTCAGCGTGAAGTGAACTTAGACCTCACCTTAGGAGATACCTTTCGTGCCTTTTGTACTGAGGTAAGATATAACCGAGTTTACTGTGCCCCTCTAATAGGCTGGTCCACGGAACCCGCCATTGCAGTGACTAATTAATTAACCCACCATATCAATAAAAATTTTAGCAGCATGACATGGCAATTGCATTACTACCCAGCCTGTCAAGGCAAAACAAACAGTTCATACAATTTCAACTCAATTTCCAATTCAACCATTCATGCCAATATTGCCATAAGCCATTCAATTCAAACCATAAATTTACAACACAAGCAAACGATGTCCAATTACTCAATTTTTAAAATCATCATTCAGTTTCAAAATGATTTATAAAACTCATTTCATTTAATCACATTTTACTTATAAAACATAAGGATTTACCATTTAAACTCATGTTTCTATAAAATCACAAAAACGAATAAAAACTTCCTTAGATAATTAAGACAATAATAAGGTTACTCACAATATTGGGAGTCGAAGTACTCCTAGTCTCGGTCTTCGAGTACAATATCTTTACCCCTATGGGAAGATTCACCACCTAGACATAATGTACAACAAGCAATTTACTATATTTGTGCTAAACCGTTATAAAACTAATTTAGGCTCTATATGAATGCATGAAATGAGATGCGAAATACTCAGATAATCATTTAAATATGATGTTCTACATAGGTCTAATTGTGTATCAAAATAAAATGGTATTGGCCTAATTCAATTTATATCCCGGTTAATTGGCCAATACATTCAATTCAACTCCAAATAAACTCATTCCACTTCCAATACTCCAAATCATCAAATACAAGTTATATAACATGAATTATAGCAAAATCTTCCTCAACATTTTCTCTTGAAAAATTCAGCTATGGAGGGTTCATGAATAATATGTGGTTTTTCATGCTTGATTTTTACACCTTACATTATAAAACAACTAAAAACACCTAAATAGCATGAAATTCGTCAAAGTCCATTATCCAATCTCTCTCCTCTAGGTTCGGCCAGTAAGAATATCTTCATGCAAACTTGGTTCTCAACCATGGAAAATGAAAAATAATGCATAGGAAAAGTAGATCACAAGCTAGAATTAAGAAATTTTACCTTTACTTGCTTAATTCTTTGAAATCCATCAATTTTCCCTTGAATTTTCTTAGCTAGGGTTTGTTCTTTTCTTTCTTTCCCTTTTCTTTGGTGTGGCTGGCCATGAAGAATGGAATGGCTAAGGCTTAAGTTGGTTTTATATGGAAAATTATAAAAGGATAAAAACTTGCCATGTGTCACCATATAATTGGCCCATGTGTAACACTTAACCATTAAGCATTCTCCCACCACCACACGATTATACATGGGTCAAAATGATGATGGATGAAGTCCATGGGTTGGAAAAGTGTATGGTGGTGTAAAATTCCAATTACGTCCTCATGGTCACCTAAAATGACCATTTTGCCCTTATACTCGAAAAATGTCAAAAATTGAAACTTGTCACTTCTCAAGCTCAAATTATGTTCCAAATAGTAGAACTTGATCAAAATTTCATCCACCATTCCAATTTTACTGTTGGGTGGCAAAATGACCATTTTACCCCTACTTTATGAAAATTTCAATTTGACTCCAAATCAATTCCCGAACTTCGAATCACCATATTAAGTCATTCTAAGATTCAATGACTCTCAATTGCATCTTAAAATCTCTATTTGAACTAGTTCGATGCTTAAATCAATTTAGTTGTACCACTAGGTACACTACCGACTTTTGATGATTTTTTCGAGGTATTCAAGTATGTAAGCATGTTATCAAATACATGAATGACATGGCAAGTATATTATAGGGATGGGCTTGACTGCACTACCCCTCTTAAAATAAAATTTTGACCTCAAAATTTCATTTACCGATCTTGGAGAAAATGTGAGAGTACTATCTTCTCATATGATGCTCGACTTCCCATGTCATCTCCTTCATTTGAGCATTCTTCCACAACACTTTAACCATTGGAATGCTCTTGTTCCTCAATACTCGATCCTTCTTATCTAGAATACGTACAGGCTGCACTTCGAACTTTAAATCTTCATGCAACTCAATTGGAGGTGTCTTGAGGATATGGGAGGGATCAGGTACATACTTCTTTAACATTGAGATGTGGAAGACATTATGAATCCGATCCAATTCTGGGGGTAATTCTAGTCTATATGCCACTAGCCCAATCCTTTCAATGATACGAAATGGTTCAATATATCTCGGATTGAGCTTTCCCCACTTTGTGAATCGAATCACACCATTCATTATCCAATAAAATACCACCATTACCACAACAATATAATCAAGATAAAACTTAATACCTCAAAATATTTAAATCTTTACCTTTCCATGGAGAAACCTTAAGAAAAACTCTATCATTGATTTCAAATTCTAGATCCTTTCTTCATCTATTTGAGTAACTCTTTTGCCTATCTTGAGCCGTCTTTAATCATTCTCGGATAACTTTGATCTTGTCATTAGTCAGATCAATCAATTCTACATTAAATAATTTCCTCTCACCCACTTCATCCCAACAGAGTGGAGTTCGACACTTTCTCCCATACAGAGCCTCGTATGGTGCCATCCCAATACTAGACTGAAAACTATTATTGTATGTGAACTCCACTATTGGCAAGTGTCTGTCCTAACTCCCAGTAAAGTCAATGACACAAGCCCGTAGCATATCCTCCAAAGTCTGAATAGTCCTTTTAGATTGACCATTTGTCTGTGGATGACGACGGATAGAAAGTCAACATGGTACCAAGAGGAGGAAGAAGAGAAGCAAGATTGCAAGGGAATTAACCTGGAGAGTAAACAATGTCTGAGTAAAAATATGTTGCTGAATAGATGGAATTTAAAGAAAAGCAAATCCACATGATTGAACACTTAGGGCCCCACTGTAGAACAGCTTCCTCGTGAATTCCAAAATTAAAGGCAGTGCTAAATCTTAAATTAGTTCCAAGAGTCTCCTGGAATTTTGGCCAAAATAGAGAAGTAAACCGAGGGTCTCCATCTGACACGATGAAAACTGGGACTCCATGTAATCTCACTATCTCATATATATAAAGCTTAGCCAGTTTCTCAATAGGATACGTGCTATAGATAGCCAAGAAATGGGCAAACTTAGTCAATCTATCCACAATCACCCAAATAGCAACCTTCCCACTCTGCGTTCGCGGCAAACCCAATACAAAGTCCATAGTCATGTGTTCCCACTTCCATTCCGGAATAGGTAAAGACTAAAGAGTACTCGATGGTTTCTGAGGTTTCGCCTTACTCTACTGGCATGTGAGACATTTCGCTACAAACTCTGCTATGTCTCGTTTCATACCCAGCCACTAATAACTTTCCTTGATAGTCCTGTACATTTTGGTGTTTCCAAGATGTAAAGCATAGGCGAAAAAATGAGCTTCCTCTAAAATGGCTTGTCTCAACTGATCATCCTTAGGAACACAAACCTAGTCTCCAAACATCAAAATACCATTATCGCTGAGTCTGAACTCACTAATTTCTTCATCTTGTAGCTTTTGAACTTCTCATTTCAACTCATCATCAGACTTCTGCAATTCTCTGATTTGATTGAACAATGAAGGTCTCACAACGAAACTAGCAAGTAGGGTTCCATCCTCACCATTTCTCAATTGGATCCTTAGAGATTTCATCTCAAGTAATATCGAAAAATAAAAACTCTGAAGTGTTGCTAATGAGGATGAAGATTTACAGCTTAAAGCATCTGCTACAACATTTGCCTTCCCAGGGTGATAATTAGTCACTAAGTCGTAATCCTTAATCAACTCTAACCACCGTTTCTGTCTCAAGTTAAGTCTTCTAGGTGAGCAAGTATTTCAAACTTTTATGATCGGTAAAAATTCAACAACGCTCACTATATAAGTAATGCCTTCAAATCTTCAATACTACTGCTGCCAACTCTAAATCATGGGTAGGCTAATTCATCTCATGCTTCTTCAACTACCGAGAAGCATAAGCTATTACTTTTTCATCTTGCATTAACACACACCCTAATCTCAATTTACAAGTATCACCGTACACCACAAATTCTTTCCCATTAATAGGAAGTGTCAAAACAGGAACGGAGATCAACCGATTCTTCAGCTTCTGAAATCGACTCTCACAAACATCATCCCACTCAAACTTAACTCCTTTACGAGTCAGATGAGTTAGAGGAGCAACTATCAATGAGAATCCTTGAACAAACCTCTTATAATAACAGACTAAGCCAAGGAAACTACGAATCTCCGTTACTATTTTTGGTTGCTCTCACTGTAAAATTGCCTCAATCTTTTTAGGATTGACATAATTCCAGCTTCAGACACTACATGTCCTAAGAAAACCACTTCTTTTAACCAGAACTCATATTTAGAAAACTTGGCATAGAGTTGTTTTTCGCATAAAGTTTGTAGCACAATGCGTAAATGGGCAGCATGTTCATCATCATTCTTCGAATAGACTAGGATGTCATCTATGAATACTATCACGAACTTTTCTAAGTATGGATAGAACACCATGTTCATAAGATCCATAAAAGCTGTTGGGGCATTAGTCAGACCAAAAGGCATAACTAGAAACTCATAATGCCCACAACGTGCCCTGAAAGCAGTCTTAGGTACATCTTGCTCCTTAATCTTCAATTGATAGTACCCAAACCTCAAATCAATCTTAGAAAACACCATAGCACCTCGCAATTGAATAAAAAGATTATCGATCCGTGGTAGAGGGTATTTATTCTTGATGGTCACTTTGTTCAGTTGATGGTAATCGATACATAACCGAAGAGTGCCATCCTTCTTCTTTACAAATAGGACCGGTGCTCCCCAAGGAGAAGTACTAGGGTGAATAAAACCCTAGCTACCAAATCTTGCAACTGGACTTTAAGTTCCTTCAACTCCACTAGAGCCATTCGATATGGAGGAATGGAAATAGTTACAGTACCCGAGAGTAGATCAATAGGGAACTCAAGCTCTCGATTAGGAGGTAGTCCCGGTAACTCATCAGGAAATACATCAGAAAACTCACTTATATTAGGACACCCTCTAACGTAGGTTGCCTCTTTGAAGTATCGATCATGTGTGCTAAATATGCTGGATACTCTTTCTGCACCAGTTTCAAAGCTTTGATGGCTGAGATTACATAAGACGGTAATACTCGACGTTCCCCTACAAATATAGCCTCTACTCCCTCAGAATTCTGAAGTACCACTTCCTTCCTGAAACAATCCATATTAGCCCGATGTGCAGTTAACCAGTCTATACCCAATATCAAATCGAAATCTCAGATCTCTAGAGGAATTAAGTCACCCTTAAATTCTTCCGCATCAACCATTACCCCACAGTCTCTATAACAAGTGTTTCTAACAAGTTTTTCTCCTAGAGGGGTGTGAACTACAATTTTTTCCTCTAATGGTGACAGGTTTCTATCAGAAAATGATGTAAATGTCGTGGTCACATAAGACTTATCTGAGCCAGAATCTATTAAGACATAAGCATCTCTATCAAATAAAAACATAGTACCTGTCACTATTCCAGGTCAGACCCGTGCCTCATCTTCCGTCACGAAAAAATCTCTTGTCGAAGTACGAGTCTGTGGTCTCAAGGGTGGATGTGTCGGGGTGTTACTCTTCACACCGGACAATATGGCTACTCCCTATCTCGATGGTAACCCAGAAGAATTTCTCCTTTGCATATCCGTGGGAACTTGAGGAGGTGAAGTAGCTGTAGTAGTTAATCCAAATTGTGGGCAAGTACTCCTAATGTGACCCGATTGACCACAATGAAAACATCGTACAAGCTCCCTACACAGCCTGACATGATATTTCCCACAGTTTCTACATCCATCTGAACCTCCGAAACTCTTCCCAAGAATAGTCACCGCAGATATGCTAAATCTCATAGGCCTTTGTTATGGCTATGGAAATGGAGGTTGGGAAGATGTTACAGAAGCAGAGGTAGTACTCCCTGAAACAGATGTGTCTTTGCCCTTTTTGATGGTTGACTAGAAGATATACTCGGATTCTTTTTTTTTGCAAACTCAGCCCATATTCTCCTATTTTCATTCATGAGCTTCTCAGCCTTTAACGCCATCTGTACCACCTCTTTATGTGGCTCCTTACCTGCCACCGTCATCCGATCTTGAATCTCATTATAGAGCCTTCTTCAAAATAACTGGCCTGATCTTGCTCAGTTTTCACCAGATCTGGCACATATAACATCATCTCGTTAAAACGAGCCTCATACTCCTTAACTATTAAGTTCCCTTGTTTCAAACTAAAAAATTCTCTTTTCTTTTCTTTTTGATGGAAATAAGTGTAATACTGACCATCAAATTCTCCTAGAAAATCTGACCAAGTCAGAGGAGTGGTAGAATGGGATTTCACTAAATTCCACCATGCGCGGGCCCTCTTCTCAAGTAATCTTACGACCACCATAAACTTCATATCATCATCCAACCTCATATCAGAAAATGTCTCCTCAACTTGATTAATCTAGTCTTTAGCTGCGGTTGCATCCAACTCACCCGTAAAAGAAATACAACCGAGCTGCCTAGCCTCTTTAGGCTTTTTCAAAATAGAGACGTCCGGCACTGGTGGTGGAACAAGAGGTAGGGGTGGTGGCATTAAAGGAGCAACTGGAAGAACTGGAGGAACTATAGGAAAAGCTTGACCAGCATGAGCCTGGCCAACAATAACAGTAAAGAAGGCTGCCAAAGCCTAAATTACCTCAGGGAACATGACAAGAATACCAGTAGGTTATAGAGGAGGTGGAGGATGTGGAGGAGTCTTAGTCTACTCAACAGCAAATGCTGCCCGATAGGTGGATGCAGCCGATTCCCCATCTATAGGATCTGGCTGACGATGTTGAGAATGACATCTTCCCCTCCCAGTCGATCTAGTGAGAGGTAGGTGTTCACGTCGATGAGGCATTATGATCTATAAGAAGAAACAAATCGAGTTTAAATAACCTCAGGTTCTATATGCAGATGCATGCATTCAACTCAACTTAACCTAACTTAACTTGGGGCCACACTGACACTGTAAATTTTTACAATAACTTTAAAACCAAAAGCTCTGATACCACTTTAATTGTCACGACCCGAAACTCCCATCGAGCCAGTGACAACCGCCGCGATGTCTCGATAGACATTCCTACCCCGAATGCCAACCGAAACCTCGCAAGGCTATTACATCAGTTTTCCACTTCCCTTATGAGTAATAGTTACTAAAACATGTTCTAAAGGGATATGGACCATTTTCAAGTCAAAAATAGTCAAAAAGAAATTTCTACTACACAAGGGTATTTTGGTTATTTTTTCAAAAAATTTTGAAATCTGTTGAAAATATAATACATAGGGGAAAAATACACATTTCATAACTAAAAATAAGTTTTAATGTTTAAAACATTCATTTAGAGTGAAATTGTAGCTAATAGAATAAAATAAAAATAATGAATAAAATTTTCATTTTCTCATAAAATAATTTTTATAAAACGCTACGTAAATAATTTTTACAGCATAAGAATAAAATAAATTCATAAATATAGTAACACAGATAACCAGAGTATGTAATTTAATTTACAATGACATGTGGGTCCCCGAATGACAAAAGTGAATGAGACTGTAGACCTACTATCTCAAAGGATGCAAGTCCACACTCAACCCTCGACAAAGTTTGCTATCTACAGATGACTCAAAGCCTAAAATGGGTGGAAAGAAAGGGGGTGCGCTTTTATAAACTCAGTGAGTAAACAAATATCATATAAAGTGTCCAAAGTCGAGTAAATGTAGACAACTTAAAATAACTCAATGTACTATGATTCATAACATTTCAAACTCATTTCAACTAAGTAAATAAATTCATTTCACTCAAAATAATCAACATGGCTTATGAATTTCTTAAAAATTTGGCTCGTGCCAAAACTCATTCTCAAGGATACCTTGGCTAGGGCATCCAACCGAGTCCGCCAAGGTTGTTAAAATTTCATATAAGCATAAAACATATTTTTACATTTGGAAACACAACCGTTCCTTGGCGTTGGCTGAGCTCACCCTCACGTGGTAGTTCGGCGTGAAGTGAACTTAAACCTCACCTCAGGAGATACCATCCGCGCCTCTCGTATCGAGCTAAGATATAATCGGGTTGACCGTGCCCTTCTAATAGGCTGGTCCACGGAACCCACCACTACAGTGACTAATTAACCCACCATATCAATAAAAATTTCAGCAGCATGACATGGCAATTACATTACTACCTAGCCTGTCAAGGCAAAACAAACAGTTCATATAATTTCAACACTATTTCCAATTCAGCCATTCATGCCAATATTGACATAAGCCATTCAATTCAAACCATAAATTTACAACACAAGCAAATAGTCTCTAATTACTCAATTTCTAAAATCATCATTCAATTTCAAAATGATTTATAAAACTCATTGCATTTAATCACATTTTACTTATAAAATATAAGGATTTACCATTTAAACTCATTTTTCTATAAAATCACAAAAACGAATAAAAACTACCTTAGATAATTAAGACAATAATAAAGTTACTCACAATATTGGGAGTCGAAGTACTCCTAATCCAGGTCTTTGGGTACAATCTCTTTACCCCTATCAGAAGATTCACCACCTAGACATAATGTACAATAAGCAATTTACTATATTTGTGCTAAACCGATATAAAACTAATTTAGGCTCTATATGAATGCATGAAATGGGATGGGAAATACTTGGATAATCAGTTAAATATGGTGTTCTACGTAAGTCTAATTGTGTATCGAAATAAAATGGTATTGGCCTAATTCGATTTATACCCAAGTTAATAGGCCAATACATCCAATTCAACTCCAAATAAACTCATTCCACATCCAATACTCCAAATCATCAAATACAAGTTATATAACATGAATTATAGCAAAATCTTTGTCATCACCTGAAACTCCTATCAAGCCCGCGACAACTCCCGCGACGTCTCGATAGGCATTCATTCCCCAAAATATCGACTGAAATCCTGCAAGGCTTTTATATCAGATTCTTACCTCCCATGTGAGCCATCATTGCCAATCATCATGTTTTAAGGGATTTCACGCTCTTCCCCACTCAAAACAGTAGTAAAATAGTTTTCGCGTCACCGAAGCATTTCGATCATTTTTCCTTGAAACTTTTGAAGTCGAATAAAAATGTAGCAAATGGGTGGAAAATACATATGTCATCATTAAAAATAAATTTAGATATCTAAAACGCAATTTTTGATTAAAATTATAACTATTAAAATAAAATAAAAATATTCAAGAAAATATTATATTTTCTTATAAAATAATTTTTATAAACTTATCGGTGAACTATTTTCGGGACGTAAAAGTAAAATAAATTCTTATATACAAAAATAAAGATAACCAGAGTATACTATTACGTTTACAGTGACACGTGGGCCCACGAATATTCAAAAGTAAAAAAGACAGTGAACCTACTGTTGGTGAGGTTGCAAAGCCAACTATCGTCCTCAACTAACTTAGTTATCTACACTATTCTAGGCCTGTAAAGGTGGAAAGGAGAGTAGTGAGTTTACACAACTCAGTGAGTAAACAAACATCACCAAACATATCTAAAGGCGAGTAATAGGAGACAATGAAAACAGACTATCTCAAAAGGGTTTCATATTATGAAAATTCAATAAAATCAATTACAGTAAATTCAATTCACATAAATAATTAATAAGGCTTATGATTCATGAAAATCGTGGCTCGTGCCATAAAACTCATACTTGGGGATACCTTGGCCAAGGCATCTAACCGAGTCCGCCAAGGCTGTTATAATCTTATATACACGTAAAACATATTTTTACGTGTGAAAAAGGCAGTCGTTCCTTGGTGGTTTGGGGTGAAGTGAACTCTATCATATCTCAGGACAACCTTTTACATCTCTACAACTGAGATAAAAGTATATATAGGGGGTTTACCGTGCCACCTCTAAATAGGTTGGTCCACGGAACTCGATTACTGCAGTAATTAATAATCCACCAATTAAATAAAGATTTCAATAGCATGACTTGGTAATTTTATGGCTAAACAATTTATCAATATAAAGCAGACAGTTCACGTTATTCAATACAATTAACAATTTAGCCAATCATGCGATAATATCATAAGCCACATGATTCAAATCATAATTGATAATAAAATATGTGGTATGTAATTACTCTAATTTCAAATCCAACATTAAATTTTCAAATCAATTTATAAAAATTCAATTTATTTTATAAATTCATATTTTTTCTCATAAAATAAGAAATTCACCATTTAAAATAATTTTTCACAAAATCATCAAATTAAGTAGAATTACTCTAGATAATTAAGGTGATAAATAGTTTACTGATTGTTTTCGAAAATTAAATCTGGGTATTCCGACTATTAATCCTCAGGTGCAATTTCCTTGCCTTTGTCAGAGGATTCACCACCTAGACATATTGCACAGTCAATTAATTACCACATTTGTGCTAATTCGGTATAAAATTAACCTAAATTCTATATGAATGCATGAAACGCTCGGGTAACCGTTTAATTACGATGTTAACCTAATTCGGCCTATCACCCGATTAATTGGCCAACGCTTCCGATTTAACTCCAAATTGCTCTATTTTATTTTCAATATTTCAATTCACCAAATACAAGCCAATTTACCAAAAATTCAACACAATTACCTTCCCATTTCTTGATGGGAAATTCGGCCATATTGGTGCATTATCACTAAAATTTTTCCTATTCCATTTTCTCACCATAATTCATCATTTTCTAACCAATTTCCCTTGAAACAAAATCAATCCACCATCCACACTCAACATGGGACATTCAGCCATTGAAGGTTTCCAAGTTATAGGTGTTTTTCTTCACTTGTTTTCATACTACATATTATTAACTAATAGAAAACACTAACATAACTTAAATTCAAGCCAATCCAATCATGAATTTCTCTCCATACCCATTCGGCCAACCACTCATTCATTATGAAAACAAGTAATTCAACCATGGAAATGAGAAAATAAAGCATGGGTATTGTAGATCTCAAGTAAAAGTAAAGAAATTTCACCTTAACTTGCTTGATTCCTTGAATTCTCACACTTTCCCTTTGATCTTCTCCTCCTAGGGTTTTGTTCTTCCTTTGGTTTTCTTTTCTCCTTGTTTGGCCAACTATGGGAGTGAAAATGGAGGTTTATGGCCGTTTTTTCATGTTTAATATTAAATAATTCAAAGCTTGACACATGGCATAATATAATTGGTCCATAATTTAAATATTTGACTTTTACACTTAAATTTTCTACCACATTTTTATGCCATGTTTATCCATTCCCACCATAATTAAAATCCACAAATTTGACAAATGTTGAGGGTGAAAATTACCGTTTTGCCCCCTAGGTGGCAAAATTACAGTTTTGCCTCTATACTCCGAAAATTTCGAGAATGAAAATTTTTCACTGCCAAACCTCATATTATACTCCAATTGATCAATCTTGGTTGAAAATTTCATCAAACAACCAAATTTAAATTTTGGGTGACAAAATGACCATTTTGTCCCTAATCGATCAGTATTCTCGATTAACCCCAAATCAGCCCTCGAACTTCGAATCACCGTTTAAGTCATCCCTGGACTGTAAACTTTCCAATTTCACCTTAAAATCCCATTTTAACTAGTTCGATGTATAAATCAACTCAGTTGTACTTTTAAGTACAATATCGGCTTTTATCTACTTTTCTGAGATATTCTAGTGTGCAGGCATGATGTCAATTATATGCATGACATGACAAATATTTTAGGGCTGGGCTTGATAATCTTCCTCAATAATTTCTCTTGGAAAATTCGGCTATGGAGGGTTCATGAATAATATGTGGTTTTTCATGCTTGATTTTTACACCTTACATCATAAAACAACTAAAAACACCTAAATAGCATGATATTCATCAAAGTCCATTATCCAATCTCTCTCCTCTAGGTTTGGCCAGTAAGAATATTTTCATGCCAACTTGTTCTCAACCATGGAAAATGAAAAATAATGCTTAGGAAAGGTAGATCACAAGCTAGAATTAAGAAATTTTACCTTTACTTGCTTAATTCCTTGAAATCCACCAATTTTCCCTTGAATTTTCTTAGCTACGGTTTGTTCTTTTCTTTCTTTCCCTTTTCTTTGGTGTGGCCGGCTATGAAGAATGGAATGGCTAAGGCTTAAGTTGGTTTTATATGGAAAATTATAAAAAGATAAAAACTTGCCATCTGTCACCATATAATTGGCCCATGTGTAACACTTAAGCATTCTCCCACCACCACATGATTATCCATGGGTCAAAATGATGATGGATGAAGTCCATGGGCTGAAAAAGTGTATGGTGATGTGAAATTCCAATTACATCCTCATGGTCAAGTAAAATGACCATTTTACCTTTATACTAGAAAAATATCAAAAATTGAAACTTTTCACTTCTCAAGCTCAAATTATGTTCCAAATAGTAAAACTTGATCAAAATTTCATCCACCATTCCAATTTTGCCCTCGGGTGGCAAAATGACCATTTTACCCCTACGTTATGAAAATTCCAATTTGACTCCAAATCAATCTCTGAACTTTGAATCACCATATTAAGTCATTCTAAGATTCAATGACTCTCAATCGCATCTTAAAATCTCTATTTGAACTAGTTCGAGGCTTAAATCAACTTAGTTGTACCACTAAGTACACTACCGACTTTTGATGATTTTTTCAAGGTATTCAAGTATGTAAGGATGTTATCAAATACATGAATGACATGGCAAGTATATTATAGGGCTAGGCTTGACATTCGTTGTGAGACCCTGTCTAAGTTGTTAGAAAACCGGTATTGTACCTATTGGTACAATTAAGTGAAATCGAGCTTCAAATTAGTTTAATAGAAATTCTAAGGGGAATTTCAAAATTCTGAGACCCACAGGATAGCTCAGAATAGTGATTCGGAGTTCAAGGTCCAGTCTGGAGTCAATCGGGAAAATTGACCAGTTATGGACAAAACGGTCATTTTCTCATTTGTTGATTTATGGAGATTTTTAACCAAGATTTGATCACATTGGGCCAAATATAATTATGTGACATACAGTTATGATTTTTGGAGTATAAAATGATGTTTAGCAGTGTAAAATGGTGATTTTCGGTGTTATTGGAGTACAAGGGCAAAATGGTAATTTTACCACCGGACTGCTAAACGTGAATTTTTTTGAAACGATTTTGTTCCAATTGGGTAATATTGATTTATATTAGTGTTATTTGAGGTTGGATAGTGAAAATAATGAAATTCTGGGACATTTCGAAGTATAGGGGCAAAATCGTAATTTTGCCATCCCGGGGGCATTTCGGTAATTTTCCACTACCAGAATAAATTTTTCCAGCCATGGTCAACCTTGGATCAGATGTTGACTTGATGAATCAAGTGGTGGAGATCAAATGGGAGAAAAAGTTAAAAAGTCAAAAAAACGGGCCAATTACATGGTGACACGTGGCAACCTTGTTTATTTTATTATTTAAGCCATAAAAATCAGCATTTAAACCCTCATTTCTCTCTCAAAGTCGGCACCCACCAGAATTGAAGGAAAAACAAGAAGAACAAAAGAGAAAAACACAAAACCTAGGTGGAAATCTAAGGAAAAGTGTGATTTTCAAAGGAAATCACTTGAAAAAGGTAATAAATCTTTACTTTGGCTTGTGATTTACCTTACCAATGCTTTTGTTCTTGATTTCAATGGTTAAATATGGAAATATCATGAAGAGTTTAATTCTGAAAAATGGGTATGGATGAGGAAGGATTGTTGGATTGGATTGAATTTAGACTATGTTAGTAGTTAGAGGTAGTTAAGCATGATTATGAAGAAATATGGAAGAAAGAAATTGAATTCCATGGTTGTTCTTTGTTAGGCCGAACCTAGTGTGTAGAGAATGCATGAGGAATTGGTTCATTTCAAATGAAATGGTTTCATTTGAAATGAAAGAAAAGAGAAAAATGACAATTTAAAGTGAGAAAATGTAGTAGAAAATTTTCAGTGCTAATGCACTGCATTGGCCGAATTTTTCCATAAGGAATTGGAAAGGGTAGGATGCTGAAATTGGCATCAATTACATGATATGGGATGAATTAAAGTATTAGAAAAAGAATGGATCAATTTGGAATTGAATCGGGCTTAATGGCCAATTTATCGACTGAACGGTCGAAATTAGGCAATACCGCGTTAATGCGATAATCGGACGCGATTTTGCTCTTACGTATCACACGCTAGTAATTTAAATTAGTTTATATTAGTTGGGGGCATTATAGTAAATTTCTTGATTTTATTTTGTGTTAAGGTGGTGAGAAGACCGAGAAAGGCAAAGGGATCGTGACTGAGGATTTTTAATCCGAGAGCATCCGGAATCCGGATATTTGTGAGACGGTGAGTGAACTTGCATTTCAAAATTGTTTGGGGAAATGCACATTGTATTGATTTGGATAATTAAATGATTTATTCAAAGTTTTAAAAAAAATATGTGCTGGGAACAAGCCTTTGATTAAAATGATTTTATGTGATGAAATATGTGTTATGCATGAAAGCATAAAAATATGTGTTATGCATGAAAGCATAAAAATATGAGTTATGCATAAAAGCATAAAATTATATGTTATGCATGAGGGCATAAAACTTTGTGTTATGCATAAAGGCATGAAATATTATTTCATTGAGATGAAATTTAATTGTGCTGGATATGTACATTGTTATGATGTTTGTGTACATTGTTGAGAAGTGTTGTGAAATTGTTACCACCGTGCACGTGTGAAGAGGAAATTGCACAGGCCTGAAATGGTGTGCAAAGTGGGGACGACGATACGTAACGCCCACTATTTCCTAGAGATTGAAAATTTAGTAAAGTGGGGACGGCGATACGTAACGCCCACTATTACTATAAATTTTGGAAATTGAGCAAAGTGGGGACGGCGATACGTAACGCCCACGATTCCTGGAAACCATTACACGTGAACAGTGGTGAAGTGTGATTGGTTATCCAGGGGCTTGCAGGGACGGCGATACGTAACGCCTGCGAGTGCTCAGATATGTGAGTTTGTGTACACATGTGATTGTTCATTTCTCCGAGTATATTTGTATGAATTCGATTATTCCTTCATTATAAATTAAATTGAAGTGAGGGGAAGGGTTTGATAATAAATTGGATAAAAATGAACGTGTTTCAAAGGTATGCATCATATTTTAACCCTTCCTGATATTATGGCTTGTTCCTATCTTATGTTTGCTCACTGAGTTTTATACTCACGTTTTCAAAAATTCATGTTTTCAGATCAGGAGATTGTAGATTCCTAGATCGCGGGATCACAATAGTCCATCTCCTGGTAGGTGTCTGGCATTCACTAGTGACCGTTTTAAATTGTACATGTCTCCGCTGGTAGTCGTGGGTGTTTATTGTATTGTGAATACAATCTAATTATGTGTTTATGTGTAAGCAATGTGAATTGCTAAATACATGACTGATATAGTGCATGTATATTAATGTTGATTATGCCATTATGAATTGGCTGTGTTCACACCCGAGAAAAGGTGTGTGTGTGTGTGTCTGTGTGATTGGATGTGCCATGGTTAACTGGCATTGTATGCACACTGGGTGCATTACGTGTGGATGTCTCACACGAGTATGTATGGGATAAAGTAAGTGAAAATAGGCTTGCTTGGGCTTAGTGAGCTATGCTCATTGGGTCCTTGCGCTGGTCATGGCCCGGGAATTGGGTCGTGACATTCTTCATGTAATATAACCAATTTGACATTAGTATTGTTTTAATATTATTTTATCCAAAACTTATTATTTTATTTCAAAATTTTCCATTTGTCTTATTGAGACCCGAAATATCTCACTTTATCTTGGTTCACTTCCGAATCACCTTTTATTCTGGCTAATTCATTCTCGGTAAAAATATTATTATTTATTATTATTTTCTGGCATGCAAAAATTTATTTTATTCCAAGTATTACTTTCACCCGTCACCACTATTTGGCACTTAAATTTATGTCAATTGACCCTTTGTCTTGTCAATAAGGTCATATTGGTTTCTATACGAGGGTATGGGGTGTTACAAGAAACCTCATTTGTGATATACGGGCATGGTAGCTCAATGTCTATGGGAGTTGTCTGATGTAGTCTCCAAACCAATGCCAAGCCAAAAAAGCCAAGGGTATGTAGTGATGGCAAGAGATGTTTTGATGGAAAAATGGAGTGTGGATTTCATATCAGTAATAGGCAAGCATCCGAATGTATTTCCAAAGGAATTACTTGGTTTACCTCCCGAGAAGGAAATTGAATTTTGTGTTACTTTATTCTGGGCGCACAACCAATTTCGATACTTCCTTATCGAATGGCATTAGTTGAATTAAGAGAGCTTAAGGGGCAACTAGAGGACTTATTGAATAAAGGTTTTATTTGTCCTAGTGTTTCACCTTAAGGAGCTCCGGTGCTATTCGTGAAGAAGAAAGATGGTAGCCTACGATTATGTATCAACTATCGATAATTGAATAAAGTGATAGTAAAGAATAAATATCTACTTATAAGAATCGATGACTTGTTTGATCAGTTGTAGGGTGTCATGTGCATCTCTAAGATTGATTTACGCTTGGGGTATCACCAATTGAGAATAAGAGAATGTGATGTACCCAAGACAACGTTTTGCACACGTTAGGGACATTATTATATTTTAGTGATGTCATTTGGACTCACCAATGCACCTACAAGATTTATGGATTTGGTGAACAAGATCTTTTTGGTGTGTTTGGATAAATTGATGGTCATGTTCATAGATGATACATTGGTGTATTCTAATAGCCCGGAGGAACATGCACAACATTTAAGAATTGTGTTACAGACCTTGAGAGAGCATCGATTGTATGCTAAATTTTCAAATTGTGAGTTTTCATTGAATGAAGTCAGTTTTTTGGGACACGTGGTGTCTGAACAAAAGGTGTAAGTGGATCCCAACAAGGTAACTATGGAGAATTGGCTGAGGCCAACGTCTGTAATGAAAGTCAGAAGTTTTCTGGGCTGAACTAGATATTATAGACAATTTGTGCTAGATTTTTCTAAGATCGCATCCCTTTTGACAAAACTAACTCAGAAAGGAGTTAAGTTTGATTGGTCTAATGTATGTGAGGTAAGGTTTTAGAGGCTTAAAGTTTATCTCACTTCTACACCTGTGCTAAGCCTGACGTGTGGAACTGGAGGCTACACCGTGTATTGCGATGCATCACGAGTTAGATTATGTTGATTGTTGATGGAACATAAGAAGATCATAGCAAAAACTTGTCAGTTAAAATTCTACTACGCAAGTATACGTATCGAACAAATAGTATATAAGCAAGCAGAGTGTTAATCCCACAGGGAATTGATCTAAAACTTTACTAAGTACTTAAAGTAGAACAATTTAATCTTATCCAAATAATCCAAATTAAGTAATTAAATAAAACTAATAAACTAACATTTAAACTAACAAGAAAAGTTAAAATAAAAATAAGTTGAGAAAAGATCAAATTAAATAAGCCTAGGATTACAATATCCCTCACACTTCATCTAAATTTTACCTCTCTTCCTCAACTTATTTCAATGGGTTGAATTGCTAACCTAGAGTCCTAAATTATTTATAAGGGTCTCCTGACTCGTCCTATAAAAATATCTATTTTAATTAAAACACTATATCCCTATGTGAATTGAAATTAACCAGACTCATTAAGTTCAGGCTCTAATCTGGCTATATATGGCCTATAGGTATATCCCTATCCTATACGCAAATCAATTAAATTGATCATATGCTATCCCAATTTTAGTCTACTCTAAACTCCCTTTCCCAAGTTTGTTTAGGTTCCTAAATCAATTTAATTGTTGATCAAGCAATTAAAAGCATTAAGAAAAATTGAAATAAACAATTGAATTCCCATTAAAAATAAGTAAGAAATAGATTAAAAACTTAGACTACACGTGAGTTCAATTGCAATCTTAGAAAAAGAAAATTAGCTACTCATGATTGCAAAATCAAATAACATTGTATAAAATTCAACCATTGAAAGTAACAAGAAGAATAAAAGCTGAGGAACAAAATAATGATTGCTGTTTTGATCTTCGGGTTTCAGCCTCAACTTCTGACTTCTTGAATCTCCAAAGGTTTTCTCTTAATGTTCTTGAAAAATATCATATTTATACTAACAAACTTAACCTAAACTTCCTCAAGTTGACCTAGGGTTTAATTGGGCTTAAAAACATAATGAGAGGCCCAAAAAATCACTTGACAGACTTTACAAACTGCTATTCCCGGCACAGTATGTCCAACAACTTTCTAATGCGATTTTCTCTATCTTTGAGGCAGAACTGGATAAAGTGATCTTCATCAAAATTGTAGGTCTGTCTCTTTGCTTTCCAATGGTCAAGAATTGCAGTAGTTAGAGTTCTGTAGCTCGAGATATGACTAAAACACTGAAGCATATGCAAGCAGATTTTTGAGTCTTCAACACTTTACTTTCCAAAATTAAGCCCAATTACTTTAGTTCCTACCAAAAATATAAAATCTAATAAATATTAACCAAATTAAAAGAAATAACATAAAATTAAATACTTACTTAAAAATAAACTAAATACAAAAACAACTAAAAATTAAGTAAATTATAATTAAAAACTGAAGACTTAGCTAAGATTTAATAACAAAATTGGAATAAAATAATTTTATAAAATAGAATTATCACACCCCCAAACTTAAGATTTTGCTAGTCCTTGAGCAAAAGAAAAGAATCACAAAAAGAAAACACAAACATGAAAATCCTTGAAGGAGAGATAGAAATACCAAATCATGATTTCTCAATTTTCCTCAAAAATTAACTCAAATTCTAGCTTAAGGTAACACACAACTAATCCTTAAATTCATGAATTAATTTGAGTGAAACTTTATTTTTCGAATGGACTTCCGTGTGTGTGTGAATGCTCTTTTACAAAGAATATCATGCAATTCAAATTAGTTTATGCCAAATCTAAGCATAGATTAGTACTTGGATCCCATAAGTTTGCTTTTCATCTCTCTCTCCACTGATGTAGATTAACACTTATTCAAATATCAATAGGTCTTTATCAGGCTTGTAATGTAAGGCTAGGGTCGGGGTGTGATAAAGAATATATTTAAGCTCAAATTCACCCTAAGCACTTAATCAATCTAGGACACATAAAGAGCTAAAAAAAATTTTTTAGCACCCCCAAACTTGATGTAAACTTTCCTTTGTAACACACATTTTGTTTCTCTTTTTTTTTTGAACCCCCAAACTTATTTTTGACAATTATAACAAGGGGTAATTTTTCCAACAACCTTTACTTCTTTTTTTTTGGCACTTTTCTCCCTTAGTTTATCTTTAAGCTCAAACCATTCCTTAGAAAGATTAAAATACTTAGAGGTGAAAGGTTCAAATTGTTGGATTTAAATAGATAGGCCATGGCTAACATAATTGTGTAATTACAAAGAAAAGGTAAATTCGGCTCAAAAAGGGTGACTAAGGATAAATATAACAAGGTAAGCTCAAAAAGGCTCAAATGGTCCAAAGATGACCTAAATCACTTTCTATCCTAAGTGTTATCTAACATTTCGCCTTGAGAGAGAATCAAACAAATTCTAAAATTTTTGACTTCACTATACTTTTTCACCAACATAAGCTTTCCCAAAATCACATAAAAGTTCTAAGTAAAAGAGTATAGTGCTCAAATTTTTGGAGGCCACACTCTAAAATAAAACTAACACAAGAATATCACATAAAATTAAATCATAACTATATGTTTCCCAAAAGCTACGAATCAAAAGATAATTAAAATATCATCCTTGGATTGGAACAATCATGAATAAGGTGCAATTATCTCAATTTTTTTTTTGAAACACAAACAAAACATGCAAAATATAAATAAACATGCAAGACAAAATTCTAAATCAAATCTAACTAAACATGATGAAAAGAAAAAAAAATTAAACCAACAAAATTCGAAACCACTCCCCTAAACTTAAATTACACATTGTCCTCAATATGAAAAGCTAAAAATATATATAAAGAAATTAAACTCCCTTATCAATGGTGGTAGTGCCTTAAAAGCTTTAATTTTCATTCTCCTTATCTTCATGCTTTCCAAATCTACATACACAACAAAACAAGTTAGGGAGAGGTTATAACTACTTATTTACATAAAAAAACAAAAAGTAACTAAAATAACAACTAAATCTAAAAAGATATAGCTTGGGTTGCCTCCCAAGAAACGTTTCTTTATAGTCACTAGCTTGGCTTTGGTTGAGGTCTTCATTCACCCTTTAAAGAGGTTTAAGTTTGCATGGAAAAAGTTTGAGGTGTGAAAGTAGTCTCCTCCTAAGATGAGGTTGTAGTGGCTTTAACTCAAGATTTGGTGCTTGCTCAACCCAAGATGGTGGAATAGGTTGACTTTTACCTAACTTCTCAAATTAAGTTCTACTTGGATAATGCACTTTCGGTGTAGCTTTCAAAACATATGCAACATTTGTAAGTTTTTCATTCTGGTCCTTGGTTGTTGCATCTTGAACCAAAAAAGCTTCAAGAAACTTATTTGAATTTTTTATATCAATAGCCTCCTTAGGTAACTTATCAACTATATCTAGAAAAGGAATAGGAGGCACATATGGCTTGACTTGTGGTGGTGTAGATACTTTCTTCTCTTGCTTAATCTTTTAAGCTTGAACTTGATTGCTAAAAGTATTTCCTTGATCTACTTTATCTCCATCATCTACCACATTCTTGCCATTTACCTCATCAAGCTGTTTACCGTATTTTTCTTTTCTAGGATTAGGCTCAATGTCATTTGGTAAAATTTCTTGAGGCCTATTGTTGATGTAATTGATAAGTTGGCCTACTTGAGTCTCAAGATTTCGGATTGATTATGCTTGACTTTGAATGATGGCATCATTTTTTGTCATGAATTGTATTAACATATCCTCCAAAGTTAGCTTTTTCTCAAAATTAGGGGCTTTAACTTGTGACTGGAAATCATGCTGGAAAATAGGCTTTGATGAATATGTAGGACCCTGATCATTATTCCATGAAAAATTTGGGTGATTCCACCATGAGTTGTAACTATTAGAGTACGAATTGTTTTGTTGCCCATTGAAGCTTCCATTAAATTGCATTGATTCATAATAAGTTGGACAACAATCACTTGAATGCCTATCTCCACAAAGCTCGCATGCCACAAAAGAACTTTCAAAAACATTAACACCCCAAGTGTCCATTTTTTGAGACAAAGCATCTACTTCGACGACCAAAGCACTGATAGCCAATTCATAATCACTGGCAACCCTCCTAGGCACAAATTGTTCAGATGTCCACTGATAGTTACAAAAATTTATCACCTCAACCAAAAACACCTAAAAATAAAATAAAAAAATTGAATTAAGACTAAATTTGCTTGGTATTAGTATTAGTAAAAATTCTAGAAACAGTTCCCCAGCAACGATGCCAAAAACTTGTTAGTTAAAATTCTACTACGCAAGTATATGTATCGAACAGATAGCATAAAAGCAAGCAGAGTGTCGATCCCACAGGGAATCAATCTAAAACTTTACTAAGTACTAAAAGTAGAACAACTTAATCTTATCCAAATAATCCAAATTAAGTAATTAAATAAAACCAATAAACTAACATTTAAACTAACAAGAAAAGTTAAAATAAAAATAAGTTGAGAAAAGATCAAATTAAATAAGCCTAGGATTACAATATCCCTCACACTTCATTTAAATTTTACCTCTCTTCCTCAACTTATTTCAATGGGTTGAATTGCTAACCTAGAGTCCTAAATTATTTATAAAGGTCTCCCGACTCATCCTATAAAAATATCTATTTTAATCAAAACACTATATCCCTATGTGAATTGAAATTAAGACAGACTCATTAAGTTCAGGCTCTAATCTGGCTACATATGGCCTATAGGTATATCCTTATCCTATACGCAAATCAATTAAGTTGATCATATGCTATCCCAATTTTAGCTTACTCTAAACTCTCTTTCCCAAGTTTGTTTAGTTTCCTAAATCAATTTAATTGTTGATCAGGCAATTAAAAGCATTAATAAAAATTGAAATAAATAATTCAATTCCCATTGAAAATAAGTAAGAAATAGATTTAAAACTTAGACTACATGTGAGTTCAATTGAAATCTTAGAAAAAGAAAATTAGCTACTCATGATTGCAAAATCAAATAACATTGTATAAAATTCAACCATTGAAAGTAACAAGAAGAATAAAAGCTAAGGAACAAAATAATGATTGTTGTTTTGATCTTCGGGTTTCAGCCTCGACTTCTGACTTCTTGAATCTCCAAAGGTTTTCTCTTAATGTTCTTGAAAAATATCATATTTATACTAACAAACTTAACCTAAACTTTCTTAAGTTGACCTAGGGTTTAATTTGGCTTAAAAACATAATGAGAGGCCCAAAAATCACTTGACAGTCTTTCCAAACTACTATTCCTAGCATAATACATGTAGCAACTTTATAATGCGATTTTCTCTATCTTTGAGGCAGAACTGGGTAAAGTGATCTTCACCAAAGTTGTAGGTCTGTCTCTTAGCTTTCCAATGGTCTAAGAACTGTAGCTGTTGGAGTTTTGTAGGTTTAGATATAACCAAAATACTGAAGCATATGCAAGCAGATTTTTGAGTCTTTCAACACTTTACTTTCCAAAATTAAGCCCAATTACTTTAGTTCCTACCAAAAATATAAAATCTAATAAATATTAACCAAATTGAAAGAAATAACATAAAATTAAATTCTTACTTAAAAATAAACTAAATATAAAAATAACTAAAAATTAAGTAAATTATAATTAAAAACTAAGGACTTAGTTAAGATTTAATAACAAAATTGGAATAAAATAATTCTATAAGATAGAATTATCACATACGCTTCATGACAATTAAAGAAGCATGAGCAAAATCACCCTACGCATGATTTGGAGATGGCAACAATTGTGTTTGCCTTAAAAATTTGAAGAAATTATTTGTATGGAAAGACTTGTGAAATATATATAAACCACAAGAGATTCAAGTATATATTTCAAGAAAGGGATTTGAATTTAAGGTAGCATAAAAGGTTAAAGCTATTGAAAGACTATTATTGCACCATGCCTTGCCATCCTAGTAAAATGAATGTGGTAGCATATTCTCTAAATCGGAAGTCGATGCGGAGTTTGGCACATGTAAATGTGAAGTGACGATCTTTAGTGCAAAGTTTGTATGATCTGGGCAATATGAGAGTGCATTTAGACATTGAACTCCTTGATAGGGCATTTTAGAGTTCAACCAATGATATTAGATAAGATTAAGAATGCCTAAGATCAAGATGAATATATGATAAAGATATTTGGAGATATGAGCAAAGATAAAGCTTGAGATATTGTATACGGCACAGATGGCTTAAGGAGATATCAATTATCAGTCTACATGCTGAATATGGGCAATTTAACAAATAAGATTTTGTAAGAGGCGCATGTGGTAGCCTATCCGATACACCTTGGAGCCACCAAGATGTATCATGATTTGAAGTTCGTGTATTGGTGGTTAAGACTAAAGAGATATGTGACTGAGTATGTCTCTAAGTGTTTAACTTGCCAGCAAGTGAAAGCTGAGCATGAAGGACCATTGGGACTACTACAACCGTTATCGATACTTGAGTGAAAATGGAAACATGTAGCAATGGACTTTGTAACAAGTTTACCCCAAGCTAAAGGTGACTATGATGTTGTCTCCATTAGTTTTTGATGATAATAAAACATTCTCATGTCATTTGTGTCTAATATTTTACCTAAGTGTGTATGGGAAATGTTTACAAAGAAACAATATATCAATCTTCCCAATGAGCACTTAAAGATATGATTTGGATAAGGAATAAGGATGATTATTATAAAGGAAGTCCCCTGATATGACAAGGAAGATCATTGGTTAAACAAAAGTCAAAGTGGAGAAATGGAAGGCTGAAGCTTAGTGAGAAAAGAACCAAGTTAGTTGGCCAAGAAAATGGGTTAGTCAACTAAGTGTTCTCTGCCAAATCTGCATTTGAAACAAAACCAACTTAGTTGACCAATAGAAAAATGTTAGTTGACTAAGTGCTCTCCGTCTGCAACATACACCAGGCCACTACAAGACAGATTAACGGTTAGAACCTTCCCCAAACTATTTCTAATAGTCAGAAATGTTCCAACAACCATTAGACAAGCTTCTTAAACTATAAAAGGATCTTCAAACGCCAAAGAAAAAAAACTTTTGGAACTTTTGGAAGATTATTGAGAGATTTCATCATATTCAAGCCTAAAAATGAGTACCAACTTAGAAATTCTTTGTACTCTTTTTTGCACTCAAACGTCTATCTTTTGTGATTGTGTTTAGCACTTAAACTTGTACCACTTAGATCAACCGTGTGATCAATAGGTACTTTCTCTATTCATCTTTGTATTCTTAGAGTGAGGGTTTCACTCTAAGTGATTGATTCAAGCAAGGTTTGTTTGGATGCTTGTAGGTTCCAACTTAGCCTTAAAAAGTTGAGTGTAAAGGTTATGGTTGAGCCTTGAAAAACCACATTGGGTTTTAGTTTAGCCTATGAAAATCTAGTGAAAAGTTATGGTTGAGCCTTTGAAAAACCACCTTAGGGTTTTAGTTTAGCCTAGGAAAAACTAGTGATAGGTTGTGGTTGAGCCTTGAAAAACCACATTGGGGATTTAGTTGAGCCCGTGAAAAACTAGTGTAAAAGTTGTGGCTAAGCCTTGAAAAGCCATTGTAAAAAGCTTGGTGGAAGCTTGTGAATTCCACCTTTTTTAGTGTTTGGTTTGAAAATCCTTGGTTGGATAATCAAGGTAGTGGATGTAGGTCTTAGACCGAACCACTATAAATACTTTGTCTATTGTCTCCCTAGTTGTGCTTACTTTGTTTTGAGATCAAGTCTCAATCTTGCAAAAAGAGCCGAGATAGTGTTATTCACCCCTCTTTAGAACTTATATTTGAGACCAACAATTGGTATTAGAGCTAGCTTTCTACATACAAGGTCTAACACCTTTAGAGAGGATCCAAATGGCTCTACAAAAATCAATTGTAGCTGAGGGACAATCTACCAACAGACCGCCTCTATTTGATGGCTCTAATTACCCTTATTGGAGCACTAGAATGTTAATATACATTAGGGCCATAGATTATGAAATGTGAGATGTCATCACTGATGGTCCCTTTATTCCCTCAACTATAAATGTAGTTACAAATGAGTTTATGCCTAAGCCAAGGTTTGAATGAATTGAGGCTGAAACCAAGAAAGTACAGATCAACTTTAAGGCAATCAACACCTTACATTGTGCCTTAACTCCCACTGAGTTTAACAAAGTCTTAAGCTGGACAACAGCTAAGCAAGTGTGGGATAAGTTAAGAATAATTCATAAAGGGACTTCTCAAGTTAAGGAGTCTAAGATAGCCTTTCTAACCCACAACTATGAGATGTTCAAAATGGAGCCTGGTGAAGACATCACCAACATGTTTGACAGGTTCACAAACATCACAAACAAACTCAATCAACTAGGAAAACCTATCCCCGAGCATGAACTTGTAAAAAGACTTCTTAGAAGTCTACCTAAGTCCTGTAAGCCAAAGGTGACTGCCATTAGAGAAGCCAAGGATTTGAACATCATCACACTCAATGAAATATGCGGGTCACTCACACATGAGCTAGAGCTCAAGGAAGAAGAAGAAGAGGATAGAACGGAGGCAAAAGAAAAGAAGAAAAACATAGCACTAAAAGTCAGCATGCTTGAGGAAGAGTTGAAAGAGCTCTTATGTGATGATGATGATGAACTTACACTTGTCGTAAGAAAATTCAAAAAACTGATGGGAAGAAAAAGCTGAAGATTTGTAAGAAAAATCCTTAAGAAAGACTAAGGTCTTTATTAGAAGAAAAACAAGATTGACAGTAGTAAAAAGGAAGACGTGATCTACTACGAATGCAAGAAACCAAGGCACTACAAATTTGAATGTCCATTGCTGAAAGAAAAAACTCCAAAGAAAAATAGAAAATCGAAAAATGCAATGGTTGCTACAGCTTGGTCAAATAGTGACTCAAGCACAGAATCTAATAAAGAAAGCTCAGAAGAAAGAGCAAACATTTGCTTAATGGCAAAGAATGATGAAACAGAGGTATGTTCATCAACTTGTGATATTTCAGTGAATGATTTACAAGATGAGTATGATAATTTATGTGATGAGTTTGAAAGCCTGTTTTTAAAATACAAAAACCTAAAGAAAAAGGTTATATTACTTGAAAAAGATTTAGAGAAAGTAAAGCATGAATTCAGCTCTGTTTTTGAGCAAAGGAATTTTTTGCAAATTGAGTTAGAGTATTCAAAAACAGATTTTGAAACTATAAAAGTTAAGCTAGAAAATAAATATATTGTTTGCAAATATGTCTTGATGAAATGCAGCATTGAAGTGTTTGAATAATGATTATCTAAAGAAAAATTCTTATGCTAAGAAAAATCATCACAATGCATCATCTAAATGCTATTGTTGTGGAAAATATGGTCATTTATCCTATGGTTGTGCAAGAAATATAAACATGCAGAAAACCTAAAAAATCTGGGTTCCAAAAGGTTCTTCTATTACCACTAACACACAAGGACCCATCAAAGTATGGGTACTTATCAAGAAGAACTAAACAATTGTTTTGTAGGTTGAGCTACACCTAAAGGAAACATGTTCAAAGGCTCAACACAAGAAAAAGTAGCTATGGTACATGGATAATGGCTACTCTCGACACATAACAGGAGATGAAATGCTATTTGCTCAGTTGGACACGAAAAAGGGAGGCACCGTGTCCTTTGGAGATGATTCAAAGTTAGAATTCAAGGGATAAGAATGGTTGGTAAGAACTCTCATACTCAAATCAGTCATGTGTTCTTGTTAAAGGCTTAAAGCATAATCTGCTAAGCATCAGTTAGCTATGTGATAAAGGGTTCAAGGTTTGTTTTGATTCCAATAAATGTGAAGTAATAGATATAGGCACTAACAAGATTAGCTTCATAGGAAAAAGATTGAAAAACTTGTATGTTATCTTTCTTGAAGATCTAGAAAAGAATAGTGAAATGTGCTTAGTAGCCAATACTGAAAATGACAGTTGGTTGTGGCATAGGAGATTAGGACATGTTAGTTTGAACACCATGTCAAAATTGATTAAGAAAGCTCTAGTGGTTGGACTACCTACACTAAAGTTTGAAAATAATAAGATGTGTGAAGCTTGTCAATTAGGAAAGCAAGTTAGAACTTCTTTCAAAGCTAAAAATGTTGTTTCAACATCAAGACCTCTTGAAATGTTGCATATTGATCTTTTTGGTCCAATTAGCACCACAAGTCTAGGTGGAAAATCTTATGGCTTAGTGATAGTTGATGACTATTCTAGGTTTACTTGGGTTTATTTCCTTGCCCACAAGAATGATGCATTATCAGCTTTCATAGGCTATTGTAAGAAAGTTGAGAATGAAAAAGGTACACCCATTGTTAGGATTATGAGTGACCATGGAGGAGAATTTGAGAATGATGAATTTGAAAAGTTTTGTAATGAAAAGGGGCTGGAACATAATTTTTCTACACCAAGAACACCCCAGCAAAATGGAATTGTAGAGAGAAAGAATAGAACATTGAAAGAGATGGCTAAAACTATGCTTTGTGAGAACAACCTTCCTAAGTACTTTTGGGCTGAAGCTGTAAATACAATAGCTTATATTCTTAATAAGGTCTCAATTAGAGCAATTATCTCAAAGACCCATTATAAGCTGTACAAATGAAAAAAACCAAACATCTCTCACCTTAGGAGCTTTGGCTGCAAATGCTTTGTTCTAAATAATGGAAAATTGCCGTTAGGAAAATTTGATGCCAAAAATAATGAAGCAATATTTTTAGGATATGCCATGAACTCAAAAGCTTATAGAATTTTCAACAAAAGGACATTAGGTGTTGAAGAATCTGTCCATATAGTTTTTGATGAATCAATCTATGTTGAAAAAGGAGTTCATGAGGATGATGACGATTTAGAAAATCTAGAAAGACACATGGAAGAAATGAGTCTAAATGATAGCAAGAATAATGAGGAAAACTCATCTAGGGAAGAACCCGTAGCTACACCTTTAGAAAATCTACAAAGACAAGAAATCCAGCATAGTGACTTACCTAGAAGCTGGAGATATATGAGAGATCACCCACAAGAACAAATCATAGGTAACATATCTCATGGAGTTAAAACTAGGAAAGAAACTAGGGAGATATGTGATTTTCAACCTTCATTTCCCAAGTTGAACCTAAAAGTTTTGAAAAAGCTAAAAAAGAGGAAAGTTGGATTTTAGCCATGCAAGAGGAGCTAGATCAATTCAAGAGAAACAATGTATGGTCACTAGTGCCTAAGCTTTCAAATCATCCTATAGTTGGCACTAAATGGATATTTAGAAATAAGGTTGATGAACAAGGAAATGTGGTAAAAAACAAAGCAAGATTAGTAGCAAAGGGATATAATTAAAAGGAAGGCATAGACTATGAAGAAACCTTTGCTTCGATAGCTAGAATAGAAGCCATAAGGTTATTAGTTGCCTTTGCTTGTCATATGAACTTCAAGCTATACCAAATGGATGTAAAGAGTGCATTTCTGAATGGACTCATTCAAGAGGAAGTATATGTTGAACAACCTACTGGTTTTAAAGACTTTGAGAAACCAGACTATGTTTTTAGACTTCACAAAGCCTTATATGGATTGAACCAAGCTCCTAGAGCTTGGTGTGAAAAGCTATCTAAATTTTTGGTAGAAAAAGACTATATTAGGGGCAACATTGACACCACACTATTTATCAAAATATGCTCAAATGATTTGATCATAGTTCAAATATATGTAGATGACATTATATTTGGTGCTACTAATGAATCTCTTTGCAAGAACTTTACTAAGAAAATGTAGGGAGAATTCGAGATGAGCATGATGGGAGAATTAAAGTACTTTCTTGGCCTTCAAATCAAGCAATGCAAGGAATGAATTTTTATCAGCCAAGATAGATACATTCAAGACATGCTCAGGAAGTTTGACATGCTGAAACTAAAGCCCATCAGCACACCAATGAGTCCATCTACAAAACTTGATGCTGATGAAAAAGGTAAAGATGCAGATCAAGAGCTCTATAGAGGTATGATTGGATCTGTTCTTTACTTAACATCAAGTAGACCAGATATTCAGTTTAGTGTGTGTTTGTGTGCTAGATTTTAGTCTCAACCTAAAAAAACACACCTAACTATTGTGAAACGAATATTTAGATATCTATTAGGAACTTAAAACTTAGGAATTCGATATTCAAAAGAATCACTATTTAGCCTTGTAGGATATTCAGATGCTAACTTTGCTGGAAGTAGAATTGATAAGAAAAGCACTAGTGGAACATGTCAGTTCCTAGGTAGCATGCTTGTATGCTGGTCAAGCAAAAAGCATAATTTTGTAGCATTGTCCACTACTAAAGCTGAATATGTATCCTTAGGAAGTTACTGTGCACAAGTTTTATGGATTAAGCAACAATTGAAAGACTATGGATTATCAATGAACAACACTCCCATATACTGTGATAACACCAGTGCTATAAATATTTCAAAGAATCCTGTCCAACACTCAAGAACCAAACACATTGAGGTTAGACACCACTTTATTAGAGGTTATGTAACTTAGGGTGAAATTAATATTGAATTTGTGAGCATTTTGCATCAGCTTGCTAACATATTTACCAAACCCTTTAGTGAAGATAGATTCTATGAAATTAGGAGAAATCTAGGGATGAGTTGTTTGGAAGAGTTATAGGGAGAAGTCTGGACTAAATAGAGAAAAACATAAGGAACTTAGTCGACTAAAGTGTGAAACTTTGTCAACTAAGAGTATTTTGTTTCATTAGAACCAAAGAACTGCTAGCTGATTGTTAAAGGTTTAAAATAATGAAATCTTATGCTTACCGGGTAATAAAAGGAGAGAAGAAAAGCTGAAAAAGTTAATAGTAAAAATATTAGAGGGAATTTTGAAATTTAGGAAAATGAGGCAATTGTTAAGGGGGAGGCAAACGGTTTCTAAATTAGAAACTGTCAATCACTTATATCCTTCATCTTCTGATAACCGATTCTTTCAAAACCTTAAGCAATCTCATCAGTGTTCCATATTCTGAAATCAACCGAGAATCTTTCTTCTCTCACAACTTGAAACCCAAAGTTTAAAAACCTCTCTCAGAACTCCAAATGGGCAAATCGACCTTACTCAAAGAGTTATTGGAGAAAAAACAGAGGAAAAGAGCAATGGAGGAAAACCTCAAAATAGAACATCCCCACAGAAAACAGAAAAAAGTATTCGGCCCAAAGAAACAGAAGATTGGAAAAGATTCTAGCAAGCAGAAACAGACAGAAAAGAAGAAGAAATCTGAAAAAACAAATAAAAAAGATAAGAAAAAATGTCTTCAAAAGGTACTTCATCCTCATCATCCTTGAAATTTAGAAACAAAATTCATGAGGAGAGATTTAGGAAAATCAAGAATGCTCCTATTACATGTGGGAATTATATTGATTGGGAAAGTTTCAGTGAAACCCCTAAACTCCAAACAAGCTTAACAAACTATTTTAATGAGTTGAGGACAAATGAGTATAGTTCTTTCAAGGACAGGACGTATAATGCTAGTTTAGTTAAGGAATTCTATGCTAGCATTGCATTAAGTGAGAGCAAACTCGATGATTCAGAGGACTTTTCAGAAGAAAACAAGAAATGTATTTTTAAATGGGAAAGAGCTTTTAGTTATAGCCTCAAATTTGAGTAATTTGTTAGAAATAGAGGGAGAAGATGGAGAGTATGAAATGCTTGACAAGTATGATCCTGCATCTGTGTAGGAAATTGTCACAATAAAGAAAGAAAAATTCTCTTCAAAGAGCAATGCAGGACTGATCATTAGTCCACAATTCATAATCTTGCATTACTTTGTAACTGCTAACCTGCATGGTAGGAGTGGTAGCTTAAGCTATATTAGCCTCCAAGATCTTTGGTTGATGGAGCATGCTTTCACTGGAGAAGTTCCGAACCTTGGAAGGTTCATGATTGAAAGGATCAGGGCAACTTGCAAATTGGAAAAGATTCATTTACCATATGGAAATATAATCATATCCATGGTTAAAAATAAGGGAATTTGGGCTAAAAGGTATGACTTGGACATGGTGAAAAGTAGATATCAGCCCATCTACTTGAGAAGTCTGATCAAAATGGGATACAAGGTGTATGAGGACACTTTCAGCAAGACCTCAAAGATTGCTTCAATACAAACTCAGCCAGAGGTAGCACCTACACCACCAGAAATAGCAACCCCTCAATTCTCCAATGAAGTAATGTTCAATCTGCTGATGAGGATGGATGCGAAGTTCACTGATCAAGGAGCAAGGCTTGTAAAAATTGAAGAAAAATGAATGAGATTGAGGCCAGCTCAAAAGAAAAATTTGAAATACCATCTGAACTTGCTGAAGTTGACTCCCCTGCCACTCAAAGCATGGCACCAGAAGGACAAGGTGCTGAAGGATCAGCCTTGCAACCAGAAGGTTCTGAATTCCAAGATGAAATCCCTGAATTTCAAACTGAAGAGTCAGCCTACAAGAATGCAAGTCATGGACATCAAGGCCCTGAACCAAGATTTGAGGAACCTCTCAAATCCACCTCAGTAGAAAAAGAAACATCTGATCAAAGCACTAAGGTGGTTGGTTCACCACTTGGCCCTTCTGAACATCAGCCTCCATCACACCCTAAACAAGAAGCATCCCCTCCTCACTCTGATGAAGTGTTTGTCATGGGACTTTTCTATCAAATAGTGAGAGAAGAACAAGCAGAAAAAGAGGCAGCAGCAACTCAAGCTTCTCAGGAAATGACTTCAGTACAAGAAGCTGCAGAAAAAGGGAAAGACAAAAGAAAAGGAAAAATAAAAGAAACATCTCATGCAACTAAGCCTCAACCACTGGCCATGAGACAGAAGAAGACAGCCAGAAAATTAGTACCTCCAAGGACAAAGAAGTCTTCAAGATTGGTAGAGAAAACAAAATTACCTTCTGCAACCTCTCCTCAAGCCCCAATAGAAGTCTCTGATCAGGCCATTCTTGAAAAAGCTACAAAGACACCTCCACAGTCCTCTCAGCAACCTCTTGAAGCATCTACTCAGCCAGTTTCAAGACCACCCTCTCCTCTTCCTCTGAATCCTTTCTGGGAACAATGGGTAGATTCGCCTAAATCCACACCATCTCCATCAGAAGATTAGCCTCAAACCCCCCTCTAATAATGATAAAAAGAGGGAGTAGTTACAAGAAAAATAAAAAATTCGAAGGTTGAGGTATTGGACTTTTAGAAAAAACATAAAGAAAAATAAAAAATCATGAGGGCAGAGGTACCAGGATTCTAGGATTACTAGGAAAGAAAATTTAGCTTAGGGACATTTTAGGAACAAATATGCAGTTTTTGTTGGATATTTATGCCACAATGGCATTCAAACATGGAATCTTAATCTTGGCTGACTTTATGGATGTATGAAAT
This sequence comes from Theobroma grandiflorum, assembly GCA_036013995.1. Classification (NCBI taxonomy): domain Eukaryota; kingdom Viridiplantae; phylum Streptophyta; class Magnoliopsida; order Malvales; family Malvaceae; genus Theobroma; species Theobroma grandiflorum. Next base: position 15,487,022 of record CP142126.1, read on the forward strand.
ATGCTTGTTGGCATCTATCTATGCTTCTTGAACTCTAAAAATGATATTTATGGCATTGTGAAGCATTATTGGAAATTTTCTACTGATATCTGTGAAATGCTGCTATAATTTTCTGATGCTGTGCTGATATTGAGTTATTATGCTATTAAACGATTTCTGACAATGATAATGCAAAATTGAATATGTGTTTGAGTACATACGGATGATGTTCATAGAGAGTCAGCTGGAAAAATAATGGTTTGAATGAAATTTGGGATTAACATGTTGGCTGACAGATATTTGCAGAAATGAAAAACCAGTAATAATCTGTCAACTTGCCATTGGCTCTTTAAATATGCATATATGAGCTTTTCCTATCCAAAGCAAGAATGTACAATGTCACTATGAATATAACATAGATAAAAACTTGCTGGAATGAATGAAAAATATGCACAAACTTAGGGGGAGCATGAACTCAGGGGGAGCAATCCTCATTTTCTGCAGAAACTAAAAAGGAATTAAAACGACACTATACTGTTAACCAAGGGATGTTTTGTCATCATAAAAAAGGACGAGATTGTTGGCTCAATTAGTTTTAATGATAATAAAACATTCTCATGTCATTTGTGTCTAATATTTTACCTACTGTTTCACCTCACAGGGGTATTTTGGTCATTTTTCTTCAAAATTTTTGAATTTGACCAAATTTTCAGCAGACGAGTGGAAAACGCATATGTTGTGATAAAAATTAAATTTAGATATCTAAAACATTCTTTTAAATTAAAATTATAATTATTTGAATATAATAAAAATATTATAATTTCTTATAAAATAATTTTTACAAAAATATCAATAAACAATTTTTGGGACGTAAAAGTAAAATATATTCATACATATTATAATATAGATAACCAAAGCATAATATTACTTTACAATGACATGTGGGCCCCCAATTGACCAAATGTATTGAAAGTAGTGCACCTACGGTCTCAAGGAATGCAACTCCACAAGTGACTCTCTACCAGGTCTGCTATCTACAAACAACTTCGAGCCTGTAAGGTGTGGAAAAGAAAAGGTGAGATTATAAAATCCCAGTGAGTAAACAAATTCCAACTAAATTATCTAAAGTCGAGTAAATGGAGATAATTTCAAACTCATTCTTCGTAATACAGTTCATATTATCCTAACTCATTTTAATCGAGTAAAATAGAATCATTTTACGCGAATAATTAATATGGCTTATGCATTTCTCAAAATCTTAACTTGGCTCCCTCCAAAATCCTTCTCGGGGATACCCTGGGCGAGGCATCTGATCGAGACCGTCAAGGCTGTTCAATGTAGTATACACATGAACATATTTTTACATTAAAAAAAATCTAGCCATTTCTTGGTGTTGGCTGAGTCTCACTCTCACGCGGTGGTCCACGTGAAGTGCACTCAAACTTTACCTCCAGAGATACCCTACACACGGCTCTCCGATCGAAGTTAGGTAAATCTGATTCTATGCCCCCTCTTATAGACTGGTCCACAGAACCTCCACTGTAGGAATTATGAATTATTTTATCTACCACCTTATTTATAAAATTGCAACTGCATGACATGGCAATTTGTTGCAACCTAGACTCTTAAGGCTAAATACACAATACTTGTAATTCTAACACAAAAATCAGTTTAGTCATTCATGCTCATATATTGTCATAAGTCATTAAGTTTAAACACAATTTATAATACAATAATAAATAATCTCCAATTACTCTATTTTTCAAAATCATCATTTAATTTCTAAAAAATTCATAAAATCATTTTATAAAATCACATTCATTCATAAAGCATAACAATTTACCATTTAAACCCATTTTACCATAAAATTTCAAAATTTAATAAAAACTACTCTAGATAATGAAGACGATAATAAGTTTACTCACAGTTTTCGAGAATCAATTCGGGTACTCCAACTATAAATTTTCGGGTGCGACTTCCTTGCCTTTATTAGAGGACTCACCACCTTGACAAATTGCACAATAAATTAATCACTACATTTGTACTAATTAGGTATAAAATTAACCTAATTTCTATATGAATGCATGGAATGCTCAATTAACCACTTAAACGCGGTGTTGACCTAATTCGGCCTATCACCCGATTAAATTACTAACGCATCCGATTTAACTTCAAATTGCTCCATTTCTTTTCTAATACCTCAATTCACCAAACATCATTCAAATAACACCAATTTCAGCATTAAAACCTTTCCATTTCTTCATGGAAAAATTTGGCCATTACAATGCACTAACACCGTGATTTTTCCTACTTAATCTTCTCACCATAATTCATCATTTTCTAAGCCATTTCTCTTGAAATAACAACAATCCATCACCCACACACATCAAGGAAGATTCGGCCAATGAAGGTTCATGGGAAAATGATTTTATTTTTGTGTTGTTTTGCTTCTAAACATGATTAACTTTCTTTAAACACCAACATAACTCAAAATTAAGCCATTTCCATCATCAAATCCTCTCCATACCCATTCGGCCAGCCCCTAATTCCTCATGAAAACATGTCATTTATCCATGGAAATAAAGAAATAATGCATGGGTAGTGTAGATCTCAAGGAAAATTAAAGAAATTTCAACTTACCTAGCTTAATTCTTTGGATTTTCACATTTTCCCCTTAATTTTTCCACCTAGGTTTTTGTTTTCTCTTTGTTTTCCTTTTTCCTCCTTTTGTTCTTCCTTTCTTCTTGTCTTGGCTGAATATGGAGAGAGAAATGGAGATTTAATGGGTTGATTTTTATAGAAAATAATAAAATAATAAAGCTTGACAAGTGACACTTTTGATTAGCCCATTTTTCTTTTTATACTTTAAATATTTGACTTTTTATTCTTTAATTCTCCACCACATCTTTATGCCATATTCATCCATTCCCACAATAAATAAAATCCACAAATTTGACTAGTGTTGAGGGTGAAAATTTACTGTTTTGCCCCTAAAGTGGTAAAATTATGATTTTGCCCCTATACTCCTAAAACTACCAAAATTACATTTTTTTTTCATTTTTCAACCTCAAATTACACTCCAATTGATCAATCTTAGTCAAATAGGGTCAAAATCTGTTCTAAAAATTCTCATTTTATCCTTAGGTGGTAAAATTACCGTTTTACCCTTATGCTTCAAAAATATCGAGAATTAAAAATTTTCACTGCTAAACCTCATATTATACTTCAAATGATTAATCTTGATCAAAATTTTCATCAAATAACCAAATTTAAATTTTGGATGGCAAAATGACCATTTTACCTCCAATCTGTCAATATTCCCGATTGACTCCAAATCGGACCTCGAACTCTGAATCGCCATTTTAAGTCATTCCTGGACTGTGAAATTCCCAATTTCACCTTAAAATCTCTATTTTAATTAGTTCGAGGTATAAATTGACTTAGTTATACTTCTAAGCAAATACCAGCTTTTATCCATTTTTCTGAGATATTTTAATATGCAGGCATAATGTCAAATATATAAATGTTATGATAGATATTTTAGGGCTGGGCTTGACAAAAACAATATATCAATCTTCCTAATAAGCACTTAAAGATGTGATTTAGATAAGAAATAAGGATGATTATTATAAAAGAAGTCCCCTGATATGACAAGGAAGATCATTGGCTGAACAAAAGGTCAAAGTGGAGAAGTGGAAGGCTGAAGCTTAGTGAGAAACAGAACCAAGTTAGTCGACCAAGAAAATGGGTTAGTCGACTAAATGTTCTCTGCAAATCTGCATCTGAAACAGAACCAACTTAGTCGACCAAGAGAAAAATGTTAGTCGACTAAGTGCTGTCTGTTTGTAACATACAACAGGCCATTACAAGACAAATTAATGGCTAGAACCTTCCCCAAACTATTTCTAATGGTCAGAAATGTTCCAACAGTCATCTGACAAGCTTCTTCAACTATAAAAAGATCTTCAAATGCCAAAGAAAAAAACTTTTGGAACTTTTGGAAGATTATTGAGAGATTTCATCATATTCAAGTCAAAAAAGGAGTACCAAACTTAGAAATTCTTTGTATTCTTCTTTGCACTCAAACATCTATCTTTTGTGATTATGTTTAGCACTTAAACTTGAACCACTTAGATCAACCGTGTGATCAATAGGTATTTTCTCTATTCATCTTTGTATTCTTAGAGTGAGGGTTTAACTCTAAGTGATTGATTCAAGCAAGGTTTGCTTGGATGCTTGTAGGTTCCAACTTAGCCTTGAAAAGTTGAGTGTAAAGGTTGTGATTGAGCCTTGAAAAACCACACTAGGTTTTAGCTTAGCCCGTGAAAAACTAGTGAAAGGTTGTGGTTGAGCCTTTGAAAAACCACCTTGGGGTTTTAGTTTTGTCAAGCCCGACCTTACGGAGTAATTGCCATATCATACATATGAGTGATAGAATGCCTACATACTTGGAAAGCCCTTAAAAATCAACAAAAGTCGGTATTGTACCTAGAGGTACAATAAAGTTTATTTAAGCCTTAAACTAGATCAAATAGAGATTTTAAGGTGAAATTGAAAATTTTACAATTCAAGATTAACTTAAAATGATGATTCGGAGTTCGAGGACTGATTTGGAGTCAATCTAAAATTTTTTAGATCCATGGGTAAAATAGTAATTTTACCATCCAAGGACAAAATGGGAATTTTTAGAAAAGAATTTGATCACATTTGACTAAGATTGATCATTTGGAGTATAATTTGAGGTTGAAAAGTGAAAAAATTATAATCTCGGTATTTTTTTAGCATAAGGGCAAAATGGTAATTTTACCATCTCAGGGGTAAAATTGTAATTTTCACCACCCAACACTTGTCAAATTTATAGATTTTACTCATTATTGGTACGGATAATTATGACATGTTATGAGGTGGTGAAATAAAGTTTAAAGGATAAGTATTTAAAAAGTGGACCAATGGTAAAGTGACACATGGCAAGTTTAGATTATTTTATTATTTTGGTATAAAAATCAGCCCACACCATCCCATTTCACTTCCTATATTTGGCCAAAGCAAGAACAAAAGCAAGAAAGAAAGAACAAAACCTAGGTGGAGAAATTCAAAGAGAAATTATGGAAATTCAAGCAATCAAGTGGAAAAAGGTAAGATTTTTCAATTTTTGCTTGAGATCTACATTACCCATGCATTTCTTTTCATTTTCTATGTTTGAGAAGCAAGTTTGCAAATGGGTATCATGGCTGACCGAACCTAGGGTAAGGAATTGTGTGCTTGAATTTAGTTAGATTTATTGTTAGAATAGTGTTTTTAGATGACTAGTAATGTGTAGTATGAAAACGAGTGGAAAAAAATCACATAATCTTTGGTACCCTTCATTGGCCGAACCTTATATGTGGAGTATTGATGGTGGATTGATTTTGTTTCAAGTGAATTGGTTGAGAATTGATGGTTTGTAGTGTAAAAATCAAGTAAGAAAAATTTTAGTGTGAATGCACCACCATGGCCGAATTTCCCAAGAAGAAATGTGAAGATGGTTTTGCTAGATTTTGTGTTATTTGACTTGTATTTGGTGATTTCAAGTATTGAAAAATAAATGGTGTTATTTGGAGTTAAATTGGACACATTGGCCAATTAATCGAGTGATAGACCGAATTAGGCTAACACCGTGTTTAAGGAATATCCAAACAATTTGTACTCCATATCATGCATTAGTGTAAAGTCTAAATTAGGTTATTACGGTTTAGCACCAAAGTAGTAAATTTCTTGATTTTGTACTGTGTCAAGGTGGTGAGTGTTATGATGAGCCCTACAGCCAATTAGGAGTGGTTAAGGCTTGATTTGAATCATACAATAGTATCATTCATGTTGAATGATTAAAGGTTTTCCTTCATCAATAAGACATCAATTATAATAAGTTATAAGTCTAATTGGATGAAGTCCATGAGATTAATATGCCTTGCAAGGAAACTGTAATGGGTTGCAGTTATGAGATTCCTATGCATCAAAGCATAATCTCAAAATGTTCTTGATCAATGTATCATTGAGACTGGACATCCATGATGCTTAGAAACTGGTATATTCTATGTTCCTTACTTTGAAAGTAAGCAATTGATCTCATAGATTGAAGTATATAGATACTTGGAACTAAAATATAAGTATTTGCCTAGGAGAGCAAGTTCACTGAACATGACCCGCCATGAGAAGTTCATTTGGTGATACATTTCAGTCTCTATGCAACACTTCTCATGTGTCAGTCGTGTAAATACTCCCTAAACTTGAGACACCAGGTTGTCTTATATGTGGGGTGCTATGCTTTGATTTCATCCCTACAGGTGCCTAACCAAGGATGCCAAACCAAGATGCTTTTGGGTATAGTATAAAGCATGTGAAGGCAAATGAGTGGTCAAGATAGGAATCATCACCTCAAGTGTTTTAGAGGACATATCCTATCAGTTCTTGGTTAACATTAGCTTATTGAAATCCTTGGCCAAGGCGACATGGAGATTATGAAAAGGTTTCATAACTCTCTATGAAGCTAATGCTATAATTGCAGGAACAAATATAGAGGTCAATGAGAGTAGACATTGTACCAAGCTCTTATCATCTATGAGATATATGATGAGGGAATGAATTACATTGATAGATTGTACACTAAAAGGTTGTCAACGAATCCTTTGACTCTCCTAACAATTGGGTGGCCATGATGCATTACTAGATGCCAATCTTGGTCTATGGAATTGATTATAAATTAATTGATTGAAATTATATTAATCAATTGAGTCATTAATCAATTCCATTGCCAACATGTTGGGAACCTAATTGGTCACACACAATGATTGCATTTGAATTAAATTGGGAGAGTGATGATTTAAGTTATACTTAAATCACATGTCAGGTAATTAACTTCCATAACCTTAATTAAAAGAGTTTAATTAAGTTTTAGACATAATTATAAATAGTTATAATTATAAGGCCTTTATTGCAAAATATAAAAGAAATTAATTTTGATTTTAATTTCCAATGACTTAATTTAAAGAGTTTAATTAAGTAATGGGCCCAATATTATAATGGTTATAATATTGATGGCTTAATTGCAAAATTGAAGTTATTTTAACTTGACTATATAAGTCACCATTTAACTATTTTCCACAAGTGAGTTTTCACAATAGAAGAGAACGTAGTTTTTGTCAGAAAAAGAAAAGTGTTTTCTCTCTTTGCCACCACTCCCTTTATGTGAAAGAGAAAATTGCTTCATAAGCAATTTTCAAGAGAGGTTCAGCCAAGATTGTGAAAATGAAGAAAAGGACAATTGTTGTCCTCTTTGCTAGCACAAAGTATAATTAAAAAGCTCCCTCCTTTGTTGAATGTTCAAGTGCAATCGTGTGTACTACCATTGGAGGCCAAGCACTTGATTGGCTAAGGTTTTTGGTCCTTGTGGTGTTCGTGGGATTGCTTTAGGAAGTGCCATTGTGATTACGAAATTACTTAGCAAGGTGACTTTCTGAATTATAATTTATTTTTTGCTTTTATGTGTTAAATATCACCAAGGTGATCCATGGGTGGAGCCATGTATTTGTTATTTAAATTATAAAGTTTTTAATTTTCTTTCCGTTGCGTATTTTGAGCATGTTGTCCATGGCCAAACCCAACAGTGGTATCAGAGCCTTCCTTGGTTCGATTTTAACACATTTTTATGTCTATTGTTGTTAATGCCTTGTTGAAAAGGAATATGAGGTATTTGGGTTTTGTTCTACACAAATTAGAAAGTTTTAAAATTTTACAATTTGTTCTAGTTATTTTAATTTCTAGAAATATTTTAATTGTAAATTTTAAAATTTATTTGTCATAATATTAATCTCATTTTAATGTTAAAATATTATAGATTAACAAGTGCATGAGATGCACAAATTAATTTAGCAAATAAAGATTTGATCTCATGACATTGTGGTGTGATTCAAATGGCAGAATTCAATTCTGTTGAGCCATGGTATTGGTCCATTTTCAGCTGTAAAAGTGAGGTTTAAGTGCTTCATAATATGCAAGAAAATTAAGTGATACAATACACATTGGAAATGTTCCAAGATGGGTGATAATGTGTGGCAAATGGTGGAGGTAAAGCTACGAAAATATGGCTGAAACAGCTGCTGTTTGCAGTATTGACAATCACAATTTTGTTTAGCTTGGCAACCTAGAAAGGCCTAAATTTGTGCAATTAGTTGCACCAATTGGCTGAGGATTTTTTTTATGGAAAGGTTCCATAAACTATCCAAATTATTGCCAAGAATTTTAGGGATTTAAATCCCTAGAATTAAGCCTTCATAAAACTGAGTTTGTGGAGTCAAAACTGTTGCTGCCTCTGCAGCAGCAAGCCACGGTTTTGAATTTTTTTTATGGCCAAATTACCTCCTAAAATCTTGAAAATTTATTCTGGAATAGTTCCATGAGTTATCTATCAGGATAAATTTCATTAGGAATTAAATTCCTAAGTTTTAGCCACAAAGAATTTCAAAAGTTCTCAAAAACCAATTCTGTCTCCTACAGATATAGGTCACGGTTTTTGAATTTTTTTAATTGCCAAATCACCTCCTAAAATCCTGAAAATTTATTCTGGAATATTTATATGAGTTATCTATCAGGATAATTTTTATTGGAATTAAATTTATAAAGATAGACCACCATAATGCCACGTAATTAGGAAATGTCTGCTGCTGTCTGCACCAGGATAGTGTCTTGGTTAAGACATAGAATTTGCCCAAATTTTACACCAATAAATGATCAATTAAATTAGTTAATTGGCTGAGGATAAGTTATGTAATTGGTTCTATAATTATGCTGATTTTTTTTAAACATTTAATTTAAGAAATATGATTCCTAAAATTAAAGATGTCAAAGATGATGCATTAACATCCACAAATAAAGAAATGTGATTTATAAAATTATGGAAGTTTAAATATCTTCATTAGCCAATAAATATTTATGAAATATATTCCATAAAGATTGATAATTTATTTCATAAATTATGGAATGTGATTCCTTAATTTAAGGGTGTCAATTTAAATAATTTAAGACTACATTATTTTTGGAATTAGATTCCTATGAGTAATGGAAGTCTAAATATATATGGACAAATTTTGTTTTGAATTAACTTCTTACAAGAAGATAATTCTAATTTGACATTAAATTTAAAGATTAAATTGTCTAAGTTATTTCCTAATAAGATTAGGTAATAATAGACATTCAATCTTTAATTAAATGAGATTAATAATAGGTTGTGTAAAATGTTTAGGAGCACAAATTAAAAATGTTTTAATTTGTAATAAAAAAATTTTAATTCTGATCCTAAGAAGATTAGGAATGGATAAATTACTAATTTTTATTAGTAATACTTACTATATATGAAAAATTTTCCATATATATAGAATTAAATAGTTACTTGAAAATTTGAAATTGGCGAAATTCAAATGTTGAAAATTGCTAATCTCAAATACCTCATATGATTAACAATTTGAATGAGACATGTCTTTAAATTTTATTCATATTGATGAATATATGTGGATGATTATGGACTTAGGCCCAATATGATTATGCTATGGTTGAATATATATTCTTGGTATTTTTGAAATAGGGCTTGCATGTCCCGCCTTATCTCTTTATCTCAGTTTGTAAAATTCTTTCCTTATCTTACTCCCCTCGAATGTAACTCGAGGTTTCTACATTCAAATGTAATTAGAATTAGGATAGATTAGGAATTGAATTTTAGAAAACTTGACGATGGGGATTCAAGGCGCCAAGAAGGACAAGGAGATTATAAGCAAATTTTGAATATTCTTATATGTAATCCCCTAGGTTTGACCAAGCTAGTTTCCTTTGATGGCTCAAGGGAATTAGTATAGTTAAAGTCCACAATCATCCAAAGTGGTTTGCATGTGATAGATTTATTTTATGCAATTTAAGAAATGCTATGCAATGCAAAGTAGTATGCATGTGATAGATTTATTTTATGCGATTTTATAAATGCTATGCAAGCAAAGATAAGACCCTAATAAAGGCAAAAACAAAATCCTTCATTATATATTGAGTCACATGCCACGCATGAGCAAGTTGCCTTCCACCATATAGCAAGATAACTTGGCTGCTCTTTTAATTGGAGACTTGTTGAGCACACTCAAGGTCACACTTTTACACGAGTATGTTTGAGCTATTGGTGGGTCTTACTCAACTAGTTTCATAAACTCCAGATGCTTGGAAACTTGATTATTATGAAACTAAAACCGAAGGCTAGACGAAACATATATGATATGTTTAGACAATGTGTTGTCACCTAGCTGATCTAGGAGTTGTATATAGATACAATTGGCAAGCGCAGTTACCTACCTAATCCACCTATCAAGGTTTGTTGAGCGCACTCAAGGCCATGACTAGATGGATGGGATCCTAGCCCACTAAGAGAATCCTAGTAGAGATCTCTCGAGGTGATATGGAAGGTTATCATCTTATAGAAAATAGTGGGAGAACTATTTAAAATTTTAAAACCTTGTTTTAAATAGTTTATGCATGATATTTACTTATTGCTTTATTTTATCTGTTTAGATATAATTTATATACATGGCTAATAATCTGTCACTATAGTGCATCTTGGATGCAAATCAAACTCACTAGACCAACCCCCTTTTAAAGGTACTAGGATTTGAGAAATGTTCTCAAGCAAAAGGTTGTTCGTTCCACAATCTCTACCAAATACAATTCATAATTAAAAGTGTGCTTCCATGAGATGGAACTTATGTTGCCTTAATTATGAATTGAGAAGACAACCACAATAATGGCACTAACTAAGAAATGTTCTTAAACATCTTTATGGTAAAGATGGACAAAGGAGAGACAAAAAAAAAAGGTTTCCTTGACAAAGTTAAAGAAGAGAAAGCTTATAAAAGCTTCTACTTTGTCAAAGTTTATGATTGAGTTAAAAGTTACTATTGTTGTATTAACATCATAAGTATTCGATACTAGATGTTGAATGCATTTATGTAATGACATAAAGTGCAAAACAATAGTAGTAAGTCAATGCTCAATATAAATGTCAAGAAAACTGATTGCATATGATCTCAATTATGGCATTTTTGTCTTGGTCATTAAAGTAAGAATTAGAGTATGAAGATACTTAGATCTTTTTTGATTGGGAATCATAAAGGAGCTAGTAATTCTTATATGACTAAATCAATTTTCATGCAAAAATGAATGACTTGGTATGTTCAAAAGGTCTTATACATATAGATGTATATGAACCATTGAACATAAAATGTTATGGAAAATGTTCCTAATTCATTTAGTTTACACAAGACCAAATTAAGATTTTGTCTTGTATTCTTAAAGAAATAATATTCGAAACCTTGAAATGTTCAGAGAATTCAAATATAAGATCATACGAGCTATATAGTATGAAGTATTCTTATTAAGATATGATCTTAGTGAAGATTACTCTTACTTATTAATTAATTATTCAAAAGATGAATGTAGATTCATGTGAAATAGAACTTTCTTATGAATAAAACATAGAGATGTTTGTTCAAAGAAGAAAGCAAATTCATATAGTGATATGATTTGGTCCATATCTCTCCAATATATATGTAGCCAATTATATTATTCCAAACCAATACGATTCCAAGCATACATTGAGATGTATGTATGTAACATCATAGAAAATTCAAAAGAGTTTGATTATTACTCTCACAAAGGATCTTGGATTTAGTGGGAGCATGATGACACTAAGAAAGGAGTTTCTTAGTTATTACATGGTTACATTGGAATATAACTCTTAAGATTTTGCATAGAGATGCATAATCATATGTATGAGAACTCCATGGATTTAGTAGGATACATTGGAGATGTATTATTCATATTAGATGGACTACTAAATATGTTTTTCATTGAAAGTTATACATTTTGTTCTATGAAATGGGATCCAAAAGGTTGGATTTAATAAAATGTATAAGTGTACTATCTCATATAGAAAAGGAGGTTAGTAGGACTGAATACAATTCTTTGGTTATACAATTACATGGGATGCAATGTGTATACAAAGAAAGTGACAAAATTTAAAAGGGGTGAATGACACAATGAAAAGTGACAAATGCATATGATGCATACAACATAGTTTAGTTGGAATGGTTCCAAAGAAAGAAAGAGGACTATATACATGTGTATAATTAAAGTCATATACATCCTATTAAAAGGGTTCTAATAGGAAAATGCTTAGATCATTAGTCCATAGAACTAATAAAAGGTTCTTAACATTGTTAATGTAACAATGGATCCATACTAACAGAACCTGGGTCTCATTTGATCTAGACATAGTAATATGACATGATGTGATGCATGGACATCATAAAGATAGATAAAAGAAATTAACCACATTGAAGGGCACAAGCTAGTCTACATGCAGACATGATTGCTAGATGGATTGAATCCAGATACGATGAGGTAGCAATTGGCTTTGTGCTAGTGGGAGATGTTGGGATGAGCCCTACAACCAATTAGGATTGGTTAAGGCTAGATTCCAATCATTCAATAGTATCATCCATGTTGAATGATTAAAGGTTTTCGTTCATCAATAAGGCATCAATTATAATGAGTTATAAGTCTAATCGGATGAAGTCCATGATATTAATATGCCTTGCAAGGAAATTGTAATGGGTTGCAGTTATGAGATTCCTATACATCAAAGCATAATCTCAAAATGTTCTTGGTCAATGTATCATTGAGACTGGACATCAATGATGCTTAGAGACTGGTATATTCTATATTCCTTACTTTGAAAGTAAGCAATTGATCTCGTAGATTGAAGTGTATAGATACTTGGAACTAGAATATAAGTGCTTGCCTAGGAGAGCCAGTTCACTGAACATGACCTATCATGAGAAGTGCATTTGGTAATACACTTCAGTGTCTATGCAACACTTCTCATGTGTCAGTCATGTAAATACTCCCTAGACTTGAGACACCAGGTTGTCTTATATGTGGGGTGCTATGCTTTGATTTCATCCCTACTGGTGCTTAACCAAGGATGCCAAAACATGATGCTTTTGGATATAATATGAAGCATGTGAAGGCAAATGAGTGGTCAAGATAGGAATCATCACCTCAAGTGTTTTAGAGGACATATCCTATCAGTTCTTGGTTAACATTAGCTTATTGAAATCCTTAGGCAAGGTGACATGGAGATTATGAAAAAGTTTCATAACTCTCTATGAAGCTAATGCTATAACTACAGGAACAAATATAGAGGTCAATAAGAGTAGACACTGTACCAAGCTCTTATCATCTTTGGGATATATGATGAGGGAATGAATTACATTAAGAGACTATACACTAAAATGTTGTCAAACAATCCTTTGACTCTCCTAACAATTGGGTGGCCATGATGCATTACTAGATGCCAATCTTGGTCAATGGAATTGATTATAAATTAATTGATTGAAATTTATATTAATCAATTGAGTCATTAATCAATTCCATTGCCAATATGTTGGGAACCTAATGGGTCACACACAACGATTGCATTTGAATTAAATTGGAAGAGTGATGATTTAAGTTAGACTTAAATCACATGTTAGGTAATTAACTTCCATAAACTTAATTAAAAGAGTTTAATTAAGTTTTAGACATAATTATAAATAGTTATAATTATAAGGCCTTTATTGCAAAATATAAAAGAAATTAATTTTGATTTTAATTTCCAAGGACTTAATTTGAAGAGTTTAATTAAGTAATGGGCCCAATATTATAATAGTTATAATATTGAGGGCTTAATTGCAAAATTTAAGTTATTTTAACTTGACTATATAAGTCACCATTTAACTATTTTCCATAAGTGAGTTTTCACAATAGAAGCGAACGTAGTTTTTGTCAGAAAAAGAAAAGTGTTTTCTCTCTTTGCCACCACTCCCTTTATGTGAAAGAGAAAATTGCTTATGAAGCAATTTTCAAGAGAGGTTCGGCCAAGATTGTGAAAAAGAAGAAAAGGACAATTGTTGTCATTTTGCTAGCACAAAGTATAGTTAAAAAACTCCCTCCTTTGTTGAATGTTCAAGTGCAATCGTGTGTACTACCATTGGAGGCCAAGCACTTGATTGGCTAGGGTTTTTGCTCCTTGTGGTGTTCGTGGGATTGCTTCAGGAAGTGCCATTGTGATTACGAAATTACTTGGCAAGGTAACTTTCTGAATTATAATTTATTTTTTGCTTTTATGTGTTAAATATCACTAAGGTGATCCATGGGTGGAGCCATGTTTTTGTTATTTAAATTATAAAGTTTTTAATTTTCTTTCCACTGCGTATTTTGAGCATGCCGTCTATGGTCAAACCCAACAGTGAGTCCTCCGATAAAGGTAAGGAAATTTCACTCGAGGATCACTAGTCAGAGTACTTCAAAAACTTGAACTCTTGATACTGTGAGTAACCTTTTCATTATCTTAATTATCTAGAATAATTTTTACTCAATTTGGTGAGTTTGTGGAAAAATGATTTTAAATGGTGTATTGCTTTGTTTTATAAGCAAAGTGTGAATTTATAAAATAAAATAAATTTTTATAAATCGATTTAAAAATCGGATGATGGATTTGAAATTAGAGTAATTGGAGACTCCCTGTTTGTATTACAAATTGATTATTTGAATTCAATGGCTTACGGTAAATGTGGCATGATTGGCTGAATTGATAATTGTATTGAAAAATGTGAACTGTCTGCTTTGTCCTAGTAAATTGGTTAGCAATAAAATTGCCAAGTCATGCTATTGAAATGTTTATTGAAATGGTGGGGTTTATTCTACACTGCAGTGGTGGGTTTTCGTGGACCAGCCTATTAGAGGGGCACAGTAAACCCCATTGATTCTTATCTCAGTTGCAGAGGTGTAAAGGGTTGTCTTGAGGAATAACAGAGTTCACTTCACGCCAAACCACCACGTGAAGGGGAACTCAACCAACGCTAAGGAACAGCTGTATTTCCAAATGTAAAAATATGCTTTATGCATATATGAAACTTTTACAACCTTGGCGGACTCGGTCGGACTCTGATGATGATCAAGTATCCTCGAGTATTGGCTTTGGCATGAGCCAAGTTTTAAAGAAAATCGTAAGCCTTATTAATTGTTTGGACAAAACACAATTATTTATATGGGCTGGGATAAATCTTTATGTTATGAAACCTATTGTGATGGGAAGATTTCACTGTCTCCATTTACTCACCTTTAGATATTTTAGGTGATATCTGGTTACTCATTGGGATTTTATAATCTCACCACCCTCCTTTCCTCACATTTCAAGCTCAGGATAGTCAGTAGTTAGCCGATATCATCGAGAGATGAATTTTGGAGTTGCAACCTTGGAAATCAAAGGTTTTTCCGACTCACAGCCTTAAATCAATTTCATTGTTCGAGGGCCCACTTGTCAATGTATATTGAATTGCGTACTCTGGTTATTCTTACTACTGTATGTAAGAATTTATTTTGCTTTTACGTCCCAAAAATTAGTTACCAATACTTCTATAAAAATTGTTTTATAAGAAAATAGATTATTTTATTGAATATTTTTGTTATATTCAAGAAGTCACAATTTCACTTCAAACGAACGTTTTAGATAGCTAAATTTGTTTTTAATCATGAAATATGTGTTTTCTACTCACCTACTACATTTTTAGCCGATTTTGAGATTTTTTAAGAAAAATGACCAAAATACCACTGTGAGGCAAAAATTATTTTTCTACTGTTTCGAGTTGGAAAAAGTTTAAAAATCCTTTAAAACATGATATTTGGCAATAATAGCTCACAAGGGAGATGAGAAAACTGATATGTAAGCCTTGTGAGGTTCCAATTGGCATTCTGGGTAATGAATACTTATCGGGACGTCGCGGCAGTTGTCACGGGCTCAAGGTGAGTAACGGGTCGTGACAAGTTTAGCCCAGGAAAAACTAGTGATAGGTTATGGTTGAGCCTTGAAAAACCACCTTGGGGTTTTAGTTGAGCCCGTGGAAAACTAGTGTAAAGGTTGTGGCTAAGCCTTGAAAAGCCATTGTAAAAAGCTTGGTGGAAGCTTGTGAATACCACCGTTTTTAGTATTTGGTTTGAAAATCCTTGGTTGGATAATTAAGGTAGTGGATGTAGGTCTTGGACCGATCTATTGTCTCTCTAGTTGTGCTTACTTTGTTTTAAGATCAAGTCTCAATCTTGCAAAAAGAGCCGAGATAGTGCTATTCACCCTCCCTTTAGCACTTATATTTGGGACCAACATATGAAGCCATTTAGGTGATAATTGATTGGCTAAGTCAACTCACTTCTTGCTGGTCAAGACTAAGTATGGAACAACTCGATATGCCTAAATCTATGTTAATGAGATTATAAGGCTACATGGGATTTCAATAATGATCATGTTTAATAGAAGACTATAGTTCAGGAGCCAATTTTCGAAGGTAATTACAAAAGGTCTTGGGCATAAGATTGGATTTTAGTACGGCCTTTCACCCATAGATGGATGACCAATTTGAGTGCACTATTTAGACGCTCGAGGATATGTTGAGAACGATTATGCTCGGCTTTTGGGTCTCATGGAATCATTATTTGCCTTTAGCCAAATTTGTTTACAACGATAGTTATCAAGCCACAATCGGTATGGCTCCTTATAAAGCTTTATATAGGTAAAGATGTAGATCACCTATTGGTTGGTTTGAAGTTAGAGAGCAAAACCTCTTAAGACCGTAAATGGTCCAAGAAGTAAAGCGAGGCATCCATGTAATACAAGTGTCACGGCCCAATTTCCTTGGTCATGATCGGCATATAAGCCCAATGAGCGTAGCTCACCAATCCCAAGCAAGCCTATCTATTTACGTTGCTTAACAGATTTATCAAATCATGCATACACACACACACTTCCCCGAGTGTGAACATAGCCAAATCACAATGGCATTATTAGCAACAATATACATGTACTATTCCAGTCATGTATTTAGCAATTTACATTGCATATACATATTCACATTTCTTGAGTGTATTCATAATACAAAAGGACCTATGACTTCCAACGGAGACATTTACAAGAAAAAGGATTACTATCGAATGCCAAACACATACCCAGAAGACAAACTCACGAGGACTCCTCGATCTAGGATCCAATAGTCTCCTGATCTGAAAATATGAATTTTTATAAAATGTGAGTACAAAACTCAGTGAGTGAATATTATAGGGGAACAAGCACTAACAATAGGAAGAGTTAAGAACCATGATGTACTCATTTAAAAATGAGTCAATTTTCATCAAAACCCATTTTTCCTTAACCCAAAATTTATTATGCATTCAAGGATAAAGTATCCATGAATTTACGCCAATCATTCTAGCAAGACAGCAAAATTAACGGTTTATCACAAACCATCACAGAACAGGGGTTTCACATACCATATAATTCCATATATGCATATATATATCATGTACAATTTCATTCACCAATCATTCAATTTCATTCATTATCCCATCTTTTCCTCCACTCTGGTGCACTCCCTACTCACACCAGGCAATGAGATCATGTGTGCATTCCCTACTCACGCATAACAATATAACCATGTGTGCACTCCCCACTCACACAAAGCATTATCCACTTTGCACACCATTACAGGCATGTGCATTATCCACTTTCCACACCATTACGGCATGTGCATTACCCACTCTATTACCGGCATTGCACTTTCTAATCCACACATGAACGGTTACATCAAATTCGCCAAAATTTATTAATAATGCATATCAGCATAATATAAGGGTACGTAAATTTAGTACACTCAAATTTCACATAAATTTCTCAACAATACATGTAGGCATCATACAGATATACACAGGTGCATCGCAATCATATTTAACATCACCGAAATATTTTTCACTAAAGGCTTGTTCCCAGGTTCTCTTTCTTTTTAAAAGAAGTTGAATAAAATCATTCAAGCATTTTATTCAAGTAAGTTCATATTCCCAAAACCAATTTGAAATGCAAATTCACTCACAAATTTTCGAGAGTCAAATTCGGGCACTTCGATTGCTAATTCTCGAGTGCGACTTTCTTGCCTTTATCCGAGGGCTCACCACCTTGACAATTTGTACAATAATTTAATCACTACGATTATGCTAATTAGGTATAAAATTAATCTAATTTCTATATGGATGCATAGAATACTCGGTTAACCGCTTAAAAGCGGTATTGACCTAATTCGGTCGATTACTCGATAAATTAGCCAATGCATCCGGTTTGACTCCAAATTGCTCCATTCTTTTTCTAATCTAATACCTCAATTCACCAAATACCATTTAAATAATGCCAATTTCAGCATTCAAACCTTTCCATTTCTTCATGGAAAAATTCAGCCATTACAGTGCATTAACACTATGATTTTTCCTATTTAATTTCCTCACTTTAATTCATCATTTTCCAAGCCATTTCCCTTGAAATAAAAACAATCCCTCACACACACACACAACATGCGAGGTTCTGCTAATGAAGGATTCTAGGAAAAATGGATTCTTTTCTCACGGTTTTGCTTCTAAACATGCTTAACTATCTCTAAACATCAACATAGCTCAAAATCAACCAATTTCAACATCAATTCCCCACCACACCTATTCGGCCAGCCACTCATTCATCATGAAAACATGTCATTCAAACATGGAATTGAGAAAATAAAGCATGGGTAGTGAAGATCTCAAGGAAAAATAAGAAAATTTCAACTTACCTAGCTTGATTCCTTAGATTTTCACACTTTTTCCTTGATTTTTCCACCTAGGTTTCTTGTTCTTCCTTTTGGTTTTCTTTCCTCTTGCTTGGCCGACCATGGGAGGTGTGTTTGGGAAGTTATGGGCTGATTTTTATAACAAAATAATAAAATATTCCAACTCGCCATGTGTCACAACGTGATTGGTCTATTTTTTTTTATACTTTAAATATTTGACTTTTTCACTTAAATTTTCCACCACATATTTATGCCATGTTTATCCATTCCCTCTATGAATAAAATCCACAAATTTAACCAGTATTGGGGGTGAAAATTTACCGTTTTGCCCCTATGCTCCAAAAACATCGAAAATTAAAATTTTTCACTGATGAACCACATATTATACTCCAAATAATTATTCTTGATCAAATGTGGTCAAAATCTTTTATAAAAATCTCCATTTTGTCCTTAAATGACAAAATGACCAT
Organism: Theobroma grandiflorum; assembly: GCA_036013995.1. Taxonomy (NCBI): domain Eukaryota; kingdom Viridiplantae; phylum Streptophyta; class Magnoliopsida; order Malvales; family Malvaceae; genus Theobroma; species Theobroma grandiflorum. Next base: position 15,506,214 of record CP142126.1, read on the forward strand.
TTTACCCCTAATTGGTCAATTTTTCCGATTAACCCCAAATCGGACATTGAACTCTAAATCACCTTTTTAAATCATTTTGTGGGTTTTAGAATTCTCAAATTCCTCTTAGAATTTCTATTTGAACTAGTTCGAGGCTCAATTTAACTTGGTTGTACCACCCGGTACAATACCATCTTTTACCGAGCTTGACAGGGTCTCACAACAAGAAAGGATGTTGAGGGCTCAAAGTTGCTAGAAATCTTATGTCGATAATAGGCAAAAGCCTTTAGAGTTTGGAGTTAGTGACTATGTGTTTCTAAAAATCTCACCAACCAAAAAAGTTAGGAGATTTGGGAAAAAGGGGAAATTGAGCCCTAGGTACATCGAACCCTTTGAAGTACTAAGGCGTATTGGCGTAGTTGCTTATCACTTGGCGTTACTGCGTAATTTGTCCAACATTCATTTGGTTTTTCATGTGTCCATGCTTAGGAAGTATGTTCTGGATCCTTTGCATGTGTTAACACATGATGAAGTCCAGTTGCAAGATGGACTTAGTTTTGAGGAGTAGCCCATATCCATTTAGGATCGACAAGTGAAACAGCTTCGCTTTAAAAATGTTTCTATGGTGAAAGTATTGTGGCAAAGCCATACGATTAAGGAAGTCGCATGGGAACTTGAAAAGGAAATGCAAGTGAAATAACCCCATATTTTTTAGGTTTGATATATGTGTTTTGAACGTGGTGTATGATTTAAAATTCAGGGACGAATTTCTTATAAGGATGGGAGAATGTAACATCCCTAATTTTCTATGTAAATTAAATAAACTGAAGATGATTTATGAAATATGTGATGTTTTGAGGACTTTGATGATATGCTATGTATGCCACGTGTTTGAGAGTGCATATATTGACACTTAAGCAAAATTTTGAGGAAATATGTGATAAATCCCATAGTTTGAGGTTTTAATTTAAGTTTGATGTTATGTTTGTGAATTTATGTGTATGGAATTAAGGTTAATGAATAATTTAAGGTGTGATATTAATAGGGAATGATTTTAGGGTGTTAAACATAGATTTTTGGACGCTTAAAACTATATATAGGAAAAGATGTATTGATACATCCCCTCATGTAATGATACATTCTTGGCAGGAAGAACAATATGAGGTGTTTTGGAGGAATTCTATTGATACATTTAAGGATGTATAGATAAATTTGAAAATTAATGAACATGTATCGATACATTTGAAGTAAAAAGTACCTAGAGGAAAACGTATCAATACATTTCGCTCATGTATTGATACATGGTTAGGCAGTGAGCATTCTGCTTGAAATATATCGATACATTGCTTCAATATCTCGATACATTTACTCAAAATTAGGGCAAATGTATTGATACTTTGCCAAATGTAGCGATACATCACGAAGGAATGTTGGTCCCATTAGAGTGCTAAAAGGGGGGTGAATAGCACTAAAAAATTTCTATTCAACCCTTTAGAGCTTGCAGAGCTCTAAGTCAGCTAAATGAAAGAAATGACTAGAACTTGTAAGAATTACAAGACACCAAGTAATGAAGGGTAAAGAGAAATGGACAATGCAAAAGTTTTTATGGTGGTTCGGTCCCCTTGACCTACATCCACTACCTTGATCTCCCAATCCAAGATTTTTAACCCAACTTTATTATACCAGTGGAATTAACAGCTTCCACCATGCTTTTACAAGGTGAGCTTTTAACCCAAGCTCTAATTCTTTACAACAAGTTTTAGACTACTTCCCATACTCTAATTTACCAAGAAATAAAAGAAAAAGAAGTACAACTATGCACTTTACAAATCTGGAAAGATTATAAGCAAGCTCAAACACTTTTTTTTTTGAAATTGGAATGAAGGACAAGTATTTTTGGTGATGAATATTTGGCCTTTTGCTCAAAATGGCTCTTCTCTCCTTCAATCTCACCTCTTTGAGCGTTAGAGCTTCAACTTATACTTAAGGAGTCAGATTTTTCTATTAAAGGCAGTTTCTAGCTGTTGGAGACAACTATGATGCCATTCGAGCTGTTATTTTGTCCTTTAGTGCTTAAATTCAAAAAGACAGACAGATTTCGATAAATTGGTTATAGGTAGCTTTAACTGATTACAACTTCCCTGCCTTACACTATCTTGTTGCTATGTATTTAGCGTTTACCGATTATAGGAGGCTCTAACCAATTAAGAGATCTGTCTTCAACATTCTCTACTTCAACAAACTTCATCTAATTGATTAACTTTCCTCCTAACTAATTAGAACTTCACTTCTTTTAGCCTTAAACAATTAACACAAGCTCTAATCAATTAAAAATTCTTCAAATTTGCACTTCTTCATCTTGGCTACATTCAATGGTCATTTTCACTTTAAATTTAAATGTTAGCGTTTTGTAGATTTTTCAAGTCTTATGCTTTAACTGATTAATACCATGCTTTAGCTTATTAGCAGACCTGTCATGACCCGGAACTCTCATCAAGCCCATGACAACCGCCGCGACGTCCCAATAGGCACTCATTACCCAAAATGCCGATCGAAACCCCGCAAGGCTTAGCATCAACTTTTACATCTCCCCAATGAACGACAGTTATAAAATATCATATTTCAAAGAATCATATATCATTTTCATATCAAAACATTAAAATATTATTTTTTGACTCATAAGGGCGTTTTTGTCATTTTTCTTCGAAAATCTCGAAACCGGCCAAAAATGTAGTACGTGAGTAGAAAACACATATTTCATGATTAAAAACAAATTTAAGAGTCTAAAACGTTCGTTTGAAGTAAAAATTTGACTATTTGAATATAATAAAAATATTGAATAAAATAAACTATTTTCTTATAAAACAATTTTTATAAAGCTATCAGTAAATAACTTTTATAGCGTAAAAGTTAAATATATTCATACATATTATAATGCAGACAACCAAAGTATAAATTACTTTTACAATGACACGTGGGCCCCCGACTGACCAAATGTAGTGGAAGCAGTGCACCTACAGTCTCAATGAGTGCAACTCCACAAGTAACTCTCTACCAAGTCTGCTATCTACAGACAACTTTGAGCCTATAATGTGGGGAAAAGAGGATGGTGAGATTATAAAATCCCAGTGAGTAAACAGATGCCATCTAAACTATCTAAAGGCGAGTAAATGGAGACAATTAAAATAAATCATCTTTAAATGATTCATAACATTTCCATTCCTTTCACTAGATAAATTAAGTCCATTTGCTCAAAAATTTACATGGCTTATGTTTTCCTGAAAACTTGGCAAATGCCAATAAAAATCATACTCGGTGGCACCTTGATTAGAGGTACCCGACCGAGACCGCCAAGGCTGTTGAAACTTCATAAATGTTCAAAATACAGTCATTCCTTGGCGTTGGCTGAGTTCGCCTTCACGTGGTGGTTTGGAATGAAGTGAACTCTATCATACCTAAAGACAACCATTTACACCTCTACAATTGAGATAAAGATATATAAGGGGGTTTTACCGTGCCACCTCTAAATAGGCTGGTCCACGGAAACCCATCTACTGCAGTAGTGAATAATCCACCAATTGAATAAAAGTTTTAATAGCATAAATTGGCAATTTTTATTGCTAAGCAATTTATCAGTACAAAGCAAATAATTCACATTTCTCAATACAATGATCAAATCAGCCAATCATGCCATAATATCATAAGCCATTTGATTCAAATCATGATTTACAATAAATCATGTGATCTCTAATTACTCTAATTATAAATCCAACATTCGATTTTCAAATCAATTTATAAAAATTTGATTTATTTTATAACTTCAATTTCTTTTATAAATTCCTATTTTTATCATAAAACAAGCAATTCACCATTTAAAACAATTTTTCACAAAATCATCAAATTGAGTAAAAATTACTCTAGATAATTAAAGCGATAAATTGTTTACTCACTGTTTTCGAAAACCAAATTCCGGTACTTCGATTATAAATCCTCAAGTGCAATTTCTTTGCTTTTGTCAAAGGATTCACCACCTTAACATAGTATGAAATCGAGAAATTTATTACATTGCCCCTAAATTGTAATAAACTAATTTAGACTACTAATGCATGATATGAAATGCAAATTGTCCGATTATCACTTAAACGTGTTATTGACCTAATTCGGCCTATTACCCGATTAAATGGCCAATGTGTCCAATTTAACTCCAAATTGTTTCATTTTTTTCTAATACTTCAAATCGCCAAACATAACCCAAATAACCTAAAATTCAGGTTAATCAACTTCACATTCCTCATGGAAAAATTCAGCCATTGTGGTGCACTAACACTGAAATTTTTTCTACTTAATTTTCTCACCATAAATCATCATTTTCTAACCAATTTCTCTTGAAACAAAATCAATCCATCATCCACACACAACATGGGACATTCAGCCATTAAAGGATACCAAAGATTATGTGATTTTCTTCACTTGTTTTCACACTACATATCATTAACTAACCGAAAACACTAACATAACTCAAAATCAAATCAATTTCAACTTCATTCTCTCTCCATACCCATTCGGGCAGCCTTGAATCCCTTATGAAAACATGCAATTCAACCATGGAAATGAGAAAATAAAGCATGGGTAATGTAGATCTCAAGTAAAAGTAAAGAAATTTCACCTTACCTAGCTTGATTCCTTGAATTTTCACACTTTCCCTTTGAATTACCCCACATAGGATTTGTTCTTTCTTGGTTTCTCTTCTCCTCTTGTTTGGCTGACCATTATGGGAGAAATGGGCTGGTTTTATGCCTTTTTATAAAGAAAATAATAAAGTAATAAAGGCTTGACACGTGGCGCTTTATCATTGGTCCATAATTTAAATTTTTAACTTTTAATCTTTAATTCTCTACCACATTTTATGTCATATTAATCCATTCCCATAATGAATAAAATCCACAAATTTGACAAGTATTGGGGGGTGAAAATTACCATTTTACCCTCGAGGTGGCAAAATTACCGTTTTGCCCATGTACTCCAAAAATACGAGAAATTAAAATTTTTCACTACTAAACCTCAAGTTATACTCCAAATAATCAATCTTGATCAAATGTGGTCAAAATCTTTTCTAAAAATTCTCATTTTATCCTCGAGTGACAAAATTACCATTTTACCCCTAAATAGTCAATATTCTCGATTGACTCCAAATCAGCCCTCAAACTCCGAATCACCATTTTAAGTTATCCTTGGACTGTGAAATTCCCAATTTCACCTTAAAATCCTTGTTTTAACTAGTTCGAGGCTTAAATCGACTTAATTGTACCACTAGGTGCAATATTAACTTTTAACTATTTTCCCAAGACATTCAAGTGTGCAGGTGTGATGTCGATTACATAAATGACATGGCAGACATTTTAGGGCTGGGCCTAACAAGACCTCTATTTTACTCTGTCTAGCACCTTTTTAACAATTAAGCCTAGTACTAACTAATTAACATTTTTCTATTTTGTTTGAACTCATAGCCCAGTCATTCCTTAACTAATTATGACATTTTGTTAATCAGTTATAAAAGCCTTATCTTCACAAGCTCTTTCCATTTTTCTTACTTTAATTGATTACCTTATCTATTATATGATCTTGCATTTAATCATTCATTTCATTAAGAGAATTTACTTTATCCTGCACATTTAATTAATGAATGAGGAATGTTTTGTTATCATCAAAAACATATGGAGTCAGCATTCTTTCTCTTTTTTGTTGATGACAAAACACTCCTAGATTAAGAGTGTAATGTCTATAATAAAAAATTTATATGCAGATTTGGGGATTACTCCCCCTAAATATGTGCTCCAATAAAATTATCCAATATACAAGTATGGAAAATAAAAGCATAACAACATTCAACCATGAAAACATAAACCACATAAGCATAAACACAATTCCATCATAAAAAAAACACTCAACCATTGTCCACAGCATAACATAAAACATAGTTTCATAAAGCACATTAAAATAAAGACAATTAAAGACTGAGTTTGTCTTTCTCACCAACTTCTCCTTACTTCTAGTTTTCCTACTTTTTTACTTTTTTCCCCCTTTTTCTCATCATACAAAAGAGAGGCCTAAAGTTGAAAGTCATCTAATCAGAGTCAAAAGAAGACTCATTCAAGGAGGATTTATTAGTCATTAGGTGGACGTTAAAAGGTTCGAGTTCAAGTTCAAAAGGTGAGGATGGTCTAAAGGAGATAACTTAAAGTGATACAGATTTGGGAAATGGTTTGGTAGTTGACTTTGCCATTCTAGCATATTTTCTTCTTTTAAAGACCTTGGTTTTATTGGCCATTCTTTTTCTTCCCCATCTCACAATGTTCTTTTCAATGGGAGCAATATCAACTGCTTTACCCTTACCTTGATATGCTTCTCCTATAGCTTATTCTGTCCCTAGTTAAGCTAATTGAACTTCTTATTCCATCTTTATTTGTTGTTTTGCCTAATCAACTTCCTTGAGAATGCCTTTGATAAAATCAAAAACTAAGATCCCTTCAAATTCTCCAAAGGAACTTGCACTACCTTTTCCATTAGTTGAGTGTTCTTTTTCACCTTGAGGTTCCTTTTCCACTTCTTTTTGTTGTTCAAGTTCCTTTTCACCTTCTCCATCTTTCTTTTCTTTTCCAATTTATTGGCCTTGTTCTGTTTCTAGGGGTATTGTAGCAGTTTTCTCCTTTTCATTATTTGTTTGCTCTTTTTTAATTTCTTCTTCATGTTCAGATGTGTGTGGATCAAATAGCTCAGTAGCAGTTCTTTCACTAGACATGCTTGTAGTAGTGGCTAAAGTTTTAGGTGTAGGGGATTTAGCTTTCTTTACTTGATGTAGAAGGTCTTCAAGCTGTTGAAGTTTCTTTTCAATCTTTGTTATCTTCACAACCTATTCAATTAACTTCCCATCAACACTCATAAGGAGATTAAACATCATTTCATCTTGAGGAGGAGGTTGGCTAACCCTGGTGAAGGGTGTGAAAGGACTTCAAGTAGGAGGCAGTGGTGTATGTTTTGTGGTTTTGATGCGTTCACTCATCCCTATGTTGTAACCCATTTTTAGCACATTTCTTAAGAAAATTCCTTGATCTTTATTTTTGGTCAAGTCCACTTGGAATCTTATACTCTAGATCCCTTTTTTTTTCACCAGAGTTGAAATGATGTTGCCATATGTCAAGTTTGCCTTTTCTCCTAACAAAGTTGCCTTGATTCTCCCAACCATGTGTTGATCCCAAATAAATGTGCTAGAGGGGGGTGAATAGAACTTTTTTGCTCTTATTGAAATTCACTTCTAGTTAGGGACAAATGCAAGATAAAAGAAAGATTTAAAGATGAATGAAAAACTAAAAATCGAGCAGACAATCACACTAGAATTTATAGTGGTTTGGTCCAAGATCTACATCCACTAACTTAATTGTTCAACCAAGGGTTTTCCAATCCAATCACTGTGAACAGTAAAATTCACAAGCTTTCACTAAGCTTTTACAATCACTTTTACTAGGCTCAGCCAAAACCTTTGTAATGGTTTTTCACGGGATCAACCAAAACCCACCAACTAACTATTAAAGGCTAAGTTAGAACCTATACACTCAATCAAGTTCACCCTAGCTTGATCAACCCCTTAGAATGTCTTGCACACTTTAAGCAATCAAGGAGAAGACAGATAAAGATGTTCCTATGATCACTTACTTGATCTGAGTGGTATAAAGTGAAGTGCTTAAGTTTATTACAAAAGTATGAGTGTAGTGTAGAGAGTATGTTGAGAGTTTTTGTTGTTTTCCTCTTTTTCTAATCTTAGAAGCCTTCAAAAACTTATTCATAACCATTAGGGGTGCCTTATATACTTGGAGAAACAACTCTGATGACTGTTAGGGAGTTTCTGACCATTGGAAATAGTTTGGTAGCAAATCTGGCCGTTAATCTGTTTTCTAGTGCTCAACTCAAATTTTCATACAGCATGCTCTTAGTCGACCAATTCCTCTTTGTTTTCTGATCTCAGCTTCTGGCAATGAGCAATTAGCCGACTAACTTGCTTCTTGGTCGACTAAGTCATTTTTGTCTTGAAGTTCAGATTTTTGGCAATAAGATCTTAATTGACTAACTTACTTCTTGGTCGACTAAGTCTTCTCTGTCTCTCAATACTGTTGAACCCACCAACTTTCAATTTGAATTTTAGTTGACTAATACCTTTCAATATTCAACTAAGAGGCTTTTATTTTGTTGATCAATTATGACTCCTTATTCATATGATTTTTGATATGTGCCTTTGAATGATTAATTTATTATTGACATACAATTTTTGCCCTGCACACTCAAGTAGAAATATTAGACACAAATGAATAGGAATGTTTTATTATCATCAAAAACTAATGGAGCCAACAATCTCCCCCTTTTTGATGATGACAAAGCATTCCTTGATTTCAAGCACAATGTCCATCTGTTCTTTTTAGTTCTGCACAAAATGAGAATTTGCTCCCCCTTAGTGTGTGCTCCCTTTTTATGTATGCATATTTTGCCATTCATTTCAGCAAGCTTTTATTTATGTCATACAGACAATGACATCATATATTCAAACACTTGACAGAGAATATATATGCAGACTTTATAGAATAATCAATAATAAGTGATTGGATGATAGAATATCATAAATATTTCAGCTAACTTTCTGCCCTTAGTATATAGTTACCAGATTTTATTTATGCTATTAATCATCCAACAGATATAGTATAATCAGCACTCATATATGTTTACAAACACATTCCATTCACAATATCATAACACAAATCAATCATCAGTATAATAGCCCCATATCAACACCAAATCTTTAAACAACAGCAGTCAAAATACTATAAACATCAAGAATATATTTAAATGTTCAATCATCAACAACTAAATAATATAAACAACTTATCAGCATCCAATTTTAAGCACAATAACATAGACAACTAAGTCAAATTCAATTGTTCAACTGACAACAAAAATAAAAATAGCAATTAGAGTTCTTAAATTTCCCCTATATCATTTTTACTTTTTTTCTCCCTTAAGCTTTCCACCATAATTCTCCCCCTTTTTGTCATCAACAAAGCAAGGGGTGCTCAATCTTTTGAAAAAAGCAAGGGGGTTTAGGAGATGGCTTTGGTAGTGATTTTTGTGGTGAGGGTTCAGGGGATGGTTTGGCTTTTTTAGCTATTTTGGAGGATTTTCTTCTTTTAAGGAACTTTGTTTTAGTGGCCATTGTTTTTCTTCCTTTGCCAAAGGGTTTAGGTTTGGCTTGTGGAGCTATAACGACTTTTTCTTTTCCTTTACCAGACTACCCTTCTGTAGTATTGTCACGACCCAATTTTTGAGCCATGACTGGCGTATGGGCCTGGTGGGCATTGCCCACTAAGCCCAAGCAAGCGTATTTATATAATCCTGCTGATCATTCCATCAACTACTCTTTAGGTCACATTTCATAATTCCAACCTATAAGTTCTTTAATAATGTGCTATAGTAATCAAGTACTGCATTTATACTAATCTCCAAATAATGTTAACCATTGCCAACTCATGGTGGCATTACCAATCAAAATATTCATATATTGTCTAATACATAAATCTTAGTACTTTACATCACATGAACTTATTCACAAGCAAAAATGACTCTTGACTTCTAGCGGAGTGACCACGATGAAGGTGCTACTACTGAATGCCATGGATACCTACCGAAAAGATTATATGGGGACACCTCTATCTAAGTTTCAACTACCTCTGGATTTGAAAACATGAAGTTAAAAATAGTGAGTATAAACTCAGTGAGTGAACATAAGAAGGGAACAAGCATTTGGTAAGGAAAATTTTTGAAACTCATGATACACTTGTTTCAAAAATAATGCAATTAAATTAATTTCTTACTAAAAACCCCACATTTCAAACTTTGACTAATAGCTTCAAAGTGTTGAAAAACCCATGAGCAATCCATGAAGTTAAATGGGAAAAAAATATGTCAAAATCAAGCAAGGTAACAAGCATGACAGCAAGTTTCTCGCTGCAATGAGAAGCATTCCTGGTTTGCATATGTTTCAGTTTTTCAAGCATATCTCACACTACAGAAGTCCAATTGACATGATTTTTATTTCATTAGAAAGCTAAGAGGTTGGAATACAACTTTTATGTTGACCACTCTACCTAGTTATAACTGAAAGATGGTTAAAATATTTATCAAATTGAAAGCTTCTCACTGCAGCGGAAAGGTATTCTTGGTTTGCATATTTTTCGCTTTTTCAAGCATATATCACACTACAGAGGTCCAATTGACATGGTTTTTGCACCATTAAAAATATAAGAGGCTGCACTACAACTTTGATGTTTACACTTTGCCCAGTTTTGACCGGAATGTGGTCAAAATCATTGTCAAATTAAAAGTAGTGCATAAGAATCTGGAACCACCCGAAAGTTTCTGGCTGCAGTGAGAATCCATTCTCACTGCAGTGAGATTCCGGGCAGATGACAGTTAAGGAGTTTTCACATGCCACAAAATCCATCCCTACCATATTACACATCAAAGTGAACACATTGACAATAATCAAGTTACCAACATTCAAAACAATCACATATTATAATCATAAGCTTGCTATCACATATACATATATAAACATATATAAACAAGTACACCACTCCACTTCATTCATCGTCATGTACACTCCTTACTCACACATCATTACCGACATGTGCACTGCCCACTCCACACAAGCACGGTCATAATTATCACAACATTGTCATTCAACCGACATGTGTACTGCCCACTCCACACATGCATGGTTACATCAATTACACAAAATTTCTTAACAATACATATCATATATTCTTATATACATATCAAGGTACATAGATTCATCACAATCATGTTCTGCATCACAAAAATATTTCACTAAAAGCGTGTTCCCATGGCACCCATTTTTAATGAAAAGTTGGATAAAATCATTAAAATGTTTTGTTCAAATATATTCACATTCCCAAAAAAATTTTGAAATGCAAGTTCACTCACCGGTCTTGATTGATGTCTTGATCGATCCTAGCTTCTACTAATGTTTCGGATGGGGATGTGGAGCATTGTTGGAACCTATCACACACAACAATATCACATTTAACCCAACTTGGAATTAATACCATTCCAAAAGCTATTTCCTAAACCAAGTTCTACATTCATTTCTAACTAGCTTCTAACTACTATTAAATGGCTATCATTTGCACTACTCTAGTTACACTAAAATGAATAATCAATCTGAACAATAAAACACTCACAAATCTAATTACTAGATATCATCAGCCACTAAAGAGATTAACCTTAACCCATACTCACCTTGGTGGTCTTTTTAATTGAATTCTCTTTAAAGATTCTTTAAGCTAGTAAGGGAAATCATTCTTTCTCTCTATCTCCACACATTCAGCTAGTGAGAGAAAGTATGAAATTAAGATTTTTTAAGGGTTTAAGGTGAAAGAGTGAAAAATCATAAAAGGTTCTATGAAAAAATGCACAAAAGCATGAAAAGTGGGGTTAACTTGAGAAAATCTATGGAAGTTTCGAAGCAAGCTCCCATGAAAGGTGAGAAACGTGAGAAAGGAAGAAGAATAAGAAAAAGTGCTGGAAATTTAAAAAAGTTACTAGAAACTTAGATATTTATGCCTTATGTTTATCCATTTTCTCACGTAATTACCAAAATGCCCTTAACAAGGTCATTTTGTCTTCCTTTATTTTTTTATGCAATCATTTCACTCTTTTGACACTAGGACTAGGTCCATAATAGTCTAAAAAACTTGGGTTCACGAAAACTTAAAAATTTCAACTCAAGATGCAAAATGACCGTTTTGCCCCTACCGTCAAAATAATTAGTATTTCTATCTTTCTCATTCATTTTACCATAATTCTTTATTCCTTATGTCTATTTAGACCTTAATAACATTAGGAAGCTACTTCTAGGAGCTCACTATAAGAAATGATGAAATTACCCCTGGTCTGTGTTATCAAGTTTACTTCTAGTTACAGGTCTATAGAGATCGAGGTCTCACAAGTATGAGCTGGTTTGAAGGATTTTCTTGGAGATGTAGCTTGTTGTGCTTTTGCTTTAGCTACTTCTTTCTCTACCTATTCTTATTGAACCATTTGATGAAAAATGTACATGATTGACATTTTCTTAGATTTAGGAGAAGAAGGCTATTCTGGCTGAGGTTTGTGATGAGATGAAGAATTTTCATCTAACGAGCCAAGCACTTCAGTACCTTGATCAAATTGTTCTTTATTTTGAGGCTTAGGTGATGGTGATTTTCCTAGTTGATAAACTTCTGGTTCAAGACCTTCGGCTTGGAGGATAGGACTTCCAGCTTGAAAAGTGGAACCTTCTACCTAGAAGGCAGGATCTTCGGGTGGCTATTCTGTTAGGGCTTGGCTTGGTGTAGCAGAGGTGTCTGCAACTTCAAGCTCAAAAGGCATTTTTCCTTTTCCTTCATCACACTTTCCAGTTCTGCTAATTTTTCCTCAATTCTTTGAATTCTCACTATCTGATCAGTAAGCTTTCTATCCATTTGCATAAGTAGATTTAAAAGCATCTCATTTGAAAATTAAGATAAGGCTGCTTTTGATTGAGTAGGGAGAGAAGAATTTCCTCTTTGAGTAACCTTGGGGCGAATTCATCATCCCTTGCCATTGACATAGAGTTGCTTTTTTTTTCACCTTTTCTTCATCAACATCAAAACTTGAGGCATCACTATCTGACCAGGTAGCAGCCACCATTGCTTTATTTGATTTTTTGTTTTTCTTAGGAGTTTCCTCCTTCAGCAAGGCGCATTCTGACTTGAAATGACCAGGTTTCTTGCACTCATAACAAATGACATCTTCCCTCTTGCTAGATTCATTTTTACTTTTGTTTTTCCATGAAGAACTTTGTTTTTTTCTATAACCTTTCTTACCTAGCCTCTCCTATCTCTTTGTCCCATCAATATTCTAAATTTTGGTGCTACCATTGCTAATTCTTCATGATCATCACAAGACAGATTATCCAATTCTTCTTCAAGTGTGCTTGTTTTTCTTTCTTTTTTTTCCTTTTCTCTTGTCTGCTTCTTCTTCTTTAAGCTTTAGCTCATGAGCAAGAAGAGACCTGCATATTTCATTAAGTGTGATGATGTTTAAGTCCTTAGCTTCTCTAATGGTAGTCACATTTGGCTTCCAAGTTTTAAATAGGCTTCTAAGAAGTCTTTTCACTAATTCATGTTCAGGGATAGGCTTTCCTGATTGGCTTAGTTTATTTGTAACGTTGGTGAATCTATCCAGCATGCTAGAGATGTCTTCACCAAGTTCCATCTTAAACATTTGGTAATTGTGAGTTAGAAGAGCAATTTTGGACTCTTTAACTTGTGAAGTCCCTTCATGGATAACTCTAAGTTTGTCCCACACTTGTTTAGCTGCAGTACAGCTTGATACCTTGTTGAATTTAATGGGTGTTAAGGCACAATGTAAGGTGTTTATGGCTTTGAAAATCGTCTGTACCCTTTTGGTTTCAGCTTCAACCCATTTCGGCCTTGGCCTAGGAATTAACTCATTGGTAATTGCATTTAAGGTTGAAGGAATAAAGGTTCCATCAATGATGATGTCCCACATCTCATAGTCTATTGCCCTTATATAGATTGACATTCTAATACTCCAACAAGGGTAATTTAATCCATCGAACAGAGGTTGTCTATTTGTGGATTGTATCTCAACAACTACTGATTTTTGAAGAGCCATTTGGATCTTCCCAAATGTCACAGCCCAATTTATGGGCCATGACTGGCACATGGGCCCAATGAGCTAGCTCACCAAGCCCAAGCAAGCCTATCCCATTTATATTGCTTAACGTCTCATCAACTAATGCATCCATATGCATTCCAACTAGTGTGATAGTAGCCAACTCATGATGGCATTATCAATTAAAATTTTTATGTATTGTTCAAGACATGTAACTTAGTAATTTTCATTACATGAACATATTCATAGAACAAAAAGACCCGTGACTTCCAGTGGAGAAATTACGGTAAAAGGATTGCTACTGAATGCCAAACACTTACCCAAGAGAAGAACTATGGGGACTCCTCGACTAGGATCCAATAGTCTCCTGATCTGAAAACATAAATTTTTAAAACAGTGAGTACAAAACTCAGTGAGCGAACCTTAGAAGGGAACAAGTAGTAATAATAAGGAAAGTTGAGAACCATGATGCGCTTATTTGGAAACAAGACAATTTATGTTCAGTTAATATTAAAACCCATTTTCACTTAACCCTGAGTTATTAAACATTCAATGATAAAGCAACCATGAAATTACATCAATCATTCTAGCAAGATAGCAAAACCGACGGGTTATCACAAACCGTCATGGAACGAGGGTTTCACGTTAGAACCCTTTTTCCTCAATTTGAAACAATTTGCAATAAAGAAAAATTTCTCAAGGTTCACATACCATACAAATCACATTTTTTCATCATGCACACTATATCACGCATATATATATAAAATCACATGCAATTACATACACCACCCCACTCTCTTCAACTCTAGTGCACTCCCTACTCGCACCAAGCAATATGACCATGTGTGCACTCCCTACTCGCACAAAGCAATATGACCATATGTGCACTCCCTACTCACACAATCCCTTAGTCATTAATACACATTATCCATTCTCTCATATCATTATCAACACAATAAAATGAGCATGTAATCATTTTCTTTACACAATGTACACACTCATAACATTAAAATAATTGTCAAAGGCTTGTTCCCAGAACTCATTTTTAAATAAAAAGTTTGATATAAATCATTCAAGCATTTCATCTCAACTCAATTAAAATTCCCAAAACAGTTTGGAATGCAAGCTCACCACCTATACGTAATACATGACACATAATTCAATATATTGTGTCATACCATTATAAAACTATTTTAGGCTCTATATGAGAGCATGAGGTTGTTTAGACAGTCACTTAAATATGATGTTACACGTTGGATCAATTGTGATCAGAATAAAATGGTATTGGCCTAATTCGGTTTATCACTCGAATAATTGGCCAATATGTCCAATTCAACGCCAAATAATTCCATTCCTCTCCTAATACTCCAAATCATCAAACACAATTTAAATAACTTGAAATATGGCAAAATCTTCCTCACATTTTCTCTTGGAAAATTCGGCCATGAAGGGTTCACTAACAATATAATTTTTTTCATGCTTGATTCTCACACCATAAATCATTAATTCCTAATCAAATCACTCAAATTGATTCCAAATATATACTTATTACATTTCCAATAGCTCAATTATACCAAAGTGCCTTAATAAGCTAGACTTTCTCATTGTGATTCAACTTATTTACTAAAGGCATTATACTTAAAAATCACCATTTTTGGTTTCCATCACCATTTTCGGTTTTCATCACCTCAATTCATTAAATCCTACCTACATAACACAAGATATCACAAGATTCATCCTCAATATTTTCCTTATGAAATTCGGCCATGGTGGGTGGGTGAAGAACATGTGATTTTTCTTACTTGTTTCCATTCCAAACATGATAAATTAACTAAAAACACTAAGATACCTTGAAATCTAACTAAATCAACCATCAAAACTTATCTCTCTAAATTCGATCAACCATGAATCCTTCATGAAATCATGTGATTCAACCATGGAAAATGCAAAAGAATGCATAAAAAAGGTAGATCACAAGCTAGAATTAAAAAATTTCACCTTTGATTGCTTGATTCCTTGAAATCTAGTGATTTTCTCTTAAGATTTTCACTCTAGGGTTTTTGTTCTTCCTTTTCTCCTCTTTGTTCTTCACTTGGTTGGCCACATGAGTGAGTTTGGGAGGGTTTCAAGTGACTTTATAAAGGAAAATATTAAATGGACATAAACTTGCCATGTGTCACCATATTATTGGACCATGTATAAATACTTAGTAATTAAGAAATTTCTCTCCACCACACATAATTATCCATGGTATAAAATGAAATTCATGTGCTGGACATGTGTTGGGTGGGGTAAAATTACAATTTTGCCTTTGGACAGTAAAATGACTATTTTGCCCTTATGCTCAAAAAACCATCGAAATTAAAATTCTTAATTTCTCAAACTCAAATTATGTTCTAAATAGTCAATCTTGCTCAAAAACCTCTTCCAACATTCCAATTTTAACCTCGGGTGGCAAAATGGCCATTTTACCCCTACGTTATGAAAATTTCAATTTGACTCCAAATCAGTCCTCGAACTCCGAATCATCAAATTAAGTCATTCTAAGATTTTAAAATTTTCAATTTCATCTTAAAATCTCTATTTGGTCTAGTTCAAGGCTTAATTCAACTTAGTTGTACCACTAGGTACACTATTGACTTTTGACGATTTTTCAGGGCTTTCCAAGTATGCAAGCATGTTATCAAGCACATGAATGACATGGCAAATATTTTATAGCGTTGGGCTTGACAAAATCTCACATTCTCTCCCACTAAAAGAAATTCGGTCCTTGAATTTAAATCCAACTGTAAGGTAGCTTACCTTTACGTATCAAAGAGGTGTGGATACTTTGTTCGCATCTCGTTCTCAACTTCCCATGTTATCTCTTCACTAGTGTGATTTCGCCACAACACTTTCACTGAGGCCACATCCTTTGATCAGAGCTTTTTAACTTGTCTATCAAGGATAGTTATCGGTTGTTTCTCATAAGTCAAATCATCTTGCAATTGAATGGTTTCATACCGTATTACATAAGAAGGATCCGGATTATACTTCCTCAACATCGACACATGGAACCCAAGGTGAATATTCAAAAGGTCTGGCTGTAATGCCAATCGATATGCCACTGTTCCAACCCTCTCTAAGATCTCGAAGGGTCTTATATGCCGAGGACTTAATTTTCCTTTCTTGCCAAACCTCATTTCCCTTTGGTTGGTGAGACCTTTAAAAATAAATGGTCGCCCATTTGAAACTCCAAGTCCCTCCGTCGGTTATCAACAAAGGACTTTTGTCTGCTTTGTGCTATAAACAACCTCTGACGAATCATACGTATTTTATCGGTGGCTTCTTGCACCAATTCAGGCCCTAAAAGTTTCTTTTCCCCCACTTCTAGCCATCCAATGGGTGACCTACACCTCCTTCCATATAATGCTTCAAATGGTGCAATTTGGATGCTAGTTTGGAAACTGTTATTGTAAGCAAACTCCACTAAGGATAGATACAGATCCCATTTGACTCCAAGGTCTATTACATATGCCCTCAACATATCTTCCAACGTCTGTATTGTCCATTCAGACTGTCCATCAGTCTGAGGGTGAAAAGCTGTGCTAAAATCCAACTTAATGCCTAACGCTTCTTGTAACTTTTCCTAAAATTTACTAGTGAACTGTGTCCCTCTGACCGACACTATAGAAACAGGAGTGTCGTGCAACAGTATTATCTTGTCTACATAAAGCTGGGCATACTGGGCAGCCCCGTATATAGTTTTAATTGGAAGGAAATGAGCTGATTTTGTTAACCGATCCACTATGACCAAGATCAAGTCATAACCCCTACTAGTTCAAGGCAAACCCGTTACAAAGTCCATTGCAATATGCTCCCACTTCCATTCGGGCACTGGTAACGGCTGTAATAATCCTACAGGCCTTTGGTGCTTTACTTTAACTTGTTGACACACTAGGCACTTGGAGACAAGCTCAGCCACATTTTTCTTAAGTTCTTCCCACCAATACACCTCCTTTAAATCTTGATACATCTTTGTAGCTCTTGGATGTACCACATAGGCTGCCATATACGCCTCTTCCAATATCTCTCTTCTCAATCCATCATTATCTGGCACATAAAGCCTAGTTCCATACCTCAACACTCCGTCTATGCCTTTGGTAAACTTTTTTTCTCTCTTTCCATGAGGATCCTCTAAGGTCTTAGCTACGAACTCATCTTTACTTTGCGCTCCTTTAATTCAGTCCATTAGGACAGGCCTCACTCTAAAATGTGCTAGCAATGCATCTGCCTCAGAAACTTCCAAATGCACACCCATGTCTCCCAAGCTATGCATTTCCTTAATCAAAAATCTCCTATCCGTAGAGATATGTTCCAAGCTCCCTATCGATTTCTAACTCAAGGCATCAGCCACTGCATTTGCCTTACCGGGATGGTAAAAAATAGTACAATCATAATCTTTTAACAACTCCAACCACTTACGTTGCCGCAAGTTAAGATCCCTCTGCTGAAATATATATTTCAGACTTTTGTGGTCCGTATATATTTCGCAAGTCTCACCATACAAGTAATGTCTCCATATTTTTAAGGCAAACACGATTGTTGCATCTCCAAATCGTGTGTAGGGTAATTATGCTCATTCCTTTTAAGTTGTCTTGATACATATGCGATCACCTTTCCATGCTGCATTAACACACACCCTAAACCAACCAGTGATGTATCGCAAAATACTATATAACCTCATGTGCCTTGTAATAGACTTAACATTGGAGCAATGGTGAGACATGTCTTAAGCTTCTCAAAGATATCCTCACAAGCATTTGACCACTCAAATTTTGTATCTTTACGTGTCAGCTTGGTCAGAGGCGTGGCTATTCTTGAGAAATCCCTGACAAAGCGACCATAGTAGCCTACCAACCCTAAAAGGTTTTTAATCTTCGTAATTGATGTTGGCTTTGACCACTTTTCCACTGCCTCGACTTTCTTTGGATCGACTTGTGCTCTATCCTTAGATACCACATGTCCCAAGAATGCAACACTTTCAAGCCAGAACTCACATTTGGAGAACTTGGCATACAATCGATGTTCTCTCCAAGTTTGGAGCACTATGTTAAGATACTGCTCATGCTCTTTTGATTCCTCGAATAGATCAAGATATCATCAATGAACACCACTACAAACTTGTCCAAATAGGGCTTGAACACTCGGTTCATCAAATCCATAAAGGTCGTAGGGGCATTAGTAAGCCCAAACGACATCACCAAGAACTCATAATGTCTATATCTTGTTCAAAATGTAGTCTTGGGTATGTCTTCCTTTCAGATCCTCAATTGATGATACCCAGATCACAGATCTATCTTAGAGAAACATTGTGCCCCTTGTAGCTGATCAAACAAGTCATCTATTCTTGGGAGGGGGTACTTATTCTTCATCGTTACCTTATTAAGTTCTCGATAGTCAATGCATAGTCTAAGTGACCCATCTTTCTTCTTTACAAATAGCACCGGTGCTCCCCATGGTGAAACACTTGGGCTAATAAAACCTTTATCTAGCAGATCTTCCAACTGATCCTTAAGCTTTACCGGTGCCATCCAATACGAGGGTATGGATATGGGTCTAGTATCAAGAATCAAATCTATACAAAATTCAATCTCTCGCTCTATAGGTAAACCCGGTAGTTCCTCGAGAAATACATCCATAAACTCATTCACTACCGACACTTGGTTTATATCTCCGACCTTCACTTGGGTATCCCTTACAATAGCCAAGTAACCTTGACAACCCTATCTTAATAGCCTTCTAGTAGGCATAAGTGCTATCAAGTTGGTTAGAACATTGCTTCTATCCCCTTGAATATTAAACGATGGCTTACCTGGAAAATCAAATCTAACCAACTTATGATAACAATCCACACTAGCATGGCAAGGTGATAGCCAATCAATTCCCAAGATCACATCAAAATCTAAGTTGTCTAACACCACTAAATTCACCAAAGTATCTTTTTCTTTGGCTCTAACCACACAAGACTTATGTTCCCATTCTGCCACAAATGCCTCCTTTAAAGGAGTAGATACCACTAATTGTTCTTTTCTCCTAACACAATTCTTACCCAACCGATGTGCAAAACATGGAGAGATAAAAGAGTGGGTAGATCCAAGGTCAAACAATATTCGAGCATTCATATTATAAATGGAAAGAGTACCTGAGACTACTGCATTGGATGTCTGAGCCTCTTGGGGAGTTAAAGCATATACCCTCGCTTGGCCTCTTCTTGTAGAACTATGACGCCCAAACCTAGATGGTCTACCCCAAAAAGAAGCACCAGCACTTCTATCTCTTGTCCCGTTAACCTCTTGGCCAGTTGAGACAGCTACCGAACGAGCAGACAAAGCTGGCTGAGTAAAACCGTAAACAGAACCTTGCAGTTGTTGAGCTGTCAAGCAGTTCCTCCAAATATGTCCAAGTTTGCCACAACTAAAACAAGCTCTTATAATAAGATAGCATCGTCGTCTGTGTCGTCTTCCACAAGTATCACAGGAAGGAATAGCCTGACTATTTTGCCTTTAATTTTGTTACTGCCTCTTCCACTAAAAGTTTTTTGCCCTGACCCAACACTGGCACTCCCCACCTCACTTCCCCATTAGGGTAACCTTGATCCCCTTTGTGGACCTTGACGGCTAGAAGACGAGATCCCACTGCCAAAATCTTTGTGACCTTGATAACCCTTTATTTTGGCCCATTTTGCTTTATCTCTTGTGGCCCTTCTCTTATTGGTCCTCATCTCAATTCGTTGAGCACAATTGTCACGACCCGGAGCTCCCATCGAGCCCATGACAACCGTCGCGGCATCCCGATAGGCACTCATTACCCGGAATGCCAACCAGAACCCGACAAGGCTTACATATCAGTTTTCTCATCTCTCCTGTGAGTATTAGTTACTAAAATCATGTATTGGAGAAATAGGAACCATTTTCAAGTTAAAAATAGTCAAAAAGAAAATTTTCCTACACAGGGGTATTTTGGTCATTTTTTTTCGAAAATCTCGAAACTGGCTAAAAACGTAGTAAGTGAGTAGAAAACATATAATTCATAATTAAACATAAGTTTAGACATCTAAAACCTTTATTTAAAGTGAAATGGTAACTATTTGAATATAATAAAAATATTAAATAAAATATTCTATTCACTTGTAAAACAATTTTTAGAGAAAGCTACGTAAATAATTTTTGTAATGTGAAAGCAAAATAAATTCTTACATATTGTAACAAAGATAGCCAGAGTATGTAACTCAATATACGTTGACCGGTGGGCCGCCGAACAACGAAATTGATCTAAGGTGTGAGTTGGAAAAAAACCTTTGGCTTCCAAGGTTGCGACTCCAAAATTCATCTCTTGACGATATCGACTAACTACTGGCTAACCTAAGCTTGAAAAGGATGGAAAGAAGGGTGGTGAGATTATAAAATCCCAGTGAGTAAACAGATATCTC
This sequence comes from Theobroma grandiflorum, assembly GCA_036013995.1. Classification (NCBI taxonomy): domain Eukaryota; kingdom Viridiplantae; phylum Streptophyta; class Magnoliopsida; order Malvales; family Malvaceae; genus Theobroma; species Theobroma grandiflorum. Next base: position 15,527,443 of record CP142126.1, read on the forward strand.
CCAAAATATCTAAAGTCAAGTAACTGGAGACGATCAAAACATTTCATCATACTTTGATTTATAACATTCCAAACTCATTTCAACTAGATGAAATAAATTCATTTTCACTCAAATAATAAATAAGGCTTATGAATTTGATAAAACTCGGCTTCTACAAAAACTCATACTCGGTGACACCTTGATCAAAGGCATCCATCCGAGCCCACCAAGGCTATTAAAATTTCATAATTTTTCCAAAATATAGCCGATCCTTGGCGTTAGCTGAGTTCGCCTTCACGTAGTGGTTTGGCATGAAGTGAACTCTATCATACCTCAAGACAACCCTGTACGCCTCTACAATTGAGATAAAGATATATAGTGGGGTTTACCGTGCCACCCCTAAATAAGTTGGTCCACGGAACCCGGCTACTGCAGTAGTGAATAGTCCACCAATTTAATAAAACATTTCAATAGCATGACTTGGCAATTTCATTGCTAAGCAATTTATTAGTACAAAGCAAACAGTTCACATTTTTTAATACAATTAACAAGTCAGCCAATCATGCCATAATATCATAAGCCATTTGATTCAAATCATAATTTACAATAAAGCATGTGGTCTCCAATTACTCTAATTTCAAATTAGTTATCCAATTTTCAATTCAATTTATAAAAATTCAATTTATTTTATAAATTCACATTTTTCTCATAAAACAAGAAATTCACCATTTAAAATAATTTTTCACAAATCATCAAATTGAGTAAAAATTACTCTAGACAATTAAAGTGATAATAAGTTTACTCACTATACTAGGAGTCGATATACTCCTAATCTCGGTCTTCGGGTATAATCTCTGTATTTTTACCGATGTAGTTTGCTCACCACCTATCCATAATGCACAGCAAACAATTCACTGAATTGGTGCTAAATTAATATAAAACCAAATCAGGCTCTATTCCAATGCGTAAAATGAAATATGAAATGCTCGGGTGACTATCTAGATACGATACCTTTTCCAAATTCCATCGTATACCTAAATAAATCGATATTGGCCTCATTTAATTTTTTTCACCCGATTAATCGACCAATATACCCAATTCAACTCTAATTAATTTTTTCTCTTTTTCAATACTCCAAATAATCCCATTTTTCCTTCAATATTCCAATTTATCAAACACGATTTAAATAACTTGAAATGTGACAAAATCATCCTCACATTTCATTTTGGAATATTCAGCCATAAAATGTCCATCACCAATAAAATTTTTCAAGCTACATTCTTACACCATAAATCATTAATTCCAACTCAAACCACTTGAAATTCAATCAAATTCATCACCAATAATTCACATAGGAAATTCGGCCTATGGGGTTTAATGTGAGATTTGTGGTTTCATGCTAAATATCATCAATTTCGGTTTCTATCACCACCATTTATTAAAATCATTAAATCATAACCAATTAACATAAAATGTCACAAATTTCCTGTCCAATATTCACTCCATAATATTCAGCCTTAATGGGTAATAAGAGAAAATGAATTTTTCTTGGTTCCTTTTTCATACTACACATTACTAACTAACTAAAAACACTAAAATCTATTGAAATCTAACCCATTCAAGCATCAAAACCTCTCTCTAAAGCTTTGACCAGCAAGAACACCATCATGAGATCTTGATTCTCAACCGTTTAAAATAGAAAATGATGCACAAGAATGATAGATCACTAGCCAAAGTCAAGAAATTTTACCTTTACTAGCTTGATTGCTTGAAATCCAACAATTTCCCTTTGATTTTCTCACTTTAGGGTTTGTTCTTCTTGTTTCTTTCTTTCCTCTCTTTGGCCAACCCTTATGGGGAGAAATGGGTTGGTTTTATGATCTTTTATAAAGAAAATAATAAAAAAATAAAAGCTTGACACTTGTCATTTTATTATTGGTCCAAAAATTTAAATACTTATCCTTTAACCTTTAATTCACCACCACATAATACACTTTAATTCTCCTCCACATAAATTGTTAATGGATGAATTCTATGAGCATGACAAGTGCTGGTGGTGTAAAATTACCATTTTACCCCCAAGGTGGTAAAATGACGATTTTGCCCATATACTCCGAAAAATATAGAAATTATAATTTTTTCACTTCTCAACCTCAAATTATACTTCAAATTATCAATCTTAGTCAAATGTAGTCAAAATCTTTTCTAAAAATTACCATGTTATCCTCAGGTGACAAAATTACCATTTTGCCCTTAGATAGTCAATATTCCAGATTGACTCTAAATCAGCCCTCGAACTCTGAATCACCATTTTAAGTCATCCCTAGAATGTGAAATTCCCAATTTCACCTTAAAATCCCTATTTTAACCAGTTTGAGGCTCAATTCATCTTAGCTATACCACTAGGTACAGTACTGACTTTTGTCGATTTTTCGAGGCTTTCCAAGTATGCATACATGTTGTCCATTACATGAATGACATGGCAAGTATTTTAGGACTAGGCTTGACAACAATCCACTACCGTGAAGTAAGTATTGAAATCTCGGGAGGCCATAGCCTTAAACAATGGTTCCACCAGCCCTTCCACAAACCTTTGGATCTCCATCTCCTCTATGGAAACTAAATAAGGTGCATATCGAGACAACTGTGTGAATTTTATATCATACTCAGACACTGTCATACTCGGAGTCTGTACCAACACCTCAAACTCTCTAGCTCTAGCATTTCGTACACTAAGTGATAAAAATCGATCTAAGAAAGCTGTACTAAATTCATTCCAAGTCAACAGTGCAGCATCTGTCGGCCTACCCCTTCGTAAGGAGTCATACCATTCTTGTGCTACATCCTCCAATTGAAAAGCCACTAGCTCCACTGATCTAACCCTAGAACATCCCATGGCATTACAAATCTTTTCCATCTTGTCCAAGAAAACTTTGGGTTTCTCCGATGCATCCGACCCAGTAAACGATGGAGGCTTAAGCTTCAGAAAGTTAGTAAGTGAAACCTTTACCTGACTTCCTTCACCCTCTGGAGATTGACGGTCAATCTGGCCTTGTGAACTAAGGGCGTCTTGAGCTACATGTCTCCCCTTACTACCTTTTGTATATCATCCATACAGGCTGCATTCTCAAAACTAGGGTAATCGAAGAACTTCCCACAAGAAATTATAGCATTCTCAATTTTCTGAAACCTATCAGCATGCAATTGATTTCAAAATTGAGAGATGGAACCAATACCTTTTCTGTTGGTCCCTATAAAATTTGCTAAAAGAAGGGTGAATAGCACAATTCGACTCTCAATCAAGATTGGGAACTACTCTTGAACACTAAGAAAATAAAACAAAGCAAACAATAGATAAAGATTTAGAGTGGTTCGGTCCAAGACCTACATCCACTACCTTGATTATCCAACCAAGGATTTTCAACCAAACTCACTAAGAAACGATGGAATTACCAAGCTCCCACCAAGCTTTTATAATAGCTTTTACCAAGCTTAGCCACAACTTTTACAATGGTTTTTCAAGGGCTCAACCAAAACCCAACACCTAACTTTTCAAGGCTAAGTTAGAACCTTAACTCTTTCAAGCAAACTTAGCTTGAAATAACAACTTAGAGTGAATCCCTCACTCTAAGAATGCAATAAGAGAAGTAAAGAAAGTACATATTGATCACACGATTGTTCTAAATGGTACAAGGTTAACTGCTGAATACAATTACAAAGAATAGGTGTTTGAGTGCAATGAAGTGGAAAAAAGATTTTCTAAGTTTTTTGCTCTTTTTGACTTGAAAGTGTTGAAATCTCTTCAAAAACTTCTTCTCTATCCTTGGAAGACTCTTTAATACTTGGAGAAGTGAGTCTGATGGCAGTTGGGTAGTTTATGACCGTTGAAAACAGTTTGGAGTTGATTCTAACCATTAATTTGTCTTATAGTGCTCTAGTACAAATTACAGACAGAGAGCTCTTAGTCAACTAACTTCCTTTCTTGGTCGACTAAGCTGGTTCTGTCTTGGTCGTAGATTCTAGCGGAGGGCACTTAGTCGACTAACTCATTTTCTTGGTCGACTAAGTTAGTTATGTTTCTCAATATACTTCAGCCTGCCATTTCTCCAATTTGAACTTTAGCCAACTAGTATTCTTCATTGTTCAGCTAAGGAGCTTCTTTCTTGTTAACCAATCATGTTCCTTATCCATATCAATTTTTTATATACACATTTGAAAGATTGATTTATTATTTACCTATAAGTCTTTGTCCTACACGCTTAGGCAGAGATATTAGACACAAATGAAATGGGAATGTTTTATTATCATCAAAAACTAATGGAGTCAACAATCTCCCTTTTTTTGATGATGATAAAACATCCCTTGGTTAATCTGCATAGTATCTTTTTAATTCTTTTTCAATTTGTATATAGTGAGGATTGCTCCCCCTTAGTGTATGCTCCCTCTTAATGTGTGCATATTTCTTATTTGTTTTAGTAAAATCTTATTTATGCCAACTAGAGAATGACACTATATATTCAGAGTATATGTAAATGCAAAATTACAAAGTAAATTTCAACTGATGAATGTTGACAGATAATCAAAACTTCAACAGTATCTGTCAACAATATTTTGTTATCAAATTTAGTTTATGCTCTACATTATTGAACAAATATACTTTCCTTATCATCTATATGTTTTCACAATCACAATTTACTCACAATATTATAATGAAAAACAATTATCAGCATACAATCCTAATCATTAGTGCGGCATCAGATTTTTAACAACATTCAAAATACCATAAACAGCGGAGTATCATAGATAACAGCATTTTCAGCAATCAAATACCATAGATATATATTGGCATTCACTTCCATGCAACTATATAAAGAATAATAATTAAAATCCAGTGTTCATATGCCATCATGGCATAAACAGTAATTAGCCACAAATTTGACAAATTTTGTTCCAAAACTACCACTAGACTAGTTTCTGCTTTCCTTTTCCCTTATATGACTAATACCTTTACCCTAACGATTTTTTTTTCCTTGAATTCTACCCTAGCTGTTGGTACCTTTACCCTAACGACTTTTTGTTTTTCTTATTTTTTTACTACTCTCCTTTTTTGTCATCATCAGGGGAAGAGGGTTCACTCATCTAAAGAGGTAGAGGAAATGGACTCTTTTTCATAAAAGGGATTCAAGGGAAAGGGAGAGGGTTCTCTGAGGGGTTGCTAGGGTGAGGATGGTGGTGGTGATCTTTGTGGAAAAGGTTCAGGGGATGATTGGTCAGGAACTTCAACAAGGTTTCAAGAGAAGACATAACTCCCTGCTTACTCTTCTCTACCAATCTGGAAGACTTTCTCTTTTTTAAAAATGTTGTATTCATTGCCATTGTCTTTTTGCCTTTGGTTGTAAGAGATTTTTCTTTTCTTTTTCCTTTTTTTGATTTTTCTTTAGTTGCAGTGGCTATCTTTGAAGCTTGTGCTTTGGCAGCTTCCTTTTCAACTTGCTCTTCCCTCACCATCTAATGGAAGAGTCCCATAACTGACACATCATTTGAATGAGGAAGGGATACTTGTTGCTGAGGCTCTTGTTGTGGTTGAGGCTAGGGAGGTGGACTTGCAACTAGAGAACCAAGTATCTCAGTTCCTTGTTCAAATGGTTCTTTGGTCTATGGCTCCGTTGATGGAGATTTATGAGGCTGGTCAATCCTTGGTTCAAGGTCCTCTAGTTGTTGACCAAGACTAGTAGTCTGATATGCTGATTCTTCAGCTTGAGGCACTAGATTAGCATCATGAAAGTTTGATCCTTCTGCTTGAAATGCAGAGTTTTTATCACCTTGTCCTTCTGGTGAAAGGCTTGGTGTGGTAGAGGCATCTGTTGCAGGTTCAGAGGACATAGCTGACTTGTCTTTCATTTTCTTTTCCATTTCACTTAATTTTTCTTCAATTTTCAGGAGTCTTGCTCCTTAATCAGTGAGCTTGCTATCCACTCTCATAAGCAAGTTGAAGATGACCTCACTTGAGAATTGTGAAGAAGTTGCTTCTTGTTGAATATAGGCTACAGAGACCTTGGGCGCTTTGGTGAAGGTTTCTCCATACAGTTTGTAACCCATTTTTGTTAGGCTACCTAGATAGATAGCTTGGTCTTTGGTCTTCACAGTATCCATTTCATATCTCTTTGCCCAAATCCCCTTCTTCTTTTCTAGAGCAGTAATCACATTCCCATAGAGCAAGTTGATTTTGTCTCATTTGCATGCACTTCCCATTCTCTCAATCATAAATCTTCCTACATTGAGAAAGGTGCCATTGAAGGCATGCTCCTTTAGCCGCAAGTCTTGCAAATTGATGTAACTGAGACTTCCACTCCTGCCATGAATGTTGGCAGTAACAAAATAATTCAATATTCTAATATGAGGGCTGATAATCAGACCAGCATTGCTCTTAGCAGCATACTTTTCTTTCTTCCTTGTAATGATCTCCCACAATGAAGAATGATCATATTTCTCAAGGAACTCGAATTCCCCTTTCTCACATTCTATTTCTAGCAGGCTGCCTAAGTCAGCAATAGTAACAGTGAATTCCTTTCCACTCAAAAATACATTTAATCCAATTTCAATGTAGTCATTAGGATCCTCAAGTTCACTTTCATCCACTGCTATGCTAGAATAAAACTCATTAACTAAACTAGCACTATAGGCTCGGTTCTCAAAAGTGCTAAACTTTTTCATTTTTAAATCCCCAAAGTAGTTTGTCAAACTAGTATGAAATTCAGGCACTTCTACAAAACTCTCCCAGTCAATGTATTTTCCATAAGTAATGGGAGCATTCTCAATTTTTCCATATCTCTATTCATGTAAAATATTTCCAAACTTAAGAGAAAAGGAGAATGAAGTAATTTTCTTTGACGTTTCTTCCCTGTTTGTCTTCTTCTAGATTTTCTGTTTCTTCTTAGCAGATACTTTTTCAGACTTCTTCATTTCAGAACCCGATAGACCCTTTTTCTTTTTCTTTAGGTGCTCTGCCTTTGAGCTCTCTTCTAGTGGTCTCTTACCTTTTTTCTTTTCTAAGAGTTCCTTCAGTAGGGATGATTTTACCATTTCATTTTCTTTGAAGAAAATTTAAGGCTTAGGGTTTCAAAAGGAAAAGAGAATGTGGTCTTGGTTGGTTTCAGAAGGGAAAATGTAGAGAATGTGGTTTAACTTTAAGATGATCAGTTTTCAGGAGAGAAAATAAGATTTCTCAACAGTTTTTAATCCCAAAAACCGGCTACCTCCCCCTTAAATATTCCCTCATTTTTTCAAAATTTCAAAACTCCCTCTAAGTTTTCAGTTTTTACTTAAGCAATTTTCCCACTTTCTTTTTCACCCGATAAACACATTTCTTTCTATATTTTATTATTTCTTTATCCAAATGGTTGTGCCTTACTTTTAATAAAACAGAATGCTTTTAGTTGACTAAGTTTTCACTTTAGTCTACTAATTGCCTTCTATTTTTCTCTGTTTGGTCCAGACTCTTCCTTACAAATCCTACAAACAAATTATTCCTAGATTTCTTTTAATCTCAAAAAATATATCCTCACTCAAAGGTTTAGTAAAGATATCAGCTAGTTGATGCAAAGTACTTACAAATTCAATATTAATCTCACCTTTAGCTACGTAATTTCTAATGAAGTGATGCCTAATCTAAATGTGTTTAGTCCTAGAGTGTTGTACCGGATTTTTTGATATATTAATAGCACTTGTGTTATCACAATATATAGGTGTATTATGCATTGATAACCCAAAGTCCTTAAGTTGTTGCTTAATCCACAAAATTTGAGCACAGCAGCTCTCTAAAGACGCATTCTCAGCTTCTACTATGGATAGTGCTACAGAGTTTTGTTTCTTACTTGACCAGGACACTAGCATACTCTCTAGAAATTGACATGTTCCACTAGTGCTCTTTCTATTGATTTTACTTCTTGCAAAGTCTACATTTGAATAGCCTACTAGACTAAATGATGATTCTTTAAAGTACCATATTCTTAAAGTTTGAGTTTCTAAGAGGTATCTAAATATTCTCTTAACAGCTATTAGGTGTGATTCTTGAGGTTGTGACTGAAATCCAACACACTAACACACACTAAATTGAATATCTAGTCGACTTGTTGTTAAGTAAAGTAATGATCCAATCATTCCTCTATAAAGCTTTTGGTCTACACTTTTTCCTTTTTCATCAGCATCAAGTCTAGTGGATGGACTCATTGGTGTGCCGATTAGCTTAAGCTTCAGCATATCAAACTTCTTGAGCATATCTTGAATGTATCTATCTTGGCTAATGAAAATCCCTTTCTTGCATTGCTTGATTTGAAGGCCAAGAAAGTACTTCAACTTTCCCATCATTCTCATTTCAAACTCTCTCTGCATTTCTTTAGCAAAGTTCTTGCATAGAGTTTCATTAGTTACACCAAATATAATGTCATCCACATATATTTGAACTATAATTAAATCATCTAAGTATCTCTTAATGAACAATGTTGTATCTATGCTGCCCCTAACATAATCTTTTTCTGCCAGAAATTTTGAAAGCCTTTCATACCAAGATCTAGGAGCTTGTTTCAAACCATACAAGGTTTTGTAAAATCTAAAAACATGATCTGGTTTTTCAAAGTCTTCAAAACCTATTAGTTATTCCACATACATTTCCTCTTGAATAAGTCCATTTAAGAATGCACTTTTAACAACCATTTAGTACAACTTAAAATTTATATAACATGCAAAGGCTACTAATAACCTTATGACTTCAATCCTAGCTACGGGTGCAAAGGTTTCATCATAATCTATACCTTCCTCTTGGTTGTATCCTTTTGCAACCAATCTAGCTTTATTTCTAATTACATTTTCTTCTTCATCCACTTTATTCCTAAACACCTATTTTGTTCCAACTATGGGGTAATTTGAAGGTTTGGGCACTAATGACCATACATTATTTCTCTTAAATTAGTCTAGCTCCTCTTGCATGGTCAAAATCCAGCTTTTCTCTTTTTTAGCTTTCTCAAAGCTTTTAGGCCCGATTTGAGATATAAAGGCTAAAAATTCATATGTTTCTCTTATTGCTCTCCTAATCTTAACTCCTTGAGATATGTCTCCTATAATTTGCTCTTGTGGATTATCCTTTGCATATCTCTAGCTCCTAAGTAGATCACTATGTTGGATTTCTGGTCTTCGTAAGTTTTCTAGAGGTGGAGCTACGGTTTCTCCTCTAGATGAGCCTTCTTCATTATTCTTGCTATCATCTAGGCTTACTTCATCCATGTGCTTCTCTAAGCTTTCTAAATCATCATCATCATCATGAACATCCTTTTCTAAGGTAATTGATTCATCAAAAACTACATGGACTGATTCTTCAACACTTAATGTCCTTTTGTTAAAAACTCTATAAGCTTTGGAGTTTATGGCATATCCTAAAAATATAGCTTCATCACTCTTAGCATCAAACTTTCCTAGTAGCTATTTTTCATTATTTAAAGCAAAGCATTTGCAGCCAAAGCTCTTAATATGAGAAATGTTTGGTTTTTTACCCTTGCACAGCTCATAAGGAGTCTTTGAGATCATGGCTCTAATTGAAACTCTATTACGAATATAAGCTGCAGTGTTTACTGCTTCAACCCAAAAATACTTTGGAAGGTTATTCTCACAAAGCATACTCCTAGCCATTTCTTTCAAGGTTCGGTTTTTCCCCTCCATAACTCCATTTTGTTGAGGTGTCCTAAGTGCAGAAAAGTTGTGATCCAACCCCTTTTCATTGCAAAACTTTTCAAACTCATCATTTTCAAATTCTCCTCCATGGTCACTTCTAATGTTAACAATAGCTAAACCTTTTTCATTCTCAACTTTCCTACAATGGCTTATGAATGTCGGTAAAGCTTCATTCTTATGAGCAAAGAAATAAACCCAAGTGTACCTAGAGAAATCATCAACTATCACAAAGCCATAAGATTTTCCACCTAGACTAGTTGTGCTTATTGGACCAAATAGATCAATGTGCAGCATTTCACAAGGTTTAGATGTTGATACAACATTCTTAGTTTTAAAAGAAGTTCTAACTTGCTTTCCTAGTTGGCAAACGTCACATATCTTATCATTCTCAAACTTTAGATTAGGCAATCTAACTACTAAGTTCTTCCTAATCAATTTTGACATGGCATTCAAACCTACATGTCTTAATCTTCTATGCCATAACCAGTTGTCATTTTCAACATTTGCAACTAAGTTTTTTTCACTATTTATTTCAAGAACTTCAAGAGACACAACATATATATTTTTTAATCTTTTTCTGATGAATGTGACTTTGTTTGTGCTTATGTCTATTACTTCACATTTATTAGAATCAAAACAAATTTTAAATCCCTTATCACATAATTGACTAATACTTAATAAGTTATGTTTCAAGCCCTTAATTAGTAACACATGACTAATTTGAGTTTAGGAGTTCTTACCAATCGTGCCTATTCCATGAATTCTATCTTTTGAATCATCACCAAAGGATACGGTACCTCCATTTCTCTTATCTAGCTAGGCAAACATCATTTTATCCCTTGTCATGTGCCGTGAGCAGCCACTATCCATGTACCAGGGTTGTTTCCTCTTGAGTTGAGCTCTTAAACATGTCTCCTTTAAGTACAACTCAACCTACAAAACATAATTTCAGTTTTTCTTTATAAGTACCCATACTTTGATGGGTCCTTGAGTGTTAGTTGTAATAAAGGATCCCTTTGGAACCTAGATTTTCTTCATTTTCTTCATGCCTTTATCTTTAAAGCAATTATAAGATATATGCCCATATATTCCACAGTTATAGCATTTAGATGCAGCATTAGAGTTTTTCTTGATGCGTACATTCCTTACTGATTTTTCATTTCTCAAACTTTTAAGTGCTATGTTTTCATTAAGAGTTTTTGTGCAATGTTTCAGACTTACTGTCTAGCTTAACTTTTAAAACTTTAAAATATGTTTTTGAGTGATCTAACTCAATTTGCAGAAGGTTTCTTTGCTCAAAAACAAAGTTATAATCACATTTTATCTTTTCTAAATCACTTTCAAGACATACAGCCTTTTTCTTTAAAGTTTTGTACTTTGAAAATAGTTTTTCAAATTCATCATAAAGGTTGTCATACTCATCTTGTAAATCATCCATTTAAATATCACAAGGTGATGGGCATACCTCTGTTTCATCATCTCAAGCCATTAAACAAATATTTGCTCTTCCCTCAAAATTTTCTTTTTCAGATTTAGTGCTTAAGGAGTCACTGTCCGACCATGCTAATGCTACCATTGCCTTTTTTGATTTCTTATTTTTCTTTGGAGTTTCCTTTTTTAGTAGTGGGCATTCAGACTTGAAGTGGCTTGGCTTTTTGCACTCGAAGCAGATCAATTCCTCTTTTTTGTTGGAGTCATTTTTGTTTCTCTTCCATGAAAGACTTTGATCTTTTCTGAACCCTTTTCTTGCTATTCTTAGACTCCTTCTGCCCATCAGTTTCTTAAATTTTCTTGCAACAAGTGCCAACTCTTCATCATCATCGCATGAAAGCTCTTCCAACTCTTCCTCAAGAATGCTAGCTTTAAGTGCGATGTTCTTCTTCTTTTCTTTTGCTTCCCTCTTATCTTCTTCTTCTTCTTCCTTGAGCTCCAGCTCATGTGTAAGGAGAGAACCATATATTTCATCAAGTGTAATGACATTCAAATCCTTGGCCTCTCAGATTGTAAACACTTTAGGCTTCAAATTCTTTGGTAGGCTTCTAAGAAGTCTTTTAACTATTTCATGCTCAGGTATTGGTTTGCCTAATTGACTCAATTTATTTGTGATGTTTGTGAATCTATCTAGTATGCTAGTGATGTCTTCACCAAGCTCCATTTTGAACATCTCATAATTATGTGTTAAGAGAGCTATCTTGGACTCCTTGACTTGAGAAGTCCCTTCATGAATTATTCTAAGCTTATCCCACACTTACTTAGCTGTTGTACAGCTTGACACCTTATTGAATTCTATGAGAGTTAAGGCACAATGCAATGTGTTGATGGCCTTAAAATTGGTTTGAACTTTCTTAGTTTCAACCTCAGTCCATTCAGACCTTGGCTTAGGCATCAACTCATTTGTGACAACATTCAATGTTGAGGGAATAAAGGGTCCATCAGTTATGACGTCCCACATTTCATAGTCTATAACTCTAATGTATATCGACATTCTAATGCTCCAATAAGGGTAATTAGAGTGATCAAACAGAGGTGGTCTGTTTGTAGATTGTCCCTCAGCAACTACGAATTTTTGAAGAGCCATTGGATCCTCCCTAAGGGTGTTAGACCTTAAAATCAGGGAACTAACTCTAATACCACTTGTTCGTCCCTATAAAATGTGCTAGAGGGGGGTGAATAGCACAATTCGATTCTCAATCAAGATTGGGAACTACTCTTGAAAACTAAGAAAATAAAACAAAGTAAACAATAGACAAGGATTTAAAGTGGTTCGGTCCAAGACCTACATCCACTACCTTGATTATCCACCTAAAGATTTTTAACCAAATTCACTAAGAAACAATGGAATTACCAAGCTCCCACCAAGCTTTTACAATGGCTTTTACCAAGCTTAGCCACAACCTTTACAATGGTTTTTCAATGGCTCAACCAAAACCCAACACCTAACTTTTCAAGGCTAAGTTAGAACCTTAACTTTTTCAAGCAAACCTAGCTTGAAACAACCACTTAGAGTGAATCCCTCACTCTAAGAATGCAATAAGAGAAGTTGAGAGAGTACCTATTGATCACACGGTTGATCTAAATGGTACAAGGTTAAGTGCTAAATACAATTACAAAGAATAAGCATTTGAGTGCAGTGAAGTGGAAAGAAGATTTTCTAAGTTTTATGCTCTTTTTGACTTGAAAGTGTTGAAATCTCTTCAAAAACTTCTTCTCTATCTGTGGAAGACTCTTTTATACTTGGTGTAGCAACCCCTTTCCGGTCACTACCGGCGTCCAAGACTTCCGAGATAACTCGTCAAGTCCTGAACAAGCCTATCTAGATTTTCTCGTTAATCTACTGCATTCAATCAGTATATAATATTAATACTTTCATATACTAAATTGAACTATAAATATAAAAATCAGTACAAATTTTTTTGCCTTTTTATTTGCAAGTTTATACATTGAAATCTAAAATTTCCAAATTAATATTTATATAAAAATTTAGAATTTTGTTTACAACTTAATAAATGAATTGTTAAAATTCGACTTCTAGCAGCGGAGCGACTCGAAATAAAATACTATGAGATGCCTTTACCTATCCATGGTGGACCGATCGCGTCGATAACTACACGCTAAGTCAATCCTTGTCTGCAAAAAAAGAAATAATGAGGTGTAAGTCTCATAGACTCAGTGAATATCATCGACTCCGTGAGTAGGGCGTAGATAGGAAATAAGCAAACGGCAGATCAGTTGAATATAAAAATGTAGGATTATAAAAATAGTTTATCTCAAATGGGGGTTTTGTTTCAACTCATTTCAATCAAGTAAAATAGAATCATTTTACTCGAATAATTAATATGGCTTATGAACCTCTTAAAAACTTGGCTTCTGCCAAAATTATTATCGAGGATACCCAGACCGCAGCATCTTACCGAGACCACCAAGGTTGTTCAGTGTAGTACACACATGAGCATATTTTTACATTTTAAAATCTAGCCATTCCTTGGCGTTGGCTGAGTCTCACTCTCACGCAGTGGTCCACGTGAAGTGCACTCAAATCTTTACCTCCAGAGACACCCCACACACGGCTCTCCGATCGAGGTAAGGTATATCTAATTCTGTGCCCCCTCTTATAGGCTAGTCCACAGAACCTTCTACTGCATGGATTATGGATTATTTTATCTACCACTTTATTTATAAAATTGCAACTGCATGATATGGCAATTATTGCTAGGTCTGGGTCATCATCACTTGACTTACTAGACTTATTGGTAACGCCACAAGTCCCGCAAAACCTTCTCGCTAAGTTTCGAACTCCAGATCTTTTCAAACTTTCCCCAAATGGGACACTTTTAACCATTTCATTTATAAAAATTGTCTTAAAAATCATCTATATCTTTGAAGTATCGTTCCAAATTTATTCTCAAAACTTCCAACATAAAATATAATAAAATCAATTGTCATTTTCGTAAAATAAAATTTGGTGCATGAATTTTGAAACGTACTTCACATAGTTACCAAGCATCATAATCATGAGTGTACACTACACAAGTATAAGGCACAATTTTGAATATAAATCCTATTGAAAAGCTTATTTCCCGGTTTAAAAACACTTTACGTATATAGTCTATCTATAGATATATCCAAACCAACTTTCAAAACAACTCGCATCCACAAAATACCTAAGATTCTACCAGCTCATGCTTTCCACATATGTGCTCATACGATAAATCATGCGTATACATATATATATATATAGATAATAATGAAAATTTTAAAAATAGACACCCCCTACTCACCTCACAATAGTGCGATATTTCTTCACTATTGATTCGTACGCGTATATATAATTATTCCTACTTGTCGAGTACCTACTTTGTTCGGCACACCTTCACGACAATTTTCCTAGTATCAAATTTAAATCCAATATACTTAATCACACATTTGTATGGGTAGCAACTTAATTAAAAATTCCTTAAACAACTTGCATATTTTTCATCTAAAATATGCACAATATTAAACTACCTATAAACCTTGAAATACAACATTAACTTACCATTGGGCCTTTGCTATTTCTTTATGACTTTTGGGTCTCTCCATGGGCTTTTCCATTTCTTCCCATTGAGCTAAGCCCATTTATTTTTCTTCATTGGGCCATGCCCAATTTTATTTCTTATTGGGCCATGCCCAATTATTTTCTACTTGGGCCATGCCCACATATTTTTTTTTCTATTCTTTTTCTATTCTTTCTTTCTATCTTCTACGTTTATTTCTTCTTTCTTTTTCAATCCATTTCTCTCTCTTCTTCCTCCTCTTTTCACCACCGTGGCCCCCTTTCTTCAGCACCGTGGCCTCCTCTTTTTCTTTCCTCTCAAAACCGATCACCACAAGCTCCAATTTTCATGGCATGAAACCTTCAAAATTCAACAGCCATGCTACCCCCTTTAGCTCCTATTTTCAACAGTCAATCCTCATCATTTTCAGCCATTAAAAACCTCAAAATTTCAACAACTTCAAGCTTAATTTACAGCAACAAGAACCTTCAATTTTCAGCACTTAAATCTCCCTCAAAGTGCAGCAAAACAGCCCCAACAAAGTGCAAAAATTTTTCAGATTTCTTACCTCTCTCAAGTGTCGAATTTTTCTTCTTTTTTCTCTCCTTTTTGCTGCCAATTTCCTACACCTAAAACCAGCCTATTTCTTCTCCAAAAGTGCAGCAAAAATAAGCTTCTTCCTCCCACCAAAATTATCGAATTTTTCTTCTTTCTTTTTCCCCTCCATCACGCCATTTTTTTCTCTCTTTTTTCTCGATTCTTTCTTTGTTTCTTCCATCCTTTCTCTTCTTTGTTCTCTCTTTCTCCTTTTTCCTTTATCTCTTTCTTCTTTGACCGAACTTACTCTTTCTCTTTTCTCCTTTATTTCTTTCCCCCCTCATCATATGGTTGGCCCCCACTTTAACTTACCTTGACTTTGCTTTGTTTTATTTTCCTCATCCTTAACCGACCTCACTCATCCTTATCTCATCTTTTTTTTTATTTCTTTCTTGTCTCATATCCATGTGGCCACTCATGCACAATAAAAATTTATTTAACTTTTCAACATATTTTCTTTATTATTTTATTTTCATTTTGTTTTTATTTCATCAAAATAAATAAATTTACATTTTACTCCTTAACTTTATTTTTATTTAATACACCACCCTCTAATTTTCATATTCTAAAATTTATTCTTCTAACACGTGTTAAAATTCCAATTTCCATCTATCTTCTTTCTCTTACACGTGTATAACCAAAGTATTAAAATCACATTTGAACGCGGTGTCTCCATATCATTTAAATATTTTCTTACCACGTTAACTTGACTAAAAATTCACGTCATACGATTATCATCGTTTTCATTCAAAATTCTTCTTTACTTCTCCTCGCCCACTTAAATTAGTCATATTTCATTTTTCATGACTAATTTCGATAATAATTAAAATATTAATATTTAATATTATTTTATTGAATAAAATATTATTTTATTTCAAAATTTTTCATTTACATTATTTAGTCTTGAAACACATTATTATGTCTTGGTTTACTTTCAAATCATCTTTTATCGATCTTTAGCATGCTAATTAGCATCAAATAATCACTCGTTTGTTCAATAATATCTTATTGGTGTCCAACGAGGGTACGGGGTATTACACTTGGAGAAGCAAGTTTGATGGTAGTTGGGCAGTTATGACTGTTGGAAACAGTTTGGAGTTGATTCTAGCCGTTAATCTGTCTTGCAGTGCTCTGGTACAAATTACAGACAGAGAGTTCTTAGTTGACTAACTTCCTTTCTTGGTGACTAAATTGGTTCTGTCTTGATCGCAGATTTTAGTAGAGGGCACTTAATCGACTAACTCATTTTCTTGGTCAACTAAGTTGGTTCTGTTTCTCAATATACTTCAGCCCTCCATTTTTCCAATTTGAACTTTAGCCAACTAGTATGCTTTATTGTTCAACAAAGGAGCTTCCTTCTTGTTAACCAATCATGTTCCTTATCCATATCAATTTTTGATGTACACATTTGAAAGATTGACTTATTATTTACCTACAAGTTTTTATCCTACACACTTAGGTAGAGATATTAGACACAAATGAAATGAGAATGTTTTATTATTATCAAAAACTAATGGACCCAACATTTTCTTGTGAGGATTCTTGCATCAACTATTCATTTCCCTTACTTTGGCATCTTCATTTTACTTTCCTTTTTCTTATTAATTGAGAATTCTTTGGTTTTTCTTTTCTTCTTCAGGGGAAGAGATGAAGGATCATCACTTTCTCTCTTTATTTAACCTTTCTTAATAACCAAATGAGTGAGAGATGTTTTTGCCATTGGATTTCTTCAATTAGGGTTTATCGAGTTTTAGAGGAAAAGAGGGAAAAGAAAATCTAAAGACTCTTGGGTATTGATTTACTAAGAAACGATCCTTTAAGTAGGTGAAGAGTCTTTTAAAAGGAGTTAATAACTGGTTATCCCATGTTTTGAAGTGGGTGGTTTCCCGTACCACCTGCCCAGCATTTTTTTTTATTCAAAAATCTTGTGCTACATATCTCTCATTTACTAAAGGGCTCTAATCAGTTAGAGTGAGCTTTAACTTATTATAGTATCTCTATTTGTAGTACTATGCCTACTTTAATCAATTAAAGGGATCTTTTAATTGATTATGAACTTATTGACTTAGCTTAACTATCTTATGAGAGGGAAGTTTTAATTGATTAAAAAGGTCCTAACTGATTAATATGAATCTTATTTCCTATCTAATATTCCTTTAACTAATCACAACGCATTCTAATCAATTACATCAAGGAAAGAGCACAATCATCTGGCAATAAATCATCAAAAACATGATTAATTCAACATAATTCAGACTTCATCAACATTTATCATTCATAAATCTCTTTTAATTCTACAAAATTATTTTTCCTTCAATGGTTTTGTGAAAATATCAGCCAATTGATGTAAGGTGTCTACAAAATCTATTTTAATATCTCCCTTAAGCACATGATCTCTAATGAAATGATGTTTTATTTCTATGTGCTTTGTTCTAGAGTGTTGAACAGGATTTTTGGAGATATTTATGGTACTCATATTATCACAATAAATAGGAACTTTGTGCATGGTCATTCCAAAATCATTTAGTTGCTGCCTAATCCATAGTATTTGTGCACAATTACTTAGTGATATATACTCAGCTTCAGCAGTTGATAGAGCAACAGAATTTTATTTTTTGTGTGACCAAGACACAAGCATGTTTCCAAGGAATTGACAAGTGCCACTAATGCTTTTCTGATCAGTTTTACTATCAGCAAAATCAGCATCAAAATAGACCAAAAGATTAAAAGATGAACCTTTTGGATACCATAGGCTTAAGCTTTTAGTATCCAAGAGATATCTAAAAATCCTTTTCACTATAATCAAATGTGATACCTTGGCTGTCACAACTCGAAACTACCATCGAGCCCGTGACAATTGTCGCGATGTCCCGATAAGCCCTCATCCCTCGAGAACAAATCGAGACCTCGCAAGGCATCTCGTACCAGTTTTTCAACTCCCTTGAGAGTTTCTATTTATTAATTTCATGTTGTGAACATTTAATCCAGTTTCGGATCAACATCGAGAAAAAGATAAAATTTACTACACAAGGGCGTTTCGGTCAATTTTCGTCAAAAATTTTAAAATTTGGAAAAATGTTACTTACGCGTAAAGATTTCATAATTTGCAGTCGAAAATAAAATCGGATATCTAAAACATGCAATTTAACCAAAATTATATTTAACGAAATAAAATAATAATATTTCATAAAATAATATATTTTCTTATAAAACAATTTTTATATAGATATCCGAAAATAATTTTTACAGCGTAAAAGCAAAATATATTATTATATACTATAATACAATTAACTAAAGTATAAAATTTAATTTACAACGCTAAGTGGGCCCGAAACAGAGAAATATAGTCTAAGAGATAAACCTTTGCACTGAAGGTTATCACTTTAAACCTTCTCCACAACAAAATCCTCTATCTACATATACCTGTAAGCTTGAAATGGGAAAAATTGAGGGGGTGAGTTTTACAACCTAGTGAGTTAGATAATTACCATCTACGACATCTAAAGTCAAGTAGATGGAGACAATATAAAAACGCATTACTATCATGTAATTCATAGCACCAAATACACCAAATTTAATACAATTATACAAAGCAATCTCATTTTCTCAAAACACAAGGCTTATGATTTATTTATAAAAGTCAGGCTTAGGCCAAATCTCATACTCGTGAACACTTGATCAGAGCATCCAATCGAGTCCGCCAAAGCTGTTAGAATTTCATAATTTCTCAGATACAGCCGATCCTTGGCGTTGGCTAAACTCATCTTCACGTGGTGGTTTAACGTGAAGTGAATCTTAACATTACCTTGGGAGTCACCTTACTCGCCTCTCCAACCGAGGTAACAATTAGTCAAGTGTATCGTGCCCCACCTAAAGGCAGTCCACGATAACCCTCACTACAGTGTTTTATTACTCGTAATCCACCAAATTTGTAAATATCTAGCAGCATAGCATGGCCAATAAATTATGTCCAGTCATCAAAATAAATGGACAATTTATATCATTCATGAAAATATAGAATTCAGCCAGCATGCTTCCTAATGTCATAAACCACAGATTCAATTCATAGATAAATAATACAATTCACCAAATAGGTCTCCATATACTCAATTTCATAAAATTGACATTTAATTTCAAAAACAGTATTTCATCAAAATACATTTTCATTGAAAATTGTAATATTTGTACTTTCAAATTCATCATGCTTTAAAAAGCATAAATTCATAATAAGTCCACTCTAGATATTAAAGACTATAATTTATCCACTCACAAGTTTTAGGAGTCCAGAATACTCTTAGTCTCGCTCGTCTGACACTATTTCCTTGCCTCTGTCGGATGGTTCACCACCTACGCGTTACGCGCAATATGAATTTCAATAAATTAAATCAATTAATCATAATTGATTTTAGGCTTTATAATTTCTATATGAATGCATGAAATGCAATGTAAGCTGTCCAAATAACCGTCTAAACACGGTATCCGACCTAATTCCCCTACACGCGGTTAAATGGGCTAAAGTTTCCGATTTAATTCCGAATTGATTTCGTTCAATTTCTATACTCCAATTACACCCAAATTGACTTAATGACTGTGAATGTGATGCTAAACATCAGTTCGAATCACTTAGTGCACCAGTCTGCACTTTAGGCAAAATTTTTTGTTTTTGCACCAAAATTTTCCATAATTTTCCAACCCCATAATTCATCATAATTGATTTAAATACCATGAAATCTCATCACTTTCAGCAGCAATTTCTCTCCTGAAAATTTCGGTATAATTGGGTTCAATGGAGAAAAATTATTTTTCTCACTAGTTTTTGTTATTTTCCATTTCTACCCAACTAAAAACATTAAATTACCTTAAAATCTACCAACAAAATGAATCAAAACCCACCCATGGATGTTCGTTCAGCAAGGGATCATCATACCCATATGTTAAATTTGCATGAAAATGAAAAAAGAATGGATGGGTAATGGAAATCACTAAGAAAATTAATGAAGTTTACCTTTTTTCAAGCTTGAATCTTGTTTTTTCTTGATTTCTCTTTGAAATTTCAGCCTAGGGTTTTGGGTTTCTCTTCTTCTTCCTTCTCCTTGCTTAGGCCAACCCTCTCAAGGGTTCTTGGCTGATTTTTAAGTCTATTTATAGGCTAATTAAAATATTATATATTTTTAATACATTTTGAATTTTTTTATTAATTATTTCTTTATTAATTTTTCAATTGACTTTCGTTCTCCACCACAAAATTTTCTTCCCTTATCCAAAGCTTTCATGAAGTTTCTAGACCATTCCAAAAATCTTGGTGGAGAAATTTTACAAAATTACACTTTTACCCCCGAAAAAGTGCAAAATTATATTTTTGCTCCAAAAATTGAAAATTGGCCAAAATGGATATTTTTCACTCCTCATACTCATACCATTCTCCAATTTCTTAAATTTGATCCAAATTCTCTCGAAAATTCAATTTTCTTCCTTAAGTGGTAAAATTACGATTTTGCCCCTATACTCCGAAATGTACCAGGAATTGAAACTTTTCACTGCTAAATCCTCAAATTATGTTCTAAATAATCTAAATAATTAATCTTGATCAATTGTTGTCAAAATCTTTTCCAACAATTTCCGTTTTGTCCTCTAATGGCAAAATTACTATTTTACCTTTGTGCTCCAAAACTACCGGGAAATTAAATTTATCACTGCCAAATTTCATTTTATGCTCCAATAAATCACATTATACTTCAAATGCCTAATCTTAGTCAAATGTGATCAAAATCTTTTATGAAAATCTCCATTTTGTCCTTAAATGACAAAATGATCGTTTTGTCCCTAATTGGTCAATTTTTCCAATTGATTCCAATCCAAACATTGAACTCCGAATCACTGTTTTGAGTAATCCCTGGACTCTGAAATCCTCAATTTCACCTTGAAATTCCTATTTGAACTAGTTTGAGGCTTAATCGACTTATCACTACCACTATGGGCAATATCGTCATTTAGCTAGCTTTTCGGGGCAATTCAATATGCAAACATGCTATCCAATGCATGTGAATGACATGTTAAAGATAACACAGGGTCGGGCTTTACATTGGCACATGATTGGAGTCTTGCACATAGGCATACACTAAATAAGATATTAGGTCTACTTGTAGTTAGATAAAAGAGTGAACTAATCATACCTCTATAGAGCTTTTGATCCACACATTTCCCTTTATCATATTTGTCAAGCTTTGTGGAGGGGCTCATAGGAGTTTAAATTGATTTCATAGTCATCACACCAAATCTCTTTAACATTTTTTTGGTATATTTTTCTTGTTTGATGAATATTCCATCCTCACATTGCTTGATTTGTAGACCAAAGAAGAACTTTAGCTCTCCTATCATGCCCATTTCAAATTCTTCATGCATTTCCTTAGTAAAAATCTCACACAAGCTTTCATTAGTAGCACTAAATATTATATCATCAACATAAATTTGAACTCCAATCAAATCAGCTTTATTTTTTTATTAAACAGAGTATTATCCACACTCCCCCTAGAATATCCCTTTTTGATTAAAAACTTAGAAAGTCTTTTATACCAAACTCTAAGAGCTTGTTTTAATCCATATAAAGCTTTATGCAATTTATATACATGATCAATCTTATCACACACTTCAAAACCAAAGGGCTATTCAACATATACCTCTTCTTGTATAAAATCATTAAGAAATGCACTTTTAACATCCATTTGAAACAACTTAAAGTTCATAAAGCATGCGTAGGCAAGTAAAAGTCTAATGGCTTCTAATCTAGCTACTAGGGCAAAGGTTTCATCATAATCAATACCTTATTCTTGATTATAGCCTTGAGCAATTAACTTTGCTTTATTTCTTACCACATTGCCCAACTCATCCATCTTGTTCTTAAATACCCACTTTGTACCAACAATTGGATGGTTGGTTGGCCTTGGAACTAAGGTTTAAACCTTGTTCCTTTCAAATTAGCCTAGCTCTTTTTGCATAGCTATCATCCAGCTCTCTTCCTTTTCAACTTTCTCAAAGTTCTTCCATTCTATTTGTGATATGAATGCAAGATACTCACAAGCTTCTCTTAATCCCTTTCTAGTTTTGACACTTTCCAAATGATCACCAATGATTAGTTTTTGAGGATGATTCTTTACAAATCTCTAGATTCTAAGAAGACCATTGTGCTATTTTTCAACTCTTTACAAGTCTTTTCATGGTGGCTCATTATCATCTTTCTCCTTCGAGCTTTCTCCATCATTTTCTTTGTTATCCAAGCTCATATTCTCTTCTCAATGTCATCTACATCATCATCATCAAGCACTACCTTTCTTTGTACAACATTAGTCTCATCAAAAACAATATGGATAAAATCTGCTATAACTAAAGTTTTTTTGTTAAACACTATATGTTTTAAAGTTTAATGCAGAATCTAAGAAGATTGCCTTATTACTCCTAGCATCAAACTTTCCCAATGTGTGTTTTCCATTATATAAAACAAAGCATTTGCATCCAAAACTCCTTAGGTGAGAAATATTTGGTTTTCTTCCTTTGTAAAGCTCATAAGGGGTTTTAGAAATCATGGCTCTAATGGAAACTCTATTCAAAATGTAAGTTGTATTAACAGCTTCAGCCCAAAAATACTTTGGCTAGTTGTTTTCACAAAGTATTGTTCTTACTATTTCTTTTAAAGTCCTATTCTTTCTTTCAACAACTCCATTTTATTGTGGACTTCTAGGAGCAACAAAATTGTGATCAAAACCATTTTCATTACAAAAAATTTCAAAACTGTCACTTTCAAATTCACCACCATGATCACTCTTAAAAACTAACAATGGTAAGGACTTTTTCATTTTGAACTCCTTTACAATACTTAACAAAAATTGCAATGCATCATCTTTATGAGCAAGAAAATATACCCATGTATATCAAGCGTAATCATCTACAATAATAAAGCTAAATGACTAGCCGAGACTAGCAACAATGATTGATCTAAACAAGTCAACATGTAATAATTTAAATGGCCTAGAAATTGATATGACTTTCTTAGGTTTAAATGAATTTTTAACTTGTTTTCCAAATTGACATGCATCACAAACTGTCATTTTCAAATGATATCTTTGGAAGTCTAATGACTAAGTCTTTGCTCAAAAGCTTTGCAATAGTGTGCATACTAGCATGGCTTAGTCTTCTATGCCACAACCAACTATCATATACATCATTGGCAATGAAGCAAGATTCACTAGACTTAATTTCATCAAGGAAGATAACATGCATATTCTTGATTCTTTTACCAATGAATGCTACTTTGTTAGTGTTAACATCAATCACTTGACATCCATGAGAATCAAAGCATACTTTAAAGCCTCTATCATAAAGTTGACTAATGCTTAGCAGACTATGTTTTAGACTTTTAACAAATAAAACATGCTTGATTTGAGCTTGATATATGTTACCAATGGTTCCAATTCCTTGGATAATACCCTTAGAGTCATCACTAAAGGAAACACTATCGCTTTTCTTTCTATCAAGCTTAACAAACAAGTTTTCATTACCAATCATGTGTCTTAAGTAGCCACTATCCAAGTACCAAGGTTGCCTTTCCTTTTATTAAGCTCTAAAACATTGATCCTTTTGTCCTTGCTTAACCTACAAAATAGATTTTCAATTTTCCTTTAAAGGTACCCATACTATAATGGGTCATTGAAGGTTAGCAATCACATGGGATCTTTTAGGAACCCGAACCAATTTGGTTTTAGGAAAGTTTCGATTAAAATGATAACATTCGTAAGATGTATGACCTTTTTTACCACACACATAACAATAACATAAGACTGCATTAATTTTTCTTAGAAGGCTTGTTTTTCTTTTAAGCTCTTCTTCATCTTTTGATTTTAGATTTTATCTTTCTTCTCTATCAATTGTAAGTGTAACATTTTCATCACCAACTCTTTGTAGTTCTAAACTTTTTACTTTCCAATTCAAGCTTCAAGAATTCAAAATCAAGTTTGGACTGTTCAAGTTCAATTTGAAGCATATTCTTTTGGTATAAAACAGAGTCGTACTCATGCTTAATTTTTTAAAATCTTCATTCAATGCTATAGCCTTTGTTTTTCATAGTTTTATTTTTCAAAGTAAGTTTTTCAACCGATACATATAGGAAATCATATTCATCTTGCAGATCATCATAGGAAATATCACATGAATTAGATGTTACCTCAGTTTCTTCTTTTTTTGCCATCAAACAGAAATTTGCTCTTTCCTTCAATTTTTCTTTTTCTTCTTCCGAGCTTGAGGAGTCACTATCGGACCATGTTGCTGCTACCATTGCTTTCTTTAGTTTCTTCATCCTTTTTGAAGATCCTTTTTCTCAACATTGGGCATTCTAATCTGAAATGTCCTAGTTTCTTACATTCAAAGTAAATCATCTCATTTTTCTTGTTGAGATCACCTTTGTGCTTTTTTTTAAGAGAAACCTTAGTCCCTTTTGTAATTTTTTTCTTCTAAATCTTCTACCATTTTGTTCTATTAGCTTTCAAAACCTTCTAGCCATCATTGCTAATTCTTCCTTATCATCACTTGACAATTCTTCAAGTTCTTCCTCAAGTGCACTAATCTTGAATGCAAGATTTTTTTTCTTTTCTTTTTGGCCTTTTTCTTGTCTTTCTCCTCTTCTTCCTTCATTTCAAGTTCATGTGTGAGGAGTGAGCCACAATTTCATCAAGTGTGACTACATTGAGATCCTTGGCCTTAAGGATGGTAGTGGCCTTAGGTTTCTAACTTTTTGGGAGACATCAAAGTTGCCTTTTTACTAACTCATGTTTAGGGATAGTTTTTTCTAAGTTAATTAAGCTTGTTTATAATGTTAGTAAACCTATCGAACATGGTAAAGATGTCTTCACCCGGTTCCATTTTAAACATTTCTTAATTATAGGTGAGTAAAGTAATTTTTGACTCCTTAACTTGTGAAATCCCTTCATGAATGACTTTGAGCGTTTTCTAAATTTCCTTGACTATGGTACAACCATAAATTTTATTAAACTTAATGGAGTCAATGCACAGTGGAGGGTGTTAGTGGCCTTAAAGTTAATTTGAACCTTACATTACCTTCGATCCACTTAGCTCTTGGCTTGGGCATTCTCTCACATGTGACAACACTAGGTGAGGTGGGAACATAAGGTCTTCCCATAATTACATCCACATTTCATAATCAAGGTCTCTAATATATATATATAGACATCATAGTGCTATAATAAGCATGATATGATCCATCAGCCTATTTATAGATTGACCCTCTACAACAATAGACTTTTGCAAAGCCATGTGGATTTCCCCTATATATGTTAAGCCTTAAAATTGAGGGTGTGGCTCTAATACCAATTGTTGGTCCTGTTAAAGTGCTAAAAATGGGTGAATAGCATTAAAAAAATTTTTGTTCAGTCCTTTAGAGCTTGCGCTCTATAAAGCTCTTAATCAACTAAATGAAGGGAAAGACTAGAATTTGTAAGCATTATAAGACACCAAGTAATGAAAGGTAAAAGAGAATTGGACATTGCAAGAGTATTTATAATGGTTCGATCCCTTTAACTTACATCTACTACCTTGATCTCCCAATCAAGGATTTTCAACCCAACTTCATTATACCAATGGAATTAACAGCTTCTAACAAGCTTTTACAAGGTGACCTTCTAACCCAAGCTTTAATCCCTTACAACAAACTTTAGAGTGCTTCTCACACTCTTATTTCTTAAGAAAGAGAAGAAAAAAAAGTACAACTACAATACTTTACAAATTCGAAAGGATTACTAGCAAGCTCAAACACTTTTTCTGGAATAAGAATGAAAGACAAGTGTTTTTGGTGAAGGATATTTGACTTTTTGCTCAAAATGGCTCCTTTCTCCTTCAATCTCACTTCTTTGACTGTTGGAGCTTCAATTTATACGTGAAGAGTAAGATTTTTCTATTAGAGATAGTTTCTAGCCATTGAAGACAACTCTGATGTCATTTTAACTGTTATTTTGTCCTCTAGTGCTTATATTCAAAAGGGCAGATTGAGTTCGACTAACTGGTTATAGGTAACTTTAACCAATTGTAGCTTCCCTATCTTGTACTTTCTTGTTGTTGTGTACATAGCATTAACCAATTACTTGAGGCTTTAACTGATTAAGAGATCTCTATCTTCAACTTTCTCTACTTCAGCAGACTTCCTCTAATTGGTAACTCTCCCCTTAACTGATTGGAGCTTCACTTCTTTTAGCCTTAACCGATCAACACCAGCTCTAATCAATAAAAAATTTACGAATTTGCACTTCTTCATTTTAGCTCCATTCAATGATTATCTTCACTTTAAATTTAAATTTTGGCACTTTGGAGATTCTTCAAGTCTTGTGTTTTAACCGAAAATATCGTGCTTTAATCGACTAATATCATGTTTTAATCGATTAGCAGACTTCTGTTTTGCTTTGTCCAACACCTTCTTAATTAGTTAAGCCTAGTGCTAACCATTCAACATTTTTCTATTTTGCTTTAACTTATAGCCCAGTCATTCCTTAACTAATTAAGAGCTTTTGATAATCAGTTACAAAAGTCTTTTTTTTCACAAGCTCTTTCCATTTTTCTCACTTTAACTGATTACCCTATCTATTATATGATCTTGCTTTTAATCATTCATTTCATTAAGGGAATTTATTTTATCCTACACACTTAATTAATGAGGTTAGACATTAAAGAATGATGAATGTTTTGTTATCATCAAAAACATATGGAGTTAACAAAGAAAGGCAAAAATAAAAATGGGTTTCGAGCCATTTTCTCCCTATTTCACTCTCAACTCTTTCTCTCCCTTTCTCTCTCTAGAAAACTCAAAACCTTAAGGCCCCAAACGGATTCTTGGAGCTATTTGGAGCTAATTTGACCTTAGGGAAATGTTACTGAGGTAAGATTAAACAATTTTATAGATTTTTTTTAATTTAATTGGTTAGATTTTGAGAAATCTAATTTTTTTCAACTTTGGTGAATCTCCCTCGATTTAGTTGGAATTTGGAGCTAAGATTCGAGCAATCTAGCTTACAAGGTATGGGTTTAGCTCATTATTGAAGGATTTGAGCTTAAATAATTAGATTGTTAAATTTTGGTTAATTATGAAAAAATTGACATTTTTCAAAAACCATGAATAATTAATATTTTTATGTTCTGATGTGTTTGAAGGGGGAAATGGAGTTAAACCAACTCATTGGCAAGCTAAAGGGAGATTGGAGGCTAAAGACCAAAGCTTGGCTAGAAGTATCTTCAATTTGTCACTTTGAGTAAGTTTGAATTAAAATGCATGTGATGCATGACGCCTTGATGAAGGCACTGCCATGGCATTAACATATATGTATGTATATATATGATTATATATATATATGATTGCCTAGATGTAAGTGCCTAGCCAAAAGAACCAAACTGTGGAATGGGTGTTTGTGTGTTATGATGTGAGCCACAAGGGTGGCCTATGCTGTGTGTACCTAGACTAAGATGTCTTGAGGCTACAAAAAACCTTAGGAGCAAATTTCCCTAAGCCAAGGATATGTTAAGAGAATTTGATCCAATGATGCCTTGAAGATTTAAAGGCATGTAGAACCTAACCTAGCTTAATGACAATTGAAGCTCGATAAATGTGAATTAAGGTTCAATAAGAAAAATGTGAATGATAAAGGCATGATGGCCTTATTTGTGGATTTGTGTTTTCATCTGATGGATGAATTTTGAATGTTGATCTGATTTATGGATGAGTGGAGTTTTGATCCCCCTATGACTGTGTGTGCTTGCAAGGATGATGGTAAATAGGGATGGTGGCACTAATCCTACTTGTGATCCATGCCTGCAGTGCTTGGATGCCATCCGTTGAAATTACTCTAGGTAATGCCAACTATTGAGAGATTACTCATGTCGATGACTTTGATTCTCCACCAGTTGCTTCAGCATTACGCATGATTTGTTCTCCATCTATCGCTTCAGCAAGCGCGTGATCTATTCTCCACTAAATATTTTGCCTTGAACGTGATTTGATTCTCCACCGATTGGCCATTGAGTGTGATTTGATTGTGTTTAGGGGAGGAACACTCATTGATTGGATTTGTATATGACATGAGATAGCCATGGAAAGGCTTAGATAAATATTAAATGAACCTGATGTGATGCTTTGACAACTAGAGTGTGCCGTGGAGAATGATTTGAATAACTTTGACTAGCTTCAAGAGTAAGCCTAACGATGTGTGATAGATAATCTTTGGAGACATTGAGGATGATGATATGCCCTCGCGTTGGAGACTTTAGGCATAATGATATGTGTTGTATTTGAAAATGTTTGCTAGAACATCTAGATGCACAGACAGTGTATATATTTTATATATTTATTTAATATATATGATTTTGTCTATCTACTCCACTTACTGAGTATTATAGTACTCACCCAATTGTATACCATGTGTAGATAACTAGGCTACAAAGCTGTGTGGTAAAGGTCATCCAGTTGCAAACCGATTTTGGCATCCGGTAGGTTCCCATCCACTATGTCACTTCGCTACATCAGTCATGAGCTTTCGCTCTGCACTTAGTTTGTTGTGTATGTAAGCACATTGTGCCATATGAATTTATGTGTAAGGGTTGTTATATACGAACTCACCTTAAATGGCCAAAGTATGGCCCTATAACCATTTATATGAATTATGTGTCAAGGATAATGTATTATATATGGTTTTATTATGAATATTTGATTATTGAATCCCTTGGCTTTGTGTTATATGATTTTGGATTCTAATGCTTGCTCGAGTCTAGAGGGCTTGCCTGCTGGGCTCGTGCACCAGTCACAAAGTCTCAGGTTAGGTCATGACTGTTCAGGTTTAAGTATCTCAAAATTAACAAGAACCTTGCGCATTTACATCTTTAGTTGTGATAGTTGCAAGATCGACTTTTTCTTTCTTTTTATTGTGCTTAGGACTTATATTCTTTATTACTATGCATGAGTTATTGGACTTTCTCTTTCAAGATCTTTATTATGACTGTTGTTGTGTCTGTCAAGAAACCTAGGCTCATCTAATTTTGTGTTAACACTAGGAACTTTGGTGGAATTCTGCTCTTGGTAAATTCACATGATTTGGGAAGGGGATTTGTTTTAAGGGGTTAAATTTGTTGTATATTCACTTGCTTAAAGGGTTTATGTTGTCACATAAGCATCTTGCATTCTCAGTTAACCTTTTTTGTAATCTTTACATTTGTGCCTTTTATTAATCCAATTTTCTTACCTTTCAAAAAATAAAATAAAATTTATACTATCATAGAACACAATTCATAGAGGTTTTCAAAAATATGGTAATGGTCTTATTAGTCAATATTTGGGCGAGGATCTATCAGTTAAAATCTATAACTTATAATGATTTTTGGGAAGGAGAAGAGAGGGAAGAAAGTAAAAGAGGCTATATGAGGGAGGAAGGACAATCTGGGGAAAAGAAAGGGAGGAAGAAATGATGAGGGAGAATGACTGATCAGAAAGGATAAGGAGAAACAAAGTAAAAGGAGACAGAGAGATGAAGATGGAAGAAGAAAAGAGAACTTTCAATGGATAGAGGGTCGATATGCACCTCGCCTCACTTACCCCTCTCCCTGCGAGTCAACATTAGGTAGGGCTGAATGTCATTTAAAATTCTACTACGCAAGTATACGTATCGAACATATAGTATATTAGCAAGCAGAGTATCAATCCCACAGGGAATTAATCTAAAACTTTACTAAGTACTAAAATTAAAACAATTTAATCTTATCCAAACAATTCAAATTAAATAATTGAAACTAATAAACTAAAATTTAAGCTAACAAGAAAAATTAAAATAATAATAACTTAAGAAAATATCAAATTAAACAAGCCTAGGATTAAAATATCCCTCGCACTTCATCTAAATTTTACCTCTCCTCCTTAACTTATTTCAATGGGTTGAATTGCTAACCTAAAGTCCTAAATTATTTATAAGGGTCTCCCGACTCGTCCTATAAAAATATCTCTTTTAATCAAAACACTATATCCCTATGTGAATTGAAATTAAAACAAACTCATTGAGTTCAAACTCTAATCCGGCTACATATGGCCTATAGGTATATCCCTATCCTATACGCAAATCAATTAAATTGATCATATGTTATCCCAATTTTAATCTACACTAAACTCCATTTCCCAAATTTGTTTAGGTTCTTAAATCAATTTAATTGGTGATCAAGCAATTAAAAGCATTAAGAACAAATTGAAATAAACAATTCAATTCCCATTGAAAATAAGGAAGAAAGAGATTAAAAACTTAAACTACATATGAGTTCAATTGCAATCCTAAAAAAAGAAAATTAGCTACTCATGATTGCAAAATCAAATAACATTGTATAAAATTCAACCATTGAAAGTAACAAGAAGAATAAAAGCCAAGGAACAAAATAATGATTGTTGTTTTGATCTTCGAGTTCAGTCTCAACTTCTAACTTCTTGAATCTCCAAAGGTTGTCTACTAATGTTCTTGAAAAATATCCTATTTATACTAACAAACTTAACCTAAACTTCCTCAAGTTGACCTAGGGTTTAATTTGGGCTTAAAAATATAATAAGATGCCCAAAAATCACTTGTCAGCCTTTGCAAATTGCTATTCCTGGCATAATACGTCTAGTAACTTTTCGATGTGATTTTCTCTATCTTCGACGCAGAACTGGGCAAAGTGATCTTCATGAAAGTTGTAACTCTGTCTCTTAGCTTTCCAATGGTCTAAGAATTAAAAGAAATTGGAGTTCTTTAGCTCAAGATATGACTAAAACACTGAAGCATATGCAAGTAGATTTTTGAATCTTTTAGCACCTTACTTTTCAAAATTAAGCCTAATTACTTTAGGTCCTACCAAAAATATAAAAACTAATAAATATTAACCAAATTAAAAGAAATAACATAAAATTAAATAACTTACTTAAAAATAAACTAAATATAAAAAAAACTAAAAATTAAATAAATTATAATTAAAAACTGATGACTTAGCTAAGATTTAATAACAAAATTGAAATAAAATAATTCTATAAACTAAAATTATCACTGAACCACTCCCCTTGCCTTACACACCAACCAAATCTTGCCCACTTCCCAATTGAGGGAGGAAAGAAAACAAAATGTGTTGGACATTTCTTTTTTATTTTCCCACATTTCTATACTATTTTTTTTTTACTATTATTATAAAAATAGTGATATAATGTTTGAAAAAACCCCTAAATTATTTAACAAACTCTAACAAGTTTTTATTTTTTTTATAACATTAAATTAAACCCTATACTTTTATTTTGAATCAAATAAACTCTTATAACTAATAGCTAATGATTGACTAATTGTCATTAGTTTTATTTTCACGTTGTGTCGATGTAGAAGTTGAAAAACACCACATGATTATGTCATTATGCTATATCAACATGTCACATCATCTTTTATTATGATATATTAACATACCACGTCAGCACGAAGTAACAAAATGACAAGTGATATTTTGACTAAGTTAACCATTAGTCATAAAGGATTATTTGATTCAGAATAAAAGCACAAGTGCTTATTTAACTCAAAATAAAAATATAAAAACTTAATTGAACGTAATAAAAACCTAAAGATTTATTTAAATTTTTTTTGAATAGTTTAGAGATTTTTTCAAGTATTATGCCAAAAATAATTTTTAAAAAAATGAAAGTAGGGTAAAATATCTTGACCTCTTTAAGTTTTGACCATAATTTCACACTAATCTATTAGTATTTGAAATTGACTATTTGCTCCAAACATATAAACGATGTTGATGGGTATACGAAAAATGTCTAAAATATTTTTTTTTCATTTTCCATTCGTTTCCACTCTTTTTTTTATGAATTAGAGAAAAAAAATTTAAAAATAAAAAATTATAATTTATACAACGTGTTAATTATCCGAAAGATATTTTTTAAACGAATTATTTATTTCGAATGTTAATAAACTCATATGAAATTATGATTAAAACTTAAATATTAAGATATTTTACCTTAATAATATAAGCTTAGTCAATTAATTTGTTCTTACAAAGGGAAATGAAAGATAGGAAGTACAATTTTTTTACCTTTTGGTAATAAAACATGTTTTGGGTCTTTTGTGAAGATTTAAATAAACAAATTTGGATCTTTTTCTTCAATTTTGTTTCCTCCATTCTTTATTTTTTAACCTTTTCTCCTTATTCCTTTTCAAAAATAAAAGGTTATGATTTCAAATAATTTTAGAAAAAAATATGAAGTTAACATACATATTTGATCTATCAATTTCTATTTTTAAAATTAACAAAATTTTAGGTTTTTTTTTAAAGAAAATAAACATATAATAATTTATATTCCTAAAAGTTAGAGAAACCCCAACGACATCACGTGACTTTATCACACTTAATAAGTTGATGATCCAAAATTTTCAACCACGTAACAAAATTATGTGCCCATTGTTACAAAATATGGCAAAAAAATATATGGTAACAACCTAAGTACCTATCAAGGCAATTGAAGCTCTTAGAACAAATAATTACAGATTTCATACGAAATCATGCGCATCAACGAGTACAATACAACAAAACATGAAAATGGGGAATTTTTTTTTTTTTTAAAGAATACTGACGGCTGCCGGCTAATTTATCTGCGCCTACGCTGGGTGAAACTTGGGGATCCCATAGCTTGTGTGCCTCTGTAATTTCTGCTGGGAGAGTCCATTGAACCTCTAAAAGAAGCGTATGCTGCTTTAGCTGATTCAGGAGCAGATTCCAATGGAAGTGACTCCACAAAGCATGCCGTATTGATGCGGGTCCTCTCGAGCTCTGCTTGAAGCAATTCTGAGCTATACTGCTGTGCAAGAGCCTGGGAAAAACCATAAACAAGTTAAGATCATGTCCACAGAATGGAAACCAAACCATGCAAGCTGGATTTACTGAAAAAGCTATGATCATTGCTTCTCCCACAAAACTAAACTGGGAAACACATAACAGATCAGAGAGATTTAACTCCAGAGCATAGACACTATAGTAACTCATCCCAACACTGTCTGAACCTACATGGAATACTCACATGACGATAACATCGTCAATTAGTATCAGTAATCCTCAAAAATGCAATTCTCACTCCTACTTCATCTTAATGAGACTATGATTTCATAAAAACAAATGAATATCAACAGCCAACTTGTTCAAAATTTCTCCATAAAGAACCAGTATCTTAAAAGAACAAGATATCCTAGAAGGAAGATATCTGACACACAAAAAAGGAAGATATCCTAGAAGACGAGAATCTTACAATCAGGTCATCTGGAGATACAGACACCCCTTGCTGCCTCTCATCTGCAAGAGCATCTTCACTTCCACGAGTTGGTCGCCGATGGTGCCCTGGATTTTCAACAATTTCAGAGATGCTTTCAGTGGCTTTCTCTAACAGCACGCCTTGCAAAGACTTCATAGACTCCCTAGCATCAGCTGTGAAATACGGATTTAAAATGGTCTCGAAATATTCAAGCTGTAGAAGACACATCTCACAGAAATCAACCATCTAAGCCACTGAATTAATCAAGTAATCACCAATACAGGTATAGTACAGAAAAAGAAATCCATGAGCAGCCAATTGATCTCAAGCACAAAAAGGATACATCAACTCCCTCAACCATTTCATTCTCAAAATGTGAGAGGAAAACTGGAAATGAAAGAAGGGAGAGACAGGGTTGATATACGTGTATATGCCTAATAGGAGTACATACTAATAATGAAAAGAAAAATGCAAGGAACAAACCATAACAATGTGTTCCAATTTCTAACACATGATGTTAAAATCACAAAGCAAAAGTATCAGTTATTCTAAAAAACTTCAGTTGCCCACCATGTTAGTGGTCAATAGTAAGTATCCAACCATTGAAGCACACAAAAAGGAAGCAGTAATTAATGGTCAGATTCAAGACCATTACAATAACTGAAGTAAAATGCAACTATAATACCTCAAGCATGAGCTGGCAGAAACCATTTGCATCAAGTGAACTGAGATCTTTAGTCTCATTCTCATTGAAAAGGCTGATAAAAGTATCAATCAGACCTTCCACAAGAATCCCAAGTGTCTTGTCCAAGAGGGGCTTAGCACCAGCAAACACCTGGATGAGGAATTAGTCACTTTAATAGACAAATTGAGTTTATTACCAAAAAAAATTCCTTAAACAGATCAAGACAGATGATGCTTGAAATCCTGAAGAGTTCTCTGACAGACTGTCAACAAGATAAATGATAAAAATAATCACTTATGCAGGTAAAATCCGCAAACAGCAGTGACATTCAAAAAAAACTTAGAATGTAATAATTTAAGATCATATGGCCACACAGATGGCGGTAAGTACCTCAGCATGTACAGCTACCAGAGTATGTAATAACTCAACAGCTGCATCTCTCACACCCTGAAGATAGGAGCAACTCATGTTACCCCTTGAGCAAAAATCAATGCTTGCTAAGCTGACCAGAGGGAAAAAATTGATAAGCAATTATGAAATCATAAAATCCTTACTTTTACTGCAGGTGCAGATCCCCACTGAACACCAGAGTCCAACAAATAGTTCATGGCCGCTGACCTAATCAAATTTGCCTGATGAGAAAACAAATAATTAAAAAATTAAAAACTAAAGAAATAATGGCCCACAAACAAAGTCACAATGGAAAAGTATTTCATGGAACATGGTTCATATTCGGCATTTAATCAGCTTGAATGAACATATATAGAAGCCAGCCTCCTGACTTCCCTTCTGAAATATAAGGATAAAACAAATTCAAGTATTCAGACAACTACCAACTCCTTATTTCCATGAAAAGTATAATAGTAGTAAGAGCATAGAGATATTACAGAAGGTAGGCATCCTTTGCAACAACAAAAGAACTGGGAAAGGCATTAACCGACAAGAACCAGTAACAAGGCTCTTTTTCCCCCTTTTTCCTTTTCCTTTTAATTTTGTCTTCTTTCATTGGAGAGGGAGAGGGGGCGAAAGAGAGAGAGATGGGTACTTGGCGGAGACCACTTGGTTATTTAACCAATTTGTGTCAAGTAGCTTCAAATTTTTTTTTAACTAGCCACCTTCTGGTAGATTTTTTACTGTGGATTTAATTTTAACAATTATGGATTTAAATGGTACAGGGGAACAGCAATTTTCTATGCCAGCTGATATTTCTTTAACCACCAACTATTGCAAATACAAAGCGGTGTTTCAATGTGGTTCTAAATACACTCTATTTCAATTTCTAGATAGCTCATTTCTCAGGTGGTTAGTATCTTGCTCTTTCTGGTAAGACATATAAATTAGCTTTTGTTTTCCTATTATTATTCTAACTGCGATGCAACAAACAACATCAGAGAGCATAGCATTCTGTATAAACATATTCAAGTAAATTAGTATTTCACGGATTTCTGCTCTTCCAAACTATACTTCCATGGCAGTTGGTTAAACAGCAAGGGGCAGTTAAAACCTAAAGTAGAAAGATCCAAACTCTTAATAGGATGATGTTCTCCTCTGTATTATCACAGAAAGATGAAAGAGGATAAAAAGTGAGCGACCTTAATTGTAACTTATAAGTATTTAACTGTCTAATAACTCAATGGTTTTTCACAGGTTGTAGTCGTATTAGCTCAAGTAGCTTGTTCAATACTCCTAGCAAATGCATCCAGCACCATGGTTCATGGTGCTTCAAAGCTTATTGACTTTCTCACTTGTCTCTGCTTCCACCGTCACAGCAAAAACCAATTAGCTTACATCACGCAGTAAGGACTTAATTTTTTTTATTTGATACTGCTTACAGCTTTATAATTGAAACCAAAATAAATATCACTTTAAACAAATTAGCTTCATGGTTTTGCCTAGTAAATCAAGATTGTGATTTTTCAAGAGGATGAATTTGGATCTTCACATCATAACATCGAGCTCAGCAATCAAAATGAAGGCAAAAACTAAGATTAGAATCAGCTGAGCATTAATTATTTTTATTGACATGCAGAGTCATTTTTATGATCAGAAGCAAATATGCTAAGCCAGTGTACCAGTGTTCATGGCTTCCAACTCAACTTTCCAATCAGTTGATAATTCTCATAGGTCCATCAAAGGGCTCACAAGCTTACTCTTTTTTTCCATTCAAACTTCTTCTCTGTTTGTATGTTTGTGCTTCTTGTCTTTCCAAAAATATAATAATAAAAATAACATCTGGTAACTACAACAAAATTTAGCAAGAAATTTTGCCCTACCTTGGCATAAGTATACTGCTCAAGGACCTTTTCTTCAAGTCCAGAGAAAGACATTACCAGATCTTGTATGTCAGAGTCATCTTCATCTTTTTCCCTACAGCATTGACAAGCCATAAATGAGCAAATATAGTGCATAATATGAGCAACAGATCAACTTGAATTAACATGGTTTGGGCCAGCTAGGTGGCCCAAGCTCTGCTAAGGTTAGGGCTATAATCTGAATGATTAACTAACTGTACTGAAAGCCATAGGCCTCATTATGCTACCACAAGAAAGAATGACCCTAAAATGACCCTAAATATCCCGCAATAACAATTTCAACTTTATTGATGCTCAAGGTATTAGTAGCAAAAGAATTCCACTGTACCTAGATTGGAGCCAAATGCATTTGTACTTGTTGTACAACTCGGAAGAAAGCTCATCTTTGCAATATCCAATATTACTTAAAACTATTAACAACCGTTGATGTGGATCAACAACACTGCCTGGGAGATCAGATGATAACTCCTTCTCTGGTTCCTGAGAATACCCATTTTGCAAATGCAGACTTTCTTTGATTGATTTGTTTTGGGCAAGCTCACTTCCAATATGCTCTAGATGACCTGATCAACATGCACATAATGAAAGCATCATGACTAACCAGGCAACTGTACTAAAATTTTCCAGACCAAATAAGATACTGTTGTCCATCATACCAGCAAAATCCAGGAAACAATTTAGAAATGCAAGCCTCACAGATTCTTGGATTTCTTGAAGTTGTGCAAACATATCTTCAAATTTTGTAGCTTCGCTCCTCAGAGACTGAATCATCCTTTGGATAAAGAAAGAAGGGGGAAGACATATTAAACAGCTTTAAAAGAAGAGTATAATCAACTCTCCAAGAATAGATTGATAACAATATAATGCATAAAAGCATCTTTCCCGAGATTTGAAAGAGGGTGAGGAAAGAAAATTTTCACAAGGAGAAACCAACAATATATGCTTCCTTCATTATATGTAATATCATTTGATACTGAATATTATAAATAGCTATCAAATACACTTGTATTACAAAATATGGATAAACAAAAACAAAACCTTTTCTCACTGGCTAACCGTATTACAAAGTATGGATAAATAAAACCATTCTTATAACTTGGCAACCCTATAAAATTTGAAAGTTCTTCCAATTTGCAATAATGCCGGGGAATCAGTAATACTCCTACCAATGATCTGCTTGTTTTATATCATGGCAGATCAGTAACCAATGCCTTTGTCATTTTGACATGGCAGAGAACATGCTAAGAACAGCCTAAGGCTATTTAAGTTTATTCTGATTTAAAATTATATTGAAAAAAAGCACAATCTGGCTAACTAGCACAGTTCTCGCATTTGACAAATGCTATAATAATATAAAAGTTCTTCAAATTTGCAAAAGTACCTTGAATCAGAAATACTCCTACAGAGGATCTTCTGGTTTTATATCATGGCACATCAGTAACCAATGCCTTTATAAATTTGACACGGCCACAAACAAGTTAAGAGAAAAGCTTAAGGCTATTCAAATTTCTTCTAATTTTAAAGAATAAGAAATGCATAACATATTAAAAAAAATTTAAAAGTCAAAATCAAACCCATATCAAGTTGAGCTCAAGTTCACAAGCCCGAGAACTAACTAGCAACTTAATTGAAAGGCTCTCAGCTCATTAAGGCTCCGTTTGAGTAATGCTTTTGCTACTTCCTTTTCAGTTGTTTCATTTTGCATTTTATTCATTTTTTGCAAAAACAAATAACAAAAAAAAAAAACCAAACAGAGCCTGAATTATCCGAGCTCATGATTAAGATGGCTTATTCAATCATCAATTCTTCAAAATTTAATATTTTGAAGATAAGAAATTATGAACAAAAATTAATGGCACATTTTTAGAGAACTATTCTAAATATGAATGTATTCACAAGCCCAAATAATGATTTGCTCACGAACCCTCAAAACCAGCTCATCTATGTTCGTGTCTAACTCATTTAACAAATATATTCAGAAAAAAAGGATCAAGTTGTGATTGAGTCCAGCTTGAGCAAGCTTCTCATTGAACCAAGCCCAAAATGAGCACCATCAGCTTAGCTCATTGTAGCCTAGACGAAACCAGAGACTATTTGACACATCACTTATCTTCAGCAGATGTGCATGGTAAACCACCATCATAATGCAATTAGTAAGGCAAAGTGCTTCAAATGTGGAAACTTTTTTCCATTTTGGTTGCATAGGGAAGATAAAGGCAGCGGAAAAAAAAAAAAAAAAAAAGGCAGCGGTCATACATTGGCCTTTTCCTAGTCATCTCTAGTCAGCAAAATCAGAGCCTAAATTACACTTTGACAACCCATATCAAAGACCTCACATAAAAAGGCCATTTGCACATCTGTCCAATAGGTTATGGGCAACCTCACTAAGCTTGATCCATCTTAAAACCACTTACAAACATCATGAAACAAATATAAAATAACTACTTACACTAACCACACAACATTATAACTAATTATGCCTCTTACAAATTCAACATCATAATCTCTAGATACTTACATATTGATCTGATCCATTGCTGAAGCCATAACTGAACGGAAAGCCAGAGGCAAATAAGAGATAGTGTACGGAGATTTGTTCCTTTCAAGGATAGATACTGGGACCCACGCTTCATCTTTTGTTATCCCCTCCGTTGATGCTCGCATCCAAGAACAAAGTCTTAGTATGTAAATCTTAGTAACCTCCACCTGAAGTGTCCTGAGTGCCAAGACTGTCAAATGAAAAAGAAACATTAGAACAGTTTAGAAGTTAACAACAACAGTTTCAGAGAAAGTTGGGAGTACCAGCTATAGGAGGAGCGGACTCCTTTGCTTCAAAAGCAAGGCATGCTTTAGATATTTCCTTTATGGCATCACTCATGTAGGAGTGAAGAATATTAGATTCTTCAAGATCACGGAATGTGTTCAATACCTATATCAAGAGCAAACTCAGTAAGAACCACTACAAAACAAAAAGATAAGAGGAGCACCACCTGTGAGAAAGGCATATTGATTGGACTGGAAACATTGCAGTTTAATTTGTTTTAATATTTTGTGAATTTGTTACTCAGATCTGGAACCATTCAACAAAATAGTCTAAGTGAAAATAAAAGTGTTCAATAGGGAAGAACCTACTTATTGCTGTTTGTAGAATAGGTTCAGTCAAGATGAAGTAAAAACTTTTATTATCAGAGAATATAGTTGCTATATTAAATCTTTTATGCCTCTAGTCTTTCTTTTTCTTTTTTTTGCCAAATATTCCATCTTCTCTCTCTTTCTCAAATCTACACTCTTAACAATACCCTATCTAAATTTAATACATAAACATCATCTCTTCCTCCACAACCACCATATCAAAAATAAAGCATTTCTTTCACTCTCTTTTCTTTGTGTTAGATTTTCAGTTTCTCTATTAATTATTTTCAATCTACATTGCTAGACTAAGTTAACATTAGGTTTATGCTACTTTATTGTAACAATTTATGCTTTTTTAAATTCATTTTAATTGATAAATTTTTAACCTCCCAAACTTCATATATGTAATTAGAATTTTAATGACTGTAAAAGAAAACTTTCATATAAGATAATTTTCAAATGTTAGCATCTAGCCATCTACAATCATCAAAAAGCCTAACTACATTTACTATGTAGATTCCAAAAACATCCTGAGCAGTTTTTGCAATTCAAATTCAATGTCTCAAATTCAAAGCCAAAAATTCAGCAATTGTTCCAGAATTAAATTCTCAATTTTATCAAACAGTACCTAAGTCTAATTATGAAGTTACAAATTAGTAAAATTATCCAGAAAATAAGCCAGAAAAACCTTAGCATAATATTGGTCATTTCTCATTTTCAGTCTCTCAGGATTATCTAGCATATCTATACTTCAAAAAGAAAAAGATGGTGAAAAAAGGAAACAACCCAAGTCTTGATAATCTCAACAATTAGAAACACGTATCTTAATAAAACAATCAACCATGTCTTCTGGAAGAGAACCATGCTTTTTACATTCAACAACAAGCAACTGTCAATGTGAATCTTCTAAACAAAATCCCAAACCGTTTTGGTACTTTCATTAGGAATTTTACATAAGCATATCTATAGAAGCTCTCAAATTAAAATTTTGAAATAAGGGTCAACAGTTTAGAAACTCATCTCTATGTCATTACACTAATTATTTATCGGACAGAGACTCAAGTAGAAAGAAGAAATATGGATATTTATTGTTGATGGTCTCAGTGTACACAACAGTCAGATTTCAAGTTTCTGATTGAAATAAAAAATACTATTAGATAACAATGGATGCATGTAAAATTTCAGAGTACTCCAGGGACATAAAGAGAACTGGAACTAGGTTATAAAGACAACAAATTTTTCAATCAATGACAGGAAATAAAATAACTCCAACAAAACCAAAGCATCATAAATTTCATTCCTAAACTGCTATTAATTTTAGAACACAAACACCACTACATAAAGGTAGTAAAACAAGCAAGACATTAATTTATAGTTCCAAGCAAAGTATATTCACCTTGACTTCATATACAGATATAGTACTGCGCATCATTCCTGCAACTTCATCAAGAGAATGACTCGAGTATCTCCCATCTCCAACTTTTTCCTCACTTTTACTTGCCGAAGAATCAGAAACCTGTGA
This sequence comes from Theobroma grandiflorum, assembly GCA_036013995.1. NCBI lineage: Eukaryota > Viridiplantae > Streptophyta > Magnoliopsida > Malvales > Malvaceae > Theobroma > Theobroma grandiflorum. The sequence continues at coordinate 15,568,766 of CP142126.1, forward strand.
AGACTGAAGAATAAAAACCAGAATAAATGTTCAATTCAGTGAATCACATTATTGTCTTGATAACTTGTGATTTAAGAAAAGGCACTTATAGCAATGAATTTATGGCCATAGAAAAGAAAACAAAAGTGAGGACAAAAAAAATATGTTGGCAAACTATAAGAACTACTATACAAGATGAAATATGAATATGCAATGTTAATTGGGGCATAACTATATCCAACTCTTGTAAATATGATTTAGACAATTTTCAGAGTACCTTTGCAAATTTCCCACTGAAAACAGAAAGTGCCACTTTCCAAAAAGCTGGTATGTGATGGACAAGTACAGCAGTTAGCCTTCTGATATATCTTCCTCTAAGAACATCTACTTCTTCTCCGGTCAAGTCCACCGGTTGCAAATCTACAGGCAGTTGGATGTTCACAAGGGAGTAGTTGACATCTGACTGAATAGTAAAAAAATAGATGAAATAAATCCCATAATTAGGCAAAGAGCCAAGAGTTTTTCCTCAATATCAGATCATCAATCTAGATAGTAGCACTTACAGACTGACTTAAATTTTGTTGAATTTGTTGCCACTTTGCATCAGAGAGTGCTCTTTCCTGTATCTCATTATGCAAAGTTTCCATCCGAGCTTCATGATCTGAAGTGCACTTCTCAAGTAACCCTCGAATTCTATGATTCTATCAAATAAAAGAAACCTAAATATTACAATGACTTGAACTTCAAGAGTAGGGGAATGTAAGCAAGTCAAGTTGCTTGGAACAACTAAGGGGCTTCTTGTACTAGACCTATTATCAAGTTCAAGATAGTTGAATAGAAGTTTGACTCAAAACTGATTTGTTTAGAAGCACTGAGGAGCTTCTTCGAATTGACTCTATCATCAGGTTGAAGTTACTTGATCAGCAATTATGGATAACAAAAATCTGCTAAAACTCAACTCAACAGGCTTACAAGACTTACTGATATAGAACCATATAATTTTAAAACAAACACTGGGGAAATAATCTAAAATCTCAATTTTCAGAATTCTCCCTACTCAAGTCTCAAATTATCAAATCCTACCTCAAAGTCTGACAAAACCCCATTTATATGAGCTTCTAAATTTAAAATAAGCCGACATAAATGTAAACAAAGTGAAGTGCAACAAAATAACCCACATCACAAAGACCCTTTTTTTTTTTTTCTAAATTTTTACCTAAAATCAATGTTCCTCAAAATTTTGGACAAAGGCCCCTCATCACTTGCATCTTTTATGTAAGGGCACTTGTTTTTGGGTTAGGGGGGTGGAAATGGGAATTTATAGCCATTTGACTATACCAGCCAACCAAACGATCAGCATCAAAAGAAAAATGTCAAGCACATGTTAAATAAATCAAATAGCAAGTAAAAGACAACTTAACATAGAGCATTTCATTAGCCAAAAAGAAAAAGCATAGTGCATCGTGACACTACAGGAAAGTTCAGAATTTACTAACCTGTACATTTAAATAATGCCACACTGGATCTGACTCAGGTTCAAGCTCCAACAACAACCTCACTGTATTCTCAAGCTACAAGAGACAAAGAAATCTCAGAAATACTTATGAGAATGGCAAAACTTGTGTAAGGTTTTGATACGCTAAGTTTCTAGGTTCTTTCAAAAGAACACACAAAAATATAGGATGTAAACTAGACCCTGTTATTTAACAGATCTATTTAACAAATCAGTAATATAACAGGGATTCAATGTAAACACATCGTTTATTCAGTGTTTATTGGATATTGCAAAACTTGTCATAATATGTCAACCTAAATTATTATTTCTACAGAAAAGCAAAAGTTTAAAAAAACAATTGTAAACTCCCAAAAGCTTGTTTATTTTTTGTAAACTTAAAAAGCAAGTAACATCAATTGAAACAATGTTTTGATGAGTTAATATATACTTGACAAGGTTACTTAAGGAACTTCTTCACCTTTATGAGATTAAAAAGAAAAAGAAAGACCGGTAAACAATCAAAGCAGTTTTACATAAATGAGAGCAGTACACAGTTGATATCAGATGTGAAGCAATAAATAGCATATTAAAATCTATTCTTCATTGGTCCTTACAAACTGTAGGTGCATCATCTATTCATCTTAACTAGTCAAACCACCACTATACTATTCACCATACAATAATGAAAACTAGGTGATGCTTAGGCAACACCTTAGCCATAAAATAGACCAAGAACAATAAACCTTTTTTATTTACTTTCCAAATAAGCATTTTACTAGATGACATCCTTATTAAGATCATCAAATCAGCTGTCTAATGCAACAAAATCAAAATATGCGAATAATATATCTATAACATATCTAGTATAGGTATTTGGAGAAAAACAAAGTTGCCATCTTTGTTCAATGACAAGCTTGATCAACCACAATAAGTTACTTCATACTGTCAAAAAGAACATTTACAACAATCTAGTAGAGCACTAGTTTCATACTCTCAGCAACCCAACAAAAAATCAGGATTCCATGTTCAACCATCCCATTACTTTTCAGCATAAATATTCCATACTTCCACTCATGCTAAAATTACAAGTGCAGATAGAACATTACAACTCAAGAGAGAACAGAATGATTCCAACATAGTTAATTAAATTAAATCTGTGTGATTGGCTTGTGAAATGGTGGGCATTTTGGCTTATGGAATACCTTGCACGTTCTCTTTTATCTTCCTTCCCATTCAAAACTTGCCTAATTAACTCCCCAATGTTTTGTTATAGGTTGATTTTAACGATACAAGATTGCTTTAGTGAGAAACAAAACCTGGCATCTCACGGATTAGTAAGCATCAAGCAGATTGTATTTTAATATCATGATCACTAAAATTTAACAAAAATCCATGGACAATCCAGGCCTTAGGTCAACAACAATTGTTCGTTTACTAACCAGCTAAACTGCATAGTGTCAAAATATTGAAAAAGGCACGTCAAATGCTTACGCTTGTTAGGTCTATTTGAGGATCTTCCATAGACTTGTAAAGCATGGCTTTGAATTCTTGCATCACTTTTTCAACCTCTTCAAGAACTCGTTTTAGTATATTTACCTGTTAGTAAAGAATAAGTTAAGTACTCTTGCAAAAGACCTCTATCTACACAGAGACTTGAGCATACATCAAATGCTCACCTGAGAATGAGACCACCAGAATTATGAGAAACATGCATAAATAAAAAAAGGTCCAATGCTGATGTCAGCCATCAGGGAACCAATGCATAAAAATAATGTATTACAAACGAAAATGATAGAAGCACCGGATTTATGGCTATGATTTTGACTTCAACCACTCAAAACAATTTGTTCACTACTTGAGCTAAACCCAACAGTAGACACAATTTCAGCTTGTGCTATGAATTTTGTAAAGAGATGCGTGAAAATCAGCAGCAATGATGTACAGTAAAAACTAGCTGGCACACACAAAATTTGTCGACTAAGCAGAAACTAGAATTCCATGAAATTTGTTGAGGAGGCCAAGGAAGCTTTCTACAAGCAGATAAAGATGCAAATAACATTATTGAACTAAAACTTTATTCACATATTTAAATAATGTTAGAACGTAAGTAAAAACATGCTCAGATATAACCCCTAGCCACATGTAAGCACTATTTACAAAAACTGAAGAATTAGAACTGAAAATCCAAGATGAATGTAAACTGGATATACATAGCTGGTTAATACCAAATTATAAGATAGGGTTAACTAATGCCTTGATGGCTATTTTCAAACTTGCAAAATGTTACAGCAAGGATAACTTGACAAAACATATGCATTTCTATATTGTGTTAATTGAAGCGGACAAAATAACAAGCCTCAAATTGTTTCAATCACATCTCTCTCCTTGAAACCATAGGATAGAAAGCGATTTTCACCCAAAACATGAAAAAGTAACTTCTGCTTATTGATATAAGTTGATAGATTCTAATCTAATCTAACATAAATAAGAGATGTCAAATTATTTGGAATTCGGATCACATATAAAATCAACTTAGAAGCAAGAATAAAATACAGAAAAGCACATAGTTAACAATATAATACCATAACAGATTTAAGATGCTTCAGAAAGCAATTAAAATGACTTAGCTTAAACAATAAGCTTGAAAGACTCAGAAGTTGAAGAAAGGTTGCTTTGAGGTTTGTAGTTTTCTAGATATTTCTTAAATCATAGTTATTTCTAGAGATTGAATTCTATAAATATCAGAGATAAACTAAAATGAAAATAAATTTGAGAGTTGGGCAAAGTTAAAGAGGCTTTGATTCAAACTTAGCATAACGCATACCTGAGAAAACAATTAAATTTTCTTTTCTTTTCTTTAGTGTAGACTTGTCTAATACATAAAAGACCACATTAAACAATGAGCAGCTATCAGAATCTGGTATGTATGCGAGAAGTGGATGCAAGAATGATAATGAAGCTGATGCAGGCGCATTAGGAATTTTATTTTATTTAGTATTTTCATTAGCTTAGGATTTTTTTTTTTTATTTTATTTAGTTTGAGATTCTTTTTTCCTATCTTTATTAGAATTTTAGTACTTTAAGTCTTTATTTCGAATTAGAATTACTATTTGATTAGGATTTATCTTAGCTATTATAAATAGGTGACCCTAAATATAGGATTATTATTATCTTTTGTTATTTTGGAATATTTATTCAAGAGGTTTATTTGAAAACCCAATTATCTTTCTATTGTTCCAACACAATCAATCCTATTCTAGCCCTAATTGTTGAGTTTTAATTACCCTAAACCCTCCGACTACATCAAGTGGTATCAGAGCAAAGGTAAAGATTTGAGTTAGGAGACTATGGTTGGCCGAGACAGAGGACGAATTAGAGGCAATCAGCCCCAACAAACTGAATTGGCAGAGATGCGGAGAATGATTGATGACTTGACCCGGGCTGTGCAAGCCTTGCAGCGTCAGGAACCAGTGGAAGCCCGAATGGAGAATCCGGAAGGTGACCACAACCCCCTTGAGATTCATGATCTTGAGGATGATGATGATCTTGAGAATGAGAACCCCTTTCATGAAGATGGACCCGCAAATCAAGCAGCAAAAGTTGGATTGGAAGGCCGGTTGTTACATGCTCTTGATTTAAATAGTGGAAGAATCAAGATCGAAGTAACTGATTTTCATGAGAAATTTTATGCCCATGAATATGTGGATTGAGAAAAATTAAAACCCATTTATGATAAATATGATGAGGAAATAGAGAAAATTGATGTGTATTCTGTACAAGGTGAGTCCTTAGTAGTACAAAGAGTGATGACTACAACAATCAATGAGGAAGCAAAAGATGGAAGGCCTACAGACTTTTTTAATGAAAAGTTGACAGACTCTAGACGACGTTATTCAACTTATGACTTAGAGTTTTATGCTTTGGTAAGGGCCATTCGTCATTGGCAACACTACTTGGCTTATCGTGAATTTGTTGTTTATTCTGACCATCAAGCTTTAAGGTACTTGCATTCACAGAAAAAGCTTAGTGATTGGCATGCTAAGTGGAGTTCTTTTCTTGATGAATTTAATTTCTCTCTAAAATATAAATCTGGACAGTCTAATACTGTGGCTGATGCTTTGAGTAGACGATGTGTACTATTATCAGTTATGAGCACTCAAGTCATAAGATTTGAAGAACTTAAAAATCAGTATGGTTCTGACCCTTATTTCAGCAAGATAATAACTGATTTGCAAGGTTCAATACAAGCTGAAAATTTACCTTATAGGCTCCATGAAGACTATTTATTCAAAGGTAACCAATTGTTCATTCCAAAAGGATCTTTGAGAGAGCAAATCATTAAAGAATTTCATGGGAATGGTTTGGGAGGACATTTTGGTAGAGACAAGACTTTGGCAACGGTGGCTGATCGTTATTATTGGCCGAAAATGCGCCGAGATGTGGAGAGGTTGGTGAAAAGATGTCCAGCTTGTTTATTTGGTAAAAGCAATGCTCAAAACACTGGTTTATATGTTCCTTTACCTGAGCCAGATGCACCATGGATTCATTTGAGTATGGATTTTGTTTTGGGACTTCCAAAGACAGCAAAAAGGTTTGATTCTATCTTTGTGGTGGTGGATCGGTTTTCAAAAATGGCACATTTTATTCCATGTTTTAGGACTTCTGATGCAACTCATATTGCTGAATTATTCTTTCATGAGGTTGTAAGACTACATGGAATTCCAACTTCCATTGTTTCTGATAGAGATGTGAAGTTTATGGGACATTTTTGGAGAACTTTGTGGAGGAAATTTGGGACAGAGTTGAAGTATTCTAGTACTTGCCATCCGCAAACAGATGGTCAAACAGAAGTTGTGAATCGAAGTTTGGGTAATATGTTAAGATGTCTTGTTCAGAACAACCCAAAGACTTGGGATGTAGTCATACCCCAAGCTGAATTTGCCTACAACAATTCTATCAATCGAAGCATAAAGAAGACACCATTTGAGGCTGCATATGGGTTAAAACCTCAACATGTGCTTGATTTAGTACCATTACCACAAGAAGCTAGAGTGAGTAATGAAGGAGAGTTCTTTGCTGATCATATTCGAAGAATTCATGAAGAGGTAAGGGCTGCTTTAAAAGCCAGCAATGCAGAGTATTCTTTTACTGCAAATCAACATCGTCGTAAGCAAGAATTTAAGGAAAGTGATTAAGTACTTGTGCACTTGAGGCAAGAAAGATTTCCTAAAGGTACTTATCACAAGTTCAAGTCTAAAAAGTTTGGACCTTGTAAAGTGCTAAAGAAAATCAGTTCAAATGCCTACTTAATTGAGCTACCACCTGAGTTACAAATCAGTCCTATTTTCAATGTTTTGGATTTGTATCCATTTGATGGATGTGATGGGACTGCATCTACCATAGACACTCAAATTCAGCACCTTCCAATTGTTAAGACTGAAGTTATTGAAGATGTGCTGGATGTGAAAGAGGTTCGATCTAGACGAGGGAAACCATATAGACAATTTTTAGTAAAGTCGCTTGGTAAACCTGCTAGTGAAAGCACTTGGATGGCAGAAGAAGAATTGAAACGAGTGGATTCCAATATCTATAAGGAGTATATAAAGGCCTACTCGTCGGAGTCGAGTTTTTTCTAACTCGGGTGACTGATGCAGGCGCATTAGGAATTTTATTTTATTTAGTATTTTCATTAGCTTAGGATTTTATTTTCTTTATTTTATTTAGTTTGAGATTCTTTTTTCCTATCTTTATTAGAATTTTAGTACTTTAAGTCTTTATTTCGAATTAGAATTACTATTTGATTAGGATTTATCTTAGCTATTATAAATAGGTGACCCTAAATATAGGCTTATTATTATCTTTTGTTATTTTGGAATATTTATTCAAGAGGTTTATTTGAAAACCCAATTATCTTTCTATTGTTCCAACACAATCAATCCTATTCTAGCCCTAATTGTTGAGTTTTAATTACCCTAAACCCTCCGGCTACATCAGAAGCAATTTCAAAAATATAAATCTTTTACATAGCAATTTAAAGTGTTCTTGCTTACATGGGAGGGGAGAGCAATTGATTTTGCCTTCTTGTATTCCCTAACAGCCAAATCATATTCACCCTTACTAATACTCCCACGAATTGTACTAGGTAAATTAAAGAGTGTCCTGAACCTCTGAAGCATTCCCTGGACAGACCTGATCTTCTCAGCTTGAGCCTACATCAAATCACAAAAAATATATATAATATATATCTCAGCCTCCTTCTATAGCACCAGCATTCATGGATTTGAAAGCAAAAACCAACCTGTCTCTCAAATAGAGGCTCAAAGGCACGATTTGCCAGTGAACTCACTCCTTGCATACAATTAAACAAGTGAGTTGTCCCCGAACCTTCAGGGTCTTCTTCAATTCGTTTCAGTTTTGACTCGATATCTATGCAATTATTTTTCTCCACATTAGAACCAATTATTACTAATAGCTAAAATTCTATAAAATTATTATGCCAAAGACTATGAGAAGAAGTTGGTTTTAAACCCATCAAACACTTGCATTGCCACAGCTAAAAGTAGTAGCGGACTCAAGTGAACTAAGGTGCTTTCATACCATCAATTGTGGTTTTGCATGAAACAAAGCAGTCAAAATTGTCTTTAACCAATTGTTTTCTCTGTTGAGTCCGCCCTTTGAGATCAGTTTTTAGAGCAAGAGCACCAGCCTCCAAGTCTGCTGCAGCTGTATCTTGGTGTATTCGGGATAGAAACAATTTTGCATCAAACTTTTCAGAGAAATACATCAATTTTTCTGCACAATTTCACAAAAAGAATGTAACACACTGGCTTTACAGCTCTAGGTATTAAATTAGAAATACTCAAGAGAGAAAAAGTAGCTCATTGAGGAATCCAACATCATGGACATTCATGAATCAGAGGTGAAAACAGAAGCAAGCAGAAAAATTGATTAGAAGATACATTCATGAGATGTGAATTCTAAAATCTAGGGCAGCATGAACAAATATACTCAGTAGCAAACAACAAAAAATTGAACATTAGAACTTGAGAGTTTAGATAAGTCTCTGATGGTTGTTATAATCTCCAATATAAAAAGCACATGAATACCGCATTTAACCCAAATTAAGAAGACTAATGCCTTCATAGAATAGCAGAAGTAAACAATCATTTCAGTGAAGCTTAGAGATGGAATTAAAATATAAGAATAGAGATCAGCAATAACTGGACTGCATCTTGTACTCCTCCTTCAGTAGAGCTCTTGCTGCCTTGACTATTATAAAATTGTGGCATATCAACACATGCACTATTCAGAATGTATCACGATTGTGGAAGAGCATCACAATAATGTTACTGGTGACACATTACTTACCAATCAACAAACTTCAACGAGATAATTCACTTTCAAAACCACCCAACTCTATAGATTTAAAGCACACGTAACAAAGAAGAACAAAACCTGGAGAATTCTCTATAGCTTAGTTGCAACACTTTCAGGTCTCTATTTTGATATGGACAAACCACTTACAGTGGGAGAAGAACAATTAAACAGGGAACAGAAATTAAATACCACTAATAGCTAGAAGTAAGATTAACCATAGGCAAACAAAAAGAAAAAAATTGATAATAACTCTAGTCAATTCCTTATCACCATACAAAAAAATTAACTGATTTCTAGGAATTGACATCATTAACATAATCTTCATTAATATAAAAACATAAATAACAAAAAAACACCCAGCAGATCTTATGATATTTCTGAATTAATATTGTCTACAGGAGGGGTGAAGTGAGTAATGACTTTCACTGACATAAATTCAAATTTGAAGAAACTTTTGGGTGCAGTGAAAGGCAATAACCCAGGGGCATCTAGTAAACTTGTATTTTAGATAGCAGATATACAGTTCCAGACATTGTACTATTATAATTTTTAGAGAAACAAATTAGAAATGGCATGCAACTTTAGCTTAAGATATTATGACAAATTATAATCAGCAGAATATATATTAAATAAGAAAGTGAAAAAATACCACGGAGGCCACTATCCATATAATCTCTATCAGATTTTGATGGAGAGCTTTCTGATGCCTCAGTGATCAACCTTAACGATTTGTTGTCTATTATCCTGCCAATGAAACAAACAAACAGGTTAGCTGAAGTATTTGTACCAGATGAAGAATTGAGGAACCACTTACTTCAGTTGATGCTAGGGAAAACAATGACTTGGCAACTGTTCATATAATCATATTAGCATAATTACTCATCATAGAACAAAATTTTCCTGCCTTGATGAGCTATAACATACAGTGAATTCCTTTAAAACAAACAATAAATGATAATCAAGCAATGCAAAGATTATCAAAAGATTTACCCCAGTCCAAGTGGATCAACACATTCCATGCCGCGAGGGAACGATTGCAGATTGTTAAGTATTCTCCCCACTGCTGCCGATGGTTTACGCTCGAACTTTTGTGCCACCGGAGCTGTTCTCGTCTCTCTCATCTCGCGAACTCTACGAGTAAGCTGTCGAAGAAGGGTTAAAAAACCCTTAACTAAATCATCTGTCAATAATTTACTTTGAATTTAAATTTCATTATAAAGTACCTCAGCTTCATCGACACGCTTCCAGCAATCAGGCTCTTCTCCATCCCAGGGTCCATCATCGTCTTTGCTTCCTCTGCCTCTACTCCTTCCTCCGACTCCTCCCTTCGGATCTTTTCCAGTATCCTCGTCCCCACTCGAAATGCTCAGCATCTCCACTTCCGAATCCTCGTCATCATCCATCGACATCTTTCTCGCAGCCGGCTTTTTTGAAACCGAGGCAATCGGCGCCTTCTGAGCCTTGTAAACAGTCCCCGGTTGCTGCGGCGGCGGTTGAACGAAGTTGGCCACTGGTTTGCGGGAATTGGAGGAAGGCGGTTTCTGGTAATTGAGATCCCGTTGGGCTTGCTCTTTCAATGCCATTTGGAGGAGCTCATCTTCGTCATCGCTGTCGCTCGACATTTTGGCGAACTTTCTGTTTGCGTTTTGCTTAGATCTGATCGATTATGAAGAATGGATTTGAAGGTCTCTAGAAAATTTGGAGTTCTTAGAATGGAAATAAAGGAAGAGTTTCCTTCCCTTCGATGGAGCCGGAATGTGAGATCAGTAATACCGTCATGTCACGCGAGATTGATGAGACAATTCTACCATTTTCCAAAACGACACTGTTTTGTCTTTGAACGAAGAAAGTCCTAAAACTTTTCACTATTGTGCGTTTACGTCTCTGTTGGCTTTTCCTCCTTTCCTATATTCAATTCCGTCCCTCACGGCCTCACCTATCTATAACTATAACTTTTATATATATATATATATATATATATATAAATATATATATGATTAAAATATTCATCAAACCTTTGTATTTATATATTTTGTTTAGTTTAATCTTTACATTCAAATTAAAGTAATTTAATTTTTTAATTTTAAAAATTATTTTAATTGAGTCTCTTCCTTAATCGTATTTAATTTTACTATTTAGAAAGGTGACATTTTTATTGACGTGAGATATTTTGATGATGTGATACTAATATGATGATGTGACATGCTATACAACGTTGATATGATAATTTAGCACTGCAACATGACAATGTTGACTTGGCATGACATACTGACGTGTCAGTGTCACATGACAGAAAATTTTTAAAAATATTTATATCACGTCATAAAGATTAAATTGAATAAAAATATATAGTATAGGGAATCAACCAAAATTGAGATATTTAGTGACTAAATTGAAAATAAAATATTTGAAAAATACATATATTTAAGTAGATGATAGGTATAATTATTAAAATGTCAAATATTTAAATGTAAAAGATTTAAGATGTTAAAATATATATATATAAATATTTTCTTACTTGATTATTTGATTTTAAAATGTGTACATTAATTTATCTTCCTTACAAAAATTAAGTTTCAATTCTCTTTCTATAAAATTTTTTTTTTAATTTATACTTAAAGTCAAATTTAGATGAATAATTTACATTATGTTGGAATAAAATAATATAAAAAGACTAAATAAATTTTTTTTCTTTTATTTATAATGATATAAAAATTTTAAATTTATTTGATTTAGTTTTTAACTTGAGCTTAACTCAAATTAGCAAATATATGTTACTTTAACTTTTTCTTTTAAAAAAATAAAGAAGGGAGATAAGGAGTTAGTGATGATTATAAAAATAATTCATTTTTTGACTTGTTTAATTTGGGCATCAGAAATTCCCATAGAATCTGAGCTATTCTACCCCTTCAATGTTTTATTTATTTTTTATATTTTTATTTTGTTTAATATTCCAAGTAATAATTTTTATGTTGAAATTTCATAAATTAAAGACTGCATTTATGGCTAATAGAATTAAATATAATTATAAATATTTTTACCATTTTATTTTGTATTTATAAATTTTTTGTAGATTCAAATTAATAATTTAAATATAAATTTAGTAGAATTTGATTGTGGTATTTGAATTTAAAAGGTAAAGTGGGTTAGGGTTGAATAATTCCAAAAGAATAAATATTTATAAGTTGTGAAAGTTGTAACTAAATCAACTTATTTTTGCTAATTGGAGCTTAACTCAAATTAAAAACTAAGTCCAATAAATTTCAAATTTTTATACAAGTATAGATAGAAGAAAAAATTTTTATTTAATCTTTTTATATTATTTTATTCCAACATAATGCAAGTTATTCATATAAATTTGACTTTAAGTATCAAATTATTTTCAAAATTTTTTTATAGAAAGAGAATTCAAACTTAATTTTCGCAAAGATAATAAATTAATATACATATTCTAGAATCAAAGAATTAAGTAAGAAAATATATATATATATATATATTAACACCATAAAATTTTTGCATTTAAATATTTGACTTATCTATTTAAATATTTGTGTTTTTCAAATATTTTTCAATTTAGTCATTCAACATCTCATTTTGTTTAATTTAGTCCGTGTATTATATATTTTTGTTCAATTTAGTCTCTATGACAAGGCACGAATTTTTTAAAAAAATTTTGTTGATCTACTAACATGTCAATGTCACATCATTATATTAATGTCATGTGGTACTGCTATGTTATCACGTCAATGCCACATCATCATGTTTCTTCTTTATGTAATGTTTCTTCTTTGTGTAATCATTGAAATTGCTTCTGAAGTTCTAGTTTTTTTTTTTTTGGGCTATGAAATATTGCTTTATTTTTTTTATTTTCTTAACGGGTTTGATTTATTGCTTATTTTGTGCATTTGATTATGATGAACAGGGGTCAAGCTTCCTAACTATGGGAGAGTGGCTTTATGCCGCTTTCATATTGTTTACTACAGTGATCAATTTCTTAATTTTTTTTAATGGTCAAATATTTTGAATATCAATCCTGTTTCAAGAAATGTCATTATGGGTTCACTGATCTTGCCTTTCTTTCCAATGAATCTCCATGTACTTCTGTCTCTCATCTCATAACTTCTTAATTTTTTTCTTTAAAAAAGTACTAATTATTGAGATTTTCATGGTTTTTGTCTTTTTGATCATACACTATCTATGATTAATTTGGTTTTTCGAAATTGCAAGGAAAAATGTTAATGATTATCTAAATTTTTTTTATGTTATAGGAAAAGCTTCGATTAGCATTGTTCCAAACTCCATATGGTGAGAATATCTTTTATTGACAGGTAAATATTTTACAACACTATCAATTTCTATTATTATGTACTTTCTTCCATACTCTCATGGTTGATCATTGGACTCAATCATAGTGTAAAGGAAAGCTCAATTGTTGAGTTGTCATTTAGGGAATTTTAATAGTTTGTGATTTTACTAAAGCAAGTTCATTTTATGTCTTGCTGTTAATGTAATCAATTGTTGACCAATTCTTTTGATTTCATTTCAAATTATTAAACTGAATTAAAAGGAACAGTAGTTAATCACTCAAAACATAGCAAAATTATAAATATTATGTGAAATAAAATGAAGAACGGTTACATTTGTGCTATTTTGTTATTTGTTAATATTGAAAGAAATTTGTTTTACAATTTTGTTGTATGATTAAGTTATTTTTGGGATCTCAAATTTATAATTTAATCATTTGTCTTTTACTTTAAATTATGAGACTTTAAAGTAAGTGTATTTGCCACATAGGATTGATATGGATTAGCGTTTATTTCTTCATTAATTGTTTATAAAGCTTTTTCAAATATAGTTTTCAAATTTCATTGTTGTTTCTTTGAACTAATTAAATGATGACATTGTGAATAGGTTGGCAACATGGTGGGGGAACGTGTTTCAAACATATTCATTAATATGAAGAAATTTCAAATGATATTTGTTGATGTCATGGACAAAACTACTAGCAAAGAATCCAAGGTATGAGAATATATGGATATTATTTCTTTGAGTAATGAATCTTTTAAATCACTTTTGTTGTCAAATGCCACAAGTAACTTTGCAAGTTAATTTCAGGAATCAGACTTGCCTACAGAAGCAAAGATGTCAACAATTCAAGTTATCAAGTAAGAGTACTCTCTATGATGTTTACTAAGGTGAGGTGGGAGAGGACCGAGGAAGTTTAGAGCTTATTGTATCTGTCAATTGGAAGGAATTGTGTGAAAATTGAGTTCTTTAACTGTGGGTAAGAAAGAAAACTCAAGGTTGCTTAGATGACATGACAAGGATGATTTATTGTAAATTGATAAATTTCATGAATTCTTGGTTTGTTCAAAGGGTTGAAGTATTGAAAGTGCAACTTGAACTTGAAAAATTATGAAAGAAGTAGAGGGGAGGTTATCCAAATTGCTTGGTCCTAATTTTTGCACATTATCATCTCATGATTGATTTAATGTACAAATTTCTGTGTATCTCAAATGTTAAGACTCAAATGTCCTTCATTGCATCTTTCTTTTGTTTTCCAGTGATGCTGAATACAAACATACATTCATTATTCTTATATAGCTAGTGAATCCACAACACTTCACAACTAGTAACCATTTATATTTTTATTCTCACTTTTTAAACTATAATTAACACAATTTGTATAATCATACTATACAATACCATGTATCATTTTTAACATCAAATAATCTACAATTTTATAGTTGCATCATAACAACTATATTGCTTTATTTCTTTTTCTTTAAATAATCTATAACAATTGTAATACTCATATTGATAATATCAATAAACAATTTTTAACATCTATTCACTTAAAATTTTATAATAAATTTTTCACATTAATTGTGTTAACTCCTTGAGTTTTTTTATTATAACAAAACATTCTCATTTTTTAATGTCTAACTTTACTATTTGAGTATGTAAGATAAAAATGTATGTCATTTAATAAAATAATTACTTGAAAGCTAACGTCAAAACTCATCAAAACAAAAAGTCACAAAATAAATTTCAAATAGAAACCTCTTAATCAATTAACCAATGGAGTTAGTCAACTAAAATCCAAAAGTGAAGATCTAAAGAGAAGGCAGTCATTTGTGAAGAATAAAGGCAAAGGAAGATCAGTATTAACAAGCTAAGAGAAGAATCGTTCAAACAAAGATAGGTTGGTGAAGTTGGTTGCTCTAGAAATAATAAGCTCTTAATCGATTAAAGTCTTTCTTAATCGATTACCAAAGTAAAACAAATTACGAGATAGAGAAGATTTATTCGACTAAGAAGTATAATTAACTAATTAAAATCTCATTGTTAGAAACTTGAACTTGAATGTCTGAAGACAAACTAACGGCTAGAAAGGATTTTAAACTATTTCCAACAGTCAGAAATTGTCAAATTCCATCGAAGTTGATATTTCAAGTATAAAAGACATCTCCAACGACTAAGAAAGACATGAAATGCTTCCAAGAACAAAAAGAGCCAAAAATAGCAAAAATCCTCTCAATTTTTCTTACGTTGCACTTTAATCTTTGTAATAGTTTTTAACACTTCATCTTGTACCCTTCATATCAACTTAGTGATCATAGGTACACCTTCAAATCCATATTTCTTGATTACTTAGAGTCTGCGAGGCACTCTAAGGGGATTAATCAAGCGTAGGTTAGCTTGGTTGTTGTTGTAAGTTTTAACTCAACCTTAGAAAAGTTAGATTTTGTGTTTTGGTTGATCTCGTAAAAAACCATTGTTGAAAGGTTGTGGTTGAGTATATGAAAAGCCATTGTAAAAGCTTGGTGGATGTTTAGGAAATCCACTGATACTAATGAATTGATTTGAAAACCCTTTATTAGAATATCAAGGTAGTGGATGTAGGTCAAAGAGACCAAAACATTTTAAATCTGTGTGTATTGTCTACCCTTTTTTATTTCTTCATTTCATTCTCCTTTAAATCATTCTTTCATCTAATCTTCAACTTTTCATCATCTACCTTTAACAAGCTCTTAATTAGAAGTTAAGTTTAGTGACATTTAGAAAATGTTATTCACCCCCCTTTAGCACACACTTAGGGATTAACAAGTGATATCAGAGCCTAACCCTCTTTAAGGTTTAACATCCTTAGGAAAAATCTAAATGGCTCTTCAAAAATTTGTTGTTGTTGAAGGACAGTCCATAAACATACTACCTCTATTTGATGGATTGAACTACCACTATTAGAGCACTAGAATGTTTATTTACATAAAAGCAATAGATTATTAAATGTGAGATGTTATGACTAATGGATCTTATATCCCCTCAACCACAAATGCTGTGACTAGTGAAAAGATTCCTAAGTCGACAGTTAAAGTTGAAACTTAAAAAGTCCAAACAAATTTTAAAGTAATTAATACTTTACATTGTGCCTTAACTCCCATAAAATTTAATAAAGTGTCAAGTTGTATCACTACCAAACAAGTTTGGGACAAACTTAAAATCATTCATGAAGAAACTTCACAAGTCAAGGAGTCCAAAATTATTCTCTTAACCTATAACTATGAAATGTTTAAGATGAAACCTTATGAAGATATCACCAACATGTTCGATAGGTTTACTAATATCACCAACAAACTTAGTCAATTAAGTAAGCCAATTCCTGAACATGAACTTGTCAAAAGACTTCTTAAAAGCCTACATAAGAATTAGAAGCCAAAAATGACTGCTATTCGAGAGGCTAAGGATTTGAATGTCATCACTCTTGATGAAATTTATGGTTTTTTTTTACACTTGAGCTAGAGCTTCAAGAAAAAAAAAAGAAGAATAAGATAAGAAAAAATTTAAAGAAAGGAAGAAAAACATTACTCTAAAAGCAAGCATTCTTAAAGAAGAGTTAGAGAATCTATGTAAAGCCCGACTTTATAAAGTATTTACCATGTCATTCATACGCTTGATAGAATGCTTGCATACTTAAATATTTTGAAAAAATTGGTATTGTACCTAGTGGTACAACTAAGTTGAATTAAGCCTCGAACTAGACCAAATAGAGATTTTAAGATGAAATTGAGAATTTTAAAACCCTAGAATGATTTAATATCGTGATTCGGAGTTTGAGGATCAATTTGGAGTCAAATCAGAATTTTCATGACCTAGGGACAAAATGGTCATTTTGCCACCCGAGGTTAAGGTTTGAATGTTGGAAGAGGTTTTTGACCAAGATTGATCATTCAGAACATAATTTGAGTTTGAGAAGTGAAGGATTTTAATTTCGACAATTTTTCAAGCATAAGGGTAAAGTAGCCATTTTGTCGTCCAGGGGCAAAATTGTAATTTTACACCATCCAACACATGTCCAGCACATGAATTTCACCCATTATTATCATGGATAATTGAGGGAATTTAAGTGGTGGAGAGAGATTGCTTAATGGGCAAGTATGACACATGGACCAATAAAATGGTGACATGTGTCAAATTTTCATCCATGCATATTTGGCTTTAAAAATTAGCCCACAACCCTCCCACACTCATTCATATGGCTGGCCATAGCAAGAACAAAAGGGAGAAAAGAGAGAACAAACCCTAGAATGAAGAATTCAAGGGGAAATCATTGGATTTCAAAGAAACAAGTGATTAAAGGTGAAATTTTTTAATTCTAACTTGTGATCTATCTTTCCTATGCATTATTTTGCATTTTCCATGGTTGAATCACATGATTTCATGATGGAACCCTTGCTGGTCAAGCTTTGACAGAGAGGATTTGATAATGATTTTAGTTCGAAAACATGTTATTTTAGTATTTTTAGTTATTTAGTGATGTGTAGTATGAAAACCAAATAAGAAAAATACATGTTCTTTACCCACCCTTCATGGTTGAATTTCCCATGTGGAATATTAATGGTGGATTTGGTTTTATTTCAAGTAATTTGGTTAGGAATTAATGATTTATGGTGTGAGAATCAAGCATGAAAAATTATATTGTTAGTGCACTCACCATGGCTGAATTTTTCAAGAGAGAATGTGAGGATGATTTTGCCATATTTCAAGTTATTTGATTTGTGTTTAATGATTTGGAGTATTGGGAGAGAAATGGAGTTGTTTGGAGTTAAATTGGACGTATTGGCCAATTAATCGGGTGATAGATCGAATTAGGCCAATACCGATTTATTTAGGTACACCATTAAATTTATGTAGAACACCATGTTTAGATGATAGTCTGAACAACCTCATGCATTCATATAGAGCCTGAAATAGATTTATAATGGTATGACACAATATATTGAATTATGTGTCATGTATTGTCGATAGGTGGTGAACCCTCTAACAAGGGTAAAGGCATTGTGTCAGAAGACCAAGAATAGGAGTATTTCGAACTCTTGATATTGTGAGTAACCTTATCATCATCTTAATTATCTAAAGTAAATTTTAATGTGTTTTTGTGATTTTATGGAAAATGTGTTCAAATGGTAAATCTTTATGTTTTATAAACAAAATGTGATTAAATGAAATGATTTTATAAATTGTCTTGAAATTGAATAATGGCTTTGAAAATAGAGTAATTGGAGACTACTTGTTGTGTTGTAAATTTATGGTTTGAACTGAATGGCTAATGGCAATATTGGCATGAATGGTTGAATTGATAATTGTGCTGAAAATATATGAACTGTTGTTTTGCCTTGATAGGCTGTGTAGTAAAATAACTACCATGTCATGCTATTGAATTGGTATTTGTGTGAGTCTGGGGTTCGAAGCTTGGCGATGAGGTCCTGCAGGAGACTTGTCACACCGTCGTTAGGTGCAAGAAGAGTAAGTCAAGTGATAGGGACTCGGACATAACACTACTTTTATTAAATTGGTGGGTTATAGAGTGGTCATTGCAGTGGCGGGTTCCGTAGACTAGCCTTTAGGAGGGGCTCGGTAACCCATTTATATGCTTACCTCGGTTAGAAAAGTGTGTAGGGTACTTACTGAGGTGAGATTTGAGTGCACCTCACGTCGAACCACCACGTGAGGGTGAGACTCAGCCAACGCCAAGGTACGACTGTATGGTCTAATGTAAAAATATGTTTATGTGTATATGACATTTTAATAGCCTAAACGGTCTCGGTTAAATGCCTCGACCAAAGTATCCCCAAGAATGATTTTGGCAAGAGCCAAGTTTTTAGGAGATTCATAAGCCATGTTAATTATTCGAGCAAAATGATTCTATTTTATTCGATTGAAATGAGTTGAGATAAGATAAACTGTAATACGATGAACAAATTTGAATTTGTCTCCATTTACTCGACTTTAGATATTTTAGATGATATTTGTTTACTCACTGGGATTATATAATCTCACCACCATCCTTTCCACCAATTTCAAGCTCAGAATAGTCAGTAGATAACAGATTTCGTTGAGGGCTACAGTTGCACTTGCATCCTCAAAAACTGTAGGTTCACAACCTTCATTACTTTTAGTCATTCGGGGGCCCACATGTCATTGTAAATTAAATTACATACTCTGGCTATTTGTAATACTGTATGTATGAATATATTTTGCTTTTACGCTACAAAAATTATTTACGGATAGTTTTATAAAAATTATTTTACAAGAAAATAGAATATTTTATTAAATATTTTTATTATATTCTAATAGCTACAATTTCACTTAAAATGAATGTTTTAGATAGCAAAACATATTTTTGATTACGAAATATATATTTTTCACTTATATACCACATTTTTAGCTGATTTTGAAATTTTTAAGAAAAAATGACCAAAATGCCCTTGTGAGACAAGAATTATTTTTTGATCGTTTTGAGTTGGAAATAGCCTACGACTTTTTAAAACGTGATATTGAGTGATTGTTACTCACAGGGGAGGTGCGAAAACTGATGTAAAGCCTTGCGAGGTTTCGATGGGCATTCTAGGTAATGAATGTCTATCGGGACATCGCGACGGTTGTCACGGGCTCGATGGGAGTTCCAAGTCGTGACAATCTATCATGTGATGATGATGAAGAGTTGGCCATGGTAGCTAAAAGATTTAGAAAGCTTATGAGACAAAGAGATAGAAGACTTGTTAAGAAAAGCTATAGAAGAGATCAAGGTTCTTCATGGAAGGTTAGAAACAAAAATGAATCTAACAATAAAGAAGATATTATATGTTTTGAATGCAAAAAACCTAGACAGTTTAGATCAGAATGCCTATTGTTAAAGGAGGAAACTCCCAAGAAAGTAGAAAATCAAAAAAAGCTTTGGTGGTTGCAACTTGGTCTAATAGTGATACATCAAGTTTAGAAGTTGATGAAGAAAAAATGGAAGAAAGAGTAAATCTATGCCTGATAGCCAAAGATGATGAATCCAAGGTATCCTCTAAACTTTGTGATATTTCAATTGATGAATTTCAAGAAGAATATGAATGCCTATATGATGAGTTTGAAAAACTTGCACTAAAATATAAGGTCTTAAAAGAAAGACTACATCTCTTGAGAATGAATTAGAAAAGTTAAGATATGATTTCAACTATATTTTTGAACAAAAAAATTTTCTTCAAACTAAACTAGAACATTCTAAAACAGATTTTGAACTTTTGGAATTGGAACTTGAAAACAGAAATAAGACATTACAAAAAGTAATTGATGAAACAATTACTCTTAAAAGACTTAACAAAAGAAACATAAAGAAGAAATACAACTTTTAAGAGAAATTCTCATGGTTTCTCATCTAGGTGTTATGTATGTGGTAAAATAGGTCATTTTTCTTATGAATGTCATAAAAGAAAAAGCACTTAAAGAATAAAAATGATTTGGGTACCAAGAGGCTTTTATGTATCAACTAACCTTCAATGACCTATCAAGTATAGGTATTTATTAAAAAAAACTAAAAATTTGTTTCGCAGGTTGAGCTAAACCAAAAGAATAGATGACTAAAAGCTCAATTGAAGCATAAGTAAACATGGTATATGAATAGTGGGTGCTCAAGGCATATGCTAGGAAATGAAATGCTATTTGCTCAACTAGATAAGAAAAAAGGTGGTATAGTATCATTTAGAGATGATTTAAAAGATAGAATTCATGGATTAAAAACCATTGGTAAAAATTCTCATGCTTAAATTAATCATGTTCTTTTCGTTAAAAGGTTAAAGATTAATCTATTAAGTATTAGTCAATTGTGTGACAAATTTTTAAAGTATGTTTTGATTCATTTAAATGTGAAGTTATAGACATTAACACCAACAAGACTACATTCATAGGAAGAAGAATTAAAAATATGTATGTTATATTTCTTGAAGACTTAATCTAGATTGTGAGACATGTTTTATGGTAAATGATGACAATGATAGCTAACTATGGCATCGAAGACTTTGACATACAAGCATGTATACCATTTCGAAACTGATGAGAAAAAATCTGGTTATTGAACTTCTTAAAATTAAATTTGAAAATAATCACATTTGTGATGCATGCCAACAAGGAAAAAAAGTTCAAGCATCATTCAAAACTAAAAGGATCATCTCAACCTCTAGACCTCTTGAAATGTTGCATATAGACCTATTTAGTCTAATTAACATAACTAATTTAGGAGGTAAATCATATGGTTTTATTATAGTTGATAACTATTCCAAATCTACGTAGGTCTACTTCATTGCTTACAAAAATGGTGCATTAACTACATTTGCAAGTCATTGCAAGAGAGTTCAAAATGAAAAAGGATTCCTCATTGTCAACATTAGAAGTGATCATGGTATAGAGGTTGAAAGAGATGAATTTGAAAATTTTGTAATGAAAATGGGTTTGATCACAACTTCTCTGCACTTAGGACACCTCAACAAAATGGAGTTGTTGAAAGAAAGAATCAAACTTTAAAGGAAAATGGCTTAAATCATGCTTTGTGAAAATAATCTACTAAAGTATGTTAGGCAGAAGCTATTAATACAGTAGCTTATATCCTCAGCAGAGTTTCAATAAAAGCTATGATATCCAAAACTCCTTATGAATTATACAAAGGTAAAAAACCAAATATTTCTCATTTTAGAAGTTTTGGCATCAAATGTTTTGTTTTAAACAATGGAAAACACACTCTTGAAACTTTTGATACTAAGAGTGATAAGGCAATCTTTCTAGGATATGCATTAAGTTCAAAAGCATATACAGTTTTTAAGAAAAAAACTTTAATGATTGAAGAATCCATTCATGTAGTTTTTAATGAAACTAGTGTTGTGCAAAAGAAAACTTTTACTAATGATGATGATGTAAAGGACCTTGAAAACAAATGGAAGAAATGAGTTTGGAGAACAAGAAAAATAGTGAAGAAAAATTGTATGAAAGAAAAGTAGAAGTTTCACCTTTAGAAGATTCGCAGAGAATTGAAAACCAACACAATGATTTTCTAAAAAGTTAGAAATATGTCAAAGACCACCCACAAGAATAGATCATTGGTGATCCTTTAGAAGGAGTTATGACAAGAAGAGGAGTTAAGGAAACGTGTAAATACTTGCCCTTCATTTCTTAAGTTGAGCTTAAAAATTTTGAAGAAGCAAAAAAGGAAGAAAGCTGGATGTTGGCAATGTAAAAAGAGTTTGGACTATTTGAAAGAAATAAGGTTTGGACATTAGTCCCTAAACCATCCAATCACCCAATTGTTGGTACAAAGTAGGTGTTTAGAAATAAAGTAAATGAACAAGGTAATGTAATAAGAAACAAAGCTACACAAATTACTTAAGGTTATAATCAAAAAGAAGGTATTGATTATAATAAAACTTTTGCTCCTGTTGCCAAGTTAAAGGCCATAAAATTATTACTTGCATTTGCATGTTTCATAAATTTCAAACTATTTCAAATGGATGTAAAAAGTGCATTTTTAAATGGCTTCATTCAATAAGAAGTTTATGTCAAACAACCTTTTTGTTTTGAAGATTTTGAAAAGCCTGACTATGTTTATAAATTACATAAGGCCTTGTATGGACTAAAACAAGCTTTAAGCGCTTGGTATGAAAGACTTTTAAAAGTTATGGTTAGAAAAGGTTATATTAGAGGAAGTGTTGATATAACCCTATTTATTAAGAAATGCCTGATGATTTAATCATTGTTCAAATTTATGTGGATGATATTATGTTTGGTGCTACTGATGAAGTTTTGTGTGAGACCCTGTCTAATTTGTTAAAAAGTCGGTATTGTACCAATGGTACAATTAAGTTAAATCGAGCTTCAAACTAGTTTAATAGAAATTGTAAGAGGAATTTCAAAATTTTGAGACCCACAGAATAGCTCAGAATAGTGATTCAGAGTTCAAGGTCCAGTTTGGAGTCAATCGAGAAAATTGACCGGTTAGGGACAAAATGGTCATTTTCTCATTTGTTGATTAATGGAGATTTTTAGTCAAAATTTGATCACATTGGACCAAAAATAATTTTTATGAAATACAGTTATGATTATTGGATTATAAAATGGAGTTTAGCAGTGTAAAATGGTGATTCCCAGTGTTTTTGGAACACAAGGGTAAAAATGGTAATTTTGCCACCGGAGTACTAAACGTGAATTTTTTTGAAAGCATTTTGCCCCATTTGGTTAATATGGATTAATATTAGTGTTATTTGAGGTTGGACAGTGGAAATAATGAAATTCCGGTACATTTCGGAGTATAGGGGTAAAAATCGTAATTTTACCATCCCGGGGGCATTACGGTAATTTTTCACTACCAGAATAAATTTTTCCAGCCATGATTATCTTTGGATCAGATTTGGACTTGATTAATCAAGTCCTGGTAAAAGAATGAGAAGAAAAGTAAAAAAAGTAAAGAAATTGGGTCAATGGCATAATGCCATGTGGCAACTTGTTTATTTAATTATAAAGGCCATAAAAATCAGCCTTAACCCTCATTTTCTCTCTCTAAATTCTGGACAAAAACCAATTGAAGGGAAGAAAAGAAGAACAAAGGGAAAACCATAAAAACCTAGATAAAAAAATCCATAGATTTCAAGTGTTTTCCAAGATTCAAGCAAAATAAAGGTAACTTTTCTTTAGATTTACTCTAACCCTAGCTTACCTATGCTTTTGTTCTTGATTTCCATGCTTGAATATTGAGATATCATGATGAAAGGAATTCTGAAAAATGGGTATGAATAAGGATTTGATGTTGGATTGGATTGAATTTAGACTATGCTAGTGTTTAGAGGTAGTTAAGCATGATTATGAACAAAAATGGAAGAAAGAAATTGAATCTCATGGTTGTTCTTCATTAGGCTGAACCTAGGGTGGAGAATGCATGAGGAAATTGGTTCATTTCAAATGAAATGATTTCATTTGAAATGAAAGAAATTAGAAAATGACAAATTCAAGTGAAAAATGTAGTAGAAAAATTTTCAGTGCTAATGCACTGTATTGGCCGAATTTTTCCATAAAGAAATGGAAAAGGTTGAATGCTGAAATTGGCATTAATTAAATGGTTTGTAGTGAATTAAGGTATTAGAAAAAGAATGGATCAATTTGGAATCAAATTGGACATAATAACCGATTAATCGGGTAATCGGTCGAAATTAGGCAATACCACGTTAAAGCGATAATCGGACGCATTTTTGCCTTTGCGTATCATACGTTAGCAATTTAAATTAGTTTATATTAGTTTGGGGGCAATATAGTAAATTTCTTAATTTTATTCTGTGTTAAGGTGGTGAGAAGTCCGAGAAAGGTAAAGGAATCGTGATTGAGGATTGTTAATCCGAGTGCATCCGGATTTGTAAGACGGTGAGTGAACTTGCATTTCAAATTATTTGGGGAATGCACATTGTATTGAACTAGATGATTAAATGATTTATTCAAAGTTTTAAAAATGCGTGCCGGGAACAAGCCCTTGATAAAAATGATTTTATGTGATGAAATTATGTGATATGTATGAAGGTATGAAATTATGTGTTCTTATAACATGTTGGCACATATGTGTGAATATGTGTGATGTATTGATATTTGATATTGTTGATATATATATATATATATATATATGTAAATGTACATGTGCACGATGTGGGGGGATGCACACTGTAACTCCAGCTATGTGCACGATGTGGGGGGATGCACTTGAGCTGGTGAGATTGAGTGATATTGTTAGTGCACGAGGTGCACATGATAACTCCAGTTATGTGCACGATGTGGGGGGATGCACATGAGCTGGTGAGATTGAGTAGTATTGTTAGTGCATGAGGTGCACATGATGACTCCAGCTATGTGCACGATGTGGGGGGATGCACATGAGCTGGTGAGATGGTGGGATATTGTATTTATCTGTGTGCATATGTATGAAATTGATTATTCCTTCATTATAAATTAAATCGATGTGAGGGGAAGGGTTTGATAATAAATTGGATCAAAATGAATGTGTTCCAAATGTATGCATCATATTTTTAACCCTTCTTGATATTATGGCTTGTTCCTACCTAATGTTTGCTCACTGAGTTTTGTACTCACCATTTTCAAAAATTCATGTTTTCAGATCAGGAGATTGTAGATTCCTAGATCGCGGGATCACTGTAGTTCATCTCCTGGTAGGTGTCCGGCATTCAATAGTTGCCCGTCTTTATTGTAAATGTCTCCGCTGGAAGTCGTGGGTGTTTATTGTATTGTGAATACAATCTAATTATGTGAATATGTGTAAGCAATATGAATTGCTAAATACATGACTGATATAGTGCATGTATATTAATGTCGATAATGCCATTGTGAATTGGCTGTGTTCACACCCGGGAAAAGGTGTGTGTATGTATGTGTGATTGGATATGCCATTGTTAATTGGCATTGTATGCACACTAGGTGCATTATGTGTGGATGCCTCACACGAGCATGTATGGAATAAAGTAAGTGAAAATAGGCTTGCTTAGGTTTAGTGAGCTATGCTCATTAGGTCCTTGCGCCGGTCATGGCCCAGGAATTGGGTCGTGACATTTTGTCTAAGAACTTTGCTAAAGAAATGCAAGGTGAGTTTGAAATGAGCATGATAGGTGAACTAAAATTTTTTCTTGGTCTTTAAATCAAATAATGTGAAGATGGCATCTTCATCAATCAAGAAAGATACAAAAAAGAAATGTTAAAAAAGTTTGATGTGATGAAGCTAAAGTCAATTGGCATACCAATGAGTCCTTCCATCAAGCTTGATAAAGATGAAAAAGGAAAGAGTGTTGATTAAAAGCTTTATAAAGGTATGATCAAATCTTTACTTTATTTAATTGCCAGTAGACCTAACATACTATTTAGTGTATGCTTGTGTGCATGATTCCAATCACATCCCAAGGAATCACATTTGACTGCTATGAAAATAATCTTTAAGTACCTGTTGGACACATAAAGTTTAGGATTATGGTATCCAAGAGGATCATCTTTTAATCTCATTGGATACACTGATGTTGATTTTGCTGAAAGTAAAACAGATAGGAAAAACACTAGTGACACACGTTAATTTCTTGGAAATATGCTTGTATCTTGATCATGTAAAAAGCAAAACTCTATTGCACTATCTACAACTGAAGCTGAGTACATATCCTTAGGAAGTTGCCATGCATAGATTGTATGGATTAGACAATAGTTAAGGATTTTGGAATAACCATGCACAATATACCCATATTTTGTGATAACACAAGTGCTATAAATATCTCTAAGAATCCAGTTCAACACTCTAAAACAAAACAAATTGAAATTTGACATCACTTTATTAGAGATCATGTGCTTAAAGGAGACATTAAGATTGAATTTTTTAATACCTTGCATCAATTGTCAGATATTTTCACAAAAACCCTAGGTGAAGAATGATTTTTTAAAATTAGAAGAGACTTAGGGATGCTTAATATAAATGAGCTTTAGATAAGTCTTTTAAGTTCACCTTACACAACTTAAGTGATCTGTCAGAAATATCTCTTGAACTAAAGGCATATACTAAATGAGTTACCCTTTGCATAATTGAAAAAATTAAACAAGTCCATAGAGACTTAGTTGGTTAAGAAAACCATCTAATCGATTAAGACATTTTGTGTTGATCAGTATATTCAAAGTGCTTGACTTAATTGGTTAAAAGTAAGATTTAGTTAGTTAAGAAACTAAAATAGAAACGAGGGAAAAGAAAACTATCTAACTCTGAATACTAAAACAGTAAAAATAAGGGTTGAAATTTTTAATTTCGGAAAGAAAGAAGTCAAACTTTATTTAAAGGGGGAAATAAATAACTTCTCATCACCTTTTCATATCTTCTCATCTTAAATCGTCCCTTCAAAACCCAAACTTCTTATCTTAAACTATTCAAACATCACTTCAAACCCTAAGTTAGAAACAACTGAGAACAATGGCGAAATCCTCCCTACAAAGTGATGCTCAAGAAAAGAAAAAAGGAAAACGTCATATTAAGGAGAAACCATCACTTAAGGCTCAAAAGAAAGGAAAAATGTACGACCTAGTACTAGTGGTTGAAAAGATGGGAAAGAAATAGAAAGAGAAATCATCGGGATCAAAAAAAGGTGTTGGAAAGGCAAACGTTGACAAAAAAGGTAACTTTGCATCCTCAAAATTTAGAAATAAGATTCATGGGGAAAGATTTAATAGAATTGAAAATGCTCTCATATCTTGTGGCAAATTCATCGATTAGAACAGTCTTGATGAAGTTCCTGAAATCAAAAGAGGTTTGTCTGAATATGTTAAGGAACTCAAATTAAAGAAATTGAGTGTTTTTGAGAATATAACCTATAGTCTTAGTCTAGTCAAAAAATTTTATTCTGGTATTGCCCTAGATATAACAAAGCTTGATGATATGGAAGATTTTTTTGATAATGATATTAATTTGTTTCTGAATGGAAGAGAATTTATGGTCACTACCACTGATTTGGGGAATTTATTGAAAGTTGAATGTGATATAAGGGAATATGAGATTCTAAAGGAGTATAATCTTTCATCCATATGGGAGATTATTACTAGAAAAAAAAAGGTACTTTTCTAGGAACTATTTAAGCTTTATCAAAAGCCCTCAAACTAGGATTTTACACTATTTTATTGTATCAACAATTCACGGATGAAACGGTAGTTTTAGCTATGTAAGTCTTCAAGCCATGTGGCTGATGGAACATGCATTCAATGCAACTCTTCTCAATTTTGAAAGGTTTATGATTGAGAGGATGAAGAGAACTTATTGAGTAGATAAGATCAATCTAGCTTACAAGAACATCATTACCTCCTTGGTAAGAAAGAAAGGAATTTGGAGTGCAAGATATCAAATGGATACAATCAAAAAGTAGAAACCAAGCCATTTATTTGGAAAGTTTACCAAAAATATGATATAAACTTGAAAGAGAAAAATTTATTAAGACTCTTAAAGAGACCCAAGGAAATGAGAATCCTCCATCTACTCAAACCAAGACAATATTCTCTTCAATATCTGATGAAATGATCTTTAATTTATTAATGAGAATAGATGGCAAGCTAAATGATCAGTCAATTAGGATTCTAAAAATTGAAGATCAACTACAAACCCTAGCTATTATGGTGAAAGATAAAGGAAGAACACCATCTGGTCATGCATTTAAAAATACTCCAACAACTCAAAGTATTATTCCTGAAGGATAAACTGCTAAGAATCCTGCACTTCAGACTGAAGGTGATGAAACTAAACCTACCATAACAAAGCAATAGCCTACTTTTGAACTTGGATAAGAATAAGAAGAAAATGATAATACAAAAATAACTGGTTTTCTTGATCACATCATCAATAATTTCAATATTCAACAACATGATGAAGCAAAGAAAACTAAGAAATCTCAGACAAACTCTAACGAAATCTTAATTATGGATGTATTTCATCAAATAGTAAGAGAAGAAAAAGTTAAAAAAAAAATAACAAAAAACAAAACACAGACACCTGCACTTGGAAGGACTGCACATGGCTTAAGTAAAACTACAGGCAAAAGTAAACCTATTGACAAAGGGAAAAGGAAAGGAACTGCATCTACACAAGCTTCAATCAAACCTATTGGAAAAGGATAGAAGACCATGGCAACAAAAAATAAGTTCCTCAAAAGACAAATGTTTTCCAGGTTGATTGCCATAGCTAGATCTTTAGTTAAATCTTCTAGCCAAAAACCTTTCTAAGTCCCAAATGCTCTTTCCTTTGATTCCTCACCTAGAAAATCATCACCCTTATCATCTCCTAAACCCATCAATGTTCATTTTGACACTGATGAATTCACCTCCTCTAACACCTCTTGAATCAACTTCTTCATAAGATACCTTTTTTTGTTGATGACAAAAAAGGGGGAACGTAAAAGTAACAATACAGATATTTAGAAAACTGACTCTAATGATACTTATTTGTTAATGACATTCTGTTATTTTATTAACTACTGATAGTTTTTTTTTATAATTGGGGGATGAGGGAATCGAACCCTGCTCTTTAGGCAAGGGATCATGCACCAACCAATAAGCAAAATGCTCAAGTGCTATTAACTGCTGATGGTTAGCTTAGATGTTGATAACTTTTTGTTATGCTATTTTATTATTTTAGTTGGCTTGTTGATGACATTTGGGCCTAATATGAATATGGTCTGTTGATGGTGATATATTGATAACATTTTGTTATAATGTTAAAGATATCTATTGAATAGTTGATGATATTTTATCATTTATCACTAATAGTTACAAAAGTTTGTATATTACCTCATGAATGTGTTCTGTTAAATGTCACATTGTACTAAATTGACAATTACTATCTATACTGAGTAATATATAAAAATTAACTGGCCTACTGAGTTGGAAAAATAAAATAACTTGAAATATCATGCATACATTAATGGGGAGCACACACTTAGGGGGAGCAATTTCTCGACATGTGCAATATAAATGAAATGTATAGACATTATGTTATTAATCAAAGGATGCTTTGTCATCACAAAAAAAAGGAGATTGTTGACTCCTTGAGTTTTTGATGATAACAAAATATTCTCATTCTTTAATGTCTAACTTCACTATTTGAGTGTGCAGGATAAAAACGTATGTCAGTTAATAAAATAATTACTTGAAAGCTAACGTCAAAACTCATCAAAACAAAGAGTCACAATATGAATTATAAACAAAAGCCTCTTAGTAGGTTAATCAAGGGAGCTAGTTAGCTAAAATTTAAAAGTGAAGATCTAAAGAAAAGGTAGTCATTTGTGAAGAATAAGGGTAAAGAAAGATCAATATTAACAAGCTAAGAAACGAATCATTCAAACAAACAAAATTTGGTGAAGTTGGTTACTCTAGAAATAGTAAGCTTTTAATCAGTTAAAGTCTTTCTTAATCGATTAATAGAGTGAAACTGATTATGAGACAAAGAAGACCTAATTGACTAAGAAGTATGGCTAACCAACAAAAAGCTCACTATTAGAAAAATTGAATTTGAATGTTTGAAGACAAACTAATGGCTAGAAATGATTTTAAACTGTTTCTAATGGTTAAGAGTTGTTAACTTCCATTAGAGTTGATTTTTTAAGAATAAAAGACATCTCCAACGACTAAGAAAGACTTGAAATGTTTCCAAAAATAAAAAAAAGCATAAAAATAGCAAAAATCCTCTCAATTCTTCTTGCGTCCCACTCCAATCTTTGTAATAGTTTTTAGCACCTCATCTTGTACCATTCATATCAGCTTAGTGATCATAAATACACCTTTAAATATATATTCCTTGATTACTTAAAGTGCGCCAGGCACTCTAAGGGGATTAATCAAGCTTAGATTAGCTTGGTTGTTGTTGTTGTTGTAGGTTCTAAATCAACTTTAGAAAAGTTAGATTTTGGATTTTGATTGATCTTGTGAAAAACCATTGTTGAAATGTTGTGGCTAAGTTTGTGAAAAGTCATTGTAAAAACTTGATGGATACTTGAGAAATCCACGAATTCTAGTGAATTGATTTGCAAATCCTTGATTGAAAGATCAAGGTAGTAGATGTAGATCAAAGAGACTAAACCACTATAAATCTTTGTACATTGTTTTACCTTCTTTTATTTCTTTAGTTCATTCTTTAAATCATTCTTCCATCGACTCCTCAACGTTTCATCATCTACCTTTAACAAGCTCTTAATTAGAAGTTAAGTTTAGTGCCATTTAGAAAGAACTATTCACCTCCCTCTAGTACACATTTAAGGACCAATAAACTGTTTATGAAATTTTATAAACCCGTTACTTAGCACGGGTTTTGTTCTAGTATATATATTAAACGAAGCCCCATGGGTTCATTGGATTGACACTTGGCAAGACTAATGCTTGACACATCTATTTGGCTTTAGGTTTCTAGGCTTTGGGCTTTTGACCTTTTTCCTCTTATTTAGGTTTGATTTTAGGATAAGCTATTATTTTGGAGAAAGCTTAGGTTATTTTTGGAATTTAGAATGTGTAAATTTTTTTTTGGGTTTTTGAGTATTTTGTAAATGCTTAGCGGTTTTTTTGTCTATTTATTTTAATGTTTGTCTTCTTTAAGGTAATTTGGGATTTGTATTATATCTTTATATTACTTTTGTCTTTGTATCCCAATCGCTCTTCTAGAACGTTATCTTTTTCTTTCACTTTAGCTTTTCGTTCTCTCTTTTCTCTTTCTTTCGCTTTGGTTTCTCTATTCTTTCACTTTCTTGCACTCTTTTCTTTTTTGTTTTCTTCATCTTGGATTGTTCTTTTATTAGTTGTTACGATTTTATTGTTTTCTTTGTTTTCCAGATTTCGTGTTTGTCTTCTTATTATCTTTAGGTACTTTTCTTTGCTTATTGGATTTGGGTTTTTGGATTGTTTCCAATTGGGTTCTACTATCATTCTATTAATTGTATGGGTTTTTTTTCCCTATACATTGTTTTCTCCGTTGCTGCTTTCAATGTGTTGTTCTATAAGTTTGACTTCGTTTGGGTGTTTTTGGTTGTTTGTCTTTTATTATGCCATCTTTTAATTTTTTGTCTAAGTGAGTTTGGAAAATTATTTTCTTTATTATTATACTAATAACAATAATTTTTCTTTCACTTTAGTTGTTCATGTTTTATTGGTCATAGGTTAAGATTTTGTTTTTTTGAAAGATTATTCTTTAACTTTTTTTCATTTTTTATATTCATTTTTTCCCTATTTAAAAAGAAAATCTTAAAGAGAAGATTTGGAATGAATTATATGTTTTGAGAATATGTATATATAAGTAGTTGAGTGCCTTGGTGAAGAGTTGTGTGTCTATTGAGTTGTTACGTGATGAACTTGTATTAAATCGTAAATAGTGTAGTAAATAGACTGCACATATGTGCATGAAAAACCTAAGAGAAAAAATGAATTGCTTTGTGTTAATTTGTGACTTTAATTGTCAACTTTAAAATTGGAATGAAATCATCTCATGATATTATTCTCTTATGTGATTGTTCATATTTTATTGTTTTGGTTTGTTAATTTTTAAATAATGCACTAAATTGATTGCACATATATGTATGAATGACTTGAGAAACAAAATGGATTGCTTTTGGGTTAATCTTAAAGTTGAATTGTGAGCTTTGAAAACATAGTGAAATCATCTCATGATATTATTTTCTTATTTGATTGTTTATGTTTTGTTGTTTTCATTTTTTAATTTGAGTTAGGTAAGGAATGGGTTGGGCAATTTTTTCTTTCTTTCAAATTGCTCTCTTATTTGATTGTTCATGTTTGATAATGTTTTTTGATAATATATATATATATATACATATATATATATATATATATATGAAAGATGGGCTTTTGTTATGTTTAGCTTAATCATGACAATTAGAGAATATGAGAAAAATTGATTTGATTTATTTAATTTGAAAAATGAATTCGCTTGGAGTTGAATTGATCAAAGGTTAAGAGTTTTTTTTTTTTTTTAAGATTATCGTTGTTTCAAGTTTTGTTTTAGTTTTGGTTTTTTATTTTAGATTTTGTTAATGTGATGCAAATTGTTTGAACTACTTATATGTTTTGTAAAATAATATTTCACACATGCCAATGTACATCATTAATTAGATATTGTAATATAATTACTATTTCATATTTTTTTGTCATTTCAAACGCAACACACGAGGTAGCATCCTAGTAATTCAGAATAATTCAACCTTCTATGAATGAAAAATCATAAACATGTAAGTTGAAGCACGCAACAATTGAATCATGGCTTAGTGCCATTTGGCTAAAGTTAGATAGATAAAAAAGCAATTCCATTTCCATATGAATAAGTCAGTTCATTTGTACAATCAAGTAACATAAATTTAGTTGTTATTTTTATTATTTATTATTATTTTTCAAATATTATTAAAAATAACAGTAAAATCATACTTATTGATAAAAATGAATAAAATAACTACAATGCAACATCAATTTCAATATAAAAATTAATTCATTGATTTTGTTCTCATACTTTGTACCCACAGCATTACATTGTTGGTCGTTTATTCTAAACGTAATTAAATTATATAAAATTATTGATGATGGATAAATAAACTAAAAAAATATAAAAGTTAAATGTAAAACAAATTTAAAAATTAATAAAAAAAAGGATTAAAATGTAAAGTAAGTCAAGAAATTGAGTATGAACATGTTTTATATATGATATCTTTAATTATATTTTAAATGATAAGTGAAATATACAACAATTAAGCTGTAATACTTTTTATATCCAACTTATTTTTTTAATCAAATGTAGTATTGTTTTTATATCACATATTATTCCACTTTAATTTTTTCTCTTATTTTTTTAATTATAGAAACTATAAGTCATTCAATCAAAGAAAATATTTTTTGTATAAATAAGATTATAATTTTTTAAGTTAATACGCATATATATATGAATATTTTATTCGTAATATAAAAAGATAATAATCATATTGTTTTAGGAAAAAGTTTACAATCAATTTTAATATTTAATACATTAACTAATATTAATCACATATTTATGTGATTAATAGTCATTTTTAAGTGATCCATATGTTTTTTATTTAAAATATATATTATATATAATTTTATCAATTGTACCGTAACTAAACATTTCAAAATTCAAATGTATTATTTAACTATTTTTTATTGATTTAATTAAATATCTATAACTACATATAAAAGTAATATTTTAGACACCATTTTAATTAATTCCTCTCTATTAATTTATATTTATTTAGGGTTTATGAACGATATCGTTTTCACTTTTTTTTCTTTTGCATTTGTAGAAAAAAAAGGAAAAGATCAAAAGAGAAAGGAAAAGCATAAGAGGAAGGGATGATAAGAGGGGGAAGGGTTGTTGATGGTGGCTAAAATTCTATTAAAAAATTTTACAAAAATATTCAAACCAAGTACTCAAGTAAATAAAACAAAAAAATTCTCTAAAAATCGACACAACAACCACCATTAGTAAGGGAGGCAGTAGTTATCAAAACTGATTAAATTGACTAAAATCAACATAATTTGATTATTATTTGTTGTTCAATTTAAAATTTTTTAATTTAAAAATTCAATTTCATAATTTATTAAAAAAAGTCAATTTCATTGGTTTATGATCGGTTATCATGGTTAGAAATTTTCACTCAAATTATCAAACAATCAAATTATTGATAATATATTATTTTAAATATATTTTATAAAATATATATTATTAAATCTATAATTTTACCATTCTTGTATTTTAGTTTCCTTTTATATCCTTCAAGCCCCCTAAATCTTACCTCCGTTGCCTCAAACGTAAAAAACTTTACTCATGGTGATACAATCCATCTCTGCCACCATCAACCCATCACTACATTGAAGTCACTAGAAAATTGCTGATTCACCTCTACGATCACCATGCCAACACTATAATTGAAAGTCAATAGAAAATCACTAATTCACTTGAATTATCAAACCTCATCAAAGGCTTGAAGCCATCAAGTCACTTTTATCCTTATGCCCCATCATTACTTTTACCTTATCACTTTTCATTGCCCATTGCCCAATGTCACTAGCACCAACAACTTAAAGGTCAACATCACCTCTTTCTATCCACTTAATCATAGAAAAATATAATGAGTTCATTTTTCTCTCTCTCTCTCTCTCTCTCTCTCTCTCTCTACACTTAATGGCAAATAAATACAATGGGTCCATTTCTCTTTGCTTCCTTTAACAAAAAAAGTTAAGTCCTTTGAATGTAATGTTACTTCTTTTGAGTTGATCTTTCAATTCCAATAATCTTAAAACTCAATTAATTATTGTAAAAAAGATGAACAATATCAATTAGTCTTGGCTAAACTAGTTGAATGTTTTTGTTTAAACATTCTTAATGTGCTAGAGTTTCAATCATAGGTTATGAAACTAGTTTATTTTTTATGTTTCTTTTTCAAGAATATGAGTTCCTTTATTTACAATGTTGTTTGTAGGTCATAAGTTCATAGGTATAAGTATAGAAGACTAAGATTGAATAATAGAGACAAGTACAACAACCTTCATTTAAAAAAAAATATAAATAAGTTATTTTCACTTAAAAATCAAAAACAAGAATTGAAATCAGTTATCCATTCCTTAATTTTCATACTTTTGCAACAAAGATTTCACTGAGCTTTTGCAATATTTTTCTATTGAATTTTCAATATTTTTTATGTAAGTTACATTTTGATATAATATTGACCTACATATATATTCTTTTTTTTTTTTTTTGAAAAGTGCGAAATTGAATGGATGATACGAATCCTAAACTTAATACAACACAATAAATTCGACATGATGAAGGAACAAAAAGTGAAGTTGCAAGTTCTAAAGTGAAGAGGAAACCACCTAGGCCGAAGTTGAAAATGTGGAATTACTTTACCAAATTTCTCAATAACAAAGATGAAAAAAAAAACTAGACGTAATTATTGTGATAGAGAGATTTTTATTGATTATAAAAGAAATAAAGCAGTCACGTTAAAGACTCATGTGTTGTAAAATATTGGTTAATTTATGTTAGTGACAATTCTAGTCAAGCAAAATTAATTTTGCAATTAGGAGTGGATAGGTCATTAGGTACTTGGAAGTTTAATCAATAGGTCATTAGGAAAGGTGTAGTTGAGATGATCATTCTAGATGAGTTGCCTTTTATATTTATGGAAAGAAAACATTTAGCATTACATGTCCTAGTTTTCATATACCATCAAATAGACTATTGCTAGGGATTATTTTAAAGTTTATGTAAATGAAAAGAATAAACTAAATCAATTATTGAAAGTATCTTCAGCTAGAGTATCTCTTACGATAGACACATAAACCTCATTATACAAATAATTATATATGTCTTACAACTCACTTATAGACAATAATTGGAAACTAAGCAAAAAGATATTAAACTTGTCTCATTTCTAATCCCAAATATGAGGCAATTAAAAAGGCAATTGATAAATGTTTGCACGATTGGTATCTTCTTAAGGTATATTGTGTTATAGTTGATAATATTAGTTCCAATGATATTGCAATCTCACATTTGAAGAAAAAATTTAACAATACAGGAAATAGTATTCTAAGAGGTAAATATTTTTATATGAAATGCATTACACATATTGTTAATCTTATTATAAGTGATGAATTGAAGGAAATGAATAAATCAATTACTTTTATATGAAACAAACTCTTACTAGATTAGCCAAGTTTAAAGAGTGTGCTACAAGTGAACATATTGAAAGTAAGAGTTTGTTGTGTTTGGGAGGTGAACACCAGATGAAATTCCATTTACATGATGTTTGATGTAGCTCAAAAGTTTGAAAAGACCTTTAAAGTAGCTGATAAGGCTAATCATTATTACAAAGGTGAGCTCTTGATGGTAAATAGGGGGTTCTACCAAAATGATTGGATAAATGTTAAGAGGTTTTGTTTTTTTTTTTTTGCAATAATTTTATGACCTCACTTTGAAAGTTTCAATTTCTTCTTATATCACCTCTAGCATTTTTCTTGATGATATTTGTGAGGTTTAGTGTACTTTGCAAGAATGGTAAGAAAATCTTGATTTTGAATTGAAGGTGATGACAAATAGAATGAAAAACAAATTTGACAAGTTTTAGGAAAATGTGAAAAAAAATGAATATAATGCTTTACATTGCTTCTATTCTTGATCTTAGGAAAAACACTTAATTTTGTGGGGTTTTGCTTTATAAGAATGTATTCTCATGAGGAAACTTCTTAATGACTAGGAATGTGAGAAGAGTAATGGAAGAGTCAAGTGATTATTATAAAAGAATGTTGCGACCTTAGTCTAAAGTAATTGTGAAAGTAGCCAAGTAAGTCAAATTACACAAGCCACCAATGAAACTAGGAAACAAAATCCAAAAAAGAATAAAATTGTTTTGTCTAAGTATAAGAAATATAGGATCGTAATTGGTGGAGAAAAGCAAAAAACGAAATTGGATAAATATTTAAGTGAAGATGATGCTACTAATGATGATGACTTTAATGTTTTCATTTGGTGGAAACTCAATAGTCTTACGTTTCCTATACTATTTGATCTAGCTTGTTATGTATTAATGATTCTCATATCAATAGTTGCTTTTAAATCTATTTTTAGTATTGGTGGACGTGTGCTTGATCTGTATAGGAGTTCTTTAATATCTAAGCTTATGCACCCACTTAGATGTACTCAATATTAGCTACATGGATCGTCATGTTTTGATCCAAATGACATTGAGTATAATTTTACGGAGCTTGAAAAACTTGATTTGGATAATTATTTTGTTTTAATAGTTTATACCATAATTTCATTTTTTTCCAATTCTTATTTCTTTACTTTTTTAGATCTTTGATTAAAGCTTACTTTTTCTTATTTTTGTATATGCATTATTAGACTTTTCAAAGATTACATTGGACCATGTAATTGATCATTAAAAAGATGTATTGATTATTTTAAAAAATGTTATTGTTAGCTAGTCTAAATATTTGAATTTAAAAATATTGAGTTTGTTCTAACCTAAAATTTATACTAAGTAGAATTTTTTTCTTTAACATGTTAAGGGAATGTGCATATGAGATTGAGAGGTCCATTTGTGAAGAATGTTACATTGTTGTGTTGAAAACTTTAAGCAATACTTTTTTTTTTGCTCGAATTTATTTTGTTTGTGTTTAAATATGTTCAAATGAAATACATATTCTTATGCTTTGCATCAAAGTTTTGGTACTTTTAAGTTTATGTTTCTAAGTACTAGGTTTATTTGAATTTGTCTTGATTAAGATGTGGAGATAAATAGTTTTACTTATTATTTTTATTTTGAAAAATATTGTTAAAAATTATTAACAAAATGATGAAAAAATATGAAACCTGAATAAATCGACTGAACATTAGTCAATTTTAGTTAATTCAATTCTAAAGAGTAGTCTGGCCAATTCGGTTATATATTATAAAAAGTTGGTTTGTTCAAAATTTTTTTTGAATCATTTAATTGCTCTCTTTTATAGATTATTATGAATTTTATTAATAAATGCTCTTAGGTCATTTTTTAAAATTATCATATTAAGTAATATTTACTCTCAAAATATTCATGAATAAATTAATTTGTTAACTACACTACTATATTTAATGGAAAAATATTTTTATAAATAATAATTTCATTAATTTTTTTAAAAAAT
Source organism: Theobroma grandiflorum (assembly GCA_036013995.1). NCBI lineage: Eukaryota > Viridiplantae > Streptophyta > Magnoliopsida > Malvales > Malvaceae > Theobroma > Theobroma grandiflorum. The sequence continues at coordinate 15,607,176 of CP142126.1, forward strand.
GTTAACAAGACTCTATTATTACTCCTCCAATATTTTATGCAAGGATTTTTTTGGCATGTTAATTAGCATTATGCAATGTAATTATTGATTTAGAAAATTAAGATTTTTACTCATAATTCAAAAATTAATTTAACAACTACAACCTTTTCGTAATATGTTGGAATATGTCTTGGAGTTAATTGGATTGAAGAAGAGATATATTGTCATTTAAGGCATACTTAATTGCATAACATTATGTGATAGAGGTTTTCCTTTATGTTAATTTAATAATAAGGAGCTATTAAATACTAATTAGATGAAGCCCATGGAACATAAATGCCTTGCAAGAGAATTGTAAAGTTGTTACAATTATGAGATTTTTAAGCATCAAAGCCATGTTTCTAAAATAGTTCCTAATCATTATATTGTCAAGACAAGGCATTGATAATGCTAAAATATTAATACATGTTAGGCCTCCTTACTTTGGAAGTGAGTAATCGATTTCTTAGATTGAAGTATATGGGATATTTGAAAATGGCATATGTGTACTTGTTAGAGAACAAGTTCATTGAACATGACTCATTATGAGAACTCCATTTGGTATTTCACTCAAATGTCTATGAAATAGGTTCTTATATCATAGTTGTGCAACTAATCCTCAAACTTGAGACACTATGTCATCTTGTATAGGGAATGATATACTTTGATTTCATCTCTACAAATCTAGAAGCGATCAAATGTCTAAACAAGATGCTTTTGGGTATGACATGAAGCATGCGAAAGTGGATGAGTGATCAAGAGAGGATTCATCACCCCAAATGATATAAGAAAATGTATTTCACTTGTTCTCAATTCTACATTAACTTATATGAAGTTTTTGGCCAAAGTATGATGAATTTGAGAAAAGTTAGTTTTCTAAATTCATAAGGTTAATCATGAATTATGAGAACTAATATTGAATATTATAAGTAGACACTGAGCCATGCTTTATAACATATCTAGGATATTTGATGAAAAGACCGTATTGCACTGAGAGGCTTATCTTTGAAGGACTTCGTCAAACAATTACTTGACTCTCTAACATTTGGGTGGTCAGAATTTCTTGCTAGATATTACTCATGATCTAAAAATATTGATCAATTATCTGATTAATTTTATATTATGATTTATATTTATTACCAAGCCTAATGGGTCACACACAATAGGTGACGTAAATGAGATTAAATAATGAAAATCGATTAAGTTGGACTTAATCGAAAAAGACCAAAATAAAGTGAAAATTAATTAAGTCAATAGAGACTTAATAGAAAAAGGATGCAAATGTTGTATCTAAGGTTGAAAATTAGTAAGCTATATAAATATGTTATTATAGCTAACTAATACTTATTAAGCCATAATAGTTTTACTTAGCCACTTTTTTTGTCAGCCTGAAGAAAAAAAAAAGATCTTTCCATAGTGTGTCACCAGTTTCTAGTGAAAAGGAAAAAGGTTTTTTTTTCTTCCTTTGTTAGTAAGGTTTTGGTTGTTGATTTGTTATGGTCCCTATTGTTTTTTAAAAAAGATTACTTAATAGCACAGGTATAATCTTTGTTACTGTGTGAATCACCGTTAAAGGCCAAACAATTGGATGGCTAAAAGTTTGACAAAACCCATAAAGGTGATCAAGCATATTTTGACTATTGAGAATTCGAGTTTTGTGTTTTCACAAACTATTTTTGAACCTTTCAAGCTCTTGATTACGATGTTTAGAGTAAAGGTAAAAATTCTAAAACTCATGTGTGTTAACAATTTTTATGATAATCGTATGAAAAAACACTAAATAATGATCCTACAGGGTTCAGTTATTTGTTTGTTTATCATTTTAAAATTTCCATTGTGTTATATGATTTACTTCTTGTTCTTGAGCATGAGGCCAAACTCCAACATAATAACTAACTACTTTGAGGTTATCAAAATCAATAATACATTAGAGTTAAGTAATCAATAATTCAGTTAATCGGTTTAAAAATTTCACTAACCAATAGTGTATAAATTTAACTGAACTTACTAATTTTTATAGTTAATTGACTTAATCAGTCTACTGATCTTTCAACTTTTAAATTTATTTAATAGTTTATTTTGAGAAATTATTGGCATTATATCTTTTTTATATTGGCTCCATTAGTTTTTGATGATAATAAAACATTCCCATGTCATTTGTGTCTAATATTTCTAACTAAGTGTGCAGGGGAAATAATTACAAAGAAATAATATTTCAATCTTCCTAATGAGCACTTAAGGATATGATTTGGATAAGGAACAAGGATGATCATTGTAAAGAAAGTCCCTTGATATGACAAGGAAGATCATTAGTTGAACAAAGGTCAAAGTGGAGAAGTGGAAGGCTGAAGCCTGGTGAGAAACAGAATCGAGTTAGTCAACCAAGAAAATGGGGTTAGTCGAATAAACGCTCTCTGGAATCTGCGTCTGAAACAAAATCAACTCAGTCGACCAAGGGAAAAATTTTAGTCAACTAAGTGCTCTCTGTCTACAACACTCACCAAGTCACTACAAGACAGAATAATGACTAGAATCTTCCTAAAATTGTTTCTAAAGGTCATAAACGTCCCAACAACCATCAGACAAGCTTCTTCAACTATAAAAAGATCTTCAAATGCTAAGGAACTAACTTTTGATAACTCAAGAGAACTTTGAGCACACTTTGGCTTCACACAAAAAGACACCATCATATTCAAGCTAAAAAGAGTAGCAAACCTGAAAATCCTTTATACTATTCACTGAACCTCAACGTCTATTCTTTGTATTTGTGTTTAGCACTCAAACTTGTATCATTTAGATCAACCGTGTGATCACTAGGTACTTTCTTCTTTCCATCTTTGTATTCTTAGAGTGAGTGCTTCACTCTAAGTGTTTGCATCAAGCAAGGTTTGCTTGGATGTTTGTGGGTTCTAGTTTAGCCCGTGAAAAACTAGAGATAGGTTGTGGTTGAGCCTTGAAAAACCACATTGTGGTTTTAGTTTAGCCCATGAAAAACTAGTGATAGGTTATGGTTGAGCCTTGAAAAACCACCTTGGGGTTTTAGTTTAGCCTGTGAAAAATTAGTGTTAAGGTTGTGGTTGAGCCTTGAAAAGCCATTGTAAAAAGTTTGGTGGAAGCTTGTGAATTCCATCATTTTAGTGTTTGGTGTGAAAATCCTTGGTTGGATAATCAAGGTAGTGGATGTAGGTCTTGGATCAAACCACTATAAATATTTTGTCCATTGTTTCTTTTGTTTTGCCTTCATTGTTTTGAGATTAAATCTTAATTCCACCAAAAGAGCTGAGATAGTGCTATTCACCTCCCTCTAGCACTCACTTTGGGGCCAACAATTGGTATTAGAGCTAGCTCTCTGCATACAAGGTCTAACACCCTTAGAGAGGATCTAAATGGCTCTACAAAAATCAGTTGTAGCCGAAGGACAATCTATAAACAGACCACTTCTGTTTGATGGCTCTAATTACCCTTATTGGAGCACTAGGATGTCAATATACATTAGAGCCATAGATTATGAAATGTGGGATGTCATCACTGATGGTCCCTTTATTCCCTCAACTGTAAATATGGTTATAAATGAGTTGATGCCTAAGCCAAGGTCTGAATGGACCGAAGTTGAAACCAAGAAAGTGCATACCAATTTTAAGGTAATCAACACCTTGCGTTGTGCATTAACTCCCACTAAGTTTAACAAAGTCTTAAGCTGTACAACAGCTAAGTAAGTGTGGGATAAGTTAAGAATTATTCATAAAGGGACTTCTCAAGTAAAAGAGTCCAAGATAGCCCTTCTGACCCACAGTTATGAGATGTTCAAAATGGAACCTGGTGAGGACATCATCAGTATGTTTGATAGGTTCACCAATATTACAAGTAAACTTAAACAACTAGGAAAACCTATCCCCAAGCATGAGCTTGTGAAAAAACTTCTTAGGGGTCTACCTAAGTCTTGGAAGCCAAAGGTGACTGCCATAAGAGAAGCAAAAGATTTGAACATCATCACACTTAATGAAATTTGCGGGTCTCTGCTTACACATGAGCTAGAGCTCAAGGAAGAAGAAGATGAGGATAAAAAAGAGGCAAAAGAGAGAAAGAAGAACATAGCACTTAAAGCCAGCATCCTTGAAGAAGAGTTGGAAGAACTCTCATGCGATGATGATGATGAATTGGCACTTGTTGCAAGAAAATTCAGAAAACTGATGAGAAGAAAGAATCGAAGATTTACAAGTAAAATCCTTAAAAGAGCCCAAAGTCCTTCTTGGAAGAAAAACAAAATTGACAGCAATAACAAGGAAGAAGTAATCTACTACGAATGCAAGAAACTATGGCACTACAAGTTTGAATGTCTATTGCTGAAAGAATAAACTCAAAAGAAAAACAGAAAATCAAAAAGGGCAATGGTTGCTGCAATTTGGTCAAATAGTGATTCGAGCACAGAAACTGGTGAAGAAAGCTCAGAGGAAAAAGATAACATCTGCTTAATGGCAAAGGATGATGAAACAGAGGTTGAGCTGCACTTAAAGGAAACATGTTCAAAGGCTCAACACAAAAAGAAATAGCTATGGTACATGAATAGTGGCTGCTCTCGACACATGACAAGGGATGAAATGCTATTTGCACAACTGGACAAGAAAAAGGGAGCCACCATATCCTTTGGAGATAATTCAAAAGGAAGAATCCACGGTATAGGTACGATTGGTAAGAACTCTTGTACACAAATTAGTCATATGTTATTTGTTCAAGGCTTAAAGCATAATCTATTAAGCATAAGTCAACTATGTGATAAAAGGTTTAAGGTTTGTTTTGATTCCAACAAATGTGAAGTAATAGATATAGGTACTAACAAGACTACCTTCATAGGTAGAAGATTGAAAAACATGTATGTAATTTTTCTTGAAGATCTAGAAAAAGATAGTGAAATGTGCTTAATAGCCAAGGTTGAAAATGATAGCTGGCTGTGGCATAGGAAACTAGGACATGTTAGTTTGAACACCTTGAACACCATGTCGAAACTAATTAAGAAAGATCTAGTTGTTGGACTACCTAGCATTAAGTTTGAAAATGATAGAGTATGTGAATCATGTCAATTAGGAAAACAGGTTAGAACTTCTTTCAAAGCTAAAAATGTTGCATCAACATCGAAACCTCCTGAAATGTTGCACATAGATCTTTTTGGTCCTATTAGCACCACAAGTTTAGGTGGAAAATCATATGGCTTAGTGATAGTGGATGACTATTCTAGGTTTACTTGGGTTTATTTCCTTGCTCACAAAAATGATGCATTATTAGCTTTCATAGGATATTGTAAGAAAGTTGAGAATGAAAGAGGTACATCCATTATTAGTATTAGAAGTGACCATGAAGGAGAATTTGAAAATGATGAGTTCGAGAAATATTACAATGAAAAAAGGTTGGAACATAACTTTTCAGCACATAGAACACCTCAGCAAAATGGAGTTGTGGAAAGAAAGAATAGAACATTGAAAGAGATGGCAAGAACCATGCTTTGTGAGAACAATCTTCCTAAGTACTTTTGGGTTGAAGTTGTCAATACAACTGCTTATATACTTAATAGAGTTTCAATTAGAGCAATCATGTCAAAGGCCCCATATGAGCTGTTTAAAGGAAGAAAGCCAAACATCTCTCACCTTAGGAGCTTTGGCTGCAAATGCTTTGTTTTGAACAATGGAAAACAGCCATTAGGGAAGTTTGATGCTAAAAGTGATGAAGCAATATTCTTGGGATATGCCATGAACTCAAAAACTTATAGAGTTTTCAACAAAAGAACACTAAATGTTGAAGAATCTGTCTATATAGTTTTTGATGAATCAATCCATGTTGAAAAGGAAGCTCATAAGGATGATGGAGATTTAGAAAATCTAGAAAGACACATGGAAGAAATGAGCCTAAATGATAGCAAAAATAATGAGGAAGACTCATCTAGGGAAGAACCCGTAGCTCCACCACTTAAAAATTTACAAAGACAAGAAATCCAGCATAGTGACTTACCTAGAAGCTGGAGATATATGAGATCACCCTCAAGAATAAATCATAGGTGACATATCTCATGGAGTTAAGACTAGGAAAGGAACTAGGGAAACATGTGAATTTTCAGCATTCATTTCTCAATCTGAACCTAAAAGTTTTAAAAAAGCTGAAAAAGAGGAAAGTTGGATTTTAGCCATGCAAGAGGAGCTGGATCAATTCAAGAAAAACAATGTGTGGTCGCTAGTGCCTAGGCCTTCAAATCATCCTATAGTTGGCACTAAATGGGTGTTTAGAAATAAGGTTGATGAACAAAGAAATGTAATAGAAACAAAGCAAGATTGGTGGCAAAGAGATATAATCAAGAGGAAAGGATAGATTATGAAGAAACCTTTGCTCCGGTAGCTAGAATAGAAGCCATAAGATTATTAGTTGCCTTTGCTTGTCATATAAACTTCAAACTATACCAAATGGATGTGAATAGTGCATTCCTTAATGGAATTATTCAAGAAGAGGTACATGTTGAACAACATACTAGTTTTGAAGATTTCGAGAAACCGGATCATGTCCTTAAACTTCACAAAGCCTTATATGGATTGAAACAAGCTACTAGAGCTTGGTATGAAAAGCTTTCTAAATTTTTGGTAGAAAAAGACTATGTTAGGGGCAACATTAACACCACACTATTTATCAAGAGATACCTAAATGATCTAATCATAGTTCAGATTTATGTTGATGACATTATATTTGGTGCTACTAATGAATCTCTTTGCAAGAACTTTGCTAAGGAAATGTAGGGAGAATTCAAGATGAGCATGATGAGAGAATTGAAGTACTTTTTTGGCCTTCAAATCAAGCAATGCAAATGAGGAACCTTTGTCAGCCAAGATAGATATATTCAAGACATGCTCAAAAAGTTTGATATGCTAAAATTAAAATCCATCAGCACACTAATGAGTACATCTACAAAGCTTGAGGCTGATGAGAAAGGTAAAGATGTAGATCAAAAGCTTTATAGAGGTATGATTGGATCTCTTCTTTACTTGATTGTAAGTAGACCAGATATTCAGTTTAGTGTGTGTTTATGTGCTAGATTTCAGTCTCAACCTGAAGAAACACACCTCACTAATGTGAAAAGAATTTTTAGATATCTCATAGAAACTCAAAGCTTAGGAATTTGGTATTCAAAAGAATCACCATTCAGTCTTGTAAGATACTCAGATGCTGACTTTGCAAGAAGTAGAACTGATAGGAAAAGCACAGGTCGAACATGTCAGCTGCTAGGCAGCATGCTCGTATGCTGGTCAAGCAAGAAGCAAAATTCTGTAGCATTGTCCACTGCTGAAGCAGAATATGTGTCCTTAGGAAGTTGTTGTGCACATGTTTTATGGATTAAACGACAATTAAAAGACTATGGATTGTCAATGAATAACACTCCAATATATTGTGACAATACCAATGCTATAAATATCTCAAAGAATCCTGTACAGCATTCAAGAACCAAACATATTGAAGTTAGACACCACTTTATTAGAGATTATGTAACTAAGGGAGAAATCAATATTGAGTTCGTAAGCACATTGCATCAACTTGCTGACATATTAACAAAGCCCCTTAGTGAGGATAGATTTTGTGAAATTAGAAGAAATCTAAGAATGTGTTGTTTGGAAGAGTTATAGGAAGAAATCTGGACTAAATAAAGAAAAACAGAAGAGATTTAGTCAATTGAAGTGTGAAACTCAATCAACTAAGAGTATTCTGTTTTATTAGATTAAAAGAATTGATGGCTAAATGATAAAGGATTAAATTAATGAAATTTTTGTGCCTACCGGGTGGCAAAATAAAAAGGGAAAACTTGAAGCAGCAAACAGTAAAAGTATGAGAGGGAGTTCTGAAATTTGGGAAAATAAGGCATTTGTTAAGAGGGAGGCAGACGGTTTCTAAGTTAGAAACTGTCAATCACTTCTTAACCCTTTGATAACGGATTCTCTCAACCTTAGTAATCTCATTTGCTTTCCTTCTTCTTCTGAAATCAATCGAGAACCTTCATTTTGTCACATCTTGGAACCCTAAGTGAAAATCATCTTCAGAAATCGTAATGGCTAAGTCGACCCTACTCAAGGATTTGCTTGCAAAGAAAAAAGAGAAGAGACTAGCAGAAGAAAACCCCGAAGCTGAACACCCAAAAAAGAAACAAAAAGGGGCATTGAGTTTTGTAACAAAGAAGACTGGGAAAGAGTCTAAGAAAAAAAAACAAAAAGAGAAAAAGAAGAAGATCGAGAAACTGGGAAAAAAGAGCAAAGGAGAAAAAGGTACATCATCTGCTTCATCCCTAAAATTTAGGAACAAAATTCATGAAATAAGGTTTAGAAAAATCGAGAATGCTCTCATTACATGCGAGAAGCATATTGATTGGGACAGTTTCAGTGAAACCCCTGAACTCCAAACCAGACTAACATACTATTTTAATGAACTGAGGATTAATGAGTATAGCTCTTTCAAAGATAGGATGTCTAGTGCTAGCTTAGTTAAAGAGTTCTATGCTAGCATTGCATTTAGTGAGAGAGAGCTTGATGATTCAGAGGACTTTCAGAGGATAACCTGAATGTATTTTTGAATGGAAAAAAGTTCTTAGTCATAGCTTCAAATTTGAGTAATCTGCTAGGAATTGAAGGAGAAGATGAAGAGTTTGAAATGCCTGATAAGTATGATCCTGCTTTTGTGTGGGAAATTGTCACTGAAAAGAAAGAAAAATTCTCTTCAAAGAGCAATGCAGGACTGATCATTTGTCTACAATTTAGAATCCTTCATTACTTTATAGCTGTCAATTTGCATGGTAGGAGTGGTAGCTTAAGCTACATCAACTTTCAAGACCTTTGGCTGATGGAGTATGCATTCACTGGTGAAGTTCTGAACTTTGGACGGTTCATGTTTGAAAGGATGAGGGCAGCATGTAAACTGGAGAAAATCCATTTGCCATATGAGAATGTGATCACATCCCTTGTTAAGAAGAAAAGAGTATGGGCCAAGAAGTATGATATGGATATGGTCAAAAGTAGAGACCAACCAATATACCTAAGAAGCTTAATCAAGATGGGATACAAGGTGTACGGGGACACTTTCAGTAAGACCTCAAAGATTACTTCAGTACAAACTTAGCTAGAGGTAGCCCCCACACAACCAGAAACAATAGCCCCTCTTTTTTCCAATGAGGTTATGTTCAATCTGATGGTGAAAATGGATGCCAAGCTCATTGATCTAGGAGCAAGGCTTGTAAAAATTGAGGAAAAGATGAATGAGATTGAGGCCAGTTTGAAAGCAAAATCTAACATGCCAACTGCACCAACTGATGCTGACTCCTCTGCTACTGAAAGCATGGCACCAGAAAGACAAGGTGCTGAAGGATCAACCTTGCAACTAGAAGGATATGAATTTCAAGATGCAAGTCTTGATTTCCAAGCTGAAGGATCAGCCTATCAGAGTGCAAGCCCTGGTCATCATGACCTTGAACCAGAACTTGAAGAATCTCACAAAACCACCTTAGCAGAAAAAGAAACATCTGATCAAGGCACTGAGGTAGTTGGTTCACCACATTGTTTTCCTAAGCATCAACCTTCACCACAGCCTGAACAGGAAGCATCCCCTCTTTATTCTGATAAAGTGTCTATCATGAGACTTTTCTATCAGATAGTAAGAGAAGAGCAAACAGAAAAAAAGACAGCAGCAGCTTAAGCTGCCCAGGCAATGACCTCAGAACAAGTAGTACTAGAGAAAGGGAAAGACAAAGGAAAAGCAAAAGCAAAAGACACAGCTCCTGCATCTAAGCCTCAGCCATCTACCATGAGACAGAAGAAGACAACATGAAAATCAGTACCTCCAAGAACAAGGAAGTATTCAAGATTGGTAGAAAAAGCAAAATCACCTCCTGCAAGCATTCCTCAAGCCCCAATAGAAGTCTCTGATCAAGCAACTCCAAAGAAAGCTACAAAGACATCTCCTCAGCCTCATCAACAAACTCCTGAAGCAGCCTCTCAACCCCCTTTGAGACCACCCTCTCCTGTTCTCCTAAATCCTTGGTGGGAACAAACCATGTCCCCTGAATCTACACCATCTCCCTCTAAGGATTGATACCTCAGTCCCCTCCCTGATGATGACAAAAATGGGGAGTAGTAATTACAAGAAAAATAAAAAAATATGAAGGTAGAGGTGTTGGACCTTTATGGAAAATATCAAGAAAAACAAAAAAATCCTAAGGGTAAAGGTACCAGACTTCTAGGATAGATAGGTAGCAAAAACAAGTCTATGGGTATTTTTGGAACAAATTTCTAATTACTGTTTTTGTTGGATATTTATGCCTCAAAGGCATTCAAACACTAAATCTTAATCTTGGCTAACTTTATGGATATTTATAATATGGTTGTTGATAATTGTTTGAAATGCTTGAACTTTGAAAATGATATTTATGGCATTATGAAACATGGCTAGAAATTTTCTGCTGACATCTGTGAAATCCTGCTGCAATTTTCTGGTGTTGTGCTAATATTGAATAAATATGCTGATAAACCTATTTTGACATGATAATGCAAAGTTAAATATGTGTTTGAGTACATATGGATGATGATTTATAATAGTCTACTGGTAAATGATGGTTTGAATGAAATCTGGAGCTAACATGATGAAATTTGGAAATTACAAGCTATTGATAGAAATCTGCAAAAGTAGAAAATCTGATAAAATCTGTCAACATGCCATTTGGTCTTAAACTTGCATATATGAACATTTTCTATCAAAAGCAAGTATGTACAATGTCACTAGGAATATAACTAAGATAGGAACTTGCTGGAATAAGATGAAACATATGCACACACTTAGGGGGAGCATGAACTTAGGGGGAGCAATCCTCACTTTCTGCAGAAATGTAAAAAAGAGTTAAAAAGACACCATGTTGTTAACCAAGGGATATTTTGTCATCATAAAAAAAGGGGAGATTGTTGGCTCAATTAGTTTTTGATGATAATAAAACATTCCCATGTCATTTGTGTCTAATATTTCTAACTAAGTGTGCAAGGGAAATAACTACAAAGAAACAATATTTCAATCTTCCTAATGAGCACTTAAAGATATGATTTGGATAAGGAACAAGGATGATCATTGTAAAGGAAGTCCCCTGATATGACAAGGAAGATCATTGGTTGAACAAAGGTCAAAGTGGAGAAGTGGAAGGCTGAAGCCTGGTGAGAAACAAAATCGAGTTAGTCGATCAAGAAAATGGGGTTAGTCGACTAAGCGCTCTCTGGAATCTGCTTCTGAAATAGAATCAATTTAGTAGACCAAGGGAAAAATTTTAGTCGACTAAGTATTCTCTGAAATTTGCGTCTGAAACAGAATCAACTTAGTCGACTAAGGGAAAAATTTTAGTCGACTAAGTGCTCTCTGTCTGCAACACTCACCAAGTCACTATAAAACAGAATAACATCTAGAATTGTCCTCAAACTGTTTCTAACGGTCATAAATATCCCAACAGCCATTAGACAAGCTTCTTCAACTATAAAATGATCTTCAAATGCCAAGGAACTAACTTTTGATAACTCAAGAGAACTTTGAGCACACTTTGGCTTCACATAAAAAGACACCATCATATTCAAGCCAAAAAGAGTAGCAAACCTGAAAATCCTTTGTACTTTTCACTGAACCTCAACGTCTATTCTTTGTATTTGTGTTTAGCACTCAAACTTGTACCACTTAGATCAACCGTGTGATCACTAGGTACTTTCTTTTTTCCATCTTTGTATTCTTAGAGTGAGTGTTTCACTCTAAGTGTTTGCATCAAGCAAGGTTTGCTTGGATGCTTGTGGGTTCTAGTTTAGCTTGTGAAAAACTAGAGATAGGTTATGGTTGAGCCTTGAAAAACCACATTGGAGTTTTAGTTTAACTCGAGAAAAACTAGTGATAGGTTGTGGTTGAGCCTTGAAAAACCACCTTAAGGTTTTAGCTTAGCCCATGAAAAACTAGTGTTAAGGTTGTGGTTGAGCCTTGAAAAGCCATTATAAAAAGCTTGGTGGAAGTTTGTGAATTCCATCATTTTAGTGTTTTGTTTGAAAATCCTTGGTTGGATAATCAATGTAGTGGATGTAGGTCTTGGACCGAACCACTATAAATACTTTGTCCATTGTCTCTTTTGTTTTGCCTTCATTGTTTTGAGATTAAATCTTAATTCCACCAAAAAAGCCGAGATAATGCTATTCACCCCCTTCTAGCACTCACTTTGAGACCAACATTTCATGGTTAACATAACCTTATTTTAAGAAAAAAATTTAAGCATTTTCTTTGACATTTAAATAAAAGGAATACATAACATTTCAAGATTAAAATAAAATGAATTAATGACTAAGAGACTAGTTTGATAAGGCTTATAGCCTTGTAAGACATTAGGATTTATTTTAGTTTTTGTTATGAAATATAACTTGAAAGAACAATTATGGGAAAAAAATATTTAAAAGGAGTAAGAAGATCATATTTGAAAGTATGTTTACAATTGAAGTGAGGAGTCTATTTATATGTTAATAACCTTTTATCTAGATAAAATTTACAAAATAAAGATGATACTTAAAAAGTTTGATTTGGATGGATTAAATCCTAATCTTAATATAATATAATCGGAATCCAAATCTTTATATACATAATCAAATATAAAAGTTCACATCAGATTACACTTTAGTATCTGGCCTGCTAGGCTGTTTAGCCTGTCTCGATTGTTTGGCCTAGTCTGATTTCTTGGGCCGTGACACAATCGACATTCACACATATTCATAACGCTATCCCTTGAATGTCTATTAATAATATGTCTCGTTAAAACCTTACTAAGAAAAAATCTTATGAAAAAAATCCGAATGAAGGAAAAAGAGTACATATTTCTTTTCAAGAATATACTTTTAAAATATTGCCTTATTACAAACCTTACTAAGAAAAACCTAGTAAGAAAAAAACCTTAATGAAGGAAAAGAGTATAGTGCGCATTTAACTATTCTTGGTAATTGCATTATTTAAGATCTTTAAAACAACACATTCTAATCTTTTATACTAATTTTTCCAAATGTTGCAATAGGAAGGGCTTTGGTGAATAAATTTCCTAGATTGTCATTTGAACGAATTTGTTGAACACTAATATCACATTTTTCTTGGAGATAATGAGTGAAGAAGAATTTTGGTGAAATATGTTTTGTTGTATTACCTTTAATGTATCCTTCCTTTAACTGTGCTATGCAAACAATATTATCCTCATATAACATTGTTAGAATTTCCTTCTTAATTGACAATCCACATGTTTCTCAAATATGTTGAGTTATAGATCTTAACTAGACACATTCACGACTTGCCTTATGAATTGCTAAAATTTCTACAAGGTTAGAAGAAGTAGCAACTATAGTTTATTTTACAAAACACCATGAAATAGCCATACCTTAATATATGAATAAGTAACCTATTTGGGATTGAGTTTTGTGTGGATTAGATAAATATTCTACATTTGCATAACCAATTAAATTTAATTTTAATCAATTTGAGTAATATAAGCCCATGCCTCTTGTTCCTTGGCGACATTGAAATATATGTTTAATTCCATTCCAATGTTATTGAGTTAGAAAAAAACTATATCTTACTAATAAATTTAAAGCAAATGATATATCGGTCGTGTATTGCTAGCAAGATACATTAATGCTTCGATTACATTAAGATGTGGTACTTCAGGATCAAGAAGTTATTCATCATCCTCACAATGTCGGAAAGGTACACTTTCACATCTAGTGACCTTATAACCATTTGTGAACTCAATGGATGTGCTTTGTCCATATAGAACTGTTTTAGCATTTTTGATATATAATTTGAATTATGGAAAAAAAATCCATTTGTCAAATATTCAATCTGAAAACCCAAATAAAATTTTGTTTTTCCAAGGTCTTTCATCTCAAATTCTTTTTTTAAGTAATCCACTGTTGGTCCCAAATAAATGTGCTAGAGGGGGGTAAATAACACTTTTTGGCTCTTAGATAGATAAGGGAATAACTTAAAAGGCAATAAAAATAAAAATAGAGTACACAACGTGCAGCAATTTAGAGTGGTTCGGTTCAAGACCTATATCTGCTACTTTGATTGTCCAACCAAGGATTTTCAAAACCAATCGCTAAAAACAGTGAAATTCACAAGATTTCACCGAGCTTTTACAATGGCTTTTACCAAGCTCAGCCATAAGCTTTAATAGTGATTTTTCATGGGCTTAACCAAAACCCAAAGTGGTTTTTCAAAGGCTCAACCACAACCTACAACAATGGTTTTTCACGAGATCAACCAAAACCCAACAACTAACTTTTCAAGGCTAAGTTAGAACCTTTACACACAATCAAGCAATCCAAGCTTGAATAAATCCTTTACAATGACTTCCTCACTCTAAGTGTACAAGAAGAAAAGAAATAAGTGTGTACCTATGATCATAAAGTTGATTTAGGTGGTACAAAGTGAAGTGCTTATCTCAAATTAGATGATAGGAGTGAAGTGCAATAAAGGTGTAAAGGATTTTTGCTATTTTAGAGCTCTCTTTCACTTGAAAGCCTTCAATAATGTCAAAAAGTATTTCTCTAGCCGTTGGAAGTCCCTTTTATACTTGAGAAATAGGTTTTGATGAGTGTTAGGCAGTTTTTGACTGTTGGGAACAGTTTTGTACCAAATATGACAGTTAATCTATCTTTCAGTGCTTAGTTCAAATTTTCAGACAGAATGCTCTTAGTCAACTAATGTATGTCTTAGTCGACTAAGTTGTCATTATCTCTTGGTCGCAGTTTCTAACAGTGAGCACTTAGTCAACTGTCACGACCCAATTTCCCGGGTCATGACCAGCACATAAGCCTAATGAGCATAGCTCACCAATCCCAAGCAAGCCTATTCCATTTATTTTTTCCAAATACTTTATCAACTAATAAGGCCATATGTATTCTCAACCAGTATTAAAATAGCCAATCCACGATGGCATTATCAACAACAAAATACATGTACTATTCCGACATGTATTTTAGCAATTTACATTGCATACACATATTCACAACAAAAGGACTCATAAATTTCAAGCGAAGACATTACAAAAAAAGATGTGCTATTGAATGCCAGACGCATACCCAGGAGACGAGACTATCCGGACTCCTCGATCTAGGATCCAACGGTCTCTTGATCTGAAAACATGAAATTTTCAAAACTGTGAGTACGAAACTCAGTGAGCAAACATTAGAAGGGAACAAGCAATATCAACTAGGAAATTTGATAATCATGATGCATCGATTGAAAACGAGACAGTTTTTTTATCTAACTAATGTTTAAACCCTTTCCACTTAACCTAGAATTTATTCTAGCCAGATAGCAAAATTGACGATTATCATACCAGATAGCAAGAATGCCTTCCCGCTGCAATGAAGCATAATCATAACCCGTCACTGAACGAGGGTTTCGCTCAACTGTATGAGGGTTTCGTGTTAAACCCTTTTTCCTCAATTTAAAACAATTCACATACCATACAATCACACATATATACACAAGGTCATGAGCAATCATATACACCGCCAAATCTTCACTGTCCTTGGTGGTAAAAGAGACATTTATCAAAGCACTTGCAGGTGTTACATATCACCGTCCCTGCATGCCCCTAGACGGAGAATCACGCTTCACCAAAGTTCACGCATGAGAATTTTCAGGAATTATGGGCGTTATGTGTCGTCGTCGCCACTTTGCTCAAATATGAGTTTCTAAGAATCGTGGGCGCTACGTATCGCTGTCCCCACTTTGCACACCATTACAGGCATGTGCATTTCCCACTCCATACATGCATGATTACATCAAGTTCACATAATTTCTTAACAATACATGTAAGCATCACATAAAGGTTCACAATTTCAGCACAATCAATTTCATATCAATAAAGATAATATTTCACGAAAAGCTTGTTCCCATGGTACCCGTTCTTTTTAAAGAAGGTTGAATAAAATCATTCAAGCATTTTATTCCAATACGTTCATATTTCCCAAAACCATTTTGAAGTGCAAATTCACTCACAGGTTTTTGGGAGTCGAATTCGAGCACTTCGACTGCTAATCCTCGGGTGTAATTTTCTTGCCTTTATCAGAGGGCTCACCACCTTGACAAATGGCACAATAATTTAATCACTATATTCATGTTAATTGGGTATTAAATTAACCTAATTTCTATATGGATGCATAAAATACTCGGTTAACCGCTTAAACGTGGTGTTGACCTAATTTAGTCGATTACTCGATAAATTAGCCAACGCGTCCGATTTGACTCCAAATTGCTCCATTCTTTTTCTAATACCTCAATTCATCAATTATCAGTTGATTAACACAAAATTCAGCTTAATTTCCTTTTCATTGCTTCATAGAAAAATTCAGCTATAATGAGGCATTATCACTAAAATTTTTCCTACATCAATTTCTCACCATAATTAATCAATTTCTAACCCATCTCACTTGAAATGAAATCATTTCATTTCACACACACTCCATAAGGCATTCAGTCATGGAAAATTGGTGGGAAAAATCATTTTTTTTCTTGTTGTTTTGCTTACTAACATGCTAAACTAACTAAATTCACTAACATAACTAAAAATCAAATCAATCTAACATCATTTCTCCCATCATACCCATTTGTTCAAAATTGAATTCATCATGAAATCATGCTTCTCAACCATAGAAAATGAAAAGAAATACATGGGTATTGTAGATCTTAGGCAAAAGTGAAGAAATTCTACCTTTTTCACTTGATTTTCCTTAAAAATCACACTTTTTCTTGAATTTTTGGCTAGGTTTTTGGTTTTTCCTCTTTGTTTTCTTTTCTTCTTGCCTTGTTTCCCTGTTGGCCAAATATGGTGAGAGAAAATGGAGTTTATGGGCTATTTTTATGGTTTAATAATAAAATAATGTGGCTTGCCACATGTCACATGCTTATTGGTCCAAAATTTTAATTATTTGACTTTTTACTTAAAATTGTCCACCACAATTATTCTCATATTTATCCATTCCCTCTATGAATAAAATCCTTTAGTCTTGACAGGTGTTGGGGGCGAAAAATTATCGATTTACCCTGAGGGTGACAAAATTACCATTTTGCCCCTATGCTCTAAAAATATCAAAAAATTAAATTTATCACTGCTAAACCTCATATTATACTCCATATAATTATTCTTGGTCAAATATAATAAAATATTTTATAAAAATCTCTATTTTGTCCTTAAATGGCATAATGACTGTTTTACCCCTAGTCGGTCAATATTCCCGATCAACTCCAAACCAGACTTCAAACTCCAAATTACCATTTTAAATGATTATGTGGGTTTTAGAATTCTCAAATTTCTCTTAAAATTTCTATTTGAACTAGTTCGAGACTAGATTTAACTTGGTTGTACCACTCGGTACAATATCGTCTTTTAACTAGCTTGACAGGGTCTCACATCAACTAACCCACTTCTTGGTCGACTAAGTTGGTTTTATCTCAAAGTCCAAATTTCTAGCAGCAAGCTCTTAGATGACTAACTCATTTCTTGGTCGACTAAGTTGCTTCTGTTTCTCACATATTCTTGAACCCGTTAACTTCCAATTTTGAATTTTAGCTAACTAATACCCTTTAAAATTCGACTAAGAGACTTTTTTTTTGTTGATCAAATGTGGCTCCTTGTTTATAGGACTTTTGGAATGTGCCTTTGAATGGTTTAATTATTATTTGCATATAAATCTTATCCTACACACTCTAGTGGAAATATTAGACACAAATGAGTGGGAACATTTTATTACCATCAAAAACTACTAGAGTCAATGATCTCTCCTTTTTTGATGATGACAAAACATTCCTTGACTGAAAGCACAATGTCCATTTGTTCATTTTGGCTCTGCACAAAATGAGTGTATGTTCCCCCTTAGTGTGTGTATATTTTTCATTCTTTCCAACAGGTTTTTATTTATGTTATATAGATAGTGACATTGTATATTTTAACCCTTGACAGAAAAAATATATATATGCCAACTTATAGAGCAAACTGCAGGAGATGACTAGTTGACAGAATATTATCAGTTTTTCAATTAATTATCTGTCAATAGCATATTGTTTCCAGATTTCAACTAAAACATCAATTTTCCAACAAATACTTCATGACCATCATCCATGTATGTTCACAAACACATTCCATTCAATATCATGACAGAAATCGGTCATCAACATAATAGCTAAACATAAGCACTTCTGAACATTAGCAAAGACTCAATAGCAGAAACTTAATAAAATATTCAACCATTAACAGCCAAATAACATAAACATATTAGCATCCCATTTTTCATATAAAAAAAAACATAAACAATAAGATTTAAGATAAAAAAACATAAACAACAAGATTAAATCCAAGTGTTCAATTGTTAGTAGGGCAAAAACAACAGAAAAATAAAAGATAACCAATAATGTTCCTAAATTGCCTCTAGTTCAGTTCTACTTCATTTCTCCCTAGAGTTTCTGGTACCTTCACCCTAACATTTTTTTTTATTGTTTTGTTTTGCTGGTTCCTTCTCCCTAACAATTTTTTTTAATTTTCCCCTTTTCTTTTGCTTTCTACTTCTCTCCCTTTTTTTCATCATCAAAGTCTTATGTCTTCTTAGGTATTAGATGGTGAAGATTCATCAGTACAATACTAGACATTGAGGGGCTCTGGAGAAGGTTAAAGTGGTGCTTATTATGGTGATGGTTGAGGTTGTGATTTTTGTGGGTAAGGTTCAGGTGAAGATTTGTTAGAAACTTTAAATGGATTCTGAAGAGAGGAGATGGTTATTGTTTTAGTTTTCTCTACTAGCTGAGACGATTTTCTCTTTTTAAGGAACTTGGTCTTGGTGGCCATGGTCTTGATGCCCTTTCTAGGTGGTTTGGATTTTGCTGGTGGAGCTACAATGGCTTTTTCCTTTTCTTTCCCAAAATGCCCTCAATAGTAAGAGTTGGTCTAGATGTAGTTTGTTGAGCTTTTACTGCTTTTTTGTCAACTTGCTCCTTTTAAACCATTTGGTGAAAGAGGCCCATGATTGAAACGTCACCAGATTTAGGAGGAAATGGTTGAAATTCTAGCTGAGGTTGAGGTTTAGAGGGAGGATTTTATCAATTGAGCTAAGTACCTCAGTGCCTTGGTTAGAGTCATCTTTGTTCAGTGGCTCAAGAGAGGGGGGTTTGCTTGGTTAATTAATTTCAGGTTCATGACTCTCAACTTGGAGGGTTGAACCCTCAACACCTTGTCCTGTTGGTGCAATGCTTAGAGTGGTAGAGGTATCTTTAGCAGCAAGTTCAGATGGCATTTTTCCTTTTTTTTTAAGTACATTTTCCAATTAAGTCACTTTCTCCTCAATTTTTTACAACCTTACTCCTTGTTCAATAAGCTTTCCATTAATTCTCATAAGCAAGTTGAAGATCACGTTATTAGAGAATTGAGAAGGTGCTGCCTCTAGTTGAGCAGGTAAGGAAGATTCTTTTCCTAGACCAGCCTTGGGGGTTTTAATGAATCTTTCTCCATCAAGTTTATACCTCATTTTAGGCAAACTTCTAAGGTAAACGGCTTGGTCTCTACTCTTTACCTTGTCTGCTTCATATCTAGTGTCAAGCCTAGCCCCAAAATGTCTGCCATATCATTTATGTAATTGACATCACACCCGAACACTTGAATGTCTCGGGAAAATAGTTAAAAGTCAATATTGTACCTAGTGGTACAATTAAGTCGATTTAAGCCTCGAACTAGTTAAAACATGGATTTTAAGATGAAATTGAGAATTTCATAGTCCAAGGATGACTTAAAATGGTGATTCGGAGTTCGATGGCTGATTTGGAGTTAATTGGGAATTTTGACTACTTAAGGGTAAAATGATAATTTTACCACCCGAGGACAAAATGGGAATTTATAGAAAAAATTTTGACCACATTTGATCAAGATTGATTATTTGGAGTATAACTTGAGGTTTAGTAGTGAAAAAAATTTTAATTCCTAATATTTTTGGAGTACGGGGGTAAAATGATAATTTTGCCACCCTAGGGATAAAATAGTAATTTTACACCACCAGCACTTGTCAAGACCAAGGAATTTATTTATTATTAGTGTGAATAAATATGACACTTGTGTGATGGAGAAATAAAGAGAAAAAGATAAGAATTTAAAGTTATGGACCAATTAAAGCATGCAATGTGTCAAACCTTTATTATTTTATTATTTTCCTTATAAAAAGCATAAAAATCACCCTATTTTCCCCCATAATGGTCGGCCAAGCAAGAACAAAGAGAGGAAAGAAAGAAGAAAACCCTAGGTGGAGAAAATCAAAGAAAAAGTGTGAAAATTCAAGAAATCAAGCTAGGTAAGGCGAAATTTCTTTACTTTTACTTGAGATCTACAATACCCGTGCCTTATTTTCTCATTTCCATGATTGAATTGCATGCTTTCATAATGGATTCAAGGTTGGCCGAATGGGTATGGAGAGAGAATAATGTTGGAATTGGTTTGATTTTGAGTTATGTTAGTGTTTTCGGTTAGTTAATGACATGTAATATGAAAACAAGTGAAGAAAATCACATATACTTTGGTATCCTTCAATGGCTGAATGTCCCATGTTGTGTGTGGATGATGGATTGATTTTGTTTCAAGAGAAATTGGTTAGGAAATGATGAATTATGGTGAGAAAATTAAGTAGAAAGAAATTCAGTGTTAATGCACCACAATGACTGAATTTTCCATGAGGTAATGTGAAGGTTGTGATGCTGAATTTTGTGTAAATTGACTGGTATTTAGTGATTTGAAGAATTGGAGAAGAAATGGAGCAATTTAGAACTAAATTGGATGCGTTGGCTAATTTATCGGGTGATAAATTGAATTAGGTCAACACCGTAATTTAACGGTTACCCGAGCATTTCATGCATTCATATAGAATTTAGGTTAATTTTATACTGAATTAGCACAATGTAGTGATTGATTGAGTGTGCAATATGTCTAGGTGGTGAATCCCCTAGCAAAGGCAAGGAAATTACATTCGAGGGTTTATAGTGGAAGTACCAGACGGTTTTCGAAAACAGTGACTAAACTTATTATCGCCTTAATTATCTAGAGTAATTTTTACTCAATTTGATGATTTTGTGAAAAATTATTTTAAATGGTGAATTTCTTGATTTATGAGAAAAAATATGAATTTATAAAATAAATTGAATTTTTATAAATTGATTTGAAAATTGAATGTTGGATTTAAAACTAGAGTAATTGGAGACCACATGATTTATTGTAAATTATGATTTGAATCAAATGGCTTATGATATTATGGCATGATTGGCTAAATTGTTATTGTATTGAAAAATGTGAATTGTCTGCTTGTATTGATAAATTGCTTAGCAATGAAATTGCCATGCCATGCAATTGTGATTTTATTGTTATAGTGGGATTTATTCTACACTGCAGTGGCGGGCTTCCGTGGACTAGCCTATTAGAGGGGCACGGTAAACCCGGCTAACTCTTACTTCGATTGGAGAGGCGCGTAAGGTATCTCCCCGGGTGAGGTTTGAGTTCACTTCACGCCTAACCACCACGTGGAAGTGAGACTCAGCCAATGCCAAGGAACGGCTGTGTTTTGAAAAATTATGAAATTTTTACAACCTTGGCGGACTCGAGCGAATGCCCTCGTACAAGGTATCCTCGAGTACAGGTTTTGGCATAAGCCAAGTTTTAAAGAAAATCATAAGCCTTATCAATTATTTGGGTGAAATGAATTTACTCTAACAAATTTAAATGAATTTGCATGATACGAAACCCTTCTGGTATGGACAGTTTTCATCGTCTCCTATTACTCGCCTTTAGATATTTTAGGTGATATTTGTTTACTCACTGAGTTGTGTAAATTCACCACCCTCTTTTCTAACCATTTTAGGCCCAAGATAGCTTGTAGATAGCAGATATCGTCAAGGATCACAGTTGGCTTTATTACTTCAAAAACTATAGGTTCACAGCTTTTGATGCTTTTGGTTAGTCGTGGGCCCATGTGTCAGTGTAAATTAAATTTTATACTTTGGTTGCCTGCATTATAGTATGTAAGAATATATTTAGCTTTTATGTTGCGAAAATTATTTACCAATAGCTTTATAAAAATTATTTTATTGAATATTTTTATTATACTCAAATAATTACAATTTTATTTCAAACGAACATTTTAGACTTCTAAATTTATTTTTAATAAAGAAATATGTGTTTTCTACTCACTTATTACATTTTAAGCCGGTTTCTAGAGTTTCGATGAAAAATGAGGAAAATGCCCCTATGAGTCAAAAAATAATATTGTAATGTTTTGATTTAGAAATGTCTTATAATTCTTTGAGTTATGATATTTAATAACTATCGCTCACTGGGGAAGTGCGAAAGCTGATGCTAAGCCTTGCGGGGTTCCGGTCGACATTCCGGGTAATGAGTGCCAATCGAGGCATCGCAACGATTGTCACGGACTCAATGGGAGTTTCGGGTTGTGACATCTAGAACTCTAAATACCTTTCTTCTGCACCAGGGATGTTATAATATTTCCATAAGGCAAGTTTATCTTGTTTCCTCTGTAGGCATTTCTCATCCTTTCAATCATAAATCGACCTACGTTGAGTGGAGTACCGTTAAAGGCATGCTCCATCAACCATAAGTCTTGAAGACTAATGTAGCTTAAACTGCCACTTCTGCCATGAACATTAGCGGCAATAAAGTAATACAATTTTTTGATTTGTGGGCTTGTGATCAACCCATCATTACTCTTAGATGAATATTTCTTTTTCTTACCAGTAATCACTTCCCATAAGGATGATGGGTCATAATTCTTTGAAAACTCAAACTCACTTTCTTCACACTCAATCTTAAGCAAATTTCCTAGGTCATCAGCAGTTATAGTAAATTCCATACCATTCAAAAAGACGTTTTGACTATGATCAATGTAATCAACCGAATCCTCAAGTTTATCCTTGTCTGTTACTATGCTAGCGTAGAATTTTTTCACTAAACTTGCATTATAAAACCGATTCTTGAAAATACTAAATTCCTTCAGTTTTAATTCCTTAAAGTAATCTGATAGAATTGTATGAATTTTTTGGATTTCATTGAAGCTATCTTAGTCTATGAATTTACCACATGTCATTAGAGCATTTCAATATTCTTGAGCTTATCTTCATGTGCTTTATTCCTAAATTTAGAGGATGAGATTTTACCTTTCTTGGAGGAACTTTCTTTCTTTTTCTTCTTATTTGATTTGTGATTCTTTTTGGTCAGTGTTTTTCTAGTTTCCCTGATTTCAGAGGTGTGCTGAATCTTTTTCTTTTTCTTCTTCATTTCGGTTGGTGAACTTTCCTTCAAGGGCCGCTTCTCCTTTTTCTTTTGTAAAGCTTCTTTAGATTGTCTCGATTTAGCCATTTGGTATAAGAGGATTGTTGACTTAGGGTTTCAAAAGTTTAAGAGGAGAAGGTTACAAATTCAGGTGGGTCGGTTTCAGGGGAAAGAAAATATAGAGATAATAAGTTGAGAGCAGTTTAATTTTCTAGAAAAAAAAAACACTATCTACCTCACCTTATTTAAATTCAATAAGTAACTTCCTTCTTTTAAAATTTGAAAATTTCCCTCTAAACTTAGTTATTTGCTTAGACGGTTTTTCTTCCTTGTTTTGTCACTTGGTAAACATTTTTTTTTCATTATTTTATTCCTCTTTTCCTTAGTTGATTGAGTCTTATTAAGGGGACAGTATGCTTTTAGTTGGCTAAATGCGTCTCTTAGTCAACTAAATGCCTACTGTTTTATGAGATAGAACTCAATAATTTCCTAAAGTTCCTGCACACTAACCATACCTAAAATTCTTCTAATCTAACAGAATCTTTCCTCATTTAGAGGTTTTGTCAAGATGTCAGCTAGTTGTTGAAGAGTACTCACAAACTCAATTTTAATGTCACCTTTCATTACATGATTTCTAACAAAATGATGCCTAATCTCTATATGCTTAGTTCTAGAATGCTGCACAGGATTCTTAGAAATGTTGATTGCACTTGTATTATCACAATATATTGATAAGTTATGCATTGATACTCCATAGTCTTTTAGTTGTTGTTTAATCCATAAGATCTTAGCACAAACGTAAAATACATTTCAAGAATTGTTCCTAGATTAGCATTTGAATATTTCAATTTTCAAGAGAAGATGTTTTCTATATATGTACATGAAAATCCAATCAGATTAACAGATTCAGGCATTAATGAACAATTTCTCATATTTCTATTTTGTCATTGTAAATACATGAGAATTTATGGAATCAACATGAGCGCCATGCTTGAGAATAGATAGATTTATGCCATCAAAAAGGATTTCCCATTTTTCAACAAGTTTTACAATTTTAAGAACATGTACTTGCACCAAATGATTATGAGAGTGTTCACAATGCAAGTTTTTAAGAGTCAAGAATCATCTTTAACAAGGAAATTCAGGGAAGAAAATATTGTAATGGACAAGAAGTAAAATAAAAAGACATTTTGAAACTCAAAACATGTCCATTTTGGCTTTAGAGCACTCAAGAGTTGACTACATATCCCTAGGGTCCACTTTCTATCATTCCAGTAGCATTGTTGCATTTTGTTCTCCAATAGTCTACTAGCTATGCTTAACGGTCAATTATGCTTGATTCGTGCATATTGAAAAGCCAGAAAAAGGTGCAAAACATGCAATGTTCCAAGGTATAATGATCTCAAAACATGGATTTGTGTGAGAACAATTTAGAATTTCATTTCAACCATGTTTGGAACATCATTTTGGACATGTATGATCAAAGATTCTTCAAGAAAAACATGTGAACTCAAATTTTGGCTTTTATTGCTCATTGTTCACAAGTGCAAAAAAAGTTGAAATTCTCATTTGAAGAATCATGCCTTTAATATACTCAAACATATTCAATTTACAACATGATGCGTGACTATGACTTATAACATGTGCTACAAGCATTTAAACAATGTTCAAACATAATAAGCATCAAATTTAGCATTTTCTACAATTTTTCAAAGTATGGACGAAAATGCCCTTGAGGTTATTCAAGTATTCATTTGCAACAAGATCAAGTTATAATAGCACTTTTAACAAAAGGCACACTTGTTGAAATTTTATATCATTGAAATCATTTTAGCCTTAAGTATTACAAGAAGATTTGTTCCTTTGCTTGAAAAATGCCCATCAATGCCAAATTAACACACTCAAGGTCATGCTTAAGAAATCCTTTTCAATCAATTTCACCAATCATGAGAGAAATACCAAGCAAAATGGGATTTAGGCAATTCATGTATCAAATCAATTTTGCTCAACCATGCTATATCATAAAAAAAAAATGAATCAATTTCAATCAATGAGGATAAAATGATTTTGCAAAAAAAAAAAATTCAATTGATAAAGATTTAATCTTTCATTGCAAACTTTTTAACTTGAAACATTCAAGATTAGACTTGCTTTTGTGAAAAATCATGAGCTAAATGTCACTCAATTTTATTTCATTATGCTCTAAATGATTTATGAAATATGTAATGGACATAATGAATTATGGGTAGCGACCGGGGAGAGATAAATTCAAACCAACGTATTGTGAATAATCAAAACTTTAAAATTCTTCTACATCACTTCCGTTGGACATTATCTGTATAAGATCTCGATCTTACAAATTATATCATTAATCTTAGTCATACCTTCATCAAATCATTCTTGAATCATCAATTATGCATGTCTACATAGCCCTCCACAATTCCTCTACCGTGATCTTTATCATATCTCCCGACACTTGAACATTCATTCAACCATTGACTACCGGTCTACTTCTCAATCCATATTTGTTTCGATTTACATACTTCCATACCATTTTCATTCTCGTATCTCATTTGCTTGTGGGTTATGAGCCCACCACGTTTCCGCTGCGCCACTCTGATATCTAAAAATTTAATATAAATTTCACTCAAGTGTCCCTCGACATTATCATTAATACTCAATGTCAACCTTGAGCTATTCATACACTAATAACTACAATCCATTATAATTCCATCAACCCTTCATTAAAAGCATTCGCTTATAACATTTCCAATAATTGTTCATGTCTCAGGTGGCATCTCAAACCCAGACTACAACAATCAATTCTCCTCATTTAATCACTACTTATGATTACACAGGGTGGTTTTCTAAGAAAATAGTTTATGAAGCTTCTTGCTTATAATCGGTGCTGCAGTCACTGATTATAGACAAGACTCTACATCGACTCCACTACTCCGCTATTTGACACAAGAATCCCTAGGACTTACTAAACCTACAGCTCTGATACCACTATGATTTTTCCCACCCTTTAGGGCATGGTGGCATCCAAGGGTACTTATCAAGGCACTCTGCAAGAGGTGCACTTCACCCTGACCAACCCCTAGGGCAGTCCCTTCCCTCATCTTCCAAGCTCCTGGGCAGAGAGTTATACTTCGCCACAGATCATATGCGAGAGTTCCCAGCAATAGGGTTATTTTCCCTCTGCTCTGATACCATTATTGTAACGACCACTCCCCGGTCGCTACCGGCGTCCGAGACTTCCAAGAAAAACCCGCCAAGTCTCGAACAAGCTTGTCTCGAATCCCTCGTTAATCCATTATATTCACTCATCATATAATATTGATGTTTCAACTATCAAATTAAATCTTAAATATAAAAATCAGTACAATTTTTTTTTGTTGATATATACCCAAAAATATAAAATTTTCAAATTAATACTTATATAAAGATTTAAAATTCATTTACAACTCAATAAATAAAATACTATGACTTAACCTCTAGCAGCTAACAGGTACAACGGAGCGACTTAGGATAAAATGCTAGAAGATAAACCTTTGATCTCTAAGGTTATATCTCCAAATGTACTTCTCAACAGTGTTAGCTATTTACGAACTATCTTGAGCCTAAAAAATGTATAGGAAAAAGGGTGAGATTATGAAATCCCAGTAAGTAAACAACTACCATCAAAAGCATCTAAAGCTGAGTAGATGGAGACACTATAAAAATGTTATATCATAAAAATATTCATAACTCAAATTTTGTTCCGATCCATACCAAACAATTTCTTAAACTTGGCCCCTGCCAGAATCATTCTCGCAAGTACTTTCGTCAAGGTATCCTACTGAGACAGCCAAGGCTGTTAAATGTCCCATACCCATAACCATGTTTTCCCATCTAACACACATTCGTTCCTTGGCGTTGGCTGAGTCTCACTCTCACGTGGTGGTCCGAATGTGAGGTGCACTCAAATATTACCTCAGGAGATACTTCATCCATCATCTCCCCTTGGAGGTATGTATATAATTGATTGGGTTACCGTGCCCCTCTCATAGGCAGTCCATGGAAACCCCCACCACTGTAGTGACCATTTAATATACCACTAGACCCATAAAATTTTCAGTAGCATAATATGGCGAATAAAATTTTATCCAGTCTACCAAGACCAAACCAAAATTATTTATATATTTCATGCCAAACCCCAAAAATTTAGCCATCATGCTACCATAGTGTTATAAGCCACAATTTCAATAGCATATAAAATTATAAATTTAACCCAGTCTCCATATACTCAATTTTCCCCGAAAATAATATTTGATTTCAAAACCAATATAAATCTCACTTTTATTAACATACATTTTAATTGGAAAACATAATATTTTATGATTTAAATCCACCATTCAATAAAAGCATCAACAAATATAATTACTTTAGATATTTAAGATGATAAATTGTCCACTCACAATATTAGGAGTAGAGATACTTCTATTCTCGGTCCACGGGTGCAGTCTTCTACCCGTACCAAATGGCTCACCACCTATCCACAAATAACTGAGCGCGTCGATAATTACGCGCTAAATCGATCCCTAACTTTAAATAGCGAGATATTTCATCATTATTTTTATACGCGTATAATTATTTTCATTTCTTGATCATGTATTTCGCTCGGCTTATCTCCTCGATAAACGTTCCATTAAACTTTTTCCATTCCTCATTTTAACTATTGGACCTTGTCCATGAGCCTCTCAAAATTTTCTATTGGGCCAAGCCCATTTAATCTTTCCTATTGGGCCTTGTCAATTTTTTTTTCTTCATTGGGCCTTACCCAATTTTATTTCTCTTTTGGCCCACTTTATTTTTATTTTTCTTTTTCTTTCATTTTCATTTTTTTTCTTTTCTTTTTCTTTTTCTTTTACTTTTCTTTTTCTGTTTCTTTCTTTCTCTCCCACATCTTTTTCTTCTTCACAGTTTCCAGCCCGTGGCCTTCCTTCCATCGTGGCTTCTTCCTCCGTCGGTGGTGGCTCATTCGTCCTCTCCACCATGGCACCACAAGCTCAATTTCTTCTCTTCCTTTCCTCCTCTCAAAATCAGCTTCACAACCCTTCATAGTTCCATTTTTCTGCACTCAACAAATTTTAGCCATAATTTCAACAAAATTCCAACTCAATTTTCTACACTTTTTCATGTTAAATTTTCAGCAACTATTCATCATCATTTTCAGCCTTAAGTGCAAAATTTTTCAGCAACTAAAATCATTAATTTCTAACAACCAAAATCAGCTCTCTTACCTCCAAAAATTAGCTCTTTCTTTCCTCCAAAAGCTTGCAAAAATTCGACCTTTCTTCATCCCCCTTCACACCATTTTTTTCTTCTCTTTTCCACGGTGCTTCCTCTCTTAGTTTCTCTTTGTTTCTTCCATCCTTTTCTTCTTTCTTTGTTTGGCTGTTTCCTTTCTCTTCTATCTTCTTTCTTCCTTTATCTTTTTCCTCACCTTTTCTACCTTCCTTAGTCGACCTTATCTCTTCCTTTTTAGTTCTTTCTTTCTTTCTTCTTTTGCCTTGTTTAACCGACCTTCTTTGTTCTAGATGTTTCCTCCTCCTTTTATTTCTTTTGCTTTAACTATTCTTTCTTCTTTCCTTATCTCATTTCCTTTTGCCTTTTCTTATTTCTTTATTTGTTCTTTCACCTTTCTCATCCGTCACACACACTCACATTTCTTTTACTTTCTTTGTTTTGTTTCCTTTTTTCTTTTTTTCCATCATTTATTTCTTTTATTCTTTTCTTTCTTTTTTTTTCATGCTTATCTTATTCTCTCATTTCACCTTCTAAAAATTCATTTAAGATTTAATTAACTTAGGATTTAATTAGGCCTAAAAATGTAATAAGAGACCCAAAAATTTAATTATCAATCCTTACAATTTCCATTCCTAACACATTACATCCAGTTACTTTCCAATGTAATTTTCTCTATTGTAGAGACCGAACTGGGCAAAGTGATCTTCACCAAAGTTGTAGCTCTGTCTCTTAGCTTTCTAATGGTCTAAGAATTTTAGCAATCTAAGTTATGTAGCTTGAGATATGGCCAAAATACTAAAACATGTAGAAGAAAGTTTCTGAGTTTTTCAACACTTTGCTCTCTAAAAATTAAGTCCAATATTTTTAATTCCTATCCACACTTATTAAATTTCAAGTTCCTTCTATTCCTCTTCCTTCACACACACACACACACACACACACACATATATATATATATCAAAATATTGAGATTACATTCCAACGTGGTGTCACCATAATATTTAAATATTTACTTTACCGCGTGTACTAGATAAAAATCACGTCGTACGATTTTCATCTTTTTCCTTCAAAATTATTCTTTATTTCTTCTCCCCCACTTAAATTAGTCATATTTCCTTTTTCATGACTAATTTTCAATATTATATAAAATATTAATATTTTAATATTATTTTATTAAATAAAATATTATTTTATTTCAAAAATTTTCACTTGTCTCCTTTGGTCTCGAAACACATTGTTATGTCTGGGTTTACCTCCGAATCATTTTTTAACTCACTAATTCACATCAATTGATCACTTGTTTGATCAATAAAATTCTATTTATATCCAACTAAGGTACGGGGTGTTACATTATGTATATGCATGTTAAGGGTCATTTGCAAATATCTCACAATTATGTGCCAAAAATGCCCTTATAGCCATTCAAGCTTATAAGCAAGCATGCACATCCAATAAGAAAAAGTCACAAGTATTTTCATTGTGAAACAAACTTATTCAATTCATAAATCATTCTAAACTTAGAGGATGACAACATTTATCTCATATAAGCTCATTTTGCTTTAAAAGTACCAATCAAAATAGTCAAAACTTTCAAGCTCATTATTGACCATTTTAAACAATTCAAGCAAGTTCTAGAATGTAGATCAAGATTGTTCAAATGGTAGACTTATGTTAGGCACAAGGAAATCAAGAATAGTTTTTTTTTAACTTAATTTTCCTTGTCTTGGGCTACTTGAATAAGTGTGAGTGTAAGTCATCAAGAAAGTTCATATTTCTATCACATTATCCCACCTTTAATGTTTCAAAATTATGCTCAACAATAAATTTTCCTCAAAGAAGAAGTATGGAAATTATTTCACAAAACATGAGGAAATTTTATAGAAATAATTTTTCACAATCAAGCAATCTTGATAAAATAATTTTCTCTTTTCCTCATGATTCGAAAAAAAAAATCTAGAAAATGCTCTCAATTTGTAGCACTTTCGCCCGTTTCTTCATCTTCACAGCATGGCTGCTGGTCGGCCATCGAACCCCACTTCCCATCCTCTTATGCTGTTCCGTCTTTCTCTTTGCTGCATGGGACCGCCCAAGGCCAAACAGAACCAAAACTACCACAACTGCTAGTCAACAATGGTGGCTAAAAAACCTTTGACCCTTCTACCCAGCCACCAGCCTCTCTTAGGTTTCAAAAAGGATCTTTCCTTTCTATCGCTAAAGGACCCTTTGTTATTCCCTTAAATCGTGATCCCGTGATGTACAAAGACCGTCGACAGTAACCTTTTTTGAGGATGAAATCCGGATCCTAGCACAGCCATTCAACTTTTGCCTAGTTGGAAAGTTTACCCGTATGTCGAGAATGCAAGATATCAGAACTGCTTTTAAAAGGATTGGCCTTGCAAGAGCCTACGAGATCAAATGGATGGACTATAAACATGTTCTTATTCATTTATCTAATGATAAGGATTTCAACAGAATCTGGACTAGGCAGAACTGGTTCATTGCGAATCAAAAAATGAGGATTTTCAAGTGGACACTAGAGTTTGAAGCCAAAAAAGAATCACCAATGGTGCCTGTTTGGATTTCATTCCTAAATCTGAAAGCACATTTATATGAGAAATCCGCTTTGTTACTGATTGTTAAAATGATCGGGAGACCTTTATTCATAGATGAAGTAATTGCCAGAGGATCTTGACCGAGTGTGGCCCGTGTTTGCGTCGAGTATGATTGCAGAAAACTGCTTGTGGATTAGGTTTGGATAGTGACTCAAAACAAGGATACGGGTATAGTTACGAATGGTTATGCTCAGAAAGTGGAATTTTCTCAGATGCCTGATTATTGTTATCATTACTGTCATGTGGGACACAAAGAAATTGATTGCATAGTAATGGGAAATAAACCCAAACCACCTGGTTCGGGGAAGCTACCAGCCAAAAATCATGATGTGGAAAAGGCTACAGGGACTAACGGAGGGAATGGAATATTTTCAAAAAAAAGAAAAAATGTAAAAAATAAAAAAATACTACTCCCGGAGGTATAGTGGTAGGGGGTAGAGGATCGGAGAGAAAAGAAAGTGGAACGAGATCCTTCACTCATGGTGGCAAAGGGGAAAGATTCAATAGGTATGGAAACAACAAAACAGAATACGCAATGGAGAGAAGTCATGATAGTTAGTAAGAGTGGAGCCAAGTATTCCAGGGGTATAGAAATTGTTTCTTAAGTCATGGAAGGTGCGATGGGTGGAAGTCATGGAATTCATGAGGCTCAGAAAATAGGTAATGCCGTATCTAAAGCTATTTATCAGTAGTCGATTATGCAAGTTAAAGGAGATGAGTTGTTTGTTGCAAATAAGGATGCCAAAAATCAGAGTTCGTTGCAAGCAAGGATAGAGGTGGGTTGTCAAATCGAAACAGACTCAAATGATAGTGTAGAAAATTTAGAATGCTTACCGGAAAAATGGCAAATCGGAGATTCCTTGGTAGCATTGCCAAAGCACAGCGGACTGGTTGCATAGCAGCTAAAAGCTATGGAGGGAGTTACACGACCATCGGCAATGGAGGGTGGCAAGAAAAATGTTTTGTACGTGTATGGTGAGATGGGTTAGCAAGATAAAGGCTTAGGCGATAGGAATAGGCAGCTGACAGTGCCTATAAGGGGTGCAGAAATTTTGAGAGTCGCAGATAGGACAGTTGTGCATGTTGGTGCAAGTAAAACTAATATAGACTATTCCGTTGAGCCTTTTACCCAGTTAGAAGCCTATAATCCTAGGATTGTCCAACGGGTCCAAGAGATTAGAAAGGGCTCGACAGATGTTGATGTTTTTACTGCTGGGCAAGCTTTAGTGATAGATTTGGAAAAAAGAAAAAAATTGAGCCTGGAGGAACCGAGACAAAGTAAACAAGACCTAGGCCAAAGAGGCATTGGAAATGACTAGCAGATAACATTACGGAAAAATAAATTGAAGAAGAAAGCCAAGCCGATTTTAGCTAATTTGGTTTAGGGGATGGATGTGGATAATGATGAGGCAGAAATGTGTCTATTGAAGAAATCACAAGTGCCTAATGTTGTTAGTACGGAAGGGGACAAGGATTGTCAAGCTCAACCCTAAATTATCTGACATGACATTTATATATGTGACATCATGCCTGCATATCTGAATAGTTCGGTAGAGTTGATAAAAGCCGGTATTGTACTTAGAAGTACAAATAG
Source organism: Theobroma grandiflorum (assembly GCA_036013995.1). Lineage (NCBI taxonomy): Eukaryota > Viridiplantae > Streptophyta > Magnoliopsida > Malvales > Malvaceae > Theobroma > Theobroma grandiflorum. The sequence continues at coordinate 15,640,066 of CP142126.1, forward strand.
GCCGATTTATGCCTCGAACTAATTAAAATAGGAATTTTAAAATGAAATAGGGAATTTCACAGTCCATGGATGAATTAAAACAACAATTCAGAGTTCGAGGGCCAATTTGGAGTCAATTGAGAAAATTGACCGGTTAGGGGCAAAATGGTCATTTTACCATTTAAGGACAAAATGGGGATTTTTAGCAAAGATTTTGATCACATTTGATCAAGAATAATTATTTGGAGAAAAATATGAGGTTTAATAGTGAAAGATTTTTAATTCTCGGTATTTTAAGAGTATAGGGATAAAATGGTAATTTTGCCTTATCGGGGGCAAAATGGTAATTTCCACCACCAAAATTTGTCAAAAATCAAAGATTTTATTTAACAATAGAATGGATAAATATGGGAATATTTGTGGTGGAAAATTTAGTAGAAAAAGTCAAATAATAAAAATTTTGGATGAATTAGGTAGTGACACGTGGCAAATCATGATATTTTATTATTAAACCATAAAAATCAGCTTATAAACCACATTTTCTCTCACCATAGTCGGCCTAAATTAGAACCAAAGGGAAAGAAAAGAAAACAAAGGGGAAAAACAAACACTTAGCTAAGAAATAAAGAGATTTCATAGAATTTTCAAATGTTAAGCAACATAAAGGTAAAATCTTTTAATTTTTGATTGAAACCTAGCTAGCCCATGCTTTATTTCTTATTTTCCATGGCTGAATATTGAGTTATCATGCTGAAATTATGAAAGCCGAATGGGTATGGAAGAGATTTGATAATGGAAATGATTTGATTTTGAGTTATGTTGATTTTTAGTGATAGTTAATCATGTTTAGAAACAAAACTACAAGAAAAATATTCATTTTCTCTAGGATTCTTCATTGGCCGAACCATGTAGGTTGAGTATCAATGAGGGATTGTTTGTATTTCAAGAAAAATGGCTTGGAAAAATGATGAATTTAAGTTAGAAAATTGACTAGGAAAAATCACGGTGTTAGTGCACCGTAATGGCCAAATGTTTCCATGAAGAAATTGAAGGATTTTGATGCTGAATTTAGGTTATTTAAAAATGTGTTTGGTGAATTTAGGTATTAGAAGAGAAATGAAGCAATTTGGAAGTAAGTTGGACACAATTGTCATTTAATCGTGTAATTAGTCGAATTTAGTCAATAACGCGTTTAAGCGATATTCGGACGAATTTTTGCATTTCATATCATGAATTAGTAGTTTAAGTTAGCTTATTTCAACTTAGGGACAATATAGTAAATTCTTTAATTTTATTCTATGTCAAGGTGGTAAGACTTCCGAAAAAGGCAAAGAGATCGCGCTTGAGAATCACTAGTCTAAGTACACTCGAAATTCAGATTTTCGACAACTGTGAGTGAACTTACTATCGCCTAAATTATCTGAAGTGATTTTATCTATTTTTGGTGAATTTTACGAGAAATGAATTTCAAAAATAAATTATTATATTTTGTAAATAAATGTGTTCAAATGAAATTATTTCATAAATTGTTTAGAAACCTACCGTGGTTTTGAAAAATAGAGTATTGGGAGACCACTGTTTGTCGCATGATAAATTGTATTTTTAAATTGAGATGGCTTATGCAATGTGGCATGATTGGCTACTAGTTTATTGTGTTGGAAACTATACAAACTGCTATTTGCCGTGCAGGTTGGTTAGTAATAAAATAGCCTAGTCATGTTGCTAAATTTTTGTTAATTGGTGGATTGTTATCTACTGCAGTAAATGGGTTTTCGTGGATTGGCCTGTATAGAGGTGGCATGGTAAAACCCCTATATACTTTTATCTCGGTTGTAGAGGCGTGCAGGGTTGTCCTGAGGTATGATAGAGTTCACTTCACACTAAACCACCACGTGAAGGCGAACTTAGCTAACGCCAAGGATCGACTGCATTTTTTGAAAAATTATAAATTTGAACAACCTTGGAGGACTTGGTTAGATGCCTAGGCCAAGGTGTCCCCGACTATGTATTTTATGGCACGAGCCATGATTTTGATAAATCATAAGCCCTATTATTATTATATTTGTTATTATTTTGGTGAATTAAAATTACTTGCACTGATTCAAATAAGGTTTCATGTTATGAAACCCTTTCGTGATAAAAAGGTTTTCTTTGTCTTATGTTACTCACCTTTAGATATTTTAGGAGATATTTGTTTACTCATTGAGTTGTGTAAACTCACCACTCTCCCTTCCAACATTTCTGGACCAGACTAGTTGTAGACAATTGTGTTTGGGAGGACGACAGTTGATTTTTGCAACCTCATCCGCAGTAGGTTTCTGTCCTCCTTACTTTTGTATATTCGTGGGCCCACGAATCAATGTAAATTTACTGCATACTCTGTTTATTTGTATTTCAGTGTGTAAAATTTTGTTTTGTGTTTACGCTATAAAAATTAATTACCAAACACCTTATAAATATTGTTTTATAAGAAATTGAAATGTTTTATTGAATATTTTTATTATATTATGATAAATACTGTTTCTTTTAAAATGAATGTTTTAGTTAACGAAACGCGTTTCTGACTTCGAAATGTGTGTTTTCCATGTATTTGCTACGTATTTAATTGGATTCGAAATTTTTCGACGAGAATGATCGAAACACCCATGTGAGTCGAGCATCGTTTTTTTTTTATCACTGTGGTTTGAAAGTGGCTAGTGTTGATTTAGAATATGATGTTTGAAAATTGATGCTCACAAAGGAGGTAAGAAAACTGATACAATAGCCTTGCGAAGTTTCGATCGGTATTCGGGATATGAATACCTATCGAGACGTCGCTGCCATTGTTGTAGGCCCGATGAGAGTTCTTAATTGTGACAATTCGATTTGTATCAGAGCTCTTGGTTTCCAAGTTTTATTTTAAAGAGTTGGTTTTAAAAAGTCATTTTAAAATTTACAGTGTCAGTGTGACCCCGAGTTAGGTTAAGTTAGGTTAGGTTTACTGGGATGCATTTGCATATAGAACTTGAAGTCGCTTAAACTTGAGAAAATCTTCCTTTATAGATCACTATGCCTCATAGACGGAAGCACCCTTCTGTTACCAGATCGACCGGGAGGGGAAGAGGTCGTTCCCAACCTCGGCTGCTAGAGGAAGTAGAGGAGTAGTCAATTGCATCCACGTTTCGAGCAGCACCTGCTGCTGAGCAGGCAGAGAGTCCATCACATCCACTACCTCTTCTGCCACCTACTGGCGCTTCTACCTTGCCACATAAAGCGGCACATGCATTGGCAGCATTCTTTACTGCGATGGCTGGTCAGACTTAGACTAGTCAAGTTTCACATTCAATGCCTCCCGTTATACCTACAATACCACCACCGACGCCAAAAGTCTCAATTTCCAAAAAAACTCAAGGAAGCTAGACAGCTTGGCTGCATTTCTTTTGCGGGTAAGCTGGATGCAACCGCGGCAAAGGATTGGATCAACTAGATATCAGAGACCTTTGTGGACATGAGACTGGATGATGAGATGAAATTAATGGTGGCCATAAGGTTGTTGAAGAAACGGGCTCGTACCTGCTGAAGCGCAGTAAAATCTCGTTCCACTGCGCCATTGACCTAGAAAAATTTTCTTAAAGAGTTCGATGGTCAGTACTTCACGTACTTCCATCAGAAAGAGAAGAACAATGAATTTTTGAGCTTGAAGTAGGGGAATTTGATGGTAGAGGAGTACAAGACTCGTTTTAACGAATTGATGTTGTATGTCTCAGAATTGGTGAGGACGAAATAGGATCAAGTAAGTCACTTTGAGGAAGGACTTTGTAACGAGATCAGAGAACAGATGACTGTAACTGGCAGAGAGCCTCACAAGGAAGTGGTGCAGATGGCGCTGAGGGTCGAAAAGCTTGCTAATGAAAATCGAAGAATACGGGCTGAGTTTGCTAAAAGGAGGAACCCGGGTCTTGGTTTCCAAGTTTTATTTTAAAGAGTTGGTTCTAAAATGTCGTTTTAAAATTTACAGTGTCAGTGTGACCCCGAGTTAGGTTAAGTTAGGTTAGGTTTACTAGGATGCATTTGCATATAGAACTTGAAGTCGCTTAAACTTGAGAAAATCTTCCTTTATAGATCGCTATGCCTCATAGACGGAAGCACCCTCCTGTTACCAGATCGACCAGGAGGGGAAGAGGTCGTTCCCAACCTCGGCTGCTAGAGGAAGTAGAGGAGGAGTCAACTGCATCCACGTTTCGAGCAGCACTTGCTGCTGAGCAGGCAATGAGTCCTTCACATCCACTACCTCTTCCGCCACCTACTGGCTCTCCTACCTTGCCACATAAAGCGACACATGCATTGGCAGCATTCTTTACTGCGATGGCTGGTCAGACTTAGACTAGTCAAGTTTCACCTTCAATGCCTCTCGTTATACCTACAGTACCACCACCGACGCCAAAAGTCTCAATTTCCAAAAAAACTCAAGGAAGCTAGACAACTTGGCTGCATTTCTTTTACGGGTAAGCTGGATGCAACCACGGTAAAAGATTGGATCAACTAGATATCAGAGACTTTTGTGGACCTGAGATTAAATGATGAGATGAAATTAATGGTGGCCATAAGGTTGTTGAAGAAACGGGCTCGTACCTGGTGAAGCGCAGTAAAATCTCGTTCCACTGCGCCATTGACCTAGACAAATTTTCTTAAAGAGTTCGATGGTCAGTACTTCACATACTTCCATCAGAAAGAGAAGAACAGTGAATTTTTGAGCTTGAAGCAGGGGAATTTGATGGTAGAGGAGTACAAGACTCGTTTTAACGAATTGATGTTGTATGTCTCAGAATTGGTGAGGACGAAATAGGATCAAGTAAGTCACTTTGAGGAAAGATTTCATAACGAGATTAGAGAACAGATGACTGTAACTGGCAAAGAGCCTCACAAGGAAGTGGTGCAGATGGCGCTGAGGGTCGAAAAGCTTGCTAATGAAAATCGAAGAATGCGAGCTGAGTTTGCTAAGAGGAGGAACTCGGGTCTTGGTTTTCAAGTTTTATTTTAAAGAGTTGGTTCTAAAAAGTCGTTTTAAAATTTACAGTGTCAGTGTGACCCCGAGTTAGGTTAAGTTAGGTTAGGTTTACTAGGATGCATTTGCATATAGAACTTGAAGTCGCTTAAACTTGAGAAAATCTTCCTTTAGAGATCGCTATGCCTCATAGACGGAAGCACCCTCCTGTTACCAGATCGACCAGGAGGGGAAGAGGTCGTTCCCAACCTCGGCTGCTAGAGGAAGTAGAGGAGGAGTCAACTGCATCCACGTTTCGAGCAGCACTTGCTGCTGAGCAGGCAGTGAGTCCTTCACATCCACTACCTCTTCCGCCACCTACTGGCTCTCCTACCTTGCCACATAAAGCGACACATGCATTGGCAGCATTCTTTACTGCGATGGCTGGTCAGACTTAGACTAGTCAAGTTTCACCTTCAATGCCTCTCGTTATACCTACAGTACCACCACCGACGCCAAAAGTCTCAATTTCCAAAAAAACTCAAGGAAGCTAGACAACTTGGCTGCATTTCTTTTACGGGTAAGCTGGATGCAACCACGGTAAAAGATTGGATCAACTAGATATCAGAGACTTTTGTGGACCTGAGATTAAATGATGAGATGAAATTAATGGTGGCCATAAGGTTGTTGAAGAAACGGGCTCGTACCTGGTGAAGCGTAGTAAAATCTCGTTCCACTTAGCCATTGACCTAGACAAATTTTCTTAAAGAGTTCGATGGTCAGTACTTCACATACTTCCATCAGAAAGAGAAGAACAGTGAATTTTTGAGCTTGAAGCAGGGGAATTTGATGGTAGAGGAGTACAAGACTCGTTTTAACGAATTGATGTTGTATGTCTCAGAATTGGTGAGGACGAAATAGGATCAAGTAAGTCACTTTGAGGAAAGATTTCATAACGAGATTAGAGAACAGATGACTGTAACTGGCAAAGAGCCTCACAAGGAAGTGGTGTAGATGGCGCTGAGGGTCGAAAAGCTTGCTAATGAAAATCGAAGAATGCGGGCTGAGTTTGCTAAGAGGAGGAACTCGGGTCTTGGTTTTCAAGTTTTATTTTAAAGAGTTGGTTTTAAAAAGTCGTTTTAAAATTTACAGTGTCAGTGTGACCCCTAGTTAGGTTAAGTTAGGTTTGGTTTACTAGGATGCATTTGCATATAGAACTTGAAGTCGCTTAAACTTGAGAAAATCTTCCTTTATAGATCGCTATGCCTCATAGACGGAAGCACCCTCATGTTACCAGATTGACCGGGAGGGGAAAAGGTCGTTCCCAACCTCAGCTGCTAGAGGAAGTAGAGGAGGAGTCAACTGTATCCACGTTTCGAGCAGCACTTGCTGCTCAGCAGGCAAAGAGTCCTTCACATCCACTACCTCTTCAGCCACCTACTGGCGCTCCTACCTTGCCACATAAAGCGACACATGCATTGACAGCATTCTTTACCGCGATGGCTGGTCAGACTTAGACTAGTCAAGTTTCACCTTCAATGCCTCCCGTTATACCTACAGTACCACCACCGACGCCAAAAGTCTCAATTTCCAAAAAAACTCAAGGAAGCTAGACAGCTTGGCTGCATTTCTTTTGCGGGTAAGCTGGATGCAACCACGGTAAAGGATTGGATCAACCAGATATCAGAGACCTTTGTGGACATGAGACTGGATGATGAGATGAAATTAATGGTGGCCATAAGGTTGTTGAAGAAACGGGCTCGTACCTGGTGAAGTGCAGTAAAATCTCGTTCCACTGCGCTATTGACCTAGACAAATTTTTTTAAAGAGTTCGATGGTCAATACTTCACGTACTTCCATCAGAAAGAGAAGAACAGTGAATTTTTGAGCTTGAAGAGGGGGAATTTGATGGTAGAGGAGTACAAGACTCGTTTTAATGAATTGATGTTGTATGTCTCAGAATTGGTGAGGACGAAATAGGATCAAGTAAGTCACTTTGAGGAAGGACTTCATAACGAGATTAGAGAACAGATGACTGTAACTAGCAGAGAGCCTCACAAGGAAGTGGTGCAGATGGCGCTGAGGGTCGAAAAGCTTGCTAATGAAAATCGAAGAATGCGGGCTGAGTTTGCTAAGAGGAGGAACCCGGGTGTATCCTTTAGTCAACCACCCAAGAGAGGCAAGGACACATCTGCTTCTAGGAGTACTACTTCTGTTTCGGTAACATCTCCTAGACCCCAGTTTACATAATTGTAGCAGAACCTCTGAGGTTCAATAGATCGGGGATGACTAGTTCGGGAAAGAATTTCGGAGGTACAGATAGATGCAAGAGATGTGGGAAATCTCATATTAGGCTATGTAGAGAGCTTGTACGATGCTATCATTGTGGGCAGTCAAGCTATATTAAGAGGAATTATCCGCAGTTTAGGTAAGGTACTATAGTTGTTCCATCTCTACTCGTCTTCACAGACATATAGAGGAGAAAGTCAATTGGGCCACAATAGAGACAAGGTGTGGTTATACGATCTAGTGTGGAGAGTAATACTCTAGCACATCCTTCTTCCAGACCACCAGTTCACACTTCAATAAGGGTTTTTGTAGTGACAGAAGAGGAAGCGCATGCTAGACCCAGTATAGTGACAAGTATTGTGTCTTTATTTGGTAAAGATGCATATGTTTTAATTGATTCTGGCTCAGATAGATCTTATGTCAGTACAACATTTGCATCATTTGCGGATAGAAACCTATCACCACTAGAGGAAGAAATCATAGTTCACACCCTTTTAGGAGAGCAACTAGTTAGAAACAGTTGCTATAGAGACTGTGGAGTGAGAGTTTGTGAGGAAGAATTTAGGGGTGATTTAATTCTTTTAGAGATTCAAGATTCTGATATGATATTGGGTATGGACTGGTTGAGTACACATCAGGCGAATGTAGACTGTTATAGAAAAAAAGTTATTCTTTGGAATTCGGAAGGAGCAGAGACTGTATTTACAGGGAAACATCGAATATTACCGTCTTGTGTAATTTCAGCCATTAAAGTTTGGAAATTGGTGCAGAAAGGATACCTAGCTTATTTGGCACATGTGATTGATATTCAGTAGGGGAACCTAGATTAGAAGATGTCCCGATAGTGAGAGAGTTTCCAAATGTATTTCTTGATGACTTACCGGGACTATCTCCAGATCGAGAACTTGAGTTCCCTATTGATTTACTCTCGGGTACACCTATTTCTATTCCCTCATACCGAATGGCTTTAGTAGAATTGAAAGAACTGAAGGTTTAGTTGCAAGACTTAGTAGATAAGGGTTTCATTTGTCCCAGTATTTCTCCTTGGGGAGTACCGGTCTTGTTTGTTAAGAAGAAGGATAGTACTCTTCGACTGTGTGTCGATTATCGACAGTTGAATAGAGTAACCATCAAGAATAAGTATCCTTTACCCCAGATAGATGATCTCTTAGATCAGTTACGAGGTGCTATGGTATTCTCTAAAATTGATTTGAGGTCTAAGCACTATCAGTTGAAGATTAAAGAGTAAAATGTACCCAAGACAAGTTTGACTAATGCCCTGACAGCGTTCATGGATCTCATGAACAAGATGTTTCATCCGTATTTAGACAAGTTTGTGATAGTCTTTATTGATGACATCCTGGTATATTCGAGGAGTAATGATGACCATGCTACCTATTTACGTATTATGTTACATACTTTACGTGAGAGACAGCTCTACGCTAAATTCTCTAAATGTGAGTTCTGGCTAAAAGAAGTGAATTTCTTGAGACATGTGGTGTCTAGAGCTGGAATTTATGTAGATCCCAAGAAAATCGAGGCAATATTACAATAGGAACAACCGAGAACAGTCACGAAGATTTAGAGTTTTCTCGAATTAGCTAGTTATTATCGGAGGTTTGTTCAGGATTCTCCCTAATAGCTGTTCTATTGACTCATTTGACTCGTAAGGGAGTTAAGTTTGATTAGGACGATGTTTGTGAGAGTCGGTTTCATGAGCTAAAGAATAAATTAACCTTTGCTCCTATTCTAACACTTATGGTGAATGGAAAAGAATTTGTGGTTTATAGTGATGCTTCCAAGATGGGATTAGGGTGTGTATTAATGAAGGATGAAAAGGTAATAGCCTATGCTTCCCGACAATTGAAGAAGCATGAGGTAAACTACCCTACCCATGATCTTGAATTAGCAGTAGTGGTTTTTGCACTAAAGATTTGGAGACACTATCTGTATGGTGAGTGTTGTCGAAATTTTACTGATCATAAAAGTTTAAGGTATTTGCTCACCCAGAAAGAGCTTAATTTGAGACAGAGAAGATGGTTGGAGTTAATAAAGGATTACGACTTAGTGATCGACTATCACCCTAGGAAGGAGAACGTAGTAGCAGACGCTTTAAGTTGTAAATCCTTATCATCGATAGTAGCAGCATTTCAGAGTTCTTATCTCTCTATGTTAATTGAAATGAAGTCCTTAAGGATCCAGTTGAATAATGATGAAAATGGATCTCTACTTGCCAATTTCTTGGTAAGGCCTTTATTGTTGAATCAGATCAAAGAGTTGCAGTAATCTGATGATGAGTTGAGACAAGTAGCTCAAAAGCTACAAGATGGGGAAGTTAGTGAATTCAGACTTAGAGATGATGGTATACTGATGTTTAGAGACCGGGTTTGTGTTCCAAGTGATGGACAGTTAAGGCAAGCTATTTTAGAGGAAGCACATTCATCCGCCTATGTTATGCATCCTGGTAGCACCAAGATGTATCGAACTATTAAGGAAAAATATTGGTGGCCTGGCATGAAGAAGGACATAGCAGAATTTGTAGCAAAATATCTCGTATGTCAACAAGTTAAGGTGAAACATTAGAAGCCAACAAGTACTCTTCAGCCTTTACCGATTCCTGAGTGGAAGTGGGAACATGTAACTATGGATTTTATGTTGGGTTTGCCACGGACACAGAGCGGGAAAGATGCCATTTGGGTGATTGTTGATAGATTAACCAAGTTCGCTCATTTTCTAGCTATCCATAGTACATACTCTATTGAGAAGTTGGCTAAACTCTACATAGATGAGGTAGTGAGACTACATGGAGTACCAGTTTCCATTGTGTCAGATTGGGATCCTCGATTCACATCTCGATTCTGGCCAAAATTTTAAGAAGCTTTTGAAACTAATCTGAGATTTAACACAGCTTTTCATCTGTAGACCGATGGTCAGTCTGAGAGGACTATTCAGACTCTAGAAGGCATGTTACGGGCATGTGTCATCAATTTTACTAGAAGTTGGAATAGACACTTGCCTATGGTGGAGTTTGCATACAATAATAGTTTTCAATCTAGTATTGGCATGGCACCATACGAAGCTTTGTATGGAAAAAAAATGTCGAAGTCCACTATGTTGGGATGAAGTAGGTGAAAGGAAACTAGTTAATGTGGAATTGATAGATTTGACTAATGACAAGATTAAAGTCATCTGGGAGCGACTAAAGACAACACAGGATAGGTATAAGAGCTATGCTGATAGAAAGAGAAAATATTTGGAATTCGAAGTGGATAATAAAGTTTTCTTTAAGGTTTTTCCTTGGAAAGGTAATAATTTGAAAATTTTGAAATATTAAGTCTTGTTTAATTTCACTATTATGATAAATTGTGGTATCTATTGGGTAATGAAAGGTGTGATTCAATTCACGAAGCGGGGAAAGCTCAACCCCATATATATCGGACCCTTTCAGATTACTGAAAGGATAAGGCCAGTGGCTTACAGACTTGAGTTACCCACAGAGTTAGATCGAATTCATAATGTCTTCCATGTTTCGATATTGAAAAAGTATGTACCTGATCTTTCTCATATTCTCGAGGCTCCTCCGATTGAACTGCATGAAGATTTAAAGTTCGAGGTGCAGCCCGTTCGAATTTTAGATCGAAAGGATTGATTATTGAGGAACAAAAGCATTCCCATGGTGAAAGTCTTGTGGAAGAATGCTCGTATGGAAGAGATGACGTGGGAAGTCAAATAATAGATGAGAAACCAATACCCACACTTGTTCTTGAAATCGGGTAAGTTAAATTTTGAGGACAAAATTTTATTTTAAGGGGGGTAGTGTTGTCAAGACCGATCCTAAATAATCTGTAATGACATTTATACATGTGACATCATGCCTGCATATTTGAATAGTTTGGTAGAGTTGATAAAAGCCGGTATTGTTCTTAAAAGTACAAATAGGTCGATTTATGCCTCAAACTAATTAAAATAGGTATTTTAAAGTGAAATAGGGAATTTCACAGTCCAAGGATGAATTAAAACAACAATTTGGAGTTTGAGAGCCAATTTGGAGTCAATCGAGAAAATTAACCGATTAGGGGTAAAATGGTCATTTTACCATTTAAGGACAAAATGGGGATTTTTAGCAAGATTTTGATCACATTTGATCAAGAATAATTATTTGGAGTAAAATATGAGGTTTAGTAGTGAAAGATTTTCAATTCTTGGTATTTTTGGAGTATAGGGATAAAATGGTAATTTTACCTTATTGGGGGCAAAATGGTAATTTCCACCACCAAAATTTGTCAAAAATCAAGGATTTTGTTTAACAATAGAATGGATAAATATGGGAATATTTGTGGTAGGAAATTTAGTAGAAAAAGTCAAATAATTAAAATTTTGGATGAATTAGGTAGTGACACATGGCAAATCATGATATTTTATTATTAAACCATAAAAATCAGCTTATAAACCACATTTTCTCTCACCATAGTCGGCCTAAACCAGAACCAAAGGGAAAGAAAAGAAAACAAAGGGTAAAAACAAAAACTTAGCCAAGAAATCAAGAGATTTCATAGAATTTTCAAAGATCAAGCAACATAAAGGTAAAATCTTTTAATTTTTGATTGAAACCTAGCTTACCCATGCTTTATTTCTTATTTTCCATGGCTGAATATTGAGTTATCATGCTGAAATTATGAAGGCTGAATGGGTATGGAAGAGATTTGATAATGGAAATGATTTGATTTTGAGTTATGTTGATGTTTAGTGATAGTTAATCATGTTTAGAAACAAAACTACAGGAAAAATATTCATTTTCTCTAGGATTCTTCATTGGTCGAACCATGTAGGTTGGGTATCAATGAGGGATTGTTTGTATTTCAAGAAAAATGGCTTGGAAAAATGATGAATTAAGTGAGAAAATTGACTAGGAAAAATCACGGTGTTAGTGCACTGTAATGGCCGAATTTTTCTATGAAGAAATTGAAGGATTTTGATGCTGAATTTAGGTTATTTAAAAATATGTTTGGTGAATTAAGGTATTAGAAGAGAAATGAAGCAATTTGGAAGTGATTTGGACATAATTGTCATTTAATCGAGTAATCAGTCGAATTTAGTTGATAACGTGTTTAAGCGATATTCGAACGAATTTTTGCATTTCATATCATGCATTAGTAGTTTAAGTTAGCTTATTTCAACTTAGGGACAATATAGTAAATTCTTTAATTTTATTCTATGTCAAGGTGGTGAGACTTCCGAAAAAGGTAAAGAGATCGCGCTTGAGAATCACTAGTCTGAGTACACTCGAATTTTGAATTTTCAACAACTGTGAGTGAACTTAGTATCACCTCAATTATCTGAAGTGATTTTATCTATTGTTGGTGAATTTTACGAGAAATGAATTTCAAAAATAAATTATTATATTTTGTAAATAAATGTGTTCAAATGAAATTATTTCATAAATTGTTTAAAAACCTACCATGGTTTTAAAAAATAGAGTATTGTGAGACCACTATTTGTCGCATGATAAATTGTACTTTTAAATTGATATGGCTTATGAAATGTGGCATGATTGGCTGCTGGTTTATTGTGTTGGAAACTATATGAACTGTTATTTGCTATGTAGGCTAGTTAGTAATAAAATAGCCTAATCATGCTACTAAATTTTTGTTAATTGGTGGATTGTTATCTACTGTAGTAGATGGGTTTTCGTGGATCGGCCTATATAGAGGTGGCATGGTAAAACCCCTATATACTTTTATTTTAGTTGTAGAGGCGTGCAGGGTTGTCCTGAGGTATGATAGAGTTCACTTCACGCTAAACCACCACGTGAAGGCGAACTCAGCTAATGCCAAGGATCGGTTGCATTTTTGAAAGAATTATAAATTTGAACAACCTTGGCGGACTCGGTTAGATGCCTCGGCCAAGGTGTCCTCGAGTATGTATTTTATGGTACAAGCCATGATTTTGATAAATCATAAGCCCTACTATTATTATATTTGTTATTATTTGGGTGAATTAAAATTACTTGCACTGATTCAAATAAGGTTTCATGTTATGAAACCCTTTCGTGATAAAAAGGTTTTTCTTTGTCTCATATTACTCGCTTTTAAGTATTTTAGGAGATATTTGTTTACTCACTGAGTTGTGTAAACTCACCACTCTCCCTTCCAACATTTCAGGACCATACTAGCTGTAGACAATTGTGTTTGCGGAGGATGACAGTTGATTTTTGCAACCTCATCCGCAGTAGGTTTCTGTCCTCCTTACTTTTGTATATTTGTGGGCCCACGAGTCACTGTAAATTTACTGCATACTCTGTTTATTTGTATTTCAGTGTGTGAAATTTTATTTTGTGTTTACGCTATAAAACTTAATTACCAAACACCTTATAAATATTGTTTTATAAGAAATTGAAATGTTTTATTGAATATTTTTATTATATTATGATAAATATTGTTTCTTTTAAAATGAATGTTTTAGTTAACGAAACGCGTTTCTGACTTCGAAATGTGTGTTTTTCATGTATTTGCTATTATTTAATTGGATTCGAAATTTTTCGACGAGAATAACTGAAACGCCATTGTGAGTCGATAATCATTTTTTTTGGTCACTGTGGTTTGAAAGAGGCTAGTGATGATTTAGAATATGATGTTTGAAAATTGACGCTGACAGAGGAGGTAAGAAAACTGATACGATAGCCTTGCGGAGTTTCGGTAGGTATTCGGGATATGAATAACTATTGAGACGTCGCGACGGTTGTTGCGGGCTCGATGGGAGTTTCGGGTCGTGACAAGGATGGACAACTGTTGAGAAAAGATACAGTGGACACTGTGGACAGTAATGAAGAATGCTCAAGTACCCCACAGTCTGAGCCGGACATAAGTACTGATCCAGAGCAGAATAATAGGCTGGTAGACCATGAGCAACCTCCCATGCGCTCCTATGCAGAACTCGTGAATCAAAATTCTTAAACTCATCCGCTTGTCTCCAGTAGACGAAAATCGGACAGCTCCCTTTGTTCATCTGATAATTGGAATTCCATGAATGCAACCGATCTTTTGGAGGTAACAGATGGAATAGCAAAAGATCATTCCATCTCCAAAAATCTAACTTTTCATACTTATCCATGATTAGTTGTTTGATCTAGAATGTAAGAGGAGTGGCTGGTGTTGTAACTCAAAGATGCTTGAAAAAATAAAAAATCATGCATAACATAAAACTGATGGTTATTTTGGAACCAATGGTAAGTGAAACACGAGCAGAATATTTTAGAAGACGACTTGCTTTCGACAAGGTGATTTACAATTGCTCATATAAAATATGGGTTTTCTCTTCTGTGGAAGTCTGTTGTGAAGTATTGATGGATCATATCCAATGCCTGCATCTGAAATTATCTTTGCTTTGGCTATCTAACCATTTATTTACTTCCTTTGTGTATGCCAAGTGCACTAGGCAAGAATGTTTAGAGTTGTGGAATATGTTGTGGTTGTTTTCTGTTGATATGCAGGGACCTTGGTTGGTGGGTGGTGATTTCAATGCTATTGTGAGTAGTTCTGAATGGTTGAATGGTGCCCCTCCCCATGCTCGATCAATGGAGGCTTTTGCTGCTGCTTTGATGCATTGTGGTTTGCTGGATGCGGGTTTAGAAGGGAATAATTTTACTAAGATAAACAATCATATGTTCCAACTGTTGGATAGGGTGGTGTACAACCCAGAATGGGCTAATTGTTTTGCCTACACACGAGTGCAACATTTGAACCGGGATGGGTCTGATCATTGTCCCCTCTTGATATCTTGTATAACTACAAATTCAAGGGGCCCTTCCACAATTCGGTTTTTGCATGCTTGGATAAAACACCATGATTTCATTCCTTTTATTGAAAAAAGTTTGAAAACTCCTTTTCAAGGTTCAAGTTGATGGCTTTCTGGCTCAAATAGCAACGACTTAAACGTGATCTAAAGTGGTGGAACAAATAGATTTTTGGGGATATTTTTGAAAAATTGAAGATGGTAGAAGCAGAGGCTGAAAAAAGAGAAATGATTTTTCAATAGGATCCTTCTCTAATAAATAGAAATCTTATGCACAAAGCCTATGCCAAACTCAACCGTCAATTGAGTATTGAAGAATGTTATTGGCAACAAAAATCTAGTGTGAAATGGTTAGTGGAGGGTGAACGTAACACCAAATTTTTTCATATGAGGATGCAGAAAAAAAGAGTGCGAAGTCATATTTTCCGGATTCAAGACTCTAAGGGAAATAATTTGGATGATCCCTAATGAATCAAATATTCTGCTGTTGATTATTTCCATAAATTGTTGAAGGTAGAACATTATGATTTGTCTAGGTTTGAATCCTCTCTTATTCCACGGCTTATCTCTCCTACTAACAATGAATTCTTGTGTGCAGCCCCATCAATGCAAGAGGTCAAGGAAGCTATTTTTAATATTAATAAGGATAGTGTTGCGGGCCCAGATGGTTTTTCTTCATTATTTTACCAGCATTGTTGGGATATAATCAAGCAAGATCTTTTTGGTGTAGTGCTGGAATTTTTTAAAGGGTTTCCATTTCCACGTGGCATTACTTCTACAACACTAGTCCTATTGCCGAAAAAGCCAAATGCTTGTCAATGGAGTGACTTTCGTCCAATTAGTTTATGTAACGTCTTAAACAAGATAGTTGCTAAGCTTTTGGCGAATCGGCTATCCAAAATTCTCCCATCTATCATTTCAAAAAATCAAAGTGGTTTCGTCAATGGCCGGCTTATAAGTGATAATATTTTGCTAGCCCAGGAACTCATCGGTAAGCTTGATGCTAATTCCAGGGGAGGTAATGTGGTTTAAAATTGGATATGGCTAAAGCTTATGATCGCCTGAATTGGGAGTTTCTTTAATTAATGATGGAGCATTTTGGCTTTAATGCACATTGGATACGTATGATCAAGCATTGCATATCCAATTGTTGGTTTTTTTTATTAGTGAATGGTGATTTGGCAGGTTATTTTAAATCTGAGATAGGGATAAGACAAGGTGATTCTATCTCTTCTTTATTATTTATTTTGGCTGCTGAATATTTGTCAAAGGGAATCAACCAGCTATTCAGTCGATATAGTTCATTGAATTATTTATCTGGTTGCCTTATGCCTATTAGTCATCTTGCATTTGCTGATGATATTGTAATTTTCACTAATAGATGTCGTTTAGCCTTACAGAAGATATTGGGTTTTTTCACAGGAATATGAACATGTGTCTAGATAGCAAATTAATCATTAGAAAAGCTATTTTATCACAGCTAATGGTTGTTCACCTTCGAGGAGGCAAATCATTGCACATGCAACTGGTTTTCTTCACAAAACACTCCCTGTTACTTATCTTGGTGCGCCACTACATCAAGGACCTAAAAATATAATTCTTTTTGATTCTTTAATGACTAAGATCCGAGATCGTATTTCAGGATGGGAGAATAAGGTGCTATCAATTAGGGGTAGAATTACGTTATTGAGAAGTGTTTTATCCTCATTGCGGATGCATTTGCTGCAAGTCCTCAAGTCGCCAGTGATAGTGATTGAGAAAATAGATAAGTTGTTTAATAGTTTCTTGTGGGGTGACTCAACATAAAGTAAGAAGAGGCATTGGGCGGATTGGTCTGAAACTGCGTTTCCATGTGCTGAGGGGGTCTTGATATAAGGAATTTGAAAGATGTGTGTGAGGCTTTTAGTTAAAAATTATGGTGGAGATTCCACACTGGCAATAGTTTATGGACACAGTTTTTGAGAACCAAATACTGCCTTAGCCGAATACCTCATTATGTACAACCCAAGCTACATGATTTGTAAGTTTGGAAACGGATCATCAATTGTCAGAAAGTGGCTTTGCAAAACATTCGATGGCGGATAGGGAAAGGGGAACTTTTTTTTCTAGCATGATTGTTGGATGGGCGACCAACCCTTGGTAAATTTGTTCCTTTCATTTCAACATGATATGACTTGTGCTAATAAGTTTTATGATGGTGATACTTGGGATGTGATTAATTTAAAATCTTATTTGCCTATGAATTTGATAGATGAGATAGTACAGATTCCTTTTGATAGATCACAGGAGGATATTATGTACTGGGCCCTTACTTCACGTGGGGATTCCACTACTTGGAGTGCATGGGAGGCAGTTAGGCAACGTAATCACCTCATGGCTTGGGAGAATTTATTTGGCATAGAAACATCTCTTTATCAACTTTCTTTTTCTTATGAAGAGCATTGAATAATTGGATTCCGGTTGAACTTTGGATGAAGGAAAAAGGTATTTATTTAGCTTCTAAATGTGTTTGTTGTAATTCTGAAGAATCATTAATGCATGTCCTATGGGAGAACCTAATAGTGAAACAGGTTTGGAATTATTTTGCACAATTATTTCAAATCTATGTTTCGAATCCTCAACATATTTCTCATATTGTTTGGGCTTGGTATTTATCTGGTGATTATGTTAAAAAAGGCCATATCCATACTTTACTTCCACTATTTATATGCTGGCTTTTGTGGTTGGAGAGAAATGATGCTAAGCACAGGCAGCTGAATATGTACTCTAATCTGGTGATTTGGAAAATTATGAAGCTGTTAAGACAATTACATGATGGTTCTCTGTTAAAGTGATGGCAGTGGAAATGAGATACAGACATAGCATTTATGTGGGGATTTAATGTCCCCCTAAAACAATGCACATCTCCTCAAATTATACATTGGGTTAAGCCATTTACAGGTGAATTTAAATTGAACGTAAATGGTAGTTCCCGAAATGGTCAGAATGCAGCAGATGGCGAGTTGTTACGAGACCATACAGGTAAGCTTGTCTTTGGTTTCTCAAAAAATATCGGTTCTTGTAATTCTTTGCAGGCTGAACTTCGTGCTCTACTTCGAGGCTTACTTTTATGCAAAGAATGACGTATAGAGAAGCTATGGATAGAAATGGATGCACTTGTGGTAATACAAATGATCCAACAATATCAGAAGGGGTCCCATGACATTCGATATTTGCTACAGTCCATTAGAATGTGCCTGAGTAGTTTTTGTTATAGAATTTCGCACATCTTCAGAGAAGGTAACCAAGCTACAGATTTCTTGTCAAACCAAGGACACACACATTAGAATCTTCGAATAATTTCTGAAATGCAAGGTGAACTATATGGTATGATAAAGTTAGATAGATTTAACTTACCGTATGTTCGATTTAAATAATTGTAAAGGAGTAGTACTCCTTATTTATTCTTTTTGCTTTTTTAAAGTTGAGTTTATTTAAAAAAAAATAAAACAATTTTCTCAAGATAAGAATGATGATATATTCAAGATCAAATATAAGTACATACTTAATCTTTAGATTCATACTTTCTTGTAACTTATAGCATGTATTATATTAAATCAAGTTGCATAGTCAAGATTTATCAATAAAGCTCACAGAATTATTCACTTAATGTTCAAGCAAGAATAGGTAACCAAAGTTTTCGATGTAGAAAAGTAAACAATTTTAGAAACCAAGCCAATTGAAGGAAACATTCAATAAAAAAGCAACCAAGATTCTCATAAAAAAAATTTAGCATAGAAATCACCCATTTTTCTTCAGTTGAGCTCTTAAGCATATGTCCTTTTGGTTTGGCTCAACCTACAAAACAAATTTTCAGTTTTTCTTGACTGGTACCGATACCCTGATGGGTCATTGAGTGTTAGTAGCAATATAATATCCTTTTGGCACCCAAATTTTTCTAGTTGTTTGCATGCTTCTTTTTCTATAACAATCATAAGATAAATGTCCAAGTTTTCCACAATTATAACATCAAGATATTATCAGAATTTTTCTTCTAATATGAGTTCCTTCTTGATGTTTCTTTTTCTAAACATTTAAGAGTTGTGTTTTCATCAAGTGTTTTTTGCAAAGCTTTAGATTTATTGTCCAGTTCTAATTTTAAAACTTTAAAATCTATTTTTGAATGTTCTAACTCAATTTACAGAAAATTTCTTTACTAAAAAACATAATTGAATTCTTCTCTTATCTTTTCCAAATCATTTTCAAGAGATGCTGCCATTTTCTTTAAAGTTTTGTATTTTGAAAGAGTTTTTCAAATTCATCATAAAGGCACTCATACTCATCTTGTAAATCATCCATTGATATATCACAATGAGATGAAGATACCTTGGATTCATCATCCTTTGCCATCAAGCACAGGTTTGTTCTTTCTTCCACCTTTTCATCCTCATCACTAGAGCTTGAAGCATCATTGTTTGACCAAGTAGAAACCACCATTGCTTTCTTTGTTTTTCTGTTTTTCTTAGGAGTTTCCTTCTTCAGTAGAGGGCATTTTGACTTGAAATGGCCAGGTTTCTTACACTCGTAACATATGAGTTCTTCTTTGTTGTTAGACTCATTTTTATTTTTATTTTTCTATGAAGTACCTTGATTCCTTCTATAGCTTCTCTTTGCCAATCTTCGGACTTTTTAGCCCATAAGTTTTCTGAACCTCCTTGCAACCATGGCTAGCTCCTCATCATCATCACAGGAAAAGTTGTCTAGCTTCTCTTCGAGAATGCTTGCTTTCAATGCAATGCTTCTTTTACTTTCTTTTGCTTCTTTCTTATCTTCTTTCTCCTCTTCTTTCAACTTTAGCTCATGAGTTAGCAGTAATCCATAAATCTCATTAAGTGTTATCACATTTAGGTCCTTGGCTTCATGGATTGCAGTCACTTTAGGCTTTCAATTTTTTGGTAAGCTTTTAAGAAGTCTTTTTACAATTTTGTGTTCGGGTATAGGTTTGCCTAGTTGACTCAATTTATTTGTGATGTTTGTAAATCTATCTAGCATGCTGGTGATGTCCTCATCAGGTTTCATCTTAAACATCTCATAATTATGTGTGAGGAGAGCTATCTTGGACTCTTTACTTGTGAAGTCCCTTCATGGATAATCTTAAGTTTATCCCACACTTGTTTAGCTATGGTACAGCTTGATACCTTATTAAATTTAGTGGGAGTTAAGGCACAATGAAGTGTATTGATTGCCTTGAAATTTGTTTGGACTTTTTTGGTCTCAGCTTCGGTCCATTTAGACCTTGACTTGGGAATCAACTCGTTGGTAACTACATTTAAGGTGGAAGGAATAAAGGGTCCATCGGTTATGACGTCTCATATCTCATAATCTATTGCTCTAATGTATATTGACATCTCAGTGCTCTAATATGGGTAATTTGAGCCATCAAACAAAAGTGGTCTGTTTGTGGACTGTCCATCAGCAATTATTTATTTTTGAAGAGCCATGGATCTTCCCAAAGGGTGTTAGACCTTAAAAATAGAGAATTCACTCTGATACCACTTGTTGGTCCCAAATAAATGTGCTAAAGGGGGGGATGAATAGCATTTTGTGGCTCTTAACTGGATCAGTGAATAACTTAAAAGGCAATAAAAATAAAAACAGGGTAGACAATGTGTAGCAGTTTAGAGTGGTTTGGTTCAAAACCTACATCCACTACTTTAATTGTCCAACCAAGGATTTTCAAAACCAATAATTAAAAACAGTAGAATTCACAAGCTTCCACCAAGCTTTTACAATGGCTTTTACCAGGCTTAGCCACAACCTTTAATAGTGGTTTTTGACGAGCACAACCAAAACCTAAAGTGGTTTTTCAAAGGCTCAACCACAACCTACAACAATGGTTTTTTACAGGATCAACCAAAACCCAACAACTAACTTTTCAATGCTAAGTTAGAACCCTTACACACAATCAAGCAGTCCAAGCTTGAAAAAATCCCTTAGAGTGACTTCTTCACTCTAAGTGTACAAGAAGAAAAGAAATAAGTGTGTACCTATGATCACAAAGTTGATCTAAGTGGTACAAAGTGAAGTGCTTATCTCAAATTAAATGATAGAAGTGAAGTGCAATAAAAGTGCAGAGGGTTTTTGCTATTTTGGAGCTTTTTTTCACTTGAAAGCCTTCAATAATGTCAAAAACTATTTCTCTAGCCGTTGAAAGTCCCTTTTATACTTGAGAAATCATCTCTGATGAGTGTTAGACAGCTTTTGACCATTGGGAACAGTTTTATACCAAATTTGGCAGTTAATCTATCTTCTAGTGCTTAATTCAAATTTTTAGACAGCATGCTCTTAGTCGACTAACGTATGTCTTAGTCGACTAAGTTGTCTCTATCTCTCAGTTGTAGTTTTTGGCAGTGAGCACTTAGTCAACTAACCCATTTCTTGGTTGACTAAGTTGGTTCTGTCTCGAAGTCTAGATTTCTGTCAGTAAGCTCTTAGTTGACTAACCCATTTCTTGGTTGACTAACCCATTTCTTGGTCGACTAAGTTGCTTTTGTTTCTCACATATTCTTGAACCCGTTAACTTCCAATTTTGAATTTTAGCTTACTAATACCCTTTAAAATTCAACTAAAAGACTTTTTTTTTTGTTGATCAAATGTGGCTCCTTGTTTATAGGACTTTTGGAATGTGCCTTTGAATGGTTTAATTATTATTTGCATACAAATCTTGTCTTGCACACTCAAGTGGAAATATTAGACACAAATGAGTGAGAATGTTTTATTATCATCAAAAACTACTAGAGTCAGCATCCTTGGCTTTCGATAATTTTTCAAAAGTTTTAATAATGTTTAAGTCATTAACATAAACAACAATTATCACAAATTCATATCCGAATCTTTTTATAAAAACACATGGGCATATAAGATCATTTTTATAGCCTACTTTCAACATATATTTACTAAGGCAATGATACCACACGTGTCTAGATTGCTTTAATCCATATACATATTTATTTAATTTGCTCAAATAAATTTCTTGGGAAATGTGTGATTCTGTTAACTTAAATCTTTCAGAGATTTTCATACAGATATCGATATCAAGTAAACCATATAAATAGGTTATAACTACATTCATAAGATGCATTTTAATCGTCTCATGTATTGTTAGACAAATTAAATATAAAAATGTAATTACATCTATTACAAGAGACTATGTTTCTTTATAATTAATATAACTCTTTGGGTAAAACTTTGTGCGACAAGTCATCTTTGTATCTCACAATCTCATTTTTCTCATTTTGTTTTTACATAAATACCCATTTAGATCTCATTGGTTTTACACCATTTTTTGTATGTACTACTGATCCAAAAATTTCATGTTTTGCAAGTGAATTCAATTCCATCTTGATTACGTCTTTCCACATTGGCCAATCATTTTTATGTCTACATTCTTCGGTAGACGTAAGTTCAAGATCCTCTTTTTGTTTCATAATATTGAGTGCTACACTATATGTAAAAAGATCATCAATGTTTATTTTATTTTGATTCAATCTTTTCGCATCATGACATAATTTATTGATATCTCTTCACTTTTAAGGATTTCAGGTACTTGAATTTCTTTTAGAATTTTATCAATTATGTCACGTGTCTTTTCTAAAATTTTTGTTTCCTCTTTTGACCATCTTGTATATATGCTCATTTTCTTTTTCAAGGATTTTATCTTTAAAATCGATTAGTTCGCATGCTTTTAAAGTGCCTTGTCTTACAAGAATATCAATTCTAATAAAAACATTTGCAGTTAGTATATGAAATTTAGTTATTCTTTTTAGGTCAGTAAATATGTTTGGCAATTGATTTGCTATATTTTGTAATTGAATTATCTTTTGAACTTGAAATTCACATTTATTTGTGTGAGGATCAAAACTAAATAATGATAATGTATTCATTGAAAATTCTTTTTCAACCTACTTATTTTCTCCCCTTAATGTTGGAAAATATAATTCATCAAAATGATAATTGGCAAACCTTACCGTGAATAGATCGCCTGTTAATGGTTCTAGATTTTTAATTATAAATGGAGATTTGTATCCAATATATATTCCTAACTTCTTTGGAGAACCTATTTTTGTGCGTTGTGGTAAAGCAATTGGGACATATATCACACATTAAAAAATTCTTAGATTGAAAATATTTGGTTCCTAACCATAAACCAATTGTATAGGGGAGAATTTATAATAACTTGTAGGTATGATGAGTACAAGTGTTGCTACATGCACAATGAAATACACCCAAGAAAAATTGGGAGTTTAGTTTTCATAAGGAATGGCATTGGAATTAGTTGGAAGTGTTTAATAAACAATTCTGTTGGACCATTTTGTGTATGAATATGAGCAACAGGCAGTCAATAGTTATTCCAACTAATATGAAATATGCATTAAAGGCTTGATATGTAAATTCACCAGCATCGTTAAGATGAATAATCTTGATTGCATAATCAGGAAAATGTACTCGCAAACAAATGATTTAGGTGAGTAATCTCGCAAATGTCGAATTGCAAGTTAATTATAAGCACACATGTGATCATTTAGTCGATGCATCAATTAAAATCATAAAATATCTAAATTGTCCACATGGTGGATGTATGGACATACATATATCACCCTAAATACATTTTAAAAATATAGGGAATTCAGTCCCAAGTTTAGCTAGTGATGGCCTTAGAATTAATTTATCTTAAAAGTAAGCAACACATAAGAATTCATCATCATATTGAAAGATCTTCTAGTTTTCCAATGGATGACTATATGAATTTTCAATAATTTTTTGTATTATTATTGATTTAAGATGGTCCAACCAATCATGTCAAACATTAAAATCATTAGTAAACTTTTGGCTTACTATAAAACAAATTTTAATCATTCCAATATTTGTGTAGTATAATCCAAATAAATATCCATATTTTTTTTCAATAAAATAAGATATATATATATATATAATAAGAAACTTTCAAGTTAACATAATACAACATTAGATATATAATTTATTATTAAAACATATAATATAAGTATATTATTTATATATAATGAGAGCATACAAAAACATTTTATGATAAAATTATGGGTAAAATACCTGAACCTTCCTAACTTTTAACCAAAATTCCATACAGGTCCATTAGTTTTGGAAATAGACAATGAAACTCAAAAGTGCAAACACCATTAACAGAAAATATGAAAGGACTAAAATACTTTTCTTCTTTCTTTTTTTTCCCTTAAAAACAATGTGGTTGGTTGTTACATTCCCATTCAACGACCGACCACCCCATGAAAAGTGCTCTTTAAAAGAAGATGGCACCAATTTGGTGCTTCTCGAGGCTTGAAATTTCTTTTTCAAAAAAAAAAATAAAAAATAAAAATAATTTATATAATAGTAATTTTTAAAATTAATAAAGGGTAAAATTATCCATTCGATATTGTCACATCATCAAACTAATGGTTAGACCTATACATCCAATGGAAGATATTTTTTTCTGATGGACTGTCCATTCAAAAATTAATAGACCCATGTGAAATTATGTCACAGCCCAATTTTTGAGCCATGACTAGCACAAGGGCCCACTAGATTCATCCCACTAAGCCCAAGCAAGCTTATTTATAGAATCATATATTTTAATCCACGTTTCCTTAAAATCCAAAATTCGTAATGTTCAAATATAGTTTCTTTGAAAACAATTCATAAAACCCAATCATGCATTCATAATGGCATCATCAACCATTATATACATATATAGATTAACAAATAAACCTTAACATTCACATAAAGTATTCATATACACATAATTGGACCTTGACCATCAGCGGAGTGACTTTGGGCACGGTTGCTAATACTTAGTGTCATAACTAACCTATCGAACAGTGGATAGGGAGAAGAACCTCGTTCTAGGATCCAATCCTCTTTCAATTTGGAAAACCTAAAACATGAAGTTTAAAAATGTGAGTATATACTCAGTGAGTGAACATAGGAAGGGAACAAGTATAAACACAGGAAGACTTAGAAAACATAATGCATTGGTGTTGAGAACTATGCAATTTTGCTTAACTTCTTACTAAAACCCTTTATTTCAAACATTGATTAGTAAACTCTTAGTGTTGCAAAAACACATGCTCAATCATGAAGATAAAGGAGTGAATGAAAAATTATATTAGAACTAAGCAAGGTAGCAACATGATAGCACATTTCTCACTATAGCAAAAGGCATTCTTAGTTTGCACATGTCTTGGTTTTTCAAGTATATCTCACTCTACAGAGGTCCAATTGACATGATTTTTAGACCATTAGAAATTTAAGAGACTGGGCTACAACTTTGATGTTTTCCATTTTACCCGGTTCTGATTGTAAGGTGGTCAAAATTGTTGTTAAAATGAAAGTAGTGCACAAAAATCTAGAACCACCCGAGAGCTTTTTGGTGCAACGAGAATCCATTCTTGCTGCAGCGAGATTCAGGGTAGATGATAATTAAGGGGTTTTCACATGTCACAAAATCCATCCCTACCATATTGCACATCAAAGTGAACACATTGACAATAATCAAGTTATCAACATTCAAAGTAATCACATATTATAATCATAAACTTGCTATCACATATACATATATAAACACAAATACCACCACCACCTTACCCAGCTCATGTACAACCCTCAGATCGCGCACAACTAATGTCATCCTTCACACTCCCACACCCTATCATCCGTCCCCCTACATCGTGCACACGCACGGTCATACTCAGTCCTCATCGGCATGTGCATCCCCCATATGTGCACACGCACGGTCATATTCGTTACACAATATTATCTACAGATGTACAATACATATATACACATATCAACATATAAAAGGACTTCGCAATTTCATTACAATCACATTTAATAAAATAAAAACGTTTCAATAAAGCTTGTTCCGGTGCACGTTTTGAAGATAAAACAATTAAAACATTTTCAAGTGATACAATCAACATACATGCATTTATTTCTCAAGAAATTTTAATGCAAGTTCACTCACCTTATGATAGCGGGATATACATCGCTATTTGTTCGGAGGTGTATCTAACTATTCCTATTTGCCGATCGCTCATTATTTCCCCCTACACCACCACCACCGTGCTCTAACTTTACCTTTGCGCTTCTTAGCAACAATACAAATGCAATACCTTTAGTGTACATCATTGCTACTTCATTTTTTCCTTCCATCATGAATCCTTATTCAACTAACTTACATCTTGACACATTTTTTCCAAAGTTACCTTTATCCTTTACTTGCGAAATTTTTTTGGATTATAGATACCGGCAACTTATTTATCACTCTAACCCATATATTAATCCTTTCTAAGGATATTTATCATGTTCAACTGTTATTTCCATAACAATCATAATTCCTTTCAATATGCCACTTAAAATGTCAACTACACAATAATATCCATTTTCTCAAGATTTCTCAACTGCACTTAAAACATCATTTGTTTTTACCTTTGTGGTTGCTTGACCCATACTTGCACTCCAATATTCCTTCAAAACATTTATCATCCAGCTGCCAAAATGATTCATACATTATTTCTCCAAAGATTTAACCAACTATGAGCTTAAAACACAAAAATCCTTACCTTTGCTTGCTTGAATTACAAAATCAAGCTCTAATTCCTTTCTCTCTTTTTTTCTTTTCTTTTCTTTTCCTAGGGTTTTAAAGGTGTTGGAAATTGGGGTTAAAAGTTGTAACTTTGGTGCCTAAGAAGTTAGGAGAAGAAAGAAGTAAGAAAAGAAAAGAAAGGAAAAGAAAACAAAAAAAGAAAATGGAAGAAAATTAAATTTTCATGGTGGAGGATGAGCAAATGGCATGGGATGGAGGGGAAGAAGAAGAAACTCTTTTGCTGGAGGGATAAGGACGGTTTTGGCTTAAAAAAATCAGAGTCAAAGCTTCTTTTGAAAGCTTTGACCAAACTTTTCATAAAATTATCGTTTTGCCCTTCAAGTTTCTTTCCTTTTTAATTTAGTTCTCCCAACTCTCCTTTAACTCCAATTTCCTTCTATTGTCTTTTATTACACATGTACAAATGAAATATAAAGTTTGTTCTTCAATGCGGTGTCCCCATAATATTTAAAATATTTATTTACTCGAATTGCCATTATTTAATAAAAACTCATAGGCCCCACTAACTTCATTTTTCTTTGAAATTTTCCCGTTCTTCCTCTCCCCTACTTAGATTAACCATATACTCCTTCTTCATGACAAATTTTGACATCGAATAAAATATTAATATTTTAATATTATTTTATTTCAAAAATTTTCAGTTGCCTTCTTAGTACCCAAAATACCTTATTATGTCTCAATTCACTTCTGAATCACTTTTTATCTTACAAATTCTTCCCTGATAAAAATATTATTATTTTCTTGCCTACGAAATATTTTATTCCAAACTACTCTTTTCACATTTCTTCACTTTTAAGCATTATAATTAACTTCAATTGACCTCCAATAAGCTTTATTAGCCACCATATCAAAGTACAAGATATTACATTATGGCTAAAACTTAGGGAGTTATAGGTATTTGACCCTAAAATTATACTAAAATATACTAACAAATTATTTAAGAAATTTCATTCTTGTATATTTTAATCACTAATCACATGATCAGTTCTTTCTTTAACGCGGATAAGAAAAATGACAACATCTAGATATGTTATATGATTTGGTCATGATTAAAATAATCTTGAATAAAATTTGTTTCAATATTTTTTTTCTTTTAACTTTCAGTAATGCATGATAAAGTTTAACAAGATATTTTAACCAAAGAGATATCAAGTCATTTGATTTGCTAAAACCAAAATCAAAGACCAACCATTAAAATCCTTTTAAAGCTTGGAGATGATGAAAACTAAAAAATACCAAAACTTGTAAGATTAGAGAATCGTGCTAATAATGTGTTATAAAATATAAGTTGAAAGAATAACTATGAGAGAAAGTATTGAGAAAGAGTGAGAAGATCTTATTTGAGAGTGTGTTTACAAATGAAGTGGAGGCTTATTTTTGGGCTAATAACCCTTTATCTGGATAATTATTACAAGAAAAAGATAATGTTTAAGAGATTTGATTTGAATGGATTAAATTCTAATCTTACTCCAATCTAATGTACATTCAAATCTCTCTCTCTCTCTATGTATATATAATTAAATATAAGAGTTTATTACATATTACATTCCTATGTCTGGCTTGTTGGGTTGTTTGGCCTGTCTCGACTGCTTCACTTGGCTTAAACTCTTAAGCCATGACATAATGGACATTCACATATATATTCATAACAATTTTTAAATTCTAGAGGTGGAGGAGTTATTATATAATTATATTTATATTACTAATTTTAAGTTTTAAAAGACTTATTTTAACTTTTTAATGATGGAAATTAGATAATTAGATAAGGCTTCTAGTCTTATAGGACATTAAGACTTATTATAATTTTTAAGCTTTAAAGGGGGAGCATTTATTATATATTTTATAATACAAATTTTAAGCTCTAGAGGATTTATTTTAATTTTTTGGTGACAAAAATTATATAATTAGATAACTAGATATCTAGTTAGATAATTAGAAAATTAGATAAGGGTTACAGCCTTTAGGACATTAGGACTTATTTTAATTTTTAAACTTTAAAAAAGAGGGGTTATTATATAATTTAAGCTTTAAGGGATTTATATTTATTTTTTGATGATGAAAATTAAATAATTAGATAATTGCCTTATAACTGATAAGGCTTATAGTTTTAGAGGATATTAGGATTTATTTTAATTTTTAAACCTTAAAAAGAAGGGGTTATTATATTTTTTTATTTATATTTATATTACCAATTGTTAATGTAGTTAGCTCAAGTACAATGGTAATTCCAAGAGGTGAAAGAATTGGAATTATAGGAATTTTTGCAAACTTGAAATTAGTGATGGTTGTAACTTTGAAAATTCTTTTCAAGATATTTAAAGCACAAACAACTTAACTCTTTTGAGAATGAATTTTAGTAAACCAAATTTTAGAGAGTAGAGAGAGAAAATGATACAAATGATTTGTATAGAGGTTTGAGCTTGCTTATGTGACATCAAGGCATTGTGAAAACACTAATCATGGCGAGGTTAAAAACCCCACTATGGTGAGCACTAATCTTGGCAAAGTTAGAAACTCTACTAAGGTAAATAAAATAGCCAAAATCTCACTTTGGTTTGCCAAACAAAAGATATTAGAATTTCTTACTTTTTTAAAAATAGTCTAGAGAAAATAAGCAGTACTTATTTAAGAAACTATTCTTCACTTATTCTCAACTTGAATGTCCAACAATTAATCCAATAGGACTATATATAGCTATTTCTAAGGAAACAAACCCTCTCACTTTTCCTATGTGGGATTATTACAATTCCAAAATAAAATAAATAATAAAGTAACCTAACCTAACCTAACCTAACCTAAACTTCCTTGGAGTACAAGTAAAGTAAAAGCTAATTAAGGAAAGATAATTATGGAAATAATCTTCCCTAACTTAATGCGCAAGTAACCTAATAACATACTCATGTATCATTCTCTTTAAATTGGAGAAAAATTATCTTCAAGATCTGCGTTTTTTTTGTGTTTTAATTTTTCAATGCATCTTATCCCATATTTTGATCTTGTTGCAGCTTCTCTTTCTTATTGTCATTTGAGATTTTTCTACTAAATAAAGGCATACTTCTTCAATTTAATTGCAAAAAGCTTTACATGTTTTTCATCGAAAACATCTTTGAGTTAAAAAACTCTTTCCATTGTTGTGTAGAGCTAATTAAGGAAGTTATCAAGGTGAAGTTTTCTTTCAAACTCAAGAATGTCAATTTTGATTCTCAAATCTTTAGTAGCAATAGTTTTTAAGTGATGTATAGGTACTTCTTCATCAGAGGACAATTTATGATAGAAAATGTTGGTATTATCCTCTATCTCCTTATCATATTCATCATAAATTGGTTCTAACCCTTCCCAATTCAAATAATCCTCTGCATGTAACTTCCCATGAAATCAACTACTTCAATCTTGACTCCTTTACCATTTAAATCAAGGGTGTCTAATAATCGGTCCTCCAATCCAATTCTGGCTACATGGTTTGTGGGTCCATCTTCATGATTGGAGCTATTGTTATTGATTTGAGTAGCATTATGTCTTGCAAGTTGCTCTTGTAATTCTTAAATTTGCGATATAATTCCTCAATCTCGATCTCATGATCAATTCTTTGACGATTTTGGTGTCTTCGTGGCATTTGGTTGGCTAAAATGAGGAACAACAATTATGACAGTGATGATATGGCAATGACATGGTGATGACGATATAGTGATGCAAAAAAAATGATAATAGAATTATAAAATAATAAAAGAGACAAAATTACTCGAATAAGGAAAGTCAAAACTTGACAATGACGACAACTTAAACTATGCAACAAAAAATGATCCTTTCGTTTTGATACTAAATTGCAGTCAGGGCATTGTGAAGACACCAATTTTGATAAGGTTAGAAACCTTACTAAAGGGAACACCAATCTTGACAAGGTTAAAAGCCCCACTAATGTGAAAAAAATAGCCAAAATCTCATTTTGGTTGGCCAAACCAAAGATATTAGAACCTCTTACTTTTTTAAAAAGAGTATAGAGAAAATAAGCACTATTTATTTAAGAAAAAATTCTTTACTTATTCTTAACTTGAATGTCTAACAATTAATCCAATAGGGTTTTATATAACTATTACTATGGAAAAGCCTTCTTACATTTCCTATATGAGATTATTACAATTCCTAAATAAAATAAATAAAGAAGTAATCTAACCTAAACTTCCTTAAAGTACAAGTAAAACGAAAGATAATTAACAAAAGATAATTGTGGAAATAATCTTCCCTAATTTAATGTGTAAGTAACCTAATAACATACTCTTGTATCATTATGTCATTTCCCTTAGCAAGTTAAAGAGTTTCAAATCCACTAAAGAATGCCTTTTTAAGGTTTAAGCACAACCATTTCAAGGTTCAGGTTTAATCTCTCTACCTTTTTAATAGTTAACGTGTCGAGCCCAGCTCTATAATATACTTGCCATATCGTATATGTACTTGAAAGAATGTCTACATACCTGAATGCCTCGAATATTGTTAAAAGATGGTATTGTACCTAATGGTACAATTAAGTTAATTTAAGCCTCGAACTAGTCCAAATAGAGATTTGAAGATGCATTTGAAAGTTATTGAACCTTAGAATGAGTTAATATGGTGATTCGGAGTTCGAGGATTGATTTGGAGTCAAATTTGGAATTTTCATAACGTAGGGGTAAAATGGTCATTTTGCCCCCCCAAGGCAAAATTGGAATGGTGGATGAAATTTTGATCAAGTTTGACTATTTGGAACATAATTTGAGCTTGAGAAGTGAAAATTTTTAATTTTGACATTTTCTAAACATAAGGGCAAAACAGTCATTTTATGTGTCCACGAGGATGTAATTGGAATTTTTAGAATTCTTCATCACCATGACACTTGTCAAGCTCATAAATTTCACCCATCATTTTTTTAAAGTGAGAAATTACATGTGGTGGAGATGAAATGCATAATTATTTAGTTTCATTCATAGACCAATTAAAAGGTGACACGCGTCAAGCTTTAATATTATTATATTTTCCTTTATAAACACCACTAAAACTCTCCCATCTAATTTCTCTTGGCCAGCCATAGCAAAGAACAAAGGGAAAAAGAAAGAAACAAGCCCTAGGAAGGAAAAATTCAAGAGATATTGTTGGATTTTAAGGAATCAAGTGATTAAAGGTAAGATTTTTTTGATTTTAGCTTGTGATCTACCTTTCCCATGCATTCTTTTTCATTTTTCATGGTTGAAACTTGAGATATCATGAAGGAACCCTTGCTAGCCAAACATGGGGGGAGAGGTTTTGAGCTAGAATTTTGATAGATTTCATGTTATTTTAGTGTTTTTAGTTGTTTTGTGATGTTTAGCATGAAAAACAAGCAAGAAAATTACATGCCCTTCACCCACACTCATTGGCTGAATTTTTCAAGAGAGATATTGATGGTGAATCGTGTGACATCTCATGTCATTTGGCTTGAATTTGATAAATTGTGATGATGAAAATTGAAAATGGTGATTTCAAAAATATAAATCCTTTAGAAACCGATTGAATGGCAATGAGAAAATCAAGTGCATTAAGGCACCTTGGATGTATTTGGAGTATAGGAATCATAATGAATTTATTTGGAGTGGAATTGGATGTTTTGATTGATTAAATAACGTATGGTTCAAATTAGGTCAATACCATTTCAGTCCTATACACAATTGGACTTACGTAGAACATCGTCTTCAAATGATTATTCGAACATTTCGCATCCCATTTTATGCATTCAATTAGAGCCTGAAATAGCTTTTATAACCATTTGGTACAAATATAGTGAATTACTTGTTGTGTATTTTGTTTAGGTGGTGAACCATCTGGTAATGGAAAAGAGATTTCACCCGAGGACCAGGAGTAGGATTACTCCCGAAATTGTGAGTAAACACACTATCATCTTAACTATCTAAAGTAGTTTTGCTCGTTCTTATGTTTATAAAGAACAATGGATTTAAATTATCAATCGTTATGCTTTATAATTGAAGTTTGATTTGGTGTAATGAAATTTGGTTTACAAATTGTTTTGAAATTGAATGTTGTTTTGAAAATTGAGTAAGTGGAGATTGTATGTTTATGACATACGAAATTAATATATGACTTGAATGGATGGCTTATGGCAATGTGATGGCATGAATGGCTGGTTTTACGATATGTTAAATATGTGAACTGTTTTGATTTGCCTTGACAAGCTAGGTAATGTTATGTTAGCCATGTCATGTTGCTGAACTTTTTATTGATATGGTGGGTTAATTGATTAGTCACTACAGTGGTGGATTCCGTGAACCAGCCTATTAGAGGGGCACGATAAACCCGGTTATATCTTACCTCGGTACGAAAGGCGTTGAGGGTATCTCTTGAGGTGAGGTTTGAGTTCACTTCGTGTTGAACCACCACGTGAGGATGAACTCAGCCAACGCCAAGGAACGACTATGTTTTAACGTAGAAAAATATGTTTTATGCATATATGACTTTTTAACAGCCTTGGCAGACTTGGTTGGATGCCCCTGATCAAGGTGTCACCAAGTATGAGTTTTAGCATGAGCCAAGTTTTTAAAAAAGTCATAAGCCTTGTAAAGTAATTAGATGAAATACAATTGTTTACATGGGTTTGAATGAATTTTCATCTTATGAAACACATGTTGTGATGAGATATTTCGATTGTCTCCATTTACTCAGTTTTAGATGCTATAGACAGCATTTGTTTACTCACTGGGTTTATAAAAACTCACCACCCTCATTTCCACCCATTTCAGGCTCATGACAGTCTGTAAAAAGCTGATTATGTCGAGGGTTACAATTGGATTTGCATCCTCAGAAATTGTAGGTTTATAACCTTGGTTACTTTTGGTCATTCGGGGGCCCACATGTCATTGTAAATTAAATTACAAACCCTGGCTACATGTGTTACTGTATGTATGAATTTATTTTGCTTCTACGCTATAAAAATTATTTACAGATAATTCTATAAATATTGTTTTATAAGAAAATAGAATATTTTATTTAATATTCTTATTTTATTCTATTAGCTATAATTTCATTTTAAATAAATGTTTTAGATATCTAAACTTATTTTTAGTTATTAAATGTGTATTTTTCATTCATATACTACATTTTTAACAAGTTTCGAAATTTTTGAGAAAAATGATGAAAATACCCCTGTGTAGTAGAAATTTTTTTTTGATTGTTTTCGATTTGAAATTAGCCCATATTCCTTTAAAACATGATATTTAGAAACAATTGCTCACAAGGAAAGCGAAAAACTGATATTAGAGCCTTGCGAGGTTTCGATCGATATTGCAGGAAATGAATGTCTATCGAGACGTCACGACGGTTGTCACGGGCTAGAGGAGAGTACCGGGTAGTGACAATTGAATTGGTATCAGAGTTTTTGGTTTTAAAGTTACTTTAAAAACTACAGTGTCAATGTGGCCCTAGGTTAAGTTAAGTTAGGTTGAGTGGAATGCATGC
This sequence comes from Theobroma grandiflorum, assembly GCA_036013995.1. Classification (NCBI taxonomy): domain Eukaryota; kingdom Viridiplantae; phylum Streptophyta; class Magnoliopsida; order Malvales; family Malvaceae; genus Theobroma; species Theobroma grandiflorum. Next base: position 15,674,238 of record CP142126.1, read on the forward strand.
ATCTGTATATAGAACCTGAAGTTGTCTAAACTCATCCTGTTTCTTCTTATAGATCTTATGTGAGCACGATATTTACATTTTATTCTAATAGAAACCTGTCACCTTTAGAGGAGGAAATTGAGTAAGTAACTTTTGTTATGAGCCATGACCTATAGGTATGATATTAGAATATGAATTTTGGTTAAGTAAAGTTGATTTTATGACACGTGGTGTCAAGAGATGGCGTCGATTAACGATTGACTTTTGCATGGAAATAGAACATTGAAATAAGGTTTGTGTATTCATCACAAATGATGAGCGTGATCTGGTTAATTGTAAAAGGAGACGATCTTAAAACTTGATTGTCGACTATTTCAGTTTTATAGATGGTTTATTGAGCTTGTATGCCTAAGGTTACATGAACTCCTATTTTTAGTAACCTACCTTCTACTAACGTTAAATAAAAGTTATAAGTAGCGCCGTCGTCTAAATTTGAGATGTTGCCTGAGACACGAGCTGCTGTTGGAAAGATTTTAAGCAAGTTCGCTTAATGAAATATTGATGTAATGATATACCCCTTCGATTAAGGATGGAGGAAAGTGGAGTATAATATGAGCCCATGATTGTCAATGGGAAGAAAATTAGATGACTATGGATTGTAATTGAGCATACTATAAAGGAGCGGTGTGATAATGGTAACAAGGGGCATACTTTGACTGGAACGAAAAGTGATAGTTGTGATTCACTTGAGGTTTATAGCTATCAGTATTGAGAGAGGTGTAAACCAATACTCGTGTCCATGGAGGTAAGTGCATTGTAGTAATTGAGCTTGCTCTGCTTACAAATAAATGGTGTTGGGCTTCCGAAATATTTTATATGCGAATTTGTGTGCAATATGTGTATAGCAGCTTAGATAAAGCTGGTTTTGATTTCAATTAAGTAATTGTGAGATTTCAAGATTTAATTTGAACTATTATGATTTATAGTTATAATTGCATGAATTAGCTCAAGGGTGAAAAATCACTGATTAATTATAATTGATGTGTGATCATGAAGTAAAAAGCTAGTAAACAATTTGCTCTAAGGATGAGCTTGAATTATGCTATGCTTAGCGTAAAGTCAAGGGATTAAAGGACTAGTTGTGTATTTGGTAGTTGAAGTTAAATGACTTAGAAATATTGAATCTGGTCTAATGCCATATGGAGTTCTATAATTGAGCTTGATAAACAAATTGATTTAAAGATCGATTTAAAAGTTTATTTGGTTCAAAGTGCGATCTATGATACAAATGATCAGTCTTGAAAGCGATTTATCCAAAGGTAATGGACTTAGAAAATGTGGATTTTTGGATATGCTCTAGGAGGGAGCTTCTACATCTTAAGTTCAAGATATTTTGATCTTATAATTGCAAGGGCGAGATGAAATAATTAAGTGAACTATCCATTTTATAAATGTATTGGTTAAAAACTGATGATTAAAGTCAAGCTCCCGACGATAAGTGGTGTGCAATATGATACATACGTACCTATGAGTAAATTTAGAGATTTTCGCTTAATTAAACTCGTACTAAATGTTATGGTAAAGATATATGAATGCTAGTGGCAAAATATATACGTTAAATCAATGTTCTGATCACGTACTTGTGATAAAAAGTTAGCCTTGCTAATCGTGGTATAGACTCAGAAGGAAGCCACACGATCGTAAATGATCATGATAGTAACCTTAAAGGTAGAATAATTGCTTTGATAAAGTAAATTCTAATAGTTGCAACGCCACAGTACCGACTACCAAATGTTGTGGTGTTAAGAACCCCTTATGTGAGACCCTGTTGACTTTGTTAAAAGACAGTATTGTACTGAGTAGTACCATTAAATTAAATCGAGCCTTGAACGAGTTTAAATAGAAATTCTAAGAGGAATTTCAAAATTCTGAGACCCATAGAATGGCTCAGAATAGTGATTCAGAGTTCAAGGTCCAGTTTGGAGTCAATCGGGAAAATTGACCGGTTAGGGACAAAACGGTCATTTTATCATTTGTTGATTTATGGAGATTTTAGCCAAAATTTGATCACATTGGACAAAAAGATAATTATATGATATACAGTTATCATTATGGAATCATAAAATGATGTTTAGCAGTGTAAAAATTATGATTTCCAGTGTTTTTGGAGCACAAGGGCAAAATGGTAATTTTACCACCGGAGTGCGAAATGTGAATTTTTTTGAAAGGATTTTGCCCCAATTGGGTAATATTGATTTATATTAGTGTTATTTGAGGTTGGACAGTGAAAATAAAACAATTCTGGGACATTTTGGAGTATAGGGGCAAAACCGTAATTTTGCCATCCCGGGGGCAAAACGGTAATTTTCCACCACCAGAATAATTTTTCCAGCCATGATCATCTATGGATCAGATTTTTACTTGATTAATCAAGTGGTGGAGAAAGAATGGAAGAAAAAGTCAAAAAGTCAAAAAAACGGGCCAATCACATGGTGCCACGTGGCAAGCTTGTATATTTTATTATTTAAGCCTAAAAATCAGCCTTTAACCATTATTTTCTCTCTCCAAATTCTGGAAAAAACCGATTGAAGGGAAGAAAAGAAGAACAAAGGAGAAAAAACATAAAACCTAGCCAAAAATCCATAGATTTCAAGTGTTTTTCAAGATTCAAGCAAAACAAAGGTAACTTTTCTTTAGATTTACTCTAACCCTAGCTTACCTATGCTTTTGTTCTTGATTTCCATGCTTGAACATTGAGATATCATGAAGAGTTTAATTCTGAAAAATGGGTATGAGTATGGATTTGATGTTGGATTGGATTGAATTTAAACTATGTTGGTGTTTAATGGTAGTTAAGCATGATTATGGACAAAAATGGAAGAAAGAAATTGAATCTCATGGTGGTTCTTTGTTAGGCCGAACCTAGGGTGGAGAGTGCATGAGGAAAATTGGTTCATTTCAAATGAAATGGTTTCATTTGAAATGAAGGAAATTAGAAAATGACAAATGCAAGTGAAAAATGTAGTAGAAAAATTTTCAGTGCTAATGCACTGTATTGGCCGAATTTTTCTATAAAGAAATGGAAAATATTGAATGCTGAAATTGGCACTAATTACATGATGTGGGATGAATTAAGCTATGAGAAAAAGAATGGTGCAATTTGGAATCAAATTGGACATAATAGCCGATTAATCGGGTAATCGGTCGAGATTAGGCAATACCGCGTTAAAGTGATAATCGGACGCATTTTTGCCTTTGAGTATCATATGTGAGCAATTTAAATTGGTTTATATTAGTTGGGGACAATATAGTAAATTCCCTAATTTTATTCTGTGTTAAGGTGGTGAGAAGTCCGAGAAAGGCAAAGGAATCGTGATTGAGGACTGTTAATCTGAGAGCATCCGGAACCCGGATTTGTGAGAAGGTGAGTGAATTTGCATTTCAAATTATTTGGGAAATGCACATTGTATTGATTAGGATAATTAAATGATTTATCCAAAGTTTTTAAAAATACGTGCCGGGAACAAGCCTTTGAGAAAAATGATTTTATGTGGTAAATATGTGTTATGCATGAAAGCATGAAAATATGTGTTATGCATGAAAGCATAAAAAAATGAGTTATGCATGAAAGCATAAAATTATGTGTTATGCATGAAGGCATAGAAATTAGGTGATATGCTTGAAGGCATGGAATTATGTGGCATGCTTGAAGGCACGAAATTTTGTGTTCTTATAACGTGTTGTCACATATGTGTAAATACGTGCAATGCATTGATATTTAATTGTGTTGATATATATATGTACATGTGTACGATATGTGGGAAACACATGTCGATGATTTTGGATACGGCAATATGGTGTGTAAAGAGGGATGCTGAGTGATACCCCTCACCGAGAAATTCTCGCCCGAAAACTTGGAAGGGATGCTGAGTGATACCCCTTACCAAGTGATGTTCGCCCAGGTACTTGGCAGCAAAGCTGAGTGATACTGCTTGCCAAGTTCCCTAGTAAATGTTTTTCCACTAAGAATAGTGACCATTTAGCAGTGTATATGATTGCTTATGTATTTTGTGAATATATGTGTGATTGTATGGTTATTTTATTGATGTGAAAATTGATTGTGTTAAACATGTGCATGATATGGGAAAGGTTCATGTTGGTGAGATTGGATGTGGAAAATATGGTTTGTACACGATGTGAGGGAATGCACACTGTAGCTCCAGCTATGTGCCCGATGTGGGGGTGCACATGAGCTGGTGAGTGCACATGGTGCACATGATGATGACTCTAGCTATGTGCCCGATGTGGGGGTGCACATGAGCTGGTGAGTGCACATGGTGCACATGATGATGACTCTAGCTATGTGCCCGATGTGGGGGTGCACATGAGCTGGTGAGTGCACATGGTGCACATGATGATTATGACTCCAGCTATGAGCTAGTGAGATTGAGTGATATTGTTAGTGCATGAGGTGCACATGAGCTGGTGAGAGAATGGTGATATTTGTGTGATAATTACGACCGTGCATGTGCGGAGTGGGAAGTGCAATGCCGGTTGAATGATAAAGAGTGTGATCATTACAACCATGCATGTGCGGAGTGGGAAGTGCAATGCCGGTTGAATGATAAAGAGTGTGATAATTACGACCGTGCATGTGCGGAGTGGGAAGTGCAATGCCGGTCTAATGATAAATGTTGTGATAATTACTACCGTGCATGTGCGGAGTGGGAAGTGCAATGCAGGTAATGATGTATGAGTTGAGTAAAAGTGGGGACGGCGATACGTAACGCCCACTGTTTACTAGAAATTGAGAGTTAAGTAAAAGTGGGGACGGCGATACGTAACGTCCACTATTTACTAGAAATTTTGAGAATTGAGCAAAGTGGGGACGGCGATACGTAACGCCCACGATTCCTGGAAACTATCACTTGTGAACATTGGTGAAGTGTGATTTGTTGTCCAGGGGCTTGCAGGGACGGCGATACGTAACGCCTGCGAGTACTCAAATAAATGTGTTTGTGTACATATATGATTGATTATGTCCTTGAGTATATATGTGTGAAATTGAATATTATTTAATTATAAATTAAATTGAATTAAGGGGTAGGGTTTGATAATAAATTGGATCAAAATGATTGTGTTCCAAAATGTGTGCATATATGTATATATGTTGTGCATTGATAGATAATGTTGTGTAATGATTATAACCGTACGTGTGAATGATGATTTGGGGCTCATAGAGGATAGGATTGCAGTGTGATCCCCATGCTTGTGTGTAGAATGGAATGCGGAGCGATCCCCAAGCCTATGTGTAAAATGGGATGCTGAATGACCCCCATGTCTAAGTGATTAATGCTGAGTGATAACCCTTATCGAGTACTCCGATAGTTATTTCTTTATACTACCAAGGACAGCGAAGACTTGGCAATGTATATAATTGCTTGTGTCTTTGTGTATATCTATATGATGCCTATATGTATTGTTGAGAAATTGGGTGAAATTGGGTGTGCTGAATCTGTGTATCCTTGTATTATGCTGATATGCATTATAAATAATTTATGGTGAAATTGATGCAACCGTGCATGTGCGGAGCGGAAAGTGCAATGCCGGTAATAATGTATGAGTGGAGAGTACAGCAGAATGGAGAAAAAGATGGGATAATGAATGAAATGCAATGCTTGTTGAATGAAATCGTACATGATATATATATATATATATTTGCATATATGAATTGTACGGGTTGTGAAACCCTCATTATGTGACGGTTTGTAAACAATCGTCGATTCTACTACTTTAATAGAATGATCGGTGAAAATTCGAGGATGTTAATCCTTGAATGCATAACAAATTCCTGGGTAAGGGAAAAAGGGTTTGAAATATTAGTTAGTTGAAAATGGCCTTATTTTCAACCAGTGCATCATGATTGACAAATCTTCTGATGAGATTGCTTGTTCCCTTCTAATATTCACTCACTGAGTTTCGTACTCACGTTTTCAAAAATTCATGTTTTCAGATCAAGAGACTGTTGGGCTCTAGATCGAGGAGTCTCCATAGTGCATCTCCTGGGTATGTGTCTGGCATCCGATAGTGATTCCTTTTGTGGTAAATGTCTCCGCTGGAAGTCTTGGGTCCTTTGTATTGTAAATACAATTTAATTATGTGAATATGTATATGTAATGTAAATCATTAAATACATGACTGGTATAGTGCATGTATATTAATGTTGATAATGCCATTGTGGTTTGGCTGTGTTCACACCCGGGAAAAGGTGTGTGTATGTATGGTTAGTTATGCCATTATTAATTGGCGCTGTATGCACTTTGGGAGCATTACGTGTGAATGCATCACACAGTAGTACGATAAGTAAAGTAAGAGAAAATAGGCTTGCTTGGGCTTAGTGAGCTATGCTCATTAGGTCCTTGCGCCGGTCATGGCCCGGGAATTGGGTCGTGACACCTTATGGCTAGAAAACACGAGCAAATTGTGAGTGGCATGAAGACGAGACTCACTAGTTGAAGTATGGTCATTGGTTTTGATGCTGAGCTTCGTTATTTGGAGTCTTAAGTGCATTGGGGAAGTATTAAAATAAAGAATATGAGTGAATTGAAAAGTTTTCTTTATTGCCTTATATATTGGCATATAAAAGAAGGAAAAGTTAAGGAGTTTTTGAGATAGCTACATAAAGATAAATTAACATGTGGAGTGTTAAGATGAATAATATGTTGACTAAAGTCAAATCTTAAGAAATAAAGAAGACAAGAGATTAAACGTTGTTAAAGGCTAAGGAGAAAGTGAGTAAAAAGTTAGATGAATGTATGAGATATTGATAAGAGATGTCAATACCAAGTGATGAAAGTGTGAATGAAGATTTCAAGAATGATATAGCAAATGAGTTTATATAGAATATTGCTATGAGAATTTAAAAATCTTGTCTTGACTTTGTTGAAAAAAAAGGATTAGTAACAACACAAGCAAACTACGTGGCATGCTAGAAACCTTTGGAGATAAATTGAAGTGTGAATAGTTGAATATGCATTTAAATATCTTGGTGAGCAAGTGCATGCCTTTATGGAAATGATATGCTTAGAGTATGAAAGAGCAAATAAGTGATTAAGTGTTTTAAGAATGTTTAAACACCTTTGAGAAAGAATTATAAATTATACGAGATGAGTATAAGATGTGTGATTTTGAAACTTGCTAATGAGCCAAACGGCTAAGTCATGGGTTAAGTGATCACTTGCTGTGAGACATAAGTTTAAGATAGGTATCCCTAAGGAAATACTCAAGAGAAGTTTTGCTATGGATCTTGTGAAAGCAAGCATTAAGTTATGTGGTTATAAAAAGGAAGTCGTAAGCTAAGAGTGATATTCGTATTGACATTGAAAAGTACTTGAGGAGGACCTAGTTTCAAGTCTTGCAATTTCAAGTACAATTTGTAAATTGGCTAAGGGAGAATGATGTTATGTTCATATGAAAGAGTGGAACAAAAGATGATTGAAATTAACCTGGATAATGAAGTCAGATAATGAAAATTTCCTAATATATTATGGAAATTGGAAATCGAAAATGCTTAAGGCATACATGATTCAAATGAGTCTAAGTCTTAAGTGACAAATCAATATCGGCATGCAATAAGGATACAATGTAATGTAGAGGCATGAAAGATAACTGAGGAAAAAGGATGACTCTTAGGAATTGTGGTATTGCATAAGATGCAATGATCAAGTCAAGGCAAATCTTTGAAGCATCAATGACATTATAAAGCATACATGCATATTAGATTGTAATTCAATGAAAATGACATTGTGATGCAATGATATATAGTATAAGGAAACTTAAGCATATAATTGGAAATGATAAGAAAAGAGTATAAGTATGTAAATGATGTGGAACTATGCACATACATGATGAGAATTTGTATGGATTACGTAAAGGGTAAATTAGGGTAAAACGCAAGTTGAATGGTATTTAAAACACATAATGAGAGCAATCCGAAATGGATGATACCTAATGTTCGTAAGTTAAATATGAGAATGTTGACATGAATTATGAAGATTATTCTATTGAATCTTGGTTATGGATGGGAACGAACAAAGAGAAATTAGTCTGAAGGCACTTGAGAACAAAGACCCTTACACATAATGAGGAATGTGGACATCTGAATGTGTGTGTGCATACGTATTTGTGGAGTTAGTGATGTACCCAACTAAAGTGAAGAATAGTTCTTAGTGGTTCGAGACTTGAACTCAATATATTTGATGAGTTGTATAGATAATGTAACAATCAGGAATCTTATTAGAAGTTGACTTATGACGACCTAAGGAGTTTTGGGGAAATAGTCAAGGAAATATAATCTATAGTACGGTTAAGCCATATGAGATGGACTAATAGGATTAAAAAGATTGAAATTTCCTAAATGCAAGGTAAACATGAAGTATGTGGAAATAATTGAAGCCATTAACCTTCCCTAACGCTGAGGATATGTACAGGAATGAGTATGGCATGTTAATGATGCCGTAAACTACACAATAGAGTATGAGGATAGGATGCATGAATGAATGTAAAGAAGTTTGATAAGGAATGAAGTAATAAGATGGTGATTGGTATACATAAATAAGTATAAGATGCGATCGAAATTGGTATGATTGAGGTGGAGTTATGGTTTATATTTAATGACAGTAATAGAAACATGTTTGGTGTCTTGATATAAGAAATCATGATTGTGAAGGTTACTGCTAAACAAATTCTAAAAGATAATAATAGACATAAGTGAAGTATTCCAACTGAACTAGAAATAAATGAGGCGAACAAATTGAAATTCCTTATAAAGGAGATCACGTGATAAGTTGAGCATCAAATGAGAAGCCAACAACCCTATCTTTTCTCCGAGTTTGATAAGAGAAATTTTGAGGTTAAAATTTTATTTTAAGAGGGGTAGTGCTGTCAAGCCCAGCCCTATAATATACTTACCATATTGTATATGTACTTGATAGAATGTCTGCATACTTGAATGCCTCAAAAATCGTTAAAAGACGGTATTGTACCTAATGGAACAATTAAGTTGATTTAAGCCTCGAACTAGTCCAAATAGATATTTTGAGATGCATTTGAGAGTTATTGAACCTTAGAATGACTTAATATGGTGATTCAGAGTTCGAGGATTGATTTGGAGTCAAATTTGGAATTTTCATAACGTAGGGGTAAAATGGTCATTTTGCTCCTTGAGGGTAAAATTGGAATGGTGGATGAAATTTGGATCAAGTTTGACTATTTGGAACATAATTTGAGCTTGAGATGTGAAAATTTTCAATTTTGATATTTTTCGAACATAAGGGCAAAACGATCATTTTATGTGTCCACGGGGACGTAATTGGAATTTTTTGAATTCTTCATCACCATGACACTTGTCAAGCTTATGAATTTCACCCATCATTTTTTTTAAGTGAGAAATTACATGTGGTGGATATGAAATGCTTAATTATTATGTTTTATTCATGGACCAATTAAAAGGTGACATGTGTCAAGCTTTAATATTATTATATTTTCCTTTATAAACACCACTAAAACTCTCCCATCTCATTTCTCTTGACTGGCCATAGCAAAGATGTGAGGCCTCAACCTCTATAGAGCTGTAGATAGAATGCTTGTTTACTTGAGACCCTTCAAAAAAGTTTTTAAGGGGGTCGATATTGTACTTAGTGGTACAATCAAGTGAATTTAAACCTCGAGCTAGCTCCAGTAGAGATTCTAAGATGAATTTGAGAATTTTAAAACCCACATAATGAGTTAAAAGGGTGATTTGGAGTTCGAGGTATGATTTGGAGTTAATCGGGAATATTGACCAATTAGGGGCAAAATGGTCATTTTGCCACCAAAAATTTAAATTTGGTTATTTGATGAAAATTTTGACCAAGATTAATCAATTGAAGTATAATATGATCATTTGAAGTATAATATGATCATTTGAAGCATAATATGAGGTTTAGTAGTGATAAGTTTCAATTTTTGATATTTTTAAGGCATATGGGCGAAATGGTAATTTTACCACCTGAGTATAAAATGGGAAGTTTTAGAAAAGATTTTGGTCTCATTTGACTAAGATTGATCAATTGAAGTGTAAATTGAGGTTGAAAAGTGGAAAAAAATGTAATTTCGGTACATTTCGGAGTATAGGGGCAAAATCATAATTTTTCCACCCTGAGGGCAAAACGGTAAATTTTCACCCTTGATATTTGTTGAGACCAAGGGATTTTTGTTCATTATGGAAATGGATAAACATGAGAATTGTGTGGTGAAAAATTTAAGAGAAAAAGTCAATTATTTAAAATATAAAAAGAAAAATGGACCAATCACAAAGTGACATGTGTCAAGCCTTTAGTATTTTATTATTTTCCTTATAAAAGGCATAAAAATCAGCCCATTTTCAGCCCCATGGTCGACCAAACAAGGAGAAAGGAAGAACAAAGGAAGAACAAAAACCTAGGTGGAAAAATCAAGGGGAAAGTGTGACAATCCAAGGAATCAAGCTAGGTAAGTTGAAATTTCTTTGATTTTCCTTGAGATCTACAGTACCCATACATTATTTTCTCATTTCCATAGTTGAATTGCATGTGTTCATGGAGAATGGCTGGTCATATGGGTTTAATGAGAGAAATGATGTTGAAATTGCTTGATCTTGAGATATGTTAGTGTTTTAATGTTTTGGTGATGGAAATTATATTAATCAAATTATGAGGATAATTAGATTAAATTACTAAGTTGTTTAAATTGATTAATTTATCATTTAGATGTTAAGAGCTAAGACTTAAGCCACTTAGATTAAAAATTGTATTAGGAAAGATAGGTTGACAAGAACTTACGGTTTATAACATTATAAAGTTTATATTACAACTTATATGATTAAAATTAATTATTTAATTAATAAAGAAACTTTGTTATATATTTTGTAATTAATTATGTGAGATGATGGTCACATATTTTGTAAATAAAGAAACTTTGGTATAGTTTTGCATTATGTTTAAGTGTTTTATATGATCATTTAATGATATTAATGTTTAAATAAAGATTTATTATATAAATATTTTTTTGTTGCATTTGGAAAGTTGAATATTGGCATGGGTTGTATATTTATGTATATAAAAATAAAAAAAATAAAATAATAATGAGATTATGTGCTATTTGTATTTTATTTTTATGAATTGATGCAATTTGAGTCCTTAATTTATATATGAGTGATAAAAGGGTCAAAGTATCCAATAGGTCCTTGTGCTATGGGGTTTTTGTCAATTTAATCCTTCAACCTTAAAATTGGTTAATTTAGTTTCTCTACTTTGAGATTTCATGCAATCGAATCTTATCCCTAACACTATCTAGTTTCATTATTATTGTTGTTGACAAGGCATAGATGTGTCAAAAATACTGACGTGGCTTTGGCATGTCAAACAAAAAAAAAAGAAATTGACTACATGGCTTTTCTTTTTGTTTCTTTTTTTTCTTCTTTTCTTTCTCAAAACTACGTCATTTAAAAGCACTTTAGATTTTTTTTTATTTTACTTTATTCCTTCATTTTCTAGCTCGCTTTTCTCTCTCTCTACCTTGGCCTTCCTTTCCCAGATTTTGACTCCCAAACCCAATTCCAACCATCATTGTCGCTACAACATTTTTGACTTTTGGCTATAAAAAAATTGTAGCCATAGGTTAAAAATATGCAACCTTAAGTTAAGGCTATACTTAGAAAAAGTACAACTTTAGTCAATGTATGGAAAAGTATGGCTGCACTTTTTTATGGGATTCAACAACAAAATTAATATGAAACCATATATTATATGACTGCAATATTAAATCATATGGTAGCATATAAAATGTTCAGCTAAAAATGATAAGATAAAAACACATATAACCTTTTAATATGCAATAAATTGCAATAAATTTTATGATGTTCACAAATCATAAAATGGCTTTAAAATCAAATTGCAGTAACTACTACCTCAAAAATCAAATTCCTCAAAAACCATTTTCAACTTGGAACATGGACCCTTTAGATCTTTACAATATAGGGTTTAAATCAAATATAGCCACATTGATGATAGATCACTTTTGATCGTACTTGACCATCTTTCTTTAGTAACCTGAACTGTCGATTCATGTATTAGGTCAAACAATCAAGATAGAAAAAGAGGCATAGGATTGCTAAATAGAATGATTCCTCTCACAAGGGTGAAAAATGTACTCACCCATAAGCCTATTGCCTAATAGTCCCTAATCGACACAGATCAAAGGAATGGAATGGGGGTTCTCCTTTATTATGTATCAAATTCTTACCCTAAAGGCACAATTGACATAGAAAGAAAGCCATGAAATGGTACATGGTCAGCCTCTTGCTAAGGCACATTCTTAATATTCAAGGCAATCCCTAATTGACCATGACCATAACTTTTTTTGGACTAACTTTGGAAGCAGACCTTTTCTCGAGTAGCCATTTTCGCCATATCAATTATTTTCTAGATCGTTTTGCAAAGCCTTTTCTAAAACTATTTTATTAGTCTTCATTTCGAAAATCTTGGATTTTAGTGGAGCAATGTGTTCTATATTCTAATGGGGTAATGTATTCTACGAATAATATAGATGAATAATACCCTTTCCATCAAAATCAAACAAACATTTTAATAATTTCGATGTTCATATTTCGAAAGTAAAGGGGATCAGATGATAAGAAATTTATTAAAGAAAAGAGTTCTTCCTAAATTTTCTATTTCAATGAACCTGCTCTTACTAGAGTTATATAAGGACAAAGGTCTTTAACCTACACATACATGTGATTTTATATGTATATGTATTACCATAATGTAATACAATAAAAAAAGATTTTAAATGTGAGATCTAAAAACATATCTTTCGATAGAATTGGTTTTAAGTATTTTATGGTTCGATTCTTTAGTGGGTTTATTGATAGAGATCAATCGTTTTTTCCTGGATGCACTAAACTTCTTTTTTTTTTTTAATTCTAGTTATTGGCACCCTCAAATGTGGAAACTTTATTGGTTTTGATCGAATACACCAAGTCTTAGCCAAAGGGTGGATTACCCCTTTCTATTCGGTCAAGTGGTGTTCTTCTTCTTTCAGTTCTAATCACATTTTTGGACCTATTCCTTAAGGTCAAGCTAGTAATTCATAATGATCAACTAAATTTAGTCTTCAACATCAAACGGTAACTTTAGTTCTCTTTTTTTTCTCTCTTGTTCTCTCCAATTCCTCTATGTACATATTTGTTTCTGTTTGTCCATTCTCTAATCTAATAAAACCATTTGCCATTGTAATTCCCAACCTTTTTTACTTGCAAAGATTAATTTTCAAGTAGTTCATAATGTAATATGAGACCAAGCATATTGAAATGCAAGCAGTCCTTTATATTCACTAACCAACTAACAAAAATTTATTTTTCCTCATTTGCAAGAACACTTATAATATATACTAGAGATTCTCATTTGGAAACAAAAAATATAGATAACCAGTAAAACAAAGTTCCGAATGATAGAGAGTGTTGTGATACTATGCTATCCCATAATTCCAAGTTCTAGGTGTAGGTAGTGTAATAAGATTTACAAGTTAAGAAACATAACATTGTCTAAAGCAGTAGTAGCATTTCAACATTTGTAGCAAATGTCAAAGAAATTTGGATGGAAACATATCCTAGTGCATAGCATAATAGCTAGATAGCCTAAAATTAAAAGCCAGTAGTATATTTAGGAGCCAAATACCATTAATCTAATTGATGTCGTGCCACAATAATCAAACTAAACAAATGATAAAGCCATTGCCAGTTATTTTCATCAAATTTTAGGGAATATTTATAAAGTAGCGCAACAATAAGCTAAGCTCTAGGTATTGGTATTAGTCCAAATGAAAGAACGTTAATCCTCTCCTCAATCTAATCTAATCAATTTGATATATCCAAGGCTAAGAGTATTTAAACATCTCCAAGGATTTTCATAACAGAGTATGGTAAACATTTTCCTTAAAAGAAAAAAAAAACACCCAAAAACCAATCTTTTCAGCTTGGAAGGTCAATCGAGCTTCTTTATAATTAGACTAAATTAATTTCAACAAAGTTTTTCACTTCAAATTCCAATGATAATAATAGAACAAAATTATCTTTGAAATCTTTTTCCTTATTTCACTAAAGCAATAATTATTCAACCAAATTAATAAAATTTTAATACTCTATGATTTAGCCCTTCACACTTGAAAGCAATTGTTGTTGCACAATAATTAACACAAAATGACTTACAGGATTCATCAAGAGTAGTATTTGGAATCAATTCTTCCAAGTATCTTGTTAGGCTCATTTGTTCGAAGTTGTGCCTTTATTCTTTAGAGAGAAGTGGAGGAACATTGACTTCCATTAACTAACAAAAATAAAAATGACACAAACAAATCATAAATCTTAAATCATATTATGAATTAGAACCTCAAAATTACAAAAACTCTTAAAATGATTGCAAGTTCCTAACCTTACAAATATGATTCAGAGATATATTATCAAATATTTGGTGTTTGATTATTTATTCCATTTCTTGGCAACTGATCAACGATGATTCATTAAGCTGCAAATTATTATAAGTAAAGAAAATCAGGAATTAAAATAAAAGAAAAAATAGTTGCAATACATGATACTATTTATGAAAAAGTTGATGACTGGTCATTTATGGTTGAAGTTGTTGGCCTAGGAAACTGTCACGACCCAATTCCCGGGCCGTGACCGGCGCAAGGACCCAATGAGCATAGCTCACTAAGCCCAAGCAAGCCTAATTTCACTTTCTTTATTCCATACATGCTCGTGTGAGGCATCCACACGTAATGCACCCAGTGTGCATACAATGCCAACTACCAGTGACATATCCAGTCACACATACACACACACCCTTTCCGGGTGTGGACACAGCCAATTCACAATGACATTATTAATCACAATATACATGCACTATGCCAGTCATGTATTTAGCAATTTACATTGCTTACACATTTACATTCATACCAGTCAGAAATAAACTTTGACAGTGTACACTACATGTACATAACCATCATACAAAACCCAAGACTTCCAGCGGAGACATGTACAATAAAACGGCAACTAGTGAATGCCAGACACCTACCAGGAGACGGACTACGGTGATCCTGCGATCTAGGAATCTACAATCTCCTGATCTGAAAACATGAATTTTTGAAAATGGTGAGTATAAAACTCAGTGAGCAAACATTAGATAGGAACAAGCCATAATATCAGAAAGGGTTAAAAATATGATGCATACATTTGGAACACATTCATTTTTATCCAATTTATTATCAAACCCTTCCCCTCACTTCAATTTAATTTATAATGAAGGAATGATCAATTTCATACAAATATACTCGGAGAAATGAACAATCACATATGTACACAAACACATGTATCTGAGCACTCGCAGGCGTTACGTATCGCCGTCCCTGCAAGCCCTTGGATAACAAATCACACTTCACCAATGTTCACGAGTGATAATTTCCAGGAATCGTGGGCATTACGTTTCGCCGTCCCCACTTTGCTCAATTTTTCAGAATTTATAGTAAATAGTGGGCGTTACGTATCGCCGTCCCCACTTTGCACACCATTTCAGGCCTGTGCATTTTCCTCTTCACACGTGCACGGTGGTAATAATTTCACAATACTTTTTAACAACGCATATAAACATCATAACAATGTACACATTCAGCACAATTAAATTTCACCTCAATGAAATAATAATTCATGCTTTCATGCCAAACACATAATTTTATGCCTTCATGCATAATACATAATTTCATCACATAAAATCATTTTTATCAAGGGCTTGTTCCTGGCACGAAATTTTTGTTTTAAAACTTTGAATAAATCATTTAATCATCTATTTCAATACAATGTTCATTCCCCAAATAATTTTGAAATACAAGTTCACTCACCGTCTCACAAATCCGGATTTCGGATGCTCTTGGATTAAAAATCCTCAATCACGATTCCCTTGCCTTTTCCGGACTTCTCACCACCTTAACACAGGATAAAATTGAGAAATTACTATAATGCCCCCAAACTAATACAAATTAATTTAAATTGCTAACGTATGATACGCAAAGGCAAAAATGCATCCGATTATCGCTTTAACGCGGCATTGCCTAATTTCGACCGATTACCCGATTAATCGGCTATTATGTCCAATTTGATTCCGAATTGGTCCATTCTTTTTCTAATACTTTAATTCACCACAAATCATTCAATTTAATGCCAATTTCAGCATTCACCATTTTTCATTTCTTTATGAAAAAATTCAGCCAATACAGTGCATTAGCACTGAAAATTTTTCCTACTACATTTTTCACTTGCATTTGTCATTTTCTAATTTCCTTCATTTCAAATGAAATCATTTCATTTGAAATGAAACAATTTCTTCATGGTTTCTCTACACCCTAGGTTCGGTCAATGAAGAACAACCATGACAATCAATTTCTTTCTTCCATTTTTGTCCATAATCATGCTTAACTACTCCTAAACACTAACATAGTTTAAATTCAATCCAATCCAACATCAAATCCATACTCATGCCCATTTTTCAGAATTCATCCCATCATGATATCTCCATATTTAACCATAGAATTCAAGAACAAAAGCATAGATAGGGTAAATCACAAGCCAAAGTAAAGATTTATTACCTTTTTCAAGTGATTTCCTTTGAAAATCACACTTTTCCTTAGATTTCCACCTAGGTTTTGTGTTTTTCTTCTTTGTTCTTCTTTTCTTTCCTTCAATTCTGGTGGGTGCCGAATTTAGAGAGAGAAATGAGGGTTAAAGGCTGATTTTTATAGCTTAAATAATAAAATATAAAAGCTTGCCACGTGGCATCACGTAATTGGCCCGTTTTCTTTACTTTTTGACTTTTTCTTCCATTTATTCTCCACCATTTGATTCATCAAGTCAACATCTGATCCAAGGTTGATCATGGCTGGAAATAATAGTTCTGGTGATGGAAAATTACGGTTTTGCCCTCGGGATGGCAAAATTACGATTTTGCCCCTATACTCCGAAATGTACCGGAATTTCATTATTTTCACTGTCCAACCTCAAATAACACCAATATAAATCAATATTACCCAATTGGGGCAAAATCCTTTCAAAAAAATTCACATTTAGCACTCCGGTGGCAAAATTACCATTTTGCCCTTGTACTCCAAAAACACCGGGAATCACCATTTTACACTGCTAAACATCATTTTATACTCCAAAAATCATAACTATATTTCATATAATTATTTTTGGTCCAATGTGATCAAATCTTGGTTAAAAATCTCCATAAATCAACAAATGAGAAAACGACCGTTTTGTCCCTAACCGGTCAATTTTCCCGATTGATTCCAAACTGGACCTTGAACTCTGAATCACTATTCTGAGCTATTCTGTGGGTCTCAGAATTTTGAAATTCCCCTTAGAATTTCTATTAAACTAGGTTGAAGCTCGATTTAACTTAGTTGTACCAATAGGTACAATACCAGTTTTCTAACAACTTAGACAGGGTCTCACAGAAACCTTATTTGTACTTGTGGGATAAACAAGTTAAATTGCTACTAAATTTTTGATTTGATCATTAGAACTTGATCAGTCATTTCAATCTTGGTGGATTTCACTTACTTATCTAACTTTTTTTACATCTCCCCTCTTAATTTATCTTTCACTTTTTCCATCTCATCCATATAAACTCTTTTAGCATTTTCAACCATTGTTTGGGCATCCATGGAATCAAATAAAGGTGGTTTTATCTTTAGATTTGAAGTAGTCACACATTTTCCATAAAGAGACACATAGTCAGCTTTGTTATTCCCCATTACATGAACTAAGATTTCATTTTGAGCTTCTAGATCCTCAAAATTCTCTAAATTTTGAGATATTTGTTGCTTATATTCAAAATAAAATTAAACATGAATCATTATAATTAAATTATTCGTGTTTATATGATCTTTCTACGTAATATCAATATAAAGTTTATAGTCATATCAAAATTCTCATGCTTTCTTCATTCAATTATCCATTCTTGAGTTTATATGTCAAAAGAAACCTATCAACTTGGGATATGTCCTTTACGTTTCCCTTATTAACTTTCTATATTGATAAAAAAAGTAAGTTACTAACAAAATAACTTACAAGTTAATAGCATCATAAATAAAAAATACTTGGTATAATGGAAGAGAAGAGGAAAGATGTAAAATAAAATACATCATTTGCTTCATCCTCTACCAACCACAAATAATGTTTTGATGCATGATAAGGATTGCCTACTAGTAGAAACTACAATGAGATTCACTCTAATGTAAATTAAAACTTTTTATTTATGTACAATTAATACATGACTTTAACAATAGAGGGTAAGGGGGTACAATTGCACATTACCCTTAAAAAGTGTTCCACACACATAACTTTATGCAATTATAGATTTTTACCTTTTTTCTCACGAACTTGAGCAAAACTCATAGATCTAGTAATGTGTATGCATTATTGCTTTTTAAGAGATACTATACCTTTGATGCTACGTATCTATAACTCATATATAATTATCAATTAAATACTTATTCATAATAGTCATAACAATTATTTTTATTAATACTTGAAGTCAAGATCATTCCTTTCCTTCTTTAGAACTCCAAAATGTATCTAACACTTTCCAATGTTCAAAAGGGACTCTTAAAGATAATTTTTAAGTTGAACAACATCTATTTTATATATAAAATGAAAACTCTTCTTCAATCAACTTTTGTAATCCCTTTGATCAATCGCTATTTGCTATTGATTTCTTACACAAGTGCACGTATCATTAACAAGTAACATAATAGCAAATAGAATTCATTCCCATGGAAAATTAAATTAATTCCTAATTGCTAACTATTAAAATTATAACATCCTAATCTTATCCAAACAACCTAATTTTTTAAAAAAATTAAAACTAAAAATGAAAACTAATCTAAAATCTATTAGTAAAATTACTTTATTAAATTCGAGTGACTACCAAACCTAAGATTATGATGTCACTCAATACTTCATCTGATTATTATCTCTCTTTTAACTTAGTTTAATGGATTAATTTGTTAACCTAATGTCCTAAATTATTTATAAGTCTCTGTAAAGTTTCTTATAAAAATATCTCTCTTAATTAACTTACTATATATCTATGCAAATTAAATTAAAAAAAGATTCATTAAGTTTGTGCTCTAATCTTAGTTACGTATGGCTTATAAGTGTATGTCTATCCTATATACAAATTAAATCACCTAATCAACTAAGTGCATTCGATCATACACTATTCTATTCAAGGTCTACCTACATTTTCTTCATCAAGGTTTAACTTAGGTTTCCAATTCAATCTAATTGATGGCCAATCAATTAGAAGCATTAAGAACATAATAGAATAAACAACTTATATCCATCAAACATAAGCAAAAGATAGATAAATAAATCAGACTATGTATTCAGTTCAATCATAATCTTAGATAAACAACTTAGTTCCCCATCAAATCACACATCGTAATCAAATTAAGTTTAAACATTAATATCAAACTAAAAAAACAAAGAATAACAAAAACATAAGAAAAACCAAGAGTTGTAATCTTGATCTTCCAAATCTTCTTGAATCATTCAAAATCTTCTCAGTGTCAATGACTTTGTGCCTTGATTCTCAGCTCTTAATCTAGTATTTTGTTTTCTTCTTTAAAAGTCCTTTGAAAGGTTGTTCTTATAGGGCTTTGAAGTTAGGCCAAGTTTGGTTAAGAAATAATTCAATTCCAACTAGTATTTCCCCATTAGACTACATGAGTCACAGCCTACCTCCACAAAAATCGCGACTTCAACCAATTGATTAGTAGAAATAGTAATTGCTCAAGGACTATTACAGTACTTCAAATTCGACAAGATTTTTGACCACCTTCTAGGCTAAATTGGGAAGTGGTAAGTATGAAAGTTATAGCTTTTTTTTTTTAGCTTCCTAATGGTCCAAGAATCATCTCATTTGGAGTTTTATAAAGAGAGTTATAGTCAAAATATCGAGACATGTGCAGTGAAAACCTACATCTCAAAATTGCTCTCCTTGCATTAAAATCTTTCTATATTAAACACCTACAAATGTCACGACCCGAAACTCCCATCGGGCCCATGACAACTGCCGTGACGTCCCGATAGGCACTCATTACCCAGAATGCCGAATGGAACCCTGCAAGGCTTAGCATCAGTTTTCGCACTTTCCCAATGAGCAATAATTATCAAATATCATAATTTTAAAAAGTTACAAGTCATTTCTAAATCAAAGTATTAAAATATTATTTTCTCGGCTCACAGGGACATTTTCGTTATTTTTTTCTTCAAAAATCTCAAAACTGGCTAAAAGGGAGTAGGTAAGTAGAAAACATATATTTCATGCTTAGAAATAAATTTAGGAGTCTAAAATGTTCGTTTAAAGTAAAATTTTGACTAATTTAATATAATAAAAATATTCAATAAAATAATTTAATTTTCTATAAAACAATTTTTATAAAACTATCGGTAAATAATTTTTATAGCGTGAAAGTTAAATATATTCTTACATACTATAATATAAACAACCAAAGTATAAGACTTAAATTACAGTGACACGTGAGCCCACAACTAACCAAAATGCATCGAGAACTGTGAACCTACAATTCTTGTCGATTCAAGTCGACTATGGTCCTTGATCGAATTCGCTAAGTACGAGCTATTCTGAGCTTGAAATGTGAGGAAATGAAGGGGTGAGATTATAAAATCCCAGTGAGTAAACAGATACCATCTAAACCATCTAAAAACGAGTAAAAAGAGACAACGAAAATTGTCCATCTCAAAAGGGTTTCATATCATGAGAATTCTTTTAAATCAGTTTAAGTAAATTCATTTCACCCAAACAATTGATAAGGCTTATGATTTTCTTTAAAACTCAGCTTATGCCAAAGGCAATACTCGAGGACACTTGATCGTCATCAAAGTTCGGCCAAGTTCACCAAGGCTATAAAAGTTTCATATATGTATGAAACATTTTTTACTTTTGAAAATATAGTTGTTCCTTGGCGTTGGTTGAGTTCATCCTTACGTGGTGGTTTGGCATGAAGAGAACTCTAATTGTTATATCGAGAGTTACCCAACTCGCCTCTTTACCGAGGTATAAATATATAAACATACGTTCCCGGATTCCGTGCCCCTCTAATAGGCTGGTCCATAGAACCCGTCACTGCAGTGACCATTAAATAATCCACCAATTTAATAAAAGTTCAATAGCACGACTTGGCAATATAATTGCTAACCAATTTATCAGTACAAAGTAGACAGTTCACAATTTTCAATTCAATTAACAAGTCAGCCAATCATGCTATAAATATCATAAGTCATTTGATTCAAATCACAATTTACAATAAAACATGTGGTCTCCAATTACTCTAATTTCAAACCAATTGTTCAATTTTCAAATCAATTTATAAAATTTCAATTTATTTTATTAATTCACATTTTTAACATAAAATAAAGCATTTTACCATTTAAAATTCATTTTTCACAAAATCACCAAATTGAATAAAATCTACTGTAGATAATTAAGACGATAATGAGTTTACTCACTGTTTTCGAGAATCAAATGCGGGTTCTTCGACTGTAAATCCTCAAGTGCAATTCCTTGCCTTTCTCGGAGGATTCACCACCTTGACACAGTACAAAATCGAGAAATTTACTTATTTGCCCATAAATTGTAATAAACTAATTTAGACCACTAATGCATGCTATGAAATGCAAAAATTGTCTGAATCTTGCTGAAATGCAGTGTTGACCTAATTCGGCCTATTACCCAATAAAATGGCCATTATGTCCAATTTAACTCCAAATTGCTTCATTCCTTTTCTAATACCACAATTCACCAAATATCAATCAAATAACACCAAATTTAGCTTAATTACCCTCTCATTGCTTCATGGAAAATTCGACTATAATGGGGCATTATCACTAAAATTTTTCCTACATCATTTCCTAACCCATTTTCCTTGAATAACAACAATCTATCACCCACACACATCAAGGAAGATTCGGCCAATGAAGATTCATGGGGAAAATGGATTCTTTTCTTGTTGTTTTGTTTCTAAACATGCTAAACTAACCTTAAACACTAACATAACTTAAAATCAAACAATTCCAACATCATTTCTCTTTCCATACCCATTTGGCCAGCCATGAATCCCTTAAGAAACCATGCAATTCAACCATGGAAATGAGAAAATAAAGTATGGGTATTGTAGATCTCAAGTAAAAATAAAGAATTTTCACTTTACCTTGCTTGATTCCTTGGATTTTTACAATTTCTCCTTGATTTTTCCCACCTAGGGTCTAGTTTCCTTTCTTTCTCTTTTGTTCTGGTTTTGGCCGACCATGAGGTTAAAATGAAAAGAAATGGGCTGATGTTTATAGTATAATAATAAAGAATTAAAAGCTTGCCACGTGTCACAACCTTATTGGTCTATTTTTTTAAATATTTGACTTTTAAACTTAAATTCTCCACCACACATTTGTCATATTTATCCACACTAATAATAAATACACTCATTGGTCTTGACAAGTCCTAGTTGTGTAAAATTTCGATTTTGCTCCAAGGATGGCAAAATTATGATTTTGCCCTTATACTCTGAAAAATATCGGAATTACATTTTTTTCACTTTTCAACCTCAAATTACACTCTAATTGATCAATCCTAGTCAAATGGGATCAAAATCTTTTCTAAAAATTCTCATTTTGTCCTCTAATGGTAAAATTATCGTTTTGCCCTTATGTTCCAAAAATACCGAAAATTAAAATTTTTCACTATCAAACCCCATATTATGCTTCAAATGATTAGTCTTGGTCAAAAATTTTATTAAATAACCAAATTTTAACTTTAGGTGACAAAATGACCATTTTGCCCCTAATCGGTCAATATTCCCAATTGACTCCAATTCAGCCTTCGAACTCTGAATTACCATTTTAAGTCATCCCTGGACTGTGAAATTTCCAATTTCACCTTAAAATTTCTATTTTAATTAGTTCGAGGCATAAATCCACTTAGTCGTACCTCTCGTTATACTATCGACTCTTAATGCCTTTCCAAGACATTTAAGAATACAAACATTCCATCCAGTACATGGATAACATTGTATATAATTTATATAAAGTCAGGTCTTACAGCACTACCCCCTTAAAAATAAAATTTTGTCCTCAAAATTTCACTGATCAAATCTAAAGAAAAGATGGTGGTATTAATCTTTCACTTGACACTCAATTTCCTATATTATCATCTTTCATAGGAATTTTGATTCGTTCACCTCATTTACTTCCAGTTCGACTTGTATTTGTATTTCACTCTGGTCTAGCATTGTCCTTTGAAATTATATCTGCAATATCTTTCACAGTCATAATCTTTTATATCAGGACTTTAAGCATGTCTCTGTTACTGTCATTAGGTTTGAACCATAAGTCCATCTCAATCATACCAATTTTGATCACTTTTTATACTTATTTAGGTACATCTATTTCCATCTTATTTCTTCATTCCTTACCAACCTTTTAGTATTCATTCCTTCCCATCCCCACACATTATTATATAGCTTGTAGCATTATTAGCATGCCATATTCATTTCTATACGTATTCTCAATCCTTAGAGAAAATTAATATTCTTAATTATTTCCACATACTTTGCATTTGTCTCACATTTATATAACTTCCACCTTCTTAATCATATTTCTTTAAATTACATTTCTTTAATTATTTCCCAAAATTCCCTTAGGTTGTTATAATTCTGCTTCTGATAAAACTTCTGATCATTTTATTTTCTATATAACTCATCAAATATATCGAGTTCAATTTCTGAATCTCTAAGAGTAATTCTTTACCCTAGTTGATTATATTATCGGCTCCATATGTATGTATGTGCATACACATCTAGATATCCACATCCTTCATAGCTTCACATCATTTACATGTTTATACTCCTTTCTTATCGTTTCCAATCATACACTTAAGTTTCATTGTATTATATGTCCTTGCATTATAATATCATTTATACTTCAAAGATGTGTCTTAACTTGATCCTTCAAGTAATTCATGTATATCAATATTAACTATATAACTTTATATGGCACTTAGACTATATTTGACATTTCTAAGTCATTTAATCTCAAGCTGACAATTCCACATGTGGCATTCCCTTCGAAAGACTATCTCTCCAGGGTATTGAAGTGTTTGGGTCCCCATCCCTCCCACTCGGTCTTCCTTGCAGTCTGCAGCTTGTAGTTTGACGTAGAAAGGTTCGAACCCAAGACTTTTTCTTACCCTGAAAGAAACGCCTTTAACCATTTTACCACATCTAGTCCTTTAATCTTGTAACTCCTCATACTATGTATAGCCAAAATTCAAATTTATCCTTAAAGTGAATTTATTCATTAACTTCTTACTTCATGACCATACATCAATTATAGTAGTCATTGATGTTCACTCTTGAGTTAATTCATGTGCTTATATCCATAAACCTTAATAGATACAATCATTTCTTGGAATCTCACAATCGTTTAATTGAAATCAACACTAGTTTCCTCCAAGCTACTATACATACTCAACACATATTCACATATAAAATATTTTGAAATTTCAACACCATCTATATATAGACATAACATACTTAATTAACCTAGTGCACTTTCCTTCATGCACATAAGTATTGGTTTACTTGTGTTGTTATCAATCCCTTCCTTCCAACAGAGTCAAAATGATATTTAGAAATTTCCATTCACACTTAAGACACCAAATGTCAAAGCTTAACATCAAAACCAATAACTATTTCAACTTATGAGTCCAATCCTTATGCCACTCACAGTTGGCTCATGCTTTCTAACCATAAGGAGTTCTTTACGTGATAGCATTCGATAATCAGTACTGTGGCTTTACAGTTGTTAAAATTTACTTTATCCAACTAATTCTTCTACCTTTAAGGCTGCTACCACAATCATTCACAATCGTGTGGTTTCCCTCTCAGTTTATACCACAATCAGTAAAACTAACTTTCCATTACAAGTACATGATTAGATCATTGATTTAAAATATTTGTTTTGCCATTAACATTCATACATTTATATCATAACATTTAGTACAAGTTCAGTTAAGCAAAAATCCTCAAATAACTTATAAACACATAATTATCGATTTATACAGATAACTACCATTTCCTTATTAATCCAAGTTTTATCTTTCTCCAGTTCCGTCATTTGTCTCCACTTCAGATCGTACAACTTCTCCCTATCTTGGTTGTAATCTAGAAGAATCTCTCCTCTGTATATCTGTATGAGTTGATGGAGATGGAGCAGCTACTAGAGCCCTTCCTAATTGTGGGCAATCACTCCTAATGTGACCCGTCTGACCACAATAAAAACATCGTACAAACCCCTAACACATCCCGAAATGATATTTCCCACACTTTCTGCATCTATTAAGGCCTCCGGAACCCTTTCCAGAAATAGTCTTCTCAGACCTATTCGATCTCAAAGGCCTCTACTGTGTTTGTGAAAATGAGGGTCGAGGTGATGTCATTACAATAAAAGTAGTACTTCTTAAAACAAACGAGCCTTTACCTCTTTTTGGTGGCTGATTGGAGGATAGACTCGAATTCCTCCTTTTTGCAAACTCAACTCGCATTCTCCTATTTTCATTTGCGAGCTTCTCAGCCCTTAAAGCCATTTCTACTACCTTCTTATATGGCTCCTTACCAGTTACTGTCATTCGGTCTTTAATCTCATTACGGAGCCCTTCCTCAAAATAACTAGCCTAATCTTGCTCTGTTCTTACCAATTTCAGGACGTACAACATTAGCTCGTTAAAACGAGCCTTGTACTTCTCTACCATTAAATTCCCCTATTTCAAGTTCAAGAATTCTCTTTTCTTTTCTTTTTGATGGAAATGAGTGAAATACTAACCATCAAACTCTCTGATAAAGTTTGACCAGGTCAATGTAGTGGTGGAACGAGACTTCACCGAATTCCACCAGGTACGAGCTTTCTTCTCCAATAATCTCGTAGCCACCATCAATTTCATATCATCGTCCAGCCTCATATCCGAGAGTATCTCCAAAACTTGAATAATCAAATCCTTGGCTATGGTGGCATCTAATTCACCCGTGAAAGACACGTAACCAAGTTGCCTAGCCTCCTTCAGCTTCTTAGAAATAGGTACATCTTGTACTGGTGGTGAAACTGAAGGAGCAGTTGGAGGCACTGTAGGTGAAGCTTGACCAGCCTGAGCCTGGCCAGCAATAGGGGTAAAAAGGGTTACCAATGCCTGAATCACCTCAGAAGACATGGCAGGTATGCTAGTAGGTGGTAGAAAAGGTGGAGGATGTGGAAGAATCTCGGATTGCTCTGCAGCAGGCGCTGCCTAAAAAGAGAATGTAGCCGATCCCCTTTTTATCTCATCTAACTGACGATGATGAGAACGACCTCTTCCTCTCCCAGCTGACCTAGTATGAGATGGGTGTTCTCGTTTAGGAGGCATGGCGATCTAGAAAAAGAAACGAAGTAAATTTAATCAACCTTAGACTCTATATGCAGACTTATGCATTCCACTCGACCTAGCCTAATTCAATTCGGGGCCACATTGACACTGTAAATTTTAAAACAACTTTAAAATCAAAATTTCGATCTTTAAAACTAAAAACCATGATCTTTTAACCCAAAAGCTCTGATATCACTTGAATTGTCATGACCCGGAACTCCTATCGAACCCATGACAACCGCCGCGATGTCCCGATAGGTACTCATTATCTAGAATGTCGATCGGAACCCTGCAAAACTTAGCATCAGTTTTCGCACTTTCCCGGTGAGCAATAATTATCAAATATCATAAGTTAAAAGGGTTACGAGTCATTTCTAAATCAAAGCATTAAAATTTTATTTTCCCTGCTCACAAGGGCATTTTCATCCTTTTTTTCTTCGAAAATCTCAAAACTGGCTAAAACAGAGTAAGTAACTATAAAACATATATTTCATGCTACGAAATAAATTTAGGAGCCTAAAATGTTCGTTTAAAGTAAAATTTTGACTAATTTAATATACTAAAAATATTCAATAAAATAATTTAATTTTCTATAAAATAATTTTTGTAAAACTATCGGTAAATAATTTTTATAGCGTAAAAGATAAATATATTCTTACATACTATAATATAAACAACCAAAGTATGAGATTTAAATTACAGTGACACGTGGGCTCACAACTAACCAAAATGCATCAAGAACTGTGAACCTACAGTTCTTGTCGATTGAAGTTTGCTGTAGTCCTTGATCGAATCCGTTAACTACGGGCTATTTTGAGCCTAAAATATGAGGAAATGAAAGGGTGAGATTATAAAATCCCAGTCAGTAAACAGATACCATCTAAACCATCTAAAGGTGAGCAAAAGGAGACAACAAAAACTGTCCATCTCAAAAGGGTTTCATATCATGAGAATTCTTTTAAATCAGTTTAAGTAAATTCATTTCATCCAACAATTGATAAGGCTTATGATTTTCTTTAAAACTCGGCTTATGCCAAAGCCAATACTCGAGGACACATGATCTTCATCAGAGTCCGGTCGAGTCTGCCAAGGCTATAAAAGTTTCATATATGTATGAAACACATTTTTACTTTTGAAAATATAGCCGTTCCTTGGCGTTGGCTGAGTTCATCTTCACGTGGTGGTTTGGCGTGAAGAGAACTCTAATTGTTACCTCGAGAGTTACCCAACTCGCCTCTCTATCGAGGTATAAATACATATACATATGTTCCCAGATTCTGTGCCCCTCTAATAGGCTGGTCCACAGAACCCGCCACTGCAGTGACCATTAAATAATTTACCAATTCAATAAAAGTTCAATAGCACAACTTGGCAATATAATTGCTAACCAATTTATTAGTACAAAGTAGACAGTTCACAATTTTCAATTCAATTAACAAGTCAGCCAATCATGCTATAAATATCATAAGCCATTTGATTTAAATCACAATTTACAATAAAGCATGTGGTTTCTAATTACTCTAATTTCAAACAAATTGTCCAATTTTCAAATCAATTTATAAAATTTCAATTTATTTTATTAATTCACATTTTTCACATAAAACAAAGCATTTTACCATTTAAAATTCATTTTTCACAAAATCACTAAATTGAATAAAATCTACTGTAGATAATTAAGACGATAATGAGTTTACTCACTATTTTCGAGAATCAAATGCGGGTTCTTCGACTGTAAATCCTCAAGTGCAATTCCTTGCCTTTCTCGGAAGATTCACCACCTTGACACAGTACAAAATCGAGAAATTTACTTCTTTGCCGCTAAATTGTAATAAACTAATTTAGACCACTAATGCATGCTATGAAATGCAAAAATTGTCCGAATTTTGCTTAAATGCAGTGTTGACCTAATTCGGCCTATTACCCGATAAAATGGCCATTATGTCCAATTTCACTCCAAATTACTTCATTCATTTTCTAATACCAAAATGCACCAAATATCAATCAAATAACACCAAATTTAGCTTAATTACCCTCTCATTGCTTCATGGAAAATTCGACTATAATGGGGCATTATCACTAAAATTTTTCCTACATCATTTCCTAACCCATTTTCCTTGAAATAACAACAATCTATCACCCATACACATCAAGGAAGATTCAGCCAATGAAGATTCATGGGGAAAATGTTGTTTTGCTTCTAAACATGCTAAACTAACCTGAAACACTAACATAACTTAAAATCAAACAATTCCAACATCATTTCTCTCTCCATACCCATTTGGCCAGCCATAAATCCCTTAAGAAACCATGCAATTCAGCCATGGAAATGAGAAAATAAAGTATGGGTATTGTAGATCTCAAGTAAAAATAAAGAATTTTCACTTTACCTTGCTTGATTCCTTGGATTTTCACAAATTTCCCTTGATTTTTCCCATCTAGGGTTTGGTTTCCTTTCTTTCTCTTTTGTTCTAGTTTTGGCTGACCATGTGGTTAAAATGAGAAGAAATGGTCTGATTTTTATAGTATAATAATAAAGAATTAAAAGCTTGCCACGTGTCACAACCTTATTGGTCTATTTTTTAAATATTTGACTTTTAAACTTAAATTCTCCACCACACATTTGTCATATTTATCCACAATAATAATAAATACACTATTTGGTCTTGACAAGTCCTGGTGGTGTAAAATTTCGATTTTACCCTAAGGATGGCAAAATTACTATTTTGTCCCTATGTTCTAAAAAGTACCATAATTACATTTTTTTCACTTTCAAACCTCAAATTACACTCTAATTGATCAATCCTAGTCAAATGGGATAAAATCTTTTCTAAAAATTCCCGTGTTGTCTTCTAGTGGTAAAATTACCGTTTTGCCCCTGTGTTCCAAAAATATCAAGAATTAAAATTTTTCACTGAAAAACCCCATATTATACTTCAAATGATTAGTCTTAGTCAAAATTTTCATTAAATAACCAAATTTCAACTTTAGGTGGCAAAATGACCATTTTGCCCTTAATCGGTCAATATTCTCGATTGACTCCAATTCGGCTTTTGAACTCCGAATTACCATTTTAAGTCATCCCTGGACTGTGAAATTCTCAATTTCACCTTAAAATTTCTATTTTAATTAGTTCAATGCATAAATCCACTTAGTCGTACGTCTCGTTATACTAGTAACTCTTAATGCCTTTCCAAGACATTCAAGTATACAAACATTCCATCCAGTACATGGATAACACTGCATATAATTTATATAGAGTCGGGTCTTACAACAAAAGTATAAATAAATTAATAACAACCTATCTTAATCACATTAACACCAAATTAAGCATAAAATTAACTAAGATTAGATTGACTTACCTAAATTAACTAACTTAAAATAATTTAAATAAAACCTACTAATTTTTATGCATTACTGTAAGAACTAAGCTAAATTATTATCAAAATTAAGCCCAAATAATACTATATCATAGAGTTATCATTATTGTGCTTAGGACCAACTTTTTGGCATATGCTTTGTCAAACTTTGCCAATAGAATTGAATTGCAATTGTTACAATTATAATAATTGAGAAATAATGATATAAAAATTCAAAGGTTTTTTGGCATGAAGGGTTTGTAATACATTCATTAGCTCCCAGATATCATTTTTATTATATTGAGGCATTGCTCACCAATCAACATAAACAATAACATAGCATTTTGTGCTAAGATTCCCAAAAAGTGCTTAAATTGTTAACAGCTTCATCAGTGGGACCAATAAGCTACTTTCTTATGTTTAATTAGATGAAATTACGATTATCTTTAGTCAATCCATGAATTCAAAAAGCCTTAGTAGGCTCTATAGTCTTCTTGGTTGAAAAACCTTGAGATATTATTTGCATGGTTATCTAGAATTTTCATTCTTTTCAAAACTTTGCAAGGAACACATTTCTCCTTTGAAGTCATTGAAAAACATGCAAGAGGTAGAAGTTTTTTGTCAAGCGCAAGAAGTCTAAGATGAAGCTCTTCTTTTATTCCCAAATCTTGTAAGTCAAGAAGGCCTTTCAAATGATCTTTTGTTTTGCCATCAATATCTAAGAGTGTAGCAAGTAAAGAATCTCTTATCAATTCAATTATACTCAATAGTTAGATGCCATGAAGTAAACCCCTTAACAAATATTTTAATAATTAAAACTCATTATAATATACTTACATAAAAACCATGTTTACAATGCATATTTTCTGCTTGTATAATAGGGAATGGTACTCACGACTATGCTTACACATGACGTTGATGCATGCATCATTGTGTTCCCTGTTCATCAATTTATCCTATTTCTCCAATATGCTAAAAAATTTAAAGCCATCTTACCCTTTGATGCCCAAAATGTAGCCTTACACATATAAAATACCAACATCAAAAGGTCACTAGATTCAATTATTTCGAACTATAATGGCTACTATCGTGTGATGTTTTCATTTTACTTGACTTGTCCATTATTCTTGAAGCACTCGTGTTTGTCCTTTAACGCATCCTTCTCTTTTCACTGGACTAATAAAGGGGTTAATGTAAGGGCTCTGCAAGTACTTACTAGCCATGCTCAATTGTGCATCTTCAACTAAAGGTGGAGGTGGAACCTCAAGAGAAGATGTGCTCTAAGCATGCTGTGGGGCCTCAAGTGGAGTTATGTTATGAGCAGGATGTAAGGCCTCAGTTGGAGTTGAGTTCTGAGAAAGATTTGTGTATGAGGTAGGACGAGGTTGTCGTAATGTGTGAGTTCGGGAGCTCGACCCGCTAGACATGAAAAAAACCTAAGACTCGCCACCAATCTTTTTTGTCTAGGTGCGATTGGCCACTTGTTAAATTTGTTCTATTCCACAGAGTCCTAAATTGATTTTAGGTTCGTCTAATGAACAATAAACTAGTCTGTGAATTTTTATAATTAGGTTTGGGAGTACAATTATGCATGGGGAAATATTAACACCCCCATGGCATCCGTTCCATGAACGGTACCACTTAAATCATATGTTATCCTAAACCATTAATTTTGTTCTCATATTTCCCTAATTATTATTTATTTACTTTATTCTCTATTTTATTAGCAAATTAAAGCATTTTACTCAGTTTCACGAGTGTGACATGCACATGATGCAATTATGAAATGCATGGCAAAAAATCTGAACAATGATAAATGAAAATCTTTTATTGAGGATATTTTCTGAATCTACCGATCATACCAGTGGGATTTGAGGATATCCTCTCACTTAGGGAATTATCAAGGAAACTCACATTCGCAAATTTAACGAGTAAATCCCATCATCAAGGTAGTCATTTGCAAGTGAAAACAATATTTTTATAAAAGCAAGTCCTAATACAAGTAGAAGCCTTTTATCAAGGATATTCTTTGAGCCCTCCCATCATACTGGTGGGACTCAAAGATATCCTTTCACTTAGGAAATTTTTCAAAAAAATTCACCTTCACAAGCTTTCTTGAAAAGTCCTATCATCGGGGTTTTTGCTCATGCACACAATAAATCTACATGCCATGACATTTAATGATGCAATAATGATACATGAAGTGCCCACAAATTTCAATATTTGTTTCTTAACCTTTCTACAACTCTTTTGTTTTTTCTTTGAGATTTCTTTTTTGTTATTTTTCTTTATATGCATATATATCAAGAACTATATTTTTTATATTATTTTATTATGTATATTTTTTATTTAAGTATCTATCCACTTGGCTATATAGATTCTCTTTTTACCTAAATATTATATCTTTTAAACAAAATATTTTATTTCATTATTAATATTGACGTATATATAATTTTCAACTTAACTTCTTTCCTATTTTTTAATTACCTATCTTATTTTCTTTTTGAATAACTATGATATTATTTTCTCTCCTTTTTTATATTCTTATAAATATATTTTTTTATAACTAAATATTTGCCTTTTTATATTTTAGTTATACTCATTATTATGAATTTACCATCTTTGGAAATTTTATTATTTTTACTGTTTATTTATCATCATGAATATCATTATTTTTCATAATCCTATGTACCTTTATGAACTCTATATTTCTTTTATTCCCTCCTACATTTATTGTTATCATTATATTTATTATTTTCATTACTTCATTATATCTTTTCATTTCTATATTTTTGTTTGATTAGTAATTAGGTTAATGAGTTCTTTTATTCACTTCAGATTGTAAAAATTAAGACTCAAAATTAAAATCCTTCCATCATACTAGTGAGGTCTTAATCGAAATCTCTAACCTAGAAAAGTTCATTCAAAATTGCTACTTCTCATATTCCAAATGAATATTCCATCATCGATCTTGTCCAAGCAATAAAATATTAGCCTCATTATTAAAACTATATATTTCACTTGAATATTCTATTTCCATAAGCATTAATATTAACTTTATTTTAAATTATTATCCATTTTCTGTATATACTTGTATATATATATTTTCCAACTCTATTTTTTATGACTAAATATTTATTTGTTTCTTTATATTTATCATATTATTATATTTTTTTATATACATAAAATCTATACATTTTTTAATAATTGTACATTTACATATTCTCCTAAATCCCTTATTATCATTATTTTTATTTACAATTTCATTTATTCTACCAACCCAAATCTATTTATCTCTTTTTAGGAATATTTATCTTTTCTCTCTCTATGGTCTTTTACTCCTTTGCTTTCATCATCTATATAAAAGAAAGAAATGCATTTTCATTTTTTTGACATATTTTATATAATATATATTTTAACTTTTATATTTCCTTTTTATAAAATAGAAAATAATATATTGGGCCTAACCACATAAAACATTCACAATAAGCTCATCAGCATAAATTAAGTAAAGATTCAAAAGGAATAAAGGAAGTAACCATACCTTGTTTGGGCTCAGGCTAGTCTTAAATATTTGTTATAGAGAAAACTAGTGAGTCTGCTCTAGGAGCCCACTCCCTTTCAATTAAAAACGCATTGTTCAAGTGCATAGGGAAAAGAACTTACTCCTCTTAAAACGATGTCGTTTAGGCGTTCTTCCTTCAACAAAGAAGCCTTGGCAAAACTGTGTTGTTTTGGCACTTACTCACCCAAAGCCCTAAACATAAAACCCCTTTTTCCCTTTCTCTTTTCATTCATTCTTTTTCACTTTCTCTCTTTAGTGTCTACTTCTCTCCCTTCTCTCTGGTTTGTCGCTAAACCAAGCTTTACCCCGTTCAACATTGCCATTCCCCCAGCATTGAATGACACAGCAAAAGTAAAAAATAAAAACAAACCTTTTTTTATTACTCCCTTGAACCCCATTTGTCATTCGAGCGAAAGAGAAAGTGAGAAATTATTCAATCCAAAAACCTTCCCAAACCATCGAAAACCAAGAAAGAAAGCAAATCCATCACACTGCCCTTTTTTTTTTCCTTCTTGTTTTCTTTTCACTATTTTCTACGATTTTGGTTGTGGTTTCTGGTTGGTAGAATATAGTATGTTTTTTTTGTGTTCTAGGGTTTTCAAAATAGGAAATTTTTGGATTTTTTAGATTTTTTTGAAAGCTAGCTTAGGGATCCCCTTTGAACCAAAATTTTGAGGGATTTGAAAGAACTCGATTGTCCAAGTTTTTGGACAATTAGAAGGTGAAATCATGCTCTTTTAAGCATGATTTCACATATGAGGGCCTCCAAGTCAAAGAAAATCTGTGGAGGTGACCCAAATTCGGCTGTCCAAAGGGCATTGAATGTTCTATGCAAGCTTGTTTCTTAAAAGAGTTGACTATGGAGGTGTGAGACCCTGTCTAAGTTGTTAGAAAACCAGTATTGTACCTATTGGTACAACTAAGTTAAATCAAGCTTCAACCTAGTTTAATAGAAATTCTAAGGGGAATTTTAAAATTCTGAGACCCACAGAATAGCTCAGAATAGTGATTCGGAGTTCAAGGTCCAATCTGGAGTTAATCGGAAAAATTGACCGGTTAAGGACAAAACGGTCATTTTCTCATTTGTTGATTTATGGAGATTTTTAACCAAGATTTGATCACATTGGACCAAAAATAATTATATGAAATATAGTTATGATTTTTGGAGTATAAAATGAAGTTTAGCAGTGTAAAATGGTGATTCCCGGTGTTTTTGGAGCACAAGAGTAAAATGGTAATTTTCCCACCAGAGTGCTAAATGTGAATTTTTTTGAAAGGATTTTGCCCCAATTGGGTAATATTGATTTATATTGATGTTATTTGAGGTTGGACAGTGAAAATAATGAAATTCCGGTACATTTCGGAGTATAGGGGCAAAATCGTAATTTTGCTATCCCGGGGGCAAAACCGTAATTTTTCATCACCAGAACCATTATTTCCAGCCATGATCAACCTTGGATCAGATGTTGACTTGATGAATCAAATGGTGGAGAATAAATGGAAGAAAAAGTCAAAAAGTAAAGAAAACGGGCCAATTACGTGATGCCACGTGGCAAGCTTTTATATTTTATTATTTAAGCCATAAAAATCAGCCTTTAACCCTCATTTCTCTCTCTAAATTCGGCACCCACCAGAATTGAAGGAAAGAAAAGAAGAACAAAGAAGAAAAACACAAAACCTAGGTGAAAATCTAAGGAAAAGTGTGATTTTCAAAGGAAATCACTTGAAAAAGGTAATAAATCTTTACTTTGGCTTGTGATTTACAATATCTATGCTTTTGTTCTTGAATTCTATGGTTAAATATGGAGATATCATGATGGGATGAATTCTGAAAAATGGGTATGAGTATGGATTTGATGTTGGATTGGATTGAATTTAAACTATGTTGGTATTTAGGAGTAGTTAAGCACGATTATGGACAAAAATGGAAGAAAGAAATTGAGTGTCATGGTTGTTCTTCATTGACCGAACCTAGGGTGTAGAGAAACCATGAAGAAATTGTTTCATTTCAAATGAAATGATTTCATTTGAAATGAAGGAAATTAGAAAATGACAATTTAAAGTGAGAAAATGTAGTAGAAAATTTTCAGTGCTAATGCACTGTATTGGCCGAATTTTTCCATAAAGAAATGGAAAATGGTGAATGCTGAAATTGGCATTAATTGAATGGTTTGTGGTGAATTAAAGTATTAGAAAAAAAAAAGAATGGGCCAATTCGGAACCAAATTGGACATAATAGCCGAATAATCGGGTAATCGGTCGAAATTAGGAAATGCCGCGTTAAAGCGATAATCGGACGCATTTTTGCCTTTGCGTATCATACGTTAGCAATTTAAATTAATTTGTATTAGTCTGGGGGCATTATAGTAATTTCTTAATTTTATTCTGTGTTAAGGTGGTGAGAAGTCCGGAAAAGGCAAGGGAATCGTGATTGAGGATTTTTAATCCGAGAGCATCCGGAATTCGGATTTGTGAGACGGTGAGTGAACTTGCATTTCAAATTATTTGGGGAATGCACATTGTATTGAAATAGATGATTAAATGATTTATTCAAAGTTTTAAAAAAAAATTACGTGCCGGGAACAAGCCCTTGATAAAAATGATTTTATGTGATGAAATTAGGTATTATGCATGAAGGCATAAAATTATGTGTTTGGCATGAAAGCATGAATTATTATTTCATTGAGGTGAAATTTAATTGTGCTGAATGTGTACATTGTTATGATGTTTATATGTGTTGTTAAGAAGTATTGTGAAATTATTACCACCGTGCACGTGTGAAGAGGAAAATGCACAGGCCTGAAATGGTGTGCAAAGTGGGGACGGCGATACGTAACGCTCACTATTTACTATAAATTCTGAAAATTGAGCAAAGTGGGGACGGCGAAACGTAACGCCCACAATTCCTGGAAACTATCACTCGTGAACATTGGTGAAGTGTGATTTGTTATCCAGGGGCTTGCAGGGACGGCGATACGTAACGCCTGCGAGTGCTCAGATATA
Source organism: Theobroma grandiflorum (assembly GCA_036013995.1). Classification (NCBI taxonomy): domain Eukaryota; kingdom Viridiplantae; phylum Streptophyta; class Magnoliopsida; order Malvales; family Malvaceae; genus Theobroma; species Theobroma grandiflorum. Next base: position 15,710,744 of record CP142126.1, read on the forward strand.
TGTGGTTGTGTACATATGTGATTGTTCATTTCTCCGAGTGTATTTGTATGAAATTGATTATTCCTTCATTATAAATTAAATTGAAATGAGGGGAAGGGTTGATAATAAATTGGATAAAAATGAATGTGTTCTAAATGTATGCATCATATTTTTAACCCTTCCTGATATTATGGCTTGTTCCTATCTTATGTTTGCTCACTGAGTTTTATACTCACCGTTTTCAAAAATTCATGTTTTCAGATCAGGAAATTGTAGATTCCTAGATCGCGGGATCACAGTAGTCCATCTCCTGGTAGGTGTCTGGCATTCACTAGTTGTCGTTTTATCGTACATGTCTCCGCTGGAAGTCTTGGGTTTTGTATGATGGTTATGTACATGTAATGTACACTGTCAAAGTTTATTTCTGACTGGTATAAATGTAAATGTGTAAGCAATGTAAGTTGCTAAATACATGACTGGCATAGTGCATGTATATTGTGATTAAAAATGCCATTGTGCTTTGGCTGTGTCCACTCCCGGAAAGGGTGTGTGTGTGTATGTGTGACTGGATATGTCACGGTTAGTTGGCATTGTAATGCACACGGGGTGCATTACGTGTGGATGCCTCACACGAGCATGTATGGAATAAAGTAAGTGAAATTAGGCTTGCTTGGGCTTAGTGAGCTATGCTCATTGGGTCCTTGCACCGGTCATGGCCCGGGAATTGGGTCGTGACAGGAGGCCATGCGTCTTAGTTTTTTTTTTCATTATGATTTGTTTATTTCATTCATTATTTATTATTATTTTTTATTTGAGAGAAAAAAATAGGTGTCTATAGTTAACCTTCTTTGTACATTCTTGAGAATCAAGCATAGTGCAAAGATGTAGACACCGTATTCGACCTATCTTAAAGCAAGTTCGATTTAAGCAATTGAAGTTCCTAGACTTAATCTAGGTTTGACTTATATCAAAACAGGTTCGATTTAAAAATTTAAATTTCTAGACTTGATCTAGGTTCTACTTATATCAAAACAGGTTCAATTTAAAAATTGAAATTTCTAGACTTGACTTAGGCTCTATCTATCTCAAAACAGGTTTGACTTAAAAATTGAAATTTGTAAACTTAATCTAGGTTTGACCTATCTCAAAACAGGTTCGATTTTAAAAATTGAAATTCTTATACTTGACCTAAGCATGACCTATATCAAAACAGGTTCGATTTTAAAATGAAATTCCTAAACTTGACTTAGGCTCGACCTATTTCAAAACTGGCAATTTAAAAATTAAAATTCCTAGACTTGACCTAGGCTCAACTTATATCAAAACGAGTTCGATTTTAAATTCTCTAATGCCAACTTAACTAAATTAACATCATTTTTAGACTCATATCCTTTATTCATTGGTTGTTTTATAAAAATGAAAAGCTCAAATCCTTCCATCAAAGTTTTATAATCGCACACTTTAGGTTGGGTGAATTTCCACTTTGAAGCTTGGAACACGTATTAATTCTTATTCTTGTTTTGAAAATGATCGTGTTCATGGTTAGGCATGTATGAATGATTGAAGTGATAGAGTGCTTTCATGTTTATGTATCATTAAAGTTCCTTGAACTTTCTCTCGCATGATCCAACCTTTCCACTACAACTTTCACTCATCTTTGTCTATGCCTTTCTTCATTGGTCGAAATTCTTAATTTTCCTTAAGCGTGCTTTCCTTTGACATTTGACCCTTTTTTCATGTTGAGGTTCTCTTTTCTTTTCACCTCATCATTAAGTCTCTTATTGAATAACAAAAGTAGTTTCTTGCTTAATTAGTTCATTTCCTAACCAGTCATCATTCATTTTAGGACAATCATCATGTGGAATTATGTAATGGTGGAAAGCAAAGGCTTGAAATAAAAAAGGGAAGGAGAATTTCATATATTTATAAAAATGCAAATAACTAAAGGGAAAGGGAGTTTACAAAGCAATCATTAGGTTTTTCAAATAATGAACACTCAAACCATTTAGAGTAAACAATTTGATCCTTTGACTTCAAAAATTGTCCTTGATTGATGTCTTGAGCAAATTCGAAGGTTATGGATTCCATGACTTCTCCTTGTTTTGCAAGGTCGACGAACTCCATTTTCAATGCGTTTTTCATACTCCATTTTGTACTTCATCTGAGCCAGCAACTTTAGATCTTCATTCTAAATTTCTCTTTTTGGTATCAAGCTGCCCTTTGCGAGTTTTCGACATGAGCCATCGCATTTGGATTCAAGTAGCCTTTTTTGAATTTTCAACACGAATTCTTTTTTTTTTATTTTTTTTCTTTAGGCATAGTATTTTTTTACCACATCCGCATTTATCGAGCTAGGCAAGTCTCCTTCATCCATGTTGGTTAAAATTAAAGCTCTTACTGAAAAGCCTGTTTCACCATATATGGTCTTTCCCAGTTCGACGTCCATTTTCCATGAGAATAATTTTGGTTAAGGAGTATCCTTTTAAGGACCAACTCCTATTCTCAAAAATGCCTAGGATGAACTATTTTCTCCTATGCTCGCATCATCCTTCATTGGTACATTTGGCCATGGCAAATTACTACGAGTCTTTTTTCCTCAATCAAATTTAACAATTCATAACAAAAGTGGATCCACTCAGCTTCTTCCAATTTTGTCTTTATTAACACCTTCAATGATGGGATTTTCACTTCAATCGGTAGCACTGCTTCCATTCTATATACTAATGAATATGAGATTGCCCCCATAGAGGTACACACAGAAGTTAGATATGTGTGTAAAGCAAAAAGAAGTTTCTTGTGCCAATCTTTATAAACTTCAATCATCTTTTCAACAATCCTTTTGATATTCTTGTTGGTTGCCTATACTGCCCCATTCATTTTTGGACGATAAGTTGTCAAGTTGTGATGTTTAATCTTGAATTTAGCACAAATTTCCTTTACCATCACACCATTCAAATTGCTTGCATTGTCGGTAATTATTCTTTCTAGAAGTCCATAACAACATATTATTTCCTTCTTGATGAATTTACATACCACTTTCGACGTTATATTGGCATAGGAAGCTACCTCTACCCATTTCATGAAGTAATCGATGGCCACCAATATAAATCAATGGCCATTAGAAGCCTTCGGAGTAATGAGCCCAATCACATCTATTCTCTACATTGAAAAAGGCCAAGGGGTCGTGAAAACATGCAATAGAGCTAGTGGAGCATGAATTTTATATACATAAATTTGACATTTTTGGCATTTTAAAGTAAAGTTTATGTAATCTGATTTTAATGTCAACCAATAATATCCAGCTCTCATAATTTATCTAGCCAACATGTGTCCATTGGCATGAGCTCCACAAGTTCCCTCGTGGACTTGTTCCATTATTTTGTTGGCTTTAGCAGCATCCACACATCTCAAGAGTACTTGGTCTTGACTTCTTTTGAAGAATACCTTTCCACTGAGAAAGAAACCTATTGTCAATTTTCTAAAAACTCATTTTTCATTTTTCGTGACATTCTCAAGATATGCTTGGTGTTTGATGTGTTGCACAATATCAAAATACCATGGTTTACCATCAACCTCCTCTTCAACATTCAGGCAGTGTGCAGAGACTTTTAGGATTCCCAAATTAAAAGGATGCACGTCGACCCCTTAATTTATTTTGAACATTATTGTAAGTGTGGCCAAAGCATCAACAATTTGGTTTTCCTCTCGAGGCAAAATGGTTGAAGCTAATTTTCTTGAACTGTTAGCTTAATTCTGTAACCAACTTCTGATATAGAATTAGTTTAGAGTCTTTTGTTTCCTATTATCCTCGCATTTAATATATCACCAAAGCAAAATCTCCATAGACTTCTATTATGTTAACCTACATTTTGATTGCTGCTTGTAATCCTATTACACATGCCTTGTATTCTTCCATGTTATTAGTATAATTGAAATTTAATCTTGTAATGGTTGGGTAATACTTCCCGTTTTAGGAGATCAAGATTACCCTAATTCCATGCCTCAAAGCATTTCATTCTCCATCAAAATAAATTTTCCTAAGGCTAGGTTCACTAGACTCTCATCCATATGCAAGATAGACATTAGATCTTCATCTGGAAAATCAAAACTTATAGGCTTATAATCTTCAGTGGCTCAATCTGTAAGGAAATCAGCAATGACACTCCCTTTAATCGATTTTTGGGACACATACGCAATATCATGTTTAGATAGTAAAACTTGCCATTGGGCTATTCTCTAGGACAAAGATGGCTTTTCAAAAATGTATTTAATGGGCTCCAATTTTGCCACCAACCATGTTATATGATACAACATATATTGCTAGAGCCTAAGAGTCGTCCAGGCCAGTGTGCAAAACATCTTTTCAAGTGCAAAATATTTAGACTCATACTCAATGAAATTCTTGCTAAAATAATATATAGCATGTTCTTTCTTGCTTGTTTCATCTGTTGCCCTAACACACATCTTATCGAGTTCTTGTTCACTATTAAATACAAGATAACTGGTTTCCCAACCATTGATGGTACCAACACAGGTGGTGTTGGTTTCTATAAAATGTGTTAGAGGGGGGGTGAATAGCACAATTCGGCTCTTTAACAAGATTGGAAGCAAATCTTGACAACAAAGAAAGTAAAACAAAGAAGACAATGCACACGGATTTAGAGTGGTTCGGTCCAAGACCTACATACACTACCTTGATTATCCAACCAAGGATTTTCAACCAAATTCACTAACAAATGGTGGAATTACCAAGCTCCCACCAAGCTTTTATAATGGCTTTTACCAGGCTTAGCCATAACCTTTACACTAGTTTTTCACGGGCTCAACTAAAACTCAAAGTGGTTTTTCAAAGGCTCAACCAAAACCTACAACAACGGTTTTTCAAGGGCTCAACCAAAACCCAACACCTAACTTTTCAAGGCTAAGTTAGAACCTTCACTCTTTCAAGCAACCTAGCTTGAAACAATCACTTAGAATGAATCCCTCACTCTAAGAATACAAGAATGAATGTAGAAGAAAGTACCTATGATCACAAGTTGATCTAAATGGTACAAAGTTAACTACAGAATACAAACATAAAGGATTGGCATTTGATTGCAGTGAGAAGGTAGAGAGTTTTTCTGGTTTTCTTGCTTTTCTTTGACTTGGAATTGTGTAATCTCTCAAAAAGCTTCCAAAAGTTGGTTCCTAGCCATTTGAAGATCCTTTTATGCTTGAAGAAGAATGTTTGATGGCTATTGGGCAATTTGTGACCGTTAGAAACAGTTTGTGGTAGGTTCTAGTCGTTAATCTGTCTTGTAATGGTCTGGTGTAAGTTACAAACAGAGAGCTCTTAGTCGACTAACATTTTTCCTTGGTTGACTAAGTTGGTTCTGTCTTGGTTGCAGATTTTGGCAGGGAGCATTTAGTCGACTAACTCATTTTCTTCGTCGACTAAGTTGGTTCTGTTTCTCTATATGCTTCAGCCTGCCACTTCTCCAATTTGAGTTTTGGCCAATCGATGTTCTTCATTATTCGACCAAGGAGTTTCCTTTATGTTGATCAACCTTATTCCTTATTCATATCCTCTTTTTAAGTGCTTATTAGGAAGATTGAGTTATTGTTTCTTTATAAACTTTTTATCTTGCATACTTAGATATAAATGTTAGACACACAAGGATGGGAATGTTTAATAATCATCAAAAACTAATGGAGCCAACAGTCTCTCCCTTTTTGATGATGACAAAACATTCCTTGATTGAAAGCACAATGTCTATTTGCTCATTTTTAGTTCTACAGACAGTGAGGGATTTTTCCCCTTAAATGCATGTTCCCTCTAAGTTAGTGCAGATTTTTCATACATTCCAGTAAGTTCTTGTCTATGTTATATAGATAGTGACATTTCATATTCTAACCTTTGACAGAAAATGTTCATATATGCAGGTTTAAAAACAAATGACAAGTTGACAAGACATTATCAATTTTTCATTACTTTAATTTTCTGTCAACAGCTTGTTGATTCCAGATTTCATCAATACTACTTATCTTTCAGCAAATACTTTATGAATCATTATCCACATATATTCAGAAACATATTCAATTTGTAATAGCATGACAGAAACTGTTCATCATTGCAACAACTTCAAATTAACACATTAGTGCAACATCAGATTTTGTCTGCATCATTCATCATTCATCTGATAAATTTCACATAGTATTCATCCTCATTTTTAAACACAATTTATTAACATCACAATGATTCTTAGCTCTCAGTATATATTCCAAATCATCAAAGCATCAGCATAAAGTCTTCATCAACACATTATGAGTAGTAGAATTTCACAGATAATATCATTATCAGCAGTCATATATCAGCATTCATTTTCCACACATAGCCATAGCAACAAATGTCAATCATGATCATAGCCATAGCATCAAGTGTTAATCATAGTAACAAAGGTTAAATATTAGTGTTTCAATGCCACCATGGCACAAATAACCAACAAAAACAACAACCACAGATTTGTCTCGAAAATACCTTTAGACCAGTTTTTGCTTCCTATCATCCCTAGAAACCTGGTACCTTTACCCTCATGATTTTTTCTTGTTCTTCTCCTTAAAAGTCTGGTACCTCTACCCTCATGATTTTTTTTTCTTGGTTTTTTACTACTCCCCTTTTTTGTCATAATCAGAAAGAGGGGGGTTGAGGCATTAGTAGTCTAAGGTGTCAAAGGATTAGAGAGAGAGTGTTTGTTCCTAAAAAGGATTCAGAGGAAAGAGATAGGGTGGACGTAGAGGAAGTGGTTGAGGAGATGCTTCTGGAGCTTGTTGAGGAGTGGATTGGTCAGAAACTTCTATTGGTGCCTGTAGAGAAGATACATGTGGAGATTTGGTCTTCTCTACCAATCTGGAGGACTTTCTTCTCTTAGGAAGTGCAATCTTTGTAGCCATTGTCTTTTTCCTCATGGCAGGTGGTTGGGACTTAGTTGTAGGAGCTATTTCCTTTGTTTTTCCTTTTTTTTTTGGCTTGTGCTGCAGCAGCTTTTTTTTCAACTTGTTCTTCCTTTACCATTTCATAGAAGAGTCCCATAACATAAACTTCATCAAAATAGAAAGGGGATGCTTGTTGTTGTGGTTGTTGCTGAGGTTAAGGTTGAAGAGGTGGACTTCCAACAAGTGAGCCAAGTATTTCTGTTCCTTGGTCAGAAGGCTTATTAGCCTATTTTTCTGTTGAGGGAGATTTGAGTGGCTAGTCAATCTTTGGTTCAAGATCTTTTTGTTGGTGACCAGGGCTTGCACTCTGATAAGTTGAACCCTCAACTTGAAATTCAAGACTAGCATCATGGAAGGTAGAACCTTCTAGTTGTAGACCTTGTCCATTTGGTGCCATGCTTGGAATAGCAGAAGTATCAGTTGTAGCAGGTCCAAAAGGCATTGCTAACTTTTCTTTCAAGCTAGTTTCCATTTCATTTATCTTTTCTTCAATTTTTAGAAGCCTTGCTCCTTTGTCAGTTAGCTTGGCATCCATCCTCATGAGTAAGTTAAACATGACTTCACTAGTGAGATAAGAGGGTGCTACTTTAGGTGGTGCAGGGGCTGCTTCTGGTTGAGTTGGTATGGATGTGATCTTGGATGTCATAGTGAAGGTTTCTCTATACACCTTGTATCCTATTTTTATTAAGCTCCCTAGGTAGATGGGTTGGTTTATGCTTTTGACCATCTCTAAATCATACTTCTTAGCCTAAGCTCCTTTCTTATTTACCAAGAAAGTGATGACATTCCCGTATGGCAAATGAATTTTCTCCAACTTACAAGCTGCTCTCATTTTCTCAATCATAAATCTTCCAAGGTTAAAAGTAACTCCAGTAAAAGCATGTTCCATCAGCCAGAGATCCTAGAAGCTTATGTAACTCATGCTGCCACTTCTTCCATGCAGGTTTGCTGCAACAAAGTAGTGCAGGATCCTAAATTTTAGACTTATTATCAGTCCTGCATTACTCTTTGAAGTGTATTTTTCTTTCTTTCCAGTAATGATTTCCCATATAGATGATGGGTTATACTTCTCAAGCATCTCAAACTCTCATTCTTCACCTTCTATATCTAACAGATTACTTAAATCAACAACAGTAACCATGAATTCTTTTCCATTTACAAACACATTTAGGTTACTATTAGAGAAGTCCTTAGAATCATCAAGTTCTTTCTCACTTAAGGGTATACTTGCATAAAATTCCTTCACCAGGCTAGCACTATAGGATCTTTTCTTAAAAGAACTATATTCCTTTATCCTCATTCAATTAAAATAATTTGTCAAACTTGTTTGAATTTTTAGTGTCTCACGAAAACTGTCCCAATAAATATATTTTTCGTAAGTGATGAGAGCATTTTCAATCTTCTTAAATCTCTTTTCATGAACCTTATTTCTAAATTTGAGAGAAGAGGAGGATGAAGTACCTTTCTATGACATTTCCTCCTTGTTTTTCTTTTTTTTTTCTCTAATTTCTTCTTTTCCTTTTGTGATTTCTCAAATTTTGAACTAGATGAGGCAGATTGCTTCTTCAATTTCTTCTTCTTCTGCAATGTGGCCTTAGATTCTTCCTCTAGTGGTCTTTTACCTTTTTTCTTTTTCTAAAGTTCCTTGAGCAGAGTCGACATTACCATTTTGAGTTTTCAAAGAGATTTGACACTTAGGGTCCAAAACAATGAAGAAAAAAAGAGAATTTTGGTTGGTTTCAGATGAGAGAATGCAAAGAAGATTTCTTAAGTTTTGAAGAGTCAGTTTTCAGGAAAGGAAAGTGAGAGTTTTTGGCAGTTTCTACTTCTAATAATTGTCTACCTCCCTCTTAACTATTGCCTTAATTCCTTAAAATATCAAAACTCCCTCTAAAATTTTCACTATTTACTTTCTCAGCTTTTCTTCTCTTCCTTATTACTCGATAGACACAATTTTCATTATTTTATTCTTTTTTCATTTGGTTGTCTTTGCTTTAGCTTTAATGAAACAAAATCCTCTTAGTTGACTAAGCTTTTCACTGTAGTCGACTAAGTGCCTTCTGTTTTTTTCTACTAGGTCCAAACTTCATCTTATAATTCTTCCAAACAAATCATTCCTAGATTTCTCCTAATTTCACAGAATCTATCTTCACTAAGAGGTTTAATGAAGACATCAATTAGTTGATGCAAAGTACTTACAAATTCAATATTGATTTCACCTTTAACTACATAATCTCTAATGAAGTGGTGTCTAACCTCAATGTGCTTAGTCCTAGAGTGCGGCACATGATTTTTTGAGATGTTGATTGCATTAGTATTGTCACAATATATTGAAGTGTTGTTCATTGACAATCCATAGTCTTTTAATTGTTGTTTGATCCATAAAACTTGTGCACAATAGCTACCTAAGGACATATACTCAGCTTCAGCTGTGGACAGTGCTACAGAGTTTTGTTTCTTGCTTGACCATGACACTAACATACTTCCTAGGAATTGGCATGTTCCACTAGTACTCTTCCTATCAATCTTGCTTCTTGTAAAATCTGCATCCGAATAGCCTACAAGACTAAATGATGATTCTTTAGAGTACCAAATTCCTAAGGTTTGAGTTTCTAAGAGGTATCTAAATATTCTTTTAATAGCAATTATGTGTGTTTCTTTAGGTTGTGACTAAAATCTAGCACATAAACACACACTAAATTGTATATCTAGCCCACTTGATGTTAAGTAAAAAAGAGATCCAATCATACCTCTATAGAGTTTTTGGTCTATATCTTTACCCTTTTCATCAGTATCAAGTCTGGTGGATGGACTCATTGGTGTGTTGATTGATTTTAGCTTTAGCATATCAAACTTCTTGAGCATATCCTGAATATATCTATCTTGGCTGATAAAAGTTCTTTCCTTTCATTGCTTGATTTGAAAGCCAATGAAGTATTTCAACTCTCCCATCATGCTCATCTCGAATTCTCCTTGCATTTCTTTAGTAAAGTTCTTGCAAAGAGATTCATTAGTTACACTAAATATAATATCATCCACATATATTTGAACTATGATTTGATCATTCAAGCATTTCTTGATGAATAAAGTTGTATCTATGCTGCCCCTAACGTAGTCTATTTCTACTAGGAATTTAGAAAGCCTTTCATACCAAGCTCTAGGAGCTTGCTTCAATCCATACAAGGCTTTGTGAAGTCTAAAAACATAATCTGATTTTTCAAAATCCTCAAAACCAATCAGTTGTTCAACATATACTTCCTCTTGAATAACTCTATTTAAATATGCACTATTTACATCCATTTGATATAACTTAAAGTTCATATGACAAGCGAAGGCTACTAGTAACCTTATGGCTTCAATTCTAGCTATGGGAGCAAAGGTTTCATCATAGTCTATGCTTTTTTCTTGATTGTATCCCTTTGCTACCAATCTAGCTTTGTTTCTAATCACATTTCCTTGTTCATCAACCTTATTTCTAAATACTCATTTAGTTCCAACTATAGGATGAATTAAAGGCCTAGGTACTAGTGGCCATACATTATTTCTCTTGAATTGATCCAGTTCCTTTTGCATTGCTAAAATCTAGCTTTTCTCTTTTTCAACTTCTTCAAAACTTTTAGGTTCAATTTGAGATATGAAGGTTGAAAATTCACCTGATTCTCTAGTTTCTTTCTTAGTCTTAACTCTTGGAGATATGTCACCTATGATTTGTTCTTGTGGGTGATCTTTTGCATATCTCCAGCTTCTAGGCAAGTCACTATGCTGGATTTATAGTCTTTGTAGGTTTTCTAGAGGTGGAACTACGATTTCTTTTTTAGATGAGCCTTCCTCATTGTTCTTGATATCATTTAGGCTCATTTCATCCATGTGTTTTTCTAAATTTTCTAAATTTTCATCATCATCATAAACTTCATTTTCTAAATTAACTGATTCATCAAAAACTATATGGATAGATGCTTCCACACTTAATGTCTTCTTGTTGAAAACTTTATAAGCCTTAGAGTTCATGACATATCCTAGAAATATTGCTTTATCACTTTTAGCTCAAACTTTCTTAATGGTTGTTTTCCATTATTTAAAACAAAGCATTTGTAACCAAAGCTTCTAAGATGAGAGATGTTTGGTTTTCTTTCTTTGTATAGCTCATAAGGGGTCTTTGAGATAATTGCTCTAATTGAAACTCTATTAACTATATAAATTGTAGTGTTTATAGCTTCAGCCCAAAAGTACTTTGGAAGATTGTTCTCACAAAGCATTGTCCTAACCATCTCTTTTAAGGTTCAATTTTTGCTCTCCACAACTCTATTTTGTTGGGGTGTTCTAGATGCAGAAAAATTGTGTTCCAATCCCTTTTCATTGCAAAACTTCTCAAACTCATCATTTTCAAACTCTTCTCCACAGTCACTCCTAATGCTAACAATGGTTGTACCTTTTCGATTTTCAACTTACTTACAATAGCCTATGAACACTAACAATGCATCACTTTTATGAGCAAGAAAATAGACCCATGTAAACCTAGAGAAATCATTGATTATTACTAAGCCATAATATTTTCCACCTAGACTAGTAGTGCTAATTGGACCAAAAAGATAAATATGTAGCATTTCAAGAGGTTTTGATGTTGATACAACATTCTTAGCTTTGAAAAAAGTTCTAACTTGCTTTCTTAGTTGACAAGCTTCGCACATCCTATCACTCTCAAACTTTATAGTAGGTACTCCAACCACTAAGTTTTTCTTAATCAACTTTGACATGGTGCTCAAACCTACATGTCCTAGTCTTCTATGCCACAACCAACTATCATTTTCAGCATTTGCTATTAAGCATATTTCATTATTCTTCTCTAGATCTTCAAGAAAGATAACATATATGTTTTTCAATCTTTTTCCTATGAAGGTGATTTTGTTAATGCCTATATCTATTACTTCACATTTGTTAGAATCAAAACAAACTTTAAATCTTTTATCACACAATTGACTAATGCTTAACAGATTGTGTTTCAAGCCTTCAACAAATAACTAATGACTGATTTGTGTACAAGAATTCTTACCAATCGTGCCTATCCCATGGATTCTACCTTTTGAATAATCTCCAAAGGATATGGTGCCTCCCTTTCTCTTGTCTAATTGAGCAAACAGCATTTCATCCCCTATCATGTGTCATGAGCAGCCACTGTCCATGTACTATGGTTGTTTCTTCTTGAGTTAAGCTTTTGAGCATTTCTCTTTTAGATGCAGCTCAACCTACAAAGCAATTGTTCAGTTCTTCTTGATAGATACCCATTCTTTGATGGGTCTTTGAGTGTTAGTGGCAATATATGAACCTTTTGGCACATAAATCTTTATGGTTTTCTGCATGTTTTTATTTCTAACACAATCATAGGATAAAGACCATGTTTTCCACAACAATAGCATTTAGATGATGCATTCTGATGATTTTTCTTAGCATAAGAGTTTTTCTTTAATGTATCATTTTTCAAACACTTAAGAGCTGCATTGTCATCAAGCGATTTTTGCAAAGCAGCAGATTTATTTTTCAACTCTACTTTCATAATTTCAAAATCTTTTTTTGAATGTTCTAACTCAATTTGTAGAAAATTTCTTTGCTCAAAAACAAAGTTGAAATCATGTTTTATCTTTTCCAAATCTTTTTCAAGGAATACAGCCTTTTTCTTCAGGGTTTTGTACTTTGAAAACAGACTTTCAAATTTATCGCACAAGCTGTCATACTCATCTTGTAAATCATTCATCGAGATATCACAAGGTGATGAGCATACCTCTGTTTCATCATCTCGAGCCATTAAGCAAATGTTTGCTCTCTCCACTGAACTTTATTCATCAGTTTTAGTGCTTAAGTCACAATTTGACCAGGCTACAGCTACTATGCTGTCAAGCCCGGCTCTACAATATATTTAGTATGCCATTTATATATTAGAAAGCATGTTTACATACGTGGATGCTTCATAAAAGTATTAAAAGACGGTATTGTACCTAATGGTACAATTAAGTTGAATTAAGCCCTGAACTAGACCAAATAGAGATTTTAAGATGGAATTGAGAATTTTTAAAATCCTAGAATGACTTAATATGGTGATTCAGAGTTCGAGGATTGATTTGGAGTCGAATTGAAATTTTCATAATGTAAGGGCAATATGGTCATTTGGCCAGCCGAGGTTAAAATTGGAATGTTGGAAGAGGTTTTTGAACAAGATTGATTATTTAGAACATAATTTGAGTTTGAGAAGTGAAGAATTTTAATTTCGACGTTTTTTCAAGCATAAAGGCAAAATAGTCATTTTGCCGCCCAAGGGTAAAATTGAAATTTTACATCACTCAACACTTGTCAAAATCATGAATTCCACCCATTATTATTATGGATAATTGAGGGAATTTAAGTGGTGGAGAGAAATTGCTTCATTACTAAGTAATTAAACACAGACCAATGGAATGGTGACACTTGGCAAATTTTTATCCATTTAATATTTTCCTTTATAAAGCCAATTTAAACTCTCCCAAACTCGTTCATATGGCTGGCCAAGTGAAGAACAAAGAGGGGAAAAGGAAGAACAAAAACCCTAGAGTGAAAATTCAAGAGAAAGTGTTAGATTTTAAGGAAACAAATGATTAAAGGTAAAATTTCTTAATTTTAACTTGTGATCTACCTTTCCTATGCATTATTTTGCATTTTCCATGGTTGAATCACAAGATATCATGAATGATAGTGTGCTGGCCGAACCCTAGGAGAGAGAATTTGATGATGGTTTTAGATAGATTTTATGGTATTTAGCTGTTTTTAGTTAATTTATCATGTTTGGAATGGAAACAAGTAAGAAAAATCACATGTTCTTCACCCACCCACCATGGCCGAATTTCATAAGGAACCTAGAAGTGATGATTTTTGTGATATCTTATGTTATGTAAATAGGATTTAATGAATTGAGGTGATGAAAATCGAAAATGGTGATGGAAACAAAAACTGGTGATTTTTAAGTATAGTGCCTTTAGTAAACAAGTTGAATCACAATGAGAAAGTCAAGCTTATTGAGGCACTTCAGTATAATTGAGATATTAGAAATGTAATGAGTATATATTTGGAGTCAATTTGGATGTTTTGATTAAATCAAAGATGGAGAATTCGAATTAGGTCGAAAATCGATCCATTCTGATCATAATTGATCCAACATGTAACATCGTATTTAAATGACTGTCTGAACAACCTCATGCATTCAAATAGTGCCTGAAATAGATTTATAATGGTATGACAAAATATATTGAATTATGTGTCGTGTATTATGGATTGGTGGTGAGCCTTATAATAAAGGTAAAGACATTGTGTCAGAAGATCAAAAATAGTTGTATTCAAACTCTTGATATTGTGAGTAACCTTATTATCGTCTTAATTATCTAAAGTGGTTTTTATTTGTTTTCGGTGATTTTTATGGAAAAATGAGTTTAAATGGTAAATATTTACGTTTTCTAAGCAAAATGTGAATAAGTGAAATGATTTTATAAATTGTCTAGAAATTGAATGATGGCTTTGAAATGGAGTAATTGAAGATCGTTGCTTGTGTTGTAAACTTATATTTTGAATTGAATGGCTTATGATAATGTGGGCATGAGTGGCCGGATTTGAAATGGTTAAAAGCGTTCTCTTCGGGGGAAACAAAAAGTCTAGGGTTCAAAACCTAGCGAGTAGGTCCTGCAGGAGGCCTGTCCGTGAGCACGGTAATGCACGAGAGGAGTAAGTCAGGTGATGGGGACCCAGACATAAAAATACCTTGGAAAGGTAGTCCCTCGAGGGGGATGCCACATTATTGGTAATTGTGCTGGAAATATATGAACTGTTATTTTGCCTTGACAAGCTAGTTAGTATTATATTAGCCACGTCATGCTGCTGAATTTTTATTGATATGGTAGATTATATGATTAGCTTACTGCAGTGGGCGGGTTTCAGTGGAACAGCTTATTAAAGGGGCACGGTAAACCCTATTATATTATACCTCGGTACGAGAGGCGCAGAGGGTATATTCTAAGGTATGGTTAGAGTTCACGTCACACCGAACCACCACATAAGGGTGAACTTCGCTAACGCCAAGGAACGACTGTGTTTTCTAACGCAAAAATATGTTTTATGTGTATATGATATTATAACAACCTTGCTGGACTAGATCGGATGCCCCAATGCAAGGTATCCCCGAGTATGATTGATGGCATGAGCCAAATTTATGAGAAAGTTATAAGCCTTGTTGAAAATTTAATGAAATACAATTGTTTACGTGGTTGGGATGAATCTTCAAGTTATGAAACACGTATTGTGATGGGATATTTTGATTGTCTCCTATTACTCGGCTTTAGATTATTTAGATGATATTTGTTTACTCACTGGGATTATATAATCTCACCACCTTCCTTTCCACCCATTTTAGGCTCAGGATAGTCTGTAGATAGCAGATTTCGTTGAGGGCTACAATTGGACTTGCATCCTCACAAATCGTAGGTTCACACCCTTCATTACTTTTAGTCATTCGGGAGCCCACATGTCATTGTAAATTAAATTACATACTCTGGTTATTTGTATTACTGTATGTATGAATTTATTTTGCTTTTACACTACAAAAATTATTTACGGATAACTTTACAAAAATTATTTTATGAGAAAATGGAATATTTTATTTAATATTTTTATTTATTCTATTAGCTACAATTTCACTCTAAATAAATGTCTTAGATATCTAAACTTATTTTTAGTTATGAAATGTGTAGTTTTCACTAACATACTACATTTTTGGCTAATTTCAAAATTTTTAAAAAAAATGACCAAAATGCCTTTGTGTGGTTGAAATCGCTTTTTGACTGTTTTGATTAGAAAATGGTCCATATCACTTTAAAATATGATTTTAGTAACTATTACTCACAAGGAAAGTGAGAAAACTAATGTAAAAGCCTTGCGAGGTTTCGGTTGGCATTCGAGGTAGGAATGTCTATTGAGACATCGCGGCGGTTGTCACAGGTTTGATGAGAGTTTCGAATCGTGGCAATTCAAGTGGTATCAGAGCTTTTGGTTTTAAACTAGTTTTAAAAAATTTACAGTGTCAGTGTGGCCCCAAGTTGAGTCAAGTTAGGTTAGACTGAATAGAATGCATGTATTTGCATGTAGAGCCTGAGGTTGTTTAAACTTGTTTTATTCCTTCTTATAGATTATCATGCCTTCTCGACGTGAACACCCACCTCTCACTAGATCGGCTGGAAGGGGAAGAGGTCATTCCCAACATCATCAGTTAGATCCTATAGAGGGGGAATCGGCTACGTACTATTCGGGCAGCACCTACTGCTAAGCAGACCGAGACTCCTCCACATCCTCCACCTCTTCCACCACCTACTAGTATTCCTGCCATGCCTCTTGAGGCAGTTCAGGCATTGGCAGCCTTCTTTACTGCTATTGTTGGCCAGGCTTAGGCTAGTCAAGCTCCTTTTACAGTTCCTCCAGCTGCTCCTTTAATGCCACCACCCCCACCTTTTGTTCCACCACTAGTGCCAGATGTTTCTATTTCTAATAAGCTTAAAGAGGCTAGGCAACTTGGTTGCGTTTCTTTTATGGGTGAGTTAGACGCAACCGCAACTAAAGATTGGATTAATCAAATTTTGAAAACACTCTCTGATATGAGGGTGGACGATGATATGAAGTTGATGGTGGCCATGAGATTACTAGAGAAGAGGGCCCGTACATAGTGGAACTCAGTAAAGTCCCGTTCTACCACCCCTCTGACCTAGTCAGACTTTCTAAGAGAATTTGATAGTTAATATTACACTCATTTCCATCAAAAAGGAAAAAAAAAGAGAATTTTTGAGTTTGAAATAGGGAAGTCTGACAATAGAGGAGTATGAGGCTCGTTTTAACGAGCTGATGTTATATGTGCCAGAGCTGGTGAAAACTGAGCAGTATCATGCCAATTATTTCAAGAAAGGGCTCCGGAATGAGATTAAAGATCAGATGACAGTGACCGGTAGGGAGCCAAATAAAGAGGTGGTGCAAATGGCTTTAAGAGCTGAGAAGCTTGCGAATGAAAATAAGAGAATGTGAACTGAGTTTGCAAAAAGGAGAAATCCGAGTGTATCTTCCAATTAGCCACCAAAAAGGGGTAAAAACTCATTTGTTTCAGGAAATAATACTACTGTTTCAATAGCATCTTCCCGACCTCCATTTTCACAAACACAACAGAGGCCTCCGAGATTTAGTAGGTCTACAATGACTATTTCTGATAAGAGTTTCGGAGGTTTTGATAGATGCAAAAATTATGAGAATGATCATGTTGGGTTGTGTAGGGGGCTTGTATGATGTTTTCATTGTGGTCAGCTAGGTCACATTAGGAGTGATTGCCCATAATTAGGACGGGCTACGGTAGCTGCTCCATCTCCACCAGCTCGTACGGATATGCATAGGAGAGATTCCTCTGGATTACAACCGAGACAAGGAGTAGCTATACGGTTTGATGTGGAGAGTAAAACCCCGGCATAGCCACCCTCTAGACCACAGACTCATACTTTGACAAGAGTTTTTGTTGTGATGGAAGACAAGGCATGAGTCCGACCCGGAGCAGTGACAAGTACTATGTTTTTATTTGATAAAGATGCATATGTCTTAATAGATTCTGGCTCAGATAAGTCTTATGTGAGTGCGACATTTGCATCATTTGCTTATAGAAACTTGTCACCATTAAAAGAAGAAATTGTAGTTACAAATTGAAAAGACATAGAAGAAATCAATGAAGCTCTAGATGACACTTTGAGCGATTAATAAGATAAAGTCAAGGGATTAAAGGACTAGTTATGTATTTGGTAGTTAAAGTTAAATGACTAGAAAATGTGGATTTTTGGATATGCTTTAGGAGGGAGCTTTTGGATCCTAAGTTCAAGATATCTTGATCTTATAACTGCAAGGACGGGATGTAATAATTAAGTAAACTATCCACTTTATAAATGTAATTGGTTAATAACCCTTTGTAGCTAGAAAACATGAGCAAACTGTGAGCGGCATAAAGATCGAACTCACAAGTTGAAATATGGTTATTAGTTTTGATGCTAAGCTTTGTTATTTGGAGTCTTAAGTGTATTTGGGAAATGTTAAGATAAAGATAATGAGTGAACTGAAAAGTTTCCTTATTGCCATATATATTAGCATATAAGAGAAGGAAAAGTTAGAGAATTTTTTTTAGATGGTTACATAAAGATGAATTAACATGTGGAGTGTTAAGATGAATAACATGTTGACTAAAGTCAAATTTTAAGAAATAAAGAAGACAAAAGATTAAGCCTTGTTAAAGGTTAAAGAGAAAGTGAGGGAAAGGTTAGATGAATGTATGGGATATTGATAAGAGATGTTAATACCAAGTAATAAAAGTGTGAATGAAGATTTCAAGAATGATATAGCAAATGCGTTTATATAGAGTATTGCTATAAGAATTTAACTTTGTTGAAAAAAAAGGATCAGTAACAACACAAGCAAACTATGTGGCATGCTAGAAACCCTTGGAGATAAATTGAAGTATGAATAGTTGAGTACGCATTTAAATATCTTGGTGAGTAAGTGCATGCCTTTATGGAAATGATATGCTTGGAGTATGAAAGAGCAAATAAGTGATTAAGTGTTTCAAGAATGTTTGAACACCTTTGAGAAAGAATTATAAATTATACGAGATGAGTATAAGGTGTGTGATTTTGTGTCACGACCCGAAACTCCCCATCGGGCCCGTGACAACCGCCGCGACGTCTCGATAGGCAATCATTACCCGGAATGCCGACTGGAACCCTACAAGGTTTAGCATCAGCTTTCGCACTTCCCCGGTGAGCAACAGTTATCAAATATCATGATTCAAAGGATTTCGAGTCATTTCCAAGTCAAAACATTAAAATATTATTTTCTGGCTCATAGGGGCATTTTCCTCATTTTCGTCGAAAATCTCAAAACTGGCTAAAAATGTAGTAGGTAAGTAGAAAACATATATTTAGTAATTTAAAGACAAATTAAGTATCTAAAACATTCGTTTAAAGCAAAAATTTTACTATTTGAATATAATAAAAATATTCAATAAAATAATCTATTTTCTTATAAAATAATTTTTATAAAGCCATCAGTAAATAATTTTCGCAGTGTAAAAGCTAAATATATTCTTACATACTATAATACAAATAGCCAAAGTATGAAATTTAAATTCCAGTGACACGTGGGCCCACAACTAACCAAAATGCATCGAGAACTGTGAACCTACAGTTCTTGTCGATTCAAGTCCACTGTGGTCCTTGATCGAATCCGCTAACTACGGGCTATTCTGAGCCTGAAATGTGAGGAAAAAGGGATGGTGAGATTGTGAAATCCCAGTGAGTAAACAGGCATCATCAAAAAAATCTAAAGCTGAGTAACATGAGACAAATAAAATACCCCATCGTGATATACATTTCGCAACTTGAAAATTCATCCCAACCATTTAAATAATTATATTTTATCTTAGTAGTCAAAAGGGCTTATGAATTTCCTGAAAACCTAACTTATGCGAAAACTTGTACTCAGGAATACCTTGTACCGAGGCATCTGTTCGAGTCCGCCAAGGTTGTAAAAATTTCAAATTTCTCAAAATTTAGTCATTCCTTGGTGTTGGCTGAGTCTCACTTCTACGTGGTGGTTAAGCGTGAAGTGAACTCAAATCCTACCTCAGGACATACCCTCCGCACCTCTTCAACCGAGGTAAGCACAATAATCGAGTTCCCGTGCCCCTTTTATAGGCTGGTCCACAGAACCCGCACTGCCACTGCAGTGACCACAATTATATCCCACCAATTCAATAAAATCATCACAACATGACATGGCCCACAATCCTTACCTTGCCTATCAAGGCAAATCAAAGCAGTTCACATATTTAGCATATCATAAAAACAACTAGTCATGCCCACATTCATCATAAGCCATACAATTTAAACAGTAATTTGCAATACAAGTAAGCAGTCTCCAATTACTCTATTTTTGAAACCATTATTCAATTTTCCAAAAAATTTATAAAATCATTTTATAAAATCACAATTTCTCTTAAAACATAATAATTTACCACTTAAACCCATTTTCTATAAAATCACACAATTGAATAAAAACTACTCTAGATAATTAAGATGATAATAAGTTTACTCACAGTACTAGGAGCTCGAAATACTCCTATTCTCGATTCTCGGGTACAATCTCTTACCCGCACCAAATAGTTTACCACCTATCCACAATGTACAATACATAATTCACCACATTAATACTCAACCATTTTAAAATCAATTTAGGCTCAGTGTATATGCATGATATGATATGCAAAATTGTCCGACTATCGCTTAAATGCGGTGTTGACCTAATTCGGCCTATTAACCGATTAAATGACAAATGTGTCCAAATTAATTCCAAATCAGTTCTTTTCACTTTCTACACCCCAATTATACCTAAATAACCTCAATGGCCATGAATGTGGTTCAATTTATCAGTTCGAACCACAAAATACACCGGTCTATACACTAGGTAAAAATTTAGATTTTTATGCCAAAAATTTCCATTTAATTTCTAGTCTCACCAATCATCAAATATCACCAAAATATCATTAATTATCATCATTTCCAACATCAGTTCTCCCCTTAGAAAATTCAGCCAAAATGGGTTTAATGAAAAACATATTATTTTCTTGCTAATTTTCACACCATTAATCATTAACCGATTGAAACACTAACATCACTTAATTCTCTCACCATAATTCATCATTTTCTAACCCATTTCACTTGAAATGAAATCATTTCATCATCAATACACTCTTCATGAAATTCGACCATTGATGAGGGTGGATGAAATCAAATTTTTTTCTTGTTGTTTTGCTTTCTAGCATGCTAAACTAACTAAAAATACTAATATAATTTAAAATCAAATCAATCCAACATCATTTCTCTCTCCATTCCCATTCAGCCAGCCATGATTTCCCCATGAAAACATGCAATCCAACCATGGAAAATAAGGAGAAATGCATGGGAAACATAGATCTTAGGCTTAATTTGATAAATCTTACCTTTTTCCACTAATTTCCTTGATTTTCCACACTTTTTCTCTTGGAATTCTCCACCTAGGGTTTGTTCTTCCTTGGTTTCTCTTCTTTTCTGGTTTGGTCGACCACTATGGGAGAAATGGGCTGATTTTTATGCCTTTTTATAAAGAAATAATAAAATAATAAAGGCATGACACATGGCATTTCTTTATTGGCTCAAATTTTAAATATTTGACTTTCAATTGTTTAATTCTCCACCAAACATTTCTCATGTTTATCCATTTCCATGATGAATAAAATCCTTTGGTCTTGACAAATGTAGGGGGTGAAAAATTTCCGTTTTGCCCCCGGAGTGGTAAAATTACGATTTTACCCCTATACTCCGAAAAGTACCGAAATTACATTTTTTTAACTTTTCAACCTCATATTATGTTCCAAATGATCAATCTTAATCAAATGGGGCCAAAATCTTTTTTAAAAATTCTCGTTTTGTCCTCTAGTGGTAAAATTACCATTTTACCCCTATGCTCCAAAAATACCGAGAATTAAAATTTTTCACTACTAAGCCTCATGTTATACTGCAAATGATTAATCTTGGTAAAAATTTTCATTAAATAACCAAATTTAAATTTTAGGTGACAAAATGACCATTTTACCTCTAATCGGTCAATATTCCTAATTGACTCCAAATCAGCCCTCGAACTCCAAATCATCTTTTTAAGTCATTCCTAGACTGTAAAATTTTCAATTTCACCTTAAAATCTTCATTTGAACCTATTCGAGATTTAATCAACTTAATTGTACCACTAGGTATCATACTGATCTTTAATGATTTCATCGGGGCATTCCAATATGTAAACATGTTGTCAAGTATATAAACGACATAATAAACATACTATAGAGCTGAGTTTGAGATTTTGAAACGTGCTAAGGAGCCAAATGGCTAAGTCACGGGTTAAGTGATCACCTGTTGTGAGACATAAGTTTAAGATAGGTATCCCCAAGGAAATACTCAAAAGAAGTTCTGCTATAGATCTTGTGAAAGCAAGCATTAAGTTATGTGGTTATAAAAAGGAAGTTGTAAGTTGAGAGTGATATTCGTATTGACATTGAAAAGTACTTGAGGAGGATCTAGTTTCAAGTCTTGCAATTTCAAGTGCAATTTGTAAATTGGCTAAGAGAGAATGATGTTATGTTCACATGAAATAGTGGAACAAAAGATGATTGAAGTTAACCTTGATAATGAAGTCAGATAATGAAAATTTCCTAATATATATTATGGGAATTGAAATTCAAAAGTGCTTGAGGTATACATGATTCAAATGAGTTTAACTCTTAAGTGACAAATTAATGTCGGAATGTAATAAGGATATAAGGTAATGTAGAGGCATGAAAGATAATTGAGGAAAAATGGGATGATCCTCAGGAATTGTGGTATTGCACAAGATCCAATGATCAAGTCAAGGCAAATCTTCGAAGCATCAATGATATTATAAAGCATACACACATATTATATTGCAATTTAACGAAGATGGCATTGTGATGCAATGATATATAGTATAAGGAAACTTGAACATATAATTGGAATTGATAAGAAGAGAGTATAAGTATGTAAATGATGTGAAACTATGCACAGACATGATGAGAATTTGTATGGATTACGTAAAGGGTAAATTGGGGTAAGACACAAGTCGAATCGTATTTAAAACACATAATGAGAGCAATTTGAAATGGATGATACCTAACGTTTGTAAGTTAAATATGAGAATGCTAACATGGATTATAAAGATTATTATATCGAATCTTGGTTATGGATGGGAACGAACAAAGAGAAATTAGTCCAAAGGCATTTGAGAATAATGACCCTTATACATAATGAGGAATATGGACATCTGAATGTGCGTGTGCATATGTATGTGTGGAGTCAGTGATGTACCCAACTAAAATGAAGAATCGTTTTAATGGTTTGAGATTTGAACTCAATATACTTGATGAGTTGTATAGATAATGTAACGATTAGGAATCTTATCAAAAGTCGAATTATGGCGACTTAAAGAATTTTGGGGAAATAATCAAGGAAATATAATCTATAGTACGATTAAGCCATATGAGATGGACTAATAGGATTAAGAAGATTGAAATTTCCTAAATGCAAGGTAAACATGAAGTATGTGGAAATAATTGAAGCCATTAACCTTCCCTAACGCTGAGGATATGTACAGGAATTAGTATGGCATGTTAATGATGCCGTAAATTACACAATTGTGTATGAGGATAGGATGAATGAATGAAGGTCGAGAAGCTTGATAAGGAATGAAGTAATAAGATAGTAATTGGTATACATAAATAAGTATAAAATGCGATCGAAATTGATTTGATTGAGATGGAGTTATGGTTCAAATTTAATGATAGTAATAGAAGCATGCTTGGTGTCTCGATATAAGAAATCATGATTGTGAAGGTTACTGCTGATCATATTCTAAAGGATAATAATAGACATAAGTGAAATATTCCAGTTGAATTGGAGGTAAATGAGGTGAACAAATGGAAATTCCCTATAAATGAGATGATGAGGGAAGTTGAGCATCAAATGAAGAGCCAATACCCTCATCTTTTCTCCGAGTTCAATAAGTAAAATTTTGAGGTCAAAATTTTATTTTAAAGGGGGGAGTGCTGTCAAGCCCGACTCTACATATATTTGTTATGCCATTTATACATTAGAAAGCATGCTTGCATACGTGGATGCTTCGGAAAACCATTAAAAGACGGTATTGTACCTAATGGTACAATTAAGTTGAATTAAGCTTCAAACTAGACCAAATAGAGATTTTAAGATGAAATTGAGAATTTTTAAAACCTCAAAATGACTTAATATGATGATTCGGAGTTCGATGACTGATTTGGAATCGAA
Source organism: Theobroma grandiflorum (assembly GCA_036013995.1). Lineage (NCBI taxonomy): Eukaryota > Viridiplantae > Streptophyta > Magnoliopsida > Malvales > Malvaceae > Theobroma > Theobroma grandiflorum. Next base: position 15,734,662 of record CP142126.1, read on the forward strand.
TTGGAATTTTCATAACGTAGGGGCAAAATGGTCATTTTGCCACCCGAGGTTAAAATTGAAATGTTGGAAGAGGTTTTTGACCAAGATTGATTATTTAGAACATAATTTGAGTTTGAGAAGTGAAGAATTTTAATTTCGACGTTTTTTCGAGCATAAAGGCAATATAGTCATTTTGCTGTCCAAGGGCAAAATTGGAATTTTACGCCACTCAACACTTGTCAAAATAATGAATTCCACCCATTATTATTATGGATAATTGAGGGAATTTAAGTGGTGGAGAGAAATTGCTTAATTACTAAGTATTTAAACATGGACCAATGGAATGGTGACAGTTGGTAAATTTTTATCCATTTAATATTTTCCTTTATAAAGCTAATTTAAACTCTCCAAAACTCCTTCATATGGCTAACCAAGTGCAGAACAAAGAGGGGAAAAAGAAGAACAAAACCCCTAGATTGAAAATTCAAGAAAAAGCGTTGGAATTCAAGGAAACAAATGATTAAAGGTAAAATTTCTTCATTTTAACTTGTGATCTACCTTTCCTATGCATAATTTTATTGGTGATTATAAAACATTCCCATCTTTTTTTGTTGATTATAAAACATTCACATCTTTATGTGTCTAATATCTCTACCTAAGTGTGCAAGATAAAAGCTCATAAAGAAACAATAATCCAATCTTCCTAATGAGCACTTAAAAATGTGATTTGGATAAGGAACAAGGATGATTAATATATATGAAGCTCCCTGATGGAACAAGGAAGATCATTAGTTGGACAAAACTCAAAGTGGAGAAGTGAAAGGCTGAAGCTTAGTGAAAAACAGAACCGACTTAGTCGACCAAGAAAATGAGTTAGTCGACTAAGTGTTTTATGCCAAATCTGCGACTGAGACAAAACCAACTTAGTCAACCAAGAGAAAAATATTAGTCGACTAAGTGCTCTCTATCTGTAACATACATCAAGCCACTACAAGACAAATTAATTGCTAGAACTTTCCCCAAACTATTTCTAACGGTCAAAAACGTTCCAACAGCCATCAAACAAGTTTCTTCAACTCTAAAAAGATCTTCAAATGCCAAGGAATCAACTTTTGGCTTCATTTTACATAGATCCCAATATATTCAAGCCAAGAAAGAGCAAAAAGCTTAGAATTTCTCTTGTATTTCATTGAACCTAAACGTCTATTTTCTGTTATTGTGTTTAGCTCTGAATCGTGTACCACTTAGATCAATTTGTGATCATAGGTACTTTCTCTTCTACTCATCTTTGTATTCTTAGAGTGAGGGATTCACTTTAAGTGGTTGCTTCAAGTTAGGTTGCTTAAAAGTGTAAAGGTTCCAACTTAGCTTTGGAAACTTAGGTGTTGGGTTTTGGTTGAGCCCTTGAAAAACCATTGTAAAAGTTATGGTTGAGCCTTGGAAAACCACATTAGGATTTTACTTGAGCTCGGGAAAAACTAGTGTGAAGGTTGTGGCTAAGCCTTGTAAAAGCCATTGTAAAAGCTTGGTGAAAGCTTGTGAATTCCACTGGTTTTAGTGATTTGTTTCAAAATCCTTGGTTGGATAATCAAGGTAGTGGATGTAGGTCTTGGACCAAACCACTATAAATTCTTTATCAATGGTTTTCATTGCTTTACCTTCTTTGTTTTGAGATTAAGTATCAATCCTACTAATAGAACCGAGAGAGTGCTATTCACCCCCTCTCTAGCACTCACATTTGAGACTAACAATTGGTATCAGAGCTTGTACCTTATTCTTAAAGGTCTAACACCTTTAGAGAGGATCCTATGGCTCTTCAAAAATTAATTGTAGCTGAGGGACAATCTACAAACAAACCGCCTCTGTTTAATAGCTCTAATTACCCTTATTGGAGCACTATTATGTCTATATACATTAGAGCTATAGATTATGAAATGTGGGATGTCATCACTGATGGTCCCTTTATTCCCTCAACTGTAAATGTAGTCACAAATGAGTTGATGCCTAAGCCAAGGTTTGAAAAGACTGACGTTGAAACTAAAAAAGTGCAAACCAACTTTAAGGCAATCAACACCTTGCATTGTGCCTTGACCCCCACATAATTTAACAAAGTTTCAAGCTATACTACAGCTAAACAAGTGTGGGACAAACTTAAGATCATTCATGAAGGGACTTATCAAGTTAAGGAGTCCAAGATAGCCCTCTTAACACATAACTATGAGATGTTCAAAATGGAGCCTGGTAAAGACATCACCAGCATGTTTGATAGGTTTACAAACATTACAAACAAACTTAGCCAATTAGGAAAGCCTATCCCTGAACATGAATTGATAAAAAGACTTCTTAAAAGTCTGCCTAAATCATGGAAGCCAAAAGTGACTGCCATCAGAGAAGCAAAAGATTTAAATATCATACACTTGATGAAATATGCGGGTCTCTCCTCACTTATGAGTTGGAATTAAAGGAAGAAGAACAGGAAAATAGAAGAGAAGCAAAAGAAAAGAAGAAAAACATTGCACTTAAGGTGAGCATCCTTGAAGAAAAGTTAGAAGAGCTCTCATGTGATGATGATGATGAACTAGCCCTTGTTGCAAGAAAGTTTAAAAAACTGATGGGTAGAAGAAATAGAAGATTAGCAAGAAAAGGTTTCAGAAAAGATTTAGGTTTTTCATGGAAAAGAGGCAAAAATGATTCCAACAAAAAGAAAGAGCTGATATATTATGAATGCAAGAAACCAAGTCACTTCAAGTCTGAATGTCCATTGCTAAAAGAAGAAACACCAAAGAAAACCAAAAAATCAAAAAAAGCAATGGTTGCTGCAGCCTGGTCTGATAGTGACTCAAGCATTGAAGTTAATAAGGACAGCTCAAAAGAAAGAGCTAACATCTATCTAATGGCCGGAGATGATGACACTGAGGTATGCTCATCACCTTGTGATATTTCAATGAATGATTTACAAGATGAGTATGACAGTTTATGTGATGAATTTGAAAGCCTGTTTAAAAAATACAAAACCTTGAAGAAAAAGGCTAGATTCCTCAAAAAAAGATTTAGAAAAGATAAAACAAGATTTCAACTCTGTTTTTGAGCAAAGAAATTTTCTGCAAATTGAGTTGGAACATTCAAAACAGATTTTGAAATTATGAAGGCAGACTGGAAAACAAATCTGCTGCTTTGAAAAAAGTTCTTGATGAAAATGCAGCACTTAAGTGTTTGAAAAATGATTCTTTAAAGAAAAACTCTTATGTTAAAAGGAATCATCACAATGCATTATCTAGATGCTACTGCTATGGAAAATATGGTCATCAATCTTATGAATGTGTTAAAGGTAAAAACTAGCAGAAAACAAAAAAAATTTGGATGCCAAAAGGCTCCTATATTGCCACTAAAACTCAAGGACCCATCAAAGTATGGGTACCTATCAAGAAAAACTGAACAGCTGTTTTGTAGGTTGAGCTGCACCTAAAAGAGACATGTTCAAAAGCTCAACTCAAGAAAAAGCAGCTATGGTACATGGATAGTGGTTGCTCTCGACACATGACAGGAGATGAAATGTTGTTTGCTCAACTGGACAAGAAAAAGGGATGCATCATGTCCTTTAGAAATGATTCAAAAGGTAGAATCCAAAGAATAAGAACAGTTGGTAAGAACTCTCATACTCAAATCAGTCATGTGTTGCTTGTTAAAAGCTTGAAGCATAATTTGTTAAGCATCAATCAGCTATGTGATAAAGGATTTAAGGTTTGTTTTGACTCCAACAAATGTGAAGTAATAGATATAGGTACCAACAAAATTACCTTCATAGGAAAAAGGTTGAAAAATATGTATGTTATCTTTCTTGAAGATTTAGAAGAAAATAATGAAATATGCTTAGTAGCAAAAGCTGAAAATGACAGCTAGTTGTGGCATAGAAAACTAGGACATGTAAGCTTAAACACCATGTCAAAGCTGATCAAGAAAAACTTAGTTGTTGGATTACCTAGTATAAAGTTTGAAAATGATAGAATATGTGAAGCTTGTCAATTAGAAAAACAAGTCAGAACTTCTTTCAAAGCTAAGAATGTTGTGTCAACATCTAAACCTCTTGAAATGCTACACATTGATCTCTTTGGTCCTATTAGCACCACAAGTCTAGGTGAAAAATCTTATGGTTTAGTGATAGTGGATGATTACTCTATGTATACTTGGGTTTATTTCCTTGCTCATAAAAGTGATGCACTATCAGCTTTCATAGGCTATTGTAAGAGAGTTGAGAATGAAAAAGGTACAGTTATTGTTAGTATTAAGAATTACCATGGAAGAGAGTTTGAAAATGATAAGTTTGAGAAGTTTTGCAATGAAAAGAGGCTGGAACACAACTTTTCTGCACCTAGAACACCCCAACAAAATGGAGTTCTGGAAAGAAAGAATAGAACATTAAAAGAGATGGCTAGGACTATGCTTTGTGAGAACAATCTTCATAAGCACTTTTGGGCTGAAGCTATAAACACAGCAACTTACATTCTTAATAGGATCTCAATTAGAGCAATTATCTCAAAGACACCTTATGAGCTGTACAAAGGAAGAAAACCAAACATCTATCACCTCAGGAGCTTTGGCTGCAAATGCTTTGTTCTAAATAATGGAAAATAGCCATTAGGAAAGTTTGATGCAAAAAGTGATGAAGCAATATTTTTAGGATATGCCATGAACTCCAAGGCTTATAGAGTTTTCAACAAAAAGACATTGAATGTTAAAGAATATGTCCATATAGTTTTTGATGAATCAATTCATTTAGAAAAAGAAATTGATGATAATGATGAAGACTTAGAGAACTTAGGAAAACACATGGATCAAATGAGCCTAAATGATAGTAAGAACAATGAAGAAGGCTCATCTAAAGAAGAAACCGTGGCTCTACCTCTAGAAAATCTGCAAAGACAAGAAATCCAACATAGTGACTTACCTAGAAGCTGAATGTATGTGAGAGATCACCCATAAGAACAAATCATAGGTGACATATCTCATGGAGTTAAAACTAGGAAAAGAACTAGGGAGGCATGTGAATTTTCAGCCTTCATTACCCAAGTTAAACCTAAAAGTTTTGAAGAAGCTGAAAAAAAAAAGAAAGCTAGATATTAGCCATGCAAAAGAAGCTAGATCAATTCAAGTGAAATAATGTGTGGTCACTAGTGCCTAAACCCTCTAACCATCCTATAGTTGGAACTAAATAGGTATTTAGAAATAAAGTTAATGAACAAGGAAATGTGGTTAGAAACAAAGCAAGATTGGTGGCAAAGGGATATAATCAAGAGTAAGGCATAGACTATGAAGAAACCTTTACTCTGGTAGCTAGGATAGAAGCCATAAGGTTATTAGTAGCCTTTGCTTGTCATATGAACTTCAAGCTATATCAAATGGATGTAAATAGTACATTTCTTAATGGACTTATTCAAGAGGAAGTGTATGTTGAACAACTTATTGGTTTTGAGGATTTTGAGAAACCAAATTATGTTTTTAGATTTCACAAAGCCTTATATGGATTGAAACAAGCTCCTAGAGCTTGGTATGAAAGGCTTTCAAAATTCTTTGTAGAAAAAGACTATGTTAGGGGCAGTATAGACACCACATTATTTATCAAAATATGCTTAAATGACTTGATCATAGTTCAAATATATGTAGATGACATTATATTTGGTGCTACTAATGAATCTCTTTGTAATAACTGTGCTAAGGAAATGTAGGGAGAATTCGAGATGAGCATGATGGGAGAATTGAAGTATTTTCTTGGCCTTCAAATCAAGCAATGCAAGGAAGAAATTTTGATCAGCCAAGATAGATACATTCAAGACATACTTAATAAGTTTGACATGCTAAAACTAAAGCCCATCAGCACACCAATGAGTCCATCTACAAAACTTGAAACTGATGAAAAAGGTAAAGAAGTAAATCAAAAGCTCTATAGAGGTATGATTGGATCTCTTCTTTACTTAACATCAAATAGACCAGATATTCAGTTTAGTGTGTGTTTGTGTGCTAGATTTCAGTCTCAACCTAAAGAAACACACCTAATACTTGTAAAACGAATATTTAGATATCTCTTAGGAACTCAAACCTTAGGAATTTGGTATTCAAAAGAATCATTATTTAACCTTGTAGGATATTCAGATGCTGACTTTGTTGGAAGTAGAACTGATAGGAAAAGCACTAGTGGAACATGTCAGTTCTTAAGTAGCATGCTTGTGTCCTGGTCAAGTAAGAAGCAGAATTTTGTAGCATTGTCAACTGCTGAAGCTGAATATGTATCCTTATGTAGTTGTTGTGCCCAAGTTTTATGGATCAAACAATAATTGAAAGACTATGGATTGTCAATGAATAACACTCCCATATATTGTGACAACACCAATGCTATAAACATTTCAAAAAATCCTGTCCAACACTCAAGAAATAAACACATTGAGATTAGACATCACTTCATTAGAGATTATGTAACTAAAGGTGAAATCAATATTGAATTTGTGAGCACTTTGCACCAGCTTGCTGACATATTTACCAAACCCCTTAGTGAAGATAAATTTTGTAAAATTAGAAGAAATCTAGGGATGTATTGTTTGGAAGAGTTATAGGGAGAAGTTTGGACTAAATGGAGAGAAGCGGAAGGCACTTAGTCAACTAAAGTGTGAAACTTAGTCAACTAGGAGGATTCTGTTTCATCAAAACCAAAGAATTGCTAGCTGAATGTTAAAAGATTAAAATAATGGAATTTTATACCTACCAGGTAACTAAAGAAAAGAAGAAAACCTGAGGTAGCAAGTAGTGAATATTTGAGAGGGAGTTTTGAAATTTCTAGAAGTTTAGGCAATTGTTAAGAGGGAGGCAAACGGTTCTTGAATTAGAAACTGTCAATCACTTGTATTCTTCACCTTCTGATAACCGTTCCCTCAAAACCTAAGTAATCTCCTCTTCATTCCATCATCTGAAATCAACTAGGAACCCTTCTCCTTTCATAACTTGAAACCCTAAGTTTAAAACCACTCTTATAATAGTCAATGGCAAAATTGACCCTACTTAAAGAGCTACTTGAGAAGAAAAAAAGGGAAGAGACCAATGGAGGAAAACCTCGAAACAAAACATCCTCAAAAGAAGCAGAAAGAGGTATCAGGTTCACAAACAAAGAAGACTGAGAAAGATTCTAGTAAGAAGAAACATAAAGAGAAAAAGAAGAAGTCTGAGAAACTAAAAAAGAAAAACAAGGGAGAAATAGCTCAAAAAGGTATTTCATCCTCCTCATCACTTAAGTTTAGAAATAAATTTCATGAAGAGAGATTTAAGAAAATAGAGAATGCTCCTATCACTTATGGGAAGTTTATTGATTGGGATAGCTTTAATGAAACCCCAAAACTTTAGACAAGTTTAACCGATTATTTCAATGAAATGAGAATTAAGGATTATAGTTCTTTTAAGGACAGAGCATATAGTGCAAGTTTAGTAAAGGAATTCTATGCTAGCATTGCATGGAGTGAAAGAGAACTTGATGATCCTGAGGACCTTTTAGAAAATAACTTGAATGTATTCTTGAATGGAAAAGAGATCACTGCTTTTGATTTGAGTAGCCTGTTGGAGATTGAAGAAGAAGAAGGTGATTTCGAAATGACAGAAAAATATGATCCTTCATCTGTGTGGGAAATTATAATTGGAAAGAAAGAAAATTTTTCATCAAAAAGTAATGCAGGACTGATAATCAGTCCACAATTTAGAATCCTGCATTATTTTGTGGCTGCAAATCTGCATGGTAAGAGTGGTAGCTTAAACTTGTCAAGCCCAATCCTAAAATCCTTGCCATGTCATTCATGTATTGGACAACATGTTTGCATATTTGGAAAGCTCCGAAAATAGTCAAAAGTCGATATTGTACCTAGAGGTACAACTAAGTTGATTTAAACCTCGAACAAGTTTAAATGAAGATTTTAAGGTGAAATTGAAAATTTTACAGTCCAAGAATAACTTAAAAAGATGACTCGGAGTTTGAGGGCTGATTTGGAGTCAATCTGGAATATTGACTATCTAGGGGTAAAATGGTAATTTTGCCACCCGAAGATAAAATGAGAATTTTTAGAAAAGATTTTGACTACATTTTACTACGATTGATCATTTGGAGTATAATTTGAGATTGAGAAGTGAAAAATGGTAAATTCGGTATTTTTCGGAGCACAAGCCCAAAATGATAATTTTGCCACACTGGGGGCAAAATGGTAATTTTACCCCACCAACACTTGTCAAGACCAAGGAATTTATTCATTATTAGTGTGGATAAATATGACAATTTATGTGGTGAAGAATTAAAAGTTAAAAGATAATATTTAAATGATGGACCAATGATATCATGCCACGTGTCAAGCTTTTATTTCTTTATTATTTTCTTTATAAAAGATCATAAAACCAGCCCATTTCTCCCCATAAAGGTAAGCCAAAGAGAGGAAAGAAAGAAAACAAGAAGAACAAACCCTAAAGTGAGAAAATCAAAGGAAAATTGTAAGATTTCAAGCAATCAAGCTAGAAAAGGTAAAATTTCCTAACTTTGGCTAGTGATCTATCATTCTTGTGCATCATTTTCCATTTTAAACGATTGAGAATCAAGATCTCATGATGGTGTTCTTGCTGGTCAAAGCTTTAGAGAGAGGTTTTGATGCTTGAATTGGTTCGATTTCAATAGATTTTAGTGTTTTTAGTTAATTAGTAATGTGTAGTATGAAAAAGGAACCAAGAAAAATTCATTTTCTCTTATTACCCATTAAGGCCGAATATTATAGAGTGAATATTGGAAAGAAAATTTGTGCCATTTTATGTTAATTGGTTATGATTTAATGATTTTAATAAATGGTGGTGATAGAAACCGAAATTTATGATATTTAGCATGAAACCACAAATCTCACATTAAACCCCATAGGTCGAATTTCCTATGTAAATTATTGGTGATGAATTTGATTGAATTTCAAGTGGTTTGAGTTGGGATTAATGATTTATGGTGTAAGAATGTAGCTTGAAAAATTTTTTTGGTGGTGGACATTTAATGGCCGAATATTCCAAAATGAAATGTGAGGATGATTTTGTCACATTTCAAGTTATTTAAATTGTGTTTGATAATTTGGAATATTGAAGGAAAAATGAGATTATTTGGAGTATTGAAAGAAAGATAAAATTAATTGGAGTTGAATTGGGTATATTGGCCGATTAATCGGGTGAAAAATCAAATGAGGTCAATATCGATTTATTTAGGTATACGATGGAATTTAGAAAAAAAAGATACCATATCTAAATAGTCAACCAAGCATTTCACATTTTATTTTACGCATTAATATAGAGCCTAATTTGGTTTTATATTAATTTAGCATCAATTCAGTGAATTGTTTGTTATGCATTATGGATAGGTGGTGAGCAAACTACACTAGTAAAAGTACAGAGATTGTACCCGAAGATCGTGATTAGGAGTATATCGACTCCTAGTACTGTGAGTAAATTTATTATCGCCTTAATTATCTAGAGTAATTTTTACTCAATTTGATGATTTGTGAAAAATTATTTTAAATGTTGAATTTCTTGTTTTATGAGAAAAATGTGAATTTATAAAATAAATTGAATTTTTATAAATTGAATTGAAAATTGGATAATTGATTTGAAATTAAAGTAATTGGAGACCACGTGCTTTATTGTAAATTATGATTTGAATCAAATGACTTATGATATTATGGCATGATTTGCTGAATTGATAATTGTATTGAAAAATGTGGACTGTCTGCTTTGTATTGATAAATTGCTTAGCAATAAAATTGCCAAGTCATGCTATTGAAATGTTTATTCAATTGGTGGATTATTCACTACTGCAATAGCTGGGTTCCGTGGACTAGCCTATTTAGAGGTGGCACGGTAAACCCCATTATATATCTTTATCTCAATTGTAGAGGTGTAAAGGGTTGTCCTGAGGTATGACAGAGTTCACTTCACGCCAAACCACCATGTGAAGGCGAACTCAGCTAATGCCAAGGATCGACTGTATTTTGAAAAAATTATGAAATTTTAATAGCCTCAGAGGGCTCAGATGGATGCCTCTGATCAAGGTGTCACCGAGTATGAGTTTTGGTAGAAGCCGAGTTTTATGAAATTCATAAGCCATATTTATTATTTGAGTGAAAATGAATTTATTTCATCTAGTTGAAATAAGTTTGGAATGTTATAAATCAAAGTACGATGGAATGTTTTGATCTTCTCCAGTTACTCGATTTTAGATATTTTGGGAGATATCTATTTACTCACTAAGATTTATAATCTCACCACCCTTTTTTCTATCCATTTCAGGCTCAGGATAGCCAATAGTTAGTCGATATCGTCTAGAGACGAATTTTGAAGTTACAACCTTGGAAGTCAAAGGCTTTTCCGACTCACAGCCCTAGATCAATTTTGTCGTTCGGGGGCCCATTGGTCAATGTATATTGAATTACGTACTTTGGTTATTTTTACTACAGTATGTAAGAATTTATTTTGCTTTTACGTCCCAAAAATTATTTATGTAGCTTTCTTTAAAAATTGTCTTACAAGAAAATAGAATATTTTATTCAATATTTTTATTATATTCAAATAGTTACCATTTCACTTTAAATAAAGGTTTTAGACATCTAAACTTATGTTTGATTATGAAATATGTGTTTTTCACCCACGTACTAACATTTTTAGCCGATTTCAAAATTTTCGAAGAGAAATGACCAAAATACCCCTATGTAGTAGAATTTTCTTTTTGACTGTTTTTAAATAAAAAATGGTCAATACCACTTTAAAACATAATTTTAGTAACTATCACTCATAGGGGAAACAAGAAAACTGATACAAAAGCCTTACGAGGTTTCAGTCGGCATTCAGGGTAGGAATGTCTATCGAGACTTCGCAGCGGTTGTCACGGGCTCGAAAGGAGTTTCGAGTCGTGAAAAAGCTACATCAGCCTCCAGGATCTTTGAGTATTGGAGCATGCATTCACTGGAGAGGTTCTGAAGCTTGGAAGGTTCATGATTGAGAGAATGAAGGCAGCATGTAAACTGGAAAGGATTCATTTGTCATATGGCAATGTAATCACATCCCTTGTAAAGAATAAGGGAATATGGGCTAAAAGGTATGATATGGACATAGTAAAAAGTAAGGACCAGCCCATCTTCTTGGGAAAACTGATTAAGATGGGATACAAGGTGTATGAGGACACTTTCAGCAAAACCTCAAAGATTACTTCAGTACAAACACAGCCAGAAGCAGGCCCCACACCACTTGAGACATGTCCCTCTCAGTTCTCCAATGAAGTCATGTTCAATCTGCTGATGAGGATGGATGCTAAGCTCACTGATCAAGAAGCAAGGCTTGTGAAAATTGAGGAAAGGATAAATAAGATTGAGGCCAGCTTGAAAGAAAAATATGAAATGCCATCTGGACCTACTGAAGCTGACTCCTCTGCTACTCAAAGCATGGCACCAGAAGAACAAGGTGCAAAAGGGTCTACCCTACAACTAGAGGGTTCTACATTTCATGATGCTAGCCATGGACATCAAAACCCTGAACCAAGATTTGAAGAACCTCTCAAATCCACCTCAGCAAGAAAGGAAACATCTTATCAAGGAATTGAGGTAATTGGTTCACCACTTGGCCCTCTTGAGAATCAACCTCCACCACAGCTTGAACAAAAAGCATCCCCTCCTTACTCTAATGAAGTTTCTATCATGGGACTTTTCTACCAAATGGTGAAAGAAGAGCAAGTAGAGAAAAAGGTAGCAACAACTCAAGCTGCCCAAGCAATGCCCTCAGAAGTAGAAGCTGCAGCAAAAGAAAAAAGAAAAGCAAAAGAAACAGCTCCTGCAACTAAGCCTCAGCCACCTACCATGAGACAAAAGAAAACAGCCAAAAATCAGTACCTCCAAGGACAAGGAAGTCTTCAAGATTAGCAGAGAAAGCCAAACCACCACCTGCAACCTCTCCTCAAGCACCCATAGAAGTCTCTAATCAGACCACTCCTTAGAAAACTGCACAGACACCTCCTTAGCCTCCTCAGCAACCTCCTGAAACATCCACTCAACCACCTCTGAGACCACCCTCTCCTCTTCCTCTAAATTCTTTTTGGGAACAATGGGAACAGATAGATTCTCTTGAATCCACACCATCTTCCTCTGAAGATTGATGCCTCAACCTCCCTTTTGATGATGACAAAAAGAGGGAGTAGTAAACTTACAAGAAAAATAAAAAAATTTGAGGGTAGAGGTACCAGACTCTTAGGGAATGACACAAGAAAAACAAAAACAATCATGAGGGTAGAGGTACTAGGATTCTAGGATAGCTAGAAAGAAAATTTAGCTTAGGGGTATTTTAGGAACAAATTTACATTTACTGTTTTTGTTGGATATTTATGCCATAATGGCATTCAAACATTGAATTTTAACTTTGATTAGCATTATGAATGTATGAAATATGCTTGTTGACATCTATATATGGATTTTGATCTCTAAAAATGGTGTTTATGGTATTGTGAAGTGTTGCTGGAAATTTTCTGCTGATATTATACAATGCTGCTACCAATTTCTTTCTAATGCTGTGTTGATATTGAGTTAATAAGTTGACAAACAATTTATGTCATGTTATTACGACCTGAATATGAATTTGAATACATATGAATGATGCTCATAGAATATTTACTGAAAAATCTGGTGTGTTGGATGAAATCTGAACCTGCATCCTGTTGACAGAAATCTAGAAAACTGAAAAATTGATAATAGACTTTCAACCTGTCATCTGCTCTTAAATTTGCATATATGAACTTTTTCTATCTAAGGCAAGGATGTACAATGTCACTGTGAATATAACAGAGATAAAAACTTGCTGGAATGGATGAAAAATATGCATGCACTTAGGGGGAGCAATCCTCATTTTCTACAGAAACTAAAAAGGAATTAAAAGACACCATGCTGTTAACCAAGGGATGTTTTGTCATCATCAAAAAGGGAGAGATTGTTGGCTCCATTATTTTTTGATGATTATAAAACATTCTCATCTTTGTGTGTCTAATATCTATACCTAAGTGTGTAGGATAAAAGCTCATAAAGAAACAATAATCCAATCTTCCTAATGAGCACTTAAAGATGTGATTTGGATGAGGAACAAGGATGATTAATATAAATGAAGCTCCCTGATGGAACAAGGAAGATCATTGGTGAGACAAAACTCAAAGTGGAGAAATGAAAGGTTGAAGCTTAGTGAGAAATAGAACCGACTTAGTCGACCAAGAAAATGAGTTAGTCGACTAAGTGTTTTCTGCCAAATCTATGACTGAGACAAAACCAACTTAGTCAATCAAGAGAAAAATGTTAGTCAACTAAGTGCTCTCTGTCTGCAACATACATCAGGCCACTACAAGACAAATTAACGGCTAGAACCTTCCCCAAACTATTTTTAACGATCAAAAACGCTCCAACAGCCATCAGACAAGCTTCTTCAACTATAAAAGGATCTTCAAATGCCAAGAAATCAACTTTTGGCTTCATTTTACATAGATCCCATCATATTCTAACCAAAAAAGAGTAGAAAGCTTAGAATTTCTCTTGTATTTCACTGAACCTAAAATGTCTATTTTCTGTTATTGTGTTTAGCTCTGAACCGTGTACCACTTAGATCAATTTGTGATCACAGGTACTTTCTCTTCTACTCATCTTTGTATTCTTAGAGTGAGGGATTCACTCTAAGTGGTTGTTTCAAGTTAGGTTGTTTGAAAGTGTAAAAGTTTCAACTTAGCCTTGGAGAGTTAGGTGTTGGGTTTTGGTTGAGCCCTTGAAAAACCATTGTAAAGGTTATGGTTGAGCCTTGAAAAACCACATTGGGATTTTACTTGAGCTCGGGAAAAACTAGTGTGAAGGTTATGGCTAAGCCTTGTAAAAGCCATTATAAAAGCTTGGTAGAAGCTTGTGAATTCCACTAGTTTTAGTGATTTGTTTGAAAATCCTTGGTTGGATAATCAAGGTAGTGGATGTAGGTCTTGGACCAAACCACTATAAATTCTTTGTCTATTGTTTTCGTTGCTTTACCTTTTTTGTTTTGAGATTAAGTCTCAATCCTAACAATAAAGTCGAGAGAGCGTTATTCACCCCCCTCTAGCACTCACATTTGGGACCAAAACGAGAAATGTGCCTTGGTATTGCCTACGACAAACCATAACTTACCCTCGATGGTATCGGGTTCATTGATTTTGCGCAATAATAGGTTGTGCACAAGACTAGTGCAAAATAAACGTTTTTTTAATTCGACGTCCATTAGCTTCCCGAAGCATGTTCTCTTCATTGCATCCAACTCTTTTTTTTTTTTCGCAACGCCTCATGTATGACATGTAGTTGCATCCACTTACAATGGATGTTAATACTAGCTGTTGTCGATTTTGCCACATAAGTATATGTATCGAACAAGTAATATAATGATGAAGTAAAGTATCGTTCCCACATAGATTTGTTCCTAAACTTTTACTAAGTATTAAAATCTTATTACAAATCAATCTTATTTAAGTAATTAAAATTTACAAAAAATTAATTAAAACAAAATTAAAATAAACACTAAAATAACTAACAAACTAAATAAGTTGAGAAAAACAGTATATTAAAAACCTAAGATTATGGGTTCATTCAACATTTCATCTGAGATCAGCTTTTCTTGTTATTTTTCTTTCCTAGGTGGTTTTAGTAACCTAGAATCCAAAGCTAATACCTTTACTCCTAAGAATAGCAAAAAAGAAATGCTCTCAACCCCCAAGCATTTCCCCCACTTCCCACCCACCATGGCCTAGCCACAGGCCGACCATAGGACCCCCCCAACCAGCTCCTGGTGACTGCCCCACCACCCTTAAGGCAAACCACAACCAACCCAAGCACCACTATGGAAAAACTCTCCAACCCACAAGCTGCAAAAGACAAAATCTAGCCCCCACTCTCCCCTCGAGCCCTCAAGAAATCCTTTCTCTCCATAGTGGCGGGAGATAAGCCGCCCTTGATCCCCTCATCCAAAGATCCTATCGTCTACAAGGATAGACCGACAGTAGTGTTTTATGAGGATGAGATCCACTCTCTTGCTCAGCCTTTCATGCATTCCCTCATCGAAAAATTCAGTTGTGTGCCAAAACTCTAAGATATTTGGCAAGCCTTCAAAGGAATCGACCTTACTGAAGCTTACACCATTTAGTGGTTGGACTACAAACATGTCCTGATCCATTTATCAAATGAGCAGGACTTCAACAGAATCTGGGTTAGGCAATAATGGTTCATTGTTAATCAGAAAATGAAGGTCTTTAAATGGAGTCCAGATTTTGAAGTAAAAAAAAAACTTCTTATTGTCCCTATTTGGATCTCTTTTCCTAACCTAAAAGCTCACCTGTACGAGAAATCAGCGCTGCTGCTAATAGCTAAAACCGTACGAAAGCTTATGTACATTGATGAAGCTACCACTATGGGATCCCGGCCTAGTGTGGCTCGAGTTTGCATGAAGTATGATTGTAGGAAAGAACCAATGGACCAGGTATGGATAGTGGTGAAAGATCAGGCCACTGGGGCTATAATTGGAGGTTTCATGCAACGTGTTGAATTTTCGAAGATGCTAGAGTATTGTGAGCATTGCTGTCACGTGGGTCATGCAGCTTCAACGTGTTTGGTATTAGGTAATTGGCGAATGAATCCGGGGAAAACTCATGTATGTAGAATGTTGAGAGATGATAAAAAGAAGTTAATGCAGAAAGAGGCAGATCCTAAGCAAAAACAAGAAAAAGGAAAAGAACCAATGCTGCCAAGTCAGTCGAAACAAAACACGCACTGGTAATCGGTCGAAAAGTTCGGGAGAAGCAGAACAAAAGAAACTGCAAGTGGGGATGCTGAGGCACAAGATCGTGGGAAGGTAACGGTGCCACTTTTGAACTGCTTTGGGACATTCGAGGTGAGTGAAAAGGTAAAATTGGTGCCACGCATAGAACAGAGACAAATAGGGTACGTGAATAGTGCCATGGCAGCCCACAAAACTACAGCAGCGAATGAGCAAACTGCACCCACTCTCGCTGCCGCTAGATAGTTCGCTCAAGCTGAAAGAGGTGACGGACAAGCAAACTGCAGCAGCGACGCGCATCTGGAAATGATGGATGAGCAACGGAACGGAGTGGAGGGCAAGAACGGCAACGACGATCCGAGTGAAGCAGAAATGAAAGCAACTTTTTAAGCAAAGCCACAAACTGTGGAAGATAATCCACATGTGCTCTTTCACGAATATGGGGTATGCGAAAGCCATGTAGAAGTGGAACGTGGGAATTCAATAAATGACAAAAACAACAAAAATAAAAAACAAATCAACAAAAGCTGTCAACGAGGGTGGAAGAATCCAGTTTGAACGAGGTGGGCAAATGCCCAAAAAGTGCTTTTTTGACCGAGGGTCTTTTATCCTTGTGCCAACCCCTGTTGAAGTTGATGGTTCAATGACACCAGCAATAGGAAACACTGTCACAAATCCTTTCTCCCTTTTGCCCAGCTAGCAAGACCACACAAGTGGAGGCATGGATGAAGAAGAAATGGTGATAGTAACGCCTGCAATGGACGTTCGAAGAAAAAATAAGGAAAAAAGCCAACAAAAGTCGACTATTCGAGTAACAGAACCCAGCCTCCATGGTGAGGACGTGCAACTCCCAACGAGTGCCTTCAATCGAGAGCCCTTGGATGCGTCAACACCTGTCGGGGCAAAAGGATCTTCGTCATCACTGACCAAAAGGTTTATTGCACAGCATGGCAAGCGGGACCCAACAAGTGACGACATGGGGGGGAAGGAGATTAATTTAACAATGCCTATTGTAGGTGATGGGACGTCGATGCAAGATTTTTTGCAAGTATCAGTGAGAAAATAAAAAATCATTTTATGAATCCTGCAGCACGTGAAGTGACTTTAGTGCAGGGGGAGGGCCAGCAAATTCCAGAGATTGGGTCGGCGGACCAAAATTTGTTAGTAGCTATGCTTGAAGGAAGTGGAGAACATAGCCCAATAAATAGACTGGGCGCAAGTCAAACCAGGAGCGTAGCTGGTCACAACCGAGTTATTTCATCAGGGGAAAGCTCACGTGAAGGGATGGAAAGCCATGATCAAAATTCACCTAACCAGGAGTTCACCTCAGGCAAGTGTATGTATAACAAAGAGTTAAGCGAAGTCACTCCTCTTTCAGGAGCCAAGCGTGCAGAGTTGGAAGTTCATCCGAGGGAGCGGCATAGGAGGCGCTTAGACACTGCAGCTTCAATTGGCAAAATAATCAGTTTAGCCTTGGAAGAAACTGTGGATATGAGGAAAAATGATAGAATCTCTGATGATGATTCCATCTTAGCAAGTCATGCACCGAGAATCCGATCATGATCAATGCACTTATGTGGAATGTGAAAGGTATTTCTAGTGTAGTAATCCAAAGAAGAATCAAGAAATTACAGTTATTGCATAAAACAAAAATTTTAGTCATTTTGGAACCCATGGTAGATGCTTCCAAAGCCAATCTTATTAGAAAAAAAATTAGGTTTTGAGAAAATTTTCACAAATTGCTCCCAAAAAATATGGCTATTTCATTCTTTTGATTTGTATTGTGAAGTATTGCTAGATCACGTGCAATGTCTTCACGTTAAGTTCACCATGCCATGGTTGGAAATCCCCTTATTAGCTTCTTTCATCTTTGCAAAGTGCACCAGGTCTAAACGGTTAGTACTGTGGGATTGTTTAAGGAGCCTGTCAGTCAATATTCATACACCGTGGATAGTAAGAGGTGATTTTAATGCCATACTTAATAGTAGTGAGAGATTAAATAGGGCTATGCCGCATGGGGGTTCTATGGAAGATTTTGCTACAGCTTTACTTGATTGTGGACTAATTGATGGTGGCTATAAAGGAAATCCATTCACCTAGACCAATAATCGAATGTTCCAAAGGTTGGATAGAATGGTGTATAATCACCATTTGGCAAAATTTTTTGTTGTTACACACATATAGCATCTTATTAGGGATGGATCAGACCATTGTCCATTGTTGATTTCTTACTCTAAAAACCAAGATAAAGTCCCTTCCTCCTTTCATTTTTTACATGCTTGGGTTCTGCACCACGAGTTTAAAAAATTTATGGCACAAGATTGGAATCTCCCCATTGCTAGTGCAGGTTTACAAGCCTTTTGGGTGAGCAACATTGATTAAAACAGTCCTTGAAACGGTGGAATAAGGAGGTGTTTGGAGACATTTTCCACAACTTAAAGGTGATAGAACAAAGAACTGCATACTATGAATTAACTTTCCAACATGAACAATCAATTAAGAATCGTGCAACAATGAACAAAGCGTATGCTTAGCTCAATCATTATCTCAGTGTTGAAGAATTATTCTAGAAGCAGAAATCTAGTATAAAATAGATCGTGAAGGGTGAGCGTAATACCAAGTTCTTCCACATGAAGGTCAAAAGGAAACGAATCAAAAGCGATATTTTCAAGATACAAAATCCGAATGGAAGTTGGATTGAAGAACCAAATGCTATAAAGTCCTCGACGGTGGAATTTTTCTCATCCCCTATGAAGAAGGAACCGTGTGATATGGCCAGGTTCAATAATTCTTTAATTCCTGCTATTATATCAAATAATGATAATATTAGTTTATGTGCAATGCCATCAATGAAGGAACTGAAAGTGGCAGTCTTCAATATTGACAAGGACAGTGTTGCTGGTCCCGATGGATTCTCTTCATATTTTTATCAACAATGCTGGGATATAATGGCAAATGACTTGTTAACTGCAGTTGTTGATTTTTTTTAGGGAACTGAACTCCCAAGGGGAGTAACATCTACAACAATTGTGCCGCTGCCCAAAAACAATAATGCCTCGAAATGGAGTGATTTTAGACCGATAAGTCTTTGTAATGTTTTAAGTAAAATCATTACTAAGATTTTGGCTAACCGTCTTGCAAGGGTGCTCCTTTCCATTATTACTGATAACCAGAGTGGCTTCGAGGGGGGAGACTAATCAGTGACAATATCCTACTTGCTCAAAAACTAATAGGAAAAATTGACAAGAAGTCAAGGGGTGGAAATATAGTTCTCAAGTTAGATATGATGAAGGCATATGATCAACTTTAATGGAATTTCCTTTATAGAATGCTACAGCAGTTTGGATTTAATTCTTAGTGGATTGGTATGGTTCATCGTTGCATATCTAATTATTGGTTTTCTTTGTTGATAAATGGTGTGACCATGGGTTATTTCAAATCAGAAATGGGACTTAGACAAGGCGATTCTATTTCCCTACTATTGTTTATTCTGGCAGCTGAATATTTATCCTGAGGGTTGAATGATTTGTTTGCTCATTATCCATCTCTACATTGTTCTTCTAGTTGTTCCATGTTAGTCAGCCATTTGGCCTTTGCAGATGATATTATTATATTCATTAATGGCACAAAATCCTTCTTGCAGAAAATTCTAACGTTCTTGCAAGAATATGAGGAGATCACTGGGCAACAAATAAACCATTCCAAAAGTTGCTTTATCACACATCCAAATGTGGCAAGTTTGTGCAAACAGATCATTTCTCAAGTTATTGGCTTTGTCCATAAGTGTCTGCCTATCATATATTTGGGGGTGCTACTTTATAAAGGACCTAAAAAGGTAATGTTATTTGATGAACTAGTGGAAAAGATACGAAGTCGTATAAAAGGATGGGATAATAAAATTTTATTCCCAGGTGGGCCAATAACATTATTACGAAGTGTACTGTCTTCCCTATCTATCTATCTGCTTCAAGTTCTTAAACCCCCCATTTGTGTAATTGAGAAAATTGACAGAATGTTTAATAACTTCTTGTGAGGAGGTTCAACAGGTACTAGACATATTCATTGGAGTTCGTGGCATAATATCACCCTTCCATCCAGTGAGGGCGGATTGGACATCCAAGGCTTAGGTGATGCGTTTGAGTGTTTGAAGCCTTCAGCATGAAGCTTTGGTGAAGGTTTGTGTCCTGTAACAGCATTTGGATGCAATTTATGCAAATTAAATACTATGCTGGTAAAATTTTGAAGTATGTCCAGTCGAAACCTTACAATTCTCAAACATGGAAACGAATGCTAACTAGCTGCCCGGTTAATGGACAATATACTAGGTGGCGGATTGGTAAGGGGAATTATTTTTTTGGCTTGATTGTTGGATGGGTGAAGCACCCTTGGTCAATCGATTTCCATCATTTGCATCATTTATGACAAAAGTTTCTTATTTCTACGATGATAGTGAGTGGAATGTGGATAAGTTGAGCAATGTGTTTCTAGAGGATGTTGTGGTGGAAATTCTAAAAATTATGATAATTCCTTCCATTGAAGATATAGCATACTGGGTACCTACCTCGGATGGGTAATTCACCACTAAGTCTGCTTGGGAGATAATTCGACAGCGCCAGTCGGTAAATCTAGTTTTTAATTTAATTTGGCATAAAAGTATTCCTTTAACTATCTCTTTCTTTTTATAGAGGTTGTTGCAAGATTGGATCTCGATTGATTTGCACTTGAAAACCAAGGGTTTCCAGCTTGTTTCTAAATGCCAACATTGCAACTCAGAGGAGTCTCTCTTGCATGTCTTGTGGGAGTGCCCAATAGCTACACATGTTTGGAATTATTTTACCAAAATTTTCCAAATCAACATCATTCATCCCCAGACTGTTCATCAGATTATATGGGTATGGTATTACTCTAGTGATCATTCGAAAAAAAGACACATACGCACATTAATGCCTCTGTTTATTTTTTTGGTTCTTATAGGTTGAAAGGAATAATGCGAAACATAGGAATCTCGGTATGTATCCTAACAGAGTGGCATGGAGAATACTAAACTCATCCACCAATTATTTCATGGAAGGCAATTTCACCGGTGGTAATGGAGGGGTGATTTACATATTGCTCAGACATGGGGGATGATATTTCAATAGGCATCCCCACATCCACCAAAAATATTTCCTTGGCATAAACCATTAGCAGGTGAGTTTAAGTTGAATGTTGATGGTAGCTCCAAGCATAATTGTCAGAATGTTATAGGAGGTGGACTTCTTCGAGATCATACAAATATAATGATTTTTGGGTTCTTCGAAAATTTTGGACCTCATAATTCACTATAGGCAAATTAATGGTACTACACAAGGGTTTACTTTTGTACATTGAGTACAATGTTACTAGACTTTGGATAGAAATGGATGCAAAAGTAGTGGTACAAATGTTACAATAGGGCCATCAAGGATCCTCTAGGACTCGGTATTTGCTTGCTTCCATTCGTAGATGCTTGAGTGGTATCTCTTTTCGAATTTCTCACATCCATGGAAAAGGCAACCAAGCTGCAAACCATCTCTCAAATCAGGGGCATACACACCAGAACTTGTAGGTTTTTCACAAGCAGAAGGTCAGCTCAGAGGTATTCTTAGATTAGATAAAGCTAAGTTACCATATGTTAGTTTTAAATGAATGTAAAGGAGTATGGCTTTTAGTTTATTTTCATGTTTCTTATTTAGTCATTCTCATAGAATCTTGCAATATGGAAGTGTTTCAATTTTATGATGATAGTAAAAATATGGTCATAAAATGAAACATTCCATTCTGGGTACTTGTGAGACCCTGTCTAAGTTGTTAGAAAACCGGTATTGTACCTATTGGTACAACTAAGTTAAATCGAGCTTCAACCTAGTTTAATAGAAATTCTAAGGGGAATTTCAAAATTCTGAGACCCACAGAATAGCTCAGAATAGTGATTCGGAGTTCAAGGTCCAGTCTGGAGTCTATCAGGAAAATTGACCGGTTAAGGACAAAACGGTCATTTTCTCATTTGTTGATTTATGGAGATTTTTAACCAAGATTTGATCACAGTGGACTAAAAATAATTATGTGACATACAGTTATGATCCCATAATCATAAAATGATGTTTAGCAGTGTAAAATGGTGATTTTCGGTGTTTTTGGAGCACAAAGGTAAAATGGTAATTTTACCACCGGAGTGCTAAATGTGAATTTTTTTGAAAGGATTTTACCCCAATTGGGTAATATTGATTTATATTAGTGATATTTGAGGTTGGACAGTGAAAATAATGAAATCTCGGTACATTTCGGAGTATAGGGGCAAAATCGTAATTTTGCCATCCCGAGGGCAAAACCGTAATTTTCCATCATCAAAACCATTATTTCCAGCCATGATCAACCTTGGATCAGATGTTGACTTGATGAATCAAATGGTGGAGAATAAATGGAAGAAAAAGTCAAAAAGTAAAGAAAACGGGCCAATTACGTGATGCCACGTGGTAAGCTTTTATATTTTATTATTTAAGCTATAAAAATCAGCCTTTAACCCTCATTTCTCTCTCTAAATTCGGCACCCACCAGAATTGAAGGAAAGAAAAGAAGAACAAAGAAGAAAAACACAAAACCTAGGTGGAAATTTAAGGAAAAGTGTGATTTTCAAAGGAAATCACTTGAAAAAGGTAATAAATCTTTACTTTGGCTTGTGATTTACCCTATCTATGCTTTTGTTCTTGAATTCTATGGTTAAATATGGAGATATCATGATGGGATGAATTCTGAAAAATGGGTATGAGTATGGATTTGATGTTGGATTGGATTGAATTTAAACTATGTTGGTGTTTAGGAGTAGTTAAGCATGATTATGGACAAAAATGGAAGAAAGAAATTGATTGTCATGGTTGTTCTTCATTGACCGAACCTAGGGTGTAGAGAAACCATGAAGAAATTGTTTCATTTCAAATGAAATGATTTCATTTGAAATGAAGGAAATTAGAAAATGACAAATGCAAGTGAAAAATGTAGTAGGAAAAATTTTCAGTGCTAATGCACTGTATTGGCCGAATTTTTCCATAAAGAAATGGAAAATGGTGAATGTTGAAATTGGCATTAATTGAATGATTTGTGGTGAATTAAAGTATTAGAAAAAGAAAAAAAAAGGAATGGGCCAATTCGGAACCAAATTGGACATAATAGCCGATTAATCGAGTAATCGGTCGAAATTAGGCAATACCGCGTTAAAGCGATAATCGGACGCATTTTTGCCTTTGCGTATCATACGTTAGCAATTTAAATTAATTTGTATTAGTCTGGGGGCATTATAGTAATTTCTCAATTTTATTCTGTGTTAAGGTGGTGAGAAGTCCGGAAAAGGCAAGGGAATCGTGATTGAGGATTTTTAATCTGAGAGCATTCGAAATCCGGATTTGTGAGACGGTGAGTGAACTTGCATTTCAAAATTGTTTGGGGAATGCACATTGTATTGAAATAGATGATTAAATGATTTATTCAAAGTTTTAAAACAAAAATTACGTGCCGGGAACAAGCCCTTGATAAAAATGATTTTATGTGATGAAATTATGTATTATGCATGAAGGCATAAAATTATGTGTTTGGCATGAAAGCATGAATTATTATTTCATTGAGGTGAAATTTAATTGTGCTAAATGTGTACATTGTTATGATGTTTATATGTGTTGTTAAGAAGTATTGTGAAATTATTACCACCGTGCACGTGTGAAGAGGAAAATGCACAGGCCTGAAATGGTGTGCAAAGTGGGGACGGCGATACGTAACGCCCACTATTTACTATAAATTCTGGAAAATTGAGCAAAGTGGGGACGGCGATACGTAACGCCCACTATTTACTATAAATTTTGGAAAATTGAGCAAAGTGGGGACGGCGATACGTAACGCCCACGATTCCTGGGAATTATCAGTCGTGAACATTGGTGAAGTGTGACTTGTTATCCAGGGGCTTGTAGGGACGGCGATACGTAACGCCTGCGAGTGCTCAGATAAATGTGTTTGTGTACATATGTGATTGTTCATTTCTCCGAGTATATTTGTATGAAATTGATCATTCCTTCATTATAAATTAAATTGAAGTGAGGGGAAGGGTTTGATAATAAATTGGATAAAAATGAATGTGTTACAAATGTATGCATCATATTTTTAACCCTTCCTGATAGTATGGCTTGTTCCTATCTAATGTTTGCTCACTGAGTTTTATACTCACCGTTTTCAAAAATTCATGTTTTCAGATCAGGAGATTGTAGATTCCTAAATCGCGGGATCATCGTAGTCCGTCTCCTGGTAGGTGTCTGGCATTCACTAGTTGCCGTTTTATTGTACATGTCTCCGCTGGAAGTCTTGGGTTTTGTATGATGGTTATGTACATGTAATGTACACTGTCAAAGTTTATTTCTGACTGGTATGAATGTAAATGTGTAAGCAATGTAAATTGCTAAATACATGACTGGCATAGTGCATGTATATTGTGATTAATAATGTCATTGTAAATTGGCTGTGTCCACACCCGGAAAGGGTGTGTGTGTATGTGTGACTGGATATGTCACTGGTAGTTGGCATTGTATGCACACTGGGTGCATTACGTGTGGATGCCTCACACGAGCATGTATGGAATAAAGAAAGTGAAATTAGGCTTGCTTGGGCTTAGTGAGCTATGCTCATTGGGTCCTTGCGCCGGTCACGGCCCGGGAATTGGGTCGTGACAGTACTCTTCTTGATCCTGCTCGATCTCATGTAACTCTGGAGGTTCAGTTTATGTCCCCCTTTCTTTTGTACTTAATTTTCATGATTATTAATAAAACATTTACAGGGTAGTTAGGCCCTATGAGAATTTCCAGCATAAAGAAAAGAACCTAGAATCCAAAGCTATGGACAAGTCTTTGTCTAGTTGTTTGTACAAATACCTAAATTAATTAGTTCACTATATGTCCATAGGAATCAATTAAATTAAGTTCATTAAGCAAGTGTCCTAATGTGGCTATATATGGTAATTGGTGTATGTATGCTCGAATCATGAATCAAATCACCTAAGTGACATGAACATGTGCTATTCAAACCTTAGCTAATATAAAATCTCTCTATCGAGTCTCAATTACATTCATAAATAGTTAATTGTTGACCAAGCAATCAAAAGCAATAAGAACATATTTGAATAAGCAAAACTACACTCAGTCATGACAAATTAAAAAGAAATTAATATTCAAACTACATGTTGATATCCACCACAATCCTAGAAAGATAATTTAGCTCATAATAACTAATAAAAACAACATCCAAAGAAATTTAGCCATGAATCCAAGTTAAAAAAAATAAAAGAAACACAAAAGTAGAGAAAGAAACTATGTGTTTAAGTTTTATGGTCTCAATTGTCTCTCAAATTCTCTTGTTTTCTTACTTTGTTCTTGTCTCCAAATCTTCAAAATAGTTGATAGCTACCTCCCTCTTAAAACCTTAAAAAAGGTCCCTAAAATAGGCTATAAGTAACCTAATTTCCAAAATCTTGTCAAATTTTTAATTTTGGAAAATCACCCAACGTTGTGGCCTTGATTTCTTGGTGTCGCGGTGCTGGTTCTTTTGCTGCAGTAGCGCTACAGTGCTACTTCTCCAATGCTACAGTGCTAAGCTCTCAGGAAAATTGTATGGTGAGCTTCTTTTCACTAGCACTGCAGCTTTCTTCTCCTAGTATTGCGACAGTCTATCAAATGCGAACATGATTTTCACCCTGATTTGGTCTGAACTGGGAAAAGTGGTAAACATAAAAGTTGTATCCATTTCTCTTAGATTTCCAATGGATTAAGAATAATGTCAATTGGACTTTCGGATTGAAAGATATGCTCCAAATAATGCATAATGTTCAGTTTATGCATACTACTATAGTGCTTCGACTTAGACAAATATTTTGACCATGATCCAATCTGAACTAGGTAAAGTGGTAAACATAAACATTGTAGCCCTTCCTCTTAGAAGTCTATTGGTTAAAGAATCACTTCATTTGGAGTTCTGTAAACAGAGATATGGTCAAAATACCATAATATACATGAATAAAGCCATCACCGTACTTGCATGGATTTTCATCAAATGAAAAAGCAATAAGAGAAATTACTAATACTACTCTTAAAGTAATTTAAAACAAAATAATATAAAATTTAACTAAAATAATTTAAATTAACTACTCAACATGTAATCAAACTTAAACTAGAAAAATATCTAAAATGCTACGATTTGAACCTAAAACCTCAAAGATCTAACTACTTAAACCCCCAAAATGTGTCAAAATAACTCTATATAATAGAGTTATCACCAGCATTGAAGCCTCATTAGTCCTTCAGAACACAAAGCAAAGCTTCCAAGTTCTGTTGTTCTGTTTTAGCCATCTGCCACAAAAAACTAATAACATTTCCATTTAGAAAGTATGATCAAGGAAGATTAAAAAAAATAAGAACTAGTTTTTACTATCTTTGCATACATAAAAGAAAATAAATGAAGCACCTGTGAAGCATGGCTTAATAAGCAACAAAACAATACATAATACAAGAATTAAAGTTTAGCAAAAAATAGAAAAGCATTAATATCCAAGCAATGACTAGAAAACAGTCACACAATGCCTTTTCAATCATTCACATAATGTGTCATGAGCCAACCTTGTATCGAACTATGATAGGGTCGAGTTGTCTATGAGATTGAGTTTTTTGTACTTGCAAGAGAAATATCCCTCATTCAAACATTGTAATGGCTAATGGTGACACCTCTAAAAATACTTGTTTAGTCTTTATAGGGAAAAACTCTTTAGGAAATGAATGTCTTTATTTCAAACATTGTAGTGGCTGTTGATAGAAAACATGTAAAATCTTATAAACTCTTTATAAGGGGTGAGCAATTGATGAATTGTTGGGCTACCTCACTAATAAAGGTATATTTGTAGCGAATCATCTAGGGCTGCCCCTATGGCCTGGCGATGGCATGTCTTGGTCCTTTTGTATTTAATTTCATATTAATAAAATATTTTTCTTTTTTATGGCTTAGTGGTTGCGTATATGGCATTCGGTATGCCCATTGATTTTGATGCAAGTTTTCTTAGTTTGATTTGTTGCTATTATTGATGTTTGATCAGAAATAACCGAGTATTGGCTGACTTGCTTGGAAGCATCCACTCAAGTGTCGCACAAACTATCACATACTTAGGCAAAAAAGTGTAGTTCATGATAGTTGGTATCAAAGCACGGCTGAGACATGTTAATCTAAAGTGTAAAAATGGTGACCACGCAGAGTGCACTAAAGGACCATCAAAGGATTGATGAGTTAGAAGCCATGGTGGCCACAATAAAAGCTTAGATGGTTCCGTGTGAATGAATAGATGAAATTGAGACAATCTAGCGGGAACTGTCCAAGATGATTAATACTTTGAGTGATAAAACTAAGGATGCATTGAGCACTCTCAAAAGCGAGATTAGAGAATTGAAAGCTTAGGTAAATCTTTTAGATATTGTTGCAAGTAATGCTAGTGAAAGTTTAGGAGATCGAGAGAAAATAGCTAAAGTGCTAGAACCCAAGCGATACGAAAGGGTCAGAGATGCTAAGGAGTTAGAGAACTTCCTTTTTGGTATAGAGCAATATTTTCGAGCTGTGCGTACGGAGTCGGAGGAGAACAAAGTGGCAATGGCTTCAATGTATCTTGCTAGGGATGAGAAGTTGTGGTGGCATTCCAAATTCATCGATGGTAAGTGCCGTATCAACACTTGGGCAGACCAAAAGCAAGAATTGAAGGACTAGGTTTTCCTTGCGAATGTTGAGTATATAGCATGACGGAAGTTGCGGGAGTTGTCACAAACGGGATCAGTATATGAGTTTATGAGGAACTTTTCTACTTTAATGTTATATATCAAGGATAGATCTGAAAAAGAGAGGTTGTTCTATTTTCTCAAGGGTTTGAAACTACGGGTGAGGACAGAGTAATAGCAACAAAGGGTACAGGATGTAACTTCAACAATAATGGTTGTTGAGTGCTTTACTAATTATAGTGAAAACTTTAACAAAAAGAAAGACCTTCCATCCTAGACCAATAACTTTAGCTCAAATAGTGGGGCAAAATTTCATAGAGTAAGCAAACCTTCAAGTGGGGGAAGCGATAGGAGACCACTTGTTAGAAACTCACACCAATCGAGAATAAACAAGCCATGGAACTTCTAGCCATGACCACCGATATCTTGTTTTCTATGCAAGGAACCTTATTGAGTAACTGACTATCCTCACTGAGCAACTTTTAGTGTGATATATGCTACCAATGTTGAGACACCCTCACCCCACACCACAATCCAAAAAGTTAAGGAAGAGCCAGTACAAATGGATTTTATTTGTTTCCTCAACACCTTACAAACATAACTAAAAAAGATGAAGAAAAAGCCCTGATGAGGTCTAATGTATGTAAAGGTGTTGTTGAATGAGAAAAGTACTAAAGCCATTGTCAAGCCCAACCCTGAAATACTTGCCATGTCACACATGTGATGGACAACATGTTTGCATATTTGGAAAGCCTCGAAAAATCGATAAAAGTCGATATTGTCCCTAAAAGTACAACCAAGTTGATTTATGCCTCGAACTAGTTAAAATGGAGATTTTAATATGAAATTGAAAATTTCAAATTCCTAGAATGACTTAAAAAGGTAATTCAGAGTTCGAAGACCGATTTAGAGTCAATTTGAAATTTTCGAGATCTTGGGGTATAATTATAATTTTCACCACACAACACTTGTCAAATTTATAGATTTTACTCATTATTGGTATGGATAATTATGACATTTTATGTGGTGGTGAATTAAAGTTTAAAGGATAAATATTTAAAAAGTGGACCAATGGTAAAGTGACAAGTAGCAGGTTTAGATTATTATATTATTTTGCTATTAAAATCAGGCCACACCATCCCATTCTCTTCATCTTGGTCGTCCAAGCAAGAACAAAAGAGGGAAAGAAGAACAAAAACCCTAGCAACCAAGATTCAAGAGAAAAGTGTGAAAAATTCAAGGAAACGAGTGATAAAGGTAAAATTTCTTGACTTTGGCTAGTGATCTATCATTCTTGTGCATTATTTTCCATTTTAAACAGTTGAGAATCAAGATCTCATGATGGTGTTCTTGCTGGTCAAAGCTTTAGAGAGAGGTTTTGATGCTTCAATTGGTTAGATTTCAATAAATTTTAGTGTTTTTAGTTAGTTAGTAATGTGTAGTATGAAAAAGAACTAAGAAAAATTCATTTTCTCTTATTACCCATCAAGACCGAATTTTATGGAGTGAATATTAGAAGGAATTTTGTGACATTTTCTGCTAATTGGTTAGGATTTAATGGTTTTAATAAATGGCAGTGATGAAAACCGAAAATGATGGCATTTAGCATGAGACCACAAATTTCATATTAAATCCTCATAGGCTGAATTTCCTATGTAAATTATTGGTGATGAATTTGATGGAATTTCAAGTGATTTGATAGGGAAATAATGGTTTATGGTGTGGAATTAAAGATTTATGGTGTAAAAATGTAGCTTGAAAAATTTTAGTGTTAGTGGACACACCTTGGTTGAATATTCCAAAATGAAATGTGAAGGTGGTTTTGCCACATTTCATGTTAATTGACTAGTATTTTAGATATAATTGGGGTATTGAAGGAAACTTGGAATTATTTGGAGTTGAATTGGGTATATTGGCTAATTAATCGAGTGAAAAATCAAATAAGGCCAATGTCGATTTAATTAGGTATACAATGGAATTTAGAAAAGATATCGTATCTAGATGGTCAACCGAGCATTTCACGTTTCATTTTACGCATTAGTATAGAGCCTTAAATAGAATTATATGATATGACACAATATATTGAATTATGTGTCAAGTATTGTTTTTAGGTGGTGAGCATTCTAGTAAAATTACAGAGGCTATACCCGAATACCGAGACTAAGAGTACATCGACTCCTGATACTGTGAGTAAACTTATTATTGTCTTAATTATCTAGAGTAATTTTATTCAATGTGGTGATTTTGTGGAAAAATGATTTTAAATGGTGAATTGCTTGTTTTATGAGAAAAATGTGCATTTATAAAATAAATTGAATTTTTATAAATTGAATTGAAAAATTGGATGATTGATTTGAAATTAGAGTAATTGGAGACCCGTTTGACTGTGTTGTAAAATTTATGATTTAAATTGAATGGCTTATGACAATATGTGAGTATGAATGGCTGAACTGGTATTTGTGTTGAATATTATATGCACTGTGTATTTAGCCTTGAGAGGTTGTGTATAAAATAATTGCCATGTCATGTTATTGAAACTTTTATTGAATCGGTGGGATTAGAGAGGTCACTGTAGTGGTGGGTTTCGTGGACCAACCTATAAGAAGGGCACGAAAACTCAATTAAATGTATTCACCTCGATTGGAGGGGCGCGTAGGATATCTCCTGAGGTGGGATTTGAGTGCACCTCATGCTGGCCCATCACGTGAAGGTGAGACTCAGCCAACAATAAGGAATGGCTGTGTTATTAAAATAAAAACATATTTTATGTGTATGTGACATTTAACAACCTTGGCGGACTCGGGTGGATGCCTTGTACAAGGCATCGACGAGTACTAGTTTTGGTAGGAGCCAAGCTTTTCAGAAATTTATAAGCCTTGTTGAAAAATTGAATGAAATACAATTGCTTACATGGGTTGGGATGAACTTTCGAGTTATGAAAAACATATTGGGATGGAATATTTTATTTGTCTCCATTTACTCAACTTTAGATATTTATGAAGATGTTTGTTTACTCACTGGGATTTTGTAATCTCACCACCCTCCTTTCCTCACATTTCAAGCTCAAAATAGTCAATAATTAGCTGATATCGTCGAGAGACGAATTTTGGAGTTGCAACCTTGGAAATTAAAGGTTTGCCAACTCACAACCTTAGTTTAATTTTGTAGTTCGGGGGCCCACTGGTCAATGTATATTGAATTACGTACTCTGGTATTCCTACTACTGTATGTAAGAATTTATTTTGCTTTTACGTCCCAAAAATTTTTTACAGATTGTTCTATAAAAACTGTTTTACAAGAAAATGGAATATTTTATTAAATATTTTTATTATATTTTAATAGCGAAAATTTCATTTCAAATGAAGGTTTTAGATAGCAAAACTTATTTTTTTGTTGTTATGAAATATGTGTTTTTACTCACATACTACATTGTTAGATAGATTCGAAAATTTCGAAGAAAAATGACGAAAATGCCCCTGTGAGGCGAAAATTATTTTTCTATTGTTTTGAGTTAGAAAAAGCTTTAAATCCTTTAAGACGTGATGTTGGCAATGATTGCTCACAGGGAAGATGAGAAAAACTAATATGTAAGCCTTGCGAGGTTTCAGTTGGCATTCGGGGTAGGAATGTTTATCGAGACATCGCGGCAGTTGTCACGGGCTCGATAGGAGTTCCGAGTCGTGACAATTAGATTGGAATCAAAGCCTTCGGTTCTAAAGCTTTTGGTTTTAAAGATCAGAGTTTTTGATTTTAAAGTCGTTTTAAAAATTTACAGTGTTAGTGTGGCCCCGAGTTAAGTTAGGCTACATGGAATAGAACGCATGCACCTGCATACAGAACTTGGAGTTATTTAAACTCGTTCTGTTTCTTTTTATAGATCTTATGTGAGCATAAGTTATGGATAGTAGGCTATATGAACCCTTGTTCCTAGTAATCCGCTTCCTTGTTAATGGCATGCAAAAGTCATAAGTGGTGTTGTTGTTCGGGTTTGAGATGCCACCCGTGACACGAGTCAGTGTTGAGAGATTTTAAAGCGAATGCTTTTAATGAAAGATTAATGTAAAAGAACACGTGTGATAATGGTAATAAGAGGCGCACTTTGATTAGAATAAATATGTGTTGAATATGTACAACAGCTTAGATGGAGCTGATGTTGTTACGACCTGGAACTCCCCATCGAGCCCATGACAACCGCCGCGAAATCTCGATAGGTATTCATACCCCGAACACCGACCGAAACCTCGCAAGGCTTTTGTATCAACTTTGTTACCTCCCTTGTGAGCAATTATCGCCAAACATCCATTCTCAAAGGATTTTAAAGTTTTTCCTACTCGAAACAATGGAAAAATAATTTTCGCCTCATTGGGGTATTTTGGTAATTTTTTTTCAAAAATTTCGAACTTGACCAAAATGTAGTACGTAAGTGGAAAACACATATTTCGTAACTGAAAATAATTTTAAATGTCTAAAACATTGGTTTGAAGCGAAATTTGAATATTTGAATATAATAAAAATATTCAATAAAATACTTAATTTTCTTATAAAACAATATATATAGAAACATCAGTAAATAATTTTTATAGCGTAAAAGTTAAATATATTCATACATACTAAAATGTAGATAACCAAAGTATAAAATTACTTTTACAATGACACGTGGGCCCTCAATTGACTACGAAGATATAGGACTGTGAACTCTTACTTTCTAGGATGCAACTCTGAGATTAATTCTCATCTTAATCGACTATCCACCAACTGTTCTGAGCCTGAAATATGGATAGGAAGAGGGGTGAGATTATAAAATCCATTGAGTAAACAGATACCATCTAAACTGTCTAAAGTCGAGTAAAATGAGACAAATTCAAATTCATTCTTTGTATTACAATTCACCTTATCTCAACTCATTTCAATTGAGTAGAGACAATTAAAATATTCTATCCCAATGTATTTCATAACATATGTATAATTTATATGGCTTATGAATCTCTTAAAAACTTAACTTGGCTCTTACCAAAATCATTCTCGGGGATACTCCTGCAAAGGCATCTAATCGAGACCGCCAAGGCTATTCAATGTCATATACACATGAACATATTTTTATATCTGAAAACCTAGCCATGCCTTGGCGTTAGCTGAGTCTTACTCTCACGCGATTGTCCACGTGATGTGCACTCAAATCTTTACCTCCAGAGATACCCCATGCACGGCTCTCCGATCGAGGTAAAGTAAATCTAATTTTGTGTCCCCTCTCTTAGGCTAGCCCACAGAACCTTCCACTGCAGGGATTATGGATTATTTTATCTATCACCTATTTCATAAAATTTTAATTGCATGATATGGCAATTTATCGCAATCTAGCCTCTCAAGGCTGAATACACAGTACATATAATTTTCAACACGAAAACTAGTTTAGCCATTCATGCTCACATATTGCTACAAGCCAAATAATTTAAAACACAATTTATAACACAAGTAGGCAGTCTCTAATTACTCTAATTTCAAAACCAGTATTCAATTTTCCAGAAAATTTATAAAATTATTTTATAAAATCACAATTTCTCTTAAAACATAGCAATTTACTATTTAAACCCATTTTCTATAAAATCACACAATTAAATAAAAACTACTATAGATAATTAAGACGATAGTAAGTTTACTCACAGTTTTCAGAAATCAATTCCGAGTACTCCGACTCCTAATCCTCCGATGCGATTTCTTTGCCTTTATTAGAGGACTCACCAACTTGACAAATTGTGCAATAATTTAATCACTACATTTATGCTAATTAGGTATAAAATTAACCTAATTTCTATATGAATGCATGGAATGCTCAGTTAACCGCTTAAACGCGATGTTGACCTAATTCGACCTATCACACGATTAAATTGCTAACGTGTCCAATTTAACTCCAATCAACTCCATTTCTTTTCTAATGCTTCAAATCACCAATGTCAAGCTAAATGCCTTAAAATTCAGCAAAGCCACATTCATATTCCTTCTTGAAAAATTTGACCAAAATGGTGCACTAACACCGTAATTTTTCCTATTTAATTTTCTCTCCACAATTATTCATTTTCTAACTAATTCTCTTGAAATAAAAATCAATCCATCACTCCCACACTCCAAGCAAGGTTCGGCCATTGAAGAACACTAAGGAAAATCAATTTTTTTTCTTTTTTTTTTTTGCTTACTAACATGCTAAACTAACTAAATTCACTAACATAACTCAAAATCAAATCAATCTAATATCATTTCTCTCTCCATACCCATTTGACCATTCATGATTTTCCTATGAAAACATGCATTTTAACCATGAAAAATAATGAAAAATGCATAAAGAAGATAGATTTCAAACTTAACCTAATAAATCTTACCTTTTTCACTTGATTTTCTTTGAAAAATCACACTTTTTCTTGAATGTTTGGCACCTAGGGTTTATGTTCTTATTTTCTTTCCTTTTCTTCTCTTTTTTCCTCTCTTGGCGGACCATGATGAGAGAGAAATGGGCTGATTTGTGCCATTTTATAAGGAAATAATAAAAAATTAAAAGTATGACACATGGCATTTTTTTATTGGTTCAAATTTTAAATATTTGACTTTTATTCCATTAATTCTCCACCACACAATTCTCATATTTATCCATTGCCATGTTGAATAAAATCCCTTGGTCTTGACAAATGTTGGGGGTGAAAAATTATCGATTTGCCCCCGGGGTGGAAAAATTATGATTTTGCCCTTATACTCCGAAATGTATCGGAATTACATTTTTCTCACTTTTCAACTTCAAATAACACTTCAATTGATCAATCTTAATCAAATGGGGCCAAAATCTTTTCTAAAAATTCATGTTTTATCCTTTAGTGGTAAAATTACCATTTTACCCTTGTGCTCTAAAAATACCGAGAATTAAAATTTTTCACTGCTAAACCTCATATTATGCTTCAAATGATCATATTATACTTCAAATGATTAATCTTGATCAAATTTTTCATCAAATAATCAAATTTAAATTTTGAGTGGTAAAATGACCATTTTGTCCCTAATCGGTCAATTTTCTCGATTGACTCCAAATCGACCTTCGAACTCTGAATTGCCATTTTAAGTCATCCGTGGACTGTGAAATTCCCAATTTCACCTTAAAATTTTTGTTTTAATTAGTTTGAGGTATAAATCAACTTAGTTGTACTTTTAAGTATAATATCGATTTTTATCTATTTTTTTGAGATATTTTAATATGCAAGCATACTGTCAAGTATATAAATATCATGATAGATATTTTAGGGCTGGGCTTGACAGGTGTTGATTTCAATTAAGCGACTGTTAGATTCCAAGAATTGATTGGATCTATTATGGTTTATAGATATAAGCATACGAATTACCTCAAGAGTGAGCATCAATGATTACTATAATTGGTGTATGGCCATGAAGTAAAAAGTTAGTGAATAAGTTTACTCTAAGGGTGAACTTGAATTTTGCTATGCATAGTAAGGGGAATTACAGGATTAAAGGACTAGATGTGGTGAAATGGCTAAAGGCGTTCCTTTTGGGGGAAGCAAAAGGTCTTGAGTTCGAACCTCATTGTGTCAAGTTGCAGACTGCAGGGAAGACCGAGCGAGAGGGATGAGGACCCAGACATAACAATACCTTGGAGAGGTAGTCCCTCGAGGGGGAATGCCACATGTGAAATTGGCAGCTTGAGGTTAAATGACTTGGAAATGTTGAATCTAGTCTAAGTGCCATATGGAGTTCTATAATTGGGACTGATATATGAATTGCTTGAGAGATCCATTTAAAAGTCTAATTGGTTCAAAGTGTGATCTATGATACGAATGTTCAGTCTTGAAAATGATCTCCCTAGAGTAAAGAATTTGAAAATATTGGCCTTATTTACTATATGCAATAAATACAAGAGAATGTAAATGGTTATGGAAATTGTGACGTAAGCTTGGAGGAAAACCAGACGATTGAGGATGATTAATGTAGTAACTTTAAATTTAAATGAATGTATGAGATATTGATAAGTGATGTAAATACCAAGTGATGAAAGTGTGAATGGAGACTTCAAGAATAATATAGCAAATAAGTTTATATAGAATATTGCTATGAAAATTTCTTAATATATTGTAGAAATTGGAACTCAAAAATGCTTGGAGTATACATGATTCAAATGAGTTTAAATCTTAAGTGACAAATTAACGTCGGAATACAAGAAGGATACAAAGTAATGTAAAGGCATGAAAGATGATCGAGGAAAAAGGATGACTCTTAGGAATTGTGATATTGCATAAAAATACAATGATCAAGTCAAGGAAAATCTTTGAAGCACTAATGACATTATAAAACATACACGCGTATTAGATTACAATTCGATGAAAACGACGTTGTGGTGTAATGATATGTAGTACTAGGAAACTTAAGCATATAATTGTGAATGGTAAGAAAAGAGTATAAGTATGCGAATGATGTGGAACTATGTACGGACATGATGAGAATGTTGACAAGAATTATGAAGATTATTCTATTGAATCTTGGTTATAAAGGAGAATGAACAAAAAGAAATTAGTCCAAAGGCATTTGAAAATAAAGACTCTTACACGTAATGAGAAATATAGACATCTGAAAGTGCGTATGCATACGTATATGTGGAGTTATTGATGTACCCATCTAAAATGAAGAATGGTTCTTAATAGTTCGAGACTTGAACTCGATATAATTGATGAGTTGTATAGAAAATGAAACAATCAGAAATCCTATCAGAAGTTGATTTATGGCGACTTAAGGAAATTTGGGGAAATAATTAAGGAAATGTAATCTATGGCAAGATTAAGCCATATGAGATGGACTAATATGATTAAGAAGGTGGAAGTTATATAAATGTGAGATAAACACGAAGTATGTGGAAATAATTAAGACTATTAATTTTCTCTAATGTTGAGAATACGTACAGAAATGAATATGGCATGCCAATGATGCTGCAAGCTATATAATAATGTGTGATGATAGGAATGAATGAATGCTGAGAGGTTGATAAGGAATGAAGTAATAAGATGGTGATAGATATACATAAATAGGTATAAAATGTGATCGAAATTGGTATGATTGAAATGGAGTTATGGTTCAAACTTAATAATGGTAACAGAGACATGCTTAAAGTCTCGATATAAGATATCATGATTGTGAAAGATATTACAGATATGATTTTAAAGGACAATGGTAGACAAGAGTGAAGTACTTAAGTTAAACTAGAGGTAAATAAGGTGAATAAATCGAAAATTACCTATAAAGGAGATAACATAGGTAGTTAAGCATTAGATGAGAAGACAATACCCCCATTGTTGCTTCGAATTTGATAATTGAAATTTTGAGGTCAAAATTTTATTTTAAGGGGGGTAGTGCTGTCAAGCCTAGCCTTGAAATACTTGCCATGTCACATATGTGATGGACAACATGTTTGCATATTTGGAAAGCCCTGAAAAATCGATAAAAGTCGGTATTGTCCCTAGAGGTACAACCAAGTTGATTTATGCCTCGAACTAGTTAAAATGGATATTTTAAGATGAAATTGAAAATTTCAAATTCCAGGAATGACTTAAAAAGGTAATTCGGAGTTCGAGGACCGATTTGGAGTCAATTTAAAATTTTTGAGATCTTGGGGAAAATTATAATTTTCACCACCCAACACTTGTCAAATTTATGGATTTTACTCATTATTGGTATGGATAATTATGGCATTTTATGTGGTGGTGAATTAAATTTTAAAGGATAAGTATTTAAAAATTGGACCAATGGTAAGGTGACACGTGGCAAGTTTAGATTATTTTATTATTTTGCTATAAAAATCAGCCCACTCCATCCCATTCTCTTCATCATGGTCAACCAAGCAAGAACAAAAGAGGGAAAGAAGAACAAAAACCCTAGCAACCAAGATTCAAGAGAAAAGTGTGAAAAATTCAAGGAAACAAGTGATAAAGGTAAAATTTCTTGACTTTGGCTAGTGATCTATCATTCATGTGCATTATTTTCTATTTTAAACGGTTGAGAATCAAGATCTCATGATGGTGTTCTTGCTGGTCAAAGCTTTAGAGAGAAGTTTTGATGCTTGAATTGGTTAGATTTCAATAGATTTTAGTGTTTTTAGTTAGTTAGTAATGTGTAGTATGAAAAAGAACCAAGAGAAATTCATTTTCTCTTATTACCCATCAAGATCGAATTTTATGGAGTAAATATTGGAAAAGAATTTTGTGACATTTTATGTTAATTGGTTAGGATTTAATGGTTTTAATAAATGGTGGTGATGGAAACCGAATATGATGGCATTTAGCATGAAACCACAAATTTTATATTAAATCCTCATAGGTAGAATTTCCTATGTAAATTATTGGTGATGAATTTGATGGAATTTCAAGTGATTTGATAGGGAAATAATGGTTTATGGTGTGGAATTAAAGATTTATGTTGTACGAATGTAGCTTGAAAAATTTTAGTTAGTGGACACACCTTGGTCGAATATTCCAAAATGAAATGTGAAGGTGGTTTTGCCACATTTCATGTTAATTGACTTGTATTTTGGATATAATTGGGGTATTGAAGGAAAATTGGAATTATTTGGAGTTGAATTGGGTATATTGGCCAATTAATCGAGTGAAAAATCAAATGAGGCTAATACCGATTTAATTAGGTATACAATGGAATTTAGAAAAGATATCATATCTAGATGGTCACCCAAGCATTTCACGTTTCATTTTACGCATTAGTATAGAGCTTGAAATAGAATTGTATGATATGACACAATATATTGAATTATGTGTCAAGTATTGTATATAGGTGGTGAGCATTCTGGTAAAATTACAGAGGTTGTACCCGAAGACCGGGACTAGGAGTACATCGACTCTTGATACTGTGAGTAAACTGATTATCGTCTTAATTATCTAGAGTAATTTTATTCAATGTGGTGATTTTGTGGAAAAATGATTTTAAATGGTGAATTGCTTGTTTTATGAGAAAAATGTGAATTTATAAAATAAATTGATTTTTTATAAATTGAATTGAAAATTGGATGATTGATTTGAAATTAAAGTAATTGGAGATCCGTTTGACTGTGGTGTAAAATTTATGATTTAAATTGAATGGCTTATGACAATATGTGAGTATGAATGGCTGAACCGGTATTTGTGTTGAATATTATATGCACTGTGTATTTAGCCTTGAGAGGTTGTGTATAAAATAATTGCCATGTCATGCTATTGAAACTTTTATTGAATCGGTGGGATTAGAGAGGTCACTACAGTGGCGGGTTCCATGGACCAACCTATAAAAGGGGCGCGGAAACCCAATTAAATGTGTTCACCTCGCTTGTAGGGGCGCGTAGGATATCTCTTGAGGTGGGATTTGAGTGCACCTCACGCTGGCCCATCACGTGAAGGTGAGACTCAGCCAACGCTAAAGAACGGCTGTGTGCTTAAAATAAAGACATATTTTATGTGTATGTGACATTTAATAGCCTTGACGGACTCGGATGGATGCCCTGTACAAGGCATCGACGAGTACTAGTTTTGGCGGGAGCCAAGCTTTTCAGAAATTCATAAGCCTTATTGAGAAATTGAATGAAATACAATTGCTTACATGGGTTGGGATGAACTTTCGAGTTATGAAAAACATATTAGGATGGAATATTTTATTTGTCTCCATTTACTCGACTTTAGATATTTATGAAGATGTCTGTTTACTCACTAGAATTTTATAATCTCACCACCCTTTTTTCCTCACATTTTAGGCTCAGAATAGTCAGTAGTTAGCTGATATCGTCGAGAGACAAATTTTGGAGTTGCAACCTTAGAAATAAAAGGTTTACCGACTCACAGCCTTAGTTCAATTTTATCGTTCGGGGGCCCACTGGTCAATGTATATTGAATTGCGTACTCTGGTTATTCTTACTACTGGATGTAAGAATTTATTTTGCTTTTAGTCCCAAATATGTTTTACAGATTGTTCTATAAAAACTGTTTTACAAGAAAATGGAATATTTTATTAAATATTTTTATTATATTCTAATAGCGAAAATTTCATTTCAAATGAAGGTTTTAGATAGCAAAACTTTTTTTTTTTGGTTGTGAAATATGTGATTTTATTCACATACTACATTTTTAGATAGTTTCAAATTTTTTGAAAAAAAATGAAAAAAATGCCCCTGTGAGGCGAAACTTATTTTTCTATTGTTTTGAGTTGGAAAAAGCTTAAAATCCTTTTAAGACAAGATGTTGGCAATGATTGCTCACAGGGGAGATGAGAAAAACTGATACGTAAGCCTTGCGAGGTTTCGGTTAGCATTCAGGGTAAGAATGTCTATCGAGACATCACGACGGTTGTCACGGGCTCGATAGGAGTTCCAGGTCGTGACAACCATGCTTGACATGAGGGCCGCAAACACTTTCATCACCACGAGGGAGACAAAAAGTGCAATCTGGAAGTTGAGAAGGACTTTGGATAGATGAAAGCAGTTAAGTCACCAACTTCAATTGTCATGGGAAATGCTAAAGAAGTAAAGATCAAGATTGGCTCTTAGGAAGGGAAGGTAAACTTGATTGTAGCCATTATAGATGACTTTGATTTTGTCTTAAGCATGGATTTTATAATGAAAGCATAAGCTATCCCTTTCCCTGATGTAAGTTATTTAATGTTTTTTGGAAAATGAACATGTGTGGTATCGGCTACAATCTTACCTAAAAGTGAGAAAAAGATGATATCAACTATACAGTTTAAGAAGGGGATCAAGAAAGGTGAGCCTTCCTACGTGGCCATGCCCATCTACAAAGGCGAAGATAACAAAAATCCAATACTCGAAAAAGTAAAACTAGTTTTGGAAAAATACCAAGATATGATACTAGAACAACTACCAAGGGTTTTACCGCCTGAACGAGCTATCTTTCACAAGATAGAATTACTTCCAAGAGTCAAGCCACATGCAAAAGGGCCATACAAGATATATCTCCCTGAGTTAACAAAGCTATGGAAACAATTAGACGAGCTGATTCAAGTCAAATTCATCCAACCATCAAAAACACCTTTGGAGTCCCAATTCTTTTTAGAAGAAACATGATGAGAGTTAATGATTATGTGTGAATTACTAAGCTTTGAATAAAGTCACAATTAAGAATAAAATATCCTATCCTTCTTATAGTAGATCTCTTTGACTAGCTAAGTAGTGCAAAGTATTTCTCCAACTAGATTTGAGATCAAGTTACCATCAAGTAAGAGTAGTTGAGGGAGATGAGCCGAAAACCACTTACGTAATGCAATATGACGTATTTGAATTTCTCGTTATGCCTTTTGGACTAACCAATTCTCCTGTTACCTTTTGCACATTGATGAACCAGGTGTTTCATGATTATCTAGACAAGTTCGTGCTGACCTACTTAGACGATATTGTGGTGTATAATTCGACCTTATAAGAGCATCAACGGCACTTGCAGTAGGTCTTCCAAAGGCTATGCGACAACCAATTATATGTAAAAAGGGAGAAATGTGCATTCACACAAACCCAAATCTAATTTTTTAGCCACATAATTGAACAAGGGCACGTTTGGATGGACATACAAAAGGTAAAGGCTATCAAAAAATGGACCACCCTTGAGAACTTAACTAAGCTTCGTTCTTTTTTAAGGCTAGCCAGTTGTTATCAGAGATTTGTGGAAAGATATTCAAGAAAGGTAGTAGCATTAACAAAATTACTGAAAAAGGGATAAAATTGGAGTTGGACATCTCATTGTCAAGAAGCCTTCGAAGGTTTGACAGACATGATGATGATGGATCCTATGTCATCATTCCTCGATATTGCAAAGCCCTTCGAGGTACAGATAGATGCATTAGACTTTGCACTTGGATGAGTGTTGCTACAAGAAAGACACCTAGTTGCTTTCGAAAGTTGAAAGTTAAATGAAGTTGAGAGGAGATACACGACACAGGAGAAATAACTATTTGTAGTAATTCATTGTTTACAGGCCTAGCAACACTACTTGCTAAGATCACAATTTGTGGTTAAGACCTACAATATAGTTATAAGTCACTTCTTCACACAACCAAAACTTATAGCTAAGCAAGTGAGATGGCAAGAGTTCCTAATCGAGTTTGATTTCTTCTTCAAGCATAAAATAGGGAAAGTAAATCGTATGGCAAATGCCCTAAGTAGGAAAGTTGAATTTGCAACTCTAAGGGTGATTGCGCCAATGACAGATAGCAGAGTGACCACAGATATTTGTAACTTGATTGAGAAAAATTTACATCAAGGCCCTCAAGCAATGGCCATTAGGAAGTTGGTGAAGAGTGAAAAGTCGAAATACTTTTGGGTGGAAAATGGACTCCTATTAATGAAGGGACACTCATATTTATCCTAAGAGTGGGAAAGCTTAAGCAAAAATTAATACGGGAATGCCATGACACTCTTTGGACAAGACATCCAGGTTGGCAGCAGACTATTGCATTACTGAAATAGGGTTACTATTAGCCTCATATGAGACAATATTTGATGGATTATACAAAGACATGCCTTATATGCCAACAGGACAAAGTAAATAGACAAAGACCGATGAGAATGCTTGAACCTCTATCAATGTCGACCAAACCTTGGGAAAGTATTTCATTAGACTTTATTGTAGGACTTCCTAAAATGAGGGATATGACAATAATCCTTGTAGTGGTAGACACTTTTTCGAAGTACATGACATTCATTCCAGTACAAAAGTTTAGCTCTGCAAAAGAAATGACTCACACAGATTTTAAACATGTGGTGAAATATTGAGGTGTTCCTAAGAGCATTATTGGTGACAGAGATCCAATGTTTACTAACTTTTTCTGAAAAAAGCTGTTCAAGCTATTAGGGTTAGAACTCAACATATCTTTAAGTTATCACCCACAAACAGATGGTCAAACAGAATGTTTTAACGGATTATTGGAAGAATCCTTGTGACACATTGTACAATCTAATCAGAAAAATTAGCCCAATCTATTAGATGTGGCTCAACTATGTTTCAACTCACAAAAGAACTCAACCACCAATAGAACCCCTTTAGAAGCCATTACTAAACAACAACTTAGACTATCTCATACCTCATTGAAATCGTATACCAAGAAGAGTCCACGATCGTTCAACTTTGCTAAGGAGTGGAGGCAAAACACTGAATCACCAAAGCTTATTTAAAGAAAACCTCTAATCGGATGAAGAAGTTGGCAGATAAAGGTTGAAGGGAGTAACACTTTAAGGTAAGAGACTTGGTGTTGGTGAAATTGGTATCTAAACAACTTCGATTCCTAAAGAAGATAGATCGAAGACTAGTACGGAAGTATGAAGGTCCAGTACCGGTAATGGCTAAAGTAGGGAGGATTTCTTACAAGATTGATCCACCTAAGTAGATGAAGGTACACCTTGTGTTTCACATAAGTAATCTGAAGTCATTCCATGCAAATGTAAATAGGAGTCGAGACACAAAAGTCACCAGTAGCACCAAGCCATAATCACAACACTAAGTGGAAAAGATTTTGGCAAGGAAGACAATGACAATCAACAGACGACCGACATAGGAGTACCTAGTGAAATGGAAAAGTTTAAGGCCAAATGAGATCACCTAGGAGAAGGAAGCCAACCTTTACGCCTTCTAACAGAAAATTGAAGAATTCCAAACCAACCAGTCAATGAGGACATCGACAGATTGAGTAGGGGAGGATGTCATGAGTCAATCTTGTATCGAACTATGATAGGGTCGAGTTGTCTATGAGATTAAGTCTTTTATACTTATAAGGAAAATGTCCCTCTTTCAAACATCGTAATGGCTCATGGTGACACCTTTCAAAACACTTGTTAAGTCTTTAGGGGGAAAGACCCTTTAGGAAAAGAATGTCCTCATTTCAAGCGTTGTAATGGCTATTGGTAGAAAACATGTAAAATCTTGTA
Source organism: Theobroma grandiflorum (assembly GCA_036013995.1). NCBI lineage: Eukaryota > Viridiplantae > Streptophyta > Magnoliopsida > Malvales > Malvaceae > Theobroma > Theobroma grandiflorum. Next base: position 15,778,237 of record CP142126.1, read on the forward strand.
AACTCTTTATAAGGGGTGAGCAGTCGACAAATTGTTGCGCTACCTCACTAGTAAAGGTATGTTTTTTAGCGAATCATCTAAAGCTGCCTTTATGGCTCGACGATGGAGTGTCTTGGTCCTTTTGTAATTAATTTCATATTAATAAGACATTTTTCCTTTTTATGGCTCAGTGGTTGTATATATGGCATTTGGTATGCCCTCTGATTTTGATGTGGGTTTTCTTAGTCTGATGTATTGATATTATTGATGTTTGATCATATATAACTAAGTATTGGCTGACTCATGTGAAAGCGTCCACTTAAGTGCAGCATGGACTATCGCATACTTAGACGAAATAGCGTAATTCGTGACACAATGCCTATCAACCAGTCATGTAATGCCCTATGAATTAGTCATACAATACCTATCAACTAGTCACGTAATGCCTACAAACTAGTCATGAAATACCCTTTCAATCAATCACACAATATCTAAAAACTAATCACGGAATGCTTAAAACCTAGTCATGTAATAACTCAAAACCAATCATGCAATGCCTAAAAACCAGTCATGCAATGCCCTACAAACCAATCATGCAATGATTAAAAACTAATATGTAATGCCTTATAAACTAGTCATGCAATGACTACAAATCAGTCACACAATGCTTATAAACCAATCATGAAATGCTCTATCAACTAGTCATGTAATGACTAAAAATCTGTCACGCAATGTTTAAAAATCGGTCATGCAATCTCCTATAAACCAGTCATGCAAGATCTATGTCACACAATGCCTAAAACTCCTAAACCCAATGTCTAAAACAAGTCGCTCATGCCCTATCAAATAGTCACACAAATCTTAAGTCATGTAATGCCTAAAACCCCTAAACCCATTGACTAAAACCAGTCACGCATGCCCTATCAACTAGTCACATAAACCTTAAGCCATGCAATACCTAAAACCTTTACACCTAATGCCTAAAACCAATCACGCAAACCTTAAGTCATGCAATGCTAAAACCCCTAAACCCAATACCTAAAACTAATCACACATATCCTATCAACCAATCACGCATGCCCTGTTAATGTTCGACTTAAAAACCACCAACACTACTAAACTCCATTTAACAAAATTAACAACTTTAAAAAACGCACAATGTTCTACTTAACAACATAATCAACGAATATGCCTACCTCTATACTCAAACCACTCCAAAATGCTTCTATCAATGCTCAAAATGCTTAAAACTTGAATCGGCAAGGAATGCTCAAACGAGGAATGCTTTTGAGATGAATGGTCTGTTAAGGAAAGCTAAGAAATTACAATGGTAAAAAACTTGACCTAAACATATGGATCGATTTGAGGTGTGTACCCAAACATATGGGTCGATTTCATTAAAGGTAATTTTATCTAAAATTAATTTCTCTTGGTTAAAAATAATTAAAATTATGAGGAGGGCTGTTTTCAAATACACCTTCAAAATCTAAATAAAAAATCTCAAAAGGAAGAAATAGTGAAAGGGAATAAAAAAGAGGAACAAAGAAGAAAAGAAAAGAAAAAAAAAGAAAATTGAAGGATTTTGAAAATAAAATCTTAATATGAAGAATTGATTAAAAGTTACATAATAAAAACTCTATTCAACATTTGTTCAAAACTCTCAAAATTCAAATTTCAAATAGATTTGAAAAAATAATGAACAAAAATAACATAAAATCGAAAGAGTTGAGAAAATCATTGAGGATTTCTTTAAATCCATGCCAATCAAGAATTTTCTTAATAGTCAAATGGTAAAAGTGAATAAAGAAAGAAAAAGAGAATTAATGAATAGAGAAAAAGAGATTTACTTGTTTTAGAAAAATTGAGAGTAGAAAAATTTGAAAAGCTTTTGAAGATTGTCGATTTGAGCAGCTAGAGAAAGAGGTATACACTTAGGGTGATTTTCCAAGAAAAAGGCATTGAATGCAAAAGGTCAGGGGCTTATGTTTTTTAAGTTGTTTCATAGGCCATTGGCTGCTTTTATTCTCTTAATTTTTTTATGTGATTACACTCCAAATAGTGTAATTAAATGGAATGTATTAAGTGTAATATGATGAATTTAGTTACATTAGAATAAATGTAGTCACAATTATGCAATAAAAGGGTAAAAATATTGTAGTGGTCACTGGTGGTTGGAAAAATCTAATTAAAAGTATAAAAAATTCATTTTTTTCACCTTTTTTCCCTTACTCGGGTTTATCTTGATTATCCCAAAGCTAAAATCATAAACTTGCAAAAAAAGGAAAAAAAAAACTCGAAAGGCACAAAGGAGTAAAAGTGGAGGAGCCATGGAAAAGTGTGAAGGGTTGGATCCAATAAGGCGCGTTTAGGTTAGGAGAGGGCTGATTCATTCTTGTGAGCATTCTGGTGACCACCTATAATTTAAGAAGTGCAAAACTTGTGAGGACAATAAAGGCACAAGAACATTTTTTATGTTGAAGTTAGTTTTCTTGTGGGTGCCTTATGAGTTGGTTGGTTCAAGAGATTGTAGAGCCTCAATAATTTCTATCTTTGATTTTGTCAAGTTTTAGGGTTTATTATTTACCTTCCAATTTGTATATTTCTTTGTTGCTAGTGTTGTAAATTTTATTGGTTTTTTTGTACTTTTTTAAAAAATATTTTCTTATCTATTTTGTGATATTCAAGATGTTGCGATTTGGTTTTTTTTTTTTTTTGTTAAAGACAAATATTTTCTAGTCTGTTGACAATTTTCAAAAAAAAAAATAGAAAAGTAATAGCTTTTCTTTAATAGAAATGAAATTCTTATCCTTTTTTGTTCGAATAATTTTCAAGAAATAACTCGATAATTTTGGTTTGGTTAAGTTATGTTGATTAAATGCTTTCTCTTGACCAAGCACTTCATCAATTTGCATTTAGTTTAATAATCATTTCGTTTGACAAGATTCAGCACAAATCTAAGATATCCAAAATGCCTTAGACTTGCGATGTTGTTATGGCATGGTATGTTAATCGTTATGCTGATTTTTTTTAATATGCACAACATTTTTTTCATTATATGATTTTCTTTGATTAAGGAAAGGATTCAAAGTCAACGTTTTAAGTTTTAAAATCTATAACGTTTTTCTCATTGGTGACCAAAAATGAATTTTTTTTTGTTTTTTTAGTTAAAATTTCCAATCACTAGTGATCAATGATAATGGTGACTGATGGACAGAATTTGGGTTTGGGAGCTGAAATCTGTGGAGAGAAGGGCAGGGTATAGAAGGAATAAGAGTTAAAGAAAGATATAAAGAAGGAAAATGAAAAAAAAAACTAAATTGCTTTAAATAGTAGACTGAAAACAACGTAGTTTAAGACAAAAGAGAAAAGAAAAAAAACAAAAGAAAAATCCATGAGGTCAATTTTTTTTTTGTCTAATATGCTAGTGTTATGCAAGCATTTTTGACACGTCAATGCTGATAAGCAAAAATAATGGTGAAATTAGTTGGCATTAGAGAGAGACTTGATTGTACAAAATCTTAAAATAGAGGGATGGATTAAATTAACCGGTTTTAAAATAGAGAGACTAAATTGACAAAAACCTAATAATACAGGGACATATACTTTTACTTGAGAGAAAAACTTGCAAAAATATTTTTTAAAAAATAATAAATACAAAGGTGAGTGATTTGATTAATTGATTTCAAAATTTTTTAACCGAATGAACCCGACATAATTGATCTTGTTAATTAAATTAACTAAATTAACTGACTTTATCTTTTACTCCTCTAATACACATTGAAAATGTTTGTTTTGCTTATTAATTAGTATCATTAAAAATTTTACAATTTGCTTCTATTCGTGATACAACATTAATAATTTGATTAACACTCAAAATGTAGATTTGATGACTACAAGTCCGAAACAAAAAGGTAGTACCACAAAATATTTTATAATTTAATATAACATGCAATTATTGAGTTGTTTATTATCAGCTGAAATTCTACTACGCAAGTATACGCATCAAACAAATAGTATATAAGCAAGTAAAGCGTCGATCCCACAGGGAATTGATCTACAAAGTTTACTAAATACTAAATTAAAACAATTTAATTTTATCAAAACAATCCAAATTAAGTGATTAAATAAAACTAATAAACTAAAATTTAATCGAACAAGAAAAATCAAAATAATAATAATTGAAGAAAATATCAAATTAAACAAGCCTAGGATTACAATATCCCTCATACTTCATTTAAATTTTACCTCCCCTCCTTAACTTATTTCAATGGATTGAATTGCTAACCTAGAGTCTTAAATTACTTATAAAGGTCTCCCGACTCGTCCTATAAAAATATATATTTTAACCAAAACATTATATCCCTATGTGATTTGAAATTAAAATAGACTTATTAAGTTCAGGCTCTAATTTGGCTGCATATGGCCTATAGGTATATCCCTATCCTATACGCAAATCAATTAAATTGATCATATGCTATCCTAATTTTAGTCTACCATAAACTCCCTTTCCCAAGTTTGTTTAGGTTCCTAAATCAATTTAATTGGTGATCAGGCAATTAAAAGCTTTAAGAACAAATTGGAATAAACAATTCAATTCCCATTGAAAATAAGTAAGAAATAGATTAAAAACTTAGACTACATGTGAGTTCAATTGCAATCATAGAAAAAGAAAATTAGCTACTCATGATTGCAAAATCAAATAACATTGTATAAAATTCAACCATTGAAAGTAACAAGAAGAATAAAAGCCAAGGAACAAAATAATGATTGTTGTTTGATCTTCAGGTTCAGCCTCAACTTCTAACTCCTTAAATCTCCAAAAGCTGTCTCTCAATGCTCTTGAAAAATATCCTATTTATACTAACAAACTTAACCTAAACTTCCTCAAGTTGACCTAGGGTTTAATTGGGCTTAAAAACATAATGAGAAGCCCAAAAAATCACTTGACAGTCTTTACAAATTTTCATTCCCAGCACAATAAATCTATTAACTTTCCAATGCGATTTTCTTTATCTTAAACGCAAAACTGGGCAAATTGATCTTCATCAAAATTTTAGCTCTGTCTTATATTTCCAATGGTTCAAGAATCGCAGCAATTGGAGTTCTGTAGCTCGAGATATGGCCAAAAAACTGAAGCATATGCAAGTAGACTTCTGGATCTTTCAACACCTTTCTTTCCAAAATTAAGCCCAATTACTTTAGTTCCTACCAAAAATATAAAATCTAATAAATATTAACCAAATTAAAAGAAATAACATAAAATTCAAATAACTCATTTAAAAATAAACTAAATATAAAAACAACTAAAAATAAGTAAATTATAATTGAAAACTGAAGACTTAGGTAATATTTAATAACAAAATTAGAATAAAAAAAATCTATAAAATAGAATTATCACACCCCTAAACTTAAGATGTTGCTAGTCCTTGAGTAAAATAAAAGAATCACAAAAAGAAAACACAAAAAATCCTTAAACGAGAGATAGAAGTACCAAATCATGATTTCTCAATTTTTCCTCAAAAATTAACTCAAATTCTAGTTTAAGGTAACATACAACTAATCTTTAAATTCATGCATCAATTCAAGTGAAACTTTATTTTTCGAATGGACTTTCGTGTGTGTGTGTATGCTCTTTAACAAAAAAATCATGCAATTCAAATTAGTTTATGCCAAATCTAAGCAAAGATTAGTACTACGATCCCATAAGTTTACTTTTCATCTTTCTCTCCACTAATGTAAATTAACACTTATTTAAGGATCAATAGATCTTTATCAAGCTTGTAATGTATGGCTAGGATCAAGGTATGATAAAGGATATATTTAGACTCAAATTCACCTTAAGCACTTAATCAATCTAGGACATATAAAGAGCTTAAATTTTCTTTTCTTTTTTTTGTAGCACCTCTAACTTGAAGTAAACTTTCCTTTGTTACACACATTTTATTTCTTTTCTTTTTTTTTTAAACCCCTAAACTTATTTTTGACAATTATAAACAAGGGGTAATTTTGCTAACAACCTCACTTTTTTTTTCACCTTTCTTCCTCCATTTATTCTTTAAGCCCAAATCATTCCTTAGAAAGATTAAAGTACTTAAGAGGTGAAAGGTTCAAGTTGTTGGATTTAAACAGATAGGCCACTGCTAACATAATTGGGTAATTACAACGAAAAGGTAAATTAGGCTCAAAAATGGTGACTAAAGATAAATATAACAAGGTAGGCTCAAAAAGGCTCAAACGGTCCAAAGATGGCCTAAATCACTTCCTATCTTAAGTGTTATCTAAGATTTCACCTCAAGAGAGAATCAAATAAATTCTAGAATTCTTGACTTCACTATACTTTTTCATCATCATAAACTTTCTCTAAATCACACAAAACTTCTAAGTAAAAGAGTATAGTGCTCAAATTATTGGAAGTCAAATTCTAAAATAAAATTAACATAATAATATCACATAAAATTAAATCATAACTATATGCTTCCCAAAAGCTAAGAATAAAAAGATAATTAAAATATCATCCTAGGATTAGGACTAACGTGAATAAGGTGCAACTATCTTAATTAATTTTTTTTAAAACACCAATAAAACATGCAAAATATAAATAAACATGCAAGATAAATTATAAACCAAAGCTAACTAAACATAAAAAAAAATTAAATCAACAAAATTCAACACCACTAAATTCTAAACCACCCCCCAAACTTAGAAGAAACATTATCCTCAATGTGATAAAAGAAAATAAAGAAAAAAGACAAGAATACGCCCCTAACTCCAAAGTTGTAGTCTACAAGTCTTTCGCCTTGCCACCACGAAAATCATCCTCAGTGTCAGAATCCATAGACAATGAAGGAAAAGTAGACATATCCATCTCACTCCTTAAGATGCAGCCTAAATTCTCTTGAAGGAAGAGTGAATGTGGTGAGTGAAAAAATAATAATAAATAAAAATAAAAATAAAAAAATAAGTAGAACTAATGTGAAAAAATATGAAAAGGTAAAAAAGAAAAACAAAAATTTCAGGAGAAAGAAGTGGTAGAAGCAAAATAAAAATAAAAAATAAAAAATAAGAATGATGGTGCGGTTGAAGGGACAAGAGAAAGAAGAAAAAAAATAAAATAAAAGAAGGAATATGCGATTATAAAAGAGAAGAAAGGAAGAAGCCAAATAAAAAAAAATCAAAGGGGTTATGCGGCTAAAAAACAAGAGAAAAAAGAACAAAAAAATAAATAAAAGGGGATGGTGCATTGGGGAAAGAACAAAGTGAAAGAAGTAATAAAAAAATAAAAATGGAGAAGGGTGGTGCGTTGGGAAAGATAAAAGTGAAGAAGTAGAATAAAAAAATAAATTAAAAGGATGGTGTGTTGGAAAAGATAAAAGTGAAAGAAGTAGAATAAAAAAATAAATTAAAAGGATGGTGTGTTGGGAAAAGACAAATAGGAAAGAAACAAAATAAAAAACAAATGGGATTGTGAGGCTAAAGATAAGAGAAAGAAGAAAAAAAATATAAAATATGAAAAGGAAAGTGCAGCTGAAAAGACTAAAGACAAGATAAACAAAATAAAAAATTAAAAAAAAAGACAAGAAGGTGAGGCTAAAGGTAAGAGAGAGAAGTAACAAAATAAAAAAATTGAAAATAGGGGTACGACTGCAAAATTTTAGGCACACGAACCTGAAGCATTACGCTTCGGGTTTAAGCGCCGCAGCTCTGAGGTTGAGTGCCGCGATGCTCAACCTTTTTGTGTTCTCACCTTTTTATGCTTCATTCAGCACCGCGGCTCTCCCTTTGAGGGCTGCAGCACTGAAACATTCTATTTTAGCTTATTTTGCAGCTCAATTGAGGGCCATGGCTATCAAAAAAAAAATTTTACAATTTTTTTCTTTTCTTTTTGAAATTTGTTTTTTTATTTTGTTTTTTGTTTAGAAACCTATTACCCGCAAAAGGAGGTAAACAAATTAGAATAAATAATAAGAACAAAAAACTAAATAAATAAGTAGTAAAATAAAATAAAATAAAATAGAACTCATGAAATAAAAAAAATGACGAAAATAAATAAGGTTGAGGAACTTGGGTTGCCTCTCAAAAAGCACTCGTTTATAGTCACTAGATTGACTAAAGCATCCCTTTTTTCAATTCTTCATCCACGAAATAAGGTCTGGGGCTCAATCCATTAACCTTGATTGTACCCGTATCCTCATTAAAAACCTCAATTATTCCACAAGGATAAACGTTCACTACTTTGAAAGGACCCCACCATTTTTCTTTGCGTTTCCATGGAAAAAGCTTGAAGTATGATCAAGAAAGCATCATTACTTATTGTCCAATCTCGAAAGGACAATTAGCTGGTGGTGGAGGATGCTCAGGTGCTAACTGCTTAGGTCTCACAGGCGGAGGTGGTGGTTTAAACTCAAAGATTGGTGCTTGCTCAATTGAAAGTGGTGGAATAGGCTTACCTTTACCTTTATTGACTAAATCCACTTTATAACGACTATCTGTATAGGGATACTGAGTTGAATTGAACAAATTAAATACCACATCCTCTTCTCCAACTCTGAAAGTTATTTTGCGATTCTTCACATCAATTATTGCTCCAACTGTAGCTAAGAATGGTCTTCCCAAAATAAGAGGAATTTCAACATCATCTTCAATCTCAAGCACAATGAAGTCCACTGGAATGTATAAATGTCCAACTTTAAGCAAAACATCCTCTATAATCCCAACTCGGTGCTTAATTGTTCTATCTGCTAATTGCAAGCTAACTGTAGTAGGTTGTATCTCCTGAAATCCAAATTTTCTAGCAATGGACAAAGGCATTATTGAAACATTAGCACCTAAATCATATAAAGCTTTAGAAATTTTAAAACTACCAATAGTGCAAGGAATAGAAAAACTTCCTGGATCTTTAAGCTTTGATGGCAGCTTATTCTGGATTATAGCACTATACTCTTCAATAAGTGCAACTGTCTCAAACTCTTCCAATTTCCTCTTTTGGTCAGGATGTCTTTCAAGAATTTAAGATAACTTGGCAGTTGTTCTAAAGCTTTAGCAAAAGGAATATTAATGTGCAGTTTTTTAAATACCTCAAGAAATCTTTGGAATTGTTTGTTTAGTTTTTGCTTTTGAAAACGTTGAGGAAAAGGTGGTGGAGGTGTGGGCGTAGATTGTGATTTATCTTTAGAATTTTTAACAGATTTTTCAACTACAATTTCTTTTTTAGCTTTTTTTTCAATTTCTTTCTCATCAAATTGAATTGAAATCTTAGAACTTAAAGCTTGATTCCTTACCTCTTTACATACCTCTTTTCCATTGTGGAGAAAGATTGCCATATGATGTTCCTTACCTTTAGGATTGATTTGTGTGTCACTGGGTAAGGAACCTTGAGGTCTGTTGTTGATGGAATTTGCAAGCTGTCCAACTTAGGTCTCAAGATTTCTCAAGGAAACTCATTGACTTTGAATCAAAGCTCCTTGACTTTAAATTAAAGCTTCTTGACTTTGAATTAAAGCATCATTCTTGGACATATATTGCAAGAGAAGTTCTTCCGGGTGGGAATTCTTTTCAGGAACTGGTGGTCTAACTTGTTAATGGAAACCAGGAAGCATGATGGGTTTTGGATTGGAACACCCTGCATTGTTATTCCATGAAAAGTTGGGGTGGTTTCTCCAACCATGATTGTAAGTATTGGAGTATGGATTATTCTGCTGTCTATTAAAGTTCCCCACAAACTGGACTAATTCAGAATTGTATGGACATTGATCATATGAATGGCCATCTCCACACATCTCACAAACTACTGATGAATTTTGAACTGTATGAACTCCTAATGTGTCAAACTTTTTGGTCAGTGCAGCCACTTATGAAGCTAATTGAGCAGTTAAGTTGCCAAGTGCATCAATTTCATAGGCTCCAACCGTTTTTCTCGGTCCGAACTTTCTGAAGGCCATTGATAATTATTGGAGGCTATCTCTTCCAACAAGTTATAGGCATCTGCAACATTCTTACTCATTAATGCCCCACCAACAACAACATCAATTGTAGTTTTAATTAACCCAACCAGCCTATTGTAGAATGTCTGAACTTGCAACCAATCAAGAATCCCATGATATGGACATTTTCTCTATAATTCCTTAAACCTCTCCTAAGCTTCATACAAGGACTCACCATCAAATTGTGTGAAAGAGGTGATATCATTCCTCATCTTTGCAAATCTTGGCCGATGGAAAAAAATTTGCAAGAAACTTTTGTGCCAAGTCTTCTCATGTAGTGATAGACCCATTAGGTAGTGAATTAAGCCAGCTTTTTGCTTTATCTCTAAAAGAAAACGGAAACAGTCTCAATCTGATAGCATCGTCAGTTACTCCATTGTATTTAAAAGTATCGCAAATCTCTAGGAAATTTACTAAATGAGAATTAGGATCATCACTGGGTAACCCACTAAACTGAACTGAAGACTAAATCATCTGAATATAAGCTGGCTTAATTTCGAAATTATTTGCATTGATGGAAGGTCTCCTAATGCTTTGGTGCAAACCTTGCAAAAGTGGAACAGCATAATCTCTCAGTGCTCTATTTGCTTCGGGAACCAGATTAATGGCATTATTGCCATTGTTATTATTATCCTCAGTCATTGTCTGATTTAAAGCTGCAACTTACAAATTCTCCCTTTGACGTCTTCTGAAAGTTCTTTCTATCTCAAGATCAAAAGAAACAAGATTCAAGTGTTTCTTCTTTGCATACAATGACCAAAGATACCTGCAAACAAACAAAAACTAATATTAAAACAAGAAAAATAAAATTTGAAGTAAGACTAAATTGCTTGGTATTAGTATTAATAAAAATTCTAAAAACAATTCCCCTACAACGGCGTCAAAAACTTGTCAGTTGAAATTCTACTACGCAAGTATACGTATCGAATAGATAGTATATAAGCAAGTAGAGTGTTGATTCCACAGGGAATTGATCTATAAAATTTACTAAATACTAAAATTAAAACAATTTAATTTTATCCAAACAATCCAAATTAAGTGATTAAATAAAACTAATAAACTAAAATTTAATCGAACAAGAAAAATCAAAATAATAATAACTGAAGAAAATATCAAATTAAACAAGCCTAGGATTACAATATCCCTCACACTTCATCTAAATTTTACCTCTCCTCCTTAACTTATTTCAATGGGTTGAATTGCTAACCTAGAGTCCTAAATTATTTATAAGGGTCTCCCGACTTGTCCTATAAAAATATCTATTTTAACCAAAACATTATATCCCTATGTGATTTGAAATTAAAACAGACTCATTAAGTTCAGGTTCTAATCTGGCTGCATATGGCCTATAAGTATATCCCTATTCTATACGCAAATCAATTACATTGATCATATGTTATCCCAATTTTAGTTTACTATAAAACTCTCTTTCTCAAGTTTGCTTAGATTCCTAAATCAATTTAATTGGTGATCAGGCAATTAAAAGCATTAAGAACAAATTGGAATAAACAATTCAATTCCCATTGAAAATAAGTAAGAAATAGATTAAAAACTTAGACTGCATGTGAGTTCAATTGCAATCATAGAAAAAGAAAATTAGCTACTCATGATTGTAAAATCAAATAACATTGTATAAAATTCAACCATTGAAAGTAACAAGAAGAATAAAAGCCAAAGAGCAAAATAATGATTGCTGTTTGATCTTCGGGTTCGGCCTCAACTTCTAATTCCTTGAATTTCCAAAAGTTGTCTCTCAATGCTCTTGAAAAATATCCTATTTATACTAACAAACTTAAACTAAATTTCTTCAAGTTGACCTAGGGTTTAATTGAGCTTAAAAACATAATGAGATGCCCAAAAACTCACTTGATAGTCTTTATAAATTTCTATTCCCGGTACAGTACACCTATTAACTTTCTGACATAATTTTCTTTATCTTTGAGGCAGAACTTGGCAAAGTGATCTTCAACAAAGTTGTAGCTCTTTTTCTTAGCTTTCCAATGGTCTAAGAATCGTAGCAATTGAAGTTTTGTAACTCGAGATATGACCAAAACACTAAAACATATGCAAATAGACTTCTGAATCTTTCAACACCTTTCTTTTCAAAATTAAGTCAAATTACTTTAGTTCTTACTAAAAATATAAAATTTAATAAATATTAATCAAATTAAAAGAAATAACATAAAATTAAAATAACTTATTTAAAAATAAATTAAATATAAAATAATTAAAAATAAGTAAATTATAATTGAAAACTGAAGACTTAACTAATATTTAATAACAAAATTGAAATAAAATAATTCTATAAAATAAAATTATCATTTATTAATATTTTGATTAATGATTTTGAATAATTTAATTTTAGTATCATAAAGTTAGATTCTTATGCAAATTGTAGTCCAACAAATAATTACGGACCAACCGAAGTTAACAAAATGAACAATAAATTTAATCAATATGTGATTTATTAAGTTATTAATTAAATTAAATTAAATTAAACGAATCAAAATTCACATGGTGACAGTGCTTAACACAGCAGATCGCATTTCCAGCTCACCTCCAAAAGGTGACCCCACCGTCCTCCAATCCCAAATTTACTCCTCCATAGATTCCCTGACACCAAGCAAAACTAAAACGCCTTTCCTCCCCGTAAAAGAAAAGCATCAAGCTTTATTCCCCAAAATACCCTCACCTTTTGCCCCAAATTCACTCTCACCGTCGCACTAACTAACCCCCCGTTTAAGTACAACACATCAGGGCTGAAATCGTAATTCTAATATGGCAATTCATCTTTGCAAACGGCATCGTATTCAATGTTAACCGGAGAGCGACCACCTTCAGTCTTGTTTTACCCCTTACGAGCGACTTTCCTATTTTAATTCAATCGAGAATTTTATATCCGTCGTTCTTGTGCTTTGAAAACGGAATTTCCACTCTGCTTTAACGTCCAGTTCGTTCTAGTTGGCCTGAAATTCGAAGCCCTATTTTGCTTTTTAGGGTTTTTAGAAAACCCAAATCTTTTTCTTTTCTTTTTATCATTTACAAAATCCAAATCATAATCAAATTCATAGCCATCTGAAAAATAACGGTTCTGTTAAATTCAATTGATCTGTATATAAATTCAATTGTTTCGAACCTTGGATTGCTAAATTTTGATCCAACGGTGGTTATCAAATGGCGGATCAACAAGAAGAAGAGGACCTCAGAATGGCTCTACGGATGAGCATGCAAAACTCGCCGCCAGAGCCTAAGAGGAGCAAGCCGAGGGAAGCTGTTAGCTCAGCCACGACGACGCCGGAGGAGAGCAGACGGTTGCAGCGTGAACTCATGGCAGCCGCAGCTGAGAAACGGATGCAGGCGGCGGCTAAAAGCGTTCCGGCTTCTAGTTCTCCCTCGAAAAGCGAAAGGAGCGGAGATGTAGGAAGGAAAGAGACTGAAATGAAAGCTAAAGAAGCGAATTTGGGTAATGAATTGTCGGAGGAAGAAGCTTACCAGTTATTTTCGATGGTTTTTGGGAGTGGGGTATCGAAGGATATACTTGCTCAGTGGAGCAATCAGGGTATAAGGTAAAGTCTAGCTTTTTACTTATACTCCAAGATATTAGTTTTCATGTTTTTCAAAACGAAAAATTACTGCTGAGAGACTAGAAGCGAGGAAAAGAAATAATAATATTCGTTGCTCAATTGAATTTTAACTAAGTATGGTGGTTAAGGATATTGATCACAGGATAAATTGGCAGCTAGATTTAAATATACTAAGTATGTAGCATCAAGTTGCAACTTTCATATTGTGAAACTTCTAATGCCTACTTCCTCAAGTAGAAACACTTACTGGTAAACAATGCTTTCTATCTCTTATGTTGTGCGATAGGAGAAAGCCTTGTAGCAACATAGCATTAATATGTGCTTCTTCATCTGGAAAACCATATGAAGTCAAGGACGTTACTCATTCCTATACAATTACAGAGGTCAAGTACGTGAGCGATTAAGCTAATTTCTTATGTTTTGCGATAGGAGAAAGCCTTGTAACAACATAGCATTAATAGATGCTTCTTCATCTGAGAAACCATATGAAGTCAAGTACATTACTCATTCCCATACAATTAAAGAAGTCAAGTATGTGAGTGTTTAAGGTAATTTTCATGAAAATGTTGTAGGGAAAAGAAATGCCAAATTGGATGAAGCTCCTTATTTGCACATTTATGTTACCTTTCAGGTCTAATCCATGCCTAGGCCACGTCTCCTTCCGTGGGTTTATAAACTTTTGCCTTAATTAAATTCTTCTATGACTCGTGTTGGTATTGGAAATGTCATCCATGAACCTGTGTTTTGCTTTCTCTTCTGTCATGTTTGACAAGTCTGACAAAGGGAAACAATCCTAGCAATATCCCTTTTCAAACTAGGCCCAGTTGATGCTCAATCCTTATAATGGTCTTATCCCATCTGAATGGCCTGTTGCTGCTACGTAATGCAATTTGCAAATCAGCTCTTCACTTAAGGATGACTTAGGAAAGAAAAGTTCTTCGACGAGACGGTACTATTATAGGGGGGAACGCAGGATAATCTGCATGTTCTTTGGCTAATAAATATGTATGTAAGATGCTACAGTTTTGCAGGATGGGTACCCTTTCAAGCAAATCAAAGTCCATAAGTAGGATGATAGCCATAAAAGTTAAGGTTTACACCACTTCGCTAAGTGCATCAATTGCCTTTTTTCTATCAATTTTAACTTTGTGCTTAATCTTAACAATCAATTAGTGACACTTATACATGCAATGTACTTGGACCTCAATGTGGAATTTCTGCTCATAAGTTGAATTCTTTGTTTTTGCTCATTTAGTTTCTCATTACCAGGCAATCAAGTGATCAAATGTACTTGGACCATATGTTGAGTTCTTTCTCATAAGTTGAATACCTCTGTTTTGGTTCATTTTTTGTTCTTTTGAAACTAAGCAATTGGATGATCATCTTGGTCAAGTGCACCATAATTCCTGTATGATGAATCATGTGTCATGTCAAACATCATACAGATTCTTGGAAGATGTAACATAGGGGTTTTAGGGCTGAGCAACGGGCGGTTGGAGCTGGCCAACTGATCGGGGCCGACAATTTTCGGTCAGAAACCGGTCGGTTGATCGGCTCTGGTTGAGGAGCCAGTTGAGGGCATCGGCTTTTGTGGTTTCTCGGCTGAGTCGTCAGTTGGGAACCCTATGCCTGACACTGACCAAATAACGAACCGCCAATTTTCTTTTCTTTTTCTTTTTTTTTTTTTATTTTTAGTATTGGGTAATGCTGTAATATAATTTTGATTGATCTTGTTGAGGTTTTCTGTTAACTAACCTTCATTGTTTTGTTCAAATTTGTTGAAGATAGAAAAGGGCTGTGACTGACATCGTTCTGTTCAATAACCTTCATCTTGTTGAAGATAGTCAAGGACTGTCACTGACATGGGTTGAGCTTGTATAGGTTCTTTATTTGTTCAAATTTGTAAAGTGTGTTTTTCTGTTAATCTAAGGCATGATAAAGATGGGTCCACTGGTTAACAGACTCCGGTTACAAACGCAATAACAGGGACAAACAGAGGAGAAAAAAAAGCAAGCCAACTTTTTCATCTATTACTTGCATTGCATTACATCCTTTATATCAGCATGGAAACATATTAATTAACATCAAAAACCTTGTCTGGCCTTTGTTCAAAAATTCATCGTTGACTAAGAGAAAATTCAATGATTGGGAGGCATGGTTTGGACAGGTCAAGTCGATGCAGGTTGTTTGCCTCCACCAGTCCCAAAGCCAAAGCCAAAGCCCAAAACCTATAATTGATCGCATAACCAACCGACCATCGTTGGTCACGGTCTGGTCGGTTCCCCACCAAATTCAGTCGGGGCAGTTGGTTCCGCCACCATGTTTGGTTTGGTCGGTCATGGTCTCCTCCACGATCGAAACTGATTGACTAAATCGTTGCTCAGCCCTAGGAGGTATCATCATCCTTTTTTTATGACTTCTTTGAAAGATTGAGATTTGTCTCAGCCAAATGCCTTTCATACATGTAATTGGTGATAGGTATCATTATTGGTGCTGAAATTTCTGATTAAATGCCTATAAAAGTTTTCCAACACATGAAAACTTTGAACTTGATGTAATGTAGTAGGGCTGGCCATTCCTCAACAGCTTTAACTGTTTCCTTTTCAACTTTAAGACTTTTAGAGTTAATATTAAGGCTCCAATATGCAACACATTGTGTTGTTAATGGAAAATTTTTTAAAGTTGTTATAGAGCTTTTCTTGGCAAATAACTCTAGTAATTTGTAGATTGGAATCTGTTCCTCCTTACTAGCATTCTATTGAGATGTCTAATAATGAAGAAACAACCAGCAAGAGGCTGAAATACTTAAAGATGGAGCATCCTTTTAGCAGCCTTCAAAAGTGTTTAAAATGTGAGCTAAGGTTGGTTCTAATACCCAAAACTTAGTTGAATACAAGTTTTAATAGATGTTTCTTTAAGTTAAATTTTCTTATTTGATCACCCTTGATATTAGTTGACTATGTCTTAATTTTACATTTCTAAAGTTTCCTACCTGATAACCGTTCAGAATCCTAGATACTATTCCATAAAATCCTAACTACCCTGGCTGTCCTCCTACCAACAAGCGAGCCAGTTTTCTGCATACAGAAGTTCACACCTTGTACAAATATTGATATAGGAACTTATCTTTGATGTAATGTATGATATGAGCCTAAGAGGTGACTCTAAACTGGTAAGAAGCATGAGAAGGCCGGGAAAATCTTAAATTGAAGGATCTTAGATATGAGTTGTAAATATGTTGTACACAGTTATAAACTGCCAGCACAAAATTTCTTTAGTTAGCTGGAATGCTAAGGGTTTTAATCAGATTACAGACTAATAATGCCATGAGCACTCAAAGATAATTCATAATGAAGTTTCATATTGTCAAGGCACAATATAAGAAAGTACAAGTGCATTGTATAATGTCTCTGAAACAAGAATGCATTGACTGAAAACCTTCTAACACAAATTGTGATGAGTAGTCCTTGAAGATGTAATCCTTCATTGGAAAAGGTATTGTCTGTTTTCTTTTTTGTGTGTATGTGTGGGGGGTGGGGGGGTGGTTGTAAATGAGCCAGAGTTAAAATGTTAACGGTTTTATTCATGTATGAGGTGTTTAAATTCATATTATGCAGTGTACCTTTATACTTTTCCCATAAGTGCTAAAGTACCTCCCTGATTTTCTTCATTGTAAAATACCAAGTATAGATAGTATTCTGAGGGGAAATTTTGGTTTAATTGCTGTATCTCTGTGCTTATGCACATTGATTGGTTAAATATACCAGCACAGGTTAGCAGGCTATTGATGCATTTGCAATTAATTGGTTATGACTGTTTCTTCTTTGTTTCTAATCATTTTCTAGTATATTTGTTATGAGCCGAGCTTGGTAGTTACTGGTTTAGCAGAGTCTGTTGGTAGACTTGTTATTCTTCATTGAAAACTCTTACATGTTAGTTCTTGTCTTCTTCTCGCATTTTCCCTTTTGATTTTTATGGAAATATGAGTTTCTTGGGATGTTGCAAACCATTTGCAATATTGAGGAAGTTTCATATGTTTGCTTTATATTGGCTCATACATGACAAAAAATCCTGTAGGTTTAGCCCTGATCCAGAAACTTCTATGGGCCTAGTGCAGCATGAAGGTGGGCCCTGTGGTGTCTTAGCAACCATTCAAGTAATTCCTTCATTTCTCAGTTATATGAGTTTCTTGCAGCATGCAGCATGTGAATTGCTAATTAATTGTTTTATTCCATGTGAAATTCCTAATGTGTTCAACAATTATATGTTTTTCTTATGTTGCACCAGAACTTACTTACATTATATCTTCTGAGTGTTCTAATTTTCTACACTGACACTAATAAACTCACTAAAATTTGTTAAGAACGTTATTTCAGTGGGATAGCTTGTTTTATAATTGTTAGTAGTTAATAGAGTAATCATATTATTGAATGGTGTTTAAATATGTTATGGAAAATTGTATCCATTTTAACTATAATTACTTGAGTCTAAACTTGTAAGATTTTAAACTGTTATTTTTGCCATTGCTGCACTTTTCTTATTTGTTGTGCAACTGACATAGGTGATTAATTGCTAAGAAAAATTCTCAGTAGATGTTGAGTTAATGGTGTAATTGGATATTTGCTAGGTTGTTTCTTAGCCTAAATCTTATGAATGGCCTCCTCCTTAAATAGCCTTACAACATTTTTGTTTGTTCTGTTGTTTATCTCATGAGAGTATTAGTACTCTTATTGCTGACAATACCATCTATCTGTCTGTACAGGCATTTGTGCTCAAGCATCTTCTTTTCTTTCCGGATGAATTAGTTAAAGTTTCACCAAACATACCACAGAATTTGAGTTCCAGGAGATCATCCAAAAATCAATATGTTGCGTTAAATAATTTTGCTGCGTTTACTGAAGATGCAAAAGCAAGGTGATTAATTTTGTACTGTAAATTGTGCAATATATGCTAAACCATGCAAAGGCACATGCTTTTATTTGCATTTCGAAGTTTTATAGCTTTATATTTCATGTAAAAAAACAGGGGTTCAACTGTTCAGGCAGTATTAGTTGTGTTATCCAACAATGTTAATTCTTTTCCTGCAGATTGGCATATTTGTTTTTGTTATATTAAACTTGTAATTGTCACTCACGTGTGTTCCTTTTTATTGGATTTCTCAGGAATTCAGTTCAATATGCTTTTATGCTTGTGAAATTTTTGTTTGTGATTAGAAAATCAGAGAAAAGTGTGGATTCTTGATCTTGACCGGAGCAGTCAAGTTGCATTTGCAATTTCTTTTTGTATGCGTGTTTGCAGAGGCACAAACACACAGGCACATTTGCATATGTAAAATGGGCGAATGGGCCATGGGGCATATTTGAATATTTTCTTAGTGTTTTGATTTAAGGTTTTAGCTCAATTTTAGAAATGATCATCCAAGAATATCAAGATCTGAAGTAATGTGAAATCTTGTGACAAATCTTAATGGATATTCATGATTGTTTGTCATGTGGACTGGTATTGCTCTCTGTCATGTTTTACTTCATTTCTGGAATAATCAATTTGAACGGATATTTGTTGTTCTTTAAAAGTTTTGCAGCTGCTTTGCAATGCATTAATTGTTTGTTCTGTTATCTATTATTAAATTTAATTTTGTTCTGTCTACAGAGCCCTGGTTAAAAGTATGGGTGAGATATTGTTTTTATGTGGAACTAATAAAAGAGCTGTAATTGCAACTTTGAGCGCTATTGGCTATGGCATTGAAGGATCTGAAGACAGTCCAAAGGATGTGGTTAGTGGAATTAGGTTAACTTGAATTGTTGTTATTATGTTAGTAATTTTGTGTGTATATCGTTTTATCTGTTCTTATTTGCTGATGAGTGTTCCATCTATCTTACAGATCATTGCGCAAGCACTTGAAGGTCTTTCAATTGAAACACCTTCTGATTTGCAGAAAGTTTTAAGAGTTTACACATACACAACACCAGCAAGTGCCTTTAAGAGGCTCGAAGCAATGATTCCTGTTTTTCAAAGTCGCATGGGAGCATTGTTATTCCTTATCTCTGCATTACTTTCTCGAGGATTGGTAGGTTTGTTTGATTTAAGACTTGAAGAATCCCATTTTGTCTTTATTTATGCGTCAATGTTTCAACAGCTATACAATGATCTCACTTTCTCTCTCGCTCACTTTTATTATTGTTTTCTTAAATGTTAAGAACAAGCATTATCTGTATGTCGAGATTGTTTTGTTTTCTTAAAAACAATATCTGTGTATCCAAATTTTATCTAGGACTGGGTTCAAGCTGACCGGGATGATCCCAGCCTTCCTCTAGTAACTGCACCGTTTGGGCATGCTTCTCAGGTACATAAAATTGCATACGTCCATTCAATGGATGGGGCTTTGATATCTTAAATTTGGTACTTACATTATTAAGCCTCTGTATTGCTATCTTTGATGAGTTTTCGCTATGTAGCTGTATTTGATGCAAAAATTATTTCAGGAAATTGTGAACCTATTGCTCTGTGGGCAAGCTGTTCCAAATGTTTTTGATGGAAGGATGGATTTAGGTGGCGGCATGTTTTTGAAGGGTATATCTACAAGTGTGGAAGTTGGATTCCTCACGCTCCTAGAATCCCTTAATTTCTGTAAGGTTGGCCAAAATCTAAAATGCCCAAAATGGCCAATATGGGTTGTTGGGAGTGAGTCCCATTATACGGTGCTATTTGCTCTGGATACAGCTGTTCAAGATGAGAATGAACTGGAAGAAAGGGAATCACTGATCCGGAAAGCTTTTGATGCCCAAGATCAGAGTGGGGGTGGTGGCTTCATTAGTGTGGAAGGTTTCCATCAGGTCCTCAGGGAGACGACTATCAGACTTCCATCAGAGAAACTTGATAGCCTTTGCAGCTCGGGCTTCATTGTGTGGAGTGAGTTCTGGCAGGTTATTTTGGACTTAGACAAGAGCTTGGGGGGTTTAAAGGATTCAACTGGTCAGATGGGTAGAAAGATATTTGATCTTTACCATTTTAATGGGATTGCAAAATCAGATTTGAATGGCAGCCAAGCCACATCTGGAGGTGAGACTCCAATACAAAGACCCAGGCTTACAAAGTTGAGGGTGTCAGTGCCCCCAAGGTGGACACCAGAGGAATTCATGGCGGATGTAGCAGTTCCATCTGGTGCTGCGGGGAGTGAATCAAGTGGGAAAGACACTGAAGTGGCTAAACCTGAACCTCCTCAGCATGCACCGTTGGTGGATTGCATTAGAACGCGCTGGCCTCGTGCCGTTTGTAATTGGGCGGGGGATCCCCCTAGTATAGTCTGAATGTATATGAATCATGTCAGAGATCCCTTTGGGGCCCTTGGTGGTGGGACTTGTGGAACATGGTGCTCGAAATTGGAAAGCAAAATTCAAAAAAAAAAAAAAAAGAAAAAAAAAAAAAGGAAAGAAAAGCCGCTAGCGGTAAACCTGGTTGGTTGGTTCGCG
Organism: Theobroma grandiflorum; assembly: GCA_036013995.1. Lineage (NCBI taxonomy): Eukaryota > Viridiplantae > Streptophyta > Magnoliopsida > Malvales > Malvaceae > Theobroma > Theobroma grandiflorum. The sequence continues at coordinate 15,799,249 of CP142126.1, forward strand.
CACAACTTTGGGCAAATGAGAGAAGAGGTTATTTTTTCTGGTTTTGTTTGTTCAGCTTATGTGCATGTCCATTTCTGTTGTGTATTTGCCTTAGCATTGACATTCTAATTCAATTTTCATATGCTAAATGCTGAAGGAAAAGGATTATATAAAATCTATTTGGTCAATGAAATCTGCATTCATTCATATTTGCCTTTGCTATAGAAAAATAAGCCTTTTCCCAAGGTGTGAATTTTGCGAAATTTTTATCTTTAAAAACCTGCTTAGTAATCTAAAAATAATTTGTTTAGAAAATATGGGTAAAATAATTTACAAGAGAATTTGATATTTTCTGATATTAGAATAAGTTGCCAAAAAATTTTTTTTATTGTTTGAGTTATCTTGTGAAAAATATAAATATTTCATAAAAATATTTTCTCAAAAAATTATTATTTTTATTATTTGGATAATATAATAAAATATATTTTTTAATTTAAAAAGATTAATATTATTTAATTAATTTCTATAATAATAATTTTAAAATCAGGTATAATTTTCTTTTGCTCAATAAGTTGTGAATTTATTAAGAATAAAAGTCTGTTAAAGCCATTTAATAGTTGTACGTACTGATATTTGAGTTATGGTCAATGGGCACACATTTTGTAGTACTTGAAATCTTTTTATTGGGAAATGTCATATATTCAAGATGATTTTCTTTTTTTTAAAAAAAAAGTGTCATATAAAAATTTGAAAAAAAAAACTCGAAACTCAAAAATAACTTGGTGGACTTATCTTATTTCAATATTCAAGTTCTATTTGACATCTATAATATTATAAAATTATAAGATACAAACAAAATCAAATCAAAAGGAAATTGTGAAAAATGGGTCCCGTAGTAAGGGCACTTTAAAAATGATCGTCCCTATAATTTTAATTGTTTGTAGATAATTTTTGACAAGACTTGACAAGAATACCCTTTAAACCAATTAATCTAAATGAAGGAGGTGCGTCTCGGTTTCTTTCTCCTCTCCCGCCATTCAGATTAAAATTTCAAAATTAAATTTTGATTTAGCTATCCTTCCGTCCAGCTCTCCAAGGTCATTAGGGTATATATCTCACCGTCTAGCTGTCGTCATCGAGGTCTATAACGCCAACAAACTTTCTGAGGATCCTAAAGTGCGGAGATGGAATCAATGTATGTGTTATGGGTTCTTGGGTTTATTTATGGTTATTCATAGAACGCAATAGTTGAAGGGTAAATTGTATGAGTTTGAAAACTTAAATCTGGCCGGGAGTAACGAAAATCAATCAGTTTATAGTTGATGCGTGAATATTTGTTAGGCATCGTGTCACTGGATATTAAAGTGTGTGATTGGATATTAAGAATCTTAACCTGTTTAATGGGTAAATTATATGAGTTCGGAAACTTAAATCTAGCTTCGAGTAGTGAAATCAATTAGTTTATAGGCGATGCGTGAATAGTTGTTAGGTATTGCGTCACTGGATATTAGGGTCTGTGACTGGATATTAGTAATCGTAATATGTTTATTTGGCATTAGGTGCCTGAATATTACGTGATTGAATATTTGTTGAGCATTGCGTGACTTGTTTGTATGCATTACGTGACTGAATAATGCATGGTTGGATATTAGGTAATATTACGTAATACTCAGTCACGTAATGCCTACAAACAAGTCACACAATGCTCAATTCACGTAATATTCAGGAACCTAATGCTATATGTCAACATAACTAGTCACGTAGTGAAGTCACCTAATACATAACAACATGTCACGCTATATGTCAACACCAGTCACGCAAATCCTAAAAACTAGTATCCAAAAGCCTTAAAACTAGAGATAAATTGCAGAAACTAGTCACACACCAGCACTCTCGTAGTACCTAATAATAAGTCACTCGATACCTAATATGCACCTACGTTATGCCAACATAACCATCCAAGTTCTGTCCCAACGTCCCGCAATACATAACAACAGGTCACCATATACATACAATCCACTCACACAATGTCTTGCATGAAAATTTGCATTGCACAATTCACGCAGCGCGTATAACCCAGTCTCTCAATACTTAATAATAGTTCATGCAATGCCTAACATCCACTCACGCAATTATTCTGCATAATATTATAACTTAAACGAAGATAATAAAAAAAGACATGACCATAAGAAAATATATGCTCAAAGAAAATTTCTTAAAATTTTATTAATATTAAGATTCTCCAAAATACAAGAAAAAGGAAATGATGCAAAAAACTTTATTTTTTTCATCATCTCCTTCTGCTTCATTTTCTTGTACTTACTTTTATTGTACTTCCTCTTCATCCTTTTGTACTCCCTTTTTCCTCTTCCTGTACTCCATCATCCTCACCCTAACTGTATTAAGTTAGTGTATTCCAACATATATTTTCTTATATGCTCAAATACACTAACTTAATACAGTTAGGATGGGGAAGATAGAGTACAAGAAGAGGAAGAAAGAATACAGGAGGAAAAAGAAGAAGAGGGAATACAGAAGAAGGAAGAGGAAGTACAATTAGAGGAAGTACAAGAAGAGGAAGGAGAAAGAGATGATGGAAAAAATAATTATATAATGAACCATTGTTCATTTCTTCTTAAGTTCATCTACTATGTCATATATTTGGGTGAGAATCTTCTTATTGGCCAGGATGTCAGCCTCTAGCGCAAAAGTCCTGGTCAGGCCATAAGTTAGTTGACGAAAGCACGCATTTCTTGCTAGAATATCTCCAGCTGATCCTTGGGAGGCACCTCCTCCTACTAGGAGGTTGCCTCTTCGCCAATATCCTGGCTTGGATCCGCATACGCCATTTGACTTTTTAAATTATCTTAGATTATTTAAGATAATTGAATTTGATTAAAATGCTTACTGGTTCCTTGTATTTATAAGTATGAATGATGACTCTTCGTGTGCTACACCCATATCCTCATATAAGTGCAACTAAGGGGGGCTGTACCTATTCGGCCTGAAGTTTCATCTCCTCATCTTTATCTACCTCTTAAAACCAAAAGTCAAGCCAAACATCATAACAGGTATGGCGTTTCATCTCCTCATCTTATCTATCTCTTAAAACGAAAAGCCAGGCTAAACATCATTAATTAAGAGCTAGATAAGATGAAGAGATGAAAAGCCAGGTCAAACAGGTACAGCCTCCCCAATTCAGCCCCTCTTAATTGCACTTATATAAGGATTTGTGTGTAGCAAACGAAAAGTCATCATTCATGCCTATAAATAAAGGGAACCATTAACCATTTGAGTCAAATTCAATTATCTTAACATTCTCAAATAATTGAAAATGGCCTCTAGAAAAGCTACAGAAGAGACTGGTCATGGGGAGGGGGGGGGGGGGGGGGCAGCCTCTAAGGAGGATGTAGGGGCCTTGAGGGACCAGCATGAGATTTTCGAGCAGGAGATGTGCGTCTTCTTCGACAGGCTGATGGAGAGGGCTCATGACTTGGAAACTGCGATCCTGTTCAATAAAAATATGCTCGCTGAGATAGAGGAACAAGTAGATGAACTTAGGAAGAAATGAACCAATGTTCATTTTTTTGTTTTGTTTTGTAGTGTCTTCTTTGTCTTATTATTTTATAATTAATAAAATTTTAAAAATTTTTATTCATTTCTTTAAGTAGATATTTTCTTATGGTTCTTATATATTATCTTTGTTTAAGTTATATTATGCTGAATAACTATGTGAGTAGATGTTAGGCATTGCGTGAGCTATTATTAGGTATTGGGAGACTAGGTTATATGTGCTGTGTGAATTGTTTTTACATATCTTTTGTCGAGACATTGTGTGAGTGGTTTGTTTGTATATGGTGATGTGTTGTTATGTATTGCGTGACGTTGGGGCATTACGTGGAAGGTTATGTTGGTATAAGCCATAAAGTGAGTGGATATTAGGCATCGACTGACGTATTATTGCATTGTGGAGAGACTACTGGTGCGTAAATGGGTTGTGTAATTTATCTCTTGTTTTGAGGCTTATGGTTTTGAAATATTGCATTACTGGTTTTGATATAGTGCGTGACCTGTTGTTAAGTATTGTGTGACATTGGTCCATTACGTGACTGGTTATGTTGGCATGAGTGAGTGGATATTACGCATTGAGTGACTTATTATTAGGTATTGCGAGACTGGTGTTGCGAAACTTATGCAATTCACATATTGTTTTGAGGTTCTTGTTCACTATTTTTCAGGGTTTGTGTGATTGGTTTTTATACATTGTGTGACATTGGGCTAGTACGTGACTAGCCTAATATAATTGATTGACTTATTCTTAGGGTTCAATGAGACTGGCCGTGCGTGACTGACTTGTGCAATTTATCTCGTTTTGATGCTTTGGGTCACTAGTTTTTTGACATTGCGTGACTGGTTTTTATATATATCATGACATGTTGTTAAGTATTGCGTGACGTTGGGCTATTACGTGACTCATTATGTTGGCATAATGTGAGTTAGTGGATATTACACATCGAGTGACTTATTATTAGGTATTTCGAGACTGCTGCTGCGTGACTTCTGCAATTCACATCTTGTTTGGAGGCTTTTGTTCATTGCTTTTTAGGCGTTGCATGAATGTGTATTATACATTGCAACACTTATTCTGTTAAATTTCATCTGCCGGCCAAATGTGACTTAGGCATTGCCTAAGTTGTTTTTTATGCATTAAAGGGAAATTTTTTTTAAAAAAATTGACTGATTGTGACACTTATTTTTTGACAAATTTCAGTAGCCTGCCAAATATGAAGGTTATGATTACATACAGTGGTCAGTGGGTCGATGACAGTTACAAGGGTGGTGATACACGGGTGAGGGTTGTTGGGAGTGATTTGTCATTATCGGGCTTAGTGAAGCTAGTTGAAGAGGTTGTTAGGGTCGACGCACATAATAATGAAATTGATTTACATGCATCTTTAAGACATGCTGCAAGGGTTTCCCGCATAGTTATCAGGGATGATGAAGATGTAGTAAGTATTCTGCGCGATGAGAGGGCGGTTGCTATGTTTGTGACAATTAAGGTAGGAAATCCAAACGATATTTGACATGAACATGGTATCCAACATAGTCATCGCCTACAACAGAATGGTAATTATTCTGACATACCACAACATGCATTTCCTAACATACAACCATGGCAATCACGTTTGATTAGTCGTCAAGAGTTTGAGTAGGCCAGCACACACATGAGGTGTTTGCAAATGATGTATGCATAATTCATATCAGAATGTGCATTGGACGAAGTTCATGGTACATTGCAACAAACGCATTTGTCAAATAGAAATTCAGTTGGTCCATCGGCATTCGCAAAGGACACTGTGATGGTTGTGAGTGATGACGATGCATTTGATGAGATTGAAGATGATGTTGAAGAGGATGACACGGCAGATACACACGATGACTTGCATGATGACTATGAAGATGATTACGTTGCCAGAGATTATGCATGTTCAGATGACGGCAGGGGTGAGCACATTTACATTCTATGGTGCAATCATGTAGATGGCAGCACAAGGCATGCCATAACTGTTGCATTAGAAAAGGTGCAGTTCGAAAACCATGCTACAACTGTTACGTTAGAAGGGGTTTAGTTCGAAGACCATGCCACAACAGTTGAATTAGAAGATGTTGAGCGTACCGAGCCTATTTACGATGACGGCATCGCACTTGAGAATGGCATTCGTTTGCCAGGTGACTGTGATCAAGAGAGGGTAAATACAAGGGTATCTTGTCAATGGATCATTTTCGGGGTAGATATGATATCTTTCCAAACAGTTGCGACTGAGGAATCTGGATCACACGATGACCACTTATATCGTGGACAAATGTTTCGATCAAAGGCCGATTTGAAACGTGCTTTGAGCATGTTGGCAATAAAAGTGCATTTTTAGCTTAAAGTTAGAAAGTCAAGCCACGCTCGTTTTGAGGTGGGTTGTAAGGAGAAGGCATGCAAGTTTGTTTTGCGTGCAACGAAGTTGCCTGAGGGAGATTATTGGCAAGTTCGGATGTTGCATAAGGTACACACGTGTACTATTGATGGTTTGCAATGTGGATACCGAACTGTGAGCGCGAGGGTAATTTGTGAGCTTATCTCAACCAGGCTGCAAGGAAATTATGTAACCCCATTGAGATCTAAGGAAATAATGGAAGAGATGAATCACACGTTGGGATTGCAATGCCTTTATAGAAAGGCTTGGCAAGCGAAGGAGTATGCCTAAAATCTTGTGTTCGGTCCCGCCGGAAGAGTCTTTCCAACTCCTCCCTTCATATTTCTATATGTTGGAACGTAAAAATCCTGATACTCTCACTAGTGTCGCTACCAATGGGGAACAACGATTCAAATATTGCTTTTGGGCATACAGGTCATATATACGGGGGTTCCGTTCTATAATGCAGCCTATAGTTGCTATCGATGTCACACATCTAAAAGGCAAATTCAATGGTATTTTGTTTGTTGCGGTTTGCAAAGATGTGAATGAGCATATATATCTAGTTGCATTTGGCATTGGCCACGTGGAGGACGAAGAGTCTTGGTTGTGGTTTCTTAACCAATTGCGTCATGCAATTGGTTGTCCCGAAAATGCAATGTTAATTTCTGTCCAGCATCTTGCGATTAAGAAAGCAGTTGAGAATGTGTACAATGATGCTCATCAAGGGCTATGCAGTTACCATTTAGGGAAAAATGTTAAAAACTTGTTCAAGTGCAAAGATGTTGCTGCCATTTTCACTTTGGTTGCCAACTGCTATTGGTTGTCTGATTTTAACATACACATGATTGAGCAGAAACAGATTTGCAAACCTGCTTATGACCGGCTTATGAGAATAGGCCCTGAGAAATGGGCATTTGCACGGTTATCGGCAAGGCGATACAAGCTGATGACATCCAACATTGCGAAGTGTATTAACTCCTGCCTCAAGCATGTAAGGAAAATGCCAATAATCGTCTTGATCAAGTGCATCAGAGGCACGTTTCAACATTAGTTCCATGACCGGTATAACGAGGCATTGAATATGACCATGCCCCTCAGCCCTTGGGCTATCGATCTGTTGAACAAGCGGTTGAATGCAGCATGTCACTTTTCCATCCAACCAATCGATCTGGTGGAGTTCCAAGTTATAAGCAGGAATAAAGATGCAGTCGTCAACTTATGCAGGAAGACATGTTCATGCAGTGAGTTCCAGAGTGATCTACTCCCCTACACGCATACAATGGCGACAATAAGGTATGAATAATCATGTTTTCTTATTTAGTGCATTATGAATTGAATTTTTACATGTTTACATTGTTACCTAATTGTGATTTCATTGCCTTCACAGTAAGTGCAATTGTTCACCCATTAAATTCTCCTCGCACTATTACAATATTAGCTATTGGGTGGAAAGATATGTAGTTCCCATTAAATTATCGTTTTGCCATCAACCTGGTGAGGTCAAGTGGGAAGACTTATGAGGAAGAAAATTCCATCGGCTGGGGAAGGCAGTCGTCGACGTAGAGGTTTATAATGCAAGAGTTATGGTCATAATAGACAAAATTGCTGGCGCCGTTTGCAGGTCCATCCATAATCAGGGAAACATCATCTTCTCAACCTCCGAATAGATGACGATGACGACAGAAGGCATGTTCAATTTGCAGACTACCCAGGCACACACGAAACACCTATCTAATACGGATAACAAACTGTGAGAACGTTACAAGTGTCATACCTGAAGATTGTGGAACTTCAAACATCATTGTTAGGGATTGTTTCGAACTGTTTCGAAATGGCCATTGACATTTCCATTGCATAATGATATTTGAATTTGAGTTTGCCAAAGTCTGGAGGTGATACTCTGACTTTTGACTAAAGCCAGCAATAAGATGATATTGTCAGATCATCAAATGCCTTGTACTCATTCATAATTGATGATAATTTTTGTATCTTTGTAAACAATTAAATTCTTATTTCAAATATACTAATAATAATTATATTTGCCTTATTGATTTTGGCTGCCTACTTCATATTTTTTGCTAGGAAAAAGTGTATAATAATAGCATTGACTACTCACAGAACTAGTCACAAATTGAATTTAGCCACACCATGCATAGTCATACAGTATGGAATGTAAATTGTGTTATCCTTCGACAACATATATGAATACTAAAATCAACAATGTCAGTCTACATTTTGACAATTGTGAAGACAATACATGCATAGTCGTTTTGGTGAAACCAAATAGCTTCAATATACATAAGGATATTATAGGCAATTTTCAAACGATGTTGCGAACTAATATCCCAAAACGTTGCGCGATGTAATCCTCTTACTACTTATCACTTCCCCCGATTAAACCAAATGTTGTGAAGTGCTATTCTTAACAATCACATTCCTATTAATATGCCTTCACAACGAAATTGGCATTGAAACCGAGCTTGTTTTCTCTCCTGAAATCTTAAATACCCTAAGCCCTAACCCTTAATTAAACGAAAGTCTTATCCAAAAATATCGTATACCTTTCTATACTCCTAAGATCAACCAGTGAACCTCAACCATCTTGCACTGTCCAAAGCAATGGCCGCATCTTCCATCAGACCCAATGTTGGTGACAATGGTGATCGAATTATGGGTGATGATGAATACTCAACCTTACGGTCAAAGAGGAAATGGAGACTAGCCGTTGAACTGCCTGCTGCACCAATTGCACCCTCAATTGAAACGGGTATTGGCCTGTCCTTTGGGTTACGGTTTAGAGACGACGCACATGCTACTAGATATCTAGCAATAGAGAATGCCATCATATCCTGCGGGAAAGTGGTAGATTGGGAAAGCTTGTAAGAAAACATCGAACTTGAGACTTACTTAGAATAATTTTTTTACGTCGGTAAACTTAAAGGTCTAAGTACCTTTCCACATCATGATTATAACTCGATTTTTGTTAGGAAATTTTACTCCAGCATACGCCGGAATAGAGATGGATATGTTTTGAACGTGTATTTGGCTGGAATAAAGTTTATAGTTACACCCTATGATATTGGGAATCTCTTGAAAACGGAGTACAAACAGGGAAAGGATGGAATTCCCCCATTTTATTCGTCGTCCGCTATGTGGGCCCACATGACTGGCAGAACAGAACCATACATGGCAATTTCATGTTCTGCTCGTCATTTGGAACATGCATCCATGAGGCTGATGCATAATTTTCTTGCGTCCACAATACAGGGAAGGATAACTCGTTTAAAACGTGTTACCCCTAAGGACCTGTGACTGATTGAGGCAATATCCTTCACCTATGGCGTTAATATTGCAAAATATATGATCCTCAGAATGAGAGATGTTGCCATAGGGGATGAAATGACCCTTCCATATGGAAACATCATATCGGCTCTAGTTAAGAGAAAAGGTGTATGGAGTAACAGATATCTAGCCGATTCGACCAGTCCCAAGCCTCGTAAGGTCTCATATTGATGGCTCGTGAAAAAGGGATATGACTTGAGTCAAACATACGAAGCTCATCTCGCCCATGGTACTCCATCCACTAGTCCTTCTACAGTCAATCCAGAACCTGTTACCAATGACATTATGTATAATATGCTTGCCAAGATTGAAGATAAACTGGATCACCAAACTGCTAGCCTACAGACATTGGAATTGAGGGTACATAATGTAGAGAATCTTCTACAACAAAGAACAGATACAACTAATCAACCAGCATCTTGGGAAGGCACTTCCAATCACTGAGTCGAGCATAGCAGTTAGGAATTCATATTAATCCATTCCATTCATGGATTAACTACCTCACGGATACTGTAATTTGTTTGATTAATTTGTTTATTAAAGTATTTATGTTATATTCTTTTTGAGAATTCCTGAACATGTGCTTTCACTTTCATGTGTTTAGGGTAACTTTTGTTCGATTGTTTAGGCTAATCAAGTAGATATTTTGATATCATGGTTCTTCCAGTTGGGTTATGGTTTGATATTGTCCATTGCAATAGGCTGAAATGTCTTCAGAAAACATGGCACACAATAAAGGGCATTAGATAAACAAAAGACAATAATTTGTTTGGAACAAACACAACTAAAAGCATGCCAAGCAGCAATAGGTCAATGTTTCCATTTCATCAATTTATATTTTAGAGTAACTCCATACAAATATCTTTAACTATAGCCAAAATCTTATGCACAGTTTGACTTGGAATTTAACATTCCAATCACTAAGTAATAGAGCATGCAATAAGAGCTCATGATGGTGGTTGGAATTGAGAGCGAAATAGAACCTTCAACTGTTGTTGGCCCTGCAACAGCTCATAATTCTGCGCCTCCAACAATTCCATTCGAGCATTCAACCTAGAGTTTATTGTTTCCTGATAATTCTATTTTATAGAATTATTTTATTCCAATTTTGTTATTAAATTGTAGCTAAGTCCTTAGTTTTTAATTGTAATTTACTTAATTTTTAGTTATTTTTATATTTAGTTTATTTTTAAGTAAGTTATTTAATTTTATGTTATTTCCTTTAATTTGGTTAATATTTATTAGTTTTTATATTTTTGGTAGGACCTAAAGTCATTGGGTTTAATTTTGGAAAGTAAGGTGCTGAAAGATCCAAAAATCTGCTTGCATATACTTCAGTGTTTTAGCCATATCTCGAGTTACAGAACTCCAATTGCTGCGATTCTTGGACCATTGGAAAGCTAAGAGATAGAGCTACAACTTTCATGAAGATTACTTTGCCCAGTTATGCCTCGAAGATAGAGAAAATCGCATTGCAAAGTTACTGGACGTACTGTGCCGGGAATGGAAATTTGTAAAGATTGTTAAGTGATTTTTGGGCCTCTCATTATGTTTTAAGCCCAATTAAACCCTAGGTCAACTTGGAGAAATTTAGGTTAAGTTTGTATTATAAATAGGATGTTTTGGAAGAACTTAAAGAGGGGGGGAAGAACAGAGAGAACCGTTGGAGATTCAAGAAGCTAGAAGTTGAAGCGGAAACCCGGAGATCAAAGCTGCAATTATTTTGTTTTCTTCTTTAGCTTTTATTCTTCTTGTTATTTTCAATGGTTGAACTTTATACAATGTTATTTGATTTTACAATTATGAGTAGTTAATTTTCTTTTTCTAGGATTGCAATTGAACTCACATGTAGTCTAAGTTTTTAATCTTTTTCTTACTTATTTTTAATGGGAATTGAATTGTTTATTTCAATTTGTTCTTAATGCTTTTAATTGCCTGATCACCAATTAAATTGATTTAGGAACCTAAACAAACTTGGGAGAGGGAGTTTAGAGTAGACTAAAATTGGAATAGCATATGATCATGTTAAATGATTTGCGTATAGGATAGGGATATACCTATAGGCCATATGTAGCCAGATTAGAGCCTGAACTTAATGAGTCTGTTTTAATTTCAAATCACATAGGGATATGATGTTTTGGTTAAAATAGATATTTTTATAGGACGAGTCGGGAGACCCTTATAAATAATTTAGGACTCTAGGTTAGCAATTCAACCCATTGAAATAAGTTAAGAATGAGAGGTAAAATTTAGATGAAGTGTGAGGGATATTGTAATCCTAGGCTTGTTTAATTTGATATTTTCTCCAATTATTACTATTTTGATTTTTTGTTAGATTAAATTTTAGTTTATTAGTTTTATTTAATCACTTAATTTAGATTATTTGGATAAAATTAAATTGTTTTAATTTTAGTAATTAGTAAAGTTTTAGATCAATTCTCCGTGGGATCGATACTCTACTTGCTGATATACTGTCTATTCGATACGTATACTTGCGTAGTGGATTTTTAACTGACAAGTTTTTGGCGCCGTTGCCGGGGAATTGTTTCTAGAATTTTTACTAATACTAATACCAAGCAAATTTAGTTTTAATTCAAATTTTTTTTTATTTTATTTTCAGGTGCTTTTGGTTGAGGTGATGAATTATTGTAACTATCAGTGGACATCTGAACAATTTGTGCGTAAGAGGGTTGCTAGTGATTTTGAATTGGCCATCAATGCTTTAGCAGTTGAAGTAGATGCTTTGTCTCAAAAAATTGACACTTGGGGTGTTAATGGTTTTCAAAATCCTTTTGTGGCATGCGAGCTTTGTGGAGATAAGCATTCAAGTGATTGTTGTCCAACTTATTATGAATCAATGCAATTTGATGGAAGCTTCAATGGGCAGCAAAACAATTCGTATTCTAACAGTTATAACTCATGGTGGAATCACCCAAATTTTTCATGGAGTAATGATCAGGGTCCTACGTATTTATCACAGCCTATTTTCCAACATGATTTCGAATCACAAGTTAGAGCCCCTATTGTTGAGAAGAAGCTAACTTTGGAGGATATGTTAATGCAATTCATGACAAAGAATGATGCCATCATTCAGAGTCAATATGCCATCCTTCAGAGTCGAGCAGAATCAATCCGAAATCTTGAGACTCAAGTGGGCCAACTTGTCGATTACATCAACAATATGCCTCAAGAAATTTTACCAAATGACATTGAGCCTAATCCTAGAAAAGAAGAATATGGTAAGTGTCTTGATGAGGTAAACGGCAAGAATTTGGTAGATGATGGAGATAAAGTAGATCAAGGAAATACTTTTAGCAATGAAGTTCAAGATGAAAAAATTAAGCAAGAGGAGAAAGTATCTACACCATCACAAGGCAAGCCATATGTACCTCTCATTCCTTTTCTAGATATAGTTGATAAGTTACCTAAGGAGGCTATTGATATGGAAAATTCAAATAAGTTTCTTGAAACTTGTTTGGTTCAAGATGCAACAACCAAGGACCCGAATGAAGAACTTACAAATGTTGCATATGTTTTGAAAGCTACACCGAAAGTGCATTATCCAAGTAGAACTCAATTTAAGAAGTTGGGTAAAAGTCAGCCTATTCCACCATCTTGGGTTGAGCAAGCACCAAATCTTGAGTTAAAGCCACTACAACCTCATCTTAGGAGGAGACTACTTTCACACCTCAAACTTTTTCCATGCAAACTCAAACCTCCTTAAAGGGTGAAGGAAGACCTCAACCAAAGTCAAGCTAATGACTATAAACGAGCGCTTTTTGGGACGCAACCCAAGTTTCTCAACTTTATTTATTTTCGTTCTTTTTTATTTCATGAGTTTTTATTTTATTTTATTTTATTTTATTTTATTTTATTATTTAGTAGTTGTTTTTATTATTTATTCTAATTTTTTTTTCCTTTTGCAGGTAATTGGTTTTCAAAAAAAAAAATTCAAAAAAAAAAATTTCAAAAAAAAAAAAAAATTTTCAAAAAAAAAAAAAAAAAAAAAGGTATGAGAGCCGCGGCTCTCAATTGAGAGCCGCGGCCCTCACATGTGCTGCCCACGCAGCACATCCAGGAGAATTCAATTTTTTTTTTTTCATCCTTTATTTTATTTTATTTTATTTTCCTTCTCCTTTTCAGCCACACCATTTTTTTTATTTTTTTTAATTTCTTCTTTCTTTTGTCTTTTCCAAAGTCCCATTTTTTTTTTACTTTTATTTTTTTTTTCTCTTTCTAATGTCTTTTAGCCATCCCATCCCAACTTTATTTATTATTTTGATTCTCTTTCTTCTATCTTTAGTCGCACAATCTACATTTTTCTTTATTTTATTTTCTACTCCTTTCTTTTGTCTTTTAGCTCCATCATTCCCCCTTTATCCTAATTTTATTTATTTCTTTTATTTCTTACCTTCTCCAACCCCAACGCACAAGCTTTGTGTCATTTATTTTATTTATTTATTTTTTATCCTACTTCTTCTACTTATTGTTTTCTCCAACGCACAAGCTTGTTAATATTTTTTTTTTCTTTCTTTTACTTCTTTTATTTCTTTAATTTTTTTTTCTTTTACCTTTAACCTCACATTTTTTTTATTTTTATTTTTCTTTTCATTTTTGTCTTCCGCACATTCCTTTTCATTTTTTTATATGGATTTTGATATTGAGGATGATTTTGGAGGTAACGATGCAGAGGATTCATAGTCTGCCGCTTCGGACTTAGGGGAGTATTCTTGTCCTTTTTCTTTATTTTCTTTTATCACATTGAGGACAATGTTTATTTTAAGTTTGGGGGTAGTATCGAATTTTTTATGTTTAGTTAGCTTTAGTTTAGAATTTATCTTGCATGTTTATTTATATTTTGCATGTTTCATTTGTTTATTTCAAAAAAAAAAAAAATTTTTTTTTTTTTGAGATAGATGTGCCTTATTCATGATTGTCCCAATCCTAGGATGATATTTTAATTATCTTTAGATTCTTAGCTTTTGGGAAGCATATAGTTATGATTTAATTTTATGTGATATTTATGTGTTAATTTTATTTTAGAGTGTGACTTCCAATAAATTGAGCACTATACTCTTTTATTTAGAATTTTTATGTGATTTAGAAAAAGTTTATGTTAATGAAAAAGTGTAGTGAAGTCATGAATTCTAGAATTTGTTTGATTCTCTCTCGAGGCGAAATCTTAGATAACACTTAGGATAGGAAGTGATTTAGGCCATCTTTGGACCGTTTGAGCCTTTTTGAGCCTACCTTGTTATATTTATCCTTAGTCACCCTTTTTGAGCCTAATTTATCTTTTCTTTGTAATTACCTAATTATCTTAGCCATGGCCTGTCTATTTAAATCCAACAATTTGAACCTTTCACCTTTTAAGTATTTTAATCTTTCTAAGGAATGATTTGAGCTTAAAGAATAAATTGAGGAGAAAGGTGAAAGAAAAAAAAAAATTTGATGAAGGTTGTTGGAAAAATTACCCCTTGTTATAATTGTCAAAAATAAGTTTGGGGGTTAAAAAAAAAAAAAAAAGAAAAGAAAGCAATGTGTGTTACAAAGGAAAGTTTACTTCAAGTTTGGGGGTGTTATAAAAAAAAAATTGAGCTCTTTATGTGTCCTAGATTGATTAAGTGCTTATGGTGAATTTGAGCCTAAATATATCCTTTATCATACCTTGACCCTAGCCTTACATTACAAGCTTGATAAAGACCTATTGATTCTTGAATAAGTGTTAATCTACATTAGTGGAGAGAGAGATGAAAAGCAAACTTATGGGATCCAAATACTAATCTATGCTTAGATTTAGCATGAACTAATTTGAATTGCATAATATTCTTTGTAAAAGAGCATTCACACACACACGGAAGTCCATTCAAAAAATAAAGTTTCACTTGAATTGATGCATGAATTTAAGGATTAGTTGTATGTTACCTTAAGCTAGAATTTGAGTTAATTTCTGAGGAAAAATTGAGAAATCATGATTTGGTATTTCTATCTCTTGTTCAAGGATTTTCATGTTTGCATTTTCTTTTTATGATTCTTTTCTTTTGCTCGAGGACTAGCAAAATCTTAAGTTTGGGGGTGTGATAATTCTATTTTATAGAATTATTTTATTCCAATTTTGTTATTAAATTGTAGCTAAGTCCTTAGTTTTTAATTGTAATTTACTTAATTTTTAGTTATTTTTATATTTAGTTTATTTTTAAGTAAGTTATTTAATTTTATGTTATTTCCTTTAATTTGGTTAATATTTATTAGTTTTTATATTTTTGGTAGGACCTAAAGTCATTGGGTTTAATTTTGGAAAGTAAGGTGCTGAAAGATCCAAAAATCTGCTTGCATATACTTCAGTGTTTTAGCCATATCTCGAGTTACAGAACTCCAATTGCTGCGATTCTTGGACCATTGGAAAGCTAAGAGATAGAGCTACAACTTTCATGAAGATTACTTTGCCCAGTTATGCCTCGAAGATAGAGAAAATCGCATTGCAAAGTTGCTGGACGTACTGTGCCGGGAATGGAAATTTGTAAAGATTGTTAAGTGATTTTTGGGCCTCTCATTATGTTTTAAGCCCAATTAAACCCTAGGTCAACTTGGAGAAATTTAGGTTAAGTTTGTATTATAAATAGGATGTTTTGGAAGAACTTAAAGAGGGGGGGAAGAACAGAGAGAACCGTTGGAGATTCAAGAAGCTAGAAGTTGAAGCGGAAACCCGGAGATCAAAGCTGCAATTATTTTGTTTTCTTCTTTAGCTTTTATTCTTCTTGTTATTTTCAATGGTTGAACTTTATACAATGTTATTTGATTTTACAATTATGAGTAGTTAATTTTCTTTTTCTAGGATTGCAATTGAACTCACATGTAGTCTAAGTTTTTAATCTTTTTCTTACTTATTTTTAATGGGAATTGAATTGTTTATTTCAATTTGTTCTTAATGCTTTTAATTGCCTGATCACCAATTAAATTGATTTAGGAACCTAAACAAACTTGGGAGAGGGAGTTTAGAGTAGACTAAAATTGGAATAGCATATGATCATGTTAAATGATTTGCGTATAGGATAGGGATATACCTATAGGCCATATGTAGCCAGATTAGAGCCTGAACTTAATGAGTCTGTTTTAATTTCAAATCACATAGGGATATGATGTTTTGGTTAAAATAGATATTTTTATAGGACGAGTCGGGAGACCCTTATAAATAATTTAGGACTCTAGGTTAGCAATTCAACCCATTGAAATAAGTTAAGAATGAGAGGTAAAATTTAGATGAAGTGTGAGGGATATTGTAATCCTAGGCTTGTTTAATTTGATATTTTCTCCAATTATTACTATTTTGATTTTTTGTTAGATTAAATTTTAGTTTATTAGTTTTATTTAATCACTTAATTTAGATTATTTGGATAAAATTAAATTGTTTTAATTTTAGTAATTAGTAAAGTTTTAGATCAATTCTCCGTGGGATCGATACTCTACTTGCTGATATACTGTCTATTCGATACGTATACTTGCGTAGTGGATTTTTAACTGACATTTCCATAAATGAAAGTAGACAAGTGAAAGCTTGATCAACATCGAATGTGGTGGAAATAGGTCCACTTGATGGAGCAGTAGATGGGTAGATAGGATACGCATTCAGCTCACGCTCATTCCCATTTTCATCAAATTCAAGGTTATCGACTGCCCCTTTCCTAACCCAGGTGCTATTCTTGAACTCAAAACCTAGCTGTTTAATACTAGGCTCATCGATGTGATTGAACAAAACATGATTTTTTGGCAGATCACAATGGTTATCAACTTTGAAGTAGTCTATTATCTCATTTATCAACATGCCATAATATAGGCTTTTATTGCCACCTTGAATGGTCAGGAGCATGTCATCCATGATGAATTTAGTGAGGTCGATATGGCGATTAAATTTGATGTTATTTAAGAACCAGAGCCCCTTTGTCCTGACATTTAAGTACTTCGCTTAGTGAGGACGGATAGTGTGAGTGATGATGAAGTGCAAGACTTGATCAAAGAAACATAGCCTTGTCCAATTAGCACTTTCACTCTCTCTTGATGGAGGGTAGATAAATGCCGATCTAAGGTTCCCATTGTGACTGACACAACGAAGATTTAATTGCATGGAAGCAAGGTGAAATACGCATTCTATCAGGTCAGGCATAACGAGGATCTGTTGTCCTATGACGTGAGTGACAAACAAATCATCATGGTGCACAACCTTAGATGTTTCCTACTCAGCATATTATTTTCTTGCATTGAAGTAAAAAATTTGAACCAATTTCTCGTAGTATTTCTTCTTCAATTGTAAGTAATGTGTCCACCCTAACTTTTCAAAGTTCACAAGGTATGGGAAATCAATTGACTTTAAATACTTAAAGTCATTATACGTCCGGGCATTACCTCTCTTTTGGTGAAATTGGCGTTGAATTTCGCAGCGTTCGACGGATTGGTGAAATTTTACAAAAAAGAACTGATAACAAGGTTGATGATGTTTCCGCATCAGCAAAGCCTTCTTCACCACTACTATGCGTCACCTTTGTGCGTTTGCTTTTGTGACTCATTTTCCCTCTCTCCGAAGATAAGATATTTTAGGGGAAGACTGCAATTGCAAAGGGGGGTTTCATAAGGAATTTGGAAGGTTGAATCTTTTGTAGTTGGTAGGAATTTGAAACAATAACTCACGCGACTCGATATCAACTACTCACGTAATTCCATACTAACCACACACGCGAGAGCAGACATAAACTACTCATGCGATTTGAAAAAAATCTACTCATGCAGTTCCCATAACTAGTGATGTGACTCCATATTACTTACACGGTTCAAAGTCAACTAGTCACGCAATTCCATAACAACCAGTCATGTGACTCCATTTTCTACTCACACGGGTTTATAATAATTACTCATGTCATTCCATAATAACTAGTAATGGGTGTCCATTTATTACTCGCAGGAGTCAATATCAACTACTCACGCAATTCCATACTAACCACACAAGTGAGAGTAGACATAAACTACTCACGCGATTTGAAAAAAATTTACCCAAGCGGTTCCCATAACTAGTGACGTGATTCCATATTACTTATGCATTGCGAAGTCAACTAGTCATGCAATTCCATGATAACTAGTCACGCGACTCCATTTTCTACTTACGCGGGTTTATAATAATTACTCACGCCATTCCATAATAACTAGTAACAAGTGTCAATTTATTACTCGCGGGAGTCGATATCAACTACTCACGCTATTCGACAAAAACACACTGATGCCCTTCAATAATAAGTAGTTGACACCACTCCATGTTTATTACTCATGGGAGTCGATATCAACTACTCATGCTATTTGACAAACACACACTGACGCCCTTCAATAATAAGTAGTTGACGCCACTCCATATTTACTACTCATGGGAGTTAATATCAACTACTGACGCGATGTTATATCTTAAAGGATGATACAAACTGATATCCCCAAACACTTCGATGTAATCCTCTTAGTACTCATCACTTCCCTAGGTTATACCAAATGATACAACCTTATATTCTCAACAATCACAACCCTTGTCCTTTTTTCTCCTGATCTCATTAATACCCTAAACCCTAACCCAACCATTTACGAAGCTCTTAAACAAAAATATCGTAAACCTATCTCTAGTTGTAAGATCAAGTAATGAGGCTTAACCGTCATGCAATGTCTTAGGCAAAGGCCGCATCTTCGAGCAGACCCAAAGTCGGTGACTATGGTCGTATTTTCAACCCTAATGTTCAAGTTTTACCAACAAATATGGAAAAACCATGTTTTTTATGCACGTTGGTAGAAATATTGAATGTTTTGAAGGTAAATGTGTGTTTAAGCTTTAATGAAACATTTTCTGTTGCCAATTTAATTTTAGAAATTAAGGTTTAGGTCTCGTAATAAGGTTTATATGATTGATGACTTTTGAATTGTTACACAATTTTTGAAAATTTTAATGTGATTGGTTAATTGGGGGTTTATGACACATTTCTAAAAACATTCAATTCTTCTACCAAGTGTGCATATAAAACTTATGGTATTTCCTTATGTTGGTAAAACTTGAACTTTGGAGTTGAAAATGGTACAAACTGAGCAAGCACGAATTCACTTATGCACGTATACACCTTCAAAGGGGAAAACATACTATATAAGTGCTAAATAGGTAATCTTCCTTTAACATTGCTTTATATTGTTTGTTTGATATATTTTTAATCCGTTTGGTCAATCTATAGTTTATGCAACTTGAACTTAGCATCAATACCTTTTTTGTTTGATTTAACTTGATTTACAAATCTAATGACATAGGATAGATTTTGGTTAAATCTTCTAAAATGGCTTTTTCGGAAGCTAAGCTTGGGAAATTGTGGATTTTTGGGGTTTGAAAATAGTAGGAAGCGAGAATTGTTTCTTTGCTGTTTCTTTTCAACCTTATCATTTGGGAGTTGAGAATGTTAGGACTTGGGAGGCTGGATGTGTGAAGACTAGTTGTTGGGGTTGATTGATATAACTGAATGTTAAAGATTTTTGTGTATTTTGCAAAGGGAAAGGAGAGTGGAAGGCTGTGTCACTATGATTGTGGTTTACCATGTTAGGCTTTTGTGATTATGGAAAACAACAGATCTGATCATGTTCATATTGAAAAGGTAGAAAAAATAGAGCAATTAGACCACTTACTGCAATACATCATGGATATGACATAGTTTTCAAAACATTCAATTCTTCTACCAAGCGTGCATATAAAACATATGGTATGTCCATATGTTGGTAAAACTTGAACTTTGGAGTTGAAAATGGTATAAACTGAGCAAGCACGGATTCACTTATGCACATATACACCTTCAAAGGGGAAAACATACTATGTAAGTACTAAAAAGGTAATCTTCCTTTAACATTGCTTTATGTTGTTTGTTTGATATATTTCTGTCATATTGTTTTTTGACAATTCGCTGAACATGTGCTTTAACTTTCATATGTTTAGGGTAACTTCTGGTTGATTGTTTACGGTAATCAATTTGATATATTGTGCATTCACTGGTGCTTCTGGTTGGGGTATGAGTGGATATTATCTATGATTATTACTTGACCGTTCTTCAAAGAACATGATTGTATTTGGTGAAGACTGTTGGTTCAAAGGGGGGTTTATACACCATTTAGAAGGTGGAATCGTTTGTATATGGTGGGAATTTGAAATAATAACTCACGCGAATCCATTTTCTACTCACGCAATTTTATAATACATACACTATTCAACAATAACTAGTAACTGGACTCCATATATGACTCACGCGGGTCGATATCAACAAATAACACAATTCCATAATAACCTGTCACAAGAGTTTTCCATATAGTCACACAATTTAACAATAAATACTCACGCCATTCAACAAGTAACGCAACTCCATATATGAGTCACGCAAGTCGATATCAACTAGTAACGCAATTCCATAATAACCAGTCATGCGATTTTCCCATATAGTCACGCGATTTAACAATAAATACTCACACCATTCAACAAGTAACGTGACTCCATATATGACTCAGGTGAGTCGATATCAACTAGTAATGCGGCTCGACAAAAAATAGTAACGCGCCTCCGTAATAACATGTTAGCGAATCCAAAAATCACTCATGCGATTCGATGTCAACTAGTAATGTGATTCCATAATAACCAGTCACGCGATTCCATTTTATAGTTAGCCAATTTAACAATAAATACTCACGCCATTCAACAAGTAATGTGACTCCATATATTAGTCATGCGATTCGAATCAACTAGTCATGCGCCTCGAGGAAAAATAGTCACGCACTTTTATAATAACAGTTACACGACTCCATAAATTACTCACGTCGTTCGATGACAACTTGTAACGTAATTCCATAATAACCATTCAAGCGACTCCATTTTCTACTCATGCAATTTTACAATAAATACTCACGTCATTCCATAATAACTAGTAACGGGACTCTTTATATTACTCATGGGACTTAGCATATCAACTACTCATGTGATTCGACAAAAACTAGTGACGCTCTTCAATAATAACTAGTAAACGCCAATCCATATTTACTAATCACGGGAGTCACTATTAACTACTGACGCAATGCTAAATCTTAAAGGTTCACGCGATCCATATTTAGTAGTCACCACATCCAAGTTGATTAGTGACGCGATTCCATAATAACTACTCAAGTGATTCAAAATTGAGTACTGGCCTTAATCCATCTCAAATACTCACACGAATCAATATCAACTGGGGATGTGATTCCAATAGCTTCATTTACGCAATTCAACATCAAGTGGTTACAACACTATGTCACGCAATGCAATTCAACATGTCATATAGGTTGTAAAGAAAGGGGGGTTGGCATATGCAGACGCATGAAAGTTGACATGTAAATTGTGTAACAGACTAAAAGACTTTACAATGCGAATAAGAAACAAACAAAGAAAGAAGAAATAATGTTGTTCTTATAGCACCTATATGCTTATAACAGCAATGAATACATAATTGTTCTTATTACAATTTTCCTTTGTTGTTAATTGAAACAACAAATAATATAAGAATAATATGGACATGATACGAAATAATGTTATTTACAGATTGAAAAAGAATAAACAAATAAAAAAACAAAAAATTTTAACAACTTATGCTGTTTGCAAAAATCTCAAGGGTAAACTTTTTTTAAATGCCCTCTATCGCGTTTGCCTTCAACGTTTGACCATTCGACTGGATGAACCATTGCGACGAGGCGATAATCCAATCCTTGTAGCTCACCGAATCTTGCTGTACTGGGGTCCTTGCTTTTAAATTATACCTCATCCGCGTCAAAGGTCGCTTTTGACAACGCGAGCTGACAAAGTACCCCGACTGGTGGCATATAATGGGAAACAATGATGTTAGTGGACTCATCTGCTTATCATGCAAGCTGGACTTCTGTGCTTCGTCTCGACTGTACGATGAGTCCACTAACATCATAGTCCATTTCAGCAAGTTGATGTGCACTACCACCTAGTGGTTGTCGAAATAGTACGATACGAGAATTGAGTCAACCTCATGCCATGGCAAACCCCACGGAGGACTCAAACCCTTTGTATACTGAAGCACATGGTCTGGCATTACCGCCTCACTCGGGTTGAATGTCTTCTTAATGGGGGAAAGCTTCATTTCTTTGCTCAGACCGAGCAAAATAAGCTGTCAATTACGTTACGAACAATAGTTAGATGCAATTAACTAATGCACATACATTACATTTGAATAATTACAACTCACTAAAATATGATATACTTACATAGAATGTGGTGTCAACGATGCATATTCTCTACTTGTACTGTTGTGGATGGTGCTCGCGCGCCCGCTTACATAACACGCTGATGCATGCATCAATCTGTTGGTTGTCCATCAACTCTGTCAACATCTCCAATTGTCGAAAAAAATTAAGGCCCACATGTCCTTCGATGCCCAGAATGTTAACCCTGCATATTTATTTTATAATAATACCAATGTCAAAAGATATGAAATAAATACACTAGAACCGTAAGCACAGCAATATCCTATACTATTTTCATTTGACCTGGCTTGCTCATTTTTCATGAAGGCCTCATATCTGTCCTTCAATTCGTCCTTCGTTTTGCGTTGGACCAATAATGGGTTAATGTACATGTCACGACCCGGTACTCTCTTCGAGCCCGTGACAACCGTCGCAACGTCCCGATAGATATTCGTCGCCCAGAATGCCCATCAGAACCCTGCAAGGCTTTAATACCATTTTTCTTGTCTCCCTTGTGAGTAATCATCACTAAACATCATGTTTTAAAGGATTTTAACTTCCAACTTGAAACAGTAAGAAATTAATTTTCACCTCACAAGGGTATTTTGGTCATTTTTTTTCAAAATTTTGGAACCCAACCAAAAATGTAGTACATAAGTAGAAAACACATATTTCATAATTATAAATATGTTTTGCTACTGCAAACGCCCATTTGAGACGAAATCGTAACTATTAGAATAAAATCAAAATATTTAATAAAATATTCAATTTTCTTATAAAACAATTTTTATAGAAGTATCGGTAAATAATTTTTATAGCGTAAAAGCAAAATAAATTCATACATACTATAATACCGAAAATCAGAGTGTGCAGTTACATTTAAAATGACACGTGGGCCCCTAGATGACCAAGAAGGTATAAGTCAGTAACCTTTGCTTTCTAAGAATGAAGCTCTAAAGTTATAGCTCGACGAAATCGACCGCCTACAGATTATCCTGAGCCTGAAATGGGTGGAAATGAGGGTGGTGAGATTATAAAATCCCAGTGAGTAAACAAACATCATCAAAAATATCTAAAGTCGAGTAAATGGAGTCAAATTCAAATTCGTTTGTCGTATTACAGTTCATCTGATCTCAACTCATTTCAATCGAGTAAAATAGAATCAGTTTACTCGAATAATTAATATGGCTTATGAATCTCTTAAAAACTTGGCTTCTGCCAAAATCATTTTCGGGGATACCCCGGCCGAGGCATCTAACCGAGACATCCAAGGCTATTAAATGTCATATACACATGAACATATTTTTACATCTGAAAACATAGTCATTCCTTGGTGTTGGCTGAGTTTCACTCCCACGTGGTGGTCCACGTGAGGTGCACTCAAACTTTACCTCAAAAGATACCCTTCACATGGCTCTCCGATCAAGGTAAGATACATATGATTCTGTGCCCCCTCTCATAGGCTAGTCCACAAAACCTTCCACTACAGGGATTATTTTATCTACCACCAAATTCATAAAACTTCCAACTGCATGATATGGCAATTATTGCTACCTAGCCTCTCAAGGCTGAATTCACAGTATAATTCCAACACAAAAACCAGTTTAGACAATCATGCTTACATATTGCTATTAGCCATTCAATTTAAACACAATTTATAACACAACAATTAAACAATCTCCAATTACTCTATTTTTCAAAATCATCATTTAATTTCTAAAAATTTATAAAATTCATTTCTTTAAATCACATTTTGTTTATAAAACATAAAGATTTTTCCATCTAAACTCATTTTCTATAAAATCACAAAATCGGATAAAAACCTACTTTATATAATTTATATGATAGTAAGGCTACTCACAGTACTAGGAGTTCGAAATACTCCTAGTCTCAGTTCTCTGACACACTGTCTTTATCCCGATTAGAGGGCTCACCACCTATCCACAATGCACAGTAAACAATTCACTGAATTAGTGCTAAATCGATATAAACCAAATCAAGCTCGATATATATGCATGGAATGGGATGCAAACTGCTCGGGTAACCACTTAAATACGATGTTTAACCTAAGTTCAACTGTGTACCTAATTAAATCAGTATTGGCCTCATTTGATTTTTCACCCGATTAATTTGCCAATACACCTAATTCAACTCCAATTAACTCCATTTCTTTTCCATTTCTTCAAATCACCAAACACAAGCCAAATGACCTAAAATTCAGCATAACCACATTCACAATTCTTCATGAGAAATTCAGCCATGGTGGTGCATTCACACTAAAATTTTTCCTACTTGATTTTTCACCCCAAACCATCAATTCTCAACCAATTCACTTGCAAGAAAATCAAATCCACCATTCCCACACTACATGTAAGGTTCGGTCATTGAAGAGTATCAAAGATTATGTGATTTTCTTCACTTGTTTTCATAATACACATAATTAATCACCTAAAAACACTAACATATCTTAAAATCAAATCAATTCCAACATCATTTCCTCTCCATACCCATTTAGCCAGCCATGAACTCATTATGAAAACATGTAATTCAACCATAGAAAATAAGGAAAAATGCATGGGTAATGTAGATCTCAAGCAAAACTTGAAAAATCTTACCTTTTTTCGCTTGATTGCTTGAATTTCCACAATTTCTCTTTGAATTTCTCCACCTAGGGTTTTGTTCTTTCTTGCTTGCTTTTGTTCTTGCTTTGGCTGAATATGGGAAGTGAAATGGGGAATTATGGGCTGATTTTTTTTAAGTTAAATATTAAAGAAATCAAAGCTTGACACGTGGCATGATATCATTGGTCCATAATTTAAATAATTATCTTTTAAACCTTATTTCTCCACCACATAAATTACCATATTTATCCACACCAATAATGAATGAAATCCATAAATTTGACAAGTGTTGGGTGGCGAAAATTACCATTTTGCCTTTGTGCTTGAAAAATACCAAGATTGTAATTTTTTTTTCATTTCTCAACCTCAAATTATACTCCAAATGATCAATCTTAGTCAAATGTGATCAAAATCTTTTCCAAAAATTTCCATTTTGTCCTCGAGTGGCAAAATTACCATTTTACCCCTAGATTTTGAAAATTCCAATTTGACTCCAAATCAGTCCTCGAACTCCAAATCATCATTTTAAGTTATTCCTGGACTGTAAAATTTTCAATTTCACCTTAAAATCTCTATTTGATCTAGTTCAAGGTTTAATTCAGCTTAGTTGTACCTCTAGGTACAATATCGACTTTTGTCACTTCTTCGGGGCTTTCCTAGTATGCAAACATGTCCATCACATGTATGACATGACAAGTATTTTAAGGCTGGGCTTGACAGCACTACCCCCCTTAAAATAAAATTTTGACCTCAAAATTTCATTTACTTAACTAAGAGAAAAGGTGGGGGTATTGTCTTCCATTATTCCTACATACTTCATATTTATCTCACAGTTATGAATTGTCAATCTTTTTAATCATATTAGTCCATCTCATACAACTTAACCACATTATAGATCATATTTCCTTGATATCATCTTCTTGACTGTTTCCCAAAGTCTCTTATGTCCATGTGGCTCAACTTTTGATGAGATTTCTTATTGTTATACTACCTATATCACTCATTATATATTAAGTTTGCATCTTGAACCACTAAAAGCCATTCTTCAATTTAGTTGATCACAATATCAACCCCACATATGTGTATATGCCTTAAAATCCCATTAATGCTTAAAAAATTTATCTTAATTTGATCATTGCATAAGATGCAATACCACAATTCCTAAGAGTCATCCTTTTTCCTCGATCATCTTTCATGCCTCTATATTACTTTGTATCCTTCTTGTATTCTGATATTAATTTGTCACTTAAGATTTAAACTCATTTGAATCATGTATACTATAAGCATTTGTAAGTTCCAATTTCCATAATATAATAAGAAATTTTCATAACAATATTCTATATAAACTCACTTGCTATATTATTCTTGAAATCTTTATTTACACTCTCATTACTTGGTATTGACAGCTCTTATCACTATCTCATACTTTTGTTTAATTTTTCACTCACTTCCTACAAGTTGGACTCGTGCTTCATCTTCCGTTACAGTAAAAACTCTTGTCGAAGAACGAGTCTGTGGTCTAGAAGGTGGATACACTGGGGTGTTACTCTCCACATCAAACCGTATAACTACTCCCCGTTTCGGTTGTAATCCAGAGGAATCTCTCATCTACATATCCATATGAGCTGATGGAGATAGGGCAGCTACAATAGCGTGTCTTAGTTGTGGGCAATTACTCCTAATATGACCCAACTGATTATAATGAAAACATCGTGCAAGGCCCCTACACAGCCTTACATGATAATTCCCACGCGTTCTACATTTATCAGAACCTCGGGAACTCTTCCCAGAATTAGTCAAAACAGATCTGCTGAATCTTGAACGCCTTTGTTGTGTCTGTGAAAATGAAGGTCGGGAAGATGTTATTGGAACAGAGGTAGTAATTCTTGAAATAGATGAGTCCTTGCCCCTTTTTGGTGGCTGGCTAGAAGATACACTCAAATTCTCCTTTGTGCAATTTCAGCTCGCATTCTCCTATTTTCATTCGAGAGCTCCTCAGCCTTTAAAGCCATTTGTACTACTTCCTTATACGGCTCCCTCTCAGTCACTATCATCCCGATCCCTAATCTCATTACGGAGTCCTTCCTTAAAATAATTAGCCTGATCTTGCTTAATCCTCACTAATTCAGGCACATAAGACAGTAGCTCTTTAAATTGAGCCTCATATTCTTCTACCGTCAGATTTCCCTATTTCAAACTCAAAAATTCCTTTTTCTTTTCTTTTTGATGGAAATGAGTATAATATTGACCATCAAATTTTCTAAGAAAGTCTGACCAAGTCGGAGGAGTAGTGGAATGAGACTTCACCGAATTCCATAATGTGCGAGCTCTCTTTTCCAATAATCGCGTGGCCACCATCAGCTTCATGTCATCATCCAATCTCATGTCAGAGAGGGTTTCTGAAACCTGATTGATCCAATCTTTGGCTACAGTGGCATCCAACTCACCCGTAAAAGACATGTAACCCAGTTGCCTAGTCTCCTTCAGCTTATTAGGAATAAATACGTCATATACTGGTGGTGGAACTGAAGGAGCAGCTGGAGGCACTATAGGTAGGACTTGACCAGCCTGAGTCTAGCCAGCAATAACTGTAAAATAGGCTGCTAGTGCCTGAATTATCTTAAGAGGCATGGCAAGAATACCCGTAGGTGGCGGATGAGGTGAATGTGGAAGGGTCTCGAGCTGCTCAATAGTAGGTGCTGCTAGAAATGTGGATGCAGCTGATTCCTCCTCTATTGCCTTTCGCTGACAAGATTGGGAACGACTCCTTCTTCTCCTAACTGATCTAGTTAGAGGTGGACGCAAGATGGGATAGGCGCAAGATGATGTTTGATCGGGCCAGCGGGATGTGAGCTTCAAGCCGATGCAAATGACTGATTTATGCCACCTACATCCTCAACATCAACCCCAATCCCGCTACTCTCTTTATCGCGGGCACCATCCTTTTCACCCATCAATCGAGCCTGAACGATTGAAAAAATCAAACACATTATAACACTGTATACATCATACATGTTATAACCCACACAATGAAAAACATAAATGCTCATACCTCAAAATGGTTAATCAGCCAACCGACAATCCGATCCTCCACCCTTTGTAATGACTGCTCGATATGCTGATGTAGTGACTGCATCTGCATCGCTTGCTGGATCCCTAACTACATTGCCTGTTGGATCTCTAACTACATTGCCTACATCTACATATGCATATCCGTCTGCAATGACTGTAGGTCTTTCTTCCACTGTGTCTACACCCGTTACAACTCTCGCTTAATGCTTATAGTCTTTTATGGACGTAGCGATGGGTTGCACGCCTCACCATCAGGGGAAGCAGCAGAAGTAGGAAGAGAAGCAGCATGATGGGCAGCATGAAGACATAGAGAAAGAGAATCAAGGGCCTCAGCAGGACCTAGGGCCTTAGCAGCAGAGAATTGGGAAAGGACCTCCTCGTCCATGATGCATCTCCGCTTAGCGCCTCGTACTGCCTTACTTTTCCCTTTGTGGTCTGTTTTCCTCCTTCTTTGTTGGGGACAAAATTCTGTACGACTATCCAACTTTCATAATGGCACGTATTGCTGTCCCTTAGAAATGTTGACCTCAATGTCGGCCCAGTACGCAATCAACATCTCTTCTACAATTGGCTCTAACGTCCTCACCACGCACAACTGTACCAAAACATACATTGCCATTAGGTATAACCCTTGTTACCCTATGACAATAAAAATAAAATTTTATTAAATACAAAAATATGATTTATTTACTCACCTTCTTTTCTTCCTCCAAAGTTGCAATGTTGGCATGGAAGCCTACAAGCCTCTCGTCACATTGCCATTTTAGCATTCTTAGCCAAACCTGTCCCAACTGGCGCTGCCTTCCAAATAGGCTTCGGATTACAAGAATTGCTTCCAATGCCCAAAACTGCACATCAAATGTCAACCATTTTTTACTCACCTCATAAAATCTTATGCGGAAAGAATTCACGTCATAAAATCTTATGTGACAAGAATAATAATAAACAGTAGGGTATGTCACACTATCTAAAATGTCCAAATAAATTCGTAGATGTGGTAGTGTTTTTTCTCTGCTACTCCTACAGTAAGAGGTTCGAAGCCCCTCGTCAAGTAATCTACGGACAAACTCCAAACATAAGTGCCCCATGGGAATGTGTTCCATTCATCGATGTTTTCCACCAGCGACAGCAACCATGGAACCACTGCTCGTCTGAAGTCTTGATCGAATAAAATGTTTTGGGCATTAAAACGAGGGCCATCTTGGTCGCATCTCCCTCTTGCTGAAACTGGTCTCCCTTGAATGTATCTAAAACTTTTTGAATCTTCACCTCGTTCTCCTCTCCCCAATAACGCAAGTGAATTCCTCTAGGGACAGCCTCGTATCGATTGACAATAAGGCCTAGTAGGGCACCAAACTTAAACTCTGTAATAAGGCAGAACTCTCTATTCGAAAATCGAGACTTTGTTCTGCCTATAGCGAACCATAACTCACCTTCGATGGCTTCCAGTTCATTTATTTTGCACAGCATTAGGTTGTGCATGAGACTGGTACAAAATAAACTCTTATTAGCTTCGACGTCCATCATGTGCCCAAAGCATGTTCCCTTCAACCTTTCCAACTCATTGACTTTGGATATCATCTCCCGTATTACATGGAGCTGCGACCACTTACAATGGATGTTAATGCTTGCATTGAACCCCCACTGCTGCCTCGGCACACAAAGCATAGATTCGACATTATCATGCTCTGTTCTTGTGCCTATCTGCAACATACAACAGATCACCTTCCCATTTTAGTCATGTTAATACCATCATTGTAATTAACAAAAAAACAAGAGGAATTTCTCACAAATAGCCCTCCTCATAAGTTCACTCATAAAATAACCCTCTCAATAATTTTAACTGTTTTTAGACAGCCCTAGACCAGAATAATTAATACAAGTGCCGATCATGGATTATTAAGCTAATCAACATATACACATTAAAGCATTACAGTTGATCCAAAATAATACAAAATTAACCCAATGTTTGTCATGTAATGCCATACAGATAAATTTCATACAGTTATAACACTTGTGCAATTCCATCCAAAAACAGTCACGCAATGCCTTTTAATTTAGTCACGTAATTATGAACATTAAATCACGCAACGATCTACAAACAAGTGACGCGCTAATATAAACCTATCAACCATTTGCATAATGCAAACCCTATTCAATCATGCACACCCTAACCCCATGCCATCCACTCGTGCTGTCACGCAATGATGTATCAATATGTCACGCAATCATATTTCAAACACTCACGCAAAGTTAAACCCTAATGCAACCACGCACACCCTTAGTGACTCCATGCTAAAATCCAGTCACGCACAACAGGTAAGCAAGCCCTTAGTCACCCTCAACCCAATTCCCACCAAAGGGTCATAATGCATACATGTCAACCAGTCATGCGACACCGGTCACTTTTCGACCCAATCAACACCAATAATACCACATTCACCTCGCTATTCAACCATTTCAAACGACAAGAATATCAATATGAATGACCAATATGTATAGGTTTATGCTCAAAAACCAAAACCCTCAACATGAAGAATAATCATTTCTCCACACGGTTCAAAATAAAAAAAAAACTACTTTTCTTAACTAAAATAAAATAAAATAAATATTATGCCTTTCTCCTCGTAATGTCAACTTCCTCTCACTGTTAAGTATGTGAAGTACCTTTATGCGAATAACAACCACTCCAAAATGGTCCTACCATTGCGAAAATGCTCAGAAGTTTAATTATTGAGGAAGTATTGACAAAACTATTTTTGGGGAGATGTACGGTTTGTCTCCGAGAATTGAAGAGTTGTGGATCACATATAAACATACTTTACCTGTTGAAACATTTCGGGTTGAAGCGCGGACCCAAACGGATAGGTCAGTTTCATTAAAGGTAATTTCATCCAAAGGTGACTTTTTTTGTCTAAAAATATTTAAAATTATGAAGAGGTCTATTCTCAGAAACACCTTATGCATGCGGCCTCTTTAAAAAAAGTACTCTAAAATCAATAAGGGAAGTCAACAATGAATATAGATTTTTTTTATTCTTTTTATTTTTTATTTTTGGGTTGATAGGTCTCCATCGATTGTAAAGCTATCAACAACAAAGCTTCAATTGTTGCAACTTATTAGTCTTTGATGGATGGCTATCGTTGGCGATAGAAAGGAAAGAGGGAGATTTGCTGGCAAAGAGGTGTAAAGATGAAAAAGAGACCATGAAAGAGAAAAGGAGGTTGTAGAGGTTTAGTTGGAATCATGGCTTCGTGGGGATTGCTGATGAAGGAGGTCAACAGAAGAGAAGGTTCGACACAAAGAGGGACGAGTAGGTTTGAGACAAGAGAGAGGAAGGAAAAGGTCAAGATAGAGACATACACAACTGTTGCCATAGAATTTTCACTAATGTCTAATCAAATAAAATTTGTATAAACTTTCATATTTCAGAATTTACTTTGCGTTTGTAACTTTTTCTACGCAATGTTATTTCGCCCAATAATAATCGAATTTTTTAGTTGACTGATGGTTAAAATATCAAACACTTTTTAGTACATTTTTTATTTTTATTGAATTTTTTTCATATTTTTTTGTTTTTACTAATTTTTCAAATAAAGAAAAAAATTTAGAAAGGAAAACGAATACTACTAGTGACGTATGGACTTCCATACCATCCCAAAAAAGTGTAATAAATTTTTAAAAAATAATATTTTAAAAAATTTAAATTCAGTAAACAAATTTGTAAAATTTGTAAAATTTTTTATTATATTTAATAAAAAATATATTTTTATTTATAATTAAAGATGTAGTAATTTTTATTAATTAAAATATTGTTTATTATTTTTTTATATAATATAAAATTTATGAGAGAATGAAAGCACATTATTATATCATCATCTAATATGATATTTTAATAAATTATATTGATAAGTAATATTTTAATTAATAATATTTAATTATTTTTAATAATGAACATGTATTTAATTTAAAATTTAATTATAAAGACTCTATTAAATATAATAAAAAATAAAAATTTATTTGAATAATATTTCTAACTGTTATATGTTTCAAAAATTATAGAACTATTTGACCGGGACTGAGTCACTGAGTTCTCGTGCTGACGCTCTTAAGTCTGAACCCAACTCTCTCTCTCTTCCTTTCCCTGTCTCTCTCACTCTTTCTTTCAGACATTCACGGCAAACGTTATCATATTCTTCACCTAAACAGCAGCCAGAGTGAATAGTTTCCTAAGATTATTTTGCAGGCTCAATCTAGCCATTCAGGTACATATACGTGCTCATAAAAATTTGATTGTTTCCTCTATTGGGTGTTCGTGAAAATGCCTATGAGAACCGTTTGATTGTCTTTCCTTAATGAAATCTACACCTTTTTTCTTTTGCTTCTTCATATATATGGTCTGCTTGGGTTTCCCTTGTTCAGTACAGGTGAAGCTGCCACTATATGCGTTACAAAAGTCAGAGTGCTGTACATGATCAAACTAGCAGGTTGGTCTTCTTGGTACTGACAACTGTCTTCTAATTTATAATTTGGTTGTTGCTCTTGTTCTCGGACTTTTAGAGATATTTCAGACACTTGACAAAGGTCTTCTATTTCATACAACCTTCCTGTTTTTTTTTTTTTTAGTTAGGAATGCGAAGTAGTATTTGATAAGTCTAAGTTGTTGATCCATCATCTCTAGTAGCAGTATTAATTAAATTTAAAGCCATCAACTTTAAATTTCTGAAAATAGCTTTGTATTGTTCAAAATTACTTTCATATTAAATTAAAAAGTAATCATTCAGTTGCCATAAGTTGTTTGATATCATTGGGTTTCCTTTCTTTCTTCCAGAGTGATAAATCTTAATTGAAAACTTTCTTTGTTGACATTAATTCGTACATTTTTGTAAGATTTGTCTTTCTTTTTAATTTTGTTTTTAAATTTTAAGATTTGCTTGAAGTTTGGCAAAAAATAAGTAATTAAATCGGATTGCTCAATGGAAGTTTATTCTGCACTTACATAAAGCACAAATTCGACTTTTGTGGCTCAATTTTTCAAAAGGTTTTTGAAGGTTGGCTGTTGGCATAAACATGCCTGCAGCATTAAGTATTTAGAGCAGTGCTATAAGGAACCAGTGAAGTGTTCTCTAGGCAAATTGTTACATTCCATTAGATTTCTAATTTCAGCAGTGAAAAGTTAGATATTATTATTTTTTTTTAATTTTATTTTCCTTGCTCTTAACAGGTCTGTTCTTGGAGAAAAGGAGACACACTAAGTTGAGTGCAATGATTAGGAAAAGATTTTTCTGGAGGTTGGGTTGTTGCTATTGTAGCCTGTACTCTCAGCGTTCCCTTCTTTATCACTTCCGAAACTTCTCTCTTTGGTCAATGAAAAAAGACCTAGTTCTTGAATCAGCCCTTTCACGAAATCGTCGTTGGATAGTCAATAATCAGATTAAAAACATAATACTTAGATACCCAAACCAGGTGGCACCTTTGAAGCATCTTCAGAAGAAGTTTAAGACTCTTGATCTTCAAGGCAAAGCTCTCAATTGGCTCAGAAAGTATCCCTGTTGCTTTGAAGTTTATCTTGAGAATGATGAGTATCATTGTAGATTAACAAAGCGGATGATGCATTTGGTTGAAGAGGAAGAATCAGTAAAAGATATGCAGGAGCCAGTATTTGTACAGAAATTGGCAAAGTTGTTAATGATGAGTATGAATCAGAGGCTTAATGTTATGAAACTTAATGAGTTGAAACACAGCTTTGGATTTCCAGATGACTATGTCATTAGAATTTTACCTAAGTACCCAGATATGTTTCGACTTGTTAATAGTAGTTGGAGGAAGAGTTCAATGGAGATTGAACTTCTGGCATGGAGCCCTGATTTAGCAGTTTCTGCTGTTGAAGCCTCAGCTCAGAAACAGGGTTTGGAGCCTTGTTTTTCATGTTCATTGCCTTCAACTTGGGTTAAGTCATGGCAGAGGTTTCAAGAATTTAATGCAATTCCCTATATTTCGCCTTATTCAAATTCTAGAGGTTTAGAGGAGGGATCAAAGGAAATGGAGAAGAGAATTGTGGGCGTTGTGCATGAGTTGTTGTCATTGACCCTTTGGAAGAAGTTATCAATTGTAAAGCTAGGCCATTTTAAGAGAGAGTTTGCTTTACCTGAGAAATTGAATGTTTTGTTGCTCAAGCACCCAGGAATATTTTATGTATCAAATAAGTATCAGATTTACACAGTGCTCCTTAGAGAAGGTTATAATGGCCCAGAATTGGCTTATAAGGATCCACTAGTCATTGTGAAGAATAAATTTGGAGAATTGATGCAGGAGGGTCTTCATGAATATAATCAGAGGCGCTATTTAGTGAATTTGGAGAAGAAGAAAAGGAAAGGCATGAATTTGGTAAAGGCAGTGAGAAGGAAAGATGGGAGGACTGAGATGTCTGACCAAGATGACAGTGGTGATAAGTTAGGAGGTCTATTTGATCCTGAGGAGAGAAAACGGTTTTATAAAGTTCTTTTTGATGAAGGGGCTTCATAAAATTAATCTGAGGTGATTTTATTTTCATACTTTTTTTTTTCTCTGGCTCCAACAAGCAATGAATGAAGCCTAGGGAAGGCTTCTACTTCGGCAGCATCTGCAGTTAACAAGTTAATCACTCCTGGATGTGGTAACTGAAATATTTGAAATACTGAATGTGAAATATCTTCCAGGCTTCCAGCTATGACTAGGCTGAGATGCGGGAGATTCTCAGGTGCTGCAAACCTGATCATATAAACTGAAGTTTCTGAATCAGATTCAATTCAACCTTGTTCAAGCCCATACTCTGGGCTGCTTCAACTGCATGATGGATACCCCAAAGTTTGCTTATTTTCATATTCTTGCCTACATCTATTTGCTCTCAATTCTATGGTGGTTAATTTTTTCTTCCCATTAGTTTGTTGTTTCTTTTGTGGTAAGGATTCCATGTTTTCAGCGTGGGGGTGATCGTATCCCTACTGCAGCCGTTCACCGATGTTTTATATATATATGTTCCCTTGCTCTTGTTCTCAGTAGCTTGGCTTTTTGTGGGATAACTATGCGTTAATGTTTTTATCTATATATGTACTTCAATATTTCTATCCATATATGTAATGGCTTAATATGGCATGTGTCAAAAGGTGTATCCAAGTGCTATACTTTCCACGGTAGCTTCAATGCTATACTTAAGATTGTATTTATCAGTGATTTTCACACATGTATTTAAAGAGATGCCCGAAATTGCTTCGCCCTATCTTCCCTGATCTTACTTCATCTTATAATTGAGAAGGGAAAATTATGCCATCACCCAAACTTGTTTATTGCTCACCACAATCTTCGGCTTTGACAAACTCTTTGTAGATAGTCGGTTTTGGTTAATACTTATTCTTTAAAAAAAAATTATTTTATCACGTAACATTACATAAAGGATAATGAGAACAACCATTACAAGTGAAGTATTACTTCACGTAGAACAATTAGAATAAGTGAAGCATTACTTCATGTGAAACAATTAATACAAAGAGAACAACTATTTTGCATAGAATAACAATTTCACACAGATAACAGTGAAAGTAATCTAGAATATGTGGCAAGGTTTATGGGTTACTTTCATATTATGATATTCTAGAGAGTTTGGCTTGGTGGCTCAAATATGGAGGTAGTTAAGAGGCCTCTCTTAACCTTTTCTTGAAGTACAAGTGTTTCATGCTTTTACCTTGTTCTCTTGTATCTGTTCACGTGCAGCTTCTTCTATTGTATCTATTCATGTACAGTTTCTTCTCTTATACTTATTCACATACAACTCTTCTTTATTAGCTCTTACTCGAAAGCAAGTCTTATTAAATATAATTACTTCAACAGTTACATAATAAGTTCAAACTGTTACTCAATATTAGCTCTCAGTAACGGTTACTTATCATTAAAATTCTCCTTAATGATATCATTCATTACGTGTATTAAAACCTTTTCTTGTAACTGTTACGTCTAGCACTATATGTAGAGCCTTCACAATTCAAAAAGGGCTTTCTCTTTCACTTCCAGAATTACTCAACTCTCACTCAAAGCTTTTTTCTCTAGCTTATTTTCACTCAGAACACCTATTCTCTTCTTGTTCTCTTCCACATGCCATGACACTTAGTACTACAAGAACTGCTCCAATCTTTCTCTTTGCCACCTCCGGTACATCATTTACTTGTTTACAATGCTTCCTTTTCTTATCACAAGAACTCATTTACACTCCTCTACAAGCCTTCTTTCACCATCTTATAAATTGATTAAACCAAGTTTCTTACCCGCTATCCAAGTTTCAACAGTTTTCAATCAAAGAACCCGATTTCTATTTTGAATGTCCCCATCGATTAACAATCGACTCCTCTTTATTTTTCTTTGGTTTTCTGCTTCTCTCCCTTCTTACTTCATCAGCTTTTTTTTTGTCTCTTTACCACCACTTAGTCTCTCCTTTATTTTCGCATACTCCTTCCACTTCAAACTTCTCATTAGGTTAATTGACACATACCTCTCTTTCTTCTTCTACTTCTTGCTTGGTTAAACCCCCTCATGCCACTTCCCCTTTAAATATTGCACATTCTTAGGACATGACTATTTTTTTTTGACAACATTGCCAATCCTCTCAACGCCCTCACCCAATTGGTCACCCAATTCTCTCTCATTTTTGGTATTGGTGCCTTTGTTCAATCATTCAATGACTCGGCCCCGTATAGCCAAGCCATCCGTGGAGCTTATTGCCTCACCACGACCTTTCTCTATTTCATTTGAAACAGCCTAGAAACTTCGACCATTTTGTTATTCTACCTATTATCTCAATTGCCTTAACACATTTTGAGTTTATTGATCTACCTATTAGATCCATTGGCTTGTTATTCTAACATGGAGAGCTCGAATCCACCATATTCACATCATGCAATGAGGTTTTAGATTTACGTAGGCTTCTGGATTTATTTCTTCTAGATTCATGACATTCCACAATGCCTTATCATTTAACGCACTTTCCCTCCATGTTAAAAGCTCTTCCAACCTAGTGTCTTCTTCATGTGTATAAAAAATATTTCCATATTTAGCTTTCATTTGCATGCATGCAAATTTTTTAAGCTTAAACTTCACACATGCATGCAAATGAAAGCTAAATATGGAAATATTTTTTATACACATGAAGAAGACACTAGGTTGGAAGAGCTTTTAACATGGAGGGAAAGTGCGTTAAATGATAAGGCATTGTGGAATGTCATGAATCTAGAAGAAATTTAACCGTGAATTGAATATTAAAAAATTTTTAAGCTTAAAACTCAAGAAGCTTTGCTTTTTAAAAACTTTTTTCTTTAAAAACTTTCATAGATAAAAAACCATTTTTAAAGAAATTTGTTTTTGAAAATAAAAAGTATAGTTAGAAGGAAGACACAATTGTTTAATTGAAGTTCAAGCTCTTTACTTACGTTCTTCCCCTTGATTCACTAAAGAGTTTGTAATCCACTATATGAAATGCCTTTTTAAGGATGAAGCACAACCTTTACACTAGTCTGTTCAAAGCTAAGACTTAAACTCTTCTACCTTTTCTATGGTTAAGGTATACCCAAACTACAATACCTTTCGAAGGTTAAGGTAGAAGCTTTCAACGCAATATGAAAGTGAAGATATGAAAACTCTAATACCACTAGAAGGTTGATAGTTTCAATGAGTACAAGATGTTTATAAAAAATATCACTAAGGAATGATTGATATAATGAAAAGATATAAAATTGAGAAAGAATTTGATGATTTTGAGGATGATTCTTTTCTTACTCAAAAAAATGTTTTTTAGCACTTTCTCATATGTTAAA
This sequence comes from Theobroma grandiflorum, assembly GCA_036013995.1. Lineage (NCBI taxonomy): Eukaryota > Viridiplantae > Streptophyta > Magnoliopsida > Malvales > Malvaceae > Theobroma > Theobroma grandiflorum. The sequence continues at coordinate 15,837,355 of CP142126.1, forward strand.
TCAAATTGGAAACTTGTATTTATATTCTGGATGTCCTTGGGAGTCATTTAAATGAATTTGTACAAAAAATAGCCATTATTTGTGTCTTTTTTGTGCTTGACAGTTTTGAGGTATTGATACTTTTTATTTGGATATCGATACTTTGTCTTTTGGGTTTTTTGAGTATTGAGACTTCCCATTGAGGTATCGATACTTTCAAGTTAGAATGCTTTCTATTTGAAATGCATCGATATTTTTCTACTAGGTATCGATACTTTTAAAGTTGACTTTTGATCTTTGACTCCTCATGTAGCAAGGTATCGAGACATGGGGGTTAATATCGATACATGATGCATGATATGAATGAGGTATCAATACTTGCTAGGTATCTATATTTTTAAGACATAATGGTTTTTGTCCAAAATGCATCGATACTGTTTTTTGGGTATCTTACTTTTTAAACATAATGGTTTTTGTTTAGAAAGTATTGATGCTTTCATGTTGGGTATTGATATTTTCAAGATAGAATGGTTTTTGTCTTGAATGTATTAATACTTATTTGGCAAATCTTGTCTTAAAAATGTTGTTTATAAGCCATTTTGACATTTAAACTTGTCCAAACATTTAGCCATTTTACTATAAGGTTCTTGGGAACTTAAAATATATTTGAAGAACACATTTTTGCAATTTTGATAATTTGTATAAGTCAATTCAAAACTTCAGGTCAATTGTGAAAGCTAACAGTCCTTTTGTGGTTCGAAATCATGCTCGTTTTTCATTCTCTTGTCATTTAATTGCATACTAGCCATTAGAGATCTTAGGTTGCCCATTTCCTAACTTTTCAAATATCCCCCCCCATTCCTCTTACTAGATATCCTTACTGTCACGATTGTAGGGAGCTCTCACCTTGAAAAATAATTCTAGTGCCCAAACGAAGGTCTCTGCTATAACTGATAACCACACTCGAGTAGGTATCAAGGTACTTTAAGGTGAGTGTGAAACAGCTTCTAACAACAAGCTCTTGGTTAAGTTTTAATTGGTAAGCATCCCTTCTGCTCCTAAAGGCATGCCTCAGATTAAGGTGATGTTTGACATCGATGCTAATGGCATTGTCACTATTTCTGGCAAAGACAAGGCCATTGGGAAAGAACTATAAATTACCATTTGTTCATCATATGGGTTATAAAGATGAGATTGAGAAGATGGTTAAGGAAGCTGAGTTGCATGCCTAGAAAAACCAACAAAGAAAAGCTCTTATTAATATAAAAAACAATGCAGATACCGCTATTTATAACGTAGAGAAAAGCTTGAATGAGTACAAGGATAAGATTCCCAAATGAAACTGCAAACGAAATTAAGGATACTATTGCGAATTTAAGGAAGGCAATGGAAGGCGAAAATGTTAATGAGATTAAGGCCACGATTGATGTAACGAATAAATCTATCTTAAAGATTAGGGAGCACATGTTTGATGGCTTTGGTGGTGCACAAAGAGGTTTTGCAAGAGGTGTTGACTAGGTCTAAAAGGCAGAATATGAGGAAGTGAAGAAATGATTCTATCAGATGTTTTTTTCGAGTGGCATTAAACTGTTGTTAAGGATGATACGTTGTTTTTTTAATGCATATGGTGTCTAGCACTTTGTATCTAAATGATGAAGGTTAAATGTATTAAGCCTATCAGGATTTTAAGTCGAAAGCACTTTCAACATATTGGATAACTTCAAAATTTTTCTGAAAGAGCAAGAATAATTAGGTTTTCTTGCCTTATGAAGATAATATCTGTAACGACCGCTTCCTAATTGTTATTGGTGTCCAAGACTTGCAGGAGAACCTACTAAATCCTGAACAAGCCTTAGTTGACATTCTTGTTAACTAAACCAAACTTTTTAATGCGTATATTAAACGACTTGGATTTCCTTATAACATTCCGCTTTGTGATGACTACTAAAAATTCTACCGACTTGTATAAAATATGATCATTTACTTAAACTGAATAACAAAATTTAATTAAAATCAACAATTGGATATCAATATCCAAATCTAGTAAATTTCAAAATATATTCAAACATCACACTTAGAATTCATTACATGACATCAAAGTTGTTCGATGATACAATTTCGATAAACTCATTTTAATACATCTGACTTTCCTACACTAACATGACCTTTATGTAGTGGAGCGACTTGGAGTGGAAGTCTTAGAGATGTCAATACCTACGTCGCAACGAGTCAAAATGTGCTGAGGCAATACATGTGAGTTGATCATTTATCTGTAAAAAAAGGAAAGATAAGGGGGTGAGTCTCACAAACTCCGTGATCATCGATTTCATGAGTAAGGTGTAGATAGGAAAAAACTAGGGATAGAAAATTTGAATATTAAAAGCATATGAATATATAAATCATTTAAAATCAAATGGAACATTTGTACCTTACATATATACCAAAGAATTGCGATGCAAAGTAACCATTTGAAGTAATGTATTAAAATCGATGCTATTAAAAGATTTCTATTGTCGAAATCATTTGATGTCTTTTACTCAAAATCGGATTAACAAAAGCATGCATGTTCCCATAAAATCAAGCAATGTTGATGCTTATATACAAGCATATAAACAAACTCATACTCGAGGTATTAAACACAAAATCATCATATAAATAAGGGAGTTACAAAAAAATCGATATTTTCACCATGTGAAAGAATACATATTTGAAAACCTAAAGAGATATCACTCTTGTGTAGGTAATCAACCTATAAACCCACTTCCATGTAATAACATCTGGGAGGCCCCCTTCCACTAGATTTTCACAGTTATGGCAGTCACGACGATGTTGGCCGACATCGGAGAAATCATGTGGTTGCAACCATGTATATCAACTTGTGGCCTAGCCAAGTATATCAACTTGTGGCCTTGCCATGTATATGTCACAAACAGTGGCCTAACCACATCTAACAAGCCGTTGGAGACCCAAAGGTTCTCTAGCTAGAGCTCACTTGTGCACAAAGGTCACATTATTCTGATGTAACATTTGTCCTACTTTCAAAACTCCCGGTTTGACAAAACCATTTATAATCAAATTGGGTTTTCAAAAGCTTATTTTAAATCCATTTCAAAAACAAATCACAGTAATGTTATAAATCTATTTGTAAGAATTCATGATGTAAACCTTTTGCATGAGGTTTAAATATTAAATCAAAACATGGTGAAGATAAAGCTTATTCATGAATGCACATCATGTTGGTCCCTATAAAATGTGCTAGAGGGGGGTTGAATAGTACAATTTGGCTCTTAAACAAGATTTGGAACTAATCTTGAAAACAAAGAAAATAAAATAAGGTAAACAATAGACAAGGATTTAGAGTGGTTTGGTCCAAGACCTACATCCACTACCTTGATTATCCAATCAAGGATTTTCACCAAAATTCACTAACAAACGATGGAATTACCAAGCTCTTACCAAACTTTTACAATGGCTTTTACCAGACTTAGCCACAACCTTTACAATGGTTTTTCAAGGGCTCAACCAAAACTCAACACTTAACTTTTCAAGGCTTAGTTAGAACCTTCACTATTTCAAGCAAACCTAGCTTGAAACAATCACTTAGAGTAAACCCCTCACTCTAAGAATACAAGAAGAGAGGTAGAGAGAGAGTATCTATTGATCACACGGTTGATCTAAATGGTACAAGGTGAAGTGATGAATACAATTACAAAGGATAAGCGTTTGAGTGCAGTGAACTGCAAAGAGGATTTTCAAAGTTTTTTGCTCTTTCTTGGCTTGAATATGTTGAAATCTTTCAAAAAACTTCTTCTCTGTCCTTGGAAGGCTCTTTTATACTTGGAGAAGCATGTCTGACAGCAGTTTAGTAGTTTATGACCGTTGGAAACAATTTGGGGTAGGTTCTAGCCGTTAATCTGTCTTGTAGTGCTTTGGTGCAGATTACATACAGAGAGCACTTAGTCGACTAACTCCTTTTTCTTGGTCGATTAAGTTGGTTCTGCCTTGGTTACAGATTTTGGCAGAGAACACTTAGTTGACTAACTTATTTTCTTGGTTGACTATGTTGCTTCTGTTTCTCAATATACTTTAATCTGCCATTTTTCCAATTTGAATTTTGACCAACCAATGTTCTTCATTATTCAACCAGGGAGCTTCATTTATGTTAATCAATCTTATTGTTTGTCCATATCAACTTTTTATGTGTACATTTGAAAGATTGACTTATTGTTTCTTTATAAATTTTTGTCCTACACACTTGGATAGAAATGTTAGACACATAAGGATGGGAATGTTTTATTATCATCAAAAACTAATGGAGCCAAGAATCTCCCCCTTTTTGTTGAAGACAAAACATTCCTTGATTGAAAGCACAAGGTCTATTTGTTCATTTTTTCGTTCTGCAGACAGTGAGGGATTTCTTCCTCTAAGTGCATGCTCCCTCTAATGTATGCATATTTTTCATTTATTCCAACAAGTTTTTATGTATGATATATATACTGTGATGTTGTATATTCTAGCCTTTGACAAAAAATACTTATATTTGCAGGTTTAAAAACAAATAACAAGTTGACAGAATACTATCAGTTTTCATTTTTTAATTTTCTGTTAACAGCAAGTTGGTTCCAGATTTCATGAATACCATTAATTTTTCAGCAAATACTTTATGAGCATCATCCATATGAGTTCAGAAACACATTGAATTTGCAATATCATGACATCATAATAACTCAATATTAGCATATAATCCCAAACATTAGTGCAACATCAGATTTTCAACATCATTCAAAGTATCACAAGCACCAGATTATCATAGATAGCAATATTTTTAGCAGTCAAATACCATAGATATATGTCAACATCCTTGTTCCACACAACCATAAAAATAATAAAATTAAAATTCAGTGTTCAAGTGCCATCATGTCACAAATGGCAAACAACCATAAACTTAACAGATTTTGTTCCAAAACTACCCCTAGATCAGTTCATGCTTTCTTTCTCTTCCTTTCTGCCCCTAGGTCTAGTACCTCTACCCTAATGATTTTTTTTGTTTTCCTTATGTTCCTCCCTAGCTATCTGGTACCGCTATCCTAACATTTTTTTTGTTTTTCTTATGTTTACTTCTCCTTCTTTTTATCACCATCAGAGGAGGGTAAAGCTTTATTCTTTTGAGGATGGAGAAGGGGTGGATTCACTGCTGTAAAAGGGATTGAGAGGAAAGGGAGAGGGTTCATGCAGAGGGGATTGCTAGGGTGATGGTTTAGGGGATGTTTTTAGAGGTTGTTCAGGAGTAAACTTGTCAGAGACTGCAATTGGCGCTTGAGGAGAAGATGCAGGTGGAGACTTGGCCTTTTCTACCAATCTGGAGGACTTCCTTCTCTTGGGAAATGCTGTCTTTGTAACCATTGTCTTTTTCCTCATGGCAGGTGGTTGGGACTCAGTTACAAGAGCTGTTTCTTTTGCTTTTTCTTTCCTTTTGCTTGTGCTACAATAGCTTCATTTTCAACTGGTTCTTCCTTCACCATTTGATGGAAGAGTCCCTAACTGACACATCTTTTGAGTGAGAAAGGGACACTTGCTGTTGAGGCTCTTGCTGTGGAGGAATCTTGAGAGGTGGACTTGTAATTGGAGAACCAACTATTTCTGTTCCTTGGTCAGATGGTTCCTTGGTCTGTTACTATGCTGAAGGGGATTTGTGAGGCTTGTCAATCCCTAGTTCAAAGTCCTTTGGTTGTTGACCAGGACTTGTAGTTTGATATGCTGACCCCTCAGCTTAAGGCACAGGATTTGCATCATGAAGTTAGAACCTCCTACCTGAAATGCAGGGTCTCCACCACCTTGTCCTTCTGGTGCAAGGCTTCGGGTGGAAAAGGTATCCGTTGCATGTTCAGAAGACATAGCTAACTTGTCTTTCATTTTTTTTTTCCATTTCACTTAATTTTTCTTCAATCTTCAAGAGTCTTGCTCCTTGATTAGTTAGCTTGTTGTCCATTCTCATAAGCAGATTGAAGATGACCTCACTAGAGAATTGTGAAGAACTTGTTTCTTGTTGTACATGGGTTGCAGAGACCTTGGGTGCTTTGGTGAAGGTTTCTCCATACAATTTGTAACCCATTTTTGTTAGGCTACCTAGATAGATAGCCTAGTCTCTGGTCTTGACTGTGTCCATCGCATATCTTTTTGCCTAAATCCCCTTCTTCTTCACCAAGGCAATAATCACATATCTATAAATCAAGTTCATTTTGTCACCTTTACATGCACTTCTCATTCTTTTAATCATGAACATTACTATGTTAAGTGGAGTACCATCTAGTTTTTTTTGAAGGAAATTTGAGATTTAGGGTTTCGAGGGGTGAAGATGGATTGGTTTCTGTTGGTTTTAGATGAGAAAATGTAGAGATGAACCCTTAAGTTTTAGATGGTCAGTTTTCGAGAAAGAGAAAGTAAGAGTTTTTAGCAGTTTTAACTCTAAAAATTGTCTGCCTCTCCTTTAAATATTGCCTCAATTCTTCAAAATTTCAAAATTCCCTTTAAATTTTTTCTATTTATTTCTGCAGTTTCTTTTCTTTTCTTTATTACCCAGCGACATAATTTTTTATTATTTTATTCTTTCTTCATTCAATTGTCTGTTCCTTAGTTTTAATGAAACAGAATGCTTTTAGTTGACTAAGTTTTTCACTTTAGTTAACTAAGTGCCTTTTGTTTTCCTTTGTTTGGTCCAGACTTCACCTTATAATTCCTGCAAACAAATCATTCCTAGATTTCTTCTAATCTAACAGAATCTATCTTCACTAAGGGGTTTAGTGAAGATATAAGCTAGTTGATGCAAAGCACTTACAAATTCAATATTAATTTCACCTTTAGCTACATAATCTCTAATGAAGTGATGCCTAATCTGAATATGTTTAGTCCTTGAGTGCTGTACTGGATTTTTTGATATATTAATAGCACTTGTGTTATCACAATATATAGGTGTATTATGCATTGATAACCTAAAGTCCTTAAGTTGTTGCTTAATCCACAAAATTTGAGCACAACAGCTCCCTAAGGACACATACTCAACTTTTGTTGTGGATAAAGCTATAGAGTTTTGTTTCTTGCTTGATCAGGACACTAGCATACTTCCTAGATATTGGCATGTTTCACTAGTGCTCTTTCTATAGGTTTTGCTTCCTGCAAAGTCTGCATCTAAATAGCCTACAAGACTAAATGATGACTCCTTAGAATTCCATATTCCTAAAGTTTGAGTTACTAAGCGGTATCTAAATATTCTCTTAACAGCTGTTAGGTGTGTTTCTTTAGGTTGTGACTGAAATCTAGCACACAAACAAACACTAAACTATATATTTTGTCTGCTTGCTATTAAGTAAAGAAGAGATCCAATCATACCTCTATAGAGCTTTTGGTCTACACTTTCACCTTTTTCATCAACATCAAGTTTGGTAGATGGACTCATTGGTGTGCTGATAGGCTTTAGTTTTAGCATATCAAACTTCTTGAGCATATCTTGAATGTATCTATCTTGGCTGATAAAAGTTTCCTCCTTGCATTGCTTGATTTGAAGGCCAAGAAAGTACTACAACTCTCCCATCATGCTCATCTCGAATTCTCCTTACATTTCCTTAGCAAAGTTCTTGCAAAGAGTTTCATTAGTTGCACTAAATATAATGTCATCCACATATATTTGAACTATGATTAAATCATTTAAACATCTCTTAATGAACAATGTTGTATCTATGATGCCCCTAACATAGTCTTTTTCTACTAGAAATTTAGAAAGCCTTTCATACCAAGCTCTAGGAGCTTGTTTCAACCCATACAAGGCTTTGTGAAGTCTAAGAACATAATCTGGTTTTTCAAAGTCTTCAAAAATTATTGGTTGCTCCACATATACTTCCTCTTGAATAAGTCCATTTAAGAATGCACTTTTTACATCCATTTGGTACAACTTAAAGTTCATATAACAAGCAAAGGCTACTAATAACCTTATGGCTTCAATCCTAGCTACGGGTGCAAAAGTCTCATCATAATCTATACCTTCCTTTTGATTGTATCCCTTTGCTACCAATCTAGCTTTATTTCTAATAACATTTCCTTGTTCATCAACCTTATTCCTAAGTACCCATTTTGTTCCAACCATAGGATGATTTGAAGGTCTAGGCACTAGTGACCATACATTATTTCTCTTGAATTGGTCCAGCTCCTCTTGCATGGCCAAAATCCAACTTTCCTCTTTTTCAGCTTCTTTAAAGCTTTTAGGTTCAATTTAAGATATGAAGGCTGAAAAATCATATGTTTTCTTACTTGCTTTCCTAGTCTTGACTCCTTGAGATATGTCACATATTATTTGTTCTTGTGGATGATCCTTTGCATATCTCCAACTCTTAGGCAAATCATTATGCTGGATTTCTGGTCTTTGTAAGTTTTCTAAAGGTGAAGTTATGGTTCTTCTTTAGATGAGCCTTCTTCATTGTTTTTGCCATCATTTAGGCTCATTTCATCCTTACGCTTCTCTAAATTTTCTAAATCATCATCATCATCATCATCATGAACTTCCTTTTCTAAGATAATTAATTCATCAGAAACTATATGGACATATTCTTCAACACTTAATGTCCATTTGTTGAAAACTCTATAAGCCTTGGAGTTTATGGTATATCCTAAAAATATTGCTTCATCACTCTTGGCATCAGACTTTCCTAATGGCTGTTTCTCCTAAGCTGAGAGATGTTTAGTTTTCTTTCTTTGTACAACTCATAAGGAGTTTTTGAGATTATTGCTCTAATTGAGACTCTATTAAGAATATAAGCTGCAATGTTCACAACTTCAACCCAAAAGTACTTTGGAAGACTATTCTCACAAAGCATAGTCTTAGCCATTTCTTTCAAGGTTTGGTTTTTCCTCTCCACAACTCCATTTTGTTGGGGTGTCCTAGTTGTAGAAAAATTGTGATCCAACCCCTTTTCATTGCAAAACTTTTCAAACTCATCATTTTCAAATTCTCCTCCATGGTCACTCCTAATACTAACAATGTGGCTAAACCTTTTTCATTCTCAACTTTCTTACAATAGCTTATGAATACTGGTAAAGTTTCATTCTTATGAGCATGGAAATAAACCCAAGTGTACCTAGAGAAATCATCAACTATCACAAAGCTATAAGATTTTCCACCTAGACTAGTTGTGCTTATTGGACCAAATAGATCAATGTGCAGCATTTCAAGAGGTCTAGATGTTGATACAACATTCTTAGTTTTGAATGAAGTTCTAACTTATTTTCCTAGTTGGCAAGCTTCGCACATCCTATCATTCTCAAACTTTAGAGTAGGCAATCCAACCACTAAGTTTTTCTTAATCAATTTTGACATGGTATTCAAACTTACATGTCCTAGTCTCTTATGCTATAACCAGTTGTCATTTTTAGCATTTACTACTAAGCATATTTCACTATTCATCTCAAGATCTTCAAGAAAGACAACACACATATTTTTTAATCTTTTTCCTATGAAGGTGATTTTGTTTGTGCTTATATCTATTACTTCACATTTGTTGGAATCAAAGCAAACTTTAAATCCCATATCACATAGTTGGCAAATGCTTAACAAATTATGTTTCAAGCCCTTGACAAGCAACACATGACTGATTTGAGTATGAGAGTTCTTACCAACTGTACCTATTCCATGGATTTTACATTTTGAATCATCACCAAAGGATACGGTGCCTCAATTTCTCTTGTCTAGCTGAGCAAACAACAATTCATCTCCTATCATGTGCCGTGAGTAGCCACTATCCATGTACCAGGGCTACTTCCTCTTAAGTTGAGCTTTTGAATAGTTCTCCTTTAGGTGCAGCTCAACCTACAAAGCAATTATTCAGTTCTTCTTGATAGGTACCCATACCTTGATGGGTCCTTGAGTGTTAGTGGCAATATAAGAACCTTTTGGCATCCAAAGTTTTTTAGTTTTCTGCATGCTTTTATTTCTAAAGCAATCATAAGATAAATGACCATGTTTTCCACAACAATAGCATCTATATGAGGCATTGTAATGATTTTTCTTATCATAAGGATTTTTCTTTAATGTATCATTTTTCAAACACTTAAGAGCTGTATTTTCATCAAGAGATTTTTGTAGAGCTGTAGATTTATTTTCTAGCTCAACTTTTAAAATTTCAAAATCTATTTTTGAGTGTTCTAACTCAATTTGCAAAAAATTTCTTTGCTCAAAAACAGAGTTATAATCACATTTTATTTTTTCTAAATCATTTTCAAGAAATGTAGTCTTTTTCTTTAAAGTTTTGTACTTTGAAAATAGTTTTTCAAATTTATCACACAAGCTGTCATACTTTTCTTGTAAATCATCTATCGAAATATCACAAGGTGATGAGCATACCTCAATTTCATCATCTCGAGCCATTAAGCAAATGTTTGCTCTCTTCTCTGAACTTTCACCATTAGCTTCAATGATTGAGGAGTCACTGTTTGACCATGTTGCTACTACCATTGCCCTCTTAGACTTTTCATTTTTCATTGGTGTCTCATTTTTCAGCAATGGACATTCAGACTTAAAATGTCCTAGCTTTTTGCACTCAAAGCAAATCGATTCCTCATTTTTATTAGAGTCGTTCTTGTTTCTCTTCCATGAAAGACCTTGATCTCTTTTGAATCTTTTTTTTGCTATTCTTCGGTTCCTTCTACCCATCAGTTTTCTAAATTTTCTTGCAACAAGTGCCGGCTCTTCATCATCATCGCATGAAAGCTCTTCCAGCTTTTCCTCAAGGATGCTGGCTTTAAGTGCTATGTTCTTTTTCTTTTCTTTTGCTTCCCTCTTATCTTCTTCTTCTTCTTCCTTGAACTCTAGCTCAAGTGTAAGGAGAGAACCACATATTTCATCAAGTGTAATGACATTCAAATCCTTGGCCTCTCGGATAGCAGTTACTTTAGGTTTCCAATTCTTTGGTAGGCTTCTAAGAAGTTTTTTAACTATTTCATGTTCAGGTATTGGTTTTCCTAGTTTACTCAATTTGTTTGTAATGTTTGTGAACCTATCTAGCATACTAGTGATATCTTCACCAGGCTTCATTTTGAACATCTCATAATTGTGTGTTATGATGGCTATTTTAGACTCTTTTACTTAAGAAGTCCCTTCATGAATTATTCTAAGCTTGTCCGACACTTGCTTAACTATTGTACAGCTTGAAAACTTATTGAATTCTGTGAGGGTTAAAGCATAATGCAATGTGTTGATGGCCTTAAAATTTGTTTGAACTTTCTTAGTTTTAGCCTCGATCCATTCAAACCTTGGCTTAGGCATCAACTCATTTGTGACAACATTCGATGTTGAGGGAATAAAGGGTCCATTAGTTATGACGTTCCACATTTCATAGTCTATAGCTCTAATATATATAGACATTCTAGTGCTCCAATAAAGGTAATTAGAGCCATCAAATAGAGGTGGTCTGTTTGTAGATTGTCCTTTAGCAACTATGGATTTTTGACAAGCCATTAGATCCTCCCTAAGAGTATTAAACCTTAATATCAGGGAATTAGCTTTGATACCACTTATTGGTCCCTATAAAATGTGCTAGATGGGGGGTGAATAGCACAATTCAGCTTTTAAACAAGATTTGGAACTAATTTTGAAAACAAACAAAATAAAACAAGGTAAACAATAGACAATGATTTAGAATGGTTCGGTCCAGGACCTACATCCACTACCTTGATTATACAACCAAGGATTTTCATCAAAATTCACTAACAAACGGTGGAATTACCAAACTCCCACCAAGCTTTTACAATGGCTTTTACCAAGCTTAGCCATAACATTTACAATGGTTTTTAAAGGCTCAACCAAAACCCAACACCTAACTTTTCAAGACTTAGTTAGAGCCTTCACTCTTTCAAGCAAACCTAGCTTGAAACAATCACTTAGAGTGAATCCCTCACTCTAAGAATACAAGAAGAGAGGTAGAGAGAGTACCTATTGATCACACGGTTGATCTAAATGGTACAAGGTTAAGTGCTGAACACAATTATAAAAGATAGACGTTTGAGCGTAGTGAAGTGCAAAGAGGATTTTCAAAGTTTTCTGCTCTTTCTTGGCTTGAATATGTTGAAATCTTTAAAAAAGCTTATTCTCTGTCCTTAGAAGGCTTTTTTATACTTGGAGAAGCATGTCTGATGGCAGTTTGGCAGTTTATGATCGTTGTAAACAATTTAGAGTATGTTCTAGCCGTTAATCTGTCTTGTAGTGCTTTGGTGCATATTCTAAACAGAGAGCACTTAGTCGACTAACTCATTTTCTTGGTTGACTAAGTTGGTTTTGTTTTGGTACCAGATTCTGGCAGAGAGAACTTAGTTGACTAACTCATTTTCTTGGTCAACTAAGTTGGTTCTGTTTCTCAATATACTTCAATCCGTCATTTCTCCATTTTGAATTTTGGTCAACCAATGTTCTTCATTATTCAATCAGGGAGCTTCCTTTATGTTGATCAATCTTTTTCCTTGTCCATATCAACTTTTATGTGCACATTTGAAAGATTGATTTATTGTTTCTTTATAAATTTTTGTCCTACACACTTGGATAGAAATGTTAGACACATAGGGATGAGAATGTTTTATTATCATAAAAACTAATGGAGCCAACACATCACAAAAACAAGTAAGGCACGTTTTGACATAAACCATGATAAAGAGCTTGTTCCCCGATTTCTAAAACCCTTTACATATATAGCTTATATGTATACAAAATGTTTCTAAAAACATGACATTCACAAGTGCCTAGCATTCTACCAACACATATTATCCACAATTGCGAATACAATCCGATTGCAAATCAATTTAGAAATTACCTACCGAAGCTAACAACTCATGCCATCCATAATTGCATTTAAAGAAAACCGACAACGTTTATTATACGTATATCATTATATAATTTACGAAACTTTTCAAATAGACACCCATTACTCACCTCAAAATGGCAGGATGTTATTTTGCCACTAATTTTGATGCATTTCTAGCTAATTTTGTTTGCCGATCACCTGTCACCTCCTCCAGTGCACCACCACAGTAATCTTTCCTAACTTATACACTTCCTAACAGCAAATTAAACTTAAAATATCTAGTAAATGTCATCACAATTCGGCTCATATTTGTTGCTATATATACCATATTCTTGGTTCTCTTTACTTTCAAGAATTCCTCACTATAGCCAACCTCTCTTATTATCTCTACTTTCGTGTATATATTTAATTGTACACATAAACAGGCAACACCTTAACCAATGAATCTTTAATCTAAATTCACATTATTCATCTTTATTGTTCATAATAATTTAACGTGCAATCAATAAACTTTCAACCTAACCAAATCCAATATAACATAGCACACCACATTACATGCTTACTTTTCAATTATACCTTGAATTCCACATGCAGCTCAATAACTCCTCACATCCTCGGTCACCATTGCTACCAGAAGCATAAATCATCAATACATATTTCATTTTTCCTTTCCACTTATGAACTGAAGGTCAAAAACACTTACCCATCATTTGTCTTGCTTTAAACCACCATACTTATAAGGTTAACCCATATGCATACACCCGCTTCTTCGAATCATTGAAGATCCTTGCCACCACAAGCATAATCTCACATCACAACCGGTTCATAAGGCATGCATTCAAGCAAAATGATAGCTTTTACCTTCTTCACCCTTGAATCACTAAGCCGAACCATCAATTTTTCTTCAAGCTTTAACAATGGTGTATGAGAGAAAACTAAGACTTCTCTAAAGTCGATCCGTTCTTTCTTTTTCTCCTTTCCTCTCTCTTTTCTTCTTTCTATTCTTCTTCCTTCTCTTTCTTTTTTTCCTCTGTTTTCTATGGTGAAGCTTTCAAAATTGATTCTCTTTCTTTTTCCTCTCAAAGGCACGTGTTTCTCAAGCCTTTCCCACCTTTCTCATCTTTCTTTTATTCCTCACTTCTCATTAGACCAACTCATCACCCACTTAATTTTCATGCACCAATTTTCTCCCTTGTTCATTGGCCCAATATCTATCTTCATTTATCTCCTCCATCCGCCACCCTCGCTACCTCATCCTTTCTTCCTTCATACTTTATTTCATGCACCTCTTTATTCATCCAATCACATTTCATGCATAACCTTTACTTAATGTTTTACTTGGTCATTCATTAAACTATTCAAGACACATGCATCCCACATCTTTCTTTTCTCATTTGGCCACCCAATACACTAATCTTATTACATGCAATAGGATTTGTTCTTAGTATTTTCTTTATGTCACATGGTGGGGGGTCCACATGTCCCTCACTAATTTCTCCTTTTTGCATGCAATCAGAGGTGGCCCAATAAGTTCAAAGGCCTAAAGCGAAATATTCATATGAAGCCTTTTTTTATTAAAATTAAAAAAAATTATTAAAATTTTATTTTTCTACTTTTTTAAGATGCAAAATTTGTAATTAAACTTTATAATTAAGTTCTTCTAATATTTCTTTTCAATTGATATTATAAGTAATCTATTTAATTTTTCTTAAGACATTGTTGATCTTAAATAAGATTTTATTAATTTTAGTTTTGAAAAACTTCTTTCTCCTAAAGCAACACTTACTGGAATTGTTAACATTATTCTAAAAGCAATAAATGCATTTGGAAAAGAATCGAGTTTTCTTATATGATTAAGTATGTCAATTGGACTGTTTTATTCTTGTATAATTTCTTTTAAAACTTTTAACTCTGAAAATAAATATAAACCATCAATATCAAAATAATTGTTATTTTTTAAGGAATATTCAACATTAAGGCAATATTCTTTCATTTAAGATTTCAAAACTAGATATTATACATTGAAAAAAAATTGATTTTATATATAGGAAAAAAATAACTATTGGAAATCAATAAATGCGTTGATTAGAAATAAGAGAAATAAGTGAAAAAAAAATAACTATTGGAAATGATTAAATACATATAACTGTTAGTTTATTGAAAATAAGAAAATATAGTTGATAATTAATAGCATTCTAGAAATAAGGAAGTAATAGAAAATTGAAATTTATTAGGCACATAATTAGAAAAGTGAAAAAACAAAAAATTTTATTAATTACTTTTTACTTTTATATTTTTTTAATTTTTATATATTTTTAATATAATTAATTATATTATAATTATTATAAAATAATAAATTTTCTCTAAAATTAAGACCTTTCCAATGGAGGCCTAAAGCCCTTGCCTGGATCGCTTCACCTAAGAGCCGGCACTACATGCAATAATTTGCATGTAATAGGGAATCCATATGCACATTTCATTATCCCATATATCATCATTTTCTCTATTAATTCTTCACGTTTCCATTCTTCCAAACCCACATGTACTTTTATTAATACTTATATCACTAAAATTTCACTTATTAAAATAATATTCTAGAATGAATAAAATAATATTTTATTAATTGAATTAATAAAAATGTATTATAACTCCCCTATTTAGGTTCAATGCATAAATTATGTGAGTTTGTCGATCACTCGTGATAAAAATATTTTAATATTATTTAATAATATTTTATTAATAAAATATTATTTAATTCTAAAAAATTTTCATTTGGCTTCTAGGGTTCCAAAACATTTTAATTTGTCTCTGTTTAGCTCCATCGCTTTTATTCACTCCATAGCTACACCTTAATAAAAAATTATTATTTTATTACACATGAAATATTTTATTCTAAAATATTTTTTTCCTCCTTCACCACTTTTAAACTCCTTAATTGACCTCAGTTGGTCTTAATCTTGTCCTTAAAGCCATATTACTATCATTTCAAGACACGGGGTGTTACAATGTCTTTTTGTGTTACTTTTTTGGCTACTTGTGCCCATTTATCATATTCCAATAAGGTGCAACAAGATATATAACAACATCCAATCATTTAGTTTTTTCAAAAAACAAAAACAAATACAATGACCTTTTAAGTTTGGTTATAATTTGTCACGACCCAATTCTCGGGCCATGATCGGTGTAAGGACCCAATGAGCATAGCTCACTAAGCCCAAGCAAGCCTATCCATTTATTTTACTTATCGTACGACGGTGTGATGCAAACACACGTGATGCACCCAGTGTGCATATAAAGCCAATTAACTATGGCATTATCAATAGAATATACATGCACTATACCAGTCATGTATTTAGCAATTTACACTGCATACACATATTCACATAGTTAGATTGTATTCACAATACAAAAAGACACCCTGACTTCCAGCGGAGACATTTACAATAAAAGAAATGGGTTGCTACTAAATGCTGACCTTCTAACCAGGAGATGCACTACGGGGACTCCTCGATCTAGGGTCCAACAGTCTCTTGATCTGAAAACATGAATTTTATAAAACGTGAGTACGAAACTCAGTGAGTGAATATTAGAAGGGAACAAGCAATCTCAATCAGGAAAATTGACAATCATGATGCACCAGTTGAAAACGAGACAATTTTTCTTTCTAACTAATATTTAACCCTTTCCACTTACTCCGAGATTTTTTTTTTTAGCTAGATAGAAAAATCGACCATTATTGCTGCAGCGAAATTTTTACTGCAGTGAAGCGAAATCAAAACCGTCACTGCACGAGTGTTTTGTGTAAAACCCCTTTTTTCTCAATTTAAGGCAATTCGCATACCATACAATCACATATATACACAAAGACATGAGCAATCATATATATATATATATATATACAAAGACATTTATCTGAGCACTTGCAGGAGTTACATATCGCCGTCCCTGCAAGCCCCTGGACTGCGAATCACGCTTCACTAAAGTTCAACGTGATAATTTCTAGAAATCGTGGGCGTTACGTGTCGCCGTCCCCACTTTGCTCAATTTTGATTTTTTTTTTTGGAAATTGTGGGTGTTACGTATCACCGTCCCCACTTTACTCAACTCAATTTTCTAAGAATCGTGGGCGCTACGCATCGCCATCCCCACTTTGCTCAATTCTAAATTTCTAGGAGATTGTGGGCGCTACGTATCGCCGTCCCCACTTTGCATACCATTACATCGATTTCACATAATTTATTAACAATACATGTAAGCACCATATAAAGGTACACAGATGCATCACAATCATATAGATGAGCAATATTCAACACAATAAAATTTCACATCAATAAAATAATATTTCATGAAAAGCTTGTTATCATGGTACTCATTCTTTTAAAGAAGATTGAATAAAATCATTCAAGCATTTTATTCTATAAGTTCATATTTCCCAAAACCATTTTTGAGATGCAAATTCACTCACAGATTTTTCAGGAGTCGAATTCGAGCGCTTCGACTGCTAATCCTTGAGTGCAATTTTCTTGCCTTTATCAGAAATCTCACCACCTTGACAAACAACACAATAATTTAATTACTATATTGGTGTTAATTAGGTATAAAATTAACCTAATTTCTATATGGATGCATAAGATACTCGGTCACTCGCTTAAATGCGGTGTTGATCTAATTCGGTAGATTACTCGATAAATTGGCCAATGCGTTCGATTTGATTCCAAATTGCACCATTCTTTTTCTAATACCTTAATTCACCACATACCATTTAAATAATGCCAATTTCAGCATTTAAACTTTTCTATTTCTTCATGGAAAAATTCAGCTATTACAATGCATTAGCACTGAAATTTTTCCTACCAAACTTTTCCACTTTAATTTGTCATTTTCTAATTTATTTCATTTCAAATGAAATCATTTCATTTGAAATGAAACAATTCCTCATGGATTCTCAACACCCTATGGTCGGCCAACAAAGAGTCCTAGAGAAATTGAATATTTCTTTTGTGTTTTTGTTCATAACCATGCTTAACTACCTTTAAACATCGACATAGTCTGAAATCAAATTATTCCAACAACAATTCCTCTTCCATACCCATTTTTCAGAATTGAATTCACCATGATATTTCAATATTCAACCATGAAAATCAAGAACAAAAGCATAGATTAGCTAGGTATCAAGGAGATTTAAAGAATTTCTAACTTACCTAGCTTGTTTCCTTGATTTCTTCACTTTCTCTTTGATTTTCCACCTAAGTTTTCTTGTTTTTCCCTTTGTTTTTCCTTTGTTCTTGTTGCAGGATGCTTAGGCCGAATATGTGAGGGAATTAGGGATTTAATGGGCTGATTTTTGTGCCTTAATAATAAAATAATCAAGTATGCCACGTGTCGCATGTTTATTTGCCCATTTTTCTAACTTTTTTGATTTCTTCCATAATTTTCCACCACATGATTATCATAAATCAAGATATGATCAAAAGATGACCATGGCTGGAAAAATATGTTCTGGTGGTGGAAAATTACCGTTTTGCCCCCAGAATGGTAAAATTACGATTTTGCCCTTATACTCCGAAATGTACCGAAATTACATTATTTTCACTTTCTATCCTCAAATAACACCAATATTAATCAATTTTAACCAAATGGGTCAAAAACCTTTTCAAAAAAATTCCCGTTTGGTTATCCAATGGTAAAATTACTATTTTGCCCTTGTGCTCCAAAAATATCGAGAATCATAATTTTTCACTACTAAACATCATTTTATACTCCAATAATCATAACTGTATTTCATATAATTATTTTTTGGTCCAATGTGATCAAATCTTGGTTAAAAATCTCTATGTATTCATCAAATGGTAAAATGACCGTTTTGTCCCTAACTAGTCAATTTTCTCGATTGACTCCAGACTGGACCTTGAACTCCGAATCACTATTCTAAGCCATTCTGTGGGTTTCGAAATTTTCAAATTCCTCTTAGAATTTCTATTTGAGCTAGTTCAAGGTTCAATTTACTTAATTGTACCGCTAGGTATAATTTCGGCTTTTAACAAATTCAATAGGGTCTCACATAATTATACATGGATCTATTAGTTTTTAAAATAGACAATTCGCCACAAAAGAATGTTTTTGTTGGACACATAAGTCCTGTTATTAGTCAACCTTCAATGTTTCTATTAGTTTGATGATGTAGTAATATTTTTAAGACAATTTTACCTTTTATTAATTTTAAAATTTACCACTATATAAAATATAAGTTTTCATTTTAAAAATTTTTTTCTTCCTTTTTTTTTTAATTCTCTCCACTTGGCCACTGTTGTCTAATTTTTTACTCATGCAAATATATATACCAAAAAAAAATATATATTGGTAAGCAAAGTATCGATTTCACAAAGAATTGGTCTAAAATTTCATCAAGTACTAAAATTAACTCAATTTAGCCCTATCCAAATAATCAAAATCAAACAATTAGTTAAACTAAAAATTAACTAAATCTAATCAACAAGAAACTAAACTAAAAATCAAAGCAATAATATTACAAGAGAAAAATCAATTCAAACAAACCTAAGATTACAATATCTCTCACATTCCATCTAAATCTTACCTCTCTCTGTAACACCTCGTACCTTCGTTGGACATAAGTAAGATTTTATTGATCAAATAAATGATCATTTGATGCAAATTGGTGTGATAAAGGATGATTCAAAGGTAAACCGACAGATAATAATTTGTTTCGGGACCAAAGAATACAAGTAAAAATTTTTGAAATAAAATAATATTTTATTTAATAAAATAATATTAAAATATTAATATTTTATATAATGTTGGAAATTAGTCATGAAAAAGGAAATATGACTAATTTAAATGGGGGAGAAGAAATAAAGAATAATTTTGAAGGAAAACGACGAAAATCGTACGATGTGATTTTTATCGAGTACACGCGGTAAAGTAAATATTTAAATATTATGGTGACACTGCGTTAGAATACGATCTCAATATTTTGATATATATATGTGTGAAGGAAGAAGAATAGAAGGAAATTGAAATTTAATAAGTGTGGATAGGAATTAAAAATATTGGACTTAATTTTTGGAGAGCAAAGTGTTGAATAACTCAGAAACTTTCTTGTATATGCTTTAGTATTTTCGCCATATCTCAAGTTACAGAACTCCAATTATTAAAATTCTTGGACCACTGAAAAGCTAAGAGATAGAGCTACAACTTTGATGAGATCACTTCGCCCAGTTCGATCTCTACAATAAAAAAAATCGTGTTGGAATGTGGTTGGACGTGATATGTCAGGAATGGAAATTGTAAGGATTGATAATTAAATTTTTGGGTCTCTTATTACATTTTTAAGCCTAATTAAATCCTAGGTTAATTAAATCTTAAATGAATATTTAGAAGGTGAAATGAGAGAATAAGATAAGCATGAAAAAAAAAGAATAAAAGAAATAAATGATGGAAGAAAAGACAAAAGGAAACAAAACAAAGAAAGTAAAAGAAATGTGAGTGTGTGTGACAGATGAGAGAGGTGAAAGAACAAATAAAGAAATAAGAAAAGGCAAAAAGAAATGAGATAAGGAAAGAAGAAAGAATAGTCAAAGCAAAACAAATGAAGGACAAAAAAATAAAAGGAGAAGGAAACATCTAGAACAAGGAAGGTTGGTCAAACAAGGCAAAAGAAGAAAGAAAGAAAGAACTAAAAAGGAAGAGATAAGGTCGGCTAAGGAAGGTAGAAAAGGTTAGGAAAAGGATAAAGGAAGAGATAAGATAGAAGAGAAAGGAAAAAGCCAAACAAAGAAAGAAAAAAAGGATGGAAGAAATAATGAGAAACTGAAAGAGGAAGGACCGTGGAAAAGAGAAGAAAAAAATGGTGTGAAAGGGGATGAAGGAAGGTCGAATTTTTGCAAGCTTTTGGAGGAAAGAAAGAGCTAATTTTTGGAGGTAAGAGAGTTGATTTTGGCTACTGAAAATTGATGATTTTAGTTGCTGAAAAATCTTGCACTTAAGGCTGAAAATGATGATGAATAGTTGTTGAAAATTTAACATGAAAAAGTGCAGAAAATTGAGTTGGAATTTTGTTGAAATTGTGGCTAAAATTTGTTGAGTTTTGATGCTGATTTTGAGTGCAGAAAAATGGAACTATGAGGGGTTGTGAAGTTGATTTTGAGAGGAGGAAAGGAAGAAAAGAAGTTGAGCTTGTGGAGCCATGGTGGAGAGGATGGAGGAACCACCACCGACGGAGGAGAAAGCCATGGTGGGAGGAAGGCCACGGGTTGGAAACCGTGAAAAAGAAAAAAACGTGGGAGAGAAAGAAAGAAAAATAAAAAGAAAGAAAAAGAAAAAGAAAAGAACAAGAAAAAGAAAGAAAAAGAAAAAGAAAAGAACAAGAAAATGAAAAAAAAAAAGAAAAAAAATGAAAATGAAAGAAAAGGAAAAATAAAATGAAAGTGGGCCAAAAGAGAAATAAAATTGGGCAAGGCCCGATGAAGAAAAAAAATTTGACAAGGCCCAATAGGAAAGATTAAATGGGCTTGGCCCAATAGGAAAATTTGAAAGGCTCATGGACAAGGTCCAATAGTTAATAGAAGGAATGGAAAAAGCTCAATGGAACGTTTATCGAGGAGGCGAGCCGAGAGAAATACACGATCGAAAAATGGAAATAATTATACGCGTATAAAAATAACAATGAAATATCTTGCTATTTAAAGATAGGGATCGATTTAGCTCATAATTATCGACGCGCTCAGTTATTTGTAGATTGGTGGTGAGCCATTTGGTAGGGTAGGAGATTACACCCGTGGACCGAGAATAAGAGTATCTCTACTCCTAATACTGTGAGTGGACAATTTATCATCTTAAATATCTAGAGTAATTATATTTGTTGATGCTTTTATTGAATGATGGATTTAAATCATAAAATATTATGTTTTCCAATTAAAATGTATGTTAATAAAAATGAGATTTATATTGGTTTTGAAATCAAATATTATTTTCGGGGAAACTTGAGTATATGGAGACTGGGTTAAATTTATAATTTTATATGCTATTGAAATTGTGGCTTATAACACTATGGTAGCATGATGGCTAAATTTTTGGAGTTTGGCATGAAATATATGAATAATTTTGGTTTGGTTTTGGTAGACTGGATAAAATTTTATTCACCATATTATGCTACTGAAAATTTTATGGGTCTGGTGGTATATTAAATGGTCACTGCAGTGGTGGGGGTTTTCGTGGACTGCCTATGAGAAGGGCACGGTAACCCAATCAATTGTATACATACCTCCAGGGGGAGATGATGGATGAAGTATCTCCTGAGGTAATATTTGAGTTCACCTCACGTTCGGACCACCACGTGAGAGTGAGACTCAGCCAACGCCAAGGAACGACTGTGTGTCAGATGGGAAAACATGGTTATGGGTATGGGATATTTAATAGCCTTGGCGGTCTCAGTGGGATACCTTGACGAAGGTACTCGCGAGAATGATTCTAATAGGGGCCAAGTTTAAGAAATTGTTTGGTATGGATCGGAACAAATTTTGAGTTATGAATATTTTTGTGATATAACATTTTTATAGTGTCTCCATCTACTCGGCTTTAGATGCTTTTGATAGTAATTGTTTACTCACTGGGATTTTATAATCTCACCCTTTTTCCTATACATTTTTCAGGCTCGAGATAGTTTGCAGATAGCTAACACTGTCGAGATGTACATTTGAAGTTATGACCTTAGAGATCAAAGGTTTATCTTCTAGCACACTATTCTGAGTCGCTTCGCTATACGTGTTATATTGAAGTCAAGTTGCAGTCCTTTATCTATTAAGTTGTAAACGAAATCAAAATTTTATATTTTCGTGTATAGACTAATAAATAAATAAGAGAAAAGTTAGTACTGATTTTTATATTTAAGATTTAAATTAGTACAAGAAAGTAATAATTTTATATGAATAGTGAAAAAGGTGAATTACTGAGTAATTCAAAAAAGGCTTCTTTGGGACTTGGCGGGATATCTCGAAGGTCTCGGACGCCGGTAGCGACCAGGGAGAGTGGTCGTTACACTCTCTCTCTCTATTTACTTATTTCAATAGGTTGAATTTCTAACCTAAAGTCCTTAATTATTTATTAAGCTCTTTCAAAACTCTTATAAAAATATTTATTTTAATCAAAACACTATATCTCTATGTGTATTGAAATTAAAACAAACTCATTAAGTTCATGCTCTAATTCTAGCTACATACGACATATATGTATATTTCTATCCTATACACAAATCAAATTATTCATCCAAGCAAATAAATATAATCATATGTTATTCCAATTTTAGCTTACTCTAAACTTCCTTTCTCAAGTTATGTTTAGGTTTCCAAATCAATTTTAATTGGTGATTAAGCAATTAAAAGCATTAAGAACAAATTAAAATAAACAATTCAATTCTATTGAAAATAAGCAAGAAAGAGATTAAAAATTTAACTACATATGAGTTCAATTGCAATCTTAGAAAAAAGATTAGGTACTAATAATTGAAAATAAAGAACAAAAAACAATAGACTTTAACCATCTCAAACAAAAGAAATAAGAAAACTAGAGAGAGAAAGAAAACTGGAGATTGGTAATCTTCAATCTTCCATGGTTGATCTTGGTTTTCTTGAGTTTTTGGTGGCTAATCTTCTCTTAATATAACCTAAATCGATTCCCTTTAGCCTCCCTTCAATTTGGCTTCATAAGGATGTACTTATAAGGCTCATAAACATAATTTTGGTTCAATTCAAACTCCCATCTTCGAAAAGGTGTCTTCACAAACCCAAAACACCACTACTTTAGCTTGCTAGCACTGCGGCATTGACTTGAGATGCATTTTTCTCATTTGGGGCCAAACTAGGTAAAATGATGAATATGAAAGTTATAACTCTGCCTCTTATCTTTCTAATGATTCAAGAATTACATTGATTGAACTTTTGAATTGAAAGTTATGCATGAAATACCTCAAATGTGTATGAATAGAGCACCGGTTTACTATACACCTTTTTTCACCAATTGAAGTTATTTTGTATCCTACTTTTACAAAAACATAAAAATAAATATAAATAACATAAAACTAACGTTATTAACTTAAAATAAACATTAAAACATAAATTAAACTTTCAAATAACTAAAACACTTAAATCTGATCATAAATCTAGTCTAACTTAGCCTAATTAGGTATTTAATCTCCCATGAAATATATGTATTTGATGCAGCCATCAAATACCTCTAAACTTGAATCTTTGCTTGTCCCCAAGTGAAAAAAAGAATTAAAAACGAAACTACTAGCTAGAGATGCAATTCATCAAAGCTTGAATTCTCCATTTTTCTTTAAAAAATTATCCCATAATTTTAACTTAAAGTGAAACATAGATAATCATTAAATTCATGCTCCATTCAAGTGCAAGTTCATTTTCAAATGGATTTTACAAATTTTATGTGTGTGTGAATGATCTTTTACAAAAAATATTATACAATTCATATTAGTTTATGCCAACTCTAAGCACAAATTAGTACAAAATCCTATAGGTTTGCTTTTCATCTTTCTCTCTCCTAATGCAAACTAATACTTATTCAAGGATCAATAAGTCTCTATTAAGGTTGTAATGTAAAGTTAGGGTCAAGGTATGATAAAGGAAATATTTAAGCTAAATTTCATCCCGAGCACTTAATCTATCTATGACCTATTTAAGAGCTCAATTTTATATTATTTTTCCTCATAACACCCCTAAACTTATGATACAATTTTCTTTTCCTTTCCTCCTTTTTTTTTCCTTTTTTTACACCCCAAACTTATTTTTTTGACAATTATGAACAGGGGTAGATTTTCAACACCAATCACTTGTTTCATCGCTATACCTTTTTCCTTTAATTTAACTCTAAGTTCAAGATATACCTTAAAAAGATCAAAATACTTAAGGGTGAAAAGTTTAAAATTGGAAGTACATAAAAAGGCTTACGCTAAATATGTATTTACAAAGAAATGGAAAATTAGGCCTAAAAGGGGTCATTAAGGATAAATATATAACATTATAGGCTTAAAAAGGCTCCAACGATTCATAAATGGCCTAAATCATTTCCTATCCTAAGTGTTATCTAAGTTTTCATCTCGAGAGAGAATCAAACAAATTCTAGAATCCTTGACTTCACCATATTTTTTATCAACGCAAACTTCCTTTGAATTACATAACAATTCTAAGTAAAAGATTGAGTGTGCAAATTATTAGAAATCACATTATACAATGAAACTAACAAAATAATATCAGAATCACATTCATGCCTATATTAAATCAAGAATCAAACTAGCAAGATAATCAAAATATCATCCTAGGATTGGTACTATCATGGCATTGGCAATTATCATCTCAAGCATTCATGAAATAAATTTGATAATTCTATGAAATAGAATTTATTTTTTATCTCAAATTGTTTTTAAAAGTTAGCTATGTTCTTGAATTCAGGTTAGAATTTAGTTATTTTTTATTTAGTTTGTTTTTATTAATTTAATTTAATTTAATATTTATTTATCTTAATTTAATTATTATTTATTATTTTTTATATTTTTGTAAGATTCTAGAATAATAAGGCTTAATTGAGTAAAGATAGTAAGGAGTTTAGGCCTTGTGCGTACATGTTGTTGTATTTTGAGCATAACTTTCGTTATAGAACTCCAAATGATGCAATTCTTGAACCATTAGAAAGCTAAGAGACAGATATACAACTTTCATGATACTACTTTGCCCAGTTCTACCTCAAAGATAGAGAAAATCAAAGTTAAATTTGATGAAGTGCAGTAATTAGGCTACAAGTTGGTTAAGTTCCTATTGGGCTTTACACTTATTCTAGGCCCAAATTAAGAGTTTTTTTTTTTGGCTAATATAGTTTAGTTTAGGTAGAATTAGGTTGAATAAGGTTATAAATATTTAGCTTAAGGAAAAGTTAGCGATACACATATAGCCACACATCTATATACATACACATACACATATTGAGCACAAATCTTGAAAGAGATTTAAGAAGCTAGAAGTTGAGGCTGAAAATTGAAGCCCAAGGCTACAAAAATATTTATTTTCTACTTCCTTAGCTTTTATTATTCTTGTTACTCTTGATGCCTAAACTTCATATGTTTTTATTTACTTTTGCAAGTATGAGTAGCTAGATTTATTTTTCTAGGATTGCAATTGAACTCACATGTAGATTAAATTTTTAATCTGTTTATAGCTTACTTTCAATGGGATTGAATTGTTTATTCCAATTTGTGCTTAATGCTTTTAATTGCCTAAGCACCAATTAAATTGATCTAGGAACCTAAACAAACTTGGAAAAAGGAGTTTAATGTAAACTAAAATTAGAATAGCATATGATCATATTATTTGCTTTATGTATAAGATAAAAATATACGTATATGTCGTATGTAGCCAAGATTAGAACCTGAACTTCATGAGTCTAGTTTAATTTCAATTCATATATGAATATAGTGTTTTAGTTAAAGCAGATATTTTTATAAGAGACTCAAGATAGCATTATAAATAATTGAGGACTCTAGGTTAGCAATTCAACCCATTGGATTAAGTTAAGAGAGAGAGGTTAAATTTAAATGAACTACGAGGGATATTATAATCCTAGGTTTTTTCAATTTGTTTTTCATTCATTTATCTTTCAGTTTAATTTTTTAATTAGAATTAATTAGTTAAAATTTAGTTAATTAATTTTTAATTTAATTAGTATTCAAATTTTAATTGTTTTAATTTTAGTACTTAGTAATTTTCTAATACAATTCTCTATGGGATTGATACTCTGTTTACCATTATATTTTTTGTTCGATACATATACTAGTGTAGGTAGAATTTTAATTGACAAGTTTTTGGTGCCATTGTTAGGGAATTGTTTCTAGAATTTTTACTAATATTAATACCACGCAATTTAGTCTTACTTCAAATTTTATTTTTCTTATTTTAATATTAGTTTTTGTTTGCTTGTAGATATCTTTGGTCATTGTATGCAAAGAAGACACAATTTGAATCTTGTTCCTTTTGATCTTGAGATAAAAAGAACTTTCAGAAGATGTCGAATGGAGAATTTGAAACTTGTAACTTTAAATCAGACAATGGCTGAGGATAACAACAACAATGGCAATAATGCCATTAATCAAGTTCCTGAAGAAAATATAGCACTACGGGATTATGCAAGGTTTACACTGAAGCATTAGAAGACTTTCCATCAATGCAAATAATTTTGAAATTAAGCCAACTTACATTCAAAGGACTTAGTCTTCAGTCCAGTTTGGTGGGTTACTCAGTGATGATCCTAATTTTCATTTGGTAAATTTCTTGAAAATTTGTGATACTTTCAAATATAATGGAGTAACTAATGATGTTATCAAATTGAGACTAGTTCCATTATCTTTGAGGGATAAAGCAAAGAGTTGGCTCAATTCATTCCCAATGGGTCTATCACTATATGAGAGGACTTGGCTCAAAAGTTTCTAGCAAAATTCTTTCCACCTGCCAAGACTACAAGGATGAGGAATGATATAACCTCATTCACACAATTTAAAGGTGATTCATTGTATAAAGGTTGGGAGAGATTTAAAAAACTACTGAAAAAATGTCCACTTCATGGAATTCCTGATTGCTTGCCAGTTTAGACATTTTACAATGGGCTAGTTGGTTTAATGAAAACCATAATTAATGTTGTTGCTGGTGGGGCATTAATGGGTAAAAACGCTGTAGATGCGTATAATCTATAATGATTGCTCCTTGATTGCTACCGGCGTCTGAGTCTTGCGAGAGAACTCGTTAAGTCTTAAACAAGCCTTAGTTGAAACTTTTGTTGTAACAATGAACTCATTCCACCGATCTATACAATTACTTAGACCATATACCTTTTTTGTAATATAGTTTGAACTATAGTCATAATTAATCAACTTAGCCTTCATTCCACATAATTGTAAAAATACATTAAAGTCTATAATATCCCAACATACATTTACATTAACACTAGTTACAATCACTTTATGCTATGAATGACTTGACCTCTACCAGCAGAGCCACTTGGAATAAAGTGTTATGAGATGCCTTTACCTATTTGCGGTGGACAATAAATGTCAATGAATACACACTAGGCTGATCACTATCTGCAAAACGGAGATAAAGGGGTGAGTCTCACAAACTCAGTGATCATCAGCTTCGTGAGTAGGGTGTAGATGGGAAACAAGCATAAGCAGATAAATTTGAATAGTAAAACCAGAATAAAAATTATAATCTTATAAAACTAATCACAAGTAAGGTATTTGTGCCTTGTACAAATGATGCTGTACAATCATAATGCAATACCTTCTTTAGTGAAACAATATCGAAAACAAGCGTAGCAAAATAAAATTTTAATCATTGAAATCATCTCCTTCCATCACAAACAAATAACCGTATAAAAGTACACACGCTCCCAAAATGAGTGGCATGTCAAAATCAACGTGTACATCCACAGAAATTAACTCAGAATCACATATAAAGCGCTGAAAACTATTAATCAAATAGAGGGAGCTGCGGAGAAATATTAACTCTCCACCATGCAAAAGAGTATGAGTCTAAAAACTATCAAGGCTCTCGAGTAGGTAATCATATGATCAACACATGGACCCACTTCAATGTAATAACATCTAGAAGCCTTGCTCCACCGAATTCCCACAGCCATGGCAATCTCGACGATATTGGCTTACATCAGAGAAATCAGGTAGTCGTAACCACGTAAATCAACTTGTGGCCTAGCCACATATATCAACTCTTGGCCTTGCCACGTATATATCACAGACTATGGCCCTAGCCACGTTTAACAGCTCGTCGGTGACCCAAACGTTTTCTAGCTAAAGCTCACTTGTGCACAAAGGTCACACTATATCTATATGACATTCGGCCTACTTTTGACGCTCTTGGTTTGTCAAATCGTTTTCAAAACCAAATTGAGGTTTCCAAGTCTTTCATTTTAAACCATTTGAAAACAAGGTTCCATAACTTTTCGAGTTGCTTTTCACATTAAAACGCATGGTGTAAACACTTGTATAGAGATCAGACTAAAACCAATTCTTAAAAGTTTGCATTTGAACCATTTAACAAGTGCATTGAACTATGCATGTCACACAAAGACACAAGGCACAATTTTTTATGCAAAACATTGCAAAATGCTTGTTTACCGGTTTCTAAATCACTTTACATATATAACTTATATATATATACATACAAAATATTTCTAAAAACATGGCATTCACAAATGCCTAGCATTCTACCAACTCATGCTTCCCACAATAACCATATACTCAATTGCAAATCTGTTTAAAAATCACCTACCAAGGCTAGCAACTCATGTTATCCTCAATTGCATTTTAAAGAAAACTAGTAACGTTTATTTGTCGAATATCAACATATAGTTTAAAGAACTTGAAATAGACACCTCCTACTCACCTTACAATGACGGGATATCACTTTGCCACTTATCCAGTTACATTTCCTCCTTTAGTTAATCACCACGATATTCTTTTCCACTTGCACACTTCCTAGCAATAAATCAAGCTTAATATACTTAGTATCGATCATTCCTCTTTTCCTTTCTCTTTCAAACATTCATCATTTTAATAACTTACATCATGCTAGAATCACCATTCTCTCTCACTTAACCTTTGCATATTCATATACATTTTGACATACTTTTTATTAAAGGAGTTCATATCTTTTACTTGCATAATTCTTTATATTATATGTATCGACAACTTATTTATATCATTAAGTACCCATTTCAATATTTCCAAGCAACTTTCATCCAAATCCATCTTATATTTTCATAATATTAACAACATATAATGCTTTATTTCTCAATCCTCTATCCACATTATTCCTCCTTATTTCTTTCAAATAGCATACCAAGCAAATTTAGCATTTCCAACTAGCTCATGCGTTTTAGATTCTTTCAACAGCCATTATTCCTCACAATGTGCCTTTCAAAATTCTAACCATACAACAATAGCCATTTCTCAAGATCTCTCAACTATACTTAAAACATTATTCATTTTTACCTTTAAGGTTGCTTGATCTGCACATGCACTCCTATGTTCCTCCAAAACTTTAATCATCAAGCTACCAACATGATTCACAAATTATTTTCTCAAAGTTATCACCAACCATAGGCCTTAAAACACAATACCATGCTTACCTTTTCTTTTTCACTTTGAATCGATCATGCATCCATGGTTTTGATAGCTTGCATGTCACTAAATCTTCTCAAATCAAGCCAATCTTTGTTGCCACAAAACATTTCTTATAGTTACTGACCCATTTTCAAAGATCATTCAAGCTAAAACCACAATCCTTAATTTATTTCTCTTGTATCTTGGAACCAAGCTTTACACTTCCATCAACATTCCACAGTCTCTCTTGAATGTTGAAGACTCTTGGGTAATGGAATAGCACAAATCTACAAGATAGAGGAAGGAAACCTCATGGTTTCTCTTGAACTTGTCCAAAACTGAGCCTTTCCTACTTTTCTCTCTTTTTCTTCCTCTTGAGTGGAACTTCTTAAAGTTTTCTCTTCTTTCTTTTCTTCTCTAAATGGCCGACTCTCAAGTCTCACCAAAGCCTATTTCATATTTCTCTTTTACTTTTAAATTTTGATATTTATTGGCCATCCTTTTAGACCAATCAAAACACAAGCACTCTTATTTTTCTTATTTCCTTTGGCAACTCTTTGGAACCGATTACTACACATGCACCAATTCACCCTTTATTTTCATTTGGCCATTTTGCCAACCAATGGTTCTTCATGCACCAATTTCCTTTCCACCACATTGGTCCATTAGTTATCCTTACTTGCTCCTCTATCTTTCACCTTTATTATCCCATATTTTCTTCCTTTATTATTTATTTCATGCACCACCTTATTCCTCTAATCCTATTTTATGCACCACGCTTACCTTATCTTTTATTTGGTTTTTCATTAATCTATTTAAGTCACATGCATCCCACATTTTTCTTTCCTTATTTGGCCATTGAATGCACCAATCCCATTTCATGCAAATAGCTTTAGTCTTAATTCTTCCTTTTACTATGCATGGTGGGGGTCCCACATGTTCCCGACTAACCTTTTCCTTTTTGCATGCTATAATTTGTATGTAATAGTGAATTCACATGCACAATTCATTATCCCACATAATCTAATTTTCCTTGGTTAGTTAACTTCCATTTAGCTTCAAATATTGTAATTGCACATAAGTCCTTAGCTTTTCTTTATTTACCATTTAATCGTCCATATTTTTCATCCTTTATAATTTGGTCCTTTAATCATTTCTTTTAAATTTCAATTTCTTTCTATTTTTCCTCATTTACACTTGTACAAATAAAATATTAAATTTGCACTTCACCAAGGTGTCACCATAATATTTAAATATATACTTAGAGTTGTCAAAATAGGCCTGGCTCTTTGGGTCAGCCCATTTTTCATTAAATATGGGGTGGGTTGGGTACAAAAAATTTCAATCCATATTAAAACCGGGCCTAGATGGGCTAGCCCAGTTGCTTAAGGGGCTGACCCAGGTTGGGACGGGCCAACCTGATGGGCCAAAAGAAAAGAAAAACCCAAGCTTCCTACCTAAGACTCGAGTCCCCACTCCCAAGTCCCAACCCTTAGGATTTTGCTGTTTTCTACTCAAACCCCTTGGGTTTTTAACGTGACTGAGGCTCACTTTGTCACGACTCGAAACTCCCATTGAGCCCGTGAAAACCGTCGCGGCGTCCCGATAGGCACTTATTACCCGAAATGCCGATTGGAACCCCGAAAGGCTTAGCATCAGCTTTCGCACCTCCCCGGTAAGCAATAGTTATTAAATATCATATTTTCAAGAATCATAAGTCATTTCCAAATTAAAACATTAAAATATTATTTTCTAGCTCACATGGGCATTTTCGTCATTTTTTCCTAAAAATCTCGAAACTAGCAAACAATACAGTACATAAGTAGAAAACACATATTTCAAAATCAAAGATTATAATTTGTTATCTAAAACTTTCATTTGAAGTAAAATTATAACTATTAGAATAAAATAAAACATTCAATATTATATTCTATTTTCTTATAAAACAATTTTTATATAGTTATCAGTAAATAATTTTTTTGGAACGTAAAAGCATAATAAATTCATACATACAATAGTAAGAAAAACCAAAGTACGTAATTCAATATACATTGACCAGTGGGCCCTCGAACTACGAAATTAATCTAAGGCCGTGAGTCGAAAAAACCTTTGACTTCAAGGTTGCGACTCCAAATTCGTCTTTCGACGATATCGGCTAACTACCGGCTAACTTGAGCCTGAAATGGATGGAAAGGAGGGCAGTGAGATTATAAAATCTCAGTGAGTAAACAGATACTATCTAAACTATCTAAAGTTGAGTAAATGGAGACAATTAAAATAACTCGGCATAAAATGATTCATAACATTTCTTTTTCTTTCGCTAGATAAATTAAATTCATTTTGCTCGACAATTTAACATGGCTTATGTTTTCCTAAAAACTTGGCTCGTGCCAAAATGTCATTCTCGGTGACACCTTGATTAGAGGTGTCCGACCGAGACCGCCAAGGTTGTTGAAATTTCATAATTTCTCAAAACACAACCATTCCTTAGCGTTGGCTGAGTCCACTCTCACGTGGTGGTTCGGCATGAAGTGAACTCTGTCATACCTCAGGAGTTACCCTCCATGCCTCTCATCAAATGTATAATATAGTAGGGTTTGTCGTGCCCTTCTAAATAGGCTTGTCCACAAAAACCCGTCATTGCAGTGTATCATAAACCTCACTAATCAATTAAATCTCCAATTGCATGGTATGGCAATTAATTCATTACACAGTTTATTCAGACAAAGTAGAAAATTCATACTTTTCAACACAAATATCAATTCAACCAATCATGCCATTTTATCATAAGCCATTTAGTTTAGATCATAATATATAACACAGTAAACGGTCTCCAATTACTCTAATTTCAAAATCATTGTCCGATTTCCAAATCAATTTATAAAAATTCATTTTTATTTTTATAAATTCATATTTTTCTCATAAAACAAGGCAATGCATCATTTAAATTCATTTCTCACAATTTCACCAAATTAAGTAAAAATGACTCTAGATAATTAAGGCGATAATCAGTTTACTCACAATATCAAGAGTAGATATACTCCTAGTCCCGATCTTCGGGTACAATCTCTGTACTTTTACCAATATAGCTTACTCACCACCTATCCACAATGCACAGCAAACAATTCACTGAATTGGTGCTAAATTGATATAAAACCAAATCAGGCTCTTTACTAATGCGTAAAATGAAATATGAAATGCTCGGGTGACTATCTAAATACGGTGTTCTATGTAAACTCAATTATGTCCTTCAATAATACGGTATTGGCCTAATTCGATTTTTCACTCGATTAATTGGCCAATATACCCAATTCAACTCCAATTAATTTTATTTCTCTTTCAATACTCCAATTATATCCAAAATACTATTCAATTTACATGAAATGTGGCAAAACCACCTTTACATTTCATTTTGGAATATTCGGCCAAAGTGTGTCCCCTAATGCTAAAATTTTTCAAGCCGCATTCTTACACCATAATTCCTCAATTTCTAATCAAATTCACTTAGAATAAAATAAATTTCAACATCAACACATTGCATGAAGAATTCGACCTATGATGGTTCAATGTGAAATTTGTGGTTTCATGCTAAATACCATCATTTTCAGTTTCTATCACCACCATTTATCAAAATCATTAAATCATAACCAATTAACATAAAATGTCACAAATTTCCTCCCCAATATTATCTCCACAATATTCGGCCTAAATGGGTAATAAGAGAAAATGAATTTTTCTTGGTTCTTTTTCATACTACACATCACTAACTAACTAAAAACACGAAAATCTATTGAAATCTAACCAATTCAAGCATCAAAACCTCTCTCTAAAGCTTGGACCAGCAAGAACACATTCATGAGATCTTGATTCTCAGCCGTTTAAATTGGAAGAAAATGCACAAGAATGATAGATCACTAGCGAAAGTCAAGAAATTTTACCTTTATCACTTGTTTCCTTGAATTTTTCACACTTTTCTCTTGAATCTTGGTGGCTAGGGTTTCTTTCTTTTCTTTCTTTTTTTTTCATGCTTGGCCGACCCTTATGGAGAGAATGGGATGGTGTGGGCTGATTTTTATAGCAAAATTATAAAATAATATGAACTTGCCACATGTCATTTTATGATTGGCCCACTTTTTAAATATTTATCCTTTACTCTTTACTTATCCACCACATATTTATTCCATAATTATCCTTGATATAAAATGTTAACAGCTGAAATCTTGGGACTTGACAAATGTTGAGTGGTGAAAAATTACAATTTTGCCCCCTGTGTGGTAAAATTATGATTTTGCCCTTATGCTCTGAAAATATTGAGACTACAATTTTTTTCCACTTCTTAACCTCAAATTATACTCCAAATGATCAATCTTAGTCAAATGTAGTCAAAAATATTTTCTAAAAATTCTCATTTTATCCTCGGATAGAAAAATTACCATTTTGCCCCTAGATAGTCAATATTCCATATTGACTCTAATTCGGTCCTCGAACTCTGAATCATCTTTTTAAGTTATTCATGGACTGTAAATTTCTCAATTTCCTCTTAAAATCTTCATTTGAGCTTGCTCGAGGCTTAAATCGACTTAGTTGTGCTTCTAGGTACAATACCGACTTTTGATTATTTCTCGAGGCTTTCCAAATATGCCAACATGTTGTCCATTACATGTATGACATGGAAAGTATTTTAAGGCTAGGCTTGACACACTTGACGGAGCTTTTCAGGTGGAATCTGTAGATCTAAGAAATCTCTCATAGCCTCATCCATCACTCGGTACCCTATCTCGATTTTACTCTCTATTTTTAAATTTTCTAACGAAATCACCGAATGGGTTTTTTCTTTTGCTGAAGATTTACTTTGGGTTTGGTTCAAGAGGAAAGGAACAATGGAGGAAAGGAAGAAAAGGGAGTTTCGTCATCGAATAATACATGTGAAGAATACGGTGCTACTCTTTACCCCAGTCAGTTTCTTGATCTTGATTTTCTTGACAACAGCAGTGACTTCGGGTGTGTAGGAAACAAGCTTCCCAATCTTTTCAAACTTGTGGGTTATGCTCTTTTTCTGTTTGAGCCACACAAAACTAGTGTCCTTCACATACCCACATTATTCAATGTCTTTTAAGGGCAAAAGCCCCCTGGGCATGCCAACTTCCTCAAGCAAAAACTTGGATTTCTCTTGATAGATCTTATCTCCATGGTAAATTTTAGACGCAATGGCTTTGATCTCATCGGTGGCCAACGACAATTTTTCCTCTTTCTACAACTTGATCAAACTGTGAAACTCCTCAGCTTGTGCCTGTTGAGAAAGATTCTGATGAGTATGGAACCGTAAAAGGATGGGGCTTAAATTTAGACCTATCAATATAGGCTAGCCCAACCCGACCCATAGGCTAACAAGGGGTGGGCTGGGTTAGGAAGTTAACAGCCCATATAAAATATGGGCTGGCCTGGCTTGGCCCGTATTTTTTCAACCCACAAGGGCCTAGGTCTGGTCGACCCATATTTACAAGTCTATATATACTTACCCGCTCTTGCTTTATTAAATAAAGACACGCGAGCCTCACTTATGTCATTTCCCTTCAAAATTCTTTTTTACTTCTTCTCCCCCACTTAGATTAGTCATATAATCCTCCTTCATGACTAATTTCGATAACAAATAAAATATTAATATTTTAATATTATTTTATTTTAACATTTTTCGCTTGTCTCCTTAGGACCCAAAATGCCTCACTTTGTCCCAATTCACTTCTAAATCACCTTTCAACTCACTAATTCATCCTCCATAAAAAATATTATTATTTTATTTTTTTCTCGTATATGGAATATTTTATTTTAAAATATTCCTTTCACTGGTCATCACTCTTTGGCGCTTAAATTTATGTCAATTGACCCTTCATCTTGTCAATAAAGTCTTATCGACTTTTATACGAGGGTGTAGGGTGTTACATAATCCATTGGAAGAGATGGCCTCAAATAATTACCAATGGCCTGTAGAAAGGTTTGGTATGAGAAAAGCTGTTGGAGCCTATGAAATTGATTCACTTAGCACTTTAACTACACAAATGGCTACACTATCTAAGAAGTTTGACATATTAGGAGTTCATGTTATTCAAAATTCATTTGTAATCTGTGAGATGTGTAGAGATGGCCATTCAAGTGATCAATGTCCATACAATTTTGAATCAGTCTAATTTGTGGGAAACTTCAACAGGCAGCAAAATAATCCATATTCTATTACATATAATCATGGTTGGAGAAACCACCTAAATTTTTTATGGAATAGCAACACAGGGCCTTCAAATAAAAATTCCATCATGCCTCTTGGTTTTCAACAACAAGCTAGACCATCAATTCTTGAAAAGAAGTCCCAAGTGGAACAACTTTGCCTACAATATATATTAAAAAATTATGTTATAATTCAAAGATATAGAGCCTCCTTAAGAAATCTTGAGACCCAAATGGGACAACTTGCAAACTCCATCAGTAGTAAACCCCAAGATGCCTTACCAAGTGACACGCAAGTCAATCCCAAAGGTAAGGAATAATGTGATGCAATTACCCTTAGGAGTTGAGCAAAAGGTGAAGGGGTAAGTGAAAAATCAACTGAATCTTCAAAAGAGCATGTAGATGAAGAAGAGGTAATTGTTGAGAAAGAAGTTGAAGCAGAAAACAAAGATGATGGGAAAGCTAAAAATCAAGTGAAGTTGTAGCAAATTATCCTCCACCACCATTTCTACAAAGGCTGCAAAAGCAAAAGCTTGATAAATAGTTTAAGAAATTTTTCGAAGTCTTCAAGAAACTATACATAGATATTCCTTTTGCTGAAGCCTTGGCAAACATGCCAAGTTATGTTAGATTCTTGAAAGATATTCTAACCAACAAGAGAAAATTGAAACACTTTAGATGTCACGACTCGGAACTCCCATCGAGCCTGTGACAACCGCCGCGACGTCTCGACAGGCATTTATACCCCCGAATACCGATCGAAATCCCGCAAGACTTTCGTATCAGTTTTCTTACCTCCCTTGTGAGCAATCATTACCAAACATCATTTCTCAAGGATTTTAAACTTTTTCTAATTCAAAACAATAGAAAAATAAGTTTTGCCTTACAGGGGCATTTTGTTCATTTTTCTTCAAAATTTCTGAATCTGACTAAAATTGCAGCAAATGAGTGGAAAACGCATATGTCGTGATCAAAATTAAATTTTGATATCTACAACGTTCTTTTAAATTAAAATTATAATTATTTGAATATAATAAAAATATTCAAGAAAATATTCTAATTTCTTATAAAATAATTTTTATAAAAATATCAATAAACAATTTTTAGGATGTAAAAGTAAAATATATTCATACATATTATAATATAGATAACCAAAGCATAATATTACTTTACAATGACACGTGGGCCCCCAACTAACCAAATGTATTGAAAGCAGTGCACCTACTGTCTCAAGGAGTGCAACTCCACAAGTGACTCTCTACCAGGTCTGCTATCTACAAACAACTTCAAGCCTGTAAGGTGTGGAAAGGAGAGTGGTGAGATTATAAAATCTCAGTGAGTAAACAGATACCATCTAAATTGTCTAATGTCAAGTAAAAGGAGACAAATTCAAATTCATTCTTTGTATTACAATTCACTTTATCTCAACTCATTTTAATTGAGTAGAGACAAAAAAAAATTCTATCCCAATGTATTTCATAACATATGAATAATTTATATGGCTTATGAACCTTTTGAAAATTTAACTTGGCTCTTGCCAAAATCATTCTCGAGGATACCCCTGCAGAGGCATCTGACCGAGACTGCCAAGGTTATTCAATGTCATAGACACATGAACATATTTTTATATTTGAAAACCTAGCCATGCCTTGGCGTTGGCTGAGTCTCACTCTCACGCGGCGGTCCACGTGATGTGCACTCAAATCATTACCTCCAGAGATACCCCACGCACGGTTCTCCAATCGAGGTAAGTTAAATTTGATTCTGTGCCCCTTCTCTTAGGCTAGCCCACAGAACCTTCCACTGCAGGGATTATGGATTATTTTATCTACCACCTATTTCATAAAATTTTAACTGCGTGATACAGCAATTTATCGCAATCTAGCCTCTCAAGGCTGAATACACAGAACATATAATTTTCAACACGAAAACCAGTTTAGCCATTCATGCTCACATATTGCTATAAGCCATATAATTTAAAACACAATTTATAACACAAGCAGGCAGTCTCCAATTACTCTAATTTCAAAACTAGTATTCCATTTTTCAGAAAATTTATAAATCATTTTATAAAATCACAATTTCTTTTAAAACATAGCAATTTACCATTTAAACCCATTTTCTATAAAATCACACAATTGAATAAAAACTACTCTAGATAATTAAGACGATAGTAAGTTTACTTACGATTTTCGAAAATCAATTCCGGGTACTCCGATTCCTAATCCTCCGGTGCGATTTCCTTGCCTTTAATAGAGAACTCACCACCTTGACAAATTGCACAATAATTTAATCATTACATTTATGCTAATTAGGTATAAAATTAACCTAATTTCTATATGAATGCATGGAATGCTCGTTTAACCGCTTAAACGCTGTGTTGACCTAATTCAGCCTATCACTCGATTAATTACTAACGTGTCCAATTTAATTTCAAATTGCTCCATTTCTTTTCTGATATCTCAATTCACCAAACACAATTCCAATAACCTAAAATTCAGCCGAACAACCCTCACAATTCTCCATGGAAAAATTCGACTATTACGGTGCACTAACACCGTGATTTTTCCTACTTAATTTTCTCACCATAATTCATCATTTCTCAACCATTTCACTTGAATCAAAACCAATTCACCATCAATACTCAACATACAAGATTCGGCCATGAAGGGTTTCCAAAGATCAAGAAATTTTCTTCACTTGTTTTTACACCACAAATCATTAATCACCTAAAAACACTAACATACCTCAAAATCAACCAATTCCAACATCATTTCTCTCACCATACCCATTTGATCAGAATTGAATTCATTATGAAATCATGCTTCTCAACCATAGAAAATGAAAAGAAATGCATGGGCAATGTATATCTCAAGGAAAATTAAAGAATTTTAACTTTATGTTGCTTGATTCCTTGGAATTTCATAATTTCCCCTTGATTTTTCCACCTAGGATTTTGTTTTCTCTTTGTTTTCCCTTTTCTTCCTTTTGTTATTCATTTGGCCGAATATAGGAGTGAAAATGGGGTTTATGGGCTGATTTTTATATGTTTAATATTAAAAAATAAAGGCATAACATGTGGCGAAATGTCATTGGTCTAAAATTTTAATTATTTTGACTTTTTCACTTAAATTTTCCACTACATATTTATGCCATGTTTATCCATTCCCTCTATGAATAAAATCCACAAATTTGACTAGTGTTGGGGGTGAAAATTTACCGTTTGGCCCTTGGGGCAATGAAATTATGATTTATCCCTATACTCCGAAAAGTGCCAGATTTATATTTTTTTCACTTTCCAACTTCAAATTACACTCCAATTGATCAATCTTAGTCAAATGAGTCAAAATTTTTTTTAAAAATTCCCATTTTGCCCTCGAGTGGTAAAATTATAATTTTACCCCTGTACTCCAAAAATACCGAGAATTAAAATTTTTCACTATTAAACCTCATATTATGCTCCAAATGAGTAATATTGGTTAAAAATTTCATCAAATATCCAAATTGAATTTTTAGGTGGCAAAATGACCATTTTGCCCCTAAATTTTGAAAATTCCAAATTGACCCCAAATCAGACCTCGAACTCCGAATCACTGTTTTGAGTTATCCTTGGATTGTGAAATCCTCAATTTCACTCTTAAAATCCTTATTTGAACTTGTTCGAGGTTTAAATCATCTCAGTTGTACTTTTAGTTATAATACCGGTTTTTAAATACTTTTTCGGGCTGTTCAAATATACAATCACTCAATCAGTCACATGTATAACATGGTAGATATTTTAGGGCTAGGCTTGACATTGGAACAATGGCACTTATTGAGGATTGTAGCACAATAATTCAAAACAAGCTTCCACTAAAGCTTAAGGATCCAAGGACATTTTCTATCTCTTGTACTATTAGTAGATTTAAATTAACTAAAGCTTTGTGTGATTTAGGTGCTAGTGTTTCAATCATACCTTTGTTGATTATTGAGAAACTTAGACTTAATGAGTTACATCCTACTATAATTTCTTTACAATTAGTAGAGAATATAATCAAGTACCTTGTTCAGATTATTAAGGATGTATTAGTTAAAGTTGGGCATCTCTACATTTCAGTGGACCTTATTGTGCTTAAGATGGAAGAGGATGTGAAAATTCCTTTAATCTTGGGACTACCGTTTTTGGTTACTACAAGCACAATCATTGATGTAAGGGAAGGCAAAATAACTTTTAAAGTTGGAGAAGAGATAGTTGAGTTTAATATTTTCAATGCAAGTAAACATCCTAGCTCTACAGATTGTTACTATAAAGTGGAGTTAGTTGATGAAGGTAAGGGTGAACCTATTTCTCCACTTACAAGTGAGCAAGCACCAATCTTTGACTTTAATCCACCACTTTCGTCCATTAGACCCAAGCAATCACTGAAGGAACATCTATCACCATCATCTAATTATCCTTTCAATATTGGACAATAAGTAAAGTTACTTTCTCGATCATACTTCAAGCTTTCTATGAAAACGCAAAATAATATGGTGAGGTCCTTTCAAAATGGTAAAGGTGTATCCTTGTGGAATAATTGAGATTTATAGCAAGGATATTGGCACATTCATGGTTAATGGACTCAGGCTCAGGTTGTATTTCGAAAATGAAAAACTATAAAAGGAGGTGCCATAGTCAAGCTTGTGACCATAAAAAAGTGCTTCTTGGGAGGCAACCTAAGTTTTTAAGCTTCACTTACTTTTGTATTTATCTTCTTTAGCTTTATTTACAATCTATTTTTGTCATTTGATGCTTTTTTTCCATTATCATCATTTTATGTTTCATTTTGCAAGTCTTAGAGTTAAAGAAAAAAAAAACAAGAGCTGCAGCCCTCAAATCGAGAGCCACGACCCTAGAAGCAAAGGAAAAAAAATTGAAACAATAGCTTTAAGTGCTGTGACGCTAAAACCCAAAGCAAAATGTTTTAGGTGTTGAATATATGAGAGTCGTAGCTCTTACTTTGAGATTTGTGGTGCTAGAATTGGGCTAACCTTAACCCCTCTTTAAATCTTTTTTTTCTTTTCTCTTCCATTATTCTATAATTGTCTCCCTCCCTCCCTCCCTCCCTCCCTTCTTTGCCCATGGATTTGGAATGATCATGATTTTGGTGAGGTGGATGTGGATGGCTAGTTGAATTCCTCTAATAACTTAAGGAAGTATTATTTACTTTTCCTTAAATTTTTTTTATCACATTGAGGACAATGTTTTATTCCAAGTTTAGAGGAGTTCTTTGAGAATTTATTTAGTTTATGCTCTTCTTTATGTTAGGTATTTTTATTTTTATTTGCTTTTAATTTTTTATTTTTATTTTAAGTTATGTTTTGGATGTTTTATTTGTGTTAAAAAAATTTTTAAATAGTTTGCACCTTATACATGATTTTCCTAATCCTAGGGTGATAATTTGATTATCTTGTGATTCTTAGCTTTTGGGAAACATATCGTTATGATTTAATTTTATGTGATATTTATGTGTTAGCTTTATTTTAGAATGTAACTTCCAATAATTTGAGCACTATATTCTTTTGCTTGGAATTTTTATGTGATTTAGAGAAAGTTTATGTTCATAAAAAGTATAAAGAAGTTAAGAATTCTATAATTTGTTTGATTTTTACTTGAGGCAAAATCCTAGATAGCACTTAAGATAGGAAGTGATTTAAGTTATCTTTAGATCGTTTGAGCCTTATTGAGCTATCTTGCTAAATATTTATCCTTAGTTATTCCTTTTAAGCCTAAATTACCTTTTCTTTGTATACACACAACTATATTAGCCTTGGCTTATTTATTTAATTCCAACAATTTGAACATTTCACCTTTAAATATTTTGATCTTTCCAGGACGCATATTGAGCTCAAAATTAAATTAAGGGAGAAATGTGGATTGATAAAAAAAAAAAAAAGGTGATGGGTGCTAGAAATTTACCCTTTGTTCATAATTGTCAAACATAAGTTTGGGAGTTAAAAAGAAGAAAGAAAAAAAAGAGAAGTAAAAAAAAAAGAAAAAAAAATAAAATATATTGTACAAAGGAAAATTTATTTCGAGTTTGGGAGCAGGGCCAGCCCTTGGGTGAAGCCACCCAAGTAAGGGCTTTAGGCCTCCAATTTAGAAAGGTCTCAAATTTGGAAAAGTTTTATAATTTTATAATATAATTAATTATATTTAAAATATATAAAAATAAAAATAATTAATAAAATTATTTATTTTCTCACTTCTTTAATTATATGCTTAATAAATCTCAATTTTCTATTGCTTCCTAATTTCTAAAATACTATTAATTCTCAACTATTTCTCTTATTTTCAATCAATTAACGGTCATTTGTATTTGATCATCTCTAATAGTTAATTTTTTCACTTATTTCTCCTATTTTCAATCAACATATTTAATGATTTTTAATAGCTATTTTTTCCTATATATAAAACCAATTATTTTTTTTCAATGTATAATATTTACTTTTGAATTCTTCTTTTTTTCATTTGTTCTTTCTTCCTTTTAACTTTAATTTTTTCCAAAGAATAAATAAGAAGTATATTATATTATTATCTTCATAAAGCCGTGAGTTGGTAATAAGTATTCAACAATTAAGTACTATTGTTCTAATTTTTTCAAATTTTTTACTTTAATTTAGAGTTTATATTATATTATTATATTATTTTTATTTTATGTGATAATTGATTTATTTTAATTAAAAAATTTAATTATTGATTTATATTAATTATTTAAAAATTATATGATAATCGCTTTAGGCCTCTAAACTTACTAAACTTATTGAATCGTCCCTGCTTGGGAGTGCTATAAAAAAATTTTTTTTGAGCTCTTTATAGGTCCTAGATTGATTAATTGCTTAAGGTGAATTTGAGCCTAAATATATCTTTTATCATACCTTGACCCTAGCCTTACATTGTAACCTAAATAAAGACCCATTGATCTTTGAATAAGTGTTAGTTTACATTAGCGAAGAGAGAGATGAAAAGCAAACTTATAGGATCTTAAGACTAATCTATGCTTGGACTTAGTATAAACCAATCCAAATTGCATGATATTCTTTGTAAGAGATTATTCATACACATAGAGGAAGTCCATTCAAAAATAAGTTTTACATGAATTGATGCATGAATTTGAAGATTAGTTGTATTTTACCTTAAGTTGAAAATATGAGATAATTTCTGAGGAAAAATTGAAAAATCATAACTTGGTGAATTTTTATTTCTTGAAAAATCTTTTCATTAATTTTCTTTGTTTTCTTTTATTTTACTCGAGGACTAGCAAAATCTTAAGTTTGGGGCTGTGCTAATTCTAAGAAATAGAATTATTTTTTATCT
Source organism: Theobroma grandiflorum (assembly GCA_036013995.1). Classification (NCBI taxonomy): domain Eukaryota; kingdom Viridiplantae; phylum Streptophyta; class Magnoliopsida; order Malvales; family Malvaceae; genus Theobroma; species Theobroma grandiflorum. The sequence goes on from CP142126.1 coordinate 15,880,919, forward strand.
TAAATTGTTCTTAAAAGTTAGCTAAGTTTTTGAATATATGTTAGAATTTAATTATTTTTAGTTATCTTTCTATTTAGATTGTTTTTATTAATTGAATTTAATTTATGCTTATTTATCTTAATTTATTTATTATTTCTTAGTTTTTATATTTTTGTAGGATTCTAGAAGAATAAGGCTTAATTGGGTAAAAAAAGGTGTTTAAGGAGTGTAGGCGTTATTTGTACATGTCATGGTATTTTGAGCATAACTCTCGCTACAGAACTCCAAATGATGAAATTCTTGGACCATTGAAAAGCTAAGAGATAGAGATACAACTTTTATGAGATCATTTTGCCCAGTTCTGACTTAAAGATAAACAAAAACAAAGTTGAAGTTGACAAAGTGCAGTAATCAAGCTATGGGCTGGGTAAGTTCCTATTGGGCGCTACACTTATTCTAGGCCCAAATTAAGAGTTTTTAGGCTAATATAGTTTAGTTTAGTAGAATTAGGTTAAGTAAGGTTATAAATAGTTAGCTTAAGGAGAAGTTAGCGATACACCACACATCTATATACATGCATATACACACATTGAGGAGAAATCCTAAAAGAGATTGAAAAAGCTAAAAGTTAAGGGTGAAGATTCAAGCTCAAGGCTACAAAAATATTTATTTTCTTCTTCCTTAGCTTTATTATTCTTGTTACTCTTGATGGCTAAACTTCATATGTTTTTATTTACTTTTGAAGTATAAGTAGCTAGATTTATTTTTCTAGGATTGCAATTGAACTCACATGTAGATTAAATTTTTAATCTCTTTCTAGCTAATTTTCAATGGGATTGAATTGTTTATTCCAATTTGTTCATAATGCTTTTAATTGCCTAATTACCAATTAAATTGATTTAGGAGCCTATACAAACTTGGAAAAGGGAGTTTAGTGTAGACTAAAATTAAAATAACATATGATCATATTAATTGATTTGTGTATAGGATAGGAATATACCTATATGCCATATGTAGCTAAGATCAAAACCTGAATTTAGTGAGTCTATTTTAATTTCAATTCACATATGAATATTATATTTTGGTTAAAGTAGATATTTTTATAAAATACTCTAGGAGAGCACTATAAATAATTGAGAACTCTAAATTAGCAATTCAACCCATTGGATCAAGTTGAGAGAGAGAGGTAAGAATTAAATGAAGTGTGAGAAATATTGAAATATTAGGCTTTTTCAATTTGATTTTTATTCATTTATCTTTTTGTTTAATTTTTAATTAGATTTAATTAGTTTAGATTTAGTTAATAATTTTTTGTTTAATTAGTATTCAAATTTTAATTGTTTGAATAAAATTAAATTGTTTTCATTTTAATACTTAGTAATATTCTAGTACAATTCTTTATGGGATCGATACTTTGCTTACCATTATACTATATGTTCGATATGTACACTTTCATAGGTAGAATTTTAACTAAGAAAACCCTTAAAACAAAAACATTCCTAAAATAAATACTGAAAACAAAAAACTTAATAAAAATAAACTAACCTAAAAACATCACAAAAATTAATAACAATAAAACCCTACCCTAAACTTAAATTGCACATTGTCTTTAATGTAAAAACTAAAAAAAAGGATAATAAAAATAAACTTCCTTATCAATGGTGGCAATGCGTTAAAAGTTTTAATTTTCATTCTCCTTATCTTTATGCTTTCCAAACCTACAAACTCAACAAAACAAGCTATGGAAAAGTTATAACTACTTACTTAAACAGAAAAAACAAAACCTAGCCATACTAACAACTAAATCTAAAAGGATATAGCTTGGGTTGCATCCCAATGAGCGTTTTTTTATGTTCAATAGCTTGAATTTGGTTGAAGTCTTCATTTACCCTTTAAAGCAGTTTAAGTATCCATGGAAAAAGCTCGAGGTGTGGAAGTAGCCTCTTCCTAAAATGAGGTTGTAGTGGCTTTAACTCAAAATTTGGTGTTTGATCAACCGAAAGTGGTGAAATAGGTTGACTTTTATCCAACTTTTCAAATTGTATTCTTCTTAAATAATGCACTTTTGGTATAGCCTTCAAAACATGTGTAACATTTGTGAGTTTTGTTAGGATGAGCCTTACAGCTTATTAGGATTGGTTAAGGCATAGTTCCAATCATGTAACAATATCATTCATGTTGAATGATTGGAGGTTTTCCTTCATGAATAAGATGTTAATTATAATAGGTTATAAGTCTAATTAGATAAAGTCCATGAGATTAATATGCCTTGCAAAGGAACTATAATGAATTGCAGTTATCAAATTCTTATGCGTTAAAGTATAATCTCTAAATGGTCCTAGTCGATGTATCATTGAAACTGAAAATTAATGATACCTAAAGACTGGTACATTTTATGTTTCTTAGTTGGGAAGTAAGCTATCGATCTTAGAAGTTGAAGTATAGAGGCATTTGGAACTAGAATGTGGGCATTTGCCTAGGAGAGCAAGTTCACTGAACATGACCCGCCATGAGAAGTGCATTTGGTATTTCACTTAAGTGTCAATGCAACATTTCGAATGTGCCAGTTGTGTAAATATTCCCTAAACTTGAGACATTGGGTTGTCTTATATTTGGAGTGTTATACTTTGATTTCATCCTTATGGGTGCCTAACTAAGGATGCTAAAACAAAATGCTTTTGGGAATAATATGAAGCATATAAAGGCAAATGAGTGGTCAAGCAAGGAATCATCACCCCAAGTGATAGAGTACATATCCTAATAGCTCTTGGTTGATATTAGCTTGTTGAAGTTTCTTGAAGTCCTTGGCCAAGGCAACTTGGAGATTTTGAAAAAAATTTCATACATCTCTATAAAACTAATGATCTAACTTTAAAAACGCATATAGAGATCGATAAAAGTAGACACTGCACCATGCTCTTATCATTTTTGGGATATATGATGAAGGAATGAATTACATTGATAGACTGTACATTAAAAGGTTGTCAAAAAACCCTTTGACTCTCATAAAAATTAAGTGGTCATATTGCATTACTAGATGCCAATCTTGGTCTATGAAATTGAATTAATTAATTTAATAAAAATTATAATTCAATTCCATTGCCAACATGTTAAGCACTTAATGGGTCACACATAATAAGGTGCATTATGAATTAAATTAGGAGTATGATGATTTAAGTTGGACTTAAATCATACACTAGGTTTTTAACTTCTGAAAACTTAATTAGAATAGCTTAATTAAGCATAAGACCAATATTATAATTAGTTATAATATTAAAGCCTTAAGTGTAAGCAAAGAAAGTAAATTAAATTAAATTTTAGTTTACAATGACATAATTAGAATGGTTTAATTAAGTGCTGGGCCAATATTATAAAAGGTCATAATATTTAGGCCTTATTTGCAATTTAAGAAGTTAATTAACTTAGATATAAATGTCACTTTTCAACTACTCCTCATAATAATAAAAAAAAAAAAACAAGTGAAACACACAAGTTAGGTTTTTGAGTCGTAAGAAAACTAACAAGAAAGCCTAGCTGCACATTTTCTTGAGTGACTTGAAAAATAGTTTTCCAACCTTGTGATTCGATTAGGAGGAGTGTGATTGTGTGGAGAGGACAAGATGTTGTCCACTTTGCTAGCACATGGGCATAGTTGAGAGAACTCCTTCCTTGTGAAGGTTCAAGTGCAATCGTGTGGTGTTCATGAATTGGAGAAAGAAGAGGTATCATCGTGATAGCCATATCACTTGGTAAAGGTAATGTTATTTTTTTGATTACTTTTCTTCTAGTTTTGTTTGTATGAAAACCACTGCGGTGATCCATGGATGGCGGCATGGCATGATATGTTTAAAATTTTATTTTACCCTACATATGATGATAACTCTATAAATATCTTACATTCTTTTGAGCCTAAAAATGACTATGTCCTCTTACTTTTAATTAATTTAGACCTTATTTTTACATATTTCTTAGTATTTATTTTATGCATGCCTTAGCAGTTTAAGTAAGTAAATTGAGTTTATTTCCATGTTATGAAGTCTTGTTTATACGTTTTATTGATTGTGTTATACATTGGTGAAGGTGCAAAAAAGCTTGGTAATCAAATTTGCAAACGATCTTGCGTTTTTATTTAAGTTGACCTCAAACCATACTACAGTAATCAAAGCATATCTTAAGCGACAAAACTCTGATTGACACGATTTTTTAGACCTATGGAAAGATAAGAGGAAAAGCTATAACTTTGCTACTTAGCACTTCACCCAGTTCAAAAGGGCTTATGGTCAAAAATTCAGAAAAAGTTGACTGACTGCAGTAGATTGCAGGCTATGTGGATAGTAGCTTTGCACCCAGCTTTTTACACCTAATCACCAATTGTATTACCTAGCACCTTGAAAAATAGCAAAAGATAAAACCTTGGGGGCCTAGGCGTCGACATGTTACTTTGCACATTTTTGGCCATTCGATTTTACCTCAAATGGTCAACAAAAACGGTATAAATGCAATCTTTTTTAGGGCTGAAAAGAAAATAGGGTTCAAAAATTAATTTGGGCAAAAAGAGGTTGGAACGAAGAGGAAAAAGAGGAGGAAATCAAGAGATTGAATGATCAAAAATCTACTTCAAATAATTTCTCACTCTAGATTTGATTTTCTCTTTCTAACTCTTTTTGTAGAAATGCTTCAATTTGCTGAGATTTGTGTTTGTATTTTGAATATGTTGAGCTAGAACTCTTAATCTAAGGTTATGGTGGATTTTAATCTGTAGCTTGGATATTGTGTTGGTTTATTACTTATTTTTTGTTGAAAAATTGATGTTTACTCAAATTTGCTTTTATTGCCCATTTATTTGCTTAATCACCATTTAAATGTACTTAGGTATTTAGATGATACTCGAGAGAGTTAATTTAACTTAGACCTTGATTTGGGTAACGTGTGTTCACTACACGTAGAAATGAATATAAGTGTTTTGATGTGCAATTATGGTAGACATATGCTTAGTTTCCACATATAGTCAATTTTTAGAACCTTGGCTTTAAGAACTTAATTTAGTTGTTTCCTCTAAACATATAGCAATTCAATTAAGGTAGGCAATTATGTAATATCTCAATGGAGAATTACACATGCTTTAGGATTCTAGACTAGCATCAATTTTCGTTGAGATTAAGTAAGTAAGCAAACATAATTCCAAGTGAAATATTAAAGGATACCATAATCCTAGACTATTAGACCATTTCTTCCACCTCAATTTGTTATTTGCACTTCTTAAATTAGAATTAGTTAATTAGAATTTTTTTATATAATTGGGGGAAGGGGGATTTGAACCTTGCTTTAGGCAGAGGATCGTGCACCAACTAAGAAGCCAAATGCTCAAGTGCGAATTAGTTAATTAGATTACTTTTGAATCATTTCTCAAAATTTGGTGCTTGGATAAAAATAGCTTGTTTTAGTTTTAGTAATTAGCAACAACTGGTAAACCAATTTCTTGAGGGATCAACAAACTCAACTTATCACTATATTACTTGTTGCAATCGTGTGCACTTGGACGTAGTCTTTGCTTGTATTTTGCAATTAATTTTGAGCACATTTTATAGCACACAAGCAAAGCAACACAACAACATATGATAATTGTTATCTTCGAGTTTCATGCCATTCCAACAAGTTCTTCATTCTTGTCCCTTGTTGTTGCGTCTTGAACCAAACAAATTTCAAGGAATTTCCATTGATTTTCCATATCAACAGCCTCCTCAGGTAACTCATCACTTGTATTCGAAAAGGGAATGGAAGGCACATATGGCTTAACTTGTGGTAGTGTAAATACTTCCTCATCTTGCTTAACTTTTTCATCTTGAACATGCTTGCTGGAAGTATTTTCTTGATCAACTTTATCTACATCATCTATCACATTCTTGCCATTTACCTCATCAAGATGCTTAGCATATTCTTCTCTTCTAAGATTAGGCTCAATGTCATTTGGTAAAGTTTCCTAAGGCGTACTATTGATGTCATTAATAAGTTGACTCACATGTGTCTCAATATTTCTCATTGAAACTTCATTTCTTTAAATGATTGCATTCATATTTGCCATGTTTACATAAATATCTTTTCCAAAGTTGGCTTCTTGTTAGGTATAGGGGTTCTAACTTGTTATTGAAAACAATTATGGAAAACTGGCTATGATGAATATGTACGACCCTAATCATTACTCCATGAAAAATTTGAGTGATTCCACCATGAGTTGTAACTATTGGAGAATGAATTGTTCTACTACCCATGGAAGCTTCCATCAAATTGCATTGATTCATAATATGCTAGACAACAATCACTTGAATGCCTATCTCCACAAAGCTTGCATGTCACAAAAAGACTCTAAAAAACATTAACACCCCAAGTGTCAATTTTTTGAGTCAAAACATCTACTTGGACAATCAAAGCACTGATTACATCCAATTCATAAGTACTAGCAACCTTCTTAGGAACAAAATGTTTAGATGGCGACTAATAGTTTTAATAATTCATCACCTCAATCAAAAGTACTTGAAAATAAATAAAAAGGTTTAAATTAGGATTAAATTGTTTGGTATTAATATTAACAAAAAAATTAGAAATCAATTTGTAAGCAATGGTGCCAAAAACTTGTCTAATTTTCTACTCACATAAGAATATGTATTGAATAGATAATATATCGATAAGCAGAGTGTCGATCCCATAGAGAATTGATTTAAAATTTCAGTAAGTACTAAAGTTAATACAATTTAGTATTATCCAAACAATCAAAATCAAATAATTAATTAAACTAAAAATTAACTAAATCCAATTAACAAGAAATTAAACTAAAAATCAAAGCAATAATATAATGAATGAAAAATCAATTCAAACAACCTAAAATTACAATATCTCTCACATTTCATCTAAATCTTACTTCTCGCTTTCTTTACTATTTCAATGGGTTGAATTACGAACCTAAAGTATTCAATTATTTATTAAGCTCTCTCGAAACTCCTATAAAAATATCTATTTTAATCAAAACATTATATCTCTATATGTATTGAAATTAAAATAGACTCATTAAGTTCAAGCTCTAATCTTGGCTACATACAACATATAGTTATATTCCTACCCCATACATAAATCAATTTATTCATCCAAGAAAATAAATATGATTATATGCTATTTCAATTTTAACCTACTTTAAACTCCCTTTCTCAAGTTATGTTTAAGTTTTCAAATCAATTTTATTTGATGATCAAGCAATTAAAAGCACTAAGAACAAATTGGAATAAACAAGTCAATTCCATTGAAAAAAAACAAGAGATTAAAACTTTCTCATAAAAAAAAGAAATTACTTACTCATAATTGAAAGTAAGGAACATAAAACAATAGAGTTTAACCATCTCAAATGAAGAAAACAAGAAAACTAGAGAGAGAAAGAAAACTAGCAATTGGTAATCTTCAATCTTTAATATTCCATGGTTAATCTTGATTTTCTTGAGTTTTTGGTGGCTAATCTTTTCCTAACATAAACTAAAATTGATTCCCTCTAGCCTCTCTTCAATTTGGCTTCATAAGGATGTATTTATAGGGCACACAAACATAATTTTGATCTAATTCAGACTCCCATCTTTGAAAAGGCGTCTTTACAAACTCGTAGTGTTACAATGCTGGCTTTCTAGCGCCATAGCATCAACTTGTGATGTATTTTTCTCCTTATTAAGGGTAGAAATGGGTAAAATGATTAACATGAAAGTTATATATTTATTTCTTATCTTTCCAATGGTTCAATAATCATATCAATTGGACTTCTGAATTGAAAGTTACGCTTGGAATACCACAACATGTATGAACAAAGCACTAGTCCATTATGCATCTTTTTTTCACCAATTGAACTTATTTTGGATTCATCTCTTACAAAAACATGAAAATAAACATAAATAACATAAAACTAACATTATTAACTTAAAATAAACATTAAAACATAAATTAAACTAAACTATTAAAATAACTAAAACACCTAAATTCGATCCTAAAAATAGTTTAACTTAACCTTGTTCGGTATTTAATCTCCAATGAAATATATGTATTTTTTTTTTTTTGTAATTGGGGGAAGGGGGATTCGAACACTGCTGTTTAGGCAAGGGATCATCCACCAACCAATGAGCCAAATGCTCGGGTGAAATATATGTATTTGATGCACACATTAGCCACCTCGTAACAAATGGCACTCCCTTGAGGAGCACGTGCTGTTGAATTTATCACGTAAGTGCACTGTCGCTAACAAGTAATATAATGAAGAGTAGAGCATTGTTCTCATAAGGATTTGTTACCAAAATTTTAGTAAGTACTAAACTTAACACAATTTAACTTTATCCAAACACTTGGCTTAAATTTAATGAATAATATAAAGAAACTTAAATTAACAAAAAGAATGACAATTAAAACTTTAGAAATCAATCAAGAAAAGCCTAGAATTATAATCTCCCCTCAACACTTCATTTGAATTTCTTCTATTCTCTTTTAACTTACTAGATGGGCCGAGTTGTTAACCTAGAGTTCTAATTTATTTGTAAGTCTATACAATGTTCTTATAAAAGTAACTCTCTCAACCAATTCACTATATTCTTATGTCAATTGATTTAAACAAAGATTCATTAAACTTAAACTATAATATGGCTACATATGACATGTAAGTATATTCCTATCTTACACACGAAACAAATCAATCAATCAATTAATTGAATTTGAACATATGCTATTTCATCCAAGGCTTACACTAAACTTCCTTTTTCAAGTTGCATTTAGGTTACCCTAACAATCTAATTGATGGCTAGTTAATCTGACTCATTAAATACAAGATTGAAATAACTAACTCAAATACCATCAATCATAAGAAAGAGAAAATGTTAAAAATCCAAACTACATGTTGGGTTCAATTGCAATTCTAGATAAATAAATTTAGCTCATCCTAAATATTGAAAACATAATCCAAAGAAATTTAACCATAAAAAACAATACAAGAAAAACTAAGAAGAAACAAAGAAGAAACAAAACTAGACATTTGTTAGATCTTCAATCTTTCAAAATCTTCCTTGTCATTTTGCTTGGTTGATTGATACTTTTTCTTCAAAGTAAACCTAGCTTAAACATGTCATTTATTTGCTCCAAAGATGCCTTTAAATAAACTCCAAAAAACTTACTTGGATCAAATTCGAAAGAGATCCTACAAAGATATCGCATCGGCTTCACGACCTCCATTTTCTAACACCGCCACCTTGCTTCTCTAGTGCTGTGGTGCCCTGCTTGTTGCCTCAAATATGGGTGTTCATCCTTTCTAGGTGTCACGGCACTTATTCTTCCATAGCCGAGATGCCTATGTTCTTGTCTTTTGGCTTGATTTTGTTTTTCTTCACTATTCGACGCTTTATTTCACTAGCACCTTCAAAAAACATTCAAACTAAGTTACTCTTGAAAGAAATTAACATGAAACTTGGCCATAATCACTAAAATCAAAATAATTAAAACTAAACTTAAGAACCAAACGTAAAACTAAAGATTCTTACTTAATTCTCAAGGATTTAGCCACTTTTCAATGCTTAAGATATGATAAAATAACTCTATTTCATAGAGTTATCACACCCCTCCATTTAAGATTTTGTTAGTCCTCAAGTAAAAGACTAAATAAAACTAAATGTGATAAGAATAACTAGTTATAGAGTAATTGAACCAAGTAATGATTTCCCATAATGTCCTCAAATATTATCTTGAAATCTTGACTCAAGGCAAAACATAAATACATCCAAGTCAATGATTCAATTCAAGTGCAAGCTTCATTCTCAAATGGATTTCTAGTATATGTGTGTGTGCGATCTTTTTACAAAGAACTGCAAGCAATTCGGATAAGTTTATGTTTATGCAAAATGTAACTAGATCTCGCATCCCCTGGTGAGATTCAATTTGATCAAGCATTTTGTAACCAGATTTGGTCACGTAGTGGCAAGCCCGTGTAAGGGAGCATTGCCTACTGGCTTAAAAGAAAGGAAAATAGCAAGAAAAAAGAAGAAAAGTATTTTAGATATTTCACGTTTATCTATTAACGTCGTTTACACGTTTGGGTTATACTGTCCATTATGAAAACTAAAGGACTCACATGAAATTATGCCCAAATTTTAGGAAGGTTAGTGTATTTTACCTTTAAGGTTAAGATAAGGATCTTTAAAACAACATTGAAATAAATTGACCAAATTCGGCTCTATTTCAATAAGCTTGATAGAAAACTCCTTGTTATTGAGTTTTAAAAGGATATTTTCATGGATTTTTGTCTTCTCTTTCCATTATAATTTGTGTTACTCCCTTTATAACTCATGAAAGTTTAAAGAATTTCCATCCATGCACATGAATTTGCCAACTGTTTCTACTATAATCTTAAGGTGAAAAAATTCAAAGAGGGGAAGGGTACTCCAAAACAAGCTAGCCATGTTTTTCTGCTATTTACCATAGTATGTTCATCTCACTTTTTGACACCATTGAACTTGTCACACCCCGAAACTCCCCATCGGGCCCGTGACAAATGCCGCGATGTCTCGACAGGCATTTATGCCCCGAATACCGATCGAAACCCCGCAAGGCTTAGCATTAGCTTTCGCACTTCTTTAGTGAGCGACGATTATAAATTCTTTTTTTTCATTTCAAGAAATCACAAATCATTTTCAAACCAAAACGATGTAATAATATTTTTATATCTGAAAATCTAGCCATGTCTTGACGTTGGCTGAGTCTCACTCTCACGCGGTGATCCACATGATGTGCACTCAAACTTTAACTCTAGAGAAACTCCACTCACGGCTCTCCGATCGAGGTAAAATAAATTTGATTATGTGCCCCCTCTCTTAGGCTGACCCACAAAACCGGTGTCACTGTAGTGATTATTTTATCTACCACCTTATTTATAAAATCTTAACTAGCATGATATGGCAATTTATTACAATCTAATCTTTTAAGGCTGAATACACAGTATATATAATTTTTGCACAAACTAGTCTAGCCATTCATGCTCACATATTGCTATAAGCCATATAATTCGAAACACAATTTATAACACAATCAAGTAGTCTCCAATTACTCTAATTTCAAAACCAATTATTCAATTTTCATATCAATTTATAAAAATTCAATTTATTTCATAAATCTAATTTATTTTATAAATTTCACAATTTTCTTGTAAAATCAACAATTCACCCAATAAAATGATTTTTCATAAAATTATTAAATTTAATAAAATCTACTCTAGATAATTAAGACGATAAATTGTCCACTCATAGTATTAGGAGTAGAAATACTCCTATCCTCCGTCCTCGAGTGCAGTCTCTTACCCAAATCAATTTGCTCACCACCTATCCATAATCCACGACACAAAATTCAATAAATTGTGTCAAATTATCATAAATTATTTCAAGCTCTACATGCATGGAAATGGGATGGAAATTGTTCGAACAGTCGTTTAATCGCAATGTCCGACCGATTTACTTACACTTGGCTTAATTTGCTAAAACCCTCGATTTAACTTCGATTTGACTCATTTCAATTTCTAACAATCCAATTATATCTACATTACTCAATGATAGTGAATACGGGTCAATTTATCAATCTTAGACTACAAATTACGCTTTTACCCCTACTAGGTAAAAATTAATATTTTTGCACCAAAAATTCCCATTTAATTCCTACCTTCATAATTCATCAAATATTACCAAAATGCCCTAAAATCTCATCAATTTTTCTCAATTTTCAGCAGTCAATTTCTCTCCAAAAATTCAGCAAAAAATGGTGCACTAATACCGAAATTTTCCTATTTAATTTTTCTCTCCATAATTGATCAATTTCAAAACCATCTCATTTGAAATGGAATCATTTCATTTTCAACATATTCCTCATGAAATTCGGCTATTGAAGAACCATAGGAAAAATCAATTTTTTTCTAGTTGTTTTACGTACAAACATACTAAACTAACCTAAATCACTAACATAATTCAAAATTAAATCATTCTAACATCTTTTTCTCTCTCTAAACCCATTTGACCAGCCGTTGATTCACCATGAAAACATGCATTTCAAGCATGGAAAAATAAGGGAAATTGCTTAGAAATAAAAGATCTCAAGCAAAAATGAAAAATCATACCTTTTTCACCTAATTTCCTTGATTTTCCACACTTTTTCTTTGATTTTCTCACTCTAGGGTTTTATTTTTGGTTTCTCTCTCTCTCTTCTAGTTTGGCTGAATATTGGGAAAGAAAGCTGATGAAAATTGGCTTTTTATAAGCATAATAAAATAATATTATTTTATTATCACTTTTTTAATATTTTATTAATTTATTATTTTTTTTGTCTTCCATTGAATTCCTTTTTCCACCATACATTCCTCTTCACTTACCCATGTCTTAGATGAAGTTTCTAGATTTTTCCAAAGTCTTGGTGGAGTAATTTTATAAAATTACACTTTTACCCCCGTAAAAGTGAAAAATTACATTTTTGCCTCAAAAACTGAAAAATTGCCAATATTCATATTTTTCACTCCTCATACTCATATCATACTCCAATTAATCAAATTTGATCCAAATTCTCAAAAATTCAATTTTTGTCCTCAAGTGACAAAATTACGATTTTGCCTCTATACTCAAAAATTCATCGGGATCACATTTTTCTCACTTTTCAACCTCAAATAACACTTCAAATGATTAATATTGGTCAAATGTTATCAAAATCTTTTATAGAAATCTCCATTTTGTCCTTAAATGACAAAATGACAGTTTTGTCCCTAATCGGTCAATTTTTCCAATTGACTCCAAACTGGACCTCGAACTCCGAATCATTGTTTTGAGTAATCCCTGGACTATAAAATCCTCAATTTCACTCTTGAAATCTTTATTTGAACTTGTTCGAGGTTTAATCGCCTTAATGGTATCATTAGGGGCAATATCATCTTTTAACGATTTCTCGAACTTCCCAAATATGCGAACATTCTATTGAGCATGTAAATGACATCATAATTATTTTTGTAGAGCAGGGTTTGACAGAACTACTTTTGTAGCCATGTCCATTTTGTGTCACGACCTAATTCCCGAGCCATGACCGGAGCAAAGACCCAACAGGCATAGCCCACCAAGCCCAAGCAAGCCTATGTTTTTTATTTTTACTTGATGTCTTCTCGACTAAGACATCCTCGCACATTGCACCCAGTGTGCACAAAGCCAACTCACAATGGTATTATAGATAAAATATGCACATACATACCGGTCAAACATAAAATTTGACAATGTACATTACATGTACATAACTACAATACAAAAGGCCCATGACTTCCAACAGAGAAATTTATAAGAAAAACGAGCAACTATTGAATGCCGGACACCTACCAAGAGATGAACTACAGTGATCCCGGAATCTAGGGTCCAACAGTCTCCTGATTTGAAAACATGAATTTTTCAAAACTGTGAGTACGAAACTCAATGAGTGAATATTAGAGGGGAACAAGCACTAACCACAAGAAGAGTTAAGAACCATGATGCACTCATTTAAAAACGAGTCAATTTTCATCAAAAACCCCTTTTTTCCTTATCTCCAAATTATTATGCATTCAAGGATAAAATATTCATGAATTTATGCTAATCAGGCTACCAAGATAGCACAATTAACGGTTTACCACAAACCACCCCCAAATAAGGGTTTCACATACCATACAAATCACATTTTCCATCATGCACATTATATCACGCATATATATATATATATATATATATAAAATCATATCCAGTTACATACACTTCCTCATTCTCTTCAACTCTGGTGCACTCCCTACTCGCACCGCACACCATCCCACTATCTTCAGCTCTAGTGCACTCCCTACTCGCACCAAGCAATATTATCATGTGTGCACTCCCTACTCGCACGTCCTTATTGGCATTTCAATTTCCACACCGCACATGCGTGGTTACATCAAATTCATCAAAATTTATTAGTAATGCATATCAGCATGATAAAAGGGTACACAGATTCAGTACACTCAAATTTCACATATATACACAAAGACATGAGCAATTATATACACCGCCAAGTTTTCACAATCCTTGGTGGTACAAAGAAATAACTATCAGAGCAATTGGTAAGGGTATCACTCAGCATCCCTATCGGAGTACTTGGCAACCGATATCACTCAGCCTCGCTCTTTGCACATCATTACAAGCATGTACATTACCCACTACACATATGCAAGATTGCATTAACTTCGTAAAAATATTTTTAACAACACATGTAAACATCATATAAAGATACACAAATTCAACACAATCAATTTCACATCAGTAAAGTTAATATTTTACGAAAAGCTTGTTCCCAGGTTCCCTTTTCTTTTTATAGAGAGTTGAATAAAATCATTTAAGTATTTTATTCAAGCACGTTCATATTTCCCAAAACCAATTTGAAATGCAAATTCAATCACAGTGTCGAAAATCTAGATTCCGGGTGCACTCGGACTAATAGTTCTCAAGCGCAATTCCTTTGCCTTTTTCGGACATCTCACCACCTTGACAAATAACAAAGTCGAGGAATTTACTATATTGTCCTTAAATTGATATAAACTAATTTAAATTACTAATGCTTGATATGTAATTGCAAAAATACGTCCGATTATCGCTTAATCTCGGTATCGATTAAATTCGACCGATCACCCAATTAATTGACGATTGTGTCCAATTTAATTCCAAATAATCCCATTTTTTCTTCCAATATTCCTAATCATCAAACTCCATTTTAATTTACTCGAAATATGACCAAAATCATTCTCATATCTTCCAAGAAAAATTCAGTACATAGGGTGCACTAATATTATAATTTCTCAAGCTTAATTTTATTACCATAAATCTTTAATTTCCCATTTAATTCACTTGAAATAAAATAAAGTTCATCAACACTCCATATACTAAATTCGGCCATTGAAGGGTTCACCAATAATCAAATTGTTCAAGCTTGATTCTCATTTTCCAAACCATTTATTCTCAACCAAATAACACAATATTTCACCCAAAATGAAATCAATTCATCATCAAATTATCACTCCTCATATTCGGCCACATAGGGTTCAATGGTGAATAATTCACTTTCTTGCTTAATGTTCATATCCAATTCTTCCAATTTAATTTCTAACACTACTAATTATCAAACACTATCTAAGTACCTTGAAATGTCACAAATTGGGCATCAATTTCTCCCTTGAATATTCAGCTAAAATGGATTTTCATAGAGTACATAATTTTCTTCCATAATTTTCTTCCTAAACATGGCTAACTACCTCTAAACATTAACATAGTCTAAAATCAAGCCAATCTAACCTTATAACTCAATATTTATTCATGAAAATCAAGAACAAAAGCATGGGTAAGCTAGGTTTAAAGTAAATCTAAAGAAATCTCACCTTTGTTTGGCTTGAATCTTGAAAAACCTTGAAATTCCTTGAATTTTTGGCTTGTTTTTCTTATTTTTCTCCTTTTCCTCTTTTGTTTTCCTTTGCTGCAGGTTTGTGCCGAATTTGATGAGAGAAAGTGAGTTGAAATGGCTGATTTTTAGGTTTTGATAATAAAATAAATAACTTGCCACATGGCACAATGCCATTGGCCCAAATTTTTAACTTTTTTGACTTTTTTCTTCCAATTCTTTTCCACCACATGATTAGTCAAAGTCAAGAAATGATTAAAAGATGACCATGGCTGGAAAAATATGTTCTGGTGGTGGAAAATTACTGTTTTGCCCCCGAGATGGTAAAATTACAATTTTACCCCTATACTCCTAAATGTACCGGAATCACATTATTTTTACTTTTCAACCTCAAATAACACTAATATTGATCAATATTAATCAAATGGGGTAAAAATCTTTTCAAAAAAATTTTCGTTTAGGCCTCCAATAGTAAATTACCATTTTACCCTTATGCTCCAAAAATACCGAGAATCACAATTTTTCACTGCTAAACATCATTTTATACTCCAATAATCATAAGTATATTTCATATAATTATTCTTGGTCCAATGTGATCAAATCTTGGCTAAAATCTCTATTTTTTTTTATCAAATGGTTAAATGACCGTTTCGTCCCTAATCGGTCAATTTTCCTGATAGACTCCAAACTGGACCTTGAACTCCGAATCACTATTCTAAGTCATTCTGTGGATTTCAGAATTTTCAAATTCCTCTTAAAATTTCTATTTGAACTAGTTCAAGGCTCGATTTAACTTAGTTGTACCACTCGGTACAATACCGTCTTTTAATCGAGCTTGACAAGGTCTCACATTTTGATTCTTTCATGACTTCAATAGAAACCATCATTGTGGAAGGTGATTAAGTAAATGCTATTGGATATTTTCCTTACATTGAGGCTAGAAACACCATTCCTCTTCATATATTTTGAGATCATTTTTGGTTTTGCTAGACTCTTGCATCTTCCCGCTAAACATAATTTCAACCATTGAAGTTTATCTTTTTAATACAAACAACACATTATTTTTCTATAATTACTTACCTAATGTCTTCTCAACCTTTTGTCACTATTTTCTTTACCTTTTGATTCCCTTTGTCTTTGGCTGTTTGCTACCTTACTGAAACCACCTTTGAACGATTATTCCACCTTATTGGGATAGAATAGCTTTCACTAATAGCTCCATTAGAGTATTGCCTTAGTTATGGATATTTTCTACTATAGAACAAGCTTCTAGCATCGAAGCGAGCAGGTTTAGCCTCAACCTTAAAATTGATCAACCATGTACCATTTAAAACTCCAAATGACTTTTTTGGCTTCATTCATCGTAGCTTACCTTACACACTTGATTCTTTGCTCACTCTTACTTCTTCTTACAGAGATAAAAAATCCACAACTTTCCCATATTGTTGACAAACTTCTTTCGATCTATTCAAATTATTTTAAGAGTAATGTTGTTGAGAAAGATAGTTGTCATCTCATCACTTCCTTTGCTTCCTTATTGACCTTGTTTCTCCTATAATCGTCCTACATGGTTCTTTATTGTTGGTTTTTTAAGGGATTTATGTGTTGTGTCGTACCTCTTTTCAATACTATAATGCAAAAGATTTGTTACAATAGATACAGCTCATAAGCGCCGTCTCTCACTACCAAGAATTCATTATTTCTCAGCATAAGATCACCATGAATTCTCCTAGTATTTCCAATCATCTTCTATAGACTATACAAAGTATAACAATGAAAACAGAATAAAAAGATAATTCTTAACCACACAATGACCACCTATACCAACCTAATGAAGACTAGACCATAAACTAGTTTACAACCAACCTTGATTGTGTGGTTTCACTCCACAAGAAATAACAACATTGTGACCCTTTGTAAACAAAGCACTCTAGAACAACAACGAGATAGTTATCCAAGGGAATTTTAACCCGAATTTAACCATGACCTATGCACAATAACCAAAACAAATAATAAACCATTATGATTACAACCTCACTAATAGAGATCACATAACAAACTTTGGATGGTTGTATATTATCAGCAGCTCCTCAACTTGTTCGACTCCAACCTTAGCTAGGTGGTATGCCAAATGGTTAGCTAATTTGGGCATGTTCACCAATGATTATTTATCTACCTCGTTCTTGAAGCAGTAAATATGATTAAGATTTTTTTCATCCTTTATAGTGCAAGTGTAGGATTATTTTACCATTAAAATGCATTAGTAGAATCAGATTTAACTATCAGTCCATACAAATTACACCATCTCGATGCTGCAAACAAGGCAAATGCTTTTAATAAGAAGAATATAAACTATGTTTGAGTCATCCATTCTTATTGATTTTGAAATAGTATTTTAACGCAACCACGTTTATCTTTTAACACTCTATCAGCATCAGATTCTCATGAACACCCCTCAGCTGCACCATCCATATTAAATTTAAGGTGGCTTCTTACAAATTGTTTCCTCTCCACCTTTTGTTTCTTTTTCCTATTGCTCAAAGAGGCTTTAGCACATGCCATGACCTAACAAAATCTAATACTAAAGGATTTTCACAAGCCACTTGGTCTTAGCCCACTAATTAACTGTTAATTTTGTGGTGTTAAAGACTTGACAAAGATCCCACACTTTTCCATTGAACACCGTCTTATTTTTACGAAGTCAAATTGACCAAATAATCTATAAAAGGTCACATGTCAAATCTTAGCACTTTCACCACTAATGGGGAAACCATTCCATGTTAAGAAAAAAATAATAATAATGTCATTTGAAGCCAACCAAACAATTCGCCAAGCCTCACACCACAAATCCCACACCTTCCAAGACTTTTTGCACTTAAAAGATAAACGCTCCACCATTTCCAGCTCACAATTACAAATCACGCAAGTGGTTGCATTACTATTAATCAAGCCTTTCCTTAATAGCTTTCTTCTTCCTACCACTTTCCCTCTCAATACCTTTCAAAAAAAAAAAAACCTTACTTTTGAGGGTGCAAGATTTGTCCACACCATTTTCCATGGGTTTTCCATATTCACATTATCATTAAAGATCTCTTTACAAAATGCTTTAGGCTAGTATATGCCATTAATGCTTCCTTTCCAAATGAATTTGTTTGAAATCACTTTATCAAAAGAGTTATTATTGATAATATTAGTGAAGTGCCCCCACCGCTCAAGCTCCAAATCGAAAAGACTCCTTCTCAGCTTAATATTCCATTTTCATGCCTTATTGTCCCATGCATCAAAATCCACCAAAGCACTGCATTTGTTTGTGGCTAGAGCTTAAATCCTTGGAAAAGTTTTTGGAAAATGCATCATTCCACCCATTTGTCTTGCTAAAAACATATACATTCACCATTTCTTGCCACTATACCAATATCCTTTCTAATTGTGTCCACAATATAGCCACTAAAGTAAAAGGGACTAATAATGTTTCTCCACACTTTAAAGGTCCTTTATTTAGGAAAAGGTTCCGAAAGTGGGCTCACAATGCCTACATCATTTTTCTCAACAATGACTTTCCTCCATAAGCTTTTTATTTCTTCCTCAAACCTCCATATCCACTTATTCAAAAAATGCCTTATTCTTTAACTAGAAATCAATAAGACGCAAGCCCCTTTTTTTTTTTTGTACATGTAAAGCAACTCTTAATTCACATAATGGATTTTCCTATTAAATGATGACTCACACCATAGGAAATTTCTTTGTAATTTGTTTAGCTCTTCCTTCACACTTAATGGAATTTGATATATGGACATGAAGTAAATAAGTAAACTTGTTAACATTGATTTCAACACAATGACTTTGCCATCAATCTATAAGAGCTTTGATTTCCAACTAACTAACTAGGACTCAAACCTATTTACCACTGGTTGCCATATGACTTTTGAGTTGAGATTGGTGCCTAATGGGAGCCTAAGATATCCGGAAGGGAGCAAACTAGTCTCACAAGAAATTCTTTAAGTCTAATCTTCAAGCAATTGGTTTTCTATCCTAATTCCATATAAACTACTTTTTTGAAAATTAATCTTAAGATCTGATATAACCTGAAAGCATCTCAATGTAGCCAAACCCTTAAATTCAAGCTTGTTGAAAACCATGACGAAATTTGCATATTATAGGTGGGATAATATGAAGTTGTTCCTCCCAATACTAACACTTCTGCACACCCAATATCCATGGTCTTATTTATAAGGGCCAAAACACTTCTTTTACTATGTTGAAGAGAAATGAGGATAACGAGCAATCTTGTCTCAAGGATTGACCATCATAAATTCTTTATAATATTTGAACCCTTTTTCTTTGTTTTTCTTCACCACACTATAACAAATTCGAAATTTAATTACACTTTTTTAGACAACAAGTCATTTTCTATAATAAAATTTTAAAAAATATATTAATTCAATCTTTAGTTACATTTTCTTCATATTTAGTAGCAATATCAAAAGAATAGTTTTTATTAGTATATGCAATCTGCACAAGTACATTTAATTCATCATACTATTTAAAATTTGTATAGTGTAGTCAAATCTACAAAGTACTACAAAAAGTATAAAAACACATTACTAAAAATATTTTTAATAAAATATTTTAAAAATGTGTAATTTTAAGTCAAATTGGATGTAGTGCTATGTGAATATTATCAAGGAAAGTTTGAAATCAAGTATTCTCCTTAGTATCAAAGATGCAATCATAAATTTCATAATATATATATATATATATATTGTGTTTATACAAGAAATACTTGTGATTCATTGGTCAAAATTTGTTGTAAAATTTCAGGGACCTAAATTCACTTGGACATGGGGCTAAGTTTTTGAACATATAGATAGTGCTCTTTGTAATATCAGTTGGCATTTATTATTTAATTTAGCATTGGTTCACCACCTGCCTAGTGTTGGCTTGGATCATAGGCCACTCTTTATCAACTTGGGTGATAACAATTCAATCCATAACAATGGAAGATTCTTTTTTCAAGAGGCCTGGTGAACACATGCAGATTTTGGAAAATCGGTACAAAATGCTTGGGATGGCTTTGAGGGAATACAAGAAGGTCTTTCGACTTTTGCAAAGAAGGCCAAACACTGGAATAAAAATGTGTTCAGTAACATCTTTTATAGAAGGAAACACTTGCCTGCAGGAATTACTGGGGTGGAGAAAGCTTTAGAGCGGCGAGAATCCAAACAATTAAGGGATCTTGAATACACTTTTAGGCTGAAATATGAGACAATACTTAGATAGGAAGAGATCTTTTGGTTACGAAAGGTAAAAGTAGATTGGTTAAAATTTGGTGATCGAAATACAAAGTACTGCTACCTCAAATACAAAGTACTGCTACCTCAGAGTTGCTCGTAAAAGAAATAAAAATAAAACTATGAGACTTTGGACTCTAGATGAATAGTGGTGTGACAATCAAACCACTCTTAAATCAGAAACAATGGACTTTTTCAAGAGATTGTATTCGAAAGAAGGGAATTCTCTTCCATCATACTCAATTACAGGTTGTTTCCCTGGACTTAGTCATTTGACTTTGGAGTCTATTCAAAGACAAATGGAAGACACTAAAGTTTTTGAAATATTAAGAGAGATGAAACTACTCAAAGCCACAAGCATAGATAGATTTCTAGCTTTTTTTTTTCTTCTAGTCACATTAGAATATTGTAGGGAAGGATGTCATAAGATATTTTAGAGAAATATTTACTGGTGGTGAGTTTGGGAATGAGCTTGGTAAATCCATTGTCATGCTAATCCCAAAAAATAGCTCTTTTGAGTCTTTCTCACATTTCAGGCCAATTAGCCTACTGCTTGTAATCTTTAAAATGGCAATGAATGTGATAACGAACAGATTGCATTCAGTTATGAGTAATTTAGTTGGGGAGAACCAATCCAACTTTATTCCTAGAAGACATATCTAAGATAACATCATTATTGCATAAGAGGTCATGCATTCCTTTAGAAGAAAGCAAGGAAAAACGGGGTGGATGATGATCAAGATTGATTTTGAAAAAGCATAAGATCATCTTAGCTAAGAATTTATTTATGATATTGTGGTTGACGTAAAAATACCGACAACGTGATTGACATAATTGTTCATAGTTGGAGATGTTGCCATTCTCAAATAGTCTAAAATGGTACTTTATTAGATAATTTTATTCCATCTCGCGGTGCTTGTCTAGGAGATCCATTATCACCTTATCTATTTGTGTTATGTATGGAGAGATTGGCACATGGCAGAAGATCGACAATTAATCAGGGATTATGGGAACCCATAAAGTTAAATAGAAATAGTCTTCCACTTACTCATCTTTTATTTGCAGATGATCTCATTTTATTCGCTAAGGCCTTTACTAACCAACTATAACTCATTAAAGGGGTTTTGGATGATTTTTGTAGTTGCTTTGAAGAAACATTAACATATAGAAGTCCTCTTTCCTTTGTTCTGGGAATGTGAACTGAAATACTATTGATGAATTAGCTAAGGCTTTTGGGTTTGTCTATACTAAGAATATTGAAAATATCTGGGTATTCCTTTGATTTTGGGTAAGAAAACAAAATTGCTATTTTAGCAGTTAGAAGATAAGATACAAAGTAGATTGAGTTCATGGAAAGCTTTTTCACTTTCTTCTGCCGGCAGACTTATCTTAATAAAATCTGTATTGACTATGATGCCTTACTGCACTACGCAGATAGTGGCCATCCCATTAGAAATTTGTAACAGACTAAAAGCTCTTTGTCGAAATTTCTTATGGGGCGATGATGGTAATTCTTGAAACGTCTATCTTTTACTATGGAAAGAGGTTTGCAAACCCCCAAATGAGGGAGGACATGGCATCCGAAATCTAAGATTGATGAATAAGGCTTTTTTATTAAAAGCATGCTAGCAGTTAATGGCAAAACCACAAGCTTTATGGGTTAAACTTATTCATGCAAAATATAATTTTGGAAGACATGGTTGTCTTGATTCACTTCAAATTGCTAGTTCGTTTTCTTTCTGGTGCTCCTTATGTATGGTGTGAGATATTTTCAAAAAGAATCTCCATTGCGCTATTGGCGATGGACTTTCAGCTCGATTCTATATGGATACATGGGTGGGTGACAAGCTTTTAGTTGAAGCGGTAAATTCCAATGGCATATTTTTTGGACATCATAGTTGTGTAAGAGATTTTTTAATGTTATATGAGGAATGGGATTTTGAAAGTTTATAGCATTACTTGCCTACAGAGAAGATAACACTATTTTCAGATATTATAGCTTTTGTCTCTATATCTATATCAGATAGGCCATATTGGGCTTTAAGATCCTTTGGAAACTTCACGGTTTCTTCGACTTATGAAAATTTTTGGGAACTGGAACAGGGGGAATTGAGCAATACTTTGAGTATGTGGCAACAGGCATGGAAATGGCATCGATCTGAGAAAATCAGAGTGTTTTTATTGCAATGCTTACATGGTCGAGTATTGACTAATAAAGAGAGACATTGAAGAAACTTGTCTAATGACTCGCTTTGTAAGCAGTGGTGTTTTGAATAGGAGTCTCTTCTTCCAACACTTTGAGACTACCTTATGGCCATTATAGTTTAGACTAGAGTTTTACCTCCAGGTATGGCTTACTTAACCTTTAATCAGGCTATCTTGGATTGGCTTCTCTCCAATTAGGGGCATCTCAATAAGTTTAAAGGCCTAGAGTGAAATATTTAAATGAGTCATTTCATGACTATTAAGCGTACCACTAAAGTTTCTTTAATCTCTTGTGCCAACATTAGCTAGTTTACTTGTACTAGAAGCTAAATTAAACCATTTGCAATAAAAACAAAATACTATATTTAAGTCTTTTTTAATAAATTAGTGATCTTCTTTCATGCGTCTCCTCATTTGTCAACTTTTGAATATAGTATATAGCAAAAAATTATCTTGAAAATTCATTTTTAAGAAAATCTAAATCATTAACTTTAATTGGACCTTTTTCTACTAATAAATCTCTTAAATTTATATCAATATTTGTCTATTCAATTGGATCGTAAATATTTTTTGGAATGCAATCATTTAAATTAATAGGTTGATCCTCTTCACCATGATTTCTATGATCATTTGAATCTCTTTATTAACTTTTTGTTCTAGCATTTCATCATCATCTAATTCTCTAAGATTATTAACACTTTCATTTAAGCGACATTTATTAATAATTTCTTATTCATTATTTTTATTACTTGTAAAAAATTTATCAAGCACTCCTTTTTGAGATTGTATGAAACTTTGAATAACTAGATTTATATTTTCGATTTGACATATTCAAATATTTATTATAAGGTACAAAAATATTTAACTATTATAATTATCCTATATTTTTTAAATAGTTAATATAAATTCCATAATCAAAATTTCTAATTCAAATAAATCAACTATTACATAAAATAAAAATAATATAACAATATAATATCAACTCTAAATTAAAGTAAAAAAGTTTGTAAAGATTAGTATAAGAGTACCTAATTGTTGAATGCTTATTGTAAACCACAAATAAGGTTCATAGCTTTATGAAAATAATAACATAACAGACTTCTTGTGTATTCTTTAAAGTAAAATTGAAGTTAAAGGAAAAAAGAGCAAATGAGAAAAAAAGAATTCAAAAGTAGATATTATACATTGAAAAAAATTAGTTTTATATATAGAAAAAAATAACTGTTGTAAATAATTAAATATGTTGATTGGACATAAGAGAAATAAATGAGAAAAAAAATAACTGTTGGAGATGATTAAATAAATATGACAATTAGTTGATTGGAAATATAAGAATATAGTTGACAATTAATAGCATTTCAGAAATTAGGAAGTGATAAAAAACTGAGTTTTATCAGGCACATAATTAGAAAAGTGAAAGAATAAGTAATTTTATTAATTATTTGACTTTTATATATTGTTAATATAATTAATTATATTATAATTATTATTAAATTATAAGGCCTCTCAAATTTGAGGTCTCTCTAAATTAGGGGGCTAAAGCCCTTACTTGGGTGGCTTCACCCAAGGATTGGCCTTGTCTCCAATTTAAATAACTCTAAGATTGAGAATAATGGAGTCTCATGGTTAGTGACTTTTGGAACAACTTGTTGGTTACTTTGGAAATGGAGGAATAATTTTGTGTTTGAGGATACCTTTAATAACATTGGAAGGAAACTGTTTGAGATTTATAGCGTAGTATCAAATATTCACACTGCTGAGTTGTCAATCTTTGATAACTCTTTTACAAAGGAAGAAGTTCTTATTGCATGGAAAGCACCAGAAGTGGATTAGATCTCTTTAAATATTGACGGTGCAGTTCATAATACCACTAGTCAAGTAGTGGTAGGGGGAGTTATGAGGGATTGGACTAGATAATGGTGTGGTGAGCAAGGGCGGAGCTAGAGTAATTTCAAAGGGGAGGCCAAATAAAAAAAGACGTTAAATAGTTAAAGAGAACTTTATATATAATTCAATTATCATTCATATAAAAATTTAAATAAAATTTAAAAGATATTGGATAAATAAAAAAAATACACATTAACAGTAATAATAGTGTCATTTATATATATGACTGAATAAAACTATAAAAAGAGTCTCTCTCACTTTTTACGAGTAAGAGTGGAAGAGAATAATTTTCAAACTCAAATGAATTACTTCTTTACTTTGGTGTTCTAGCTCGCCTCTTATTTTCTATTTGCCTCTTAAATTATTAATTAATATATTGGTTTATTGGATTGAACTATTGAGATATAATATATTTTGATAGACTATTAGGTTGGACTATTAACATGTAATATATTATGATAGATTTAGATTTATATTAAAACTTAATGGGTTTGGATTAATAGTTTTACTTTTATTTTTTAAAAAATTTGATAGGCTTAACATATTAATTTATTATTTATTTGTTGGGCTTAACTAGTAATATGCTAACCATAATTACTCAAATTTTATCAAACAGTTTGAAGAATCAAACTAATTATTAAATAAGAAATTATTTGGAAAGCCATTAAAAATATATACAATAACTAAAATTATATTGAAAGAAATACAATTATTTCATTCTATCAATTAGTATGTATATCCTTGTTACTTAAAGTTTGTAAAATACATGCTAAAATGAATTGGTTATTTTGAATAAAAAAATAATATATTTATGAAATTCAACGCTACAACTTATATTTGAGAATTACATAATAATTTATTTATTTTTAAAGATTAAAATCATCAAAAATAAAATCCATATAATAGAAAAAAGAAAAACATGATAAGTAGAAGATAGAATTTACATATGACATAATAAAAAAGAAAGAAAAAGAATATAATTGATGATTCATAGAAATTTGTAAAAGAAAATATATAGAGATTTAGAACATATAAGTAAATAAAATAGAAATGAATAAATAAATAAAAATAATAATAATAATATAAATTGAAAAAAAATTAAAAAAAATTAAACTGAGTCAAACATATAAAATTATTTTGTTATTCTTTATTTGTATTAATTATTAAATAAAAACTTATTTTAGGAGGGCCATTAAAAAATTTTATAAAAAAATTAAATAATTTTATATAATATGTAAAAAAATTTTAAAATTTTGGAAG
The DNA here is from genome assembly GCA_036013995.1 of Theobroma grandiflorum. Taxonomy (NCBI): domain Eukaryota; kingdom Viridiplantae; phylum Streptophyta; class Magnoliopsida; order Malvales; family Malvaceae; genus Theobroma; species Theobroma grandiflorum. Next base: position 15,907,015 of record CP142126.1, read on the forward strand.
GGCCATCCTATAAGGAGGCTCCGCCACTGTTGGTGAGTTTGCCATGAGACTTAGAAAATGCACGGCTTACCGTGCAGAATTGTGGGGTGTTTATAGAGGTCTTCAGTTTGCATGGGAGGCTGGTTTTAGGAAGATTGAACTCTAAGTGGACAGTAAACTTGTTGTCCAAGCTATGTCTTCACCATTGCATCAAACATGTGTTAATTTTGATTTGATTCAAGCTATTGATCTACTGCTCAAGAGACAATGGGTGGTAAAAATCCAACACGTTTATATGGAAGGTAATATTGCTGCTGATTATATGGCTAATGGGTGGTTGTCTATTGGAGAACATTTTGTAACCTATAACAGTACACTTTCTTTCTTGAGACATGTTCAGGCAAACAATGTAATGCGAATTTCTTTCCCACGTTTAATTAGACAATAAAATTATTCCCCTTTTAAAACAATCCCAATACGTTTCTTTGCCTTCAATCACGCTTCATTTAAAAGACACCACAAATAATGGAAATGAAAATTTTTATTAATGATTATTGAAATCAGATTAAAATCTTGCTAAACGTTGTGAACATTGGATCACATCTCCACCATCACCCCCAATATAAAAGCTATGTCCCCGATAATCATTCTTGTAGGAGTTGTCTCCAGAATTGTAACACCTTTTTTGGATTACTCCCAGCGGTACATCAATGGTAACATTTAGAGACGATCCTGATTCAAATTTAAGTACGATTTGCCTAACGTGAGCGCTGTGGATATAGCCATTATCGCCATTTCCCATTGGTGGCAACTGTGGTGTGTTGGTGTAAACCATTCCTCCCCATCCAAGAACATCAGCACCGTTCTCTAGATTGGAGAACAAACTGCTGGACCAATACCCAACTGGTGTGTTGCTTTCACCATATATTAGCCACCAATTTCCTGTTGATTTATCCTACAATAGAATTTCATTATTGGAGTTAATTGAGACAGTTATGCTTATAAGTATAGGCAGTGATCTGGTGAATTTGATTTGTATTCCTAGCTCTCTTATCTCTACAAAGAAAATGTCTTAACAAAACAATTCAGGCTATTACCACAAGTAGCTTTACTGAAATCCAAGGGTGATGCAAAATCAAAGTTTTGACTCGACTTTTAAGGTAGGGTAGATTAGAACTTGGAAAGGACAATCTGAAAGCTTGCTTGGACTTTATAGTAATTTTATAATTAATGTTCTCTTTATTTCTATTAATCTTGGACCAGCTCTAGTTACAATTCCTTGTTTCCATTAAACTTATAATTTTTCGAACTAGTCATATGCTTGCCTCTTAAGGTTGCATAAGTATATGGGGTGCAAAACACATATGAATACTGTACTTAATAAATTTTAAAATTCAATATGCTTGGTAATTTGAGGTTATCCAATATGATATTTGTAACATTGTGTCTATGCAAATGTATGTGCATGCAAAGGCAAGATAGACTAGATAACAACACCTGACTAACTGCAAGTTTGACATAAAATTGAGGTCCGCGAACAACCGAGACGGGCTCAAGGATTATATCGAGTGCAATGCTGGCATCTTTTTGAACAAAACCAGGACAATACGTGTTGTAGCAACCCTGCATTGTTCCATTATTACCTTGCTGATACAGAAAGTAAATTAATTACTGAGTGTCAATAGTAGCCAATGATGCTGATGATAAAAATGTACTAGTACTAATCAATATAGCGGTAAAATCATGGAAGTGGTATCAGTGAAAGTAATAGGACAAAGATGAAAAAGGATTAAGGAGAGATGCATACACCCCAAATCGTGTACAATCGAGTATGATTATCCTGGTAAAGATCAGCATTAACCTGGAATGCCAAAAGAACGTCGAAGCGAAATCAATTATTTAAGTTGAAGATACGTTACTGTAAATTAGTTTTCTGAAACAGCATGGAAAGATTAGTTCCAGATTAGTTACCATCCACCCAACCCTTATAACGCTGAACTGATAATCAGGACCACCTTCAATTGAAATTACAGAAGCTCTAACTTGCCCATAATTAGTAGCCGGGTTGTTTATTCTGATCAACCCTCCAGCTCCATGATACACCGTGGACTCCTTTTTTTCTGTGGAAATTCCCACAAACTAAGGTTGTACGTATATCTTTGTTATTAATTATCCTTCTTGTTTTTGGTGCTGCTATAATTTGGCCAAGAAATACATCTCATATTTCGTCTTGTGATGAAATTTCTCAAGAATGAAGCCGAGAGCTATAAAAGAAAATGAAGAAGTTATCAGTTTGTATGGCTCACTACTAATGGAGTTGCGGAATTTCCGGTTGATGTGTGAAAGTTCCGAAAATGTTCTCTAAACATTTCCTTTGCTCTCAATAATTCTGCCCTGGTTCTTCGAATGGGGACTGCTCCTAATGGACAACCATCTACCAAGCCAACATCTATAGAGGTGCTATAAGATCCATTTCCTAGAGCAGTATAGGTTACCTCTCTTTGTGGATCAAAACTTGGTCTCATCTGTTAAGGCAAAAAAGAGAGCATTGAAGACTACACGATATATACAAGTTTATCAAAAAAGAGTTATAAAACTGATGTGAGTCCAGTACTGAACCTGCATTTTGTGATTTCTGAGCAAACTATGGTCAAGAGCTCCACATTTTCAAAGGAAGAAACGGAAATACGTATTTATGATGCTCATAATTAGTGTCATGGGCTCACGTTTTCAACCCAAAAAAACATGGTTGATTGGTGGGGGAAGGCATTTGTTATTGATATGAAATTTGTAATATTTTACCCTACTCAATTGTGAGAGGGATCGCAACTTAGTCCGGATCTACCTTGACCTTGATATTTTTTATAAGACCTCACATCAGTAAAGAATCCAAAAGATGAATCTAATAAGTGGAAAAAGACCTTTATTTAAAAATCCAAGACCCACCCTCATCTCTTAATAATGTGAGATCTATAACACTGGGCACCTATTAAGAAACATTTAACATTATAATAAATGGCTAAATTCTACTTTCATAAATGCTTATCATTTTATTATGTGTCAATTGTACTATTTACTAAAATTATCCATAGAAATTTATTAAGTAACTAAAATGCCATTAAGTTAGCAAATGTCATGACCCAAACCCAAGGGTTTGAGATTGGTGCATGAGCTTGGCAGGCAAAGCCCACAAGACTCGAGCAAGCCTTAAGGTTCGAAATCAAATAACACATAGCCAAGGGATTTCATGTCATATTCATAAATAAAATTCAAATTCAACATTGTACACCATCCCTGGCACATATTTCATGCAATTAACATAAGGTCACACATCGACCATTCAAGACAGGTTCATACATAACAACCCTTAGTACATTATATTACATGTCACTCAGCGCCTACAATATCCATAATACATTTCTTTCTAAACTTAAAATTTAGAGCGCGGAAGCTAACATGGACTTGACCCAACGCAGTGACCAAAATGAGAGATCTACTGGATGCCAAAATCGGTTTGTCAATGGATGACCCTTGCCACACTCTGTCCAATGGCCTATTTATCTGCACATGGTACAAAATGAATTAGTGCTATAATACTTAGTGAATGGAGCACATAATTGGAATCATTTACATACATTGGGCACATACTAAATATTGCACACCTAGTACATCGATAAAATCTAGCAAACATCTCCGAATAGAGAACATATCATTATCCGTAAGTCTTTAATATAAGAGTATATCATCCTCCTCAAAGATCATCAGATACATCACTAGGTTTACTCTCGAAGCCAATTCAAAGTCACTCGCATCATTCTTTACGGTACACTCTAGTTGCTAGAGTATTGTATTGATTCATATCATGTTTGTCTAAGCCTATCGAATGGCAAAAAATCATATCATCAACCAAAGTAATCTCTCGACGGTTGGCATACTCGAAGTAATCTCTCATCAATAGCATCGTCTGGAGTAATCTCTCGACGGGTGGCATCACAGCGTTGCAGGTGACAATCACAAATAGGACTAAAGCACAGCCGCTGTTTACCACCATCCCTACATGCACACACACATAGTCACAAGGTAATGGGATCCACTTAACCTCAAGTCAAATCAATGTCCAAAATTCATTCCTCGGATGAAACACAATTCCACAATGAGACCATCATGTCTCTATTCTTCCATAGGTCCACCACATAGTAACAATCACATTTACCAAGCTTCATTTGTCAATAAGCTCATTAAGTTCTGAATGCCTTAATAATCATGGCTCATTGACTACGTGTACATCAATAGTCTCATTTAAATTTAATCAAGGCCTAATAGCCTCATATACATGAATAATATCACATCAGATCATGAATCAATATTCTCTCAACAAATGGGCAATCTAATCTCGCATCATAGTATCACCATCACACTGATTTAGTCACAACATATCCATTAGCCAATAAATCATACATCACTTAGATGTCTAACAACTAATGCTTCCCAATGGCACTCATAAGTAAACACATATACTAACATGTACATTAACAATGTACTAGCTTAGGCACACCCATCTAGGCAACCCCATACATATATATAAATACAGAGTTCTCTAACCTAGGCATATTCAACTTGGCCTACATTTATAATATAGCGCATTTCCCATGCATTATGCATCACATGTATGCATCACATGCATTTAATTAACCCACTCATAGTGACAAATTAGAGGTATTCTATAGTTAAACATCGATTCTTAGCCTCTAATTGTATTTAGCTCACAAATGTACCCAAATTGCTCAATCGTAAGTACGTTAAAACATCACAAAACTAGTTAAATCCTAGTTTTTGAAAATGCCAACTTTTCTAAAAATAATTAAATATTTAGCAATCTAATGTATAAGCTCAAATCCTTCAATAATGAGTTAAACCCATACCTTAAATGCTAGATTATACAATTATTTACACTAAATCTCCAATCAACTTAGGTGGACCAATTTCTTCAAAGTTGGACCAAATCAAATCTAAGTTATTAATCAATTAAATTAAGAATCAATCAGTAAAAATGCTTAATCTTAACTCTTAGAGCGTTTCCCAAGCTCCAATCCCTCCAAATAGCTTTAAAAAATTCACTCTTGGAGCATTTCCCAAGCTCCAATCCACTCCAAATAGCTTTAAAAAATTCACTCTTGGAGCATTTCCCAAGCTCCAATCCACTCCAAATAGCTTTAAAAAATTCATTCTTGGAAGTTATGATTTTAGGTTTTAGAAAGAGAAAGTAAAAATTACACAATCAAGCTTGTAGAAGTGAAATTTCTTGTCTTTAATTCTTAAAATCCATGATTTATGATTAAAGTTTAATGGGTTTAAAGGGTGTAAGAGTTGAGAAAAAATGGGCGGAGAATGAGGAGCTTTTAAACCTATTTTAATTTGATTTAGTAGTTTAGGATCTACTATGGGAGGTCTGTAGTTGATCCTAGACTAGAAAGTTTATTTTCACCTCTTTTCCCCTTCACAAGATCGACTATAGAAGATCTATAGTTAATCTTGGATCAAGATGTTTGTTTTTAGTGGATTTTGCTTCACAGGATCAACTATGAAAGGTCTATAGTCAATCTTGGACTAGAATGTTCACACTTATTCCATTTTTCCTTCCTACGATCGACCATAGAGGGCCTATAGTCAATCTTGGGCTAGAATGCTTGACTTTCCTTATATTTTACTTCATGGGATCAACCTTCTATGTGCTAGGATTGACTTTTTAGGTCCCGATTCGTAAAAATTGTTCCTTATAAAGCCTAAACGCATTCTAAATCTCTCTACAACCTCAAATGATTCATATATGACTCAAATCCTTAAATACTCAAACATAAGATCAATGCTTCAATTTAAGCATCAGACCATTGGATTCCTCAAATATGTTCATAAACTTATTGCCTAAGTATCATAAGGCATGCTTTCTATACTTAACACATCCACATATCATTAAAAAAGTCTCTAAATATACAACAAATTTCAAGATTATTCTCTCTACAATATAATTCATACGGATACTCCACATGCATACATATTAGGGTTCAAATTTATGCTTCAATAATTTAACCCCTATCACATATAAGCCATGTCAAAAAAATTAGGCTGTTATATTCTCCATTTCTTATAGAAAATTCGTCCTCGAATTTAATTACACACCATAATTTGAAACGCATATCAAGCCTCAAAAAGGTGGGGATATTTCTCTCTCATTTCCTCCTCGAGTTCTCATGTGGCTTCTTCAATCGAATGGCTTTGCCACAATACTTTCATTGTAACGATATCTTTGGAGCGAAGTCATTTTACTTGTCGATCTAATATGGCTACGGGCTGCGTCTCATAATTAAGTCCATCTCTTAACTAGACTTCATCATATCATATCACATGCAAAGGATCCATAACATACTTCCTAAACATGCTCACATGAAAAATTGGATGAACATATGACAAATTAGGCAGTAATGCCAAATAATAAGCAATTGTGCCAATGCGCCTTAATACCTTATATCTTATGTATCTAAGACTCAATTTCCTTTTCTTTCTAAATCTTTTCACTCTACTGATTGGTGAGATTTTGAAAAACACATAATCGCTAACTTCAAATTCCAAAGGTTTGCACCTATTATCGACATAGGACTTTTGATGACTTTAAGCCATTAGCATCCTTTCTTGAGTTACTTGAACACCTCGTTCAACTTCTTGGACCATTTCTGGTTCGAAGAGCTTCCTTTCTCCCATTTCAAACCAATTAATAAGCGATCTACATCTTTGCCCATACAAAACCTCATATGGAGCCATACCAATCATGGCTTGATAGCTATTGTTATAAGTAAACTTGGCCAATGGCAAGTAATGGTTCCATAAGATCTAAAACTGAGCACAATTGCCCTCAACATATCTTTAAGCATTTGGATCGTGCACTCGAATTGGCCATTCATCTATAGGTGAAAAGTCATACTAAATTCCAATCTTATTCCTAAAGCTTTTTCAAATTTTCTCCAAAATTGACTATGAACTGCGATCTTTTGTCGGACACTGTCATTACAGGAACACCATATAGCTTGACAATCTCATTAATGTATAGTTAGGCAAACTAAGCTACTCTATACTTAGGCTTGATTAGCAAGAAGTGAGCAGACTTAGTTAGCCGATCAATTATCACCTAAATGGCATCATAGCCACCCCTAGCTCACGATAAACTCATCACAAAGTCCATTGCTACATGTTCTCATTTCTACTCAAGAATCGATAGCGGTTGCAGCAATCCCAAAGGCTTTTGTTGTTTAGCTTTCACTTACTAAAATGTTAAACACTTAGAGACATATTTAGCCATGACTTAATTTAATCCTAGCCATTAATAAACTACTTTTAAATCATGATACATCTTGGTGGCTCTTGGGTGTATTGCATAGGCTCAACTGTGAGCTTCTTCCAAAATCTCATTTCCTAATCCATCCATATTCAGCACATAAATTTGTGATCGACATCTTATTAAATCATCTGTGTCGTACACAAGGTCTTGAGCTTTGTATTCATTTGTGTCTCCAAATAGTTTAATCAAATATTCATCTTGGTCCTAGGCAGCTTTAATTCGGTCCAATATCAAGGGTCGAACTCTAAAATATGCCAACAAGGATATTATAATCATTAACCTCAAAATGCACACCCATATTGCTCAGATCATACAAGCTCTGTATCAAAGATCTTTTCTCTATTATCATGTATGCCAAACTCCCCATAAATTTCCAGCTTAAGGCATCCGGTATCACATTCGCCTTGTCTGGATGGTAGAGTATGGTGCAGCCATAATCTTTTAATAGTTCCAACCACTTATGTTGCCTCAAATTCAAATCTCTTTGCTGAAATATATACTTCAAACTCTTTTGATTAGGTTATATTTCGTAAGTTTCACCATAGAGATAATGGCACTAAATTTTTAAAGCAAACATAATTGCGACCATCTCTAGGTTGTGCGTAGGGCAATTTTGCTCATGCCTCTTTAATTGTTGGGAGACATATGTTATAACTTTCCCATGTTGCATCAACATGCAACCTAATCCAACTTGTGATGCATCGCAATACATGATATAGCCTTTCAATCCACATGGTAGGCTTAGCACAAGTGCAAAAGTGAGACAGGCTTTAAGCCTCTGAAAACTAGCCTCACATGCATTAGACCAATCAAACTTAACTCCTTTCTAAGTCAATATTTGTCATGACCCGAAACTCCCCATGGGGCCCGTGACAACCGCCGCGAAGTCTCGACAGACATTCTTTACCCTGAATGCCAATTGAAACCTCGCAAGGCTTTCATTTCAGTTTTCGCACTTCCCCTGTGAGCACCTGTTGCTAAATCTCGCTTTCCAAAGGTTTATGAGTTATTTCCAAACCAAAACAATAAAACAATTTTTCTGCCTCACAAGGGCATTTTGGTCATTTTTCTTCCTAAATTTTGAAATCCGATAAAAACGTAGTAGGTGGGTGAAAAAAAACACATATAGCATAACCAGAAATAACTTTAGATGTCTAAAACATTTATTTAAAGTGGAATTTTAACTTTTAAAATAAAATAAAGACATTAAGAGGTTGTTTGGCTTGGCTTTTTTCTACCTTAAAAGCTATTACGAAGCTCTTATGAAAAATAATAGCTTTTAAAATTAAGCTAAAGTTGTTTGGTAAATTTTTTTTATAAGTTTTTTTATATAAATTATAATTTTGGTTAAAATTATCTTAGAGGGTATTTCTTTTTTTTAAAAGGATAATATTATAATTATTTTTAATAGATAAGGATATATTTGAAACAAAAATAAAAAATTTTCTTGTATTTTTAAAAGAAGAGAAGAAAAAGCTCCTCACAGGAGCTTTTTTTGAAGCTCTTTTTTTAAAAATTTTACTCTTTAAAAAAAAGCTATTTTTTTAAGAGCTTTTCAAAATTTATGTTTGGCTTGGCTTTTGCTTTTAAGAGGTAGATAAGCTGAAAAAAAGCTAGGCCAAACATGCACTAAATAACAAAATCTAATTTCTTATAAAATAATATTTTTATAATTATCGGTAAATATTTTTTTGGAATGTATAAATAAAATAAATTCATACATGCTATCATATAGTGAGCTAGAGCATGGAATTAAATTTACAATGACACGTGGGCCCTCGATTGACCAATTGTAATGAAGGTAGTGAACCTACAGTTTTTCTGAGAATGCAATCCAATTGCAATCCTCGATGCAACCTGCTATCTACAGCCTATCTTGAGCCTGAAATGGATGGAAAGTAGGATGGTGAGATTATAAAATCCCAGTGAGTAAACAGACATCATCAAAAATATCTAAAGTCGAGTAAATTGAGCAAATAAAATATCTCATCACAATACATTTTTCATAGCTCGAAGATTCATCCCTACCCATGTAAACCATTGTGTTTCGTTAAATTTTCAATAAGGCTTATGAATTTCCTAAAAACCTGGCTTATGCCAAAACCTGTACTCGGGGATACCTTGTATTGGGGCATCCGCTCTAGTCCGCCAAGGCTATGAAAATTTCATAATTTCTCAAACCACAGCCGTTCCTTAGCGTTGGCTGAGTCTCACTTCCACGTGGTGGGTAGGCGTGAAGTGAACTCAAACCTACCCTAGGAGATACCTTACGCGTCTCTCCAACCGAGGTAAGCACAATAATCGGGTTTTCGTACCCTTCTTATAGGCTGGTCTATAGAACCCGCTCTGCCACTGTAATGACCACAATTATATCCCACCAATTCAATAAAATTATCAATTGCATGACATGGCAATTTATTGCTAGGTCTGGGTCCCCATTACTTGACTTACTCCTCTGCGTAACATGTGTCACCCAAGGACTTACTCCTCTGCATAACAGTGTCACCCAAGGACAAGTCCCACAGAACCTAACTCGCCAAGTTTTGAATCCCAATCCCTTTAAAACTTTCCCCGAAGGGAACACTTTTAAACATTTTAAATCTATCCACTCAAGGCAAAATACACAGTTTAAACACAATATCAATTAAGCCATTCATGCTCACATTTATCATAAGCCATACAATTCAAACAGTAATTTGCAATACAAGTAAACAATCTCCAATTACTCTATTTTTGAAACCATTATTCAATTTTTCCAGAAAATTTATAAACTCATTTCATAAAATCACAATTTCTCTTAAAACATAGCAATTTACCATTTAAACCCATTTTCTATAAAATCACACAATTGAATAAAAACTACTCTAGATAATTAAGACAATAATAAGTTTACTCACAGTATTAGGAGTAGAAATACTCATATTCTCGGTCCGTGGGTACAGTCTCCTACCCGTGTCAAATGGCTCACCACCTATCCATAATACATGACACAAAATTCAATAATTTGTGTCAAACCATTATAAACTATTTTAGGCCCTTATCTGTAAGTATGCATGAGATTGGGTGTGAAATGTGAAGACAATCGCTTAGTTGCGATGTCCTACCTAATTTGCCTAAACACGGTTTAAATTACTAAAATCTTCAGTTCAACTCCAATTCAATCCATTTCACTTTCAATGCTCCAATTATACTCGAATTACCTTAATGACTGTGAATATAATTTAATTTATCAGTTCTAGACCACAAATCACTTATGTCCACACATTAGGCAAAAATTCATATTTTCATACCAAATTTTCCCATTTAATTTCTACCTTCACCAATCATCAATTTCCATCAAAATACCATAAAAGATCACAAAATTACTCATCAATCTCTCTCCTAGAATATTCGGCCCTTTAGGGTTCAATGAAAAACATATTGTTTTCTTGCTAATTTTCACACCATTAATCATTAATCGATTAAAACACTAACATCACTTATTTCTCTCACCATAATTCATCATTTCCTAACCCATTTCACTTGAAATGAAATCATTTCATCATCAATACACTCTTCATGAAATTTGACCATTGATAAGGGTGGAAGAAACTGAATTTTTTTCTTGTTGTTTTGCTTCCTAACATGCTAAACTAACTAAAAATACTAACATAACTTAAAATCAAATCAATCCAACATCATTTCTCTCTCCATACCCATTCAGCCAACCATGATTTCCCCATGAAAACATGCAATCCATCCATGGAAAATAAGGAGAAATGCTTGGGAAAAATAGATCTTAAGCTTAATTTGATAAATTTTACATATTTCCACTAATTTCCTTGATTTTCCACACTTTTTCTCTTGGAATTCTCCACCTAAGGTTTGTTCTTTTTCTTTTCTTCTCTTTTCTCCCTTTGGCCAACCATGCTAAGTGAGTGGGGAGGGTTTGGGCTGATTTTTATGCTTTTATAAGGAAAATAATAAAATATTAAAAGCTTGACACATGGCATGCTTTAATTGGTCCATACTTTAAATATCTAACTTTTAAACTTTAATTCTCCACCACATTTTATGCCATGTTTATCCATTCCCACAATAAATAAAATCCTCAAATTTGACAAGTGTTGGGGGTGAAAAATTACCGTTTTACCCTCGATGTGGTAAAATTAACGTTTTGCCCTTGTACTCCAAAAATATCGAAAATTAAAATTTTTCCCTACTAAACCTCATATTATACTCCATATGATCAATCTTGATCAAATGTGGTTAAAATATTTTCTAAAAATTTTCATTTTGTCCTTAAATGGCAAAATGACCATTTTACCCCTAGATAGTCATTATTCCAAACTGACTCCAAATCAGCCCTCGAACTCCGAATCATCTTTTTCAGTCATCCTTGGACTGTAAAATTTTCAATTTCACCTTAAAATCTTCATTTGAATTTGTTCGAGGTTTAATCAACTTAATTGAACCACTAGGTACAATACTGATCTTTAATGATTTCATCGGGGCATTCCAATATGTAAACATGTTGTCAAGTATATAAACGACATAATAAACATACTGTAGAGCTGGGTTTGACAGTATTGTCAAAGGAAATGCAATCTTAGAAAAATCTTGTACAAATAGTTTGTAATATTTGTCTAAGTCCAAAAAGCTTATAACTTATGTTATAGACGTCAGTCTTGACCAATTTGCCATAGCCTCCACTTTATTGGGATCCACTTACACCCTTTGTTTAAACACAATGTTCCCTAAAAAATTGACTTTATTCAACCAGAATTCACACTTCAAAAATTTAGCATATAACCTATGCTCTTTGAAGGTCTAAAGTGCAATTCTCAGATGTTGTGCATGTTCCTCAAGGTTCATAGAGTACACTAAAATATCATCAATAAATACAATCACAAATTTATCCAAATAAGCATAGAAGACTCTATTCATTAAATCCATGAATACTACAGGTGTATTGGTGAGTCCAAACGACATCTCTAGCAATTCATAATTTCCATAACGTGAGCGAAATGCTATCTTAGGTACACACATTCTCTTATTCTTAATTAGTGCGTAAATCAATCTTAGAGAAACACACGACACCTTGCAACTAATCAAACAAGTCATCAATATTTATGAGTAGATATTTATTCTTCACAATGACCTTATTCAATTGTCTGTAGTCAATGCATAAGCGAAAGTGACCATCTTTTTTCTTCACGAATAACATCGAAGATCCCAAAGGCGAAACACTAGGGTGAATAAAACACTTACTCAATAAATCCTCTAGTTGCTCCTTAAGCTCTCTTAATTCAGCTGGTGTTATTCAATAATACAAAATTCAATTTGTTTCTTAGGAGGCAATCTAGGCAATTTCTTTAAAAATACATCTAGATACTTATCTACTATAGGTACATAATCCATACTCCCATCATTCATTAAAGTGTCTTTAGTCATCGATAGGTACTCTTGGCCATCTTGCCTTGGCATTGGTCTGGCATTTATGTCCGACACAACTCCCATATACACTAGACTACCATGCTCGTATATCACAAATGAGGATTTCCTTGGAAACTTAAACTTCACAAGCTGACCATAGTAGTCTACCTTGGCAAAGCAGGACGTTAACTAGTCCATTCTCAATATCACATCAAAATCCAAAGTTAATAATAACACTAAGTCTACTAATGTGTCCTTATCCTTTATGCGAAACACACAATATTTAAACACATATTTTGCCACAAATATCTCTTTTAAAAGAATAGTCATAATCAAGGGTTCCTCCATATTATTACAAAATCAATCTAGCTTTTGCACAAAATGTAGGGACATAAACGAATGTGTCAATTCGAGATCAAACAAAACTAAAGCTTCAGTACCTCTAATAGACAATTTACTTGTGACCACTACATTGGAAGTCTGAGCATCTTGCAGTGTCAAAGCAAATACCCACGCTTGACCTCCTCTATTTATACCCGATTGTGCTAGCTTACCTCGTGATGATAAAGCTACACCCTTATCTTTGTCACCTCTAACATTTCTCCTAGTCAATATAGTTCTAGATAAAGTATTAGACACTTACCTTCCATATCCATGATCGCCCTTAGCCGACTGCCTCTACATTGGGCAATCTCTCATTAAATGCCTAGAATGACTACATCTAAAACACAGACCAACTACCTTGTGGCATGGTCCACCATTTGCCTTTCCACATTAATTATACAAAGCACCCCTTCACTTAGAGCCCAAATTAAATGCTTCATTAGATTACTCTAGCCTAGATGGTAGGCTAAATGATTCACTATTTCTTGATGGCCTACGCATAAGAATGGTCCTTTCACAACTATAATGGAGTATAAATGTGGGACTCCTAGTCGCACTAAAATCTCTATGGCCCTATTGGCCCCGTATTCGAGCTTTTTGAACCGTTCTTTCTTCCATTCGATATTCCATTCTTCTAGTTTTAATCATTCTAGCCACATCCACCATTACTGCATAGAAGGCAAACCTTTAGATGGCAAAAACTCAAAAGAATAATCAATTAATCCTCTAATGAATCTTTTGATCCTCTTTTGCTTAGTTAGAACCAAGTTAGAAGCATATCTCGATAATTGGGTGAAACAGACATCATACTCCATCACCATCATATCTCGGGTCTGTCTTAAAGTCTCAAACTCTTGTGCCTTAGTGTATTTCACACTTTCAAGCGAAAAACAATCTAGGAAAGCCTGGACAAATTCTTCCCATGAAATTGGGGCTGACCTTGATGGTTTACCTCTCTTAAGTAACACAAACCATATATTTCGCCACATCTTTTAATCTAAATCCCAGAAATTCTACTGACCAATGTTTGGAGCATCCCAAAATAAAACAAATATATTCCATGTCCTCCAAAAATCTTTACGGATCTTCCTCCACATATGAACTAGTAAAAGATGGGGGCTTTAACTTTATGAAATCCTCTAAAGAAACCTCAATAGCCTTTCTTGGATATTAACACTAAGACATATAATTCAGATCTTGTGAACTAGAGTCAAGCTATTCCTCGAAGTGTGCCTATCTTCTATTATGAAAATCAACGAATTCATTAGCCAAACTTTACAGCCTAGTTGCCAAATCTTTTAAAGTGACACCTCTTCCTATAGGATAGTCATCCCCAACTCCCACATTCTCATCACTAGTCGGCACATAGTAAGGATCCATATTTCAAGCACGTCTAGCTATTCTACTTCTACCATGGCTTCTTAACTTGGACACTCGTGGTGGTTCCTTAAGCTTATCTAAAGAAACTTGCTTTTTCGTGGCCCTTGAGGCAATTCTTATCTTAGACGGCATCTTGTACTAAGATAAAGTAATACCATGTTCAAAATTCAAATTCCAAAATCTCATGGAAAGGTTTACTAAGACTTGGGAATTCATGCAACTTTTTACACATAATTGGTGCTACAGTCACAAATCATGAACAAAACTTTACATTAATCTCGATACTCAGCTGACAGACATAATTTCACTTACGACTTTCTAACATAAGCGTTCTGATACCAACTTTGTCATGACCCAAACCCCAGTGTCTATAAGCGACACACGAGCTTGACAAGCCAAGCCTATAGACTCAAGCAAGCCTTAAGGATCAAAATCAAATAACACATAGCTAAGGGATTTCATGTCATATTCATAAATAAAATTTAAGTTCAACATTGTACACCATCCCTAGCACATATTTCATACAATTATCATATGGTCTCACATTAACCATTCAAGATAGGTTCATACAACAACCCTTAGTACACAGTATTACATGGCACTTTGTGCTTACAACATACATAATACATTTCTTTCTAAACTTAAAATTTAGAGTGCAAAAAATAACATAGACTTGGCCTAACAGAGTGACCAAAATTGAGGAACTACTAGATGCCAAAATCAGTTTATCAATGGAAAACCATTGCCACGCTCTGCCCAATGGCCTATTTATCTGTACATGGTACAAAATGGGTGAGTACAATAACACTCAATGAGTGGAAAACATAATCAGAATCATATACATACATTAGCCACATACTAAATTTTGCACTATCAGTGCATTGACAAAATCTAGCAATCATATCCAAATAGATGACATATCATTATCCCTAAGTCTCCAATATGAGAGTATATCATCATCCTCAACATTCTCAAAGACCATCACATACATCATTAGGCTTACTCTCAAAGCCAATTTAAAGTCAATCACATCATTCGCCATCACACACTTCAGTTGCCGAAGTATCATATCAATTCATTTTATGCTTTATCTAGTCCTCTCCAAGGCTATGACATGTCGTATATAAATCAATTCACATCATGTCAGATCAGCGAGTGGTCCCCCCTTGGACATAGTGAAATCACGAATATTGCCCAATCGACGAAGAAACAAAGCATGCACAGGGCAAAGCCATTGTTGGAACATAGGTCACGAATGTGCCAAAACAACGAGCAAAGAATCAAATCACACCCAATGCTGAAATAACTAGTGGAAAGTCATATCATCGACTGGAATAATCTCTCTGTGATCAGCATCGCTTGGAGTAATCTCTTTCCGGCAGCATCACCTAGAGTAATCTCCCGACAGATGGCATCATGGCTCTACAGGTGGGAATCACAAGTAGGACTAAACCACTACACTTGTTTACCACCATCCTTGCATGCACACACACATAGTCACAAGATAACAGGACCCACTCAACTTTAGGTCAAATCAACATCCGAAATTCATTCCTTGAACAAAACACAATTCCTAAAAGAGACCATCATGGCTCTATTCTTTCATATGTCCACAACATAGTAACAATCATATTTACCAAGCTTCATTTGTCACTAAGCTCATTAAGGTCTAAGTGCCTCAATAATCATGGCTCATTGGCTACATATACATCAACAATCTTATTTTATTTAATCATGGCCTAATAACTGCATATACATGAATAATATCACATCAGATCATGCATCAATATTTTATCAACAAATGGGCGATCTAATCCCATATCATAGTATCATCATCACATTGATTTAGTCACAAGATATCTAGTTGCCATTAAATCATACATAACCCAGATATCTAACAGCTCATGCTTCCTAATGCACTCACAAGCAAACACATATCCTAACATGCACATTAACAATATACTAGCCTAGGCATACCTATCTAGGCAACCACATACCCATATATACATACATAGTTCTCTAGCCTAGGCATATAAACTAGGCCTACATTCATAATATAGTACCAATGCAGCATATTTTTCTTACGTTATGCATCATATGCATTTAATTAACCTATTCATAGTGACAAATTGGAGGTACTCCATAGCCAAATGTCGATTTTTAGCTTCTAACTGTATTTCGGCTCACAACTGTGTCTAAATTGCTCAATCTTTCCTTAAGTATATCAAAACATCAAAAAACTAGTTAAATTCTGACTTTCGAAGAATGCCATCTTTTCAAAAAATAATTAAATCTTTAGCAATCCAACATATAAGCTCAAATCCTTCAAGTATGAGCTAAACCCATGCCTTAAAAGCTAGATTGTATAATTATTTATGCCAAATCTCCAATTAACTCAAAAGGGCCAATTTCTTCAAAGTTGGACCAAATCAAATCTAAGATATTAATTGATTAAATTGAAAATCATTGGGTAGAAATGCTTAATCTTACCTCTAGTAGCATTGTCCAAGTTCCAATCCACTTAAATAGCTTCAAAAATTTATTCTTGGAAGTTACAATTTTAGGTTATAGAGTGAAAAAGAAAAAATCTCACAATAAAGCATTTAAGAATGAAATCTCTTTCCTTTACCACTTAGAATCCATGATTTATGATTGGAGTTTAATGGGTTTGAAGGGTGTGAGAATTGAGAGAAAATGGGTGGAGAATGAGGATAAAGGAAGAAAATGAGAGAAAATCGCGTTTTGGGGCTTTTAAGCTCGTTTAATCTGATTTGGCAGTTTAAGATCAACTATGGGATGTCTATAGTCTATCCTAGACCAAAAAGTTTGTTTTCACCCTTTTTTCCCTTTACATGATCGACTAGAAAGGGTCTATAGTCAATCATAGACCAAAATGTCCATTTTTAGTCGATTTTGCTTCATGAGATTGACTATGGAAAGTCTATAGTTGATCCTAGACCAGCATGTTCACGTTTCTTCCATTTTTTCTTCCTAGGATCGATTGGAGAGGACCTATAGTTGTTCTTGGTCCAGAATGCTTGACTTCTCCTGAATTTAATTTCACAAGATCGATCCTTTATGTGCTAAGATTGACTTTTAAGGTCCTCTTTCATAACAATGGTTCCTTTTAAAGCCTAAACTCATTCCAAAGCTCCTCCACAACCTCAAACCACTCACATATGACTCAAATCCTTACTCAAATACTCAAACATAAGATCAAGGCTTCAATTGAAGCATCACACCATTAAATTCCTCAAATATGTTCATAAAATCGTTGCCTAAGAATCAAGAGGCATGCTTCCTACACTTAGCACAACCACATATAATTAAAGAAGTCTCAAATATACAACAAATTTCAAGATCATTCTCTCTAGAATATAGTTCATAGACATACTCCACATGGATACATATCAAGGATTCAAATTGACTCTTCAATAACTTAGCCTCTACCACATATAGGACATGTTAAAAAAACTAAAGGTGTTACAGCAAAAGATAACCTTGCTAAGTACTTTTTTTTTGCAATCTTCTAAAAAAAACATAATTTAAATGATGATAAATAGATATTAAAATAATGAATATATGATAAATGAAAGAAAAATGAAATACAACAAATTGAAAGTGATGAATGCAGGGTCTTTCTTTTGTCAATTTATATGAATGCAAATAATGAACCATCAAAATATAAGTTAATTGTAAAAAAAAGAAACTCATTATGAGATTCTTTGTACTTTTGAGATTGAACCATCATTAAAAAAAATACTACGATTATAAATAAAAATGAATTCATTTATATAGGATCATGCATAGAGATTAAGTCAAATTTAAGAATAAAATATGGAAGAAAGGACACGATAATGAATTGAATGCTAAAAGACCAAGGAAAGGATGTTTTAGTCACATGAATATTTATTAGTGTATCATCAATTATAGATACGGTTAACTTTTGTTTTATGCTATGAGTTTTTCCCTTCATTTTATGGATTTAATATATCATTTCTGTACTTTTTTAAAGGAAAAAAGAGTTTTATTAATCAAAAAAGAATATTTTTTAACCTTCAAAGATAAGATATTTTTTAAAATAATCTTCTTTTTAATTTTAACTATTTTTAGCTAAGAGAAAAAATTTTTGAACAAAATTACCCTTAATGAAACATCCTCGTATTCAAGTGTCGTACTCTTTGTTTTTAGCTTCTTTCTTCCTATTGATGTTAAACACCTTGTTTCTTTTATGATTACAAGAAATGTAACAAATAAAATAACCCAAAAGTTAATTATCCAAATTAGAGGATTTTGGATAATATCTTTTTGTCCAAATCCATTTCATCATAATTTGGTGTTGAATAATTTGTCAACACATATTCATTTTCATGTCAAATTCCTTTCAAATAATATCTCTATTGTGAAGATTTTTAACTTTAAGAGTTTATTTCCTAGTAAAACATAAATATAGAGAACAAGTTAACTATGTTTAAAAAATATTGTTATTACATGTCATGTTCAAAAAATATTGTTACAGTTGAAAAGAAAGTTGTTAGATGTTTTAACTCCAAGAGTTTATGTTGTTGTTAAATGAAAAAGAGCAAGTTACATTCCATATTTAATAAATGTTGTTGTTGCACGCCATGTTTCAAAAAAAAATTACTCACTTTAGTAAAAGATGTCACACACCAAAACTTCAACAACGAATGTTACACGCTCAGGTCAAAGCTTCAGCACCATATGTTACACATCAAGGCCAAAGCTTTAGCATTATATGTTATACACCAAGGCCAAAGCTTTAGTATCAAATATTACACACCAACGCTTCTTTCTTCCTACTACTATTACATGCAACGCATGTTCTACCAAACTTGAATCACTAAAAAGCTCAACACTAATAAACCTAAGAACATGTTGTTACTCATCATGCCATGTTTTTTGTTTTATTAATCAACAATGAGATGGCAAAAGATAAAAAAAAAAAAAAAAAGAGGTTTTGGTGAATGTAAACCAATAAACTCAATAATATGTTATTGCCTTCCATATGAATATTTAACAGTGTAAGATGTTGACACCGGGGCATTGTAAAATACACCTGGGCATTGTAAAAGACACCAATCGTGGCAAGGTTAGAAACCCCAATAAGGTGAACCACCAATCTTGGCAAGGTTAGAAAACCCCACTAAGGTGAAAAGTAGCCAAAATCCCACTTTGGTTGGTTAGGTATAGATATTAAAACCTCTTATTCTTTAAAAAGAGTATAGAGAAATAAGCACTCCTTCTTAAGAAAATATTATTTATTAACTCTCAACTTGAATGTGAATAATAACCAAGCCTAAAGACCTTATTTATACTATTATAGACCCACATCCTAATAAAACTCTACTTCTAGTTATCTAATACAATTAAAATAATTAAGAAGATATTTAAATAAAATAGGTGTTATATTCCTAAATAGAACATGACTAGCTTAAAGTCCTAATACATGTAAAAGAAGAATTCTATTATACCTATAATTCCTAAATCAACTAAAGTTAGCAAAAACTAAATTAAATAAAATATAATTCTAAACGCTCATGCATCATTTTCCTCGAGTTAGAAAAACTCGGCTCTGACGAGTAAACCTTGACAAACTCCTCGTAGACATCTGAATCCACATACTGTCATAGTTCATACCAACTATTTGAACAATTCATCTATTGTTTTGAAGGTTGTTTTCCATTTATCTCTAAGTCGCATTCGACTTTAATGATATCTTTTCTTCAAATCGATCTTTAAAAACACCTTAGAACCAATGAGTTGATCAAGCATGTCATCTAATCGAGGAATAGGAACATCATACTTAACTATAGTCTTCTTAACGGCATGGTTGTCCACAAAGCTTCTCCATAAGTTTCCCAAACTTTTGTTGACCAATTTTATTTGACCATGCTTGGATGAAGGTGAAGATGCTTCATTCTCTAATAAGAGACATAAATGGTTTGACTCACAATAAGTTTTGTTTGAGTCAGACAAAGTGATAAGTGCTTTATCTTTCTCTTGTCTCTTTGGTCGATCTTCTGGCTTTAATGGAGTCAACATAATTTTTACTCCATCTTTAATGAAGAAATAAATATTCTTGTATCCATCATGGTGAGCTCAACGATCATATTGCCATAGGCATCCTAACAAGAAATGGCATGCGTCCATTGGAATAACATCACACCAGACTTTATCTTCATACTTATTATCGATAGAGAATTGAACACAACAACGTTTTGTTACTTTAACTTCATTTCCTTTTCTCAGCCATTGTAACTTGTAAGGATGATGATGTACTTCAGTTGGAAGTTTCAACTTTTCTACCATGTAGTTGGCAACATCATTCTCACAACTTCCACTATCAATAATGATATTACAAACCTTCCCTTGGGATGTGCACTTTGTATAAAATATGTTGTGACGAAGCCAACTTTTATCTTCTGTCATCATAACAGTGTTAAGGTTACTACAAACAACAAGAGTTTCTCCATGATCAGTAGAAACTTCTTCTATCTCTTCTTTGTTGCAATTTTCTAGTTCTTCCTTTATTTCGTCATCATACTCATCATAAACTGGTTCAAATGTTTCCCAATTCACATAATCTTCTTCTTCTACTAAGGAAATGATTCTTCAATTCAGACAATCAGAAGCAATATGCCCAAATCCTTAGCATTTGAAGCATTTTTTGTTGACGTTAGAAGCACAAGTAGAAGTAATCTCTTTATCATTATTGTTTGCAGTTTTTGAAGAGTTTACCTTTGGAGATGGAATAGTTGTTGAACCTTGACTTTCATGGTTCGAGGTATATTCTTGTTGTCTAGATCAACTTATTGAGCCTTTCCATAATCGTTGTTTCTCAACCTTTAATGCTAATTCGATGACATCATTTAAGTTCCAATATGGTTGTAGTTGAACAACATCTGCAATTTCAACATTGAGACCCCCAAGATAACGAGCTACAATTTGTTCTTCTGGCTCATGGACACCGTACTTCATGTGAAGTTGCTCGAACTCCATTGTATATTTTTCCACTAACATTGTTTTTTGCTTCAAGTCATGAGATTTGATAAAAATTTCTTGTTAATAATGCTCAGGAAAGAACTTACGCTTGAGTTCTTGACGCATCTTATCCCATGTTCTGATCTTGTTGTGGCCTTCTCTTTCTCGCTGCCTTTTGAGATTTTCCTACCAAATAGAAGCGTGTTTCTTCAATTTAATTGCCACAAGCTTCACACGTTTTTCACCGAGAATATCTTTGAGCTCGAAAACTCTTTCTATTGTGTAGAGCCAATCAAGGAAGTCATCAAGATGAAGTTTTCCTTCAAACTCAGGTATGTCGACTTTGATTCTCAAATCTCCAGTAGCAGCAGTTCTTAGGCGATGAATAGGTATTTCTTCATCAGAGGATAAATTTTGATGAAAGGGGTTGGTGTCAATCTCTTCATCACTAGAGCTTCTATTATTGATTTGAGCATCACGTCTTGCGAGTTGCTCTTTTAATTCTAGAATTTGCTGATGTAATTCTGCAATCTCAATTTCATGATTATCTTTTTGATGATTTTGACGTCTTGGCGGCATTTTTTTTTTATATAATGATGACAATGTGGTGATGTAGAAAAAAGAAGAAGAAGAAGAAGAAGAAGAAAGATGATAATATATTATAAAGCAATAAATAAAATTACCCGAATATGGAGTATCGAAACTCGAAAGCAAACTTGAACTTATGCAACAAACAATGATCTTCTCGCTCTAATACCAAACTGACGCCGGGGCGTTGTAAAATACACCTATGCGTTGTGAAAGACACCAATCGTGGCGAGGTTAGAAACCCCACTAAGGTGGACCACCAATCTTGGCAAAGTTAGAAAACCCCACTAAGGTGAAAAGTAGCCAAAATCCCACTTTAGTTGGCTAGGCCAAAGATATTAAAACCTCTTATTCTTTAAAAAGAGCATAAAAAAATAAGCACTCCTGCTTAAGAAAATATTATTTATTAACTCTCAACCTGAATGTGAATAATAACCAAGACTAAGGGTCCTATTTATACTATTATAGACCCACATCCTAATAAAACTCTACTTCTAGTTATCTAATACAATTAAAATAATTAAGAAAATATTTAAATAAAATAGGTGTTTTATTCCTAAATAGAACATGACTAGCTTAAAGTCCTAATACATGTAAAAGAAGAATTCTATTATACCTATAATTCTTAAATCAACTAAAATTAGCAAAAACTAGATTAAATAAAATACAATTCTAAACGCTCTTGCATCAGATGTTTTGGTCTGTAGATCAATGACGACATAGCAAGATGATGAAAGATAGATAAAAAAAGATGGTGACAATGGTATAAATAGAAAAAGGTGGATGGCAAGAAAGAAAAATGGAGAGCACAACAGACGAATGGTGGGAGAAATAATTAGGAGCATTTAATTTGTCTAAAATAGTTTTAAGGGTATTTTTGTCATTTCATGACTAAAATTAGGTAAAAACAATTAACTTTATATTGAAGGCTATTTCATAAATGAACTTATGAGAAGGGTTATTTCTCATAATTTCCTTAATAAGAAATTTAAGTACAAACTTCATAAAAAAAAATCCTATCAAAAGTCTTCATAAAAAAGATATCCTATCATAAGAACAATGCATCAAAGATGGCAACTCAAATCTTATAGGCAAACAAAATAATCTCCAACAAAAAAAAAAGAGAAAACAAAAGGACACAAATTGTAGTGAACAGACAAAGAAACTAAGCATTCCATCAAGCAACTTGGAGAGCAAAAACATACCAATCATTGAGAAAAGGAAGCTTGAAAAGGAGCACATTAAGCACTAAATAAAGGACTGAAAATATAAGTCAACTACCAAAACCAACAATTTACAAAACAACCACCTATATCATCATGAACAAACATTTAAACCTTGAGTACCCCCAACATCTGTGTGTCAACCACATAAGATGATTGCATCAATCACTAGAGATCCAACACACTGAAAAAAAATTTGAAAGGGTGTAACAATAGAAACAAAAACAGAGCTCATTCTCATCACCAAGTGCAATCGTTCAAGTTAGTTTCTTAAATTCAGAAGGTTAGTCATGAATTATGAAAACTAATATGAAATATCATAAATAGACACCGAGCCATGCTTAATAACATACCCAGGATATTTGATAAAAAGACCATATTGCACTGAGAGGCTTATCATTGAAGGGCTTTGTCAAATTTTCTAATTGACTCTTTAACATTTGGGTGGTCATGATGTATTGCTAGATGCCGCTCAATATCTATAAATATAAATCAATTATCAAATTGATATTTGATTAGGATTTATATTTATTGCCAACATGTTAGAACCCCAATGGGTCACACACATTAAGTGACATGATTGGGATTAAATAAGGATAAGTAATTAAGTTGCACTTAATTAGAATAGACCAAAATAAAGTGAAAAATTAATTAAGTTCACAGAGACTTAATTAAATTAAAATACAATTGTTGTATTTAGGGTTACAACTTAGTTTGATTATATAAATATATTATGTTAGCAAACTAAAACTTTAAGTCTCTAGCTACTTTTTAGTCATTTCATAAATAAGAAAAAAGCAAAATAGTTTTCTTTGTTGTACAAAATAAGATTTGGCAAGAACTTTTAGTCTTTTTGTTTTAGAAACAAAACTTGCTAGCACAAGTCCTACGTTTGAGAAGGTTTTATTCGATCACTATATGGATTACTGTTAGAAGCCAAACACTTGAGTAACTGAAAATTTGACAAATCCTAAATGTTAGAATTAGGATTTTAGACCGTTCTTATTCTCTTTTCGGGTTTTTTTGTTCCATCACAAACCTTTTGGATTTAATTGGCTCTTAATTACGACAACTAAAGCAAGGTATGTAACTCTTAAACATATCAGTTTTCGTAATTAATTTGAGAGTTACATAAAAAACACAAACATTAATCATATAGGATTCGATTGTTTCTCTGATTAAATAATAGTTTATTTTTTCATTGTGTTATATTTTTAATTTCTAGATTATTTTCACGTTTGAGCATGAGGTCAAATCCTTGCAGTTAGTAAAATCACTTTCAATTAGTAAATCATGAGAGGTATTCAGGGTAGAACCCAAAAAGATAATAAACATTTCTTTAATTGTAAAGAATTTCTCATAATTAGAATTAACAATTTTAATGGAATTGGAAAAGATAACCAAAGTCTTACCATATTCATATCAAGAGCATTGGTGATCCCCATCGAAATAAGTTCTCCCATATTGAACCATCTACATTGAATTTGACCTTATAACACTTCTAGTTTTGGCAATAACTTGAACAGGAACAAGGTAAGGATCCTTAAAAATCTCTTCAACTAAGATAGTAGCCTTTGGCCATTTTGCATGGAATTACCATTTAAGTCTAGTCTAAATGAAGTTTAAAAGTTGTCATAAATCAAACCTTTTATTGTTGAAAACCATCCAATTTCTAAATAGCCATATTGACCAAATCACCATAGAGAAAGCCATTCTTTAGACTTTGTTGCATTTCTCCACAAGAATAAAATGTTGCTAAGCCAAGAAAAAGGAACACAATTCATCAAGACCAACCCAAGAAACACCACAATAATAACAGTACATTGACCAAACCCTCCAAGTGACTTTACACTTGAAGAAAAAGTGCTTGATAGATTTCATTTCTTAATTAAAAAGCAATAGATAGTTGAAATAACTTAATAATCCTTTTTTAACAAGTTCATTTATTACAATTATTTTTTGTTTGAGCAACTGCCATAAAATATCACAACCTTCGAAGGTGCAAGATTAGCCCAAACCTACTTCCAAATAGGTCAGTTAAAATTCTATTATACAAGCATACGTATCGAATAGATAGTACATAAACAAGTAGAGTATCGATCCCACAGAGAATTGATCTAAAAGTTTACGCAGTACTAAAATTAGAACAATTTAGTTTTATTCAAATAATTAAAATCTGAATTCTAATTAAACTAAAAATTACTCAACTAAAACTAATTTAATTAAAAATTAAAACAACAAGATAATTGGGTAAAAAGCAAATCAAACAAGTCTAGGATTACAATATCCCTCACACTTCATCCAAATCTTACCTTTTTTCCTTAATTTATTTCAATGGGTTGAATTGCTAACTTAAAGTTCTTAATTATTTATAAGAATTTCCCGACTCGTCTTATAAAAATATTTATTTTAACCAAAACACTATATCCCTATGTGAATTGAAATTTAAAATAGATTCATTAAGTTTATGCTCTAATCTGGCTACATGTGGCTTATAGGTATATCCTTATCCTATTCGCAAATCAATTATTACAATTATATGCTATCCCAATTTTAGTCTACATTAAACTCCCTTTCCTAAGTTTGTTTAGGTTCCTAAATCCATTTAATTGGTGATCAAGCACTTAAAAGTAGTAAGAACAAATTGGAATAAACAATTCAAATCCCATTAAAGATAAGCAAGAAAGAGATTAAAAATTTAGATTACATGTGAATTCAATTGCAATCCTAGAAAAATAGTTTAGTTCATAATATTTAATAAAAACTTCATCCAAAGAAAATTAGCCATTAGTCCAAGTCAAAGAAACTAAGAAAAGCACAGAAGCACAAAGAGAAAACTAATAGTCAAAGCTTTGTGATCTTGATTCTCCCTCTAATTTGGTTGCTTTCTTGCTTTGTTTTTTGCTCTTTTTCTCTAAAGAAATTACTTGTTGCCTCCCCCCAAAAACCTTTGAAAAAGGCCCCTTAAATAGCCTTCAAAAACCCTAGCTTCCAAAATCATATAAGCTAGTTATTTTTGAAAAATAAATTGAGTGCCACGGCTCTCATTTCCTAGAGCCAAGACTCTCAAAGGTTCTATCTCAGTTCTATTCTTTTGGTGTAGTGCTTCCACTTCAACAAAGATTTTGACTACCTTTCGATCCAAACTGAGAAAAATATGAACATAAAAGTTGTATCCCTACCTCTTAGCTTTCTAATGGTCTAAAAATCATGTTGTTTGGACTTTTGTAGTGAGAGATATGCACAAAAAAACCAAAACATATTCAAATAGAGCATTAATCCATTATGCATCTTTCTTCACAAATTGAAATTATTTTTGATCCTACTTTTACAAAAACATAAAAATAAATATAAATAACATAAAACTAACATTATTAGCTTAAAATAAACATTTACGCATAAATTAAACTAAACTACTAAAACAAGTAAGAACACCTAAATCTGATCCTAAATCCAGTCAAACTTAGACTAATTAGGTATTTACTCTCCCATTAGATATATGTATTTGATGTACGCATCAACCCTCCAAGTGACTTTACACTTGAAGAAAAGGTGCTTGATAGATTTCATTTCTTAATTAAAAAAGCAATAAATAGTTGGAATAACTTAATAATCCTTTTTTAACAAGTTCCCATTTTAACAATTATTTTTCCTTTGAACAAATGCCTTAAAATATCACAACCTTTGGACGTGCAAGATTAGCCCAAACCTACTTCCAAATAAGATTCATGGGAGAAGATGAAGCTTGCACACAATTGTAAGAACATTTCTGTGAGACCTTCGATTTTTATGTAAGGGCCAATTTGTAAACTTACTCAGTGAGCTTAGGAAGACTTACATAATTGAAACTAACAACAAGATTTTTCCAAAAAAAAAAATCATCTTATTAAGGTTTTGAGTGAAATGGGGCAAGGGAGAAAAGACAGAGTTAAAAAGGTTAAGTCTTGGTTGGAAAACTTAATTTTGTTGTAAAAGTATCGATACTTGAATAACATGTATTGATGCTTAGAAGACAAAATGCCTTGGGGATCATTTATGTGAAAGTATCCATACTTTTTCTAACTCTTAGGCATAAAGGCAAAGAATCTAGGTCTAAATTTAGTATTCTAATGACTTTCAATGAAAATGTCAAAAATTAAGATCACAGTAGTCAAATGAAATAAATGTATAAGTCAAAGTGACAGGATCCACTTAAGGAATGTTAAAACTTCAGAAAATGAAGATAAAGGGATAGATAGATATTCTTATAAGATTAAAAGAAATGTTATTGTTCTATTCATCTACCATAACTCTATTACAAGTCTATTGTGAAACTCTCTCAGTTTGTTTCACCACAACTTGTTCATCAAAAGAACCACTAGTCATGGCAACAAGGCATGAAAATTCTACTAAAAACCAAAAAAAAAAAAAGAATCATCATCAGGGTCTAATCACAATTTTAGGAAGAACTTCAACATTCACGAACAAAGAAAAAGGTATTTGCACCTATTTTCAAACCTTCAGTGATTCTTGGCCAGCCAATTAAATTTGATTACCTGAGCACAATAGAATTTCCATATTTAGAGAATTTCAGAGAACAGGGTTGGTTGACAATTTTAGAAATAAATAAACCTTATCATGAGAATTTAGTCAAGGTTTTTTACTCAAATGCTGACACTACATTTATCGAGAATGAAGGAAAGGCATATTCTTCCAAGGTCATGTTACTACATCAATCATGGGAAAAGAAATACGTATTTCTCCACCAATAATCAATCATGTCTTAGGAATTCCTAATTTTGCAATAAACTTGGAAAGTCTATATAGTGAACTAAATGAACATAACTTAGAAAATGAGTTCTCCATCTTCACTCCACCAAAATCATCAAAGCCCTTCAATGTGAATCGTCTAAGCTTTCATGATAGAATTTTACACTTAATTTTGTGTTGGTTTTAAAGACCAAGTGGAAAAGAATATTCATTTGTGAAGAGTTAAGATCTCTTCTTCATGCATCACATCAAACACAACAAGCAAATCAAATCAAGTCTTTTTATTCTTAGAGATGTGATGGAAGTAAATAAAGGAAAAAATAAAAGATTAGTATCATTTCAAATGCAAATTATACTCATAGTTTTGTCATATCGAAAAGAAGGAGATTGTTAGCTTTAAAATTATTATAGTTTTGATTATGACAAGTGTTGGTATATTCCTTCATGTTAGTGCAATAATAAGGAGTTATTAAGTACTAATTGGATGAATCCCAAGGAACATAAAGGCCTTGAGAGAGAATTGTAAAGTTATTACAATTATAAGATCACTATGCATCAAAGCCATGTTCCTAAAATTGTTTTTGGTCATTATATTGTCAAGACAAGGCATTGAGAATGATCAAAAACTAGTACATGTTAAGCCACTTCACTTGGAAAATAAACAATCAATCTCATAGATTAAAGCATATGGGATACTTGAGGATAACATGTGGATGCTT
Organism: Theobroma grandiflorum; assembly: GCA_036013995.1. Lineage (NCBI taxonomy): Eukaryota > Viridiplantae > Streptophyta > Magnoliopsida > Malvales > Malvaceae > Theobroma > Theobroma grandiflorum. The sequence continues at coordinate 15,935,844 of CP142126.1, forward strand.
GTTAAAGAACAAGTTTACTAAACATGACCCGTCATGAGAACTCCATTTGATATTTCACTCAAGTGTCTATGGAATATGTTCTCATGTGATAGTCGTGCAACTAGTCCTTAAACTTGAGACACCAGGTCATCTTGTATAGGGAATGACATACTTTGATATCATCTCTACGGGTCTGAAGGCAACCAGATGCCTAAACAGGGTGTTTTTGGGTATGCCATAAAGCATGCAAAGATGAATGAGTGGTCAAGAAAGGATTCGTCACCCCAAGTGATATGAGGGGATATATCTCATTTTTTCTCAATTCTTAATCAAATTGTATAAAGTCTTTGGCCAAAGCATAATGAATTTGAGAAAAGTTAGTTTCCCGAATTCATAAGGTTAGTCATGAATTATGGAAACTAATTTAAAATGTTATAAGTAGACACTGAGCCACGCCTTATGCAATATCCAGGATATTTGATTAAATGACCATATTGCACTGAGAGGCTTATCATTGAAAGGCTTTGTCAAATTCTTTAATTGATTCTCTGACATTTGGGTTGTCATAATGTATTGCTAGATGCCACTCATGATCTATAAATATAAATCAATTATCAAATTGATATTTGATTAGGATTTATATTTATTGCTAATATATTAGAAGCCTAATGGGTCACACATATCAAGTTGACATGATTGGGATTAAATGAGGATAATTAATTAAGTTGGACTTAATTGAAAAAGACCAAAATAAAGTGAAAAATTAATTAAGTTCAAAGAGACTTAATTAAATTAAAATACAACTATTGTGCTTTGGGTTACAACTTAATTTGCCTATATAAATATGTTATCTTAACAAACTAAAACTCCAAGCTTTCAACCACTTTTAGACCGTTTCATAAAATAAGAAAAGAAAAATAGTTTTCTTTATCTAACAAAAACTAAGATTCGACAAGAATTTTGGTCCTTTTATTTTAGAAACAAAACGTGCTAGCACAAGTAAAAAAAATTCTACCTTTGAGAAGGTCTTATTCGGTCACTATGTAGATTACTGTTATAGGCCAAACACTTGGGTGATTGAAGATTTGACAAATCCTCAAGGCGAAGAAGTAAAGATTTTGATTTAATTGGTTCTTCATTACGATATCTAAAGCAAGATATGTAACTCTTAAACTTATGAATGTTCATAATTAATTAGAAAATTACATGAAAAACACAAATATTGATCCTATAGGATTCGACTATTACTCTAATTAAATGGTAGTTTATTATTCTATTGCATTATAATTTTTATTTATTGATTATTTTTATATTTGAGTATAAGGTTGAATCCCAACAACAAGATGATCAAATTTGCTTAAACATCATTTGAGTGAATGATTTAACTTTCATCATTTGTTCTTACATAGTTACAAGTTTGACTCTTAAAGTTATTGAACTATATTTATAAGCTTACATGACTTAGTTGTATGATTGCTTATGATTCCTCATTCATTAAAGTTTAATTTAAAGATTAAAGGAAAATCTTTAAATTATTTTTGTGCACATATTAAGGGAGAGCATATATTAAAAGGGAGTAATCCCTTACCTGCACATAGATATAAAATATAAACATAGACATTGCACTCTTAATTTAGGAGTGTTTTGTCACCATAAAAAATAAAAGAAAGAATGTTGATTCCATGTGTTTTTTATGATAACAAAGCACTTTCATTCATTGGTGTCTAATTATATTATTGAAGTATGCAAGAGAAAGCTTAAATTCTTTAGCTTATTTGTTGTTTGAAAGCAAGTCAAGAAGCTTACCCAATTACAAGATTAGTTAATCATTTAAACAAGCAAAGAAGATAGAGAGATAGATTAGTTTTAATTGATTAACACGAGGCCTTAATCAATTAAGGCTATTCAGGGCGCTACAATAGAGCAAAATAGAAGCCTTTTAGTCGGTTAAAGGAACAAAGTTAACTACTTAAAGGTCAAAGTTAAGTGTCAAGAAGTACTAAAATTCAAATTCAAAATATTAATGACAATCCAAAGCGCCAAACCAAAAGATTCAAAGTTGAAGAATTCTTAATTGGTTAGAGCCCATTTTAATTAGTTAATGGAGAAAGGAGAAAAGCCTCAATCAATTAGTATAAGTTCTAATCAGTTGAAGAATGATTAATGAAAAATAGTGTTTAAAGGTGCTTGAAAACATAAAGTTATTAATCAATTAAAACTATCGTTAATTGGTTAACACAGAAAAGTAATTTACAAGTCAAGGAAGGATTAATCGATTAAAGCTTGTTGTTAATTAGTTAAAGCTTATCGTTAATTAGTTAAAGCTTGTCTGCACATTTGAATTTTAACACAAAATGACAAAATAATGGGCAGAAACTATTTGTAACAGCTAGTTTCAATTTCCAATGGCTAGAAGTGATTTTTTTAGCATTTAAAGCCTCTTCAATAGTAAAAAATGATTAAACAAAAAAAAGTATCTAGAGAGAAAAAGAGCTAAAAAGAGCAAAAACCTTTTCTTTTACACTTGTATTCCACTCTTCTCTTTGTGAAAATGTTTGAACTGAAGCTTGTACAACTTAGATTAGTTAGGTGATAATGTGTACCTCTTTTTATCTTTTATTTCTTATTTACTTAAAGTGTGTCAGTCACTTTGAGGGGCAGTCTAAGCTAAGATAAGCTTAGAACTTATTGTAAATGATTTAAGCTTGGGTTAGAAACTCACCTTGTAAAAGCTTGGTGGAAGTTGTTAATTCCACTAGTTTTAAAGAACGTGGGTTGTAAATCCTTCATTGGGAAAATCAAGGTAGAGTGTTGTTCCCAAATATGAGTGCTAGAGGGGGGTAAATAGCACTAATTCAGCTTTTTTAGCAAGATTAAGATCTAATCTTAAAACAAGAAAGGAAAAACAAAAAAGACAATAGACAAAAAATTTAGAGTGGTTCGGTCTAAGACTTATATCCACTACCCTGATCATACAACCAAGGATTTCACCAAGATTCACTATCAAAAGGTGGAATTACCAATCTCCCACTAAGCTTTTACAATGGCTTTTACAAGGCTTAGCCAAAACCTTTACACTAGTTTTTCTCGAGCTCAACTATAACCCAAAGTGATTTTTCAAAAGCTCAACCACAACCTACAACAATGGTTTTTTCAAGGGCTCAACCAAAACCCAATATCTAACTTTTCAAGGCTAAGTTAAAACCTTCACTCTTTTAAGCAACTTAGCTTGAAACAACCACTTAGAGTGAATACTTCACTCTAAGAGTACAAAGATAAGTAGAAAAGAAAGTACCTATGACCACAGATTGATCTACGTGGTATACGGTTCAGTGCTGAATACAAATACAAAAGATAAGCGTTTGAGTGCAGTGAAGAGTATAAAGAATTTTTAAGTTTTCTACTCTTTGTTGGCTTGAATATGATGAAATCTCTCAATAATCTTCCAAAAGTTGGTTCCTAGCCATTTGAAAATCCTTTTATACTTGGAAAAGCATTTCTGATGGTTGTTGGGCAGTTTGTGACCGTTAAAAAACAGTTTAAGGTAGGTTCTAGCAGTTAATCTGTCTTGTAGTGGTCTGATGCAAGTTGCAGACAAAGAGCTTTGAGTCGATTAACATTTTTCCTTGGTCGACTAAGTTGGTTCTGTCTTGGTCGTAAATTTTGGCAGAAAGCACTTAGTCAACTAACTCATTTTCTTGGTCGACTAAGTTGGTTTTATTTCTCAATATGCTTTAGCCTACCATTTCTCTAATTTGAATTTTGGCCAACCAATGTTCTTCATTATTCAACCAGGGAGCTTCTTTTATGTTGGTCAATCTTATTCCTTGCAATTTCAACCTCTTATGTGCACATTAGAAAGATTGAGTTATTGTTTCTTTATAAACGTTTTGTCTTGCACACTTGGATAGAAATGTTAGACACACAAGGATGGGAATGTTTTATAATCATCAAAAACTAATGGAGCCAACATAGAGGATGTAGGTCAAGTGGATTGAACCACTATAAATATTGTGTTTTGTCCACTTCTCTTAACCTCTCTTTACTTTCTGTTTGCTAACCTCAATAAGTTTTCAAACAATCCATCTTAAACCTTCTAAACAGATTTTAAATTTCAAAAATTGCCTTCAAAAATATTTTTAAATGTTATTCACTCCCCTTCTAGCACTTCTTTTGGGACCAACAAATGGTATCAGATCTTAACCTTTGAATTTAAGGCTTAACATCCTCAAGGGAAAATCCAATGGTTACTCAAAATTCTAATGATGCTAAAGGTCAATCCATAAATAGGCTTCCTCTATTTGATAGAACCAATTTTTAATTTTGGAGTACTAAAATGTCCATTTATATTAGGGCTTGTGACTATGAGATGTGCAATGTCATTACCAATGGTCCCTTCATTCTATGAATACCAATTCGGTAAATGGTGAGAAAACTCCCAAAGATAAAAACAAATGGATAGAATCTGAAATGCGGAGAGTACAAATAAACTCTCAGGCCATGCACACTTTCATTTGTGTACTTGATTATAGAGAATACAATAAATTGTTTGTGTGCAAAAGTGTCAAAGAAATTTGAGAAAAATTAAAAGAGTTATGTGAAGAAATAAAGAAGAAAAAGGAATTGGAAGACAAGCCTTGTGAGAATCAATGCTCAACAAGCAACAAGGCAAATGCAAATAAGGAATCAAGTGAAAATGAATCTTCAAATCAAATTGAATTATTCCTCATGGCTCATGAAGAGCTAAAGGTAATCTCTTCATCTTAAGAACTTAATTCATATACTTTTGACGAATTGCATAATGCTTTTGATGATTTAGCATTTTAGTTTCATTGGTAATTAACGATGAAATTGCCAATAGTTATTGTTTCATTCGTAATTAACGACAAAACTTATCAAAGAATTTCAACTAATATCGATGAACATGTTACTGATAACAAAATCTATTGATACTAAGTGTCAATGGAATTTTTCATTAACAAATTTGTCGATGATGTATGATACTGATAGAATATTATGTATTACCGATGGAACTTTTCATCAATAATACCCTCTATTTTTGTAGTGTTCTCGACTCTGCTATTGTTGTCTTGGCTATATGTTCCTGCTGTACTGATGTTCTGTTAATGTTAGTGCTACTTTGGTTGATAACCTCTTTCATCTTTGAGTGGTCTCTATCTTGGCTTTCTGTTTTGTTGTGATTTCTTTCCGAATGTGTTACTGTTTGCTTTGTGATAACTCTATGATATAGAGTTATTTGGGCTTAATTTTGATAGTAATTTAGCTTAGTTCTTGTAGTAATGCATAACAATTAGTAGATTTTATTTAATTGTTTTAAATTAGTTATTTTAAGTGAGTCAATCTAATCATAGTTATTTTATGCTTAATTTGGTGTTAATATGGTTAAGATAAGTTATTACTGATTTAATTGTGCTTTTGTAGGTGTTTGATGAAAGAAGAATTTTAATAGAAGAATGAGAGCAATTTCAAGGTGCAGACTTTCACTGCATATGCTTCGGTATTTTGGCTATAACTTTCTCTACAGAGCTTCAAATGATACGATTCTTAGACCAAAGGAAAGATAAAAGAAAGATCTACAACTTTCATGTTTACTACATCACCCAATTCGGCCTGGAAGATAAATCATATTGAAGTTGACATACTATAGCAGTCTTGGAGCAACTACAATTTTTAATAATTAATTGGGCAAGGCTGGAACTCACATAATTCTAATTGGAATTGACTTCTTTCTCCACCCAACTTGGCCTTACTTCAAAGCCTATAAAAACAACCTTTCAGAAGACTTAAAAAAAAAAAGAAGAGAGGAACGAAACAAAACGAAAGAACGAAGAAAACACCAGATTGAAAGTTGAGAGTCAAGCCACAAAATCATTAAAGATGAGAAGATTTTGAATGATTCAAGAAGACTTGGAAGATCAAGATTATTATTCTTGATTTTATTCTATTTGATTTTTCTTTTATTTTCTTAGTTTGTTTCTATTGTTTAAATTTTATTCAGTGATGTTGTGTTACTTGATGGGGAGCTGAATTTTTATCTAAGATTATGATTGAACTCAATATATAAGTCTAATTTATTTATCTCTCTGTTGCTTATGTCTGATAGATTTAAGTTGCTTATTTTATTCTCTTCTTAATGCTTCTAGTTGCCTGATCACCAATTAGATTGAATTGGAAACCTAGGTTAAACCTTGACGAAGGAGATTTAGGTAGACCTTGATAAAATAGCGTATGATTGAATGCACTTAGTTGATTAAGTGGTTTGATTTGTATATAGGGTAAACATACACCTATAAGCCATACGTAGCCAAAATTAGAGCACAAACTTAATGAATTTTTTTTTCAATTTAATTTGCATAGACATATAGTAAATTAATTGGGAGAGGTATTTTTATGAAAAACTCGACAAAGACTTATAAATAATTTAGGACTCTAAGTTAGTAACTTAATCTATTAAACTGGGTTAAGAGAGAGAGACAATAATCAGATGAAGTATTGAGGGATATCATAATCTTAGGTCGGTGGATTTTAGATTAATTTTAGTTTTAGTTTTTAGTTTATTAATTTAAATTTTTCTTTTTAATTTTAATTGTTTAGATAAAATTAAGGTGTGTTAATTTTAGTAGTTAACAATAGGAATTAAACAATTCTCTATGAAAACGATATTCTACTTCATTACTATATTACTTGTTAACGATACATGCACTTGCGTAAGAAATCAACAAGAAGTTTCTGGCGCCGTTGTCGGGGAATTGATTTTTAATTCTTTCTTGTTAATATTAATACCAAGCATTCTTAATTTTAATCCAGACTTTTTCTTCTTTAATTTTTTTTTTTAGATACTTTTGATTGAGGTGATGAATTATTTATGGCCATCTGAACAATTTGTGCCTCGAAGGGTTGCTAGTGACTATGCCTTGGATCCAATCAATGTTTTAATCACCCAAGTTGATGCTTTGGCTCAAAAAATTAATGCTTGGTATGATAATGTTTTTCAACGTCGTTTTGTTACATGCAAATTTTGTGGAGATAGCCATGCAAGTGATTGTTGTCCAAATTACTATGAGATAATGCAATTTGATAGAAGCTTCAATTGGCAGCAAAACAATTCATACTCCAACAGTTACAACTCAGGGTGGAATTACTCAAATTTTTCATGGAGTAATGATCACAGTCCTATATATTCATCACAGCCTATTTTCCATAATGATTTTCAGTCACAAGTTCAAGCTCCTATGCTAGAGAAAAAGCCTTCAATAGAAGATATGTTCACGCAATTCATGACGAAGACTGATGCATTCATGACAAAGACAGATGCCTTCATGGCAAGGATTGATGCCATCATTCAAAGTCAAGCAAAATTAATTCAAAATCTTGAGATACAATTGGATCAACTAGCTAATGCCATCAATAATAGACTTCAAGATGATGGAGATATAGTAGATCAAGAAAATACTTCTAGCAATCAAGTTCAAGATGAAGAAATTAAGCAAGAAGATGAAATATCTACATCACCACAAGTCAAGCCATATGTGCCTCCCATTCTTTTTCTGGATGCAGTTGATGAGTCACTTGAGGAGGTTATAGCAAAAGCGCATTATTCAAATAGAACTCAATTTGAGAAATTGGATAAAAGACAGCTTATTCCATCACTTTGGGTTCAGCAAGCACCAAATCTTGAGTTAAAGGCACTACAACCTCATCTTAGGAGGAGGCTACTTTCATACCTCAAGCTTTTTCGGTACAAACTCAAACCTCAACTATAGTTAAGCTAGTGACTATAAAGAAGCGCTTCTTGGGAGGCAACCCAAGCTCTCTAACTTATTTTCTTTTATTTTTATTTTTATTTATTTCATTATTAGATTATTAACACTTTCTTTTATTTGTGCAGGTGCATGTAAAAAAAAATTTTTTTCCTAAAAAAAAAATTCAAAAAAATATATATTTAAAAAAAATAAAAAAAATTTTCATGTCAAAAAAATTTTCAAGAATTTTTTTTCATCAAAAAAAATTTTCAAAAAAAAAACTCAAAAACAATTTTAAAAAATAATTCAAAAAAATGAAGAAAGCCTCGGCTTTGCGGGGGAACAATAACGTGAGCCGCCGCTCAACAGGCTCGGAGCCGCGGCTCCCCAAAAAAAAAAATAAGAGAGCATAAGTGGGCTCTCCCCTCCCCTTTAAGTAGGCTGCCAAACTGCCCACATTGGGCAACCCACTAACTGAACCCAATTTGTTTTTTTTTATCCAACTACCCAACAGTCCATTAACCAAACCCATTTTTTTTTTAGCTTTTGGACTACCCATTTACCCAATTTCTCCCAAATTACCCATTACCCATTACCCATTTATCCATTACCAAAAAAAAAACCCTTTTCTTTATTTATTTTATTTTCAGTTATTTTTATTTATTTATTTCTACATTAACCTTTATTTTATTTTATTTTTGTAGAAAGAAAAGAAAAAAAAAAGGGTCCTTCTAAAAAGTGAGAATGATGATGATAACAATAAGAAGGAGGATTAGAGCTTCTCAAATATTCATCCAATCATCAGGGGAGTATTCTTTACCTATCCTTTAATTTTTCTAACATTGAGGACAATGTTTAGTTTAAGTTTGAGGGGGTGAATTTATTTTTTTTTATGATGAATATTTTGCGGAAGTTTTAGATTTAATTTTATTTGCATGCATATTTATAAATAATTTAGGATAAGTTGGTAAAAGAATTTTTTTTTTTTAATTTTAGAAATTTAGAGTAAAGTTGTGCCAATTTTTTCAATGATTTTTTTTATCCAATGATGATAACTAGTTGTCTTGAATTTTTAGCCTTTGGTGAATAAGGTTTTTGTTTGGATTCATGCTAAATTCTATTGTTAAGTATCATTATTAGAATGTGATTTTCATAATTTTGAGCACAATATCTTTTACTTTCAATTATTATGAATATCTAAAGAAGGTTTATATTAATGTAAATTTTAGATTATGTCATGAATTCTAGAATTGGCTTGATTTTCTCTCGAAGTGAAATCCTAGGCAATACTTAATTAGGGGTATGATTTAAGCCATCTTTGGACCGTTTGAGCCTAAAGCCAACCTTGTTAAATCTTATCCCTAGTATATCCCTTTTGAGCCTAAATTCCCTTTTCTTTGTTTAAGTACACAATATTAAACTTAACCTTAAAATTAATTTTTCCAATTTTGCAACCCTCACTCTTAAGCATATATATTGTTTTAGGAAATATAAATTGAGTTAAAAGTTGAAAAAGGTGGAAAGGTGATGATGATGCAAAAAAAAAATTTAAAATATGAAAAATAAGCCCACTACCTACAATACAAAGAAAATAAGTTTGGGGGTGTGAAATTGTGAAAAAAAAAAAGTGTGTTGAATGAAAGAAAAGTTCAATTGTGGAGGAAAAAGGAGCATTAGGAGAGGGAAGATAGAGCTCTATATATAGGTCCTAGAATAATTATGTGCATAGGGTGATTTAAGCCACATTAGTATCCTTTATCAAACCTCGACCCTAGCCATACATTACAAGCTTTATAAAGTCCTATTGATCCCTAGCTTTGTATTGATCTACATTAGTGGAGAAAGATATGAAAGGTAAACTTATGAAAATTTAGTACTAATTTGAAATTTGTGTTGGTATAAAATTATTTGGATGTCATGATATTCTTGGTAAAAGAGTTTTCACACACACACAGAAATCCATTCAAGAATGTGCTTACATTAGAATTGAAACATGAATTTGAATGATGCCTATATTTTCCTTCGATTAATGATTTATAGACATACTGTTGAGGAAATTAAGAGAAATCATTGAGTTGGTGCACTTTATCTTTAGTAATAGTAATGGTAGTGAGTATATTTATTTTATTTTTCATTGACTGAATTTGATTTATGTAAGTTAGGTTCTTTTCTATGTTTTGCTCGAGGACTAGCAAAATCTTAAATTTGGGAGTGTAATAACTCTATGATATAGAGTTATTTGGGCTTAATTTTGATAGTAATTTAGCTTAGTTCTTGTAGTAATGCATAGGAATTAGTAGATTTTATTTAATTATTTTAAATTAGTTATTTTATGTCAGTCAATCTAATCATGGTTAATTTTATGCTTAATTTGGTGTTATTATGGTTAAGATAAGTTATTACTGATTTAATTGTGCTTTTGTAGGTGTTTGATAAAAGAAGAATTTTAATAGAAGAATGAGAGCAATTTCAAAATGTAAACTTTTACTGTATATATTTCGGTATTTTATCCATAACTTTCTCTACAGAACTTCAAATGATACCAATCTTATACAAATGGAAAGATAAGAGAAAGATCTATAACTTTCATGTTTATCACTTTACCTAGTTCGGCCTAGAAAATAGTCAAAAATCATATCGAAGTTGACATACTGTAGCAATCCTAGAGCAACTATGATTTTTATTAATTAATTGGGTAAGGCTGGAACTCACATAAGTCTAATTGGAATTGACTTCTTTCTCCACCCAACTTGGCCTTACTTCAAAGCCTATAAAAACAACCTTTCAGAGGACTTAAAAAAAAAAAAGGAACGAAACGAAACGAAAGAACGAAAAAAACACCAAATTGAAAGTTGAGAGTCAAGCCACAAAATCATTGAAGCTGAGAAGATTTTGAATGATTCAAGAAGACTTGGAAGATCAAGATTATAATTCTTGAGTTTATTCTATTTGATTATTCTTTTTTTTTCTTAGTTTGTTTTTATTGTTTAAATTTTATTCAATGATGTTGTGTAACTTGATGGGGAGCTGAATTTTTATCTAAGATTATAATTGAACTCAATATATTAGTCTGATTTATTTATCTCTCTGTTGCTTATGTTTGATAGATTTAAGTTGTTTATTTTATTCTCTTCTTAATGCTTCTAGTTGCCTAATCACCAATTAGATTGAATTGGAAACCTAGGTTAAACCTTGACGAAGGAGATTTAGGTAGACCTTGATAAAATAGCGTATAATTGAATGCACTTAGTTGATTAAGTGGTTTGATTTATATATAGGGTAAACATACATTTATAAACCATACGTAGCCAAAATTAGAGCACAAACTTAATGAATCTTTTTTCAATTTAATTTGCATAGACATATAGTAAATTAATTGGGAGAGGTATTTTTATGAAAAACTCGACAGAGATTTATAAATAATTTAAAACTCTAAGTTAGTAACTTAATCTATTAAACTGGGTTAAGAGAGAGACAATAATCAGATAAAGTATTGAGAGATATCATAATCTTAAGTCGGTGGATTTTAGATTAATTTTAGTTTTAGTTTTTAGTTTATTAATTTAAATTTTTTTTTTTTAATTTTAATTGTTTAGATAAAATTAAGGTATGTTAATTTTAGTAGTTAACAATAGGAATTAAACAATTCTCTGTGGAAACAATACTCTACTTCATTACTATATTATTTGTTAACGATACGTGCACTTGTGTATGAAATTAACAACAGTTTGTTTCCCAAAATTTTGTTCCCTGCTTTTTATGATTCAGGGTTTTTTTTTCTTTTCTTTCTTCTGTTTTTGGCCGTTTGGAGGTCTATCCTTGTTTTGTATTGATTCCCATGGAAAGATTTCTTTGCTAGTTGATTAAAAAAATTTTATCTTTCGAAAAAAATAGTCAGTTTCTCTTCGCCGCTTGACTGCACATTATTCATTTATGCTTCATATTATCATGATATCCTTCATTATATTAAGGACACCTTATTAATTCTTGAATCTTGATCTTTCATTTCTTGGAGCAATCTTTTTTTAGTGGCATGCTTACTTTTTTGCCAGATAGGTGAACGACCCGACACTTACCATCCATCTACTATCACCATTTTTCCTCTTCTTTTCAGAGATCTCTAATTAATCCAGTGACGTGCAAAAAGCGAATGGTCCAACTTCCATCTCTCACGGAACTAAATTATATATCTCAAACTGTTGCCGATAGTAAATTACTCGTTCGAATTCTTCAAGTTCTGATGGGTTAATGTTATATATTTATATATATATATATAATAAATTAAAAAGACAAAAAAAAGACTTAAAAAAAATAACGAGATGCAAAAAATAAAAAGTAAGTAAAAAGCAAAAACATTAACCAAACAAAATTTTAATTTTTTTTATTATGATGACACATAGCAAGTTTCTACGATGACGTTATAAAAAACCGTAAGTAAAAAGTAATCAAAATATGTATAATATGTATAATTGTTAAGTTAAAAAATTTATTTGAAAACAAGTTTTATGAGGACAGGTGATAAAAATATATATAATCTATTTAATTGTTAAATTAAAAAAATTGTAATTTCTCACCATACAGGCATTGTTATAATAAAGGCAAGGTTAATAAACTGCAATTGATGTTATCTCTCAACATTGAAAACGACAGAAAAATGCATGGCAAATAAATGAGTTTCATCACTATAAAAGCAGCTGAACTGATAGAGCTTGTGTAAGAATCCACCCAGAAAAAGCCTTGTCTCTCCCATTACTAGCTTGTCTCTTGCGAGTTCGTGCGTCTTTCAGACAACTTACTTTTCCTTTTTTATTCCTAATTAAAGACCGATCTACTTGACCAAACTTTTTTAATTTTTTAGATTCAAATTAAATAATTTTTAGAGTTTTATGTTTAACTTGCAATTTCATCACTTGAATGACAAAGAAATGCTGTTCAAACTTGAAAATTCATTTGAATCTTGAGATGAAAAGAATTACCTCTTTTGCATAGTTTAAAAGTATATACATATATATAAAAGGAAAAAACTGATAAAAGATTGAAAAGAATCACAACGTAGCTTGATTGGAATTTGTTTAATCTAAAATTTACACAAAATCATCATTTTATAAAGAAGTTATTTATATACTTATTTAAGTTAAATGGAGATACTTAGATATTACATGAACAATTCTACTTAAGTACCCTTTCTGAATATATTGTCAATATATAGAGCAACCCATCTTCCCATGCATATATTGCGTCCTGGGAAATATCAACATAGGAAAATATATCAGACAAAAACAACATGGTAACATTTCCGTTACTCACATTAGCCGAAAGGCATGGAAAAAGGATGTTCAAAGCCCACTTGATCCAATCAACTTGGTTAAGCCGAAGGTGATAGCCATAGCCAGCCACCCGCCAACCAACACCCTAACTGCAGACCTCACGGTTGGAGCCTTCCCTAACACAGCCCCCAACCATCCGAACACCAACAAAGCCAAGGTCACTGCTCCAATCACTACACCTAACCTCACCTTATACTCCCTTATAAAAGATGCAGCTAGCAATGGCACCATTGCCCCCACTGAAAATGAAAGAGCCGAGGCTGCAGCTGCTTGCAAAGGGTTTGGTAAAGACTCCTTTTCTCCTTCTTTTCCATCTTTGTCTTCTTCTGTTTCTCTATTTTCACCTCTTTGCTTGTTCCTTTTCATCTGCGCCAGCTCAATATCTAACTGTGAGTACACAGAAACAAACTCACCTATGGCCATGCTGCAAGCCCCAGCTACCAGACCTGCAAAACCGGTTAGTATCATGGCCTTAATGTCTTGTTTTACTGCACCAACACCCATCATCAGTGATGCAGTGGAGACAAGTCCATCGTTGGCGCCTAGGACTGCAGCTCGTAGCCATTGTGATCGTTTTGAGTAATTGAAGTCGTCTTTTGCTTCAAGTTCCATGCTTGTTTGTTGCTCAACATCATTCACCACCGGAATAGTGAACTTCTGGTTATTGAAAGATGTTCCGTTGGTGGTCTCCATGAGAAAAGGAATGAGAATGGGGAAGCAAATGAAGGCAATTAATGAAGGAAAGGTGGAGAATTGTGGAGGACACACGCCTCCTAGAAGGGTATTTATTGAGGGAGAAGTTCACTGTGATGGAGCCAAATGTGGGGTATAAGCACTCACTGATATGGAAGAAGTATAATATTTCACAAGGAAAAAATAATAAATAGCTGTCTATATACCTTAGAAATAAAATTTTTCTTAGATGGTGTGCCTAAGTTCGAAATTTCGTTATCTGCCTAAAGAAGCCTTACGTCGTCTTAGTGGTTTACACATTTTAATATTAAAAGAAACAAAAAATCCTCCGGTGTGGCTAAATATTATATATACACATATACATACATATATTCATCAACCTCACATCTCTTGAAATCCTTTATATGCATCAAATAAGGGATTATTTTCTTTAAGGAAAATTTAAGAAGTATGAAGAAGAAAATGTCCTCGTTTTCAAAGAGACTGCCTGATTGCTTTTCCTAAAAATGAAAAAGACTGCCTGACCTGATACCAGTACAATTCTAGCATAGAAAAATAAATAAACAAAGGTGATATATCAATGACTGTTAAAAAACAACAAAACGAACCTAGAGTAGATAATTAAGAATTAAGATGATAAAAAATTCAAGGTCATAAACTTTATGGAAAAGAAGAAACGTTTCTTGTATCAGGTCTTAATTTGCGGGGGGTGTCATGATTTGATGTCAACTATGTACAGTAACCACACTATTCAATCCCTGCTCACCCCATTACTATTATCTCCATGCAGGTCTTGGAAAATCTTTAAAGAAGCCTAATCAAGCTGATTTTTGACCAAGAAAAGGAAGCTTTGCCGCCCTGTGCATCACTTCTACAATGAACCGAGACTCGACTCTTCATATTTTGTACGGCCACCACAACTGGTATTTGGTAAAAATGTGCTGATTGTTATTCCACTCTGCAACCAAATTCTACATGGGATATTGCTCCTGTTCAAAATTGTTAAAGCTTCAAATTGTTTGAAAGCCATAAAGGAAACGGGAAAGAGTTATAACAGATCTAAAGAAGTAAATGGATATATACAAAAGAACTTAAGCTGAAAGCATAGAAGCACAAATTTTGAGGTTCTGGTCGGTAGTCTATATGTGTCAATAAATTAAGGAGATACTGAAATTTGCAATAATGCTTATCCCAAAAGGAATGTACTTCAAGGCAGTTACACCGGAACGCAAGTACATGACTAAAGCATGATATTGAACAAGACAAAAGAAGAAAAGTACGAAGCGTTTCAAATCTTTCAATTTCTTCGGTTATATGTATATATATATATATATATATATATTTGTGTTTTCTCTTTCATTAATTTTTTATTTTTATAGATAAATTATTTTGGTCGTTACTTTTTAAGATAGAACTATATATAGAATAATGAGAATAATTAAAACAAATGAAGGTCTATTTCACTGGATCAATTAGAGGAAGTGAAACATTACTTTACGCGAATCAATTAGAGCAAGTGAAACACTATTTCATGCGAAACAACTAAAGCAAGTAGGGCACTACTTGCAAAACAACTAATGCAAGTGTAACAACTCCTTCGCATAAGATAACCATTTCAAACAGACAATCATGAAAGCAACTCGGAATAAGCGGTAGGGTTTATAGGTTACTTTCACCTTGGAATGTTTCGAAGAGTTTGGTTTGATCGCTTAAATATGATGATAATGAGGAGGTTTTCCTCTTAACTTTTGCTTGAAGTACAAGTGTTTCCTCTTCTTACCTTACTTTCTTGTACCTGTTTATATACACCTTCTTCTCTTGAACGTAAACAGGTACAAGAGAGCAAGGTAACAAGAGAGAACACTTGTACTTCAAGAAAAGGTTATGAGGAAGATGTCTTAACTACTTTTATATCTGAGCTACCTAGCCAAACTCTCTGAAACATCTCAAGATGAAAATAACCTATAAACCCTATCACTTATTCCAAGTTGTTTTCACTACTACCTATGAGAAGTGGGTATTCTATACAAAGTAGTTGTTCCACTTGTATTAGTTGTTCCATATGAAGTAGTACTCCGCTTGCTCTAATTGTTCTACGTGAAGTAGTGTTTAATTTGCACTAGTTGTTTTACGTGAATTAGAGCTTCACTTCTTTTAATTGTTCTCATCATTCTTTATATAGTACTATGTTGTAAAACAATTTGTAAAAAGTAGTGACCAAAATAAACTATTTACAACTTTTTGAGTGTTTATAGGAAATGTGATCTTCAATTAGTCTGGCCTGTATAGGAAAGTCTTTATAATGCGATAAGATGACAATTGGACACTGACAATTGCTCTCACATTTTCATTTCTTAATGTTCATCAGCAATTTGATTTTTAAATGTTTGAGTTCTTTATCTATTCGACAACAGAGTTCATAAAACCTATAGTTTATAGTTTAGACATTTCCACTATATTAGATAGACAAATCTCTTTTTCAGCCCCATGTCAATTACTTTTTTTTTATAAGTTTGTGAATTATTGTTATATAAGTAAAATGTAGTTTACTATTTAACAAAACAAACTCGACTTGACAATTGAAAATAAATACAAGATATTAATTAGCTTTAGTGTAAATGGGAGATTCATAAAGTCAATGTGTGTATTGGAAATGAATCTACATGTTTTCTAGAAAACATTGATGTTGATTTTATGCATTGCAATAATAAAAGCTTTTCTTTATATATAAGTTTACACATTTTTATATGGTAATTGCTACAGGATAAATTCCATGGAGTGAATACCATGAATCTTATTAATAGCACGAATAAAAGATTCCAAGATTGGTCTATTGTTAAGATCCTAATATCTACCAATAATCTTGTTGATGGATTGGCTAAGGTGGGTGTCAATCGTTCTGATGATCTTTTTCATGTCTTTTGTTAATCAATACTCTGTTTTGATCCTAATTCTCTACCCTTTTGAGTTATTTCGCTTTTGTTTGTCTTTATATGCTGAGTTGCAAGCAGTTCATTCGTTGTTTGTTTTGACTATTTTTCTTTGCCTAGCTTATGTGTTCTGCTATTGATGATTTTTTCTAAGCATCTATAGTGATTTTCTTATCTTCTCTGTATAGATGATTATAAAGCTTACATGTTTGTATCTTCACTTCTTAACATAAAATCTTTTGCCATTCAAAACCATATATCTTTGTATGGGAATTGTTATGTCTTATAATTATGAAATCCTCACTACATCAAAGCACTACTCCTAAATAGTTTCTAATTGATACTTTAAGATAGGGCATTGATATAAGCCCAAGAAGAGCACCTGTTGTGTTTCTTACTTGTGAAGTAAGCAATCTATTTCATAAAGTTAAAATGTAGAGATACTTGAAACTAACATCTAGATACTTGTTCCAAAAACAAGTTTATTAAACATGACCTACCATGAGAATTCTATTTAATGTCTCACCCAAGTGTCTATGAAAATATTATCATGTGTCATTTATGTAAGTGATCCTTAGACTTGAGGTTATCAAGTTATCTTATGTGAGGATTAATATGCTTTGATATTACCTTAAGTAGCCCTAACCAAGGATGTAAAATAAGGTATACATTAGGTATAGCATGAAGCACAGAAGATAGATGAATAATCAATAACTAATGCATCACCCTAAGTGTTTTCAAAGAAGATATCCCATTGCTTTTGGCTTATCTTAACTTAAGAAAATCCTTAACCAAGGTAGAATGAAGTTTTAGAGAATAAGTTTTTAAATTTCATTAAAGAGTCAAGAACAAGCTTCAAGAATTAAAATCATAAAGACAATTGTAAAGTAGACAATGCATCATACTCTAAAAACAATATAGAGTAGAAACTATACCATGTTTTATGTCTTCTCGAGATATTTGATGATAAAGGATCGAAAATCATTGAAAGATTAAGTCAAAGCTTTTTGACTTTTCTTAATATTTGGATAATCATAACACATTACTAGATATCAATTTTGAATTATAAATATGAACTAATCTATTAGGGACTTAATGATGAATGCAAATTGTTTGATTCATCTAATCCTTAATGGTTTTGAATTGTGGTTTATATTTATTTCCAGGATATTAAGAATCTAACGGGTGTCACACATTAAAGGATTATAACTAAGAATGTAAAGTTGTGGATTAATTTGAAGGTAATTGAAGAGGTATTAACTTCTAAGGACTTAATTGAAATGGTTCAATTTTGTCATAAGCAATTTAACAAATCCTTACTAAGGTTAGGATTAATGTGTTTGCCTATAAACAAGATAGTTATTGTAGCAGCCCAATTTTCGGGCCATGATTGACGCATGGGCCCAATGAGCGTAGCCCACCAAGCCCAAGCAAGCCTATCCCATTTTTATTTCTTAACGTCTCATCGATTAATGCATCCATACACATTTTGGCTGGTGTGAAAGTAGCCAACTCATGATGGCATTATTGATTAAAATATACATGTACTGCTCAAGACATGTAACTTAGTAATTTACATTACATGAACATATTCACAAACAAAAGGACCCGTGACTTCAAGCGGAGAACAACGAAAAAAAAATAGTTATTGAATGCCAAGCACCTACCCAGGAGACGAACCACGAGGACTCCTCGACCTAGGATCCAACAATCTCCTGATCTGAAAACATGAACTTTTTTAAAACAGTAAGTACAAAACTCAGTGAGCGAACCTTAGAAAGGAACAAGCAATAATAACAAGGAAAGTTGAGAACTATGATGCACTTATTTGGAAACAAGTCAATTTAGATCAAGTTAATATTAAAACCCCTTCCACTTAACCCGGAGTTATTTAACAGTCAATGATAAAGCAACTATGAAATTACATCAATCATTCTAGCAAAATAGCAAAATCGACGGTTTATCACAAACTGTCACAGAACAAATGTTTCACTCAACCATACGAGGGTTTCGTGTTAGAACCCTTTTTCCTCAATTTAAAACAATTTGCAATAAAGGAGAATTTCTCAAGGTTCACATACCATACAATCACATTTTTCCATCATGCACATTATATCACACATATATATATATATAAGCACGTGCAATTACATACACTGCCAAGTCTTCTCTATCCTTGGTGGCAAAAAAAGGTACCCATCAAAGCACTCGCAAGCATTACGTATCACCGTCCCTGCAAGCCCTTGGGCGAAGAGTCACGCTTCGCCACAGTTCACACGTGAGAGTTCCCAAGAATCGTGGGCGCTACATATCGCAGTCCCCACTTTGCTCAACTCTTGTAACACCCCATAAAGGAAGGGCCCGACTATTGAAGAAGAAAACAAAAGTGGTAAGCAGTGAGAGAGTGAAGAGAAAAAGACAAAGAAAAGTGATAGAAAAAGAAAGAGAAGAAATGATGGGGCCGGTTGAACAAAAGAAGAAAAAAATAAAAAAAAAGAAATTGATGGGACAAGACAATGAGAGAAGAAAGAAAGTTGAAAGAGAAAAAAAGAGAAAAAGAAAAGTTGGTTGTGAGAAAGAGCAAGAAGGAAAAATCTAAAGAGTGGCCATCCAAAAGAGAAAAAAAAAAGAGAAAGAAGAAAGAACCGGTACTGTCGGTTGGAAATGAAAGAGAAACCAGCTATGAGGGAGAGAAAAATTTAGCCATCAACCAAGAAAGAAAGGAAGAAAAGAAAGAAAAAGAGAGCAAGAATTCGGCCAGACCAATGAGAGAAAAGAGAAAGAAAGAAAGGGAAAGATAAAGAGCTGGGTTATGGTGGCTGGCAAAAAAGAGAGAGAGAGAGAGAGAGAGAGCTTGATATTTGGTGACAAAATTTGGCTAAATAAAAAGGGAGAAAAAATTAAAGTTCTTTGGGCGGACTTGGAGCTAACAACAATGGAAGTAGAAAGGGGACTTTAAGCAGCCGGTGATATGAGGGAGAGAAAGAATGTGTGTTGTCCATGGGTGCTGGTTCGTGAGAAGGCCAGCTGGGACAAAGAGGAAGAAAAAGGGAAAGAAAAGAAAGGTGGATATTTGGGCTACCCAGCCCAAATTGGTAAAAATTGCCTTACTCTATTTCTGGGTTTGTTATGAAATTGGTTATTTGGGGCTAGCCCATCTTGTTCAGCTAAATTTTTTATATTTGGTGATATGAATTGAATTTAAGTTGCTTTAATACAATAATTAAAAATTCTTTTATGATGTCTCGTAGGACTAAAGCAAAGAATGAAATATAAAATTGATGAATAGTGCTTAAATGTAGTTAAGGAATTTTGAAATGGTTTATTGTGAGGAATTATTGTTGTCGGAGGAATTTATTTGCATAAGTTACTTGAAATAGTTAAGTTGAATGGTATATTAATTGGAAGAAATGAGGAGGAATAATGTGGATAGAAACTAGAAAATAATTGAGTAGATTTGAAATTATTGTGGTTGTCGTAAATATAGCTAATATTGTGGAAATATAAGGTGGATTTGGGCGGAAGATATTTAGAAAGGTTGAAGTAGGAACGTGACATCATAAATAAGTTGCTGGGGTTATAATCTAAGGAATTACGTGAGCAATGAATATAAGTAATTTTAGTAAAAATGCATTAAGATGGGAGTTAATTGAATAAGGATTCATAATAGGATGAGAAATAGAAGTGGGATTGATGCACTAAATATATTGAGTTTGGGTTGTTGCTAGGAAGTGCTATAGTGGCGTGCCGAAGAAAGTGACGAGTGACCGGCAAGTAGAAATAGCGATGTAGTGTCCCACTATTGTGAGGTGAGTAAGGGGTGTCGATTTTAAAATTTTCATATATCTATGTATATATATTCGCATGATTTATTGCACACGCACTACTGTGGAAAGCATACGTTGGTAGAATTTTAGAAAATTATGGATGTAAGTTATTTTAGAAATTGTTTTGAATATATATATGTATGCCATATATGTAAAGCGTTTAAAATGGGAAACAAGCCTTTCAACCTGATTTACCTTATAAATTGTGCCTTATAAATCTGTGTAATGTGCATACATGATTACAAGGTTTAATTACCTTCTGCTCGGTGATTTATGAATCATGCATTAAACTTTGTTTTGTGAACATAACGATAAATTTTTATTACTTTTATATTGAATCTTTGGAAATAAATTTGAAACGATAATTCAAGGATAAAAATGATTTTTAAAATGATTTCATAAATCGAGATATTCGAGAGTAGGTCGAATGTCACATCGATTAAGTGTGACCCTTATGCACGAGTGAGCTCTAGCTAGAGAACTTTCGGGTCGTCGACGGGTAGATAGGCGTGGTGGGGACCACGGCCAATGATATATATGTGGCTTGGCCACTTGTGATATGTGGTTGGGACCGCTTGATATCTCCGATGTCGGCCAACATTGTTGAGATGGCCATGGCATTATGTGAGAATCCGATGGAAGCGTTGCTCTCGGATGTTATTACGTGGTAGCAGGACCACAAGTTCTTATTTTATTTCCTACTCGAGAGTAAAGTCTCTTTGGATTTTTGAACTTATATTTTCTGTGCATGGTGAAAGTTATAAAGTTTTTGACAGCTCCCTATTTATAAAATGATATGATTTTAACACCTTATGGAAGAGGTGATTCGTGGATTTGAGTATAAGTATTCCAAAGTTTGACTTTTATGGAAGCTTGCCTGATTGAAGGAAGTTCATTTGAATAAATTATTCTAAATGATTTCTACATGTGAATTTTTATGCACACCAAATTTGATATATACCTATGTATATATATATATATATATATTTGTGGAGTGGTAATATCATAAAGTGAACTTTTGATATTTTCTTTATATATAAGGCACAAATATCCATTTGAAAGAAATTGTTGTGTCATCTTGTATTTTTAATATTCAAATGATTAGCTATTTGCTTGTTTCCCATCTACACCCTACTCACTGAGCCGATGATCACTGAGTTTATGAGACTCACACCCCTCTTATTTTCCCTTTTGCAGATATGGATCGGCCTAGCGCGTAATCATCGACATGCTCAGTTCCTTGCAAATAGGTAAAGGCATCTCTTAACCTCGTTCCGAGTCACTCCGTTGTCTAGAGTTCAGTCACTTGGAATTTTTACATGCTACCAAAATTGTCAAGTCATAATTATGCATTATTGAAAACTTCATATTTTAAATATAATTGCTATTACTAGAAATGGAATACCAATAGTGCACTATGGTTATTATTAATTTGTTACGTACATGTTAGTATATTTAATAAATATCTCGAGAATTTCATAAAGGCTTGTTCGGGACTTTGCGGGATCTCCCGGAGGTCTCGGACGCTGGTAGCGACCGGGAAGGGGTCGTTACAAGTTTGGTTTTAGAGCCTTAGGTTTAGTCAAGTCCTAGGAATTCTTGTGTCAAACAGCGGAGTAGTGGGGTCGATGTAGAGTCTTGTTTATAGTCAGTGACTGCAGCACCGATTATAAACAAGAGGCTGCGTAGACTCTTTATCTTAGAAAACTATCTTGTATAATCATAAGTGATGATTAAATAACGAGAATTGATTATCGATGTTCGGGTTTGAGATGTCACCTGAGACACGAGCTACTGTTGGAAAGATCTTAAAGCAAAATACTTTTAATAAAGGTTAATGAATGATATATCCCTCCGACTAAGGATAGAGGAAAGTTAAGTTTGACTAATAGGTCTATAATAACTTAATTATTTGGAATTATAATTTGAGCCCCTGATTGTCAATGGGAAGAAAATTAGATGACTATGGATTGTATTTGAGGATACTATTAAGGAATAGTACGATAATGGTAACAAGGGTCATACTTTGACCGAAACGAAAAGTGATAGTTGTGATTCACTCGAGATTTATAGCTATGAGTATTAAGAGAGGCGTAAACCAATACTTATGTGCACGAAAGTAATTGCATTGTGTTAATTAAGTTTCCCTACTTAATATGAATGGTGCTGAACTTTCAAAATATTTTATATGCGGATATGTGTTAAATATATGTACATCAGCTTAGATGGAGCTAGTTTTGATTTCAATCAAGTGATTGCGAGACCCCAAGGTTTGATTTGAACTATTATGATTATAGTTATAAGTACATGAAATGGCTTAAGGGTAAACATCAATGGTTATCATAGTTGATGTGTGATCATGAAGTAAAAGGTTAGTAAGTAAATATGCTCTAAGGATGAGCTTAACATTTTGCTATGCCTAGTACGAAGCCAATAAGTTAAAGGACTAGTGCTAAATGTGGTAGCTTAAAGTTAAATGTTTTAAGAAAAATTGATTCTAGTCTAAATGCTTTATGGAGTTCTAAATTTGAGCTTCATACATGAATCATTTTAAAGGATCAATTTAAGAGTCTAATTGAATTAGTATGCAAACTATGGTGTAAATGATTAGTCTTAAAATTTATTTCTCCAAAGGTAAGGAACTTAGAAAATTTTGATTTTTGGATATGCTCTAAGAGGGAGCTTCTACATCTTAAGTTTAAGACAACTTTGATCTTAAGATCGCAAAGGCAAGATGCAATAATTAAGTAATTTATTCACTTTATAAATGTAATTGGTTAAGAATTGAAGAGTAAAGTCAAGATCTCGACGATAAGTGGTATACAATTTGAGATATACGTAACTAAGAGTACATTTAGAGATCATTGCTTAAAGAAATTTATACTAAATGTTATGGTAAAAGTATATCAATGTTAGTATGGAAATGTATCCAGGGATGATTTTGACATATCACCAAAGGTGAATTAAATATGTTGAAATTAATGTTCTGATAGTGTGCATATGATAGAAAGTTATTTATAAATGGTAGTTTTCATGATCATAAAATATATGAAGGTTATCAACATGTGAGCGTACATTTGAAGTTATAATTTACGAGTTTGGAGTACTTAAGATATGGTTGAAAGGAATTAGTATTAGTCAAAGTACATAAATCTTTTAATTAATTCTTACAGGGTATGAATGTTGGTAGAATGAAGGCACCTAGTTCCCTGATACTGTGTGATCATAATTGATACAATTTATATTATTGGCAATGCTGGTGAAAAGAGGAGGAAGAATAAATTATTAATTTTTGAAATAATGATGTGAGCATAAGAAGGTTGACTAAGACGGACAAATTTTACAATAATTTTAAGTTGAAATAATTGAATTACATAAGTTGTAAGATCATAAGGACAATAAGTTGTGAATATTAAAAGAATAGTGGAACACTAAAAATGATGAATAATTATGTGTGGCAATATGTAATTGAAAATTCATCGTACCAAATGGAAAGGGTGTATTTAAGTGAGACTTGTTTGATTGATCACAAGTGCTAAGAGACAACACGAACTTAAAGGTATTGACTAGACCTTGAGCATATAACTGATGTAGTAGTCTTAAAGGTAAAAAAAAAAAATTCTTGTGGAAGAATTTTTAGCAGTTGCACTGCCGTAACACCAACTGTTCGGTGTCACAGCGCTAGGAACACCTCATGTATCGGATGCATGAGCAAGGCATGGAAAGTATGGAAAATGAACGTACAAGTTAAATTCGGGTCGTTGGACTTGGTATTGAACGTTGCTATGGGAAATTTAAACGATTAAGAGGATGATACATGAATTCAAAGGTTTCTTTATTGCTTTATATCCCATGGCATGTACGAAAAAGGGAAGTTAGGTAGTTATTGTGATAAGCTACAATATGAAGAATCAAGAAGAATATTAAGTCAATTGAAGATGAATTTTAAAAGATAAAGGGATGATAATATCAACTAAGAAAATTGTGAATGAATGATTATGAGGTGGTCATAACGATAGAACAAACTTATTGTATCGTTAAGGAGTTCTATAATCTCATTATAAAATAATTAAAGAAAAAGATACTAGTGATAAGACAAGGTTAATTATGTGGCGTATTAGAATCTACAAATATAAATTGAGGCATGAGTATAAGGGAAAACTATTAAATCTTTTGGAGAATGAGTACATGCTTATAAGCCAAATTGTTCAAAGAATTGATGAACAAGTAAGTGACCAAGTAATTGGAAATGCACAAAAAGTTTTGAAGGATACACACCAAACCATATGTGCCAAAGACGATGGCTCATATTACTTTGGTGAATTTTATATGCCCATCGGTATAACGTGATAGTTGGAATCTATTACAAAACCTAATGATTAAGCCACAAGTTATGTAGTTATAGACTAAGAGATATAAGTATAAGGTGGATATTCATAAGGTAATACTCAAGAAGAATCTACTATGAATCTTATAAAAAGAAGTTTTGAATTATGTAGTTGCAAGAGGAAATAAGCAAGTAGGAAGTGAATGCTTGTAATGACATTGAGAAATACTGAAGTATAATCTTGTTTCGCATTCTGCAATCGTGGGTACTAATCGAACGATGATTAACATTACTTCAGTATAATTCCCATGTCCAATAAGGAAATGTAGAACTCAAAATTTTCAAAGGATTTAATGGCTAAACCATGGGTTACGTGGTCACGTGATGTACGTTTGAAAATGGATATTGGCAATGATATTAAGAGGTATTTAAGTAGAATCTTATTTCAAGTTTTATAATTACCAGCACTGACTGCATAGATGCTAAAAGAAAAATAGTGGCATATTGGTGTCAGGGAATAGTATGAAAGATGAGTGAAGCTAGCCCTGAAGCTGAAATTGATTAATGAAAATCCCATAACGAGAAATTTAGAAATCGATTATGTGAAAGTTACATATGACTCAAAGGACTTGAGTCTTAAGCGACCAAGTAAGATCGAAATGGATAAAGACATACATGTTGGAAATGTGAAGGTAACTGAGAAAGGAAGATGACTTTTAGGAATTGTGCTATTGTATAAGAAACAATGATCAAGCAAAGATGAATTTTGACAGATTCATAAAAAGTAAAGTGTACACGTATATCGAATTATAATTAGATAAAAATGATATTTATCAAGTGAGATATGGATAATGACAGGATGATGTAAGGATACGTGGTGTAATGAAATTTATACATATGATTGGAAATTGATTATAATCTAATGTTCATGAACTAAATATGATTTTTGGAAACGAAATAGAAAGATAAACTAAAAATGTCAAAATTGAGAAAAGTAAAAAGGAAACTCGATTCGAATATAGTTGACAGAAGCCCCAACACACGGTGTTAAATGTTGATGTCTAAATAAATATATATATATATATATATATGTGTGTGTGTGGAGTTACACATGTAAGCGGTGGAAGTGAAGAATTATTTTTAGTAATTTGAGTTTTGAACACAATATGTTTGAGGAATTGCATAAATGGCACAATGGTAAGAGATACCACTAGAAAATTGAACTAAGTCGATATAAAGAGAATTCTGGAATAATAGGCAAGATGGAATGATATGATTGAGATGTAAGAATGAAAGAAGTGTTATTTCCTAACCATACTAAATTCTCTATGCGACAATAATGCGATGGATGAAGAATAGATGGTGAGAGTATTATGAGTTGAATATTGGCAAATTAGGTTAGAAAGATGAGATTTAATTTTGTCAAGGATGGTCACAAAAAAAAAGTTTTAAAGAATAATAAGGATAATATATTTAAAGCATGAATGACTAGAGCTACTGGAAATAATGTAATGGCGAATAAAAGAATTATACTTAAGGATAAAGATTGGCTAGTGAATTGCCTTCCTACACAATTTGAACTATATTAAACTAAGAATAATATAGAAGTGTGAATCTTCAAACGTGTAATTAACGGAAAGATGGAGATGATTGGAGTTTAAGGCATACTTGGGATCACCATGATAATAGAAGACAATTGTGAAAAGTATCGTGGTTTTGAATTCCGAGATGATAAAAGATCTATGTAATGTGTTTCAATTGAAACAAAAGTAAATGGGTGGAAAAAAAAATCCTTATGAAAAAGAAAGTGAAGTACGATTGTAAAGTGACATTAGTAACCTAGTGCTGACATGAATTCGAGGATGAATTCTATTTAAGTGGGGCAGATTGTAACACCCCATAAAGGAGAGGCTTGACCATTAAAGGAGAAAAGAAAAGTGGCAAGCAGTGAGAGAGTGAAGAGAAAAAGACAAAGAAAAGTGATAGAAAAAGAAAGAGAAGAAAGGATGGGGCCGGTTGAACAAAAGAAGAAAAAAGAAATAAAAGAAAAAGAAATTGATGGGACAAGACAAGGAGAGAAGAAAGAAAGTTGAAAGAAAAGACAAGAGAAAAAGAAGAGTCGGCTGTGAGAGATAGCAGGAAGGAAAAATCTGGAGAGTGGCTGGCCAAAGGAGAAAAAAAAAGAGAAAGAAGAAAAAACCGGTACTATCGGTTGGAAATGAGAGAGAAACCAGCTATGAAGGAGAGAAAAATTTAGCCATCGACCAAGAAAGAAAGGAAAAAAGGAAAGAAAAAGAGAGAAAGAATTCGACCAAACCAAGGAGAGAAAAGAGAAAGAAAGAAAGGGAAAGATAAAGAGCTGGGATATGGTGGCTGGCAAAAAAAAAAGAGAGAGAGAGAGAGCTTGATATTTGGTGACAAAATTGGCTGAATAAAAAGGGAGAAAAAATTAGAGTTCTTTGGGTTGACTTGGAGCTAACAACGATGGAAGTAGAGATGAGACTTTAAGCCGCCGGTGATGTGAGGGAGAGAGAGAATGTGTGCTGTCCATGGGTGCTGGTTCGTGAGAAGGCCAGCTGGGACAAAGAGGAAGAGAAAGGGAAAGAAAAAAAAGGTGGATATTTGGGCTACCCAGCCCAAATTGGTAAAAATTGCCTTACTCTATTTTTGGGTTTGTTATGAAATTGGTTTATTTGGGGCTAGCCCATCTTGTTCAGCTAATTTTTTTACATTTGGTGATATGAATTGAATTTAAGTTGCTTTAATACAATAATTAAAAATTCTTTTATGATGTCTCGTAGGACTAAAGCAAAAAATGAAATATAAAATTGATGAATAATGCTTAAATGTAGTTAAGGAATTTTGAAATGGTTTATTGTGAGGAATTATTGTTGTCGGAGGAATTTATTTGCATAAGTTACTTGAAAGAGTTAAGTTGAATGGTATATTAATTGGAAGAAATGAGGAGGAATAATGTGGATAGAAACTAGAAGATAATTGAGTAGATTTGAAATTATTGTGGTTGTTGTAAATATAGCTAATATTGTGGAAATATAAGGTGGATTTGGGCAAAAAATATTTAGAAAGGTTGAAGTAGGAACTTGACATCATAAATAAGTTGCTGGGGTTATAATCTAAGGAATTACGTGAGCAATGGATATAAGTAATTTTAGTAAAAATGCATTAAGATGGGAGTTAATTGAATATGGATTCATAATAGGATGAGAAATAGAAGTGGGATTGATGCACTAAATATATTGAGTTTGGGTTGTTGCTAGGAAGTGCTAAAATGAAGATAGTGCACTATAGTGGCGTGCCGAAGAAAATGACAAGCGACTGGCAAGTAGAAATAGCGATGTAGTGTCCCGCTATTGTGAGGTGAGTAGGGGGTGTCGATTTTAAAATTTTCATATATCTATATATATATTCGCATGATTTATTACACACGCACTACTATGGAAAGCATACGTTGGTAGAATTTTAGAAAATTATGGATGTAAGTTATTTTAGAAATTGTTTTGAATATATATATATATATGTATGCCCTATATGTAAAGCGTTTTAAAACGGGAAATAAGCCTTTCAACTTGATTTACCTTATAAATTGTGCCTTATAAATCTGTGTAATGTGCATACATGATTACGAGGTTTAATTACCTTATGCTCGGTGATTTATGAATCATGCATTAAACTTTGTTTTGTGAACATAACGATAAATTTTTATTACTTTTATATTGAATCTTTGGAAATAAATTTGAAACGATAATTCAATGATATAAATGATTTTTAAAATGATTTCGTAAATCGAGATATTCGAGAGTAGGTCGAATGTCACATCGGTTATGTAAAACCCGACCCTATAAATACATGTCATGGCATACATGCAATGAATAATGTGTTTGTACGTTAGGAAAGTCTCAAAGAATAGCTAAAACCCGATATTGTACCAAATGGTACACTTAAGTTGATTTAACCTCGAACTAGTTCAAATAGGAATTTTAAAATGAAATTTAATATTTCACAGTCCAAGAATGACTTAAAATGATGTTTTGGAGTTCGAGGGTTAATTTGGGATGAAACTGAAAATTTTGATGTCTAGGGGCAAAATCGTCATTTTACCACCCGAGATAATAAATTGACCATGGAGTGAAATTTTTGATCAATATTGACTATTTGGAGTATAATTTGATGATAGGAAGTGAAAAATTTCAATTCCGGTAGTTTTCGGAACATAGGGGCAAAACGGTAATTTTGTCATCCTAGGGGTAAAATCGTAATTTTCACCACTCAAAACTTGTCAAAATCTTAGGATTTATACATTTTTGGTATGAATAATCATGGTATTTCATGTGGTGAAAATTTGAAGTTTAAAAGACGAAATTTTAAAAATGGGTCCCACGGGAAGTGACACGTGGCATAGTTTTAAATGAAATAATAATATTTTAATCCAAAACAGCCCATTTAAGCTTCAGCTGATGAGGGGCACGACCCAAAGAAGGAAATAAGAGAGAAAATAGAGAAAAAAAGGAAGAAAGGAGAAAAACCAAGGAAAAGCTTGAAATTTGACGGAAGATTCGCGGTTTTCGCCTGTTTTCGCGCCTAACGGTAAGATTTTTCGACTTTGGCTTGGTTTCTACCTTTCCCATGCTTTTGTTTTCATTTTCCATGCTTCAAGAGAGAGATCACAGAATAGATCTAAGTGCTGGACCGAATTTAAGGGGGGAGATTTTGGATTTTTCAAGTTTCGATTCTTAGCTAAATCGGTAGTTTTGGTTAATTAGAGTTGCTTAGAAATTAAATTGGACTCGAAAGCAGGGAATTTTCACAATACCCACTCTAGGCTGAACCTTCAATGCTGTCCAATGGTGATGAATTGATTTTTATTCAAATGGATTGAAGGGAAAATGATGAAAAATGACTAATTGTGCTAGAAAAACAAAGTAGAAAATTTACCGGGTGAATGTCCCATTTTAACCGAATTTTTCAAGGAAGAAAGTGACCTGAATTTAGTGATTCCAGAGGGTTATAGGCTGGTATTTGATGGTTAAAAATGTTGGAGAGAGAATGGGACTATTTAGAGCAAAAATGGAGCGCTTTAGCAATTTATCGGGTAAAGTACCGAAAATAGGCTAGCACCGTGTTTAAGCTGTTTTAGGCCATTGCATTTCATACCATGCATTAATATAGGATTTAAATCAATTATATAGTGATTTAGCATAAATGTGTTGAATTGTGTAATTTTTACAATGTGTCTTGGAGGAGAGCCTTCTGGTAAAGGCAAGGAAGTTGTGCCCGACGAACAGTAATCGAGGCACCTAAAAAGCATTAAATTTGTGCAAACGGTGAGTAAACTTATTATTATTGTAAATTATCTAAAGTCTATTTTAAATTTTTATTTGTGAATTTTATACAAAAATGACTTTAAAAGAAAAATTTTGCTGTATACAAATAAATAGATTTAAATGTGAATATGTGATTTTAGTCAAAAATGGAGTAGTTTGGAGGCCGTAAATTGTATTACAAATGATGTTTTCATTCAATAGGCTTATGAGTATGTGTATATATGTGGCTATGTTTGAAATGTTATTGGGAATAAATGTAAGTTGGATTTTTACTATGCAGGCTGGGTAAATAAATAAAAGCCACGTTATACTGTCGAAATTTTATTAAATTGGTGGGTTTAGTCACTGCAGTGGCGGGTTTCTGTGGACCGCCTATTAGAGGGGCACAGTAAACCCGGTTATATAGTTACTCCGGTTGTAGAGGCGAGGAGGGTAACTCCCGGGGTAGTATTAGAGTTCACTTCACGTAGAACCCACACGTGAATGTGTATCTCGGCCAACGCCAAGGAACGGCTTGTTTTAAAAATTAAAACGTGTTTAATGTGTAACTGTTTTGACAACCTTGGCGGACTCGGTTAGATACCTCGGCCAAGGTATCCCCGAGAACTAGTTTTGGCTTGAGCCATGATTTTAATAAAAGTCATAAGCCTTAACAATTGTTTTGATAAATCATAAATATTTCTTGATTTAAGAAATAAAATGAAACTTTATGAAATGGTTTGAAATAGCTATTTAAATTTGCCTCCATTTTACTTACCTTTAGATATTTATGATAATGTTTGTTTACTCATTGGGATTGTAAAATCTCACCCACCTCCTGTCCAAACATTTCAGGCCTGTGGTAGCTCGTAGATACCAGTTTTTGTCGAGGACTACCGTAGATCGTCTTCCCACGACAGATAGTAGGTTTACTACC
Organism: Theobroma grandiflorum; assembly: GCA_036013995.1. Lineage (NCBI taxonomy): Eukaryota > Viridiplantae > Streptophyta > Magnoliopsida > Malvales > Malvaceae > Theobroma > Theobroma grandiflorum. The sequence continues at coordinate 15,966,948 of CP142126.1, forward strand.
ATTGTCGTATTTGTATAGTTATGGGCCCACTGATCATTGTAATTATTATTGTACATTATGACTTTGTAACTTAATGTATGTATAAATTTATTTTACTTTCACGCTATGGAAATTACTTATATGCGTGTCTATAAAAATTATTTTATAAGAAAATGAAATATTTTTATCAATATTTTTGAATAGTAAATTATAACTTTAAATCCTTGAAAAAGAAGGTTTCGGACTTCCGATTTCAAATCTGATTTCAGATTATGTTTTCTGGATGCATAAACTATATTTTTACCAGATTTTAATATTTTCGTCGAAAAATGACCAAAATACCCCTGTGAGTCAGATTTTATATTTTGATTTATTTAAGTCAGAAATGAGTGGTAAACCCTCAAAAGGGGATGTTTGGAAAGAATTACTCACAGGGAAGGCTAGAAACTGGTACGTAAGCCTTACGGGGTTCTAGTTGGCATTCCGGATAATGAGTGTCAATTAGGACGTCGTGGAGGTTGTCATGGGCCCGAGGGAAGTTCCGGGTCGTGACAGGTTAAGTGTGACCCTCGTGCACGAGTGAGGTCTAGCTAGAGAACTTTCGGGTCGTCTACAGGCAGATAGGCGTGGCGGGGACCACGGCCAGTGATATATATATATGTGGCTTGGCCATTTGTGATATGCGGTTGCGACTGCTTGATATCTCCGATGTCGGCCAACATCGTTGAGATTGCCATGGCATTATGTGGGAATCCGATGGAAGCGTTGCTCCCGGATGTTATTACGTGGTAGCGGGACCATGAGTTCTTATTTTATTTCCTACTCAAGAGTAAAGTCTCTTTGGATTTTCGAACTTATATTTTCCGTGCATGGTGAAAGTTATAAAGTTTTTGACAGCTCCCTATTTATAAAATGATATGATTTTAACATCTTACGCACGAGGTGATTCGTTGATTTAAGTATAAGTATTCCAAAGTTTGACTTTTACAAAACCTTGCCTGATTGAAGGAAGTTCATTTGAATAAATTATTCTAAATGATTTCTACATGTGAATTTTTATGCACACCAGATTTGATATATACCTATGTATTTATATATATATATATATATTTGTGGAGTGATTATATCATAAAGTGAACTTTTGATATTTTCTTTATATATAAGGCACAAATATCCGTTTTAAAGAAATTGTTATGTCATCCTGTATTTTTAATATTCAAATGATCAGCTATTTGCTTGTTTCTCATCTACGCCCTACTCACTGAGCCGATGATCACTAAGTCTATGAGACTTACACCCCTCTTATTTTCCCTTTTGCAGATAAGGATCGGCCTAGCGCGTAATCATCGACATGCTAAGTTCCTTGCGAATAGGTAAAGGCATCTATTAGCCTCGTTCTGAGTCGCTCCGCTGTCTAGAGTTCAGTCACTTGGAATTTTTACATGCTACCAAAATTGTCAAGTCATAATTATGCATTATTGAAAACTTCGTATTTTAAATTTAATTGCCATTACTAGAAATGAAATATCAATAGTGCACTATGGTTATTATTAATTAGTTACGTACATGTTAGTATATTTAATAAATATCTCGAGAATTTCATAAAGGCTTGTTCGGGACTTAGCGGGATCTCCCGAAGGTCTCAAACGCCGGTAGCGACCGGGAAGGGATCGTTACAACTTTGGTGCATTCCCTATTCGCACCAAGCAATATGACCATGTGTGCACTCCCTACTTGCACATCCTCTGGTCATTAATACACATTACCCATTCATTCATATCATTATCAACACAACAAATGAGCATGTATTCATTTTCTTTATACAATGTACACACTAATAATATTAAAATAATTGTCAAAGGCTTGTTCCTGGGACTCATTTTTAAATAAGAGTTGGATATAAATCATTCAAGCATTTCATCTCAACTCAATTAAAATTCCCAAAACAGTTTGAAATGTAAGTTCACTCACAGTATTAGGAGTTCAAAATACCTATATTCTCGACCCCCTGGCACGATGTCTTTACCCTTGTTAGAGGGCTCAGCACCTATACACAATACACGACACATGATTCAATATTTTGTGTCATACCATTATAAATCTATTTCAAGCTCTATATGAATGCATGAAATAGAATGCGAATTGTTCAGATTACTGTCTAAACACAGTGTTCTACACAAATTCAATTGTGTACCTAAATAAATCGATATTGGCCTAATTCGATCTGTCACCCGATTAATTGGCCAATACGTCTAATTTAACTCCAAATAACTCCATTTCTCTTCCAACACTTCTAATTCATCCAACACAAGTCAAATAACATAAATTTAGAAAGATCACATTCACATTTTCTCATGGGAATTTCGGCCATGGTGGGTGCATCAACACTATGATTTTTCTTACTTGATCTCTACATCATAATTCATTATTTCTGAACCAAATCACGTGAAATAAAAATCAATTCCACCATCAACACACCATGGGGAAAATTCGACCAATGATGGGTGTCAAAGAGCATGTGATTTTCTCACTTATTTTTCCTTCCAAACATGTCAAACTAACCAAAAATACTTAGATTTCTTAAAATCTAATCAAATTAGCCACCAAATTCTCTCTCTAAATGTTCGGTCAGCCATGAATCCTTCATGATATTTTGTGATTCAACCATGGAAAATGCAAAAGAATGCATAGGTAAGATAGATCACAAGCTAGAATTGAAAAATCTTACCTTTTGTCACTTGATTCCTTGAAATTCAACACTTTCCCCTTGAATTTGGCTATCTAGGGTTTTGTTCTTTCTTTTTCTTGCTTCCCCTTGGTGAGGCCGACCATAATGAAGAGAAATGGGCTAGTTTTATGCTGATTTATAAGGAAAATATTAAATGGACCAAAATTTGTCATGTGTCACCATTCCATTGGTCCATGTGCAAATACTTAATAATTAAGTAATCTCTCTCCACCACATAATTATCCATAGTATATAATAAAATTCATGTGCTGGTCATGTGTTGGGTGATGTAAAATTACAATTTTGCCCTTGGGGGGCAAAATGACTATTTTGCCCCTATGCTCGAAAAAATGTTGAAATTACAATTTTTCACTTCTTAACCTCAAATTATGTTCTAAATAATCAATCTTGGTCAAAAACTTCTTCCAACATTCAAATTTTAACCTCATGTGGCAAAATGACCATTTTGCCCTTACGAAGTGAAAATTCCAATTTGACTCCAAATCGATTCTCGAACTCCGAATCACCATACTGAGTTATTCTAGGGTATTAAAATTCTCAATTTCATCTTAAAATCTCTATTTGGACTAGTTCGAGGCTTAATTCAACTTAATTGTACCACTTGGTACAATACCGACCTTTGATAATTTTTTCGAGGTGTTTCAAGTAAGCAAGCATTCTATCAAGCACATGAATGACATGGCAAATATTTTATAAGACTGGGCTTGATAACTTTTATTTACGGGTCTATAGAGGTCGAGGCCTCACAATTATGTTGCAAACTAAAGGCACTTATGCACTACTTGAGAAAGCCGAAACCCTAAGAGAGTGAGGAGAGAAATCAATTAACCTTCTAAAGCCCTTGATCTTGGCAAGCTTGTTGCCCTTTACTTGGGTGTCAGTTTTTGGCCTTTTCCTTAGAAGTCAACACATCTTCTTCCTCCTTTACTTTGTTGGTTGGTTCGGCATTCTGATGGGAAGTGAGAAAGTAATGAGCTAGCACTAGGCTTGGTAGTGTAAACAAACTCCAAACCACTCCTACAGTTGTTGCACTTGAAGTCCGTGTGAATCACCATTATAGGCTAGGCGCACTTAGACAGCTTGAGTTTGTAGGACGAAGATCTTGATATCCTTGCTGAAGTAGTCTCTTGATTTTGATATCAAAGGCTCAATGGTATAACAAACTTCTATCAATAATGTGGTTTATCTATATTAAACAACTTTTTTCTTTTGTGTAATTACTATTCTCATTTCTTTTAATTCTTTTAAAAAAAATGAAATTATGTTCAAGTAAACAAATATGTTATGGTTGTAAGAGTCTATACGTAGCATTTAGGCATAGGCTTTAAGTTAAGGGCATGGTAGATAACTTTTCGTTTTTTTTTTCCACCCTTTTGAACTTCTTCTTTTGCACTTTTATGGAATTGTTTGACATGTTCATCATTCAATGAATGATTAAGGCTTTTTTTCCTTTTATTGTGTAGTTCTCTCTTCCAGATCAATTTTTTGATATCCAATCAAGAAATATTGACACTAATCTTATGATCAAAAAGCCTTACTCCACTGAGATACCAAACCACCCTTCTAGCTTTCACCATTGAAACAAACTTGACAAAACAGTCTCTCTACCACCTTTACTTCTCTTTTATGGAATGAAAACATCTTACACCTTTCCCAACTTCTGGCATATCATATCGTTACTAACCATATCCAATGGACTTTTCAGGGAAGATTATTAACAAAAATAGTTATTAAATCCCTTTGAGAACTCTTCCGTCTGCCTTTCAATCCCCTTTCTCCCATATCGTTCCATTTCCCACAATTTGTATTTAAAAAAACCTCTCCTTTTTTTCTTCTTCTTGATTTCAAAAACCTTTTGCAACTCTACAGAAAATCTAGATGATGTTTGGTTGATGGACAATGTCAATAAAGTTACCACTTGCTTCTCACAAAATTTAATTGAATTTTTAGTACCATTTGCTTCTCACAAAACTTAGTTGAATTTTTGGATGTGTGACAAACCCTAAAGACATTAAGCAGTTCAAGGCTTTAAGGCACACAAAATAAATCTCGTTTGAATGCAATAATTTGTCAAAAGTCAGTCCAAAACTCATATTATTGGTATGGGGACCTACCTTGAAAGAAGTAGTGTCACATGACACCACTCACTTATCAAAAAATTTTAGTTGTTATACTACTTATTTAGAGTTTTATGTAGTTAATATATTTATGAACTCATAATTTTTTTACAATTTTGTAGAGAATAGGTCAAAGATTCCAAGTCAAAGTAAATTTATCAAAAAATAATTTATATATTAATATTTAAATACTAAATAAAATTTAAAAAAATTATAATTTAAGACTTTATTAAAAAAGTCAAAACCTAAACTACTCTCTCTGTCCAAAAATTCAAGTCTTACTTTTGAAACCTGTAGTGACTCTTCCTTTTCTCAATCCTTGGCTGTGTTTTTCACTCTCTCAAAACAGCTTAACCAAGCTCCAATTGTAAGTAATTTTCAATCCAAATTAAGTTTTCAAATACTTCATGTCTAAATAATTTTTTATTAATTTGATAGTTTGAGACCCAAACAGAATTTAGCTAATAAAAAATAGTATTGCATATAAATAATATCTTGAAATTATGAGTCTTTCTTCTTTTGACTTATTTTATAGATATATTGTTTTATTATTTGATTTTTGTATTTAATTTTATCTGATGTGGATACTTTTAATCAATGAATAGAAATTTGTTAAATTGTTAGTTGTTGAACATGATAATTTGCTACGCAAGATCATATTTTATTTAATTTAATATTTTTATTTATTTTAATAAGAAATGAGTAGTAATTTTTTACAGATTTTTGGATAAATAAGTGATGAAAAGATATTTTAAAATACAAGAAATTGTCTCATAAGACTCAGGTGCTAGGCAACAATAATATAATTCTACTAATAATGGTACTTAACAATCTTCTAAACAAAGTTGTGTTGAATTTAATTTAAGTACTCCATCAGCAGATCTTGAGTTTAAAAAAAAATTTAATTATTATTATTTTAGTTATGATACCATTTAGAAAATTTTTTAAGTTCGCCCATAATTATAAACACATATAGTATTGAGAATTAGGGAAAACAATGCCAAACTATATGGAATTATCTGCCTTTTTTTTCTTAATGTTTTTCAAAGTTCGTCAACTCCTTTTAAGAAAGCTATCACTATATAAAGATCTAAGCTCGTGGCTTTAAAACCAAATCACCTATTATGAAACACTCTGTATTATTATCGACATTTTTTTTATCTTTTTGGTGCTGTCTTTAGCAAAATCCATTAGATGATTGGAGAGATGGGATTATTAAAACCCAAAGGATGTTCCCCCTAGAACCCACTCAAAAACCCCAAAATTAATGGATTGCTGAATGGGATGGCACTCAGTCGTGGGAAAGGAAGAGTGGGAATGAGATAATATAAGTAAACCAAGGGAGTGTGCTATCCACGCGACTACCACCAACTCCCATTAGTTTTAGCAATTGAAAATAAAAATGTTGGATGTTTCATTATTGCCCTTTCCCTTTCAACTTTCCACTCAGACACTTTGCTTATCTTCTATCATGGGGCTCTAAAGGAAAACAAACGGCTTTTTCTGATACTATTTTGGTTTCCATATCCATTCCCTCATGAGGAGAATAATTGGCTTTTTTTTTATGTACATAGATTTTACGTATACGCATCTCTTTAGTTTTCTTCATTAGTCTGATGCAGAAGCGACGCCCAAAAGCTGACCATTTGCCTTTATGGTACTTGGTTTCACCATTCATGCTCCCCGTTGTATTGCATAATTGCCTTGTTATTGTCCAAGCTTCATGTTGTTTTTCTGTCTAGCTGACTCAGGAACTTAATTATCATACATATGATGCATCTTCTAGAGTAGTCATGCATAGATATGACAACAGAAATTTAATTTTGGGAACCTTACCATTTATATGTTGGTTTTCCCATGAGCAAATGCAAATTCCAAATATTTACCCATCCGCAGCCAATACTCATTGAAATTGTTTAGCTACATCAATCTGCATGGTTTGTTTTGCTCTATGTAATTACTGTGCTTTATTTACTGAACATTATTTGATAATGCATGTGATTTTTACTTATACAAGTAATCTTATTTTAAAAAAAAAAGAAAATTGTTTAATTAATTGCATAGTCGTCTTTCTCATCCGTTAACTTTGAAAACTATTTATATACCTTTTAGTTATCAAAAAAGTTTGCGGCAACAACTTTCAGATTTAATTACAAAAGCTATAAGAAATATATGAGCAAAATTAGTCATCTCCATCTCAAATGGTTTTACATCAATTCTTGCAAATTCCGTGAGTCAAAAAGGTTACCAATATAATTGGGGTCAAGAATTTCAAGCCATAATCCAAAGCGAAGATACTTTAAGAATGATTGTTTCCAGGAAAAAGCCATTGGTTAAAGGTGTATTGGACACTTAATCGTGCACTAAAACAGAATAAAGTTGAGTGACGACAGAATTGTGTATGGCTCTTACTTTAGTGGCCTTATTTAAGGTACTGTTTCAGATTAAATTTGGAACAAATCGTGGTGGCCGGATGAGTGTGTGCTTCACCATGGAAATGGACAACCCAATTGGGGAAATGATGCGACTCATTTCCAACCAGAGCTGGTTTCCTTCCATATCTGTTCTTCTTCATCAAATCAATTTTAAACTTTTAAAATAAAAAAAAATGCAACATGTTAAATCAAAAGTTGTATGCTGCTATTGATGCTCGCATAAGTTTATATATTTCCAATGAATCACTTGTCACTTTATCAAAATTGTCATTTATAAACAAAGATTTTAAAGTCTTTGATGATAGAAGTGATGAGTTGTGTGTAATACATTGACAATTTAACAGTTCATGAATGTAAATACTAAATTTGTCAATATTAGTATAAATGATTTATTTGCTAATCATAATAATGAAGACATCATCATCACCATCATTATCATTATTATTATGAAACTATTGATCGATTGAATTTAATAGCATATAATACTTATTGTACCTGTAACTAACACAGATGTAACATATAAAGAGATTGGTATCCTCTATATTACTTTTTTTTTTCATTATTATTATTGTTGACATGTGTGAGATCCAATTAGTAATTATGAATCCATACATGTATGAACAATCACCCTTTTTTAGTTAAATAGGAGGGAAATAAGAGAAAGAATGAATTTACCTGTTCCCTTGGTTTTTATGAAATGAATATATTTTTGCTTTTCACAAAAGAAAAAAAAAATTGTAGATTTGCACGTTACCCTTTCCCCACAAATCGAACTATTCCAAATGTGAAGGGATATCACTCATTCGACTTAAATTAATAATTTTATTTATAATTTTATCTCTAATCTCTCTTTTTTCATCTATTTTTCATTTTTTTTTCATTTCTTTTCTTTTCTTTTTCTTGCCTTTTTTTCGTGGCTCTATATTCCTTCGTTTCTACCGAAAATAGCATAAAACAGGTTGCTTTTTATTCTCGTGGGACCTTCATTGCCTCCCGAAATCCCAACTTCGGATAAGTCTGAATTTCTGTCTGGCATCCTTGGATTTGATTTTAATGGATTCCACCTCGAATCAAGAATTTCATAGGGGCCCCCAAATTCAAGGAAGAGTCGTAGCTTTCTTTCACCAACATGGTTTCAAGCATTGTACCCCAAATTTGAAGTCAAAAGCCGGTGGTACATGTTTCTGATGGATACTTACAGTTACTGTTATATTCCCATAATGGAGTACACCACATCTCATGGAACTGTTGATACTTGTAGAAAACATATACAAATGGGTGTATTATGTTTTTATTTTTTAAAAAAAAAAGATTGGTTCAGAAAATTTAATGATAAATCCTTAGATTTTTTATGGGACTGAGGTAATTAATTAGCACTCTAGTAGTGGAACTGCCACCCCCAAAGACTAGGGGGTTGATGAACCAAATTGAACGGGCTATACCCCTGGTTCAACGGGTCACTCATGGTCATAATTCAGTAAGGCTCTCACATTTTTTGTAATTTATGACCAATCTTATATTTACTTGTTGTATGCCTATTTACTAATTGTCAAACAATTCATGTTAAAAATGTCAAATTTATTAATTTGCTTGTTTGTTTATTTTATTGACTACATACAGTACTTGAAAACAATTGCAAAGTAGGGCCTATTTGTACAGCTAGTTGTACAAAAATATTTTTTATTTAAGTAGTCTCGTCTGGACTGAGTGATGTTAAATCCTTCATTTCTTAGGCCCTACACTAGAAGACCAAGGTTTCAGAGAATCCGAAAGGCCCAAAACGTCGCTTCCGGATTTTTTCGATATCAAAAAAGGGCAGATCCTTCTATCTATTTCCTATTTCATTCCCAATGCTGTCAATACAATTAAAATGCTTCACTTGGTCAAATTATTACCAAGTTGTGTGCACCACCAGAGATTAATTTAGGAATAATCTTTGATCAATTCATTGAGAGATTGTGAGACTTGGTAAAGCATTTGGCTCTGTTATATTAATCCCCAAAGGTTTCGGAAGATACGCAGTCTTACTGAGTTGTTCAACGTGCATGGTCTAATCAAGTTTATCCCTCAACCAGGAGCTAGCAATTTTTGAGTTACTTACACTACTAATTCAGGCACCTTTAACTGCGTTTCACTCGCTTTTGTTCTGTGATTTTTTATTGGCATTCCTAATTGGCCTAGCTAGATACATGCTTTCTTGATTCTTTCATGCTTTATTTTTCCCTTTTAAACAAAAAAAAAAAATTAAGCTTCATACCATTATGTTTCTCAATCGAAAAACTTTAAAATGGTTAAAATCGTCAAAATCATTGACTCTATTAATTGTGAATCCTTAACTTGATGACATGGCTACAATGCCACCTCATTAAGTAAATAGCTCAAAATTAATAGAGTTAATAAAAAAAATTTAAAAGAAACCTTTTAACTTTAGCTCAGTTTGTTTCACCAAAATGAATTTAAAAGACAATTTTCATAAAAACTCTCATGCTTTCAAGCTTGACTTGTCCACGGGCCGGCTCAACCCGGACCAGTACTTGAACACGAGTTTTTAGCCTTGGATTTTTCCGGTCAACTCAAGATATTAATATCTTAACAAAATAAATATTTTATTTAATTTTAGTTATGAAATATATTTATGAATATTAATATATTAATATAAACTTTTTTAATATTTTTATAATAAATTTAATTTAAATCAATGAAATGGGGCTGGCTTTTAGCAGTATTGACTAGGCACGACTCAACTCTAGATATTATTTTATTTAATTTTAATTTTAATATAGGTTCCGTTTGATAATCAAAAAATAATTTTATGAAAAAAACTTTTTTATGTAAAATATTTTAAAGATAAATTTAATATATTTTATTATTTAGATAACTTATCAAAAACATTTTTTATTATTTAAGTCATTTTTGTGAAAAATATTTTTCACTATTATTGTTGGAGTTAGTTAGGTGTTAAAATGATAAATAAGAATTAATTACAAAACAATGGTACTATATGATTCTCACTAATTTCGGATCAAAATTAAAAATGGAAATGTAAATGGACAAAATAAATAATTGTTGGTCCCAAAGATGTGTGCTAGAGGGCGGTGAATAGCACTTTCTAAATATCACTAAACTTAACTTTTAATTAGAAGCTAGTTAAAGGTCAATGATGAGAAGTTAAATACCTGATGAAAGAATGATATAAAGAAGAGTAAAATGAAAAATAAAAAAGGGTAGACAATGCATAAAGATTTATAGTGGTTCAATTTCTTTGACTTACATCCACTACCTTGATCTTTCAATCAAGGATTTTCAAACCAAATCATTAGAATTAATGGAACTCTCAAGCTTTCACCAAGCTTTTACAATAGTTTTTCACAAGCTCAGCCACAGTCTTTAACAATGGTTTTTCCCGAGATCAATCAAAACCTAAATATAACTTTTCCTAGGCAAAGTTAAAACCTATAATACCAATCAAGCTAACCCAAGTTTGATTAATTCTCTTAGAGTGACTCGCACACTCTAAGTAATCAAGAAATATAGATATAAAAAGGTACCTATGATCACTAACTTTATCTGAATGGTGCAAGATGAAGTGGTAAACTCTATTACAAAGATTAGAGTGAAAAGCAAGAAAAGTTGAGAGAATTTTTGCTATTTTTGAGCTCTTTTTTATCTTGGAAGCATCTTGTCTTCTTTTTAGTCATTGAGGATGTCTTTTATACTTGAAAAACTAACTCTGATAGATATTGACAATTTCAAACCATTGGAAACAATTTAGAGTCTATTCTAGCCATTAGTTTGTCTTCAAGCATTCAATTTCAAATTCTCAGACAATGTACTCTTAGTTGACTAATCATAATTCTTAGTCGATTAAGTATTCTCTGTCTTGTAATTAAATTCTTTAGCAGTGAGCTCTTAGCTAACTAACAATGCTTCTTAGTCGATTAAGTCTTCTTTGTCTCACAATATATTTTACTCTGTTAATCAATTAAGTAAGATTTTAACCAATTAAGAGCTTACTGTCTTTAAAATAGTCAATTTCACCTTTGGACTTTAGCTGACTAACACTCTTTGGTTCTCCAACTAAAAGGCTTTTGTTTGTGGCTCATTTGTAACTTCTTATTCTAATAAGTTTTGATATTTGCTTTTCAATGATTAATTTATTATTAACATACATTTTCATCCTGCACACTCAAATAGTATAGTTAGACATTAATGAATGAAAATGTTGTATTATCATCAAATAGTTATAGAGCCAACAATAATAATATTGTTCAAAGCATTTAGCCTCATATCTATGATGAAAGTAAACTCCAAATTTTGAAAATTTTTCCATTTCATCATTTTTTTTTACCATAACATTATAAAAATATCAATATTTTATAAATTGTGTAAAATATCCAAAATTTATATTTATAAATGTGTTTCCATGCAGATGAATGAAATATTTTTATTATAATTATTAGTAAGATTTATTCAATTTACATTGAATGATTTCATTAAAAATATTTTTTAATATTTTAATAATATTGAATAATTTAAATATTACTATTTTTAGTTAAAAATTTTTTTAGTTAAATACTAATTTATTTTTTAATATTTTAAGTGAAATATTAATATTTTTAATATTTTTTAATATTTTGAGTTAAATATTAATATTCATCAAACTTATAATATTAAGTTTAGTATAAGAGTGTAGTTCTAGTTCTTCGAAAAATGTTTTATGCCTTTCAAGGGAATAAGAAATTTTAGGTGATCAATTTGTAGTTTTTACTGATCCATAAAATATTTTACATTTGGAATAAATTTTTTATTTTCCAAACAAATATAAATTTTTCAAAAAATATTTTACGTCAAAACAAACAAACCCATATATCTAAGATATTTTAGTACTTAATAACAAATTAACTGGAGAGACTTGGTGAGTCAAGCTTATCCTCGAGCTCATGTTTTAGAGTTGTAAACCAGATCCAATTCAGTCCAACGCATGGACACCTTTAATTGAAATTATACGTAGATAGTTCATTTTAAAGATAATGTTTGCATTATTGATACTAGGTTAACTTAATAATGATGTTAATTTAAAAAATAAAAAAATTATAAAATCATTTAGATGATAAAAAATATTTTTCATAATGATATTCAAATAACAGAAAATATCAATTTTTTTAAAAAATAAATTGAAAGTTCATTTCTATGAAACAAATACAGCCATAGTATAGAGACTAATTAGGGACTTTGAGAATAAGTTTCTTATTCCACAGCCTTCTAACACTATTCCTTAGCCGATGCAACAATCAAATAGCTTTCAATGGCAAATGAAACATTTGAATTGTGTTTTTCTCTTTTAATTCGAGACCTTTTCTTTTGTAAGAGAGATATAGCAACCAAGGAAGGTCATCCTTTGGGTTGGCATAATATTTTTCCTTAGTCCTATAAATATTGTTCTAATTTAACTTTTTTCAGTCAAAAATTTTCAACTTTAACCTTGATTATTGTAAATGCTTGAATTTTAACAATTACAATTTCGATTACTTCTTTAGTCATAATTTTGAAAAAAGTATTTTCTAAAAAAGCAATTAATAATGATTTAAAAATAAAAATTTAAAAAAAAAACTAAAAAAGTGAAATTTGTAAATATTAATTATGGAAAAAAAGAAATGGACCCCTTTCAGTGAAGCTTTTTCAGAGAAGAAGGAGAACATGACGACCTAAATTATAATTTCTCTTGGCCCTCCGATCAACCACCAACTAGACAATGCTCCACTTGATGCAGGGACAGAAAAGGGGAAAGGAAAATGTTGGTCATGATTTGCCATATGTCAAAATCAAAGAGACAACGACTGATGAACAGATTTGATGGAACTCCCAAACTAGTCCATTATTTGTCAATAAGCGAATATTTGGGTTGAAACATTGTGCCTGAAACATGTCATTAAAGGTGCTTAATAATCAATTTGACTAATCTCCTGTTTTGACTCTGATAGTAACACTTATCTATCTCAGGAGAAGTCCGGTTCTCTGCAACTCCAAATAAAGTAGACAATAAGAGATAATTTCACTCATGTTATAATTTTTTTCATTTTAATTTATCTAAAATTTGAAGTCAAAATTTTTAAAATAAAATTTCAAATTTTAATTGCTACAATATCCCTTAACCAAATTGGTCAAATTCCATTTATAACCTTTGTGATTTCAATTTTTTTCGTATAGCAATTTGTAATTTTTTTTCAATTAAAATTATGTGAATATCATTTTTCTTTATTAACATTTTATTGATAATTTCTGTTCTCGTAAGTGATTTAATTGTTAATTGTGTCGTAAAATTTTTTAAAAAAATTCAATTCAAAATTAGTCTATTTATTCATATTTAAAGATATTTTTACAAAATTAATAATTAAATTTTTCACGAGAATAAAAATTATTCATAAATTATTAATTAAAACCATAAAATGTGTACGTGGAGCTTATCAAATCAAAACTTTGATGTTTGAATTTAAACTTCCAAGTTTGTTAAATTTAATTTCTTTCAACCACCACATGGGCTGTTCATATCAGACTAGAACATAATAGCGCGACCTTTTACTTGATGTTTGAAGTCAAAGTTTGAACCGAGTTTAAGGGATCTACAGCTCATATAGTGATGTACTCAAAGCCTTTTGTGGTCACATTCCCAGAAGTCGACTGCACAGATTAAAAGGTGGTTTACATATTTTTTATCATCTCAAGCTCTAGTCGATCGCGTCCTAAGTGATCATCCGAATTAATTCAAATATTTATCTCAGTTTCTCTCTGATTGTTGAGTGAAAAATTACTCCTTAGAAAACCATACAGAGTAGGGAGCAAATTAAACACTAATAATATAGGCAAGGAAAAAAAAACAAAAAAGTCATTTGACGAAAAAACCTCCATATACTCCCAAAACTTACGATCAACAATATTTAAAGTTTACTCATACTCAGAATCCAATCTTATTTTCAAAAAATATATATTCCCTTACAATTTCATTATACATTTCTTTTCTCTTTTCACAAACACACACGTGAGAATATATATATATATATATATATATATATTCACCCTACTTAATTTACCCACTTAAACTAAACCAAAGGAGAAAAAAAAAGTATATTAAGTACTTAGTTAATAGAAAAAAAAACACATGAAATGCGAAATTTAGGGCCTGGTTAGCACGGCTTGAGCTTCTATTATGAGAAAAGTGGCTCCGAAACTGTATACAAAAAAGCTAAAATAGTGTTTGACAAAACTTAACGTAGAAATATTGCAAGATGTAAAAATTTATTTAATAATATTTTTATTTATTTTTAATAAATATAAAAAATATACAACTCAATTTTATTAAATCAAATCATAAGTTTTAAAATGAAAAAAATAAATTAAATATTTTTTATTCATTTAAAAAAAATAAATAAATAAAATCAGGAGCTAAAATTAAACAAATAAAAAAGATATAGAGAAAAAAATATAATTTTTATTAGAATTTTTTTAATTATTAAAGAGTAAAGTAAAAACGTAAACATATATTATTAAATATTCGTTACTATATACTAGCAATTTAGCACTTTTAGAAGAAATTTTGATTTAGTATCTATCTGGATTGATTTTTTTTTTTCACCTTATCTACCTGTTAAAAGTAAAAGTTGGACCAAAATAGAATTTTGAAAAACTCTTTAAAAAATAGTTTTTTTTTAAAAAAACAAAATCTAAAAAAGAAAGAGTTTCATGTAAAGCTCCAAGAGTTTTCTCTTCTCTTCTTCCAACGACACTTAGCTTTTCAAGAGAATTTTTTTTTTTGTTTCAAAAATGTCCTTATCTATTAAAAATAATCTCAATATTACTCTCTTAAAAAAATAAACTTTTTTTTATGATTGATTATTAATCATAAACTTTATGTTATATAAAAATGCTTTTTATATTTTCAAAATTTTGTTTTAAATAGATAAAAAGTTAAGTTAACTTTTTTCCATTGTGAACAAAAGAACAAAAGAATTTGTGATTAATATAAAGTTATTTATTAAATATCTTTTATAGTAATTTTAATCAAAATTAAAGTTTATATAAGTTAATTCGTCAAACAGCATATCTATAAGAACAATATAAAAATAAATTTGACAAACAAGTTTAACTTAATTTTAAAAATTATTATTTTTTATAAAAACTTAGTATTAACTTTTAAATTAAAAAAAAAACAATCAAACTCTTATAACTTTATCTAAAAGCTCAAATGAGCATTTCATAAACCAAAAATTTTAAAATTTCAAGAATCAGACACCTAAGTTTTACTTTTGTTATAGAAAAACTGTTTCATAAGCAGACCAAAACACCCACTTAATCTTATTGATTGCTTCTAACAAGAAAAAATCTTCTTCCACATATATAGTATACAAGGACTCCACGTGCAAAATTAAAACATGTGATGGTGCGAACGAAGCAGACAATTGCTTAGTCAAGAGTTTAATGGCCGGCAATGATGCATGAATGAAATTATATTTAAATGTTCAGCTTCACATTTTTGTTTTTATTTTATGTTCCAGCCGCTCATAAAAACCAATAATATTATATATATGCACCACTTTGAGCTTCCAAGAGAAGAAAAAATCTGCTTTGTAATTAAGCATCATGAGAAAAACCCTACTTCCTTCTGGAAAAGCCGCTGTAAAGTTAACGGTAGAAAAATGAGTTTGAGATCCGGAGAGAATGTCACTAATTTTCACACGTAAAAGTCGTTCCTGAAAAGAATGGTGTGATGTTGTTTTCTGTGGATTCTGGCCAAGTGACAAGCATTGCTTAAAACCCTTTTTCATTGATAGATGCCAAACTTACCGGGCTTACAGTTTGATTATTCGATTGGCCATTTCATTCAAATACTACCAATTAGCATCAAAGTCTGACGAATATACATAAATATATATATATATATATATACATATGTGCTAACCCTGAAATTTAAATCAAAGGAGGAGTGATTAGATGACAACATGCTGCGAATTTTCCTTCTTCCACAATAACATAAGTGCATTTACTTCGAACTCCATCATTGATTGAGCAATTTTCTGTCGAGATGAAACGAAGCTACAAATGCTAGGAGACATCTAGCCTTATCGGCTAGAAGATTAACATCCGAGAAATTTCAAATCAAACTCCACTACTATCATGTTTCAAATTCATCAACTGCAGGATATGGATAATCGTTCCTATATGGCAAAGGTGTCCATGAGCCTAGGCTTGACTTTAAGATGTTATTTAAATAATAAATAATTATTTTATTAAATTTTAATTTTAAAATTTGTTTTAAATAAAATCCTGTAATATATAAATATAATTAAATGCCCAATTTGAGTCGAACTCAATCTTAATCTTAAGTTTTAAAGATGTTAACCGAACACGATCCACTTCAACCCAACTCATGAATAACTCTACATTTGTCTATTTTCCTTTAAAAAAAATTGCAGGCTTTCAAAAGAAAACTTGAATTTACCCTATATAAATAGGATGTCTTGGAATTCTTGGGATATATCATTTTTGCTAGGCACTAAGGTTGCAAAAGTTTTTTTTTTTCATGTTTATTTGTTCTTTTTTCTTTTTATCTCTCCTCCATTTCTCATTTTCACTCATGCCTCTAACCTAAAGAAAAAAATCGCTCCTAGCTAATGGTTTGCATGTTAGTCATGTCATAAATCTCATATCAATAAGAGATTATGTTACGAACCCATATTTTCAATTCAAAAGACATACTTATCCAGTGGAGGAAGACTCTTGTTTATAAACCCAAAACCCATTACATCTTTTATTGATATAAGATTTGTGACATTTTACTCTACCTAATTGTGCAATGCTCTTGTTGCACTGGCTATTTCACTATAGAGGAATGGGATCCAACTTGTTCTAAACCTACTTTGACCTTAATATCTCTCATGGTGGGTCTCATATTAGAGAAAAGTAGAGTAAGCTCTAATACCACTTGTCACGAGCCCACATTTCCAACCTAAAAGACATACCTATTAAATGGAGAAAGACCTTCACTTATAAGCTCAAAACCTATCTCATTTCTTACTAATGTAGGATCCATAACATTATACTTTAACTAATTATGTAATTTCATCGTTGCACTAACTCTTTTCACCTATAATGGAGAAGGATCCATCTTGGTTTGGACCTACTTCGACCCTAATATCTGTCATACTACATTAAGAAAAAGTTAGGTAGGCTCCAATACAACTTGTCATGGACCTGCATTTCCAACTCAAAAGACATACTTATTAGGTAGAAAAAGACCTTACTTATAGGCCCAAGACTCATCTCATTTTTTATTGATATAGGAACCGTGACATTCTATCCCACCCAATTGTGCAATGCGCTCATTGCACTAGTCTTTCATCCGTAAAAGAAAGGTATCTATCTTGGTTCAAGTTTACCTTGATTTTAGTATCTCTCTTAAGGAGTCTCACATTAGTGAAGAGTTGGCTATACTTTGATATAACTTGTTACAGGTTCACATTTCCAACCCAAAAGACATGTCTGTTAGGTGAAGGAAAACCTTTACTTAGAAGGTCAAGACCCATTCGATCTTTTATTAATGTGAGATCTGTAGCAATCGCACTAACCAATCTTTCTCCTTCTATTTCTTATTTCCTATTTTCTTTAATACTTTCTTTATTTCCTATTGATTAACCTTACTCTTTCTCTCTTTAATCGTGAAAACTTCTAAAATCAAACCTTAAATGGCCTCCCTCAAATGTTTTATTCATGAGGACTTTCATAGATCAATAATTTGAATTTGTTTCATTTTTTTATCTTGATTTATTCATTTTATGTTAGTTTGATAGGTGAGATTAGGATGTGGAAATGTAGAGATTTTTCTTGAAGGTGCTTTTGTTTAATACTATATTTTCATGCTAATCAATGAACATTAACGTTTTTGTTTTTTTGTTAATCTTATATTTAATTATGTTGTGATTTGCATATTTGAATTATGCATTATGCAATTTTGTATTGGTTTATTTGGTATTGAATTCGATACTGTCATTCTATTGTTTCAAACTATTTGTATGAAGCTGAAAATATAGCAATATCTATGGATCAAGTAGTCTATACAATCAAGGCATGCCTAATCTTTTATTTATTTATTTTTGTGAAAATAATCTTTTATTGACAATATTGAATGTGCTTTATCGCTTTAATTTCAGTATTGAATTCAAATTTAATCGTCATGTCAATTGTTGGTTATATTTGATTTTTCATTACTTATTATATACTTTTGAAAAGTATATTTATTAATGTAAAAAATTCTTGCAAGTCAAGTGTGTGATTAATTTAGATTTAGTTATTTCTTGAACATCTGTTTAGTTTAGATGTTCATTTTTATTTTATTACTAACAAAAAAATATTTTCAAATTTGAAATATAAATATTTTTTAGCCATGTATATCTCTAATGTTGTATGTGTTTAACAGTTTGAAAGAGATTGAGATTAACTTGATTGTTATAAATTATTTTTTTAATTTTTTAATGTTAATTTAGCATGTGGTATACATGTTAGTTTAAAATTATTATAGTTTTGATTATGACAAAATGATTTAATTTGCTTGAATATTATTTGAGTGATCCTGGACAAGTTCGTGAAATGATTTAACTCTCATACATTTGTTCTTACATAGTTACAAGCTTAACTCTTGAAGTTGTGGAACTATATTTATAAGCTTGTATGACTTAGGTATATGAGTGCTTATGATTTCTATTCATTAAAGTCTAATTTAAAGATTAAAAGAAAATTTAGATACACTCATTAAGGGGGAGTTTTGAATATCATTTTTAATAATGACTAAAAGGGGAAGAAGGAAGACTAAGTTAAATAAAGTTTGATAGGTTTTTATGTTTAATTTATATATGTGATGCTTAGTTATGGTTTTGTTGAATATTATGTGCTAGTTATTATGGATATTCAATATCCCTTGCTTAGTTACTATAGATATTATATATATTGTTTAGTTACTGTAGATATTATAAATATTTTATTGCAAATCTTTAAAGAAAACTAGATGTATTAACTAAGGGGGAGCAATCCTCATTATGCACAAAGATTTAAAGTATTTATACTAAACATAGACATTGCACTTTTAATCTAAAAGTGTTTTGTCATCATCAAAAATAAAAGAGAAAGAATACCGATTCCATATGTTTTTTATGATAACAAAACGTCTCTCATTCTTTGATTTCTAACTTCACTTTTAAGTGTGCAGGATTGAGATTGAATCCCTTAATGAAAATGTTGTTTGAAAGGAAGTTAAAAAGCTTGCCATGATACTATAATGGTTAATCAGTTAAAAAGGGAAAAAAATGGATTAATGAAAACAGAACATTATTAACTAATTAACTTGAAACCTTAACTAGTTAAGGCAAATTTAAGCACTATATAAAAGCAACATAGAAAAGCCTTAATAAGTTAGCACCAAGCTTAACTGATTAAGAAGGTGCTGGAAGTTAAACACAGAAGCTTGCTAATAAGTTAATCAAAGGGGTTAACTAATTAAAGCTCAAGTCTGAAGTACTTAGAAGCACCAAAAATTCAAATTCAAAGTAATAATGATTGCTCAAAGACACCAAACCAAGAGATTTCAAGTTAGAGAATTCTTAATTGGTTGGAGCCTATTCCAATCGATTAAGGATCAAGAAAGAGAACCGTCAATTAGCTAAAGGGAGGACTAATCAATTAAAAGAAAAAAGCTAGTGAAGAACGCTACTTGAAAACAGAAGCTTTTAATCAATTAAAGCTACCATTAACTGGTTAACATAGTGAAACAAAGTACAAGCCAAAGAAGGCTTAATCGGTTAAAGCTTATCTTTAACCGATTAAAGGTTCATTGTTAATACATTTGAATTTAACCGCTAGAAGGTAAAATAACAGTTAGAAATTATCTCTAACAGCCACAATCAATCTCCCAAGTATTTAAAGCCTCTCTAATAGAAAAAAATGATAGAAAAAAGTTACCAAGAGTTTAAAAGAGCTTAGAAGAGCAAAAATCTTATCTTTTACACTTGTACTCCATTCCTATCTTTGTGAAAGTGTTTGAGTTAGAGCTTGTACAACTTAGAACAGTTAGGTGATCACTTGTACCTCATTTTATCTTTTATTTCTTATTTACTTAAAGTGTGCGAGATGCTCTCCAGGGTAATCTAAGCTAGGATAAATTTAGGACTTGTTGTTAAAGGGTTAAAGCTTGGGTTTGAAGCTAACTTTGTAGAAGTTTGGTAAAGGCTGTTAATTCTACTAGATCTAGTGAAGTTGGGTTGAAAATCCTTGATTAGGAAGATCAAGGTAATAAAAGTAGGTCAAGTGGACCGAACCACTATAAATATTGTGTTTTGTCCACTTTTCTTAACCTCTATTTACTTTGTGTTTGCTAAACTCAACAAGTCTTCAAACCATTCATCTTAAATCTTTCAAACAGATTTTAAATTTTAAAAGCTACCCTCAAAAATATTTTTAAGTGTTATTCATCCCTTTTTAGCACTCATTTTGGGACCAAAAATACATTTGAAAGATTGAAACTATAATTTCTTTGACCTTTACTATGATGATGTGAAATTGATATGGTTGTATCTCGAATTTTTTGTGAAACCAAGTTTAAATTCCTCCCTCTACTGAAGATAGTATTTTTTCCTTTCCTTTTTTTTTTTTTTGGAAAATGATCATAGATTTTAAAAGTGATAATTGATATAATTTTTGGTAAAATCAACAAAACATAATCATTCCATTAGTGACATCATATACAAATATGTGTGTACGTGTGTGTGTCTATATATATATATATATATATATATATATATCTCTCAACAAATTGGAATTCATTTGGCAACATATTTTTTTCCATTTCAATAATTCTTTTAGTTGCTTTGATAGGTGCAATTGTTGTGGCTCGTTGGCAATAAATCTTTCTAACTAGGAACAACAAGTAATCCAAACTCTTTTTTTATTTTATCGCATCTATACTTGAATTCTATTTGAAAGTTGTTCATGTATAAAATAGAAATTTATTTATTCGATATATTTCCAATATATTCTTTTGTTTCATACTTGTTATATTCTAGTCAATCAAATCAGTTGAATTATTCTTCATATTAAAAAGAATCGAAATTGATAAGGAATTGGTCAATGATGCTCGATTGTGTGCTTGTTTTGAGTGCCTATTTATTTTCTATTGATATTTATGGATTGATCACAAGATAGAGAATTATGAGTTAGAGTTTTTAGCTCTAGAGTTGGGCATTGTTTATTTAGGTTTTGCTAATAGGCTCAATTCGACTAATGATGATTTGGGCCAAACAGAGATTAATGGTTCTCTTAACACTCGATATTCTTTGGATTGTGAAATAAGTCCAGTAAGTGAATTCTCTAGGTTGTCTCGTCTAAAGTCAGATTCTATTTGGGGACTTCCATCCAAATTTCTCAATCCTAGAATACAATTCTGAATGGCAACAATCAACATAAGCCCATTAAGTTCGCTAATGGATCATTAAGGGGATACTCTAGTTATGATGATTCAATTTAGTTAATTGGAAAGAGGGATTGTTCAAATAAAAGTTTGATGGAAAATCAAAATTCTATGGAGAGAATTAATCTAAAAGAAGAGTTCACTAAGTTCAATCCATTTGGGAATGAAGCTATCTCCTCAAGTATATAAAAGATCAAAGGAGGTAGAAAGGGTTGAAAATTGAGAAGACAAGGTAAGAAAGGCAAAGTTAAAAAGAGAATTCAAAAAGGCATGGGTTTTGGGCAATGGCAAAAAGAGAGAGGAAAGAAGATGTTTGAGCTAAAATGCAAAGTCAACATTTAGGTTGAAGAAGAGCATACTGAACGTTTGGAAATTATGGTCAATGTGAAAATTTTTAGTCAAAAGAAGATGCAAAAAAAGTTCATACATGGTGAGCAAGGTACAATGATTTCCTTTTTAGTAGAAGATAGCAATAGGAAATGGACGAATCAGGTGGGGAATTTCTTGTCTCAACAAGATGCCATATTGGAGTTAAGTTGCACATCTTATGGTAAAGATTTTTCCTTTAGTCATCTTAACAATGATGGTATTAAATATGTACCAAATCTTGTATTGGCAATTATTGATAAAGAGCATGATTCTATTATTAATGGGAATGACAATTCAACTTATTTAGGAGTGATGACAGTTAATCTAAGCTGGGAATTAAGCCACGTTAGAGATGACTCTCAAGCTACTAAAAGCATTATAACCATATTTGTAGTCCGAAGAAGGTGCAAGGTTAGGAAAAACCTCAAAGTAGTGCTTAACGGGGAGGAAAAGTAATCTACATATTGAGTTTGATGATTCCTTGTCTTATGAGGATATTGTTAATAAAAAAAATGTCATTATCGAATAAAGTAATATCTCTTAAGAAGTTGTAGTCAATTTAGGTTTGGTATTTGAAGGGCACAATGGTTTGATTGTTAAGGAATTCATGAGGTTAGAAAATGAGAGTAAGGTGGAATGGTCCAAACTGGGATTGTTTACTTCAGGTGAGCTAATATTGAATCAATGATTTTTCTAACATGGAATATCAGAGGTCTTGGAAGAGGGAAAAAAAAAGAGTAGTCAAAAAACTATTCACTAGATCAAAGGCAGATGTTATGTTTCTTTAAGAAACCAAGTTACGCAAAACTATTAGGAATGGTTGTAGAATTTTGATTGGCAATGCAAGTTTCAAATATGAGCAAGTAGTTTCAGAAGCCATTGTTGATGGTTTAATTATCATTTAGAGAGATTTTCTTTTTTTGTTATGGAACCTTGTATTATTAGAAAGAATTTTATTTTGTTGATTGGCAAATTAAGGAATAGGTACAAAAGCTAAGGATTGGGGAATATTTATACTTATAATGGGGAAAGTTCAAGGAATGTGATATGGAAGGAATTAGCAAGCATTATCAACTCTTTTAGGGTCCTTTGGTGTATCAATGGTGATTTTAATGCTAAAGCTAAAGGTGAAGAAAGGTTTGGGACTTTTGATGATAGACAGAGTATTGGAAAATTCATGGAGATCATCAATTGCACTCAGCTTATTAACCTTTTCATGATTGGTAGTTGATTTATTTGAGGGAATTGTAGAGAGGAGGCATCATAGAATAAAATTGAAAGATTTCTCATCGTTACTGATTTTCTTGATTAGCAGAATAATATGCTCCCAAAATGTTTCCCGAATTTTATTTCAAATCATAATCATGTTTTTTTATCCAGTGGCAAGTTTGATTGAGGTCTAAAGCCCTCTAAATGATTCAATCATTGGTTAAAGAAAAGTGAATTTCAAAAGGTGTTTAAAGAGGCATAGAAGTCTAATGTTGGTACTGGTTCGGCAAAGAGTGGACTCAAGCACAGATTGCATAATATTGAGAACTATCTTATGATGGTCCATGGTCACTTACATTGGTATGTTGTTTTATTTTCTCCCAGCCACTAAGAGAGTGACCGTAGCTAACTAAAAGGATGTCATTGTGTGAAGGTCTTTTTGATCAAAGGGATGTTGTGTCTATCACCTATTTGTTTCAAAAAAACATTGGAGGTGGATAAGAAATGAAGTTACGAAATTTATGGGGGATTGTTTTGTTCATGGAAAACATCAATAAATCTTTCATTACCTTAATTCTTAAGATTGACAATTCGAAAGAGCTCCAGGATTTCATACCTATCAACCACGTCATCAGCATTTACAAGATTGTCATAAAGGTTTTTGTTAATAAATTAAGAGTTGTAATTTGGGACGTTGTGGGGGTAGAATCAATTTGCTTTCATTAGTGGTCGAAAAATCCTTAAGCCCTTATTGCTAACGAAGTTGTCGATAACCTTTGTAAAAGTAATTAAAAAAGTGTGATCTTTAAAACTAATTTTGAAAAAACTTCTATTTCGATTTTAGTAAATGGCACTCTAACGAGACAAATCAAGATGGGAAGAGGTCTCCGACAAGGCTATCCACTCTTGCCATGTTTTTCTAATTTGGTTGTTAAAAATTGAAGGGTACTTAAGGTCCTTTCCTTGGAGTGAAGTTTGGAAGAAACAATATGATGATTACCCATTTGCAATATGTAGATGACACCCTTATTTCTTATAATAATAAGATTAAAGACCTTCTAAATGTCAAAAAAGTGTTAAGATGCTTCCAAATCATTGTTGGCATTAAAATCAATTTTCTAAAAAGTGTGCTCTATAGAGTCGAGATAAAGGAGAATACTTTAAATTAATGAGTTGAGTTGATTTCACTGTTAAGAATTTGAGAATATGATACCTTGGAAAGCAAGTATATTCTCATGTTTAATTTCATTTAATTTTTTTGTAATAAAAGTACATTTTGATAATAAGACGAAAAGTTTGTTTTAAATAAGCAATCATTATCTAATTATTACGGAACCTTGATTCTATTGAGATATTATAATACATTTGTATGAAGAGCCATATATAGGAGACATGTATTTTAATTGAATCTAAAAATTGCTCACAACCATATAATAGAACTAGTCACTTTATTGTGTTAAGGCTATAATGTCTAGATTACTTCCAATGAAAAAAATGTAATTCACTTCAAGGAAATGACGAGTCTTAAATCATTAGAATGGTTGATTTCGAGTAATGATACTACAACATGAATTAAAATCATGTGAGAATCAAATTTACGTTTAATTGTTGCTTAAATCTTGATCTTACATTTATGCATTTGTTTATAGTAAAACCGAAATCTTGATAGATAGTGGACTCGTGTTTTATCTCCTTATAATATTTGATATACCATGGGCATGATCATCGTAAAGAGTTGATTTAGACTTAGTATGTTGGGATTATAATTGAGATGCATGTTCGGGAACATGTATCCAAATAGTGGAATTCATAGCATTAACATCACTTTTAGTGATTTCAGGAAGATTAGTAATTAATTTAGGCCCAGTAAATTGATGGATTAGCTACCCATCAAATCTTGGTACTCAAAAGATTAGATCTAGAGTATTAGATCACTAATTGGATGAAATTTGAGACTAAGGGACAAAATTGACATAAAGGGTAAAATGGTAATTTCACCTTTTATCATTAGATGGTTATGAGATTTCACAATATAAAGCTTGCAATTGGGTAACCAATAATTAATATCAAATATTGCATGATTTCTTGTAATTATAGTTAATCTAAAAGTGCAACCATGAATCTATGGTAGAGTAATTTCATAGTTAATAAGCTTGAATTATCTTAATGAGATTAAGAATAATTCTAAGTTTATTGGAGCTTGGAATATCTATGTCCAAATAGATTCCCCACTTAGTTTGGTAGAATTCAATTTGTTTAAGTTGGAATGCATGTTTTATTTGATTAATTAAATTGTTTACAAAAATGACAGCTTTTACATGTTTTGTCCTAATTTAGACAAGAAAACATATTATGTCTTAGTTTAGACAACAAAACATGTTTTATCTTAATTTAGATAAGAAAACATGTTTTGTCTTAATTTAGACAAGAAAACAACTTTGTCTTAATTTAAACAAGAAAACATGTTTTTCTTAGTTTAAAACAAGTAACAATATTTTGCCTTAATATAGACAAGAAAACATATTTATCTCAATACAGACAATATAATATGTTTTGTCTTAATTAAAAACGAGTTGTCTTAAATTAAGATAATACTATGAGGATTCTTGCAAAATGAGTCAAGACATCCATGTTGATAAAAAGAGACTCCATGTTTGATTAGCACTCTTTTATTTGTTATTAATTCTTTTTAAATAAATATGGATAATAATAAAATAAGAGTTAATTTTCAACAAGGAGTTTTATTTTATTAAATAAAAATTATAAAATAAAATTATTTATTTTTTAATTTTAATTTTGATAATTATGGAGTTGTTTGATGCATCCATAACTCTAAATGGATGGTCAAGATTGACTTAAAAGTATTTGATTTTAATTAAACTTTTGAGGCAAGAGTTTTACTAAAATGAAAAGAGATTGGGAGGAAAAAAACGTATGTATCTCTCTCGAGAAAGTCTTTACAACCACTTATCTTTTCCTTCTCTTAACTTTGCCTCACTTCTCTTCTTCTCTCTTATTCTTGGTTGGTTTCTTGAAAAAAAAATAGCCATTAAATTTTAGGAAGAAAAGAGAGACAAATTGGTTGCCATCTTTTAGTCTAGCAATCCACACCTTGTCTACTTAAAGTTCAAGTTGAAAGCATTCTTGAAGAATAAGTGGTAAGTTTGTTTGGTTGAGAAATCAATTTGTGGTGTAGTAGTGAATTTACTACAATTCACTAGATGTTCGAAAATAAAAATCATGAAATAAAAGGTACGTTTATTTTACTTTAATAGATTTTTATTTTTTAGGATGCAATTATGTTACTTACAATATGAATGATGTGTTTCTTCACTTATGTAATTAGATTGCTTGCTTCCTTTATGAAAGAAAATTTTTGAAATCCATGCTTTAACAAACACATTAATCCATTTAGCTCTAACTCCATCAATTAGTATCAGAGCAAAGTTTATTGCAAGTTTTGTTTCCTATAGTTATTATGCAAGGATGGCATCTTTACATGTATTGAACTATCTTGATGTGATCAATGTATGGCTGTATATTATGATGCATGATTCAAGGTTTTATCCATATTAATTGTTCTAGAAATTTTACTTATAACTTTTTTTTTTCGCTATGTAACAAGTAGCCTATCATCATTATGTTTCCTTCTTAATTTTTTTATTTTTCCTTAGATTTATATAACTAGGAAAAGCCATGTAATTTTAATATTTACTGATGTATTTGGTAAATCCATGGAGCAAGAAGATGAAAGCCAAAAAGAATAAGGTAGTTAGTTAATATTTGGTCTCTTTATTTTTTTTTTATGACTATTAATATTTTTTTTTAAGAAAAATGAGTTTTTCTTATTTCAATTTTTTTAAGAAAAGAGTTTTTCTTAGATTAAAATTCTAGTTTTATAAAAAATATTTTTCTACTGGTCTTGCACCCCACAAAGTTGAGGTCTTATGTTGGTCAGTGCTTAAGGGAAGATTAGCTATCAAAATCAAACTTGTTAGAAAGGTTTCAATTTCATAAAATTCTACTTACTGTATTTTTTGTTGTAAGCAAATTGAAACTAGTTGTCAAGCCCTGTCTTATAATATGTTTGCCACGTCATTCATGTGCATAGTAATATATCTGCATATTTAGAAAGCCCCGAGAAATCGTTAAAAGACGATATTGCCCTTATGAAATAATTAAACCGATTTAAGCCTCGAACTAGTTCAAATAGGAAATCTAAGACGAAATTGAGAATTTTACAGTGCAAGAATGAGTTAAAATGATGATTTAGAGTTCGAGAATCAATTTGGAGTCAAACCGAAATTTTCGCTCTCTAGGGGCAAAATGGTCATTTTACCACCTAAAAATTTAATTTGGATATTTGATAAAATTTTTGACCAAGAATGATTATTTGAAGCATAATTTGAGGTGTAGAAGTGAAAATTTTAAATTCTGACATTTTTTCGGTATTTTTCGGAACATAGGGGTAAAATTGTAATTTTACCACTTCAAGGGCAAAATGGTAATTTTCCATCACCAAGACACTTTTCTAGCCATGGTCTTCCCTTAACTTTTGACTAATCTAGTGGTGGAGAATGAAAGTCAATTTTTAAAGCATAAAAAAAATGGACAAATAAGATTTTGACACATGGCAAGCTTTAAATATTTTAATATTTCCTTATTAAAATCTGCCCATTCTTTGTCCAAAAAAAAAAAAAATCTGCCCATTCTCTTCCATATCCATCCCAATATTCGGCCAAGACCAGAAAATAGAGAGAGAAAAAAAAACAAAACCCTAGGTGAGAAAACCTAAGAGAAAGTGTTGAAATTTCAAGAAAATTAAGGGAAAAAGGTAATATTTTTCTATTAAGCTTGAGTTCTCTTATTCTTAGGTATTTCTCCATGTTTTTCCATGCTTGAAATGCATCAATTCATGATTAATTCTTGGCTGGTTCAATGGGTTTAGAGAGAGAAAATTTTTGGATTAAATTGATTTTAATATATGTTAGTGTTTAATGTTAGTTTAACATGTTAGTAAACAAAACATGTAGAAAAGTATTCATCTTCCCCATTACCTAGCCCTAGCTGAATTTTCAAGTCAATGGTGAGGAAGAATGTGATGTTATTTTAGGTTATTTGATTATGAAATCATGGTTTTTGAGATGGAAATTAATGAATTATGGAAAGAAAATCAAGTAGGAAAAATCGTGACAATGATGCATCATTTTGGTCGAATTTTTCCAAGAAGGAATGTGAATGTGGCTTTGCTGATTTTTGGGTTATTTGGCTGGACATTGGTGATTTGAATTGTTAGAAAAGAAATAGGACAATTTGGAGCTAAATCGGACGAATTGGCCGATTTATCGAGTAATGGGTCAAATTAAATCAATACCGCATTTAGACAATATTCGCGTATTTTGCATTCCATATCATGCATTAGAATAGGGTCTAAATTAGTTTATTTCGACCTAGCATCAATGTAGTAAATTCCTCGATTTTTGGTATTGTGTCAAGGTGGAGAGACATCTGATAAAGGCAAGGAGATAGCACCAGAGGATCATTAGACTGTGTGCTTCAAAAATCCAAACTTTGGACATTGTGAGTAAGCTTATCATTACCTTAATTATATAAGGTAGTTTTATCTGATTTAATGAATTCTATGGAAAATGGGTCTTGAAATGTACATTTTATGTTTTATAAACAAATATGCATAAATGATATAATTTTATAAATTGTTTGGAAAATAAACAACGATTTTTAAATAGAGTACTTGGAGACTATCACTTGATATATTTGTATTGTAAACTGTGACTTGAAATTGAATGGCTCATGGAATTGCTGGCATAAATGACTGATTGATAATTGTGTTATTGAGAAATATACAAATTGTTTTGGTTACCCATGCAGGCTGGATAATATTGTTCAAGCCATGTTATGCTGACGAAATTTTATTAATTATGATGGGTTAATTAGCTTACTGCAGTGGGCGGGTTCCGTGGACCAGCCTATTAGAGGGACATGGTAACCCTGTTATATTATACCTCAGTATGAGAGGCGCAGAGGGTAACTCTTGAGATATGGTTAGAGTTCACATCACGCCCAACCACCACGTGAGGGTGAACTCCACTAACGCCAAGGAACGGCTGCGTTTTCAAAACGAAAACCTGTTTTATACTTATATACAATTTTTAAACAGCCTTGGCGGTCTTGGTAGGATGCCTCGGTCAAGGTATCCTCAAGAATGGGTTTATGGCACTAGCTTAGTTTTATGAGATTCATGAGCCATGCTAATTATTTGAGTGAAATGGATTTATTTTATTTGGTTGAAATGTTGTGAACCATGGTATAATAATTTATTTTAAATGTCTCCAATTACTCAACTTTAGATATTTTAGGTAATGTTTGTTTACTCACTGAGATTATATATAATCTCACCCCCTCTTCCTATCCATTTCAGGCTCAGAGTAGCTTGTAGATAATCGAAAATCGTCGAGGATTACAGTTGGCCATACTACTTCAAAAACCCGTAGGTTCACTGCTTTTGAGTACTTTTTCATTTGGGGGCCCACGTGTTGCTGTAAATGAAAGTTTATATCCTGGTTATCTATAACAATGTATGAAGTAATTTATTTTGCTTTTACGCTGTAAAAATTGTCTATGGATATTCCTATAAAAATTGTTTTACAAGAAAATAGAATATTTTAACGAATATTTTTTATTTTATTCAAATAGTTGTAATTTCCCTTCAAACGAACGTTTTAGACACCGAATTTTATTTTTGATCATGAAATATGTGTTTTCTAAATATATATTATATTTCTAATTGATTTTGAAATTTTTGTTGAAAAATGACTAAAATACCCCTGTGTGGTAAAAATTTCTTTTTGATTGTTTTCGAATCAGAAATGGTTCATATTTCTTTAAAACATGATTTTATTGACTAATACTCACAGGGGAAGTAGAAAAACTGATACGTAAGCCTTGCGGGGTCTCGATTGGTATCCCAAGAAATGGATGTCTATCGGGGCGTCGCGGCGGTTGTCACGGACTCGAAGTTAGTACCGGGTCGTGACACTAGTGACGCTCTATTTTTCACTTGTGAGGAAAGTTGGGCTATTTGGATGGATTAAGTTCACAAGTGGGGATTGAATTGGACTTCTCCTAGAATTGCTTGGAAGTTTTTATATGCATGGATTGACGTGTAACTTTATATTGATCATTCTAAAATGTAGAGACTAGTTGTTTTCAATATTATTTGGTTGTTGTGGCTTCATAAAAACGATATGGTTTTAATGGAAAAAAATGGAACAATTTTCAATTAATGGATATTGTTAATACTAGAATTGCTTGGTGGATTAAAGCAAAGTCGAGTGAAAACCAATTGTTAGTTTTTGACTTTTACATATTTCCAAAGCTTGGTATTGTCAAGTGTGCCTCTAAATTTGCTAAGAAAGTTGTTGAGTGGATTCACCTTGAACCTAATCAGTTAAAATTTAACTCCGATAGGGTGACAAGAAGGTTATACGGGTGACATCAGAATTGGAGGTGTTCTCAGAGATTCTAATGGTAATATTAAGATGCAATTTCAAATTGTCTAGATGGGGTGATGCAAAATAAGCAAAAATTAAAGTTGTTAGAAAAATATTTCTCTTTTTCACTATTTCTAATTAGGTTGGGATCTTTGATCTGGTCATCAAAAGTGACTCTATGAACATTGTCAAATGGACTTTGCATCCTAATAAAGCCTTCTAGAATCTTGGAAACATCACTTAGCAAACTAAAAAGTTAAAACTTAAGTCAATAAATGAAGTATTAATCATTTTCCAAAGTCGAGTAATGACATTACAAACAAGCTCACCAAATAAGGTGTAAGTAAAGTTGAGAATATGTTGGTTGTCAAACCTAAATTTGTTGTTTTGTGAGGTTTCTAATTTTTGTTACTTCTCTGATTTTGGTTTGATGATTTTTTGCCACCTCTCTATTTTGGATCTTCTTCTTTTGAAATTGCTTAGTGCATCATGGTTTTTCCTCTTCCATTGATATGTCTCTTTATTTTCTACTCAATTGTGCTTGTGGAAACCTTTGTTGTTGTCATCTACGACCATTTGATTTATGTTTATCGTTAGTAGGAAGAACATGGTTCTTTTTCTTGCTTTTTTGTTGACCTTTTGCTACTATTAGATTCTTTTACTGTTCAGCTTTCTTGAAAAATCCTTTTTTGTTGGTTTTGTTGATGCGACTACTGCTATTTATGCTTTTTATTCTACTTTGCGAATGTTTTGTTGATATTTGTGTTGTCACTAGTTGCTTGACTTCATCATCTTTAGGTGGTCTCCACTTTGGTGCTCTTTTGCATTGTTGTGAATTTGTTCATGAATACGTTTTTGTATAGTTTGATTCCCTAAGTTTTGTTTTTTGTCTTCAATTATTTCTTGCCTTTTTTTTCTATTTTATTGAATGAGGGGTCCATCTCTTTGGTTGTATCTTTTTTTTTTTTTTGCTTCCCAAATGATGGTCTTTTACTTTGTATAGCTTCCCAAGGAAACACTTTATTCCTTTGTTGATTAATGAATCTTTATCTTTAAAGAAAAAAAAAAGCCTTTCAGGTTCTTCTGTACACACCTTTTCATCTAGTTCATCTTTCAAAAATGCAATTTTCACATTCATTTGATGAATTACTAACTTATAGATTGAAGTCACTGCAATATGCATTGTAATTGTAGCAATTCTTGCATTTGATGCATATATATATATATATATATATCAAAATAATTAATTCCATATTTTAGTCATAAACTAATCTATAGTGAAAACAATTTTTTCACTTTTTCTTTTTGCAACCATTTAGTTTGCAATCAAGAGGTAAGGTTAATTGAATCCAAGTGCTATTACTCATGATTTAATCCATTTCATCATTGATAACATCTTTCTAGAATTACACATTTTAAGGTTTCATTGACTCATCAAATATAGTAGGATCACATTTTGAATTGTGATGAAATTGACAAGTTTATTTGCAACATCTATGAAACGTCAACTTTAACTTAAGGTTAGAAACACAACTTTGTTTACTAAGCTATTAATTTAATGTTTCAGCTTGAGAGTTTTCAACATTTACAACTTAAAAATTCATGTTTTGTTAACCTAATGAGTTTACTTGAAAACTAAGACCTAGAAAGGGTCAAATGACCTAATTTTAACTCAAAAGTAGCATTTTGTGTTGTGTGTATCAACAACTATTAATGAGGTATCTATACTTAAACCTAGAAAAGCCTTCTAATTAATGAAGTGTCGATACCTTACAAACAGGTATCAATACCTCTAAACCCAAAAATAAAGTATCGATATCTATTAACCTAAACCTCTAGAAACTTTCCCTAAATCTTTTTACCCTTTTTCTTACTACTCTCAACCTTTGTTTTCTCTTTTTTCTCTCTACACTTTTTCTCATCTTTCTAAAGCATTTCAAACCATATAAAATCATATTTGAGTTCAAATTTTCGTTTAAGGACTCTTAAAGGTAAGGTTTCACCACCCTAAACATTTAATCTTATAGTTTTGATTTTCAAAATTTATGGTTTTTTAAAAATCCATTTCTCTCTTTAAAATTTAGGTTTTTAATAGGTTTTAATTATCTTAAGCTCACCAAGGTTACTATGAACCCTAAATAGTTGAAGTATAAACTCATAGTTAGGTTAGATTTTAGCTACTGATTTTAGATTAGAGAATGATTAAAGGAAATTTATGATAGGATAAATGGGTATTTATGAAAGTTTTGGCTAGAAACAAAGGTATTAATGATGGAATATACATTGATAGGTGTTATTGGAAGAGATAGTAGTATGGAAAGGTCGAGTTCGTTGTCGAAAGAAGCTAAAAGGAAAAGCACACTTGGAATAGGTAAGTAGATATGATGTTTTTAATTTTTTTTGATATAATTAAGCATGCCTTATCTATGTTTCATATAAAAATATGATTTCGATGAAGCATGATTTTGTGAAAAGATTTGATGAAAGACATGTATATGACATGTAAATATGCCTATAATGTATTTAGTTTTGTGCATGGGGAATAAGCACTTTGAATGTTTTGATATCTTAAAATTCTGAATCTGTTTGTGAATTAATGGTATGTTAGAAATTTGAAATGAATATATTGAACTATGTTTTAAAAGGACCTTAACATAAGGCAACTTAATCTGATAAGTTAGATTGAGTTGATGACATTTTAGGAATCATGTTTCAACATTTTGATTTTATAGGTGAACAATTTCACCCTCTACTTTCAATTATAAAGATTTGAATGAAATCTAATTAGTTGAGCCTATTAAGTTAAGGACTTGTAGTTGGTGACAGTAGACACTAGCCATTATACACAATGATCTATATTATTATAGTCAATGGCTTTATGCACCAGACCATATAGGTGTGATGACACCTTTTGTATGTTCCAAATAATGGAAACAATACCCTATTTTCTATTTATTTGAAAGTCGGTGGCTATATGCATCGAACTATATATTCGTGTTTCGACACTTTTTTGTTGTCCAAATAGTGAGGATGATACCTTATCCTCTGTTTTTGTTAGTTCTTTTCAAGTTAGTGCTCCACAAATGTATGAGTTTTGATCAATCATGTTTAAGACATGAAAATATGAAGTTGTGACTTTGATATAGATGTTGAATTTTGGTTTTATATGTTTTGATTATAGGTTTGAAGTAGAAAGATTAATTTTTGGGCTGAAATCTAGAAATTTAATAAGGAGGTTTTGATACTTATTCTTCAAAACTTTCCAAAATTGTTTTTTGTTTGAAAATATTGATAGTTGAAAGTCGGTAAGCATTTTATGTTAAAAGCATCGATACTTTTAGCATAAGTATCAATACCTTGTGTCTAGAAAGTTCTAAAAAACATTCTGTTTAAGAAAATATTGATACCATGAAAAAAAGTATCGATACTTAAAACTTATTTGTGGATTTTTTTTACTCTTTTAAAATGACTTTGAGATGTGTTTGACTTTGTTAATTCCAAGGAAATTTTTAAAGATTTTGTACACATTTGAAATATTCTGATCTACGTTGGATTTTGTTTGAAAAAAAAATGAGATTATTAAGAATTTGAGATTTAAGCATTCTTTACATTTTTTTAAAAAATATATATTTCCATGAACATTTTTCCTTTTATATTGTTCCCCTTCCTCATATCTGCTCATGGAGATGTTTATAACTTACACACGTAAGTTGCATATGTTGTTTCAAATCAATAGACTGTCAAGCTCATTGACCTTTGGAAATAACTACTTTTGTCTTATGGTAAGTGGTATAAAGGCATTTGGTAGACGTCACTTCTTTTATTTTGAGTTGTACTCCGTTGTCCATATTGTCTGTCTATTTACTTGCTTTTAGTACTTTGTTTTATACTTATAATAAGTATTAATACTTTCTAATTTGGCCATGAAATGGCCCATGATTTTACTTGTTTAAAAAGGTTTATTTCCATTTGGAATATTGAGTATGGAATAGTGCATCCAAACTCTAGTGGTTTTACATATATATATATATATATATATGTAGACATATATGGAGATGCGTCCCATGGTTTTACACTTGATTTTCTATTTCTATCTGTTATTTCGAGGCTTGCTCGAATCGAGTGGATTCTTCTCTTTATGCCCTTATAGTGGTTATGATCTCGAAATTCAGATGTGACAACATATCTTGTTCCTTTGAAAAAAATAAAAAAATTTGAACCAAATATTCTTTCCTAACTCTTTTACTATTTCTAAAAACAAGGGTTTCATTCTCTTGAATTTTTTTCTAAAATATTACTTTGAAGTTCTCATGAACTTCCTTGAGCAATTTCTTTTCAAGAAATTGATTTTTATTTTCTAAAATTTTGACATCTCTTAACTTAGTCACAATATATATTGTCATTGGTCATTTGGTTTTTTTTTTAAATAAACTGCATTTTATAATTAAAGGCTGATAAACATCAAACCATAAACAATGAATGGCAAAAAAAAGCCCCCACAAAGAGGAAAGAACCCAAAAACACAACATCAACCCCAAACAAAAAGAAAATAGAGTACAGCTCAGAGATAACACAAACAGGGCAGAAAAGAAAAACAACACCAAAAGATAGCCAAGATAAGCATAGCTTGTCATTACAGCCAAAAAAAGTCCTAGAAAAGATCAAACCAACACCAAAACCCGATCGAGAAAGGCAAACAAAAGAAGCAGGAAGAAAGTTAAGAGAATACCAAAAGTAAAAGTAAAATAACAAACTCAATCGTTTTCATGAGAAGAATGGCTGCCAAAGATCCGAAGAAGGTCATCATTTCTTCCCACACCAGACTTGGTAAGACAATTTGCCAATTTGTTACTAACACATGGAACACGAACAACAGACCAATTGGTAATTTTTCTCTTAAAATAGTTAATATGGTTCATAATATCTCTCAAGCGCCAAGGGGTTGAATCCAATTGTTGCACCACTTAATTGCGTTTATTAAATCCAACTCAATGATAAGAGAATGCAAAAAGGCCAAAGGAGAAGCCGTAAAAAGGACAAAGGCCTTTTTAATCGCCTTAATTTTGTTATATAACCATAAATCGTAAGCCTTACATATTCAATAAAAATGCACTCATTTCCCTTTTTTCTCAATTTCTTTCTTTTAGTTTCTAAACCTTTACAATTGCTCAACAACCCCAAACCTTTTGATAACTTAAGTTTAATTTATTCCCTTCCATTATACAAATGAGATGACTTTAGTTCCTTTTATTAGGAACTACATTTTCAATGTGGCACACTATCAACAATGATTATCCCAAACCTTGTCTTAAACTGGAGCTAAATAATATAGAATTATAAATCTCTATCAATATTTTATTTTTCATTCTATCATACCATTCGATTGTGGATAATATGGTCATGTTGTTGCTGGAATGGCATGAAAAAAAGAGATAACAATTGTCATACATCACGAAAAATAAAAATTTAAATGTACCATGCCATGCCACCATCCATGGATCACCTTGGTGGTTTTAATACAAACAAAATTTAAGAGGAGTAATCTAAAATATCACCTAGCCAAGTGATGTCAAAACCATGATGGCAAATCCTCTTAATTGAAAGAAGATATGGCACTACTCTTGTTTCTACTCAAACCTGTGAACATTACAAAGGGAGGAAGAACCCAACCCACCCAAGTCTTTGGCCTCTAACAGTATCCACACAATTGCACTTAAACCTTTAACAAGGTAGAAGATTTTAACTACTCTCTATGCTAGCAAAGGGGACAATAATTGTCCTTTTCTTCACATACTCTATAGGTCGAGCCATTCTAGAGAAATTCATCACAAGAATTTTCTCTCAAACACAAGAGGCAGCTATAGAATTTTTTTTGTTGTTTTTTGACAACTAGGTTTTCATAATCGTATGTAAGAAGTACTTAAAGATGATATTTATACTAAAGTTAAACAATTTCCATAATTGCAACTAAGGGCCCAATATTATAACCCATTAATATTGACCCAACATTTAATTAAACTCTTTTAATTTAGCCCTTGAAAATTAAAATCAAATTAATTTCTTTTTGTCATGTTTGCAATTAAGGTTCTAATATTATAACTATTTATAATATTGACCTTACACTTAATTAAACAATTTTAATTAAGTCCTTAGAAGTTAAAACTTAAAGTATGATTTAAATCCAACTTAAATCATCACACTTCTAATTTAATTCATAGTACAACTTTTGTGTGTAACTCATTAGGTTCCTTACAAGTTGGCAATGGAATTAAATTGTAATATTAATCAATTAATTAAATTCCATAGACCAAGATTAGTATCTAGCAATGTATCATGGCCGCCTAATTGTTAAGAGAGTCAAAAAGTTTTTTGACAACCTTTCAGTGTACAATCTATCAGTGTAATTCATTCTCTCATCATATCTCTTGGAGATTATAAGAGCATAGTGTAATGTTTACTCTTATAACCTCCATATTCGTTCTTGCTATTAAATCATTAGCTTTACAAAGACTTATGAAACTCTTTTCATAATCTCCAAGCTGTCTTACCCAAGGACTTCAGTAAGCTAATTTCAACCAAGAACTTATAGGATATGTACCCTTGAATCACTTAGGGTAACAATTCCTATCATGACCACTCATTTGCCTTTATATGCTTCATGCTATACCAAAAAGTATCATGTTTTGGCATCCTTGGTTAGGCATACATAGGAATAAAATCAAAACATAGCAGTTCACACATAAGATAACCCAATGTCTCAAGTCTAAAGAGTATTTACACAACTGACACATAAGAAGTATTACATAGACACTTAAATGAAATACCAAATGCACTTCTCACTACAAGTCATGTTTAGTGAACTTTCTCTTCTAGGCAAACACTTACATTTTAAATCCAAGTATCTTTATACTTCAACTTATGAGATAGGTTGTTTACTTCCTAAGTAAGAAATATAAAATGTATCAGTCTTTAAGTATCATTAATGTCTAGTCTCAATGATATATGGACTAGAACATTTAGAGATTATGCTTTGATGCATAAAGATATCATAACTACAACACATTACAATTCCCTTACATGGCATATTAATCTTATGGACTTCATCCAATTAAACTTATAACTCATTATAATTAATGTTTTATTGATCAAGGAAAACCTTTAATCATTCAATATGAATGATATTATTGCATGATTGGAATTAAGCTTTAACCAATCTCAATCGGCTTCAGAGCTCATCCCAACAATTGTTTCCTGAACAACTTCAGTAGACTTGATATAACTTAATCATAGTTTTTACCTCATTTTATCAATTTTGTAGCAAAACTTTGAAAAATCATCAATAAAAATGTCACGACCCGGTACTAACTTCGAGCTCGTGACAACCGCCGCGACGTCTCAATAGACATCCATTTCTTGGGATACCAATTGAGATCCCCCAAGGCTTATGTATCAGTTTTTCTACTTCTCCTGTGAGTATTAGTCACTAAAATCATGTTTTAAAGAAGTATGAACCATTTCTGATTCGAAAACAGTCAAAAAGAAATTTTTACCACACAGGGGTATTTTGGTCATTTTTCAGCAAAAATTTCAAAATCAATTAAAATTGTAATATATATTTAGAAAACACATATTCCATGATCAAAAATAAAATTTGGTGTCTAAAACGTTCGTTTGAAGGGAAATTACAACTATCTGAATAAAATAAAAATATTCGTTAAAATATTCTATTTTCTTGTAAAACAATTTTTATAGGAATATCCATATACAATTTTTACAGCGTAAAAGCAAAATAAATTACTTCATACATTGTTATAGATAACCAGGATATAAACTTTCATTTACAGCGACACGTGGGCCCCCAAATGACAAAAGTACTCAAAGGCAGTGAACTTACGAGTTTTTGAAGTAGTATGACCAACTATAATCCTTGACGATTTTCGACTATCTACAAGCTACGTTGAGCCTGAAATGGATAGGAAGAGAGGGTGAGATTATATATAATCCCAGTGAGTAAACAAACATTACCTAAAATATCTAAAGTCGAGTAATTGGAGACATTTGAAATAAATTATTGTACCATGGTTCACAACATTTCAACCAAATAAAATAAATCCATTTCATTCAAATAATTAGCATGGCTCATGAATCTCATAAAACTAGGCTCGTGCCATAAACCCATTCTCGGGGATACCTTGGCCGAGGCATCCTACCAAGACCGCCAAGGCTGTTTAAAAATTGTATATAAGTATAAAACAAGTTTTTGTTTTGAAAACGCAGCCTTTCCTTGGCGTTAGCAGAGTTCACCCTCACGTGGTGGTTGGGCGTGATGTGAACTCTAACCATACCTCAAGAGTTACCCTCCGCGCCTCTCACACCAAGGTATAATATAACGAGGTTACCGTGCCCCTCTAATAGGCTGGTCCACGGAACCCGCCCACTGCAGTAAGCTAATTAACCCACCATAATTAATAAAATTTTGTCAGCATAACATGGCTTAAACAATATTATCCAGCCTGCATGGGTAACCAAAACAGTTTGCATATTTCTCAACAACACAATTATCAATCAGTCATTTATGCCAGCAATTCCATGAGCCATTCGATTTCATGTCACAGATTACAATACAAATATAGCAAGTAATAGTCTCCAAGTACTCTATTTTAAAATCATCGTTTAATTTCCAAACAACTTATAAAATTACATCATTTATGCATATTTGTTTATAAAACATAAAATGTACCTTTCAAGATCCATTTTCCATAGAATTCATTAAATCAAATAAAACTACTTTAGATAATTAAGGTAATGATAAGCTTACTCACTATGTCCAAAGTTTGGATTTCTTTGAAGCTCACAGTCTAACGATCCTCTGGTGTTATCTCCTTACCTTTATCGGATGTCCCTCCACCTAGACATAGAGTAAAATCAAGGAATTGACCACATTAGTACTAGACCATAATAAACTAACCTATATTCTATACTTAATGCATGATATGCAAATGCAAAACGCGTCCGAATTTCGCTAAAACGCGGTATTGACTAATTTTGACCGATTACCCGATTAATTGACAATTTTGTCCAAATCACTTCCAAATTGATCCGTTTCTCTTTTAAACCTTAATTCATCACACACACTTCTAAATAATTAAAATTTCAGCCTTGAAATCCTTGAAATCCTTCACATAAAAATTCAGACATTACGGTGTACTAACACCATAATTTTTCCTAGTCACATTTTTCACTTAATTCTTTATTTTTCCAATCCATTTTCCTTGTAATTCAAACAATTCCCCTTGATATTCAACCCACATGGTTCAGCCAACAAAGAACCCTAGGGGAATTAAATGTTTTTCCTAAAACTTTGTTCATAACTATGCTTAACCATCATCAAACAACAACATAGTTCAAATTCAAGCAATTCCCATATAAAATCCTCATCCATTCCCATTTGACCTTAAGAAATTCAGCATGATAACTCATCATTTAACCATGGAAAGCAAGAACTAAAGCATAGGTAAGTTAGGGTTAGAGTAAATCTAAAGAAATATTACCTTGGTTTGGCTTGAATCTTAAAAAAACTTGATTTTCCTTGAATTTTTGGCTTGTTTTTCTTGTTTTTCTCTTTTTTTTCTTTGTTTTTCCTTTGCTGCAGGTGTGTGCCGAATTTTGAGAGGAAATGTGAGGGTTAAAGGCTAATTTTGGTAGTTTAATAATAAATTATAATGGCTTGCCATGTGTCAAAATCTTATTTGCCCATTTTTCTTTTTATGCTTTGAAAATTGACTTTTATCCTCCACCATTAGATTAGTCAAAAGTCAACATATTGATAAGGGAAGACCAAGGCTGGAAAAGTGTCTTGGTGGTGAAAAATTACCATTTTGCCCCTAAAGTGGCAAAATTACGATTTTACCCTATGTTTCGAAAAATACCAAAAAATGTCAGAATTTAAAATTTTCACTTCTAAACCCCAAATTATGCTCCAAATAATCATTCTTGATCAAAAATTTTATCAAATATCTAAATTAAATTTTTAAGTGACAAAATGACATTTTGCCCCTAGAGAGTGAAAATTTCAGTTTGACTCCAAATTGATCATCGAACTCCAAATCATCATTTTAACTCATTCCTGGACTATAAAATTCTCAATTTCGTCTTAGATTTCCTATTTGAACTAGTTCGAGACTTAAATCGGTTTAGTTATACCATAAGGGCAATATCGTCTTTTAACGATTTCTCGGGGCTTTCTAAATATGCAGATATATTACTATGCACATGAATGACATGGTAAACATATTATAAGACAGGGCTTGACAAAAAATCATATAATATTTCCTTTCTCCTATTGAAAGTGAGTTATGTAATTTTTTACAACAATATATACCAATTCAAACATTTTAAGGCAACTCCGAAAATTAAAAAATAAATTTCTAATGATCTTAGTTTTTTTTTTATACTGGAATTTCCCGCAGGGCCCAGCTACCCTGTTAAATTTTATTAATTATAAGGTCAAAGGACAAAGGAGGGGGACATAAACCGTACCTCCAACATTACATGCCTAAAATGCAAAATCGTAAAAGCACCTAGAGTAAGGATAGCCATCCTAAGTGCATAACTTTTGATGCTACAGAAGGATGGATATTCCTTACTATTACATTGAGATACTAAGCAAATTTGGATTTTATAACAGCAAATGTAAACGAGGAGTACTACTCCTTTACAGTTATCAAAAATGGACATAAGGTAAGTTCAATCTGTCTAACTTGAGCATTCCATATAACTCACCTTGTGTTTCGTTGAACACACAAAGGTTTGAATGATTGTGTCCTTCATTTGATAGGAAATCTGCTGCTTGGTTGCCTTCTCGAAAAATGTGTGAAAAGCGGTAGG
Source organism: Theobroma grandiflorum (assembly GCA_036013995.1). Lineage (NCBI taxonomy): Eukaryota > Viridiplantae > Streptophyta > Magnoliopsida > Malvales > Malvaceae > Theobroma > Theobroma grandiflorum. Next base: position 16,008,710 of record CP142126.1, read on the forward strand.
AGAAGTTGCTCAAACATTGCCTTATGGACTCTAACAGATATCTTATGTCATGAGATCCTTTTTGGGACTTCTGGATTAGTTGAATCGCCACCAATGCGTCCATTTCGATCCACAGTTTTTCAACGCGACGTTCTTTGCACAATAGGAGTCCCCGAAGTAAAGCCCTCAATTCTGCCTACAAAGAACTACAAGAACCAATATTCTCAGAAAAACTAAAAATAAGGTTACCTGTGTGATCTCGAAGCCCTCCACCACTAATGATCGTAGTTAGAATGCAAACCTTGCAAATTTTTTCGTTTTTGTCATAGTTGCAATTAATACTAATTTAGACATGGTAAGCATTCTATTATATAAAAAAAATGCTTAAACAATCATGCATGCCAGTATCCAAAGATTCAATCATATAAATAGAAATAATCACTTAATTCTTATTATTATTGAAAACATTTTGAACATGTCTTTGTATACATAATCCATTTTGACAAATATGCATCCATTAGACAGAATAAACTTGTCTTGGCAATCATACTTTATAGCAAATGAATCAATCCACCATGCCTCATTGGCTTCCAAGACTATAATTACTACAAAAAAAATTATTTTGCTACTATTGGTGCATTTTTATTCTTCTTGAAGAAATATAATTGCATACCCGTGCATTGCACAACTAGTAAGTAAAGAAAAGTAACAACCCAATGAAATCTGAGAAAATATAATCACTGCATCAAATTCTTTTCAACATAAACCTAATAAAATCAACAGCTCATCCTCTTCTTGCTAAATAAGTTTATTAGTTTATTTTTCTGTGATGGTTTTACTTACGAATGTCAAGAGGACATTTGTTAAGATGCCATTTATTTATAGTAATATTATTACATTAAATATAGTAATTAACAATTGATTTAATTATTAATTTGGATAGATTGGGTTGAACTATGCTTGATATAACAAGCTTGACAAGTACTCTTTGTTGTTGTGATTAAATACATTGTTGTTGCTGCCATTAGAAAGATTCATATATATATATATATATATATATATATATATATATATGAAAGGTATTGGGATTAGCTTTAACGATTTCGTCAATAAATAAAAAAATCCACGTATTGTCATGATGGTAACATCCTTCCAAATTAGGTTTTTTGAGTTGTTCATTTTCAATGCAACAAACAAGAATGAATAACGAGGATAGATAGAGAGCACTAAAATTTGGGTGGATAATATTGATTACTTCAAAATTACCTTTGTCCAAACAATCTGGTTTCTCCAATATTAATTGCTGGAGTGCTTGTTGAAACCTGTCACATGCAGATAGCGACATAATTCATCAAAAGTTCCAAAGACCAAGAAGTTTAGCATCGTCAATACTCTAGCTGCATATTTAGCCATTCCCCCTTTATTCCGTTCTTAAGGAATTTTTGTTCATTTATTTGGTTGTGAAATAACTCAAAAAATAGCCATTCTTCTAAAGTGACTATTCTCCAAAATCCTTTAAAACTAAATAATAGCTAATACCACCTTCTTATGGTATTAGCTATTTCATGATTGAGGAATAAATTTAAAAATTAAAAAAAGATCAAAATACCCCTTACAAGTTTAAAAAATTACAACTTTATTTGTATAAAAATATTATTTTTTCTCTCTCCTTTTTCTCTCCCTTGATTCCAACTTGTAATAAAATATTAATATTAAATTATAAATAAAATATGAATTTTTAAATGATCAATTATCAATATTTAAAATAAATTATAAATTATTAATATTTAAAAAATAAATTAAATTAAATTAGAAATAAATAGTCATAATAATATTTAAATTATAAATAAAATATTAATATTTTAAAATGGTAATGATTAAATTATAAAGAAAATGTTAACAATTAAATTATCAATTATTAATATTTTAAATAAATTGTCAATTATTAATATTAAAAATACAATAAAATAAAAAAATTAACCATAATAATATTTAAATTACGTAAAATATTAATATTTTAAAATATTAATGATTAAATTATAAATAAAATATTAATATCTAAATTATCAATTATTAATATTTTAAACAAATTATCAATTATTAATATTTAAAAAATAAAATAAAAATAAATAACTATATATTATAATAAATTATATTTTTATCTTTTTATCATCTATTCCTTTCTTATTCCAAAATTATTTTCACCAACTAGACACAAAATAAATCATAATAACTATTCATATTCTATTTTATTCGTTGTATCAAATTACATAATAATTGTTTTATTTTATTTTTATTTTATTCTATTTTTATAAAATAACTATATTATTCCCCCTTTATTCCATTCTTAAGGAAATTTTGTTCCTTTATTTGGTTGTGTAATAGCTCAAGAAATAACAATTCCTCTAAAATGAATATTCTCCAAAATCTTCTAAAACTAAAGAATAGCTAATACCACCCTCTTATGGTATTAGCTATTTCATGAATGAGGAGTAAATTTAAAAACTAATAAAGATCAAAATACCCCTTACAAGTTTGAAAAATTACAATCTTATTTATATAAAATATTATTTTTTCTCTTTCTTCCTTTTTTTCCCTTGATTTCAACTTTTAATAAAATATTAATATTTTAAAATTTTAATATTAAATTATAAATAAAATATTAATATTTAAAATATAAATTATCAATATTTAAAATAAATTATAAATTATCAATATTTAAAATAAATTATAACTTATTAATATTTAAAAATATAAATAATCATAATAACATTTAAATTATAAATAAAATATTAATAATTAAATTATCAATTAGTGATATTTTAAATAATTATAAATTATTAATACAAAAAAAATTAATTAGATTAAATTAGAAATAAATAGTTATAATAATATTTAAATTATAAATAAAATATTAATACTTTAAAATGGTAATGATTAAATTACAAAAACAAATGTTAACAATTAAATTATCAATTATTAATATTTTAAATAAATAGTCAATTATTAATATTTAAAAAATACAATAAAATAAAAAATTAATCATAATAATATTTAAATTAAGTAAAATATTAATATTTTAAAATATTAATGATTAAATTATAAATAAAATAGTAATATTTAAATTATCAATTATTAATATTTTAAATAAATTATTAATTATTAATATTTAAAAAATAAAATAAAAATAAATAACAATATATTATAATAAATGATATTTTTATCTTTTTATCCTTTATTTTTTATTTTAAAATTATTTTTATCAATCAAATACAGTAATAAATTATAATAATTATTTATATTTTATTTCATTTGTTGTATTAAATTATATAATAATTATTTTATTTTATTTTATTTTATTTTTACAAAATAACTATATTATTTCATCATCATCGACTCCATCAACCAAACGCGCTAGAACCAGAAAGGGCGCGGCAATAGAATTGCATGGCAAACCCCGATGAGGCCAAGGCCTTTTTGTTGCAACCACTTCATTAATGGAATCAATCCATTTTTAAATTAAGGATAGTAGCATCGCTGCCACCTGCCAGTGATTTGTGCAAAACAAAAAACCAACTCCGACGCCATCGATCCCCGTGCAAGTTCTAACCTCTAAAGGCTATAATTAAACCAAAATGTTGCCCAACTAAACCATCATTATTTTTTGACACCACCAAATAACAAAAGGATTCATCATTAAGTCAACACAAGAAATTGTTAATAATAGCAAATATGTACACATCTCCAAATTTGACCTTGGAGCTCGAGATAATTAATAAATCAATATAGGATAAGTAAGCATCATCAACTAAGTTGAACCAGGCTGGTTTCGTATTGATGGCTCTTTTGTTAACATTAACTTGGATATCCCTTAATGATAGGGGAGCACTGTCGAAGTCCTATATTCCAAGTCAAGGTCCTATATATAACTCATCCAATATAGTTTATTTCTCTATAATGTTTTTAAACAATAACAAAGATGGGATGACTTTATGTGAAGAATGATTAGATCAATGTTACATAGGTTTTTTTTTTTGAAAAGAAATATTTTGTCTATTTATATATTCAATATGCATATATATATATATATATATTTGTATGTGTGTATATATAGATATATATATATATGTGTGTGTGTGTATACACAAACAAATATTAAGTATATAATTTTTACAATATAAAAGATATCAAGTTTTGTCGTATTCCTAATTGATGTTTCCATAATTTTTTTTTTGAAAGAATGATGTTTTCATAATTTTTAATGTTATTGATATTTGACTATAAATTCATAATTTCATTTTACTGCTTATTTTGATTATAATGATTTGGGAAGATTCAATAATTAATTATTTTGTACTTTCTTTGATCAAAATGAACAAATTGAAATTAACTTAACAAGGAGAAAGAATTACGATACTTATTGAATTGTTACTCTTAAGAAAATTGCAAAAAGAATTCTACATTTTTATTTGATATTATTTATTTGTTTTGATTTAGAAAAAAAGAGGATTCAAACCCTACTCTTCGAGTAAAGAGATTATGAATCGATTGTAGAGCTAAATACTTGAGTGTTGATATTATTACTTAATCATTCATAAACTAAAAATATAAAAATATTAAATAATTTTTCTTCTTTATGATTTAAGCAATATATAATTTTAAACACTTTTTTATTTGCATTTTAAAAAGTGAATAAAAACATAAATATACTCATCACTTAATTAAATAAGTGCACTTTTTAATTCGGATTATATGCTGGCAATCAATTCCAAAATTTTTGTTGTTAGGTAAGAATGTACTTATTTCTTAATCGATGACATTGTAGCTGCTTGAATTATGAGAGTGACATATCTTGTTATCGTTCACGCACCCTCATTATCAGATGGTTTAATTGATGAACTATTTCCTTCTTAACATTGGATCGCAACAACTCATATCTACTATTTATTTTCAAGCTATAACTCATCCAACTACTTGAGTCAAGTACAAGTGATTATTCAAAACTAAACTCTAATACTACAAGGCCAACAATCCGACTAAAAGTGATTCGAGAACAAGATTTTAATAACACAATCAGAGGTCCATTCAAAACACATGAAACCCAAATTTTAAAGAAGATGAAGGGTTCTTACATAGTTATATTCAATACTTTTGGAATTGGGAGAAGATGAAGGGTGGAAATTTAAAGAAGGGGATAGTCCATAAACTCGTCTAAGCAATCAATTATTTGACCTTGATAATGGATTCTGATGTTAGCCCAAACACAATCATCTCACTATCAATAGTATATATGCATAATAATTATCTCTTATCGCGCCGCTATACTTACCTTTCAATAGATTTTGTATTTTAATTTTGACAAATCTTTGATTACATTTAATTTCAAAGACAAATTTGGCAATCATTTCATAATTATATAAGTGGTGTTTTTTCTTTTTATTTCTCTAAAAGAAAAAAGAGGAGCATAACATTTTATATTTAAATATAAATAAAAATTATTATTTCAATCAAATAATCCCATATTACATGATTATTGCATTAAATGGAAAAACCAACAAACAAACAATACAATCAAGCAACTTATAACTATGGACAAAAAATGGTCATGGGACAGCTTGGATGCTTCTCCATTGAATTTTGTCCAAAGAAAGCAAACATGGTTGCACATGAATTGGCAAAGTCTCTCAATGATCTAGAGGTGAACTGGATTACATGGAGGGATGTTTCTGCTCTGCTAGGTACTCTACAGGGAACATTGGAGGCTAGGCGGAGGGAGAAGGCTTGTGGTTAATTTTTAAGTTTTTTTTTTTATTTTTATGTGTATAAAATTCATAATATGTAACTTTGTCACCTCTACGCAAAGCAAATAATTTTGTTTGGAGTAGTGGTAAGAAATTTAAGTTAACTTTTAGGTTCAAAATTTAGAATTATTTTTTTTTCTTTTTAAGTATAGGTATAATGCTTAAATAAGTCCATAAACTATTTGAGAATAATCCAAAAAGTTCTTATTTTTTAATCGAGTTTAATCAAGTTTTTGTACTTATGTTTTGAGTCAAATAAGTCATTATATTTAATGATTGACTAATTGTCATTAATCAAAATGTCACTTGTCATTTTATATTCATACAACACTGACATAACGTTGAGGTAGATAATGAAAAATGTCACATAATCATGTTATTATAATAAATTAGTATATCATGTAATCATCGATTATAATATGTCAACATACCACATCATCATTAATTATGATATGTTAACATACCACCCGACATAAAATGATAAATGAGATTTTGACTAGTCAATCATTAGTAATAAAGATTTATTTAACTCAAAATAAAAGTAAAAAAACTTATTTGACTTAAAATAAAAATATAAAAACTTGATTAAGCGTAATAAAAATATAAAAACTTATTTGAATTTTTCTAAATAGTTTAACAATTTTTATATATATTATGCTATAAGTGTACTAAACCCTGTTTTTCTTTTCTTTATTCTCTTTCTATTCTTCTTTTCTCTTTTTCTTTTTTTCTCCTTTATAAGTATACTAAATCCTCTTTTTTTTTTTCCTTTTTTTCCCTTTTGCTTTTTTTTCTCCTTTATATTTATATTGAACCTTTTTATTCTTTTTTAGTCATCCATAAATTTGAAAACATAAAAGCACATCAAGCACAACTTATGATAGTTAATGTGAAATTCTAAAGTTAATTTTTCATTTTGTTTTAAATCTATTACAATGACTAATGTGGAAATCTAATAATAATTTTTTTTGCTTTATATCTATTTATATTGATGAATTTGAAAACTTATATTTAAATTATTAATGAAATTTTATGTTATAATTTAATTTTATTTCAAAAGTGATTAATTTTTAATAAAATTTTATATTATAATTTAATTTTATTTCAAAAGTGATTCATTTTTTATTTCAAATTGAATTATTGATCCAATCCATAATCCCGTTTTATGAACTTGTGTGATTAGTTTTTAGTCACACTTCATACAAAATTTTGGATATGCTTCTAATTGGAGGTGGATAGACTTACTTTGTAGTGGGTAATCTGTGCTAAGGGGTAAAAGGACATGTTAAGGGTACTCTTTTTTTCTTATCATGGTTTTTATCTCAATGGATTTTTTCATGAAAAGGTTTTTAATAAGACTCTTTTATGTCACAGCGAATTACAATATAAAAGGCTATAAATTTATGTATGTGCCGATTATATTGTAATTTTTTGGTGTTAAGTAATGATATTTACCATTTCCTAAAAAAAAACTGTGAAAAAAAAAGCTAAGATAAAGTTGTATCAAACTAAGGATGGCAAAACTAGAGAATTTTAATTAGAATTGCTCCTACGAAGCCTTCAACCACCAATAATTACAAGAAAAAAACTAACATTGAAATTTGGGGACTTGATCATCGTTTTTAACATGATTTTAAATTAATAAATTCCTGCAATTAGTTTTAATTTGTCAATGTGAAACTTCATGATGACTTTCATGTTCAAAAAAAGAGTCTGCTCTTCTGTCCTTGGAAAAATATTAGACCTTCACTAGCACGATAGAAGTATTAAAAATATATCTATATATGCATTTATAGGGGGTCTTGAGTCTAAATATATTTATCAGTACCAAGATTTAAATCCTTAATTGGTCTCATTAATTTGAAGAAGGATTTTCTGATTGTATTTATTGTGAATTCTGACCAAATCATTAGGATTGTTTTATTAGAACTGTTTGTCTTGAATATTATTATTAGTTGTTTATCAATTTAGATGTACTGATAAGTTAAACCTTTGGTGAAGCAACTAAGGTAGTGGTGTTGTGTTAACATTTTGGGTTGAAAGGTAAGTCTTGCTCCAAATTTTGTTCTTAATTTCATACAATCAAAGGTTTATATTTGTACTTGGACACTTGATTCGTTAGTTGGTATATAATCTTTTATTTAAAAAATAAGATTTAAATATCTTTTTTTTTAAATAAAAAAAAATCAAAAACTTATATTTGCTTACCTAATGTAGAGGATCCCTTCCCAAATTAAAAAAAAAAAAAAAGACCAAAGGCTTATATTTGCTTACCTAAATTTTAAGATAGTGTTAGATTCTTATTGATCTTTGAAAAGTGAGAGCAAAAGAAATAAACAACTTAGGATATTGCGATTTGTTGACTATCATAGAGTTTTAAGACTTTGATTTTGTAATGGTTTTTGGATTTAGGATAATTCTTGAATTTGTTCAATTTTTAATGGATTTATGATAATTGTTGATTGTTAATGTTGTCAATTGTGACATTGATAATGATATTGATATTTACATACATTTTTTTTAAAAAGTTTTTTAAAAAATTTAATTTATAATTTTTAAAAATATCTGACACTAATCAATAACTTAAATATTTGAATGTGCCACGTAAAGTAATTTATTGAAATAACTTAATGTATTTTGACGTTTTTGTGGAATTAAAAAGCAAGATAAAAAATGGACACTCTGTCCTCCAAAGCTCGTGGCTTACACGCTCATGATCGACATCCGATAACGTAACGGAGAGGCCAACTGCCACATGGTGGTTTGCGTAAGTTCCATTTGCGACCCCACCCAGAGCTGAGACAAACAAACGTTAACATTATTATTATTTTTATAATTAAAATAATCATTAGTATTCATTTTAATAATCGTGGCGGTTCTTTTCAAGTACACCGTCACCTCCCTTCCTATTATTGTTTGTTTCTTTTTTGTGTTATCTTTTAGAATCTCTGTGTTGTAAATTACGGGAACTGCTTTTCCCCTTTTTTTTTTTTAATTTTATATTTTATATCTTAAAGACAGAAATTGCCAGAGCAATGACAATTGACAAGAAAACAGACGTAAAAAAGTCCAAGAATAACTCTACTACCCTACACCCGTCAGGCACCTTTTCTTTCCGTAATTTCTTTTTGTCTCCCTACATTTATATTCTCTTCGGACAAGAAAATATTAATGTAGACATTTATATACTTTTGAATCCAAAATCTCAAAAATTTTAGGAATACTTTTAATTATTGCTAACTATTACTTGGTAAAAATTACATAGGTACACTAAACACTATAAACTCCTCGATTTTTTTGAGTTTTTTTCTCAGAAAAACGATTTTTTAGAAAAAGTTATTTCATTAAATAGTCCTAAAAAATAACCAAAATAGAAAATTTAAGTGAATGTCAAAGATACACAAATTTTTTTTTTTGGAAAGAGAAATGAAAAGAACAAAAGAAAAAATTTAAAGAAATAAAATATAAAAGTAGTTTGCTTTTATTAAGTTCAACCGTCCCCGCTTGTACGCATAATATCGCTTTTTCGACCAAAACCCCCTTCTCCGCCCCATACTCTCAACTCACTTTCATTTTCAACCTCTTTTACTCATCTTATAATATTAATCTACTCCACCAAACAGCGCCGCCGCCGCTGCCGTATCCTCCGCCTATTTACCAAAAGAGATGGAGCAAAAACTGACAGTTGAGATAGACCAAATGCCTCCACGTGGAGCTCACCACAGGCGGGCCCATTCCGATACAACTTTCCGTTTCGACGATCTTCTCCTCTTCGACCCTTCCGACCTCGATCTTTCCTCCCTTGACCTCCCGGCTTCCTCCTCCAATCCCGCTCCGCCACCTGTAATCCCCGTGCCCGCCGATTCCTCCGACGACTCCTCATCCAACGGCCCTCCTCGCTCCTCCCACAGTAATCCTAGGCATATCTCTTCCCACCTCCGTAGCCTTTCTGTTGACTCTGATTTCTTCGACGGACTTGGGTTGACTGGCCCCGCGATTTCCGGAGGAACTGGAGATGAGAAATTTGGCGGGAAAGGAGGGGTGGGAGAGAAAAGGATTCATCATAGACATAGTAATTCGATGGATGGGTCGACTACGGCGTCGTTTGAGATTGAGTCTTTGATGGCCGTTGATGGTATTAAGAAGGCCATGGCTCCTGATAGACTTGCTGAGCTTGCCCTTATTGATCCCAAGAGAGCTAAAAGGTACCCCTCTCTTTTTAGTAGTACTAGTTCTTTTCTTTTAATTAAATTAAGTGGAAAATTTTTCGACGATTATATGATTTTTTTTTCTTCTCTTCTTGTTTTCGTTAGACTTTTTAGTTTGATTTGTAATTTACCAGAGACAAGTTTGTGTTTTACCTCTTTGGTCAACCCACCCTTCGATTTTTTTAAAAAAAATTTATTTTTAATTTCTTCTTCTTCCCTTTTTTTTTGGCCTTTTTGTTTGTAAAATTGTAATATAGTAGTAATTACTTTATTTTAATTAAACTAATTCAAAAAATAAGTAGAAAATATGTTGTCTTATGAATGTAATTAGTTGGTGCAATTACCAAATGAAGTCCGTTTTGGGTTGTAGGATTCTGGCTAACAGGCAATCGGCTGCGCGTTCAAAGGAGAGGAAGATTCGGTACACGAATGAGCTGGAGAGGAAAGTGCAGACTCTTCAGACAGAAGCTACCAATCTCTCCGCGCAGGTCACAATGTTACAGGTAAATGCACTTTATGCCCTTTTTGGTTTAGCTTTACACCTCAAAATTGTGATCCTTTGCTCCTTTCTAGTACATGAACTTTTCAGGTTCGGGTATCCAGATTGGTTTTTTCTTTTGTTATTTTCCCTGTTAAAATAATATCTCAATCATATACACACGGTTTTCCAATTTCCAAAGTCAAAGTCTGCTCTTCTTTGATTGATTTTTAATTATAACTGCATCTAGCTTCCGATTGTGATTTTATATAACATATAATATATATTATCACACACAATATATTTAAGCATGAAACACTTGCTTGCATATTCATCTATAGGTTAAATCTATTATGTGATCATTGGAACAATTGTTGAGACTTTACCAATTTTTTTTGGGAATTTATTTAATTTACTACTATTTTGAAAAACTATTAGTTCTATAATAAGCAGTAGTTTTCATTTCTTCCTTGGGGCGAAAGGGAACCTCTAAAAACAACTTGAATTTAAGAGGAAAATCTTTTTGAGATTGTTTTCAACTTCCATAATACTTCTTTGTTCTATAGATGCATAGAGTTCTCTTCATTGGCAGAAATTTTAAATGTTATAAAGACCTTGTTTTGCTTCTTTTCTAGTCTAATTAATTATTGCCTGAATCTTTAGCCACTTTTGCTGCTTTTTTAGAGGTTCCATTGTCTCTTGCATTGCTAGCTGTGTTGTTGACACACTTAATTACCTTGTATAACATTTATTGATCAATCCTTGAAGAAGATGGGAAAAAATGGGCGTGCACACTGAATTCAATGTGTCATAAAAACTTTGAGGCATTATGATAGCAACATTGAAAGTTTTGGATATGTGTTGTTGACATTGTACTTCTCTTAACCTTTGCTATCTTCATTCCTTAGGAATCATTTTTCATGCTTAGATTTGTACATCTCAGCCAATCAGTTTGGCTTTTATCGTAACATACTTACTATACTCTTGCAATTTGAATTGAGCTCATGATATCCACCACTTTTTGCTGTTAGAGGGTGTATGCTTGTGCTGCTTGGATTCATATTCTAATGGTGGGCATGGGATGTGTCTGACATTGGTGAATTCTAGTTTTGAGGGTTTTTTCCTTATAGTTCGAAGTTCGAGGGCCAAATCACCGATTCATGATGCCTAAGACTACTTTAAACCCATGTGTTCAATGGGGATGTTGGGGAAATAAGAACCAAGTAACATAGGCGTGTTATGCGAGGCAAGTTAGCCATTGTGTTTAGTAATAAAATCTGACTACTTCAGTTTTGGACTATTATTAATGCTTTTAATGTGCATTTGTAGCATATATAAGTGGAACATCATAGTTATCAGAACTGGACTAGACAAATGAACTGTTTAAGGTGTTGGGTCAGTGGTTCAACCGCTGGGTCATTTGGGTCAATTGCTAGGTCAATTAAAATATTTTAAAAAATTATGAATACTTTAACTAAATTAATAAATTATATTACTAGTGAAAAGCCTGAAAAAAGCACACATATTGAATTATGATATATCAGTTCGTCTATAAGAATGAAACAGGCATCAGTTTAACATTAAATATAAGCATGTAGTTTAGTTTCATCTTGAACCATGTGCCAAAAATATCAAGTTTCAAAACTAATTTTCTACCTTGGAACTAATTTACAATTATGATAATCCCACCAATTTATAAATGTAAAGTGAGCTGAAACCCTGAAACTAAGTGCTTTACTATAAAAAATTAGTTTATAATGATAAATTTCATTAAAATTCCACCAATTTATAGTTGTAAAGCGAAGTGAAACTAACAGTCATTATTAAAACAAACAATTTACATATACAATGATAATTTTCATTAAAATTCCACCAATTTATAAATAAATTTCACTAAAGAACATAAAAAATAAAGATGGAAATTATAGAAAACCAAAGAAAAAAAAAAAAGAGAAGCAAAAAAACCTTCAAACTTCAAAGACCCAACTCCAAAGCTAATAAAAGTTGGTACTTGAAGGATACAGCTTCATTATAAACCAGAATTTGTGAGTTTTGGCCCTCAGAAATGGTGCCTCTTGTCTTGAAGTGATCTTCGAGGCTCCTGTAGAGGGAGGAAGAAGAAAGGGGTTAGGGTTTTTTCAAGTTGTGCACAGGTGCAACAGATCTTTTCTGATATTTCTTTGGTTTTAGTTTTTAGTTTTTCAGCATTTTTTTTTTAAAAAAAAAAGTTTAACTTGTTTTTTAGTTATTAAAAGTTTTTAATCGATTATTTTAGTTAAATGACAAAATGACCCAAAAATTTTATTGAAAAGCTAAATCAATTATGATTATAAAGTTATTTTATTAGTATATGTCAAACACATCTGGTTTATCAGTTTTCTTATTACCTAGCTGGGTAAAAGCAGTTCTATACAAGTTAATTGCAAGGATGATGGAAAAGTAGAATTGGACTGGTTCTAGCATTGGGTCATCAGTTCAGACGGTTTGATCGTCGGTCCAGTCCAGTTTTGATAACTATGGGCTAAAATAACCAGAGGTGGAATGGATCAAAGTAATCAGAATATCCCTTGTACTAGATTCATCTGAAAGCCAACATAAACTGTACAGTTTTTACTTTATCCATAAAAAATCAACCATCCTGGAATACTTCCTGCAAGATCCATGAGTTTGAAGTACTCATTGGGAGGCAGATCAATAGGAATATCTACAAAGGGAAAGTCAGACTTTCACAAGAAGAAGAAGGTGGAGGAATGAACTTTTTCCTTGTTCAAGCCCTGGAGAAAAAAAGGAATTAAGTCTGAAATATTTGATTTGCAGGATATGCATCTTCATTCATGTAATGAAATGCATCTGCTTGCCACATACGGAATAGGCAAAGGATAATTAGATGGAAATATTCTACTTATGTCTCAATTGAATATTCGGTTCTTGAATCTATTATTGACTATTTGGAGAACTCAAAAGTAATAGTTATTTAGCAGATTATTTATAATATGTTAAACAAATCTGTAAACACCCTTTTAGAGAGTTCATGGGCTGAAATTGACCAACCCAACTGCCTTTAGTTTATCACGGAATTGTCATTTTTCTAGGTTTAGGAATGGCTTATGGTAGTAGCAGAATGAAAGAAGGTTTGGTATGGAACAATTAAAAAGCTATGCCAAAAAGGAGGATTATGTCCTCCCCTCATTCCTTGGCATGATTAAAGAAAGTGCATAGAGTTAACTTTTCCCAGCATTTAATATGGCATGAATCCACCTCAAGAGTGTTAAAACGTGTTTTCCATATAGCTATCAGAATCGGATTGGACCAATGGTCACTGGTAACCTGGTGTTAGAACCAATTTGATTTTTCTATTAGATCATTTTTGCAATTAACCTGTGTAGAATGGCTCTGACTAGGTGAGTTAATGAGGAAATTGATGAACTGGACTACTTTTACTGAACTGGACGGGCTTGGCATAGTTGATAAAATGATCTTAAAACCATGATTAATTTAGCTTGCAATAAAATCTATGGGTTGTTTTGTCATTTTAATCCAAATTATTTAATTTAAAATTTTAATAACTAAAATACAAGTTACAAAGTTTTAAAAAGGGAAAAGCTAAAATACTAAAAACTAAAAACCTGAAAACTAAGAAAACTCAGAGATGATGTACTGCACTTCTTTGCAAGTTCAAAAAACCTAACACCTTTCTTCTTCCTCCTCCTGGCACATCAAAGATCAATTCAATACAAGAGACACTATTTTAGATGACCAAAATTCACAAAGTGTGGGTTGCATTGAAGTTGTAACCTTCAAGTAACAACTTTTATTAGTTCTTGAGTTTTTTTATTTATGTTTTTCTTTTCTTTTTTTTTTTGCAAATTCTTATCTTGGGTTTTATGTTCTTAGCGAGAATTTATTTACAAATTGATGGGATTTTAATGAAAATTAATCATTGTATGTGGAAATTGTTTTTTTTTATAATAATGATTGTTAGTTTCAGTTCACTTTTGTGGGATTTTAGTAAAATTTATCATTGTAAATTGATTTTTCATAGTGAAGTACTTAGTTTCAAGCTTTCGGCTCACTTTACAATTATAAATTGGTGGGATTGTTGTAATTGTAAATTAGTTTCACAGTAGAAAATTAGTTTTGCACCTTTGATATTTTTGGTACATGGTTCAAGCCAAAAATTAAACTACATGCTTATATTGAATCCATAGTCTAATGCTTGTTTCATTCTTATTGATGATGAACTGATATGTCATATTAAACTACATACTTATATCGAATCCATAGGCTGATACTTGTTTCATTCTTATAGATGATGAACTGATATGTCATATTTCTATGTGTGTGCTCTTGTTCAAGCTTTTAACTTATGACGTAATGTATTTACTTATTTAAAGTATTTATAATTTCTTAAAATATTTTTATTGACTGAAATGACCCAATGGTTAAACCAGTGACTCGGTACTCCACACTTAGAATGTGCCATTGTCTGATCTGTTTTTTGTTTCTTTGAGTGGCATCTGATCTGGTTAGGTTAACCATGTTTTAACCTTGAAAGTTTCTTTCACACATGAATTGGAATTTTCTGCTTTCTTTTTCATATGTTAGTGGTTGTTAGCAAGCATCATTGTGGTTTCTTATTAGATTCCATATCTGTTCAGTTACTGATGTAGAGGGAAATCAGAGGAGAAAAAAAGGAAAAGAAAGAAACAGAGGAAACTCAGAAATCTAGAAACAACAGAAGGAAAAGTGAGAGCTAGGTAGATATCTCAATGACCCAAACCTTCTAGAAACTGAAATGAGATAGGTATCTATAAGCGACTCCCCAATCCGTGATACTTGGTAAACAAGATAAATTAACCTAAATAACCCAAAAATATGCTGAAGATATAAATGTTCCAATTGATTTTATTATAAAATCCTTAGTAATTTGATCCTTTAATGGGTTTTCTTTTTGTCCCTCATATGTTACATACGAAGTTCTACAGACATAAAAGATTAATCTAGTCAAACTGCTGTTTTAAACATGAAGGCATGCATGTGTACATTTTCATGTCTACTTGTAAATTGTTGATTGATGGTTTGATGATGGGTTGGTCGTGCAGGTTCTTTGCTTCTATTGCTTTTTTGCCTTTTTGCTTTGTCCAGTTTGCACAATTTGTCTGACATGCTTCTCACTGGGACTGCTTAGTTGTCAATGTCATGCACCTAATTGTATGAATGTATTTCTAGAGTCCTGTCAATTTACTTGTGCTGCAGATGCTAACCTGGAAAGCACATGTTTTGCATCTTTAAGGCTCTAATATTTGTTTTAATGCACCCACAGTGGAGGAAGGGAACCAATTCTAACTTATTTTTCTTATGATGCAGAGAGATACTACTGGGTTGACTGCTGAGAATAAGGAACTCAAACTACGGCTTCAGGCTATGGAGCAACAAGCACAGCTTAGAGATGGTATGCATGTTTTACACATTTTTGAACTATATGCTGCAATTTTACTGGTGGTGGCTGGAAGCATCATAATTAAGTGATTGCATTTTCATAGTCATTCATCAGTTATGATTGTGTTGGTAAAACTAACAAACCCATGCCAATTTTCAGTTAAGTGATTGCATCAAGTGGACCTAATGTGCACTTCATAATTTTATGAATTAAACAATAAATTTGAAAGTGTACAGAAAAGGACCTAGTGAATATGGCATGTAAAATAATTTGGCGCAGTTAAATTGTAAATTTAGAGGTGTTCAAAAAAGGACTTAATTAACATGGCATGGAGAAGGATATGTCACAGTTTTGTTTCCATATGGTTTTCAGATGCCCTATAGATAATGTCATAATATTGTTCTTAATGTAACTAATTCCTACTAGGTCATCAAATAGGTCCAGATAGTTAACAAATTATGCTTCAGAGGTATGGTGTGTGTATTTATTTGTCTATGGTTTGCAGCTTTGAATGATGCATTGAGGGAAGAAGTGCAACGACTTAAGATACATGCTGGTCAAATGTCAGCTATGAATGGAAACCCTTTCAATAGAGGACTACCTCCTCAATTTTTACCCCACCAAGCTGCCCCACATCACTTTAGTGGCCATCAAACCACGCAGCAGCAACAGCAGCAGATGTCTCAGTCATCCACCAACAACCAAACTCTTAATGGACAGCCTCAACCTCGCTTCATGGACTTTAACCAGCGGGCTTAGTTTTGTGTTGGAAGCTAATGGTTGGAAAACCCAAGAAAATGCATTCAAGGTAGCATCTTGTACATAGACATATGTATATGCCTTGCAGGTTAAGGTTGTGAAGAGTGTTGCTGCAATCAGTCCCTTGGTATCAGTTTCACATATGGCTTTTATCACCCAATAGAGTAGAAATGAATTTAAATGTGTTGTGTAGAGAGATTAGGTCCTAATTCTATTGCATAATTGATGGCTAGATGATGTTGTAACCAATCTTTATATTTATAGAATAATTATCCTCTGGAGATGGTGTGACTTGATGTATGAGTATGAATATGTTTTCCAATGGAAGGATATCCCAATTATGTATTTTGCACAAGAATGGGCTGACTTTGACCGAAACCAAAAATCAAAGAATAGGAAGCACCCAGCGTGCCAATATTTCAGATTACATAATGGTTGTCTAGACTCGATTAGATTTCTCATCTTCCAGCCATTACCTTCCCCTGTTCATCTTTTCTTCTTCTCCCATTATTTTATTTTATTTTTGGGTCTTCATTCAATTGCGTGGCTTGCTGATTTTTGCATACAATATTGTAACAACATTGCATTTATTATGAAAGCTAATACTATAAAAAATTGTATTCAACAACCCCTTGCATAAATAAAAGCCAAGGGTATCGATGCTGATGTAAATTTGTTGCGGTATATCCAGGGTAAAACAAATCTGTAACAGACTGGGGGATGTAAGATGATTAAGATTTTGGTACTGACGAAAAGGATTATTAAATCCTGGAAGCTGGAAAGCCCAAGTTTGGTTTCAATGTCTTCCCTTTTGAAACTATGAATTCACTTTATAAAATATATATACTATTTGATATTATATACACACCAGCAACCAAATGACATAAAATTACAACTGTTGTTGCTGGGAAGGACATGAACGGCCCTGCTTTTATTTGCAGATCTTGTACTTTATTTGCAACGACTAATAATACTTCACCAGTTGCCTTGTAAACAAAGGATGACCCTATATTATTTTTTTGGTTGTTCAACATAAACAAACAAACTAATGATCAATAACGACAAAAGAAAAGGCCTAAACGTCAGTTCAAACAACTTAATTTATAAGATGATGCAATAAAAAAAACAAAACAAAAGATACTTGAGAAGAATTCTTGGGAGGAAGGCTACGATGATACCTTTAGAAGAAGAGCATACCTTGGAAAACTCACTATAGCTGGGAACACAAGTCTTGAGAGATCCCTGATCGGCTGATCCGTGACAGGGAAGAAAATTTTGTTACGTACTTTGGGCATATTATTACAGAGCAAAGCATTTCAACTTGATAGAATTAAGTCTCGTCCACTATCCTTCATGATTAAAAATTATATGCCACGAATGAGCGGAAAAACAAATGTCACAATCAAGCTCAAAATTTTTTGACCATCTAATATTTACATAAAAATATAGACACACCAAAAAGGAAAACAGAAATAATCCATCAAAATTTATCCGTAAATCTTATTTTTTGAATTTTTTTTCAAATTGTCATGAATTATGTCTTTTATGATATAAATTATTTTTGCTATCAGATTATCAAGGTAGCTTTAGAGTAGGTGTAAGTGTTTTTGTGAGGTTATTTTAGGATGTACATAAGGCGTATAAATTGATATGAAAAATTATGTTTTTTGGTTTGCTTGATTTTTTTAGATTATATTTTTATTAGTTTTTTAGGCAATTTTCTTGTTGGCTTTTTAATTCTTATTTTATTTTTGGTGATTCAAAATTTAATGTGTCTATTGGGAAAGGATGACCTTTGATTGTAGAAAGACATGTCTCTTTAGAAGGACAAATTTATTTACTTTATAAATAGGTGTGTCTGAATGAAGAGGCACATTAGTGATGTTTCACTATTTATAAATACCCATTCCCTCTTTATGAAAAATTCATTCTAAGCATTTTGCATTTTCAAAAACTTTATTCTTCTTTATTCTAAAATTCCTTCAAGAGCAGTTGTGTCACGACCCGGAACCACCTTTGAGTTCGTGACAACCGCAGCGATGTCCCGATAGGCACTCATCTCCCGAGTACTCTATCTAGACCTCGCAAGGCTTTCGTATCAGTTCCTCACCTACCATGTGATTTACCGTTACAAAAATCATGTTTTAAAACAATACGGATCATTTTTTTCGTCCAAAAACAATAAAATTTTAATTTCTGCCTCACGAGGGCGTTTTCATCATTTTCATCCAAAATTTCGAGACAAGTTAAAAATGTAATAATTAAGTGGAAAACACATATTTTATACTTAGAAATAGGTTTTGATATCTAAAACATTCATTTAAAATCAAATTGTTAACAACTAGTACTATTCAAAAATAATAAATAAAATATTCTATTTTCTCATAAAATAAATTTTTATAAAAATATTCGTAAATAATTTTCCGCATATGAAAGTAAAGTAAACTTGTATGAATAGCAATACAGATAACTCAAATATAAGATTTGATCTGCAATGACACGTGGGCCTCAATTGACCAAGAGGATGTAAGACAATGAACTCTTACTTTCTATAATGCAGTTCTGAGCTTAGTTCTCGTCCTACTTGACTATCTACAAACTGTCCTGAGCCTGAAAAATATATAAAAAGAAAGAGTGAGATTATATAATTCCAGTGAGTAAACAGATACCATCTAGAGTATCTAAAGTCGAGTAAGTGGAGACAATAAAATACCCCATCCCAATATGCATTTCATAACTTGGAAATTTATTCCACCCCATGAAAACAATTATAATTCAATTAAAATAATTTTCAAGGCTTATGATTCTCATAAAATTTGGCTCATGCCAAAACTCATCCTCGGGGATACTTGATCGTCATCAAAGCATCCACTCGAGTCCGTCAAGGCTGTTAAAATGACTTATTCATATAAAACAACCGTCCCTTGGCGTTGGCTGAATCTCACTTTCACGTGGAGGTAAAACGTGAAGTGGACCCAAACCCCTCCCTAGGAGTTACCCTACGCGCCTCTCCCACAGAGGTAAAATAAATTAGCCGGGTTTATAGTGCCTCTCTAATAGGCTGGTCCACGAAAATCCGCCACTGCAGTGTAGGTTAGCCCCACCATAATCATAAAATAGTTTAACAGCATAACAAGGTAATTTTTTTATAATAACTAATTTGCATGGCAAACTACAATTCATGTAATTTCAATACAATAAACTAGCCAAGCATGCTCACACTATCATAAGCCATTTGAATTAAAAATACAATTCATACTTAACAACCACAGTCTCCCAGTACTCTATTTTTAAAAAAATAACTTTCATCATTAATTTCAAACAATTTATAAAACTATTTTATAAAAACACATTTGTTTATAAAACACGAAATTTATCCTTTTTAAATCCATTTTTCATAGAATTTATAAAATTTCATAAAAACTACCTTAGATAAATTAAATGATAATAAGTTTACTCACAGTATTAAGAGTAGAAATACTCTTATTCTCGGTCCGCGAGCACAACCTTTTACCAGTGTCAAATGGCTCACCATCTATCCACCGTACATTACACAAAATTCAATAATTTGTGTCAAACCATTATAAATTAATTCAGGCTCAAATCTATATGTATACATGAGAATGAGTATGAAATGTCTGGACAATCGCTTAATTGTGATGTCTAACCCAACTTGCTTATTCACAGTCTAAATTGCTAAAACCTCCAATTCAACTCCGATTCAATCCACTTCATTTTCAATACTCCAATTATAACCGAAATACCTCAATGACTGTGATTATTATTTAATTTACAAGTCCTAGGCCACAAATCATATATGTCCACACATTAGGCAAAAATTCAGATTTTCATGCCAAATTTTCCTATTTAATTTCTAATATCACAAATCATTAATTTCCATTTAAATACCATAAAATATCACCAATTTAACATCAATCTCTCTCTTAGAAAATTCGGCCCTTTGGGGTTTAATGACAATATATTGTTTTCTTGCTAATTTTCTTCATACCATTAATCATCCACCAATTTAAAATACTAATGTCACTTAATCCACTCACCATAATTCATTATTTCCTAATCCATTTCACTTGAGATGAAATTGTTTCATCATCAATACACTAACTATGAAATTCGGCTATGGTGGGCATTAACCATAAAATTTTTCCTATTACATTTTCCCACCATAAATTATCATTTCCTTAACTAATTTACTTGAAGCAAATCAAATCCACCATCACCACTCAACCTACAATATTCGGCCATAGAGGGCACCAAAGGTTTGGTGATTTTTCTTCACTTGATTTCATGCCACCCAACATTAACTACCTAAAAACACTAACATACTTTAAATTCAAACCATTTCCATCAACTTTCCCTCTCTAAACCCATTTGGTCATCATCAAACCCATCATGAAATCAAGTAATTTATCCATGGAAATGAAAGAATAAAGTATGGGTATGATAGATTTCAAGTAAAAATTAGGAAATCTTACATTATCTAGCTTGAATGTTTGATTTCTCACTAATTTCCTTTGATTTCTTCACCAACGGTTTGTAGTTTTCTTTCTTTCTTGCCTTTGTTCATGCTAGGCCGACTATGGGAGAGAAAATGAAGATTTATGGGCTGATTTTTATGGAAAAATAATAAAATAATAATGGGTGCCACATGTCATTACCTTATTGGCCCATTTTTCTTTTTCTACTTTAATAATTAACTTTTATTCTCCACCACTTGATTTGTCAAAAGTCAAAATGTTGATAAGGGATAACCATGGCTGGACAAGTGTCCTGGAGGTGAAAAATTACGGTTTTGCCCCCGGGATGGTAAAATTATGATTTTGCCCCTATACTCCAAAAATACTAGAATTACAATTCCTTTTCACTTTTCAACCTTAAATTGTACCCCAAATGATAAATCTTAATCAAAGACTTCATTCTACACTCAAATTTTAAGTCTTAAGCGGTAAAATTACCATTTTACCCTTAGGGTGGTAAAATTACCGTTTTGCCCCTAGTGTCCCAAAAATTACTAGAATCAATATTCTTCATCTCTTAAACTTCAATTATGTTCTAAATAATCTAAATAATTAATCTTGATCAATTGTTATCAAAATCTTTTCCAAAAATTCTCGATTTGTCTTTTAGTGATAAAATTACTATTTTACCCTTGTCTTTCAAAACTACTGAGAAATTTAATTTATCACTGTCAAACTTCATATTATACTCCAATAATTATATTATACTTCAAATAATTGATCTTGGTCGAATGTGATTAAAATCTTTTATGAAAATCTCCATTTTGTCCTTAAATGACAAAATGACCGTTTTACCCTTAACCGGTCAATTTTCTTGATTGACTCCAAATCGAATCTTGAACTCCGAATTATCATTCCGAGTAGATTTTGGGATTTCAGAATTCTCAAATTCCTTTTAAATTTTCCGTTTGAACCAACTTGAAGTATAAATCAACTTCGCAGCACTTCTAAGGGCAATACCATCTTTTTGTCGATTTTCTCGGGCTTCCTCAATATACAAACATCCTATTGAGTGTGTGAATGACACCGTAATTACTTTATAGAGCAGGGTTTGACAAGTTGAAAGATTTACGAGTTCGAAGATTTTCTATTTGAGTGCACATTAAAAGATCCTTTAGTGGTTCGTTGTATCTTGAGAGTAGGACATCATCAATTGCAATTTGTACCGAGGTAGCAACAAATATCTACTATGAATTCAACGCTTTCCATAACATGCCTCAAACCGGTTTTCATATTCAATACACTTTTTTATTTCTTTTTGTTGTTAATTGTTAAGTCTCTGTTATTTCTTTGTGTGTTCTTTTTATCTTTTCGAGAATAGATTCCAACAATTTTAAAGTAGATTAGTTTTTTGCATTTTTTTTTTAAAATGGTTTCTATTGAAGAACAAATTTTTAGAAAGTCGGAGAAATTCTCTAGGAAAAACTTTCATAGATGGCATAATCAAATACGTTATTGGTTAACGACCTTGGGACTTTTTACTGTTATCTCAAATCTTATTGTTTCTTCAAATGAAAATTCCGATCCTATTAGTCCTTCGAATCAAAACTTTGGTTCTAACTTAACTAAAAATACAAGCACACAAACACAATTAGATAAGGATTATCATTGTCATGGACGTATTTTGTTTGCTTTGTCTAATAATCTTTACGATATATTTTGCACTAAAAAACCTGCACGAGAATTGTGAGAAGCATTAGAAAAGAAATATGATAAAAAAGATGAAGGTCTTGATAACTACATTATAGGAAAATATGTGGACTTCAAAATTATTGATAATAAATCTATTGTGGAACAAACACATCTTTTTCAAGTTCTTATTCATGAGTTGAAATAAAAGAAAATTGAAATGTGTAAAAAATTTCATGTGGATGCTTTGCTTCCCTAAAACATAAACATGAGACTTTAACTATGGATAGTTTAATTATTTCTCTTCAAATTGAAAAAAAAACATAAAGATAAGGATAAACTGTTCAATGAGTTTGAGGATAAAGTAAACATAGTAGAATGAAAAAAATTCAAACTTGAAAAAAAAGAAAGTTTTCAAAAAATAATTTTCGTGAACAACCATTTAGTGTTAACAAGAAAAAAAGAGATGTTGCTTTGTTTATGGAAAACTGGGGCATCTAGCAAGAGTTTGTCACCGTCGCAAAGATCAGAAAACGTTTAAGACACTGGTTTCACAAGTCAATGTTATGACTAGTGAGAATGACAATAGGTTTGTTTCAAACATTCCTCTGGTCAATTTAGTGTGTGAGTCTACCAATTGGTGAATTGATATTGGTGCTAATATCCATGTTTGTGTTGACCAATTCATATTTTTAAAATATCAGGTCATTGACAGAAAATACATGACCATGGGTAATGCTGTGGTTGCGCAAGCAAAAGTAAAAGGAAGGATAGATATATTACTGACTTCTGGGAAGATCTTGTCTCTTCATAAAGTGCAACATATGCCCGACATTAGAATGAATTTGATTAGCGACCCTCTTCTTATTAGAGATGGCTATAAATTATTGTTTGAATCCAATAAAATTGTAATTAGTAGAAATGAGTCTTTTGTTAGTAAAGGATATGTATCTGAGGGTCTCTTCAAGTTAAATGTGTCAAATGCTATTTGTCATGGTAATGAAAGTAATAATAGTTTTTCTCTTCATAATGTTGTTATTTCTTTTAATGTTTGGCATGGTCGTTTAGGGCATATTAATAATACGTCTATTAAGCGAATGATGAATTTGGATCTTATTCCTAAATCTGACATAAACATGCATGAAAAAAATGTAAAATTTGTGTGCAGTCTAAATTACCTAGAAACCCTTTTAAATTTATAATTACAAAATCTACAATCTTAGAGTTAATACATAGCGATATTTGTGACATTCAAGTTTACTCTAGAAATGGTAACAGATACTTTATTACTTTCATAGATGATTTTTTAAAATATTGTTATGTTTTTCCAATATGAACAAAAGATGAGGCTTTGGTTATGTTTAGTGCATATAAAAATGAAGTTAAAAATCAAAAAGAAAAAAGAATAAAAATTCTTCGTTCAAATAAGGGAAGAGAATATGATTCTATAGAGTTTTCAAACTTCCGTAATGAGAATGGAATTATTCACAATATCCCTTTTACACACCCCAATCAAACGGTGTGGTAGAAAGGAAAAATCGAAATTTATTGAATATTGTAAATTGTATGCTCTCAAGTTCTAAACTTCTAAAAAATTTATGGAATAAAATACTTTTATCTGTATGTCACATTTTAAATAGAGTTCTTCAAAAGAAATTAGACAAAACTCTGTATGAACTATAGAAAAAGAGGTAACCCAATTTAAATTATTTAAGAATGTGGGAGTGCTTGGTAAAAGTAAAAATTCTTGAAATTAAAAGGAAGAAACTAAGACCTAAAACCATTGGTAGAGTTCTTGTGGGTTATTCCCAAGATAGTGTCACCTACAAGATTTTAGTAATAAAATTCAAAATTATTGATATAAGTGTCAACACTATCATAGAATCGAGAGATATTGTATTTTTTGAGAATATTTTATGTAAAACCTGACTATATAAATTATATGCAGTGTTATCCATGTATTGGATGAAATGTTTGTATACTTTCTCGGAAAGGTATTAAAAGTCGATTTAAAACTCAAACTAATTGAAATAGGAATTTTAAGGTGAAATTGAGAATTTCATAGTCCAAGGATGACTTAAAATGGTAATTCGGAGTTCGATGGTTGATTTGGGTCAATCGAGAATATTGATCGATTATGGGTAAAATGGTCATTTTGTCACCTAAAGTTGAAATTTGGTTATTTAATGAAAATTTTGACCAATATTAATCATTTAAAGTATAATATGAAGTATAATATGGGGTTTAGTAGTGAAAATTTTAATTCTCTGTTTTTTTGGAGCATAAAGGCAAAACGGTAATTTTACCACTTGAGGACAAAATGGGAATTTTTAAAAAATATTTTGACCCCATTTGACTAAGATTGATCAATTGGAGTGTAATTTGAGGTTGAAAAGTGAAAAAAATAAAATTTCGATACTTTTCGGAGTATATGGGCAAAATCGTAATTTTACCACTCTGAGGGCAAAACGAGAATTTTTCACCCCCAACATTTGTCAAGACCAAAGGATTTTATTCATAATAGAAATGGATAAACATGAGAAATGTGTGGTGGAGAATTAAAGAATTAAAAGTCAAATATTTAAAATTTGAGCCAATAAGGAAATGCCATGTGTCATGCCTTTATTATTTTATTATTTCTTTATAAAAAGGCATAAAAATCAGCCCAAACCCTCCCCATTCACTTAGCATGGTCAGCCAAAGGGAGAAAGGAGAAGAAAAGAAAAAGAACAAACCTTAGGTGGAGAAGTCCAAGCGAAAAAATGTGGAAAATCAAGAAAATTAGTGGAAAAATGTAAGATTTAGCAAATTAAGCTTAAGATTTATGTTTTCCATGCATTTCTCCTTATTTTCCATGGTTGGATTGCATGTTTTCATGAGAAAATCATGGCTGGCCGAATGGGTATGGAGAGAGAAATGATGTTGAATTGATTTGATTTTAAGTTATGTTAGTATTTTTAGTTAGTTTAACATGTTAGGAAGCAAAACAACAAGAAAAAAATTCAATTTCTTCCACCCTCAGCAAGGACCGAATTTCATGAAAAGTGTATTGATGATGAAATGATTTCATTTCAAGTGACATGGATTAGGAAATGATGAATTATGGTGAGAGAATTAAGTGATGTTAGTGTTTTAATCGGCTAATGATTAATGGTGTGAAAATTTGCAAGAAAACAATATGTTTTTCATTAAACCCTAAACGGTCGAATATTCTAGGGGAGAAATTGATGTTGGAAACAATGATAATTCATGATATTTTGGTGATATTTGATGATTGGTGAGACTAAAAATAAAATGGGAATTTTTGGCATAAAAATCTGAATTTTTGCCTAATGTATAGATCGGTGTATTTTGTGGTTCAGATTGATAAATTGAACCACATTTACGACCATTGAGGTAATTTAGGTATAATTGGAGTGTACAAAGTGAAAAGAATTGATTTAGAATTAATTTGGACACATTTGTTATTTAATCGAGTAATAGGTCGAATTAGGTCAACACCACATTTAAACGGTAGACGGACAATTTTGCATATCATACCATGCATATACATCGAGCCTAAATTGATTTTAAAATGGTTGAGTATTAATGTGGTGAATTATGTATTGTACATTGTGGATAGGTGGTGAATTATTTGGTACGGGTAAGAGATTGTACCCGAGAATCGAGAATAGGAGTATTTCGAGCTCCTAGTACTGTGAGTAAACTTATTATCGTCTTAATTATCTAGAGTAGTTTTTATTCAATTGTGTGATTTTATAGAAAATGGGTTTAAATGGTAAATTGCTATGTTTTAAGAGAAATTGTGATTTTATAAAATGATTTTATAAATTTTTTAGAAAATTGAATAATGGTTTCAAAAATAGAGTATTTGTCACGACCCAATTCCCGGACCATGATCGGCGCAAGAAACCAATGAGCATAGCTCACTAAGCCCAAGCAAGCCTATTTTCATTTACTTTACTCCACGTATGATCGTGTGTGGCATCCACACGCAATGCACCAAGTGCACATAAAGCCAAATTCCAATGGTATTATAAATAATAATATACATGCACTATACCATTCATGTATTCAGCAATTTACATTGCACACACATATTTACATTGTTGAGTGTATTCACAATACAAAAGACCCACGACTTCTAGCGGAGACATTTACTATAAAAACGGACAACTATTGAATGCCGGACACCTACCAGGAGACGAACTACAATGATCCCGAGATCTAGGATTCTACAATCTCCTGATCTGAAAACATGAATTTTTGAAAACGGTGAGTACAAAACTCAGTGAGCAAACATTAGGTAGGAACAAGCAATAACATCAGGAAGGATTATAAAAACATGATACACACATTTGGAACACAATAATTTTGATCCAATTTATTATTAAACCCTTCCCCTCACTTCAATTTAATTTATAATTAAATAATACTCAAATTCACACACAAATACACAAATATCACCACTATCTCACCAGCTCATGTGCAACCCCCACATCGCGCACATAGCTGGAGTTATCGTGTGCATTCCTCCACATCGTGTACAAACAATATCATTCACCATATTTTCGCATCCAATATCATCGACATATGCTTCCTCCACATCATGCACATGTACGTTTATAAATATCAACAATATCAAATATCAATACATCTCACATATTTACACATATATGACAGCATATTATAAGCACACATGATTTCATGCCTTCATGCATACCACAATTCACCACATAAAATCATTTTTATCAAGGCTTGTTCTCGGCACGCATTTTAAGAAATTTGCATGAAATCATTTAGATTATCCAATTCAATACAATGTGCATTTCTCAAAATAATTTGAGATACAAGTTCACTTACAGTATCGAAAATCTGGATTCCGGGTGCACTTGGATTAATAGTCATCAGGCACGATTCCTTTACCTTTTTCGAATGTCTCACCACCTTGACACAAAATAAAATTAGAGAATTTACTATATTGCCCCTAAGCTAATATAAACTAATTTAAATGGCTAACGCATGATAGGAAAATGAAAAATGCGTCTGATTATCGCTTTAACGCGATGTCGATTAAATTCGATCGCTCATCCGATAAATTGGCCAATACGTCCAATTTGATTCCAAATTGCACCATTCTTTTTCTAATACCTTAATTCACCACATACCATTTAATTAGTGCCAATTTCAGAATTAAAACTTTTCCATTTCTTCATGGAAAAATTCAGCCATTACAGTGCATTCGCACTGTAATTTTTCCTACTAATTTTTTTTTCACTTTAATTTGTCATTTTCTAATTTATTTCATTTCAAATGAAATCATTTCATTTGAAATGAAACAATTTCTCATTGATTCTCAGCACCCTAGGTTCGGCCAATGAAGAACAACCAAGAGAATCAATTTTTTTCTTACGATTTTGCTTACTAACATGCTAACCTATCCCTAAACACTAACATAGTCTAAAATCAAGCTATTCCAACAATCATTCCTCATCCATACCCATTTTTTAGAATTGAGTTCATCATGATATCTCAATATTTAACCATGAAAATCAAGAACAAAAGCATAGGTATTGTAGATCATAAGTAAAAGTGAAGAAATGTTACCTTTTTCAATTGATTTTCCTTGAAAATCACACTTTGTCTTGAATTTTTAGCTAGGTTTTATGGTTCTTCCCTTTGTTCTTCTTTCCTTTCCCTTAAATCTGGTGTGTGCCGAATTTAAAGAGAGAAAATGAGTGTTAATGGCTGATTTTTAGGCTTTAAAAATAAAATAACATAAGTTGACACATGGCATAATGCCATTGGCCCGTTTTTAACCTTTTTGACTTTTCTTTTCCAATTCTTTTCCACCACTTGATTAGTCAAAGTCAAGATCTGATCAAAAGATGACCATGGTTGGAAAAGTATGTTTTGGTGGTAGAAAATTACCGTTTTGCCCCCGAGGTGGTAAAATTATGATTTTACCCCTATACTCTGAAATGTACCAGAATTACATTATTTTCACTTTCTATTATCAAATAACACCAATACTGATCAATATTAATCAAATGGGGTAAAAATCTTTTCAAAAAAAATTCCCGTTAAGTCCTTCAGTGGCAAAATTACCATTTTGCCTTTGTACTTCAAAAATACCGAGAATCACAATTTTCACTGCTAAACATCATTTTATACTCCAATAATCATAACTGTATTTCATATAATTATTTTTGGTCTAATGTGATCAAATCTTGGTTAAAAATCTCTATTTATTCATCAAAAGGCAAAATGATCGTTTTGTCACTAACCGGTCAATTTTCTCGATTGACTCCAAACTGGACCTTGAACTCCAAATCACTATTCTAAGTCATTCTGTGGGTTTCAAAATTTTTAAATTCCTCTTAGAATTTCTATTTGAACTAGTTCAAGGTTCGATTTAACTTATGTGTACCACTAAGTACAATATCGATTTTTAACAAATTCGACAGGGTCTCACAGTATTGGAGACTGCTTACTTGTATTGCAAATTACTGTTTGAATTATATGGCTTATGATGAATGTGGGCATGACTGGTTGTTTTTATGATATGATAAATACGTGAACTGCTTTGAATTGCCTTGATAGGTAAGGTAAGGATTGTGGGCCATGTCATGCTGTGGTGATTTTTATTGAATTGGTGGGATATAATTGTGGTCACTGCAGTGGCAGAGTGGGTTCCATGGACCAACCTATAAGAGGGGCACGGAAACCCGATTATTGTGCTTACCTCGGTTGAAAAGGCGTAGAGGGTATCTCTTGAGGTAAGATTTGAGTTCACTTCACGCCTAACCACCACGAAGAAGTGAAACTCAGCCAATGCCAAGGAATGGCTAAATTTTTAGAAATATAAAATTTTCACAACCTTGGCAGACTCGAGCGGATGCCCCGGTACAAGGTATCCTCGAGTACAGGTTTTGGCATAAACCAAGTTTTCAGGAAATTCATAAGCGTTATTGAAAATTTAACGAAATACAATTGTTCATGTGGGTTGGGATGAATTTCCAAGTTATGAAGCAAGTATTGTGATGGGATGTTTTCTTTGTCTCCTATTACTCAACTTTAGATTGTTTTGATGATGTCTGTTTACTCACTGGGATTTCACAATCTCACCACCCCTTTTTCCCACATTTCAGGCTTAGAATAGCAGTAGTTAGTGGATTCGATCAAGGACCACAGTGGACTTGAATCGACAAGAACTGTAGGTTCACAGTTCCCGATACATTTTGGTTAGTTGTGGACCCATGTGTCACTATAATTCAAATTTCATACTTTGGTTGTTTATATTACATTATGTAAGAATATATTTTGTTTTTACGCTGCAAAAATTATTTTCTGATAGTTTTATAAAGCTTGTTTTAGAAGAAAATAGATTATTTTATTAAATATTTTCACTATATTCAAGTCATCGAAATTTTCTTCAAACAGACGTTTTAGACTCTTAAATTTATTTTTAATCATGAATTATATGTTTTCAACTCATTTATTACATTTTTAGCTGGTTTTGAGTTTTCAAAAAAAATTAACGAAAATACCCCCATGAGCCAAAAAATAATATTTTAATATTTTGATCGGGGAATGTCTTATAATTCCTTGAAGTATGTCATTTAATAATTATTGCTCACCGAGGAGATGTGAAAACTGATGCTAAGCCTTGCGGGGTTCCGGTCGACATTCCGGGTATGAGTGCCTATTGGGATGTTGCGACGGTTGTCACGGGTTTGATAGGGAGTTCCGGGTCGTAATAATTTTATTGGTATTAGAGCATTTGGGTTTTAAAATATCAGAGTTTTTTATTTTTAAAGTTGTTTTAAGAATCCACACTGACACTGCGTGGCTCAAGTTAAGTTAGGTTAGTGGAGTATGCATGACAATGGAATGGAGGAATATAGTGCCGTGATACCATTCGGTGAAGTTACTATAACTTATGGAGAGAATATTTTAAAGTGGAATTTACTGATTGTTGACAAGAGTTATAGGACTAAATGAATTTGAAAATATTGATTTTGTCTATCATATGTGATAGACCAAGATAATATAATTGGTTATGGAAAGATTGTGATGTAAGCTTAGAAGACAACCAATCGGGGAAAGATGATTAAGGTGGTAACCTTAGATTTGAATACAGTGTGACAGATATGAAATTGAACGAATGAATTAAAGATTGTCTTTATTGCCTTATATACATATTGGCATATAAGGGATGAAAAGTTAGAAAATTTCCGAGATGGATAAGTAAAGGTAAATTAATATGTAGAGTGCCGAGACAAATAACATGTTGAATAAAGTCAAGTCTTAAGAAATGAAAAAGACAAGAGATTAAACCATGTTGAAGGCTAAAGAGAAAGTGATGGAAAAATTAGATGAATGTACGAGATAGTGATAAGAGATGTTGATACCAAGTAGTAAAAGTGTAAATAAGGATTTCAAAGATGATATAGCACACGAATATATATAGAATACGGGTATAGAAATTTCTAAATAATGTTTCGACTTTGTTGAAAGGAAAGAATTAGTAATAACACAAGTAAACCAATATTTATGTGCATAAAGGTAAATGCACTATGTTAATTGAGTTGTTATGTTCCTATATAAATGGTGTTAGGATTTCAAAATATTTTATATGTGCATATGTGTTGAATATGTATAGTAGCTTAGAGGGAGCTAATGTTGATTTCAATTAAACAATTGTGAGATTCTAAGAATGGATTAGATCTATTATGGTTTATGGATATAGCATGTTAATTAATTCAAAAGTGAGCATCAATGATTTCTATGATTGATGTGTGAGCATGAAGTAAAAAGTTAGTGAATAAATTTACTCTAAGGGTGAATTTGAATTTTGGCTATACATAGTATGGGGAGTTACAAGATTAAAGGACTAGATGTGGTAAAATGGTTAAAAGCGTTCTTTTTAGGAGAAGAAAAAGTCTTGGGTTCGAACTTTCTTGTGTCAAACTGCAGGCTACAGACTACAGGGAAGACCAAGCGGAAGGGATGAGGGCCCAAACATAACAGTACCTTGGAGAAATAGTCTTTTAAGGAGGATGCCACATGTAAAATTGGCAACTTGAGATTCAAAAATTTGGTAATGTTGAATCTAGTATAAGTACCATATAAAGTTTTATAATTGAGATTGATATATATAAATTACCTGAGAGATTAATTTAAAAGTTTATTTGGTTCGAAAAGTGACTTATGACATAAATGATCGAGTCAAGGCGAATCTTTGAAACATCAATGGTGTTATGAGGTATACGTGTATAATAAATTGCAAGTTAATGGAAGTGACATTGTGATGCAGTGATGTATAGCACAGGGAAACTTAAACGTATGATTGAGATGGAGTTATGGTTCAAGTTTAATGATGATAACAGGGACATGCTTGGAGTCCTGAATAAAAGAGCATGACTGTGAAAGATATTACAGATATGATTTTAAAGGACAATGCTAGACAAGAGTGAAATACAATTACACGTCAAATTGGATGTAAATGAGGTGAACGAATCAAAAATTTCTATGAAAGATGATAATATAGGAAATTGAGTGTCCAGTGAAAGATTAATACCCCCATCTTCTCTTCAGGTTGGATCAGTGAAATTTTGAAGACAAAATTTTATTTTAAGGGGGGTAGTGTTGTAAAATCGGATTATATAAATTATATGCAGTGTTATCCATGTATTGGATGGAATGTTTGCATACTTTCTCGGAAAGGTATTAAAAGTCAATTTAAAACTCAAACTAATTGAAATAGGAATTTTAAAGTGAAATTGAAAATTTCATAGTCCAGGGATGACTTAAAATGGTAATTCAGAGTTCGAGGATTGATTTGGGGTCAATCGAGAATATTGATCAATTATGGGCAAAATGGTCATTTTGCCACCTAAAGTTGAAATTTGGTTATTTAATGAAAATTTTGACCAAGATTAATCATTTGAAGTATAATATGAAGTATAATATGGGGTTTAGTAGTGAAAATTTTTAATTCTCGGTATTTTTGGAGCATAAGGGCAAAACGGTAATTTTACCACTTGAGGATAAAATGGAAATTTTTAAAAACTATTTTGACCCCATTTGTCTAAGATTGATCAATTGGACTGTAATTTGAGGTTGAAAAGTGGAAAAAATGTAATTTCGGTACTTTTCAGAGTATAGGGGTAAAATCGTAATTTTGCCACCTCGAGGGCAAAACGGGAATTTTTCACCCCCAACATTTGTCAAGACCAAAGGATTTTATTCATCATGGAAATGGATAAAAATGAGAAATGTGTGGTGGAGAATTAAAGAATTAAAAGTCAAATATTTAAAATTTGAGCCAATAAGGAAATGCCATGTGTCATGATTTTATTATTTTATTATTTCTTTATAAAAAGGTATAAAAATCAGCCCAAACCCTCCCCACTCACTTAGCATGGTCGGCCAAAGGGAGAAAGGAGAAGAAAAGAAAAAGAACAAACCCTAGGTGGAGAATTCCAAGAGAAAAAGTGTGAAAAATCAAAGAAATTAGTGAAAAAAGGTAAGATTTAGCAAATTAAGCTTAAGATTTATGTTTCCCATGCATTTCTCTTTATTTTCCATGATTGGATTGCATGTTTTCATGGGGAAATCATGGCTGGCCGAATGGGTATGGAGAGAGAAATGATGTTGAATTGATTTGATTTTAAGTTATGTTAGTATTTTTAGTTAGTTTAGCATGTTAGGAAGCAAAACAACAAGAAAGAAATTCAATTTCTTCCACCCTCAGCAATAGCTAAATTTCATGAAGAGTGTATTGATGATGAAATGATTTCATTTCAAGTGAAATGGATTAGGAAATGATGAATTATGGTGAGAGAATTAAGTGATGTTAGTGTTTTAATCGGTTAATGATTAATGGTGTGAAAATGTACAAGAAAACAATATGTTTTTCATTAAACCCTAAAGGGCCAAATATTCTATGAGAGAAATTGATGTTGGAAATGATAATAATTCATGATATTTTGGTGATATTTGATGATTGGTGAGACTAGAAATAAAATGGGAATTTTTGGCATAAAAATATGATTTTTTGCCTAATGTATAAATCGATGTATTTTGTGGTTCGGACTGATAAATTGAACCACATTCACAGTCATTGAGGTAATTTAGGTATAATTGGAGTGTAGAAAGTGAAAAAAATTGATTTGGAATTAATTTGGACACATTTGTCATTTAATCGGGTAATGGACCGAATTAGGTCAACACCGCGTTTAAGCGGTAGTCGAACAATTTTGCACATCATATCATGCATATACACTTAGCCTGAATTGATTTTAAAATGTTCGAGTATTAATGTGGTGAATTATGTATTGTACATTGTGGATAAGTGGTGAACTATTTGGTGCGGGTAAGAGATTATACCTGAGAATCGAGAATAGGAGTATTTCGAGCTCCTAGTACTGTGAGTAAACTTATTATCGTCTTAATTATCTAGAGTAGTTTTTATTCAATTGTGTGATTTTATAGAAAATGTGTTTAAATGGTAAATTGCTATGTTTTAAGAGAAATTGTGATTTTATAAAATGATTTTATAAATTTTTTGAAAAATTGAATAATGGTTTTAAAAAATAGAGTAATTGGAGACTGCTTACTTGTATTGCAAATTACTGTTTGAATTATATAGCTTATGATGAATGTGGGCATGATTGGCTATTTTTATGATATGATAAATACGTGAACTACTTTGAATTGCCTTGATAGGCAAGGTAAGGATTGTGGGCCATGTCATGCTATGGTGATTTTTATTGAATTGGTGGGATATAATTGTGGTCATTGCAGTGGCAGAGCGGGTTCCGTGGACCAGCCTATAAAAGAGGCACGGAAACCCAATTATTGTGCTTACATCAGTTGAAGAGGCGCAGAGGGTATCTTCTAAGGTAGGATTTGAGGTAGGATTTGAGTTCACTTCACGCCTAACCACCACGAAGAAGTGAAACTCAGCCAACGCCAAGGAATGGTTGATTTTTTAGAAATATGAAATTTTCACAGCCTTGGTGGACTCGAGCGGATGCCCCAGTACAAGGTATCCCCGAGTACAGGTTTTGACATAAGCGAAGTTTTCAGGAAATTCATAAGCCTTATTGAAAATTTAACGAAATACAATTGTTCATGTGGGTTGGGATGAATTTCCAAGTTATGAAGCAAGTATTGTGATGGGATGTTTTCTTTGTCTCCTATTGCTCAGCTTTAGATTGTTTTGATGATGTTTGTTTACTCACTGGGATTTCACAATCTCACCACCCCTTTTTCCTCACATTTCAGGCTCAGAATAGCCGTAGTTAGCAGATTCGATTAAGGACCACAATGGACTTGAATCGACAAAAATTGTAAGTTCACAGTTCCCGATACATTTTGGTTAATTGTGGGCCCACGTGTCATTGTAATTCAAATTTCATACTTTGGTTGTTTATATTACATTATGTAAGAATATATTTTGTTTTTACACTGTAAAAATTATTTTCCGATAGTTTTATAAAGATTGTTTTAGAAGAAAATAGATTATTTTATTAAATATTTTCACTATATTCAAGACGTCGAAATTTTTTTCAAACGGACGTTTTAGACTCTTAAATTTATTTTTAATCATGAATTATATGTTTTCAACTCACTTATTACGTTTTTAGCTGGTTTTGAGTTTTCGAAGAAAAATGATGAAAAATGCCCTCGTGAGCTGAAAAATAATATTTTAATGTTTTGATCAGGGAATGTCTTATAATTCCTCGAAGTATGTCATTTAATAATTATTGCTCAACGAGGAGATGTGGAAGCTGATGCTAAGCCTTGCGGGGTTCCGGTCGGCATTCCGAGTATGAGTGCCTATCGGTACGTCGCGACGGTTGTCATGGGCCCGATGGGGAGTTTTGAGTTGTGACATTTTATCCATGAAAATTAAGGTGAATAAATCAATATCTTTTGAATGCATTCAAATTTCGGTAGAGTAAGAAGAAGAAGATATGATCAATATGGAAGGTCCTAGAAAAAGCAAAACAATGAGGGTAAAGAAAAGTTTTGAAAATAATTTTTATACTTATCTAATGGAAAATGACCATTGAACGTGTAAGGAGGCCATATCATCTGTAGACTCTACTTTTTGAAAAGATGCCATAAATGCTGAAATGGAGTATTTAATAAATAATAAAACTTGAATTTTGATCGAATTGCCTAAGAGGTGTAAACCTATTGGTTGTAAATGGATATTTAAAAAGAAACTTTGGGTAGATGGGTTCATAGAAAAATTCAAGACAAAATTAGTTGCAAAAGGTTATTCCAAGAATGTGGGATTTGATTATTTCGACACTTATTCTCCATTAGCAAAAATGACGACAATCTGAATGCTTATAACTTTGGCATCCATAGATAAGTTGGAGATCCATTAAATGAACGTTAAAACCGCCTTTCTAAATGGAGAGTTAGAAGAAGAAATATGTATGGAACAGTCGGAGGGATTTGTCATATTGGGTCAAGAGCATAAGGTTTGTAAACTAATGAAATCTTTATATGGATTAAAGCAAGCCCTAATGCAATGGCATTAGAAATTTGATAAATCATCTTGTCAAATGAATTTTTGATAAATGACTATAATAAATGTGTTTATATTAAAATTACTAACTTTAGGTGTGTCATATTATGTTTGTATGTCGATGATATTCTCATCTTCAGTTTCAATTTGAGTATTATTAAAGAGACTAAATATTTCTTGTCGAATAACTTTGACATGAAATATTTAGGAAAGGTAGATGTTATTTTAGGAGTTAGGATTTTACGAACTCCTACCGGTATTACAATTACACAATCACATTATATCAAGAAAATATTGAAGAAATTCAATTAATATGATTGTAAACCTGTGAGTATGCTTTATGATCCGAATATGAAACTAAGGAAAAATTCAATTAATATTGGTATACTTACATATCTCTTGAATGCTATGAGACTTGATATAATGCAAGTAGTGGGAAGGTTAAGTAGATATACTAGTAATCTTGATATAAACCATTGGACGACATTAAAAAGGACATTAAGATTTCTAAAGAGTACCATATCATTGGGTATACACTATTTGGGGTTATCCTACTGTGCTCGAAGGCCACAGCAATGCAAACCAGATCTTTGATTCAAATGAACCTAAAGCTACCATAGGATATGTTTTCACATTAGGTGGAGTTGCGGTTGTATGGAAATCCTCCAAGAAAACATGTATTTCTCAATCTTCCATAGAATCCGAGATGATAGCCTTAGAGGCGATGATACAACAAGCGGAATGGCTTAAACATTTATTAATGGATATTCCAATTATTGAAAAACCAATTCATGACTTTTATTGTGATAATCAAATGGCTATTGTGAAATGTAAACAAAAGAACTCAAATGAGCGAAAGAGACATCTGCGTTTGAGGCAGAAAACAATTATGAGTTTAATTAAAAATGGAGCAATCACACTGGATTACATTCCTTCTTTGAAGAATATTACGGATTTGTTAACGAAAGGACTGGCTCGAAAGCATGTTATTGAATGTCTAAGAGGGATGGGACTAGAGCCCACTAATTAGAAATTATTAGTAGTGGTAACCCAACCTTTCCGATTGGAGATCTCAAGATGAAAGTTTAATGTGGTAAAAACAAGCTGTTTAGTGATTGAAGAAGTACCATCTTTTAAGAGTTTTATAGTCCCGCCTTGATTTTATGGTACTTAATGTAGTAATTAGGAAGAGTACATGCTTTGAATGAGTTTGTAGCAAATTATGTAGGATATGCTTCCGTTACACATGTTCTTGAAGAACTCACCTATTTGAGTATGGTTGTGAGGTCATAACAAATGAGATTGGACTTTTCTCTAAAGCACTCAAAAAGCAAGATATGAGTGCAAGGCTATAAAGTGAAACCTTGTTTAGAACTCAATAAAATCTTGTACGAATGATGAATTGAAGCTCAGGCTAGAAGATCCTAGTTCAAGGCACAAGTTCACTATGATTCGTTTGAATGGATTTTCTCATACTAAGTGAGGTTCAAGTGCACAAGACACCTTCATCGAATACATTTTAAAAGATTGTTTTTGTATTCCTTAAATTTGAAATCATGTGGGAGATTGTTGGCTTTTAATTCCTATTTTATTTTTGGTGATTCAAAATTTAATATGTCTATTGGGAGAGGTATGACCTTTGATTGTAGAAAGGCATGTCTCTTTA
The DNA here is from genome assembly GCA_036013995.1 of Theobroma grandiflorum. Taxonomy (NCBI): domain Eukaryota; kingdom Viridiplantae; phylum Streptophyta; class Magnoliopsida; order Malvales; family Malvaceae; genus Theobroma; species Theobroma grandiflorum. The sequence continues at coordinate 16,046,757 of CP142126.1, forward strand.
AAAAGACATATTTGTTTACTTCATGAATAGGTGTGTTTGAATGAAGAAGCATGTTGGTGATATTTCACTATCTATAAATACCCATATGCTCTTTCTAAAAAATGCATTCTAAGCATTCCATGTTTTCAAAAACTTTATTCTTCTTCATTTTAAATTCCTTCAAGAGGAGTTGAGAGATTTACAAGTTTATCGGATTTTCTATTTAAGTGCATATTAAAATATCCTTGAGTGGTTGGTTGTCTTGAGAGTAAGACATCATTAATTGCTATTTACACCAAGGTAGCGATGGAAATTTCCTCTGAAGTCAATGATTCTCATAGCGTGTCTCAAATGGATCTTCGTGTGTTCTTTTTTATCTTTTCAAGTATAGATTCCAATAATTTTTATAACAATAACTAACAATCGCTTGTGAAACCAATGCAAAGTGCTTTAGAAGGGAATTGCTATCTTCCTTATCTCTTAATATTGAATGAAAATGACTTTGACGGATCTGTTAAATACACCTAATAAAGGAAAATCTGGAGGTTGGCATGTAAATGATCACTACCAAGGCCAATGTTCAGTGGGTCTCTCTTGTTGAGATTGCATAAAAACCATCAGGAACCACCTTACATTTCATTGTTTTCACTATAAATATTTACAAGACAGCTTACATGCACATAGACACATCATTAACACTTGTTAAACTAAACAAACAAATGTAAAGCATTATTTACAAGATACATGCATAACACCACATATGGAGTTCTTTGTACAGCACAACAAGACAACTTCTTACATAACATTTAAGTAATGAAAAAAACGTCACTCTCTTTAGTTAGACACTTGCAAGCATTACATTCAACATTCCCCCTTAACGCTTGCTTGATGAACCATTAATTTGTTTCTCTAAAGCTCAAACATTTGCTTCTTGAGTGCTTTAGTCATTATATCAGCAAGTTGATCTTCAGAAAGACAGTATTGGATGCAAATTTCACCCTTCTTTTCAACATCCTTTAGAGCATGATATTTTACACTGATATGTTTAGTTTTTCCATGGAAGACAAGGTTTTTAGCCATAGCTATAGCAGATTTATTATCAAGCCACAAATCAGTAGCTTCAAACTAAGTCATAATGAGATCATGAAGAACTTTTCTCACCCAAATTGCATGATTTGCTACTGAAAATGCAGCCACATACTCAACTTCTGCTGAAGATTGAGTAACCATGTCTTGCTTGTGGGAGCTCCAAGAAAACATGCCATTACCAAGAATGAATACATATTTGGAAGTGCTCTTTGCATCATTTAGAGATCCAACCCAATCATTATCAGAAAATCCTGATAATTTAATAGTCTTTGTATGAGTGAACTTCAAACCATAAGCTATTGTACCTTTTAAGTACCTGAGAATTCTTTTTGCGGCAATAAAATGACAGCTTTTTGGTTTTAGCATAAAGTGGGATAAATAGCTGACAACAAACATAACATCAGGCCTTGTTGCACATAGGTACAAAAGACAACCAATAAGACTTCTATATTGAGAAGGATTTTCCAATTCATAACCAGATTGAGAAGATAACTTCTCATTAACTACCAAAGGTGAAGCAGTGGCTTTGCATTCATTCATCTGAAACCTTTTAAGCATTTCAAGGACATATTTGTGTTGAGAAACATGTATTCCTCCATCAATCTTCTTAATTTCCAATCCTAAAAAATAACTCATATCTCCCAAATCAGACATATAAAATTCCTTCTCCATATTCTGCTTGAATTTTCTAACAGTATCTTTACTTCCCCCTATCACCAGTAAGTCATCCACATACAAGGATAGGATTATTGGAGCCCCATTGATGTGTTTTAACACTTAAAGAGTTGTTTCATTAGGACTCTTTTGGAATCCTTGGTCAAGCAAGTAAGTGTTAATCCTACTGTACCAAGCACGAGCTGCTTGTTTCAATCCATAAAGAGCCTTGTGAAGTCTGTACTCCTTTCCTTGTCTAGAACAGAGTTCAAATCTTGGTGGTTGCTCAACATAAATTTCTTCATCAAGCTTCCCATTTAAAAATGCTGATTTAACATCCAAGTGAAAGAGCTTCCACTAGAATGCAGCAGCCAAAGCTAATAGCAATTGAATAGTGTCCAATTGAGCCACTGGTGTAAAAGCTTTCTGAAAATCAATACCAGGTATTTGAAAATGGCCCTTCACTACTAATCTTGCCTTGTACCTGTTTAAGGTGCCATCAGGATTGAGCTTTCTTTTAAAAATCCACTTGACCTCAATCACTTGTCGATCCTTAGGCCTATCCACCGGAGACCAAGTTTTGTTTTTGACTATCATATTCAGTTCTTCCTTCATAGTTGTAACCCAATGCTCATGAAGTGCAGCATTTTCATAAGAGTTAGGTTCTGTGATAGCCATATGACATCTCTCATAAATGTTTTGAATAGACCTTACTCCCCTAACTAGAGCTTCATCAACTGTTTCATCATCAACAAGAATTTGAGAATCAGTTAGTTGGTAGTTCGATATATTAATAAATTCATTTGAATCTGTAGCTTGGCTTTGCTCCCAATTCCATCTCCTATTCTCATCAAATACAACATTCCTGCTAACAAAAATTCTACCAAATTCAACCTGAAATATTCTATATGCTTTAGACTTTAAGTTGTATCCAATCAAAACCCCAATCTGAGCCTTCGATTGAAGTTTGTCTCTCTGTTCTTCAAGTATGTGTTGATAACAAAGACTTCTAAACACTCGCAAATGATCAACAAAAGGCCTATTCCCATACCATGCTTCATATGGAGTGACATTTTTCTTTGCTCTAGTAGGAATAATATTAAGCAAGTATACTGCTGTCAAGGTTGCTTCTGCCCAAAATCTTTTGGGCATATTTTTCTAAAGCATCAAACACCTGTACATCTTAAGTACTGTGCGATTTTTCCTTTCACTAATCCCATTTTGTTGGGGACAATATGGAGCTATCAATTGGTGAAAGATCCTTTCCTTCTCTAAAAATTGAGAAAATTCTTAAGATGTGTACTCACCACCATTATCTTATCTGAGTACCTTGATCTTCATACCAGACTCTAACTCAGCTCAAGCTTTAAAATTTTGGAACCAACTGAAAGTTTCTGACTTCTGTTTCATAAAAAATATCTAGCAGAACCTAGTCAGATCATCTATAAATGTAACAAAGTACTTGCTCCCATTTAATGACTCCTCACTTAGAGGACCTCTAACATCTGAATGGATAAGATTAAGCTTATCCTTTGATTTACTAAAACTGGCAGTGGGATAAGGTTTTCTAGTTATTTTTCCAAGCTGACAAGTTTGGCAAATAGGGCCACAATTTAATAATTTGATAAGCTTATCTGCAAGACCTGAATTACTCAACTGTATCAATGAATTATAATTACAGTGACTAAATCTCTTGTGCCACAAAGAAGTCAAATTTGAGCAAACTTCTGTTGCCTGTAAACATGCATCATTCTAGTTCACTGGGAAATAATTTCGTTTCATGGAAATGTTCATCATATAATCACCATTAGGAGCATAAATAGTGCAAGACATATCTTTAAACAATAAGGCATAATTATGCTTAAGCATTAGTCCTACACTTAATAGATTTTTAGTGATTTCTAGCACTAAAAGAACGTCAAACTCATACCTGACACCAGAGGAAGTTTAAATTTGCACTGACCCTTTTCCTGTTGCTTGCAAATAAACACCGTTCCCAATCTCTACCTTCAAACAGTATTGATCATCTATTTCAACAAATAACTTCACATTTGGAGTCATATGATTTGAAGCTCCACTATCCAAAAGCCAAAAGCTTGCATCAACAGTTTTTAAATTTGCAGTTTGAGCCATAAACAAATGTTCTTCAACTGATTTAGCTTTTACAACTGGTTCATCAACCTTGACTTGAGTCTCGGCTTTGTTCTTGCAAACTCTCTATACATGCCCAGATTGATTACAGTTTCTGCACCTCACATTTGGTCTAAACCAACAGCTAGCTTCAGCATGACCCTTTTTCTTGTAGTGAGAACATATATGAGTCTTGCCTTTTTTTTGTTGATTTCTATATATAGATTAAACCCCTTTATCTTTCTCTTTCTGTTCAACCGAGCCCTTTTTCGAGTTTGTCTCTCCCATTGTTTTTCCTTTCATTCTAGCAAATAAGGCATTTTCGGTTACACTACCACTTCTTATAGCATTCTTGTGTTTAGCAGCTTGGAGAGCATATGCTACATTTGATAGTGACATTTTGGAGAGTTCCCTTTCCAGAGAAACAACTGTAGCTTCAAATCTTTTTGATAGAGATACAATGGCCTTTTGAACAACTCTTCTTTCTGAAATTTCCTTTCTCGAGAGTTTGGGTTGCATAACAACTCTCATAAGTCTGCTGATGAAGTCTTTTGCATTCTCAGAATCCTTCATTCTCATTGTATCAAATTCCCTAGTCAAGTTCATAATATGCATTTCTTTGGATCTTTCAGAACCTTCAAACTGAACTTTTAGTATTTTCGAAGCATCTTTGGCAGTTTTACACCCCATAATTCTTTCACTTCTTCATGGTATAGCTTGACTTGAGTTAGGGTTGCATTATCTTTTAGAGCTGAAACTTCAGCTCCTGATTCAACAGCATCCCAAAGGTCTAGACCCTTAAGATATGACTCCATTTTCTCAGACAAAATTGGATAATTTTCTCCATTGAACACTAGAGGTGATTGAAAACTGAATGCAGTATTTGATGGAGAGGGAGATGCCATAGTTTTCAAGTAAGTGTATGGTTTATTTCAGAGAAAGTTTTTTTTGGATTCAACTGCCTATGCGGTCCTTTAAGAGCTTAATTCTGCTTTGATACCATGTTGAGATTGCAATCAAACATAGATATAGGCTATTGATATTAGCCTCTGTTTTAGTTCATGAAACAGAGATTGCATAAAAACCATTAGGAACCACCTTACATTTCATTGTTTTCACTATAAATATTTACAGGACAACTTACATGCACATGGACACATCATTAACACTTGTTAAACTAAACAAACAAGTGTAAAGCATTATTTACAAGATACATGCATAACACCACCCTTGGTGTTCTTTGTACAGCACAACAAGACAGCTTCCTATATAACATTTAAGTAATGAAAAAAACGTGTCACTGTCTTTAGTTAGACACTTGCAAGCATTACATTCAACGTCTCTCACTTAGTTCGGCATATAGGAGGGAAAAAGACAAGAGCTACCGGTTTATTAGCTTTCATATGCTTTAAATATGAAAAAAAAAAAAGAAACGAAAAATAAATGACCATAAGAACAAATGATATCTTCTGAAATTTTTAACCTGTATACAGAGTTAACACTTGTTTTCTTCCTCCTTTTGGACCTTTCCTATTGCCTTATACGGCTGAAAAGATCCATTAACGCAAAAAAAGAGATCGGTTCATCAAAGAACAAGAGGATGGCAGCAACCCTCTCCGAAGATGCAGACCAAAGAATTGATAAATCTTATAAGAAAAGCATGATTTCTGACATTACAACGATTAAAGCAAGAAAGAATCGTTTTAATTGGAGTATCGTTCATAGCTAAGTAATAGCTGCATAGATTTTAAAATTGTTAAAAGCAACAAAGCTATGACTGTCATCATGCATCTCAAGGTATCACCTTATATATTAATCTGTCCTGTATATACTCCCGCAGCCAAGCTTAACGCAATAACCAGGACGTAGAAAAATATACCTGAAAAATCTCATCATATCACTTGAAGTTCTGCATACAGATATACTTTGATAAGTTTAATACCAATTTTGGTACTCCTGCATTTCTCGTGGAATATTGGCTCACTGACTGAAATGGAGCTAAGCATCTTGTTGATCATATTTCTCCTGTTCCTATTTGTATGCTCAGCTTTCCGCTTATTGTATATTTGGAGTTCGCCAAAGGAAATGGAAGGGATCCCTGGTCGCTTGGGTTGGCCTGTAATAGGTGAAAGTTTGTCATTTCTGTCAGACTTTTCAAGCCCATCTGGCATATTCAGTTTTCTGAACAAGAGGCAGCAGAGGTAATTAACTAAATTTTGGTATGTAAGCAAATCAAATACTATTCTTTATGTTTTGAAGTATCGGCTTACAGAGACATCTTCAACAGATATGGAAAAGTGTTCAAGACCTTCGTTTTGGGGAGATTCACTGTCTTCATGACAGGCAGAGAAGCAAGCAAGATTTTGTTGACAGGTAAAGATGGGATGGTGAGCTTAAACCTCTTTTATACAGGGCAGCAGGTGTTGGGTCCAACCAGTTTGCTCCAAGCCAACGGAGAAGCACACAAGAGGCTTAGACGCCTAATAGCTGAACCCCTCTCTATCGATGGTTTGAAAAAGTACTTCCACTTTATTAACAGTCAGGCAATTGAAACGCTAGATCAATGGTCTGGCCGAAGAGTATTAGTCCTTGAAGAGGCTTCTTCAGTTGAGTTTTCAATATGGTTAAAGCAAATTTCCTGATATATTTTATCTTGAAGGAGAACTAATCCTTGGCGTTTTGCAGTTCACTCTCAAAGTAATAGGCAACATGATAATGAGCCTTGAACCCAGCGGTGAGGAGCAGGAAAAGTTCAGGGCCAATTTCAAACTCATTTCTTCTTCTTTTGCTTCCTTGCCTTTTAAAATCCCAGGAACAGCTTTTTATTGTGGTATTAAGGTAACATTTCTTTTAGGTTATAAACACAGCCATGGTATATCATAAGCAAATTTATTCTGGACCAGAATGACAAAATCATACATGCTTGTGACATTTTAGGTGAGGCATTTGTGAATATAAACAGAGTCCTTGGTATTTTCTCTGATATAAATTTCCATCTTATTAGGCTCGTGATAGGATGTATGCCATGATAGACTCAATAATAGCTAGGAGAAGAAATGGGGAAGTGATCCAACGAGACTTCCTAGAATCCTTGATAATGAAACACAGCAGGGGAACGGATACAGGAGATGATGAAAATAAACTCACTGATCAACAAATGAAGGACAATATCTTAACTTTGCTAGTTGCAGGCCATGACACCACAACTGCAGCTCTTACATGGCTCATCAAATTCCTCGGAGAAAACCCAGCAGTTTTGGAACAGCTTAGAGTAATGTGTACTTGATGTTGCTCATGCTAATCCTAATTTCTTTTACTTGAAACTTTTAAACTAGAATCTGGCGGTAGCTTTGCAGGATGAACACCGGGAAATTCAAGCAAATAGAAAGGATGGAACAGATCTTACATGGTTGGAAGTTAATAATATGCCTTACACCGGCAAAGTGAGCAGCAACCTTAATAGTTATTTGGTTGTATACTGCAAATCCATTTATTGGAAGCTCACTGTTACTAATACTTTCACACGTTGAAATTCAGGTAATTAGTGAAACTCTCCGAAGGGCCACAATTTTACCATGGTTTTCAAGAAAAGCTGCCCAGGACTTTGAGATTGATGGTATTAGTATGACTGTACCAAATGAACAGCGATTTCTGATATTTTCTGCAGAAAAGTCACTCTGGTACCAGACTGCTAATTACCGCTTTTAACTTAATTTTCAGGCTACAACATCAAGAAAGGTTGGTCAGTTAACCTGGATGTTGTCTCCATACACCACGACCCCGAAACTTTCCCTGATCCTCAAAACTTTGATCCTTCCAGATTCGATGTAAGCAATCCACAGTAGAAGTTCTATTTTCTTCTCAGATGCATACTTAGATAAATCTACTATTCAATTACAGGCACCGATAAAGCCTTTCAGCTTTCTGGGATTTGGCAGTGGACCACGAATGTGCCCTGGAATGAACCTGGCTAAACTGGAAATCTGTATCTTCATCCATCACCTGATCTGCAGATACAAGTAAGATGAAATACAATGCTTAAAGAAAAAATATTCTAACAAGTCTAATTGCTTAATAACGAAGACTACCAGGATGATATCAGAAACCTTTTAATCTCACAAAGCAGTAAATAATTAACGAAGCAATTTGAGATGGAACTTAGAGTTGAATAATCAGTACTCATTATGTTAACTAGAGAGTTGTCTTTGCATTATAACAATGTAATTTCTATCACAGGTGGAGACCTCTGGAGAGAGATGATTCTGTGCAGCCAACACTTGTTCGTATGCCAAAAAACAAATACCCTATTATGGTTGAACCACTGTGAAACTTTTCCAACTGGGATTTACAGAAGAAGCAAACAGATCGAAGGCAACATACAATGTTAAAGCACGAATTCAAGAACAGAAGATAAATCTGACCAAGAAAAAGAATAAGGCTAGAGAAGTAAATTTTGTAACAAAACTATAATTTTGCTAAATTTTTAAGTATTACAATTTGTTTCGAGTATATGCAACTTACTGTTATATAACAAAGTTATTGCAAGTACATGTAAAGAAGAGCCTCCGGAAAAGAAAAGATAATCTCATGATAATGCTCTTAACCAGGACACATTTGAAATTCAGCCCGAGGGTTAACAATGGAAGGTTAGAAGGCCAAGACAGGACACACCCGAAATTCAACCTAAGAGTGCATGATGGCAGACTACAAGGCTAGGATAAGAAAGTTGTCATGCTATCGGATTCTGATGCTCTTATAGCACCCATAGTTTTGGTTCTTAAATTATTATGAAAAGGAGTCGAAACTGGGAAAAAAAATTGGAGATCCTATGAAAAGGTGTCTGAAACTAAAAAGAAAAAACAGGTTCAAGTTTAGAGTTTCCTAGGAGTGATATCCAAAACTTACCTGAACTCAGTACCCTATATTTGATTATGAAATGAATTCAGCTATAGGGTACTAGATTCAAGTAAGGCTTTTAATATCTGATTCGGGTTCGGGTAGGTTTTGAATATCACCCTTAAGATACCCTAAACCCGATTATATATATTAATATTAATATTATGTATAATGTTTCAAAAAATTGTAATTTGTGAAATTTGAATTTTTATCCCCTTACCTTGTCAACACAACATTTGTTATTTAACTAACTTTTTTTTGTAAATTAATAAATATAAAATTAATTTTTGTATGATTTTTAGTTATTTAAGATGTTTGAGTTATTTAATTGGGTATTTAATAGATTTGGGTAATTAGCAGATAATGTTATATTATTAGGATTTGATTTTGGATAATGTTTTGTGATTTTATTCAAGTTATAGAGTTCATATACCTTCTTAATTAAACGAATTCGAAGTTAGATAACTTATATGTTTAGATCCCTATTTATCTCGAAATAATGTCCATTAAATATTTCATGAATTGCTAAGTGAAACTTTGAAAGGTGTTTTTTACACATTTTCATAACGGTTGTTGTTGTTATTATTATTATAAGATAGCTTTTAATACATTTAATATACCAAATGCCACATCAATCTCTCAAATACCCAAAATATTTTTATTTTTCACCCTTGTAAAATCATTCAAGTGTTTGAAAAGCCATTCATGATTAGATAACATCACAAAGCTTTTCAAAACATTGAATCTTCAGATGAATAAATATAGATCAAATATGCTTTGATTGATATTTGATCATAGAAAAGAAGTAAAGAAGAAATAGCTAAAGTGAAAAGCCAAAAAGTCAAGGAACCTTGAAGACACAAGGTAAGAGTTGACCCTATAAGCTTCATAGTTGACCTTGTGGCAAGATGGATGAAAAATCACAAAGACATGAAGTCATAGTCGACCCTATGGAAACTATAGTCGACCCTATGGAAGCTATAGTCGACCCTAAGTGTGAGACCTTGTCGAATTTGTTAAAAGACGGTATTGTACTGAGTGGTACAACCAAGTTAAATCAAATCTTGAACTAGCTCAAATAGAAATTTTAAGAAGAATTTGAGAATTCTTAAACCCATAGAATGATTTAGAATAGTGATTCGAAGTTCAAGGTCCAGTTTGGAGTCCATCAGGAAAATTGACCGGTTATGGACAAAACGGTCATTTTGCCATTTAATGATAAAATGGAGATTTTTAGCCAAGATTTGATCACAGTTGACTAAGAATAAATATATGAAATACAATTATGATTCTTGGAGTATAAAATGAAGTTTAGCAGTGAAAATTGTGATTCCTGATATTTTTGGAACACAAGGGTAAAATGGTAATTTTATCACTGGAGGACTAAACAGGAATTTTTTTGAAAATATTTTTACCCCATTTGATTAATATTGATCAATATTAGTGTTATTTGAGGTTGAAAAGTAGAAATACTGTGATTCCGGTACATTTCGGGGTATAGGGGTAAAATCATAATTTTACCATATCGGGGGCAAAACGGTAATTTTCCACCACCAGAACATATTTTTCTAGCCATGGTCATCTTTTAATCATATCTTGACTTAGACTAATCATGTGGTGGAAAAGAATTGGAAGAAAAAGTCAAAAAAGTTAAAAAATGGGCCAATGGCATTATGCCATGTGGTAAGTTATTTATTTTATTATTAAAGCATAAAAATCAGCCATTTCAACCCATTTTCTCTCTCTAAATTCGGCACAAACCAGATTCAAGGGAAAGGAAAAGAGAACAAAGGGAAAAACAAGAAAACCTAGCAAAAAATTCAAGAAAAAGTGTGATTTTCAAAGAAAAATCAAGTGAAAAAAGTAATGATTCTTCACTTTTTCTTATGATCTACAATACCCATGCATTTCTTTCCATTTTCTATGGTTGAGAGGCATGATATCATGATGAATTCAATTCTGAAAAATGGGCATGGATGAGGATTTAATGTTGTATTGGCTTGATTCTAGACTATGTTAGTGTTTAGAGATAGGTTAGCATGTTAGTAAGCAAAATCGTAAGAAAAAACTTGATTTTCCCCATGAATCTTTCAAGGTCGAATATCATAGGTTGTATTTGGAAAATGAAATGATTTCATTTCAAATGAAATGATTTCATTTGAAATGAAATAAATTAGAAATTGACGGTTTAAGGTGAAAAAGTTAAGTAGGAAAAATTACAATGCTAATGCACTGTAATGGCTGAATTTTTCCATGAAGAAATGGAAATTTTTTAATGCTGAAATTGGCACTGTTTAAATGGTATGTGGTGAATTAAGGTATTAGAAAAAGAATGGTGCAATTTGGAATCAAATCGGACGCATTGGCCAATTTATCAAGTAATCGTCGAATTAGGTCAACACCGCGTTTAAGTGATTGACCGAGTATTTTATGCATCCGTATAGAAATTAGGTTAATTTTATACCTAATTAACACCAATATAATAAATTCCCTAATTTATTCTGTGTCAAGGTGGTGAGCCATCCGAAAAAGGCAAGGGAATCACGCTTGAGGACTATTAATCTGAGTGCACCCGGAATCTGAATTTTTGATATTGTGAGTGAATTTGCATTTCAAATTATTTTGGGCAATGTACGTGTATTGAAATGGATAATCTGAATGATTTTATCTGAATTTCTTAAAATGCGTGCCTGGAAACAAGCCTTTTATAAAAATGTTTTGATGTGTAAATTGTGATATGCATAAAGGCATGAATTCATGTGTTCTATAAAATGCTGCTATATATGTGCAGATGTGTGATATATATTAACAAATAATATTGTGTGATAATTATAACTGTACATGTACACGATGTGGGGGAGCACATGTCGGTAATGATGAAAGCGGAATTATGGAGAATGATATTGCTTGTGCACGATGTGGGGGGATGCACACGATAACTAGCTATGTGCACATGTGGGGGAATGCACACGATAACTCCAGCTATGTGAGCGATGTGGGGGTTGCACATGAGCTGGTGAGATAGTGGTGATATTGTATTCATTTGTGTGTATGTGTATGAAATTGAATACTCATTCATTGTAAATTAACTTGAGTTGAGGGAAGGGGTTTGATACTAATTGGATCAAAATGGTTTTGTTCCAAATGTGTACACCATGGTTTAAAATCCTTCTTGGATATTATTGTTTGTTTCCACCTAATGTTCACTCACTGAGTATTGTACTCACTGCTTTCAAAAATTCATGTTTTCAGATCAGGAGATTGTAGATTCCCAGATCATAGGATCACTGTAGTTTATTTCCTAGTAGGTGTCTGGCATTCAATAGTTGCCCGTTTTTCTTGTAATTTCTCTGCTGGAAGTCATGGGTCTTTTGTATTGTGGTTATGTACATGTAATATACATTGTCAAAGTTATGTTTGACTGGTATGTATGTACATATTTTATCTATAATGCCATTGGAAATTGGCTTTGTGTGCACTGGGTGTTTTGCGTGTGGATGCCTCACACGATCATACATGAAATAAAGTAAATGAAAATAGGCTTGCTTGAGCTTAGTGAGCTATGTCCATTGGGTTCTTGCGCCGGTCATGGCTCGGGAATTGGGTCGTGACAAAGTTGGTATCAGAGCCCTAGGTTGTTAGGTCCTAGGGTATTATGGTCGGATCTAGCGGAGAGTCGGGTCTTTATGTGGGATCTTTAATTATGAACTGTGAGCCGCGGCACATTTCATAATTGAGGAACCGCATAAACTCTCAATCTTAGAAACCACCTTATTCTCTTAATTGTGTTTAATAACGGGTGTTGCTCTTGTCTAGGTAAGATTGCAGCCTAAGACATGAGCCTACTTTAGACAAGTGGGGGAGCAAAATTCCCCTATTGAGATGACCGATAGGCCACCGGCACCCACCCGTAGGGAGCGAGGTAGACGTGGCAGGGTCACTAGGCTGGTGAGGGCAAATACGCCCAAGAGTAATAGATAGGATGGACAGCCTGTAGGTGAGGCGGATAGGCCACCGACTAGAGGCGTTACGATTGAGGACTTGGCGGTGGGTCTACAGAGAGTCAATCAGGTTGTAGAAATGATGGCAGCCTATATGGAAGATATACAGAAAATAATAGAGGGGAGACATGTGGAGCAAGAGTCCTCTAGTTCCTAAGGCCAGAAAGATCGCCAACCTCCTAAGAGTGACGGAGGTCAAGTAGAAGTTTCACTCACTGACTTCTTGAAACTCAAGCCTCCATCGTTTACTGGGTCAGATGCATCAGAGAAACCCTAGGTTTTCTTAGACAAGATGGAGAAGATTTGTAACGCTATGGGATGCTCTAGTTCTAGATTAGTGGAACTAGTAGCTTTTCAGTTGGAGAATGTAGCACAGGAATGGTATGACTCCTTGCGAAAGGGTAGGCCGATAGATGCTGTACCACTGACCTGGAATGAATTCAGTACAGCTTTCTTGGATCGGTTTTTATCGCACAATGTGCGAAGTGCCAGAGCTAGAGAGTTTGAGGCATTGGTGCGAACTCCGGGCATGACGGTGTCGAAGTATGACATAAAATTTACGCAGCTGTCTCGATATGCATCATATTTGGTTTTCACCAAGGAGATAAAGGTCCAAAGGTTTGTGGATGGACTGGTGGAACCATTGTTTAAGGCTGTGGGTTTTCGAGATTTCAATACTTACTCTGCGGCTGTAGATTGTGCTCAACGAATTGAGATGAAGACCAGTGAGAGCAGGGCTGCAAGAGATAGAGCAAAAAGGGTCAAAATAGAGGGTTATCAAGGCCGCAGAGATTTCGGTGGCAGAATTTCATTCTCTAACTGTCAAAGATCACAGAGGGGATCAAGGTTTCCCCAACGGGAAAGTAATGTGGTGAGTGCCAGTGTTGGATCAAGATAGAACACTTTTAGTGGAAAGAGACAGCCGCAGGATTCCAAGTAGAGCAGTCAAGCTATCCCTTCTTGCGATAATTGTGGAAGACCACACAGAGGACAATGCTATCGTCCTGTAAAGACTTGTTTTAATTGTGGCTAGCCCGGACACATGTGGAGGAATTGCCCGATGGCCCAACAAGTGCAAAGTTCTTTTCGTGGTTCTACTCAGTCAGCTTTGTTTGCTCCTTCGGCAACCATCTCAACTAGCTAGGAGATTAATGAGACACGAGATAGAGGTGCTGGTGCTTCTTCTCGGGGTAGACCCGCTGGGTTTGGATGTCAAAGTTTCGCAAGAAGAGGCCAAGCGAGGGTGTACGCCTTAACTCCCCAAGATGCCCAAACATCCAATGTAGTAGTCTCAAGTACTCTTTCCATTTGTAATATGGATGCTAGAGTATTGGTTGACCTTGGATCTACTCATTCTTTTATCTTTCCATGCTTTGCATTTCGATTAGGTAAAGATTGTGTTAAGAGAGAAGAACAATTAGTGGTATCTACTCCTTTGAAGGAGGCATTTGTGACTAAATGGGAATATCAATCCTGTGAAGTCCAAATTAAGGATAAGAACACCTTAGTGAATTTAGTGGTGTTAGATACCTTGGATTTTGATGTGATATTGGGAATGGACTAGCTGTCACCTTATCATGCCAATGTAGACTATTACCATAAGATAGATTTGATTTCTTGGGTGACCCATCATTTAGCATCCAGGGGGATAAAAGTAATGTTCCGACCAACTTGATATCAGCCATATCTGTTAGGAGGTTATTGAGGTAGGGTTGTCAAGGTTACCTAACGGTGGTAAGGGATACCCAAGCAGAGGTTGAAGATATAAGTCAAGTGTCGGTAGTGAATGAGTTCGTGGATGTATTTCTTAAGGAATTACCGAGATTACCTCCGGAGTGAGAGATCGAATTTTGCATAGATTTGATTCTTGATACTAGACCCATATCTATACCCTCATATCGGATGGCACTAGCAGAGCTCAAGGAGCTCAAGGATCAATTAGAGGATTTGCTAGACAAAGGTTTCATTTGCCCTAGTGTTTCACCATGGGGAGCATCGGTGCTATTCGTAAAGAAGAAAGATGGGTCACTTAGACTATGCATTGACTACCGACAACTTAATAATGTAACAGTGAAGAATAAGTACCCTCCCCAAGAATAGATGACCTGTTTGAACAGTTACAAGGGGCACAATGTTTCTCTAAGATATATCTGCGATCTGGGTATCATCAATTGAGGATCCGGAATGAGGATGTGCCAAAGATCGCATTTCGGACCAGGTATGGTCATTATGAGTTTTTGGTGATGTCGTTTGGGCTTACTAATGCCTCACGGCCTTTATGGATTTGATGAACCAAGTGTTCAAGCCCTACCTGGACAAGTTTGTAGTGGTGTTCATTGATGATATCTTGATTTATTCGAGGAGTCGGGAGGAGCATGAGCAGCATCTTAAGATAGTGCTCCAAACTTTGAAAGAACATCGATTGTATGCTAAGTTCTCTAAGTTTGAGTTTTGGCTTGAAAGTGTTACATTCTTAGGACATGTAGTCTCTAAAGATGGGGTACAAGTGGATCCAAAGAAAGTCGAAGCAGTAGAGAAATGGTCAAGGCCAACATCAGTTACGGAGATTAGAAGCTTTTTAGGGTTGACAGGCTATTATCGTCGCTTTGTCAAGGATTTCTCCAAAATAGCCGCCCCTTTGACTAAGCTGACATGAAAGGATACAAAATTTGTGTGGTCAAATGCTTGTGAAGATAGCTTTGAGAAGCTTAAGACATGTCTCACCACAGCTCTAGTATTGAGCCTACCACAGGGCACAGAGGGTTATACAGTATTTTGTGATGCCTCGTTGGTTGGTTTAAGATGCATGTTAATGCAACACAGGAAGGTGATTGCATATGCATCAAGACAACTTAAAAGGCATGAATAGAATTACCCCGCACACTATTTGGAAATGGTAGCAATCGTGTTTGCCTTAAAGATCTGGAGACATTATTTGTATGGTAAGACTTGTGAGATATATACAGACCACAAAAGTTTGAAATATATATTTCAACAGAGGGATTTGAACTTGCGGCAACGTAGATGGATGGAGTTGTTAAAGGATTATGATTGTACTATTCTTTACCATTCCAGTAAAGCTAATGTTGTGGCGGATGCCCTGAGTCGAAAGTCGATGGGTAGCCTAGCACATATCTCCACAGATAGGAGATTATTGGTTAGGGAGATGCATAGCTTGGGAGACATGGATGTGCATTTGGAGGTTTCCGAGGTAGATGCATTGCTAGCCCATTTCAAAGTGAGGCCTGTCCTAATGGACCGAATTAAGGAAGCACAAGGTAAAGATGAGTTCGTAGCTAAGGTCTTAGAATATCCTCAGGGAAAGAAAGAAAAGATGTTTACGAGAGGCACAAATGGAGTGTTGAGGTATGGAACCAGACTCTATGTGCCTGATAATGATGGGTTGAGGAGAAAGATATTGGAGGAGGCATCCTATGTGATACATCCAGGAGCTACAAAGATGTATCAAAATTTGAAGAAAGTGTACTGGTAGGAAGGACTTAAGAGAGATGTGGCTAAGTTTGTCTCCAAGTGTTTAATGTGTCAACAGGTTAAAGCAGAACACCAAAGGCCTGCAGGATTACTACAGCCATTACCAGTGCCTAAATGAAAGTGAGAGCATATTGCAATGGATTTTGTAACTGGTTTGCCTTGAACTAGTGGGGGTTATGACTCGATCTAGGTCATAATAGACCGGTTGACGAAATCAGCTCATTTTCTTTCGGTTAAGACCACTTATGGGCCTGCTCAGTATGCCCAACTCTATGTGGATGAGATAATATGGTTGCATGGTATTTCTATTTCTATAGTGTCGGATAAAGGGACACAGTTTATTAGCAGATTCTGGGAAAGGTTGCAAGAAGCATTGGGCACTAAGTTGGATTTTAGTATAGCTTTCCACCCTCAGACTGATGGACAGTCTGAACGAACCATCCAGACTTTGGAAGACATGTTGAGGGCATGTGTAATAGACCTTGGAGTCAAATGGGATCGGTATTTACCCTTAATGGAATTTGCTTACAATAACAGTTTCTAATCTAGCATTCAAATGGCACCATTTGAAGCACTATATGGAAAGAGGTGCAAATCACCCATTGGATGGCTAGAAGTACATGAAAGGAAACTGTTTGGGCCTGAGTTGGTGCAGGACACCATTGATAAAATACGAATGATTCGCCAGAGAATGCTTACAGCACAAAGTAGGCAAAAGTCTTATGCTGATAATCGACGGAGGGATTTGGAGTTTCAAGTGGGAGACCATGTATTTCTAAAAGTCTCACCAACGAAAAGGGTAATGAGGTTTAGTAAGAAAGGAAAATTAAACCCTCGGTATATAGGACCCTTCGAGATCTTAGAGAGGGTCGAAGCAGTGGCATATCGATTGGCATTACTGCCAGACTTTTCTAATATACACCCTATGTTCCATGTGTCGATGTTGAGGAAGTATAATCTGGACCCTTCACATGTGATACGGTATGAAACCGTTCAGTTGCAAGATGATTTGACTTATGAGGAACAGCCGATAGCTATCCTTGACAGACAAGTCAAAAGGCTTCGATCAAAGGATGTGGCTTCAGTGAAAGTGTTGTGGCAAAATCACACTAGTGAAGAGGTAACGTGAGAAGCTGAGGAAGAAATGCGAACAAAGTATCCACACCTCTTCGATATATAAAGGTAAGCCACTCTACCTTGCATTTAAATTCGGGGATCGAATTTTTATTAGTGGGGGAGAATGTGAGACCCTGTCAAATTTGTTAAAAAGCGATATTGTACCGAGTGGTACAACCAAGTTAAATCGAACCTTGAACTAGCTCAAATAGAAATTTTAAAAAGAATTTAAGAATTCTGAAACCCACAGAATGACTTAGAATAGTGATTCGGAGTTCAAGGTCTAGTTTGGAGTCCATCAGGAAAATTGACCGATTAGGAACAAAACAGTCATTTTACCATTTGATGATAAAATGGAGATTTTTAGTCAAGATTTGATCGCAGTTGACTAAGAATAATTATATGAAATACAATTATGCTTATTAGAGTATAAAATAAAGTTTAGCAGTGAAAATTGTGATTCTTGGTATTTTTGAAACACAAGGGTAAAATGATAATTTTACCACTAGAGGACTAAACGAGAATTTTTTTGAAAAGATTTTTGCCCCATTTGATTAATATTGATCAATATTAGTATTATTTGAGGTTGAAAAGTAGAAATAATGTGATTTCGGTACATTTCGGGGTATAAGGGTAAAATCGTAATTTTGTCATCTCGGGGACAAAACGGTAATTTTTCACCACCAGAACATATTTTTCCAGCTATGGTCATCTTTTAATCATATCTTGACTTAGACTAATCATGTGGTGGAAAAGAATTGGAAGAAAAAGTCAAAAAAGTTAAAAAATGGACTAATGGCATTATGTCATGTGGCAAGTTATTTATTTTATTATTAAAGCCTAAAAATCAGCCATTTCAACCCATTTTCTCTCTCTAAATTCGGCACAAACCAGATTCAAGGGAAAGGAAAAGAGAACAAAGGGAAAAACAAGAAAACCTAGTAAAAAATTCAAGAAAAAGTGTGATTTTCAAGGAAAGATCAAGTGAAAAAGGTAATAATTCTTCACTTTTGCTTATGATCTACAATACCCATGCATTTCTTTCCATTTTCTATGGTTGAAAGGCATGATATCATGATGAATTCAATTCTGAAAAATGGGTATGGATGAAGATTTAATTTTGGATTGGCTTGATTCTAGACTATGTTAGTATTTAGAGATAGGTTGTATTTGGAAAATGAAATGATTTCATTTCAAATGAAATAAATTAGAAATTGATGATTTAAGGTGAAAAAGTTAAGTAAGAAAATTACAGTGCTAATGCACTGTAATTGCTGAATTTTTTCATGAAGAAATGGAAAAGTTTTAATGCTGAAATTGACACTATTTAAATGGTATGTAGTGAATTAAGGTATTAGAAAAAGAATGGAGAAATTTGGAATCAAATTGGACGCATTGGTCAATTTATCGGGTAATCGACCGAATTAGGTCAACACCGCGTTTAAGTGATTGACCGAGTATTTTATGCATCCGTATAGAAATTAGGTTAATTTTATACCTAATTAACACCAATATAATAAATTCTCTAATTTTATTCTGTGTCAAGGTGGTGAGACGTCCGAAAAAGGCAAGGGAATCGCGCTTGAGGACTATTAATCCAAGTGCACCCGGAATCTAGATTTTCGACATTGTGAGTGAATTTGCATTTCAAATTATTTTGGGAAATGTACGTGTATTGAAATGGATAATCTGAATGATTTTATTCGAATTTCTTAAAATGCGTGCTTGGAAACAAGCCTTTGATAAAAATGTTTTGATGTGTAAATTGTGATATGCATAAAGACATGAATTCATGTGCTCTATAATATGCTGCTATATATGTGTAGATATGTGATATGTATTGACAAATAATATTGTGTGATAATTATAATCGTACATGTGCACAATGTGGGGGAACACATATCGGTAATGATGGATGCGGAATTATGGAGAATGATATTGCTTGTGCACGATGTGGGGGGATGCACACGATAACTAGCTATGTGCACGATGTGGGGGAATGCACACGATAACTCCAGCTATGTGCGCGATGTGGGGGTTGCACATGAGCTGGTGAGATAGTGGTGATATTGTATTCATTTGTGTGTATGTGTATGAAATTGAATACTCTTTCATTGTAAATTAATTTGAGTTGAGGGAAGGGGTTTGATACTAAATTGGATCAAAAT
Organism: Theobroma grandiflorum; assembly: GCA_036013995.1. NCBI lineage: Eukaryota > Viridiplantae > Streptophyta > Magnoliopsida > Malvales > Malvaceae > Theobroma > Theobroma grandiflorum. Next base: position 16,066,282 of record CP142126.1, read on the forward strand.
GGTTTTGTTCCAAATGTGTGCATCATGGTTTAAAATCCTTCTTGGATATTATTGCTTGTTTCCACCTAATGTTCACTCACTGAGTATTGTACTCTCCGTTTTCAAAAATTCATGTTTTCATATCAGAAGATTGTAGATTCCTAGATCGCGGGATCACTGTAGTTCATCTCCTGGTAAGTGTCTGGCATTCAATAGTTGCCCCTTTTTTTTGTAATCTCTCCGCTGGAAGTCATGGGCCTGTTGTATTGTGGTTATGTACATGTAATGTACATTGTCAGAGTTATGTTTGACTAGTATGTATGTACATATTTTATCTATAATGCCATTGGAAATTGGCTTTGTGTGCACTGGGTGTTTTGCGCGTGGATGCCTCACACGATCATACATAGAATGAAGTAAATGAAAATAGGCTTGCTTGAGCTTAGTGAGCTATGCTCATTGGGTTCTTGCGCCGGTCATGGCTCTAGAATTGGGTCGTGACACTAAGATAGAATGCAAGCACAATTCGAGATTTGAGCAACTAATCAACCTTGATGAAACTATAGTCGACCTTGAGGCAGAACACTTGCAGGAATCAATGATTTGAGAAACTATAATGGACCCTCAAGCATCTATAGTCAATTACACCAAGCCAGACTTCGAAAATCACAAGCTTTTGGAAATGGATCAAGTAAAAGACCTTAAAAGTCGAGAATAGAAGCCCTAATTCAAGATTTTAAGGAGCAATAGTCGACCCTAAGAGCATGGTAGTCGCTTACAAGCACAACAACAACTAGATCTAATTCAAACTTGTGTTTAACGGCTTCAAACATTCTTGAGATTATAAAAGGTCACCTTTGACTCATTTTAAAGCAAGAGAAAACCAACTCTACACTTGAAAATCCCTAGAGAGAAAATTTATACATATTTTTACCTCTCTAGACTTCATTTTAGCCTTCCACCAAGTATTCAAAGCCATTCAAGCTCAATTACTTGCAAATCCTTGAGTTGATATTTGCAAGATCATTTCTTCTCTTTATACACCTAAGCTTAAACCTTTAGCATGAAGCCTTTGTAAGGCAAATCTTTGCTATTACTTTTTAATACACACACTTGTAAAGGTTCTAACTTAGCCTTGAGAAGTTAATGTGTGGGTTATCACTTGATCCCATTAAAAAGTCGGTGTAAGGGTTATTGATTAATCTCATTAAAAAGTAAACGTAAGAGTTATCGCTTGATCTCGTGAAAAAGCCATTATAAGGGTTATCGTTTGATCCCATTGAAAAGCCAGTGTAAGGTTATCATTTGATCTCGTTAAAAAGCAATAATCCTTTTAGTGAATTGGAAATTCCTTAGTGAGCTAAAGGAGTGGATGTAGGAACTTGAGAAAGTCGAACCATTATCAAAATCCTTCTATCTTGATTTATTTTTATGCTCTGTGATTTATTGTTGACATTTGCTTTAAAGAAATCACTTGCTTTGCTTTTGACACAAGAAGAAAATTTATTTTTTATAAAAAGAGTTTTTCTTCATTGAGCTTGCATAGAAAATTTTTAAAATACCAATTCACCCTCCTCTTGATATTTATTGCATTGAGCTTACTACGCTAACAATTAGAAAAAGATTTTAAAATGTCTAGTTGTCAGTGTGTAAAAAGATTACAAATGATAAAATCTCAAAGATAAAATGAAATCTAATGTTTGATTGTATTTTTTACTAACAAAATCAATTCACTGAACACTTTATAGTGTATGACAAGATTATTAAACTCTCATAAAGTTTTTCTATAGCAAAACAATTTAGAAGTGATTTAAAAAAACAATTTAGAAAAAATGGAGAAAGTAATTGCAAATTGTTTCTATAGCAAAGATATGTCTTGTTGTACATAGATAACTTTTTGAACAAACATAATTATTTGAACAGACATAACTTTTTGAACAAATATAATTTATTCAAAGACTTTCTTCTTTTATTTTTTCAATGTGGGATTATGTCCTACACTATTATTGTTGAAAATATCCAACAATCCCTCACCCTTTTTGAAAATAATCTAGATTTTTGATAATCTTGGAAATCAATTGCATAAATGAAAGTGTCTTCCAATTGAACCTTTTCTTAGTGCAAACATGTTAAACTTGACCAAAATTGCATGGTAGGCTATGATCTAAACTAGATATTCCATTTAATTAACCGAACATATCTCACATAATGATTTCAACACTTAATGAATACAATAATATCTGACGACACTTTTATGATCATGTTTCTACATCCCATTTTCATGAGTGTTATTAGAGCCAAGTTCTTAAAATTAATCACATTTCAAACTCACATAGTTGGATACCATTAAGAATGCCTTAACTATAGCAATTTAACAAATTTATGTTATGGGTCTAGCACTTTACTTGGGATGAAACATAATTATTTGAACAGACATAACTTTTTGAACAAATATAATTTAGTCAAAGACTTTCTTCTTTTATTTTTTCAATGTGGGATTATGTCCTACACTATTATTGTTGAAAATATCCAACAATCCCCCACCCTTTTTCAAAATAATCTAGATTTTTGATAATCTTGGAAATCAATTGCATAAATGAAAGTGTCTTCCAATTGAACCTTTACTTAGTGCAAACATGTTAAACTTAACCAAAATTGCATGGTAGGCTATGATCTAAACTAGATATTCCATTTAATTAACCGAACATATCTCACATAATGATTTCAACACTTAATGATTACACTATTATCCGACGACACTTTTATGATCATGTTTCTGCATCCTATTTTCATGAGTGTTATTAGAGCCAAGTTCTTAAAATTAATCACATTTCAAACTCACATAGTTGGATACCATTAAGAATGCCTTAACTATAGCAATTTAATAAATTTATGTTATGGGTCTAGCACTTTACTTGGGATGAAATATAATACATCATATTTATAATGTTATTAGATATATACAAATGATGTACTTTATCTCATTGAACTTAAGACTTGTCGTTATACCAAGTGTTGATTCGAGATTCTACCATAATTGACTTTAATTTATGAGATTAAATGTCATTCCTTTTAAGCTCTTATTTATAATATCTTTATACTTTTTATTAAAAGATTCGTCACGTTTTCACTTGACTTTCCATTATGCATTTTGTCATATTTTCTTGCTAAAGTTTGCTTCACTATCACAATAAATTAATATTGAAGAAAATTGGTTTTGGCCACAAAGGTAAACCATATGGTCAATTTCTTATCCATTCGCCTTCTTTAGTGGCAACAACCAATGTAATAAATTTGATTGCCATTGAGGAATCCATAATACATGTTTGTTTCTTGAAACTGCAAGAAATATGTCACCCACCAAACATGAAAATTGACCAACTTGTAAAAGCATTATCTTCAAAACTTATAATCCAACTAGAATTTAAATATCTTTCTAGTATTTATGGATATCCATTATAGCAAAGACTATAATTGATTGTTTTCTTTAAGTATCAAACTACTCTACTAGTTGTCAATGCAACTTACTTGGATTAATTATGTACCTACTCAATTTTCCAATAGAAAATGTTATATTAGGCGTTGTTCACATCATTGCATACATTAGTCAACCAGTCGTTCTTTTTTTTTTTCTTAGCACCTGCATGTAGACATCTATTTTTTTACATCCATGGATCCCAAATAAAAAAATAATAATAAATAATAAATAAAATAATAAATCACTATTAAAAAAACACTAAAATGCATGCTTGGACTCCACAATCAACTTATTCAGGAAACAGCCTACACAGAGCATTTAATGCCCCTTAGGCAGCCAGATTTGGGTCACCTTCGACTGCCACCTACGAATTTTCTTTGACTTGGACCATTTTACTTATGAAAACATGCTCAAAAGAGCATGGTTTCATATTTTGATTGTCCAAAAACTTGGACAATCTGGTTCTATAAGAACCTTCGCTGTGTTTGGTAAAAAAAAAGGAGGTCAGATTTCAACAAAAAGCCTAGAAATGAAAAAAAAAAACCAATTGTCGAAAGTCCCATTTTTTAAAAACCCTAACCTACCAAAACCCTAAAAACCCTTGCTAAAAGTCTAAAAATCCTTAAGAAAACAAGAATAAAAAAACCCTAGTTTTTGCCAACCGACATTCCTAGCCATAATCAAAAACTAAACAAAAGAACGAAACCAAGAAAAGGCAAAAACAATCAAAAAAATAAAAAAAAATAGTAGGATTGGGGGATTTCTTTTTGCTTTTTCTTTCCTTTTGGGAGTTTCGTGGTTTTAGAGAGTTTAGGTTTCGAATTTGGTGGCTTTTGAAACTAGATCGAAGGAAAAGAGAGATTTTCGAGAAGCAAAAAAGGTTTTAAGGACCTGCGGTGGTTTAAAGGTTGAGAAGAAGAGGAAAAGCTGACAATTTTAGAAAGAAGTCAAAAAGAGTAGTCGCTAAAGAAAGAAAGTGGGAAGGAAAAGTGAAGAGAAAGAAAGAAAATGGAGTTAATATACCTAGGAATAAGTGGGCAAAATGACATCATTTTGTTGATGGCAGTTTGGTGCTGAAGGGGAAACTTGGAACGACGCCGTTTTAGGAAAAGCAAGTTCTCTTCCCATGCACCTAAATAGTGCATTTCACATGAGGGGGATTTGGGCTCTTGAAGCAAGCTTGGGGGCTTTCTATTGGTCCAATTTTCCTTAGGCTAATTTAGGCTCAAGTCTTGGGTATGTTTCAGATCTCTGGTTTATTGTACTTTTGATATTTTAGTTGATTGGTTTATTTTAGAAAGTTTTAAATATAGCTTTATGAAAAAAAATACATGTGAGAAATGTATATAGTAAAATAGTAAAAACAAAATATATTAATGTTGCAATATGAATATTAGAAATATCGATAAGAAAATAGTACACATATGTTGGTAATATATATATATATATAATATAACTATTGAAGATAACATCAAATTATACTAATGATGGAATGTTCATTCGGAATACGAGAAGTCATAATCTCGAATGAATTTTTCTAAGTTGGTGATTTCGATTAAAACCCCACCAGTATGATGGGAGGGTTTTAATTTCAAGTCTTGATATTTATAATCCTAAGTAAATGATAAAAACATTAACTTAATTGCTAATATAGAAATGAAAAGAAATAATAAAGTAATGATAATAATAAATATAATAATAATAAATACAAAAGGGAATAGATAAAATATATCTAGTTTATAGGATTATATAAAATAATGATGTTCATGATGATAAACAAATACCAAAATATAAAATTTTCAGAGATAATAAATTCATAATAATAATGAATATAACGAAAATCAAAAGGCAAATATATATATATATATATATAATCATAAAATATAGATTTATGTGAGAAGATGGCAAAATAGTAAGTCAAAAAAGAAAATAGGTTAGGTTAATAAAAATTTAGGAAAAAAATTAAGAAATGTATGCATAAATAATAATAATTCTAAAATAAAATTTTTGGTTAAAGAAATAACATTAAGGTGAAAGGAAAATATACTTAGCCAAATAGATAAATACTTAAATATATAAAAATATGTAATAAAACAAAATTATATAAAAATAAAAGATTTATTCATGAAATATATATATATATATAAAGAAAAATAATAAAAAGGAAATCTTAAACAAAGGAGTTATGGGAAGGTTAAGAAACAAATATTAAGCTTCATAGGCACATCACACTTCATCATTGCACTGTTAAACAGCATTACATGTAGACAGATTCTGTATATGACTATAAGTCTCGATGATGGGACTTTCCAAGAGAGCTTGCGACAGTAACTTACGACGATGAAACTCCCTAGGTGAAAAGACACCTTCGAGTCCCACCAGTATGATGGGAGGGTTCCAATGATATCTTTAATAAAAGGTTTTCACTTGTATTAGGGTGTGCATTCACGAAAAATATTATTTTCAAACGCGAATGATTACCCTGATGATGGGATTTATTCATTAAACTTGCGAAAGTGAGTTTCTCGGATAATTCCTTAAGTGAGAGAACATCCCTAGATCCCACTAGTATGATGGGTGGATTCAGAAAATATTCTCAATAAAAGGCTTTTGTTTGACATTATCCATATTTTATGCCATGCATTTCACAATTGCATCATGTGCACATCTCACCTTTAAAATCGAATTAAATGTTTTAATTTGTTAATAAAATAAAAGATAAAATAAATAAACAAGGATTAGCGAAATATAAGAATATAATTAAAAATTTAAGGTTAATAGGATAACTTATGATTATACCGTACGTGAAACGAGCGTCACAAGGGTGCTAATCCTTCCCCGTATGTAACCGTACTCCCGAACCCAACTCTAAAATATGTAGATCAAGTCTTCTTCTATAAGCGATCCTAAAATTAATTTAAGACTTCTGTCGAGAAGAACAAATATAATAGGTGGCCAATCACACCTAGATAAAAAAGATTGATAGTGACTCCCTAAATTCTTCACATCTAGCAATCACGTTCCCGGACTCGCACGTTATGACACTGCCTACATGTCTTGCTTTTACTACTATATAAGGAGTTACTCCACGTATTGCTTGACGTAAAATAAATAGTGGATTTGTTTTTGTCTTTTGTTGGTTTTTTCATTGATTTAATCACTAAAGTTGTCACGATCCGAAACCATCCTCGAGTCCGTGACAACCGTCGCGATGTCCCGATAGGCACTCATCCCTCGAATACCATATCGAGACCTCGCAAGGCTTTCGTATCAGTTTTTTATCTCCCCTGTGATTAATCGTTGCCAAATGTCATATTTTAGAGGCTTTTAAGCCTTTTTCTTGTTTAAAACAATGGAAAAATAAATTTCACTTCACATGGGCATTTTAGTCATTTTTCGTCAAAAATTTCAAATTTGACCAAAATGTAGTATTAAGCGAGAAATGCATATTTCGAAATCGAAATTAAATTTGAATGTCTAAAACGTGATTTAAAATGGAATTATAACCATTTAAATAAAATAAAAATATTTAACAAAATATTCTATTTTCTTACAAATTAATATTTATAGAGTATTCTGAAAATGATTTTTAGTAGCGTAAAAGTTAAATATATTTATACAAACTATAATATGGAAAACCAAAGTATGAAATTTAATTTACAGTGCTACATGGGCCCACAAATGAACAAAAGTAGTAAAGATAGTAAACCTACAATTTTTGAAGTAGTATGGGCAACTATAGTTCTTGACGATGTCTGCTATCTACAGGCTAACCCGGCCTAAAATGATGGGATAAAAAAAAGGTGAGATTATAAAATCTCAGTGAGTAAACAAACACCATCTAAATAATCTAAAGGCGAGTAAAGGGAGACAATTAAAAATAATTCACTTCAGCAAGTTTTTCACGACACGAATATTCATTTCAACCAAATAATCAATATGGCTCGTGAATTTCTCAAAACTTGGCTTATGCCAAATCCTGTACTCGAGGACACCTGGACCAGGGGTATCCAACCGAGTCCGCCAAGGCTATGAAAAATTTTATATAATCATAAAACTTGTTTTTATTTTGAAAAAGCAGTCATTCCTTGACGTTGACTAAGTCTTACTTCACGTGGTGGTTAACATGAAGTGCACTCAAAAAGCCCACCTCAGGAGATACCCTACGCGCCTCTACGACCGATGTGAGAATATAATGGGGTTTACCGTGCCCCTCCAATAGGTTGGTCCACGGAACCCCGCCACTACAGTAGCTAATCTTCAATCCACCAATTGATCAAATCTCAATAGCATAGCATGGCAATTACATTACTAACCAATTTATCAAGGCAAAACAAACAATTCATATTTTTCAACACAAGTATAAATTCAGCCAATCATGCCAATTTATCATAAGCCATTTAATTCAAATCATAATTTACAATAAATCACATGGCCTCCAATTACTCAAATTTTCAAATCCAACATTCTATTTTCAAATCAATTCATAAAAAATTCAATTTATTTTATAATTCTATTTATTTTATAAATTCATATTTTTCTTATAAAACAAGAAATTCATCATTTAAAATAATTTTCACAAATCACAAAATTGAATAAAAACTATTCTAGAGAATTCAGACGATAGTTGGTTTACTCACAGGTTTCAAAAGTTCAGATTTCAGGTGTACTCAGCTTAGTGATCCCCAGGCGTAATTTTCTTGCCTTTGTCAAAGGGCACACCACCTTGACACAGTATAAAATCAAGGAATTTACTACGTTGCCTTTAAATTGAAATAAACTAATTTAGATCACTAATGCATGGTATGAAATGCAAAAGGTCTAAATTTTGCCTAAACACCGTATTGACCTATTTCGTCTTTTACCCGATAAATTGAAATACACGTCCAATTTAGCTCCAATTGATCCCATTTCTTTTTCTAATGCTTCAAATCACCAATGTCCAGCCAAATAACCCAGAAATCAGCAAAGCCACATTCATATTCCTTTTTGGAAAAATTCGGCCAAAATGGTGCATCATTGTCACAATTTTTCCTATTTGATTTTCTTTCCATAATTCATTAATTTCCATCTCAAAAACCATGATTTTATAATCAAATAACCTAAAATAACATCACATTCTTCCTCACCATTGACTTGAAAATTCGGCTAAGGCTAGGTAATGGGAAAAATGAATGTTTTTCTACATATTTTGTTTACTAACATACTAAACTAACACTAAACACTAACATATATCAAAATCAAATCAATCCAACAATTTTCTCTCTCTAGACCCATATGACCAGCCCTTGATTCACCATGAAATCATGCATTTTAAGCATGGAAAAACATGAAGAAATGCTTAAGAGTAAGAAAACTCTAGCTTAATAGAAAAATCTTACCTTTTTCACTTAATTTCCTTGAAAATTCACACTCTTTCTTTGATTTTCTCTCTCTAGGGTTTAGTTTTTGTTTTCTCTCTCTTCTTGCTGGTTTGGCCGACCATGGGGTGGAAGCTAGGCTGGTTTTTGTGCCTTTTAAAAAGGAAAAATAATAAATTAATAAAGGCATGACACGTGGCATCATGTCATTGGCCCCTTTTTTTAAAATTTTAACTTTTCATTTTAATTTTCCACCACACCTTTATTCCATCTTTATCCATTGCCACCATGATTAAATTCCACAAATTTGACAAGTGTTGGTGGTGTAAAATTACCATTTTACCCCCGGTATGACAAAATTACCGTTTTACCCCTATACTCCAAAAATACCGAGAATTAAAAATTTCTCACTCCTCAAACTCCAATTATGTTCTAAATAATCTAAATAATTAATCTTGATCAATTGTTACCAAAATCTTTTTTAAAAATTCTCGTTTTGTCCTTTAGTAACAAAATTATCATTTTACCCTTGTGTCTCAAAAATACCGAGAATTACAATTTTTCACTGCTAAACTTCATTTTATGCTCCAATAATCATATTATATTTCATATAATTATTCTTGGTCAAATGTAATCAAACTCTTTTATAGAAATCTCCATTTTGTCCTTAAATGACAAAATGATCGTTTTGTCCCTAATCGATCAATTCTCCCGATTGACTTCAAACTGGACCTCGAACTCCGAATCACTGTTTTGAGAAATCCCTGGACTGTGAAATTTGAAATTTCATCTTAAAATTCCTATTTTAATCAGTTCGAGGTATAAATCAACTTAGTTGTACTTTTAAGTATAATACCGGCTTTTACCTATTTTATTGAGATATTCTAGTACACAGGCGTGATGTCAACTATATGTATGACCTGACAGATATTTTAGGGCTGGGCTTGACAAAAGTACAATGGACAGATAGGCCAAATGGCCATCCCTTCAAATAACAAACACTTGACTTGTAATAAACCAGAATACAAAAAATACTGCAACACAATACATCAACAATATCAAATAATTCCCATGAACCTAAAATGGGGAGCCCACAATATAATTTAAGGCCAAGACTATGCATTAGACAATCATAGAGGTAAAGCAGAAATGGGCACAACCAAGGAACTCATGATGAATAATGAAAATCCCATCCCAAGCAATGGTTAAAACACTAGTAAAATAATTCCCAAGTAAGGACATGATGCCTCAAGACCTCTTCATAAGCTCAATGTTGTAATAAAATCAACATTAAATGACATCTCCCAACAATTGTAGGCAAGGCCAATGAAAAGATTCCAACTGTTACGAGCATAGTCGACTTTATCAAGTTGTCATTCTGTCATAACGTGTGAGTCTAAGAACTCGACTACTAGACATGGGAAACTAGGAGTTGCCATCAATCATTTTTGTCTATGTGTGATTGGTCACCTACTAAATTAGTTCTCTTTAATGGGGTCTTAAATTGATTTTAGATCCATCTAAAAAACAAAACCTGGTCTGCGCACTTCAAAGTTAGGTTCAGAAGTACAGTTACGTATGGGGAAAGATTAACACCATTGTGACTCCCACTCAATGAATAGTATCACCTAATCATGTGTTATCTTATTTAAACTTTAACTTTTTAATTTTATTCTTGTGTTTCCTTAATTATTTTTGATTTATTTTATTAACAAGCTAATGTTCATTATTGTGTCGTGCACATGATGCTATGAAATGCATGGCATAAACGTCGATAAACTATCAAATGAAATCCTTTTATTGAGATTGTTCTCTAGATCCGCCCATCATACTGGTGGGATCTGGGTACAATTTTTCACTTAGAGAATAATTCGAGAAAGCTCACCTTCGTAAGTTTATCAAGTTAATCTCATGATCAGGGTAGTCATTTGAAGGTAAAAAATAATTATTTCATGAATGTAAACTCTAATATGAGCAAAAGTCTTTTATTAAGGATATTTTCTGAGCCCTCCCATTATATTGGTGGGACTCAAATGTGTCCTTCACCTAGGAAATTTAAAAAAAAAACTCGCTCTTGCAAGTCCCCTTGAAAAGTCATATCATCGGGGCTTAGACTCGAGCACACAATATGTTTATATGCCATGATATTTAAATAATGCAATGATGGTGTTTGATTTACTTATAAATTTCAATGTATTTTTTAACCTTCCCATAGCTCTTTTGTTATTTCTTTGAAATCTCTCTCTTTTTATTATTTTGTCTTGGTATGAATAAATATTTTATTATTATTATTTTTACCTAGCTATTTTTTTTAATTTAAGTATTTATCTAGTTTACTATATAGGTTTTCTTTTTACCTAAATCTATTTTTTTATAACCAAATATTTTATTTTATAATTATTATTATTTATAAATATTTTTTCCTAATCTACCTTTTTTTATAACTAAATTTCTTTTCTATTTTTCTTATTTACCTAACCTATTTTTATGACTAAATATTTCATTTTTCTTACTTACCTAACCTATGTTTTTATGACTAAATATATTTTATTTTTCTTATACTTTTTCTCATCTATCTAAATCTATTTCTTTATAACTAGGTTTTTCCATTTTTTTTCCTATTTAAATATATTTTTTGTAACTGAATATTTATTTATTTTCTATATTTTTCCTACCTAAATCTATTATCTAATATTTTCTTTCTATATATTTTACTAATCTAAACCTATTCTTTTTGTAACTAAATATTTATTTATTTTCTATTTATAGTTTCTTTTTTTTTTCTCTCTCCATATTCCTACCCTAAATCATTATATAATTTTTCTATATTTTTTTTGGCATCATCTTATATTAATTAATCACATGCCTTGGTTAACATATTTTTCAACAAATACTGGGCCAACCACAATGCACTCAAACCAGACCACATCCAAATAAAAAACCAATGAAAAAGGTCATTACCTTGTTTAGGCTTGGACAAACCCAAGAGTGACTAAGCTATAAAGGATCACAACGGCCCACCAAAGCCCAGCAAAACGCACCGTTTGGTTTGTTGAAATCCCTCCAAACTGCACCATTCAAGAACTTCGCTTTTGTTCTACAATCGTTGCTAAAATGGTGGCATTTTGAAATCCCCAAACCCTAGGTATTTAAGCCCCTTTTTCTTCATCTCTCTTCATTTCCCTTTCTCACTTTCTTTCTCATCCCCACCACCAATGGCACCTTATCAAAAAAAAAAAAAAAAAACTCCACCTTTCTTTACTTTGCAAAACCTTCTCATTTTTCCTCCTTCAATCGAAAAAGGAAAAAAAAGAAATCGTCAAAGCCCTAAAAATTCCTTAAATCTTGAAAAATCAGTAAAGAAAACTCCCCATCGTTTTACCCTTGCTCCCTTTTCTGTTATTTCTTTTTTTTCTTTTTTGCTATAATTTTTGGTTTTGATTTTTGATTATGGTATATGGCTAGTAGAGTAGGAAAGTTAAGATTTTTGGTTCTAAGGTTTGTTTTTCCTTCTAGGGATTTCTTTAAGGTTTTCAAAAATAGGCTTTTTGCAATTTGGGAAGATGTCAGTGTTTTATAGCTGCCCTCTTAAGTGCTAAAGATGCAGCCACCTGTGCCCCCTAGCATCGAGGGGCATCTTACTAAATGCGGATTTCTCATGTCTGGTAGCGCACAATCATGCCTAGCAGGGTGCAAAACACTCCCTGTTGTGCTGGGCATGGCTTTGTCGCCATGCCCAATTGGCTTTTTTTTTTTCTTCTTTCAATGTCTACTTTATTTTTTGCTCTCTTTGTTTTTATAGAATGTTCTTGCGCTTGAATAGCTTTGATTTTAGTTTATTAATTTTTAATCTTGTTTGTTTATTTGGATCTGTTTTTTTTTTTTCAAAATATCCGTATTGGGCTTGTTTTCATTAACGGGATCAGACATTGAGTTTGATCTTTGGAGCCCAATAGACTTCACTGTAGACCTAAGCTGAGGCATAGGATGCCCAAAGCCCACTAGACATTGAATTTGAATAGCAATAAAAATAAAATGAGCATGATAAAGTGTAAAATAACAAATAAAAATAAAAACCTGTAAATGTTAATTATTTAAAAAAATAATATCTACAACTGCCTCTCTTTGTGTATTCTTGAGATCAAGATCAAGGATAGTGCAAAGATATAGACACCATACTCAACTGTGCTATATAACTCCTCATTCGAGGCTTTATAACTTTAAAAGTAATTTGAAAAACAAACAACTCCTCATTTGAAGTTTAACGACTTTAAAAACAATTTGAAAAAAAAAAAACAACTCCTTATCCGAGGCTTCACAACTTCAAAAAGGATTTAAAAAATAAACAACTCCTCATCCAAGGCTTAACAACTTCAAAAAAAATTTTTGAAAAATAAACAACTACTCATCTGAGGCTTAACAACTTTAAAAACAATTTGAAAAATAAACAACTCCTCATCCGAGGCTTAACAACTTTAAAAACAATATAGATAATTCCTCATTCGAGGCTTAACAACTTTAAAAACAATATAAACAACTCCTCATCTGAGGCTTAACAACTTTAAAAACACTTTAGAAAATAAACATCTTCCAAGTATTTTAATTATAATGGTTATCCCAAGGTTTTAGAGAACAATTGTTGAGGGATTCTAGTAGTTTTCCTTAGTCCCGATTTATATTGTATTAGAATCCTTTCATTGGTCAATAGAGGCGAACAAAATGTGCCTCCCTTTCTTATCCCTTTGATTCATTACTCATGATCGTTTGCATCTTCACTATCTGCATAACTCATGATCATTTACGTCTTCATTATTTGCATAGTTCATTCTCTTACTATTTCTATTCAATTCTCTCATTATATTGCCAAAATCCATTTCACTTTCTGATCAACTTTGATTCTTTTTCAAAGTAATGCAAATTTTTTTCTTAGCTTTTCATGCTTTTATTAGATAACATTCAAATTCTTATAACAAAAGCAATCCATCCATATTTCCTCTATTTATGGGATGAAAATAAGAACAACAATAACATAATTAGGGAGAAGGCTATTTCATTAAAACTATGGGAAGGTTAAGAATTAGGCATGGTGACAAAGAGCATTACATAGAGGCGAAATTCAATTCAATTCAAAGAGGGCTATGGTTCTTTCCTAATGATTACTCAAATAGACATGGACAATGGTCTAAGATTTTCTTTCGAAGCAGGCACAAGTGTCAATTCCCTTATCTTTATTTAAACATCTCAAATCATGATTTCACCATTTTCATGTCAAGCCTACATAACTCCTTGATAGTTGATCCTCCATCATGCTTAGACTTCCTTTTTGGGTTTTCGCCCTAAACAGCTTTTTTGGATTCAAGTTGCCCTTTCAAGGTTTCAACTTAAAGCCCTCTTTATTCTTTCTTTTTTTTTTTTTTTACACATAGTATTTCTTGGCAGCATCAGCATTTACTGGGTTTCAAAGCTCATCTCCATTCATATTTGCTAAAATTAATGCCCCTTTTAAAAAAGCCTTCTTTACCATAAATGGTCCTTCTTAATTTGGCGCCCATTTTCCTCGAAGATCATGTTGGTTTGGGAGGATTCTTTTTAGTACCAATTCTTTTTTTTTTTTTTAGAATTGTCGAGGATGCACTTTCTTGCCATATGCTTTCATCATCCTTTTTTGATACAATTGACCATGGCAAAGTGTGGTTAATTTTTTTTTCTTCTATGAGATTCAATTGCTCATAGCAAGCATTGACCCATTCAGCTTCCTCTAGCTCCACTTCTTTAAAAACTCTCAAAAAAGGAATCTCCACCTCAAAAGGTAATACTGCTTCCATCTTGTATACCAATGAGACTGAGGTAGCTCCAATAAATATTCGCACAACTATACAATATGCATGCAAGGCAAAAGGCAACTTCTCATGCCAATCCTTATACACATTAGTCATTTTTTTGATTATCTTCTTAATGTATTTGTTGGCTACTTCTACAGCTTTATTCATTTTTAGGCAATAAGGTGTTGAATTATGATACTTGATTTTGAACTTAGCACAAACTTCTTTCATCAAAGAACCATTGAGATTACTGGTGTTGTCTGTGATGATTCTTTTTGGGAGTCTATAGTGGCGTATTATCTCCTTTTTGATGAATTTACATACCACTTTTTGAGTCACATTAGCATAAATGGCTACCTCCACCCATTTTGTGAAATAAGCAATTGGTACTAGAATGAACTGATGTCCATTTGATGCCTTTGGAGTTATTAATCCAATCACATCCATTCCCCACATTGAAAAAAGCCATGGCAATGTTAAAACATGTAACTAGGCTAAAAGAGTATGCATTTTGTCTGCATATATTTGACATTTGCAACATTTTCGAGCGAAATTTATGTAATCCGCTTCCAATGTAAGCTAATAGTATCATGCTCTCATGATTTGCCTAGCCAACATATGCCCACTTGCTTGTGTCCCACAAATTTTTCATGAACTTCCTACACTATTCTATGGGCTTAAATCGAATCAACACATCTCAAAAGCACTTGATCTCTATTTTTTTTGTATAGAATGTCTCCATCCAAGAATAAACTCATTGCCAGTTGTCGTAACGTGTTGAGTCTAGGAACCCGATCGCTAGACGTGGGGTAATTTAAGGAAGTCGCCACTAATCGTCTTTTCTAAGTGCGATTGGTCACCTATTAACTCAAGTCTAATTGACGAAATCCTAAATTAATTTTAAGTCCGTTGAAAGAATGAGAACTGGTCTACGATTTTTAGATATGGGTTCGAGAGTGCAGTTACGCACGGAGAAGGGTTAGCACACTTGTGGCGCTCGTTCCACGAACGATACCATTTAATCTTAAGTTATCTTATTGTAGCCTACCCTTTGATTTTATTCCTATATTTCCTTAATCCTTGCTTATTAATTAGTTCTTTATTATATTAGCTGATTGAGTCTTTTATTACATTTCATGGATGCACATGATATAGTTGTAAAATGATATTATGATTTGTTCAACTTTAAATGATGAGGTCGACAATCTTTTATCAAAAAATCGTTCGTAGACCATCCCAACACTTTGGTGAAATTTCGAAATTTTCCTCACCTAAGGACATCCCGAGAAGAACTCATCTTTACGAGCTTTTCGACGAAATCCCATCATCGAAATTCTTGCGCCATTAACAAGATAAATGTGGCATGCTATGACAGGATAAAATGATGACATCTACATGAACGCATTTATTAATTTAGTTGGTTCGTTATTCATGCAATAATATGTTTAATAATTTACGATGATTTATTACCTTGTTCATATATTTATTATTATTTATTATTTTTTTTAATTATTTATTATTTCTTAGAGCTTTCTATTTAAATCTATATTCCTTAATTAACATTGTGGATTAATATTTTTTACTTAACTATATATTTTATCAAGTAAACAATTAATTAATTTTTAATGGTTGAATTAACTTTGTTTAGTGATGTTTGTTTAAGCTAATTAACTAACTACATTAATTTAGGTTTAAATGCAACATTATGTAAATTTTTTTCTAATATACATTATTTTTTAACAATGATTATTTGAGTTAATGGGTATTGGAATATAGAGTTCGGATTTATCCCGATGCTTCGGTGAAAATCCGTTTGGAACTTCGCACCTAAGAAATCCACCAGAAAGAGGCAACTCTTTACCCTTTCTAAGTGGAATTATATTATCCAATCACTCAAAATAATCATTTCATTTTTTGATAATAATTATATTTACATCATGTATTTTTTATTTATTATATTTACGGGTGTCTAAATATATTTATAATATAAATATTTCTTCCTTTCTTTTTTATCCTATCCTTCTCATTCACTTATTATTATTATTATTATTATTGCTAAACTAAACCTATTATTGGTTTCTTCACTATTTATTCACTTATTTTATATATAAGTTCTTCATAATTATGCCTTTTTACTATTTTTGTTCTTATTATTTTTTTGTGTTTATTTTGATTTTCTAACATTAAAATAGGCATTCATATTATATATATATATATATATATCCTTTCCTAACATGATTAAAATTATAACAAAAATACATTTTAATTAAACAAAATGGGCTAAACCCCAAATCAATTGAAACAAGCTTAAAGTAAAGAAAATGATTATACCTTTTTAGGCTCAAATTAGCCTAGCTCAATGACCCACGGAAAGCCCAAAATTACAGCACAAGATCTGCTCCCCAAGCCCACAATACTGCTTTCAAAATGCACCATTTGGTGCCTGTGACACCACTCCAAATAGCGTCGTTTAGGCCTTGACCCTTTTCAATTGCCCACTCCACTAAAACGGTGTCATTTTGCTCTCTTATGCCTAAGTATAAAAGTTTATTTTCTTTTCTCTCTCCTCACTTCCCACTCTAATTTTCTCTTTCTAGCACTATTTGTCTCACTTCTCTCTAAACCTTCATCTGCTCTTCCTTTCTTTTTCCCCCACCATTCACCTTTGTCGACTATCTAAATGACCAAATTTAAGAACCCTCTAACCGTACTCTCCCTGTCGGCCTTTTCCTCTTCTCCTCTTCACAGGCCTCTCTTTATCTCCGTCGACCTCTTCTTCCCTCTAAAAATCTCACCTTCGATTACTTTCCCTAAAGCTTTCATCTTTCTTTTCCTTTCACCCAAAAGCTCCATTTTTCTCCCTCACTTCTTCGTCACAGGCTACCCAACGTTCGAACCTTTCAAAAAGATCATAAATCTCCCTCACCCCAAAACAAATCTGAACCCAAAATCCTAAGCTACCACCATCTCTTCTATTTTCTTTTTCTTTTTGTATATTCTTTTTATACTTTTTAGTTGTGATTTTTTATTTTTCTTTGATTGTGGCCAGGATAGTCTACTGGTAGTTTAGGATTTTTTTGGTTCCTTTTTTACTAGTATTTGTTGTTTGAAGAAATGGATTTTTTTGTTTCTGTCCTTCAATCTTGGTTGGCAGCCCCTCCTTCTTGAACTAGACTTTTTTGGGTTCTTATAAAACCCGATTGTCCAAATCTCCGGACAGTCAAAAAGGCAATCATGCTCTTCTCAACACTAATTCTAGATAAGTGGCCTTCAAGTAAAAGAAAATCCACCGAAAATGACCCTAAATCCCGACTACCGCAAAAGCATTCAATGCTTTGTATATTGTTGACAACAGAGGCTAAGCGTGCTTCCAACCTCTTAGTTTTTTCTTTTTTTAAAAAAATATTTTTTTATTTATTATTATTTTTATATTATTATAAAAAAAAAAAAGGTGTCCACACCAACCTTTTGATGACTTTATTGTCATTTTCTGAATTCTGCTCCAAGTATTGCTATTAGTTTAGGTATTGCACAATATCATAGTACCATGGTTTCCCATCTACTTCATCTTCCTGTCAGTTAAATTTCTACCTACGCAAGTATATGTATCAAAAAAGATAATATAACGATAAGTAGAGTATCGATCCCACAGAGAATTGATCTAAACTTTTACTAAGTACTAAAATTAGAACAATTTAATCTTATCCAAACAATTAAAATCAGATAACTAAATTAATTAACTAAAACCAATTAATCAAAATTTAAACTAAAACAAAACCCAGATAATACTAACTTGGGTAAAAATTAAATCAAACAAGTCTAGGATTACAATATCCCTCACACTTCATCTAAATCGTACTTTCTTCCTTAACTTATTTCAATGAGTCGAATTGCTAACTTGAAGTCCTCAATTATTTATAAAAATCTCCCGACCCGTCTTATAAAAATATCTATTTTAACCAAATACTATATCCCTATATGAATTGGAATTAAAATAGATTCATTAAGTTGAGGCTCTAATCTGGCTACATATAGCTTATAGGTATATCTATGTCTTATATGCAAATCAATTATTATGATCATATATTATCCCAATTTTAGTCTACACTAAATTCCCTTTCCCCAGTTTGTTTAGGTTCTTAAATCAATTTAATTGGTGATCAGGCAATTAAAGCATTAAGAACAAATTGGAATAAACAATTCAAATCCCATTAAAGAAAAACAAGAAAGAGATTAAAAATTTTGATAACATGTGAGTTCAATTGCAATCCTAGAAAAAAAAATTAGTTGCGCATATTTACAAAGACAAATAACATTATATAAATTTCAACAACCATTGAGAATAACAAGAAAAATAAAAACTAAGGAAGAAAACCAAACAAATATTTGCGGCCTTGCTCTCCAAGTTTCAGCCTTAACTTCTAGCTTCTTAAATCTCCAAAAATTATCTCTTAATATCTCTTAAAAATATCCTATTTATACTAACAAACTTAACCTATAGTCCCCTAAATTAACCTACTGATTTAATTGGGCTAAAAAGTGTAACGACAACCCAAACATCAATTATCAGCCTTAAAATTGCCATTCCTGCACTAATACGCCTAATCTTCTTTTGATGCAATTTTCTCTATCTTTAAAGCAAAAGCGGACAAAGTGATATTCATGAAAGTTATAGCTCTGTCTCTTAACCTTCCAATGACACAAGAATTGCATCATTTGGAGTTCTGTAGCATGAGCTATGGTCAAAACACTGAATCATATGTAAACAGATTTCTAGGTCTTTCAACACCTTACTTTCAAAAATTAAACTCAACTCCTTTAATTCATACAAAAATATAAAAACTAATAAATAATAATCAAATTAAAGGAAATAAACATAAAATTAAAATAATTCATTTAAAAATAAACTAATTATAAAAAAACTAAATTATAATTAAAAATTAAAGACTTAGCTAATATGTAATAACAAAATTAAACTAAAATAATTCTATAAAATAGAATTATCACACCCCAAACAGCGTCCACTACAAGTAATTTTGCAAAACTAGCTTGGGGTGTAGCTGCCCATTTTTGCATGTTAAAGACTTGTATGCTACCATTATAGTTCCAAGGAACAGCCTTGTCATTTTTTTGTGAAGGAAAAGTTTAAAGACTTCAATGGTGATCTCATCGACATCTTGTCTTTGATGAGTTTCTCTTTTTCTTCATAAAAAAATTCAAAGGCTTTATCTTAACTTGACGGGTCAAATTCTGCGTTAAGTCCTCCGCTATCACATTCACCGACGGCTCTAAAACTTTTACATAGAATTCAATCAATGATTCATCCATCATTCTTTGTATTTCTTCATGGAATGGATTGCAATCTTGTATTGGATGCCCTATAAATCCCTTATGATACAAGCTATAAAGATCTTAGATTCTTCCTGAATTATTCATGTAAGAATAATCTAGCCAAACTTCAAGTATGTTGGCTTTCACTGAAGCTTCATCCATGGGTGTTTCCACCTCTTGAACATCCCTTTTGATGTACTTCTCCCTTTCTATAGTACTCACCCCAACTCTCGCATGGTTTGGCAATGGATTGTCAATAACACCCTATTTTAACTTTTTCTCAAAATTTAAAAAACCTACCTTAATCAAGCCTTGCACCTTGTGTTTGAAGGCTGTGTAGTTCTTAATTGAGTGACCTTTAACTCCATAATGATAATCACAATGAGCAGTATCATTATACCATTTTGGAAATTGAGACTTCAATGGCTTTATGTATAAGGGTGCCACCATATGATTCGTGACTAGTTGGGTGAACAATTTTTCATACAAAATTGGAATTGGGATGAACTGCACTTTCTCTTACCTATTTCGCCAACCTCTTGACTCAATAGTTGTCTTGTTAGGAGATACTGCAAGTTATATGGCTGAAGCTAAAATAGAAGTAGGAGCAAGTGGGCAAATATTTGTTGGATAAAGTGTCTGTTGAATAGGAACATATGTGTAAGGGCTTAGCAAGGCATTTTGCATTAATAGGTACAGGTAAGGTCCTTGGGAAGTGTTGTTCACTATTAAGTAACAAAGGTAAAAAGGATATGAATGATAAGGATTATAGACCCCATACTGTGGTTGTCTTTAAAAGATAGCTTGAGTTTATCCTTCTTTCTTCTTAAAAGTTTTCCCTTTCTTCGTGCTCATTGCCTCACCTCTTTCCATTTTACCTTGCTTGATAGCACTCTCGATCATTTCACCTGAAATTACCATATCAGCAAAGTTCTTGTAGCTTTACCGACCAACTTTTCCTAGTATGGTGCTCGCAAGGTATTGACAAACATCGTGATGATCTCCTTTTCAATCAAAGGCAATTGAACTTGAGAAATCGTATTCCTCCATTTTTAGGCATATTCTTTGAAGTTTTAAGTGGATTTTTTCTCCATACTTTACAAAGAGAGGGGGTCAAAGGCCATGACATGCTTGTGTTGGGCCATAAATGCCTTAGCAAGGCCTTTCCATGTATAGATCTCGTTGTGGTCTAATTAGATGTACCATTTACCACGACTCCCGTGAAGTTATCTTGGAAACAATATATTAAGAGCTTGTCATCGTATGCATGCATAGTGTCACGATCCACATCAACCCCTATGAAATATTATTCGCTTTGGCTCGTTAACCTTATGGTTTTGTCTCACAAAAGGTATCTCACAAGTTAAAAGTGGTGTTAACCTTTATATTTTCAATACCACTCCAGTACATAGCTGATGGGAGATTCATGGCTTCCTTCCCTATGACCATGATATTTTCTCTTACTCCCCGTTAGGAGTTTCTTTTCGATATGGGACTTTCTAACTCAACTTACTGGGAGCATTATCTCGACGATGTGGGATTCATGTCTATGCTAGGACCGCGACATCTCCCCCTACTTCAATAAGGGCCCACTATTCTCAGTGGCATATCACTAATCCTCAAAGTTTACTCTGATACCAATTGTCACAGTCCACACTAACCTCTGTGAAGTATTGTTCGCTTTGGCCTATTAGCCTTATAGTTTTTTCCCATAAAAGACACCTCACAGGTTGAAGGTGGTGTGAACCTTTATATTCCCAATATCACTCCAGTACATAGCTAATGTGGGATTCATGGCTCTCTTCTCTAAGACCATAACATCTTCCCTTACTCCTTATTGGGATTTTTTCTTCGATGTGGAACTTTGTAACTCAACCCCTAAGAGCATTACCTCAACAATATGGAATTCATATCCATGCAAGACCATGACACATAATCATTCTCCTACAATACATGGTAATATGTGTAACCGGGCATTTGGTGCCATCATATTTTTCAAGATAAGGAATTTTGAATTTTAAAAGAATGACCACTTCCAGTACAAGACAAAGCCCTATTATATCCATGGAACAATACATGTTCATCCCTTCTACCATACACAACCTTTCTTCTAGCAAGTTGTACTTTTGACAAGTTTCAAGGTTATCTTTTGATTCAAAAAAACCATACTTAAGTTTTTTCTACTCCTTTAAATCATCCAAATCAAGCACAAAAATAAGATTCCAAGGACTCATTCCTTTAATTGGCTTTGGTTAAACATAGATCGAATGTGGTCCCATAAGCAAAGACATTTTGAAAAATGGATATGGGCCAGCTTGCGACATATAAGCTTGAGGGTTTCTCATCTGTGGTGGGATAAATCCTGGTGGAATTGCAAGCTCCACATTGGTATTCGATGGTTGTACCTCATTTGATGTACTAGAACTTCCCATCACCCTTTTTCCCTTATCAGTAGACATCATTTTCAAGATTTTCACCAACTGACCCATTATTTCCTCTTACTTCTTCTCGATTTTATCCACCCTCTCAGATTGTTCACCCTTCATAACCTTTGAGTAAGACCTTGTGTTGTTTTTATGAGAAATTCAATCCTCTACAATTTTGTTCTATTTGATCATTTTCATAAGTTAAAGTTTCATTAATTAATTAAATAAATGCCAACAAATGAATATTATTGTTTCTTTTTATGCCTTTATTAAGTGAATCATGCGATTGTAATGCAAGTGGAAAAATATTGGCCATTCAACAACAATTGCCATAAGAAATCCAAATTCATCAAATTGAATATTCAATTACATCCATATTTAAATATTTACATCATTGGTTTCAAACGTAATAGCCAACTCGATCATATTGATCCCGTATTATCTTGAGGTGACTTATTCAATGCTCACTAAGCTCGTCTTTTAGAAAAATCTCCCATACAAACTCTTTAGTCTTGTTTGCCATCTCTCTTGCATTGAAAGCTACTTCCCTCATCTGCATCAGTATCCATTCCACTTCAGAGCACTTCCTTTGGAGGTCTTACTCATACAAATCTCCCATTTCTCGCATCCAAAAGTATTCTTGCCTGACAACTTCATATTACCATTTGTAGCCTTCCATGGCTGCCTCAATTAGGTTTCAATTGTTCTTGAGCTCTTGTATGGTTTACTCCTGCAGTTGCACTTTGTTTTGCAAAGTTTCATTGCCGATATGCATTTCTTGAATCGCGATAACCAAAGATGAACATGCCATATTCAAACTTTCAAATTTGTTTCTCCACTCATCTCGTTCATCTAGAGCTTTTCAAATTTTCCTCAAGGCTTCTTTCTTCACCTATTCTAGCTCAACTTCATATCTACATTTTATCTTCATCATTTTTGTCTCAAATTTCCTTTTAGCCAGCTCACTTTTTAAGGGAACATCTTGTGGTTCTATGCCAACAAGGAGTTTAGATGCACTTTCTGAAGGGCATTTAACATCTTTTACTTTTGGGCATGTCATGCTAGATATCCAATGGTGACCTTGTCAGTGAACTTTCCCTAATCCACCCAACTTGTCTTTTTTCCAAACTTGTACTATTTCTTAAATCTTTTTCAAAGTTTTAAGCTCTCCGTATGTGAATTCTAACTGATTAAGCCGGTGGGTTATGGGCACAAACTGTTTGAATCCAAACTGCCTTCACACCATTATTAGAACATAATTAATTATTTCCTAAGGTCCCATCAGTGGTACTCATGGCTTATCTCCGCACTTGTACATTACTTGCATTCTCGGCATCCAAAGAGCTCTCCAAGTCATTTTCATACTTATCAACCTTTTGAGTTTTTTAATCCACTCTTTTTTTTTTCTTTTAAATTGGCCATTCACTTTCACAGAATTCAAGAACAAGGTAACTTGATGATAGAAAAGGTTTTCAAAATTTTTTCTCTTTACACTCGAAATGGCTCTTGATCCATATGATGAGAAGTTTGGCACACTTGATGAAAAGCCCTTCATATTTTCGACAATAATAATTTAATAACCTAAATGTATCGGCTTAGATGGCAGGAGTTGGGTTGATATTTCTTGTCACTTGATCGAAGAAATCTATAACTGATACTTCAACATGACCTAAGATTTTTAAAAAAACTGCTAACCCGTATATCGCTAAAGCGAAGACAAGATGACTTTGTTTATTTCCCTTATGTTTCTTAATGTAATCACTCAAAAATCTCCATGAGAGGCATTCAATATCTCTTTTCTTCTTCAAATACTAATCAACCTCTTCGATAATAGTAATGATGAATACTTCTTTATTGTTGGTGTCGTGTCTACTTCATTAAACACAAAACAAAAATATAAAAGATCCCAAAGTTAAGTGATGGCTTTGAGCAATTGATTATCCACGTGTATATAAAGAAGCCATGCAATTTGCTCATATTTGCTATAGAGACTATCCCGACTGGTGCATCTTCATTATTTTCATACACTAATCATTTCTATAAAATCATTCTATCAAAGGTCGAGGTGAACCTTTTCTAGTAAAGTTGAGATGTGCCCTTTGGCCGAACAATCCCTTTCGTTCTATTGAAATTGTCTCATTTGCAATTCCACTTCATAGTCATTCCTATATTTGTTAAACAGGCCTGCTGATGATGATGCTATGGATGTAATCGGGGTTTCTTTGGTTAATAGATGTTGCACAGCCAATTTTCTCTTCTATATGTAATCGTGATTGATGCAAATGTGTGCATGTAAAAAATGACAGCAGCAACAAAAATAAACTCAAGTTAGTATGGTGAAAAGAAATCCACTAAAATTAAAATAATTCAGATTTAAAAAAGAAAAAGAAAAGAAAGAAATGAAAAATGCTAATTAATGTCATGAGTATTTATTACGTCATTAGATGTTATCTACTATACGATACTTTTTATTCTTTTATGGTGAGGAATTTAGAATAAAAGAAGTGAAAAGATTCCTTCATGTGTTCCTAATCAAAGGGTATTCTCACAAGTAGGTTTCTACCTAGGAAAGGGCTGCTTACGATATTTTGTATGTTAAGTTTGGATTTGAACGAAGCTAAAGGTTCCCAAATTGTTCCTCATTGTTGTCCACTTGGACTAATAAGACACCTAAGTCCTTACCCATTATAAGTTTCAAATGGACTAAGTTCAATTTAAGTTGGAGTCTTCACTGGCTCATGTGGAAGATATCACCTCATGAAAGCATAGCTACTAAACTCCTCTTAACAAAAGAGATAGTCCAAGTATAAGGTTTATGCATGAACGCAAAATGTGTCGTTTGTGTGAAGGAACGTACCAACTTTTGATCAATAGTCTCACATCCCTTTATCCTAAATTCCCCACCATTATTTAGAAGCAACAAAATAACAACAACAAAGCAAATAAATACATCAAACAAAAATGCGCCAAATAAATGCTTGATACTAAAAGAAACACTAAATTATTTAAAGCTTAGGATAACCTATAATTAATTAATAGCTCAACTCTCTAAAGTCCCCAGTGGAGTCGCCAAGCTGTTATAATGTACAAGTTTGAAAACCCAACCGCTAAACGTGGAAGACTAAAAGTGGCCACCAATCTTTTTTGTCTAGGTGTGATGGGTCACCTATTAAATTAGTTCTCTTTGACGAGGTCGTAAATTGATTTTAGGTCCATCTAAAGAACAAAACTTGGTCTACGCACTTTAGAGTCAAGTTCGGGAGTGTGGTTACGTGCGGGGAAGGATTAACACCTTCATGGCACCCGCTTGGTGAACGGTACCACCTAATCATGTATTATCCTATTTAAACCTTAACCTTGTAATTTTACTTTTGTGTTTCCTTAATTATTGTTGATTTATTTTATTAACAAGCTAACGTTCATTATTGTGTCGTGCACATGATGCTATTGTGAAATGCATGGTGTAAATGACAATAAACTATTAAATGAAAACCCTTTGTTAAGATTTGTTCTCTTAATTCACTTATCATACTGGTGGGATCCAAAGATAATTTCTTGGTTAGAGAATAATTCGAGAATGCTTATCTTCGCAAGTTTATTGAGTTAATCTCATCATCAGGGTAGTCATTTGTAGGTAAAAAATAATTATTTCATGAATGCAAACCCTAATACAAGCAAAAGCTTTTTATTAAAGACATTCTTCGAGCCCTCCCATCATACTAGTGGGACTCAAAAATGTCCTTTTACTTAGGAAATTTTTCAAAGAAACTCACGTTCGCAAGCTCCCTTGAAAAATCCCATCATCGGGGTTTAAACTCGCACACACAATATGTCTGCAGATCATGATATTTAAATAATGCAATGATAGTGTTTGATATACTTATAAATTTCAATATATTTTATAATCTTCCTATAACTCTTTTGTTATTTCTTTGAAATCTCTCTCTTTTTATTATTTCGTCTTAGTATGAACAAATATTTTATTATTATAATTTTTACCTAGCTATTTTTTTTAATTTAACTATTTATCTATTTTACTATATAGGTTTTCTTTTTACCTAAATCTATTTTTTATAACCAAGCATTTTATTTTATAATTATTATTACTCAAATATTTTTTTCCTAATCTACCTTTTTTTTATAACTAAATTTCTTTTCTATTTTTCTTATTTACTTAGCCTATTTTTATGACTAAATATTTCATTTTTCTTACTTACCTACCCTATTTTTTGATGACTAAATATATTTTATTTTTCTTATATTTTCTTTCATCTATCTAAATCTATTTCTTTATAACTAGGTATTTTCCATTTTTTTCCTATTTAAATTTGTTTTTTAATTGAATATTTATTTATTTTTTATATTTTTCCTACCTAATTCTATTATCATTTATTTTCTTTCTATATATTTTACCTATCTAAACCTATTCTTTTTGTAACTAAATATTTATTTATTTTCTATTTATAGTTTTCTACTTTTTTTCTCTCTTAATATTCCTACCCTAAATCATTATACAATTTTTCTGTATTTTTTTTGGATCATCTTATATTATTTAATCACATGTCTTAGTTAATATATTTTTCAACAAAATACTAGGCCAACCACAATACACTCAAACCAGACCACATCCAAATAAAAAACCAATGAAATGGACCTTACCTTGTTTAAGCTTGAACTAGCCCAAGAGTGACTAAGCTGTGAAGGATCACAGTAGCCCATCAAAGCCCAACAAAATGCACCATTTGGTGTGTTGAAATCCCTCCAGCATCGTTCCAGAACCACCCTTTTGGTCTACAATCGTTGCAAAAACGGTGTTGTTTTGAAATCTCCAAACCCTAAGTATTAACCCTCTTTGTCTTCCTCTCTCTTCATTAGCCTTTTTCACTTTCTCTCTCTACCTAATGGCCTTCTCTGCTTTCTTTCTAAGCCTTAGACCCAAAAGCCTAAACCCTCTTTCTCACCACTGTTTTACCACCACCAACGCAACCACATCAAAAAAAACTCCACTCTTCTTTACTTCCCGTAACCCTTTCCTTTTTCCTCCTTCGATCGGAAAAAGAAAAAAGAGAAATCATCAAGCCCAAAAATTCCCTAAATCCCTAAAAATCAGAAAAGAAAACTCCCCATTGCCTTACCCCCGTTCCCTTTTCTATTATTTCTTTTTTGCTTTTTTGCTATTATTTTTGGTCTTGATTTTTCGTTATGGTATATGGCTGGTCGAGTAGGAAAGTTAGGATTTTTGGTTCTAGGGTTTGTTTTTCTTTACAGGGATTTCTATAAGGTTTTCGAAAATAGGCCTCTTGTGATTTAGGAAGAAGGCAATGTTTTATAGCTACCCTTGGGGATGCAGCACCCTGTGCCCCTAATACTGAGAGGCATTTTGCCAAACGAGAATTTCTCTTATCTGGTAGGGTGCACAACACACAACAACTGGCTTTTTCTTTTTCTTTTTTTGTTTTTGTTGTATTTTTTGCTTTGTTTTTCCAGAATGTTCTTAAGCTTAATTAGTTTTGATTTTAGTTTAATTTTTAATCTTGTTTGTTTATTTTATTTTTTTTTTTTTTCAAATAGCCCTATTGGGCTTATTTTCATTAACGGGCTTAGACATTAAGTCTGACCTTTGGGTCCTAGTGGACCGTCACTGTAAACCCAAGCTGAGTCATGGGGTGCCCAAAGCCCACTGGATATTGAATTTGAATAGCAATAAAAATAAAATGAATAAGATAAAGTGTAAAATAAAAATAACAATAAAACCCAATAAACATTAATTACTTTTTAAAAAAATAGTGTTTATACATTCTTGCATATTGCAAGTGATCAATTATCTTATCAACATTAGATATTAATTTTATTTGAGGATCCTTAGACGTAGATGTCGGTATAAAATTAATACGATTAAATTTTTTTAACACTTTTTTAAAATACTGCAATTATGAAAATTTTATGTTATTTTTATCCCAAAGTATTTTAATGTCTAAGATAATACCTGCTACACTCACATCTTTCATTATTAAATCATTTGACAAAAATATCTTCTGTTATTAAACCATTTAATAAAAATATCTTGAATACAAGGTAGAAAGAAGAGTATGCTGTACAACAATTAGTTATGCATTGATGGATGTGCAACAATTAGTTATGATGTACAACAATTAGTTATGCATTGATGGACGTGCAACAGTTAGTTATGCATTGATTTAGTATGACTTGTACAAAAAAAAAAAGATATGATGGATTTTTTTTACCGTTTATTCTAAATTATTGTATCCAATAGCTATAAAGCCTACCAAATTTATGTCCAGCACAAAAAGTACTTACGGACAAAATACATGCTATTGTCAAACTGTGATGTCTTTAGAGGGTGGGTAACTGATTTGACAAGGACAAGCTACCCTCCAACAAGGGACATAATATTTTAGGTAGGGGCCATGTACTACTTTACGAAGGGGGTTGAGGCCCAACGTACGAAGAAGGTAGAACAACCAAACATTGCGAGGTTCATGAAGGAAAAAATCATACACAAGTTTGGAATCCTAAAATCTAAAAGTACTGATCAAAAAATAATAATTTGGGAGCTAAGTAGATGTTTTGGAAAAAGAAATGGGATTTAAATTCCTTAAATCTACCCTCCACAAACTAATAGCCAAACATGTGAAATATTGATTGACGTATAATTTTTTATTTAAAAAATAAAATTTCAATTACCTTTCTTTTAATTAAAAAAAAAAAAAACTAATGACGAAGCCGAAGCCTTCAATCGACAAAAGCGGCAAGAGTTATTGTCAAAAGCCCTTGGGCCTTTTGAATGTTTTAGTGATCCTGTACAAAAGTAAGTTTTGTTTGACTCTCGCATAGATCATGATGTTCTTCAACCTATGGAAATGTTTGTTGAGAGTGGCAGGAAGATTCGGATGACACTAGACTTGTTGCCTTAGGCAGACTTAACGCTCAAAAAAGAAAAGGGTGGCTAAGATTTTTTTTTTTTCAGTAGGAGATTTGATCCAGAATATGATTCTGCCTATTGGGAAGTAGAATCTGGGGAATCTTACATCCCAAATTCAAAAATGTCAGACAAATTAAACAACATAATCCTTGAAATAAAAAATAGATATGGCTGTGAACCGAAAGGTCCCAAGGTCAATGATAAAAGAGAATGATGCTCACTACTTTTTAGCAATTGCTAATTATGACAACATTTACTCGAGACATGCAAGGAACAAGCATGAGAATGCGAAAGCCTTTATGGTAAAAGGATATACTTGTGAATCAAATCTAGATTCCACTAAAATCAAATGTCAAACTACAAGAAAGCAGAGGGATAATTCTGAATCATGATAAATGATCATTGTCACTTGTGCAGAGCACAAGCACAATTCTCTTTCCCTACATCTGCTGCAACACAAGGAGGCTGAACATGTTCTTCCTGATACCAGGTTGATCGTTTTTCAACTAATTCATCCAAGAAGAGATCCAGCTTCTCAATGGTCACATTTGGCATCACCACCACATGTGCTATATTCCCTTCACAAGCAAGTTGCCACCTACGCACAAACTCCTCATCCCAGGGCCGCTCAAACACAACTGTACTGCTGAGTTCATTAAGCATAGCACTGATCCCAGCCCCACGCAGTCGGTCCTTCAAGTAGTGAGCATTTCTTAGGCACTTCTGAACTTCTTTTTGAAACCCTTTATAACCTTTTCTGTTGAGAGTATACCAAAGAAAAATAGGAGCATGACCATTCCGACTTCCCATGATTGTAGCATCCCTTGATGCAAGGTATTCAACATTGCTTGAGAGCACATTAATGTGCTCCATCCTTGTGATCTGAACACCACAAGGCATTGGACAACCCACAAACTTGTGGCCGGAGACACTAACACTTCCAATGGGCTTCTTGAAAGTAACCTTTGGTGCCTGTTCACCACCGAGAATAATATCAACTATCAAACTTAAGTGGTAAATGGCATCCAGACAGGAAGAAAAAGTAATACAGTAAGATAAGAGTTTGAGAAACAAACGAATAACATTATACACAAACTCATCATCTACTTGCAGATAGGAAACATGTTTAATAACCATGTTGAGTCCATTTCACTTCTTTTAAACATGTCAACAAACATGAAGATTTCTTAGAAGGTTAGCAGTGTTGCACCCAAAGCAAGAAAGCAAATCACATAATTCATCCTGGTGAATTATTATAGAAAGTATAGATTTGTAGTAATCAAAGCACTAGCATATAAAGAGACCATTAACAGTGATAAAAGACTCTATGTTACTTTATCTCTGTTCTTCAGGCAAAAATCCTGATGCACTGTCAATGTAGCCCTAATTATAGGCTAATTCAGTTTTTATAGTCAAATCGAGAGGAAACATGTACCATTTAACATTCTAGAACTTGCTAGGTAAAAAATTACAAATTTGGCAGAAGAAAAGCAGTCCGCTGACTCTGCTCACAACTTGCAAGGTATGAGTGATGGAAAGTTCAGGGGACCACCAAGCTTTGCTAGCTTCTCTCAAACACACATTAAAACAGAAGCTACACACGTGATAACTTACCCGTTTCACAAAAGGCATCATGAGTCCAAACAAAGCTCCATCACAATGAATGTAGAACCGATCATGTGAAAATCCACTTTCTTCAAGGGTTTGTATCACAAGATCAAGGTCATCTACAGCTCCTTTGACAGTTGTTCCTTCAGAAAACATTATTAACCAAGTTATTTATCTCATTAAAACAAGACACATGACATTTGGTTGGCATATTTCTGTAACAGTGTGAGGATGTATATGTATGAGAGAGAGAGAGAGAGAGAGAGAGAGAGAGAGAGAGAGACCTATGTTAACATTGATTATTGCTGGTTTGTCCTTGTTAGCAAGCAACTTAACTCTGAAGTCACTGCAATCAATCTCACCCGAGACCAGAGTATCAACTTTCACACACTCCATTCGATACATTCGAGCAGCTTTAAAGATAGAGTAGTGTGACTCCCGTGATGCATACAAAATTCCATCTGGAAACACTTCCCTCCTGCAAAATTCAATCATCTGTCATTTATGCTTTTCAATTTCAATAAGATGTGATGTTGGCACCTGAGCATTTAGTTCATTGGTTGATGCATGATCCCCTACCTAAAGAGCAAGGTTCAAATTCCTCTTTCCCCAATTATTAAAATAGAAAAAAAAGATGTGATGTTTGAAACGCAAGTAACCAAGTTTTAAACTAACACTAACCCAACTAAAATTCCATGAAGATTGCCTTCTGTGCCACAGTTTGTAATGTAACCCCAGTATTCATTCTTCTCTATTTCCCACAAACGGGCAAACCAATCCAACACACCAACTTCAAACTGTCTTGAGTGAACACCATAGTTGCTCTCAATAAATGGATCTCCAAGATTGTTGATCGAGAAATGCTGTAACTGAGCTAGCGCACCATAATCGAAGTCCAGATTATAAGGATAGCCTGAAAGTTGCACTTCAATTAATAGCCTATAAATTGCAAGGCCCCAATGAAAATTAATGGAAGGATCTATATAACTAAAAGTCCTTGCAAGTTAAGCTAACATTGGTTAATGTTTTTGCTACTTGCTTTTTTTTTTTTTTGCTGTAAGCAAAAGGGAAAAACCTGCATTTTTTAGCAAAAGAAAGAACTAATATTTTTTAAGAATCTAAAGCTTAAAACTATAAATTTTTATATAACAAAATGTATGATTTTAAGTATTTTTTACAACAATCATATTAAAATTGGTGTTACATTTTATTCATTTCTTCATTTTTTGTTAACTGGGCTTTTGCTTTCTACTATCTGCTTTTGCTTTTTAGCCACTTTTTTCAATATCCAAACTACAATCAAACGGAACACAAATTTAAGATCTTTCAATTCACAAGTACTCCTTTAAGAAAGACCAACATCGAATTCACTTTCTTTCAATATTTATTTACGTCATAAATGTTCAAAAAAAGTTAAGGCACATTATCTTTTTTTTTTTTTTTGAAACAAGGCACATTACCCTGTTGTTTGTGTGTTAAATGAATATATAATCTCTCAATTAAACAACAACTAAACAGAAAATGAACCCAAATTAACAGCTTGCATTAAGTATGAAAGACATTTTGTTTACCTAAATGGTGCTTGGTCCGCTCCATGAGGGTTTTGCGGTATCGAGCCAAGACGCCAGCCATGTAGGCGTCCTTGTCACCGGTGAACTCATCGTTAGCTTCTGGTTCCGTGACTGCCAGGCACGAGGTGTGCACGTTCTTCCCCAACACAATCTCCGTGCTCTTCTTCACTGGCTTCTCCACTCCTTCTTCTTCCTCCTCCGATTCCCTGGGCCCACCGTCGGCAGCCGTAACAACCGGAGGCAACGGTTCGGCCACCACAGCCATCGGATCGAAGTCAACCGCCAAGATCTCCATCTTGCTGTTGACATTCGGCGACGCCGTTTCAATCTCTACAGCCCCAGCCATGATCTTTTAGATCACAATAGAAACAAAGGTGAAAATGGCGGATAAATTTAAAGTGAAATGAAATGCGAGGGATTTGGTACAATGATTCTTTTTTTATTACTATTATTTCTTTGTAAGTTTTCCGCAGGTACTCGAGTTATTGTAGATCTGAGATGTATCAAAGAAAACGGAGAAGGAGGGGCAGAACGAGAAAGGGACCTGTTTTTGGGCATCCTATTTATAGGCGCCAGCCTAATTGGGGTTGCTTTCTAACTTGTACAGAACCTATCACAAAGATATTTTGTAATATATATTAACATGTCCACATAATTCCATTATCTATTGATTTATTAGTTATTTTTTTATATTATTTTTAAATAATACATTTATAAATTATCCCCAAATAACGTTACTTAATTCCTTGAACAAGTGCTAATCTAATTTTTCTAAAACTAAACAAAATATATGTTAGGCGAGGTGGGGTGAGGTGAGGTATACCATATACGTATAGCTCATCTCTGTTTATGATATCTGGTCGAGAATCTCAATCTCCCCTGTTTGACATATTTTTGCTTGATTCTCTGCCTATATTTCTGTACCCAATTCAATCAATGTGCTCAACAACAGGGCAAGTTTAAAACCCAATAATTAAAACACTTTAATTAATTGGACTACCAACATTATAACACTTTAATACATAGACTGACCTTCCCAATAAAGAAAGAAGATTTCAAATCAAACCAAACCAAACCAAACCATCTGAAACCAACACCGAAGTCCAATCCAAAGCATAATAATTGTCAATGCCACGTGGTGTTGAAGATATTTTGAGAAAAAAATAACCTTTCAATTATTCTAAAAGGAAAATTTAATCTCTTTTTTTTATAACAACACTTTTAGTCTTTTAACTCTTAACATTGTTAGTTAATAATAGGGATATTAACAGGTATCATATTATAGAGTATGTCACGACCCGGAACTTTCCTCAGACCTCTGACAACCGTCACGACGTCTCAATTGACACTCATTATTCGGAATACCAACCGGAACCCTGTAAGGCTTACGTATCAGTTTCTAGCCTTCCCTGTGAGTAATTCTTTCCAAACATCCCCTTTTGAGGGTGTACAACTCATTTCTGGCTTAAATAAATCAAAATATAAAATTTGACTCACAGGGGTATTTTGGTCATTTTTCGACGAAAATATTAAAATCTGGTAAAAATATAATTTATGCATCCAGAATACATAATCTGAAATCGGATTTGAAATCGGTAGTCCGAAACCCTTTTTTTCAAGGGTTTAAAGTAACATTTTACTATTCAAAAATATTGATGAAAATATTACATTTTCTTATAAAATAATTTTTATAGACACGCGTATAAGCAATTTTTATAGCGTGAAAGTAAAATAAATTTATACATACATTAAATTACAAAGTCATAATGTGCACTAATAATTACAATGACCGGTGGACCCATAATTATACAAATACGACAATGGCAGTAAACCTACTATCTGTCGTGGTAAGACGATCTACGGTAGTCCTCGACAAAATCTGGTATTTACAAGCTACCATAGGCCTGAAATATTTTGACAGGAGGTGGGTGAGATTTTACAATCCCAATGAGTAAACAAACATTATCATAAACATTTAAAGATAAGTAAAATGGAGGCAAATTTAAATAGCTATTACAAACCATTTCATAAAGTTTCATTTTATTTCTTAAATCAAGAAATATTTATAATTTATCAAAACAATGGTTAAGGCTTATGACTTTTATTAAAATCATGGCTCAAGCCAAAACTAGTCCTCGAGGATACCTTGGCCGAGGCATCTAACCAAGTCCGCCAAGGTTGTCAAAACAGTTACACATTAAACACGTTTTAGTTTTTAAAACAAGCCGTTCCTTGGCGTTGGCCGAGATATACATTCACGTGTGGGTTCTACGTGAAGTGAACTCTAACACTACCTCGGGAGTTACCCTCCTCGCCTCTACAACCGGAGTAACTATATAACCGAGTTTATCGTGCCCCTCTAATAGGCGGTCCACAGAAACCCGCCACTGCAGTGACTAAACCCACCAATTTAATAAAATTTCGACAGTATAACGTTGCTTTTATTTATTTACCCAGCCTGCATAGTAAAAATCCAACTTACATTTATTCCCAATAACATTTCAAACATAGCCACATATATACATATACTCATAAGCCTATTGAATGAAAACATCATTTGTAACACAATTTACGGCCTCCAAACTACTCAATTTTAGCAAAATTCAAATATCCAAGTGATTCACCGAATATCATCATTCAAACTTATTTATTTGCAAATATCAAAATCTCTCTTTTTAAAGTTATTTTTGCATAAAATTCACAAATAACAATTAAAATAGACTTTAGATAATTTACAATAATAATAAGTTTACTCACCGTTTGTGCAAATTTAATGCTTTTTAGGTGCCCTGATTACTGTTCGTCGGGCACGACTTCCTTGCCTTTACCGGAAGGCTCTCCTCCTAGACACATTGAAAAAATTACACAATTCAACACATTTATACTAAATCACTATATAATTGATATAAATCCTATATTAATGCATGGTATGAAATGCAACGGCCTAAAACGGCTTAAACGCGGTACTAGCCTATTTTCGATACTTTACCCGATAAATTGCTAACGTGCTCCATTTTTGCTCTAAATCGTCCCATTCTCTCTCCAACATTTTTAACCATCAAATACTAGCTTATAACCCTCTGGAATCACTAAATTCATGTCACTTTCTTCCTTGAAAAATTCAGTTAAAATGGGACATTCACCCAGTAAATTTTCTATTTTGTTTTTCTAGCACAATTAATCATTTTTCATCATTTTCCCTTCAATTCATTTGAATAAAAATCAATTCATCACCATTGGACAGCATTGAAGATTCAGCCTAGAGTGGGTATTGTGAAAATTCCATGCTTTCGAGTCCAATTTAATTTCTAAACACCTCTAACTAACCGAAACTATCGATTTAGCTAAGAATCGAAACTTGAAAAATCCAAAATCTTCCCCCTTGAATTTCGTCCAGCCCTCAGATCTATTCTATGATCTCTCTCTTGAAGCATGGAAAATGAAAACAAAAGCATGGGAAAGGTAGAAACCAAGCCAAAATCGAAAAATCTTACCGTTAAAAGCGAAAATGGGTGAAAACCGTGAATCCTTCGTCAAATTTCAAACTTTTCTTTGGTTTTTTCCCTTTCTTCCTTTTCTCCCTATTTCTTCCTTTCTTTTTCTCCTTATGGCCGAACCCCCCTAAGGCTAGAGCTTAAATGGGCTGTTTTGATTAAAATAATATTATTTCATTAAAACCATGCCACGTGTCACTTTTCCGTAGGACCCGTTTTAAAATTTCGTTTTGAAAATTTCAAATTTTTACCACTTCAAACACCATATTCATACATTCCAAAAATGAATAAATCATTAGATTTTGACAAGTTTTGATTGGTGAAAATTACGATTTTACCCCTGAGACGGTAAAATTACCGTTTTGTCCCTATGTTCCGAAAACTGCCGGAATTGAAAATTTTCACTTCCTATCATCAAATTATACTCCAAATAGTCAATATTGATTAAAAATTTCACTTCATGGTCAATTTATTATATTGGGTGGCAAAATGATGATTTTGCCCCTAGACATCAAAATTTTCAAATTCATCCCAAATTAACCCTCGAACTCCAAAACATCATTTTATGTCATTCCTGGATTGTGAAATATTAAATTTCATCTTAAAATTTCTATTTGAACTAATTCGAGGTTAAATAAGCTTAAGTGTACCATTTGGTACAATATCGGGTTTTAGCTATGCTTTGAGACTTTCCTAACATACAAACACGTTATTCATTGCATGTATGTCATGACATGTATTTATAGGGTTGGGTTTTACATAGTACCTACGGATATCCAATCCGGTTACACAGGATCAAAGTACTCCATAAACATATTCAAATAAAGTTAAGATAGTGATTTCACTACTCAAATATTAATAAGGTAGGGTACAGGTACCACCTCTTAGGTACCCGTTACCCGAACCTGATTACTATTTATAAATATTTTATTATTATTTTAAGAATTAAATTAAAAATTTACAATTTTTACCAATTTTACAAGTAATTTTTTTTATTAAAAACTAACAAATATGTGAAAAGTATGGTTACTTTAATTATTAATATGATGATATTAATATATTTAAATTAAAAAATTATTATATTGTTAATTATGTTTAAATAATTTGAATATTATATCATATTATAAAGGAATATAATTACTATTAAATATATACTTTTAATATAAATATATTTACTTTTTATTTTGTATTAACATTACAAAAATTATGACTTATAAAATTATTAATTATAATATATATACCTTTATTTATATAATTTTATCATATATATGCTTAAAGAAAGCTTTTGAGATTAGAATAGTTTTGCAACCTAAATATTTTTTTTAATTTCATGAAATTAAGAACAAACCCCTATAATTAATTAAATTAATTCATGAAACTATTATTATTAATTAACTTATAATGTCTTTTAATATATATATAGTTTATATATTGTGTTAATTTATAAGGAATATAATTATTATTTTATATATTAAAATAATTTTTATGTATGCATGTGTGTATATATATATACTTTAAATATAAATATATTTCCTTTTTATTTTGTATTAATATTACAAAAATTATAACTCATAAAATTATTAATTACAGTATATATACCTTTATTTATATAAACTTATAAATATAAATCTAAAGGGAAGTTATGAGATTAGATAAATTAACTGGGTAATTGGATACCCATAAAGAAGATTTTAATAATTTTTTTATTTAATCGGGTATTTAAATTGATTAGAATAATTATAAGGTAGTGGGAATATATTAGGGTTAGGGTAGTAATTTTTAAATTATTCGGGTAGTTAATAGAGTTAGAATATTTGATTTTTAATAGGGTTAGGATTCGGGTATCTCAAAATTAACAGGTACCTTACTCGTTGACATCCTAGTCAATAATTAAAAAAAATACAATCCAATCCAATATTACATAAATGTTTTAAACACAAATAACTTCTTATAATAATACATTATCTATTTTCTCTTGAAAAAATCTTAATAAAAAAATAATTTGGATAAGATTTCTTTAAATTTTCATCTTTTGCATTTTGATCCATCTAAAGAATTTTGTAATAATCAATACTCATTTTTTGAATTCCTTCTTTTCTTCTTGTAACTTCAAGAATTTTCTCTTCTCTTTTTGGATTTTTTTTCTTTTTCTCACAACTTTAGCATTTTTTTTAAAAATAAAATAAAATAATTGTATTCATTTGAGGAGAAGTTATAAAGTGTTGTTTCAAGTTTTCATCAATTTAGTTTGAAGATTTAGCACAGCAACCTGCAACCCCTTATAGCACTCGAACATTTAACTTATTAGTTAGTACATCATCTTCCTACTCGAAAAATAAGATTCAAATCCCTTCTCCCAATCCACAAAAAATAAATAAATAAATAACAATCCGTTACAAAATCTATACAAAATTGAACCAACTTGAATGTTGGGTTACCTTACAAAAGGATACCTAAGCTTAGTACGATTTACAAAAAGATTATCACACATAATAGTAGTATACACAATACCACTCACCAATATGACCACCTATTATCTAGACTCTTAAATCTTCAGTAATATCTACAAAAGCCTCTCTCTACCAATATAAAAAATCCCATCATATTGGTGTTTTTATTTGACAAATCACAACTTTAGTTATTTTAACTAAAAAAATAGTGATTTGAAAGAAAAAAATATAAAAAAAATTATTGTTCTTTTTTTTACCTCCGCCATTTGAAGAAGAAATGATTCACTAACATTGATACCATGGAAGCTATATTAAAGTCTTTCATTTCTTTTCTTCTCTTATCTTTTTTTTTTAATTTTTAATTTTTTATTCAAAATTCTATTTTCAACGATTAATTAAAATTTTTGAGAAAGGATGAGTAGAATTTTTTTCAAAAGAATATGTCTAAATTAAAAAAATGATATAAAAATTATTTATGTCTTAAAATATTTATATGATATTAAAATTTAATTTTTTTAATTATTTACTAATAATATTAATAATTAAAAGATCAAAAATACCATTTTAAAACAAAAGAAAAATTAAAGTGTCTCTAGAGGAGATATTTGGATTTCGCTAAACTAATTATTGCCTAGATGGGATTTCTTTGATCCGGGTAACCTTCTGTGATTCTGCATGGCCCACGAGAGGGGGAAATGGAGATTCGCTGTTGGATTGAGATGGCATCACGTGGCTGGTCCTCTTCCAGAAAACGACAGATTTTATTTTGTGATCCACTCGCCACGTGTTGTCCAAAATTCGTCGTCTTCTTTGTCTTTGAGGTTACCGGTTCTTCTTGGCTCGTAACATCTCCCAAGGATCATTCACAAAGCAATTGAGGTGAGTAAAATCAATCTAAATTAATTATTTATTTAAATTAAATATATTTTTAATAAAATAATTTGATTTAATTAATTTATTAGATTAATTGATCTATAATGTTTGATTTAAATTAATTTTTTAATCAATTTTTGGTTTTAAAATATTTGAACCATTCATTCAAAAAACTAAATTAATTTTTTATATATTTATATATATTAATATATGTAATATTTTTTATATATTAAAAAATTGATAATAAACTTAATTAATAATATATTTAAAATATATTAAAATATTATACGTATGTATACAAATCATAATTATAGTAATTTAATATTAATTATATTTATTTATAAATTTGTATTAATATGAAATTACAAATTATATATTTTAAATGATATAAGTTATATGTTAATATTATAATATATGATGGTAAATATTCTACATATCAATATGTTATAATTATTATACTTTAGTAATGTTTCATAATGTAAAATGTTATGAGTATATATATAATTACAAATACATATATTTAATTTATACATAAGTATTACTATAATTTACAATAAACTTTATTTATATAATTATACTTAATAACTTTATTATTTATCACATTTGATTTTATAATATATTGTTTATAATTAGTTATTATTTATATAAACTTTAATATAAAATATTATAACATATAAGTTATGTCACTAATTTCATCTATATATATAATAAAGTCATATATTTTATATACATATATGTAATTTATACATAAGCATTACTATAACTTATAATAAACTTTATTTATATAATTATATAAAAGATTTTAACATATAATTTGTATCATTAAGTTTATATATATAATAAAGTAATATATTATACATTTACATATATTTAATTTATACATAAGTATTACTATAACTTATTAAAAATTTTATTTATATGATTACATTTAATAAGTTTATTAGCTATCACTTTAGATTTTATAACATATTGTTTATAATTAATTATTATTTATACAAATTTTGATATAAAATATTATAATATATAATTTATATAATTAATTTCATATATATAATTATGGATGAAGTTTATAAGTTTTAATATTATAATATGTAAAAAAAAAAAGTGATCAAAATTTGGTCTATTGGTCCAAAATTGGACTAACCAAACCAATTCTATGTTTGGTTCATTTGGTCTTCCTTTATATTTGGTTAAATTTTAAAAAATGATTTGTCCATTTGATCTTTAGGTATGATTGACCAAACCACCCAATCTACTCATTTGCTCACCCTTACAAAGCGACTGCTCGGGAGTTCGAAATAGAATCTCTACCACGCCTTTAGCGGGGAAGAAATGGAAGGATTGTCATGTTTTTTATATATCAAGTCAGTGTGGGAAAATTTATCTGGTCCAAACTTACTAGAATAGTGAACAATGCTTAATATCACAAATTTCACATTACTAAAAGATACTTATTAATAAAAAATTTTTTCTTCATTTAATAAGTTTTAAGTTGAAAAT
Source organism: Theobroma grandiflorum (assembly GCA_036013995.1). NCBI lineage: Eukaryota > Viridiplantae > Streptophyta > Magnoliopsida > Malvales > Malvaceae > Theobroma > Theobroma grandiflorum. The sequence goes on from CP142126.1 coordinate 16,107,117, forward strand.
ATGAGTATATAATAAGTAATATTAAAGTTTATTAAGTGTTCAATGACGTGAGACCGTATAAAAGATACAACAATTAAAATAAGTTCAGATTAAAGTAGATTCATTTCTTTTATAAGTGAAAGAGTTAGGATAATAAAGACATTACACAATCAAATTAAATAAAATATCAAAAATCTCATATTAATAACAAAAGTACTATTTTATCCATTTTATCTTATTGAAGCGATGTTCGGCTCTCTCACATCATGTATGGTAGAATTATAATCTAATACTACTTAAATTAAAGGATTCAAGTGCTTGGTAAGTGACAAAGATTATCGCACAAAATATCTTTTCCCTTATACCAAAAATCTATTATTTATTTAAGGGGGAATAAATCATATCACCACTTTGATTTCTTTAGCGTTGATATTGGTAAGAACTTTAGGATGTACAAGTTTGTGAGATTATGTGATTAATAAACTTTAGGGACGTACCACCACTTGTGCTTCTCGATTTTTATTATTATTGTTGGACTTTCTTACTAATCCTGAAACCGATCTTTAAATTTTAAGGTCAACTTTACTCCTTTCCTCTCTCAACGAAATAACTCCCTTAACAACATCTTCAACATAACAAAAGAAAATGGTTACCATTAAGTTATGCAGCCTGCTTTCTAAAGGAATTGTTGCTTTTTCAGCAAAAACAGAACAATGAAGCAGGCAAAGGCAAAGGCAAAGAGCATAAATTATTAGAGGCGACAAGTTTCTTAGGCAAAGAAAAAGAAGGCATCGAGTGTAAAATGAATACTCTCTTTTCCAAGATTCGATTCAAGTAGGTTGATGTCGGCTCTAGCTGGGTTTTGGGGTTTAACATAAACAGCATTTGGGTATACAGAGATTAAGTTTGGGCTAAACTTGCATATTGTAAAATGCAGTGTTAGTCCCAATATGGGCTGGGGTTGCTTAACTTTTTTAAATCTTTGTTTACGTCCCTACTTGAAATTTTATTAACATCTTTTCTCTTATCCAAGCCTAACCCTGGCAACCCTAAGGCAATCCATCATACACACACCATAATAATATTCTCCAATTTCAGTTTCGCAGCTGATCAGTACTCTTGTTTGCCTGGATTTTCATTAATAGGAATTTCTAGGCAATTAATAATCTTTTAGCTCAAGATTAGGGCTGTAAGATTTGGAACATATAAATGGAATTGTATGATACAACCTGAATTTTTGTGGATTTTTTTCAGAGATTTTTACTTCAGAGGTCCTCCTTTCACAAGGTTAGCTGTTAAAATACTACATTATATATAAGCTAAATCTTACATGGATGTTGCCTAGATCAAGTATGCTGTCAAAAGGCTTTGAATGACAGGGGGCAGTACTCGGTAGCGATGACAAGAGTCGCACTGAGTTAGAAAGTGCCAGATGAAATTTCAGAATATATGCCACGCTAGAATAACTACAGGAAATTCTTAAGCTCTCTAGAATTGTGGACCATGTCCTCAATTCAATGCCTAATAAATGCTCATTGCCTAATAAATGCTCATATGCAAGTAACTAGTAATGGTATGCTATGTGTGCTTAATCCCAAGCCTTGTATGTGCTCATTCATTTTCTTTCCACCTAGCATTTCCTTCTGTTTAGAAGGAAATATTTGAGACCAAAAGAAAATAAGTGTACTTATTTTAACGTCAGTTCGGCATTACCTCCAAAAGCTCAACTTTATCTGTGTGTTCAATCCATTGATCTTCCTGTAAACACAAAAGTCAGTCTTCTTATGCCCAAAGATCAGGAAGTCACCAATGCTGATAAATCACATTCAAGCCCTTCCAAGTTATCCAGATAGCATCTAAATTAAAAGGCAATGACAGCTGCCTATCATATATAAAGTAACATCATAATAATTTTCTGAACAACACATATTCACAAGATAAAGGCAAGAATTCCTGCACAACCATTCATAGTCCCCCTCATAGAGGGTGAAATGCCTTTTTCTTTGAGCTTATCCTCCCCTCATGGAGGGTGAAATGCCTCCTCACTCTAAGCCTACAAAAGGATGTCTAGAATGGCAACCCAAAAGAATATCTAAAGCACCATTTGAATTAATTTCAGAGATCTGTCAGCTGGTGCCTTTATTATATGTCCTTGAATAGACTATGGATTCAACAGGAACACACCATACTTTGATTCCCAAATTACTAAAAATCACAAATAACACTCTAATAAACACACCATAATGTTAGTGTTAGCAACTGCACTATCTAAACAACAGATTACTAAATGACGATTGAAACAATTAATATCAACAATGCATCATATGAAACTGTAACATACACTTCTTCCATTAATTTCAACTATTCCACATTTCCCCAAGAGAAAAAAGAAACACTTCGTAGTTACAAATAACACAAAAGCTATCATTTCTTTCAATATTTGAACTTGATGTCTCAATCAAGCACTTAAAAGAATAATAAAAGAGATGTAACATTCTTCTGTTTCTCATTATCAGTATCAAGTTAAATAGCTTGAGAACAAATTGAACAGAATTCTCCCTTTTTACTCTTGACAACAGATTGCATTGTTTTCGCACTATCTTGAAACATGCTTTTCACTAAAAGGAGCATCAACATAATACAATAATATTTAAGAATACTAAACAATGCAACAACAAACCGATTAATTCAAGGCAGCGGGGTAAGCCTAGCCTCAAACAAAAATCCCCGGAAAAGCTCATCCCCGTTTCCCGGCACCCAATCAATCCACCGCCATTCACAACAATCCCAGAGAGCCAACCTTCGGACTTTCTTCCCGGAAAAGCATACCCTATCCCCTCCTCCAAACACCTTGAACTTACTATCCTGAAACCATTGGTGCATATCCTCAGGCATTCTCGTTGCCTCTTCCCACTCCATCGTTTCCAAATCCAACCTCAATATCAAAATCGTCAAACAAGATTGATTCAACGAATAACTCGATTTTAATCCCCCAATCATCAAGATTTTGTTCCCGTTGCCACATATTAAACGCGGTCGTTTCATGATATCGAAAATGTCACCCCATTCGTGCCTCTCCAAACATTCCCAATTGTTGTTCATCACATTTAAATTTAAGTTTAACATGTTATTGACAGCGCAAGAGAATAACTTCCACTTACTCCTCCACGGCGATCCGACGTCACATAAGGCGAAAACGGAGTTGGAGAGAACAATAGGGCTTCGTGGTTTGGAAGGTAAATTTGAAGAGAATTTGAGCCATTGTTGTGTTTTTTGAGAAAAGGAGAAGTAAAGAGCGGCAAGTTCTGTTAAGACCATGACTCGGTTCCTTGAGTCAACTAGAACCGAGCCGTGGCGTGACCAGGCCGAGCCGAGCTGAGGAAGAACCCTGTATTGGCGAGTCAAGGGGTTGCAAACGATGAGTGACTTGTTCGAGTCGGGCGAGTCAGGTGAGTCGGCCCATAGGTAAACCAGACCGAGTGAAGACGCGACCGGGTGAGGAGATTGGAAAGGAAGAAAATCGAGGTTGACTCGAAGCCATTGGTTTTGATCGGGGTCGTAAACGTGGAGGGAAGTAGAAAGGGACTCGTAGCGACTGTGATTATGGTGGTGATGAGGAGGGCGGAGAGCAAGGAGGTTGAGATGGGATCGGGTGGAGATGAGGTGCATGAAAGATGGCGAAGTCAAGATTTGGTTAAAGAGCTTGCAAACGGAGCGGCAAGTCATGATTTGACGAAGCGAGAGGGAAGAGAAGATCTGGTGAAGTGAATCTTCGGGGAGACGGTTGATCGGAGAGTCCTCCATTTTCCTCGATAGAGGGGCGAAGGAGGGAATCCGGGATTGAAATGCAGGAAACTTGGTCGGAATTTGGGGGAGGAAGAGGGCGAGGCTTTGGGGGTTGCGTAAAGAGACTGTTTCCTTTTGAAGGGTGGCTAAGGTGTCGGCGCGTTGCCTCGAGGATAATTTTCGCATTTCCTAAATTGCCCTTGTATAATGTTGTATGGGCGCTGATGCATCCCATTGGATCATAGTCTTAAAATAACAGTCACCAATTTAAAAATAAGGTTAAATTATGTAATTGGTCCTGTACTTTACAAAAAGTGTACACTTAGTATGTATATAATAATTTATATAAATTGAATTTTTATATTTTATAAATTTATTAATTTAAATATAATTAAATTTAAATATATTAATATAACATTTTGATTAAATTGATGTGACGCATTCAATTGATTCAATTGATGTGATGTTCATTTTGTATTAATGTGAAACAATGTTAATGTGGCATCTATTACCGTGGCAAAAATGCTTGCTAACATGACAAAAATACTTTAACCCTAAATCAAATGAGATCAACACAAAAATTAAGAGAGAACGAACAAACAAAAAATCAATTCAAGAGGGAGAATCAAGAGAGAGATAGTAGTGATTGGTTTTGAAAACAAGATTAAAGATAGGAAAAATAATATGTTTTAAGGGTAAATGGGTTTTATTTTTAAAGATTCAATTTATTTTGAATCAATAATTTTCTATTGAAGATTAGACTTGTAAATAAAAATATTTTGTTACAATGTCATTTAATTTGTTTCTTTTGGCAAAATATTGCACTGTAAGGTTAATGGGTTCTCTTTTTGCAAAAAAAAGATTGAATATTTGAAAGGGGAGGGAATGAAACAAGGGGGAAAGAATCAAGAGGAGGACACATTAAATTTCAATAGATTAGTCCAAGAAATATGATGTAATTTGACTTATTCGATATAAAAATTGGTATTTGTGATCATTTTGGGATCTATTTTTGTTTGCCACTGGTGTTTTTTTATTTAGGGTTTACAATTTTTGTCTCTTGCTTTTGGGTGTTTCTTTTTTTTTTTTTTTTGATAACATTGTTTTTGGGTTGGAACCCTAACTGTCTATTATTTACTATTATAAAACTCAATTTGATGTCAAGTAGAGGTAAAACTCAATTTGATGTCAATGCCAATAAAATTCGATGACAAATCTTACTGTTATAAAACTAGTATAGATTCTCAAAAGCTATCTGTACCTCTAGTCGTGAATCATCTTTGAAACTTAAGTTGGTTAATTAGAATCACTTGTTTGACATCTTGTGACTTCTTTTATATTATAAAAAAAAACCAGTGGAAAGCTACTGTCGGGAGCTGCCAAATCCTGGAAACTGATAACAAGTTTCATGAAGGGGTTGGTCGAGCCGTTTGGAGTTTTCTTGTGTGGATGCCTCTGCGTATACATAAACGACATCCTCTGTACCTAATGGTCATATGAAACACTGGCCTTTAGGATACTTTGCAATTTCAGCATCATTGGCATTTAATTCCCATCCTCTGAGTGGTTCATTTAATTGCCAAATTTTTAGTTAAAATGGCATTTTCTTGGAATGGTAGGTCATTAAATTTGACACTCTTGGAGTAGGCCTAAGATATTTGGATTGTTCCATCTCTGTATTTCTAGCAAATTCATGAATTTAAAGACAACCAAATTCATAAATGCAATCTCAAAATTCATGAATGTCTCTAACCTAGTGAATTATTATAGTATATGATAAATAACAATTTTTTTATACATGAGAAGTTGTTAGTGGTTATAATTCAGTGTATTCATGAAAAAGAAAAGGGCAATTACTTCTATGCTTTACTTTTTTTTTTTGAAAGAAATATAAGATTTTATAATTAGGAAGTTAATTAAACTTCTATTAGAAAGAGCAAGGCCGGCCCTTGGGTAAAGCTACCCAAGCAAGGGCTTTAGGCTCTTAATTTGAAAAAGTCTTATAATTTTATAATATAATTTATTATATTAAAAATATATAAAAATTAAAAAATATAAAAATAAAAAAATAAAAAAATTACTTATTTTCTCACTTCCTTAATAATGTGTCTAATAAATCTCAATTTTCTATCACTTTCTAATTTCTAGAATATTATATTATTTCCAATCAATTAACGGTCATATGTATTTAATTATTTCCAACAATTACTTTTTTCTCACTTATTTCTCCTATTTCCAATTAACATATTTAATAATTTCTAATAACTATTTTTTCTCCTCTATATAAAACCAATTGTTTCTTTTTCAATGTACAATATTTATTTTTTAATTCTTCTTTTCTCATTTGCTCTTTTGTCCTTCTTCCTTTAACTTCAATTTTCTTCTAAAAAATACACAAGAAGACCATTATGTTATTATTTTCATAAAGTTGTGAACCTCATTTGCAATTTGCAATAACCATACAATAATTAGGTACTATTGTGCTAATATTTACAGACTTTTTTACTTTAATTTTTAATTTATATTATATTGTTATATTACTTTTATTTTATGTGATAGCTGATTTATTTGAATTAAAAATTTTGATTGTTGATTTTATATTATCCATTTAAAAAATATAAAAATTTTGCATCTCAAAAAGCTAAAAAAATAAAAATTTAATAATTTTTTTAATTTCAATAAAAGAAACCCTTGTTAAAGATTTCGCTTTAGACCTTTGAACTTATTAAGCCATTCCTGAACAAATATCCAAAAACACCTGATGCAGAGAGTGAACCAGCAACACATTCAATCCCAAATTAATGAACTTTTTCCAAATCAAAAGAGAACCATTTAAAGTAACAAGAAAAATGTTGAACCAAATTAATGAACTTATTAGAAAAGATGTGTTGCTACACAACAGTTAAAATTCTACCTATGCAAGTATACTTATAGAACAGACAGTATAATAGTAAGCAAAGAATCAATCCTTTAGAGAATAGTTCTAAAAATTTACTAAGTACGAAAATTAAAACAATTTAGTTTTATTCAAACAATCAAATTTTGGATAATTAAATTAACTAAAAATTAATCACAAAAACTAAACTAGTTAACACTAATTAAAAATCAAAGCAAAAAGTTAATTGAACAAAAATCAAATTGGAAAAGTCTAGGATGACAATATCATCACACTTTGTTTAAATTTTACCTTTCTCTTTTAAGTTATTCCAATGGGTTGAATTGCTAACCTAGAGTCCTCAATTATTTATAATGCTCTCTTGAGTCTCTTATAAAAATATCTACTTTAACCAAAACATATATTCTTATGTGAATTAAAATTAAAATAGACTAATTAAGTTCAAGCTTTAACACTAGCTACATATGGCATATAGGTATATTGTTATCATATGCACAAATCAATTTATTCATTCAATCAAATAAATATGATTATATACTATTCCAATTATAGTCTACACCAAACTCCCTTTTCCAAGTTTATTTAAATTCCTAGATCAATTTAATTCTTGATCATGGAATTAAAAGCATTAAGAATAAATTGAAATAAACAATTCAATCCCATTGAAAATAAACTAAAAAGAAATTAAAAATTTAAACTACATGTGAGTTCAATTGCAATCCTTGAAAAATAAATTTAGATAGACATAATTGCAAAAGTAGGTAAAAACAAATAAAATTTAGCCATCAAGAGTAACAAGAATAATAAAAGCTAAGGAAGATGAAAATAAATATTGGTAGCCTTAATCTTCAATCTTCAGCCTCAATTTTCAACTTCTTCAATCTTTCTTAGGTTCTCTTCAGTGTGCATGCGTGTGGCTAACTTCTCCTCAAACTAACTATTTATAACCTAACTTAACCTAATTCTACTTAAACTAAACTATTTTGGCATAAAAACTCTTAGTTTATGCTTAGAATAAGTGTAGAACCCAACAAGGATTTAGTCAACCCGTAGTTTGCTCTCTTCCACCTTGTTTCTTCAAGTTTTCTAGCTTGATGCCGCGGCACACCCCATTTAAGCTACGACGTTCCATTCGTCTCATGTCTTCTTCTTGTCGATTGTTACACTCCATCAACTTCAATTGCGATTTTCTCCATCTTCGAGGCAAAACTTATTAAGTTTGGCTTTGAATGGCATACTTGAAATTACGTAGTGGAAAGAAAATTAAAATTTTAAAAACAAAACATATCTCAACCTAAGGATTACTCTCCCAATTTAATTCTAATACAATTATTGTGTGTGACCTATTAGGTTCCTAACATGTTGGCAATGGAATTGATTAATTACCTAATTGATTAATATAAATTTCAATCAATTAATTTATAATCAATTCCATAGACTAAGTTTGGCATCTAGTAATGCATCATGGCCACCTAATTGTTAGGAAAGTCAAAGAGTTATGTAACAACCTTTTAATGTACAGTCTATCAGTGTAATTCATTCTCTCATCATATATCCCGAAAACGATAAGAGCTTGGTATAGTGTTTACTCTTATTGACCTTCATATTTATTCTTGCAGTTATAACATTAGCTTTATAAAACCTTATGAAACCTTTTCATAATCTCCAAGTCACCTTGGCCAAAGACTTTAATAAGCTAATGTTAACCAAGAACTTATAGGATATGTCCTCTAAAAACACTTAAGGTGATTATTCATGTCACATACTTCATACTCTATTCAAAAGCACCTTGTTTAGGCATCCTTAGTTAGGCACCTGTAGGGATGAAATTAAAGCATAACACTTCACATATAAGACAACCTGGTGTCTCAATTTTGTAGAGTATTTATACAATTAATACATAAGAAGTGTTGCATAGACACTAGAGTGTATTACCAAATGCACTTATCATGGCAGGTCATGTTCAATAAACTTGTTATCCTAGCAAGTACTTACTTTATAGTTCCAAGTATCTCCATACTTCAATCTATGAGATCAATTGCTTATTTCCAAAGTAAGAAATATAGAATGTACTAGTCTCTAAGCACCATTGATATCTAGTCTCAATGATATATTAACTAAGAATATTTTGAGATTATACTTTGATGCACAAGGATCTCATAATTGCAACCCATTACAGTTCTTTTGCAAGACATATTAATCTCATGGACTTCAACAAATTAGACTTATAACTCATTATAATTAATGTCTTATTGATGAAGAAAAACCTCTAATAATTCAATATGGATAATATCATTACATGATTAGAACCAAGCCTTGACCAATCTCAATTAGTTGCAAGGCTCATCCCAACATTCTCCCACTAGCACAAAGCCAATTGCCACCTAATCACAATGCGGACCTAATCCTTTTAGCAACTGTGTCTCTTTATAAACTTGCTTATGCTATTTAATGTGGTTAATTGCTCTAGTCTTTATGATGTCACAACATCTCATCATATTACTATATGTAGACCTAAAGAGACTCGGGTTCTTGGTGTGGCTCCATTGTTATATTAACAATGGCTAGAACCCTTTATTTTTTATGAGCTAAAGATCTAAATATCCTCATACTCGAGCCTTTTATATGATGTATATGATCTTATTTATATATATCTTCATAGTCCTTTTCTAACTTTGGAACTATTCCAACTTGACTATGCTTCATGCATCATATGCATTTTGTCACTTAGTATTGTGCCATCCACTATTTATTAAAACTTGGCCTTTTCTTTATACACATATTACATCTTATGTAATTTTTTCAATAAAGAACTATATTCACTCTCATTAACGTCCTAATGTACATGAGACAAGTATACTAACATATTCTATTACATCAAACTCTTTAGATCTCATTAAATAGAATAAAGTGTGAAATTCTATTAAATCATATTTAGTAGATTCATTTAATATGAATAATACATCTCAATGTATCTTACTAAATCCATGGAGTTCTCATACAATTATGTTGATTATGCAACTTAATGCAAAATCTCTAGTATTGAATTCCAATGTAACATAATACTATTAAGAAACTATTTTTTTAATGTCATCATGCTCCCATTAAATCCAAGATTTTTTGTGAGGGTAATATTCAAACTTTTTTGAATATTCCACAAAGTTACATACATACATGCCAATGTATGCTTGGAATTATATTGGTTTTAGAATACCATTATGGGCTTAATGTATTGGAGAGGTGTGCACCAAATAATATCACCATATGACTTTGCTTTCTTCCTTAGAGTAAACATATCTGTTTTATTTGTAAGAAACTTCCATCTTTACATGAATTGACATTCATTCTTTTGATCAATTAATCACAAACTCAAACAATCTTTGACTAAGATTTTATCTTAAGTAAGGTCACTTGATTAGTTAATTAATCTTAATTGATCAATTTTATTTTAATCAAACTAATTTGACATAAATCGTAATTTATAATTGATCAAATATCATTGCAAGGAGAAATATGAAATGTGGATAATAATAAAGTAAGATATAATTATTCCAAATAATTATCCAAACATGAAACATTAAAACTGTAACATCCAAATGCTAAATATAAATGTTTCACAAGTCATCCATATGGCAATAAATGTCAAAACATTTAACCAAATTATCTAACAAATCAAATCATAAGTTTAAATAGGAGTGCAACCACCCATATATAGCGTCCAATGGTTCAAGTAGTGCATCAATGTGGTCACCTCCTTAACTAAGATCCTACTCATCTATGTCTTTGGTCTCTATAATATGTCATACATATTCAAACTAACATAAGGTATCATATACCTTTATATTATAAAGTAGTATATCTTAACAAATAGTACTTGAATTAGAAACTTTAATAAGCTTCTCCTTTTTGCTTACAATAGTCAGTTACTTTTTACAATTCCTCTTCCAATGTCTAGGTTTACCATAGTGATGGCAATGTCCTTTTCTTTGTCCTTTTTGACACCTCCCTTAGGCTTCATTGCCTTCTGACTTTGGGATGTTACCTTATTCCCCTTTTGAAATTTCTTTTTCTTTTGGTTCGTTTGAGCCTTTGAAGAAGAAACAAGAAGTAAAGCTCTCTTTCCCCTTTTGGCGGACTTCTCTGCTGTGTCTAGCATGTTTAGAAGTTTGGGAAAAGTAGCTTTCAAATAATTCATATGGAAGTTCAACATGAATGGATTAAAGCTATCAAGATAGACTGTAGAACTAAGTTAGTACCCAACTTATGATCCATTGCCAATTCTAATTGTCTAAGTGTCTCAATGAGTCTAATCATTTTCAGTACGTGGGTTCTGACAAAACTCTTTTCTGCCATCTTGCATCGAAACAATTCCTTAAAGATCTCATATCTTTTAGTGCACCACTTTTTACCTAACAAATCTCTAAGGCGAAGAATCATAGATTGGACATCTAAGTGCTCATGCTGCTTTTGGAGCTCAAGGGTCATATTGGCTAGTATCACGCATGCTGCTTGATCATCGTCATCCTTATGATGTTAATATGCCTCTGTATCTTCAATACTAACATTATTATTATGGATTGATGGAATAGGTTTATAAAGTACATATGATTTCTTCTTCTGTTTAAAGACTATCTTGAGGTTCCAAAACCATCTAGGAAGTTTAGGCCAATGAGTTTGTTCGCATCCAAGATGCTCCGAAGTAACAAGTTGTTAGCCATGTATATAGATTATGTCTAAATAGACAAGATAAAAGCAATAAGTATAATCATGCATAAACTATTTAAAACAAGGCTTTAAAATTTTAAATAGGTCTCCCACTATTTTATACACAAATGGCAACCCTCAAAGTCATTTTAGAAAGTCTCTTCTAGGAACTTTGTAGTGGGCTAAGACCCCGTTCAACTTACCATGGCCTTGAGTGTGCTCAACAAGTCTCCGATTAAAATAGCAGCCATGTTATCTTGCCATATGGTGGAAGGCAACTTAGTCATGCATAGCGTGTGACTCAATATTTTCCTGGGGGATTTTGTTTTACAAAATTATTAAAGTCTCATTTTGCATGCATAGCATTTATTACATCACATAAAATAAATCTATCACATGTTTACTATTTTGTATTGCATAGTATTTATTAAATAGCATAAAATAAATCTATCACATACAAGCTACTTGAGATAATTATAAACTTCAATTATAGCACAATCATATTGGGTCTAAGTCAATAAATATCGACATATATTCATCAACATGGCCTTACAAAAATTTAAAACATGTCTTATTTAAATTGCTAATCAGATTAGGCATTTGAAATTAAAATTTCCTTTCAATTTTTTAATTCTAACATTAGAGAAATTTATTAATCAAAATTAGTAATTCTTTAACTCCAAATTTCATTATGATCAGAATTAAAATTTTATTACAAATTAAAACAATTTTAATGTGTTCCTAAACATTTTAGGCAACCAATTATAAATCTCATTTAATTAAAGATTGAATTTCTATTATTACCTAATCTTATTAGGAAATACCTTAGACAATTTAATCTTTAAATTTAATGTTAAATTCAAATTATCTTCTTGTAATAAGTCAATTCATAACCAAATTTGTCTATAAATATTTAGACTCCCACTACTATTATGAATCTAATTCATAGATTAATGTTGTCTTAAATTATTTAAATTTTGACACTTAAGGAATCACATTCCATAATTTATTAAATCAATCACCAATTTTTGTGGAGCATATTCCATAAATACTTAATTAGCTAATAAAGATATTTTAACTTCCGTAATTTTAAAAATCATATTTCTTTTTTTATAGATGTTAATGCTTTATCTTTGACATCTTTAAGTTTAGAAATCATATTTCTTAAATTAAATATTTCAAAAATTAGCATAATTATGAAACTAATTCCATAACTTATCCTCATCCAATTAACTAATTTAACTGGTCATTTATCGATGTGACATTTGGACAAATCTTATGTCTTAACCAAGACAGTGTCCTATTGCATACAATAGTAAACATGTCCTAATTATGTGGCATTATGGTGGTGTATCTTTAGGAATTTAATTCCAATAAACTTTATCTTGATAGAGAACTCATGGAACTATTCCAGAACACTTTTTCAAGATTTTAGGAGGTGATTTTGCTATTCAAAAATTCAAAACTGTGACCATTATCTACAGGTGGCATAATTGATTTTTTAGACCTTTTGAAATTCTTTGTGACTTAAACTTAGTAATTTAATTCCAAATAAAATTTATCCTCATGGATAACTCATGGAATTATTTTAAAATATTTTTTCAGGATTTTAGAAGGTGTTTTTAGCTATCAAAAGAATTCAAAACTTGACCTTTATCTGTAAAGGTAGTTTTGGTTTTGTCTTTCTTTTGAAGCTATTTGGTGGCATAAAATCAGGAATTTAATTCCTAATTAAAATTTTCCAAATAGACAACTTATGGAACAATTCAATAGTAAATTTCAAGATTTTAGGAAATGTTTTTGGCTATCAAAAAATTAAAAAATCGTGGCTTGCTACTGCAAAGACAATAACGGTTTTGACTTCACTAACTCAGTTTTATGTTGGCCTAATTCTAGGGATCTAAATCTTTAAAATTCTTCACAACAATTTGGATAATTTATAGAACCTTTCCATAAAAAAATCTTCAGCCAATTGGTGAAACTAGTTGCACAAATTTAGGCTTTTCTTGGTTGCCAAGCTGAACAAAACCATGACTGTCACTGCTTCAAACAACAATTATTCTAGCCAAGTTTTGATAGCTTTACCTCCACCATCAATCACACATAATCACCCATCTTAAAGCATTTCTAATGTGTATTGATCCTTTAACTTTTTAACATTTTGTAAGGCATTTAAACCTTATTTAAAGGCTAAAAACCAGACCTTTACAAAAACTGGATAGAATCGAATTCTCTTATCAATAATGCACCACAGTGTTATCAAATTACCACTTTAATTGAAGAATTAATTTGATAATCATATGCACTCACTAATCTTTAAAAATTTGACATTAAAATGAGATTGTTATGGTGAGAAGTAAGATTTAAAGATTCACAATAAAATCTGCCTAGATATCAAAATAACTAGAACATATTGTAAGCATTCAAGTATTTGGCTCATTTGTTGGTGCATGATCCCCTACCTAAAGAGCGGGGTTTGAATCCTCCTTCCCTTAATTATTAAAAAAAAATAGAACATATTGTAAAGTTTAAAACATACTTCTTTTCTTCCTACAAAACCTGTATAGCCTATAACCCTTTCAAACAAGGCATTAACAATTGTTAGACATCATAATGTGTTAAAATCAAGCAATGGATGGCTCTGATACCATTGTTGGGTTTGGCTATGGATGACATGCTCAAAATTATGCAGCAGAAAGAAAATTAAAACTTTAAAAACAAAACATATCTCTACACATGGATTAATATGGTGATATTTTAACACATAGAATGACATATATAATCATAAAATTAGAAGCTAACCTTGCCAACATTCTTCTTATCAGAATAGCAATCTCTTCAATGTAACCTGCGAACACCATAAGAAGCAAGAACCTAGCCAATTAAGCTTTTGACATCCAATGGTATTGCGCACGATTTCATTTGATCCTTTCAGCAAAAGAGAGATATATTAACTATACTTTTATGCTAGCAAAAGGGGTCAGCGTTTTTCTTTTTCCACTTATCACAAGGATGGCCGAATCACATACTTGAAAAATTGCTTCAAAAATAATTTTTCGTTTTCACAAAATAGGTGATGGCACACAAAGAAAAAACCCTTTTTTTTTCCTTTTTGACAATTCTTTTTCTTCCTATGTGGAAAAATAGTTAAATGTGATTTATATAGTTAAGTTAAAATTAACTTTAATTTTGCAGTAAAGCCCTCAAAATTATAACACATTACAGTATAGGTGCATGACTTAATTAAACTATTTAAATTAAGCCCAATGGAAATTAAATTGAAATAATTTCCTTTATATTATCTCAATTTCAGCTTTATAATTATAACTATTTATATATTACGCCCAAAACTTAATTAAACTCTTTTTAATTAAGTTTATAGAAGTTAATTACCTAGTATATAATTTAAGTCTAACTTAAATAATCACTCTCTCAATTTAATTCAACTACAATCATTGTGTGTAACCTATTAAGTTCCTAACATGTTGGCAATGGAATTGATTAATATAAATTTCAATCAATTAATTTATAATCAATTTCATAGACCAAGATTGGTATCTAGCAATGCATCATGGCCACCCAATTTTTAGGAGAGTCAAAAGGTTCTTTGACAACCTTTCAGTGTATATTCTATTAGTGTAATTCATTCCCTCATCATATATCCTAGAAAAGATAAAAGCTTGGTATAGTGTTTACTTTTATTGACCTCCATATTCATTCCTACTGTTATAGCATTAGCTTTATAGAGACTTATGAAATCATTTCATAATCTCCAAGTCACCTTGGCTAAGTGTCACATGGGTGTTCTTTAGACCTCCCTGTCGTGCGGCCTTAGGCTTACGCTCACCTTAGTCTCGAAACCCAAGTCAACCTATGGATGTTGAGCAGTTGATTTTCAAGGTCACTAGGATCAAGAAATACACAATAATGCAATATGCAGTGCAAGTTTACCTCTTGTACGCAAGGCTTCAGCCTCAGCACGCACATAGCTCACACACATTGCAGCACCAATTTCCAGTTAGCAGGCTCTTAGCACACCTACACAACTGTAAGAGCTTTTCGGTCAGCAAACAAGCACACACATTTAGCACCGGTCTATCATTAGTCCGTAAGCACCCACACACGCATCAGTAAGCCTCAAGCTAGTTGATATGCAAGCAGCACAAAAGCAGAAAAAGGGCCTTAGGCCAACAGTTACACAAAGAGTAGAAGATTGAAGTGTAGAGAGGAGAAGAGAAAACTAGAGAGAATTTGAGAGTGAAAAATCTGTATTCATTCATTATTGTACTGTACAAATAATTACAAGTGTTATTTATAGGGTGAATTCCCTCCAAAAATCCCCCAAAAAGTCAAAAAAGCTAGACAAGACCTTTTTGGGGCAAGAAAATACAAAATGAGGCAATTTAGGCATTTTTGGCTCTATAGTGGCGAGTTGGGTTGTCTGGTTTGCCCACAAGTGGGGTGTTTGGGCATTGGGCCCATGGACCAGTCTGGGCTACACGCAGGCTGGGAGTTGGGTGGGCTATCTCGCTTGGGCACTTGCAAGCAATATGCTTGGGCGTTGTGCCAGTTGGTTCGCCCGGGGGGGTTTGTGCTACGTGCCCCTACTGTGCAGGTTGGCTCGCCTAGGGGGCCTGTGTTGCACGCCCCTATTGGGCAGTCTACACTTGTCTTTTACAACCAAGTGGGGGTTTTTTCCCAACAATACTCCCCCATGTGCAGGCACTCCGAAACACCTCCGCGCCTCCTCTAATGCGCTGAACTACGGTCCATGACATAAGGACTTCAATAAGCTAATGTTAACCAAGAACTTATAGGATATGTCTTCTAAAACACTTGCCTTTACATGCTTTATGCTTTACCCAAAAGCATCTTGTTCAGTCATCCTTGGTTAGGCACTTGTAGAAATGAAATTAAAACAACATACTTTACATGTAAGACAAGTTGGTGTCTCAAGTTTAGGGAGCATTTACATGAATGACACATGAGAAGTGTTACATAAACATTAGAGTGTATTACCAAATGCACTTCTCATGGTAAGTTATGTTCAGTGAACTTGCTCTTCTAAGTAAGCACCTACATTCTAGTTTTAAGTATCTTTATACTATAACCTATGAAATCAATTACTTGCTTCTAAAGTAAGGAACATAAAGTGTACTAGTCTTTGAGCATCATTGATGTCCAATCTCAATGATACATGGACCAAGAATATTTTGAGATTATGCTTTGATGCATACGGATCTCAGAACTACAACCCATTACAATTCCCATGCAAGGCATATTAATCTCATGGACTTCATCTAACTAGACTTATAACTCATTGTAATTAATGTCTTATTGATGAAGAAAAACCTTTAATCATTCAATATGAACTATATCGTTTCATGATTAGAACCAAGCCTTAACGATCTTAATTGGCTGCAGGACTCATCCCAATAGAACCAGGCAAATTGATCTTCATGAAAGTTGTAGCTCTATCTCTTAGCTTTCTAAAAATCCAAGAATCACATCATTTGGACTTTTGGAGTGAGAATTATGCTCAAAATACTGCAACATATACAAATAGGGCTTAAACTCCTTAAGCACCTTTCTTCACCCAATTAAGCCTTATTCTTCTAGAATCCTACAAAAACATAAAAACAAATGAATATAACTAAATTAAAATAACTAAACATAAAATTAATTTAATTTAATAAAAATAAATGAAATAGAAAATTAACTAAATTTACTAAATTCTAACCTAAGCTAAAAAACTTAGCTAGCTTTTAAGAACAATTTGAGATAAAAATAATTCTATTTCATAGAATTAACACTACGTGGAGGTTTGTGAACCTGTTCGCCATGACATGGAACTTTGTTTTAGAGTTGCCACCAATCCTTTTATTTAGGTGTAATTAGCCACCTATTAAATTTGTTCTATTCGACAAGGTCTTAAATAGATTTTAGGTTTGCCTAAAGAACAATAATATGGTTTATGAGTTTTGGAGTTAGATTTGAGAGTATGTGGATAACTACACTAGATTTTCTTGGGTTTTCTTCCTTACACACAAAGATGAAGCCTTAAAAATCTTTTCTTCCTTTTGTAAAAGAGTAAAAAATGAAAAAAGATATAAGATACAAAATGTTAGAAGTGATCATGGAAAAGAGTTTAAAAATCTAGGTTTTGAACAATTTTGTGATGAAAAATGATATAGTAATAAATTTTCAGTCCATAGGACACTACAGCAAAATAAAGTAGTGGGAAGAAAAGTAGGACTTTAGAAAAAATGGATAAGACCATGCTATGTGAGAATAATTTACCTAGCTACTTTTGGGTCGAAGCTGTCAATACCTCTTGCTACATCATAAAAGAGCAATGGTTAGACCAATGCAAGAAGAATTGAGCCAATTTGAAAGATGTCAAGTATGGGAACTAGTTCCTAGGCTAAATGATTACCCAATCGTAGGTACAAAATGGGTTTTTAGAAACAAAATGGATGAAAACGGAATCATAACTAGGAACAAAGCTAGGTTGGTTGCCAAAGGATATAGTTAAAAGGAAGGTATAGATTACGATGAAACATAAGCCCTAATAGCTAGATGATAACTCTATGATAAAGAGTTATTTAAGCTTAATTTTGATAGTAATGTAGCTTAATTCTTGTAGTAATACACAATAATTAGTAGGTTTTTTATAATTATTTTAAATTAGTTATTTTAGGTGAGTCAATCTAATCTTAGTTAATTTTATGCTTAATTTGGTGTTAATGTGGTTAAGATAGGTTGTTATTGATGTATTTGTGCTTTTGTAGGTGTTTGATAAAAGAAGAAATTTAATGGAAGAAGGAGAGCAATTTTGAGGTGCAAACTTCCACTGCATATATTTCGATATTTCGATCATAACTCTCTCTACGGAGCTCCAAATGAAATTATTATTCTTGGACCATTAAAAAGATAAGATAAACTCTACAACTTTCATGTTCACTGCTTCACCCAGTTCGGCTTGGAAAGTGGGCAAAACTCTTGTTGAAATTGACACACCACAGCAATCCTAGAGCAATTATGATTTCTGTTAATTAATTAGACAAGGCTGCGACCCACATAGTCTAATGAGGAAATTCCAGCTAAAATTGACTTCTTTCTTCACCCAACTTGGTTGAACTTCAAAGCTCTATAAAAACAACCTTTCAGAGGACTTTAAAAAAAAAAAAAACAAAACACCAAATTGACAGTTGAAAGTCAAGCCACAAAGTTATTTGAAGCTGAGAAGAATTTGAAGGATTCAATGAGATTTAGAGATCAAGAATACAATCTTTGGTTTTTCTATCTTTTTGTTATTCTCTTATTCTCTTGGTTTTGTTTTTAATGTTAAAATTTTATTTAATGATGATGTGTGACTTGATAGGGAACTAAACTTTTTATCTAAGATTATGATTGAACTCAATATGTAGTCTAGTTTATTTATTTCTCTTTTTCTTATATTTGATGGATTTTAGTTGTTTATTTTATTCTGTTCTTAATGCTTTTAATTGCCTGATCACCAATTAGATTGAATTAGAAACCTAAGTTAAACCTTGATAAAGGAAATTTAGGTAGACTTTGAATAGAATAGCGTATGATCAAATAAACTTAGTTGATTAGGTGGTTTGATTTGCATATAGGGTAGACATACACCTATAAGCCATACATAACTAAAATTAGAGCACAAACTTAATGAATCTTTCTTCAATTTAATTTGCATAGACATACAGTAAATTAATTGGGAGAGGTGTTTTCATGAGAAACTCAACAAAGATTTGTAAATAATTTAAGACTCTAGGTTAGCAACTTAATTCATTAAACTACGTTAAGAGATAGAGACATTATTCATATGAAGTATTGAGGGATATTATAATCTTAGGTTTGGTAATCACTAGAAGTTAATCAAATAATTTTGTTGATATATTTTATAGTAGTTTTAGTTATTAGTTGTTAGTTTTAATTTTTGTTTATAATTTTCAATTGTTCAGATAAAGTTAAGACGTGTCAATTTTGGTATTTAACAATAAGAGTTAAAATAATTCTCTGTAAGAACGATACTCTATTTCATCATTATATTACTTGTTAACGATACGTGCACTTGCATGAGAAATCAACAACAAGTTTTTAGTGCTATTACCGGGGAATTGATTTTTAATTCTTTCTTGTTAATATTAACACCGAACATTGTTAATTTTAATCTAGACTTTTCTTTTTTTTAATTTTTTAGATACTTTTGGTCGTTGTATGCAAAGAGCTTGAAATTTGAAAATTATTCCTTTTTATCTAAAAATCAAAAAAACTTTTCGAAGACTTCGAATGAAAAATAAAATAATTTATGCTCCAAGTAAAACAATGGCTGATTACCAAGAGGAAGAGACCAAGCCTTTGAGGGATTATGCAGTCCCACAAGTACAAAATCTCCACTCTAGTATCCAAAGACCTTCTATTCAAGCTAACAATTTTGAAATTAAGCCATCAATCATTTAGATGGTTCAGACTGCTGTTCAGTTTAGGGGTTTGCCTAATGATGATATGATTTCTCATATTGTAAATTTCTTGAAAATCTGTGATACATTCAAGGCTAATGGTGTTACTGATGATGCCATAAGATTGAGGTTTTTCTCTTTTTCATTGAGAGATAAAGCAAAGGGTTGGTTAAATTCACTTCTTACTAGTTCCATTAATACTTGGGATGATTTGGCCCAAAAATTCTTAGCAAAATTCTTCCCACTTGCAAAGTTAGTAAAGATATGGAATGATATCACTTCTTTTATGCAATTTGATTTTGAATCACTACATGAGGCTTGGGAGAGGTATATGGATTTGATAAGAAGGTGTCCTCACCATGGATTACCTAAGTGGCTACAAGTTCAAACTTTTTATAATGGTTTGTTGGGACTTTTTAGAACTACCATTGATGTTGCCGCTAAAGGTACACTCATGAGTAAATCCATTGATAAGGCTTATGATTTGCTTGAAAAGATAGCTTCTAATAACTATCAATAGCCATCTGAGAGATTGGGTACAAGAAAAATTATTGGAATTCATGAATTAGATATGATGAACACTATTTCTACACAATTGGCTAGACTAGAAGCAATTAAGATGTTATTAGCCTTTGCATACTATATGAACTTTAAGCTTTATCAAATGGATGTTAAGAGTACTTTTCTAAATGAGTTAATTAATGAGGAAGTGTATGTTGAACAACCACCCGGTTTTGAAAGCCTAACTTTTCCAAATATGTCTTTAGATTAAAAAAGACCTTATATAGATTAAAACAAGCTCCTAAAGCTTGGTATGAAACACTATCAAAATTCTTAATCAAAAATGATTTTAATAGAGGGAAACTTGATAAAACTTTTTTCATTAAAAACAAAGGCAAAGATATTTTAGTTGTGTAAGTTTATGTTGTTTATATTATTTTTGGTGCTTCTAATGAGGTTTTTTGTCAAGAGTTTGCTAAAACCATGCAAGGAGAATTTAAGATGAGCATGATGGGTGAATTAAACTATTTTCTTGGACTACAAATGTCAAACCCAGCTCTACAGTATGTTTATTATGTCGTTTATATACTTGACAACATGTTTACATATTGGAGTGCTATGAGAAATCACTAAAGGTCAGTATTGTACCTAGAAGTACACTTAAGTTGATTAAAGCCTCGAACTGATCAAAAATAGAGATCTAAGGTGAAATTGGGAATTTCACAGTCTAGGGATGACTTAAAATGATAATTCGGAGTTCAAAGGCTGATTTGGAGTCAATCAGAAAAATTGACCGATTAGGGGTAAAATGGTAATTTTGCCATTTAAAGACAAAATGAAGATTTTTAGAAAATATTTTGATCATATTTGAATAAGAATAATTATTTGGAGTATAATATGAGGTTTAGCGGTGAAAGATTTTCAATTCTTGGTATTTTGATCATACCGGGAGCGAATTGGTAATTTCGCACCACCAACACTGATCAAATTTGTGGATTTTATTTATTATGAGAATGGATAAATATGGTCTAAAGATGTGGTGGAAAATTTAAGTGAAAAAGTCAAATATTTAAAGTATAAAAAGAAAAATGGACTAATCACACAATGCCACATGTCAAGCTTTATTATTTTAATATTTTCTTTCTAAAAATCAGTCATAAACCCCATTTTCTCTCACCATATTTGGCCAAGACAAGAGGAAAGGAATAACAAAAGGAAGAAAAGGGAAAACAAAGAGAAAATAAAAACCTAGTTAGGAAAAATCAAGAGAAATTGTGAGAAATCAAAGAATAAAACAAGTTAAGGTGAAATTTCTTTACTTTTGCTTGAGATTTACAATATCCATGTTTTATTTTCTTATTTCTATGGTTGAGAAGCATGATTTCATGGTGAATCTAGGCTAGGCGGAATGGGTATGGTGAGAGAAATGATGTTAGAATTGTTTGATTTTGAGTTATGTTGGTGTTTAGAGTTAGTTAATCATGTTTGTAAGCAAAACAACAAGAAAAATATTCATTTTCCCTAAAATCCTTCATTGGCTGAACCTAGCATGTTATGTGAGTGTGATGAATTGTTGTTATTTCAAGAGAAATGGCTTAGAAAATGATAAATTATGGTGAGAAAATCATGTAGGAAAAATTCTAGTGATAATGCACCGTGATGGCCGAATTATTCAAAAAGAATTGTGAAGGTTGATTGAGCTAAAATTTTGGGTTAATTGGCATATGTTGGTAATTTGAAATATTGGAAAAAGGAATAGAGCAAATTGGAAGAAAAATTAGACGTGTTGGTAATTTAATCGGGTAATCGGCCGAATTAGGTCGGATATCGCAATTGAGTGATTGTCCAAACATTTAACACCCAATCTCATGCATACTTATGGATAAGGGCCTGAAATAGTTTATAATGGTTTGACACAAATTATTGAATTTTGTATCATGTTCTATGGATAGGTGGTGAGTTATTTGACACGGGTAGGAGACTGGACTCGTGGACTGAGAATAAGAGTATTTCTACTCTTGATACAATGAGTAAACATATTATCGTCTTAATTATCTAGAGTAGATTTTATTTAATTTGCTGGTTTTGTGAGAAATTATTTTAAAGGGTGAATTTCATATTTTATGAGAAAAATGTGTACTTATAAAATAAAAGGAAATTTTATAAATTGATTTGAAAATTGAACAATTGATATTGAAATAGAGTACTTGGAGACTGGTGCTTGTTGTATAATAAATTGTATTTTTAAATTGACATGGCTTATGAAAATGTGGCATGATTGGCTGATTGGTTATTGTGTTGACAACTATATGAAATGCTGTTTGCTGTGCAGGCTGGTTAGTATTAAAATGTCCTAATCATGCTACTAAAAATTTTGTTAATTTGGTGGGATATAATTGTGGTCGCTGCAGTGACAAAACAAGTTCCATGGACCAACCTATAAGAAGGGAACGGAAACCCGATTATTGTGCTTACTTCGGTTGAAGAGGCGCGAAAGGTATCTCCTGAGGTAGGATTTGAGTTCACTTCATGTCTAACCACCACGTAGAAGTGAGACTCAGCCAATACCAAGGAACGACTGTTGTTTAGAAATTATGAAATTTTCACAATCTTGGCGGACTCGAGTGGATGGCCCGGTACAAGGTATCCCCGAGTACAGGTTTTGGCATAAGCTAGATTTTTAGGAAATTCATAAGTTCTTTTGAGTATTGAGATAAAACACAATTATTTAAATAGGTTGTGATGAATTTCCAAGTTATGAAATAAGTATTGTGATGGGATATTTTAAATTGTCTCATATTACTCGGATTTAGATTATTTCGATGATGTTTGCTTAATCACTGGGATTTCACAATCTCACCACCCCTTTTTCCTCACATTTCAAGCTCATAATAGCCCGTAGTTAGCGAATTCGATTAAGGACCATAGTGGACTTGAATCGACAAGAACTGTAGGTTCACAGTTCCTGATACATTTTGATTAGTTGTGGCCCCACGTGTTACTATAATTCAAATTTCATACTTTGGTTGTTTATATTACATTATGTAAGAATACATTTTGTTTTTACATTGCAAAAAAATTATTTTACCGATAATTTTATAAAAATTGTTTTAGAAGAAAATAGATTATTTTATTAAATATTTTCACTATATACAAGTCATCGCAATTTTCTTCAAACAGACGTTTTAGACTCTTAAATTTAGTTTGAATCATGAATTATATGTTTTCAACTCACTTATTACGTTTTTAGCTGGTTTTGAGTTTTCGAAGAAAAATTACGAAAATGCCCCCGTGAGCTAAAAAATAATATCTTAATGTTTTGATCGGGGAATGTCTTATAATTCTTTGAAGTAAGTCATTTAATAATTATTGCTCACCGGGGAGATGTGGAAACTGATGCTAAGCTTTGCGGGGTTCCGATTGGCATTCCGGGTATGAGTGCCTATCGGCACGTCGCGGTAATTGTCACGGGCCCGATGGGGAGTTCTGGGTCGTGACAACAAATTAAACAAAAAGAAAAAGGTATATTCATAAGTCAAGCCAAATATACAAAAGACATGCTTAATAAGTTTGGTATGGATAGCTCAAGGACATATCACACACCAATGAGCACCTTAATTATGCTTGACAAGGCGAAAAAGATACGTTTATTGATCAAAAGCTTTATAGATCTATGATTGGTTCCTTGCATTATCTCACTGCTAGTAGACATGATATAAGCTTTAGTGTAGGTCTATGCGCTAGGTTTCAATTATTTCTTAAAGTACCACACTTAAGTGCTGTCAAAAGAATTTTTTAGATATTTGTAAGAGACATCTAATCTAGAAATATGGTATCCAAGGAGTTTCACTTTTGATCTCCAGTCATACTTGGATGCCAATTTTGGTGGATGTAAGATAAATAGAAAGAGCACATTCGGTGCATGCCAAGTTCTAGGTAGTATGTTGATCTCATGGTTTTCAAAGAAACAAAATAGTGTAGCTTAATCCACTACTAAGGCTGAATATGTAGCTGCTGAAAGTTGTTGTGCTCAAGTGTTATGGATGAAACAACAATTAAAAGATTATGGACTAGTTATGGACAAAATTCTCATAAACTGTGATAATATTAATGCCAGAAATCTCACAAGAAATCCCATCCATCACTCTAAAACTAAACACATTGAAATAAGACATCACTTCATTAAAGATCATGTTCAAAAAAGAGATGTTGTCCTTGAGTATGTAGGTACAAAAGATCAATTGGCTCACATCTTTACAAAAATGCTTGACAGAGAACAATTCTACAAGATTAGAAGTGAACTAGGTTTGATAAACCTAATATAAAAAAAAAATGGCCTGTAGGTACCTTTGATGGTTGGCTGCATTCATGTCACGACCCGAAACTACCCTTGAGTCCGTGACAACCGCCACGATATCCCGATAAGCACTCATCTCCCGAGTACCCTATCGAGACCTCGCAAGGCTCTCGTATCAATTTCTCATATCCCCTGTGATTGACCGTTACAAAAATCATGTTTTAAAACAATACGGATCATTTTTTTCGTCCAAAAACAATAAAATTTTAATTTCTACCTCACAGGGGCGTTTTCGTCATTTTCGTCAAAAATTTCAAGACAGGTTAACAATGTAATATTTAAGTGGAAAACACATATTTTATACTTAGAAATAGGTTTTGATATCTAAAACATTCATTTAAAAGCAAATTGTTGACAACTAGCACTATTCAAAAATAATAAATAAAATATTCTATTTTCTCATAAAATAAATTTTTTATAGAAATATTCGTAAATAATTTTCCGCACATGAAAGTAAAGTAAAATTGTATGAATAGAAATACAAATAACCAAAATATAAGATTTGATCTGCAATGACACGTGGGCCCTAATTGATCAAGAGGATGTAAGACTGTGAACTCTTACTTTCTATAATGCAGTTCCGAGCTTAGTTCTCATCCTACTCAACTATCTACAAACTGTCCTGAGCCTGAAAAATGTATAGGAAGAAGGGTGAGATTATATAATCCCAGTGAGTAAAAATATACCATCTAAAGTATCTAAATCCTAGTAAATGGAGAAAATAAAATACCATATCCCAATATGCATTTCATAACTTGGGAATTTATTCCATCCTATGAAAACAATTATAATTCAATTAAAATGATTTTCAAGGCTTATGTTTCTCATAAAATTTGGCTCATGCCAAAACTCATCCTCGGGGATACTTGATCGTCATCAAAGCATCCACTCGAGTCCGCCAAGGCTGTTAAAACGACTTATTCATATAAACAGCCATCCCTTGACGTTGGCTGAATCTCACTTTCACGTGGTGCTAAAGCGTGAAGTGGACTCAAACCCCTCCACAGGAGTTACCCTACGCGTTTCTCCCACAAAGGTAAAATAAGTCAGCCAAGTTTACCGTGCCCCTCTAATAGGTTGGTCCACGAAAACCCGCCACTGCAGTGTAGGACAGCCCCACCATAATCATAAAAATGGTTTAATAGCATAACAAGGTAATTTTTATAATAATTAATTTGCACGGCAAACCACAATTCGTGTAATATCAATACAATAAACCAGCCAAGCATGCTCACATTATCATAAGCCATTTGAATTAAAAATACAATTCATACTTAACAAGCACAATCTCCAAGTACTCTATTTAGAAAAATAATATTCATCATTAATTTCAAACAATTTATAAAACTATTTTATAAAAACACATTTATTTTTAACACACGAAATTTATCCTTTTTAAATCCATTTTTCATAGAATTTATAAAATTTCATAAAAATTACCTTAGATAAATTAAATGATAATAAGTTTACTCACAGTATTAGGAGTAGAAATACTCCTATTCTCGGTCCGCGAGCACAATCTTTTACCCGTATCTAATGGCTCACTACCTATCCACCGTACATGACACAAAATTCAATAATTTGTGTCAAACCATTTTAAATTAATTCAAGCTCATATCTATATGTATACATGAGAATGAGTATGAAATGTCTGGACAATCGCTTAATTGCGGTGTCCGACACAACTTGCTTATTCACAGTTTAAATCGTTAAAACCTCCAATTCAACTTTGATTCAATCCATTTCACTTTCAATACTCCAATTATAACCGAA
Source organism: Theobroma grandiflorum (assembly GCA_036013995.1). NCBI lineage: Eukaryota > Viridiplantae > Streptophyta > Magnoliopsida > Malvales > Malvaceae > Theobroma > Theobroma grandiflorum. The sequence continues at coordinate 16,133,599 of CP142126.1, forward strand.
ATACCTCAATGATTGTGATTATTATTTAATTTACTAGTCCTAGGCCACAAATCATATATGTCCACACATTAGGCCAAAAATTTGAATTTTCATGCCAAATTTTCCCATTTAATTTCTAATATCACAAATCATCAATTTCCATCTAAATACCATAAAATATCACCAATTTAACATCAATCTCTCTCCTAGAAAATTTGGCCCTTTGGGGTTTAATAACAATATATTGTTTTCTTGCTAATTTTCTTCATACCATTAATCATCCACAATTTAAAATACTAATGTCACTTAATCCACTCACCATAATTCATTATCTCTAAATCCATTTCACTTGAGATGAAATTGTGTCATCATTAATACACTAACTATGAAATTCGGCTATGGTGGGCAATAACCATAAAATTTTTCCTATTAAATTTTCTCACCATAAATCATCATTTCCTTAACTAATTTTCTTGAAACAAATCAAATCCACCATCACCACTCAACCTACAATATTCAGCCATAGAGGGTACCAAAGGTTTGGTGATTTTTCTTCACTTGATTTCATGCCACACAACATTAACTACCTAAAAACACTAACATATTTTAAATTCAAACCATTTCCATAAACTTTCCTTCTATAAACCCATTTGGTCATCATCAAACCCATCATAAAATCAAGTAATTTATCCATGGAAATGAAAGAATAAAGTATGCGTATGATAGATTTCAAGTAAAAATTAGGAAATCATATCTTATCTAGCTTGAATGCTTGATTTTTCACTAATTTCCTTTGATTTCTTCACCAAGGGTTTCTAGTTTTCTTTATTTCTTGCCTTTGTTCTTGCTAGGCCGATTATGGGAGAGAAAATGAAGATTTAAGGGCTGATTTTTATGAAAAAATAATAAAATAATAATGGGTGCCACATGTCATTACCTTATTTGCCCATTTTTTTCTACTTTAATAATTACTTTTATTCTCCACCACTTGATTTGTCACAAGTCAAAATGTTGATAAGGGATAACCATGGCTGGACAAGTGTCCTGGTGGTGAAAAATTACGGTTTTGCCCCCGAGATGGTAAAATTACGATTTTGCCCCTATACTCCAAAAATCACCGAAATTAAACTTTTTCACTGCCAAACCCTCAAATTACACTCCAATAACTTTAATATGATCAATCTTAATCAAATGAGATCAAAAAATCTTTTTCAAAAATTTCAAATTCGTCTTTTAATGGTAAAATTACTATTCTGCCATTGTGCTCCAAAACTACTGAAAAATTATAATTTTTCACTGCTAAAATTCCTTCTATGCTCCAATAATCATATTATATTTCATATAATTATTCTTGATTATTTGAAATCAAAATCTTTATTAAAAATCTCCATTTTGTCCTGAAATTGAAAAATGACCGTTTTGTCCCTAATCGGTCAATTTTTCCGATTGACTCCAAATCGAACCTTGAACTCCGAATTATCATTCCGAGTAGATTTTGGGGTTTCAGAATTCTTAAATTCCTTTTAAATTTTCCGTTTGAACTAACTTGAAGTATAAATCAACTTCGCAACACTTCTAGGGGCAATACCGTCTTTTTGTCAATTTTTCTCGAGCTTCCTCAATATACAAATATCCTATTGAGTATATGAATGACACCGTAATTACTTTATAGAGCAGGGTTTGACAATTCATGTCTAAATTCATTCTTGATATCGTGCTTGATGATTGGTTGTATTCATGCTTGAAATGACTTTTTGCAAAGTGTTTGGATGATTCTTAGCATTGATGACCCTGCTTGTTCATAACATTTTTATGCATTCATGCCATGGCCATCTAAGTTTTAAGGTTTATAAGAGAGTGGATGAGTGAACCAAGACTTTATCTTACAAAATTCTTGATTTTCTCCTCAAATTTACTTACACATGTTCTAGACTTGTCTTAACAACACTTTCAAACTTAAAAACACACATTATTTTGTTTATATCAAACATCTGGACCAAATCACAGATTTTTGGAGTCAAAAGCATTTTGTTCAAGGGTATAGAGGCTGATGTATCAATACATGACCCCATGTATCGATATGTAAAGACTATGTATCGACCCATTTCGTCCACTAGCCAACATTAAAATCCTATGTTAAATGTATCGATACATTCAAGAACATGTATCGATACATTTCATCTAGTAGCCAAAAAAAACACATTCTACCTCGAATGCATCAACACATGCGCCCATGTATCGATATATCCTAGGGTTTTAAGAACCCAACAACTCATTTTCACCCTAACTACTCATCTCTCTTTTCCAAATTCTCTCAACTTTACAAACTTTTTTGTGTTCTTTACTTCATTTCGCACCGACTAAACTGTTTCTATTTCCTCTTATTACTCATTATTTTTTTTACTTAAATTTTCATCACATTCTACCCAAAATCCCAATTTAAAACCTTAACTTCTCTATTTCTTTGATTCTTGAAATTGGCTATATTTTTGACTAAATTTTTTTGATTAAATCGTTTCTCTAACCCCTATAACAGTTCCCACTGATCGCTTTCTTCAACAATCCTCTTCAAATGGCTTATCGTCCTAAACATATGAAATCCATCGCCCACCGTAGTAAGGTGTGAGATCTTATCAAGCCCAAAACTATAAAATATTTGCCATGCCATTCATGTGCTTGATAGGAGGCTTGCATACTTGAATACCTCGAAAAAATCATCAAAAGTCGGTAAGGTACCTAGTGATACAACTAAGTTGATTTAAGCCTCGAACTAGTTCAAATAGAGATTTTAAAATGAAATTGAGAATTTTAAAACCTCAGAATGACTTAATCGATTTGGAATCGAATAAAAAATTTCATGATCTAGGGGTAAAATGGTCATTTTGCCACACGAGGATAAAATTGGAATATTGGAAGAAATTTTTGATCAAGATTGATTATTTTGAACAAAATTTGAGTTTGGGAAGTGAAGAATTTTAATTTCGGTATTTTTTTGAGTACGAGGGTAAAATCATCATTTTGCCATCCAAAGGCAAAATCGAAGTTTTACACCACCCAACACTTGTCCAGCACATGAATTTTACCCATTATTAGTATGGATAAATGAGAAAATTTAAATGGTGGAGAGAGAAAGCTTAATGGGTAAGTATGACACATGCACTAATCACATGGTGACATGTGTCAAATTTTCAACCTTTAATTGTTTGGCTTTAAAAAATTAGCCCACACTTCATTTAACTCATTCTTCATGGTCGCCTAAGGCAAGAAATAAAAAGGAGAAATGTCAAGACTCAAATTTCACAGGCCATGACCGGTGCCTGAGCTCAATAAGCGCAGCTCACCAAGCCTAAGCAAGCCTATCCATTTACGTTGCTTAACAGATTTATATCAAATCACGCATACACACACACTTCCCCGAGTGTGAACATAGCCAAATCACAATGGCATTATTATCAACAATATACATGTACTATTCCAGCCATGTATTTAGCAATTTACATTGCATACACATATTCATAATACAAAAGGACCCGTGACTTCCAACGGAGACATTTACAAGAAAATGGATTACCATCGACTGCTAGACACATACCCAAGAGACGAACTCACGAGGACTCCTTGATCTAGGATCCAATAGTCTCCTAATCTGAAAACATGAATTTTTATAAAACGTGAGTACGAAACTCAGTGAGTGAATATTAGAGGGGAACAAGCACTAAGAACAGGAAAAGTTAAGAACCATGATGCACTCATTTAAAAACGAGTCAATTTTCATCAAAACCCATTTTTCCTTAACTCGAAATTTATTATGCATTCAAGGATAAAGTATCCATGAATTTATGCCAATCATTTTGTCACGACCCAATTCCCGGGCCGTGACCGGCGCAAGGACCCAATGAGCATAGCTCACTAAGCTCAAGCAAGCCTAATTTCACTTTCTTTATTCCATACATGCTCGTGTGAGGCATCCACACGTAATGCACCCAGTGTGCATACAATGCCAACTACCAGTGACATATCCAGTCACACATACACACACACCCTTTCCGGGTGTGGACATAGCCAATTCACAATGACATTATCAATCACAATATACATGCACTATGCCAGTCATGTATTTAGCAATTTACATTGCTTACACATTTACATTCATACCAGTCAGAAATAAACTTTGACAGTGTACATTACATGTACATAACCATCATACAAAACCCAAGACTTCCAGCAGAGACATGTACAATAAAACGGTAACTAGTGAATGCCAGACACCTACCAGGAGACGGACTACGGTGATCCCGCGATCTAGGAATCTACAATCTCCTGATCTAAAAACATGAATTTTTGAAAACGGTGAGTATAAAACTCAGTGAGCAAACATTAGATAGGAACAAGCCATAATATCAGGAAGGGTTAAAAATATGATGCATACATTTGGAACACATTCATTTTTATCCAATTTATTATCAAACCCTTCCCCTCACTTCAATTTAATTTATAATGAAGGAATGATCAATTTCATACAAATATACTCGGAGAAATGAACAATCACATATGTACACAAACACATGTATCTGAGCACTCGCAGGCGTTACGTATCGCCGTCCCTGCAAGCCCCTGGATAACAAGTCACACTTCACCAATGTTCACGAGTGATAGTTCCCAGGAATCGTGGGTGTTACGTATCGCCGTCCCCACTTTGCTCAGTTTTCCAAAATTTATAGTAAATAGTGGGCGTTACGTATCGCCGTCCCCACTTTGCACACCATTTCAGGCCTGTGCATTTTCCTCTTCACACGTGCACGGTGGTAATAATTTCACAATACTTCTTAACAACACATATAAACATCATAACAATGTACACATTTAGCACAATTAAATTTCACCTCAATGAAATAATAATTCATGCTTTCATGCCAAACACATAATTTTATGCCTTCATGCATAATACATAATTTCATCACATAAAATCATTTTTATCAAGGGCTTGTTCCCGGCACGTAATTTTTGTTTTAAAACTTTGAATAAATCATTTAATCATCTATTTCAATACAATGTGCATTCCCCAAACAATTTTGAAATGCAAGTTCACTCACCGTCTCACAAATCCGAATTTCGGATGCTCTCGGATTAAAAATCCTCAATCACGATTCCCTTGCCTTTTTCGGACTTCTCACCACTTTAACACAGAATAAAATTGAGAAATTACTATAATGCCCCCAAACTAATACAAATTAATTTAAATTGCTAACGTATGATACGCAAAGGCAAAAATGCGTCCGATTATCGCTTTAACGCGGCATTGCCTAATTTCGACCGATTACCCGATTAATCGGCTATTATGTCCAATTTGGTTCCGAATTGGCCCATTCTTTTTTTTCTAATACTTTAATTCACCACAAATCATTCAATTAATGCCAATTTCAGCATTCACCATTTTCCATTTCTTTATGGAAAAATTCGGCCAATACAGTGCATTAGCACTGAAAATTTTCTACTACATTTTCTCACTTTAAATTGTCATTTTCTATTTTCTTTCATTTCAAATGAAATCATTTCATTTGAAATGAAACAATTTCTTCATGGTTTCTCTACACCCTAGGTTCGGTCAATGAAGAACAACCATGACACTCAATTTTTTTCTTCCATTTTTGTCCATAATCGTGCTTAACTACTCCTAAACACCAACATAGTTTAAATTCAATCCAATCCAACATCACATCCATACTCATACCCATTTTTCAGAATTCATCCCATCATGATATCTCCATATTTAACCATAGAATTCAAGAACAAAAGCATAGATAGGGTAAATCACAAGCCAAAGTAAAGATTTATTACCTTTTTCAAGTGATTTCCTTTGAAAATCACACTTTTCCTTAAATTTCCACCTAGGTTTTGTGTTTTTCTTCTTTGTTCTTCTTTTCTTTCCTTCAATTCTGGTGGGTGCCGAATTTAGAGAGAGAAATGAGGGTTAAAGGCTGATTTTTATAGCTTAAATAATAAAATATAAAAGCTCACCACGTGGCATCACGTAATTGGCCCGTTTTCTTTACTTTTTGACTTTTTCTTCCATTTATTCTCCACCATTTGATTCATCAAGTCAACATCTGATCCAAGGTTGATCATGGCTGGAAATAATGGTTCTGGTGATGAAAAATTACGGTTTTGCCCCCGGGATGGTAAAATTACGATTTTGCCCCTATACTCCGAAATGTACCGAGATTTCATTATTTTCACTGTCCAACCTCAAATATCACTAATATAAATCAATATTACCCAATGGGGCAAAATCTTTTCAAAAAAATTCACATTTAGCACTCTGGTGGCAAAATTACCATTTTACCCTTGTGCTCCAAAAACATCGAAAATCACCATTTTACACTACTAAACATCATTTTATGATTATGGGATCATAACTGTATGTCACATAATTATTTTTAGTCCACTGTGATCAAATCTTGGTTAAAAATCTCCATAAATCAACAAATGAGAAAATGACCGTTTTGTCCTTAACCGATCAATTTTCCCGATTGACTCCAGACTGGACCTTGAACTCCGAATCACTATTCTGAGCTATTCTGTGGGTCTCAGAATTTTGAAATTCCTCTTAGAATTTCTATTAAACTAGGTTGAAGTTCGATTTAACTTAGTTGTACCAATAGGTGCAATACCGGTTTTCTAACAACTTAGACAGGGTCTCACACTCTCCCCCACTAATAGAAATTCGGTCCCCGAATTTAAATTCAAAATAGAGTGGTTTACCTTTACATGTCGAAGAGGTGTGGATACTTTGTCCGCATTTCCTCTTTAGCTTCCCACGTTACCTCTTCGCTGGTGTGATTTTGCCACAACACTTTCACTGAAGCCACATCCTTTGATCGGAGCCTCTTGACTTGTCTGTCCAGAATAGCTACTGGTTGCTCCTCATAAGTCAAATCATCTTGTATTTGAACGGTTTCATATCGTATCACATGAGAAGGATCTGGATTATACTTCCTCAACATAGACACATGGAACACAGGGTGAACACTCGAAAGGTCTGGTGGTAATGCCAATCGATATGCCACTACTCCGACCCTCTCTAAGATCTCAAAGGGTCCTATATACTGAGGGCTTAATTTCCCTTTCTTACCAAACCTCATTACCCCTTTGGTTGGCGAGACTTTTAGAAACACATGGTCTCCCACCTAAAACTCCAAATCCCTGCGTCGATTATCAGCATAAGACTTTTGCCTACTTTGGGCTGTAAGCATCCGTTGACGAATCATACGGATTTTATCAGTGGCGTCCTGCACCAACTCAGGCCCCAATAGTTTCCTCTTACCCACCTCTAGCCATCCAATGGGAGATCTGCACCTCTTTCCATACAGTGCTTCAAATAGTGCCATTTGGATGCTAGTCTGGAAACTATTATTGTAAGCAAACTCCACTAAAGGTAAATACCGACCCCATTTGACTCCAAGGTCTATTACACATGCTCTCAACATGTCTTCCAAAGTCTGGATGGTTCGTTCAGACTGTCCGTCAGTCTGGGGATGGAAAGCTGTACTAAAATTCAACTTAGTGCCCAATGCTTCCTGCAACTTTTCCCAGAATCTACTAGTAAACTGTGTCCCTCTGTCCGACACTATAGAAACAGGAATGCCATGCAACCGTATTATCTCATCTACATAAAGCTGGGCATACTGAGCAGCCCCATAAGTGATCTTGACCGGAAGAAAATGAGCTGACTTCGTCAACCGGTCTATTATGACCCAAATCGAGTCATAACCCCCATTAGTTCGAGGCAAACCTGTCACAAAGTCCATGGCAATATGCTCCCACTTCCATTCGGGAACTGGTAATGGCTGTAGTAATCCTGCAGGCCTTTGGTGTTCGGCTTTAACTTGTTGACACACTAAGCACTTGGAGACAAACTCAGCCACATCTCTTTTAAGTCCTTCCCACCAGTACACTTCCTTTAAATCTTGATACATCTTTGTAGCACCTGGATGTATCACATAGGCTGCCATGTGAGCCTCCTCCAATATCTCTCTCCTCAACCCATCGATATCTGGCACATAGAGTCTGGTTCCATATCTCAACACTCCATCAGTGCCTCTAGTAAACATCTTCTCCTTCTTTTCCTGAGGATCCTCTAAGACCGTAGTTACGAACTCATCTTTACCTTGTGCCTCTTTAATTCGGTCTATTAGGATAGGCCTCACCCTGAAATGAGCTAGCAGTGCATCTGCCTCAGAAACCTCCAAATGCACATCCATGTCTCCCAAGCTATGCATCTCCCTAACCAATAATCTCCTATCTGTGGAGATATGTGCTAGGCTACCCATCGACTTTCGACTCAGGGCATCTGCCACCATATTAGCTTTACCGGGATGGTAGAGAATAGTACAATCATAATCCTTCAGCAACTCCATCCATCTGCGTTGCCGCAAATTCAAATCCCTCTGCTGAAATATATATTTCAAACTTTTGTGGTCCGTATATATCTCACAAGTCTCACCATACAAATAATGTCTCCAGATCTTTAAGGCAAACACGATTGCTGCCATCTCTAAATCGTGTGCGGGGTAATTCTGTTCATGCCTTTTAAGTTGTCTTGATGCATATGCAATCACCTTCCCGTGTTGCATTAACACGTATCCTAAACCAACCAACGAGGCATCACAATATACTGTATAACCCCCTGTGCCCTGTGGTAGGCTCAACACTGGAGCTGTGGTGAGGCATGTCTTAAGCTTCTCAAAGCTATCTTCACAGGTATTTGACCACACAAACTTTGTATCCTTTCGTGTCAGCTTGGTCAGAAGGGCGGCTATTCTGGAGAAATCCTTAACAAAGCGACGATAGTAACCTGCCAACCCTAAAAAGCTTCTAATCTCCGTAACAGAGGTTAGCCTTGGCCATTTCTCCACCGCTTCGACTTTCTTTGGATCCACTTGTACCCCATCCTTAGATACCACATGTCCCAAGAATGCAACATTTTCAAGCCAAAACTCACATTTGGAGAACTTGGCATACAATCGATGTTCTCTCAAAATCTGGAGCACTATCTTAAGATGCTGCTCATGCTCCTCTCGACTCCTCGAGTAGATCAGGATATCATCAATGAACACCACTACAAACTTGTCCAAGTAGGGCTTGAACACTCGGTTCATCAAATCCATAAAGGCTGCAGGGGCATTGGTAAGTCCAAACGACATTACCAAGAACTCATAATGACCATACCTGGTCCGAAATGCTGTCTTTGGCACATCCTCATCCCGGATTCTCAATTGATGATACCCAGATCGCAGATCTATTTTAGAAAAACACTGTGCCCCTTGTAACTGATCAAACAAGTCATCTATTCTTGGGAGTGGGTACTTATTCTTGACCGTTACCTTATTAAGCTGTCGGTAGTCAATGCATAATCTAAGTGACCCATCTTTCTTCTTTATGAACAACACCGGTGCTCCCCATGGTGAAACACTGGGGCGGACGAACCCTTTGTCTAGCAGGTCCTCCAACTGATCCTTGAGCTCCTTGAGCTCTGTCGATGCCATCCGATATGGAGGTATAGATATGGGTCTAGTATCAGGAATCAAGTCTATGCAAAACTCAATCTCTCGCTCCGGAGGTAATCCTGGCAGTTCCTCAAGAAATACATCCACAAACTCATTCACTACCGACACTTGACTTATATCTCCGACCTCTGCTTGGTTATCCCTCACCACCGCCAGGTAACCTTGACAGCCCTGCCTCAATAACCTCCTGGCAGACATGGCAGATATCAAGTTGGTCGGAACATTACTTTTATCCCCTTGGATGCTAAATGATGGCTCATCCGGAGAATCAAACTAACTATCTTATGGTAACAGTCTACACTGGCATGACAAGGTGACAGCCAGTCCATTCCCAATATCACATCAAAATCCAAGGTGTCTAACACCACTAAATTCACTAGGGTGTTCTTATCCTTAATTCGCACTATGCAAGACTGATATTCCCACTCAGCCACGAATGCCTCCTTCAGAGGAGTAAATACCACTAATTGTTCTTCTCTCTTAACACAGTCTCTACCCAATCGAAATGCAAAGCATGGAGAGATAAAAGAATTAGTCGATCCAGGATCAAACAATACTCTAGCATCCATATCACAAATGGAAAGAGTACCTGAAACTACTGCATTGGATGTCTGGGCATCCTGATGAGTTAAGGCATATACCCTTGCTTGGCCTATTCCTGCAGAACTTTGTTGTCCAGACCCCGCTGGTCTACCCCGAGAAGAAGTACCAGCACCTCTACCTCGCGTTTCGCTAACCCCCTGGCCAGTTGAAGCAGCTGCTGAAGGAGCAGACAAAGCTGACTGAGTAGAACCGCGAACTGAACCTTGCGGTTGTTGAGCTATCGGGCAGTTCCTCCATATGTGTCCAGGCTGGCCACAGTTAAAACAAACTCTTGGAGCACGATAGCATCGTCCCCTATGTCGTCTCCCACAAGTATCACAGGACGGGATAACTTGACCACTCTGTCTGGAGTCCTGCGGCTGCCTCCTTCCGCTAAAAGTGTTCTGCCCCGATCCAACGCTGGCACTCGTCACATCACCTCCCCGTTGGGGAAACCTCGATCCCCTTTGTGGTCCTTGATGGCTAGAGAATGAACTTCTGCCACCAAAATCTCTACGACCTTTATAACTCTCTGTTTTGGCCCTTTTTGCTACATCTCTTGTGGCCCTACTCTCGCTGGTCCTCATCTCAATCCTTTGAGCACAGTTTACTGCCGCTGAGTACGTATGGAAATCTCGGGAAGCCACAGCCTTAAATAGTGGTTCCACCAGTCCATCCACAAACCTTTGGACTTTCATCTCCTCGGTGGAAACCAGATATGGTGCATATCGAGACAGCTGTGTAAACTTGATGTCATACTCCGACACCGTCATGCCTGAAGTCTGCACCAATGCCTCGAACTCTCTAGCTCTGGCACTTCGCACACTGTGCGATAAAAATCGATCCAGGAAGGCTGTACTGAATTCATTCCAGCTCAACGGTGCAGCACCTGTCGGCCTACCCCTTCGCAAAGAGTCGTACCATTCCTGTGCTACATCTTCCAGCTGAAAAGCTACTAGCTCCACTGATCTGGAACTAGAGCATCCCATAGCATTACAAATCTTCTCCATCTTGTCCAAGAAAACCTGGGGTTTCTCCGATGCATCTGACCCCGTAAATGATGGAGGCTTGAGTTTCAGGAAGTCAGTGAGTGAAACCTCAACCTGACCTCTGTCACTCTCGGGAGGTTGGCGGTCTGTCCGGCCTTGGGAACTAGGGGACTCTCGCTCCACATGTCTCCCCTCCATTACTTTCTGCATATCATCCATTCGGGCTGGCATCATCTCTACAACCCGACTAACTCCCTGCAGGCCAGTCGCCAAGTCCTCAACAGTAACGCCTCTAGTAGGTGGCCTATCCGCCTCACCTACAGGCTGTCCATCCACTCTCCCACTCTCGGGCGTATCTGCCCTCACTGGCCTAGTGACCCTACCACGTCTACCTCGACCTCTGCGGGTGGGTGCCCGTGGCCTATCGGTCATCTCAATGGGGACATCCTGCTCCCCCACTCGTCTCGAGGTGGCCCGTGTCTTAGGTGGCATTCTTACCTAGACAAGAGCAACACCAATTAATAAACACAATTGCAAATAAGGTGGCTTCTATCATTGGGAATTTATGCGGTTTCTCAATTATGAAATGTGCCGCGGCTCACAGTTCATAATTAATGATCCCACATAAAGACCCGACTCTCCGCTGGACTTGACCATAACACCATAGGACCTAAACAACCTAGGGCTCTGATACCAACATTGTCACGACCCAATTCCCGGGTCGTGACCGGCGCAAGGACCCAATGAGCATAGCTCACTAAGCCCAAGCAAGCCTAATTTCACTTTCTTTATTCCATACATGCTCGTGTGAGGCATCCACATGTAATGCACCCAGTGTGCATACAATGCCAACTACCAGTGACATATCCAGTCACACATACACACACACCCTTTCCGGGTGTGGACACAGCCAATTCACAATGACATTATTAATCACAATATACATGCACTATGCCAGTCATGTATTTAGCAATTTACATTGCTTACACATTTACATTCATACCAGTCAGAAATAAACTTTGACAGTGTACATTACATGTACATAACCATCATACAAAACCCAAGACTTCCAGCGGAGACATGTACAATAAAACGGCAACTAGTGAATGCCAGACACCTACCAGGAGACGGACTACAGTGATCCCGCGATCTAGGAATCTACAATCTCCTGATCTGAAAACATGAATTTTTGAAAACGGTGAGTATAAAACTCAGTGAGCAAACATTAGATAGGAACAAGCCATAATATCAGGAAGGGTTAAAAATATGATGCATACATTTGGAACACATTCATTTTTATCCAATTTATTATCAAACCCTTCCCCTCACTTCAATTTAATTTATAATGAAGGAATGATCAATTTCATACAAATATACTCGGAGAAATGAACAATCACATATGTACACAAACACATGTATTTGAGCACTCGCAGGCGTTACGTATCGCCGTCCCTGCAAGCCCCTGGATAACAAGTCACACTTCACCAATGTTCACGAGTGATAGTTCCCAGGAATCGTGGGCGTTACGTATCGCCGTCCCCACTTTGCTCAGTTTTCCAGAATTTATAGTAAATAGTGGGCGTTACGTATCGCCGTCCCCACTTTGCACACCATTTCAGGCCTGTGCATTTTCCTCTTCACACGTGCACGGTGGTAATAATTTCACAATACTTCTTAACAACACATATAAACATCATAACAATGTACACATTTAGCACAATTAAATTTCACCTCAATGAAATAATAATTCATGCTTTCATGCCAAACACATAATTTTATGCCTTCATGCATAATACATAATTTCATCACATAAAATCATTTTTATCAAGGGCTTGTTCCCAGCACGTAATTTTTGTTTTAAAACTTTGAATAAATCATTTAATCATCTATTTCAATACAATGTGCATTCCCCAAACAATTTTGAAATGCAAGTTCACTCACCGTCTCACAAATCCGGATTTCGGATGCTCTCGGATTAAAAATCCTCAATCACGATTCCCTTGCCTTTTCCGGACTTCTCACCACCTTAACACAGAATAAAATTGAGAAATTACTATAATGCCCCCAAACTAATACAAATTAATTTAAATTGCTAACGTATGATACGCAAAGGCAAAAATGCGTCCGATTATCGCTTTAACGCGGCATTGCCTAATTTCGACCGATTACCCGATTAATCGGCTATTATGTCCAATTTGGTTCCGAATTGGCCCATTCTTTTTTTTCTAATACTTTAATTCACCACAAATCATTCAATTAATGCCAATTTCAGCATTCACCATTTTCCATTTCTTTATGGAAAAATTCGGCCAATACAGTGCATTAGCACTGAAAATTTTCTACTACATTTTCTCACTTTAAATTGTCATTTTCTATTTTCTTTCATTTCAAATGAAATCATTTCATTTGAAATGAAACAATTTCTTCATGGTTTCTCTACACCCTAGGTCCGGTCAATGAAGAACAACCATGACACTCAATTTTTTTCTTCCATTTTTGTCTATAATCGTGCTTAACTACTCCTAAACACAAACATAGTTTAAATTCAATCCAATCCAACATCACATCCATACTCATACCCATTTTTCAGAATTCATCCCATCATGATATCTCCATATTTAACCATAGAATTCAAGAACAAAAGCATAGATAGGGTAAATCACAAGCCAAAGTAAAGATTTATTACCTTTTTCAAGTGATTTCCTTTGAAAATCACACTTTTCCTTAAATTTCCACCTAGGTTTTGTGTTTTTCTTCTTTGTTCTTCTTTTCTTTCCTTCAATTCTGGTGGGTGCCGAATTTAGAGAGAGAAATGAGGGTTAAAGGCTGATTTTTATAGCTTAAATAATAAAATATAAAAGCTCACCACGTGGCATCACGTAATTGGCCCGTTTTCTTTACTTTTTGACTTTTTCTTCCATTTATTCTCCACCATTTGATTCATCAAGTCAACATCTGATCCAAGGTTGATCATGGCTGGAAATAATGGTTCTGGTGATGGAAAATTACGGTTTTGCCCCCGGGATGGCAAAATTACGATTTTACCCCTATACTCCGAAATGTACCGAGATTTCATTATTTTCACTGTCCAACCTCAAATATCACTAATATAAATCAATATTACCCAATTGGGGCAAAATCCTTTCAAAAAAATTCACATTTAGCACTCCGGTGGCAAAATTACCATTTTGCCCTTGTGCTCCAAAAACACCGAAAATCACCATTTTACACTGCTAAACATCATTTTATGATTATGGGATCATAACTGTATGTCACATAATTATTTTTAGTCCACTGTGATCAAATCTTGGTTAAAAATCTCCATAAATCAACAAATGAGAAAATGACCGTTTTGTCCTTAACAGGTCAATTTTCCCGATTGACTCCAGACTGGACCTTGAACTCCGAATCACTATTCTGAGCTATTCTATGGGTCTCAGAATTTTGAAATTCCCCTTAGAATTTCTATTAAACTAGGTTGAAGCTCGATTTAACTTAGTTGTACCAATAGGTACAATACCGGTTTTCTAACAACTTAGACAGGGTCTCACACATTCTAGCAAAACAGTAAAATTAACGGTTTATCATAAACTGTCACAAAATAGGGGTTTCACATACCATACAATCCCATATATGCATATATATCACGTACAATTTCATTCACCAATCATTCAATTTCATTCATTATCCCATCTTTTCCTCCACTCTGGTGCACTCCCTACTCACACCAGGCAATAAAATCATGTGTGCACTCCCTACTTACATAAAGCAATATCATCATGTATGCACTCCCTACTCGCACATCATTATCGGCACGTACATAATCCACTTTGCACACCATTACAAGCATGTGCATTATCCACTCCATTACCGGCATTGCACTTTCCAATCCACACATGCGCGATTACATCAAATTTGCCAAAATTTATTGATAATGCATATCAGTATAATATAAGGGTACACAGATTCGGTACACTCAAATTTCACATAAATTTCTCAACAATATATGTAGGCATCATACAGATATACGCAGGTGCATCGCAATCATATTTAACATCACATAAATATTTTTCACTAAAGGCTTGTTCCCAAGTTCCTTTTCTTTTTAAAGAGAGTTGAATAAAATCATTCAAGCATTTTATTCAAGTACGTTCATATTCCCAAAACCAATTTGAAATACAAATTCACTCACAAATTTTTGAGAGTCGAATTTTGGCATTTCGACTGCTAATTCTCGGGTGTGACTTTCTTACCTTTATTTGAGGGCTCACCACCTTGACAAATTGCACAATAATTTAATCACTACATTCGTGTTAATTAGGTATAAAATTAACCTAATTTCTATAAAAATATATTAAATGTTTGGGTAACTGCTTAATTTCGACGGTGACCTAATTCGGTCGATTACTCTATAAATTAGCCAACGCGTTCGATTTGACTCCAAATTGCTCCATTCTTTTTCTAATACCTCAATTCATCAAATACCATTTAAATAATGCCAATTTCAGCATTAAAACCTTTCCATTTCTTCATGGAAAAATTCAGCCATTACAGTGCACTAACATCGTAATTTTTCCTATTTATCTTTTTCACCTTAATTCATCATTTTCCAAACCATTTCCCTTGAAATAAAAACAATCCCTCACACACACACAACATGCTAGGTTCGGCCAATGAAGGATTCTAGGAAAAATGGATTCTTTTGTTACGGTTTTGCTTCTAAACATGCTTAACTATCTCTAAACATCAACATATCTCAAAATTAAACAATTCCAACATCATTTCTCTCTCCATACCCATTTGACCAACCATGGTTTCCCCATGAAAGCATGCTTTTCAACTATGGAAATTAAGGAAAAATGCATGGGAAAAATAAATCTCAAGCTTAATCGGAGAAATCTTACCTTTTTCACTTGATTTCCTTAAAAAATCAATGAAATCTCTTGATCTCTTAACTAGGTTTTGGTTTTCCCTTTTGTTCTTCCTTTCCTCTTGCTTTTCTTTCCTTTGGCCGACCAACTTAAGTGATTAGGGAGTGTGTGGGCTGATTTTTATAGTTTAATAATAAAATATTATAAACTTGCCATGCGTCACTTTCCTATTCGTCCAAAAATTTAATTATTTGACTTTTTCACTTAAATTCTCCACCACATATTTATGCCATGCTTATCCATTCCCTCCATGAATAAAATCTACAAAATTTGACTAGTTTTGGGGGTGAAAATTTACCGTTTTGCTCTCGATGAGGTAAAATTATCGTTTTGCCCTTATGCTCTAAAAACACTGAAAATTAAAATTTTTCATTGCTGAACCACATATTATACTCCAAATAATTATTTTTGATCAAATGTGACCAAAATCTTTTATAAAAATCTCCATTTTATCCTTAAATGGCAAAATGACCATTTTACCCTTAATCGATCAATTTTCTCGATTAACCCCAAATCAGACATTGAACTCCAAATCACCCTTTTAAATCATTTTGTGGGTTTTAGAATTCTCAAATTCCTCTTAGAATTTCTATTTGAACTAGTTCGAGGCTCGATTTAACTTGGTTGTACCACCCGGTACAATACCGTCTTTTAACGAGTTTGACAATGTCTCACAAGAAAGGAAGAGCAAACCCTAGAGAGCAAATTTCAAGAGAAAATCATTAGATTTTAAGGATTCAACCAATTAAAGGTAAAATCTCTTGATTCTAGCTTTTGATCTAGCTTTCTCATGCATTCTTTTGCATTTTCCATGGTTGAATCACATGATTTCATGCTAGATTCATGGCTGACCCATTTTAGAGAGAGAAGATTTCATGGTTTGTTTGGTTAGATTTCAAAGTATCTTAGTGTTTTTAGTTGTTTTGCCATGTTTGGAAGGAAAATCAAGCAAGAAAAACCACTTGTCCTTCACCCACACACAAGGTCGAATTTCCTAGAGAGAATATTGATGATAAATCTTTTAATATTTTATGTTATTTAGATAAGATCTAATGAATTGTGGTGATGGAAATCGAAAATGGTAATGTCTGACATGAAAATCACAAATTTCACATTGAACCCTTAATAGTTGAATTTGCCATGTGGAATATTAATGATGGATTTAATTGAATTTCAAGTGATGTGGTTAGGAATTAATGATTTATGATGTGAGAATCAAGTATGAAAAATTTTAGTATTAGTGAACATTCAATGGTCGAATTTTCCAAGAGAAAATGTGAGGATGATTTTGTGATATTTCAAGTTATTTAAATTGTGTTTGATGATTTGGAGTATTATGAGAGAAATGGAGTTATTTGGAGTTAAATTGGACGTATTGGCCAATTAATCGGGTGACAGATCGAATTAGGCCAATACCATTTTATTTAGGTACACAATTGAATTTGGTAGAACACCATGTTTAGACGGTAATCTGAACAATTTGTATTCTATTTCACGCATTCATATAGAGCTTGAAATAGATTTATAATGGTATGACACAAAATATTGAATCATGTGTCGTGTATTGTGTATAGGTGCTAAGCCCTCTAACAAGGGTAAAGACATCATGCTAAGGGGCCGATAATATGGGTATTTCGAACTCCTAATACTGTGAGAGAACTTGCATTTCAGAATTGTTTTGGGAATGTGAATGTATTTGAACAAAACGTTTGAATGATTTTATCCAACTTTTCTTTAAAAAGAACAGGTACCATGGGAACAAGCATTTAGTGAAATATTTTTGTGAAGTGGAACATGATTGTGATGAATCTATGTACCTCTATATGATGTTGATATGTATTGTTAAGAAATTTTTGTGAAATTGATGTAACCGTGCTTGTGCGGAGTGGGCAGTGCACATGTCGATTGAATGACAATGTTGTGATAATTACGACCGTGCATGTGTGGAGTGGGTAATGCACATGTCGGTAATGATGTGCGAGTAGGGAGTGCACCGGAGTGGAGAAAAATGGTGTAGTGTATGTAATTGCACGTGATTTTATATATATGCTTGATATAGTGTGCATGATGGAAACATGTGATTGTATGGTATGTGAACCTTGAGAAATTCTCCTTTATTGCAAATTGATTTAAACTGAGGAAAAAAAAGGGTTATAACACGAAACCCTCGTATGGTTGAGTGAAACCCTTATTCCATGACGGTTTGTGATAAACCGTAGATTTTGCTATCTTGCTAGAATGATTGATGTAATTTCATAGTTGCTTTATTATTGAATGTTAAATAACTCCGGGTTAAGTGGAAGAGGTTTTAATATTAACTTGATGTAAATTGTCTTGTTTCTAAATAAGTGCATCATGGTTCTCAACTTTTGGATTATTATTGCTTGTTCCCTTCTAAGGTTCGCTCACTGAGTTTGTACTCACTGTTTTAAAAAATTCATGTTTTCAGATCAAGAGACTGTTGGATCCTAGTCAAGGAGTACTTGTAGTTCGTCTTCTGGGTAGGTGTATGGAATTCAATAGCAATCCTTTTTCTGTTGTTCTCTGCTGGAAGTCACGGGTTCTTTTATTTGTGAATATGTTCATGTAATGTAAATTACTAAGTTACATGTCTTGAGCAGTACATGTATATTTTAATCGATAATGCCATCATGAGTTGGCTACTTTCACATCAGCCGGAATGCGTATGGATGCATTAATCGATGAGACGTTAAGAAATAAAAATGGAATAGGCTTGCTTGGGTTTGGTGAGTTACGCTCATTGGGCCCATGCACCGGTCATGGCTCAAAAATTGGGCTGCGACATAAGGCTTCCATTTTCGAAGCCACTTCTTCCTCCCAACTTTCTCCATTGCCAACCCCACACTCCGACGACTGCTCCTTCAAGTGGAATTCCTCTCATCCATCCTTGAAGTGGCAATTCAACAAGGATTTTGTCAAGAGAAATGTCAAGCTAGGACAGGTAATTGACTTCAACTATCTTGTTAACATTAATTTTTCATATATTGATAATTTTTGAGAATTAAACTAGCTCAATTATCTGTCAATGAATCAAATTTATTATGCTGATCTTGTTTGATTCTTTTATTTCAATGCCACTACAAAATTTTAAGACTATGAGGATAGTGAACCGATAGAGCACACTAATAGGTTCTACACTTACATCATGGGCAAGAAAATTGTGGTTACATAGCACACACTCGATTATGTTCTAGACTTCAAGATTCATCAGGGTGATTTAAACTATGTTGAGGGTGTCATGTCACAAGAAGTCTTATCCACTATTTACACTTATCTTCCTACGAGTGAGAAAAATGTGACCAGTGTCAAACATTTGTCATTTTCTGACCACATCCTCCACCATATCATCTAACACACTTTTCGCCTTCACGACACAAATTATTCTACCATCAAGTGTGAGGAGTTCTAATTTTTGTACTGCGTCAAATGCAACCAATGTGTCAACATAGCCAAGTTTATTCTTGATGACATGTTAAAAATCATAGCCAAATCTAGGAAGACACTTCTCTATGGCATGGTGATAAGTGCAATCATCAACTCTATGGGCATCAACACTAGGTGTGATCCACCTAAGCAGCATGCGATGCACACAAAGATCAATAAGCATGCCATCAATAAGCTTGGCTTTGTGTTTGTCAATAACTCTTGGGTCTGTAAAGAAATAGTTAATGACCTTGAGTTTCCTAGAGATGAAGATCATGAAGACACCTTTGATGAGCCCAGTGTCGCCCTTAGAGTCAGTCTAAGTGTTCACCCTAATGTCAGTCTTAACTACCCTCTTATGTTCACCACTTTTGATAATGAGCAAGTCTATTCTCGATTGTTATCTTTTATGGAATCTATGGATGCTCATGTTGTTCATAGGTTAGATGCCTTAGAGGCTCAAAACCTTGAGCTTTTCTATCACCAGCAACTTCTTAAGGAGCAATTCACTACGTTCCGTGCTGAATTTCCACTGCTTGCATGAGCCCTTTACTTGGGACATTGGATGCTCACTTCCCCTTTCATGCCTTGTTAGATTAGACGGCCACATTCTCTTTATGATCGTCATTGCACATTTACTGAATTCTTTTTAGTTTATTTCAGATCTCCTTTACAGCTATTAGATGGTCTTCAATGACCAATTTTGGTTGTACTTTGGTTTAGGATTTATTTTGACTCTACACAGTTGTTTATGCTTATTGTCATCTTGATTTGTACCTTTATCACCTATGTTCATTCTGATTATGACTAGTTCTTTTATTGGTTTATGCTCACATGCCATTTACAATTCCTAATTCACTTGTGTTACTCTCTTTTTCTCTCTTTTTATTGTTGTATGATTATTCATTTTTTTATATAACAAAAAAAAGGAGAATTGAGAGTAAATTCCTAAATCACATAATTCTTTGAGACCTTGAGTTAAGAGGGAGCATAAATTGAGGAGGATGACTTAAGATTAAAACAAATTTCTATGTCCTAAAAAAATCTAGCAAATCAGATTTCAAAATTTGCTCATTGGTTTTGTCAAATCAAAAAAGGGGAAATTGTTAGTATAATTCTTCTTTATATATTTTGAAATGACAAAAAAAAAGACCAAAATTCATTTAACTTATAAAGGATCGAAGCTCTCACATTCTAAAACAATGTCAAGAAGTTTGAAAAAAAAAAGAAATGAAAAAGGCTCTAAAAATTGCATTCTGGTCCAAATCTATCGATACATGTTCTTCATGTATCGATACATTTGGATAAACATTGATAAATTCCAACATCTATCAATACATGTTCTTCAGCATAGTCAAAACTTGAAAGTCAAACTCAAATCTATCGATACATTCTCAATTGTATTGATAGAATTGAGATAGAATGCTTACTACCTTAGAAGTATCGACATATTTTAGAAATGTATCGATACATGTTCAACATAAGTGCTCACTATCTCAAAAGTATCAATACATAGACATATGTATCAATACATTTTAAGTATAATGTTTGCGGGCATGTTCAAATGTATCGATGATGCATAAATGTATTGATACATCTCGGTGGGAATTCAAAAATAAAAGGCAATGTATCGATACATACACATATGTATCGATACAATGTGACCGTTGGAGCCTTGAATAAAGAGAAGAACGACTATTTTCACTTTAAATGCACTCCCAACTACCCTTGAAGTTCCAGCAACTATAAATACAAGCTTATTCAGCATTTATGAAGGTTAGAAGACTTGAAAACACATCTCAAGAAAGAAGATTTAGCCAAGTTACATTCAAAACTCATTGTACTTTTTTTAAATTCAAAAAGTCTTCTAGTCAAGCATTTATTAAGTTCTTATCTTTCCATTTAACCACTGTACCAAATTCTCTATTTAGCCTTTCAAAGGCATATTAGCTACACTTATTCCTTTCATTGTAGTTTCTTAAGTGGTTATACCTTAACTAATAGAAAAAGTAGAGTGGTTGTGCTTTAACCATAAAAAGCATTGTCTTGAATGGTTATGCTTGATCCATAGAAGGCATTATATTGAATCTTGATTAAATAGTGGGTGTCAAACTCTTTAGTGAATTTAAAGGAGAGGATGTAGGCAAGGAAGCTGAACCTCTATAAACCACTTGTGTCAATTGCTCCACTCTTCCTTTTTACTTGAAACTGTAATTTCTTTCATTGATCAAGGGATCAATTAATTTGATAATTTTCAAATTGAGCATTTGATTTAGAAAAAGGATCTTATTTGCTTTAAAAATTAAAAAGTTATTCAAAATTTTCAAAACAGTCTAATTCACCCCCATGTTGGACTTACTCATATTGAGCTTCTTAATCTAACAAAATCTTACACTACCTGATAATTCTATTTTATAGAATTATTTTAATCTCATTTTGTTCTTAAATGTTAGTTAGGTCTTTAAATTTTAATTAGAATTTAGTTATTTTTGTGATTAGTTTATTTTTATTGAGTTATTTTAATTTTATGTTTATTTAATTTAATTTAGCTATTATTTTTTAGTTTTTATGCTTTTGTAGGATTTAAGGGAATATATGTTAATTTTGGAAAGAAAGGTGTTTGAAGGATCCAAATTTCTTTTTGTACGTGCTTTAGTGTTTTGACCATAACTCGCAATCCATGTGTCCAAATGATGCGATTCTTTAGCCATTGGAAAGCTAAGTGATAGAGCTACAACTTTCATGAGACCACTGTGCCTAGTTCTACCTTGAAGATAGAGAAAATTGCATGCAAAAAGGATTATGCATAATATTACGAGAATAGTAATTTTAAGGATCATATTTGATGTTTGGGCTTTATACCACTTCTAAGTCCAATAGTTAGAGTTAGTAGGTTAACTTATGAAATTTTAGGTTAAGATTGAGTATAAAAAGGTTATTGTAGGATAAGTTAAAGTAGATAACTTTAAGAGATTCAAGAAGTTAGAAGTTGTGGTTGAAAATTGGAGAGTAAGGTTGCAAATATTTGTTTTATTTTCTTCCTTAGCTTTTATTTTTCTTGTTACTCTTAATGGTTAAACTTCACATATTTTTACTTATCTTTGCAATTATGAGTAGCTAATTTTATTTTTTTAGAATTGCAATTGAACTTACATGTAATCTAAATTTTTAATCTCTTTCTTACTTATTTTTAATGGAATTGAATTGTTTATTCCAATTTATTCTTAATGTTTTTAATTACTTAGCTAACAATTAAATTGATTTAGAAAACTAAACATAACTCGAGAGATGGAGTTTAGTGTAGACTAAGATTAGAATAGCCTATGATCATATTACTTGATTTGTGTATAGGATAGAGATACACCTATATACCATATATAGCCAGAATTAGACCCTGAACTTAATTTGTCAAACCTAACTTTATAATATGATTGCCATGTCATCCATATATCTGACAACAAGCTTGTATACGTGAATACTTCAGAAAAATTATTAAAAGTCGGTAGTGTACCTAGTGGTACAACTAAGTTAAATTAAGTCTCGAACTAGTCCAAATAAGGATTTTTAAGATGAAACTGAGAATTTCAAAACCCCATAATCATTTAATACGGTGATTCGGAGTTCGAGGATTGATTTGGAGTCAAATTGGAATTTTCATGATCTAGGGGCAAAATGATCATTTTGCCACCCGAGGTTAAGATTTGAATGTTGGATGAGATTTTTGACTAAGATTGATCATTTGGAGTATAATTTGAATTTAGGAAGTGAAAATTTTCAATTCTGACATTTCTTCAAGCATAAGGGTAAAATGGTAATTTTGCCACATAGGGGCAAAATTGTAATTTTACACACCCAACATGTGTCAAATTCAAGAATTCCACCCATTAATATTATGGATAATTAAGGGAATTCAAGTGGTGGAGAGAGATTGCTTAATTACTAAGTATGACACATTGACCAATGGTATGGTGACATGGGTCAAAATTTCAACCATTCATAAAAGGGTTTAACAATCAGCACACACACACTCTCCCATTCGTTCTCATGGTAGGCCAAATAGAGAAAAAGAGAGAAAAGAAGAAGAACAAAACCCTAGAGTGAAAATTCAAAGGGAATTCATTGATTTTCAAGGAAACAAGCCATTAAAGGTGACATTTCTTAACTTTAGCTTATGATTTACCTTCCTTATGCTTTATTTTGCAATTTCCATAGTTGAATCACAAGATATCATGATGAATAGTGTGCTGATCAAACCCTAGGAGAGAGAATTTGATGATGATTTTAGGTAGATTTTAAGGTATCTTGGTGTTTTTAGTTGTTCTATGATGTGTAGTATAAAAATCAAGCATGAAAAACACATTTTCTTCATGAATTCCTTAATAGCCGAACATATGGAGTGAGGGTTTGATGATGAATTTGAATGGATTACATGATATTCAAGTGTTTTTAGATGTTTAGTGATGTGTGGAATGGAAAATAAGCAAGAAAATTTCATGCCCTTTATCCACACTCAATGACCGAAATTTTCATGTAGAATATTGATGGTGGAATTGATTTTATTTCAAGTGAATTTGGTTAGGAATTAATGGTTTATGGTATGAGATTCAAGCTTGAAAAATTATGTTGTTAATGAACTCACCATGGCCGAAGATTCCAAAATGGAATGAAGGTGAATTTGCCACATTTCATGTTAATTGACTAGTATTTGATGAATTGGAAGGTTGGAAGAGAAATAGAATTAATTGGAGTTAAATTGGACGTATTAGCCATTTAATCAGGTAATAAATCAAATTAGGTCAATACCGTATTTAGATAGTTACCCGAGGATTTTCATCCCATTCATGCATTGGAATAGAGTTTAAGTTAGTTTTAATATGATTTAGCACAAATGAAGTTATTGTTTGATTGTGCAATATGGCTAGGTGGTGAATCCTCTGATAGGGGCAAAGAAATTGTACTCGAGGATTAATAGTCGGAGTACTCGAATTCGACTCCCGAAAATTGTGAGTAACCTTATTATCGCCTTAATTATCTAGAGTAAATTTTACTCAATTTGGTGATTTTGTGGAAAAAAATGAATTTAAATGGTGAATTGCTTTGTTTTATGAGTAAAATGTGAATTAATAAAATAAAATGAATTTTTATAAATCGATTTGAAAATCGGATGATGGCTTTGAACTTAGAGTAATTAGAGACCACTTGCAATGTTGAAATTATGATTTAAACCGAATGGCTTGTGATAATATGGCATGATTGGCTGAATTGATATTTATGTTGAAAAATACGAACTGTCTGCTTTGTCTTGATAAATTGGTTAGCAATGTAATTGTCATGCCATGCGATTGAAACTTTTATTAAATTGGTGGGATATTAACTATTGCAGTAGACGGGTTTCCGTGGACCAGCCTATTTAGAGGGGCATGGTAAAACCCCATTATATTTTTACCTAAATTGTAGAGGCGAAAAGGGTATGTCATGAGGTATGACACAGTTCACTTCACGTCAAACCACCACGTGAGGGTGAACTCAGCTAATGCCAAGGAACGGTTGTGTTTTCAAACGTAAAAATATGTTTTGCGTGTACATGAGATTCTTAACAGCCTTGGCGGGCTCGGATGAATGTCTCTGATCAAAGTGTCACCGAGTATGAGCTTTAGCACAAGCCAAGTTTTTCAAGAAATCATAAGCCTTGTTAATTATTTGATGAAATGAATCATTTTGTGCTAACATATTTTTATTGTCTCCATTTAAATTGAACTGTCTCCATTTACTCGACTTTAGATATTTTAGGTGATATTTGTTTACTCGCTGAGATTATATAATCTCACCACCTTCCCTTCCATCCATTTCAGGTTGGGAGTTGTCTGTAGATAGCAGACTTTGTCGAGGGTTGCATGTGGACTTGCACCCTTTAAAATAGTAGGTTCACAACTTTCGGTACTTTTAATTATTCGGGGGCCTACATGTCATTGTAAAGTATTTTGAATACCTGGTTGTGTGTGCCACTGTATGTATTAATTTATTTTGCATTTATGCTACAGAAATTATTTACGGATTTCTCTATAAAAATTGTTTATAAGAAAATAGAATATTTTAATTAATATTTTTATTTTATTCTATTAACTACAATTTCATTCTAAATAAATGTTTTAGACATAAAAACTTGTTTTTAGTTATGAAATATGTATTTTTCCCTTATGTATGATATTTTCAACGAGTTTCAAAATTTTTGGAAAAAATGACCAAAATGCCCTTGTGACATGAAAATTATTTTTCTATTGTTTTAATTTGGAAATAGCTTATAATCTTTTAAAAGATGGTATTTAGAAACTATTGCTCACAGGGGAAGTGCAAAGATTGATATAAAAGCTTTGCGAGGTTTCAGTTGGCATTCGAGGTAAGAATGTCAATCGAGACATCACGGCGGTTGTCACGGGCTCGATAGGAGTTCCGGGCCGTGACATAATTAATCTGTTTTAATTTCAATTCACATAAAGATATAGTGTTTTAATTAAAATAGATATTTTTATAAGACAAGTTAAAATACCCTTATAAATAATTAAGGATTCTAGGTTAGCAATTTAACTCATAGAAATAAGTTAAGGAATAAAGTAAGATTTAGATAAAGTATAAGGGATATTGTAATCTTAGGCTTATTTCTATTGATTTCTATTAAGATTTTATTTCTGTTTTGATTTTTATTTTTGTTAATTAGCTTTGTTAATTTTTAGTTAAATTAATTTTTTACTTTTTGATTGTTTGGATAAAATTAAATTGTATTAATTTAATACGTAGTTAGATTTTTAGAACAATTCTTAATGAGATTGATACTCTATTTGCCATTATGCTATCCTTGTGATATGTATACTTATATAAGTAGAATTTTAACTAACAGTACCATGTCTTGAAAACTAGTTAATTCTGATGAGTTTGGACTTTGGCATGATCACTTAGGCCACCTGAGAGTTATGATGATGTGTAGGATAATCCAAAATATTGGATGACACCTTTTAAAGGATAAAAAAGTTTTGTTGTCCAAGGATTATACAAATGAAACTTGTTCACAAGGAAAGTTCATTACTAAACCTTTCATTACAAAGGTTGATCTTGCATCCTTTTCATCCTCACAAAGAATTCAGAGTGATATTTATGGACCAATACAACCAACAAATGGGTCATTTTGATATTTTATAGGATTAGTAGATGCATTTTGCTAATGGTCCCATGTTTTCCTGTTATCTACACACAACGTCACCTTTGGTCATTTACTTACACAGATTATAAGCTCCAAGCACACTTCCCTGATTATCCAATCAAGAGCATAAGGATGGATAATGCTGGTGAATTTACATCAAATAACTTTGATACCTATTGTGTTTCGTTAAGAATCGAGTTAAGCACTTAATTCCATATATTCATACTTAAAACAGATTGGCGAAATCCGTGATTAAATGCATCCAAATTATAGCCTGTACTCTTTTATTGAGGATAAAGCTTAACTATTCAGTATGGGGTCATACTATTTTGCATGCAACAACACTAATTAGAATGCACCCCACCGCTAGCCTCATGTAATCTCCTATATAGTTGGTTCTAGGCTATAAACCAGACATTTCACATTTACAAATCTTTGGTTTTGTTGTACAAGTGCTTGTAGCACTACTAAAAAGGACTAAAATGGGTCCCTAACACCATTTGGGCATTTACGTTGGGTTTGATTCATCATTCATTATTAAGTTCTTAGAACCAACAACAGGTGATCTTTTTATCGTCAAATTCGCAAATTGTCATTTTGATGAGATAGTGTTTCTATTAATTGGGATATCTAAGGCTTTCATGGCTAAAAAGCAAAAACCAGTAGAGAAACTTTCCTGGAATGAGAAAAATCTATCACATTTGGACCCAAAAACTCCTGAATATGAAAACGAGGTGCAACGTATAATCGATTTTCAAGCTATTGCCAATGGACTTCCGAACGTATTTAATGGTACTGCCAAGGTCATGAAGTCTCATATTCTAGTTGTGAATGCTCCAACTAGGATTGTTGTTCCTGAAAGACAGGTTGAAATGGATCAAAATGACCCATACTTGAACTGTGGAAGACTGATGAGATCAAAAAACATTGCCCCTCGAAAATGAAATAAAGAGGAATCAAGAATCTGCTCCAAAAGAACTTGGTATTAAGCTTGCTCTAAAAGAGCCTATTACCCTTGAAAAGGCATGAACCCATGAAAAGATAACCGACCTTGGGAATACTGAGATCTCTATTACATATGGTAATGAGATTGGGATCGGAATGAGATAATCATCGATGATGTTTTTGCACTCTCAATTGCTCTTGAGATCATGAACGATGATTTTGAGTCACGATCTATTATCAAATGTCATCAAAGGTAAGATTGGCCCAAGTAGGAGGAAACAATCTAGGCTAAATATGCTTCTTTAGCTAAACGAGAAGTTTTAGAACTTGTAGCTCAAATCCCTGGCAATGTAAAGCTTGTTGGATACAAATGGGTTTTTATCCAAATAAAAGATGAGAAAAATAAGGTAGTGAGGTATAAAGCTCGACTCGTAGGCCAAGACTTCTTTAAAAGACCTAGGATTGATTATGATGAGACGTATTCACCTGTGATAGATACGATTACCTTTCGTTTCCTTATTAGCCTAACTATTTCTGAAAAATTGAGAATGAGTCTTATGGACGTTGTGATGGCATATCTATATGGTTTGTTAGACTTTGATATTTATATGAAAATTCTCGAGGGGTTCAAAATGCTTGAAGCATGCACTTCCCGTAACTTATTATCAATAAAATTACAAAAATCTTTATACAAGTTAAAGCAATTTGGTCGCATGTGGTATCATCGCTTAAGCGAGTATCTAATTAAGGAAGGGTATAAGAATGATCCTATCTACCCATGTGTATTCATTAAGAAATTGAAAACCAAATTTGCTATTATAGCAATTTATGTTAATGATATGAATTTGATTACAACTTCAAAAGGGTTATCTAAAACTATTGAATATTTGAAAAAGGAGTTTGAAGTTAAAGATTTGGGTAAAACCAAATTTTGTCTTGGTCTAGAGCTTGAGCACAAAACAAATGGAATACTTGTTCATCAATCAACATACATTAAGAAATTGTTTAGACATTTTAACATGGATAAGGCTCATCCATTGACCACTTTTATGTTTGTGAGGTCTTTTAATCCCCAAAGGGACCCATTTCGTTTTAGAGAACCTAATGCAAAGACACTTAGTCCTAAAGTTCCATATCTTAATGTAATTGGGGCTTTGATCCCCTATGGTTGGTGGCACGTTTTAGTTTTGAGCCAACCCAGAGACACTAGAATGGGACAAAACATATCTTTTGTTATCTCCAAGGAACCATAGATTGAGGATTATATTATTCTAAGGATTCCATTAACTCCAGTTTACTTGAATACGCTGATACGAGATATAAATCTGATCCGCACAAAGCTCGCTTTCAAACCAGTTATTTATTTTGCTATAATGGCATTGCCATTTCTTGGCATGCTAATAAGCAAATGCTAGTAGTTACTTCCTTTAACCACTCCAAAATTATCGCTCTACATGAAGCTGGAAGAAAGTGTGTTTGGTTGAGATCCGTTATAACGCATATTCATAATTCGTGTTCTTTAACACCTGTTACAAATTCTTCCACCATAATTTATGAAGATAATGCTACTTGTGTTTCATAAGTCAAGAGAAGATATATTCAAGGTGATAGGACGATAAATATCTTGCCGAAATTTTTCTATACTCATAAACTTCAAGAAAGTAGGCAAGTTGAAATTAAACAAATTCACTCCACCAATAATCTTGCAAATCTTTTTACCAAGTCATTGCCAACATCAACAATCATTATATGGGCTTAACCAAGCCTTAAGATAATAGAATTCTAAATTTGTTGTTGCTCTCATAGATTTAGGGTTTCCACAATCTACGTTTTTTGTTTATAATTGAGGGAAAGGGGATTTCTTTAGGCAAAGGGATCATGCACTAACCAATGAGCCAAATGCTCAGGTGCTTCAACAATCTAAGTTTAATTATTCTCTATTTACAAAAAGGATTGACAAAGGAGAGTTCATATCTTTGATGATTCATGTGGATGATATAATGATTGACAGCATTACAACAAAAATAGTAGAGCAAGTAAAAAAGTATTTGAAATCCAAATTTAAGCCCAAGGACTTAAGAGAGCTTAAGTGCTTCTTTAGTTTAGAGATAAAAAGAACAAGAAAATGTATTTCTTTTTTAAAGAAAATATGCTTTATTTTTAATCAACGATTATGGATTTTTGGGATGCAAACTTGCTTGAACACCTATATATTATAATCATAAGATTACAAAGAATAATATTAATGAGAACTTTGTGAATCGTACTACATATAGGTAGTTGGTGAGGAAACTTTTGTACCTCATGACTTTCTGTAACACTCTGTATTCTGATTTGACACAAATAAGACTTTATTGATCAAAGGAATGATCAATTAATGTGAATTGACGTGCTAAAGAATGCTTAAGAATAAATTATTTCGCACGTGCAGAACTCATAATTAAATAATAATATTTTTATCGAAGACAAATTAGTGAGTTAAAGAATGATTCGGAGGTAAACCGACAAATAATAATGTGTTTCGGGACCAAAGAAGGCAAGTAAAAATTTTTGAAATAAAATAATATTTTATTCAATAAAATAATATTAAAATATTAATATTTATTATGTTGTCGAAATTAGTCACCAAAAATGGAATATGACTAATTTAAGTGGGGGAGAAGAAGTAAGAATGAATTTTTAGAAGGAAATGCCATAAGTGAGACTGCGCGATTTTTATTAAATCGAGTTAACGCGGTAAGTAAATATTTAAATATTATGGTGACATCGCGTTGGAATGCAATCTCAATATTTTAATTATATATATGTGAAGGAAGAAGAATAGAAAGAAATTGAAATTTAATAAATATGGATAGGAATTAAAAATATTGGACTTAATTTTTGGAGAGCAAAGTGTTGAAGAACTCAGAAATTTTCTTGTACATGTTGAGTATTTTGGCCATATCTCAAGCTAAAAAACTCCAATTGCTGAAATTCTTAGACCATTGGAAAGAAAAGAGACAGAGCTACAACTTTGATGCATATCACTTCACCCAGTTTTATCTCTACCATAGAGAAATTTATGTTGAAAAGTGGCTAGATGTGATTATATCGGGAATGAAAATTGTAAGGATTGACAATTAATTTTTTGGGTCCCTTATTACACTTTTAAGCCTAATTAAATTCTAGGTTAATTAAAGGCTTAAATGAATATTTAGAGGATGAATTGGATAATAAGTTTATGAAAATGAGGTTGAAGAATCGGCCAAAAAGGGGGGCAATAAAAGAAAAACAAAACAAAAGACAAGAAAAAGAAATCAGAGAAAGGAAAGTGGGGGCTGTCCATTGAATAAATGAAAGAAGAAAGAAGAGCTAAAGGACAAGGAAATAAAAGGAGACAAGACAAAGAAGAAAGAGAAAAGAAAGAGAGAAATCTGGAAAGCTCGGGTGTAAGAAGAAAAAAAATAATAAAAAATAGTTGGGATGGCCCAATAGAAAATAGAATTGGGTATGGCCCAATAGAGAAAGAATAAATGGGCTTAGCCTAAGTGAGAAAAGAATTTGAGAAGCCCATGGAAGGGGGCCCAAAGACCAAGAAAAAATGGACAATGTCCAATCGCAAGATTAGTACAATATTCCAAGGTTTTATAGTGATTTAATGTTTTGTATATTTTGATAAAAATACATTCAAGTGTTTAAGGAATTTTAATTAAATTATTATTCATACAAATGTATGATTAAGTAATTATGTTAGAATTAAATTATTGCTAGGAAAGTCGTCGCGGAGGCGTGTGATAATTCTATTTTATAGAATTATTTTATTCCAATTTTGTTATTAAATTTTAGCTAAGTCCTTAGTTTTTAATTATAATTTCTTAATTTTTAGTTATTTTTATATATTTAGTTTGTTTTTAAGTAAGTTATTTAATTTTATGTTATTTCCTTTAATTTGGTTAATATTTATTAGTTTTTATATTTTTGGTAGGACCTAAAGTCATTGGGTTTAATTTTGGAAAGTAAGGTGATAAAAGACCCAGAAATCTGCTTGCATATACTTCAGTGTTTTAGTCATATCTTGAGTTACAGAACTCCAATTACTGCGATTCTTGGACCATTGGAAAGCTAAGAGACAGAGCTACAACTTTCATGAAGATCACTTTGCCCATTTCTGCCTCAAAGATAGAGAAAATCGCATCGGAAAGTTGCTGGACGTACTGTGTCGGGAATGGAAATTTGTAAAGACTAACAAGTGATTTTTGGGCTTGTCATTATGTTTTAAGCCCAATTAAACCCTAGGTCAACTTAAGGAAGTTTAGGTTAAATTTGTTAGTATATATATAGCATAGTTTGAGACCTAAAGAAGAGAACTTTTGGAGATTCAAGAAGCTAGAAGTTGAAGCGGAAACCCGGAGATCAAAGCGGCAATTATTTTGTTTTCTTCCTTAGCTTTTATTCTTCTTGTTATTTTCAATGGTTGAACTTTATACAATGTTATTGATTTTTGCAATTATGAGTAACTAATTTTCTTTTTCTATGATTGCAATTGAACTCACATGTAGTTTAAGTTTTTAATCTCTTTCTTACTTATTTTCAATGGAATTTGAATTGTTTATTCCAATTTGTTCTTAATGCTTTTAATTGCCTGATCACCAATTAAATTGATTTAGGAACCTAAACAAACTTGGGAGAGGGAGTTTAGAGTAGACTAAAATTGGGATAGCATATGATCATGTTAAATGATTTGCCTATAGGATAGGGATATACCTATAAGCCATATGTAGCCAGA
Source organism: Theobroma grandiflorum (assembly GCA_036013995.1). Classification (NCBI taxonomy): domain Eukaryota; kingdom Viridiplantae; phylum Streptophyta; class Magnoliopsida; order Malvales; family Malvaceae; genus Theobroma; species Theobroma grandiflorum. The sequence continues at coordinate 16,165,995 of CP142126.1, forward strand.
TTAGAGCCTGAACTTAATGAGTCTGTTTTAATTTCAAATCACATAGGGATATAGTGTTTTGGTTAAAATAGATATTTTTATAGGACGAGTCGGGAGACCCTTATAAATAATTTAGGACTCTAGGTTAGCAATTCAACCCATTGAAATAAGTTAAGGAGGAGAAGTAAAATTTAGATGAAGTGTGAGGGATATTGTAATCCTAGGCTTGTTTAATTTGATATTTTCTCCAATTATTACTATTTTGATTTTTTGTTAGATTAAATTTTAGTTTATTAGTTTTATTTAATCACTTAATTTAGATTATTTGGATAAAATTAAATTGTTTTAATTTTAGTAATTAGTAAAGTTTTAGATCAATTCTCCGTGGGATCGATACTCTACTTGCTGATATACTGTCTATTCGATACGTATACTTGCGTAGTGGATTTTTAACTGACAGCGTGTTAGACGAAATAGGCGACCGACAACTAGAAATAACTAGATACGTATACGAGTCAATAGTGAAGTAAAATCCAACTATTATGAGGTGAGTAGGGAGTGTCAATTTCTAAATATTCCGTATATTGATATGTTTCTACGTGTATTTTACGTGCAATGCAATTTTTACGAAAATCATGTGTTGAATAAATTTTAAGGAATTGTGAGTGCAAATTATTTTAGAAATCATTTAAATATATATATATATATATATTATACGCAAAGCATTTTGAATAGGGAAACAAGCGTTTTGAAATGATTTGCATCAAAAAGAAAAATGTGCCTTAATGTTTGTGTGATGTGCATTTCATGAAATTTTTAAATATTCACCATATTAGTTTGATAGAAAATATCATGCAAATGTTTACAACAAACATTTCGTGAAACGAGAATTTCAACATGACACGGGGATTGAAAATTTGAAAAAGATTTAAAATATCCCCTTAAAAAGATCGTTTTGAAATCGAATGATGATTTTAGAAAAATTGAATAATTTGAGAATACATATTTGTGTTATATAAATTATGCTTTGAAATTTATGGCTTATGACGGTGTGATGGCATGATTGTCTGATTGGCATTTGTATTAAAATTTCTTGAACTGCTGTTTGCCATGTTGGCTAGTTAATATTAAAAATTACCATTTCATGCTATTAAATTTTATTGAGTTATTGACGTCAGAGCATAAGGGAAATTGAGGAGACTTATAACCCTTGATAAATGCTCTGATCGGTCAATTAGTATGGTGGGTTTAGTTACTGCAGTGGCGGGTTTCCGTGGACCAGCCTATTAGAGGGGCACGGTAACCCTGTTATATTATACCTCGATATGAGAGGCGCGGAGGGTAACTCCTAAGGTATGGTTAGAGTTCACATCACGTCGAACCACTACATGATGGTGAACTCCGCTAACGCCAAGGAACGGCTGCGTTTTCTAAGATTAAAAAAAAATGATTTTATGCATATATGATTTTTCACAGCCTTGGCGGATTCGGTTTGATGTCCTGACGCAAGGTATCACCGAATATGAGTTTTTGGCACGAGCCAAGTTTTTAGAAGTCATAAGCCTTGCTATTTATTTTGATAAAGTATATCTGTTTCATATGGATTGAATTATGTTTTGACATTTTGAATTATGTTTCTTAGCATGGTAAGAAAGGAAATTAAATGATTTTCGCAACTCCTCGATTTGTTTTCCGTAAAGTGAATCAGCGATTTCTCGTGTATAGGCGAGTCATGTTTATACATAATTTTAAATAATATTTGACTTCACGAGGCTGACTCTATTTTATTGGTTTGATTCGAAAAATGGTTATAAGGCACAAAACCCCGTTTGGATAAATTGTTTTATGATCCTGTATTTTATATTCAAATGATATGCCGTTTGCTTGTTTCCTATCTACTCCCTATTCACTGAGTCGATGATATTCGCTGAATTGGTCATATTCACTAAGTCTATGAGACTCACACCCTCTTTATTCCATTTTTGCAGACATGGATCGTCCTAACATGTAATCATTGGCGAGTTGAGTTTCCTGTGCATAGGTAAAAGCATCTCTTAGCAATTTATTCTGAGTCACTCTGCTGTGTAGAGATTAATGTTAGAGGTTAAAACGAAATACTTTATTTATTAAGTTGTAAATCAAATTTTAAATTTTTATATAAGTTTTAGTTTGAAAATTATAGATTTTGGTGTATATATATATTTATAGAAAAAAAAGTTTGTACTGATTTTTATATTTATGGCTTAATTCAATATATGAAAGTTTTATTATCATATGGAGGTTGAATGTAATGGTTTAACAAGCGATTCAAGATAGGCTTGTTCGAGACTTGGTGGGTTTTTCCCAAAAGTTTCAGACGTCGGTAGTAACTGGAGAAGGGTCGCTACAATAGTGGTATCAGAGCTCTAGGTTTAGTAAGTCCTAGGGATTCTAGTGTCAAACAATGGAGTAATGGAGTCAACGTAGAGTCTTGTTTATAGTCAGTGGCTGCAGCATCGACTATAGACAAAAGGCTGCGTAAACTCTTTTCTTAGAAAACCACCTTGTGTAGTCATAAGTGACGATTAAATGACGAGAATTGATTACCGTAGTCTGGGTTTGAGATGCCACCCGAGACACGAGCAACTGTTAGAAATAATTTAAGTAGATGCCTTTAATGAAAGGTCGATATGATTACATACTTTTTCGACTAAAAGTGAAAGAAAGTGAAATCGGACTAATAAGTTTGTAATAATTCATTCAATTAGTGGAGTATAATATGGTCCCATGATTGTGAATGGGAAGAAATTTGGTGATTTTGGACTGTATTTGAGGACAATATAAAGAAGAATATACAATAATAAGAGGTATATCTTAGTTGGAATAAATAATGAATATCGAGATTTACTTGAGGTTTATGAATTTAAGCATTAAGGAGATGTAAATTGATGTTTACGTGCACTGAAGCAAGTGCACTGTGTTAATTAAGTTGTCCTACTCATATATGCATGGTTTTGAATTTTTGAAATATTACATATGCGAATGGTGTTAAATAGGTGTATAACAGCTCTATTTAAGCTGATTTTAAATTCAATTAAGTGATGATGAGATCTCAAGGTTTGATGGGATAATACTGGGTTGTAATTATTAGTGTATGAATTAACTCAAGATCGAAATTAAATATTGGTGATAATGTCGAGAGTCATTTAAGTAAAATTTATGTTAAGTTCTATAAATATCAGAGTTGCATAGTTGAAGCGTGGTGGGCCCATAACCCACAGATCCGGTGACCTCGTAAAGATGAACCTAAAAGGTCAATAAGATCATAAAGTATATGTGAATACTAGATTATGATTGGAAGAGCGATGAAATAAATATGGATGTTATTACATCACACCTAAGAAGTTTAAGGATAATTCATGTAATTATATTAAGTTGTTTCTATATGGTCTGGACTAAGAACACGGACACATTGAGAGGATTTTAAGATAATGTTCATTGGAAACCAATAAGTTGGAATGTTAATAAGTATACATCGAAATGTTAAGGTTATGAAAAGCTTTGGAGATCAGCCTTTAATTGTTTAAATCCTCAACAAAATTGTATTAAGGAAATATTTAAGTGGTTTGAAAATGTATGGAAAAGTGTGAAGATGCACTAGTTTGATTAATTATGAGAGTTCAAATTTGAATGGTTATGTATGGCTTGTGAGCAACCAAACAATGTGTAAGTAAAAGAACACTGATTTTCTTGTAAATAAATGAGCAGAAGAGTTATGATTGGTAAGTAAGTGAAAGTAGAACTCTAATGATGAGATTGTGATTACTGCTATAGATATTGAACTATAAGTTATGGACTTGTTTCCACTCTGTGAGCACCTTGACGACAAGGTTCGAGAGATTTTTCACTATGAGGAACATTAAAGCTCAAAGAGAAAAAGGCTATATAGTTAAGTTGGGACTCGTGACTAATATGTCACATACGTATGGCGATGGACTACAAACATACAAGCATATCGAGATATGCTGGTAGATGCAAGATATAAATTGTGAAATATACCTGTTCCATCAGTTTCAATTTATTTAATCAATTATCAAAGCAAAATGCCTGATAAAGATAGGCGAAGGCTGAAGTGCATTATGAATATTTAAAGAACGAGGGTGATATGGTTTGATTAAATGATATTACTTTTGGTGGAGGAATAAAAATACGCTACAGGAATTATAAAAATTTATTTAGAATGAGATGATGATTTGAGATTTCGAGGATTCATATGTTAGTAAAGACTTTGGAAATGAAGCCATGAGATTTGGCATTTGGAGTAAATTTGAGGAATTTTAAGTTAGATACGTTGTATGCAGTTGATGATGAATAAATCAGTTATGGATTAAAGAGATTGATTAAGATTTCAAAGATATATATATATATATATATATACAAGAATATCGTTAATTATTAAAATGCTTTGTGGTGGTATAAGTTGAAAATTATTTAGTGAGCACTTGATCATGAAAATATCAGAGATTTAATTTTGAGAATATGGTCACTAATGGTTATTAGGTTTAAATTGCTCATGATGTTAAATATATTTGAAATAAATAAAGCAAGTCTTGATCCTTACGTATTATGAAATATTAGAATGGAAATGGTATGGAAGTGTGTAAACTGAAATAAAGATTGGTTGACGAGTTAGACCGATAATCAATGGTTGAGTAAATGTTCAAATGTTGGAAGGTTTGATAAAAAATCAAGGTAGAGGAATTGCGGATGGGTATGTAGATATGCATGATCGACAATTTAAGAATGATTCGATGAAAGTGAAACTGGGATTAATGATGCGTTTAATATCTATCTATAAGAGGAAGAATAGTACTGATTTAATTTAAGAAGTGTGGTACTTACAATTAAATGTGATTGGATATTGTTTAGTTTTCTATAAAGATTGGAGATTGATGTAATTCATAAGATTGAAATCTTATATAGGGAATGTCGAACGAAAGTGATATAGAGGAATAGTAAAATTTTGAGTATTCATAGTACATTAATTTGAATTCGAGGACGAATTTATTTTTAAGTGGGGGAGGATTGTAACACCCCGTATTCTTATTTGACACAAATAAGACTTTATTGATCAAAGGAATGATCAATTAATGTGAATTGACGTGCTAAAGAATGCTTAAGAATAAATTGTTTCACACGCGCAGAACCCACAATTAAATAATAATATTTTTGTCGGAGATAAATTAGTGAGTTAAAGGATGATTCGGAGGTAAATCGACACATAATAATGTGTTTCGAGACTAAAGAAGGCAAGTAAAAATTTTTGAAATAAAATAATATTTTATTCAATAAAATAATATTAAAATATTAATATTTATTATATTGTCGAAATTAGTCATCAAAAACAGAATATGACTAATTTAAGTGGGGGAGAAGAAGTAAGAATGAATTTTTGGAAGGAAATGCCATAAGTGAGATCGCGCGATTTTTATTAAATCGAGTTAACGCGGTAAGTAGATATTTAAATATTGTGGTGACATCACGTTGGAATGCGATCTCAATATTTTGATTATATATATATGAAGGAAGAAGAATAGAAGGAAATTGAAATTTAATAAGTGTTGATATGAATTAAAAATATTAGACTTAATTTTTGGAGAGCAAAGTATTGAAAAACTCAGAAATTTTCTTATACATGCTTGAGTATTTTGGCCATATCTCAAGCTACAAAACTCTAATTGCTAAAATTCTTGAACCATTGGAAAGCTAAGAGATAGAGATACAACTTTGATGAAGATCACTTTGCCCAGTTATATCTCTACCATAGAGAAAATCACATTGGAAAGTGGTTGGATGTGATTATATCGGGAACGAAAATTGTAAGGATTGAGAATTAAATTTTTGAGTCCCTTATTACACTTTTAAGCCTAATTAAATTCTAGGTTAATTAAAGGCTTAAATGAATATTTAGAGGATGAATTGGACAATAAATTTATGAAATTGAGTGTTGAAAATTCAAATGAATTCTTTGTATGTGCATGAGGACAAAATGAAGGAAAAAACAAAAAAAAAATGAGCTTGAAGAATCGGTCAAAAATGGGGGCAATAAAAGAAAAACAAAACAAAAGACAAGAAAAAGAAATTAGAGAAAGAAAAGTGGGGGCTGGCCATTGAATAAATGAAAGAAGAAAGAAGAGCTAAAGGACAAGGAAATAAAAAAAGACAAGGCAAAGAAGAAAAAGAAAAGAAAGAGAGAAATCTGGAAAGCTCTGGTGGAAGAAGAAAAAAATAATAGAAAATAGTTGGGCATGGCCCAATAGAAAATAAAAGTGGGTATGGCCCAATAGAGAAAGAATAAATGGGCTTAGCCCAAGTGAGAAAAGAATTTGAGAAGCCCATGGAAGGGGGCCCAAAGACCAAGAAGAAATGGACAAGGTCTAATGGTAAGATTAGTACAATATTCCAAAATTTTATAGTGATTTAATGTTTTGTATATTTTGATAAAAATACATTCAAGTGTTTAAGGAATTTTAATTAAATTATTATTCATACAAATGTATGATTAAGTAATTATGTTGAAATTAAATTATTGCTAGGAAAGTCATCGCGGAGGCGTGTTAGACGAAATAGGCGACCGACAACTAAAAATAACTAGATATGTATATGAGTCAATAGTGAAGTAAAATCCCACTATTATGAGGTGAGTAGAGGGTGTCAATTCTAAATATTCCGTATATAGATATGCTTCTACATGTATTTTACGTGCAATGCAATTTTTACGAAAATCATGTGTTGAATAAATTTTAAGGAATTGTGAGTGCAAATTATTTTAAAAATCATTTAAATATATATATATATATATTATACATAAAGTATTTTGAATCGGGAAATAAGCGTTTTGAAATGATTTGCATCAAAAAGAAAAATGTGCCTTAATGTTTGTGTGATGTGCATTTCATGAAATTTTTAAATATTCACCATATTAGTTTGATAGAAAATATCATGCAAATGTTTACAACGAACATGTTGTGAGACGAGAATTTTAACATGACACGGGGATTGAAAATTTGAAAAAGATTTAAAATATCCCTTTAAAAAAGATCATTTTGAAATCGAATAATGATTTTAGAAAAATTGAATAATTTGAGAATACATATTTGTGTTATATAAATTATGCTTTGAAATTTATGGCTTATGATGGTGTGATGGCATGATTGGCTAATTGGCATTTGTATTAAAATTTCTTGAACTGCTGTTTGCCATGTTGGCTAATTAATATTAAAAATTGCCATTTCATGCTATTAAATTTTATTGAGTTGTTAACGTCAGAGCATAAGGGAAATTGAGGCGACCTATAACCCTTGATAGATGCTCTAATCGATCAATTAGTATGGTGGGTTTAGTCACTGCATTGGCGGGTTTTCGTGGACCAACCTATTAGAGGGGCACGGTAATCTCGTTATATTATACCTCGGTATGAGAGGCGTAGAGAGTAACTCCTGAGGTATGGTTAGAGCACATCACGCCGAACCACCACGTGATGGTGAACTCCGCTAACACCAAGGAACGACTGCGTTTTCTAAGATAAAAAAAATGGTTTTATGCATATATGATTTTTCACAACCTTGGCGGATTCGGTTTGATGCCCTGGCGTAAGGTATCACCGAATATGAGTTTTTGGCATGAGCCAAGTTTTTAGAAGTCATAAGCCTTGCTATTTATTTTGACAAAGTATATCTGTTTCATATGGATTGAATTATGTTTTGACATTTTGAATTATGTTTCTTAGCATGGTGAGAAATGAAATTAAATGATTTTCACAGCTCCTCGATTTGTTTTACGTAAAGTGAATCCGCGATTTCTCGCTTATAGGCTAGTCATGTTTTGTATATAATTTTAAATTATATTTAACTTCATGAGAGCTAACTCTATTTTATTGGTTTGATTCGAAAAATGGTTATAAGGCACAAAACCTTGTTTGGATAAATTGTTTTATGGTCCTGTATTTTATATTCAAATGATCTACCGTTTGCTTGTTTCCTATCTACTCCCTATTCACTGAGTCGATGATATTTGCTGAATAGGTGATATTCACTGAGTCTATGAGACTCACACCTTATTTATTCCATTTTTGTAGACATGAATCGTCTTAACATGTAATCATCGGCGAGTTGAGTTTCTTGTGCATTGGTAAAGGCATCTCCTAGCAATTTATTCTAAGTCGCTCTGCTGTGTAGAGATTAATGTTAAAGGTCAAAACGAAATACTTTATTTATTAAGTTGTAAATCAAATTTTAAATTTTTATATAAGCATTAGTTTGAAAATTATAGATTTTGGTGTATATATATATTTGTAGAAAAAAAAAGTTTGTACTGATTTTTATATTTATGACTTAATTCAATATATAAAAGTTTTATTATCATATGGAGGTTGAATGTAATGGTTTAAAAAGCGATTTGGGATAGGCTTGTTCCAGACTTGGTGGGTTTTTCCCAGAAGTTTCGGACGCCGGTAGTGACTGGAGAGGGGTCGCTACACTTTCACTAGACTCGACATATCATATGTTGTCCAATGCTTGTCACAGATTATGGATAAACCCAATGATAGGGTTTTTAAGTATTTGAAGAAGGCACCAAGATAAGGTATACTATTGGCATCTTATTCTAATTTGCATTTTAAGGTGTACACTGACAATGATTGAGTTGGTTGTCAAACTCTAAAAGGTCCATTACAGGTTTGGTGCACTTATAAGAGATTTTTTTGTCAACTAGAAATCCAAAAAACAATTTGTAGTGGCAATGAGTTCCGTAAAAGTCAAATATAAGACCATGGTTATAGTCTCTTGTGAAATTGTATAGATTCAATCTCTACTTGTAGATTTTGATGTTACACATCAAAGATCAATCGACTTTTATTATGACAATCAATTTGCTTTCCATATATGTAAAAATCCTATCTTTCATGAAAGGATTAAACATATAGAAATAGATTGTTGTTTTATTAAAGATGAAGCTTTAGAACGAATCATCATTCTAAAACATGTTTTTACAAGAATCAATTGGCACACATGTTCACAAAAGCATTGCAACTTATACAGTTCTACCATTTGATAGGCAAGATAAGCATTATGGACATTCATGCTTCTCTTGAGGGAAAGTGTGAAGAATTAAACTGGGGAAAAAATGATAGCTTTGTAAATACTTATAAACGCTATTATTAAAATTGTGTAAATTAAGAATAAACCCTAATTTATTATTTGATACTATAAGTACTACATTGATGTTTCATCTTTAGAACTTTCAAGTGGCTTCAATGATGGTAGAGAATGCAAAACTCAAGAGGGGTTTGTTGCAATGGTAGGTGATATAAGGTTACGTGGGCTTTTGTCATGAAGAAAAGTCAAGTAAGGTAATTTTGGCAAAAGATAATAGTTGTGTTGAAGGTGGGAGGTTAAATTATAGTATGGCGTGAACCTTTTTTAAACTGTTCGGTAAAATGACAATCACGTGATTTTCACATGATTTCTTTACTTATCTTATTAATGTGCTATACATGTGTTCTTGTTTCATTTTATTTCTAGTTGCTTTTTATTTCGTTTGACTATTAGCCTCAATTGATGTAATGGCCACGCAACTTATTTCCTTTTGTTTAGCAATGCACCAGACAACTTGTGTGTGGTCCATTTCAAATCATTTTGTATTTGCTCTGGTATTTTAAAATCAGCTATTTTAGCCGTTGTGAATATGAATTTCTAGCTTTTATTACCTGAGTCTTCTTTTTTGTCTTGTTTTGCTTTTGCTTATCAGTGTTGATTCTTAAGGATTATTATTTTTTCTTTTAAAAGTAAACATGGTATCAGAGCATTACTTGGATCTTGTGGGACTATAAGGAATTTTTTCTTCAGTGGTAATTGCTTTTTTTTTTTTCTCAACTTTTAAACTTTCTGTTTTAAATGGCTTCTTCTAGCCTCAATGTCACTGCTCCTTCCATTTTTTCTAAGCAAAATGATCAAATTTGGGCGATTAAGATGGAGGCTTATTTAAAAGCTTATGACTTGTGAAAGATCGTTGATGCTGGAGGTGATCCCCTCATTTCAAGAGTCGCCAACCTAACCATTGCTCAATTGAGACAGCATCACGAGAAAGTAGCAAAAAGGTACAAAGCCATTTCTATTCTACATTCTGCAATCTTATATTCTATATTTACAAGAAGTATGAATTGTAAATTACCAAAGAAGGTTTAAGATAAGATAAAGGTAGAGGTTTTTTAGAATGATAGGACAAGACAATTTCAGGCTTTAAACGTTTGGAAAAAGTTTGAAACTTTGAAAATGGGTGATGAAAAGATAATTCAAGATTATTTAGATAAGGTCCACAAGATTGTGAATTGTTTAAGGCTTTTGGTGAAGACTTATATGAGAAAAGAATAATGAATAAATTTTTAGTAAGTCTTCCAAAGAAGTATAAGTCAAAAATTTCATCTCTACAAGATTCTAGAGATTTAGGATCAATTTCTGTAAATGAGTTTATGGATATTTTACAAGCTGAAGAATAGAAAAAGAGATTGAGGTAGGAAAATGTTATTGAAGGTGCCTTGATGGCTAGAAATGCAGATTATCAACACAGCAATGGGTATAACAAAAAGTCTAGGAATGAAAGAAAGAACAAAAGAAAGGCAACTAGAGAGAAGAATTAAGGAAATTAAAAAAAGACTTGTTCACCTAGCTCATAGTACAAGAAAACCAATCATATTGAGAAGTTTTGCTAGTATAAGGCTGATGTCAAATATATAACTTATAACTAATAAGGTCATGAGGAAAAAGTTTATAAGAATCAAAGAACTAAAAAGCTATTGTTGAAAGAAATGATGTAAAGCATAGAGGACTTGGCATGTCTTTAGATAGAGTTATTTGGCGGATTATGAAAATGTTATGACAACTATTTTAGGGTAATTTGTTACGGCAATGGCAATGGAAAGGAGACATAGATATTGTTATACACTGAGGATTCTGCTTTGAAAAAAAGCTTCCCGATCCTTCAAAGATTATTTACTAGTCTAAGCCATTAAGTGGTGAGCTAAAGTTAAATGTCAATGACAGTTCAAAAGACAATTATCAGAACGCTGCTGGTGGAGATGTTTTGAGGGACTATACAAGTAATCTCATTTTGGGTTTTTCTGAAAACTTTGGTTCACAAAATTCTTTGCAAGCGGAACTAATGGCATTTCATAGAGGATTGTGATTATGCATTGAACAAAATGTGTCACGGCTATGGATAGAGATGGATGCAAAGGTAGCTATACACATGATACAGGAAAATCATAAAAGCTCATACAAAATTCGTTATTTGTTAGAGTCTATAAGAAAATGTTTGCAGGTCATGTCTTTTTGCATATCACATATTCACAGGGAAGGGAACCAAACTACTGATTACTTGTCAAATTGCGGGCATAATCATCAAAATCTTTATTTCTTTTCACAAGTGCAAGGTCAACTTAGAAGCATCTTGAGATTAGACAAAGCAAATTTACCATATGTAAGATTTAAATAAATGTAAAGGAGTAGTACTCCTAATTTATTATTATTATTTTTATTTTTATTTTGTTATTTTTTTAGAATCTGGTTACATGGAAATGGTTCAATTTTTTGTTTGTATGCATAAATATGCACATAAAATGGAACTATTCAGACTAGGTATTTCTCAAAATTCTTCTTAAACTCATGTAATTCTGGAGGTTCGGTTTATGTCGCCCTCCCATATGTACTTAATTTTTTCGATTATTAATAAAACAATTACAAGGTAGCTGGGCCCTGCAAGAACTTTCAGCTTTAAAAAAAAAAAGCTATTGTTGTTAAGTAGAAGGATTAGGTGGAAGATGAAGTTTTTTTCACTATTAAGAAGGTTGATTTTGATAAAAAGAAAAACACTTAGTTGATAGATAGTGGCTACTCAAAGCATTTAGCTGGTTACAAGCAGAGTTTTGTAACTCTTGATGGCAGCTTTAGAACTAAGATAGAAATTGGCAATGGAGATTTCCTATTTATCTTTAGAGTTGGTACAATAGGAATGCAAACACTTGATGGTTTGAAGTCAATTTCAAACATTTTTTATGCACTTGATGTTAGTCAAAACCTACTCAATGTAAGGCAGCTGATGGATGATGATTATGAATTAGCATTCAAGGATAAGGCATGGACAATTAAAGATCCTACTAAAATTAAGCTAATAATAGTAGGGATGAGGAACAAATATTTTCTTCTAGATTGGATGAAAGTTAATCATTTTGCTTACAAGTGCACTATGACTGATAATGACCTTTGGCATAAAAGATTTGGTCATGTGAACTAGGTTCACTTAAATTAATGAGCACAAATAAGATGGTAGTTTGTTTGCCAATGATTTCAAGTTGTAACAATGTATGTGACATTTGTTAATTTAGCAAGCACAAACGTTCACCATTTCCCAAAGTCAAAAGATGGAAGGCTACACAAAAGTTATAGTTGATGTATACTGATCTTGGAGGCTCCTTGAAAACTTCATCTCTAAATAAAAGTAGTATTATTTACTATTTATTTATGACTATACAAGGTTTAGCTGGTTTTATTTTCTCAAAGTGAAATCTAATGCTTTGAAAGTGTTTATTAAATATAAAGCACTAGTAAAAGATCATATGAACATGACCATTAAAATGTTAAGGAGTGAAAATGGTATTGAATACATAGATAAAGAGTTTAAAAGTTACTTGAGCAAGTTTGGTATTATACATCAATTAACAGTATGTTATAACTCTTAATAGAATGGTGTTTCTAAAATAAAAAACAAAACCGTATTGGAGATGGCAAGGTGTTTACTTTTTGAGAAAAGTTTGTCAAAAACACTATAGGCAGAAACTGTGAACACAACCAAGTATTTGCTAAACTTAGCTCTAACAAAAGCCCTGGTAAGTAAGATTCTTTATGAAGCTTGGTATGATTTGAAACCTTTAATTATTCATCGAAAAATATTTGGATGCATATGTTATGCAAAGATACTAGATGTTAAGAGAATAAAGCTGGACAAAAATCTATTATTGCAATTCACTTGGGGTATGGTGAGGTTTCTAAGGTATATAGATTGTTGAAAGTCACGATAATGAAGTTCTTTGCTAAAAGGGATGTTTTTTATGAAAGCATGAAGTGGAATTGGGGCACTAAAGTTGTAGAAAGTTCACACAATCAACACATTGTGACAGATTACATATCAGAACATAAAAATGAACTAAAGTCAAATGACGATGATGATGAACCTCTTGTGAAAGGGACAAAATCTTTGGAAGACATTTATTCAAGGTGTTATGTTGCTATCTTTGAACCAAGTTCATATGTAAAAGTTGATGTAAATGAGCATTATAAGCAAGCTATGAAGACTAAGATGGTGAAGATTAAGAAAAATAATACCTAATGTTTGGTTGACAGACTTAAAAATCAAAACGTAATAGGAGTTAAATGGGTTTACAGAAAAAAACTTAACTCATATGAAACTATCAATAAATACATGTCTAGATTTGTTGTGAAGTTCTTTGTAGACACCTATTCTTCCAATAAAATATATATTAACCAAAATAAATAAATAAATAATTAAATAACAAATAATAAAATTAAAAAAGAAAAAAAAAGTAAAAAAAGAGAAAGCAAGGAAAAAACTGAGCGTGTGCTCAGCCCCTTTCTCCAATTCATCATTACAATAGCCGGATTTGGGGGAGGAATTGTCATTTCCAGCAACCAGCCCCTTCATTTTGTGCCAGAGCCTAGTGACATGATTTCACCTCTGGATTGTCCAAATCTTTGGACAATCCAACTTTTAAAAAGGGAGGTAGATTCAATAACATAGGAAGGGAGATTTTGAAAAATCAGATAGGCAAACCATTTGGCAACCAAAAAAAATTAGATCAAAAAAAGAACCAAAAAACCAAATCCATCAACAAAAAAAAATCCCATTCTCAAAACCAAAAAACCACAAAATCAATCACCCAAAGCAAAAAAAAAAAAAAAAACCCCCCTAAACTACCAGTAGACTACCTTAGCCACAATAAAAAAATCAAACATCACAACAAACACAACACAAAAACAAAAAAAAAAAACCTGTCATATTTGAAAAATAGATGAGAGGTGGGTTTGGGTATAAAGGAAAGAGTTGATTTTTTAAGGTAAGGTGAGAATCGGAGGGGACATTGGCGGTAAGGGAGGACGCTGGCGAAGAGAAAATGGGAAACAAAAAAAGAGAGAAGAAGAAAAGAAAAAGGAAAGAAGAAGAAGAGAGAAGACACTAGTGGTAAAGGGAGGACGCTAACGGCTAGAGGAAAAAAAGGGAGAGAGAGAGAGAGAGAAATGATGATGAAGGTGAGAGAAAAGAAGAAATAGGCAGTTGAATGTTTAGAGAGAAGTGAGAGGGTGGCTGTGGCTAGAGAGAGAAAAAGAAAGAAGAAAATGAAGAGAGAGAAGAAAAAAAGAGTTTTTATACCTAGGGTTGGTAGCTATTAAACGGTGTAGTTTTGAAAGATAGAGAAATTACCGTATAAGCATCAAACGCACCGTTTGGTGTGAAGCACACTAGGTTGAAGGGATAGGCTTGGGGCGCTCCTGCGTGGGTCAATTTTCTTGGGTCACTACTTAAGCCCAAGTCAGATAAAGACTTTATTTGCCTATATAGATCTGTTGTGGCTTGGGCTGATCCATTTTGTTTGTTCTTAGGATTATTGTATAATTGTGTAGGATTGGGTTCAAATTATTTTAGCATAATATTCTAAAAAAATCACTAGGTAATATTTTTAGAATTAGGAAATTAATGTAAATAGAAAAATATGTAAATAATAATAGCAAATAGATAATAAAGTAAAATATATATATTTTTAAAAAATGTTTAGTTGTAGAAAGGATTTGAATTTAGGACAATATTTATCTAAACTATAAACCTTGGCAAATGAAACATACATATAAAACAAAAAATAAATGTCTAAATAAAGTATAGTTATAGTAATGGATTTAGTTTATTTAGAGAAATAAATAATAAAAAAGGAAAAAAGGATAAAAAGAAAAAAGACATGGGAGTAAGCAAATGATTAATAAAAATAAGAAAATAAATAAACAAGTAAAATAAAAATGTATAAAAGTGTGATAATAAAATAAAAGAAAAGGTAAATGTTTGTTTGTCAACAAGGGTTAAAATGATAAGATAAAAATATATTAATTATAATAGTAAAATCTATGTCTTAAGCCAATATAATAGTAAAAAAAGTATAGAAAATTGAGATTTAAATATTAACCACGAGAATAATGTATAGGTAATACCAATGATGGGATGTCCATTCGAAATGCGAGAAGTCGTAATTCCGAGTGAATGTCCTTAGGTTAGGCATTTCGATTAGGACCCCATTAGTATGATAGGAGGGTCTTAATTTGAAATTTTGATGTTCCTAATTTTAATAAATAAAAAAACTACATATGTTTAATCACCAATTAATCATAATATACAAACAAAAGAAATAAGGAATTGATGGTAACAATGAATTTGTTAATCATAATAATACAAAAAAACGGATAAAATACATATGCATAAATAACAATGATTATGGATAATAAAAAAATATTTGATCTAAAATTATGATCTTTGGGAAGTTTCATATAGTAAAATAAATAAGTACCTACATAGTAAAATATATGACAAAATAGAAATGGTTATAAAAACAATAAATAGATGTAAAATATTTGTTCATGATAAATAAGCACCAAGAAAAGTAGTAAATAAGAAACGAACATTGAATTTATGAGTGTGTCACACACCATTGTTGCATTGTTAAATGTCATGGCATATAGACATATTCTATATACAAGTATAAGCCCCGATGATAAGACTTTTTGAGGAAGCTTGTGAAGGCGAGTTTCATCGGTAAACTCCCTAGGTGAAAAGATACCTCCGAGCTTCACCAGTATGATGGGAGGGTTCAGAGAAATATATTTAATAAAAGGCTTTTACCCATACTAGGATTTTGCAGTCATGCAAACACTGTTTTTACTCACAAACGATTATACCAATGATAGGATTCACCTAGTAAACTTGCGAAGGCGAGCTTCTTAGGTGTTTCCTTAGGTAAAAGAATATTCTCAGATTCTACCAGTATTATGGGCAGATTTGAAAAGTACGCTCAATAAAAGGTTTTCGTTTGACATTATCTCGATTTTATGCCATGCATCTCACAATTGCATCACATGTACATCAAACTCGCAAAGTTTTGAAACTTGATTAATTAAATAAAAGATAAACTGAACAAATAATAATAAAGGAAACGTAAGACAAAATTAATAGGTTAGGATAATAAATGATTAAGTGGTATCATTCGTAGAATGGGTGTCACAAGGGTACTAATCCTTCCCTGTGCGTAATCGTACTCCCGAACCCAGCTCTAAAAATTTACATAGACCTATTTATCGTTCTTTCGACAAACTTGAGATTAATTTAGGATTTCATCGAATAGAACAAATTTATTAGGTGGCCAATCACACCTAGGTAAAAAAGATTAATGGTGACTCCCCAAGTTAATTACGTCTAGCAGTCGGGTTCTAGACCCGCACGTAACGACAACTTGGCAACTCCACTGGGGAAGCTAGAGAGTCGAGCCATAATTAATCATAGGTTATCCTAAAGCCTTAAATAATGTAGTGTTTCCTTTAAATTTAAGCATTTGTTTTATGCATTATGATTTTGTACATTATTTGTTTTATGATCATTATTTTATTACTTTTTTTAAAATTGTGGAGAATTTAGGATAGAGGGACGTGAGATTGTCCGTTAAAAGTTGGTATGTTCCTTCACACACACGACATATGTTACATTCATGCATAAGCCTTCTACCAGGGCTTTGTCTTTTATTATGATGGAGTTTAGTAGCTACGCTCTCGTGAGGTGATAACCTCCGTACGGGATAGTGAACATTCCCACTCAAATTGAACCTAGTCCGTTCGAAGCCTATAATGGGTGAAGACTGGGGTGCCTTACTAGTCCAAGTGGACGACAATGAGGAACAATTTGGGAACTTTTAACCTCATTCAAAACCAAACTCAACATATAGAAAGCCATGAGGAGCCATCCCATAAGTAAAACTTTACCGAACTTGTCATGAGAAGTACACTCTAATTTAGGACACATGAAGGAACAAATCTGTCCTAATAGCTTTTTTCGATAGAATAAAAATAACACGTGTTAAAGTGATTTTTTTTTAAAAAAAGAAAAAAGAAAAAAAAAACAAAGAATTTCTTTCTTCCTCTATCTTAAAAAAAAAAAAAGCAAGATTTTTTACGTTCATTATTTTTTGAATACTTTTTTCTTTACTTCTGCTTTAAATATCTCAAAAGAATAGCTTTTTCTATTCTCTCCTAAAAATAAAAGATAAACATGAAAAAGAGAGATGATTTTTTTTTCTTTTGTGGAAAAAAGCAAAAAAAAACAAAAATATAAAGAAAGAAAAAAGAGAGGTATTTCTTTTAAATGAGGTCTTCTCAAAAAAAAAAAAAGCAAAAAAGGTCTTCAGTTCCATTTGTCTAAGGGAAAAAAAAAGAAGGAAAAAAAGAAAAGCTCATTCTCTTACAAAAATAAATGAGGAAGGTAAAAGGAGAAAATGATGTTTCTTGAGAAATAAAAAAAAAGAAAAAGAAAATGGTTCTCCATTTAAGCAGCAAGAAGAGAGGACGAAAAAAGGTTTTTTTATTTCTTCCATTTTTTTTCAAAAACCAAAAAAAAAGAGGGATTTTAGTTTTAAATAAAATTTTCTACCTTTCACTATTTATGATTTCCAATAATGTGGTCCTCCATTTTTTTTCACATCATCCAAGCATCAAGGCATCATAGCATTTCATGCATACATGCAAATATCATACTTTCATCTACATGCAATCATTCCATGTTTGTTCCAATAAAGAAAAGCCCTACAGTGTTGTTAGTTTTGCAGGAAAGAAAATAAATTCTTTTTTGAAAAATTTTTAGTAAAATTTCTTTTTCTTAATTTATTTTGGTTTGGGTTGAAAGGATTGAACAATATGGAACATCAATTGGAAGAAAGGATAAAGGCATTGGAATGCAATCAAGAAGAATTTGGACATGACCTTCGAGAAATCAAAGGACAAATGGCCAAATTGATGAAAAGGGTTGAACGTCTCAGTGAAGCCAAAGAAAAGCACCCTCAAGAATCCCCATCACTTCAAATCGAACCACACCAAAAGCAATCACTGAATAAAAAGCAATTTGTCCTTGATAAATCCAACACAGTGCTCAGTGGCTTAAGTAAAAATCAAAGTTTGGAAAAAGTTGTAAAAGGGATGAATGTGTTGAATATGCAAATGATTGAGTTGAAAAGTTATTTTGGTTTGGGTTGAAAGGATTGAGCAATATAGAACATCAATTGGAAGAAAATATAAAGGCATTGGAATGTAATCAAGAAGAATTTGGACATGACCTTCGAGAAATCAAAGGACAAATGGCCAAATTGATGGAAATGGTTGAACGTCTCAGTGAAGCCAAAGAAAAGCACCCTCAAGAATCCCCATCACTTCAAATCGAACCACACCAAAAGCAATCACTGAATAAAAAGCAATTTGTCCTTGATAAATCCAACACAGTGCTCAGTGGCTCAAGTAAAGATCAAAGTTTGAAAAAAGTTGTAAAAGAGATGAATGAGTTGAATATGCAAATGATTGAGTTGAAAAGTTTCATGACCAAGATGGGATCTCTAGATGCGGCACAACCCTCGAATAATGGGTTACAACCAAGGGCATATTCTCAACCCATCACTTTTCAACCCATAAGAATCAATTTGCAGCCAAATTCATACTTTTGTCCAAGCACTTTTCGACCTCCTTTTCAACAAGCCTTCCAAAGCCACCCACAAGCACAATTATCAGTCCCTCCTACTCCTAGCTTAAGCACCCCTCAAAAACAGCCCAAAAAGCAAAAACAATTTGATCTTGCACCTGATATCTACAAAGAACTCTTTTATCAATTAGTTCATGACCATCTTATTGTCCTCGTGCTTTTGAAATCCTTACGACTTCCATACCTAAAGTGGTTCAAGTCAGATGCAAGATGTGATTATCATGGCGGAGCTATGGGACATCCCATTGAAGATTGTGATTCCTTCAAGTATCAAGTGCAAACATTAATAGATGTCAAATGGTTCGATCCAACAAAGATGATGGGGCATGGTTTTAGAGAGCATAATTAAGTGTCAAGATGAAAGGAGGATTGACTGTGCTGATTTTTAGAAAAGTTTTTGTTAAGACCTTAAGACATTTTAACATTTGACTTTTTTTGAATCTTGTAAGAATAAGTTCATGTTTGTGAAGAATTATGTTGACTTTTGAAGTCTCGTTCAACATTTTCCTAAATGTTGTTATATATATATATAAACAAAACAAAAAAAAACCACAAAAAATGAGAAAAAGAGTTTGTTTGAAATGTAATCATGTTGGTGCATTATTCATATTTCAGTGTCTTTGTGCTTAAACTCATTCATCATACATTCAATCATCCTATCATGCACTCAAACATCTTTTGAATTGGACACACATGCATGCATCATTCATCTTCCTTTGTTGCAAGTAACATCATTGGACCTTACTACATTCCATGAAAGAAGAAGCAAGATAGTTGTTGATTTTCATGCATAAAAAAGTTCTTTCTAATTATATATTGAAGAAAAGAAAAAACTTGAGGGAGCCCACTTACAATTGGCATAATATAGGGGCTCAAGCTAGAATTTTGGGTGATAAATAATCAAATTTGATAGACAAGATGGAGCAAACCCAAGAAGAGATGAGAAAACAATTGGCAAAGTTAATGGAGAAAGTGAATGTCGATGAAAGGAGGAGGACTGTTGAAGGATCTTCAAATTTTCAAGGATTAAGCTAGTCGTCAACACAAAGGCAAGCTATGCAAGTTCCAAGGGCAAATCTTTCTACCCAAGTTCTTACACTTGTCTTGAATGACTTTAAGGAATAAGAAAAATAGAAAGTGGACATATCAAGATCGAGAAAGAAATCAAGAATGCAACAAAAGTATGATCTTTTA
Source organism: Theobroma grandiflorum (assembly GCA_036013995.1). Lineage (NCBI taxonomy): Eukaryota > Viridiplantae > Streptophyta > Magnoliopsida > Malvales > Malvaceae > Theobroma > Theobroma grandiflorum. The sequence continues at coordinate 16,186,047 of CP142126.1, forward strand.
GAAGAGTGCTTTAAATCTATAGAGGGAACGGATCTCTATGATTCTATTAAGACAAAAGAGTTAAGTTTGGTGCCTAATGTGGTTATTCCACCCAAGTTTAAGGTCCCGGAGTTTGAAAAGTATGATGGAACTAAATGCTCTAAGGCACATTTGATCATGTATTGCAACAAGATGGCTCCATATGTCCATGATGAGAAATTGCTCATTCATTTTTTTTTAAATAGTTTAAAGGGAGCTATGGTTACATGGTACTTCAAGTTGAAAAAAGATTGTATTTGCACATGGAGAGATTTGGCCATAGCATTTTTGGGACAATACATGCATAGGTTAGAAGTAATTCCTGATCGAATAACCCTCCAAAACATGGAAAGAAACCCTTATGATAGTGTAGACACCCATTTTAAAAAATAATAATAAAATAAAATAAAACAAACAAACAAATAAAAAAATAAAAAAAATAAAAAAAATAAAAAAAACTAAAAAAAGGGAGAAGGAGATCGGGAGGGGATTGAGCGTACACTCAACCATCCCTCTCTTGGTCAACCTTGTCAGTACAGGGATGGAGCTCCGGCTACCAACTCTTTGGTGCTAGAGCTCTCATTCTGAGGTTGTCCAAAATTTTGGACAACCCAGTTTTAAAACAAGTGGGCAAGATCATTCAAAGAAAGAAGAAAAACAGGCAACAAAATAGAGCAAAAATTTTCCAAATCGAAAACCAAAAAAATCGTTCAAAAACCAAACAACAAGACCAAAAAGAAAAAAAAGCCAAAAAAGTAACCTAAAAAAATCAACAAAAAAATCCCTAAATTCCTCTAACAACCGGTAGGATACCCAAAGAAATCAAAAAACAAACCCTAAAACCTAGCAGCCAGGAACCACATATAGCAAATAAAAATCAAATCAGAAAATCAAAAGAGGGTCACCGTGAGAGGTCAGTGGAAAAGGGAGGCCGATCGATAAAGGAGATCAGCGAGGGAGAAGAGATCGAGAGCTGGGTCCGATCGGTGGTGACTGTGAGACTGAGCGACGATGGTGGAAAGGAGAAGAGAGAGGCAAGGCAGCACCGGTGGGGAAGGTTGCGGTTTAGAGAGAAGGCAGAGAGATCTGCCCTAAAGAGAGAAAGGGAAAGGTGAAAGTGTAAAGGGAAGAAAAAAAAGGGCTTTTATACCAGATTGAAAAAAACAAAACGACGTCGTTTTGGTGGAGTGGGAAAATTGAAAAGACTAAAGCTTAAACGGTGTCGTTTGATGTGGCTGCACCAGCACCAAAACGGTGCGTTTCGCGCATAGCATCTTGGGCTTTGGGACATATCAAGCTTAGTTCTTCCGTGGGCTTGTGAAACTGGGCCAATCTTAGCCCAATAAGGTATAATTCCTTTCCTTTTAATTTGGGCTTGTTTTAATTAAATTGGATCCAATTGTTTTTCTAATTAAAATGTGATTTTAGTTTAAATTTGAGTATTATAGGAACAGGTTATATATGTCTATTTAACCATTAAGAAGTTAAAAAATAAATGAAATAAATAAAAATATATATAGTAATGAAAATAAAAATAAAAAAATAATAAATGATAAAATAAAATTAAAAAATAAAATAAAATAGAAGAAACAAATAAATATAAAAGCAATTATAATAAAAAATGAAATGATTATTTTGAGTATCCGATGATGGAATTCAACCTAAAAGGGGTAAAGAGTTACCTCTTTTAGGTAGATTTTATAAGTGAGGAATACGAGACGAATTTTCACCGAAGCGTCGGGATAAATCCGAACTTTATATTCCGATATTCGTTACTCAAATAGTCAATATTGAAAATAGACATTAAAAAAATAAATTTTCATAATAAACTCAAACTAATATAATTAGTTAATTAGTTTAAATGAATATTACCGAATAAAGTTAATTTAACCATAAAAAAAACTTTAATTGTTTATTCGAGAAACTATATAATTAAGAAAATTACTAATCAATAATGTTAATTAAAGAATAAAGATTTAAATAGAAAACAAAAGATAAAAAAAATAAAAAAATAAAAAATAAAAATATAAATTCAAAAACATAATGAATGACAATGAATACAAATAATGTGATAAATTATCTTAAACTATTAACCACATAATTGGATGAATTACGAACCACTTAAGTCAATAAACACGTGCATATAGATATCATCATTTATCCTGTCATAGCATGCCACGTTTATCTTGTAAGTGGGGCGAGAATTCCGATGATGGGATTTCTCTGAGGAACTTGTAGAGATGAGTTCTTTTGGAGATATCTCTAGGTGAGGAAAACATCGAGACTTCACCAAAGCGTTGGGATGGTCTTCGAATGATTTTCCAATAAAAGATTACCGACCCCATTATTTAAAATAAATAAATCATGACATCATTTTATACTTGCATCATGTGCATACGTAAAACCGAATAAAAGATCAACTCAATAAAAATTAGTTAATAAGCGAGGATTAAGGAAATATAACAATAAAATCAGAAATCAGGCCGTAACAGAATAACTTAAGATTAAATGGTACCGTTCGTGGAACGGGCATCACGAAGGTGCTAATCCTTCTTCGTGCGTAACTGCACTCCCGAACCCATCTTTGAAAAAACGTGGACCAGTTCTCGTTCTTTCGATAGACCTGAAATTAATTTAGGACTTCATCGATTAGAACCGAGTTAATAGGTGACCGATCGCACCTATAAAAGACGATTGGTGGCTACTCCTTATCCTTTTATTTTTGCCCATGTCTAGCAGACGGGTTTGTTGACTCCATTAGTTTTTGATGATAATAAAACATTCCCATGTCATTTGTGTCTAACATTTCTAACTAAGTGTGCAGGGGAAATAACTACAAAGAAATAATATTTCAATCTTCCTAATGAGCACTTGAAGATATGATTTTGATAAGGAACAAGGATAATCATTAGAAAAGAAGTCCCCTGGTGAAATAAGGAAGATCATTGGTAGAACAAAAGTCAAAGTGGAGAAATGAAAGGGTGAAGCTTGGTGAGAAACAGAATCAAGTTAGTCGACCAAGAAAATAAGGTTAGTTGACTAAGCGCTCGCTGGAATCTACGTTTGAAATAGAACCAACTTAGTCTACCAAGGAAAAAATTTTAGTCGACTAAGTGCTCTCTGTCTACTACATCCGCTAGGCCACTACAAGACAAGAAAACGGCTAGAATCTTCCTCAAACTGTTTCTAACGGTCATAAACGTCCCAGTAGCCATCAAACAAGCTTCTCCAACTATAAAAGGATCTTAAAATGCTAAAGAACCAATTTTTGGCTTCATTAACAAAGACTCCATCATATTCAAGCTAAGAAATAGTAGCAAACCTGAAAATTCTTTGTACTCTTCATTGAACCTCAACGTCTATTCTTTGTATTTGTAATTTACACTTAAACTTGTACCACATAGATCAATCGTGTGATCAGTAGGTACTTTCTTCTTTTTATCCTTGTATTCTTAGAGTGAGTGTTTCATTCTAAGTGTTTGCATCAAGCAAGGTTTGCTTGGATGCTTGTGGGTTCTAGTTTAGCTCGTGAAATCTAGAGATAGGTTGTGGCTGAGCCTTGGAAAACCACATTAGGGTTCTAGTTTAGCCCGTGAAAAACTAAAGTAAAGGTTGTGGTTGAGCCTTGGAAAACCACATTGGGGTTTTAGTTTAGCCCGGGAAAAACTAGTGATAGGTTGTGGTTGAGCCTTGGAAAACCACATTGGATTTTAGTTGATCTCGTGAAAAACTAGTGTAAAGGTTATGGCTAAGCCTTGGAAAAGCCATTGTAAAAACTTGATGGAAGCTTGTGAGATCCATCGTCTTAGTGTTTGATTTGAAAATCCTTGGTTGGATAATCAAAGTAGTGGATGTAGGTCTTGGACCGAACCACTATAAATACTTTGTCCATTACTTTCATTGATATACTTTTTCTGTTTTGAGATCAAGTCTCAATCCCACCAAAAGAGCCGAGTTAGTGTTATTCACCCCCCTCTAGCAACTATATTTGGGACCAACAATTGGTATCAGAGCTAGCTCTCTGCATACAAGGTCTAACACCCTTAGAGAGGATCCAAAATGGCTCTACAAAAATCAGTTGTAGCCGAGAGACAATCTACAAACAGACCACCTCTGTTTGATGGCTCTAATTACCCTTATTGGAGCACTAGGATGTCAATATACATTAGAGCCATAGATTATGAAATGTGAGATGTCATCACAGATGGTCCTTTTATTCCCTCAACTGTAAATGTGGTTACAAAGGAGTTGATGCCTAAGCCAAGGTCTGCATGGACTGAGGTTGAAACTAAGAAAGTGCAGACCAACTTTAAGGCAATCAACCTTTTGCATTGTGCCTTAACTCCCACTAAGTTCAACTAAGTCTCAAGCTATACAATAGCTAAGCAGGTGTGGGACAAGTTAAGAGTAATTCATGAAGGGACTTCTCAAGTTAAGGAGTCCAAAATTGCCCTCTTGACCCACAACTATGAGATGTTCAAAATAGAACCTGGTGAAGACATCACCAACATGTTTGATAGGTTCACAAACATTACAAATAAACTTAACCAACTAGGAAAAACTATCCCTGAACATGAGCTTGTAAAAAGACTTCTTAGGAGTCTACCTAAGTCTTGGAAGCCAAAGGTGACTACCATTCGAGAAGCCAAAGATTTGAACATCATCACACTCGATGAAATTTACGGGTCACTCCTCACACATGAGCTAGAGCTCAAGGAAGAAGAAGAAGAGGATAAAAGAAAGGCAAAAGAGAAAAAGAAAAAAAAGATAAAAAAAAGGCAAAAGAGAAGAAGAAGAACATAGCACTTAAAGCCAGCATCCTTAAAGAAGAGTTGGAAGAACTCTCATGCGATGATAATGATGAACTTGCATTTGTTGCAAGAAGATTGAGATAACTGATGGGAAGAAAAAATCAAAGATTTGCAAGAAAAATCTTTAAAAGGGATCAAGGTCCTTCATGGAAAAAAACAAGAATGAAAGCAATAACAAGGAAGAAGTGATTTGCTACGAATGCAAAAAACCAGGGCACTACAAATCCGAATGTCCATTGTTGAAGGAAAAAACTCCAAGGAAAAATAAAAAATCAAAAAAGGCAATGGTTGCTGTAGCCTGGTTAGATAGTGATTCAAGCACAGAATCTGATGAAGAAAGCTTAGAAGAAAGAGCAAACATTTGCCTGATGGCAAAGGATGATGAAACAGAGGTATGCTCATCAACTTGTGATATATCTATGAATGACTTGCAAGATGAGTATAATGAGTTATGTGATGAGTTTGAAAGCCTATTTTTAAAGTACAAAAATCTGAAGAAAGAGGCTACATCACTTGAGAAAGATTTGGAGAAAATAAAACTCGATTTCAACTCTGTTTTTGAACAAAGAAATTTACTTCAAACAGAACTGAAACACTCAAAAACAGATTTTGAGATCATGAAAGTAGAGCTGGAAAACAAAACTGATGCTTTACAAAAAGCTCTTGAGGAGAATACAGCTCTTAAGTGTTTAAACAATGATTCTTTAAAGAGACATTCATATAGTAAGAAGAATCACCATAAAGCATCATCTAGATGCTATTGTTGTGGAAAATATGGTCATTTATCATATGATTGTGTCAAAAACATCAATGTGCAGAAAACAAAAAAATTTGGGTACCAAAAGGTTATTTTATTGACATTAACACTCAATGACCCATCAAAGCATGGGTACTTATCAAGAAGAACTGAACCATATTTTTGTAAGTTGAGCTACACCTAAAGGAGACATGTTCAAAGGCTCAACACAAGAAAAAGCAGCCATGGTACATGGATAGTGGCTACTCTTTTGACATGACAGGGGATGAAATGCTATTTGCACAGCTAGACAAGAAAAAAGGGAGGCACCATATCCTTTGGAGATAATTCAAAAGGAAGAATTCAAGGAATAGGTACAGTTGGTAAGAACTCATGTACACAAATCAGTCATGTGTTATTTGTTCAAGGATTAAAGCATAATCTACTAAGCATAAGTCAGCTATGTGACAAAGGGTTTAAGGTTTGTTTTGATTCCAACAAATGTGAAGTAATAGACATAGGCACTAACAAGACTACCTTCATAGGAAATAGATTGCAAAACATGTATGTCATCTTTCTTGAAGATCTAGAAAAGGATAGTGAAATGTGCTTAGTAGCCAAGGCTAAAAATGATAGCTGGTTATGGCATAGGAGACTAGGACATGTTAATTTGAACACCATGTTGAAACTAATTAAGAAAGACCTAGTTGTTGGACTACCCAGCATTATATTTGAAAATGATAGAGTATGTGAAGCATGTCAGCTAGGAAAACAAGTCAGAACATCATTCAAAGCTAAGAATGTTGTATCAACATCGAAACCTCTTGAAATGCTTCATATTGACTTTTTTGGTCCAATTAACACCACAAGTCTAGGTGGTAAATCTTATGGGTTAGTGATTGTTGATGATTATTCAAGATTCACTTGGGTTTATTTCCTTGCTCACAAGAATGATGCATCATCAGCTTTCATAGGATATAGCAAGAAAGTTGAGAATGAAAGAGGTACATCCATTATTAGGATTAGGAGTGACCATGGAGGAGAATTTGAGAATGATGAGTTCAAGAAATATTGCAATGAAAAGGGGTTGGAACATAACTTTTCAGCACTTAGAACACCCCAGCAAAATGGAGTTGTGGAGAGAAAGAATAAAACATTTAAAGAGATGGCAAGAACTATGCTTTAAGAGAACAACCTTCCTAAATACTTCTGGGCTGAAGTTGTCAATACAGCAGCATATATACTTAATAGAGTTTCAATTAGAGCAATCATGTCAAAGACCCCATATGAGCTGTACAAAGGAAGAAAACCAAACATCTTTCACCTTAGAAGCTTTGGGTGCAAATGCTTTGTGTTGAACAATGGAAAACAACCATTAGGGAAGTTTGATGCTAAAAATGATGAAGTAATATTCTTGGGATATGCCATGAACTTAAAAGCTTATAGAGTTTTCAACAAAAGGACACTAAATGTTGAAGAATCTATCCATATAGTTATTGATGAATCAATTCATGTTGAAAAAGAAGCTCCTGAGGATGATAAAGATTTAGAAAATCTAGAAAGACACATGGAAGAAATGAGTCTAAATGATAGCAAAAATAATGAAGAAGACTCATCTAGGGGAGAACCCGTAGCTCCACCACTTGAAAATTTACAAAGATAAGAAATCCAGCATAGTGACTTACTTAGAAGCTGGAGATATGTGAGAGATCACCCTCAAAAACAAATCATAGGTGACATATCTCATGGAGTTAAGACTAAGAAAAGAACTAGTGAGACTTGTGAATTTTCAGTTTTCATTTCTCAAATTGAACTTAAAAGTTTTGAAGAAGCTGAAAAAGAGGAAAGCTGGATTTTAGCCATGCAAGAGGAGCTAAATCAATTCAAGAGAAATAATGTATGGTCACTAGTGCCTAAGCCTTCAAATCATCCTATAGTTGGCACTAAGTGGGTATTTAAAAATAAGATTGATGATCAAGGGAATGTAGTGAGAAACAAAGCAAGGTTGGTGGCAAAGGGATACAATCAAGAGGAAGGAATAGACTATGAAGAAACCTTTGCTCTGGTAGCTAGAATAGAAGCCATAAGATTATTAGTTGCCTTTTCTTGTCATATGAACTTCAAATTATACCAAATGGATGTGAAGAGTGCATTCCTTAATGGAATTATTCAAGAAGAGGTATATGTTGAACAACCTACTAGTTTTAAAGATTTCGAGAAACCAGATCATGTCCTTAAACTTCACAAAGCCTTGTATAGATTGAAACAAGCTCCTAGAGCTTGGTATGAAAGGCTTTCTAAATTTTTGGTAGAAAAAAACTATGTTAGGGGTAGCATCGACACCACAATGTTTATCAAGAGATACCTAAATGATCTATTAATAGTTCAAATCTATGTTGATGACATAATATTTGGTGCTACTAATGAATCTCTTTGTAAGAACTTTGCTAAGGAAATGCAGGGAGAATTCGAGATGAGCATGATTGGAAAATTAAAGTACTTTCTTGGCCTTCAAATCAAGCAATGCAAAAAAGGAACCTTTGTTCGCCAAGACAGATACATTCAAGACATGCTCAAAAAGTTTAATATGTTGAAACTGAAATCCATTAGCACACCAATGAGTACATCTACAAAGCTTGATGCTGATGAGAAAGGTAAAGATGTAGATCAAAAGCTCTATAAAGGTATGATTGGATCTCTTCTTTACTTGAATGCAAGTAGACCAAATATTCAGTTTAGTGTGTGTTTATGTGCTAGATTTCAGTCTCAACCTAAAGAAACACACCTTACTGCTGTGAAAAGAATATTTAGATATCTCATAGAAACTCAAAGCTTAGGAATTTGGTATTTAAAAGAATCACCATTTAGCCTTGTAGGATATTCAGATGTTGACTTTGCAGGAAGTAGAACTGATGGGAAAAGCACAAGTGGAACATGTTAGCTGCTAGGAAGCATGTTTGTGTGCTAGTCGAGCAAAATGCAAAATTCTATAGCCTTGTCCACTGCTGAAGCAGAATATGTGTCCCTAGGAAGTTGTTGTGCACAGGTTTTATGGATTAAGCAACAATTGAGAGACTATGGGTTGTCCATGAATAACACTCCCATATATTGTGACAGCACCAGTGCTATAAACATTTCAAATAATCATGTACAATACTCAAGAACTAAACATATTGAGATTAGACATCACTTCATTATATACTATGTAACTAAATGTGAAATCAATATTGAATTCGTGAGCACATTGCATCAACTTACGGATATATTTACAAAACCCTTTAGTGAGGATAGATTCTGTGAAATTAGAAGAAATCTAGGAATGCGTTGCTTAAAAGAGTTACAAGAAGAAGTCTAGACTAAATAGAGGAAAACAGAAAAAACTTAGTCGACTAAAGTATGAAACTCAGTCAACTAAGAGCGTTCTGTTTTATTAGATCAAAAGAACTGATGGTTGAGTGATAAAGGATTAAATTAAGGAAATTTTGTGCCTATCGGGTGACAAAATAAAAAGGGGAAACCTGATGCAGTAAATAGTAAAAATATGAGAGGAAGTTTTTGAATTTTGAGAAAATAAGGCTTTGGTTAAGGGGGAGGCAGACAGTTCCCTAAGTTAGAAATCGTCATTCACTTTCTAATCCTCTGATAACCAATTCTCTCAACTCTAATAATCTTATTTGCTTCTCTCCATCTTTTGAAATCAACCGAAAACCCTCATTCTATCACCTCTTGGAACCCTAAGTGAAAATCATCTTTAGAAGTCACAATGGCCAAGTCAACCCTTCTTAAGGATTTACTTGCAAAGAAAAAGGGGAAGAGACTAGTAGAAGAAAACCCTGAAGCCGAGCACCCAAAGAAAAAACAAAAATGGGCATTGAGTTCTGCAACAAAGAAACTGGGAAAGAAAGGCAAAAGAGAAAAATGTACATCATCTGCCTCTTCCATGAAATTTAGAAACAAAATTCATGAAGAGAGATTTAAGAAAATCAAAAATGCCCCAATTACATGTGGAAAGTACATTAACTGAGAGAGTTTCAGTGAAACTCCTGAACTCCAAACAAGCCTGATAGATTACTTTAATGAACTGAGTGTTAAGGAGTTTAGCTCTTTCAAAAACAGGATGTATAGTGCTAGTTTAGTTGAAGAATTCTATGCTAGCATTGCATTCAGTGAAAGAGAGCTTGATGATTCAGAGGACTATTCTGAAGAAAATTTGAATGCTTTTCTAAATGGGAAAGAATTCTTAGTTACAGCCTCAGACTTGAGTAACTTGCTAGGAATTGAAGGAGCAAATGGAGAGTATGAAATGCCTGACAAGTATGATCCTGCTTATGTGTGGGAAATTGTCACTGGAAAGAAGGAAAAATTCTCTTCAAAGAGTAATGCAGGACTGATCATTAGTCCACAATTTAGGATCCTGCATTACTTTGTAGCTGCAAACTTGCATGGCAGAAGTGGTAGCTTAAGCTACATCAGCCTTCAAGACCTTTGGTTGATGGAGCATGCATTCACTAGTGAAGTTTTGAACCTTGGATGGTTCATGATTGAAAGAATAAGGGCAACATGTAAACTAGAGAAGATCCATTTGCCCTATGGGAATGTGATCACATCTCTTGTCAAGAAGAAATAAATATGGGCAAAAATGTATGATATGGATTGGTTAAGAGTAGAGACCAACCAATCTACCTAGAAAGTTTAATCAAAATGGGATACAAAGTGTATGGGGACACCTTCAGCAAGACCTCGAAGATCATCTCAGTTCAAACTTAACCAGAGGTAGCCCCCACACAACCAGAAACAGTAGCCCCTTCATTCTCTAAGGAAGTAATGTTCAACCTGCTGATGAGAATGGATGCTAAGCTCACTGATCAAGGAGATAGGCTTGTTAAAATTGAAGAAAGAATGAATGAAATTGAAGCCAACTTGAAAGCCAAAACTCAAATACCAACTAGACCTGCTGATGCTGACTCTTCTACTATAAAGAGCATGGCACCAGAAGGACAAGGTGCTAAAGGATCAGCCTTGCAACCAGAAGGTTCTGAATTCCAAGATGCAAGCCCTGAATTTCAAGCTAAAGGTTCAGCCTACCAGAGTCCAAATCCTGGTCATCATGACCCTGAACAAGAACTTGAAGAACCCCACAAAACCATCTCAGCAGAAAGGGAAACGTCTGAACAAAGCACTGAGGTAGTTGGTTCACCACTTGGTTCTCCTGAGCATGAATCTTCACCACAGCCTGAACATGAAGCATCACTTTCTTATTCAGATGAAGTGTCTGTCATGGGACTATTCTATGAGATGGTACGAGAAGAGCAAGCAAAAAAGGAGGCAGCAGCAGCTCAAGCTGCTCAAGATATGACCTCAAAACAGGAAGCTATAGAAAAAGGGAAGAATAAAGGAAAAACAAAAGCAAAAGACACAGCTCTTGCATCTAAGCCTCAGCCACCTACCATGAGACAGAAGAATACAACAAGAAAATTAGTTCCTCCAAGAACAAGGAAGTCTTCAAGATTGGCACAAAAGGCAAAATCACCTTCTGCAGGCACTCCTCAAGCCCCAATAGAAGTCTCTAATCAGACAACTCCTGAGAAAGCTACAGAGATAACTCCTCAGCCTCCTTAGTAAACTCCAGAAATAGCCTCTCAACCCCCTCTGAGACCACCATCTCCTATTCCCTTAAATCCTTGGTGGGAACAAACTATGTCCCCTGAATCCACACCATCTCCCTTTGAGAATTGATACCTCAGCCCCCTCCCTAATAATGACAAAAAATGAGAGTAGTATTTACAAGAAAAATAAAAAAATCTGAGGGTAGAGGTACTAGACCTTTAGGGAAAATATCAAGAAAAACAAAAAATCCTGAGGGTAGAGGTACCAGACTTCTAGGGTAGATAGGTAGCAAAAACAAGACTAGGGGTATTTCTAGAATAATATTTTTTATTACTGTTTTGTTCAATATTCACGCCACAATGGCATTTAAACAATAATCTTAATCCTAGCTGACTTTATGAATGTTTAGAATATGCTTGTTGATAATTGTTTGAAGTACTTGAACTGTGAAAACGATATCTATGACATTATGAAACATGGCTGGAAACTTCTCTGTTGATACTGTGCAAAACTGCTACAATTTTTTGATATTGTGCTGATATTGAGTTATTATGTTGATAAATCATTTCTGAGACAATAATGCAAAGTAAAATATGTGCTTGAGTACTTATGGATGATGATTTATAGAGAGTTTGTTGGAAAATGTTGGTTTGATTGAAATTTGGAGCGACATGATGAAATCTGGAAATTACAAGCTATTGACAGAATTCTGCAGAAGTAGAAAATCTGATAAAATCTGTCAACATGTCATTAGCTCTAAAATTTGCATATATGAACAGTTTATAATAGAAGCAAGTATGTACAAGGTCACTAAGAATGTAACTAAGGTAAAAACTTGCTGGAATGGATGAAAAATATGCACACACTTAAGGGGAGCATGAACTTAAGGGGAGCAATCCTCATTAAAAAAAGAATTAAAAAAGCACCATGCTATTAACCAAGGGATGTTTTGTCATCATCAAAAAAGGGGAGATTGTTGACTCCATTAGTTTTTGATGATAATAAAACATTCCCATGTCATTTGTATCTAACATTTCTAACTAAGTGTGGAGGGGAAATAACTACAAAGAAATAATATTTCAATCTTCCTAATGAGCACTTGAAGATATGATTTTGATAAGGAACAAGGATAATCATTAAAAAGAAAGTCCCCTGGTGAAATAAGAAAGATCATTAGTAGAACAAAAGTCAAAGTGGAAAAGTGAAAGGGTGAAACTTGGTGAGAAACAGAATCAAGTTAGTTGACCAAGAAAATGGGGTTAGTCGACTAGGCGCTCACTGGAATCTGCGTTTGAAACAGAACCAACTTAGTCGACCCAGGGAAAAATTTTAGTCGACTAAGTGCTCTTTGTCTGCTACATCCGTTAAGCCACTACAATACAAGAAAACTACTAGAATCTTCCTCAAACTGTTTCTAATGGTCATAAACGTCCCAACAGCCATCAGACAAGCTTCTCCAACTATAAAAGGATCTTAAAATGCTAAGGAACCAACTTTTGGCTTCATTAACAAAGACTCCATCATATCCAAGCCAAGAAAGAGTAGCAAACCTGAAAATCCTTTGTACTTTTCATTGAACCTCAACATCTATTCTTTGTATTTGTAATTTGCACTTAAACTTGTACCACATAAATCAACTGTGTGATCACTAGGTACTTTTTTCTTTCCATCTTTGTATTCTTAGAGTGAGTGTTTCACTCTAAGTGTTTGCATCAAGCAAGGTTTGCTTGGATGCTTGTGGGTTCTAGTTTAGCCCGTGAAAAATTAGAGATAGGTTGTGGTTGAGCCTTGGAAAACTACATTGGGGTTCTAGTTTAGCCCGTGAAAAACTAGAGTAAAGGTTGTGGTTGAGCCTTGGAAAACCACATTGGGGTTTTAGTTTAGCCCGGGAAAAACTAGTGATAGGTTGTGGTTGAGCCTTGGAAAACCACATTGGGTTTTAGTTGATCCCGTGAAAAACTAGTGTAAAGGTTGTGGCTAAGCCTTGGAAAAGCCATTGTAAAAGCTTGGTGGAAGCTTGTGAATTCCATCGTCTTAGTGTTTGATTTGAAAATCCTTGGTTGGATAATTAAGGTAGTAGATGTAGGTCTTGGACCGAACCACTATAAATACTTTGTCCATTGCTTTCATTGATATATTTTCTCTGTTTTGAGATCAAGTCTCAATCCCACCAAAAGAGTCGAGTTAGTGCTATTCACCCCCCCCCCCCCCTCTAGCACCTATATTTGGGACCAACAGGGTTCCCGGGCCTGCACGTTACGACAGCTTGGCGACTCCACTGGGGACGAAGTGAGTCAAGGCATTAAGTAATCATAAGTCATTCAAGGCCTTAAAAAATTTAATGGTTTCCTTAATCTTGTACATTTGTTTTTACTAATATTTGCTGTATTTTTTGTTTTAATTCTCATTATTGTTATTTAGTTGTGGGGAATTTAGGATAGAGGAATGTGAGATTTTTGGTCGAAAGTCGATAAATTCCTTCGCACACATGACACATTGCATTCAGGCATAAGCTTTCTACTCAGGCTTTATCCTTAATTAGGAGGGGGTTAGGTAGCTACACTCTCGTGAGGTGATAACCTTCACATGGGCTAGTGAAGACCCCTACTCAAATCGAACCTAGTCCGATTGAAGCCTATAATAGGCGAGGACCGGGGTGCCTTGCTAGTCCGTGTGGATGACAATGAGGAACGATCTGGGAACCTTTAGCTCTATTGTCAACCAGAACTCTGCATGTAGAATACCGAGAGTCGTCTTTGCCTAGGTAGAACTTTACCTGCGAGAATATACCTTTGACTAGGTACACATGAAGGGATTTTTCACATTCTCTTTACTCTAAATTCTCCTAGCAAAATAATGAAGGTATCATACACATCCATGTTAGTAATCATTTTCATTTCTTTTCTTTTAATGAGAATTACTCTTAAATAATTTTTTGTACTAATTCAAACCCTTTTGTAATTTTTATTTTGCATATGCACATTTGCATCATAATTTTGCATATAGGAAGAGTATTTGTCACTTGACAACCATCGACGGAGTAGATCCAATTATATTCATGGAGTCATCATGGCCACTCTCAAGCTATGATGGAATATATGAGGTAACCCAACACATGGCGAACGTCCAACAAAGTGAAGGGGATTGTTTGCAAAAAGATCACATGCCCTCACTGCCTGAAAGGGTCCACCTTGATCTGACGCAAAATGACCTTGCTGACCTGTTTGATATATGGGAAAAGTGGGGGAACTCAACTCGAGCAAATTTAGATAAGAAATATGGCCATATAGCTCGACTCCTTAAGGTCCAGATTGATGAACAGTTGTTGAAAGCCATCGTGTAGTTCTGGGATCCATCATATAGGTGTTTTATGTTCAACAAGGTGGATATGGTTCCCACAATCGAAGAATACTCAGCTCCCTTACAAATTAATCTCCACAATCCAGACAAAATATATTGGAGGGGACAAAAGACCAGGCACAAGCGGAAACTAGCCAAGATGATAGGTATCACCCGGGGTGAAGTTGACCAAAACTTGAAGAAAAAAAGGGACAATGAGTGTATCTCATGGAGCTTTTTATGCAATTATATCACGAAGCATCAAGATACCGAGCAAGGACAACTTGTGATGGCTTTAGGAATTTATGGGCTAATGATTTTTCCTAAAGTTCTAGGGCATGTAGAGGTCGAAATTATAGATTTCTTCGAGCAAGTTGTCAATAAGGCCAACCTTTCACCTTTGATCCTAGTCGAAACTCTCAGATCATTGAACTATTGTTAAAAAAAAGATGAAGGACATTTTGTGGGATGTGCACAGGTACTTTCTGTTTGGATAGTAAGCCACTTTGAATGCAAGGTCATAAAATTTAGGAAGCCATTTCATCAGCAAAGTGCTCTTATTAGAGAATTTTGTGAGAGTGAATGGCCAGAAAGTAAAACTAAGGTGCAGTGGATCTCTAGGCTTCAAAAACTCATAAGCGTGGAAGTAACATGGTGAGCTCCATGGATGCCTCGTTGTCTGGTCATGTACAAATGCAAAAATAAACCTTGGGTACCGTTAATGGGGCCATAGGGGGCAATTAGTTACGCCCCAATTATGGTGAGAAGACAGTTCGGGTCAGAGCAATTTGTGTCGATGACACACGAACTCAATGCTTTAGAGTTCACTTATGGAGGGTCAGGTTTTTTTATTAAGATTGAAGAGATTGCATGAGCTTGGAAAAAGACAAGCCGAGTCGACCAAGGGAGGTACGCCGATGAAATTACTGTTGGGTATGAAACATGGCACGACAAACGAGTTAAGGATGTTGTGTTCTCGAATGAGGATGCACTCAAAGGCCCAATTAATCCAGAACCCCATGATGCTTTGCTCGAAAGTGAATTGGGTTGAAAAAAGTCTAAAGCTGAAAGCGCCAACTAGAAAAAATGATATGAAATGCTCCAAAGAGAATGTGAGAAGGTAAAAAGGGAAGTAACTAAACAAAAAAAAGAAAGCCCAAAAAATAGAAGATGATTGGGAAAAGAAATACGAAGCCTTGAATAACAAGTTTTCTACTAAGACAAGTGAACTTCAAAGAGAAATACAAGCAAAAGAAAGTCGAGGTAATGAGCTTCAAGCATACAACGATGGACTAAGAAATCAAGTGCGATTCCAACAAGAGTCCATCAAATTGCTACGACAAGAGCACGAAGAGCTCGAAGTGGTTATGGGAACTTACCGACAGGAACATGAACGCCTCAAGCAAGAGAGTCTCCAAGTTCAAGAGTGGGGTGAGTCCTACAAACAAGCCTACCTAGAGAAACATGATCAGATGGATTATTTATTGAGGCAAATGAAGGAAGTGGCTTACAACGAGAGAAACATGGCTAAGAAGATAGACATACTAAGGAGCTAGGTCTTTCCGATTGGGAAACAAGAGCGACAATTGATCAAATATTATGATGAAGTGTATAGCCATTATAATAAAATTGGTGAATATTTCAGAATGTAAAAAATGGCTCCTGGATTGTAATGAAAGACAATATCTATTGCAATGGATTATTTTGTTGATTGGTGTTATGTGGCAAATACTCCTAGTATATCATTCATACATGCATTTCACTCGCAATAAGTTTTTCATCTGAAAATAATGTGTTCATTTTCATTCATGCACCAAAATTGCATCTAATTCATGTTTATGATTTAAAAAATAAAGATTCCAAGATAGCTCCACAACCCAAAGTCGTGACCAACATGTTCATAATACTCATCGACGGGTAAAGATCATGGAAGAAGAACAAAGGATTCACCCGCAAGTGGCGCTGCTTGTTTATTACAATATACCACCCCCAACAGATCATCAATTGATCCATGGGCAATTGAGGTCAAATTTTGGAGCAAATCTCGCTGAACCAATACATGTTCCGGATTTAGATGACCCAAAAGAGCAAGAGAAACTAAGGAAAAGTTCATCTCAAATTGAGGAAAATGAAAAAGTCGAGAAAAGATATGATTTGTTGGAAGAGCGCCTTCATGCTATAGAAGGAGTCGATAGGTTTGGGACTATGGATGCAGCCGAGTTATCTTTGGTTCCCGATGTGGTGATCTTTCCAAAATTTAAGGTGCTAGAATTTGAGAAGTATGACGGGACAAAATGCCCGATGGCACACATTACCATGTATTGTCGAAAGATGGCCGCCCAATCACATGACGACAAATTGTTAATCCACTTCTTTCAAGACAGCCTAACTGGATCGGCAACTAGATGGCACTTGCAGCTTGACCGAAGTCATATTAAAACTTGAAAAGATTTGGCTAGAGCCTTTATGGCACAATACAAACATGTTGCCGACTTGGCCCCTGATTGGCTATCACTTCAAACTATGGAAAAAAGGGCGAGCGAGAGTTTCAAAGAGTACGCTCAAAGATGGAGAGATATAGTAGCACATGTGCAGCCGCCATTAACAAACAATGAGATGACGGTATTATTCATAAATACGCTTAAAGCTCCTTTTTATGAACGATTGATCGACAATGCCACCAAAAACTTTGCAGATCTAGCCCTTTCAGGGGAAATAATCGAAAGGGCAATAAAGAATGGAAAAATTGAGGTAAATGAGACCATTAGCTCTAGAAAGGGGGCCCCACTTAAGAAAAAAGAAGGAGACATGCAAGCAGTCGCTTATACTAACCCTCAAAGCCATAATCTCAACCCTTACCACCTATATCACCCATATTTACCATTCTATCTTGGTGTAGGCAACATTACCCAGAACCCTTATATATGTCCGTCTACCCAACAATCAGTGTTTCGACCTAATATCTTCCCACAATCACCAACACCAAGACCCACATCTTCAACCAATAACTCTGGAAATGCTCAAAGAGGATCCAGGGCAACTCAAGAAAGGCCTCAATTCGATCCTATCCCAATCTCTTACACCGCTTTGTTACCACAGCTGATTGAAAATCGACTATTAGCCCACACCCCTTTAGAACCACTCAAACCCCATTTTCCAAAGTGGTATGACCAGAATGCACATTGTGATTATCATTTTGGGATCTAAAGACATTCCACTGAAAATTGCACTGCACTCAAGCATAAAGTCCAAGCCCTCATTAAGGCAAGACTCTTAAACTTTGCCAAACGAGACAACTCAAATATAGGTGGGGATCCTTTACCTTATCATGGAAGACCAGTAGTGAACGTCGTCCACGAGGAGATAACTCAGAAAGTGAAAAGGAATGTCGATGAGGTTCGGACACCCATGGATAAAGTGTTCGAGGTGTTATTCAAAGTAAATGCCATCACTCCACAGCCAATAGACAGGAAGAGATTCGAGCCATGATCTCGCTTACTCTTGCAAGTTCCATATGGGGACTATTGGACATTCCATCCAAAATTACGATGGCTTTGGACGAAAGTTGCAAGAGTTGATGGACTTGTCAATAGTGGAGATCTATGTGGAAGACGATGAGGGTTTGGTTGGAACTATAAATGGAGATCCCTCACTCAAGGTGACATCAAGTTCATCTAGTATGAGCAGACCAAAACCTCTTACCATTTTCTATGAAGAGCAAAAGAACCCAATGAGTGATGGGTCTTCTACCGTCATCGGAAGTGGTATTACCATTGAAATACCCAGCCCATTCCCCTACAAGAGTGACAAGGTTGTGCCTTGGAATTATGAGTGTAATATCTTGGGTATGGCCCTTCTTTCTTCTAAAGTATCTTCTGTAGACCTAATTGGCATAGGGGGTATAACACGAAGTGGACGATGTTATTCTCCTGAGATGGCGAAAAAGGTTAAAAAGGAAAATCCAAATAAAGAGTAGAAGATCCAAAAGAAGCAAGCATCTCTCCAAATGATCAGATTACTAAACCCGTAAATGCTCCAGACAACGAAGTAAAAAAGCCTGTCACAGAGAAAGAAGTAGTCAAATTTCTCAAATTTATGAAGCATAGTGAGTATAGCGTAGTAGAGCAATTAACAAAAATGTTTGCTAGCATCTCGCTGTTGTCCTTGCTGTTGAGTTCAGAGGCATATAGGAATACACTACTTAAAGTCTTGAATCACCTTATGTGGCCCATGACATATCAGTAGAGAAGCTGACCATATTGTGGGGAATATCATAGTGGGGAACTTCATTGCCTTCAGTGATGAAGAAATCCCATCAGGAGGTCGAGGAACTAACAAAGCTCTCCAGATGAAAGGACCATGACATACCCAAGGTGTTGGTCGACAACGGTTCAGCCTTGAATGTCATGCCCATTTCCACATTAACAAGGTTACTGGTTGATATGACTCATATGAGGGCCAGTTGCATGATAGTAAGAGCATTTGATGAGACCAAACAAAAAGTGGTGGGTGACATAGAGATATCAATGAAAATTGGTCCCTACACATTTGATATCCAATTCCAGGTGATGGACATCAAGCTATCTTACAACTGTCTGTTAGGGCGACCATGGATCCATATGGCTAGAGTTGTGCCGTCTTCTCTGCACCAAAAGGTGAAATTCATAATGGAGGGCCAACTGATAAGCATCTTGACGGAAGAGGACATACTAGCCATCCAACCCTCATCTGCTCTCCATGTAGAAACAGCAGAAGAAGTCCCAAAATGCTCATTTAGATCATTTGAGTTCGTTAACACTACTTATGTAGGAAATAGGTCAATAATACCAACTCCTCGTTTGTCTGCAACGACTTAAATGGAAGTTAAATAGACAGTGGGAAGAGGATGTCGTGCTGGTCTGGGTTTGGGGAGAAATTTACAAGGGATTAGCTGCCCTTTGATTTCGATTAAAAATGAAGACAGGTTTGGTTTGGGATACAAACCTACCAAAGAGGAAAAAAGGAAATTGGCAGCCCAAAAGAGGATCAAGAAAAGGGCTCTACTTGAAGGAAAAAAAGAAGAATGGGAGCAAAAAGATATTCCATACTTGTACGAGACTTTTCACTCTGTCGGTTACATTCATCTCAAGACATCAACAAAAGTTAATCAAGTTCTACATAAGCTTGAAGAGCTGTCAATCCATATGATTAACGATGAGGGAGTTAATGAAAAGGTCCCCGTAGTGTATCCAATATTACCGGGGGAAAAACTTATAAATTGGACAATCACGGAACTACCGATCATCTTTGAATCCTCACAAATGTAATGAACAGCTTCACCTAAATGCCTATGCCCAAGGGCATTATGGTCAATTTTTTGTTTAAATAAGGCTTTCTTTTACTTTAAACTTTCAAATAAATGACAAGCATGATGTTTTCATCTCATTCACTACCATCATTTCTTGCACATATCATTTTTGTATCTTTTTTTTAAGCCAATAAATGATTGCCTCTATATATGTCCAATCGCACTTATCTACAGCTCTTTAAATAATGAACACGAAGAAAATTCTGAGCGCAATCAGATTGTTGATTTTGAAAAAATGCCAAACATTGATGAACTAGAAAATGAGGAAGAATTGGATGACTATGATCTACCCTTGGAATTATCAAGGTTATTGGAACATGAGGAAAAAGAGATTTTACCTCATCAAGAGCTCACAGAGACGATTAATGTGATAAATGAAGAAGAAAAGAATAAGGTGAAGATTGGTACCTCATTATCATTTCAAGAACGACAAAAGCTAGAAGAGTTGCTTCATGAATATGTGGATATATTTGCTTGGTCATATCAAGACATGCCAGGTCTCAATACTGACATTGTTATCCACAAGTTGCTTTTGAGCCAGATTGCAAGCCGATTAAACAAAAGTTAAGAAGGATGAAGCCAGAGATGTTGCTGAAGATTAAAGAAGAAGTAAAAAAGCAATTCGATACTAGGTTCTTGGAGGTGGCCAAGTATCCTGAATGGGTAACTAATGTGGTCCTAGTTCCTAAAAAAGATGGAAAAGTTTGAATGTGTTGGATTACAGGGATTTGAACAGAGCAAGCCCGAAGGATAGCTTTCCTTTGCCGCATATTGACACTCTCGTAGACAATACAGCAAAAAATGCTTTATTCTTATTTATGGATGGCTTTTCGGGATATAATCAGATTAGGATGGCACCTGAGGACATGGAGAAAACAACGTTCATGACTATGTGGGGAACGTTTTGCTACACAATGATGCCATTTGGATTGAAAATTGCAAACGCTACTTATCAAAGGGCTATGGTGACTTTATTTCATGATATGATGCACAAGGAAATAGAAGTGTACGTGGATGATATGATTGCAAAATCTCATACGAAGGAGGACCACATTGTTAACCTTAGGAAGTTATTCGAGAGATTACGAAAGTTTTGGCTCAAGTTGAATCTTGTAAAATGTACCTTCGGTATTACTTTTAGGAAATTGTTGGGGTTCGTGGTAAATGAAAAAAGAATTGAGGTGGACCCAGATAAAATACGAGCCATTCATGAACTGTCACCTCCTTAAACAAAAAATGAAGTGAGGGGATTTTTAGGGAGATTGAATTATATTGCTCGATTTATATCTCAACTCACCTCTAAATGTGACCCAATTTTCAAGCTCCTTCGTAAGCATGACCCGGGGGCATGGAATGAGGAATGCCAGATTGCTTTCGACAAAATTAAGGATTATCTTCTAAGCCCACCAATATTGGTACCACCTGTAGCTGGAAAGCCTCTCCTTTTGTATCTAACAGTAAATGCAAGGTCCATGGGATGTGTGTTGGGACAACATGATGAAACTGGCAGGAAAGAAAGAGTTGTCTGTTATTTGAGTAAAAAGTTCACAGATTACGAGTCTAAGTATTCCTCATTGGAAAAGATGTGTTGTGCATTAGCCTGGACAGCACATCAACTTAGGTAGTACATGTTGTATCATACCATTTGGTTAATAGCAAAGTTAGATCCCATTAAGTACATCTTCGAAAAACCATCTTTATCAGAGAGAATGGCAAGATGGCAAGTGTTGCTTTCTGAATATGACATTATATATGTGTCTCGAAAAGCCATTAAGGGAAGTGCAATTGCTGATTTCTTAGCAGAAAGGGTAGAGGATGATTATGAACCAATGAAGTTTGAGTTCTCGGATGAAGACTTGATGTCAGTATGCCAAACAAGCAAAAAAGAATCTGAAAAGGATGGGAATTGGAAGCTATTCTTTGATGGAGCTTTAAATGCTTTGGGGCATGGAATTGGAGCAATATTAATTTCTCCAGAGGGAAAGCATTACCCAGCCACGGCGAGGTTGAATTTCAATTGTACTAATAATATGGCGGAGTATGAGGCATTGGTATTGGGGTTACAAACAGCAATCGACATGAAAGTTGACACAATAGATGTCTATGAAGATTAAGCTTTGGTAATATGTCAAATGCGAGATGAATGGGAAACTAGAGATTCCAAACTGGTCCCTTATCAAAAGTTGATTGTAGAATTGGGTAAGCAGTTCAGGAAAATTAGCTTTAATCATTTGCCTCGAGAGGAGAACCAGATTGTTGATGCTTTGGCCACCCTTGGAGCAATGTTCAGAATAAACGAAGCAGTCAATGTATGCCTTTTTAATTTGAAAATTCATGAAGTCCTCGTGCACTGCTTGAATGTTGAAGAAGAGGTCGATAATAAACCATGGTATCATGATATCATGTAATACATCAAACACCAGCCGTATCTTGAGAGTGCCACGAAAAATGACAAACGAATTCTTAGAAAGTTAGCAATGGGCTTCTTCCTCAATGGAGATGTGCTTTACAAAAGAAGTCGAGACCAGGTGCTTTTAAGGTGCGTGGACGCTGCTGAAGCCAACAGAATAATGGAAGAAGTCCATTAAGGAACTTGTGGAGCTCATGCTAATAGACATATGTTGGCTAGACAAATCATGAGAGTAGGATATTACTAGTCGACATTAGAATCAGACTGCGTAAACTTTGCTCGAAGATGCCACAAGTGTTAGATTTATGCAGATAGAATCCATGCTCTACCAGCCCAATTGCACGTTTTTATGACACCTTGGCCATTTTCAATGTGGGGAATGGATGTGATTGGGCTTATTACTCCAAAGGCCTCTAACGGACATAGATTCATATTGGTGGCCATTGATTATTTCACAAAATGGGTAGAAGCAGCTTCCTATGCCAATGTAACACAGAAAGTAGTGTGTAAGTTCATCAAGAAGGAAATAATATGTCGATATGGACTTCCAGAAAGGATCATTACTGATAATGCAAGCAATTTGAATGGCGCAATGGTAAAAAAGGTTTGTGCGAAGTTCAAAATCAAGTATCATAACTCGACAACTTATTGCTCGAAAATGAATGGAGCGGTAGAGGCAGCCAACAAAAATATCAAACAAATCCTTGAAAAGATGATCGAAGTTTATAAAGACTGGCATGAGAAGCTTTCTTTTGCCTTACACGCGTATCGGACTTTTGTGTGTACCTTCACGGGGGTAACCCCATATTTATTAGTATATGGAATGGAGGCAGTGCTACCCATTGAAGTGGAAATTCCATCCCTGAGAGTGTTAATGGAGACACAATTGGAAGAGGCTAAGTGCGTTCGCTCTCGCTATGAGCAGTTGAATTTGATCGAGGAGAAGAGGCTCGTAGCTCTTTGTCATGGCCAAATATACCAACGAAGGATGATGCGAGTATACGAGAAGAAAGTTCATCCTAAACTTTTCCGAGAAGGGGAATTGGTCCTCAAAAGAATTCTCCCCAACCAAAATGATTCTCGTGAAAAATAGGCACCAAATTAGGAAGGCCCATATGTGGTGAAGAAGGCTTTTTTGGGATGAGCCTTAATGTTAACCAACATGGATGGAAGAGATCTCCCTAATCCGATAAATGCGGATGCAGTAAAGAAATACTATGCCTAAAAAAAAGAAAAGAGAAAGAAAAGAAGAACAAAAAAAGAAGAAGCAGAAGAGCAAAAAAAAAGAGGATTCGTGTTGAAAATCCGAAAAGGACGGCTCGAATCCAAAGGAGGTGGTTCGTGTTGAAAATCCGAAAAAGACAACTCGAACTCAAATGAGGTGGCTCATGTTGAAAACCCACAAAGGGTGACTCGAGACCAAAAGGGGATATTTGGGGTGAGAATCCAAAGCTGTTGGCTCAAATGAAGCACAGATTGGAATGTATGCTGAAAAAAGGAGTCCATCGACCTTGCAAAACTGGGAGAAGTCTTGGAATTCAAAATCTTCAGATTTACCCAGGACGTCAATAAAAGATAATTTTCAGAATCAGAAGATCAAATTGTCCACTCTGAATAATCTGAGTGTTCATTACTTGGATGATTTAATCATTCCTTTGTAAATTTCCCTTTCTTTGATCCCTTTTATATTTTTAAATAAATGAAATCCTCCTTCACTCCTATTCTTCAAGCCTTGCTTTCCATCATTGCTAATCCAACATGATGTTTGTCATGGAAATGAATGATGACTGGTAAAGAAATGAACTAATTAAGCAAGAAATTACATTCGTTGTTTAAAGAAAGACTTAAAGATGAGGTAAAAAAAAGGGGCCTTAACATGAAAAGCAAAAAGAAAAAGGTAGTCAAATGTCGGAGGAAGATGTGCCTAAGGAAAGTTAAGAATGTCAAAGAAAAGCACAGACAAAGATAATTGAGAACTACAACAAAGAATTAGATGAAGCTAAAGGAGGGTCAAGGAACCTTAATGAATCACAAACATGAAAGCATTTTATCAATTCAATCATGCATACACGCCTAGCCATGCACATGATCATGTTTAGAATAAGAACCAAAAGTAATTCATGTTCCGAGTTTCGAAAGTAAAAATTCACCTAGCCTAAGATGTTGAGGTCATGAGACTTTCGGGGAAGGATTTGAGTCTTTCATTGCCATGTTAACCCAATTAAATAGGAATTTCAATTTCTAAGTTGAACCTGTTTAGTTTGAGCCTAGATCAACTTTGGGAATTTTCGTTTCTTAAGTCGAACCTGTTTAGGTCAAGAATAGATCAAGTCTAGGAATTTCAATTTTTAAATCGAACATATTTAAAGATAGGTCAAGCCTAGATCAAGTCTAGGAATTTTTGTTTTTAAGTCGAACTTGTTTAAGTTGAGCCTAAATCAAATCTAGGAACTTCAATTTAAAAAAAAATCGAACCTATTCGGAGATAGGTCGAGCCTAGATCAAGTTTGGGAATTTTCGTTTCTTAAGTCGAACCTGTTTAGGTCAAGCCTAGATCAAGTCTAGGAATTTTAATTTTTAAATCGAACATTTTTTAAAGATAGGTCGAGCCTAGATCAAGTCTAGGAATTTCATTTTTTAAATCAAACCTGTTTAAGTCGAGCCTGGATAAACTCTAGGAATTCCAATTTCTAAATCAAACCAGTTTAGGTCGAGCCTAGATCAAGTCTAGGAATTTCAATTTTCTTTAAATCAAACCCGTTTAGGTCAAGCCTAGATCAAGTCTAGGAATTTCAATTTTCTTTAAATCGAGCTTGTCGAGAGATAGGTCGAGCCTAGATCAAATCTAGGAATTTCAATTTGCTTTAAATCGAACATGTTTAAAGATAGGTCGAGCCTAGATCAAGTCTAGGAGTTTCAATCTTTAAATAGGTGAGATTAAACTTGCCATTAGATGAATTGCAGATGGTGTCTACGTCTTTGTACTATTCTTGATTCTCAAGAATATACAAAGAGGAGCAACTGTAGACACTCATTTTAAAAAATAATAATAAAATAAAATAAACAAACAAACAAATAAAAAACAAAAAAATTAAAAAATCAAAAAAATAAAAAAATATATAAAAAATTTCAAAAAAAAAACCAAAAAAGGGGAGAAGGAGATCGAGAGGGGATTGAGCGTACACCCAACCATCCTTCTCCTTATCAACCTTGTCAATACAGGGATGGAGCTCCGGCTACCAACTCTCTGGTGCCAGAGCTCCCATTCTGAGGTTGTCTAAAATTTTGGACAACCCGGTTTTAAAACAAAGGGGCAATAGCATTCGAAGAAAGAAGAAAAACAAGCAACAAAAGAGAGCAAAAATTTTCCAAATCGAAAACCAAAAAAATCGTTCAAAAACCAAACAACAAGACCAAAAACAAAAAAAAAGCCAAAAAAAACCCAAAAAAATCAACAAAAAATCCCTAAATTCCTCTAACAACCGGTAGGATACCCAAAGAAATCAAAAAACAAACCCTAAAACCTAATAGCCAAGAACCACAAATAGCAAATAATAATCAAATCAGAAAATCAAAAGGGGGTCGCCAGTGAGGGGTCGGTGGAGAAAAGAGGTCGATCGGTGAAGGAGATCGTGAGGGAAAGAAGATCGGGAGCTGGGTCCGATCGGTGGTGACTGTGAGACTGAGTGGCGACGGTGGAAGGGAAAGGAGAGAGGCAAGGCGACACCGGTGGGGAAGGCTGCGGTTTAGAGAAAAGGCAAAGAGATCTGCCCTAGAGAGAGAAAGGGAAGGGTGAAAATGTAATGGGAAGAAAAAAAAGGGCTTTTATACCAAACTGAAAAAAACAAAACGACTCCGTTTTGGTGGAGTGGGAAAATTGAAAGGACTAAGGCATAAACGGTGTCGTTTGATGTTGCTGCACTAGCACCAAAACGGTACGTTTCACGCATAGCATCGTGGGCTTTGGGACACATCAAGCTTAGTTCTTCCGTGGGCCTGTGAAATTGGGTCGATCTTAGTCCAATATGGTATAATTCCTTTCCTTTTAATTTGGGCTTGTTTTAATTAAATTGGGTCCAATTGTTTATCTAATTAAAATGTGATTTTAGTTTAAATTTGAGTATTATAGGTATAGGTTATATATGTCTATTTAACCATTAAGAAGTTAAAAAAATAAATAAAATAAATAAAAATATATATAGTAATGAAAATAAAAATATAAAAATAAAAAAATAATAAATGATAAAATAAAATAAAATAGAAAAAATAAATAAATATAAAAGCAATTATAATAAAAAATGAAATGATTATTTTGAGTATCCGATGATGGAATTCAACCTAAAAGGGGTAAAGAGTTACCTCTTTTAGGTAGATTTTTTAGGTGAAGAATACGAGACGGATTTTCACAGAAACGTCGGGATAAATCCGAACTCTATATTCCAATATTCATTACTCAAATAGTCAATATTGAAAATAGACATTAAAAAAATAAATTTTCACAATAAACTCAAATTAATATAATTAGTTAATTAGTTTAAATGAATATTACAGAATAAAGTTAATTTAACCATAAAAAAAACTTTAATTGTTTATTCGAGAAACTATATAATTAAGCAAATTACTAATCAATAATGTTAATTAAAGAATAAAGATTTAAATAGAAAACAAAAGATAAAAAAATAAAAAATAAAAAAATAAATTCAAAAACATAACGAATGACAATGAATACAAATAATGTGATAAATTATCTTAAACTATTAACCACATAATTGGATGAATTACGAACCACTTAATTCAATAAACGCATGCATATAGATCTCATCATTTATCCTGTCATAGCATGCCACATTTATCTTGTAAGTGGGGCGGGAATTTCGATGATGGGATTTCTCCGAGGAACTTGTAGAGATGAGTTCTTTTGGAGATATCTCTAGGTGAGGAAAACATCAAGACTTCACTAAAGCGTTGGGATGGTCTTCGAATGATTTTTCAATAAAAGACTACCGACCCCATTATTTAAAATAAATAAATCATGACATCATTTTATACTTGCATCATGTGCATACGTAAAACTGAATAAAAGATCAACTCAATAAAAATTAGTTAATAAGGGAGGATTAAAGAAATATAACAATAAAATCATAAATTAGGCCATAACAGATTGATGGCAACTCTCCAAGTTAATTACATCTAGCGGTTGGGTTTGAATTTTAGATAGAGTTTAATTTAGGCCGCTCTTTCTTTGCCAATATTATCCATGTGAATCCATCAATCCATTTTGAATAGAGTTTGAATTTTTCTCAAGTGCATGATGGAACGATCAATGAAAAAAGAAGAAAAAAGAGATAAAAAAAAAAAAGAGAGAAAATGAGCTTTAGGGTGAAAACCTGAAAAGGCAGCCTAAAACAAAAATGGAAACTTACGAAACCATTTGTGATTTTGACTAATGAGAAGCACGATAGAGAGATCATTTCAAAGCAACCAGAGTGCACTGGAGCTTTTCAAAATGTATAAAGAGTGTAAAACTCAAGATTTGTCATAAAACCAGTGTTGAACTTTGAACCATTCCCTTCCAAAATAACCTTGCAAATCTTAAGTCTCTAAAGCTAGTCTTGACATCTATTAAAATGCCACACATCATGAGACTTGGAGATTGTCAAAATTGATTACGATCTGAAATAAGTCTTTTTGTAAAGAATTTGATTTTCAAATACTATAAGCTTGAGAAAATATACAACATTTGTGAGCTTGGACAAAGAAACATTGATCTTTCCTTTTGCCACAAAATGGCAAGACCTTTTTGTTATGCAAGACTTTAATTGGTTGAACCTTTCAATCCATAAGGATTAAATTGTGATTTGACCCACCTGAGTCATAGTAATCATTGATTTTTTAAGAGATTTAAATATCACATGTTTTTTTGAAAATAGATATTTATCACTTCAACAAGAAAATGTGGAATTGATGCATTCTTGTTGCGAGATTCAGCTATTTTTTATTATGAAAATAATTGTGTAGGGCAATTTTGTTGTGATTTTGTCAAAATCAAGATGCTTTTGAAAGCAAAAGAAAAACAAGAAACAAAGAGCCCTTACGATCTTTGTGAGGAAAATCTTTCAATCATTGAGAGATAAGACAACACTTTTGAAAAAGACAAATCCATTTTTCAAAAAAAAAAAGGTGAAAAAAAGCAATGCAAGGAAAAGCTTTCACCACAAAAGGTTTGGAAGCATTCAAATCCAATTTGAATTGGTGATCTTTTGTTCACATCTATTGTGGAAAAGTGATTTCAAGAATCCAAATCAATATGACGAGATTAGAAAAAAGGTTATTTGGAGGTGAAGAAATTGGCAACTGCAGAATAACATCGTCAAAAGATGTGAAGTTAAGAAAAATGATCTTCCAAATGAGAAATATATGGTGCAAAACAAAGGAAAGCAATGCCTCATTTGTCTATCATTCAATCATGCATACATGCCCATTCATGCACATGACCATACATCATCAAAATTGAAAATTTTCAAATGAATGTCAAGACTAATGCAGTTTTCAAGCAATTAAGTGAAGAAAGATTTGAGTCTTAAGCACAATTTAGCTGGCATCTAAGATGTATAAGTCCAGTTACATTGGCACAAATAGATGTTTTAGCCCAATTTAGCTAGCATCCAAGATGTTTAAGCCCAATTATATTGGCATAAAAAGAGTTAAACCCAATTTAGCTAGCATCCAAGATGTTTAAGCCCAATTATATTGGCACTGAGATGCTTAAGCCCAATTTAGCTGGCATCCAAGATGTTTAAGCCTAGTTATATTGGCACAAAGAGATTTAAGCCCAATTTAGCTGACATCCAAAATGTTTTAGCCCTGTTATATTGGCACAAAAAGAGTTAAGCCCAATTTAGCTGGCATCCGAGATGTTTAAGCCCAGTTATATTGGCACCGAGATGCTTAAGTCCAATTTAGCTGGCATCCAAGATGTTTAAGCCCAATTATATCTACACCGAGATGTTTAAGCCCAATTTGGTTGGCATCCAAAACGTCTAAGCCCAGTCATCTTGGCACAAAAGAATTTAAGTTACACAACCTCGTTTTGAGATGAGGAATGACATTTTTCTTTTAAAACCTCCAGGTACATCTTTAAAACCTCCAAGTAATTAATTTCAAGATTTCTTTAAAGTTATATAACCTCATTTTGAGATGAGGAATAACCTTTTCTTCTAAAACCTCCAAGTATATCTTCAAAACTTTCGGGTACATTTCAAAACCTCTAGGTAATTAGTTTCAAAGGTTCTTTAAAGTTACACAGCCTCGTTTTAAAATGAGGAATGACCTTTTTTTTTAAAACCTTTAGGTACATCTTCAAAGCCTTCGAGTAATTAGTTTTAAGATTTTTTTAAAGTTACATAGCCTCATTTTGAGATAAGGAACAACATTTTCTTCTAAAACCTCTAAGCATGTTCTTCAAAACCTCCGTGTAATTAGTTTCAAGATTTCTTTAAGGTTACATAGTCTTATTTTGAGATGAAGAACAACCTTTGCTTCTAAAACCTTTGGGTACATCTTCAAAACCTCTGAGTATGTTCTTCAAACCTCCGGGTAATTAGCTTCAAGATTTGTTTAAAGTTACACAGCCTCGTTTTGAGATGAGGAGCTTTTCTGGTTATACTATTTAAAAACAAAGGAAAAAAGAGATAAAAGAAAAGATTCAATCTGGTTCGAGTAAGGTGTCTACGTCTTTACACTATTCTTAATCCTCAAGAATGCGTAAAAAGGGGTAACTGTAGACACTTATTCTTCCAAATAAAATATATATTAACCAAAATAAAAAAATAAAATAATTAAATAATAAAAAAAATAAAAAAAAGAAAACAGGGAAAGGATTGACATGTGCTCAGCCTTTTTCTCCAATTCATCATTGCAATAGCCGAATTTGGGGGAGGAATTGTCACTTCCAGCAACCAGCCCCCTTTATTTTGTGAAAGAGCCTAATGACATGATTTAACCTCTGGATTGTCCAAATCTTTGGACAATCCAACTCTTGAAAAAGGAGGCAGATTCAATAACAAGGGAAGGGAGATTTTGAAAAACCAGAAAGACAAACCATTTGGCAACAAAAAAAAATTAGATCGAAAAAAGAACAAAAAACCAGATCCATCAATAAAAAAAATCCTATTCTCAAAACCAAAAAACCACAAAATCAGTCACCCAAAGCAAAAAAAAAAAACCCTAAATTATCAGCAGACTACCCTAGCTGCAATAAAAAAAAATCAAACATCACAACAAACATAACACAAAACAAAAAAAACTGGTTAGATCTGAAAAATGGATGAAATGTGGATTTGGGTATAAAGGGAAGAGTTGATTTTTGGGATAGGTTGAGAATCGGAGGGGACACCGATGGCAAGAGAGGACGTCAGCGAAGAGAAAAAGGGAAAAAAAAAAGAAAAAGAGAGAAGACACCGGCGGCAAAGGGAAGACGATGATGGTTAAAGAAAAAAAAAGGGAAAGAGAAGGAGAGAAGCGATGGCAAAAGTGAGAGAGAAGGAGAAAGAGGCAATCGAATGTTTAGAGAGAAGTGAGAGGGTGGCTGCGGCTAAAGAGAGAAAGGGAAATAAGAAAATGAAGAGAGAGGAGAAAAAGAGAGTTTTTATACCTAGGGTTGGTAGCTATTAAACGATGTAGCTTTGAAAGATAGAAAAATTACCGCATAAGCATGAAACGCACCGTTTGGTGTGAAACACACTGAGCTAAAGGGACAAGCTTAGGGCTTTCTTGTGTGGGTCAGTTTTCTTGGGTCACTACTTAAGCCCAAGTCAGGTAAAGAGTTTGTTTGTCTATATAGATCTATTGTGGCTTGGGCTGATCCGTTTTGTTTGTTCTTAGGATTATTGTGTAATTGTGTAGGATTGGGTTCAAATTATTTTAGCATAATATTCTAAAAAAATCACTAGGTAATATTTTTAAAGTTAGAAAATTAATGTAAATAGAAAAGTATGTAAATAATAACACCAAATAGATAATAAAGTAAAAAATATATTTTTTTAAAAAAATGTTTAGTTATAGAAAGGATTTGAATTTAGGACAATATTTATCTAAAATATAAACCTTGGCAAATGAAACATACATATAAAACAAAAAATAAATGTCTAAATAAAGTATAGTAGTAGTGAAAGATTTAGTTTAATTAGAGAAAGAAATAATAAAAAAGGAAAGAAAGATGAAAAGAAAAAAAACAAAAAAAAAAGACATGGGAGTAAGCAAATGATTAATAAAAATAAAAAATAAATAAACAAGTAAAATAAAAATGTATAAAAGTGTGATAATAAAATAAAATAAAAGGTAAATGTTTGTTTATCAACAAGGGTTAAAATGATGAGATAAAAATATATTAATTATAATAGTAAAATCTATGTCTTTGGTCAATATTAATAGTTAAGAAAGTATAGAAAATTGAGTTTTAAATATTAATCATGAGAATAATGTATAGGTAATACCGATGATGGGATGTCCCTTCGGAACGCGAGAAGTAGCAATTTTGAGTAAATGTCCTTAGGTTAGGGATTTCGATTAGGTTTCCACCTGTATAATGGGAGGGTTTTAATTTGAAATTTCGATGTTCCTAATTTTAATAAATAAAAAAACTATATATGTTTAATCACCAATTAATCATAATATACAAACAAAAGAAATAAAGAATTAATGATAACAATGAATTTGTTAATCATAATAATACAAAAAAAGAGGATAAAATATATATGCATAAATAACAATGACTATGGATAATAAAAAAATATTTGATCTAAAATTATGATCTTGGGGAAGTTTCATATAGTAAAATAAATAATTACCTACATAGTAAAATGTATGACAAAATAGAAATGGTTATAAAAACAATAAATAGATGTAAAATATTTGTTCATGATAAGCAAGCACCAAGAAGTAGTAAATAAGAAACGAACATTGAATTTACAAGTGTATTACACACCATTGTTGCATTGCTAAATGTCATGGCATATAGATATATTCTATATATAGGTATAAGCCTCGATGATGGGACTTTTTGAGGAAGCTTGCGAAGGCGAGTTTCATCGGTAAACTCCCTAGGTGAAAAGATACCTCCAAGCTCCACCAGTATGATGGGAAGGTTTAGAGAGATATCTTTAATAAAAAGCTTTTACCCATACTAGGATTTTGCATTCATGAAAACACTATTTTTACTAGCAAAAGATTATCCCAATGATGGGATTCACCTAGTAAACTTGCGAATGCACGCTTCTTAGGTAATTCCCTAAGTAAGAGAATACTCTCGGATCCCACCAGTATTATACACGGATTTGGAAAGTATGCTTAAGAAAAGGTTTTCGTTTGGCATTATCTCGATTTTATGCCATGCATCTCACAATTGCATCACATGTACATCTAACTCGTAAAGTTTTTTAGCTTGATTAATAGAATAACAGATAAACTAAACAAATAATAATAAAAAAAACGTAAGAAAAAATTAATGGGTTAGGATAATAAATGATTAAATGGTACCGTTCGTGGAACGGGAGTGACAGAGGTGCTAATCCTTCCCTATGCGTAACCATACTCCCGAACCCAACTCTAAAAAAATACGTAGACCAATTTATCATTCTTTCGATGGACTTGAAATTAATTTAGGATTTCGTCAAACAGAACAAATTTATTAGGCGGCCAATGACACCTAGGTAAAAAAGATTGATGGCAACTCCTCAAGTTAATTACATCTAGCGGTTGGGTTTTAGACCCGCACGTTACGACATTCTCTCAAGTATATGAAGTGCATTCCTTTGAGACTTTTGCACCAATAGCCAAACGTGATACAATTAGGCAGCTGGTGGCACTTGCAGCTAGTGAAGGATGGCAAATATGGCACTTGGACGTCAAATTTGCATTCCTAAATGGGACTATCAAAGAAAATATCTATGTTGAGTAGCCTGAAGGCTTTGTTCTACTTGAGAAAAAAGATAAAGTATGTAAATTACTCAAGGCACTGTATGGTCTTAAACAAGCCCCACGAGCTTGGTATGAAAGAATGAACAACTATTTACTATGTCGAGACTTTATAAGAAGTGAAAATGAACATACTTTGTATGTCAAAAGCTCAAGTGATCTTGTATATCTTGTAGTTTCTCTCTATGTCGATCATTTACTCATCACAGGGCCAAGTGAAGATATTTTGAATGACTTCAAAGCAAAAATGCAAAATGAGTTTGATATGAATGATTTAGGGAAAATGTCATATTTTTTGGGTTTGCAGATTGAGCAAAAGGCAAGTTATATACTGATGCACAAAAAAAAAAATATGCTTCAAAGTTGTTGAAGAAATTCAAGATGGAAAACTATAAGTCAATAGCAGCACCACTGGTCACTGAAAACAGGTTTGGTTTGAATGATGGAGGTGCAGAAGCTAATGAGACTTAATACAAAAACCTCATTGGAAGTTTACTTTATCTTTCTACATCTAAACCAGATGTTATGCACGCTACTAGTCTGTTGTTTATATTTATGCAAAAGCCTTCAAAAGTTCATTTAATGGGAACTAAAAGGATTCTTAAATATGTTAAATGAACCTTAAGTTATGGTTTAAAATTCAATAAGAATGTGAAGCTAGAATTGCAAGGTTACTCAGACAGTGATTGGGTAAGGAGTTGGGAAGATTCTAAAAACATAAATGGCTACTGCTTCTCTTTTAGGAATGCTATATTTTCTTGGAATTCTAAAAAACAGGAAATTGTTGCACAATTCCCTGTAGAGGCAAAATATGTGACTGTATCAGCTATAATAAATCAGGCACTTTAGCTCAAAAAGATTCTATTGGATTTGAAAGTGATTCAAGAACAACCAATAGTTCTTCAGGTGGATAACAAGTCTGCTATTGTGATTGCTTCAAATCCAGTTAATCATGGAAGAACAAAACATATAAGAGTTAATTACCATGCTATAAAAGAAGCCATCAAAAACAATGAGGTTCTAGTCAAGTATTGTAGCACTAATGACTAGTTTGTTGATATCTTTACTAAAGCACTTACAGCTTATTTGGTTGGGGGGAATGGAATAGCCATTCCTCTATTCCTAGTCTTTCTTTAACAGTTTATTTGGTTGGAAGAAATTGCCATTCAGGGATATAACGGAATACTCAATACCAAGGCCCTTTTTGCTATGGGCTCCTTAATATTGGCTATTCCAAGAAGCAAAGAATAGAGTAAAAACATTAATGGACAAAAATGTCCTTCATTGATTTGAAGAATTACCCTACTATGTAAAATACATTTTATTAATTTTTTACAATTTCTTTCTCTCTTTGCCCAATTACCTCTCTCTTTCTCTCACTAAATTAAAATGCATTTAAAATTTAAAAATAAAAAAAATATTTAAATGAATTTAAAATAAAAAGGTTTAAGTTTTTATTAAACATTATAAAAAGTTAATATTTTAAACTTAAAAATTAAATTAAAATTTTAATATTTTAATATTTTTAAAATAAAGAATAAAATAATAAAATTAATATTTTAATTCAAAATTAAAATATTATATTAAATAGTATTTTTGTTATTTATCACTTACTCTTTAATTATTCTTAAAACTATTCCTACTAACCAAATATTAAAATAATTTATAATAACAATTCATATTATATTCCATTCTCATAAATCAAACTATATAGTAGTTATTCATTTATTATTCTATTCATATAGAATGACTATTTCATTTTCACTCTATTTCTTCTTACAAACCAAACACACCTTTAACAAAGACAAATTTAAGCTAATGAGATTGAAGCTTGGAGTCTACAAACTCAACTTCCAGAAAGTGTGTTGAAGGTGGAAAGTTGAATTGATGGATGGAGCGAACCTTTTTTAAACTGTTTGGCAAAGTGACAGCTTGTGATTGTCACGTTCTTTCTTTACTTATCTTATCAATGTGATATACATGTGTTCTTGTTTCATTTTATTTCTGGTTGTTTTTTATTTCCTTTTGTTTAGCAATGCACTAGATAGCTTTGTGCGGGGTCCATTTCAAACCGTTTTGTATTTGATATGGTATTTTAAAACCAGCTGCTTTAGTCGTTTCCAGCTTTTGGCATCTGGTCTTCTTCTTCATCTTGTTTTGCTTTTGCTTACTAGTGTTGATTTTTAAGGATTATTATTTTTTCTCTTAAAAGTTAACAAAATGCCTGTTAAAACTCAAAACCAAAGACCAAAATGTTTGTCTAATATTAGTCATCACTTTCCATTATTTTTTGTAAAAAAGTCATCCGTTTTCATATGCTTGATGACTGGTTTCAGTCAATCTAAATCTCTTTTTTGGTCAGCCTATACGGTTTTCTAATTTTTGCCCTCATTCGTAGGATAAATAGCAGAACTGGAGTGTTGGTACCTGTACTCAAGGCTCCGGAGACAAAAGTAACAAATTAAATTTTCTTGATCAAGTGAAAATTGACAGTCGGGTTTGCTTTAGTTTGAGTTGATTATATGTGAATTCTTGTTGTTTATGTTGTCTTTTGTTGTTGGAAGTTTGGTTTAGTTTGAGGTTTTACAAGGAAAGTTAGGTAAGAGATTGCCCATTTTCTTGATCGAGTGACAGTGAAATTTTATAGATGTGACTTGTTTGTAGATTTACTTTAAGTGTATATATTGAAGTTATGAAATGTCCAAGAGCTTGCTTTGGTCATGTTAACTCTACTTTGGAAGGAATATAAGAAAAACTTCTCAGTGCTTGCTAGATCATGGCCCTCTTTCATTCAAAATGATACGATGTATGCAGTAGTCTTTTGTTTCTTAAACAACGCATGAATTTTGATGATAGTATCTGGCTTTGATTACAGAATTAAGTTTAGATTAGCACTAGTTGCACAAGTCAACTACCATTGAAAGCCCTGCCATGTGCAAAAGGTGGATCCTAAAGAAAGATACCTTGATTTTTTTTTTTTTTTAAAAAGATCATTTATCTTCCTCTTTTTTTTTTTTTTTTTTTTTTGGTCTCTCAAAACCAGTTAAAGCAAAATGATGCCTGAAATTACGGAGGATAAAGAAGGTGAATACTGATAGAAAGCAATAACAATATGCTATCATTTCTAACTTACTAAAGCTGTAAAAAGTGTTGTCATGGATAAATAGTGGGTAACCTAACCTAGACATTTTAGGTCATTTAACCTCCTTTTATGCTCTCAAAGTGCTATAAATTAGATCTATTACTACTAAGAAAGGGATAGTATTTTCTTTTTTATTTATATATTTTAAAGAAAGAAAATTTGAATCTTATTTTTTTTATAAGGAGATTATTTACTAATTAATAAATCGAATGCTAGAATGCGAAAAAGGAACTTTTAATTTTTTCTTTTTTTTTTAGACACCACACATAAATCTCTTTACTTTCTCTCACTACTCTCTCTTCTAACTGACTAGATCCTAAGAGAGTCAATCTAGCCTGTAGTTGATTGAACTCCATTGTTGACATCATCAAATTCAACATTTTAGCATGACATTTTATATCTTCATTTCCCTCTAAATTCCATCAATTAAATAAGGTAATAACTAATTTACCCTTTTTTTTCTTTTGGTTCTGTAATGGCTTCTATATTAAACGTAAGAAATGAAGACAATTTCCTTGTCTAGCAGCATCACCCTTCACTCCTTTTAGGGAAAATGAAAAAACATTTAGACGTCCGTTAATTGCTTAACATAATGTGATATCACAGACTATTCTCTAGGAATATTTGGAAACACAACTCTTTGGGGAAACAGAAAATCCCACTTTCTGGAATCAGTTCGATTTGTTTACACCATTCTGCCACAAAGACTTTGTCACATCGCTGCCCCCAATGGAAATTCCTGTTGAAGGCGATGTAAACAGATTGGAATGGCCCATTGTCTCACAAAGGATAAACCATATATGGGAATAAATTCTTAATCATTATTCATTGTCTAGAATGCATATTTACCCTTTCACACCCACTTTATCTTCACTTTATAAATTCGTCATTATAAAGTGGCAAATGTAAATTTTTCAACACCCTTCGTAACGTGATAATCATTATCTAATCAACTGTTATATTAGTGTATTCCATAGTGAAGATCAACTAATCCAGCTTTAAGATTATGTTTGTGCTCTGAGTATTATATAAGAAGCATGAAAAGAATTTCTCTTTTTTCATTGTTTTTTTTAATAGTTAAGTTTGGAATTCGATTTTGAAACTTTCGTCAAAAAATAAAAAGATCTGCCTGCTACTTAATTATAACACTTGTTTTTGTTAAGCAAACATAGATTAATCATATGTATAGAGTAGAATTGTCAATGGATTGAGTTAAGTTCGGTTGATATTTTTAAAATTTAAACCCGTTTCTAAGTCTATCTAATTAAATTTTATTTTTTATTAAAATATTATATTTTCATTTATATGAGTAATTCTAGGTGTTAGGCCATCTAAGAGATCCTTACAAGAGTTTTTCCTCTCTATCCTGATAAAAGAAAATGAAATCAACACATAATAATATTGAAAAGGATAAGAACGACATACAAACCAAATTTTTGTCAAGACCGTATATTATAAATATAAAGAGATTAATCTTCAAATAGTAATCATCTTCCTTACATATTTATTCATTAAAATAACTAAACCTATCTCTAGTGTCTTCTATTCTTACCTTTGCACTTTTGTTCTCTTCTTTTATGAAATCAAAGACATTTGGTGCTATATGAAAATTTTAAATCATTAATCCACTTTCATATAAAATTTGGTAAGTATAGTGTAATCGGATCCACACATTATCAAGGCTATTATCATAGTGCCACTCCAAGCATCTTATCGTTCTTTTCAAAAAAAAAAAAACATCCTATCATTCTAATACAAGTCACCCTCAATGGTAAACTAACAAAAATCAAATGCCAATACTGTTAATTTAAAAAATGAAAGTTGTAGAGTTAACTTTGGTAACTTTTTTCTTTTTTTATCATATATTATTAATTAAGTTTCTTTTTGTTTAATAGTCAAGTATCTA
Organism: Theobroma grandiflorum; assembly: GCA_036013995.1. Lineage (NCBI taxonomy): Eukaryota > Viridiplantae > Streptophyta > Magnoliopsida > Malvales > Malvaceae > Theobroma > Theobroma grandiflorum. Next base: position 16,224,337 of record CP142126.1, read on the forward strand.
ATTGGATAGTTGATGCATAATTTATTCTTTTTAGAATCTTAAGATTCAAATCGTTTTTTATCTAAATCAAAACATAAATATATAAAAATAAAACTTCCTTTTATTTAAAGAGATAGTAATTGCAAATTAAGAAGCATTTGGAGAAACCGAGTGATGTAGGGTATGTCTTCCATCTTATGAGATACTAATCTGTCAATGTTTTGGTTAATAAGATTGAGGCAAATAATTGTGTGCCAATGCTCAAAATAGTTAGCGTCATTGTTTTTATGTTACTGAAGAAAGAGAAACACATTATCTAACTCTTGTCTTTACTATGGGTGCTAAGGTCATCTGATATGGATAAGCTTGGTTTTTTTATACTGTTCTAAGCACCATCCTCTCTAATTATTGGTTAACTAAGGTGCTCAGGTCATGGATTCAATTCTCAAATGAAGGTAGAGTTGAAAGTAGAGAAAATCTTATGCAACAAAATCTTGTCAAATTGCAAAGAGGAAAAAAACGAAAGAAAGAAAGAAAGAAAGAAGAGAGTACTGATTTCATTGCTTTCCCTTTCACATTTCTACCCATCAAAGTTTTAAGTGAAGGTGCAAAAGCAAGGGATGAGTTATCGGAAGGCAAAAATCATTGTTTAATAAGAAAAATAGAGAAAGAGAAGCTAGTTTTCAAGCAACCCAACTGCTAAAAAGGAATAAAGGAAAGATAGGAAGAAAATAAAAAGGGTAAAGATTGTTGCTTTAATCTATTCCTTTGATCATTTGCGGAAATTCCATACAACTTGAGTCATAGCGTTACTTTTATACATAGAGAGAGAGTATTATACATGCTAAATGCTACTAGTTGGTTAATAGAAAACTATATCAATTCAATTCACAGCTGCCAACAAAAAGATGGGTACAAAGAAATAATTATTCTTCTTTGAAAAATTTGGATTCCATGGAATCACTTTACCTTTATTTATATTGACTAATTGTTAAATTGCTCAAATAAAATTTCAAAATGAATGTAAATTACATCATGGAAAAGACTAGAAATTGTTTTGTTATAATAGTGATGAATCAGCCCCGCACGTAAGTCTTAACAGAGCAAACTACTTTATTTGCAATCCAAATTCTAAGGAGGTTTAGTAATTCAATGCATGTTTGGTTTGGCTTTTTTTCAGTTTATCTATCTTTTAAAAGTAAAAGTCAGGCCAAACAAAAATTTGAAGAAGCCCTTAAAAAAATAAGTAATTTTTTTAAAAAATAAAATTTTGAAAAAAAGAACTTTAGAAAAAACTCCAAAGAAGAGCTTTCTCTCCTCTTTTTCTAAAAACATGTTTATTTTTTAGGAAAACTTTTCTTTTTGTTCCAAAAACATCCTCATCTATTAAAAATAATTACAACATTAACTGTTTTCATTTTTATATGATTTATTAATTATAAAATTTATATTATAAAAAATAATTTTTATATTTTTTATAAATTAAAAAAAATAAAATTAACACTTTTTCATTATAAACAAAAAAATTTGTGATTAATAGAAAATTATTTATTAAATACCTTTTTTGGTAATTTAATCAAAATTAGAACTTATATAAATCATTTTGTCAAACAGCTTATTTATAAAAAAAAAAAACTTATAAAAGTAAGTTTACCAAACAGATTTAGTTTAATTTTAAAAACTATTATTTTTTATAAAAATTTTATAATAATTTTTAAACTAAAAAAAAATCAAATCAAACAAGCTCTCAATCAATAAATTGCAAAAGCACATTGCTAAAACCAGTATATGACTTGTTTTTTTTTTTTTTATGTACTAAAGCATTGGAATTTACAGTTTTCCCCTCTACATGTCACAACTAACAATAGAAAATTTTGTACACAAGAAATTTTAACCATTGTATCCCTTACCTCACCTCCTATTTAATTTAATTTAATTTGTTTGATTCTAACAAACATGGTATTTACACTTCCGTTACCGCAAGGGAATGTCCAAAATGGATCCCACCCACATAAATATCCAGCACGTGTCTGAAACCCGAGAGGATAACCAAAAATGAATTCTACCAGGTTGTCTTACGGCTCCGAATCCTCTCACGCCTGTCCCTATAGCATGCCTCCTCCCCGCTAACCAGAAACGCGTTTGCGTGAGTCCATGCAGTACGGTTTCCTAAAGGGCACCCGTTAAAGCGGCCTCAAATACCATTCCTAATCACTTTTCTTCGTAAAATGAAAATTTGCTTCCAAACTTATCATTCTCCTCACAACATTTTAACTTTTTCTTTTTCTCCATAATATCCTTCAGTATGTGAACAATTTACAAAGATGGGTTGTAGGCTTACGCGACTCACACACCCTTTTTGCTTTTGTTCACGAAAAAGATAACTGGTTATGCACGGTATGAATGACTTGGATAAAATGGACATACCATTATGACATTATGTTTTCTATTCTCCAAGCTCCATAACCGTATATGTTTTCTTTTATTAAATCAATTATTATTTTAACTTATAATTAATTTCTTTATACTTAAGGGTTAATTATATAATAATTTTTTAAAAAATTAATTATTAATAGAAGAATTTAAGGAGCTTAATACTAAATAGTTTGCAACCTCATTCGATGAACTTAATCTTCTATATTTAAAAATCTACCCATAGATTTTCATTTTAAGGAAAATTAAAAAATTTTAGTATTTTTTTACTACAAATATTGAGACATGTTTTTATTAAAAAAAAAAAACACACACACACACACACATATATATCTGCCAAGATTTAAATAGAAATGGCAATGGCTTATAAATAGGTATCCAACAATACCTGACTTGCCTATGTAGGAGTACTATAATTCTATTAAAACGAATTCAGATAGCAGCCTTAAGTTATTCGTTACTCAAAATTTTGTTTATATATTTTTAATTTTTATATTACATTTCAGTTTGTATATTAGTTGTAATTGATAAATTATATATTAAAATTATGAAAATATCTAAATATAAATTTTACATTGAATTTATTGATTTAATTTTGATTAGTAATATATGGAAAATGATTTAATCTTACTTTTCATTGTTGAGTTCACGTCTGAGTTCGGTTTTTATAAGCTATCCCCATGTCACTTCTAACTAAATAATCAATTTCGAGTTACAATAAGTATTGCTAATCAAATCCAAGTGGACGCATATGTGTATTATATTCTTATATTTCAGACCATGTTCTTTGAACTCCAGGCATGGTGTTGAACTTGGATATGATATATTTTTTGACAATTTTTTACGCTTATTTTGAGGATCAAAGTGTTTTATTCACATGAGTAGTGAAGTATCCAAAAAATATCAAATACAAGTATGTTAGGATGAAGGGAAGAATCCAAATAACATATGATAGAGTACAAGTACCTCAAAATTAGTGAATATTTTATCTGTACTATTCCTAGATTTAAATGCATAAATTAATTAATGAACGTTTCAAAATGAAGTGAAATTTATCTTAAATGGAGCATAAGTGAAAAGAAGAATACTATATAAAATTGCATTAAAAATATATAAAATATAAAATATAAGTAAGCATCCTATTAAAACTGAGCATTCAAAGAGAGCTCACAAGTTGGTCCAAAAGCGCTAGCACAATAGAAACCATTAAAACAGAAAATTCAACAAAATTACACACAAAAAGGATAAAGTTTGAATGTGACAAAATTAGCATAATTCTTGTTTATTGGCCGAGTAAACCTAAAATATCAATACAAGTTAAACAATTTTCTAGCATTGATAGTTAGATAGTAGGAAGAAAACCAACTTGTGAAGGAAACAATAATGGATGATTACAACTACTAACAAATTTATTTAATTTCCCTTCTAATGGAAAAATTATATCAAGTGAATATTTGGAAGAGATCCTTTGATGAGCCTTGAATTCATATTTTGCTAATTTCCTAGTTTTATGTTTCTTGACTAGTTTAATTACTTTTAAAGGTGGTGGTCTATCATAAGATTGACAAAATTTTTTATTTTTTTCATATTTAATTTATTAATTCAACATTTTGTACATAAAAAAAAAAAACAAAAGACTCCTCTTCACAAAGAAAACATTGATCAAAAAAGGTTCAAATTCTATCTTTATCGATTTTTTATTTACATGTCCATTTTTTCCATCTTTATAAGAAACTTTAGAGTTTCATTAGATAATGTTGTGATTTCAATTACTTTCGGAAATTCATTTAAATCAATTTTTTTTATTTTTTCATTCTCTTTTTAATTCAAAAATTCATTTAAACAAATAATAATAATAATAATTACGTTAGGCATGTATAAAAAATAATTCAGAAAATAAAATAGAAATAAAGAGAAAAACTTAAAATTTATAAGCAATTTGATGCACTTTAAGTATCATATTCAGTTTACAAGTAACGGTAACAATATTCGGAGAAGAAGCAGGTAAGTTTGAAATATACACAAAGGGTTGAATTTGTACTGTCTGTACTTAAGCAGACCGGTGTTATTTCAATACCGAGGCTGTTTTAGTTTTTCATTTTTCTACTTTTGACTATTTTTAGGTAAGAAAGCGGAAGGACTGCAAAACAAAAACGTACAACGGTTGAAGGGTTTTGGTAAAAGGTTAAAAAGCTGATACGCATTTTGGTTTTACTGTTTTAAAGCTGCTCGACGGGTGCCCCTAGCAAAATTATTTTTGTTTCCCCCTTCGCAATGGCATTTTCGTGATTCCGTTGAATCTCTGTCACCGTAATTCTCTGTCCTCTCTAAGGGTTTTTCCGTAACTTCAGTTAACATATTTTAATCCAAGAAATTTCCGAACCCTATCCACTTCAGCTCTCTTTCTTCCATTCTGTTAATTAAATAATGAAAAAGAGAAAAAAAGACTCAGCCTCGCTCTTTTCTTTCTTCCCACCTGAACATTCGTTTCTTCCCTTCGACAGTTGCTAAATTTCCAAATTTACCCCCAAGTTCTCTCAAAACCCCATCCTCTCCCTCCGTTTTTGTCTTCTCAGATTCCATCACCAGTCAAAGATCCTCTTCACTTTGATCAACAACCAAGACAACAACAATTTCCCTCATGCGATGCGTAAATAGAAAGAAAGAAGAGAAGGAGAGGAAGAAGAAGAAGTAGTAGATTTCATTGTGGATGGATTTGACGGAAGGAGTCGGAGAGAGCTCGTCGCCTCCGAGAAGCTTCGGTAGCTTCAACAGCTACGATGTCAGAAACGACGTTTTCAATCGCTTAGTTGAAACCGGCCACGAAGAAGCCATTTCTAATCCTGACTTTCGTGACCACTTAGATTCTCACTTCAATCGCTTGCCTGCTAGGTAAAATTTATTTCTCATATGAATAATTTATATATTTGTAGCTGTTTTATACGTATTTTTTACTTGTTTTATGAAGAATTTAGTAATTTATTTGTAGGATTGGGTAAGGCTGATGAAGTTGTTGGGTTTTTGGATTCAGTTATGGACTTGATGTTAATATGGAGAGAGTGGAAGATGTTTTGTTGCATCAGAAACTACTTGCATCAGCGAAGGATCCGGGGAGGCGACCGGTTTATCATATCCGCTTCTTAGAGGTACTACTACTACTTTATTTTTATTTTAAATAGCAAAAGTTTAGTATATAAGAGGAACGTCTTTTGATGTTCTTCCTTTTTGTTGTATTCAAGAGATTGCTGTTAGAAAAAGTGGAAAAAAATAGATATTTCTGCTTTTTATTTCGACTACTAGTTCATATGTACTTTTTTGTCTGTGGTCAAGTTAATGTGAAGAGGCTCAAAATCAGACTTTTGGAGATAGTGGTTTATAATTCCAGCAAAGTGGTAGAAACTGAAGTATCTTGAAATGGACTAATTATGCGTATCATTTTTCCTAAAAACTAGCTGTTACAAGAAGAGATAAAGTTGTGTTAATACATTACTGATTGATAATCAATTAAACTAGATGGTGGTTTGTGGTACAGAGTGTTGGGAACATGTGGTTGTTGGTGACAGGTGAACTTGAGAACAATTCTTTGCTTTGCTTGATAGGGAGGGTGGAAATGTTTTGATATAATGGTTAGGTTTCAGAACAACCTTCCTATTTTTTGGAATTACCATTGGATATAAGCCTTTTCCTTCTTCCCTCCTTTCCATCCTCCCAACCAAGCAAAGCTTAGTGTTTAATGTGATGTGAATCCAGTTCTTTTCATTTGCATTTGACCCTTTACTTATTTCCATGAGATAGCCAGAAACTATTATTATTAAAGAGCACTATTTATTAGTAAATTCATGTGTGAAAAAGATAGTTTTCTTTTTATAGTTTTGTTAGAGCGAGAAATATTAGTTGCATTAAGTACAAGCCTAATCCTTATCAAAAAAAAAAAATGTACAAACCTAATGTCCAAGGTGAAAAGGAGATCATTAGCATTTTTTTCAAATAATTTTTGTGAAAGGGAATTTTTTTTTTTTAAATTTGTGTTTGAAGAATTTTTACTTGGCAAATAAGTTCTGTTACTGTGCCCTAAATTTTGAGATAGCGTGGCCCTAGCATTAACAAAAAGACTTTTCATATTTTTATATCAATGTTTTAAGTTTTGTTCTTTTTTTTTTCAACTTTAATTTGTACACAAAGGGTCTATGGTACTACTACTACATTTGTAATATTTAGTAAACTACCTCTTCACTTTATTCCTTTCCTGGATTAGGATATAGTGTAAAATAAGTGTTGATAATGTCATTTATATCGTGCATATAGTTTCATTGTTGGCATAAAATTATCATTTTGATAACACTTTATAAAAATTAATTAATAAATGACTGGTGGAGAAATATGTTATGAGATATAGAATGGATGTTGTGTCTTGAAAGGCATAGGGGGCCTACTGTACTCATGTCATTAAGAAAATGGGAAATTAAGGGCAATTTGTCATTCCAAAGTTGGGTTGTACCTTCAAGACTTGTGTCTTATAGATTTGTGTTTGAAGGATTTTTGTGAAGAACTCAATGTGATTTGATGTCCTAATAATTTCAAAATGTTCAGATAAGATTGTGAGTAATCACATAAGTTATTATGTTATTATGTATGGAAATTGTAATTTTTTTGATATTTATATAAGCTGAAGTGAATGAAGATGAGCAAAGGTTTTGTTTTTGTGAATTTGTGCCTGTGGTAAGGAAAGTTGATGGTGTTTATTCCTGTTTTGTGGCTTAGCTGAAAGGTTTATGTCTCTGCTCATATGTCTTATACAACTCTAACAATATGCAAACTCATGCATCTTGATGTGTCTTTGTATTTGGCTGTGTGTACATGTGTGTTTTGCTGATGGGTATCTGTTTGAAAGTCTACAATGCTTTGAAGTAGTAGTACTCTAAAAACAGGTTCTGAATTGTTATGGTTAAACAAGATCAGAAAACTCCATGATATTTATGGTATTTCATTAAACTATTTTGTGCAATTTTTAATGAAATTTATTTTTTCATCTTCTGATATCTTTTTCTGCTCTACTGCAAATGTCATTATAGCATATCTTATCCTTTTTGTAGTCCAATTTTTTTTGTACCATTTTTTTCACAGAAAGTCAGGAAGGAAGAAGCTGATTATATTTCTGGTTTTATAGATTTTGGAAAGTGAAAATAGATGAATAAAAAGAATAGCATATTCTAATCACTATTTCTAAATAATTTTAAAAAAGTAGTTTTTGAACCCTTTAAGAACTGCATGCTCTTAACCATTTTATACTTTTGCACCCATTATGGTATTACATCTAATTTACTCTTAATATCTTCTGATATGATGCATGATCTTTTTGCCTTCTTTTCCTGATTCTACCTGTTTTCTCCCTTTTACATGTTGGCATGTAGAACCTTTGCACCAAAGCAGATGCAAATGATGATCAACAATTTATAAATTCTTTTTCTGCCCAACGGCCTTTTGATGATGGACATAGTGAAAAAGTTGTGCCTTCATATAAAAGGTATTATATGTGTTACATTCTTAGTTGTGTATCTTCCCCTTTCATTATTTGATCTGAAAAGACTCTTTTTCACATTTTTTTGTTTTCTTAATATTTTTGTTAATTGTTGCTCCATTGCCTTCTGTAAATAGAAGCAGGGATCATGCAGTTGACTTTGAACCTTGCTCTAAGCTCGAGGACCTGAATTTGGATGTCAGAAAGAATTCCAAATGTGTAGAGGATAGATATCTTACAGAGAACTTCTGCAAAAGGTACCTTGTTGAAGATTTGTTAGACATCTTTTTCCTTCCTTTGAAACTTCAGTTATAATTTTTTTTCCTATTTGTTAGCTTGGCTACATGTAGAGATTTTCCTACTTTTGGGATTGAGAACCTCTGTGTATTTTTGTGTGTTGTGGATGGGGGTGGGGGTGCATGCTGTGCGTGTGTATTTGGGTCTTCCTCCTGGGGAATTACTTCAAAATGAAATGAAATGGCTAAATTGAAACATCACCAGTATTAACAGGCTAATTTTTTGTGCTTCAACGATTCAGTCTGTACCTGCAACTATGAAACTGATTTTGTTTTCTTTTCCTCTCACATGAGTCAATACATGTATCCAAGATCTCTATGGCTTTGGCTGTCCCTTCTCATTCATGTTTATACTGAATGGAGTTCTGTGTTACTGGTATCATAACAATACTCTGCAGGTCATAAGCATCTATTCAGTTATGTTTTTCTGACTATTGAAATGATTTTAAGATTGTCTAATCCATAGTTACTTGACAAGAGGTTCATTTGAAAGCATTTTGTTTTATATGGAGATGCTCATCTTCTTATTCTCTTTCTCTCTTCCCTCACCTGCATTAACAATTGAAGCAGCAACTGTGCAGAACAATTTATCTATATGTATATGCACATATTTAGTACTATGCATGTATGACCATGCAGAATGCATACACACTAGAATGAGGCTGATGAATACAGCTTTGATATATCAGTCATGGATTTGTTGTATGTACATATGGTAAGTGAGTTGGCTTTTGGCAAATGTTTTGCAGGCAAGATATTGTACATATTCCAATTCATGAAGTTATATTTTCTACCACTGACAGGCCAAAGCTGCTTAGTCAGGTATGTTTGACAACATGTATCTTATTGTCATGCAGAGTGTTACTTTGGTTTTAGGTTAAATTTACACTTATAATCCTCGTGGTTGACTTTTTTCCATTAACACCCTGTATTTTTCTCTCAGCACTGAATGCCCTGTGGTTACTATCTACTATCGTAGGGTTACATTGTTAACTTTTCAACAGGATGATAAAAAATTCAAAGCTGAGCTTGAATGTGATCCTTTGGTTTAATCTCTATTGTATTCAACTTCTTTCCATTGAGTTTCAGTTGATGTAAGGCCAGGCATGCTAAAAAATGTTCAAAGCTCAGCTTGAATTTGATCTTTTGCTTTCTTTGAGATCTGAAAAGCAGCTTAGGATGCATAGTTATTCACTAGTTTTTTATCTTGTGTGTTCAATTTATTAATGGAAATTTTGCAGTGTGTTCTCCTATTTTAATGTTGTTATGCTATTGGAAATTTTTATAGTTTGGATAGGCTTCTGAAACCTTGTTGTCATCATCTGATGGCTTGTCATAATGACGTCCTGCTTAAGCTGCTTTCTTGGTGGTGGCTAATAGATGCAGTTTATACTTTTTTGTCATTAACTTTATGATGTTTATCAAAAAATGTTTACGGTGTTTAAACTCTCCTTCAAAAAAGGATACTAATCATTCCTTTTTTCAGAACAATGCTAAAATTTGTGAAAGATTTTATAAGCTTGCAATAAGGTTCAATTCCTACGTCATCTGTTACAATCTTAATTTAATTGCTATTAACTAGTATCCTTCAGATTCCTGCCAACATATCTTTCATTTCCTTTGAACTTTTGAAAGAAAAACATAGCCACTTGCTTACGTTGAACCCTTGGCGCATGCAAAATGCATTAGAAAGACTTGAGATCTGTAGAGATTATCCATTTTGGTTTGTGAATACTAATAAATATCCCGCACCTTTCTCTACTCTCTGCTAAGAATATTATTGTAATAAATTCTTGGATGTAATAAAGAAATACTGAACTAATTTTGACTTATATTTAAGCAGTTTGTGGGGCTTTCAACATCATCATTTATCTTGTTAACCTTTTTCTTTGGATAATATTTATCTTGTTAACCTAGTCAAATCTGAAATACTGACCAGCTGTCATTTCTTCTAGCTTTCTGCATTGCTTTCAGATATAGGACTTAACATTCGTGAAGCACATGTGTTCTCAACAACTGATGGCTACTCTTTGGATGTGTTTGTGGTTGATGGATGGCCTGTTGAGGTAGCTATTTTTCGATTATATGTTTTGTTGTTATTAGGTCCTTGTACCTTCACATTGTTTGGTTGCCCATAGAATGTGTAGCTAATAATGGATCGTACTTTATGGAACATAATCTATCTTCTTCTATTGTTGTGCGTGCAGTTTCCTTAATGGTGGTTTTATTCTTTTTTTCATGATTTGTTTTAAGCAATAAAAACTGCTGGAACATTTGCTTTTTTCTGTTAATCCATGTTTTACATTTCTTCAGATCTAATTCATGGAAAAAGAACTTCAGATGCCCCCCACTATGCTGAGAATGGAATTGAATGGCCATCAATGCATGCTTTATACTAAGGCTCTGTGCTGATATCATTTTTGTTCATGCCTTGCAAAAGCTGCTGTTTATTTTCTTTTTGTTTCTAATACAGCTTTGACATTTGACTATAAAATAAAAAATAATAATAATAATAATCGGGTTGGTGCTTGGTATATATTAAGTTTATTAAGTTGGTTAAATTAAGCAACATACAGTTTATCCCGGGAAAGTAGCCTTAATATATTAAGGAGCATTGTGATTATATTTCTTTTATGACAGGGATCTCTGCTGAGTCCAAATGTTGCTGACTTTGCAATGTTGTGGCCAGGATACAGATGGTTTATATAAAGCTATGGAAAAAGCAGTTACTAGAAGCAAGGTAAACTGTGTCCATGTGAATTCTATTTATGGCCTTTGCTTTATTTTCTAGCTTGATTGCAAGTGTCTGAAACTTATATCAAATCCAAAGGAAGAATGATTTTTAATGTTTCAGGATTGTAGTTTTTACAATGTACTTGGACATTATAAAGCTAGTAAGCTACTGTTGACATTAAAATGTTTTAAAGGGCCAGTACTTTCTGGTTTTGTTTTGAAGTTCAAGTGGTTCAAGTACAATTGAAGAGTTTTTCACATTTCTAGTAGTATGAAGTTCTTCATGTTGCCACTGCCAGATTCATGCATGTGACAGTTGATCTGTATATAAATGTATACTTCATGAGTAATTGAGCAGATTGTAACCCTGGTTTTTCACCCCTATAATTTGTATTTGATGCATTTATTTTCTTCAGCCCTTTACAATTATCTTCCTGTTGGATTGTGATGGATCTCTCTCACATATTGTGTTGCTTTCGCTCTTTTATTTGCTTGAATTTTGCCTTCTTTAGGTAAATTATGAATAACAAAAGTATATTTTAGCTTATGATTCCTGGACATATAGGGGTCACTGTCTGGATCTTTGCATTCTCAGTCAGCTGTAGATGATGCATCTGCAGCACAAGAAAAATCTGGAGATTGGGAGATAGATAGAAGACTTTTGAAGATAGGAGAAAGAATTGCATCTGGATCTTGTGGAGATCTGTGAGTTGTACTTCTATGAACTTTATACTTCTGATCTACTCTATTCTCTATTTTCCTTTTTGTTGCTCAAGCTTCGTCTGATGTTTCATCTGAAGGTATTGTGGTATCTACCTTGGTCAAGATGTTGCTGTCAAGATTCTTAGATCTGAGCATTTGAATGATGCTCTGGAAGATGAGTTTGCTCAAGAAGTGGCTATTCTCCGGTGAGAAGCTTTTAACTGTTACTTTGGAGTTCAGTTCTGGGTTTGCATTGTTCTTTGGAATCATCTTTAATCGTTGTGCTTTTGGATCCCTTTATATTCTGTTAAATAACCCGTCTACCCCTTGCCTTCTACACCCCCACCCCCCCAAAAGAAAATGGTAATGGAAGGAAAGAATAGTTGAATATTTGAACACTTGTGTTTCCATGTTGAAAGTTGTCTCATATAGGTTCACTCTCCTAAAGATTTTGCCTCTTATGTCTGACAACCTGTTTATTCCAAATAAGCTATAGTAGGAGTGAAAACAAGTTGTTGAGACTCTGTTGTCAACTAGGAAGCATAGACACAAACACGGGACATGGGTATGACATGATATGGATGCAGCGACACAACAATTTTTGAAAAATTAGGACATGACGGGGCAGGATATAGCAATAAAATATAAATTTACTATATACTTGATATATGTATATAATTTAATTAATTATTTATTAGAAAATGTTTTAAAATGAATTTTTTTATTACTTTAATATAAATAAGAACAATATGCATTAAAATTTCTCAAAATATAAAAATCTTAATTATATCACATTTTTTTATCACAAATTTTTAAAATAATTTTATTATCATGCACATAAAATAATTAATTGTGTTGGATATACTTTAAATTCATCTAGACCTATTGTGTTATAGGCTCAAAAGTCTAACCCAATAAGCTTTGAAATCTTCCACCCAAAAGCCCATTTGAGCCAGCCCAATTTTGTTTCAGCCTTAACTATATTAACTTTTTTTTCTCCATCTTCTCCAGCACAGTAGGCTGTCCAGCATCTGCTGCATCTCCTTCCACTCTATCTATCAGATAATCCTTTAACCAACTTTTCACCTCTAATCTGAGTCTCACCCACATAGAACAATACCACTTGACAGTGGCGAATCTATGATTTTGCATGAGGGGTGGCTAAAGGGTAATTATACTATATATATCAAGTTGTATACACATAATCAAAAAAAATTAAAAATTGAGAGGTGGCGGTTGCCACCACCTGCCACCCTCTTGGCTCTACCAGTGCTTGAGCCCAAAGTAAGGAAGATTGAATTGTTGGATACTTTTCTCTCTCTTTTCTTCTGTCTCTCTTTTAATTTTCGTGGCTTCACTGCCATATCCAGTGGTGTCCATGCCATATACATGCTGTGTCTGAAATAATAAATTTATTTTAATTGTTTGGTGTATCTGTATTGGACATGGATACGATACGAATACTAGGAGGGTAGAGCCTTGTCCATGCTTCATAGGTTGTCTAGTCATAGAAGTAGCTTTGTCTTTGCCTAGATTCTACCTTGGAGTAATCATTATACTTGGCAAGCATAAACTTGCTTTACTAACTAATAAAAGGATTTATAACACTATCTCTTCCCCCTTTGGAGTATGTCAGCAAATAGCATTTCTATGTATGCATTTCTCTCTCTCTCTTCCTCCCTAGAGAATTGGCAGCTTTCTCTCTTAAAGTTAAATTTAATTTTAGTTTTATCGAGGATAAACTTGTTTTAATAGCAAATAAAAGGGTTTAAATTATATGTGAATATAAGTATTTTCCTTGCCTTTTTTCTTAGATTAATAATCTATTGCCTAATTTCTGATATAGTATATAGTTGATGTTTTCCAGTGTATTTGTATTTATGTAGGACCATTACCATATGGATATAATCTTATTTCTGGGTTCTTGAGTGCAGAGAGGTCCAGCATAAAAATGTTGTTCGTTTTATTGGTGCATGTACAAAATCTCCAAATTTGTGCATAGTGACAGGTATGACACTTTTGAGGAATTGAAAAATCCTCTTTTAATTAAATTAGGCTTCTTTTGTGGTTCTCTTCACCACTATCTATCTGTCATCTCGGGTTCCAGCAATTTTGTTGTATGTCAACATCCCCCTTCCCCACCAAAAAGGAAACAAAAGAAAATTTCTGAAAAGAAATCCAATGGGTGTAAAAAAGTTTGTTGCAGTTATTGGTGTTTTAAACTTCTGGACTTAAATAATTCTGTCGGACATATGCAGATTCAATTAATTGCTGCTAGGTCGTGGTAGAATTAATTTGATTAAAGTGTCAAGTTCTTTTGGAGCTTTATTGTATAAGTTTTCCCCAAGTACTAGCTGTGGAGTTTTTAGTTGGAAGGAAGAGTCATACGCTTGGTGGTTTTAGTTTCATGCTAAGATAACCAAGTCCTCTGGAGATCTTTGTTCAGTGGTCATGAGTTGAGCAAAGTTTTACGTTATCATAATTTTTTTTATTAGTATATCTTGTTAGCTGACCTTCTGTTCTTTTATTTTCCTTTTGGGGTTGGCAAACATCTTTTAAGTGTTGACTTAAATTGGAACAACTAAAAGAATTATTGTAGTTGATAGCAATTGGGAGCTTCCAATCCCCCATCCCCTCCCTTGAACCCTCCATCACTTGTACACTTGTTGTTACAACTGTTAGAGCCTGTTTAGTTTCAAATATATATCTAGATTCTCATTTTCTAGCTCATATTGCTGTTTGCAGAATATATGCCTGGGGGAAGCCTATATGATTATTTGCATAAGAATCATAATGTCTTGAAGCTCTCTCAGCTGCTGAACTTTGCTATTGATGTCTGCAAAGGGATGGAGTATTTGCATCAAAACCACATAATCCATCGGGACCTGAAGACAGCAAATTTGCTAATGGATATGGATAATGTAAGAATTTTTTTTGATATCGTTGATATAAGCATGCTCAAGGGATTAGTTTATCTGATTTTCTAATAATTAAATTGTTCTAGGTGTTGGGCAACATGACAGAAGATTAAGTTGTAAACCAGAACCATGACATCTGGAAGAGTTGGGTTTTCCCTTGTAAAAGTTCTTAACAAGGGTAAAACTTCCATGAAGGATAGTAAACTAATTATATGAATTTGCATACATTGGGTTAGTGAATAGAATGCTAGTGAAAATCCTTATGCTTATCTCTATAGAGAGCAGATTAGAGTTATGTCTTGAATTATTTTTAACCCTTAATCAGATATTTATGGGCATGAATTCTATTGCGTTGTGTTCCTATATTTAGGAGATTAGTTCAAGTGTCTGTGGTAACATAGCACTAAATAATTTTTCATCACATTAATACTGTCTATGCAACTGAGGTATGTTTCATATTGGTTCTCAGTATCTGCAGTCCCCTCTCTCTCTCTCTCTCTCTCTCTCTCTCTCTCTCTGGATGATTCATGTGTATTTTCCGTGACACTTTCCTTTTAAAAGCTTTTGAAGGATAGGTTGACCTGAAAGTGGCTTTATTGAGTAAGAATCACTTTATTTCTAATGGTATCTTACGCTGGTAGTGACTTCCTTTTGTGGTTCTAACTGATTGCACCCTAATCAGCATTTGGATCATCAAAAAAAAAAAAAAATGTCAGGGGAGTAGTGACATATGCCATTCAGGTTTTGAACTATTAAAGTATACGCCATGATCTAGATCATAAATTATTGTCTTTAGAGAATTGTTTAGTTGGCAAACCAAGCGCATGTGAGGGGGTTGGGGAGTGGCTAGCCTTTCATGTTTAATTGTAGGATATTGTGGCTATTTGGACTCATCATAAGTAGCAGGTTGTAGCGTGGTTTCACTGGTTTCATTTAGTTGGATTTGGCATGTACTGCTTTATGTATTATAATTTGAACTTTGATTTTGTAAATCTGTGTCAAGAAAACCTCCTGCTTTTGGAGTTGTAATGTTTCTGCGAATAGGAGTTACATTTGGGGTAGGATGTGGAATTTTGAGTAGTAAAAGTTACATTAGTAGACCTAATATGGAAGTTGTTATGAATCAAGCAAGTAATGTTGATTTTTCCATTCATCTCTCATTTTGTTGGTTAAGTTTCTATGAATTTTAATGCTGATGGAGAGTTTGGAAGGTTATAAAATTTGTTGGGATTCAGCTCGTAATAAAAATTTACTTCAATACCCTGAGTAAGGGGTCCTGTATATGAAGCTTGCTTCAGTAAGAGCATTAAGGCTAGGGTGAATAAGTAATAAACTAGCTAAACCATGGGGCAAGGACCTCAGTCACAAAAGAAGAGCAGAGAATAACAAGTGTTTTAGCATTGTGTATCTGGATTGACTCCTATATGTGAGCTGATCCTTCCTACAAATCCAAAGGCCAGTGATACATTTTCTGTTGACTATGTTTGTTACTGAATTAGCGCAAGTCCCTGTTATGCTTTTAGTGACTTGATCCATCTCTCATGCTATATTTGTCTCCTAGAATGATATTTTTTTTTAATAGGGTAGACTGCTAAAATAGCTGGTTGTAGTCTGTATTGGCATGTGTTAATTGATTATTTCACAGTTTAAAGAGAGATTTTTGTGACATTTTGTGTTTTCTGAATTTAAGAACTTTATGTTTTCTCTCAAGGTTGTTAAGGTGGCAGATTTTGGTGTCGCTCGGTTCCAGAACCAAGGAGGAGTAATGACAGCTGAGACTGGCACATATAGATGGATGGCACCTGAGGTGTGTATCTCTAATGTTTGTTTTCCTTTTTTCCCGCTGAGGAGACTGAGGGCCTGTGGTTGCATCCTTTAATTATTTCAAAATGTGGTAAACATTCGATGATTCTGATAGCAAACTTCACTATTGGTGGAAATTACCTCTATCTGCTGGTCTTTTATTAATGTTCTAATATTTGGATAATTTGTTCCTTCCGTGTGTTTTCTATTAAAAATGAAAGGAGCTGCAGATTTAATGATTCAAGTTCTATCTTATGCCCCTGGTTATGTGTTATAGTTTTGGCTTACATGCTGTGTACATTAAGCTTCATCGTATTTACTTCTTATGTTGGTATTTTATCATCTTCTTACTTTATTTCTCTCTGACAAGGTCATAAACCATCAGCCATATGATCAGAAAGCAGATGTATTCAGTTTTGCTATTGTACTGTGGGAGCTGGTGACAGCCAAGGTATTTCCCGAAATTGAAGAAAGTTGATGAGCAATTGGATTTTAAAGATTTGGAAGTTATACTTCTGAAAAGTATGTTATTGTGGTATGCAGGTTCCATATGATACCATGACTCCGTTGCAAGCTGCCTTGGGAGTGAGACAGGTTTGCAGTTTTATTGATGGAGTTAAATATTATTTAAACTATATCATAGTTTAGTATAAGACTGAAGAGTTTCTCAGTATCCAGGATCTATTATTGAATTTTAGATTTGTTTCTCTAGTATATGTTATTACTGTATCATTCATTGCATGGAAGCAATTGTATTCTACTGTTTGTAGATTTTTTTCATTCAATTTCAAGCATGATTAAAGCAGCTTCCCTATGGTTTAGTACTGAATATGTGCACTTGGAATGGATATACTTGATTGCTTTTGCAATAAAATTTCTTAGTTCCATGTTGCTGCATGAAATCTGGTCTGAAATGTATATCCCTTCTGAAGGGTCAGTATGCTGTGACTTGGAAATGAACACTACCAATCTATTGAACTGTTCCAATTTTTTGGGTACATCAATTAGAAATGGAAAGATGTATAAGAGCTGTCAACTGTATAGGAAGGCATTGAATCTGTTGATGTTATGAAAGGAACCTCCAAAGTATTGATGCTTTAAGCACATCTGCAGTGAAGGATAACGTCAATTCCCCATACATTATCTACAGTTTAGGTGTCTGCTATTAGAACGCAAAAGTCATAGGGGTCTGCCAAAAAGAAAGAAACCTACATCACAAAACAATGAAAAGGGCCTTGGAATTTTGATTTCACTACAAGCATGCTCTTGTCCAGGAGTGTACAAGGCCACCATGTAATAGGACTGTTAACCTGGGGCAAAAGCTCTTCTTCTAATATTGATGTCTTGTGTTTTTTATGGTCTTATTATTTTTTATCAGGGCTTGCGTCCAGATCTTCCTGAGGCTGCACATCCAAAACTCTTAGACTTGATGCAGAGATGCTGGGAAGCGGCTCCAGACAAGCGACCTTCCTTCTCTGAGATAACAGCTGAGCTTGAGACACTTTTTGAAGAAGTTAAGGTAGAATTTTGGCAATCATATAAGCCTTCCTTTTGAAGCGCCATTTCTTTGCATCTAACTAAAGTGTGTCACAGGAAACAACGGAAGCAGTGAATGGCAACTGAAGATTTTGGTATCTACGTAGCCTGATTGACACATTTGAAGATTTCTTTTCGTCAGATAGTTATAGAGGTCTTATATTTTATAATATGAGGGAAAGTGAGTTTCACTAAGGCTATGCTATACTATACGAAAGGCACAAAGAAAATGCTGATTTGTAATTTTGTTTTGTTTGATTTTTTCTTGTAATGATGGTGTTAAAGTCTCTTACTTGAAGATGGTGTAAAAGGAAAATGCTTCCAAGCAATATGATAGCAAATTTCCAAGATAAGACACAGGTGTTGGTTTTTTATACGAGTTGGCTCGAGAGAAGGGGAGGAGAAAAATGCTCAAACAACTTACGGAGCAGAAGAAACCGTAAAAACAGCAGCAAACTCTTCCGAGACAAGCGGCCGCCAGCATTTTAACACTGGGACAAGGTTGTCCTGTAAATTAATTTACCCTCAAATGATTCTGTTATGTAAGTATTTCGCATAGCTGAGTCACCATGGTGCTCTTGTATAAAATGCTTGCACTTTCTAACATGGATTGATTCACATCGAATCACCTTCTATCAGCGTTCCACCTACCTATGGTTTCAACAAATAGTTTCTCCTGATTAAGTTTTAATTGTAAAAAGAGTTATGTCGTCGATTTTATTTAGTAAAATTATAGATATATTTTTAATAAATAAAAGGATGCTGTATTTATCTACATTGAAAGTATTAAGTTTGTTAGACAACGTTAACAGAATAATCAGTAGACTTTTTTCTTATGATTTTTTTCTTTTAATTTTTATTATTAGAGGAGAGAAAAAACTTTCAAACACTTAGAACCCTCGTTGTAGAGGTGGGTGGGACTATTATTGGGATAATAATACCTCAAACAACCTGCTTAAGTTAATTTCTGATCTTGAATGAAAACGTCACAACTATCATGTATTGTCACACCTGAGTGGGCATGTATAAAATTATTAGCATGTGACAATGTTGTTAAAATAATTGATGGAATTATTCTCAAAGAACTATTAGAGCATTAAGAAGAGTGCTTGAGCTTGATAGGTTGGGCCATGCCTAACTATGCTTGATAAATAGCTGAAGAATCTCATGGAGTCCTGCAATTTGACGCGGTGCGTGTATTGGAAAGTAAGCACAGCTTAATTTAGAGCTAATTTGATGGTAACTTTAAATTCCATTATTATTATTACGTAATAAAAGATGTAATAAGTATAAGTTGTTATTAATTAATTTTTTCACAGTATTGGATTGATAGATTCCAATCCGACAACCCTTCCACGTGGATACGTATATTTATTGTTAGTTTTCATTATTAATTAATACTATAATTTATTTAATTAAATAATAATCCAATCAATACTCAGAATCGTTTGACCTTGAGAAAATTTAGACCAAGTGGACCATTTCTAGGGCTATGAAATCGGTTTTTTCGGTTATTTCGATTACTGGATATCCAGTAACCGAACTAACCGAACTCTTCTAAACAACTAATCGAAACCGAACCGAAAATACTAAATAACCGAACTAACCGAAACTGAACTAATTCGGTTAGTTCGGTTCGGTTACAAAAAACCGAACTAAATAATTTTTTTTATTTGTATGCAAAAACCGAATTTAATAAATAATTTGATGTACAATTGCACAAGATCCATCCTAATGGACGTTGTGACATAATTTACATAATTTATATGATTCACGGGAGGATGGGGGACGGCAGAAAAGCAAAGCTGTCCTAGAAATGGGAGTCACGATGCTGGTCGGTCACAGTTCACGGGAGGACGAGGGACGGCAGAAAAGCAAAGTTGTCCTGGAGATGGGAGTCACGGTGCTGGTCGGTCACAGGCTCACAGCTCATGGGAGGATGGGGGACGACAGAGACAGAATGGCTGATTCAGACATTCGGTATTCCCATAGTTAGGTTAAGGAAGTAAAATGTCTAAAATGTCCTTCGGTTGTTCTTCGGTTGTTCGATTAGTTCGGTTAGATATTTTTGTAACCGAAATCGAACCGAAGTCATTATAGTAACCGAACTATCCTAACCGAACTAACCAAACAACCGAACTAACCGAACCGAAAAAACCGAACTCATTTCGGTTCGGATCAGTTGTTCGGTTCGGCTCCATTTTGCTCACCCCTAACCATTTCCATGTCATCTTTGGGCCATGGTTTTCTTATTTTCTCGTCCATATTTGCATAGAAACTACTTCAACAAAATATAGAAAATTGCATAATTAAGCCTCCGGTCAATCCAAGTCCTCTCTTATTGAACAATGATTTATATAAAAATTAGGGGAAAAAAGACTTACACGTCTCCAAATTAGAAGTCAATCAGAGTCCCTTTCTGCCTTCTATAAATGCATTAATTATATTCATAATTTCATATATTTATATATATATATATATATATATTTTAAGTCTCGAACCAATAAAAGGGGTTAACTGCAATGCAGTTTTCATACAAGTTCTTTTTTCCCATTTTAAAGCTCTTCCCCTTTTTCATCTTTCTCATTTAATAAAATGAAATTAATACAAGAAAAACAGAAGAAAACAGCCAAAGATATAAAATCTCTCTCTCTCTCAAAAAAAAAATGCTATAATAAATCTTAAATTATATAAAAAATGAAAATTGATACCCCTGGCCTCGAGTTGATATCCATGCTTGATTAAAAATGTGTGTGAGGAGGGTTTTGTTTTTGGTCTGCATATTTATAAACAAAATTATGATGTGAATTATATTATGTCCCACCGACTTGCAAGACTTAGAGAAAATGAGGTTTGTTATTACTGATTAGAATTTGTCAGTTGGCCTTTGTTTTTTTATGAAGTCTGCTGCTGACTCCCATCTTCCAAGGTGAAAATGACTGACAGACATGTAAGGGCTACCAACCAGATAATGAAAAGGAACACTCGAAACATGGCAATTCCATCAAATCAAAACACTACTTGCCACAAAAGTGGTTTTTACTATTTACATTTTGAGTTTTGACAAGAAACAATTCTCAATACTAGCTTAAGGTTTAGGGCAAATCCGTCTTCACGATTATATTAACTGATTAGATTTAGGATTTAGGTGAACATATATATTTCTTTCTTCTTCCTAGTATAAGTTGGTTGGGCAAACAAATGTGGTCTAGCTGCCCTCGCTCATCGGGTAGGTCCCGAAATTCATGTGTGTGTAGGCACATTACCTAACAAGTCATCCGCTGATCTTACTACTAATTAATTTAATTTAAATATCAATAATTATAATTAGAAAATGTAGGTACAGATAAGATGACTAAATTCCAAACCAAGCAAATGCAGTGGCAGATGAAGCTGCTGAAAGTTGATTTTGAAGTATAGATTAGGAGGGGAGGGCATGCATCAACTTGATTTGGAGTTTATGGATACTTTACAAAATCATATTATTAAGTTTGTTAGGCCTAGTAAAATTTTCTAAAAATTAGCTGGAGGCTGCAGACGAGTTCGCGTCTAGATTCACTGCTAATCTAGACGTAAACAAGTCCTCAAGCTAAAGTTTCTTTATATATATCCCCCCGGCCACAAGACCCCACCGCTTCGGAAAGAGATGAGAAATGTGGAATTTTGCACATATTTTAGGCATAAAGAGATGCAGATTTAATGATTTGATTTACGAGTGAGTGATATGATTTAATGTTGGTGGAGAGCTAGCTATAAGCACAGGTACAAGGCAAGTAGTGCACGTAATGAGAAACAAAGTGATAAACTAGATTAGGGAAAATTCATAAAGTGGAAGCTTTATGTTTTAAATTTGATGATATATATGCATATATATATATATATATATATATATAGAGAGAGAGAGAGAGAGAGAGAGAGAGAGAGAGAGAGGGTGAAATGTTTTAAATTAACAACAATATTGGTATATTTTTGGACCAAACCCTCACCTTACATTATATTATTAATTCCATGAAATGGACTAACATTTAGAACAAATGTCCAAAGCAAAGTTTTACTTTTTCTTCTTCTTGCTTGCAACAAATAGAATAATAGAGATTTTAAATATCCAAGGAAACCTTTACTAAGTATGGAGATTTTAGTTAACATTAGATTCTAGTGCTAATAAAATCACTTTTAAATATATATATATATATATATATGCGTGTGTGTGTGTGTCGGATTTAGGTTTGAATTTTTTAAGTGTCAGCTGTACTCTACTCATGAACATTTGTACATTTTTGGTTGAATAGAGAGAAAATACTAAGAAAGGGGGAAAATGGGTAAAATTATGAAGTGACGAGATTGATTAAATGAAATGAGTACTGCTTGCACTTTCCTTTGTCATTTTCTTTTTTAAGAACAACATATCATATGGAACAAGTAGTCTGTTTTTTTTTATATATTTTTGGGTATATGATCTTATGCTAGAAAATTGGAGGTACTAAAGAAATATGTATATGATCAATAATCAAATTTTATATCAATTATTAGCTTAACTTATTTTTTGTACCCTAAAAACTAAAAAAAGAATAAATATATGCAACTAATGAAAAAAAAATGAAAACCACTTGATTGGATTCTAGAAAAGACTACTTAAAATTATGTGGAGTTGGATGGTCGATGAATTTAAATTGTCTTTCTATATATATATATATATATATATATATATACCAAAAGAGAAATCAAAAAGAAAGATGCAAATGAAATATAAACAATACGGTGGCCTACTGTTTGGTCGCTTGTAGTACATGTAATAAATATTGAGAATTATAGTATTTCAGGTTGGGACCAATGGAGGGTCAAGTGGGCAATTTTAATACACCCATAAATCTCCGTTTTATTTTTAAAAGGAAATGAAATCCTGATCTCGCATGTCACAAAATAAATTTAATAAATTTAAAGAGAAGATGTGTATTGATTGTTTTCATATGATTTTGGAATTGATAGAGAGAGAAATAAGATTCTATTGGAATGTGATATCGCAGCTTCACTATCATTAATGGTCTGCATGGAACAATATTTATCAACATAATATAGTGATCTCTCTCTCTCTTTGTTTACATATTTGTAAATTATTTCGATTTTCATGCACATGGGTTGTACTTATAATTTGATTAGCTAGCTAGTTGTCTTTGTTTTACATGATGTCAGCTATATATTCAATGTCTCCCTCTAGCTAGCTACATATCTGATTTACAATATAGTGAATATGACAACAAACAACGTGCAATGCCAAAATCAATTAATCCAAAGATTCCAAACCAACCAATTAAAGTTTACTAAATATCCGAAAGGAGGGAAAAATGGGAAAACCCAACAGAATTCAAGTGGTTTTTAGAGAAATATATATTTGAAAAAGACAAAGAAGAAAATTCTTCCTCATGTATTTATTTTATGACCTGGATTAATTATCTGTAATGGCTTTTCCATTTTCAAAAAGAATTAATTAATTCAAGTAATAACCTTTTTTTTCTTTTGCGCAAGGCAACAATGCTAGCTAACTAGCTCAAGAAATTACACTCAAATAATTAATAGGTTGGAAATTAATCGTACATCCTGTAATGCATAATGTTAATTAGCCTTTCCATCAGTGTAACAATACAAAATCGTCGATTTAATTTCATGGTGTTTGCGTTACCCTCCCTGCTTCTCACCAAAAAGAGGGTATAAATATAATTACAAGATCAAAAGAGGAACGATAAAACAGATTGATTAATCCCTCCTCACCTTTGTCTTCATTTTAGTTTCTACTTTATGCTCAAAATTTAATTATAGTTTAGTTATGCCTAACAAAAATTTAAAAATGACCTTGAGATTTGACCTAAGAAGTAGTGTTCCTGTCAATACTCAATTCTCTTGTACAAATGGATCTAGATCGAAATATGTCTTTAATTAACGACTCAAAGTTAATTAAAGTAAGAACCAAAAAGAGAAAAAAAAAATTCTAATTCTTCAATCTTGTCCATGTTGAATGTCTGGTTGCATACAAACATGCCTTAATTAAATAATCAGCCGTAATGTAATAATTTAATTAAGCATATTTATGATATACATAGAAATCCTTAGACCAAATCCCAAAACCACGTAATCCGCATTAAGCTTTATATATAATCATATATAATTGGAGAAAAGATTATTGGAGGCAGCTGGAAGGTTTGTCAACTTTCTCCTACGTTAATTTGGACTCAACCATGCATCTTTCTTTTAGACGTTAACACTTCACACCATCCTTGATAAAGATGAAAAAGTAAAGGCAAAAGGGAAAGAAAGCAAAGAATATTTAATCTTTTCGTACTGTCTTTGGTAGAAAAGAAAAAATAAATGAAGGAAATTTAAAAAAAAAAGGACAAAATGATAGCAATAAGTGAGTTTTTTTTTTTGTTATTAATTAATCTCAAAATGAAGGTAGTATCCTAAACAAACAAATTTCATAAAATTCAATGAATTCATTTGCAGCTCACAATTAGTTATGTCCTGCTTGAAATATAACTCATTTTAGAATTCAAAACTTAAGTTAAATCGATAAAAAAATTTGTTATTTTTAATTATGTCCAAAGGTTAAGATCTAATTAATATTTTTCTATATTTACATAGAATAAAAATACTGATTTGAAAATTAAATTCATCTGTAACGAAATTTTTTAATAAATTAACTTCATTTTGGGAGTAACATATTTTAATATATTTTGATAATATTTCAAAACATCAGCATCAATTGAGAACCTGATTTGGGAAATTGAGAAGTCTCATAAAATCAACTCATAATGTGTGGGCTCTCTTTTCTTTTCATTTAAAAAGATTAAAATTTTGGATTGGAGTACAGAAAAAATACAATTTAATCTCTGCCTTTTAATTCTTTTTTAATTAATTGTATCTACCGATTCTTATCAGTTAGAAGGAAATTATTCGGCAGAAAAAGTTGACTTGATCTGGTACAATTGGCCTGCAAATGGCCTTCTCCATTATTCTTCTCTCCTGGAAAATCATCTACCAGCTGTCTTCAGGAATAAAATATAATTTTGCTTGATAATCAAAAGTTTGCAAAGTGTTGCAATTATTTGCCTTAAACTTTTTTTTTATTTGTTGCTTTTAAAACTTAAAGAAGAAATAAATATATATGACAAAAGAGAAGTGAATGGGAGTCTGAAAGGAAAATTTGTTTGGAAATAACTTAAAATTACGGCTGCTTTAAATACATGTGGGGTTGTAGAGTTGGTGAATTTAAATTGTCTTTATCTATATATTGGTACCCAAAATATATGCATGCAAATTTAGAGGAAAAGGGCAAAAGAAAAAACAATTTTTGGTGGACCTTTAAAAAAAAATCAATTAATTTCCATGACAATTATGATGATCACATGTCGGACATGTGGATGATATTAATCTGATTGTCTCTACTTGGGACTTCTTCTTCTTTTTTTTTTTTTAATCTATTTTTCCATTGGTGAAGAATCAAATGCTTGTTTTCCCATGGTGTGGACTGGACAGCCTTTTTACTCTGTCAACTGTTTCTTTAGAGAATATCTCTTGCAAGTTGGTAAATGAGACACTTTACTCTTGCTAAATTCCATAATGACAGGAAGCATCCTCTGTCCAATGTCAATGCATGTGTATAAATTTAGGTAGCACTCATTCAAATACAATCACACTGAAATTGATAATTTAATTTTAAACGTTTTAAACTCAAGCAATTCATATTTTTAAGGGATTTGATATACTTCGTTTAATTGAATAATTTAGTCCCAACTTGAATGAATTCCAATATTGTTGCACAATAAATTTATATGCACGTATAAACATGTATGCATACTGCTAGAAAATGAGACAGTCCGTGTTAAAGCATGTTTCCCTCTTCTTTGATATAATTCTTTTTGTCAGTTTCTGCAAAAATTTTAATAGTATTACCAAATGTAAAGGAAGCAATTATTAACATTGTTATCTATAATATGTATATTATTTTATCAATTATTCCAAATTCAGCTAGTTAATTAAATCTAACATAAACAACTAGGATTTTCTAAATCTTGCAAAGAAAAAATCCCGCTCCCTTAACCCAGCAAACAGCTTCGCTACAAGAATATGCCTGCCACATGCATGCATAAAGTCAAGCAGCAACACCTGTAATTTATGTACTCTCTAGAATTTTAAATTCTTTACAGGGATCTAGTAATCTATATATATTAACTTCTTTTTCAATTGGACCTAAGACATATGATTTATCGATATAAGTTAATATTATTACCCAAGATCCTAACCCCAATGCAACATGATTGGTCAAGTTTGGCTGCTAAATGATTATTTGACTAATTATATTTCCAAAAAGTTACCTTTTACCCCATTAAATAATCTTAGGTACTTTTGGGAAATTATAATTTTAGTCAAATTACTTAAAAATCTTAGACTGGTTTAAAGGTGAAAACTTTCAATAACTTGAAGTCCGAGTGTTTTAACAGTGGATTTATAAGGAAAATAATAGAAACGGGAGAAAAATTGAAACTAATAATACTTCATTTGCCTTCATATCATATAATTATATCTATTTAACTTAATTCATCTTAGTGTCTCTATCACATCATTTGTCTCTAACAAATTAAAAAATAAGATAATTCTATTTATTTTTGAAAAAGTTATATATATATATATATATATCTATTCATATATAAGTAGATGAATAATATTTTATTTCCTTGTCATCGACTCTTCAAACGTCCCACATGATTTTACACGATAAAATGTTTTATTCTATGGCCCCCCACCATTGATTGAGATTCCAAACTTTATTAATCATGTGGATCCCACAGTATTGGATTATATATATGTGTTCCTAATAGTCTTATGACTTCCCAAATTATGCACTTCTTCCCCTCCCTTTGCTTTTTACCAAACTGACCTCTTTCACTTATCCCATCATATATTATAAGCCACTCCCACTTTTTCCACAAGTTTTTTTCTCCTATTCAAGACCAAAGTTGGTTCGAGGAAATATATTAATTATAATACCTTGATTGATTGATGCCACTGCTTAGCATTTTTGGATTTCTCCATTTATTTTCTCATTTAATTAGCTAGCCAACAAAAATTATATAATTAAAAAGAGGGAAAAACTATTTCCTCTAATCATACTTCAATCTAATTGCAAGTAAACTTCTAAAAAACTTAGATCCATTAATAACGCATTTCTCAATTTGATGCATTGAAAATTATTGCTTGAAACGATCAGTTACCCAAACCAATAATTAGTGTTTTACGTTTACAAGTTTTCTTTTTCAAAAAAAGAAAAAAATGCACATGGTTGTAAATTTTTTTAAATATGCAAATTGGTCAAAGGCTCGAAAGTTACGTATATAGTTGAATCAATAGTTTTTTTATATTATATATGTAACCATCAAAACTCATACCGTAAGTCTTTTAATACGATTCGTACAAAAAATTTACTCATAAAAAATAATCCATGCACGTGTACTTGTAATGGACTTTGATATTGTTGAATAAGTATATTTATTAAAATTTAGTGCATTGAAAATTATTTTGTTTTGAAAAGCAGTGCATTGAAAATTATTACTTGAAAAGAATTACTGAAACGAATAATTAGTGTAATAAGTTTATAAGATTTTTTTTTTCAAAAGTTAAAAAAAAGAAAGAAAGAAGAAAACACACGGTTGTAAGATTTTTGAAATATGCAAATTGGTCAAAGGCTCAAAAGTTACGTATATAGTTGAATCAATAGTTTTTTTATATTATATATGCAACCATCAAAACTCATATAATAAGTCTTTTAATACGATTCGTACAAAAAATTTACTGATAAAAAACAATCCATGCACGTGTCCCTGTAATGGACTTTGATATTGTTGAATAAATATAGTTATTAAAATTTAGTGCATTGAAAATTATTGATGGATAAAAGTCAGTAATGAAAAGGAGTACAACATGCATGTTTACAAGGTTAGGGAAGTATGCAAAATGGTCAAACTAGGCTCTAAAGTCATATAGTTGTTGTGATTGCTGCTAGTCCTTAATTACACCTACCTTACATGCTCTTATCATGGGGTTTGCTGTCAAGACAAAGTTGGTAAAGCCAGCCATAGCAAAGCAACTTTAAACCCTATTGGCAACTGAGATTTGCTGGCAAAAAAGGACAGGCTCTGTTATTTATATTTATACACTGCTAATTAATTGTGCCTTTTCCAGCTTCAGGAGCATAGACTCAAATGCCAACTACAACAACTTTCTGCCATATGGTACTATACAGAAAGACTAGGTTGTTTAATTTCGCAATGCCCTTTTGCAATATTTAAAATGTAGAATGAAAAAAAAAATCCCATTTTAAATGATGATAGGATAATCAGAATCAATTATGCTTTTCTCAATTTACTTCAAACAAATTCACCAACTACATAATACAGGCATTATTAATGCTTTGTTTAAACTTTAAGTTCTATTATTTTGGAGGTAATAACTTTTCCTTTCCCTTAAATTAACTCACCCTTCAAAAAAAAAATTTTATTAAGTTTTAAAATGAATAAGTATGCGTAAAAAGGACTGACTTAGTAGTGCACTTGATAGTCTTAAATATTTGAGTTAATTAGTACCTTTCTTTTTTATCTTCTTTTATCTCTTAATCTACTATATATTTATTTAGTGGCTGAAGCTAGTAAATTTACAGGAGATGCTACAAGTGATCATTCCCCATTTAATTATTTATTTCGAAAGTTTATTAAAGAATAAAAAATTCAACCTCAATTTGTTTAAAGACAGATGTGGGTAGAATATAGGGGAATTTAATATGTCGGCAAGCATATTCTGGCTTTAAAGGATACGGAAGCCCTGCTATTTTATATAGATATTGGTCTAACAAAGAGATGCGTATTTCAGTAAGGAAGCAAATTATAAAAGACAAACTTTCCAACGCCAATTCTCATTTCTTAATTTTTATGCTGGCATTATTTTATTTTATTTTATTTTATTTTTGCCATCTGTAAGCACTAAAAAAAACAATTGAAAAGCCAATTAATCATTCAAAGAGACAGCAACAGATAAAAACCCCAAAAAAATTGTCCAAGCAATTCTTCGATATAATTATGAACTCATTGATTGATAGTAACATACATGACCAAATCCATAATTGGAAGACAGAAAAAGCTAAAAGCCGCTATGATATGATTACTTCCTTTCTTTTATTTTATTCTTTAACCTTGTAAAGCGTTTTCTATCTCCAGTTGCATGTAAAGCCATGCTAGTTCATGCAGAGAAAATATGGATTAAAAGGTAGGTCTAATCAACCCATCACACTCAAAAGGCAAACAACAAACAATAAAAGAATCTTTTGAGAGGAATGGATTTATTACTATTACAGATCAACCCATGCATTTGCAAAAGGTTGCAAAACACATACATACATATAACGATTTTTATTATATAATAATAAAAATAACAAAGCAGGACCACTGAACAATACAACTGTGAAACATGGAAACGATCAACCCTCTATTTCCCTACTTGTCTACGTTATTCTTCTCTTCTCTTCTCTTCAAACGTGGAGACCCGGCTGCCAGCTTTCTGCTTCAAGTCTCTCACTCTGCACGTTTCTTCGAACCATTTTTGTCCCTTTATTTTGATCACACTCTTCTCTTCTCCTGCAATAATTGTCATTAAACTGATTAATATCAAACAAGCAAAAAAAAATGTGATTTAATTATACAGCTTGAAGTGATGAAAAAACATTTATTGAAAAATGGTGTTACGTACTAAGAAAAAAAAAACTACAGAAGAAAATGTATGTTATCTTGTTGAATGAAACTTTGATTTTTTACCTCAGTACGGTCAAAGCCGTTGCTTAGTAGTGGTGAGGAGGAGGAGGTGATGAATAGACATAATGGGGTGGTGGTGGTGGAGGAGACTTGTACTTGTAGACTGGAGGAGGTGGTGGGGGAGACTTGTACTTGTATGGCCCCTTAGGAGGAGGAGGAGGAGGAGACTTGTACTTGTAAACTGGAGGAGGTGGTGGAGGAGACTTGTACTTGTAAGGCTCCTTAGGAGGAGGAGGAGGGGACTTGTATTTGTAGACTGGAGGAGGTGGTGGAGGAGACTTGTACTTGTAAGGCTCCTTAGGAGGAGGAGGAGGGGACTTGTATTTGTAGACTGGAGGAGGTGGTGGAGGAGACTTGTACTTGTAGGGATGTGGCTTAGGTGGTGATGGTGGTGGTGGTGGGGGAGACTTATACTTGTAAACTGGGGGTGGTGGTGGAGGAGACTTGTACTTGTAAGGCTCCTTAGGAGGAGGAGGAGGGGACTTGTATTTGTAGACTGGAGGAGGTGGTGGAGGAGACTTGTACTTGTAGGGATGTGGCTTAGGTGGTGATGGTGGTGGTGGTGGGGGAGACTTATACTTGTAAACTGGGGGTGGTGGTGGTGGAGACTTGTATTTGTAAGGGTGTGGGGGATAGTGCACTGGAGGTGGTGGAGACTTATACTTGTAAACCGGGGGTGGTGGGGGTGGGGACTTGTACTTGTAGGGGTGCTTGGGTGGTGATGGTGGTGGTGGTGGAGGGGACTTGTACTTGTAAACTGGGGGTGGTGGGGGTGGGGACTTGTACTTGTAGGGGTGCTTGGGTGGTGATGGTGGTGGTGGTGGAGGGGACTTGTACTTGTAAACTGGGGGTGGTGGGGGTGGGGACTTGTACTCGTAGGGATGCTTGGGTGGTGATGGTGGCGGTGGGGGTGGAGACTTGTACTTGTATGGGTGCTTGGGTGGTGATGGTGGTGGTGGTGGAGGGGACTTGTACTTGTAAACTGGGGGTGGTGGGGGTGGGGACTTGTACTTGTATGGGTGCTTGGGTGGTGATGGTGGTGGTGGTGGTGGAGGGGACTTATACTTGTAAACTGGGGGTGGTGGGGGAGGAGACTTATACTTGTAGGGGTGCTTTGGTGGAGGTGGAGGAGACTTGTACTTGTAAATTGGGGGAGGATAGTGTACTGGTGGAGGTGGTGGAGACTTATACTTGTAAACTGGAGTTGGTGGGGGAGGAGACTGGTACTTGTAAGGTTTCTTGGGTGGTGGTGGAGAGTACACCGGAGGAGGAGGAGGTGGTGACTTGTAGTGGTAGGGAGGTGGTGGGTACTTCTTAGGAGGTGGCGGAGGAGATGCGTAAGGGTAGTTTGCTGTGGTTTCAGAAGGCAAGCTGAGAGACACTGCTAGCACTAGGAGAGTGACGAAGAGAGAGGTCATTGAAGACCCCATTTTTCCCATCTTTACTACAAAGTGGGTTTTGGTTCTGCTCTTGGGCAACCTCTTCAATTCCTTTATATAGATTTTGTCTTTACCTTGTAATCTTGGTAAAATCGGCTTCAAAAATTGTTTAACCTTTGTCAAACGCCACCATTAGAATAAAAATAAAAATAAATTGTAAATGGCGCAGGTTTGAACGGGATTTCATGAATGTAAGGAGAAATGACTCCACGGGTTCCCATCGTTGAATTTGGCAGCTTCGATTGAGGTTGCTAGCTAAGCAGAGAACAAAGTAATATTCTATGAAATACCATAATTCAAACAGAAACCTTTCTTCTTTATTACTATACATATATACACATATTTCCCTTTTCCTTTTTTTCTATGGATTAAATTGCTTTGAAAACATTGTGTGGCTGCCTAACTTTCCTCGATATTTTGGCTACGGGACCAGCCGGCTACACTATCTTTTGCTCTGCAACCTCCAGTCTCTAACTTTGTCGTTTCCAAAAATTTTGTTTCCTGTGGGCGAATTTCGAATAAAGTCTAATTTTTTAAATATCAATTCACCATCTACAGTTAATTATGGTATTAATGAAGATAATTTAAATAATTTAATCTTTTTTTTGTTCCAATTAAGCTATTATATCATTAATCCAACTATAACATATATATGCATAAACTTTTAAGCATGACAGCAACTCAAATCACGTTTTATATAACATAGGCTCAATTAGTTAGCATTTGATTAATTTAATCACCGGCAGAGGAAACCCTTCCCTAGTTCTAACTAACCACAACTTAATTAAAACCTCTAATATAAGTTCAGATGAGATTAATTTATTTGGTTATACATTAATTGCTTGAAAAAGACCCGCTGCTGATGCGTACTCAATAGCTAATACATGATTAGCCTCTGTCAAATTTAATCATGATTCGAAGATTAAGTAGTGATTTTCATAAGAAAAGAAAAAGATAAAGTAGCTATCATTTTCAAATAAAACACTACAGTTTATCGTCTTGAAGGAAACAACAGAGTATTGTTTTCAAAGCAAGAAGAGATAATGGATCGAATCTTTTACTTAAATCTCTACCACTTCGATTTATAATTACCTGATTTAAATTGACATTTTAAGGGGTTTTTTTTTTTATCACTACAAAACTAATTTTGTTTTAGTATACAAAATTAAACTTAAGCAAGTATCAGTTTAAAGTGCATTTTAAATCAAAACCATACACGTAAAATTTAATTGGAAATTATTATGCATTCTATACTAGGAATTTTGTTATGCATATCATTCTGTAACCGATAAAAATAATTATTTTGTAAAATTAATAGCTATTAAAGTTGCTTTGGAAGTTTTTAATTCATCTGGGAAGATGGGGAAGACCTCATTTATTGTTGAATCAAATTCGCAAATAGCCATCTCTTAGGTAATGAACAGTACAAATCACAAGATAAATGATATATTTTTAATTAGATCGATAATTTGAGAAAAATTATTAATGATATTACTTTTAATTAGATCGATAATTTCAGATAACTTGACTGATGTGGAGTACGTTGTAATTACGACGACAACGGCATTAAATTGTGAAAAAAAAGAACATGGAAGAAAAGGTCTTAAAGCCAGCTAGATAGGATGAAACTTGAGCTTCACAATTCACCCGGAGTTGCACCTTCCTTATCACTTGAGTACGGATGATGAGTTGGTGAAGAAGACGACTTGTTTTATCTGTGTTGGACTGCTTCTATCTTTTCTTTTTTCCTTTTTTTATTTAAACTCTCTAGAAAGAACTAGAGAAACTTGCTTTTACAAATCCTTGTCAATTCTCAGGCAGCTAATATTAACTTTTGCCTAATACACCAGATCAAGTCATGGTGTATGTGGGATTATTCTATTTGTACTTTCTTTCTATTAATAATATTAACTTCACCTAACAAGAAGTTATTCTTTTGAACCGTCAAACTAAAGATGGCATGAAATGGGAAAATAAATTAATATATAGAGAGAGAGAGTTAATTAGTTAGAGAGGAAAGCAAGGCAAAAGCAGACAAATTCAAAATCAAATTGGAGAGATGTAGAGTAGTTAGCAGTACATAGCAAAAGTCATTTTTTTGAAAGGTTCTCGCTAAACGTGTGGAAAATATGGAGTACTGCCACCAATGAAGAAAATTTATTCTAAATGCTTGACAATTATAAGTTTGTGATATTTGTCCATTTATTCCAAAATGTCTCTTAAATTAATGTTTAGACAACGTAGGTTTGTCTTGTTTCAATTGTGATAGTCATAACTAATCTCCTTATTTTCAATGTAGTAATAATTATAATGACTTGCGGGAGGGGTTTTAGATTCGGTCAATATACATTTTTCTTAATTTGGATTAACTTATCCTAATTAATTACCTCACTAACTTAAAGAAATATAAAACATTAAACCCTGGATCTAGGCTTAGTTTTCTGCTGATTGTGACAGGTAAAAAAGGTATCTAGAAAGAAATATCTATAAGGACAAAACAAAGAGCTGAGTTAAGTAACCAATAAGAAGGAAAATATTAAAGAGATTAAATTGAAATAATTTTTAAAATTAAAAAATTAAATTGTTAAAGTATTTTAACCTTTCTTAAGATATATATATATATATATATATATTCTTAACATTTTGGATTTGACAAAACATGAATTGAAGATAGACATGGAAATTTCAACTGCAAATTTAATAAGTTACCATTTTGTTAGTTTTCTTTGGGTTAATTTGGTAAATTCTCATTTTGTTTCGTTCCAAAAACAATGCAATGCAATGCATCTGGTGAAGCATTAGCTAAATCACTTTTAATTCAATGATTAGCAGCCTAATATCTAATTTTAATCCCAAGTCCTCTTTTGCCAAACAAAGAACGCTCAACTGCTAAAATCTATTTATTATACATTAATCCATGATCCAATCGTAGGTGTTTCTAATATAGTCTACGCTTTGCGTCAGTTTTCGATCTACTTGTGATTATCTTTTGAGGTGTCAATCTTGGCCTGTTATTTAAAAGCTACAAATAATTTCAAGGAGATCAGAAAGAAAGAGACAACGCAACTTCCTATTGATTTTCATATTCTTTATTCCATAGTTGTCAATCTTGGCAAGCCATTAAAACATACTACCAATAATCAAAAAGCAAGGAGAAAGCTAGGAAGAGTGAAGGAACAGAGAGAAACAGTACGGCTGTAGCTTCGCCGTTGATTCCCCTCCACCCAAAGCCTTATCCACAATAAAAAGGAAGTCATATGTTGATTTTATCATTAACAGCGACTTGGCTCTTTTCTTGAAATGAGCAGTAAAAAGAGAAAAAAACAAAACAGATGTGACAATTGCCGCCCATGTTTTTGTTCCTTCCTTTCAGACGAAGACCAGCAACCCTGTTTACTTTCATTCTCACATAAACAAGTCATATATATATATATATATATATATATACTATATATAAAAATAGTATAATTTGATTTTTTAATTTCTTTCAATTGAATGTCTAATTAAATTTCAATTGAGTGTCTAATTGAATGACAAGTGTCATTCAATTAGAATCCATCTCTATATATTTAATTTTATAATTAAAATCAATTTATCTTTTTCTCTACTATATATAAAAGTAGTATAATTTGATTTCTCAATTTCTTTCAATTGAGTGTTTAATTGAATTCCAATTGAGTGTCTAATTGAATGACAAGTGTCATTCAATTAGAATCCCTCCCTATATATTTAATTTTGTAATTAAAATCAATTTATCTTTTTCTCTACAAACAATTTATCTTTTAAAAATATCAAATTGAAATCTAATACAATATAATTTATATTTCTTTTAACATTTTATAAAAGTAATATAATTTGATTTCTTAATTTCTTTCAATTGAGTGTCTAATTGAATTCCAATTGAATGTCTCCAATTGAGTGTCTAATTGAATATCCCTCTCTATATATTTAATTTTGTAATTAAAATCAATTTATCTTTTTCTCTACAAATAATTTATAATTTAAAAATATCAAATTGAAATCTAATATAATATAATTTATATTTCTTTTAACATTTTCCGTAGCGTAGCTACGGGTATCATCCTAGTATATATAAAAGTATAAAAGACCCTATTTCACTTTTTTTATTAAATTGTATTTATAAATAAAAATTACAATTATAATGAAAATAATTTTCAATAAAAAAAAAAAGAATCAATTGCAAAGCAAGCTATGGTCAATGTCACCTAACTTCATCCCCCAATCTCAGTTAAAACAATAATCTAATACCGAAATCCTTTGCCTGTCAAACTGTCCATGTCTACTAACTTCTACTTTATTAAATTAACCTCTTGCAAATCTATTTAATGCTGCGCATCCAAATGCTATATATATAAAAAAATTGTCACCGACACAAGAATGAGGCTATGATGCAACACGAAATTTTGACTAGTTAAACTGTTACCATCAATCAAATTTATCTAATATTGTTGATGAAGAAATTGGAAGGCTGTCATGGGGTTGAATATTATTCAGTCCCACATAGGAATCTAAAAATAACTCCTCAAAATTGATCTGCTGGTTTCAACACTTTGGCTCTAGCAAACGGTGAAAGAATACGTTCAAAACAGTGAGAACTATTTTTTTTTCTCATTGGTACCCTACATGGGTCATTTTATCTGACAGGTGTCGAACAATGTTCCTAAAGCTATAAATGCCAAGAGAGAGCTTAGGGGATTTTTTTTTTTTTTTTTTGCATGTGATCATTAGCGTGATGGGTGGTAGGGCAT
The DNA here is from genome assembly GCA_036013995.1 of Theobroma grandiflorum. Classification (NCBI taxonomy): domain Eukaryota; kingdom Viridiplantae; phylum Streptophyta; class Magnoliopsida; order Malvales; family Malvaceae; genus Theobroma; species Theobroma grandiflorum. The sequence goes on from CP142126.1 coordinate 16,260,312, forward strand.
GTTTTGTTCACATTTTCTCAGCAACCAAACATGGTTGATCGATCAACTGATTGTTTCACAGTTTCGCTCATACTGTCTAGTTTCGAGGTAGAATTTTTAATCAATTTCTGTTTTGGCAACTAGTCCAAGTGTACATATGAGAATTTCCCGTCAATCGATTAACTATCCACGTGGGGTAATGCAAGAAGGATGACAGGTGTATTCCATTGAAGACGCCATGCAAAGGATGAAAAAGTTGATGATATAATATCAATGTGAATGGGACAAGCAGATTAATCTGGACTTAACACTTTTTTCTTTTTTCTTTTTCTCCTCTCACATGCTAGCTTCCACAGTCCATAAAAGATTGTACTCGAAAGCAATTTAATATATGCTGTCCCACATGGGCTTTTGCTTTAGGAGATAGGGAAAACAATTTTAATTATAGTTTGCTAAATGGGCCTAGGCCTGTTATGGAGTTGTCGAACCCTGTCTCTCCGATTAAAGTGCTAAGCAAACTCAAAAAACTAAATAAAGATTTGGTTAATTAACTAACTTATGAGCTGTATTATACAAGTCGTACAACATCTTTAACTTGATTTAATGGTTATTAGGAAAAATTCGAAATTAATGAAGATGAAAATTGAAGGCTACATTTTTCTAGTTTTCTCTTCTCCGAGACAGAAGAACTCATCAATACCAAACAATCAGAAATTTCATTTTCCATGGTCCTACATCAACTCTGATGGGCCAAAGGTTAAAATTTCAGAAAATTTTGAACCCCCATGGCTTTATATATAATATACTTGGTAAGAGGCATAGTTAGAATAGAACAATTTGTTTTTTCAGCAATTGATTGGACCAGCGATTTGCACCAATAAATGGGTAGCGTATTTCTGAATAAGGATGATAACCTTGTACAGAGAAACTAGGATGGTATTGCCAAACTATGTTTCCCACCAATTTACCATCTGGAGGCGAGCCAATGCTGCTTCACAAGATGCAATCAAGGAATTGAAGAACATAGCTTGCATAGATGCGTTGCTTTTTCTTAATGACCCTAAAAATATTTTTAGGGGTGTTGATTTGCTAGTTACATTACATACAACATTAGTCCCATCATCTTCCTTGGTGCCTTAACAGTAGGCATAGACAATCATACTGAATTCATATCAGCTGCACATCATACCAACCACATTGACCACACTGATGAAACTACCTCTACAGGCAAAATTCATCATTGTGGCTAAAAAGGCCATATTAAGATGGGAGGTTATCATCTTCCTTGGTGCCTTAACAGTAGGCATAGACAATCATACTGAATTCATATCAGCTGCACATCATACCAACCACATTGACCACACTGATGAAACTACCTCTACAGGCAAAATTCATCATTGTGGCTAAAAAGGCCATATTAAGATGGGAGGTTATCCAAAGAACATCAGAAGCCTGTAAAGCTGAGTAGATTCACAAACTCAACATAGCAAAGCATCTATTGTCACAATGCAAATAATCAACTCCAAAGAAAAGAATTAACTTCCACAATAATAAACATTACTCATACATATCCATTAGCTACACCAAGCCATAGATGGTGATGAACATGGCATACAGCCATATAATCAGCTGAATATAAGACAGAATAGCTTTGGCCTAGACTAATCAATATCCGAGCTTTAAAAGTGCAAAAAGGGTAATTCCCATATTTGAAACACTAAATGCACGTACTACCATGACTCTACCACAAAAGGGAGCTCTTTCATCTAGAAGTTGTTGTACAACACAGTTTCATGAAATGTGCAAGCAATTCAAGGATTGCTTGATCTTCACTCTCCTAAACTTTTGTGCATCTCTAGTGCTAATAGTTAGTAGGATTGAGCAATTTAAATTGCAGGTTTTTAATATCCTATATAATTAAAATGCCCACTCCTCAAAACCCTGCCATATATAGAAAAGATGTGAGCCATAAGAATTGGCTTAAACATGGATATGAATACAGCCGAGTTGTCTCCAGAATGTGACATTCACCTCCTTCCACGAGCTCCAGAACTTGACCTAGGGCCTGGGTACCGAGAAAACTGCAGCCTCAAGTAGTTAGAATCAGGATCATGTTCATCCATTTTATAACCTGCATAACCAACAATAAAGTCTACTTAGGAAGTTGAGTAAAGCATTAACTCAGATGCACATATCAGCCAATAAATGATGGGCTCAAAGTATGGCATATCATGGTTCAAACTCGTATTTGTATTTGCATGAACTCACTGATAGCATTCCTCTCGGAGGAAAATCTAGCATACATATTTTCTGCCTGCATAATATCACTTCCTCATCACCCATGCATGGCAAAATCTTAAAGAACACACAAACATACAAGAACCAGAAACAAAAAGAAAAAAAAAACCAAAGCAGAAAGAAGTAACCAAAATCAATCTCAAGTATTGAGTTTTCATTATTGTTTACAATCATTGTTTTTGAAAAAAAAAAAAAACATGTATCGTTGTCTAGTTAAAAACTACCATTAATAAATGTAAAATCAATGGAAAGAATGGATCACCTTGCAAGGCACTCATTGCAGTTGCTGCACAGGCGGGATTCGAAAAATCAACAAAACAAAGGATAATAGGATCTCCACCACGCTGCATAACCGACGCATTATGTTTCAGCGGTCAGCAAAACAGCCCGCTTAAGACAATTTCGCATGTGTAACAAAACAACAAAGGTAGTCGTGCTACAGAAGATAAATTAACTATTTGCGAATGCCCAGTCTACTTACATGTCGGGATTCTTTGCTCACAAGTCGTACTTCTTTATATCCCACAAAAGGACGAAAGATATCTAAAGCTTCGGTCAAGGAATTTGAGCCACCAGTAGGAAACAACGTAATTGAGTTAAAGTATGGTATCATAAAAGCACATGTCAACATATCTTATCAAGCACATCACTAAATAGGATACGGGCTACTTCCCTCTTCGTGCTGTCTGGAGGAAGTCCCTCAACATATAGAGTATTGGAAGCATCTGGAGGTAGAGGTGTGGTATCCTGGCCTGGCCTAGTCATTCCATCCACTGGAAGTTGACCACTATAACCAACATTTCGACCATTTGGTGCCAGATCTAGAGCAGCAGATCCAGAACGACCCATCACAGGAGGTTCGGCTACAGGACGAGCAGACATTGCGCCACCAACAGCCCTTGCCATCCCACCAAATGTACTGGCTTCTCCAGAAGTAAAAGAAGAAAGTTGCTTCAAAAGCAATTTGATGAGTGCTTTAGAAAACAAAAAAAGGGAGATGCATGGCGGGGGATAAAGAAGCATGGGTAAAGGTACAAGATGGTACCGTGCTCTGAAGATAGCGATCATATGCTGATCCAATTGTTTTTGTGTCCTTCAGAGACAGATGTCGACCTCGATCATCATCCCTTGCTAAATAGTTATGCATCTCATGAGCTGCATGCAGCCCGGAAGATGGGGCATCTGTGAAGTTGATAATCATTTTTTAAAGAAAATAATAACTTTTACAATAGATGCAGACGTGAAACGATCATATTTCTTAAATTCATTACGAACAAAATGGAAAGACAAAAAAAATGTTCCGGAAAGTGATGGGCAGCTAGCTAAGATGAAAATGGCAGCTCTTTCCAATTAATAACTATGCACAGGCAATTTAAATAATTACAGTAATTGAATATGAACAAAGACATTTGTGCAACAAATGTCAATTTGAAAATGAGAAAGGAAAAAAGGGGAAACAAAACAACAGAAACGAAGTGAAATGCAAGCTTACAAAGGTTTAAGAAAAAAAAAAAAACCCTTAACACGTTAAGGATGCTCTACAATACTATTACAGTAGTGTGGTGTTCACTGATCATCCATTTCTTATCTGAAAACCAAATGATACATTAAAACTCAGATTCTATATTGAATATTGAACCCATTATTTCGAAATAAAGCATTAAAAATTTTCCATAGCATTGATTTTCATTGTTAGGAAAAGTCTCCATTTTAAAGCGTGACTATCCAAATATACATCTAACTAAACAAAAAAAAAAAAAAAACCCTAATATCAAAGCAATGTTTTTTGTCCGACACAGAGTTCAAACAAAACTCTACCAATCCAATCGCCAATTTTCGACTTTTTCTAAACTAATGAAAGCATCTAAAACTAAACAAAATTGAACAAAATATTTTGCCAAATAACAAAGATAGACGCAACTAACAACATTTAAAATGACAAAGAAAAGAGTGTACCGTAATCATGACGGGGTCGTTTAAGCACCCCACCGGAAGACAACATCGGAGGAGTTGCCTGTCGCCGACTCCAGTAACCGTCTGCCATTCAATCTCCTCAGCAAAAACTATAATAAAAATTTACCTATTGCAAGAGGAAAATAAAAGGAATTAATTGAAAGAAAAAGAAAGAGCTAGGCCGGGAATTGAGAAACCCCTAGCTCTGGCTATCTGCTTTCCTTTTTCCCTTGTTTACTTTCGTCGGGGTTTTTTTGGTTCTAAGCACAAAGCACAAAGCACAAATCTATCGCCGCTGAGTTTCTCGACTCGTACAAGTGAGTCACGACTTGCAAGTCATGTGTCTACGTGTGTTGAGGGGAATTAAGTTCCGGTGCGGTAGCCTTGATAAATCTGTCGCGATGGACCAATCTTGTATAGCCACGTCTTAAGTTTACAGGTAATTCCCTTTTTTTTTTCGACTAAGTGAATATTTTAAATGGACGTTTGATGTTTGTAAATGTAAAATAAGTTAATTTCTAAGATAAAATACATTTTTCTTTTATCTTTTGATCATAATTCACTCTTTGATCCGTTGATATTACAAATGAATACTCCAGCATAATACCTATACCGATTTTATTAAAAGACTAAAATGCTCATGTCTTGATATATAAATTCTTTTTCTCAAATTTACAAAACTACCCTACATGCCCTTTTTCGGTCTTCCTTTATTCTGTTGGACGGGCCCATTTTGGCTGGTGACTTAACACTGTTCAACTGTACTGATCTCTTGGTCGGAGCTTTTTGGCGTAGGAGCTTTCTTCGTAGCTGGCTGAAGAGTAGCTACCTTCTTTTCCAGGGACATCCTTGTTGAAGTCCTAACAGCCTTAGTCGGATTCTCCTTGGACATTTTTTCTTCCCTTTGCTCAAACAAAACAAAATATATATATATATATATATATATTCATCACTTTAAATCTAGAACATTTCAAACAAGAGATGCAAATCCCGAATTTTTGTATAATTCACAACTCATTAAGAAAGATTTCACTTCTCGTAACATATATCATGATATATACATATGACAGCAATCATATAATTGATATAAAAAACAGAAAAACACCGAAAGAAAATCCCGATGAAAAAATTAGTTAACGATGCTAACAACGAACAATTTTTGACTAATTTCAACACTTGCAACGGAGGTCAGGCATGGCCTACGGAGAACTAACAAAGGAACTAAGAAGTGGAGGGTCTGGTATGTTTACTGTCCCTTCCAGCATCAGTATAACCTTTTTCATTGATGGTCGCGACGATGGTTCATCTTGGGTGCACCATAAGCCCACCTTGACCATCCTCCCGAGCTTACTCATTTCCACTTCTTCATTTTGCACCAGCTTCTCCAGTTCATTAGCCTTGAAACAATCATACACCCAGTGTGCAAGAACTGCTTCGTCTTCTGGAACATCAGCCTCCACACTCCTTCGACAACAAATGATCTCAAACAACATTATTCCAAAGCTATATACATCTGCTTTCACGGTTATAGGCAAGTTCCGATGCCACTCGGGAGCAACATATCCCCTTGTTCCTCTGATTCCAGTATATGTCTTTGTTTGGTTAGGCATCAATAGCTTGGCTAATCCAAAATCTGCAATTTTCGCGCACCCTTTGTCATCCATTAGGATATTTTCAGGTTTGATGTCGCAGTGGATGATCTGAGTTTCACACTCTTCGTGCAAGTAGAAAATTCCTCTGGCTATGTTCAATATGATTGCAATTCTTCCCTCCCAATTTACCTTTAAGTTGGATTTGAAGAGAAAATCTGCAAGTGAACCATTTCTCATGTACTCGTACACAAGTAGTCTATTAGTCCCATCGTAGCAGTAACCAAGCAATTGCACTAGGTTCTTATGATGAGTTTTCCCAATTGCTTTCATTTCATTCCTGAAATCCCTTTCTCCTTCAGCCACCACTTTTTCTAGTCTCTTGATGGCTACAATTCTCTTGCCATTGGATATGAACCCTCTGAAAACTGTTCCGTAAGCTCCTTTCCCAATTTCATCCACGAAATTATTAGTTGCATCTTTGAGCTCGTCAAATGTAAATGATCTCAAAGTAACATCTTCAACAACTCCATTATTTCCAACATTCAAAATCCTCTTGTATTCTCGAACACGAGACCTATATTTGAGAACACCGACCACTACTATAACGTTAAATGCAAGTGTCAAACACGCCAAGGCTGTGCTAATGATCAAGACGTCCACTCGCAGCTCTCTGTGCTTTCTTTCCCCTCCTCGAGCAAGGGCAGCACCAATCTTTAGAAGAGTTATTACTTGACCACTTAATTCTCTTTTCCCAAATCTTAACGGCAACTTTAGCTTTTTGCACAATTGATTTTCAACTTGATAAACGACAGCTTCACAGTTACAATCTCTAAAACATTCCTCTCTGCAAGCATCTTTTGCTATAGATGAGAGAATGGAATAAGCATCGTCTTCCCAGATTACACCGGTCAGTTCGTGAAAATCAAACATTTGCTCACTCTTTCTGGTGCAGGCATCTACATTGTAATTTTTCTGGCATCCCAAGTCCTTCTGTCCCTGGTCAATGAAATTGAAACCAGGAGGACATTGACATACAGGATCCCCATCCATTAGAGTGCAGTAACTATTAACCCCGCAGAAGCCTTTGGGATCACATTTATTTTCTGAGGATGACCATTGGATTGACCAATTATCGAATGGGATGAAACTATGTGAATACAATCGAAATATCCCATCTGCATCAATTGTTGCACGGTAGATGGGTTTACCTGAGACACTAGCCTTTTCAGTAATGTTTTGTACAAGCAATTTGGTAGCATTTAGCAGGTAAAGCGTCCCGTTGCTATCAAGATTTAGGGTCACGTTATCTCCAGCTCCATTTGTTTTTGTATTCCAGTAAGCAGCTTCCACTTCTGTTGAATCTACAGGGTATTGCACCAGGTTCCCATCTGTTTGCATAACGAGATGAAACTTTCCCCTTGTATGATTTGTTTCTGATACATCGGAAACCAGGCTGTGATCAGGCAAAAGACTCTGGCCAGGTAAAATGGTGTCTGTAGGGAAGTCAAAAGTCTGCCAAATGATCGCTGAACTTGAATTGAAGAGAACAAAGTTACCAGAGTCGAGCATGGAGGCTGAGGATGCTAATTGAGAAGCACTTGCGATGAGGATCTCTTGGCCTTGCTTTGGTTGCACAATAAGCCTACCTTCTGTGCTCAAAAGCAATGTGACATCACTAGAAAATGGTGGGTCATCTCGATTAGCTGTCCATACAACTGTTTTTTGCTGGATTTTTTCAAACCAGATGCCCACGGAGAAGCCGTTGCCATATGGATAGAAACCAAAGGCAAACTGGCCAGACTCTGATAGCCAATATGAATTGTTATTGGGTGAAAGAGAAGAACCTGGTCGAATGATGGAATTTCTTGGTTGAGCACTTGTTGTGTTAAGTATAAAACTTAGACAAAGAAGAAGAAGAAACAGAATCATAAAAGCCATTTTTGGTTGATAGAAACTCTCAGATCCTTGCGTATCTCCTTCTGGCGATAGGCAAACCATCCTGCAATATGAATGCATCAGGGCGTGAAAGGGAAGTTAGAAAGAAGACTCCATCTTGCCAAGTTGATCCTTGACCTCTTTATGCTCTAGGTCAGAATCCTTGGATGAAAATAGTAGCACCTCTTAGACGGCAAAACATATTTTCAACAAAACACACGCCCTCACAAAACGGTAAGACTACTACTTTTGACTCTAATTGCCCAAATACTTAGGAGTCAAAGTATACAGGCAAGGAGAGTACCTTGTCATGGGAACTATTTCTGTTCCAAACAGCTACTTTTTTTCTTTTACCAATTTTTTTTAATGTACCAAACAAAAGCCCAAATAGAAAAGGAGAGTACGTTCTTTTTTATTTTTATTTTTATTTTTTACGTTTTATGTTTTCTCTATTCTTTCAACTTTGTTTTATTTGCACAAATCAATACTATTATTAACAATATAATCTCTTTAGTGAGTTATATATGAACTAATTAACGTACTAAATTTGTATTTTTTTCACTAAAATTGCTGATGTATTTATGAATTTTGATCTAATGTTTTCATTATTTTTATGATTTTTTTATTTGACTACTGTATGTATAATGCCTTACTTTTCATTAATGTTTTCTCTTTAAGTTAAATCAAATCATACACATCTGTTATATCATTAATTTGTCTTTATATTATAATTCAATATTAAACTTTTTCAATACATTTTAATCGAGTCAAAATTTCTCACTCTAATTTATTTTGATTGATTTTTGAATAAAAATTAATAATTATATAATATTTCATCTAATTTACAGTACCGCTTGAGATAATTTTAGTAAAACCATAAACTATGAGATTAATTAAATAAATGTTTTAATTTTGAGAATATATATACATATATATTTATTTTGCAGTAGCAAAAGGATAAATTTTAGATTGTGATGACTTAGTATATAGATGAATTTAATTAAACACCTCAAAGAGTACAACAATAATTCCATTACCATAAAAGGATTGAATTTAAAATGTTATTTTTTTTATCTTAGAGTTAATATTGAAGACAACAATGCAAATAAAATTAAAAATATCAATTTGAAAACTAATTTTTAAATTCAATTTAATTTCACAAATTAAGTAAAAAACTTCTAGTATACTCTAAAATTTATATTAATATAAAATACTTCTAATTTATTTTTATTTTTTTAATATCTCAATTTTTTGATGAAATCAATTTTAATTTGCATGCTTGACAATAATAGGAAGAAATTTTCTTTCAACCCATAAGATACTAGGCTAATGCGTTGGGTAATGTAGCTTGTGATATTATATAATTAGGACACTGCCCGTGCTACACATATAGAGGCATTTACAGTTGGTGTAATATAAATAATTTTTCTTTCGTATTCAGTCAAATTTTTAAAAATTAACTTTGTTGTGGGAATATCACCTTTTTCTTGAGTGTTTGATTAAATATGTACTTTCCAAAATTTCATTAGCAAATAAAAAAATAATAAAGCAAAGTAACAAATAAATGTGCCAGTTGCATTTCTTGGAGAAATTGTTCAAAATTTCAGCCCAAAACTTTCAATGCAAGAAATGTTTTCACCGGTATTCAGCTGGTTCCAATGCCAATTTGGTTGGGTCGGTGATATAAATGTCATCTAATGAAACTTTTGATTAAAAATTTTATGCTACTGAACTCCAAACAAGAGAATTTAAGAAATTCAGAAACCCTAATTACTTTTTTTTAAGATAAAATTTTCAATGTTTTATCAAACTGGACGTAAGATATATACTTGGCTAAGTGATAATTGCCACTTGTTAATATATGCTGGCCTAATGTATTTGGGGGGAGATGTCTCCATAAGAAATAATTTAACACGTGATTATTTTCATATGATGATCTTTAGCAAATGCTGTTAACATGGTATGTGCGCATGGCACCATAGATTTAACATAAAAGCTTTACGAGGAACTCTTGGAGGAACTTCTAACAGAACCAATAAAGGAACTCGGACGACAAGGTGGGGCTGGTACGTCTACGGTCCGTTCTAGCATTAGGATAACCTTCTTCATCGATGGTCTCATTGATGGATCATCCTGGATGCACCATAATCCCACCTCAACCATCTTCTCTAGCGTATTCTTTTCCACTTCTTCATTCTTCACCAGCTTTTCTAATTCTTTGCCGAAGAATCAATCACAGAGAACTGCTTCATCCTCTGGAGCATTCATTTCTAAACTCCTTCGGCAGCAAATGATCTCAAGACATTATTCCAAAGCTATACACATCTGCCTTCACAGTTATGGGTGAGTTTTGGTGCCACCATTCAGAGGCAACGTACCCCCTTGTTCCTCTAATTCCTGTGTAAGTTTTGGTTTGGTTGGGCATCGATAGCTCGGCCAAACAAAAATCTGCAATTTTTGCACATCCTTTCTCATCCATGCGTATGCTTTCAGGTTTGATGTCGCAGTGGATGATCTGAGTTTCGCAGTCCTGGTGCAAGTAGAGAATCCCTCTGGCGATATTCAGTGTTATAGCAATTCTTCCCTCCCAATCTGTCTTTAATCTTGACCTAAACAAGAAATATGCAAGTGACCCATTGCTCATGTACTCTTATACCAGCAGCATATTGGATCCTTCATGGCACTAACCAAGCAATTGAAGTAAATTCTTATGATGGGTTTTCCCAATTGTTTTCATTTCATTCATGAATACTCTCTCCCCTTCAGCCACCACTTGTTCTAGTCTCTTGATGGCTACAATTCTGCTACCATTACATGCGGCCCCCTTAAAAACCGCCCCACAAGATCCTCTTCCAATATTATCCGTGAAATTATTAGTTGCATGTTTTAGCTCCTCGTATGTGAATGATTTCAAAGTGACTTGTTCAACAAATCTACAATCTCTCTGATCCGAAATCCTTCTGGACTCTTGAATGCGGTGCCTGTATATAAGAAATGCCAGAGGATGCTAAAACAAAAAATGCAAGCATCAAAGATCCAAGGCCAGTAATAAAGATGTCCATTCGCACTTCACGCTTCTTTCCTTTCCCTCCAACTATTGTCCTAACCCCAGTACCGATCTTTACAAAAGTTGTCATGCTACCTCCCAATTGTCTTCTCCCATGTCTTAACGGGAGCTTCAGCTTTTTGCATACTGGCCTTACACTTCCATAGAAGGCAACTTCACAGTTACAATCTCTGAAGCATTCCTCTCTGCAATCATCTTTTGATAGCTCTTGGAGTACCATAAGGATCCTCTTCCCAGATCACACTGCTCAGTTCATAAACATCAGAGCTGTGTTCACTCTTTCTAGTGCAGGCATCTGCACTGTAATTTTTTTGACATCGCAGGTCCTGGCCCTGGTCCATGAAATCAGAACCACGAGAACATTGACATACAGGTTCCCTATCCATTAAAGTGCAGTAGCTAAAGGTCACATTTTCGGCTCTGAAAGCCTTACAAAAACGCAACCAAAAAACGAACCATGCTCCCAAACCAACCCCACCTCCACCGACAACAAACCAACCACCCACCACCCTACGCGGCCCCACCATATCACCACCACCCCACACCGGCCCCATTGACCTTTTACCATCATGCTCCGACCTCATCCTTCTTGAACACCCAACTCCTCCAACCGGGCCCACCCCAAGGTAACACCTACCAGCAAAACTATGCTTTTCCTACGCCACGACAAGCAACGCAGCCAAGCAACCAAGCCTCCAGATATCCTCCTGCGCAATCATACCCACAAGCAATAAACCCCCCACTAAAAACTGGCCACCACGACTGGCGATCATCTCTCCACTCAGTCTACATCTCAAACTTGAGTTGAAGAGTCACCAGGCAAGGACTCAGAGAGGTTTTCGATGCTTATGGCAAAGTGAGGGACGTCTTCATCTCCAACAGGCAGAGCCAAGACAAAGTCACCACCTTCGCTTTTGTCAGGTACAAAGAGCTACGGGAGATGGACAGAGCATGTACCCATGGAAATGGAAGGAGACTTGATGGGCATTATATTGTTGTCAAAAAGGCTGAGTATGGATGGGACCAAAGAAGGGTAAGATCGCAACCAAGCCATTCTAGACGACCCAGCCAAGCCAACGGAAGCAGGCAGCCAGCACAATCATCACCAAAATACCGCTCAAGGCCATGCTCGCCAAGAGACGATAGAACTTATCTCCAAGTCCTACAAAACAGCCTGCAACCGCAACCACCACAGCAACAAGCCAGTTTTAACATTGAGGTATGTCAAGAAGAATTCGAATGGCTTAACCGCAGTGCTGTAGGCACAGTATTAAGCTACGTCCACCACCAGATCCTCCAAGAGATTTTTGCAGAGGAAGGATATCAATGTGTAATCAAGCCGATGGGGGGCAAAAATGTTCTTCTCACCTTCTGTCTCAAGGAAGACTTGAAGGCTTGCACCGAAGAACACAGAGCATGGCTTAACCTCTGGTTTGAATCCATTGTCCCCTGGAAAACTGCAACCCCTTCTGCTGAGAAGCTAAAATGGATAAGAGTCGATGGCGTCCCTATCAACCTGCGGACTGAAGGACACTTCAGTGAAATTGGGGAGCAATGTGGCTCCTTCATCATGACAGATGAGGACACCTACCACCGTCGACGGTACGACATTGCTCGAATGCTCATCTCTGTCAAAAAGAGCACTACTGTTCCCACCTCAGTTACCTTCAAAGCAAATGGAGTGATTTACAAAGTTCACGTAAAAGAAGAAGATGTGCAAGACCTTCCCAAACCCCATAGCTTCGGCGGAGCTCCGGCGACATCTCACCCCCTGATTCAAACCAAGCATTACAGTGACAGTGGCAACGGTCTATTGGATGGGACATGTCAGAACAGCAAGACTCAAGCAGAGCAGTCTGCAAAACCCAGAGTGAACACTGCTCAAGGAATGATAGCCTCAGGGAACTGGACCATCTCGAGCCCATCATTACTTGGAGTAGCAACCACAACGGCTCCCCCAACCAACCTACAAAATAAAAGTCCCACCCATGCTGCTAGCTTGCAGTCTTCATCTCATCACCAGCTAAGCCCACAAAACAGCCCCACACAAGAAAACCCACCATCACACAACTCAGACCAAAAAACACCCAGCTCCGTATCGTGGCCAATGCTCAAGCCCACTAACCCAACCAACTCAACTAGAAAAGTAAAGCAATCCAAAAAGACAACAGCCTTTAAAACCCAACCAGGCAACTCAACCAAAAATAAAATAGCAATGTCACCCAACTCGTACGCCCAAGATCTCCACACTAAAAAAACAATGCAGGGGAGCAACAAAGTTGATAGCAAAAATCACTATTCCTCAGATAATGACTTTACGCCACTTTCAAAGCTTCGAGCAAAAATCAAAGCGAGAAAAAAGGATAAAAGAGTCATTTTTCAATTCAAAAAGTCAAGAAAACTCAAAAAATGTCTTAGCTCAGAGAAAGAACGAAGTAAAAAAAAAAGAGGTCCTGGCAAAGAATCCAGAGGGAGGAATCAATAGAAAGAGAGGAAAGCCCACACAAAAACAAACTATCTTATGGAACCCAAAAACGGTGCAACAAGTGAAACATAGAGAAACTCTACCATATTGGAAGAAACAAGAAACATGCTCAACATATGCTTTATACTGGGGCTTGTCCTTGAAAATGATGATGAAACAGCTATTCAATACTTCTCGAAGTCTCTAGTCGACTCCACCAAGGAGGCTAAATGATTTCGTCAAGTGCGATAAGCGTCTCCCCACCCTTCCACCATGATAAATGTTATCTCATGGAATATCAAGGGTCTAGGATCGAGGATTAAGCAAAGAGCAGTGAAAAGGCTAGTTACCTCCCAAAAAACAGAAAGACTTTTCATACAAGAGAAAAAAAAAAAGCATTGTGGATCCCTTCTTTGTCAAATCCTTTATGGAAAAAAGAAAGATTTTCTTATGAAATGGCGACCTCCATAAGTACTGCAGGTGGACTGATTACCATTTGGTCAGAAGATTTTTTTATGACCTCTTCTATTGTAGTCCAACAAAGATACATCCTTACCTTTGGAACCACTAAACCGGTCAATTTTTCATGTTCATTTCTAAATATCTACGTGCCAAATTGCCCAGTGGAAAGAGCTAGTCTATGAGTTGAAATTTTAGAGCTCAAAAGTCAAATAGCAAGGCCCCTCTATGTTTGTGGAGATTTTAATATCATCAAGACTGTTGATGAGAAAACAGGAGGCAACTTGGACCTCACGGGTATGGCTCAATTTTCTGATTTTATCAATAATATGAATCTTATTGATATTCCTCTTTCTTGAGGGTTGTTTATGTGGACAGATAACAGGGATGCCCCTACCAAATGCCGCCTCGATCGTTTTCTTATCAGTAGTGAGATTATCCTCAACTTCCCTGCAATTGTACAAAAGGTGCTCTCAAGGTCCCTCTCTGACCATAATCCCATCACACTCGTTGTTGACCAATGGAATTGGGGTCCAAAACCTTTTCGACTTTTCTCCCACTGGCTCGAAAATAAGGAGTTTGTCACTTTCTTGAAAAGCACATGGGATTTGATCAATCAAGATTATAGTGGCTCTGGTGGTTTTTTTGAAAAAATGAAGAAGCTTAAATTTTTAGTGAAAGCGTGGCAACAACAACATCATGCTGAGGATGGGAAAATGATTACCATCCTGGAGAACGACATTGATAACCTAGAAAAAGAAGCAGAAAAAAGAGAACTATCTGTACCTGAAAAAGCCAACCACACCAACCTCAAATCAAAACTATGGAACCTGTACAAACGAGAGGAGCAATCATAGTTACAAAAATCGCGATTGCAGTGGACTAAATTAGGTGATCGTAACACCAAATTCTTCCACATTACAGCCTCAAACAGAATGAGGAAGAACTCAATCCATCAAATGCAGAGGAATGAGACTTTTATCCATGACCCCACCAGCACAAAAAATGAGGTTCTCCATCACTTTAAAACTTTTTTTCTCAAGCAAGATGGTTTGAAAATTAAAGAGTTTAATTGCCAATTTAGACAACTCAATGTTGACCAGAATAGCAGCCTTGAAGCACCGTTCACTGAGGAAGAAGGTTTTTTAGCCATTCAACAATGTGACGAGAACAAAGCCCCCGGCCCGGATGGCTTCAACATGGAGATATTTAAGAAGCAGTGGCCACTTTTCAAAGAGGAAATCCTTACTTTTATGGAAAATTTCTATAGCACTGGGAATTTCAACAAAAATATAAACTCCTCTTTTATTACCTTGGTCCCAAAAATAAGTAGTCTTACTTTGATCTCTCACTTCAGGCCCATAAGCCTTGTATGTTGCATCTACAAAATTTTAGCAAAAGTTCTTGCTAACAGGCTCAAAGCGGTGATCGGATCTGTCATTGGTGAAAGTCAATTTACCTTTTTCAGAGGGAAGTAGATTCTCGATTGTTATCTAATAGTCAACGAGCTCATTGACTTTATGAAGAAAACCAAAAGAAGCGGTCTTCTGTTCAAAGCTGATTTTGAAAAGGCTTTTGATAGTGTAGAATGTGACTATTTAGATTTAATCATGCAACTCATGAATTTTGGTCCAAGATGGCGAGGCTGGATCGGGCAATGTGTTACTACTGTCAGCATTTCAATCCTTGTGAATGGCACCCCCTACTGCTCAATTTTCTACTCAGAGAGGACTCAAGCAAAGATGCCATATTTCTCCCTTTCTCTTCAACATTGTTGTTGAATCTCTTAACATCCTTCTCAACAAGGCTAATAATTTGGGAATCTTCGAAGGTATCAAAATTGGGAGCTCTGGCATTGCTATTTCTCACTTACAGTTTGCTGATGACACCTTTTTTTTTTTTTTGTAGACCTCACTCTGATCAGATCTCAAATATTGCAAGGATTCTAAAATTTTTCAATCAGTTTCAGGGCTCAAAATCAATTTCTCCAAAAGCTGTCTAATGGGCATTGGCATTGATGATTCTTTGTTGAGTTATTGGGCTTCAATGATTAACTGCAATGCGGGAACCCTCCCTATAAATTATCTCGGGTTACCATTAGGAGCTAATCTTCGCTCTATGGGCACTTGGCAGCCCATCATTGATAAATTTTATTCAAGATTAGCTGGCTGGAAAGGGCAAATTCTCTCTATGGGAGGTAGGCTTACACTTATCAACTCAGTACTCTCAAGCCTCCCCTTTTTTTACCTCTCCATTTTTCATCTTCCAGCCATGGTCAAACAAAAGCTTGAAGCTATTCAAAGGAACTTTCTTTGGTCTGGCTCTTCCGAGAAAAAGAAAGTTCATTATGTCAATTGGCCCATAGTTAGTAACCCAAAAACTCAAGGAGGATTGGGAATCATAGATTTAGAGCTAAGGAATCAAGCTCTCCTCAATAAATGGCTTTGGAGGTATGCAAATGAGCCTGATAGGATATGGAGGCAAGTTGTCTCTGCCAAAAACAAGTTGAAACCAGACTATATGATTCCAATTGACAAACCTCACAAGCCTTCCCCTTTATGGAATCACATCATGAGGCCAATGGACCCAACTAACAAATACCATGAACTTGTAACCAAGGGGTTTGCTCACTCTCTCGGTAAAGGCACCACCATCTGCTTTTGGGAAGACTTGTGGGCTGATGACTCCACTCTGGTCACCAAATTTTCATGCATTCATGCACTAGCAATAAGCAAGAAAGCCACGGTTGCTGAAATGGGAAGCTGGGTCGAAGGTAATTGGAGGTGGGACGTTAAGTTAAGAAGGCAGCCTTTAAGCTGGGAGTAAAATTAGTGGAGAGATTTCACTACCTTAATTGAGAACTTTCAACCTCACCCTACTAACAAAGATATGGTAGTGTGGAAGAAAACCACTAGTGGTCTCTACACTCCTTCCTCTTTTATTAAAGTAAGTTATTGTACCCCTCCTAGCTTTACAAGCTTGTGGAAAAATGTTTGGATTGGCTACGCTCCCCTGAAAGTTGAAACTTTCTGTTGGCAAACCCTCAATGGCAAAATAGCTGCCAAATCTATCTTGATGCATCGAGGAATTCTTGCGATTGAGGACGCGAATTGCTCTTTTTGTAACTCTCAGCTTGAAACTCCCTTTCACGTTCTCTTTGATTGCACCACTGCTTGGAGAACATGGTCTTCTTGCTATCACTTATGGGGTATCACTTGGGTTCAACCTGGTGATGCTTTGTCTTTCTTCAAGACATGGTTTGAACTTCCATGCCTACGAGCAGGAGAGATACATGGAGAATGCTCTTTTTTGTAACACTTTGGACACTTTGGCTTTGTAGAAATGAGGTTATTTTCAAAAGAAAAAGCTTCAGTCCAAACCAAATGACGGACATCACCCTTTTACGTCACACCCTCTGGTGTCGAGGGAAATGGAATCTTGGCCATATTCCCACTGACCTGTGTCTCATGGAGCCTCTTAGCATCACCATCAACACCAAAGGAAGAACCAAAGAATGGTTGCCAACTGGTCAACTCCACCGCTAGGAACCCTCAAACTCAACACTAATGGGGCAGCAAAAGGCAAACTTGGCCCTGTTGGTGTCGAAGGTGTGATCAGGGACCACCATGGCTTCATTCGAGGAACATTCTCTGAAAACATTAGAATTGAGGACTCTAATTTTGCCGAATTTTATGCCATAAAGGAAGGAATCAGCTTTTTTTTTCATCTCCCTGGGCTGCCACTCATTCTCTAGTTGTGGAGAGCGACTCTGCCAAGGCTGTAAATTAGGCGCAACACCACTGCAAAGTCCCTTGGCGGATGAAAAATATTTCGAATGCCATTGAAACTTTCTTGTGTAGAAGCACAAGAATCACCTTCAAGCAGATTATGAGGGAAGCCAACAACATTGCAGACGGATTGGCCAAAGCAGGGGTATTAAGAGACTCAAGCTTCAAAGCCTACTTTCAAAATCAACAAGGGGAAAGTACATGAACTCTTCTTTCAGCGCAAGAGTTCTTTTATTCTGGTTAACCTTCATCCTTTGTTTGTCATGCTCTGTACCCCAATGCTGGAAGTAGCATACCCCTTTTCCTTTTGTAATCTGCTGCTCTTTTGCATGGCATTCCTTAAGTGCCTTTTATAATTTCCTCTCGCGAGATCACTTGTGAATAATATATACTGCCTTTCAAAAAAAATAAAAAAGTGCAGTAGCTATTCACACCGCACAAGCCTTTAGGATTGCATCTTTTTTTAGAGGATGACCATTCGATTGACCAATTACCAGATTGGTTGAAACTATGTGAATACAATCGAAATATTCCATCTGCATCAATTGTTGCACGGTGGATAAGATCACCTGAAACACTAACCTTCTCGGAAATGTTTTTCACAACCAATGCGATAGAATTCAGAAGGTAAAGCTGACCATTACTATCAAGATTCAGGGTCACATTATCTCCAGCATTAGATGTGCCTGTACTCCAGTAAGCAGTTTCCTGTTCCACTGAATCTATTGGGTATTGCGCCACATTCCCATCTCTCTGCATAATAAGTTGAAACTTTCCCCTTGTATGATTTGTCTCGGATACATCAGAAATTAGATTGTGACCAGACGATTGTTTTCCGCTGGATTTTTTCAAACCAGATGCCTACAGAGAAGCCATTGCCATATGGATAGAAACCAAAGGCAAACTAGCCAGACCCGAAAAGCCAATATGAGTTGTTATTGGGAGAAAGAGAAGAAGCCGGTCTGATGATGGTATTTCTTGGTTGAGCTCTTGCTGTGAACAATATAGAACTTCGAAGAAGAAACAGAGTCGTAACAGCCATTTTCTGGTAAATTCAGCTTAGAAGAAGGAACAGAATCGTAATAACCATTTTCTGGTGAATTGAGACTTTCAGGTCGTTGCCTACATGTAAACAACGGTAAAACGTAATTTGAATGCATTAGTGCATGAAATGGAAGTTAGAAAAGAAGACTCCATCTTTCAAAGTCTATATATAATCTGATCCTTATTTCCGTAAAGCTTTAACTGCTTCGAGTCGTAATCTTTGAATAGAGAATAGTAGTTCTTTGGCAGCAGAAAGAAATTTCAACCCTGAAATGAATGGCAGGACTTGGGTCATTTGACCGCGGCTGCCCAACACCCACGAGAAAAGGTTCTAGATTTGTAGCTAATCAAAAACTAGAGTATTGATGCCAACATTCACATCCTTGGCAACTAAAATACCAGTCCCTCTCCTTCCCATTTCTCCCTTTTGAATCAAAATATGTTGTGAGAGACCGCTTTTTAGAACAGACCTAGTTTCTTTTTGGAACTTTAAGTTTTGATTTGCTGTTCAGCTTCCTTTTTTTTTTTTTTTTTGGAAATGCTATACTTTTATTCCTCCAAAATGATCAATCAACAAAAGTGCAGGTAAACAAAAACAAACCCTGCAACTCTGAGGCACTGTGACCCAGCCCCATGCTTTTCAACTTCTTTTGGCAAATTTATCCATCCCTTTTATTGAATTCGATCAGCTTATACTCCATGAAATCCAACAAAATCTCCATTGTGCTTTAAATCTGCCTTTTTCATTGATCAAACCTCGAATTATCTACAGCTTGCCACAAAAAGAAAAAGGTATTAGATACTTACTAATTATAAAAAAAAATTGATGGATTAGTGTCATAAAAAAATTAAATATAAATAATGAATATTTGATTTAATTTTTTGGTTTTTTTACTATAAATACAAATTAAAAGGTGGTTAACAATGGTTACTAATTTAGTTTGACATTAACTCACATGTATAAATAAAATAATTAACACAATATTATACTCATACCTTATAAGTTACAAACCATACATTAATGATTACACTTCTTAAAATTTCAATTAAAGTAAATTAACAGAAAAAAAAATCAAAATTCATAATTTTATACTTTTCGAAAACAACAATTAGAGTTCCATGCATGTTTTTTTGAAAATAATAAAGTTTAAAACTACACTAAGAATACCAAATGCCATTAATTTCAACCTTCACTTAAAACTTCAAATTAGATTCTCAAGTTCAAATCTTAAGGAAAAGAGGTGACATCTGTGAAACAGTGTACACTTAGCTCATAATCAAACTTATACCAAAAGAATAATGAATATAGGTTCCAACGGACCAAATGCACAATTAAAGTACAATTCATAGTTCATACTTCATATATGCAAAATTAGCTATTTAAACTATTATAGAACCATTTTTGGGCATGTCTATGATCAAAACAAATCATTGAATACATTTGAAACCGCATACTTTATTCTCAAATATATGCTACTTACTTTTATAAATGATTGAAAGATTAAACAAAGGCATTCATTGCTTGAAAAATTAAAAATTTCTAGTATTCTTTTCTTTGTTTTTTAGCATTTGGCAATCTGTTCATTCACACCCCCCCCCCCCCCCCCCCTCCTTTTTTTTTTTTACACTTGAAATGCTATTGAAATATTATATAGTGTAGGTAAAAATATAATAATGCTATTTAAATATATAAAGATAGCGTCCAATTGAGACATTTAGCAGCATAATTTTAGGAGGGCATTATTAAAATAAAAGTGAAATACATATTAATTTGTAGTTGTAAAATAGTAAATGACCAATGATACATGGTATATATTCTTGTGTGTTGAAATTTTATACATAAAAAAATTAAATAAAATAATAAAAGGTATTTTCTTTATAGGAAATAAGGGCAGTTAGAAATTTTTTTAAAAAATAAGTTGAGCACGGTTGTGAAAACAATTAATGCTTATGGCATTTGTCATACATACTTTAGCGGTGTTAGTGTTAAGTAAGAAAATATTAATTATCCCTCGAAGAAAAAAAAAAGTAGTGAGACAAACTGAAAGACCAAAGGGTAAATGATGCCTTTGTGATCCATTCTCAACCTTAACAAATGAACAAATCTTAATGAATTATGAGACATTATATTAGTGTACCTACACCCATAGCTTTAACAAATATTTGCCAGTGGCTTTTCTTAATGTACACAGAATCTTGGAGAAATTGTTCACAATTTCAGCCCAAAACTTTAAATGCAAGAAATGTTTTCATCGGTATTCAACTGGTTTCAATGTCAATTTGTTTGTATCAGTGTTTTATTAACATCATTTAATGAAATTTTTAATTCAAAATTTTGTACTAAGAACCAAAGAAAAGAATTTAAAGAATCCAAAAACTCCGATTACTCTTTTTTAAGAAAAAATTTTGAATGTTGTATTAACTTGGATGTAGGATGCCTTTATAAGAAATAATTTAACATTGCGTGAGTTTCCAGCCCCATCGTGTATGCCGCAATCCCTGCTAGTAGGTGTACATGGCCTAGTCATAACATCTACGAGAATCTCTTGCTCTACTGCGTATCTAGAAACCGCTCAAGTTCTAGGCAGCATAATCACAAAACAACAGCGATCGCATAATACAATACTCATTTCGAATGACACATATCAATACTAAACATAACACTTAAATCTAATTTGGATAGATAGACTCACTAGGAATCATATGTGGGTCCAAGGCCGGCCCTTGGGTGAAGCCACACTTTAAGCCTCCAATTTGAGGAAGTCTTATAATTTTATAATATAATTTATTATATTAAAATTATATAAAAATTAAAAAAATATAAAAATAATAAATAATAAATAAAATTATTTTTCTCATTTTTTTAATTATGTGTCTAATAAATCTCAATTTTCTATCACTTTCTAATTTCTAGAATACTATATTATTTCCAATCAATTAATAGTCATATGTATTTAATCATTTCTAACAACTATTTTTTTCTTACTTATTTATCTTATTTTTAATCAACATATTTAATGAATTTTAACAATTATTTTTTTCCTATATATAAAACCAATTATTTCTTTTTTAATGTATAATATCTACTTTTGAATTTTTTTTTTCATTTGCTCTTTCTTCCTTTTTCCTTTAACTTCAATTTTCCTCCAAAGAATACACAAGAAATTTTTTATGTTATTATCTTCATAAAACCATGAACCTCATTTGCAGTTTGCAATAAGCATTCAATAATTAAGTACTATTGTTCTAATATTTACAGACTTTTTTACTTAATTAAGAATTTATATTATACTATTATATTGCTTTTGTTTTATATAATAGTTGATTTATTTGAATTAAAATTTTTGATTATTGATTTTGTATTAGTCATTTAAAAAATATAAAAATTTTACATCTCAAAAAGTTAGAAGAATAAAATTTTAATAATTTTTTTAATTTCAATAAAAAAATGTCTCATTGAATATTTCACTTTAGGCCTTGAAACTTATTGAGCCGTCTCTGTGTGGGTCTCCCATTTTCAATTTGTGCTCGAATACACAAAACAAAAATAAGATTTTTACGCACAACTTCATTGTCCCACTTGACAAATAACAAGGTGATCCTAAGACTCTACAACTTAGATTTCTAATACAAGGGCGGCTCAATAACCTCAAAGGTCTAAAGCAAGATATTCAAATCAGGCGTTTTTATTGAAATTAAAAAAAAAATTGTTAAGCCTTAAATAAACAAATTCATATTTTCGATTTAACATATTCAAATATTTATTATGAAGTATAAAAAATATTTAACTTTGATAATTATTTTACATTTTTTAAATGGCAATATAAAATCAACAATTAAAATTTCTAATTCAAATAAATTAACTATCACATAAAATAAAGATAATATATGTCACGACCCGTAACCACCTTCGAGTCCGTGACAACCACCGCGATGTCTCGATATGCACTCATCTATCGAGTACCATATCGAAACCTCGCAAGGCTCTCGTACCAGTCTTTCCAGCTTCCCTGTGAGTTTCTATTTATTAATCTCATACTTTAAAACATCTCATCCAATTTCGGATCAAAACGGGGAAAAAGATGAAATTTACTACACATGGGTGTTTCGTTCATTTTTCGTCGAAAATTTTAAATTTTGGAAAAATATTACTTACGCGTAAAGAATTCATAATTTGCAGTCGGAATTGAAATCGGATATCTAAAACATGAAATTTATGTAAAATTTCATTTAATGGAATAAAATAATAATATTTCATAAAATAAAATAATTTTTATATAGATATCCGGATATAATTTTTACAGCGTAAAAACAAAATATACTATTACATATAGTAATATAGATAACTGAAGTATAAAATTTAATTTACAATGCTAAGTGGGCCCAAAATAGAGAAATACAGTTTACGAGATGAACCTGTGAGAGCTAAGGTCGTCACCACAAATGCACTTCGTGTCAAAATTTACTATCTACAAATGTCTGTGAGCCTGAAATGGAGAAATTGAGGGGGTGAGTTTTACAACCTAGTGAGTTAGGTAACTACCATCCACGACATCTAAAGTCGAGTAAATGGAGACAATATAATAAAAATACCATATCAACAAATTATTCATAACATCGAATTTAGTAAAATCATGCCAAATAATTTCATTTATTCAAATACAAGGCTTATGATTTATTTCGTAAAAACTAGGCTTTGACCAAATCTTATACTCATGAACACTTGATCAGAGTGTCCAATCGAGTACGCCAAGGTTGTTACAATTTATACCATAATTGAAAAATATAGCCGTTCCTTGGCGTTGGCGGAGTTCACCATCACGTGGTGGTTCGACGTAATGTGAACTCTAACCATACCTCAGGAGTTACCCTCCGCGCCTCTCATACTGAGATATAATATAACGAGCTTACCGTGCCCCTCTAATAGGCTGGTCCACGGAACCCGCTACTGCAGCGACTCATCAACCCACCAATTGATAATAATTCATTTAACATGATTTGGTAATTTTTATTTCTAAACAAGTTATCAGAACAAAGCAGTCAATTCACATTTTCTAATACAATAAACAATTTAGCCAAACATGCCGTCATGCTTCTAAAATTTCATAAGCCAAAAGTTTCATTTGTTTCATAAATAGCACAATTCACTAATTTGGTCTCCATGTACTCTATTTCATAAAATTGACATTTAATTTAAAAACAGTATTTCATCAAATACGTTTTAATCAAAAATCATAATATTTTTATTTTCAATTTCATCATGCTTTTAAAAGCCTATAACCATAATAAAACCACTCCAGATATTACAGATGATAATTAATCCACTCACCTCGTCACAGGAGTGCCCGATACTCTCGTTTTTAATTCCTCTACACCGTTTTTCTCCGGTGTCTGAGGGACCCACCACCTAGGCGATACGCGTGACACAAATTTCAATAAATTGTGTCAATTTCTCATAATCAATTTCAGGCTCTACGTGATGCATGAAATAAGCTAAAAATAGTCCGGACAGTCGTTTATTCATGGTGTCCGACCGACTCGCCTACACACGTCTAAATTGCTAAAATCTCCAATTTAACTCCGATTGGACCCGTTTCAGTTTCTAATTGTTAGATTATATTCCAATTATCCAATGGTAACAACTATAGGTCAATTTACCAGTCTGAGAATGTAAAATTACAATTTTACCCCTAGTGGGTAAAAATTTCAAATTTTATTCTAAAAATTCCTAATTAATTCCTACTTTTACTATTCATCAAATTTACCTAAAATGCCATTCAACCATATCAATTTGCTACATTCCCAGCAGCCAAAAAGTCTCCAAATATTCGGCTAAATTGGGTTTCTAACATGAAAAAAATGTGATTTCTTGAAATCTATCACTATAATTCACTATTACCTAACTAATAACACCTATTTAACTTAAAAATCACCATATTCAAGCATCAAATCCACCCAAAAATCCAGCCATCAAGGTGCAGCAATACCCATATTTTATTTGTGCATGAAAATGGAAAAAAGAAAGCTAAGGAAATGAAAATCACTAGGAAAAATCAAGAAATTCACCTTTTTCAAGCTTGTTTCCTTAATTTCTTTTAATTTCTCCTTCAAAATCAGCAAGGTTTCATGGCTTTTCTCCTTGTTTTGGTTCTAGCCGAAATTACCTATGGCTTTTGGCTGATTTTTTTTGTGGCTTTAATCACTTAATAATTAAATATTCAATTTTTCACATGTTTATTTGCCTTTTCTATTATTTTATTATTATTTATTTTCTTTTTGAATTTCTTTTCAGCCCAAAATTCCAGCCCTTATCCTCTGATTTTTCTGGAGCTTCTAGAAGAAATTTCAATAATTTTTATAGTGTAATTTTATGAAATTATATTTTTACCCCTGAAAAAGTACAAAATTACATTTTTACCCCAAAAATTGAAAAATTACCACAAGGCATATTTTTCAATCCTCAAACTCATACCACACTCCAATTTGTCAAATTTGATCTAAATTCTCTCGAAAAATTAAATTTGACCTTTCGGTGGTAAAATTATGATTTTACCCCTGCACTCTAGAAATCACCGGAATTTCTTCTTTTTCCACTTTTCAACCTCAAATAACACTTCAATTGATTAATATGGTCAATCTCAATCAAATGGGATCAAAAATATTTTTTCAAAAATTCCAAATTCGTCCTTTAATGGCAAAATTACTATTTTACCTTTATGTCTCAAAAATATCGAGAATTGCACTTTTTCACTGCTAAACTTTATTTTATGTTTCAATAATCATATTGTATTTCATACAATTATTCTTGGTCATAAAAATCAAAATCTTTATTAAAAATCCTCATTTTGTCCTGAAATTGAAAAATGACCGTTTTGTCCCTAATCGATCAATTTTCTCGATTAACTCCAAACTGAACCTGGAACTTCGAATCACTGTTTTAAATCACTCCGTGGGTTTTAGTTTTCTCAAATTCATCATCAATTCTCTGTTTAAACTTATTCGAGACTTATTTAACTTAACCATACTATTAGGAGCAATATTGTCATTTAACTTGTTTTCCGGGGCAATTCAATATACAAACATGCTGTCCAAAGCATGTGAATGACCTGTCACAGATAATTTAGGGTCAGGTGTTACAACACTACCCTCCTTAAAATAAAATTTTGATCTCAAAATTTCATTCATCCTATTCCTTGAGAATAGAGCAATTGATCTTCGTCTTATATTTAACTTTCTCAGTTATCTCTTTTATAAGGAAATTTCTTATTCATTACCTTGATTTCCTTCAACTTGACTTACGTATTTCACATATATTTATCCTGATCCTTTAGAAATTTGATCATGAATAATTTTCTCAATCACAATTCCTTGCCTAGAGACATGCTCAGTGTCTCTATTCCTCTTATCAAGTTTGAACTAAAATTCTGTTCCATTTGTATCAATGTCAATCTTTTCTCATACTTATGTATATATATACCAATCACCATTATCACTTGATCATTCCTCAACATCTTTTTAACATCCATTCATTCATTCTCATCCTCAAACATGATTATGTATCTTATAACATCATTTGCATATCACATTCTTTCCGTACACAACTTTTATGTAGGGGAAATTAATAGTCTCTATGATCCCCACATACCTAATTTTGACTTTATATTTATACAACTTAGATTTTCCTTAATCCTCTTAATGTCAACATTTAAATCCATCTCACTTGGATTCTTACTATAGATTCTATTTTCTTGACTATTTTTCCCCAACAATTCCCTAAATCCATAAAACTTTAACTTCCAAAATGAAAATTTTCATTATTGTGTTACCCACACAAGTCATCGCACATCAATTTCAAACTTCGAACTTTTAAAGTTCATTCTTTACTTTAATTGATCATATAATCATTTCTATGCATAAAGGTTCGCGTCGAAAAACTCACAATGCTCTCGAGTAGGAAACATCACATCAACACGTGGACCCACTTCCACGTAATAACATCCGGGAGCATCGCTTCCATTGGATTCCCATATAATACCATGGCAATCTCAACAATGTTGGCCGACATCAGAGCTATCAAGTGGTCGCAATCACGTAAATCATCTGTGGCCTTGCCACGTATATCACAGACCATGGTCCCAGCCATGTCTAACAGTCTGTCGGTCACCCGAAGATGTCTCTAGCTAGAGCTCACTCATGCAAGAGGGTCACACTTAACCGATGTGATATCAGGCCTACTCTCGACGCTTTCGATTTATCAAAGATAGAATATTTTTCGAATCCATAATAAGCTTCTCATATCTAATTTGCATTTTATTCTTATATACTCCTCATGTACTCCATACCATTTTTGTTCAATTGTTGTCTACTATGCACATACATTTTCTAATTCCATTGATACTTTAAGTTTTCGCTTTGACATGATTCACCGTATCTCACACAATATCATCAATTTCACTATTGATTTGTCATTCAAGATTTAAACCAATTTGAATCTTATATATATCTCAAACAATTCCAGATCACTGTCTCCATAACTCTTTAAATGATTTTCATTATCGGGGTTCTCTTTCATTACCTTTTGTTTCACTCTTTCTCATACACATATCGTACTTTTCTCATAATCAATTTATCAATTGTACTTGAAGTTGGCAAAATTCGAAACTAAGTTTTTCTTCTGTATTTTGCAATACCAACATAAGTATTATTTTTAACTTATCATTTTCTCTTCATCACCACTTGGTTCTATGCTTATTTTTGTTACGTTCATAACAAAACTCCTCTTAAATATATTCTCTTTAGAAATATCTATCTAGGTCTTATTTCTCACAAACTGCGATTACCCAATTCATAATTTAGCCATTTGGCTCTTTAGCCAGTTTCCAGACCACACTTATTATATTCGTCACATATGCTTTGAAATTTTCTCTTGAAGAATTTAGACATCTTTGGGAACACTTAACCCTTTGTTTATTTCTCCATACTCCAAACATATTCTTTCTATAATGACATATATGTTTGCTTACCAAAATATTCAAATACATACTCCACTATTCGTATTTCAATTTACCTTCCAGGATTTCCAGTATACCATATACCCGATCTTATTTTATTGTTATATCTCTTTTCATTCTACTGAGTTTAAAACAAAATTTATAATTTTCCATAACAATACTTCACATTATCTCTTTTATTGTGCCATCATTGTAACCTTTCATTCACATGTTTATCACTTAGCATTGATATTTCTCGTCACTATTTCATCATTTATCTAATTCTTCCTTTAATTTTATTTAACCACTTCCAAATCTTAACTCTCTCTATCCCCTTTATTCTTTTAAAATCAGACTTCAATCAACTCATCATTGATCATACTATTCTTCAAAATAATGTACTTCAATGTGACCTTTTTGGTAACTTTTAAAATTCTCTTTCCATTCATATGTATATACATGTGGATCAATATAGGAATTTTTTGATTTACTCTTCATTTTCTTTTCAACACTTTTCTGTTGCACTTAAAATTCCAATTAACAATACTCTGTATTAAGCCAATGACTATTCTTTATCTCATGAGATTTACTTTCATATCACTCAAAATTGTACTCATGCTGCTTAACCACAAGAGTTTGTTAACATAAAGGTATTGAACAATTAAGGTTACCACATTATCACTTTTGGAATCTACTTAATCAGAATAAGTCTTTTGCTTTTTGACTATTTTCACAACTATTGTTGTTATATGACTCCTTTTTAAATTTACCCCTTAATTAACACAATTGATCTCCCATCTCAATTTTATGATAAATACCAATTTCATCTTATCCATATTATCTATTTTAATACATCAAATTCACCATTTCTCAGTGGATTTCTGAAATTTCCATAACATATTTCCGTTTCCTTTCCAACGATAATATTCTGTAATTAATTCATATCAGCCTCAATCTCTAAATACTTGGGTCATAATTCAGTCCTTGTTTACTCTTGTCCAATACTCTACCATTTGTATTTTCATCAATAAATATCTTCAAATCCTCACACTCTTTATTTTATCTTAAAACATACTTCCCAAGAGGTCACCCATCATAATATTTCTCTTACTCTAGCACGCTTAACTGCAGAGTGCTTATGAGATCCGGTGCATCAATACTGGTATAATCGCATTCCACTACTATTTTCATTATTCATATTTAATTATCCTTTATATCATATAACTCCGATAAGTTATTCGCTTCTGGTACAAAAGAAATCACAAGACAATTTGTTCTTCTCAAATTCCTTCATCAATAATTATGGCTTAAAATTTTAGATTGGAAGTCTACACAATTCCCTGTGTATAATCAGTGCTGCAGTCACTGACTATAAACAAGTCACTATGTTGACTCCATTACTCCAATGTTTGACTCCAAAATTCTTTCATTTAATCGATAAATAGCTCCTTGATATTCCAAATATATCATTTCTCTAAAGGCGTATACTTGCCCATCAAAGTATTTAAATACTTACATAACTTATCTCCCATAGATCCATATTTAGGTCTAGTCATTATCTTATATTGCCATGATATCGTCTCTTCATTTCCACCATACTCAAATTTACAATTCTTATCTTAATCTCATTAAGTGGTGATCAAGTATGCCACTACTGTAAATATTTGTTCTTTTTTTTATACTTATATTACAAATCTGCCTCTATTATATCGAAAGATTCTCCCATAGGTACATTTATATTGTACAAGATCCAAAATCAACCTTTAAGTCTTTTATATAAAGAACTTATTTTTTCTCTTATTTTACATTCATATTATACAAGGCAGAAGTCAACACTCAGTTCCTTTATACAATTATCTATGGCTATTTCCGCTTACATGATTTCTATCAAAATTTGAAGTTGTGAGAAATTTAACTAGTACCCTAGGTATCACTAGAGTCGTCCTCATCTGTATCTTCCGTCATCTTGGGAGACTTCCCTTTTTGTTTGCTAGTCCCCGCTTGTTAAATTATTTTACGTTCCTTATCGCTCACCGGGGAGGCATTCCTTCCATAACCGAGAAGAAAATCTCGTATCGCAAGTACTCTTCCAAGAGAAGGGCCCCTCACAGTCATTCTCGGTTTAGTTTTCCATGGTTGGCCTCTTACACTTGGCCCACATCCGAGAGAGGAATGTCTAATTACTGGGGAAGGTGGTCTCCTAGCAGTCCAAATTTCCTCTAACCTTCTCACTCTTTCTCTCGCCTCCTCATCTCTCTCAATCTCTCTTAAGAGAGAATTCCTAATGCACAGACTAGTGTCATTACTACTAACGCTCTCATCAGTCTTGGTAGCACTAAAGCTCTCAAGAGTCCGAACCTGTGCTCTCAATCTTGAGGGATCTCAATTTTCAGGAACTCTGAAAGGATACCTCTCTAGGCTACTGGGTACTGAACGTCTACGACTCCCATCTGTCGATTCTAACGGTCCCTCACTAGAATAATGATCTACAAGAAAGAACGGAACAAGTCCAAGTGACTTAAGATTCTATATGCAACTACATGCAACTGACTTATCTCAACCGGGGCCACACTAACATTGTAAATTTCTTTAAAACAACTTTCAAAACTACAAGCTTTAAAATCAAAAACTTTAAAAAAAACTAAGCTCTGATACTAATAGAATTGTCACGACCCGGAACCACCCTCGAGTCCGTAACAACCGCCGCGATGTCCCGATATGCACTCATCCACCGAGTACCATATCGAAACCTCGCAAGGCTCTCGTATCAGTCTTTCCAGCTCCCCTGTGAGTTTCTATTTATTAATCTCATACTTTAAAACATTTCATCCAATTTTGGACCAAAACGGAGAAAAAGATGAAATTTACTACACAGGGGCTTTTCGGTCATTTTTCGTCAAAAATTTTGAAATTTGGAAAAATGTTACTTACGCGTAAAGAATTCATAATTTGCAGTCAGAATTGAAATCGGATATCTAAAACATGAAATTTGTGTAAAATTTCATTTAATGGAATAAAATAATAATTTTTCATAAAATAAAATATTTTCTTATAAAACAATTTTTATATAGATATCTGGATATAATTTTTACAGCGTAAAAACAAAATATACTATTACATATAGTAATATAGATAACTGAAATATAAAATTTAATTT
Source organism: Theobroma grandiflorum (assembly GCA_036013995.1). Lineage (NCBI taxonomy): Eukaryota > Viridiplantae > Streptophyta > Magnoliopsida > Malvales > Malvaceae > Theobroma > Theobroma grandiflorum. Next base: position 16,291,038 of record CP142126.1, read on the forward strand.
ACAATGCTAAGTGGGCCCAAAATAGAGAAATACAGTCTACGAGATGAACCTGTGAGAGCTAAGGTCGTCACCACAAATGCACTTCGTGTCAAAATTTACTATCTACAAATGTTTGTGAGCCTGAAATGGGGAAATTGAGGGGGTGAGTTTTACAACCCAGTGAGTTAGATAACTACCATCCACGACATCTAAAGTCGAGTAGATGGAGACAATATAATAAAAATACCATATCAACAAATTATTCATAACACCGAATTTAGTAAAATCATGCCAAATAATTTCATTTATTCAAACACAAGGCTTATGATTTATTTCGTAAAAACTAGGCTTTGATCAAATCTTATACTCGTGAACACTTGATCAGAGTGTCCTATCGAGTACGCCAAGGCTGTTACAATTTATACCATAATTGAAATATATAGCCGTTCCTTGGCGTTGGCGGAGTTCACCATCACGTGGTGGTTCGACGTAATGTGAACTCTAACCATACCTCAGGAGTTACCCTCCGCGCCTCTCATACTGAGATATAATATAACGGGGTTACCGTGCCCCTCTAATAGGTTGGTCCACGGAACCCGCTACTGCAGTGACTCATCAACCCACCAATTGATAATAATTGATTTAACATGATTTGGGAATTTTTATTTCTAAACAATTTATCAAAACAAAGCAGTCAATTCACATTTTCCAATACAATAAACAATTTATCCAATCATGCCGTCATACTTCTAAAATTTCATAAGCCATAAGTTTCATTTGTTTCATAAATAGCACAATTCACTAATTTGGTCTCCATGTACTCTATTTCATAAAATTGACATTTAATTTAAAAACAGTATTTCATCAAATACGTTTTAATCAAAAATCATAATATTTGTATTTTCAATTTCATCATGCTTTTAAAAGCATATAACCATAATAAAACCACTCCAGATATTACAGATGATAATTAATCCACTCACCTCGTCACAGGAGTGCCCGATACTCCCGTTTTTAATTCCTCTAAACCGTTTTTCTCTGGTGTCCAGGGGACCCACCACCTAGGCGATACGCGTGACACAAATTTCAATAAATTGTGTCAATTTCTCATAATCAATTTCAAACTCTACGTGATGCATGAAATGAGCTAAAAATGGTCCGGACAGTCGTTTATTCACGGTGTCCGACCGACTCGCATACATGCGTCTAAATTGCTAAAATCTCCAATTTAACTCCGATTGGACCCGTTTCAGTTTTTAATTGTTAGATTATATTCCAATTATCCAATGGTAACAACTACTGGCCAATTAGCAGTCTGAGAATGTAAAATTACAATTTTACCCCTAGTGGGTAAAAATTTCAAATTTTATTCTAAAAATTCCTAATTAATTCCTACTTTTACTATTCATCAAATTTACCTAAAATGCCATTCAACCATATCAATTTGCTGCATTTCCAGCAGCCAAAAAGTCTCCAAATATTCGGCTAAATTGGGTTTCTAACATGAAAAAATTGTGATTTCTTGAAATCTATCACTATAATTCACTATTACCTAACTAATAACACCTATTTAACTTAAAAATCACCATATTCAAGCATCAAATCCACCCAAAAATCCAGCCATCAAGGTGCAGCAATACCCATATTTTATTTGTGCATGAAAATGGAAAAAGAAAGCTAAGGAAATGAAAATCACTAGGAAAAATCAAGAAATTCACCTTTTTCAAGCTTGTTTCCTTAATTTCTTTTAATTTCTCCTTCAAAATCAGCAAGGTTTCATGGCTTTTCTCCTTGTTCTGGTTCTAGCCGAAATTACCTATGGCTTTTGGCTGATTTTTTTTGTGGCTTTAATCACTTAATAATTAAATATTCAATTTTTCACATGTTTATTTGCCTTTTCCATTATTTTATTATTATTTATTTTCTTTTTGAATTTCTTTTCAGCTCAAAATTCCAGCCCTTATCCTCTGATTTTCCTAGAGCTTCTAGAAGAAATTTCAATGATTTTTATAGTGTAATTTTATGAAATTACACTTTTATCCCTGAAAAAATGTAAAATTACATTTTTACCCCAAAAATTGAAAAATTACCACAAGGCATATTTTTCAGTCCTCAAACTCATACCACACTCCAATTTGTCAAATTTGATCTAAATTCTCTCGAAAAATTAAATTTAGCCTTTCGGTGGTAAAATTACGATTTTACCCCTGCACTCCAAAAATCACCAGAATTTCTTCTTTTTCCACTTTTCAACCTCAAATAACACTTCAATTGATTAATATGGTCAATCTCAATCAAATGGGATCAAAAATCTTTTTTCAAAAATTCCAAATTCGTCTTTTAATGGCAAAATTATTATTTTGCCTTTATATCTCAAAAATACCGAGAATTGCACTTTTTCACTGCTAAACTTTATTTTATGTTCCAATAATCATATTGTATTTCATACAATTATTCTTGGTCATAAAAATCAAAATCTTTATTAAAAATCCCCATTTTGTCCAAAAATTGAAAAATGACCGTTTTGTCCCTAATCGGTCAATTTTCCCGATTAACTCCAAACTGAACCTCGAACTCCGAATCACTGTTTTAAATCACTCCGTGGATTTTAGTTTTCTCAAATTCATCCTCAATACTCTCTTTAAACTGATTCGAGACTTATTTAACTTAACCATACTATTAGGGGCAATATTGTCATTTAACTTGTTTCCCGGGCAATTCAATATACAAACATGCTATCCAAAGCATGTGAATGACCTGTCACATATAATTTAGGGTCAAGTGTTACAATAAAATAATATAATATAAACTCTAAATTAAAGTAAAAAAGTTTGTAAAAATTAGAACAATAGTATCTAATTGTTCAATGCTTACTGCAAATCGTAAGTGAGACTCGCAGCTTTATGAAGATAATAGCATAATAGACTTATTACGTATTTATTGAAGGAAAATTGAAGTTAAAAGAAAAAAGAACCAATGAGGGAAGAAAAATTCAAAAGTGGATATTATAGATTGAAAAAATAATAATAATTGGTTTTATATATAGGAAATAAAATAACTATTGGAAATCATTAAATGTGTCTTAAGGTTAGTTGATTGGAAATAGAAGAAATAAGTGAGAAAAAAAACTGTTGAAGATCATTAAATACATATTACCGTTAATTGATTAGAAATAGAAAAATAGTTAAAAATTAATAGCACTGTAGGAATTGAAAAGTGATAAAAAATTAAGATTTATTAAGTACATAACTAGAAAAGTGAGAGAATATACTATTTTATTAATTATTTTTTTATTTTTATATATTTTTAATAAAAAATGAGATAATTAGTTTAGAATTAATAGAAATGTGGAAATGGGAGAAAATAAATATTTATTAGAGATGAGATACTAAATAAATATTTTATTAATTATATTAATTTTTATATATTTTAAATACAATTAATTATATTATTATTATAAAAATATGAGGTTTCTCCAAATTTGAGGCCTAAAGCCCTTGTTTGGGTGGCTTTACCCAATGGTCGACCCTACTCTAATACCAATTTTATCACATCTCATTTTCTAGGTAGCTTGTGACCGGCACAAAGACATAAACAGGTATAGCTTGCTAGACCTAAGCAAGCCTAAGGTCATTATACATAACCATTAATCATCATATATCAATCATGCAAACACATGCATAAATTGCATCGTTATAGATTTCACCATTAACGTGCTCATGAACATTTCCAAAATCATATACTTCACAATCCGATGTGGGTCCATGTATCCTTGCATGTAACATTCATATGCACATTTGTGGTGTTCACATAGGCCCTCAAGCCTGTTAGGATTAGTGCTGCGCTGGACATCTACAGAAACCCAAGACTTGTGCCTAGAATGATTAAATCAACAAATAACAGGCAAGTGGAGGAGTGGGTTAAGCCAAGCCAAGGGAAGATGAAATTTAATGTTGATGGAGCTACAAAAAGTAGTCCAAAAGAGGCCGGGATTGGAGGAGTTCTAAGAGACGAAAATGAAAGCTTCAAAATTACATTCTCCAAGACTATTGGAATGGGGGATGCAAGCTTAGTAGAGGTTAGAGCAATTAGAAAGGCCTTCTTGATTTTTTCAACTTCTAAATGGGGTACAACATATGAGTTTATAATTGAAAATGACTCCAAGAATGCCGTAAAATGGGTGAACAACCTAAGGAAAGCACCATGGAGAATAAGGAAGTGGATTCTCCACATTGAAAGGCTGAAAAAGAGTATTAAGAAATGGGAGGTGAACCACATTTTTAGAGAAAAAAAAACCAAGTGGCAAATTACCTAGCAAAATAGGGGATTCAGAGACAGAAGGATTCAATTAATATTTTTGACTGAGGCTGACTAAGGTTGGTGTGGAATTGTGGAACTGGAGCTAAGTCTCTAATTTCTAGAACAAAGGAACAGGTTTGATTTTTTGAGCTATGAAAAAAGATTTCATCAAAGCTATGAATGTCTGAACCACTTTGTTTTTGCCTTGGGCTAGATAGGATTATCTTTATGACTTGTTTTGAATATGTTGATTAATGTTTATAGCTGTGCAATCTTCTTGTCATTAATGAGTGGGAGTGAATATAAATTTGGGAGGTGCTAGGATGTGAGTAAATACGGGACTATATATCAAGGGGTTTCTTTAGGATTGTATAGTAGGCTGTTGCTTTAATTTTTTGTGTAACAGAGCTCAAGTTTTTTGTAAAGGAAGATTTTTATGCAAGTGGGTTTTATATCAAAACTCATAGGCTAAAAATAGTCCCATGTTTGGCTGGAATGCTTACCCAGGCTTTATTAATAAATCAATTTAAGTTTAAAAAAAAAACATAGGCCCTCAAGCCATCATGTTCAATTCATATATAAATATGCATATATAACATAGTATCAAGTATAATGCCATAACATGGCTACATCATCACAACAATACCAAACAATGTCATAACATAATTAATAAATAAGGACCAACTCATCAAACAGTACATGACTTAACTCTCTAGGCTTCAAGAAGGCTACTATACCACCTACCAAAAAGGAAAAATGGATCACATATCCATGACCTAAGTGGCTGACAAGTTATCACTAATCTGCAACAAAATTTATGAGGAAAAAAATGTGTCAATCACAAAGACTTCATAAGTGAATAGGGAGTGGGACAAGCCAAAAGGGAGAGGTTATGCGGAAATTACATCCTTTATGTAAACATGAACTTGAGATAAACATTCTTCAGTTTCAAATTTCTCATAAAATAGAGTTGTTATAAACAAGTCTCATTTTCATAGTAAAATCGACATTTCATAAACATATAGCTCATTAAACACGTTTAACATTTATGAAAAACCCTTTATGAAAAATAAGGAAGTTGTGCCTTACCTGTTGTATCAGATTGTTTTTACTTAACCATATAAACCCAAGCCATGAGTGATTTCTTCCAAACTTTTCATCAAGCGTGTGGGTTAATCATGTACTCAAGATCATCCAAATAGGATTCAATCTTAACACTTTGTGATCATCTTTCGATCATATAACTCAAGTAAACATCGTTCCAAATTATCATTTTCAATCCATAAAACTCAAGTGGTCTTTCTTTCTGTATAATGCATAAACTCAACCAATGCATTAAGACTTATTCTAATGAATAACCTTTCTTGACTATCTTACAACTTAATGTTTAACCTACAACTCAGTCCAACACTTCAAGCATAAGAAACAATCACAAGAAACATCACAATACAAGAGCAATATGCAATAATCATGAATGCAAGGATGACTACAAGGTCCAAGCCCACATCTAGGCTCCTCATGTTTGGGATTGTGATGGCACATAGACATTTCTCACGTAGAGTGTCGTCACCGTATAGTGAAATTTTGCCTCGCCACGTATAAGAATCGCTTTAACATAAGTGATATTTTTACCCTCACATCTGGGCCTTATTCATGTGGTATTCTTTTCCCTACATTTGGGCCTTATTCGTGTGGTATTCTTACCCCCACATCTAGGCTTTATTCATGTGGTATTCTTTCCCCCATATTTAGGCTTTAATCATCATATAAAATATCTCATATACATACATGCATCTTCAACATGTCATGCATATATTGCTCTATAACCCATACTCATAAACATGGTTATCTCATAAGGTATGTAGTACTACATCAAATCTTATCTCGTAGATCATGTCTCTCAATGTTCAAATTCGTGCCACATAAAACATATCAAAAGCTTAAGGAAGGGAACATCTACCTCCACTTAAGCATTCATTTCTTATACTTTTCCATACCAACAATGTGGGTACTAATTTACCATGAATCGTATTCTTTCCATAATACTCATTCATCATACTCATCATCAAGTATAAAGGTAGGAACTTATATTCACTTGTCATCCATATATCCACATACATTTCTTATCCTCTATCTATGATAGAATTGAAGTTTTTGAAGTAAAACATTTGAAATGGCTTGTCCTTTTTTTATGGAAAACTAATAAATAGTAATGATATTTACATATATAAATAGATTCTAAAACTTCTTTGAAAATATTAGATAAAATCATTTGATTTAATATTGTAAACATGGTATTTAAGTCATGTAAGTCAAATAATTCAATAAATCATGCTTAGCTTTGCCATATTAAAATATTTTTTAGGGTTGTATCCACTCACCTTGACAAAAACGTGCTTTTAAACCTTACTTCGTCAAACTTTCCTCGTTCTACAATATTCGAGCTCAACAAAACCTATCACAACAATTTCTAACATAAATTTTTTATTTTTCCAACAAACCCATTTATTCGAAACTAAGCAAGTAAACCTATATTTTTGTTTCAAGCCAACAATCCTTAGTACTTTAACCCAGATCATATATAATGAAGCCTTGATCATTATTACCTCTACAACCTTGTTGAAGAACAAAAACTCCCAAATCTCTAGTGAAAACTCTATGATATAGAGTTATTTGGACTTAATTTTGATAGTAAGTTATTTTAGTTCTTGTGGTAATACATAGAAATTAGTAGATTTTATTTAAATTATTTTAAATTAATAATCTAGCTGAGTCAATATAATCTTAGTTAATTTTATTCTTAGTTTAGTATTAATGTGATTGAGATAAGTTGTTATTAATTTGTTTGTCCTTTTGTAGGTTTAATGAAGGAAGAATTTTAATGAAAGAAGAATTTTAATGAAAGAAGGAGAGCAATTTCGAGGAACAGACTTTCACTACATATATTTTGGTATTTTGACCATAACTCTCTCTACAGAGCTCTAAATGAAATGGTTCTTGAACCATTGGAAATATAAGAGAAAAATATACAACTTTTATGTTTACCACTTTGCCCAATTTGGCCTGAAAAGGTGGTTAAAAATCTTGTCCAATTTAAAGTACTACAGCAATCTTAGAACAATTACGATTTCTACTATTTAAATGGTCAAGGTCGTAGCTCATGTAGTCTGATAAAGAAATCATGATTGGAATTGACTTCTTTCTTCATCCAACTTGGCCTAACTTCAAACCCTTATAAAAACAACCTTTCGAAAAACTTTTGAGAGTAAAAGCAAAACACCGAATTGAAAGCTAAGATCAAGCCACAAAGTCATTGAAGCTGAGAAGAATTTGAAATATTCAAAAAGATTTAGAGATCAAGAATACAATTCTTGAGTTTTTCTATCTTATTTCTATTCTCTTATTTTCTTGGCTTTATTTTTAATGTTTAAATTTTATTGATGATGATGTGTGACTTGATAAGGAACTAATTTATTTATCTAAGATTATGATTGAACTCAATACGTAGTCTAATTTATTTATCTTTCTTTTACTTATGTTTGATGGATTTAAGTTATTTTTTTTATTTTGTTCTTAATGCTTATAATTGCTTGATCACCAATTAGATTGAATTAGAAACCTAGGTTAAACCTTGATGAAGGAGATTAAGGTAAACCTTGAATAGAATAGAATATGATCGAATGCACTTAAGTGATTAGGTGGTTTGGTTTGCATATTGAGTAGACGTGCACCTATAAGCCATATGTAGCCAAAATTAGAGCACGAACTTAATAAATTTTTTTTCAATTTAATTTGTATAGACATATAGTAAATTAATTGAAAGAGATATTTTTATGAGAAACTAGACAGAAACTTATAAATAATTTAGTATTCTAGGTTAACAACTTAATCCATCAAATTAAGTTAAGAAAGAGAGAGAGAGACAATAATCAGATGAAGTATTGAGGGATATCATAATCTTAGGTCTAGTAATCACTAAAAGTTAATAAAATAATTTTGTTGATATATTTTAGATCAGTTTTAGTTATTAGTTTATTAGTTTTAATTTTAGTTTTAATTGTTTAGATTAAATTAAGGTATGTTGATTTCAATAGTTAACAGTAAGAATTAATTCAATTCCTTGTGGGATTGACAGTCTACTCATCATTATAATATCTTTGCGATACATATACTTACATGGTAGAAAATTGAACAACACCTAGCTCACATTCGAACATGAAGAGTTGAAATTTACAAAACCTTAGAGCTTGGTCAAAAAATTGTGATTAATATCCAAAAGTGTCTAATCTTACCTTAGATTTGAATTTGGAAGGTTGAATCTTTGTCTAATGCGATTTTTAAAGGTTAAAGGGGTGTTGGTGGTTTTAGGGACAAGTTGGACACTGAGAAAATGTAAAATGAAGGATAGGGCTCGTGTGGAACACTTTATATAGTAATCTGTTGATAACTTTATAATATAAAGTTTTTTGGACTTAATATTTTATAGTAATTTAGCTTAGTTCTTGTCGTAATGAATAAAAATTAGTAAGTTTTATTTAATTATTTTAAATTAATTAGTTTAGGTGAGTTAATCTAATCTTAGTTAATTTTATGCTTAATTTGATGTTAATGTGGTTAATATAGGTTGTTATTGATTTATTTATACTTTTGTAGGTATTTGATGAAAAAAGAATTTTAATGGAAGAAAAAGAGCAATTTCAAGGTGCAAACTTACATTGCACATATTTCGGTATTTTGGCCATAACTTTCTTTACAGAGCTCCAAATTAAGCTATTCTTAGACCATTGGAAACAAAAGAGAAAAAGCTACAATTTTCATGTTACCACTTCACCTATCTCATCCTGAAAAGTGGTCAAAAATCTTGTCAAATTTGACGCACTACAGTAGTCCTAGAGCAATTATGATTTCTATTAATTAATTAGGCAAGGCTGCGACCCACGTAGTCTAATGAGCAAATCTTAGCTGAAATTGACTTCTTTCTTCACCTAACTTGGCCTAACTTTAAAGCCTATAAAAATAACCTTTCGAAGGACTTTGATGGGAGAGAAAGAGAAGTAGAAAAAACACTATATTGAAAGTTGAAAGTCAAGCCGCAAAATCATTGAAGCTGAGAAAATTTTGAAAAATTCAAGAAGACTTGGAAGATCAAGATTATAATTCTTGAGTTTTATCTTTTTTATTATTCTTTTGTTTTCTTAGTTTGTTTTTATTGTTTAAATTTTATTTAATGATGATGTGTGACTTGATAGGGAACTAAGTTTTTAATGTAAGATTATGATTAAACTCAATAAGTAGTTTGATTTATTTATCTCTCTTTTGCTTATGTTTTACGGATTTAAGTCGTTTATTTTATTCTATTATTAATGCTTCTAATTGTCTGATCACCAATTAGATTAAATTGGAAACCTAGGTTAAACCTTGACGAAGGAGATTTAGGTAGACCTTGAATAGAATAACGTATCATCAAATGCACTTAGTTGATTAGATGGTTTGATTTGCGTATAGGTAGACATACACCAATAAGCCATATGTAGCCAAAATTAGAGCACAAACTTAATGAATCTTTCTTCAATTTAATTTGTATAGACATATAGTAAACTAATTAGGAGAGATATTTTTATGAGAAACTCGATAGAGACTTGTCAATAATTTAAGATTTTAGGTTGGCAACTTAATCCATTAAACTGAGTTAAGAAAAAGAGACAATAATCAGATGAAGTATTGAAGGATATCATAATCTTAGGTCTGGTACTTAAGTGAGTTTTATTTACTATTTAATTTTAGTTTCAGTTTGTTAGTTTTAATTTTTTTTTTATTTTAATTGTTTGGATAAAATTAGGATGTTATAATTTTAGTGCTAACAGTAGGAATTAAACAATTCTTTGTGGGAACGATACTCTACTTCATTACTATATTACTTGTTAACGATGCGTGCACTTGCGTAAGAAATCAATAACAAGTTTTTTACGCTACTTCAGAAGATTTAATTTTTAATTCTTTCTTGTTAATATTAATATCAAGCATTCCTAATCTTACTTCAAACTTTTCTTTTTATTTTCAAATATTTTTTATTAAAGTGATGAACTATCAGTGGACATCTAAACAATTTGTGCCTGAGAGGGTTGTTAGTGATTATGCATTAGATGCAATCAGCGTTTTAGCCACCCAAATAGATGCTTTGTCTCAGAAAATTAATGCTTGGGGTGTTAATGCTTTTCAAAGTCCTTTGGTGACATGTGAGCTTTATGGAGATAGGCATTCAAGTGATTGTTGTCTATCCTATTTTGAATCAATGCAATTTGATGGTAGCTTCGATGGGCAACAAAATAACTCATACTCCAGCAATTACAACTCAAGGTGGAATCACGAAAATTTTTTATGGAGTAATGATTACGATCCTACATATTCATCACAGCTTATTTTCCATAATGGTTTTCAATCACAAGTTAAAGCTCCTATGCTAGAGAAAAAGCCTTCAATAAAGGATATGTTAATGCAATTCATGACAAAGATGGATGCTTTCATGACAAAAATAGATGCCTTCATGATGAAGACTGATGCCATCATTCAAAGTCAAGTAGAATCAACCCGAAATTTTGAGACATAAATGGGTCAACTAGCTAGTGCCATCAATAATAGACCTCAAGATGATGAAGATAAAGTAGATCAAGGAAATACTTCTAGCAATCAAGTTCAAGATGAAAAAATTAAGAAAGAAGAGGAAATATCTACATCACCACAAGTCAAGCTATATATGCCTCCCATTCCTTTTCTGGATACAGTTGATAAGTTACCTAAGGAGGTTATAGCAAAAACGCATTATTCAAGAAAGACTCAATTTGAGAAGTTGGATTAAAGTCAGCATATTCCACCACCTTGGGTTAAGCAAGCATTAAATCTTGAGTTAAAAGCACTACAACTTCATCTTAGGAAGAGGCCACTTTCACACCTCAAGCTTTTTCCATGCAAACTCAAACCTCAACCAAAGTCAAGCTATTAACTATAAAAAAGTGCTTCTTGGGAGGCAACCCAAGCTTTCGAAACTTTTATTTTTTAGTTATTTTTATTTTATTTATCTATTTATTTTCATTAATCTCTATTTATTTTTTTCAGTAAAAAAAAATTCCTACAAGTGACTATAAGGATGATAAGGAGGAAGATTAAAGCTTCACCAAATTCATCCAATCATCAAGGGAGTATTCTTTCCCCTTTCTTTATTTTTTCTAACATTGAGGACAATGTTTAATTTAAGTTTGGAGGGATGAATTTATTTTTCTAGTGAATATTTTGTGAAAATTTTAGATTTAATTTTATTTGCATGTTTATTTAGATTTATAAATAATTTAGGATTAGTTGGTAAATGAATTTATTATTTGTTCGAATATTAGGAATCTAGAGTAAAGTTGTGCCAATTTTTTCAATGATTTTTTTTATCCAATGATAATAACTAGTTGTCTTGAATTCTTAGCTTTTGGTGAATAAGGTTTTTGTTCATATTCATGCTAAATTTTTTATTAAGTATCATTGTTAGGATGTAAATTCCATAATTTTGAGCACTATATCTTTTACTTTGGATTATTATGAATATCTAGAAAAGGTTTATATTAATGTAAATTTTATATTATATCATGAATTTTAGAATTTATTTGATTGTCTCTCGAGGCAAAATCCTAGGCAATACTTAGTTAGGAAGATGATTTAGGCCATATTTGGACTGTTTGAGCTTAAAATGCCAACCTTATTAAACTTTTATCCCTAGTATACCCCTTTTGAGCTTAATTTCTCTTTTCTTTGTTTAACTACATAATCATTGAGACTAGCCTTAAAATAAAAATTTTCAATTTTGCAACCCTCACTCCTAAGCATGTACATTGTTTTAGAAAATTTAAATTGAGTTAAATGTTGAAAAAGGTGAAAATGTGATCTTGATGTGAGAAAAAAAAAAGAGTTCAAAATATGAAAAGTAACCCCACTACCTACAATACAAAGAAAATAAGTTTAGGGATGTGAAATTGTGAAATTATGAAAAAAAAAATGTGTTGAAAGAAAAAAAAAAGAAAAAGAAAGTTTCAAATGTAGAAGAAAAACTGTACTAAGAGAAAGAAAATAGAGTTTTATATATAAGTTCTAGAATAATTATATGCTTAGGATGATTTGAGCCATATTAATATCCTTTATCATACTTTGACCCTAGCTATACATTATAAGCTTTATAAAGTCCTATTAATCCCTAGCTTAGTGTTAGTCTACATTAGTGGAGAGAGAGATGAAAAGTAAACATATGAAGTTATAGTACTAATTTGAAATTTGTGTTGGCATAAACTCATCCGAATATCATGATATTCTTGGTAAAAGACTACACACACACATGAAAATCCATTCAAGAATGTGCTTGCATTAAAATTGAAACATGAATTTGAATTAAGACTATATTTTTCCTTCGGTTAATGATTGATAGACATACCTTTTAGGAAAGTATTAGGAATCATTGTTGGTACACTTTATCTCGAGTAGTAGTAGTAGTAGTAGTAGTAGTAACTATATTTATTTTAGTTTTCTTTAACTAAATTTCATTTTTATAAGTTAGTGTCTTTTCTATGTTTGGCTGGAGGACTAGCTAAATATTAAGTTTGAGGGTGTGATAACTCTACAATATAGAGTTATTTGGACTTGATTTTGATAGTATTTTAGCTTAGTTCTTGTAGTAATGAATAGAAATAAGTATGTTTTATTTAATTATTTTAAATTAGTTAGTTTAGGTGAGTCAATCTAATCGTAGTTAATTTTATACTTAATTTGGTGTTAATGTGGTTAAGATAGGTTGTTACTAATTTATTTGTGCTTTTGTAGGTATTTGATAAAAGAAAAATTTTAGTGGAAGAAGAAGAGCAATTTCAAGGTGCAGACTTGTATTGTATATATTTCAGTATTTTGGACATAACTTTATCTACAAAGCTCCAAATGAAGCAATTCTTATACTATTGGAAAGATAAGAGAAAAAGCTACAATGTTTATGTCTCACTTTGCCTAGTTCAGCCTAGAAAGTGGTCAAAAATCTTATTGAATTTGACATACTGTAGCAATCTTAGAGCAATTACGATTTCTGTTAAGTAATTGGGTAAGGTTGCGACTCATGTAGTCTAATGAGAAAATCCCAACTGAAATTGACTTCTTTCTTCACCCAACTTGGCCTAACTTCAAAGCATATAAAAACAACCTTTCAAAAGACCTTGATAGGAGAGACGGAGAAGTGGAAAAAGAACCAGATTGAGCTGAGAGTCAAGGTATAAAGTCATTGAAACTGAGAAGATTTTGAAGGATTCAAAAAGACTTGGAAGATCAAGATTATAATTCTTGAGTTTTATCTTTTTTATTATTCTTTTATTTTCTTAGTTTGTTTTTATTGTTTAAACTTTATTTGATGATGATGTATGACTTGATGGGGAACTAAGTTTTTAATCTAAGATTATGATTAAATTCAATATGTAGTCTGATTTATTTATCTCTCTTTTGCTTATGTTTTATGGATTTAAGTCATTTATTTTATTCTATTCTTAATGCTTCTAATTTCCTGATCACCAATTAGATTGAATTGAAAACCTTGGTTAAACCTTGACGAAGGAGATTTAGGTAGACCTTGAATAAAATAGCGTATGATCAAATGCACTTAGTTGATTAAATAGTTTGATTTGTATATAGGGTAGACATACACCTATAAGCCATATATAGTCGAAATTACAGCACAAACATAATGAATCTTTCTTCAATTTAATTTGCATAGACATATAGTAAATTAATTAGGAGAGATATTTTTATGAGAAACTTGATAGAGACTTGTAAATAATTTAAGATTCTAGGTTAACAACTTAATCTATTAAACTGAGTTAAGAAAAAAAGACAATAATCAGATGAAGTATTGAGGGATATCATAATCTTAGGTCTGGTAGTTAAGTGAGTTTTATTTACTATTAAATTTTAGTTTCATTTTATTAATTTTAATTTTGTTTTATTTTAATTATTTGGATAAAATTAGGATGTTATAATTTTAATAGTTATCAATAGGAATTAAACAATTCTCTATGCAAACGATACTCTGCTTCATTATTATATTACTTGTTAACGATACGTGCACTTACATGAGAAATCAACAACATTTGTCAAAAAGGCAATATAGTTGACTACTAGTGTTAAGGGGTCAACTATGGCTTCTTAAATCTTGGACTTTTTCACACAATCTGCCTTAAGATCAACTACAGGAGCTAAAGGATTGACTATGGCTTCTTATATCTTGGAATTTTTCATCTTTTCTGCCATATGATCGACTCGTAACCATTAAGGATCGATCCTTCAAGTTTAAACTTGTTAAAATACATTCTTTTGGCTTCCTTTTTCAACTATTCCTTCACTCATCATTCATCCATGAATTTAACACAATAACAGAGAACAATTTACATCAAATAATAAGAAATTCTCATAGATAATTGTCACCAACATATAATTCATCAAATTTCTACCACATGTCAAATTTGGGATTTCACAACTCCTATCATTTATTCATTCATTAGCACCACATCATTATAACCATTTCTTAAGGAGAAATTCATGTCAATAAAGTTGGGAAAAATTTATCCAACATTAGATCTCATATCAAATTAAAATCCATTCACATCCTATTTGGTCAACATCATATTAAGTTTAAGCACATCACTACATAAAAGTACGGGGTTTCACATGAATGCTTGGAAGATTCACAAAGCATTACCAAGTTCTATTTTTCTCTTAGAAGTGTAGTTATTTCATGGAATTCAAAGAAGCAAGAAATAATGGCTCAATCCTCAACAGAAGCCGAGTAAGTTGTTACTGCCTCAACTACAAATCATGCCTTATGTTGGAGGAAAATGTTCAATAACTTGGGATATAAATAAGATTTTGGGACAACCATGTGGCTTGATAATCAATCTATATCACAATTGCAAAGAATCCTATACAACATGGACGCACTAAGCATATAAAAGTGAAATTTCATGCAATTCAGAAAGCTGTCAAAATTGAAGAAATTGTGTTGAAGCATTGCTATTCAAATAAGGAACTAGGAGATATTTTCACAAAAGGATTGAGCAAAGAAAAGTTCATGTCTATGAGATTGAAGCTAGGTATTTGCAAGAAAAACATTAAAAAGGTGTGTTGAAATAATCTCTGTCTATGTAAACTGGTGAACCTGGAAAAAGAAAATCAAACTCGTGGCATGTTTAAGTTTGAAAGGTTGAAGAAGAAATCATGTGTAAAGGCTCACTTGACTCATTTAAATGAAGCCATCCGACACCGTTTAAGCTTTGTTTATTTTACCTTGTTTATATTTATTACATGTTGTCTGTTTTACTGTTTATAGCATATTTGGTATAATGACTAGCTAAGTTATTTTCTTTTTATTCCCATCTTTTCTTTTTTCCCTCGTTTGGTAGGTAATGGTGTCAAGGAATAGCTATTCCTCAAAATCAATTAAAACTTATGCTTAACTAAACCCAAACCCTCCCATGGTATTAGCTATTCCATAGTTAGGGAATAGCTTTCAAAATTAAGAAAACTAAAATACCTCTAATAAATATGAAATATTACAACCCTAGACATATAAATACTTCTTTTTCTTCTCATCTGTCATTTTTCTTTCTCTCTTTTCTCACATTCTTGCCTCTTTTGTTCTCTCTCTAACTTGCACTTATCAACAAAGATTATGACAAAAGCAACAAATGATAGCGACGACAGCAGTTCCATGATCGAATATGGTCGAAAAGCATCAACCTAGTGCTTTTCGGAAAAATATGACCAAGGAGACTCTGGATCTGAGACCTATAGTTTGATTTGGTCGCAAGAAGCACTAGATCTAGTTCTTTTCGACTAGATCCCCACGGTCAAATCTAGCACTCCAAGGCCAGATACGGTAGCAAGAAACACTGATCTGGCACCATAATGGCCAAATCCAATCACATGGTGCGCCAGATCGACATTTCATTACACCAACCACATTTTCGGTAGGTGGCCAACGAAGAAAAAGAAAGGAAAAAAGAAAAAAAATTAAAAACTTATTTATAAATTAAAAAATTAATATTTTAAAATTATTAATATGTTAATATTTTAATCATAATAATATTTCAATTATAAATAAATATTAATCTTTTCAAATATTAATGTTTACCTTTTTAAATTATTAATATATTAAATTTTTAATGAAAATATAAATAAAAAATGCAAACAGAGAAAAAAATAAAATTTTCTACTAATATTTTAATAATAAATTTTTAAATTTTTAAAATTTTACTGAAAATAAAAATTAAATAATTAAAAAGAAAAATTTTACTTATTTTTGTCTTTTGGTATAAATTTTACTAAATGATATAAAGAGTATTTTTGTTGTTTTAAAAAATAAATCTTATTATAATAAAAAGTTTAAGCTTTTTAATTATATATTAGAAAAATTAATATTTTAAATTTAGAAATTAATTAAAATTACTAATATTTTAATCATAATAATATGAAATTTTGAATAAAATATTAGTATTTTAAAATATTAATGATTAAATTATAAATAAAGTATTAATATTTAAATTATAAATTATTAATATTTTAAAAAATAAAATAAAAAAAATAATTATATATATAATAAAAGGTATTTTTATCTTTTTATTTTTAAAAAAATTATTATTACTAACCAAATATTATAATAAATCATAATAATTATTCTTATCATATTTCATTTGTCACGACCTGGAATCTCCCATCAAACCCGTGACAATTGCTGCGATGTCCCGATAAGCACTCAATCCCCGAATACTCTATCGATATCTCGCAATGCATCTCGTACCAGTTTTCCATTTCCCTCGTGGTTATCAATTTTCAAGAAATATTTTTCAGAGAATAAAATTTAAGTTTCATATCAAAACTATCAAAATACACCATTTTCCACACAAGGACATTTTCGTCTTTTGTTTTGTTCAAAAACTTCAAAATCCAGTTTTCTGAACGTAAAGGTAAAATGAAGTTATACATAATAACATGTACATATTCAAATATACAAATTAGTTTACAATGACACATGATCCTACTATGTACAACATGTACCTTTGTATACAAAGACGCAACTTCGATTAAGCCTCTATGTGCACTCCGAGTGCTTATTCGTAGTCTCGAGCCTGAAAGGGGAAAGAGAGGGTGGTGAGTTTTACAACCCAGTGAGTTGGATAATTACCATCTACGACATCTAAAGTCGAGTAGATGAAGACAATATATAAAAATGTCATATCAAAATATAATTCATAACAACAAGTTTAGTAAAATCATGCCTAATAATTTCATTAATTCAAACACAAGGCTTATGATTTAATTTGTAAAATCAGGCTTTGACCAAATTTTATACTCTTGAACATTTGATCAGAGTGTCCCATCGAGTCCGCCAAGACTATTACAATTTATATCATAATTGAAAAATACAGACGTTCCTTGGCGTTGGCCTAATTCACTCTCACGTGGGGTTAGACATGAAGTGAATTCTCTGGGTATCTCGAGAGTTATCCTACGCGCCTCTCCAACCGAGATTATAATTCTTGAGTTTACCGTGCTGCTCCTAAAGGCAGTCTACGAAAACTCACCATTACAGCGACTAATTAAACCCACCATATCACTAAAAATTTCGCGGCATAACAAGGCAATTTTTATACTAGCCAGCCTACACGGCAAACAGCAATTCATGTCAATTTTAACACAATAAACCAGCCAAGCATGCTCACTAAAATCATAAGCCATAATTTCAATTTTTATACATAAACACAATTTAACCCGGTCTCCACATACTCAATGTTATTAAATCAATTTTTCGATTTAAAAATCATTTGTAAAATTTAATTTATTTTAATAGCACATAACCAAGTAAAATTACTTCAGATATTGAAAATGGTAAATTATCCACTCACCTTGTCACAAGAGTGCACGATACTCCTGTTTTAATTTCCACTACACCATTTTTCTCCGGTGTCCGGGAGCCCACCACCTATACACGATTCACGACACAAAATTCCATTATTTGTGTCCAACTAATATAATTTATTTCAGGCTCTACATACTTGGAAATTGGATAAAAATGATCCGAACAGTCGTTAAATCACGGTGTCCGACCAACTCGCCTACACGTGTCTAAATTGCTAAAATCCTTAATTAAATTTCGATTTGACCCATTTCACTTTCTAATAGTTCAATTCTATCCATAATGTTCAATTACAGTGAATATGGGTCAATGTATCAGTCCTAGATTGAAAATTACGATTTTACCCCTAGTGGGTAAAAATTCTGATTTTTGCTTCGAAAATTTTCATTAATTTCCTATATCCATAATTCATCATAATTCATCAAAATACTTCAAATAAGCATCATTTCAGCAACCAATTTCTCTCTCTAAAATTCAACCTAGGCTAGGAAAAATGGGAAACAATTATTTCTTTGCTAATTTTGCTTACTAAACACTAACATATATCAAAATCAATTATTTCCATCAACTTTCTCTCTCTAAACCCATATGACCAAATCTGAAATCATCCTCAAATCACTTGATTCAATCATGGAAAATGATGAGAAATGCATGGGAAAGGTAAAGCACAAGACAAATTTAAGAAATTTACCTTTAACTTGATAAATCTTGGATTTCTACACTTTTCCCCTTTGATTTTCCCCTAGGGTTCTTGATTTCTTTCTTTCCCTCTTTTGCCTTGTTCTACCCGACCCTCAAATGTCCAGCAAACTGAAAATTTTGGCCTTTTTATAGTTGAATAAAATAATATTATTTTATTCATTTTTTTAATATTTTATTAATTCTTTTTTTTCTAGCCATCCATTTTATTTCAAATTTCCACCATATGTTTGTCTTACATATCCATAGCTTTCTAGAAAATTCTGGACCATTTCAAAAATTTTGATGGTGTAATTTTACAAAATTACACTTTTGTCCCCGAAAAAGTGTAAAATTATATTTTTACTCCAAAATTTGAAAAATTACCACAAGACATATTTTTCACTCTTCAAACTCATACCACACTCCAATTTATCAAATTTGATGTAAATTCTCTCGAAAAATTAAATTTGGTCCTCCGGTGAAAAAATTACCATTTTACCCCTATACTCCAAAATGTACCAAAATTGCATTTCCTTTTCACTTTTCAACCTCAAATTATGTTTTAACTAGTCTAAATAATCAATCTAAATCAAATGGGATCAAAATCTTCTTTAAAAATTCTCTATTTGACTTTTAATGGTAAAATTACTATTTTATCCTTGTATCCTAAAAATATCGAGAATTACACTTTTTCACTGCTAAACTTCATTTTATGCTCCAATAATCATATTATATTTCATATAATTATTCTTGGTCATTAAAAATTTCTATTTTGTCTTAAAATTGAAAAATGATCGTTTTGTCCCTAATCGGTCAATTTCTTCGATTAACTCCAAACTGAACCTCGAACTCCAAATTACTGTTTTAAGTAATCCCTGGACTGTGAAATTGAGGATTTCACTCTTAAAATCTTTGTTTGAACTTGTTCGAGGTTTAATCGACTCAATGATATTCTTAAGGACAATATAGTCATTTAACTTGTTTCTCAGGGCAATTTAATATACAAACATGTTATTCAATGCATGTGAATGACCTGTCACCAATAATTTAAAATCAGGTGTTACATCATTAATCATACTAAATTACATGATAATTATTTTATTCTATTACTATGTAATAATTATTTTATTCTATTACTATATATGTGAGAAAACAAACTATTATTAGTGACTCTGCAAAAGTGCCCACATGTTCAGTGTAAAAGGCTGACAACTACAACGCACCAACTGTGTAGTGGAAAGCGGCACCATCTCTCCCATTTCTATTGATCCGCTTGTATTCTTTCCTTTTATGCTATTTTCTCTTTCTTGTGATCGGGTTTGACCATTTAAACTTCTGGTGTATAGAATACTAGTAGTCTTCTTCCCCAACTCTTCTTCTCTACCATTTTCGCTCTGGTTTTATGTTTAAAATAGGTCATACGCTGACAGTAATGTCATTGTTTGTCTTGTACAATGGCAATAATTTGTAGCTGTTCGGAGACTTAGAGATGGCTTAAACTTTAGAAGAATAAATCATAGTTGAGTTGTCTATTCCTTTTGGTACCTCTTCGCCCTTTACCGGCTTGTTTTTGGTTCATTTTGATGGCATCTCATTGTTTCAAGGAAGTACAGTGTAGCATATAAACAAAGCACTCAGCCAACCTTTAATCAAATTATAAATGCAAAGATTCAATGAGAATATCTTACCAAAAATAAAAAATGCATCATTACAATAATGCCATGGTGGAAACTTTCCTTACTTTCTTCTTTTCTTTATGCTTTTCTTTTTATTTGTTGCCCTTAAAGTAAGATTTTCTTTGTTAAAAATAATAGAAATTTTGCGGTTTTAAGTATAGTATTATTACAACAACCCAAATTACAAGAAACTATGCACAAAGGCTTCTATTTATGAGTTTAATTCCATTTCATCACTGTTCAATTTGCTGATTTATTGATCAATATTCGTTAACATGTGTAAAAATCAATGAATTTTAAATTTTATGAATATCATAATATTAAAAAGAAACAATTAAAGAGAGTCAAATTTTGCATCCCCTAGGTTTTGCATAAAGACAGGTTTTTTAATTACATCATTGCTTAAAAAGCTTATATTCAATAAGTTGATAGAATTTCTCTAGCCCTTACTAAAGTTTATTTTTTTTTCTCTTTTTTCCTCCTCAGAAATGTGGTATATATCAGGTATTCCATACTTGTAAACAGTGAAAGAATACCAAACATTTAGGCTTTAAGGAAACTAAACATTGATGGTGAAATATGTGAGGACCTAGCAAATTGAAAATCCCAAAACAAAAAATATTAATGAGATCTTCAAATGTGCTCACCTTATAACTTTAACTTAAATCCTTTTTTTTAATCAAATCAAACCTTACAAATAAAAATATTTTTGCTTGAACTATGACAGTATTTCAGCTTCAGGTATAGTTGAGTTTGTGCAGTTTGATTCTGCTTTATCAGAAATAACCTGTTATTTATCTTCTTCTTTTTTTTGAAAGTAACTTGCTCTTTATCTTATTGATCTTAGAAATTACTCAAATTTCAAGTCATGAAACATGAACTGGTTTTGGCTTTCATTTGGTTAGAAAATATTCGTGTGCATATTCAAAGTCATTTTTATGTGTCTATACCAAATTTTTTTTTTCCACAATCTTTAATTGGACAAAGGCCTTAACTAGACCGTATCAATAGTCAGATGTTGGATAAAATTCTCATATGATCTCAGCAAGATGACTAATGATTTATATATATAGTAACAGACATGTACAATTCCCAAAAGCAATGACATAAAGTTGTAAGACAGAAAAAAATATTGAAAGAAGAAGTATGCAGCTACTTTCAGTGCTTAAACCTCATTATTAATTATGGCCTATGGGGAGCTAACAAAGGAAGTAGGACAGGAAGGGTCTGGTATATTTACTGTCCCTTCCAGCATCAGTATAACCTTCTTCATTGCTGGTCGGGATGATGGTTCAGCCTGGGTGCACCATAGGCCCACCTTAACCACCCCCTCGAGCTTTTCCTTTTCCACTTCATCTTCTTGCACCGGCTTCTCCAGTTCATTAGCCTTGAAACAATCATAGACCCAATTTACAAGTACTGCTTCATTGTCTGGAACATCTGCTTCCGCATTCCTTCGACAACAAATGATCTCAAACAATATTATTCCAAAGCTATATACATCTGCTTTAACAGTTATTGGCAAGTTTCGGTGCCACTCAGGGGCAACATATCCCCTTGTTCCTCTGATTCCAGTATATGTCTTGCTTTGGTTGGGCATCAGTAGCTTGGCCAAACCAAAATCAGCAATTTTTGCGTATCCTTTGTCATCCATTAGTATGTTTTCAGGTTTGATGTCACAGTGGATGATCTGGATCTCACACTCTTCATGCAAGTAAAAAATTCCTCTGGCAATGTTCAATATTATTGCTATTCTTCCCTCCCAATTTATCTTTAAGCTGGACCTAAAGAGGAAATCTGCAAGTGAGCCATTTTTCATGTACTCGTACACCAAAAGCCTATTAGTTCCATCATAGCAGTAACCAAGCAATTGAACTAGGTTCTTGTGATGAGTTTTCCCAATTGCTTTCACTTCATTCCTGAATTCTCTTTCTCCTTCAGCCACAACTTTTTCTAGTCTCTTGATGGCTACAATTTTCTTGCCATTTGATATGACTCCTCTGAAAACTGTCCCAAAAGCTCCTTCACCAATAGTATCCGTGAAATTATTAGTTGCATGTTTTAGCTCCTCGTATGTGAATGATTTCAAAGTGACTTCTTCAACAAATCTATTATCTCTCAGATCCGAGACCCTTCTGGACTGTTGAATGCGGTGTCTGTATATAAAAATGCCAGAGGATGCTAAAACAAAAAGCGCAAGCGTCAAAGATCCAATGCCAGTAATGAAGATGTCCATTCGCACTTCATTCTTCTTTCCTTTCCCTCCAACTATTATCCTAACCCCAGAACCGATCTTTACAAAAGTTGTCCTTCTACCTCCCAATCTTCTTCTTCCATATCTCAACGGGAGCTTCAGCTTGTTGCATACTTGCCTTACACTTCCGTACAAGGCAACTTCACAGTTACAATCTCTGAAGCATTCCTCTCTGCAATCATCTTTTGATAGCTCTTGGAGAGTAGCATAAGGATCCTCTTCCCAGGTCACTCTGCTCAATTCATAAACATCAAAGCTTTGCTCACCCTTTCCAGTGCAGGCATCTGCACTGTAATTTTTTTTGCATCCCAAGTCCTTCTGGCCCTGGTCAATGAAATCGAAACCAAGAGGACATTGACATATAGGTTCCCTATCCATCAGAGTGCAGTAGCTATTCACACCGCACAAGCCTTTAGGAACGCATCTATTATTAGAGGATGACCATTCGACTGCCCAATTACCAGATTGGTTGAAACTATTTGAATACAATCGAAATATTCCATCTGCATCAATTGTTGCACGGTAGATGAGTTTACCTGAGACACTAACCTTCTTGGTAATGTTTTTTACAACCAATGCGGTAGAATTTGAAAGGTAAAGCTGACCATTGCTATCAAGATTCAAGGTCACGTTATCTCCAGCATTAAATGTTCTTGTATTCCAGTAAGCAGCTTCCTGTTCCACTGAATCTAATGGGTATTGCCCCAGATTCCCATTTCTCTGCATAATGAGTTGAAACTTTCCCCTTGCATGATTTGTTTCAGATACATCAGAAACCAGATTGTGATCGGGCAAAAGACGCTGACCAGGTAAAATGGTGTCTGTTGGGGAATCAAAAGTCTGCCATATGATGTCCGAACTTGAATCAAAGAGAACAAAGTTACCAGAGTCGAACATGGAGGCTGAGGAAGCAAACGAAGCATTCGCGATGAGGGTCTCTTGTCCTTGCTTCTGTTGCACAACAAGCCTACCATCAGTGCTTAAAAGCAATGTGGCATCAGCAGGGAATGGTGGTTCATCTCGGTTTGCCGTCCATACAACAGTCTTTTGCGGATGCTTTCATACCAGATGCCTACAGAGAAGCCATTGCCATAGGGATAGAAACCAAAGGCAAACCGGCGAGACTCTGATAGCCAAAATGAATTGTTAGTTGGAGAACGAGAAAAGCCTAAAGAAATGTTAGAATCTCTTGTTTGAGCTTCTGTTGTGAAAAATATAGAAGTTAGAAGCAGGAAAAGCACGAGAGCCATTTTCGGATAATAGAAACTTTGAGACCTATGCCTGTCTGTCTCCTTCTGAATAGAGATGAGTCATTTTTAAAGGCGTTGTTAAGTTCGGACAGAAGATTCTATAGAGAAAGAGTCAATGGTCTGGCCCTAATGCCTCAACGCCTTGTTTATTCTTTGACTCAGCGTTGCTTAAATACCTGGGATGTAAATATAATCTGCGACCAAACATTGTTTTATTCAGTCGAGGATTCAAATTTTACCTATTTTTTAAATAAAAGATCATATATTAATTAATGAGTCAAATATTAGATTATTGATTGTATTTCTTCTCGTTCTTTCCCCTGATATTCCTTTTCCTTTTTGCCCCTCTCATGCTGGAGGCTTGAATTTTTGAATCTTGTAAACAAAAAATGCAACAAGCAGAACCATGTCACTGATGAACAAACAGAACAAGCCAAAGGCAAATTATTTCTTTAGCCAAAAGAGACAAGTAAACGGTAGTGGTTGTGTTGTGCAAGAAGAAGCTTGGAGGTTGCTCTTGCCATGATAAATTAATATCTAAATCAAATTATTCTATACTCTCTACCTAACATATTTCTCTTCTTCCTTCTTTTGTTGAAAGACTGGCCCTTTGAGAAGTGGCAACGTTCGGTTCTTCCAGTTGCACATTGACCATATAATATTTGACTGACACCAGGTTTATGACTGGCTTGGAATTGTGGTCTGGTCTTCTGAATTTGGTCAGACTCAACAGAATGGAATTCCATGAAACTTTCCAAGTACTAAAATACTTACAAAATACTTTTATCACAATGTAAAAGCCTCTTCGTTTTGTCTAGCATAGTACTGAATTTTAAGTGATTGATGACAATGGACAAACGAAGAATGACCATACATCATTTTCAAACTTTAAGAGCAAGTAAGTACTTTTGCAAGAAGAAATAAAACAAAATAAATTATATATCTTAATAAGTGATTTATGATCTTCCCTTCACTTAATTACTAATTAAAATCTAATAGTGATATAATTTATACTTTTCATCAATCATGGAAAACAAAAAAAAAAAAATTTTATAAATGAGTCTCATGCATAAGGCATTTCTGAAAATAAACATCTTCATAATTTTAATTGTTTTTTGTCAAGAGAATTAAAATTTGAACAAAATTATCTTTAATGAAACCGATTCATTTATTTGGCTCCGTACTTTAACTCGAAACCTATTAACGGGTCAAATATGTTTAAGTCTGTACCTCAAACCAACTCATATTTTTTGAACTTTCTTCACTAAACTATTCATCTCTAAAATATTCTTTACCAAAAAGAAAAACATTTAAGCATTTTGAACATTTTGGAATAGGTTTTAATACATAAAGAAAAACTTTTGAGCGTTTTAAGCATTTTTAAAAATTTCGGAATATTTTTTATATATGAAAAAAAACCTTTGAGTATTTTGAGCATTCTTTATCAAGTATGCATATTTGTTAATTATGTTGTTAAATGGAAGATAGTGTATCGTTTGAAGCTTTTGATCTTATTAAATGGAATTAAGTAGTTTTGGTAGTTTTTAAGTATTACATAATCAATTTTTAGATATTGTGTGGCTAGTTTTTAGACAGTATGTTACTAATTTTTAAGTATTACATGACTAGTTTTTAAGTATTGCATGACTAATTTTTAAATATTGCATAACTGATTGATATAGCATTCTGTGACTAGTTGATAAGTATTACGTGACTTGTTAGTAAGGTATTGTGTGACGAGTTAGTAAGGCATTGTATGACTTAGACATTATTTAAAAACTAGTCACATAATATTTAAAAACCAATCACACAATGCTTTAAAAACCATTCATATAATAATTAAGTCATATAATACCTAAAAACTAATCTCACAATACTTAAAAATCAGTAACACAATGCCTAAAAACTAACAATGTAATATCCAATAATTAATTGATTTGTTTGCTCGTAACTAGGTTTAAGTTGCCAAAATTATAGAATGTTCTAATGCACATATTTGTCTAATCAATTTTAACTCTTCAATTTTGAAGTTCTATGAATAAACCAATAAACTAAAGAACTTAAAACACATACTTTTTTTTTGCTAAGCCAAAAAATTGTGCATATCATAAAAGATAAGTTACAGGCCTGCTCACTCTCCTTATGTAAAAACAAAATATACTTCTTTTACAAAATATTCTTTGAACAATTCCAAATCAAAATCACATTAAAAAAAACAAAATCCTCAACAAAATTGCTTAACAATCATTCCAATTCCAAACACAACAAAATCATGAACTACCACAAAACCCATCAAACATGCTTTAACTGTTCCTGAGACCATCAATTTAACCAATCCAATCCAATTTATCAACACAGGTATCTCCGTCATAGCACACATTTCGAAGTAAGTCATCACCTGAAAGCATCTAGTTACACATTCATCATGTTAACTGCAATCACCATAAAAGAGCAAAATCATTGTTTATCGCCCTTGAAAACCCCAAAATCCACCGTCCAAAAAAATAAAAAAAAAAATAAAAAATAACTTGATGTCATCTCTACTCTTTGAGATTGTGAAAAAAAACTAAATAACGAGATAGACAATATTTGACTAAAGAGAAAAATCAAGATTTAATTTTGAAATTTTTATCCGGATGATGTGCTAAAGAAAACTAAAACTATTTTAATTTGTCTAAAATTATTTAAAAAGCATTGTAGTCAAATCATATCAAAAATTGACTAAAAATAATTGTAATTATAATTAATGATATTTTTGAATTGGATTTACGGAGAAGGTTATCTCTCTCAAATTCTTCAATCAAAAATTAAATATTAGAATAGTTTGCAAAAAAGTAAGAAATATATAGTTCAATCAATTTAAAAAATTTTAGTTTTCCATTCAATCAATTTAAAAAATTTTAGTTTTCCAAACCTATATTTCAATTATATGCAAATGGGCTGGAATTATTTGAAGTTGTCAAATGAATTGAAACAAGTGAACTAATCAAGCACTCTGAAAAACTACTTTGTTATGATTGTTGAATGGCGGAGGAAAGCTGCTTCAATTCACAACAACGTTCCGTAGGAGACCTCAGCAAGAACCTTTTTAAGCAGACTGAAGCTCCTCTTAGGTTCAGCTAGGCTGATATTGGATGCCGTGTATTACCAGCAATCAACATATGCCTTTGCCAATTGATTAGCAATCAGTATCAGCTCTGCAGAAATGGTTTGTTAATCCATTTCCTTAAGACCCTTTTTACAACACAGTCTGAAACCTGGAGGCAAATGCTTATGCAATGATGAATACCATTCAACCAAACTCTTATTCAAAATATAACGATGCATAAACTGTAGTATCCCATTACAAAATAAGCTTTGAAATGGATTATATATCTTATGAATCCAGTAAGGCTATGTACACAGAGTGAGAGGAATGAGAAACTGTACATTTATTCCTTCTTCCCTTCTGCAGCATACAGTGCTTTAATTTCTTCAACATCATCATAGCTGCCAAGAAATATTGGAGATCGCTCATGTATCTTTGTTGGAACTAAGTCAAGTGCCTGCAAAATTAATCAGGTTAAATCAGATCATTATGAGCAAGGTATAAGCAATTTTATGGGCTTCAATTAATCGTCATCTATGAAAAATTTAAGAGCTTCTCACACTAGTGCAGTAATTTTTTTTTTTTTCAGAATAATGCTATGGCTTCAGATATGCTGCAGTAAGTTTCTCAACAGAAATCATTACAACTATGAATCTTGCAGCAATAACAGAAACGTTTCTTTACAACAGCTAACACAATCATCTCTGTTCGGTTGATGCTTTTGCTATTTCCTTTTGTATTCTATTCATTTTACATTTTTTGCTTTTCGGAGACAAGATAAATGCAAACAGCAAAAGCATCAACCATACAAAGCTTTAGTTAGTCATTAGACCAGCTTGACCTTGATAATAGCAAAGTTTAATGTAAATACCCGTAGCTTGCCAGTGAATGCCTGACCTCCAGCTTGTTCCATCAAGAATGACATTGGTAAGACCTCATAGAGAACACTAGTTCACAAAAATTGCTCAAACTTAGTAACAAATTAAAAACTCATTGAAAATAGAAACCTTGTGCTGAAAAACATATTTAACAAGCCTGTTAGTAATAAAAAAAGGGAAGAAAAAAAAAAAGCTATAAACCCTATCTGCATTTAACATACCGCAGCTTCCCATTGGGGCTCTTCTTATCCGCAGGGTACAAAAAGATACCCCCATAGAGTAATGTGCGATGGACATCAGCTACCATGCTGTTTCATCACAATGTCATTATCAGAAAACAACAATCATTTTAAAAGAAACAAATCCAGATCATAAACTAAACACAGAAATCCAGATGGAAAAATTAGATAGTCACTGTTGATCATTTATGCAGATGAATAATTGTCCTAAAAGAATGCATCAGCATTGCTCTTACTAACCCTATAAAAAGAGCAGATGGTACTCCTGGCAAAAGAGTAATGCTAGCTACTTATTCATAATACCAGAAATTCAAACTTCGAATTTTTCAATGGCCATAAACGCATCAGATATGCCAATTTCAAACTAGATCCATCAGATTCTTTAATTTTTTCCAAATTAATAAATCCACTTACGTTTTCACCAATCAAGATTTCATGATGATTTCAATTGGGCTAGAATTGAAATTATGATATCCAGATTATATGAATTACAGTCTTGCAGATCATATAGAACAGTAGGCATATAGCACACTTGACTTCAAAATCTTTTACACTTGTAAAGAAATAATTGCTCTTCTCACGTATCGCCAATAAGGAGTTCTAAATGCTCTCCACATGAACTCAGACTTGTTAAAGCATTAAGTTGCTCTCTTACAAAACTCAGACTCCTATTTCCTTCTCCCTTTCAAATAAATTTTCAAGTTAAAGCTCCAAACTTCCCTTAGTTTCCCGTCTCTTTCTTTATTCTAAAAGAAGGGAGGTTGTCTTTTCCCTATTACTTCTCAGCTTCTCCTTAAAGACCCACATAGTGGATGACAAAACGCTAGTCCTCAATAAGCAACATTCATTACATAATTAATCAATGATAGACTTGATACTATACTAGAATCGACCAAAAGAGATAAGCAAGCAGTAACAATTGAAAGCAAATAATTCATACATATGTTTGTATTATAGTTTCAATGTAGAGAATCCATGATACCTTCCGATGTATCTCAGAGATTTTGGTGAGGAACCATCTTTAGGGAACTTGCATCTTTCCACATACCTGAAGTTTTTAAAAAATACTAAAAATAATAAATTTTTTGTGGTAAAAAAAAAGTGAGGCAACTGCGCAGAAGTAGAAGTACAAAATAAAAAACAGTACTAAACTTAATTAAAACGTACTTGGCCGTTGGACCATCCCAGTTCTTAGCATTTCCCTCATTAACTGAATAAATCTTTCCTTTTTTTGGAATCTGTACAAAAGAAATATGATAAACAAATGCTTCTAAATTACAAACAAATCAGAGTTGCTATACAGAGACAATATATGGCCCTTATAATGTAAAAACACTAGAAATACCAGTTTTTTATCAAAGCTGAATCTGTTGTGTGTTTTTGTGTAAGTTCAATATCTCTTTGTTCAATGAGAGCACTTATCAAACTTGTGGCAAAAGAAGCTGAACAGCCATTTGATTGTGAAACCATAGACAACTTTGTCAGGCCAAATATGGGAGGGATAAATGTTTTAATCATATTTTCTGTTTTTCTCATGAATGGCATAAAACTTCAACTTAAAGAGGAGGATGCACGCAATCTCTCATGATTACAACTTTCAAGATCAGGAGCAAACGTTTACTGCATTATTTGCCGAAGGAAATTATTCTTGAAGTTCATTAAACTCAATTGATTGCAAAAGCAAGAGTTTTCATATTCAATCCTAAGGTGTAAGAAGCTGAACTAACAGATGGAGTAGCTATTCATATAATTAATCCAATAGTCGCATAACAATTATACCTTGATGTCTGGGTGGGTTAGTATGAACTCTCCAAGAGATGGATCAAGGGTGAATCCATGAACTCCTTCTCCAGTGCTCAACACAAGCTGCAAAGCCATCACATTTAAGTATGAAGAGCAACAGTATACTACAGAGTACAGTCCAAATAGCCCACAAAATTACAATGTCTTCTATCGAGGAAAGAAAAACTGAGATTAAAGATAGCAGTTTTATTGCAAGAGAATACAAAAACAGATATCAAATATTTATGGATTTCTTTCTTAAGAGAAATCTACTTTCATCATTAGCCCTGTTTCCCATTCTCTCTTTGCAAGAGAAAAGAAAGGGAAAATAATAGAAGAAAATTTTTCAAAAATGTTAAACAGACATAGAAAATGAAAGAGAAAAAGTTCACATGGCAAAAGCTAAACATATAAAAAACAAGAAAAGTAAACATTTTACCGTGCAAGAGCTTCCATACATGCAATAGCCTGCTGCCAACATATGCTTCCCAGGTTGCAGCACATCATCTAGAGTTGGTTCATGGCTATCTTTCACCATGTAAATCCCAAAAATCTAGATGAAAGAGAAGACATTCAGTTGACCACTGCAATATCAAGTTATCTTAGAACAATAATTACTTGGCACAGGAATTTATGAAACAAAATACGGCATGGTATTTTGAGATATGGAGTCATACCGTTCCAATGGAAACTCCACAATCAATGTTGGAGGAACCATCTAGTGGATCAAAAACAACACAGTACCTGCATTTTAAGACAAGTTCATATCAAATGTACTTCAAGAGAAATCTAAAATCCACAATTTTAGTACTTCTAAGTTCTATAATACAATGGAAAGAAATTCATTAGGAAACAGAGTAGAGCAATTGAAAGCACCTTCCCCGCTTTGAGGGCTCCACAAATGTTGCCTCTTCATCTTCTTCTGAGACAAGGATGCACTGGTATAACATCCAAATATGTTAAGAGAATCATAACATCCCCAGTGTTCACTAAAAAGAGGTCATTCAACTACTCACTGTTCTGCCACTGCTTACTAAAGCCTTGATAAAGACTTCATTTGAAAGCACATCCAGTTTCTTTTGCTCTTCACCCTTTATTTAAAATAGACAAACTTCTTAAGTATTAGAACATTAATACCACGGAAGTACCACTTTCAGCTTTAGAATATGAACAAATTATTCATTAGCATAGCCAACTCCTTGCCTGAACATTAGTCTCCCCAGCTAGTCCAATGAGTTTGGCAAGACCAGCCTGCACCAATAAACAGCAACAGGTTACGAAACTTATAAGACCAAAATGCTAAAAACTAGGATTAAAATTCGAGAGTCGAGACCAACTATCCCAAAAGCATAATCTAATAGGAAAGGGCTCAACTCTTACTTGTTTAAACGGAACATGACCCAGAACTCATTTGGAGAAGAAAAACGAAAGGAGAAAAGAAAAGCCCCATTAAGAAGAAAGAAGAACACATAAAAGAAAGACCTTGTTAACGGCAGAGCAAACAAACTTGCAGCCAAGAACGATGTGATTAAGCAAGATGGTGAAATCGCCACGAGACTCCGGGTATTTAGATTGCTCGTTTAACACGTAGCGTGTTATTGTCATCAAATCAGTCCTAAGAGCATCAGCTGCATGATCCATCTTTCTCAACCCCTCCAAAGACCCAAAGCAAAGCAAAAGAGACGAAAAATAAAAGTGACCCAATAAAGCAACTACAGCAACAAATAAGCTACAAAGAAGAGGAACAGAATATATATTTAATAGAAGAGAGATTGGATTTGTTTTTTTCGAGGTGGGGAGAAAGAGAGGATAAAGATTGCTTTGGGGCAGTGGGTGATTGGTGAGGGAGGGGTTATCTGTTGGAAATGGAAGTTTCGGGAGACACGTGGAGGGAGCAGAGGGAGGCTGGGAGGGAGTGGTCGTCACTGAAGATAACGAGTTAACGGAGTTCGTCGTCTTTCTTGTCCTACAGCATTCGACGGTTATGAGGTCTATTGTCGTGTTTTCAGCGAAGCGGACGAGGCAGTGGACTTCCGGGAAATTTAAATTTATAATTAATCATTTTTTTCTGTTAAAGAGTCGAATTTCATTCATCGTCCCCTCATTTTGACGTATTTGCTTATTTGGTGGCGGTATTTATTCTTAGGTTTAATATTTAAGAAATTTTTAAATTATTTAAAAATTTTAAAATAATTTTTTAAAATAAATGCTCAAATATCTTTTAAATTTAGATTAAAATTATATAAAAATTTATTAATTTTTAAAATAAACACTCCTTCTCAAAAAAATATTTTTATTAGATATATAATTTTGATTGTTAGACAACCATCAATAATTTATTCCTAGTAATATTTTAAAAATATTTTTATTTTTTATTAATTTTAAAAAATTATCATTAAATAAATTATAATTTTTATTTCAAAAAAAAATTCAACCACCCACAATCCGTGATCGAGCTAAGCACCAAATCCAGTGCTCCTTTAGAGAGCCCAATTTAGGGCTCCTTAAGCGAGCACGATTAAGGGCCCTTTTGGAGAGCTCGATTAGGGCTCTTTGGGAGCCCCGATCTAATATTCTCCAAGGGAATGCAGAGTGGAGATGAATGGTCAATCAGTGTAAAAGGACATCGTCGATCAGTCTGAGAGAAAGAAAATAATGAAAAAAAAAAGTATTTTAGACATTCCATATTAAACATTAACATTGTTTAGACGTTTAAGGTGAAGTGTTCATTTTGAAAGTTAATAGACTTTTGTGTAATTTAATCAAAACCTAAGGGTGTCTGAATATTTTATTATTTTATTACGTTCAATCAAACATTACTTTTATTAAATCAAACAAATTTTTATAAAATAATAATGATTTATTATTATTAATTAAAATATCATGTGATACTGACATATTATAATGAATAATTATGTGTCATTATAATATTATCATGTAATATTTTCACCACCACATCAACATAACAAAAATATAAAAATGTCAAGTGACACTTTAATTGATGATAATTAAGCTATCATTAGGAATAAATAATTATTTGATTTAAAATAAAAAATATAAAAACTTATTAAACAAAATAAAAAATATTTATTTAAATTTCTTTCAAACATCATGTATACCTAAGATAAAAAGAAGAAAACCAAGAATACAAAATGGTTGAATTTCTTTTCTCTTTTTACTTGGTGTTAGTGCTATTCCTTTGTTTCTCACGATCATCTCAAGTGTTAAGTAAACATAGATATAGTTTTCATCAATCAAGAATGATCAGTCATACAAAAAGCTATGAATATATTAATTAATGGAAAAGATAATTCAATAGTTTTAATTAATAGAAAAGTTAATGTTCCTTTGTCTCATTATCACATCTCCAACTTTGACCGCCGATTATCAATGCCCATTAAGCGTGGTAAACGTTTCAGCCCGCTCTTTATCTTTGAAAACAAATGTATTCAACCATTTTAATATGTTTATTTACGGAGAAGAAATGGGGATGAACTCAAAACATTGACGTCACGAGTCACTTCATCCACCACCAATGCTTCCTCCATTTGACTTTTACTTACACAAGGCCCAAGTCTTAATTATGATTATTATTATTATTATTATTATTATTATTATTGATGAAGCTAATTAAGAATAAAATATTTGATTACAAGCCCAAATGTCTAGAATGCAACCTCCTTATAATATCCCTTTGTTATGCAAACAAAAAATTTCTTAATAAATAAATTATCTCAAATATTAAGGGCTAATCCTTCAATTCACTAGGGATTAGTTGTGTCCATGGGTGGAGCTGGCAGGCTCAACTCATCATGGGTCAAGCTTGACTTTTAAAAAACAAGAGACCCAACCTAATCCCATACCATAGACGGCTCTAATGGGGGCAAACTTCATTAAACTAATAAAATTTAAAGAGCAAATTTTCATTTACAGTACTCTGTCTCTTTCTCTATGTGAATTTTTAATGACATATACAGGAAGGCTGCATATTAAGCACATATTCAAGCTGTGGGAAATTTATTTAAGGGAGATTTTTTTTTTTAGCCATTAAAAATAAGGTGTGTTTAAAAATAGCCCCCAAGATAACTTTAACTATTTTTAGCCATTAAAGTACATTTTCGGACAAAAATGCCCTTAATGAGACATCTTTGTTGTGGGCACTCTGAAACACCCGGACGGCGGAAAATTATGCAAAGAAATTAGCGAACATCTATTTTTTGCGCAAAACATCCTTTTTTTTTTGGAGAAGCTTGTGCAAAAGAAAATAATGTTGCATGAGATGGTTTTTCTGAATGTTCGGACATGGCATTCAGATAAACCGAACGAGGAGGGGGAGGTGGTCGTGATGAATCGAAAGCTTGGAGCACGATATGAAACCGGAAATCCTGCTTAAAAAGGTGAATCGAAAGGAGAAAGACATGAATGCAAAGCACGAAATGGTCGTGCTACAGCAATCGGGACAGGCCATTGGATTTAGGGTTTGTGAAAGGGAAAATGTGACACGGCAGGGTGCAGAGTTGGTGACACGGCAGGGTGCAGAGTTGATGACATCCCCCCCTTGATATAGTAAACTTTAGAATTGTCACTAGCCTAATAATAAATAAATCTGTTTCTCTTGGCCTCCGACCTGTTTGCAATGTCCAACCCAGGCTATTTGAAATCTAGAGTCTCTGGATTTCAAATAGCCAGGGTTGGACAATTGCTTATAGGTCGGAGGTGAAGAGAAATAGATTAATTATTCGACTAGTGGACAATTCTAAAGTTGAATACATCAAGGGCGGGATGGTAACAACTGCAAAAAATGTTAGGAAGAACTGTCGATGAAGCATCGACAAAGTCTGCTTTAGAGGCAACTTACGGTCTGTCTATGAGAATTGAGGAGTTTTGGACTATATATAGTAGAGGAATATAAACCGACCTAAATCGACTTTACCAGTTTAAACGTTTCGGCTACCACTGCGGACCTGGTCGTGACACGCCAAGTGCATGCAGATATTGGTGGTGACACACCACTTGCATGCATACTGGTGGTGACACGGCATGGAGCTGAGTTGGTGACACGGCATAGAGCTGAGTTTGTGACACGCCATGGAGGAAAGCAGTGCCACACCATGGTGACACGGTTTTGAGTGTGTGACACGGCATTGCTTTAACATCTGACAGGCCATGGTTTGCTTTGAAATATATGACACGGTATTAATAGAAAGGCTGACACGGCGGATTGAAAAGCGGGCAGTTTCATGAATATTAATTTTAAATTTTATTTATTCATTTTTTACAGTAAACAGTTCATTTTTCCTTTTCCTCATTCGTAAACGTCTGTGTGTGTGAACCAAGGGCTGTTCGATTCATTTCTCATTGCGAAAGGTCGAAGGGAGTTCAACTTCACTATTTAGAAGGCTAACTACACCACTGCAACAGGAAGAAGAATGTCAGATATCGGTGAAGAGGTACGTGAGACTGAAAAAAAAAATCACAAAAAAAACCTTCATTGATTTCGGTAATTTTTTTTAAGGGTTTAGGGTGATACATATGGTCGTCTTTTTTGCAAATGTTAAGTTTTAAACTGTTTGAGTCCTGGTTTGATGATTTTGTGTGTTAAAGTGGTGCTGTGTTGACTGGACTTTGGGGTTTAGTGTGTGACAACATCTTCACCTGATATGCATGGCGTGTCACAGCATTTCACCTAGTATGCATGGCGTGTGACAGGCGTGTGACAGAATTTCACCCCATATGCATGGCGTCGTGTGACATCATTTCACCTAGTATGCATGGCGTGTGACAAGCGTATGACAGGCGTGTGACAGAATTTCACCCCATATGCATGGCGTCGTGTGACATCATTTCACCTCATATGCATGGCGTGTGACAGCATTTCACCTCATATGCATGGCGTGTCACAGCATTTCACCTCATATGCATGGCGTGTGACAGGCGTATGACAGGCGTGTGACAGAATTTCACCCCATATGCATGGCGTCGTGTGACAGCATTTCACCTCATATGCATGGCGTGTGACAGCATTTCACCTCATATGCATGGCGTGTGACAGGCGTGTAACAGAATTTCACTCCATATGCATGGCGTGTGACAGCATTCACCTCATATGCATGGCGTGTCACAGCATTTCACCTCATATGCATGGCGTGTGACAAGCGTGTGACAGGCGTGTGACAGAATTTCACTCCATATGCATGGCGTTGTGTGACAGCATTTCACCTCATATGCATTGCGTGTGACAGCATTTCACCTCATATGCATGGCCTGTCACAGCATTTCACCTTATATGCATGGCGTGTCAGAACAATTATTTATATAGTTAGTATACCTTTTGGGCACATTATTGGTTAACTGACTCCTGCACGTGTGCTATGTGATGCAGATGCATCGTAGAGAATATGAGGATCTTGACAATGTCCTCATTGTGCCAAGGGAAAAGTAGGCCTTCAATGTCTCAATAAACACCCACTGTAAGTGGTCCCAGCTCCATTACATCAACAAGACTCTCCAAGAGAAGGGGGAGTTGGATGCAGTGAAGCGTACATGCTTTGGAATGCTCTTGGATGTCTATCCGCAAGGCTACTTCAGCGCTAGTCTCCTTCATAACATAATGATTCGTCGAATCAATGAAAGGGAGGCAACGGAGGAGGAGCTCTGGTTTGCTATCGGCAAGAGCAAGGCGCGAATATCGAAGTAGGAGTTCTACCTTATAACCGGGTTGAAGTTCGGTCCAATGCCCGATGTGTTCACACGTTCGTACGAGATGGTGCCGGATTTCTAGATGGATTTGCAAATGGAGATGGGCAATTCTGTCTGTTGTGCCCGTACATCTTGCATTGCGAACATCTCCGTGCTCGACTGCCTTCACCAGCGGATGGAATCCTTCTCCTCCTAGGTCTTCCTGCTTGGCCTCGCCAAGGTGGTGGCAAGACGACAATTTGTTTCACATGCGGGGGGATGTCCCATTCACTAGGATGCCCTACTAGGCGAATGGACCCCACATAACCCTCCACCCAAACGGTTGTCTTGTAGTAGTCGGCGCAGAAATCAAAGGCTTCACGTTTGCATTTACTGAAAAATACAATGAACCCAATATTCAAGCAGAATATAATGCTATGTTATGTCAAATTAAGGATCAAATAAGAAATAAAGAAAATATAATCTGACCTTATTGCTGCAATGGCATGGCTGCATGGCAGCAAATCTTTTTGGAACTCACAACATGAACACGTCTTCGTGGACAGGTTAACAAGTCCATCCATCTTCCCGTCTTTAACTTCAAACTCCACTCGATTGATAGGCTTCACTACAAAGCGATGTGCATCATTGAAGCGTTTGCTCAATTGCCTAGCAACCCAAGGGCTGAGGGGTGTGGTCACCTTGACAGCCTCCTCGTATCGATCATGGAACCAACGCTGGAACATGTCTCGTATGAACTCGATCAAAATAGTGATTGGCATTTGTCTGGCATGCTTTAAGCAGGAGTTAACACATTCGGCAATGTTCGAGGTCATCATTTGGTATCGCCTTATCGGGGAACATGCACGTGCCCATCTCTCAGGGCCTATTCTCAAAAGATCAGCATAGGCTCCCGCATGAATCTGCTTGAGCTGGTTCATATGTCTGTTGAATTCGGAAACCTTATAGCAATCTCGAGCAAGGGTGAAAATCATAGAAACGTCATCACGCTTGAACTTATTTTTTAAGTTTTTCTTCAAATGGTAACCGCATAAACCGTGGTGCGCTTCTGGGTATACATTTTGGATTGCTTTCTTAATGTCGAGATGCTAATCAGAAATGAACATGGTGTTTTCAGGACAACCAACCGCATCACGTAGCTTGATGAGAAACCACGTCCATGAGTCTTCATCCTCAACATGGTCGATGCCAAACGCAACTGGATATACACACTCGTTCGCGTCTTTGCATACAGCAACAAACAGAACACCCTTGAACCTGCCTTTCAGATGTGTTGCATCAATTGCAACCGTAGGACGCATTACATCCCTAAACCCCCGAATACAAGCCCTGTATGACCAGAAACAATATTTGAATCTTTCAGCCTCGTCAGTAGCCACTGCTGTGACTGTGCCAGGATTTTCTTGTTCCAATATATAAAAATATGAGGGTAGCAGTTGAAATGACTCTTCCGGGGGATCGAAAACAAGCGTCCCGGCATACTCCTTTGCTTGCCAAGCCTTACCATACAAGCATTCCAATCCCCACTGAACCCTCATCTCACCAATTATGTCCTTAGGTCTCAACGCTACTCCATTAGCCCGAAGCTTGGGTGCCATAAGTTCACCAATTATCTTGGCACTCGCAGATGCAAATCGCCCTTGCAAACCATCAACAGTACATGTGTGTACTTTGTGGAACTTCTGAACTTCCTAATACCCTCCTCCGTCAAGTAACTTCCTTGAACGGACACTGAACTTGCATGCCTTGTCTTTGCAACTAACCTCGTAACGACTTTTGCATGATCTTTTCACTCTTATCCCAAATTGCTCTTTTAGAGCCAACATGTTCAGAGCTCGTTTCAACTCCGCCTTCGAGGACAACATTCTTCCTTTGTATAAGCGATCATTGGGACATGTCGACTCCTCAGTGCTAATTGTTTGGAAGGCGAACCTTTCTGCACCTACAATTCGCCACGTAGTAGATATCCCTTCATTTCGCGTTTCTTGATAACTATCATCGACCATTGTATCAACGGAACGATTTTCGTCCTCACCAGCGATGGGGTTATTGTATATGGGATCATCACACTGAACATTTCCTACATCAAAACCTTCAACAGGTTCCGTTTCACCTTCAACATTATTGCAAATTGGAATATCACTGTCATAAAGGCAGCTATTGTCTGAAATAACATGATCCCATTCGTCAAGCCCATCAATCGAACTATCATCAAATCTATCTTCACTGCTAGCAAACAAATCCTCATTTCCCTCATAACATGCAGCATTATCCTCCAGCATCGCAGTGTTAACATCCAACGTCACAGTGTTGTACTCACGTGTCGTATTCTCATTTGAAATTGGAATTACACACTCTACCGTTTCACCCGATCGATGCATTCCTTTAGCAGCAGACCCTAATTGGTTTGATGCACATCCCGATCGAAATTGTGCACCCAACTCTTCTATCAATGTCTTCTGGTTACCGGGCTGTTCAAACTCCTAAGGATACCCCAACTGCGGGTTACGGACCGAATGCTCTGGCATATGTGAAGCATTGTAAATCTGATTCTGATTGAGCTGATTACCATGTTTTTCAGCTTCTTCATGTGACATAACATTTGTTTCAAGTCTTTTAATGCTGATGTACACAGCCGGAACATTCCTCTGTTCTAGCAGAATTAATGCAACATCCTCATCATCCTTGATAATTGGCCATGATAGCTCCCCGGGTGTACTGATCAATGCATGCAACTCCTAACCCCCCGCATTCGTGACTCACCACCCTTGTACATGCCATCCACCCACTGACCACCGTGTCTTATCACAAGTCGCAGAATTGGAACCCCACTGAAATTTTGAAAACAAAAATAATTATTTATTTTACTTAATTACATGGTGGTGACAGTCCAAGTGCATGCATGCATGCTGGTGACACACCAATTGCAGGCAGACATGCTGGTGACACGACAAGTGCATGCATGTATGCTGGTGACACGATAAGTGCATGCATACATGCTGGTGACACGCCAAGTGCACATAGACATGCTGGTGACACGACAAGTGCACATAGACATGCTGGTGATACGCCAAGTGCACATAGACATGCTGGTGACACGCCAAGTGCATGCAGACATGCTGGTGACACGACAAGTGCATGCAGACATGCTGGTAACACGACAAGTGCATGCAGACATGCTGGTGACACGCATTTATGTTTCTAATCCGTCTTCTGATTTACAAAAAAAGTTTCACAAATTTATGTGTTGCAGCAATGAACCAAAAAACATACCTTGATGTCATCTTCGCAATGGGGTTTATTTTTCGAGGACAATATGGCCAAATGGCGAGAGATAGACCACGGCACGAAGACGATGGTGCTCAACAGAGAGTTGACAGAGCTCACACAGTTCAGAGAGCTGAGAGAGTTAATGACGATGGTGCTGAACACAGAGTTGATACAGTTCAGAGAGCTGACAGAGAAAGATGAGCAAGCACAAACAACTGAGCATTAATTTCTAATTTTTGGAAGATGACGGGAGGCAGATATCGGCAGCTTAATTTGCTACAGTGTTTTTTTAAGGGCATTTCCGTCTGCTCATGCTTCTTTTTGGGTAGAAACAGATAACTTTATTTTGGTGGTCACTTTTGAAATCACCTTATACGGACGGTTATTTCTCACAATTTCCTCTTTATTTAATTATCATTCTAACCATTGTCTTGTGCTTATTGATAGCCTAGCCCTTCCACTGGGCTTCAACTTGATGGTCCAATTTCAGTAAACGTAGACATAAAGCCGATTTATTTCAAAGGCCTACATGTGAAATGGAGTCCATTAGAAGGTTCAGACTTTGAGATCCATTGATTACATCACGGGTTCCATGCATTCCTCTACTACTACCAAACATTTGCTTTGAAATATTTCCAACGTCTTCTCATGAACTCTGAGTGTTGGTTGGCTGAATTATAAATGTAAGTAAAGGTCTTTCCAATCCTTTCATTTATAGATGGACCATTCATTTTAAAGAAATATTTGAGTTAGCAGCAACTCACTTTCACATCTAGCCAAATATCTTTTTCTTTAGAGAGCCCTTTAGAGAGCCCAATTTAGGGCTCCTTAAGCGAGCACGATTAAGGGCCCTTTTGGAGAGCTCGATTAGGGCTCTTTGGGAGCACCGATCTAATATTCTCCAAGAGAATGCAGAGTGGAGATGAATGGTCAATCAGTATAAAAGGACGTCGTCGATCAGTCTGAGAGAAAGAAAATAATGAAAAAAAAAAGTATTTTAGACATTCCATATTAAACATTAACATTGTTTAGACGTTTATGGCGAAGTGTTCATTTTGAAAGTTAATAGACTTTTGTGTAATTTAATCAAAACCTAAGGGTGTCTGAATATTTTATTATTTTATTACGTTCAATCAAACATTACTTTTATTAAATCAAACAAATTTTTATACAATAATAATGATTTATTATTATTAATTAAAATATCATGTGATACTGACATATTATAATGAATAATTATGTGTCATTATAATATTATCATGTAATATTTTCACCACCACATCAACATAACAAAAATATAAAAATGTCAAGTGACACTTTAATTGATGATAATTAAGCTATCATTAGGAATAAATAATTATTTGATTTAAAATAAAAAATATAAAAACTTATTAAACAAAATAAAAAATATTTATTTAAATTTCTTTCAAACATCATGTATACCTAAGATAAGAAGAAGAAAACCAAGAATACAAAATGGTTGAATTTCTTTTCTCTTTTTACTTGGTGTTAGTGCTATTCCTTTGTTTCTCAGGATCATCTCAAGTGTTAAGTAAACATAGATATAGTTTTCATCAATCAAGAATGATCAGTCATACAAAAAGCTATGAATATATTAATTAATGGAAAAGATAATTCAATAGTTTTAATTAATAGAAAAGTTAATGTTCCTTTGTCTCATTATCACATCTCCAACTTTGACCGCCGATTATCAATGCCCATTAAGCGTAGCAAACGTTTCAGCCCGCTCTTTATCTTTGAAAACAAATGTATTCAACCATTTTAATATGTTTATTTACGGAGAAGAAATGGGGATGAACTCAAAACATTGAGGTCACGAGTCACTTCATCCACCACCAATGCTTCCTCCATTTGACTTTTACTTACACAAGGCCCAAGTCTTAATTATGATTATTATTATTATTATTATTATTATTATTATTATTATTATTATTGATGATGCTAATTAAGAATAAAATATCTGATTACAAGCCCAAATGTCTAGAATGCAATCTCCTTATAATCCCTTTGTTATGCAAACAAAAATTTTCTTAATAAATAAATTATCTCAAATATTAAGGGCTAATCCTTCAATTCACTAGGGATTAGTTGTGTCCATGGGTGAAGCTGGCAGGCTCAACTCATCATGGGTCAAGCTTGACTTTTAAAAAATAAGAGACCCAACCTAATCCCATACCATAGACGGCTCTAATGGGGGCAAACTTCATTAAACTAATAAAATTTAAAGAGCAAATTTTCATTTACAGTACTCTGTCTCTTTCTCTATGTGAATTTTTAATGACATATACAGAAGGCTGCATATTAAGCACATATTCAAGCTGTGGGAAATTATCATTCTAGCCATTGTCTTGTGCTTATTGATAGCCTAGCCCTTCCACTGGGCTTCAACTTGATGGTCCAATTTCAGTAAACGTAGACAAAAAGCCCATTTATTTCAAAGGCCTACATGTGAAATGGAGTCCATTAGAAGGTTCAGACTTTGAGATCCATTGATTACATCACGGGTTCCATGCATTCCTCTACTGCTACCAAACATTTGCTTTGAAATATTTCCAACGTCTTCTCATGAACTCTGAGTGTTGGTTGGCTGAATTATAAATGTAAGTAAAGGTCTTTCCAATCCTTTCATTTATAGATGGACCATTCATTTTAAAGAAATATTTGAGTTAGCAGCAACTCACTTTCACATCTAGCCAAATATCTTTTTCTTTATTTAAATATACATGCGTATGCACAAACGTATGCGTGCATCAATATCTACCATTAAATTTAAAAGCATTTACAAAAAAAAAAGGAGTGTCCTTTTTAATTTCTTATGATCAACGTTCTTATAGACTTGTGCATTATTAAGTATCATTGATGATGACAAGGCTAAACGTAACTGCATTGGAATGGTACTGCTAACCAAATCAAATGGTTCCTCTTCTTGATCCTTAAAGGCCCTTCCCACTCCAATTAGTGAACACGAAAAAGTTGTAAATGTCAGGAATGATGCGGACACAACATCTTTGGGACCCAAAGGTTTAAGCATACTTCCAAACTTTTGTACTTCAATTCTCATATGGAACATGTTGCTATGTTTTCCCTCCCCCCCACCTTTCTCTTAACCCAACATTTTCTTTTTGGACGATGACCCTTGTTTAACCCCATATTAATATCGCATTTTACAAGAGAATGAAAATTCTAATTTACAGATTTCGACTTCAAATTCTGAAATGGGGGAGATTGTGACCCACCACCCTTTCATTAAATTTAGATTTGTATAAGGTTGATTCTTTGGTTTAGGACATGCTAGGTTGTAGCCATAAAAGGAATGGAATATCTCCAGGACCTTGACGTTTTGTAAGGTACTAGGGTTACATGTGACATTGCCTTCATTTCAGGATAAAGGAGAGCAGAAAAGAAAAAGCGAAAGGGATAAAGAGGATACGCACGAGGTTTTGTCTGGGGACTTTTGTGTAAATATCTTTCAACCATTTTTAGCTTTCTTACCTTCTTTGTTTCTGCATAAAAAACTTTATCCATTCAAGTTAAGTAGGCCAAATACAAGAATATGTTCTGCCTCTTAAACATAGGAAGTGATAACCTAAGTATTCCAATTTATGGGGCTTACAAATATCCTACTTCTGGACAACAATTAAGGCCAAAACATATGAGGATGATAACCTCCATAATTGAGCTTTCAACAGTTCATTTTGTTCCATCATTCTTGTTTTTCTTTTACTGCCAATGGCATAAATAGAAGTGAGCATTTAAAAGCTAGATTCTTCCACAACATTG
Organism: Theobroma grandiflorum; assembly: GCA_036013995.1. Classification (NCBI taxonomy): domain Eukaryota; kingdom Viridiplantae; phylum Streptophyta; class Magnoliopsida; order Malvales; family Malvaceae; genus Theobroma; species Theobroma grandiflorum. The sequence goes on from CP142126.1 coordinate 16,334,909, forward strand.
TTAGGAGAAAGTTTCTAGATTAAAAAAAAAAAGTCATGAAAATACAAGTTTATTACGCATTAAAATTGGAGAAATGCTGTAGAATCTTTTAAGAATATCAAATATTAATAATCCGAAGGTGAGATATTAAATTTTAATTTATAAATTTATATGATTTGTCTCGTTAGTACATTCCTTGAAATATAAGTCCAAAAAGAGAAGAAAAATGAAAAAGAAAAAGATGAATAATTTAGGTCAATAAATAAATAGGAAACCCCACAATTATTCCTTAATATGTAAATGGCCCCCCAGTATGCAAAGCAAGAGGCCGACCAGGCTAAGTAATTGTGTCACGTCAAAGGAGGGCCATCACCTTACAATTTTGGCTTCATGCCCGCAAAGTTAGCCTTTGGAACAACTATATATCTTAGCCCTCGCTCTTTCTTTTATATATTTATATATTATATTCTCATCTTCATTTGAAATCATTCTCTCTGCCATGTCTACTTACCTTTTCCCTATCAAAATGATACAAGGCGGCTTTCAAGCTTCTTATTATGCTGTTATTTGTATAATAATTGCATCATTAGTACCACCTATCACTCACTCCCATATTTTTCTATTCCTAAGAAGAAGACTCCCATATTTTTCTATTCCTAAGAAGAAGAAAAACAAAAGAAAAAAAAAGTGGGTGTTGTCCACCCTGTTCCTTTTGGGATGTACAACAAAGCTGCCCCTCGAAACCCTTCTTTTTTCTTTTTTTGGTTCAATCGCCCTTGTAACGCTCACTTACTTTACCCTGGAGTGGATGTTTAGGAAAAAAATATAATAATTTTGAGGTAAATAACCAAAACAATTCTCTCTTTTCTTTTCTTGTAAATATCGCATCATTCTATTTAACATCCAAAACCAAAATCTTCAAGTAAAATGTTCAAATTTTAACCGTCGAAAGACTTAAAATGTCTCCCCCAAACAACAAATATTTAATAAAATTTGTATTTATTTGAAAAACTTTAAAATAAAAGAATGAGATAAAAGAAATAAATCAAAGAATGTAAAAATTACAATTTATTTAATAACAAAATTTTTTGTAGTACCCTTGCACGTGTGATTTTCATCAACTCTAATTCTATTCCTTAGCACAAATTAATATATGCACAGAAAAACCATTATGCAAATTAACTTAAAGAACTTGTTATACTAACCACTACCTTTATATTTTAACTTTATTATTATTATTATGCATAATCAACCATTTGCTTTGACTAAATATCTATGAATATCATATATATATATATATATGAATTTTCTTATAGTGCTTTTATAAGTCCTCTAAATTATAATTTTGCCTGGCATACATAATCTTCAGTATATTAATTAAGCAAATATCAGGATAGTTTTCAATGGTTAAGTTTTGTGAGCTATATGCCATAAAGTCTTTCACACCTTCAAATTATTATGACTACAGCCAAACTACATAACTCAAGTGTGATTGTAATAAAGAATGTAGCAGTAATTTTAAAATTAAAATAATTGGTCTGAGATCAAACATTTGCTAACCACCTAAAATTTTAACTATTTTTCAACTTTCCCTTCATTATTTTCATTTTCAATAATTAATTTTTTACTACCACTTAATAGCAATCCATTCACTTCTAAAATAAAACAAAATCCACTCACTTCCATCTTTTATCACGAGGCAATTTTTTCTTTGAACACCTTCTCCATGGATTTTAGCTAATTACAAATAAAAATAACTTTAATAACCTTTAGAATTTATTCGCATTTAAACATTTGATTCATTAACTGATACATGATCTTCCTACTTAAAGAACAAGATTCGAATATCTCTTTTTTCAATTATAAAAGAAAACACTTAGAATCTATTTAGTAGTTGAATAAAAATAAATTTTTTACAATAAAAAAAATGGTAATGCTAAGGTGTTATATAGTGATAAGCTAAGTTTAAATTTAACGGTTCTATAGGAATTAAATGTTAAATCTAACTATTTTATGTGAATAAGAATTTTAATATCAGGGAAGATTATTATGTTAACTAGTTCTTCAATTCATACTGTAAACCTCTATAACAATAAACGCCTGACGTAACATATTGACCAGCCACATTTGTTGATTTAATAATAATCTCTTCTAAGTAGTAATACAATATTAAAGTCAAAGTCAAAATGATCGGATGTAAAACTATAAGAATGGGCGGCTAATATAATTCTCATTGAATAATCCCATGCATTGGGCCATGGTTGTTCACCTACCTAATCAAAAAAAAAAAAAACCAAAAACAAATTTAAAGAAGAGTCCATTAATACTTGTAGTGCCTGTTTGGCTTAATTTATTTTTAACTTATTTACTGTTTAAAAGTAAAAGTTAGATCAAACAAGATTTCATAAAAAACTCTTAAAAAATAACTTTTTTAAAAAATAAAATTTTAAAAAAAACTCCAATTAAGAGTTTTCTCTTTTAAAAAAAAAACACATCAGTTTATTAGGAGTATTATTTTTTCCCAAAAAGATCTTCTCTCTCAAAAAATACTCCTTCATTCTCTCTCTATCGATCTTAAACTCTTTTCTCCCTTTTTGTAAATCATTATTCTAAGGTTTTTTTTTGTTCTTACAAAAATTAAAAAAAAAAGATTCAAAATTTAAAACTGTATTCAGGTATTATTTTTTTTTCTATTTTGTTTTTCATTTTATTTTCTATTTTTTTGTACTTTGAAAACTCTCCTTATTAGTTAATATTTCTCAATTTATTGTTTGATATGACAATTGTGTGATGTTTATTTATTCTTAATTTTTTTATGATATATATATAATATTTAATTATTGTGATTGAAATAATTAATTAAATAGGTCAATAGTTATTGAGATAAATTAGATGAAAATTGAGATAATATTTGTTGATTATGATTGATGAGATAATATTGTTTACGGAGGTGAACTTTGTTAGTAAGGACATCAATAGTTAAACGTGATTTTCTTGAATTATTATTACCACTTTAGACCTCTCTTCTTTTTTTTTTGGATTCTCCTCCATTGCTAGGATTAAGAATTTTAATAGTCCACTCACTACTTTCTTTCATCTCTTATTTTTTTTATTTGATTCAAAATATTTCTCTTGATTTTTATTTATTTATTATTATTCAATAATAAATTATTTATGAATTATCTATTACTTATAAATTATTTGTGAAACTCTTTTTTTATGATTTATTATTAATTATAAACTTTATGTTATATAAAATCCTTTTAATATTTTCAAAATTTTATTTTAAATAGATAAAAAATAAAAGTAATTTTTTATATTGAATAAAGAAATTCGTGATTAACAAAAAGTTATTTATTAAATACCCTAAATGGTAATTTTAACTAAAATTAGAGTTTATATAAATTGTTTTGCCTAACAACTTATCTATAAAAAAGAATTTATAAAAAGTAAATTTACCAAACAATTGTAGTTTAATTTTAAAAGTTATTATTTTTTATAAGAGTTTTATAATAACTTTTAAGTTTAAAAAAAAGTTAAACCAAACACGCTCATAGTCCAACAAAAGTTTCTCTAGTTTTATCATTTTACTTTTTAATTTAATTAAAAAATTACTAATAAACAATATTCCCTTAAGAAATAAGAGAATATTTAACAAAATATTTTATTTTTGATTGTTTTTTAACTAAATTAGAGAATATAGCGATCAAATTACACTCTTTGAAATATTAGTAATAAATTTGATCTCTCACTAAATTTAAATCCTTGTCTTTATTTTATTTAAAAATCTTGTTTGGATTCGAATTTTAAATATAAGAGATGAGATTTATAAAATGAGAAAAAATCATTTTATATTATGTAACTCAAAATGCTTATGATAATTAATTACTGTTTAAAAACGAAATTTGAAGTAAAATTTAAAACAAAGAGAATAAAAGGGGCTTATTATAAAATAGAAATAAAATAAAATGCATTGAAACGTGAGGTTCCCTAAAGTTGAAAAAAGGAAGGCGGAATCAAATCAATGGATCCAAGGGTTTTGTCACTTTTTGTAACCTTGTTTGTGTTCCCTTGACTAGCAAGTTTAATCATCACCTACCAATCCATCATTTATCATGTTTGTCCCAAAATTATCCTCCTTTGCATCTTGGTCAAGCAAATTATCAATCCCTATTACATTTATTTTACCCTCATTTTTGCTCAATAAATTATTACATAAATTTGTCTACTACCCTGACATTTTTTTAAAAATATTCAATACCTCCATTTAGAGTTTAATATATTATTTTGAAAATTTACTTTATTCTCAAAATTTATGAAATTGTACAAAAATATGTTCAAAGAAAAAAAAACATCCATGTATGTATAAAATAAAGTATAAGCATAATAGATGTTGTACACATGACTTTTTATCTATATTTATAATATATATATAACTACATATGTTGAAAAATTTTTCTATTGACGGAAACGAATATATTTCTAAATTATCATTTTAAAATATTTTTTATTATAAATATTAATTAAATTTATTTAGTTTGTTAATAAGAATTTTAATTGTATTGAATGAATTTCATTAAAAATATGTTTTTTAATTTTAATAGTGTGGAATAATTTATAAATTAATATTAAAAAATATTAATTATTTATAGAAGCTTTATACTCTTAAAATATTTTTATTTATATTTATATATAATAATAATAATTATTATTATTATTATTATTATTAAAAAATAAAATTAAATATTCATGTGTCATTCATGTGATAACAAATATTAGTTACAAATAAATGCTTCTTGAATAATTACTCTTAAATCATGGCCAAAAACAATTCCGCTTAAACATTTACATGGAAATAGAGTAATAAATTTATGGCATAATATACAAAAAAGCTTTTTAACTATTTAGAAAAATTCAAATAAGCCTTTTTGCTTTTATTATATTCAATTAAGCCTTATGCTATTATTTTGAGCCAAATAAACTCATATATTTTTATTTTGAGTCAAATAAACACTTATAACTAATTATTAACTTAATTAAAATGTCATTTATCATTTTATATTATGTGATACTGACGTGACATACTAATTTATCATAATTGATGTATAACATGCTAATATATCATAATTAATAATGATATGATATATTAATTTGATATAATAATATAATTATATGATATTTTTCACTTTCCATATCAATGTCATGTCAGTATCATGTGTATATAAAACAATAAGTGACATTTTGACTAATGATAAGTAATCAATTATCAATTATAAAGACTTATTCGATCCAAAATAAAAATACAAAAATTTAATTGAAGACAACAAAAAAATAAAATTTATTTAATTTTTTAAAAATAATTTAAGAGCTTATTTGAACGTTATATTTAAATTTATCAAGAAAGCTAATTGATTAAAGACTTGTGAAGCAATAAATAAGAGTACAACAATTAGATAGGAAATTGAAGTTTGGTGTGTTCGTGTAGCAAATTGGTTGAAACCATAACTAAAGTAGCTGAACATGTGTACCACAGTTAAAGCGCAAGCATGCCTCTAAAAACTTTCTATGTATGTTCTCTTGTTTGCTCAATTGGATTTTGTTTGTATGCCAATGCCAGAGCCCACTGCTCCTAGGCTCAAACATCAACAAGTTTTGAGTTAACGCAGATTGTGTTGCCACATTGGAACCTTCCATTTGCATTGTCCCACGTACGAGAGTAGATCTAATTATTTCTAATTTCTTAAAAAACATCAAGACTATATTGTTACTCAAATACAAATCTGAGATTAAAATGTTCCAAAATTAAATTGGTATTGTTCATCTATTCTTGGAATTGTTAGTTATTTAGTATGTGATGAATGCATATATATTTAAATAAATTGAATGATTTACATTGGTCAAGAAAAAAAATCATAAAATCTTAAGTTTACAACCAAAACTTCAATTTATTATAGAAAGACGTGGAAGCCCTAGTTAGGAAAGAGAAGAGAGATCTTATGGCAAGTTTTCCATGGGATAGCTTGCACTTTGGTCATTTTATTCTCTTACTGCCATCCAAAGAAGAGTCCACCTCCATTCTTCCTTCTTCACACTTCTTTAAAATATTTTAAACTTTCACCGAAATTTATATTTTGAATTACGTATTTTACAAAAAAAAAACTAATAATATATATAAGAGGGAATCAAACTAATATCGTAATTTAACAAAATCACATTAATTTAGCTTTTAATCTATACAATTGTTATAATTATGTTAACATCTTCTCAAACTTAAGGTGATATGGTAAATTTCAACTCAAGTTTTTTTTTTCTTTTAATTAGAGAAGGGGATTCAAATTTTATTCTTTAGTTAAGGGATCATGTACTAACCAATAAATCAAATATCAACTTGAGTTTAAAAATTAAGTCTTAAAATCAAGTGGCGTTGAATGACAATCGCTATGACAATCACAATACGCTAAAGTTTGCGTGTCTAATCCAAAAGCTTTTCATGCTTTAGACCTACAAATTATAGTTGTTTCTTGTCAAAATAGTTGCAATTGATTTAAAAGCTTTAGATTTCTTTATCCTACAATCAGAATTAGCAAAAACATAAGCCTAAATCAAAATCAAAAAGTCAAAACCAATAGTTATAGTGACCTTGAGGAAATGCAAATGTGGTAAAATATATTGTAAGATGACATAACAGAACACATAGTAAGGTAACATAACAGAACACATGGTAGACAATTTTTTGATAGTAAAAATAATAATTCATGTAATCTCATTCTTTTTGGTTTTGTAGGTTAGGTTAATATTAATTAAAGTGATAGCAAAGTGTGAATTCAAATTGTAAAGGATAAGAAAAATAAGTCATGAGAAACCCAATTAGAGAGAGAAAAAGAAAAGAATATACAGTAAAATTTTTATTTATAAATAGTTTTTGGATCATGAAAATTTATTAATTCATTGAGATACTATTTAATCGATAAATTAATAATTTATTAATTTATACATTAATTAATAAAAAATTAGTTTATCAAGATATTTTTTATTTTTTTCTAAAACATTGAACTTAATACATGTGATTATACGAATATTATCTAATTAGTCAATTATGAAGTATTATTATTCTATACTAGGATGATACCCGTAGCTACGTTACGGAAAATGTTAAAAGAAATATAAATTATATTGTCTTAGATTTCAATTTGATATTTTTAAAAGATAAATTGTTTATAGAGAAAAAAATAAATTGATTTTAATTACAAAATTAAATATATAGAGAGTGATTCTAATTGAATGACACTTGTCATTCAATTAGATAGTCAATTAGAATTCAATTAGACACTCAATTGAAAGAAATTGAGAAATCAAATTATACTATTTTTATATATAGTAGAGAAAAAGATAAATTGATTTTAATTACAAAATTAAATATATAGGGAGGGATTCTAATTGAATGACAATTGTCATTCAATTAGACATTCAATTGGAATTCAATTAGACACTCAATTGAAAGAAATTGAGAAATCAAATTATGCTACTTTTATATATAGATAAATTGTTTATAGAGAAAAAAATAAATTGATTTTAATTGCAAAATTAAATATATAGGGAGGGATTCTAATTGAATGACAAGTGTCATTCAATTAGAGACTCAATTGAAATTTAATTAGACACTCAATTGGAATTCAATTAGACACTCAATTGAAAGAAATTGAAAAATCAAATTATACTATTCTTATATATAATAGAGAAAAAGATAAATTGATTTTAATTACAAAATTAAATATATATGGAGGGATTCTAATTGAATGACACTTGTCATTCAATTAGACATTCAATTAGAATTCAATTAGACACTCAATTGAAAGAAATTGAGAAATCAAATTATGCTACTTTTATATATAGTAGATATTTGTTTAATCAAAGTAAGTTCATAAATATAATTAGTCTTATTAAATAGAAGTCATGAATATATCAATTTTTACAACAAACTAAAATTACTTTCGATGTATAATTAATTAATATACTTCATGAACATGAAGTTAAGCAAAAACATCTATAAAAAGATCATACAAATGAAATCAATAATATGGATGAAATGCGTAAAGCATTGTGTGAGTACAATATAAAAAAAAAATTCAAATTGCACCAGAAAACAATGTTCATATTGCATAATTTTTTTTTACAATATGAATATATTACACTGAAAATTCTTAATACATTAAGAAAAGTTAAAGATGAGGTCCAATGAGAAATCGTTTTCAAAAAAAAACAAATAACATTAGAGTCATATATATTTTACAAACGTCTTCTAATTGAGTTATGTATATATATAATCTTGATGTATAAAGAGATTATTAATTTATATTAAGTGGGATCTTTGTGTTTTTTTAAAGGTATTATCTTATAAATTTAACAAATTATTAATTTACCATGTTAATCTCAAATCAGGATTAGTTAAAGAGATTAATTAATCAAGATTATTAATTTATTGAGGTTTTATTATATGTTTGAAATTTGTGAGGGTGGTGATGGATGGCATCAAAATTAATTAACACTCTACAGAATTAAAACTTTCCCTTTCAATGGCTGATGTGTCTATCGTTTTATTATCATGTGTTGAGAATCGATTTACTGATGCTTACCTGACAAAAGTATACAATCACATGAAGTTAGCCTAATGCTCATTTCTTCGTCAAAGATCCTTGTTCAAATGACCATAAAAAGAAATAAGAAGAACGACAACATTGATTAAAATTTAATAGTAACTTAGTCTGGTGTCATGAATTAAGTTTGGTGTTACTATACTAAAATCTATAGCCAAAAATAATGGAAGGAGCCTAAGTATTTCTGCTCCGAAAAATTAGCAGTAACTGAGAAGCAATTATCCCATAAGTGTGGCTTGGACAAGATCCCTAGATTGTTTGCAAGGAAAAGATGATGGTGTCTATCTACTCACACCAGCAAAATATGCCAAGGGAGATCCACCCCTTGGTCATTTGGTTTCACCTTGCCACTACATTCGCCTCGGTTGACTGGACGCACCCTCCCTAACGCCACCAAATCTCACCTTTCCTGGCCCCACACCCACAAACGCTGCCCAATGAAAATAACCCACCTACTCTGCTCCCTGCCGTAAAGTTTCAATTACACCTCTTCCACTCACATTTTGCCACGTAATGTAACAGCTTGCGGGCTTCTACGTCATTTGGACGTCCAGATTCTCAAATTACAAAGACGCCCCCGCGACGTGGCTCCCTAGTCCCTTCCACGTCCTCCCTGTGATCCAAGTTCAGACCGAAAGTTAAAAATGTGACTTTAACGTCCTCGCCGGTGGAAGGCCTTGTTCGCCACATCACTTCAAAATCATTTCCAATTATTCATTCATTTGAATAAATATGACATTTCTTAATTCCAATTTACATTTTTTTTCGACAAAATTAGAGTAATATTTTAGACATTGATAGAATTATAAAAATACGTTATTAATTATTATTGTGGAATCTACAAAAGCTGCAAAGCTTGCAGCAATGTTTCTAAAGACGCAAAACAAATTCCCCTTTTTTAGTTCTGCCATGACAAACAATTCGCAGAATTGATTTAAAAAAAGAAATAAAAAGAAGCAAGCTGCAAGTCCTGTTGAAGTATTCAATTCCTTTTTAAAGCAAAAAAGAATTTAGTATTAGTAGGAAGTAATTAATTATTACTAGGAGATTAATTAAAAAGTTAAAAAAATAGGAAAAAAGAGGGGACTGCGTTGGAAATGTCTTCTCATTTCTTTTCAACCCCTCAGGCGATTTCCTGCTTACTTTTCCCATCTTTGACTCGCCCCTGTACTTTCTTTTTTTTTTTTTTTTACGAAGCACAACACACAAAACTCCAGCCCCCTCTCCCTATCTCTCTCTCTCCTCCTGCCTCCTTTCTCCGTGCGGTTCCACCGGTAACTGCCTAGTACTTCGCGGGTGCTTTCCTCCGGTCTCCGCCGCTGCGCCGCCTCTTTGACCTTTGAGTCGTACGGTCGTCAGTCAAATTTAAGGACCGACTTAGTCCTGGTGGTTTTTATGAGGTGAATGCTAGGGTTTTGGTGTTGAAGGAGGAGAGTCCTTAGATCTGCGTTAAAGTTTGGCTGGAATTATTGTTTCTTTTTTGTTTTGGTTCTTTGGAAATGGAGAGGTGAATGTGTTTGGATGGTAAACGTAGGAGGGAAGAGGAAGAGAAGAGAAGAGAAGAGAAAGGAGGAGGTGGTAGCGGCAGATGATGAACGGAGCTCAAGAGAGCGATCGTAGAGGGAGGTGGCATTTTGGTAATTTCCTCACATGGAATGGCAGATCTTGTTAGCTACGGCAATGCCCAACGTGACATCGACCAGGTCTTTCTTCCTCTCTTTCTCTTTCCATATTTCCTCATCACTCTTGTTTTTCTTTATTTTTGATAAGTTTTAGGCTTTTGAGGGTTCTTTCTTCTCAATTTCTTTGTTACTTTGTTTCACTTTCAATTTTGTCCCCCGGTTTTTCTGATCAGAGGGGAAGAAATGAGGGTTTTGGTTTTTTTTTGTGCGGAAATTTTGATTTTCTTTTTTGGTTATTTATGGAATACCTGAGAGGAGTATCTGGTTTCTGCTTTCTAGATTTTAGGAGACTTTTCAAAGCTTAAAAAAAGGGTGTCTTCTTGTGCCTAGTCAAGGAGAATCTCAAGAGTTGTGTTTGAGAATGTTATAATTTATGTTACGTCTTAATTATTAGATATTTAGGGGAAAAATGGGTTGACAAGTTTGGTTAATGGAATTGGAAGTTGCATGCTTGGTTAGCAGCAAATGGAAACTCTGAGTTGAAGACATACCGTCTGATAAGTTTTCCCAATATCAAGGCCTTGCCCATGCCCGTATGCTAGGTATTGTGTAAATAATACATTGACTAGGATATTAGACATGGAAATAAGGCGATGTTTATGAACATTGTATTTATACATGTGTATTAGTCAGGAACAGAGTGAGGGATGCTTAATTGAGCGTGTGATGCTTCATAATTATTGATTCTTAAGACTTTAAGTGACAGTGCAAGATTTGGTGAATACAACTTAGTCATATTGTTGTTGTTGTTTATTATTATTATTTATTGTTTTGTTTCTTGATGGTTATGTTGTTGATTTGGTTCAATGATTTGCTGCATATATCTTGATGTTGTTATCCTACGGATTTGCATGTAATCTTTTTACCTTATGTAGGCATTAATAGCTTTGAAGAAGGGTGCTCGGCTACTGAAATATGGTCGCAAGGGAAAGCCTAAGTTTTGTCCATTTAGACTTTCTAATGTAAGTTTGGTTCTAATTCTGAAGTCTTTCTTTGACCTTTCTCTGACATGTGAATGCACCATTTCTGCTTTGTGAGACTGTTAAGTTGAAATGTGCTAAGAAAATATTGAGGGACTGATGAGAAAACCATGCATAAAGTTCATTTGCTTTAACTATTATTCAAACGCTAGTTATATTGACGTTCAGAGTTACTCAAGTGATGATTTTATGGTCTAACATGCTTTTAATTGGTTTGGTGCTTGTCTTTTTCCACTGTCTGCCACTCTGAAAATGGAAACAAATATGCAGTGATTGGCTATCTTTGCCATGCATGCTGGTTCTAAGTTGACTATAATTTTAGGACTCTGTTTTTTATTAACAATTGGTTCTGGTTTTCTTATAACTTGGCTTTTGCACAATTGTTGTGTTTTAGGCGACTGACAATTCCACACTTGTTTAATTTCTGCATGGCCTACTATACTAACTGTATCATTTGTTAAAATTTCAGGATGAAACATCTTTGATCTGGATATCAAGCAACGGTGAAAGAAGATTGAAGCTAGCCTCAGTCTCTAAAATTATTCCTGGACAAAGAACTGTGAGATCTCTATGGTTTTATTGTTACATATATAGCATATTATACTCTTATTCATTACTGCTGTTATCTCAACATCTAGTTTTCCTCCTGCTATACTTGCATTTTTTCCTTATGAAATTATACTAAGTTTTCCTCTTTAATGCTCTATCAGGCTGTTTTTCAGCGGTATCTCCGTCCTGAGAAAGATTATTTGTCCTTTTCTCTTATATACAACAACGGGAAAAGGTCACTTGATCTGGTTAGTAATAGAACTTTGATATTCTATTTGTTGATAAATGATCAACTATTATTGATATTTTTATCATCTTACTTGCATCTGTTGTTAATTTATTGTGTTGTTGGTTCTTAGATTTGCAAGGACAAAGTCGAGGCGGAGGTGTGGATTGCTGGACTCAAAGCATTAATATCCTCTGGTCAGGGCGGACGCTCCAAAATTGATGGCTGGAGTGATGGAGGCCTCTACCTTGATGTAATTTCATCAACCATTTGACTCATAACTGTTACATAATGGCATTTTCCTTGTTTGTACTTTTTTGAAATGTGACAATAGTTTGCCAGAGAATTCTTCATGAATCAGTTCAGAATAAAGTCTGTATGTATATAAGATTACTTGGTTTGACAAATTTAGGCAGTTTAGTTTACTCTGTTGGTATTTAAGGCATCATTGCTTTATTCTTTTCGTTGCAAAAATTCTTTCATTTATAGGTATAATAATTTAAGCTATCTGGTATTTTGTTAATTGTATTACTGTTATAGCTATAGTTATACTTGTGTTTGACATAAATGTTCATCACTATTTGATTTCAGGATGGCAGAGACCTGACATCGAATAGTGCAAGTGATAGTTCTGTTAGCGCTACTCGTGATATAAGCTCCCCTGAAGTTTCTGTCAGTTTTAACCCAAACACTTCTCCAAACAGTTTGCGGCCTGAGAATTCTTTTCATTCTGAGAGGTCACATGTAGCATCAGACAGCACAAATATGCAAGTAAAAGGATCTGGTTCAGATGTTTTTCGTGTAAGTGTTTCTAGTGCCCCAAGTACTTCAAGTCATGGTTCTGCACCAGATGATTATGATGCTTTAGGGGATGTGTATATTTGGGGTGAGGTTATTTGTGATAATGTTGTGAAGGTTGTGGCTGACAAGAATACCAATTATTTGAGTACGAGAGTAGATGTGCTTCTTCCCAGGCCTTTAGAGTCTAATGTAGTTTTAGATGTACATCATGTAGCCTGTGGGGTCAGGCATGCTGCCCTAGTGACAAGGCAAGGTGAAGTTTTTACATGGGGAGAAGAATCTGGAGGACGACTTGGCCATGGTGTTGGGAAGGATGTTATTCAACCTCGTCTTGTTGAATCACTGGCTGTTACTAGTGTTGATTTTGTTGCCTGTGGAGAATTTCATACTTGTGCTGTTACAATGGCTGGGGAACTTTACACATGGGGAGATGGAACTCACAATGCTGGGCTTCTTGGTCATGGTACTGATGTCAGCCACTGGATACCAAAGAGGATTTCAGGTCCTCTTGAGGGACTTCAAGTTGCTGTAGTAACTTGTGGTCCGTGGCATACAGCCTTGATAACATCAACAGGGCAGCTGTTTACTTTTGGGGATGGTACATTTGGTGTCTTGGGTCACGGTGACAGAGAAAATGTTCCATATCCGAGAGAAGTAGAGTCTCTGTCAGGATTGAGAACAATTGCTGTGGCATGTGGAGTGTGGCATACTGCTGCCATTGTGGAGGTTATTGTCACTCAGTCTAGTGCTAGTGTTTCATCAGGAAAATTATTTACATGGGGGGATGGAGACAAAAATCGTCTTGGACATGGAGACAAGGAACCCCGGCTTAAGCCCACATGCGTTCCAGCACTAATTGATTACAATTTTCACAAAGTTGCTTGCGGGCATAGTTTAACAGTTGGTTTGACAACATCAGGGCATGTTTTTACCATGGGAAGTACTGTGTATGGTCAACTTGGGAATCCCTATGCTGATGGAAAGATGCCATGTTTGGTAGAAGACAAGCTTTCAGGGGAATGTGTTGAAGAAATTGCCTGTGGTGCATATCATGTAGCAGTTTTAACGACCAGGAATGAAGTCTATACGTGGGGAAAGGGTGCAAATGGTAGGTTGGGCCATGGAGACATTGAAGATCGAAAAACTCCTACTCTGGTTGAGACTTTAAAGGATAGACATGTGAAATATATTGCTTGTGGTTCAAATTATAGCGCTGCAATATGTCTCCATAAATGGGTATCTGGTGCTGAGCAGTCACAGTGTTCAGCTTGTAGACAGGCTTTTGGCTTCACCAGAAAGAGGCATAACTGCTATAACTGTGGACTTGTGCACTGCCATTCCTGCAGTTCAAGGAAAGCACTAAGAGCAGCTTTGGCTCCTAATCCTGGAAAACCATATCGTGTCTGTGATTCCTGTTTTGCCAAACTGAACAAGGTTTCAGAAGGTGGTAATAACAGGAGGAATTCTGTACCTCGCCTTTCAGGTGAGAACAAGGACAGGTTGGATAAGGCTGACTTAAGATTGTCTAAGTCGGCAACTCCTTCTAATATGGACTTGATTAAACAGTTAGATTCAAAAGCAGCCAAACAAGGAAAAAAAGCTGAAACGTTCTCCCTGGTTCTTTCTGGTCAAGCACCTTCTTTATTACAATTGAAAGATGTTGTTTTGTCTAGTGCTGTAGATTTGCGACGAACAGGTCCAAAACCAGTTCTTACTTCATCTGGAATAAGTTCCAGATCTGTTTCACCTTTCTCAAGGAGACCTAGCCCACCACGTTCTGCTACCCCTGTTCCAACAACATCAGGACTTTCTTTCTCCAAAAGTATCACAGATAGCTTGAAAAAGACAAATGAGCTTTTGAACCAAGAAGTGCTTAAGTTGCGTGCGCAGGTAAGAATGCTCTAATTGCTAGTGCTTTTAATATTCCATTTTATTTGGAGCCATTCTGACATTTAGGAAGGGGGATGGACCTTGCGGAGACCAAATCAAAGTAATTGTGATGATTATAAATCTGTTTTAGGTTGAGACCCTGAGACAGAGATGTGAACTCCAAGAATTGGAGCTTCAAAAATCAGCAAAGAAAACTCAGGAAGCTATGGCACTGGCTGCAGAGGAGTCTGCTAAATCTAAAGCCGCAAAAGAAGTTATAAAGTCACTGACCGCACAGGTTACCTTCAGCAATATATAGTTCTCTCTATTGTTTAATTGAACTCTCTTCCTCCTTTGGAAATCTGTTTTTATTTAGGCATAATTTGCGAAGCAATGTTAACATCCTGTCCTTACATCAATTTGAAATTTGAAGCACTTACTCTCAGGATATGCATAATGGTTTAGTTAACATTATTAGCTGTTGAAGATGATTAAATGATTCCTCGCATTAGCTTATATGTTAGAAGTACTTTTTATTTCAGTGATTATAAAATCCTTTGCATTCTTAATTGTGAGATTTTGGTGTCATTTTGCAATCCTAGCTTATTTTTTGCCTTTGTAAATTTGCTTCTTGTAATGCTCAAATGGATTTATTTCTATGCTACTTCCCAGCTCAAGGATATGGCCGAAAGGTTGCCACCTGGAGTTTATGACACTGAGAACATTAGACCAGCCTACCTGCCAAATGGCTTGGAGACAAATGGTGTTCACTATACTGATGCGAATGGAGAGGGACATTTGAGATCTGATTCAATTGGTGGTTCTTTCCTTGCTTCCCCCACTGTAATCGACTCTACTACAATCAATGGCACTCACAGCCCTGCCCAATTACTTAGGGAACCAACTGGAGCCAATGGAAGAGATGACCATTCAGATACTAGAGTGCCGAATGGTAGTGCAGGTTTTCAGGCAGGTGGCAGTAATGTCTCAGAGGCTGTTGATGAAAAGGAATCTGGGTCTTTTGGAGATGGTGAAAATAGTGTGAAATCTAGAAATTCTGCATTGGTTGCTAATGGCAATCAAGTGGAGGCTGAGTGGATTGAACAGTATGAGCCTGGAGTGTACATTACTCTTGTAGCACTGCGGGATGGAACTAGGGATCTCAAACGAGTGCGGTTCAGGTACATTTTCTATTTTCTTTTATATCTCACCATTTATGCTGTGCCTAAATACAACAATAAGAACACTAAAGAAGAGAAAAAAAAATTGATGAACAAGAAGACTAATGATGTTGTTAATTTGACGTCAGAAAGTAATGTAGGTTTAGGTTGTTGGTTTTTCACCTGAGTTATGTTAATCATTTTATAATTTCTGGTAACATGATCTAAAAGAAACGGGAATCCTTAAAGGGAAAACCAAGAAGAAAAAAAAAAGAATTAAAAGCACGCATGTATGAGGATCTGATTCTTGCATTTATGTAACTAGTGGATGCTCAATTTGCATAGCTATTTGATCTTGTGGATACGGGACATGAAAGAAATGTTGTTATGTGCAGCCGGAGAAGATTCGGGGAGCACCAAGCGGAAACTTGGTGGTCAGAAAACCGTGAAAAGGTGTATGAGAGGTACAATGTTCGTGGATCAGATAAAGCATCAGTTTCTGGGCAAACTGCCCGCAGATCAGAAGGAGCCCTCTCACCCACTTCTCAAGTGTAATAAAAGGAGCATCGACCCATTTTGTGCCGTGATTAGGCTTAAGGAGCGGGAAACAAAGCAGGAACCCCCGCTTTCCTTTTTTGTTGGCTCTTTACAATGGTTGGTTTTTTTTTTTTTTCCTTATCTAATTTATTTTCTGGGTATCTGCCCTTTTACTTACATATCTGTTGTATTGTAGTAGTGTATATAAAATCATCAATTGCTAGCAAGAAAGTTTTTGTTCCTTGCTTTCTCCATCCCCACCACTTTTCCTTTTTGTCTTTTCGTCATTTTCAACTATTCTATTTTGGTTGAACAAAAAGTGCTCAACTCTGCTGTAACACAAAAATGCTACATGCTTGGAATAGGCAAAAATATTCCCCATTTTTTGTTTTTTATTTCCAGTAAAGGGTAAGGCCAATGGGGCTCATATATATAAATATAAATATATATATATATATATATGTATTTATGTGTTATATTTATTCTTTTTGTAACGTGCAAGTGTATTGAGTTCCCTGTAAATGGGACTCCAAGTCCAAGGAGGTGTTGTGTAGAGTTGAAAACTTGTTCAGTCCTCGTCACCCTCCCAAGTGCAAGGCTGTCTCTGATTCCACAGCTGTTGCACACCCATATCATTCCATCCTGATTTCTATCAATAAGTCGCCTTTAAGACATGCTAAATTCTCGATGGCAAACTACCCCCATTTTGGTAGGTTAGACAAGTGGCCCTGAAATCCAATAAAAACCCGCGTCAATTTTCCAAACCGCAAGAGGTGAGTTGTTTTTGACATCAATGTCATCCATTGAGGTTGAGGTCAAATTATGGACAAGGTATGCTAAATGGCTGGCTGGGTGTGAATGATACAAATCCAATGCATATGTTTCGATTTTTAGTTATAGGAGTTACTTATCTGATCATTCATTCTATAAGAAGGAATCACACAGTATACAAACAAAGCAAGTTATTGCACCATTTCATTAATTTTATGGATCATGAATTCTCTCCATCTTAATGCAACTGTTTAACTTTTGGATGATCACAAATTATAATGTCAAAGTAATAAATAACCAATTTTATGAATATCTATTCTCAAGTGTTTGAACATTTCTCTTCACTTTTAATTCTTAGCTCTTTTACTTTAAATGTTCAAAATTAAATAGAATTTTCTCAATTTGTGAATCATTTAGAGATTTACGTTACCGCATGGTTTGATATTTCTTTCCTCTATTTCCAATTTAGATTGTCAATTTCCCTTTCTTTTTTTGTTTTTCACAAAATAATGATACGCAATATGTGATGTAACAGTGCTCATGATTGAAAGAAATTGCAAAGAATGATGTCATGAAGGCATCATGCAGTTAGGTTTCTAATTCTGAAAATTTTGTGTACCTTGTCTGGCAATAGTCGCATGTATCCAACAACATATTGCATAATTTCTTTGCCTATCAAAGAAAAGATATTAATGGCAATGTATGGACCACAGTTTGTGAGAGTATGATTAATCAGAGCTAAACATAAAGAGGACAGAATGGCAGAATTGTATACATATATGTATGATATCTTTGCTCTTGGAAAAGGTAAATGCTGTTTAGTGTATAGTTAACTACATTGATGCCTTGGAAATGAATTAGGGTCAGCACTTAATCCTTTGCTTTATTGATGATTAGGAGAAATACATTAAAGTCTTTGTTTTAAGTCAAGCAAGTGACCGACAATGAAACAGTAGTAGCTTAAAATTTTCCATGGCAGTTTGTAAAACTTATTAGAAACTGTGTAGAGGCTAGGCTCTTTTTGTCTAACCAAACCCACTTTAGTTTTCCTTCCGTTTACTCCATTAACCACTTTTGACCTTCGCTTCTACCTTGATAATGGTAATAATCTCTCACATGGCTTAGCTACCACTTCTTAGGGTGCATGCAGTTCAATTTCAGTGCTTGCATTTCAACTTTTTATACCTTTTCAGCAATTCAATGTTGAATCAGTCTCTCAAAATTCATTCTCCCCCACCAATAAAATGGCACAAAAGTGTACGCATTTAATACTTTATGTTTAAGCAAGTTGAAAGATTATATATATACCTACATACGTATATATTCTGTGAGTACAATCAAAACAAAAAAAAAAAAAAAACATAAATAAAAACTGTGTAATTTTAAAGAATTAATGCTTTATTTTGTATACATTTATAAAAACCATTAAATAACAATATAAAAATTTAATAAAAAGGGTAGAAAAAAAGGACAGAAATTAATGTTAATTATGATAATAACATATATAAAATACAAGCATTGAAATGTTTCTGTCCTATATTACCAGGCCATCTATTAATTTGATAAGACTTATATAAGTTTTAGAATCCCTTTTATTATATTTGATATAAGAAAGTAGAAGGTATATTCATGTATATTAGGAAATCCAATATAATTAAGTAAAAGTGGTTAGGTATGTTGATGAAAATCAAGCCTGTAACAAATGCAAGAATGAAAACTTTTTGCACCTAAACAAGAGCCCTATGGAAGGCAATTTATTTAAAACAAAAAAAAAAAGACATGAAATTTCAGCTTCTGATAAAATTATCCTTTGATAAAGTTGCAATACACGTCTGTCATGACCTTTATGACCTTCTAAGCTAATTTCACCTTAGCAAAAGAATAAATACTAATGGAAGATCTCTTTTGATTTTCAAAAAAAAAAAAAAAATACTACACCAAAATTCTTTTCAACTACTTAAAACTCTTACTTTTCCTGCATTGGGTTTTTTGTTTTTTTTTTGGGTGATTTTTCTATAAATTTTATCATGAAAAACCAATAAACACATCAAATTACAACAAAATTTTGAAAAAATTTATGGCAAACAAATTATAAAGTGAAATTAGCTTCATTAGACTGCACCCTTAATTAGGAGTTGAACTTTAATATTTAATAATGAATATTAAATTAGTAGTAAAAGAGAAAGTTCCATTCATATGCAATTAAATTAGTACAAATATAAATTTATACATAATTGATATGAGGCTTTTTTTTTTTTCTTTCAACACATGTAAAGTGCGATGGAGTAAAGGTTTTTTTTTTCCCTCCACCAAATGACTCACATGTTTAAGTGTGAGACTCAAAATAAATTACTGACGTTGTTCATTTTGAGTACATGACAACAACGTTTCAAGGGAAAAAGCTCCCACCAATTGCAGGCATCGTTGAAGTCCAAATAGTTCCCCTTCTCCCTTCATTATTTGCCCCCCAAAAGAAAACTACATATCTTTAATTATATTTATCAACACTTGTTGCTTGGTTCAACTTCTTCTCTTCCGATTCTCTCATGCATCTCATAGCCATTAAAACTTTTTTACTTAATTTGCAAGACGAGAGAAGAAGTTCACCAAGGACGATGGATCTCATCTCAGTCTCACATCAAAGGAAAAATTAAACCTAGAGAAGCAAATTACAAAAGATTTATGACAGAATTAAAGAGAGGTAAACGTTGTAGGTGTAGAATGGGATGTGGACAAGGGAATTAATTTGCGGTAAAAAAGGGTAAAATCAGAATATTCATTAATTATTACTTACTAAAATCAGAGACAAGCAAATATTGAAAGATGGATCACGTCATGCTTACATATAATTTATGACAATTGCACGTAACGATACTCGAAAACTGTTTATTGCGTTTGCACGCTTTCTTTTTTCTTTCTCTTTCAGCTCACCACACCATTCACACGTCCTAGCCTAGCCTAGCCTAGCTCCATTCAATTTCAATTTACATACCACCCATGATCCAACCTGGAAAATGGGTTTAAGAGAGACGAAGAACCATCAGCGAAACTAAAAGAATTACTTCTTTCGGATTAATTTGATCAATTTTAAGAACACAAAACACAAGCTAGCCTCCAAACATGATGACCAACTTAGGCAATAAACAAAAGCTCTAGTACCAGTTTTGCATGCTAACCTCTTGTCTTTCATTTGTACAAACAAAAAAGGGTTGAAGATTAACTCATTGCATCCTCCCATAAAAGCTTCAATGCAATGTTAAAAAAGGAAAGCTAGCCGTAGCCTGTACTCCTTAGAGCAAGGAGGATGTACACATACCAAGAAACCATGGACATCTTTAAACAATCCAAAAAAGAAGAAAAGAGAACCCATCAATTATATGTAATCCCATCTTCATCTACATTACCATGCCATCATCTCAATTCTTCGTTGTTGTATATATGGAACTTGAAGGAGAAATGGGAAACAACTTTCATGCTATAACATGCTACCATCTCTTTGTTTGTTGACTTCCTATGGAGATCTTCTTGAACTTTGTAACCCGATGTCATTGTGCTTCTTTGACGGACCAGAAGGTGGGATTGGCATTGCTTTAGGTAAGGCACCAAGGAAGTCATGTGGTGAATTCCGATCAGACTTTGGGTTCACCTTGAACATATGTGATGAACCATAAGCTTGACCAAACAAAAATATAAAGACCAAGAGCAACAGCCATAGCACTGTAACCAGACGTTTTCTGCCCATTTAATCAGTTTCAGTTTAAGAAAGAAAAAAAAAGAAGGAAATCCCAGAGAGACAGAAAGAGAAAGAGAAAAAGAGAGAGAAAGATAGGGGTTGTTAAGCTGAATAGTTGAATGAGGGAGATTCAGTTGTTCAGTGTCTGGCACAAACTACAAAAGATTATGTCCCAAAGAATATATATATAAATGAAAGAGGTTTGGTATGTTGGTGCTGTGGGGGGGGGGGGGGGGGGGGGGTGGTGTGGCTTGTAAGAGAAGAATATGATATGAAGTTGTAAACGCAGAAACATGAGATAGGATAGGAGTAAATGCTGCTGGCGCTGGGGTCAGGTCCTCTGGTCTTCAGCTGTTCATGACAACTACTGCTACTACTAACGATTAATTAACCAAACTTGTCAGTACAGTAGGGTTCTTGCAGAAACAAAGGGCTTATTGTTTTGAAGAGGGTTTGAAGTTTGAGCGGGTCCTTAGGGAATTTGCTTTAAGGAAAAAGTGTTGATAGTGGATAAAGTGCCAAAAGGTTTTGCAAAGAAGAATTAGAAAAATGGAAGCAAATGGGAGGATTTGGAGAAAAAGAAGGAATTGTGTAGTTTGGTTAGGTGAATAAGTGGGACCATATCAAATTTAATGGCCGACTGGGGTACTTGAACTGTTAAACAAAGTCCCACAACATGGAAACTTGTCCCTTGGCTCTCCGCAACTAGACCTTAGTAGGAGTTTTGATTACCATAGCCTCTCACTCGCTTTCTCTTTTGCTCTTTCTGCACAAAACAAACACACCCAAACTCACACTCCCTCCCAATCCCATTCCTATAATAGAAGTATTAAATGACTGTCCTTCCTTTTGGAACAAACTTTTTAGCATAAAAAAAAACTCTCTGTCGTTTTCTGCCCTTCATATATCTTCTAAGCAACACCATCCTCACTATTACTTTCTATATTTCTTCAAGTGTATCTATTCAATTTCTTGTAGTATTCCAGTATTTTTTAAACTTACTTTTGACACAGAGGGACAGACAGGGTACTAGCTAGGACACCCTAGGGCAATGAAAAGTAGGGGGGGCAATAAATGAAAGGGCATGCCCCAGCCCCGTGAGGTTATAAATATTAAATAAGGGAGGGCAGTTTAACCAATGTTAATGGGCCCTGATGTCATGTACCCAAGTGAATCAAATGACCCCAACTGCTGTTTCAGCAGCGTTAGCAGATACAAACTGGGAGACAGACTGATGGATTGATGGATTTTTCATGATCTTTGAACAAGACTCTAGTTTTTTACTAACTTTAATTTAGAGAAAGGAAAGGAAGCTATAAATGTTCCATGTGGACCTGTCTCTGATTAAAACAAAAACAATTACTACTACTAGTGGCTTAGTAGTAATAGTTGAAGATGGTGAAAACATTTTAGAGGTGGGGCAAAACCTTCATGTGGGTTCTCTTTGTTTTCTACATATGGCCATGTGAGCCCCCGATTCTAATCAGTCATTGGGTGCTTGGATTTCCCTTCTCTCTCTGTCTCTCATAATGAAGATCCCCTTCACTTTGGGTAAAAATATATATAGTTTTCTAATTACACCAATGTTGAATTCAAAACTGTACTTACAGAAATAAGTGATCCAATGCCACAAGAAGGTGGTCATAAATACGATGCGATTCCACAAGACGGAGGTCATAAATGTGATAGCCAACCATTCAACCTGAAACCTTTTTGCTGTTATATTGTCAAAGAAAAATGAGTTTAGGCGCCCTCTGAATATAAATATATTTATGGGGACACAGCATTTACTGCATGCAAACTATGGAAAGCCTCAGCCATTATTTTTGGTTAGCCAAAAAAGGTTAGAATCAAATGTCAAGTTGTGCACCTGATTTGAAAAATTGGCACCCTGAAAACTGCTACAACATTTGGAAATTAAAATGTTTGAATCATCAAACATTACTTCATGCAATTTGGGCATAGAAAAAAAATAAATATTAAGGCTCAAGAAGAGAATTCTAATGAGCCATAAAGTTTTTATTTGAAGTTTATACCAATTCCAACTAGTTCATGACCGAGTACACTTGCTTTCACTGGCCTGGACAATGCTTGGGTCAGTCTTCTAACTTAACTGGGGCCACAGGCCAATACTAAATAATTTGGGCCGCCTTAGGTCCAATCTCAAATTTTGAAGTTTCACCTCGGTCTAGGTCCACATCAATGCTGCTGGAAAAAGAGTTTGTAGGGACTTGGGAGGAAGAAGAGGAGATCAAGATTAAGTCATCAAATATGTACATACATGTCTAGGTATATACATATCAAACAGATTAATGCTCTGAAACAAAAAACACTTTTTCTTTCACCAGAAGAAGAAGAAGCAGAACAAAAAAAAAAAAAAAACAAAGCCTTTTTAGGGAGCCAAATCGACATGATTATTTTTCTGAGCACCAACTTCTAAGAGACTGGTTTGGGAGTACCCTTTTCAAAAGTTACCCACCCACCTACAAAACAGAGAAAGCACTAATCGTAGTGTTGTGTTGGGATGTTCATATTTTTTGGATCGAAGTTATTAGGACCGGTGTTTTATGTTAGGATGATAACCTACCTCACCTAGTAGTAAGAAAATAAATTATGAAATTAATAAAAGTAATATCGTTGAGGAATAATAGTAGCAATTATTGCCATTCAAAAATAAAATGTAAAACACTTTTATTTTTTTAAATTTTAATTGAAATTACATAAAAATTCATTAATTTTTGAAATAAGCATTTTATAAAAAAATACCAATATTATTAATAAAAATTATGAAACGATTAAAATATTTTTTTTATTAATTTAAAAAATTATTGTTATATTTTTAAAACAAAAAAACAAAAATCGATGCTTCCGAACCTCTTAAGAAAGGGGAGCACCGATGCCTCCTTAGGGAGTCGAATCGAGGCTCCCCAGGGAAGCTCCAATGCTCCCAAGATGGAGAGTTTTTTTTTAATTAATAAAAAATAACAAAAAATAAAATAATTATATAATAGTAATTATAAAAATTAGTTAAAGGTAAAATTATTTTTTATTCTTACCACGTCAGTAAATTGATAAAAATATTAATAATTGATTAATAGTTTTAAATTTTTTTTTAATTAAACGTTTATTTTGAAAATTAATAAATTTTATGTAATTTTGATTAAATTTTAAAAAATAAAAAATTTTACTGAAAAAAAATAATAGCAATTATTTATACAGAGAAAAGGTGGAAAGCGGGACGACAAGTTCACGGAGCAATTACATGTCTTAAAATCAGGGGAGAGCTGCCATGCCATGCCCTACGTTTGAAACCCACAGTTAGGTTCACCAACTAAAGTATGCACCATCTTCCGGTGGTTATCCTTGGTTGATTTATTTCAATTTTCAGCCCATCTAATTTCCAGTCAACCAAGCGTCGGAAACACAAAGGCAATGACTACCAGGTCATTCTTTTTGACTCAGTCTATGATAAAAAAAATTAAAAGAAAAAAAGACTCACAACTTATGCGGCCAGAAGGGGGCAGGAGTAGCCGGCTTGGAGTCGGTGACCATTGACCCGGTGCCGTGTCCAATCCAACTCATTGTAAGTGAAGACCGTGATTTATTTCGAAATAGTCCATGGAGCAGTCGCATTTAATTATTTATATTGGATTAGTCAAAATGATAAAAGACATAAGGAGGGAAATTCAACTCAAACCAGGCTGGAAGAGTTCCAGTCCAGACTTAAAAATTATGTCAGGGAGTCAGTGAATGTCCATGTGGACCAAAATACGTGGTCAGGTTTCATTTAAACTAAAGTGACGTTTGATATGTGATTATAAAAAAAATAATATTACAGTATTTAATATATAAATAATGTAATAATTAAAATACAGAGAAGATAATATTACAGTGTTTATTTTATAAGTATTTTACATGAAATGTAATATTAATTTACAAAATTACCTTTGTTTATTAAAATGTAAGTTTAATATACTTGTATTTTTTATTGTTAATTTTTATATAATATTATCTTTTAAATATATTTTTAATGTCATATATTTAATTTTTATTTTTTATTATAATTTTATATATTTTATTTTCATTTATTTAATATAATTTTTTATGTTATATATTTTAGTTTATTTTTTTATTTATATTATATAAATTTTAATTTTTAATTTTTAATTTTTATATTATATATTTTATTTTAATATTTTTTATCTATATTATATAAATTTTAATTTTATATATATTTTTAATTTTTAATTTTTATATTATATATTTTATTTTAATTTTTTTATTATATTATATAAATTTTAATTTTTTATATTTTATATTTTAATTTTTAATTTTTATATTATATATTTTATTTTAATATATTTTATTTTAATTATAATATTATAAAATATTTTTAATAAAATAATAAAGTTGAAGGATAAAAATGTCTTTAACAACATTGTAAAATGTAATGTAACGTGATTGCATTGGTTTTTTATTACAATTTGACATTGCAGTGATCTGTTACAAAACAAATACTGCAATGTAATTTAATTAAGTATATTGTAAAAAATGTAACTTTACATCCCTATAAACAAACATTACCTAAAATCAAAGACCATCCCCTCCCTACCTAATTATCTTCCCGAGTCTTAACCTTGGATGCTTTTTGTCGCCCTGATGCATCGGATTCAAAGCTCTCCAAGCACGCATCAAACATGAGTTTTTTCCTTGCTGCTGGTAGTAAATGGAATACAGGAAATTGCCTCATTAGTTTGTGATCTTTTCATAATGTCTTTATTTTTATTTTTAATTTCAAAAAATTTAGTTTTTTTCTTTGGCTATCTTTAAATTTGTTTTAAATTTATTGATACCTTATCTGCCGTGAAAATATGAATGCAAATATGAACTAAATTTACCAGCTAACGCTTAAGCGCATATACAAGATAAATTTTGTTACTCAATGTTTCTTCTTGCCGTTATTGGTATTAAATAGTATATTAGTAAATTGCATTACTAGTTCATGATCATTTATTCATTTCATAATGCTAATTTTTATTTGTAATTTAAAATACTTAATATTTTTATTTGTGATCATTTGAATTCATTTAAAATTTATCAATTTATTAACACGTTGTTAGAATTTAGATCAAATATACCATTTGATCATACACGTCATAAATTTTGTTCATTTTACAATAATTTATTGGCAAATGAAATGAATTTGAAACAAATTCAAGATTAAATTATCTTCAAAAACTAATAAAAGTAACTTATCATGAAAAGTTTACAGATTGATGACGCAATTTTTGGAAAGTAAATATATTTCGTAGAAAAAGTCATGTATCCCAAGGCTTGGACACGTTCATGTATGAGACAGGGAAAATGTAACTGACCTACTTGTAACAATTTAGTAATGGAAATAGCAGCTCACATAAATGAAGCTGTTGGGTTTTTTTTTTTTTAATAGAAGGAAGGGGATTCGTTATGAACTTTTTCTTTTTCTCTAAAGGAACGGCCCTTTCAATGTATGTTTCAATTAGGTTTCCCTATCTTTCCAGGGAGCACGTGAGGCAGACTTAAAAAGCGCTCCACCTGACTGATGACTCCATTTCCAATTAGCAGATTAGGGTAGTCTGAAAACTTGACATTAATCGCAACTTGTGAAAAGAGTCCAGTCAACCTTGTTTACCAGCTGTGCTGGAACTTGTTGTCTTCGAGTCAAGCACGTCATTCTGCATTAACAGGAGTTTCAAGATTGATGTAAATTTCACAAAGAATTCCGATTAAAACTCTGTTTTTAAACTACTGTAAACGCTGATTAAATTAGTAATCTAATTTTGATCACCCTCACGAAGTAGCAATTTTCTTTTGAAGAGATAGCATTCGAGTTCATAAGTTTGAGATGATTAAGTCTCTAGGAGTTGAAGGCTGAAAGTCCATAATTATTTGTATAGAATGA
Organism: Theobroma grandiflorum; assembly: GCA_036013995.1. Classification (NCBI taxonomy): domain Eukaryota; kingdom Viridiplantae; phylum Streptophyta; class Magnoliopsida; order Malvales; family Malvaceae; genus Theobroma; species Theobroma grandiflorum. The sequence continues at coordinate 16,361,791 of CP142126.1, forward strand.
ATGATGTTTGAGTATTTTAAATACACTTGTTAAAGATTGCAATTAATTAATCTACATGGGGTAAGAAATACACCTTTTGATTGTATAAGAATTTTCAATTGAATGGAATCGAAATTGGGTGATTGAAATGCTGATTTAGTTGTGTAAACTGGCTTTATGAATATATACTTAGTATCTTAAACCTAGATCACATTTATATTCGAAAGTTACCCCTTACTATGAGAATATATTGAATTAATAAATCACTAATGCAATTCTGCGTTCAGACGTCATACCTTGGATTCTTTCTAGTGCTAGTACTTCGGTTTTGGACTACGCGGACGGAGAGAAGCAAGCGGCCAAAAAGTCTTCCATTTGCCCCCAGTTCCACGTTTACATCAAGTCCTACTCATTTCCAGTGGTACACACCTACATAAATTTAATAAAAAATAATGATAATAGTAATTCTAATTTAGTATGACAAGTCAAAGAGACCAATAAATAAATTCAAAAAGAGACACTTGCTCGCATTTGACCAACGACCCCCCAAAATCACACGTTCAAAACGACGTCACGTCACCTACTCTTTGACTCTTTCGCTCTCCATAAAAACCTTCCCCTCTTCTCCCTTTGTTTCTGCAATTCGTTCCAAACAAGCCTCTCTCACAAAGCCAAGAAGAAACAACTTTCTTATTTTTTTTCTTTCTCAAATATAAATCAGAAGACGCAAAAATTTAAAAAAAAAATGGTGAAGGAGGAACTGTACATAACCGTGCCGAGTGTTTTCCGGTGTCCAATCTCACTGGACGTAATGAAGTCTCCGGTTAGCCTCTGTACGGGCGTTACTTACGACCGTTCCAGCATCCAGCACTGGCTAGAATCCGGTCACGACACTTGTCCCGCCACCATGCAGGTTCTTCCATCCAAGGATTTCGTTCCTAACCTCACTCTCCATCGTCTAATTAACCTCTGGGTTCAATCCTCCACTCTCCGGCCAGGCGCTGACTCTCCGCGGCTGCTTCTAGCGAAGTCTCCGGTGATCTCGGAGGTTCGAGCTAAGCTTTTGATGGAGAAGATCGAGAGCGAGAGTTGCGTCGATTCTTTGACTAAGGTTGCCGAATTCGTAAGCTGTTCTGAGGAGAACCGGAGATTTATAGTGAGATTCGGCCATTCCAGTGAGATAATTGCCAGCGTTTTGAGAAGGAAATGTGTTGAAATCAAAGCTTTGGAAATGGCGGTTAGGATTTTGGATTTGATTTTGAGCGAAAACGGAGTCAAAGAACGGCTAAACAAATTAATCCTCGAAAGCAATCAGGAAAACAATTTCTTGTCTTCAATCGTTTTAATTCTCCAAAACGGAAGCCTCAACTCGAAGACCGAATCAATCCGAGTTCTGGACTCAATCGCACTCGACTCAGAATCCAAGCGCAGGATCGCCGACTCCCAAAACCTTATATCCGTCCTTGTCCATCTCCTCAAGAGTAACGACAATGAACCCCTAAACGATGCTGTTGTCTCCTTTTTAACCAACGTTTCAATAACCCGTTCCATAAAATCCCAGCTCATCCAGAATGGTGCCGTTGAGATCCTATCAAACTCCCTAACCGAAAAGTCGTTGAAGATGTTAGCAATACTTTGCACTTGCCCGGAAGGTAGGTCAGCAATTAGTTCGGATCCGAAATGTGCAGCGGGGATAGTGGAGAGGTTGTTGAAGGTGTCGAAAACGGCGACGGAGGACGCAGTATTGGTGTTGTGGAGCATGTGTTGCTTGAGGAAAGATGAGAAGGTGAAGGAAGAGGTGGTGAAAGGGAATGGAGTGACTAAGATTTTGGTGGTCATGCAAAGAGAAGGGGAAGGGAATATGAGGATGATGTGCAGGGATTTGGTTAAGGCTGTAAGGGCTGGATGTAAAGATTGGAGTTTGGGAAGTTATGAAACCAGGACTACTCACATTAGGCCTTGTTGAGAATTTATTTATTTTTTTGGACATAACATACACAGGAGAAAGGAAATCCAAAGATTTTTGGATTTGGTTTAGGGATGTAATTAGTTAGTTTTTACTGTGTTTTTGTTATATTGATTTTTAAAGGAAATACACAATTTATTTGGTAGGATGCCATTCTTGCAAATGCTTTGATTCCAGTTCTGCCATATTTGCTGGTCCTTGGGAAAATATGAGAAATTCATTGGAAAATATTAATGTCTCTGGTTCTTTGATCCTTTATGTTTTGTTAATTCTGGGTTTAATTACGGGAACAATTGATGCTTAATTTATTGCCAGATTTTCAGGATTATTGAATAAACATTTTTATTAGATTTGTTGTTTTCCAGTGGTGAACTAGGAATAAGAGGACTTTCCCAAGGCAATTCTGATCCTACGAACACATTTTTTGTTTTTTAAAGAGCAGAGAAACGGAATTCATTAAAATAAGGGAGCAGGAAATCCCTTTGTGAGAACAGAGGCCACAGAACGTGAACTCAAAACTCTGAAGTAATGATTCATCTGATGGTTTTTCCTCCAAGAAATGATTTTGCGACTAGTATTAATACAAGCTGAGATAGGATAGGAGGTCTAAGAAATGGTCTGCCCTTGGATCAACAAAAGACGAAGGGAGTCAGAAAGTAGACCTGGGTGCCATCTTTGTGAAGAAATGGAGACTAGCTTGCAGCCATTGGGCTGGGTTGGGGACCTCTAATGGACAATACAGGCTGTTGACTTGGGAAGTGCAACAAGTCAGTGCAATCCACTGCTATACGAAACAAGGAGAGTTAGAGACCCGCTGGTGCTTGCCTGCCAACAGGGAGGGAGCTATGGGTGAATCTTTTCTTACCCGTTCCGTTTTCTCATTTCTGGAACTAGTTTTAGCTAGGGATTTTCATTGTAACGTAAGAACTAGTTTGAAATAACTATTGGTGTTATTTCCTTTGTTGACCAAAATTTAAAAAAATAAAAAGAACGGGCATGCCCGCTTTGTAGTTGTGTCCCCCTGCTCTGATTAAACGTCATTGGATCAATAAATATGTCCCCTGATTTAAAACGGAATATGAAACACAACACCACTAGCGATAGCTGATGCCGATGGGCTGATACTGCAACTACCGCCAAGACTAGGATAAAAACTCTTTTTTTTTCAAGGCAGGAGCTGGATCATGATGGAATTACCATTGATGTTCAAAAATGTTGTTGGAATGTAGGATTCTGAACAATGTTACCGTTTGCTGCAAAGCAAGATTGTAGCGGTTCCTTGCATGTAGGAAGGATCAGTCTTCTGAAATTTCTGGACAATTGTTCCCCGAAATTAAACGGATGAGCGTTTTACTTTAAGAGCCATACGGTATCGTATGACAGAAAGAAAAAACATCAATAAGTGAAAATTGTCTCTACAAAAGATTTAGCGCTTGTGGTTTGTGCCATCTTCTGTTCCTCGCATGTTTGCGGACACTAAACTTAGCGGTGATTAAAACACGATATAAAAAACCAAAACAAAAGAAGACAAAGACAGGCTGAATGGCTACATCTATTCTTTGGGACTCCGTCCCCACCCAAATCACCGTCTCCATTCCCCTTTTCACCCATTTCATCACTTTTACATCCACCGAAAACCCAAATCACCTATCGTTTACCTCAGCCTCTGTCTCCACAAAAGGCGAATTATATATTTCTCAAACTAAAAAAAAAAAGGGGGAGGCATTACATATTATCTAAGTGAAATCTTGCAACATGCCTTCCATAACTGTGCTGATGTAAAACAGACCAGCTATGCACATGATAGAATATCTGGTTGCTGAATCCTACAGCATACCCTTATATGCTATTCTATTCTTTCAGAGTATCTTCAATCCCACAACAGCAATTTCCTATCTCAATCATTTCTTTCAGAGTACAAGGCTTGAGGAGGTACAAGCCATCTCAATCCCAAAGGCTCCAACGAGAGCCGAGCACAAACTCATCCATACATGTGTTTATGCCTTCTTTCTATATTCTAGAAAGCCACTCTACAACTGGAACCTACTCTGTATTTGACTGAAATAAAGCAGGCTCGAGTCATGTACAGAACAAATTATCTAATAAGCTTATGTTCAGGCCGCGATTCCTTTCCAATCCCATATTTGATCACCAATCAAAGAAAAGGTTTCAAGCTTAACTTACCTTTATCCAATAAACACCAAAAGCAAAAGCCATACCATTGCATGAGAAGCTGAACTCATCAGAGACCTAAAAAGCCATTTCTCCCATTGATCATTCAACAATACAGAAAGACATACAAAAAGAATCAAATCAAGAGTTTAAAAAGGCATAAAAGTACATGATATCCACCCACAGAAGCAAGGTGAATTTGTTTCATATGTGTACCCCCACAAACAGAAACCAACTAGTTGTTTTCTAGCATATACCAGAAAATTTCACACATGACGGATACAACCTAGAAGTTACAGTTTCCTTTCGTTAAAAAGAATCTAAATCACAAACAGCATCCTCCATGGAGCACTACGAACCATTGCAATTAGATGCACTAAAAGTATCACATGCCACTAATCTGTAAAAGATTGATCTTAAAGGGCGCAACAAGGAATGTCCCTAAAAGTACCGTTACTACCTAGTTGACTGGGAAGTCTTAGACACTTGAAACTATTACTTTAAACCATCCTTCTTCTATAAGTGAAAGCTTCAAACGTTTATGGACTAGTAAAGCTGGTACTCAGTATTAAACCAGAATAGGTAATATTCAGCATATTAAAATTGAGGTACTGTGGAACAAGATGGTTCTTCATGCACAGGTACAAAATATTATTAGATGGAAAATTTGAATCCTTAACCAAGAAATAACCTGTGTATACCAAATGTATGATAGTGTAATGGCAGAAATCAGTCTGTTTGAACTACTCTCAACGGAAACAAATTTAACAAAATAGAGAAAATGATTATCACCAACATACTGTAAATCAAGCCGGCGCAACATTGATTTTAGACAACTCCTTCTCCCTGTGTTTTAGATACTGATGCAAAATTGTAAGCCTAGCAGTCTCAAATGCAAAATACCCCAAAGCAGAAAAACAAGCACTATGAACAACTCTAGGCCCCATTCCCCTAGTCAAACCAATCCAACCTTCATCCTTCAGAATCTGTTTTAGCGTCGCATTAACCCCACTATACATAGCAGCAACAGCTTTATTCCCATGAACCTGAGTCATCAACCTTGTTTTCACCACATCAAGTGGAGTTGTCAAAGAAGCTGAAATTGCACCAGCCAAAGCACCGCAAAAAACACTCTGAATTGGCTCCAAATTAGTCTGCTTTGTTGTACTCAAAACCGCAGCTTTTAAGTACTCAAAAGAGGAATAACTTAACACCCCGGCTGGCAAGTTCCTTAACAAAGTAGCTGAGTAACCGGCATAAAGACCCAAAATCCCATCTTTTTCTAAAATTCTTAACAAGACTTCCCATGATCTTCCTTTAGCACCAGCTTGCATTCTTTGAGTGATCAATTCTTTAGGTACCATTATAGCTGATGAAACAATGTTTCCCATAGCACCAGCAGTTGGAGGAATAAGCAAAGCTGGATAATCCAATTTAGACAAAATGGACTTCCCAAACTCACATGTCCCAAAATAAACAGCTGAAGAAGCCGTGGACCCTACAATAACAGCTGAAACTCCTCTGTAAAATCCTAGAATACCCTTTGTCTGGAAAGTTTTGACTATTGCATCGAAGGTGTTGGCATATTTCTCGGAAGCACCCCTGGTCTGCATTTTGGTTTTGATGGTATCGAGTGGGTGAAGGCACACGTAAGTAAATGCACCAGCAATTCCACCACCAGCTGCACCAATAAGAGCTCTTTCGAAGACGGATAGGTTTTTCATGAGGGTTCGGGCTTCGGGGCTGTTTCTGGAAGTGGGTTTTAGCCATTTTGGGAATTTAGGCGGTTCGGGTTGTTGGGGTTCAGTTAAACTGGCAAAAGGGAGAGGAATTTCAAGTTCGGTGGGTTTTGGGGAATTGGGTTTGAGCCATTTTGATTGGGCATCTGCTGAAATGGAGGTTGACGCAAAGGAGAGGTGATTTTGGGAAGGTTTGAGGGGTTTTTGAGGGTTTTGGGTGGATGATGTGAGAGTGGTGAAATGGGTGAAAAGAGAAGTGAAGTCGGTGGCGATTGCCGGATGGTGATTTGGGTCAGGAGAAGGGAGACCCAAAGATGCACAGAGTCTCGCCTCCATCGCCAAAACTTGTGTTCTTCTACCTTATTCTGTAACCTATCGGCCAGGTCGGGGGTTCAAGTTTTAACCACTCATGGAATGGATGACCAAAACGATGTTGTTTCGTTGGTAAGAACACCGACCACACACGATGTCGTTTAGCTATGTGTTTTCGGCTGCCATCACCATAAAACAGAGTTTCCACAACCACAAATTTTTAAGCTTGTAGAGAGATTTGTTTGGATGTGAAAGTAACCGGCTGCCATCGTCTGTTTGCTTCCAAGGGAACAAATGGCCATTCATGGAGGCTAAAAAGTTCTAGGCTTGAATTTGGTTGGGCTGGAGACACAGCTTTGGTTAAAATTCAAAAAACCCCTTAAAACACTTCAATTTCAAAAGATATTTTAATTTTTTTATTTTAAAATAATATTTTTGAGCTTTTGATTGTTAATACCATTAATTAGTAATTAAAAAAATTATATTTAATATCACATAAATATTTTAAGATACATATTGAATATTATTAGGTATCAAATTGAGACAATCTATTCCACTCATAAATCCTGTTTTAATGTCAAATATTAAATTTTAAAAAGAAATAAAAATAGATTTTTCTTAAGAAAACGTTTGTATCTTAAAATATTTATATAGCATTAACTGAAAATTCATTCACAGGCTAAAAGATTTATATGGAAGTGGCAGGCTGATAAAAACAAACCTGCCTGCATACAGCAAGAAAAGCCCCCTACTTAGGTCCAGCACGTACTGGACAGAGGACAAATTTATACAAAAAGAGTTAATTGTAATTGTTTTAACTGTTAATTAATGATGTTAACAGTAAAAGATAAAAAATATCATTTTAAAACAAGAGAAATTATAATATTTTTTGAAATATTTTGAAGTAATTTTTTGAATTTATCTACAACTTTGATACCAACGAAATAAGACATTTGTCCTTAAACTAGGATATGGAGTAAAAACATAGTAAGATTTTAGCTTTCAAATATGCCTAGCTTTAATCAATCATATTATTCATGAAAATTTAGATATATAATATCAAATTATCAATATCAATTTAGTAAACTATATATATTTTTAATCATTTATTAAATGTAAGTATTTTATTCTTAATTAATAATGTTTTATTTAATTAATCATTTGTGAAGTAGTATTATAATATATAATATAGGATTTCAATATTGCAGATTCTTGAGAGTTTGCTTAAGGATAGTTGTCCAAAAAAGAATCTTCGAAATGATAAGGACAAAGTTAAGTGAAAGAATTAAAATATCCTTACAAAAAATTTTAAATTAATTAATTTATCTTTCAAATACTTATTTAAATTATCATTATTATATTTAACAGTAGTTTACTTGAATTCATAATTAAATCATTTTTACACAAAATTAGCATTCTTCTAATAAGATTGGAGTCATTAGACCATGATTTAAACTAATAAACAGAAGTGAGTCTAATATATCATAATTTGACATCAAATAAAATCACATTTAGTAGATTTTTGTTTTTTTAACTATATAAATCACATTTATAAGATGTAATAGATTCAATTCAATGATGTATTTCCCAAATTGGAATTAAAAAGGAAAGGATAAAGAGATGCAATTCCTTAGTTACTTCATATATTTTTTTAGGATGTACTTATAAAAAATAATTTTGCCTAACTATTGGTTAGAAACTTAGGACCTAATTAAACTATGTAATATTTGAATAATTAATTGATAAAGTGTCTTATATATGATAAAATATTAACTAATGATCAAGAAATTATTGCTTCTTTTTTGAAGTTATATATACAAGCAGAAATTACAATCATAATCAAACAACTTTTAACATGTATATGATATAATTATTACATCCGATATAAGAAATTAAAATGAAGTAAACTAAATATTTATCAAACCAATTAACAAACTAGCATATATAATCTTTTAAAAAAACTAGCATATATAATTGGAAAAAACTTCAACATAAAATTAGATTAAACTTTCATATAATGAGAGTCGAATTAGAACCTAAAGGTTTTAGGACCTTTTCTTTACCGCTTAGAGAAGGCCTCATTGGCATTGAGAATAATTGATTGAAGTAAAATTGATTTTGCCTAATTAGTGGCTGGAAAATTAGGAACTAAATTATATAATATATTAATAATTTAATCACTAAAGTGTTTTAATAGATGAGAAGATATTGACTTCACTAATCAAGCAATTATTGGTTTGAAGTTATATATACAAATAGAAATTACAGTCATAATCAAATAACTCTTAACATGTAAATGGCACAGCTATTACATATGATATAAGAAATTAAAATGAAGTAAACTAAACACTTAACAAACTAGTATATATATGATTGGATAGAATCCAACGTAAAACTATATCAAATGTAAACATAATGAGAGTTGAATTTCAAGCTAAAGGTATTAGGACCTCCTCTTTGTCATTCAGAGGACATAAGTATTGATTCATGTTTTTTCTCCTCTTTTTATTTACATTTACTATTTTTTGAAAAGCAATTTACATTTAGTTTTAGTTGATACTTAAAAGTTAATTATGAATCTCATCATTTATTTATTAAATTTAATGGGTAATTTATTGATTTATACACACACACATATAAACATTCTAGACTAACAATATATTAAACTTTACTTTTTTTTCATGAAAATATGATTATTAGGTGTTGATTGAATGAAGATTGAAAATTGTGATCCACAAAGTTGATCACATTAGTTATATTAATTGCTAAGTTAAGCATAAAATCAAATTTCTCTCAATTATTTATTCAATTATAAATTTGTTTTGTTAAAAGATTTTTTTTTTCATATTTGTTATTATTATTTTAACGTATATATTAAACGCAAGAAAAAATATACAATAAACGCATATGCACAAAAAAGAATAAAAATAAACGTTTCAAGTATAGATTAAATGCTCATCTTGTTGAAACATATATACAATATTATAACGCATAGAACTAAAGAATTTCTTAAATTAAATTTGATTCTTTAATATAATAATTGTTTATAAAATATGTAATTTGCATTCAAAACTATTTACAATTATTACTTATTTTTTTAATGTTATTTTTAATATTAAAAAAAATTAATATAAAAATTATGATATTTTACGTATTAAATCATTTACGTGTAATGATTGGATAAAGTATTTTGACGACAAAATGCAATTTATTGAGCTTATAAAATATAATTTTAACTTCGTATTTATTTTTCCAATTTTTTTTCTAACTTATATTTTTGCCAAAACAATGAATAATCTCTTTTAATTCAAGATGGAGGATCAAACAAAAAAGAAATTTTCTTTTTGTTTCTACTTTATTTCAAGATTTTCACAGTAAAACCTCAGTTGCTCTCAAGAAAACCATCTCTTTCCGAGTAACTATCATCAAGAAGACCATCTTCTTGTCTCTTCCACAACGTAGACAATGCAAGTTTCTTGTCTATTTCTCCTCTGGGTCCATCTCTTTTTCCTCTTAAACTTCGCTTTTCCTTCACTTTCTCACCCCCTTTTGACACCAGACAACATCACCCTCTATGGTGACGCTTTCTTTAGAAACAATGGCATTAGTCTCACTCAAGAAACCACCTGCCTGCCTTCTTCTTCTCCTGCTAACATTGGAAGAGCTCTCTACGCCTACCCTATTCGTTTTCTTGATCTCAAAAACAAAACCACTGCATCTTTCTCTTGCCGTTTCTCTTTCTCCATCATCCCAAACCCCCTATGTCCTTTTGGAGATGGCATCGTTTTCTTGATCACCTCTAATGCTGATTCTTTCAGCTTCTCCAATGGGTACATAGGACTTCCACAACGTGACTTAAACTCTCAAGATTCTTTCTTTGCTGTGGAGTTTGATACGAGTTTTAATCCTTCAGTTGGTGACATCAACGGTAATCACATTGGGGTTGATGTTAACACGGTTGTTTCTTTTGCTTCGGTTGATGTTGTGTCAAAAGGGGTTGATCTTAAAAGTGGGAAAAAGATAACAGCTTGGATTGAGTATAGGGATTCAGCCAAGTTGATTCAGATATGGGTTAGTTATTCATCAACTAAGCCTCCAAGTCCTGTTCTTGTTGCCCAAATTGACCTTTCCACGCAATTCAAGGAATATATGCACGTTGGTTTCTCTGCTTCTAACGGACAAGGTTCTGCAATGCACACTGTTGATCGATGGCGGTTTAAAACATTCAGGACTTACCGGCCTTCTGTGAATCCAATAGATGCGATTGAAGAAGGTTATTGCTTCATGTGCTCTCCAGAGGATTCATCAACCAATAGCCCTCAGATTTATCGTCCTCATAAAAGAAGTTTCAAGATGGGGAACATGGTTGTTGCATTGGGATGCTTAACTATATCGGTTGTCTTTGTAATAGCGATTATTGCTGTGATTTGTTTCTTTGCGGTGAGGAAGAAAAGGGGTGTTGGCAGAAGAGGAAAAAGAATACAGACTAGAATTCAAATGAATAATGTACCAACAAGATTGTCACTTGCGGAGATAAAATCAGCTACAATGGGTTTTCATAAGAACAGAATTGTCGGTGAAGGTGCTTCAGCAGTTGTTTATAAAGGGTCTCTTCCTTCTGCTGGAGCTGTGGCAGTGAAGCGGTTTGATCAGTCCAACAAAGAATGCGGTCGTAATCCTTTTACCACCGAGTTTGCCACGATGATGGGCTGCTTAAAACACAAGAACTTGGTCCAGATTCAAGGGTGGTGCTGTGAGGGATCTGAGTTAATCCTGGTCTATGAGTACTTGCCCAATGGAAGCCTTGACAAACTCCTTCATAAAAACTCGGATTCTGAAATTTTCCTCTCTTGGAGCTTAAGATTAAACATAGTTCTAGGGGTTGCGTCTGCTCTTACATATCTACATGAAGAATGTGCAAGACAGATAATCCATAGAGATGTGAAGACTTGCAACATAATGCTTGATGATGAATTCAATGCCAAGCTTGGAGATTTTGGTTTAGCAGAAGTCTATGAACATAGTTGTGCTTCAAGAGAAGCCACAATACCAGCTGGAACGATAGGATATCTCGCACCCGAGTATGTTTATTGTGGTGTTCCAACTGTGAAAACAGATGTTTACAGCTTCGGTGTGGTTGTGCTAGAGATGGCTACAGGAAAGAGGCCTGTGGCCGAAGACGGAACTGTGCTTGTTGACTGGGTTTGGGACCTGTGGGTGAGAAGAAAACTAATTGAGGCTGCTGATTGTAGCCTCTCAGGGAGGTTCGATGTTTTAGAGATGGAGAGGATGCTCAAGGTGGGACTTTGTTGTGTGCATCCGAACCACGAGAAGAGACCAACAGTGAAGGAAGCTGCTAGGTTTTTAAGAGGTGAAGCATCACTTCCGCTTTTACCATCAATGAGACCAACAGTGACGATCAGGTCTGATTTGTTTGCCGATTCTGAAGGTATTTTGAACATCGGTGGAGAGCACAGTCCTAGTGGTGATGATGCTGCGTGGTTGACACCTAAGAGCCATTTCAGCAAGGCTTAGCTCAGAAAACTACATGAAGGTGTATAAAGGAAACGTACTGCTGCTTGTATAGAACATATCTGAAGCTTTAAATTTTGACAGAATTTTTATAGCCTTTTCGTTTTTCTTCCTTTACGGTCTTGTGGAGTTTTAATGATGTTATATTCTAAGATGTCGTTAGATTTGCTTGCTTGAGATACTGCCAGTGGATGTGGGGATGTCCCAGGCAAATGATATGGTCTACTACTAGTATTTCACATGAAACTGAGAGGATTCTGTTTTATTTTTCAGTGAAGAAGCTATATATAGCCTGCTGGAATGAGACTCGTTAAGATTTTCATTACCTTTATGGTCCACTTTGTTTCACTGATGCATGAGTTGAATATCGAAAACCGAACACAGCCATCTCACTTCCATAGGCATCTGGATGAGCACTTAGAAAGAATCGTAATTGCACACTTCAGAATAAGCTTGAATGTTTTCGTTGTGGAGGCCCCAAAACATGTAACCTGAAGATCTTTAGTGTTGCTGGTGCAAGTATACTGAATTATGTGTGATGTTGAGAATGCTTAATTCTGGTTATTTATTTACTTTTAGGTTCACTTTGAGGTGTTCTATTTAGCTGGCATCTAGCAGTTGGGGTAGAATGTCCAGAAAGAATCAGATTTCAAGTCCTTTTGTACCTAGTCTACTACATCAACTGCAGCACGATGTACTTCATCATCTGTCGGTATCATTCTTACTCTCCTAGAATGCAATTATGCAATTTCTACTTGCCACAAATTTCTAGCCTTCCAGCAGTTGCAACCTCATTCAACAGCTTGAAAATCCTGTTTTCATCTATTGAAAAGCTGCCCATCTACTTGTAAAGAGAGAACGAGTTCCTAAACGAGTTCCTACATTTTAATCATGATTGTAGACACCATTTTGATTACGCTATTTTACTTTGATTTTGATTTTAATTTTTATCTTTATTTTTTTTATTATTTTTGTTTTCATTTTATTTTGCTTTTATTTCCATTTTTACTTATGTTTTGTATTTTACTTTGTATTACTTTTAAAGATTAATGCTTGTATTGGGCTTGATGTGTCCTGTACCCATTAGTAAAGCCTGAACTAAAAACAAGTTTGATTAATTAATTTAACTTAAAAAACAGATCAGATACTCTAATTAAGCAAAATTACGCCGGGATTCAAATGAATGTTCCAGAGGAAATTGGCCAGTTGGCTAAAAAACAGAATGCCCAAAAAATGCGGAAAGGTGCAAGGCCTCTGCAAGGAGTGGTTAAGCACCCTGGCAGAGGCCATCTGATGGAAGGACGATCCTTGAAAATCATCTAACGGTTGGCAGAGGAAAAGAAAGGTGATTTACGAATTCCTGCCTAATATAAAAAGGAAAATGGGAATAAAAACCTGAGAGAAAGACCCTACGGAGAGCAACAAAAACAAAAAAACTTTAATTTTTCTAGCAATCAAAAACCTAACCGTAATTTTCTATCAAAAACAAAAAAAAATCAGAAAAAAAAATATGCCATTGAAAAATGAGAGAAACAGAGTAGTTTTGGGATTTCTTGGTTTGGGTTTCTAGGAGTAGATTTTATTTTCTGGTTTGCTGGTTGAAGTTTAGAGAGGAGAAGATTAGGGAGCTGTTTGCCACCAGTTTAGGGGAGAAAGAGAGGGTTGAGCGGCGCCAGTGGAAGGGGAGAGAGGGAGAAAGATTTGGGCGTTGATAAAAGGGGGATTTTGAGGTTGGTTGTGCGGCCACCGTAGAAGAGAAGGGAGCGAGCTGGGTATTGTGGTGAACGGCAGCAAGAAGGGAGATCCAGTTGGGTAGCTGGTCGGTAAGGAAAGAAAATAGAAATTTTGGGGTTAGAGAGAAGAGCGAGGAAGCCGGCTGTAGGGGGGAAAGTGGGTGAAAGGGGAGGAAGGAAGAGGAAAGAGAGTTTCGATATTTAGTGCATGTTTGGTCTAATTTTTTTTCAATTTATTTACTTCTCAGGTTAAACATAAATTTTAAAAAATTTTAAAAAAATAATAACTTTTTTTAAAAAGTAAAATTAAAAAAAAAAAGAGTTTCAAAAAAAACCCCTGTGAAAATTTTTTTTTTTTTAAAATACAAAAAAAATTTTTATTTTTATTTCAAAAATATCCTTATCTATTAAAAATAATTAAAATATTATCTTTTTTTTTTAAAAAATACTTTTTAAGATAATTTTAACTAAAATTATAATTTATATAAAAAAACTTATACAAAAAATTTACCAAGCAATTTTAGCTTAATTTTAAAAGTTATATTTTTCATAAGAGTTTCATAATAACTTTTAAGCTAGAAAAAAATCAGACCAAATAGCCTCTTAATTAGGAACCAAACGACGCCATTTGGAGAAGGAGTGTAGGCAATAGGGATGTCAACGGGTACCTTATTATAGGGTACCTACCCGATCCGGTTATACCGGTTTAGGGTACCATATAACCGGATTAGGGGCTGGTTCGGGTAGCAATTTTACTACCCGAATCGGATTCGGGTAGGGTTCGTGTATTATACTATAGATACCCGTTACCCGAACCCGTTTAGTTATTTACCGGTTTTTACGGGTATCCACATCTAAACCCGTTTAGTTATCCATTTAATTACCCGTTTAATCCTTTATCGGGTTTCGTAGGTACCCACATTAAAACCCGATTAATTACCCGTTTAGTTAGTCAAATAGTGGAGTAAAATGGTAACGTGGTGGCTTGAACCCTGGCCCTCCATGAAAACACCCACAGCTTCCACCATCCAGCCAACTTATTATATTTAGTATATATAGACAAAATATTATATTTAAAATATAGTTAGTTAAATAACTAATACAACTATATGAATATATATAAATAAAAAAATTATTAAATTATTAATTATGTTTTATATATTAATACGAATATCATATCATAAAATTATGATTATTAATTAAATTGTTTAAAAATAATTTTTAACTCATCACATTGAGTACTAAATTCTATATTGAAGAATTAATGTGCAATAACTACAAATATTAATTATTGAAGCCAATGATACCATAAAATGATATCAAATGATATCAACCTCCTCTAAAATAATGTGTTTGTGCTTCATGTTAATTGAAAAACATAAAATTATGATTATTAATTACATTGTTTAAAAATAATTTTTAACTTATCACATTGAGCTCTAAATTCTATATTGAAGAATTAATGTGCAACAACTCTAAGTATTAATGATTGAAGCCAATGATACCATAAAATGATATCAAATGATATCAACTTCCTCTAAAATAATGTGTTTGTGCTTCATGTTAATTGAAAAACATAAAATTATGATTATTAATTAAATTGTTTAAAAATAATTTTTAACTCATCACATTGAGTACTAAATTCTATATTAAAGAATTAATGTGCAACAACTACAAGTATTAATTATTGAAGCCAATGATACCATAAAATAATATCAACCTCCTATAAAATAATGACATGTAATATTTCACTATAAGGAAATAGTATTAATTCTATACCATAATATAGAATTAATAAAAATTAGAGCATAAAGGAAAAAATTTCAATTTAACAATATATATAACTAAATAATATATATACTTTTATTTATATAAATTATAATATATAAAGTTAATTATCTAAAAAGAAGTTGTGATATTAGAATAATTTTAAAATTTAATTATGTTTTATAAAATTTCATGTAACTAAAAACAAATTTATATAATTAATAAAATTATAATTATTAATTAAATTGTAATATCTTTTAATATCTATACTTTATATAAATTAGATTCATGTATTAAAAATATAAATACTATTTTGTAGATACACTATAATACTTTTAATATATATTAATTTTTTATTTTATATTAACATTATAAAAATTATAATTTATAATTTTATAAAATTCATATAATAAAATTTATTTTTTTGTGCTTATTAGAATTTAGAAACAAACTATTTATTTACTTCATAATTGTTTACATAATTGATGTTAAAAAAAAAACAACAAGATTTTTTTATTAATTTAATTAATAGTTAATTTTATGAAATACGTAGAGAAATATTATTGTATATGTATACGGGTTCAAGAAATTGGATAGTCATGAAATATATTTTAATAATTTTTTAATCTAATCGGGTTTTAAATGGGTTAGGGTAATTATAGGGTAATAAAAAAATAATAGGGTTAGGGTTAGGGTAGTGATTTTAAAATTATACGAGTAATTAATAGGGTTAGGATAGTAAATTTTTAATAGGGTTAGGGTTCGGGTACCTCAAAATTATAGGGTACCCGACCCGTTGACAATGCTAGTAGGTAGCCTGGCGAGCCTGAAACGGCCTCGTTTCAGAGAAGAGGGAGCTGACTACTTGGAGCAGGATTTTGGGCTGGGTCGATCTGTCTTGGGCCAAGTTGAGCCAAAACTCTGGGTAAGTTCTAAATCATGGGTTATATTTGTGGTATTTTTTTGAGCCAAAACTCTGGGTAAATCCTAAATCATGGGTTAAACTTGTCGTATTTATGTGGGTTGCTTTGAGTTGGATAATTTTCTTAGCTTAGTTTATGCTAGCAATAGTAAATAATAGAGATAAAGTATATTAATGTTATGGTATGAATTAAAAAATACTAGAAGAGAAACCATCATTGAAGTAGAAAATATAAAAAATAGATAATTACAATAAACAAAATGTTTAAAAATAAAAATGAGAAGGATGAGATAAAAAAAAGGGAAATATTTGTAATATAAATATATTTAGATACTTGTAAATATAATATATAAAAAATACATGATACAAATATAAAAATTATAAAAAAATATAATGATTATTTTGAGTGATTCGATGATAGAATTCCATTTAAAAAGAGCAAAGAATTACCTCTTTTCGGTAGATTTCTTAGGAACGGAGTTCGAGACGGAGTTTTACTGAAGTATCATGATAAATTCGAGCTTTAAACTCCAATATCCATTAACTCAAATAATTGTTTTATAAATATTAGAAAAATAAATTTACATAATATTACATTTAGACTTAAATTGATGTAGTTAGTTAATTAGCTTAAATAAACATCACTAAATAAAAATTAACCATTAAAATTTAATTAATTGTTTATTTGATAAACTATATAATTAAGTAAAATATATTAATCCCTAATGTTAATTAAAGAATATAGATTTAAATAGAAGGCTCTAAAAAATGTATATAGTGAAAAAATAATAATAATAAAAATAAAATAATAAATAATTAAAAAATAATAATAAATAATAACAAATATATAAACAAAGTAATAAATCACCTTAAACTATCAAACATATTATTGCATGAATTACGAATCAATTAAATTAATAAATGCATTTATGTAGATGTCATCATTTTATTTTGTTATAGCATGTCACATTTATTTTGTTAATGGGGTAGGAATTTTTTTGATAGGATTTCCTCGAAGAGTTCATAGAGACAAATTTTTTAGAAGATATCCCTAAGTGAAGAAAACTTCAAGACTTCACCAAACCGTTGAGATGGTTTATGAATGATTTTCCAATAAAAGATTGTCAACCCCATTATTTAAAATTGAACAAATCATAATATCATTTTACAATCGTATCATGTGCATCCGTGAAACAGAATAAAAGACTCAATAAGCTAATTTAATAAAGAATTAAGTGATAAATAAGGATTAGGGAAATATAGGAATAAAATCAAGAGAAGGCTACAATAAGATAACTTAATATTAAATGGTGCCATTCGTGGAACGACACAAGCATATTTTTATTATAATTTAATAATATTTTGTATTAAAAGATAATTAAACTTTTATTATAATTAAATAATATTTAATATTAAAAGATAAAATATATTCTTTATTAAATTTAAATAATATTAAATAATATTCTTTATTACATTTATTATATTCAAATAATAATATTAAATAATATTTTTATAATATTTATTATAGTTAAATAATATTTAAATATTTTTATTTTCTTTTTTTTGAAAATGAAGTAAAAAATTTTGTATCTTTTGTGCTTTAGAGAGAGAAGGAGTGAGGAAGAGAGAGAGAAAATAAGTTTAGTATTTTTTTATAAGGTAATTTTTTAAATTGTAAAAAGGTATATTTGTTTAAACAATTTTTTTTATTTTCAACAATTTAGAATAGTCATTATCAAGAGAAGCCTTGGTAATGGTTATTCAGGTTTCTCTTGAAATAACCATTCTATTTAACCAAATACAGTTTTATTTCAAGAATAAAAATAAAAGAAGAATAGTTATTCCATTTCTCCAACTAAATATGCCTTCATGGTATTTGCTATTTCATGGTTGAGAGAATAGTTTTTAAAATTGATAGAACTAAACTACCCCATTGTAAGAATTTAAAATAAAAATGTTTAATATTTTAATTAAAAATTATAAAAAATAATATTTAAATTTTAAATTTTTAAAAATGATTAATATTTAAATTATAAAATAAACTATTTTTTTGATAAATACATAAATTTTATTTACTAAATGCCAAAGTCAAATTGATGTGGACTTTATGATTACATAAGAAAATAACAACAAACAGAAGTAACTACCGCCCCAAATCGTAAAGACAATCATTCAAATTAGGGATATCGAAAGCCAAGAGCTGCAAAACCCAATTCACGCCCAGCCTGCTGACTGATACACAAAATTGTTTTATGAAATCCCGACCAACCCGTCCAGGCTTAATCACGTACAAGACAAATTGAGTTATGTCCGAAACACTTGCTGTCCAACTGTAAACTCAAACCACTTGTTATCCACTAAAGATAAATCCAAAAGCAACAGATTCCCATTAATGAAGAAATTATTTTTAACTAAACGACAAGTCGTGTTCAGACCAAACACTCCTCCAGCAATATTATTGTTTTAAACTCAATCACATAAAGATCAAATTTAGATCAACTACTACATTCCTTAAGAAAAGATTAACTTCCACACAAACACAAACTTCTCAGCTCAATTGACACTTTACTAACCAAATATACACAACAATCTGTCTTTCCTATTAATCCCAGCTTTGGCTACCAAATCAGCCTCTTCATTAGCTTCTTTAAGCACATGTGTTACCTTGCACTGAATTGTTAATCCCTTCAATTGTTTGATTTGCACTAATAGAACTCTAAATCTCCCAATGCATTCTGCTGTGGGTGAGTAAAATCAATCAAGATCAATTATATATCCACTCAAATCAAATGCGATTTGGATAAAACGGTTCGGTCTAATTGATATATTGGATTAATTGTTTTAAAATGTTCGGTCCGATTGGTTTTTCGATTGGTTCTCAGTTTTAAAATTTTTAGATCAATCCACCAAAAAAAACCAAATTACTTTTCAATATATTTATATATGTTAATATATAAAATATTATATATATATATATATTAAGAAGAATTGATAGTAAATTTAATTAATGATATACTTAAAATATATTAGGGTATTATATGTACATATATATATACGTATTTAAGTATTTGGTTTATTGGTTGGTACATAATCCCTCTGCCTAAAGAGCATGGTTTGAATCCCCTTTTCCCAATTATAAAAAAAAAAATTATGTGCATGTTTGCCCTGGCTTTTTTTCAGCTTATCTACCTCTTAAAAGCAAAAGTCAGGCCAAACATAAATTTTGAAAAGCTCTTAAAAAAAAACAGCTTTTTTTTAAGAGTAAAATTTTTAAAAAAATAGCTTCAAAAAAAGCTCCAGGGAGGAGCTTTTTCCTCTCTTCTTTTAAAAATACAAAAAATTTTTTTATTTTTGTTTTAAAAATATCCTTATCTATTAAAAATAATTACAATATTATCCTTTGAAAAAAAATACCCTCTAAGATAATTTCAACCAAAATTATAACTTATATAAAAAAATTTATAAAAAAAATTTACCAAACAACTTTAGCTTAATTTTAAAAGCTATTATTTTTCATAAGAGCTTCATAATAGCTTTTAAGTTAGAAAAAAATCAGGCCAAACAGCCTCTATATGTACATATACAAATCATAATCATACCAATTTAATATTACTAATATATATTTATTTATAAATCTGTATTAATATAAAATTATAAGGAATATATTTTAAATGATATAACTTATATGTTAACATTATAATATATGATAGTAAATATTCTACATATTAATATGTTATAATTATTACACTTTAGTAATGTTTCGTAATATAAAATGTTATGAATATATATATATATATATATAATTGTATAAATATATTATATATACATATATTTAATTTATACATGAATATTACAATAATTTATAATATCCTTTATTTATATGATTACACTTAATAACTTTATTAGTTATCATTTTATATTTTATAAAATATTATTTATACAAACTTTGATATAAAACATTATAACATATAAGTTATGTCATTAATTTCATAAATATATACAATAAAGTCATATTTATATATACATATATTTAATTTATACATAAACATTACTATAACTTATAATAGACTTTATTTATATGATTACATTTAATAACTTTATTAGTTATCACCTTAGATTTTATAACATATTGCTTATAATTAGTTATTATTTATACAAACTTTGATATAAAACATTTTAACATATAATTTGTATCATTAATTATATATATATAATAAAGCAATATATTATATATACATATATTTAATTTATACATAAACGTTACTAATATTTATTATAAACTTTATTTATATGATTACACTTAATAAGTTTATTAGCTATCACTTTAGATTTTATAACATATTATTTATAATTAGTTATTATTTGTGCAAACTTTGATTTAAAACATTATAACATATAAGTTATATAATTAATTTCATATATATATATATATAATTATGGATGAAGTCTATAAGTTTTAATAATATAATTTGTAAAAAAAAGTGATCAAATTTTGGTCTATTGGTCCAAAATCGACCAACCAAACCAATTCTATGTTTGGTCGTTTTAATCTTCTTTTATATTTAGTCGATTTTTAAAAATAATTAATCCATTTGGTCTTTAAGTATAGTGAACCAAACCACCTAATCCACCCATTTGCTCACCCTTATGGCTTATTGAACCATCTCACAACATTACAAGAATCACTCTCGATGCATAACCTTGCATGACCACACATATTGGTACTAGAAAATTTCCATAACTCTTGCATGCTCCGTGCATTCATAATTAGCCACCTTAATAGTTGAGAACAAAGGAATCTACTTAAGGCTTTTAACTCTCACCAAGATTCTTCCATATTCAAACTGAGCCATTGAAACAATAACTGGATCTATCTTTAAACACTCTCCCCACTTGTCACCCAAGGCTTTAAACAAATCCTCATGCCAAACGTACACCGATATTTCTTCAACGTGAACCCAACAATCAAATTCACATTGATGCAGCTGGCGATCATATGCAAACACGATTATAAACCACCTCACTAACAATGACTTCGCCAAAACAGTATCCAAAAGCCTATGATCATCAAAGGTAATAAGGACCCTAAGACCACCAACCCTTCTAATAATTGCTTTTATTTTCAAAGCCACTAATCCTTCCATAATATCAGAGATGCTAACCCTAACACGAATTGACCCAATAATTGACCTACTTAATTAGTAACTCTATGATATAGAGTTATTTGAGCTTAATTTTGATAGTAATTTAGCTTAGTTCTTGTAGTAATGCATAGCAATTAATAAGTTTTATTTAATTATTTTAAATTAGTTATTTTAGATGAGTCAATCTAATTTTAGTTAATTTTATACTTAATTTGGTGTTAATGTGGTTAAGATAGGTTGTTATTGATTTATTTGTTTTGTAAGTGTTTGATGAAAAAAGATTTTAGTGGAAGAAGAAGAGCAATTTCAAGGTGCAGACTTCCACTGCATATGTTTCAGTATTTTGGCCATAACTCTCTATATACAGCTCCAAATGAATTTATTTTTAGACCATGGGAAAGATAAGAGAAAAATCTACAACTTTCGTGTCTACTATTTTGCCCAATTCGACTTGGAAGGTGGTCAAAAATCTTGTTGAATTTGATATATTGCAGTAGTCCTAGAGCAATTATGATTTTTGTTAATTAATTGGGCAAGGCTACAGCTCACATAGTCTGATAAGGAAATCCCAGCTGAAATTGATTTCTTTCTTCACCCAACTTGGCTTAACTTCAAAGCCCTATAAAAGTAACCTTTAAGAGGATTTTGACGAAAGAACAAAACACTAGATTGATAGCTGAAAGTCAAGTAACAAAATCATTGAAGTTAAGAAGAATTTGAAGAATTCAAGGACATTTGGAGATCAAGATTACAATTCTTGAGTTTTTCTATCTTTTTTTATTCTCTTATTTTCTTGGTTTTGTTTTTAATGTTTAAACTATATTCAATGATGATGTGTGACTTGATGAGGTATTAAATTGTTTATCTAAAATTATGATTGAACTCAATATGTAGTCTAATTTATTTATCTCTCTTTTACTTACGTTTTACAGATTTAAGTAATTTATTTTATTCTATTTTTAATGCTTCTAATTGCCTGATCTCTAATTAGATTAAATTGGAAACCTAAGTTAAACCTTGACGAAAGAGATTTAGGTAAACTTTGAATAGAGTAACGTATGATCGAATGTGTTTAGTTGATTAGGTGATTCGATTTGCATATAGGGTAGATATACACTTACAAGCCATACGTAGCCTAAAGTAGAGCACGAATTTAATAAATCTTTCTTTAATATAATTTGCATAAATATATATTAAATTAATTGAGAGAGGTATTTTTATGAGAAACTCGACAGAGCTTATAAATAATTTAAGACTCTAGGTTAGCAACTTAATCTAGTAAACTTTAACAACTTAATCTAGTAAACTAAGTAAAGAGAGAGAGACAATAATTAGATGAAGTATTGAGGGACATCATAATCTTAGGTCTGGTAGTTAAGTGAGTTTTATTTACTATTTAATTTTAGTTTCAATTTATGAGTTTTATTTATTTTTTTTATTTTAATTGTTTGGATAAAATTAGGATGTTATAATTTTAGTACTTAATAGTAGGAATTGAACAATTTTCTGTGGGAACAATACTCTACTTCATTACTATATTACTTGTTAATGATGCATGCACTTGCGTGAGAAATCAACAACACTTATGAAATCTTTTTATAATCTCCAAGTCGCCTTGGCTAGAGACTTCAACAAGCTAATGTTAACTAATAACTGATAGGATATGTCTTCTAAAACACTTGAGGTGATGATTCCTTTCTTGACTACTCATTTGCCTTCACATGCTTCATACTATACGTAAAAGCATCTTATTTATGCATCCTTGGTTAGGCACCTGTTGGGATGAAATTAAAGTATAGCACTTCACATATAAGATAACCATTTTCCATCACCATGCACAATAGCGAGATGCATCTCTTCCTCCTTCCAATATCTAAGAAAAGCAAAATTAACTACACACCCACCAAAACTTTTTGGCACAAACACATCTACCACCACCCAAAATTGGTCAAAAATGACTTTAATCTTTGCCTATCCGAGGTTATGTCACATCACTCACAATCTAAATCACAATCATAGAGTGGTCCTTCCTTGGACATCATCAAATCACACATGGCAGCAAACGGGCTGAGTCAAATCATGCTTAGGGGAAAGCCGTTGATGGTGAATAAATCACACTTGTGCCAATGCAATGGGTGAAAAATCAAAATCATTGTCAGAAGTAATCTCCCAACAGACGGCATTACTCGGAGTATTCTCAAACAAGTGGCATCATAACAAAGTCATCATCCGAAGTAATATCAATGGATGGCATCAAAGCATTGTGGGTAGAAATCACAAGCGGGACTAGTACGACCGTCCCTGTTTACCACCATCCCTATAAGCATAGAACAACGTCACGGGAAATAGGATGCCACTCAACCTCAAATCAAATCAACGCCCATAATTAATCAATCAAACAGAATGCAAATCCCCAAATCAAGGCCATTACATAATCCACAATGTACATAAAAGATCTTCCTTAATGAGCTTTAAACGTCTTTAGCTTGATATCTCATCCAAGTGCCTTTAATTCTTTAAGGTGTTAAGTATTCATAATCCACCAAGAGTCAATTGTCTAGAGTAATCTTCTCTTATATGTTCATCATATCCTTTAGGCTTCCTAATCTAGGCTTACACAACATAAGCCACCATGTGGCTTGCACAAGGCACACAACACAACATTTTATCACTTATATTTTCATTCTCTAGCCTAGGCACATTCCTCTAGGCAATTATATATACATACATAAATTTCTAATCAAGTACCATGGTAGTGCCTTTATCAAGGCATCATGTATCATATGCATTTTAAATCAACCCACTCACAGTGACAAATTGAAGGTGTTCTACAACCAAGCTCAGCTTCTAGCCACTTATTGTCCTTTAGCTCACAAATACACCAACAACCTCAATTTCCTCTTAAACACATTAAAACATCCAAATAGTATTTAGTTTCTAGCTTTTGAAAAATACCCAGTTTTTCAAAAATAACCCATTTCAATATATAAGCTCAAATCCTTCACAATGACATAAATCCTTACTTTAGATGCTGGATTGCCCAAATCTAAGTTCTAAATCTCCAGCAAACTCAAGGGAGAAAATCTCACCAAAGTTGGACTAAATTGAATTTAAGTTATTAATTGAATAAATTGAAAATCAATAAATAAAAATGTTTAATTTTACCTTCAAAGTGGTTTCCTAAGCTCTAATATACTCCAAATAGATCCAAAATTTTGATTGAGAGGTTAGGTTTTGGAGTTTTTAGAGAGGAGAGGGGTTTTGGGTTTGTTTGACATGGGATAGATAACCCAAAACCCTTTTTATTTTTACCCATGGGCAACGATATATCGATACATGTGGGAATGTATCGATACATTTGCACAGATTTCAACTAAATCTATCGATACATTAGGCAATGTATTGATAAAAATGGCAGAATGCTCACTACCCAAAATGTATCAATACATGGAGGAAATCTATCGATACTCTTTCCCTTAGGGCTCTCTGCTTTAAATCTATTGATACATTTGGATAATGTATCAACAGATGTTCATCCTTTTTCAAATCTATCAATACATCCTTGAATGTATAGATAGTAAAACCCTTATACGCCTTATATTGTTCATCTTGCCAAGAATGTATTGATACATTTTCCTCTGTAAGCAGACTTTTAGCTTTCAAAATTTTAAAAACCCAAACTTCAACAACCTAAAATCATTCTTGCTTAAATCACAACCCACATGACTATTATAACTCATATTTCTTCTACATATTGTCTTGACGTGCAGGTCTAAGTACCCAACTGCTAGATGTGAAATGTTTAAGGAGTCGTTACCAATCTTTTTTATTTAGGTGTGATTGGTCACCGATTAGATTGGTTTCATTCAAGGAAGTCCTAAATTGATTTTAGGTTCATTTGATAAACAATGACCTAGTTTGTGAGTTTTTAGAGTTGGGTTTGAGAGTATAGTTGTCACTACCCGAAACTCCCATCGAGCTCGTGACAACCGCCGCGACGTCTCAATAGGCATCATACCTCGAATACTGACCAAAACCTCGCAAGGCTTTTATATCAGATTTCATACCTCCTATGTGAGCAACAGTTGCCGATCATCATATTTTAACAAAATTACAATCCATTTTTAACCATAATAGTCATAAAAATATTTTAGACTCGTAGGGGCATTTCAGTTTTTTTCTTCGAAAAATTTCGAACCTAGATAATTTGAAGCATATAAGTGAAAAACACGTATTTCGAAATCAGAAACGTGTTTTGCTATCTAAAATGTTCATTTTAAATGAAATAGTAATCATTAGAATATAATAAAAATATTTAATAAAATATTACGATTTCTTATAAAATAATATTTTTAGAATACTACGTAAATAATTTTTGGAACGTAAAGGTAAAATAAATTCTTACATATAATAATAAAGGTAACTAGAGTATACAACTTCATTTACAGTGACACGTGGGCCCTCGAATATTCAAAAGTAGAGAGGACAGTGAAACTACTGTTGGTGAGGTTGCAAAGCCAACTACAGTCCTCAACAAACTCAACTATCTACTAACTAATCTGGGCTTGAAAAGAGTGGGAAGGAGAGTGGTGAGTTTTCACAACTCAGTGAGTAAACAAATATCACCTAAAATATCTAAATGCGAGTAAAATGGAGACAATGAAAAATGTCCATCTCAAAAGGTTTCATATCATGAAAATTCATTTAAATCAGTTCGAGTAAATTCATTTCACCCGAATAATTTCTATGATTTCTTGAAAATTGTGGCTCATGTCACGACCCGGAACTTCCCTCGGGCCCATGACAACCGCCACGACGTCCCAATTGACACTCATTATCCGAAATGCCAATCGAAACCCCGTAAGGCTTACGTACCAGTTTCTAGCCTTCCTTGTGAGTAATTCTTTCCAAACATCCCCTTTTGAGGGTTTACAACTCATTTCTGGCTTAAATAAATCAAAATATAAAATTTGACTCACAGGGGTATTTTGGTCATTTTTCGACAAAAATATTAAAATCTGGTAAAAATATAGTTTATGCATCCAGAATACATAATCTGAAATTGGATTTAAAATCGAAAGTCCGAAACCTTCTTTTTCAAGGGTTTAAAGTCACATTTTACTATTCAAAAATATTGATAAAAATATTCTATTTTCTTATAAAATAATTTTTA
Source organism: Theobroma grandiflorum (assembly GCA_036013995.1). Lineage (NCBI taxonomy): Eukaryota > Viridiplantae > Streptophyta > Magnoliopsida > Malvales > Malvaceae > Theobroma > Theobroma grandiflorum. The sequence goes on from CP142126.1 coordinate 16,388,230, forward strand.
TAGACACGCGTATAAGTAATTTTTATAGCGTGAAAGTAAAATAAATTCATACATACATTAAGTTACAAAGTCATAATGTACAATAATAATTACAATGACCGGTGGGCCCATAACTATACAAATACGACAATGGTAGTACACCTACTATCTGTCGTGGGAAGACGATCTACGGTAGTCCTCGACAAAATCTGGTATCTACGAGTTACCACAGGCCTGAAATGTTTGGACAGGAGATGGGTGAGATTTTGCAATCCCAATGAGTAAACAAACATTATCATAAACATCTAAAGGTAAGTAAAATGGAGGCAAATTTAAATAGCTATTACAAACCATTTCATAAAGTTTCATTTTATTTCTTAAATCAAGAAATATTTATGATTTATCAAAACAATTGTTAAGGCTTATGACTTTTATTAAAATCATGGCTTAAGCCAAAACTAGTTCTCGGGGATACCTTGGCCGAGGTATCTAACCGAGTCCGCCAAGGTTGTCAAAACAGTTACACATTAAACACATTTTAATTTTTAAAACAAGCTGTTCCTTGGCGTTGGCCGAGATACACATTCACGTGTGGGTTCTACATGAAGTGAACTCTAACACTACCCCGAGAGCTACCTTCCTCGCCTCTACAACCGGAGTAACTATATAACCGGGTTTACTGTGCCCCTCTAATAGGCGGTCCACAGAAACCCGCCACTGCAGTGACTAAACCCACCAATTTTAACAAAATTTCGACAGTATAACGTGGCTTTATTTATTTACCCAGCCTGCATAGTAAAAACAACTTACATTTATTCCCAATACAGTTTATAATACAGCCACATATACTCACAATCTCATAAGCCAATTTCATCAAAATGTCATTTATAACATAAGTGAAGGCCTCCAAACTACTCAATTTTTCTAAAAATCAAGTATTCACATAATCCAAAAATATTTGCATTTAAATCTATTTATTTGCATATAGTCAAAACTTCTCTTTTTATAATCATGTTCTTTGTATAAAATCCATAATTAACATTTAAAAATAACTCTAGATAGTTTACAATAATAGTAGGTTTACTCACCGTTTGCACAAATTTAATACTTTTTAGGTGCCCCGATTACTGTTCGTCGGGCACGACTTCCTTGCCTTTACCAGAAGGCTCTCCTCCTAGACACATTGTAAAAATTACACAATTCAACACATTTATGCTAAATCACTATATAATTGATATAAATCCTATATTAATGCATGGTATGAAATGCAACGGCCTAAAATGGCTTAAACGCGGTACTAGCCTATTTTCGGTACTTTACCCGATAAATTGCTAACGCGCTCCACTTTTGCTCTAAATCGTCCCATTCTCTCTCCAACATTTTTAACCATCAAATACCAACTTATAACCCTCTGGAATCACTAAATTCAGGTCACTTTCTTTCTTGAAAAATTCGGTTAAAATGGGACATTCACCCGGTAAATTTTTTACTTGGTTTTTCTAGCATAATTAATCATTTTTTATCATTTTCCCTTCAATTCATTTGAACAAAAATCAATTCATCACCATTGGACAGCATTGAAGGTTCAGCCTAGAGTGGGTATTGTGAAAATTTCATGCTTTCGAGTCCAATTTAATTTCTAAACACCTCTAACTAACCGGAACTACCGATTTAGCTAAATATCGAAACTTGAAAAATTCAAAATCTCCCCCCTTGAATTTCGTCCAGCCCTCAGATCTATACTGTGATCTCTCCCTTGAAGCATGGAAAATGAAAACAAAAGCATGGGAAAGGTAGAAACCAAGCCACAGTCGAAAAATCTTACCGTTAAATGCGAAAACGGGCGAAAATCGCGAATCTTTTGTCAAATTTCAAGCTTTTCTTTGGTTTTTCACCTTTCTTCCTTTTTTTCTCTATTTTCTCTCTTATTTTTTCCTTAGGGTCGTGCCTCTCATCAGCTGAAGCTTAAATGGGCTTATTTGATTAAAATAATATTATTTCATTTAAAAATGCCATATGTCACTTTCCCGTGGGATCCATTTTTAAAATTTCATCTTTTAAACTTCAATTTTTCACCACTTGAAATACCATGATTATTTATACCAAAAATGTATAAATCCTAAGATTTTGACAAGTTTTGAGTGGTGAAAATTACGGTTTTACCCCTAGGACGGTAAAATTACCGTTTTGCCCATATATTTCGAAAACTGTCGGAATTGAAATTTTTCACTTCCTATCATCAAATTATACTCCAAATAGTCAATATTGATAAAAAATTTCACTCCATGGTCAATTTATTATCTTGGGTGGCAAAATGACGATTTTGCCCCTAGACATCAAAATTTTCAAATTCATCCCAAATTAACCCTCGAACTCCAAAACATCATTTTAAGTCATTCCTGAACTGTGAAATATTAAATTTCATCTTAAAATTCCTATTTGAACTAATTCGAGGTTAAATCAACTTAAGTGTACCATTTGGTACAATACCGGGTTTTAGCTATTCTTTGAGACTTTCCTAACATACAAACACGTTGTTAATTGCATGTATGTGATGACATGTATTTATAGGGTCAGGTTTTACAGCTCATGCCATTAAAACTCATACTCGGGGATACCTTGGCTGAGGCATCTAACTGAGTCCGCCAAGGTTGTTAAAAATCTCATATTCACGTAAAACATATTTTTACATTTGAGGAAGACAACTGTTCCTTAGCGTTAGCTGAGTTCGCCTGCACGTGGTAGTTTGACGCGAAGTGAACTCTGTCATAATTGAGGACAACCCTTTACGCCTTCACAACTGAGATAAAAATATATATAGTGGGGTTTATCGTGCCCTCTCTAAATAGGCTGGCCCACGGAAACTCGACTACTGCAGTAATGAATAATCTACCAATTTAATAAAAGTTTCAATAGCATGAATTGGCAATTTCATTGCTAACCAATTTATCAGGATTAAACAAACAGTTCACATTTTTCAATACAATTATCAATTCAGCCAATCATGCCATAATATCATAAGCCATTTGATTCAAATCATAATTTACAATACAACGTGTGGTCTCCAATTACTCTAATTTCAAATCAGTCATCCAATTTTCAATTCAATTTATAAAAATTGAATTTATTTTATAAATTCAAAATTTTCTCATAAAACAAGTAATTCACCAATTAAAATAATTTTTTCACAAAATCACTAAATTAAGTAAAAATTACTCTAGATAAATAAGGCGATAATAAGGTTACTCACGATTTTCGAAAACCGAATTCGGGTACTTCGATTATAAATCCTTGGGTATAATTTTCTTGCCTTTGTCAGAAGATTCACCACTTAGACATATTGCACAGTCAAGACATTTACCACATTGGTGCTAAACCGTAATAAACTAATTTTAGACTCTATACTAATGCATGATATGAAATGCAAATTGTCTGAATATTGTCTAAACGCAGTGTTAGCCTACTTTGGTCTTTCACCCGATTAAATTGCCAACGCGTCCAATTTAGTTCCAAATTGTTCCATTTCTTTTCTAATACTTCCAATCACCAAACACAAGCCAAATAACCTAAAATTTAGCATAACCACCTTCACGTTTCTTCATGGGAAATTCGACCATGGTGATGCATTCACACTAAAATTTTTCTTACTTGATTTTTACGCCACAAATCATCAATTCTCAACCACTTCACTTGAAACAAAATCAATCCACCATCAAAACTCCACATGTAAGGTTCGGCCATGAAGGGTTACCAAAGATTGTATGATTTTCTTCACTTGTTTTCATACTACACATCATTAATCATCTAAAAACACTAACTTAACAATAAATCTAACTAAATTCAAGTACAAAATTCCTTCCCCTATGTTCGGTCAGCCATGATACCCAGTTGTAAACTTGCTTCTCATCCGTGGAAAATGAAAAGAAATGCATGGGTATGATAAATCTCAAGTAGAAATTGAAAAATCTTACTTTTTTCCACTTGATTGCTTGAATTTCCACAAATTTCTCTTTGAATTTCTCCACCAAGGGTTTTGTTCTTTCTTTCTTACTTTTGTTCTTGCTTTGGCCGAATATGGTAAGTGAAATGGGGAATTATAGGCTGATTTTTCAAGTTAAATATTAAAGAAGTCAAAGCTTGACACGTGTCACACTATCATTGGCCCGTAATTTAAATAATTATCCTTTAAACCTTATTTCTCCACCACATAAATTGTCATATTTATCCATACCCATAATGAATAAAATCCTTGGTTTTGACAAGTGTTGGAGGGTGAAAATTACGATTTTGCCCTAAGGTGGCAAAATGACTATTTTGCCCATATGCTCTGAAAAATATCGAAATTAAAAAATTTTCACTTGTCAACTTCAATTCATACTCCAATTAGTCCAATTTGGTCTAAATCTCATTTAACATTTCAAATTTTTAACCTTGGGTGGCAAAATTATCATTTTGCCGTTGGATCTCGAAAATTTCAGATTGACTCCAAATCGGTCATTGAACTTTGAATTACCATTGTAAGTCATTCTTGGAATTTAAAATTCTCAATTTCATCTTAAAATCCCTATTTTAATTAGTTCGAGGCATAAATCAACTTAGTTGAACCACTAGGTACACTATCGACCTTTATCTATTTTTCTGAGATATTAAGTATGCAGGCGTGATGTCAAATATATGAATGACATGACAGATATTTTAGGATTGGGCTTGACAATAGTTATGCACGGGGAAAGATTAGCACCCATATGACGCTCGTTCCATGAACAGTACCATTTATTCATATGTTATCCTATATTAACCTTAACCTTTGATTTTATTCTTATGTTTTTCTAATCTTTGTTTATTTATTTTATTAGCAAATTAAAACATTTTATTCAAATTTAATGATTCACATTATGCAATTATGGAATAATGTCATGATTTACCAATTTTAAATAATGAGAAGTGAAAACTTTGTATCAAAAATCATTTGTAGACCATTTCAATGCTTTGGTGAGGTCTAGAAGTTTTCCTCACCTAGGGATATCCCTAGAAGAACTTATCTCTACAAGTTTTTTGGAGAAATCCCATCATCGGAGTTCTCGTCCCATTAACAGAAATAAACATGTCGTATACTATGCCAAAATAAAATTATGAATGATGTCACATGAGCATGTTTATGAATATAATTTTATTCATTACAATTTATATAATAATATATTTAATGGTTTTAAGGTGCTCATCTAAAAGGTCATGCTTTTGTTGAATTTTCAATTCTTTCTTTGACTTAAATGAGTTTACTTTTAATTTTCCTTACTTTTCAAAGTCTTTTAAGTCAAGAATAGGAATTGAGTTAGAGAGATTTGCCCCTAGAATCAACATAGTTTGCCTTTGCACCTATAATTGGCTCTGTTCTTATGAACCTGAAGATCCTTCGAAAGACTTTTCTCTTTTATTGGCAATCATCATCTCCATTAGCTTTGCCAACTGTTCCCTCATCTTTTCCTGACATTTCTCAATCTTATCCATCCATTTTGACTGCTCTTCTTCCATGATTCTAACTTGAGTTTGTGTATCGCATAAATAGAAATTGGACTTCCTTGAGCTTTTATCTTTTCACAAGATAGAAACAAATTAGATTGAGTGATAAATTATACCTTACTGAAGATCTTTCTAAATCTATTATTTCTTCATAAAAAACGTGGAAAAGGACCTTTTATCTTATGGAATCAACAACATTATTGCCCCTCTTTTCATTGATGAATGCATGTATGTCAAAATCAATGGATGCTTAAATGCATGATAGGATGATTAACTGTATTTATAAGTCAATGGATCATGAGTGATTTGGGGCACTTTTTATGCATGATGAAATTATAATAAAATTTAAGTTAAGTAACACATTTATTTTTTCAAACTAGCTATTTTTCCATCCATTTTTCATTTTGAGTTATCCTTCTTGTTATTATGAAACGAGATTCAGAACATGCTTAAACAAAATATGAAAAGTCAATTATTGATACATTTGACCTAATTTGTGACAATTTTTTTCCATCATTCAAAGAACACATTCATTTCCCGATAATTGTTCACATACATAAATCCATTTTTACAAACTTCAAAAGAAGTTAAAAACAACCATGTTTGAACATATGTTCTAAATTCTTAAAACTTTTACTCAAAAGGAAAAATCCCAATAAAGCCCACTTTTTTATCAGTTAGACACTTATTGGACATCTTATCAACATGCCCAACCATTTTCTCTGGATCAAACCACTTTGCACCTAACAATGTTTGCACATTTTGCTTGGAAGTAGTATAATCTTCAATGAAATGTTCCATAACTCCACCATGATAATCGCATCTTGCATTTGGGTTGTATCACTTTAGGTATGGGGGTTTCAAAGGTTCGATAGGTATAATAACAATGAGGTGATCCTGAACCAAATGGTGAAAAAGTTTTCCCTGAGAAATAGGAATGAGATCCAACTATATGTGTATTTTTCTTTCTAGATTGTTTTTGGATGACTCCTCGGCTAGAAGCAGGGTTGTTGATAATGGTGTGAACAATTAGGCATGAGGAGCTTGTTGAAAAGATGGTTGAAATGTGCTTGTGCAAGGGTGCAAACTGAGATATAGACTAATGTTTATATGTTGAAAAGTTGGTCAAAAAGTGGTAAGTTGGAAGTATGTGCTCGATGGCAAACCACTGTTTGAAGGTTATGTTGGACCTAGACATTCTATCTTAGATATAGAGATATTCAATTTAATTATTTGTGTATTTAGCTTGTCCATCCTTTTCATGACTTTTTTCAAACCTTGATTTTTACTTGGGTGACTAAGTAAGGTGTTAGAGCTATCGAGGACAAACTGTTGTTCAATCAATGCTTGCTTAAGGCATGGTTTAGTTTGAAGTGATGGGAATTCTTGAGGGTGAATTTTGTTGGCTTCGTTAAGATGTTCAACTATTTCCATTAATTTGATAATCTGTCCTTTCTTTTCTTAAAGGTCATGTCCAAGCTCTTCTCGATTGCGCTTTAGTGCACTTATCCTTGCTTCCAATGGGTGTTCCATATCTTTTAACCCCTTTGACTCAAATCAAAAAATTAGAGAGAAAAAATTTAAAATTTTAGTAAAAATTTTTCAAGGTATTTTCAATGGAAGTGGATTTGTTCTATTTTCTTCAAACCTAATAACATTGTGTGGCTCTTTATTATTGGAATAAATATGACGAAAAAGTAAACATGAGATGAATATGTGTATATTGATGAAAACATGTCATTTGCAAGAATGCATAAAATGCAATGATGAATGGATGAGGTGCTATACAATGAAGTGTCCCTAAAATGCAAGAAAATTTAAACATGTCACATGCAATACGAGTACAATAAAAACCACATTATTAAAAATCATGTAAAGTTAGAAGTGGAAAATTTACTCAAAACTAAAATCCTTCTTCATTTTTTTTTTGAAAGGAATGAAAGGAACGAAAGGTCCTTTTTATTTCTTTTTTCTTCCATCTAAACGAAAAATCCTTCCCTCTCTTTTGTATATTTTTTTTCATGAGAAGGAAAAATGAAAGAAATAACATTCTTTGTTCTTTTTTTTTATTTTCATATATCTTTTTTTAAAAGACAAAAGAAATAAAAAACTTTGTTTGTTTTCTTTTCCTTAATTTTTTTCTTTTTGAAAAGACATCATTTAAAGAAAAGAACTCTCTTTTGTTATTTATTTTATTTTATTTTTTTGAACTGACTAGGATGCCATTAAGGACGAAATAGTGAAAATTATTATTGATATTGACATATTCATTAACTCTACGATTCATTATTTTTCTATTATTTCCATAATGTTATGTAAGAAATCAAAATAGAGAGATTGAGAAGTATTCCTTCATGTGTTCCTATTTAAGGGTACATACTTCACAGTAGGTTGGAATGGCTTTACCTAAAGGAAGGCTTCTTACAGTTCTCTACGTGTTGAGTTCAATTTTGCTCAGAGCTAAGAGATTCCCAAATTTTGCTCTTCACTGTTTTCCACTCAGACTAGTAAGATACCTTGATCCTCACCTATTATAGGCTTTAAACGGACTACGTTCAATTTGAGTGTGAGTGTTTTGTTAGCCTATGCGGAAGTTATCACTTCATGAAAGCATAGCTACTTAACTTCCTTGTAATCAAGGACAAAACCTGGGTAGAAGGCTTATGCATGAATGTAGATCGTGTCGTGTGTGTGAAGGAATAGACCCACCTTTAACCACTCATCTTAAGTCCCTCTATCCTAAGATCCTTGCGATTATTAAAAGTAATAAATAAATAACTATGAAACAATAAATGCACCAAACAATAACGTACAAAATAAATGTTAGAAATAAAAAGGAACACTAAATTATCTAAGGCTTAGGATAACACATAATTAATTAATGGCTCGACTCTCAAAGCGTCCTCGGTGGAGTCATCAAGCTGTTGTGACGTGTGGGTCTAGGAACCCGACTACTAGATGTGGAATGTTTAAAGAGTCGCCACCAATCTTTTTATCTAGGTGTGATTAGCCATTTATTAAATTTGTTTCATTAGACAAAGTTCTAAATTGATTTTAGATTCATCTAAAGAACAATGACTTGGTTTATGAATTTTTAAAATTTGGTTTGGGAGTACGGTTATGCACAAGGAAAGATTATCACCCTTCGTGATGCTCGTTCCATGAACGATACCATTTATTCATATGTTATCCTATATTAACCTTAACCTTTGATTTTATTCTTATCTTTTCCCAATCTTTATTTATTTATTTATTTATTTTATTAGCAAATTAAAGCATTTTATTCAGTTTTATGGGTGCACATGATGCAATTATGGAATGATGTCATGATTTACTGATTTTAAATAATGAGAAATGAAAACCTTGTATCAGAAAATCATTCATAAACCATCCCAACGCTTTAATGAGGTCTAGAAGTTTTTGTTGGTCCATATAAAATGTACTAGAGGGGGGATGAATAGCACAATTCAGCTTTCAATCAAATTTGAGAACTACTCTTTGAAAACTAAGAAAATAAAACAAAATAAGCAATAGACAAGGATTTAGAGTGGTTCGGTCCAAGACCTATATCCACTGCCTTGATTATCCAACGAAGGATTTTCAACCAAATTCACTAAGAACCGGTGGAATTACCAAGCTCCCACCAAGCTTTTACAATGGCTTTTACCAGGCTTAGCCATAACCTTTACAATGGTTTTTTAAGGGCTCAACCAAAACCCAACACCTAACTTTTCAAGGCTAAGTTAGAACCTTAACTCTTTCAAGCAAACCTAGCTTGAAACAATCACTTAGAGTGAATCATTCACTCTAAGAATACAATAAGAAAGGTAGAGAGAGTACCTATTGATTACACGGTTGATCTAAATAGTACAAGGTTAAGTGCGAATACAATTACAAATGATGGGTGTTTGAGTGCAGTGAAGTGTAAAGAAGATTTTCTAAGTTTTTTGCTCTTTTAGACTTGGAAGCCTCCAATTCTCTCCAAAAAACTTCTTCTTTATCCTTGGAAGACTCTTTTATACTTGGAGAAATATGCTTGATGGTAGTTTGGAAGTTTATGACCGTTGGAAACAGTTTGAGGTTGATTCTAGCCGTTAATCTGTCTTGTAGTGCTTTGGTACATATTGCAAACAGAGAGCTCTTAGTCGACCAACATTTTTCTTAGTTGACTAAGTTGGTTCTGTCTTCTAACCGCAGATTCTGGCAAATAGCACTTAGTTGACTAACTCATTTTCTTGATCGACTAAGTTGGTTCTGTTTCTCAATATTTTTCAGTCCGTCATTTCTCCAATTTGAATTTTAGTCAACTATTATTCTCCATTATTTAGCTAAAGAGCTTCCCTCTTGTTAACCAATCATGTTCCTTAACACATATCAATTTTGATATACACTTTTTGAAGAATTGATCTAATATTGGCATGCAAACATTTTGTCCTGCACACTTAGGTAGAAATGTTAGACATACAAAGATGAGAATGTTTTATTATCATAAGAAACTAACGGAGCCAACAGTTTTCTTCACCTAGGGATGTCCTTGGAATAACTCATCTCTACAAGTATTTCAAAAAAATCCTATTATTGGAGTTCTCGTCTCATTAACAAAAATAAGCATATCGTATGCTATGTCAAAATAAAATTATGAATTGTGTCACATGAACACATTTATGAATATAATTTTATTCATTACAATTTATATAATAATATATTTAATGGTTTAATGTAATTTGTTACTTTATTTATTTTTATTATATACCTTTTTCAAAAAATGTTTTATTTAAATCGATAATTTTTAATTTATTTTATTGGTTATTATTATTTTATTTTTTGAACTATTTTTTATTATTGAATAAACAACTAATCTTTTATTTGCAACAATTATTTAAATTAATTAATAACTATATCAATTTTAATTCTAGATAGATAATTATATGAATGTATTCTTTTATGAATTTTTAGATAATTGCTTCAATTAAAGGGATATTGGAATATAAAATAAAGATTTATCCAAATACTTCAGAGAAAATCCTAATTGAATTCCATTACTAGAAAAGTCATCTCGAAATTTGCAACTCTTTGCCTTTTAGGGTGAAATTCCATCATCGGAATTTATGCAAAACAACCACTTTATTTTTATATTTATAATTTTATATTATATCATATTTTTTCATTTTTATATATACCTATATATATAAATTTGTGTAGCTAAATATTCCATTTCTCTTACCTACCTAACCTATTTTCCTTTATGATTAAATATATTTTATTTTCCTTATATTTTCTTTCATTTGGAAAGCCTATTCCTTTATAATTAGGTATTTTTCATTTTTCAATTTAAATCTCTCTTTTTGCTAAACGTTTATTCATTTTCTATATTTTTACCTTAACTAAATCTATCACCATAAATATATTTTTTATTTAGACATTTACTTTCTATTTATATATTTTTCACTTACCTAAACCTATTTTTTTATAATTAAATATTCATCTAAGTTTATATTCTTTTTTAGCTAAATATATTTAAAACATTTTTATTATTTTTTCTATTAGTTTTTTTATAATTTTATGTTTGTTTTAATTTCTTAGCCCTAAAATATTTTCTAAAATTTTTGTAACATTTTTTTCTAAAAAATAATTTAAATTAATCCTACATGATTAAACAATAAACCTATAACCAAATGAAATGGGCTAGCCCCAAACAAACCAAACCACAGCAGGTCCGTAAAGAAAAAGGTGAAGGCTTTGCCTCATTGGGCTAGGAGTGGCCGACTATGACTGGTCCACAGAAGGAGGTCCATCTGTTGCAACCCACCAAGCTTTCAAAATGCACCATTTGGTGCTTGTGTAATAGCTTCAGAACACCTCCCCAAACGATGTTGTTTAATAAGTGCTCACCTTGGGTATAAATTCTTTCTTTTCTTCCTCTCTCTTCATTTCTCCCTTCCATTTTTTCTTTTTACCACCAGATCTCTCTCTTATCTCTCTCTCTAAAATCCCAAAAACTGATTTTCTCTTTTCTCTCTCTCAACGAAAACCTTCAAACTTTCCTCATCGTCTCGCAACCGCTGATGATCGAAAAGTCAGAAGCCTCCAACCTTTTCCTTTTTTCATTGTAGAAACCCTTTAAATCCCTAAATCTTTCAAAAGCAAAAAGTAAAAAACTAAACCCTAACTTACTTCCGTTTCCCCAATTTCTCTGTTTTCATTACTTTTTTGTGGTTTCTTTTGTGTTTAGTTTTTTTATATTGTGGGTAGGTGTTTGGTTGATAGAATAAAAGTTCGGGCTTTTGGTTTTTGGTTCGAAGGTATTTGCTATAGGGATTTCCTAAGGTTTTTTTGTTGTTAGATTTTTTAGAAGATTTGGCTGCTAGGGTTCTTGAAATGGGATTTTTGGGGTTTTTATCTAGGGTTTTTCTCTTTGGAATCTAGCTCTTGACAGTAGGGAAATTTTTTTAGGGTTTTTTTTCATTTCTTTGAAAGCTAGCTATCGAGCTTTTTTGAACTAAGAAAAGGGCCACTACAATGTTAGGGATGTAGCCATATTTTATCCCCAGCATTGTGAGACCATTGCCAGACGCTAATTTTTCACATATGGTACAACAAGGGTGTGCTACTGAGCTGGTTCTTTTCCTCTCTTGTTTTGTTCTTTTTTCCTTTTTTTTTGTTTGTTTTATTTTATTTATTTTTTGTTCTTTATGTTTCCAAAATGTTCTTGAGTTTAGTTTATTTTGATCTTGATTTATTAGGTTTAACTGTGTTTGCTTAATTTGATCCAAATTTTTAGTTTACTTACTTTTGGGCCTATTTTCATTAATATCCCAATAATCTCTTAATGCAATCCTAAGCAAAGCGCATAATCATTAGACTTAGGAGGCCCAAATGCAAATAAAAAAGAAAATAAAGTAAAATTGAAAGTAATAGCAAATAAAAATAAAACTATGGTAATAATAATCAAATTAAAATAAATAAATAACAGAATTAAACTTAAAAAAAAAACTAAAAGATAGTGCCTACACATATATCCTCAAATAGAACACCAAATTCAGATCAAAACTTCAAGTTATAAGATTTATCTCTATTTTCATAAAAATTTGCTTAAGTGTCAATATGTATGTTCCTACACACTTGGCATATTTAACATATCATCAAAGTCTTTAAAACTCAATATGTTTCATAAATCATTCTTAATTAACTTGGTTTACATTTAGTTTACATCGAAAATTAGAGGTTTTACAAAATTTTTCTTTTTCTAATTTTTATTGGATCCATTAGTTTTTGATGATAATAAAACATTTTCATTTATTTGTGTCTAATATATTTAGTTGAGTGTGCAAGATAAAATATGCATGCAAATAATAAATCAATCCTTCAAAAGAATATATAAAAAATCACATGATTAAGGAGATATGATTGATTAATAAGAAGAAAGCTCTTTAGTTGAATAATAAAGAATATTGGTTGGCTAAAATTCAAATTGAAAAAATATCGGGTTGAAGAGTATTGAGAAATAGAACCAACTTAGTCGATCAAGAAATGAGTTAGTTGACTAAGAAGCTACTGTCAGAAATTTGGACTTTAAGATAGAACCAATTTAGTTGACCAAGAAAGAAGTTAGTCGACTAAGAGCTCTTTGTCTACAATTTGAACCAGAGCACTAGAAGACAGATTAATAGCTAGAACCAAATCTCAACTGTTTCCAACGGTCATAAACTGCCAAACTGCCATCAGAGTTGTTTCTCCAAGTATAAAAAGGTCTTTTAATGGTTAGAAATCAATTTTTGAGAAGTTTTGAGAGAATTGAAGGCTTCCAAGTCACATAAAGCTGAAAAACAAAAAAATATTCTCTGCACCTTACTGCACTTAACATCTATCTTTTGTAATTGGGATTTACACTCAACCTTGTACCATTTAGATCAATATTGTGGTCATAGGTATTTTCTTTTTACTTCTCTTTTTGTAAATTTAGAGTGAACGAGTCACTCTAAAGGTTATTTCAAGCTAAGATTGCTTGAATGTATTAAGGTTTTAACTTAGCCTTAAAAAGTTAGGTGTTTAGGTTTTAGTTGAGCCCGTGAAAAACTATTGTGAAAGGTTTTGGCTGAGCTTGGTAAAAGCCAATGTAAAGCTAGTGAAAGCTTGTGAATTTCACCAGTTTATAGTGGATTAGTTGGAAAATCCTTAGTTGGATAATCGAGGTAGTGGATGTAGGTCTTGGATCGAACCACTCTAAATACCTACGCATTATCTATTCTATTTTTATTTTCTTTATTCTCTAAATTAGTTTCGCATCTTGTCAAGAACTGATTTGTGCTATTCACCCCCTTCTAGCACATATAATTGGGACCAACAAGTTCTCTAAATTAGTCTTTAAATTGTGCTATTCTCTAAATCAGAGCAAGTTCCCTGTTCTTAAGGTCTAACACCTTTTAGGAAGATCTAAATGGATCTCCAAAAATCCACAGTTGCTGAGGGACAATCAACAAACAAACCACCCCTATTTGATAACTTTAATTATCTTTATTGGAGCACTAGAACGTCAATATACATTAGAGCTATAGATTATGAAATGTGGGATGTCATAACTGATGGACCCTTCATTCCTTCAACCTTGAATATAGTCACCAATAAGTTGATGCCTAAGCCAAGGTCTGAATGAATTGAGGCTAAAACTAAGAGAGTCCAAACAAATTTTAAGGCTATCAATACACTGCACTGTGCCTTGACTCCCACCTAATAACAAAACATCAAGTTGTACAACAGCTAAACAAGTGTGGATAAACTTAGGATTATTGATGAAGGGACTTTCCAAGTCAAGGAGTCCAAAATATCCCTTTTGACTCATAACTATGAAATGTGTAAGATGGAGATCGGTGAAGATATCACCAGCATGTTAGATAGATTTACAAACATCACAAATAAACTTAGTCAGCTAGGCAAACTAATACTCGAGCATGAGATTGTTAAAAGACTTTTTAGAAGCCTACTAAAAAATTAAAAGCCTAAAGTGATTGCAATTCGAGAGGCCAAAGACCTAAATGTTATTACTTTAGATGAGATTTGTGGTTCTCTCTTTACTTATGAGCTGGAGCTCAAAGAAAAAGAAGAAGGCAAAAGAGAAGCAAAGGAAAAGAAAAAGGGCATTGCTCTAAAAGCCAACATTCTTGAAGAAGAGTTGGAAGATCTATCTTGTAATGATGATGAAGAGTTGGCTCTAGTTGCAAGGAAATTTAGAAAGCTTATGGGCAAAAGAAACCGGAGACTAGCAAGAAGAGGGTTTACCAAAGATCAAGGTCCTTCATGGAAAACCAGAAACAAAAATGACTCCAACAAAATGAGGAGCTGACCTGCTTCGAATGCAAGAAGCTTGACCATTTCAAGTCCAAATGCCCATTGCTAAAAGATGAGACTCCAAAGAAAAACAAAAAATCTAAGAAGGCAATGGTGGTAGCTGCTTAGTCGGACAGTGACACTTCAAGCTCTAAAGCTGAAGATGAAAAATTTGAGGAAAGAGTAAACCTCTGTTTGATGGCACAAGATGATAAAACTGAGGTATCCTCATTCCCTTGTGATATTTCCATTGATGATTTACAAGATGAGTATGACAGCTTTTATGATGAATTTGAAAAAATTTTTTCAAAATAAAAGACTTTAAAGAAAAAGGCTACATCTCTTGAAAGTGATTTATAAAAGATGAGAGAAGAGTTCAATTTTGTTTTTGAATAAAGTAACATTCTGCAAATTGAACTGGAGCATTCAAAAACAAATTTTAAGGTTATGAAATTGGAGCTAAAAAATAATTCTGAAATCCTGCAAAAAATAATTGATGAAAACACAACTCTTAAGTGTTTGGAAAATGATACATGAAAAATACATCATTTCAAGAAAAATCATTATAATGCTTCATCTAGATGCTATAATTGTGGAAGATATGGACATTTATCTTATGATTGTTTTAGAAATAGAAACATGCAGAAAATAAGAAAAATTTGAATTCCAAAAGGATCATTTGTTGCAACTAACACTTAAGGACTCATCAAGGTATGGGTACCTATAAAGAAAAATTGAAAATTCGTTTTGTGGGTTGAGCTGCATTTAAAGGAGACATGTTTAAGAGCTCAATTCAAGAAGAAGCAGCCTTGGTACATGGATAGTGGTTGCTCACGACACATGATAGGAGATGAAATGCTATTTGCTCAGCTAGACAAAAGAAAGGGAGGTACCGTATCTTTTGGTGATGATTCAAAAGGTAGAATTCATGAGAAAGGTACAGTTGGTAAGAACTCCCAAACTCAAATCAGTCATGTGTTGTTAGTTAAGGGTTTGAAACATAATTTTTTGAACATTAGTCAATTATGTGACAAAGGATTTAAAGTATGTTTTGATTTAAATAAATGTGAAGTAATAGATATAGGTACAAACAAAGTCTCATTTATACGAAAAAGATTGAAAAATATGTATGTTGTATTTCTTGAGGATCTTGAAATGAATTGTGAAATATGTTTGGTTGCTAATGTTGAAAATGATAGCTTGTTATGGCATAGGAGATTAGGACATGCAAGCTTGCATACTATGTCAAAGTTGATTAGAAAGAACTTAGTTGTGGGACTGTCGAATCTAAAATTTGAAAATGATAGAATATGTGACGCTTGCCAACTAGGAAAACAAGTTAGAACATCCTTTAAAACTAAGAAAATTGTATCAATATCTAGACCTCTTAAATTGTTGCACATTGATCTATTTGGTTTAATAATTATAACTAGTCTAAGTGGAAAATCTTATGGCTTTGTAATAGTTGGTGACTATTCTAGGTACACTTAGGTTTATTTTCTTGCTCATAAGAATGATGCTTTACCATCATTTATAAGTCATTGTAGGAGAGTTGAGAATGAAAAAGGACTAGCCATAGTTAGTATTAGGAGTGATCATGGAGGAGAATTTGAAAGTGATGAATTTGAGAAATTTTGCAATGAAAAGGGGTTGGATCATAATTTTTCTACACCTAGAACACCCCAGCAAAATGGAATTGTAGAGAAGAAA
Source organism: Theobroma grandiflorum (assembly GCA_036013995.1). NCBI lineage: Eukaryota > Viridiplantae > Streptophyta > Magnoliopsida > Malvales > Malvaceae > Theobroma > Theobroma grandiflorum. Next base: position 16,404,763 of record CP142126.1, read on the forward strand.
AATCGAACCTTAAAAGAAATGGATAGAACTATGCTATGTGAAAATAAACTACCAAAATATTTTTAAGCTAGGGTAATGAACACGACAGCTTATATCCTCAATAGAGTATCAATTAGAGCCATGATATCAAAGACCCCTTATGAACTATACAAGGGTAGGAAACTAAACATTTCTCACCTTAGAAGCTTTGGTTGCAAATGCTTTGTTTTGAATAATGGAAAATATTCACTAGGAAAGTTTGATGCAAAAAGTGATAAGGCTATATTTTTAGGATATGCATTGAACTCAAAGGCTTATAAAGTTTTTAACAAAAGGACATTGAGTGTTGAAGAATCAGTCCATGTAGTTTTTGATAAACCCATTACCATACAAAAGGAAATTCATGATGATGATGATGATATGGAGAACTTAGAAAAGCAAATGGTTGAAATGAGTTTAGAGAACAATAAGAATGATGAAGAAAGCTCACCTAGAAGAGAAAATGAAACTCCACCTCTAGAAAATTTACAAAGAATAGAAATTCAGCATGGTGATCTTCCAAGAAGTTGGAGATATGCAAAAGATCATCCGCAAAAACAAATAATAGGTGACATATCTTAAGGAGTTAATACTAGGAGAGCAACTAGAAAGACTTGTGAGTTTTCAACTTTCATTTCTCAAATTGAACCTAAAAATTTTGAGGAAGCTGAAAAAGAGGAAAACTAGATTTTGACCAACTTGACCAATTCAAGAGAAATTGTGTATGGTCATTGGTACCTAGACCTTCAAATTACCCAATTGTTTGAACAAAATGGGTGTTTAGAAACAAGGTAGATAAGTAAGGGAATGTGATTAGAAATAAAGCTAGGTTGGTAGCACAAGGATATAACCAAGAAGAAGGAATAGATTATGATGAAACCTTTGCACCCGTTGCTAAGATTGAAGCCATAAGGTTGTTGGTAGCTTTTGCATGCTTTATGAATTTTAAATTGTACCAAATGGATGTAAAAAATGCATTTTAAAATGGATTCATTCAAGAGGAAGTGTATGTAGAACAACCACTAGGTTTTGAAGACTTTGAAATACCAGATTTTGTGCTTAAAGTCCATAAAGCCTTGTATGGATTGAAACAAGCTCCTAGAGCTTGGTATGAAAGGCTTTCAAAATTTCTTGTTGAAGGAGATTATGTTAGGGGTAGTATTGATACAACATTGTTCATTAAAAGACATTCAAATGATTTAATTGTTGTTCAAATATATGTGGATGATATTATTTTTTATGCAACTAATGAAGTTTTGTGTAAGAAATTTGCTAAAGAAATGCAATGAGAGTTTGAAATGAGCATGATAGGAGAACTAAAATTTTTTTTGGGATTGCAAATCAAACAAAATAAAGAAGGGAGATTCATCAGCTAAGAAAAATACCTTCAAGACATGCTCAAAAGGTTTGACATGCTGAAGCTAAAGTCAATCCGCACACCAATGAGTCCAGCCACCAAGCTTGAATTAGATGAAAAAGGAAATGATGTTGATCAAAAGCTTTATAGAGGTATGATCGGTTCACTACTTTATTTAACAGCCAGCAGGCTTGATATTCAATTGAATGTATGTCTGTGTGCTCGTTTTCAATCTAGACCTAAAGAATCACACTTGACTACTATTAAAAGAATCTTTAGATACCTCATAGACACTCAAACATTAGGCATATGGTATTCTAGAGAGTCAACCTTTAGCTTAGTTGGATATTCGGATGCTGATTTTGCTAGTAGTAAAACAGATAGGAAAAACACTAGTGGAACCTGTCAATTTCTAAGTAGTATGCTTGTTTCATAGTCTAGCAAAAAGCAAAATTCAGTGGCTTTGTCTACAGTAGAAGCAGAATATGTATCCCTAGGTAGCTACTGTGCCCAAATTTTATGGATTAAACAACAACTGAAAGACTATGGGCTATCAATGCATAACACACCAATATATTGTGATAATACAAGTGCAATTAATATTTCAAAAAATCATGTGCAACATTCTAGGACTAAGTACATTGAGATTAAGCATCATTTTATTAGAGACCATGTAGTGAAAAGTGATATTAAGATTGAATTTATGAATACTTTGCATCAATTAACTGATATCTTACCAAACCTCTGAATGAAGATAGATTTTATGAAATTAGAAGGAATTTAGGGATAATTAATATGCAAGAATTATAAGAAAATTTTTGGCTCATACATAGAAAACAGAAGGCATTTAGTTGACTAAAGTGAATCTTAGTCAACTAAAAGCTTTTTGTTTCATTAAATAATAAGACTCAGTCAACTAATGCAAGGTAAAATAAAATAATGAAAATAGAATGTCTATCGGGTGACAAAACAAGAAAGAAAAACCGCCTAAGTAAATAACTAAGTGCAGAGGGAAATTTTCAAATTTTGAAAGAGAGAAGTTACTGATTATATTTAAGTAGGGGGAGGCAGATAGTTTTTTTAAGAAAATCTAAACTACCTCTAACCCATTTTCTCTAAAACTTCCCTTCTTTGAAACCAACACCCCTTCTTAAAACTGAAACTTTTTCTCTTCTCAAACGCCTGAAACTCTAAGTCAAAAATCTCTCAAACCAAAATGGCAAAGTCAGGACAATCCAAAGAATTTGCAGAAAAGAAAAAGGAGAAGCGACTTTTGGAGGAAAGTTCAAAAACTGAAATGCAGAAGAAGAAAAAAAAAAGATTCAGCACACTCTTGAAATCGAGGATACTGGAAAAACACAGACTAAGAAAAGTCACAAGACAGAGAAGAAGAAAGATAAGGGAAAATCGTCTAAGAAAGGTACTACTTATCTTCTAAATTCAGAAATCAAGCACATGAAAATAAGCTCATGAAAATTGAAAATGTCTCAATTACTTGTGGTAAATTCATAGACTGGGATAACTTCAATGAAACTGTCAAGCCCAGCCCAAAAATACTTGCCATGTCATACATGTAATGGACAACATGTTTGCATACTTGGAAAGCCCCGAAAAATTTTTAAGAGTCGACATTGTACTTAAAGGTACAACTAAGTCGATTTCTACCTCGAACTAGTTAAAATAGGGATTTTAAGGTGAAATTCAGAATTTCACAGTCCAGGAATAACTTAAAATGATTATTCGAAGTTCGATGGCTGATTTGGGGTCCATTTAAAATTTTTGAAATCCAAGGGTAAAATGGTAATTTTACCACCTGAGGACGAAATGGAAATTTTTAGAAAAGATTTTGATCACCGTTGACTAAGATTGATCATTTGGAGTATAATTTGAGGTTGAGAAGTGAAAAATTGTGATCTCGATATTTTTTGAAGCATAAGGGCAAAACAAAAATTTTACCGCCTCGGGGGTAAAATTGTAATTTTCATCACCCAACACTTGTCAAATGTCTGAATTTTACATGTTTTTAGTATGGATAATTATTGAATTTATGTGGTGGTGAATTAAAGGTTAAAAGATAAATAGTTAAAAAGTTGACCAATAACATGGTGACAAGTGTCAAGGTTGATTATTTTAATATTTTCCTTATAAAATCAGCTTAAAAACCAGCCTATTCTCTCCATAAGGGTCGGCCAAGCAAGAACACAAGAGGGAAAGAAAGAAAAGAAACCCTAGGAGGAAAAATTGAAGAGAAAGTGTGAGATTTCAAGTGATTTAACAAGTAAAGGTAAAAATTCTTGGTTTTTACTTGTGATCTACTTTCTCTATGATTTCTTTCTCATTTTCCATACTTAGAACTCATGTTTGCATGATGAACACATGTTGACCCATTTTGGAAAGAGAAGATTTGATGATTAAGTTAGATAGAAAACATGTTAATCTAGTGTTTTTATGCGTTTAGTGATATGTAGCATAAAAATCAAGCATGAAAAACACATTTTCTTCATGAATTCTATCAAGCCCACCCCAAAAATATTTGTCAGGTCATGTATGTGACTGATAGAGTGATGGTATATTTGAACAGTTGGGAAAGTATTCAAAACTCGGTATTATAACTAGAAATATGACTAAGATGATTTAAACCTCGAACAAGTTCAAATAAGGATTTTGAGAGTGAAATCTTCAATTTCACAATCTAGGGATTACTCAAAATAGTGATTCAGAGTTTGAGGTTCAGTCTGGAGTCAATCGAAAAAATTAACCGATAAGGGACAAAACAGTTATTTTGTCGTTTAAGGACAAAATGGAGATTTTCATAAAAGATTTTAATTACGTTCAACCAAGGTCAATTATTTGAAGTATAATATGATTTATTGGAGCATAAAATAAGGTTTGGTAGTGATAAATGTAATTTTTTGGTATTTTTGGAGCATAAGGGTAAAATAGTAATTTTATCACTAAATGACAAATCGAGGATTTTTGGAAAAAATTTTGACAACAATTGATTAAGATTAATTATTTAGATTATTTAGAACATAATTTGAGGATTCAACAGTGAAAATTTTTAATTTCCAGTACTTTTTGAAGTATATGGGCAAAATGATAATTTTACTACGAGAGGATCAAATTTAATTTTTTGAGAGAATTTATATCAAATTTGATAAATTGGAGTGTGGTATAAGTTTGAGGAGTGAATAATATGCCTTCTGGTAATTTTTCAATTTTTGGGGCAAAAATATAATTTTGTACTTTTTCTGAGGTAAAAGTGTAATTTTGTAAAATTACACCACCAAAATTTTTGGAATGGTCCAGAAACTTCAGGAAAGCTGAATGGATAAGTGTGGAAGCTGATGTTGAAATTTGGGAATAAATGAATGGCTAAAATTTAAGGAATTAATTAAATATTAAAAAAATGAATAAAATAATATTATTTTAATTTTCCTTTAAAAAGGCCAAAAAATTCATTAAATCAGCTTGTGAGGAACGGTTAGAACCAAGCAAGGAGAGGAAAGCTGAAACCAAGAACCCTAGCTGTAAAACCCGACCCTATAAATACATGTCATAACATACATGCAATGAACAACGTGTTTGTATGTTAGGAAAGTCTCAAAGAATAGCTAAAACCCAATATTGTACCAAATGGTACACTTAAGTTGATTTAACCTCGAATTAGTTCAAATAGGAATTTTAAGATGAAATTTAAAATTTCACAGTCCATGAATGACTTAAAATGATGTTTTGGAGTTCGAGGGTTAATTTGGGATGAATTTGAAAATTTTGATGTCTAGGGGCAAAATCGTCATTTTGCCACCCAAGATAATAAATTGACCATGGAGTGAAAATTTTGATCAATATTGACTATTTGGAGTATAATTTGATGATAGGAAGTGAAAAATTTCAATTCCGGCAGTTTTCGGAACATATGGGTAAAATGGTAATTTTGCCGCCCCAGGGGTAAAACCGTAATTTTCATCACTCAAAACTTGTCAAAATCTTAAGATTTATACATTTTTGGTATGAATAATCATGGTATTTCAAGTGGTGAAAAATTGCAGTTTAAAAGACGAAAATTTAAAAACGGGTCCCACGGGAATGTGACACATGGCACTTTTAATGATTTAATATTATTTTAATGAAAAATCAGCCCATTTAAACCCCTCAACAGGTGAGGCACGACCCTAAGGAGAAAATAAGAGAGAAAATAGAGAGGAAAGGAAGAAAAGAGAAAAACCAAAAGAAAAGTTTGAAATTCGACGAAGGATTCGCGGTTTTTGCCCGTTTTCGGGTCTAACGATAAGATTTTTCGATTTTGGCTTGGTTTCTACCTTTCCCATGCTTTTGTTTTCATTTTCCATGCTTCAAGGGAGAGATCACAAAATAGATCTAAGGGCTGGACGAAATTCAAGGGGGGAGATTTTGAATTTTCAAGTTTCGATTCTTAGCTAAATCGGTAGTTTCGGTTAGTTAGAGGTGTTTAGAAATTAAATTGGACTCGAAAGTATGGAATTTTCACAATACCCACCCTAGGCTGAATCTTCAATGCTATCCAATGGTGATGAATTGATTTTTATTCAAATGAATTGAAGGGAAAATGATGAAAAATGATTAATTGTGCTTGGAAAAACAAAGTAAAAAATTTACCGGGTGAATATCTCATTTTAACCGAATTTTTCAAGGAAGAAAGTGACTTGAATTTAGTGATTCCAGAGGGTTATAAGCTGGTATTTGATGGTTAAAAATGTTGGAGAGAGAATGGGACGATTTAGAGCAAAAATGGAGCGCGTTAGCAATTTATCGGGTAAAGTACCGAATATAGGCTAATACCGCGTTTAAGCTGTTTTAGGCCGTTGCATTTCATACCATGCATTAATATAGGATTTAAATCAATTATATAGTGATTTAGCATAAATGTGTTGAATTGTGTGATTTTTGTAATTTATTAAGGAGGTGAGACATCCGAAAAAGGCAAGGAGGTCATACTCGAGGAAACGTGATCGGGACGCTTTTTTTCAAAAGAATTGGATTTATATGACCAGTGAGTAAACTTATTATTATTGTAAACTATCTAGAGTTTCTTTTTAAATGTCAATTATGGATTTTATGCAAAGAAAATGACTGTAAAAAGAGAAATTTTACTGTATGCAAATAAGTAGATTTAAATGTGAATATGTGATTTTAGTTAAAAATTGAGTAGCTTGGAGGCCTTCACTTATGTTATAAATGACATTTTGATGAAATTGGCTTATGAGATTGTGAGTATATGTGGCTGTATTATAAACTGTATTGGGAATAAATGTAAGCTGTTTTACTATGCAAGCTGGGTAAATAAATAAAAACCACGTTATACTGTCGAAATTGTATTAAAATTGGTGGGTTTAGTCACTGCAGTGGCGGGTTTCTATGGACCGCCTATTAGAGGGGCACGGTAAACCCGATTATATAGTTACTCTGGTTGTAGAGGCGATGAGGGTAACTCCCGGGGTAGTGTTAGAGTTCACTTCACGTAGAATCCACACGTGAATGTGTATCTCAGCCAACGCCAAGGAATGGCTTGTTTTAAAAACTAAAACGTGTTTGATGTGTAACTATTTTGACAACCTTGGCGGACTCGGTTAGATGCCTCGGTCAAGGTATCCCCGAGGGCTAGTTTTGGCTTGAGCTATGATTTTAATAAAAGTTATAAGCCTTAACAATTGTTTTGATAAATTATAAATATTTCTTGATTTAAGAAATAAAATGAAACTTTATGAAATGGTTTGTAATAGCTATTTAAATTTGCCTCCATTTTACTTACCTTTAAATGTTTATGATAATGTTTGTTTACTCATTGGGATTGCAAAATCTCACCCACCTCCTGTCCAAACATTTCAGGCTTGTGGTAGCTTGTAGATATCAGATTTTGTCGAGGACTGCCGTAGATCGTCTTCCCACGACAGATAGTAGGTTTACTGCCATTGTCGTATTTGTGTAGTTATGGGCCCACCGGTCATTGTAATTATTATTGTACATTATGACTTTGTAATTTAATGTATGTATAAATTTATTTTACTTTCATGCTATGAAAATTACTTATACGCGTGTCTATAAAATTTATTTTATAAGAAAATAAAATATTTTTATCAATATTTTTAAATAGTAAAATGTTACTTTAAACCCTTGAAAAAGAAGGTTTCGGACTTCCGATTTCAAATCCGATTTCAGATTATGTATTCTGGATGCATAAACTATGGTTTTCCCAGATTTTAATATTTTCGTTGAAAAATGACCGAAATATCTTTGTGAGTCAAATTTTATATTTTGATTTATTTAAGCTAGAAATGAGTTGTAAACCCTCAAAAGGGGATGTTTGGAAAGAATTACTCACAGGGAAGGCTAGAAACTAGTACGTAAGCTTTACGGGGTTTCGGTTGGCATTTCGGATAATGAGTGTCAATTGGTACGTCGTGGCGGTTGTCAAGGGCCCGAGGGAAGTTCCGGGTCGTGACACTAGCTGAAAATTTAAGGGGAAAACAAGGAAAATCCAAGAATCAAGCTAGAAAAAGGTAAATTTCATTAATTTTCCTTGTGATTTTCACTACCCAAGCCTTATTTTTCCATTTTCATGCACAAATAAAATATGGGTATTGCTGCACCTTGCTGGCTGAATATTTTTGGGTGGATTTGATGCTTGAATATGGTAATTTTTAGGTTAAATGGATGTTATTAGTTAAGTAATAGTGATAGATTTCAAGAAAACACATTTTTACATGTTAGAAACCCAATTTAACCAAATTTTTGGAGACTTTTTGGTGGCTGAAAATGCAGTAAATGGATATGGCTGAATGGCAATTTTGGTAAATTTGATGAATAGTAAAAGTAGGAATTAATTAAGAATTTTTAAAATAAAATTTAGAATTTTTACCCACTAAGGGTAAAATCATAATTTTTCATTCTCAGAGCGGAAAATTGACCTGTAGTTGCTACCATTGGGTAATTGGAATATAATCAAACAATTAGAAACTAAAACGGGTCAAATCAGAGTTAAAATGAGGATTTTAGCAATTTAGACGTGAGTAGGTGATTAGGCTAAATACTGTATTTAGACGGTTATTTAGATAGTTTGTAGGACATTTCATGCATTTAGAGCCTGAAAGAAATTATGATGAATTGACACAATTTATTGAATTTGTGTTATGGATTAGAGATAGGTGGTGAGTAATCTGATTCGGGTAAGAGATTGCACCCGAGGACGGAGGATAAGAGTGTTTCTAGTCCTAGAACAGTGAGTAAACTTATTATCGTCTTTATTATCTAGAGTAGATTTTATTAAATTTGAGGATTTTATGAAAAATCATTTTATTTGGTAAATTGCTTATTTTATGAGAAAATTATGAAATTTATGAAATAAATTGGATTTATAAAATAAATTAAATTTTTATAAATTGATTTGAAAAATTGAATAATTGATTTTGAAACTAGAGTAATTTGAGACTACGTGTGTTACTGTAAGGTTTGATTTGATTCAATTGGCTTATGGTATTATGACATGATTGACTGACTTGTTAATTACACTGAAAAATGTGAATTTGTATGTTTTACTCTGATAAATTACTTAGTGATAAAATTGCTAAATCATGCCATTGATATTTTATTGAATTAGTGGATTACTAAATGGTTGCTGTAGTGACGGGTTCTACGGACTAGCCTATTAGAGGGGCACAGAATCCAGGCACATATGTATATGTATTTATACCTCGGTCGAAAGGCGAGTAGGGTAACTCCCGAGGCAACCATTGGAGTTCTCTTCACGCTAAACCACCACGTGAAGGCGAACTCAGCCAACGCCAAGGAACGACTATATTTTCAAATGTAAAAATGTGTTTCATGCATATATGAAACTTTTATAACCTTGGCGGACTCGGTCAGACTTTGATGACGATCACGTGTCCTCGAGTATGAGATTTGGCTTCAGCCTAGTTTTATGAAAGAAAATCATAAGCCTATTTAACTGTTTGAACAAAATAAAATTTCTTATTCGGGATGGGAAAAATCTTTATGTTATGAAACTTACGGGGATGAAAATATTTTATTTGTCTCATTTTACTCGCCTTTAGATGGTTTAGATGGTATCTGCTTACTCACTGGGATTATATAATCTCACCCTTCTTCCTATCCGTATTTCAGGCTCAAGATAGACTGTGGATAATCGATCACAACAAGAAATAAATTCAGAGTTACATCCTTAGAAAGTAAAGGCATATAGACTTATACCTTCCTGAACAGTTGGGGCCCCACATGTCATTGTAAAAGTAATTTTATACCTTGGTTATTTGCATTTTAATAGGTATGAATATATTCAACTTTTACGCTATAAAAATTATTTATAGATGTTTTTATAAATATTATTTTATAAGAAAATTGAGTATTTTATTGAATGATTTTTATTATATTCAAACATTCAAAATTTCGCTTCAAACTAATGTTTTAAACATTTAAATTTATTTTCAATTGTAAATTACGTTTATTCTATTTATATTTAATGATTTTATCGATTGTGAAATTTTTAGACAAAAAGGACGAAAATGCCCCTGTGAGCCAAAAAACTATATTTTAATGTTTTGGTTTGGAAATGTTTTAGATTTCTTTAAAATATGATGTTTAAGGATTATTGCTCACCGGGGAGATGCGAAAGCTGATACAAAAGCCTTGCGAGGTTTCGGTAGGTGTTTGGGGTATGAATACCTATGGAGATTTCGAGACGGTTGTCGTGGGCTAGACGGGGAGTTCCGGGTCGTGGCAAATTCATCAAAGGCCGAATATGTGGAGTGAGGAATTGATGATGAATTTGAATGGATTACATGGAATTCAAGTGTTTTTGGATGTTTAATGATGTGTGGAATGAAATGCAAGCAAGAAAAATTTATGTTCCTACATAACCATTATAGGTTGAATTTTCTATATAAATTATTGGTGATGAGATTGATTTAAATTCAAGTGATTTGATTAGGAAATAATGATTGATGGTGTGGAAATTAATGGTTTATGGTGTAAGAATTTAGTTTGAAAAATTCTAGTGTTAGTGAACCACCATGACCGAATATATTAAAAATGGAATGTGAGGGTAATTTTGCCACATTTCATGATAATTGGCTAGTGTTTGATAAATTGGAGTATTGGAAGAAAAATGGAATTGATTTGAGTGAAATTGGATGTATTGGCCAATTAATAGGATGAAAAATCAAATGAGGCCGATATCGATTTATTTAGGTACGCAATAGAATTTAGAAAGGGCATCATATTCAAATAGTTACCTGAGTAGTGTGCATCCCATTTCATGCATATAGATAAGAGCCTGAAATAGTTTATAATGATTTAATCCAAATTATTGAATTTCATGTCATTTATTATGGATAGGTGGTGAGCCATCTGATATGGGTAAGAGACAGTATCTGAGAATTGAGAATAAGAGTATTTCGGACTCCTAGTACTGTGAGTAATCTTACTATCATCATAATTATCTAAAATAGGTTTTTATCCGATTTTGTGATTTTCTGGAAAAAATGATTTTAAAGGGTGAATTGCTTTGTTTTATAAGCAAAGTGTGAATTTATAAAATAAAATGAATTTTACGAATTTTTCAAAAATTAAATGATGATTTTGGAAAATAGAGTAATTGGAGATTGTTTGTTTGTTGTGTTATAAATTGTGTTTAAATTGAATGACTTATAGCAATATGTGAGCACGATTGGCTAAACTGGTTTGTATTGAAATTATATGTATTGTGTACTCAGCCTTGAGAGGCTGGATTTGAAATGGTTAAAAGTGTTCCTTTCGGGGAAAGTTTAAAAAGATCTGGAGTTCAAAACTTGGCGAGAAAGTTTTGCGGGACCTATGGTGTTACCAATAAGTCCAAAAAGTCAAGTGATGGGGACCCAGACTTAGCAAAAATTGCCATATCATGTAGTTGGAATTTTTATGAATCTGGTGGTAGATAAAATAATCTCTGCAGTGGAAGGTTCTGTGGGCTATCCTATGAGAGGGGGCATAGAATTAGGTATATCTTACCTCGATCGGAGAGCTGTGTAGAGGGTATCTCCAGAGGTAAAGATTTGAGTGCACTTCACGTGAACCACCACGTGAGAGTGAGATTCAGCCAATGCCAAGAAATGGCTATGTTTTCAGATGTAAAGATGTGTTCATGTGTATATGACACTTAATAGCCTTAGCGGTCTCGGTCAGATGCCTCGACCTGGCTATCTCCGAGAATAATTTTGGCAGAAGCCAAGTTTTTAAGAGATTCATAAGCCATATTAATTATTCTAGTAAAATGAATCTATTTTACTCGATTAAAATGAGTTGAGATAGAACTAATTTGAATTTGTCTCCATTTACTCGACTTTAGATTATTTTTAATGATATCTGTTTACTCACTGGGATTTTATAATCTCACCACCCTCCTTTCCTCACATTTCAGGTTCAGGATAGATTGTGGATAGTCAATTACGTCGAGAAATAATCTCAGAGTTGCATCTTTAGAAAGCAAAGTATATGGACTTATACCTTCTTGGTCATCTGGGGGCCCACGTGTCATTGTAAACGTAATTGCATACTCTGATTAGCCATATTACAGTATGTATGATTTTATTTTGCTTTTATGCTATAAAAATTATTTACCGATACTTCTATAAATATTGTTTTATAAGAAAATTGAATATTTTAATAAATATTTTGATTTTATTTTAATACTTATGATTTCGTCTCAAATGGACGTTTTCAACAGCAAAACATATTTATAATTATGAAATACGTGTTTTCTACTTATGTACTACATTTTTAGTCGAATTCAAAATTTTTGAAGAAAAATTATCAAAATGCCCTTGTGAGGCGAATATTGTTTTTCTACTATTTTAAGTTGGAAGAAAGTTAAAATCCTTTAAACATGATGTTTAGTGATGATTACTCACGAGGGAGATGAGAAAAATGATACTAAAGCCTCGCGGGGTTCCGATGGGCATTCCGGGCGACGAATGTCTATCGGGACGTCGCGGCGGTTGTCACGGGCTCGATGGGAGTTCAGGATCATGACAGAAACCCCAGAAATTCAGACAAGTTTGTCAAACTACTTTGAGGAATTAAAACTAAAAGAGTTCAACATTTTTTAGAATTGGTCTTATAGTGCAAGTTTAGTGAAAGAGTTTTATTCAAGTATAACATAGACAAAGATGAACTTGAGGACTCTGTTGACCACATTGATCATGGTCTGAATGCTTTTGTGAATGGTATGGAATTTACTGTAACTACAGAGGATTTGGGAAATTTGCTTAAGATTGAATGTAAAGAAGAGGAGTTTGAGTTTCCAGAGAATTACAACCCATCATCCTTATGAGAAGTGATTACTGGAAATAAAGAAAAATATTCATCCAAGAGTAGTGCTGGCTTAATCACAAGTCCACAAATAAGAATACTGCACTAATTTATTGCTTCTAATGTTCATGGTGAAAGTGGCAGTTTAAGCTATATTAGTCTTCAAGACTTATGGTTGATGGAGCATGCCTTTAATGGCACGCCACTCAATGTTGGTCAGTATATGATTGAAAGAATGACGAATGCTTGCAAAGGGGACTATGTAGACTTGCCCTATGGGAATGTCATTACTTCTGTGGTGAAAAAGAAGGAAATATGGGTAAAAAGATATGAAATGGACATGGTGAAGAGCAGAGACCAGGTTATCTATTTTGGTAGCCTATGAAAAATGGAATATAAGTTAGAAGGAGAAGCATTTGTTAAGACACCCAAGGTCTCAGCAATTCCAGCTCAACTAGAATCAAACCCTTCCCAATTCTCTAGTGAAGTGATTTTCAACCTACTGATACGAATAGATGGAAAGCTCATTGATTAAGGAGCAAGAATCTAGAAAATTGAAGAAAAGTTAACCGAGATGGAGAGCAAAATGAAATAAAAATCAACAATGCCCTATGAACCTGTTACTGCAAATACCTTTGCCCCTCCAAGCATTGCACCAGGGAGACAAGGTGCTAAAGGCTCTGCCTTCCAAGTAGAAGGGTCTACTATTCATGATGCAAGTCTTATGCTTCAGGCTGAAGGCTCAGCTTATCAAATTGCCAGCCTTGCTCTCCAAACAGAGGACCCTGAACTAGGGGTTGATTAGCCATAAAAATCCCCTTCACCAAAACCACAAACCAAAGATGCATCTGACTAAGGCATTGAGGTACTTGGTTTTCTTAATGAAAGTCCACTCTTTAAGCCCCAGCCTCAACAAGAACTCTAACAAGCATCCCTTTCCCATCCTGTAGATGTTTCAATCATGGGACTCTTCCACCAAATGGTTAGGGAAAAGTAGGCAGAAAAGAAAACAGCTAAAGCACAAGCTCAAAAATCAGTGTCTACTGAACTAGCCCACACAGCAAAAGAAAAATCAGTTAAAGGAACAAGCCACTGCAGCTCCACAAATAAAGTCAAAACCACCTGCCAAGGGCAAGAAAACAATGACCACAAAAATAACATTTCTCAAAAGAAGAAAGTCCTCCAGATTGGCAAAAAAGACTAAGCCAAAAACTGTTTCTTCTCCTCAAGAACCATTAAAGGTTTTTGACAAGTCTTCCCCTGAATCATCCCAAAAAAAATCCCCATGTGAACCCTTTCCCGTACCTCTAAATCCTATGTATGGAAATGAATCCATTCCTTCTGCCTCCTCAGAAGATTGAAGTCTCATTCATTTGATGCTAACAAAAAGGGGGAGAAGTAAAAGATAGGAGAAAAAAATAATAACAAAAAAAATTTTTTTATGGAAGAGGAACCAGCGAAACAAACAAAAAAAAAATGTTAGGGTCGAGGTACTAGAATTTAGGGAAAAAATGAAGTAGAATTGAACCAGGGGTAATTTAGGAATATTAATTGCTACTTTTTGTTTTCTTGCTGATTCTGCCCTACAAGACAACTAAACACTTAGATTTAATCTTGTTGTTTATGTTTTTGTATGGAAAATTGGATATTGACATGTTTATATCATTTGGCTGGTAATGATTGAATATCTGATGATGTTATGGCATTTTAACTACTGCTGTTAATAATTTGGTACTATACTGATATTGGGATAATATGCTGATGACTGGTTTTATTATGACATTGTGACTGTGAATTCATATGGATGCTATCTATAGTATATCTGTTGAATGATGAATGGTATAGACAAAATCTGGCAACAATACACTATTGACAACTGGTGAAACTTTGATGATAATCTGTCAACATTCACCTACTATAAATCACTTTATATTTCTAGATATATATATATATATATATATACTCTAAATGTGCGGTGTCATTTTCCATATGACATAAATAAAATTTGCTAAAGTGAATAAGCAAATTAAGCACACATTAAGGAGGAACACACACTTAGGGGGAGCAATCTTCATTTTCTGCAGAATAAAAAGGTTAAAAGGACACTGTGCAATTAATCAAGGAATGCTTTGTCATCATGAAAAAAGAAAAGATTGTTGGCTCCATTAGTTTTTGATGATAATAAAACATTCCCACTCATTTGTGTCAAATATTTTTACTTGAGTGTGCAGGACAAAAATATGCATGCAAATAATAAATCAATCCTTCAAAAGAATATATCAAAAATCACATGATTAAGGAAACATGATTGATTAATAAAAAAGAAAACTCTTTAGTTGAATAATGAAGAATGTTAGTTAGCTAAAATTCAAATTGGAGAAATGGCAAGCTGAAGAGTATTGAGAAACAGAATCAACTTAGTCGACCAAGAAACGAGTTAGTTGACTAAGAAGCTACTGCCAGAAATCTAGACTTCAAGATAGAACCAACTTCGTCGACCAAGAAATAAGTTAGTCGACTAAATGCTCTCTGCTAGAATCTACGATCAGAAGACAGAACCAACTTAGTTGACCAAGAAAGAAGTTACTCGACTAAGAGCTCTCTGTTTGCAATTTGAACCAGAGTACTAAAAGATAGATTAACGACTAGAACCAACTCTCAACTATTTCCAATGGTCATAAACTGCCAAACTGCCATCAGAGTTGTTTCTCCAAGTATAAAAGGGTCTTCTAATGGTTAGAAATCAGTTTTTGAGAAGTTTTGAGAGAATTGAATACTTCCAAGTCACATAAAGCTGAAAAACCAGAAAATCTTCTCTACACCTTACGACACTTAAATGTCTATCTTTTATAACTGTGATCTGCACTCAACCTTGTACCTTTTAGATCAACCTTGTGATCATAGATACTTTCTTTTTACTTCTCTTTTTATAAATTTAGAGTGAGTGAGTCACTCTAAAGTTTATTTCAAGTTAGGATTGCTTGAATGTGTTAAGGTTCTAACTTAGCCTTGAAAAGTTAGGTGCTTGGGTTTTAGTTGAGCTCGTGAAAAACTATTGTGAAAGGTTTTGGCTGAGCATGGTAAAAGCCATTGTAAAGCTTGGTGAAAGCTTGTGAATTTCACCAGTTCATAATGGAATGGTTGGAAAATCCTTGGTTGGATAATCAAGGTAGTAGATGTAGGTTTTAGATCGAACCACTCTAAATACATGCGCATTGTTTTCTCTATTTTTATTTTCTTTATTCTCTAAATTAGTTTTGCACCTTGTCAAGAGCTGATTTGTGCTATTCACCTCCTTTTAGCATATATAATTAGGACCAACAATTTTGGTTGTGCTTTCTACTGCTAACTTATAATGAAGTAAAGAGCAAGCCAATCACTAACAAGTAATATTATTTTTAGTACAATAATGAATACTAACACTCAAACATAGATTTTTAATAAATGTCTAAATCGCATCCGTGGTTAGCACTTAAACTTTACCCAATAATTATACTAATTTTTTTTTGAGTAAAGAAGGAATTGTAATGAATTGACTAACAATTTACAAAGATGGCTCGTAAGATTGTTATGTTACCCATAGAATTTGGGTTTACTTTTTTGTGTAAGTAATTCCATTCCAATAAAGAGCAATATAATCTTTTCATAAACTATGGTTTTAATCACACTCATTTATTTGGCATAATTATTCTATCTCTCTTTCCCTCTCTTGTTTGGCTCTTAAAAATGTGAATGAAGGGTTTTGTATAGTTAACAGTTAGTACTATACAAATAAGATTACCCTTCCATCCTATTTTTATTACAAACAGAAGGGTGAGCATCGGTTGGTTTCAGTTTCGAAAGAAACCAAAATCACCAAAATCGACATTTCCTTATGATAGATCAAAATTGACCGGTCGTAAGAAAAAATCGACCTTGGTTTCGATTGGTTAGAGGTTGCGTTGGGCTTGGCTTGTAACACCCCACTTATAAAATATATATATATATATATATATATAACAATAAAAAAAAAGAGGGACAAGGCCACATGGGCAGCCGCCCATGTGGTCAATTGAAGCTTTGAAAGAGTTGAAAGTGGGGGAGGCCGGATAGAGAGCTGAAAAAGGGAAGAAAGAGAAGAAAGATAAGACAAAAAGGGAAGAAAGAGAGCTGAAAAAAAAAAAAGAAGAAGAACAAAAGGGTCGGCTGTGAGTGAGAAAAAGAAAAGAAAATCAAAGAAGAAAAAGGGAGAGAAAGAGGTGGAAGAGAGGAAGGAAGGAGGCCACGATTTTGAATGTTGATTGAAGGGGAAAAAGTATAGAATTTTAGTCAGTTTTTGGAGGAAAAAAAGGTGAGTTTTGGTGTTGAAAATTTAGTAATTTCATTGCTAAAATTGGAGCTTTTCTTGCTGTTGTTTTGAGAGCTTCACGGTGCAACTTTGAGTGCAGAAACTTTGAGTTTTGATGGCTGATTTTTGACGCAGAAAAGTGCAGAATCTTGGGTGGTTGTTTGCTGATTTTTTGGGCAGAAATGGAGCTGGAAATTAAGCTAGAAACCAGCTGGTTTGGGGGCTGAAAAGTGTTGCTCAAATGGTGAGAAAGAGAGAAGGAAAAAGATGGCCAACGGTGGTGGAGAGGAGGAACCACCACCGGTGGTGAAGGAGGAGGCCACGGTGGAGGGAAGCCATGGGCTGGGAAGAATAAAGGAAGAAAAAAATGTGGAAGAGAGAAAAAGAAAAGAGAAAAAAAAAGAAGAAATGGGAAAAAAATATAGAAA
Source organism: Theobroma grandiflorum (assembly GCA_036013995.1). Lineage (NCBI taxonomy): Eukaryota > Viridiplantae > Streptophyta > Magnoliopsida > Malvales > Malvaceae > Theobroma > Theobroma grandiflorum. The sequence continues at coordinate 16,422,233 of CP142126.1, forward strand.
ATGAAAAAAATGCAAGAATAGGAAAATAAAAATGGGCCAAATGAGAAATAAATTGGGCAAGGCCCAATAAGAAAAAAAATAAATGGGCATGGCCTAATGGTAATTAAATGGGCAAGGCCCAATAGAAAGATGAAATTGGGCAAGGCCCAAGTAGAAAAACAAATTGGGCTTGGCCTAATAGGAAAATTGAAGAGGTTCTCGGATAAGGTTCAATAGCTATGAGGGATAGAAAAGGCTCAATAGCACGTTTGTCGAGAAGACGTACTGAACGAGACACACGACCGAGAAATAGAAATAAATACATACGCGTACAATAATAGTGATGTAATATCTCGCTATTTCGAGGTGAGTAGGGGGTGTCAATTTGAAAATTTTCGTAATTATATATGTATGTATATGCATGAATTATATTACGTACAAATTGTGGAAAGCATGAGTTGGTAGATTTTTAGGAAATTTGTGAATGTTGCGAATTTCAAATGTGTTTTGAATATATATGTATAAAGTATACGTAAAGTGTTTTAAACCGGGAAACAAGCTTTTTCAATAGGATTTATATTCAAAATTGTGCCTTATACTTGTGTAGTGTGCATCTATGATTATGATGCCTGGTTACCATGTGAAGTATTTCAAAATTCATGCACCAAATTTTATTTATGAAAATGACAATTGATTTCATTATATTTTCTGTCAAATGTTTTGAGAATAATTTGGAATGAGACTTTCAAGACATAAAATAATTTCTAAAGTGATTTTATTTAATCGAGAGATTCGAGAGTAGGCTGGATGTCACATCGGTTAAGTGTGACCCTCGTGCACGAGTGAGCTCTAGCTAGAGACATTTTCAGGTCACCGACCGGCTGTTAGACATGGCTGGGGCCATGGTCTGTGATATACGTGGCAAAGCCACAGATGATTTACGCGGTTACAACCGCTTGATATCTCCGATGTCGGCCAACATCGTTGAGATTGCCATGGAATTATATGGGGATCCGGTGGAAGCGATGCTCCCGGATGATATTACGTGGCAGAGGGACCACGAGTTTTTATCTTATTTCCTACTCGAGAGTAAAGTCTCTTTGGATTTTCGAATTATATTTTTCCGTGCATGGTGAGAGTTAAAAAGTTTTCAACAACTCCCTGTTTACGAAATGATTTGACTTAACGCCTCATTCAAGAGGTGACTTGTTGATTCTTCTGAGTTTTCAGACTCATATTTCGTGTATGGTGAAAATGAATTTAAAATGGCTTTTCCACAGCTCTCCATTTTTATGAAAAAATGAATTTTAACTCCTCGAGTACGAGGCGATTTGTGGTTTACGTATATATTTGACAAATATATTATTTTACGAGAGCTTGCCTGATTTAAGGAAATTGATTTGAATAAATTATTCTAAATGATTTCTGCATGAAATTATTATTCACACTAGATTTGGCACGTATTTATCTATATACCTTTGGTTTGGTTATATCATAAACGAATTCTTGATATTTTCTTTATATATAAGGCACAAATATCCGTTTGAAATAAATTGTTTTATCATCCGGTAATTTGATATTCAAATGATCAGCTATTTGCTTGTTTCCCATCTACGCCCTACTCGCTGAGCCGATGATCACTGAGTCTGTGAGACTCACACCCCTCTTATTTCTCCTTTTGCAGATAGGGATCGACCTAGCGCGTAACTATTGGCGTATTCAGTCTACTGCGAATAGGTAAAGGCATCTCTTAGCCCGCTTCGAGTCACTCCGCTGTCTAGAGTTCATTCACATGAAATTTCTACATATTATTATGCATTGTTGAAAACTTTGTATTTTAAATTTAATTACTATTATTGGAAACGGAATACCAATAGGGTATTATTATTATTATTATTAATTATTTACATACGTGTTAGCATATTTAATAAATGTCTCAGAAAAATTTACAAAGGCTTGTTCGAGACTTGGCGGGATCTCCCGGAGGTCTCGGACGCCGGTAGCAATCGGGGATGGGTCGTTACATGGCTTAGGCTTGGGCTTGGGCTTAAATGGCCCAAAAAAAATAGTGTTTTGCTTATTGGTGAATGAACTGAATTTTCAAAAAAGGAAATCTTTATTAAAAAACAAAATATGATGTCAAAATATTAATATATGATTTCAGTAATTGATTATGATAAAGAGCTAGAAGAATCAAATAAAAAAAATTAAAAATAACTATTAATAAAACAAATTAATATAATAATATAGTCATTAAATTAATAGATAGTTGTTTTTATGTTTCTTTAAGCTAACAATTAAAAATTTCTTTAAGCTATAGTTTATTCATAAAGAGGGAAAGCAAGAATTGGGATAGAAGAAAGACAACTCTCCCTAAACCAAAAATAACAAGAAACAAACAAAAAAAAAGTCTTTTTATCAAAAAAATCACCTTGGACATACCAAAATTCTACAAAAATAGCCCCCAAGGCCAACACAGAGGTTAGTAAAACCTCAAACAACAACAATGACACTATGACAAGAGAAAACAAAACAGCTAGAGAACAAACCATAAAACAATCACAACAATCAAAAAACAAAGAAATAGACCTTGAAGATGACAGCAAGAGACGATTGGCAAAGATGACGACGATGGAAGGAGATCAAAATGGTAGCAAGTGGTCGGCAACGGCAATTTATGAGGACTAATTTGAAGATAAAGTGAAGGATTAGGGAAAAAGGTTTTTAAGGTTTCAAAGGGGGGGCTGATTTAATGAGAAAAAATTTTAAAATCGGGGAGGGCAAAGAAGAAAAAAAGAGGGATTAATGAGGATAAAAACGAAATTTCACCTCCCCTTTGATTTTTTGGTAAGCTCGGGTGGGGAGGAAGTTTCCTTGACGACCGAACTATCTAAACCTATTAATCGGCGGTTAAAATGCCACCACAACCAATGTCAAAAAATCGAGTCAATTGTGGCCACCAACGTCAGTTCTGGTCGGTTGCACAGTTGTAATCGACCAGTTGCTAACTCTTGACAGACAATCTTAATTTTCTTTAATTTCTTATCTTTTGAAAGATTAATATTTTATTAAATTAACTTTTTTATTTCAAAAGAGAGTCACCTATCTCACTCTTATATATTCATTTACTTTAACTTATTTGTTGAAAAGAAAAAGAGACAAAGGGAGAAAAGAAAAATATCATTCCAAAAGAAGCATGAGCTCAGCTTAAGCCTAAGGCTGGAAGCATGCACATTTCTTTTACTTACTAAAAAAGGAAAAAATGAAAAAGAAAACAAAAATAGGTCCTCTCTCAGAGGTAGGAGCAATGTGTTTGTTCATTTGTTTTGAGAAAGAATGAAAAGGACTCATTTTTTTCATTTGTTTTGTTTTTGAATGACAGTAATGCAAAAAAAAAAATGTGATATCTTTGAACCATTTTTGATTCTTTCTCTTTGTACATTTTCATGCAAAAGAAAAAAAAAAGGTTTAATGCCATTTCCTTCTTTCGTTAAAATCAAGGATAACGGTATAAGATCATCCTCATCAATCAGAGCTGGTTTTAGAGTAAAGCCACCAAAACAGTTTTGGTCTCAAATTTTTATAAGTCTTATAATTTTATAATAATAATAATAATATAATTAATTATATTAAAAATATATAATAATTAAAATAATTAATAAAATATCCATTTATTCTCTCATGTCTAATAAAGATATATTTTTCGTCAGTTCCACATCCCTATTAATTCTCAATTATTTAATTAATATCTTATTAAAAATATGTAAAAGCTAAAATAATTAAAAAATAACTTATTTTCTCACTTTCTTAATTATGCATCTAATAAATATAAATTTTTATCACTTCCCAATTTCAACAATGCTATTAATTCTCAACTATATTTTCTATTCCCAATCAACTAACGATAATATATATTTAATGATCTCCAATCCTTATTTTTTTCAATTATTATTTTTTTCAATTTATAAAATCCATTTATAAATTTTCTTTCTTCTTTTATTCTTTCTTCATTGACTTCAATAAAAAAGAGACTTCATTTTCTTAATTTTAATAAAAAAATACCTCATTTGAATATTTAACTTTAGGCTTTGAAAATTATTGAGTCGCTATTGTCATCTACGACTCGTTCAGCTGATATATTTTTCTTGTCATAAGCTTCAATAGGCCAACAAACTGACAACTGATTTTAGCTTGTTTTCTTAAGGCCTTCTAGGGATAGTTGTTTTCTTGATTTAGGTCAGTAACAGTAATTCATTGTATTGTTTAGAACTAGTTTTCAGTAACCAAATTTTTTTTCTTCCCTAAAAGTGCTTAATTACAATAGTTTCTAATTGGTCAAATTCTATAAAAATTATGTATTTAATTCTTATCATTTGTGTAAAATGAATTCTTTTACTTTTTTAATTTATTAATTTTAGTTCAAATCTTAATAATGTTAAATTTTCATCTTTAAGTATGCTGACATGATGTTTTAACTAAGTTGACATGACATTAATTGAAATGATATAGTATTTTCTTGTTAATATAGCATTGACTGTGTTAATGTGATATTGATTGGACTGACAATAGTTTATACTAACATGGCATTTGTTAACGTAGTTAGAAAATGTTGACATGGCATTTGCTGACATCAGTACCAATGGATAAAAGAAAACTTTGATTTGACCAATTACAAAATAGAAAAAAGTGATGTTTCAAGTGTAGAACAAGTGTCCCAATGGTTTCTGTTTAGGGATGTCAACGGGTACCCTATTATAGGGTACCCGCGGGTATCCGACCCGTTTATATAGGGTTAGGGTATTTATAAACGGGTTCGGGTAGGGTTAGGGTAGTGATTTCACTACTCGAATTTTAATAGGGTAGGGTTAGGGTACCACCTCTTGGGTACTCGTTACCCGAACCCGATTACTATTTATAAATATTTTATTATTATTTTAATAATTAAATTAAAAATTTATAATGTTTACCAACTTTACAAGTAAATTTTTTTGTTAAAAACTAACAAATATATGAAAAGTATGATTACTTTAATTATTAATGTGATGCCATTAATATATTTAAATTAAAAAATTATTATATTGTTATTTATGTTTAAGTATGATTACTTTAATTATTAATATGATGACATTAATACTTTTATGAATGCGTGTGTGTATATATTATGTATTTTAAATATAAATATATTTACTTTTTATTTTATTTTAATATTGTAAAAGTTATAACTCATAAAATTATTAATTACAATATATATATGTTTATTTATATAAACATATAACATATAAATCTAAAGGTAAGTTATAAGATTAGAAAAGTTAATTAGGTAATTGGATTCCCATGAAGAAAATTTTAATAATTTTTTTATTTAATCAGGTATTTAAACGGGTTAGGGTAATTATAGAGTAATGGGAATGTATTAGGGTTAGGGTTAGGGTAGTAATTTTAAAATTAAACGGGTAATTAATAGGGTTAGGGTAATTGATTTTTATAAGGTTAGGGTTCGGGTACCTCGAAATTATAGGGTACCCGACCCGTTGACATCCCTATTTCTGTTAATCTTTTATTTTTCCATTAGTTTTTAAGAAACCAATCCATGACTTGAAAAGAAGGGTAAAATATAAAAATCCCTTCAATATATCTCTAAGGTACACTTTGATGCTTTTTGATTCAAATACATGGTTACGCCCTTTGACTATTTATTGTCATTAGTCAATAGTTATTTACAAATATAAAAAATAGTAATTACCCTCAAATAATTAAAAAATAAAATACAAAAAATAATATAATCTAATTTAATTAAATAATAATAAAAATACTTTTTATTCAATATTTATCAACTTCAAAAATTAAAAAAAAAATTGTTGGTTCTTAACATATCTATGTCTAAATCTATTTCCCATTAAAGCTTTAGTCTTAGTTATCATTAGTTTTTAATTGGGTTTTCCTTTTTCATTTTCTTAAATAATTATTTACACTTTGAAGCAAGAAAAAAATGGTGTCTTTGTTGGCTCTCATTATAGGACCAAGTGTTTTTCTGAATCTTGGGTCAAGGAGAAAACTAAAAACCCAGTTCCTTGCTACACCTTTTTCATTTCATTTTCTCTCTTTTTAAGAACTCTTTAATCTTTATTGGGTACTTACTTCCCAGTTCCCCCACCATTGAAAAGAGTCCTTGAATTTCTTTTTCATTGTTTATTAAATTTGATTTTCATTTCTTACATCCGAATATTTGATTCATTAGTTAATGCATGACCCTTTTGCTTAAGAGTAAAATTCTAATCCTCTTTCTTTAATTATAAAAAAAAAAACCTTAATTTCTATTTCTTTATAATAGAATAAGATATAGCATTAATAATGTATAAATTTTTTAATTTTCTCCTTTTCTTCTTTTGTTTTCCTTCTTTTTATTAACCATCAAAGTGAGTGTTTTTTTTCTTTTTTTTATTCTGTACGCAAACAGTAAATTAATTGTAACTAGCCCAAAGTTTTGTATTTTAGTTAATGATCATTGCCAGTTGCTTTTGTACCCATTATCTTCTGGTTTTCAAGCTTCATAGCTACCCCAAAACACCATCTGTTAGGCCTTAGCTGTTGAAGGTTTTACCTTTTTCTTTCAAAGAACAAAGATATGATGATTTTGAGCTATGAGTTGTCTCTGTTGAAGGAAACTTGGGGTAGTAGTAGGCAAACGCACCTGTGTTTGCTGTTTTAGGTAAAAGAATCACGAACTTGAGCTCTAACACATGTTTTTGTTGAAATATTTTGGATGGAACATTCCACAAGATTTTGTTTTTATAATATTTTAGATTTTTATTTTTCATTTTAAAATTATGAACATTTTCGAATTATTAATAAAATAATTTTAAATATATTTTTTAAAATTTTCCTGTTCCATCATTATTTGTATTTTTTTAAGTTGATAAATTTTGAATAAGAAATATTTTTAATATTATTTAATTAAATTAGATCATGACTTTTTATATTTGTAAATAAGATTAACTAATGGTAATGAATAGTTAAAGGATCTATTGGTGCATTTTAAAATAAAAGGTGTTAAAGTGTATTTTAAAAATATCATGAAATATAACTTTGAAAAAGAATATCAGAGAGAAGTAATAGGAACGTAGGAAGATTTTTTATTTCATTTTTTATTTCAGTATATCAACCATCAACTACAATGCTTTTATTTATAGACACAAATAAATGAAGGAGAAATGAATTTACATAAATAGAAGGATAAACTTAGTATATTGAAATGTATATACACTAGATGAAATCAAGAGATAGGGATGTATCAATATAAATATATACATTGGATATGGAGCGATACATTGGATATTATAAAATACAATAGATATTTACATATATTCATAACAAAAAGTGTATTAAAAAGCAAGGTTTTTGTATTTTATTTTAAAAGGAGTTGAAGGAGAAATGAATTTTCATAATTAGAGGGATGAACTTAATATATAGAAATTTACATACATTGAATGAAATTAAGAGATAGGAATGTATCAATATAAATATGTACATTGGATATTATAAAATACAATGGATATTCACATATATTCGTAACAAAAAGTGTATTAAAAAGTGGGGTTTTTGTATTTTATTTTGAAAGGAGTTAGGTGGAGGTTTAGCCTATTGTATGCCATGCCAAGATTTTCTGATCCTGTTAACATAATTTTTTGTCAATTAGATCAATGCCACGTCAACATGATAAATATCATGTCAACACATAATCAATGTCACATTAATTAAAAAGTACTGTCACATTAATTAGAAAATTCCATATCATCCCAATCAATATAATGTCAACTTGATCAAAACACCACGTCAGTATATTTAATTATAAAAATTTAACGATGTTAAGGTTTGAATTGAAATTAATAAATTAAAAAAATAAAGAAATTCAATTTTTACAAATAATTATATATAGATAAAATTCATATCTATAATATATATAAAAGTAAGATGTTTCAATTTCTTTCAATTGAGCCTTCAATTGCCTTCAATTAAGTCTCCATTCAATTAGAACATTTCTTTATTTTTTTTACATTTGGCCCATGGAAATGACATCGTATTGATATAAGGCATTTTGCATTCTTGTCTGACTCTTCCTTATTTCTTTAAGGCATTTGACTCTTTCTTATTTCTCCGAGTTGGCTCCTCTCTTTTGCCCGCCGATTAGCTTCCATCTCTTTCTCTGTCGCTCCGGACTCTTTCTCCTCTGTTTTCCTCTCTCTCTTTTCCCACTCAAATAGTTAAATGGTTTTTTGAGTAGCATCTCCACCATCTTCATTTCCTTCTTCTCATTTTGTAGGCGGTTTTCATAGAAGCAGCATCAACTTTCTCTCAAGTACTCTCTTTCTGATTCCTCCTTTGAATATGGTGTTGAGAGATGTTTAATTTAATATGGAAAATTTCATTTTTTTTTGTACTTGTTAATTGAATCTGTTGATTTTTTTTTCTTCAAAGAAGAGGGGAGTGTTTTCCTGATTTGGGTTTCTTTGGGTAATTAGTTTGATTATTTAGAACAAATGAAATGATCTAGCTTTTTGTGCAAAATGAATATAATTTTGGAACCCTTTGAAATCTTGATTTAGAACCATACTGATTAACCCATTCCAAGTGGATGCCATAGTTGTTACTTCCATGTGATAACATCTATATTGCCATCTTATTTTGAAATTTAAACACATGATACCAATATTTCATCTAAATTCTAAAAGGATCTTTGATAATAAAGTTTGCCAACTAGAAACTCAATTTTGTGAAGCGTAACAAGCCGTAGCAAATGCAAGAAACATAAGCATGTCTTTTTGTGCTTGCTTATGTAGACAAGCACATGCAAATTGATTCTAAATTTGACATTTAATGTGCAATTGTGTGTTTGAGCAAAAAGTAGAAGAACTTGAACATGCAATGAAAGGATTGAGGAAAGAACTTGAGGCTAAAAAGGTATAAATTTTTATTATTTTCTTTTTATATAATCACAATGTTAGATTGTTTGATATGAACTATCTATACATTCCCTCTGATATACAAGATTTAAACTATTTATTTGCAATGACTCCTTAAATAAGATCTATTATAGTATGCAATTAAAGATTCTTATACATTTAACTATTGTGTTGGTTGTACCAGTTTTCTTTGTTTCACCTTGGAGGCAGTAGGTGTAGCTATTATATTATGCAGTTTGATTGTTCTGGTATGTTTAAACCCGGATGAAGTAAGGCACAACTTCAAGCACATAGGAAGTATGTTAAAGTTTTATGCAATGAACATGGATAAGAGTTTAGTATCAAGCCATAGTATTAATGTCTCTCATCTTTAATGCTGTTAAATCTCTTTAAAGGTTCTAAGATTATTCCTTTGCAAGGGTTATTGAGTTGTTTTCTACCAATTTGATGGTCTTATTAGAACTTTTTTTGAAACTTAAAAAACCAAGTGGAATAGTTGTTGGAGAAGAATATGTCAAATGCTGGTTTTTTTTTTTTTTATCAAAGGCATCAAATAACTTTTATTCAAGGGCAGTTTGAATGTTGTTTTTAACTTAAAATACTACAACTTTGTAGGCTTATGATTTGATTTGTTCATTTGTTTTCAGATTTCCTTTGCCCAATTATTCCCTTCTTACTCGTTGCTTGCATTTTGATTAACACATACTTAAGAAATAGCATTTAGTCTCGGGTAAGTACTTAACAATGCAATATTCTCTTCCTCTCATTGTATACTTAAGAAATAGCATTTAGTAAATGTCATCATTAAATTTTCAGAATTTTTTGGTTTGCTTTTATTTATTTCATTTTAAATTACTTGAAAACAATAATTTTTAATTTTAAATACTTAGAGGACATATTCATATCATACTTATTAATTGCAATATAATATTATTTACTATTTATATCTTCTTATTTTGCTTGAATATATAGTATTTAGGTATCTCTTTTATATATGAATGTTTAAAATACAATAAATATCTATCCAATTCATTGAACAATTTTTTTTTAAATTCTTTGGTTTGTCTTTATTTATTTCAATAAAAAAATACTTTAAAACAATAATTTTTTACTTTTATTGGATATTTATTGGAATTTAAATAATATTATTTAAACATGAATATTTAAATTCTAATGAATATTCATCCAATTCATTGAACAAAATAAAAAAAATAAAAAAAGTCTACTCATTTCTCAATATACATAACACACAATCATCATTAAATAAACAAATACATTGAATTTATAAAACTTTTTCCATTCATTATATATATATATATAAAAGATATATACTACTACAAATTTGACAATATTCTTTTCATTTTGTTGTTTTTGACATCTTTGCTTTCAATGATCAGCCTCCCAATTGTCATTAGCCTCTCTTCTACCTGTTGGCTAGCTTCCGTTTCCTCCCCTATCGAGTCAAACTCTCTTTGCTATGACGGTACATAAGGAAAAAGATTGCTTTTGCTTTTTTTTTTGTTGGTAAGGAAAATGTTTATTTTTCTTTCAAATCTATTTTTTGAGGTGGACATAAATATGAAAACCTTGATGAAAGATTGAATTTTACTTTTTCATGCCCACCCAAAAGAATTTTTGTTTCCCCAATTAGAGGGAAAAAAACTACCAATAAGTGACAGACAATTGGCTTTAGATGACCCATCTGAAAGTAAAATAAACTTAGGAAGAATGATTGCGTTGATCACCCTGTTTTTGTGTTGTTATTTACCATGAATAATTAGTAAAGAGGGGACTGTTGAAAGGGCCTAATGTATCTCAAATTAGGAATCCATTACAATCAAGTCGAATTTGGAACTTTGATTAACCATTAGCCAAAGGGAGTCACTATCAAAGGCACGATAACTCCAAACATGATATCTACCTTTATTGTTTTGCCTAGTGATTTAGATTCTGCTATTGTTGTGGCAAAAAAAGGAATAATTAGAAATGCTACTTTTGTCTTAACAATTGAGAACTTAATGCTAGAAGAACCACGAGTGAAAAATAAAAAATCATGTATGTTAATTACATTATTTTACAAATCTTTTATTAATTCAACTTAAAAACCTATCAAAATTAGACGCTAAAGAAATTTTATCTTTTCATGTACGCAATAGGTCTAGCAGAAGTAGCACAATAACAAAAACCAAACAAATGAGAAAAGACATATCTCACAGTTGTCTAATAGTGTGATCATTTTGTTTGACCAAAATAGAACTTTTTTTCTGATAATTTGATTTACTTATAGTGTTTTCTTTCCATTATTTTATTGTCTCTTTTACTTAAGAGACTGTTACTACTATCTATATTACTAAAATAAATTTATCTTTTATTAACTTTCTAATTTTTAAAATAAAAAAAATAACTATTTACAATTAATATCAATATCAAATTGAAATCTAATACAACATAATATATATTTTCTATGACATTTTTCATAGCGTAGCTATGGCTTTCATTCTAATTTTTTATAAAATAAACAAATTAATTACATAATTTAACCTTTTTAATTACTCTTACATGGATTATTCACCTTGGATTTATATGAAGATTGAAATTCAGTTAATACATCTTCAGTTGCAAGTATATAAACTACTATATAAAGACAATAAAAAAAGAGAAAATTGTGAGAAATAACCCTCCTTATAAGGTGATTTTAAAAGTAACCATTCAAATAAAGTTATTTGTTTCTACCCAACAAGAAACGTGAGTAAATGAAAATGCCCTTAAAAAACACTATGGCAAATTAAGCTGCCGATATCTGCCTCCCGCCATTTTCCAAAAATTAAAAATTAATGCTCAGTTGTTTGTGCTTGCTCATCTTTATCTCTTAGCTCTCTGAACTGTATCAACTCTGTGTTCAACACCATCATCATTAGCTATCTCAGCTCTCTGAACTGTGTGAACTCTGTCAACTTTCTGTTGAGCACCATTGTCTTCGTGTTGTGGTCTATCTCTCGCCATTTGACCATATTGTCCTCAAAAAATAAACCCCATAGCGGAGATGACATCAAGGTATGTTTTTGGGTTTATTGCTGCAACACATAAATTTGTGAAACTTTTTTTTGTAAATTAGAATACGGATTAGAAACATTGCACAGAGTTGTTACATGCCATGCATCTATTCAACGTGTGACCACATAAGACTGCCTGCACTTGGCTTGTAACCAGCATGTCTGCATGCACTTGTCGTGTCACCAACATGTCTATGTGCACTTGGCTTGTCACCAGCATGTCTGCATGCACTTGTCGTGTCACCAGCATGCATGCATGCACTTATCGTGTCACCAGCATGCATGCATACACTTGGCCTGTCACCACCATGTAATTAAGTAAATAATTAAATAATTAAGTAAATTAAATAGTTATTTTTGTTTTCAAAATTTCAGTGGGGTTCCAATTCTGTGACTTGTGATAAGACACGGTGGTCAGTGGGTGGATGGCATGTACAAGGGTGGTGAGTCACGAATGCGGGGGGTTAGGAGTGATTTGAGGTTTGCGGGCTTGATGACACTGGTTGAAGATGTTGTAGGGGTAAACTCAGAAATTGACGATATTGAGTTGCATGCATTGATAAGTACACCCGGGGAGCTATCACGGTCAATTATCAAGGATGATAAGGATGTTGCATTAATTCTGCCAAAACAGAGGAATGTTTCGGCTGTGTATGTCAGCATTAAGAAACTCGAAACAAATGTTATGTCACATGGAAAAAGCTGAAAAAAATTGATAATCAGCTCAATCAGAATGAGATTTATAATGCTTCACATACGTTAGAGCATTCGGTCCGTAACCCGCAGTTGATGTATCGTCAGAAGTTTGTACAGCCCGGTAACCAGAAGACCTTGATAGAAGAGTTGGGTGCACAATTTCGATCAGGATGTGCATCAAACCAATTAGGGTCTTCTGCTAAAAGAATGCAACGATCGGGTGAAACAGTAGAGTGTGTAATTCCAATTTCAAATGAGAATACGACATGTGAGTACAACCCTATTTCAAATGAGAATACGAAATGAGGATTTGTTTGTTGGCAGTGAAGATAGATTTGATGACAGTTCGAGTGATGGGCTTGACGAATGGGATCATGACAGTTCAGACAATGATTACCTTTATGACAGTGACATTCCAATTTGCAATAATGTTGAAGGCGAAATGGAACCTATTGAAGGTTTTGATGTAGGAAATGTTCAGTGTGATGATCCCATATACAATAACCTTATCGCTGGTGAGGACGAGATTCGTTCCGTTGATACAATCCTCGATGATAGTTATCAAGAAAGGGAAAATGCAAGGATATCTTCTATGTGGCGAATTGCAGGTGTAGAAAAGTTCTCATTCCAAACAATTAGCACTGAAGAGTCGACATGTCCCAATGATCGCTTATACAAAAGAATAATGTTTTCCTCAAAGGCAGAGTTGAAACGAGCTCTAAGCATGTTGGCTCTAAAAGAGTAGTTTGGGACAAAAGTGAAAAGGTCATGCAAAAGTCGTTACGTGTTTTTTTTTGCCCTTGAAAACAACGTGTTTTCAAAAATAACCCTTCACATAAATTTAATTGTTTTTAGCCACTGTAATAGATTTTGGGACAAAAATGCCCTTAGTGAGACAACTTTGGTGACGCGTATTCCCAAACAGGCGAAAAAAGAGAAAATTAATATGCTGAAGAATTTCTTACAATTTTGAATTCCCGAACATCTAATTTTGTGCAAAACATCCATTTTTTTCCTCAGAAGCATGAAAGGGTTTTTCAGATATTTCAGACATGACATTCAGATAATACTAGAAGGGTGATATTAAATCGAAAGAAAAACCGATCGTGATGAATCGAAACTTCGAGAATGATGTGAAACCAAAAATCTGAAACAGGCTTTAGAGTGGTGAATCGAAAGGAGAAAAATGTGAATCAGAAATAGGAAATGGCTGTGCTACAGCAGGCCATATGTGAGACGTATGTGTGACGGTAGGCTTTAGAGTTCGTAAAACGACACGGATTGAATGTGTGAAATGGCAAGGTGGGAATGTGTGACGCAGCTGAGACATGGTAGTGTTTAGTGTGTGTGAGACGCCATGTCTAGACGTGTGACACAACAGAGTTATAATGTATGAAACGGCAAGGCGAGAATGTGTGACGCGACTGTGACACGACAGTGTTTAGAGAGTGTGACATGCCTTGTCTCGACGTGTGACACGACAGAGTTATAATGTGTGAAACGACAAGGCGAGAATGTGTGACCCGGCTGTGACACGGCAGTGTTTGTAGGGCGTGACACGCCATGGCTAGACGTGTGACACGGTAGAATTATAATGTATGAAACGCCAAGACGAGAATGTATGACGTGGCTGTGACGAGTAGTGTTTGTAGTGTGTGACAGGCCATATCTAGACGTGTGACACGGCAACGTTATAATGTGTGAAACGGCAAGGCAAGAATGTATGCCGCGGCTGTGACACGCCATGTCTAGACGTGTGACACGGTAACGTTATAATGTGTGGAATGGCAAGGCGAGAATGTATGTCGCGGTTGTGACATGACAGTGTTTGTAGTGTGTGACACGCTATGTCTAGACGTGTGACACGACAACGTTATAATGTGTGAAACGGCAAGGCGAGAATGTGTGACGTGGCTGTGTTACGGTAGTGTTTAGAGTGTGTGACACGCCATGTCTAACCGTGTGACACGACAGTGTTTAGAGTGTTCGACACGGCATGGTTAGATGTCTAACACGACAATGTTGAATTAGTGACACGGCAAGGTTGAATTAGTGACATGTCTGACATTTGAAAGAAGGCGGGCAAATAACGAGGAAACCCTTTGGACTTCTAAGGAATTTAAGAAATGAATTTAAAAGGCTATTTAATTAAAAATAAATATTTTTCTGCCATTCTGAAATCGTAAAGGTCTGTGTGAAGGAAGTAAGAGATTTTGATTCATTCATCATCCTGAAATGTAGCAGAGAGTTCGACTTCATTCTTGCCAAGCTTAACTACATCACAGCAACGATATCTGCTATCAATGAAGAGGTCAGTCAGTCTAAAATTAAAACTTTCTTCTGTTCGTTGTTTTTTTTTTTTACGATAATGTTTGGTTTGATAAGTTGGTTTTTTTTTCTTTTCTTTTTTTTTGCCAAACTGTTTTATTCCTAGTTATGGTCGTACCAAAGTGTTGAAGAAAGGGGTCCGCATCTACATATGGCTTGTTGTGGGTTTACTGGTTTTCTTTCATTTGAGGGTTTCACGGCTTTAGGGATGCGTGTTGTGGGCTAACTGGTTTTTTGGGTTTTTTTCGTGTCACGGGTTTATGTCACGACAGTGAGTGATGCATGGCTTGTCACGACAGTGAATGATGCGTGGCGTGTCACCACAGTGATGCATGGCGTGTCACGACACCTATATGCATGGCGTGTCACGACACCTATGCATAGCGTGTGACCACATTTATTTATTTCTTTCTTTTTTCTATCTTCAGTGTACCTTGTTTCCATGTTATGGGCTAACTCAATTATGCATGTGTTTCATGTTTTGTAGATGCACTTCGGACAGCACGAGGATATCGATAGCTTGCTGATTGTGCCGAGGGAGAAATGGGCGTTCAATGTCAGCATCAACACCCATTGTAAGTGGTCGCAGCTGCATTACATAAACAAGACTCTCCAAGAGAAAGGGGAGTACGATGCAGTGACGAGTACGTGTTTCAGCATGCTGCTGGACGTATATCCACAATGATACTTCAGTGCCAGTCTCCTGCATAGCATCATGATTCATCGAATCAAGGCGGCAGAATCAATGGAGCACGAGCTGTGGTTTGCCATTAGCAAGAGTAAGACACGGATATCAAAGCAGGAGTTCTGCCTTATCACCGACCTGAAGTTTGGTCCAATGCCCGATGTGTTCACACGACCGTACGAGGTCATTGCTGACGGAATTCATGCATGATACTAGAACGGGCAGCAGAGCGTTAAGCTGCAAGAGTTGCTGAATACACTCTACAAAGGTAGCTTGCAGCGAGTAGGTGACGCAACCAAGATAGCGCTTGTCTTGATCGCGAATAACATTTTATCCGATCAAGACTACCGTAGACGGGTGGCGCCTTGGCTATTTTCATTGGTGGAGAACATCGACTCTTGGAATGCCTTCCCATGAGGTCATTACGTATGGAGGCTGATTGAGGACTACCTTCTGAAGGGGTTCGAAATGCCTGCCTCAAACTTGACCCCAGCTACCCGTTTGTGGTACAACATTTACGGATTCCCGTGGGTGATTCAGGTACTGGCACTTAACATTGATGAGTTTCCTTTTGACTTAAAAATTTATTGTTGCACTCGTTTATCATTTACAGTTTAACGATGTTATATTTGACTTGTAGTTCTAGGCACTGGAGGTAATTCTAGCCTTCCAAAAACTAGTTGCCCCCTCTGCTCCAAAGGACGTCTACCCACGTATGCTGAAATGGGAATGCAATCAGAAGTCGATTGCATTTTACAAAGCAGTTGAGAAGTTATAGTCGTCTCAGCAAGTGAGTGAATAATAAACATCTTGGCTACTTTCTGATGTGTATTTTTATAATAATTTTCCATAAAATTATATTTAATCACAGTCTCTATTTTGCAGTTATGGGCAGTTGAGACTTTAGAGCCTACACCGGAGAAGTCGAGTCGGGATTACTTTGTTGACATTGATGTCTCGCTATCTGAGGGACACCAGTACGTACCTATAGGGCACATGGAGGATCGGGCTGATTGAGGCTTAGGTGCAAGGGAAAAGAAGAGGCAGTTAAAAGACAGAAGAGCTAGTGGTGCCGTTATGCAGAGGCGCACAACCACTACTTTAGAGGGTAAGCTGTTAAGCCCTGAGTTGAAGGAAGGGGGTGACCATATGCATGATAGTGAATAGCTGGTAAGGACAGATTTAACCGTTTGTATTCAACAATTCCACATGTGAGTATCGACTAACATATATGTGTTTGCAGTTGGACCATGCTATGACAGCTCCTCAACTACCGAGAGATCCTCCTCATACGCACAGTGATAACTCCCCATCGGTAAAGATTTTATAGTTCTAATGGTTAATGTTCAACAATTCCATATCTATTTACACAGTAACATAGTAAATTCTGTCATTGCAGTTAAGGGAGGCCACCGAAGCACCTCAAGCACCGATCGGTCACGCTCAACCAGCCACTAGTAACGAGCAACCGGTAAAGATTTTATAGTTATAATGGTTAATGTTCAACAATTC
This sequence comes from Theobroma grandiflorum, assembly GCA_036013995.1. Lineage (NCBI taxonomy): Eukaryota > Viridiplantae > Streptophyta > Magnoliopsida > Malvales > Malvaceae > Theobroma > Theobroma grandiflorum. Next base: position 16,439,446 of record CP142126.1, read on the forward strand.
CATATCTATTTACACATTAACACAGTAATTTCAACTTCATTGCAGTTAAGGGATGCGACCCAAGCACCGATCGGTCATGCTCAACCACACACTGGTAACGATCCACCGATAAGGATTTTGTAGTTCTAATGGTTAATATTCAACAATTCCCTATCTATTTACACTGACCCATAATAAATATATATCTTATTGCAGTTGACTGAATCCACAAGAGTCAATGACGGACTAGTGACGAAGTGTCAGTTGCGACAATTTATGAACAGACATAAAAAGGAGATGTCGACGCTGAAGGCTTCAATCTAGTCATTGACACTGGCCCTGCAGACGTTTGGGGATCGTCTCGTCGCTCGGATTCTAGAAGGTCTGAAATCACAAGTACGAAATTCAATATTTGCACATACATTGGTTGTTTATGTTTAGTACGGTTAGTACTAATTTATAGGCATCGGTTTATGCTAACGATTTTCTCATTTCTCTCATTCTGTAGGGCAGACCTTCATCTAACGATGCTGGTGTCGACCACGGGGATGCTACTGATGAAGGGCAGCAAGATGAACCTAGTTTTAACATTGACGATGATGATGTTGTTGGTGCCGATGGAGATGATACACTGGCAGCGGATGCTGATCCGGTGATCGATACAGCGGGGGGATGGGATGAAAACTTTGCAATAGTCGTGTATAAAGGGGACCATCTTATTCACAGCACTCCTGAAGCCAGCAGCTCGCGATTGTCGCCACCAGAGGGATCTGCTGTCCAAGATTAGGTAGCATTAATTTCAAACCCTACTGAGCGGGCACGGGTGAGAATGGCAAGCAAGTACATTGCCAGCCCGTACGTTGACCCCATGATGAGCCGTCGCGATCAAAAGAGCGCAATGGTCGAAGCGTACGAGGCCTTCAAGAAAGATGAGCATGCGAGGTAAGCTCATAAATAACATTGCTAATCTGGTTTTTTAATTAAACATTAATCAACCAAGGCTAAAGTAATTAATTCATTATGTTACATATGCAGGTGTAACGTCGGGATCTTAGGGGATCAAAGTGTGGATTTTTTCAAAACATTAGAGGATCCCAAAGAAAAAATGACAAGTGAACATATCAACGCATGCCTCAACATACTCGGTAAGCGGATGACAGGGCCAAAGTCGAAGCTGTACAAAGCTCATGCATACGTGGTTAACACGATATTCTTCGTAAGTTTATTTTTCATTATTTTAAATTATTAAAATAGTAAGTTATTTATTGCATTAAGTGTAAGATAACATATACATGCTTCACATGGCACCCTCAATATGCTACACATCTTAAACCCCACCGAAGATGCCCGGACCAGCAGGGAAATTACAGATGAGTTACGAAAGTACGTGCAGGGTGAGAGGTCGTCATACGGGAAAAGATGAAAAGATGTCGATTTCATCCTCGCACCTTGCAATGTCGGTGGCCATTGGGTGGTGGCGAAGATAGACTTGGGGAGGTGGACGATCAGGGTGGAGGACTCCGCAAGAACTTCGGATGCTAAGGATAACGGAGTTCGTGCTACTCAAATGTCACCCCTTACGACCTTGTTCCCAATCATATGCCACCAAGCCGATTATTTCAACCGAACACGACGGAGGGCACGGGAGTTGACGCCGATGCGATTAGAGATCCATTTGCCAAAAGCTAAAGTGCATCGACAGGATGATAGTGTCAGCTGCAGTATGTTCATGATTGGGTACATTGACGATATGTTGCAATCGGAGCCAATCAGAGTTAAGCAGAAAATGATTGCAAATATGCGTCGGCAATACGCTCTCAAAATTTTTTGCAACAGTTGTGAGAGTGAACCTTGAACATATAATCGGCCTGTGTCTGTACATTATTTTTTTTGTATATACAATTCATTTTATTAATTTTACTAATATTCATACGGTTTATACATTACTTTCCCTTTACTTTTGCATAAATTACATTACGTTTCTATATTTTTTTCTCAAATTGTTTGGATATAGTAGGTAAATTTAAATTTGTATAATTATTTTATTCAATTATCATTTTCATATCTGTTGAAGGGCCCTGTGGGTGACATGTTGGTAGAATTGATCTCGATATTTGTGAAAAGTTTGTCATTTTTCTTTTGTTTTGATTAATTATCCACAGAAAGAATTTAAAATGCACCTTATGTTGAATATTTATGGTGGTGACACGCCCAAATCGATGCAGACAAGGTGGTGACATGCCAAGTGCTGAAAGAGATGGTGGTTTAGGCATGCAAAGTGAATGGCATGTCACCCACACGTCTGCCTGAACTTGGCGTGTCACCACCATCTCTGCATGCAATTGGCGTGTCATCACCATCTCTGCCTGAACTTGACGTGTCACCACCATTTCTGCATGTACTTGGCGTGTCACCAGCACGTCTGCCTGGACTTGGAGTGTCACCACCATGTTTGAGTGCAATTGGTGTGTCACCACCATCTCTGCATGCACTTGACATGTCATCACTATCTCTGCTTGAACTTGGCGTGTCACTACCATGTTTGAGTGCAATTGGCATGTCAACAGCACGTCTGCATGCACTTGGCGTGTCACCACCATCTCAGCACGCACTTGACGTGTCACCAGCAAGTTTGCCTGGACTTGGCGTGTCACCACCATGTCTGAGTGCAATTGGCGTGTCACCATAATCTCTGCATGCACTTGGCATGTCATCACTGTCTCTGCCTGAACTTGGCGTGTCACTACCATGTCTGAGTGCAATTAGCGTGTCAGCAGCGCGTCTGCCTACACTTGGCGTGTCACCACCATCTCTGCATGCACTTATCGTGTCACTACCATGTCTGAATGCAATTGGCATGTCACCAACACGTGGCCTCAGACCGAAACGTTTAAACTGGTCATGTCGATTTATATTTCCTCTACTATATATATGGTAAAAAACTCATCAGTTCTCATCGACTAACTATACATCTCGTCAAAAGCAGTTTTGTCGATGCGTCCTCCGCAGTTCTTCCGACCAAGAGAATGTCAAACAATTAGAATACAAAAGAAGAATAGAAATCGGGTCAAACAGCAGAAAACAGAAGGAAAACTTTCTATTGTTTTAACCTGTCAAAACGAACTTAAAACCACTAACAGTGAGGACTTTTTCCACCCTCCTTGATATATTCAACTTTAGAATTCTACCCTAGTCTAATAATTAATCTGTTTCTCTTCACCTCCAACCTGTAAGCAATTGTCCAACCTTGGCATATCGGCTGATACAAAGACTCTGTATCATCCCAGAAGCTAGGGTTGGACAATTGCTTACAGGTCCGAGGTGAAGAGAAACAAATTAATTATTAGACTAGGGTAGAATTCTAAAGTTGCATATATCAAGGGGGAGGGGGGGAAGTCATCACTGTTAGTGGTTTTCAATTCATTTCGACGGGTTAAAACAATAGGAAGTTTTTCTTATGTTTTCTGCTGTTCGACCCGATTTCTGTTGTTCTTCTGTTTTCTAAAAGTTCAATATGCTTGCACTTGGCGTGTCACCATCATGTCTGCCTCCACTTAGTGTGTCAAAAAACAATGAAATTCAATAGCTTGGGCGTGTCACCAACATGTCTATATGCACTGGGCGTGTCACCAGCATGTCTATGTGAACTTGGCGTGTCACCAACATGTCTATGTGCACTAGGCGTGTCACCAGCATGTCTATGTGCACTTGGCGTGTCACCAGCATGTGTCTATGTGCACTTGGCATGTCACCAGCATGTCTATGTGCATTTGGCGTGTCACCAACATGTCTGCATGCACTTGACGTGTCATCAACATGTCCGCATGCACTTCGCATGTCACCAACGCGAAAAGGATGCAGTTGGCGTGTCATCAACATGAAAAGGATGCCGTGTCACTGCTGCCATTTATGGCGTGTCATCGACTCTGCAGCCTGACTTCTCACCTTTTTACCCTTTCACAAACTCTAAACCCAAGTGGACAATTGATATAGTTTTGCAACGTCGTTTGTAAAATGAGTAAAATTCCCTTATGTATGTTGAAGCGATTTGCTTTAAGCAAAAATGTAATGAATGTATTGGCTTTACAATTGTCGAAATGTAGAGTAACATTGTTGATTTTTTATTTATATATGCTGTCCAAAGATTAGACAATTTACATTCCATACTATATGACCATGCATGGTGTGGCTAAAGTCAATTATTGACTACTTTTATGCCTAGGCAATGCTATTATTATCTAATGGTTTATAGCAAATATCATTATTCAATGCAACTGTCAATGGCCAAGATCGAAACAGTTCACTATCAAACCCTAACAAAATAATAGATAAATTGCAGTTAGTTAGGCCTCGATAATATGTCTTCGTCCATAACACACCCTACGTTTTCAGACATTGTCCTTTGGATTGGACAGCTGCTGTGTGTGTGACCAGTTTCTCTGCAAATTGAACATGCTTTCGGTCGGCGCACTCTTCGAGGTGCTGATTGACTTGGAGATGGTGCCGGATTTGTTGATGGATTTGCAAATGGAGATGGGCAATTCTATCTGTTATGCTTGTACATATTGCATTGCGAACATCTCCGTGCTCAACTGCCTTCACCAGCGAATGGAATCCTTCTTCTCTTAGGTCTTCCTACTTGGCCTTGCCAAGGTGGTGGCAAGACGACAATTTGTTTCACATGCGGGGAGATGTCCCATTCACTAGGATGCCCTACTAGGCGAATGGACCCTGCATAACCTTCCACCCAAACGGTTGTCTTGTAGTAATCGATGCAGAAATCAAAGGCTTCACGTTTGTATTTACTGAAAAATACAATGAACCCAATATTCAAGCAGAATATAAATGCTATGTCAAATTAAGGATTAAATAAGAAATAAAGAAAATATAATATGAACTTATTGTTGCAATGGCATGGCTGCATGGCAGCAAATCTGTTTGGAACTCACAACATGAACACGTCTTCGTGGACAGGTTAACAAGTCCGTCCATCTTCCCATCTTTAACTTCAAACTCCACTCGATTGATAGGCTTCACTACAAAGCGATGTGCATCATTGAAGCGTTTGCTCAATTGCCTAGCAGATCGCCTAGCAACCTAAGGGCTGAGGGGTGTGGTCACCTTGACAGCCTCTTCGTACCGATCATGGAACCAACGCTAGAACATGTATCGTATGAACTCGATCAAAACAGTGATTGGCATTTGTCTGGTATGCTTTAAGCAGGAGTTAACACATTCGGCAATGTTCGAGGTCATCATTTGGTATCGCCTTGCCGGTGAACATGCACGTGCCCATCTTTCAGGGCCTATTCTCAAAAGATCAGCATAGGCTCCCACATGAATCTGCTTGAGCTGGTTCATATGTCTGTTGAATTCGGAAACCTTATAGCAATCTCGAGCAAGGGTGAAAATCATGGAAACGTCATCACGCTTGAACTTGTTTTTAAAGTTTTTCTTCAAATGGTAACCGCATAAACCATGGTGCGCTTCTGAGTATGCATTTTGAATTATTTTCTTAATGCCGAGATGCTGATCAGAAATGAACATAGTGTTTTCAGGACAACCAACTGTATCACGTAGCTTGATGAGAAACCACGTCCACGAGTCTTCGTCCTCAACATGGCTGATGCCAAACGCAACTGGATATACACACTCGTTCGCGTCTTTGCATACAGCAACAAACAGAACACCCTTGAACCTGTCTTCCAGATGTGTTGCATCAATTGCAACCGTAGGACACATTACATCCCTAAACCCCCAAATACAAGCCCCGTATGACCAGAAATAATATTTGAATCTTTCAGCCTCGTCAATAGCCACTATTGTGACTGTGTCAGGATTTTCTTGTTCCAATATATAAAAATATGAGGGTAGTAGTTGAAATGACTCATCCGGGGGACCGAAAACAAACGTCTCTGCATACTCCTTTGCTTGCCAAGCCTTACCATACAAGCATTTCAATCCCCACTAAACTCTCATCTCACCAATTATGTCCTTAGGTCTCAATGCTACTCCATTAGCCCGAAGCTTGGGTGCCATAAGTTGACTAATTATCTTGGCACTCACAGATGGAAATCGCCCTTGCAAACCATCAACAGTACATGTGTGTACTTTGTGGAACGTCCGAACTTCCCAATAACCTCATTCATCAGGTAACTTCGTTGAATGGACATTGAACTTGCATGCCTTGTCCTTGCAACCAACCTCGTAACAACTTTTGCATGACTTTTTCACTCTTATCCCAAATTGCTCTTTTAAAGCCAACATGTTCAGAGCTCGTTTCAACACCACCTTCAAGGAAAACATTTTTCTTTTGTATAAACGATCATTGGGACATGTCGACTCCTCAGTGCTAATTGTTCGGAAGGAGAACCTTTCTGCACCTGTAATTCGCCACGTAGAAGATATCCCTGCATTTCCCTTTTCCTAATAACTATCATCGAGCATTGTATCAACGGAACGAATCACGTCCTTACCAACGATGGGATTATTGTATATGGGATCATCACACTGAACATTTCCTACATCAAAACCTTCAACAGGTTCTGTTTCGCCTTCAATGTTATTGTAAATTAGAATGTCACTATTATAAAGGCAGTCATTGTCTGAACTGTCATGATCCTATTTGTCAAGCCTATCACTCGAAGTGTCATCAAATCTATCTTCACTGCCAGCAAACAAATCCTCATTTCCCTCATCACATGTAGCATTATCCTCCAACGTCACAGTGTTAACATCCAACGTCACAGTGTTAACATCCAACGTCACAATGTTGTGCAAACGTGTCGTATTCTCATTTGAAATTGGAATTACACATTTTACCGTTTTACCCGATCGTTGCATTCCTTTAGCAGAAGACCCTAACTGGTTTGATGCACATCCCAATCGAAATTGTGCACCCAACTCTTCTATCAATGTCCTCTGGTTACCGGGCTGTACAAACTCCTGAGGATGCCTCAACTGCGGGTTATGGACCGAATACTCTGGCATATGTGAAGCATTGTAAATCTCATTTTGATTAAGCCGATTACCATATTTTCCAACTTCTTCATGTGACATAACATTTGTTTCGGGTCTCTTAATGCTGACATACACAGCCGGAACATTCCTCTGTTCTAGCAGAATTAATGCAACATCTTCATCATCCTTGATAATTGGCCGTGATAGCTCCCTGGGTGTACTGATCAATGCATACAACTCAATATCGTCAATTTTTGAGTTTACCCCAACAACATCTTCAACCAGCTTCACCAAGCCCGCAAACGACAAATCACTCATAACCCCCCGCATTCGTGACTCACCACCCTTGTACATGCCATCCACCCACTGACCACCGTGGTTTATTACAAGTCGCAGAATTGAAACCCCACTAAAATTTTGAATACAAAAATAATTATTTAATTTACTTAATTGTTTAATTATTTACTTAATTACATGGTGATGACAAGCCAAGTGCATGCATGCATGCTGGTGACACGACAAGTACATGCAGACATGCTGGTGACACGATAAGTGCATGCAGACATGTTAGTTATAAGTCAAGTGCAAGCAATCTTATGTGGTCACACGCTGATTAGATGCATGGCGTGTAACAACTATGTGCAATGTTTCTAATCCGTCTTCTAATTTACAAAAAAGGTTTTACAAATTTATGTGTTGCAGTAATAAACCCAAAAACATGCCTTGATGTCATCTCTGTTATGGGGTTTATTTTTCGAGGACAATATGGCTAAATTATGAGAGATAGACCACGGCACGAAGATGATGGTGCTCAACGGAGAGTTGACAGAGTGCACGCAGTTCAGAGAGCTGAGAGAGCTGATGACGATGATGCTGAACATAAAGTTGATATAGTTCAAAGAGCTGAGAGAGAAAGATGAGCGAGCCCAAACACTTAAAATTAATTTTTAATTTTTAAAAAATGGTGAGGGACATATATCGATAGTTTAATTTTTTATAATATTTTTTAAAAATATTTTTATCTATTCATGCTTTTTTAAAGATAAAAACATATAACTTTACTTGAGTGGTTAATTTTGAAATCAAATCACCTAAGTAAAATTGTTTCTCACAATTTCCTCTTTTATATATATATAACACGCTCCAAACTTGGATTTTACCTTTTCTGCTTCATTTTTTAACTATTTCCTCAATATTCTCAGCCTTCTCCCTCGTCGGAGTTCCTCTCTCTCGCTCTCCTAGCCTAACCTTAGCCACCGTCTGTTTTGGATGATGGTGAAGAAAGGTCATAAGCGTGCCAAGCGCACCTGTCGGTCACCGTCTGTTTTGTTGCCTACCTAGTTTGTTCAATTAGAAATTATTGAGGTTTCCCTGAAATGTGACACGCATTTAAGTCGGCCAGGAAGATGCAGCCTCATGGAAAGATCACCGAAGATACAGAAAAGAAAGGTATAATTTAATTTTCCTTAATTATATGACCGTCCTGGCTTTGATTTCTGTTTGATTTTATCCTTACTCTCCGTTTGATTGTTGCTTTCATGCCAAAACAAAAACAAAAAGCAGAAAATTAAATATGATTGAGGTTTCTCTTACATATGAAACGCAGCTGAGCCAACCTGATGAAGAGATCATGACAGATAAACAAAACAAAGGTATTCCTTGATTGATTGATTATACAATCGATTAATCATCCTTTATCGAGCCCTCTCCTCCAATAATCTTTCCTTTTTGGGAATTCAGTCTGTGTGTGGATATATTTATCACTAATAGTTGGTTTTCTCCATTATGTTGTTTCAACACTTTTAACAGTTAATGGTTGCAGCAGCAAGTCTATCACCGGTTTCTCCAGCTTGACTGAGGTGTCTAACAAAGAGGTACGTATCTCTTGTTGCTTTTACTTTGTGAAGTGTAAAAATAATCTGCCACCTTCCCATTTTCTACTCTTGAAAAAGTGGCAAGTTGTTTGTTGCATGGTTCAATATGATAAAAAATCCCCATAGGAGAGACCATTAATCCCATTCTATATAAGCTTCACCTACAACTCTTGTAAACTGCCTATTATATTTGTTGAGTTTGGGTTTTCATTTTTTGGGCAGTGAAGATTGTCACATGATTTACTTTCCTATGTTTTCAAAGACCATATAGTTGATGCTACTGTCTTTTCCCTACATCATGCTACTGCAGTGGTATCAGGTAATCTTTTATGTGAGGAAACAACATGATGAGCAAAAAGCTTTTCTGCTAGACGTGCTTAAATGGCTAGCTGAAGTCCTTGTTCATATATTTGTTTAAAATATATAAATTGAGCTATTTGCTATTAGAAAAGATTATAATATTGTGCTTTCTTCAACAGTGATAAGTCCAAAATCCCTTCTATTTACAGATTATGTGATATTCTTTCTTTTGTTGCTTTCATGACTGAGGAATAGGTGGGTAGGTTTACTGGTTTTTACCCTCTCTCTGCTCCCCATCTCCTCCTTTTCCTGCAAGGAAAATTTACCTATGTGTTCAAGGTTGTGCCTTCTGTTTGTTTGGTTGTCTTTTTTTTTTACATCAAAAGCAAGCCATGTATAGAAAGAAAATTAAGGCCCTACCAAAAATTAAGAAACAAAAACCTAACATGGGTATGCCTTACTTGCTCTACAATTGTTTTTTTGGCTCTGGTTTTATCTTGTTTTCTGTTTTTCGCTCTACAAAAACTTAGCATAAGATGTATATGTATGCATGTGGCAGGCAAAATACTCTCACAGCAGAGACAAGACAAAGAGAAATGGAGGTGTAATGAAGGTATTCCTACTGTAACCTTGAATTCTCCTGGGAGTGCTCCATGTCATTGATGCCTGAATTGTACTCCTTTTGGCTTTCTCGAGAATAAAAGATTGACTGCTGATCTCTCTGTTAAACATTACTATCGCTCATTACATTTAAGGTTTGAATGATCTTTGGATTGGAGACTTTCTATATTATTAGGATTTTTTTTTTGCAGTTTTTGTTTTTGGGTGTCCATAGATGTTGAAGTCCATGTTGTGTAAGATTTATTACTCTTAGGTCTTCTCAGTCACTCAATTAAGCCTTGATCCAAGCTAATTGGGTTTCAGTTCAAGAATTTGTTGTCTAAGTTCCACTCAGTTAACCATGATTTAGTAGTTTATTGGTGAGTTCAAAGCATGATTTATTGGTTTTGAATTGTAACAAAACCATGGTCATTAGCATCAAGCTATTTTTTTGCTTGGATAATTGGGCTCAACAAGACTTGTGTTCTAATGTCACTGTCCATTACTTACCATAAGCAGATTTGGAGTCGGAAGTATCCGGGGAAGACTGGGCCTTGGGTATCATTTTCACACTCATGCTACAAAATTTATTGTTTTTGTTTTTTCATATCTATGTTGCTTATGTTTTTGTGGTTTTGGTAGTATTTCTACCTTTTAACCACCTTAGAACTCAGTGTGTTGTCTTTCATTGATTGATTCTTTTTTCGGTCATGTTATTTTACACCTTAACTGAGGATGATTGCAGCAGTGATTCCAATGGTTCCAATTACAGATCTGAGGCATATGCTTCTTTGGATGAATGGGGAAAAAGGGTTGGTGTAAAATGATTCTTTTTGTTTCATCTTAATTTATGATGTGTAAATGGTTTTCTTTTTGGTATAAATGAGAGTTGTAAGCCTTGAACCTAATATCTCTACCTAAATCCTAACCCCCAGCCTTGCCATTGAGTTAGGCCCAAGCAGCAGGGGGTAATTTGGCTAGTTGTCTTCCTTATTTTTGCTCTTGAGAAGTAGCTTTTATTGTCATCTCAACTTGGCAATAATAAAATTGCTTTTCACAATTTAGAAATTGGTTGTCAAATCTCAGACAGTGTCTTCAAGAACTTCTTTGAATCAGTAAATAGTGTGTGAAGGATTCATGGTTCGTTGAGCTTCATGTAGAACTTCTAGCAGGTGCCTAGTAGTAATATTTGTTGGTTGGGTGTATTTTATTGAGTTTGAAAGTTTTGGTTTTTCATAAATGGGTAGTGAGAATTTTCACATGGTATAGTTTTGCTTACATGTTTTTGAAGAGTATTTATTGACATGCAGTACTCTCATTTATGTGCATTATGCAACTGTAGTGTTTCAAAGTTGTCTTGGTAAATGATAAAGGACCTGATGATCAGGAAGCTTTGCTGCCAGCCACTCTTAATTGGTAAGTGGAATTTTTTTTTTCTTGATCATATGTAAATGATATATTGAATTGTTTACTGTTAGATTTATATTACAAATTTATGCTCTTTTTCAACAGTGATGAGTCTGAAATCCCTTCTATTTATCTGTACTTTAGTATTGATCATATGTTTGAAGCTTAGAAGACTGAGGAAGAGGCTGATAAAAGTTGCTGGTTATCTCACTCACTCTGCTGCACACTACTCTTCCTTTTTCCATTGAGAAAATTCCTATGGATTAAAGTTCGTTTGTTTGTTTGTTTTTTTTTATTAGGGTTGGAAGAAGTTGAGTTTGTCAAGCCACCTACTGTTTTTGTGGAACTAACTTGATTAGTAGGAATGTTTCCTGCAAGGCAAATAGAAGTGACGAAGAAGTACACAACTTGTTCTGATCAAAGCTTCACGGAAAGGAATGTTGCTGGTGTTAGACTTAGGCAAACTATTTTTACCTTTTGAAGAACTTTCACCCTTAGGACCTATCGTTGGAATGGGAACTATAAGACATCTTCAAATTTTAAAGAAAAGACCCAATTGAACAATTTGTGTGCATATGATGCGATAGGATAGCACAATCGTAGTATGTTTAATGTATTGGTTATAGATTTGATACATGAAGCTTTAAGTTTACATAGTTATTCATTCAACCTAGAAGTTGCTTAAAGAATAAACTCTTATACCATCTTCATCATCAGATTGATTTGAGTGAGACAGCTTTTGCTTATTTATGGTACTATTTAAATGGCCAGCAAATTTGAAGGGAAGTGTTGCCAAATTGGGTAATGTGATAGGTGTTGTTAGTATATATTGTTTTGCCAAATTGGCAAGATTATGAAATAAATATGCTGAAAAGCTTAACAGAGAATCTGTATGATTTATGCGAGCTATATGACGACTTCTACTTCCCTCTACTTTCTTCAATCTCAATTGAAAACCCTTTTATCTCATCCAAACGCACCGTAAAACGTTGGCGTGGAATAACATTAACGCGATCGAAGTGCCACACGCCTCGTTCCTCGCACTCCAATTGGCCCACGTGTCCCACGCTTCTTCTCAAAAACATTTGCCTCTTCTATTTTATTCAAATCTCAAATGAACAGAACAATTCTAGAAGGAACAATAAACTGACACAAGAGAAATAGAAAAACTTAAAACCCTGGAAGGCACAAACTGGTGCTTCTGACGCAACTGAACTGAAAGACAACCGTCTTACTACATTTTTCCAACCCTTTTCTGTTTCATAGTCGATAATAATTTTGGGCTTCTTTGTCCCCTTTTTTTTCTTTTACTTGAAAAAAGGGGAAATGTGTTCTCTTTACAGGAGAAACCCTAATTAGTTCATTTCTTTTGGCCCGGATTTCTCTCTCTCTTTTTTTTTTTTTGGTTCACTTCCTGCACGTAATAGTAAGGCTTTATGGTGGCTCCTTTAATCCATTCTCATTATGGTGAGTTTTTCTTTTCCTTCATTTTTTTTTCTTTATATAAAGAAAGCTTTCTGTTTTGGTCTTTTTTTCTTTTCGCTTCTTTATTTGTTTCTTTATTTTTGTAATTTTTTTATAGTTTTGATCGAATGAGTGAAGATACTTAGTTGTTTTTGAATGAAATGGATCATTGGGTTTGTCTTAATTTCCTTTTTGTTTTATGGTTTTTACTGAGAATTAGTTTAGAGGAAAGAGGGTGTTATTGGGGATGAAATTTTGAATTGTTTAATGATCTTTAATAGTAAAATTGCTAGTGCTACTGATCTTTTTAGTCATGTTTTGTTAGGGTAATGACAGGCTGTTAGCACTTTGATCTATTTTGGATTTCCTTCTTGTGTCACTATGAGTATGCTTTAATGTTGATTAAACTGGAATTATGGTAGCAATATGGGCATGGGACCTTTGAATTCAGTTTTTATTGTCTAGGCTATGTGGTTCACAATTTTCTTTTGTCTTGTGAAGCATTTGGGAACATGAGTTGGGTGGTAGAATTTGCTTTTCCAACTTTGGATTCTTTCTAAAGGTGATTGAATGCGTTTTGAGAAGCTACAGGTTTAACTGGTTTGAAGTCAAATTTAAATTCTAGATACTTTTGGCTTTCAGGAACTGGCTGTTCAAAGTAATGCAAAATTTTCTCTGTTATCCTGTAATAACCAGAATTTCTTTGTTACCGCTTTGTGAGTGACTGTCCATGTTTACATCAGGAACATGCAATATGGCATTTTTTATTGCTTTGTGACTCTCTTTGTTTGCCTATCTGTCTGTCCATTTGTCCATCTATTTCTCTGCCTATGTTTTACAGTTTGTCATCGTTTTGCTCCTTAAAACATTTGTTTGCCAAACCAAATATAACAGTACCCGTCCCTCTCAACATTGTTAGTATTTTGTACATCTGGCCAATATTTTTGTAAGCATAAGTTTGTTGATACGGCAAAAGATATGGATATGGAACCATGTTTTCCCCCAAATAATCCACCTTTGAAACATTTTTTATTGGTTGTTTATCTTCCTGGTCTTTCACATGTTATTTATTTTTTGTTGCTTGGAATATTTCCTCTTCACATTTGTTCAGTTTGGGCTGGAAGTTTCGGTGTAAATATTTGCCTTTGTAATAGCATTGCATCATGTTATTTTATATTTGCTTACTATTGCCTTTTCCCTATCTAGGCTATGCACAGGGTAAAGATGCCAAAGAATGAAACAAAATTAAACTATAATAGAAAAGTTGTAGGACTTTTAAACGATTCAAGTAATTTAATACTTCTTATCAGAAGGAGAGAATTATTGGTATGACAGAATACCAGTTTCGATAAAAAAAAATGTTGACTTAAATAATTATAAATGAGGGAAAAAGTTTGAATGGTAGACACTTGGCTCTATTTAAAGGTTTTGAAAAAATTCATTTCCCATCTTTTATTAGTGAGGATAATCATTGCTTTTATTAAACTATTATCTTGGCATTGTACTTGTTTATTATTGATTAAGTAGCTAGTTTACACCATGTAAGGTAATCCTTTCCCATCTTGTTATCCACCTCATGATTAGCATCTAGACTTGAATTTAAATAGAACTTTAATCTTCCTTTAGGTTCCTATGAAGTCATCAGTCATCTTTGAGTTTATTGTTTTCACCTCAAACCATTTGCTCGTATTAATTGTGACTATCTTTATTTTATTGCTCTGAGATTTGTATGTTATGAGTGTATATCATTGATTCTGTTTTGGTCTATTCAACTTCTAAAACGCTGCAGTTTTTGGATGATTTTAAGATTTTATTTCATTGTTTATTGCATGCAAACCATAATGTCATGGTGGGTGATTTCTTTGTTGTTTTAAATTTGTTTCCATTTTTGATCAAGCTAACAAATATTCTGTTCAATGATTAACAGATTTGGTGATTTGACATTTGCTTGCCTTTTTTGTCAAGTGTTTCTGGTTCTGCTGAATTACAAATTTTCATATTTTTTAAAAGGCAAATGCTGGTGACCTAAATTCTGTTTGTCCTTACCATAAGCGAAGCAGGTTTTGCCTTATAATTGGTGTGGTACCTAAATCTGCCCTTCCAAAATGTTACTTCGATTCTTCTCCGTTGTCTGAATTTGTAATTTGACATCTGTTAGTTCTTCTCATAATGGATTTAGCGCCAGTGATGTGATTGATTTTGCTGTTTTTGAATTTTAAAGTGGAGCTTTATGGTGAATGAGTTTAGCCTAGTTGGACTGTCATAACTGTGTGCTTTTTGTCATTGCAGGCGACTGTATGTCAGATGTGTGGTGACAGGGGCTTCTCTGTGGCGTTGATTTACTGTGATAAATGCCAAGCTTATGCTGTACACCGGTAAATGGCAACATTGCTGTTGTCTTGATACATAACATACTTGTTTTGGGAACATCAAACGGACTTGCAATTATTTCTTTATTATTTTTAGTGTTGAAGGCAGAGATTTACTATTTGGAATGGAATTGTTGCATATTGGATGTGTAATTGAAATTATTGTACTAGTTTCACTCTGGAAACTCATTGCAAAAACCTTTTGTTAGATTTTGTATTACACCATTTACTAATTTTTTAATTTGCTTCAATAAGTTGACTATTGAATACACATTTGATTATTTTATATTCGTTTTCTCTAATTTTTGCCTTTATAATTATCTTTCCTCATCCAGTTATTGTTTAGATAAATTACCAGCAACTTTCGAGGAGTATGTTGTTTGGTTTTGTGTGGACTGTGAACCAAAGGTTGCGGAATTATCTACTCTCCAGCAGGCTCTCCCTGCGATTGGCTTTCAATTAAGATTGAAGGAGGGCAATCCTGTTAGAAAATTGAAGGGGGAGAATGACATAAAAGAATTAAAGAAGAACAAGAAGAATAATAAGAGTGAATATGACAATGGCTCATTGGCTACATCAAAGGTGCAAAGACAAAGTAGCCCCTTGCTTCTACGCCCTGAGAATCTTGAAAAAGACGAGACACTGAGAAGATCATTGGAAGTGGTTAGGCCTAGCTCTGATAAAGAGGCCAGACCTTTTGAAGCCGAAATGCTTTCTTCAAACACTTGTTCATCTTCAAGAGGATCAGATTGGGTTAACATGGATGAGGAAGCTGAATCTGCCAATATTAGAACATCTCTCGTAGCCATCAATGACCATTTAAATGTCATAGAGCATATTCCTTTGGACCCTGAGCGGAGGGAACTGGATGGGGTGTATTCTGATGAAGCAGCTGACAATGTTAAAACTAAAACATCTCTTGTGGCTACAAGTAACCAAATCCCAAAACTCCATTATATGCCTGCACTGCCAATATTTGAACCAATATGGAGGTAAGATTTTTGTTTCCTTTTTATGTTTATGCCCATAGATACATTGTTGGGTAGAAGTTCATGAGCATGATTGTTTCTTGACAGGGGAAGTTTCTGTCTCTATGATGAAAATCTTGCTGTTGGAATTGTAGCCCATTTGTCTAGCTTAGCGTGCTTGAAAGTTTGTGAGGTGGCAAAATGCTTACCTAAATCGCTTTTCCTAGAGTTGCTTCCAAGATGTGATGTGTGGCCAAAAGGCTTTAAGAAATGGGGGCCAAGTGAAGAAAGTATTGCTCTCTATTTTTTTCCAAATGATGAAAGGTGATAACTTTTTTTAATTTTATGTCATCATCCTTGTCTGTATTCCAGACTTTGTACCTTAATATGCTGATTTCATTTTGACAGGGACGTGAAGATTTTTGACACTCTAGTAGATAAGATCATTGTCCGAGATCTTGGCATGAGAGCTGTAGTTCAAGATGTAGAACTCTTAGTTTTCACTTCTAACATATTGCCACTGCTCCTTTGGAGTGAGTCTAAATATTCATACCTCATGTTTAATGAACATAAGTTTCTTCCGATTGGCACGAAGTTAGATTAATTGTGTTTGAGACTGAGAAGGATTTAATCATTTAATTGATTTGCAGGGTTCCGGGAGAAGTTCTATCTGTGGGGGGTGTTTAGGGCAAAGCAAGCTTCACATTTAACAAATGTAGTTGATGGAGAGGAGAAAAACCCTTTGAAGGCTTTAACCTGTAATTCAAGGAGTCCTATTAGTCCTTTCAGCGACCGTGGGATTTCTATTTCTGGCTAAGGGAACTCTTTAAATTGCACGTAAGTCTTGATTCAGGTTGTGAATGAATAGATGTTGGTTAGACTGACTGGGATCCGAACATGCATGGTAACTCTTTTGGATACCTTAAAAGATTTTCTTTTTCCCACTTTTTGGTCAATATTTGCTACGCGTGTAATTCGATTTCTCTTTTCTGAGCTTGTACAAAAAACTAGTAAATTGACAGAAAAAGAGTAGAGAATGTCTCCTCTCCAGCAACTAATTTTATATTGCTGGAATCATACATCATACATGAATTTGATTTGTATGCATACATGCATACAGATATACACACGTGTTTATTATTCTGACCATCTAGGATTAGTTGTATTTTGGGCCTTGGTGGGACTCACTTGTTAAAACTTGTGGCGGTGGGAATCTAGAACATATGTAAATTCTCACCAGGTGCCACTCACTTCTTTCATTCATAGTGTTCATAGCCTTTCCAACGGCCGACATAGTCTATGTATGTAATAATCGAAAATATGATTATTACTCTGTTGAATTTGAATAAAATTAATGACTATTTTCAATTAATATGAATAAACCCGAATCAGATAGTGATAAAAGTCTTAAAGAAAACGATTTCAGCAATGATAAGCAGCCATCCGGGTGTGATAATTAGTGCTCCTGGCCCTTTTACTATAATAAGTACCTTAGTAATGAATAATAACATTATTTCTTAGATAAAGTATTTGCGCAGCTTTTCTCGGCTTTCAAAGAAGGATGCAAGCAAAAATTTCCTCTTGAAAAAAAAAAAAAAAAAAAGAAGGATGATGCAAGCATGCCCAAGGCTAACATACACATTTATTGTTTATCTGTTACACTATTGAAGTTCAATCAGTCTTTGAAATCTATGATTAACTGACAAAGTTTCTAACTGCAATCTCTTTTTCATCATATTATACATTTATTATATACACAAAAATATATAATTTTGAATATGGAAAAATGAATAATTCGACTTTTATATAGGTTTATTATGTTTTAATTAAACTTTTATTTAAAATCTTATTTTTTTTTTCTTTACTCTCACATGTGTATAAAATGGGTTTGCATGTGTCTTTCCTTTCCCCCCTTCCATCCTTTATGTTCATACGTGACATTTACATCATGAAAGAGTTGAAATTCCTTAGTTACCAAGGTCTAATTGAGACAGATCAAAACACCTTTTCTTAAAGCATCATTATAAATTTGGAAAAACTTGGATTTTTAGTTGTCTCAAATATATTATAGACTAAACAAAATCTCACATTATCCTTGTGGTAAGGAAAAGATTTTGAAATTTTTAAATTTCAATTTTGTTTAATTTATATTCACATATTGATTTGTTTATGGGTTTCTTTGACTTGATATAATTATAATTTATTTCGAGCACTCTTTTTTTTTTTTCATGATTTCTTGAAAATCTATATTTTTAAGCACAACATCTAACTATTTATTTCCTAAAAATATTGGAAAATTGCATAGATATGTAGCTAGAAACAGTCAACTTAGGGTGATTCAAGCAAAAACTTCAATATAACTACTATTTAATTAGTTGAAATTAAATGAACATGAGTGAGGGTTTTATATATTGGACGGCTGATTGCGTCTACAAATCATAATCATTAAAGGAAACCAAATTAAATTTTCAATGAATTGATCCAATTGGATATTGAAAAAGTCTAGGCGACAATATGCACCGTATGTATAGAGTCGAGGTGCTCCTGTAATTTTCTTCACCCTATAAATTAATTCAATATATTCCTTTGGGTGTGTTTAGGTTGATAAAAATTAAGCACACAGAGCACTGAAATTATATTTAAATATTAAAGCAGGAACATGTCTTGCCAACCAAACTCTAACTTTTTAGCCCTTGATGGTTAAAGTTTTCAAATACTCATCAATAAAA
This sequence comes from Theobroma grandiflorum, assembly GCA_036013995.1. NCBI lineage: Eukaryota > Viridiplantae > Streptophyta > Magnoliopsida > Malvales > Malvaceae > Theobroma > Theobroma grandiflorum. The sequence continues at coordinate 16,458,096 of CP142126.1, forward strand.
TAATGGAAATTGATCTTTGAAGGGGTGGTTTTTTCTACTCAACGTGTCTCTTATTTAACTACTCTTATGAATCTTTTATGATTAAGGTGTTAAATTTGACTTTTTGTGATCCCTGGAAACAGCCCCAATCAAACTCCAATTCTAGAAATTAATTATTACAATGATATGTAAATAGTCTTGGTCTTCTAGGGCAAGCCTTTGCACTTGGATCCAAGGTTTTGTTTTGTTGTAGTAAGGTTGGCAACAGCTGCTTGAAACACTCATCTTATAATTAAATTTATCAATTCTCTTAAAATAATCAATTATCAATATTTTTTTTCTATACGTTCTTCTGAAGAAATGTATTCATTTCCAATTGAACATTATACTAACAAGTTAAGTGGTGGAATAGGAAACAAGGTCTGAATTTGTTTTAGATTAAGATTACAAGTAAAAATTTCAATTATAGTCAAATAACTTTCATACATATCACATATTACATCTACGGAATTAAGAAGTTAACGAACAAATCAACATAAAATTAGACTAAATTCACATACGATAAGACTTGAATTTAAGATCTAAAGATTTCAAGACCTCTTCCTTACCATCGAAAATAAGACGTAATTAAAATTGTTTTTATCGAACTTTGATTGAGCCAGCCAACCTAATACTGAAGCACTCCCCGGTTTAATATTTTTTTGAATGAAAGTAATCGTTGGGTAAAATATGTCAGAAATTGTTAATGCTAATAAAAAATTGAAACTTAGAGTAATAAATTGAAATTGACCAAATTTAGGGACTATCACAGATTATCCAAAACTTGTACAGATAATAAATTAATAACCTCACCTTTCATGTATTTTGTATGTGTATGAGGCATACTAGAATCCATGTATGTGTACAAGTATAAAAGGGTTGATGGTGGGGGGATTAACATAATATATATATTCTTTATTTTCATAAGTTTTTTGTTGGTTTTTATTTTAACATTATTATTGATCGTTTTTCTTGACCAAAGAAAAATTTAAAAGCCTACTTTTAATCAAATTGAAGGAACACTTATTCTTTAATTAATATTTATTTCTGTTCTTCAAAACTATTTTAATTTCTTTTTTTTTTATACAATTTAAAACTGTTTTGTAGATTTATTTATTCGAACAGTAGCAGACCTTCTTTTTTTAAAAAAAAATTCTTGATTTCAAAACCTCTCTCTTTTTCTTAGAATACAAACTAACCCAAATGTGTACTCAAAAGCTGTTCTGCATTCTATGTCATTGATTTTCTTTTCCCAGCCTAAGTTAAAGCAGGCTATTTATTGTGTATGAAGATGAGGATGGAAGTGAAGTAAAACATACTGCAATTTCGGTGCATTCATTTGATGATATTAATTCGTATCTGCTAAGCTAAAACAAGTTAGATTTAAATTGAAATGTGGTATTCAAAGCTACATAAGACAAGTAGTGATGCAAAAGCATATAAATAAAAAGAAAATGTAATGTTTATGCTTTCGAATTACATGGCCACTGCTGCTACATATGAGAGGGAAAAAAATGTATAAAAAAAAAAAGAGAAAAAAACAATGATGGGTATCCCTGGATTTATGAGGCAGAACTGCCCTACCATATGGCCCACCAAATTAACATCGGAAGGAGAACAAAAAGATAAGGCCATTAAGAAGTTTCCAACTAGCAAACCTACCAAAAATAAACATCAAATTTCCACTTTAGTCCTCCACCCTCCCCGTTGAAGTTGCAGAAAAATACAAACGCACAACTCTAACAAGCATCTCCTTTTGTTTTCAAAACCCTATAAATCAAAGGGAAAAGAATTTCTATTTCTATTTCTTGCTAAGAGGAAATTTTGTTTTTAAAGGTCAAAGAAATTGTTGAAAAGATCTATTGATGGAGTACTAGGAGATGTTATATAAGGTGAAATATTAAAGCTTGAAGGACTAGGCATGAAACTCCCTTCTGTGAAATTCTTGTTACCATGCAGCACGGGACTCAAATCTTGGAAGAAATTGCTTGAGTTTGGATCAAATGGTGGTGAGAAGAAGTTTGGTGATATTGGAGGCAGTGAGGTTGGCCCTGGAGACAAAATCCCTGGAAAGAAACTTGTTCTTTCAACCCCATGATTCATCTCTACGCCTTGTACAAACCCAAAGTTTTCTTCGCTAATTTGTTGCTTCTTCCCTTCTGGTGACTTTGTCTTCTCTATAGTCGCGAATCTTGCTGCTGGTGAGATTGCAGCGCTGGTATCATGGAATGGATGACTCGATGTTGATGATGGAAGCGATGAAGATCCCGAAGACGCCGATGTTGAGCCTGTTAGGCGTTGAACTAGGTCCATGAAGTCGCTAGGGTTTGTATGGATCACCTTTGGTGACACAGTGTAGATGATTACAGGAGGCCTAATCTGTGCCGGTTGGTGTTGCACTGGTTGTGGTGCCAACGGAGGTTTCTTGATCTTGTAGGAGTCTTTACGGACCTTCAAAGGGGCCGGACGAGGACCTTGGAGTTCTTTCCTTGGCGATTTACTCGTAGGAAAATCTGATGAATCCATGTTGAATTTTAAATCAAGAAAATAAAATGAATAGAAGAGGACCAAGGAAACGGTGAGTGAACGATGAAGAAAAATTTAATAGCATTATTATTGTATTGTCTCGCTATGAACAATAGGGGGACAAGAAGTATATAAAGAGAGCAAGTCAATGGAAATAAAAGGGGATAATTTAATGTGGGAAGAAAAGGATTTAGTAAGCTTTGGCTACTTGTGCTGTGATATTTTAGGGGGAAAGGGAGGCCGGTTTCGTGGTGTTACGAATGTTTGAAATTGTCCAAGCTTTTTTAAGCCAAAGCGGAAGAGGTCATTTCCACGTCAGATACAACAATGGTGATGTAGCGTTTACGTGCAACCTTTTATATATATAGAGCAAGTATTATATTAACAAAGAAATATACCAAATGCTTGAGACAGTCCACGCGCACAATTTATTACACTGATTTAAAGTTCTTGACATAATATTTTTTTTAAAAAAATTTAAATTATTTAAAAGAATTTAAATACAATTTTATTCTTTTATTATTATTAATCATGTTATTATTACTTTATTTCAAATCAAATAAGTCTTTTTATATAATAACTAACAATTAACTAAAGTTAATTAAAATATCATTTGTTAATTTATATTAATGAAACATATTGACACATAATAGTTGATGAAAATGTGACATGATGATATAACTACGTGACATTTTTAGTTTTCACATTAACATTATATAAGCATAATATGATAAGTGGCATTTTAACTAATGGTGCTCTACTGTTAATTGTAAGGACATATTTAGTTTAAAATAGAAATATAAGAACTTAATTGCACACAATAAAAAATATTTTTTTAATAATTCAGAAAATTTTAAAGTATTATACCAAACTTTTAATGTGAAATTGTTGTATCAATTTCTTGTGAAAAAAAAAAACAATGAATATAAGTGGCTGTAATTATTATTTAGATTCAAATTTTTTATTGGATAGTTAACAACCTTCCAAGTATATTCTAAAAAGACCCATAAGGTCTTTTTATTTGGAAGGTTGTTAATTATATTCTTTCAGTGTTTCACAATTTAAATTAAAAAATTTTTATTGAAATTTCAAATTCTAATTGTTTGATAGCTTGGTTTTGTTTGTTTTATGGTTATGTTTTATCACATTTTTTCTTTGTGGGGTTTCTTAAAATTTTTACATTATATCTCTTTTTATTTGTAACCTCTTATTTTATTGAATTTAAACATATTATAATATATATATATATGTATGTATGTATGTTTATATTTGTAAGCAGGTTGAACTTTTCACTTTAGGTTATCTACTTTAAACGTAATAATTAAAGTTTATATCCCATAGAAGTTTGGCAGCAAAGTCTATGTATATCCAATAGATATAAGATGCCCCCATGTTGGTTGAGGGTATTAGAATATTTCTCTCATTTGATGTAGCCCACCAGTAAAGTAATGTAAAGATAAGCTGACATTGTAAAATAATTCGAATGTTAACTATCTTATGACAGTGCCATACAACCATACTAATTTTTTTTTATCAAGTAAAATTTTAGATAAAAAAGAAATATGTAAATTTAAATTCATGAGTGCCTTGAATAAAGACATATGCAAGCCTATCAGGAATTGAATCAAAATACATAGACATCTATTGTGTGGCACATATTTGACTGAGATGGGTTAGTACTGCTGCTGCGGTTGAGTCAGAAAGTGCATGTCTATGACCATAGGAGAGGCCGAGTGATTGAAGTACAAGCACGCCCCCACTATTGAATTCTAAATTTGCCTATGCTCCATACTTTACCGTCAAAGCTAGAGCTACTCGAGAGAGTTTTTATTCATACTTTTCTATTAAAAACAGTACGAGAATTAATTTGAGTAGTAAAGATCTTCTTTATTACTAAAAAATAACGAAATATCCACTACTTCATTTTAAAGTAATTAATATACATTAAAACAATTTTATAATCGGAATTTTAATTGCTTTAAATTGAGTAGAAAGATAAATAAAAGTTAATTAAAAAAGGAAAAGTAACGTGAACAGATTTTGTTCATAGATTTATTTTAGAAAACAATGTGTTAGTCTATAGAATAAAGTAGTGGATCTTTTCCTGTAGTTTTACTATCACTCTGGAGTGTTGATTAACATGCGTCAATGATTTCTTAACGCAAACTATATCTGATCTCTTTCTGCTCTAGGTGGGCTCATTTCAGCCCAAAATTGGCCTTTCCCAATAAACTGACGACTCAAGTGAAAATGATTCAGCTGAAATATGCCTTCTCAATGGGCTTCACTACTTTAATATTTAATAAAAAATTGCAATTTGGAAAAACTATAAAAATATTAACACAAAAAATTTAGATATAATATTTGATATATTGTGAATACGTTTGTTGTTGTTTGTAATGTTTTTCATTTTTCAAAATTATAAATTATTTAGTCGAATGTATGATTTTTAATGCTTTAAAAACCACACAAATTGTTGAACCGGTAAGGGTCATGTTCCAATTAGTTCCGTTGATGGATCCAACTAAAAGGTGGGATTAGAGTTTAAAATGATTTTGACATTAAATAAGTATTAAATGCAGTAAATTCTTCACTTGGCTTGGTGGTAAAGGCACTAAAGAAAGAGTAAGAGGTTGAAAGTTTCAACCTCATCACTCTTAAAAAAAGTAATTTGAAAGATTAAATAATAAAATAATTACTTAAAACACATTCAACATAGACAAATATGTTTTTCCATTCTTAGTTGAATTGGTCTATTCTAGTTTATAGCCAATGGTATTTTTTAATTTATTGTAAATTATAAATCTTTTATATAAGAATGTTTAGAACTAAAAGAAAAAAAAAAAAGGAAAGGACAGCTATTATAAATTTTTATGAAATTATTGTCATTTGATTTTCATTTTTTTGGTTTTTTTGTCTTTTTATATTTCTTTCTTTCTTTCTTTATTAATTATTATTATTATTATAATTTTTTATTTAATAATAAATATTAAAAGAACTTTTAGGTGGCGTTTGGTACTTTACAGTGTAATGTGATTACAGGGAATGTGATTGCAGGGAATGTGATTGCAGGTAATGTGATTGCAAGGAAGATAACATTGCAGTGTTTGGTATATAAGTAATGTAATGATTAAAATGCAGGGAAGATAACATTGCAGTGTTTGTTTTACAAGTACTTTACAGGGAATGTAATGTTAATTTATAAAATTACCCTTATTTATTAAAATGTAAATTTAATATACTTGCATTCTTTATTATTAATTTTTATATAATATTATCTCTTAAATATATTTTTAATGTCATATATTTTATTTTCATTTTTTATTATAATTTTGTATATTTTATTTCATTTATTTAATATAATTTTTATATTATATATTTTATTTTAATTTTTTTGTCTATATTATATAAATTTTAATTTTTTATATTTTATTTTTTAATTTTTATTTCTTATATTATATATTTTATTTTAATATTTTTTATCTATATTATATAAATTTTAATTTTTTATATTTTCTTTTTTAATTTTTATTTCTTATATTATATATTATATTTTAATTTCTTTTACCTATATTATATAAATTTTAATTTTTAATTTTTATTTCTTATATTATATATTTTATTTTAATATTTTTTACCTATATTATATAAATTTTAATTTTTTATATTTTATTTTTTAATTTTTATTTCTTATATTATATATTATATTTTAATTTCTTTTACCTATATTATATAAATTTTAATTTTTTATATTTAATTTTTTAATTTTTATTTCTTATATTATATATTTTATTTTAATATTTTTTACCTATATTATATAAATTTTAATTTTTTATATTTTATTTTTTTAATTTTTAATTTTTATATTATATATTATATTTTAATTTCTTTTACCTATATTATATAAATTTTAATTTTTTATATTTTATTTTTTATTTTTTAATTTTTATATTATATATTTTAGTTTAATATTTTTTTATTTTAATTATAATATTATAAAATATTTTTAATAAAATAATAAAATTGAAGGGTAAAAATATCTTTAATAACATTGCAAACATTGCAGCCTGCAATGTAATGTACATTGCATTGGTTTTGGGCTGCAATCACATTGCAGCCAAGGACTGCAATGTGATTACATTGCAATCTGATATTGCAGTAGTCTATTACAAAATAAACGCTGCAATGTAATTTAATTAGGCACATTACAGGTAATGTCACTTTACAATCCCGCAAACAAACGCCACCTTATATTAGAGTTTACTTTAAATCCTCCCAATACTTTTGGTGAAATTAAAAAAATTTTACCCACTTAAAAGTTTTCAAGAAATTTATTAATAACCGGACCCATTTTTGTCTTTTTGCTCTCCTCGTTGCTCTCTCTATCGTCGCCAATGGGCAATGAACCTAGGTTTCGCCAACAACCCAGGCCGCTCTCTCCTTTCTTCTCTTGTCCGTCTCTTTTCCTTTCTTTTTCTACCCAAAAGCAAAAAAATATGTCACATGGCAATCGATTGATGAGGTGCCATTCAATTAAGAGTTTTTCTCACTTGGGTAATTTTAATTTAATTGTACGTATATAATAATAATAATAATAATAAAACAATAAAAAGATTCAATTGAAGATTTTAAAGCATGTAAACATTTTAACTTGGATAATGAGTAACAACTTAAAACTCTTGACCGACAGTTCTCTTTTCCTTTTGGTTGGTTGTACTACTTTGGATAATCTGGGCCAAAGGTTTTCAATCAGGATACGTATAATTTATACAGAGTAGCTAAACTTTGAATTGTCAACTTATCAAGCACCACTCAATCCCGAGAGAAGAAACTAATCTAAAGCCGCCATGGCAGCTGATTTTTAATAATGCAATATTTTGATGTGATTGTGCCCAACAACTTGCTTCTTTTAGACTCTAATTCGGTGACAAATCAATGACTTAAAACCAAAAAAAAAAAAAAAAGGAAAAGAAAATGTACCATCTTTTTTCTCTATTGACTTCAATTTAGCCGTCATGGGGTTCGAAGCCAAATATATTGTGGATTGTGAATCTTTTACGATGGAAAATGTACGAGAGTCAATGAGAATTATGCAACTATATTTCGGAACAGATTAAATTATATAATTAATTTTTATATTTTATCAAAATAATAGATTTAATCTTTGTATAATAATTTGTAGAAATTAAACCATGTATTTTTTAAAATCAATAATATCAATCCAATCTTTAACGTTGTTAAAAATTTTCTATTATCTATATTAATGTGGTATTTGATTATACTTCTGTGACATATTCTTGTTAATGTGGTATTGAATATGATAATGTGATCAATGAATAGTCATTTCATTTTGCATTCAAATAGTAATAACAATAGTAATATGAAAAAAGAATAAAATTGATTTAGTGATAAGAGAAAGATTTGAGAGAAAAGAAAAGGTCATTTCTCTTTTCATCTTTGAATTCTAAATCAATACAAAACTAGCATTCATAATAAATTTTCACGTTAACAATATAGTAGTGCCACATCAACATCACATCAACACTTAAAATTTATGTCTGTGTTAGATTAATGCCACATCAACAATCGTTGCATTATTTTTATATGCCACACCATCAAATTCAATATCACATTAGTACAGTCAAATATTATATCAACATAGATAATATAAAAAGTTTAACATTATTAATAATTGGATTAAAATAATCAATTTTTAAAAGTAAAGAGATTTAATTTTTACAATTTATTATGTAAGAATTAAATCAACCACTTTGACAAAGCATATGAACAAATTGTATAATTTAATCTTTGAATTATTATATTTAATTATGTAAAGGTCACAAAGTAGATTTTTAAAATTGTTCCAGTACTGCTGCAATTATTTCTTTCCTTCTTCTTTTTGGATTTTGGTCCTTAAAGTTATTGTTGCTTTCTCTTCTAACCTGCAAGGGAACGAGGAAAAACAAGAATCGTAGAGTTTTGTGAATATATACTATATTAGAAAGAAACAAGAATTGTAGTTCATGTAGAGTTTTGTGTTATCCCAGTTTATATATATAAAAACAAAAAATGAAAAAAAAAATCATGTACAAAGACAGAAAGTCGATTACCTAATTCATTAAAAGCTTTTTCGTGAAAATGGTGTTTGATCTTTTGCAAAAGGATTTGGTCCACTCTAGGAATGTTTTGACTTTAGCGTGTGTGGTGGTGCTCTTGGTAAGACTTCTGGACGAAGAGTGGCTGAAAGACTCTTCGGAGACTAGTGATAGGACGCCATGGTTTTCTTGGAATATATATTTCTTAGTCAAATAGGTTAAGTACTAGAATATTTACAAAGATTTTCTCTCTGAGTACATAAATATATATGTGCTCAATTGAACTTACACAGTCTTTGGTTGAATTTTAATAAAGCATCGACCATTAAAAGTAACTTAACCTAATGATGACATTGCTCAAAAAAGGAAATTCAAGTAAAAGATACAATTGCATGTAGAATTTTATCAATTCTTTTTTAAATGAATATATAGTACTTAGTAGTTACTTAATAAAGTAGTTTAATACATTTAAATATTTGCCTCATTGATTAATGTATAATTTTTTAATTTAAATCATAAGATTCAGATCTCTTTTTTTTAATTATAAAAAAATAAGGTAGTTTAGCAATGGTAAATTCGAATGGTTGTGGTTGATTACTTGATTTAGGAGTCCAAGCACCGAAATGGGTTCGTTTAAGGCGGAAAACTCTAGAGACATCATATGAAATTGGGGTTTAGTATATATTGAGAAAAAGTCAACCCACCAATTAAAATCATATTCTAGAACAGACAAAAGCTCAAAAGTATGTCCAATCCTCGTTGAGATTCAAAAAACGAATAATAAAATAAAAATAAAAATGAATTAAGAAAAGTTCAAGGGATGACAAAAGTCTGTACGTCTCAGTGGGAGACCAGAACCAGACCATGACTTGAAGAAAAGTCTGTAAGTCTGTAACCCACAACACTTTGGGCAAGCTCCATGAGAAATGTCAAAGGTGTAGGGCAGACTGTGTGGTTTACTTTTATTTTAAAGTTTGAAGTCAGGAGAGATGTTCTTGTCAATCCAGAAAATGTGGAAAAATTTGATAGGGTTTTTTTTTGGTTACTGTGAAGCTGAAATAGGCAGCTCATGGCATCCCAATTAATGTATGTGCATGGTAGGAAGACATTATGCCAATTTATTGTGACAGCTTCTGGTAAGAAACTTGACTAAAATCTTTGGGAAAAAGAGTAGAAAAAGCAAACCAAATTCATACTTGGTACAATTTAAAGTGGCGACATAGATGTTTCACTTGCCACATCTGACAAATTCCAATTAAAATTGGACAGATTCATATATATATATATATATATATTCCTAATTATTTGAAGGTAATTTATAATATAGATTTTTGTTTTCCGAGTTCTAATTTTAGTTGCATTATCAATACTTTATCATTTTTTATTGAGTTTTGATGATGATAGTTTGATAGGTCATGGGTTAGACATGATAAGACTACTCTCTTTCTTATAAGTAGAAAAGATGTTATTAGGTAATACAATGGAAACCCCTTTAATAGGAAAATTAAATTTGTAAAGTTAAGATGCTTCCATTTTCTTTTTTTTTTTTTTTGTTTAAATTAAGATGCTTCTATTTCTAAGGACCACCTCTTCTTCAAGCTCAATATCAAACCAAATCCAGTCAGTCAATGAAGATGACATTCAATATAAAAATATTATTTAGAAAATAGATAACTGAGAAATTTTAAGAGTTCTTCAAAACGAAATTTATAAGTTTATCAACTTTTCGTAATTTACATCTACATTCGCTTATAGCTGACAAATCTATTTCTTTCATACAAACAAATGGTCCAACTTGTAACATGTGGATGGAGGAAATGGAGGTTGGCCTGCATGAGCATGACATCTCCACGCTTTAACTAGCTAGGCTGGGCCAAACTTAAATATATACAGTATATGTGTTGTTTTGTTGAGACATGGGACATCATCATTTTCCATCCAAGGAAAGAAAAAGGGTGGCCGTTCGTTTACTTGCGTGGCCAAGGGATGGACACAATTTCCTATTGAATGTCATTTTAACATGCAATAATTCATGGAAAGAACTAATGGAAGGCCCGCTGTACCCTAATGGCGTGATAGAATGGAAAAATTATGAAGCCCTACGTAGTTTTATTTTTAAAATACAAATAGAAAACTTCGCGTCTTTTTCATTGGTTTTTTTCTAAATTTTTTTTTTAGTTATTCACGCGTTTTGATACTATAATTATAATGAAATCGTCTCTTTGATATTTGAAAAACCAAATTCGTATTTAAATATTTTAATTTTTATTCCATTAAATAGGTTTACATACTAGGCTAATTCCATTAGTCAAATAGAAACATCACAACAATTAACCGATACAAATTAGACGTATAGTGCATTCCTAGTGGTAATTTTTGTCACTCACCTATTTGACTAAGGAAATTAGTATTTAAGTGAAAAATTATCAAAAGCAAAGTTGAATATCTAACTGCAAATTTTTATATCAGTAAACTTCACATGCACCTCTTGTGATGTGATTTTTTCTTGCATAGCACATTGAGATTATTTTTTTTTCCAAACTAGACATTATGTTTTAGTTCTATTTCTAAAAAGGGTAACAGTGTTAAAGTTTAAATTAGGTTTTTCGAAAATAGGCAATAATAAACTTTGATTTAATCTTTTTATATTTTATTTGTTCAATGAAAAAATATATTTTAGCAGAGATTTTAAACTTACCTCATGTGTTCATGTGTAGCACCAAAGTCTTTACGCATACCAAAAATGCTGAACGCTCTACTATTATGAAAGAACAACAACCATGTTTCGGACTACAATTATGATTTTGGTGCTTGATATTTGTGACTTCTACTTCATAAGTGGTCTAAGAATGACATTATATGAACGGAAGAAATGGTTTCTTAGGAGGAATCTCTTTTGCTAACCCTATACATAAATTTTTAGAATCTTAAATAATTGTACAAGATTATTTTTTCAAAAAAGAAAAAAAAACAAATTATTTGGGTAGGGTTGATTAAGGCCTTTTGAAAGAGAGCAAGTGCATTTGGATCCTCTTCTACAAATTTTGAATACTAATCCTAATAACTCAATACTAATAATGATTCGAACAAAACTAAAATCAATACAATTCTAAAATCAATGAATCAGTCAAAATTCTCTTAACAAAAGTAACAATAGAAGTAATCACTATATTTATTCAAATTTAATATTCAAAGAATGATATTTTATAAAAATGAATAGAGAAAATGAGAGAGGAAAATTTGAAAACAAAAACAAGAATTGAATATTTTGATCTTGTTTTTGTTTAGACTTAGAAAAGTGAAGAGTTGAGGGAGGAATCTTGATCACTTCGGATCGATGAAGGAACTAGAATTCAAAGAAAACATTCTCTTTCATATTTGGACAATGAAAAAGTGAGAGAGAAAGTGAAAGAAAAGTAGAAAAGAAATCCAAAGGTTGAAATATTTTTTTAATTAAATAAATAAAATAAAAAGAGGTTAAAATAAAGGTTATTATTTTTTGTTTACAAAAAACTAACTAAAACTTTAATACTGTTACCCTTTTTGGGAATAAAACTAAAACACAAGCTTTTTTTATATGAAAAAAAACCATAACCTCAGGGTGCTATGTGAGAAAAGACCATGTTACAAGGAGTGTATGTAGAGTTTAACTTTTTTAAATTTAAGTACCAAATCAAATATTTAATCATAGCTAGAATACCAAATGTGTAATTGGCTTTTTCTTCTTTTAAAAAAAAGCCCTCACCTTTTTCTCGTTGGTTTAAGGCTTCTATCACTGTCCTCTTTCTTACATATATGTGTGTAAGCCTCAATATTTGACCACAAGAACAAGATTTTTACTGTTAGTATATGCCTTTGAGCCAATTACATTGGTTAATGAATATATATTGTCATTTAATGCAGACTTAATCGTATAATTATATGTGATAGAGGTTTTTCTTCATATTGGTACAATAATAAGAAGTTATTAAGTATTAATTGGATGAAACCTATGAAATATAAAGGCTTTGCAAGAGAATTTTAAAATTGTTGCAATTATAAGATCTTTATGCATTAAATCCGTGTTCCTAGAATAGTTTCTGGTCATTACATTGTTAAGACAGGGCATTGACAATACTCAAAGACTGGTACACATTAAACCTCGTTACTTGGGAAGTAAGCAATTAATCTCATAGATTGCAATACATGGGATACTTTGAAGATAACTTATGGATGTTTGTTAAAGAACAAGTTCGCTGAATATGACCCGTTATAAGAACTCAATTTGGTATTTCACTGAAGTGTCTATGGAATATATTCCCATGTGATAGTCATGCAACTAATCCTCGAACTTAAGACATCAGGTTATTTTGTATGGAGAATAACATACTTTGATTTCACATTTACAGGTCCAAACGTGACTAGATGTCTAAATATGATGTTTTTGGATATGCCATGAAGCATACGAAGGTGGATGAGTGATTAAAAGAGAATTCATCATCCCAAGTGATATAAGGGGATGTATCTCGCTTATTCTCAATTCTAGATTAACTTGTATAAAGTCTTCGGCCAAAGCATGATGAATTTGAGAAAAGCTAGTTTTCTAAATTCATAAGATTAGTTATGGATTATGAAAACTAATACGTCATGTTATAAGTAGACACTAAACCATACTTTATGACATATTTGAGATATTTGATGAAAATACTGTATTGCACTAAAAGGCTTATCACTGAAGGGTTTTGTCAAATTCTTTAATTGGCTTTCTAACATTTGAATGGTCATAATATATTGTTGAATGTCATTCATGATCTATAAATATAAATCAATTATTAAATTAAAATTTGATTATGATTTATATTTATTACCAACATTTTAGAAGCTTCATGGGTCATACACATTAAGTGACATGATTGAGATTAAATAAGAATAATTAATTAAGTTGGATTTAATTGAAATAGACCAAAATAAAGTGAAAAAACTTAATTAAATTCACAAGGACTTAATCAAATAAAAATACAAATGTTTGTATCTAGGGTTACAACTTAGTTTGGTTATATCAATATGTTATGTTAGCCAACTAAAACTCTAAGCCTTTAGCCACTTCTTAGCCATTTAATAAAAATAAGAAAAGAAAAACAATTTTCTTTGTCTAATAGAAATAAGATTTTGGTCTTTTTGTTTTAGAAACAAAACTTGTTAGCACAAATAAAATCGTACGTTTGAAAAAGTCTTGTTTAGTTACTGTGTGGATTATTATTAAAGGCCAAACACTTAGGTGGTTAAAAATTTGATAAATTTTAAAGGTGAATGTTATGACCCAAATCCGAGGATTCGTGATTGGCACACGTGCCTAGCAGGCCAAACTATTAGACCCAAGCAAGCCTCAGAGTTTTCAACCATATAACTCAAATATCAAGGGATTTATAATCAAATATTCGTAGCAATTTCAAATATATTACGTTATCCATGACTTACAATCCATGCAATTATACATAAAGCCATAAATTGGCCATCTAATCGAGTTTGTACATAACAACCTTTATACAATTTAAATGGCACATCATGCTTGACATATTTTACATCTAATCAGACTTGAAAGCGGAAGGCCCACATAAACTCACCGGAGTGACACATTGGGAGGGAGACCTACCATATGCCAAATGTGTGTCCGTTCAATCGACGACACTTGCCACATAACCATATAGTTTCTCTTATTAGCACATGTACAACAGAAGGGTGAGTCAACTAACACTCAGTGAGAGGATGCTATCACAACATAATATTTTACATATAAAATATATTTAGGCCTATTTAGGCATAAGACTTTCACAATCAAACATCTCTAATTCAAAGGTGCGAAGATCATCCTAGTATTTAACATGAACAACTCATCATATCAAGTCTTGCCTAATCACATCTCCACGGCATATTATATCCACAATTCGCAAGTTTCGTGTCCTCACATCAATTCATATCAATTGAGGCGTACCTTAAAAGCCGTTACCATCAAACTAAGCTTTTTAGGCACACCTTAGTTGTTGAGCAAAACCTCAAATGTCATTCACAATGGTCACCACATATTCATATTTCAAATCAAATCATGCCATCTTTGATGCACATTATCATAGTCAAACCAAATCAAATGAGTGGTCTTGCCCTAGACATAGTCAAATCACGCACGTTGGCCAATTAGTGGAGAATCAGATCATGCTCAAGGCAAAACTGTAGGCAAAAAAAGAGATCACATGTGTGCTGAAGAAATGGGCAGAAAACAGATCATGCATGTACAGAAGCAATGGGCGGAGAACAGATCATCGACTGGAGTAAACTCTTGATGTCAGCATAACTCGAAGCAATCTCAACGAATGGCATCAAAGCACAACATACGAAAATCACAAGTAGGATTAATGCCATTGTCCTTGCCTACCACCATCCCTGTAGGTACATAAAGTCACAAGACGTGGGACTCCACTCAATATCAAGTCAAATCAATATCTGGAATTCATCCCTCGGACGAAACTCATAACCACAAATTAGGCCATCGTGCTTGTGACATTCCATGTGTCTACATCAAATCATATTCAAATTTAATGAGTTGCTATCATCTTTAAGCTCAGTATAATTCTAAGTGCCTTCAAATCTCTAAGGCATCATCAAACAAACATAATCAACGTATAAGCCCTCATGCCGTTAACCACACATGGGTATTCATCATATTTAATCATATCAATCACGGCTTAATAGCCTTATGCATATCCTCAAATCAACCACAAATATGTGGGTATTCACACATAAATTTTGTCTATAAGCAATCATGGGTTTTCGACCTCACATACTTAACATCACTTCGATCACTATGCCATTAACCCAAATACACATCACACCCATATACCTAATAGTGTAGTCCATTCATCACAATTTGGCACAATCCTTAATTCATAATTCGTATCACACCATGGGTAGGCTTCTTGTTCTAGGTCCTACATACCATAGGCTCCAACACAATGCCACCATGTGGCTCACCATAAATCGCACAAACATAGATTTCTTCATTCAAATAACTAGTTAGCCTTGGAATTCTCATTTAGGCACACAATCATACTTGTTCTCTAGCCTAGGCACTATTATTCACTTTACTACTCATGCAAGTATGCGAATCACAAAGATAATATAATAATGAGTAGAGTGTCGATCCCATAGGGAATTACATTAATTCTTACTATTAATGACTAAAATTATACCCAAATTTTATCGAAACACTAAAAATTGAATTAAAAAGAAAAACTTAAAAGCTAAAAATTACTTTAAATTTACTTAGCAAAATTACTTTTCTAAACTTGATTAACTTTTAAGCCTAAGATTATAATACCCCTCAATATTTCATCTAATTATTGTCTCATTCTTTTAACTTAGCTTGCTATATTAAGTGCTTGTTTAGCCTAGCTTATTTTTAGCTTATCTACTGCTTAAAAGTAGAAGCTAGGCCAAACAAGGTTTCGTAAAAAGATCTTAAAAAAAAAGTAGCTTTTTTTTTAAGAATAAAATCTTGGAAAAAAGAGCTTAAAAAAAAGCTCCAATTAAGAGCTTTCTCTTCTCTTTTTCTTTTAAAAACACGCCAGCTTATTAGAAGAGTTATTGTTCCTCAAAAAACTCATCTCTCAAAAAATACTCCTTCCCTCTCTCCCATTGATCTTCCTCTCCTTTCTCCTTTTTTGCAAATCAGGGTTTTTTTTGTTATTACAAAAATTAAGAAGAACGAACATCAGGTATTATTTCTTTTATATTTGGTTTTGTTTTTTATTTTTTTATCATTCTTTTTTTTTTAGGTTTTAGAAACTCTCTTTATTATTTGATATGATCATTATCTGATTTTTGTTTGTTCTTAAATTTTTTTGGTGTATATAATATTTATTGATTGTGATTGGGTTAATGAAACTGAAAAAACAGAACCCAATTTTCTCCATGAATCATCAATGCCTAGTGTCAGTACATACCAAGATGTCGATTCCATATCCTCCGCATGGCCACAAACTAATTTAAATCGTTCTTTGTTAGGAAGACGTGCTATAAAATAATTGCAGAAACCGTTAATGCCTAGAAGAAGAACTTCAACTAATTTAAATCCAGTA
Source organism: Theobroma grandiflorum (assembly GCA_036013995.1). Classification (NCBI taxonomy): domain Eukaryota; kingdom Viridiplantae; phylum Streptophyta; class Magnoliopsida; order Malvales; family Malvaceae; genus Theobroma; species Theobroma grandiflorum. Next base: position 16,474,846 of record CP142126.1, read on the forward strand.
GGAACTAATGATGATTAATAACCAATTTGTCTTGATAGGAAGATGACTAGGTTTTCCACTAATTACTTTTGGCCCGTAGCTTGACTGGGTTCTCCATTCTTTAGAATTGATGTTAATACCTATTATTAGTTTGCTATTTTCACCAGAGTTCGTTTGGGATGAAATTTGATTTCTAATTGCATATGACCAGAAGAACAACTAGGTTGCTTTGCAATTACATTTGGTCAGTAGCTTAATTTCCTTTCATTAGAATTGATTTTACTGCCTACTATTGGTTTGCTGTTTTATATGCAATTTCCATTGTATTGCATCGAAGTATAATTTCTACCTTCTGATCCTTCAAGTGTACAATCTTTCATTTAGTTGTTTAATAACGCCATCTTCCTTTTGAGGATTTAGTGTTAAGTGAGTGGGATCCAGAATTTTGATGCATATAGCAAACACCAGCTAGTTTGGGACTAGTTAGTTGATTTTATCTTCATTATGTTCCAAGAAAGGAGTTAAGAAATTTTTGTTGCTAATCTTTTATAGAGCCCTTGTTTTTCTTTTTGCTTTAGCATTTCTTGTTAAGTTGCTTTATTGATTCTCTTAGAGGATTAAGGAATTTCAAGTTTTTTAATAATCCATAATAGATTAGCAACTATATAGAACTTGATGAACGCACAGTACCTCTAGGCCTCTGATAAATAAGGGATGGTTACATCCATCTAAAGACATGACAGCATTAGAGGGAGTTGCTATGTTTCTTTGGACTTGTGCACATAGCGAAACAAATCGTAATGTCCAAAATAAATTTGAAAAATCAGGAGAGGCTGTAAGTAGGAAGTTTGGTGAAGTGTTAGATAGTTTATGTTTACTGGCCAATGAAATCGTCAAGGCTCCAAATTTTCAATTTGCAGAAGTTCCATCCAAAATTAAAAATGATCGTAGATATTGACCTTATTTTCAAGGGTGCATTGGTGCTATAGATGGATCACATGTTCCTGCTATTCCTCTTGCAAATGATCAAATTCGTTTTATTGGTCGAAAGGGATATCCAACACATAATGTCATGTTAGTGTGTAATTTTGACATGCTATTCACTTTTGTGGTTGTTGGTTGGCTTTGCACTGCATGTGACACCCGTATCTTTTCAACTGTGCTTGAAGAAATGAAAAACAAGTTCCCTTACCCTTCAGAAGGTACAACTTATAATTTTTATTGTGTAAAATTTGACATTCTATATATTTATCTCTTGAATTTTTGTAATGAACTAATACTTAAAGCTTTAACTTTTTTCTTAGGTAAATATTATGTAGTGGATGTTGGTTATCCTAATATGAAAGGATATCTAGCACCTTATAAAGGTGAAAGATATCACATTCCTAATTTTAGAGGTTGCAGTTAGCTAGAAGGTGTAGAAGAAACATTCAACCATGCACATTCTTCGTTAAGAAATGTCATTGAACGAACAATTGGAGTTTGGAAAAATAAGTGGCATATTTTACGTGATATGAAACCATTTCCGTTGATAAAACAGGAAAAGATTATTGTTGCAACAACAACACTTCATAACTACATTAGACAGTGTGGTGTTATAGATGAAGAGTTTGACAAATGTGATCGTAATCCCAATTATATTCTTGAAAGTCAAGAAGAAAGAAGTAATGATGAAGAAATGGGTTCATATACTTCTAAAAGAGCATTGGATGATAGTTACATGGGTAGAGTTTGCAATCAAATAGCTACTGCATTGATGGAAAATAGAAATAATTAATTTATGAGTTATTTATGAATTATATGTTACTTATGAATTATTTGTGAAACTCTTTTTTATGATTTATTATTAATTATAAACTTTATGTTATATAAAAATACTTTTTATATTTTCAAAATTTTATTTTAAATAGATAATAAATAAAGTTAACTTTTTCTATGTTGAACAAAAAATTCGTGATTGATAGAAAGTTATTTAGTAAATACCCTTTATGGTAATTTTAACCAAAATTAGAGTTTATATAAATTGTTTTGCCAAACAGCTTATCTATAAAAAAGAGCTTATAAAAAGTGAATTTACTAAACAGTTTTAACTTAATTTTAAAAGCTATTATTTTTCATAAGAGCTTCATAATAGCTTTTAAGCAAAAAGAAGGCTAGGCCAAACAGGCTCTAAGTCGCTAACCTAGAACCCTAAATTATTTACAAGTCTCTGTCGAGTTTCTCATAAAAATATCTTTCTCAATTAATTTACTATATATCTATGCAAATTAAATTGAAAAAACATTCATTAAGTTTGTGCTCTAACTTTCGCTATGTATAGCTTATAGGTGTATGTTTACCCTATATGCAAATCAGATCACCTAATCAACTAAGTATATTCGATCATAAGCTATTCTATTCAAGGTTTACCTAAATCTCCTTCGTCAAGGTTTAACCTAAGTTTTCAATTTAATCTAATTGGTGATCAGACAATTAGAAGTATTAAGAACAGAATAAAATAAACAACTTAAATCCATCAAACAAAGCAAAAAAGAAAAAAATAAATCAGACTACGTATTGAGTCCAATTATAATCTTGTGTTAGTAATTTAATTCCCCATTAAGTTACACATCATCATCGAATTAAGTTTAAACATTCAAATTAAACTAAGAAAAATAAGAGAATAACAAAAGGATGATAGAACCCAAGAATTTATATTGATCTTCCAAATCTTCTTGACTTCTTCAAATTCTTCTTAGCTTCAATGACTTTTCGGCTTGATTCTCAGTCGTCAATCTAATATTTCGCTCTCTTTTAAAAGTCCTTTGAAAGGTTATTTTTATAGGGCTTTAAAGTTAGGCTAAGTTAAGTTAAGAAACAAGTCAATTGCAATTAGGATTTCCTTATCAAACTACATGAGTTGTGGCCTCAACCCATTAATTAGCAGAAATCGTAATTGCTCTGGGACTGTTATAGTGTTTCAACTTCAACATGATATTTGGAAATTTTGTAGGCCGAATTGGGAAAAGTGATAAACATGAAAATTGTAGCTTTTTATCTTAGCTTTCCAATGGTCTAAGAATCATCTTATTTGAAGCTCTGTAGAGAGAGTTATGATCAAAACACCAAACCTTATGTAGTAAAAGTCTACACCTTGAAATTGCTCTTCTTTTTCCATTAAAATTCTTCCTTCATTAAACACCTACAAAAGTATAAATAAATCAAAACAACTTATCTTAATCACATTAATACCAAATTAAGTATAAAAATAACTAAGATTAGATTGACTCACCTAAAGTAATTAACTTTAAATAATTTAATTGAAACCTACTAATTTCTATACATTACAATAAGAACTAAGCTAAATTATTATCAAAATAAAGTCTAAATAACTTTATATCATAGAGTTATCAAGCACATACCTCTAGGCAAACATATACATACACATGAATTCTCTAGTTTAGGCATCCTCATCTAGGCATACCTTATCACACATATATAGTTTTGTAGCCTAGGTTCATTTGTCTAGGCATGCATCTTTTATCCTAGTACCATGGCAGTGCACCTATTGTGCGTTATGCGTTATGTGCATTTAACTTAAATCGCACTCACTTTAACAATTAAAGGAATGCCCACAATCAAGATCAACCTTCTACCTCCAACTGTCCTCCAAGTCACAAATGCATCTCTAGCCTCCATTCACCCCTAGACACATCAAAAAATCAAAATCATAATTATTTCTTGACTTTCAAAAACATCTCAACTTTTCAAAAATACCCAAATTCAATATATAAGCTTAATCTTCTAACAAATGAGCTAAATCCTTACCTTAGAAGCTAGGTTGCCCAAATCTAGGCTCTAAATCTCTAATAAACTCAAAGGGAGAGAGTTTGGCCAAATTTGAAAATATTTAGACCCTAGGTTACTAACCGATTAAATTGAAAATCAATTGATAAAAATATGTAATCTTACCTCTAGATTGTTTCTCAAGCTTGAATCTAGCTCAAATAGGCTTCAAATGCCATTTAGAGGTTGAGGGTTTGAGTATTTTAGAGAGAAAAAAGGAGAGAAAGAGTTGAGAGAGAATGGGGTAGAAATGGCCCCAAAACCTTTATTTGTTTTTGCCTTTTCTCTTTGATGTATTGATACATTGAGGCAATGTATCAATACATTTCGAGCAGAATGGTCTTGGGTGCTCTCTGCTTCAAATGTATCAATATATTAAGGTAATGTATCGATACATGTTCATCTTTTGCCAAATCTAGTGATACATCCTTAAATGTATCAATAAAATTCCTCCAGAACACCTCATATTGTTCTTCTTTCCAAGAATGTATCGATACATGAGAGGATGTATTGATATATTTTTCTCTATAAGCAGTTTTAAGTCCTCCAAAACTTTCAAAAATCTAACTTAACACCCAAAAATTCATTCCCTGATAATCTTGTACCTCCAATAACTCATATAATTCAAAATCCTCATATATATATATATATATATATCTTCAAACATGCATCGGATTAAATTAAATCCTCAATCTATTGGATTAATTCATTATTTTCATCGATATTTACCTTAATGGCATACTTAGATATCAAAGTGCCAAACATCTGCATAATTTCATTAAGGATCTTAATTTACACCCACATTCATAGTCATTTATCTCTAGACATAATCATATTCATCAAAACTTAAATAACTCTTCAAGTCACTTGGCCAATTTCACATATAAGCCATATCAAAAATCAAGGGCATTACAGTGAAGAAGCAAAGATTTCGACTACAGGATTTCAGACTGTCTTATTCTCTTTTCAGGTTACTAGCTACATCACAAACGTTTTTGGATTTAATTGGTTTTTGATTATGATATAAAGAGCAAGGTACATAATACTTGAATCTATGAGTGTTCATAATTAATCTGAAAATTACATAAAAACACAAACATTGATCCTGAGGATTTCGGCTATTTCTCTGATTAAATGCCTTTTTATTTTTCCTTTACATTATGCTTTTATTTCTTAATTATTTTTACGTTTGAGTATGAGGTCAAATTCTAACACTTACATCAAATACAAATGTAATGTTATGAACCATCAATATGAAATATATTGATTCAAATGTGAGAGCCGTCAGTTTACTGTTAATTGCTGAGGCTATGTATATAAACCAGACTTGGCTTGCAGGTAAGTGTTGTTTGGTAATGATACACTTTCTCTAGCATCAGTGTATTTTACAATTTGATTAGTGCAGAAACGTGATTCCATGACCACAAAAATTAAAACATTTCAAACTTCCTGATGTTATTGACACCAGAAAAATTTGGTTACGTAAACTGTAGATTTGGGACCAATATGTTTAGCATTGCATGACATATTGCAATACATGTTATTACAAGATGGTAGGTTTCGGAGTAGGACATTACGGGTAAAGCACAACATTGTCAAAACTAGACCAGCTTTTAGTGCCTACGTACTGTGTTTTTTGATTCAGATATGAATTAATTAGCATGTTATCTCCTAACATATTCCATAAAATATTGCTTTATACCTTTTAAGTAATTTTGTCACTTGAGGCCTTTTTTTAAGATTAATATGCATTTATTCTTATTTGGCATGAAATACAAAAAAGTCCCTAAACAATTTAAGAAAATTCAAATAAGCTTTTATATTTTTATTGTATTTGATCAAGCCTTTATACTTTTATTTTAAAACAAATAAACTCTTATATTTTTTATTTTGAGTCAAATAAACCCTTATTACTAATGATTGACTTAATCAAAATATTATTTATTATTCTATGTAGTGTGACGCTGATGTGACATGTAAAAATATCATAATTGATTATAATATGGTATGTTGATATATTATAATTGATGATAATATAATGTGTTAATTTGTATTATAATATAATCATATGACATTTTTTACTCTTTATATTAATATCATGTTAGTGTCATGTGGATATAATATGACAAGTGACATTTTACTAATGACAATTAACCAATCATTAATCATAAATGTTTATTTGACTCAAAATAAAAATACAAAAGTTTGATTGAATGTAATAAAATAATAAAAGTTTATTTGAATATTCTTAAATAGTTTAGTAACTTATTTGCATTATGCCTTCTTATTTTTAATAGTTACAGAATCTTGAATATCGTTTTATTTTTACAAGATGAAAATTAGCTCTGAAGAGAGGAAGAGGAGAAAAAAATATGAGAGAGAAAGGAGAAAAAAATTTAAAACCAAACATGCATGTATACATTAATCCAAATATACATATGTGTGTATGTGTGACAATTTGTGAAAGTTGAGGTAGCAGAAGACTTAGATTGGTACAATCAGAATTTGATAAGATTATTGGGTATATTGGATTTTTAGTCAAACTAAACAAGGATATATACAAATTTATCAGGGTTTAGGGTATGTAATGGAGAGTTAATCCTCCCATTCCATACACCTAGTCATTCCATTTAAATATGTCAAATAAAAAATTGTCATTTAGAGTTCTAACTGTTAAAGTATTTCTTTAAAGAACTTTTTTTTTTCAAAATTACTACTATGAGAGCACCATGAAGATTCCAAGATCATTCAAATCAAATGTAATTTCAGTGTATTTGGATATGGAAGTCTCAAGTACTATAAAGTTAGGAAAGTCAACAATAGTAAAAATTGTCTTCCTTCCAATAATTAATTGGGTAAGATTCAATAATTGATTGGATTATAGTTAAACAGGTGAAATATTATCATTGAATCCGTCCAATATTTAAGTTACTCACATTTTTCTTGGGTCAGGAGGAAAAGGACTTATCGCCCTTATTGATGGGAAGTGTCCATATTGGCCACCATCTTTCACGATCTCTCGAGTGTTCATTTTCACTACAGAAATGGGGAAGTTCCAAACAAAGGTGAAGTAAAAGGCCTGGAATTGGACTGATCATAAATTTGTCAACTGATTTTTTTCCACCTTGTCTGCCAAAGGACGGAACAGCCACCGTGGGAAAGCAAGGGACATCTTTGGACAGAATTCGTTTCACTTAACTCCGAAAATTTAAAACAAAAATTAAGACCATAGTCCCACCTAATTATTATAGATATATCATTACCAATTTTTTGAGTCTAGCGCCAGCTCTTGGTACGTCGTTTGCTCCACCAGCCAGAACGTGTGTGACCCTACTAATCTCTTGTATGGGAAATTTGCCCTGGCAACCAGGGCACCGCCCTGGATTTTGGTTCTGAATGCACATGCATTGATGGTTCAGCCACTACTTTACTTTGCATGTCACGCAAATGAATGGAACTCGTGTACCTGGATGATCTATTTACTGACCATGATTCGAATGTTCATGGTTTTCGGGGCGAGAATTGGTCAAAATGTCTTTGAACGGATCAATCTAATTTTAACGCCCTTTGATGTAGATTCTTGTCGGTTGAGCCTATCAGATTCCAGCTCACAAATTAAATGGTTCTGATCAGTGAATAATGACAAAATCAGAATTGTATAGTGCACTTACAAACTGGTGAGTATATAATGCCATCATTTACTTCTAACTTAGTAAACTGGTTTCGGATGAGACATACTAATGCCAGAAATTGGTTTGATGAAAGTTTATCGGTAACTTGATAGATGAGATAAGTAGGAGTTTATTTGGACTTTTAAATGTCCGGCAATCAAGTCAAATCTGAGTGAAAAGATGAGTAACGAAGTTAGTATATTGTACAATATACCATTTAGCCAATGATTTTTCCAAAAACAAGAAGCAAATTTGTGCATGCTAAGCATGATTAAATTTGACTCTAGCATAGCACGGCCAGTCTCTTAATCAATAAAATGGTACATAATTTGAAATTTGAATTGTTCCATCTTTGATTAAATTACTAGTTACACATAAATGATATCTTGGTTCAATGGAAAAAACCGTATCAGTATGATTGGTTTACGATTTTAACTTTCTGCCAGGATCTTTCAAACAAAAAATGTTATTAGTTTTTTTTTTTTAATTTTTGTCAAGAAAATGTTACTAATTAATTATGGAAACTTATGATGTAGGAGTTGCTTTCCAGAAGACAACAATGAGAAAATAAAACACGTCTTTTCCAGATGATGATTGGTCTCTTTGGTCTCTTCGCCATTGCAAGAAGGAAATTAAATAGTAGAGAACAATTTCCGTTTCTTGCGGGTGCAATTGTTCTGGACAGCTTCATGAGTATTGTTATAGCACAGTGTTCATCTATCCTGTGCCTATATAATCTTCATGATTACATAACATTCTCCCATAGTCTCATTGCACTTTCTGAGCTAAATCACCCTGCTACTTTCTTTGCAATCTCCATTTCCCTCTTGGCTTTGACTTCCATTTCCTCAGGTAATTTGCTTCCATTCTCTTAAGCTCTTCTTTTTTTTTTTTTTAATTTTTGTTGTTTGGGATAGTGTCGCCTGAATTTCTGATATATGGCCTTAAGTATATATGAACTATGATTGGTTTAGTAGAGTTTCTGTTTTGTGGTAATATATTTGGACAACTATATATTATTCAAACAGCACAAGAAGTTAACTAACTTCTATCATTGTATAAACTAGGATATATCTAAATAATATATATATATATATATATGTATATTATGATTTTGCAGCGAGTTTGATCGAGCTTTGACCAATGGTATGTGATTCATTTCCTTTTTGAAATCAGTTTGTGGAGCTAATGGAGTCTTTTGAAGGCATGATTGATGATACAAAGGCGGCAAGGGATGGAAAGGACGCAATCATTGTATCAGCTTCCAGGAAAGCCCAAAGTATTGACCTGCCAGGAGATGAAAGTGCTGGAGTTAGCATAGAAGAAGGGACACATAACTCTGAAGCCAAATTGGAACCGCCATGTGGGAAAACAACATGCAAAACAAAGTCATCAAGTATCCGATCCGTGGTTAATATAGAGAGTAGTGCTGTGAGCCTTGATGACATAGATTCTGTTCGTATGGGGGCTTCCAGCAATGATATTGGCTCATCTATCTTACATCCTGATGTCCCCTTACCTTCAGATGATGCTTCAGATGACTCAATTCTACAAATTAATAGCGGTAACAGTAGAACGATTAGCGCATTTGATAATTTTTCAAATGATAATATCTTGAGCAGTACAGCCAATGTTTTCAAGAAGAAAACAGCAACCATCTGTCTGCTTCCTTACATTTTGCTTCTTATATCTTCATGGTTTTAGCTGCTTATGTCTTACTCTTACCTTTTAAATTCATGTTAAATTGTCACAATGGAAAGATAAACAAAATTAATACTCACAACTTAGTGGAGCTGGTGATTTCTATTGAGGCAAGTTAGTAATTATCCTCTCTCATACAGGAAATTATCCAACAAGTCAGTCTCAGCCAGCTCATGAAGATACAGAATCATGCACTTGGAGGAAAATACAATATGAACCCACATTACCAATATGTCTAAAGGTGACAGAATGGTCCAAATACCATATTTGTGGCATCCAGTATAGTATTGTTGTGTTATTGTTGTAGTCCCGATTTTCCTAAAGTTACAATGAAAATGGATAATCAATTTTCAGTTTTGTGCAGTTCGAAGATGTTAAATATAAGGTACCTGTTAAAGGTGAAAAATTCTCAGGTGCAGAGAAGTATATACTCCATGGAATAAGTGGCTCGGTATATCCAGGAGAGGTTCTTGCTCTGATGGGACCATCAGGAGGGGGGAAAACAACTCTAATTAATGTACTTAGTGGAAGAGTAAAATTTGACAGTGGTACCATCACTTACAACGATCAACCATATTCCAAGGCACTGAAGTGGAGGTGCATCTTGATACAGGCTTGCATATGTTGCTGCATGTATATGATGTTGAATTCTAATTTTATAATTCATTTGATATCGTTGTTAATGTAACAGGATTGGTTTTGTACTGCAAGATGATGTTACCTTTCCTCATCTTACAGTCAAGGAAACTCTAACATATGCTGCTTTGCTCCGTCTCCCCAATACCTTAACCATGCAGCAGAAAAAGGAAAGGGCTATGAGTGTTATTAGCGAGCTAGGCCTTGAAAGGTGCTTTCTGCATTAATTTTTTATTTTATTCAGTTTTTTGACTAAAACTTAAATCTTTTGCACTATAAAAATGACCTAATTGGGGGTTCTCAAATCAATTTCAGCTGCTTATATATGATCGAGCTGAATGGAATTGGCCAATATAGTAGCATTTACTTCTAGAATTTTTGGTTTGAAAGTTTCATATGGATACTAAGACATAAGGATAATACCAGTTGCTTCACTAGAGGGGTCACAAACAGTAGGTTTATTTATTTATTGCAGATAGGTTGCTGTAAAATTGCTACTTGGTTGTAAGTCAAAACATCAATTGCATGTTTCAGGTGCCAAAATACAGTGACTGGTGGCACATTTTTGAGAGGAATTTCTGGTGGTGAGAGAAAAAGGGTCTGCATTGCCAATGAAATCCTCCTTAACCCATCACTTCTATTCTTAGATGAACCAACATCAGGTCTGGATTCAACAACTGCACTTCGAATTGTTCAGATGCTACATAACATTGCACAGGTACTTAAAATGCTTGGTTTTGTTGCTGTCAAGATTCGTAAATACTGTAATTAACTGCTTATTTTCTAAGCCAAAAAAAAAAAAAAACGTAACTGCTTCTTTGCTTGTGCTTTATAGTCTGGCACGACAGTAGTGACAACAATACATCAGCCATCTAGTAGACTATTTAGTAAGTTTGACAAGCTGATTCTCTTGGGCAAAGGCAGCTCCTTGTACTTTGGAAAAGCCTCAGAAGCAATGCTATATTTCTCCTCAATTGGTTGTTCTCCACTCATAGCCATGAATCCAGCAGAGTTTCTTATTGATTTGGCCAGTGGAAACATAAAAGACAAATCCGTTCCATCAGATTTCGAGGACAGGTTTCTGCCTAGAAACAGAAGTCTTGATATGAAATATGGAGGGCCTTCCCAAGTTGATGTCCATGAGGTAGAAACTGAAAGCCCAAATTAAGTTTCACTTTTATGTATTTAAACCCTCTCACTTAACAATCTTGGATTTTCATCACTTCAGTATCTGGTGGAGGCTTATGCAGAGAGGGTGGAAAAGTTGGAGAAGACAAAGCTCCTACAACCTGTCCTAGATGCTCAGTCTGAGATGCAGACAAGGTTGAATTCAAGGGAATGGGGAGCAACTTGGTGGGACCAGTTCTCAGTTCTCTTTAGAAGGGGCTTTAAGGAGAGACGCCATGAATACTTCAGCTGCATGCGCGTAACCCAAGTATTATCTACTGCTATAATCATGGGTTTACTTTGGTGGCGTTCTGATGCTTCATCTCCTAAGGGACTTGAGGATCAGGCAACTATCTGTTACATGCTTAGATTGGTTTTGGTCACACAGCTTTTCTGTGAAAATCTTTTCTTATATTTTGTAAATATTCGAGTCTGTTTATTATTGTTATTCCAATGCATGCAGGCGGGGCTGTTATTCTTCATTTCGGTGTTTTGGGCTTTCTTTCCTATGTTTACTGCCATTTTCACATTCCCTCAAGAGAGAGTGATGCTAGTTTTGGAAAGATCTGTAGGCATGTACAGACTCAGTGCCTTTTTTGTGGCCAGAATGACTAGTGATCTTCCTTTGGATCTCATATTGCCTATAGCGTTCCTTGTGATTGTCTATCTTATGGCAGGCTTGAAGCCAACAATTACAGCATTTTCTCTTACAATGCTTACAGTTTTCGTAAGTGTTGTTGCATCCCAGGTAAAATATATTGAATCAAACATCAATCACTTCTGACAATTTTGAAATTATAGACTATGATGACTTGTTTTCATCTAAATTGCAGGGTCTTGGCCTTACTATAGGAGCAGCATTAATGGATGTGAAGAAAGCAGCAACATTGGCTTCTGTTATTATAATGGCCTCGATGTTATCTGGAGGATTCTTTATCCAGGTGTGATTCCTGTACCCTGGTTAATATTATTTCTTGAGACAAATGTGGAGGCACAAATCACAAAAGGGGTATAGATAGTTACATGTATAACGCTTAGTAGATTCTGATTTTTTATAATTGGTTGCAGAAAGTCCCAGCATTTATGTCGTGGGTAAGATACATCTCATTTACATATCACACATACAGGCTGTTACTCAAGATTCACTACGGTTGTGCTGGTTCGGATACTGGATCAGGTTCATGTAACTCTCCCTTCAAAGGATTACGACTTGATTGGGACGCCAAGGAAGTTGGTACTATGATAGCTGTAATTGTAGGATATCGGCTACTAGCCTATGCATTCTTAAGGAGAATGAAATTAATGACGATAACTTAGTACATGCCCTTCAACACTGTTGATTTATAGACGTCAGCATGGTGATAGCCAATAAGTGGGAAGATGTTACTCCCTCTGTTAAAATCCTCAATAAGTTGAAATTGGTCAGCGTTTGAAAGGCATCTCTTGCTTTACAAGCTGCCCTCTTCCCCCAACCCTAAAATAGGGAGATTCTTAAGGAAAATAAATGTTCTGTTTACAACCAATTTATTATATATAACGGCGGCTGAATTCGTGTTTGGCTTGGAGGGAATGCATTGCAACAGCCATTGATATCCTGTTAAGATATGTAGTTGATGGTGATACCGGAGTTCCACTATGTTCAAAAGATGAATTAAAAATCAAAACACATTGAAACTTAATCAAACCGAGAGAAAAACTTAAAGACAAAGACTGCACATACTATTTTTCATTAAGTCTGTATATCACACAGTTAAAGAAAGAGAGAACAACTAAAAAGGACCAATGTAGACTAAACAATAGAACCACCAATACCCGTTTGGCAGCAGCATGATATTAGTGTTTGACATCCTACTACTCACAATCCAACATGGTAAAACCACGTTGCTAAACTAATTTAATGTTGAAGAGAAAAAGAACTGAAAAATAAGCAAAGCATAAACTACTACTTTAAACAAGTCACATGCTCTTCCTCGTGACTTCATTTTCCACCCATTTAAAGCATTCTCGTGCCATCCTCCATTGATGCCGAGATATATTTTAGTTTCAACACACCTCCCTGAAATTTATCTCGCATAATCCAAATTTGCTCTTGAAAAATATAAAACTTATCTTTGTTCAAGCTTTTTGTGAAGATATCAGCAGCTTGATCATTGGTGCTTCAATGTTTGATCATGATTTCTTCGTTCTTCACAACCATTCTGATTGAGTGAAACTTCACTCAAATATGTTTGGTCCTTTCATGCTGCATTGGGTTCTTTACTATTGAAATTGCATACATGTTATCTACCAATAAGACACTGCCAATAGATTGCTTAAAACCCAGATCATCAAACAATTTCCTAAGCCATAATGTATGATTAGTTGCTGAAGATACCACTGTATATTTTGCTTCAGTAGAAGAATGAGCTACCACTTCCTATTTCTTTAAGTTCTAAGAGAAGATTGCACTTCCAAATGAGAAGCAATAGCTAGTGGTACTCTTTCAATCATCCACGTTATCGACCCAATCACTGTCACAATGACCTTACAAAAGATTACTATCCTGTTTCACAAACTTAAGCCCAAAACTTGAGGGGCCTCTAATGTGCCTCAAGATTCTCTTTGCAACTTGCATGTGCATCGTTGATGGTTATTGCATAAATCAAGATAAAAGACTAGTTGCAAACATAATATCAGGTTTAGTAGTTGACAAGTACAAATGGCATCCAATTATACTTCAATAGATTCAAGCATCATTTTTAATCTCACTATCATCTTCATTGATTCTCCAACCCATAGCTAGTGGAATTGGAACTAGTTTGTAAAAGTTCATATTCAATTTTTTGAGCAAGTCTTTAGCATATTTACTTTGATGGAGGAAAATTTGATCTTCTATTTGCGAAAAATTTGATCTTCCATTTGCTGAAACTCCAAGCCTCAGAAGTAAGACATCTTTCCTAGGTCGATCATATCTAATTTGAACTTTATTTGAGCTTTGAATTCCTTTAAAATCTCATCATGAGGGATTGTTATCAACAAATCATCAACATGTAATGATACAATCAATTTCATGGCATTACCAGATTTCTTGACATAGAGTGTAACTTCATTATTGTTGTGAATAAATCCTTTTTCTCACATATAGCTGTCAATTATGTCATACCATGCTCTCTGGGCTTGCTTGAGTTCATAGGAAACTTTGACAAGCTTGTACATCTTGTCTTCTTTTCTTTACACCACAAAACCTTCAAGCTATTTGTAGATAGTCGATTTTGGTTAATATTTATTCTCAATATTATATAAAAAAAATAAGAACAACCATTACAAGTGAAGTACTATTTCACGCAGAACAAGTAAAATAAGTGGAGCATTACTCCATGTGACAATTAATACAAGTAGAACAACTACTTCACATAGAATAACAATTTTATGTAGATGATAGTGAAAGTAATCCGGAATAGGTGGCAGGGTTCACGGGTTGCTTTCATATTGGGGTGTTCCGGAGAGTTTGACTTGGTGACTCAGATATGGAGGTAGTTAAGAGGTCTTCCTCTTAACCTTTTCTTGAAGTACAAGTGTTTCACTCTTCTACTTTGTTCTTGTATACTTGTTCACATATACCTTATTCTCTTGTACCTATTCAAGTACAGCTCTTCTCTATTGGCTCTTACTTGAGAGCAAGGGTTATTAAATATAATTATTTCAATAATCACATAATAAGTTTTTAACCGTTACTCAATATTAACTCTCAATAACGGTTACCTAATATTAAATTTCTCCTTAATGGTATCATTCATTATGTATATTAAAGCCTTTTCTTGTAACTATTATTTTTGAGACTATATATAGAGTCTTCACAATTCAAAAAGGACTCTTCTGGGGGACTTTCAAAATTATCAGACTCTCACTCAAAGTTTTTCTCTCTAGCTTATTCTCACTTAGAACACTTATTCTTTTCTTATCCTCTTCCACCTGCCATAACATTTGGTACTTCAAGAACTGCTCCAATCTTCCTCTTCGTCATCTCCGGTACATCCTTTACTTGTTTGCAACGCTTCCTCTCCCTATCATCAAGAGAACATCCCTTTACATTTTGGCGACTCCGCTGGGGAGGAGTGATTGCATTAAGTAAGACTTTCACTACTACAATTTCTTATTACTGAAAAGATGGAGAGTTCCTTTGGCAACCAAGATGTACTTGTTTTTTCCTACATTCAGGATCTAATGAGAATGATCCAAGCTTCTCAAGAGAGGATGCAAGTGTTGGAGGATAATAATAGACGAATGATGGATACTATATCTCAACTTGCATCCTCTCCTGGCACCAATGTTCAAGCTCAACCTATGCACCTTAGTGAGAGTGCACCTAATGAAATCACTCATCCAGTTACAAACACTGAGGGGAATGGAGGAAATGGAGAAGGTACAACTGATGTAGTGGTTGCTGCAAACCCTAATCCTATCAACACCATCGTTGTAGTTACCCTAGCAACTACTTCTATTGCAGTAATCCCACCTGCTTCTACTCAAAGATTTGTGATAATGGAAGAGCTCTAAAAGCTATTAGACCAAAAGAACAAAAGCTTGAATTTTTCAGAGTTTGATCTCAAGTTGCCTTACTCGGTCAGTGTAGCTGCAAAACCATACCCCAAAGACTATACTAGCCCTAAGTTCAAACAATTTAATGGGAAGACTGGAGATGCATGCGAACATGTCATGAAACTTATGGAGACTCTTGGAATAGCTAGATTAGATGATGACCTAAAATTGAAGGAGTTCTCCAAGTCTCTCACTGAGAAGGCTTAGACATGGTATGTTAATCTCACTCTTGGTTCTGTTCAATCTTGGAATCAGATGTGCAGGATGTTTGGGGAAAAGTTTTCTCTACCTAAGAGAAAGTTACCCTCGTTGATCTTGGAAGGGAGTTTCAAAAGTCTAAAGAGGATTTAATGGAGTATATCCAACGCTTTAGAGAGAAATTGCTAGACATACAAGAATCTCATGATGAGAAGGAGTTGGTAAAAGTGTGCATTCAAGGGATGTTTGATGAGTACAAGTTACACTTGAAAAATCTACCTCTTCCAACTTTTGCTACACTAGTGGAAGCTACACGAAGGACCAATAATATAGTTCTTAGACAAAAAAGACTCACTCGCTTTGGTCAAAGGAATACCCCAGCAATGAATGCCATCCAAGGAGGAAGTAATGAAAGAAGGGGCCCAGTTCGAGCAAATTTACGTCCTAGAAGAGATGTTCCAAGGAGAAGGCCAAATGAAGAAAATGACTCTTCTCCACTGTTCTTAGTACCTTTAGATAGAGTGAGAGCTTTTCTTCAAGAATGGGTTAGGGATGGACAAATAAACTTACCTTACACTCCATGACTATCGACAGTAGAGGAGAAAGCTAATCCGAGGTACTATGATTATCATCGAGCAGTTGGTCATCCACTTGCTGAATGTAGAAACCTTCGGAGAATGTTCCATCGATGAGTGCAAGCAGGAGAAGTATTGGTTGGAAATAACAGAGTTCAAAATAACCCTCTTCCCATTCATCCAAATCCTCAAGGGCAAGTAAGTGCAATAATTCATGCTCACCATGATGACCCTTCCTCTTCAAGCACCCAATTCAATGATGTAGGAGAAGTTACTATGGTTACTTCTTCTATTGCTAATTCGCTCATGAAGACACCTAGCTTCAAGCATTTCTTTGACTAGCTTGGGTTTTCAGAAGAAGCAAGGAAAGAAGCAGTTATATCGCTAGTTCAGATAGTTGGAGAATAGTATGAGGAGTGTAACTTAATAGGACGACCTATGGGGAAAATGGTTGGTGCATATCAAAATGCTATTGTGTTTATAGAAGTAGACATGTGTACATCTCATCCTTACCATAATAAACCCCTTTATGTGGAAAGTACTATCAATGGATATCCTATTAGGAAAACATTCATTGATGATGGCTCCTTTGTGAATCTCATACCCCTATCCACTTTGAAAGCTGTGAACATAGATTTGAAGAGTTTACGTCGTCCTATGGCTATCACTTCTTTTGATAACAAGGAGATTATGACTTTAGGACAAGTGACAGTGAACTTCAAGATTGGGCCGATTCAAGAGCAGACATGCTTTCATGTTATTGATGCAAATGTGGCTTATCATGCTTTAATTGGAAGAACATTCTTGCATATGCACAATATCGTTCTTTCTTTACGTCATCAATGTATTAAGAGACATTGGAAGGGGAACGAGATTTTCATTCCAGCCACTAAAGCTCCTTTTGAACGGCATGAGGTGAGTTATACAAAGGCTTCTTTCTTTGAAGATCCAACAAAAGATGGAGAAACAGCTATTGCTAGACCTATCGGTGTTCCACTTCCACAATGGAAAAAATATGTTGGGAATAAGGCAGAAAGTAGTGGCAAAAAGAAGCAGCGAGGTAAGAAGAGAAGAAAGGAAAACACTTTCACATATAGAGATGTAAATCAAGAAAAAGATGTTTAATGGGGTAACTTCTTATGCACGATAAGATGGAAGAATTGTGTATTACTTATGATGGGACGCGGGGTCTGGGGAAACATTTTCTCTGGATCCCAAACTTTGGAAGCCATCAGATACATCACCATCATGTTTTCAGGTGGAAACAAAAAAAAGAAAAAGTACAAAAAGTGTTACCCACGAATGAACAATTCTTAGATCAACCCAAGCCTCAAGGTGATGAGTTGGAAAAAATAAATATGACGGAAGAAGGAGAGACAACTAAGCCACTCTTCATAGACAAGAGTCTTTCTGGTGAGCAAAAGATTATGCTAATTGAGTTGTTGAGAAAATTCCAAGACGTGTTTGCTTGGACTTATGAACAGATGCTTGGACTGGATGAGAATCTTATTACTCATGAGTTACACATTTCTCCACAAAGTAAACCAGTGAAACAACATGCTCGTGTATTTCATCATGAGATAGAGAGCCAGATAAATGAGAAGATTAATAAGCTCCTCAAGGTTGGATTCATTAAACCCATACATTATCCTACTTGGCTAGCAAATGTAGTTCCTGTGAAAAAGAAGAACGGAACAATTCGAGTGTGTGTAGATTTCAGAGATTTGAACAAGGCATGCCCAAAAGATGATTTTCCTCTTCCTAATATTGATACTTTAGTAGATGCTACAGCTTGTCATGAGATGTTTTCCTTCATGGATGGGTTTAGTGGATACAATCAAATAAAATGGCACGAGAAGATGCAGAGAAAACAGCTTTCAGAACTCCATTTGGTAATTTCTATTACATTGTAATGCCATTTGGATTAAAAAATGTAGGTGCAACTTATCAACGTGCCATGACAGCTATCTTCCATGACATAATGCATGACTGTATGGAGGATTATGTGGATGATATAGTGGTGAAATCCAAGAAGGCTTGTAATCACTTTGAAGATTTGAAAAGGGTATTTGAATGGTGTAGAAAGTATAATCTTCGCATGAATCCTTTAAAGTGTGCATTTGGGGTAACAGTTGGGAAATTTTTGGGATTTGGGGTTCACAGAAAAGGTATAGATGTCGATCCTGCAAAAATAAAGGCTATTCAATCTATGCCATCTCCAGTGAATCAAAAACAACTTAAAAGCTTGTTAGGAAAAGTCTCTTATATTAGGAGATTCATTCAAGCTTTAGGAGAAATCATTGTGCCTTTTCAAGCTTTGCTTAAGAAAGGTGTTCCATTCATATGGGGTAAACCACAACAACAAGCATTTGAGAAAATTAAAAAGATTCTTATTTCTCTTGCAACGATGATTATGCCTATCAAAGGAAAGCCAATGATGTTGTATTTGACTTCTACTCCATATTCAATTGGTGCTTTACTTGTACAAGAAATGGATGGAGAAGAAAAACCTGTGTACTACCTTAGTAGATGCTTACACGGAAGTGAGTTGAATTATCCACCTATGGAAAAGTACTGTCTTGCTTTAGTGTACACAAGTCAAAAGCTTCAGCACTATTTCTTGACACATAAGCTCATAATCGTGACAAAGTCAGATCCCATCAAGTTTTTACTTTCTAAGCCAGTTCTATCCGAAAAAATAGCAAAGTGGCTTCTTTTATTGGGAGAATTTGATGTATCAATTGTTCAGCCAAAAGCTATCAAGTCTCAAGCACTCTCAGATTTGTTAGCATATTTTCCATCTCAATTTGAAGAGGTTATTCTTGATGCCATTCCAACTGAATTTCATGTAGAAGTATGTGCAATAAATATACAAGAAGGGGAGTGGAGTTTATATTTTGATGGTTCTTCAAATAGTTTTGGAGGAGGTGTTAGAATAGTTCTCATTCCACCGGATAGAGAAAATAATTCTTCGGTACGAAGTTTTGAATCAGCTATCTCTCATTTGAGTAGAGGTCACATTTCTTTGAAGGGAAAAGGTCTTAATATTTTGGAAACATCAAGTAAAGATAGGAATTTCTTGATTATAGGTTCAGAGTTAAACTCCTTAGAGTCAAGTAGAGAACCTATCTCTTTAGCTTTCAAGCTAGATTTCCCATGCACAAATAATCAAGCTGAGTATGAAGCATTAGTTTTGGGGTTGTTTGTGGCAGCAACGATTGGAGTAAGCAATCTTTGCATTCATGGAGATTCTAATCTTATTGTAAAGCAAACTAATGGTGAGTTTTCATTGAAAGAGCCACTACTTGCTTCTTACAGAACTCTTGTTCAGTGTTTGTTAGAGAAATTTCCAACGGTGAGATGTGAACATACTTCGAGAACAATGAATCGTTATGCAGATGCACTTGTAACTTTGGCTTCTAAAATCCATATTTTGGAAAAAAAACAAAGTATTGCTATAGTTGTATTCAAGAGGACTATCCCATGTCCATCTAGTGAGCTAATTCAACCTCTAATTTATGAAAAAGAAGATTGACGAAAACCTATCATAGAAGAGCTACTTAATCCTGGTTCTACTGCTATTTTGCATTTGAAGCACTACATTTTGATTCATGGTACACTTTACCACAAAGGAAGTAATGGAGTTCTAGCAAGATGTGTTTCTGAGGAAGAGGCAAAAGAAAGACTGAGAACAGTGCATGAATAATGGTGCGGGGAGAAAGGACCACCTTTACATCGCTTACTCCAAAAGGCATGATATTTTTGGTCATCCATGTCCAAAGATGCTTTACAGCTTCAAAAGGCTTGCACTAAATGTTCTGAACCACCGGATGTACAAGAGTGCAATTTTGTGGGAAGTGCTGGTGATTGGCGTAGGCCTTATATTGATTTTCTCCAAAATGGAATTTTACCAACTAACTTTCAAGATGCAAGACAACTCAAGAGAAGAGCTTAACGTTTTTTTCTCAAAGGAAATGACTTGTTTAGGAGCTCATTTGCAAGAACATCATTGAAATGTGTTTCCCCAACTGATGTTAATCCATTGCTAACAGAAGTGCATGTAGGTAGTAGTGGAGAGCATGAAGGTGGAAGGAAGCTTTATCAGAAGCTTTTGGATCTTGGGTATTATTGGCCTACTATGGAAACGGATGAAGTGAATTATGCAAGAAAGTGTAATCCGTGTCAAATTTATGGGAATGCTATACATGCTCCGACTGTACAGCTTCATAGCATCATTACTCCATGGCCATTCCATACTTGGGCATTTGATTTGATTGGACCTATCAATCCTCCTTCTAAAGGATATGCTTGGATATTAGTAGCAACAGAGTGCTTTACTAAATAGGTGGAAGCTATTTCTCTGAAGAATGAAACTGGTCCGGCTGTGGCAAATTTCATCAAGGAGAACATCATTTGCAGGTTTGGCATACCTAGACGTATTCTATCAGATAATGGTACTCAGTTCATTAATGCTAGTGTACATGAGTTACTTGCCCTTTATGATGTGAATCATGTGAAGTCTACTCCTTACTACCCGAAAGGAAATGGTCAAGCTGAAGTTACTAACAAGACTTTACTTAAAGTGCTTAGTACAATGGTGCATGAAGAACGAAAGATGTGGCATGCGCACTTCCAGTAGCACTATGGGCATATAGGACTTCTAAGTGTGGACCTACGAAGGCAACTCCTTTTTCATTAGTATATGGAACAGAGGCAGTGCTACTTGCGAAAATTCTAGTTTCGTCTGCAAGATTAGCTTTGGATGCTGAACTCGATAATGATAACTTTCAGATGATAGAATTGGAAGCATTGGAGGAAAGAAGAGATAGAGCAAAGAAGAATTTATCAGTTTATCAGAGGAGGTTGAGTAGAGCTTATGACAAACTGGTGAAGAGGAAAAATTTTGAAGATGGTGATCTAGTACTACATACAGCTGAGCATATTAGAAGAGGAACCCCAGCTTCTAAATTCAGCCCAAAATGGGAAGGACCATATATTGTTCATGAGGTGAATGAGAGCAACTATTGCAAATTGATAAATCCGAAGAATAACACATTCACTGCTCCAATAAATTTTCAATATATAAAGAAGTATCATGTATGAGATTCTAACTCTACTCTCTCTCATATGCAAAATACATGGTTTTTTTTTTTTTTTGCATTGAAAAACATTCCAACCGCAGCTTCACCGCTTTTATATTGGCTGTATTTTACTATTTACAATTTAGTCACTAGCTTCATTGCTTATATCTTGGCTATATTATATTATATTATTGGTCGCAAGCTATATCGCTCATTCTTTGACCATAGTTCATCATTTCTACTTCAGCCGCAAGCTTTACTGCTCAAATTTTGGTTGCAATGATTTTTTTTTTGGTCGCAATCTTTATCGCTTATTCTTTGACCATTATTACTCATATTCCAGTCGCTAGCTTTATCGCTTATAATTTGGCTGTAATGATGTTATGCTTTTGGCCGCTAGCTTTATCGCTCATTTATTGGCCCTAGCTTATTATTCACAAATTGGCTGCAGTTTTTACGCTTACTTATTTTAAGGGTTGAATTAACCTCTTTTATATCAAGTTAGAGTTAATCTCCTTGATGTAAAATTGAGAGTTCCCTTTGGCCACATACAATAATATGAAATGTGAATAAATACGCAACAAACGTATATCATTATTATTATTGTAAAAGAAAAGGAAATATGATGTATCAATAACAAAGTACTAGCTCAAATGAGCTTTCAAAAAGAGTCAAGAAAAAAAAGCAAAAGACTAGTCAATTACATACTTCATAAAGAAAAATTATTATTGGCAAATACATCTAACTGTTCTCGTATTTTAGCTTCATGTTTCTTCAGTGAAGTTACCTTCATTGCAATGTCTTCTAACTCATTTTTCAAGGAAGATTTCTTAAGAAAAGTCTTGGCCTTCAATCTACAATCATTAAGGCACTTAAGTTTGAATCCAAAGTTACAAGCATCATCGAAATCCTATAACACCTGTTGCAATTCCTCTGGTGAAGTACTTATTAGTGAAGCTTGGGAAATGGCTAAAGCTCTACCCAATACTTCCATCATTAAGCAAATGACGTCTACGTTCTTCACAAAGGAGGCACTCCAAAACTCTCCCTCTATATTGAAAATGTGCTCTAAGTATGTCACATACCCCAGTGAAACTTGAACACCATGAAAGTCAACTTTCTTACCACTTTGGTCAGTATGTGCTACTTGAGTGCCAGAAGCACTACTTGCATCTCTGTGTTCTTGCACTGGGGAGGAAGAAGCATGAGGAGTCATTGGAATAGCTCTAACATTATCAATATCAATTTCAACATTATGAATAACTTCAATATTTAGAGTAGCCTCAGGAATAACTTCAATAGTAGGAGTAGTCTCAATGTCAGGAACAACCTTATCTCGAATAGCCTGGAGAGTAAGAACAATCTTAATTTCAAAAAAAAAAAAAAAAGAAAAATGGAACAACATCAATCGGAGTAATATAGTAATATGTTTATACCTTGTTCATGGTAGAGCTTTGAACATGATTTGGAAATAAAACATCCAAATCAATGAAATCATCAAAAGGGGTTGGCTCACCTTCAACTTCAGCTTTATTAACATCAATTGATTCATCATCAAATTCAGCACTATGTTCAGACTCATATGATTCATCCTCAATCTCTACTTCAGAAGTTTCTTCCTCTTCAACTGAATTGAGTTCTACTCTTGTAGTTGATTTTCCCTAAAAAAAATGAGGAATTAAAAAATATATATGTATAAAAAAAATAAAAAAATATATAAAAAAATGAACTTACTTTCCGATAGACATGTTTATCTTTTGCTTGACAAGGAGGAGCATGAAGTGTAGTATCTTTTTCTTCAGTTATACATTTCTTCTTTTTAAGAGGAATCGGGCGCAAGGATATGTCATTGTTACTTACATGAGGAGTGTAAAGATGAGCAGTGGGATTAGTTAATGGCACAGTAAAAGATCTCCATTCTACAAGACACTCTCTCCAATAAGCAAACCATCCAAAAGTATGGATACCAACTCTATCAAAAGCTGGGATAGTACAATTCTTAAGTTTATCTGAATGGAGTAGAAGTCCTATCATGAGAAATGAAGAAACACAAGAAGAAAAGCTGATAGACGAAGAAGAGTCAGGTTGAGCTGGTTGGTCAAATCCGAATTCATGTGCCACTCTATAAGGAGAATACACTTCAACAGAACGAAAGTTTCTATCTCCACCAAAACTAGAACTCTCAATCATAGAAGGCAATTGGAAACTATAAACCCATATACAAAAGTTAATACCTCGAGAACTCATTCTTCCGGACTGTAGAGGATGAAGGTCGTAATAAATTGCAGGATCACCAAATCCATTTAAAGATTGCACATAAGGTCTGGGATTGAATTTTTTTGTAACATCCATCACTTCAAGAACATTACCCTTTGGTAGTCGATCATGCCATGCCCAAGCTCTATAGTTGTCTCTAGACAAAGGGTTACTCATAGAAAGAGATGCAAAATGATATACATTAGGCATGGGAGCACAAGTACCAAACCTTTCCCATAAGCACATTTGAATGAAGGAAGCATCCACATAAGTCAAAACCTTGTAACGCCCAGCTGATTCAACAATCTTGAGTTGGTACAAGTCTAATCTCTTATATAGAGATCATAAATACAGTGGAGCAAGAGGAAAACGTATTCCTTTAACAATTTTTATTGCTAAAGGAACAACTGCTAGAGAGATACCATCATCTGGACACTTTGGGAGTATGTGTCGTGCCAACCAAAAAATCACTAAAGCCACTAGCTCATGCTTATGGTCTAGATACTCCAGAGAACCAATTTCAATTCCTTTAACATTGAATCTTTTATGAAAAACCCCTATCCAATTGGAGAATCGTGCAACCTTTGAAACTTTAGTCAAACTTTTAAGTTGATCAAAGAAAAAGTCTCGAATGCATACCTCTTCTTCAGAAAGTTTAATAGAGTGAAAATCATCCTTTCCTATACAAGGAAGTTCCAAAAGAACACATACATCTTCCAGAGTGAAGGTAAATTCCCCCTATACTCTAATCATAGTATGAGAACAACTGTTCCACCTTGCAAGAATAGCACTCCATACATCCATCCTTTTTTCTTTACGAATGTTGAGCTTGGAAGTGACATGTATAGCATCAAGTATCCCAGCAGAAGAGAGAAGTTTAACATAAGAAGGATTCTTCAATATCTTATTTACCTACTCATCCCAACCATGAACTTATTGAGAATTGGAGTCGAATTTAGTAGCAGAAAGGGGAAACTCACCACGTTCAAACCTGAACTTCATAATAGATAATCCTGGAATACAACTTCTTTTATGAGGAGGTGCTTTTGAGCATAAACGATTCCAATCATATCCAACAGGTTCAGAGGGATGTTCGTCAACCTGTCTGGCACGAACTTCTTCCCAAAAACGATATTCTCCTCGTTCTCTAATAATTTCCTCTTCCTAATTGTTCGGAATAAGAGGAACTGCACCACTATTTCCTACTCTAATTTTCTTGAGAGCAACTAATTCAGAATCATTATTCTTCCTTTTATGTGCAGTGGTCTTTTTCCTTGTTGCAGCCATTCTAGGATTTTCAGGGGGAGACGCGTCCTAGGCATAAGGGAAGATGGAAAAGAAGCCTACAAACATGATCATGGAAAAAGATATACATGCACAATAACTTTTATTATTTATGTATTTGTAAAAAAGTAATAATAATAATAATAATAGCAAAAAATAAAAATTTACAAAGTAAAACAATATCAAAATTATAAATTTTATAATAAAAATAATAATAACAAATGAATAAAAGACATTAAAAAAAAGTCAACTAAAAAATTATTATTAATAATAATTATTAAATTTTAAAGAAATCAAAATCAATTAAAAAAATATATTATTAATTAAATTAAAAAGCTCAGATAAAAGAGAGCTCACGGCATGTACCGCGAACCCTAATTAAAAGAGCTCGCAGTATCTTCCAAAACAAAAAAAAGGTGCAATAACTTGCAGCTTTGTTTAACGCTGGAAAAAAGGTTTACGGCTTTGTTGCTTTCAACGCTGGAAAAACTCTTTCCTATGTATAAACAATGCTTTTGACAACATTGGAAAAGCAAAGTGGGCTGTAACTTGCAGCAAAAAGCTGCCAACAAATAAGCTTTTGTTGCTTTACTATAGTTTTCTATTATTTTTTTTTTCGTGACTATAAACAATTGGAAAGAGCTCGCGGCGCATGCCGCGAGGCTCTAGAACAAAAGCAATTTTTTGTGTCTCTATATATATATATATATATAAAATCGTTTTCTTTATGTAAACAAAAAAAAAATTATAATTTGCAGCTTTTGCTGCCAACAAATCAAAGAAAGCTCGGGTAAAACAATAGCTGCACCAAAGCAAAAGACACTATTACAAGTCAAAGTCAAGATATATTAAAAAAATAGAAAGACATGCAGCTTTTGCTAGCTTTTAGGTCTTTGTTTATTCTAGTTTTTGTCTTTCTTTAACTCACATGCAGGTCACTTCAGCCTTTTATTTACTTTCTTTATTCTAACATATATATATTTTTAAACATTATACATCAAAATAAAATAATAAACTATATTTAAAACAAAAAAAAAAATTAACACAAGAAGCATATGACTCCCCGCTGTAAGTTCAAAAAAAAATCAAACAATTTATTTATCTACTTAAATATATATATATATATATAGAATTCTTTCAATGTATATATATATATATATATATAAAATCTCATCTCATGTATGAAAAAAATTTCTTATTTCATATTTTAACTTGGAAATATAAAAAAAAAAGTTTCATGTAGGGGGCAACAAGTAAGAACAATTATTTAAAAAAAATTTAAAAAAAATTACAGGAAGAAGAAAAAAAAACTTACTTGATTGAAGAGTTTCTCAAAGGAACCAACTTTGCTCTGAATTTTATTTAGCTTTACTTTGAATCTGAATGAAGAAGTAATTTCATATTTATAAAGCACACAGAATCAGGGTTTTTTATTAAAAAGATTAACTTTCCTTTTACCCTTTGTATCTTGAAAATATTATTTTATATGAAAAAATATTATTGCGTAATCAATCAAATATTATAGAAATACTGGCATTACACCTTACACAAGACAGTAACGTGATTTACTTAAAGCATTACCGACTAAGGTGTTACTGTATAAAGCAGTACTGCCCAAGGCATTATTATTCAAAGTGATACAGCGTAGTACGTTATAGTATAGAATAAAATTTTTACATTTTAAATTAATACATAAGAATTAATTTTAACAATGAATTCTTATGCAGGGGGTAAAATGTAGATAGTCGAATTTGGTTAATACTTATTCTTAATATTATATAAAAAAAATGAGAATAACTATTACAAGTGAAGTACTATTTCACGTAGAACAAGTAAAATAAGTGGAGCATTACTCCATGTGAAACAATTAATACAAGTAGAACAACTATTTCATATAGAATAACAATTTTATGTAGATGATAGTGAAAGTAATCCGGAATAAGTGGTAGGGTTCATGAGTTACTTTCATATTGGAATGTTCCGGAGAGTTTGGCTTGGTGGCTCAGATATGGAGGTAGTTAAAAGGTCTTCCTTTTAACCTTTTTCTGAAGTACAAGTGTTTCACTCTTCTACCTTGTTCTCGTATACCTGTTCACATATACCTTATTCTCTTGTACCTATTCAAGTACATCTCTTCTCTATTGGCTTTTACTTGAGAGCAAGGCTTATTAAATATAATTACTTCAATAATCACATAATAAGTTTTTAATCGTTACCCAATATTAACTCTCAATAACGGTTACCTAATATTAAATTTCTCCTTAATGGTATCATTTATTATGTATATTAAAGCCTTTTCTTGTAACTGTTATTTTTGACACTATATATAGAGTCTTCACAATTCAAAAGGGACTCTTTTGGGGGACTTTCAGAATTACCGAACTCTCACTCAAAGCTTTTCTCTCTAGCCTATTTTCACTTAGAACACCTATTCTTTTCTTATCCTCTTCCACCTGCCACACCATTTGGTACTTCAGGAACTGCTCCAATCTTTCTCTTCGTCATCTCCGGTACATCCCTTACTTGTTTGCAACGTTTCCTCTCCCTATCATCAAGAGAACCTCCCTTTACACTATTCAACACAACTGTCCTCTAATATAACCCTATTCAAGAAAGCTAATTTCACGTCAATGTGCCAAATGGACCAATTTTCTTTAACTACAATTGTTGTTAAGACTCGAATGGTGTCATATGGAGCCACCTATGCAAAAGACTCTTTGAAGTCAATTCCTTGAACCTGTGAATATCTTTTTACCACTAATCTAGCCTTTAATTTGTTAACAGACCTATTTGGATTTCGCTTGGTTTTAAATATCCATTTGACACCAATTACCTTTTGCTCTTGGGTCTGCCTACTAAGTAGCAAGTCCCATTTTTGGCAATCATTTGCATTTCAACATCCATTGCTTCTTTCCATTTCTTATCTTTTAATGCTTCTGAAACTTTATTTGGTTCAATTATTGCCATATTGCATCTATTATAAATTTCTTGAAGTGGTCTTGTTCATTAAACAACCAAGCTTTCATCATAATCAAATAAATTCTCATCACCAGTAGCATTATTTGGCTTTGAGTTCTCAACAATAGCAGTTTTCTAGTTCTATTTCAAGCCTTCATTAAACCTCACATCTTGGCTTACGAAAACCTTCTTAGTTTTCAAGTCATACAATTGATAGCCCTTTGACAAATTATTGTAGCCCAAGTGAATAGCCAATCAAGACATAGGATCAAGTTTTGTTATCTTTTCATCAAGAATTTTTGCATAACAAATGCATCCAAAAACCTTGAGGTGCGTTGTAGATGGTTTTATGCCATGCCAAGCTTCATAAGGGCATTTAGTGTTCAAAGCTTTTGTTGGAAGAACATTAAGCAAATATATAGCAACATTAGCCTCGGCCCAGAATTCCTTTGGCAAACCTTTCTCAAATAACAAATAATGAGTCATTTCTATTACTGTCTTGTTCTTATGCTCACAAACTCCATTTTGTTGAGGGTTATAAGCCACCATCAACTGATGTTTGATTCCTTTTAGAGCAAGAAAATCTTTAAACTCAATTGAGTTGAATTCTCTTTCAATATTTGTCTAAGAATCATTAAGTTGCTTATAGACTCATTTTCCACTGTCGCAACAAACTTGGTAAACAAATTGAACACATCAAACTTGTGTTTCATGAAAAATATCCAACTATACCTTGTATAATCATCAACGAGAATTAGATAATATGAACTCCCATTCAATGATAGAGTCTTCATAAGGCCTCCCAGATTTTAGTGCATTAATTGAAGCTTTTGCTTTGCTTTCCAAGTGCTAGTTTTTGGAAAAGAGGCTCGGCTTTGCTTACCATATTGACAAGTTCTATAGATTTGATTTGATTGAGTAAAACTAGGGAGTCCTTCAACCAAGTTGGTGAATACCATATGCGTTAGAAACCTGTAATTTATATGCCCCAATCTACAGTGCCAAATTTCAAAATTAATGGATAAGCATTGCTAAGCTTTATGCATAACCATAATCCAATCTATAGAGAAACACTTGTTTCTCATTTCAACAATGAAAAGTTCCTTACTTGAGGCATCAAAGATGGTGCAAGCATCATTTTTAAACAACAAAACATATCCATCTTCAATCAATTACCCCACATAAAGTAGATTTTAAGCAACTTTAGTTCAAACATAA
This sequence comes from Theobroma grandiflorum, assembly GCA_036013995.1. Lineage (NCBI taxonomy): Eukaryota > Viridiplantae > Streptophyta > Magnoliopsida > Malvales > Malvaceae > Theobroma > Theobroma grandiflorum. The sequence goes on from CP142126.1 coordinate 16,503,973, forward strand.
GATTAGAAATTGGTTTCACATCTACAAGTGTAAGCACTGCAACTATTCCTATCCCTTGAATTTGCAGGTTGAGCCCATTTCTAATTTCAACATGAGATTTATAACTCTTGTCCAAGGTAATAAAATTCTCCTCTTTCCTGGTCCTACGATTCGAACATGTGCTATCAATAAGCCATGTATGCTTTTTACTTGAAACTTCAGGTTTCCTTGCCATGAATAGAAATTCATCAACTATCTCCTGTTATTCAATAGTAGCAACCTTCTCCTCAAGCCTCTCTCTACATGTTTTAATTGATGGCATGACCTGCATTTAAAATTTGGAGGATACCAATAATATTTTTCAAGATGTGTTCTTTTTTGTAATGAGAACAAAAAGGATATTTAGCTTTTAGCTTGCCTTGTTTTCCATCTATAGATCTCTTGTCCTTGTTTTTCTTATTTGAGTCATTTTTTTTATATCTGTCATTTATTTCTCCTTTGTCCGAGCCGTGAAAGCTCCTTCTATCGTGTTATCTTGCTTTGGAGCTCGTTTTTGTTCTTGTGCTTGAAGAACATTGACCAGTTTTATGACAATGAGGCACAAGATGTCCTTGGACTCTTCAAGTAAGGATACCTTACCTTCAAACTTATCTGGTAAACTTACCAGACCTTTGTTCACAATCATTCTTTTAGGAAGGTTTTCCAAAAAAAACCTCAACTGATTCATAACTTTCATTACTTTATCAAAATACTCTTTAATTCTCACTATATTTTATTTTAAAACTTTAAGTTCCCTCAATAAATTAAGTACTTGTATCATCATGTCTTATCACTCTCATGAAATTCTTCTTGCAACTTGTCCCAAGCCTTTTTAAGGTTCTTGCAAGTCATTTTCTTGGTAAATTTAGAGGTCGATACAGCTCAGTGGAAACATGAGAGTGCCTTGAATCTCTTAGCGACCTCTTCACTATACTACTTCAATTAGGCTATTGTAAGATTGGCATTTCTTTGAACTAGAGGGCTTCCACCCACTCCCACAACTTTCCAAAGGTCAAACACAATAAGGTAAGCTTTTATCTTCACTACCCAAATTGGGGTAGTTCTTTCCGTTAAACACTGGTGGAGCTACGACATTGAAATTGGTTAAAGCCATAAATTTTCTTATAAAGGTTTTTCTAATGGAAGATATGAGATCGCAAGGTTAGGTATTAAAAAAAATGATTTCATAAGTCCCTTAAGAACAAGCGATATGCTCTAATACCATGTTCAAAAGATGAATTACAAATGAAAGCACATTGAAACTTAATCAAACCAAGAGAAAAACATAAAGACAAAGATTGCACATACTGTTTGTAACACCCTGTGTCTTGAAACGGTAGTCAATACAATTTTAAGGGCAAGATTAAGATCAATTGAGGTCAATTAAGGAGTTTAGGAGTGGTGAAGGAGGAAAGGAATATTTTGAAATAAAATATTTCACACATAATAAAATAATAATAAAATAATAATATTTTACTAAAGTAATAGTTGTGGAGTGAAAAGGAGCAATAGAGCTAAACCAATACAAATTAAAATGTTTGGAACCTTGAAAGCTAAATGGAAAATTTTAGAATTAAATAATATTTTATTAATAAAATATTATTAAAATAATATTAAAATATTTCTATCGTGAGTGATGGACAAACTCACATAATTTATGCTTTGAACCTAAGTGGGGGAGTTATAATACAATTTTGTTGATTTGATGAATAAAATATTATTTTATTCATTCTAGAGTATTATTTTAATAAGTGAAATTTTAGTGATATAAGTATTAATAAAAGTATTTGTGAGTTTAGAATAATAGAGACATGGAGAATTAATTGAGAAAATAAGGATATGTGGGATAATGAAATGTGCATGTGGATTCACTATTACATGCAAATTATTGCATGTAAAAAGGAAAAGATAGTGGGGGACATGTGGGACCCCTCACCATATGACATAAAGAGAAGAATAGGAACAAAGCCTATTGCATGTAATAAGATTGGTGCATTGGGTGGCCAAATGAGGAAAGAAAGATGTGGGATGCATGTGTCTTGAATAGTTAAATGAATGACCAAGTAAGACATTAAGTAAATGTTATGTATGAAATGTGATTGGATGAATAAGGTGTTGCATGAAATAAAGTATGAAGGGAGAAAAGATGAGGTAGTGAGGATGGCAGATGGAGGAGATAAATGAAAATAGATATTGGGCCAATGAACAAAGGAGAAAACTAGTGGATGAAAATTAAGTAGGTGATGAGTTGGTCTAATGAGAAGTGAGGAATAAAAGAAAAAAGAGAAAAGTAGGGAAAGGCTTGGGAAACCAATGCCTTTGAGAGGAAAAATAAAGAAAATCATTTTTGAAAGCTTCACCCGAGAAGAAAGAAGAAAGAAAGAAAAAAAAAAGGAAAGAGAAGGAAGAAAAAGAGAAAAGAGAGGAGAAAAAGAAAAAAAGGATCAGCTTTGGAGAAGTTAGTGAAAACCTATCGGTTTTATCTCAAACGCCATTATTGAAGCTTGAAGAAAAATTGATGGTTCGATTTAGTGATTTAAGGGTGAAGAAGGTAAAAGTTATCATTTTGCTTGAATACATGCCTTGTGAACCAGTTGTGATGTGAGATTATGCTTGTGGTAGTAAGGATCTTCAAGGATTCAAAGAACTGGGTGTATGCATGTGGGTTAATCTTAGAAGTATGGTGGTTTAAAGTAAGACAAATGATGGGTAAATGTTTTTAACCTTGAGTTCATAAGTGGAAAAGAAAAATAAAATGTGTATTGATGATTTGTGCCTGTGGCAGCAATGGTGACCAAGAATGTGAGGAGTTATTGAGTTGCATGTGGAATTCAAGGTAAAATCGGAAGGTAAGCATGCAATGTGGGTGTGCTATGTTATATTGAATTTAGTTAGTTGAAACTTTATGGATTGCATGTTAGATTATTGTGAACAACAAGGATGAATAATGTGAATTTAGATTAAAAACTCATTGGTTCAGGTGCTGCCCATATATGTGTACAATTGAATATATACAGGAAAGTAGAGATAATGAGAGAGGTTGGCTATAGTGAGGAATTCTTAAAAATAAAGAGAACTAAGAATATGGTATGTAGAGCAGCAAATATGAGCCAAATTGTGATGGCATTTACTAAATATATTAAGTTTAATTCATTGCTAGGAAGTGCATAAGTGAAGAAAGATTGTCGTGGTGGTGCATCGGAAGAGGTGACGGGTGACCGGCAAGCAAAATTAATTAGAGACGCACCCAAATCAGTGACGAAGTAGCATCTTGCCATTATGAGGTGAGTAGGGGGTGTCTATTTCAAAAGTTTCGTAAATTATATAATGATATACTTATGATAAACGTTGTCAGTTTTCTTTAAATGCAATAGTGGATAGAATGAGTTGTTAGCTTTGATAAGTGATTTCTAAATTGATTTGCAATCGAATTGTAATCCCAATTGTGGATAACATATGCCGGTAGAATGTTAGGCACTTATGAACGCCATGCTTTTAGAAACATTTTGTATATATATAAGTTATATATGTTAAGGGTTTTAGAAATTGGGAAACAAGCTTTTTACCACGGTTTATGTCAAAACGTGCCTTACTTGTTTTTGTGATTTGCATTCATTAATAAGCTTTATGTTCACTATGCTTTGATTTAATATTTAACCTCATGCAAAGGTTTTACATCATGAATTCTTACAAATGGATTTATAACATTGCAATGATTTGTTTTTAGAATGGATTTAAAATAAGCTTTTGAAAACCCAATTTGATTATAAATAGTTTGGTCAAACTAGGAGATTTGAGAGTAGGCTGAATGTCACATCAGAATAGTGTGACCCTTGTGCACAAGTGAGCTCTAACTAGTGAATCTTTAGGTCATCGACGGGCTGTTAGACGTGGCTAGGCCACAGTCTATGATATATACGTGGCAAGGCTACCAGTTGGTATACGTGGCTAGGCCATGAATTGATATACATGGTTACAAGCACATGATTTCTCTGATGTTGGCTAACATCGTCGAGATTGCCATAGCTGTGGGAATTCGATTGAGGGGAGCCTCTCGGATGTTATTATGTGGAAGTGGGTCTACGGGTTGATTACCTACTCAAGAGTGATATCTCTTTAGGTTTTCAAATACTTATTCTTTCGTATAATGAGAAATACCGATTTTTCCATAGCTCCCTTATTTATATGATGGCTTTGTGTTTAATACCTTGAGTATGAGTTTGTTTATATACTTATGTATAAGCATCGACATCGCTTGATTTTACGAGAGTGTGCATGCTTATGTTAGTCCAATTTTGAGTAAAAGACATCAAATAATTTCAATAGTAGAAATCTTTAAGTTGCACCGGTTTTAATATATTACTTGAAATGGTTACTTTGCATCACAATTCTTTGGTATATATGTAAGGCACAAATGTTCTAGTTGATTTTAAATGTTTTATATATTCATATGCTTTTAATATTCAAATTTTCTATCCTTGGCTTGTTTTCCATCTGCACCTTGCTCATGGAGCCGATGATTGCTAAGTCTATGACACTTACCCCCTTAGCTTCCCCTATTTGCAAATAAGTGATTAGCTCGTGTGTATTGCCTCAACACATTTTGACTCATTGCAATGTAGGTAATGGCATTTCTTAGACTTCCACTCTGAGACACTTTGCTACATAGAGGTCATGTTTCTAGAGGATGGTCAAATGTATTAAAATTAGTATATCGGAATTGTATCATTGAACAACTTTGATGTCGTGTAATGAATTCTAAATGTGATGTTTGAATGTATTTTGAAATTTGCTAAATTTGGATATTGATATCTAATTGCCAATTTTAATTAAAGTTTCTGTTTTAAGTAAACGATCATATTTATACAAGTCGGTAGAAGTTTCAATAGTCGTCATAAAGCGGAACGTTAAAAGAAAATCCAAGTCGTTTAATACATGCATTAAAATGTCCGATTTAGTTAACAAGAATCTCAACTAAGGCTTATTCGGGATTTGACGAGTTTTCTCGCAAGTCTCAAACTCTAGTAACGATCGAGAAGTAGTTGTTACACTATTTTTCATTGAGTCTTTTTATCACACAGTTACGAAAGGGATATAGTACAATTAAAAAGACCAATGCACGACTAAACAATAAAACCACCAATAATCGTTTGACAATAGCATGATATTAATAGGTAACATCTAATCACAACTCAACATTGTAAAACCACATTGCTAAACTGATTTAATGCTAAAAAGAAAAAAAAAACTGAAAAGTAAGCAAAGCATAAACTGCTATTTTAAACAAGTCACATGTTGTTCCTCATGACTTTATTTTCCACCCATTCAAAGCATTATTCTACGATCCTCCATTGATGTTGAGATATATTTTAGTTTCAACACACTATTGTAATCAGGCTTGAACCTTATCTTCAATATCATGCAATGCAAAAAATAATGTTCTAGCAGTGAGATGAAAAGCCTTTAAAATTGTTTTGTAACATCCCATTCAGACGAATAGTCTCGAATTTAAATCTAAAGAAATGTGGGGTTGAATTTTGTGCTTATTGTTTAATTTTTTTTATAACAAAGAAAATGAAAATGAAAATAGGCAACTGGTGTCCACTCATCAAAGTTCAACCATTCTAGCATAGCATGATGATCCAGCCAACTATAACAAGAGAAAAAGGTAGAAGTGAAAGATTTCTTGAAGAACATTATATGAATTTCTAGAAAACAGTAGAACAGAATGAAGAAGAAGAAAACAGAGCTTTTGGGGTAGAAAACAATTCTCTATATATTGATCAGAATATTCTTCCCATACAATGGTTACAAAAAAAGGCTATATACTCATCATAAACAACATTCCAAAGATTTAGCCTAGGGAAAATAAAAGAAACAAAGTTGGATAGCAAAGCATAAAAAATGAGACATGTTTTTTTGTGCAATAACGACTACTTAAAATGAAAGAGAAAGAAAGTCGTTGGCTTATACAGACAAGGACTAAAATGACACTCAAGTTAAGCATTTAAAGGAAAGAAAAAACACTAAGCAAATGACACCACCAATTGTCATATGCTTCTCTAACTAAAATTGAAAAAAACAACATATAAAACTCCCATTTCATAAACTCAAAAAATAAAGACCTATGCGATAACTTTTACATAGCCCTAAACATTTTTCAACTTGTTTAACTTTATGTTACTTTTTGCCATTCTTCTGAAGTTAAATTTCCAGATTAAAGGTCACTATTTCAACATTCCCCCATGACCTATGATCTGGCAGACACCAGGACAAGTATTAGGAGTTTCGAATCTTTTTCCAGATAAGGCTTTTATTGATATATAAGTTAGTTAAACGTCAGTGTTACAGTACCTGATTTTGATTTCTTACTCATTGACAGCCTCTCTTAGAGCATGACATTTCACCTTAATATGCTTAGTTTGCCCATGATGAACTGGATTTTTGTCTATTGCAATAGCTGATTAGTTGTCAACATAAATCATAGTACCCTTTCTTGTTTAAATCCCAAATCAGCTAGAACCTTCCTTAACTATTTCACTTGATTTACTGCCACTGTTGTAGTTATATACTAAGCTTCTGTAGTAGATTGAGTCATAACACTTTTCTTATTCAAATTCCATGAAAACACAACACCATTGAATGAAAAACAGAAACTAGCGATATTTTTTAAATCATCAAGTGACCCAGCCTAGTCACTGTCACTATATCTAATAAGATCTCCATTATCATGCTTCATGTATTTTTAAACCAAAATTAGTAGTACTTTCGACATACTTGAGGATTTTTTTTGCTGCTGTAAAGTGTAGCGTAAAAAGTGCTTGCATGAATCAAGATTGTAGGTATGTAACATACATCAAATCAAGTTTTCTAACTACAAATAAAGTAATGAGCTTATCATACTTTTGTAAGTGAGCATATGCTTCAGTAGAACCATCATCTATGCTAAACTTGTCTCTTGATGCTAGTGGAGTACTCACTACCTTATAGGAGAACATATTAAATTTCTTTAATAGATCCTTTGCATACTTAGTTTGATGTAAACAAACTCCCTCACTAGTTTGGAAAACTTCCATTCCCAAAAAATAAGTCATCAATCCCAAGTCTGTCATCTCAAACACATTAATTATTTGACTTTTGCATTCTTGCAATACATTATCATCTAGTCTAGTAATTAAAAGATTATCAACATAGAAAGTAACAATCAATGCAGCAATATTAACTAACAATTTCACATATAAAGTTGATTCATTCACACATTTTAGAAAGCCCTGACCTATGAAATAAATATTTACCTTATCATACCAAGCCCTAGGTGCTTGCCTACTTAAGACCATACAGTGCCTTAACTAATTTATAGACTTTATTCTCGACCTTAGTTCTTCATACCCTTCAAGTTGTTCAACAAAAAAGTCCTTTATCAGATAACCATTTAGAAAAATAAACTTTTCATCTAAATGGTATATCTTCCATCTTTCTGTTGCAGCTAGAGCTACTAGCATTCTAATAGTGTTGTGTCTTGCAACAAAAGCAAAAGTCTCCAAGTAGTCAACTCCATAGATTTGTGCATACCCTTTAACCATCAATTTGGCTTTATACTTGTTTATAGAGCCATCAGGGTTTAGTTTGGTCCTAAATATCCACTTAACTCCTATTATATTGTGATTTGAAGATTTGTCCACAAGCAACCAAGTATCATTTTTCTTAATCATGGTTATTTTAGCATCTATGGCCTTTGTCTAGTTCTCATCAACCTCTGTTTCTGCATAACTGGTGGGATCGGTAATTGCCACATTGCATTTGTTATAAATGTCCTCTAAGTTCCTGGTTCCTTTTATAGCCTTACTTTTATCTTCAATATCAAATGAATCATCATTGTCAAATTGTAGCTAATCATCATTAATGCCACATAAAGTATTCAGACTCTCAACTGACTTCTTTTTCCAATTCCAATATTGATTCTCATAAAAGTTCACATATCTACAGATAATAACTTTGTTTGATTCTAGGTCATACAATCTATAACCTTTTGACTATTCACTATAGCCAATATTAAAGTAATAATATTTTTTCAATCAAACTTAGTTATTTTTTCTTCTGGAATTCGAGCATAGCACACACAACCAAAAACTTTAAAATGAGAGATAGAAGGTTTATGATCATACCACATTTCAAAAGGAGTTTTAAGTGTTAGTGCCTTTTTAATTACCCTATTTGGGATATAGTTAGCAATATTGATTACTTTAATCTAGAATTTCTTAGGTAAAGTACTCTAAAGCAACAAACATCCAGCCATATCTCCAATTGTTATGTTCTTTCTTTCTACCTTACCATTTGCTAAGTATTATAAGTGATAGTTAGTTGATGATGTATCTCAAATGTTGCTAAAAAGTTCTCAAATTCATTAGCAGTATACTCTAACCCATTCTCAGTCCATAGGGTCTTGATAAGTTGGTAAAGTTCTCAACTTGTGCCTTGTATTTAATAAAGCTTTTCAATGCCTCCAACTTATTCTTCAGAAAATAAATCCAGCTAATATGAGAATTCATCAATGAACAAAATATAATATTTGCTACCACTTAATGAAGGGGTCTTCATAGGACCACTTATATCAGTACGAATTAATTTTAACTTCTATGTAGGCTTTCACTTACTTTCCTTTGCAAAGAGTTTCTTGGTTTGTTTGCCAAATTGGTAAGCCTTGCACAGTTGCTTTAGTTTGGTAATACCAGGAAAACTTATTACCATCTCATTTGAAGACATTGTTAATAGTGAAGTATAATTCACATGTTCAACCCTTTTATATTAAAGTTCTGAGGCATCACTTTCACTAGAAAAGGCTCTATGGTCATTCTCCAACAAATTCATTGGATAAAATTTATTTCTCATCTTAAATGTCAGTAGTTTAACACTAGTGGGATCAAATATAGTGCACTGTTTATTCTTAAACAATAGAGCATAATCATTATCATCCAATTGCCTTTCACTGAATAGATTTTGATAAGCTTTAGGTACATAGTACACTTCATGAATGTATTTAATACCATATGCAATTTTAACTCCTACTATGCCTATTTCAAGTGTTTTCATATACAGATCATTTCCTATTTTCACACGAGCCCTAAATTTTCTATCAAGCTCAATGAAAGATTTGCATTACTTGCCAAATGGTTTGAACAACCACTATCAATAAGCCAGGTGTTCTTGTTTGCTGAACCATCATCCAATTCAGCCATAAACAATGCCTCATCTAACTCACCAACCTCTTCAGTTACCATAGCTTTGCCCTCAACTTCCTGTTTTTTAACCTTACGCACCTTTTCCACATGTCCAAGTTTATTACAGGTTTGACACTTCACATTCAACCTGTATCAACAATACTTTGGAGTATGATTGGTTTTTTTACAATATGTGTAAGGAAAAAATTTGTCTTGGTTCTTTCCCTACTTCACTACGCTTGATTTGGTACCCTTGCTACTATTTTTCTTTACACCATCTAACTTGACCCTTAAGCCCTTGGTTTTAGCAACCAAGGCATTTTTAACAAAATCTTCATGTTTAAGAGCTTTCTTTTGTTTAAAAGCTAGCAAGGTAGAAATCAATTCTTTCACTAAGATTTTTGCCAAATCTTTAGAATCCTTTAAAGAGGATACTTTTAACTCAAACCTATTAGGAATACTAACCAAGATTTTGTTAATAACTCTTTGATTAGTAACCTTTTGTCCCAACATTTTGAGTTGATTAATGAGCTTCAACAGCTTATCTACGTATTCCTAAATGTTCTCCTCTTTCATCTTTATAAGCTCAAATTATGTGGAAAAATTCATAATCTGCATAACTTTGGTTCGATTACTTCCTTGGTATTCTTCCTTCAAACTATCCTAAACGAGTGTAGGATCTTTAGATTCATGATCTTGCCAAATATGGTGTCTGACACAACTGATTGTAGATAAACAAAGCTCTGTAATGCTTTACAACCTCATTTGAATGTTGTTTGATTTGAGTTATCATTGCGTTAGCATGCTTCTGAACTAGTAGTTCACCAGTCTCCACGACCTCCCATAAATCAAATACCCTAAGGTATGAATACATTTTTACTGTTTAGAAAAGATAGTTGACACTAGTAAAATAGGGGGTACCTGGACTGAAACCAGCTATAGCCATACTAATTGAAGAAAGCTTTGAGCACAAAAAGGATTTACAAACCCCTTGAGATAGTTAACTCTGATACCATGAAAGATTTCTTGAAGAACACTATATGAATTTCTTGAAAACAACAAAGCAGAATGAAGAAGAAGAAAAAGAAAAAAGAGTTTTTGGCGAAGAAAACAATTTTCTATATTTTTATGAAAAAATTTTACCCATACAACGGTTACAAAAGAAAGATATATACTTATCATAAACAACTTTCCAAAGATTTAGCCTGGGGAAAATAAAAGAAACAAAGTTTGACAGCAAAGTACAAAAGACGAGACATGGTTTTCTATGCAATAACAACTACTCAAAATGAAAGAGAAAAAAGGTCACTGGCCTATACAGATAAGGACCAAAACAACGCTCAAGTTGAGCATTTGAAGGAAAGAAAAAAAACAATGAGTTATTGACACCACCAGTTGTCGTATGCTTCTATAACTAAAATTGAAAAAAACAGACACATAAGACTCATGTCTTATAAACTCAAAAAATAAAGACCTATGTGGCACTGTTTTGCACAACCCTAAACTCTTCTTCAACCTGTTTAACTTTCTGTTGCTTCCCGTCATTCCTCTAAAGTTAAATTTCCAAATTAAAGGTCACTATTTCGACAAAAAGGCCCAGCATTACTAGCATGGAGCTATATATTGATTTCAAAGAACAGTTGAAGAGTTGAAAGACAAATAAAAGACTTGACAATCATACACCAGTAAGTATGCCAAGCTTAATTGTGGTGAATATACCATAAGCAATTTAGGTTGCAAGGAAAGAAAATGATGAATTTACAATAAGGAATGAAATCAAACCAGCCTTCATTGACTATTGGCTTCTGGCATATTAGAAAAAGAAGGAGAAATCCAAACTGACAACGACAAAATTTACTACCGGCTTTGTCGACAAGCATAAGATGTTGCACATTGCTCTTCCAAAGTATATACTTTATATACATTATTACATTACAGAATATATGAATTCTGAAATAGATTTTGTTTTGTCAGTTACCTTGGGCTTAGAGTAGTTTATCTCCTTCAAACTAAGGATTAGAATTGCTATCATTATATGTTATGCTAGTCTTGCCAAACTTCATTGAACATTTGCTCACACATAAATTTAACACAATGTTGTGGGATATGTATATGTTCTTCTTCAAATTACAAAAATTCAAGGTACGCTTAGCTCGCGGAATAGACAATAATAGAATAGAATAATTATTTTGTGGGAATATAATAAAGTAGGAATAGAATAGAATAGTTATTACTTTGTTTGGTATAGTGAATGGAATAGAGCAGGAATTACTATTATGACTTATTGTAGTGTTTGATTGGTAGAAATAAGATTGGAATAAGAAAAGAATAGATAATAAAAAGACAAAAATAACCTTGATCATATTAACATTTATTTGCAAAAAAAATAATATTATCCTTATTATAATTTAAATATATGTTTATCCCAAAAGACAGTTATCCGTCATAATTATATTTTATCCCAATTGCTAAAAATAATTATAATTTACATACATATTTTTATAAATGAATAATTATTCTAAAATATAATTTTATTATATTATATTTTATCCATCATACTCAATTAATTTTTTTGTATAAATGTTTATTTTTAGTAAAATCATGTGACTAAAATCAACTAATAAACAAATCAAGCTTAGATAATCATTAGTTTTTAATGATTGAGTGATCAAAGCATTAATCAAAACTTAATTTTTCAAACTTTGATGATCAAAACAAAACTTGCCAAAAAAGTAAAGTGACTAAATAAATAATTTATCTTTATTTTTCTTTCCTCGCCTTTTTCTCTTCCATCTAATTTCCTTCTTACCAAAAAAAAATTTAATGTATGCAAGTATACGCATCATGTGCTTGATTCAAGTTTGTCACCAGTTGGGCTGACACCATAAAAAATAAACCGCTAAACTGTTACAAATTTCTCTTCCACTTAACGTACGCATCAATGTCCAAACTAGCAAATCAAATTTTATTGACAATAAATAAAATTTTCAAATCTCAAAATAATTGCCCAAAAATAAATTTCTCCATATATCTCTGCCTCATTCTTTGCATCTTCCATTGGTTTGAGCTTTCATATCTCAATAACCTATACTCCGTAAATAATTAAAAGTGTTTCATGTCTCACCAACACAATGGTAACTTCATCCTATATTATTAACATAGTGATTTAAAGGTTTACATATCAACCATGTAGTAGATAACCCTAAAGAGGAATTTAATATACATTAACCAACTCAAAATTGTAACAAAATGTAGAACTCAAAAGTGAACCAGTTCGTGGCCAAACACTTATCATCATGATTAGTAATTGATGATGATGTTTCTCAACCAAGATCATGAAGGAAAAGGCTGCCATCCAACATTTCTTCCCCCCATATTTATCCTTGTCCACTTTTTGGCTTTTAGCTTCTTCAAGCTAATCCATAAGAAACTTTCTCGTCAATCATTCTCTCCTGTGCCTTGGTTGCCTGCAATACCCATAGGAAGATTTCACTCAGCCAAACAGTACAATGATATTTGATTAAGCACCAAAAGATCGATTGAAGTAAAAATAAGGTCTCATTTCATGTCATGAGCAACATTCCAATTTGAAAAGTTAATCTTTTCATCCAAAACATGTGTACCTAGCAACCAAATCGAAATGAAAGAAGAGTGAGATAAAAAAGAGTGTTTGCAGGAGAGTGTTTATATATAGTATAAACCTGTTTTTGCCAATTTACGAAACTAGTAACTAAAGCCAGCAGAAGTAATTGCAAAGAGGACCTTGTCAATATTCCAATCCAAAGTCCCTTTCCTCTAAAGTGTACCCCAAAACACAACAGGGTAGCAACTGGAATTCCAACAAGGTAATATGCCCCAAAAAAGACAAAACGAAATAAATTTATCTAAATCATGAACAGTTATTTACAATGAACCAATCAATCAAAACTATGATACAATACTAAGAGAAGGCACAGAATATGATGTTACCTTGCGAGCTCCAAATTTTTAATTCTTGCTGAGTGTTTTTATTTTCATTAAAGCGCATTGCTAGAATTTTATTTTCACAGCATTCCTTACCCGCAAAATGGAATGGGGACTTTGCCTAGTGGAAGATGCACCCTTCCCAAGTAAATTAGATCGAATTCAAAGATAGCAAAGGGAATGGCAACTCTAGGAACTTCTCTCTCTGTTCAATGTAGAAGTATTCAAATAATAATATAAAAGGCAACGTGGCAAACTACAAGCCAAAAGCATTCATTCTTTAGGTTTTCCAAGTGCATATGACAAAAGCCTAAGACAACTTTCGTTATCATCGCAGCAGGAAAAGGAGAATAAAATTCTAATTCAATCTAAGTTGATCGGTAACATCGTTTCAATATAGAATATATTATGACTATTAGTTTTTTTTTTTGGCAAATCGGTGAGAGGGGGGGATTTTTATTAGCTAAAAGAAACATGAATTATATTTTTATAAACTTGCTGAGTTTACACGAAAAATTGGAAGGGAAAGTTCGAACCCAGATTGGTGTTCCTAATTTTGAAAACCTAAAAAAATTAAGAAGTAACAAACTAAGCATAATCACAGCAAACCCTAAATCACAACCACTAAGCATAATCAAAGCATTGACAGTCAAAGAAATAAAGAAATAAGGGACGTAGCTGGACTATGGAAGAGAGTAACGTAGCTTGAAAGTTGAATCAGAGGTGCTACTACTAGCAGAACAATTGTGGAAGATCGGCTGAGAGAAAGATGGGAAGAGCGGTTGAGAGAAAGAGGGAAAGGAGGAAGAAAAAAAAAAATTGTAGACCAAGTTGTAATTTTGTAAACTTAATAGGGGTATTTTAGTAATTACAAAGTCCTCAGCTATTCCATACGCCCCAGAATAGATAATGCTGGGGGGAACTTGGGTATAGTCACAGCAGCCTTGTTATCCATTTTAAAGAATAGAAATTGCTGAGGAATTCTTATTCTTTGTTAGACTTTTCAACCAAATAAGGGAACAGACAATGACTAAGAATAGAGGAGGAATAGCTATGCAATTACATATACCAAACGTGCAGTCAAAATTAATCCTTTTGTGTTACTGTTCCATTCCAAAAACAATCTTCACAGACTAAATTATTACTTATTTCCAACAAAATGCAGCAAAGATTCAAATTGATGAAAAAACTGCTGATTCTATCACAGTCAATAGACTCGCAGTCAACTCACTTTATTATAATGCAATTCTCACACACGAAAATAAACATATCATATAACAATCCAAACTTACAACATCCCATATAATATAACATCTCTGCCAAGGTTTAATTATCCTGGAATGAAGGGATATCTTAGTCCAGGCATCAAAACTAACATGGAACAGTCTCTAATTAGCGGTGCACACCTTTCAACTTTTATTTAATTCCCATCACTATAAGCTACATGTAGACCAGGATTCCTAGGTTTATCTAATTGTATGCGCCGCGGCCACTGGTGTTGTAGTCCCCAAGAAGAAACCTGCGTCCTGCAATATAAAATGATGTAAGGATCGTGTAATCTATATATATAAACACTTTGTAGTTATGATCTTTGTGATTGATGCAATTGGTTAGCCCCATTTGTCAAAATTTGATTATATCATTTTTTTACAAACTGCTTGCAAAGTGTTTTTAAGTCTAGAAAATTACTAAAAGTTTGGTCGTTAAAATTCGGTACTAACAACATAAAAAAACTATTACTTCAAATACATATGGTTCTGAACGGACCGAATTGAACTTCTGGTGTTGGATCAGGGAGAATGGCCGTGGCCAGGTCAGAGGACATGAGGAACAAGATTGCAATGAAAACAGCCATTACCATGACTTGGGTGAATGAAGACAGGGTATTTCTTGCCATACTAATTTCGGAGAAATTAATGGATCGATACAGCTAGGAATCACTTACAGAACTATATCTAGACAAATTACTATATACGGTGTGGATCTTTTTGATTCGAGCAAAGTGTTTATAGTGAAAAATGAGGACCCATTCACGACAGTGATAACAAGAAACAATATACATTTCTTAGGAAAACTTATATAATTTGATGATTGTGCTAGCAAGACCAAGCCATATTTACTTCAATTGATGCCGGTCAATTCTGTTTTTCTGATCTCTTGTACATGATTATGTATAAATATAAAATAAGCATTTCATTTTATCCGGCACAAACATTTTAAATATTTGATTGCGATAGGTAAGGTGCTTAACGTCCATTTACATCCGCTCTAGCTCTTTACTACACAGTTTTAGGCAGTCACACAGTTGAGCAATTTCTTTCTGAAATTCAAATTTGGATTCATTGTTTCAATGAATTTTTACTCAGTTTAGAAATGATTGGTGGAAAAAAAAATGCACAATTGGAGAGTTGAAGTGAGAAATGGCACCTACTCAAATGGAGCAACCAAGTGTTGAGACGGATTAAGTAATTTACCTACTCTAATGGGAATGGTTACAACAAACCTAAATTATATAGCAAGTTGATATTATTTGTACTTTGAAAATGGAATGGGTCAATCACTCCCCAAGTACAACCTGAAACATTAATCCTCACTGGTGCCGTGAATCTAAATTGTTGGTATTAATTTAATTAATTAGAAGGGTCAATAAAAGAATAAAGCATGCCATTAGATTTGTTTGATCATTTCCACATTAATTCACCAACGAGTATTTCATCCAAAGGATGAGTTTCTATCTCACACTCTGTGGAGCTAATTATCTGATGAAGTGAATCACACTGCCGTTGGAAAGAAAAGATATATAGATACGGTTTTACTTTACGCCATTGCTAGGTTTCAGTGTGCATTTTAGAATATGTTAAACTTGTACAAGCCATTGCTAGGCGACTAACCGCAGAAACCAAATCAATTGACCAACGGTGACCTTTCATGGATCAGCTTTTTCAAAGTCTCCCTTCAATACAGAAATGGGATAGGATGCCTACTTTCAGACTTTCTTTTCCCCACATGGAATTTCATACTCAACAAATTAATTCACGATAAGGGCTCCAAATCCTCTTTTTGCCTGACTAATCTTTGATAATCTGATGTCATTTTGAGCTCTAAACCTAACTCTGAAGCCATGCATACTCAAATATTGAGTCTTAGTTGTATATCAAAAAATAAAATAAATTGAATCGTTGATCATTATTTTTAAGTTATTATTCAAATCTAGAATTTCAAAGTTAAGGTAACTGATCTCACTGAAATATAGGAAACTCCATCCCTGAGAAACTTTGTTTAAAAAGTCTCAAGAATTTTCCACTATCATATGGGATTTTATGTCTAACAATTGTCATCCCTGTCTTTTAATTAATTTGTTTAATTCGGTAATACTTTGATCCAAGCTGGTAATTAAAAGTGATTGTATGTTGATGGCAACAACACATGGTTTCAGACCTTCAGCCAACCTTCATTACTAGTTTTAGTAGGCGCTGAAGTGATAGAAATGCAAACAAGAGAAGTTGGTAGTCAATCAAAGCTCAAGAATGAATACCTTTATTTAGCATATTGATCATACAATAAGAGTATATTCTCGATACCTTATCTGTCTATCTCTAGCATGGCATTTACGTAGACCTGAAACGCAAGCACATGCGTCCGCCGTCCATGGCTCTGATTGCAAGCACTTACAAGAGGGAGAATAGTATAGTTCCAACCCGTAGCCCATATACATGCTAGATATTTATTTTATTCAACTATCTTATTTTCTTATTTAATTTAATGCACCCATAAGATAACTAGCACTTAGTTGTACCCTCCTCTGCCAGTTGTGTTGTAGGTAGATAGAAGAGCCCTTCGTCCTGCAAAAGAAAATGATGCTGATCAAAATTATTAAACACCTACTATATAAATACACATGGTTGCCTTTTCTGTTTCCACTTAAAAGAAAGCAAAGGCTGCATAAGATAAAATCATAACCCCTTTTTTTTTTTTTATTACATGGTCATTGAGAGGGCAGAAGCAATGATGAAACAAGGTCCAACCTTCTTCTCACATGAGAACCTGTGGCCAAGTCTATGAAAATCTGTTTGTTGTCAAAGACTGTAACTCCATTTTTATTGGTCCTTCTAAGTTAAGTGGTCTTTTTGACAATTATAAACCTCACTTATCCAAGAAGAGAGAAAAGACAATTATATAACCTCTAATAGAAGTTGCAATGAATAAGTTGGCAAGAATACACTGATGCATAGAGATTTTAGAATATCAAATTGATCACAAGCAAGTTAGTGTCCCATTATTTTGGGACTAGCAAAATAAGAAGTATGGCTAAAGGCAAAAGAAAACTTATAGAAAATGGCAGTTTCTGACAAACCAAGTTTAAGTTGATATGCTGCATTATCCAGCAAAGCAGCAGCCACCTCTGAAGAAACAAGCAGAAGAACTGCAACAAGAAGCAGTATCAGAATGAGCTCGGTGGTCTTAGGGAGAAACATTTTGTTAAATCGTAGAGAAGTGAGGAAGAAAACGGTAATTGGCAATGAAGAATATCTTAGTGAGGAGCTTTGGTTCAGACCAAGTATTTATAACCAAAACTTAGAGAACCAGTTGGCATCGGTAGAGTTGAATTCAGGGAAGTTAGCACATCAAGTTTATGTTTCATTAAGGCTGTAGTTGACAATCTTTCAAACAAATTTTATCCTTGAAATGCCGGTCAAGAAACTCCATTTGCTCGGACATGAATTCTACACCCACCACGGCCTTGCCTACTGGATCACTTCGTTTACTGGGTCACAACAGTTGAGCTTAATTTCTGATATCCAATAATTGATCTCCTGTTAATGCATGAAAATAACGTATGCTGCTTGTAAATGATATTTTTGCAAATCAATTATCATGCACAGACCATATTGTTCGGGACTTACTCATTAAATTTATTTTATTTTAATTTCATGTTTATGCTATTTATTATTATTAGTTTTTGCTCTTTATTATTAGGCCTTGTCTTGTTCCTAACGAATAATATGCCAATCATCCTGGTCAGAAGGTCCATGAAAACAGCTGGGCTTTGGGCTACTAAGCCCACAAACAGCAAAAAAATAAGGCAACAATGCACAATCAGATCAAACAACACAAAATATCAAAACAAATCAAAAAAAAAAAAAAAAAAAAGGAAGGAAAGTCTCCTACTGCCGAATTTCCAGAAAAACATCCCCTTTCCAAATTTTCTCCACAATCACGAAAATCACTCAAGAATAAAATTGAATAAAATCAAATCAAATCGAATTAAGCTAATCAAGAGGGATTTGTAATTATATTAAAGATCTTGAAAAACGATCTATAAAAACCTAGAACACACCAACACAAAAAGGGATTCATTCGACAGAGTAGGAAAGAAATAAGCAACTTAAGCAAACACAACCATTCTCAAGCCTAGAAATAGAAAAAAAAAAAAGATTTTCTTTGGGGTTCTCAGTTTGAGAGTGGGTTTCGGCTTAGGAGTTTTGGCAATTTTGGGTGAGGTTCTAATCTATATTTGGGAATGCCTTTGTAGGTTGGTGTTACGGGAAAAGGAGTTGTGAGTGTCATTTGGTACCTTTGGCAGCAAGGAGGGTGACCAGATAAGGGCCGTCGGAAAAGAGATCTTAGAGAAGAGGGAGAGGGAAGAGAGAGGCGGCGACGTGTAGAGGGAGGAGGAAGAAGAAACCGGGCTACGGTTTGTTTAAAAAAGAGAGCTTTTAAAGCTGTATAAAACGACGTCGTGTCGTAGAAGGAAAGAAACAAGCTGCTAAACGAAGAAAAGAAATCTGGATGTTTCCTCCATGAAAACCAAACGGCTTTCTTTTAAACAAGCATGTTACGTGCTTCTTTTCCATCGTTTATGGCAATCAAAAACATCATGTTGCCTCCCCAATCTGATTCTATTTCTTCATCCAGTTCAAAATTTCGAAATGTCCTTATCGCCAACTTATAACTTGAGATCAAGGGCAATAGATTAAAATAAGAGAATGAAGAACTTAAGAGAAAAATGAAAAGATTGATAGGTGAAGCTAGCAAAGATTAAAAAAAAAAATTGCATATGGAGAAAGAGGCATGGAAAGACATGTTTTGAGGGACTAGGAAGCACCTTTGAATCAATGACTTGAGCTTAATATGCTACAAAAAGAAAATGAATAGTTGAGGAACAAAAGGATGCTCTCCAATCTTCTAGTCATGTTTTGAGGCATAAGCTACACATCCAACGAGGAGCTAACCAAGTTCTCTTAAGAGAATATGAGCAACTCGAACAAACCAT
Source organism: Theobroma grandiflorum (assembly GCA_036013995.1). Taxonomy (NCBI): domain Eukaryota; kingdom Viridiplantae; phylum Streptophyta; class Magnoliopsida; order Malvales; family Malvaceae; genus Theobroma; species Theobroma grandiflorum. The sequence goes on from CP142126.1 coordinate 16,523,446, forward strand.
TCAAGCACTTTAAAGGAGTATGACTCAGTCAACAAAGAATGTCATTCGCTACAAGCATATGCAAGAATAAGGAATACAAGTGAGAAGTGACGACGTGAACTTTTTAAGAAACAAGCCTTGCAAGACAAATCACCAAGGCAATTTTCATGGCAAGAGAGATAGCTGATAAGGTGGAAATCCTCAAAGGGAAAGTCTATCAACCAAAAGCATATGGACAACATTTGCTAAACTTTTTAGACAAGGCATATGACCAATACTGACTAGTTGATCATTTTATTTAGATTGTGTTAGGGATGGAAATGGATGTAAACAATCTTTGCCATTAATAAAGGAACCTTTTCTTGCCAATATTTGTTATGTCATGAGTACCTTGAAACACATTCATTCATGCATCATATCTCAAAAACCATATCTAATTTCTAATCAATGATTTGACAACAAAAATAATACTCACAAAATTAATTTTTAAGATTCAATGCACTAGGATCTTCTTCTGCATTGACCTCTAACTCTGAGTAAGGTTCTTAATGTTTTTGTGTAGATATGATAAGAAAAGTAACCTTAACTTTGTATACTAAATTCTTAATTCCACTATCATAAGATTTAAAATTTCCTACACAAGTCTACAAACATAGGCCCACATTTAATATTAGAGCCTAACCTACTTTATTAGATTATATATATTATGGATTATAATATTGTCACACTATCAAGACCAAAAAAGTTTAGCTCATTTTAATAAAAGACATATGTCACTCAATCTTATTGACATGAAGCAATGTAGTAGTGTAGCAATGAATAACAACACTTCCTTAATAATCTATTTCATGTGTTGTATTCATTTATTAGTCATTTTATTCTTTACCATATGTAGCCCAAGCTTGCAAGAGTAATACTTTATGATTTACTTAATAAACCTATATGTTTGCCTTCATGTCTCAAGATCTACTTTCTATGTCAAAGAAATACTCTTAAGGCAATCAATTTATGCCTAGTCTATGCTCAAGACTAACACATGTCTTTAAATCTATTCACAAATACAATATAATATTATGTGTGTGTGTGTGTGTATGTATATATATACATACACATACATATACATACATATGTATGTATATGTATATGTATACATACATTCATAAATACTTTATGACTGAATATCATTGAATAGTCATTATTAATAATAAATCCTAATACATCATCAAAGATATGTTCCAAACAAAATTAAGCATAAAGAATAAAATGATATCAAATCCTCCCACAAACCAAATACATCAAAGAACTCCACAATACCTAAGTTATAAATATATTTTTTTAAAATTGACAAGGTATAGTCCCATGGTTAAAGGATGTCACGACCCAATTCCCAGGCCATGACCGACGCAAGGGCCCAACGGGCATAGCCCACCAAGCCCAAGTAAGCTTATTTTTTTTTTACTTGACGTCTTCTCGACTAAGACATCCACACACATCGCACCCAATGTGCACAAAGCCAACTCACAATGGCATTATAGATAAAATATGCACATACATATCGATCAAACATAAAATTTGACAATGTACATTACATACACATAATCACAATACAAAAGGCCCATGACTTCTAGCGAAGAATTTACAAGAAAAACGAGTAACTATTGAATACCGGACACCTACCAGGAGACGAACTACAGTGATCCCGCGATCTAGGATTCTACAATCTCTTGATTTGAAAACATGAATTTTTGAAAACTGTGAGTACGAAACTCAGTGAGCGAACATTATGTGGGAACAAGGAATAATATCCAAGAAGGATTTAAAACCATGATGCGCACACTTGGAACAAAACCATTTTAATTCAATTTAATATTAAACCCTTCCTTTCAATTCGAATTAATTTACAATGAAGAGTGCTCAATTTCACACATATACACACATAGATGAACACAAATATCGCCACTATCTCACTAGCTCATGTGCAACCCCCACGTCACGCACATAGCTGGAGTTATCGTGTGCATCCCCCCACATCGTGCACAGGCAATATCATCCTCCATATCTTCGCACCCATCATCACCGACATGTGCTCCCCCACATCGTGCACATGTACGATTATAATTATCACACAATATTATTTGTCTATACATATAATACATCTACACATATATAGCAGCATATTATAGGGGCACATGAATTCATGCCTTTATGCATGTCACAATTCATACATCAAAACATTTTTTTATCAAGGGCTTGTTCCTCGGCACGTATTTTAAGAAATTTGGATAAAATCATTCAGATTATCCATCTCAATACATGTACATTTTCCAAAACAATTTGAAATGCAAGTTCACTAACAGATTTTGGGAGTCGAATTTAGAGGACTCCAATCACCGATCCTCGGGTGTAATTTCCTTGCCCTTACCAGAGGATTCACCACATTTCCATAATCTATGACACAAAATTCAATAAATTGTGTCAATTTATCATAAATTATTTTAGGCTCTACAAATGTACATGAATGCATAAAATGCTATGCAATTGTCCAAAAAATCGTTTAAACGCGATATTCGGCTTAACGCGTACGGTACGCGATTTAATTCTCTAAAATCTCCAAATAAGTTCTAAATTGATTTCTTTCAATTTCTATACCTCAATTATACCCAAATTAACTTAATGTCCACAAATATGGTGCAAATTATCAGTCTAGGTCACAAATTACAAAATTACCCATATTAGGTAAAAATTTATATTTTCGCACCGAAATTTCTCACTTAATTTCTATATCCTTAATTCATCATAATACACTTAAATATCATGAAATATCATCCAAACCAGCAGCCAATTTACCTAAAATTTAGTCTAAAAATCTTCACAATTTTTCTTGAAAATTTCGGCCATGGTGTGGCATTCACACTAAAATTCATCCTACTTCGTTTTCTCACCCTAATTCATAATTTTTCAACCATTTTACTTGATCAAAACCAATCCATCATCAATACACATCAAGCAAGATTCGGCTATTGAAGATTCAAGAGGAAAATGAATATTTTTCCTATGGTTTTGCTTCTAAACATGGTTAACTACCTTTAAACATCAACATAGTCCAAAATCAAGCCAATCCAACATCAATTTCTCTTCCATACCCATTTTTCAGAATTGAATTCATCATGATAACTCAATATTCAACCATAGAAAATAAGGAATAAAGCATGAGTAGGCTAAGTATCAAGCAAAACTAAAGAAATTTTACCTTTATGTTGCTTGATCTTTGAAAAATCCTTGAAATCCCTTGATTTCTTGGCCAAATTTTTGTTTTTCCCCTTTGTTCTTCCTTTGTTCTTGTTGCTGGTTGTTTAGACCGAATATGGTGAGAGAAAATGGGTTTTATGGGCTGATTTTTATGCTTTACTATTAAAATACTAAGCTTGACACATGGCATAAAGCCATTGGTCCATTATTTTAATTATTTGACTTTTTCTATTGAATTTTTCACCATAATTATTCTTGTATTTATCCAATCCTACCACAATTAAAATCCCTTTGTCTTGACAAGTGCTGGGGCGAAAAATTTACCGATTTGCAATCGGGACAGAAAAATTATGATTTTGCCCCTATACTCCGAAATGTACCAAAATTATATTATTTCTACTTTTCAACCTCAAATAACACTAATATTGATAAATCTTAATCAAATGGGGCCAAAATCTTTTTTAAAAATTCCCGTTTGGTCCTCTAGTGGTAAAATTATCATTTTACCCTTGTGCTCCAAAAATACCGAGAATCACAATTTTTCACTACTAAACTTCATTTTATATTCCAATAATCATATTATATTTCATATAATTATTCTTGGTCAAATGTGATCAAATCTTTGCTAAAAATTCCCATTTTATTCTTAAATGGCAAAATGATCGTTTTGTCCCTAATCGGTCAATTTTTCCGATTGACTCCATACTAGACCTTGAAATCCAAATCATCATTCTAAATCATTCTGTGGGTTTTAGAATTTTCAAATTCATCTTAAAATTTCTATTAAACTAGTTCGAGGATCGAATCAACTTAATTGTATCACTAGGTACATTATCAGCTTTTAACAAACTCAACAGGGTCTCACAAAAGATCAGCTATCATATCATCAATCTTAATATGCTTTGTCAAATTATCATGTTTTTTGACAAGTTTTTTAACTATCAAATACTTTATCTTTATATGCTTAGCCTTTGTTATTAGTGAACATAATTGTTACATTATTACCACATTACAACTATACGAGTTTAGTAATAAAGTCAACCATCGATAATTCTTTAATGAGATTTCGTAGTCAAACTGTTTTGTCTAACTGGTTCATAACATGTGACAAGTTTTGCTTGCATAGTTGATTAAGTTCACAAGTGTATGTTCTACATTTTTCCAAGATATTGCACCATATGCCAACATAAAAATGTATCTTGATGTGGATTTCCTATCATCTAAATAATTGACAAAGTCAAAGCAAGTATAAGCTACCAACTTAAGATATTTACCCTTTTGATAAACTAACATGTAATCATTAGTTTTCTTTAAATATCTCATCACCTTCATTGCAGCTTTCCAATGATCTTTACCAATACCAAACAAATATCTCTCCAAAAAACTTACTACAAAAGAAATGTCAAGTCTTGTGCATAGCCAAGCATACATTAAGCTTTTTATTGCCTTAGCATATGGTATTACTTTGTGACTTGATGGGATGCATGAATCTATGCATCAATTTTTCAAAATTTTTCTAAAATCTAATTCACCTTGCCCTCTTAGACATTCTTGCTATTTATTCTTTGGGCTAACATTTCTAACAAATGGTATCAGAGCTTTGGTCTCAAATTTATAAGTTTAAACACCTTAAGTAAATATCCTTGTTAGCTCCAAAATAGGACATCTAACTCTTACAAACCAACCTTTGAATAAAGACCTTCAGTTCTAGGCCTCCATATTTTTATAGTGTAGATTTCTTTATTTAGAGATATAGAATGAAGTGCTTCATCATTGCCAAAAATTATCAAGCTTAGAAACAAATTGAGGATGGTCCATACCAAATAAAGAAAGACATGGTTGAAAAGAATGAACATGATTTAGACTTGATCGAACTCAATGCCAAAGCCATGCACATTATCTTTAATGGACTTGGTGAAAGACAATATAAGAAAGCCCAAAGTTGTGGAAGTGCCAAAGAGATATAGGAAAACCTAGATGAGCATTATGGACAACCCTTAGAAAAAGAATTAAAAGAAGATCTTTTGGATCAAAGTTCAAAAAGTGAAGATATAGAGTTTAGATAATTTCAAGGTTCAACATCAAGCAATGAGGTAGGTTTTTTTTCCCATAAGTCAATTGTCTTTCCAAATAATGAATTGGAAAATGTGTTTAAAGTACTTGCTTTATCATTTCAAAATCAAAGCTTAAGTCAAAAAGAGTAAATTTCAAAGCTTAGGATTGAAAATGAATCATTAATGGAGGAAAACAATCAGTTAAAAGTTTCTATCGAAATGCTTCAAAGATATAGGAAAACCTAGATGAGCATTATGGACAACCCTTAGAAAAAGAATTAAAAGAAGATCTTTTGGATCAAAGTTCAAAAAGTGAAGATATAGAGTTTAGATAATTTCAAGGTTCAACATCAAGCAATGAGGTAGGTTTTTTTTCCCATAAGTCAATTGTCTTTCCAAATAATGAATTGGAAAATGTGTTTAAAGTACTTGCTTTATCCTTTCAAAATCAAAGCTTAAGTCAAAAAGAGTAAATTTCAAAGCTTAGGATTGAAAATGAATCATTAATGGAGGAAAACAATCAGTTAAAAGTTTCTATCGAAATGCTTCAAAGAAGTTATGATCGATTAAAAGAAGAAAATAGAAAATTGAAAATTATTGTGAAAAGAAAAAAAAGTTAAGAAATTAGAAGTAGGAAGTCTCATAATGCTTTTATTATTTAATTTCTATTAAATAATACTTATTTCATGCATATATTTGTCAAGACTAACCTTCAAGGATCCAAAGAAATTTGGATACCAAAAATCAAATGAGAATCTCTATTATATATGTGTTAAAGCAATGAGGAACAAACTCTTGAAAATTAGAGGCTTTCTAGTCACACAAACAAAAATGGGTGAATTCTATACCAAAAGTCATTTTTTTGTTTAAATTGAGAATTTTGGTTAATTGCTTATATTGTCTTGAATTGCATTGATTTAGCTTGCTTTCTCAAAATATATGTTTTTCTTAATTAAGAAATTGATGTCTTATTATTGCTCAAATATCATGTGCATAATTGTTTGGCTACTATCCCTTAAGCCTTATTTATAAATCTTGATTATGCAAAATTAGTCAATTGTGATACATATTATAAATTGCATAATCTTGAATAAAGTATTGATCTAAAATTGAATATGTACTTATATTTGAATTTGAATATATCATCATGCTCATTCGTTTTTGAATTCTATTGAGTTTGTTGATTATGGAAAATTGGTTTGATAAAATTTCCTCTTATTTTGAGAATTTGATTTCATATTATTTCTTTGAGGAAAAATTATTTTTAAGCATGACCTTGAACATAAAAGGTTTAATGTTAATGATATAATAGCAGTGTGAGCTTACATGTTTGATTTGTATTATTACCTATTCTAGTAGTCTATCCAAGGAAAATTGAGTTTAAAGAGTTGATCTTTTGACTTCTTTGTGTCTAAGATAAGTTGACTATTTGAATAATTTTGATTTACACTCTAGAACTTGCTTAAATAGTTCAAAATGGTTGATAATGGGTTTAAAAGATTTGACTACATAAATTAGTACTTTAGAACAAAAATAAGTGCACATGAGTAATGTTTGCCATCCTTGAGCTTAAAATGAGTTATGAATTGAACAAGCTTGTTTCATGATGAAAATACTTATTAACTTGTTCTCATTGGATGTGTATGTTTACTTGCAATCTTGAATGATCATAAGGGCATTTGTGCTACACGATTACACATGATTTAGAAATGACCGTTGACATGCAAAAACATGATTCATTATGCTCATTATACACTTCATAAACCATTTAAAGCATAATTGAACTAGATTGAATGACATTAAACTCATGATTTTGCACAATGTATGTTCAACTCAAATCTTTTATGTTTCTCGTGAAAAATGTCTTGCTAATACTTCATTGATAATGACGTTTTTTTATGTGAAAATTCTCCTTGAATTGATAGTTTCTTATACAATTTGGAGAATATTTCTTGAAATGCTTGCTTGACAATAATTTGGTAGAATGCTTGATAAATGAATAGTTGATGATTAAGAGTGCTTAATGATATTCAATTGATATTTAATGGCATGGTCTTATTGTGAATATTTCTCCTTGAATTATTATTCTTTTGAATAATAATTGGAGAATTCTTTTGAAATCATTAACATTGCTTGGTTGACAATGCTTGATGATGCTTAATTATTATGCTTGATGAAAATTGAAGATCGCTCATTGACGCTTGAAAATGATTAGGAATGATGCTTGATGACTATTGATACCTGAGACATATCTAGGAACTACCTCGCACATATATCTTGAAAATATGAATAATTGATTTATATGTTGAATATCCTTTTAAATGCTCATACGTATCTAGCTCCATGGACACTTGAGTATTAGATGAATATATTGAATTTTTACTTAAATACTCATTTTTTCCAAGTTTATGATTTCTTTCTTAATAATTAGTCTTGCATAGACATTACATTCTTATGTTTACTAAAGGGGGAGTTTATCATCAACATCTATCAATTTGGTATTATGAGTACTTGAGATCTTCAATAAGAAATTATGGTGAAATTTCAACATTTGGTGTTCTCCATTATTGATAATATCCTTCTCACACCAAATTAATATTGTGCTTTATATTGCTTCTCACATATGCTTGAATGATGAAATGCATAATTAGTATCAAGCTTCAAGCTTTCTCAATTAGCATCTAGCTTAGTTGCATTAAGCTTTATGTTACATTCTCTGACTTAAGCTATAAATGAATCATAACTCTCTTAAAATGTTTGAGCTTTGCAAATTGATATGCTTGTTATGCTTTAAGTAGTTTCAAAATAGGGAGCTTTTATTAGAGTTTTACTAATTGATACAATGGGCTTGAAATGATTTTGTCACTTATTGTTCAATTTTCTACTTTCGCAAGTGTACGTATTGCAAAGATAATATAAAGATGAGTAGAGTGTCAATCCCACAAAGAATTAAATTAATCCTTACTATTAACTACTAAAATTAACATACTTTAATTTTATATAAACAATTAAAATTTAAAAAAATTAAATTAATAAACTAATAATGAAAACTAGAACTTAATCTAAAATCTATTAACAAATATACTTTATTAAATGTGAATGACTACCAAACCTAAAATTATGATATCCTTCAGTATTTTATATGATTATTATTTCTCTCTCTTAACTCAATTTAATGATTAAGTTGCTAACCTAGAGTCCTAAATTATTTAGAAGTCTCTGTCGAGTTTCTTATAAAAATACATTTTTCAATTAATTTACTATATGTCTATGCAAATTATATTGAAAAAAGATTCATTAAGTTTGTGCTTTAATTTTGGCTACGTATGGCTTATAAGTGTATGTCTACCTTATATATGAATCAAACCACCTAATCAACTAAGTGTATTCGATCATATGATATTCTATTCAAGGTTTACCTAAATCTCCTTCATCAATGTTTAATCTAGTTTTCCAATTCAATTTAATTGGTGATCAAACAATTAGAAGCATTAAGAACATAATAAAATAAACAACTTAAATCTATCAAATATAAGCAAAAGAGAGATAAATAATTCAAACTATATATTGAGTTCAATTATAATCTTAGGTTAACAATTTAGTTCCCCATCAAATCACACATCATCATTAAATAAAATTTAAACATTAAAAACAAAACCAAGAAAATAAAAGAATAAAAAATATATAGAAAAACTCAAGAGTTGTATTATTGATCTCCAAATCTCCTTGAATCCTTCAAATTTTTCTTAACTTTAGTGATTCTGTGGCTTAACTCTCAGCTGTTAATCTGGTGTTTCTTTGTTCTTCTTAGGTCCTCCGAAAGGTTATTTTTATAAGCTTTGAGGTAAGGCCAAGTTGGGTGGAGAAAGAAATCAATTCCAATCAGACTATGTGAGTTGCAACCTTTCCCAATTAATTAACAAAAATCATAATTGCTATAGGACTGCTATAGTACATCAACTTTGATAAGATTTTTGACCATCTTTCAGGCTGAACTGGGTAAAGTGGTGAAGATAAAAATTATAGATTTTTCTCTTATCTTTCTAATGGTTTAAGAATCGCTTCATTTAGAGCTGTAGAGAAAGTTATTGTCAAAATATGAAAATATTTGTAGTAAAAGTCTACACCTTGAAATTGCTTTCTTTCTTCCATTAAAATTCTTCTTTCAAACACCTACAAAACACAAATAAATCAAAAACAATCTATCGTAACCATATTAACACCAAATTAAGCATAAAATTAATTAAGATTAGATTGACTCAATTAAAATAACTAATTTAGAATAATTAAATAAAATCTAATAATTTTTATGCATTATTATAAAAACTAAGCTAAATTACTATTAAAATTAAGTCCAAATAACTCTATATTGTAGAGTTATCATACCCCCGAACTTAAGATTTTACTAATTGCCGAGCAAAACATAGAAAAGATGCTAACTTATGAAAATCAAATTCAGTTAATGAAAAATAAATTAAAATAAATACAATCACTACTACTACTACTACTACTACTAAAGATGAAGTGCACCAACTTAATCATTCCCCTTAATTTCTTCAAAAGTATGTCTATCGATTATTAATCTAAGGAAAAATATAGGTGTAATTTAAATTCATGTTTCAATTCTAATGCAAGCACATTCTTGAATGAATTTTCATGGGTGTGTGTAATCTTTTACCAAGAATATCATGACATCCGGATGAGTTTATGCTAATACAAATTTTAAATTAGTACTAGATTTCCATAGGTTTATTTTTCATCTTTCTCTCCACTAATGTAGACTAATACAAAGCTAGGGATCAATAGGACTTTATAAAGCTTGTAATGTATGGCTAAGGTCAAGGTATGATAAAGGATATTAATGTGGCTTAAATCACCTTAAGCATATAATTATTCTAAGACCTTTATATATAAAGCTCTATTCTCCTTCTCCAAGTACACATTTTCTTTCACATTTGAACGTTTCTTTCATTTAACATATATTTTTATTTTTTTCACAATTGCACAATTTCACACCCCAAAACTTGTGTAGGTAGTGGGGTAACTTTTCATATTTTGAACTTTTTTTTCATATCAACATCACCTCTCCACCTTTTTTAACATTTAGCTCAATTTATATTTCCTAAAACAATATATATGCTTAGGAGTAAGGGTTGCAAAATTGAAAATTTTTATTTTAAAGCTAAGCTCAATTATTATGTAGTTAAACAAAGAAAAGGGAAATTAGGCTCAAAAGGGGTATACTAGAGATAAATATTTAACAAGGTTGGCTTTTTAGGCTCAAACGGTCTAAAGATGGCTTAAATCATCTCCCTAACTAAGTATTGCATAAGATTTCACCTTGAGAGAAAATCAAGCAAATTCTAGAATTCATAACATAATCTAAAATTTACATCCATATTAACCTTTTTTAAATATTCATAATAATTCAAAGTAAAAGATATAATGCTCAAAATTGTGGAAATCACATCCTAACAATGATACTTAATAATAAAATTTAGCATGAATTTAAAAAAAAAAAAAACCTTATTCACCAAAGGCTAAAAATCCAAGACAACTAGTTATCATCATTGGATAAAAAAAAATCATTGAAAAAATTTGCACAACTTTACTTTACTTTTAGAATCCTAAGGTTCAAACAAGAAATAAATTCTTTTACCTACTAATCCTAAATTATTTATAAACACACATGCAAAAAAAATTAGATCTAAAACTTTCACAGAATATTCACCACCAAAAACATAAATTCACCCCCCAAACTTAAACTAAATATTGTCCTCGATGTTAGAAAAAATAAAAGAAAGGTAAAGAATACTCCCTTGATGATTGGATGAATTTTTGAAAAGCTCTAATCCTCCTCTTTATTGTTATTTTCCTCATTCTCACTTTTTAGGACTTTTCTTTTCTACAAAAAAAAAGATTAATGTAGAAATAAATAAATAAAAATAACTAAAAATAAAATAAATAAAGAAAAGGGTTTTTGTTGGGTAATGGGTAGGTGGGCTAGATGGATAAGTGCGCTAATACAATTTAGGGGGAATTGGATTTGGTTAGTGGGCAGCCCAATAGAGGGTAATGGATAGTGATAATTGGCTGCCCATAAAAAAAACAGAAAAGGGGGGGGGGGGGGGGGGGAAGAAGGGGTTATGAGGAGTGGGTAGTGGGCTACTAATGGGTGGGTAGTGGGCTGCCGACAATTGGCAACCCACTTAAAAGGGAAGGGGGCCCGTTTACGGTTTTTTTTTTTTTTAAGAAAGCAAGTTGTGGCTTCTAGCCTAGTGAGCCATGGCTCATTTCCTTTTGTGTCTGGGAAGCCACGACTTGCCACTCTTTTTTTTTTGAATTTTTTTTAGTTTTTTTTGTTTTTTTTGAAATTTTTTTGAAATATTTTTTTGACATGGAAAAAAATTTTTTGAAATTTTTTTAAAATATATATTTTTTAATTTTTTTAAATTTAAATACATGAACCCGTACAAATAAAAGAGAGTGTTAATAATTTAATAATTAAATAAATAAATAAAAATAAAAGAAAGTAAGTTAGAGTGCTTCTGTTGCCTTCCAAGAAGCGTTTCTTTGTAGTCACTAGCTTGATTATGATACCCCTTTTTGCACTACTTTATACAACTCAAGACTTTCTTTATTAACCTTGACTGCTTTGGTAAGTCCACTATAAATCTCAATATCATCATAAGGATGAATCTTTACCAACTTAAAAGTGTTCCCCCAATATGGTCTAAGATTCCATGGCAAAAGATGGAGTTGTGAATCAGAAAATACTACTCACTATCCAACCATAAAATCAAGATAATTGAAAAGTGGTGGTGGTTTTGTCTCAAGAGTTAGTGCCTATGTTGTTTTAGGTGGTGGAATGGGTTTACCTTTGCCCTCATTAACTAAATCTACTTTATAGCAACTATCTTTATAGGGATACTGAGTTACATTGAACAAATTAAATATTGCTTTCTCCTCTCCAACTCTGAAAGTTATTTTGCCGTTATTTACATCAATAATTGCTCCAATTGTAGCTCAAAATGGTCTTCCCAAAATTAGAGGAATTTTAACATCATCTTCAATTTCGAGTATAATGAAGTCTACCGGAATCTATAAATGCCCAACTTTAAGCAAAACATCCTCTATAATCCCAACTAGGTGCCTGATTGTTCTATCTACTAATTGCAAGGTAATTGTAGTAGGTTGTATCTCTTGAAATCCAAGTTTTCTAGCAATAGACAAAGGCATTATTAAAACATTAGCACCTAAATCACATAAAGCTTTAGAAATTTTAAAACTACCAATAGGGCAAGGAATAACAAAACTCCCTAGATCTTTAAGCTTTAGTGGAAGCTTATTTTGGATTATATCACTATAGTCTTCAATAAGTGCAATTTCTCAAACTCTTCCAATTTCCTCATTTTGGTCAAGATGTTTTTCAAGAATTTAAAGTAACTTGGCATTTGTTATAAAGCATCAACAAAATGAATATTAATGTGCAGTTTTTTAAATAGTTCAAGAAATCTCTGAAATTGTTTGTCAAGTTTTTGCTTTTGAAAACGTTAAGGAAAATGTGGTGGAGGTGTGGGTGTAGATTGTGATTTTTCTTTAGAATTTTCAATAGATTTTTCAACCATAATTTCTTTTTCAGTATATTTTTCTATTTCTTTTTCAGCAGATTGAATTAAAATATGAGAACTTAAAGCTTGATCACTTACCTCTTTACGTACCTCTTTTCCATTACAGAGAGTGATTGCCATGAAATTTTCCTTACCTTTTTTTCTCAAGTTGGCTTCAGTATCACTTGGTAAGGTACTTTGAGGTCTAGTATTTAAAGCACTGGCAAGTTGGCCTACTTGTATCTCAAGATTTCTAATGGAAACTGCTTGATTTTGAATGGATGCATTAATCTTTGTCATAAATGTATCAGTCTTTGTCATGAACTGCATGAACATATCTTCCATTGAAAGCTTTTTCTTTGGCATAGAGGCTCTAGATGGAAATCCAAAAGGAAAGTTTGACTTAACTATTGATGAAGACCTTTGGTTGTTATTCCATGAAAAATTAGGATGCTTCCTATAACTAAGATTATAAGTGTTGGAATAGGGATTGTTCTGTTGCCTATTTCCAACAAATTGACAAGACTTAGAATAGATGGGACAATTATCATTTGAATGTCCTTTCCTACAAAATTCACATGTTATAAAGGAGTTCTGAACATCATTAACACTCAATTTATCTATTTTCTTTGTGAGAAAGACCAATTGTGTAGAAATAGTGTTCAACACATCTAATTCATGATATCCAACAATTTTTCTTGCACCCAATCTTTTAGATGGCCATTGATAACTATTAGAAGCTATCTTTTCGAGCAAATCATAAGCCTTATCAATGGATTTACACATAAGTGCACTATCAGCGGTAGCATCAATGGTAGTTCTAAAAGGTCCCAACAAACCATTATAAAAAGTTTGAACTTGCAGCCACTTAGGTAATCCATGGTAAGGACGTCTTCTCATCAAATCCTTATAGTGATTTAGAATCAAATTGCATGAAAGACGTGATATCATTTCACACTTTTGCTGACTTTGCAAGTGGGAAGAATTTTGCTAAGAATTTTTAAGCCAAATCATCCCAAGTATTAATGGAACCAGCAAGAAGCGAATTTAACCAACTCTTTGCTTTATCTCTCAATGAAAAAGGGAAAAACGTTAATCTTATGACATCATCAGTAGCACTATTAGCCTTGAATATATCACAGATTTCCAAAAATTTTATAATATGAGAGTTCAGATCATCATTAGGCAAACCCTTAAATTGCATATCAATCTAAATCATCTGAATGATTGATGGTTTAATTTCAAAATTGTTGGCTTGAGTAGGAGATCTTCGAATACAAGAGTAGAGATTTTGTACTTGTGGTACTGCATAATCCTTTAAAGGCTTGGTCTTTTCCTCTTATTGATCAGCCATTGTTTTACTTGGAGTATAAACTTTTTTTATTTTTCCTCTGAAGTCTTCGAAAAGTTTTTTCGATTTTTGGATCAAAAGGAACAATTTTCAAATTTCGGGCTCTTCCCATACAACGACCAAAAGTACTTAAAAAAATAATTAAAGAAAAGAAAAGTCTAGATTAAAATTAAGAATGATTGGTATTGATATTAACAAGAAAGAATTACAAATCAATTCCCTGACAACGATGCCAAAAACTTGTTGTTCAATTTTCTACTCACGCAAGTGTACATATCGTAAAGATAATATAGAGATGAGTAGAATATTGATCCTACAGAGAATTGAATTGATTCTTACTGTTAACTACTAAAATTAACACACCTTAATTTTATCTAAACAATTAATATTAAAAAAAATTTTAATTTAATAAACTAATAACGAAAACTAAAACTTAATCTAAAATCTATTAGCAAATTTACTTTATTAAATGTGAATGACTACCAGACCTAAGATTATAATATCCCTCAATATTTTATCTTATTATTGTCTCTCTCTCTCTCTCTTAACTCAATTTAAAGGATTAAGTTGCTAACCTAGAGTCCTAAATTATTTACAAGTCTTTGTCGAGTTTCTTATAAAAATACCTCTCTCAATTAATTTACTATATGTTTATGCAAATTATATTGAAGAAAGATTCATTAAGTTTGTACTTTAATTTTGGCTATGTATGGCTTCTAGGTGTATGTCTACCCTATATGCAAATCAAACCACATAATCAACTAAGTGTATTCGATCATACGTTATTTTATTCAAGATCTATCTAAATCTCCTTCGATAAGGTTTAACCTAGGTTTCCAATTCAATCTAATTGGTGATCAGGCAATTAGAAGCATTAAGAACATAATAAAATAAACAACTTAAATCTATCAAACATAAGTAAAAAAGAAATAAATAATTTAGACTGTATATTGAGTTCAATCATAATCTTAGATTAACAATTTAGTTCCCTATCAAATCACACATCATCATTGAATAAAATTTAAACATTAAGAACAAAACCAAGAAAATAAGAGAATAAAAGAAAATTAGAAAAGCTCAATAGTTGTATTCTTAATCTCTAAATCTCCTTGAATCCTTCAAATTCATTTTAACTTCAATGACATGTGGCTTGACTCTCAACTGTTAATCTAGTGTTTCTTCATTTTTCTTAAGTCCTCCGAAAAGTTATTTTTATAAGCTTTGAAGTAAGGCCAAGTTGGGTGGAGAAAGAAGTCAATTCCCATCAGACTATGTGAGTTGCACCCTTTCCCAATTAATTAATAGAAATCGTAATTGCTTTAGGACTGCTACAATATGTCAACTTTGATAGGATTTTTTATCATCTTCCATGCCGAATTGGGTCAGGTAGTAAACATAAAAGTTGTATATTTTTCTCTTATCTTTCTAATGGTCTAAGAATCTCTTTATTTGGAGCTTTGTAGAGAAAGTTATAGCCAAAATACCAAAATATATGCAATGAAAGTTTGTATCTTGAAATTGCTCTCCTTTTTCCATTAAAATTCTTCTTTCAAACACCTACAGAAGCATAAATAAATCAATAACAATCTATCTTGACCATATTAACACCAAATTAAGCATAAAATTAACTAAGATTAGATTGACTCACCTAAAATAACAAATTTAAAATAATTAAATAAAATCTAATAATTTCTATGCATTACTACAAGAACTAAGCTAAATTACTATCAAATTTAAGCCCAAATAACTCAATATCATAAAGTTATCATCCCTTAAAATTGATTTTATGCTTTTTGGCTTTTACAAAGGGGGAGTTTTTACTTATATCTATCATTTAGTATATTCAGCCTTGGATTGATCTTTAAAAGTTGATAATTGATAATCATAGTTTATAGAATTATTTAGTCTCATTTTGTTCTTAAATGATAGTTAACTCCTTAATTTTTAATTAGAATTTAGTTATTTTTAGTTGTTTTTCTAATTAGTTTATTTTTATTGATTTATTTTAATTTTATGTTTATTTATTTTAATTTGGTAATTATTTATTAGTTTTTATGCTTTGTAGGATTTAAAAGAGTAAGGCTTAATTTTGAAAAGAAATGTGTTTGAAGGACCCAAAATCTTGCTCTTATATGCTTCAATGTTTAGGCCATAACTCTCAACCCAAAGGTTCAAGTGATGCAATTCTTGGATTATTGGAAAGCTAAGAGATAGAGCTACAACTTTTATAGAGATTACTTTTCCAAGTTTTACTTAGAAGATAGAGAAAATCATGTTGGAAAATGATTAAATGTAATGTTGAGGGAATGGCAATTTGAAGGATGATATTTGATATTTTAGCCTTAAAACACTTCTTAGCCCATAAGTTGAGCCATTGGGCTAAACTATGTTTAGTTTAGGGAATTTTAGGTGAAAGTTATTAGTGAAGCGTAGAGAGCAAGGTTGCAAATATTTGTTTTGTTTTTTTCTTTGGCTTTATTTTCCCTGTTACTCTCAATGGTTAAACTTCATATATTTTTATTTATTTTTACAATTATGAGTAGCTAATTTTATTTTTCTATGATTGCAATTGAACTCACATGTAATCTATATTTTTAATCTCTTTCTTGTTTATTCTCAATGGAATTAAATTGTTTATTCTAATTTATCCTTAATGCTTTAATTGCTTAGCTAAGAATTAAATTGATCTAGGAACTTAAAAAAAACTTAGGAAAGGGAGTTTAGTGCAAATTAAAATTGGAATAGCATAGGATTTGTGTATAGGATAAGGATATACTTATATGCCATGTGTAATTAGAATTAAAGCTTGAACTTAATGAATATGTTTTAATTTCAATTTACATAGGGATATAGTATTTTGGTTAAAATATATATTTTTATAAGATGAGTCAAGAGACTCTTATAAATAATTAAAGACTATAAGTTAGCAATTCAACCCATTAAAATAAGTTAAGGAGGAGAAGTAAGATTTAGTTGAAATGTGAGGGATATTGTAATTCTAAGCTTATTTATATTGAGTTTTATCAATAAAAAATTTTACCTTTATTTTTTATTCTTGTTAATTAGTTTTGTTAATTCTAGTTTAAATAATTATTTGATTTTAGACCATTTGGATAAAATTAAATTGTGTTAATTTTAATACTTGGTAAAATTTTTAAAACAATTCTTTGTGGGGTCAATACTCTACTTGCCATTATACTATCTTTGCGATATGTATACTTGCGTGAGTAGAAAATTAAACAACAATAATGGAGCTAAATCTTACTGACGCTATAATTATGTGCTTATTGAACATCTTTATGCTTACTTTCCTTGAACTTCATGAATGGTATGTACACATTTTGACTTCATGCATTTATATCTATATATGTGGCATATTTGATTTTAGTGTCTTAATACTTGGTCATAGTTGAGTGGCTAAATGGCTCTATGCATGACTTGATGACTTGTGACCTTATTGTCTCTTGAACTTAATTGTCTTAATGCTCACATTTCTACACTTTTTTGATATAAAAAAACAGGGGAAAAGTTGTATGAGCAAATTTGAAACCTTGATGCGTATGTTGAAGGGGAGATTTTACGTTTAATATCATTGCAAAGCCTTTCTATCTAAACTTAAATGATTTTAGTCAAAGGCTTAATGACTAATAGAGTTATGGGGATTTTTCCAACAATTTTTAAATGCAAATTATGTCATATTTCTATCATATCAAAAAAAAAAAAAGAGATTGTTAGTTTTAAAATCATTATAGTTTTAATTATGACAAAATGATTCAAATTTGCATTGCTTTTCTAGAGTGATCCTTGACAAGTTCTTAAAATGATTTAACTCTCATACATTTATTCTTACATAATTACAAGCTTGATTGTCTTAATTGTATGAATTTTTGAAGTTACAAGCTTGCATGATTTAGTTGTATAAGTGCTCTTAATCTCTCTAACATACATATTTAAGATATTAAAATTGCAAGATAGGTTCAAAAATGGTGGAGTTTATCTCAAGGCATTTAAAGATGTTTGATCTTCACAACACCAAGGTAGTTTCAAGCCATGAAGTTCATTCTTATCTTAACATTTGATCATAAGAAAGACATAGTTGAAGTTAAGTGCTAAAATGACAAGGAATCTTGAAAAAACCAAAGCTCTAATTGATTCTAGAAAAGCTTTAATGGATCTTATGGTAGAATGGGGGAGAAAATATGAAAATACATAGTCATAGTTGATCCCATAAGAGAGGTAATTACTCTTATGGCAGCTTGGATGAGAAATTTCACATTTAAAGAAGCCATAGTCAATCTTGAAAAAGTCTTAGTTGACTACCAATGCTCAAAACTTAAGAATGCTTGCTCTTGGGAAGAGGATTGAGTAAAAGATGTTTATACTCGACTATGAAAGCCTTAATTTGAAGATTTTGAAGAACATAGTTGATCCTAGGAGCTTTGTAGTTGATCTTAAAGCTTTAACAATGACTAGATTTTTTCGAAACTTGTGTTTAACTACTAATTCTTGTTTGACTCATCTATAATGACTACATGACCTCTCAAACTATATAAAAGACCTTTTGGGAGCATTTTCATGTATGGAAGAAGAGGGAAAAGGCCAAATTCTTGAAAATTAAAGTATTGAAAAGAAAAAAAGAGAAACTAAGCAAAACCAAGCATTCTAGAGCTAAAACTTCTTTGTGCTTGCACTCCAATCTTTGTACTCATCATATATGCATTCTTCCATATTAGTACCCGATTAGTAAAATCTACCTTTTGAAGGAACTCTTGCTATTCTTTGTAAAGGTTATAACTTATCCTTAAAAATTTAGTGTAAAAGTTGTGCTTGCTCCTATTAAAAGGCAAATTATGGGTTATGCTTGCTCTCATTTAAAAGGTAATTTGTGGCTCCACTTGATCCTGTTAAAAAATGCTTATAAGGATTGTAGGTACTCTCGAAAAAAGCCATTGTAAGGGTTTAATGCTTGATCTCATTTAAAAGACACATTTCTTTAAGTGAATTTAAAACTCTTTGGTGAGCCAAAGGAGACGAAGGTATTTGAGAAAGCCAAACCTCTGTAAAAATCACTAGCTTTGTTCTTTAACACAAGTAGGAAATTTATCTTTGAAAATGACTTGACTTTTCACTTGAATGTTTTTCTTGAGTAGTTCTTATCTGATTTACATTTGAAAAACGTTTTAAGAATTTTAAAAGTGATCATTTTCCTATACTTGATTGAGTTATATTTCTTAAGATGTATTCATCAAAATCCTATTTGGAACTTCTTCTTAGGGTTTGAAAACAAGTTTTCTGGTCTAGGATTGACTATGGTTGACTATAGGTCTTTGTTTTGTAATTTTTCAAAAATTTTTTAAAGTCTAATTCACCCCCCCTCTAGGACATTCTTCCCATTTATTCTTGGACTAACATTTCTAACGCTTTCCATTATTGATCCCATGTCTTTGGTAGTAGATACTAGGTGCAGATCACATCTATGTAATAACATGAAGCTATTGAGAGATAGTAGGAAGTTGGTTAAAAGGGCGGTAGTCCTAAGAGTAGGAAACAAGGTGAAAGTTTTTACACTAACTATAGGCATAACCTCTATACCTCAACTTTTTTGCTTAATCTTGAAATTAAAGGATTGTTATTATGTCTCGGTGATTTCCTAGAACATCATATCTGTGTAAGTTTTGGCATTATATGATGATTTCAAGTTTATAATCAAAGGTAATAATTGCACCTTTTTTTATGGTGACATACGTTAAAAGGCTAGCTTACATTGTAATGATCTCCATGTTCTTGATTTGAACAAGCCTATGCTCAACATAGAGGTCAAAAAAGCTAAGAAAGTTGACCTAATCTAATCTTACATATGGCACTGTAGACTTGGTCACATCAATGAGACTTGGATAACCAAGCTACACAAGCAAGGATATTTGGATCCATTTGATTATGAATCATATAGAACTTGTGAGTGCCGCCTTTTTGGTATGATTGCCAATGCTCCCTTTATTGGGAAAGGTGAACGAGTTGATGTGTTATTAGGACTTGTATATACTAATGTATGTGGCCCATTGAACACAAGTGTTAAAGGAGGTTACTCTTACTTCATTACATTCATTAAAGACCATTCAAGGTTTGGTCATGTTCATCTAATGAAGTATAAGTCTAAATCCTTCGAAAAGTTCAAAGCATTCAGAAATGAGGTTGAAAAATATACTAGCAAGAATATTTTCACACTAAGATTAGATCGAGGTAGGGAATATCTAGGCTAAGAGTTCCCAGATTACCTAAAAGGAAATGGGATTGTCCCTCAATGGACTCCTCTAAGAACACCTCATTTTAATAATGTCTTAAGAATGAGGAATCGAACCTCGTTTAACATGGTTCGATCCATGATGAGTAAGGTTAGTATTGTGATATCATTTTAGGGCTATACTTTAGATATAGCTACTTACCTTTTCAATAGGGTTCCATCAAAATCAGTAGATAAAATACCATATAAGATATGGCACGGTAAGAAACTAGGGTTTGTTGGCTGCATTAGTTTTTGATGATAATAAAACATTTCCATGTCATTTGTGTCTAATATTTTTTCCTGAGTGTGCAAGGCAAATGTTCATAAAGAAGCAATAAGTCAATCTTTCAAATGTACACCTAAGAAGTTGATATGTATAAGGAATAAGATTGACCAACTTAAAAGAAGCCCTCTGGTTGAATAATGAAGATCATTGGTTTGCCAAAAATTCAAGATGGAGAAGTTTCAGGCTGAAGCATATTGAGAAACAGAACCAAGTTAGTCGACCAAGAAAATGGGTTAGTCAACTAAGGGTTTTTTGCCAAATCTGTGACTGAGACAGAACCAACTTAGTCGACCAAGAGAAAAATGTTAGTCGACTAAGTGCTCTCTGCCTGCAACATTCACTAGACCACTACAAGACAAATTAACTGCTAGAACCTACCCTAAACTGTTTTTAACAATCACAAACTGCCCAACAGCCATCAAACATACTTCTCTAAGTATAAAAGGATCTTCAAATAGCTAGGAACCAACTTTTGAAAGCTTTGAGAGAGATTTCATCATATTCAAGCCAAGAAAGAGCAGAAAACTTGAAAATCCTTTGTACTCTTCACTACATTCAAACGCTTATCTTTTGTATTTGTGTTTAGCACTTAAACTTGTACCACTTAGATCAACCATGTGATCAATAGGTACTTTCTCTACTTCTCTTTGTATTTTTAGAGTGAGGGATTCACTTTAAGTGATTGATTCAAGCAAGGTTTGCTTGAATGCTTGTAGGTTCCAACTTAGCCTTGAAAAGTTGAGTGTTGGGGTTTTAGTTAAGCTTGTGAAAAACTAGTGTAAAGGTTGTGGTTGAGCTTTGGAAAACCACTTTGGAGTTTTAGTTTAGCTCGGGAAAAACTAGTGTACGGTTGTGGTTGAGCCTTTGAAAAACCACCTTGGGGTTTTAGTTGAGCCCATGAAAAACTAGTGTAAAATTTTTGGCTAAGCCTTGAAAAGCCATTGTAAAAGCTTAGTGGAAGCTTGTGAATTCCACTATTTTTAATGTTTAATTTGAAAATCCTTGGATGGATAATCAAGGTGGTGGATATAGGTATTGGATAGAACCATTATAAATACTTTGTCTATTGTCTTCATTGGTTTACTTTCTTTGTTTGAGATCAAGTCTCAATCTTGCAAAAAGAGCTGAGATAATGCTATTCACCCCCCTCTAGCACTTATATTTGGGACCAACAATTGGTATCAAAGCTAGTACCCTATTTTTAAAAGTCTAACACCCTTAGGGAGGATTTTATGGCTCTTTAAAAATCAGTTGTGTTGAGAAACAATCAACAAACAGACCACCTCTGTTTAATGGCTCTAATTTTCTTTATTGGAGCATTAGAATGTCTATATATATTAGAGCTATAGATTATGAAATGTGGGATGTCATCACTGATGGTCTCTTTATTCCCTCAATTGTAAATGTAGTCACAAATGGGTTAATGCCTAAGCTAAGGACTGAATGGATCGAGGCTAAAACTAAGAAAGTTCAAACCAACTTTAAAACAATCAACACCTTGCACTGTGCCTTAACTCCCACTGAGTTCAATAAAGTCTCAAGCTGTACAATAGCTAAACAAGTGTGGGACAAACTTAGGATAATTCATGAAGGAACTTCTCAAGTTAAGGAGTCCAAGATAGCCCTTCTAACACATAACTATTAGATGCCAAGATAGCCCTCCTAACACATAACTATTAGATGCTCAAAATGGAGCCTAATGAAGACATTACTAGCATGTTTGATTGGTTTACAAACATCACGAATAAACTCAACCAATTAGGAAAGCCTATCCCTGAGCATGAACTAGTAAAAAGACTTATTAGAAGTCTACTTAAATCATGGAGGCCAAAAGTGACTGTCATCAGATAAGTAAAAGATTTAAATATCATCACACTTGATGAAATATGCAGGTCTCTCCTCATTCATGAGCTAGAACTAAAAGAAGAAGAAGAGAAAGATATGAGAGAAGCAAAATAAAAGAAGAAAAACATTGCACTCAAGGCCAGCGTCCTTGAAGAAGAGTTGAAAGAGCTCTCATGCAATGATGATGATGAGTTGGCACTGGTTGCAAGGAAATTTAGAAAACTAATGAGTAGAAGAAATAGGAGATTAGCGAGAAAAGGCTTCAAAAAAGATCCAGGATTTTCATGGAAAAGAAATAAAAATGATTCAAACAAAAAGGAAGAGCTGATCTGCTATGAGTGCAAGAAACTAGGTCACTTCAAGTCATAATGTCCATTGCTAAAAGAAGAAACTCCGAAGAAAACCAAAAAATCGAAAAAGGCAATGGTTGCTGCAGCCTGGTCTGATAGTGATTCGAGCACTGAAGCTGATGAGGAAAGCTCATAAGAAAGAGCTAACATCTGTCTAATGGCTAGAGATGATGAAACAGAGGTATGCTCATCACCTTGTGATATTTCAATGAATGATTTACAAGGTGAGTATGCCAGTTTATGTGATGAATTTGAAAGCCTGTTTATAAAATACAAAACTTTGAAGAAAAAGACTGCATTCCTCGAAAAGATTTGGAAAAGATAAAACAAGATTTCAACTCTGTTTGTGAGCAAAGAAATTTTCTGCAAATTGAGTTGGAACATTCAAAAATAGACTTTGAAGTTATGAAGGTAGAACTAGAAAACAAATTTGCTGCTTTGCAAAGAGTTCTTGTTAAAAATGCAGCACTTAAATGTTTGAAAAATGATTCTTTAAAGAAAAACTCTTATGTTAAAAAGAATCATCACAATGCGTCATCTAGATGCTATTGCTGTGGAAAAAATGGTCATTTATCTTATAAATGTGTAAAGAGTAAAAACCATCAAAAAACAAAAAAAAATTTAGGTGCCAAAAGGCTCTTATATTGCCACTAATACTCAAAGACCCATCAAAGTATGGGTACCTATCAAGAAAAACTGAACAATTGTTTTGTAGGTTGAGCTGCACCTAAAAGAATCATGCTCAAAAGCTCAACTCAAGAAAAGGCAGCTATGGTACATGGATAGTACTACTCACGACACATGACAGGGGATGAAATGTTGTTTACTCAGTTGGACAAGAAAAATGGAGGCACCGTGTCCTTTGGAGATGATTCAAAATGTAGAATCTAATGAATATGAACGGTTGGTAAGAACTCTCATACTCAAATCAGTCATGTGTTGCTTATTAAAGGCTTGAAGCATAATCTATTAAGCATCAGTCAGCTGTGTGATAAAGGATTTAAGGTTTATTTTGATTCCAGTAAATGTGAAGTAATAAATATAGGCACAAACAAAATCACCTTCATAGGAAAAATGTTGAAAAATATGTATGTTATCTTTCTTGAAGATCTAAAAAGGAATAGTGAAATGTGCCTAATAGCAAACACTGAAAATAATAACTGGTTATGGCATAGAAGACTAGGACATGTAAGTTTAAACACCATGACAAAGCTAATTAAGAAAACATTGGTTGTTAGATTACCTAGTATAAAGTTTAAAAATGATAGAATATGTGAAGCTTGTCAAATAAGAAAACAAGTCAGAATTTCTTTCAAAGCTAAGAATGTTGTGTCAACATCTAGACCTTTTGAAATGCTGCATATTGATCTCTTTGGTCCAATTAGCACCACAAGTCTAGGTGGAAAATCTTATGGCTTAGTGATAGTAAATGATTACTCTAGATATACTTGGGTTTATTTTCTTGCTCACAAAAGTGATGCATTATCAGCTTTCATAGACTATTGTAAGAGAGTTGAGAATGAAAAAGGTACAACCATTGTTAGTATTAAGAGTGACCATGGAGGAGAGTTTGAAAATGATGAGTTTGAGAAGTTTTGCAATGAAAAAGGGCTGGAACACAACTTTTTTGCACCTAAAACACCCCAGCAAAATGGAGTTGTGGAAAGAAAGAATAGAACATTAAAAGAGATGGCTAGGACTATGTTTTGTGAGAATAATCTTCCTCAGTACTTTTGGGCTGAAGTTGTAAACACAACAACTTACATTCTTAATAGGGTCTCAATTAGAGCACTTATCTAAAAGACACTTTATGAGCTGTACAAAGAAAGAAAACTAAACATCTCTCACCTTAGGAGCTTTGGCTGCAAATGCTTTGCTCTAAATAGTAAAAAATAACCATTAGGAAAGTTTGATGCAAAAAGTGATAAAGCAATAGTTTTAGGATATGCTATGAACTCCAAGGCTTATAGAGTCTTCAACAAAAGGACATTGAATGTTGAAGAATCTATCCATATAGTTTTTTATGAATCAATTCATTTTGAAAAAGAAATTGATGATGATGATGAAGACTTAGAGAACTTAGGAAAGCACATGGATTAAATGAGCCTAAATGATAGCAAGAACAATGAAGAAGGCTCATCTAGAGTAAAAATCGTGGTTTCACCTCTAGAAAATCTACAAAGACAAGAAACTCAGCATAGTGACTTACCAAGAAACTGGAGGTATGTGAGAGATCACCTACAAGAACAAATCATTGGTGACATATCTCATAGAGTTAAGACCAAGAAAGGAACTAGGGAGACATATGGATTTTCAGCTTTTATTTCCCAAGTTGAACCTAAAAGTTTTGAAGAAGTTGAAAGAGAGAAAAACTGGATTTTAGCCATGCAAGAGGAGCTATATTAATTCAAGAGAAACAATGTATGGTCACTAGTGCCCAAACCCTCTAACCATCCTATAGTTAGGACTAAATAGGTATTTAGAAATAAAATTGATGAACAAGAAAATGTGGTTAGAAACAAAGCAAGATTGGTAGCTAAGGGATATAATCAAGAAGAAGGCATAGACTATCAAGAAACCTTTGCTCTGGTAGCTAGAATAGAAGCCATAAGATTATTAGTAGCCTTCGCTTGTCATATGAACTTCAAGCTATATCAAATGGATGTAAAGAATGCATTTCTTAATGGACTTATTCATGAGGAAATATATATTGAACAACCTACTAGTTTTGAGGACTATGAGAAACCAAATTATGTTTTTAGACTTCACAAAGCCTTATCTGGACTGAAACAAGCTCCTAGAGCTTGGTATGAAGTGCTTTCAAAATTCCTTGTAGAAAAAGATTATGTTAGGGGCAGCATAGACACTACATTGTTTATCAAAAGATGCTTAAATGATTTGATCATAGTTCAAATAGATGTAGATGACATTATATTTGGTGCTACTAATAAATCTCTTTGCAAGAACTTTGTTAAGGAAATGCAGGGAAAATTTAATATGAGCATGATAGGAGAATTGAAGTACTTTCTTGGCCTTCAAATTAAGCAATGCAAGGAAAGAATTTTCATCAGCTGAGATAGATACAATTAACACATGCTCAAGAAGCTTGACATGCTGAAACTAAAGCCCATCAGCACACCAATGAGTCCATCTACAAAACTTGATGCTGATCAAAAAGGTAAAGATGTAGATCAAAAGCTCTATAGAGGTATGATTGGATCTCTTCTTTACTTAACATCAAGTAGACCAGATATTCAGTTTAGTGTGTGTTTGTGTGCTAGATTTTAGTCTAAACCTAAAAAAACACACCTAACAGCTGTAAAAGGAATATTCAGACATCTCTTAGGCACTCAAACCTTAGGAATTTGGTATTCAAAAGAATCACCATTTAGTCTTGTAGGATATTCAGATGCTGATTTTGCAGAAAGTAGAATTGATAGGAAAAACACTAGTGGAACATGTCAATTCCTAGTTAGCATGCTTGTGTCTTGGTCAAGTAAGAACTAGAATTTAGTAGCATTGTCAATTATTGAAGCTGAATATGTATCCTTAGGTAGTTGCTGTGCACAAGTTTTATGGATCAAACAACAATTGAAAGATTATGGATTGTCGATGAACAACACTCCAATATATTGTGACAATACAGGTGCAATTAACATCTCAAAGAATCCTATACAGCACTCAAGAACCAAACACATTGAGGTTAGACACCACTTCATTAGAGATTATGTAACTAAAGGTGAAATTAATATTGAATTTGTGAGCACTTTACATCAGCTTGTTGACATATTTACCTAACCACTTAGTGAAGATAGATTCTGTGAAATTAGAAGAAATCTAAGAATAAGCTGTTTGAAAGAGTTATAGGGTAAAGTCTGGACAAAGTATGGAAAAACAGAAAGTACTTAGTCGACTACAGTATGAAACTTAGTCAACTAAGAGGATTTTGTTTCATTAATACCAAACAACTGCTGACTGAATGTTAAAGGATTAAAATAATGGAATTTTAGGCCTACTGGGTAACAAAAGAAATGAGAAAAACCTGAAGAAGTAAATAGTGAATATTTGAGAGGGAGTTTTGAAAATTCAAGAAATTTAGGCAATTGTTAAAGGGGAGGCAGACGGTTCTTGAATAAAAAATTGTCAAAAAAAACTTCTACTTTTCATCTCTTGAAAACCGTCCCCTTACAACCTAAGAAATCTCTTCTGCATTCACTCATATGAAATCAACCAAAAATCCTTCTCCCCTCACCACTTGAAATCCTAAGTGTGAAATCACCTTCAGAACTCCAAATGGTTAAGTCGACTCTACTTAAAGAATTGCTTGAGAAGAAAAAAGGGAAAATGCCACTAGAAGAAAGACCCGAATCAGAGCATCTACAAAAGAAGCAAAAGGGGGTATCAGTTTCTGAAAAGAAAAAGTCTGACAAAGGTTCTGAACAGAAGAAACAGACAGAAAAGAAGAAGAAATCTGGAAAAATGAAGAAGAAAAACATGAAGAAAATGTCTTCAATAGGTACTTCATCTTCCCCATCTTTCAATTTTAGAAACAAAATTCATGAGGAGATATTTTGAAAAATTGAGAATGCTCCCATTACCTGCGGGAAGTATATTGACTGGGAGAGTTTCAGTGAAATCTCAAAACTTGAAACTAGCTTAACAGACTATTTTAATGAGATGAAGATAAAGGAGTATAGTTCTTTCAAGGACAGAGCATATAGTACTAGTTTAGTAAAAGAGTTTTATGTTAGCACTGCATTAAGTGACAGAGAACTTGATGATCCTGAGGATTTTTCAAAATTTAATTTGAATGTTTTCTTGAATGAAAAGAGTTTATGGTCACTACTTCAGATTTGAGTAACCTGTTAGAGATAGAAGGTGAAGATGGAGAGTATGAAATGATTGAGAAGTATGATCCTTCGTTTGTGTGGGAAATTATTATTGGAATGAAAGAAAAATTTTCTTCAAAGAGCAATGCAAGACTGATAATTAGTTCACAGTTTAGAATTATGCATTAGTTTGTGGCTGCAAATATGCATGGAAGGATTAGCAGCTTAAGCTACATCAGCCTCCAAGATCTTTGGTTGATGGAGCATGCTTTTACTGGAGAAGTTCTAAACCTTGGAAGGTTCATGATTGAGAAAATGAGAGTAGCATGTAAACTGGAAAAAATTCATCTGCCATATGGGAATGTAATCATTTCCCTAGTAAAGAAGAAAAGGGTTTGGGCCAAAAGGTATGACTTGGACATGGTCAAAAGCAAGAACTAGCCAATCTACCTAGGGAGCTTAATTAAGATAGGATACAAAATGTATAAGAACACCTTCTCCAAGACTTTCAAGATCACTTATGTATCAACTTAGCCAGAAGCAACCTCTGCACCACCAGAAACAGTAGCCCCTCCATTCTCCAATGTAGTCATGCTCAATTTGTTGATGAGGATAGATGCCAAGCTCACTAATCAAGGAGCAAGGCTTATGAAAATTGAGAAAATGATGAATGAGATTGAGGCCAGCTTAAAAGAAAAATCTGCAATGCCATCTGAACCTGCTGAAGCTAATCTTTCTGCTACTCCAAGCATGGCACTAAAATGACAAGGTGCTGAGGGATCAGCCTTGCAACCAGAAGGTTCTGAATTCCAAGATGCAAGCCTTGAATTTCAAGCTGAAGGTTCAGCCTACTAGAGTGCAAGCCTTGGTCATTAAGACCTTGAACCAGGATTTAAGGAACCTCACAAATCCACCTCAGCAGGAAAGGAAACCTTTGATCAAAGAATTGAGTTAATTGGTTCACCTCCTAGTCCACTTGAGCCTCAGCCACAACCTGAACAGGAAGCATCCCCTCCTCACTCAAATGAAGTTGATATCATGGATGTTTTCTACCAAATGGTGAGAGAGGAACAAGCAAAGAAAGAGGCAGCAGTAACTCAAGTTACCCAAGCAATGCCTCTAAAACCAGAAGTTGCAGCAACAGGAAAAGAAAAATCAAAAAAAGGAAAAGGCAAAACAAAAGAAACAGGTCCTACAGCTAAGCCTCAACCAACTGCAATGAGACAGAAGAAAACAACCAAAAAATCAGTACCTCCGAGGACAAGGAAGTCTTCCAAATTGGCAGAGAAATCAAAATCACCTCCTGTAATCTCTCCTCAAGCACCAATAGAAGTATCTGATCAGACCACTCCTCAAAAAGCTACAAAGACACCTCTTCAGTCTTCTCAGCAACCTCTTGAAGCATCCACTTAGCCACCTCTGAGACCACCCTCTCTTGTTCCTCTGAATCCTTGGTAGGAGCAGACAATGTCCCCTAAATCCACACCATCTCCCTCTGAAGATTAATGCCTCAACCCCCCTCTAATGATGACAAAAAGGGAAAGTAGTAAAAGTACAAAAAAAATAAAAAAATTCGAGGGCAGAGGTACCAGACTTTTAGGAAATGACATAAGAAAAACAAAAAAATCATGAGGGTAGAGGTACCAAGATTCTAGGATAACTAGAAAGAAAATTTAGCTCAGGGGTATTTTAGAAACAAATTTGCAATTATTGTTTTTATTTGTTATTTATGGCATAATGGCATTCAAACATTGAATCTTAATCTTGGTTGACTTTATGGATGTATGAAATATACTTGTTGACATTTATCTATGGTTTTTGATCTCTAAAAATGGTGTTTATGGTATTGTGAAGTGTGGTTGGAAATCTTTTGCTGATATTGTACAATGCTGCTGTCAATCCTTTCTGATATTGTGCTGATATTAAGCTATTATGTTGATAAATACTTTCTGACATGATATTGCTAAGTTAAATATGCTTTTAAACACATATGGATGATGATTCTGTGAGACCTTGTCAAATTTGTTAAAAAGTCAGTATTGTACCTAATGGTACAATTAAGTTAAAATCGAGCCTTGAACTAGCTCAAATAGAAATTCTAAGATGAATTTGAAAATTTTGAAACCCACAGAATGACTTAGAATAGTGATTCGGAGTTCAAGGTCCAATTTGGAGTCAATCGAGAAAATTGACCGGTTATGAACAAAACGGTCATTTTACCATTTGATGATAAAATAGAGATTTTTAGCCAAAATTTGATAACATTTGACCAAGAATAATTATATAAAATATAATTATGATTACTGGAGTATAAAATGAAGTTTAGCAGTGAAAATTATGATTTTCGATATTTTTGGAGCAGAAGGGCAAAATGATAATTTTGCCACTGGAAGACTAAACGGGAATTTTTTTGAAGAGATTTTTGCCCCATTTGATAAATATTGATCAATATTAGTATTATTTGAGGTTGAAAAGTAGAAATAATGTGATTTCGGTACATTTCGAAGTGTAGGGACAAAATCGTAATTTTACCATCCTCGGGGCAAAACGGTAAATTTTCCACCACCAAAACATATTTTTCCAGCCATGGTCATCTTTTGATCATATCTTGACTTAGAATAATCATGTGGTGGAAAAGAATTGGAAGAAAAAGTCAAAAAAGTTAAAAAATGGGCCAATGGCATTATGCCATGTGGCAAGTTAGTTTATTTTATTATTAAAGCCTAAAAATCAGCCATTTCAACCCATTTTCTCTCTCTAAATTTGGCACACACCAGATTTAAGGGAAAGTAAAGGAGAACAAAGGGAAAAACAAGAAAACCTAGCCAAAAATTTCAAGAAAAAGTGTGATTTTCAAGGAAAAATCAAGTGAAAAAGGTAATAAGTCTTCACTTTTGCTTATGATCTATAATACCCATGCTTTTGTTCTTGATTTCCATGGTTGAATATTGAGATATCATGATGGATTCAATTTTGAAAAATGGGTATGGAAGAGGAATGATTTGTTAGATTGGCTTGATTCCAGACTATGTTAGTGTTTAGAGATAGGTTAGCATGTTAGTAAGCAAAACCGTAAAAAGAAAACTTGATTTCCCCATGAATCATTCAAGGTCGAATATCATAGGTTGTAATTGGAAAATGAAATGATTTCATTTGAAATGAAATAAATTAGAAAATGACAATTTAAAGTGAAAAAGTTTAGTAGGAAAAAATTACAGTGCTAATGCACTATAATGCCTGAATTTTTCATGAAAAAATGGAAAAGTTTTAATGCTTAAATTGGCACTAATTAAATGGTAGGTGGTGAATTAAGGTATTAGAAAGAGAATGGTGCAATTTGGAATCAAATCAGACGTGTTGCCCAATTTATCGGGTAATCGACCAAATTAGGTCAACACCGAGTTTAAGCGATTGACCGAGTATTCTATGCATCCGTATAGAAATTAGGTTAATTTTATACCTAATTAACACCAATATAGTAATTAAATTATTGTGCTATTTGTCAAGGTGGTGAGCCCTCGGATAAAGGCAAGAAAATCGCATTCGAGGATTAGCAATCGAAGCGCTCGAATTCGACTCTCGAAAAACCTGTGAGTGAATGTGCATCTCAAAAACGATTTTGGGAAATGTGAACCTAATTGAATAAAATGCTTGAATGATTTTATGCAACCTTCTTTGAAAAGAACAGGTACCATGGGAATAAGCTTTTCGTGAAACATTATTTTCACTGATGTGAAATTGATTGTGCTGAATTATGCTCCTCTGTATGATGCTTACTTTTATTGTTAAGAAATTATGCGAATTTGATGTAATTCTACACGTGTGAAATGGGTAATGCACATGTTTGTAATGCTGTGTAAAGAGGGATGCTAAGTGATACCCCTCACTGAGAAATTTTTCGCCCGGAAACTTGGAAGGGATGCTGAGTGATATGCTGAGTGATACCCATTACCAAATGATTTCTGTTGATGAGCTTGGAAGGGATGTTGAGTGATACCCCTTACCAAATGATTTCTGCCCAGGAACTTGGCAGCAAAACCGAGTGATACTGCTTGCCAAGTTCCCTGATAAATGTTTTTCCACTAAGGACTGTGAAGATTTAGCAGTGTATATGATTGCTTATGTATTTGTGAATATATGTGTGATTGTATGGTATGCGAATTGTTTTAAATTGTGTAAAAAGGGTTTAATACAAAACCCTCGTACGGTTGAGCAAAACCCTCGTTCTGCGACGGGTTATGATTACTTTACGCTGCAGCAAGAATGCCTTCTAGCTGCAGCGAAAATTGTCGATTTTGCTATCTAGCTAGAATAAATCCTGGGGTCAGTGGAAAGGGTTTAAATATTAGTTAGATAAAAAACTGTCTCGTTTTCAACCGGTGCATCATGATTGTCAAATTTCCTAATTGAGATTGCTTGTTCCCTTCTAGTATTCACTCACTGAGTATTGTATTCACGTTTTATAAAAATTCATATTTTCAGATCAGGAGACTGTTGGACCCTAGATCGAGGAGTCCCCGTAGTGAAATCTCCTGGTTAGAAGATGGGCATTCAGTAACAACCCATTTCTTTTATTGTAAATTTCTCCGCTGGAAGTCATGGGTCCTTTTGTATTGTAAATACACTTAAACAATGTGAATATGTGTATGTAAAGTAAGTGGCTAAATACATGACTGGTATAGTGCACGTATATTTTGTTGATAATGCCATTGTTAATTGGCTTTGTGTGCACACTGGGTGCATTACGTGTGTATGCATCACACAGTCGTACGATAAGTAAAGTAAATGAAAATAGGCTTGCTTGGGCTTGGTGAGCTATGCTCATTGGGTCCATGCGCCGGTCATGGCCTAAAAATCGGGTCGTGACAAATTCATAGAGAGTTTACTGAAAAATTGATGGCTGAATGAAATTTGGGAATTATCATGCTATTAACTAAAATCTGCAAAAATTGCAAAGTCTAATAAATAATCTGTCAATGTTTATCTGCTACATATTATCTTCAAAAATTTTGCATATATATATTCTAAATGTATGAGATCATTTTCTATATGACATGAATAAAAATGTGCTGAAATGAACAAACAAAATAAGCACACAAAAAGGGGAAGCAATCCTCATTTTCTACAAAAACTAAAAAGGAACTAAAAAGAGACACTATGTTGTCAATCAAGGGATGTTTTGTCATCATCAAAAAAGGGGAGATTGTTGGTTCCATTAGTTTTTTATGATAATAAAACATTCCCATATCATTTGTGTCTAATATTTTTACCTAAGTGTGCAGGGCAAATGTTCATAAAGAAACAATAAGTCAATCTTTCAAATGTACACCTAAGAAGTTGATACGGATAAGGAATAATATTGACCAACTTAAAGGAAGCCCTCTGGTTGAATAATGAAGATAATTGGTTGGTCAAAAATTTAAGATGGAGAAGTTTCAATTTGAAGCATATTGAAAAACAAAACCGAGTTAGTTGACTAAGGGTTATTTGCCAAATCTATGACTGAGATAGAAACAACTTAGTTGACCAAGAGAAAAATGTTAGTCGACAAGTGTTCTCCGTTTGCAACGTTCATCAAACCACTATAAGACAGATTAACGGCTAAAACCTACCCCAAACTGTTTCTAACGATCACAAACTGCCCAACAACCATTAAACATGCTTCTCCAAGTATAAAAGGATCTTCAAATGGCTAGGAACTAACTTTTGAAAGCTTTAAGAGAGATTTCATCATATTCAAGCCAAGAAAAAGCAAAAAACTTGAAAATCCTTTGTACTCTTCACTGCACTCAAACGTTTATCTTTTGTATTTGTGTTAAGCACTTAAACTTGTACCTCTTAGATCAACCGTGTGATCAATAGGTACTTTCTCTATTTCTCTTTGTATTTTTAGAGCGAGGGATTTGCTCTAAGTGATTGATTCAAGCAAGGTTTGCTTGAATGCTTGTAGGTTCCAACTTAGCCTTGAAAAGTTGAGTGTTAGGGTTTTAGTTGAACCCGTGAAAAACTAGTGTAAAGGTTGTGGTTGAGCCTTGAAAAATCACTTTGGGGTTTCAGTTTAACCCGGGAAAAACTAGTGTAAGGTTGTGGTTGAGCTTTTGAAAAACTGCTTTGGGGTTTTAGTTAGGCTCGTGAAAAA
Source organism: Theobroma grandiflorum (assembly GCA_036013995.1). Taxonomy (NCBI): domain Eukaryota; kingdom Viridiplantae; phylum Streptophyta; class Magnoliopsida; order Malvales; family Malvaceae; genus Theobroma; species Theobroma grandiflorum. The sequence continues at coordinate 16,557,421 of CP142126.1, forward strand.
CTAGTGTAAAGGTTTTGGCTAAACCTTAAAAAGTCATTGTAAAAGCTTGGTGGTAGCTTGTGAATTCTACTATTTTTAGTGTTTGATTTGAAAAGCATTGGTTGGATAATCAAGGTAGTGGATGTAGGTCTTGGACTAAACCACTATAAATACTTTGTCTATTGTCTTCATTGCTTTACTTTCTCTGTTTGAGATCAAGTCTCAATCTTGCAAAAAAAGCCAAAATAATGCTATTCACCCTCTTCTAGCATTTACATTTAGGACTAACAGGGTTGTCTTATAGTAGCATTTAAGGCTACACGGCTTATATGAAGCGTGCAACATTTGATAAGTTAGGAGCTTGATCGAAAAAATGTAAGTTTGTGGGATGTCCTAAAAAGAGTTGTGGATATTTCTTCTACAATCCCATCGAACAAAAGGGACTTGTCTTTAGACATGTCAATTTGTTGGAGACAGAGTTTCTACAAGAAAAGACTAATGGGAGTAAGATAATTCTCAAAGAAGTTCGAGAGCTACAAACTGACATCCCCTTAGAGCTGAAGCCATTTATTGAGGCATTCGATGCTCAACCAAATGTTGAGGAAACATAAGTACTTTTGAGGTCTAGTACGATATGTTTAGTACTGGAAAGATATAGATTTCTTCTAGATAGGGACGTATTGCTCATACAAGATGAGCCTTCTACTTATGAGAAGCAATTTTTGACATTAATTTCAATAAATGGCATTAGGCCATGAGATTTGAGATGGATGCCATGCACTCCAACAGAGTATGGACTTTGATGGATCCACTTGAAGGAATAAAACCCAATAGGTTTAAGTAAGTCTTTAAGAGAATAACCGAGATGAATGGCAATGTTAGTGGTGAAAGGTTATAAACAAAGACAAGGTGTTGTCTTTAAAGAAACTTTCTTGTTTATAGCCATACTTAAATCCATCAAGATCTCGCTTGAAATTGTTGCATACCATGATTACGAGATTTGGAAAATGGATGTCAAAACTGCATTCCTTAACTGGAATTTGTAAAATGAAGTGTACATGACACAACCTGAAGGTTTTACATCCAAAGAGAGTGCCAATAAGGTATGTAAGCTTTAAAAGTCCATTTATGGACCATAACAAGCATCCTGGAGCTGGAACATTCATTTTGATGAGGTAATCAAAAGGTTTGATTTCATCAAAAACCAAGATGAACCTTGTGTTTACAAGAAAGTCACTAAGTGTGCTATAGTATTCCTTATGCTATATTTAGATGAAAAATTACTTATTTGAAATGATATACCAATGTTACAATCCAGAAAGATTTGGTTATCTAAACAATTCTCCATCAAAGATTTAGGAGATATGACTTACATTTTAGAATAAAGATTTATAGAGATAGGTCTAAGAAGTTGCTTGGTATTTCACAATCCATGTACATAAGTAAGGTGCTAAAACAATTTAGCATGGAAAATTTCATAAAAGAGAACTTGCCTATGTTGCACGGCATACACCTATCCCAAGACAATTATCCTAAGACTCAAGAGGAAAAGGATTACATGGCTAAAATATCTTATGCTTTAGCCATAAGACCTATCATGTATGCCATGTTGTGCATTAAACCTGATGTATCATTAGCTCTAAGTGTCACAAGTAGATACCAAGCTAATCTTGGTGAATATCACTAGATAGTAGTGATAAACATCCTAAAGTACTTGCGAAAAACTAAGGATGTTTTCTTGGTCTATTGAGGAAGCGAATTCCAAGTTAGGGGTTTCGTAAATGCTAGTTTTCATACCAATAAGGATGATATCAAATCACAAAGTGGATATATCTTTATTCTCAATAGAAAGGCAGTTACTTGGAAGAGTTCCAAACAGGAAACAACCATCAATTCTATAATTGAAGTTGAGTACATCTCTACATCTAAGGTAGTGAAGGAGGTCGTTTGGATTCAAAAGTTCATGACTAAACTTGGTGTAGTTCCTAGCTTTGTTGACCCAATGCATGGAGCCATTGCATAAGCAAAGGAATCAAAGTCTTATCAATGATCTAAACATATACCATAACACTACCATGTGATCAAGGAGATCAGTAGGAGAGGCGACATATAGAGCAAGTTCCCATCAAGGATAACATTGCCAATCCTCTCACTAAAGCTCTATCACAATAGAAACATGATCGCCACCTCGAAGGTATTAGTATTAAATACAAGGGCGATTAGCTTTAGCTAGTGGGAGATGTTGGAATAGGCCCAAAAGACAATCACATAGGTTATAAAGGGTATTCCTTGTTAATTAATATATTATGACATTTTATTAATACAATAAGATATATTTTTTTATCCATATGTTGCCTTGTAATTAGTTACTTTAACTTATGAAGATAAAACCCTTGGAACAAATGCTCCTTGCAAAGGAATTATAAGTGACCCATAATTGTGAGATCTTTATGCATCAAAGCATTATTCCAAAATAGTTCTTTGTCATTGTATTATCAACACAAGGCATTGATAATGCTCAAAGGCTGACACATGTTATGTTTCTTACTTGTGAAGTAAGCAACTAATCTCATAAGTTGAAGCATAAAGATACTTGGAGCTAACATATGGGTGTTTGCGTAGGATGCAAATTCATTGAACATGGCCCACCATGAGAAGTCCATTTGGTAGCTCACTTTAGTGCTTATGGAACACTTTTCATGTGTCAGTCATGGAAATATTCCTTAAACTTGAGACACTAGATTGTATTCTGTGTGGAATGCTACACTTTGACTTCATTTCTCCGAGTCTTAACCAAAGATGCCTAAAAAGGATGAACGTTAGGTATAACATGAAGCACATGAAGACAAATGAGTGGTCATGATAGGAACCATCACCTTAAGTGATTTAGGGGACAAATCCTACTTGTTCTTTGTTCACACTATCCATATGAAGTCTTTGGCCAATGTAACTTAAAGATTAGGAAATAGTTTCCTTAGTCTCAAATAGAACTAGTCTTGAAGCCTAAAAGAACTAACATAAAAGGATATGAAAGTAAACACTGTACTATGCTTTTATTTCTTTTGGGATATATGTGATGAAGGAATGGATTACATTGATGGACTACAGTTGAAAGGTTGTCCAAAAACCCTTTGACTTATCTAATAATTGGGTAGCCATGATATGTTGCTAGTTACTGCTTATGGTCTATAGTATTTAATTAATGATCTTAAGGTCATTTAGATTATACTTGAATGCTATTATTAACATGTTAGGAATCTAATAGGTCATACACAATAAGTTGCAATAAGGATTAAATTAGGAGAGTGATGATTTAAGTTGGACTTAAATCATACATTAGGTTTTAACCTTCAAGGACTTAATTAAAATTAGTTTGATTAAGTATGGGGTCAAGAAAATATTTTCAATTTACAGATAATTGAGAACTTTTTGGATATAATTTTTTGAAGATAAGATTTCCTTTTTAGAAACAAAAGAAGAGAAATAAATTTTGTTTATAGGGAAAGTTTTGAAAAGAAGTTTTGAGTTCTCTTCCCTTTATAGACAGATTTTGAATTTCATTTTATTACATTTGCATTTCATTTAACTTTTCATTTGTCGGAGGCCTGTGCATCCAGTGATATCTTTTTGCTTTTCACTATGCTCTTGTACATCTCATGATTTCTTTCAGCATAAAATCTACTTTTCACTGTGCTTCTTTTTCTGTTTTCTTCGTGAACTCTTTTTGGCAGAGAATCTGCTTTTACTATGCACTGCTTGGTCTACTTTTGACAAAAAATCTGCATGTCTTTTTGGTCGAGATTTGTCTATTCGACTTCATTTCTTTCTTCTTGGAGGGATATAGTCTTCATCTTGAGAAAGTCCATTGTTGCTCTAAATGATGCAGTCTTTTCTTCTGGGTCTTCATCTGAGTCCAAAAAGCTGAGTATTTCTACCATTATTCTTTTGTACTCATTTTTTTTTTTTGCTTGGGCAAACAAAGCACTTGCATTGGATTTTGCTTGTAAAAACTTGCATTCTCTTGTGAAGTTTAAGCATTTTTGCATAGCATTGGATTCTTTTCAAACCATGTCAACAGATATTGATGGTCATATTTTTTATCATCAAATTTATCCCACTATTTTGTTTTGAATGTTCTGATTACCACTAGGGCTCCAAAATGAGGATCAGTGTCATAAGAATAATCCCATGACATAATCTATGATATAATTAATTTTGAAAAGAAATGTATATAAACATGTAAATTTGCTTGATCTTCTTCAAGTTGAAATTTTGAGAAAACTTTTTATATAATTGATCAATTTTTAGTGGAAGAATTTCTCTCAGTGGATCAAATCAATTTCACTAGTGTGAAAACCTTACTGAAAATTTGTATTGAGTTTTGAATTTGAAAAACATTAACCAATAATGCTTGTTATGTTTGTTATTAAAAAGAAAAGTGTTGAACCATGCTTGTTGGTAGTCCCAATAATTGAAAACGGGGCAATGGTCAACTGATTTTGAAAAAGTATTTAAATTTTCTCCTCAGTCTATGGGCCTTAAGACTTTTAAAATTTGGACAATAGAATGGGTTACCAAAGTAGGATTGTTTTTGTTAGTGTAATGTTTCAAATAAACAGATCCTGTTTGGATTAAAATATTTTGATAATACTGATGGGGTTTTTGTAAATCCTATGGTTTGTAATGCCATCCTTGGAAGTTTTTTTTATGGCTATGTGAGGTGCTCATGGTAAAGTCCTTCCTTAATTAATAACACATTTTGAATATTTTTCTTTCAAAAGTATTGGGTTTGGCTTTTTGAGAAGAGGATGTCTAGGATTGAGTTTAGGCCAGTGTTTGGCTATCAAGGAAAATTGTTTGGAGAGTTTTGGGCTGATGTAGCACAATCTCTTTCTGTTTTATAGATTCTATGGCTATTAAGGCAATTTGTTTCAAAGGGGTTTGTTGTTTTTGAGAGGCTAGGCCTAGTGCTACCTCTGGGGATTAGGATAGAGATTCTATCCATTTTTTGATTTAAGGATCTATTTCGTAAGGATCTTGAGAATCTTGGTATTTTTTAAGTTCTTTTAAGGAGCTCTTGGCTTGCTTTTGAGATTCTTGTTCTTCTTGGGTACATATTTCGTACCATGACTTAATAGGTTTTTGGGATATATTTTGGGAAAGTTTCTCTTCTTCTTTTTCTTTTCCTTTGTCTTTCTTTTTATCTCTCAATTTTAGTGGCATATTGTTCCTTGTAAAAATTCTCTAGTAAGAAAGTCTAGAAAAGAATTTGTTTCTCCTTTGATGAATTCAATATTAAAATCAAATACTGTCAAGTCTGATCCTAAAATATTTGTCATGTCATTCATATATTGGACATCATGTCTGCATATTTGAATATCTAAAAAAAAATAGATAAAAGTCGGTATTGTATCCAGAGGTACAACTAAGTTGGTTTTTACCTCGAACTAGTTAAAATAGGGATTTTAAGGTGAAATTAGCAATTTCACATTCTAGGGATGGCTTAAAATGATAATTCGGAGTTCGAGGACCGATTTGGAGTCAATTTGAAATTTTCGAGATCTAGGGGCAAAGTGGTCATTTTGCCACCCAAGAATTTAATTTGGATATTGGATGAAATTTTGACTGAGATTGATCATTTGAAGTATAATTTGAGGTTTAGAAGTGAAAAATTTTAATTCTGGTATTTTTTAAAGTATAGGGGCAAAATAGTCATTTTGTCACCCTAGGGGCAAAATGGTAATTTTACACCACCAACACTTGCCATGCTCATAGAATTCATCCATAAACAATTTATGTGGTGGATCATTAAAATATTTCATGTGGTGGTGAATTAACGTTTAAAGGATAATTATTTAAAGTTTGGACCAATAATAAAATGACAAGTGGCAAGTTAAGATTATTTTAATATTTAGCTATAAAAATCAGCCCACACCATCCCCATTCACTTATTCTGGTCGGCCAAAGGAAGGAAAGGGAAGAAAAGAAGAGAAACAAAAACCCTAGTCAAGAAATCCAAGAAAATTCATTGATTTTTCAAAGATTAAGTGACAAAAGGTAAAATCTTTTAATTTTTGCTTGAGATCTACATTATCCATGCATTTCTTTTCATTTTCTATGGTTGAAAAGCATGTTTTCATAATAGGTTCATGGCTGGCCGAATGGGTATGTAGAGAATTTGATGTTGGAATTGAGTTGATTTTAAGATATGTTAATGTTCTTAGTTAGTTTATCATGTTTGGAAGCAAAACAACAAAGAAAAAATTCATTTTTCCCACCACCCTTCATTGGCCGAACCTACTTTGTAGTGTGTGAGGATGAATTTGATTTTTATTTCAAGTAAATGGGTTAGAAAATAATGAATTATTGTGTAGAAATTAAATAGGAAAAATCATGGTGTTAGTGTACCCACCATGACCGAATGTCCCATGAAGAAATGTGAAGATGATTATGTTGAACTTTAGGTTATTTGGCTTATGTTTGGTAATTTGAAGTATTAGAAAAGAAATGGAGCAATTTGGAACTAAATTGGACGCGTTGGCCATTTAATCAAGTAAAAGACCAAAGTAGGCCAACACTATGTTTAGATAATATTCGGGTAATTTGCATTTCATATCATGCATTAGTATAAAGTCTAAATTAGTTTATTATGGTTCAGCACCAATGTAGTAAATTTCTTGATTTTGTACTGTGTCAAGGTGGTGAGTCTCCGATAAAGGCAAGAAAATTGCACCCAAGGATCACTAGTCAAAGTACTCCGAAAATTTAAACTTTTGACATTGTGAGTAAGCTTACTATCACCTCAATTATCTAAAGTGGTGTTTATCTATTCTTGTGAATTCTATGGAAAATGGATTTAAAAAGGAAAATTTTTATGTTTTAAAAAAAATGTGTTTAAATGAAACTTCTTTGTAAATCGTTTCGAAATTAATGATGACTTTGAAACTAAAGTACTTGGAGACTGTTAATTGTTGCGTGATAAATTGCAATTTTGGTCTAAATGGCTTATGATAATGTGGGCATGATTAGCTGATTGGTTATTGTGTTAAGAATATATGAAATGTTGTTTGCCGTGCAGGCTAGTTAGTGTTAAAATTACCAAGTCATGCTACTAAAAATTTTATTGATTTGGTGGGATATCGATTAGCTTACCACAATAGATGGGTTTCAGTGGACCGGGCCTATTAGAAGGGCAAGCTAAACCTCGTTAATTTATACCTCGGTTGAAAAGGCGCGTAGGGTATCTCCCAAGGTATGGTTAGAGTTCACATCACGCCGAACCACCACGTGAAGGTGAACTCCGCTAACGCCAAAGAACAACTACATTTTCAAAATAAAAATATGTTTTATAAGTACATGAAATATTTTTACAGCCTTGGCGGTCTCAATAGGATGCCTCGGCCAAGGTATCCTCGAGAATGAGTTTTGGCACGAGCCATGTTTTTACGAGATTCATAAGCCAATTTGAATATTTTGGATGATTTAAAATCAATCGCAATGTTATGAACTATTTTACGATGATTTATGATATTCGTCTCCATTTGCTCGCATTTAGATATGTTAAGTGATATTTGTTTACTCACTGAGTTACGAAAACTCACCACTCTCCTTTTCCAATCATTTGAGGCTCGGGATAGCCTATAGATAGCAGATATTGTCGAGGATTACAGGTGGCTTTACTACTCCAAAAACTGTAGGTTTACTGCCTCGGCACTTTTGTTCATTGTGGGCTCGCATGTCACTGTAAATTATATTTCATATTCCGGTTATCTGTATTATAGTACATATGAATTTATTTTGTTTTTACGTTACAAAAATTGTTTATGTAGTGTTCCGAAAATATTGTTTTGTAAGAAAATAGAATATTTTAATAAATATTTTATTATATTTTAATAGTTATAAATTTAGTTAAAATGAATATTTTAGAGAGTAAAACATAATTTTGATTTAGAAATATGTGTTTTTCACCCACATACTATATTTTTAGATGATTTCAAAAATTTTGAAGAAAAATGACCAAAATACCCCTGTGAGGTGAAAATTAATTTCTTACTGTTTTAAGCTTGAAAAAGGTTAAAATCCTTTAAAACTTGAAGTTTAGTGATGATTACTCATAAGGGAGATGAGAAAAATGGCACTAAAGCCTTGCAAAGGTTCCGGTGGGCATTTCGAGCGATGGATGTCTATCGGGACGTCGCGACAATTGTCACGGGCTTGAAAAGGGTACCGGGTCGTGACAAAAACACTTAAAATTACTTGCCATCTTGTAAAAATTTGTTTTGAAGCAATATTTTAAACATCTTGTTGTAAAATTTCTTTTGCAAATTTGCAATCAATTCTCAAAAGGAATTTTTGGCTTAATAAATCACTTTGAAATTTTGAAATACACAAAACAATTGCTAAAATTTCTTTTTTAATAGTACTATAATTTTGTTGAGTTGGAGTCCAATGCTTAGAGGTGTATTGGACTATGTATTCTTTTTGGTCTTTTACTTGTTTGAGGATTCCTCTATATCTTATTTCTGAAGCATCAATTTCTACTATCTTAGGAAGATAAGGGTCTGCTAAATGTAAGCATTGGAGTTCTTTTACATATGTTTTAATTTGTTTGACTATTTCTGTGTGATTATTTGTCCATGGACTAGGATTTTTCTTTAACCTATCATGAAGAGGCTTACATATTTTATTTATAATATTTTTGCAGTACAGAGTTTTTGTAAGAGATCTTTTTTGGTTGGAATAGGATATCTAATCCATTCTAAGGCCTTGTTTAAAGGTTTATAATTGATTACTAATCTGGGTGTTCCTCTTTCAATTTTTGAGTTCTTTATTACATAAAAAATGGAACAGCTCCAAGGTGAATTACTTTTTCTGATTAATTTTTTATCTAATAAATCTTGAATTTCTTTTCTATAGAAATCTTTCATTTTTTTATTCATTTGGATTGCTCTAGCTTTCATTGGGATTTGTTTTTCATCAAAATCCTTTGTGTAAGGTAACGTTGCTCGATGTTTTTTTCTGTCCCAGAAGGCATTAGGGATATCAGAACAGATTGTTTCTTCTATTTCAATTTTGATTTGTTCAATCTTCTGTTGAATGCTTTTTGTGTTTAGTTGTTGATTTGTTTTTTCAAAAGAAATTTCCTCTTTTAGATATGTAATTTGGTTTTGTTTATAATTGATTAAAGAATTAATTCGATTTGTATGAATTAATAAGGATTTTAACAGATTTATATTTCTGATTCTAGGTTTTTCTATGAAAGGAAAACTGTTAGTCCCAAATATAGGTGCTAGAGGGGGGGTGAATAGCACTATCTCGACTTTTTTGGGAGGATTGAGACTTGATCTCAAAATGAAGATGATGAAGCAATGAAAACAATGGACAAGGTATTTATAGTGGTTCGGTCCAAGACCTACATCCACTACCTTGATTATCCAACCAAGGATTTTCAAATCAAACACTAAGATGGTGGAATTCACAAGCTTCCACCAAGCTTTTACAATGGCTTTTCCAAGGCTTAGCCACAACCTTTACACTAGTTTTTCATGGGATCAACTAAAACCCAATGTGGCTTTCCAAGGCTCAACCACAACCTATCACTAGTTTTTCCCGGGCTAAACTAAAACCCCAATGTGGTTTTTCAAGGCTCAACCACAATCTTTACTCTAGTTTTTCCTAGGCTAAACTAAAACCCCAATGTGATTTTTCAAGACTTAACCACAACCTTTACTCTAGTTTTTCACGGGCTAAACTAGAACCCACAAGCATCCAAGCACAGCTTGCTTGATGCAAACACTTAGAGTGAAACACTCACTCTAAGAATACAAAAATAGAAAGAGAAAAGTACCTAGTGATCACATGGTTGATCTATGTGGTACAAGTTTGAGTGCTAAACACAAATACAAAGAATAAGCGTTGAGGTTCAATGAAAAGTACAAAGGATTTTCAAGTTTTGCTACTCTTTTTGGCTTAAATATGATGGTATCTTTATGTATGAAGCCAAGGTTGTCAAAAGTTCTCTTAAAGTTAGTTCCTTGGCATTTGAAGATCCTTTTATAGTTAGAGAAGCTGGTCTAATGGCTGTTGGGATATGTATGACCGTTATAAACAGTTTGGGGAAGATTCTAGCCATTTTCTTGTCTTGTAGTGGCTTGGCGGATGTAGCAGACAGAGAGCACTTAGTCTACTAAAATTTTTCCCTTAGTCGACTAAGTTGGTTCTACTTCAGACACAGATTCCAGTGATCGCTTAGTTGACTAACCCCATTATCTTGGTCAACTAACTTGATTTTGTTTCTCACCAAGCTTCACCTTTTCTCTTCTCCACTTTGACCTTTGTTCAACCAATGATCTTCCTTGTCATATCAAGGGACTTCATTTATAATGATCATTCTTGTTCCTTATTCAAATCATGTCTTTAAATGCTTATTAGGAAGATTGAAATATTACTTCTTTGTAGTTGTTTTGCCCTGCACACTTAGTTAGAAATGTTAGACACAAATGACATGGGAATGTTTTATTATCATCAAAAAACTATTGGAGTCAACAATCTCCCCCTTTTTGATGATGACAAAATATCCCTTGATTAATAGCATGGTGCCTTTTTAATTCTTTTTTTAGTTTTTGCAAAAAATGAGGATTGCTCCCCCTAAGTTCATATTCCCCCTAAGTGTTTGCATATTTTTCATCCATTCCAGCAAGTTTTTATTTTAGTTATATTTCTAGTGACATTATACATACTTGCTTTTGATAGAAAATATTCATATATGCAGATTTAAGAGCAAATGATATGGTGACAGATTTTATCAGATTTTCTACTTCTACAGATTTCTGTCAATAGCTTGTAATTTCCAGATTTCATCATGGTAGCTCCAGATTTCATTCAAACCATCATTTTTCCAGTAGATTCTCTAAAAACTATCATCCATATGTACTCAAACACATATTCAACTTTGCATTATTGTGTCGGAATAGGTTTATCAGTGTATTTATTCAATATCAGCACAGCATCAGAAAATTGACATAGCATTTCAAAGATGTCAACAGAAAATTTCTAGCAATGCTTCATAATGCCATAGATATCATTTTCAGAGTTCAAGCACTTCAATCAGCTATTAACAAGCATATTCAAAACATCCATAAAGTCAGCTAATATTAAGATCATTGTTTGAATGCCATTGTGGCATAAATATCCAACAAAACAGTAATCAGACATTTGTTCCAAAAATACCCCTAGTCCTGTTTTTGCTACCTTTCTATCTTAGAAGTCTAGTACCTCTACCCTCAGAGTTTTTTATTTTTCTTGATATTTCTTTTAAAGGTCCAGTACCTCTACCCTCAGATTTTTTATTTTTCTTGTAATTACTACTTCCCCTTTTTGTCATCATCAAGGAGGGGGTTTGAGATGTCAATCTTCAGAGGGAGATGGTGTAGATTCAGGGGACATAGTTTGTTCCCACCAAGGATTTAGGGGAACAAGAGAGTGTGGTCTCAAAGAGGGTTGAGATGCTGCTTCAGGAGTGTGCTGAGGAGACTAAGGAGGTATCTCTGTAGCTTTATCTGGAGTTGCCCGATCAGAAACTTCTATTGGGGCTTGAGGAGTGCTTGCAGGAGGTGATTTTACTTTTTCTACCAATCTTGAAGACTTCCTTATTCTTGGAGGTATTTATTTTCTTGTTGTCTTCTTCTGTCTCATGGTAGGTGGCTGAGGCTTGGATGCAGGAGCTGTGTCTTTTGCTTTTGCTTTTCCTTTGTTCTTTCCTTTTTCTGCAGCTCCTTGTTCTGAGGTCATTGCTTGAGCAGCTTGAGTTGCTGCTGCCTCTTTTTCTGCTTGTTCTTCTCTTGCCATCTGATAGAACAGTCCCATGACAGACACTTCATCAAAATGAGGAAGTGATGCCTCTTGTTCAGGTTGTGGTGAAGATTCATGCTCTGGAGAACCAAGTGGTGACTCAATTACCTCATTGCCTTATTCAGACGTTTCCCTTTCTATTGAGGTGGTTTTGTGGGGTTCTTCAAATTCTTGTTCAGGGTCATGATGACCAGGGCTTGCACTCTGGTAGGCTGATCCTTCAGCTTGAAATTCAGATCCCTCTGATTGCAATGCTGATCCTTCAGCACCTTGTCATTCTGGTGCCATGCTCTCAATAGCAAAAGAGTCAGCATCAGCAGGTCCAGTTGGTATTTTAGATTTGGCTTTCAAGCTAGCTTCAATTTCATTCATTTTTTCCTCAATTTTTACTAGTCTAGCTACCTGATCAATGAGCTTTGCATCCATCATTATCAGTAGATTGAACATGACTTCATTGGAGAATAGAAGGGCTGTTGTTTCTAGTTGTGTGGGGGCTGCCTTTGGTTGAGTTTGAACTGAAGTAATCTTCGAGGTCTTGCTGAAGGTGTCCCCCTACACTATGTATCCCATTTTGATCAGACTTCACAAGTAGATTGGTTAGTCTCTACTCTTGACCATATCCATATCATACCTCTTTGCCCATACTCCTTTCTTCTTAACAAGAGATGTGATCACATTTCCATAAGGCAAATGGATTTTTTTCAATTTACATGTTGCCTTTATCTTTTCAATCATGAACCGACCAAGGTTCAAAACTTCACCAGTGAATGCATGCTCCATCAGCCAAAGGTCTTGCAGGTTGATGTAGCTTAAGCTACCACACCTACCATGCAAATTGGCAACTACAAAGTAATGCAAGATTCTAAATTGTGGACTAATGATCAGTCCTGCATTGCTCTTTAAAGAGAATTTCTCTTTCTTTCTGGTGACAATTTCCCATATAGAAGCAGGATCATACTTGTCAGGTATTTCATACTCTCTAGTTTCTCCTTCTATTCCTAGTAGGTTACTTAAGTCTGAAGCTGCAACTAAGAATTCTTTCCCATTCAGAAATACATTCAAGTTGTCCTCTGAAAAGTCTTTTGAATTATCAAGCTCTCTTTCACTAAATGCAATGCTAGTATAGAATTCTTTAACTAAACTAGCACTATATGTCCTGTCTTTGAAAGAGTTATACTCCTTAATGCTCAGTTCATTAAAGTAATCTGTCAGGCTTGTTTGGAGTTCAGAAGTTTCACTAAAACTCTCCCAGTCAATGTACTTTTCACATGTAATAGGAGCATTTTCGATTTTCTTAAACTTTTCTTCATGAATTTTGGTTCTTAAATTTTAGGGAAAAAGTAGATAATGTACATTTTTCTCTTTTGCTCTTCTTTCCCAGTTTCTTAGTCTTCTTCTCTTTTTTTTTCGCATTCTCTTCTCAGAACCTTTTCTAGACTTCTTTGTTGCAGACCCGATGCTTCCTTTTTCTTTTTCTGTGGGTGCTCAGCTTCGGGGTTTTCTTCTACTGGTATCTTCCCCTTTCTCTTTGCAAGCAAATCCTTGAGTAGAGTCGACTTGGCCATTGTGATGTCTGAAGATGATTTTCACTTAGGTTTCTAAGATGTGACAAAAGAAGGGTTCTCGGTTGATTTCAGAGGAGGAAGAAAAGCAACTAAGATTCTTAGGGTTGAAAGAATCGGTTATCAGAGGGTTAAGAAGTGATTGACAATTTCTATCTTAGAAAACTATCTGCCTCCCCTTTAAAAAAATGCCTAACTTTCCCAAATTTCAAAACTCCTTATCATGTTTTTACTATTTACTGCTTCAGGTTTCCCCTTTTTATTCTGTCACCCGGTAGATATAAAATCTCATTAATTTAATCATATATCATTCAGCCATTAGTTCTCTTGATCTAATAAAACAGACTGCTCTTAGTTGACTGAGTTTTACACTTTAGTCGACTAAGTATCTTCTGTTTTTCTCTATTTAGTTTAGATTTCTTCCTATAACTCTTCCAAATAACACATTCCCAGATTTTTTCTAATTTCACAGAATCTATCCTCACTAAGGGGTTTTGTAAATAAATCAGCAAGTTGGTGCAATGTGCTCACGAATTCAATATTGATTTCTCCCTTAGTTACATAATCTCTAATAAAGTGATGTCTTATCTCAATATGTTTAGTTCTTGAGTGTTGTACAGGATTCTTTGAAATATTTATAGCATTGGTGTTGTCACAATATATGCGAGTGTTATTCATGGACAACCCATAGTCTCTCAATTGTTGCTTAATCCATAAAACCTGTGCACAACAACTTCCTAGGGACACATATTCTGCTTCAGCAGTAGACAATGCCACAGAATTTTACTTCTTGCTTGACCAGCATACAAGCATGCTTCCTAGAAGTTGACATGTTCCACTTATGCTTTTCCTATCAGTTCTACTTCCTGCAAAGTCAGCATCTGAATATCTTACAAGGCTGAATGGTGATTCTTTTGAATACCAAATTCTTAAGTTTTGAGTTTCTATGAGATATCTGAATATTCTTTTTACAGTAGTGAGGTGTGTTTCTTTAGGTTGAGTCTGAAATCTAGCATATAAACACACATTAAACTGAATATCTGGTCTACTTGTAGTCAAGTAAAGAAGGGATCCAATCATACCTCTATAGAGCTTTTGATCTACATCTTTACCTTTCTCATCAGTATCAAGCTTTGTGGATGTACTCATTGGTGTGTTGATCGATTTTAATTTCAGCATATCAAACTTTTTGAGCATGTCTTGAATATATCTATCTTGGCTGACAAAGGTTCTTTCTTTGCATTGTTTGATTTGAAGGCCAAGAAAGAACTTCAATTCTCCCATCATGCTCATCTCGAATTCTCCCTGCATTTTCTTAGCAAAGTTCTTGCAAAAAGATTCATTAGTAGCACCAAATATTATGTCATCAACATAGATTTGAACTATGATCAAATCATTTAAGTATCTCTTGATAAACAGTGTGGTATCAATGCTGCCCCTAACATAGTCTTTTTCTGCCAGAAATTTAGAAAGCCTTTCATACCAAGCTCTAGGAGCTTGTTTTAATCCATACAAGGCTTTGTGAAGTTTAAGGACATGATCTGGTTTTTCGAAGTCTTCAAAACTAGCAGGTTGTTCAACATATACCTCTTCTTGAATAATTCCATTAAGAAATACACTCTTCACATCCATTTGGTATAGTTTGAAGTTCATATGACAAGCAAAGGCAACTAATAATCTTATGGCTTCAATTCTAGCTATCGGAGCAAAGGTTTCTTCATAATATATTCCTTCCTCTTGATTATATCCCTTTGCCACCAATCTTGCTTTGTTTTTTACTACATTTCCTTGTTCATCAATCTTATTTCTAAATAGCCATTTAGTGTCAACAATAGGATGATTTGAAGGCTTAGGCACTAGTGACCATACATTATTTCTCTTGAATTGATCCAGCTCCTCTTGCATGGCTAAAATCCAGCTTTTCTCTTTTTCAGCTTATTCAAAGCTTTTAGGTTCAATTTGAGAAATGAAGGCTGAAAATTCACAAGTTTCTCTAGTTCCTTTCCTAGTCTTAACTCCAAGAGATATGTCACCTATGATTTGATTTTGTGGGTGATCTCTCACATATCTTCAGCTCCTAGGTAAGTCACTATGTTGGATTTCTTGTCTTTGTAAATTTTCAAGAAGTGGAGCTATAGTTTCTTCTCTTAATGAGTCTTCCTCATTGTTTTTGCTATCATTTAGACTCATTTCATCCATTTGTTTTTCTAGATTTTCTAACTCTTCATCATCCTCATGAACTTCCTTTTCAACGTGGATTGATTCATCAAAAACTATATGGATAAATTCTTCAACATTTAGTATCCTTTTGTTGAAAACTCTATAAGCCTTTGAATTCATGGCATATCTTAAAAATAATGCTTCATCACTTTTAGCATCAAACTTCCCTAATGGCTGTTGTCCATTGTTCAAAACAAAGCATTTGTAGCCAAAACTCCTAAGATGAGAGATATTTGGCTTTCTTCCTTTGTACAGCTCATATGGGGTCTTTGATATGATTGCTCTAATTGAAACTCTATTAAGTATGTAAGTTGTTGTATTGACAGCTTCAGCCTAGAAGTACTTAGGAAGATTGTTCTCACAAAGCATGGTTATTGCCATCTCTTTCAATGTTCTATTCTTTCTATCCACAACTCCATTTTGCTGAGGTGTTCTAAATGCTGAAAAGTTGTGTTCTAGCCCCTTTTCATTGCAATATTTTTCGAACTCATCATTTTCAAATTCTCCTCCATGGTCACTTCTAATCCTAATAATGGATGCACTCTTTTTATTTTCAACTTTCTTACAATATCCTATGAAAGTTGATAATGCATTATTCTTGTGAGCAAGGAAATAAACCCAAGTGAATCTAGAAAAATCATCAACAATCACTAAACCATAAGATTTACCACCTAGACTTGTGGTGCTAATTGGACCAAAAAGATCAATATGAAGCATTTCAAGAGGTCTCGATGTTGACACAACATTCTTAACTTTGAATGAAGTTCTGACTTGTTTTCCTAACTGACATGCTTCGCATACTCTATCATTTTCAAACATGATGCTAGGTAGTCCAATAACTAGATCTTTCTTAATCAGTTTCGACAGGGTGTTCAAGCTAACATGTCCTAGTCTCCTATGCCACAACCAACTATCATTTTCTACCTTGGCTATTAAGCACATTTCACCATCTTTTTCTAGATTTTCAAAAAAGATGACATACATGTTTTTCAATCTTTTTCCTATGAAGGTAGTCTTGTCAGTGCCTATGTCTATTACTTCACATTTGTTGGAATCAAAGCAAACCTTAAACCCTTTGTCACATAGCTGACTTATGCTTAGCAGATTATGCTTTAAGCCTTGAACAAATAACACATGACTAATTTGAGTACAGAAGTTCTTACCAATCGTACCTATACCTTGAATTATTCCTTTTGAGTTATCTCCAAAGGATACGATGCCTCTTCTTTTCTTGTCCAGCTGTGCAAATAGCATTTCATCCCTTATCATGTGTCGAGAGCAGCCACTATCCATGTACCATGGTTGTTTCTTCTTATGTTGAGCCTTTGAACATGTTTCCTTTAGGTGCAGCTCAACTTACAAAAATATAGTTCAGTTTTCCTTAATAAGTTCCCATGCTTTGATGGGTCCTTGAGTGTTAGTGTCAATAAAATAGCCTTTTGGCACCCAGATTTTTCGAGTTTTCTGCACATTTATATTTTTGACACAATCATATGATAAATGACCATATTTTCCACAACAATAACATCTAGATGATGCTTTATGTTGATTCTTCTTAATATGTGAATTTTTCTTTAAAGAATCATTATTGAAACATTTAAGAGCTGCATTTTCATTTAGAGCTTTTTGTAAAGCATCAGGTTTTATTTTCCAGCTCTGCTCTCACGATTTCAAAATCTATTTTTGAGTGTTCTAACTCAATTTGTAGAAAATTCATTTGCTCAAAAATAGAATTGAATTCATGTTTTATTTTCTCAAAATGTTTTTCAAGTAATGTAGCTTTTTTCTTCATATTTTTGTACTTTAAAAATAGACTTTCAAACTCATCACATAACTCATCATACTTTTCTTGCAAATCATTCATAGATATATCACAAGTCGATGAGTATACCTCTGTTTCATCATCCTTTACCATCTGGCAAATGTTTGCTCTTTCTTCTAAGCTTCTTTTATTAGATTCTGTGCTTGAATCACTGTTTGACCAGGTTGCAACAACCAGTGCCTTTTTTGATTTTTTATTTTTTCTTGGAGTTTCTTCCTTCAGCAATGGACATTCAGATTTGTAGTGCCCTGGTTTTTTGCATTCGTAGCAAATTACTTCTTCCTTGTTACTGTTTTCATTCTTATTTTTTTTCCATGAAGGTCCTTAATCCCTTTTAAAGAATTTTCTTACAAATTTTTTATTTTTCTTCCCATCAGTTTTCTCAATCTTCTTGCAACAAGTGCAAGTTCATCATTGTCATCGCATGAGAGTTCTTCTAACTTTTCTTCAAGGATGCTGGCTTTGAGTGCTATGTTCTTTTTCTTCTCTTTTGCCTCTCTTTTATCCTCTTCTTCTTCTTCCTTGAGCTCCAGCTCATGTGTGAGGAGTGACCCGCATATTTCATCCAGTGTGATGATGTTCAAATCTTTGGCTTCTCTAATGGCAGTCACCTTTGGCTTCGAAGACTTAGGTAGACTCTTAAAAAGTCTTTTTACAAGCTCATGCTTAGGGATAGGTTTTCCTAGTTGGTTAAGTTTATTTGTAATGTTTGTAAACCTATCAAACATGCTGGTAATGTCCTCACCAGGTTCCATTTTGAACATCTCATAGCTGTGAGTTATGAGGGCTATCTTGGATTCCTTAACTTGGGAAGTCTCTTCATTAATTATTCTTAACTTGTCCCACACTTGCTTAGCTGTTGTACAGCTTGAGACTTTGTTAAACTCAGTGGGAGTTAAGGCATAATGAAAGGTGTTGATTGCCTTAAAATTTATCTGTACTTTTTTAGTTTCAGCCTCGGTCCATTCAGACCTTGGCTTAGGCATCAACTCATTTGTGACAACATTCACAGTTGAGGGAGTAAAGGGATCATCAGTGATGACATCCCACATTTCATAATCTATGGCCTTAATGTAAATTGACATTCTAGTGCTCCAATAAGGGTAATTAGAGCCATCAAACAGAGGTGGTCTGTTTGTTGATTGTCCCTCAGCTACAACTAATTTTTGTTGAGCCATTTGGATCCTCTTTAAGGGTGTTAGACCTTGTATGCAGAGAGTTAGCTCTGATACTAATTGTTGGTCCCAAATATAGGTGCTAGAGGGGGGTGAATAGCACTATCTCGGCTCTTTTGGGAGGATTGAGACTTGATCTCAAAATGAAGATGATGAAGCAATGAAAACAATGGACAAAGTATTTATAGTGGTTCGGTCTAAAACCTACATCCACTACCTTGATTATCCAACCAAGGATTTTCAAATCAAACACTAAGATGGTGGAATTCACAAGTTTTCACCAAGCTTTTACAATGGCTTTTCCAAGGCTTAGCCACAACCTTTACACTAGTTTTTCACGAGATCAACTAAAACCCAATGTGGCTTTCCAAGGCTCAACCACAACCTATCACTAGTTTTTCTCGAGCTAAACTAAAACCCCAATGTGGTTTTTCAAGGCTCAACCACAACCTTTACTCTAGTTTTTTCCGAGCTAAACTAAAACCTCAATGTGGTTTTTCAAGGCTCAACCACAACCTTTACTCTAGTTTTTCACGAGTTAAACTAGAACCCACAAGCATCCAAGCACAGCTTGCTTGATGCAAACACTTAAAGTGAAACACTCACTCTAAGAATACAAAGATAAAAAGAGAAAAATACCTAGTGATCACACGGTTGATCTATGTGGTACAAGTTTGAGTGCTAAACACAAATACAAAGAATAGGCGTTGAGGTTCAATGAAGAGTACAAAGGATTTTTAGGTTTTGCTACTCTTTTTGGCTTGAATATGATGGTGTCTTTATGTATGAAGCCAAGGTTGTCAAAAGTTCTCTTAAAGTTAGTTCTTTGGCATTTGAAGATCCTTTTATAGTTGGAGAAGCTGGTCTGATGGCTATTGGGACGTTTATGACAGTTAAAAACAGTTTGAGGAAGATTCTAGCCGTTTTTTTGTCTTGTAGTGGCCTGGCGGATGTAGCAGACAGAGAGCACTTAGTCAACTAAAATTTTTCTCTTGGTCGACTAAGTTGGTTCTACTTCAAACACAGATTTCAGTGATCGCTTAGTCGACTAACCCCATTATCTTGGTCGACTAACTTGATTCTGTTTCTCACCAAGCTTCACCCTTTCACTTCTCCACTTTGACCTTTGTTCAACCAATGATCTTCCTTGTCATATCAGGAGACTTCCTTTATAATGATCATTCTTGTTCCTTATCCAAATCATGTATTTAAGTGCTTATGAGGAAGATTGAAATATTACTTCTTTGTAGTTGTTTTGCCCTGCACACTTAGTTAGAAATGTTAGACACAAATGACATTGGAATGTTTTATTATCATCAAAAAACTAATGGAGTCAACAAAAACTGATTTTAGTTTTTAATGTTTTAGTAGTAATTGCTTGACGAGTAACTTTATAAGATTTTAATATTGAAATAAATGGAGTACCTAATATAATGTCTTGTGCTATGTTTTTGACCATTAAAAAAGGTGTTTTGAATTTAATTCCTTGGTTACAAATTTCTGCATTAGATATTTTATAGGTAATTTTAAGTTTATCTCCATTAGTTACTTTTAGACCTTCTATTATTTTGTCATAATATTTTGTTGGTATAATTCCTTCCTTGATGCAATTTTGGTTAACACCGATATCTAACAGTGCTATAGTTTCTAATTGGAATTCATCATTAATTAAGAGTTTTATTTTTATCAAATATCTTTGAATGGATACTTCTGTAAGAACCATCATATATTTTTTTGTTTTCAAATTTTCTATTTCTAGTTTAGAAGAGCATTGATCTGTATTTTTGAAAGATTCAATTTGTTGTTTAATTAATTGTTGTTCTTGTCTGAGTTGAGAGATTTCAAATTTTATAGTTTTTATCTCTGAATTTAACTCTTCTTTTGTTATTTTTCTAGGTTTCAGTTTTTCATATTTGTCAAAGATAATACTCTTGATATTGTATATGGGTTCATGTAGTAGGTTAGTTTTATGAGATTTTTCTTTTAGTGAGTCTTTTAATTTTTGAAGATATTCTTTCTTTAATATGGGGTCTTGTATTTTCTCGATAATTTCAATCATAAGTTCTTGGTCTTTTGTTAAGACATGAATTAAGTTTTCAATTTCTATTTCTGTTGAAGATTGAGACGGTGTTTGAATTTCATCTATTTGTAAGTATTCTAAAGGGTTGTTAGACGTATCGGTATCACTTATTGATTCTAGAAGAATTTCATTTATTTTTTGTTCAATTTTTTCTCCTAATTGAAGTTGATTAATTTTCTTTTTAATTCTACAGTATTTTCAGATGCATCCTATTTTTCCACATTGGAAGCATTTTATTATCTTGTCTGTTTTGTTGGATTCCTTTTGTTTTCTCTTTATTTTTTTGTATTTTTTATATTTTGGTGTTTGATAGTATTCTTGAATTTTTTCTTATGATTTTTTTGTTTTATTGGCCTTTTGGAACAACATGGTTTTGAAAAAAATTATGGATCTTTGATATCAAATTGTTGACAGAATGATCCTAATTCTTTGGCACATTGTTTTCTTTCCTTTTTCAATTGTTTCTGGAGTATTAAATCTTGACAAATTTTTAGTCCTTCCTTTTGAGTGAAACTTATGAGTTCTCCATATGTAAGGTTTTCATAAAGTATTATACCTTTATATATTTCTGTTATTTGATTCCTACCCTTTTCTCTTAAGAGTGTGGGGAGTCCAACTAAGAATTTTCTTTCTAAAATGATTGATTATTGTCTAATCTTTACATTACTCTTGTCACGAACATATCCTTATACTATTTAAAGTCTGTTAGTTTTTTGCATTTTAAATTTGATAATAATTTTGAATTTTTGTCTCTCAAATGAGAAGGATCTCCTATGAAATGTTTAGATATTGAGAAGATGAGAGTAGTTACTGCATCTTGTACTTCTCTTCCTTGATTATCTAAAATAATATTTCCTTCAGTATCTTTTTTAACAACTTTTAATATTTCTTGCTGTTGACCTGTTGTAAGATAGTTGTCCCACCATCCTTTTAATTGTCCGGTAAAACCAACAATTAAAAGATGTGCTATAGCATGTTCTGTAATTTGACCAGTTTAGTTCTAAGTTTTGTATACATTTGAGACCATTGTCATTTGTTGAAGTATACTGAGAATATTGTATTCAGACATTCCATCTATATTCCATTCATAAATTGTATTAGCATTATATTTATTTTGAAATGTTAGTTACTCTTCAATGTTTATGTCTGGTGCAGTAATTTTGAGGTAATACAGTCTTTGAGGTTCTTTCCAAACCATTTTATTAATTTGTTGGTCTTTCTGACTCATTTGAGTAGGTTTGGGATCCTATTTGGGTATTTTTTATATTGATTTGTTACGTTGGTGTGTTAGGAATTATTCCTGAATTTTGGCTTTCTAAGGCATCAATCCTATCTTGAATTTCTTTTAAGAATTGATTTTGTTGTTCTTGATGATATCTTTTTGGTACTTCAAAGGGGAGCATTGGTTTTGAAGGTTTTGTTTGTTCTATATTAATTGGTAAGCTTTGGGTTACTTTGGGTTGGTTTTCTACAAGAGTTTCTATATTTTCTAATTGTTTTGATATAGTGTGTAAGTTCAAGTTTGTATAATTATTTTGTTCAACTATCATTTTTATGTCTTTTGTACAAACAGTTTCTCCAGACTCAAGTGCTTTCATCTTTAATAGAGTTACTCTGATTTTTACATTTTTATGTGAATATTGGACTTTTGTCAAATGAGGATGTTGTGATTCAATTTCTCCTTTGTTAGTTTGCCATTTATTGATATTTTTTGTTGCATTTATTGATTGAGGTTTGTAATAATTTTCAAACCATTCAGAAAACTCTATTAAAATTTTATGTTTGTTCATAAAAGCATAATATTGTTACAAAATTTCATTTTTTTTCTTGATCATAATTTTTGAAATAATTTTCTCTTTTTTGGTTTTTTTTCTTGAATAAAAATGTTTTCTACACCATTCTTTGTTAATTCGGAATTCTTTTTCTAACACAAATATTTCTGAATTTTGTTCATCATTTGTGTTTAGATTTGGATTAGGTGTCATTAAGGAATATGTTGGTGACATATTGGGGGTGTTTGGTGAACTATTTTGCCATCTAGTACACACAGGTTGTGGTATGTTTGAGGAATTATCTACTTCTTGTAAGTTTGTTTTATCTATTGAGGGTATTAAAGATACAAAGGCTTTAGCTGTTTGAAAGTTTATTCCTATTATGGATGGTTCTTCTCCTAAAATATTTATGCTTATGATAGAGGCTATTGTATGTTCAGTATCATAAGATTGCCTAGAGGGTACTTTTGGAGGTCCATTGAAAACAAGTTCTACCGAACCATCTCTGTATTCTGCTACATGATTTATTTATGTATTTTGGATAATGATAGGGTTTGTAGCTCCTTCTATTTTCCATCTATTTGGAAGTTGTATCTCATGCCATTGAATGGTCTTGGGTATAACTATATGGGACTTAGTCCTATATGTTTGTATTAATAACATTTCTCTTTTTGGGCTATGGATTAAAGCCTTTGTATTTATTACAGAGTACATTGCTTTATAATACAATTTGTAAACTACAGTTAATGGTTCAGATCTTGGCATCATTTTATAATTATGTGTCTGAATTTGTAAAGTCAAAGAATTTAGAATATTTCTATCTTTTAATGAAACCATAAAGTTTGGGAAACAGTTGAAATGAATTGGTCCTTTACAGAGACTTGTTTCTACGGTTCCTCACAAGGAATCATTAAAATGTAAATGTCTTTTGTCTCTTAATACTACGAGGATTGAAGTATCTAATCCTTCTTTGGTAAGCGGTTTAGCACATACTTGGACTAATCCAAAGTGAACATAATTATATTTTTTATTTTTAAGTTTTTGAATTGTATCTTGATCCAAAAGTTGGATATTTTCATACTGGTTTTAGATAAGTATACCTTTTTCTTTTGTTTCAGATAAATATACCTTTTTCTTTTCTTTTGATTAAATATCCACAAAAAGAATTCTGATGCAGAGCATGGAATGTTGAGGATTTGTAAATTTGGTTTTTGTGGACTCTTGGAATTTCCCAATTATCTATTTCTTGAATAATATTTTCATAATGAATATTTTCTTAGTTGATACTTTGGGTTTGGTTGGAGTTTGAACTGGAACAAGAAGTAGTTCTTAAAAATTGAAGCATTTTGTATTTATCAATTGTTTTCCTGCACAAGAGGGGTTTCTACTGCTTAGTTGATAATATATTTCTTTTGCCTATAAGGGAAAAATAATGTCCTAACACACCTAACCAATGGCTCAACAAACAAGTTTCTCAAGGACTTAGCAGAATTAATATAGTATCATAAAATTAATTAAAATCAGAACTCAGATAACAAATTGAAAATAACAAAACACTTGAATTTTAAAGAAAATACCTCTGTCTCGGTCTAGCTCTAATACCAAAACCTCCAAGGATCGACATCATACTTAATTAAACTATTATAAATAGTTATAATAGTCATAATATTATAAATAGTTATAATATTAAGGCTTTTAATAAAAAACCAAATTTGGTTTTAACCTAGGTATAAAAAACTCACGTTTCAACCATTCTTCATGAGAGTTGAACACTCACTAAACCTAATTCACTCTAGCCGCCCCTTGATAGGAAAATTTGGAAAAGCACTATTTTTTTTAGATTCGGCCTAGAGTGAAAGAGATAGTGAGTGAAAAGGACAATTGGTTGTCCACATTGCTAACACATTGATGTGATTGAGAGACTTCTTCCTTAAGAAGGATCCATTGTAACCATGTGTGCAACCATTGGAGGTCAAGCAATTGAGCGGCTCAAGTTTTCCTTTTGATTTTAGTTTTATCCATTAATTTCACTGTATGTGTGATTTAATCACACTCTCATGTTGTTATCTTTCATCTCAAATCATTGCCATTGGATATGTCAAGCATACACCTAGTGTTTCAAGTGTCTATGCTTTGGAAGTATAATCCAAAACCTTCACATGTAATTTATCACGAAACAATGCAATTGAGGAATGATTTGACATATGAGGACTAGGTTGTGGACATTTTGGATAAACGAGTTAAAAGGCTTTACTCTAAGGATTGCCTTGATAAAGGTATGATGGTGTGATCAGACTAGTGAGAAGGTGACATGGGAGTTTGAGGAAGAACTAAGTACCCACATCTCTTTGAGACATAAAGGTATGTTATCTATTCTTGGTTTAAATTTAGGGATCGAAGTGGGCAGAATGTGAAAACCTGAATTTTTATCTGATTAATTAATTAGAAAACCATCTTGGTAAACGGGAAATTGGTTGGTAAGCTCATAAAATAAATTTTACCAAACCGATTGCTTGAAAATTCACCCGTTTAACTTGCTAAAATAAAAAAAGAAAAAGTGCATGGAGGACTAAACTGCTAGAACAAAAAATAAAATAAAATAAAGGAGATAATAAAAAAGATGAGGGATAAAATGAAAGCACTATTGGTGGCTTCCAATATTTAACTTTCACCAAATCAAATATTTCCTTTAATGTTAATAATGTATCTCAATTTATGCATTCTTCTTCAAAATATCAATTCCAACTTGTGAAAAGAATCTTGCGTTATGTTAAAAAGACCATCTCATTTGGTATTAATCTTTTTCTCATAATCCTTTAATACTTTATACTTACTTTGATTAGATTTCTATTTACTCAATGGTCTACCACAAGCTATTGTGCTTTTCTTAGTGGCAACTGTATTTCTTGAAGTTCAAAGAAACAATCTATTGTTGTGAGATCTAATGCAAAAGTAGAGCATCATGCATTAATTTCCTCTATTGTCGAGCTTACATGAATATTTTATGTCCTTTTGTGACCTTGGCCTCTGCATGGACAAACCACCACTTTTTCTCTGTGATAATTAGTCAACCTTTCATTTTACCATCAATCATATCTTCCACGCGTGAACAAAGTGTATTGAAATTAACTATCACTTTTGTTTGCAAAAATATGACTTTAGGCTCTTTTGTCATTTAATTTGTTCCTTCAACTCATCAAATAGCCGACATCTTCATAAAAGCTTTACCTCAAACACCTTCAAAGGTTTTCATATCAAACTTGGTCTATGGGATATTCCTATGACCAAATTAAGGAAGAGTGTTGAAGTAAATCACTCCTCATCACAAGATAACCCATTATAGAAATATAAAGATAAATGTAGCACTATAGGTACAAACAACAACCAACAACTGTAACTCAGTAAATAATCACCTTTATAGATTTGTACAATATTTGTCCCTATAATCACTCACTTTACCATTGGAAAACTTTCCAATATGATAAACTATGTACTTTATCAAAGCAGAGAGCATCTTTGCATAAAAAACATAAAAGTAAGATATTAATTCTTATATTTTGCACTTTTTATCTTTTTTCTTATCTTTCTATTGATTTTTTCTACATCTATGTGATTAAAAATCTACAAAATTGTAGATGATATTTAGAGAAAATGATTCTTGATGAATTAGTCTTGCCTCAAATATTAAACTTCATATGCTTACTAGGTAAATACATCAGTAACAAACTCCTTGTCAAAATTAAATAATAATGTTAATCAAAGAAGAAGAAAAAGAAAGTTTTAAACTAGAATGGGGTTGTAGAATTCTCTAATTAATAGATGAAAATGGTGTCAGTTGGACAAATGGTGGTTACCTTTCTACTAGCCTTAAAGGATTGTTTAGCTTAAAATAAAAGTTAAAAAGACTTATTTGAACGCAATAAAAAGTATAGGGCTTGTTTACTTACTTCCGTATAGTTCAAGGACTCCTTTAGGTATTATGCCAAAATTCTACTAAGCCATTTGTACAATGTTACAATGTATAGGTTTGAGAACTCAATTACTTGATGATAGGAAAGTTGCCACTAATCTTTTTTACTAGATGTGATTGGACACTCAATTGAATTTATCATTTTTAATAGAAGTCTTATGCTTAACCTCATTAAAAAAGATAAGTTCAAGTGTATGGAATAGAATTAAGGTTTGGAAGCATGATTGCATGCAAGAAAAGTATTAACGCTCCCATGACCCTTATTCGAAGAAAAAATACCAATTAATCGTGTTTAATCTTTTTCTAGTTATAAGTAGTGTAAGTATCATTCTTACTTTTTGCAAGTCCAAAATTCAACCAAACTTGGGATTTTATGCCACTTGAGGTAAATTTGAAGTCACTGTCTCTTTTTTTGCAATTGGAACCAAAAGTTGGTTATAGGTATCAAGGTCACAAGTCTTATTATTATAAAAAAAAAAATTGATTTGGAGATCTGAGTATGAAGTAAAGAAGGAATAAAAACTTTCAACCTTTTAGAATATACCTAGCTTTTACTATTTTACTTTGAATTAATTCGATCGTGGATCAAAATCAAAGAGCACACCTCTCACTTATGTATCATGCAAAAGTTATAATACATTATATTTTACTAAAAAGGAATGAGGTTTTAGAATTCTCTAATTAATTAAGAGATGAAAATGGTGTCAATGGGACTAACAATGATTACCTTTTCGTTAGTCTTAAAGGTTTGTTTGCTTTAAAATAAAAATTAAAAGGCTCATTTGAATGCAATAAAAAATGTGGAGTTTATTTGAATACTCGTGTATAGTTCAAAGGCTCTTTTAGGTATTTTGCCAAAATTTTACTTAGCCATTGGTGCAATGTTACAATGTGTAGGTTTGAGAACTCAATTGCCAGACAAATGAGAAGTTTCCACCAATCCTTTTTTCTAAGTGTGATTGGACACCTAATTGAATCTATCATTTTCTTAAAAAAAATTCTTTGCTTAACTTCTTTAATAAAGATAAATACTAGCCCGAGATACAGAATTAAGATTTAGGAGTATGGTTACATACAAGAAAAATATTAACACTTTCACAATGTCTAATTAAAGAACAATACTGATTAATTTTGTTTTATCTTTTTCTAGGTATAAGCAGCACGAGTATCATTCTTAACTCTTGTGAGTCCATACTTCAACTAACCTTGGGATTTTATGTCATTTAAGGTAATTTTGAAGTCAACATCCCTATTTTTACAATTGGAACTAAAAGCTAATTATCAAGGTCACAAATCTTGTCATTATCAAAAAATTTGGTTAGGAGATTTGAGTATGAAGTAAATAAGGAATCAAAACTTTTAACCTTTAGAATAAACTTAGCTTTTGCTATTTTACTTTGAATTGATTTAATCAAGCATCAAAATCAAAGAACACAGCTCACATTTGCGTATTGTGTGAAAGTTATAATATATTTTATTTTACCAAAAGATTTAAAGAACACAGCTCACATTTGTGTATTGTGTGAAAGTTATAATATATTTTATTTTACCAAAAGATTTATATTAATATGTTATAACTAAAAAAAAATGCATCTTTTGAGAAAGTTCACTTACATATTATAAAATTCCTATATAAGTTGTAGAATTAAATTAAATATCTTACTTTTATTGACAAGGAAAAAAAGAATATTAAAAATAGTCTAAAAAATGAAAATAATCAATTACTCCATCTATCCATTTCAAATGGAATCCCTATCTTATTATTTTAAAATAGAGTCTAAATACTATGTGTCACCCAAAAGAGGTCACGATGTGACCAAATCTAAAAGCACCTTTGGTATTTGGTTTTTCTTTTATATATGTTATAGATTTCGAATTAATGTCTACTTTCTAAAAGTAAAATAACACTTTTTCAATATCACAATTCATTCAAGTACTAATTTTTTATGGACACTCGAACTTTATGTCACATAAAGAGTAGAATTTATAAAATAAGCAACAAAATATCTCATTCTTAAAACTTATATGTCATTTAAAAAGTTGATATTTAATTTAAAACAAAAAAAAGTAGAAAATATTGATTTCAATGTTTAACTTTTGTTTTTTGTTTTTGTCATTCCATCAAACAATTTAATTCGAAAGAAACAAATTTTTTAAAAGGAAAATATATTGCAACAACTGAGATATTCCACAATTGACATGAAACCTACCAAAATGTCAAGCTCAAACTCAACTTGATGTATCCATTTACATGATTTTTTAATAAGACAATAATTTTTTTATATTAACATGTTAACCTTTTTAAAAATAATTTAAAATTAAAGTTAGATAAAAATATATTTTTTATTAATAACATAATATATGTGAAGTACCTGATCATTTGACTCATTGATTGGTACATTATCTTTCTACTTAAAGTGCATAATTCGAATTCGCCTTCCCTCAATTATAAAAAAAAAAAAACTATAATATATGTGAATTTAGATTATACCAGATGTGGTCTAAAAATCTAATCCCAAGCCATGCCCGAGCCCAACCCAAGACAAATTTGATTGCTTGTATTTTAAGTCAGTAATTGTTGATTATATTGATTTCTTGGTCAAAGCCGAATCAGACTCAAAATTAAAGAAAATCGAAATTATAAATATTTAAAAAAATTTATTAATATTATCAGAAAATAAGGAAGAAAAAAACAGGACAAACGAGACAAAAATCAGAATACTAAAAAATTATATATATATATATATTCTTAATTTTTCTTTTTTTCCTCCTCATCCTTCTCCTTTTTACACTAAAAAGTTCTAAAATGTTTTCTTTTTAAATAGTCGAGATATCTATTTTTTTGGTATTAAAATGAAAAATGTACTTTCAAATAAATGTAAATTCAACATTTGTCTAAATCATCTTTTAATATAATTTTCCTTTATTTTGTTTCTCAGATAAAGTCCAGTGCTGAAAGCAGTAGCGATGCTGGAGTACTCTTTGACTAATGTGACGCCTGAGTAAATCGCAGAACTTGGCACTCGCGAAACTAGTTCGCGCGATTACTGTCGATGGATCTTTCTTATCTCTTATATAAGTTAAAAATGCGAAGGAGAATGCCCAACTGTTTCTCGCCGGCAACAAAGGCTTTGATTCCTTGGAATCGGTAAGGCAAAGATTTTCCTTCCTCTTCGTAGAATCAGCTTCTTTTATTTAAAAAATATGGTTTCTTCATGGGAATGTTTTGTTTTCAATTACGGGGTTTTAGGAACCCTAGGAACTGCTTACATTGATTTCGAATTGCCTATCTCTTTTCTAATATATGCTGTTTTTTTATCTCTCTTTTTTCAGCTTTTTAGGGCCTTTAACCTTTGAATTTGCAAAGATAACATGGAGGATTCCACCGGACCGATAAAGCATAGCGAAAAAGATCGGAAGCATCGACGGGATGTAAATGTAAATATACACTCTCTCTTTCTAGTTTCTCCTGTATTATCTTTTCCTTTTCAATAATTTACTTTATTTTCCCTATACCAACGGTTTATCCATTGGCTACTTTCTATATTTAGCAATGTGTGGACTGACTGGAAGAATATTTCCAGATTGTCACGGGAATTGAGCTTCCAAAGGTATTTGATCGTTCTTCGCTGAGATTCCGAGCATCCTTATGCTTTTGTTATTTTGATTTTGATCATTCGTCTTTTTTATTCTTTACTTTTATTTTTTTAAAATAGCAAAAACGTCAACCAATCATAATTTCTCTTTTTCAATTGAACAAAGGGTGGTTGGGAAAAAGTGATAAAATTAGTATGGAGTGAGATTTTTGAGGCCAGAAAACTGGAAAAGCAAGTGAGAGTCTCAATGAAACTGGAAGAATCTGCTGCAAAAGCAGGACAATTAGTAAAGAGTGTGCGGACTGATGTGGAAAAATTAAAAGTTAAATTGGCTGCGTTGGAATCCTTGATGCAACCGCTGCAGCAACAGATTCTAAATCAAGATTATCCACAACAAGGTGTTTGCTCAGAAGTCATAGAAGGTCAAGGTTTGGAAGAAGGGACAACAAAAGCATCCTTGCAACTGCCAGAATATGCTGCAAACTTTGAACAAATGGTAAAGAGCCAAACTTTTGTTGCAAAAGCAGAGCGGGAATTGGAAGAGTTAGATTTGTCCATACAGCCACTGCTACAGTATCTTCTAAACCAAGATTATCCCAACTGTCACAAACATGGAGTTTGCTCAGAAGTTGTTTCTGCTCCTCCTGACTCTATCCAAAGTAGAACAAATGCTGACGATCAGAAGGTAAGTGTTTTTGAGGAGCTAATATTGGATTTTGCATAAGCCGAATTAGGTACAATTTTTTTTTTCTAGTAAATAGATAACCATGGGATTTCATTGTGGTTGTATTGATTTTCATATGGTTTCTCAATTAATTTAGTCTCAATTATTTGGATACAAGATTTGGTGTTCATTGAATCGAGAATTGAAAGACTCTCTGACTATTTTGCTTCCTATTTCTATTATCAACTATAATTGTATGTTTCCTGATGAAAAAAGCAGTCAATCAATCTCTTGGTTTGGTTGATTTAGGCAACAGAGAAGATGACAACAACAACATTTGAACATTTTGAATTCAGATTTAGTTTGTATGTTGCAGACAAGAATTATGCATTAAAGGATAAATCATTGGTTTCAAAGCTACTAAAAGTGTTTCTAATCCTAATATTCTCACAATCTTCGTCTTCTGGAAATAAACTTTAACTGCAAGATAGTTAATATTTAATAATTAGTGTTTCAAAATGTTTGGCTTATGTTGTCTCCGCATCTGAAGTTTGTTTTTGTTGTCTATATCTTTTTTCTGCATGTGTCACTGTAAAAAAATTAACAGAAGATATATTTTCTTTGTATCACCCAACATTAAAAGATAAATTATTTCATTTTCCTTAATATATTCCTTTTTTTTCAAATTTTCCATGTACCAAATAAAGCTTAATAGATTTAAACCTTGCTATATTTTTATTTCAATGGATCTAATCATCATTTGCTACATGCTCTCTTGCTTTGGTTTTCCTTTTCTGGGTCAGTTGCAGTGTTAATTATGTGGATCTGCCATTGAATCAGCTTGTTTTAATTAAACAATGTCATGTCTGATTATTGTCTTCACAGAAAGATCTATTATGGGGTTATTTTCATGGGATGCTTTGTTAAAATTGTTTCCATCTTCTCAATCTGTATATTGAGTTGTCAACTAACCTTTTAGTGTTTACCTCTGCAATTTATTGCGGTTAATTGGTGGAGAGGGATTCCATGAACTGCTTACCTTTTTCTCCAAACTGATCTGACAGCTGATGATTTCCTTTTTCACAGTTTCTCTTATATATTGTTCTTTCCTTCTTTTTTTGCAGTTTTTTGGGCATACTGTAAATACGGAGTTTTCAGTGCTACAGGATGTGAAGGTCCCAAACCAGTGTTCAGTTGAAAACCAATTCTTAATTAGGCATTTTATTTTTGCTTTGTTCAGATATGACCTCAACCTATTTGGTCTTTTGTCTTAGGTATTATAAGTAGTTACTTTTCCCTGTCTTTGCCCAAGGGTTCGGCATGCACAAAGACAATTTAGAGATAAAAATATAGCTGGAATATAAGTGGATAGGGAATGGGTACTGGAAATGGAATAGGAAAAAATAGTGCCAACACAAACACAGAAAGAGGATAAATTAAGTATCCTGCAGATGTGTGCTTTGGTGCTTTGTTGATGAAGAGGGCAACAACTTTTATGTATAAGACACTTATTTTAGCTTGAATGCTATGTTTAATGCCTACTTGAAGTTCAAAATCAGATTCTTATTCTTGTAATTTGCTTGAATGTTAGTTTTGCTTGTTGATGTTTATATATAATTTTTGAGCCCTGACCTTACTTAAATGAAGCTTGTTTTCATGTTTGTGTGATTTGTTTGCTGCAATTTGTCATCAAAATGGTGTTGAAATGTTGTGAGTTTGGTGGGAAATGAAGACTCAACTGCCATTTTGTTTGATGAAGTTTTGGTTTATGCATGATGAATCTCTGATAAAATTCTTTTTAGGCTCATCCTCCTCCCAAGCAGATCCAAATGACAAACCTCAAGAAATCAAACCAAAAACCCTGAATGGTCAACATTTGATGAGGAAAAAGGTAAAGAAATCTTTCTCTTTCTCCCAGATTGTTTTTCCTTTACTTCATTAACTTTTCTTTATTGGTTGCTCTCTGTATGTAGCAAGGGCAAATAGCATTGAAAGTGTTTTTCTTTATGTATACGGCAATTGTCCTTCTGAAGGTAGGTTTTCATTCTTCCTCTCTTATTTCTTGTTTTCTTAATTTCTCTTTTTAAAAGTTTTAACCTTTACTTTTTATTGTGCAAACAAAGACATGGAATAAAGCAAAAGAAGTAGTAGAAAAAAAGAAAAATGATGCCGAAAGAGAAAGAGAGAAATTGAAAGACATGACAGGGCCTCCAGAAAGTGCTGCAACAGTCAAGACTACATGGGCTGCTATTGAAGAAGCAAAAATGCTAGTGAATTACTGCAAAAACCTCTTACAACTGGTGGGACAAAAGTTTCAAAACCAAGTTTATCCTGACTGTCACAAACAACGTGGAGTTATCTCAGAAGCGTCAGGGTTCAACTACCAAGTTCCTGCTGGCTCTATTCAAAATGAACAAAGTTATAGGATTTACGAACAGAAGGTAAGTGTTTTTGAGGAGCTAGTGTTGTCTTTTATATTAGCTGAACGTTCAAAATCATGATTCTTGTCTACTATTTTTTTTTACCATACTTTATCATTATAGGGAATAATGCAAAAATTAACTTGATTGAACCTTCATTCATGACATAGATACTTTCAACCAATTAAATTGACTCTTCTCATTTATTTCACAAGCGTATCTAGTTATAGTGAACTAATTACTCCTTCATGCTCTTTGATGTATAATCTAATATTTTATTTGGTATGTATAAAGCCCACTGAGTTTTAGAAGGCAAATGCATAGAAGACACTTTATCTTTATGCCCTATTGGCTTCAATGAAGATTTCTCCTTTGTGTATTGATCTGCCACAATATTATTCTAGAACTGTTATGTGATTGTTTTTTTCAACCTATCCTTTCAGTGCAATGATATGGTACTTGGAGACTTTCTGCCAGAGTCTGGGCAGATGCTTGGTAAGTGACTTTGTACTCTTAGTGATTGATTAATGGGTGTGCATTTATTGAGACATTGAAGATGATTTTTTGAGTATTTCATTTGTAGATATAAATCTGTCAAAAGAAATGGAAGCAACATCTTATGTGGTGTCTGTATTTCTGATAACTATTGATTTGTTAGTAAATGAAGCATAGTTTTAAGTTGGTTTACAACTTAAATTTAAAGTCTAAAGTTTAGTTGTCTTTAACATCTTATATGGGATTTGTATTTCTGATAACTATTGATTTGTTAGTAAATAAATCATAGCCTTAAATTGGTGTACAACTTAAATTAAAGTCTAAAGTGTAGTATGGTCTTTTATGCGATGGCCTAGTTTGAATTTTGACTTGATAGGTTTACAAACAAGTTGTTATGTTAGTGAAAAAAGAAATCCATTATTGGGTCTTTTAATATCTCAACCTTTTAATGTTAAAATTTGTTTAGTTCAACATATTGACTTGTATTTTTGGCTAATAAGGAACATATAACTACTATTGATTCTACACATTGAAGATGCATCGAATGCACATATTCAGGTGAAAATAACATTCCCAACTAAATTTAAATATGTTAGCATTGGCAAGGAAGTTTATGGCATAAGGGAGTTATGTTTTTATTCCTTTTTGAAAAACTCTGAACTCATTAAGTCACGACTCACTGCCCTGAATGTTTACATGATACTATCTGTTCTGGATGCTGCACTTTTAGAGTCATGGAAAGCTACCGGCTGCAGCAATGGCACCAATTCCTTTGTGGCACCTGAAGCAGATGTGAATTTGTCATCAATAGGCAACTTCCAAGGCTGCAGGGACCTTGGGGATAATGAAAGTTTGGTTATGGAGATAAAGGAACTGTTCCCTCAGATTGCAGATGATGGCTTCATAGAAGTGCTCCTTGAGATGGCAAAAAGCATTCCGCAGAGACTCGAGCCAAAGGACAGCAACCAAGAATTGGAATCTATGGATATGTGGGTTTTACAGCTGGAGGAGAAAGTGGATAAAACCTGTCAGGAGGTAGGGGCTCTCGGGCAAAACAAGTCAAAGTTCTATCAACGTACGAAGGTGCAGACCAAGGGGAAGAGAAAGCGCTCTGGTTGATTTTCTTACCTTTTTTCAATTAAGAATTACAAGAAGTGGAAGTATTTTTAGACTTATAATCGGGACTTCTAATGTGTATTTTACAATCAGCTGTACTGATCCTTACGTAACTTGTTGGTGTTAGGTGGTTATGTGTATGTTTGGTTTTTATGCATGCATAAATAAATTTGAACGTGTTGATTGGCAAATTTTTGGAGTACCTCTCCTTTCTTTTTTACATGAACAAATTCATGGCTAGATTCGGATTTTAGAGTATTTTTCATGAATGTTGCTAATTGATGGTGCTGAGTATGGACTGCTGAGAACTTGCGTGGTCAAAGCATTCTCATTTGTAATTGCTTTAACAGAAAACCATATATCTGGACCTCCTACTCTTTTAAGAGAAGGAAGAGAACCAAATGCAAGAAATGGATAATGTAACTGTTAGAGTGGTTTGAAACTCAGAGATAGCAATTATTATGTGCAGTGAAAAATAAAAATTTAAATGTATCATGCCTTGTTGCCATTCATAGATCATTTTGGTGGTTTTAATGCAAACAAAACTAGAAAAGAAGTAATCAGAAAAATAACATTATCTTTACCAAGTGATATGGTTATCACGATAGTACCTCTTCCTTGTCTAACCCATGAACACCACAAAGAGGGCAAAGAAACTGAGCATTCAAATGCTTGGCCTCCAACGGTTACACACATGGTTGTACTTGAACCTTCACAAGGAGGGAGCTTTTACAATTATGCATTTTTGCTAGCAAGGTGGGCAACAACTTGTCTTCTCCACACAATCACATTCCTCCTAACCGAATCACAAATTAGAAAAACTATTTTTCAAGTCATCCAAGAAAGTGTGCGGTTAGGCTTTCTTGTTAGTTTTCTAAAAACATAAAAACCTAACTTGTGTGTTCCATTGTATTATGAGTAGTAGTTGAAAAGTGATATTTCTATATAGGTTAATTAACTTCTTAAATCGCAAATAAGGCCTCAATATAGTAACCCCTTATAATTTTAACCCAACACTTAATTAAACCTTTTTAATTAAGCCATTGTAAATTAAAATTAAATTAAATTTACTTTATTTGTTTGCAATGAAGGCTTTAATATTATAACCAATTATAATATTGGCTTCATACTTAATTAAACTATTTTAATTAAGTTTTTAGAAGTTAAAAACCTAGTGTATGATTTAAGTCCAACTTAAATCATTATTTCAATTAAGTCTTTAGAAGTTAAAAACCTAGTGTATGATTTAAGTCTAACTTAAATCATCACACTCCTAATTAAATTCATAATGCAACTTATTGTGTGTGACCCATTCAGTTCCTAACATATTGACAATGAAATTGAATTATAATTTTTATTAAATTAATTAATTCAATTCTATAGATCAAGATTGGTATCTAGGAATGCATCATGACCACCCAATTGTTAGAAAAGTCAAAGGGTTCCTTAACAATCTTTCAGTGTATAGTCTATCAATGTAAAGTATTCCCTCATAATATATCTCAAAAATGATAAGAGCATGGTGCAATGTCTACTTTTATTGATCTCCATATTTGTTCTTGAAGTTAGATCATTAGTTTTATAGAGACTTATGAAACTCTTTTTCATAATTTCTAAGTCACCTTGGCCACAAACTTCAACAAGCTAATATCAACCAAGAACTATTATGATATGTCTCCTAAATCAATTGGGTTGATGATTCTTTTCTTAACCACTCATTTGCCTTCACATGCTTTATGCTATACCCAAAATTATCCCGTTTTGACATTCTTGGTTAGGCACCTGTAGGGATGAAATCAAAACATAACCCTCTACACATAAGACAACCTGGTGTCTCAAGTCTAGGGAGTATTTACACAATTGACACATGAGAAGTATTGCATAGACACTTGAGGTAAATGCCAAATGCACTTCTCATGGCAAGTCATGCTTAGTGAACTCACTCTGCTAGGTAAACACCTACAATCTAGCTCCAAGTATCTCTATACTTTAACCTATGAGATATGTTTCTTACTTCCCAAATAAGAAACATAAAATGTACTAGTCTCTTGATATCATTGATGTCCAATTTCAATGATACATTGACTAGGAACTTTTAGAGATTATACTTTGATGCATATGGATCTCATAACTACAATCCATTATAGTTCCCCTCCAAGGCATATTAATCTCATGGGCTTCATCTAATTAGACTTATAACCCATTACAATTAACGTCTTATTTATGAAGGAAAACCTCTAATCATTCAACATGAATGATATTGTTACATGATTGAAATCAAGTTTTAACCAATCCTAATTGGCTACAGGGCTTATCATAACAATAGCAGTTGCTAGTAATTAGGTGTCAATCACTATATGCACATGGTTTCACTGGGTATAGCCTCACTTTGTTAAAGGTACATAATAATAAGGTTTGGTGAGGACCATGACCTTTTATATAAACTGTAAGGATGTATTGTATTATAACAAAGTTGGGTGATCATGACCCTCCTAAAGCTTCTGAACCTATTACATTTTCATTACCTTTGGAAAAATGCACTAGAAAATCGCACATGGTATGCATATTTCTCTTTTCTTTGGCCAACACCATAATTTATATTCCATATGAGCATACAAAGTTAAAGTTTCTCCATACTTTATGACAATTTAGTTGATTTCTTGTTTACATGAATTTGATTGATTTCCTACTTCCAACTCCAAACTTAAATGTTTGCTATTTTGACAGATTGGCCTAGATGAGAGGAAATCGTTGCAAAAGTTGTTCATATATACTTCTTGTTCTAAATGTTGAAACAGGTCAATCTTTTATCTGACTAACTCTTTGTTTGTTTGTTTTTTTTTTTTGGCATAATGCTCAAATAACCTCTAAACTATTAAAAAAAAATTCAAGTAAACTCTTATTCTTTTATTGCATTTAATCAAACTCCAATTCTTTTATTTTTGATCAAATAAGTCCTTATGACTAACGATTGACTAATTGCTATTAGTTAAAATGCCACTTGTCATTTTATATCTATATGACATTTACATGACATTAATGTAGAGGGTGAAAAATGCCACATTGTCATGTTATCATACCAAATTAGCATATCATGTCATCATCAATTATGATATGTTCCCATGTCACATCATCATCAATTATGATATGTTAACATGTCATATCAGTACTACATAGCATAAAATAACAAATGGCATTTTGACTAAAGTAATTATTAGTCATAAGGTTTTATTTGATTTAAAATAAAAGTATAATGGCTTATTTAGTTGAAAATAAAAGTACAATAACTTGATTGAATGCAATAACAGTATAAAGTTTTATTTGAATTTTTTGAATAGTTTGGGAGCTTTTTTTGGATATTATACCTTTTTTTATTTGCTAGCAGAGGTATTTTTAATTCAATCCTCAATATCTCATTTTTATTTATCCAAATTTGATTTTGGTGACATCCTCAACTTTTATTTATAATGAGTGGCTTTCCTAACCCTATTGTTACCTAGATGACCATAATCCTTTTAACATGTGAATATAAGATTTTATATGTTTTTATTGTCTGTTGAAATTAGAGCTTCGAACTCTGGATGTTTGGTTTAGAAAACATTAACATTTCTTGTTGATGAGCTCATTGTTATTGTTTGTTCTCTTTGATGTTCTGTTGTCATTTTTCCTATTGGATTGTTCTGTTAGTCTCTTCGTTGCCAACTACTTATTTGTTTTTTGTTTTGATCTCTACTATTGGATCCATGCTAGTTTTTCCTATGATCTATTTATCTTGGGTTTTGCTAAGCCATGTTCTACATCCTTTACTTGTTTGATGGTTCTCTTTTTTTGGTTAGCTATTTCTTTGGTCTTTTATCGACACCTATTGCTGGTGGATGGAATGGCTTGTGTTCTTTTTTGTTGTTTCTTTTATGTTTAGTCTGATTTTCTTTTCTTAATTATGTTTTGTTTTGTCTTGCATCTTGTCTTATCTTCCAAGAGTTGTATCATGTTTTCATGTTGTTTGTTATAAAGGGTGCCCTATTTTTTGCCTGGTATGTTGCTTGGTTGTTGCTCTTAGCTTTCCAAATTCTATTTTGTTTTGTTCATTAGTCCTTATTGCCAGTTGATAATGAATTCTATTTTTCAAAAAAAAAAAACATTTTAGTTATAATTTTGAATTTTTGGATTGTATTGTTAAAAAAAATCCCCATTTCCATATTTGTATTTTTAAAGTGTGGATGCTATGCTTTTGTGATTTGTTTTTTTTTTCTTTTGGATATTAATGGTTTCTTTGAATGTTGTAGTAGAAATATGGGAAAAAATGAATAGTCAAATTAGTGAAATAAAAGGTAAAATTAGTATAAAATATGTCATGCCATTTAATAAATGAAAACTCTAACAATAAGCTAACGGTAATACCTATATGTCCTATGATATCTAAACTTTTGGGGCGAAGTGTCCATTTTTATTAATAATAGACTTAGATTGAATTATGCCTAAACTTTTGAGGGTTATGAGTAATTTATCCAAAAAATTATTATATTTTTTATTTTTTATTTCATTTATATTTTTTTAACATTTTCCTTTTTTTTCCTTGTTCCTTTTTTTCTTTCCTCCACGATCAGTTGCCAACAATGGAAAGTGACTGATGGTGAGTTGTAGATGATGCAAGTGTCACACCAAATGTTTCAAAAGAAAAGTAGACAAGGTGTTTCAATCCCATATTGACTAGGTAAAGTAGTTCATTTGAGGGTTATAAGCAGTGGCATTGCACACCCCATCATGTTGATGTTTTGCGTAGAGTGTAATGGTCCCATGATAAGTGGTATTAGAGCAAACTTGACCTTGACTCAATTCACACCAACCACTTTCGTAAAAGGCAAGCAAGGTGGCTGACAA
Source organism: Theobroma grandiflorum (assembly GCA_036013995.1). Lineage (NCBI taxonomy): Eukaryota > Viridiplantae > Streptophyta > Magnoliopsida > Malvales > Malvaceae > Theobroma > Theobroma grandiflorum. The sequence goes on from CP142126.1 coordinate 16,597,023, forward strand.
CAACGAGGGTGTCATTGAATTAGGTGGAAGAGAATTTCACATCAACCATATTGGGTGGAGGAGAATGTCACATCAAGCAGCTAAGGGAGTTATTAAGAGGCTTATAAGTGATGGCACTGCAAACCCCATCAAGTTAACCTTTGAAGAGAGGGTAATTACCTTATAATATAAGGACATAGGTTGTCATTAGATCACTAATTTGGGACTTCTAGCGAGAACAATAGTTTATTATCTATAAAACATTATTAATTGTAATTTCTTCAATTTCATTGTAAAGTTCTTGAAAATATTTCATTTTTTACACCTTTTCATTTGAATTTTTATATTCAGCAACTAAAGGAAGTGAAGTTGATTCTTCAACTATCTCTTGATCTTCCTTTTAAGATATCGAATAGGTTTTTTCTTATTGTGCCTCCTAATTCCCTATACTTTCATCATCAAATTCAACATATTGACTGTTAGTGCGATAAGCTCAATGTGAATAATTCCAAGAGAAGGATAAATCGAACTATTTTTACAATTTTGAAGATTTTTTTTCAATTTTGAGAAAATAGAATTCTTTTAAGCTAAATCCCCAGTTTGAAAATAAGCAAGACAATTGATCTCTTGTAAAGTGAGAGAGGTCGGAAATAGAAATGAAATTAAAGGAGTAAAAAAGGAAGAAAAATCAATACATTAATTTTATAAAGGTTTAGCCTTTTTGCCTACATCTTCTCCCTTAGATTCACTAAGGAATTTAAAATCCACTATTGAAATATAGTTCAATACAATGCCTTTTGTGGATTAAGCATAACCTTTTAATACAATGCCTTTTATTGTTCAAGCGCAACCACTTTACCTTTTATCTTGATTAAGGTATAATCACTCCATTTCTATCTTTTCAAGTGGTTAAGGTATAATCACTCAAGCGAATACAATAAGAAATGAAAGTGCAGCAGGATGCCTTTTAAAGGCTAAATAGTAGATTGAGTACAATGCTTGGTGAAAAAGAAGATAAGCAATAAAAGCTCTATAAATGGTACAATAGAAGACTTAAATGTAAAAAAAGGAGTACAAAGAATATTGAATGATTTTAGATGAATTCTTTTCTTGAAGTTGTGTTTCAAAGTCTTCCAAGCTTTGTAAATGCTATAAGAGCTTGTATTTATAATTGCTAAAGCTTCAAGAGTGGTTGAAGGTACATTAAATGTGAAAATAGCCATTTTTCTCTTCATTCTACATTTTTTTTTAGGCTGGAACATCACGCAAGGCCCAGCTACCTTGTAAAAATTTTATTAATACTCATGAAATTTAAATATACAAGGGAGGTGGATATAATCCTAACCTCCAAAATTACACGAGCTTGAGAAAGATGACAGAGAGTATCTAAAATTTTGAACTTTGGCTGTAATTTTTTATTTTTGATTCTTCTTTGGATCGCAGCACTGGAAATACCTCTTAAATTCCAAGAAAATAAACTAATCATGATTGGGTTCTTGCTAAATAAATCATCGAGATGGAGTCTTCATCCGAATCCCAATCATTTTCCCCTATGTCCACTGCTTCTTCTGATGTTAAATTGAGAAATCTACCGATTGAAGCTTCAGTATCTGAATGTCTCCTACATCGCTCTCGTGGATGGACTTCTATCTTTGTGAAGTTAGTTTCTGAAGGTGGAGGAAAAAAACTCTCTACCCTCAGGCTAGAGGGGACATCACTAAGTTCTTTGTTATACCCACATTTACTTGAGGCAGACTGCTGGGTTGGGGGGTTGTTTTCTTGGTTTTTCATGCTTTCATGTGAACATGACGTTGATGAGATAACCCAATTGGTCTGACTTGTACTCTGTCCTCCCATTGGGCTGTGTTCTCCACTGCCTTCCAAAATCTCCACAGCCTCGTTTTGACAATCTGACTCATTTTCTGCCCTCAGCGGTTTGTGTGCCCCTGTGCCATCTTCTATTGCATGCTTTGTCAGTTCCCCTTTTCTTAATTCCGTGACATCCTTGTGTGGGTCTCGTTGGTCCGTGGGGTTTGTGGAAGCCCTGGTGCGCAATTTGCCCGTTGCTGGGTCTGGTTGGCTTGTGGGGTTTGTGGAAGCTCTGGCACACAATTTGCCCATTGCTGGGTCCCGCTGGTCTGATCCGTTGGGGTGTGCGAGCGGCTTGCTTGCTACTGCTGGCTCTTCGTGGGGTTGGTGGACGCCAGCTTTTATATTATTTTTTCCCCTCCTGCTGCTATTCTGACGTGACGTTGGGAGAAGTTTTTTTTTATATATTTTTTTTCCTTTTTGTCTACATGCTCTAACCCCGGTCTTGCGAAGTCAACGGCCCGTTCACCCTCTGCTGGTGCTGACGTGATGAGGGTAGGACTGGCATCATTTTTGCCCGTTGCAAGTTCTGAAGAGTGGTTGTGTTTTGCCGTTTCAGAGACATTTGTAAGCTGTACCCTTGTACGCTGGTCTGTCGCTGGGACCTTGGGGACGTCACCGCCTGTTGTTGGGCTCTCCAAAGGTGCCTTGGAAAAAATTTTATTTTTATCCCCCATGCAATCTTGTGCAGACCTATCCATTAGTGTCCCATCACAAGTTGTAAAAGTTACATGAGTCATTTCTTTTTCATCTGTGGCAGGCCTTGGTGAGCCCCTTTGACGAGCAAAAGGAGAGAGTGCCATGCGATTTGCTTTTCTGCCGCTGGGCCCATTGACGCGTCGCATCCTGCAGATGTTGTCCCTATGGCTTTCAGCTCAGACTCAAGAGCATTTTTTATTGATTCTTTTTCTTTTTCTTTCTGGCTTGGTTCTGCTGCACTGTAGGCCAGCTTTTGCAGGTTGTGATCTTCTTTTTTAATTCGTTCTATAGCTTGGTTTCCCTTTTTTACTGTATCGGCTCGGATATCAGACTCTCTGTGTCGTGCAAGAGTCCTTGCTTCCCCGTCCAAGTCAGATGCTGTTGGGTCACGGTCAAGGGGCCTCGTAACGGGCTGCACATCCTCCTCATGCAAGCTGTCTCCCCCCGAGCGGTCGGCTGTTGCTTGCTTTTTTCCTTTCTTTTGCTTCGTTCTTTTTCTCTCTGCCTACTCGGTATTTTGCGTTGTGCATGGTTCCCTTTGCATGCTCCTCGTGCTTCGTTCAGCTCTCTCTCCTCCTGCATGCTGCGAGACCTCGACTGCTGCCATTTTTAAACCGACTGCATTGTCAGAACACAAAAACTCAATTTTTTCTCTTTCTCCATCGGTAGTTTTGCTACATGCATTTTCCATTTTCATGCAAGTTTGTATGGGTTTCGACGTCCGTAGGCTGCGATTCTGTTGTGTTTGCTGCCACCTTCTCCGCTGCGCTTGGTTTGCTGCAGCTGTTGCCCTCCACGCCTCCTGTTAGCTTCTCCGTCTTTCCCCGGTGCCGGTTTACGACTTTCTTTTACGGGCTACTCAGCTTTCCGTCAGGTTTGGTTACGGGATGCTGGGCACTATGGAGACGTGTCTCAAAGCTGTGTCCGACTTCTGTTTGCACCTGATCGTCTTGCATGTCCCTCCAAAGCTGGGGAGTTTGCGATGGAACCTCCAATGCTCCCAAAACTGCAAATCGGTTCTATCTTGGTTCCCGATCTGCCTCCCTAGCTTGCAGATCATTTTTTTTTTGTTGTTTCCTTCCTCAATCGGCTTTGCTCGAGTCCTCACCTCTTGCCAGCATATGTTTTGTTTTGTTGGTGCCTTGTCACCTAATTTTTTCCTTTTTTCCCTGATAACCGCAGTACCTTCCATGACAACCGTAGTCCTTTTCGTCTCTGCCATTCGACAATCTGTGTAGTCAGCTGTTCCGTCTAGTTGTTGTGGATGGTCCGAAGCTTTTTTCTCTTTTGTTATATTCGTGGATGATCGGTTCCCCAAAATCATGCAGTCTGACTCCTTGTGCCCTACATGCGAGCAATGATTGCAGTAGCTTGGCATCCTTGAAAACTCTACTCTTTGAGAATAACCTCCCGTAAGAGCTCCCGTATCCCTATTTCGGATAACAATCCAAATCTTCTTCACCGGTGACTGCCTGCAATCATACTCGATGCACACTCTTGCCACGCTTGGCTTGGATCCATTGGTTGTTGCTTCGTCCACATATAGTGGCTTTCTGACCGTATTTGCTATCAGCAATAGAGCTGACTTCTCGTATAGGTGAGCCTTTAAGTTTGGGAAGGAGATCCAAACTGGGACCGTTGCTGATTCTCTCTCCGCTTCAAAGTCTGGGGACCATTTGAAAACCCTCATTTTCTGGTTCATGATAAACCATTGTTGCTTGACCCATATTCTGTTGTAGTCCTGCTCATTCGACAAGTGGATCAACACATGTTTGTAGTCCAACCAGTGGATCTTGTAAGCACCTGATAACCCTATGCCTTTGAATGCTTGCCTAATTTCTTGCATTTTGGGCATCCGGCTAAACTTTCCTACAACAGAAAAGGCCAAAGGTTGCACCAGGATCTGGATCTCGTCTTCGTAGAAAGTCGCTGCTGGCCTACCTTGTACATAGTTGGGTCTCGTGTTGGGGGGATCACCGGGGGTCACTCACCAACTGCTACAGATCAGAAGGATTTCTTTAGGGCCTGCGGGGATAGAAGTCGGTTGTTTTTTTCTGGTAATATTTGTGGAAGGCCATTGATGGGTGGTGGTGGCTTGATTTCTTTGGTTGGGGGCTGCGGGAGTCCATTGTTGAGTGGCGGTGGTGTGGTGTTCTGAAGAGGGTGGTTGGGGCTGGTCGTAGGTTGCAAGGGGGGTGGAGCTGTGGTCGGTAGCATTGGGTTAGGGGGGTCTGGCGGCCTATCGACCGTCATCCCGTGGAGGTGGGGGAGGGGATAAAGTTTTATGTATGGATACATTGTTACTTTTATTTTTGAATTCCAGTGAAGATGGATCAATACATTGTGGAATGTATAGATACTTGTCGACTTGATTGAAAAGGTTTGACCACTCACTTGAAAATGTATTGATACATTTGTTAATGTACTAACACTTTTGAGGCAGAGAGCATTTTGTTAAGAATGTATCAATACATTTGATAAATGCATCGATACTTTTGAGTTAGTGAGCATTCTGTTATATTTCTATCGATATATTTGAGAATTTATCGATAGATTAGTTTGACTTTTCAAAATTTGACTTTTCTCGATATTTATTCAAATGTATCGATACATGAAAAACATGTATCGATAAATTTGGACTATAAGGCATTTTTCAAAGTCCTTGTCAATTGTTTTTCTTCTCAAACTCATTTAAAAATGCTAAAGGATGTCTAGGCTTTATTTTTCAAATCTTAAATGAAATTTTGATCATTTTCTTTTGTCATTTCAAAACATGAGATCAATTTAAAAGCTATAAAGCTAACAATCTCCTTTTTTTTTAATATGACAAAACGATTAGCAAAATTGGTTCAAACTTTTAAAGATAAACACCCTTGACTTTTAATGATGTGTGTAGATTTTTAAGTCTTCCCCCTTAATCTATGCTTCCCCTTAATTTAAAGCCCTTTAAAAGTTTCTAGTTTTGAAAATGATTTGTCCATCTTGACAAAAACGTAATGTAAAATTTGTTTATTAACCCCATTCTCCCCCTTTTTGTCATATCAAAAAGAAAGTTAGGTGTGAGAAAGGGAAAACGAGTCGAATTTGAAATCGTAAGTGAAGTTAAAACCCAAGTCAAGGTAAAAAAAAGGCCAAGGCTTCAATCTAGAACAATATTATGGACAATAATAGAGGAAAGGCTACATATGAAGACAATAAAGAGAGGATAAATAACAGATAATAAGGAATAGAACCATAGTAGAAATGAAGAATGATCATTAAAAGAAACAACATGTCTAAGAGCAATATGTAACATAAAAAGATTAAACATCCCAAAATCAGTCATCAATGACCATTCAACATAATGTAGAAAAGTTTAACGTGACAACACTACAAATGTAGAAGTATAATAAAAATGATATAAAAAGGTGGCCATATAATCCAAAAAGGCAAAAAATGTCGAAAAGAGGCAATGTCCCTTATAAAGAACTCAAGATGATGGTGGAAAATGAGCTCGAAATTGCTCCTCAGAAGCCATTAGGGATGCAATAACCCATGGTTCTTGGCCTCCAAAGTGTCCAACCTACTAATCACTCAAGCATCTATAGATTCCATATACGACAAAAATCGAGTAAAGACTTGCTCCAAATCGAAGGCAATGGACATAAGTGGAAAGTTGGGAGCGACACTAAGATTCACACTAAGATCGACATTAGGGGCTGCACTAGGTTTAGCATAGGTCTCATTATTCCCCTCATCCCTAACAATGCTAGGTTCATTGACAGTTGCCTTACGTACTCAAGTGTTGTTGACAAAACAAAAATCGAGTTTTTTTATGGCATGCTCATTGATTGCAATGTGCATGGCATGTGGTTTAGGTGGATTGCACCTAGTAGGAATGTGTAACACTCCCAATTTTTAATGCTAACTATGTGTGATGCTAGACTTACTTGTAGATTGATGTGAACTTTGATGCGTATGAATGTGAATTCAAGGAATGTGTGAGTATGTAAAAGCTAAAATGATATTGTGCATATGCTTGAGTTGATTGAATATTTAGGGTAAACAATAGCATAATCCCACTTCCAAGGTATAGGTTAGCTCATTGTTGAAGGATTTGACCTTATTTGTTAATATGCCAAAGATTTGGCTATTTTTTAAAAAGTTGGCATTTTTCGAAAGCCATGATTTAATAGGACTTAAGCTCGACTAAAGAGCACTTTCAGAGTGTCAAGGTTAGTGGGGAATGTTATGCATAGGAGCATAATGACTGGGGTGCATATATGCTTCAATGATGATAATGCATAATGTATGCCATGTGTTAACCATAAATATGTTCAAAGGTAGAATTCGTATATAGAAATTGTTAAAGAATAATTTGATATGCCTAGAAAGACTATATCTAGTCCAATGATGTTAATGCTATTATAAGCCAATGTTATGGAGATTATGATGCTATGATGAACGAGTATATGATGAATAAGTCTAGTGATGCTATGTCTAGACTAGCAAATGTCATGAGAATTATGTGAATTGCTTAGAAGGAATATGCCTAGGCTGAATGTAGAATGTGATATGATGATGATATAAGTAAGTCATAATGAAATGAATGTTATCATGAGTAGCAAAAAGTATTAATGATATGATGTAAGATATGTATATTCCATCCGTTGATGATTTTGGATGATGATACGATATGATATATCCATGTTCCATTCGTGGAGGATTTCCAGACGATAGGCATTATGAGGTTGAGTGTGTCCATATCCCTGTGACTATGTATGATGTCTATAGGGATGTTGGTAAGCAAAGATAGTGATTTCGTCCTTTTTGTGATTTTCACCTATAGTTCTATGATGCCATCCGTTAAGATTATTCCAAATGATGATCGTAAACTCCGTCATTTGTTTGGCGATGGGGCGTGACTTGACTCTATTGTCTGCCATGGAAATGGGGCACACATGGTATTATGTGATGATTATAGACTCCATTGTTTACTCAATGATAGGGCGTGACTTAACTATGATGTTTGTTGCAGCAATGAGGCATGACATGATATTGTATGTTGTTTGTTAGTTGGCCACTGTACGTGACTATGCTACGTCTAGAGAGGACCACTCTATGATATGATGTGATGACTACGTAGTGGCATGCCTTAGAAATTGAAAGGTGATTTATGTTACATGATGTTTATGAATTGATAATAAATGTAAAGGCTTAAGGTAAAAGTCAAATGAAATATTGTGTACAAAATCGATATGATGAAAGCTTAGAAAGCTTATGGTTTTGTGTTAAGGTGAGCACAATTAAGTATGCATATTGAATCACGTATGTGGACGGCCATATGGTGGGCCAGTTTATATGGTAGATTATATTGACAAACAATCATGTTGGTAATGATGCTGAATGAGTTGTACGGTAGATTATTCTGACAAACAATCAGTTTATGCAGTATATACATTTTCATTATATATATGAACTATGTCATAAAGGAAATATAATGGCACGAAGTTGCCTTATGTTATGAACTAAGATGTTTAAAGACTTAGTGAATTAGCCAATGTATGGCTATATGTATGTTATATTTAAATCTTTAATGTTATTACGAGCCAAGGGGCTAATGTTAAATGGTAGAAGATTTAAGTTTAATGAAATGATGTTGGCCATGAGGTCTTATGATTATGATATATGTTTATCAAGACTTAACTATGAAGGCTTCCTTAAGTCTGCAGGCTTGCCTGCCAGGCTCATGTATACTAGTCATGGTTCTTCGGATTTTAGGTCATGACAAAATGCCTACCGAATCAATGATGGCATTGATAGCCATGCCATAAAGTAACATCTAGCGGGATTTGTTAATAATTTTTGACATGTCATTAAGGATAAATTTGGACAAAATTGATACAGCCTCAAGACTTGATGTAATAAAGAAATAAAGAATCTTCATTTTTTATAGCAGAATAATTTGTGCCATAAGGAATAATAGAGTGTGATAGGATGAGGCGAATGATGCAGTCATGAAATAATAATCGTTTGACACTAGTGGTATCATTTTCAATAAGTGGGAGGATAAGTGTAAACTATCCCCCACACGAACATCAAAACTTAAGACCAAGTCTAGGTTATGCTTAGCTACCACAATTTGCTTGCCTGTAACAAAGTTGACAAACCTACCAATTTGTTCTACAAGTTCATTGTCCTTATAGTCCTGAAATTTGGTAATAGCATTGAAATAAGACACTCGAACTAAGTTTGCATAATATTTACGGTTCATGGATAGGTACCTATACCAACCTAGTTCTCGAAAGTTATCAATATATGAAAAACTAATATGCTCGAGATAGTTAAAATCAATTACGTTTCCTCGCTTGACATCTCATTTGGTGTAATCCCTCTTGGATTTGTGCTCTAAGGACAGGTGAGTGAAATTTCTCTTGAACTAGTGCTCATTGTGTCATGGTGTCAGTGGTGGTGGTAGTGATGGTTAGGAGGTAAAGGCATTAGCCTGGTCCAAGTAGCATTGCAGACTATCAGTGCAGTTGGTCTGTTTGGATCAGGAAGCCTTGTGATTTTTTGAATTTGGGGAGTTTTTGAAGAAAAATGACCAGTAAAAATGATGAAGGAGTTGTAAGAATGCTTTTAACCGGTATAATTTAGACTAAAATCTGATTAATTCTTCATATTGAAGAATTTCAAACCTAGGGTTTCAAAAAAATAATTTTGTGACTTTAGGTGAAATTTGGTGTATGGGGAAGGAAAAATGATGTTTTGATTGAAGAAAATACCTAACGAGTGTTTTAATCGATGCCAGTTTAAGAGAAAATCACCTAAAACTATTAGAAGTTGAGAGAATTTGGAGAAAGGTGATTCGTGGGTTGAGAGAAAACAAGTCGTCAAAGGCTTAAAAATGCACAATATAAAGATACATGTGCTCCTGTATCGATACATTCGTAGTAGAGTTTTTGTTTTTGGTTATTGACAAAACGTATTGATAAATTCAGTGATCTATCTATACACATTCTTGCATGTATCAATACATATGCCTATGTACCAATACATGTATCATAGGATTTTAATTTTAGGTAATGGACATATTGTATCAATATATTTAGAGATCTATTAATACATGTTCTTGAATGTATTGATGCATAAACTTCGGTAGTCTTGAAAAAATTGATTTTTACTTCCAAAAAATCCATGATTCGGTCAAAATATTTTGTGAAATCAAAATAATGTGAAATTTTTACTGGAATATTGTTTAAAATAGTGTCTAAAACCAATGCAAGTGAATTTTTGACATCAAATCATGAATTTTGAAAGAAAATTTGTTTCCTCAACTACTTTTCCATAAACTTTAAGGATTGGATGACCATGGCATGAATGCATATGAATGTATATATGCAAGTGAATTACAATCATTCATATTAATTTCAAAGACATGCTAGTTTTTATAACCTTAAACAAGAATCAATCATCATGCAAAATTTTATCACAAAAGTTATCCTTAAAGCATAGGTGATGAAAGCAATAAGTAAAACTATACCTGTTTCATACATTCAACATTTTGTAGCAATATTTATCGTACTTAACTAGCTTTAAAATTTTTCTCAGCTAAGGTGGATTCGTAAGACTTATTTCACTTTTAATTTTGCAAAAATTTTCCCTATCAAGTGTTCACTTACATGCTCAAGAACAATATCTTCTTTTTAAACATGATTTCTAATAAAATGATGCCTTATTTCTATGTGTTTAGTTATAAAGTGATGGATGGGATTTTTTTTGAAATTTATGGCACTAGTATTATCACATTTGATGGGAATTCTTTCCATGGCTAGTCCATAATCTTTTAATTGTTGCTTCATCCATAACACTTGAGCATAACAACTTCTGGCAACCACATATTCAATTTCAGTAATGGATTAAGCTACATTATTTTGTTTTTTTGAGAACCATGAGATCAACATACTACCTAAAAATTGACATGTATCAGACGTACTATTTCTATCTATTTTGGATCCACCAAAGTTGGCATTCGAATATGAGTGGAAATCAAAGGTAGAATTCCTTAGATATCATATTTCTAAATTAGATGTGTCTTTCAAATATCTAAAAATTCTTTTGACAACACTTAAGTTTGGTTTTCTAGGAAATGATTGAAATCTAGTGCATAGTCCTACACCAAAACTTATGTCCAGTCTACTAACAGTGAGATAGAGTAAGAAACCAATCATAGATTTATAAAGCTTTTGATCAATGGGCATACTTTTTTCATCCTTGTCAAGCATTGTTGAAGTGTTTATTGGGGTATGGTATTTTCTTGTGCCTTCCATATGAAACTTCTTGAGCATGTCTTTTGCATAATTGACTTGACTTATGAATGTGCCATCTTCCTTTTGTTTGATTTGCAGTATAAGATAAAAAAAAATAATTTAGCTCACCCATCATACTCATCCCAAATTCTCTTTACACAGTCTTAGCAAACTCTTGACAAAGAAGTTCATTAATAGCACTAAAGATAATATCATCAACATAAACTTGCACAATTAAAATGTCTTTGTCGTTACTTTTGATGAAAAAAGTTTTATAAATCTTCCTTCTATTAAGAATTTTGATAAAGTCTCATACCAAGCTCTAGGAGCCTGTTTTAAACCATACACGACTTTTCTTAATCTAAAAACATGATTTGGAAAAGTAAAACACTCAAAACCGGGAAGTTGTTTAACATATACTTGTTCATTTATAAGTCCATTTAGAAAAGCACTCTTCACATCCATTTAATATAGTTTAAAGTTCATGTAACATGCAAAGGCTAAAAGCATTCTAATGGTTTCTAGTCTAGCTACAGGAGCATAAATTTCTTCATAATCTATTCCTTCCTCTTGACTATATCTTTTGGCAACTAATCAAGCTCTATTTCTAGTTATGGCTGCATTTTCATCCATTTAGTACCTACAATTGGATAATCATTTGGCCTAGAAACTAACTCCCATACTTGACTTATTTCAAATTGGTTTAATTTTTCTTGTATAGCTAGTATCTAATAATCTTCATCTAAGGCTTCATCAATATTATTTGGTTCAATTTGAGAGATAAAAGTAACATATTTACAACCATTTAAACTTTAGCCCTAGTTCTTACCCTTTGAATCAGATCACCATTGATTTTACTTTCATCAACCTCTTTTCTTAACAATAGATAGCCAAGCTCACCTTCTTCAACAATTTGTTTAATTTGTCACTTTGCTTTTTGTGTTGCTTTTTCATTCACTTTGGTTTTTTCAATATTAAGATCAAGCTCCTTAATTTGTTCTTGAAGGATATTTACATCATCATAATTTTCCTCTCTAAGATAAGGATTAACTATTAGGAATTTTGAGAATATGGTGCCTTGGAAAGCAAATATATTCTCATGTTTAATTGTTGGTCCTAAATAAATGTGCTAGAAGAGGGGTAAATAGCACCTTTTGGCTTTTAGCAAGATAAGGGAATAATTCAAAAGGCAATAAAAATAAAAACAGAGTAGACAATGCGTAGGGATTTAGAGTGATTTGGTCCAAGATCTCCATCCACTACCTTGATTATTCAACCAAGGATTTTCCAAACCAATGCACTATGAATGGTGAAATTCACAAGCTTTCACCAAGCTTTATAATGGCTTTTACCAAGCTTAGCCAAAACCTTTCATAATAGTTATTACTGGGATCAACTAAAATCTAACACCTAACTTTCAATGCTAAGTTAGAACCTATACTCAATCCAGCAATCCTAGCTTAAATAAAACCCTTAGAGTGACGCACTCACTCTGAGAATACAAGAAGAAAAGAAACAAGAGTGTACCTATGATCACCAAGTTGATCTAAGTGGTACAAAGTGAAGTGTTTATCTCAAATACAAAGATAGGAGTGAAATGTAGTAGGTTTACAAAGGATTTTTGCTATTTCAGAGCTCTCTTGAACTTGGAAGCCTTCAAAATTATTTTTCTAACCGTTGGAATTCTCTTTTATACATGAGAAATCAACTCTGATGAGTGTTAGGCAGTTTTTGACCGTTGAAAATAGTTTGGTACCAAATCTGACTGTTAATCTGTCTTCTAGTGCTCAGTTCAAATTTTTAGATAGAACGCTCTTAGTCGACTAGCATATGTCTTAGTCAACTAAGTCGTCTCTGTCTCTCTGTCGTAGTTTCTAGCAGTGAGCACTTAGTTGACTAACTTACTTCTTGGTCGACTAAGTTGGTTCTGTCTTGAAGTCTGGATTTTTGGCAGTAGGCTTTAAGTCAACTAACCAATTTCTTGGTCGACTAAGTTGCTTCTGTTTTTCAATTACTCTTGAACCCGCCAACTTCCAATTTGAATTTTAGCTAACTACTACCCTTTAATATTCGACTAAGAGACTTCCTTTTTGTTGATCAAATGTGGCTTCTTGTTCATAAGACTTTTGATATGTGCCTTTGAATGGTTTATTTATTATTTGCATACAATTCTTGTCCTGCACACTTAAGTAAGAATATTAGACACAAATGAGTGGGAATGTTTTATTATCATCAAAAACTATTGGAGTCAACAATCTCCCCCATTTTGATGTTGGCAAAACATTCCTTGATTAAAAGCACAATGGCCATTTGTTCATTTTGGTTTTGCACAAAATGAAGGTTTCCTCCCCCAAAGTGTATGCTCCTTTTTAGTGTGTGCATATTTTACCATCATTCTAGCAAGTTTTTATTTATCTCATATAGATAATGACTTTATATATTCAAACACTTGACAATATATATATATATATGTAGACTCATATCATGATTAACAATGTGTGACTAGTTGGCAAAATAATTTTCAGTTAAGTGTTTGTCAACAGCATACTGTTACCAGATTTCATCTGTGTCGTTAATCATTCAACTAATATGGTAAGACTAACATCCATATACATCCACGAACACATTCCATCCATAATATCATATCCAAAAAAATTTGATCTTCAGCATAATAGTTCAATATCAGCACCAAATATTTAGGCAATAGTAGAAACTCAATGGCAGAAACTTAATAAAATATTCAATCATTAACAACCAAATAATATAAACATATCAACATCCCATTTTTCACACAAAAACATAAACAACAAGGTTAAATTCAAGTGTTCAATTGTCAATAGGGCAAAAACACTAGAAAAACAAAAAGTAACAGTTAATGTTTCTAAATTACCCCTTATTCATTTCTACTTCTTTTCTCCCATAAATTTTTAGTACCTCCACCCTAACATTTTTTTTAATTTGTTTTTCTGGTTCATTTTCCCTAACATTTTTTTAAATTTATTTTCCCTTGTTCTTTTGCTTTCCATTTCTCCCCCTTTTTGGCATCATCAAACTAAGGGATTTTCACTCTTCTGAAGAGGCAAAGGGAGTGGATTCAAGAGTTCCAAGATAGACATTAAGGGGTTGAGGAAATGTTGCTGGTGGTGATTTTATGGTGAGGGTTCGAGTGAAGACTTGTCAAAAACTTTAACTGGATTCTGATAAGACGAAATATCTACTGGTTTGGCTTTTTCTGCTAGCTGAGAGAATTTTTTTCTCTTAAGGAATTTTGTTTTGGTGGCCGTTGTCTTTATGCCTTTTCCTGATGGTTTGGATTTGGCTTGTGGAGCAGTAGTGGTATTTTCTTTTCCTTTTCTAGATTGCCCTTCTGCAGTAAGAGCTAGTGCAGGATTTTGCTAGTCCTCGAGCAAAAAAAAAACAGAATCACAAAAAGAAAACACAAAAATCCTTGAACGAGATATAGAAGTACCAAATTATGATTTATCAATTTTCCCTCAGAAATTAACTTAAATTCCAACTTTAGGTAACATACAACTAATCTTTAAATTCATACATCAATTCAAGTGAAAACTTATTTTTCGAATGGACTTCCGTGTGTGTGTGTGAATGCTCTCTTACAAAGAATATCATGCAATTCGAATTAGTTTATACCAAATCTAAGCATAGTTAGTACTAGGATCCCATAAGTTTGCTTTTCATCTCTCTCTCCACTAATGTAGATTAACACTTATTCAAAGATCAATAGGTCTTTATCAAGATTGTAATGTAAGGCTAGGGTCAAGGTGTGATAAAGGATATATTTAAGCTCAAATTCACCCTAAGCAGTTAATCATTCTAGGACAAATAAAGAGCTCAACTTTTTTTTGTAGCACCCCCAAACTTGAAATAAACTTTCCTTTGTAACACACATTTTATTTCTCTTCTTTTTTTTTTCAACCCCCAAACTTATTTTTGACAATTATAAATAAGGGGTAATTTTGCTAACAACCATCACTTTTTTTTTGACACTTTTCTCCCTCAATTTATCTTTAATCTCAAATCATTCTTTAGAAAGATTAAAATACTAAGAGGGTGAAAGGTTCAAATTGCTGGATTTAAATAGAAAGGTCATGGCTAACATAATTGTGTAATTACAAAGAAAAGGTAAATTAGGCTCAAAAAGGGTGACTAAGGATAAATATAACAAGATAGGCTCAAAAAGGCTCAAACGGTCCAAAGATGGCCTAAATCACTTCTTATCCTAAGTGTTATCTAAGATTTCACCTCGAGAGAGAATCAAACAAATTCTAGAATTTTTTATTTCACTATACTTTGTCATCAACATAAACTTTATCTAAATCATATAAAAATTCTAAGTAAAATAGTATAGTGATCAAATTATTAGAAGTCACATTCTAAAATAAAATTAATACAAAAATATCACATAAAATTAAATCATAACTATATACTTCTCAAAACCTAAGAATAAAAAGATAATTAAAATATCATCATAGGATTGGGACAATCATAAATAAGGTGCAACTATCTCAAAAATTTTTTTGAAACACTAATAAAACATGCAAAATATAAATAAACATGCAAAACAAATTCTAAACCAAAGCTAACTAAAAATAATAATAATAATAATAATAATAATAAATCAACAAAATTTGACACCACTAATTTCTAAACCACCCACAAACTTAGAACAAACATTGTCTTCAATGTGATAAAAGAAAATAAAGAAAAAAGACAAGAATACGCCCCTAACTCCAAAGTTGTAGTCTACAAGTCCTTCGCCTTGCCACCACGAAAATCATCCTCAATGTCAGAATCCATAGGCAACAAAGGAAAGGTAGACATATCCGTCGCACTCCTTAGGATGCAGCCTAAATTCTCTTGAGGGAAGAGTGAATGTGGTGAGTGAAAAAAAAATAAAAATAATAAGTAGAACTAATGTGAAAAAAAAATGAAAAGGTAAAAGAGAGAAACAAAAATTTCAAGAGAAAAAAGTGCTAGAAGCAAAATAAAAATAAAAAATAAAAAAAATAAGAATTATGGTACGGTTGAAGGGACAAGAGAAAGAAGAAAAAAATTAAAATAGAATAAAATAAAAGAAAGAATATGTTGTTAAAGAAGAGAAGAAAGGAATAAGCAAAATAATAAAAAAAATAAAAGGGGTTATGCGGCTAAAAGACAAGAGAAAAAATTAGAATATAAAAAATAATTAAAAGGATGGTGCATTGGGTAAAGACAAAAGTGAAAGAAGTAATAAAAAAATAAAAATGGATAAAGATAATGCGTTGGGAAAGATAAAAGTGAAGAAGTAGAATAAAAAAATAAATTAAAAAGATGGTGTGTTGGGAAAAGACAAAAGGGAAAGAAACAAAATAAAAAAATAAATGGAATTGTGCGGCTAAAGATAAGAGAAAGAAGAAAAAAATATAAAATATGAAAAGGAAGGTGCAATTGAAAAGACAAGAGAAAAAAAATATGAAAAGGGAGGTGCGGCTGAAAAAAAGGCACGAAGTAAAGAAGTAGAATAAAAAACTTAAAAAATTGAGAAGAGGAATGATTTAATGTTGGCGGCTGCAGAAAGAGAAAAGTGAAAGAAGGAAAAAATTAAAAGGGGTACCCAGCGCTGCGGCACTGAGGATTGAGCGCTATGGCACTCAATGCTTCTGTTTCTGCTGCTTTTTGTTACTTCATCCAATGCCGCGGCTCTCCCTTTGAGGGTCGCGGCACTGAAACATTCTGTTTCAGCTGATTTTGCAGCATAATTGAGGGCCACGACTCTCAATTTCTTTTTACAACTTTTTTCTTTTTTTTTTAAATTTGTTTTTTTTTAAACCTATTACCTGCAAAAGGAGGTAAAAAAATAGAATAAATAATAAGAACAAATACTAAACAAATAAGTAGTAAAATAAAATAAAATAAAACTCATGAAATAAAAAAAATGATGAAAATAAGTAAGATTGAAGAACTTGGGTTGCCTCCCAAGAAGCACTCGTTTATAGTCGCTAGCTTGACTAAAGCACCCATTTTTTCAATTCTTCATCCGCGAAATAAAGTCTAAGGCTCAATCCATTAACCATGATTGTACCCGTATCCTCACTAAAAATCTCAATTATTCCACAAGGATAAGCGTTCACTACTTTGAAAGGACCCCACCATCTTTCTTTGCTTTCTATGAAAAAAGCTTGAAGTTTGATCAAGAAAGCATCATTACTTGTTGTCCAATCTCGAAAGGACAATTAGCTGGTGGTGGATGATACTCAGCTGCTGACTCCTTGGGTCTCACAAGTAGAGGTGGTGGCTTAAACTCAAAGATTTGTGCTTGCTCAATTGAAGGTGGCGGAATAGGCTTACTTTTACCTTTATTGACTAAATCCACTTTATAACAACTATCTGTATAGGGATACTCAGTTGAATTGAACAAATTAAATACCACTTCCTCTTCTCCAACTCTGAAAGTTATTTTGCCATTCTTCACATCAATTATTGCTTCAGTTGTAGCTAAGAATGGTCTTCCCAAAATAAGAGAAATTTCAATACCATCTTCAATCTCAAGCACAATGAAGTCCACTAGAATGTGTAAATGCCCAACTTTAAGCAAAACATCCTCTATAATCCCAACTGGGTGCCTAATTGTTATGTCTGCTAATTGCAAGGTAATTGTAGTAGGTTGTATCTCTTGAAATCCAAGTTTTCTAGCAATAGACAAAGGCGTTATTGAAACACTAGCACCTAAATCACATAAAGTTTTAGAAATTTTAAAACTACCAATAGTGCAAGGAATAGAAAAACTCCCTAGATCTTTAAGCTTTGGTGGCAGCTTATTCTCGATTATAGCATTGCACTCTTCAGTAAGTGCAACTGTCTCAAACTCTTCCAATTTCCTCTTCTTGGTTAGGATGTCTTCTAAGAATTTAAGATAACTTGGCATTTGTTCTAAAGCTTTAGCAAAAGGAATATTAATATGCAGCTTTTTAAATACTTAAAGAAATCTTTGAAATTGTTTGTCTAGTTTTTGCTTTTGAAAACGTTGAGGACAAGGTGGTAGAGGTGTGGCTGTAGATTGTGATTTATCTTTAAAATTTTCAACAGATTTTTCAATCACAATTTCTATTTTAGCTTCTTTTTCAATTTCTTTCTCATCAAATTGAATTGAAATCTCAGAATTTAAAGCTTGATTATTTACCTCTTTACATACCTCTGTTCCATTGTGGAGAGAGATTGACATATAATGTTCCTTACTTTCTCTTCTTGGGTTAGGTTCAATATCACTTGGTAAGGCACCTTGAGGTCTACTGTTGATGGAATTTGCAAGCTGTTCTACTTGGATCTCAAGATTTCTCAAAGAGGCTCCTTGACTTTGAATTAAAGCATTAGTCTTAGACATATATTGCAAGAGAAGTTCTTCCAATTGGGACTTTTTTTCAGGAATTTTCTAACTAGCTTGTTGTTGAAATCCAAGAGGCATGATGGGTTTTGGATTAGAAGGCCCTGCATTATTGTTCCATGAAAAGTTGGGGTGGTTTCTCCAACCAAGATTATAAGTATGAGAATATGGGTTATTCTGCTGCTTGTTGAAGTTCCCCACAAATTGGATTGATGCAAAATTGTATGAACATTGATCACTTGAATGACTATCTCCACAAATCTCACAAATTACTACTGAATTTTGAACTGCATGAACTCCCAGTGTGTCAAACCTCTTGGACAATGCAGCCACTTGTGCAACTACTTGAGCAATTAATTTGCCAAGTGCATCAATTTCATAAGCTCTAACAGCTTTTCTCGAACTCAACCTTTCTGAAGGCCATTGATAACTATTTGAGGTCATCTCTTCCAAAAAATTATAAGCATCTACAACATTCTTACTCATTAATGCCCCACCAGCAATAGCATCAATTGTAGTTTTAATTGACCCAACCAGCCCATTGTAAAATGTCTAAACTTGTAACTAATCAGGAATCCCATGATGTGGACATCTTCTCAATAGTTTCTTAAACCTCTCCCAGGCTTCATACAATGACTCACCATCAAATTGTGTGAAGAAGGTGATATCATTCCTCATCTTTGCAATCTTGGCAGGCGAAAAAAATTTTGCAAGAAACTTTTGTGCCAAGTCTTCCCATGTAGTGATAGACCCATTAGGTAGTGAATTAAGCTAGTTTTTTGCTTTATCTCTCAAAGAAAACGAAAACAGTCTCAATCTAATAGCATCGTCAATTACTCCATTGTATTTAAAAGTATCACAAATCTCTAAGAAATTTACTAAATGAGAATTAGGATCATCACTGGGTAACCCACCGAACTGAACTGAAAACTAAATCATCTTAATGTAAGTTGGCTTAATTTCAAAATTATTCGCATTGATGGAAGGTCTCCTAATGATTTGGTGCAAACCTTGCAAAAGAGGAACAACATAATCTCTCAATGCTATATTTGCCTCAAAAACCAGATTAATGGCATTATTGCCATTGTTATTATTATCCTCAGCCATTGTTTTATTTAAAGCTGTAACTTGCAAATTCTCCCTTCGACGTCTTCTGAAAGTTATTTCTATCTCAGGATCAAAAGGAACAAGATTGAAGTTGTTTCTTCTTTGCATACAATGACCAAAGATACCTGCAAACAAACAAAAACTAATATTAAAACAAGAAAAATAAAATTTGAAGTAAGACTAAATTGCTTGGTATTAGTGTTAATAAAAATTCTAGAAACAATTCCCCAGCAATGGCACCAAAAACTTGTCAATTAAAATTCTACTACGCAAGTATACGTATCGAACATAGAATTTAATTAAAATATTAATATCTATATATTTTTTAATTATTAATATTTTAAAATATTAATATTTTATTTAATTTAAATATTATTATGATTAATTTTTATTTTATTTTATTTGTTAAAATATTAATAATTGATAATTTAAATATTAATATTTTATTTAATATAAATATTATTTCTACAATTATTTTATTTTATTTTATTTTTAAATATTAATAATTGATAATTTAAATATTAATATTTTATTTATAATTTAATAATTAATATTTAAAATATTAATAATTTATTAATTTAAATATTATTATGACCAATTATTTTATTTTTAAATATTAATAATTGATTTTTTTTAAATATTAATAATAGCTAATTTAAATGTTAATATTTTATTTATAATTTAATCATTAATATTTTGAAATATTAATATTTTATTTAATTTAAATATTATTATGATTAATTTTTTTGTTTTTTAAAATATGAATAATTTTTAATTTATTTAAAATATTAATAATTGATGATTTAATTATTAATATTTTATATATAATTTAAAAGATATTATGCCTATTTATTTTTAATTTATTTTGTTTTTAAATAGGAATAATTAAATTTTATTTTATTAATAATTGATAATTTAAATATTAATATTTTATTTATAATTTAATATTAATATTTTATTAAAAATTGAAATCAAGGGAGAAAAGGAGGAGAGAGAAAAAATAATATTTTATACAAATAGAGTTGTAATTTTTTAAATTTGTTAGGGGTATTTTGATCTTTATAATTTTTTGAGTATATTCTTCAACCATGGAATAGCTAATACCATAGGCAATGTGGCATTAGCTATTTTTTGATTTTGGAGGATTTTGGAGAATAACTATTTTTATGAATGGCTATTCCTTAGACGATTGCCCAACCAAACAAAGGAACTAAAATTCTTTGCTAATATGTCATTCTCCCAACCAAACATGCTATAAAGGTAGTCATCTTGGAGCTTTGGTTGACAATCACCTATTAGCGCCTATTTAAACTAGTAAGTTCTACCTTACTTAAACAGTGATTTAATAAATAAGAATTTTTATTAAATTAAAATTTTTAATTATTTTCATTTACTTAAACAATCATAAAATTTAGACATAATATTTAAAAAAATCTCAAAAATTATTTTAAAAAATTTAACAAATCTTTATTTTTTTTTATTGCATTCAATTAAATTATTGTAATCTTATTATGTACCAAATAAGCTTTTATAATTAACCATTAATTAATTGTCATTACCTAAACATTATTTGTCATTTTACACCCATGACACTAATCTGTATTTATATAATTGATAATTATTTTTTTATTTTTCTTGGATAAGTGAGATGGTATAATTGTCAAAAACACCAATTTACTCGCAGATGAATTCTTTACCCATCACTGCATGCATTCTGGATCACTTCACATTACCGGGTCAAAATATTTGCGCTTACTTTGTTAATGCATGAGATTAAGGGATGCTGCATGGAAATGATTTATACTACGCTCGGAAACATATGAATGCATAATTCATTTCATTTGCAAATGTATAATTGTCGTGTATATATGAAACAATCTCGTTCTTTTTGTCCAGTTCACTGTTTCCTGGGTATCATGTGTCTTCATCCAATTTTTTTGCAGGATCTCATATAATAATAAACCTAATTCTTTAAAAAGAGACGTGAAAATTTATTATCTCATTTATAGAGTCGTAAAATACAACAAATAATACATGTTTTATGCCTGTATAACCCTCTCAACCCAAATGTGTGACCATCGTGCATCTTTATATACAATTTTGAGACTAGAATTAACCTGTTCCCACTACCAATGGAGCCGGAAACTAGCTGCTTGCATTACCGGATGCAGAAAATATGCACCTAGTGTCAAGGCAGTGATGGTCAAATAGGGCAACCGAATAAATTCCTTGTAGTAATCTTTGGGCAATTTTTGACGGCCATCGAGGATAGCTGCAAATGGAATGATGCTTGTTCGCTTCTTTACAACTTCAAAAGCCTCGCCATGTTGCATAGCTAGTCTCCTGTCACCATTCCAAACACCGAATAGATGATGTCCAATCAAACCAATTGAGGCTGCAATGGCCACAGAGTTTCCAATCCAAATTGTGTGGGCCAAGCACCAGATAACCTGCCCTACCATCTGAAAAGATAGAGAAGGTAAAAATTTGACACTATGAAACATAGAACAAGGAACAGCAAGTGTTCCACAAGATGCCTGGAAAGTAAACAAACAAAATAATTCCACTACATATGGACGATCAAGTGCTTAAAGCGAGACTTTTTTTTTCGGGGGTGGGGGGAGGGGGTGGAGGGGTTTTGCCTTAGTTGATGCAAAATACTAATGCAGTGCATCAAATATATATTCCTTTTCAAGGGCATGTTATACTGTGGTAAATGGCTTGTCTGGTTATATATGGCAAAAATACATCAAATAACCTTGAAGGCCAGCCTAATATCCCCTACACTGACTAATATCTTATTATCTCCTGACTTCCCACCAAATGACTACCAAGTGCACATTGCTATCAAGATAATAGTGGTGAACCTGTGGATGCCGGGTGATTCTCATGATGCCAGTTTCCCAAAGATGCATTTTAGGCTTGTCAACAGCTGCTACCTCCAATAAATTAAAGGTAGAAGGATATAGGAAAAAGAAGGAAATAAAATTTGAGAGCCACACAAGTTGATGGACTCCAGGAGCATTTTGAAGCTGCCATAACTGCACTCCATCATACCTGTGGTTGATGAAGTATACCTACAATGCAAGCAGTTGGAAAGTCAACAGTTGGAACAAGCTTCCACCATGCCTTTGAGAGGCCAAAAATTTTAAAACAAAGCTGCAACAAAATGAAAATCAACTTTAGATGAGAGTGTCTTCATTTATGATAAGAGATTTGAAACTCACAACCATGCTAACAGCCAAGGGAAGAGATACACCAGCAAATAGAACACGGTATGCACGTTTCCCCAAGAGTTTCTCACCCATGTTCCGGAAACTAGCCAAGCCACTGTGGATAGTGGCAAATATGAGGATGAGGGTCAACATTACAATCTGCAAAAGAGTATTTTCAGAATCAAACTCATATTATCAGAGCCCTACTAAAGAAAACATCATGAATTGATATAGCAGAGCAAGTAAAGTCATATATAGCTAATGTCATCTAATAGCCAAATGCAAGAATTAATTAGTCAGTGTCCTCTATACAGAAAAATTTAAGATAAAAGCTAATTCTAAAATACACAGCAGGATATCCGCACCTGTACTTAAATTCGTAAAGAGCTTCAAAAATTCAAAAGCACATTCAGCTGATCACTTGCTAGCTGAATTTCAACATGTTGATGTTTCCTATATATGAATGGGGCACGGTTAAAGCAGTTAAGGTTATTTGAACCAATAGCTTAAGTTATATGTTCTAAAATAGAACTTTTAGGTCTAAGGATATATGTTAATTTCAGCTGTTGATGTCCTTGGTCCATTATTCTTATCATTTAATGAAGTTTAAATATTTAGGGTAATGTGTCCATGTTTATAATATTCTATAAAAGGCCTTTGTTGCTGTCCTTTAGATCTTATGTTGAATACAATTACATGGTGGATCTTGCATGTAGTCATTTGACTTATCCCTAAATCACATGATAGAGATTTAAAAGAAACAAAAAGGGAGTGGCCTTTGAAATAAGCAATTTAATTAGATTACTACACTTGAACCACACCCATCAAGCTCTCTCCTATTCCTCCCAATTTTGGAAGATTGAATTCTTTAGAAAGGATAGAAAATAATGATCTCTCCTATAATCTTTCCTCTCTCTTCTATCCTACCAATCATAAGAATAATGTGTTGGCTCTCCCATTTTCAACATCCACTTTACATCCTTCTACTTTTCTCCCTTACCAAGCACAGTGTCAGTTCAGCAAAATGCTTTAAATCACATTGATTCTTCAGACAACTTTAACTTCTCCAAAATCCAAATGTAATTGCCATTGTCCTCCTTTTCTCAAGCAAGACCAACTTAATATTCAAAATTCTGAACAACTTATCTATTTCTCTGTTTGTAGGAAAGAACCATAGAAAGATGACATTACAAGCAACTCCTTCCAAACAATATGCTCCATTTGACAAACCATCAGCTATTGCCTTTTCCTACATGATATCATAAGTCTGGCTCAATCTAGATCACATATGCCTTTTTTACCTTTCAAAAAGTAGCAACAACCTAGGACCGATTTGAGAAAAGAGACAAGCTGGAGATGTAGAAAAATAAGAAGAAGACAAAGAAAAGAAAGAGAGGGAGAGAGAGCAATGGCCAATTAATCAATCAAAACTTCTCTAGATAAGTCCTCAATAACAGAAATCTTACTAAGATATACTCTATAAAAATACAGAGGGAACTGGGAAATTACTAACTTATTGTAATTGAGCTATTATTCCTAAGATAATTTGGTATAAGAACGAGACCCAACAACAGAAAACTAAACATCCCACAATTATCCTAATAAGTTAACTCAGATTAATAACAAGATCTGACAGATCCGTGAAAACCACTTCATCGCAAAAACATGTACATCCTTGCTATCACATTGCATGATCTCAGTTTTAGATCAGTTGATCTTTCTGCACTCTACCTCCAAGAGGTGTTCAAGAGAGAAAAATAATACATTCTTCCTTTTACCTTTTCTGCAACAATCGCTTTGCTCCAATATGTTAACACAATTAATTTGTATATTTTCCACTTTATCAAGTTGTGGGCAATTTGCTGCTTCAGTTTTTTTTTTTTTAATAATTAGGGGAGGGGAGATTCAAACCCTGCTCTTTAGACAGGGGATTATGCACCAACCAATGAGCCAAATGCCCGGGTGCAATTTGCTGCTTCAGTTAACGCATATTAAAATCCCTCCTTCCACTTCCAATAACAAGAGGACTTAAACTTGCCAGTTATGTCCAATTGAGGGTTAATGTTCTGCAAAAATGGTTCACACTTCACAATTAATTTTCTAAAAGAAATTTAATAAGTAATTGTGTTATGCTGCAATTAGACCTCTCTGTTGGTTCATAGAATCAATTATTTCATTCTCTTAGATTAAAACTCCTCCATATCTGCACTTTCAGAAATGCAATGGTTGACTTCTCTATCCTAGAAATGGGTACATTTATCAAAACAGCTGTAATACACAAATTTTCAGAATGATAAAAGAGCTTGAATGTATATTATTCCAACATCTACGTTCAGTACTTATGAAAATAAATTAAATCCCACTAGAAGTATATTCCTCTTCAGTCTAGGTGCGGATTATCAATTACTAATGAAACCATTAACCGGCCCCAAATATACATAATCTAGAAAAACCTATCCAACTGGAAGACTGCTTGAGAGAATTGAGACCTTCTGAATTGGTATATGACCATTCTTGTAAATGAGTTCCAGCAGATAAAATTTCATGTCTACTCCTTCAAATTGTCATTGCATCTGAAATGTTGTCCCTTTAACCATACAATGTAATAGTTCCACATAAAAACAGACCTTCAACACCAGGACCAATCATTCTAGAACTTCCATTCCCAAACCAAAAGTTATAGGCCCGACTCATGCTTTGTTGAACATACATTCTTCAATAGAAATAGGATTATTATCCGGAGAATTGGAGTTTGAAACATCCAGCAGCAAGTTCATATATTTGTCACGTGTCTATGAAATAAATATGGAACTCTACAATCAACATTGAAATATTAAATAAAAACTATTAATTTAAAATTGTGGCGACTATATAAATTTGCTTTTAGGCGTGGTGAATAAGATAATAATCCAAATAATAATACAATTATAAATATGCATTGAACACAATATCAACATAAGCAACGTTGTAATTCATATTAAACATTTAGATGGAACAAGGACACGACCATAACTTTGTGGCAGATAACAATAATTCAAACTAAAACAAAAATTCACCAGGACAAGTCTCCAAAACTAGGCTAAATAAGGCTAGGAAAAACTAACCTCAGGGCTGTCAGAGAGGCTTGAAAAAGCATCGATAAAAGCTTTCCCAAATCCAGTTGAGTTATTAATCCAGGCAACATCGAGAACATAAAGAACAACTCCCAAGACAACAGTAAAATAAACCCAAGAAACAATGCTTTGGGTCCCCAAATTGAAGGCTGCAGAGTCCTCACCCACCAGAGGCAAGGGCTCGTCTGCGGAGGCATCGGTTTCCCCAAGGGAAGCTCGAGCAAGAACTCGAATTCTACAATAATCTGAGTGGAAAGAAGGGGCCTTAAGGAATGCTAGGTTGGTGGGTTTCTTGGGTTTTGGGGAGTGTAGAAGAGAGATAGATGAGATGGGTTGAAGAGGGCGCTTTTGGGTGCTGGCTTTGAGTGGATGAGGAGAGGAAAGTGAGTTTGCTACTACAAGACAAGTTGCCATCTCTCGTACCACAAAGGAAAATTAAGAGACACGACAGGGGAAGCTTGGGAAGTTGATGGGATTACCAAAGTCAGCTCCAAGCAGAAACTAAAAGAAAATTGCATTTATCCTAAGCTTGTGAGAACAAGGGCTTGTTTGATTTGACTTATTTTTAATTTATCTGTAAGTAAAGTTAAATATAAATTTTAAAATTTTTAAAAAATTTTTTATTTTTATTTTAAAAATACCTTCATTTGTTATAAATAATTACAATATTAATCTCTCAAAAAAAATACCATTTACGATAATTTTAACTAAAATTATAACTTATAAAAACTAACTTATAAAAAGAAATTTGTTAAACAATTTTAATTTAATTTTAAAAGTTATTATTTTTTATAAGAGTTTTATAATAACTTTTAAGTTATAAAAAAGCTATACCAAACAAGCTCTAAGGTGGAAAGGTGGAAAAAATTAAATATTTTAATAAAAATAATATGTTTTACCATATAATTTGTTATCTTGTAGTATTACTAAAACTTTTGTTATTTAACACTAAATTCAGGTATTATTTAATTATTAAAATGCTTTTAAAACATAATTAATATTAGAATATTGTTAAATGATTTCATGAAAATTATACTATAATAGAAAAAGTATTACCAACTTAATTTTTTTATAAGCTAATTAATTGAATTTTAATTATAATTTTTTTATTAAATTATAAAAAAATTAATTTCATACTGATGAATTTGTTTGATAAAGAAATCAAACTGAAGTGTAAAGAGGGGTAGAGGAAAGTAGTAAAATATTAAAGTTGTAATTAAGCTGGGATGACCCATCAGTGTTCTTAAGTGTCAAATGTTGAGATGAGCCCTACAACCAATTGGGATTGGTTAAGGCTTGATTTCAATCATGCAACAATATCATTCATGTTGAATAATTAGAGGTTTTCCTTCATCAATAAGACATCAATTATAATGAGTTATAAGTCTAATTGGATGAAGTTCATGAGATTAATATGCCTTGCAAGGAAACTGTAATGGGTTGCAGTTATGAGATTCCTATACATCAAAGTATAATCTCAAAATGTTCCTAGTCAATGTATCATTGAGATTGGATATCAATGATGCCTAAAAACAGGTACATTTTATGTTCCTTACTTGAAAAGTAAGCAACCGATCTCATAGGTTGAAGTATAGAGATACTTGGAACTAGAATGTAGGTGCTTGCCTAGAAGAGCAAGTTCACTGAACATGACCCGCCATGGGAAGTGCATTTGGTATTTCACTCAAGTGTCTATGCAATTCTTCTCATGTGTCAGTTGTGTAAATACTCCATAGACTTAAGACACCAGGTTGTCTTATGTTTGGAGTGCTATGCTTTGATTTCATCCCTACGGGTGCTTAACCAAAAATGCCAAAACAGGATGTTTTTGGGTATAGCATGAAGCATGTGAAGGCAAATGAGTGGTCAAGATAGGAATCATCACCCCAAGTGATGCAAGGGACATATCCTAGCTGTTCTTGGTTGATATTAGTTTATTGAAGTCCTTGGCCAAGGCAACTTGAAGATTATGAAAAGAGTTTCATAAGTCTTTATAAAGCTGATGATCAAACTTTAAGAACGAATATGGAGATCAATAAAAGTAGACATTGCACCATACTCTTATCATCTTTGGGATATATGATAAGGGAATGAATTACACTGAAAGGCTGATCACTGAAAGGTTGAGTCAAACCATCTTGACTCTTCTAACATTTGGGTGGCCATGATGGATTGCTAGATCCCAATCTTGGTCTATGAACTCTAAGTAGTTAAATTGGTTACTGATAAATTTAAAGTAGTTTAAATTTATCTAATTCTAAGTTTAACTTAATAATTATATATTGAGTTCATTGCTAACATGTTAGAAGCCTAATGGGTCACACACCTAAAATGAATGTTGAAAATAAAATGGGAGAGGTGATTAAGTTTGACTTAATCAAATTAGAAGTTATGAACTTCTCATACACTTGATTAAAATTGTTTAATTAAATCATTGGGCCTAATTAATTAAATTGTTTAATTAAGTCATTGGGCCTAATTGATTAAATTACACAATTAAGTTATTAGGCCTAATTGATTAAAATTGTTTAATTAAATTGTTTGGCTTAATTAATTAAATTGTTTAATTAAGTTATTGGGCCTAATTGATTAAATTAAACAATTAAGTTAATTGGGCTTCTAAAGGACTTAATTAAATTGTTTACTCAAATTATTGGATTAATTATCAATTACAAAATAG
Organism: Theobroma grandiflorum; assembly: GCA_036013995.1. NCBI lineage: Eukaryota > Viridiplantae > Streptophyta > Magnoliopsida > Malvales > Malvaceae > Theobroma > Theobroma grandiflorum. The sequence continues at coordinate 16,625,354 of CP142126.1, forward strand.
TTTTGTACTTAGGGTTTAAAATTAATCCAATGTATAAATACCTAGCTATAGCCTCTAAACAAAAAGTGGAGAAACAGCTGAAAAAAAAAAAAAAAGAGGAAACCGGCACATTAGAATTCCTTGTATGAAGAAAAAGGGTTTTTCATTCACTCCCTTTTGTGTGTTCAGCCTCACAATTTTGTGTAGATTATGAGTTTATGAAACTCATCTTTGTTAGCACATTGTCAAGGCTTAGCACTCTCAATCCTTAAAGAAGGATTTTCTCATTCATTTGTGTGGATCACCATTAGAGGCTGCACAAGGATTCCTTTGACAACTTTGGTTTGCAACAACTGGGTTGAGGTGGTTGAGCTTTTGAAGGCTGATTTAGTGGTTTAACAAAGAATTCATTAACCTTTGTTATTCAAGTAAAGTGATATGATCATATTCTTTCAATTTCATTTAATTTCGTACTCGATTTGGCATGAAAGAAATCTTGGATAGGTGAGGCGAAATTTAATTCTCTTTTGAATTTATTTCTGTTGCATTTTATTTGCATTTGATGCGTGATTAGCCCTCACCCAACATCATATTGGTCCCTCGAACGTGCAGTGCCGGCTGACCTAACTCTAGCTAGGATAATAATATTTTGTCTTCAGTAAGGGATGTGTATTAAGATCACGATATAAAGATTGGATTTGTTAGGTTCAAGTGAAAAACATCATATCCAGCCTTCTTAGCAACATTTCCTTTTTCTTCTCTGTATTCATCGAGTGGAACCAAGTCATAACGTAACTATGTGGTATGACAACTGAAAACAAGTGTAGTGGAATAAATATAAAGGGCATGTCCTAACCAAATTGGGCCTACACCTAACCTTATCCAGATTCCTCATCTTGGGCTTACCTTTTTCTTCAAATTGATAGCCCGCACCTCTAGGCCATTGAATCGAATTGGAGGTCCATGTTATACCACTAGACCTGTCAAAATGGGCCTGGCCCATTGGGCCAGCCCATTTTTTATTTAATATGGGGTGGGTTGGGCTTAAAAAATTTAGACCCATATTACAACCGGGCCTAAATGGGCTAGCTCAGTTGCTTAAGGGGCTGACCTGGGTTGGGACGGGCCAGCCCGACGGGTCAAAAGAAAAACAAAACCCTAGCCTCCTGCGGTGTTGCCTCTTGCCTACCCGACTCCTCCCTGTCCTAACTCCCAAGTTGGCAAGTCCCAAGCCCTCCGTTGCTGCTACAATTGATAGGAAATCTGGCAACATTTGTTCAAACTTGCTACTCAAATCCAGTCCCTTCAATTCCATTTTTAGCAAGTCAAGCTAAAAAGACGAGGAATGAGAAAAAAAAAGCTCACTGCTTCACTAAAAATGGTCTTTCTTTTTCCCTGACCAAAGCAAAGGTCTTTTCTTTTCACACTTTCTTAGAAGACCATAAAGGCCAAAGCCACATTCTTCTATCACACACACATTCTCTCTCTCTCTTTTTCTGCCCCTTTCTCAACCATTCATTGGTGGTTTTTTAACAAGCTCAGAAACAAAAAAACAACCTCTGACACCAAACCCAACACCTAAAAACCCACCAAAACTGGTCAGTAAATATGAAATAAATTGAATCAAATGTAGTATTCTTTTGTAGATTGAGAATTTCTCCAAGCATAAAAGAACATAATAAGCTACGACTCTTGCCTACTCGACTACCCAAGTAAAAAACATTAAAAAAATTTAAAAAAAGGGTTGGGAAATTCCCAACCCAACCTTTGGGCTAGTAAGGGTTGGGCTGGGTTGAGAATTTCCCAACCCATATAAAATATGGGCCGGCCCGGCTTGACCCTTATTTTTACAACCCACAAGAGCTGGGGCAGGGCTAGGTCGGGCCAACCCATATTGACTTGTTTATATACCACATACTACAGCAACATATATATCTTGTTCAATGTTCAACAATTTAAAAAGTATACATACTTTATTCAGCAAGATTGATTAATTTATGCATTTTGATCTGATTTTCACTTTTTAACCATTCTTAGGTAAAAAAAAAATTTCATTTAATTTTTTTGTTTATTTCTGTTGATAATAAACATATAAATTGATTAAAATCAAGATAGGTTATTTACATTTTGTACTTTTCAAACATGGATGGACAAATGAAGAAAGGTAGAGAGACAAAATTTACTATTAAATTAGCAATTTTTCTCAAGTAAATGTTTTAATTCGTGTATCAAGAACACATAATTAAATCTTCTTTCTTTTTTTGTTGAGGTTATATTTACATTTACAAATAAAAATTTTAATCACAATCAAATAATTTTTCAATATACATTTGTGAAAAAAAAAATTAATTTTTGAAATAAGACCTTTCTAGTCACGTAAAACTCTTTCGATTATATATAATCAGTGAGTATGCATAATCGCTACATTTAAACATTTCAATGTCTTTTTTTTTTACGTAATTTAAAACTTAATTGTCCTTAATTTGTATGTTAAGAAAAATAATACAAAAACCTTATATAAGCATCATGAATCATATTTACACAATCAATCTCAAGATTAAATCATCAAATACGCTGGACCATTCTTGACGTCTCCACTCTCCACCACTAACTCTAGGGTCGGTTCCCAAAGTTTGCATGTCAATCCTGCTTTTCTTCTTCCTCCACTTAAACATGTGTCCCAATTTACTCTAGCTCTTGCTCATCGAACACTCAATTCAGTTTCAACGTGAAGTTATTTGTGATGGCATGGTGGAGAAATTAAGATGGCAATTTCAGAAAGGATTTGCCAAATGCCAATGCAAGCAATGAAAAAGGAGTTTTCGATGATGGTATATGAAGCCTAGACGTAGGTGGAAGCTATACAAATCCTCTTGCTTTGCATCTTTCATGAAAACGACGCAAAACTTCCCCACGTGGGGAATATCGGATGTTGTCTTGAAAAAATATTTTAATCAAATACCAATAAAGATTTGCGATCAACAGCTGCCTTTACCCAAACGATATATGTGTATCTCAGTTGATTTCATCTTCAAACTTTTCATCACATAATAATTATGCTGTAGTAGCCTAGTTTGGTTTTGTAGGGAAGTGACATATCCAGAAAAGAAATGTGGAGTGTATTTGCGGTCGTAAAAGGCGCATTGATGAAAGCTTCATCGAAGGAAAAAAGTTAAATATGAAGGAGACTATTACTGTTGCTTCCAGCTTCTAGGAACCAGGAAGTAAACATCATCAACTAAGAATAGTGACCATTCAAACAGCCATAAGCGCTTTTTTTTTTTTTGAAAAAAATAAAAAATAGAGATAAGAGTGCTCAACTTTTTCTCATGTGCATTACATAGCTACAATCTATAGCTAGCCCTGAATTCTTACTTTTTCTTTTTCTTGTCCTTTAACTTGGTATAATTTTAAGTTGAATATATACTTTAAAAAATAATACGAATTACAGTTTTCACAGTTTTCATTTATAATAATTTTTATGATATGTTTGTTATATTTATATATAATGTTACAATCATTTGATAAATTTATTATCTCTATTTACATATAAAATTAATACATATCAGATGATAAGTTAAATTTTAATTTCAAAAATTTAATATTTAATGACAACAGCTTAATGTATTTTTGAGAATTTTTACACTTAGAGAGGATTCGTTGACCAGGACATGTGATGGATTAATTAAGGAATAGCACGAAGGATGTGCGGCAAGCATCATCCACAAATATCTGAAATTAAGGCCTTTTGTTGACTAAAATGAAAGTTAATATTACTACTTAATCACTTGACTAAAGGCCTTTTTTTTTTCTTTAAGAAGTGAAAGGAAGGAAAGGATGGCACGTTAGCCAATGATGCACGTGCAACTCAACATGCCCGTGACGTTCCTTCATTCATCAATCCAAGTTATTTCCCCACAAGCAAAGTAAACTGCATTATGTTCATACACGAACCATGCCGACATTTCTCGCTTCTTTTCTTCCGAAATTGCTGTATATGCTACCCATGTGGTTAGAATTACGATGTCCAAGAAGATAATGTCATTGAATTATGAATAAATGTTATCATCAATCATGACTAAATCAAACATCTCCATGTCCATTGATCATCATGCTGATCTTATTCAGGGCCGGTTCAATAATTTTGAAGATTTAAAACTAAATATTCAAATGAGATCTTTTTTATTAAAATTGAAAAAAAATTTATTAAAATTTTTAATTAAATTTATATTTCAATAAATCAACTATCATATAAAATGGAGACAATATAACAATATAATATAAACTATAAATTAAAGTAAAAAAAGTATGTAAAGATTAAAATAATAATACTTAATTGTTGAATGTTTGTTACAAACAATACATGAGGCTTACGGTTTTATAAAAATAATAGCATAACAGACTTCCTACGTATTCTTTGGAGGAAAATTGAAAGTAAAAAAAGATAGAGTAAATAAAAAAAAAGAATTCAAAAGTAGATATTATAAATTGAATAAAAAAAGATAATTGGTTTTATATATATGAAAAAAATGATTGTTGGAGATTATTAAATACATATTACCATTAACTGATTGCATATAAAGAAAATAGTTGAGAAAAAAACTCTATTAAATATCATTAAATATATATTACTATTACTTGATTGGAAATAGTAAAAATAGTTGAGAACTAATAGTATTGTAAAAATTGGGAAGTGAAAAAAAATTAGATTTATTAAGCACATAATTAAGAAAGTTAGAGAATATATTATTTTTATAATTATCTTAACTTTTACATAGAAAATGAGCTAATAGTTAAGAATAAATAAGCATGTGAAATGGAAAGAAAATAACTATTTATTAGGCCTAAGAGATAGGCAAATATTTTAATACTTATCCTAATTTTTGTATTTTTAATATAATTAATTATATTATTGTTATAAAATTAGGAGGCCTACTAAAAATTTGAGGCCTAAAGCCACTGCTTTGGTGACTTTACCCTTGAGTTGGCTAATAACTCTATGATATAGAGTTATTTAGACTTAATTTTGATAGTAATTTAGCTTAGTTCTTGTGATAATGTATAGAAATTAGTATGTTTTATTTAAATTATTTTAATTAGTTAATTTGGGTGAGCTAATCTAATCTTAACTAATTTTATGCTTAATTTGGTGCTAATGTGATTAAGATAGGTTGTTATTGATTTATTAGTGCTTTTGTAGATGTTTGATAAAAAAATTAGTGGAAGAAAAAGAACAATTTTAAGGTATAGACCTCCACTACACATGTTTCAGTATTTTGGCCATAACTCTCTCTACAGAACTCCAAATCTTAGACCATTAGAAAGCTAAGAAAAAAATATACAACTTTTATGTTTACCACTTTACCCATTTCAACTTGGAAGACGATCAAAAATCTTATCAAAGTTAAAGCATTGCAATAGTCTTAGAACAATTATGATTTTTGCAATTTAAATGGTCAAGGCAGTGGAATTATATGAGGTAAGCCATGGCCCACATAGTCTGATGAAGAAATTTTAGTTTGAATTGAACTCTTTCTTCACCCAACTTGGCCTGACTTCAAAACCTTATAAAAACAACCTTTCAAAGGACTTTTAAGAGATAGAATGAAACACTGGTTTAAAAGCTAAGAATCAAGCCGCAAAATCATTGAAATTGATAATAATTTGAAAAATTCAAGAAGATTTGGAGATCAAGATTACAATTCTTGGTTTTTTTTCTATCTTTTTGTTATTCTCCTATTTTCTTGATTTTGTTTTTAATATTTAAACTTTATTTGATGATGATGTGTGATTTGATGGGGAACTAATTCATTTATCTAAGATTATGATTGAACTCAATATGCCATCTGCTTTATTTAGCTCTCTTTTGCTTATGTGTGATAGATTTAAGTTGTTTATTTATTCTGTTCTTAATGCTTCTAATTGTCTAATCACCAATTAAATTGAATTGAAAACTTAGGTTAAACCTTGACGAAGGAGATTTAGATAGACTTTAAATAGAATAGTGTATGATTGAATGCACTTAGTTGATTAGGCGATTTGACTTGCATATAGGGTAGATATACATCTATAAGCCATACGTAATCAAAATTAGACCAAGAACTTAATGAATTCGTCTTTAATTTAATTTGTATAGACATATACTAAATTAATTAGGAGAAATTTTTTATGAGAAATTCGACAGCGATCTGTAAATAAATTAGGACTCTAGGTTAACAACTTAATCCATTAAACTGAGTTAAGAGAGAGAGACAATAATTAAATGAAATATTTAGAGACAACATTAATCTTAAGTCTGTAGTCACTCGAATTTAATAAAATAATTTTGCTAAATAGATTTTAGATTAGTTTTAGCTATTAGTTTATTAGCTTTAATTTTAATTTTAATTATTTGGATAAGGTTAGGGTGTGTTAATTTTAGTTTAATAGTAGAAATTAATTCAATTTCCTATGAGATCGACACTCTACTCAGCACTATATTATCTTTGCGATATGTATACTTGCACAGGTATAAAATTGAGCAACACTGGCACTGATCTTATTAGGAAAGTATGACACACATATATATTATACATTTAACAAAACACGACTAATTCAATTAAACATAATTAACTTATTTAAATATAAATATAAGTTATTTGTGTATCTTAAATATTGATAATTCAATAAATAAATTTAAATGAAAATGAGATATATTTAGTAATATAAATTTATCTATTAATATGATTAATTAAATGTGCATAAATTTATCATATACAAGTTAAATATATCAATCCACATAAAGATAAATAATTTTTGTATAATAAATGAGTTGATACCATTATAAAACAAACACATTTATATAAAATTCAAATCCACTTTTAACTTTGTTTTGTTTTTATATCATCTTAACTAACGATGTCCAAAATTGTGCTTTGTTATATGCCTTATTGCTTGCTCTACAGGTATAAAAATGCATCATATGCCTACTTTATAAGTTAAGCTTGTTAATACATTGAGACAAATATCATTTTGCTCAAAATTTTATAAATGACACAAAAATTACTAAAACTTTAATATAATTAAATGCAAATACATAGTGTTAGTGTAAGCCTTGCAAGCCAATCAATTTTGTGCTTGTAAAACACTACATTAATTATTCATATTTCATGTTAAATACATTATGGATATTTTATATAATGTATGAGGTATTTGTGTGTCCATAAGTTTGTTTATAAAGAGTTATAAGAAACTTGTGTAGATAAAGTCCTTGGAATATAATGACCTTGTAAAGAAATTATAAAGGTTATAATTATGAGATTCTTACGCATCAAAGCCTCGTTTCTAAATATATTCCTAGTCATTGTATTGTCAAGAATAAGGACATTGACAATGCTTAAAGGCTAGTACATGCTAAGCCTCTTTATTTTGGAAGTAAGCAATTGATCTCATAGGTTGAAGTATGAGAGATACTTAGGGATAGTATGTGGGTGCTTATTAAGAAACAAGTTCACTAAATATGACCTACTATGAGAGTTCCATTTGGTATTTCACTCAAGTGTTTGTGGACATACTCTCATGTGTCTGTAGTGTAAGTAATCTTTAGACTTGTGATACCACGTCATTTTATATGTGAATTGTCATACTTTGATTACACCTTTACGAGTTTATAGGCGACCAGATACCTAAATAGGGTGCTTTTGGGTGTGGCATGAAGCATGCGAAGATGAATGAGTAGTCTAGAGAAGATTCATCACCCTAAGAGATTTGAAGGGGACATATCTCATTTGCTCCTGACTTATCTTGACTAAAAGTCCTTGGCCAAGGCAATCTTGATAAGTCAATATGAAAGCTGCATAACTAATATTGATAAGTTAGAAAGTAGACACTGAGCTAGGCTTTCTATGGTGAAAGGATTGAATTACATGGAGATACTGTACACCGAAAAGTTAGTCAAGCCATATTGACTCTCCTGACATTTAGATGGTCATGATGTATTGTTAGATACCGTTGATGATCTATAAATATAAATATAAATTCTTAGTTGAATTAATTTATTCATTACCAACATTTTGTGTTCTCAATTGGTCACACATATAAGGTGAATTGTCGAAATTCATTTGAATTCAATTGGATGTGATCTAATTGATTTTATAAAAGCTTAATCCAATTAGGCAGTAGGCTAAATCTAATATGATTTGATGGAGTATTAAATAATGGCCCAATTAGTCCAAGACATTTTTTAATCCTTGTTGGATATTAAGTAGGTCAATTCACTTTATAAAAAAATCTTTTAGTCGAGTCTTGAATGTATAGAAGAGTTCTGTTTTATTTTCTCATGTGTTAAGATAGGATTATAGCAAAAAAAAAAGAAATACAAAGGAGCTCAAAGTTGAGAGTTTGCTAGCACAAACTTTGGTTTAGGGATTCATACACTTTTAATGAAGAGATTTCGGCAAATCACTGTGTGGATCACCATTAGAGGCAGAACAATTGTGCTACTATGGTTTGATAAGTCCTAATTAGTGTACAAAACTCAAAAATTAAAACCCAAGAAGGATTCCACCAAGGAAAGCAAACATCAAACTTTCAACTATGCCAAAATCTTTCTATTGTAGTTTTTTTAGATTAGTTTCAATTAAAGTGATACATAGCATAGGGGATTAAAATTTAAAAAATATTCCACTGCATATGATCCATCTTAAAATGATTCGAATCCCTTCAGTGGTATCAAAGCCTTTTTCACTTGATTTAATCTAGTTTTATGTTTAGTTGCTGAATATTACAAAAACTGGTTTTCTTTATATGTTGAATTGATGCAAAGTTTGAAAATTTTTTAAGAATAATTATGAATGGATTTTCAAATCTGATTTATATTTCAAAAGGCCTTTAAATTTTAAATTTATGGATTTAAAATCTAGATTAAGTAAGTCCTTAAAGATTTTATAGATTTGTTTTAAGAGAATTCAAATTTGAAAAATTTGGCAGCATAACATGATCTGTTTTGGAAATTTTTTTGAAAAACTTAGAAAAGGATTTTGTGACTGATTTTTGGAGGGCAGAAGGTCAAGAGGATTATCTCAACCTATGAAAATTTACAGCATTTAATCACCTTGTTTGGGTGGTGATCTGATGATGTTTTTGCACAAACAGTTTGCTGGAATTGTATTCTTCTATGATAATGACTCTTGCAAAATCATGACTATTTGTACTCCAAATTTGCTGAGGTTTTGAGAGCTTTTTGGCATGATGATTAGGGCATGGAATGTCTATGAATTGGTGCCAAAATTGTAGCAAAGAATGGAGGATGGAGCTCTAAAGTATTTGGGACAGCATAGGTGACGCAGACCTAATAAAATTGCAATAGCTTGTGCGATTTCTTCTTTATATAATTAGGAGTTGTACTAATTAGGTTATGACTTGGATTTAGACTCCTAATTGTAGTGAGATATATCCAAAAGAGTTTAGGATTGTCCCAAATCAGATTCTAAAATTAAATTGGCAACGAAATAAGACTCTTGGCCATAAAGATCTAATTATAGTCAGATTAGGATTCAAAAATTGAGGACAACAAGGATTAAATTTTCTAATAAGATTAGAAAGCCTAATTGGATTAGGATTCCTTGTGAATATTAAGTTTCTAATATGATTAAGACTTCTATTAAGAATAAGGATCATATTTAAATTCATAGTCCTAAAAGGTTTAGGATTACTAAGTCTATGCTCAATTGAATTTCTAGTAGGACTAGGACTTCTAAATTAGGACAAGACATATTATGGAATTAGGACATCAAATTATTTGAATTAATATCTTTAAAGGTTGAGTGATATTATTGCCAAGTGACATGAAAGATCTTTAATTTGGATTAAACATAAGTTTTATATGTTCATTATATGATTATGAATGTATAAAGAGGATTATGGACTTAGACCACTATAATGTGTTATAGATGGTTATGGTTGAATGCATTTGGTATTTATTTTATAAATAGAAAGTGTGTGCCCTGCCTTTCCTTTATTTTATTTAGGAGTTGTAAAATTCTTTTCTCATCTTACTTCTCTCAAATGTAACTTGAGGTTTCTTTACATATATGTAATTAGAATTCATAGGATTAGATTAGGAAGAAAATTTTGTAATTCCAAGACTGAAGGACAAAGGTGCCAAGGAGACATGAAGATTACAAGAATACAAGTTATAGTGATATTTGTATGTAATCCCTTAGGATTTGACCAATTAATTTCCTTCAGTGGTTCAAGAAAATTAAATTAGATAAAAGTCCATAATTATCTTAGTAGTATGCATGTGATAGATTTATTTTATGAAATATTATAAATGATATGCATGCCAAATTCGATGAAACCTAAATAACAAGATAAAAGCAACAATAAAAATCCTTCATTAAAATTTTGAGTCACATGCTTCGCATGATTAACTTGTCTTCCACTATATAACAAGATAACCTAGCTACTCTTTTATTTGGAGACTTGTTGAGTCACTCAAGGTCAAACTTTTACATGGGCAAATTTGAGTTATTGGTGGGTCTTACTAAATTAAAACTATGTGGTTCGGATGCGTCACACTTAACCACATGGTCTTAGAGGTAAGATTGGACGAAATGCATATGATGCATTTAGAGAATGAGCTGTCACTTAACTAATATAGGAGTTGCATGGGGATGTAATTGATAAGCTACGTTATCTACCCAATTAGGCTTATTGTGATTTGTTGAGTCACTTAAGGTTGCAATAATTCGAAAGGGATCCCAACTCATTACAAATGCATAGTAGAGATTTCCATATAATAGTGAGAGATATTATTACAAAAAATTAGTAGAAAAATCAATGTAAGATTTAATACCTCGTCTTAACTTGGTTAATAACATGAAAGACTATTACAAATGTTTTTTCTATATTTATAGGTTACTAAAATGGGTATGATAATAATTGTTACTTTGCTTGGCATACTTGACGCCATCAGCCTAAAATGTTTGGACTAATATATCACTTTGAGAAAAGTTCTTAGTAAATGGAAGGGTGCAATCTTGACAAGTAAAGAGATAACTTTAAATAAGATTAAGCTTAACCTTTTTACTGCTAATCCTAAATCTTGGATAATAGATTCAGGATGTAGATCGCATTTATGTACTAACATAAAAGCTTTAACGGATAGTAGAAGGCTTTAACAAAAATAAGGTAGTCCTAAGAGTGGGCAATGGTGCAAAAATTGCAACAGTTGCCATTAAAACTTAAGATCTCATTTTACCATCGAGCTTAATGTTAGAGCTAAAAGAGTGTTATTTTGTGCTAGCATTAACTAGAAACATCATTTTAGTTTCATACCTAGCTAAGAATGATGATTTCGAATTTAGTATAAAAGGCAATTGTTGCACAGTCATTCTAAATGATATATTTTATGGATTTGCAACATGCCATGGAGAATTTTATGTTATGGATCTTGATAGCCCAATGCTTAATATAGATGTCAAGAAAAATAGAAAAGGTAATCCAAATGAAACTATCAAGCCCGACCTTATAAAATATTTACCATTTCATACATGTGATGGATAACCTGATTTCAAACTTGGAAAGCTTGAAAAAAATTGTCAAAAGTCGGTAGTGTACCTAGAGGTACAACAAAGTTGATTTAACCCTCGAACTAGTTCAAATGGAGATTTTAAGATGAAATTGGGAATTTCACATTCCCAGGATGACTTAATATGGTGATTTGGAGTTCAATGACTGATTTGGAGTTAAATTGGAATTTTCATGGTCTAGGGGTAAAATGGTCATTTTACCCCTCGAGGATAAAATGGAAATTTTTAGAAAAGATTTTTGACCACATTTGACTAAGATTGATCATTTGGAGTATAATTTGAGGTTAAGAAGTGAAAAAAATTGTAATCCTGGTATTTTTTCGAGCATAGGGGCAAAATGATAATTTTACCACCTTAGGGGCAAAAGTGGAATTTTCACCACCCAACACTTTTCAAATTTATGAATTTTACTCATTATTGGTATGGATAATTATGACATTTTATGTGGTGGTGAAATGAAGTTAAATGGATAAGTATTTAAACATGGGCCAACAATATGGCGACACGTGGTAAAATTGTGACCATTTAACATTTTCCTTATAAAAACCAACTTAATTTTCAGCCAATTCATTCATCATGGTCGGCCATAGCAAGAAGAAAAGATGGAAAGAAAGAAAAGAAACCCTAGGAGGAAAAATTGAAGAAAAAGTGTGAGATTTCAAGGGATTTAGCAAGTAAAGGTAAAATTTCTTGGTTTTTACTTGTGATCTACCTTTTCATGATTTCTTTCTCATTTTCTATGCTTAGAACTCAAGTTTGCATGATGAACCCACGCTGGCCGAATTTGAGAGGGAAGGTTTTGAGCTTGATTTTGATTAGATTTCAAGTTATATTAGTATTTTTGGTAGTTTAGTGATGCTTAGCATGAAAACTTAGCAAGAAAATAATTTGTTCTTCATTAAATCCTTTATAGCCGAATTTCATAGGGGGAATATTGAGGTTGAAAATTGTGATATTTTATGGTATTTTGATGGAATTTGATAATTGGTGATGTTAAAAATTAAATGGGAAAATTTGGTATGAAAATCTGAATTTTTACCTAATGTATAGACATATGTGTTTTGTGGTTCAGAACTGATAAATTAAATTACATTCACAATCATTGAGGTATTTTGGATATAATTGGAGTATTGAAAGTGAAGTGGATCGAATTGGAGTTGAATTGAAGGTTTTAGCAATTTAAACCGTGTATAGGCAAGTTACGTCGGACACCGTAATTAAGCGATTGTTCCAAACCTTTCACATCCTATCTCATGCATACATATAGATAAGAGCCTGAAATAGTTTATAATGGTTTAACCTAAATTATTGAATTTCGTGTCATGTATTATGGATAAGTGGTGAGCCATTTGATACGAGTAAGAGATTGTACCCGAGAACCGAGAATAGGAGTATTTTGAACTCCTAATATTGTGAGTAATCTTACTATTATCTTAATTATCTAAAGTAAGTTTTTTTATTCGATTTTGTGATTTTATGAAAAATGAATTTAAATGAAAAAATCTTTACGTTTTATAAACAAAATGTGATTTGATGAAATGAATTTTATGAATTTCTGGAAATTGAATGATGATTTTGGAATATAAAGTAAGTGGAGACCACTGGTTGTGTTGTAAATTATGATTTGAAATGAACGGCTTATGGTAATGTGAGCATGAATGGCTAGATTGGTAATTGTGTGAAAATATGCGCATTGTTTGTTTTGCCTTAGAGGCTGGATTTGAAATGGTTAAAAGTGTTCCCTTCGGGGGAAGTTTGAAAAGATCTAGGCTTCAAAACTTGGCGAGAAGGTTTTACGGGACCTGTGGCGTTACCAATAAGTCCAGTAAGTCAAGTGATGGGGACCTAGACCTATCAATAATTGCTATGTCATGCTATGGATATTTTTATCGACTTGGTGGTAGATAGAGGGGTCACTGCAGTGGTAGGTTTCGTGGACCAGCCTATTAGAGGAGCACGGTTCCCCATCATATTCTTACCTCAATCGGAGAGCCGTGTGGAGGGCATCTCTTGAGGTAAAGTTTGAGTGCACCTCACTCTGGACCACCACGTGAGAGTGAGACTCAGCTAATGCCAAGGAACAGTTGTGTTATCAGATGTGAAAATGTGTTTATGTGTATATGACATTTAACAGTCTTGGCAGTCTCGGTTAAATGCCTCGACCAAGGCATCCTCGGGAATGGTTTTGGCAGGGGCCAAGTTATCAGAAATTCATAAACCAAGTTGATTATTTGAGTAAACTGAATATTCATGCTATCAAACATATATTAGAATGAAATATTTTATTTGTCTCCATTTACTCGACTTTAGATAGTTTAGATGGTATCTGTTTACTCACTGGGATTTTATAATCTCACCACCCTTCTTTCCACACATTTCAGGCTCAGGATAATCTGTAGACGGTTGATCTCGTCAAGCCATAATTTTGGAGTTGAATCCTAAAAAGCAAAAGTTTACAAACTTATACCTTTTTGGTCATCTAGGGGCCCACATGTCATTGTAAATGTAATTGCGTACTGTGTTTATCTGTAATACAGTATGTATGATTTTATTTTACTTTTACGTTACAAAAATTATTTACCGATACTTCTATAAAAATTATTTTATAAGAAAATTAAATATTTTAATAAATATTTTGATTTTATTCTAATAGTTATGATTTCATTTTAAATGGACGTTTTAGGTAGCAAAACATATTTAAGAGTATGAAACATGTGTTTTCTACTTATGTATTACATTTTTAGCTAGTTTCAAAATTTTCAAAGAAAAATTACCAAAATGTCCCTGTGAGGCGAAAATTATATTTCTATCGTTTTAAGTTGGAAATGACTTATAAACCTTTAAAACATGATATTTGGCAATGATTGCTCACAGAGGAGATGAGAAAATTGATATGTAAGCCTTGCAAGATTCTGGTTGGCATTCCAGATAATTAGTGCCTATCAGGACGTCGCGGCGGTTGTCACAAGTTCGAGAGGAGTACCGGGTCGTGACAAAAACCTACATCTAGCATTGTAGACTTGGCCATATCAATGAGACAAGGATAGCCAAGTTATATAAACAAAGTTATCTAGATCCAATTGATTATAAATCATATGGAACTTGTGAATGTTGTTTCCTTAGTAAAATGACTAAAACTCTTTTTACTGGAATGGCTGAACGAGTAAGTGTGCTCCTAAGGCTAATACATTCGAAATTATGAAAACCTTGAAACACACTAGCTAGAAGAGGCTATTCATATTTCATTACATTTACAGATGGCCATTCTAGATTTAGTTATATATACCGAATGAAGTATAAGTTTGAAACTTTTGAAAAGTTTAAAGAGTTTAGGGCTAAAGTTTAGAAATAAATTAGGAAGAATATTCTCACTCTTAGATCCAATCGAGGAGGAGAATATCTTAGTTAGGAGTTTCTGGATTATCTAATGGAACATGAAATTCTATCACAATAAACTGCACTTGGAACTCCATAACATAATGGAAAACAATTAAGTGTCTAAGAGGAGAAACCAAACCCTATTAGACATGGTTCGTTTTATGATGAGTAGGGCAAACCTTCTTATATCCTTTTAGGGATATGCCTTGGAGATTGCTACTTACCTTCTTAACAAGGTTCTAACCAAATCATTTGATAAGACACCACATGAGATGTGGTATGGCAAAAGGCCAAACTTGTTTTATACAAGGATTTGGGGATGTACGGCTTACGTGAATCATGCATTGTCTGATAAGCTTAGAGCTAGATTAGAGAAATGCAAGTTTGTAGGGTATCTTAAACAAACTGTAAGATACTGCTTTTACAATCCCACCAAGCAAAAAAGTGTTTGTCTCGAAACATGCCATTTTCTTGGAGAAAAAACTTTTACTTGAAAGGATTAGTAGGAGTAAAATAATTCTTAAAGAGGTTCAAAAAACACAAATTGACATCCCTTTAAAACCTGAGCTGACGATTAAAGCATTGGATGCTCAAACCGGTGCTTAAGAAACACAAGTGCTCTATAGATCTATGAAACAGAGATAACCTCTAGAGAGATATAGATTTATGCTAGAAAGAGATGCTTTGCCAATTAACAAAAAGCCTATTACTTATGAAAAAGCAATATCTAATATTGATTCTAATAAATGGTTGGCAGCCATGAAATCCAAAATGAATGCCATACATGTCAAACAAATATGGACTTTGGTTGATGCACGTAAAAGGTTAAAACCCATAGAATGCAAATGGGTCTTTAAGAGAAAGATTGACATGGATAGTAATGTACAAACGTACAAGGCTAGGTTAGTTGCTAAAGGTTACAACCAAGTTGAAGGAATCGATTATGAGGAAACTTTCTCACCTGTAACCATGATTAAATCCATTAGGATTCTGCTTGCTATTGCTGCATATTATGATCATGAGATATGGCAAATAGATGTAAAGACAACATTCCTTAATTGGAATTTCCAAAAGGAAGTGTATATGACATGACTTGAAGGTTTTACATCTAAAGAGAATGGACATAAAGTATGCAAACTCTAAAAATCCATTTACGGGCTGAAGCAAGCATCTAAGAGCTGGAACATAAGATTTGATGAAACTATTAAAGAATACGATTTTGTCAAGAATCCTAATGATACATATGTTTACAAGAAGGTAAATGGACAAGTAGTTTTATTCTTAGTACTTTATGTTGGTCACATACTACTAATAGGAAATGATATACCAATGCTGCCAAATTGTCAAGATCTGGCTGTCCAAACAATTCTCTATGAAGGATTTGGGAGAATCAACTTATATTCTAGAAATAAAGATTTATAGAGATAGATCAAAGAGGTTGCTAAGATTATCCCAATCCACTTATATAGACAAGGTGCTAGAAAGGTTTAGCATGATCGAGTCCGAGAAGGGACACTTGCCTATGTCACATGTCATTCATCTCTCAAAGGATATATGTCCAAAAACACAAGATGAGAGGATGAGGATGGATAGGATACCATATGCATTGGCTATAAGATCCATCATGTATGATATGTTATGTATTAGACCAGATGTGGCATATGCTCTGAGTGTCATAAGCAAATATCAATTGAATCCAGGTGAGAGTCACTTAATTGATATGACAAATATCCTTAAGTACTTATGAAGAACTAATGATGCTTTTTTAGTTTATAGAGGGGCTAAACTCCAAGTGAAAGGATATGGAGATGCTACATTCCAATTCAATAAAGATGACAACAAATCACAAAATGAGTTTATATTTACCTTAAATGGCGGTGTTATCAGCTAAAAAAGTTCCAAGCAAGCAATGACTGCAGATTCTACAATCGAGGCAAAATACGTTTTCGCATCTAAAACAGCGAAGAAGGGAGTATGGATCAAGAAGTTTGTAATTGAACTTGGTGTGGTTCCTAACATTGTTGATCCTGTAACTTTGTATTGTGACAATAATGGAGCCATTGCATAAGCAAAAAAATCAAGGTCTTATCAATAGTCTAAACATGTATTGTGGCGTTATCACTTGATTAGGGAGATCATTGGAAAAAGTGATATTAATACAGAAAGAGTACCCACGGAGAACAACTTAGCTAACCCTCTGACTAAAGTTTTGTCCCAACAGAACCATGATCGCCATTTAAAAGGCTTTGGTATTAGATACGTGGGCGATTGATTTTAGTGCTAATGGGAGATTGTTAGTGTAAGACTTACAAGCTAATCAATTTTGTGCTTGTAAAACACTATATTAATTATTCATATTTCATGTTAAATACATTATGGATATTTTATATAATGTATGAGGTATTTCTTTATCTATGAGTTTATTTATAAAGAGTTATGAAAGACTTATGTAGATAAAGTCCTCGGAACACAATGACCTTGCACAAAAATTATAAAGGTTATAATTATGAGATTTTTAGGCATCAAAGTCTTATTCTTAAATATGTTTCTAGTCATTATATGGTTAAAAATAAGGATATTGATAATGCTTAAAAACTGGTACTTGCTAAGCCTCCTTACTTTGGAAGTAAGCAATTAATCTCATAGATTGAAGTATGTGAGATACTTGGGGATAGTATATAGGTGTTGGTTAAGGAACAAGTTCATTGAACATGACCCGCTATAAGAGTTCCATTTAGTATTTTACTCAAATGTCTATGAAAATACTCTCATGTGTCAATAGTATAAGTAATCCTTGCACTTGTGATACCGAGTCATCTTGTATGTGAATAGTCATATTGATTTCACCTCTATGGGTTTAGAGGTGATCAGATGCTTAAATAGGGTGCTTTTAGGTATGGCATGAAGCATGCAAAGATGAATGAGTAATCTAGAGAGAATTCATCACCCCAAGTGATTTGAAAGGGACATATCTCATTTGCTTTTGGCTTATATTGATTAAAAGTCATTGGCCAAGGCAATCTTGATAGGTCAATATGGAAGTTGCAAGACTAGTATGGATAAGTTAAAAAGTAGATACCAAGCCAAGTTTTTTATCTATTCGAAATATATGGTGAAAGGATAGTCAAACTATATTGACTTTCCTAACATTTTGGTGATCATGATATATTGCTAGATGCCGCTCATGATCTATAAATATAAATATAAATTCTTAGTTTAATTAATTTATATTTATTATCGACATGTTGGGTATTTAATGGGTTGCACACATAAGGTGAATTGTCAAATTAATTTGAATTCAATTGGATGTGATCTAATTGATTTTATAGAAGCTTAATCCAATTAGGCATTGAGTTAAATCAAATATGATTTGATGGAGTATTAAATAAAGGCTCAATTAGCCTAAGACATTTTCTAATCTTTGTTGGATATAAAGTGATCAATTCACTCTATAAAAGAATCCTTTAACCACATTTTGAACGTACCAAAAAGTTCTATTTTATTTTCTCATGCATTAAGATAGGATTATAGCCAAAAAAAAGAGAAACACAAAGGAACTCAAAGTTGTGAGTTTGCTAGCATAAATTTTGGCTTAGGAATTCACACACTCTTAGTGAAGAGATTTTGGCAAATTACTGTGTGGATCATTATTAAAGGTAGGATAATTGTGTTGTTATGATTTGATAAGTCCTACCTGGTGTACAAAACTCAAAAACAAAAATCTAAGGAGGATTCCACTAAAGAAAGCAAACATCAAACTTTCAAGTATATCGAAATCTTTTTTTTATGATTTTGTAGATTAGTTTCAATTAAAACGATCCATAACTTAAGAGATTAAAATTTTAATAATATTCCGTTACGTATGATCCATCTTAACATGATTTGAATCCCCAACACATAATACCATAAATATTTTTACTGTCTCATCAGTATTAAGTACCAAATGTTCACATTAACAAATTAATCCTTCTATTTAAATTTTGACATGTAAACATGCCTTTTTTATAGCAAAGAAAATAATCACCAATTATTTTCTTAAGTTATTGCCTATTTCAAAGCAAAGGATATATAAATATAAAATACAATGACAACTAGGATTGTTTTGACTTGTCAACTTCAATCTCTGTCTGGATGTGTGCAAGGTAGATATGCCACATGATTCAATATAAAGAGCCGCATACATCCACCTAGTAACTAAACCAGTTATAGTACACTAAATAAAATAAAAAAAAAAAAAAAAAAGAAGAAGAAGAAGAAACTTACCATCGCAATCACACAGCAATAAAAACAACACACCAATGCACTTCCAACTCCCAATCTCCTCCATTTCTTGATCCTGACGGCTCGGCAACCGCCCACGTTTTTGCACCATCAACGCATACATATACAACCTACAAATCTTGCAAACTTCTCCCACATGCCCCTTCCACTGAACTAGATCTCTCTCCCACAAAATTCCTTTCCCTTTTCCCCTTACATTATTACAATATTAGAGCAGTTGTTAATCTTTGGCATTTTGCTAGCTTCGGGTCTGCTTGTAACAGAAAAATGTTCACAGTTTGTGACCAGATGTTGCAGTGCCCTCCTAGGCCATTGCCTATTGACAGAAAGTGGAAATCCAACATTGAACTTGCTCCGAGTTGTCCACGTTGTGCCTCTGCCAATACGAAATTCTGTTACTACAACAACTACAGCTTGTCACAGCCCAGGTACTTTTGCAAAGGTTGCAGAAGGTATTGGACTAAAGGTGGCTCTCTTAGGAATGTTCCTGTTGGTGGTGGCTGTCGCAAGAGTCGGAAAGGCAAGTTTAGCAGGGTCGAGAAAAGCGGTCATCTTTCCATGAATTATAGAAAGAATTTAAGTAGTTTTGGCAGTCAGCAGGATGAGATGATTGGGCTTAGTAGATCTCCTGATGGGAACTCAGGGAATCAACCAGAACCCACGACTGGGTCGGATATTGATCTAGCACTTGTTTTTGCTAAATTCTTGAACCAGAGTACAAGTTTTGATCACCCTGAGGTTGTTATTCAAGAATTGCCCAAGGAAGCGAATGAAAGGATTGATGTATGGACTTATTTAGAGCAAGATATCAACAGCCAGAATGGTTCATCGATGGAGTGCCAGGAACCAGTAGTTCCTTCAATTCCAGAATCTTTTATGCTTCAAGAAATGCCTCAAGTTAATCAACAGCTAGAAGAGAATAAAAGTATTGAGGAATTGTTGGAAACTAATCACATGAACGCATTTGGGTTACCAAATCTGTTAGCTGATGAAATGGCGCAGGATGCCTTGTGGTCTGATGATGCTGCAAGTACTACCCCAAACTTTGATTGGCAACCAGTGCTGCAGCTGCAACAGTTTGAGTCCTTTCCAGTGGATGATCAGCTAAAGATTTCTGCAAATTTGATGATCGAAAATTGGAGTTCCTTTGATCTCTCCGGGTTTGGTCTTTTTTCAAAACCTTGAAGTTTAAGAGACTTTTCCATTTTTATATTTCATATACTATATTCTTTTTGATTTACTTAATTATAAGGTAGCTTTGCTATGACATTCCCCCATGAATTGGCTGAGGTTACGGACATCATATTATTTTAAGAAAATATAAATAATTTGCTGATGGGAGCGCAGAAGTTTCTCTTTTTTTCATTAGTTAAACGTAAAAGTTATTTATTTGTATCACTCGTTTGATTCTAAAATTTTGTAATACAATCTGTACTTTAAACCTGTTCATCGTTTTCGCTTTAATCTGTGTTTTTTACTTCTTTCTTTTACGAGTCTGTTATCCTTTCTCATCCATAATTTATTGCTGGTTCCTAATGTTCAAAAGAGTTGAGGAATTTTAAAGTTGCTTTGGATAGTAGCATAGATGTACTTCTCCATGAATTATTCAACACCCCAAATTGTTAATATCAAGTAAATTTCGTTATATATATTTTTACATATTTCAAATTAAGGATGGTAGCTAGGGAGTAAGGAACCCATGAAATTAAGGATGACAGAGGTGGCTTAATTAACTTTATTTAGTAACAGTTACAACTGTTTCCATTAGTGATCGAATCCACTCCTTTGTGACATACCGCATCTTTTTTTTCATTTTTTTATTTGTGAAAGAAAATTTTGAATTTAACCCTTTAAAATATGAAATATAAACATTTTAAGCCATCAAATCAAATGCTGGGTAACATATATCCACAAACTTTAAGATCCCCGTAAACTTTTTAATTTTCACTGTACTGTCATTTTTTGCTGCAATATTAAGGATAAATAAAAAATATGTATAATATGTGTCACCATCATAGGAATAATGATGAACTAATTCCTACAAAACTAGGGACCTTCTGATGGTAATGATTATATCCCCGGCAAATGGACGAGAGATAGATGTAAGGAATTAAAAGATGGTCGCCATCACTCCATGATGACATGCATGTTTAAGCGGTATGAGGAATTATTTAATATGCAGCACGGAAGAATAACACGTGGAAGTAACGTAAGAGATTAGTGTACACAGCCCGGGAGGGACTAATGTTTGTACATCGCTAGCGTTCGGGGCTGAGTCCACCTCTCTCAGATTGCCGATATCTTTGGAAATAGTAACAATTCTACCTTTCTGATGCGACCCATCACATGATGTTTGTCGAATATATGTTAAAGGATAATAATATTGTGACTGAGATAGTTCGAGTTCCGAATGCCAATATAAAATAAACTAATATGTATAGTCACTTTAAAAGTACAAATTACAAATTGAAGGAGATCCATCTGAGCTCAACGTTCTACTATATTTAAGCGTAATACCAAATTTATGTTGTATATTTTGAATTACCAAATGAAAAGCAACATTTTCATGTCTCACCTATTATTTTCTTAAGTTATTGCCTATTTTAAAGCAGAGTATATATGCATTGACGGTCTTGACCTTTATTTATTCTTTTAATTGGGTGTAATGTAACAAACTGTTTTCAAAGTAAAACTCCATATGATCTCATCCACACAAACTATATTCAGCATTCATCATTCATGTCCGCTAGTACAACCCACGTCATCGCCTTCCTCTCCGGAGCATATCTGAATTTGATTGACTGTAAAGGATATAAAGCCAACGTAAAATGGTACCTGCACAATGTTCTATGAAAAGATGCATTGAACGATTTCCTCCTTTAAATTTTAGTTTATATTTATGTAAAAGTCAACTGTTTCTTTAATACTCTTTTAATTTTGGTTTTGACTCATCTATGTCAAACTTAGTATAAGAATGTATGAGTATGACAATGAGTTTGTACTTGTACTCACCCGCATGCATTAGGAATAAGATACAAAAATATGGAAGAGTGAGACAACAAGATTTTTTATATACATGCTTAATTAAAAGTTACTAAAACTGAAAGGTGCTACCCTTGACTTGATAAAGTTCTCAAGGGATTGTCAGCATTCAGGTAGTAGAAAATATATCAATGACAAGTACACACTACACTATACGTTGGCATGGTACCAATATTTTCAGGTTTGGTAAAAGCAGGCACAAATTAACAGCAGAATTCCGGTAACTCTAGGGGTTCTTCTTATAAGCACCAAGCATTTCTAGAAGCTTGATCAGTCCCTCGTGTGTTCCATGGGATCCTGTCAGCAACTCTGCAAAGATACCAGAAGCAAATTAGCAATATTACTTATATATACAAACCTTGTATATATGTGCATTTTTTTTTTTTTGTTAATTTGGGGATTATATATATCAGCATTAGGAATATTCTACTTCCTAAGATTGCACAAATCAATTCCTAACTTCTGGAGAAGTTTTTTAATACATTGGAGGAGCTAGCGGAGGATATGAATTTGAGATTTCGCTCCTAAATGCAGGAATGGTGATCGAGGAAATCGTCAGTGAGGATTGGGAAAAAGATGACCTTTGTTCATAGAATGAGTTGATTGGAAAATGTTACTTACGTTCAGCTGCGAAGGGGAAGCTGTCAAAAACACTGCTTACTGCCTTCAACAGTTTCTGCAAAGTAACAAAACGATTAATGGAAATTAACAGAAATTTGTTAATTAAACAAACGATGTCTATGATGTTCTATATACCAGCACCAAATCTCCAGGCTTCACCGGAAATTCTTCTACTCCAGTGATTTTCCTGCTTTTAACAAATATGTCATTAATTCCCTGGTTATTTATTACAGTGTTATTTCAGATAACAGAAATTGAACCTGATAATAAGCTTTCCATCAACTTGTTGACATTCAAAGAGACTGCAACCATTAGTAAATGGTATCTCTTTGCCTTTCCACACTGCAAGAAATTCACAGTTGAATGTCAGTTAGGAGGCTGTCCTTAATAACCAAGCTATTGTAATTATGTCAGTTCCATTACTCTAATATCAGAACAAACTCAGCTATCCCGTATCCATTTGTCTGTTTTTGAAAATTGTTGTCCATGCTCAGATATAGAAACAGCCTTCTTGGTTTTGAAACCTAATTGGTAGGTTGCTCAGGGGAGATGAAGTTTCATAATTCAAACCAAGCAAGACCTTACCTAGATCAAGGATGCCATTGGACAAAAATAAAACGACTAGAATGCTCACCTAGATGCCAAGTTACACTTGCAGTTAACTTGTCACCTTCCATCAAAGTATCAAGGACAAAATGAACATTTTGCCCCATTGCCTCCATCAAACCTTGCAGAAAGTTTATGACATTCTGAGAATATATAGCACTATCAGATTGTTCTCCTTTGAAGCATTTGGTTTTTTTTTATTCTCAAAAAAGAAAACAACACTGATTGATTTTAACGGCATCAATCAAAAAAAAACAAAAGTTACTGAACATCGAAAGAGGTGAAAGAAAGACCTGTTTTCCACTAAAGGGAATGTAAAATATGAGGTCCTGAAATACACAATCATGTGAAAGAATTTGGTCCAATTTTTGGGTGTCCTTGACATTGATGGCACTATAGAAATCCTGGATCAAATCTAATACTGAAGGCGTGGACCACTGGGGAGCGATCCCACATGACCCATTATCACTGCAACAGACCCTCCATTCACCTTCTTTGATGTTACTGCCATAATTAGAGTGCTTCTTCTCTCCTTCTATTGGTAGTTGTGTAAACAGGGCTTTAGAGTTAGGCTGTTTTGTGACTAGATTTATAGAATGCCTGGCATTGCCTGGTTGAGCAATAGACAATGGCTTGAAGTTCCTGTTTTGGCACAGGTAAGATCCCAAAGAATATTGAACGTAAGCCATGAGAGAGAGAGAGAGAGGAGAGAGTAAATTTTAATTGCATTTGTGAAATCTTATAAAGAATACCTATTTGCGGTATTCTAAGATTGCTAGTTAGGCAAAGAATTGATGTTTCTTTTCTTCTTGGTAAAGGCAACGGCTTTCCGTGCAAAGATCACGAGGAAGCCATGGTTGCATCATGTGCTTGGGATTAAGTTATGGGCATATTTATAAGGGCGTGTTGAGAAAAAGAATTTCTTGTTTAAAGCATAGAGGGCCGTGGCTTTGGAATTTTTGAAAGGCCGCAAAATAGATTTTATCAACAGAAGAAAGATACAAAAATTCTTACATAGGGCCAGAAATGATGATAGCTATCGGCACCAAATAACCACAGTATCAAAATAAAAATAGCCAACCGAAAACCAACCCCAGCCAAGATTTAAATACAAAAAGTAAAGAAAGCAGCCCACGGCCCAAATGAAGTGTCCACTTAAGCAACATTCATTCCTTTGATCAATTAATCATAAACTTAAATAATTTTTTACTAAGATCTTATTTTAAGTAAGCTCACTTAATTAGTTGATTAACACTTGATTAGTTGATTAACTTTAATTGATTAATTTTATTTTAATCAAACTAATTTGACATAAATCATAATTTGTAATTGATCATGTACCATTACAAGGGGAAATATGAAATGTGGATAATAATAAAATAAAAGGATAGTAATAAAGTAAGATATAATTATTCCAACCAAACATGAAACATTAAAACTTTAACATCCAAATGCTAAATATAAATGTTTCACAAGTCATCCATATGTCAATAAACGTCAATCTAAATACATCCATCAACATGAATATACAAAACTTAAAACATGTATTGTTCAAACTGTTAATCATATGATGTATTTGTCATTAGCAATTTTTTTATTTGAATTTCCCTAATTTCGAATTTTCGGGTTTCTAATTTTGTTTAATTCTAACATTAGAGAATTTTACTAATCAAAATTAGTTATTCTTTATGTCACGCCCCGGAACTCTCCATCGGGCCCATGACAAATGCCGCGAAGTCTTGATAGGTATTCACACCCCGAATACCGACCGAAACCCCGCAAGGCTTTCGTATCAGTTTCTGCACTTCCCCGGTGAGCGACGATTATTAAATTTCGCATTTCAAGAATTCATAAGTCGTTTTCAAATCAAAACAATATAATACTATTTCCCGGCTCATAGGGGCATTTTCATCATTTTTCAACGAAAATCTCGAAATCGGTCAAAAACGTAGTAGGTGAATAGAAAACATAAATTTAGTAATTAAAAACAAATTTAAGTATCTAAAACGTTTGTTTAAAAATAAAAATTTGACTATTTGAATAAAAAAATATTCAATAAAATAATCTATTTTCTTATAACATAATTTTTATAAAGACATTAGTAAATAATTTTTGCAGCGTAAAAGCTAATTATATTTTTACATATTAGTATACAGAAAATCAGAGTGTGAAACTTAAATTACTGTGACACTTGGGCCCACAACTAACCAAAATGCATTGAAAGCTGAGAACTTACAGCTTTTCTAGGAATGCAATGCAATTGCAGTCCTCGATGCAACCGGCTATCTACAATTTATCCTGAGCCTGAAATGTGAATAGGATGAGAGGTGAGATTATAAAATCCTAGTGAATAAACAAGTACCATCAAAAGCATCTAAAGCCGAGTAGATGGAGACAACATAAAAATGTTATATCATAGTAATATTCATAACTCAAAATTTGTCCCGATCCATACCAAACAATTTCTTAGACTTGGCCCTTGCCAGAATCATTCTCGTGAGTACCTTCATCAAGGTATCCCATTGAGACCGCCAAGGCTGTTAAATGTCCCATACCCATAACCATGTTTTCCCATCTGACACACACAACCGTTCCTTGGCGTTGGCTAAGTCTCATTCTCACGTGGTGGTCCGAACGTGAGATGTACTCAAATATTACCTCAAGAGATACTTCACCTAACATCTCCCCCTAGAGGTAGATATATAATTGGGTTACCGTGCTCCTCTCATAGGTAGTCCATGGAAACTCCCACCACTGCAGTGACTATGTATTGTGCCACCAGACCCATAAAATTTTCAGTAGCATAATATGACGAATAAAATTTAATCCAGTCTACCAAGACCAAACCAAAACCGTTCATATATTTCATGCCAAACCCCAAAAATTTAACTATCATGCTATCGTAGTGTCATAAGCCACAATTTCAAATCATAGATATACAATACAAATCACAATGTAGCTCTCCACATACTCAATTTTTCCAAAACAATATTTGATTTCAAAACCAGTATAAATTTTATTTTATAAAAAAACATTTTAATTGGAAACATAATATTTTATAATTTAAATCTACCATTCAATAAAAAGCATCAAACAAGTAAAATTACTCTAGATATTCAAGACGATAAATTGTCAACTCACAGTTCTAGGAGTAGAGATATTCCTATTTTCAGCCCGCGGGTACAGTCCTTTACCAGTATCCAATGGCTCACCACATAGCCATAATCCATGACACAAATTCCAATTAAATTGTGTCCAACAGTCATAAGCTATTTCAGGCTCTACATGATGTATGGAAATGAGATAAAAATGGTTCGGACAGTCGTTTAATTGTGATGTCTGACCAATTTGCTAAAACCCTCAATTTAACTCTGATTTGACCCATTTCAATTTCTAACAATCCAATTATATCCACATTTCTCAATGACAGCGAACACGGATCAATTTATCAGTCTTAGACTGTAAATTATGCTTTTACCCCTATTAGGTAAATATTTATATTTTTGCACCGAAAATTTCCATTTAATTCCTACCTTCATAATTCATCAAATATTACCAAAATGCCCTAAAATCTCATCAATTTTCTCGATTTCCAACAGTCAATTTCTCTCCAAAAATTCGACTAAAAATGGTGCACTAATACTGAAATTTTCCTATTTAATTTTTTTCTCTCCACAATTGATCAGTTTCAAAACCATTTCATTTGAAATGAAATCATTTCATTTCACACACATATCCTAAGGCATTCGGTCATAGAAAATTGGTAGGGAAAATGGATTTTTTTCTTATTGTTTTGTTTCTAGACATGCTTAACTATCACTAAACACCAACATAGTTCAAAATCAAGCTAATCCAACATCAAATTCTCTTCCATACCCATTCGGTCTCAAAGATTTCAGCATGATAACTCAATATTCAACAATGAAAAATAAGGAATAAAGCATGGGTAAGCTAGGTTTCAAGCAAAACTAAAAAAATTTTACCTTTATGTTGCTTGATCTTTGAAAAATCTTTGAAATCTCTTAATTTCTTGGCTAAATTTTTGTTTTTCCCTTTGTTTTCTTTTCTTTCCCTTTGATTCTGGTTTATGCCAACTTTGGTGAGAGAAAATGTGACTTATAAGCTGATTTTTATAGTTTAATAATAAAATATAATGACTTGCCATGTGTCACCACCTAATTCGTCCATTTTTCTATATATTTGACTCTTTCTCTTTATTCTCCACCACACTTTTGTTATATGTATCCTATTCCATGCTGAATAAAATCTCTTGGTCTTGACAAGTGCTAGGGCAAAAAATTTATCGATTTACCCTCGGGGTGACAAAATTACGATTTTGCCCCTATACTTCGAAATGTACCGAAATTTCATTTTTTCCCACTTTTCAACCTTGAATCATATTCAATATGCAAATCATACTCCAATAAGTTAAATGGAGCCAAAAAAATCTTTTTTAAAAATTCTCGTTTTGTCCTCAGGCGGTAAAATTACCATTTTGCTCTTTTACCCAAAAATATCGAGAATTAAATTTATCACTGCTAAACCTCATATTATGCTTCAAATGATCATATTATACTTCAAATGATTAATCTAGGCCAAAATTTTCATCAAAAAACTAATTTAAAATTTTAGGTGACAAAATGACCATTTTACCCCTAATCGATCAATTTTTTCGATTGACTCCAAACTGGACCTCGAACTCCGAATCACTGTTTTGAGTAATCCCTAGACTGTGAAATCCTCAATTTCACTCTTAAAATCCTTATTTGAACTTATTCGAGGTTTAAATCATTTCAGTTGTACTTCTAGTTATAATACCGACTTTTAAATACTTTTTCGAGCTGTTCAAATATACAATCACTCTATTAGTCACATGTATAACATGGCAAATATTTTAGGGTTAGACTTGATACTTTAACTCCTAATTTCATTGATTAGAATTAAAATTTTATTACAAATTCCAAATTAAAACAATTTTAATTTGTGTTCTTAAACATTTTAGGCAACCTATTATTAATCTCATTTAATTAAAGATTAAATGTCTATTATTACCTAGTCCTATTATGAAATATCTTAGAGAATTTAATCTTTAAATTTAATGTCAAATTAGAATTATCTTCTTATAAGAAGTCAATTCAAAACCAAATTTGTCCATAAATATTTAGACTCCCACTATTATTAGGAATCTAATTACTTTAAATTCTTTAAATTTTGACACCCTTAAATTAGGGAATCACATTCCATAATTTATTAAATCAATTATTAATTTTTTTGGAATATATTTTATAAATATTTAATTAGCTAACAAAGATATTTTAACTTTCATAATTTTAGAAATCACGTTTCTTTATTTATGGATGTTAAAGTATCATCTTTGACATCTTTAATTTTAGGAATCATATTCCTAAAATTAAATATGTCAAAAATCAGCATAATTATGGAACAAATTCTATAACTTATCATCAACCAATTAACTAATTTAATCGATCATTATTTGTGTAAAATTTGGACAAATCCTATGTCTTAATCAAGACAATGTCCTGCTACAAACAGCAACAGACTTGTCCTAATTACGTGGCATTATGTTGGTTTATCTTTATGAATTTAATCCTAATACAATTTATTCTGATAGATAACTCATGGAAATATTTCAAATAAATTTTTAGGATTTTAGAAGGTGATTTGGCCATTCAAAAAATTCAAAAACTGTGACTTTTATCTATAGGTGACAGAATTAATTTTTGAGTCCTTTTGAAACTCTTTGTGACTTAAACTTAGGAATTTAATTCCTAATAAAATTTATCATGATAAATAACTCATGGAATTATTCCAGAATAAATTTTCAGAAAATTTAGGAGGTGATCTTATCATTCAAAAAATTCAAAAACCGTGACCTTTATCTGCTAATATAGTTCCAATTCTATCTTTCTTTTGAAACTATTTGGTGGCACAAAATTAGGAATTTAATTCTCAATTAAAATTTTATTGGTAGAGAACTTATGGAACTATTCCATAATAAATTTCTAGAATTTTAAGAAATGCTTTTTGCTGTCAAAAAATTCAAAAACCGTGGCTTGCTATTATAGAGTTAGCAACGGTTTTAACTTCACCAACTCAGTTTTATGGAGACTTAATTCTAAGGATTTAAATCCTTAAAATTCTTAGCAACAATTTGGATAATTTATGGAACCTTTCCCTAAAAATCCTCAACCAATTGGTTCAACTAATTGCACAAATTTAGGCCTTTCTTGGTTATCAAGCCAAATAAAACTGTGACTATCACTACAGTACACAACAGCTATTTTAGTCATGTTTTGGTAGCTTTACCTCCACCATGAGCCACACATAATCACCTATCTTGGAACATTTTCAATGTGTATTGATCTCTTAATTTTTCATCATTTTATGAAGCACTTAAACCCACTTAGAAGTTGAAAACTAAACCTTTACAAAAGTTGAGTAGAATCGGATTCTCTTGTAAATAACTCGCCACAATGTTATTGGATTACCACTTTAATTGCAGAATTAATTTGTGCATCTTATGCACTAACTAATCTTTAAAAAATTGATATTAAAATGAGGTTAGTATGGCAATAAGTAAGATTTAAAAATTCAAAATAAAATCTGTCTAGACATCAAAATAACTAGAACACATTGTAAAGTATAAAACTTACTTCTTTATTTCCTACAAAACCTGAACACCTCATGACCCTTTTGAACAAGGCATCAACAATTGTTAGACATCTTAATATGTTAAAATCAAGCCATGGATGGCTCTAATACCATTGTTGAGTTTGGCTGTGGATGGTATTCTCAAAAATACACAACGAAAAGAAAGTTAAAACTTTAGAACCAAAACATACCTTCACCCACAGATAACCATGGTGATATTTAACATATAGAATGGCATACAAAATCATAAAATTAGAAGCTAATCTTGGCAACGTTCTTCTGATCAGAATAGTAATCTCCTTAATGAAACACGTGAACACCACAAGAAGCAAGAACCTTAACCAATCAAGCTCTTAACCTCCAACAATAGTACACATGATTTCATCTGAACCTCTCAACAAAGGAATGAGATTTTAACTATGCTTTTATGTTAGCAAAGGGGACAATGTTTGTCCCTTTCCACTTCTCATAGGGATAGCCAAATCACACACTTGAAAAATTACTTCAAAAATATTTTTTCTTCTTCGCAATGTATATGGCCGCACACTCATTTTTCTTTTCTTTTCTAATAACTCTTTTTCATATGTGAAAAAATGGTTAAATGTGATCTATATAATTAGGTTAACATTAACTTTAATTTTGCAATAAGGCCTTCCATATCACAACACTTTAAAATATAGGCTCATGACATAATTAAGCCCAATGGAAATTAAATTAAAACAATTTTCTTATGTTTTTGCAATTTCAGCATTATAATTATAACTATTTATATATTTTGCCCAAAAATTTAATTAAAGTCTTTTAATTAAATTTATAGAAGTTAATTACCTAGTATGTGATTTAAGCCTAACTCAAATCGTCACTCTCCTAATTTAATTCAAATTCAATCATTGTGTGTGACTCATTAGGTTCTTAACATGTTGACAATAAAATTGATTAATGACTTAATTGATTAATATAAATCTTGATCAATTAATTTATAATCAATTCCATAAACCAAGATTAGCATCTAGCAATATATCATGGCCACCCAATTGTTAAAAGAGTCAAAGGGTTCTTTAACAACCTTTCTATGTACAGTCTATTAATGTAATTCATTCCCTCATCATATATTCCAAAGATGATAAGAACTTGGTATAGTGTCAACTCTTATTGACCATCATATTCATTCCAACAATTATAACATTAGCTTTATAAAGACTTATAAAACCTTTTCATAATCCCCAAGCCACTTTGGCTACAGATTTCAATAAGCTAATGTTAACCAAGAATTGGTAAGATATGTCTTCTAAACCACTTGAAGTGATGATTCTTACCTTGACTACTCATTTGTCTTCACATTCTTCATGTTATACCTAAAAGCATCTTGGTTAGGTACTCATAGGGATGAAATTAAAGCATAGTACTTTATATATAAGACAACCTAGTATCTCAAGTTTAGAAAGTATTTACATGACTGACAAATGATAAGCATTGTATAGACATCAGAATGTATTACCAAATGTAGTTCTCATGGTAAGTCATGTTCAATGAACTTGCTTTCCTAAGCGAGCACCTACATTTTATTTTCAAGTATCTCTATACTTCAATTTATGAGATTGATTACTTGTTTCCAAAGTAAAGAACATAGAATGTGTTAGTCTCTGAGCATCATTGTGTTCGCTCCATTAGTTTTTGATGATAATAAAACATTCCCATTTCATTTTGTGTCTAATATTTCTACCTAAGTGTGTAGGACAATGATTTGTAGGCAAATAATAAAGCAATCACTTAAATGTGTACATCAAAAGCTTATATGAATTAGGAACATGATTGGTTAACAAGAAAGAAGCTCATTAGTTGAATAATGAAGAACATTGGTTAACCAAAATTAAAATTGGAGAAATGACGGGCTAAAGTATATTAAGAAACATAACCAACTTAGTCAGAAAAATGAGTTAGTCGACTAAGTGCTCTCTGCTAGAATCTGTGACCAAGACAGAAAGAAAAATGTTAGTCGACCAAGAAAAATGTTAGTCGACTAAGAGCTCTATGTCTACAACTTGCACCAAAACACTATAAGACAGATTAACAGCTAGAATCAACTTTAAATTGTTTCCAACAGTTATAAACTGCCAAACTACCATCAAACATGCTTTTCCAAGTATAAAAGAGTCTTCCAAGGATAGAGTAGAAGCTTTTGAAGAGATTTCAACACTTTCAAGTCAAAAAGAGTAGAAAACTTAGAAAATCTTCTTTACTATTCACTTCACTCAAACGCCTATTCTTTGTAATTATATTCAGCAATTAACCTTGTACCATTTAGATCAACCGTGTGATCAATAGGTGCTCTCTTTACTTTTCTTCTTGTATTTTTAGAGTAAGGGATTCACTCTAAGTGGTTGTTTCAAGCTAGGTTTGCTTGAAAGAGTTAAGGTTCTAACTTAGCCTTGAAAAGTTAGGTGTTGGGTTTTGGTTTGCCCTTGAAAAACCATTGTAAAGGTTGTGGCTAAGCTTGGTAAAAGCCATTGTAAAAGCTTGATGGGACCTTGGTAATTCCACTATTTGTTAGGGAATTTTGGTGAAAATCCTTGGTTGGATAATCAAGGTAGTGGATATAGGTCTTAGATCGAACCACTATAAATCCTTATCTATTGTCTTCTTTGTTTTACTTTCTTTGCTTTTAAAATTAGTTTCTAATCTTGTTAAAGAGCCGAATTGTGCTATTCACCCCCCCTCTAGCACATTTTATAGGGACCAACACATTGATGTCTAGTCTCAATGATATATCAACTAAGAACATTTTGATATTACGCTTTGATGCATAGGGATCTTAAAATTGCAACCCATAATAGTTCTCTTGCAAGGCATACGAATCTCATGGATATTATACAATTAGACTTATTGCTCATTACAATTAATGTTTTATTGATGAAGAAAAACCTCTAATCATTCAATATGAATGATATCATTGTATGATTGGAAACAAGCCTTGACTAATCTCAATTGGCTTCAAGGCTCATCCCAATATGGCGAGCAACTGGTTTTAACGATTGAGCTATATTTAGGACTCTTTTTACCATAAATATGAATAATAATGCTTCCCATGCAATTGTGCAAATGTATGTTCATATAAAAAAAATCTTGGTTATGTAAATGCATGTTTTAAATATGTTTTAGATATATGTCACACAACGATAAATAATGAAAACAGACTCTTTTTTGTCAGATACTACATGGCAATTATCCCTATGCAATGGATGCATGATGCAAGTGAATGATTGTAAACAAATGAAATTAAACAAGTTAACACAAAACAACATATAATACCAAAATCATGTGTACCTATCTTCAGGTGTTTTTTATGTGACATGGTAGAAAGGCTATAGTTAGGGTTAACTCTTAAGGTTCACTATATGTGCTTGGATTTGACACAAAGCTAAAGATTCTCAAATTGTTCCCCACTGTCATCCACTCTAGACTAGTAAGGCACCCCAATCTTTATCCATTATAGGCCACTAATAGAAAGGTTCAATTTGAGTGGAAGTATTTCACTAGCCCATACAGAAGTTATCATCTTACAAGAGCAAAGATACTTTATTTCCTTTTAAAAGGGATAAAACCTAGGTAGAAGGCTTATGCATGCATGCATAATGAGTGTTTGAAGTAGCTTATTATACATACAAAGAAAAGAAAAAAACAACAAAGGAAAATGAACTTAAAAATTGAACTATTATTAACTATAAGGCTTTGAAGACAACACACAACTAACTATTGGCTCAACTCTTAATTTTCCAGTGGAGTTGCCAAGTTGTCATAACATGTGAGCTTTGAAACTCAACCGTTTAATGTAAAGAGAAGTCCCCATCAATCTTTTTTGTTTAGGTGTGATTGGCCACCCAAGTAAATTTATTTTTCTAATAAGGTCCTAGGCTGGACTTAGACTCACTAAAAAATAATAGGTTTTAGTCCGCGAAATAGATTTGGGGTTCGAAAGTTCACTTACATATGAGGAAGGTATTAGCACCTCCACAATGCCCATTTAACTGGTACCCTATTAATTATGTATTCGTTAAGCCGTATTTAATAAAATCTAAATCAACATTCAATTTTATTTCCATTACATATTTTTATTTTGTTAATTTTTTTGAAATAAATAAATAAAAATTTTTGATATTGAAAATTTATCAAAATCTTTAAACACTGATGGCATAATTTTACAAAATTTCTCACTTATAAATTCTCAAGAAGTCACTTTTGGCATTCTTGAGATTCTTCATTGGGGAACTTATTTATTTAATTCTATAATTTTTATCTTTTTTATTTTATTTACATATTTATGTAAATTCTTTGATATCAAAATTTTTCAAAACCTCTAAACGCTCATGACATAATTTTGGATAATTTTCTCATTTAGAAATTCTCAAGAAGTCACTTTTGGCATTATTGAGATTTCATCATTGGAAAACATACATATATTATGTAAATTCCTAATTTCAAAAGACCAAAAAAATGTTGGTCCCAAATATAAGTGTTAGAGGAGGGGTGAATAGCACTATCTCAATTCTTTTGAAAGATTAAGACTTGATCTCAGAACAAAGAAAGCAAAACTAGAGAGACAATAGACAAAGTATTTATAGTGGTTCAGTCCAAGACCTACATCCACTAACTTGATTATCCAACCAAGGATTTTCAAACCAAACACTAAAGCGGTGGAATTCACAAGCTTCCACTAAGCTTTTACAATGGCTTTTCCAAGGCTTAGCCACAACCTTTACACTAGCTTTTCACGAGCTCAACTAAAACCCCAAGGTGGTTTTTCAAGGCTCAACCATAACCTATCACTGGTTTTTCTTGGGCTAAACTAAAACCCCAATGTGATTTTTCAAGGCTCAACCACGACCTATCACAATGGTTTTTCAAAGGCTCAACCAAAACCCAACACTTAACTTTTTAAGGCTAAGTCGGAACCTACAAGCATTCAAGCAAACCTTGCTTGAAGTACTTAGAGTGAAACCCTCACTCCAAGAATACAAAGATGAAGTAGAGAAAGTACCTATTGATCACACAGTTGATCTAAGTGGTACAAGTTTAAATGCTAAACACAAATACAAAATATAGACGTTGAGTGCAGTCATGAGTACAAAGGATTTGCAAGTTTTATGCTCTTTCTTGGCTTGAATATAATGTAGTCTTTGTTAATGAAGCCAAAAGTTGGTTCCTTGGCATTTGAAGATCTTTTTATAGTTAGAGAGGCTTGTTTGATGCCTGTTGGGATGTTTATAACTGTTAGAAACAGTTTGGGGAAAGTTCTAGCCATTATTCTGTCTTGTAGTGGCCTAGTGTACGTTGTAGACAAAGAGCACTTAGTCGACTAAAATTTTTCTCTTGATCGACTAAGTTGGTTTTGTCCCAAACGTAAATTTGGCAAAGAACACTTAGTCGACTAACCCATTTTCTTAGTCGACAAACTCGATTATGTTTCTCACAAAGCTTCAGCTTTTCACTTCTCCACTTTGACTTTTTTTCAACCAATGATCTTCCTTGTTCCACCAGGGAGCTTCATTAATATTTATCTTCCTTATTCCTTATCCAAATGCTCTTTAGGAAGATTGACATGTTGTTTCTTTATGAACATTTGCCCTGCACATTTAAGTGAAAATATTAGACACTAATGACGTTGGAATGTTTTATTATCATCAAAAACTAATGGAACCAACAATCTCCCCCTTTTTGATGATAACAAAACATCCTTTGGTAAATAGCATGGTGTCTTTTTAACTCCTTTTTCAGTTTCTGCAAAAAGTGAAGATTGCTCCCCCAAGTTCATGCTCCCTCTAAGTGTGTGCATATTTTTCATCATATTCTAGCAAGTTTGTATCTATGCTATATGGATATTGATACTGTATATTCATGCTTTAGCTTGAAAATGTTCATATATGCAGAATTTAACAGCAAATGACAGGTTGACAGATTATCATCAGTTTCTCATTTCTAGAGTTTTCTGTCAGTTGCTAGTTACTTCCAGATTTCATTCAAGCCATCATTTTTTACTTAAACACATATTTAGCTTTGTCTTATCATGTCAGAAATGGTTTATCAGCATAATTATTCAATATCAGCACAGTATTAGAAAATTTTCAATAGTATTGCACAATATCAGTAGGTAAATTTCCAACACACTTCATAATGCCATAAACACCATTTTCAGAATTTAAATACCATAAACAGCTATCAACATGCATGTTCCAAACATCCATAAAGTTAACCAAAATTAAAATCAATGTTTGAATGCCATTTTGGCACAAAATAACCATTAAAACAATAATCAAAAATTTATTCCAAAAATACCTCTAGAGCTAAGTTTTCTTCTTATCAGTCCTAGAATCCTAGTACCTCTATCCTCATGATTTTTTATTTTTCTTGGTGTTTTCCTTAAAGGTCCAGTACTTCTACCCTCAGATTTTTTTTATTTTTCTTGTAAGTTTATTACTCCTTTTTTTTGTCATCATCAAATGGAGGGTTTGAGGCATTAATCTTCAAAGGGAGATAGTGTGGATTCAGGGGAATTTATCTGCTCCCACCAAGGATTGAGAGGAACAGGAGAATGTGGTCTCAGAGGTGGCTGAGTAGATGTTTCAAGAGTTTGTTGAGGAGGCTGAGGAGGTGTCTCGGTTGCTTTCTAAAGAGTGGTTTGATCAGAGACTTCAATTGGTGCTTGAGGAGAAGTTGCAAGAGATGTTTTTGCCTTTTTTGCCAATCTGGAAGATTTTCTTATCCTCGGAGGTACAGATTTTCTGGTTGTCTTCTTCTGTCTCATGGCAGGTGGTTGAGGCTTAAATGCAGGAGCTATTTCTTTTGTTTTTCTTTTTCCTTTGTCTTTCTCTTTTTCTACAACTTCTTATTCTGAAGTCATTGCTTGGGCAGCTTGAGTTACTGCTGCCTCTTTTTTTGCTTGCTCTTCTCTTACCATCTAATAGAAAAGTCCCATGACAAACACTTCATCAGAATGAGGAAGGGATGCTTCTTGTTCAGGTTATGGTGAAGGTTGATGCACAAAAAGACCAGGTGGTGAACCAACTACCTCAGTGCCTTAATCAGATGTTTTCTTTCCTGCTGAGGTGGTTTTAAGAGTTTTCTCAAATCCTGGTTCGGGGTCTTGATGTCCAAAACTTTCACTCTGGTAGGCTGAACCTTTTGGTTGCAAGGATGATCCTTCAGCACCTTATCTTTCTAGTGCCATGCTTTCAGTAGTAGAGGAGTCAGCATCAGCAGGTCTATATGGTATTTCAGATTTTGCTTTCACGCTGGCCTCAATCTCATTCATTCTTTTTTCAATTTTCACAAGCCTTGCTCCTTGATCAATGAGCTTGGCATCTATCCTCATCAGCAGATTGAACATTACTTCATTGGAGAATGGAGGGGCTGTTGTTTTTGGTTATGTGGGAACTGCCTCTGGTTGAGTTTGTACTGAAGTAATCTTGGAGGTCTTGTTGAAAGTGTCCTCATACACCTTGTATCCCATCTTGATCAGACTTCCCAAGTAGATGGGCTGATCTCTACTCTTCATTATGTCCATGTCATACCTTTTAGTCCAAATGACAAGGGATGTGATTACATTGCCATTTGGCAAACGAATCTTTTTCAGTTTACATGCTGCCCCCATCCTTTCAATCATGAACCTTCCAAGGTTCAAAACTTCTCTAGTGAAAGCATACTCTATCAGCCAAAGATCTTGAAGACTAATGTAGCTTAAGCTACCACTCCTACCATGCAGGTTAGCAGCTGCAAAGTAATGCAAGATTTTGAATTGTGGACTAATGATCAGTCCTACATTACTCTTTGAAGAAAATTTTTCTTTTTTTCTTGTGACAATTTTTCACACAGATGTAGGATCATACTTGTCAAGCATTTCATACTCTCTATCTTATCCTTCAATTCCTAGCAAATTACTTAAATCTGAAGCTGTAACTAAAAACTCTTTTCCATTTAAAAATACATTCAAGTTATTTTCTGAAAAATCCTCTGAACATCAAGTTCTCTCTCACTAAATGCAATGCTAACATAGGATTCTTTAACTAAACTGGCATTATATGTCCTGTCCTTGAAAGAACTATATTCATTAATCCTTAATTCATTGAAATAGTCTGTTAAGCTTGTTTGGAGTTCAAAGGTTTCACTGAAACTCTCCCAATCAATATACTTCCCGCATGTAATGGGAGCATTCTCAATTTTCCTAAATCTTTCTTCATGAATTTTGTTTCTAAATCTGAGAGATAAGGAGGATGAAGTACCTTTTGAAAATGTTTTCTTCTTATCTTTCTTCTTTGTTTTCCTAGATTTCTTCTTCTTTTCTATCTGTTTCTTCTTGCTGAGATTTTTCTCAATCTTTTGTATCTCTGCCCTCGATATCTTTTTTTATTTTTTTTGAAGATTTTCTTTCTCGGTGCTTTCATCCATCAGTCTCTTCCCTTTTTTCTTCTCTAGTAACTCTTTGAGTAAAGTCAACTTGGCCATTTGGAGTTCTGGGGGTGGTTTTTTAAATTTGGAGTTTCAAGTTGTGAGAGGAGAATGATTCTCGGTATGTTTCAGAAAAAGGAATGCATATGACATTGCTAGGGGTTTGAGAGAATCGATTATCAAAAGATGAAAAAGAGAAGTGATTGACAGTTTTTAATTTAGAAACTATTTGCCTCTCCTTTTATCAATTACCTCAATTTTCTGTCTCAACTGTTAACTATTTACTGTCTCAATTTTACTCTTTCTTTTCATTACCCGATAAGCACAAAATTCTATTATTTTAATCCATTATCATCCAACTTGCAATCCTTTGGTTCTAATAAAACAGAATCCTCTTAGTTGACTATGTTTCATACTTTAGTCGACTAAGTGCCTTCTGTTTTTCTCAACTTAGTTCAGTATTTTCCGTACAATTCTTCTAAACAACACATTCTTAGATCTCTTTTAATTTCACAGAATCTATCTTCACTAAGGGGTTTGGTAAATATTTCAGCAAGCTGATGCAAAGTGCTCACAAATTCAATATTAATTTTACCCTTAGTCATAGAATCTCTAATGAAATGGTGTCTAACTTCAATATGTTTGGTTCTTGAGTGTTGTACAGAATTCTTTGTGATGTTAATTGCCCTGGTATTGTCACAATATATTTAAGTGTTATTCATTGACAATCCATAGTCTTTTAATTGTTGTTTAATCCATAAAACTTGTGCACAGCAACTTCCTAAGGATACATATTCAGCTTCAATAGTGGACAAGCTACAGAATATTGCTTATTACTTGACCAGGATATAAGCATGCTACCTAGGAATTGACATGTTCCACTGGTGCTTTTTCTATCAATTTTGCTTCCTGTAAAGCCAACATCTGAATGGCCTACAAGACTAAATAAAGATTCCTTGGAATACCAAATTCTTAAAGTTTGTGTTTCTATGAGATATCTAAATATTCTTTTCACAACTGTTAAGTGTGTTTCTTTAGGTTGTGACTGAAATCTAGCACACAAACACACACTAAACTGAATATCCGGTTTACTTGTTGTTAAGTAAAGAAGAGATCCAATCATACCTCTATAGAGCTTTTGATCTACATCTTTACCTTTCTCATCAGCATCAAGCTTTGTAGATGTGCTCATTGGTGTGCTGATGGATTTCAATTTCAGCATATTAAACTTTTTGAGCATGTCTTAAGTGTATGTATCTTGGCTGATAAAGGTTCCTCATTTGCATTGCTTAATTTGAAGGCCAAGAAAATGCTTCAATTCACCCATCATGCTCATCTCGAATTCTTCTTGCATTTCCTTAGCAAAGTTCTTGCAAAGAGATTCATTAGTAGCACCAAATATGATGTCATCTACATAGATTTGAACTATGATCAAATCATTTGAGCATCTTTTGATAAATAGTGTGGTGTCTACGCTGCCCCTAACATAATCTTTTTCTACTAGAAATTTAGAAAGCCTTTCATACCAAGCTCTAGGAGCTTGTTTTAATACATACAAGGCTTTGTGAAGTTTAAAAACATAATCTGGTTTCTCAAAATCTTCAAAACTAGTAGGCTGTTCAACATATACCTCCTCTTGAATCAGTCCATTAAGGAATGCACTATTCACATTCATTTGATATAGCTTGAAGTTCATATGACAAACAAAAGGCAACTAATAACCTTATGGCTTCTATTCTAGCTATTGGAGCGAAGGTTTCTTCATAATCTATCCCTTCTTCTTGATTGTATCCCTTTGCTACCAATCTTGCTTTATTTCTTATCACATTTTCTTGTTCATCAACTTTATTTTTAAATACCCATTTAGTGCCAACTATAGGATGATATGAGGGCTTAGGCACTAGTGACCATACATTGTTTCTCTTGAATTGATCTAGCTCTTCTTGCATGGCTAAAATCCAGTTTTTCTCTTTTTCAGCTTCTTCAAAACTTTTAAGTTCAACTTAAGAAATGAATGTTGAAAATTCACATGTCTCCCTAGTTCCTTTCCTAGTCTTAACTCCATGAGATATGTCACTCATGATTTGTTCTTGTGGGTGATCTCTCACATATCTCCAGTGTCACGACCCGGAACTTCCCTCGAGCCCCTGACAACCGCCACGACGTCCTAATTGACACTCATTATCCAGAATGCCAACCGGAACCCCGTAAGACTTATGTACCAGTTTTTAGCCTTCCCTATGAGTAATTCTTTCCAAACATCCCCTTTTAAGGGTTTACAACTCATTTCTGGCTTAAATAAATCAAAATATAAAATTTGACTCACAGGGGTATTTTGGTCATTTTTCGACGAAAATATTAAAATCATGTAAAAATATAGTTTATGCATCCAGAATACATAATCTGAAATCGGATTTGAAATTGGAAGTCCAAAACCTTCTTTTTCAAGGGTTTAAAGTAACATTTTACTATTCAAAAATATTGATAAAAATATTCCATTTTCTTATAAAATAATTTTTATAGACACGCGTATAAGTAATTTTTATAGCGTGAAAGTAAAATAAATTCATACATATATTAAGTTACAAAGTCATAATGTACAATAACAATTACAATGACCAGTGGGCCCATAACTATACAAATACTACAATGGCAGTAAACCTACTATCTGTCGTGGTAAGACGATCTACGGTAGTCCTCAACAAAATCTGGTATCTACAAGCTACCACAGGCTTGAAATATTTGGACAGGAGGTGGGTGAGATTTTGCAATCCCAATGAGTAAATAAACATCATCATAAACATCTAAAGGTAAGTAAAATGGAGGCAAATTTAAATAGCTATTACCAACCATTTCATAAAGTTCCCTTTTTATTTCTTAAATCAAGAAATATTTATAAATCACCAAAACAATTGTTAAGGCTTATGACTTTTATTAAAATCATGGGTCAAGCCAAAACTAGTCCTCGGGGATACCTTGGTCGAGGCATCTAACCGAGTCTGCCAAGGTTATCAAAACAGTTACACATTAAACACGTTTTAGTTTTTAAAACAAATCGTTCCTTGGCGTTGGTCGAGATACACATTCACGTGTGGGTTCTACGTGAAGTGAACTCTAACACT
The DNA here is from genome assembly GCA_036013995.1 of Theobroma grandiflorum. Classification (NCBI taxonomy): domain Eukaryota; kingdom Viridiplantae; phylum Streptophyta; class Magnoliopsida; order Malvales; family Malvaceae; genus Theobroma; species Theobroma grandiflorum. Next base: position 16,667,067 of record CP142126.1, read on the forward strand.
ACCCCGGGAGTTACCCTCCTCGCCTCTACAATCGGAGTAACTATATAACTGGGTTTACCGTGCCCCTCTAATAGACGGTCCACAAAAACCCACCACTGCAGTGACTAAACCCACCAATTTAATAAATTTGCAACAGTATAACGTGGCTTTTATTTATTTACTCAGCCTACATAGTAAAAACCCAACTTACATTTATTCCCAATAACATTTCAAACATAGTCACATATATACATATACTCATAAGCCTATTGAATGAAAACATCATTTGTAACACAATTTACAGCCTCCAAACTACTCAATTTTTAGCAAAATTCAAATATCCAAGTGATTCACCGAATATCATCATTTAAACTTATTTATTTGCAAACATCAAAATCTCTCTTTTTAAAGTCATTTTTGCATAAAATTCACAAATAACAATTAAAATAGACTTTAGATAATTTACAATAATAATAAGTTTACTCACAGGATATATAAATCCAATTCTCTTGAAGAAAGAGCATCTCAATCACGTTTCCTCAGGTATGACCTCCTTGCCTTTTCCAGATGTCTCACCTCCTTAATAAATTACAAAAATCACACAATTCAATACATTTATGCTAAATCACTATATAATTGATTTAAATCCTATATTAATGCATGGTATGAAATGCAACGACCTAAAACGGCTTAAACGCTGTACTAGCTTATTTTCGGTACTTTACCCAATAAATTGCTAACGCGCTCCATTTTTGCTCTAAATCGTCCCATTCTCTCTCCAACATTTTTCACCATCAAATACCAGCTTATAACCCTCTGGAATCACTAAATTCATATTACTTTCTTCCTTGAAAAATTCGGTTAAAATGGGACATTCACCTGGTAAATTTTCTATTTTGTTTTTCTAGCACAATTAATCATTTTTCATCATTTTCCCTTCAATTCATTTGAATAAAAATCAATTCATCACCATTGGACAGCATTGAAGATTCAGCCTAGACTGGGTATTGTGAAAATTCCATGCTTTTGAGTCCAATTTAATTTCTAAACACCTCTAACTAACCGAAACTACCGATTTAGCTAAGAATCGAAACTTGAAAAATTCAAAATCTCCCCCCTTGAATTTCGTCCAGCCCTCAGATCTATTCTGTGATCTCTCTCTTGAAGCATGGAAAATGAAAACAAAAGCATGGGAAAGGTAGAAACCAAGCCAAAATCGAAAAATCTTACCGTTAGACGCGAAAACGGGCGAAAACCGCGAATCCTTTGTCAAATTTCAAGCTTTTCTTTGGTTTTTCTCCTTTCTTCCTTTTTTCCCTATTCTTTCCTTTCTTTTTCCCTTATGGCCGAACCCCTCATCAGCTGAAGCTTAAATGGGCTTATTTGATTAAAATAATATTATTTCATTTAAAAATGCCACATGTCACTTTTCCGTGGGACCTGTTTTTAAAATTTTATTCTGAAAATTTCAAATTTTCACCACTTCAAACATCATACTCATGCATACCAAAAATGAATAAATCCTAAGATTTTGACAAATTTTGAGTGGTGAAAATTACGGTTTTACCCCGGGGATGGCAAAATTATTATTTTGCCTTTATGTTTCGAAAACTGCCGGAATTGAAAATTTTCACTTCCTATCATCAAATTATACTCCAAATAGTCAATATTGATTAAAAATTTCACTTCATGGTCAATTTATTATCTTGGGTGGTAAAATGACGATTTTACCCCTAAACATCAAAATTTTCAAATTCATCCCAAATTAACCCTCGAACTCCAAAACATCATTTTAAGTCATTCCTAGACTGTGAAATATTAAATTTCATCTTAAAATTCCTATTTGAACTAATTCAAGGTTAAATCAACTTAAGTGTACCATTTGGTACAATACCGGGTTTTAGCTATTCTTTGAGACTTTGCTAACATACAAACACGTTATTCATTGCATGTATGTCATGACATGTATTTATAGAGTTGGGTTTTACATCCAGCTTCTAGGTAAGTCACTATGTTGAATTTCTTGTCTGTTTAGGTTTTCTAAAGGAAGAGCTACGGATTCTTCTCTTGAAAAGTCTTCCTCATTATTCTTGCTATCATTTAGACTCATTTTATCCATGTGTTTTTCTAGATTTTCTAAATCTTCATCATCCTCATGAACTTCCTTTTCAACATGGATTGATTCATCAAAAACTATGTAGACAGATTCTTCAACATTTAGTGTCATTTTGTTGAAAACTCTATAAGCTTTTGAGTTCATGGCATATCTCAAAATTATTGCTTTATTACTTTTAGCATCAAACTTTCCTAATGGTTGTTTTTCATTATTCAGAATAAAGTATTTGCAGCTAAAGCTCTTAAGGTGAGAGATGTTTGGTTTTCTTCCTTTGTACAGTTCATATGGGGTCTTTGACATGATTGCTCTAATTGAAACTCTATTAAGTATGTAAGTTGTTGTATTGACAACTTTAGCCCAAAAGTACTTAGGAAGATTATTCTCACAAAGCATGGTCCTAGCCATCTCTTTTAATGTTCTATTTTTTCTCTCCACAACTTCATTTTGCTAGGGTGTTCTAGGTGCTGAAAAGTTATGTTCCAACCCCTTTTCATTGCAATATTTCTCGAACTCATCATTTTCAAATTCTTCTCCATGGTCACTCTTAATCCTAACAATGGGTGTACCTCTTTCATTCTCAACTTTCTTACAATATCCTACGAAAGCTGATGATGCATCATTCTTGTGAGTAAGGAAATAAACCCAAGTAAACCTAAAATAGTCATCAACTATCACTAAGGCATAAGATTTTTCACCTAGACTTGTGATGCTAATTGGACCAAAAAAATCAATGTGTAGCATTTCAAGAGGTCTAGATGTTGACACAACATTTTTAGTTTTAAAGGAAGTTCTCACTTGTTTTCCTCGTTGATAAGCTTCACACATTTTATTATTTTCAAGCTTTAGTGTAGGCAATCCAACCATTAGATCTTTCTTAATCAATTTTGACATGGTGTTCAAACTAACATGTCCTAGTCTCCTATGCCACAACCAGCTGTCATTTTCAACCTTGGCTACTAAGCACATTTCACTATCCTTTTCGAGGTCTTCAAGAAAGATGACATACATGTTTTTCAATCTTTTTCCTATGAATGTGATTTTGTTTATGCCTATATCTATTACTTCACATTTATTTGAATCAAAACACACCTTAAATCCTTTGTCACATAGCTGACTTATGCTTAACAGATTATGCTTTAAACCTTGAACAAATAACACATGACTGATTTGTGTACAAGAGTTCTTACCAATCGTACCTATACCTTGGATTCTTCCTTTTGAATTATCTCCAAAGGATACGGTGCCTCCTTTTTTCTTGTCCAACTGTGTAAACAACATTTCATCCCCTGTCATGTGTCGAGAACAGCCATTATCTATATACCAAGGCTGCTTCTTCTTGCTGTGTTGAGCCCTTGAACATGTTTCCTTTAAGTGCAGCTCAACCTACAAAAATATGGTTTAGTTATTCTTGATAGGTACCCATACTTTGATGGGTCCTTGAGTGTTCGTGGCAATAAAAGAACCTTTTGGCATCCAGAATTTTCTGTTTTTCTGCACATTCATATTTCTAGCACAATCATAGGATAAATGGCCATATTTTCCACAACAATAACATCTAGATGATGCATTATGAAGATTTTTCTTTGCATAAGAATTTTTCTTTAATGAACCATCATTTAAACACTTGAGAGCTTCATTTTCATCAAAAGCTTCTTGCAAAGCAGCAGTTTTATTTTTTAGCTCTACTTTCATAATTTCAAAATCTGTTTTTTAGTGTTCTAACTCAATTTGTAGAAAATTCCTTTGCTCAAAAACAGAGTTAAATTCATGTTTTATTTTCTCCAAATCTCTTTCAAGTGATGCAGCCTTTTTCTTCAGATTTTTGTACTTTAAAAATAGGCTTTCAAATTCATCACATAAATTATCATACTCATCTTGTAACTTATTCATAGAAATATCACAAGTTGATGAGCATACCTCTGTTTAATCATATCTGGCCATTAGACAGATGGTTGCTCTTTTTTCTAAGCTTTCCTCATCAGTTTCAGTGCTTGAATCACTATCTGACCAAGCTGCAGTAATCATTGCCTTTTTTGATTTTCTATTTTTCTTTGGAGTTTCTTCTTTTAGCAATGGACATTCAAATTTGTAGTGCCATGATTTTTTACATTTGTAGCAGATCACTTCTTCCTTGCTACTGCTGTCATTCTTGTTTTTTTTCCATGAAGGACTTTGATCTCTTTTAAAGATTTTTCTTACAAATCTACGGTTCCTTCTTCCCATCAGTTTTTTGAATTTTCTTGCAACAACTGTAAGTTCATCATCATCATTGCACGAAAGTTCTTCCAACTCTTCTTCAAGGATGCTGGCTTTAAGTGTTATCTTCTTCTTCTTCTCTTTTGCCTCTCTTTTATCCTCCTCTTCTTGTTCCTTGAGCTCCAGCTCATGTGTAAGCATAGACCCACAAATTTCATCAAGTGTGATGGTGTTCAAATCTTTGGCTTCTTTAATGGAAGTCACCTTTGCTTCCATGATTTAGGTAGACTTCTAAGAAGTCTTTTTACAAGCTCATGCTCGGGGATAGGTTTTCCTAATTGGTTAAGTTTGTTTGTAATGTTTGTGAACCTATCAAACATGTTGGTGATGTCCTCACTAAGTTTCATTTTGAACATCTCATAATTGTGAGTCAGAAGGGTTATCTTGGACTCCTTAACTTGAGAAGTCCCTTCATAAATTATTCTTAACTTGTCCCACACTTGTTCAGCTGTTTTACAGCTTGAAACTTTGTTAAACTCAGTGGGAGTTAAGGTACAATGTAACGTGTTGATTGCCTTAAAATTTGTCTGCACTTTCTTGGTTTCAGCTTTGATCCATTCAGACCTTAGCTTAGGCATCAACTCATTTGTAACCACATTAACAGTTGAAGGAATAAAGGGACCACAGTGATGACATCCCACATTTCATAATCTATGGCCCTAATGTATATTGACATTCTAGTGCTTCAATAAGGGTAATTAGAGCCATCAAACAGAGATAGTCTGTTTGTAGATTATCCCTCAACTACAACTAATTTTTGTAGAGCCATTTAGATCCTCCCTAAGGGTGTTAGACCTTATATGCAGGGTACTAGCTCTGATACCAATTATTGGTCCCAAATATAAGTGTTAGAGGGGGGTGAATAGCACTATCTCGGCTCTTTTGCAAGATTGAGACTTGATTTCAAAACAAAGAGAGCAAAACTAAAGAGATAATAGACAAAGTATTTATAGTGGTTTGGTCCAAGACCTACATCCACTATCTTGATTATCCAACCAAGGATTTTCAAACCAAACACTAAAACGGTGGAATTCACAAGCTTCCACCAAGCTTTTACAATGGCTTTTCCAAGGCTTAGCCACAACCTTTACACTAGTTTTTCACGGGCTCAACTAAAACCCCAAGGTAGATTTTCAAGGTTCAACCACAACCTATCACTAGTTTTTCCCAAGCTAAACTAAAACCCCAATGTGATTTTTCAAGGCTCAACCACAACCTATCATAATAGTTTTTCAAGGGCTCAACCAAAACCCAACATTCGACTTTTCAAGGCTAAGTTGGAACCTACAAGCATTCAAGCAAACCTTGCTTGAAGCACTTAGAGTGAAACCCTCACTCCAAGAATACAAAGATAAAGTAGAGAAAGTACCTATTAATCACATGGTTGATCTAAGTGGTACAAGTTTAAGTGTTAAACACAAATACAAAAGATAGACGTTGAGTGCAGTGAAAAGTACAAAGGCTTTGCAAGTTTTATGTTCTTTCTTGGCCTGAATATGATGGAGTCTTTGTTAATGAGGCTAAAAGTTGGTTCATTGGCATTTAAAGATCCTTTTATAGTTGAAAAGGCTTGTCTGATGGCTGTTGGGATGTTTGTGACCGTTAGAAACGTTTTGGGGAAGGCTCTAGCCGTTATTCTGTCTTGTAGTGGCCTAGTGTATGTTGCAAACAGAGAGCACTTAGTCGACTAAAATTTTTCTCTTGGTTGACTAAGTTGGTTCTGTTCCAGACGTAGATTTGACAAAGAACACTTAGTCGACTAACCCATTTTCTTGGTCGACTAACTCGATTATGTTTCTCACCAAGCTTCAGCCTTTCACTTTTTCACTTTGACTTTTGTTTAACCAATGATCTTCCTTGTTCCACCAAGAAGCTTCATTAATATTTATCTTCCTTGTTCCTTATCCAAATCACATCTTTAGATGCTTTTTAGGAAGATTGACATGTTGTTTCTTTATGAACATTTACCCTGCACACTTAGGTGAAAATATTAGACACAAATGACATGGGAATGTTTTATTATCATAAAAAACTAATGGAGCCAACAAAAAATAGATAAGAAAAATCATAATCATAAAAAAAATAATAATTCAAAGGTGCTTAAATTTAAGAATTAAAAACAATCAATGAAATAATATAAGAAATAACAAGAGAACTCACCTAATTAGGCTGATATACCCAAAAAGAAAACTAAACTATTTTGGTAGATCTACTTAAATGAATTCGCATAGGTCAAAATACCGAGCATGCAATGTTAGGAATAAGGAGCTTTCTCTAAACCCTATTCATGAAATTAAGACGCTTTTACTGCTTCTCTTTCCCTTCTCTCCTTTTAATCAAGATAGTTTATTTAGACACTAAATTGATTTTCCTAGATCTAAAAAAGAAATTCAAACCCAAGAACCCAAAAACTCAAAAAAAAAAAAATTCTCTCCTTTACCTATTGTTTTTTTTTTTCAATTTTCTCTCCTTTTTTTCCCTCTATCCTTTTTTGGCCTTGATGCTTGGCTATATTTATAGCCAATGTGTCCTATTCCTTCCCAAACTAGTTTCTTGAGTTTTAATTTAATCTAACTTAATCTCTCTTAAGATTTTAAATTTGATTAGGATTGGTGCAAACAAATCCTTATCTTTTCATATTTATCTCTCTTTTTTATTTTCATATTTTTTGAAAAACAGCTCAGACAAATTAGGTGTCTACGCATGGTAATGGAACAATATCTATGGCTAATCAGATCAAGGGATTGAGAGATAAGCTTTTCTCAGTGTATGTTGGAAATTTGAGCTCAAGGATGGGTTAGAAGGGTTTAAGGGATGTGTTCCAAGAATATGGAATGGTGATGGATGCATACTTTGCTAGATCAAAAGGGAAAGTGAAAGGGGCTAAAATTTCTTTTAGGTTTGTGAGATTTCGTTACCCTAAAAAAATGAAAAAAGCAATTGAACAAGGGAATGGTAGATTTCTGGAAGGAAGAAAGCTTATTGTAAACAGCATAATAGCTAGTAAAAGTAAGGCAAATTGATGGATTAGGGAACAGGTGGGGGTTCGTGAAGTTAAGAAGAGTGGGTGGTGGAGACACCAAGTCAAAGGTCTTATAAGGAGGTTCTAATTAAGTCTGTTAAAAGTCAAAGCATTGATAAACAAAGTAAATATGCTCTGAAAGGTGGATCGAAAATAGGTAGGTTACCTAAGAAAATTAATGCTAAGAATGATTTTAAAACAGGGGATTTGATGGTTATCAATGTTATGATCTCTGAGAAGGGGAGGGAATGGGTGTGTAAAAGTCTTGTGGCTTGAATGAAGGAGTATCATTTTTTTGAGTTTATCCAATTTAGACTTTTTAATAAGGAATTATTGTGAGGGTACGACCTATAGGCCTGTTTCAAGCTCCAATAACTTTCAAAAAGGAGTTGGATATGAGAAATGTCTTGGAATTAAGAAACAAGTTCTTACCTTTTAGTTCAAATATGTTGTTCCATATTGGGAATTTCAATCAAAGGTGGGAGAAACAATATGGCTTAAAATTGAGAATCTCTTAATTCATTTATGGTGCGAAAGCATGTTCAACAAGATTAGAAGTGTTTGGGGTTTGATTCTAAGGCTTAGTGTCACCACAAAGGATAGACAGAGGTTTGATTCTACCCATGTTTTATTGAAACTAGATGTCTCTAATTAAAAGTATTCTTGATTGGCAAGAATATGTCATCAATGGCTATAAGGTGGTTTCGAAACTAACAATTGTTGTCTTTGAGCCAACATATGAGTAATGTGTTACGGACGATGGCTGCCATGAACAGGGAACAATTAATGAAGCAAGCCGTGATCGGGGGGACATTGTTGATGGTGGCCAGAACGGGAGAAATGACTTGATTACAACAAAGACTAATTAGTCATTTCAAAGAGGATATTTCAAAACAAAATAACTGTATTCCTTGGGAAGTGAGGTGAGTTTCCTAATGTCTGTTGCTGGTGGTGGAATTCAAAATTCTAGACCTTGTGGTGACCAAAGTCTGAGTTGTAATGGGTCCTTTACTAGGCCAAAGGTTGACCCATGTGGCATAGAGCCTTGTGTGTTGGAATGAACCCTCAACCAATCAAGAGTGGTCAAGGCTTAGTTCCAAACATGCAATCATATCATTCACATTAAATAATTAGAGGTTTTCACAAATCACTCTTAGTATTGAAATATCAATACTTCAAATCCAAGGTCTCAAGACTATCATTGTGATATGCACGTAAAGGAGGCTAGAACTTAGCTATAAATTTTTAAGTCAAATTCGAGGATTTCTTAAACAAAAATTAAATTAAAAAAATTCAAATCTATACATTGATAGAATTTCATAATAAGATCAACAATATGTATAAAGAGGTGGGTAGAACTTATGTAAGATTCCTTAGGTCAAGTTTATGAATTTCCTCTTACATACAATCAAGTAAAAATAAATTTTGATAATCCAAATCGATAAATTGATAAAATTTCATAAGAAGATCAATAAAGTATGAATATTTAACTAAAAATAATATTTATGCACTCGAGTATTTAGCTCAGTAGTTGGTACATAATCACTCTATCTTAAGAGTAGGGTTCAAATCTTCCCTCTCTCAATTATTAAAAAAAATAAAAATAATGTTTATAGATAAAATTTGATCTGTATTTATTAAATAATAAAGATTTTGTTAGAACTTTTAATAAAAATGTTTATCTAAAAAAGAATAAAAAATTTAAATTATTTCAAAATTTATATATAATCTATGTAACAAGGTCTATCAATTCATCAGTTTGAATTTTTAAATTTAATTTTTATTTGGTCATTTTCAATAGAGAACTTAACAAACTTTATTTAAAGAACCTTATTTCAATTCTACCTAATCCAAATGGCAAAAAGATGGGTTTGGATTCATCATTTTGGGTAATTAGTTTCGAATTTAAATCTTTTTCGATTTAGATATTTTGGATTCAAGTTAAGTTTATATCATTTTAGATTTTATGAAAGATGTGTCAATTTTAATATATTTTTGAATTTGATTCATTTCGAATTCAAGTTATTTTGAAATTATGTTATTTCGATTTTGAATCATTCCGAATTCCAGTTTCTTCAAATTTAGATATTTAAGATTTTGGTATTACACTTTCCACAGGATCTGACCAAGCATTCAAAACTTTTGGTGGGCTTGTTTAGGTCACATGGGCTTTCCTTTCTTATAGATAAGGCTGACCCCGGATAACAAAGGCCGGTGAAAGTTCACTTGACCAGAATCCATGTAAGAGGCAAAACTCATGCAAGAGAAGACGTCATACTAATGTAAGCTGTCACAAGAGGCCCTTCCACATTATATAAAATGAGAATTTAACCCTCACTTCATGACTTTCCACCAAATGCAAAGCCAACTCTGCCGAGATAAGTAGCAACTTATATTCTTTTATTTGACACGAAAAATACTACCCTCAACAACTGCAAGCTAGCTGTTGGTGCGCATAAGACTTTGCTTTCTAAGAATGACACAGCGAGAAGTTGTTCATATATTTATTATCAATTTGTGCTTGGTTTATAGTTCAGATGTAGACTTAAGCAGCTAGCTTTTGACTAAGTGTATCAGACTGACAACTTTTCATGAATTGCTTCTCTGATAGATGTTCTCCGCTCATGGTTTTGTATCATCAGGCAATAAAGGCCTAGGACCACATGAAGAAGGAAGGGAAATGACCTGAAATGCAAATCCAACACAGCTGCTCAAAATTCAAGGCAAATTGCAAGCAAACCAATAATCTAATGAGTAGTCCAAGTAACTAACCAATTAGCATCATTTCAATTATTGAAACTACTTGGACACTGCTGTATGAGCCATATGGCTTGTCTCATCCTAATGTTTCATGGACAAAAAATTACACCAGAACTCATTAATTTCTTCCTATAACCCTTTTTTGACTTAATCATTTGTTTTATGTTTCTCCCACATAATTGCCAAAAGCTCAAAAGCATATATATATTTGTGGTTAAAAACCGACATTACTGTTGAAATGTTTATGTTGAAATTATGCATCAAATGGTGCACCAGCGGCTACATATATATGATTTCATACCTCAAACCTTCCCAGTTCGACCTCGGCCCCAACCAATTTCCATGAAAATGCATTTGATGGGCCATTTTCATCTCTTTTACTCGTTTCAACTTTTCCATTCCATGGCTTCAATTATTGCCTCAGCCATATAACTGCTTGGAATTTCTACAGCATGGAAAAGCCAGATGCCTTGCCTATTGCCATGAGCATTAAAATTCTAAAGCTGCTACCGGAATGTGCTGTGCAACCAAACTTCACACCAACTCAAGTGCCACTCAACTTTCCCATCATCAGTTAGAACCAATTTGTTTCGTACTATTTGGCTCCTAGCAATATAACCCCTCTCCCTTTTTCACTTTTTAAAATCTTTTAAGTATTCATGATTAATTATCTTTCTCACCAAACTACGTACCTTGGTCATAAAACATGAAGAAATTATATTATCCTTTTAAACTTGGTTTAATTGATACTTTTCTTATGTGAAAATGGAACGTATTATTGACATATATAGATATCAAAATTCCAACCAGATGTCATATATGTAGTTTTTTTTTTTTTTATACTGAAAGTTTTCGTAGAGTCCAACTACTCTGTAAAAATTTTATTAATAAACATGAAAGTTAAGAATGTCAATATGTAGTTGAGTAGAAGTGTAACTTAATTTGTAACTCAATTAGTTTTGCAGGATACAAGTCATGATTCCCACTTTAGTCCAATATTTGGATTGCTTAATCACTCACAAATTATAATGTAAAATTAACGAATATTTATATATAATAGACATCTATATATAATTCCTTCCGACAGGTTAATATTTGTCTACTGTAAATGATGGGTGACGATGGTGTGGTTATATTCAGAATGAAGAGACTTTGTGGAGGCACTGTGTCTTAATATTTTGTTAGTTCCTAATGTTGATGGATGATGGGTCGGTATCAAAAAATCCAAATGAAAAAAATGTTGCAAAAAATAAAAAATTAAATCAGCCCACTAGTTACGGTTGGGGCATCGTTTGCCCCCACCTTCTTTAACTTATTCCATGCATGGGCCATAGTATCCTTAACAGTTAATCCAACTTGTTCCCATCATTTTTTTTTTTAATCTTTTCATTGGACATCTTCCCCCAAGGCCCACCCGTAATGCATAATCAATTCATTTTTCACTCTCTATTTGTTTGTTTTTTTATACATTTCCAACAATATTCCTCCCCAGGGGACCATCTCAAGATTTTCATCTTTAACTGTTTGCCACAAGTGTCACTTAAAAGTTGGTGGTTGACAAAGATATGGGTTTAGTCTTCTCACATTATTATTCAAGTGTTTAATTATATTTGTAAAATATAAAAAAGGTATATGTGTAAGGATGGATATTGTGATCCAGATTACTACATGCCCTCCGATCCCTTCCTTTTTAATATTTAGTATAAGATAAGTTTCTCCAAACACCTTTATGTTTTTTGGTTATAGACCGACAAACCTTTAACCTACTATTAATTTCACCTTTTTACTAAATCTGTTTCATTCATGAAAGATGCAACGAAAATAAAATTTAATTATTTATGGAAATGAGTGGGAAAAAGCATTAACAATGACATACAAAAAATTCTTTTCATACATTGATTATATTTAAAGATACAAAACACCTTTAAATATAAAAATAAATTATTTATCATAATTGGTTTTAACTTAGAAGATTAATCGTTTATATTTATTGCTTTTTAGCTTGATGATAGGATTTATATCTAACTTGAGTAGAGTAATTAATGTCTTAGAATTATCATTCTAAATTACAGAAATCCTTATGATGAATAGGTCCTAGTCAATATCTACATTTGTGAGAATGTTGTTGGGAAAGGATAGCGACTAAGCACATTTATTGTTTAATGGGGCATTGCATTATAACGTGCACACAATTTTCTAAAATCAAACAAAGGTGTTCATCACAAGTTGGCCGACACATTTAAATTTTAGGGCATCATTCATCTAACTCGTAGCTTTTCTATTAATCCAACCAAAATCATGATTATATTAGCTCGTCAGTTTAAGCAATCCCTTGTTTGCCTCTATATATATAGATATATTATAAGGGGTTCAAAATTAACCAAGCAACAGACAAAATTTAACCACCTTAGCCGACAGTACTTTCTTGCAGAAGGATTCTAAAACAATGAGTTAAATCAAATGTCTTTTAAGGATAAAGTATAAAGTTGAGCAATATATGCAGTCGCATCTTTTTCATCTTAATCTGAAACATCTTTTGCCCTTTTCCTGCAACCTATCATTTTATTTAATGTAATTTTTTCCCCCAATATGTAACACTTGCTTTAGATTATGATTTAATTGGTAAAGGATTTGAGCTCTATTTTCATGCACAGTTTTTCTTCTTCTATGTAAATCAATCATATTTACTGACATAAATATATAACTCTCATTTGCCTATTTGTATGATAATTTAATATCTACGTGAAAAAACATCAAGTCATGTGTTACGTAAATCAGTCATATTCACTAACATATCTAGATCTTATCTCCTTGTTTTGTATGATAATCTAATATATGCATGAAAGAATCAAGGGATGTGTATCAATAGGTTAACCTGATTGATTAATATAATAGTTGTTATATTATTATAAGATTGTTATCTTACATCTTAGTAGTGAAGTTTCTTAATTTTTAAACAAGTTTATAAGGTTATATAACATGTTTATTTAGACGTTAATTTATTTTTTTTTTAATTTTATTCTATATAGACATGTAATAATTCTCTAAATCTTTTCACCAACAGTGCACTTTTTATTAACAATTTGTATACTAATTAAATCTTTGTATAGATCGTATAATATTATTACACTTGTATTCATGCAAAGTGAAAGGTATATTATATAAGTTGTATATATATAGATAGAAATTTTTTTTTTATTTTAAGAAGAAGAAGAATACAACTTTGATGACATAAATAAAACACATCCTTTAAAGTATTTTTTTATTATTTTAAGATATAACAAAGTTTTAAACACACTTATCAGAATAGTGAAAATAACAATATAATGTCGTTATTTATACAGTAAACGAACATATACGTCTTTCAATGTACATAGTCATTTCCTTTCATAATATAACTATTCAAAAAGTTATATTTATTCGTAACTCTTCAGTCACGACTTTTCATTAATAAGCACTATTCATAAATAATATTTATTATTTAATTTAAAAATTAAAATAATAAAAAATTAATTGCTTATTAATATTTTATTCTAAGAATCCAAATACCATCATTAACAAACAATCTAGCAATTCCCCATTAGTTTGAAATGTTGGTTTTTTCTATAAAATATAATTTTTATTTCTACTTTTCACACAAATAAATATTACGTATACAAAAAGATATCTCTCGATTTGAACTATTAATTAACAAATGCATCTCAGAACTTTAATGAAGTAAATGGTGTCCACAAATTAAACTTCGACTCCTAATATTAGAATTGAAAATACACCACATGTAATATTTGTTTATATTTCTGTAAATAGTCGTTCACTTTTAGCATCATAATGATCATGTGCTTATCTTGTTCATAATAAACATTTACAAGAGAATCTCAAAATTCTTTTTGTTGAAGCAACACCACTCCTTATGTTTATGTAGGTGGAGTTTTCATTAATGTCCCCATTGCTCTAGATATTTTCTTTCCACAATATAATATTCAAACTCCATTAAAAGTATAAACTCAACCTCTATATGCAATGAACCACACCATATTTAAACAAAATTTTAAGAAATGAGTTCTATTAGTATATCACAGATACATAACAATAACTTATTTTTTATCCATTGAACGTTGTAATTGGAGGTTACGAATTAAAAGTCGGGTTCTCACTATTGTGTCTAATAGGGGTCTTAAACCCATTCCTTTTGTCTGCCACTAAAAAAACCCATTCATTTTGTAGTATTACTTACTAAATCTCTTGGTAAACCTTTTGTCAAAGGATCTGCCAAATTAATTACTTGCAAATTTAAAGCAAGTTATGGTAATTACCTTACTAGAAATTAATTCTTTAATATAATCATGTCTTAAACTAATACGTGTAGATTTTCCATTATAAACATCACTATATGCTTTAAACATTGTAGCTACACTAGCACAATATAAAAAAATGGTTGGCATCGATTGTGGCCACAACTAAAATATCTAATAACAAACTTTTCAATCATTCAATTTCTTTTCCTATTGCAGCTAAAGTTATAAACTCAAACTCTATTGTTGAATGTGAGATACAAGTTTGTTTCTTAGATGCTTTACTAATGGCACCGCCTTCTATTGTAAGTATTCATCCTAAAGTGGACTTATTATCATTTGCACTAGTAATCTAACTTGCAACAAAGTATCTTTCTAACACTCCTGGATAGTTTGAATAATGTAAGTCAAAATGTTTAGTTCAACGAATTTTACTAGCTCTACTTATATGTCTTGATAATTTGTAGATTGCAAATGCAATATCTAGCCTAGTGTAATACATAGTGTCAAGGTCCACACCAACTCCTATGAGGTATTGTTCGCTTTAGCCCGCTAGCAGTCCATACCAACTCCTGTGAGGTATTATTCTCTTTGGTCCACTAGCCTCACAATTTTGTCCAACAAAAAGCACCTCATAGGTTAAAGGTGGTGTAAATCTTTATATACTAAGTATCACTTTAGTACATAACCGATGTGAGATTCATGGCTCCTCTCTCTAGGACCAAGACATCCTAGTTTACTCCCCGTTGGGAGTTTCTCTTCGATATGAGACTTTGTGGCTCTACTCGCTGAGAAAATTATCTCGATGATGTGAGATTCACGTCCACACGAAGTCCGCTCTAATACCAATTGTTATGGTCCACACCAACCCTTGTGAAATATCATCTGCTTTGGCCCGCTAGCTTCACGGTTTTATCCTACAAAGGGCCTCACAATTTGAAGATGATGTGAACCCTTATATGCCCAATAGCACTCTAGTACTTAGTCAATGTGAGATTCATGGCTCTCCTCTCAAGAACCATGACATCTTCTTTTACTCCCTACTAAGAGTTTCTCTTCAATGTGAGATTTTGTAACTCTATCCACTAAGAGCATTATCCTGACGATACGGGATTCACATCCATGCAAGGACCATGACACATACTATACATAATACATCCAATAGCACTAGCATATTCAAGTTGTGTAATTACTTGGTCATTATTCTCATTCATTTTCATACTAAAGTTATATGGAATACTAAATCTTTTTTATATTGAGATGTTTAAATTTATTTATCAATTTCCCAATATAGTGACTTTGATTAATAACATAACAATTATTATGTTTCTTGACTTTAATGCCCAAAATAATATCAACCTTATTCAAATCTTTTATTTTAAAAACAAAGATTAAATATTTTTTTGTTTCATTTATGTCAATTATGCTATTGCTAAATATTAGCATATCATCAACATAAAGATATATTATTATTCCATAATATTCAGTAAATTTTGAGTAAATGCACTTGTTTGTCCTATTATGTTTAAAACCATAAAATAATGTGGATGAGTCAAATTTCTCATGCCATTGTTTAGGAGCATGCTTTAGCCCATAAAGTGATTTAACCAATTTACAAACTTTTTTTTCAATTCTGAGAAGTATAAAACCTTATATACTTTCTCCTTTAAATCACCATTTAAAAAAGTTGTTTTAACATCCATTTATTGTATATGCGACTTATAAATCGAAGCCAGTACTATAAGTGTTCTAGTAGATTTTATTCTAACCACTAAAGCATATGTATCAAAATAGTTTATGCCTTCCTTTTGTTTGAAACCTTTAACAACTAATCTTACTTTAAAGGTTTGTAAAAAAACCATCAGCATTATATTTTCTCCTAAAGACCCATTTACATCTAATTGGTTTGAAACTTGAAGGTAAATCAACTAAGACCCATGTGTTATTAGATATTATTGAGTCTATTTCATCATTTACATCTTTTTTTCAAAAGCGGTATCTCTTGAAGACATTGCTTCTAAAAGTTTCAAGGTATTTATCTACACTTAGTAAAATTGGTGTTTCATTCAATGTATTAGTTCTTTCTCCTTCAATTAGAAAAACAATTGAATTTGGAGAAACATAATCAGAATCTAAATGTTTTTCTTTTCTCAATCTTTGATTTCTTCTTAGCTTAATAGATTCATTAGTTTTTTATTTTCACCAACTATTAGAGCCATTTCAACTTACTTTTTTTTTTTCAAAATTAACAGAATTATAAACAAATTTATTTTCAAAGAAAGCAACATGTATAGATTCAACTATAACATTAAAATTTAAATCAAGTAATCTTTATGCTTTTAAATTTTGTGCGTAACTAAAAAAAATACTTTTGATGCCTTTAGGTCCTAATTTTATCTTCTGAGGATCCGTAACTTTATAATAAGCTATACACCCCCACACTTTATAATAATTCAAATTTGGTTTCTACTATTATTCCATATTTCATATGGTGTCATAAGTAATTTCTTCAAAGGAATTATATTACTTATATGACATGCTGTTAAAAGTGATTCTTCCTAATGATTAAAAGAAACCTTTGCATTTAACAATATATTATTTACCATATTTACCAAAGTTCTATTTTTTTTTTTTAGTTAACCCATTAGGTTAAGGTGTGTAAGAAGCTATTCTTTGATGAATTATTCCATTTTTCTTCAAAAAACAGAGAAAATGAGTTTGGAAAATATTCTCTTCTTCTATCACTTCGAAGAATTTTAATCTTCTTTTCTTTTTTATTTTTAACAATAGTTTTAAATCCCTTAAATTTTTCAAATGCTTCATTTTTTGTTTTCATTAAATAAAATACCTTTTCCCTCTTTTTGTTAGTAAACCATTTAATTCACAAATATCAGAATGTTCAAGTTCTAATAATTTTGATTTTCTTCACAAATTTCACATTTTTCTAAACTATCTTTTTGACATAAAATATAACCATGTTTTGACATAAAATTTAAAAATTGAAAATTTAAATGACCTAGTCTAGCATGCTATAAATCAAAAGAATACTCAACAATATAAGTAAAAGAATTATGCATTTTATTGATACTAAGTTTGAACATTCCATCATAGGAATATCTTTTTCCAACAAATATAACATTTTTCAATACCACAACCTTATTGATTCTAATACAATTTTAAAACCATTCTTATGTGCAAATACAAGATTTTTTTTTATAATTTCAATAAGTAAAGTTAAGTTTTGCTCTTAGATAAATTTTAACTCAACCATTTCTTTACCAAGCACTTTAACAGGATTATGGTTCCCCATTAGAATTTTTTTGGTCTCTTGAGTTCTCCATAACTTTTGAACTGTCTTTTGTCATTGCAAATATGAATAATAATGTCGGTATCTAGCCATCATTCTGAACATTTTGTTACACTAGCCATGTGTACTTCGGTACCCATTCCAATATGCATTTCAATCACCATAGTAACAAGTTTTTTGACATCACGTTCAATAAGGTTTAACTTGTTTCCAGAATTAGAAGCAGCAATCTTGTTTTTAAGATTTTCAAAATTTTTGAATTTACATTCTTTGAAAAAATACTCTTTCTTTCCACAAGGATAACACATTTTATCACTTTTAAATTTCTTAGACTTCTTGAAGTCATTTTTCTCAACTCTTTCTTTTCATATTTTTAGATACCTTTTCTTTTTCATTATGAAGTTTACATTTGATCTAAGAATGAGTGCTCTAGCATGATTTTCTACCTCCATATGCAAACGACTTTGAAACTCTTTAATAATAAAACTTTCTGGAGAACATAAAATTTTCTTCCTATATCAATTTCAAGAAGCTGAAAGTTTGGATAGAATTGCTCTCACTTAAAGTGAGTTAGGGATTTTGATTTTCAATTCACTTAATTTAGAGGCTAGAATTTTTAACCCATGTACTTAATCCATAATTGATTTGGTATCCATCGTGGTAAACTCAAGGTATCTTAATGCAAGGAATTTATTTGTACCTTTTTTCTCCTTTTTGTACGTTTTCACAAGTGTAGTCTAAACTTCCCTTTGTTGAAGTTTTATGTCTGAAAAGATCATACAATCGATTAGTGAGAGAATTAAAAATGTATCCACGACATATAAACTTGTCATGTTTTCATTTCTCCATGTTAACATCAGCAATGGTTGCGACAGTAGTAGTGGTTTCAGTAGTTGTGGATGCAACAATAGTTGTTGTTGCAGCAATGTTTCTAAGAGGTGCTATTTGTGTTCCTTCTACTGACATAATCTCCTTTAGAATTGATGGTTGATTTATCTTAAGAACATAATAAATCTTCAATGTGGTTAATAGGAATACCATTTTGTTGCTCCATTTAATGAAATTTCTTTCTTCGAATTTATCCAGTTTAATCACTTCTTGATTTTGGAAATGAATCTTCACACTTGATTCTGGCCTAGTCTCCATCACAAAATAATTGCTAAAAAAATGTTAAAAAATACCTTAAGAATGTTAGAAAATTTTTTATTTATTTTAAGAAGAAGAAGAATACGACTTTAAAGGCGTGAATAAAACACTTTTCTTAAGGTGTTTTTTTTTAACCTCCAAGATACAATAAAATCCTTAACACACTTATCAGAATAGTGAAAAAAAAAATAAAGTCCTTAACACACTTATTAGAATAGTGAAAATGGCAGTGTAATGACATTGTTTATATTATAAACGAACATATATGTCTTTTAATGTAGACAATTTTTTTCTTTCATAATATAACTATTCAAAAAGTTATAGTTATTCATAACTCTTTAGTCACAACTTTTCATTAATAAGCACCCTTCATAAATAATATTTATTATTCAATCCAAAAATTAAAATAATAAAAAATTAATTACTTATTAATATTTTAATCCAAGAGCCTAAATGCCATCATTAACAAACTATCTAACATATATTACATAATATAAAAAGTGCTACTAGCCTTAATTTTTTTTTTGGTACAAAATAATAATAATACTGGAATATATTATTATATTATTATTATCTAGGTCTTACATAGAAATTTTAAGATAAAATAATAGTTTTAGTTTATTTGTAGTCCCACATGAAAAAATAAGAAGGCTTTCTTTTCTAGGAATAGTTATATAAAGCCCTAGTGGGTTTTGTGTTAAGCATCAAGTTGAGAATAAAGAAAGAATATTTTCTTGAATGAGCAATGCTTATTTTCTCTAGACTCTTTTCAAAAGAGTAAGAGGTGCTACTATTTTTTTTTTGGCCAACCAAGGTGGGAGTTTGGTTATTTTTCACTTTAGTGGGGTTTCTAACGTCGCCAATATTGGTGTCCTCACAATGTCCCGGTGTTAGTTTGGTATCAAAGCAATAGGACCATTGCTCATTATGTAATTCATACTCTTACCACTGTCTGGTTTCGACTTTTCTTGTTCGAGTAATTCTATCTTTTTTATTATTTTATAGTTTTATCATCATTTGTTTTACATCATAGCATCGCCATCACCAAGTCATCACTGTATCATCACTACCATAATTGTCGCCCTTCATTTGAATCAACAAAATGCTGCCAAGATGCCATAATGCTCGTCAAAGAAATGTTCATGTGATCGAGATTGAGGAATTACATCATCAAGTTCAAGAATAACAAAAGTAACTTGTAAAACGTGTTGCTGCTCAAATCAACAACAGTAGCTCTAGTGATGAAGAGGATAATGCCAATCCTTTTCATCAAGAATCGTCCTCCAAGGAAGAAGTGCCTATACATTACCTTAGAACTACTACTAATAGAGATTTGAGAATCAAGGTAGACATTCTTGAGTTTGAAGGAAAGTTTCACTCCGATGATTTTCTTGACTGACTCTACACAATGGAAAGAGTTTTCAAGCTCAGAGATATTCTTGATGAAACAAGGGTGGCTCAATAAGTTCAAAGGCCTAAAACGAAGTATTTAATGAGGTCTTCTTTTATTGAAATTAAAAAAATTATTAGATTTTTATTCTTTTAACTTTTTTAGATGCAAAATTTTATATTTTTCAAATGGCTAGTACAAAATCAACAATCAAAAATTTTAATTCAAATAAATCAACTATCACATAAAATAAAAGCAATATAACAATATAATATAAATTAAAAATTAAAGTAAAAAAGTCTGTAAATATTAGAACAATAGTACATAATTGTTGAATGCTTATTGCAAACTGCAAATAAGGTTCATGACTTTATAAAGATAATAACATAACGGACTCTTTGTATATTCTTTAGAGGAAAATTAAAGTTAAAGGAAGAAGAAAGAAATAGCTAATGAGAAAAGAAGAATTCAAAAGTAAATATTATACATTGAAAAAGAAATAATTAGTTTTATATATAAGAGAAAAAATAGTTGTTAGAAATCATTAAATATGTTGATTGGAAATAGGAGAAATAAGTGAAAAGAAATAATTGTTGGAAATGATTAAATACATATGACCGTTAGTTGATTGGAAATAATACAATATTCTAAAAATTAGAATGTGATAGAAAATTAAGATTTATTAGATACATATTTAAAGAAGTAAGAAAACAGGTAATTTTATTAATTATTTTTTATTCTTATATTTTTTAAATTTTTATATATTTTTTAATTAATAAATTATATTACAAAATTATAAGACTTTTCCAAATTTGGGGCCTAAAGCCCTTGCTTGGGTGGCTTTACCCAAGGGCTGGCCTGGTGATGAAAACATGTGAAGCTTGGTGTAATTAGATTGAAGAAGCACGCCTCTATTTAGTGAGAAAATTTCAACGGCAACAAGAAAGAGAAGACAACAAGATCAAAATATGGAATAAAATGTGTCTAGAACTCAAGTGTAATTTCCTTCTTGAGCACTATCAACAAGAAATTTTTATTAAATTTCATAACTTGAGACAGAAAACAATGTCGATGAAAGAATATACAATGTTGTTCAAACAACTTCACATGAAGTGAAATGTCCATGAAACTAAAGAGCAAACTATAGCTTATTATCTTAAAGGTCTTAATGTTGAAATTGTAAATTTTATTCAATTACAACTATATTGGAGTTTAAATATGTCATCAAATTAACATTAAAGTTAATAAGCAACAATCACGAAAAAGTTCAATGAGTTCATTTAGATAGCAAGAGCCTACCTCAAACCATGGGAGAAAAATTCAGTAACCTTTTTGCCTCCAAAAATAAACTCTTCCAAAACTTCAACTAATAATGATAAAGAAACTATTTTTACTTGTGCTTCTAATATCAACAAAAAGTGTTTTAAATGCCAAGGATTTGGGCATAGTGCTTTTAGTTGTCCAAATTGAAGAATTATCTTTTTTGTAAAAGAATAAGTTATGGAAGAACCTAGTATGGAAGAAATAAAGAATAAGCTAGAAATATTCAACGAACATGAGACAGAAGAAGTTCTTGTAGACCATGGAGAAGTTCTTGTAGACCATGGAGAAGCTCTTGTCATTCACCGTAACTTTAACAATACTATAATTATTAAAGATGCAAGTTGGCTTCGCCACAACATCTTTTATACAAGGTGCACATCCCAAAGAAAGGTTTGCAATCTCATTGTTGATAATTGAAGTTGTGAGAACATTGTTGCCACCTTTTTGGTGGAAACGTTGAAGCTTTCAACTGAAACACATCTTCGTCCTTACAAGTTACAATGGCTAAGAAAAGGAAATGAAGTTAAGGTAATAAAGCGTTATTGTGTTTAATTCTCTATTAAAAATAAGTATCAAGATGAAGTCTAGTGTGATGTCATTCTAATGGACGTATGCCACTTGTTGTTAAAACGCCCATGGTAATATGATCGTTGAGCTCACCACGATAGATACAAAAATACTTATTGCTTCTTCAAAGATGGAGTAAAAATTATATTGACTCCACTAAAGCCAAAAGATCACCCAAAGAGACAAGAAAAAGATAAAGCACGCATCACTGTGTTTAACCTCAACAAATGTGACATCCCCTTCGGGCCTGCCCAATCCAGGTATT
This sequence comes from Theobroma grandiflorum, assembly GCA_036013995.1. Taxonomy (NCBI): domain Eukaryota; kingdom Viridiplantae; phylum Streptophyta; class Magnoliopsida; order Malvales; family Malvaceae; genus Theobroma; species Theobroma grandiflorum. The sequence goes on from CP142126.1 coordinate 16,689,490, forward strand.
GTTATGTCTGGTCCGAGTTCACTGGGTCCAGTCCGCTGCAGCGGCCCTCACCCCCGATCACCAGAATTGCCTCCAGCAAGGTTCGAACCCCAGACCTTTTGTTTCCCCCGAAGGGAACGCCTTTCACCATTTGAGCTGCAACTCAAATGGTGAAAGGCGTTCCCTTCGTGGGAAACAAAAGGTCTGGGGTTCGAACCTTGCTGGAGGCAATTCGAGTGATCGGGGGTGAGGGCTGCTGCAGCGGACTCGACCCAGTGATCTCGGACCAGACATAACAATACCTGGCTTGTGGGCAGGCCCGAAGGGGATGCTACAACAAAGCTTATCGTAAGTCAAGCAACTTATACCTCTGATTAGTCTATAAAGAGAATGAAGTATCTTCACCCTTATCCAAGAATGGTCAAACATAAGTGGTCAATAAAAGTTTGAGAAACTTATTGAGAAACTTTGTGGGCAAACATATTCGCCAATGGGATCTTGTATTAGTACAAGCAGAATTCTCTTACAACAATTCTATGAGCTAAACCACTAAAAGATGTCCATTCGAAGTAGTGTATGGAAAACGCCCTATTAGTCCTTTGGACCTTCCTCCATTACCAATTACTCGTGAATTTAACGCTAATGTTGATAAACATGCTAAGCATATCAAAAAGCTCTATAAAAAAGTCTGAAATAAGATTCTTCGTCAAATTGTCAAATACCAAAAGCAAGCCAACAAGCACAAAAAGCCAACTAATTTTAAAGAATGAGATTTAATGTGGATTCACTTAAAAAAAGATCGTTTTCCTAAGTCTCATACAAAATTATCTCCTAGAGCTAATGGACCATTTCAAATCTTGGAACGTATTAATGAGAATACTTGTAAAATTGAGCTTCTTGGAGGGTATGAAGTTTTTTCTTCCTTCAACGTAGCTAATCTTTCTCCTTACTATGAGAAACACAAAAAAGACATGGATCTTAAAGGCGATTCGTCTCCAATCTAAGGAGAATGATACATGCTTATATTATTATATTATTATTATCTAGGTCTGACATAAAAATTATAAGATAAAATATTAATTTTAATTTATTTGTAGTCCCACATGAGAAAATAAGAAGGCTTTCTTCTTTAGAAATAGTTGTATAAAGCCTTAGTGGGTTATGTGTTAGGCATCAAGTTGAGAATAAATAAAAAAGTATTTTCTTAAATAAATGGTACTTATTCCCTCTAGATTCGTTTCAAACGAGCAATGGTTTGACCAACCAAGGTGCGAGTTTGGTCATTTTACACTTTAATGGGGTTAAAGAATATTTTTCTTGAATGAATAGTACTTATTCCTTTCATATTCTTTTCAAAGAGCAATGGTTCGATCAACTAATATGGGAGTTTGGCTATTTTGCATCTTAATGGAGTTTCTAACCTCGTCAAAATTGATATCTTTACAACGTCTCGACGTCAAATACAAACACAATTAAATAAAAGTAGAAAGACTTTGTTTAGTGCTGTTTGGCCTGACTTATTTTTAACTTATCTACTGCTTAAAAGTAGAAGTTTGGTCAAACAGAATTTCATGAAAAGCTCTTAAAAAAAGTAACTTTTTTTAAAGAATAAAATTTAAAAAAAAGTTTAAAAAAAAGTTCCAATTAGAAGCTTTCTCTTTTCTTTTTTTTTAAACATGCCAACTTATTAGGAGAGTTATTTTTTTCCAAAAAAATTCTCTCTCAAAAAATACTCCCTCCTTCTTTCCCTATTGATCTCCCTCTCGTCTCTCCCTTTCTGCAAATCAGGGTTTTTTTTGTTTTTACAAAAATTAAAAAGAATGAAAACAAAAAAATCAAAACCGCATTCAGGTATTATTTTTTTTTCTGTTTTGTTTTATATTTTTTTTTTTTGGGTTTTGGAAACCCTAGATGATATTTTTTTTTATTCCTTTTTATCACGAAGTTGATACTGTTAGACATGATTAAATAGCTTGATCCAAATCTCTAAACTCTTTCAAATTATTTTACGTTTATTTTTTTTATTTCAATTTTAAGCTAGGTTTTAGTATTCCATAAAAAAATTACTACAAAATCAATATCTAGGACACAGATTATTATGATTAAATTGTTTTTAATTATTTTTCATAATTAAAGATATAAAAAGGATGAATTTTAATATATCAATAATTTAAGTTGAATGTAATATCATACCGATTTGTTTTGGGTTAGCATTATGGTATTGCTCCTGCAAGTTACAACGAGTGTTGTTGATTTAAAAAACTTTTTTTTATGATTTATTATTAATTATAAACTTTATTTTATATAAAAATGTTTTTCATATTTTCAAAATTTTATTTTAAATAGATAAAAAATAAAGTTAATTTTTTCTATTTTGAATAAAGAAATTTGTTATTAATAGAAAGTAATTTATTAAATACCTTTTATGGTAATTTTAACTAAAATTAGATTTTATATAAATTATTTTACCAAACAACTTATTTATAAAAAAGAGCTTATAAAAAGTAAATTTATCAAACAGTTTTAATTTAATTTTAAAAATTATTATTTTTCATAAGAGTTTTATAATAGTTTTTAAACTAAAAAAAAGAGCTAAGCCAAACATGCTCTTAGTCTAAAACCTCGAATTAAAACGAATAGAATAGTGACATCATAAATATTGTGAAAGTTATTACATATTCAACTTGTAAGAATGATTTTAATCCGAATATTCAGTCGATTTTATTGTCAGGGAAATTGACTTCCCAATTTGATGACAGAATGCTGGTGAATGAAAGGTTAATGAACCCTGAAAAATCAGGCAGGAAAGCATGAGTTAAAATAAATAGCGCTAAATTAATTATCTTGTTACATGTCCCAAGCAGACAATCAACCTTAACTTTTTCGACAACCATTTGCCATCATTTTTATTAGGTAGAATGAAGTTCTTAAGTCTTTCATAAAGCTCCAGAAGAAATAGCTTAACTAAAAAAAAAAACCCCATTTTAAATAAAAAAAAAAAGAAAAAAAGAAGAGAGACAGAGGCTTGTGATTGAGTAATTTAAAGTTATAAAAATTTCATTACAGGTTGTCTATGCAAAAAGTATTAGGATTTTTTTCAAGTATATATAATGAAGGCAAAGTGCCAAAATGAAAATGCTGTGTATAAGAAGGTTTTACAAAATGGCCAAATTTGGCATCATATTGAAGTGGTTTTGCCCTTTGTGGGAAGGTTCATGCATGGGAAAGGGGCTGGGGTATAGCCACTGTCCAATCCCTTCGCAGATCACTGGCTTACTTTGTTGCTAAGAACTTTTTCTATCGAATGCAAAACTGATTTTGAAGCCTTACCAGTTCTCAAATGAACGGCAAAAATAAGAGTTGTGGTGTCCACCTCTTTTTTATTATTATTATTATTATTATTATTATTATTATTATTTCTTTGGTGTTGTTTTGTCATTTTCACACCTCAAGGGCTGCCATGCAACTCAACTCAAAAAGATGAGCAATCTTTGTTTGAGAGTGTTTGGAAAGTTACAAGTAACTATCAATCACTTTGTCATATACATATACACTCAGTACTGAAAGAAACATTTACAGTACAAATACCACTAGAGAAAAGCATGCCCAATTAATTCTGAAGTTCTATCAATGTCAATTTCTTTTCTTTTTTGTTTTTGTTCCTTTTTGCTAATCTCTTCTTCTGTATTGACTACATGTCTTGGCCACTAGTGCTTGAAATACAAACTACACCATCTTTTTCATGTCTAGAATCTTTAAATCTTTTTTATCTCATGTTTGTAAAATCATTTTATCCAGGTTACTTAATCTGATAAATGGTCTTCAATTTGAGTTTAAGCATTGTCAAGTACTTAATCTTAGCCAAAGAAAGAAAAAAATCCAAAGATAGACAGAGGGTCGTTATTGTTGAAGTTTTCCATTTGTAAAAGACTCATAGTGGTACAGAGCTATCGAAAAATACTCCAGCAGAACCTGTTATTTTCCAATTTCTAAGATATAAAGTAGCCCACAAAAATAAATGAATAGAGGAAAACAGCAATGTTAAGCTCCATGTACTTAACAGAGGAAAACAGCAGTCAAGTTGCACAATGACTCAAAAAGGAAAAAAGCTTTTTTACAACCCCAATCATGTAGATGAAAAAACTATAATCTAAGTTGCTTACATCCATATTGTGTTGGTGCATCAGTGCGTTAGAAACCATAAACTGATCTGTCCCTCCAATCTCAGTCACTTCAGAACAACCAATGCATGTGATTTATGAAAACCGTGTAGAGGATTTTTTTTAAGGTTAAAGTAAAGATGTCACATTGTTTTCAGTAATTTTGGATAGAAGTGGGGGCATTTCATTTCAAGATCCCACTCTTGGTGATAAGAGGGAGGCTCAAAAGGAAATTGGAAACTGACTTTGCTATCTATAACTGGACGAGATAGAACAGTAGTAGAATACTAATCTCATCATGTCAAGCAATGCTATCATTATTATTCTCTTGTTTCTCAACATCTCTTTGCTTCCAGCCATCTCTGCCTTGAACCAAGAAGGCCTCTCTTTACTTTCATGGCTTTCAACATTCAATTCCTCTTCATCTGCTGCTTTCTTCTCTTCATGGAATCCGTCCCACCAGAATCCATGCAGATGGGATTACATAAAATGTAGTCATGGATTTGTTAGTGAAATCACAATAACCTCCATCAATCTCAGTAAAAGTTTTCCCACCCAGATCCTTTATTTTCAGCATCTTACTACTCTGGTCCTTTCACATGGAAATCTCACTGGAGAAATTCCACCTTCGATAGGAAACTTGTCATCACTGGTCACCCTGAACCTTAGTTTTAATGCTTTCACAGGAAATATCCCAGCTGAGATTGGAAAGTTAGCTGACTTGCAGTCATTGTCTCTGAATACAAACTTTTTACATGGTGGGATTCCAAGGGAAATTGGAAATTGTTCAAAGCTTCGGCAGCTTGAACTGTTTGATAACCATCTTTCTGGAAAGATTCCTAAAGAAATAGGAAAATTGGTGGCTCTGGAGATTTTCCGGGCAGGTGGGAACTCAGGTATCGAGGGTGAAATCCCAATGCAGATATCAAATTGCAAGCAACTTTCTTTTCTTGGTCTAGCAGATACTGGTATTTCAGGGCAACTTCCAAGTAGTATAGGGGAACTGAAGAATCTCAAAACTCTTTCAATGTATACAAGCAATCTTAATGGTCACATCCCACCAGAAATCGGTAATTCTTCAGCTTTAGAGGACTTGTTTCTTTATGGAAACCAACTTTCTGGTGAGATTCCTGAAGAACTGGGTTTACTGAAAAATCTCAAGAAGGTGTTACTGTGGCAGAACCAGCTAAGCGGGAGAATTCCAGAATCTCTGGGCAACTGCTCGGGTTTGGTTGTTATTGATTTCTCATTGAATTATCTAAGTGGTAAGGTTCCATTGTCTCTTGCCAATTTAGTTGCATTGGAGGAGCTTCTTTTGTCTGGGAACAACATTTCTGGTGAGATACCTCCTTTTGCAGGCAACTTTTCGAGCCTAAAGCAACTGGAATTAGATAACAACAGATTTTCCGGCGAGATTCCACCAGCCATTGGACAACTAAAGGAGCTTTCTCAGTTCTTTGCCTGGCAGAATCAGCTCCATGGAAGCATACCAACTGAGCTAGCCAACTGTGAGAAACTTCAACATTTGGATCTTTCCCACAATTTCCTTACTGGTTCTGTTCCGAGTTCTCTGTTCAATTTGAAGAACTTGACCCAATTGTTGTTGATATCAAACAGGCTTTCAGATGAAATTCCACAAAATATTGGTAATTGCACCAGCTTGACCCGTTTAAGGCTGGGATCAAACAGCTTTAGTGGTCATATTCCATCAGGAATTGGGCTTTTACACAGTTTGAGCTTTCTTGAATTGTCAGAAAATCAATTTACTGGAAAAATTCCTCCTGATATTGGCAACTGCACTCGTTTAGAAATGGTAGATTTGCGTGGAAATAAGCTCCAAGGTACAATTCCAGCGTCTTTTGAATTTCTTGCTGGTCTTAACGTCCTCGACCTTTCAATGAACAATATAGGAGGCACCATTCCTCAGAATTTGGGGAAGCTCACATCCTTAAACAAAATGGTAATCAGTGGAAACTACATAACAGGTTTAATCCCTAAGTCACTAGGAAATTGTAAGGATTTGCAGTTGTTGGACATTAGCAGAAACAAAATTGCTGGTTCTATCCCAGAAGAGATTGGTCGATTACAAGGACTGGATATACTCTTCAACTTGAGTTGGAATGCTTTAACAGGACCTATTCCAGAAAGCTTTTCAAATCTCTCAAAACTGGCCAACTTGGACCTCTCACACAACATGCTAACTGGGAGCCTGAGGGTACTAGGTGGTCTTGACAATCTTGTTTCTTTGGATGTCTCATACAATAATTTTTCAGGTATCCTTCCAGATACTAAGTTATTCCATGATCTCCCCTCCGCCGCATTTTCTGGCAATCAAGAACTCTGCATTAACAGAAGCGAGTGCCACTTGAGTGGAAATCCCCATGGCAATAAATCAACCAGAAATCTCATCATGCGCACTCTTTTCAGTGTAGCTGTAACTATTGTAGTAGTCATTGTTGCTGTGTTTTTGTTTATCAGAGTTCATGGAGCCAAAAACGAAGATGATTTTTTGGACTGGCATTTTACCCCATTCCAAAAGCTTAACTTCTCGGTGAATGATATTTTGACGAGTCTGTCTGATTCAAACATCGTTGGAAAGGGTTGTTCGGGCATGGTTTATCGTGTTGAGACACCCACGAAGCAGGTTGTTGCAGTGAAGAAGCTATGGCCAATAAAAAAGGGTGAGTTTCCAGAGAGGGATTTGTTTTCTGCAGAAGTTCAGACTCTTGGGTCAATAAGGCATAAAAATATAGTGAGGCTACTAGGATGCTGTGATAATGGAAAAACTAGATTGCTCTTGTTTGATTACATCAGTAATGGAAGTTTGGCTGGATTACTGCATGAGAACAAGGTATTCTTGGACTGGGATGCAAGATATAAGATCATACTGGGAGCAGCTCAAGGTTTAGCTTATCTTCATCATGATTGTATTCCACCAATAGTTCATCGTGATATCAAAGCCAATAACATCTTGGTGGGACCACAGTTTGAGCCTTTCTTGGCAGACTTTGGTCTGGCAAAGCTAGTTGATGCTTCAGAAAGTCCGAGAGCTGCCAACATAGTTGCAGGTTCTTATGGGTACATCGCTCCTGGTGAGTACAATAAGGTTATTCAACAACCCATTATGCGACAAATCTCCCATGATTTCTTCCTATAAACCTACATTTTGTTTTCAAATTTCTTTGCAACCGTTGTCAGAAAGAATAAGTGACATATTTTTCAGAAGATATATATATTTCTTAATGAGATATCTATCATATGGATTAGTTTATAGCATGAAACAGAAGTCATGTCTTTCTATCATTCTACTACTAACATGTTACTAGCTTCGTAATCTTCCTGATTTTGAAGTCTTTTGGGACAGGTTCCTATTTCCATCCTGTATTCCTCTAGATAGCTAATCCTGACATTATGACAATTTGCAGAGTATGGATACAGCATGAGGATCACAGAGAAGAGTGATGTGTACAGCTTTGGCGTGGTGCTCCTAGAGGTTTTAACAGGAATGGAACCGGCCGATAACCAGATTCCGGATGGTGTCCACATTATTACTTGGATTAACACGGAAATTCGAGAAAGGAAAAAAGACCTCACAACCATTCTTGACCAGCTGCTTCTCATAAGATCAAGCACACAAATCCAAGAGATGCTTCAAGTGCTCGGGGTGGCCCTCCTATGTGTCAATCCATGTCCAGAGGAACGTCCCACTATGAAAGATGTAACAGCAATGTTGAAAGAGATCAGGCACGAGAATGAGGATTATGAGAAACCAAATCTTCTCGGAAAAGGAATAGCAAACAACCCGGAGGCTGCAGTTCATTGCTCTAGTTTCTCTAGATCATCTGAGCCTCTGATTAGTTCACCTTCTTAGTTGCCAGTCTCCAATCTTTGTGCATTAGTTCATTGGTATTTTTTGTAACCGTCATTTGTATAGGTCTCATAATATGTAGCACAACTAGGGCTCTGTATCTACTTTACCGTTAAATCAACTGCTAGCTGCTTTATTAATTTGAATGCATTTCTCAGTATTCTCGTATATATTCTCTCAAAAAGCAAAGACGAGAAGGTGAGTTTATCTTTGCTGCATAAAAAATGCACGTCGGTTGCTCACGACAATTAAAGAAACTGACAACCTGATACATCGACCTAAGACGATAATCTTGAGGAAAAGGCATGAGCTTTGACAGAATGGAAGAGACGACGAGCTTTTCACTCAGCTGTCATATATCCCTTTCCTCTCCTGCTTTCTCTTAAGGGGGGGAGTACCTAGCTTTACATGAACCCAGATGGAATCCTTCGTTTCCTGCGAAACATGTGGGGCGGTTGTCCTCGGAGACTAAGCCCCAAGAAGATACAAAACAGGGAACAGGAATAATGGCGCTTTATAATCGGACCAACTATTTTTCATCTGTTTCCCCAAAGTAGGAACATTTACAACTGCTAAGATATGCAGGTGACCCAGCATAAAGAAGATCCAAATGCCATCAAGCTGGGTACCTATATTCCAAATGACAGGATAATATATTTATACTGAAGCTTAAAATCTTTCAATATTATCACTGTCATCTACTGTATATTTACGAGACGAAAATGTCATCAACCGTCACCTCAACAATCAAATAAGTTGGCTTTCATCAATGGCATAGATCACGGAAAGTATACAATAATTAAAAGTGCTACAGTACCAAAAAATATAGCAACATGACTGTTTAGCAGAGAGAGTTTTCAAGTAGGGGACCAATAGGGGAAGGCTGTAGCTTTCAAGCCCATTGGGTTGTCATTGGGGAGCTGGCCATTGAAAAGCTCAGGGTAGTGACACAATCTTGGTTGGCATGAGCCAGATAGAACATGAAATTATGGAGCTGCAAAAGGACCACCATCTCTCACAAGCTTGCCCAACATCTGTTTCGGTAAAGATACAGAGACCTTAAAGCTCCATGTTCTTGGAAGGGTGCATTGCTCCTAGTCATGTGACTTCAAGCTATCTTAGGCCCACAGATGGCTTATGCTACCATATCAATCTCTAGTGGCTAAGAACGCAAGCAACCAACGACAAAGTCTTACCTTTTATGGAACTTTTTCTTACAAGCAATCTGAACCTTATTAACCGTAATATTAAAATACTATTATTTGCAGACAGCCCATCTAGGTTCAGCCATACATTACTTATCTTCTTATTTTCCAGCAAGAAATAACAAATTTGAGTATTTTGCTCATCTTTTTTTCTTTCAATTGGCCAATTATTGTTTATACAGGATTTCTTTGGATTTAAATCAAATGACAACTAGCAAGCGAACAGATTTCCTTTTTCTACTTTACGTAGAAGCCAAGTGTGAAAAGTTCAACTGTTTCAGGAAATCTGAGGTTCAAATTTTTTATGATCCTGGAATTTAACGTATTCCAGCTCATCCCAGAAACATGATATAAACAAGCAAGCAAATCATAGAACTGACCCATGAACAAGAAGGAATCAACTTAATTAGAAGGGGATAACCGCCTTTTCGGTTCGAGTTTCATCTAAGAGTGTGGTAGGGCCCCATTAATCATTCAACAAACATTACAAGACACTTAGGATGTACTCTAATAAACAAGACATAATCAATCTGAAACATATCGATTATGACAGATTAACAGTGGTAATATATATGGTAGCCAGAGCACACTTCCATTTTGTAAACTAAGCAACTTAACAATGTACCAAAAAGAATATGCAACTTAACTCTAGTTGAAAACTACACCAACAACCAAATTAGTCATTCAAAATTTGTGGCATTTCTAATGCAAATGCTTAGCAGTCGCTGTAAGAAGATGCATAAATATCTCCAGAGACATTAACCGTAGGCTTAGTTTTTAGTATTGTAGAGACTCGTCAAAAAGATAAAAACTGACCATGACTGAGCTACCATATGTCAACACGCTTACATTTTTGCCTGTGTTTATACATTTATCTTGCAGTATTTGTATGGTAGGGAAGTTGTAACAGTGAAGATATAACATTTAACTTGGCACCATGGTAGGATGAATGTGGATGTGAAGAGAAGATTTCATTTGTCAGTATCAAAGCACCATACTATAATGAGTAATTGTCAAACCCATCTCACTGCACCAGTCAATTTTTGCACCAAAAGAAAAAAGACTGCGATTACCTTCCATCGTTGCATATGTCACCTGCTGTTCCAAACAGCTTTTTGCAAAGAAAATGATTAAAAGTGTCAGACTGTTGGTTAATGTTACTCTTGAACTTCTTTCAATGTCTCTCAGAAGTATGAACGCCAATACCAGAGAATGCTGCCTAAGAAATCCACAATCCTTAGGGGATAAGAGAAGCCAAGAATTTAACTGCAAGTGATATTGCATGCCAACAATGATAAGCCTGACACCGGTAACCAGTAAACTTTGTAACAGCTTTTAATCCATATGTAGAGCAATTCCTATATACAAAATTACAAGTCAGATTACAATTACATGTTGAATCTTTTCATATCCACTGTGCTTTGAAGATTCCAGAGTAAGGACCCAGTTGGTTCAAGGAAAATTATGACAAGAAAAATAAGTTGCATTCCAGTATTATCTATTCGCACTGAAAGGAAATGCCACGTCTCTGAACAAATGTACACTCACAGATTATGTTCTTTTGATAACTGAATAAAATCGTTGCACACTACGAGCTTTTTAATGGGTGCCACTTTATGCTGCATCCAACACTATTAGCAAATGGGAAATAATGACTTTGAGTGCGTAATCCCTCAAGTCAAACCATTAAAAGATAAAATTTAAGAAAAAAATGGAAGTACTAAAGGAAGAGCGCACCTTGGTTTCTGAAATGATGGTACTGGTTGGCCACTAAGAACACAATCTATAGCAAGGCTTAAGTCCCTAGAAATCATTAAACAAGCAGATTGATTACTAATGCAACAGGAGGAGAGGGGAGTTAAATTGTTAATTACATATTTAAGCTTAAAATTACAAAAGCCAACCTTCCAGTAACAGGAACATTATTACTTGGCCGTGAATCATCAAACTGCCCGTGATATACCAGCTCAAATGGCCTCCTGCCAGCCTGTTAAAAAGGAAGAAGTTAGCAAGTTATTGTTATTATTATTCTCAAAGTGCTTTTGCATGAATCCAAGTCTTAATCCCACTGCACAGAGTCTTCTAACTAGATCATGTTGTGATTAATCACAAATTTTCTAACATTCAAATCTTCATGGCATGGCAGACTGCCTACTTATCATAGCCAGCCTGCTTAACGCTGGTTGCCTGTAAAGGTAATCAAGAGCAAAACCAACAATTTGTGCATTTTTGTGAGAAGATAAAATGAGTTGAACAGATTGTGATCACCTTTTTAAATAGAAAAAACTCTGGTGTACAAACTGCTCCAAAATCTCTTGCAACATCTTGAGTCTGCAGTTAGACATATTTAACTTAATCAATATGAAGCTTTTAAGGACAAAATCAATTACGAAGCAAACTAATGTTATTCACATGCTTGAGTAATCAAAGGACAGAAAAGTACACCTCAGAGAAATGTGCCAGATTTAAAGCTCGAATAAGAAAGAAACAGATATTAAGATTTTTAATATCTCCTTAATCATGTTGACATGCCAGATAATTGTCGAAACAGAAAAGAGATTCTAAAATATTCTTTTGTAGTATGCTTTCTGTCTTATTTTCTTAGTCCTATTCTTGCAGTCCTTAAGTTTTCATATTCCTTGTGGTCTCAATTGACATGTTTTATTTTAGGGTAAAATATCCCCACACCCTTGAGTTTTAATCAAAATTCCAAGCTGGTCCATTAGTTTTCGAAATGGATAGGAGAGCATCCGCAGGGAGGGAGCACCGATTGGTTCTCTCCTATTTTTTTTTTTAAATTAATAAAAAAATTAATAATAGTAATTTTTTAAATTTATAAAGTGTAAATTTGTCATTTCAATATTACCACGTCATCAAACTAATGGAAACACTAACGGCTGAACCTATGCGTCCAGCAGAAGATATTTCTTTGAGGCAAAGTATCCAAATTGAAAACTAATGGACCTGTTTGGAATTTCAATTAAAACTTAAGAGATGGGGGTATTTTACCCTTTATTTTATTGTAAAGGGAGTTTCTCTCATTTAACCAATTTTATATTTGATTCACTATTGTTGTAATTAAATAACTGTAATTTTTTTTAAGCTACATCACAGTTAAAACAAGACCATTTGTGTGACTACTTCCAGTACAGCCACAGTTATCTATAAGCTGAAACAAATCAAGGTTTGTATTTTTTAATTTTCAGACATAATTAGTGTCTACTTATAATAGTTGAAGTTACTTTTTAAGTTTGTATAGTCTTAGAATCCTGCAATCTGATTGTTAGATCCAGTGCTTAAACCTACTGAAAAATCCTAGGGAAGATCAAAATTTTAACTACGCCAGTACCAATTTAGGCAGGACATTTTGTGACTGCATGTCTATACTTGGCATGAATGGTAAACTACAAAACATGTGCTTGAGATTATACAAGAAAACAAAAAATGACAATGAAATAAAAGGCAAATTCAGCTATCTTAAATCCATAATAATGTTGAAATTTAAACAAACTGTGAATTTTATAACAACGGAAGAAGCATAGTTTTCAAGGTAAAAGATAGAGGCATATTCTAATAATGTTTCGTTTGTTTATACTATTTTTACACAAAACAATTACAGAGAGAACAGAGGGTAGCAATGGCATACCTCATCATATAGGTAAGGGAAAGGATAATTATATAGTTTAGCCTCTTCTGCCATAAATTGTGGCCCATCCTGTGAACAACAGTTCATTTAGAGAAACCATACAACAGCCTCAAAGCAGCTTTATTCTCAAATTAGGGGATAACTGGAACCTGAGGGTGAGTGGCTACAGAATTCGAAGATATTGCAACAACTGCAAGCCCTTTCTGTTACAGAGTGCAATAAATTTTGGAATTTTAATCTTGTACAGTCATTTATCTTTTCAAGTTCCTTTTGCTAACAGAAAATGAAGCAGGCTGCAAAGCCCAGCAAGAGGAAGAAGACTTACCGACCTTCATATAGAAATTTGAAAGCTTCACAATATCCTTCTTAAGGTGCTTAACAAATGGGCAGTGGTTGCATACAAACATAACCTGCAAAACAACATGGTTACAATAAATCTTATGATAAATACATGTCAATATAAAGAAAATAAATGCTGTTAATCCTCAAGAATCAAGAAGCTCATGATGGCATCTTATTGTTATAATTATTAATTATTTTGAAAATGATAGTGTAATACTTATTATTATTTATGTTTAAAAAAATATTTGACTCTGTTAAGTGGTTCAAACTTTCCTGAACCTATCTGTAAGTGGAACCATAAACCAAGTCCATTTGCTATGTTGGTTCAAACTCATAATCAATATATATATGTAATCATAATCATTCAACTCTAGATGACTCAACAAAACTATGATGTTTACTGTGACATTTTCAGAATATAACCCCATTAGTTTAGCTAGTATAAGTGCGCGTGCTTCTTTACATCAAAATATGAAGGATGCACTTCACAAAGGGGCATATACAAGCCAAGTTAAAAAATATATGATACTGGTAAATTTTGGTTTGTTCAAGTTTTAACTGGGACAAATATTTGCCTACAACCTTTCCCACTTGTATGCAATTGGCATTGTCCACAGGAAAAGTATAGCCCTCTTTCATTTACTAGGTCTGCCTCATTAAGAGATACTAGATTCAACAAACACGAGAATATATAGTTATACTTCCATGTAAAAAGGAGCTAAATACGGTGAAAGGTGTAGAATAGATGGTTGTACATTAAGACACGTGAAAAAAAAAAAAAAAAGACAGAGTTGAGCAGGGATGTTGAAGGACTACTCTGGACAATCCACTACATGAGGTTTATTTATAAATGCACTGTTTACAAGCCCCATGACATTTTCGCTTTTGCCTTGTGTCAAAATCAGCAATTAAGGTTCCACCTTGGAATATGCCCTTGCCACGTAGTTCACAGATTCAATTCAGTGGACCAAAAGAACTCCAGCTATTCCTAAGCAGCAGATACAGGCAGACATTCAAATTGATTTAAAAAAAATAAACCTCCAAAAATACTTTTTTATCCTTCTGGATTGTTACAAAAAGCCAAAATATAGTAATTTTCCTATGCAAATTAACAAACCTAAATCAAACCACAGCATCATTGTCAAACTGCCATCCATGAGTCAGCACCTGAAACTAAAAGAAGAGGTGCTTGTTGCAATGACTATTTGGAGCTTTTTTTTTTCTTGCTCAATCATCATAAAATATATTAATTGAAAGAAATAGAGAGTACAATAAAGCCTACGTCTTAACAAAATGGAGAACCCAGGCAACGAGGTATAACCTTCTTGCAAAGGTAACTATTTGGAGCTTTTACATTCTGGAAATTTAACATTGAATAATTGGCTGAGTCACAATTATCTTGAACACCAAATCAAAATGCCAACACCAATGATGTTGATGCAATGATATCATAACCATGATATTGGTCATTTGTTCAACGATAATCCCTGTTACAATCAGTTTCCTTTTAAAACCAATGATGCCACTGGATCTTAAACTAATACTAATAAATTCTAGCATTTTCCAATTGGAACAAATCATCTCTTTTAGAAAAATAAGCAATGCCCCTTTCTAGTTTGAACCCTTATTTTGTCTTTGCTTTCCCTTGTCAAAAACCTCAGTTCTAATTATGCACTTACTCTCATCTTGTGACAAGCATAGTGATATGGCACTGACATAATCCTTCTTCAAATAAAGCATAACACATCATAAACTGAGCCACTGCTCTATAAATAAAGAACAATGAGACAAATAATATATATTCCACCTGACAGTCACCCCATTTTCAATCATTTCAACTCTTACCTCAGTTTAACAATACCCCAATTTATGAATTAATCAAATCCAATGCACCTTTCTCCTAATGATTCACCTTAAATTTTTCTAAAACTCAATACTTCACTATCTTATAAGAAAACAAACAGGAATTTCATATCTTATGCTATTGAAAAATGGCAACATTAAATATCCCAAAACTTAGAATGCCTTACTTTTACAAATTTCATAAAAGAAAGATACTTTAACTACCTTTAATGGAAGCTCAATAGATTCCAAATAATCCAGAAAAAGGGCGTAATTAGAGAATAAAACACGGATTCTTTTTGCACCCGTCCAACAAAAGACAGAAACGAAAAGACCAAAACAGAAATAAAAAAAAAAAACATTGCAAGAAAAAAATGAGTTATTACCAATAAAGCAGGATATGATTCAAAATCTTCCAAAGTCCAAATCTTCTCAGTTAGAGGCTCTGGCAACTGCCCTCCAAAGGAAACAAAATAATAATAATAAAATACAGGCAAAAAGATTAATGTTTTTAACGTGTAAAATTTTTATGTTTCGTTAAAAAAAAAAGAAACCTGGAAATTGGGAGCCCTGAAACCAAGGGAACCGCCTTGGGGCTCAGTTCTTGCAGCTCGTATAACAAACAGCTTTTTTCTCGCGGGTTCATTGTTCCTTATCCGCACTGGACACAAACGCAACTTCGAAGATGACAGCGCTGTTACAAATGATGAAGCCTGGATAGATGCTAAACTGCTCGAGACAGACAGTAAACGTGCGCCTGTTGTGGTTGCTGATACAGCTCCACCAACAGCAACCGCCATTGATTTTTTTTTTCTTTTTATAGAAATCTGCTTTGACGGCAAGGAAGCTAAACTGACACTGAAATAATATAGAAGTTAAAGCTGTCATTTTGGGTACATGACGAGGGTAATCTTGTCTTTGTGCGAAATGAAAACATGCGTTAATCCAGCTAGGTTGGGGAGGCGAGAATTAAGCCCAATGTATAATTTTTGGGTAATCTTGTCTTTGTGCGACATGAAACCCATTATATACGGGCTCGTAAAAACCCTGACAGACAGTCTTTGAAGACCATCTTGGAGGTTGTGCTACTCATAATTACCTTCTTTTTTTTTTTTCTCAAGCAAAAAATAATTATATTTTTTTAGCAAAAGTAAATATTACCATTTTAATTCCCCTTCCATAAGATAAGGTTTATTAAAAATAAATAATCTTTTTTCATGCCCAAATCAAGTGATGTTACAAGTTTTTGTTCCAGATACAAACCATCCCCAATAGAAACTCGAAACATCTTCAACAAGTAATTCCTTCAAAATTTAAATCTTGTCCCCGTCAACTTTGATTTGTTGAATTAGCACCAGACTTTTGTGATAATGTCATCTTAACAAATTGTTTTATTTCAATTTTTTTAAGTTGAGATTTTTTAAATAGTTTTTACCAACAAGGAAGAATTGATATTATGCTTACAAACACAAGTTGCAAATATAATCTTGGATGCTCCCATAGATTATGTAAAAAGTTTTTGCTTAAAATAACATAAGTAGCATTGATTCTTACATTAATTTTCCTGTACGAATCTAATAGCATAATTTGTAATAATAAATTGAGACATGAATGTGGTTACTTGATTTATAAATGATAACTCAATGAGTAAGATTAGAATATCGTGCAACTATTTATTATGTTCTTAAATCTCACATTGAAAAAAAAAAATTATTGAAGAGACATGTATATAGTAATGGATCCATGATATGATAATTTCAAATTTTGGGTTTAAATGAGATTCTAAATCACATATTTAGAGTTTTGCTTGGTTAGAGTGAGAACCACAAGGAAGAAAAGGTGAAAAGGGTTAGCCATCACAAAGAAGAAGAGTAGAGGGTTACTTGTGGCTAGAGTGAAAGCCACCCTTACCGTAAAGGTTACTTGAAAGAGAAATAGAATTATCCAGTGATAGATTTATGAGCTGATAGTTGCTTAGTGGATTCCTCGAGGCATACAAGTACTCAACACCTTTCTTTTAATGGTGAAGTAGCAATATATGATTTGTCATGTATCGAAAATAATTATATGATTTGTCATGTATTTAAAATAATCCTCATAAACTATGAGCAACTATTGCCTGATCATACACGGAAGAAATACTACAAGTGAATACAAAAAGCAAACAAATGTTGTCAGCATGTTAACACCTTAATTAATCATCCTAACACCACTTGAATGGTTATTAAGATACTTCAAAGAAAAGGACTCACACTAATTATTTTACATTATCAAGTGGCTTATTTTATCTTCTAATTAATACAGGCGCAGCCTGTATTGTACTTAATCTCTCTCTCTCTCTCTCTCTCTCTCTCTCTCTCTCTCTCTCTATATATATATATATATATATGTTATCTAAACTATTGTGGGGGTTATTGCCCTCAAAGAATCTGATCGCATTCACACTTTGAGCTTTGTGATACACACCTTCAGAAACCATATATGTAATTATTTTTATTTTAACTTCCATATGTTTATATCTTAATCCAAGTTCTTGGAATAGCTGTCATATATGTATGACGCAAATTAATTTGGACTTTTTTCCTTTGCTACAAAAAGAATTTGGATCCTCACTTAAATTTTTCTTTCTTTTTTTTTTTTTTTTAGTTGTGGGTTGATGTTAAAGGTTTTGGGGGTGGGGGAGGATTTAAGGTGCTCCAAATGAAGAAGAAGGGTGTCATTTTCTAACTGTTTTCTTTGGATTATTGTTAATTTATTTGATCTCAAAAGGAATCCATTGCATTTTCACACCTGCCATATGTCAAGCATTCTCATCCACTTTTTGTGATTAAATTATAAATCAGTTTTCAACCCAGGTTTTAGGAAGATAAACATTCCAATTGATAGCTAATGTACTAGCTAGCTTCAAAAGTTCCTGATTGATGACAGTTTACTACTAATTAATATCTGCAGACTTGTTCCCTGTGAATCTTACACACAAAAAAAATCACTTTAAAAATAGAATTTATATTTAATATACTGATAATATATAATTTTTATTATAAAGTTTTATTTTATTCTAAACCAAACACCCTCTCACCCAATCTCCAAGTTACCTTTTATTTCTTTTCTTTTATACAATGCGAAAGTTGATTGGCCTGGTTGCGAAGCAACCTAAGGTCATGAACCATGAGGTGTCTGTACAGCTGATAAATGGTTCAACCTTTGCCCTGATTTTGTTCGGCAATCAAGATTCTACTTCTCCATTGCTGTATTTATTCATTCTTTCTCCATTTTTTTCGTTGGCTGGTTCTGCTTCTCCAATTTTGAACTTCAAGCCTATGTAAAATCCAAGCAAGGATTTCGGAAATCTACCATGATTATGTGAAGAATGAATATTTTGAATTCATTAATGATTACTAGCCTAATTCTCACTTCAGCTATGGATGTATCTTAATTATAAACCATGTTTGATCCATTTAAAGATGGCCAAATAAGTCTTGCTATTTTAATCTTAAAAATTGATTTTTCATCTTTTGTGAGTACTTCGTCAAATAAAAAATCTTGAAAGATGGAGTGAAAAGAAATTAAAAAAATAAAATTATATTTAATTTTTATATAATTAAATTTTTAAAAAATTATAATATTTTTATTAAATTTTTAACAAGTTTAATTTACTTGTATTAAAAAATAACATTTGATTTGATCATACAAATCCTTAAAAATATATAACACAAAGTCTCCTCATTTTTTCCGAAAAGAAAAGGACACAAGCCCTTCTTGGCTATAATGAGACTGCCTAAACCTCTTCTCAGCCTTGGTCGGTAAGGTCTGCTGATTACGACCTTAGGCCAAATGCAAAATGGTGAGTAATTTTGATAGTATAATAATCAGTAGAATGCAGAAATAATTTGATGGCGACCTGATGAAGTGAAACACCTTGGTTTTTGTACTAGTTAATTACTATGGTGATTTCGTAAGCATTACTTCCAGAAGAATGAGCATATTATAGATTGTGTCTATGTTTTATTTTTTTTTTCTCTTTTATTTTGGAATTTTCGACATTTTAATAAATGCAACATGGAGTTTTTCAAATTTTAACTATTCCTCCTATTTTTCACTTTTCTTATTTTCCTTATTCAACATACATATAACGACTCAAAAAAAAAATAGAAAAAGAAAAAAAATAAAAATTTGCTGCCATGACCACCTATCTGGTCATTGCACCAGATCCGACGGTCATTCTTTTTCTCTCACGTCTTTCTTCCTCAGTCATCAATGGGTCAATTCAAAGCTGCCAAAAAGATGGATCCATCTTCATGAACAAAATTTTTTTTTATCAATGTCGATAATTAAATTAATATTAATAATATTGTAAAATATAAAGACTTAATTTGTGTAAATTATAATAAAAGATTAAATAAAATATTTTCGTATAATATAAAAATTAAAATCAAAATTTGGTAGACATTTTCAATATGTTTATATATGAAGACTACACCTTTGAATTATTAGAAGTTGGTACTTAGTACCTGTAATAGTTTGATTATTGTGTGAATGAAGGTGCCACAAAATTCAATACAATTGATGAGGGTTTTTTTTTTTTTTAAGGTTGAGTTCAGAACTTGAATCAAATTTCAAACCTCACCAAATATTTAAGGATTAAGCAAAAAATGGGATCAATTAGCTAACAGGAAGATAAATTTAAAGCTTAGAATAAATTATGCCGTTAATTTTTATACTTTGGTAAAGTAGTAGATTTAGTCTTTGCACAATAATTTGTAAAATTTAAATTTTTATATTTTTTAAAATTAATAATGTCAATTTAATTATTAACAATATTAAAATTGTTTTGTTATTAATACTAATGTATTTTCTTACTAATGTGATATTGAATATGATGATCTTTTAATGATGATGTGGTATTTTTTTTTGTCTATTTTAAAACACTTTTTTCAATCTTTTAAATTATGGAACATAAAAATTCAATTTTTCTCTATGTCACAATACTCTTTTTTAAAATTTTAAAAATCAAGTCATAATTTTAATTTGTTTCTTTTCTAATACTATTTAAAATTATTTAACTCACACTAGATAACTTTATAGCCACACTTATAAAATTCATGTTAGTACTTGATCATATCATATCATATTAATATTACATCATTATTATTATATTATCAAATTTAATATTATATAAATAAAAAATATCATATCAATACAATCAAATATCATATCAATATAATTGATAGAATATTTTTAATATATCAAAGTGACGTTGTCAATTTTAAAAAATATAAAAATTTAATTTTTATACATTATTATATAATTATTAAATTCATTATTTTAATAAAGTACAAAAACTAATTGTATAATTTAACCGAAACTTTATATATATATATATATATATATATATGGATAAACCTCACTATTTTACTTTAATTTGGATGATTTACATCAAAACCCGTAATATACATAAACCTCAGCATTTTACTTTAATTTGCTACATGGTCATACAAAAAAACAAAATAAAATAAAACATTTGAAATGACAAATTGGTTTTTGAATCAATACATTCATTTAAAAAAACAAAATACAAGATTGTACTCTGCGTTCCTCTTTAGTCTGAATTGAATGTATAAAAAGCGACAAAAAAAAAATGAAAATGTAAAAGACATCTTGTGCATTACTATTGAATCATTGATGAAGTCTATCTAAGATGAGATCTCCAGGCATGAATGTGTTTGATCATTATTTTCAGAAAAATTAAGGAAAACAGAAGAGGTGGGTGAATTATTCAATAACCTTAATCAGAAAATTTCTTCACTTGCAATCTAAGAGAAACAAGAACTTAGATATCCTTAGAGTTTAGGCAAAGCACTACTCAATAAGATTTGTTCCCTCACGCAACAGCACTAGAGCCTAGTGGAACGTTTTAAATATTTACAAAATCAAAATATTGATCTTTTATTATTCAGTGAAGTAAGCTTCAAATATTCTTAAAGGATTCCATTTCTTCAAGCAGGGTTTTAAATATCAGGTTTGCAAGATATATATATATATATATATATATATAAGCCTATAACCTTCGATTTGAATGATGTAAGAGAAAATTAATATAAAATGTTCAACCATATCCATTAGTTGAATCATTGCTTACACAAATGTTTAATTATAGTGATTAATTAAATACATAATTAAAAAATAGAACAGCTTAATTAAAGTTGGAAAACAGGTTCTTTAGTTCCTTTGAGACGGCTAGCCAATAAGCTATATCCATATCGAGTTAGTTGCCTTACCCGAGTGAATAAACAATAGGGAAAAAAAAAACACAAATAATTATTTTTACTGAAATAAAGAAGTAATGAATGAATGAATGAATATGGAGGAAATATCTTTAGATTTATGAATATGATTGCAAATAATTAATTAATAAACTCAATTAAAATAATTATATACTGGGGCATCTATGAAGAAAAAGTGGCTTGCTTCCCCCCGGCGTGGCCTATGACAGAACAACAACCAACAGAAAATGTAACTGTCAAGCTGCAGATATATATAATTCCCAGAAAAAAAAAATTTCCTTTTCAAATGTTATTATGACCTTATTTACTTATTGAAGAGTCAACCTCTACTATCCCAATGGTACCTTAACACCATTTAATTTTAGATTTTTGGATCAACAACCATTTAAACCAACATTACCATAACAAAAGAATTTAAAAGCAAAAAAAGAATTAGCAAGGAGACATTTAAATATAGGTAACATTATCCATTTTTCCTGCTTGAAGGTCCCAAGTCTTGAACTTATTGTGGTGAAAATTTTGTGTTTCTTTGTAAATTTCAATTACTAAGTTTAGATTGTATAAAAGAAATAAATTCAAGGAATATATTATAACATATATAAATAAATAAGAAACCTAACTTAATATAATTAATTACTCACTTGAAAAAAAAAAAAAGAAACTAAAAACAAGTCAAGCTATTTATGTCCTTATCATTTTCAGTTCCAGGAAGGGGAAAAGGGAAAAAGGAGTTCATGCTATTCTCAATCATCCTATGAATTCCAGGTTGCAGATTATTTTTGGTAATTACAGCAACTTGTATAACACAAATTATCTATGGGAGGTCCCCTAGAAATGTAAAGAGTGCTACAACCCTTTTCCAATGGTACTACCCCAACAAAAAGCAAGATATATGGAACTTTCCCTTTTTCACTGTTCTTAAACATTATGAAGAAATGTTTGCTTTCCAAGCCCCCCAAACATCAATGCTAGTTCAACTTCTCAAACTAAAGGCTTAGGGCTTCTCAACCTTATATTCTTCTATCTAAAGAAGACTTATGATTGAAAACCTCCAACTTTCTGGCCTGCCATTATCAAAATAATGGATATCAGCAGTCTTTTGTACTCTTTTTTTTTTTTTTAAATTGAGTTTATAAAGGTTACCATTTTAAAATTAGAAAATTAATTCTCTAAAACTTTCTTCGCTAGAAAAAATGTCCTAATTCCAATCATATAGTAAATGCTTGAGATTGTGGCACTACCCTAATGCTACATAAATGTTCACAATTGGTATTACAAATTATTGGTGAAGTAGCATGGAGTTTAACTCCATAAATTCTCAGCAACATATACTCTATAATAGTAGTGGAGCCAAAAGTTTCACATTTAAGGGGATGAAAAGTCGAAGACAATGTCTATAAAATATTCATACTATAAGTTCAATGTTTGACAAAAATATAAAGCAACTTAAATGAAAAAAATTTATATATAAATTTTAAAAATTATTCAAAAAAATCAATCTTAATAATTTATTTAAAAGAATTAACTAGCATAACCATAAATAATTTAATAATGATAATAATATCAATTTTTAGATAAACTTAACAATAAACAAAAATTAACAAATATAATAACAAAGATCTAAATGAGAAGTAATCTCCTTAAAAATATTAAGGCTGTCAATAAACAATTTAATAGGGAAGCAATTTCTTAAAATTAATCACAAATTTTAAATATAATATCAATAAACAATTCAATGAGAAAACAATTTCAAATAAAAAACTTAATTGTTCACAAGAATCTAAGCAAAAAAGAAAAACACAAAGAATTTGTAGGAAAATAATCAAGTAATCCTTAAATAAATTAGTAATAACTAACTTTAGATGCTTAATCAAATCCGTGTTTAGTTACTTTCAACAAAAAATGGTTTAGACAGTAAATCTTAAATCAAAATCACAAATAGAAATTATTAAATAAAAAAATTAAAGTTGAAAAT
Organism: Theobroma grandiflorum; assembly: GCA_036013995.1. NCBI lineage: Eukaryota > Viridiplantae > Streptophyta > Magnoliopsida > Malvales > Malvaceae > Theobroma > Theobroma grandiflorum. The sequence goes on from CP142126.1 coordinate 16,712,791, forward strand.
ATTGAAAATAAAATAAGTAAATAAACCAAACTTATCAAATATTATAATTTGAAAATTGAGTTACTGACTAGAGATTTTTTGCATAGAAAATGTTGACAAGTAAAAAAATATAAAAAATAATTTTTTTATTTTTACAATATTTGGTAAAAAAAAAAAAAGAAAACAAGAAGTGGTGGTTGTGAAGTTTTGAAGAAGTAAAGTTTGAGAATAATTCTATTATAATAAATTTTATTTTAATCTTATTAAAATTAATTGTTGCAAACATCTCACTAAATAAAAAATTATTATTAAGATGAAATTATAAAATTTTCAAAAAAATAAAAAGATATTAAAAAAGCTTTAAAAGTTTCGTACAGAAGAAGTTATTAAATGTTAAAAATATAAAGCTCAATTAGCCCACTTTCCCTCCGCCTCTACTCTGTAAGTAATATTTCCGTGGAATGAATTTATACATAAAGTTTCATATATAACGATCATATATTTGAAGACAGCAAAGACCTCAAAACATAGAGCTATGAATTTAAATCCACGCTGAAACCCTGTTGATAACTGTTAGCTGCTTTAGTTCATTTCAGAGTTTCTAGTGTGTTTTGCTCCCTAACCTTTTCGGTATGGCCAAGACGATGACAAATATTCTCTCCTATATCAGACAGAAAAGAAAAAAGAATTGTTTTAGCTCAAGGACCCACAACAGTTTTAGCTACTCATTGAGATCAAAACTCAGGCTAAAGAGTATAGTTGAGATCTTAAAAGCCATCCGTCTCCTGTATGCCGTATGATCACATTTAAATAACAGTGAGATGATAGCTCTCATAGATAACTCCAAGGTCAAATACAAAGTCACCATCAATTCTTACAGAAAAAAGAAAAATGAATATTAAACAATAATTAACAATAAAAACAACAAATAACAAAAAAAAAAAAAGGGGTTTCAGGTTAGAGACGCTACATGTTGTCCAAACCAGCCAGTATTTCTGAAGTAAGAAACGAGTTTTGTTAGTTTAATTCAATCATACATCTCTTGGAGTAAATTCTATATTCTTAAACCTCTGATGTCTCTGCCTACATGGTCCATAAAAAAAATTCAGGAAAGTCAGCTGTGAGCTATATAAGGTTATCTAGAATCAAGAATCAAGAATCAAGAGAGGACAGAGAGACTGAAATGAAGAGAAAAAGGGAAATGGAGAAAAGGTCAGAGTTAAGGTCGGCCATTGACGAGCTGTCCATGATAGCCAAAGCTCAGCCTGGTGATAATCTTGATGCAGCCCATATAGGAACCAAGCCTTTTCTTCATGTCTGTACCTTGATTCTTCAAGTTCTCGGTCAGTTTCTCTTCTTCTTCTTCTTATCCTCCCTCTTCAGACATGTGGGTCTAAAAATATCAACTAAACTTTCTTTTCCTGCATTTTTGTTCTCTGGCAGATAAGATAGGCCCAACGATGGCTGTCCTTAGACAAGACATTCATCAAAATGTCCAGGTTAAAAGTTAAACTTCAGTATAATGGAAGCATCTTTCTTCTTAGAGTTCCACTTAATATGCATACTTGACTTTTCTTGCATGACAAGAACGCCCTTGTGACTATTCAACTAACCTTGCACTTCTGGCTTAATTTTTGTCGTTTCACCAATTCTTCCATGGGCATTTCTGTCCTTGCAAGAGCATGTTTTTGTCATTTTCTTGATTATTTGAACATTGACGGAACTCTCCTTTTTCTTCTCTGCATTTTTAGAGATTGGAGATTCTCTGCGAATCCGATCCTACAAGATATTCAAATTTGATAGAGATGTTGAAAGAAGAAGACAGTGAAGGCAATGCAAGAAAAGGTACCAGCTGCAGTAGAGCCTTTCTCTGGCTTACCAGGTAAGCAGATTAAATAACTAACAATTCTCTAAAAATATTCCAATTTAATCATAGCTAGCGAAAAGGTTAGCAGATATGAATAGAGCTCTTCTCGAATAATTTAACTTATTACTGTAGATTCAACTTTGCTTTCTGTGATATTATCATAAGTTAAGATAGTCTGTCTGTCACTCATGGCTGACATATCAAAGTTTAATGAAGAGTCAGGGTCTGCTATCTTTGACCTTCTCTGTTATAGGTCTTTACTATGTTATGATTTGTCTTTTACCGACCAGCTGTTATTTTTTTTTTTCAATTCTTTGCCAATTTTCATTGTCCTAGTTGAAGTTTCAAAGAATTATGCTGTTTGCTATGTCTTTGTCCGCAGTGTTCATGCTTTACCCAACGTAAGTAAATAGATGTGGTTCATGCCTTAATGACATTGTTAACATGCATCATTGGCATCTGCAAAAGTAGAGATGAATACAGAGCCAAAGCTTCTCTTGGAAACTTTCTCTAGTATTGGTTTCAATTTCCCGAGGAAGAACTCTTATGAGCACACTTGAAGACACATAGATATACGTCTTGCTCTTGGTCTAATATCATTAGTTATGCTAATAGTTTAAGGAGATATTTAATTGAAAGCAAATAAATTTATTTTTCTTTCTTCAGGTCAATGGATTTTATGGTAGATTTGTTGCAAAGGTTGGTGAAGAATCCTGGGCAGAACATGGAACAAGCAGTTGAAGAATCCTATGGTATAACTTTGAAGCCATGGCATGGATGGATTTCATCGGCTGCTTTTAAGGTATTTAAGCATTCCTTCTCCTTCGCAACAAAATTTTCCCCTCAGATCTTACTGCGTCTTGAGTCTCAAGTGCTTAATGATTTAGCAGTTCTTTTTATTGACCTAGCCCACTTATTCAACAAAAAACTTTCATTAGATGGCGGGATCTGAGGCTAAATTTCTAGCTTAGGCATAATATTCCAGGACTGCCTAGAATTCTATCTTGACTACCATTGTTTCATTGACACATGATGTAAGTCATCAAATGTCATGTTCTTAATGTTATGTTTCAGCATTGAGCAAAAGTACCATAACATTGACTTAACTTGTATCTTGCCTTCACATGAACTAATAGATGGAAAGTTTACAGGTGGCGCTAAAACTTGTGCCTGATAATGAAACATTCATTAGTCTCCTCATGACAAAAGATCAAACTTATGACAACCTTAGAGAGGATATGCAGACCTTAATTTCATTACTTGTTCCTATACTAGAAGAGATCCACTCTATCCTGGTGAGGATATATATTTGTCAATATTACTCATAAATGAGTTATCGAGCTTCTAGATCTTTGTTTAATGCTTATTTTCTTAATTGTGCAGAACTTTTATCGATTGGATAGGTTAAAGTCTACCTAAGGAGAATATATGGGGGAAAAAAGGCAAGAACAAACATATGAAGCTTGGTTTTCACATAGCATGTAGTCTTCTCCAACCCCATTTTCTTTTGCTTTAAAAATACATCTGTAAATAGCCTTCTCAGTTGTAAGCAAAAATTTGCTGTAACAGCTACGTTTTCTAATGTATCTAAACATCTAATATAGAGAGGATTCCCTAAACCACTCTTCCATTCTTTGTACAAATATTTGCATCATCAGGGAAACAACCAATTTATTTTAGCCTTGAATTGGTATTAAAATGGGACTTTGGGGGCCTATCTAAATGAAAACTAGCTGGGGAGCCTGAGATGAAAACTGTTCAAGCACAGCATTCATTCCCAGTCTAAAGTCTTTCAAAGACAAAAGTTGGAAGTAGATTTAAGAATCACAGAATGGATGTCAATGAGTAATGGGAGCCTGGAGGTGCCACCTCTTTAGCCAACAATCACGTAAAAGAAGTCATGCACTCACGTAGGCTCAAAATAGAAAATTGGCTGTTTCTTCTTTCAAATTCCTTTTCCAAGGTAGTTATAAGATTCTGCACCTTCCAAGAATAAAACATTTCTCAAGGCAGTCAAGTTCAGCATCTACATGCTTCAAACTAAGAGAGAGTTCTCAAAGGATAATCCCCCTGAATCTCTTAAACAGACATGCAGAGTCCACTGCCTAATTTGAAAAATAAATGCAGGAATTTAAGTTATGCACATCCCCTGTATATGAGTTTCCCTTCTCTTATCTCTTGATCAATTGGCAATTGCAAAAAGAGAATGTGTAATTGTGCTCAAGTAACCTTATCCAAGGTCTAACATTTTTGCTGAGGTGATAGCAACAGAATTTCTACTACTCATTTGGAACTTTGTGGAAGTTTAATGTTGTTAAGGAACTCGAGAATCCAACTGAACTTTTTCAAAGATTCCCATCTGGTCCAAGCCCAAATTAGGGCCATGATTTGCAATGAGTGCTGCAACCAAACCAGCATTGCTTGCTATGCTTGGTTCTGTGAACCATGGCTTGTCCCTTTCATCAGAGAAACCATCGAAGTGATCTGGTCCAGCTACCATTGCTCCCAAAAGTATATTTGGATTTCGATCTTGAGAGCGTAGCCATCTATCACCTTCAGCACAAGAGTGAAATTGACCATCCCAAGTAATTGATGCACTCCTATGGTGAACTTTTGTTGGATAGTGGTCTCCAAAGCCAACCATGTAGCTCATCTTCCTGGGATTGTCTCCTAGAATGTAATTAACCTGTATAAATGATGAAACAATAGGCCTATGAGTACTAAAGGATTGTTTTGTTGCATGATTAGGACTGCATACTTGTTATAGACTGATATACACTTGCCTGAGAAATGGAGAAGCTCTGCAACATTTCCAAAGAAAAACCATCATACTTGGTGCAATTACCACCAGATCTACCAAGAAGAGTAAGGTAATCTTTGTATAATTTACTCAAAAAAGATGCTGTTGCTGCAAACTGAAGTGGTTCACCATAATCAGGCCTTAGGAGGATCAATCCACCTACAATAAAGTCATGAGAGATTAGAAATGATAAAATGTCTCCAGAAGCAGACATCCATTTGCATAAAACACATGAAAAGATTCATCCTTTGAAAATATTTACCAGGTGTTCTATTGAAATTTTGCTCTGAAAGATAAGAACACATAAGCTGATCAGTCAGTTTGGAGGATAATCCCAATGCTTTTTCATAGGGAAACCCAAGATCATGAAAGAACCGAAGTCTTGTTAACAAAGCCTAAAAAAAAAATATACTTGGAAATGAATTTAAAATCCTTGAATGCATAAAATATAGAAATTGAACCTTAATAAAAACCGCATAAAAGGTTTCTACTAAAATTACCGCAGTGGCAGTAAGCTTATTATTCCAATAGAAAATCCCTTTGTCAGCTGTTGTTTCATTAGTAGATGCTGCAGCAAAGTTTGTGGTGGCATAGTCAAGATACGTATAGTTCCCAGTGGCAAAGAACAACCAAGTACCACCCCAAACCAACTCATCTTTGTACCCAGATGAGTTATAAAACTTTCTTGCTTCTCCTCCACAAGCATCAATAGTGGTGTAAGTTACAGCTTTGTGAACCTTGTCTTTCTTTTCTGTAATCCCATATAACTTCTCTGCTGCTTTTGTTAATCTTTGTGAGTATTCATTCTCTTCTTTGAATACTATTGAAGCTGCTGAAAGTGCTGCAACAATTTCCCCCGCCAAATCAGAAGCCGTCTCATCACAAACTGAAACAGGTCTCTCATAGTTCATGTCTTCAGGCCGTTGCCAGCAATTTATGTCATTAGAGCCTGGATTTCGAGTGTCATTACCAGCACTTCCAACCTAAAGGCACATTCCAGAGAACAATCTCAAATCTCACCGATATACCACTATGATTGAGAGTTAAGTCACTAAGGTTGAAGGCACATAATTTATAAAAAGCTTGCCTGTGAATACAAAATGGTGGGTTCAGAAGTTGCATTTGGAGCAACAAAGACCTTGAGCAAGTAGTCACTGCCCCATCTGATAACGTCTTTTATATGCTCAAGCTCACCTATATCTGCATATTTTTGATGATATTCGATCACTGACCAACTCAACAGCGTGATGGTATAAGCTGTAGGGAAAGTAAACTTTATGTTGTTTCCAGAATCATAAAATCCACCAACAAGATCAGCACGCGTATTTCTAGTATTCCCATCACGCAATCCTGAACTTCCTCGGAATTTTATCGGACTTTTACTTGGATAATTCCCAGCTGCAGAAAAAAAAATTGTACTAAGTTGTATGGACATCAATTAAAACTAATCTACAAGAACAATGATCTTAACTTTAACATAATGCACATGGATACAAATTCTTACACTTTTGTGCATCAAAGAATGTTATGGCTTGGTTAACTGCAAGAGAGAGATTCTTTGAAGATTCATGGTGATGATTTTTGCGAGGCAAAAAGTGCAGCACCAGGCCAAGTGCTAGGATAAGAAAAGCTACAGTCAACGAAATGTAAAGAAATCGCTTGTAGTGTGTTTTATCTGTGATAACAAGCTCATAATCATAGGATTTAGAGTACGGAGAGGGAAGGGAATCATAGCGAGCTGAGGACTGTGGTAGAACTTTGAAGTCAAGTTCTATAGAGTTCCATTTGCTTGCTGAAGGAAGAAGCCTGCCTGCTTCGGATATTGTATGAACATACGCTGCAGAGTACTTATCTGCATCAGATGCTGAAGTACTTGAGCCTGTCATGGTTGGAGAAGAAGCTAGTTTCCAGGAAAGGTTTTACGGAGAGAAAGGAGAAAGAAAATTGTACCGCCTCATTTTAATTTCTCTTGGCTCACCTGCATACTTCTATGTACAGTTGTTCCTTTCCAAAGTTGAATATAGACCCTTTTCAGAGAACAGCTTATTTCCGAAAATTGATTAATCTAGATCCCGAACAGAAATAGAATTATAAGGCAATTCACTGGCAAAAGCACACTATTTTCATGCTACCATGGTGTGCCACTCTTACGATCGGACTTTTGGGATAACACTTATGATGATACTCTTATCCCTACAAAACAACATAAGGTAATACTTTACCCTTTTATCTTGATAAATTGAAATTATCAAAATTATTAGATATTAATATTATTTGATAAAATATTATCAAAATTATCTTGATGAGATTTATCAAGTTATCTTTTTAAAAATAAAATTTTATAAATAAGTTTAGGTGTTTTATCATTGCGAGTATCTTAAACGTACAATAACAAAAAACCTCTCCTCTTTAGAGAAAAACCATTTTCCCTCTCTATCTCCATTGTTTAGCCAATTAGGTGGTGTGCTCAATTTTGCAGTAGTTCTCCACATCAAGTTTTGAAAATCAAAAGGTATGTAAAGATGATGGAAATGAAACTATTTAACAATTTCTTTTAATCATTATGTTGTCTTAAACATTCCTTAAAAATTATTAGTAATATATCTCCTTACTTCATTTGAGCTTAATTTTCATTGCATGGAAAGTCCATGAACACATCAGTCATTATAGCACAAGTAGAAACAGAGTCACAAACAAACAAAGGATGAGAAATTTTGATGGAAACGAATTTGTCCATTTTGACGGTGTTTCCAATGATGCCATGGCATTTAGTTTTAACAGGGGAAGAGACACAGATATGCCCTTCATCTGGCAAGCCTCTGACGGCAACTTTGTACAACAGCTAGAGCTGTCATCTTGTAATAGTGCCAATAAACAGTCATTAAGATCAATGGCACCTTCTTGTTCTGCAGTCAATTACGAACAAGTTTCAATTCTTGCATTTGTTTTTTGCTTTAAAGATTGAATTTCTCATTAGCCTTCTAGTAAATGTTCCATAGTTAAAAAGGTTATTTCCTTTTCCCTGGTATGTTTAGCAGGCTAGGTACGATCACAAATCCAAACCTCAAACTTGGGCTACTACTGTAACTATTTCGTTATCTAAATGAATTTGAGGCCGGGCCACCTTGATAAACAAACACTACCTTGGGCAAGGTTGGGTTTGTTTTCAGGCCTAAAAGGGGCAACGGAAAAATAGGGTCCCTGTTGGTGGCCTTCCTCAACCATCCCTGTCTCTCCCCAGTGAACAATTTCAACGTCCCCAATCCATAGTCCAGATACATTTATTAATCTCTCAAATTCTGGATCTAAACTTTTTACTGTCCTTTTAACTCTCTCCCTGGAACAAATAAACAAGCAGTCCCATTAAAAAGTTAAAACAAAACCTTTCCACCAATTTGCATCTTTGACAATCTTCGGCCAGGTTTTTGGTGAGTGTTCCCTTTCTACCTCTCCCTAGTTTTTCGTCCAACTCTTAGAATTCAAAGAGAACCGAAACCCCATTTCATTTATCTCCCTGAAAATTCATTTCTACTTGCCTAAGCTGCAAAAAGACTTCAGCTTTATTGATCAAGATCTTTGCTTTACATAGTTTATGCTTGACTTCGTGGAATTCAATCAAATAAGGTCACGATCTATATTCTTTAATCTGTCCATTTACCTATCTGGTTATGCTTAAATCACATAAATTTCGAAGCTTTTCAGCTGGATTTGTATTATCATGAATAACTATCCATTCGGGTCAAGTAGTCCTAAGTCCTTCAACGCATATCCAAGGGGTGATTTTGATCTAGAATCAGGAACTATCAAAAGAATCAGAAGGCCTAGAAATTCATCATTTTACCCTATTAGAATGATTAAGTCCTTCGCTAACCGGCTTCATTACTATTACAAGCTACATCCACTTCTTGTTTTCTTCATTTCCTTGTCATTTGGGGTCACAATCCTCATTGTTTTATCTCTATATGAGCACCACTATAGGATGCTGAGTAATTATAGGAAGCTTGATGGTGGGTTCAATATTAATTATCCCTTTGCCAAGCTTAAGAATCTTGTAATGGTTGCTGGACATTCGGTTTATACAAGTAGTAGTTGTGGGAAAGTTGATAAGGAGGATTCTTGGTTTTTGGAGTCTTATCAGAAGAATCCAGGTCAGGCTGCTACTTTTTTGGCTCACATAAAGGAAGGGATAGAAAGCACAGCAAGAGATGATGAGGCTTTGCTTTTGTTTAGTGGTGGAGAAACTCGAAAAGATGCTGGTCCTCGAAGTGAGGCACAGAGTTATTGGACAGTTGCTGAATCCAAAGGATGGTTTGGTATGTTCACTTATTCACCCCTTTTAATTTCCTGATTATATGCTGTCCTGCCATACCTCATTTCTAGTTCGTATGTTGCCATTGTTTGAAGGATGAGATGTAAACTTGACAACTTCTAATGAGTTTGCTGATTGTTTTCCTGGTTATTCTTCCTATAAATTTGTTACTTTTTTTCATGCAATATCATGTTTACTGATTTCATGAGCATACCTAGATTTAGTTCCAGTAAGTTCATGATTCTTTAAACCCAAATTCACAACCTTTTCATAGCGCCAGTGAGAGTTCAGTTATCATGATTTTCAAGGTGCCTTTTCAATCAGATATTAGTGATGAGAATAATTATGGGGCAGTTGTTTCTTTCAACAAAATGCTTGGTTTAGGCGAGTTAGTCAGAATACTAATTATACAAGAGTTTGCCTCAAATTTGGCCACATATTTATTTTGAATATATTGATACTGGCAATGTTGTTAGACTGGATTCCAGTTAAGCTATGCCTTTCAAGTTTCAACTAATAGGACATACTTATACAGGCTAGCCATTTCATGTCACTCCTATAGAAACTCCTAATGTATATACCTGGAACTGATGTATGTAATCAAATTCTCTCATGTGAGTGGTTAGCTTGTATTTTTTATACAATTTGGCACCTTTTGTTGGCTGTTCATGTTGTCTTGTAGAAGTCTTTACTTAGTAGGTTTGAGGTCTTATCTGGGAAACTCAAATTAATCTTCCTGTCTGATGTATTCACATTTCAATGTGTATGCTTCATCATTACTAAGTGGATGAAAATTTGGTGGACAAGTAGTTCTAGTTTTTCTTTTCTGTTGTTGATGCTGGCTGTATCATCAGTTTTAGCGACTGTGGACTGAAAAGTTAACCCCAACAGCATGTTTGAAGAAGGAAAATTAATGCTAGTTCATAATTAACCTCCAGGATGTTCTAAATTTGCAACAGAAATGTTGCACGTGAGACATGTTTATGTTGATTTGGGGCTTCTTTTCTTTCTTTTTGAAGAGAAAAATGCAAGGGCAAAAGTCCAAGCAATAATAGAAACAAGAAAGAAATTTTAATGCCTGGAATCTGTAATACTTTCCTGACTCGAGTTATCAGAAGAAGTGAGAAATGAAGCATGAAGTGTTTTCTTGCTCTTTTGTTATGCACTTGGCACTTAAATCACTAGAGCTGTTTGAAGTACTCTCATTTTGCTTCACAAGTGGAACAATTTCTCCCCTTTTATAGTAATAAGGGATACCAGCTATATTGTATTATGAAGTAATTTCATGTTATCTTTGTGAAGTTGTTTTTGCCTTTTAGTTGCAATTCTATGTTTATAATTATGCCTTATGGCACTAAAGAACTCCCTTGATCTCTTGATCTATAAAAAATGAGTTTGTCACTGCAATTTCCAGTTCCTAGTCAAGTTCTATGAGTTTGCTTCTGTCCTGTCTTTATTCCGTGAAATTGTTTCTGCAGCATGAAGGCTTTGAATCATCTGTCTCATTGTTATTATATTTGATTGTTTTTCAGGGAAGGAAGAAAGTGTGAAGTGGAGGTCACTAACAGAGGAGCATGCAAGAGATAGCTTTGAGAATCTTCTCTTTAGTGTTTGTCGGTTTCGAGAGCTTACTGGGACATACCCACACAACATAACTGTAAGCAAATCCTACTTCAACCTTTCTGCATTTTTGGGTATTTTTTTCTTTTACTTCTCCCTTCCCCCTCCTCTTCTGACCTATCAGCATGTTTAGATAGAGTGAAAGAATAAACTGGAAGGTCTTCTGTGAATAGTTTCTGTTTTCTTTTAAACTAATGCTCTTACTCTTGGTACAAATTTGCTATACATAAGACTAATTATGATTTCGGTTCCAAAGATAAGCTCGTTGAACACAACAAAAATTACCCAGATAAGTATAATTGCAGCCACTTACAGGGAATAATACATTTAAGTTCTCCAAGCACGTCAATTTTCCTGCATGCATAGTCAAGTCAAGGGTATCCAATGTAGTGCTTGATGATCAAATCAGAAAGGTATTGGGTGGGTTCATAGAACATCTTGTTGTGATTTAGACCTCAATCCAGACCACTAAGTTGCAACAGAAGACAATCAAAGTAACCAACTTCCATGTTACATGGACTTGGGTATGAATGTCGGATATGGTTATGTGTCTGCATTTTCTGACCTGCCTTTTGCTAAATATCTCAGCCTCATGGATTTGGCTAGAAAGTGTCAAAAAATAGGATAGAGATACATGGACACTTCCTACAATTATACTATTTGTATGGTGCCCTAAACTGCTGAGTCCGTGTAACATAGACCAACTTAGAAATTAGATTGATCAACTTGAGGCAAAACCATTTGAAAAACTCAAAAAACAGTAAAGAGAGAATGCAAATAGTAAATGTGATTCAGAAACCTATTCCTTACATCCATGGGCATAGAAAGAAGAAATTTATTATTAAAAAACAGAGATTGCAATTGTCAAGCTCTCTTGAAACCCCAATTACAATCTCTTGTCAGTCGCTTGGGATTTCTGCATGTTTGCCACTTCCTTGATGGTGGTTACACAACTTAACCCTAAAACTCAAGAGAAAGACCTCTAAAAATTCAAAACTTTCTAAACTTTCTACTTATCCTATTTTCTCTGCCAAGAACTTTTCCCCTAAATATTCCAAAATTGCCCTTAAAAATTGCCCTAAAGAGAAAGATCTCCGCTTGTTTTCTTCGTCTCACTTTGCTCTTCATTAAATGCAGCTTGTTTGTGCACTATGCTAGCAAACACCACACACCTTTATCACCAAGAGACAGAGAATGCAAAGCTCCCTCACTGTTACACACTGTCACAAGCTTCACCTTCTTGCTAACTCCATGGCCTGACTGTGCTAACAACTCATTAGCTACCTCATTGGTTGTACATTCTCTCTTCGTAATCCTTGGGATTAAGAGGGATCTTCCACTGCAACCTCATCACATCCTTGAGAAAATTGTTGTTAAAGTGGGAGACATTCCATCCCCTTGAAATCAAGATTCTCAGCCTCCGCCGTATTCATGTCTTCTTGACTTTTTCAATTGTTTCCCTTTGTTGAGTTAAGGGTAATCTGGGAAAGAGAGCAATCTGGGAATGAAAAGAAACTTGTGTAAGGTAAAATGGAGATTTTGGGGTGAGGTTATGGGCTGAGAAAAAAAAAAGGTGAAAGTTAGAGAGTTTTGAGTTGTAAGAGTTCTTGCTCCCGAATTTGGGAGTTTGGTTGTGTAACCACCGTCAATAAAGTAAGAAACACATACAAATTCTAGGTGAGTGACAAAAGATTGCAAGTGAGGTTTTGGGGAGAGCTTGACCATTGTAATCTATATTGTATGATAGTGAATTTCTTCTTTGTTGTACTCATAGACATAGGGAATAGATTCCTGAATCACGTATATTATTTGTGGTCTCTCTTTACTGTTACCTCTTTCATTTTGAGTTCCTTTAATGGTTATTGACACAGGTTGGTCAATCTAATTTTTAAGATGGTTGTTTTGATTGTCTTCCACTGCTTCTTAGTTGTTTGGATTACGGTCACAACATGTCTTCACATGTTTGAAGACATTGTTTGACATGCGTCCTTAGACATTAGTTAGAAGTGTATAGATATTGCTCCAGATAAAAGCTTATTGCATGTTCTTCCCATTTGTCAAGTAGCTGATGATGGAGGTGTCATATCAACTAATCCCAATGGGCCAAAGAATTATTTTGAGGAATAAAGAAATCATTGCTCTCGGGAAATAGTATACCTCTCAAACTTGACTTCCATGTTCTGCTTACTGTTTATGCTAGTAGAGGCTCGCTCTGCATTTGTTCACGTATGATGATGGGGATGGAACCCCATTGGTTTCCTCACATGTTACCCAGAAGTACTTGGCTATTTGTTTATTTTTTTGAATATGTACTTGCTAGTTCTTTATTTATAACAAGTGCTGTCTTGTCTTCCATTTTTGGAAAGACAATTCATCCTAATCCTATTGCATTGGGACCAGGTTGTAAGTTACGATTTCAAGGAAGAGAGATTTGCACACTTGCATCGCTCAGCCATTGGCTTTCCAGAGTCACGGTTCTTGTACAGAGGCACCCCAGGTTCAACAACTTCGAAAGAAGCAGCTTTGAAAGGGGAAGCATTGGTGAGGATTCAATTTCAACAGGATCCATACGGATGTATCGGACCACTTAAGAGGAAAAAAGTAGGCCGTGATCCCTTCCATCGATCAATCCCTTATCCCAATGGATGCCCTGAAATTGAAGGTCTGTTTAGATATTGCGGGGCTGCTCCTTATCCAGGTTCTCTGCCATGGGCATAGTAAAATTATCTATACTATACTATAGGACTTCTTTTCATAGCCTATACCCCACCTAGACCTCCAAAACGAGATTAAATAATTTTTCAATTACCGAATTAACGGAAAAAGAAAAGATGAATTTGTGATAAGATCGCAACCCTCTTTCTCTCTAGTTTCTTCCTCGTTGCAACTTTAGATTATAGGATAATCGTTGATGGAGGAATATGTCCTTTTGTTCCAGTAATCTACTGTGCTACCTGACTGCATTTTTGTTGTCGACTTTGACATGGCAACCAACCCTTAATCCGAATTCGGTTCAACTCGATCTAATTAAAATAGTCAATAAAAATAATTTATCTAAATCAACTTGATTCGATTAATAACTTGAGTTGTTTAAATTCAAATTGGACTTTATTGGTGGAGTTGGAGATGGTGTGTCCTGTTTAGTGGATTTTAAGGCGCTTTTGTTTTAATGTAAAAGATTTTCAAGCTGTTTTTGGATATTGAAAATGAAATTTAAAAAAATAAATCTATTTGTTATGAAATAAATATAAAAGAACAATTATAAAGAAAATATAAGAACAAATAAGGATAACTTGAGAGAATAATTAAAGAAAAGAAAGAAAGTATTTAAGAGAAGAAAATAGCTTTTATTGAAGAGTCTGTTTACAAATGAAGGGAAGATATCTATTTGTAGGTAAATAATTTTTTTATTTTAATAAAATTTATAAGATGAAGATAATATTAAGAGATTAGATGGATTAATTTTTAATTTAATTTAATTTATATTAAATTTAGATATAAATAGAATAAATGAATATTTATAAAAATATTCATAATATTTTCCATTGAATATCCATTGTATTAAGATCTATTGTATTAAAAATATGTCTCAGTAAAACCTTACAAAGAAAAAATCTTATGGGAAAAAATCCGAGTGAAGGGAAAATAGTACATAATTCTTTTCAAGAATACACTTTTGAAATACTACTTTATTAAAAACCTTATCAAGAAAAACCTAGTGGGAAAACTTTATCAAGAAAAACTCAGTAGGAAAAATCTTAATGAAGAAAAAGTGTACAGTGCATATTTTACTTCCTCTAATAACTACATTATAGAGATATTTAAAATGATGCATTTCAACTTTTCAAATATTGCAGTAAGAAAGGCTTTAGTGAACAAATCTGATAGATTATCACTTGGCTGAATTTGTTGAACACTTATTTCATCGTTTTCTTGGAAATCATGAGTGAAGAAGATTTTTAACGAACTATTTGTTTTGTTTTATCGCCTTTAATGTCTGTTTCGTTTAACTGTGCTATGCAAGCAGTATTATCTTTATATAATGTTGTTGGAATTTCTTTCCTGTTTGACAAATCGCACGTTTTTCGAATATGTTAAGTTCTAGATCTTAACCCGATACATTCACGATTTGTTCATGAGTTGCTAAAATTTCTTCATGGTTAGAAGAAATAGCAACTATAGTTTGCTTTATAGAATACCATGAAATAGCCATACCTCCATATGTGAATAAATAATTTGTTTGGGATCGAGCTTTGTGTGGATAAAATAAATATTTTGCATTTGCATAACTAATTAAATTTTATTTTAATACATTTGAATAATATGAGCCTATATCCATTGTTTTTCGAAGATATGGAAGTATATGTTTAATTTCATTCCAATGTCTTCAAGTTGGTGAATAGCTATATCTTGCTAATAAATTCATAGCAATTTATATATCAAGTCGTGTATTGCTAGTAAGATATATTAATACTCCAATTGCAATAAGGCACGGTACTTGAGAACCAAAAGTTCTTTATTATCGTCACAAGATCAGAAAGGGTATTTTTGCACATCTAATGACCTTATAGCCATTGGTGAACTGAATGGATATGCTTCTTCATATAAAATTATTTTAACACTTTTGCAATATAATTTGATGAGGAAATTGTGAAAAATAACCCTCATCATAAGGTGATTTCAAAAATAACCACCCAAACAAAGTTATCTGTTTCTACCCAACAAGTAGCATGAATAGACGAAAATGCCCTTAAAAAACATTGTGGCAAATTAAGCTGCCGATATCTGCCTTTCACCATTGAGAAAAATTAGAAATTAATGCTCAGCTGTTTGTGCTCGCTCATCTTTCTTTCTCAGCTCTCTGAATTGTATCAACTCTGTGTTAAGCACCATCGTCATTAGCTCTCTCAGCTCTTTGAACTATGTGAGCTCTGTCAACTCTCTGTTGAGCACCATCGTCATCGTGCCGTCGTTTATCTCTTGCCATTTGGCTATATTGTCCTCGAAAAATAGACCTCATAGCGGAGATGACATCAAGGTATGTTTTTGGGTTCATTGCTGCAACACATAAATTTGTGAAACTTTTTGTGTAAATTAGAAAACAGATTAGAAACATTGCACAGAGTTTTACAGGCCATGCATGTACTCAACGTGTGACCATATAAGACTGCATGCAATTGGCGTGTCACCAACATGTCTGCCTATACTTGACGTGTCAAACCAGTGTCTACATGCACTTGGCATGTGACCATCAGTGTTTGCCTGTACTTAGCGTGTCACCACATGTCTGCATGCACTTAACGTGTCACCAGCATGTAATTAAGTAAATAATTAAGTAAATTAAATAATTATTTTTGTTTTCAAAATTTCAGTGGGGTTCTAATTCTGTAACTTGTGATAAGACATGGTG
The DNA here is from genome assembly GCA_036013995.1 of Theobroma grandiflorum. Taxonomy (NCBI): domain Eukaryota; kingdom Viridiplantae; phylum Streptophyta; class Magnoliopsida; order Malvales; family Malvaceae; genus Theobroma; species Theobroma grandiflorum. Next base: position 16,728,776 of record CP142126.1, read on the forward strand.
GTTAGTGGGTGGATGGCATGTACAAGGGTGGTGAGTCACGAATGCGGGGGGTTAGGAGTGATTTGTCGTTTGCGAGCTTGATGAAGCTGGTGAAAATATTGTTGGGGTAAACTCAAAAATTGACGATATTGAGTTACATGCATTGATCAGTACACCTGGGGAGCTATTAAGGTCAATTATCAAGGACGATGAGGATGTTGCATTAATTCTGCTAGAACAGAGGAATGTTTCGGCTGTGTATGTCAGCATTAAGAGACACGAAACAAATGTTATGCCACATGAAGAAGCTGAACAACATGGTAATCAGCTCAATCAGAATGAGATTTACAATGCTTCACATATGCCAGAGTATTCGGTTCGTAACCCGCAATTAAGGTATCCTCAAGAGTTTGTGCAGCCCGGTAGACAGAGGACATTGATAGAAGAGTTAGGTGCACAATTCCGATCAAGATGTGCATCAAACCAATTCGTTGCTTCTGTTAAAGGAATGCAACGATCAAGTGAAATGGTAGAGTGTGTAAAGGTTATTTTAAATGAGAATACGACACTTGAGTACAACACTGTGACGTTGGATGTTAACATTGTGATGTTGGATGTTAACACTGCGACGCTAGAGGATAATACTGCATGTGATGAGGGAAATGAGGATTTGTTTGATGCCAGTGAAGATAGATTTGATGACAATTCATATAATGGGCTTGACAAATGGGATCATGACAGTTCAGACAATGACTGCCTTTATGACAGTGACATTCTAATTTGCAATAATGTTGAAGGCGAAACGGAACCTGTTGAAGGTTTTGATGTAAGAAATGTTCAGTGTGATGACCCCATATACAATAACTCCATCGCTGGTGAGGACGAGATTCGTTCTGTTGATACAATGCTCGATGATAGTTATCAGGAAAGGAGAAATGCAGGGATATCTTCTACGTGACGAATTACAGATGCAGAAAGGTTCTCCTTCCAAACAATTAGCATTGAGGAGTCGACATGTCCCAATGATCGCTTATACAAAGGAAGAATGTTTTCCTCGAAAGCGGAGTTGAAACGAGCTCTGAACATATTGGCTCTAAAAGAGTAGTTTGGGATAAGAGTAAAAAGGTCATGTAAAAGTCGTTATGAGATTGGTTGCAAAGACAAGGCATGCAAGTTCAGTGTGCGTTCAACGAAGTTACCTGACGGAGGAGGGTATTGGCAAGTTCGGACGTTCCACAAAGTACACACATGTACTGTTGATGGCTTGCAAGGGTGATTTCCAACTGTGGGTGCCAAGATAATTGGTGAACTTATGGCACCCAAGCTTCAGGCTAACGAAGTAGCATTGAGGCCTAAGGACATCATTGGTAGATGATAGTTTAGTGGGGATTGGATTGCTTGCATGGTAAGGCTTGGCAAGCAAAAGAGTATGCGAAGAGGCTTCTTTTCGACCCTCCGGAGGAGTCATTTCAACTACTACCCTCGTATTTTTATATGTTGGAGCAAGAAAATCTTGGCACAGTCATTGCAGTGGCGTCTGATGAGGCTGAAAGATTCAAATATTGTTTCTGGTCATACGAGGTGTGTATTCAGGGATTTAGGGATGTAATGCGTCCTACGGTTGCAATTGGTGCGACATATCTGAAAGGCAGGTTCAAGGGTGTTTTGTTTGTCGTTGTATGCAAAGACGCGAATGAGTGTGTATATCCAGTTGCGTTTGGCATCGACCATGTTGAGGACGAAGACTCGTGGACGTGGTTTCTTAACAAGCCGTATGATACAACTGGTTGTTCTGAAAACACAATGTTCATTTTTGATCAGCATCTCGACATTAAGAAAGCAATCCAAAATGCATACCTGGAAGTGCACCACGGTTTATGCGGTTACCATTTGAAAAAAAACTTTAAAAACAAGTTCAAGCGTGATAACGTTTCTATGATTTTCACCCTTGCTCGAGATTGCTATAAGGTTTCTGATTTCAACAGATATATGAACCAGCTCAAGCAGATTCATGCGAGAGCCCATGCTGATCTTTTGAGAATAGGCCTTGAGAGATTAGCACGTGCATGTTCACTGGCAAGGTGATATCAAATGATGACCTCGAACATTGTCGAATGTGTTAACTCTTGCTTGAAACATGCAAGACAAATGCCAATCACTATTTTGATCGAATTTATAAGAGACATGTTCCAGCTTTGGTTCCATAATCGGTACAAGGAGGCCGTCAAGGTGACCACGTCCCTCAGCCCTTGGGTTGCCAGGCAATTGAGCAAACGCTTCAATGATGCACATCGCTTTGTAATGAAGCTTATCAATCGACTGGAGTTTGAAGTTAAAGACGGGAAGATGAACGGACTTGTTAACTTGTCCACGAAGACGTGTTCATGCTGTGAGTTCTAAACAGATTTACTGCCATGCAGCCATGCCATTGTAGCAATAAGGTCAGAATATCTTTTCTTTATTTCTTATTTGATTCTTAATTGACATAGCATTTAGATTCTGCTTGAATATTGGGTTCATTGTATTTTTCAGTAAATGCAAATGTGAAGCCATTGAATTTTGCGCCGACTACTACAAGATAACTGTTTTGGTTGATGGTTATGCGGGATCCATTCGCCCAATAGGTCATCTTAGTGAGTGGGACATCCCCCCGCATGTGAAACAAATTATCGTCTTGCCACCACCTTGGTGAGGCCAAGTAGGAAGACTTAGGAGGAGAAGGATTCCATCCGCTGGTGAAGGCAGTCGAGTACGCAGATATTCGTAAGGCAAGATGTACGGGCATAATAGACAGAATTGCCTATCTCCATTTGCAAATCCATCAACAAATCCAGCACCATCTTCAAGTCAATCAGCGCCTCCACGAGTGCCCCAACCGAAAGCATGTTCAATTTGTAGAGAAACTGGTCACATACGCAACAACTGTCCAATCTGAAGGACAATGTCTAAAAACGTAGGGTGTGTTGTGGACGAAGACATATTGTCAGCCTAACTAACTGCAATTTATCTTTTGTTTTGTTAGGAATTGTTTCGAATTGTTTCGATCTTGGCCATTGACATTTGCATTGAATAATGATATTTGCTAAAAACTAGTGTATAATAATAGCATTGCGTAAGCATAGAAGTAGTCAATAATTGACGTTAACCACACCATGCATGATCATATAGTTTGTAATGTAAATTGTCTAATCTTTGAACAACATATATAAATAAAAAATCAACAATGTTACTCTACATTTCGATAATTATAAAGCCAATACATTCATTACATTTTTGCTTAAAGCAAATCGCTTCGATATACATAAGAGAATTTTAGTCAATTTACAAACGACGTTGCAAAACTATATCAATTGTTCACTTGAGTTTATAGTTTGTGAAAGGGAAAAAATGTGAGATAGCATGGTGCAGAGTTGGTGACACGCCTTGTAGAGAAGCAGTGACATGCCATGGCACAAAGTTTGTGACACACCTTGGAGGGAAGCAGTGACACGCCATGGCGCAGAGTTTGTGACATGCCATGGATGGAAGCAGTGAGATGCCATGTAGTGAAGTAGTGACACACCATGGAGTGAAGTAGTGATATGCCATGGTTTAGAGTGTGTGACACAATATTGCTTTAACATCTGACAGGCCATGGTTTGATATATCAATTTACAAACCAGAAATCTAGCTTATGCATGTGGTTGTTAACATCCCCCTTGATATATTCAACTTTATAATTCTCCATTAGTCTAATAATTAATCTGTTTCTTTTCACCTCCGACCTGTTTGCAATTGTCCAACCCTGGCTATTAGAAATCCAGAGTCTTTTTATAGAAATTTGCTCATGTGTAATGAATATCTATGAAAACACTCTAGATTTCAAATAGCCAGGGTTGGACAATTGCTTACAGGTCGGAGGTGAAGAAAAACAGATTAATTATTAGACTAGTGGAGAATTCTAAAGTTGAATACATCAAGGGCGGGATGTTAACAACCACTCCAAAATGGTCCTACCACTGCCAAAATGCTCAGAAGAACTGCTGAGGAAGCATCGACAAAACTACTTTAAAGGAGATGTACGGTCTGTCTATGAGAACTGAGGAGTTGTAGACTATATATAGTAGAGGAATATAAACCGACTTTACCAGTTTAAACGTTTCGGTTACCACTGCGGACCTGGTAGTGTCACGCCAGTGCATGCATACTGGTGGTGATACGCCAAGTGCATGCATACTGGTGGTGACATATCAAGTGCATGCAGATATTGGTAATGACACGCCACGTGCATGCATACTGGTGGTGACACGCCACGAGTATGTAGACATGGTGGTGACACGCCAAGTGCATGCAGATATTAGTGGTGACACGCCAAGTGCATGCATACTGGTGGTGACATTCCACGTACATGCAGATATTAGTGGTGACACGTCACGTGCATATGGATTCTAATGCTGAAACGCCAAGTGCTGTCATTTGTTATAGGTTACGCCCCAACTGTCGTGACATGTCGAGTGCATGCAGATATTAGTGGTGACACGTCACGTGCATGCAGATATTAGTGGTGACATGCCACGTGCATATGGATTCTGATGCTGAAACGCCAAGTGCTGTCGTTTGTTACAGGTTAAGCCCCAACTGTCGTGACAGGTTGAGTGCATATTGTCAATGTGGTGACACGCTGACTTCTTGCAGTTTAGTCGGTGACACGGCACAGCCCAATTGGGGTTATAGGCGGATTGCACATTACCAATGGCGTGACATGCCAAGTGCTTCCAGTTCGACGGCGTGACATGCTGAGTTCTTGAATTTGTGTATAAGTATGTGTATAAAAACAAAAGAAGATTGTCTATACAAAATTGAGATACAAAAAAAATATAAGGATACAAAATTACTTAACAAAAATAATGTATTCCTGTATAAAATTAATTGTCTATACAAAAAAATTATATTATGTATAAAAATATAATGAAGTGAGCATACAAAAAATGATTCTATTGAACAATTTTTATTTCCTATGATTGTGTATATAACAAAAAAATTATCTCTAAATTTTATTTTGTATAAAAAAAATTGTACAACGAAGGGTCGATATGTTCATGGTTCGCTCGCATAGTTGTTGGAAAAAATTTTGTGAGCGTATTGGAGACGTAATTTTGTAATCATATTCTACTTAACTCTTATCGGGTCCGATTGCAACATTGCGTCAATGTAGCTTATCATGAACATGCCGCAGCTGACACTATCCTTTTACCGATGCACTGAAGGTTTGGGCAAAGAAATTTTCAATAGCATCGACTTCAAATCCCGTCTCCTCTTGAGTGATTTGTTGAAATACCCAGCTTGGTGGCAGATGATTGGGAAAATTGTCGTAGTTGCTCCGCACGAACTTCGTTATCTTTAGCTGCCGAAGTTGTTGCAAAGTCCACCACCTTGATCATCCATTTTCCTAAATCGATCTTTGTCACCACCAAATGCCCACCCACATTGTAAGGAGCGAGGATGAAATCGACCTCTAAAAATTTCTTGCCGTATGTCGGCCTTTCACCCTCCACATTCCCTCGTAACTCATCTGAAATTTGCATGCTCGACCGGGCATATTCAGTTTAATATGCCAAGTGTAGCATATGGATGGTGTCCTGTAAAAAAAAAAAATTTACATTGGTTTAGACTTAATGCACTGAAAAAGCTTAAAAATAATTGAAAAGTTTTGTAAAAAACTTACAAAGAATATCGTGTCAACAACGCATGCACGAGTAGTGTAATGTTTCGATTTTGGCCCTGTCGCTAGCTTACACAGAACGCTGAGGCATGCGTCGATATGTTCACTTGTCATTTCTTCTCGGGGATCGTCTAATAATGTGAATAATTCAGCACCTTGATCCCCTGAGATTCCGACGTTACGCTTGCATATGTAACAAAATGAATTTGATAAGCGATAGTGGATGAATGTTTCATTAAAAAAGAACAATGAATTGATATTTACAAGCTTACCTCACGGACTAGTTCTTCTTAAAAGCTTCGTAGGCTTCCATCATCGTGTCTTTCACCTCCCGATGGCTCAATGAGGGGTCGACATACAGGCTTGCAAGGTATTTGCTTGCCATTATCACTCGTGCTCGCTTAGTAGGGTCGGCAATTGCTACTTCAAGATGATGGTAATCGGAGGATAGTGGTGACGGCTGTGGTGACCTGGTGGCTTCGGGAGTGCTCTGAAAAAGCTGGCCTGATCTTACTGTTGGAAGCACGACGATCGCGTCGAACTGAAGAAGATGCTCTACAGCTGACACAATTAACTGAAGGTCTCCCTTCCGTCTAGCGAAAGTATCCACAATCGGATCGGCCTCACCAACCTCGTCTCATTCAGCATCATCTGATTGAAGGCTGACACCATGCTTCTCAGGCTGCCCATCATCAAGATCATCGTGATCCATACCAGCATTGTCGGATGAAGGATCGACCTACAGAATGAGACAAATGTGAAAATTTGATAACGAATAGAAAACCACAAACCTTAAATTCCATTAAAAAAAATTACCCTAAACCTGATAAAACTCAAGACCTAAAATAACAAAATACAAACGCAGAAAGATTAACATACTTGTGATTTCAGCCCGTCTAGAACCCGTGAAATGGTACGATCCTCTAGCATTTCCACAACAACAGTCAATGACTGAATTGATGCCTTCAGCTCCAACATGTGCCGCATGATTTGTTGGAGCTGACGTTTTGTGACTATGCCGTCATTGACTCTTGCCGATTGGGTCAACTGCAATAATATATATAATATTGGTGTTATTCAATAATCATATACGAAATGTATGAACAACCAAGATAACAACTTTAATATCCTTACTAGCAATTCATTGGTAGTATACAGTTGAGTCGGAGTCTGAGCCATCGCTGGTTGAGGAACGGATGTCGCCTCCGTGAACTGCAATGACATAAGTTACTTTGTTACTAGATAAACATATGTGGAAACTTTGAATATAAATCATTAGAACCAAACTTGCCGACGGCTCGTTATGAATGTGCACTTGAGGAGGACCGGTAGGTGATTGTGGAGCTGCCATCACTTGGTCCAACTACAAACACATAAATGTTAGTAGATAATCACATATCAAATGGATGGAAAAAAATGTTACAACCGTAATTACCGGCTGTTCACTTCCTGGACCATGGTCATCCCTTTGTTCCATCAACTCAGGGGCCGACGGCTCATCAACAACAGAAGAGGCGGTGCGCATCCGCTTAGTGGAAACAATGGATTTTTTCTCCTTCAAGATTCTCCTTTTCTCCTTGACAGTGACACCAATTTGATCAACCCGATCTTCCATGTGCCCGATTGGCACATACTGGTGGCCCTCCAATAACGGCACATTGAGGTCCACCAAATACTCCCAGCTGGCTTCCTCCGGGGTGATCTCCAACATCTCTAGTGCCCACAACTGCAAATAAAAAAAAATTATGTTCTGATTAAATTTGAGGTAAATTTCTTATACAAATATGAAGGAAAAATTTATAGTTGTTTACTCACATGCTTAGATGACTCCAACTTCTCAACTGCCTTGTGCAAGTCTTTTGGCTTCTGATTGCATTGTTATCTACACATTCGTGGGTAGATGTTTTCCTTAGGAGCAAAGGGGGCTACTATTTTTCGCAAGGCCGAAATTGCCTCCAATGCTCAGAACTGCAAGTCAATTGTAAACATTATCAGACGTATATTATAAAACAGTGAAACAATAAATTATTTTCTCAAAACCAAACAGAAGCCGTAAATGTGACAATACCTGTATCACCTATACGAAGCCATAGATGTTGTACCGTAAACGACTTTCCTTTGTTGCGCTTGAGGTAGGCACCTTAAACCCTTTCAATAGGTAGTCCAAGGTGAGCCTCCAAACATAATGGCCCCATAGAAATCTGTTCCAAGTGTCAAGGTCCTCAACTAATGACAGTAACTAAGGCGTCACTTGTCTACGGTAGTCTTGCCCAAATAGGATGTTATTCGCAATCAAGACGAGTGCCATCTTGGTCGCGTCTCCTTCTCGTTGGAAGTTTCCTCCGCAGAACGTATCAAGTAAAGCCTGCAGCTTAATGCTCTATTGGCCGTTCCAATATCTCGCATGAATTTCGTTTGCAACCACCTCGTACGGGCGTGTGAACACATCAGGCATTGGACCAAACTTCAACCCGGTTATAAGGCAGAACTCCTGCTTTGATATCCGTGCCTTACTCTTGCCAATAGCAAACCATAGCTCCTCCTCCATTGCCTCCCTCTCATTGATTCGACGAATCATTATATTGTGAAGGAAACCAGCGTTGAAGTAGCCTTGCAGATAGACATCAAGGTGCATTCCGAAGCATGTACGTTTCACTGCATCAAACTCCTCTTTCTCTTGGAGAGTCTTGTTGATGTAATGGAGCTGTAACCACTTACAGTAAGTGTTTATTGCGACATTGAACCCCTATTTTTCCCTCGGCACAATGACGAAACTATCAAGATTCTCATATTCTCTACGATGCATCTGCATCACATGGCACACGTGCAGAAGTTAGTTAACCAATAATGTGCCCAAAAGGTATACTAACTAAATAAATAATTGTTGTCACACGCCATGCACATAACGTAAAATTGTTGTGACACGCCATACATATCAAGTGAAATGTTATCACACGCCATGCATATCAAGTGAAATGTTGTCACATGCCATGCATATCAAGTAAAAATGTTGTCACACACCATGCATATCAAGTGAAATGTTGTCGCACGCCATGCATATCAAGTGAAATGTTGTCACACGCCATGCAAATAGGACACGCTAAACCCCAAAGACTAGTCAACCCAACACCACTTTAACCCTAAAAACCATCAAACCAGGAAAAAAATAGTTTAAACTTAACATTTGCAAAAAACACGAACATATCTATCACCTTAAACCCAGCAAAAAAAAATACCAAAATCAAGTAAGTTTTTTTTATGGTTTTTTTTTTCAGGCTCACTTACCTCTTCACTGATAACCGACATTCTTCTTTCTGTTGCAGTGGTGTCGTTAACCTTCTAAACAACGAAGTCAAACTCTCTTCTACCTTTCGCAATGAGAAATGAATCGAACAGCCCTTGGTTCACATTTACAGATGTTTACGAATGAGGAAAAGGGAAAATAAACTGTTTACTGTAAAAAATGAATAAATAAAAATTAATATTAATATTCATAAAATATAAGGCAAGTTCAAATGGTTACCTTCTAAATTGCCCGTTTTTCAATCCGGCGAGTCAGCTTTCAATTAATGTCGCGTCACATATTTCAAAGCAAACCATGGCCTGTCAGATGTTAGAGCAATGCCATGTCACACACTCAAAATCATGGCGTGTCATAGATTCTCGCCATGGCCTGTCACAAACTTTGAACCCTGCCGTGTCACTGCTTCCCTCCATGTCATGTCACCAACTCTACACCCTGCCGTCTCACTGCTTCCCTTCATGGCGTGTCACCAACTCTGCACCTTGGCCTGTTAGTGCTTCCCTCCATAGCGTGTCACTAACTCTACACCTTGCCGTCTCACATTTTCCCTTTCACAAACTCTAAACCCAATGGCCTGTCTCGATTGTTGTAGCACGACCATTTCGTGTTTTGCATTCGCATCTTTCTCCTTTCGATTCACCTCCGTAAGCAAGATTTCTGGTTTCACATCATTCTCCAAGCTTTCGATTCATCATGACCACCTCCCCCTCCTTGTTCAGTTTATCTGAATGCCAGGTTCGAACATTCAGAAAAACCATCTCATTCAACATTATTTTCTTTTGCACAAGCTTCTAAAAAAAAAAAAGGATGTTTTGAGCAAAAAATAGATGTTCGCTATATTTTTTGCATAATTTTTCGTGATCCGGGTGTTTCAAAGTGCCCATCAACAAAGATGTCTCATTAAGGGCAATTTTGTTCGAAAATGTACTTTAATGGCTAAAAACAGTTAAAATTATCTAGAGGGTTATTTCCAAACACACCTTATTTTTAATAGCTAAAAAAAAAATCCCTAATTTGATTAATGGACAAAAATTCTATTTGCCAAGTGTTCAATCTAAAGACCTAAACAAATTTTGTTATTTCAAGGTTTGTTATATCAAATTCTCTCTTTATGTAATCTACGACTTTTAATAACTTTTCACGAGTTTTAATAATATTCAAGTCATCAACATAAACAATAATTATAATAAATTCATGTCTAAACCCTTTTATAAAATACATAGGCATATAGGATTATTTCTATAGCCTTCTTTCAACAAATATGCACTAAAGCGATTATACCACATGTGTCTGGATTGCTTTAATCCATATACATATTTATTTAATTTGATCGAATAAATTTTTCAAGAATTCAAATTTTATGCTTCGGGCATTAAATCCTTCAAGGTTTTCATATAGATATCGATATCGAATGAGCTATATAAATAGGCTACAACTACATTCAGTAGACGTATTTCAATCTTCTCATATATTGCCAGACTAGTTAAAATAGAATTGTAATTATATCTACCACAAAGAATATATCTCTTCATATTTAGTACCAGATCTTTGGGTAAAACATTGTACGATATGCCGTACTTTATATATTATAATCTCATTTTTCTCATTTCATATTCACACAAATAGCCATTTATACCTGATTAGTTTTACATCATTTGATGTACGGACTAAAGGTCCAAAAACTTCACGTTTTATAATTAAATTCAATTCCACTTTGATTGCGTCTTTCCATATTGGCCAATCATTTCTATATCTACATTCTTTAATAAATATAAGTTCAAGATCCTCGCTTTTTTTTTTTTATAATATTGAGCTTTATATTATATATAAAAATATCATCGACGTTTATTTACCGATTCCATCTTTTCTCATTATGACATAATTGATTGAGATCTCTTTATTTTCAATGATTTCAAGTAGTTGAATTTTTTTTAAACTTTTTCTCAATTATGTCAAGGGTCTCTTCTAGAGTTTCCATTTATTCTTTTTGACCATATTAAATATTTGCTCCTTTTATTCTTTCGAGGATTTCAAGATAACATGTTAATAAGAGTATTTGCAGCTGATATATAAGATTTAGTTATCCTCTTTAGGTCAGTAAATATGTCTAGCAACTAATTTATTATATTTTGCAAAAGAATTATTTTTTGAACTTCTAGTTCATATTGATTTGAGCGATGATCAAAACTAGATAATGATAATCCTTTCTAAGAAATTTTCTTTTGCGGTTGCTTATATTTTTCTCCCTTTAATATTGAAAAAATTATTTCATCAATATGACAATTGACAAACTTTGTCCTAAATAAATTTCTTATTGATAATTCTAGATATTTAATTACAAATGAAGATTCATATCCAACATATATTCTTTACCTCGTTTGAGGATCCATTTTTGTGTGTTGTGGTGGAGTAATTGAAATATATACCGCACATCAAAAAGTTCTTAGATGAGAAATGTTTGATTCCTGCCCATAAACCAATTGTATAGGGAGAATTTATAATAACTCGTTTGGTCTGATACATATAAATGCTACTGCATCCAAAATGGCATGCCCAAAGCAATCATCGGGAGTTTGAATTTCATAAGTAATGGCCTTGCAATCAATTGGAAGTGTTTAATAAATAGTTCTACTAGACCATTTTGTGTAGAAGCATAAGCAACAGATTGTTTAATAGTTATTCCAACTAATATGCAATATTAAAGGCTTGAGATATAAATCCACTAACATTATCAAGACAAATAATCATTATTATATAACTAGGAAAATGTGCTTACAAATGAATGGTTGCAAATGCTAAATTGCAAGCTGATAATAAGCACACACATATAACCATCCAGTCGATGCATCGATTAAAATCGTAAAATATCTATATGGTTCACAGAATGACAATTAGACATGGGTATATAAAAATGCTCACAATCTCATGCAAAGGAATCAGTATGGAAAATTCTTCCAATTAATATTAGGAAATCTGGAAAGAAAACACAACAAAGTAAATGGAAAAGAAGCCTTTGTGGTCCTTGACTTCTCTTTCAACCAAACTCAAATGCCCCATTAAAGCATTTGCTTATTTTTTTGTAGTAATACTATAGGAATTACGTAAAAAGATGCAGAATCCAGCAGAGCTTGTTTTATTGTTTTTCTTTTTTTTTTTTCCTTTGATCCAATGGTTGAGTTTAATAATGGGAGTCAATGCAAGGGCGACCTCAAAGAGGGTTTTGTTTTCATTTACATTGCAGAATTACGGGAGAACTTCTACCCCGTGTTCCTTAAGAAGGGACAGCTAGAAGCTGCCTCTAGAGCAGAACTATCCATGGTAGAACCCTTCAGCAGACCTCCCAGCAGTTCCCCACGATCGTAAAAGAATTCCACTCTCACGATTTTCATCTCTTCATCCACCTATTTTACATGTAATAAGTTTTAGTTCATACACAATTAGCAAGAACGAAAGGACTAGAAAGATATTAGGTACAGTAGAGATACCTCAAAGATAGCGATTCCATAGAACTCTACCAATTCTCCAGTCGGGGCGTGTCCTTTGAAAGGACCTTCATTGTAACCCCAGTGTCTGAACTTGTAGACGATCTCCGGGGGCCCTGCATAAACCTTAAGAACCTCCAAGGCAAAACCTCTTGGAAATGTTGTTGTGAAAGCCCTGTGGGATGATTCTGATGTTTCCTTATCCGGATCATAACACCTAAACTCCTCCGGAAGGGAAGTTTGCAACTGCGGGTTATAGCCTCCGCCGAGCTTCTGTATCCCTTCCATGGTTAAAGCTTCCTTACCTGTACACAGATTCGAAAACATCCTAATGACAAGATGAATTACTAAAACTTGTAAAATGAGCACCTTGATTGAGTTTCTGGTATTACCATTTAAGCTAAAAACGTATTTCTTCGTATCAATTGTTTTGAAATCTTCAAGGCGTTCCTTGTGGAAAATTTCCATTTCCCATGTCTTTACAAGGTTCTGCACCTTTTCCTCTAGTGATCCGGGAGGCCATACCTGCCATTAACAGATTAAAGATTGGTAAGAATAGATAAATAGACAAGCAAACTAAGAGGGAGAAGGGATCAGAAAGGAGAGACCTTAGTCCTTTCTTCTTCAAAGAGCTTGTTCACGACATCGTAGTTTGGAGGAGCTCCGTACCTCCATTTGGTGTTCTTCTCTTCTTCTCCATGTAGATAAGAACGATATTTATCTCCCTCAACATTTGAAAGTTCCATTTTCTGGAGAGTTGAAACTAGGAAGATTATTTCTTGCTTATCTGTGGTGAAGAAGGGACTTCATATATATATATATATAGGCCCAATGTTTACCTAACATGATATTTGAATAATCTTCTAGTGATCAGACCGCTGCTTGTCATCATAAGAACATGAACATCAATTCCTTAAATTACGTAGTACATTTTGTTTTAAGTATCCATTCAACGCATTGGCATTGAAAGGTTGTCAGAAGAGTGACAACGCTGTACACTGCCAAAAATTGGTGAACATAAGATTCCGTGAATCTTTTATTTATTTGAAGAAAAAGAAATTCGAAACAATCAGCAAAATATATACACATAATATTCAATTGTATTATATACTATTACTCAAAAGGGAGAAATTGGTAGTGGTATGGTAAAATATGAATTTTCAATAACAATAACAACAATAGATCAGTGTGCGACAATAAACATAACGTCTTGATATTATTTAATACTACTAATTACTAGGCTAAATATGAAACTAATACTTATCATAGAAAGAAAAAAAAATACAATATATTACAAATTATAAAAAAGAGAGATTGAAGGAGATGATTAAATAGTTTTTGAAAAATACTTTAATCCGCCAACTGTTGTTTTATAGTGAAGAAAAACAAAAACTGTTTCTATTGCTCGTCTGAAGTAGATGGGGCAAGCAATTAGACCCGGTGAAAATTGGGTAATGAAGGAACAAATGTTTGAGCATTCCAATAATGCATTAGTTATTGTCATGTGGGATAGATGTTTCTTGTTAAAAAGGAGAAGTCAATTCACTCACAATTTCAAATTTTGATTCCAAATGTGTGGGGAGAAATTCTATATGCGCAATAGCTAGGAAATTTCTTACCCCTCATTGACATCTATTATTCTCGACTAATTTCCCTTCCGCGTATTAGCAAGTTTATTTAGGCCGGCTAAGACTCTTGACTTGGCACTCCATCGTTGTTGGTACTTCTCATAAAACTTGCCGATTACTCTGACTGCAATTTTAAAATTTCAGCCGATAAATTATAGGGAGCATGAGCTAAACACGACCCCCACTAGTTTCTCCCTTTCCCTGTCAGCACCTTTGCTACGTACGGAGAATAGCTGAGCTATTCCCAATTATTATTTGCTTCCCTTATTTGGTTGGCAAAATTTGATAAGAAATAATAATTCTTAAGTTTTTTCCACTCTTCAAAATCAGTAAAAAGTCATTTTTAACTAAACCCAATCCCCTCCGCCTTGGTATTAACAATTTCATGTATAATGGAATAATTTTCAAAATCATTAAAACGAAATTATCTCTCATATGTTTAGGAAATTACAACCTTATCCATATAAAATCATTTTTTTTCTCTCATCCGCCTCTCCCTCCTTCTCTTCCAGCTGCATAGTTCTCTTCCACCATTTTCGGCTTTGCCAATCGCCATCGCCTCTCTCTTATCCACCTTTCCAGTTGCGTTGCTCTCATCCACCGTCCATTTTTCCAGCTCCGCATTTGATCATGCACTTGTTTGATGTAAAGAAAAATGGGTTGAACCGAATATGCTCAAGTACCTTTTTTTAATTCAGTGTATAAGGTTTTGGGTTTAGTTTGCTGCTGTTATTTTTTGTTCTTTGTTTAATGTCTTGGGTTTGCAACTTTCTTTATTTAACTGATCAAAATTATTAAAAGGTGCATGACATTCTACATAATGGGTAAAAAATACTTCCTTGGTGAGTTTTCTTTTCATCAAATATTATACATCAAAAATATTATTTAAAAGAAAATATTGCATAGATAAATTTCTAGCAATCTTAAAAAATTTCTCTTTACTTGTGTCTATGTCAAGGTTGAATTTTGCATCAAAATAATATATGCAATGTATTATTTTGATGAAAATAATACAAAGTATTATTTTGACAAAAATAAATGTTAATATAATAAAGAGTATTTTTATCTTTCTATGGCTTATTTTTTTTATTTTAAGGTTATTTTTATCAATCATCACCATAATACATTGTATTATTTTTATGAAAATAAATGCTAATATAATAAAGAGTATTTTTATCTTTCTATGGCTTATTTTTTTTATTTTAAAGTTATTTTTATTAATCAAACATTGTAATAAGTCATAATAACAATTCTTACCCTATTTATTTTATTGTGTCAAATTATATAATGACTATTTTATTTTATTTTTACAGAATAGCTATTGTATTTTATATTTGTATATTTTAAGAACCAAACTTATCCTGTATGTGTAAGAATGGTGGCTGTCTGAAAATGCCATTTTCTTGGAAAACAAGAGTATTAGTACATA
Source organism: Theobroma grandiflorum (assembly GCA_036013995.1). Classification (NCBI taxonomy): domain Eukaryota; kingdom Viridiplantae; phylum Streptophyta; class Magnoliopsida; order Malvales; family Malvaceae; genus Theobroma; species Theobroma grandiflorum. The sequence continues at coordinate 16,744,299 of CP142126.1, forward strand.
TTCAGCCAATTACCCAAATCCATATATATGGATTTGAAACGAGAATTTTAAGTAATTTTGCTTTAGCATTTCTGCAAGACTAAAAGAGTAGATAATGTCAAAAACCAATTACCCAGAAGAAGAAGGCTCAAAAGTTGTTGATTCATTAATTTTGGCACGTTTTGCTTGACAATGATAATGACTCCTTTACTAATGTTCAACCTAAAGTTTACAACCATCACTTCATGGTTGATGAAGTGAGTGATACTTGAAAATTTAAATTTGTTCTTTTCTATCTTGTAATGCCTCAATCTCACCCCAAATGACAATGTTTCAAGTTTATACTTCTGTGTTCACACTTGACCCAAGTGAATCTAAACCCAATTTAGGGCATAGGTTGAAATCAGTTAATCATGCACTCCAAGCAATCATTGATGGGTGGAAAGGACTCGCAACATTAAACCCCAACCCTTGTGAAGTTTTTTTTAGGTACAATATCCCAATCTTTTACGTATTAGTCAAAATTCTAAATGGGTTTATTAATTTTTGAGATAGACATTTTTTTTCTGAAAACACAAACACGATTAACATAGTTTAAGAAAAAATTAAAATATCTTTTTTTTATTAATTTTAAAAATAACTATTATATTTTTTAAAAAATTAAAAAAAAGAGAGCACTGGTCACTCCCCAAGAAAGGAGGAGTTTTTTTTTAATTAATAAAAAAACAATAAAATTATATAATAGTAGTTTTAAAAATTAATCAAGTATAAAATTTTCTTTTTACTTTTTTCATGTCATCAAATTGACAAAAATACTAACGGTTGACTAATGGTTGGATCTAAGTATCCAACATAAAATATTTTTTTTTGGCTAAGTGTTCATTTTGAAAACTAATGAATTTTTGTATAATTTCGATTAAAACTTATGGAGCTAAAAGTATTTTACATTTTTTTAATATATGTGGAATAGCCATGATAATTTTGTATATGACACAACACTATGACATGAATACCATTTAGAGTTATGGTTTAAGGTAACGGTGAATTGTGGTTTAATCGTATTGATAGAGTTAAAACACAAAATTTTGTGCTTTAAAAAAATTATCAAATCTGCTTAACTTGCTTAAGACCTATTTAATTAATCATGTTATGGTCATTGTTAACAATATCGTATGATACATGATACATATGGTACAATATGATACAAATAAAAAATGATACATATCAACAGCTGTATTACATTTGATTAAGTATAAAATACGTATCACGTGTCGCATGATGCGTATCTTACGATATGGTGTACCATACAATCATTATACTTTTTTACAAATTTAATTCTAACTAATTAATAAAAAGTTATTTATTTATTTTTTTAATTGAAATATGAAAAATTATTTTTATGAGTGTCAATGATTTAGATTTTAAATCAAAATACTAAAACATCGAATTCCACTTTTAATTTCAACATAATGAGTGTTTTTTAATTTTTAATTAATAAATTAATAAAAAATATCTATTTAATTTAAATATATATATATATTATTAGGGACTATATTGAGAATTTCTATTAAAAAATAATAATCTTTTCAATGTATATTCCATAACCTTCAATTCTATAAAAAAATATAACATTTTAAAAATTTTTCTTTATTTTACACATATAAATGCTATTTATAATTAATTTTAAATTTTTTTACTGTATCTTACGTTACGATACTCGATATTAAAAAAAAAAAAGATTTCAATACACGATACTTATCTCGATTTAACAACTATGATTATAGTATATCCATATAATTTATAACTTATTTACTATTCATTTAATTAATCATGTAAACATATCTACCTGTCACATTTGTCCGTGTAAATACTTATATAAAAACATTTTTTAGATATAATATCTAAAAAAATCTCTAAACTATTCATAAAAATTTAAATAATTTTTTTATTATATTCAATCAAGTCTTTATACTTTTATTTTGAAATAAATAAATTCTTATAACTAATAGTTGATTTAATTAAAATATCACTAATCATTTTATACAACATCGTATGTTGACATGTTATAATTGATTATTACTTGACATGTTGATATGTTATAATTAATGGTGACGTGACATAGTAATTGACATGATAACAAAATTATATGATATTTTTTAATTTTTATATCAACGCCACGTCAACGTAATATTAACATAAAGTGACAAGTAACATTTTAAATAATGACAATTAGTTAATCATTATTTACAAGGTTTATTTGACTCAAAATAAAAATATATAGACTTGATTAAACGTAATAAGATACATGTTTATTTGAATTTTTTTAAATAGTTCAAAAGCTTTTTTGAGTATTATGTTTTTTTTATTATAATAGTTGATGATGGTAGTAGTAGATTTTACTATAATTGATGGATATTATTATTTTATTATAATTGTTTTTGTTAGTATTAGTTTTAAATTTAAGTAATGAAAGTAAATTTCATTTGTAATTGAATGCATCTTAATTTAATCATATTAAACATATTTATCATGTTAATTGTGTTTAAAATTTTAATGATATTAATCATTTAACCGGGTCATAAATAGTGTCAATCATATAAAATTTAATATAACTCATTTAATAAGCATGTTAAGTATGTCATGTCGAATTATAAATTTAATAAATAAATTTATTTATTTATGTTCATTTTTAAGATCTTGATATATTTAATTATATTATATTATATTTATAATCATATTTATTTATATAATTATTGATATTTTATTTTATATTTATAAAACATAATTAAGATACATAAACATGAATTATCATATTTAATGCAAAATGGATTTGGTGGAACTGTGAAAGGGTCAACCGCAACGGACAAGCAACCTCCGTCATGACTTGTTTTGGATGAACAGCCTGTCAAAGTTGACAGTGGAAATTCTTGTGGCCCAAGTTTCCAAGGTTTATCTCGCCGACCACGTGAAAGAGTTGCGTATGATATAATGAGGATTAGTCAAAATTTTTGCAGGACTTTGGATTTAAAAAATAATTTTTGCTCTTTCAGTTTGAAAAATATGATCAAAATGTTTCAGGCTGAAAATATTCAAGTAATATGAAATTGAAGATAATGAATGCCTTAGTAAATAATTCTAAATTATTTACAGATATTAACGACGTGAAATATTTTTTTGTCAACTATGCACTTTGTATTGTTACGAGTTAGGTGTAGGACAATTTTTTTATATTTATCTTATTAATAAAAATTCCTTGTTTCCTTTAAAATAATAAATTTCCCAATTCAGTTAGGACAAATTAAATGAACAAAGCACTTTGAAGGAATAGCCTTTATCTAGGGTGTAACCTGCTAATAATCTAATAGCAAGTTCAAATGAACCTTCACAAGATCTCTTGCTTAAGAGTTGTAGTCAAAACCAAATTCCTCCTTCAATGAACTCCTTGCTGGAGGAAAGAAAGTGTGATTCACATTCCATTAGAGTTCTAGTCAAAACCAAATTCCTCCTTCAATGAACTCCTTGCCGGAGGAAAGAAAATGTGATTCACATTCCATTATTTAAGTATTCTGTTTATTAAAAGCCAGGAAATTATCCAGTATGAGAATTTTTATTTATATACTTTAACGTTTCAAACTTATACAATAAGATAATTCTTTTTCGTATCATAATCATCCATCTCAATATTCAAACTTAAAATGAGCCGATATATTTGAAAGAAGAAATTTGGATAAATGTGAAATTTAATGCTCCTTCAAAAATATTCCTATTAATCTCTTTGCTCACATCCTTTTTTTAGTTTTAAATGAACCCTTCATTCATCTACCATGATTGGACACCCTTGCTAGCTATTTAATTATATTCATTTATATCTTACCACATTTGCTGGTAGCAATATGTTGGCCAACAATTTTAGCACAGTTTAAGCCAGAAAAGCCAAAAATATAGCAAAAGCATTAACTATTCTACAAAGTATAATAAATTCATATTGCCAGCATATAATTCCTGCTTTGCATTTTCAGTTAAAATTAGTAAACATTTTTCAGACTATACAACTATTAATTGAACAAACTCATGTAACGAAAAGATATATAATGTACTGAAAAATCTAAAAAGGTCTTTTTTGGCAAAAAAAATTAAAAAGTTATTTAATTAGATTACAATTCTATTTAGGAGTAATTCACTTGGAGATTTAACTGAATTAAAAAAATTTATTATCAAATGAATCTTCAGAAAGATTTATATGAGAGTGATTTGTTGAGAAGTCGGATTTTCAAATCCACAGGTTACAACATAGATTAATCACAAACATTAGTATTAGCATCCAGCCAATGAATTTACAATCTTCTTAAATTGTCAAAATAATGAGAATATTGTAAACTGTTCAGGTGGTGACTTTGATGGGGAAAAGCCAACAGCATTGTTCATTAGTAGTCCGGATGCAATATTAGATTAATCAAAGGTGTAAGCAGTGACATAAGGTGGGATGACATAAACATATTACAGAGATACTAATATTTCTCGATCTCGATGACAGTTGAGCTCACCCTGCGATTCTGCTGTTGCAGAGTAAGAGTTTTGAACTCAATCAAATTTACTACTTGTAATTTTTAATTATCATTATCATACAATATGCAATATGTATTGTAAGATGTCACACAACACCATATAACTATATCGCAATCTTACGGTATGGAGAAGTGTATCATACGATACAATCGATATACTTCTTATAAGTTTAATTCTAATTAATTATTAAATATTTATGTTTTATTATTTTTTTAAATTGAAATATGAAAAATTATATTTTATGAATTTCAATCTTTAGATTTTAATAAAAAAGTACAAAAAGAATAGAATTCTTTTTTAATTTTAACATGATAAATGTCTTTTAATTTTTAATAATAAATTAATATAAATATATATTTTATTTAAAAATCTATATTATTAAAAAATATGTTGAAAGTTTAAATTAAAAAAATAATAAAATTTTCAGTTTACATCTTATAATCTTTAATTTTGTTAAAAAAAATAAATTTTTTAATTTTTATTAATTTAAAATTTTTTACCGTATTTTACGATACTCAAATATTAAAAAAAATAAAATTTTGATATATGATACGTATCTTGATTTAACACCAAATTAAATGCGAAATGGTTAGTTTAGTCAACTGAATTTCGAGAAATTCATGGTAAAAAATGTTGATTGGGACTGGGAGGTAGGTGAAGCTAAACCCCACTGCTTCACGGTGTAGATACAGGTCAATCATCAAAAAAAAAAAAATTCAAGATTTTAGGTGTAGAATAAAGTTTGGATCATGTAGTGTACATCAGTTGTCCAAGGTTTACAATTGGCAGTATCTATTAAAGCACAGTTAGAAAAAGTTTGGACATGCATAAGTTTTGTATTTCCACTGATAGCTTTTGATAATTTTTCGTTCTTCTCAAGGCGGTAAGTTTAGTCCAGGTTAACCTAGGCTATTTGGTTCTATGTTGTTTGATTCTCCCAAGATACTACTAGGCAATCTTCTGCTCTTTGGCTTATAGATTGATTGCTATTATTTGGTCCCCATAAATTTTGTATTCACTTACTTCTTCAGGAAACTGATCAATTTAGTTTATTAATTTCCAGAGACACATATTTGTTGAAGTATGGCAGACTCTGCTGCTCATGCTTCATATCAGATTGGTTTCTGCTGCTTCGGTCAAGTTTGATTCGTTTACGTGTTGGCTTTCCACTTCAAGTTTCATATTTGCTTGCTTTGTTAAGCTTTTTCAGCAGCAATTCCATATCAATCAAGTTTTCTGTCATTGGAGTGTTGGTTCTCAGTGTAGTTTCTTATCTCTCTGCAATGCTAGATTTTTGGTTCAATTGCATACCTTCGCAGAAGACTTTCGTGTTTGAATGCGATGTTCTTAGTTGAGATGTTTTAAGTTCAACATTATTTAAGGGGACAATATTTCAGTTATAGTGAGAGCAGTTGATGACTAAAGTGATCAACACTGACTCGCCTCTATATATATATATATATATATATATATATATTGCTCAGCCAATAATGAGGATTTCGTTAATATTCTGCATGTAGCAGTAAGGAGTCAGCCAAATAGCTGCCCCAAAGATTACAATCGCCCAAGGTTTCCAGCTTACAGATGTGAGCAATAACACTAGCTGGTTTAAAAATAATCCACTCGTGGCTCTGCAGCAGATCACAAGTGCAGCCGTCTCTTTCAGTTAGCTGCTGCAATCCAACAATATTGCTAGAATAAGTGAATAACGAAAGTCAATCAAAGGAAAGACCATTTTGGAAAGATCCTTCATTTTTATTAATCACAGAAAATTATGCATGCACCCAAACATTGGCTCATTAGGTGGTGCACGATCCCTTTTCTAAAGAGCAAGGTTCAAATCCCCCCTCTCTTAATTATTAAAAAAAAAAAAAACAGAAAATTATGCATATGCATTCAAGCAGGCTATCCTGTTTTCCTCAAGAACGGACAGCTCAAAGCCACCTGATCAGTGCCAGTACTACCCAGTTTAGCACCTTGCATAAGACCTCCAAGCAGCTCTCCACGATCATAAAAGAACTCCTTCTTCAAGATTTTCATCTGTTCATCGACCTATTCCAACAGAGAAACGCAGAATTTATTCACAGAATAGAAGAGAAAAGAACCAAGAATTATAGGAGTTGACATGTACCTCCACAATTGATATTCCGTACAATTCTACTAGTTCCCCAGTTGGGGCATGGCCTTTGAAAGGACCCTCCATATAACCCCAGTGCCTGAATTTGTACACAATCAGTGGAGGCCCTGAATAAACCTGGATAACTTCCAGAGCAAACCCTCTAGGAAACGCTGTTGTGAAGGCAACATGAGAGGAATCTGCAGTTTCCTCTGCTGGGTTGTAGCCCCTCAAGTTCTCTGGTAAGGATGTTTGCATGAAGGAGTTATATCCTCCCCAAAGATTTCTCTTTTCTTGCAAAGTCAAAGGTTTCCTTCCTGGATATTATGACCAAAAATCAGGGCTTCTTCTATTCTTTTTGTCTTTGACCAATGATAAGATAAAGCTAAGATGGATCTTAATGATCTAAAAATGGAAAAGAAATGGTGATCATACCGTTTACACTGACAGTATAGTTCTCCAGATTAACCGACTTGTAGTCCTCAAAAGATATTTTATTGAACATTTCCATTTCCCATGTCTTGACAAGGTTCTGGACCTTTTCTTCAAGTGATCCAGGAGGCCATATCTGTCATCAACATAATGAAAAACCAGACAGTCATACTGATTAGTGGCACATTGAATACAAATACTGATACACACCCATGTATATTGTGCAGAGGAAAAAGAAACCTTAGTTCTGCCTTCTTCGAAGAGCTTGTTAACAACATCATAGTTAGGAGGAGCACCAAACTTCCACTTAGTGTTCTTTTCACCCTCTCCGTGTAAGTAAGAACGGTACTTGTCTTCCTGAGTGACAGAACAAGCCATTTTCTCAGACAACAAAAATTTTAAGCATACAACAGAAAACAAAGGATCTTAATGGATCAATAATTGAATATATAAATATTCAAATGGTGTACCAATTGACAAACAGTGTGAACAACAAGACAAGAATAATTATTTTTAATGATGTCATCATATATAAGAAGAGACAGTTTCAAATGGTCATTTCCTTTTCAACTTTTTTTATGCGGACTAGGTACATCTGCACTGGATAACTCCGCCATAACTTGTTTGTGGTGAGCAACCAGTCAAAGTTTTTCTCTTTTTTATTTGAAAAGTAAGCAAATTGTCTCCTGACCAGTCAAAGTTGGTAGTGGAAATTCTTTGATGCCAAGGTTCCAACCCAACTTGCATATGATAAGAATTAGTCAAATTTTTTGGAGGACTTTGGATATAAGAAAATAATATGTCCCTTTCAATTTGAAAAAAAGGGTCAAAATGTTTTGCCTCCAAAATGATTTGGGTAATCAGATTATTAGTGGTTGATTATGAAACTAAACAGAATGAATGTACTCGCAAATAATTCAATTTATAAATTAACGGGATAAAATTTTTCCCATAGCAATTATTCACTTTATGTTGTTGCAAGTTAGGAGTGATCTTGATAGGACAATCTTTTATATTTTTCTTACTAATAAAAATTCTTATTCTTTACCTTTCAAAAAAAAAAAAAGTAAATTCCCTAATACAGTTCTGACAAATAATTAATAAATGATAAAAATACTCTGAAGGAATGGCCACTAGGGTGTAAGCTGTTAATAATCTAACAGTAAGCTAATTTAAATGAACTTCGACAAAATCGAAGAAAAATTTAATAAATTGAAATTTTATGCTGCTTCAAAAATATTTCTATTATTCTCTTTGCTGCTATCTTTTATTTTGTTTTAAAGGAACCCTTCATCCATCTATTATGATTATTATGATTGGAGTTTTTTTTTTTTTTTTGCCAGTTTATGCCCCTTACAAAGGAACCAGGGGTATACCAAAACCAAATCATATCAACAATCCATAAATACCTCAATCATTAAAAATAAAAAAAATAAAAAATCCCTACCGCGTACAATCACAACAATATGCAAAAGATCCCCTGTACACAGTAAGGGAGAAGCACAATCAAAATTTTCCACTACCAGCAGCCTACAAATCCCACGGGCAGGTTCAAGAAAGACAAGACAAAGGCACTTCCAAACGTAAAGAAAACCAAACTTGTAGAGTGTTCCTCTTACCAACCGACGCAGCCGCTTATCTCTTCACCCGCTCTTTCACCCCTGCTTTGGTCTTCATCCCATATATTCAGCAGCTCCACCTCTCTTCTTACTCTTGCTTTGGCTAAGTTATCCGCTTGTTGATTTGCCTTGCGGAACACATGTTTAATTTCCCACTTAACCAGTTGTTTTTTCAGTGTTTCAATGTGCAAGATCCATTTTCGTAATCTCCATGGAGTTTCTAGTGGTGTCTGTATTCACATGACAGCATTCATAGAATTGCTCTCCACCAACAAAACATGGTTGTCCTTCTTGTTGGGTTTGGTTATGGACGGCATGCTCAAAATGCGCAACGAAAAAAAAAATTAAAACTTTAAAATTTAAATAACAAAAACATGTATCCACCAATCGATCACATTGATGATATTTAACACATAAAAGCACAAAATAAATTATAATTCAGAAAGTTGCATTACCAAGTAATTTCGTAATCACAATAGCACTTTCTGAAGCAATCCTGCGAACACCACAAGGAGCAAAAACCCTAGCCAATCAAGTGCTTGGCTTTCAATGGTAGTACACACGATTGCACTTGAACCTTCAACAAAAGATGGAGTTTTTTAACTATACTTTGTGCTAGCAAATAGAACAACAATTGTCTTTTTCTTCTTTTTTACAATCTTGGCCGAAGCAATTTTCTCTTTCACACAAAGGGAGTGGTGCCAAAGAGAGAAAACGCTTTTCTTTTTCTGACAAAAACTACGTTTTTTTCAATTGTGAAAACTAATAGTTAAAATGTGACTTATATAGTTAGGTTAAAATAACTTTAATTTTGCAATTAAGCTCTCAATATTATGACCATTATAATATTGGGCCCATTACTTAATTAAACTCTTTTAATTAAGTCTTTAGAAATTAAAATCAAAATTAATTCCCTTTATATTTTGCAATCAAGGCCTTATAATTATAACTATTTATAATTATGTCTAAAACTTAATTAAACTCTTTTAATTAAGTTTATAGAAGTTAATTACCTAACATGTGATTTAAGTCTAACTTAAATCATCACTCTCTCAATTTAATTCAAATGCAATGATTGTGTGTGACCCATTAGGTTCTTAACATGTTGGCAATGGAATTGATTAATGACTCAATTGATTAATATAAATTTCAATCAATTAATTTATAATCAATTCCATAGACTAAAATTGGCATCTAGCAATGTATCATGGCCATTCAATTGTTAGGAGAGTCAAAGGACTCCTTGACAACCTTTCAGTGTACAGTCTATCAGTGTAATTCATTCCCTCATCATATATCCCAAAGATGATAAGAGCTTGGTACAGTATCTACTCTTATTGACCTCTATGTTTGTTCTTGCAGTTATAGCATTAGCTTTATAGAGAGTTATGAAACCTTTTCATAATCTCCATGTCGCCTTGGCCAAAGACTTCAATAAGCTAATGTTAACCAAGAACTGATAGGATATGTCCTCTAAAACACTTGAGGTGATGATTCCTATCTTGACTACTCATTTGCCTTCACATGCTTCATACTATACCCAAAAGCATCCTGTTTTGGCATCCTTGGTTAGGTACCCGTAAGGATGAAATCAAAGCATAGCACTCTACATATAAGACAACCTAGTGTCTCAAGTCTAGAGAGTATTTATACGACTGACACATTAGAAGTGTTGCATAGACACTGGATTGTATTGCCAAATGCACTTCTCATGGCGGGTCATGTTCAGTGAACTTGCTCTCTTAGGCAAGCACCTATATTCTAGTTCCAAGTATCTCTATACTTCAATCTATGAGATCGATTGCTTACTTCCAAAGTAAGGAACATAGAATATACCAGTCTCTAAGCATTATTGATGTCCAGTCTCAATGATACATTGACCAGGAACATTTTGAGATTATGCTTTGATGCATAGGATTCTTATAACTGCAACCCATTACAGTTTCCTTGCAAGGCATATTAATCTCATGGACTTCATCCAATTAGACTTATAACTCATTATAATTGATGTTTTATTGATGAAGGAAAACCTTTAATCATTCAACATGAATGATGTTGTCGCATGATTGGAATGAAGCCTTAACCAATCCTAATTGACTGCAGGGCTTATCTCAACACTTCCACCGTGAAGCTGAAAATAACAAGGCTTCTGTTATTGCTAGGATTTCCGGAATAGACTCCTACTCTTATGAATTTTGAGAACATCATTTTCACTCCGCCATTTGAGTTTCTTAAGTTTCCGCCAAATCTTGCCTCCCTTTGACACCCACTTGCTACTTCGTCGACATTAAATTTCATTGACCTAACAGGTGGCATTTTTCATTGAATGGCTACCCTGCTCTTTTTTATTATTATTATTAACAACAACTCCTAAAGTTAGTGCCCTGAATGTATCCAACATCCCTCCATACTCTCTTGCCCATTTTGCATTGGCTTACATAGTAATGCAAAGTTGAAACAACTCATAAACCTGATTGAGACCTCAAACCTTGCCATTAAACACAACCTCAGTCCTTGCCAATCACAAAAGCCATACCAAAGCATAAAAATCCATCTTCCATACTCTAATCTCACCAACCTTACGTGAAACCCTCAACTTTAGTTTTATAAATCCTTAAATGAGCTTTGAACATCTATTATACTTGATTTTGTTTATTAGTTATAGTTCCTTTCATGTATTCTTTTATCTTTTGTGATTGTCAACTTGATTGGCTGTCACTTTTAAAATAGAAATTTTATTAAATCTGAAAAGAGGCAAAATATGTGACTTTTATAAAATAATTTATTGTAAATAAAAAATGATAGTAATGGTTCTATTGATATTTAAATAACTCAAAAAGATTTTTTTCATAATTTTTTAAATACGTTTGCTATTGTAAATGAGAGCCGCAATTTTAATTTTCATCTTTTTTTTTTAATTTTGTTCTTAAAATCAAAATTTAGATTTTGATTCTTTTGAAATTTGATTTTTTTGGATATTTTTATTGAATTTAAATGAGAGGTGTTTACTTAGTTATATTAAATATCTTAAGTGAATGAAAAGTAAAAAAGAAAGAACTAAAAAATAAAAACATTTATTTAAATGATATTAAAGTTAAGGACACTCGAGTACATTTTAGACAAAATCAACTGATAGATTAAACTCAGAAAGTTTTTAAAGAGAATGAAAGAACATCTACTGATAGATCGGACCTATCTATCGGTAGATGGACAAATCTAAAGATAGATAGAAACCCAGAAACTTTTCAAAAGGACCTTGAAGTCCATTTATCAATAGATGATCTCATCTATCAATACATTACATTAATATCAGAAAAACAAAAGTGGTAAAAACGTATTTTCACATCTCAAACTATAAATATATCACATTCTACGAGGGTTTATGACTCTTAGCCGATTTTGAAAGGTATTTTTTCAACCCTAATGCTTTCTCAACCCATTTTCTACTTAAATCACCATTTTTCACTCTTGAATCTTTAAATTATGCAATTTTATTGCTATGTGCCAAAGCTAAAAATAAGCATTTGGACTTTATAATTACATAAAAATAAAAGAAAAACTAAAAGAACCCCATACATTGTAGATCCAGATTTGGGGACGTCTACACCTAAACTACTCTTTTTTTTTTTTTTAATTAGCTCAAAGCTACGTAACTAGTGATAGACATCAACACACAGCCCACAGTTCAAATGAAACATATTATTCCATGATAACTCATTCAAATCACCTTAATTATCCATTATTTATTGTATAAATTGAAGCTAAGACTGCTCAGTACATATATGAATGGAGACTAAAAACAATTCTTTTACTAAGCTCCTGCAATCAAACCATAATTAAATCATAGATATCCTTATAATTGTAACTTATCCAAGCAGCAGTTAAACACCTATAAGCCGGGCCCTATAATTTTGAAAACAAATAATTGAGCCAAGAAAATCAGTGAGACATCTAGCACATTCTAACTCCCAAATCACATAACTTAAAGTATGGCCTCAGCCCCATTGACACAAAACTGCCAAGATAAAAGTTCTGTCCAACACCCAAAAACTTGAGAATTAATTCAAATCTCATGATTTTACTTTCCTTAATATCAATTGGATCCTGTACAATTTATTCCAAATAACTCTCAGTCAACTTCCAATTCTTCGAGCAACTCTAGTAATTATCGGATAATACTTCAATAATTTGAATAAAATCAACCTCTCTTATGAGTCCATCCTTTGATAGACCATCTGCCATGGTATTAGCCTCCCTGAAAACATGCTTCAATCTCTAATTTCCTAAGGACCGTTGAAAACCATCAATGTGAATCATAAATTATCTAAACCTTTAAGGGGCCTTAGAAATATTATAACACTGTAACACTGCTTCTTGAGAGTCTGACTCTATCCACAAATGCACATTATCTTTCCTCAAATATTTAATAAATAGAGCATATGCCTCTCTAATAGCCATAACTTTAGCTTGATTAGCATCACATAAACCCACAGATCTCAAAAATTTTAATCTACCTATACCCGCGTGATCACTAGCAATCCTAACAATGCCTGCTTCTCCCAGATTACCAGCTGACGTCCCATCCACATTGAATTTTATCCAATCAAAATCTAGAGCCTCCCATTGCACAGATGGCCTATCGACCTTAATACTAGGAATAATTGAGGCAACTTTTGGATTCCTATAGATGTCCTCAATTAAATCTGTCATCTTTGACCATGTAGCTTTACACCAAACAACTGAACTCATTTTAATTAAATCATAACACTTCCTTATATCCTAGATCTTTCCAGTAAAGACAACGTCATTGCAAAAAAACCAGGTTGATCATGTGAAAGAATGAAAAGCCATCGTCTCGGTCTTCCTTTTTGTCTTAAAAAACACAACTCAACCTCCATAGAAGGAAAAATTCTCTTGGGTTGGCAGGAGATACCCAGTTAATCCTCCAGTCAGAAAATCACAATCTCCATAATCTCCAATTCTCATTGCATGAAAAGAATATGACTTTTATTGCAAATTGCACATAAAGCTTTTTCCTCATTAATTAAGTGCCTTTTAACTAGTTCAAATTCAATTGCAATTCTATCCCACATCAACTATCACACGAACACTTCCACCTTATATGGTGCATCCCTATGCCAGATTCTTTTCCAAAACATAGAAGAATCTGAATTACAAGCTAATTGACTGAAATATTTAGAAGAGAACCTGCCATTTGAAGTAGCTTTCCAAACAAGCTCATTTTGGAAACCGTCTCCCAGAGATTACTGCCTTAGATAATTCCATAGACTAGACCACTGTTGAAATTCCTATCCAAATAATTGCAATCTAAGTTCTATTTTCCATTGCCACCAATTTCCATTGGCCATGTTCACGTAACTTGCCTTCTTTATTCATAGCCAAAGCATATAATCTTGGGAAAGCTATCTTTAATACCATCTCCTCCATCCACATATCATGCTAGAATAAAGATGAAGATCCATCACCTACAATTATGTTGGTGTATTTTCAAAATTAAGGGTTATGTCACATGATGAAAAGCTATCTTAGCTCAAAGGTTATGTTACAAAAAGTGACATAATGCGTCTATTGGATTATAAGCAAGTTTTTATGTGAATGGTTATGTGTCTTGGAAAAATGACATCCAAAAGTTATGAGACATATTGAAAAGACACCATAGATCAAAAGTTAACTATGGAAAGTTATTATTTCAAGTTATAAATCAAAGATTATGATTTATGGAATGAATAGTTATCTATTTATAAGATCATTATTGAAACAATAACTTTATCTAAAAGTTGTGTCTGGCAAAAATGTATAGATGCTTTTTAGACAAAAGGTGCCTTTATGAAAGGGTTGTGTCCTTGAAGAAGAGACACTTGCAAGCCAGGCTTGTTGCCAACCATTTTGACACAACAAAATACACCAAAAAATAAGAACCAAAAGCAAGTGCAAAAATATCAAGAGCAAGATAAGTATTGTGTTTTTAACATAAACACTTAGGTTCCTACCAACTACAAAAACTTCCAAATTCCTTATAATCTACTTGCTGCAGAAAGTAGGTTCTAAGGCCAAACAACTTTGCAAACCCTTGGGTGCATCTAGTGGTCTACTCTCGTTAAGTGCAAGACGAAAGCTAGACGTTGGCTTCATTGTATCACTAAGACTATTTGCATTATTCCCTTTTGCATACCAAGTGGTGAGGGCGAAATAAGTCTTAAAGATAATATCTATTGAAAGGCTCGCCTTGAAGTTAATTTTGCCTATTCTTTGAATATCGTATAAATCTCATTTGCACCAACAAATTACACACAAATTAGTTGTAACCTGTAAGAAAAACTTATCAATAGGCATAATGGGAGATATGATATTTTTTCATAATTTAGAACAACTATGAGTATTAGTAGCTTAGGTAACAAGACACGTAGATCATAGCTATTCTTTTTTGCCACAATTCTTCTCCACAAATTGTCTTTTTCATTCCTGCATCTCCACAAACATTTTGTAAGAAGTCTTCTATTTTTGTCTCTAAATCAATCAGTCCCATCCCCCATCTTCTTTATACTGTCATACATTCTCCCATATGATGAAATGAATTCCTCGGTTATGATTAACACCCTTCCACAAGAACTTGTGTTAAAGTTTTTCTAACTTCTTTTGAATCCCACTAGGTAGTTTAAAAAGAGACAAAAAATATAGGTAAACTGTTAATTATTGACTTTAATAAGGTAACTCTACCACCTCTTGATAAAAATTTGGATTTCCATCCATCCAATTTTTCCTCCACTCTATCCACAAAAGGCTTCCATATTTTTATAGAGGATAAGTTATGACTCAACGGTAATCTAAGATAGCTAGTAAAGAGCGTGCTTTTATTTTAATTAACTCTTGTTGCCCTAAAACTCAAATTTTCACAACTGACTCCAACCCCAAATAAACTGTTTTTATGAAAATTAATCTTCAAACCAGACATTATTTGAAAACATCTCAAAACATGTTTCAAATTCATCAATTTTTCCTTTTTTGGTTTACAGAATAACAAAATATCGTTTGCAAATTGTAAATGAGTAAGATGAGCCTTGTACACCTATGGAAACACCACTACAAACGTCACATGCCTTACTTTCACCATCAAACAGCTAAAGACTTTATCCACCAAATTGAACAAAAATGGAGAAAGTGGACATCCTTGTCTTAAGCCCCTCTAAAGTTTTATAGGTTTTGTAGAAGACCCATTATCTAGAATAGAGACAGAGACTATTGTAGCACATTCCATTATCCACCCAATCCATCTCCTCCCAAAACCCATGCTTTTCATAGTGAACTCCAGAAAAATCCCAACATACACTATCATAAGCTTTCTCAAAATCGACTTTTAAAAGAAGCTTTCCTTTATTATTATTCTTCAATGAATCTACCAATTCATTCACAATTAAGACCGAGTCAAGCAGTTGCCTTCCAACTATAAACACAAATTGGTGTTCACTTACAACCTCCCTCACAACTTTTCTCAATCTATTTGCCAGTAACTTACCCACAATTTTATATATTGGATTTATACTTGCCAATTTTGTTGGGATTCTTCTTTTTTCGGAATCAAAGTTATAAAACTTGCATTCACATCAGGGCCCAATCTCCAAATTTCTTGAAAATTTGTGATCAAACACATTACCTCATCTTTCATAACTCGCCATTGAAACTTGAAAAAATTTAGATTGCAACTATCCGGGGCAAGCATTTTGTTCCTATCACAGTGCTTAATGACCTCCCAAACCTCAAACTCAAGAAAAGAGGTTTCTAAATCAATCAATGATTGTGTATTTATAGACTTAATTTAGCACTAAAGATCCACCACTCTCATGGTTCACCTAACAGGGTATAATTTTTGAAAACGTTTGACCACTTGCTTCTTAATTAAAGATGGTTCATCCATTACCACATTCTCCACCAAAATATTTTCCAAACAATTGGATCGTTTCCTTTTTAAAGTTATCACATAAAAATATTTTATATTCCTATCACCCTCAAAAACCTATTTAGTCCTAAACTACTATTTCCATTTTTGTTCCTCAACTCTGTAAAGTTTCCATAATGCTGCTTGTTTTTTCATAATTCGTTCTCTGATTACCACCTCATTGTTTTTTTTTTTTTTTGTCAATCCTCTTCTGTTTCTTTGATTTTCGTTTCCAATGTCTCAATTTTCTATTTAACCACCCCGTACCTTTTAAGACTCCATTCCGCAACATAGGTCTTAAATGTTTTAACCCCCGCTAAACACTCAGACTTCTAAGATCACCTATCTTTATTTTTTCCTAATTTTATTCGACCAACTTATGAAAGGAACTACCATATTAATACTTAAAAGAATGAAAAGGTTCAAGGCCCTAATCACAGCTCTTGCTATCCAACAACACCAGATTATAATCAAATAAAGCACTAGCCAAACACTTTTGCACCATATCATTATATGAATGTAACCACTTGCACCTATCCAAAAACGATCAAGCCTGCAGAAAGTAACTTCCTCCCTTTTACTACTTCAAATATACTAACCCTTTAACAATTGTTAATCCACTAAGCAAGTATCTTGAATGAAATTTGCAAAATCAGAAACCGATCTAGAGATGTCACACTTACGCATTTTTTCATCATCATTTTTCATTATATTAAAGTCGCCCCCCACACACCACCATACATCCTTAGACTAAATAGTTTGTAACTAGGTAGCCCATAAAAGAACTCTTTTAGTCTCATCATTCAGAGCATAGACGTTCAGGAACCCAACTCTTTTCTGCGTCCCATGTAAAAATCCAATAGCCATAATAAAATGTCTTTTTACAAAATGAACTCCTCCATATTAAAGAAGCCTTCATGCCAAATCTTATCAACCCACTCAACTAACCATCTGATGCCATGCTCAGACTCTTGACCTTACCATTACTATAAATTGACTCATAAGAACTCTAATCATATTTTTTTAATTTGATCTCTTGTAAGAATACAACATTCAATTTAACTTTACTAATTAAATCTCAAATTAATCTCTTCCTCTCTCCCCTATACAACCTTCTAACATTCCATGTTGATGCATTCATAAATACATAAGCAAACTAAGCTCCGAACACCAAAACAAAAAAACTTTATAAAAAAATCGTACCTTGCTCCTCTTTTTCCAATAAAGCTATGGTTTGTAACACATCATCCTTAGAATTAACAAAGTGAATTCCCATTTTTTTTTCTTTCACTAACCAAGTCATTTTTGCCTCTTGTAAACACTCACATTCTTGCCTTAATTGTACATTATTGCTTGAACTCTCTGTTGAACTTTCCCCTCATCTTGAACTACTTCATAATACTTTACAACTATCTTGTATTTTTTATCTATTCTCATAATATTTCCTTCCTTTGGGCTTTCCCATACTTCTTTTTATCACAATATCATTTCCATTACCCACCACACCCTTCATACCACATTTAATGTCATGGCAATCATCCTCATTTCCTTCACTATCATCATTCTACAACCTCTTCCTCCAATGTTCTTTAAAATTCCATAATTTCGGATATAATTAGACGCATATCATAGTTTCCTATATCCGCTGAATTTGGGGAAACTACATTCAGTCCCTCCTCAGTAGATAAGTGTAATTTATCCATAACCAATGCTGTGATGTCTAATTGCTAATTGAACTAATATACGTAAGTGCACGTGGTCGTGTAAATAATATAAAGTAAGTTGAGTATCGTTTCCCACAAAGATTTGTACCTATTTTTACTAAGTATCAAACCTATAACATAATATATCTTATCCAAGCACTTGAGTTCAATTGATTAATTGAACTAAAAATAATTAATTAACTAATTATATTAACAACGAATAAAATGTCATTAAATGAAATATTTACTCAAAACCTAGGATTATGGCATCTTTCAAAACTTCGTCTGAATTAAATCATTTTCCTTAACTTAGATTAATGGAATGCATGGCTAACCTAGAATCCAAATTATATATACATATCTTTCGAAATCATGCACATGTACCTTTTCAAAATTAACCCTATATGTCAATGTAAATTAATTAGAAAAAGTTCATTAAGTTCATGTTCTAACTCGGCTGGATAAAGTATTTAGATATATGTTTATCCTCAACACAAAACTATCACCTAACTCTAAAGTGAGTCAAACAAAAACTATTCAAAATGATAGTCTATTCTAAACTCCTTCTATTGAGTTCCATTTAAAGACCCAAGACATTTCAACTGGTGATCAAGCAGTGAAAAGCATTAAGTGCAAAATTGAATAAACCATGCTATTTCCATTAATACCAAGCAAGGAAAAATCAAATATTCAAACTACATAATGAAATATCCCATAATCTTAGAAAACCAAATTAGTTCATCATTGTATTTATAGTAGACATGATTAAATCAAGAGAAAAGAATATTTCTATAGCAAAATAACAAGAAAGAAATGAAGAGTAAAGAAATATCAAATCCTCATTCGATTCCTAATCTTAGATTTCTTCAATTTTTTCTCGTTTTCCTTGAAAACCTTTTTCTTTTCTCTCAAAACTTGCTGTTCATTGCCTCTCTAAACCTTTTTTCTCAACTATTGCAAAAGACCTATTCTTAGCCTTCAAAAACCCTAAAAAACTCAATTCCTGATTGGTTGAATTCTCATAATCCATGTCAGAGCGCTACAGCCTTTCTCTAGAGGTGTCGCGGCACTCCAAGCTTATAAAAATTTGTTACCCATCTTCCATCTAGCGCTATGACATTCTTCTTTAGATGGTGCAGCGCTGGATTTTCTGGTTTCTGCAAGGGTGTTAGGATGCACTCTTGGACACTGCGGCCTTGAGCTCTACAAGGCTACGATGTTACTCTTCCTTATGCTGCCTTGGTGCAAACTATTGTAGTGCTTCATCTTGCAATGTGATTTTCTCCTAGCTCGAGGCTAATCTAGGTGAACTGGTAAACATGAATGTTATAGGTCTGCCTCTCAGTTTTTCTATGGTCTAAGAATCATGTTGCTTGGATCTTTGTAGCTCGAGTTATGTCTTACTTACCATAACATGTTTAGTGAAAATTTGCACTTGGTCTTCTGTCACGACCTGGAACTTCCCTCGGGCCCCTAACAACTGCCACGATGTCCCAATTGACACTCATTCTCCGGAATGCCAACCGGAACCCCGTAAGGCTTACGTACCAGTTTCTAGCATTCCCTGTGAGTAATTCTTTCCAAACATCCCCTTTTGAGGGTTTACAATTCATTTCTGGCTTAAATAAATCAAAATATAAAATTTGACTCACAGGGGTATTTTGATCATTTTTCGACGAAAATATTAAAATCTGGTAAAAATATAGTTTATGCATCCAGAATACATAATCTGAAATCGGATTTGAAATCGGAAGTTCGAAGCCTTCTTTTTTAAGGGTTTAAAGTAACATTTTACTATTCAAAAATATTGATAAAAATATTCTATTTTCTTATAAAATAATTTTTATAGACACGCGTATAAGTAATTTTTATAGCGTGAAAGTAAAATAAATTCATACATACATTAAGTTACAAAGTCATAATGTACAATAATAATTACAATGACTAGTGGGCCCATAACTATACAAATACGACAATGGCGGTAAACCTACTATCTGTCGTGGTAAGACGATCTACGGTAGTCCTCGACAAAATCTGGTATCTACAAGCTACCACAGGCCTGAAATATTTGGACAGGAGGTGGGTGAGATTTTGCAATCCCAATGAGTAAACAAACATTATCATAAACATATAAAGGTACGTAAAATGGAGGTAAATTTAAATAGCTATTACAAACCATTTCATAAAGTTCCCTTTTTATTTCTTAAATCAAGAAATATTTATAAATCACCAAAACAATTGTTAAGGCTTATGACTTTTATTAAAATCATGGCTCAAGCCAAAACTAGTCCTCGAAGATACCTTGGCCGAGGCATCTAACCGAGTCCGCCAAGGTTGTCAAAACAGTTACACATTAAACACGTTTTAATTTTTAAAACAAGTCGTTCCTTGGCGTTGGCCGAGTTACACATTCACGTGGGAGTTCGACGTGAAGTGAACTCTAACACTACCTCGGAAGTTACCCTCCTCGCCTCTACAACCGGAGTAACTATATAATCGGGTTTACCGTGCCCCTCTAATAGGCGGTCCACAGAAACCCGCCACTGCAGTGACTAAACCCACCAATTTTAATAAAATTTCGACAGTATAATGTGACTTTTATTTATTTACCCAGCCTGCATAGTAAAAATAGCTTACATTTATTCTCAATACAATTTATAATACAGCCACATATACTCACAATCTCATAAGCCAATTTCATCAAAATGTCATTTATAACATAAGTGAAGGCCTCCAAGCTACTCAATTTTTAACTAAAATCACATATTCACATTTAAATCTATTTATTTGCATACAGCAAAATTTCTCTTTTTACAGTCATTTTCTTTGCATAAAATCCATAATTGACATTTAAAAAGAAACTCTAGATAGTTTACAATAATAATAAGTTTACTCACTGGTCATATAAATCCAATTATCTTGAAGAAAAAAACGTCCCGATCACGTTTCCTCGGGTATGACCTCCTTGCCTTTTCCGGATGTCTCACCTCCTTAATAAATTACAAAAATCACACAATTCAACACATTTGTGCTAAATCACTATATAATTGATATAAATCCTATATTAATGCATGGTATGAAATGCAAAGGCCTAAAACAGCTTAAACGCGATATTAGCCTATTTTCGATATTTTACCCGATAAATTGCTAACGCGCTCCATTTTTGCTCTAAATCGTCCCATTCTCTCTCCAACATTTTTAACCATCAAATACCAGCTTATAACCCTCTGGAATCACTAAATTCAGGTCACTTTCTTCCTTGAAAAATTCGGTTAAAATGGGACATTCACCCGGTAAATTTTATACTTTGTTTTTCTAGCACAATTAATCATTTTTCATCATTTTCCCTTCAATTCATTTGAATAAAAATCAATTCATCACCATTGGACAGCATTGAAGATTCAGCCTAGGGTGGGTATTGTGAAAATTCCATGCTTTCGAGTCCAATTTAATTTCTAAACACCTCTAACTAACCGAAACTATGGATTTAGCTAAGAATCGAAACTTGAAAAATTCAAAATCTCTCCCCTTGAATTTCGTCCAGCCCTTAGATCTATTTTGTGATCTCTCTCTTGAAGCGTGGAGAATGAAAACAAAAGCATGGGAAAGGTAGAAACCAAGCCAAAATCGAAAAATCTTACTGTTAGACACGAAAATAGGCGAAAACCGTAAATTCTTCGTCAAATTTCAAACTTTTCTTTTGGTTTTTCTCTTTTTTTCCTTTCCTCTCTATTTTTTCTCTTATTTTCTCCTTAGGGTCGTGCTTCACCTGCTGAGGGGTTTAAACGGGCTGATTTTTCATTAAAATAATATTAAATCATTAAAAGTTCCACGTGTCACTTTCCCGTGGGACCTGTTTTTAAAATTTAGTCTTTTAAACTTCAATTTTTCACCACTTGAAATACCATGATTATTCATACCAAAAATGTATAAATTCTAAGATTTTGACAAGTTTTGAGTGGTGAAAATTACGATTTTACCCTTGGGACGGTAAAATTACCGTTTTGCCCCTATGTTCCGAAAGCTGTCGAAATTGAAATTTTTCACTTCCTATCATCAAATTATACTCCAAATAGTCAATATTGATAAAAAATTTCACTCCATGGTCAATTTATTATCTTGGGTGGCAAAATGACGATTTTGCCCCTAGACATCAAAATTTTCAAATTCATCCCAAATTAACCCTCGAACTCCAAAACATCATATAAGTCATTCCTGGACTGTAAAATATTAAATTTCATCTTAAAATTCCTATTTGAACTAATTCGAGGTTAAATCAACTTAAGTGTACCATTTGGTACAATACTAGGTTTTAGCTATTCTTTGAGACTTTCCTAACATATAAACACGTTATTCATTGCATTTCTGTTATGACATGTATTTATAAGGTCGGGTTTTACATCTTCAATGCTTATGTCACAACCCGAAACTCTCATCGAGCCCGTGACAACCGCCACGAAGTTTCGATAGACATTCATTACCCGGAATACCAACCGAAACCTCGCAAGGCTTTAACTTCAGTTTTTCACTTCCTCTGTGAGCAACAATTATTAAATATCATATTTAAAGGAATAGAAACTAATTTCAAGTCAAAAACAATCAAAAAGTGATTTCGACCACACAAGGGTATTTTGGTTATTTTACTCAAAAATTTTAAAACCTGATGAAAACATGATATACAAGTGAAAAACATTCATTTCATGTTTAAACATAAGTTTAGTTATCTAAATCATCATTTTAAAGTGAAATCACAGTTCATCAAACTAAATAAAAATATTAAATAAAATATTTCATTTTCTTATAAAACAATATTTATAGAATATGCGTAAATAATTTTTGTAGCGTAAAAGCAAAATAAATTCATACATATAGTGGCATACGTAGCCAGGTATACAAAATATTCTACAATGACATGTGGGCCCTCAATATAACCAAGAATGTATAAGTCTGTAAACCTTTGCTTCCTAAAGATGCAACTCCAAAAGTATTCCTCGACGAAATCGACTGTCTACAAACTATCCTAAGCTTGAAATGGATAGGAAGAAGGGGTGAGTTTTCATAAACTCAGTGAGTAAGCAAAGTTCATCTGTAACATCTAAAGCCGAGTAAATGAATACAGGTAAAATACCACATCATAATATGATTCATAACATTAAAACTCAGTTCAATTCATATAAAACAATCGCATTTCATCAAAATAATCAATAAGGTTTATGACTCTCTTAAAAACTTGGCTCGTGCCAAAACTCGTACTCGGTGACACCTTGATCAGGGGCATCCAGCTGAGTCCACCAAGGTTGTTAAAACAACATATACGTATAAAACATAATTTGTCAAGCCCAGCCCTAAAATATCTGTCATGTCATTTGTATATTTGACATTACACTTGTATATTAAAATATCCCAGAAAGATGGATAAAAACCGATATTGTACTTAAAAGTACAAATAAGTCGATTTATAACTCAAACTAGTTAAAATATGGATTTTAAAGTGAAATTGAGAATTTTACAGTCTAGGGATAACTTAAAATGGTAATTCGGAGTTCGAGGGCTGATTTGGAGTCGATCGGGAATATTGACTGATTAGGGGCAAAATGGTCATTTTGCCACCCAAAACTTAAATTTAGTTATTTGATGAAAATTTTGACCAAGATTAATCATTTGAAATATAATATGATCATTTGAAGCATAATATGAGGTTTAGCAGTGAAAAAATTTAATTCTCGGTATTTTTGGAGCATAAGGGTAAAATGGTAATTTTGCCACCAGAGGACAAAACGAGAATTTTTAGAAAAGATTTTTACCCCATTTGATTAAGATTGATCAATTGGAGTGTAATTTGAGGTTGAAAAGTGAAAAAAAATATAATTTCGGTACATTTCGGAATGTAAGAGCAAAATCGTAATTTTACCATCTCGGGGGCAAAACGGTAATTTTGCTCCCCCAGAGCATTTTTCCAGCACATGGTCTTCACCCATCATCATTTTTGACATTTGAATAATGTGTGGTGGAGATTTAAAGCTTAAAAGATAAGAATTTAAAAAATGGGCCAATGAAAACTTGAGAAGTGTCAAGCTTTTAATGCCTTATTATTTAAATTAAAAATTAGCATAAAATCAGCCCATATCACCCCAATATTCGGCGAAAACCAGAAAAGAGAGAGAAAGACCAAAAACAAACCCTAGCCAAGGAAAAATTCAAGAAAAAGTGAGGAAAATTTAAGAAAATCAAGTGAAAAAGGTAAGGTTTTTCATTTCTCCTTATTTTCCATGGTTGAAAGCATGCTTTCATGGTGAATTCATGGCTGGTCAAAATGGGTATGGAAGAGAATGATCTTGGATTGGTTTGATTTTTAGGTATGTTAGTGAATTTAGTTAGTTTAGCATGTTAGTAAGCAAAACAACAAGAAAAAAATTGATTTTCCCTAGTGTTCTTCATTGGCCAAATTTCCCATGTTGTATGTGAGTGATGAAATGGTTTCATTTCAAGTGAAATGGGTTAGGAAATGATGAATGATGGTGAGAAAATTAAGCAATGTTAGAGTTTTAATTGATTAGTGATGAATGGTATAAAAATCTAGCAAGGAAACAACATATTTTTCATTTAACCCATTTAGGCCGAATTTTCTAGGGGGAGAATTGATGCTGAAATTTATGCTAAATTAAGGATTTAAGTGAGATTTGATGAATTATGAATATAGAAATTAAATGGGAATTTTTGGTGCAAAGATACAAAATTTACCTAATAGGGGTAAAAGCGTAATTTGTGGTCTAGGATTGATACACTGATCCACATTTACAGTAATTGAGTATTGTGGATATAATTGGACTATTAGAAATTGAAATGGGTCAAATCAGAGTTAGATTGAGGATTTTAGCAATTTAGACAGTGTGTAAGCGAGTCGATCAGACATCGTGATTAAACGACTGTTCGAACCATTTTTATTTCATTCCCATGCATCATGTAGAGCTTGAAATAGCTTATGACTATTAAACACAACTTAATTGGAATATGTGTCATGGATTATGGTTAGGTGATGAACCATTAGATATAGGTAAATGACTGTACCCGCGAACTGAAAGTAGGAGTATTTCTACTCCTAATACTGTAAGTGGACAATTTATCGTCTTAAATATCTAGAGTAATTATACTTGTTTGATGCTTTTATTGAATGGTGAGTTTGAATTATAAAATATTATGTTTTCCAAATTAAAATATCTTTTAATAAAAAAATGAGATTTATACTGGTTTTGAAATCAAATATTGTTTTGGGAAAATTGAGTATACAGAGACTGTGTTGAACTTGTGATTTTATATGTTATTGAAATTGTGGCTTATGACACTACGGTAGTATGATGGCTAAATTTTTGGGGTTAGCATGAAATATATTAACAGTTTTGGTATGGTCTCGACAGACTGGATTAAATTTTATTCGCCATATTATGCTATTAAAAATTTTATGGGTCTGGTGGCATATTAAATGGTCACTGCAGTGGTGGGGGTTTTTGTGGACTGCCTATGAGAGGGGCACGGTAACCCAATTATATACTTACCTCCGGGGGGAGATGTTGGGGAAAATATCTCTTGAGGTAAGATTTGAGTGCACCTCACGTTCGGACCACCACATGAGAGTGAGACTCAGCCAACGCCAAGGAATGGCTGTGTGTCAGATGCGAAAACATGTTTATGAGTATGGGACATTTAACAGCCTTGGCGGTTTCAGTGGGATACCTTGACGAAGGTACCCGCGAGAATGATTCTGGTAGGGGCCAAGTTTTTAAAAATTCATAAGCAGGGGCAAATTTTGATGAAAATAAATTGTTTGGTATGGATTGAAACAAACTTTGAGTTATGAATATTATTGAGATATGACGTTTTTATATTGTCTCCATCTACTCGGCTTTAGATGCTTTTGATGGTAATTGTTTACTCACTGGGATTTTATAATCTCACCCATTTTCCTATCCATTTTTTAGGCTCAGAATAGCCGTAGTTAACGGATTCGATCAAGGACCACGGTGGACTTGAATCGACAAGAATTGTAGGTTCGTAGTTCTCGATACATTTTGGTTAGTTATGGGTCCACGTGTCACTGGAATTTAAATTTCATGCTTTGGCTATTTATATTATAGTATGTAAAACTATATTTAGCTTTTACGCTGCAAAAATAATTTACTGCTGGCTTCATAAAAATTGTTTCATAAAAAAAATAGTTTATTTTATTGAATATTTTTATTACATTAAAATAGTCAAATTTGTATTTCAAACGAACGTTTTAGATTCTTAAATTTATTTTTAATCATGAAACGTGTGTTTCCACTTACATATTACATTTTTAACGGATTACAAATTTTTTTTTTTAAAAAAAGATCGAAATACCCCTGTGAAGCGAAAACCATTTTCTATTGTTTTGAATTAGAAGAAGTTTAAATTCTTTTTTAGAGGGGATGTTTGGAAATGAATACTCATAGGGTAGGTAAGAAAACTGATACGAAAGCCTTGCGAGGTTTCGGTCGGTGTTCGGGGTATGAATACCTATCGAGATTTCACGGCAGTTGTCACAGGCTCAATGGGGAGTTTCGGGTCATGACATAATTGTACATTTAAAAACATAACCGTTCCTTGGCGTTGGCTGAGTTCACTCTCACGTGGTAGTTCGGCGTGAAGTGAACTCCAAACGTCTAATTCAAGAGATACCCTCCGCGCCTCTCGTACCAAGGTAGAATATAACCGGATTTACCATGCCCCTCTTATAGGCTAGTCCACGGAAGCCCGCCCACTGCGGTAAGCTAATCAGATAACCCACCAAATCAATAAAATTTTGGCAGCATGACATGGCTAATATAATACTAACCAGCCTGTCAAGGTAAAACAAAACAATTCATATAATTCACAAAGCCACAAATCCAGCCAATCATTGCCATCACATTGTCATAAGCCACCAATTTAAACCATGTATATATATATATATATATATAATGCAAAAATATAGTCTCCACCTACTCAATTTCCAAAAATCAATTTTCATTTTTAAAACAGTTCATAAATCTCATTCATTTAACCAACACCGAAATTGTAAACATATAAATCTACATTTTAAGTTCATTATTCTTTAAAATCATAAAAACAAGTATAAACTACTTTAGATAATTAAGATGAACATCTGATTACTCACAGTAATGGGAATTTGGAGTGGTAGGAGTAGTACTCCTATTTTCATTCCTCTGGTACGGTATCTTTGCCCTTATCCGAGGGTTCACCACCTATACATAATGCACAACACGTAATTCAATATATACGTGCCAAACGGTTATAAGATTATTTTAGGCTCTATATGAATGCTTGAGATTGAATGAGAAATGTTTGGGTTGTCCCTTAAAGATAGTGTTCTACGTAGGTTCAATTATGATCGGAATGAATTTTTATTCGACCTAATTTGAACTATACACTATTGATTTAATCAAAACATCCGATTCAACTCCAAATATATTTGTTACACTTCCAAAAATCCAATACATCAAAGTATTACAATAAGCTTGATTTTTGACTAACTTCACCATTTCTGAAATTCATTCCGACTCTGAACTAACACGCAGTTTATTGTCATCACAGACCAATAAATCCATCTATATCATTAGATTTCAAATCCAAGTCCATTCATTATAATTTTCTCATTTTCCATCAAGCCATTTACTAAAAGGACTATACTTTTCGATAATCGGTTTTGATATCCAACACCATAATTCATTAATTCCTAGCTAAATCATAGGAAATATCACAAAATCCATCATCAATAAATCACATGGAAATTTTGGCCTATGAGGGTGGTTGAAGAACATGAAATTTCTTGCTTGTTTTTCATTCCACACATCACAAAACAACTAAAAACACTAAGATATCATGTAATCTAACTAAATTAATCACCAAAACTCCTCCCTCTAAATTTGGCCAGCAAGGGTTTCCTCATATAAACTTGATTTTCAGCCATGAAAAATGAAAAAGAATGCATGGGAAGGTAGATCACAAACTAAAATAAAAAAATCTTACCTTTAATCACTTGATTCCTAGAAATCCAACAATTTTCCCTTGAATTTTTCTTCTTTGGGGTTTGTTCTTTTCTTGTCCCTTTGTTCTTTGTTTTGGCCGGCCATGAAGAGTGAAATGGGAGAGTTTAAATTGAGTTTATAAAGGACATTATAAAAATATTAAAGCTTGACACTTGTCACCTTTTAATTGGTTCATGATTAAACTTAATAATTAAGCATTTCATCTCCACCACATGTAATTTCTCACTTAAAAAAAATGATGGGTGAAATTCATGAGCTTGACAAGTGTCATGGTGATGAAAAATTTTAAAAATTCCAAATACGTCCCCGTAGACACATAAAATGATCGTTTTGCCCTTATGCTCGAAAAATGTAAAAATTGAAAATTTTCACCTTTCCAATTCAAATCATGCTCCAATTAGTCAAATTTGGTAAAAATTCACGTCCAAAATTTGACAAATGACCATTTTACCCCTATATTATGAAAATTTCCGATTTGACTCCAAATCAATCCTCGAACTCCAAATCACCATATTAAGATATTCTAAGGTTCAATAAGTCTCAAATGCGTCTTCAAATTTCTATTTGAACTAGTTCGAGGCTTTAATCAACTTAATTGTACCACAAGGTACTATACCAACTTTTAACGATTTTTCAAAACATCCATATATGCAAACATGTTATCAAGTCCATGAATGACTTGGCAAATGTATGATAGAGCTGGGCTTGACAGCTTAATTCATCATCATTCAGCTTTATGCACTTGAAAACCTACAAACACAAGGACCTAATTAGCATTGACCAAAAATAAGACTTTCAACATTAAAATATACTATAATTACATGAATTAAAGTAAATTCATATGCTTTAAACTAATCAACCAAAAACATAAAAGTCATTTAAAAACTACTTAAACACAAGGATTTAGCTACATTAATACCCCAAAATATGGCTAAATAACTCTATATAGTAGACTTATCACTAACACCTCCATTGAGTTCCCTAACCCGCAATATTCTCTATATATCGAGATCGGCTTATAATTAAAACTATCTGCGTTTTGAAGACAATTTAATGATAAATTATTCCCTCTATTTACATCACCACTGCATTCATAGAACACTTTTTTTGGCATGTGTAAATTGATACCGCATGATTATGACCTTTTAATGGGAGAATCCTCCATAATTGCTCCTTGAATTGGTTCGGCCCCCACATTAGCTGCAAGATTTTTTTTTCCTTATATTTCTTTGGGCATTAATATTTTCAATGATCTAGCCACCCTTTACATCCATGCAATGGTCTTTATCTGCCAACCTGACACATGAATCCAAATCCTCTTCGACTCCATTATTAGCATTTAAATCCTTAGCTATTTTTGAGTAACCAAAACACAAACATGCTTAGCCGCAACCTTTGGTTCTTTTAAATTTTGAATAATATTTGGTTCCTTCAAATTATCCCTAGCACCATCATATTTCAATTTTAAATTATCCACGTGCATTGTACAAATTGAACTAGCCACCACTTGAGCTTTTATTTTCACCTGATCAAAATTCCTACACTTGGTTGGACCTCCATCCCCCATTGGGTTCATATAGACAACCTCCCATATAAATAATCACAATCCAATCTTTTCATCGCCAACTTCAATTTGTATTAATGTAAGGATTAAGCATGGACTTGAAATAAATTATTTTGGTTCAAACCATGACTAAAATTATTTTGGTTCAAAGTGTCTTAATCCACCTTCACAAATTCACCCCAACAATTACCAATAGCTTGAAATAGATTCAAATGCCATAGATGCAATGGAATCTCTTCAACTTTCCCCTAAATGAAAAATTCGATTTTATCATGGTTTTTGTCATATGGAACCAAATTCTCAAACCATTTCTTAAAACAATCAAAATAATATTCAATAATTACCTCCATTTCATCTTTTCTTTGAAAAGTGACTACCACACGAAGGCCTCCAGCAACCCTTACTTGAACGGTTACTCTTTTCTGGCCTAATTTTTATACCACCCCTTGAATGTTACTTCTCATTTTTACATATCCAATAGCATTCCTTTGTAACCACTCATCATTCATTATAAGGATGAAAACTTTAACTCTTTTTTGCTCAACAACCTCATTTGCCTCTTTAGGAAACAGCACTATAGGCAGATCACCTATCTCTTCTGAGAACCTTTTAAAACATCTCTCAATAAAGGCACATATCCCTTATATCGGCCAACCTCATAGGCTTTTTTCACAACAATTCTTCGACCAAATATCACCATTCCATTCTTTAAGTGGATTGCTAAATTTCATTCATTCTCAAAATGGTATCTTGCAAAGGCGTAAGTTAGATTACTATTTCGAATACCACAATGAACAAAAATATCCACTACCACACCAAACTGATCAAACACTGATTTGATACTGGTCCAAGACATACTTTTCACCAGATTGTCTACACAAATAGTATGAAAAGTTTTCTTCCACTGTACCAATTTAGACTAACCACACATCCTTGTGCCCTAAAACTGTGATTGGCAATTACCCAAAGCTACACCACCTCCTCCATGCCTACCTATAAAAAACCTCTCAACTCTCTCTTTTATTTTTTTTTTAAAAAATAATTTAAATCTTGGATTTTTAGTTATGAAAAATACTATATATTGTTCCAGATTTATTAATTCCTTCAAACTAAAAGATTTGGATGGGTTTCCTCCTTGTTTAAAGCTCACCTAAGCTAAAGATGCTGAGTTTATGGAATTAAACACATGGGTATTGGAATAGTAGAGATTTTAGTCTAGAGAATTAGTTTTAGGTGAACTCGAAAAGTTTTAAAATAGTCTAGAATAATTGTTATGCGATTCCTAGACTAAATACTAATTGCAATAATTTTTGGATGTTTAAAAACAGTTGAAACTCCAAGGAATTCATTAGAGTAGAGTTTTTCTTGTTGATAAATATTGACTTTTTGAGGTGAATGGGTACACCTCTCAAAATATTTTATACGGTAAAGTTGAGCATGATTTATCAATTTGGATGTTTTGCATGATTTGAATGCTATGTTGGTTTCTATAAATCACATTCTATGAAAAATCATGTTTTTAAGAAAGTTTTCAATTTACTATGTAGTAAATGTTTTTACTAAATACTAGTTTTCAACAAGAGGAAACAAGCCCTTTCAAATGATTTCATTCAAATACTCTTCAATTGGATGTATGTTGCACAACTGATGCATGGTTAAAAAAAGCTTGGGTAGATGAATAAATACTCACCCAATTATGTGTGAATACAAAATATTAGAAAATCACCCTAACCTACGTGCTATTATGGGTGGAATAAGATACCTCTATGAAACGGTGAATGTGGATGGTAAAATATCCATAAATATAAATTATGAAAGTGGATGAGTAAATTTCCACCACTTGATGGTTGTAAGTGAATGTAATAATACCCACTGATGAAATTGTGCTATGGATGGAAAGGATAGAATGTGATTACTACAAATTATAATTGTTGAATGCTATATGATGATAATATTTTAAGTATGTATAAATTTGCCATGTGTGCATAAGGGTCAGATGCGGGGCGTCATACCACATATGAACAAGGGCCAAATGTGGGACATTATACCACACATGGTAAAAGCCAAATGTAGGGTGTTATACTACATAAATACCTAGGCCAGATGTAGGGCTTTATACCACACATGATGAAAAGGCCTAAAGTGGGGTGCTATCCCACATACTTTAGAATTGTGATATCAAGGCAAACATGCCAATGTTATTGTGGTGATATCTGTGCCATTATTTTGTTGTTCAAAATGTTCATTTAGTAATGATGATGAATTAAGTTATCAATTGATTGTTCATCTGTCGAAAGGTTGATGTTGAGCTATCACATGGAAAACTTGCATAGTGCTTTCTAAGTCCTCGAATGAGAGGTAATACCCAAGTTATGGGCTATAAAAGGATTGATCCCACTACCAATGATAAAGGTACCAATATCCTTGATACGAACTCTCTCATTTTCTCTTTGTAAATGATTTGTAAATGGAAATATAAATGCTTATTAACTCCTTTATAAATATTGAATTTCAAATGCATTTATAGAAAATGTTGAAATGTGATGATTGAATGTTTGAAAAGCCTATACAAACGTTTATGAAGATCATTTTTTTTTTGCAAAGTATGATTTATTATAAAAACTCTTCCTTTTGTCCTGTCCTCTTCCCTATATCCATTCATAGAGTCTTTGTGATTCATCTATTATTTTCCTTTATTTTATTTCATAGATCAGTAGCTTGCTTGGCTAGATGACTTGTGGAGTAATAGCCTAGTTCATCCGTGGTAGGTGTGGTAGTGTCTTCTTTCCAACCTTTTAATGTTGTTACACTCCACAGTGTGTCAAGTCCAATCTTTTAACTATTATATTGATAACAAACTTAGTTGTGTAAATAAATATTGATATACCTTGTTATATTTTCGAATGTTATATTGAGCCTCGGATATGGGTGCAAATTAATGATAAGACTATGGTGAATGAACCATAGTAATATAGACACGGGATGCGTGTCAAACCATAGTTGTTATAATATTGTGAATATTTATATGAAATGTGATGAAAACCACACTTTACATGGAGAAGTTCTATAATGTAGTGGTATTGATGAATTATTTGCATATCCTTAATTATGAATGGAAATGTATATGAATGCGATGGATGACTCGCCCATGCATTATTGGTTTAGGCTTGCTTGGGTTTAGTGGGTTGTACCCACATAGGTTCTTGTGCCGATCATGATCCCTGTAGTAAATAGGATGTGAAAAAGTTAGCATCAGAGCTCTAAGTTACAAAAATCCTAAGATTTCCTTGGCCGTGTCACGAAAAGTCGAGGTTGTATGTGAGGGTCTTGTCTTTGTTTTGAGTATTTGAGCACAAATCAAAAACAAGGGACTAGTGTATGGTTCCTTATTTGTCTTCCAAGTTTAGTTCTAATTTATTAATGTCACCTTGTCATACATGTGTAGATATCAAGACCCTTGTGTATGCTTTTATCTAGGTGTGATCATGTGACCTAGGACTCAAGAAGTTTCTAAAGATGTGGTAGAGCAAGAAACTCCCGTAGATGTTATAACTAGACTACAGACACCCATTGTTAGGGGTCGCGGCAAATGCGATAGAGTAGTAAGTTTAGTGAGGGTTGAGACACCTAATGATGATCATACGAAAGATCAGGCTCCTAAGATTGAGACAAAACAGCTAGTTAAAGGTGTGACCCTTAAGTAGTTAGTGGCTAGTATGTATGACATAAGTCATTCTATGATAGTCATTGCCCAAGAAATGTTAAGATAGAGACATCAAAGTGAGGGATCGCCTATGGTACAGGCATCCCCTAATTTACAGAGTTAAGGTGACCACCAATAGTTTGGGACAATTTTGGTTGTATTTGAGGTTCAACTATTGGAGTTTATAAAGTTAAAACCTCTTTCATTCTCTGGATCGGATGCATCACAAGATGCTTAGGAGATTTTGGAGGATATAAAGATGATATGTAATGCTTTGAGTTGCTTTTGCACCAGGTTAGTAAAGTTCGTCGCCATCAAACTAGGCAAGGTCGCCCAACAATGGTATGATTTACTGCATAGAGATCAGGTAGTAGATGTTGTTCCGATGACATGGGAGGAGTTCAATATAGCTTTCTTAGAGCATTTTCTATTGTCTAATGTGTGAAAGGTCAAGCCACGTGAGTTTGAGACTTTGAAATAAACACTAGGAATGATTGTGGCTGAGTACAATTTACGTTTTATTGAGTTAGGAAGATATATGCCATACATGAGTAACTTGACAATTATTGAAAAGATGTAGACTAAGACTATTAGCTTGAAAATGAGTATAGTTTTGATTATGACAAAATGATTCAAATTTGCATTTGTTTTACTAGAGTGATATTTGACAAGTTCTTGAAATGATTAACTTTCATACATTTGTTCTTATATGATTACAAGGTTGATTGTTTTGGTTAGGTGAATTCTTGAAGTTATTAAACTTTTGCACACCCACTTCATAAATATTACAAGCTTGCATGATTTAGTTGTATTAGTACTTTCAATATCTCTAATGTTCACTCTTGAGATGTCTAAGTTGCAAGCTAGGTGCACAAATGAGAAGTTCATTGATCTTTACAACATCAAGCTTATTTCAAGCCAAAAAAACTCATTTTTAACTCAACATTTGATCATAATGAAAATATGGCCAAAATTACATGCTGAATTTGAGAAGGAATTAAAGATCCAAAGGCAAGAATTGACCCTAGAACAAGCATAGTTGATCCTATGGCAAAATGATTAAAGAACCATAAAGACATGAAGGCATAGTCAATCCCATAAAATTCCATAGTTGACCCTATGGCACATTAAATGAAAAATCATGAAGATATGAAGCCATAGTCAACCCTGACGAAGTTATAGTAAACCTTAAGACAAAATACATGCAAAAAATCAAGGATTTGAAAAGCCATAATCGACCCTCAAGCCCTTATAGTCAACTATACAAAGCCAGACTTCAAAAATACTAGCTTTCTAGAAGTGTATCAACTAGAAAACTTCCATGCTCGACTATAGATGATCATTAGACATGAAATTCAAAAGGAAAATGGCTAGTTCTTGCCTCAATCATCTCTAATGGCTCTAAGACTTCTCTAACTATAAAAATGACCATTTGGAAGCATTTCAAAGTGAGGTAAAAGAAAGAAAAAGGGCCAAACTCTTGAAGATCATGGTCTTGAAAAGAAAAGAGACATAGCTAAGCCAAAGCAAGCCTACTTGAGCTAAAACCTTCTTTGTGCTTACACTGCAATCTTTATATCCATTGTCAGGCATTCTTTCTCCATTTTACTAAGCTAGCAAAATCCACTTTTTATAGGCATTCTTATTGTTCTTTGTAAAGGTTCTAACTTAGCCTTGAAAAGTTAGTGTATGGGTTATGTTTGCTCTTAGTCAAAGGCATTGTATTGGTTGTGCTTGATCTCGGTAAAAACCATTGTAAGGGTTATCGTTTGATCCCATTAAAAGTAAGTGTAAGAGTTATCGCTTGATCTCACGAAAAAGCTGATGTAAAGGTTATCGTTTAATCTTATTAAAAAGCAAGAATTCTTTTAATGGATTGAAAATTCCTTGGTGAGACAAAGGAGTGGATGTAGGCATTGGAGAAAATTGAACCATTTTAAAATCCTTATGTCTTGATTTACTTTTGTGCATTGTGATTTATTTTTGAAAACTTATTGTAGAGAAATCATTTAATATGTTTTTTACGCAAGTAGGAAATTTATTTTGAAAATGGTTTGATTTTTACTTACTGTCTTCATTCTTATTGTTGATTTGTTTTGCTACATTTCATCTCAAAAAAATCTATTTTATAAATTGCTTGTATTTTTCATCTTCATTTTATATTGATTTGCTTGTTTCTTAAATATTTTTTAACTTTCACTACTTGTCTATCTTTTGTTGAAAAGATTTCTTGAAATATTCTTCTTAAGTTAAACTTGCTTAATCTACATTTGAAAAATGTCTTAAGCATTTCAAAATGATAATTTGCCTATGGTTGATTGAATAGACTTGCTTAAGATTTTCATATTCATCAAAATCCTCTTTGAAACTTCTCTCATAAGTTTTAAAAATGAGTCACTAGTCAAGGATTAACTATAGGTTCTCTGCAGTCAACTATAACTTCTTGTTCATCAATTTTCAAGATTTTTTTTAAATCGAATTCACCCTCTCTTAGACATTCTTGGCACATGATTCATTAAGCTAACATTTCTAACACAAAGGTTCTAGATGGATTAATACACCCACTGTTAAGGGTTGTAGCATCACCTGAGTTCACTAGCGTTCACTAGCTACTCTGAAGTAGTGAACTACGTTCAAAGACTAGAGCTTAAGAATCTAAAGGATCGAACATATCAACTTAGGTCTAAGAGGGCCAATACTAAAAACCATGAATTCTAGAGGTAGTGGAGGATTTTCTTCCATAGGCCAACCTAGAGATACACAATCTTTTGGTTAGGGGAATAGTTCTAGGGGTGGTGATATCAAACGTGATAAAAGAGATGGTAAACCACCCAAGCATCAAATTTCAAGGCGTGATTACCAGTCTATTCCACAATGTTCCATTTGTGGTAAAAGGCATTAAGGACAATATCAAATGGAGACATCTTGTTACTTATATGGGTTGCCCAGTCATATGAAAAAAGATTGTTTGAATGACTGGCAACCGTAGAGAGCTACTTGGGAATTTGCTCAGCTAGCTTTAAAGTCCCCATCCATTGTAGCTCAGCCAATTAAGGAGGTTGATGAAGCTAAAGGTAGAGGCACTAGTAACGTCGCTCAAGGTAAAGCATCAAGATCGAGAACTCAAGGTATAACTGGTTGAGGATAAGATCAAGTTTAGTCATTGACCCCACATGATGCACAAGCATCCAATGTAATTGTCATAGGTATTCTATCCATTTGTTCTATTAATACATGTTTGTTACATAAACTTGGCGCTACACACTCTTTTGTATCTCCATACTTTGCATTTAGATTGGGTACAGAGAGCTCTAAAAAGAAGCATGATTTGATAGTTACCACACTTTTGAGAGAAGGGTTTGTGGCAAGATATGAGTATAAAGCTTTAGTGGCCTGAGTTAAGAAAACGGAGAACCAAGCCAATTTAATATTGATAGACATGTTAGAGTTTGATGTGATTCTTAGGATGGATTGGTTATCTCCCAACTACGTTACTGTGGATTGTCACCATAAGAAGGTTAGGTTTAACAACCTTAGAGAATCATCCATATATATTCAAGGAGATCGTAATATAGCCTCAAGTAGCATGATATCAACCATGACTACTAGTAAATTCATGAGACATGGATGCCAAGGATTTTTGGTAGTAGTCTTGGATACTCAAGTGGATATGGGTAATGTGGCAAATGTGCCAATTGTGGGAGATTATGTTGATGTGTTTTCAAAGTAGTTACCTAAATTACTTCTAGAAAGGGAATTAGAGTTTTGTATAGATTTAGTGCATGACACCAATTACTAGATGGCAACAGCTGAGCTCAATTAGCTTAAAGATCAGTTGAAGGATTTGTTAAACAAGGGTTTCATACGCCTTAGTGTCTTACCATGGGGTGCACTAGTATTGTGTATGAAGAAAAAAGATGGTTCGATGAGACTTTGTATCAACTATAAGCAATCGAACAAAGTGACCAGTAAGAATTAGTATCCTCTCCCATGTATAGATTATTTTTTTGATCAGTTGCAATAGGCCAAATTTTTCTCTAAGATTGATATACGATCAAGTTACCACCAATTGAGGATTAAAGGTGAAGACATACCCGAGACTGTTTTTCGCACAAGGTATGGTCATTATGAGTTTTTAGTTATGTCGTTTGGTTTGACGAATCTCGTTACAGCTTTTGTGGATATGATGAACAGGGTGTTTAGACCATATTTGGATAAGTTTGTTGTAATGTTCATTGATGATATATTTGTATATTGGAATAGTTGAAAGGAACACAAACAGCATTTGAAGATTATGCTATAGACTTTTGAAGGAGCACAAAGTGTACGCCAAATTCTCCAAATGTGAATTTTGGTTGAATTGTGTTAGCTTTTTAGGCCACATAGTGTCTAAGGATGGTGTGAAAGTGAACCTAAAGAAGATTGAGGTCGTAAGGAATGCCCAAGGCTACTTCAGTTATTGAGATATAGAGTTTCTTAGGCTTTGCTAGATATTATAAGGGATTTATTAAGGATTTTTCCAAGATAGATGCTCGAATGACTAAGTTGACACAGAAGGGTGTCAAGTTTATATGGACAGATGCATGTGAGGAAAACTTTGGAAAGCTCAAAACTTGTATTACCACGACTCTAATATTGAGTTTGCCTAGTGGTATAGAGAGTTATACAATTTATTAGGATGCATCACAAGAAAGACAAAGATGTGTGTTGATACAACATGGTAATGTGATTGTATACACATCTAGACAACTTAAAAGACATGAGCAGGATTACCACACACATGATTTGGAGATGGCAACGATAGTATTTGCCTTAAAAATTTAGAGGCATTATCTATATGGTGAAACTTATGAGATCAACATAAACCATAAAAGTCTCAAGTAAATCTTTAAGCATAAAGATCTCAACCTTAGGCAATGACAATGGATGGAGTTGCTTAAGGATTATGACCGTACCATATTATATCATCTCGATAAAGCCAATTTGGTGGCAAATGCTTTGAGTCGAAAATATATAGGGAGTTTAGCCCACATCTTAGTTGAAAAGAGTTCATTAGTACAATGTATGCACGAGTTAAGTGATATAAGAATTCAATTTGAGGTTGATGATACTGAGGCTTTGTTAGCCTATTTTAGAGTGAGATCGATGTTTTTAAATATCATTAAAAAAGGCAAAGACAAGAATGATTTTGTAACAAAGGCTTCAGAGGATCCTTAAAAGAGGAAAGGGCAAATGTTCACTAGAGGTATTGACGAATTACTCAAATATGGGTCTAGAGTGTATGTGTCGGATATTAATGATTTGAGGTGAAAGGTTCTACAAGAAGTCCACGTGGCAACATATGTTGTTCATTCAAGCACCACTTAAATGTACGATGACCTGATAAAGATGTACTAATATGAAGGCTTTAAAAAGGATGTGGCCGAGTATGTGACCGAGTGTCTAATGTGCTAATAGGTTAAGGCAGAGCATAAGAGGCTTGCCAGGTTATTAAAAGCTTTACCTGTTCCCGAGTGGAAATGAGAGCATATTTTTATGCATTTCGTAACTAGACTACCCGTACAAGTAAAGGGTACAATTTTATTTGTGTGATTGCCGATAGGCTGACTAAGTTCGTCTATTTCTTACTTGTAAGGACCATTTATGGAACGGCACAATATGGTAGATTGTATACTAATGTGATAGTGCGATTGTACGAAGTCTCAAACACTATAAAGTTGGATAAAGGCACATAGTTTACTAGCCAATTTTGGGGAAAAGTTTTGGAAACTTTGAGGACTATGTTAAATTTTAATACTGTCTTCCACCCACAAATTGATGGATAGTCTAAGAGGACCATCCAAATGCTAGAGGATATGTTAAGGGCTTGTGTCATGGACTTTGGACTCGTTTGGGATCAACACTTGCCATTGGTTGAGCTTGCCTACAATAACAGTTTTTAGTCTTGTATTCAAATGGCGTTTTATGAGGTTTTATACAAGTGGAGATGTAGATCACCCATTTGTTGGTTTGAGGTCGATGAGCGGAAGTTACTTGAATTGGAGATAGTTCAAGAGACCATCAACAAGATTCACTTAATTAGAGAACAGATGTTAACAGCACAAAGTTCGCAAAAGTCATATGTCAACCATAGACATTAAGAGTTAGAATTTGAGATTAGTGACCATGTGTTCTTAAAGGTCTCACTAACCAAAGGCATTATGAGGTTTGGCAAAAGGAGCAAGTTAAGCCCATGGTATATTAGACCATTCAAGATTCTTGAGAAGGTTGGTACGGTAGCTTATTGATTAGCACTTCAGTCGAATCTCGTTGACATTCATCCCATGTTTCATGTTTTTGTACTACAGAAGTACCAATTGGATCGATCTCACTTGATTCAACATAAGTCCCTAAAACTAGGAGACAATTTAAGCTATGAAGAGGTGCTAATATCTATTTTAAATAAACAAGTGAAGAAATTACACTCCAAAAAGGTAGCCTTGGTCAAGGTACAATAGTGCAATCATCAAGCGAAAAGATAATTTGGGAAACTGAGAATGATATGCGAGCGTGATATCCTCATTTGTTCAATGAAGATTAGTACGTTATTTAAATTCAAGGATAATTTTTTTTATGGGGGAAGAATATGAAACCTCCAACTTTTGCTGGATAAATCTTTAAATGAGCCCAGGGCCGGAGCTAGCCAAATTTTATTGCGGGGGCCAAACACTATTGAATAAGAGTTAAAAATTTTAAAAAACTAATATGTTAAATTCAATTAACAATAAAAATATTGATTATAGAAATATGAAATTAAATATAAAACTATAATTTGTAAAATATAAATAGTTAAAAATGATATATAAGATTAATAGTTTCTTCCTATATAATCAGAATTATTTAAATACTATAGATTCAAGATAATTCCAATTCAATTAAATATAAAACGTAAAACATATAAAAAAAATATACTCAAGTTAATTTTCTCTTATATAATCAGGATTAATAAAAAAATGATACATTAATAAAATTTTAAGTAACATTGTAACACTACAACTTATATTTGAGAATTATATAATATTTTATTAATTTTTAAAGATTAAAATCATATAAAATAAAATTTACGTAGTATAAAAAAGAAGAACATGACAAGTAGAAGGTAGGTGCCACATATTATATAACGAAAAAAAAACAAATATATGGTTAATGGTTTGTAGATATTTAAAAAAATTTATAAAAACTTATAACATATGAATAAATAGAATAGAAATAAAAAAATAAATAAAATAATAATAATAATAATATAAATTAAAAAAATTTAAAATTGTGAGAGATATGTAAAATTATTTTAGTTTTTTATTTATATTAATTATTAAATAAAAAATTATTTTGAAAAGGTCATTAATAGAATATATAAAAAAATTTAAAAATTTTTATATGTTATGAAAATATTTTTAAAAGTTTTGAGGGGGCCATGGCCCCCCCCATCACATAAAGAGGCTCCGCCCCTGGATAAGCCTTGGAAATCTATCATACTTGATTTCATTTATTGGTTACAATGCTTTCCACATATTTATCCTTTGTGGCTGTCACTATTGAAGCAAAAATCTTTTTAAGTTTGGAAAGTGTCAAAATATATAATTTTTATAAAACAATCAATTGAAAATAAAAAAAAAGCAATAATGATCCTTTAATATTTAAATAACCAAAAACAATTTTTTCATAATTTTTAAAATACATTTATTATGGTAAACAAAAGCTACAAATTTAATTTTAGTCAAACTTTTTCGATTTTGCTCTTAAAACCAAAATTTAGATTTTGATTTTTTTAATTTGATTTTTTGGATATATTCATTAAATTCAAATTAATGGTGTTTGTTTATTTACATTAAATATCTCAAGTAAATATACAGTAAAAAATAAAAATAAGAATATTTACCTAAATGGTATTAAATGTTAATAGGTTTAAGGCCTGTTAAAAACACCAAAAGTGCATTCTAAATAAAATCCATCGATAGATTAAATCTAGAAAGTTTTTAAAAAGAATGAAAAAATATCTATTTATAGATGGACACATTTATTAATAGATAACAATTTGAGAGCTTTTTAAAAAGACCCTAAAGCTCATTTATCGATATACAACTCCATTTATCAATAAATTACATTGTGATCAAAAAAACAAAAAAGCTAAAAATGTATTTTCACCTCTCAAACTATAAATATATCACATTCTCCGAGGGTTTATGACTCTCAACTGATTTTGAAGGGTATTTGCTCAACTTTAATGCTCTCTCAACCCATTTTCTACCCAAGTTACCATTTTTAGAAGATTTGAAGTTGATTTTGAGTTTTAAAAGCAAATGTGACATTTTCACTCTTGAATCTTTAAATCTTGAATTTTTAATTCTAAAAAAATACTATTTGTTGCTCCAAATTTATTGATTTCTTCAAACTAAAAAATTTGAATAGATTTCCTCCGTATATAAAACTCACAAAAGGTAAAGATGCTAAGTTTATGGATTTAAATACATGGGTATTGGAAGAGAAAAAAGTTAATATAAAAAATGAGTTTTAGGTGAACACAAATGGTTTCAAAATAGCCTAGAATAATTGTTATGCAATTCCTAAACCAAGTATTAATTGCAATGATTACAAGATATTTAAGAACGATTGAACCTCCAAATAATTCTCTAGAGTAAGGCTTTGCTTGTTGATAGAGATTTGACTTTTTGAGATGAGTGAATAAGCCTTTTAAAATACTTTATACAGTAAAGTTGAAAATGATTTATTGATTTGAATGCTTTGCATGATTTGAATGCTATATTGATTTTCATAAATCACATTGTATGAGAAATAATGTTTTCCAAAAAATTTTCAATCTATTATGTAATAAATATCTCTACTACATACTAATTTTTCTACTACATATTAATTTTTCAACAAGAAAGACTTAACCCTTTCAAATGATTTTATTCAAATACTGTTCACTCAAATGTGTGTTGCACAATTGGTGTGTGGTTTGATAAAAGCCTAAATAAATGAATAATTACCCACCTAATTATGTGTGAATACAAAATATTAGAAAATCACCCCAACCTACATGCTTGGGTG
Source organism: Theobroma grandiflorum (assembly GCA_036013995.1). NCBI lineage: Eukaryota > Viridiplantae > Streptophyta > Magnoliopsida > Malvales > Malvaceae > Theobroma > Theobroma grandiflorum. The sequence goes on from CP142126.1 coordinate 16,787,092, forward strand.
AGTGAAATAATATACCCCCACGATGAAATGAATGCAGATGGTAAAATACCCCCAAATATAAATTATTAGAGTAGATGAATAAATCTCCACCACTTGGCATTTATAGGTGGATGTAATAATACCCAATAATAAAATTGTTCCATGGATAAAAAAGATAGAATGTGATTACTATAAATGCTATAAATTCTAATTGTTGAATGTTATGTCGATAATGTTTTTAAGTATGTATGAATTTGCCATGTGTGCATCAGGGCCTGATAAGTCAGTCATATTTGTGCACTTAAAAAACATAGCCAACTATGATAAGTCAGTCATATATGTGCGATTAAGTTCTCAGATTCTCCAAAAATGGAAGCATATATCTCAACCATATCTCCATTCAAACTTTCCTTCTCCATAAACCCCAAAGGATTCCAGGATCATAGCCAGTAATGCACAGATCATCTTCAGTATCATCTGAAAGACAGATGTTTAGATAAGCACAGTAAAGTCTGCAAAATTTCGAACGAAGCATATTATCCAACGAAAGCATTTCAGAAACATAAATACATACATACTGAACAATTCCAATCTTTACAGCATGATAGAACTTGGGACCAAGATACCAATCGTTCAGGAGGCAATTTAATGGAAAAGGATGTTCTACAACTCCATATGCATATGCCTCTTCTAGAAGAAGGGTTCTGGAAGTGATTAACGTCTGACTTTCCATGAATTCAATTGTACGTTCCTCCCCAACTACAAACACCATTCTTCAAGCAAGATCAAATTAGTGAAAAAGAGTAGACACTAATGCATAGTTTTGTCTTCTGAAAATGGTATTCATAGGACATGTAAATAGAAAAAAAGGGTGGATACAACATGGAAAAACCTTATCCCCATCAGGAGTCAGGACATCCCAATTGTTATCACTCAAGACTCCATGCCAGAGACTGCAACACTTATTTATCACCCCATTAAGCAAAGCCAAGGAATAGGAACTAAAAAGTCTATTTGTTGCTTGTCATATGTCCCTAAGCACACATCAGGCTAGTGTATATGAAAAAAAGAATTCTCTGTATGAGAGCATAATTATTCAGACATAAGAATTTCTTTATGTCAGATCCCTACCAAGTAATATTTCAAAAAAAAGATCCCTACCAAGTAGAGTTCTTAGCAAAGTAAAAATTAGAAACACATACTATTAATAATAATACTAAATCATCAAACTACCTATTCTCAGTTTTAACTTTTCTGGCAATAGCTTTCCCTTCATGATGAAGAGATGTAAATGAATTACCAGATGAACTACAGTGATAAATACAATAGATAAGCCTGAACAGGCAGACTCAGATATTTCTCGCTAACAATTAAAACAAATGCCAAACCACAAACAGCCTGCATAAGCATGCAACTGCTTCAATCAAATAGTGAAAAGTCCCTCAATCAGTTCATTAAACCCAAAAGAAGCTTTTAGGATTTTCAAGTCTGACTTGTGATGACAGCCCCCTAAATGCAGTGGCCACCTAATTCAAAGGTTTCCAGGGGCAGGAGGGTATATTTATTGACTGAGAACATCTCACCAGACTCAACTTAAAAATGGCTTAAAAGACATCTATATGGTCCCAAATTCCCTATCTTTAATCACACCATCATCAAGCCCTCTGAACACCATCGAGGCTCATCATGATTGTTTAACTCTTCAGATATGTGGTCCTTATAGGTTTCTTTGCACAGTTTATTCATAACCAAAAATGAGAAAACATAAAAGACAAAACAAAAAAGGACAAATCACACATACCTACACAAAAAGGAAATAGAAAAAAGATATTGAAGATCTGAAAGATACGTTATGAAAAGCAATCTATTCTAACACATTCAAGACATAACAACTGTTAGTAGATCAATGAGCAAAGAAACATTCAGTCTTCTTAGCATACCTAAACAAGCTATCAAATCTCTCAGAGCAGTACAACGCAAAAGCTTCATAATAGTCCCGAATTACTTCACAATTGCAAGCGGCATCTGCATCCAACAGTGATAGAAACTGTTTCAAAAAAATTTTTAAAAATCCAGAATACACAGTTTAGTCCATAAAAAGTTAAATATATCTGAAACAATATGTACAATTTAATTAAAAAAATTCAATAGAAAATCAGATGCCAAGATACCAATGTTTTATAGAATATTGTATAATACCACCAAGTACTGCTGCTAGAATGGAAAAACTTTTAAATCTAACAACAAAGCAAGCTGTGAAGTCAGAACCATATATGTAATAACACAAGCCAAAAATTAGTAGATGAATGGCAAGAGAATCTGGCCTGTCCCAACGTTAAAGTACAACAAAAAGTCAAGTGCCTTAAAAAATGACTGTGCAAAACTTGCAAGCAAAAAGATCCTTGCAAATGCAATCAAATACATATTTCCATTAATAAATAGTAAACCATCACCATAAAAAAATATTAATATGCGATGCCAAAACGGGTAGAGATGAGGGAAGAAACATAAATAATTAATACACCCACCGATTCCAGTGCATAGACAGGAACCAACGGAATGAGTCCAATCAAAAACTTCTGCTCCTGAAATTAAAATAGGAAAGGCACCTCTTGAAAACATAGAGCATAATAATAATGCGTAACATAAAGTAAAAAATAAAAAAAAAAGTTCGAAAAATGGAAAGGAAGATTATAATATAACTCCGGTTGATTATAAGCAGCTAAATGCTCAAAGATGAGGTACATAGAGTCGAGAAGAGCAACCAACAGAACCCAATATTTATTTCTTTTGAGTGGGATTTCTAGTCAACCAACAGCTATATGATAAGCAGCAAGAATTAAATCAACCCATATTTCAATTAAGAAAAAAAATATTTGAAAGGGAGGAACCATCAGAAACCAAAAGTTATCCCCAGAAGCAGAAAGCTTTACGGTCCGCATCATGGTTCAATCTTCTCGTTAAAGAAGATCACATCACTTGGTTCCTTTTTTTCTGTTTTTGAAGGTTTTCAATTGAAAACTCAAGGGGAAAAAAGGGTTTAAAAATATGAATCAAATACTGGAAGAGTAATAAAAAAATTTCTTATTTTTCAAAAAAAAAAAAGAAGCTAATAAGAGAGAAAATGGACAACGAGCTCAGAAAATATGGGTATGGAGAAATTATCAGCACGTATTAGAATCAGCGTGGTGCATGACTTTCTCTAATTTCTCATCATTGCCCAATATTATAGCATCAAAATAAACATTAAAACTTTAAAGAAGAAGATAGAAAACCAACAACAAGAATGACTAACAGATAAAAGATGCAGCCTTCACTGAGCTAAGACCACATCAAATAACAATGAGAGCCGGCGTCTACTCTTGGTTTGACATTTATAAAGAAAACTCGAAACCCTAATTTCGCTGTCATTTTTCCAATCATCACAATTTTGCCCTCCATGCCTTTACTATTTTCCATTTATGACCCTTTATTGGACTTACAGCACGTTTGCTTCGTGCTAAAATAGTTATTCTGTTATAATAAAATAAAAATAAAATAAAATAATTATTATTTTATTTGGTATAGTGAATGGAATAAAGTAAAAATTATTATTATGATTTATTATAGCGTTTGATTGGTAAAAATAATATTGGAATAAGAAAATAATAAGTGATTAAATAATAAAAATAACTTGATTATATTAATATTTATTTTAATAAAAATAAAATTATCTTTATTATAATTTAAATACATATTTATCTTAAAAGATAATTATCTATCATAATTATATTTTATCCCAAATGCTAAAAATAATTGTAATTTACTCACATATTTTTATAAATGGATAATTATTCTAAAATTTAATTTAATTACATTATATTTTATCCATCATAATCAATTAAATTTTTTGTATAGATGTTTATTTTTAGTCAATTCTTCAGATATTATGAATCATTTTCAAAATATTCCATAGACAAAATATTGGAGCAGAAATATTTGAGAAAAAAAAGTAAAAATAGAAAATCATGTTTTTTGATATATTAAATAAAAAATCATATGTTTAAAATTAGAAAGATAGTCTTCCATTTTTTTCTTAAAAAAATGGTAAGTTATGTCTTTTGATATATTAAATAGAAAATCATATTACCTTTCAAAAAACAAAAAAGGAAAATCATTTTTTTGAACTAAGCATCTGTTTCTGAGAAAACATAAATGCCAAAAAGAAAAATAACATGTCTTTCAATTTTGATAAACATTCCATCTCTGGCAACAAAATGACAATTTACAAACATAACTATTGCATATTAGCATGAAAAAGCAATAGATAATGAAAGAGCATTATCATACTATAAATGCTTTTTATCTGAGAATATTATTACATATAATGAAAAGCCAAGGTCTAGTTTACAAAAATACATTGACCTCAAAAGTAATGGATGAATATTCATCATATTATACTAACTTACAACATACATAAAACCAATAAAGTAGCTACAATAACATCATCATTATACAACCAGCAACACAATAATCAACTCAAAAAGTGTTCAAACTTGTTAATGAATCTCATAATTAGTATCAACATCAACCACAAGTGCTAAAAGTTACAATATTAGGAACTTACCTTTACAAAAAGTTTCAAAGTCATCCAACCTCAACGGTCTGCAAGAAATGTCCTCAACCATTCAAGTTTCAGTCAGGATCAATATTGAAAAACAGAAACATAAGAGTTGGAGATTCATGAAGTTTAATTGAAGTAAGAACCCTTTCCCTCATTGTCAATCCCTCTACTTAACTTAAAATCCTATCCAACTCTTGAGCCTTTTACAGGGTCGGCCGTTGGGTGAAGCCACCCAAGCAAGGGCTTTAGGCCACAAATTTGGGGAGGTCCCAATTTTAAAGAAGATTTATAATTTTATAATAATTATAATATAATTAATTATATTAAAAATATATAAAAGTTAAAAAATATATAAAAATAAAAAATAATTAATAAAATTATTTGTTCTTTCACTTTTTTAATTATGTGTCTAATAAATCTTAATTTTTTGTTACTTTCTTATTTCTAGAATGCTATTAATTTTCAACTATATTCTCTTATTTTCAATAAACTAACAATCATATGTATTTAATCATCTCCAACAACTATTTTCTTCTCACTTATTTCTCTTATTTCTAATCAATGCATTTAATGATTTCCAACAACTATTTTTTTCCTATATATAAAAGCAATTATGTTTTTTCAATGTATAATATCTACTTTTGAAATCTTCCTTTCTTATTTGCTCTTTTTTCCTTCAACTTCAATTTTTCTCCAAAGAATACACAAGAAGCATATTCTTTTATAATTTTCATAAAGCTATGAGCTTCATTTACGGTTTGCAATAAGCATTCAACAATTAGGTTGTGAGACCCTGTCTAAGTTGTTAGAAAACTGGTATTGTACCTAATGGTACAATTAAGTTAAATCGAGCTTCAAATTAGTTTAATAGAAACTCTAAGGGGAATTTCAAAATTCTGAGACCCACAGAATAGGTCAGAATGGTGATTTGGAGTTCAAGGTCCACTCTGGAGTCAATTGGAAAAATTGACCGGTTAAAGACAAAACGGTCATTTTCTCATTTGTTGATTTATGGAGATTTTTAACCAAGATTTGATCACATTGGGCCAAATATAATTATGTGACATATAGTTATGATTTTTGGAGTATAAAATGATGTTTAGCAGTGTAAAATGGTGATTTTCGGTGTTTTTGGAGCACAAGGGTAAAATAGTAATTTTGCCACCGGACTGCTAAACGTGAATTTTTTTAAAACGATTTTGTTCCAATTGGGTAATATTGATTTATATTAGTGTTATTTGAGGTTGGACAGTGAAAATAATGAAATTCCGGGACATTTTGGAGTATAGGGGCAAAATCGTAATTTTACCATCTCGGGGGCATTTCGGTAATTTTTCACTACCAGAATAAATTTTTCCAGCCATGGTCAACCTTGGATCAGATGTTGACTTGATGAATCAAGTGGTGGAGATCAAATGGGAGAAAAAGTCAAAAAAGTCAAAAAAGGGGCCAATCACATGGTGCCACGTGGCAACCTTGTTTATTTTATTATTTAAGCCATAAAAATCAGCATTTAAACCCTCATTTCTCTCTCAAAGTCGGCACCCACCAGAATTGAAGGAAAAACAAGAAGAACAAAAGAGAAAAACACAAAACCTAGGTGGAAATCTAAGGAAAAGTGTGATTTTCAAAGGAAATCACTTGAAAAAGGTAATAAATCTTTACTTTGGCTTGTGATTTACCTTACCAATGCTTTTGTTCTTGATTTCAATGGTTAAATATGGAAATATCATGAAGAGTTTAATTCTGAAAAATGGGTATGGATGAGGAAGGATTGTTGGATTGGATTGAATTTAGACTATGTTAGTAGTTAGAGGTAGTTAAGCATGATTATGAAGAAATATGGAAGAAAGAAATTGAATTCCATGGTTGTTCTTCCTTGGCCGAACCTAGTGTGTAGTGAATGCATGAGGAATTGTCTCATTTCAAATGAAATGGTTCCATTTGAAATGAAAGAAATTGGAAAATGATAAATTAAAGTGAAAAATGTAGTAGAAAAATTTTCAGTGCTAATGCACTGCATTGGCCGAATTTTTTCATAAGGAATTGGAAAGGGTAGGATGCTGAAATTGGCATCAATTACATGGTATGGGATGAATTAAGGTATTAGAAAAAGAATGGATCAATTTGGAATTGAATCGGGCTTAATGGCCAATTTATCGACTGAACGGTCGAAATTAGGCAATACCGCGTAAATGCGATAATCGGACACGATTTTGCTCTTACGTATCACACGCTAGTAATTTAAATTAGTTTATATTAGTTGGGGGCATTATAGTAAATTTCTTGATTTTATTTTGTGTTAAGGTGGTGAGAAGACCGAGAAAGGCAAAGGGATCGTGACTGAGGATTTTTAATCCGAGAGCATCCGGAATCCGGATATTTGTGAGACGGTGAGTGAACTTGCATTTCAAAATTGTTTGGGGAAATGCACGTTGTATTGATTTGGATAATTAAATGATTTATTCAAAGTTTTAAAAAAACATGTGCTGGGAACAAGCCTTTGATTAAAATGATTTTATGTGATGAACTATGTGTTATGCATGAAAGCATAAAAATATGAGTTATGCATAAAAGCATAAAATTATATGTTATGCATGAGGGCATAAAACTTTGTGTTATGCATAAAGGCATGAAATATTATTTCATTGAGATGAAATTTAATTGTGCTGGTTATGTACAGTGTTATGATGTTTGTGTACATTGTTGAGAAGTGTTGTGAAATTGTTACCACCGTGCACGTGTGAAGAGGAAATTGCACAGGCCTGAAATGGTGTGCAAAGTGGGGACGGCGATACGTAACGCCCACTATTTCCTAGAGATTGAAAATTTAGTAAAGTGGGGACGGCGATACGTAACGCCCACTATTACTATAAATTTTGGAAATTGAGCAAAGTGGGGACGGCGATACGTAACGCCCACGATTCCTGGAAACCATTACACGTGAACAGTGGTGAAGTGTGATTGGTTATCCAGGGGCTTGCAGGGACGGCGATACGTAACGCCTGCGAGTGCTCAGATATGTGTGGTTGTGTACATTTGTGATTGCTCATTTCTCCGAGTATATTTGTGTGAAATTGATTATTTCTTCATTATAAATTAAATTGAAATGAGGGGAAGGGTTGGTAATAAATTGGATAAAAATGAACGTGTTTCAAAGGTATGCATCATATTGTAACCCTTCCTGATATTATGGCTTGTTCCTATCTAATGTTTGCTCACTGAGTTTTATACTCACGTTTTCAAAAATTCATGTTTTCAGATCAGGAGATTGTAGATTCCTAGATCGCGGGATCACAGTAGTCCATCTCCTGGTAGGTGTCTGGCATTCACTAGTTGCCGCTTTATTGTATATGTCTCCGCTGGTAGTCATGGGTTTTTGTATGATGGATATGTACATGTAATGTACATTGTCAGAGTTTATATTTGATTGGTATGAATGTAAATATGTGTAAGCAATGTAAATTGCTAAATACATGACTGGCATAGTGCATGTATATTGTGATTAAAAATGCCATTGTGTTTTGGCTGTGTCCACTCCCGGAAAGGGTGTGTGTGTGTATGTATGATCGGAAATGCCATTGTTAATTGGCATTGTATGTGCACTTGGTGCATTACGTGTGGATGTCCCACACGAGCATGTATGGAATAAAGTCAGTGGGAATAGGCTTGCTTGGGCTTAGTGAGCTATGCTCATTGGGTCCTTGCGCCGGTCATGGCCCGGGAATTGGGTCGTGACATAGGTACTATTGTTCTAATCTTTACAGATTTTTTTACTTTAATTTAGAGTTTATATTATTTTTATTTTATGTGATAGTTGATTTATTTGAATTAAAAATTTTAATTATTGATTTTATATTAGCTATTTAAAAAATAGAATATAATTATAATAGTTAAATATTGTTGTACCTCATGTCAAATTGAAAATAAGAATCTGGTTATTCAAAGCTTAAAAAAAAAAAAGTGAAAGTTTAATACAATCTCAAAAAAGAGCTCTTGATAAATTTTTTACAAGTAATAAAAATAATGAATCAGAAATTATTAATAAATGTCCTTTAAACGAACAAGTTAATAATCTTAGAAAGTTAGATGATGATGAAATACTAGAACAAGAAGTCAATGAAGAGATTCAAAATGATCATAGAAATCATGAAAAAATTCAAAATGATCATAGAAATCATGATGAAGAGGATCAACCTATTAATTTAAATGATTGCATTCCTAAAAATATTTATGATCCAAGTTAATGGACAAATATTGATACAAATTTAAGAGATTTATTAGTAGAAAAAGATCCAATCAAAGTTAATGATTTAGATTTTTCCCAAAGATGAGTTTTCAAGACATTTTTCTGTTATATACTATATTCAAAAGTTGGCAAATGAGGAGACACATGAAAGAAGATGTCTAGTTTATTCGAAAGGCTTAGATAAAGTATTTTGTTTTTGTTGTAAATTGTTTAATTTGGCTTCTAGTACAAGTAAATTAGCTAATGTTGGCACCAGAGATTGAAGAAACCTTAGTGCTAATCTTAAGAGTCATGAAATGAGCAATGAGCGTATTACTAATATGAGTTCTTGGATTAATTTAGAAATGAGATTATTAAAAACTAAAATAAGTGATGAAAGTGTTCAAGAACAAATAAAAAGAGATGAAGAACATTAGAAAAAAGTATTAACAAGAATTCTTGCTGTAATAAAAACTCTTGGTAAAAATAATTTGATTTTTCATGGGAAAAATGAAAAGATCTATCCAGAAAGTAATGAAAATTTTTTAAGTCTAATTGAAATGATTGCAAAATTTGATCTAGTGATGCAAGAACATATTTGATGCATTATAGATAATAAAATTCATACTCATTACCTTGGACATAAAGTATACAATGAATTGATAAATTTGTTAGCAAGTGAAATTAGAAATAAAATTATTAAAAACCTCATTGAAGTAAAACATTTTTCAATAATACTTGATTGCACTCCAGATGTAAGTCATCAAGAGAAAATGTCTATTTTATTACGATGTGTTAGTATTTCATCAAGTCCAATTAAAGTTATGAAGTATTTTTTTGAATTCTTAAAAGTAAATGATAAAACTGGAAAAGGTCTTTTTGATGCCATTGTGGATGAAATAACAAATATTGGGCTTGATATTAATAATTTAAGAGGACAGGATATAATAATGGATCTAATATGAAGGGCAAGCAATAAGGATTGCAAAAAAGAATTTTAGATTTAAATCCTAGATCCTTTTATACACTATGTGGTTGTCACAATCTAAATTTCGTACTTTGTGACATGGCAAATTCTAACACTAAAGCTATATCACTTTTTGGAATGGTACAATGAATATATTCACTATTTTCTTCTTCTACCAAATGATGAAAAATTTGACAAGACTATATACCTAGTCTAACTCTTAAATCATTGCCACAAACACGTTGGGAAAGTCATGTTAAAAGCATTAAAGCAATAAGATTCTAAACTCCACAAATAAGAAATGCTTTATTGAAATTAGTAAAAGTTAGTGAAGATCCTAAAACTAAAAGTGAAGTTAATTGCTTAGCAATGTATGAGCTTGAAAATTTTGAGTTTTTTTTGGGCATGACTATTTGGTATGATATATTGGTTGCTGTTAACTTTGTTAGCAAAAATTTGCAATTAAAAGATATATGTATTGATGTTGCTATAGAACAATTAAAAGGTCTTCTTTTTTTTTTTGAAAAATATAGAGAAAATGGATTTGCATCTACTATGATTTCTTCTAAAGAAATTGCATCTGAAATGAACATAGAACCTAAATCTCATGATACACGTATTATTCGTGAGAAAAAATAATTTGATGAGAATGTTGATAATGAAATAACTAGATCTCTTGAAGAATCATTTAGAATTGATTACTTCTTGTATATAGTAGATCAAGCAATTTCTTTTCACTTCAAAGTAAATTTGAACAATTTAAGATATATGAAAATATTTTTGGTTTTTTATTTAGCGGTAAAAAATTGAAGTCATTAGATGATAATAGTTTGAAGGAATATTGCCTTAATCTTGAATGTTTTTTAAAATATAATAACTATTATGATATTGATGGTTTAGATTTATTTTCAGAGTTAAAAATTTTAAAAGAAATTATGTAGGAAGAAAACAGTCCAATTGACATACTTAATCATATAAGAAGACTTGATTCTTTTCCAAATGCATATATTGCTTTTAGAATAATATTAACAATTCCTGTAAGTGTTGCTTCAAGAGAAAGAAGTTTTTCAAAACCAAAATTAATAAAATCTTATTTAAAATAGACAATGTCTCAAGAAAGATTAAATAGATTAGCTATATTATCAATTGAAAAAGAAATATTAGAAGAACTTGACTATAAAAGTTTAATTAAAAATTTTGCATCTCAAAAAGTTAAAAGAATAAAATTTTAATAATTTTTTTAATTTCAATTTTAAAAAAAAAACCTCATTTGAATATTTCACTTTAGACCTTTGAACTTATCGGGCCGTTCCTAATCTTTTGTTGGATGTTCACATTTGCCCCAACACTCTTGTTAAACTCAATTTTAACCTTTTTTTTATGTTTTCACTCAATATCGTGGTAGTAGTAATAATTGATTCGGATGTAATGAGATCACCTGTCTTATTTGGCATTTTCCTCTTCCTTGCTGAAGTAGTTTCACTTTTAGGAGCTAATGTTTGAGGTTGAATATTGGATAAATCCTTATTATTAAAACTATATCCAACTAGGTTTTCACTTTCAGTTTCCTCATTTATTGCATCATTACATTCTTGCATTTTTTTGAGGATATCTATTGCAATTTGTGCATCGTTTCCTATTGCACGATCTCTTGCATAAATAAGACTAAGCTCATTGAAGAAAGGAAAACTCTTTCTTCTAAAAGGGGTAGCCTCTTTGTGACTCTAATAACAAAAAAAAAAAGATGACTATTAGTTATATTATTATTACGAAACTAATATGAAAATACTTAAATAAGTTCAAACCTAAAACTTACTTGTATGTAAGATTCCCATACAGGATTATCAGCAACAACCATGTTCCTTTGATCATCCCACCTAAATCCACTAGTATGTGTTTCTTGCACTATATCATATATGATAGCCCATTCTTTTTTCAAAGTTTTTACTCTAGACTCTATATGGGGCTTCACATTCAAGTTTGCAATTAATAATTTTGTTGCAAGCATATTTTCAAGATCTATTAAATAACCCCCTCTAAAACCAGTGTCAGCATTGTGTTTTCCTATATTGTGCAAATCAGTCAAAGTTGAAATAAAGTAGCGTTTGATATAAGGGAAGTAAGAGCACATTCCCCGTAATGTGCTTAATTAAATTACATTGCATTTTTTGTTTTACAACAGACCACTGCAATGTAAGATTGCAATGCAATCACATTACAGCCAAAGGATGTATTGGCTGTAATGTGATTGCAATCCAAAACCAATGCAATCACATTACATTGCACTTTGTAATGTTCTTAAAAATATTTTTACCCTTTAACATTATTACCTTGTTAAAAATATTTTGTAATGTTATTATTAAAATAAAAAATATTAAAATAAAATATATAGTATAAAAATTAGAAAATAAAATAAAATATAAAAAATTAAAATGTATATAATATAAGTAAAAGAAATTAAAATAAAATATATAATATAAAAATTATATTAAAGAAATAAAAATAAAATATATAAGATTATAATAAGAAATGAAAATAAAATATATGACATTAAAAATATATTTAAGAGATGATATTATATGAAAATTAACAATAAAAAATATAAATATATTAAACTTGCATTTTAATAAATAGGGTAATTTTAAAAATTAACATTACATTCCCATAAAGTATTTTAAATCAAACGCCGCAATGTTATCTTCCATGCCATTTAATCATTGTTTTGCTTGTATACCAAACACTGAAATGTTATTTTCCCTGCAATTATATTGCTTGCAATTACATTACTTGCAATCACATTACATTGTAAAGTACCAAATGCCACCTAAGTGCAACATCTTCATGATAATTCTATTTTCTTTTAGTTCCCTTTGAACTTTAAGAAGTTAGGGCTGAAGATGCAAACATTGTTTTCTACTATACATTAAATATTTTATTCTAAAAAATTAATTATAATGCTAAAAATATAAAGGATAAAGAGATATATCCAATAATATATTAAAACTTGTCAAACTTTATTCACATGATAAAAAGTATAATATAAATAGCAATTGACAAAACATTGAGACACTAATAACAAATTAGAAAAAAAGCAAAACTTGTACTGACAAAGGAAAGAAACATTAAAAAAATCCTTCAATTAACAATATGCCTAGCAAATGTCAATCATCATTTTGCCTAGATACTTGTCATTCATTAAACATTTGATTTGCTGATTCCATTCTCAAATTACCCCATATATCAATAGAATCAATAGTATTTATAAAATCCACCTTAATTGCTATGTTGGTTTCAATATATTCTCCTAAATCCACTTCAATAGGATCAAAACTCATCTCCCTCTTAATAAAATTATGAAGCAAACAACAAACTATAATAATCTGATTATGTATCCTAATTGGATAAAATGATGGACTCCTAAGGATAACCCACCTCATTTTCAACAACCCAAAACACTTCTATAAGATTGCGAGCAACTGCATGTTTCGTATTAAAAAATTCTTCAAGATTGCTTGGTTCATGGCGTTGACACCATTCATTCAAATGATATCATTAGCCCCTAAAAGGTACAAGGAAGCTCTCACAAGTTATATAGCTTGCATCAACTAGATAGTAACAACCTATATAAAATAAACTAAATAAGTTATTTATTTATTTAATTAGAATAATCATATAGTACATAATTTGAATTACCTTCTTATTATCATAGGAAAGCTTATTATGAGGCACTTTAAGTCCATTTCTTCTCCTTAGTGTATCTCGAAGAATTTTGCCATCAGCTACAGACCCTTCCTAACCAGGAAGAACAAAGACAAATTGCATGTCAAGTGTACATACACCTAACATATTTGTTACAATATCCCTTTTACGAGTGCGATATCTAGGTTTATCTACACTTAGCACCTTAACCCTGATGTAAGTCCCATCTAAAGCACCTAAACAATTCTACAAATCTAATGTAATGAATTACTTATAAGTAAACCTATTAATGTCTTGTATATATAGTTACAAAAGTAATAAGATCAATAATCTACCTTAAACCACTTTCACCGATTATCTGTTGAGTTTATTGGAATGGGCTCAGGTTTTCTAAACAAATGTTCTTCCAATATCAGCACTACATTTAAAACATTATGAAAGTGTCGACTAATTGTCTCACGTGACCTTTTAAAATTTAAATTAATTACTCGATTCTGAACATGATTAGTAATAATATGTAAGAATATTGCTACTTGCACATCTACAAGCATGTTTTTGATTGACTTCAACCCTCTAATACTTTCAACATTTCACATAACTTTAAAAAGGCTTTTCTATTCAACCTAATTTGTAAAATACATGAAATATCATTATCATACACAAGTCGCCTCACATACTCTCGATTTGCAGCAAAATCTAATGCATAAGATCTTACTCTTGGCCTAAGTACATAAAGTCAACGCTGCAGACAATAAAGTCAAGAATGAACTAACAGCACGACAAATCTCCATACAAAATTTATACATAGCTAATAGTCTTTTCCGTTGTTTAGCATCTCTTCTCAAACACAAATGAACCATGACTGCAAAAAATAAATATTCTAATCTATTTTATTATATACAAAAATATTAAAGCCATATGGCATATAAAAGGTAAGAAAATAAAACAAAATACATAAATAAATATTATTAATTTAATTTCAACTAACTTTCCCAGAAGCCCTTTAACTTCCTTAATTGAAATCATATTTCAAAGCCCTTTACTCTAATTTTTTTCCTTATTCACTTTTTTTTTTGAACTTTTGTTTGGATAAATAGAAAGTTATGGATAAGGATAACAAGTTTTAAGGTTTAATATATAGAGTTGGACACTTAAACCAGATGAAAAGAATATAGTGATATGGGGATTAAATTATTGCAGTGATGCAAGCAATAGGTTTAGTTTTCAATCTAACAACATTGTCTTGTTTCTAAGTCTTTGTTTAAATAAGAAATGTTTACCAAAAAGAATGTTATGGTTTATAATGAAGGAGGTTATTTATTTATTATTATTATTATTTTAATAATAAGGGGATTATGATGAAAGAGTTGGTGAGCATCTTATTTAATTGTCAGCACATGTATTTTCTTATTTAAAGAAGTTGAATTCAAATTCTCTTATGTTAAAGTTATATTTATCAAGGAAGTGAATTAAAGATTTTATACATTCTTCTCAATTAAAGAATGACTTGAAAGGTGCTATGAAAATTGGCATGTGTCATTGTCATTTTGGAGTTGGACCAAACCATTTATGTTAAGAAAATTAATTCAACATAGTCAGGTATGCTTGCATGGAAATGGTTAATAATAATGTTTTTAATCAATAATTATCCTCAAATGCAATTAAAATAAACTCAATTTCGAACTTTTTGCTAAAAGATCAATTAAAATTAAGTTGAAACTCTGTTTTTCCTGTTAGCTTTTTGTCATTGAACCTTTATAACGAAATCAATATTTATCCTTTGAAAATATAACTGAGATTTTAGATCATGGACTACTCAACAACAACAACAACCTCAGTCAAAAAATGGACTTGGGTATAGGTAAGTGACCTTAGGAGCACATTTCAGGCCCATAAGCATATAATTAGAAGGCATAAATAGGCTATAGTATCCTTCACATATTCTTATTTCTCTTTGTAACTTTCTAATTACTTTGCCTAAGTTTTTTTTTTCTGAAAGTTAATGGATTTCATTCATAGAAATCATAAGTTCCCTGGATACAAAAAAACGCATGATTCTAATATGTTATGCCTTTACCAACATATCATCTTAAAATCATGTTGACAGTAAATTAGGAGAAGCCATCAAAAAATTGACCTCTAACATACTTTGCCAAAAAGTTTGTTAAAGGAAATTCATGTATCTATTTTTTTTTTCCTTAATCAAAACTATTTTTAATTGTGAAAGGTGGTGCAGCTAGGTTAGAGAGACAAATAAAGAAAAGGAAATAATTCATGTATCTAAGTGCTTGCTAACAAAAGTAGAGGAAAGATTTGACTTTGATATATACCACAGCAATTCTATTGTGTGCTACAAATTGCTTTGACGTCACAAACATATATGCTTTTCATTTAGTGCAGTGATTTAAAATTAGCATATCTAGTCTTGAGATGCTTTAAATATATGCTTAAAAAACAGAGAAAAATAATATTAATTAGAGAGTAGTTGAAAAAACATCACAAGGAGAAGTGAATTATTAATTAAGTGCCATGTGATACTCATGAGTAAGAAGTTCAAAAATATAGCTTTCTAGAATAACAGAGGATTAAAAACCTGTTAAAAGTTTCATCTTGATAAATGACAAATAATTGTGCTTGCCACTACCTTTTCATATCCTTTATCTAGTACTTATCCCTTGTTTTTTTTTTTTTGACACATTAGTTCTCCAATTTCTAGGTGACATTTCCTTCCTTGGAAGAACTATGGTTGGAACATAAATCTTTTATGAAAAAGATTTGGCTTGGACAACTTCCAACTGTTCATTATTTCCCCAAACTAAAAGTCTTGAAGCTCATACGCTTACCGATGCAATCAACTATTCTTTCATCTTGCTTCTTCTGGTCTTTTTCCTATATTCCCAAGCTTATTGTGAGTGATGCTTCCTTTAGTGAAATATTCCAATGGGAAGAATTAGATGGTGAGGAAAAGCATGCATGGACACTAAATCAACTACACGAATTAAACCTATCTAAATTTCCTGAGCTAACACATCATTCAAAGGGAAAGTTCAAACCTAGTTCAGTGTTCCAAAACTTGAAAACCCTAAAAATATTAGGATGTAACAAACTAAAGTTTATTTCCTTCTTCAATATCTTTTCAAAATTTTTTCAAATAGGGAAGTGTCAAAGTATGACAGACTTATAAATTTGATAACATCTTCTACTGCTAATAGCATGGAGCAACTCGAAATAATGAGTATAACTAATTACAAAGTTATAGAAGAAATCATAGCAGTTGAAGGTGATGACGAGAAGGATGGCATTGTTTTTCCCAAATCACAATCACTAAGCATAATCTATAATATTGACAATGAATCCAAGAAATAAAGGAGAACAAACTCGACCCACAAACAAAATATCGAGAAATACACAAGTCAGATAAAAGCAAATCACATCATTTTCAAAATAATTCAATACTGGGTCATTTCCACATTCCACATAAAACAAGAGCACAATAAGTAAGTACCTAGATTATAAAAGAGAGTAACGTAGCAGGAAAGGTGGATGAGAGAGGCGGTCTACTAGCGGAACCCTAAACTATGGAAGAGAACCATGCGACTAAGAGAAAAAGGGAAAGGAGGAAGAGAGAAAAAAATGTTTTATATGGATAGGATTGTAATTTTCTAAATCTAATAGGGGTAATTTAGTCATAAAAAATTTAACAACTATTCCATGAGACATGGAATAGATAATACTAGAGGGAGGATCAAGTTTAGTTGAAGAAGAGTTTTTACCCATTTTAAAGAATAGGTATTACTAAGGAATTCCTATTGCTTGTTGCACTACTAAACCAAACAAAGTTATAACTAACAGCTAGGAATAGAGGGGGAATAGCTATGCTATTCCCCATACCAAACGTGCAGTTATGGTTTAGGATGGTATAAGAATCAAGCCCCCTAGCCCTAACCTTAAGGCCTCAACTTAAGGGTTTCGTTTTGATTTTGGGTTTATTTTGCTTGATGAATTGCGTGGGCAATTAAAACTATTCAAATTTTGTTAACTATTGTTATCGCTTCATCATGTAAATAAAATCAAGATTAAATGCTCAATTTGGGATGAAAATTTTTAAGTTTTTGTCAATTTAAAGTTAGACGTTTCAATTGTAACAATCAAAAGTCAAATAGTTTCGATTCTTTATCATTAAGGGTTAAAGTGAGAGGTGTTCAACGCATGTAAGACACGTGCGTGACATGGATGCTAACTTGAATTTTTACCTCTAACGTGAAAGATGAATTGGATTTCGCAAACGACATCATTTGGTCTAGGCAAAAACAACTATGTTTTCCCTTATTTAATTAATCCCATCAGTTAAAATTTCTCACTATTTTATTTTCCCACCATTGACTAGAAACGTAGCCTCATATAGGTTTGGGGGCACTTTTTAAAATTTCCTTTATAGTATATAAAATTTTTAAACTTTTAATATGTTCTCTTAATGGCCCCCTCAATAATTTTTTTATTTAATAATTAATACAAATAAAGAATAAAAAAATCCCACGTGCATCATTTAATTTTAAAATTTTTTTATTTTTTTATTTATATTATTATTTTGTTTATTTTTTATACTATTTGCTCATATGTTATAAGTTTCTATAGATTTTTTTTTCAAATTTCTATGAACTATCAACCATATTCTTTTTTCGTAGTGATGTCATATGTGAGTTCTATCTTTTGCTTGTCGTGTTCGTTTTTTTTTTTTTGTTATTTGGACTTTATCTTTCATAATTTTAATCTTTTAACATTAATAAATTATTATATAATTTTCAAATATAAATTGTAATGTTACTGTGAGACCTCGATCTCTATAGACCCGTAACTAGAAGTAGACACGATAACACGGACTAGGGGTACTTTCATCATTTCTTATGGTGAGCTCCTAGAAGTAGCTTTCTAATGTTATTACGGTCTAAGTAGGCCTAAGGAGTAAATGAATGAGGGTAAAATAAATGGGAAAGATAGAAATATTGGTAATTTCCACAATAGGGGCAAAACGATCATTTTGCATCTCGAGTCTAAATTTTTACGTTTTCATGAACTCGAGTATTTTTAAACTATTATGGACTTGGTCTCAGTGTCAAAGAAGTAAAAAAGATTGCATAAAGGAAAGAGAAAGACAAAGTAACCTTGTTAAGGGCATTTTGGTAATTTATATGAAAAATTGGATAAACTTTGGCTATAAATATATAATCTCCAGCAGCTTTTCTTCATTTTTCCAGCAGCTTCTCTTCTCCTTCTTCCTCCGATCTTTATCTCCATTTCATGTTCCTTTAGACCTTTCATGGAAGCCTCCCTTGAAATCTTTATAATTTCCCCAAATTAGCTCCATTTCTCATGTTTTTTCTACACCCCTTCATAGGGTGTTTCATGCTCTTCCACTTTTACATCTCAGTAGCCTTCAAAAGTCTTCCTTTGGTACATTCACTTACCAGTTGGACGTGTAGAGAGAGAGAGAGAGAGGGAGAGTGATTTCCCTTATTAACTTAAAGAATTTTGAAAGAGAATTCAACTACAAAGACCACCAAGGTGAGTATGAGTTAGGGTTAATTTCTTTAGTTGTTGATAATGTCTAGTAATTAGATTTGTGAATGTTTTATTGCTGAAGTGGTTTATTCACTTTTAGTATGACTAGAGTAGTGCAAATCATAGCCATTTAATAGTAGTTGGAAGCTAGTTAGGAATGACTGGTAGAACTTGATTTAGGAAATAGCTTTTGGAATGGTCTTAGTACCAAGTTGGGTTAATTGTGATATTGTCATGTGTGATAAGTCCCAACGAAACCCCACATCCCCATTCAGAAAATTAGTCAAAGCTAGAGTCCATCAAAACATCAACAAAGACCGGTGGGTGAACTTGCATTTCAAAATATTTCTGGAAGTGCTTGTATGTTAAATAAATCATTTGAAAGTTCATTTGTTTTTCCTTTAAAAATATATATATATATATACTTGGGGAACAAGCCCTTGGTGAAATGTTTCCATCTTGTAAAATGTGCAATATGAATAGTTCATACGTTATCTCATTATATGGATATGTGTATTATGCATTAGAAGTTCCTTTTGTGTGACAACAATGACCCAGCTATGTGCATGTGGAAGTACACATGAGCTAATGATGACCCAGCTATGTGAGCTAATGATGACCCAGCCATGTGCGAGTATGGAGGGTACATGAGTTGAGGACCGTTGGGTGTAGACATGTTTGTATATATATATATATATATATATATGCCATAGAGATGATCATATACATTATGCAATTGTTTATATTTGATATGAAAAGCTTGTGAAAAGGACATGTGATTATACTGAATGTTGAAAAATTGATTAATATTAATGTTTTTAAATTGATTTTTGATGTGGTTGAGATGAATTTTCTGTATATAGCAACAAAAACGGCCTTTGTGTTACAAAAAGAAACTCTTCTTTAGTTGTTAGGATTTTAGCTGCAGCCAGAATGACTCTCGCTACAGCCAGAAACTCTCGGACTTGCAAGGTTGGCCATGGTCCTGCTTCTCGCTGCAGCAAGAATCCATTCTTGCTACAGCGAGGAATTTGGCTGTAGCAAATATGGATTCTCGCTGCAGCCAGAAACTCTCAAGTGGTGGTACAGTGCTTTCACTTTGACAATAATTTTGACTATCTTCCGTTCAGATCTAGGTAAAGTGGTAAACATCAAAGTTGTAGCCCAGTCTCTTAGCTTTCTAATGATTCTAAAATCATGTTAATTGGACTTCTGTAGTGAGAGATATGCTTAAAAAACGAAATACATGCATATCAAGAATGCCTTTCACTGTAGCAAGAAATGTGCTGTCACATGCTACCTTGCTTGGTTCTGATATAATTTTTCTTTCACTCCTTTATCTTCATGATTGAGCATGGGGTTTTGCAACATTAAGAGTTTACTAATCAATGTTTGAATAAAGGGTTTTAGTAAAAAATTAAACTAAATTGCATTGTTTTCAAAACAAGTGCATCATGATTTTCAAATTTTCCTTATCAATTGCTTATTCTTTTCTTATGTTCACTCAGTGAGTTTATACTCACTCTTTTAAATTACACGTTTTCAAATTCGTAGACAATTGAAACCTAACTTGAAGAGTCAATTCGTGTGCACCCTTGGTAGGTGTCTTGGCATTCGGTAGCCGTAACCTCACCAAAGTCACTCCGCTGGTTGTCATAAGTCCCGTTCATGAGTATATGTATATTAGCTGAAAATTTCTAAACTTTAATTTGTAAACAATGCATGTATAAATTTGGATTGATGATGTCATTATGAGATGGCAATGAATGACCTTATTTTGGAATCATACCAATGTACATATTGGGTGTCCATGTTATGCTATAGAGGCACGTTTAGTTACGAATTATAAATCGTGGTCTAGTAACGGTAATGTATAATTGAGGGAATAGTATACAAGATTATATGAAGAGGCTTGCTTGGATCTAGTGGATTATGCCCATTGGGCCCTTATGCCGGTCATGGCTCGAAAATTTGGGTCATGACAATTACATTGTTGCTTAAAATTTTATCAATGTATCATTTTTTAATTAATCCTAGTTATGTAAGAGGAAATTATCTTTAGTATATCTTTTTATATGTTTTACGTTTTATATTTAGTTGAAAGAAAATTATCTTGAATATATAGTCTTTAAATAATCTTAATTATATAAGAGGAAATTATTAATGTTGTATATCATATTTAACTATTTATATTTTATGTAGTTTTATATTTAGTATTATAAGTTTGGATAGAAATAAAATAAGAATATTGGATGTTGAATGCATTAATTTTTTTTTTCAAGTTTGATTGAAGTATGAGTATGTTGAAAACATTTAACAAATTCTTTAAAACAAAATATGCAAATCGTCCAAATGATTCTCCTACACTTAAACCATTAAGTCTCATTGCTTTAATTCATGAATAAAAGCAATGTGAATCAAAATGTCTAATACTCAACCTTAAAGAAATAGATTTTTTCAATACATAATTTTTAATTTATAAATTTGAATTCAAAAAATATTGCCTAGTATAACTTTCCTAAAAAATTATTGTAAGTTTTTTTTATTTACATGTTATATAAAATTATTTTCTATTAACAATCTTTTGATCTAATTAAGTTCAATATAGTAATTTTGAAAAATTTTAACCTTGATTCATTTGTCTCTACCCCCCCAACAAAAGTTGGCTAACTCTGCCTTTGCCATCAACCCAAATTAACCACACTTTGCTTCCTTTCGTCTCCGATTGTTTCCCCTCTCCATCGTCTCACCATCCAGTCAAGTATCTATCGTCGTCAACTTATTATGTGTCACCTATTTGTAGGCTCCTATCATCGTTTACTAAACCAAAAATAGTTAGGTATGCCTTGTATATTCATTTTCAATTTCTATCTTTAGTAGTTGCCACTAGTAAAGTTACTATTGAAAAAATATTTCTACATGGCGTGTAATAAGTTTTGTAAATAGGATGTAGTTTCTTTGTGATAACTGGTAATAGCGTATAGCAAGTTATTATACATGTTGAAAAAATGATGTTGTTACACGTCATGTTCAAAAAATTCTCTAATTATGATAATTTTTTATATTTTGAACAGGATAGGTGATCAATTACGCATCATAAGATTTCATTACGGTGGTGCTTAAATTAGGAGAGGGAAAAACCTTAAGTATGTAAATCGTTTAGTGGAGGACTTCACATTTGACCCAGACAAGGTTAGTTATTTTGAGTTATTAAGCACATATCAGGACACTGGTTATCAAAACATCAAATAGATTTATTATTTAAAGTTTAGGTGCACACTTGTTAATGAAAATTAAAAAGAGATTAAACATCTTGTCGTGTAAGATAAAAGAATGGAAGTTTTATTAGAAAGTCTTTTCTATCAAGTCAAAACGGTTCAAATTATAACATGGCGTATAACAATTTTTTCATTATGGCATGTAACAATTAAATTTTTCAATATATCGTGTAACAACTAAATTTTCAACATGATATGTAATAACTATATCTTTCAATATGGTGTGTAAAATAAATCTTCAACATGATGTGTAACAACTACATTTTTTAACATAACGTGTGACAACTAAATCTTCAACATAATGTGTAACAATTAGATTTTTCAATATGACATATAACAATTAAATTTTCAACATGGTGTGTAACAATTACATTTTCAACATGACATGTAACAATTATTTCCAACATAGCATATAACAACTAAATTTTAAAACATGACACGTAACACTATATTTTTTAACATGGCCTTGACAACATTTTTTCCACAAAAAGTAACAATAACTTTTCCCAACATGCCATGTAACAAATATTTAGAAAATGATATGTAACAACATCATTTTTTCGACGTGCCATTGAACAACTTTTTCGACTATGGCGTTTAACAACAAATTATACAAGCATTGCCTCTCACATATTTGCATATTTTGAGGATAAGTCCGCAAACACACAAAATTCATTCCAATATTGGTGTATCACTCCATACAAATCATTACCAACACTTCATACAAATCATTAATAAGTTAACATCTAATGAAAATAACTAACACTTCATATTTAAATCATCAACTGGATCAAGAGTTTTAATTGTAAAGTCATGCGCTTCATCGAATTTTTGGCTCAACCGAGATGTAGCCCCAAAGCTTGCGAGGCGTGAAAACTTTGACCCCCTACCCGTGTTGTTCATGGAAACAACGTTGGAATATATCTCTAATGAACTTGATCAAAATAATGATTGGCATTTGTCTTATATGCTTCAAACATGAGTTAACACATTTCAAATGTTCGATGTCAAGAGTTGGGTTCACCTTATCGATGGTCGTGCATGTGCTCATCTCTAAAAAGAAGAAAGCTAGATTGAAGAGGAGATAAAACAAAACAAATAAACTTGAGAGAAAATTAGGCATAGGATTTAGATCAAAATGGCACCATTTGTATAACATGCCAAGTTAGTTGCCTTGTCATCAACTCACACATTTTTCTATCACGTATGATACGCGCTCCATCCACCAATTAACTTAACCATTAATTATAAGGAATTGAAAACATTTGACCTTTAATTATTACAATTAAAACATTTGACCCTTAATTGAAACAATATGAAACATTTAACCTTAATTTGAGCATTTAACCTAAAATGAATAGTAAAAATTGTCTTAAGAGGAACACATTGGCAAAGTATTATTTCCAGAAATATATTCGTATATGATCATATAGTAAAAGATCTTTATAATTTACATGGATATTCTTACAACTGAGCTTAGGAAAATTAAATATCATAATATATTTTATTAATTGGGTTGTGGCAACTTAACAAATAAGCTATTATTAACTGTGATCTTTCTTTTTAATTTTTTGATATAGTACTTAAAAAAATTTGTTGAGCTATTTAAAAAATTAAAATAAATTTTTATTTTTTTATTACATTCAATCAGTACCATTTAAATGTGAAATAACAAATAATATATTATTTAATAAAAATTAATCAATCATTAATCATAAAATTCTGTTTAATCCAAAATATTAATATAAAAACTTAATTAATCGTAACAAAAAATTAAAAATTATTTAATTTTTTTAAAAATAATTTAAAAACTTTTTCAAATATTATACCTTACATCTTTTACACCTAATAATTAATATAAATACATATACACTTGATGTGGAGAGGCAAAAACACATTCAGAGGTAAATTTCCACGTATAATACCAAAAGAATGCACTATAATCCTTGCTTTTACAACGGGGTTTACATATAACATCATAATTTTCACCTGTTCAGAATCGTATATTCTGTATACACTGACAAAACTGCAGCAAAATTTTGCAGTTTAGTCAGAATCTTGTATATACATTTCTGATGTTAGAAAGTATCAAGGTCTTGTCCCCCAAGTTCTTCACCCTAGAAACAACAGGTCATCATCAAAACTCATGAGAAAAAAAAAATTCTAAGAAGATTCAAATTTGTATATACATGCCAAGTATTTTGACATTCTCCAGAAACCATGTTAAAATACCTTTTTTAACAACTCCAATAGCAATAAACAGCTGCAAATATTATCTGGCAGTTTTATTACTGTATGCCACTGCTTTAGCTTGGACATGATGTCTCTTCCCATTCGCCATACCACTGTCACTAACACTCCCTTCTACAAGGTTATCATGGGCTTCAGAAAATTCTCTATTCCACGAATTTAAGGGGATAAGATAACTGTCATCCTTAGAGCTCCTCCTTCGCCCCTCCTCATGGCGCTTCATGTTTTCAGATATCTGATGGAAGGTCTTATTTATTTTAGCAATTCCCCTTTCAACTGGTTCAACAACATGTGAAACTGTATACTTCATGTCGTCAACAATCTAGAAATATGATAGAAGATTCACAAAGTCAGAACAGATATAGGTACAATTTATTCTTCCTTTTTTAGCAAAATGTACTTGTAACAATACAACAGTTTCACCCAAGACAAAAAGGAAAACCAGGAAGATGGAAAAGATATACAGCCAAAAATGCAGAAAGTTAGAGTCTTACGATTTCACCACTCCCCAAGACCACATCACGAACACTCTGGGGAAAGTTCAAACGCTTCTCTCCCTCGTAATGTCGACCCAAGCGCATCCTAGTAGATCTTTCACAATCTTGGACCTCCTCAGGATCCGGTGGTGTTCCTAGAGAAGCATAGTCCGTCATAACAGCTACATTACGAACACATCTTTCTCCGCGCTTGTAAGGTACCGCAGGGAAGACATAAAGATGCACAACAGCAGCAACTCCCATCTAATTCCCAAACAGTAGTTTAGAAACCCCCATGTGAATCACTTCAAACTTCAAAATAAATATAGCATTGGCAAAGAAAAAAAAAAGTTTTTCACCAAATGAGAACATAACTACAGAGTGTCAGGAAAACCTCATAACATAACTCATCCACAGTATCTAGACTTATCAGAAACACACTCCCTCAAATATAAATCTAAATGCTATAGGTACCACATTAATACAGGCATTTCCAATATGCATTGCTTAGAATCAGAAGTGTCAGACATGGGCATCCAAGATAAGTGTGTCCAACTATTTCTAAGCTTTCTCCTACAGTTGGAGGGCCACGAAACCCTATCACCATGCCTATGTTGAGGTGTTGGATCTGTGTCTAACACAGGTACTTGAGGAAAAACAAAGAGTTGGAGCAACATAAATTTCAACAGAGGATTCAGTCTTGAGAACAGCCACATTTATGCAAATATTCCAAGGGCAGGACTGGTTAAAATAACATCCAAAAATGAACAAAACAAATGGGGAAAAGTAGAGTAACATAATGTCTTGTTTACACTAACAGCAAATCTTTCAATACCTTCAAACATCATTGCTTCCCCAAATGCTAGACTAGGTTCATTTTCAGTAACACCATCTTGCCAAGAAAAGGAAAGAAAGAAGAAAGAATTATCTAAGATCTTGCCGCAAACAATCCATACATAAAGATATATTGTTTAATAATATACCTCAATACAGATAATGTAGTCTTGTATACGAGTCTTCAATTCCTGAGCCAATGACCCCTTAAAAGCTCCCATAGAGAAAAGAAATGCAACAGCAACACCTTGCCACCAAGTCAGGAATACAATTGACTTAAATGTCAGAAACTTGGCCAATGGTTTAATTGGTTCCAACTTCTCTTTAGTAACAGCATAGAACTGTACAAGACAATATAGGGCCCAAGTCTGACTGAAATTAAGAACAACAGCCAAGTATGGGTAGCTGCCAGAAAATTAGAGTACTTAAGGTCAGCATGTGATGATAAAAACTAAAAGACTACTAAAAAGATATGCACTTAAAATACATAGCCAACCATGATAAGTCAGTCATATATGTGCAATAAAGTTCTCAGATTCTCAAAAAATGGATGCATATATCTCACCCATATCTCCATTCAAACTTTCCTTCTCCATAAACCCCAAAGGATTCCAGAATCATAGCCAGTAATGCACAGATCATCTTCAGTATCATCTGAAAGACAGATGTTTTGATAAGCACCAGAAAGTCTGTAAAATTTCAAAAGAAGCATATAATCCAACGAAAGCTTTTCAGAAACATAAATACATACATACTGAACAATTCCAATCTTGACAGCATGATAGAACTTCGGACCAAGATACCAATCCTTCAGGAAGCAATTTAATGGAAAAGGATGTTCTACAACTCCATATGCATATGCCTCTTCTAGAAGAGGGGTTCTGGAAGTGATTACCGTCTGACTTTCCATGAATTCAATTGTACGTTCCTCCCCACCTACAGACACCATTTTTCAAGCAAGATCAAATTAGTGAAAAAGTGTAAACACTAATGCATAGTTTTGCCTTCTGAAAATGGCATTAGTAGGATATGTAAATAGAAAAATAGGGTGGATACAACATGGAAGAACCTTATCCCCATCAGGAGTCAGGACATCCCAATTGCTATCACTTAAGACTCCATACCAGAGACTGCAACACTTATTTATGACCCCATTAAGCAAGGCCAAGGAATAGGAACTAAGCAGTCTATTTGTTGCTTTTCATATGTCCCTAAGCACACATCAGGCTAGCGTATATCACAAAAAGAATTCTCCGTATGAGAGCATAATTATCAGACATAAGAATTTCTTTATGTCAGATCCCTACCAAGTACAGTTCTTAGCAAAGTAAAAATTGAAACACATAATATTAATAATAAAAATAAATAGTCAAACTACCTATTCTGAGTTTTAACTTTTCTGGCAATAGCTTTCCCTTGATGATGAAGAGATGTAAATAACTTACCGGCTGAACTACAGCGATAAATACAATCCATAAGCCAGAACAGGTAGAATCAATTATTTCTCGCTAACAATTAAAACAAATGCCAAACCACAAACAGCCTACATAAGCATGCAACTGCTTCAAACAAATAGTGAAAAGTCCCTCAATCAGTTCATTAAACCCACAAGAAGCTTTTAGGATTTTCCAGTCTGACTTGTGATGACAGCCCCCTAAATGCAGTGGCCACCTAATTCAAAGGTTTCCAGGGGCAGGAGGGTACATTTTTTGACTAAAAGAGCATCTCACCAGACTCAACTAAAAAATGACTCGAAAGACATCTATATGGTCCCAAATTCCCTATCTTTAATCACACCCTCGTCAAGCCTTCTGAACACCATCAAGGCTCATCATGATTGTTTAACTCTTCAGATATGTGGTCCTTATAGGTTTCTTTGCACAGTTTATTCATAACCAAAAATGAGAAAACATAAAAAGACACAACAAAAAAGGACAAATCACACATACCTCCACAAAAAGGAAATAAAAAAAAGATATTGAAGATCTGAAAGATACTTTATGAAAAGTAATCTATTCTAACACATTCAAGACATAACAACTATTAGTAGATCAAATTGCAAAGAAACATTCAATCTTCTTAGCATACCTAAACAAGCTATCAAATATCTCTCAAAGCAGTACAACGCAAAAGCTTCATAACAGTCCCGAATTACTTCACAATTGAAAGCAGCATCTGAATCCAACAGTGATAAAAACTGTTTCAAAAAAAATTTTTAAAATCCAAAATACACGGTTAGTCCATAAAATGTTAAATATATCTGAAACAATACCTAAATTTAATTTAAAAAAATTCAATACAAAACCAGATGCCAAGATACCAATGTTTTATAGAATATTGTATAATACCACCAAGTACTGCTGCTAGAATGGAAAAACTTTTAAATCTAACAACAAAGCAAGTTGTAAAGTCAGAACCATATATGTCAGAACCATATATGTAATAATAAAAGCCAAAAATTAGTAGATGAATGACAAGAGAATCTGGTCTGTCCCAATGTTTAAAGTACAACAAAAAGTCAAGTGCCTTAAAAAATGACCGTGCAAAACTTGCAAGCAAAAAGATCCTTGCAAATGCAATCAAATACATATTTCCATTAATATATAGTAAATCATCACCATAAAAAATATTAACATGCGATGCCAAAACAGGTAGAGATGAGGGAAGAAAAATAAATACTTAATACACTCACCGATTCCAGTGCATAGACAGGAACCATCAAAATGAGTCCAATCAAAAACTTCTGCTCCTGAAGTTAAAATAGCAAAGGCACCTCTATAAAAACATAGAACATAACAATAATGGGTAACATAAAATAAAAAATAAAAAAAAGTTTGAAAAAAAGGAAGATTATAATATACCTCCGGTTGATTATAAGCAGCTAAATGCTCAAAGATGAGGTACATAGAGAGGACAAGAGCAACAAACACAAATATGCTTGCACTGAAGACTGGCCAGCTGAAATCTACAGCCTTCTGCGCACCCCAGTTTGGCAACAAAATTCTCTCTGATCTGCCTGATGATTCAACTAGGGTGAGAAGGAAAAGTGAAGAATAGAAGACACCTCTCCATCCCATGGAGCAATAGCAGGCAAGTATCTTATCCAACAGCCTAAAAGACCAACGCTTGCTGATACAATTTTAAGTTGCCGAAGAATCAACAAGTCCAGAAATTCATTTACCAGTCTTTATTCTTCTGTTGCTCAATTTACGTTTCCCTTCTGCAATTGAGAGAATAACACTGCTCCTCTCAAACTACAATTTTTACAAAGATAAACCACCCTTCCTATGTAGCCACAAGACTACCCCAGAATAAGAACACAAAAATCATAGCCACATTACAATTCCATTATCCTTTCTCAGCTCATTTCCTTTATCCTGTCTTAACATGAAAAATGATCACTTGCTTCTACAAGGAAAACCAAGAAGTCCAGGGGGCCGGGACCAAAATTACCTGTAAAGAGAATAGAAACTATAAACCAACAAGACTTACCAAAAGTAGCAACAGTACATTGATAATAACCAAAAAAAAAATATTGATGAAGACAAAATGGTATTGAGGGTTGAAGGGAAGCAACTCTCAAATTCAGTTCCACAGTCCATTAAAACGGAAAAGCACTGTAGATAGAATGCTTGACTAAAGTACTGATGGACAGATAACAAATTGCACATCTACACACTAATAATAAGCTCAGTAAAATTTCAAGAAACAGTTGTTGATGGTAAGTAACATTCCAGGCTTAGAATGTTACATCCCATATTAATTTCAAGAATCAACTGAAAGGGCGTGAAACACAAATAGTTTAAGCTCAGGAGTGAAACTATGACCGTGATCTGGCCACCTTCAATACCTATAAATTGAAGCTCAAAACCAAACCAGTGTTTATTCTGACACAGATAGCCAAGATGACAGACTGACAACCACCGAACTATTTCATATGCACATATCTGTTCAGTGTCCACTCATCTGCCCATCTTCCTAGCAATCCAAAGGTTATTACAGTACAAAATAGAACAAGCTAAACCCTAGAACTATATGCTAATTAGCAATAATTAAATAACCAGCCAGAATAATTCAAAGGTCCCAGCCACTCCCCCAGACAAACACATTCGACTAGCACTGGCTTCAAAGGATTAAATAGAACTACATTTAAAGATACATTGCTTAACTAGAAAGGTTCCTCCACTAACAGACAAGCATTTGATTTATATATGCCCCTAATTTATCAATTTTCAACAAAAATGACCGTATGTACAATTACATTTATCAAATTTTCGGAAATTACTAAAATTAAATCATAAAGAACTATATTTGACTCACATTTTTCTAAAAGAAAGAAAAAAGATAATCAGTCAAAACTGCATTCCCTGAGTTTTCCCAGCAACCAAACAAGAAAATGCCTTACCCCTAATCGCAATCGAGAAAAAACACCAGCAGCTAAACCGACTGAATTAAACAAGAAAAAAAAGAAAGGAAAACATGCAGCAAACTAAGGAAAACCATAGAATATCGATCATACTGAAAAAAAAAATAAAACCCTAATGTCAGTGAAGCTATTGGATAAAAATATCAAATAAATATTTAAAAAATAACATTTCGCAAAAAACGAGGGAATTTTTATAATTATAGAAGGAAAAGAATATAGCTTAAGCCCAAACCTGTTGTCGAAATTTACCACGAAAATCAGGGATTTGCAAATTTAAAAAAAAATAAGAAAGAAATTATCAAAAAATGAATCAATTGGTGAGTTTCTGTTCGGATGAAAGGAAATAACAAAACCGAAATTTTATAAAAGGCAGTTGGATATTTTTGTTTTCTTTATAAAGCTAAAATGCCAATGACACGGCAAGGTTTTTTAACTTTTATCGTAGAAAGAACTCCACGCGTCGATTTTGATTTACGTGGCATGATCATTTCAAATTGCTGCTGAGGCGAGAGATCAAGGTAACGCTGTGACGGTTGCAACCTAACAGGCCGTCGTTTGAGAGAATGGAATGTGAAATCGGGATTAAAGAAGATTAGCGAAGATAAAGGTTAGATAGATGCCACGTCAGCAGTAGAATGGTAGTTCGTTGACCAAAAGTTTGACTACTAGTCTACGACTGCTCGTTGGGAGATGATGACAGACCCAAATTGGATTTATTAGGCGGAATCAATTGCTCAATCTAATTATCTTAGCTGATCAGTATTTTTTAAGGTGATTTTTTAAATGAACCTCATACATAAGGTATTTTTGATAATAGGTTTTTTATAATTTTAATTATTTTTAGATATTTTTAACAAAATTACCTTTAATGAAATCGATCTGTTTATTTAGTTTCGCATCTCAACTTGAAACCTATTAACGAGTTAAGTATGTTTAGTTCTATACTTCAAACAAACTTATATTCTTTGAGCTTTTCTCACTAGATTACTTATCTCTAGAATATTCTTTATCAGAAAGGAAAATGTTTAAGCATTTTAAGCATTTTAGAGTAGTTTTTGATACATAAAAAAAACTTTTGAGCGTTTTGAGTATTTTTAAACATTTTAGAGTGATTTTTTATATATAAAGAAAAACATTTGAACATGTTGAGTATTTTTTGTCAACTAGGCATATTCGTTAATTATGTTGTTAAATGAAATATGGTGTATTGTTTGAAATTGTTGATCTTGTTGAATATAAGTCAGTAGTTTTGGTAGTTTTTAGGCATTGCATAACTAATTTTTAAGCATTGCGTGACTGATTTTGAACATTACGTGACTGACTTTGGGCATTGCGTGACTAGTGTTTAAGCATTATATGACTAATTTTTAATAAGGCATTGCGTGACTAGTTGATAGGCATTGCGTGACTTATTAGTAAGGCATTGCGTGACTTAGGCATTACTTAAAAATCAATCACGTAATGCCTAAAAACCAATCACGCAATGCCTAAAACTAATCACGTAATGCCTAAAACTTGTCACGCAATGCTTAAAAATTAGTCTCGCAATACTTAAAAACCAGTCTAATCAATTTCAACTTCTCAACTTTGGGATTCTATGAATAAACCAATAAACTCAAAAACCTAAAATACATTTTTTTTTTGCTAAGCCGCGAAATTGTGCATTTCATAAAAGATAAGTTACAAAACTCCATAACCCTCCGAAGTAAGACAAAATATATCTCTATCGGGAGGGTCTTGCTGACTCCTCTTATGCAAAAACAAAAATATACTCCCTTTACAAAATATTCCTTAATCAATTTTAACTCAAAATCTCATAAAAAAATTAAAATTCCCAACGAACATGCTTAACAATCATCTCAATTCTAGAGACAACGAAATTGTGAACCACCATAAAACCCATCAAACATACTTTAGTTGTTCCTTCTCCCTGAGCCCATCATCTTAACCAATTTGATCCAACTCATCAACACATGCATCTTCATCGCAGCACACGTTTCGAAGCAAGTCATCATCAGAAAGCATCCAGTTACCACATTATCATGCTGCCTGCAATCAGAGTAAAATCGCAGTTTATCGCCCTTGAGAACAACAAGATCTACCATATAAAAAAATAAAACAAAATAAGAAATAGCTTGATGTCATCTTTACTCTTTGGATGGTAAGATAAATAGTATTTTAGGAGAGAGAAAAAGCAAGATTTAATTTTAAAATTTTTATCTGAATGGCGGGATAAAGAAAACTGAAACTATTTTAATTTGTTTGAAATTCTTTAAAAGGTATTCTTGTCAAGTCTTGTCAAAAGTTATCTACAAACAGTTAAAATTATAGAGACGGCCATTTTTTAAGTGCCCTTACTACGAAGGTCATTTTTCATAATTTTTTTTTTATGTTGGAAGTTCTCGCAGGCTTAGTTTTCTTGTAAAAATTTTATTAATAATTAAAATTAAAAAGATGTAATAGGGAGAGAGACTTAAGCTGTATCTTTAAAATTATATGAGTAAGAAGAGAAAGAATTATTATTCTTTGCAATTATTTTTAGTGTATAAGATAAATAATTTACTTGTGTACACAATCTAAAATAAATTTTAAAAAATAAAAGTAAGAAGTACTATTTTTTATATTTATTTAAATCTAATATAAAAAAAATTAAGTTTATCTAATCTAAAGATGTCATGCAAGTTTGCTTGAGGCTGCGTGAATACTTGTAAGTTTTGATGAAAATATCCATTGTTCGACAAATAATTTGCAATCTGGTTACCTTCTCGATGAATACAGAAAATTCTATAAAATAAAATTTATGTAAGCATTTTCGAATAGAAGCAAGAAGATATCGAATGCCATGTGACCTTGTAATACCTGCCTTGATCATTTAATGGACTTAAAAATAATTTTTCTTTACTTTTATTTTTTTATCAAAATATATTTTCATTAATTTTTAAGTTATTTATCATATAAATTTTTTTAATACACATGACATTTTTACTCATTGCTTGCATTTTGATTATCATCCAATATGAAGATTAAATTAATTTACATTTTATTTTCTATTTTATAAATAACAGATTCTACGTTAGAATTAAATTTTAAATTAGTGAGTTTGGAACGGTTGTCCTCCTTGCCTTCAAGGCAAACTTAACTATTTCAATCAACTTCTTTTCTTGTAAATTAATAAATATAAATATAAATCATATTATAAAGAATATAATTATTTTTTATATATTGCAAAGTTTTATGGTTAATATAATAATATAGGAATCCATTATACTTATATTAAGTATAATAGGTATTTTCATTTCCAAATATATAACATACATAATATA
The DNA here is from genome assembly GCA_036013995.1 of Theobroma grandiflorum. Classification (NCBI taxonomy): domain Eukaryota; kingdom Viridiplantae; phylum Streptophyta; class Magnoliopsida; order Malvales; family Malvaceae; genus Theobroma; species Theobroma grandiflorum. The sequence continues at coordinate 16,820,714 of CP142126.1, forward strand.
CTTATTTATTAAGATCATAAAATATATAATTATAGGTATTATATTTTAAATGATACAAGTTATATGTTAATATTAATATATAATTATTAGATATCCTACTTATTAATAGATTATAATTATTATACCTATATAGCAATATATTGCAATATAAAATATTATGTATAACTGTATAATTATATATCTATTATTTACTTTAAATATATTTACTTTTTGTTTGGTGTTAACATTATAAAATTATAATTTATAAAATTATTAGTGTTTTCATTTATGTTTACATCAATAGAACATATCAAAGTGTTGTTATTGATTATTAAGTGATAATAACTATTAAAGCAAATGGAAGAAAGATAATAAATGTAACTTATAACAAGCTTTATTTATATGACTAAACTTAATACCATTAATAGTCATTAGCTTTGCTTATATAATATATTGTTTATTAGTCATTATATATATACAAATTTTGTATATATCTTATTATAATATATAATTTGTGTTATAACATATATGATAAATTAATGTAAAATAATATATCAATTTTATTATATAATACTAGAAAGAACCCCCCGCTTTGTTGCAGGTCTATAAATTTTTTTTGAATAATTGGTATAAAAAATGGTAAACAAAAGATTGGGAGATAAAAGAAATAAAGAAAGAAATTTATAAACAACTACAGAAATCTCTAGAAAGGAAAAGAAGTATAAGTAAAAGCAATAAAACCGAGGTAAAAACAGTTGATAGATATTGAGATTAAATGCAATTCTCAAGAAAAGAAGAAAAGCTCACCCAAATTACACGTGTTGCACACTCAAACAATTAATTGCAATACTCAAACTTGTAAAAGCCAAAAATCAGCTTCTTTTTTTTAATTTCATAACTTTTCACATGGCAACAACATAACAATGAGGCTAAATATGAAGCCATTGAACAACGTGTTGAAATTTTCAAAGTTGAAAAAGTCAAAAGTAAACTTTTTTTTTTTATAATTTTTAGTCAAAATAAAAAAAAATCTTATAAGAAACTTAATATTGTTATAAAAAATAATTAAAAATTATATTTATAAAAAATCAAGTTTTCATCATCATTGCATTTTCTTTTGTAAGAAAATTAATGATAATGTAAAATCATGTTAAATTATAATTCTGTCTCAATTGTTGCAGCATTGTAGCTTGTAATTGATTTCACAACATTATTAGTTCTTGTACAAAAGCTAAGTTGGTTTTGTCATAATGAAGAAGGTATGAAAATTTAATCTTGAAACTTAGGTGGCATTTGGTACTTTACAATGCAATGTGATTACAGGTAATGTGATTGCAAGTAATGTGATTGCAAGCAATATGATTGCAGAGAAGATAATATTGCAGTATTTGGTATATAAGTAATATAATGATTAAAATGCAGAGAAGATAACATTGCAGTGTTTGTTTTATAAGTACTTTACAGGAAATGTAATGTTAATTTCCAAAACTACGCTTATACATTAAAATACAAGTTTAACATGTATTTTTTTATTGTTAATTTTTATATAATGTCAGTTTTTAAATATATTTTATTTTTCATTTCTTATTACAAGTATATATTTTATTTTTATTTTTATTTTTAATATAATTTCTTATCTTGTATATTTTATTTAAATTATTTCTTTAGAAAATAATATTTTATTTTTATTTCTTAATACGTTTTATATGTATACATTAATGTGATAGCTTTTTCTCTTCAAACCAATAGCAAATTGGCAACAAAATACCCATAATTCTCAATCTCCAATTAATTTATTCTGAAAATATCATAAATTCAAAATAACTTGCTATAAAGCTAAAACAAAATATCAAACATAACATCACCAAAACCATATTATTGAAAATCATAAATGAAGTTCCTTGATTGATGCTCTAAACCAAAAGTCATAAAGTTCTAATAAAATCAAAGCCTAAGTCACCTAATGGATAAACACACCATTGTTAAAATACAAAAGAGTTCAAAGTTAATAACACTGTTAAAGTTCACCCTAGATCGATAACTAGTTCTTTGCAATAACAATACCCATCATTGCTTTAGATTGAGCCACTAAGCAAAGCCTTCACATAAATTTTTTGCAACTCCTCTGACAATGAAACTAGATAATTTATCTTCCAGATATCACTAGAGATGATATATCCAGCCTTAACAATTTCTTCGAGAGTAAACCTTCAACTCCCTGAACTATCTCAGTTACACACTTTTTCAACCTCGCATCTTTAGCCATGCATTGAAAACAACTTGCTAATTTATCAATTCCTTCCTTTGTACCTTGACAGATTTCTCCAATCTTATCCTCACTAGATTGGAATGCATAAACAATGTTGTCACCATTACTTTTTGTCTTATTTTTTTTGCGACTCACCTCTTTGTCACCTTGTTCTATAGTCCTTCTTCTAGCAGTAGTGGATCCCTCACGATTGGTAGCTTGAGCAGGAGAAACATCATCATCACCATTTTCATCTTCATCAACATTCATTGCATTGAAAGCTTCTGAAGCTGCCCTTGTTGCTACAAATGCAACTTCCTCAATTTCTATGTTTTCCATTGCATCAGCTGGTAACTCTGCTCTTTCCCCAGTTGCTCTATTCTTCTCAAATATAATGGATAATTGATTAAAATGAGGGAAAGGCCTGTTTCTAAGTCCTACAGCAACTAGGTGACTTTATATAAATAACCAAAGATAAGGCATAAAAAAACTATGCAAAACCAAATATATGCCTAACTTTACAATATAACAATGTTGTACAATAAATTAGAATTATTACCTTAATCCAACCATTCCAAACATCATCATCACAAGTAACACATTTCTTGACATCATCCCAACCGAATCCAGAAGCGGAATGCGATATCATCTCAGCAATTTCCCTATATTGTGTCTTCAACAACCCCATTCTAGAGTTAATATGGGGGATAACCCTTATGTTGCAATTTGGGATCATTTCATTCATCCATTTCTCAAGTTGTTGCAAGTAACCAAGCTTGAATGTCCCATTATCTCTACCCCAACTTCCTTCATTCATAAGATCAATGCAGCAGTCAATTAAGACTCCATCTTCAGTAGGTGTCCGCTGATGGGTGGATCTTTTGCTTGTCCTCCTTGATCCTTGAGATGATGCAACTTCCATCTACAAGTATAAAACATGATATAGAAACGACATAATAACAAATATATAGTATACAATAGTTAATTAAAAATTAAAGAAGAAACATAACTTATCTAATTAAGAACAAATACAAATATGTCTCAATCAACACAAATTTAAGTTGTTACAAATAAAGCATACAACATTTGTTGAACCAAATAAAAAATTAAGTTTCATTTTTGGAAGCTATCCAATCATTCCACATTTCTTATGCCAAGTTATTTCTCCAAGTAGTCCATGCATTTGATGTCTCAATGTACTAGATCGTATCTGCATTTACCATCGTTTCTGATTCCATATACTCTTTATCCATTTCATCATCAAGTGGATCATGTGTCATTTATTGCCTAATGTGATTGTGTAACAATGCACAAGCAGAGATAATTCAACATTTTGTTTTCACAAGGTACCAAGACTTCTCTCTAAGTATTGCCCATCTCATCTTAAGGAATCCAAAACATCTCTCAATATCATTCCTAGCACCAGAGTGTTTGTAATTAAACAGTTCATTTTTTGAGCGAAGAGTGCGATTTTGTCTCCATTCATTCAAATGATAACGCTAACCTCTATATGGAGTTAAAAATCTCTCTCCATTTGTATACCCAACATCACATAAGTAGAAAAAACTTATGATAAAAAATTTATTTTTAGTCCATCACTCTAAACAATGTCAACCTAAAATAGTTAATAATTTAATGTATATTTTCCTCATATCTTTTGAGACATTTAATCCATTTCTTCTAGATATTGCATTTCGAAGAACCCTAGAGTCTGAAGCAGAACCCTCCCATCCAGGTAAGATATATATGAATTACATATCCTGGGAACATACCCCTAACACATTTGTAGCAATTTCATTCTTCCTTGTTCTGTATCTAAGCTTATCAATTTTTAGGGCATTGACTTTAATGTAAATTCCATCTAAAGCACCTAAACAATTCGATTGTTTCCAATAGAAAAATGACAAAATTATCCTTTAGTTGTATTTTAAATAGATTCTTTGTCACAACTCGGAACTCCCGTCGAGCCCGTGACAACCGCCGCGATGTCTCAATAGATATTCCTACTCCGAATGTCGATCGAAACCTCACAAGGCTTTAATACCAGTTTTTGCACCTCCCCTGTGAGCAACAGTTATCAAATTTCATATTTCAAAAGATTTCAAGCTTTTTACAACTTAAAACAATAGAAAAATAATTTTTGTCTCATAGGGGTATTTTGGTCATTTTTCTTCAACAATCTCGAAACCGGCTAAAAACGTAGTAGGTGAGTAGAAAACACATATTTCATGATTAAAAATAAATTTAGATGTTTAAAACGTCCGTTTGAAGTGAAATTGTGATTATTTGAATATAATAAAAATATTCAATAAATAATCTATTTTCTTATAAAACAATATTTATAGAGTTATTGGTAAATAATTTTTGTAGTGTAAAAGCTAAATATATTCATACATATTATAATACGGACAACCAAAGTAAAAGAATTTAATTTACAGTGACACGTGGGTCTACGACTAACCAAAAACATCGGAAGCTGTGAACCTACAGTTTTTGACGATTCAAGTCCAACTGTTGTCCTTGACCAAATCCGCTAACTACGGACTATCCTAAGCCTGAAATGTGAGGAAATGAGGGTGGTGAGATTATAAAATCACAGTGAGTAAACAGATACCATCTAAACTATCTAAAGTCGAGTAAATGGAGACAAATAAAATATTCCATTCCAATATGTGTTGCATAACATGAATATTCGGTTTATTCAAATAATCAACTTGGCTTATGAATTTCACAAAGCTTGGCTCTTGTCAAAATCATTCCCGGGGATGCCTTGGTCGAGGCATATAACCGAGACCGCAAAGGCTATTAAATGTCATATACACATGAACATATTTTTACATCTGAAAACATAGCCATTCATTGGCGTTGGCGTCTCACTCTCACGTGGTGGTCCACGTGAGGTCCACTCAAACTTTACCTCAGGAGATGCCCCAAGTGCCTCTCCGATCGAGGTAAGATATAACTGATTCTATGCCCCCTCTCATAGGCTGGTCCACAGAACCTTCCACTGCAAGGATTATTTTATCTACCACTAGATTCATAAAATTTCAACTGCATGACATGACAATTTATTGATAGGTCTGGGTACCCATCACTTGACTTACTGGACTTATTGGTAACGTCACAGGTCCCGCAGAACCTTCTCGCTAAGTTTCGAACCTTAGATCTTTTCAAACTTTCCCCAAAGGGAACATTTTTAACTATTTCAAATCCAGCCTCTCAAGGCAAGACAAACAATGCACATATTTTCAAGACAGTTTCCAATTTAGCCATTCATGCTATATTATCATAAGCCATTCGATTCAAATCATAATTTACAATACAGTGTGTGGTCTCCAATTACTCTAATTTCAAATCAATCATTCAATTTTCAATTCAATTTATAAAAATTCAATTTATTTTATAAATTCACATTTTTCTCATAAAACAAGCAATTCACCATTTAAAATCATTTTTCCATAAAATCACAAAATCAGATAAAAACTTACTTTAGATAATTAAGATGATAGTAAGGTTACTCACAACTTTAGGAGTCGATGCACTCATAGTCCAGATCCTCGGGTACAATCTCTGTACTTTTACGAGTATAATTTGTTCACCGCCTTTCTATAATGCACAATACACCATTTACCACATTAATGCTAGACCGTTATAAAATCAATTCAGGCTCGATATATATGTGTGAAATGGAATGCACATTACTCGGATAACTATCTAAATACGGTGTCCTTTCTAAATTCCATTGTGTACCTAAATAAATCGGTATTGGCTTCATTTGATGTTTCACCTGATTAATTAGCCAATATATCCAATTCAACTCCAAATAATTCCATTTTTTCCTTCAACACTCCAATTCATCAAATACTAATCAATTAATTTGAAATATGGTAAAATCACTCTTACATTTTCTCTAGTGAAATTCGGCCATTAAGGGTTCTCTTCAATAAAGTTTTCCAAGCTTGATTCTCACACCATAAATCACCAATTTCTAGCCAATTCACTTGAAGTAGAAATCAAATCCATCATCCATAAGCTATATGGAAAATTCAGCCAATATAGGTAATTGTAGAACATTAATTTTTTTCTTGTTTCTTTTTTATTCCACACATTATAAAACATCTAAAAACACTAAAATACCATGTATTCCAATCAAGTTCATCCTCAAATCCTCTCTTGAATATTCGACCCTTGATGAATTCATGAAGAATATGTAATTTTCATGCTTAATTTTTATGCTACATCTCACTAAACATATAAAAACACTTGATTAACATGTTTTCTAACTAAACTAACCATCAAATCCTCTCTTTCCAAAATGGGTTAGCATGGGTTCATCATGCAAACTTGAGTTCTAAGCATGGAAAATGAGAAAGAAATCATGGGAAAGGTAGATCACAAGTAAAAATAAAAAAATTTTACCTTTACTTGCTAAATCCCTTGAAATCCCATACTTTTTCTTCAGTTTTTCCTCCTAGGGTTTCTTTTCTTTCTTTCCCTCTTCTTTTGTTCTTGCTTGGCCGACCATGATGAAGAGAATGGGGGTTTATGGGCTGATTTTATAAAGAAATTAATAAAATAATCAAGCTTGACACTTGTCACCATGTGATTGGTCCATACTTTAAAACTTATCCTTTAATCTTTATTTCTCCACCACATAAAATACCAAAATTATCCATACCATAAAATGTTAATGGCTGATATTTAGGGGCTTGACAAGTGTCGGATGTGAAAAATTACGATTTTGGCCCCGATGTGGTCAAATTACCATTTTACCCCTATGCTCGAAAAAATACTGGGATCATAATTTTTTTCACTTCTCAACCTCAAATTATACTCCAAATGATCAATCTTAGTCAATTGTGGTCAAAATCTTTTCTAAAAATTTCCATTTTATCCTCGGGTGATAAAATGACCATTTTGCCCTTCAACCATGAAAATTCCAATCTCACTCCATATCCGTCTTCAAACTTCGTATCATCATTTTAAGTTATTCCTAGACTGTAAAATTTTTAATTTCACCTTAAAATCTTTATTTGGACTTGTTCGAGGTTTAAATCGACTTAGTTGTACCTTTTGGTACAATATCGACTCTTAATAATTTTTCAGGGCTTTCCAAGTTTGAAATCAGGTTATCCATCACATGTATGATATGGTGGATATTTTATAAGGTCGGGTTTGACATTCTTATACTCAAGCTATAAATGTTTAAGAAATTTTAGTTTACCTTAAACCATTTCCATCTGAAGTCAGTTGAATTCTCAAGTACAGGCTCTGGCTTCTTTACCAGTATGGATTGCAATCTTAAAACAGAATTCAATACTAAACCAAAATGCCTACTCACTGTCTCACCACTTCTAACAAATTCTCTCTTTATGATCTTATTCTTTACATGATGAGAAATAATGTACAAAAAGATAGCCACCATTTCTTCAACATTCATGTTTTTTGTTGGTGTAAGCCTACCGATGCATTGAAGCATATTACATAGTTTATAAAATGCAGCTCTATCCATTCTAATATTTTCAACGCATGTTAAATCAGAATCAAATACCATTCTCCTAAAATTTAATTGCCTAATAATATGTCTCCTATAAGTACTAAATTTGGATCTTTTATACTTTCTAGTATACATTAAAATATGATAACATCCTTGAACCAAAGTATTAGCCCATATCATGTTAAATAGCTTAACGGCTAATACAATAGCGAACACGATCGTTGCAGTTTGCTTTTGAGAAAACTCTTCCATTGTGTGAACTAACAATATAAAAAAATAATTAAAATAATGAAATATAAACATTACATAAAAAACAATGTCTACTAACAAGAAATATACAAAATCAAATACATGCTGTAATAGCAGCATTCCACTCATTATCTTTAGCCAAACACAATCCCCAAACACCATAGAAAATTTATAATTTCTCAAAACCAATCATTAGAACAAACTTCAAGAATTAACATTTAAACTACTAGTAAGTCTAACAGTTGATCCTTTGCATAGGCTACCAGTTTTCATCACATGTTGTAGCATACATTTCTAATCTCAAGATTGGACTATCGCCATTCTTTATGAGAGGCTTATAAGAAGAATGCATCATTAAAACTATCGATATTATTAATTTTATGAAGAATTAGTGAAATCAATGATGCAGAAACTAATGACAAATTACAATCAAAATCACAGATTTGTGAAATAAATTTCTCACTTGCACTAATGTAGAAATTGAGAGAAGAGATTTATCCCCAACTTTCTTATGTCGAGCCTTGAGAGAGAAAGAGAGAGAGTTAAATAAGAACAATAATTAAATGCTAATGAAAGAATTTAATAGAAAGAATCTCTAATAACATTTAATAATAAATAATTAACAGACTTCCATTCATCATTAGAAATGCCATTTCTCCTATTCTTACTGAATACAATTAGCAGGCCCATTAAGCTTTAGTACAAGGAAAGCTTAGTAATGTTTCCTAAGGCTGTAGGTCAATAAGCATGATCATTTTTATTTAGCAATCCCTCGAGGTTCCAATAAGGACTAAGGCACCAGGTCCATTTCCATACTTGCCACCTCTAGATTATCTAATAATAAGCAACAATGAACATAATCTATTTCATCTTGCATGTTATGCAATTTCTAAAAACAAGAAATCAGTCAAGATGATATCTCCACTAGAACTCAAAAAAAAAAAAAAACAAATTCTATTGGTTTACAAGCTAATTAGAATTTCTGAATCAGATATAAAAAATCTTATAAAAAAATTGATCAATCAAATGCAAGAGAAATTTGAACAAAATTAACTAAAAAAGACAAAACATGGTTGACAAAACGACTAACTCAGAACCTACAAAGCTATTCTGACCAAATTCTCTAACTTGACATTATGTCCTTCTATAACACCAGCCTAACATGAGTGTGGTATGTAAACTATAACGACTACTCTCTGGTCGCTACTGACGTCCGAAACTTTCGAGAAAGACCCACCAAGTCCCGAACAAGCCTGATCAAATTTTTTCGATGATTCACCACATTCAATAATCATATAATATTTATAATTTCATATATCAAATTAATTCATAAATATAAAAATCAATAATAACTTTTTCCTTATTTATCCACAATTATATATACGCCAAAATCTATAATTTTCAAACTAATATTTATATACAAATTTAAAATTTATTTACAACTTAATAAGTAGAATACTACACTTGACTTCTAACATAACAGGTACAGGACACAGCAGAGCGACTCATAATGGTGTGTTAGGAGATGCCTTTACCTATTTATGGTAGACCACATGTCGATGACTTCACGCTAAATCGACCCCTGTCTGCAAAAAGGGAAATAAAATGGGGGGTGAGTCTCATAGACTCAGTGAATATCATCGACCCAGTGAGTAGGGCGTAGATAGGAAACAAGCAAGCAGAAGATCAGTTGAATATAAAACATAGGATCATAAAAGCAATTTATTTCAAATAGGGCTTTTGTTCCTTATAACCATTTTTTGCATCAAATCAATAAAATCAAGCCAGCTCCCGTGAAATCAAATATTATTCAAAATCATATGCAAATCATAGCTTACCTATACGTGAGGAATTTCAAATCTGTTTCATAGAAAACAAATAAGAGAGCTGCAAAAATCCGTTTAAATCAAATTTCACCATGCAATGAAATACAACTCATAATATTAAAACTTATTTCAATCCATGTAAAATAATTACATTTTATCAAAAATAATTAGTAAGGCTTATGATATTCTTAAAAACATGGCTCGTGCCATAAAACTCGTATTCGGTGATACCTTGCACTAGGGTATCCAACCGAAACCGCCAAGGCTTTTAAAAATCTCATATACTCCTAAAACGTATTTTCATTTTGAAAAACAGTCGTTCCTTGGCATTAGCGGAGTTCACTTTCACGTGGTGGTTCGACGTGATGTGAACTCTAACCATACCTCAGGAGTTATCCTCCGCGCCTCTCATACCGAGGTATAATATAATGGGCTACCGTGCCCCTCTAATAGGCTGGTTCACGGAACCCGCTACTGCAGTGACTATCCTATAACCCACCAATTTGTAAAAACTTAACAACATGATATGGCAATTATATTTCTATCCCGCCTATCGAGGTAAAACAACAATTTTTGTAGTTTCAATACAAATATTAATTCAGCCATCCATGCTAATATCACCATAAGCCATTCAAGTTCAAAACAACTTTAGGAATCTCGTTTTCTTTATGAAAGCTATTTTAAAACTCATTTATCATTTATTTCTTAAAGTATTGTCCAAATTTACCTGTCAAGCGTTCATTACGAAAGTCATAAAAATTTATCATATGTTCACAAAATGAAATTTAACACATGATTCATAAAATACCATACATAGAGAAATTTAAATCTCTAAATTATGTATGCACATTACACAAATATATAAGGCACAATTTAGGAACTACATCAAGTTGCAGAGCTTGTTTCCCATTTTTAAAACACTTTACATATAAGGTATACACACACATATATATGTATATTTAAAACAATTTCGGAAAATGTCTTGCATTTACTATTTCATCAATTTTCATCGATTCATACTTTTCGCAATTTATAAGCAAATTAAATCATATATATGTATCCATGCATATATAATTAGGAATAATTTAAAATCGACACCCTCTACTCACCTCGTGATAGTGGGATTTTTCCTCACTATTTATTCGTTTGCGTATCGATAATTGTTCCTATTTATCGATCACATACTTCGCTCGGTACGCCTTCACGACAATTTTCTTAACATCAAATTTAAATTCAACATGCTTAATCACACAGTTATATGTGTAGTAACTTAATTAAATTTCCTTAATCAATTTGCATATTATTTTTTTTTCTAAAACATGCACAATATTAATAAACTACCCATAACCTTAAAATTTTACATTTACTTACCAATGAGTTTTTGCCATTTCTTTGTGACATTGGGCCTCTCCATGGCTTTTCCATTTTTCTCCTATTGGGCCATGCCCAAGTATAGTTCTTATTGGGCTTTGCCCAATTAATTTTTCTATTGGGCCTTGCCCATCTAATTACGATTGGGCCATGCCCATTTCATATTTTTCCTTTCTTTTTTTTTTCTTCTTCCTCCTCCAACTGTGAGACCCTGTCAGATTGGTTAAAAACCGGTATTATACCTAGTGGTACAATTAAGTAAATCGAACATTGAACTAGCTCAAATAAAAATTCTAAAAGGAATTTGAAAATTCTGAAACCCACAGAATGGCTTAGAAAAGTGATTCGGAGTTCAAGCTCCAGTTTGGAGTCAATCGAGAAAATTGACCGGTTAGGGACAAAACGGTCATTTTTCCATTTGATGATTTAATGGAGATTTTAGCCAAAATTTAATCACATTGGACCAAAAATAATTTTATGAAATACAGTTATGATTATTGGATTATAAAATGATGTTTAGCAGTGTAAAATTGTGATTCTCAGTGTTTTTGGAGCACAAAGGTAAAATGGTAACTTTACCACCGAAGTACTAAACGGGAATTTTTTTGAAAGCATTTTGTCCCATTTGGTTAATATGAATTAATATTAGTATTATTTGAGGTTGGACAGTGAAAATAATATAATTTCGGGACATTTTGGAGTATAAGGGTAAAATCGTAATTTTACCATCTTGGAGGTAAAACGGTAATTTTCCACCACCAGAACATATTTTTCTAGCCATGGTCATCTTTTGATCAGATCTTGATTTGAATAATCATGTGGTGGAAAAGAAATGAAAGAAAAAGTCAAAAAGTCAAAAAACGGGCCAATGGCATTATGCCACGTGGCAAACTTGTTTATTTTATTATTAAAGCTTAAAAAAAAGCCATTTCAACCCATTTTCTCTCTCTAATTTCGGCACACACTAGAATTAAGGGGAAGGAAAGAAGAACAAAGGAAAAAACCATAAAACCTAGCTAAAAATTCAAGACAAAGTGTGATTTCAAGGAGAAATCAAGAGAAAAAGGTAATAATTCTTCACTTTGGCTTATGCTCTACAATACCTATGCTTTTGTTCTTGAATTTCATGGTTAAATATTGAGATATCATGATGAATTGAATTTTGAAAAATGGGTATGAATAAGGATTTGATGTTAGAATAAGTTGAATTTAGACTATGTTAGTGTTTAGAGATAGGTTAGTATGTTAGTAAGCAAAACCGTAAGAAAAAAATTTGATTTCCCCATGAATCTTGCAAGACCGAATATCATAGGCTGAAATTGGAAAATGAAATGATTTCATTTCAAATGAAATAAATTAGAAATGACAATTTAAAGTGAAAAACATTTAGTAAGAAAATTTACAACGCCAATGCACTGTAATGGCTGAATTTTTCATGAAGAAATGAAAAAGTTTAAATGCTGAAATTGACACTATTTAAATGGTATGTGGTAAATTAAGGTATTAGAAAAAAGAATGGTGCAATTTGAAATCAAATCGGACGCATTGGCCAATTTATCGGGTAATTGACCAAATTAGGTCAACACCGCGTTTAAGCGATTGACCGAGTATTCTATACATCCGTATAGAAATTAGGTTAATTTTATACCTAATTAACACCATTATAGTAATTAAATTATTGTGCTATTTGTCAAGGTGGTGAGCCCTTGGATAAAGGCAAGAAAATCGTACCCGAGGATTAGCAGTCGAAGTGCTCGAATTCAACTCCCGGAAAACCTGTGAGTGAATTTGCATCTCAAAAATGGTTTTGGGAAATATGAACTTATTGAATAAAATGCTTGAATGATTTTATTCAATCTTCTTTAAAAGAATGAGCACCATGAGAACAAGCTTTCCGTGAAATATTATTTTATTGATGTGAAATTTTATTATGTTGAATATTGCTCATCTATATGATTGCGATGCATTTGTGTACCTTTATATGGTGCTTACATGTATTGTTAATAAATTATGTGAAATCGATGTAATGGTATGCAAAGTGGGGACAGTGATACGTAGCACCCACAATCTCCTAGAAATTTAGAATTGAGCAAAGTGGGGACGGCGATACGTAGCGCCCACAATTTCCTAAAAATTTCAAAATTGAGTAAAGTGGGAACGACGACACGTAACGCCCACGATTTCTAAAAATTATCACGGCCGAACTTTGGTGAAGCGTGATTCGCTGTTCAGGGACTTGTAGGGACGGCGATACATAACGCCTGCAAGTGCTCAGATAATTGTCTTTGTGTGTATATATATATATATATATATATGATTGCTCATGTCTTTGTGTATATATGTGATTGTATGGTATGTGAATTGCCTTAAATTGAGAAAAATGGGTTTTACACGAAACCCTCGTACAGCGACGGGTTATAATTTCGCTACACTGCAGCAAGAACGCCTTCCCGCTGCAGCGATAATTGTCGATAATTGTATTTAGCTAAAAAAAAAAAAATCTCGGGGTAAATGAAAAGGGTTAAATATTAGTTAGAAAGAAAAATTGTCTCGTTTTCAACTTGTGCATCATGATTGTCAAATTTCCTGATTGAGATTGCTTGTTCCCTTCTAATATTCACTCACTGAGTTTCGTACTCACGTTTTATAAAATTCATAGTTTCAGATCAGGAGACTGTTGGACCCTAGATCGAGGAGTCTCTGTAGTGCATCTCCTGGTTACAAGATGGGCATTCAGAAGCAACCCATTTCTTTTATTGTAAATATCTCCGCTGGAAGTCATGGGTCTTTTTGTATTGTGAATACAATCTAACTATGTGAATATGTATATGCAGTGTAAATTGCTAAATACATGACTGGTATAGTGTATATATATTCTATTGATAATGCCATTGTTAATTGGCTTTGTATGCACACTGGGTGCATCACGTGTGTTTGCATCACACCGTCGTACGATAAGTAAAGTAAATGGATAGGCTTGCTTGGGCTTAGTGAGCTATGCTCATCGGGTCTTTGCGCCGGCCATGGCCAAGGAATTGGGTCGTGACACCAACCGTCTCTCTTTTCTCTACCATGGCAGCACAAATCCTGCTCTTTTTAGCTTCAATTTCCAGCAGCAAAATCACAAATTTCCAACTACAAAAACCTTCAAATTTCAGCACCAAACAGCTTCAATTTTCTACTCTTTTTCTGACCATTTTCTACACCATTTCAGCACCATTTTCTGCACTTTTCAGCACCATTTTCTGCACTTTCTAGCACTACATTCCGCTCCATTTTCTACACATTTCAACAGCATAACCACTCAATTTTCTGCACCCAAAACTGCACTTTGTAGCCCCCAAAAACAATAGTAAACTCACCACTTTTTCAGCACCAAAATCAATCATAAAAACCTCAATAATTTACAGCAACAAAGTTGCTCATTTTTCACCCAAAATCCTTCTCATTTCCAGCTCACAAATCAGCCATATAACCACAAAAATTTTAGCTCTCTTACCTCCTTTAAAGTGCAGAAAAATCAGCTCATTTGTGCCTCTCTAAGTTGCCAAATTTCGACCTCTCTTCTCTCTTTGTGTCTCACGGTTTTTTGGCTCTCTCTTCAACTGAGCCTTACCTTTCTTATTTCCTTTCTTCTTTGTTCTTTCATTCTCCTTTTTCTTTCTTTATTTCTCTTTCTTCCTTGATTTCCTTTGACCGAACCTTCCACATCTTTCTACACTCTTCTTTATCATTTCTTTGCTTCCTTTATTTGCTCTCATAACCGGCCCCCCACTTCATTTCATTTCTCTTTTTCCTTAATTTTGACTTTTCTTTGTTTTCTTTTCCTTATTTTATTTGTCTTGTTGTCACATGTACATAAACAAATATTGCTTGACTTTTCAATACCCTTTTTTTTCCTCTTTTCACCCTCTTAAATATTCATTTAAGCCTTTAATTAATTTCGTATTTAATTAGGCTTAAAAGTATAATAAGAGACCCCAAAAATTTAATTGTCAATCCTTGAAATTTTTATTCCCGAGATATGACGCCTCATCACTTTCCAATGAAATTTTCTCTATTGTAGAGACAGAATTGGGTAAAGTGATCTTCACCAGAGTTATAGCTCTGTATCTTAGCTTTCTAATGGTCCAATAATTGCTTCAATTGGAGTTCTGTAGCTTGAGATATGGACAAAATACTCAAGCATATACAAGAAAATTTCTAAGTTCTTCAACACTTTGCTCTCCAAAAATTAAGTCCAATATTTTTAATTCCTATCCACAGTTATTAAATTTTCAATTTCTTTTAAAATTATTCTTCCTTCACATATATTAAATCAAATTATTAAGATTGCATTCCAACGCGGTGTCTCCATAATATTAAAATATTTTCTCATCGCGTTAACTCGACTAAAATGCACGTCGTACGATTTTCACCATTTTCATCCAAAATTCTTCTTTACTGCTCCTCCCCCACTTAAATTAATCATATTTCATTTTTCATGACTAATTTCGACAATAATTATAATATTAATATTTTAATATTATTTTATTGAATAAAATATTATTTTATTCTAAAAATTTTCACTTACCTTATTTGGTCTTGAAACACATTATTATGTGTCGGTTTACCTCCGAATCATCCTTTAACTCACTAATTTGTCTCTGATAAAAATATTATTATTTAATTGTGAGTTCTACACGTATGATACATTTTATTTTTAAGCGTTCCTTAGCACGCTAATTCGCATCAAATGATCATTCCTTTGATCAATAAAGTCTTATTTGTGTCTAACGAGGGTACGAGGTATTACTTAAACTATCAATATTATCAAATCAAGCAATTTTATAACTCAACACCATAAAAGCTAGTGTGAGTAATTTTTTTTCTGACTTGCCTAAAAACCAAATGCTGTGAATCAGATGGTGACATGCTTGAAGTAGGAAACGACGGCATGACAACAAAAGAATATCGCATAGAATCTTGTTCATGCAAATGAACATAACCACAAAGCCTAACATTTTAAAATCATTCCCACCCTTTTTCCCTTTCCAATAGCTGAGAGCAGAGGCCGAACCTAAATTACTCCTTGGCTCACACATTGAAAATACTAATTTCAGAGGCTTTGACAGTACCTCTTTGCAGTACTTCCTGATTGTGTTGCATAGAAGGTTAAGGGGTTTTAAAATTGATGACAAATTTCTAATTTTGTGCTTAACCTTATTTGTTTTTGGAAGAAAGAAAAATGTTGGCCAACTGAAGGTAATTGACTCTATAAGCTCAGTTCACATAATTGCTTACAACTTAAAAACTGGCAAAAAACCTTTAGAAGAGGTTAACTATCGAAAACTCTAAATATCTTTCATTTTCCTTGCATTAGCTTAGCAAAAAAATAATTATGAAAAGAAGCAAAAATGTAAAAAGAGTCCCAATATGCACAAAATAACATAAATAGTAGAAGAGAAAGTCCTAATTTAATTACTTATATTTATATAACGAGATGCAGAACATCAATCTCAATTTAGATACTTTTATATATATATATATATATATATAACGAGATGCAGAACATCAGTCTAATTCCAACAAAGTTATCCAAAGGAGAATCTAGTACATAGATTATGCAAATTGACCACATACAAACCATGAGAGCATTAAAAGATAGTAGCATTGTTAATCAAAAACCTCAATCTTGCTCATTGAAAAGGTTGCCCATCAACAGCAAAAATGCACCAATTTTACGATACCCAAGACTAAAACCTACTCCTGCTGATTAAAAGCTACCCATCAACTAAAAACATGAGTACTATCCAATCAAATTAATCATACAAAGTAAAATAGAAAAAAGAAAGTGAGAAATGCACTAGAAATAGAAGCCAAAAAAGAGATTTGTGAGCAAGCATAGTAGTTTGCAGTAACAAAGATTCAAGCAGTGAGCAAAAAATGCTATTATGGGACATACTTTCCATCTCCATTTTAAATTTGGGAATGTAATTGGCTTCTACAATAACAAGTAATGAAGGCTGAGAAAGAGAATAAGGGGTACACAAGGACAAAACATGATATTAGTAATTAATACTATTGCAATACAACATCAGTAGAGTAAGCAGCCATAAAGCAAAGAAAAACAGAATAGAAGAGCATTGCAGAGGATAGATTTGGCAGCATTGTGTTTTAGTTTAAGTAGGGGAGGGGATGGGTCAGCGGTGGGTCAATGAAGGGGTCTAGGAGTGTGGGTCAGGATGCTAAGGGTAAGAGGAGAGAGAGAATAGAGGAATAAAGGCTGAAGGGGGAGGAGCTCAAATGTCACGGGAACTTGTCTTAGCTGGGGGGGAGGGGTCACGGGAACCTGTTATTGAGGGGTCTGTGCAAGAAAGACTGTGAGGAAGGAAAGAGGAGATGGGAGAGTTCCGGAAAAAGAAAAAAAAATGCGCTCAGAGGAACCAACATCTCTGAGTGAAAAATTACCTGTGCTTGTTGTTGAAGAGCTCAGAAATCTAACTTCTCTTGTCGATAAAGAAGCAGAGCTTGAAGAAGGGAGAGTGACTTAGGAAAATGGAGAAGAAGCAGCAAAACCCTAAAAAACGATGATGAATTGTTGGGGATTGTGAGTAATTTCTTTAAAAGATTATGGGTAAAAATGTCCTTAAAGATATTACACTTTGCAATGTAATGTAATTGCATTGATTTTGGACTACAATCACATTACATCCATTGGCTGCAATGTGATTATTGTAATCTTACATTGCAATGATCTGTTACAAAACAAACACTGCAATGTAATTTAATTGGACACATTATAGGGAATGTGACTTTACATCCCTTATACCAAACGCCCCCTTAGTATTGAGTTTATTGCATCAATATATTAAAAAAATAATTAATCTTTTTTTTTTCATATCGTGAACTCCATTACTGTAATCAAACCATGATGGTAAATAAATATCAACCCCTTTTGATGGAGAACGGTCTTGGTCTAACCAATATCTTATAAAATATAACAAATATTATGATTCATAACATATATACTATGAAACTGTAAAAAAAAAACAAATCACACCAACAAATTTAATCTCTCAATGAGACAAATAATGATAATTATCACCACAAAAAAAAATACAAACATGAATTACATCAGTAAATACCAGAGCTACGAAAAGAGATGAAAGGAAAAAGTGAAGAAATTTATCACTAATTGCACACAAACTTTACTGCAAGTGTTTAAAACATTAGACAACAAAAAAATAAAATAATGCAAAATGAATCACATCACCCCTGCTTCAGCTTTAATCACAACGATTTCTCATCATCCTCAGAGAATGTTCAACAAATTCTTAATGAAATAAACCCAGGTGATAGCTTGAGATTGCAACATTTGTCATCCTTTCAATAACCTCCCATTGTTCTTCCTCCATGTTCATAAGCACACACAAAATAGAAAAAGAGTTGAAATATTTCAAAGAAAAGTGATACATTGATTATAACCAAGACAATTTTTTATCTAATTGGAATAACAAATTAATAAATCAAAAGAAAAATTTTTATAAACAACTTAAGTATCGTTTGCAGCTACCATACCCAAAACTTCATTTTGGTGACCCCCAACTCCAATGAATATCAAAATGCATATTTCAGTATGAATATTCCATAACAGAACTAATTCATCTTGCCTTAATTTTAAATTTAAACATTGAATAAAACAGTTATCAAGTAAACGTATTAATGCTTACTTGCAGACACTATAAGTGGTGGCTTTAATGACTGAGTCTTGATTTCATTTATGAAATCACAGTGAAGAGCAAAACTTTGTAGATACACGTGCAAGAAGAGGATAAAATGAAAAAACTCAAATAAAATATACAGAGGTAAAAAAAATGCATAAAACTATAAATACTAAAATCGTTCACTTGCATGCCACAAAGAATGTAAACATAATCAGTAACTATAAATCAGAATAAACGTAAAAACAGAGAAAAAAATCAGAGAAACATGAAACCATTTACATCGTTATGAAAGAATCAAAATATTAAGAAATGAAAAGACAAAATAGGAATATACTCAAACTTATGACTGCTAAAGAAGGCACCAAAGTTCGATATTAGCAACCAAAATGCACCAAATCTGACCCACACCTGCTAATAAAAATTCACTAAAAAATTTATGAGTAATAAAACTAATATATGCAAAAAAAAAACAATATGCAAATGTAAAACATTAGCAAGGCTTAAAACCCTAACCAAACAGTACCAGAGAAATATAAGAACGAAAAAGGTGACAAAACTAAAGAGACTTCAAAGAAAGACACCAAAATCAAACAATCTCAAAACTTCAACCACTTGAAGAACCCAAAATGCATAAAACAGATACAAAAACCCCAAAAAATGCAAGAAATCGAAACCAACACAAATATAGGAAAAACACATCTGAAAATCTCAACCTGTTGAAGAAGCAAAAAGGCTACACAACTTGAAAAATGTAACAAATCCAAACCAGTAGAAAATAACAGATGAAAGAACAGAAGAGGGGCCACAATTGAAGAGAAAAAACCAAAATACCATAGTGAAGCAAACCAAAGAGGTAGAGAGAAAGAAAATAAGGTAAAAATCATAGAAAACGAAACATGAGAGAGGAAGAGGCGGATAGAAGAAAAGAAGAACAGATGAGAGAAACGTGAGAATGAAAAATAAAAATGGGAGAGAGAAAGATAAGTATAAACAGGCAATAAACCAAAGAGACAAAAAGAGGAAGGGAAGCTTCTAGATGGTAGGGAAAAACTTGAAATGCCCTTTCCCTTTCAATCAAAAACCCAAGAAACCTTTCCTTTGCATATAAAAAATCAAAATGACCCCTAATTTATACACAAATTCTAGAATGATACTAGTCTCTTGACTAAAACCTCAAAATGCCCTCCATATAGAGACAAATTACAATCCCACATATCATCCCCTAAAAGTCCTTTGCAAGTAAAAATCATAATACTTTAAATAATATTTAGCCACGTATCATCCAAAGAAAGCCACAACGTGGTTCAATTTGGAAGCTCCTTTGGGTCTTCCTTTTATATTAGGTTATAAATGTAGTTTGTATATATTTTATATGCTATATAAAATTAATACATGATACATACTTATATATAAGTTATTAATGTTATTATATATTTCTATATAATATATTAATATTTATATATCTATAAATATTATTTAATAGTTATATAAAATTTTATGTACAGTATTTATAGTTTATATATTAAAGTTTATTTTAAATATGATTTAGTGAAAAATATTTTTTATTCAGGTTTTGAGTTTCGAGTTTGTGTTATTAAACGAGTACCTATATATAAAAAATTTGACTTGTATAATTGAGTATTTAACTAATTCAGGTTATTAAATGGGTATTCATATGTTAATAAGATTTAATTTTGGATAGCATTTAACAATTTTAATCAGTTTTTAATAGGGTTCGGATACTTGATATCTGTTTTGGGTTTGGGTATCCTACCAATTTACATTCCTAATCAAGCCTTTATAAATGGATAAAATAAACACTTATAACTAATGTTAACTATTATTAGTTGAAATATCATTTGTCATTTTATATCATATGATGTTAAGGGAGATTGTGAAAATTGTCATGTGGTCATATTATCATACCACACCAGCATGTCATGTAAATGTCACATGGCATATAATGATAAGTGATATTTTTAATTAATAAGATTTAGTCAACTATTAATCATAAAAACTTATTTGATTTAAAATAACAATATAATGATGATAATTCTATTTTATAGAATTATTTTAATCTAATTTTGTTATTAAATATTAGCTAAGTTCTCTGTTTTTAATTATAATTTACTTTTTTTTTAATTTTTTTTATAGTTAGTTTATTTTTAAGTGAGTTATTTTAATTTTATATCATTTTTTAAATTTGATTGTTATTTATTAGTTTTTATATCTTTTGTAGGAATAAAAGATATTAGGCTTAATTTTGGAAAGTAAGGTGTTGAAAGATCCAAAAGTTTGTTTGCATATACTTTAATATTTTAGCCATATCTCATGCTACAGAACTTCAATTGCTGCGATTCTTAGATCATTGGAAAGGTAAGAGATAGAGTTACAACTCTCATGGAAATCAATTTACCTAGTTCTTCATCAAAAATAGAGAAAATTACATCGAAAAGTAGTTGGACGTACTGTGCTGGAGTGGAAATTTATAAAGACTGACAAGTGATTTTTTGGACCTCTCATTATGTTTTTAAGCCCAATTAAACCATAGGTCAATTTAGGGAATTCTAGGTTAAGTCTATTAATATAAATAAGATATTTTGAAGAATATTAGAAAACATAACTTTTGGGAGACTCAAGAAGCTAAAAGTTGAGGTTGAAACTTGGAGATCAAGACGGCAATTATTGTTTTCTTTTTGTTACTTTCAATGGTTGAAGTTTATACAATGTTATTTGTTTTTGCAATTATGACTAGTTAATTTTCTTTTTCTAGGATCGCAATTAAACTCACATGTAATCTGAATTTTTTTAATTTCTTTCTTATTTATTTTCAATGGGAATTGAATTGTTTATTCTAATTTGTTCTTAATGCTTTTAATTGATTAGCCACCAATTAAATTTATTTAGAAACCTAAACAAACTTGAGAAATGGATTTTAAAGTAGACTAAAATTGTGATAGCATATGATCATATTAATTGATTTGCCTATAAGATAAAGATATACTTATAAGCCATATAAAACCAGATTAGAGCCTAAGATTAATAAGTCTGTTTTAACTTCAATTCACATAGGGATATAATGTTTTGGTTGAAATAGATATTTTTATAAAATGAGTCGGGAAACCCTTATAAATAATTTAAGACTCTAAGTTAGCAATTCAACTCATTAAAATAAGTTAAGGAAGAGAGGTAAGATTTAGATGAAATGTGAGGGATATTGTAATCTTAGACTTATTTGATTTGATATTTTCTCAAATTATTATTATTTTAATTTTTCTTATTAGTTTAAAATTTTGTTAATTAGTTTTAGTTAATTGCTTAATTTGGATTGTTTGGATGAGATTAAATTGTTCTAATTTTAGTACTTAGTAAAATTCTAGATCAATTTTTTATGAGATCGATACTTTGCTTGCTAATAAACTATCTATTTGATACGTATACTTGTGTAATGGAATTTTAACTGACAAATGATGTAATTTAATGCAATAACAAAATAAAAACTTATTTGATATATATTTAATTAATTAATTTCTTATTTGAATTTTTTTTAATAATTCAGAAAACATTTTTAGATATAATGTCAAGTTAGAAGATGTGATATAGCTAAGATTAGTAGCATTTATTCAGATTTAATGACAAAATTTAAAACCGATTAACAAGGGATTTGATGGACTTTAGTTAGAAGATTTGATGGATTTTATATACAATAAAAATTGGGACGCCTGATGATTCCATTATAGACTTTAGTCAATTCATATTGATTTCCAATATTCGTTTGTAAATATTTTCCACGAACTTTGAGTTGAATAACATCTTTATATTATTTATTTTTGATAATTGATGCTATGACTTTTTCCATGCTTTAGCTAATTCTGAGTTAGCAATAAAAGAAGGAAAGGCAACAAATTAGGAATGATTTTACGGGAAAATGGTAGGGCCTGGACTATGAGTAAATGATCTGTGATACAGAATCGAAATATCATTGAATGCAGAATTCTCTTGCAAGGAAAAGTGACAGAAATTGGAAACCAAAATCTTAAATATTTACTTTCTATATTTTCTCAAAAAAAAAAAAACAAATTCAAAACTATTAAATTTAGTAAGAACATCTTGATTGATTACAGGCAATGAATTCACTCACGGCTATATAAACAACATGAAGGTAGCTCCAAAAACACCAAGAAGGGGAAAAGATGGAGAACAAGATATCCATGTTGTTGATGGTTGCGTTAGTTATTTTAGGGTATGTCTCCATGCCGGGCAATGCAAGAGCAGTTCCGGGAGCCAGCCAATTGAATTTCGGGTTGTTGCCTAAGAACGCTCCTATTCCTCCCTCAGGGCCCAGCCGACGTATTGATCCACCACTTCCTGAAATTTTGAGTTTTGGGTTGTCGCCTAAAAACATGCGTCTTGTTCCCTCGGGACCCAACCCAATGACATCAGATTCGCCTTGGCCTTCTGCTCCGCTGTTGAAATTTGGGATGTTTCCTAAAGGCGTCCCCATTCCTCCATCTGGGCCTAGTCGGCGTACATCAGCATCCCCGCCTCCTCCTTCACCAAGATGGCTGTTGAATTTTGGAACATTTCCTAAAGGCGTCCCCATTCCTCCATCTGGGCCTAGTCGGGGTACATCAGCATCCCCGCCTCCTCCTCCACCAAAATAGTAAAGGAATGGCCCGTAAAGGGTCCATCTAGTTATCTAGTGCAGAGCATTCGCCATGTACTATTGCTTTTGCAAACACATAAGACAAACACAAAAATTAATAATAATAAATAACTCACTCTGAGTTGCTTTTACCAACTAGCTACATATATGCTCTCATTGTATGAAAATTTATTTTGGTCATGTTTAAATAAATTGACTGATCCAATCCAATATGACATTTGGTGTTTAGTTACTTCTGATATTCTTTGTGTTTGAATGTTTAAATTAGTTAAATATATGCTACGATTGTTCTAGTGTCGCATACCACAACAAATAATGGAATGGTTTTTACCCTAATCTCAAAATCAAATATTAAGTGACAAAAACAATGCAAATGTTTATCTCGTGTTAACAAAAAATAATTCAACACTTGATTTAACTTTTGTCTTAGAAAGAACAATCAAAATAAAACAAGAATATAAAAATTATATCGATTTACATTCTTTGTAGTCTTAACCTATATCTAGAATTAATTTAATTAAATTTCATTTTCTATTTTATAGATGTGGATTCTATTAAATTTAGATGATGTATTTATTTAGATTTAAATATAAAATCGAGATTTGATGAATTCGGTCATATACAATATAATTAGGTCACTTGATGATTCCATTATTGTTAAAACTATACCTTGTTTCATATACTTTAGTCAATTGTAAGTTAGCAATTATAAGAGGCAGGGCAACAAATTAGGAATGATTTTAGGGTTGAAAAAAACATATTACAATTTATATTTGAAAATTATATAATAATTTATTAATTTTTAAAAATTAAAATCATAAAAAATAAAATCTAAATAATAGAAAAAGACAAACATGATAAGTAGAAAATGGAACTCATATATGACATAACAAACAAAAAAAGAACATGGTTGATGGTTCATAGAAATTTAAAAAACAAATATATTAAAACTTATAACATATGAGTAAACAGTATAAAAAATATAAATAAAAAAAATTTAAAATTGAATGAAGCATGTGGGATTTTTTTATTATTTATTTGTATTAATTATTAAATAAAAAATTATAAAATGGTCATTAAGAGAATATATTAAAAATTTTAAAAATTTGATATACTGTAAAAGAAATTTTAAAAATTTTTATCAATGTATCATTTTTTAATTAATCCTAGTTATATAAGAGAAAATTATCTTTAGTATATCTTTTTTAAATACTTTATGTTTTATATTTGTTGAAAAGAAACTATTTTGAATATAAAGTCTTTAAATAATCTTAATTATATACGAGGAAATTATTAATCTTATATATTGTATTTAATCATTTATATTTTATGCATTACAGTTTTATATTTAGTGTTATAAGTTTAGATAGAAATAAAATAAGAATATTGAATGTTATATGTATTAATTTTTTTTTCAAATTTGATTAAAATATGAGTAAATTGAAAACATTTAACAAATTCTTTAAAAAAAAATATGCAAATCGTTCAAATGATTTTTTTACACTTGAACCATTAAGTCTCAATACTTCAACTCATAAAAAGAAATAATGTGAATCAAAATGTTAAACACTCAATTCTAAAGAAATGGATTTTTTTGGTATATAGTTTTTAATTGATAAATTTGAATATAGAAAATATAATTGAACACAACTTTTTTAAAAATTATTGTAAGTCTTTTTTTTTTCTTGATTTACATGTTATATTAAATTATTTTCTATTAACAATCTTTTGATTATTGATTAAGTTTAATATATTAATTTTTAAAAATTTTAATCTTTATTCGTCTGTCTCTAACCCTCCAATAAAAGTTAGCTAACTCAGTCTCTAGAATCAACTTAATTTGAATATTCATAATTAATGTTGTGAAATCCTTTGCAGTTTTTTGTTTGTTTGTATGTACGTGTGTATAGGTGTTAATGATATATTAAACTATTAAATATTAAGAAAATAAAAAAAAGTTCAAGTTTAGTATAATTACAATGTACGGATACAATATGCAAATTAACTTTGTGAATATCGGGACACTTTCTTGACTGAACATTGAAACAAAAAAGTATTCCTTATTGGTTACTTATTCCATACAAGTAAAATGGAAAGTAATGTTTGTGAGGATTGGATCCACGAAAAAGTTTTTGTGTTTAAATGTTCGAATTAATTAGGAATAGGATTGCCCTACGTACTCCCATATATGTCAAAAAATAGTGGAATTAATCAGTAAACTTCAAAATTAAATATGAAGTGACAAGTCATTCATTAGCTTGAAAAGAAATATTAAAACGATGCAAATGTTTTATCTCAGTGTCAGCAAGAAATAATTCTACACTTGGGGCCAAGTCTGAAGACTTTTTCAATTTTCAGCCAATCTTGTTATTTCTGGCGTGGTATGGCTTAGGACAACTCATGACATGGGGAAGCTTCATCGTAAATACATGGAATTGAATGATAGGAAAGGGGTAGAGCTTCAAAAGAGTTGAATATAAGAATTCTTTTTTTAGTATTGTTATTTAAGAAGAGACAAAAAAATAGTAGCTGCAACAGGGAATTCAGAGAGATGGTGAGAGAATGTAAACATGATGACACGGATGATGGATATTATATCCTATTACCTATATATAGCAGGGAAATGGAGAAATGTCATGGTGCATGGTAAAAATGACAAATGACAAATGACAACATTTAATTGAACTTCATTTCTATTTTCCAATTTTCACACTAGAAGCTAAATTTCCCATGACCATATATATATAAGAGAAAGAGAGAGAGAGAACAGTGTGCAGTGGCGTGCCAGCGACTTTTGCGGTGGATAGATAGTTGAGTTGACAATTTTGAGACTCGGTGAAACTCCGATGGGAAGCTTAGGAGAGGAAGAGCTGGCTCAAATGGTGAGAGATTTCATCGAATCAGAAACATCCACTCCCATTTCACTGACAACTTCAACACCTCTTTCTCGCAATCATCAAACCACATGTCTCATTTTGCAGGTAAATTCTTCAATATATAGTTTCAACTCTGTGAGTAACATCAAGCTGCTGTTTTTAGTTATTTTTTTTCTGGCTCTGGTTAATGTAAAACTCTCTCGAATGGTTTTTCCAGGAAGTTCTGGGGAAACACACTGATGAGGAGGCTCAGATACATGAAAAGATATTAATGCATTTGAAAGATATAGGAACTGCTGGCCATCAGACGAACAATCTCAAGAAGTTGTTAGTAATGAAACTGAGAAACGATGGTTACGAAGCTTCTCTTTGCAAAACTTCACGGGTTTGCACTTCTAGCCATCACAAAGGTCTTTCTCTCTCTCTCTTAAACCGATAAGATGAAACATATTCTTTCATTAATCCCTCATGAATACATAAATATGGTTTTTGATTCTTTGTTTTTGGGGTTTAAAGTTTTCCAATTTCCAGGCGGGTATGAGTATATTGATGTTATGGTGGCGGGAAATGGTAGACCCAAAAGGGTGATAGCGGATATGGAGTTCAGGTCTCAGTTTGAATTAGCAAGGCCGACAGTAACCTACAAAGAGATGATAAACGATCTTCCTTTGATCTTTGTTGGTACCGAAGAGAAGCTTAACATGATCATCCCTTTACTTTGCTCCGCTGCTAAAAGATCACTCAAAGAGAATGGTCTCCATGTCCCTCCCTGGAGAAAACCTGCTTATATGCAGTCCAAATGGCTCTCCAAAAACTGCAAAAAAGTTTCAGTCTCGCCAGAAGACATTGACTTGGTTGAAGATCATAAAGCTGAAGAAAATATTAATACAACTACATGCTGTCCTTCCATTTTCAGTAGAGGTCAACTCCAATTTGTCTGAAGCCCTAGAGAGAAGAGAAAGAAAAAATGTGTAGGGGGTTGATTCTGCCTTGTTTTAACGTTTTCTTCTTCTTCCTTTCTGGGCAGATCAGCCTGTTTTTGTTCATGGGGTATCAGTATTTTATGCCCCAAAAAATATAAGTTGGGGTTTGTTTTGTAGTACTGGGCACACTAAAGTTTTGATCCTGTAAATCTATCACTTCTTAGTTCCCCATATATAACAGCTTTCTTGTTTATAGTTTTATCCACATTTTCCCCTACTTTGGCTTTGAGTCAGCAGTCAAACCACAATTGGGTGATGAGTAGTGGTTACTACTTCCAATCAACAACTTCAGGTTCATGTCATCACCGACTCCTTTTTAGAGGGAAATGGACAGAGAAATCAGTCGAGAAGCTGTAGTTTTTTCTTACAGTTAAGTACATATAGCCTTTCTCACAATTTTCTCTAATTTTAATATTCTGTAATTTCATGAACAGATAAGAATGCCAACATGGAGATAACTTGGATCGTTTAGTATATGCACGCAGTTTTCTTTCCTTGTTTGCTTTACCTAATCATTGAAGGAAATGAACCCATTTGTACATATAATTAATTGAGATATAATAAATTATTCAACTGATAAAAGGTACGGATTGGAAGTTTTTTCTTTCTTAACAAACTACTAATTGTCTTGATTTCTTGTTGAAGTGTTGTTTTCTCTCCCTTCTTCACGCCACAAACTTTCAAAATCCTTGTTATATTAACTCATGTGTCTCAGTCCTATAGTCCCTTTTTTTCTTTTTTTTGAGTAAAGAGATATATATATACACATATATCAACAGTCCGTTTCCAAGGGTTAGATGAAGAAGAAATATAAAAAATTTATGATGAAGTTGAGGAATGAAAAGAACATATTAAAATTATAATAATAATATAAAGTTTAAATCATTTAAAGGGACTGAAAGTTGATGGGATGTGGAGAGAGTTGAATTTCAATTAATTAAGAACAGTTGGGAAGACAAAGACAAAAGGATATCTATCCGTTGGTTGGTTGCTTACATATTGCACAGTCAAACCAATGGAAGACTTGAAAGTTCCTCCCGAAAACGATATACATATATGTTTTCCTCATCAAGATTTTTTAAATTAAATAAATTTAAAACCATTAAGCATTTCAATCTAACTAGTAAGGTAAATTATTTAACTGAAATTACAATGTAGCACATAATCTTTTGATTTGTAGGAAGGTAGTATTAATTAATTGCAAGTATAAAACCAAAACTCACTAAGATTCCTTATATATTCTCTTCAACCCAATTGAAAAAAAGAAACGCAAAATCTTCAATCCTCTTTGCTCGTATCGTACAGCTTAATGAGATTTGACAGGAATAATGATTGTTGTGGAGATACGTTAGGGATAGAGCGGGATGCTAATGGTATACTGCCAAAACTGAAGGAGAGAATCTAGTACTGCCTCTATCACCGGTGCCGGCCCTTGGGTGAAGTCACACCCCACCTCCCCCCCCCCCCCCTCCTGCCCCCCACAATTTGGGAGGTCTCAATTTTAATAAAAAATTATAATTTTATAATAATTATAATATAATTAATTATATTAAAAATATATATAAATTAAAAAATATATTAAAATAAAAAATAATTATTAAAATTATTTTTTTATTTTTTTAATTATGTATCTAATAATTTTAATATTTTATTATTTTTTTTTTAGAATGTTATTAATTCTCAACTATATTCTCTTATTTTTAATAAATCAACAATCATATGTATTTACTTATCTCCAACAGTTATTTTTTTTTCATTTATTTTTCTTATTTTCAATCAATGCATTTAATGATTTCCAACAGTCATTTTTTTCCTATATATAAAATTAATTTTTTTTTCAATGTATGATATCTACTTTTGAAATCTTCTTTTCTCAATTGTTCTTATTTCCTTTAATTTCAATTTTTCTCCAAAGAATACATAAGAAGTTTGTTCTTTTATTAGCTTCATAAAACTGTGAGCCTCATTTGTGGTTTGTAATAAACATTCAACAATTAGGTACTATTGTTTTAATCTTTACAGATTTTTTTACTTTAATTTAGAGTTTATATTATATTGTTATATTATTTTTATTTCATGTGATAGTTGATTTGTTTGAATTAGAAATTTTGATTGTTGATTTTATATTAACCATTTAGAAAATATAAGATAATTATAATAGTTGATTATAAAATGTCTTATTAAAATGGATTAAATGGATTAAACTAAAATTAATAAAATCTTATTTAAAATCAACAATGTCTCAAGAAAGATTAAATGGATTGATTATATTATCAATTGAAAAAGAAATATTAGAAGAATTTGATTATAAAAGTTTAATTAAAAATTTTGTATCTCAAAAAATTAGAAGAATAAAATTTTAATAATTTTTTTAATTTTAATAAAAAAAATTTTCATTTGAATATTTCTCTTTAGGCCTTTAAACTTGTTGAGCCGCCCTGTCTATTACACCACACTGCATAGCAGTATTAATGTAACACCATGCAGCATTGGAACTAGTGTACCATATGTTATGTTTTTAAAAGAATGTTTTAACAAACAGGTTATAATTGATGTTACTTTATGCTCTCGTTGATGAATTATAGCAGTTTAGCATACAATTCTATTAACAGGATATAATAATTAATAATGATTTAGAGAATGATATTATATATGGTTATGAGTTATAGTAAAGGTTGTAGTTAAAGAATTAAATTTTAAGATTATAAAAATTAAATTTATGATTTACTTAGCATAATATTTATATAATGATTATGTTTTTAATTATTTATGAACTTATGAAATTATCTGTTTCGATTATAATGATTTTTTAATTCTTTTGACAAATTAAATTATTTATGGATGAACTAACATTCTTGTATGATTTCATATGATACACATACAATGAAATGATATTTGATCGGGTAAGGTATGTGTGACCATGTTTGTTAAGTTGTGATTGCTTTTTCCTTATTTTACATTTTATATACGATTAGAGATGATTAGAGATGAGAGATTTGTAATCTCCAAAATTAAGAGATCAACTTGGAAGCCTACTCTAAAATAAAGATATTATTAGTTATTTCAAGACTCTTATTATTAAGCGTAATAGATATTTATATGTTTTTAATTTAATTTATTATATGAGTTTGGAGGATTTTTAATACAATTTTATTGGAAAACTTGCATACAAATTAAACGAGAGAGAAAAAGATTTGGTATTGGTTCAAAAAAACATAATTGTGTTAGGTCTGGGTATTGGGGCATTTCCTCCGAAGTGAATGAATGAACTGCCACCACTTCCCCCTTTGCAGGCTGCGGTCTGCTTATTAATTTCTAGAAGCTAACGTCATTGCACAGTAAGGTCAACTTATAGTACACTGATGAGTATGGTGCACAGTTTTATATACTTGAAAAAGAAAAAACAAAAATGCTTCACTTATTTTATAATAATGAATACCCCATAAGGGGTGAAGACTCTTGTCTGTATTTGTTTCCAAGGATCGAACAATTAAACACTCTGCTTGTGTTACATCTATATCTGTTACAATGTTAAACAATAGGAAAACTATTCAATCACAACGACACTAACAATTGACATGAAATGAAATATAAATAAAGTAGAAAGAGAGAGATATTGAGAAATTCCATTATGATTGTGAATCTTTGGATTGGATTGCAAAGTTTAAGATTTGCTATAAATGGGGGATGGTGAGTGGGCAGGTGGGTTTCCACTTATACAAACTGTACTTTGCTACACAACTGCACTTTGCAATCTTCTCCTGCTTCCTACAACCAGACAGCTTCTGCTGCTATGGGCTTTCATCATTTCCACATTGAACTCTGAGCACCGCCCTTGCTATTTACTCCTACCACCTATGCCAGCCTTTCGCTTCTCTAATTCTATCCTTTCAATCCTTCAAAACTTCATTCCACCTTTTTTTTATTTAAATGATTCAAATCCAAAAATTAAATAAAATAATACTCCTAATTTTTTACTTTTTCGTGTTACTATTAATAGTATTTTTTTTCTTGACATCCAATATAATCTTTGATTTATTGATTAAAATGATCATATTTATTCATTATATTTTTTAAATAATCATTTTAAATATTTTTTAATTATAATATTAGTGAAAATTTTCTAACTTGTAAATACATAGAAATTCCAATTATATATAATTATTTTTATCAAAAATATTTTTTAAACTCTAATAATATTAAATAATTTATAAATTGATATTACAAAATTTTAATTATATATAATTGAAGCATTACTTATCTTCTATTTTTAAAGAATTAATTTTAGGGATTACTAAATTAATTAGATTGTAAATTCATTTATAGATTGCATTTAATTGTTCATTGGTTTGAAATTCTGTAACAAAAATAAAAATTCACTCAAGGCTTATGTTAACCATTCTTGCTAACTTGCACGTATGTTCAACAAACCCTAATTGTCGCCTACATGGAGGCAGACTCGTTAGGGGTCCTTTCAGTAAACCCTGATAGAAGTTGGGGAAGAAAAGTTATTCGAGTGGGTGCTAAGAGAAGACAAATAAGATTGGGTAGCAATAAGAAGTGCGACAATCTTGTTGACTTAGGTGCGCATATTTCATCGAAGCAAGATGGGGTTCCAAAATTATCATACAGAAATATTCTTTTGTAGGAGGACATGGTGACTATGTTAGACAACGAGGATTTTGAAGAAGAGAGAGAGTTTGTGGAAGATTTTGAATAAGACAATGATGAGGTACAGCCAGATGTTTACGGTCGTTATATTAACCTGACTAATGAGGACAAGGAAAGGATTAGGAAACCTTGGAGAAGAACCTTCGTTGTGAAACTGTTGGGGAAAGACATAAGCTATACTTATCTATGTAGTAGAGTGAAATGGATATGGGCATTGAAAGGAGAATTTCAAGTTGTGGATTTAGATAATGGATATTATTGCTTTAAGTTCTCAATTAAAGTTGCTTATGATTATGTTCTATTAGAAGGTCCTTGGATCATTGTGGATCACTACCTCACTATCTGAAAACAAGTACTACGCTTTAGATATGATGAAGCCACCATAGACTCATTAACAGCTTGGATTAGGTTACCAAGATAGCCATTGGAGTTTTATGATAGGGATGTTTTGTCACAAATTGGTAATAAACTTGGGAAAACTTTGAAAGTGGATCGAACCACTTCTCATGCTATAAAGGGAAACTTTGTGAGATTGTGTGTTGAACTTGATCTCACAAAACCCTTTGTGGCAAAGATCTATATGGGAGGACAATGGTAGAGGATAGAGTATGAAGGTTTATGAATGTTATGTTTCTATTGTGGAATATTTGGCCACGAATCTAAATTTTGTCCAATCTGATAGAAAGAACAAGAGAGTTATACGGAGGAACAAACACATCGACTCACTGAAAAAAAAAAAAAACCCCATAGAGGGATTATGAATCTTCACACTATGGGTCATGGATGGTTATGAAGAAAATTTATAAGAGAAATACTGGAAGGAACTTAGAAAGAGGCATCAAATCTAAATATAAGGTGCCACAACAAGAAAGAAGTTCTAAAGAGGTGACAAAACCTGGTTCAAGATTTATATACTGATAGATGAATGGAATAATACAGATGTGAAGGAGTTTGTTCCTAAAACATTTTAAAAGAATGCTATATAGCAAGTGATTAGCAAACTTGTGCAGAATGCCACTATTGTGAAAACTAAAAGTGCCTTAAAAGAATCCTTACAGTTAACGGCAAGTGTGTCAAATAAAGAGCTTACTCCCTCAAAAGCTAAGGAAAAATCTGTGGCCCCAATGGTTCTAAAGATAGCATCATCTGAGCCAAACAAGTGAAAAATGATAAAGGCACAAACTAGGTGTTGGTGTATTTTCAAAATTAAAGGTTAATTCACATGATGGAAAGCTATCATTAGCTCAAAAGTTATGTCACAAAAGTGACATAATGTATTTATTGGTAAATAGACAAGTTTTCATATGAATAGTCATATCTTTTGGAAAATGACATCCAAAAGTTATGAGATATGTTAAAAAGACACCAATGCTCAAAAGTTAAAAGTAAAAAGTTATTGTTTCAAGGTATAAATCAAAGATTATGATTTATGGAATGAATAGTTATCTATTCATAAGATGTTTATTGAAACAATATTTTTTGACCAAAAGTTGTGTTTGGTAAAAATGTAAAGATACTTTTTAGACAAAAAGTATCTTTATGAAAAGGTTGTGACCTTGAAATGTAAAGATGCTTTTTAGACAAAAAGATATCTTTATGAATAGGTTAAGTACTTGAAGAAGAGACATTTGGAAGCTTATATAAAGGGCTAGTTGCCAACCATTTTAGCATCATTAAATTAGACACAAAAACAAGTGCAAATAGTAAGAAAAGTGTTATGTTTTATAAACATAAACACTAAAGTTTCCCCCATCTACAAAAGAATTCGAATTCCTTATAATCTACTTGCTGTAGAAAGTTGGTTCTAAGGCTAAACAACTTTTCAAACCATCGAGTGTATCCAACGGTCTAGTTTCGTAAAGTGCAATACGAAAATTAAACGTTAGCTTCATTGTATCCTTGAGACTAATTGCATTATTTCTCTTTTGCATACCAAGTGGTGCGGGCAAAACAAGTCTTAAAGATAGACGCCTATTTGAAAGGCTTACCTTGAAGTCAATTTTGTCTATTCTTGAATACCATACAAAGCCCCCACACAACACCAACAATGTTAAGACTCAAATTCGTGGTATTCAAAAAGGCTTCACTCAAGGAGATGGTTACTAACTTTGTCAAGTTAGACCGCTTTGAAGGAAAAAATTTCATTCGATGGCAAAATGGTTCTACATCAGATCATAAGATAAGTTTTCTTTCCTTACTTGATATATATGATATTGTATGTAATATGCATGGAAAGCATATATTGGTTGGAAAGAAAGATTTTGTTATAGTCATATATGATCTTGATATGAATAAGGCTATTGTGGTATCTTCAATAATTGATAAACTTTCCCTTTCATGGAGAGACACTAAGAAAACTCTTAAACATAAAAAAGAGGATATGTTTCTCAAGGACCTTGGCAATCATCTTTGAATAGAAGAAGATTATCGAAAACAAAAAGAAGTCAAAGAAGATAAAGATTCTAATGAAAATAATCTTGAGACTTCGAAGGTCCATGTGATGGAATACAAACCATCAAACAAGCCAAACAAAAGAAAACATTTCGTGGGCATGTATGACAAAAGTCATAAGTTCAAAAAGAACAAAAATGGGCCATATTTCCATTGTAACAAACTTGGTCACTTTAAGGCAGAATGTAGACTTTTGAGAAGCAAGATACAAAGTGTGAATAACTATAAGTTTCTGAGGTCAATATTCTCCAAGATGATGGAGCATGGTGGATTGACACTGGTGCAACTAATCATGTATGCAATGAAAAAAGTTTCTTCAAGACTTTGGAAGAAGTCAATAAAAGAAACGTGCTATACATGGAAAATTCCTCCACTACATAAGTGAAAGGAAAAGGCACCGTGAAACTAACATTTACTTCCGAAAAAACACTTGTACTAAACAATGTGTATTATGTACCGGAAGTTAGAACGAATCTTGTGTCAGGAGGCTTGTTGAATAAGTATGGCTTCCGTCTTTACAAAAAGTGGACAATATGTGGGAAATGGATATTATTGTGAAAACATGTTCAAGCTCAATATTAATAAGAAAATTACTAGTTCTACTTATATTGATGCTTTACTTAATGTTCATGATAGTAAAGTATTTTTGTCTAATCTATAGCATAATAGATTAGGTCATGTTCATTGTAGAAGAATGCATGATATGGTTAAGTTGGAATTAATACCTAAAATTGATGAAAATAATGATATGTGCAAGACATGCATGGTTTTTAAAATCACAAGAAGTTCATTTCTTAAGGTAGAAAGAAACACCAAATTGCTTGCA
This sequence comes from Theobroma grandiflorum, assembly GCA_036013995.1. Classification (NCBI taxonomy): domain Eukaryota; kingdom Viridiplantae; phylum Streptophyta; class Magnoliopsida; order Malvales; family Malvaceae; genus Theobroma; species Theobroma grandiflorum. The sequence goes on from CP142126.1 coordinate 16,856,063, forward strand.
TTAATACATTCTGATGTTTGTGACATGCATAATACTCTTTCTATCAGTGGAAAGAAATACTTCGTAACATTTATTGATGACTTCTCTAGATATAGCTATGTTTATTTATTGTATGCTAAAAATGAAATAATGGAAAAATTTAGAATTTATAAAAGAGAAGTTGAATTGTACTGTGAATTGCCTATTAAATGTTTATGAAGTGATAGAGGAGGTGAATATTATGATCTCAAATATTTTGAGTCTACTGGTATTATTCACGAGACTACTGCTCCATACACACCGAAACAAAATTGTATAGCGGAACGTAAGAATCAAGTTCTTATGGAAATGGTGAATGCTTTGCTTTCTAATTTAGGTTCGGGAAAAGGATTTTGGGGTGAAGCCTTATTAACGGCTTGTCATATATTAAATAAAATCCCAAACAAAAAGAACAAAACTACTCCTTATGAACTATGGAAAGGAAGAAAACCAAACCTTAATTATTTAAGAGTTTAGGGATGCCGTGCCATAGTAAGGGTTCCGGAGCCAAAGCAAAGGAAATTGGGTGAAAAAGGAATTGAATGAATATTTATAGGATATGCTGAACATATTAAAGCATATCGTTTCATGGTGATAGAGCCTAATGATTCATATTCCATTAATACAATCATAAAATCAAGAGATGCTATCTTTGATGAAACAAAGTTTAACTCAATTCCAAGACCTAAGGAATAAGGAACAAAAAGCACTAGTTTTTCAAAAAATGATGAGAAAATTATCGAGCTTCGGAGAAGTAAAAGAATTAGAAAAGCAAAGACATATGGATCGAATTTTCTCATGTACTTAGTTGAAGGTACAAGAGAGGAAATATGTGAATACCTACCTTACTGCTAGGGGTGAGCAAATAACCGAATAACCGAATAACCGAATCAAACCGAAATGAGTTCGGTTTTTTCGGTTCGGTTAGTTCGGTTTTCGGTTAATTCGGATACGGAAGTTCGGTTAGTAACATTAATTCGGTTTCGGTTTCGGTTAGAAAAATTTCTAATCGAACTAACCGAACTAACCGAACTTGTACAAGGGTGTTATAGACATTTTATAAGAGAAAAAAATCCTAAAACTAAATGTTATTCTCCAATCTCTACTGTTCCACACTCCCACTCCCCTTCTGGTTTCTGTCGTCCCACCCCGACACTCCCATCTGCAGTTTTGCACTCTCCATCGGTCCATCCATACTCTCCAAAATCTGCCTGCGATGCCATCCTATAACTCCCCTTCTATCGTCTGACTCCAGCACCCCCATCTGCACATTCCAAAGTCCAAGCTCTCCAAAATCTGCCTGCGTTGCCGTCCTATTCAGCCAGTCCCCTTCTGTCGTCTGACTCTGGCACTCCCATCTGCACTCTCCAAAGTCCAAGCTCTCCAAAATCTGCCTGCAGTGCCGTCCTATTCAGCCACTCCCTTTCTGTCGTCGGACTCTAGCACTCCCATTTGCACTCTCTTAAGTCCAAGCTCTCCAAAATATGCCTGTTGTGCTGTCCTATTTTTCTAATCTGCTGTCCTCCAGCCCATTAAACAAAATAAGAAAGAATCTTTCTCCTATTAATCAGTTCGGTTTTTGGTAATCGAACCGAACTAACCGAATTAGTTCGGTTTCGGTTAGTTCGGTTATTTAGGATCTTCGGTTCGGTTTCGATTAGTTGTAATTGAGAGTTCGGTTAGTTCGGTTACTGGATATCCAGTAACCGAATTAACCGAAAAAACCGTTTGCTCACCCCTACTTACTGCTTTAATGTAGAAGGTGAAGGTGATCCTCAAACTTATGAAAAAGCAATGAAGTCTTGAGATGCTTCTTTTTGGAGAAAAGCAATACAAGATGAGATAGACTCAATAATGGGAAACAAAACATGAAAATTGGTAGACCTTTCGTCAGGTTCAAAGCTAATAGGTTGTAAGTGGATTTTCAAAAGAAAATGAAAGTTGATGTAACCGTAGAAAAGTTTAAAGTAAGGCTAGTAGCAAAAGGCTTTAAACAAAAAGAAGGTGTTGATTATTTTGATACATATGCAATGGTAGTAAAAATAGCTACAATCAGGGTCTTATAGCACTTGCATCTATATATAAGATGGTAATTCACCAAATGGATGTTAAAACAACATTCCTAAATAGTGAATTGGATGAAGAGGTGTATATGGAACAACCAGAAGGGTTTTGTCTTTCCTGGTCAAGAAAGAAAAGTGTGTAAGCTTGTAAAGTCCTTATATGGATTAAAACAAGTGCCTAAATAGTGGCATCAAAAGTTTGATGAGGTTGTGCTAGCTAATGGCTACAAGATCAATCAATCTAACAAATGTGTCTATAGTAAGTTTCAAAATAGAAAATGTGTCATCGTTTGTTTATATGTAAATGACATGTTAATCTTTAAAACGGATTTGGAACAAGTGGAAGACACAAAAAGGTTCTTGTCAAAGAATTTTGACATGAAAGATATAGGTATGGCAGATGTTATTCTTGGTATAAGAATAATAAGAGACAATAATGGTCTAACATTGTCTTAATCTCATTACATCAAAAAGATCGTAATAAAGTATGGCAAGTCAAATTGTAAGCCAATAACTACGCCTTATGATTATAATCAAAGGCTAATACCTAATGAAAATAAGTCAATAGCACAAAATGAATATGCAAAGGTGATTGGATGCCTAATGTATGCAATGGTCTGTACAAGGTCGGATATTGCTTTTGTGGTTGGGATGCTAAGTCGATTTACAAGTAATTCAAGTAAAAAGCATTGATATGTTGTTCATAGAGTTCTAAGGTACTTAAAGAGTACAAAGAATTATGGCATCTACTATTCTGATTTTTCTTCGATTTTAGAAAGGTATACAGATGCTAGTAGGAACTTAAATATAATGGATTACACATCCACGACTGGATGGATTTTACAATTAGTGGGGGTGCTATTTCTTGGGGTTCTAAGAAATAATCTTGTCAAGCAGACTCTACAATGGCAATTGAATTTATAGCCTTAGCATCTGCTACCCAAAAAGCAGAATGGTTGAGAGATTTACTCTATGAAATTCTGTTGTGGCCAAACCAATGGCACCAATCTTGATACATTGAGACAATGAAGCAACTGTATCAAAGGCATACAATCAAGCTTACAATGGACAGAATCAATATATTGGACTTCGACACAACATTGTAAGACAAAGAATTAGTGATGGTATAATCACTATAAGTTATGTGAGGTCTGCTGAAAATTTAGCATATCCATTTACTAAAGGTCTAAAAAGGGACCTAGCGTTAAAGACCTCAAGAAGGATGGGGTTCAAGCCTATAAACTAAATCTCCAACGGTGGGAGCTCACCCCGACGCTTGCAGCTGACCTGCAAGTCTTAGGTACTGACCATTCTACCATATGGAGATTGCAAGCACTAAATTATATTTTTCATCCCAAGGTGTATAATGCTTGGTTCCCGTAATGTGTAAGGTAAAGCTGAACAAAAGTTCTTAATAGACCAATAACATGTATATGTTGAAGTACTATAATTACGGGGTACTTTCGATAGAGGTTACCTATATGAGTGGAAGTGTGGCCGCTTCTAGGAGTTAAAGGCTTGACTCTGATAGCACTCATGAATGGATACAAAACACAAGGCCATAAACGTGTTGGGAAAACTAGATACAATGTGAACAAGGAAACTTGTGTGTGTTTAGTGGAACGACTAGTCAAATGAAGAATTAGTGGTTCAATGCTTGGTCAACCATCTATTCAGACTAGAACCAACCACACTCACTAGGTGAAGGTTCAAATATACTAGATACCTTCATTGATGCATAAGATTCCCAAAGTTGTTGATATTTGAAAATTTTGAAAATGGTGGGGGATTGTTGGTGTATTTTCAAAATTAAAAGTTAATTCACATGATGGAAAGCTATCATTAGCTCAAAAGTTATGTCACAAAAGTGACATAATGTGTCTATTGGTAAATAGACAAGTTTTCATATGAATAGTTATATCTTTTGGAAAATGACATTCAAAAGTTATGAGATATGTTGAAAATACACCAACGCTTAAAAGTTAAAAGTGAAAAGTTATTGTTTCAAGGTATAAATCAAAGATTATGATTTATGGAATGAATAGTTATCTATTCATAAGATGTTTATTGAAACAATATCTTTTGACCAAAAGCTGTGTCTGGCAAAAATGTAAAGATACTTTTTAGACAAAATGTGTCTTTATGAAAAGGTTGTAACCTTGAAATGTAAAGATGCTTTTTAGACAAAAAAATATCTTTATGAATATGTTAAATCCTTGAAGAAGAGACATTTAGAAGCCTATATAAAAGGCTGGTTGCTAACCATTTTGGCATCATCAAATCAGACACAAAAGCAAGTGCAGAAAGCAAGAAAAGTGTTATGTTTTATAAACATAAACACTGAAGTTTCCACCATCTACAAAATATTTCGAATTCCTTATAATCTACTTGCTGCAGAAAGTTGGTTTTAAAGCCAAACAACTTTGCAAACTCTCGGGTGTATTTAGCGGTCTAGTTTCGTAAAGTGCAATACGAAAGTTAGACTTTAGCTTCATTGTATCCTTGAAACTAATCACATTATTCTCCTTTTGCTTACCAAGTGGTGGGGGAGAAATAAGTCTTAAATAGACCTAGCAATCTTGGACACGACTCGTTAACACGACACGAGAAGACACGGGTTAAACAGGTTATGGGTTTACCCTTAACGTGTTTCGTGTCTTAACGTGTCAGACATGCCAGACACGTTTAAACACGTTTACTTAAACGTGTTATTATGTTTAAATGTATACACGTGACACGTTTATTAACCTATTAAACACTAATAGTTAAAGACTATTTTAGCCTTATATAAACAATTTTAAATAATTTTTTTAAATAGTTTTTTTACTTTTATAAAGGGTATTAATGTAATTATACATTAATACCTTAATAATTTTTAACATTCAAAACTCAGATTTTAGGGTTTAGGAATCGAGAATTTGGGATTGCATTAGCTCATGGTGCACTGTTGCACGCCTGCACCGCACTGGACCGCCACTCTCCACTCTCCAGATTTTTCTTCACCCCTTCGACCCTTCGGTCGCCCATCACTGCACCGCACCCCTTTAGGCTTCACTGGACCGCCACTCACTAGTCTCCAGATCGTGTCGTCTTCACCGGTTCACCCTTTCAGGCTTCACGCTTCAGTCGCCTATCACTGCACCGCACCCCTTCAGGCTTCACTGGACAACCACTCACCAGTCTCTAGATCGTGTCATCTTCACCGGTTCACCCCTTTAGGCTTCAGTCGCTCATTGCCCATTTGCTGAAACAGAGGTAAGCAATTTTTTGTTTTGAACTTCATCAGGTCACAGACACGTTGATGTTGTGTATGTCTGCAATTTTCCACTTGTGGAATTTCTCCATGTTTCAATTATTTCAAGCTTTCTTTGTTTTTTGATTTCTTTTCTTTTTTAAACTTTGTAGTTTAAAGCCGAAAGGTTAACCTTTTTATGCAATGATGAAGTTGCTTAAATTATGTATGGACATATGATATTAGTCTATGATTAGCTATAGCTATGCATCTTCTAAGCAAAGTATTATCAATCTATATGGTTGTATGGTGAAATAACTCTTGAAATAGATTTGGTTTGTGAAGTTCTTATTTATAGACTTGCAGCACTGATGGTTCTTGGTTTTATTTGGAATGTATCTTAGTTTAGTCTGCTTTGTTTGTAGTAAATACTTTGTGTTTCATGCTAGACAAATATCAGGTTCTATAAAATGTTTGGTGCACTTGTTATCAACAGCCTTAAACGTATTTGTTAAGGTGCTATTTGTAGAAATTTCTTTCATATAAAATACAGTTGTTCACAATTATTGTGAAAAAAAAAATTGTTATCTAAAGACTATGATCTTAATTATCAGTTCCTTTTAATTTCTTTTGGTATTGGGATGGAAACATTTTCTTGAAATTTGTTAGCAATGATGTAATTTCACAATCATTGCTCTTAGTGTATTCATTTCAATATGGAATTAATGGTAGTTTTAAGCAAAACTTCTATTATTTATTTATGTGCATAATTTCGAAGCTTTCAAAATCGTGCTGCCAATCTAAACCAATTTAATTTCTAACCTTTCTCAAACTTCAACTTGAATTTACATAAAAAAAAAAGTATAAATTAATAGTTAAGAACATAAACAAATGGATAAAAAACAAGTATAAATCTACTGCTTCATGTTTTCTTCGTTACTCTCTTTCTGTTGCTCTGTTTTATTGCCAAGTATAAATCTACTGTTTTGTTTTTGGATTCACAAGCTGACATTCATTGTATTGACACAAAATCCTTGTGATTGATTTTATGTTTTTTGACCCTTCTGCTGCCTGCATGTTGATTCAATTTTAGCTATTGTTTTTTCTTTTGATCTATAATGATTAATTAATATACATGTTTTGTTTGTTGCTTGTGACATATTATTGTTGGTGATAAGATTATTTGTTTTTTCCCTATTTCATTTCATATATTGTCTTTTTTGGAAACTTATTTGTTGATGTTGTTATGAGAATAAATTCTTATTTGTTATTTATGTTGTTGATGGTTGCAGATGGAATCTGATAATATCAATGTCTCTTTTGAATCAAATATTCATTGTTTGGAGGAATCTGATGATTGTGTACAAATTGAGCAGTTGGGAGCAATAGATGAAAAGAAGCCATCCTAACCCAAAAAACGAAAATTAACTTCAAAGCTTTGGAAAATGAATTTTATGTGTGTTATTTATATTAATTTATATTATCTTTGATGTTATAATTATTTTTTTATTTATAGATTTTAAATTTAAATAATAAAATTATATTTAATTATAAATATTTTTATTTAAACGTGTTAATCATGTAAACGTGTTAAACGTGTTTTTAATCGTGTCGTGTCGTATATTAACACGTTTAATAAACGTGTTAATCGTGTTAACGTGTTAACGTGTTATTAATCGTGTTGTGTCGTATAATAACACGTTTAATAAACGTGTTAATCGTGTCGTGTCGTGTCGTGTTACGCGTTTGTTAAATGTGTTCGTGTACGTATTTTACACTTAAGACAAGTTTATTAAACATGTCGTGTTCGTGTATACCCTTAACGTGTTTCATGTCTAATCATGTCTGACACGTTTACGACACGGAAACACGATTTGCCAGATCTAGTCTTAAAAATAGACACCTATTTGAAAGGCTCACTTTGAAGTCAATTTTGTCTATTCTTGAATACCATACAAAACCCCCACTCAACACCAACACTAGGGAAAATTCTACTCCCTCACATGAGTTATGTATTAAAAATCCCTAAAGAAACCTTATTCCACCAGTAGTATTTGACTTAGCAGACCAACCCCAAGAAATGACTGACCCAATCACTACATCTATTCTTTAACCTCATAAAGGTATTATCACCGAAAGCCTTAGAGTTAGCATAAATGGAGTGGCTAGGGAACAAGTTATCAGTGCAGTGGATGATGAAAGTCATGATAGGTCAAATGTGGTAACCACTTCATTGGACATTGAGTTGGAAATGGAAAAGGCGGATATAATGCAAGAACAATCTTGCTAATATACCAATTTCTAATTTTGGATTTTTTTCATATTGAATACTAGCTTAAGGCTTTATTTATGAATTATAACATCTTGAGTTGGAACGTGAGAGGAGCTGCCTCTTGAAGGTGTGTCCGAAATGTGTAGAATTTAATCAACATCCATGAGCTATATGTTGTCATTATATTGGGGTCAATGATTTTGAGCATCAAAGCTGATAAAATATGTCACAGAATTGGGTTGCCAAATTTTTTCAAGGTAGAAGCTAATGGTTTTTCAAGCAGTATCTAGATCTTATGGGACAAAACAAAAATTGATTTAGAGGTAATGGTGTTCTCATCACAATTGATACATATGATGGTTAAGGTTTCAAGATCCAATTGGTTATTAATAACTGTATATGGAAGTTTTGTTGTGGAAGAAAGAAAACGGTTATGGGAATGATTGTGTCTAGCAAACAACACTACCGTGGATGGTATTGGGAGACTTTAATCAAGTCACTTCACCAGATGAGAAGAAAGGAAGAGAAAGTGTGAATTCCAGTCAATGCAATAACATGAGTGCTTGTATAAACTATTATAATTTGTTTGACTTGGGATCATCGGGACCTAAATTTACCTGGTGCAACTAAAAGGATAGCTTCGATTATACCAGAGTTCAATTGGATAGAACAATAGCAAATGAACCATGGATTGATTTATTTTTGTTTGCCCAAATACTAACATTACCACGAACCCACTTTGACCATCATCCCATTCAGGTGCAATGTAAGAAATCCCTACAAGAAATTTGACTTGATAAAAGGTTTCGATTTGAAATTTTCTGAATGTTTTACTTGAATTTTAAGGATTTTCTAAAAGAAAATTAGAAGTTACGAGGGGTAAATATTTTTACGGCTTTGAGAAATTCATTAGTTTCTTTAGGGAAGTGGGAACATGAAGTATATGTTACATATATAAGAGAAAACAGTGGAAACTTGCAAGACTCAAAGGTATTCAGTCTCAACTTGATAAAGGTCATAGTGAATTTTTGCAAAATTTGATGGTTGCACTGATGGAAGAATATAACTTAATTCTATATCAAGAAGAGAACACGTGGCAACTGAAAGCAGAACTTGACAGGGTGAAATATGGGATGCCAACACCAAGTTTTACCATGTTGTGGTAAAAGGCAGACACAGAAGAAATAAGATTTCAACTCTGAAGAAAGATGAGGATTCAGGGAGTTATGACCAAGTTGAAATGGAGAAAATGGCCTTGCAATATTATTAAGAACTATTTAAGGATGATAGTATTCATGTGTCTTTCTCAAAAAGCTCATAGTGGAAGCTAAAGGAAAATAAAATAGTTGAAATTTTAAATCCTATCTCCTATGAAGAGGTTAGGAAAGCTGTATTTAACATGAAACCAAATAAAAGCATTAGGTTTTATGGATTTCCACCTACCTTCTTTCAAAAAAATTCGACCATACTGGGAGCAGGTATCTTCAGGATGGTTAAAACTGCTTACAACTCTGGTTCGTTCCTGCTTGAACTAAATCACGCATTGATAACAGTTATCACCAAGTTAGAGAGTCCTAAACGAATCACTCAATTAGATTGATTAGCCTTTGCACGATCCTAATGAAAACTATAAGCAAGGTGTTGGTGGACCGTTTAATACCTCTATTGAGTGATATTATCAGGAAAACTCAATGTAGCTTTATTCCGAGGAGACAAGCAATAGATAATATTATCATTATTCAAAAAGCAATTCACATAATGCGAATGATGAGAAAACAAGAAGAAGCTTTAGCAATAAAAATAGATCTTGAGAAGGCCTATGATACATTGAAATGGAATTTTCTACAAGAGGTACTAGAAGAAATTGGCCTCCCTTTCTCATGGGTAAATCTCATAATGTACATTGTGAGAACGCCAAATTTTCCATCATCTGGAATGGTAAGACCTCAAATATTTTTTCCCCTTCAAAAGGTATCCATCAAGGTGATCCGCTATCTCCTTATTTGTTTGTGTTGTGTATAGAAACTCTTTCACAATTAATTGAAAGTGCAATTAATACAGGGGACTGGCAGCCGTTGTAATTCACAAGGGATTTGCGTTATCTCATACATGGTTTGATGTTGTTTGGGGTTGCTTATATAGAGCAAGTGAAGGTAATGAGACGGATCCTTGACCAGTTTCGTAAGGCATCAGGCCAAAAGGTGAGTCTCTCAAAATCAAAACTACTGGTTTTGTCAAACATTAGCAGTGCAAGAGCTAATCTGCTAAGCGGTGTTGCTAAGATACCATTGATAAGTGCCTTTGGGAAATACCTTAGCATGCCAATGTTGCATGGAAGAATTAAATGGGACACATATTCTGAGTTGGTAGCTAAAATCAAGTCAAGGCTGGAAAGATGGAGCAATAATAATCTATCCACGGCAGGAAGAATCTCATTAGTTCAAGCCGTGACTAGCACAATGGCGTAATATTTAATGCAAACATCATTTCTCCCAAAATTGACCATTAAAGAAATCGATCAACTAAATAGAAACTTCATTTGAGAACATATGAGAAGCGCAAGAAAAATTCATGCATTAAGTTGGGAAAAACTTTATGCAAAGAAGGAAGAAGGTGGTTTCCAGGTACGTGACTCTAGAAAATTCAACTTAGCTTAACTTGCTAAGCTCGGTTGGAGTGTATGGAATCAGAAAGATTGCTTCTAGGTGAATATCTTGAATGCAAAATATCTTAGACATGAAGATTTCATGTCAGTAACAACTAAATCAACCGACTCACATGTGTGGAAAAGTATATTAAAGAGTAAACCAGTTACTGAAAAAGGTTTAGGAATTTCCACTGCAAATGGTCACAAAGCTAAGTTTTGGACAGAGAATTGGCTTTATTATGGTCCACTCTTTAACTCTGCAACTAGAGCCTTATCAGAGATGGAACTTCAATTGCTTGTAGCTAGTTTTTACAACAAGTTTGGAAGCTGGGCTCTGCAATAAATGGAACAGGATCTTCCTCAACACGTTTTTTTAATAATAGCTGCAATAATGATCGATCTTACGAGTGTTGAAGAAGATACAGTTTTCTTGATGCCATCAGGTAATGGAAAGTTCTCGGTGAAATCAGCGTATGAGATACAATTAAATAGCCATCTTCCAACAACAAGTCATAGGAATCAAATATAGAAATCTATCAGCTTAAGGAAGGTTTGAGTTTTCCTTTGGAAGACGTTTCATGAATCTTTGCCGACTAAGGAATGGCTATCTAAGAGAATTGCAAGTATTCCAACCACTTGTCCCAAGTGTCAGAACCACATGGAGACCTTACTTCATGCGCTAAGGGACTGCAATTCATGTAGAAACCTATAGGTACCGATTACTCCCAAGCTCAATAACAGTAATTTTTTCTCTCTTGATTTACACAGTTGGATGTTAGAAAATATAAAGAATGAGTAGACCTTTGATGGGTTACCGTGGGGGATTGTTTTCATACAAGCCACATGGCTTCTATGGTACTCTGCGGAAATTTATCTATTTTTGATGATACTTTTGTTTGGCCGCGAAATGCATGGCAACAGATTTGGACTAAATCAAAAGAAGCATGAGATAACTTACAGCGGAAGCGTGATAAGTGAAAAAGGAACATTTAGTATCATGAGTAGCAGTGAAGCACTCTACGTAAAGTTAAACGTTGATGGAAGTGCTCGAGGACGGCCAGGAATGGCAACAGTAAGAGGAAGTTGTCAAAGATGATGTTGGTAATTGGCAGCTAGGATTTACATACAAAATTGGCATTTCTTTTTCCTTGCAAGCAGAATTATGAGCGGTTTACTGGGGACTGAAAATATACTGGGACAGGGGCTTTAGGAAGATCCAAGTACAATCAAATTCACTACTTGCTCTTCAACAAATTCAGAACCAAAGTTTGCTGTATGATCCCAATGCAAAGTCAATTGGGAGTATCAGGAAATTGCTTCAACATCCTTGAAACTGTACCATTTCTCACATCCATCATGAAGCAAACCAGTGTGTAGATTGGATAGTCACACATCATGAAAGTTAATATTTGAAACTTCACATTTCGGATTCTTCACCAAATAGTAGTATTAGTGAAATTGTATTTGTAGACAATCTGGCATCTTTTGGCCTAAAATAATGTAAGTATTATTTATTTTTTCTAATAAAAAAATAATTTTACATTTTAAAAATATTTATGCTTTATACATGATTATCATTTACAAATAAATAAAAACTAACACAAATATAAAATCTATTTAAATATTCACGTGCAACACAATAATAAATACTACTTAAGAGTAAAATAAAATATTGACAATACATGATGTTAAATTAAGAGTTAGACTAGTTCTAAGGACGAAGTGATTTGGATTTTTAGAAAAGAAAAATTCAAATCCTCAAAGAGAATGAATAAAAGCATGAAATAAATAAATAAATATGTGAAAAATAATTCTTTTTGCTAAAAAAAATATGGATCAAAACAACTATAGCTTCTATTTTCCACAATTATATGATAATACAAATACATGGTTGAATACATCAATGAGGTATACAATAAAAATGGAGAAAGGGAATTTTGTACACAAATTTTTCTCTATTCCTTGGTGAGGCTACAAAAGTTTATGTAGAACAAGTAGTAGGCGATGAACAAAAAGACCAAATTCTCTCCATAAGAATTCAATGTTGGTTTTAGCCAATTTACCTTGACTTGTTACTCTCAGTCTCTGCAAAATGCTTACGACAATGAGCTTCATTTCTACGCTCGTCATATTGCTGTTGCAATTCCAGACAAGACAGGATAACCGGGAAATCCTTTATAAAGCCACAAATGCTTATTTACATGGTTCTATACCAGTATATGCCAGAATTTGAACTCATACGACACCGCTGCTGGTTCGAGCTATCCTCTGAGCTTCTTCTAAGTCCTTCAGAAACCTGCATTTTAAGCCAAAAACCATACTTTAAGAAGTTGATCAGAAAGCAAAGAATCTGGTGCGCAAAGTTCTGGCAATCATTAAACCAACATCTACTCTATTTATAAAGCACTTTTATATAATTGATTTAGCACTTAAAATTGACAACTTACGATGCAATTAAGGAGAGACTTCCTAATTGTAACTTGTTAAAATCGAAAACCAAACTACTTGATACTTGCTCCATAAATCCCTTTTTTTTTTCTTTAAAAATAAATCATATTCGAAAATAAGGACTATATTCTAGTCACTAATGTCTATCTAATAAAATCACAGCCATCCTTGAGAGAAAAGGTCCAGCTGTGGACAACACAAAATGAAAATTATAATTTTCAAGATACATTATATAGTTCCAACATGATTCAAGCTAACTTAATGTATGATTAACCCAGGTGAAAAAATAATTCAGTATCAAGATTTGTTACTAGTGTCAGAGCATGTCACAGCCAACAGACCGTTAAAATACCCTTTATAATACATATCAATCGTGATATGCTTGCATGTAGAAGAATTAGGGAATATCCACAGCCTACCTCTTAGAGTTCAAAACTGCAGACCCACCAAGTATAAAACGAATTCCAGAATTACTGGCATTTTGCAAAGCAACAGAACGGGACTCCTCATAAGTTGTTCCACCAACAATGAATATAACTACCTCCTGTGGCCTGTATAAAGATAGAACATTTATCACTGAAAAATTATTACTTGAGATCTTTATATATTATATTTCTTTCCTGTATATGTGTTTATCATTAATAACACAATAGTTTTCCTAAACTTTTGTGAATCAACAAAGTTTCACCCAAAAAGAGTGGCCTGCTAAATGCTGCTCTCATGAATTTCTGACATCATTTCATGCAACAAGCAATACTAGTTCTAGGGCTGAAAATGAGCCAAGCCCATGCATTCAGCTCAGTTGGTACTGATGCTTGGTTCATTCTGGAACTAGATTCATTTGTTAAACAAGCTTGAGCCAAAGCAAACTTGAGTTCAGGTTGTGAGTTTTCAGTGCAAGTATTTATTTTGGGCTAATGATCACAACTGCATTGTTTGCTCAAAATGGCTATCTAAAAAATTGTCGCATATTGCACCATCTTGCAACTAAAAACAAGAGGTTCTACTACTCATACAATATCATTATAAGTATTTCATTATTTAATGGAGTGGTTTTTTTTCTCTTAAATTATACTTGCAGAAAGTCACGAGAGGCCAATAATCTGAAAGTACATCAAATACATACAACCAACTTTCATATTTACCAGCCACATATTGCTCTTATCATCCAGCATCAACTTCACAAAAGGCCAAAGTGAACTAAATATACAAGTTTAAATATCAAAGGGCCTCCACTTTAAAAAATTAAAGTGATGATATTAAATGAATGTAGACACACATTTGTTCTATAAACAAAGAGATCAACTGCAAACTTTCCCAACAAAATTGGAAAACTTTATCATATAGCAACAAACCTGCCCTGCTGAAAATGATTTCCAACATATGGGTAGTCCACATCTCGCAACCGGCCTTTGGTTATGCTTTCCATAGTTTGGAATAGAAGAGGCTGGTGCTGGGTGTAGACATTCTCAACCCCCTAGCAAGAAAAGTTTGAAAATGACCTATAAGCAAATGAAGAAAACCTTTCTAAGATAATAAGTAAAACCTTTTGCAACAAACCTTTAATCCACGAGCCATGTTGCGAGCAATATTCAGAAGATCACGATTTCCATAGAGATCACCGGTTCGCTTGTCGACCCCCGCTTGCTTTAGGAGAAATTGGACAAGCTGTTCCACAATTGCAGACAAATTAAAACCAGTTAATTCTAAATGAGAATTAAATACCTCTTAACATAATTGCTGATTGATTCAGCTTCACAAAGAGAACTAATCAATGACAGAACTGCAATTGCATGTAAAACTGCTACAGCTCAAACAGCAAGTCAAGTTTTACCAGCAAAAAAAAAAAAAAAAATTCTAATCAGATGACTAGAATGTTGAGAGAGAGATCAGGCTGTATGCAGCACCCTAATCGATGAGCATTAAATTTTGATCAAGGAATAAAGACATTTAGAAATGACATGCATACATGCATGTGAAAAGGCAATAAATAAAGTGATGATGACACAAGAATTCCAAGCAAAGTGTGTATGCTGGTTATGTTACCCCAGGCTTGTACTTGGCAGACCTAGATGCCAGTTTGTTGAATAGCTGCATCAGTTGGACAGGGCTCTCCTTCTCATAGCGCAATGCATACAGCATTACTAGGCGTAGTCGGTCAATATCAGATATGCTTTCATTGTTTAAAAGATTTGTCACTGCCTGCAAAGAAGCATGTAAAGAAAATCATCAGAGCTTGTCAAATATACCATGTGTTTCCAAGTCTCATTCCAAGTCACAATTAAGATTTTTATTACATGATCATCTCAACATAAATACTAGTAATTGAAATCATGTAATAGTATAAATGACGTATCATCTATATCTCACAACCAGTAAACTAAAAAACCTACAACCTAATCCAAAGGTTAAAATAAATACTCAGGACCAATTTTGATCTGTAAGTGATAAAATGGACGATAGAATAGATGAGTAAATAGATTCATTGATGAGCAATAATTGAGCAGAAAAATATTTGTTGCCTAAGTTTGTGTGCATTGTAAATAAATCACATGGTTTCTACTCCTATTTGTAGTGTGATTTATTTTTATCAAAATCAGTCTTCTCCAAAGTGCAAGAACCATCCTTTTCTTAAAACAAGAACACTTTAGGAGACAAAAGTACGCTCATTTAATCATAAATTTTTAACCAACATTTACTCTTGAAAACAATTTCACTTTCAAATATATCCTATGCAGCTCCTTTAATGATTCATTTTAACAGTAGCTCTTATCAATTATTCAATCTCTACTCTTGTTAAAATGTATTTTACTTTTAACATCCCCAAACAACAAATACATTTCATCTGTAAACCCCCTTTTTCCAGCAGTAAGTGACTCTTAGGATCCAATCCCTTGGTCTAACACCATTTAGAACATTTCATATTCATCCTCTGGTAGTCTTTGCTCTTGATAATTCTACCAAAAAATCATGAGATTTACAAATATCTTCTGTATGTTAATGGAGTAAACAAATTGCAATGCAGAACCGATAGATATATGAAGACTCATAAACAGATATCAAGCTAAAAAAAATGAAACAGAGATAAAAACAAGCACATGCTCACTACCTCAAAAGCAGCAACTTGCCCACCATTGCAAGCCAACTCCTGCTCAGTTTCTGAAACCAACATAAGCTTTCTTTCTTCAACTATCTTGCTCATTTCGGTAACCAATGTTACATGCTTTGAAACATTCCCATGCATTTTTCTGTACTCAGGGTAATTGTCCACAAATTTGGCCATGTCTTCTGCAGAAACTCAAAGCATAATAATTTAATGACCTACCCCAGCTATCAGTAAATATTACAAAAAAAAAATCATTAATAAATCTGAAATACTCAATTTTGTCTCATTCAAACCTATTGTCTGAATATTTTGGTTGCTTTTAGCAACCTGCTGAAAATCATCCACCATTCGCTTGATATTCATTCCAATATCTCCAAAATTTTCGTACATGTTAGCTTTGAAGAAAGCATCTTGTTCTGACGAGAGCACAACTTCCTATAAACATGTGATTACAAAGATAAGCCACTGCAATATATTAAAACAACTATATCTAGCTGAGGAAAAATGCAATCAACCTGTTGATCTTTGGGAAGATTGCTAATGCTTCTCAAATCCACTTTGTTATCCTGAATACCTATCAATTCATGAACCATTGCCTACAAAATGTAATTCAGTAAATATGATGTTGCTACCCCTTTGAAAATAATAAGAGGTATAGTTTACCTTTAAGAACTGGTGAGATAAGAGTCAGAACAACATGTACCTGATAGGTCCATTGATTCAGCAATGGAGTCACAGGATCATCCCTTCTGTCAACTATCAGCAACAATGGAGACATTTCCATCCGTCTGAAGTCAAAAAGACCACTTTCTTGCTGGTACATTAGTTTCTGTCATACCCCAAAAACACAACAAAAAGGAAGAAGAAGAAGAGAATCAGTTCTTTTTCATGACTCCAAGATTTATAGAAAAGCTTAAAGTTTTTCTTATCCATGACAAAACTTAAAAATCATTTTAAATATATACATACACATATCTATAGAAGAGATTTATGAAACAATTAATTAAGCAAAATCTAGAACAGTTTTTATTAGCAAAATTCCAAGTAATCAGTGATATAAATGTTTGTAATAGTTGATGTTATGCAGTTTTACTCACTGCTGTTTCATGAGCAATCCTTTTTGCAATATCAGAGGTCCTTGAATATCTAATAATTGGTCTTCGTTTTAATGCCAAGAAAATCGCACCAATACCATCAACAGCTCGGTCACAGAAGTGCTGCAAACTAGAAGGATCCACAACCGCTGGGAGCATATAATGGTGATTTGAAGGCATGTTTACCGTAAACTGGTAAGGATCAACAGCAATGAAATCTGCATAAAACTCCTGCAAAACCAAGACAAGAACTATATAAGAGGTCAAAGCCAAACTTTTAATTTCTGATCCAAAAGTATAGGGCATCTCTGGAAATATTCTTAAAATTTAATTATACATGACAGACACCTATGAACAACACTACAATATTAAGGAATATTCACATTATAGGTAGGTGAATTGGACTATAAATATGTAGCCATTTCAGCCAGCATAAGAACAATGCTTAAATCACCCCTTTCAGTAATGCATCATCTATTGACATAGAGAAAATATTCTCTGTCAATCCTTCGATCAAACAATTACTATGGTGACCTCCTCATGATGTTAAAGAGTTAGCATTGCCACGCATTGCTGCTCTCAGACAAGCAGAGTCCTGGATGGGGTGGTTAAAACAGTCCTCACTTAAAAGACTTTTCAGTTAAGCAATGTGCTCTCAAGAATTGAACCTATGCCCTCATCTTACCATCCAGAGATCGCACTGATGCACCAGGAATGGCTCTCTTTCTGCATCTTGCAGCAGATTTCTCATATAGTAGTTTACTCAACTATGGATAAACTCTAGACTTGATATTTTTGAAAAGTTTATTGCTCAAATAAAGAGCTAGATGAAGAAGGGCAAACAATAAATAACTTCCACTCAAGAAAAATAGCAGTCAGGCTTACCTGGAGTTGCTGGACAACTTCCTGTTCATCTGAATCAGCTAAAAGATGAATCTGGGTATCTTTCAACATGTTTGAGAAAACTGCAAAAATCCAATATGAGATGAAAACGGACTTCGAGCAAAACATCTAAGATTGGGTAATAAAAAACTTTTCATATTTTTATGGTAAAATTAAATTATAGCCACACCAAATTACAAAAGATACAAAGAACTTACACAAGTGATATTCTCCAAACCTAGGATTGGATAGCTGATGCCGCATGTGCTGAATATTTTCTGATGTAGGCCGAAGGAAATAAACTGCCTTGAGATGTGACATTGATTCTTTTGACTTGGAAATGGAGTCTATCAATTCTACCAAAAATACTTCCTTCTGAAGTAGCTCCGACTGTGAATAAACGACACTCACTATGCTAACCTGCGACTCAGAAAACAGAATACATTACCTATAATCAAAACCACCATTTTCTTTTCTTTTTAAATGACTCAATTATTAATTTATGTTGATCCATTAAGAAACCCCATAAACTAGCAACAACAATGCAAAATCAAATCTTCAATTCTCATGAAGTTGACGTTATCGAAAATTTGTGACGCGAACATGACTATTAATTCCTCCGATATAAACTTTATACCAATGTGTTTGGTTGGCAACTCACGCAGATAGGAATGGTACATGGCCTCAGCGACTCAATTGTAGGGTTTTCAGAGAGTACAGCTAGGGCTAGAAAAATTACTATAGTACCTAACATATATCCAGATTTCCGTTTTAGGTAAAGAGGTCATTTCTCTACCTAATTCCACAATAATCTAGCTAGGCTTGTTCCTTGCTGTCATAATCTTGGAATAGATGCATTTAGGTTTTGTTTGGACTGAGGGAAAGGAATGAGAGGCCCTCCCCTTACACCTTCCTTTCACTTCCCTCTTCTTTATTATTTTTTTTGGACAATAAAATAATGGGAACTATAGAATCCCCCTCCCTTTCTTCTCCTCCCCCTCCATACCCCTCCCAGTTCTTAGACATATTGTTAACTACATCCAGCACTTCAAACACAACCAGAATTCCAGTTTTCTCCTTAAGCAGTTCTCTACCATCAATTTGACATAATCCCATACCAATTGTAGTTGCTAAATCAAGAAACAAAGAAACTTGACAAGCATTATAAAACAATATGCACCATTATAGAAACCATGCCAGCTTCCAAATTTACATGAATCATAGAGGTTGGCTATAGATGATGGAAAGGAGCTCCCTCTCCAACTACTTCATTCGACACAATGATCAAACTTCTAGCTCAAACGGTCCAATTACTTACGGTTACAATAAGTAAGGCTATATATACTTATATCTGGACCGGCCAAATCGACAAAAATCATGCAAAAAACCCTCACAAAACTGCATTAAGCTTCATCCACCAATAACAAATAGTTGACTGCTCATCAAAGAGCTACAACAAGCCACAACAACCGACACTTCGCAGAATCAAGGATAAGAACCGATCCATTCAAGACAAACGCGAACCAAAAAACTATAACAATAAACCCGGCCTAATTAAGTAGCAGCAAAAATTCGAGGCCTCAATCCCAATTAAATGCCAAATCTGTTTGTACTAAATTGAAAATGCTCACTTCAGTTCCTAATTATCTCAAATGTCCTGATTTCTACCCTCAGATCACAACAGTTTTCCTCACTACTCCATTTCCAAATTGAAGTGACCAGATATTTAAAATTAATGATAAAAATGAAATCATTAAATTAAAGTAATAAATTGTTATAATTAATTCAGATGAAATTAAAGCAAATACGAATTAAAAAGAAGAAAAAATAAATTACCGTCTGAGAATCGAGAATGAGGACTTTCATGCCGGAGATGTCCTGCAACATCCGATTGACGTAATCCCGTACGGCCGATACCAGCACCATCTTCGATTATTCTCTATGCTAGACCCCTAAGATCGACGGCTGTGACGTTCCCGCGAAGTTGGAGCGGTTCGTTTCCTTTTTTTTTTTTTTTTGGAGAAAAAGAAGATTCAGATCTGCTTAAGCGTAGAGGGGAATAAAATTTTTAGAAATCTCAAAATGCAAGAAGAGAAGACAGACCCAAACACAGCGTTTGCCCCAGTTTTCCTTTGTTTTCTTTTTTACATCGATTGATTAATAATTTTCAAAAGATACTTCTATCCAGAAGGCCCAACTCATTTTGGACCCATCTAGACGGATTTTGCCATTTTCGACCATGAGGGTAGCATTAACCTTAAATTATTTTTTTTATTAAAAGCTTTTATTTCTCCTATAAATATGATATGTATAATGTATTATGATGATGTATAAAATATTTAAGCATAAATTCACCTGTTTGGGCCCATTGAAGTTTTTATAAGAACTCAGGTTTTTTTATTTGAGAAAAAATTTAAATTTTATTATTTAAATAATAAAATTATATATCAATCAATAAATCAAATGTTCAAGTTTAATAATTTAGGTAATGTTATTTTTGTAAATATCATTCAAAAAATTACTGTAAAAGGAAACCAAAATGGTTTTTTATAAATTTGTTGCGAAAATATGATAAATTGTAAGTACTTGTTTCATAGTATATTTGTAAATTCTAGTACAATTATAAATTACAAGCAGATTTTACAAACCTAATTCGATGTTCAAAGCCAGCATCAACGAATTTGTGCATTCCAATCAAAGCAAATGAAAAACTGACGAAATGTTTAAAGGCATGTCAGCACTTACCAACTTGAACTTCGACTCCGCGTTAGGTTTTTCGTGAACAGGAAACAAGTCAGGATGCGACTCCCATACTTTCTTTCTATAAGCTGCTTTTACCTAACGAATCAAAATTCATAAAAAAAAAAGTAATAATTAAAAAAGAAAAAGAAAAATCGAGGAAGCTTGTTAGTCGATCAAAAGCAAGCAATCAAAGCTCTACAATCTCTAAAAGCGAAACAAACCAAATTTATAAATTTCAATCCCCAGTCAACAAAAAAGAGGTTAAAAAAAAAAACCCTAAAAGATCAAGATTTAAGAGCGAAATAAAAAGGTGAACAAGGAATTATAATAAAAATCAAAAATCAAGAGAAAATGACCTGAGAAGGAGAAGGGCGAGAATTAGGGGGGAAGCCTAGCAAGAGTCTGGCTTCATCGCCCTGCATTTCCGTAAATTGGTGGGGTTGAGTCGCCTCATGTTTTTAGCTTCCGGTGGTTTTTAAGTATTTTTTATTTTTTTAATTTTCTGGTAACATTAGGAAAGTTTTTGGGTGTGGCACGCTCTGGTAATTTACAGGTGTTGAACGCCTAACGGTCGATCATCAATATCCTGATCATTGATGAGATCAAAATTCCAATCCACAGTGATTGTACAGTATGCAGCAGAGCAGTTGGAATCCACTTTTTACTATTGATTGATGAAAGAGATGGAGAAATCGGCATGTGATGTGCTCCACTTGTACCCTATTTCCTGAAACGTTTTCGTTTTACCTTTTCTGAACGGCTACATTCTTTTTCCCCATTTTATAAAGCCTTTTGACCGATTTCACGAATTGTTAGTATTTTTTTTCCGTAAAAAAATATGTTTTATTCTCTTCTTCAGTATTTTTATATACTACTAGAAATATTACCCACGCAATGCTACGGGCTGTTAATTATATAAAAAATTTTTAAATAATAATAGAATATTTATAAAGTTAATAGATAATAATTTTTTAATTTGATTAAACATAATATTTAATTGTTTATTGTTTTGTTATTTTTTTGAGTTGTTGTTTGTTGTATATAGAGGAGTAAAGAAAATGGTAGGTATTTTTGAGAGTTTTTTTTTTGAAAGTTAAATTGAAATTTCATTAAAAAACAAAAAGGGAATAAAATGGTTCCCTCTGTCCATATACAAACAGAGCCCTAACAAAAACAAAAAGCTGAAAATATTGGTTGATATACTTACTAACAGATCAATATACCTTGTCAATATTCCCTTTGAGAGGTCACCGTGAATAAACAAAAGGATACCAAGACAGTCTCTGCTTCTTACTTGTCTACAAAAACTCATGCCAACTATGAAACTTTACAACGAAATAAAAAACAGAGCAATTTTCTCTATACAGAGTATCTGGTTAACTTAAAGGAGCAGAACAATGGTGACATATTGTGCTATCTTTGACAAGGCCCAGAGGGATAACCAAGATTTTGATCAAACAAAAACTTGACAAGAAAAAGGATACAACGGGCTTATGTACATAATTATGAGATGCAGGTACAAAAAACTGCTGCATGTATGACAAAAGTTGTTTGTTTGTCCAAAAAGTTTCACAGTCATCATTGTGCTTGTGTTTTGCATCTGCTGCTCATGTGAAAAAAAGAAATATTTTCAATTTTTAGTGTTTTGATGATGTTATTATTTGAAAAGGAATTACAATAATTGAGGGAACTTACCTATTCAATTTTCGTTTTCTTTCCTGGAGATTCTTCTGGGAATAGTTCCTTTGCAGCTTGTACGTTTGTTCGTGATGGTGGTATTTCTGATTGAGTGTCCTGGATTGTTGGGAATGCTGATTGGGAAGATGTAGCTGGTTCATTTGTTGATGTTGTTGCTTTGTCCATTTTTTATGTCGAGCTAAGGATTATGCAGAGTTGGTAGAGTCAAATATCTTGAAAATTGTTAGGCCAGCTTCAATTGCTTTTGCTGTAAGGCCTACTTTGAAAGTTCTTGTGGTGTTGATCAATGCTTTGACAGGAGCAGGAAGGGTCATTTTATCTATTGTTTTGATTGCAGCCAACTCAGCAATTGTAGCTCCAATTAATTTTTCAGCTTGTTGACCAAATGCAAGAAGTTGAATTTTGCCAGTGAGGTTTTCAACTATTAATTCAAGGATCATTTTGCAATAAAAGTTAGAAGATTGTGTAATTTGTATAGTTCATGAGAGTAGCTATTTGACTGAAGTTGATAAAAATGACTTTTAAATTTACTTACGTTAGGACAGGAGTTTTTTCATCATGGACTGGGCACCAAAACTTGCCGGCACAATATCGCAAACCTACTGCACATTGATTGCAAGCATTGTAGTACCATTCGTTTGGTGCTTGAACATCAGTGATGTTTGCAGTGAGTTGGAACTTGTTGTTCTGTCATTTTGAACAACAATGTTGTATACATGTGAGATAAAAAAAGTAGTTAAAGGCAGTCTAGATTAACTATTTTAATGTTTCATACAGAAAAATTCAAAGAGCAGCTGGGTGAAGCTAATGAAGAAAGGATACTTTTAGGTTGTTTGTGTTCACAGGAATGGAAAGGCAGTATGGGAATAATGTTTGTAAGTTTCTGAAAAGGGAAAGGGAAACAGATTTAGAAAGTTTTTTAATTTTTAAAAAGAAAAACTCTTTGATATGTTTGTACTATTGAAGTTTATTTTGACTATTATATTATTTTTTGAATTTTGCCTTTGTAATTTGCTGTTGTGTTCAATATTGAGCTTATATGCTTATTGTTTGCTAATTTAGAATGGTAGCTAGTTTTAAACTTAACAGTTCCTAGACTTCTATAATAACATTAAAATAAAGAGATGGTAATGTACTATTTCATATCTTTTTGCTATTTGCTTATTTTTTGTTAATAGGCATAGTTCCTTGGCTGTTTGCTTGCTGGACAGAAAGTACATTTGACAAGGGATTATCTGTTGTGAAGAGGTTTCATAAGTGTAGTTTTCTTTTTAAGTAGCCAAAGAAATAACATTTTAAATTTACGAAAAATGTTAAGATAGGTTAAAGTTAATGTTAAGTTTAGTTGAGATTTACTGAAAGTTTTAATATAAGAATGAAAACTTTTAGTATTAAAGAATTTCATAATTCTAAGTAGTTAAACTTATATTTTTATGTAATTAATCAAAAATAAATTATCATTAACTGTACATATGATAAAAGATGGAAATACTAACAGAATTAACATGATTCTAAAAGTGAAAAATAGCAAAAATTAAAATACAAAATAGTGTAATCAATCAAACATTTTTGAAATGCATTAAGATGATTCTAAAAGTCAAAAACAGGAAAAATTAGAATACAGAACAGTGTAGTTAATCAAACATATTTCAAATGCATTAAGAGGAATTAGTTGCACTCTAATAAAGAATATTAAACTATTGAGTGTTTTCTATTTTGTTAGTAGTAGTAAAAGTGTGTTTTACCAATTTTTTTTGGGTCAATTGCAAGTAGATCAGCTACATGAATGTGTGAGACAGTGGACTGTTGTGAAGGGTGGAACTGAGTGGATGCTTGCAGTAATTGAAGATCTGCTTGTATGGGTTCCTTTTGGTATCTAACAAATAATAGTATGTTGTCAGTTTTTATATTTTTTGTAAAAAGGTTGTTTATTGTTTAATATAGTTATAAAAGTGTTAGTTACGTTACCTTTGTTTCAGTTGATGGACCTCTGGAATTTCTGGATCAATGTATATTCTTGTTGTTGAACAAGATGATGCATACAGTGATCCTATAAATTGGCAAGACTTGTTTATCAATATATTTTGTATGCAGAATATATAATGTTGGAATTACAATAATATTACAGTAAATAATAATATTACAGTAAATACTTACGCATGTAAGTTTTAATCATCAATCCAATCAATGCAAGAACTACATTTGTATTTTTCTGTAGAATTTGCTGTTCTTGTATGGATAATGCTATATCTTCATATAGCACTACCTTTAAGCTTTTAGAACTGTGTTAGATAATGAAAAAGTAAAAGTTATTAGTTAAAAGATTTTGCTCATATGATTGTACAAATTATGTAGTACAGAGTGTTTTTTGTGTACCTGACACTTTGAATGTAGATATCTCGTTTTTGGATAGGAATATCTCTATTGTTCAGTTGCACTTTTGTTACAAGTGTTATTGTTGTTACAACACCGATAACATCTGTCATTATTTGAAATAAAAAATATTAGAAAAAAGTCAAAATAGTTATTATAAACTAAACTTATGTTTCAAAGTGTATATTTAGTAATACCTGTTAACACTTTCTTCTGATATATTTTATCAGGAAGATCTTTGAACTGTGCAAAGTTGAAGTGGTAGTCTGGAAATTGGCTATTATCTTCGACAATTTCTTTCACTTCTGTGATTCTTGATAGAGCTATCATCAGATCTCCAGGAAGAACATTGAAGTTGTACTTGGATTTCATGACCCGATATTTATCAATAAGATATAAAGAACTTTCTTTGAGCATTGGTATAAATAGAGGTGCATCAAAACCTCTTATTGTTCCTTGCATAACATTTTTCTGTCAGCATAGGCAATAATTAAATTGGGAACTAATATTGTTGTTGAAATTACTGAAAAATATTGTATTTTTAAACTTACCTTTGCATCAGCAATCAAAAAGTCAAGACTAAGTAAATTTTTTGGATTTTGAGGAGTTGTGGATTTCCAAATTCTGAGAATTTTTACTTTGATTCTTCCTGGTGGTTTGAACAGTTGTAGATCAGTAAGATATTCATGATCCATTTGGTCCTGTAAAAGTAAAACGAAAACATTTCATTTTGTTTGAGCATTAAGAGCAGTTACAATTTGTAAACAGTATGGTCAGTACAATAAATACTATTAAGTAGTTGTCAAAGAATAGAATGTGAAATTTTGTTTTATAGTTAGAACAAATAGTAAATTTACGGTATAATAAACAAAAGGTATCAAGAAAACTAATAACTTAGACAGAAAATGGTACAGAGAATAATATAGTGTAAAAATCCAAATTGATTATTGTGTAATGAAGAAAGTGTTATATAACAGAAAAAAGCACAGAAAAGTATATGAAAGAGAGTAGGAAATGATAATAAGCTGATTGTTTTCCTATTATGTAAGTAACAGTCAATAATCTCTTACAAAAATAAGAAACTTAATATTCACAAACTGCAAATCATATATTATAGTTAAGAGATTACTTACTTGTATGTCCAGTAAATGTTAATCGGTTTGATGTTTCAATTTTTTGCTCATGTTGTATCAGTTGAGAAGGAACAATCTTATCATGTTCTTTATCTTTTGCAAAGAATAAAAAAACATACATTGATAAACAATATATGAAGTCAAACTTCCTTGAATAATTATACAAAAAGAGTATACCATAATCTAACAATAATTAAAATTATTTGTATACCTTTGAAAGAAAGTTTTCCTTTTCGAATTCTGTTTGAGAAAACAGTTGTTATAGACTGATCTTCAATAACAGGAACATCATATAGATTTTCAAAACGAAAATTACATGCTCCTAAAGATTGTGCTGATTCATGAGTAATAATTGGAACATCATATAAATTTTCAGAATGCAAATCATATTTTTGAACATTATGTTGATAATAAACTGAATTATGACTGTTTAATTTATTATGCACAACTACTTTGTTAATTGTTTTCATCACATGACTATCACTTTCAACAGAAAATTCTCCTATACTAAATGGCAAAGTTAACTTTTCAACAAAAGGAACATTAAAAAAGTTATTTGATGGACCTACATTAAATTGAACAGACTGATTAACTTCTTTGTATCTTTTTTTTCTTTTCAAACGTTCATTTGACATCATATATGTAGAATATACAACACTTGTTAAATATTTATTAGATAAATTAGCTCATGTTATAGATCAGTTTGAAGCTATATATAGGAAACACACAAAATATATATAAAGAATATTAGATGAAACTCATGTTAGAAAAATTAATTGAAAGCAGTATACAATAATCATTATTATTTGTCAGAATACTTAATATCAATACTTACATATAAACAACAGAAAATAAAGTAAAACATAAAATAAAATTTGTATACAACAATAATTGTATATCATAAGTTATAGAGAAGAACATTTATAAGGACAGTAAATGCTATACAGAAATAGTCATAAAATACTTACAATTAAACAAACAATGTAACAACAAAATGCAAATTTTGATATATATCACTAAAAAAAAAAACAGAACATAAAATATATAATGAAAAAATAATTGAAACTTACTGTTAACAGAATTTCTTTGCTCTTAAATATGTAAATGATATGTGCTGACAATAGCTTGACTAAACTGCAACAATTACAACCTACATAAAAAACGAACTAATAAACATTTCAGTATGTTAATAGAAAGTGAAACATGAATTTGATTATAAGCATAAATAAAAGAAACAGCAGGATCTATTAAGTATACATTAAGAACATACAGAATATAACAATAACTAACTCAAAACTTATACAACCAAAAAGTCAAGAAAATAGAACAAAAAATGTAAAACATTTGACATTTGAACATTTTATTACCAAAAGTACCAAAATTCTAAATTATATTTGATAAACCAAGCAATATAGTATTTCTAAAAAAAAAAGAGAATTGTAATGATAAGCTCAAGCACAATAAAAACATAAAAAAGATATTAACTGAAACAAAAAAAAGTTTTCTTGCAGCTTATATATTGTGAAAGTAAATGTTATATACAAACAGAATGAACAACACATCAGCTAAAGTGAAACCATGCAAATAAGCAAATGAATTCCTAATTATAAACAACAAAAATAAGACTAATTACAAAAATAAAGAATCTTTTCAAAGTAACAGAAAAGCAAAAAACTAAACGGCATATCCTACAGGAAGCAAAACAGCAAAATAGTATTAGAGAAGCTCATGGTTTTTGTAACAAATAAAAACAATTGACTATAATATTGAAACCAAAGAAATCAACCACCGATAATCTAAGAAAAAAAACAATAAGAAACAAAAAATAAAACGTTTGGATACGGATAAAGTAGAAGAACATCAAAGAGCAAAACATACACAAACCAAAGTAGCAAAGAGTATTCCAGAAGCCAAATGTCTCTTTCACAAATAAAAACAAATAACTGTGATATCTATAATAGGAAAAGGCAAAGCAATTGTATTAACCGGAAGAAAATAAGATAAAGTCGGTCAATAACAGTACTCATAATTAAATAAAGAATAGTCAAAAAAATTAAAAGAGTTGACAATTGACATAATTGAATAAGAAGATAAGAACCCCTATATAATTTTTACTTTTTTTTTTCTTTACAATCCTAAAAACGACATAGTTTTAAAAGCTAACAAAACCCTAAGAATCTAATTGTACTTATTGGCTTCCCCTAATAATCATCCCAACTCACAAAAAAT
This sequence comes from Theobroma grandiflorum, assembly GCA_036013995.1. Lineage (NCBI taxonomy): Eukaryota > Viridiplantae > Streptophyta > Magnoliopsida > Malvales > Malvaceae > Theobroma > Theobroma grandiflorum. The sequence goes on from CP142126.1 coordinate 16,884,000, forward strand.
AATCCATTCGTCTGCTCTTGCCCAACATTGAACCAAAAACAATCAACAAACTTCAAAACAACAAACCCAATCTTTATTGTAGCATTCATTCTCTAATTGCTTTTCCTTTGTCGATACCTACTGTCAAAGCCTTCAGCTAAACCCTGTTTTAACTCCTTGAAACTTAACAAAACATCAATACCCAAACCCAGTGAAACCACTTCTTCCACAAATAATCAGCATTAATCAAAGACAATCAAGTAGCTTGCTTTTGCGATCATTTAACCAAGAACAACTCATGAACTGCAAAACAATAAACCAAATATTTATTTAAACATTTGTTTTTCAATTCTTGTCCCTCTACCTTCAGCACCCCTTAAAGCTTTCAACAACAACCTGCACAAATCCCTTCGCTCTTCTGAAATCAATCTCTCAAAACCTTGGGATTGCACATAAATCTTTAGCGATTTTGTGCTTCGATTCGAAACAAACTCTAACAGAGGAAAAGAGGGGGAAAAAAACCTTAACATGAATAAACATTCGAACCTAACGACAGAAAGACCAATATAATTAGAGGTAATGGCAAAACAACGTCGTTTGAAGAAAACAAACAGCAGGGGTGAAAGTAAAGAAATTGGCAAGTTGAAAACGGTGTCGTTTCTATTAAAACAGGAAAAAAAAAGAAGCAGAGCATCCAATTGAGTGACACTTGTCACTCAATTGGACATACAATCAGAACCAATTCCAACAGTAGTTGCCGATCCTCCTTTTATATTATAGTATAGATATCGAAATACTTTTATTATTGAAAACGATTTTGCAAATTTATTTACAAAAATGCTTTTATTTAACATAAAACATTCAAACTTCTCCAACTACCTATACAGGTCTTAAAACGAAAAGAATAAATGAAATAAAAAAAATTGTTTTGATATTTGTAATTCGAATAACGAATTTACTTGTAACATTCAAACAAATAAAATAAAATAAAATATGTTAAGAGATTGAGATTTGCAAATTGAATGACTTCTCATGCTAATCAATGGCAATTAACTCATTCCATTCATAGACTGAAAACTCTTTTGTTCAATAATATTATTAACATTTGTTTTGAAGATTAGTTAGTTAAATTAGGTGAACTCACTCCTTTATACCAAAGTAAAAAAAAGAAAAACAAATTCTTCATTGACTCATGACAACTAGAGATAAATAGGGATAATACAACACAACATACTTAAAAAAAAATTAAAATATTCAAGAAAATTTACATAAATTTTTTATTATTTTATTATATTTAGTCAAGTTTTTATATTTTTATGTGGATCGAATTAATCCTTATAGCTAACTGTTGATTGACTATTATACTTAAAACGTAACTTATTATTTTTATATCACATGACACTTATATGACATTTTGATATGTTATAGTAAGTAATGATGTAACAGAATAATATAATCATGTAATATTTTTATTTTTTTAAATTAGCATCATGTACGTATAAAAATGATAAATACTATTTTATTTAATCATTAATTATAAAAGTTTATTAATCAAAATAAGTATATAAAGTTTTAAGTGAATATGATATGAATTTTTTAAAGCATTATATCATAATATAGCCTTTTTTATAATGTAAAACTTATAATAGAAAAGCTGTTTTAATATGGGGCCAAATATCCACATTTCCTCTCAATTATCAAGTTTTATAAGAAGAGAGTTTGTAGCCAAAGCATAGCAAATTTTGGTTTCTTGCTTAATTTTATCTTCACCATAAAAAAAAAAAAGGAGCTTCTCGTGAGAATCATTACCGAAAAGAGTAGGTGGTGTCGACTTGGCGGTTGCAATACTGCCTTTGGTATTTTATATAATTGTAGGTCGCAAACATGATTGGCGACATGGCCATTGCATCACACTGCAAAAACTAGAGCAATAATAATGAGAGAAGGACCAATTCTCTCAAACTACCAACATAAAAATAATAGGATTCTGAAATCAAAGCCTAGGAGCTGGCTTTGTCATTATTAGATAATTGACATCTCATCTTGGTTTGCTATTTCTTAACTTGTTATTATGACTATATACACGTACTTAACTCCTCAACCACCCTTCCCTCATTTTCTTTGTTGTTTCATTGACTTTTAATAATCCTTATTGGGAGAGCATCTTTTATCAAGGTGAAAAGAATCCTCTCCTAATTCATACCTTGTAACATTTATTTTGCAAAAGAAGAAAAGAAAAGATTGAGAAAGCTCAAAAAGAAAATAAATAGAAAAAAATAGCATTGCTAATTGTCTAACTCTCTTTTTCTTTTCTTTTTCGATATATATTTATATATATATATATATATATATATTTGTTGGTTAAATCTGTCTTAAATTGACCAAGGCAAAAAGCCAGCTATCATCACTCATCATCGGAAAATAAAAAATAAAAAATAAAAAAATTCCAAATGTTTCACCTTCTGGGTTCTAACACTAATAACTGCCGCTCCCTCTCTTGGCAGTCTTCGCAGCCTTGGATCAGACAGCAAAGCCACCTCTCCCTCTTTTCTCTATTTTTTAAAACTTATAAAACAAATCATAAATTGAGTACAGTCTTTGAAACCTCAAAGCATAAACAAATGGTATTTTCAGTTTCAGCTGCTCCCTGAAGATTTCTAAACATGAGAGGCCCCTCCCTCAGTCCCAAAGAGCCTCGTCACCGCGTTTCTGCTTCCGCGTCGGTTCCTCTCTCTTTCTTCCTTTTTCTCGTTTCATCACCCAAGTTTCTAGTTGCTGCTTTCATTTGAGAACCTGAAATTTTTTAGTAAAAAAGTTGACCATAGTTAGCTAGTTGATTGAGCTTTTAAGCACCGTTGTTTGTTTGACGAGAAAACGCAGCGAGATCTGCTTGAATTTGGCTATGATTTGTTTGTGTACCTTTTTGTTGCCTTCGATTTGCGTCATATTAATTGCTCTAGTTAAATTGTAATTATTTGAAGAAAATTTCCTAGTACGGTAGGTATTTATGCACTTTCCTGTAGCTTTGTTAGCCGTTGGAAACGATCAAATATGAAGTAAATTGAGCTAGGCCTAGGCGGTCCTCTCTAACATTAACTGCTTAAGCTTTCAACTGTTTACATTAAGTCTGCTTTTCAGTCTTAATATTTGCTGGTATTACTTTTATTTACGTGAATTAGTCTCATTGTTTATAAAGTCGTTTGCACGGGAATGAAAATTTTCTGTCAAATATATTTTTAGTGTAAATGATGGTTTTCTAAACATATTTTCTGGGATTTGACTTCTTCTCTGATAAAACTTAGGACTCTTCATCATGTTTTAATTGATTTTTGAATAACTGAAGTACATTAAAATTTGGATCAAATAAAGATTGGCATAAAATTTATGGAATGAAAGCTAGAAATGACATCTCAACTTGGAATATTTTGTGAAATTGTGGAAGCCAAAGGTGGCATCATGACTAGTACTTGTATTATGCGAATACTAGTTTTGTTAATGCCTTGAAAATTTTTTGAATATTGCTTGCATTATTCAAAGTTACCTTGCAAATCAGGTTTTAAATACTTCATTTTTATCTCTACATTGACATTAGATTTACTTATGGATTTTATCATTACGCTGTGAACTAAAGGATAAACATTCAGTTTTCTATTCAAACTGCTTTCAGTATGAAAAATCTTTTGCTTTTCAGGATTTGACTTTTGTCTCTCTTTTATTTGCTTTATGCACACGGACTAATTCGACATATAAATGCATTTTACAGTGAAGACACAAGCAGAAGAGGGTTCCAAAGAAATAAGGTTTTTAAAGATGTAGAGAAGGCCCTCCATGTTCCCATTAGATACAGGAATTGGAATTTCAAGATATCTACCTTGAAAGCTGTGCTGGTTATAATTCTGTTGGGAACTCTCTTCACTCTCTTCCGCTCCCCTGCAGTTTATGTTTCAGATCACCCATCCAATTTTGTATCTCGGTATATTCGACCGCCTGTATAGCTTTCTGTAAAATGTTATATTCAGGCTATAGTTTGCTCTTTTGTACTTGTTTTCTGTTTGAAAATAAGCCATTCTTGTGCTTGAGCATTTGTATGTGCATTTGTGAGTGCATGCAAGTGAGTACATTTTTCTGCCTGTATCTAACCAGCTATCCAGCTCGCATGGGTAACAAGCTCAATATTTCTGCTTAAGTTAATCACCTTGAATTTCCAGTACTGAAAGGCCTCGAGTTGCCATTTTTGCTAGTACATATGTTTAAGATTGCTCTTGTTTCTGTTTTGTGTTTCAGTTTTTTGAAGTTGAACTTCATTACATGTAGGCCTAGTTTTGTAGACAGATGGATAAGAGACAGTGCTGCTGCAGATCCGCGCTATCTATCAATGTTGGATATAAATTGGGACCAAATCTCGAGTGTTATTGAGAAACTGACTGACAGGGATGAATATCAGGGAATTGGCTTGTTGAACTTCAATAATAGTGAAACTGATCAATGGAAGCAGCTGTTACCAGATGCTGAGCATGTTGTTCTACAATTGGACTCTGTGGCAGTCAATGTAACTTGGGAATCCCTGTACCCTGAATGGATTGATGAAGAAGAAGAATTTGAGGTTCCCAATTGTCCTTCTCTACCCAGTCTTCAGGTTCCCGGCAAACCACGGATTGATCTTATTGCAGTCAAGCTTCCTTGCAACAAGTCAGGAAAGTGGTCAAGGGATGTTGCACGTCTACACTTTCAGCTAGCGGCTGCAAGGCTTGCTGCATCTGCTAAGGGGTTTCATCCAGTGCATGTGCTTTTTGTGATGGACTGTTTCCCCATCCCAAATCTTTTTACTTGCAAGGACCTTGTTGCACATGAAGGGAATGCTTGGCTGTACACTCCCAACCTGCACAGGTTAAGAGAAAAGATTCGACTACCAGTAGGGTCATGTGAGCTTTCAGTTCCTCTCCAGGCTAAAGGTTGGTTTCAAACTAGTTTTTTCAAGGTATTTGTTCATACAAATTCTTTCTTTTCAGTATACTGAAGCTGGCTGCTTCAAGATTTTCTGTCACTATTAACTTTTTACATATTTAACATCTTTTGACTGGGATAAGAAGTCCTGTTGAGGAAACGTGGATGAATAGCTATAATGATGAGGCAAGATTATAGTTTTAGTTAGCGAAAGTGATCCAGTATCGGCAAAATTGACTCTGTGACATCCTAAATTACTAACCTAAATCATCTTTTTGGATCTCTATAATCCTTGTGAGCTAGAGTGGTTCTATAGAAATTATAACTGTTCCTGTTTTTTCCCCTCCTTTTAACCTTTTCTACATTTTACTCTTTTTTTCTTCTGCTGACCTGGAAATGTTCCATCTTGGAAATGATGAGTTGAAGTCTTGCACCTCTTAAAGGGTTCCAAACTACTTTGTTTAGATAGTTTCTGAAATCTGAAAGGCTTAAACTAACTGAATAAATTTGAACAGAGTATTTCCATTCAGAGAGAGCACACCGTGAAGCATATGCAACAATCCTACACTCTGCTCATGTGTATGTTTGTGGGGCCATTACTGCTGCGCAGAGCATCCGCATGTCAGGTTCAACAAGGGACCTTGTGATACTTGTTGATGACTCAATCAGTGATTATCATAGAGGTGGCTTGGAGGCTGCTGGGTGGAAAATTTATACAATCCAAAGAATCAGGAATCCAAAAGCTGAACCGGAAGCATATAATGAATGGAATTACAGCAAGTTCCGTCTTTGGCAGTTGACTGATTATGACAAGATCATTTTCATTGATGCTGACCTTCTTATACTTAGGAATATTGATTTCTTATTTGAGATGCCTGAGATATCTGCTATAGGAAATAATGCTACTCTCTTCAACTCAGGTGTGATGGTTGTTGAGCCATCAAATTGTACATTCCAGCTATTAATGGATCACATCAACGAGATTGAATCCTACAATGGTGGGGACCAGGGGTATCTGAATGAAATCTTCACTTGGTGGCATCGGATTCCAAAACACATGAACTTCTTGAAGCACTTCTGGGAAGGTGATGAGGAGGAGAAGAAACAGATGAAGACTCGCCTCTTCGGAGCCAATCCTCCAATTCTTTATGTGCTCCATTATCTGGGCAACAAACCATGGCTATGCTTCCGGGACTATGATTGCAACTGGAATGTGGACATTCTGCAGGAGTTTGCCAGTGATGTTGCTCACAAAACATGGTGGAAGGTACACAACGCCATGCCAGAAAATTTACAGAAGTACTGTTTACTTAGGTCCAAGCAGAAGGCACAACTAGAGTGGGATAGGAGGCAAGCTGAGAAAGGGAATTACACGGATGGTCATTGGAAAATCAAGATAAAAGACAAGCGTTTGAAGACATGCTTTGAAGAATTCTGCTTCTGGGAAAGTATGCTTTGGCATTGGGGTGAAAAGAATTGGACAGATAACGCAACTGCTACCCCATCACCCCCTGCTACCAAGAAGGCATCTCTCTCTTCGCTATGATTTTCTTCTTCTTCTTCTTTTCAACATATTTTCTGTGCAGATCACATAGTCAACACTTGAAAAAACAAAGCATACATTGAGTTCCATCCAATGGTTTTTGGAAAATATATGTCAGTTTTGAACTTGTTTCAATATTCAATAAATTTTGTAAAATGCATAGCTATTTCATTGCTTTTGTATGGATTTTTTGCTAGAGTTCCTCCCCATATATATTATTGCAAAAGCAATCAATGCCTGCTTGGCAATAAGTTTTTTTTTTATTTTTTTTATAGAAAAAAACTCTTATCATCCATCCAAACCAACATTGCCATCATTAACAAAATTCAATCATCAATTTATCAATACTATGTCTTTCCTTTTTCCTTTTTCAGTTAACTGAAAATTTCATTCATTTACAGCAAATTTATTATTTTATTAAATGAATATAAAAATATTTTCAGGATCACATTGTTAATAACTGAAACATAACTATGTAGGTGGGTCGCAATGCGCTGGGAGTTAGTTTCAGATTTGTCAGACCCGGTTGGGCCCAGCGCGAACCCGTTGAGGCCCATCAGTAACCGACACCGTTTTGAGAAACACACAGTGAAACTCTTTCCATTTTGGATGTGGTGTTCGAGCTTCCTTCCTTCTTTCTGTTTTCTCTCGATATTGCTTTGACAGTTCACTTTTTGGGATCACCAAAAGCTTAAAAATATCGACAAATTCTTCATAAACGTAAAGGATGGATTTATTAGTTTCAGCTTGGGATTTTAAACACTTTGCAGTCCCAATATCAGCTCTACTACCCTCAACCACCGCCATAACTTGTCGTTGTAGCTTTTACAAGCCACCGGGCTCAGCTCACAAGTTTATGTTCCCGTTTTGGACATACCCTTTTGCTAGAATCCCTAACAGGTCCCCTTCTTCAATTGCAATCCACGCCAGGAAGGAGAACTCCAAGTCCGAGCCACTTTTGAAACCAACCATTGTTGAAGAAGTTTCTATGGACGATGAAGATGAGGAAGAAGAGCAGATTCTTTTTGATGACTCCGAAGATGGTAACTTTTATGAATAGTGAATGCCCATTTGCTCTGTGTGTGTGTGTGTTTTCAAATTTTATTTTAGCTTCATGCGAGCTGCTCAAGCCTATTCAAAGTTTTTGGTCTTTGCATTTTAATCTTTAAAAGGTATTTAAAAATGCTTTGTATGAATATCTATTATAAGTAAATACAGTCGTTGATATATTTAAAGTAATCGAGCTTAATTGAGTTGACACTCAAGCAGCTTGCTTTCCTTTCTTGAGTTGAGCTCGAGTTTGGTACTTAAAACTCTGTCAAGCTTGAGTCAAGTTTTTCTGCATCGAGTTTATGCTCAATCTGGGGAAGGAGCTTTATATTGTATAGACTTGAGTTAGGTTGATTATACCCCTTGTTTTACTATTTACTAAAAGTTTCAATGAACTAACATTCACCTAATTCCTTCTTTACAATTTTAAAATATTTGTCGTTTCTTGACTGAATTTCTAATGAATAAATGGATTTCTTGACTGTATGGATGAGTCATTGATAGATAATGATGATGATTATTTTGAAGAATACCTAGACAGTGAAACTGAACTTTATTTAAGTTTTACTTGCAAGAGTTGTGGGTAAAATTCATGTATTCGTTGGGCAAAGCTGACACAATTTACTACAATCGTAAGTATATATTTTGTGAAGGTTGGGGGATGGAGCGGGGGGAGGAGGCATTTCTCTTGCTGGACCATGGTGGGATAAAGAGGCATTAGCATTAGCTCAAGATGTCTGTCTATCCTTCAATGATGATTTGGGGATATATGCCTTCAAAACAATGTAACGTGGGGCATTGAAAAGACACCTATAGTGGTAAGGTTAAAAACCCAATTAAGATGAATCACCAATCTTGGCAAGATTAAAAGACCTCACTAAGGTGAAGAGTAGTAAAAATCTCACTTTAGTTGGTTAGGTCAAAAATATTAAAATCTCTTACTCTTAAAAAAAACTTAGAGAAATAAGCACTCTTGTTTAAAAAAAATATTATTTATTAACTTTTAATTTAAATGTGTATAATAACCAAGCTTAAGGGTTTTATTTATACTATAATAGGTCCATATCCTAATAAAACTTTGCTTCTAATTATCCAATACAATTAAAATAATTAAGAAGAGATTTAAATAAAATAGGTGTTCTATTCCTAAATAGAACATGATTAGTTTAAAGTCCTAATACAAGTAAAAAAAGAATTTTATTATACCTATAATTCCTAAATAACAATAATCTAATAATATGCTATTGTATCATTCTCTCTAGATTGGAGAAAAATCATCTTCAAGATCCATGTCTTCATCATGTTCTCCATAGTAAGGAGAAAGATCAACTATATTGAAAGTTGCAAAAACTTCATAATCTCTAGGAAGTTCAATCTTGTAAGCATTTTCATTAATACGTTTCAAGACTCGAAATGGTCCATCAGCTTAAGGAGATAATTTTGTACGAGCCTTAGGCAAACGTTTTTTCCTTAAATGAATCCACACTATATCTCCCTTTTTAAAACTAATTGGCTTTTTGTGCTTATTAGCTTGTTTTTGGTATCTGTCAGTCTGACAAATAGTCTTTTCTCTTGAACTTTTTCATGAAGCTTCTTGATTTGCTTAGCACGTTCTTCAGCATCAGCACTAAATTCACGAGTAGTTGGTACTGTAGGAAGGTTTAAAGGACTAAGAGGGTGTTTTTCATACACTACTTTAAATGGATATCTTCCAGTGGTTTGGCTCATAGAATTATTATAAGAAAATTCTGCTTGTGCTAATATAAGATCTCATTGACGAATGTGTTTACTCACGAAGCTTCGTAAAAAGTTTCCCAAACTTTTGTTAACCACTTTTGTTTGACCATCCGTTTGAGGGTGACTTGCTGAATTAAACTGTAAGTGAGTTCCCATTTTCCTCCGAAGAGTTTGCCAGAAATGACTCATGAACTTCACATCTTGATTTGAAGTGATGGTTTTTGGAATTCCATGAAGACGCACAATTTCTTTAAAGTACAAATCAGCTATGTGAGAAGCATCATCAGGTTTATGACATGACACAAAATAAGCCATTTTGAAAAATCTATCGATGACCATCATTACAGAGTCCTTTTGCCTTTGAGTTCTTGGTAAACCTAAAATAAAATCCATACTCACATCTATCCAAGGAGTTTCAGGAATGGGTAATGGTTTATACATACCAATGTTTTGATTTTCAAGTTTGGCAATTTGGCAAATACGACACCTTTGAATATGTCGGATGATATCTCGTTCTAGCTTGGGCCAATAAAATTTTTCTTTCATAAGAGCCAATGTTTTGTCTCTCCCAAAATGTCCAGCTAATCCTCCATTATGACTCTAATACCAAACTGACGTCGAGGCGTTGAAAAGACACCTATCGTGATGAGGTAAGAAACCCCATTAAGGTGAACCACCAATCTTGACAAGGTTAGAAAACCCTACTAAAGTGAAAAAACCCCTACATTGATAGTGTTAACAAATTGATGCCTTGGCGGATTCCTAAGTAGAATTTTTAGAAAATAAAGGTGATTAATTAAACTTAAGAATTTTTAATTCTGGGATTATGGCGATAATGCCAACAACGTACTTGAACATGATGATACTGTCGATGAAAGTGACCTAAAGGGCGGCGCCTCAAGCGATTGAGGAGTTGAGGAGATGAGCTAGCTTAAAGAAAGTGGAGAGCTTGGGTGAATTAGGACCGTCCAATTTTGATCCAAAAATCTTCGATGAGAATATCACTTCGACAAACAAGAAAGCCACCATCGTTAGAAATTGTGTTATCCAAGCCATCTCTCCGATTTTACTAGAAAGTGCGTTGAAGAAAATTGGTAACTACTTTTAGGGGATTTTAATTATAATAGGGGAAATGTTTCTAACACTTCGTCCTTAATATTGGCTGGCAGTTGGTGGTTGGTGGAATTTCTATGGATTTAAAGAGGTTTGGACTTTAATAAAGTTATCAAATTCCCCTTATTTGTTACTTTATTAGATTTACGGTCTAACCGTGAATTAAACGTAGTCCACCATTTCTTTAGAGGGGTTGGTTTTTTTACTTAATGTTTATATTCTCCCATCTTTTATTCTACTTGCTCCGCCGCCTTAGTACAACCGGCATAATTACTCGTTAAGGAGATCTAGTAAGGAAATAACAAGGCATTTCCATATCCCTTCAAGATTTGAGTTTTGAAATATGATGACAAAATAGTTTTTTTAAAAAAAGATAAAGTCATTAATTGACGCAAAAAAAAAATAATAATTAATCAAAAAAATGAAATAATGCTTCTAGCTTAAGGCCACTAGTCTTTCTTTCCCATTAGGCCCGGAAACAGTAATGGGCTGTCCTCTAAATCGGTGAGTAGCCCAAGAACAAAACACTTGTGACTTGTTCTTCTCCAATTTGTTGATTTTTTCACTTTGCTGTTCTGATGTGGGATATGTGTTAGGTTTTGGAGGAGTTGAATCTTACCATGGATCAATTCATTAACTTGTGCATTCTTTCTGGCTGTGATTATTGTGACAACATTCAAGGTATTCTGGGGTTTTCTTTTAGAGTGTCTGACCTCTATTTTGCATGATTCACTTAAAAGTTGGGTTTTATAGTTGGTATGTGATATCATCATTAACCAATGCCACAAGTATTAGGGGACAGATAGCTTTGAAGTTAATTCATCAACATGGGTCTATAAAGCATATTCTTCAAAACATAAACAAAGAGAGGTCTAAATTGTTATGTTTTTATCCGTGTGAAATGACTAATACATATCCATGGAATTATCACCTTGAGAGTTTTGATGATTTTTTTAGTCAGTAAAGTGTTACCTTAAGTGAAATTAATTAGATGCTAAAAGTATTTTTCTCAATGACTCTCATCTCGTTCTTCTTTTCTTCCTTTCTACATTTTTTTCTTATTTTATTTATTTATTTGTTTCAGATGCTTATTTCACTCTTCACATATTTCATGTACAGTTCCATTCATTTGCAAATCTTCTTATTGAATTTAATACCGGTGTTTATACAGTTCTTCTGTCAGTATCATTCTTGGTGTAATGACTTTGATGGGGATCTTGCAAAATATTACTTTTCTGAGCAATTGTGTGATTTACTAATATTAGTTTCTATTAACTGTTAATATAGTAAGCATACCATAATTTATTAGCTTGATTTGCTGTTTTATTTCTGAATTCTGATAACAATAGTTGGTAGTCATCATTAGAGAGTAACTCTTTTGAGCTCAATTAATTTTTTAAAGAAAAGTTTTAACTTTTTAACTCATGGTGGCATTTAACTCATGCAAACTAAATTTCTGCTCCCTGTAGATGCCCAATCCTGGTTAACTATTATTTTACGATTTACAAGAAAATCACATCAGGGGTGTTTCAAGTGCGGAAGCGTCCAAGGTGTTCCAAGCATGGTAGCGCCCAAGGGTGTTACAAGTGCGGAAGCGCCCAGGGCGTGGAAATGCCTAGGGGTGTTCCAAGTGTGGAAGTGCTTGGGGTGTCTTAAGCATGGAAGCGCCCAAGGGTGTTCCAAGCGTGGAAGCACCTAGGGGTGTTCCAAGCGTGGAAGTGCTTGGGGTGTATTAAGTATGGAAGCGCCCAAAGGTGTTCCAAGCGTGGAAGCGCCTAGGGGTGTTTCAAGCGTGGAAACACTTAGGGGTGTTCCAAGGGTGGAAATGCCCACAGGTGGAAACGCCCAAGGGTGTTCCAAGCGTGAAAGTGCCTAGAAGCGCTCCAAGGCGTTGGTGACAAGGAAGCACCCAAAAGTGTTCCAAGCATAGAAACACCCAAAAATGAACAGGGAACATCTGTTTGTGTGGGAAAGTGAAAGTAACTCAGAACAAGTGGCAGGGTTCATGAGTTACCTTCACGTTTGGGATGTTCTAGAGAGTTTGGCTTGGTGGCTCAAATATGGAAATTGTTAAGAGGACTTCCCTTTAACTTTTCCTTGATGTACATGTGTTTTACCCCTTTATCTTTCCTTACTTCTTAAAAATACGCATTATCAAAGGCCATTGCTTCATTTACCTAAAACCTACACCCATCATCAATTACATGATCATTCTTTAAATATCTCATAAACCGTTATTTAATCGTTCTTCTAAGACAGGCACGTTCTCCCATGATTGAACGTGTTCTCTTAATATGTCCTAAGAAAGAGTTCTTGCTCAATATAAATATGGGAGCTTGAGAAGTAAGAAGAGGATTCGACACCCAGCAAATATTACTATAAAAGCTTTCTCTTTAGATTCCTCCACGTATTCTTTCTTATCAGCCTTTCCCGATCGTCGTTATCCGCTACCTTTTCCACTTTTTCTTATCCCTTACCACTTGCCACTGAAAGCAGTTATACTTCAAGGACTGCTCTAGTCTTCCTCTCAGCAGCCTCTAGTGCATCTCGATTCACTCATTGTAACATGTCCTCTTTCCCTAATCAAAAGAACCCTCTATATTTTGGTGACTCCACTGGGGAGGAGTGATTGCAGTAAGTGAAAACTAGCTAAAAATTTTTATATGAATATATAAAGAGTTCTCCCGATAACCAAGAAATATTCGCCCCTTCTTATGTCCAAGAGCTTATGAAGATGCTCAAATCCTCCTAAGAAAGGATGCAAGCCTTAGAAGAAAACAATAAGAGGATAATGGAGACCATTAACCAATTTGCATCCTCAACTATCACAATCTCTCAACCTCTGCTTTTGCTAGCAGAAAATACCGCTAATGCGGTTACTAATAATGAAAATGGAGGAAATGGAGAAAGCAGTTTCGACCCACTCCTTAATACCACTCATCCCTCTATTGTAGGCAATCCCATCACCGTAGCTCCTACCATTAGCACTCAAAGTTTTGTCACAAAAGAAGAACTAGAGAAACTGCTCAATCAAAAGAATAAGAGTCTCAACTTCTCAGAGTTTGATCTGAAACTACCCTATCTTGCTAAAGTAGTTGCTAAACCATACCCCAAGGATTACACCAGCCCAAAATTCAAACAATTCAATGGCAAGACTGGTGATGCTCGAGAACATGTCATGAAGTTTGTGGAAACCTTTGGAGCCGCAAGCTTGGACGACGATCTAAAATTGAAAGAGTTTTCTAAGTCTCTTACTGAGAAAGTCTACACCTGGTATGTTAATCTCACTCCTGACTTAGTTGACTCTTGGAACCAAATGTAAAGAATGTTCGGAGAAAAGTTATTTTCTACCCAAGAGAAGGTGACCTTTATTGACTTGGGGAGAGAACATAAAAAGGCAAAAAATGATTTTATGGAATACATCAAGCGGTTCAGGGAACGTGTACTGTATATACAAGATTCTCATTATGAGAAAGAGCTAGTCAAAGTATGCATCCAAGGTATGTTTGATGAATACATGACGCATTTAGAAAACTTAACTCTTCCTACTTTTGCCACTTTAGTTGAAGTTGCACGACGGACCAATAATATGGTCCTTAAGCGAAAGGGAGCTAATCGTTTCAACAAGAGGAACATTCTGACTGTGAATGCAATCTAAGGAAGAGGTAAGGAAAGAAGAAGACCTTGAGAAAATTTAAGGCCAAGGCGTGACAACTTTAAGAAAAGACAGGATGAAGAGATTGCTACACCTTTTCTATTTTCAGCTCCTCTTGACAGAGTAAGGGCACTTCTTCAAGAATGGATTAGAGACAACCAAATAAATTTACCTTATGTATCTAGATCTCCAATAGTAGAAGAAAAGTCTAACCTGTATTATTGTGATTACCAGTGCATGGTAGGTCATCCATTTGCAGAATGCAGAAACATGCGTAGGATATTTCACAAAAGGACACAAGTAGGAGAAGCTTTTATTGGAAACAATAGAATTCAAAATAATCCACTCCCTGTTCATCAAAATGCTAGAGGACATGTGAGTGCCGTGATCGGTGTAGACACTTATTCACCAAATAATAATATATAATAAAAAAATAATAAATAATAAAATAAAATAAAATAAAATAAGAGAGGAAAATATAGGACAAGAGAAGACAGAGCCTGCCCAGTCTTCTTCTTCTCCCGTTCATCATTACAAGGCATTTAATACCCCTGAAAAGCCATCAAATTTTAGGAGAGAATAGTCACCTCCAGCGACCAACCCCCCCTATGACAAGGTCTATTGAAATCATGCTCAAAAGAGCATGATTTCACTTTGGATTGTCCAAAATTTTAGACAATCTAGCTTTTAAAAGGGGGGCAATATGATTTGAAAAAAAAAGAAGAGAAAAAATTGAGCAACAAAATCAGAGAAAAAAAAACCACAAAGAAATCAGATTTTCTTCAAAAAAACCAGATCCAACCTAACCAAAATAGCAACCAAAAAATAAAAAAAAAATTTCCAGAACCAACAACGCAAAAACCACTAAAAAATCATGAGTTTCTAGCAGCCTGAACCACAATCTACAACCAAAAAATAAAAAATAATAAAAAATAATATGCAAAAAATAAGAAAAACAACGGTTTTTTTTTTTAGTTTTTGTGGGTTTGGGTTCTAGGGGAGATTTTGATTCTTAGTGAGGGATTTTGGCCTTGGGTAAACAGCAAAAGGAGAGCTTCCTTCAAAATCTATAAATAAAATAAATAAGAAATTAATGATAATAATAAATTTGTTAATCATAATAATACAACAATAGATAAAAACACACATATATAAATAATAATAACAATGATGATAAAAAGGAAAAAACATTTGATCCAAAAATTATGACTATGAGGAAGTTTCATATAGTAAAATAAATAAGCACTTACATGCTAATGAAGAAATTGAAATAGCTATAAAAACAATAAATAAACGAAAATTTTCATTCATGAAAAATAAGCACAAAGAAAAAATAATAAATAAAAAAATGAACATTGAATTTACGAGTGTATCACGTATTATTGTTGCATTGTTAAATGTTATGGCATATAGATATATTCTGTGTATAGGTATAAACTCCTGATGATAGGACTTTCCGAGGAAGCTTGCGAAGACGAGTTTCATTGGTAAACTTCCTAGGTGAAAAGATACTA
The DNA here is from genome assembly GCA_036013995.1 of Theobroma grandiflorum. Lineage (NCBI taxonomy): Eukaryota > Viridiplantae > Streptophyta > Magnoliopsida > Malvales > Malvaceae > Theobroma > Theobroma grandiflorum. Next base: position 16,899,535 of record CP142126.1, read on the forward strand.
TTGAGCTCCACCAGTATGATGGGAGGGTTCGAAAATATATCTTTAATAAAAGGTTTTTACCCATATTAGGATTTTGCATTCACAAAAACACCGTTTTCATTCACAAATGATTATCCCGATGATGGGATTTACCTAGTAAACTTGCGAAGGCAAGTTTTTTAGGTATTTCTCTAGGTGAGAGAATACTCCCGGATCCAACCAGTATGATGGGCGGATTCGAAAAGTACACTCAATAAAAGGTTTTCGTTTAATACTATTTTGATTTTATGCCATGCATTTCACGATTGCATCACATGTGTGTTAAACCCTTAAAATATTTTAACTTAATTGATAGAATAAGAGATAAATCAAACAAATAATAATAAAGGAAACACAAGAACAAAATAAAGGGGTTAATATAGTAAGTGATTAAATGGTACCGTTCGTAGAACGGGCATCACGAGGGTGCTAAACCTTCCCAGTGCACAACCGTACTCCCGAGCCCAAACCCTAAAAAACACGTAGACTAGTTTATTATTCTTTCGACGAACCTAAAGTTGATTTAGTTTTTTATTGAATAGAACAAATTTGATTAGGTGGCCAATCACACCTAGGCAAAAAAGATTGGTGATGACTCCCCAAGTTAATCACGTCTAGCAGTCGGGTTCCTGCACCCGTACTCGCACGTTATGACAGCTTGACGACTCCATTAGGGAAAATAAGAGAGTCGAGCCATAATTAATCATATATTGTCTTAAGCTCTAAATAATTTAGTGTTTCTTTCAAAGTTGAGCATTTGTTTTGTGCATTGTAATTTGTGCATTAATCATTTTATAATCATGAATTTATTGTGTTTGAATTGTGGGGAATTTAGGATATAGGGATGTGAGAGTGTCAGTCAAAGGTTGGTATGTTCCTTCGTACACACAACACATGTTGCATTCATGCATAAGCCTTCTATCCGGGCTTTGTCCTTTGATAGGAGGGAGTTTAGTATCTACGCTCTCGTGAGGTGTTAACCTCTGCATGGGCCAGTGAACACTCCCACTCAAATTGAACCTAGTCCATTTGAAACCTGTAATGGGTGAGGGGCGGAGTGTTTTACTAGTCCGAGTGGACGACAGTGAGGAACAATTTGGGAACCTTTAGCCACTTTTGAAACCCAACTCAACATATAAAAAGCATAAAGAAGATGAACAAGGTCATCTCGCCTTTGCCTTGGCAATCTACGGGTTGATAATTTTTCCAAAAATCCTAGGGCATGTTGAAGTCTCAATTATTGATTTCTTCGATCAAGTAACAAGGAACATCAACCCAGCTCCAACCATCCTAGCTGAGACATTAAGGTCATCGAATTACTGCCGTTGGAGGGGTGAATGGCGTTTCATCGGATGTGCCCAATTGCTCACCATATGGATGAAAAGTCACTTCGAATGCAAGGAAGATAGGTTTCGAAAACCTTTCCTCCCATCATCTTGTCTTATCCGTGAATTTTGTGAAAGTGAATGGCCAGTCAATAAAAAAAAAAGAGTGGATTGCAAGTCGTCAAAAACTGATAAGTGTGGAGGTGATTTGGAAGGCTCCTTGGATGCCTAGGACACAAGTTATGTATAAATATGGAGACGAACCGTGGGTACCACTGATAGGATCGTGGGGAGTAATTAGTTATGCCCCAATAATGGTACGTAGGCAGTTTGGGTTTAAACAGTTTATACCAATGACCCACAGGCTTAACCAGTTAGAGTTCACATACGGAGAGCCTGGAACCCTTAAAAAGATCCAGGATATTATTCAAGCATGGAAAAGACCAAGCCAAGTGGATCAGAGAAGGTACATGGATGATGTCACTGATGAATACTTAGATTGGCATGACCAACGAGTAAAAGACATTATATGTTTTCCAGAAAATGCATCTAAACTTTCTATTGGCCTGGAACTTCAAGATGTCCTTCTAAAAAGCGAGTTGGCTAGGAAGAAACTCGAGGCGAAAATGATGAACATGAAGTGCAAACATGAAGTTGAGCTAACGGAAGTTAAGAGAGAAGCCTTAAGAAAAGTGCAGAAAGTTTTGGTTGAACGAAACGAGTGGCAAAACAAATTTGAAAGTACAGATGAAACATGTTCGGCTTTAGTCGTCAGAATTCAAGGGATGCAAACCACTAATAACACTCCGCAAAATAAAGTAGAACTATAAGAACAAACTGTACAGGAACTTATGAGTGATTGCAACTTAATAAAAAAAGCCGTGGAAGGCTATAGAGAGCAATATGAGGCCGTTAGGCAAGAATGCTTCTTAATGCAAGAAGTAGGAAACTCATACGAGCAATATCTCCAAAGAAAATAGTCCAAGATGGAATGGATATTGACACAAATAAGAGAGGTAGCTTATAAAGCAAGGGAAATGGCAAACAAGATTGAAGAGCTCAGGAGAGAGATCTTTCCCAAAGATGAGCTTAGTGAGGGCCTGATAAGCCACCTCAAGCTAGTATGCGACCAATATGACCGAGTTGGTTATTTCTTTTAAAGTCAATGATGTAAAAGTTTCAAGTAGTGATGTAACTGGATGCTTAATTTTATGAATAAGGATTCTTCAAGGCAATTGTTGTTGGATGGTCAATATTTTTCATTTACATCGCATGTGCATAATTGGTTCCAAAAAAAAAAGATGATGAAAAATAAAAACCAACAAACAAACAAACATAAGTTTAACTTTTGTCGTTAGTAGTCCCTATTTCTTAATAACAAACAAATAAAACAAAATAGAATAAAACTTGAGAATTCTTCCTCATTTTCATCACATTCATGAGGTAGGGATGCATCTGATTCATGTTTATGATTTTAAAAATAAGGATTCCAAGATAGCTCCACAACCCGAGATCGATAACCAACATGTTCATAATACTCGTCGACGAGTAAGGATCATGAAAAAAGAATAAAGGGAACGAATGGAAAGAATGAAGAAAGCTCAAGAAGAAATAAGAGAACAATTAGTAAAGATGATGGAATTAGTGATGACTTTAAGCAAAGGAAAAAAAGTAGTTGAAGAGTCAACTCTGCCAGAAAACCTGTCTACAGAAGACACTAGCAACCCAAGAGATGATCTGCCTTATCCCTCAAGATTCACCCCACTCCATGCCCAAACTTTTGAAAGGGCTCACCCGCAAATGGCACCGCCTACTTATTACAATGTGCCACCCCAACAGGTCATCAATCGATCCATGGACAGTTTGGGTCAAATTTTTGAACAAACCTTGCCAAACTAATACACATTCTGGATTTAGATGATCCAAAAGAGCAAGAGAAATTAAGGAAGAGTTCATCTCAAATGGGGGAGAATGAAAAAGTTGAGAAAAAGTATGATTTGTTGGAAGAACGCCTTCGTGCTATCGAAAGAGTTGATAGGTTCGGGACTATGGATGTAGTTGAATTATGTTTGGTTCCCAATGTGGTGATCCTTCCGAAATTTAAAGTGCCAGAATTTGAAAAGTATGATGGGACAAAATACCCGATGGCACACATCACTATGTATTACTAGAAAATGGTTGTCCAATCACATGATGACAAATTGCTAATTCACTTCTTCCAAGACAGCCTAACCGAATCGGCAGCCAGATGGTATGTGCAGCTGGATCGAAGTCATATTAAAATTTGAAAGGATTTGGCTAGAGCCTTTATGGCATAATACAAGCATGTTGCTGACTTGGCCTTTGATCGCTTATCACTTCAGACCATGGAAAAAAGGGCTAGTGAAAATTTCAAAGAATATGCTCAAAGATAGATAGATATAGCAGCACAGGTGCAACCACTTCTGATAGATAAGAAGATGACAGTACTATTTATAAATACACTCAAGGCTCTTTTCTATGAACGGTTGATCGGCAATGCCACCAAAAACTTTACAGAATTGGTCTTTTCAGGGGAAATAATTGAAAGGCCAATAAAGAATGGAAAAATTGAGGTGAATGAAACTACTAGCTTTAGAAAGGGGGCCCCACTTAAGAAAAAAGAGGAAGATGTGCAGGCAGTTGCTTATACTAGCCTTGAAAGCCATAATGTCAACCCTTACCATCCATATCACCCATATCCACCTTTCTATCTTGGTGTAGGCAACATTACTCAGAACCCTTATATATGTCAACCTACCCAACAACTAGTGTTTCGACCCAATACCTTCCCACAATCACCAACACCAAGACCCACATCTTCAACCAATAACTCTGAAAATGCTCAAAAAGGTTCTAAGACTACTCAAGAAAAGCCTCAATTCAATCCTATCCCAATTTCTTACACCACCTTATTACCACAGCTGATTGAAAATTGACTGTTAGCCTACACCCCTATAAAAGCCCTCAAACTCCTTTTCCCAAAATGGTATGACCAAAATGCACATTGTGATTATCATTTTGGGATCCAAGGGCATTCCATGGAAAACTGCACTGCACTTAAGCATAAAGTCCAATCACTCATTAAGACAGGACTTTTAAACTTTGCCAAAAGAGACAACTCAAATGTTGGTGGGGGTCCCTTGCCTGATCACGAAAGACCAGCAGTGAACGCCATCCATGAAGAGATAACTCGAAAAGTGAAAAGAAGTGTCAATGAGGTTCGGACGCTAATGGATAAAGTGTTTGATGCATTGTTCAAAATAAAGGCAATCACTCCAGAACCAATGGACATGAAAGAATAGAGGTATGATCTTACTTATTTTTACAAGTTCCATATGGGGGCTATTGGACATTTTATTCAAAATCGTGATGGTTTTCAACAAAAATTGCAAGAGCTGATGGACTTGTTAGTAATAAATTTTATGAAAAAGGTGAGGAAGGTTTGGTTGGGACTATAAATGAAAATCCCTCACTTAAGGTGGCGTCAAGTTCATCTAGTATGAGCAGACATAAACCTCTTACCATTTTCTATGAAGAGCAAAAAAGTCCAATGAATGATAGGTCTTCTATTATTGTCGGAGGCAACATCACTATCGAAGTTTCTAGCCCGTTCCCGTACAGGAGCAACAAGGCTGTGCCTTGGAATTATGAATGTAATATCTTGGGTGAGGCCTTTTTTTCTTCCCAAGTATCTTCTGCAAACTTAACTGGCGCGGGAGGCATAACACGAAGTGGGCGATATTATTTTCCTGAGATGGCAAAAAAGGTTGAAAAATACAAGTCCAAACAAGGGGTAGAAGATCTGAAGAAAGTAGGCGCCTCTCCAAAGGATCAGATTACCGAACCTGTAAATACTCTAAACAATGAGGTAAAAAAGCCTATCATGAAAAAAAAACGGTCGAATTTCTCAAATTTATCAAGCATAATGAGTATAGCATAGTGGAGCAATTAACAAGAATGCCTGCTCGTATCTCGTTGTTATCTTTGCTGTTGAATTCAGAGGCACACCGAAATGCACTACTTAAAGTCCTGAATCAGGCTTACGTGGCCCATGACATATCGATGGAAAAGTTAGATCATATCGTGGGGATCATCATAGTGGGGAATTTCATTGCCTTCAGTGATGAAGAGATTCTATCAAGAGGTCGAAGAAATAACAAAGCTCTCCATATAACTATCAAATGTAAAGACCATGCCAAACCAAGAGTGTTGATTGACAATGGTTCAGCCTTAAATGTCATGCTACTTTCTACATTAACAAGGTTGTCGATTGATATGACCCATGTAAGGGTCAGTCATATGATAGTGAGAGCATTCGATAGGACCAAACGAGAAGTGGTAAGCGATATAGAAATACCAATGAAAATCGACCCCTACACATTTGATATCCAATTCCAGGTGATGGACATTACCTCATCTTATAACTGTCTGTTGGGACGATTGTGGACCCAAATGGTTGGAGCTATACCGTCTTCTTTGCATCAAAAGGTGAAATTCATAATTAAAGGCCAGTTGATAAGTATCTTTGTAGAAGAAGACATACTAGCCATCCAACCCTTATCTACTCTTTATGTAGGAGCGACAGAAGAAGTCCCTGAATGCTCATTTAGATCGTTTGAGTTCGTTAATGTTACTTATGTAGGAGAAGGGGCAATGATACCAACTCCTCGCTTGTCTGCAGCGACTCAAATAGAGGTTAAACAGACAGTGGGAAAAGGATGTCGTGCTGGTTTAGGGTTAGGGAGAAATTTACAAGGAATTAGCCGTCCTTTGATTCCGATCAAGAATGAATACAGGTTTGGTTTGGGCTACAGACCTACTAAAGAAGAGAAAAGGAAATTGACAGCCCAAAAGAGGATCAAAAGAATGGCTCAGTTTAAAGGAGAATAGGAAGAATGAGAGAAAAGGGAAATTCCATACCTGTACGAGACTTTTCGCTTTGCAGGTTACATTCATCCTGAGACATCAACAAGAGTCAATCAAGTTCTGCATAAGTTTGAAGAGCTGTCAATCCATATGATCAAGGATGAGGGAGTTAACGAAAAGGTCATTGTGGTGTATCCAGTATTGCCTGAAGGAGAATTGACCAATTGGACAATCACAAAGCTACCAGTCATCTTTAAGTTTTTGAAAATGTAATGAATAATTTCACCTAAATGCCTATGCCCAAAGGCATTAGGGTCAAGTTCTTGTTTAAATAGGGCTTTCTTTTACTTTAATCTTTCAAATAAATGACAAGCATGATGTTTTCATCTCATTCGTTATTATCCTTTCTTGCACATATCATTTTCGTATTTTTCCTTTAAACCAATAAATGATTGCTTGTATATATGTCCAATTGCACATATTTGCAGGTCTCTAAATAATGAACACAAGGGAAATTTAGAAAGTAATCAGATTATTGATTTTGAAAAAATGTCGAACATTGATGAATTGGAAAATAAAGAAGAATTGGATAACTATGATCTACCCTCGGAATTGTCAAGGTTGCTAAAATAGGAGGAAAAAGAGATTTTGTCTCATTAAGAGCTTACAGAGACGATTAATTTGGGAAATGAGTAAGAAAAGAAAGAGGTTAACATTGGTACTTCATTATCATCTCACGAACGACAGAAGCTAGAAGAGTTGCTTCGTGAATATGTGGATGTGTTTGCTTAGTCATATTAAGACATGCTAGGTCTTAATACTAACATTGTTGTCCACAAGTTGCCTTTGAAACCAGATTGCAAGCCTGTTAAACAAAAGTTGAGGAGGATGAAGCCCAACATGTTGTTGAAGATTAAAGAAGAAGTGAAAAAGCAATTCGATGCGGGGTTCTTAGAGGTGGCTACGTATCCTGAATGGGTAGCTAATATAGTCCCGGTCCCTAAGAAGGATGGAAAAGTTCGAATGTGTGTGGATTATAGGGATTTGAACAAAGCAAGACCGAAGGATAGCTGTCCTTTATCGCATATCGACACTCTTGTAGACAATATAGCAAAGAACGCTTTATTCTCATTTATAGACGGCTTTCTGGGCTATAATCAGATTAAGATGGCACCCGAGGACATGGATAAAACAATGTTCATAACCATGTGGGGAACATTTTGTTGCAAAGTGATGCCATTTGAACTGAAAAATGCAAGCGCAACTTATCAAAAAGCCATGGTGACTTTATTCCATGATATGATGCATAAGAAAATAGAAGTGTATGTGGATGATATGATTGCAAAATCTCGTACGAAGGAGGATCACAATGTTAACCTCAAGAAGTTATTCAAGAGATTGCGGAGGTTTCGGCTCAAGTTGAATCTTGCAAAATGTACCTTCGGTGTCACTTCTGGGAAATTGTTAGGGTTTGTGGTAAGTGAAAAAGGAATTGAGGTAGATCTAGATAAAATATGAGCTATTCGAGAATTGTCACCTCCCAAAACACAAAAAGAAGTGAAAGGATTTTTAGGGAGGTTGAATTATATTGCTCGATTTATATTCCAACTCACCTCTAATTGTGACCCAATTTTCAAGCTCCTTCGTAAGCATGACCTGAGGACATGGAATGAGGAATGCCAGATTGCTTTCGACAAAATTAAGGATTATCCTCTAAGCCAACCGATATTGAACCTAGTACAAGAAACTCCTGCCAACTCCATTTTTTGTCTGGTTGTTCACTTTGATACTTACGGTGGTTAAAAGTCTTAAGACACATAATCTTTGTATAGGGTTAGAGCTCTATCTATTAAGTGATTGATTACCCTTACGAAGTAGAGTTTCGATTATTATTATCTTCTTTCCCGTTTCTTATAAATATTCGTTAGCAAAATCCTTTGAGTATTAGTAGTTTACCTTGTAGTTGCCTCTTATGATTTATGATTTGGTTGTATGCATGCATAAAGTCTTACTGTGAAGTTTCAAGGGAAAACCTGTTGAGTTAATGAATAGTAGTTTACCAGAAGGCCAAGCTTTGACCTTATCCTTATCCAAAGATTTTCCTATTCATAGCAGTTTTATCTTGTTAGACTCCAATTTAGGATCCAAGGCAATCTTTCTACTTTCCTGTTATTCATTTGATCTTGACTGTGAGGTATCAAAGGGAACAGAGTTGAGTCCAAACAAACTAACTCAGACTAGAAGGGCAAGCTTTGACTATTTCCTTCTCATAAGATCTCTTTTATTTAAAACAATTTTGTATTGCTATACTCCCGTTATTGTCCAAGTCAATTTTCTTTTTTCATGTTGTTCCATTTTTATCTTATTGTGAGGGTTTGGCCAATACTCGAGTCAGAGTCCAAACAAACTTGTATGTAATAGAAGGCTGAGCTTTAATCATATCCTTCTAACTACATCTCACTTACTCAAAGCATTTTTATCTTGTCGTATGCCTATTAAGAACCCTTTTTTTTCTTTTTCTCTTCTTCAATTTTTTTCTCGGGATGTGGGTGATGACTGTCTTTGTTTTTTAGTTTCACTTGTTAAATTGTTTTATTGAAAATATATAGCCCAATGCTTCACCACTACTCTATGTCATGTAATCTCTCTTTTTTTTTTTTTCTTCTTTCTTCTACAATTACATCTTAATTCTGGAGTTGATTATGCTCTATATGAATTTTTTGTCATCGGCATGACAGGAAACGCCACAGAACATTCCTAAAGAAACTACTAACAAAAAGTTGAAGGCTGGTGGGGGTAAGAAAAAGAAGTAATTGAGTGGTGGATGAGCAACTGCATTGATCAGGTTAGACTATTTTGTTTTTCTCAATGAATCTTTTCTATAACTTATTGGTTTTTATATTTTCAAAGACAGTCCACTGGAAGCTCTGATGTATGATCTTTGATTGTTGAAGGAATGCAAAGATCATAATGGACATCTTTATTGTGAAGAAGCAAAAAAAAAAAAGCTCATCCTTTGTTGTAGAGTTCCATGTTACTGTTATATTTGCTGGTAGTGCACGGGGTGGTTCCAATACATTTGAGTGATATCATTGAAGTAGAGGTGGATCAAATGTTATAGGGGTCGAGATAATGAAAGGGTAGTTGGTATCTTTAGATGTTTTGAGGACATAGCCCTTAATTGAGCAGATTGGAGAAATGATTGCCAAAGCAATCTCATTTACAATTAAAGCTTTAGCTGATTTGAGTTGTGCAGTAGCGTATGAGGATCTTCATAACATCTTACAGTATCTGAACAGAACTAACCCAACCCAATCTAATGGCTGTTAGGCATATTGTTTTTGGATTATTGAGATTTGAAGTTTTAAGAGCTATCTGGTGGGTCATCTCTCTCTTGAATGTGTGAAAGTTGAGAGAATGAACAGATTTTAAATCCAACCATTTAGATATGCTACTTGAAAAGGTGGGCTGAAAGTTGAAATTCAAGTTTTACACCATCATTATTATCATCATATTGTTAATTTAGTATTCACACAACTGTATATGCAGTTTTTTTCTGGAGGAAGAATGCTGCAAGTTCCAAGTGTTACGTATGCCCTTGCCTTGCCTTGCCTTGCCCGCTTGTTATTTCATGAGCTTGACCTAAGACTTTGAGAGAGATGTTTCTAGTGTTAGATTGGTGCAATCTGAACTCTGAAGACTTTGGTGGCTGTTAAAACAGTGTTATGCCACCTATCTTCTTTTCACCAAAAAACAAATTTAATGTCAAGTACATTGTTTCTTATATTATTACTATTATTCAAAATTTAAAAATTATTTTTGTATGCATTTTTTAAAAAAAATTTTGGCATCTAAAATCTGATTGATTGAAAATGATAGAAATATTTTTTATGGTAATTTTAATCAAAATCAAAACTTATATAATTTATTTAACTGAACAACTTATTAATTAATTTTAAAAGTTATTACGTTTTATAAAAATTTTATAATAGCTTTTAAAGTAAAAAAAAATAAGCGAAACAAACTCTTAATGTACTCTTCTTACAAGAAAATAATCGAGCAGATCCAATTTGACCCTAATGCGGTATGCAAAAGTTTAACACCATCCACAAGGTCGATGATACGTTGAAATTATCAAAAATCATATGCAGCATTTATCTCCAGCCATTCCTTCCTTTGTATCATAAACAGGTATACAGTTATAGTATTAAACTAAAATCCAAAATTCCTAGCTGAGAATCTACTCATTTCATCAAAGGCCTCAATATGGATACATCATGCAGACTAGAAATGAACTTCATTGCACCCTTTGCTTGGCATCAGAGATTTGAAACATAAGCTGCAAAAAGTAAAAGGTTAGGTTAAAATTAGTCCTTGCCAGGCCCTCGAGATGTTAAAACCTCATGAGGATACTTGGCATCTGGAAAACATTTGAAGGTGCCTCATGCCATTTACCTTAGTTCCCACATAAAATGACAGAAGCATAAAACCCAAGACAGACAGTCCTGAAAACACGTATTGTATTAATTGGGCAGCAATGAGGTAGACAGGAAAGAGCTTTATCAGGGTGAAAGGTATATCACAATCCCATACCTTCTTTTCTGAGGAATCGAGAAATCAACCAATTAATGCCTGACGGGCCAATAACATAGCCAACGAGGTTAGCAACCTGCATATGAAGACAAGAATGATAGTAGCAAATGTAAAGACCATTTCTCATACGAAGCATCTACTTGGTTCTAAACTGCAGTTGCAAAAAGACATCCATTTCATCATAATTTTTGCTTGCTTTCTATTCGATAAGGTGTTATTAGGTTGGTATTTTTGCTATTTACTTTTTGTTTTCAGAAGCAACTAAGCAAAACGTGTGTTGGATACAAAAGCAAAATATGTAATTTTTTTAAGATGACAAAATGCATGATCCTATTTCTAGAGTAATTACGTTATAATTAGTGTTACATTTCAATTATTTGTCCATTTCAAATATATTATGATATTGCCTTTTATGCGTTTGCTTTATAGCAATTTTAATACAGCAAATAACAAAAAATAAGTACTAAACAATGAACCAATTGGAGCCTAAATAACAGTAATCAAAAACATTCATTATCCAACAAATTCATTATAATAAATTTCACAAGTAAAATTTTCAAAACAGGCTTCTCTTTGCTAGTACACATTGCTTAACAAAAAGAAGAACCAATGAGCATTCATTGGTCCAGCCGTTCAGCAACAAGTGCATTGCACAGAAGGCAAATGCAAGCAACTACGATAACAACTTCTGGAACTGAACAAACCCCTCAACATACATCAAAAAGTGGAACACAACACAAATATCATGTGTAGATTAAATGCTAGAATGAAAAAATGTGGAGTAAATTAGAAGTTGCAATATTAAATTTTCTATGCACACTAAGACTGACCATGAGACAAGTGATTGTGATAGCACCAGCAGCTGCTTTAAGTTCATGAAAAATGAATCCTCCCAATGCACCCTCAGCCTGACAGCAAATTTCATTGGAACACTGTACTTAGACAATCATGAGGCTTGTTATAAAAGAAGAAAATATTCGTTGCCTTATTTTATACCCTTAATAACAGCATAGAAAAAGTATCTGGTGCCATCTCAACACCTTATAACCATATGATGCTAGGAGAATGGCAAAAAAAATGATTAAGCCCATAATCTCATGTAAAAAGTTTACATGTCATTATGTGCGTGCACTCAATGGATGATAAACATCATCAGTACACTACCCATAAATATTGGCCATAGGTCATGAGAACAGTGTTGCTGAGGTTTTAAGCTTCAGGGTGACCAAATTAACCATATGCCAACTAATTTACATGCAAAACCTATGCAACCAAACAGTATATAGACTTGTGCCACTTTTCCCTTATAAGCTCTAAAAGGGATCCAGTGAGGTTAACTTCAGGCTGAACGTTGGATACAATAGCCCAAATCACACAAGATTAAAACCATTTGTACTTTAAACAACCTCTTTTTCATTTGCATGAACGAAGAGAGGTCAACATTAGCAACAGATTAATTGCCAGACACTGATGCCAGCCAGGTGCCCTCAGGCTAACTACCAAGGCTAAAAAGTGCCAGAATCTTCATCACAGTGGTAATAATCATGCCAAAATAATAACTGGTAGAAAACATAGACTTAACCTGCAATGCATTTGCTGCTGATTTCACCAACATTTCAGGAACAAAGAATAAACATGTTAGCCACGCCCATGAAAGAAGTTTCCTAAGACCAAAGGCAATATGCAGTTAGATAAGGAATAGGCTACATGCTCATAGAACAGAATAAAGAAAAGAAAAACCCAAAAGCTCAAGATTATACCACTCCAAATCATGCCATATAGCAACAAATGTGAATATAACCCATATGTTGAGTAGCTTTCTCCGAGATCCACCAAGAGGAATATACATGTACCTAAAAATTGCTATCATTTTGTAAGCCAACACGTCAGATATAAAAATGCAGAAAAGAGAACCAAAGAAAAAGTATCCAGAAATGAAAACCTCACAATCCACTTGTTGAAGGACGCATGCCAACTTTTCCAAAAACTTTCCAAGTTGTGGCAATTATTGACACACTTTGGCATGTTTTCAGGGGCCTCAATGCCAGCTATCTACAATTATAAAGTGTAAATGAATTTCTTCATACAGGTACAGATACTAATGCTAAAAATTGTGGCACAAGTTATAACCGAATGGTGGACAGGTGTGATCCAAGGATTAAACCATCTAAGAAGGAAATCAACAAGGCCGCATGTAAGGGAAAATATATACTACAGAAAACACACATCCTTTAAGTGAACATACCAGTGACCAAAACCGAAAATAGCGCCAGATAAGGAAAAACTTTAACCACATGAAGTTTATGACCTGTAGCAGTATGTGAACAGTGTTAGACTTAATTTTAGTACTTCATGCATTTACACTAGGAAAACTTGGGATCACCAAGATAAATAGCAACTTATGCCAATATGACCTCTGTTCTTAACAACTTTTACGCATGGTGTTTGCTAGCTTCATTAGCATCTTTATTTTCAACCATACATCTCTTCTGAGTATTGATTTTAAGAATGAGATTTTTTTTCTTAACATTGGGTGCTTCCAGATCAATGTGGAATCAAGGTATCTGACCACCCTATATGAGCTATTTCCACCCAGACAAGTCCAAATGGTACCAATTACACAGAGAGAGAATGAAGGCAACATTTTATAAAGGGTAATATTGATTCAAGCACTTCTTTCTGTGTTAGGGAAAGTGGGCAAGGGCTGGAGTAGTTCCATTCACATATAATACTAGAGCTTAAGGCTCTGTAATTTTCTTAACTAATGAACATGTACCCCATCATACAATAATGCAAAAAATCCTGACTTTGTATCATATGAAAAATATCCTGTTAATAAAAAAAATAAAAGAAATTTATCTTAAAGTTTGCCAAGAAAGATTTAGACTTATAACGCCTTACCCCATATCCAATGATGAATATGTCCATAGGAGATAACATTTTCCATGAACCACTGGTCATTGTGAAAAAAATTTAGTTACCATACAATAAGATTGCCTCTAAAGATTTCCTAAGTCAAAATGCAAGCTTGAACTTTGAGTTCCAAGAGAGTCACCTGACAGCAAAGGCATTAAAATAAAACAAATGAGTCATTAGTTCCATAAGAGACAGACCAAATGCCCAACGTAGCCCATACCAAGTCACCTCTTTGACTGAGTAATGATTTTGTGGCACATCTAACTGCAAAAATTAGTAGCAAGGGAACCTAATGATATTATACCACATGTCAATGATAACTAGAAGTATGTTTGAATGGAAATATATGCAGTCTGAAATACAAAAATATGTACCTATTAAATTGGGAAACTTTGCAACTATTTCATAAGAAAGGTGACTAAACTAAGAATAAAAGGTAAAAGTTCCGTGTTTGGGAAAAATAAATTTGAGAGGTGGATTTGGATTTAGTTTATTATATAAATCGTGAGGGAAGAATGCAAGCATTATGTAAAACTAGTGAAGATTAAAAAAACCTATTAATTTGAAAAAGAATAATAAGATAAATTTAAAATTCCCTTATTTAGTTTAGGTATTTCGATTCTATCCTTAATTAGCGATCCAACAAATCTATAAATTTGGAAATAATCATGAAAGTCATGCTTTAAAACAAATTATGTTAAGTTGGAAAACTAAAGCCTTTCTTTCAAATTCAAGTGACCAAATGGAAACTAGGAGTCATTAATGAGAAATTCTGTGTGTTGTGTGCATGTGTGTGTGTGTGTGTATATATATATATATATATATATAGAGAGAGAGAGAGAGAGAGAGAGAGAGAGAGAGAGAAGAAGAAGAAGAAGAAGAAGAAGAAGCAATAGTATCCATCATGAAAGTGACAAACCTGGGAGGCAAATGCATTAAAACTTATGATTGGCCCTGAAATGTAAAAGGGTGCATACACCAGATAACTAAGGTATATAGTAAAGGTAAAATTGTTGGTATGAGCACTTCTCTCCTGCACGACAAATATATTTATAAGAAAATAAAGTTATACTTTCAAGCAATAGCAACAAGAAGATGGCCTCCGATTTAATTAGCAACTAACCTGTAGAATTTGATAACAAATTTTTCCTGATTTACAAACATGGCATCTTTGGATATGCTTCTGCAATTACCAAAACAGGAAATCATCTGACAACTTGATTCTAATTGGACAAAATATACAGATCTGAGTTTTCACACATGTATAGAAAAACTCTCAAGCAAACATGTCATGTATAAACCTAGAAACCAGAAAAGTTTCAAAGAAAAATGGAGACATAGAGAGTTAGTTTTGATGGATTGATCTGTAATGCTGGATATCTTAATATTAGTGGGAAGGTTTGGTACAAGCATGCCAGATATCTTTGTGACAAGTATGTGAAGTTTGCTACACCCGAGCATTTGGCTCATTGATTGGTGCATAATCCCCTTGCCTAAAGAGCAAGGTTCGAATCCGGCCTCCCCCAACTATATCAAAAAAGAAGTATGTGAAGTTTGGTAACATGTAAACAGTACACACCTGAAACCAGAGTTTCAACAGTAGATTAACTTATTTGTAAAAAGACATAATGATGATGCTGTACTTAATCATAGCTGCACCAAGTTTAAAGGATGCCCCAGAAATGCAGAAAGGAAGCAAAGAATGGCTTATTTCCTTTTACAAGACAGACAGGTTCTGAAGGACAAAGCTACAATTCGTAGACTACTTACGATATAATTGTCCACTGTTCAGCGACTTTTTATGTCATTTGCCTAACAGATAGGGTAACAGACCTAATAGTCAAATTGATATAAATTAGACAGAAACCAAGGGATCATGCATAGTGGAGATACAAGTGGCAGCAGAAGGGAAGGGGAAGGGGGGAGTAAGAGGGAGAGAAAGAGAGGAAACTACCTCTTGATCAAAACGAGAATCTTGATGTGCCCAATGGTAATCGTAGCCAAAGCTTATCATGCGCAAAACAACTTCAAACAAATAAATCAAAATAAATACTAGTAAAATATACCATATGATGGTATGTAAAATGTCACATGCCATCTTAAGATTCAGGGAGCTAGTTAATGAACATCACTCATTGATTTAGGTAGGCAGAACATTCTTCTTTGAGAACCTTAAATAATTTTGTTATAAACAGTAATCTTTTACTTAGAATTCTCATTATTGGAATCAGGACAGACTGCTAATGTGTAAATCGCCTTTTTATACATGTCTTGTCAAGTTGACCTTTGTTTGTAAAAACACAATCTGCACTAAGGAGGTTCAGCATAAGCATTTGTCCTTTAGAGGTGAGTTTCGAACATCAAAGGTATTTATTTGTGAGGCCTTAAATTCTAGTGAATGCTGTTACCACTGACAAGCAATTCATGATATTTTATAACCAATTTATGGAATAGAACTTATGAGTTAATATTAATGGTCCACCCAAAGAACATTTGTTCAATCCAAGAGCAATAGCAGCATGCCAGACATGGACCATTCCAGGCACAAAGGCTTACTAACTTCCTGGTTGATCTATACACCATTTACTAAACTCATCTAAAATAAATGAAAGCGATTTGTTTTTAAGAAAGAAAACGAAACGAATCCTATGCTTTTTCTGCTATTGGGTCACAATGTCAGCATGCTAATCAACTAATGTTCTAAGCTTGCTAACAGGAACGTTGTATCATTTCTTTTGTGCATCTACTAAGATTACATTATATTCACTGAATTCCAATATCAATAAAATGTAAATGCCAGGATGTACCAAAGTTAAAGCAAATGTGCCATCTAAATGTGCCCCGAAAATTGTCCAAATATGCCCAGCGTTGCCTGCACGACACAAAAAAAAGACAATTATAGTAAGCAAATTAGCATACCAACTAAGTAAAAATCATGTAGCTTAGACTACTCACCCAAATTTGGTGAACGAATATCCTTGATAAACACGGTTGCAAAAAAGAAAAAATAGGTTGAAAGTCCAAAGTACAAGTGGGAAGTACTTTCCCTTTGCAAATATCTGTGGAAACAGAAATCTAGTAAGGGCATTAAATTAGATGCAAAAACAAACTAGAATTTAGAGAAGAAAAATGAATTAGAAAGGAAAGAGTTAGAGGAAATGAACCTTTACTAGAAGAAAGTTCGCTGAAGCAATCAAAAGGATAAAGACGATGCTGCGAAAAGAATGGGGAAAAAGGGTTAACGTTACCGCAGCAAGAAAAGAAGAAGACAAGTTTTCATGATGAGTACAATGAAGGGAACCGACCAAGCTCCATGAAGATAAGAAAGGTAAATGAGAGAAAGGAAAAGCCAAACAATGGACATCCCTCTGGCTCTGAAATGGAAACATCGTCTTGAGATATTAGCGAACATGGTAAAGACTCCGAAGACAAGGGTAAGAAGGGGAAAATTTGTGCGGAAATTTCTCCATTGGGCATCAGAGACATCCTACATAGAAGAAGACAAAAGTGAGCTTTGGTCTAGTGACTGAAACAATAGAAATTAATCATGAACTCGACTTTGAAACAAGAGGTAAAAGGCGAGAACTTGGGAATGCAAAATTGAATCTTTATCATTGGCAGGGAAATCCCAAATGCAGTAAAGGAAGAGCACCGATGATAGTAAACATTACATACATTGAGACGAGGAGGGAAAAGCCATCCGCTACGCAAACCGTACAGTTTGGGGAAATGATCTGCAGCAAATAAAGCAAATTGGATTTACATAATACAGTAATATATGAAAAACAAAAAAAAAAAAAAAAAGCAAAAAAGAATCAAAATGGAGAAAGAAGTACGTCGAGAAAGGTGAAGAGAACGACGGATGCAAAAGGCGTAGAAGCCAATTGCATAAAGTATTAGAAAGAACAGCTCCACTTTGTTCTGCTTCTGTTTTAATTTACCCTTACTATTATTATTGTTATTATTCATATTCACTGAAGAAGAAGAAGAAGAGGAAGAAAATCTCTGCTCTAGCAAGCAGCAAGTAATAATTATTAATTAACTAATAAACCACAAGCCGCTGCGCTCTCCAGATTCTGTTCTTCTCCTTTATTTGCATTGCCCCCCAAATTTCTGAACTTTGCCATCATGGATTATGTTCCCTCCCTGGCCCAAGTTATTTGGTTCGTGGTTCCAAAAGAGTCACCTGACAGCAAAGGCATTAAAATAAAACAAACTAGTTACTGACCTGCACTATGCTGCGGGAGTTATTAATTAACGTATAGTTTGAAAATCATTTTGAATAGTTAAATAATCTGATAGTATATTTCATCTATGAATTGAATAATAAAGTACTTGTCAACAACAATGCATGGATAAAAATAACAATAACTATAAATAATATCAAAACATATTTCTATTATCCACAGGATTTTAATAGTAGTTTAGGTCAATTGATCAAAATAGAAAAATAGTTAAAGTGAAGAAAATGAAAAGAATCAAGTTGTCTTCTGCAAATAAAAGCTTTTGATTATGAAATAGCTAGGTAACATGTTATGTAAGACTTTGCTGCGAACTTCCGTCATTGCATATCATCCTAGTGGTTAATATTTTATGCACATACAAAGATGATTCATCACAAAATGTATGTTCAGCAATGAACAGCTGACACCATGTTATCCAAAAAACAGGACAAAGTTCAATTTTGTCAATTTTTTGGACAACATCGCAGAAGCAGGATGGTAGTTATCAAACAACAAAAAGTGATCTTACAATTGTGAATTTAGATCTTCATCAACATCTGTCTCCTCCTCATCTAGCACTAGAACAAATATTAAATAATTGTCATTAGAGTATGCAGAAAAATGATTCTATAATTTAGTGAGTTACAGCCAAAGAAAATTGAAATAAAGGTATGTAAGTTTATGATTGGCGAAAAGATGTTATTTAAAATCTTTATAATTCTACTAAAATTCGTGTGAAGGCAACAGTAAATAAAAAAGAACACATGGGATGATTTAAAACACAGATGCAGAATTTATATGTAAACTATTTATTCACTTTTCCTTTTGCGAGTAGATGGGTAAGTTAATAAGTTAAGTTTATTGGCTTGTAGTTATAGTCCTAAAACAAATAAATAAGCAAGCCAAGGATAAAAAATAAATTCAGCAGCCGTAAACTTTCTTTTTAATTTTTTTTGCTCTGTAAAGCGAAAAAGAATGAAGGGAATTATATTCTTTTTGGGCTAAGCTTTTAGCTGCATTATATAATTCCTCTCACATTCACACAAGCAACAGAAAAGGCAAGCTAGAGAAGAATAACTACAGCGATGAAAGTATGATTGACGATGTTCTGTACAACTCATATGAAAAACTAGGAATGGGCTAATCTCACTACAGGAACATGATGCAGGTAATCAAAATAACATTGTTGAACAAAGCAACCATGGCAATTCTAGATACTCTCAAGCCAATGTCGTAAATTGAGGATTATTTGTATCCTATTCAAATTTCAGAAAAAGCAAGCCTCATTTCGCAGATCTTACACAAGTCCAAAGCTCGAAAACAAAAGTTTATTAAATTCAAAAGAAAAAATTACATAGCTTATGTGACACAATAACTAATAAAGCAAATCAAATGTATGCCCACCTGCAACAGCTTTGTTATCCATAACCAATTGAGATAACCACATTAAGAACCCTAAAACATTTTGTTTAACATGAAATATACTATCATGGAAATTACATAACAGTATATTTCATCGATGAATTGAGTAATAAAGATATGCAAATATATTCCATAAAAAGTGGCCAAGAAAACAGATTTTATGTCGAATTGCACCTTTTCAAGTTATGCAGTTAGTCATTCATTCAATTAAATAGAACCAAATACAAAGTCTCTAATGCTAAAGATGGCAAGTATGAAAAAGCATTAGCAACAGTAAACTAATTGATGCACATTTCTGATAGTACATTGCCATGCAGTAACATATAAAATGGCCATTGCCAAACTGAAAAGGGTAGTTCCTAATTCTCTCAAATGTCCTGATTTCTACCCTCAGATCACAACAGTTTTCCTCACTACTCCATTTCCAAATTAAAGTGACCAGATATTTAAAATTAATGATAAAAATGAAATCATTAAATTAAAGTAATAAATTGTTAAAATTAATTCAGATGAAATTAAAGCAAATACGAATTAAAAAGAAGAAAAAATAAATTACCGTCTGAGAATCGAGAATGAGGACTTTCATGCCGGAGATGTCCTGCAACATCCGATGGACGTAATCCCGTACGGCCGATACCAGCACCATCGTCGATTATTCTCTATACTAGACCCCTAAGATCGACGGCTGGATGTTCCCGCGAAGTTGGAGCGGTTCGTTTCCCTTTTTTTTTTTTTGGAGAAAAAGAAGATTCAGATCTGCGTTTCTAAAGATGATGCTCCCTGAAGATTTCTAAAGATGAGAGGCCCCTCCCTCAGTCCCAAAGAGCCTCGTCACCGCGTTTCTGCTTCCGCGTCGGTTCCTCTCTCTTTCTTCCTTTTTCTCATTTCATCACCCAAGTTTCTAGTTGCTGCTTTCATTTGAGAACCTGAAATTTTTTAGTAAAAAAGTTGACCATAGTTAGCTAGTTGATTGAGCTTTTAAGCACCGTTGTTTGTTTGACGAGAAAATGCAGCGAGATCTGCTTGAATTTGGCTATGATTTGTTTGTGTACCTTTTTGTTGCCTTCGATTTGCGTCATATTAATTGCTCTAGTTAAATTGTAATTATTTGAAGAAAGTTTCCTAGTACGGTAGGTATTTATGCACTTTCCTGTAGCTTTGTTAGCCGTTGGAAAGGATCAAATATGAAGTAAATTGAGCTAGGCCTAGGCGGTCCTCTCTAACATTAACTGCTTAAGCTTTCAACTGTTTACATTAAGTCTGCTTTTCAGTCTTAATATTTGCTGGTATTACTTTTATTTACGTGAATTAGTCTCATTGTTTATAAAGTCGTTTGCACGGGAATGAAAATTTTCTGTGAAATATATTTTTAGCGCAAATGATGGTTTTCTAAACATATTTTCTGGGATTTGACTTCTTCTCTGATAAAACTTAGGACTCTTCATCATGTTTTAATTGATTTTTGAATAACTGAAGTACATTAAAATTTGGATCAATTGAAGATTGGCATAAAAGCATGAAATAAATAAATAAAAATGTGAAAAATAATTCTTTTTGCTAAAAAAAATATGGATCAAAACAACTATAGCTTCTATTTTCCACAATTATATGATAATACAAATACATGGTTGAACACATCAATGAGGTATACAATAAAAATGGAGAAAGGGAATTTTTGTACACAAAATTTTTCTCTATTCCTTGGTGAGGCTACAAAAGTTTATGTAGAACAAGCAGTAGGCGATGGACAAAGACCAAATTCTCTCCATAAGAATTCAATGTTGGTTTTAGCCAATTTACCTTGACTTGTTACTCTCAGTCTCTGCAAAATGCTTACGACAATGAGCTTCATTTCTACGCCCGTCATATTGCTGTTGCAATTCCAGACAAGACAGTATAACCGGGAAATCCTTTATAAAGCCACAAATGCTTATTTACATGGTTCTATACCAGTATATGCCAGAATTTGAACTCATACGACACCACTGCTGGTTCGAGCTATCCTCTGAGCTTCTTCTAAGTCCTTCAGAAACCTGCATTTTAAGCCAAAAACCATACTTTAAGAAGATGATCAGAAAGCAAAGAATCTGGTACGCAAAGTTCTGGCAATCATTAAACCAACATCTACTCTATTTATAAAGCACTTTTATATAATTGATTTAGCACTTAAAATTGACAACTTACGATGCAATTAAGGAGAGACTTCCTAATTGTAACTTGTTAAAATCGAAAACCAAACTACTTGATACTTGCTCCATAAATCCCCTTTTTTTTCTTTAAAAATAAATCATATTTGAAAATAAGGACTATATTCTAGTCATTAATGTCTATCTAATAAAATCACAGCCATCCTTGAGAGTAAAGGTCCAGCTGTGGACAACACAAAATGAAAATTATAATTTTCAAGATACATTATATAGTTCCAACATGATTCAAGCTAACTTGATGTATGATTAACCCAGGTGGAAAAATAATTCAGTATCAAGATTTGTTACTAGTGTCAGAGCATGTCACAGCCAACAGACCGTTAAAATACCCTTTATAATATATATCGATTGTGATATGCTTGCATGTAGAAGAATTAGGGAATATCCACAGCCTACCTCTTAGAGTTCAAAACTGCAGACCCACCAAGTATAAAACGAATTCCAGAATTACTGGCATTTTGCAAAGCAACAGAACGGGACTCCTCATAAGTTGTTCCACCAACAATGAATATAACTACCTCCTGTGGCCTGTATAAAGATAGAACATTTATCACTGAAAAATTATTACTTGAGATCTTTATATATTATCTTTCTTTCCTGTATATGTGTTTATCATTAACAACACAATAGTTTTCCTAAACTTTTGTGAATCAACAAAGTTTCACCCAAAAAGAGTGGCCTGCTAAATGCTGCTCTCATGAGTTTCTGACATCATTTCATGCAACAAGTAATACTAGTTCTAGGGCTGAAAATGAGCCAAGCCCATGCATTCAGCTCAGTTGGTACTGATGCTTGGTTCATTCTGGAACTAGATTAATTTGTTAAACAAGCTTGAGCCTAAGCAAACTTGAGTTCAGGTTGTGAGTTTTCAGTGCAAGTATTTATTTTGGGCTAATGATCACAACTGCATTGTTTGCTCAAAATGGCTATCTAAAAAATTGTTGCATATTGCACCATCTTGCAACTAAAAACAAGAGGTTCTACTACTCATACAATATCATTATAAGTATTTCATTATTTAATGGAGTGGTTTTTTTTCTCTTAAATTATACTTGCAGAAAGTCACGAGAGGCCAATAATCTGAAAGTACATCAAATACATACAACCAACTTTCATATTTACCAGCCACATATTGCTCTTATCATCCAGCATCAACTTCACAAAAGGCCAAAGTGAACTAAATATACAAGTTTAAATATCAAAGGGCCTCCACTTTAAAAAATTAAAGTGATGATATTAAATGAATGTAGACACACATTTATTCTATAAACAAAGAGATCAACTGAAAACTTTCCCAACAAAATTGGAAAACTTTATCATATAGCAACAAACCTGCCCTGCTGAAAATGATTTCCAACATATGGGTAGTCCACATCTCGCAACCGGCCTTTGGTTATGCTTTCCATAGTTTGGAATAGAAGAGGCTGGTGCTGGGTGTAGACATTCTCAACCCCCTAGCAAGAAAAGTTTGAAAATGACCTATAAGCAAATGAAGAAAACCTTTCTAAGATAATAAGTAAAACCTTTTGCAACAAACCTTTAATCCACGAGCCATGTTGCGAGCAATATTCAGAAGATCACGATTTCCATAGAGATCACCGGTTCGCTTGTCAACCCCCGCTTGCTTTAGGAGAAATTGGACAAGCTGTTCCACAATTGCAGACAAATTAAAACCAGTTAATTCTAAATGAGAATTAAATACCTCTTAACATAATTGCTGATTGATTCAGCTTCACAAAGAGAACTAATCAATGACAGAACTGCAATTGCATGTAAAACTGCTACAGCTCAAACAGCAAGTCAAGTTTTACCAGCAAAAAAAAAAAAAAAAAAAATTCTAATCAGATGACTAGAATGTTGAGAGAGAGATCAGGCTGTATGCAGCACCCTAATTGATGAGCATTAAATTTTGATCAAGGAATAAAGACATTTAGAAATGACATGCATACATGCATGTGAAAAGGCAATAAATAAAGTGATGATGACACAAGAATTCCAAGCAAAGTGTGTATGCTGGTTATGTTACCCCAGGCTTGTACTTGGCAGACCTAGATGCCAGTTTGTTGAATAGCTGCATCAGTTGGACAGGGCTCTCCTTCTCATAGCGCAATGCATACAGCATTACTAGGCGTAGTCGGTCAATATCAGATATGCTTTCATTGTTTAAAAGATTTGTCACTGCCTGCAAAGAAGCATGTAAAGAAAATCATCAGAGCTTGTCAAATATACCATGTGTTTCCAAGTCTCATTCCAAGTCACAATTAAGATTTTTATTACATGATCATCTCAACATAAATACTAGTAATTGAAATCATGTAATAGTATAAATGATGTATCATCTATATCTCACAACCAGTAAACTAAAAAACCTACAACCTAATCCAAAGGTTAAAATAAATACTCAGGACCAATTTTGATCTGTAAGTGATAAAATGGAAGATAGAATAGATGAGTAAATAGATTCATTGATGAGCAATAATTGAGCAGAAAAATATTTGTTGCCTAAGTTTGTGTGCATTGTAAATAAATCACATGGTTTCTACTCCTATTTGTAGTGCGATTTATTTTTATCAAAATCAGTCTTCTCCAAAGTGCAAGAACCATCCTTTTCTTAAAACAAGAACACTTTAGGAGACAAAAGTACGCTCATTTAATCATAAATTTTTAACCAACATTTACTCTTGAAAACAATTTCACTTTCAAATATATCCTATGCAGCTCCTTTATTGATTCATTTTAACAGTAGCTCTTATCAATTATTCAATCTCTACTCTTGTTAAAATGTATTTTACTTTTAACATCCCCAAACAACAAATACATTTCATCTGTAAACCCCCTTTTTCCAGCAGTAAGTGACTCTTAGGATCCAATCCCTTGGTCTAACACCATTTAGAACATTTCATATTCATCCTCTGGTAGCCTTTACTCTTGATAATTCTACCAAAAAATCATGAGATTTACAAATATCTTCTGTATGTTAATGGAGTAAACAAATTGCAATGCAGAACCGATAGATATATGAAGACTCATAAACAGATATCAAGCTAAAAAAAATGAAACAGAGATAAAAACAAGCACATGCTCACTACCTCAAAAGCAGCAACTTGCCCACCATTGCAAGCCAACTCCTGCTCAGTTTCTGAAACCAACATAAGCTTTCTTTCTTCAACTATCTTGCTCATTTCGGTAACCAATGTTACATGCTTTGAAACATTCCCATGCATTTTTCTGTACTCAGGGTAATTGTCCACAAATTTGGCCATGTCTTCTGCAGAAACTCAAAGCATAATAATTTAATGACCTACCCCAGCTATCAGTAAATATTACAAAAAAAAAAAAATCACTAATAAATCTGAAATACTCAATTTTGTCTCATTCAAACCTATTGTCTGAATATTTTGGTTGCTTTTAGCAACCTGCTGAAAATCATCCACCATTCGCTTGATATTCATTCCAATATCTCCAAAATTTTCGTACATGTTAGCTTTGAAGAAAGCATCTTGTTCTGACGAGAGCACAACTTCCTATAAACATATGATTACAAAGATAAGCCACTGCAATATATTAAAACAACTATATCTAGCTGAGGAAAAATGCAATCAACCTGTTGATCTTTGGGAAGATTGCTAATGCTTCTCAAATCCACTTTGTTATCCTGAATACCTATCAATTCATGAACCATTGCCTACAAAATGTAATTCAGTAAATATGATGTTGCTACCCCTTTGAAAATAATAAGAGGTATAGTTTACCTTTAAGAACTGGTGAGATAAGAGTCAGAACAACATGTACCTGATAGGTCCATTGATTCAGCAATGGAGTCACAGGATCATCCCTTCTGTCAACTATCAGCAACAATGGAGACATTTCCATCCGTCTGAAGTCAAAAAGACCACTTTCTTGCTGGTACATTAGTTTCTGTCATACCCCAAAAACACAACAAAAAGGAAGAAGAAGAAGAGAATCAGTTCTTTTTCATGACTCCAAGATTTATAGAAAAGCTTAAAGTTTTTCTTATCCATGACAAAACTTAAAAATCATTTTAAATAAATACATACACATATCTATAGAAGAGATTTATGAGACAATTAATTAAGCAAAATCTAGAACAGTTTTTATTAGCAAAATTCCAAGTAATCAGTGATATAAATGTTTGTAATAGTTGATGTTATGCAGTTTTACTCACTGCTGTTTCATGAGCAATCCTTTTTGCAATATCAGAGGTCCTTGAATATCTAATAATTGGTCTCCGTTTTAATGCCAAGAAAATCGCACCAATACCATCAACAGCTCGGTCACAGAAGTGCTGCAAACTAGAAGGATCCACAACTGCTGGGAGCATATAATGGTGATTTGAAGGCATGTTTACCGTAAACTGGTAAGGATCAACAGCAATGAAATCTGCATAAAACTCCTGCAAAACCAAGACAAGAACTATATAAGAGGTCAAAGCCAAACTTTTAATTTCTGATCCAAAAGTATAGGGCATCTCTGGAAATATTCTTAAAATTTAATTATACATGACAGACACCTATGAACAACACTACAATATTAAGGAATATTCACATTATAGGTAGGTGAATTGGACTATAAATATATAGCCATTTCAGCCAGCATAAGAACAATGCTTAAATCACCCCTTTCAGTAATGCATCATCTATTGACATAGAGAAAATATTCTCTGTCAATCATTCAATCAAACAATTACTATGGTGACCTCCTCATGATGTTAAAGAGTTAGCATTGCCACACATTGCTGCTCTCAGACAAGCAGAGTCCTGGATGGGGTGGTTAAAACAGTCCTCACTTAAAAGACTTTTCAGTAAAGCAATGTGCTCTCAAGAATTGAACCTATGCCCTCATCTTACCATCCAGAGATCGCACTGATGCACCAGGAATGGCTCTCTTTCTGCATCTTGCAGCAGATTTCTCATATAGTAGTTTACTCAACTATGGATAAACTCTAGACTTGATATTTTTGACAAGTTTATTGCTCAAATAAAGAGCTAGATGAAGAAGGGCAAACAATAAATAACTTCCACTCAAGAAAAATAGCAGTCAGACTTACCTGGAGTTGCTGGACAACTTCCTGTTCATCTGAATCAGCTAAAAGATGAATCTGGGTATCTTTCAACATGTTTGAGAAAACTGCAAAAATCCAATATGAGATGAAAACGGACTTCGAGCAAAACATCTAAGATTGGGTAATAAAAAACTTTTCATATTTTTATGGTAAAATTAAATTATAGCCACACCAAATTACAAAAGATACAAAGAACTTACACAAGTGATATTCTCCAAACCTAGGATTGGATAGCTGACGCCGCATGTGCTGAATATTTTCCGATGTAGGCTGAAGGAAATAAACTGCCTTGAGATGTGACATTGATTCTTTTGACTTGGAAATGGAGTCTATCAATTCTACCAAAAATACTTCCTTCTGAAGTAGCTCCGACTGTGAATAAACGACACTCACTATGCTAACCTGCGACTCAGAAAACAGAATACATTACCTATAATCAAAACCACCATTTTCTTTTCTTTTTAAATGACTCAATTATTAATTTATGTTGATCCATTAAGAAACCCCATAAACTAGCAACAACAATGCAAAATCAAATCTTCAATTCTCATGAAGTTGATGTTATCGAAAATTTGTGACGCGAACATGACTATTAATTCCTCCGATATAAACTTTATACCAATGTGTTTGGTTGGCAACTCACGCAGATAGGAATGGTACATGGCCTCAGCGGCTCAATTGTAGGGTTTTCAGAGAGTACAGCTAGGACTAGAAAAATTACTATAGTACCTAACATATATCCAGATTTCCGTTTTAGGTAAAGAGGTCATTTCTCTACCTAATTCCACAATAATCTAGCTAGGCTTGTTCCTTGCTGTCATAATCTTGGAATAGATGCATTTAGGTTTTGTTTGGACTGAGGGAAAGGAACAAGAGGCCCTCCCCTTACACCTTCCTTTCACTTCCCTCTTCTTTATTATTTTTTTTGGACAATAAAATAATGGGAACTATAGAATCCCCCTCCCTTTCTTCTCCTCCCCCTCCATACCCCTCCAAGTTCTTAGACATATTGTTAACTACATCCAGCACTTCAAACACAACCAGAAGTCCAGTTTTCTCCTTAAGCAGTTCTCTACCATCAATTTGACATAATCCCATACCAATTGTAGTTGCAAAATCAAGAAACAAAGAAACTTGACAAGCATTATAAAACAATACGCACCATTATAGAAACCATGCCAGCTTCCAAATTTACATGAATCATAGAGGTTGGCTATAGATGATGGAAAGGAGCTCCCTCTCCAACTACTTCATTCGACACAATGATCAAACTTCCAGCTCAAACGGTCCAATTACTTACGGTTACAATAAGGAAGGCTATATATACTTATATCTGGACCAGCCAAATCGACAAAAATCATGCAAAAAACCCTCACAAAACTGCCTTAAGCTTCATCCACCAATAACAAATAGTTAACTGCTCATCAAAGAGCTACAACAAGCCACAACAACTTACCCTTCGCAGAATCAAGGATAAGAAACGATCCATTCAAGACAAACGCGAACCAAAAAACTATAACAATAAACTCGGCCTAATTAAGTAGCAGCAAAAATTCGAGGCCTCAATCCCAATTAAATGCCAAATCTGTTTGTACTAAATTGAAAATGCTCACTTCAGTTCCTAATTATCGCAAATGTCCTGATTTCTACCCTCAGATCACAACAGTTTTCCTCACTACTCCATTTCCAAATTAAAGTGACCAGATATTTAAAATTAATGATAAAAATGAAATCATTAAATTAAAGTAATAAATTGTTAATATTAATTCAGATGAAATTAAAGCAAATACGAATTAAAAAGAAGAAAAAATAAATTACCGTCTGAGAATCGAGAATGAGGACTTTCATGCCGGAGATGTCCTGCAACATCCGATGGACGTAATCCCGTACGGCCGATACCAGCACCATCGTCGATTATTCTCTATACTAGACCCCTAAGATCGACGGCTGGATGTTCCCGCGAAGTTGGAGCGGTTCGTTTCCCTTTTTTTTTTTTTTGGAGAAAAAGAAGATTCAGATCTGCGTTTCTAAAGATGATGCTCCCTGAAGATTTCTAAACATGAGAGGCCCCTCCCTCAGTCCCAAAGAGCCTCGTCACCGCGTTTCTGCTTCCGCGTCGGTTCCTCTCTCTTTCTTCCTTTTTCTCGTTTCATCACCCAAGTTTCTAGTTGCTGCTTTCATTTGAGAACCTGAAATTTTTTAGTAAAAAAGTTGACCATAGTTAGCTAGTTGATTGAGCTTTTAAGCACCGTTGTTTGTTTGACGAGAAAACGCAGCGAGATCTGCTTGAATTTGGCTATGATTTGTTTGTGTACCTTTTTGTTGCCTTCGATTTGCGTCATATTAATTGCTCTAGTTAAATTGTAATTATTTGAAGAAAATTTCCTAGTACGGTAGGTATTTATGCACTTTCCTGTAGCTTTGTTAGCCGTTGGAAACGATCAAATATGAAGTAAATTGAGCTAGGCCTAGGCGGTCCTCTCTAACATTAACTGCTTAAGCTTTCAACTGTTTACATTAAGTCTGCTTTTCAGTCTTAATATTTGCTGGTATTACTTTTATTTACGTGAATTAGTCTCATTGTTTATAAAGTCGTTTGCACGGGAATGAAAATTTTCTGTCAAATATATTTTTAGTGTAAATGATGGTTTTCTAAACATATTTTCTGGGATTTGACTTCTTCTCTGATAAAACTTAGGACTCTTCATCATGTTTTAATTGATTTTTGAATAACTGAAGTACATTAAAATTTGGATCAAATAAAGATTGGCATAAAATTTATGGAATGAAAGCTAGAAATGACATCTCAACTTGGAATATTTTGTGAAATTGTGGAAGCCAAAGGTGGCATCATGACTAGTACTTGTATTATGCGAATACTAGTTTTGTTAATGCCTTGAAAATTTTTTGAATATTGCTTGCATTATTCAAAGTTACCTTGCAAATCAGGTTTTAAATACTTCATTTTTATCTCTACATTGACATTAGATTTACTTATGGATTTTATCATTACGCTGTGAACTAAAGGATAAACATTCAGTTTTCTATTCAAACTGCTTTCAGTATGAAAAATCTTTTGCTTTTCAGGATTTGACTTTTGTCTCTCTTTTATTTGCTTTATGCACACGGACTAATTCGACATATAAATGCATTTTACAGTGAAGACACAAGCAGAAGAGGGTTCCAAAGAAATAAGGTTTTTAAAGATGTAGAGAAGGCCCTCCATGTTCCCATTAGATACAGGAATTGGAATTTCAAGATATCTACCTTGAAAGCTGTGCTGGTTATAATTCTGTTGGGAACTCTCTTCACTCTCTTCCGCTCCCCTGCAGTTTATGTTTCAGATCACCCATCCAATTTTGTATCTCGGTATATTCGACCGCCTGTATAGCTTTCTGTAAAATGTTATATTCAGGCTATAGTTTGCTCTTTTGTACTTGTTTTCTGTTTGAAAATAAGCCATTCTTGTGCTTGAGCATTTGTATGTGCATTTGTGAGTGCATGCAAGTGAGTACATTTTTCTGCCTGTATCTAACCAGCTATCCAGCTCGCATGGGTAACAAGCTCAATATTTCTGCTTAAGTTAATCACCTTGAATTTCCAGTACTGAAAGGCCTCGAGTTGCCATTTTTGCTAGTACATATGTTTAAGATTGCTCTTGTTTCTGTTTTGTGTTTCAGTTTTTTGAAGTTGAACTTCATTACATGTAGGCCTAGTTTTGTAGACAGATGGATAAGAGACAGTGCTGCTGCAGATCCGCGCTATCTATCAATGTTGGATATAAATTGGGACCAAATCTCGAGTGTTATTGAGAAACTGACTGACAGGGATGAATATCAGGGAATTGGCTTGTTGAACTTCAATAATAGTGAAACTGATCAATGGAAGCAGCTGTTACCAGATGCTGAGCATGTTGTTCTACAATTGGACTCTGTGGCAGTCAATGTAACTTGGGAATCCCTGTACCCTGAATGGATTGATGAAGAAGAAGAATTTGAGGTTCCCAATTGTCCTTCTCTACCCAGTCTTCAGGTTCCCGGCAAACCACGGATTGATCTTATTGCAGTCAAGCTTCCTTGCAACAAGTCAGGAAAGTGGTCAAGGGATGTTGCACGTCTACACTTTCAGCTAGCGGCTGCAAGGCTTGCTGCATCTGCTAAGGGGTTTCATCCAGTGCATGTGCTTTTTGTGACGGACTGTTTCCTCATCCCAAATCTTTTTACTTGCAAGGACCTTGTTGCACATGAAGGGAATGCTTGGCTGTACACTCCCAACCTGCACAGGTTAAGAGAAAAGATTCGACTACCAGTAGGGTCATGTGAGCTTTCAGTTCCTCTCCAGGCTAAAGGTTGGTTTCAAACTAGTTTTTTCAAGGCAATTGTTCATACAAATTCTTTCTTTTCAGTATACTGAAGCTGGCTGCTTCAAGATTTTCTGTCACTATTAACTTTTTACATATTTAACATCTTTTGACTGGGATAAGAAGTCCTGTTGAGGAAACGTGGATGAATAGTTATAATGATGAGGCAAGATTATAGTTTTAGCTAGCGAAAGTGATCCAGTATCGGCAAAATTGACTCTGTGACATCCTAAATTACTAACCTAAATCGTCTTTTTGGATCTCTATAATCCTTCTGAGCTAGAGTGGTTCTATAGAAATTATAACTGTTCCTGTTTTTTCCCCTCCTTTTAACCTTTTCTACATTTTACTCTTTTTTTCTTCTGCTGACCTGGAAATGTTCCATCTTGGAAATGATGAGTTGAAGTCTTGCACCTCTTAAAGGGTTCCAAACTACTTTGTTTAGATAGTTTCTGAAATCTGAAAGGCTTAAACTAACTGAATAAATTTGAACAGAGTATTTCCATTCAGAGAGAGCACACCGTGAAGCATATGCAACAATCCTACACTCTGCTCATGTGTATGTTTGTGGGGCCATTACTGCTGCGCAGAGCATCCGCATGTCAGGTTCAACAAGGGACCTTGTGATACTTGTTGATGACTCAATCAGTGATTATCATAGAGGTGGCTTGGAGGCTGCTGGGTGGAAAATTTATACAATCCAAAGAATCAGGAATCCAAAAGCTGAACCGGAAGCATATAATGAATGGAATTACAGCAAGTTCCGTCTTTGGCAGTTGACTGATTATGACAAGATCATTTTCATTGATGCTGACCTTCTTATACTTAGGAATATTGATTTCTTATTTGAGATGCCTGAGATATCTGCTATAGGAAATAATGCTACTCTCTTCAACTCAGGTGTGATGGTTGTTGAGCCATCAAATTGTACATTCCAGCTATTAATGGATCACATCAACGAGATTGAATCCTACAATGGTGGGGACCAGGGGTATCTGAATGAAATCTTCACTTGGTGGCATCGGATTCCAAAACACATGAACTTCTTGAAGCACTTCTGGGAAGGTGATGAGGAGGAGAAGAAACAGATGAAGACTCGCCTCTTCGGAGCCAATCCTCCAATTCTTTATGTGCTCCATTATCTGGGCAACAAACCATGGCTATGCTTCCGGGACTATGATTGCAACTGGAATGTGGACATTCTGCAGGAGTTTGCCAGTGATGTTGCTCACAAAACATGGTGGAAGGCACACAACGCCATGCCAGAAAATTTACAGAAGTACTGTTTACTTAGGTCCAAGCAGAAGGCACAACTAGAGTGGGATAGGAGGCAAGCTGAGAAAGGGAATTACACGGATGGTCATTGGAAAATCAAGATAAAAGACAAGCGTTTGAAGACATGCTTTGAAGAATTCTGCTTCTGGGAAAGTATGCTTTGGCATTGGGGTGAAAAGAATTGGACAGATAACGCAACTGCTATCCCATCACCCCCTGCTACCAAGAAGGCATCTCTCTCTTCGCTATGATTTTCTTCTTCTTCTTCTTTTCAACATATTTTCTGTGCAGATCACATAGTCAACACTTGAAAAAACAAAGCATACATTGAGTTCCATCCAATGGTTTTTGGAAAATATATGTCAGTTTTGAACTTGTTTCAATATTCAATAAATTTTGTAAAATGCATAGCTATTTCATTGCTTTTGTATGGATTTTTTGCTAGAGTTCCTCCCCATATATATTATTGCAAAAGCAATCGATGCCTGCTTTGCAATAAGTTTTTTTCTTTTTTTTTTTTTTATAGAAAAAAACTCTTATCATCCATCCAAACCAACATTGCCATCATTAACAAAATTCAATCATCAATTTATCAATACTATGTCTTTCCTTTTTCCTTTTTCAGTTAACTGAAAATTTCATTCATCTACAGCAAATTTATTATTTTATTAAATGAATATAAAAATATTTTCAGGATCACATTGTTAATAACAGAAACATAACTATCCAGGTGGGTCGCAATGCGCTGGGTGTTAGTTTCAGATTTGTCAGACCCGGTTGGGCCCAGCGCGAACCCGTTGAGGCCCATCAGTAACCGACACCGTTTTGAGAAACACACAGTGAAACTCTTTCCATTTTGGTTGTGGTGTTTGAGCTCCCTTTTTTCCGTTTTCTCTCGATATTGCTTTGACAGTGCACTTTTTGGGAGCACCAAAAACTTAACAATATCGACAAATTCTTCATAAACGTAAAGGATGGATTTATTAGTTTCAGCTTGGAATTTTAAACACTTTGCAGTCCCAATATCAGCTCTACTACCCTCACCCACCGCCATAACTTGTCGCTGTAGCTTTTACAAGCCACCGGGCTCAGCTCACAAGTTTATGTTCCCGTTTTGGACATACCCTTTTGCTAGAATCCCTAACAAGTCCCCTTCTTCAATTGCAATCCACGCCAGGAAGAAGAACTCCAAGTCCGAGCCACTTTTGAAACCAACCATTGTTGAAGAAGTTTCTATGGACGACGAAGATGAGGAAGAAGAGCAGATTCTTTTTGATGACTCCGAAGATGGTAACTTTTATGAATAGTCAATGCCCATTTGCTCTGTGTGTGTGTGTGTTATCAAATTTTATTTTAGCTTCATGCGAGCTGCTCAAGCCTATTCAAAGTTTTTGGTCTTTGCATTTTAATCTTTAAAAGGTATTTAAAAATGCTTTGTATGAATATCTATTATAAGTAAATACAGTCGTTGATATATTTAAAGTAATCGAGCTTAATTGAGTTGACACTCAAGCAGCTTCTTTCCTTTCTTGAGTTGAGTTCGAGTTTGGTACTTAAAACTCTGTCAAGCTTGAGTCAAGTTTTTCTGCATCGAGTTTATGCTCAATCTGGGGAAGGAGCTTTATATTGTATAGACTTGAGTTAGGTTGATTATACCCCTTGTTTTACTATTTACTAAAAGTTTCAATGAACTAACATTCACCTAATTCCTTCTTTACAATTTTAAAATATTTGTCGTTTCTTGACTGAATTTCTAATGAATAAATGGATTTCTTGACCGTATGGATGAATCATTGATAGACAATGATGATGATTATTTTGAAGAAGAGTACCTAGACAGTGAAACTGAACTTTATTTAAGTTTTACTTGCAAGAGTTGTGGGCAAAATTCATGTATTCGTTGGGCAAAGCTGACACAATTTACTAAAATCGTAAGTATATATTTTGTGAAGGTTGGGGATGGAGCGGGGGGTGGAGGCATTTCTCTTGCTGGACCATGGTGGGATAAAGAGGCATTAGCATTAGCTCAAGATGTCTGTCTATCCTTCAATGATGATTTGGGGATATATGCCTTCAAAACAATGTAACGTGGGGCATTGAAAAGACACCTATAGTGGCAAGGTTAAAAACATAACTAAGATGAATCACCAATCTTGACAAGGTTAAAAGACCTTACTAAGGTGCAGAGTAGTCAAAATCTCATTTTAGTTGGTTAGGTCAAAAATATTAAAACCTCTTACTCTTAAAAAGAACTTAGAGAAATAAGCACTCTTGTTTAAGAAAATATTATTTATTAACTTTCAACTTGAATGTGTATAATAACCAAGCCTAAGGGTCCTATTTATACTATAATAGGTCCATATCCTAATAAAATTTTACTTCTAGTTATCCAATACAATCAAAATAATTAAGAAGAGATTTAAATAAAATAAGTGGTCTATTCCTAAATAGAACATGACTAGTTTAAAGTCCTAATACAAGTAAAAAAAGAATTTTATTATATTTATAATTCCTAAATAACAATAATCTAATAATATGCTATTGTATCATTCTCTCTAGATTGGAGAAAAATCATCTTCAAGATCCATGTCTTCATCATGTTCTCCATAGTAAAGAGAAAGATCAGCTATATTGAAAGTTGCAGAAACTTCATAATCTCCAGGAAGTTCAATCTTGTAAGCATTCTCATTAATACGTTTCAAGACTCGGAATGGTCCATCAGCTCAAGGAGATAATTTTGTACGAGCCTTAGGAAAACGTTCTTTCCTTAAATGAATCCACACTATATCTCCCTTTTTAAAACTAATTGGCTTTTTGTGCTTATTAGCTTGTTTTTGGTATCTGTCAGTCTGACAAACAGTCTTTTCTCTCGAACTTTTTCATGAAGCTTCTTGATTTGCTTAGCACGTTCTTCAGCATCAACACTAAATTCACGAGTAGTTGGTATTGCAGGAAGGTCTAAAGGACTAAGAGGGTGTTTTTCATACACTACTTTAAATGGATATCTTCTAGTGGTTTGGCTCATAGAATTATTATAAGAAAATTCTGCTTGTGCTAATATAAGATCCCATTGATGAATGTGTTTACTCACGAAGCTTCGTAACAAGTTTCCCAAACTTTTGTTAACCACTTTTGTTTGACCATTCGTTTGAGGGTGACTTGCTGAACTAAACTGTAAGTGAGTTCCCATTTTCCTTCAAAGAGTTCGCCAGAAATGACTCATGAACTTCACATCTCGATTTGAAGTGATGGTTTTTGGAATTCCATGAAGACGCACAATTTCTTTAAAGTACAAATTAGCTATGTGAGAAGCATCATCAGTTTTATGACATGACACAAAATAAGTCATTTTGAAAAATCTATCGATGACCACCATTACAGAGTCCTTTTGCCTTTGAGTTCTTGGTAAACCTAAAATAAAATCCATACTCACATCTACCCAAGGAGCTTCAGGAATGGGTAATGGTTTAGACATACCAATGTTTTGATTTCCAAGTTTGGCAATATGGCAAATACGACACCTTTGAATATGTCGGATGATATCTCGTTCTAGCTTGGGCCAATAAAACTTTTCTTTCATAAGAGCCAATGTTTTGTCTCTCCCAAAATGTCTAGCTAATCCTCCATTATGACTCTAATACCAAACTGACGCCGGGGCGTTGAAAAGACACCTATCGTGATGAGGTAAGAAACCCCATTAAGGTGAACCACCAATCTTGACAAGGTTAGAAAAACCCACTAAGGTGAAGAAACCCCTATATTGATAGTGTTAACAAATTGATGCCTTGGCGGATTCCTACGTAGAATTTTTAAAAAATAAAGGTGATTAATTAAACTTAAGAATTTTTAATTTTGGGATTATGGCGATAATGCCAACAACGTACTTGAACATGATGATACCGCCGATGAAAGTGACCTAAAGGGCAGCGGCTTAAGCGATTGAGGAGTTGAGGAGATGAGCTAGCTTAAAGAAAGTGGAGAGCTTGGGTGAATTAAGACCGTCCAATTTTGATCCAAAAGTCTCCGATGAGAATATCACTGCGACAAAGAAGAAAGCCACCATCGTTAGAAATTGCGTTATCCAAGCCATCTCTCCGATTTTACTAGAAAGTGCGTTGAAGAAAATTGGTAACTACTTTTAGGGGATTTTAATTATAATAGGGGAAATGTTTTTAACACTTTGTCCTTAGTGTTGGCTTGCAGTTGGTGGTTGGTGGAATTTCTATGGATTTAAAGAGGTTTGGACTTTAATAAAGTTATCAAATTCCCCTTATTTGTTACTTATTAGATTTACGGTCTAACCGTGAATTAAATGCAGTCCACCATTTCTTTAGAGGGGTCAGTTTTTTTACTTAATGTTCATATTCTCCCATCTTTTATTCTACTTGCTCCGCCGCCTTAGTACGATCGACATAATTACTAGTTAAGGAAATCTAGTAAGGAAATGACAAGGCATTTCCATATCCCTTCAAGATTTGAGTTTTGAAATTTGATGACAAAATAGTTTTTTTTAAAAAAGATAAAGTCATTAATTGACGCAAAAAAAAGAAATAATTAATAAAAAAAGGAAATAATGCTTATAACTTCAGGCCACTAGTCTTTCCTTCCCATTAGGCCTAGAAACAGTAATGGGCTGTCCTCTAAATCGATGAGTAGCCCAAGAACAAAACACTTGTGACTTGTTCTTCTCCAATTTGTTGATTTTTTCACTTTGCTGTTCTGATGTGGGATATGTGTTAGGTTTTGGAAGAGTTGAATCTTACCCTGGATCAATTCATTAACTTGTGCATTCTTTCTGGCTGTGATTATTGTGACAACATTCAAAGTATTCTGGGATTTTCTTTTAGAGTGTCTGACCTCTATTTTGCATGATTCACTTAAAAGTTGGGTTTTATAGTTGGAATGTGATATCATCATTAACCAATGCCACAAGTATTGGGGGACAGATAGCTTTGAAGTTAATTCATCAACATGGGTCTATAAAGCATATTCTTCAAAACATAAACAAAGAGAGGTCTAAATTGTTATGTTTTTATCCGTGTGAAATGACTTATACATATCCATGGAATTATCACCTTGAGAGTTTTGATGATTTTTTTAGTCAGTAAAGTGTTACCTTAAGTGAAATTAATTAGACGCTAAAAGTATTTTTCTCAATGACTCTCATCTCGTTCTTCTTTTCTTCCTTTTTACCTTTCTTTCTTATTTTATTTATTTATTTGTTTCAGATGCTTATTTCGCCCTTCACATATTTCATGTACAGTTCCATTCATTTGCAAATCTTCTTATTGAATTTAATACCAGTGTTTATACAGTTCTTCTGTCAGTATCATTCTTGGTGTAATGACTTTGATGGGGATCTTGCAAAATATTACTTTTTTGAGCAATTGTGTGATTTACTAATATTAGTTTCTATTAACTATTAATATAGTAAGCATACCATAATTTATTAGCTTGATTTGCTGTTTTATTTCTGAATTCTGATAACAATAGTTGGTAGTCATCATTAGAGAGTAACTCTTTTGAGCTCAATTAATTTTTTAAAGAAAAGTTTTAACTTTTTAACTCATGGTGGCATTTAACTCATGCAAACTAAATTTCTGCTCTCTGTAGATGCCCAATCCTAGCTAACTATTATTTTACGGTTTACAGGAAAATCACATCAGGGGTGTTTCAAGTGCGGAAGCGTCCAGGGTGTTCAAAGCATGGTAGCGCCCAAGGATGTTACAAGTGCGGAAGTGCCCAGGGCATGGAAATGCCTAGGGGTGTTCCAAGCGTGGAAGTGCTTGGGGTGTCCTAAGCATGGAAGCGCCCAAGGGTGTTTCAAGCGTGGAAGCTCCTAGGGGTGTTTCAAGCGTGAAAACACTTAAGGGTGTTCCAAGGGTGGAAATGTCCACGGGTGGAAACGCCCAAGAGTGTTCCAGGCGTGAAAGCGCCTAGAAGCGCTCCAAAGCGTTGGTGACAAGGAAGCACCCAAAAGTGTTCCAAGCACAGAAACACCCAAAAACGAGCAGGGACCAGCTGTTTGTATGGGAAAGTGAAAGTAACTCAGAACCGATGGCAAGGTTCATGAGTTACCTTCACATTTGGGATATTCTAGAGAGTTTGGCTTGATAGCTCAAATATGGAGATTGTTAAGAGGACTTCGCTTTAACTTTTCCTTGATGTACATGTGTTTTACCCCTTTATCTTTCCTTACTTCTTAAAAATAAGCATTATCAAAGGCCACTACTTCATTTACCCAAAACCTACACCCATTATCAATTACATGATCATTCTTTAAATATCTCATAAACCGTTATTTAATCGTTCTTCTATGACAGGCACGTTCTCCTATGATTGAACGTGTTTTCTTAATATGTCCTAAGAAAGCGTTCTTGCTCAATATAAATATGGGAGCTTGAGAAGTAAGAAGAGGATTCGACACCCAGCAAATATTACTATAAAAGCTCTCTCTCTAGATTCCTCCACGTATTCTTTCTTATCAGCTTTTCCCGATCGTCGTTATCCGCTACCTTTTCCACCTTTTCTTATCCCTTATCACTTGCCACCGAAAGCACTTATGCTTCAAGGACTGCTCTAGTTTTCCTCTCAACAGTCTCTAGTGCATCTCGATTCACTCATTGTAGCATGTCCTCTTTCCCTAATCAAAAGAACCCTCTACATTTTGGTGACTCCACTGGGGAGGAGTGATTGCAGTAAGCGAAAACTAGCTAAAAATTTTTATATGAAGATATGGAGAGTTCTCCCGATAACCAAGAAATATTCGCCCATTCTTATGTCCAAGAGCTTATGAAGATGCTCCAATCCTCCCAAGAAAGGATGTAAGCCTTAGAAGAAAACAATAAGAGGATAATGGAGACCATTAACCAGTTGCATCCTCAACTATCACAATCTCTCAACCTCTGCCTTTGCTAGCAAAAAATATCGCTAATGCGGTTAATAATAATGAAAATGGAGGAAATGGAGAAAGCAGTTTCGACCCACTCCTTAATACCACTCATCCCTCTATTGTAGGCAATCCCATCACCGTAGCTCCTACCATTAGCACTCAAAGTTTTGTCACAAAAGAAGAACTAGAGAAACTACTCAATCAAAAGAATAAGAGTCTTAGCTTCTTAGAGTTTGATTTGAAACTACCCTATCTTGCTAAAGTAGTTGCTAAACCATACCCTAAGGATTACACCAGCCCAAAATTCAAACAATTCAATGGCAAAATTGGTGATGCTCGAGAACATGTTATGAAGTTTATGGAAACCTTTGGAGCCACAAGCTTGGACGACGATCTAAAATTGAAAGAGTTTTCTAAGTCTCTTATTGAGAAAGTCTACACCTGGTATGTTAATCTCACTCCTGACTCAGTTGACTCAGTTGACTCTTGGAACCAAATGTAAAGAATGTTCGGAGAAAAGTTATTTTCTACCCAAGAGAAGATGGCTTTTATTGACTTGGGAAGAGAACATAAAAAGGCAAAAAAGGATCTTATGGAATACATCAAGCGATTCAGGGAACGTGTACTGTATATACAAGATTCTCATTATGAGAAAGAGTTAGTCAAAGTATGCATCCAAGGTATGTTTGATGAATACATGGTGCATTTAGAAAACTTGCCTCTTCTTACTTTTGCCACTTTAGTTGAAGCTGCACGGCGGACCAATAATATGGAGCTAATCATTTCAACAAGAGAAACACTTTGACTGTGAATGCAATCCAAGGAAAAGGTAAGGAAAGAATAAGACCTCGAGAAAATTTGAGGCCAAGGCGTGATAACTTTAAGAAAAGACAGGATGAAGAGATTGTTGCACCTCTTCTATTTTTAGCTCCTCTTGACAGAGTAAGGGCACTTCTTCAAGAATGGATTAGAGACAGCCAAATAAATTTACCTTATGTATCTAGATCTCCAATAGTAGAAGAAAAGTCTAACTTGCATTATTGTGATTACCAGTGCATGGTAGGTCATCCATTTGCAGAATGCAGAAACATGCGCAGGATATTTCACAAAAAGACACAAGTAGGATAAGCCCTTATTGGAAACAATAAAATTCAAAATAATCCACTCCATGTTCATCAAAATGCTAGAGGACATGTGAGTGCAGTGATCGGTGTAGACACCTATTCACCAAATAGTAATATATAATAGAAACAAAATAATAAACAATAAATAAAATAAAAGAGGAAAATATAGGACAGGAGAAGACAGAGCCTGCTTAGTCTTCTTCTTCTCCCGTTCATCATTACAGGGCATTTAATGCCCCTGAAAAGCCATCGAATTTTGGGGGAGAATAGTCACCTCCAACGACCAACCCTCCCCCCCTGTGACAAGGTCTATTGAAATCATGCTCAAAAAAGCATGATTTCATTTCTAGATTGTCCAAAATTTTAGACAATCCAGCTTTTAAAAGGAGGGCAATAGGATTTGAAAAAAAAGAAAGAGAAAAAATTGAGCAACAAAATCAGAGAAAAAAAAACCACAAAGCATTAGATTTTCTTCAAAAAAACCAGATCCAACCCAACCAAAATAGCAACCAAAAAATAAAAAAAAAATATTTCCAGAACCAACAACGCAAAAACCACTAAAAAATCTTGAGTTTCTAGCAGCTTGAACCACAATCCACAACCAAAAAATAAAAAAAATAAAAAATAAAATGTAAAAAATAAGAAAAGCAACAATTTTTTTTTTTTTAGTTTTTGTGGGTTTGGGTTCTAAGGGAGATTTTGATTCTTAGTGAGGGATTTTGGCCTCGGGTAAACAGTAAAAGGAGAGCTTCCTTTTGGGGTTGGAGTCGCCGGAGTAAGGCAGGTCAGTTCTTAGGTGGCCAGCGCCGGCATGGAGAAAGAGAGAGGGGCCGACGGGAAAGGAAAAGAGAAAGAGGAAAAGAGAAGAAAATAGAGGAAGAAAAACCCACCGTAGGAGAGAGAAAGTGAAAGAAAAAAGAAAAAAGAGAAAAGGAAGGAAAAAAGAGAAAAAGAAAAAGAAAAAAGAAAAAAGAGAGAAGGGTAATCGGGCAAAGCACCAAATGGTGCGTTTTGG
Organism: Theobroma grandiflorum; assembly: GCA_036013995.1. NCBI lineage: Eukaryota > Viridiplantae > Streptophyta > Magnoliopsida > Malvales > Malvaceae > Theobroma > Theobroma grandiflorum. The sequence continues at coordinate 16,940,875 of CP142126.1, forward strand.
TGGAAGAAGTAGGCCTGGTGGTCTTGGGCTAGATCTAGCCCAAGAAATGTATACTTGTTTGACCCATTTATAAATTTGTTTGTGTTGAAAGATTAGGTTGTTTTATTTATCTTAAGTGCATAACCAATTTAGGTGAAACAAAATGTTTAGAAAATTGTTTGGTGTTAAGTAGAAATATTAAGCCAAGAAAAAAAGGAACATTTGAATTCAAAAAATAATAATAATAAAAAGAAATTGTGATACTCATAATAGTAGAAAATTAAACTAAATAAAAGGATGTAACTAAAAGATATAGTCGTGAAGGTAAAAATGGAAATAAAAATAACAAAATAGTTTCAAACATGGTAGATGAACCAAACTTTAAATAAATATTTATTTACAAAATATAGATTTAAATAGGTAAGGATTATAAAAATAGGAAATAAGAAATTTTAACTAAGGCAAAAATATATATAGAGACGGTAAAATAATAAAGTAAAAGAGAATAATTATAATAATGTATATATTAGAATCAACTGTAGAAAATTGAATCTTAAAACATCATAAAATTAATTATAGGAACAATATATAAATAATACCAATGATGGGATTTTCATTCGGAACGCGAGAAGTCACAATTTCGAGTCAACTTTCCTAGGTTAGGAATTTTGATTACGATCCCACCAGTATGATGGGATGGTCTTAATTTGGAATTTCTATGTTTCTAATTTCAAGTGGAAAAAAGAAAAACAAACAAAAAAACCTTAAATATATTCAATCATCAATTAAACAAAATCTATAAATAAAATAAATAAGAAATTAATGATAATAATAAATTTGTTAATCATAATAATACAACAATAGATAAAAACACACATATATAAATAATAATAACAATGATGATAAAAAGAAAAAAACATTTGATCCAAAAATTATGACTATGAGGAAGTTTCATATGGTAAAATAAATAAGCACTTACATGCTAATGAAGAAATTGAAATAGATATAAAAACAATAAATAAATGAAAATTTTCATTCATGAAAAATAAGCACAAAGAAAAAATAATAAATAAAAAAATGAACATTGAATTTACGAGTGCATCACGCATTATTGTTGTATTGTTAAATGTCATGGCATATAGATATATTCTGTGTACAAGTACAAACTCTCGATGATAGGACTTTCCAAGGAAGCTTGCGAAGACGAGTTTCATTGGTAAACTCCCTAGGTGAAAAGATACTATCGAACTCCACCAGTATGATGGGAGGGTTCGAAAATATATCTTTAATAAAAGGTTTTTACCCATATTAGGATTTTACATTCACAAAAACACCGTTTTCATTCACAAATGATTATCCCGATGATGGGATTTATCTAGTAAACTTACGAAGGTAAGTTTCTTAGGTATTTCTCTAGGTGAGAGAATACTCTCGGATCCCACCAGTATGATGGGCGGATTCAGAAAGTATGCTCAATAAAAGGTTTTCATTTGATACTATTTTGATTTTATGCCATGTATTTCACGATTGCATCACATGTGTGTTAAACCTTTTAAATATTTTAACTTAATTGATAGAATAAGAGATAAATCAAACAAATAATAATAAAGGAAACACAGAACAAAATAAAAGGGTTAAGATAGTAAGTGATTAAATGGTACCGTTCGTAGAACGGGCATCATGAGGGTGCTAAACCTTCCCAGTGCACAACCATACTCCCGAACCCAAACCCCAAAAAACACGTAGACTAGTTTATTATTCTTTCGACGAACCTAAAGTTGATTTAGTACTTTGTTGAATAGAACAAATTTGATTAGGTGGCCAATCACACCTAGGCAAAAAAGATTGGTGATGACTCTCCAAGTTAATCATGTCTAGCAGTCGGGTTCTCGCACTCGCACCCGCACGTTATGACAACTTGGCGACTCTACTAGGGAAAATAAGAGAGTCGAGCCATAATTAATCATATATTGTCTTAAGCTCTAAATAATTTAGTGTTTCTTTCAAATTTGAGGATTTGTTTTGTGCATTGTAATTTGTGCATTAATCATTTTATAATCATGAATTTATTGTGTTTGAATTGTGGGGAATTTAGGATAGAGGGATGTGAGAGTGTCAGTCAAAGGTTGGTATGTTCCTTCGCACACACAACACATGTTGCATTCATGCATAAGCCTTCTACTTGGGCTTTGTCCTTTGATAAGAGGGAGTTTAGTAGCTACGCTCTCGTGAGGTGTTAACCTTCGCATGGGCTAGTGAACACTCCCACTCAAATTGAACCTAGTCCGTTTGAAACTTGTAATGGGTGAGAGGCGGGGTGCCTTTCTAGTCCGAGTGGACGACAGTGAGGAACAATTTGGGAACCTTTAGCCACTTTTGAAACCCAACTCAACATATAAAAAGCATAAAGAAGATGAACAAGGTCATCTCGCTTTTGACTTGGCAATCTACGGGTTGATAATTTTTCCAAAAATCCTAGGGCATGTTGAAGTCTCAATCATTGATTTGTTCGATCAAATAACAAGGAACATCAACCCAGCTCCAACCATCATAGCTGAGACATTAAGGTCATCGAACTACTGCCATCGGAGGGGTGAATGGCATTTCATCGGATGTGCCAAATTGCTCACCAAATGGATGAAAAGTCACTTCGAATGCAAGGAAGATAGGTTTCAAAAAACTTTCCTCCCATCAGCTTGTCCTATCCGTGAATTTTGTGAAAGTGAATGGCCAGTCAATAAAAGAAAAGAAGAGTGGATTGCAAGTCGTCAAAAACGGATAAGTGTGGAGGTGATTTGGAGGGCTCTTTGGATGCCTAGGACGCAAGTTATGTATAAATGTGGAGACAAACCGTAAATACCACTAATGGGATCGTGTGGAGTAATTAGTTATGCCCCAATAATGGTACGGAGGCAGTTTGGGTTTAAACAGTTTATACCAATGACCCACAGGCTTAACCAATTAGAGTTCACATACGGAGAGCTTGGAACCTTTAAAAAGATCCAGGAAATTATTCAAGCATGGAAAAAGACCAAGCCGAGTGGATTAGAGAAGGTACATGGATGATGTCACTGACGAATACTTAGATTGGCATGACCAACGAGTAAAAGACATTGTATGTCTTCTAGAAAATGCATCTAAACTTTTTATTGGCTCGAAACCTCAAGATGTCCTCCTAAAAAGTGAGTTGGCTAGGAAGAAACTTGAGGCGAAAATGATGAACATGAAGTGCAAACACGAAGCTAAGCTAACGAAAGATAAAAGAGAAGCCTCAAGAAAAGTGCAGAAAGTTTTGGACGAACGAAACGAGTGGCAAAACAAATTTGAAAGTACAGATGAAACATGTTCGGCTTTAGTCGCCAGAATTCAAGGGATGCAAACCACTAATAACACTCCGCAAAATAAAGTAGAACTACAAGAACGAACTGTACAGGAACTTATGAGTGATTGCAACTTAATAAAAACAGCCATGGAAGGCTATAGAGAGCAATATGTGGTCGTTAGGCAAGAATGCTTCCGAATGCAAGAAGTAGGAAACTCGTACAAGCAATATCTCTAAAGAAAACAGTCCGAGATGGAATGGATATTGACACAAATAAAGGAGGTAGCTTATAAAGCAAGGGAAATGGCAAACAAGATTGAAGAGCTCAGGAGAGAGATCTTTCCCAAAGATGAGCTTAGTGAGGGCCTGATAAGCCACCTTAAGCTAGTATGCGACCAATATGATCGAGTTGGTTATTTCTTTTGAAGTCAATGATGTAAAAGTTTCAAGTAGTAATGTAACTGGATGCTTAATTTTATGAATAAGGATTCTTCAAGGCAATTGTTGTTGGATGGTCAATATTTTTCATTTACATCGCATGTGCATAATTGGTTCCAAAAATAAAAGAAGATGAAAAACAAAAACCAACAAACAAACAAACATAAGTTTAACTTTTGTCGTTAGTAGTCCCTAATTCTTAATAACAAACAAATAAAATAAAATAGAATAAAACTTGAGAATTCTTCCTCATTTCGTCACATTCATGAGGTAGGGATGCATCTGATTCATGTTTATGATTTTAAAAATAAGGATTCCAAGATAGCTTCACAACCCGAAATCGATAACCAGCATGTTCATAATACTCGTCGACGAGTAAAGATCATGAAAGAAGAATAAAGGGAATGAATGGAAAGAATGAAGAAAGCTCAAGAAGAAATGAGAGAACAATTAGCAAAGATGATGGAATTAGTGATGACTTTAAGCAAGGGAAAAAGAGTAGTTGAAGAGTCAACTCTGCCAGAAAACCCGTCAACAGAAGACACTAGCAACCTAAGAAATGATCTACCTTATCCCTCAAGATTCACCCCACTCCACGCCTAAACTTTTGAAAAGGCTCACCCGCAAATGGCACCGTCTACTTATTACAATGTGCCACCCCAACAGGTCATCAATCGGTCCATAGACAATTTCGGTCAAATTTTTGAACAAACCTTGCCAAACTAATACACCTTCCGGATTTAGATGATCTAAAAGGGTAAGAAATTAAAGAAGAGTTCATCTCAAATGGGGGAGAATGAAAAAGTTGAGAAAAAGTATAATTTGTTGGAAGAGCGCCTTCGTGCTATCAAAAGAGTTGATAGGTTCGGGACTATGGATGTAGTTGAGTTATGTTTGGTTCCCAATGTGGTGATCCCTCCGAAATTTAAGGTGCCAGAATTTGAAAAGTATGATGGGACAAAATGCCCGATAGCACACATCACCATGTATTGCCAAAAAATGGCTGTCCAATCACATGATGACAAATTGCTAATTCACTTCTTCCAAGACAGCCTAACTGAATCGGCAGCTAGATGGTATGTGCAGCTGGATCGAAGTCATATCAAAATTTGGAAGGATTTGGCTAGAGCCTTTATGGCACAATACAAGCATGTTGCCGACTTGGCCCTTGATCGCTTATCACTTCAGACCATGGAAAAAAGGGCTAGTGAAAGTTTCAAAGAATATGCTCAAAGATAGAGAGATATAGCAGCACTGGTGCAACCACCCCTAACAGATAAGAAGATGACACTATTGTTTATAAATACATTCAAGGCTCTTTTCTATGAACGGCGGATCGGCAATGCCATAAAAAACTTTACAGATTTGGTCCTTTTGGGGGAAATAATTGAATGGCCAATAAAGAATGAAAAAATTGGGGTGAATGAAACTACTAGCTCTAGAAAGGGGGCCTCACTTAAGAAAAAAGAGGGAGATGTGCAGGCAATTGCTTATACTAGCCCTGAAAGCCATAATGTCAACCCTTACCATCCATATCACCCATATCCACCTTTCTATCTTGGTGTAGGCAACATTACCCAGAACCCTTATATATGTCAGCCTACCCAACAACTAGTGTTTTGACCCAATACCTTTCCATAGTCACCAACACCAAGACCCACATCTTCAACCAATAACTCCGAAAATGCTCAAAGAGGATCTAGGACTACTCAAGAAAAGCCTTAATTCGATCCTATCCCAATTTCTTACATCGCCTTATTACCACAGCTGATTGAAAATTGACTGTTAGCCCATACCCCTATAAAAGCCCTCAAACCCCTTTTCCCAAAATGGTATGACCAAAATGCACATTGTGATTGTCATTTTGGGATCCAAGGGCATTCCATGGAAAACTGCACTGCACTTAAGCATAAAGTCCAATCACTCATTAAGGCAGGACTTTTACACTTTGCCAAAAGAGACAACTCAAATGTTGGTGGGGGTCCTTTGCCTGATCACGAAAGACTAGCAATGAACATCATCCATGAAGAGATAACTCGAAAAGTGAAAAGAAGTGTCGATGAGGTTTGGACGTCAATGGATAAAGTGTTTGAGGCGTTGTTCAAAATAAAGGCCATCACTCTAGAACTAATGAACATGAAAGAATAGAGGTATGATCTTACTCATTTTTGCAAGTTCTATATAGGGGCTATTGGACATTTTATTCAAAATTGTGATGGTTTTCGACAAAAATTGCAAGAGCTGATGGACTTGTCAGTAATAAATTTTATGAAGAAGGTGAGGAGGGTTTGGTTGGGACTATAAATGAAAATCCCTCACTTAAGGTGGCTTCAAGTTCATCTAGTATGAGCAGACTTAAACCTCTTACCATCTTCTATGAAGAACAAAAAAGTCCAATGAATGATAGGTCTTCTATTGTTGTCGGAGGTGGCATCACTTTCGAAGTTTTTAGCCCGTTCCCTTACAGGAGCAACAAGGTTGTGCCTTGGAATTATGAATGTAATATCTTGGGTGAGGCATCTTTTTCTTCCTAAGTATCTTCTGCAGACTTAACTAGCGCGGGAGGCATAACACGAAGTGGGCAATATTATTTTCCTGAGATGGCATAAAAGGTTGAAAAATGCAAGTCCAAACAAGGGGTAGAAGATCAGAAGAAAGTAGGCGTCTCTCCAAAAGATCAGATTACCGAACTCGTAAATACTCTAAACAATGAGGTAAAAAAGCCTATAAAAAAAAACGATCGAATTTCTCAAATTTATCAAGCATAATGAGTATAGCATAATGGAGCAATTAACAAGAATGCTTGCTCGTATCTCGCTGTTATCTTTGCTGTTGAATTTAGAGGCACACCAAAATGCACTACTTAAAGTCTTGAATCAGGCTTACGTGGCCCATGACATATCGATGGAAAAGTTAGATCATATCATGGGGAACATCATAGTGGGGAATTTCATTGCCTTCAATGATGAAGAGATTCCATCAGGGGGTCGAGGAAATAACAAAGCTCTCCATATAACTATCATATGTAAAGATCATGCCAAACCAAGAGTGTTGATTGACAATGGTTCGGCCTTAAATGTCATGCTACTTTCTACATTAACAAGGTTGCCAATTGATATGACCTATGTAAGGGTTAGTCATATGATAGTGAGAGCATTCGATGGGACCAAACGAGAAATGGTAGGCGATATAGAAATACCAATGAAAATCGACCCCTGCACATTTGATATCCAATTCCAGGTGATGGACATTACCTCATCTTATAAATGTCTATTGGGACGACTGTGGATCCAAATGGTTGGAGCTATACCATCTTCTTTGCATCAAAAGGTGAAATTCATAATTGAAGGCCAGTTGATAAGTATCTTTGTAGAAGAAGACATACTAGCCATCCAACCCTTATTTGTTTTTTATGTAGAAGCGACAGAAGAAGTCCCTAAATGCTTATTTAGATCGTTTGAGTTCGTTAATGCTACTTATGTAGGAGAAGGGGCAGTGATACCAACACCTTGCTTGTCTGCAGTGACTCAAATAGAGGTTAAACAGAGAGTGGGAAAAGGATGTCGTGCTGGTTTGGGGTTAGGGAAAAATTTACAAGGAATTAGCCGTCCTTTGATTCCGATCAAGAATGAATACAGGTTTGGTTTGGGCTACAAACCTACCAAAAAAGAGAAAAGGAAATTGACAGCCCAAAAGAGGATCCAAAGAATGGCTCAGCTTAAAGGAGAATAGAAAGAATGAAAGAAAAGGGAAATTCCATACTTGTACGAGACTTTTCGCTTTGTAGGTTACATTCATCCTGAGACATCAACAAGAGTCAATCAAGTTCTACATAAGTTTGAGGAGCTGTCAATCCATATGATCAAGGATGAGGGAGTTAACGAAAAGGTCCTTGTGGTGTATCCAGTACTGCTTGAAGGAGAATTGACCAATTGGACAATCACAGAGCTACCGGTCATCTTTAAGTCTTTGAAAATGTAATGAACAATTTCACCTAAATGCCTATGCCCAAAGGCATTAGGGTCAAGTTCTTGTTTAAATAGGGCTTTCTTTTACTTTAATCTTTCAAATAAATGACAAGCATGGTGTTTTCATCTCATTCGTTACTATCCTTTCTTGCACATCATTTTAGTATTTTTCCTTTAAACCAATAAATGATTGCCTGTATATATGTCCAATTACACATATTTGCAAGTTTCTAAATAATGAACACAAGGGAAATTTAGAAAGTAATCAGATTATTGATTTTGAAAAAATGCCGAACATTGATGAATTGGAAAATAAAGAAGAATTGGATAACTATGATCTACCCTCGGAATTGTCAAGGTTGCTAAAATAGGAGGAAAAGGAGATTTTGTCTCATCAAGAGCTTACAGAGACGATTAATTTGGGAAATGAGTAAGAAAAGAAAGAGGTTAACATTGGTACTTCATTATCATCTCACGAACGACAGAAGCTAGAAGAGTTGCTTTGTGAATATGTGGATGTGTTTGTTTAGTCATATTAAGACATGCTAGGTCTTAATACTAACATTGCTGTCCACAAGTTGCCTTTGAAACCGGATTGCAAGCCTGTTAAACAAAAGTTGAGGAGGATGAAGCCCGACATGTTGTTGAAGATTAAAGAAGAAGTGAAAAAGCAATTCGATGCGGGGTTCTTAGAGGTGGCTAAGTATCCTGAATGGGTAGCTAATATAGTCCCGGTCCCTAAGAAGGATGGAAAAGTTCGAATGTGTGTGGATTATAGGGATTTGAACAAAGCAAGCTTGAAGGATAGCTTTCCTTTATCGCATATCGACACTCTTGTAGACAATACAGCAAAGAACGCTTTATTCTCATTTATGGACGGCTTTCTGGGCTATAATCAGATTAAGATGGCACCCAATGACATGGAGAAAACAACGTTCATAACCATGTGGGGAACATTTTGTTGCAAAGTGATGCCATTTGAACTGAAAAATGCAAGTGCCACTTATCAAAGAGCCATGGTGACTTTATTCCATGATGTGATGCATAAGGAAATAGAAGTGTATGTGGATGATATGATCGCAAAATCTCGTACGAAGGAGGATCACATTGTTAACCTCAAGAAGTTATTCAAGAGATTGCGGAGGTTTCAGCTCAAGTTGAATCCTACAAAATGTACCTTCGGTGTCATTTCTGGGAAATTGTTAGGGTTTGTGGTAAGTGAAAAAGGAATTGAGGTGGATCTAGATAAAATATGAGCTATTCGAGAATTGTCACCTCCCAAAACACAAAAAGAAGTGAAAGGATTTTTAGGGAGGTTGAATTATATTGCTCGATTTATATCCCAACTTACCTCTAAATGTGACCCAATTTTCAAGCTCCTTCGTAAGCATGACCCGAGGACATGGAATGAGGAATGCCAGATTGCTTTCGACAAAATTCAGGATTATCTTCTAAGCCAACCGGTATTGAACCTAGTACAAGAAACTCCTGCCAACTCCATTTTTTGTCTGGTTGTTCACTTTGATACTTACGGTGGTTAAAAGTCTTAAGACACATAATCTCTGTATAGGGTTAGAGCTCTATCTATTAAGTGATTGATTACCCTTACAAAGCAGAGTTTCGATTATTATTATCTTCTTTCTTGTTTCTTATAAATATTCGTTAGCAAAATCCTTTGAGTATTAGTAGTTTACCTTGTAGTTGCCTCTTATGATTTGGTTGTATGCATTCATAAAGTCTTACTGTCAAGGGAAAACCTGTTGAGTTAATGAATAGTAGTTTACCAGAAGGCCAAGCTTTGACCTTATCCTATTCATAGCAGTTTTATCTTGTTAGACTCCAATTTAGGATCCAAGGCAATCTTTCTATTTTCCTGTTATTCATTTGATCTTGACTGTGAGGTATCAAAGGGAACAGAGTTGAGTCCAAACAAACTAACTCAGACTAGAAGGGCAAGCTTTGACTATTTCCTTCTCATAAGATCTCTTTTATTTAAAACGATTTTGTATTGTTATACTCCCGTTATTGTCCAAGTCAATCTTCTTTTTTCATGTTGTTCCATTTTTATCTTATTGTGAGGGTTTGGCCAATACTCGAGTCAGAGTCCAAACAAACTTGTATGTAATAGAAGGCTGAGCTTTAATCATATCCTTCTAACTACATCTCACTTACTCAAGTAATTGAGTGGTGGATGAGCAACTGCATTGATCAGGTTAGACTATTTTGTTTTTCTCAATGAATCTTTTCGATAACTTATTGGTTTTTATATTTTCAAAGACAGTCCACTGGAAGCTCTGATGTATGATCTTTGATTGTTGAAGGAATGCAAAGATCATAATGGACATCTTTATTGTGAAGAAGCAAAAAAAAAAAAGCTCATCCTTTGTTGTAGAGTTCCATGTTACTGTTATATTTGCTGGTAGTGCACGGGGTGGTTCCAATACATTTGAGTGATATGATTGAAGTAGAGGTGGATCAAATGTTATAGGGGTCGAGATAATGAAAGGGTAGTTGGTATCTTTAGATGTTTTGAGGACATAGCCCTTAATTGAGCAGATTGGAGAAATGATTGCCAAAGCAATCTCATTTACAATTAAAGCTTTAGCTGATTTGAGTTGTGCAGTAGCGTATGAGGATCTTCATAACATCTTACAGTATCTGAACAGAACTAACCCAACCCAATCTAATGGCTGTTAGGCATATTGTTTTTGGATTATTGAGATTTGAAGTTTTAAGAGCTAGCTGGTGGGTCATCTCTCTCTTGAATGTGTGAAAGTTGAGAGAATGAACAGATTTTAAATCCAACCATTTAGATATGGTACTTGAAAAGGTGGGCTGAAAGTTGAAATTCAAGTTTTACACCACCATTATTATCATCATATTGTTAATTTAGTATTCACACAACTGTATATGCAGTTTTTTTCTGGAGGAAGAATGCTGCAAGTTCCAAGTGGTACGTATGCCCTTGCCTTGCCCGCTTGATATTTCATGAGCTTGACCTAAGAGTTTGAGAGAGATGTTTCTAGTGTTAGATTGGTGTAATCTGAACTCTGAAGACTTTGGTGGCAGTTAAAACAGTGTTATGCCACCTATCTTCTTTTTCACCCAAAAACAGATTTAATGTCAAGTACATTGTTTCTTATATTATTATTATTATTCAAAATTTAAAAATTATTTTCGTATGCATTTTTTTAAAAAAATTTTGACATCTAAAATCTGATTGATTGAAAATGATGGAAATATTTTTTATGGTAATTTTAATCAAAATTAAAACTTATATAATTTATTTTACTAAACAACTTATTAATTAATTTTAAAAGCTATTACGTTTTATAAAAGTTTTATAATAGCTTTTAAAGTAAAAAAAGATTAAGCTAAACAAACTCTTAATGTGGTCCTCTTACAAGGAAATAATCGAACAGATCCAATTTGATCCTAATGCGGTATGCAAAAGTTTAACACCATACATAAGGTCGATGATATGTTGAAATTATCAAAAATCATATGCAGCATTAATCTCCAGCCATTCCTTCCTTTGTATCATAAACAGGTATACAGTTATAGTGTTAAACTAAAATCCAAAATTCCTAGCTGAGAATCTACTCATTTCATCAAAGGCCTCAATATGGATACATCATGCAGACTAGAAATGAACTTCATTGCACCCTTTGCTTGGCATCGGAGATTTGAAACATAAGCTGCAAAAAGTAAATGGTTTTAGGTTAAAATTAGCCCTTGCCAGGCCCTCGAGATGTTAAAACCTCACGAGGATACTTGGCATCTGGAAAACATTTGAAGGTGCCTCATGCCATTTACCTTAGTTCCCACATAAAATGACAGAAGCATAAAACCCAAGACAGACAGTCCTGAAAACACGTATTGTATTAATCGAGCAGCAACGAGGTAGACAGGAAAGAGCTTTATCAGGGTGAAAGGTATATCACAATCCCATACCTTCTTTTCTGAGGAATCGAGAAATCAACCAATTAATGCCTGACGGGCCAATAACATAGCCAACGAGGTTAGCAACCTGCATATGAAGAAAAGAATGATAGTAGCAAATGTAAAGACCATTTCTCATACGAAGCATCTACTTGGTTCTAAACTGCAGTTGCAAAAAAGACATCCATTTCATCATAATTTTTGCTTGCTTTCTCTACGATAAGGTGTTATTAGGTTGGTATTTTTGCTATTTACTTTTTGTTTTCAGAAGCAACTAAGCAAAACGTGTGTTGGATACAAAAGCAAAATATGTAATTTTTTTAAGATGACAAAATGCATGATTCTATTTCTAGAGTAATTATGTTATAATTAGTGTTACATTTCAATTATTTGTCCATTTCAAATATATTATGATATTGCCTTTTATGTGTTTGCTTTATAGCAATTTTTAATACAGCAAATAACAAAAAATAAGTACTAAACAATGAACCAATTGGAGCCTAAATAACAGTAATCAAAAACATTCATTATCCAACAAATTCATGATAATAAATTTCATAAGTAAAATTTTCAAAATAGGCTTCTCTTTGCTAGTACACATTGCTTAACAAAAAGAAGAACCAATGAGCATTCATTGGTCCAGCTGTTCAGCAACAATTGCATTGCACAGAAGGCAAATGCAAGCAACTACGATAACAAATTCTGGAACTGAACAAACCCCTCAACATACATCAAAAAGTGGAACACAACACAAATATCATGTGTAGATTAAATGCTAGAATGAAAAAATGTGGAGTAAATTAGAAGTTGCAATATTAAATTTTCTATGCACACTAAGACTGACCATGAGACAAGTGATTGTGATAGCACCAGCAGCTGCTTTAAGTTCATGAAAAATGAATCCTCCCAATGCACCCTCAGCCTGACAGCAAATTTCATTGGAACACTGTACTTAGACAATCATGAGGCTTGTTATAAAAGAAGAAAATATTCGTTGCCTTATTTTATACCCTTAATAACAGCATAGAAAAAGTATCTGGTGCCATCTCAACACCTTATAACCATATGATGCTAGGATAATGGCAAAAAAAATGATTAAGCCCATAATCTCATGTAAAAAGTTTACATGTCATTATGTGCATGCACTCAATGGATGATAAACATCATCAGTACACTACCCATAAATATTGGCCATAGGTCATGAGAACAGTGTTGCTGAGGTTTTAAGCTTCAGGGTGACCAAATTAACCATATGCCAACTAATTTACATGCAAAACTTATGCAACCAAACAGTATATAGACTTGTGTCACTTTTCCCCTATAAGCTCTAAAAGGGATCCAGTGAGGTTAAACTTCAGGCTGAACGTTGGATACAATAGCCCAAATCACACAAGATTAAAACCATTTGTACTTTAAACAACCTCTTTTTCATTTGCATGAATGAAGAGAGGTCAACATTAGCAACAGATTAATTGCCAGACACTGATGCCAGCCAGGTGCCCTCAGGCTAACTACCAAGGCTAAAAAGTGCCAGAATCTTCATCACAGTGGTAATAATCATGCCAAAATAATAACTGGTAGAAAACATAGACTTAACCTGAAATGCATTTGCTGCTGATTTCACCAACATTTCAGGAACAAAGAATAAACATGTTAGCCATGCCCATGAAAGAAGTTTCCTAAGACCAAAGGCAATATGCAGTTAGATAAGGAATAGGCTACATGCTCATAGAACAGAATAAAGAAAAGAACAACCCAAAAGCTCAAGGTTATACCACTCCAAATCATGCCATATAGCAACAAATGTGAATATAACCCATATGTTGAGTAGCTTTCTCCGAGATCCACCAAGAGGAATATACATGTACCTAAAAATTGCTATCATTTTGTAAGCCAACATGTCAGATATAAAAATGCAGAAAAGAGAACCAAAGAAAAAGTATCCAGAAATGAAAACCTCACAATCCACTTGTTGAAGGACGCATGCCAACTTTTCCAAAAACTTTCCAAGTTGTGGCAATTATTGACACACTTTGGCATGTTTTCAGGGGCCTCAATGCCAGCTATCTACAATTATAAAGTGTAAATGAATTTCTTCATACGAGTACAGATATTAATGCTAAATATTGTGGCACAAGGTATAACCGAATGGTGGACAGGTGTGATCCAAGGATTAAACCATCAAAGAAGGAAATCAACAAGGCTGCATGTAAGGGAAAATATATGCTACAGAAAACACACATTCTTTAAGTGAACATACCAGTGACCAAAACCGAAAATAGCGCCAGATAAGGAAAAACTTTAACCACATGAAGTTTATGACCTGTCGCAGCATGTGGACAGTGTTAGACTTAATTTTAGTACTTCATGCATTTACACTAAGAAAACTTGGGATCAACAAGATAAATAGCAACTTATGCCAATATGACCTCTGTTCTTAACAACTTTTATGCATGGTGTTTGCTAGCTTCATTAGCATCTTTATTTTCAACCACACATCTCTTCTCAGTATTGATTTTAAGAATGAGATTTTTTTCTTAACATTGGGTGCTTCCAGATCAATGTGGAATCAAGGTATCTGACCACCCTATATGAGCTATTTCCACCCAGACAAGTCCAAATGGTACCAATTACACAGATAGAGAATGAGGGCAACATTTTATAAAGGGTAATATTGATTCGAGCACTTCTTTCTGTGTTAGGGAAAGAGGGCAAGGGCTGGAGTAGTTCTGTTCACATATAATACTAGAGCTTAAGGCTCTGTAATTTTTTAACTAATGAACATGTACCCCATCATACAATCAATGCGAAAAATCCTGACTTTGTATCATATGAAAAATATCCTGTTAATAAAAAAAGAATAAAAGAAATTTATCTTAAAGTTTGCCAAGAAAGATTTAGACTTATAACACCTTACCCCATATCCAATGATGAATATGTCCATAGGAGATAACATTTTCCATGAACCACTGGTCATTGTGAAAAAAATTTAGTTACCATACAATAAGACTGCCTCTAAAGATTTCCTAAATCAAAATGCAAGCTTGAACTTTGAGTTCCAAGAGAGTCACCTGACAGCAAAGGCATTAAAATAAAACAAATGAGTCATTAGTTCCATAAGAGACAGACCAAATACCCAACGTAGCCCGTACCAAGTCACCTCTTTGACTGAGTAATGATTTTGTGGCACATCTAACTGCAAAAATTAGTAGCAAGGGAACCTAATGATATTATACCACATGTCAATGATAACTAGAAGTATGTTTGAATGGAAATATATGCAGTCCGAAATACAAAAATATGTACCTATTAAATTGGGAAACTTTGCAACTATTTCATGAGAAAGGTGACTAAACTAAGAATAAAAGGTAAAAGTTCCGTGTTTGGGAAAAATAAATTTGAGAGGTGGATTTGGATTTAGTTTATTATAAAAATCATGAGGGAAGAATGCAAGCATTATGTAAAACTAGTGAAGATTAGAAAAACCTATTAATTTGGAAAAGAATAATAAGATAAATTTAAAATTCCCTTATTTAGTTTAGGTATTTCGATTCTATCCTTGAGTAGCAATCCAACAAATCTATAAATTTGGAAATAATCATGAAAGCCATGCTTTAACACAAATTATGTTAAGTTGGAAAACTAAACCCTTTCTTTCAAATTCAAGTGACCAAATGGAAACTAGGAGAATTTTACAATGAAAGGTATCTAAAGTCTAACACTCTCATTATTAATGAGAAATTCTGTGTGTGTGTGTGCGTGCGTGTGTGTGTGTGTGTGTGTGTGTGTGTGTATAGATAGATAGAGAGAGAGAGAGAGAGAGAGAGAGAGAGAGAGAGAGAGAGAGAGAGAGAGAAGAAGAAGAACAAGAAGAACAAGAAGCAATAGTATCCATCATGAAAGTGACAAACCTGGGAGGCAAATGCATTAAAACTTATGATTGGGCCTGAAATGTAAAAAGGTGCATACACCAGATAACTAAGGTATATAGTAAAGGTAAAATTGCTGGTATGGACATTTCTCTCCTGCACGACAAATACATTTATAAGAAAATAAAGTTATACCTTCAAGCAATAGCAACAAGAAGATGGCCTTCGATTTAATTAGCAACTAACCTGTAGAATTTGATAACAAATTTTTCCTGATTTACAAACATGGCATCTTTGGATATGCTTCTGCAATTACCAAAACAGGAAATCATCTGACAACTTGATTCTAATTGGACAAAATATACAGATCTGAGTTTTCACACATGTATAGAAAAACTCTCAAGCAAACATGCCATGTATAAACCTAGAAACCAGAAAAGTTTCTAAGAAAAATGGAGACATAGAGAGTTATTTTTGATGGATAGATCTGTAATGCTGGATATCTTAATATTAGTGGGAAGGTTTGGTACAAGTATGCCAGATATCTTTGTGACAAGTATGTGAAGTTTGGTACACCCGAGCATTTGGCTCATTGGTTGGTGCAAAATCCCCCTGCCTAAAGAACAAGGTTCGAATCCGCGCCCCCCCCCCCCCTATGTGAAGTTTGGTAACATGTAAACAGTACACACCTGAAACCAGAGTTTTGACAGTAGATTAACTTATTTGTAAAAAGACATAATGATGATGCTGTACTTAATCATAGCTGCACCAAGTTTAAAGGATGCCCCAGAAATGCAGAACGGAAGCAAAGAATGGCTTATTTCCTTTTACAAGACAGACAGGTTCTGAAGGACAAAGCTACAATTCCTAGACTACTTACGATATAATTGTCCACTGTTCAGCGACTTTTTATGTCATTTGCCTAACAGATAGGGTAACAGACCTAATAGTCAAATTGATATAAATTAGACAGAAACCAAGGGATCATGCATAGTGGAGATACAAGAAGTGGCAGCAGAAGGGAAGGGGGGGGGGGGGGGGGGGGGGGGGCGGGGGGGCGCGCAGAGTTAGAGGGAGAGAAAGAGAGGAAACTACCTCTTGATCAAAACGACAATCTTGATGTGCCCAATGGTAATCATAGCCAAAGCTTATCATGCGCAAAACAACTTCAAACAAATAAATCAAAATAAATACTAGTAAAATGTACCATATGATGGTATGTAAAATGTCACATGCCATCTTAAGACTCAGGGAGCTAGTTAATGAACATCACTCATCGATTTAGGTAGGAAGAACATTCTTCTTTGAGAACCTTAAATAATTTTGTTATAAACAGTAATCTTTTACTTAGAATTCTCATTATTGGAATCAGAACAGACTGCTAAAGCGTAAATTGCCTTTTTATACATGTCTTGTCAAGTTGACCTTTGTTTGTAAAAACACAATCTGCACTAAGGAGGTTCAGCATAAGCATTTGTCCTTTAGAGGAGAGTTTCAAACATCAAAGGTATTTATTTGTGAGGCCTTAAATTCTAGTGAATGCTGTTACCACTGACAAGCAATTCATGATATTTTATAACCAATTTATGGAATAGAACTTACGAGTTAATATTAATGGTCCACCCAAAGAACATACGTTCAATCCAAGAGCAATAGCAGCATGCCAGACATGGACCATTCCAGGCACAAAGGCTTACTAACTTCCTGGTTGATCTGTACACCATTTACTAAACTCATCTAAAATAAATAAAAGCGATCTGTTGTTAAGAAAGAAAACAAAACCAATCCTATGCTTTTTCTGCTATTGGGTCACAATGTCAGCATGCTAATCAACTAATGTTCTAGGCTTGCTAACAGGAACGTTGTATCATTTCTTTTGTGCATCTATTAAGAGCATCTACTAAGATTACATTACATTCACTGAATTCCAATATCAATAAAATGTAAACGCCAGAATGTACCAAAGTTAAAGCAAATGTGCCATCTAAATGTGCCCCGAAAATTGTCCAAATATGCCCAGCGTTGCCTGCACGACACAAAAAAAAGACAATTATAGTAAGCAAGATTAGCATACCAACTAAGCAAAAATCAAGTAGCTTAGACTACTCACCCAAACTTGGTGAACGAATATCCTTGATAAACACGGTTGCAAAAAAGAAAAAATAGGTTGAAAGTCCAAAGTACAAGTGGGAAGTACTTTGCCTTTGCAAATATCTGTGGAAACAGAAATCTAGTAAGGGCATTAAATTAGATGCATTTGCAGGCAATAATGATGATGGAAAGATGCAAAAACAAACTAGAATTTAGAGAAGAAAAATGAATTAGAAAGGAAAGAGTTGGAGGAAATGAACCTTTACTAGAAGAAAGTTTGCTGAAGCAATCAAAAGGATAAAGACGACGCTGCAAAAAGAATGGGGAAAAAGGGTTAACGTTACCGCAGCAATAAAAGAAGAAGACAAGTTTTAGTGATGAGTAAAATAAAGGGAACCGACCAAGCTCCATGAAGATAAGAAAGGTAAATGAGAGAAAGGAAAAGCCAAACAATGGACATCCCTCTGGCTCTGAAATGGAAACATTGTCTTGAGATATTAGCGAGCATAGTAAAGACTCCAAAGACAAGGGTAAGAAGGGGTAAATTTGCGCGGAAATTTCTCCATTGGGCATCAGAGACATCCTACATAGAAGAAGACAAAAGTGAGCTTTGGTCTAATGACTGAAACAATAGAAATCAATCATGAACTCGACATTGAAACAAGAGGTAAAAGGCGAGAACTTGGGAATGCAAAATTGGATCTTTATCATTGGCAGGGAAATCCCAAAATGCAGTAAAGGAAGAGCACCGATGATAGTAAACATTACATACATTGAGGCGAGGAGGGAAAAGCCATCCGCTACGCAAACCGTACAGTTTGGGGAAATGATCTGCAGCAAACAAAGCAAATTGGATTTACATAATACAGTAGTATATGAAAAACAAAAAAAAAAAGCAAAAAAGAATCAAAATTGAGAAAGAAGTACGTCGAGAAAGGTGAAGAGAACGACGGATGCAAAAGGCGTAGAAGCCAATTGCATAAAGTATTAGAAGGAACAGCTCCACTTTGTTCTGCTTCTGTTTTAATTTACCCTTACTATTATTACTGTTATTATTCATATTCACTGAAGAAGAAGAAGATGAACGACGGCTGGATATTCCCGCGAAGTTGGAGCGGTTCGTTTCCTTTTTTTTTTTTTGGAGAAAAAGAAGATTCAGATCTGCGTTTCTAAAGATGATGCTCCCTGAAGATTTCTAAAGATGAGAGGCCCCTCCCTCAGTCCCAAAGAGCCTCGTCACCGCGTTTCTGCTTCCGCGTCGGTTCCTCTCTCTTTCGTCCTTTTTCTCGTTTCATCACCCAAGTTTCTAGTTGCTGCTTTCATTTGAGAACCTGAAATTTTTTAGTAAAAAAGTTGACCATAGTCAGCTAGTTGATTGAGCTTTTAAGCACCGTTGTTTGTTTGACGAGAAAATGCAGCGAGATCTGCTTGAATTTGGCTATGATTTGTCTGTGTAACTTTTTGTTGCCTTCGATTTGCGTCATATTAATTGCTCTAGTTAAATTGTAATTATTTGAAGAAAATTTCCTAGTACGGTAGGTATTTGCGTCATATTAATTGCTCTAGTTAAATTGCTCAAAGCATACATTGAGTTCCATCCAATGGTTTTTGGAAAATATATGTCAGTTTTGAACTTGTTTCAATATTCAATAAATTTTGTAAAATGCATAGCTATTTCATTGCTTTTGTATGGATTTTTTGCTAGAGTTCCTCCCCATATATATTATTGCAAAAGCAATCGATGCCTGCTTGGCAATAAGTTTTTTTTTTTTTTTTTTTATAGAAAAAAACTCTTATCATCCATCCAAACCAACATTGCCATCATTAACAAAATTCAATCATCAATTTATCAATACTATGTCTTTCCTTTTTCCTTTTTCAGTTAACTGAAAATTTCATTCATCTACAGCAAATTTATTATTTTATTAAATGAATATAAAAATATTTTCAGGATCACATTGTTAATAACAGAAACATAACTATGTAGGTGGGTCGCAATGCGCTGGCAGTTAGTTTCAGATTTGTCAGACCCGGTTGGGCCCAGCGCGAACCCGTTGAGGCCCATCAGTAACCGACACCGTTTTGAGAAACACACAGTGAAACTCTTTCCATTTTGGTTGTGGTGTTCGAGCTTCCTTCCTTCTTTCTGTTTTCTCTCGATATTGCTTTGACAGTTCACTTTTTGGGAGCACCAAAAGCTTAAAAATATCGACAAATTCTTCATAAACGTAAAGGATGGATTTATTAGTTTCAGCTTGGGATTTTAAACACTTTGCAGTCCCAATATCAGCTCTACTACCCTCAACCACCGCCATAACTTGTCGTTGTAGCTTTTACAAGCCACCGGGCTCAGCTCACAAGTTTATGTTCCCGTTTTGGACATACCCTTTTGCTAGAATCCCTAACAAGTCCCCTTCTTCAATTGCAATCCACGCCAGGAAGAAGAACTCCAAGTCCGAGCCACTTTTGAAACCAACCATTGTTGAAGAAGTTTCTATGGACGACGAAGATGGGGAAGAAGAGCAGATTCTTTTTGATGACTCCGAAGATGGTAACTTTTATGAATAGTGAATGCCCATTTGCTCTGTGTGTGTGTGTGTTTTCAAATTTTATTTTAGCTTCATGCGAGCTGCTCAAGCCTATTCAAATTTTTTGGTCTTTGCTTTTTAATCTTTAAAAGGTATTTAAAAATGCTTTGTATGAATATCTATTATAAGTAAATACAGTCATTGATATATTTAATCGAGCTAAATTGAGTTGACACTCAAGCAGCTTGCTTTCTTTCTTGAGTTGAGCTGGAGTTTGGTAATTAAAACTCTGTCAAGCTTGAGTCAAGTTTTTCTGCATCGAGTTTATGCTCAATCTGGAGAAGGAGCTTTATATTGTATAGACTTGAGTTAGGTTGATTATACCCCTTGTCTTACTATTTACTAAAAGTTTCAATGAGCTAACATTCACCTAATTCCTTCTTTACAATTTTAAAATATTTCTCGTTTCTTGACTGAATTTCTAATGAATAAATGGATTTCTTGACTGTATAGATGAATCATTGATAGACAATGATGATGATTATTTTGAAGAAGGGTACCTAGACAATGAAACTGAACTTTATGTAAGTTTTACTTGCAAGAGTTGTGGGCAACATTCATGTATTCGTTGGGCAAAGCTGACACAATTTACTAAAATCGTAAGTATATATTTTGTGAAGGTTGGGGATGGAGCGGGGGGAGGAGGCATTTCTCTTGCTGGAACATGGTGGGACAAAGAAGCATTAGCATTAGCTCAGGATGTATGTCTATCCTTCAATGATGATTTGGGGATATATGCCTTCAAAACACTGTCAAATTCCTCCATTCGAGTCCGCATTGAAAGACTTACGAATAAGTAAGCGTTTATTCACACATTTTTTTTAATGAGAAATGCTGGTAAAATCTCCATTCTCAATTAATAATGCAGATGATAATTTCTTAAAATACAATTGCAACTCATTTTTAATTGCTTTCTTTGGCAAAAATCAACAAATTGGATATCATAGGTTTGATTTTGAATGGATACACATAAATTTAATGGGATATTCTTGTACATTTCCCATTTTAAATTCATATCATCTCATTGAAAGTGGAAGCTATACTTTATTGGTTAATGTAAGACTTGAGGTTGAAAGAGCACTTCAGCTTCAACTAAGAAAATTTCCATATTGATGGAACTTTCAGTTATAACAGCTATCATATTTGCTTTCTGTTTCCCTCTGAATGAAATGTCTTATTTTCCTGTATGCCATCCTAAAAGTTTACTAGCAACATATAGTTGAAAATACCATTTGAATTGTAGATAGCTTTCATTGGGTGGTCTCTTCCTCTTAGCATGCTAAGAGTGGTGCTAGCATGTGAAGTCAAAGACTTTGTGATGGTCTATTCTTTAGAAGTGTAACTTCAAAGTCTTTTCTGGACTGTAAGTCACTCATTGTTAAAAAATCTGTTAATCATGAAGTCACTTTATTATGATTATCTTTTCCTATCTTTTGTATGACTTAATTGTTATGGTCAGCTCTTTTTATAGTTCATTTTCTTCCAAAAATGGTAAACTATCTGCCAAAGGAAAAAGAATGCCTCTGTGACTCTAATTTGTAATGATCTGTAAAAGGTCTGGTTCCCCCAGTATGGAAGATGTTGAAGCTTTTTCTGTAAGCTATAGAGCAAGATTGGATGAAGCTGAGCTTGCTAGATCTGTACCTGAGAATATAACATTGGAGGTAATGACGTTTTCTAATCACTGTAAGCTGTTTTCTGTTATTTCTTCACATGATTGTGGTCAAAGAGAAGTGCCTTTCCGAATGGGCAAACCTACTTAAAGGTTCTATCTAACGACAAAGCAGGCTTTTTGCCTTGGGTTAATTACACTAGATGTTGCACTGGCCATGTACCCTAATCTTAGGAGCTGCAGTCAGTAGATCTGCCACAATCTGTGGGTGACTAATGCCGTAAAGCTGAAATTTGTATTCTGTTTTACATATCAGTATTATAATCTTTTTAGCTTTCGGATCTTAAACTGTTTGGTACTTGCAGGTGTCATCTCCTGGTGTTGAAAGAGTAGTCCGGATACCACAAGATCTAGACCGGTACAAGGATCGCGCTATGTATGTGAAATATGTGACTGTAGCTGAAAGTGGTTCTCTCTCAGAAGGTGATGGTGTTTTCAGACTTGTCACGTTTGACATGGAAACAAAATGTTGCACCTGGGGTTTGGCAGATGTGAGAATAAATAGAGAAAAGGCAGGGAAAGGAAGACCACTTAGCAAAAAGCAGAGGGAGTGGCGTTTGGAAACTACTTTCGATTCTTTACGTTTAGTCCGATTGTATTCTGAAATATGAATATTATCGTTTTTTCTATTTTGTCTTTTTCCCCCTTCCGCAGCCCGCATAGTGAAATAGCTAGTTGATATTTATGTTAACATGATTATCCAGCATTTGATAATTACTTATCTGAAATATAATTCGTCTTCAAATCTGGGTTGTAAACATATGTCGCATCACTGTATATAACTTGATAATTTCTGTTTAAGTTGTTTTATAATTTGTTTGTTTACACATTTGGAGTGGGAAATGAAAGGAGACAAACAAATATAAATGCTTAGGTAGTAGTTTAGTTGGGAATTTTGCAAGATGCTAGTAGGCTGTATAATGGAGATAAGTTTTAATCTCCTGAGCTTGGAACTCTTCACCTCCTATTCCAAGGCTTAAAACAATAAACAAAGGCCGTGGGCTAGTACTGTCACTCTGGTACACAATAAAGAACAGACCAAATTTTACTATTTTTTTTAATTCTATTCATTAGGGTCTTTCTAATTCATTGAATGTCTTTAAATTGCAATAGCCTTTTGGATTTGAGCTGCTCAGAAATAACATGATGCAAGATGTGGCCAGCCCTTAGAAAGTTTGCAGGTTTAATTCAAACTCGAGGTTCTGACTCCACAAGTAAGATTTCTGACATGTGCTTTTCCTAATGGCCTGCACATTTCCATGCGGTAGCCATAGATTTTATCCTGATTTTATGATCCCCTGTTTACATTCCCGGAGACCCTTGATCTTCATCATAAGTTTCATGGCTTGATGACGATGTATTCCTTTTAATGCTTTGTAGTGTTAGTAGTAGTTGACATATACATTCGTTATGGGGCATTTGATTTCAGAGTACATCCAATAACATAATTGCTCAGATGGGATGGACAAAGTTTAGTAGCCAATCTTAAAGTTATATGTCATCCTTTTCAGTAACTCAAACTATTTCCTATTTAATTTTTGAGAGTAAGTTAGGTTCAATTTTATAGATTTCTGCTAGCCTGAGGTAGGGCCTCACTTTATGAACTTAAATATGATCAACTTGCCTTTCCATCATTTCGTTCTTTTACCATTTAGGTGTGATATTGGTCAGACCATTTTGGCAACAAAGGTAAAAATTCAAGTCATACGCCATCATTTAATCTTTCTCTAATCATTACCTAAAGCACTGTCATTTTTTTTTTCAATTCTTGTTATCTTTCCAAGGCTTGAAAGGTTCTTGCTTTACTTTAATGTGGATGTGATATTTGTTTCATTACTGTTGGAAGAAGAATAGGGCAAAATTTGAGTCCTTCATTGTTATATCATTTACTATTTACCACAAGAACTAGAGCGGTTTGAGGATCAGCCTATGTGCGCGAAATATGTGACTGGTAGCTGAATGAAAGTGATTCACTCTCAGAAGGTGATGGCGTTCAGGTTATCTCTTCTGACGTGGAAGCAAAAATATTGTGCCTGGATTAGCAGATATGAGAATAAATGGAGGAAACCAGAAAAATAATGAATGCATAACAAACAGCACAGAGAAGGGTGTTTGTAAAACTACCTTTGAGTCCTTACGTTTGGTCCAATTAGATATTGAAATATGAATATTGATCCTCCCTCCCTTTCTATCTTTTCATTTTTTCTTCCATTGTCTTTTTGCAAAGGTAGTGTAACATCCCCGATTTTTTATGTTAAACACGTATGGGAAACCAAATCAAATGATAGGCTAATTTAAAATTTATGGATATGGACATTGGCTTATTTTGAGGCCTTGATAATGTGCGTGTATGTTTGGCACCTAAATGATACAATGCATTGTTTGGCACTTAGATGAATATAACATGTAAACAAATTATGCTAATGTGATTGATGTACTATGAAACATGGAGCATGATTGAGAATTTGAAGCTATGCGATGAACATATGTCTTGATTATGAGCAAAGTATAATGAAATAAGATGTTTATCAAAAGGAAAATGTATTGAGAATTTAGAAGAATGAGTTTGAAGGGTTAGATTTATGAAGAATTGAAGTCTAGGTATGATCTATTGATAGATGTTTATGGTCTATCGATAGATGAAAGATGGAAGCTAAAATAGTAAGAATTGAAGAACTACTATCGATAGATTCCTAGTAACTATCGATAGATGTCCACTTCGAAGGAAGGAAAGGCAGCTGAAAGATATCTATCGATAGATTCTTAGTATCTATTGATAGATAGTCACCCGAGAATGACTTGTAAGCAATAAGAGTATGATCTATCAGTAGATCTATAGAGACTCTCGATAGATTTTCACTTGGAAGCAATGGAAAAGTGTATGGTGCACCACCTATTGATAGACTCAAAAAATCAATCAACAAATGGAAGGCAAAACGAAAGGGAAAATGGGACACATCTATCGATAGATGCATGAAAACTTGTCAAAATAAAAGAACTTGGGTAGTCCACCCATTTCAAAACAAAGTCAAAAACACTTCCCACTTGCTGTTTTACAAACTTACGCTTTCAATTGGAATTTTGTGAGACCTTGTGTGAGACTTTGTCAAGTTCGTTAAAAGACGGTATTATACCAAGTGGTATAACTAAGTTAATTCGAGCCTCGAACTAGTTCCAATAGAAATTCTAAGATGAATTTGAAAATTCTAAAACCCACAGAATGATTTAAAATGGTGATTCGGAGTTCGAGATCCAATTTGGAGTCCATTGGGAATATTGACTGATTAGGGGCAAAATGGTCATTTTGCCACCGAAAGTTGAAATTTGGTTATCTAATGAAATTTTTGATCAAGATTAATCATTTGAAGTATAATATGAAGTTTGGAAGTGAAAAAAAAATATAATTTCGGTACTTTTTGGAGTATAGGGGCAAAATCATAATTTTATCACACTTGGAGCAAATCGGTAATTTTTCACCCCCAACACTTGTCAAATTAGTGGACTTTATTTGTGGTGAGAATGGATAAATATGAGAATTGTGTGGTTGAGAATTAAAGAATTAAAAGTTAAATATTTAAAAATTGAGCCAATAAGAAAATACCATGTGTCATGCCTTTAATATTTTATTATTTCTTTATAAAAAGGCATAAAAATCAGCCATAAACCCCATTCTCTCTCATCATATTTGGCCAAACTAGAAAAGAAGAGAAACCAAGGAGGAACAAACCCTAGGTGGGGGAAAATCAAAGAAAAAGTGTGGAAAAATCAAGGAAATTAGTGGAAAAAGGTAAGATTTATCAAATTAAGTGTAAGATCTATGTTTCCCATGCAGTTCTTTTCACTTTCTATGGTTGAGAAGCATGATTTCATAATGAATTCAATTTTGATCGAATGGGTTTAGTGAGAGAAATGATGTTGGAATTGTTTGATTTTGAGTTATGTTAGTGTTTAAAGATAGTTTAGCATGTTTAGAAGCAAAACAACAAGAAACGAATCCATTTCCCTCATAAACCTTCATTGGCCGAATCTTCCTTTATGTGTGTGGGTGATGGATTGTTGTTATTTCAAGAGAAATGGCATAGAAAATGATGAATTATGGTGAGAAAATGGAATAGAGAAATTTTAGTGATAGTGCACTATAACGGTTGAATTTTTCCATGAAGAAATGGAAGGGCTTTGATGCTGAAATTGGTGTTATTTGAATGGTGTTTGGTAAATTGAAGTATTAGAAAAGAAATGGAGCAAATTGGAATTAAATTGGACGAGTTAGCAATTTAATCGAGTAATAGGCCGAATTAAGTCAACACCGCATTTAAGCAGTTAATTGAGCATTTCCTTGCATTCATATAGAAATTAGGTTAATTTTATACCTAATTAGCACAATCGTAGTGATTTATTGATTGTGCAATTTGTCAAGGTGGTGAGTCTTCTGATAAAGGTAAGAAAATCGCACTCGAGGATTAGTAGTCGAAGCGTCCGAATTCGACTTCTGAAAATAGTGAGTGAATTTGCATTTCAAAATGGTTTTGGGAAATATGAACGTATTTGAATAAAATGCTTGAATGATTTTATTCAATCTTCTTTAAAAAGAACGGGTACCATGAGAACAAGCTTTTCGTGAAATATTATTTTCACTGATGTGAGATTTGATTATGCTGAATTATGCTCATCTATATGATGCTTACTCGTATTGTTAAGAAATTATGTGAATTTGGTATAATCGTGCACGTGTGGAAAGGGTAATGCACATGCCTGTAATGGTGTGCAAAGAGGGATGCTGAGTGATACCCCTCATCAAGTAATTCTCCGCCCGGGAACTTAGAAGGGATGCTGAGTGATACCTCTTGCCAAGTGCTCTGATAAGTACTTCCCCACCAAGAGTTTGGAAGAGACGCTGAGTGATACCCCTTGCCGAGTGCTTTGATGGGTATCTTTTTTTGCATGTGAATTGTATGTAATTGCACATGATTTTATCTATACATATGCGTGATATAATGTGCATAATGATAAATATGATTTGTATGGTATGTGAAACCCTTATTTGGCGACGGTTTGTGATAAACCGTCGATTTTGATATCTTGCTAGATTGATTGTATAAATTCAAGGTTTCTTTATCCTTGAATGTATAATTATTTCGAGATAAGTGGAAAAGGGCTTAAATATTAGCTAGGGAAAATTGTCTCATTTCTAAATCAGTGCATCATGGTTATCAAAATTTCTCGACTATTATTGTTTGTTCCCCTCTAATGTTCACTCACTGAGTTTCGTACTCACAGTTTTAAAAATTTCATGTTTTCAGATCAGGAGACTATTGGATCCTAGGTTAAGGAGTCCCGAAATTCGTCTCCTGGGTAGGTGCTCGACATTCAATAGATTTCCTTTTTTCCTTTAACTCCGTTGGAAGCCACGAGTCTTTTGTTTTGTGAAAAATGTGTATGCAATATAAATTGCTAAAATACATGTCTTGAATAGTACATGTATATTGTTGTTGGTAATGCCATCGTGGAATGGCTATTTTCATATTAGTTGAGAATGCGCATGGCCGCATTGGTTGACAAAGTGTTTGGTAAAACGAATAAAATAAGCTTGCTTGGGTTTGGTGAGCTACGCTCATTAGGCCCATGCGCCGGTCATGGCTCGAGAATTTGGGTCGTGACAAATTTGGAGGCTGTTTGGAGGAAATTTGAGCTTGGGAAAATGATATTGAGGTAAGATTAAAGCTTTTGACTGATTATTTTTGAAATTAAATGATTGAGAAATGAGAAATTTGATGTTTCAGTTTGGTGATTAATTGTGGTTGAAAGTTGTTTAGAAATGTATGCTGAAGTGAGCCAAAATCAACAACTAAGGTAAGGCTTAGATTATTTGTGACGAATTTATGAAAATTTTACATGGTTGATGTGAATGGTTAGAGATGATTTGAAAAGCTAGAGTTAATTTGAAAGCCAGAATTTGGCTTAGAGATAGTGAATAATTGCGTGAGTATTGATGAATACACAATTATTGAATGCTAGACTATAAATGGGAGCGAGAATTCTGCCAATTTGCTAAGTGGTGAGACTAATTGAGTTAGAGTTAAAGCACGATGAGTAACACGCATTGAATTGAGCTACGGGAGTGCCTGATTGTCAAGATGAGTGAGCTTTTGTGTTAAATGCATGTGATGCATCTCACATATTGATATGCGTTACTATGGTACATCGAATTGCTATGTTTAGGCCTAGATGAGCATGCCTAGACTAGTATATGAATTATGTATATCAACAATGTGAATATGCCATGTTATTGGGAAGCATTAATTGTTAGATACTTTGATGCATTGTGCCTATAAGAGAATGTCTAGGATAGTATACTAATAATTTGTGACAAATACTCGTGTATATTATGATGTGAGCTAGATGGTGGCAACGAGATTGAATATTTATTGGTCATAGATATGGATATATGTTGAATAATTGTGGAGAATCATTATTATGTTTTAACCGTTGAATATGAATACGTGAATAATGAGGCAAGGATGCCTAAGTATGTAACGTATTTACGTGTATGAGGCTAGAGAGCCAGATTTAAAGATGTGAGTTATGACTAATGAGTCATAGATCCATCAATGGCTGTGAGTGATTAAGTTTCGTTCAAGGGATAATTTTAGACGTTGATTTTAAATTGAGGATCGTGTTTTGTCTCCCCTTGTGACTATGTGTATGCTTGCAGGGACAAAGATAAGCAAGGGCAGTGGTTGTAATCCTGCCTGTGATTTCTGCTTGCAAAGTTGTGTTGCCATTCGTTAGGTAATTACTCTGGATGATGATAATGTTTATGTTACCATCCTTTGAGAGATTGCTCTAGATGATGATGATGTTAATGTTACCATCAATTAAGAGATTACTTCGGATGATGATGATATTATGCTATCATCTATTGGAAGATTACTCTAGATGATGATTATGTATATGACTGCCATATGTTGAGACTACTCCAAATAAGGTTTGATTTTCCGTCGATTGGCCACCATGCGTAATTTACTATGTTTGGGGGAAAAGCACTTGTAGTTGGTGAAATTTATTCGATAATGACTTACGGTAAACTTGGGATCTTAATATTTGGTTGGAAACAGAGTTGGCTTATTATCAAATATGAGTGTGCCGAAAAGATGAGATTATGGCAAGATAGAGTTGATGTGACTTGCATACAGGATGCTAGAATGATCCTTGCACTTACACCTTTAAAGATGTTTGATGAATAGCCATGTAGGCTTTATTTAATAAATGTGTCTCCTTTATTGTTATATCATGTGTTATATTATGCTACATTTAGCATCCCATTTCATTGAGTATTAGATGACTTACTCCGTTTGCGTAGCATGTGCAGATAAGTGACGCCATAGATTTCTATGTGGCTTAGCGTCATTGTTGGACGAACGAGATTTTGGTATTCGGTAGCTGCTCTCCCAACATGTCCACTCTGCAGAATCCAAG
Organism: Theobroma grandiflorum; assembly: GCA_036013995.1. NCBI lineage: Eukaryota > Viridiplantae > Streptophyta > Magnoliopsida > Malvales > Malvaceae > Theobroma > Theobroma grandiflorum. The sequence goes on from CP142126.1 coordinate 16,970,220, forward strand.
TCATGACATGCTTCCACACTTTGATCATGCAACTTAGAAAACTTGTATTTTGGATATTGTAGGCATTGAGTGCCATGTGTTGTTAAGTTAAGGCTTTTATGTACGAACTCGACTGATGGCTAATGTATGGCTTGTGAATATTGCGTATTTGATATATGTATGTGTCGAGAGGGCATTATGGTAAATTGATTTTTCTAAGATATAAATGAGTTATGGATTGCTTATGATACCATGGATTGAATATTAAACAGGTGAATCTTAAGGCTTTCTCGAATCTCACGGACATTGCCTGCCAGGCTCGTGCATGCCAGTCACGGTTCTTTGGTTTGGGATGTGACACATATAAGACTAAAAGTAGTAAGTGATATAGCATGTGTTAGATACTTATGTCTAAGGCCAGCTACCAGCATTTGGAAGTTACCATCTCTGGTAGATAATTTGTCTTCAAATGGCTGTAAAGATGTTGTAAGTGTATGATGTGACAAATTTTGTTAATTTGATGCATATTTTGGTTGTCTACACATTCAGAACTAGGAAAGTATATGTCATAAACTAAAAGAAGTGCATGGGTAGTATTCGAGCTTGGAATTTGGTATAATGTGGGAAGGCTGTTCGCTGAAGAAAGTTTTAAATCTCCTGAGCTTGGAAATTTTAGTTTCCTTGCCTATTTCAAATGTAAAAGGGCAAGGCTAATGCTGTTACCCATGTACATAATGAAGGACAATCAAAGTTGACAAATTTTTAGTTCTATTTGCTTATGTCTTTCTAATTCCCTGAATGGCTTTGACTTCTAATAGCATTTAGGTCTTTAATATTTCAGCAAACAACAGATTGCCTAGATGCAGGATGTAACCAGCTCTTGGAAAGTGTGCAGTTCATTATCTTGCATGGGGTCTGGTCATTTAATTGATGATTTGAACCTCTACTCAGTTCTTCAAAGTGGTGTTCTGATTCCACACGTAAGATTTCTAACATTCTGACTATTCTGATGGCCTGCTCTTCACCTCGAGGTTGCTCTGTGTTTTATTCTGATTTCATGGGCCTTTGTTTTTGTTGCCAGAGACCTTGATCTTTAATCATTTGTTGGATGACAATTTTGGTTTCTTTTGGTAGGTGAAGTTGACTTTATTGTGGGGAATTTAATAACTGAGCACATCGAATAACATGCTTGCTAAAATGTGATGAATGGTGCTTAAAAAGTAATTTTAAAACTTAAATGTCGTCCTTTCTTACTAACCTAACGTTATTCCTATTCAAAATTGGGGCGTACATTTTGTTCAAGTCTATAAGTTTTGATTACTAGTCTGCAATTGTTATGTACTAAAATATAATCAATTACTTACCTTTTGTCTCTTTTGTTTAGTCTTAAAAATTTTAGTATGATGTTGATTAGACCTGTGTGGGAAGAAAAGTAGAAAAATTCAAGCCCCACTCTGCCTTTGATCATTCTTGATACTGCCATTTCTAAGAGTTTTCTACCTTTTTCTATTTTTGTCCTTCTTTTGACGGCTTCAAAGGTGTTGCTTCAGTGAAAGGTGGGAGTGATGTTGGTTTGACTGTCTATGAGGAATACAAATATCCTAATCCTTACATCATTGGTAGGTCATTTAACTATTTTGGTTCTTTCTGTTATTACTATATTGCTTATTGTTACAAATCTTTTTGGAGGCACTTGAAAGGCTCTTGCTCTATCATCATTTCATGAAGTGAAAATACATTAGAGAGTTTTCCAGTGAATATGTGTTATATTTTGTGATTATAAAATCTAAGGGCTCAGATCCTTTCCCCCTTCCACTGCCTCCTCCTAAAAGTAAGCTTTTCCTAAAATTGTCAGTCATTTCTTGATGCATGCATTGATTTGAAATGAAGATGGTTCTAAACCTGCATTATGTACTATGCATAATCAGGTCAGTGACCTCCATTTTTCCAGCCTAGATTATTTTCATCACAAGTGAAATGAAAAGCTTCACAGGTTTTAAAAACCATCAAATCACTTGAGCTGATCGGGCATGTTGCAGAAATTGGGATAGGTTCGGGTGGTCTTAGGTTTCAGTTTGAATTGGGTTGAATTGTTGACTTTCCACGTGAACTTAGATCGGGTTGGGTTGCCTGGACTAAAGTTCACCATTTGTAATTTATTACAGGTGATTGTCAAAAAAATAATTCAGAGGTGGCAATCAGTTTCAATTTTAGGTTTGGTTTGAGTCATTTTGGGTTGATAGGGTTGAGGTCATTGTATTGCTTCAGATTAAGGACTTAATATACCTGCTTGGGTCAGGTTTGTCCTGGAGAGTTGTTTGGATGAGGTGGGTTTTGGCTACCTCTACCCAATTAGGACAGCAAAAAGTTAAGGAAATGGTAAAGCCTGTGCTTTATATCTCATACTCTGTTTGGTTTTTTGGGGAGAAAATGTGAAGTGGATGAGCTGAAGATGAATAGCAAGGGGCAAAGTGTTCTGAGAATTAATGATGCAAAGAAGGTTGGAAAGAAGAGGGAGCGGGACCGCAAACTTTTAGTAGTTGCTTGTAAAATCAGTAACTCTCTACTCGATAGTCATGCATTCTTTGCATCACTTTTTATTCACAAAGGAAAAAGGTTGTGTCGCCTGCGCCTTGATGACGATACAAGAATTTGTGGGTACTCTGTCTTCATATTCATTGTGCTCCAAGGTGCCCCACAAAGCTTCTTTTGCTTTTGTGGAGACCTCACCCAGCTCTCTCATCTTTGGAACTTTGCATGATTTGCGCATGCCCCATTGTGGATAAAGACAATTGAATTATTCAAATGGATGATTTCTGAAAGGATATGATCATTCCATGCTACATTGCAGCAGCATGCTGTTAATTTCAGCTTAGTATCATGGTGCTCATTCTGCTCTTAATGCCCTTGCATTGTGTTTGGTAGGAGGAACCAACCATTTCCGATTTTGGTAAAATGGAAATGGAAGGAGGGAAAGCAAAGGGACCTTTTCTCTTCCATAAGATCCAATTGTTGCATATGTTTGTTGCTGTTTATATCCACTTGGAGCTTCTTTCTGGAAGTCAAAAGCTTCATCATATATATATATATATATATATATATAGCAGGCCGTTGACGGTGGTAACCAATCAGAGCTTTCCTTGGATTCCTACATCCAGAAGAATTACGTCTTCATTGAAGGATGGTTGCTTTCCTTTGTCAAAGGTAGACGGACAGTGCGCTGTGTTGGATCCATGATTCCTATTGCCCGCCTGCCTGCTTCCATAAGTGTAACGTAATCCGCTCTATAGAATTTGAGGACGTTTCCTCTCTCGTGACTTTCTATGCTAAAAGCAGTATGACCCTAGCTTTTCTCAAATCTACCTGGACAGATTCCATTCAAATTCTCTGATCAATCATTGGCCCGTGCCCTACACTCTCTACAACTGCGAATGGAAACAAAATTTAACTCAACATGCACAGAGCGCTAAAAGTTAAGCCGAAATACAGACCTTCTCTTCCTTTGACTTATTGACTCGTACAAAAATACTTTAAGACTTTTTACCCCTTTTTTTTTTTTAATTTTTAAATTTTTTATCTGAATCTTTTTTATCCATTTTAGAAGATGCCAACTGGGATCTTTTTCAGAATATATTTATTTTATATGTCTAATATATAATCGTCTTTTATATTTAATTTATGAAAAATTAATTAAAAAATAGTGCATTACTTGAAAAAAATAGAAGAAAACTCTTTTAAGATAGTATTTTGACTATTTTAAGAGACTGTTTGACTTGATTTTTTTCTAACTTAAAAGTTATTATGAAACTCTTATGAAAAATAATAGTTTTTAAAATTAAACTAAAATTGTTTGGTAATTTTTTTTATAAATTATTTTTATATAAGTTATAATTTTAGTTAAAATTATTTTAGAGAGTATTTTTTTTAAAATGGTAACATTGTAATTATTTTTAATAGATAAAGATATTTTTGAAGCAAAAAAGAAATTTTCTTATATATTTAAAAAAAGAGTAGAAAAAACTCTTCACATGAGTTTTTTTTGAAACTTTTTTTTTAAAATTTTACTCTTTAAAAAAGTTATTTTTTTAAAAATTTTTTAAAATTTATGTTTGACCTGACTTTTACTTTTAAGAGGTAAATAAGTTGTAAAAAAGTCAAACCAAACAAGCACTTAACTCATGTATTATAAGCTTCATTATTAATCTTTTTGGCAGTTAATGTGGAGCGATAACTGTAACACTAATTACTGCATTAGAAAATGCTGTTCTAATAATAAGAAATAAAAGATAGTACTAGATTTTGCATGTTTTATTTTACTATTTCCCCATAGGGTACTGAAAGTAGTAGTAGCACTAAAAAGAGCCTAACTAACAGCTATTACATGGTAAACAAGGAAGAATCACAGCTTGACAGCAACTGCAGCTCTGAAGCATCCTGAATTCCAACGTCTATAAATCTCTTTATAGCGAGTTCCAGTATAGGATGCAAATCGGATCTCTTTTCAACTAAATAAAATATATATTAATCATATTGTAGGCTACCTTTTTGTTAAAGCAAGCCCAGAATTCACGTGCTAGCTGTAAGTATATGTAACAGAATTTTAATTTTTAGTATATTTTTTCGGGATAAAGATATGCTTATGTTATCATTATCATCGTTGTAATATATTTCTTGGTTCTCTTTCGTGACTTTTATTATCTTTGGTTCTTTTTGGGTGTTTTGCTTTTGTTGGGTTTATAAATACTATACAGTGTTCTGAGGTGTAATTCTGCTGTGTGAGGATAAAGGGCGTTTTTGAGATGGGTAGGTGGAACAAGTTTGGTTGGTTGTTGTTGAGTATCGCATTGCTGGGGTGGGTGGTGTTGGGAGTGAAAGGGTATCCTGCTGAGGATCTGGTTGTGAACCTGCCTGGTCAACCCCAAGTTTGGTTTAAGCAGTATGCTGGGTATGTTGATGTGGATGTAAAGGCTGGGAGGAGCTTGTTTTATTACTTTGTTGAAGCTGATAAGGACCCTGACAAGAAGTCCCTCACCCTTTGGCTCAATGGAGGTTAGTTTATTACTTAATTTGCTCTTCTTCAACTTGAATCTCTCTTCATTTTTAAAATTTTTGTTGTTTCTCGAGTGAATTATGAGTTTAAATGTGAAACCATGTTGCACGGTTGTCTGTTGATGAGTACTTTCCATCTTTCTGCTTACACATACTTCTAATTCTAACTGTTTTTGTTTGCTGTAGATATTTTGTTGGTCTTTCTATTTACTTTCTCTTTCTAAACGTGTTGAAGATTCTTTTTCTTTTTTCTCCTTTGTGAAAGAGTTAGGACATTTTCTCCCCCTTGTTGTACTTGATTCTCTTTAACAATGCTTTGGTATCATTGTTTTATTTCCCAAAAAGAGTAACTTTAGACATTGCCTTGGGATAGAAATGGACTGCATGATGGATAAACTGTGACTGGAATGCACTAAAAAGAATTAGGACAGAATTTGGTGTTGCGCCAGATGATTGCTGATAAATTGAACTAGGGGATAAAAACGTTTGCAAACTTAAAACAGCCACTCTGCCCCTATACCATGTCAGGCTTTATTTATTTATTAATTTTTCTGCTAATATATTTCTGATTCATCTATTATATTGTTGTTTGCTTCCATGAGATTAGTGAACTGTCATACCATTACCGAACACCCCCCTCCCCCTCCACAAAAAAAAAAAAAAAAAAAAAAAGTGCTAGCAGCCTGCTAAATTTCTCCGAGGATGTTGAGGCTCAGAAATCATTCAACATTATAGATTCAGTCGTATTCCTTCTAAACCATTAAAAGTGGTTTGATTAGGGAAAGTCCTTGTTTTAGATTCAAAATTATTTCAAATGTATTGAGAGAGATTGCTCTTATGTTGTCCTTTTGTGAATAGAGATAATTCTGTTTATGTACTTATCCTCAAATACCATTTCAGGGCCAGGATGTTCCTCCATCGGTGGGGGTGCTTTTACAGAATTGGGTCCATTTTATCCTACAGGTGATGGCCGAGGTCTTCGAAGAAATTCCATGTCGTGGAATAGAGGTAGAAAATTTGTTTATGGGATTTAAATGGAGTGTACTTCAGTTTTTGATTATTAAAAAAATTCAAATTTAGACTTATATGTGTTCTTTCTTTCTTTCTTTCTTCTTTTCTCCCTCCTTTTCTTTTCTTAATAGCATCAAATCTCCTGTTTGTTGAGTCCCCTGCTGGCGTAGGGTGGTCATACTCAAATACTTCTTCAGATTATATTTGCGGGGATGCTTCCACTGGTAATGCAACTAGATACAAACCAAATAATTTTCTCTTCAACTGATGTTAGGATAAGTTCTGGCAGCAAACTTTATCGATATTAATTGAAGTTCATTGTTTTGGTGAAAATTGTTCTGACTCAGTCTCTTGTTCTTGGCAGCCAAGGATATGCATATCTTCATGATGAACTGGTATGAGAAGTTCCCAGAATTCAAGTCCAGAGAATTGTTTCTTACAGGAGAAAGTTATGCAGGTTTGCCATTGCAATGAAGTTTCAATTCTAGTTTTGTTTTAATTATTGAGACAAAACTTTGTTCAAATGCAAAACTTTGTCTGTTTTGAGATTTTATATAAGTGCTTATAAAAATAAAAAATAAGAGGAATCAGTTATATCATATTAGAAGCATCTCCTTTCTACCAATCCCTAATCCTTCCTTAGGCAATTTCAGTTAGCATCACAGTTTTCAACAAAATCTGTCGCTTTGTTTCTTCCCAAGAGAAATGTTTCTCACAGAAGCACTTTGGGAGGTGCCGGTCTAAACTGCATGTTTGTACTTGGCAAACCGGTTGCAATAACAAAATTTTATGCCCTACCTAGTCTTTTATCATATCATATCAAACTTGAATGTTTGCTTATGTAAGTAAAGATTTCTTTATCTTTGAAAGATAAACAGAATTTATCTTCTATGATTTGGTACAAAGTGTAAATAGTGTAGTATTTCGGGCAGTTATCAGGACAATTTGAACCACACCATTTACTTTTGCTTCTTTTACCTTAATTTATAAGTTTTACGGTTTTATTACATGGCCTAAATGTTGTTATACAGGGCATTACATACCACAGTTGGCTGATGTTCTACTGGATCATAATGCACATTCAACTGGCTTTAAGTTTAACATCAAAGGAGTTGCTGTAAGAAAACTTACTCCGCATTACTTACTCATGTTCTTTGATAATATACAAAATGAAAAACAGTGAAAACCTGATGATTTTTTTAACATTTTAACTTTGCGATCTTATGATTTAGATTGGGAATCCTCTCCTCAGACTTGATCGGGATGTTCCAGCAGCGTATGAATTCTTTTGGTCACATGGGATGATTTCTGATGAAATTGGCCTAACCATCATGAGTGAATGTGATTTTGATGACTATGTCTTTGAGAATCCGCATAATGTATCCCCGTCGTGCAGCCAGGCCATAGCTGAAGCAAATGGCATTGTTGGTGATTATATAAACAGTTATGATGTTCTCCTAGATCTTTGTTATCCATCTATTGTAGAACAAGAGTTGCGATTGCGGAAGATGGTATATTTTTCTATTCCCTTAATTTGCTTTCCTTTTATTTGCCCAACCTTGTGTTTCTCTTGTTTTTCACCTTAGCAGTGATTCATTTTCCTCGTGTATGCAGGCCACTAAGATAAGTCTTGGCGTTGATGTGTGTATGACCTATGAAAGGCGTTTCTACCTTAACCTCCCTGAGGTTCAGATGGCACTTCATGCGAATCGCACTAAATTACCTTATCCTTGGAGTATGTGCAGTGGGTAAGCAAATTCATCAGTCTCTTTATCTTTTGAAATAGTGAACTGCAAGGGGGAAAGTTACAACACACCGAGTCTTAAAATGCATCTCTTGTCAGTTCTTTCCTTTTCATGTCTCCAAAAGCTCAGGTGGTACCTACTTCCTCTAAAAGTTGCTGTCGACCAATAATTTTGAAACTTTCTATTTTTGGGATTATTGGTTGGGGTAAAGTTTTTTCCTGTAAAAATCAGCTATAGAAGTTGACTTTGTTTTTTGCTTAGGTTGATTTTTGCCAAGCTATGAATGCAATAATACAAGGTTTAACTGACGTTTGTTGCTTTCTGCACTGGACAGTCAAATAGATTACAGTGATACCGATGGCAACATCGACATCCTTCCCATTCTCAAAAAGATTATCCAAAATGGTATTCCTGTCTGGGTGTTCAGGTGAGATTATCCAAAATACCTTTCTGAATCTCGTATCTTATTAGATTTACAGCGTGGTTGCTGTATCATATGATTGTCAAAATTAATCATTGCAGTGGGGATCAAGATTCTGTCGTGCCACTGCTTGGCTCAAGAACACTTGTGCGTGAACTAGCTCATGATTTGAACTTCAAGATTACCGTCCCTTATGGAGCTTGGTTTCACAAGCACCAGGTTGGTATGCAAGCCAATAAAGGTTTGTTTTTACCGTCTGCAGCCATTATAAGCAATGACATGTTCTTTTTGGCTTAGTAGGTGGGAGGTTGGGTGACAGAGTATGGAAATTTATTGACATTTGCCACCGTGAGAGGGGCTGCGCACATGGTACCATATGCACAACCATCAAGAGCCTTGCATCTGTTCAGTTCATTTGTCCAGGGCCGGAGACTGCCTAATAACACACGTCCATCTATTGACGATTGAGGATTTTAGCAAATTAGACGCGTGTAGACGAGTTGGTTGGACACTATAATTTAACGATTGTCCGAACCCTTTTTATCGCATTTCATGCATTCATATAGAATCATGGAGCCTGAAATTTATTATGATTAATTGACACAATTTATTGAAATTCGTGTCACGTGTGACATATAGGTGGTGAGTCCCCTAGACGAGGGAAAAATATAATATAGTGGAAATTGAAACAGGAGTATTGTGCACTCCTGACGAGGTGATTAGATAAATTATCGTCTTTAATATCTAGAGTGGTTTTATTTTATGAATTTGATGCGTTTTAAAGCATGATAAATTTAAAGTATAAATATTACGATTTTTATTAAAATGTGTTTTGATGAAATTGATTAAATAAATGAATTTTATAAATTATTTTGAAAGGAAATATTGTTTTGAAATTAATTGTTGATTTTATTAAAATAGAGTATGTGGAGACTTACCTGGTGAATTATGAGTTTTATGTGCTATTAAATCTATGGCTTATGATCTTGGTAAGCATGCTCGGCTGGTTTATTGTGTTGAAATTGCATAAATTGTTGTTTTCCATGTAGGCTGGCTAGTATAAAAATTGTTTTGTTATGCTGCAAAAATTTTTAATGAAATGGTGGGTTAACTAGTCACTGCAGTGGCGGGTTTTTGTGGATTGCCTTTAGGAGGGCATGGTAAACTCAAGATTTATATCACTTCAGTTGTAGAGGCGCGTAGGGTAACTCCTAAGGTACATATCGAATTCACTTCACGCCAAACCACCGCGTGAAGTTGAATTTGGCCAACGCCAAGGAACGGTTGTATTTTTCAATTATGATATGACTTGTAACAGCCTTAGCGGACTTGATGGGATACTCTGATCAAGTGTCCATGAGTATGAGATTTGGCCTAGGCCTAGTTTTTACGAAAAAAATCATAAGCTTGGTGTTTTGATAAAATGAAATTGTTTTGTATGATGTACTAAATTTGGTGTTATGAGTTATTTTATGATATTGCGTTTTTACATTGTCTCCATCTACTCGACTTTATATGCTGTAGATGGTAATTATCTAACTCACTGGGTTGTAAAACTCACCACCTTCTCTTCCCACTTTTAGGCTCAAGGTTATTGATAGATATTTGGATTGCACTGAGAGATTAGTTTGAAGTCGCATCATAACAACAAAAGTACATAGTTGTACACAGTCGGGCCCACATGTCATTGTAATTGATTTACATACTTTGTTTATATTCAATACAGTATGTATAAAATTTATTTTACTTTCGCGTATTGAAAATTGATTTTCGATATTTTTAAAAATATTGTGTTATAATTAAAATGTAATATTTTATTCAATGCTAAAAATTTATTCTATTATCTAAAAATTTAATTTTTATAAGGGTTTTAGGTATCAAATTTTATTTTAGTTTGCAAATTATGTTTATTCTACGTGCATGCAACGATTTTACTGATTTTGGAATTTTTGGATGAAAATGCCCTTGTGTGGTGAATTGTGCGTTTTAATTATTTTAACCTAAAAACCTGGATTATTATTTCTTGAAAAATATTTTTGAAAACTAATACCCACAAGGGGAGTTGAAAAACTGGTACAAGATGCCTTGCGAAGTCTCGATTTGTTCTCAGGGGATGAGGGCTTATCGAGACATCGTTGCAGTTGTCACGGACTCGAGGGTAGTTCCGGGTCATGACAATCTAATTGGTATCAAAGCATGGTTTTAGTTTTAAAAGATAAGAGTTTTGGGTTTTAAATTGTTTTAAAAATGTACAATGTCAATGTGGCCCCGAGTTAGGTTAAATTAGATTAGACTGAATAGAAAGCGTTTGCATATAGAATTTGAGGTTGCTTACGCCTACATTATTTTTCTTTATAGATCGCTATGCCTTCTAGACTCGAACACCCACCTGTTACTAGATCGGCCAGTAGAGGGAGAGGTCGTTTGCAACCTCGTCAACCAGACCCGATAGAAGGCGGAATGGCTACATCCACTTTCCGGGCAGCATCTGCTACTGAACAGGCAAAGACCGAGACCCTTCCACATCTTCCACCCTCTTCGCCATCTACTGATGTTTCTGCCATGCCTCCTGAGGTGGTTCAGGCATTGGCATTTTTCCTTACTACTCTTGCTGACCAAGTATAGGCTGGTCAAACTCCTTCCATAGTTCCTTCAGCTACTCTTGTAGTATCACCACCCCCACCTCCTGTTCTGCCACCAATGCCGGATATTTCTCTTTCTAAGAAGCTTGAAGAAGCTAGGCAGCATGGTTGTAGTTCTACTATGAGTGAGTTGGACACAACCATAGCTAAAGAGGTGGTGCAAATGGCTTTGAGAGTTGAAAAGCTAGAGAATGAAAATAAGAGACTGTGAATAGAATTAGCAAAAAGGAAGAATCTGAGTGAATCCCTCAATCGACCATCAAAAAGAGGCAAGGGCTCATCTATTTTAGCGACATCTTCCCGACCACCATTTCCGCAAACACAACAGAGGCCTTCGAGATCTAACGAATCTGCGATGGCTATTTCTGGAAAGGGTTCTGGAAGTTCTAATAGATGCAGAAATTGTGGGAATCATCATGCTGGACCATGTTGGGAGCATGTACGATGTTTTCATTGTAGTCAGCTGGTTCACATTAGGAGTAATTTCCCACAATTAGGAAGGGCTCCGGTAGCTGCTCCATCTTCACCAACTCATACGGATATGCAGAGGAGAAATTTCTCTAGATTACAACCGGGTTAGGGAATAGTTACGTGGTCTGATGTGGAGATAAATGAAGGAACTGAAGAAAGATAAAATTTTGATTAAGAAGGAAATTGTAGTTATTTGTATAAATCGATAATTATGTATGTAAAAGAACCAAGGACTAGTTCTGTTTTGTATAGCTAGTGCGGATTAGAAGATAGCCGTGTAAATAGCTTAATCAGTATAGTAACCTTATGGTGTGATAAAAATAAATTAGTAAAATAGTTATTAGGAAAGTGTACTTATCTTAGTAGTATAATTAATTGTTTTACATAATCGTGGTGGGCTGATAGAAGAAAAGTAATAATGGATTAAGCAAGTAAAAAGTCTGATAAGAAATTGTTCACCTTATAAAAGCGATTAATCAAGAATTGATGAACAAAGTCAGACTCCTGATGACAGGTGGTATACAAGCTAATGTATGTCTGGCTAAGAAAAAAAAATTAGAAATCATTAATTAATAAGATTGCATTGAATATGGCAGTGAAGGTATATAAATATTAACATCGAAGTATATTCACAGCAAAGTATATGGAGACTAAAGTTCTGATCGAAAAAATGTAATAGAAAGTTAATTTTACAAATAGTAGTCTCCATGATTGTAACAAGTATGGAAGGTTTTAATATTTAGACATATGATAAATTGTCCAAGTTATAAATGGCCTTGAGGATGAATTCTTAATAGTTTTAGTTTTCATCATATGTCTACTGAGACATGTGTTGAAACAATTTGGAGGCATATGGAATGCATAAAGATAAGATTCGCAAGTTGAAATGTGGTCGTTGGTTTGAATGCTAAGTTTTATTAATTGGAGTTTTAAGTGCATCAGAAAAATGTTAGAAATAGAAATGAGAAGTAAATTGAAAGATTTCTATATTGCTTCATATATATACATGTGGACAGAAGAAAATTTAAAAGTTATCGAAAAGGGTCACATTGAGGTACATTATTATGTAGAGTAGTAAAATCAATGATGATTTAATTAAAGTATGTTTTTAGGAGAACAAAGGAGATGGAGAGTCAAGTTTTATTGATGGTTAAGTAAAAGTGAATGAGGAGTTAAATAAATTATGAGATGTTGATGAGGAATATCTATACTAAATGATAAATTCGTGAATGAAGGATTACAAGAGTAATGTAGAAACAAGTTGAAGAAAAGTATTATTATGAGAATTTATAATTATTGCCTCGACTTGACAGAGTGAAAAGAATTAGTAACAATATGAGATTGATTATGTGATATATTAGAAATCTTTGGAGACAAATGTGAAATTGAACAAATAAATTGGGTTAAAGTTATCGGATTTGACTTAAAATCTCATTAATTGGAGTTTTAAAGTTTTTGGAAAAGTATTGATATGAGTAAAGTGAAAATTTTGAGATAGATACCTAAGGATAAATTGATATATGGAGAGTTACAGGATTAAAGGATTAAATGTAATGAAATGGTTAAAAGCGTTCTTTTTAGGGGAAGGAAAGGTTTCGGGTTCGAACCTCCCTGTGTCCAACTGCAGGCTACAGACTGCAGGGAAGACAGTGTTAGAGGGATGAGGACCCAAACATGACGGTACCCTGGAGAGATAGTCATTCTAGGAGGATGTCATATGTGGAATTAGTAATTTGAAATTAAATGATTTGGAAATGTTGAATCTAGGTTAAATGTCAAGTAAAGTTTTATGATAAAGATTGATATATAAATTATTTAAGAGATCAATTTAAAAAGTCTATTGGATTCAAATGTGACTTATAATACGAACAATCAAGTCAAGGAAAATTTTTGAAACAGTAATGACCTTATAAAACACGTGTGTGTATTTAAATACAATTCGATAAAAACAAAAGAGTGATATGATGATATGTAATACCAGAAAACGTAAGCGTATAATAAGGGATAATGAGAAAAGAGCCTAAGTATGTGAATAGAATATGACTATGCATGGATATGACAAAAATATTGATATGAATTATGAAGGGTATTCTATTGGATCTTGGTTATAGAGAAGGACAAACGAAAGAAAATTTGGTTCAAAGACATTAAAGAATAAATGCATTTATATATAATGAGAAATATAGACATCTGAAAGGTACGTATACATACGTATGTATGGAGTCAATAATATAATTAACTATGGTAAATGATTATTCATAAAGATTTAGAATTTGAACTTGAGTATTCGACGGGTTAAATAGAAAATGAAATGATCAAGAATATTACTAGAAGTTGATTTATAGAGACCTAAGGAAATTGGAGAATTCATTCAGGAAATGTAATCTATGGTAAGATTAAACCATATGGAATGGACTGAAATGATTAAAAAGGTGGAGGTTATATGTAAATAAGAGACAAATACGATATATGTGTAAATAATTAAGGATTACTAATTTCCTTTAAGGTTGAGAATATATCCAAAAACGAATATGGCATACTAATGATATTGTAGGCTATATAACAATGTGTGAGGATGGAGATGAATGAGTACCGAAAGGTTGATAAAAAGCAAAGAAAGGAATTGATGATTGATATATATAAATGGGTATAAAAATAGATCGAAATTGATATGATTGAGATGGACTTGTAGTTTGAAATTAATGATGGTAACAAAGATCATGGCTGTGAAGAAATACTACTGATACGATTTAAAAGGATAATAGTAGACGAGGGTGAGGTACTCAAGTCGAACTGAAAGCAATGGAAGTAAACAAATTGAAATTCCCTATAAAGGAAATAACGTGAGAAATCGAGCATCAAGTGAAAATTAATACGCCCATCTTCCCGTTAGCATTGATCAGTGAAATTTTGAGGATAAAATTTTATTTAAGGGGGGTAGTGTTGTAAGACCCGACTCAATAAAATATATGTCATGTTATCCATGTGCATAATGAAATGTTTATATCCTTGAATGCCCTTGAAGGGTATTAAAAGTCGGTATTATAACTAGAGATATAATTAAGTTGATTTATACCTTGAACTAATTAAAATAGAGATTTTAAGGTGAAATTGGAAATTTCACAGTCGAGGGATTACTCAAAATGGTAATTCGGAGTTCGAGGTCCGATTTGGAGTCAATCGAAAATATTGACCAATTAGGGGCAAAATGGTCATTTTGCCACCAAAAATTTAAATTGGGTTATTTGATGAAAATTTTAATTAAGACCAATCATTTGAAGTATAATGTGATCATTGAAAGTATAATAAGAAGTTTAGTAGTGGAAAAATTTTAATTTGCGATATCTTTGGAGTACAAGGACAAAACAATAATTTTACCATTTAAAGACAAAACGAAAATTTTTAAAAAAGGTTTTAGCCCCATTTGATTAATAATGGTAAATTGAAGTGCTATTTGAGATTGAAAAGTGGAAAAAGATGTAATTACAGTACATTTCGGAATATAGGGGCAAAATAGTAATTTTACCACTCGAGGACAAAATTTGAAATTTCGAGAAGATTTGGATCAAATTTGACAAATTGAAGTATGATACGAGTATGAGCAGTGAAAAATATACATTTTGGCAAATTTTCAATTTTTGAGACAAAAATGTAATTTTACACTTTTACGGGGGTCAAAGTGTAATTTTTGAAAATTTACTCCACCAAAAATCTTGGATAAGTCTAGAAACTTCACTAAAGCCATGGATAAGTGAAGAAATTGTGTGGTGAAAAAATAAAGTCAAATGGAAGAAAAAAAAATAAATTAATAAAATATTAAAATATGTTTAAATTAAATAATATTTTATTTGGCTTATAAATAGCCAAAAATTTCAGCCAAAAACCCCTAGCATGGTCAGCTAAGCAAGGCAAAGACAGGAAGAAAGGAAACCAAAAACCTAAGCTGAAACTTCAAGGAGAAATCAAGAAAAAACAAGAAATCAAGTTAGAAAAAGGTAAAATTCTTGAATTTTCTTAGTGTTCTTCATCACCCAATCTTTCTTTTTCATTTTTCATGCAAAATTGACATGTGGGTATGACCACCCTATGCTGGCTGAACATGGAGGAGAGAGAATTGAGCTTGAATCTAGTTAGATAATTAGTTAGGAAGTGTTTTCGGTTAGTTTGGTATTGTGTAGAAATGAAATATAACAAAAACAAGTAAAAAAAATTCAATTTCCATTTTTAAACCTATATAGCCGAATATTCTAGGGTGAGATCGGCTACTGAATTTGAGGATATTTATTGTATTTAAGTGTATTTGGATGAATTAAGGATATGGAAATTAAATGAGAATTTTCGGTGCGAAAATATAAATTTTACTTAATAGGGGTAATTTCGTAATTTATGATCTAGACTAATAATTTGCACCATATTTATGGACATTAAGTTAATTTGAGTATAATTGAGATATAGAAATTGAAAGAAATTGATTCGAAATTAAATTGAGGATTTTAGCAAATTAGACGCGTGTAGACGAGTCAGTCAGACATATAATTTAACGACTGTTCGAACCCTTTTTATCGCATTTCATGCATTCATATAGAATCATGGAGCCTGAAATTTATTTTGATTAATTAACATAATTTGTTGAAATTCGTGTCACGCGTGACATATAGGTGTGAGTCCCCTAGACGCGGGAAAAATATAATACAGTGGAAATTGAAAATAAGAGTATTGTGTACTCCTGACGAGGTGAGTGGATAAATTATCGTCTGTAATATCTAGAGTGGTTTTATTTTATGAATTTGATGCTTTTTAAAGCATGACAAATTTAAAGTATAAAATATTACGATTTTTATTAAAATGTGTTTTAATGAAATTGATTAAATAAATGAATTTTATAAATTATTTTGAAAGGAAATATTGTTTTGAAATTAATTGTTGATTTTATTAAAATAGAGTATGTTGAGACTTACCTGGTGAATTATGAGTTTTATGTGCTATTAAATCTATGGCTTATGATCTTGGTGAGTATGATTGATTGGTTTATTTTGTTGAAATTGCATGAATTGATGTTTTCCGTGTAGGCTGGTTAGTATAAAAATTGCCTTGTTTTGTTATAAAAATTTTTAGTGAAATGGTGGGTTAGCTAGTCGCTGCAGTGGCGGGTTTCCGTGGATTGCCTTTAAGAGGGGCACGGTAAGCTCAAGATTTATATCACCTCAGTTGTAGAGGCGCGTATGGTAACTCCTAAGGTAAATATCGAATTCACTTCATGCCAAAGCACCACATAAAGTTGAATTTAGCCAACGTCAAGGAACGACTGTATTTTTCAATTATGATATAACTTGTAACAAGCTTGGCGGACTTGATGAGATGCTCTGATCAAGTGTCCATGAGGATGAGATTTGGGCTAAGCCTAGTTTTTACGAAAAAAATCATAAGCTTGGTGTTTTGATAAAATGAAATTGTTTTGTATGATGTACTAAATTTGGTGTTATGAGTTACTTTATGATATTGCGTTTTTACATTGTCTACATCTACTTGACTTTAGATGCCGTAGATGGTAATTATCTAACTCACTAGGTTGTAAAACTCACCATCCTCTCTTCCCCCTTTTAGGCTCGAGGTTATTGATAGATATTTGGATTGCACTGAGAGATTAGTTTGAAGTCGCATCCTAGCAACAAAGGTACACAGTCGGGCTCACGTGTTATTGTAATTGATTTACATACTTTGTTTATATTCAATACAGTATGTATAAAATTTATTTTACCTTTGCGTATTGAAAATCGATTTTCGATATTTCTAAAAATATTGTGTTATAATTAAAATGTAATATTTTATTCAATACTTTTATTTTATTCTATTATCTAAAAATTTAATTTTTATAAGGGTTTTAGGTATCAAATTTTATTTTAGTTTGTGAATTATGTTTATTCTACGTGCATGCAATGATTTTACTGATTTTGAAATTTTTGGATGAAAATGCCCTTATGTGGTGAATTGTTCGTGTTAATTATTTTAACCTAAAAACCTGGATTATTATTTCTTGAAAAATATTTTTGGAAACTAATACCCACAGGGGAGTTGAAAAATTGGTACAAGATGCCTTGCGAAGTCGAGATTTGTTCTCGGGGGATGAGGGCTTATCGAGACATCGCGACAATTGTCACGGACTCGATGGTAGTTCCCGGTCGTGATAGTTTTTAACTTGAGTTAAAGTCAAATTAGTAAAATATATTGATTTAGTTTTTTCTTTAAAAAAATGAAGAACTAATATATCGAGTTAGTAATGATTGTAAAAATAATTCCTCATTTTGACTTGTTTAATTTGAATATGATAAACCTCTTATTACAACCATAGAATCTGAGCTCCACCCTTTTAATTTTTTATTTATTTTGTATAGTTTTATTTTGTTTAATATTTCAAGTTATATTTTTTAAGTTGAAATTTTCTAAATTAAAGACTGCTTTTATTGTTGATGAAGTTAAATGTAACTGTAAATATTTGTACCATTTTATTTTATTAATAAAATTTTTGTACATCCAAATTAATAATTTAAATTTAAATTTAGTATAATTTGATTGTTGTATTTGAATTTAAATAAAATCATTTTATAAGAATTTTTGAGTAAATTTAAATAAAAAGTAAATTGAGTAAGAATTAAATAATTTCAAAAAAATATTTATTTGTAAATAGTGAAAGTTGTAACTAAATCAACATATTTTGTTAATTTGAGTAAATTTAAATAAAAAGTAAATTAGGTAAGAGTTGAATAGTCTAAAAAAAATATGTATTTGTAAATTGTGAAAGTTGTAACTAAATCAACATATTAGTCATTTTGTATTATTTTATTTTAACGTAATACAAGTTATTTATCTAAATTTGACTTTATGTATGAAATTTTTTTCAAAATTTTTTTATAGAAGGAGAATTTAAACTTAATTTCTATAAAAAAGATAAATTAATTTATATATTTTAAAATCAAATAATCAAGTAAGAAAATATTATGTATATTTTTAACATCATAAATCTTTAAATCTTAAATATTTGGCTTATTACTGAGCATATTAATAATCTACTTAAAGGTTTGTATTTTTCAAATATTTTTTTCAATATATTCCCTCAATATCTCAATTTTGTTCAATTTAGTCCTTATACTATACATTTTTATTTAATTTAGTCTTGATGTCGAGGTAAAATTTTTTTTTTGTAATTTTTTGATCTGTTACATGGCTCTGACACGTCTTCGTCTAGTGTCACGTGACATTTCCACGTCATCACTTGATGTCACATGGCATTATCACGTCATCAAAATGTGACACATCAATATTAAAATAATTGCTGACATCATTTTTTAACGACAAAATTGGATATCGTTAGGAAGGGAGACTAAATTAACGAAATTTCTAAAATCAAGGGATTATATTACTTCGATTTTGAATATAAAAATTAAATTAAACAAAATTTAAAAGTACAGAGACCGGATTAGTCTTTTAACCATATATTATTTTCCAACTTAAAATCATAAATAGTATTGCACTCATAATATTTTGTCACATGCCAACTGTTTTAGTAAGATTATTGGTAATTCTTTTTTTTAGAAATGGGAAAATGGGATTTGAATATTGTTTTTTAAATATGAAGTCAAATGCTCAAGTGTAGATTAATGACAAATCTTGATCAAAAGAAAATAATATTAGGTACTTGGTTGAAAATTGTAAAAAAAAATTAGATCTTAGCTTTTAGGTTAGATTTTTTTAAAAAGAATAAGAGATTTCAAATTTAAGAATTCTAAAATAAAAAATTCAAAATCTAAATTTAGTTCTCTCACACAATGTTTACTTAAGTCTGATAATAAAAAAATGATAATTCATTTATTTATCATTAATTTATATATATACCTATAATATATATATAAAAAATGGATGTTGAAAAAAACTTTTGATTGAAAAAAATAATAAATTTATTTATCATATTTTTAAATTAGTATTTTAAATATTTTTTTATCATAAATATTAATTTAATAAAATTTACTTAATTTGTAAATTAAAATTTAATGACATTGAATTTTTTTTTTAAACAACAGTTATCATTTTTATATGATTTTTATTAAACAATACTCGACATCTCTATATTTGGCGCGAAGACCATGCTTGACTGCTTCTTTTCAAACAACCTAAATTCAATAATCAGTTGTCAAGCCTACAAGCAACGGCATATACAAAAAACCCTATTCCCCCCAACTCAATAACTCGTCCCAGTCATGCCAGCATCGCCCCGAGTCAATGCGACTTAGATACCTCTCCAGAGCTCTACCCACCTCCGAGTCAAACTCGTTTCTTCACTACTCTTTCTTCTCAACGATTCTTCGCCAGTCAACTCACCCGAGCCCAACCCCACTACTCAGTCCATCCCCACATCCTCAAATATACACCCAACTGTTACGTTTATGCTTACAACAATGCAGAGAAGTCAAAACTCATTACACGTTCGACGAAATGTCTCAGAAAAGAGACCGTGCTTTAAAAGCCGGCAAAATGATACATGGGAGGGGTTTGGAACTTGGATTTTGGTCAAAAGGGTTGTTGGGAAATGCAATTCTTGATCTTTATGCTAAATGTGGGGATGTGGACTCTGCTGAGAAGGCGTTTCACGGCCTTGAAAAGAGAGATGTATTGGCTTGGAACTCGGTTATTTTGATGTATTCAAATCGAGGTTTGGTAGAAGAAGTTGTTAAGAGAACCGGGTCATTGCTGAATTGTGGGGTATTGCCGAATGAGTTTACACTTGCCACTCTTTTATCTGCTTGTGCTAGGTTGAGAGATGTTGAATTTGGTAGAATAGTGCATTGTTATATTGTTAAAATGGGGCTTGAAGCGAGTTCTTTTTGTGAGGGTGCTCTCATTGATATGTATTCTAAGTGTAATTATGTGACTGATGCTCGGCGGGTGTTTGATGGATCAATGGATCTTGATACAGTTTCTTGGACATCGATGATTGCGGGTTATGTTCAGTTTGGTTTGCCTGAGGAGGCGCTGAAAGTCTTTGAAAGCATGCAGAAAGTTGGTCATGTTCCTGATCAGGTGGCCTTTGTTACTATCATAAATGCATTTGTTGGCTTAGGTAGACTTGATGATGCATGTGCCTTGTTTTCCCAGATGCCTAATCCAAATGTTGTAGCATGGAATGTGATGATTTCTGGCCATACCAAGAAAGGTTATGAGGTGGAGGCTATTGCATACTTTCAAAATATGAGGGCATCTGGAGTTAAGTCCACACGATCCACATTAGGAAGTGTGTTTAGTGCAATTGCTAGTCTAGCAGCTCTACACTTTGGCTTATTAGTTCATGCTGAGGCAATTAAACAAGGGTTAAATTCTAATGTTTATGTGGGAAGCTCTTTAATTAGTATGTATGCTAAGTGTGAGAAAATTGATGCTGCGAACAAAGTATTTTATGGGTTAGATGAGAAAAATGTTGTCTTGTGGAATGCGATGCTTGGAGGCTATGCACAAAATGGGTATGCAGACGAAGTCATTGAATTGTTCTCACAGATGATGGGGTCTGGTTTCCACCCTGATGAATTTACCTATACTAGTATCTTGAGTGCATGTGCTTGCTTAGAATGTCTAGAAACAGGTCGCCAATTCCATGCATTTATTATCAAGAACAAATTTGCATCAAATTTGTTTGTGGCAAATGCATTGGTTGATATGTATGCAAAATCTGGGGCTTTAAAGGAAGCAAGGCAGCAATTTGAGATCATAAAAAATCGAGATAATGTTTCATGGAATGCAATTATTGTTGGATATGTTCAGGAGGAGGATGAGCTTGAGGCTTTTAACATGTTGCAAAGAATGATTTTGTGTGGAATTGTACCTGATGAAGTGTCCTTGGCCAGTATACTCAGTGCCTGTGCAAATGTTCAAAGCCTTGAGCAAGGGAAGCAATTCCATTGTCTTGCAGTCAAATCTTGTTTAGAAACGAGCCTCTATGCAGGAAGTGCCCTTATTGACATGTATGCCAAGTGTGGGGCAATTGGGGATGCACGCAAAGTCCTCTGTTGTATGCCTGAATGGAGTGTGGTCTCCATGAATGCTATGATTGCTGGATATGCACCAAAAGATCTAGATGAAGCAGTGATCCTATTTCGAGAGATGCAGGTCAATGGATTGAAACCATCTGAAGTAACATTTGCTAGCCTTTTAGAGGCTTGTAATGAACCTCATAAGTTGAATGTTGGAAGGCAAATCCATTCTCTTATAGTGAAAAGGGGCCTTTTGTATGATGAAGAATTCCTGGGGGTGTCTCTCCTTGGCATGTACATGAACTCCCTTAGAAATACAGATGCAAGAAATCTGTTTGCAGAGTTTCAAGACCAAAAAAGTGCAGTCTTATGGACTGCATTAGTTTCAGGTCATACTCAGAATGATTGCAATGAGGAGGCCTTACACTTCTTTCGAGAAATGCATAGCTACAATGTTTTACCTGACCAAGCTACATTTGTTAGTGTCCTTAGAGCATGTGCTGTTTTATCTTCTTTGCGTGAAGGCAGACAGATCCACACTCTCATTTATCACACTGGTTATGGCTTAGATGAGTTAACAACTAGTGCCCTTGTAGACATGTATGCTAAATGCGGGGAAGTTGATTGTTCTGCACAAGTTTTTGTGGAAATGAACAGCAAGAATGATGTCATTTGCTGGAACTCAATGATAGTTGGTTTTGCTAAAAATGGTTATGCAGAAGATGCATTGAGAATATTTGTTGAGATGAAGCAAACACATGTAATGCCTGATGATGTAACATTCCTTGGTGTTCTTACTGCCTGTAGTCATGCAGGAAAGGTATCTGAGGGTCGTCAGATTTTTGACATGATGGTTAATTATGGGATTCAGCCAAGAGTAGATCATTGTGCCTGCATTGTTGATCTTCTTGGACGATGGGGGTTTCTTAAAGAAGCGGAGGATTTCATTGGCAGTCTAAAATTTGAACCTGATGCCATGATTTGGGCTGCACTACTTGGTGCTTGTAGAATACATGGAGATGAAATTAGGGGACGCTGGGCTGCAGAGAAATTGATTGAATTAGAACCTCAAAATTCATCACCCTATGTGCTGCTTTCTAACATATATGCTGCATCAGGAAACTGGGATGAGGTTAATGCTTTGAGGAGGGCAATGAGGGAAAAAGGAGTCCAAAAGTTCCCTGGATGTAGCCGGATTGTTGTGGGACAGAAGACAAATTTGTTCATTGCAGGAGATAAGTCTCATCCTAAAGCAGATGAAATTGAAGCAGCTTTGAAGGATTTGGTAGCATTGATGAGAGAAGACGGGTATGCTCCTGAAGTTGATTCATTTTTGCATGAGGAAGAGTGAGAAAATCCTCACTATTCAGTACATGTTCTTGCCAAAGGCTGGCTATAACATGCTTGAGAACCATTTGGCTAAAAGGCTGTGGCCAAGAAGGCATGAAAGGTATTTTCAGAGGTCTAAATTTGCATGAGTTCCTCCAACAGTCATGTTGTTGCTGATGTATAGAATCTTATATATTGCCTCCAATATACTTACTCAAGTTACTGGGAGTGTTAGCTGGATTACTACATTCACTGCATGCAGCGGGCCTTGAGAGCAAAATTCACCATTTGAGTTGACTGCCAATGTAGTTGGCTTCTCAGCATTAATTCTCTCCAGAGAGCAGATCTAGCTTCCTATTTTGCATGACAAGAGAAGCACAATTTAGAAAAAAAAATTGTTTTTTCACTAGGATACCTTACAACATTTTACATGTTCATTCAGTATGGTTCTTAAGATATCAACGTGAAGAGGGCAGACAGCGGAAACAGCTGCCAGGAAGAAGCTCTACTGAACCCTACCTGAGGTGTCAAGGCAAATGAGGTATTGTTGGTAGTTGCATACGACACACTGATTAACATTTGTTTAGGTTAGAAAGACCCTTGCAAAGCTGTTGATTGAACACAGCATCAATAAGGGTCGAAATTGCGGTTGTGTGAATAAACTATTAAGAGCCCCTAACATAAGAAAATGCGCGTTGGAGGGCTGCGTTATAAAGTGTTTTAACTTTAATCAGCTGCTTCAATGAATGTATCTGCTTTTTGCCTTAAGCAAGTTAATTTATTATTCCTTTCGACATGATCATACTATTTGAAACACCCTTTTCTTTTAGAATGTTGTTGAGTTATTGCTATGAATTCACGCAGTCAGCAAAAAGGTTGGGGTGAGTCGGTTGAGTGATATTAATTGAAGTATGTATGAAGAGTGGGGTAACGAGGCTATGGTAGCTTGAACGTAAAGCTGATTGTGGTTTAGATACAGGGCAAAAAGATTTCTGCTTTGTTTTCCTAACCTGGGCGTGCAACAATAGAGTGGTGTGAGGCGTAGGGCTGTGTTTGCAATCTATTTCATAGTCACATGCTTTGTCGTATCATAATATGAATTGATTTTGTAAATAATTTGTTGAGGCCTCAATCAAAATATATAATCTGTTAGGGGTCAGTATTAATTGCTTTAAATCAAAATAATTGATTCCAAATCATTGCATTCACTGAACTCCTTTGAGCAGGCGTGGGTATGGTCAATTGGATTTGCATGCCGTTACATGTTTCTATTTTTGATAGAAATTCTGGCTCCTATATGATTGTTTTGGTCCTTGTTGTACACTACAGGGTAGTCACTAGTTAGCAAGTTTTTTTGGGCTTGATATCATGCTTGCTATGTGCTGAAGCTGGGGTTGTGTAGTGTGATGTTAGGGTTGGTGATAGTTTGTTCCCATAAACAACCGGTTGAATGCTATTGACAGATTTGTATACAAGCCTCTCTGTGAAGGATCCTGTCTTCTCAGAGTAGTGTTATTCTACCATCACACTGGAGTAGTTTTGTAAAGGTCATATGCAATGAAATATTCCTACTTAATTTTATAAAAAAAATTTAATTTATTTTTTCGATTTTGACATAAATGAGTTAGGAGAGAAGAAGGTATATTTGATTATTTGGATTGGTTTTTTATGTCTAGAATTCACAATTGAATCAATAAAAAAATCAATCATTAATAATAATATATAGTAAAAATATATATAAATAAAATATTCATCAGATACATATTTTATAGATAAAAAATTATTAATATTTTAAAAATATAAAAAACATTTACTTTCATTCCAACTAAAATAACCAACCGAATCAATTCAGATAACTAATTTCGATTACCTTCTATTTTTTATTATAATTTAATTAATTTTGATAATTTTTTTTATAAAAACTTTAATTAATTCAATTTTTGAAATTAATGATAAAGTATTCGCCTTACAATTTGATACTCAAATTATAAAAAAAAAAAAGAATTGTAAAATTTGCAAAGTTGGTTTTCAAAAATTTTCTTCTAGACATATTTTAAAAGATTTTAGCATATTTAAAATAATTTATCAATAGAATATTTATTAAAATATAGTTAATATTTATATATGTAGCAAATACTATCAATCAATTAGGATAAAAGTTTTTTAATTAATTGTAAAAAGAAAATCATTTAAACAAACTCACCAATTTGGATGCAGACACGTCATCCAATTCTGTAGAGGAGAGCTCATCTGAGTCTTGCCGTCTCACCGACAACTAGTGTCATTTGCGCTCTAACGACCTTCACCTTCGTGCTCTTTACTCTTTTGCCGTGTTTTAGTTCTTACGTCATGCTCAGAACTATCAACTGAAGTCCCCAAAATACCCTCACCTTCCTTCTTTATTTCATTATTCTCAACCACCTTGCTTGCTACTCCTGCAACCCAAAAGCTTGGAGCTCCCTGCCATGCCCAGGTGAGTTGAAGAAACATCTGTAAAGGTTGGTATAAAAAAGGATTTTGTCTTATGTTGGTTGCTAGAGAAAATGTGGGATCTTGGACAATTGCATGGTTTATGTTATGATGCTGCTAACTTGGGTTAGCTTTACTTTGATTGTTCATCTCAGAAGAAAGTTGGAAGGTTTTTTCGGTCAAGAGTGTACATTTTGGAATAGATAGTTAAGATGGTGGGTAGTTTTGAGGTTGAACAGTATGCATTAAGCAAGTTGAGCCAATTTCATGAAAGGTTTTTGAGTTTTAGCAACAAAATTGTAAAGGGTCGTTGCAAGCTTTGGGTTTCTGAATCGATCAGTGCACCTGTTGTTATTGGCTTATTTTTATCATTCCTTTTAGCAACGGTATGCACATATTTTTATGTCTTTCCAAGATATCAGCCAGCTGCGGTTCGTACTTATAGAGGTCACGAGTCTAGTAATTCAGTTGGCAAATGCAATGTTTTTGAAGGGAAATGGATCCCTGATGAAAGTTACCCTTTATATAATGCTTCACAATGTCCTTTTGCTGAACCTGGATTTAATTGCCTGGCTAATGGGAGAAGAGATAGAGGTTATCAGAAATGGAGATGGAAGCCCAAGAATTGTGACATTCCAAAATTTAATGTGCAGGAGATTCTTGGAAAGCTTCGTGGGAAACGTATTGTTTTTGTTGGTGATTCATTGAGCAGAACACAGTGGGAGTCTATGATATGTTTGCTTATGACAGGTGTGGAGGATAAGAGGAATGTCTATGAAATTAATGGAAATAAGATCACCAAAAGGATTAGGTTTTTAGGGGTGTGGTTCAGTTCATTTAATTTACGTGTAGACTTTTATCGATCAGTTTTCCTAGTTCAGCCTGGTCCAGCACCAAGGCATGCACCCAAAAGGGTTAAATCAACAGTCAGACTTGACAAGCTGGATGATATTAGCAAAGAGTGGATAGATTCTGATTTCCTGATATTTAATTCAGGGCATTGGTGGACAACAACTAAGCTTTTTGATATGTAAGTTATATAGTTATATCCAACTACTTACCAAATATTGTTGTCCTTGGGTGTCTCACTTAAAGAGTATTTTCCTTTTGGTTTGCATTTTTATTTCATTTAGTTATTTGAAATTTATACTTGCATCTATTTGTGCTTTATGCTCTATGAATCTTACTAACTAATGTGATGCATTGAAATTTAATTTCTGTTTATATCTGAATCCTTGTTTTGGTATTATGATATATGTTTAGTGGCAATGCATCAAAGATTGCAATTATAGATACATAACAAATTTACATCAATGTTATTTGTTGATTTGTAATCTTTTCATCTATTTCTACGTTGACGAAATGTATGTGAACATAGTATTCCATATGTGGAATTTAAACCTATTGTACATCGTGCTTCATTCTCTTGTTGCTGTTTTAATACATTGATAATGTATTCAGCTGCTTTGACTTTTGCTTTTAAGACTAAATTACAAATCATATGCATAATTCATTTTTATGTAGAAAGCTCCTAACAGCATTGTCTAGACAGGGGTTGCTATTTTCAGTCAGGTGGATCACTAAAGCTTGGAATGGGGATCTCTTCTGCCTTCAGAAGTTCATTAAAAACATGGGCAGCTTGGGTTGAGACATCAATCAACAGAAACAGAACTAGGGTATTCTTCCGGACTTTTGAATCTTCCCATTGGATGTAAGTTGTTCTACTTGCTACCAGTTCTTTTTATTAGCTTCATTAGGTTGTCTTGTTGTTAGAATCGAGATATCTAGCAAGCAAGAATTCCATCTTAGCTAAACAAGATAATAATTGTTTTTGGGGTGCTAAGTTGGGAGATCCATAAAGACGTGAAAATTTTTGCTTAATTTACCACAAAACTTTGGTTTTTAAGCAGGGAGTTGTTTCCTTGCTGGAATTATAAATGCAGTCTCTTTGTTCACTGATAACTGGGATATGTGGAATATCTATGGCATTCTCAATTATAGTAGTGAACTGTAGTGCTTCTCAATGATAACCTCAAGGATAGGTTAGAAAAGGCTTTGGCTTTATAATGCGTGAGCATATAGCAGTTTCATTCATTGATGGTAATTTACAAGAGTGAGTTGAATGGGAAATTTGCAAGATTCTTGGGTGAAAAGGAAAAAGGAAGAGCTGAATGATATTAGCAAATTGTTTTGCCATTTGAAAAGGATATTTTTAATTTCAAAATAATTTCAATTTTTATTCTATCTTATTTTATTTTTGGATAACTAAAAAACTTTTTTTTATCTGAAGAAAGCAGGAAAACTATGCTACAGAAGTACAAAAGAGAAGAAACCACTTACTAGATCAACTAAAACTGATCAATGAGCACCCCTTTTAACAATACCCCAATTATTAGTGTTATTTGAAGAATCTACTATATTAACCACAGATAAGCGAGTCTTGACATCAGCACTGATTAACTCCAGCAGACTTTCAGCAGTTTGAGGATGGCTGCTATGCTTTCTCAAATTATTTTCCCTCCAGATAAATAGATGTAAGCTGCCCAGGCAACCTTTAGCATAACAGCAGCAAAACAAAGGAAAAAGCCTTCAGAATGTGCAATAGTCCAAGCAAACTCGTCCTGCCAAGTTCCAATTCCTAAGAAGCTTTTTATTTTCTTGTTTGTAATTCACAAGATCTTCTCTAGATTTTTAACCGGTTGGCCTCATTGCAGAACTCAACTAATAGTAATGTTTTGTGCCTGTATCAGTGGTCGAAACCGTAATTCCTGCAAAGTGACTCGACGCCCATGGTTGAAAACTAAAGGGAGGGACCGTAGCCGAATTTCTGACATTATAATTGACGTTGTGAAGAAAATGACAACTCCTGTAGCAGTGTTACATGTTACCCCCATGGGGGCATTTCGTAGTGATGCTCATGTGGGCACTTGGAGTGACAATCCATCAGTACCTGATTGTAGCCATTGGTGTCTACCTGGAGTACCTGATACTTGGAATGAAATTCTCCTATCAATGATGCTCTTAAAGAATGGACTAACGGCTTAGTGAACAGGAATTTACAATCCTTTCACTTGCCTTCCAGCATCAACGACATCCAACTGTGTAAGTCATAAATTACAAAGAAAAGTTCACCCTAATTTCAGATCAAGAAACTTTTTCTTTTCTGATGGCCCTCTGCCCCCGCCCTGTCGTCATCCTCAACTCTTACTAAGTTGTATAAGTAGAGTCCCATATTGGGAGAAAAGATCAATGAAAATTTCCATTGTGGTGGTCTTAACCATGATAGCAAGATGCTAGTTGAATTCAATATATATCTCTTTTTGGGTCAAATTGGAAGCTTTAATGTTTTGGATATAATAATGCATATTTACTACATTACTACTCACTGAAGAAAGGGTGAGAGAGGAAAGAATATATACACTGCAAGAACTCCATAAAACCACTATATCATCTGCTTAACATCTGAGCACTAGTATGCAGCAGGACCGGCTCTTGAAGATGGAATATAGGTCCATATACTGGATTATGTCTTTCTTAGTTTTCTGGCTGAGGTCAAGGGTCCGCTTCTGAATTGCATAGGGTGACTCTTCCCTCTAGCTAAGGAATGCCTTTCGTCTTGGTGTATTCTTATAAACTGTGCATTGGTATCTATTTCCATTCTCGTAACCACTTTCATTGTGAACCGCCATCTCAACACACAGAGACATCACCTCGTATTTTACTTCCTTTTTCTCTTTTTTTTTAATATATGAAATTTCTACTCAAAGTCTTAACTCGCCAATCGCCTAAGTCCAAAGGGCAGAAACAACTGACCTCAAATTTACAACTTGCTGCAACATCACTTGGATTGAATACAATATACGTAAACACAAGCAATATTTTTTCCCCAATAAGTTAATTGGCTAGCAGGTTTTAACCGAGGCATCAACCTTGTTGATCAATTCATTTCCTTCTTCATCAGGCAATCACAATTCGCTCAGATTCCGAAGTATGTTAGCGGTTAGAAATATTACCTTCAGCAGATTGAATACTCCAAACGTACAAGGAATACTTGTTTTCCCAATATGTAAAGACAGAATGGCTTGCAGGTTTTTAACCTCTTCAACAGAGTTGTTGGCCAATATAGTCTCTCTTTTGTATTTCATTTTCTTTCTTCCCCAATCACCAGGCGCCCACCCTTCCTCCTGATTCCAAATATATCTTAAGAGTTTGGATTTCATATTACTTTCAGCACAAAAACAAGGGAAGTTTAAGAAGTGTTTTCCAATGCAAACAACCCCCACACCGGTCCATCCTTTGTAAACTTAGAATGAGAGTCAAGTCACTCAAAACTTCATATGAATTCTAATGCCAACAATATACACTACTCTCACTACAAATAGGCTCCCAATCTTACCATTTTCTGCACCAAAATTTAACCATCAATTTCATATATAGAATATCTTCTGATATCACAATGGCCTCTCCTAATAACTTCAGCTTCCCATATTTCCCTCCACCACCACACCAGCCATTCCGGCCACCTCCACCACCACCACCTCATCATCCAATCACCCCACCGCCGCCTCATGTACACCCTCCACCTCCTCCCCATGTACATCCACCGCCAGCACCACTTCCTCCTGCACCATCACCAAGTAACCATACAGTTATAATCGTTGTGTTCGTCTCATGTGGAGGCCTTTTCCTCCTCGCATTCCTCGCAGTCGCTCTCTTTTGTTTCCTCAAGAAGAAGAAGAAGAAAACAGTTCGAGAAACAGATATTGTTCACGTTGATGAACATCTGAAAGTGAAGGAGGCTATTGTCCCTGGTCCCCATGGACCCCATGCTGTGGTTCTGGAAATTGTGGATGATGTTCATATTGATGAAGAGATTGTAAAGACTGAGAAAACTGAACAAGGTTCGCACGTCCACCCTGCAGAGAAAAATGCTAAGGGCCTTCAGGCAGGAGCAGCTTCGTCAAGTACTGGTCACCTCCAGCTGGAACATAAGGCCTAGACTTCTTCTGTTCATAAAAAATGTGATACTCATATGCTAATATTTAACTCAATTTGGTGAAATATAAATAAATACCAGAAAAGAAAATTGTAATGTAACTGCATGCTCAATTTCTTTGTTATTTTATTGAATTGTAATAAAAAGACGTTGCAACTGTTCATCAATGTCTGATTGTTTCAACGATTTTTAATTTGGTAATTGAAATTCAGTGACCACCACAGTTTAATTAAAGCAAAACTCAATGTTTGCCACACTTTGACTTTTTAATCAAGTCTCCTAAAATTTTGTTACATTAAATTTTAAATACTCAGAGTTATAAAATGCATGTTTCATGTTTCTTAATTAATCAAAATTAAAAAAAAAAAATTATAAAAAAAATCAAGTTGTAATATTATCGTTATGACTTAAGCTAGCTAGATTAAGTTAGAAATTCAGTGTATTTGAATTATATTTTACATCTATATAAGTATACAAGGCAAAATTATAAACATTCTTTTACATATAAAAGTCTTAAGGGACCAGCGTCATTCAAACCTTTTAATCTAAACAAAATATTAATAGTGTGTAAAAAATTAGTCATATAATTGAGAGATACATCCTTATTAAGTTAAATGTTTTTGAATATCTCAACTATTAATTTTAGAAAAATGATAAATATGATGACTTTTTTATTTGAATTTTTTGTTCATTTAAAGAGGAAAAAAATGTCCTTAAAATAATTATCAGTTTAAATAAAAAACCTTAAACTTAATTAAATTTATCATCTAAACTTATATCTTTTTATTACAATTAAATGAGCCTTCATACAATAATTTACATCCAATTAAGTTATTATGCAAATGGAAGCATTGACGTGTTAATTCCTTTCATCCATTAAGACAAAAACAGCACGTGGTATTGATAATATAGATTAAAATTTTTTTCCATGAGGCAAAAATGTAATGAAAGATAAAAAAATAAAAAAATAAAAAAATTGTTTTTAAATTTGTATATATATATGAAAAAGTCCAAGTTGACATTTAATTAACTGGACGGTTACCATTTCATTCGCATAAAAGCTTAATAAGGTATAAATAATTTTACAAATGTTATGAAATAAATTTTAAAAGAAAAACTATAAGAGAAATATAAGAAAAAGTATTTAGAGAGAGTAAGAAGATCTTATTCAAATGTGTATTTAAAAATGAAGTGAGAGACATATTTATAGGTTAACAGCCCCTTGAATTATAATCTTAATCTAATTTTATATAAAAGTTCAAATCATATCACATTTTTGGTATCTTGCCCATCGGGCTGTTTGACATGGTCTATACTTCTTGGGTCATAATATAATGGATATTCACATATTTATTCATAACGTTCTTCCTTAAATGTCTATTGTATTAAAAAATATACATCATTAAAACTTTACAAGGAAAAAACTTTATGGAAAAAAAATCCAAGTGAAGGAAAAAAAGTACATAATTCTTTTCAAGAATACGTTTTTAAAATACTGCTTTATTAAAAACCTTATCAAGAAAAACTCAGGGAGAAAAACCTTGATGAAGGAAAAGAGTACAATGCGTTTTTTACTCATCTTGATAATTGCATTATAGAGATCTTTAAAATGATGTATTCCAATCTTTTGTACTGACTTTTCAAATGTTACAGCATGAGTGACTTCGATGAACAAATCTGCTAGATTGTCACTTAACTGAATTTGTTGAACATTAATTTCACCATTTTCTTAGAGATCATGAGTGAAGAAGAATTTCGACGAACTATTTATTGTCTTATCGCTTTTAATATATCATTCCTTTAACTATGTCTTGCAAGCGGTATTATCTTCATATAATGTTGTTGGAATTTCCTTCTTGATTGACAAGCCACATATTTATCAAATATGTTGAGTTATAGATCTTAACTAAATACATTTGCGACTTGCGTCATAAATTGCCAAAATCTTTATATGGTTAGAAGAAATAATAACTATAGTTTGTTTTATAGAGCGATATGAAATAGCCATATCTCCATATGTGAACGAGTAATCTGTCTGGGATCGAGCTTTGTGTGGATTAGATAAATATCTTACATCTGCATAACTAATTAAATCTTATTTTGATGCGTTTGAATAATAGAAGCCTATATCTATTGTTCCTCGGAGATGTTGAAGTAGATGTTTAATTATATTATAATATCTTAGAGTTAGTGAAGAACTATATCTTGCTAATAAATTCACAAAAAATGATATATCAATTCATGTATTACTAGCAAGATACATTAGTGCTTCAATTTCAATAAAATACGGTACTTCAGGACTAAAAAGTTTTTTATTATCCTCACGAGGTCAGAAAGGGTCTTTTTTCACATCTCATGGCCTTACAACCACTGGTGAACTTAATAGATGCGCTTTCTCCGTATAAAATTATTTTAGCATTTTTGCTATATAATAACATTGATGGATAAAAATTTCATTTGTCAAGTGTTCAATATAAAGATCCAAACAAAACTTTGTTTTTCCAAGGCCTTTCATATCAAATTCTTTCTTTAAGTAATTCATGGCTTTCGATAATTCTTCAAAAGTTTCAGTAATGTTTAGATCATCAAATAAACATTAATTATGATAAATTCATATCTAAATCCTTTTATAAAATACATGAGCATTTAGAATTATTTCTATAGCCTTTTTGCAACAAATATTCGCTAAGGGGATTATACCACATGTGTCCAAATTGTTTTAATCCATATAAAGATTTATTTAATTTGATCGAACAAAAATTTTAGGAATTTAAATTTTGTGCTTCAAGCAACTTAAATCTTTTAAGATTTTTCATATAAATTTCGATATCAAATGAGCAATATAAATAGGATGTAGCTACACTCATTACACGCATTTCAATCTTCTCATATTTTGGTAAACTAGTTATTATAAAATTATAATTGCATCCACCACAGAGAATATATCTCTTCATATTCAATACCAAATCTTAGGATTAAACTTTGTGTAACAAGCTGTGCTTTATATCTCATAATCTTATTTTTCTCATTTTGTATTCGCACAAATACCCGTTTATGTCCCACTGGTTTTAAGTCATTTGGTGTATGGACTAAAAGTCCAAAAACTTCACATTTTGCAAATAAATTTAATTCCTCCTTGATTGCGTCTTTTCACATTGGCCAATCATTTCTATGTCTATATTCTTCAACAAATATAAGTTCAAGATCTTCATTTTTCTTTCATAATATTGAGCTCTATATCATATACAAAATATCATTGGCTTTTATTTATCGGTTTCATCTTTTCTCATCATGACATAATTTATTGATATTTTTTTATTTTCACTGATTTCAAGTACCTGAATTTTTTTTTGGAATGTTTATCAATTATGTTATGGGTTTCTTCTAGAGTTTATACTTCATCTTTTTTTACCATCTTGAATATTTGCTCATTTTCTTTTTCGAGGATTTTATCTTTGGAATTCGATTGATTTCCATGTATTTGGCATGCTTTGTCCTATAGGGATATCAATGCTAATAGGAGCATTTGTAGCTAGTATATAAGATTTAGTTATTCTCCTTAGATAAGTAAATACATCTGGCAACTAGTCTATTATATTTTGTAAAAAAATTATCTTTTGAACTTCAAGTTTATATTGATTTGTGCAAGAATCAAAACTAGATAATGATAATTCATTTTAAGAAATTTTCTTTTGCAGTTGCTTATTTTTCTCCCCTTAATGTTTAAAAAATTGTTTCATCAATATGAAAAGTGATAAATTTTGTCATGAATAAATCTCCTATTAATAATTCTAAATATTTAATTACAAATGAAAATTCGTATCTAACATATATTCTTAACCTCTTTTGAGGACCTATCTTTGTGCATTGTAGTGGAGTATTTGAAATAGATATTGCACATAAAAAAATTTTTAGATGGAAAATATTTTATTCCTAACCATAAACCAATTGTATAGGGAGAATTTATAATAATTCGTTTGGCTTGATGCATACAAATGCTACTGCATCCAAAATGGCAAGCTCCCATGCAAACATTGGGAGTTTGAATTTCATAAGTAAAGACTTTGCAATTCTGTTAGACCGTTTTGTGTGTGAATATAAGTAACAGGTTGTTCAATAGTTATTTCAACTAATATGCAATATTAAAGGCTTGATATGTAAATTCATCAATATTGTCATGACAAATAATCTTGATTACTTAACTAGGAAAATGTGCTTACAAATGAATGGTTGCAAATGCTAAATTGTAAGTTGATAATAAGCACACATGTGACTTTATAGTTGATATATCGATTAAAATCGTAAAATATATAAATGGTTCATATAGTAGATGTATGAATCCACATATAACGTTGAATATTATTAAAAAATGTAAGAAATTCAGTTTCAACTTTAGTTGGTAATAGCTTTATAATATATTTACCTTCAGAGCAAGCAACACATAAAAATTCATCAGATTGAATTTTTTTTTGTTTTTCAATGAATAATTATATAAATTTTCAATCATTTTTTTTTCATCATTATTGATTTGGGATGGTCCAATCGGTCATGCCAAATATTAAAATCATTAATACACTTCTGGTTTACTATGAGTTTCAATTATTTTAATATTTGTGTAGTTTAATTTAGAGAACAAAGTGAGTAATTTATTTTTCAATACACACTTTTTACTTGAGATAATAGATATAATATAAAAATATTAAGTGTTTCTTTCATTCGATGTCTCAATATGATATTTATCATATGAATATCTTTAAAATTTGATAAATTTCTTTGAGACTTAATAGAAAATAATATATCATCTACTATAAACTTTATTCCTCAAAGCAGTAAAATATTAGCTCTTCTAGAACCTTTAATTAATCTTATACTACTAGATATTGTATTAACATTAATTTTTTTTCATTATTAAGTGGGGAAAATATTTCTTGTCTTTAAATATAGTGTGTGTTATAGCAATATCTACTAGACATATATTTACATCATAGATCTTAGATCCAACAAGATGAATATATAATATTTTTCTTTAATAAAATAAAATATATGCAATAAGAAATTTACAAGTTAAAATGAAATAACATTAAATACATAATTAAAACACATAATAAGAACATATCATTTGCACACAATAAGAACATATTAAAACATCTTCATAATATGGTTATATTAAAATATACCAATTACTATTAAATTTATTCTCGGATATTTCCATTACCAATTAAATGATTAATTCCTTTTTCAGAAAAATAAAATCAATAATGGATATTTCCATTACCAATCATATAATCAATTCTTCTTTCAAGGTAGACAAATATCTTGATGTCAACTTGGCCATGATTTAAAATCATCACAAGATGTTGTAGTTAAAATTCAAGATGTACCACAAGTACGTGACTAATGGTTTTTCATGCTACATCAATGATAATATGTTTTTTATATTCCTTTTTATTTTTGTCTTTTCATTATTTATCCATTTTCGGTGCGTTGAAAGTATTCATTTATTTATGGTAGGTGACAAGTATATATCCAATTTTAGTTGATGATCCATTTATGATGAGTTATTCATTTCTGG
This sequence comes from Theobroma grandiflorum, assembly GCA_036013995.1. NCBI lineage: Eukaryota > Viridiplantae > Streptophyta > Magnoliopsida > Malvales > Malvaceae > Theobroma > Theobroma grandiflorum. Next base: position 17,005,920 of record CP142126.1, read on the forward strand.
TAGATTATCTATTTTTTTAGTTGGTTAATGTTTCCATTTACTTTTGATGGTAAAATTATCTATCTACTTCTAGTAGTAAAATTATTCTTAAATTTTGATGATAAAATTTATTATCCACTTTTGGTGGTAAAATTATAATTAAAATAGTGATAGTGTAAATTATTGTGGCTATCATAATAATTAAATGATGTTGCAGTCACTTCAAGAAATAGATAAATTGATGATTATGACCATAATTATTAAATGTGTCGCATTTACTTCAAAGAATGGGTGAATTTATAATTTTTTATTAGTAGCTCGTCTGTTGTATTTACTTCAGGAAATGAATATTCATAGTTTTTTATTAATAGCTATATAATAGCAAATTCACTTTTCAATCAAGAGACAAAATATAATATATATAACATGATAGTAAAATACATATTAAGGTTGATTTTTAGGAAATGAAAATACTAAAAAGATATCAAGTCACTTAACTGATTTTTTAAAATTAAAAATCAAAATTTAATCATTGAAATCCCTTTGAAGCTTGAAGATGATGAAAACATAATAATTCTAAAACTTGAAAGATCAGATAATCGTACTGATAACGTGTTATAAAATAAATCTTAAAAAAATAATTATAAGAGAAATATAAGAGAAAATATTTAGAAGAGTAAAAAGATCTTATTAAAGTGTGCATTTACAAATGAAGTCCCTTGAATCATAGTCTTAATCTAATTTTATCAAAGAGTTTAAATCATATTTGGGTTATAATGTAATGGATATTTACATATTTGTTCATAACAATAAAAACTCAATTGATTACAATTAAAAAAAATAAAATTCAGACATTAAATTTACTTAAGTTGAGGGTTTAAGCCAAAATTATATTACACAATTAATCACCTGTGAATGCCGTAGTGTGTGGAAAATGGGATTGGATGTCGGACGCTATAGATGGGGCACATATGGCGGTGCCCTTTCAACTCAAGCTGAATAGAAATAAGGCGAGGCGTAATTATACTGGTTATTAGTTTTTTTTTTTTTTTTGAAAGGCCTTGTTAATAGCTTCTTTAAAGGAAAGGATGCTCACTTCAAAGTTTCTTTTTTTTTTTTTCACTTCAAAGTCTCTTGCTTATTTTTTATTTTATTTTTTATAGTCTCTTGCTTATTACTTCCTCAATAATCTTGGCACCTTCTTTCGTTTTAGACATACGTCAACATTACAGGCATTGACATTAAGGTGATTAATTTTTTTTTATTTTTATTAGATCTTTTATATTTATAAGTATTAAATTGAGATATGTATCGTGTATCGAAATTTTACTTTTTAATATCAAATGTGGAGTATCGTATTATAAGATACAGTGAAAAATTTTAAAATTAATTATAAATAATATTTTTGAAAGTATTATAAATAACATTTATTCATGTAAAATAAAAAAAATTAAAAATATTATATTTTTTAACAAAATTAAAAATTATAGAACATAAGTGGAAAATATGATTATTTTTTTAATTTAAACTCTCAAATATTCATTAATAATTTATATTTCTAAATAAAAAATATATTTTACATTAATTTATTAATTAAAAATTAAAAAAATTATCATATTGAAATAAAAAAGAATTCAAAATTTTGTAGTATTTTTTGTTTAAAATCTAAAAATTGAAACTCATAAGAATAATTTTTTATATTTTCACTCAAAAAAATAATAAAAAATAAAATTTTTAATAATTAGTTAAAATTAAATTTGTAAAAAACATATCATATGTATTGTATCATATGTTTCGTACGGTAAGATACAAATTACGCATTGTAAAATATATTTTCAATATTTAATTAAATATGATATAATTATAAATATATATTATTTTTTATTAGTATTGTAGTGTCGTTTATCATATAATATCCATAACTATACTTATACTATGTGTTTAGTTGTTTGTTGGATATTTTTCTATGAAAGTGAAATGTACTACCATTGAATTAGTGCTAGCAAGTACATTTAATACATGTTTTTAAGAGCAAATGAAATAGGTGAAGCTGATTCCAACAAAAGCCTGGGACACCCCTCTTTGCTTTTCCTTTTCCTTTGGCCATAAATATTAGTGACTGAAAAAATCTATTTAAGATTTTAAAACAAATGTGCTGCGCTGTCAATTAGCATCCTAAAACAGGCCCACCAAAGCCTCACAACTTTGGTTTTAAACCCACAGAATCTCTAATTGTCCTTTCTCTTCCTTACTCGCAAAACCACTGCACCCCTAGTTTTCCAATTGCTGCTTCACCTTTGACCCTTGCACCTTTCTAACCTTTTAACCATTTAAATTACTTTCATGCCCTTTCCTCTCTTCTTTTTTACATTTTTCTTACATTAAGTCACTGTTTCTCCTTCTCAAGATCAAGTTAACTAATATTTACATTTTATTACTATTGAAAATAATAAAATTTTAGAAAATGACGAAAGATATAGGTAGAAATCTTTCTTCACAAGTAACTAACGGCTCATATAAATTTCATATGGAAAACATATTGAAAGAAAAACATGCACATTTGGTCATCTACTCTCTCATAAAACCAGTTCCACAAGTTAGCCAAAAAAAAAAACTAAAAGTTTCAAAAAGTTGCTAAATCTACTTTATTACAACCCAATTCCACAAGTTATGAAAAGGGAAAACAAAAACCAATTTCACAAGTGGCTAAAATATAATCCGAAATGGCACCACTGTAATTACACCAAAACACTGGGTCCAATATTCAGTCTTTACACCTATATATATTAAAGTATTACTTGCAAATGTTTACTTGCAAAGGTCTTGAGACACTCGACTAAAGTGGCGCACCATGCAATTCACAAACACACACTGCCTTTCTACCAAAAATCTCTCATGGACCCCACGCGTCCACCGCCACCGCCTCCATCCACCAACCTCCGCGGTCAGATTATCCCGAATCTCCGCCGTGGCAGCAGCCCCTCCTATACCTCAAAAAACCCACTCAATGCCGGCCGAAAAGCAACAAGTGTTCAAGTCGCTAGAAAACTGGGCCACCGAGAACGTGCTACCATTACTCAAACCTGTGAAAGAGTGCTGGCAACCACAGACTTTTTTGCCTGATCCCGCATTGCCATTGGAAGAGTTCAACGAACAAGTGAAGGCTCTGAGAGAACGCACGGGTGAGCTGCCTGACGAGTATTTTGTGGTGCTGGTCGGGGATATGATTACGGAGGATGCACTGCCGACGTACCAGACCATGATCAACACGCTGGATGGGGTGAGGGATGAGACTGGGGCAAGCTTGAGCCCCTGGGCTATGTGGACTCGGGCTTGGACCGCGGAGGAGAACAGGCATGGGGATTTGTTGAGGACTTATTTATATTTGTCTGGGAGGGTTGATATGCTTATGATTGAGAGGAGTGTGCAGTATCTGATTGGAGCTGGCATGGTGAGTTTTCCATTAGCTCTCATTTCACTGAATATATTAACTATTGATTCTTTTTATTTCATTTTTCTATTTTTAACCATACTCTTCTTGGAGTGTTTCTTGACATAATTATCTAACAAGTGACAATTAAAGCATGTTTTATATCAGAATCTAAAAAAAAAATGTATTATCTCAAATCTCAAGTCATTCTTTTAATTAATTTATATATATACATATATATAATCTTGACTTGTCATATATAGATCATTTTTATCGGCTGTGCTAACTATTTTTTGGTGCGATGGCAATCAATATTGACACATTGCTCTTTTAATTTATTGATTGATATTGGGCTGCGTAAATTAGCTTCTATGGCAATAGGCTGTATTGAGTAAATTCTATGGTCTTTGCTTGTTGCCATTTAATAATATTTGAACTATTTAATTTAACACGTCACAAATTTGAAACCATGAGGAGGGTTAAAAACTCAAAATTTTATTATTGATTTATGAAAATATAAAAATAATATGAAACAAAAAAAAGAAGAAAAAGTATCAAGAGCCACGTGCTTGATAAATTGCGAGTGGAAACTGTCACGTGACACCATACGTTTGTTTTCCACAGGATCCTGGAACAGAGAACAACCCATACTTGGGCTTCGTGTACACCTCTTTCCAAGAGCGAGCCACGTTCGTATCCCACGGCAACACGGCTCGGTTAGCCAAGGAAGGTGGGGACCCTGTCCTCGCACGCATCTGCGGCACCATTGCAGCGGACGAGAAACGCCATGAGCTCGCCTACGCTAAGATCGTCGAAAAGCTACTCGAGGTTGACCCAACGGGAGCAATGCTGGCAATTTCTGACATGATGAAGAAAAGAATAACAATGCCAGCTCACTTGATGTTCGACGGCCAGGACCCGAGGCTGTTTGAGCACTTCTCAGCCGTGGCACAGCGGATGGGGGTGTATACGGCCGATGATTATGCTGACATATTGGAGGCTTTGATCCAAAGGTGGAGGTTGGAGAAGTTGGAGGGGTTGACGGGTGAAGGGAGGCGTGCGCAGGATTTTGTGTGTGGGTTAGCGCCTAGGATTAGGAAGTTACAAGAGCGAGCTGACGAGCGGGCCAAGAAGATGGAGCCTCACGGGGTGAGGTTTAGTTGGATTTTCAATAAGGAGGTTACTTTGTAGAAAAATGAAGGAGGCGAGGCGGCTTGTGCCTTTTTTTTTTTTTGGGTCAAAATAGGAAAAATGAAATCACCTGCTTTCTTTTTCTTTCACATTTCCAATCTTTCTATTTTCACTATGTTCAACCAACTCCTCTTAAATATATTATATTATGTTACATAAAAAAATGACTTAATAGTTATTTAAAAATAAGAAGAAAAAAAAAATTTATTTGTAAGACAGCCATTCACGTTTCTTTGGTTTGGATTCAGATTTGGTTTAGTTGATGTGGCAGCAAAATCGTGGTGTGAAGGTTGTATTTGAAAAGGAAGGAATTGGAATCTAAATCCGTACATATTTTTATTTTTCATTATTATATTAATATATATTTGGGTTTTTTTTTTTTCTCGTACGTTTGGGGTGTAAAGGAATTACAGCAAATGTTTGGAAACCCTTGAGATTGGCGTTATTTCTGTCATAATGTGCTACTTTCGAAAATCTAATTGCTCGATTTGAAATTGAGTCGTCATTAATTTTTTTTGCTTGATTTGAAATTGAGTCGTCATTAATTTTTTTTATAAGTTGTAATTGATCACTTATTAAATTTGTTTTATTTGATAAAATTTTAAATTGATTTTAAGTTAATCAAAAGAATAATAATTTAATCTACAAATTTTAAAGTTAAGTTTTAAAGTACAGTTACATACAGAGAAAGATTAGCAAATTGTGATGTTCATTTCACAAACGGTATTGTTTAATTATATGTTATTTTATTTTAATCTTATATATTTTCTTAATCATTCTTTCTTCTTTAATTAATTTTTATTATTTTAGGTCCATCTTAAGGTTTTTATACCCATTTACAAAATAATTAAATCGTATGCAATGCAAAATCATAAATGATGTAAAACGAATGCATTTATAAATGTAATATTTGATCTAAAACTTTGCGATTATATAATTGATAGTTTACTTCAATTGAATATCTCTTTTTATTCTTATTAGATTTTAAAATATTTATTTGAATCAATGGAGTTTTGAAATATAAATTAAGATTTTTCCAATGCTTTGGTGAAAATTCTAATTAAATTTCTTACCTAAGATATTCAACTTGGAAATACGACTTTTCACATTCTAGGAGAGAATTCTCAACCTATTAAACGATCCATCTTGTCTATTATCGGTCACCATTTCTTTTTTATTTTTTTGGGCTACCGAATGCACTTTTCAATGAAACATAATAAGTGGCATTGATCTAAATTTGTTTGAAAACTTTCATGCCACTAACGATATTGGATTCATAATTATGTCCATTTTCCATTAAAAATTTATGTAAATTAGTAATGATTTGCATAAAGATAATTCTGCCTACCACGACTTTATCATGTGCTATCAGAGCTAAGGGCCATATTTTTAGTGCTAACATGATAATGGTTCCACTATAACTACCTAGTATTAAAGTTCCAAAACCTTGCAATGCAATGCAATGCAATAATATATGATCAATACAATTATTATGTGACTGAAATAACGTGGATAATCGTTATTTTCTTTTCAAACATAGGTTTCGAATTGGCATTTCTCTTTTACTCTAATTAACATTAAATACTAAGTAACCTCTCTTTGCTTTGCTGTTGTCCTGGTTCTGTTGGAAAGGAAGATTCTGGTGCTCTGCTCTTATGATCTATTTATTAATCTAGAGCAGTAAATGTGTTCTGTGCTTTAATGAATGAGTTCGGTGAGGTGTTTCTAGGATGCCTCTTGGTTATTTTCTGGTTTATTGTAATTCTACTAGATTGCATAGAGGCTCTCTCAGTCTTATCGAGGCTCCTCACAGTAGGTTGTATCATCTCCAATTTCATTAATAAAACTTCACCAATGACTTGACTAAAAAAAAAAAAAAAACAATAAATACTGCGTAAATAAAAAAATTTATATATATTTAATCAATTTATTTCTTTTTGCTTTAAACATTTTTTCTTCTTATTATTATTTTTTAAAGAAGATGTTCAAAATTGTTATTTGAGTAAGAAGGTTATCGAACACAAAATTAGGGGGTTTCCCAATGCTTTGATGAAAGCCCTAATTTAATTCTTCAGTTAAGAACTTCAACTCGAAAATCTAACTCTTCGCAATCTCACATGAAGTTCCATCGTTGTATAAACTCAAACAACACATTTTATTTTTAAATTTTTTATTTCACCACATGTCTTTTATCTGTATGTCATTTTTTTTAAAAAAAATTTCCATATTCTAATGCATTAATTTAACAATATTATGTATATTTCTTCATATATAATTTTTATTTTCATTCCTACATTATTTGCTAATTGACACAACTAACAAAATTAAAGAACTAATATGGAAATGTGCAAAGAATAAACTGATAACTCTATGATATAGAGTTGTTTTGCCACATTTTGATTATAAAAATTAGTTAAGTCTCTGTGTTTTTAAGTTAATTTTAGGTAATTTTTATATTTTTCTTTATTTAGTTTAATGCATTTGAATTATTTTGAGTAATTTGAGTTCATTTTCATAGCAAAAATCTTAATTTGAGAAATCACTGGTTTAGTCTCTATTTTGAAGGTTTTCAAGTGTAAAAAGTTTCATGGAAGTGAAATGTGTAAGATGGTTATGTGTATAAATTGCTAAATATGTTGTGGTATTTTTATCATAACTTTCTCTACCGAACTCCAAATGAGATGATTCTTAGACCACTAAAAACCTGAGAGGAAGGGCTACAACTTTTCCGTTTATCACTTGACCTGATTAGGATTGAAAGGTGTTCAAAATCCATGTTAAAGAAAGTATTGCACTTGGAAAGCAAAACAAGTTAGAACACTTAAGAGTTGCGGCTTTCACTTGTTTTCAAAAATAAATTTTTTTATGAGAAATTTTGAAATTAGGTTAATTTGTTTATTTAAGGGACTTTTTCAGAGAATTTTAGGAGGAGAACGACAGTAGCTTTTTTGGAGATTTGGAGCTAAGAATCAAGCAAGAGAACAAGGGAAATTGAGAGAGATTTGATATCATAAAGCTTCAACATTAGTTTTTTTCTCTATTTTGTGCTTGTCTTATTTTCTTTGACTTGAATTCATGGCTAAATTTCTTTAAATAGTGTTTTACTTAAATATCATGAACTAATTTATTTTTTTAGGATTATGGTGTATTTCAACATGTAGCTTGAATATTAGTTTCTTTTTTTTTTTTATCATGAATGGATATAGTTTTGCTTATTCAAATATGTTCTTAGTACTTTTAATTGCCTGATCAATAATTAACTGATTTGTGAATCTAATTGAGACTCGACAGAGAGATTTTATATTGAACTAAGAATTAAATAATGTATATTCATATCACTTAGGTGATCTAATTCATGATTCAAGTAGACATATGCTAATTGCTATATATAGCCAAATTAGAACACTAGGTTAATGAACTTAAGTTAATTGATTCCTATAGACATACAATGAACTATTTAAGTTAGGTATTTATGCAACCATCTTGATAGAGACTCATACATAATTTTGGATTCTAAGTTAGTAAAACTACCTAAGAAGGTAAATAATTAGAGAAGTTGGTATTAGATGAAGTGTTGAATGAATCTATAATCCTAGGTCTTTAGTCTATTGTCTTTCTCAAGTAACTTTAATTTTAGTTATTTAATTTAATGCTTGTTTTAATTAATTTTATGAAAATTTCAGTTATTTAAGTAAAATTAGTTTTTTATAAAACACTGGTACTTAGTAAAAATTTAGGAACAAATCCCTATAAGAATGATACTCTACTTATCATTATATTACTTGTTTGTGATAGCGTGCACTTGCATGAAAAATGAACAACAAGTTTGTTTGTGATAGTGTGTACTTGCGTGAAAAATTAATAAGTTTTTAGCACCATTGCTTGGCATTTTTTTTTCTTTATTATTTGCTAATATTAAAATTTCACAAATTAGTCTTAATTTAGGTTTTATTTCTTTGTTTTGCAAGCTTGTTTTGTCGTTGTATGAGAAAAGAAAAAAGCTTGGAGATTGTACCTTGTGATCCAAAGATTGAAAGAACATTCCACAGATTTTGATGAAAGAATCAACAAGGTTTTACTCAAAAAAATTTCATGGCTGATCGACATGATGAATAGAAAATCCAAGAGTGAGTAGTAGCTGAAAGTCATTGCTTAAGGGATTATGCTGTTCCATTGGTGTAAGAGATTCCATTGAGCATTTTAAGGTTGACTATTCAAGCCAACAATTTTGAAATCAAGCTGGCCATCATCACCATGATTCAAACTTTAGTTTAATTTGGGGGCTTACCAAGTGATGATCCAAATAGCCATATATTAAAATTCTTAGAGATATGTGATACTTTCAAACACAATGGTGTCATAAATAATGTATTTCATTTAAGGCTTTTCCCTTTCTCATTAAGGGATAAAGCTAAAACATGGCTGAATGTGCTCCTCATTGGTTCAATAACAACATATGATGATCTTGCTCAGAAGCTCCTTGCTAAGTTTTTTCCTTCTGCCAAAACAATGAAAATGAGAAATGATATCACATCATCCATGTGGCAAAATTCTGAATCATTGTATAAGGCTTAAGAAAGATACAAAGAAATTACTTCAGCGTTGTCTTTGTCATGGCCTTCCAAAATGGCTTTAGGTGCAAACATTCTACAATAGTTTGAGTGGTCACGTTTGAACTACCATTGATGTTGTAGGGGGAACTTTAAAGGCTAAATCAATTGATGAGGCATATGATTTGTTGGAAGAATTGGCTACTAAACAGCTACCCGTGGCTAACAAAATGGTTAATGCATAGGAGAATAGCTAGAATTCATGATGTAGATGCCATTTTGGCATTATCCATACAAGTAGCAGTTCTAACTAAGACACTTTAATATTTTGGTACTAACTTCATTCAAAGTCCTTTTGTAGCTTATGAGTACTATGGAAATGATCATGAAAGCCATCAATATCCAAGTTTGACAGAAACAATGTAATTTGTGAGGAATAGACAGCAAAATAACCTCTACTCCAACACTTATAACCTAGGGTGGAGGAACCATCCAAACTTCTCTTGGGTCAATAATTAAGGATCATCCTTAACTTCAAGGTTGAATGCAGTTTCGAGATTCTAATAGCAAGTAAGGGTGCCTATTTCAGAAAAAAAGTGAACTATGGAAGATTTGCTAAGGTAGTACATGATACAAATTGATAACATCATCCAAAGTCAAGTAGTATCACTACGAAACCTTAAAACTCAAGTTGGTCAAATTGCCAATTTATTAAATAATAAAGCTCTAAGAACACTACTTAGTGATATCGAGGTGAATCTTAGGAGAGAAGGTGAGGAACAGGTTATGGAAATCACCTTGAAGAGCGAAAAAAGGGTTAAAAGTAGTGTTAGACAAGCTAAACTTCAAGATAAGAGTGCTAAGAATGAAATAGTGATTGAGACAGATGACAAGCAAATTCAAGAGAAGGAAACAAAAGCAACCCTGCCACCACCACCTTTTTCCCAATGCTACTAGAAACAAAAACTTGAGAGGCACTTCCAAAAGTTTCTCAAGGTATTCAAAAAGCTTTATATCAACATTTTTTTTGTAGAAGCTTTAGAGCAGATGTTATCATATGTGAAGTTTCTGAAAGACATATGTGAAGCTTTATATCATACTAGGACGTTTATTCTTGGTCATTGCAGGTACATTCATTGATATAAAGAAAGGTTGAATAACTTTCAGAGTTGGTGAGGTCGTAATTAAATTCACTATTTTCAATGCAACTAAATATCCACCCTGCACAGCTCAATGCTACAGAGTGGACTTAGCTGATAAAGGTAAAGGGAATTCTACTTCACTACTTACAAGTAAGCCAACACCAACTCTTGAATTAGAGCCACTACCACCACATCTCAAAACTAAGTAATGTTATGATGAGAATAATCCATCACCTTCTAATGATCTTGATTTTGAGGTTGGACAGCAAGTAGTACTCTCTAGTTCACGCATCTATCTTTTACTATAGGAACTTCAACCATATTGGTGGAAAACCTTTAAAGTGGTAAAAAGTTTTGTCTTATGGTTATATTGAGATTTTTAGTAAGCTTACATGAGCATTTAAGGTAACGAAACAAAGCCTTAAGCATTATTGCGGTGATGAAAAAGTGAAAAAGGAGTATCATAGTCAAGCTAATAACTATAAATAAGTGCTTTTTTGAGAGGCAACTCAAATTTCTCAACCTAGCTTACTTTAATATTTACTTTTTTTTTTAGTTTTAGTGTTATTTACAATTATTTTGCTTACCATTTGATGTTTCTTTTCTATTCTAATTGTTCTATGTTGATTTTGCAGGTCTTAGGAATACAGTAAAGTAAGGTGATATTCAAAAAAAAAAAAAAACGAACGTGAGATAGAATGGTTGAGCACTACGACCCTCACTACTTAGAGTGCAGCGCTAAAATATGAAGAAAGAATTGCTTAAAACAAAATAGTTGAGCATTGCCGTTGGGATGAGGAATTAAAATGGCTAGAAATAAAAAGCTTGAGCACTGCGACACTGAAACCTGAAGAGTATTACTTTAGGTGTAAGCAAGCAAAAGTTGTAACTTTCAAAATGAGAGCATGGCACTAGGTTGGGGCATAACCCCAACCATGTTTAACACTTTTTTTTTTTTACTCTTTTTCTCCATTCTAGAGCCACTTAAGACTTCCAAACACTCATTCTTCCTTATTTCTTGTATCCACACTACTCTCCTACTTGTGATTTTAAGTTGTAAGTGTTTGTAATCATCCCATTCACACACCCATTCATCATTCCTCATTTTCTCCACATATTCACTTTAGTCAGTGTGTTCTTCAAAATTTTTATTAGTTATTGAGAATTTTTGTGATAGTTATTGCCATTATTAAATTTAATAAATTTTTCATGGGTAAATTATGCTTGATTGATGATGGGTTTGTCATTCATACAAATCTTGGTTGTATGAGTGGAATTGTGCTTAGTTTAATGATGATTATGTTGCAAGGCTTGATGAGTATGGTGTGGGTTAGTAGAATGTGGCTTGATTGTTGTTGGGTATATTGCAATTTTCAATGATTGTGGTGGGGGTTAGTAGAATTTTTGCTTGGGTGAGGATGGATATGTGGAAATAGTTACGATTTTTGATAAGTTGAATTGGGACTCACTTAGACTATCTCATTTTCATATTTGGTGACCTTTCACTTATTATAGTTTATGATCAATTGTTTTTTGTAGACTTTGGAAATAATTGAACTCTTGTTAGCTGGGTTGACTTGATTGTTGTTGGGTATATTGCAATTTTTAATGATTGTGGTGGGGGTTAGTAGATTTTTTGCTTGGGTGAGGATGGATATGTGGAAATAGTTACGATTTTTGATAAGTTGAATTGGGACTCACTTAGACTATCTCATTTTCATATTTGGTGACCTTTCACTTATTATAGTTTATGATTAATTGTTTTTTTGTAGACTTTGGAAATAATTGAACTTTTGTTAGTTGGGTTGACTTGAGCAAATGGTTATTGGAATTTCTTATAGTCAGAATCGAGCACTTGAGCAAATGATGCGAGTCTATGCAGAGCATATCGAGATGGATATGGCTATGTTCCCTTTATTGCCCATGAATTCTTTAGAACTTTAAACCTTTGGTAAGGATGATGAGGATGACTAGTTGAGGGCGGCTACGGTTTAAGGGAGTATTTTCTCTTTCTTACTTTTTGTAACAATGAGGATAATGTTCACTTTAAGTTTGGGGGAGAAATTCTTAAATTGTTATGTTTATGATTTTTATGATTATGTTTTGAAGTTAAGTTTAGTTATTTGCATGATAATTGAGGAGTGGGTGAATTTGGGAAAATGTTGAAAACTAAAGCTAGAATTATTGCACCAATGATATTGATCTACTTATCCAATGATGATAACTAATTATCTTGTTAATCTTTTACTTTTAGTAATCACGAATATTGTTTGAATGTCATGTGAAGTCTTATGTTAGCATCATGATTGGATGAAATTTTCATAGTTGAACACTACATCTCTTGCATTGAAATATCATGTCTCTTTAGAGAAAGTTTATGCAAATGAAGGATTTAGAACTATGTTTAGAGTTTTAGAATTTGTTTAATTCTTCCTTGAGGTGAAATCATAAGGCTGTATTTAGTTAGCGAAATGACTTAGGCTATCTTTGGACCAATTGAGCTTTTCAAGCCAACCTATTTACATTTTTATCCTTAGTATACATCTTTAAGCTTAAATTGTCCTTTCTTTGATTTAACTCTTAAATAACATTAGCTTAGCTTTTGAGAAATTTATCCAATTTTTACAACATTCACTCTTAAGCATATGTATTGTTTTAGGAAATGTATATTAAGCTATTTGATGAAAAAGTGGAAAAGATGAATTGTAGAGAAAAATGTAAAAAATTTTGTGAAGAATTCATGCCACTATTAATGAAAGAAACAAGTTTGGGGGTGTTGAACTGAGAATGAAAAAATGTTTGATGAATGAAAAGTGAAAGGAAAAGAAAAAGGTGTACCTGGTGAAGAAAAATAAGGCTATATAGGTCTAAAAACAATAATGTGCTTAGGGCGATTTGAGGTATATATTGTCCTATATCATACCTCAACCCTAGCTACACATTACAAGCTGAATAAAGTCCTAAGGATCCTTAAATTACTATGCCTACATTAGTGGAGAGGGAGATGAAAAATAAACTTATGAAATTTTTACACTAGTTTGAGGTTTGCATTAGCATAAACCTATCCGGAGTGCATAAGATTCATGGAAAGAGATTTGGCACAGATGAGAATTTATTTGAAAATCATCTTACATTTGAATGTAATGTGAATTTAGATAACATTTTTGTTTTGCTTCGAGCTGAGAAAACAAGATAGTTTATAAGGAAATTAAAGGTTGTCAATGAATTGGTGCATCTAATTTTGTTACTTTGATGTGTTTAATTATGTTTTTTTAGTTTTTTCTCAAGGACTTGCAAAATATTAAGTTTGGGGGTGTGATAACTCTATGATATAGAGTTATTTTGCACATTTTGATTATCAAAAATAGCTAAGTCTTTATGTTTTCAAGTTAATTTTATGTAGGCTTTATATTTTTTATTTAGTTTAATGCATTTGAAATATTTTTAATTTTAGTAATTTGAGTTCATTTTCATATAAAAAATCTTAATTTGAGAAGTCACTAATTTAGTCTCCATTTTGAAGATTCTTTAAAGTGTAAAAAGCTTCATGGAAGTGGAATGTGCAAGATGGTTAGGTGTAGAAATTACTGAATATATTGTGGTATTTTTATCGTAACTTTCTCTATCGAACTCCAAATGAGGTGACTTTTAGACTGCTAGAAAGTTGAGAGGAAAGGATACAACGTTTTTCTTTATCACTTTGCCCAATTAAGATTTTAAGGTGGACAAAATCCATGTTAAAAAAGAGTACTGCACCAAGAGAGTGAAACAAGTTAGAACACTTAAGAGCCACGACTCTAAAAGAAAGAGCCGCAACGCTGCAGTCTATTTCCAGAAATAAATTTTCTTATGGGAAAATTTGAAATTAGGTTAATCTATGCTTGTTTAAGGGACTTTTTCAGAGAATTTTAGGGGGAGAACAACAGTAGCTATTTTAAAGATTTTGAGCTAAGAATCAAGCAAGAAAACAAGTGCAATTGAGTGAGATTCGAGATCACAAAGCTTCAACATTAGTTTTTTTCTATATTTTGTGTTATTCTTATCTTCTCTGACTTGAATTTATGGCTAAATTTCTTTGGATAGTGTTTTACTTAAATATTATGAACTAATTTGTTTTTTTAGAATTATGGTGAATTTCAACATGTAGTTTGAATGTAACGACCCCCCCCCTTAGATCGCTACTGGCATTCGAGACTTTCAACGTGTCCCACCAAGTCCCGAACAAGCCTCATGTGACTTTTCAACCATCCCTGTACACTTGCAATAAACTGCATAAATTTTAAGTCAAACACATATATACACGTGTACTTGAATTTAAAATCAAGCACAATCAATTCAATTTTTTACGTTAAGACAGGCTATTACAATTATCTACATTGAGTTCAAAATCTCAACTTTCATTACTCCAAAAAAATCAATATTTGCCACCTATAATTCCAGAGTATTACAATTTGACCTCTATCAGCGGAGTGACTCTAAAACGAGTTGAAACTTGTTCTCACCCAGATCTGTGGTAAACCGTACTCACTGATAGTTTCACGTCAGATTAATCCCTGTCTGCAAAAGGGGAAAATAAGAGGGTGTGAGTCTCATAGACTCAGTGATAATCATTGACTCAGTGAGCAGGCGAGAAGGGGAAACAACAAATGGGTAGATTAGTTCTAAATCCAAGAGTATGCGTAAAAAAAATATTTCATTAAATGAATAGATATTTTAGGCCTTGCAAATGGAAAACAATGTAATCCCAGAAAAAAAAAAATATATATCACTTATAAATCATTATTAAAAATTCACGTGTCAATGACACGCGATGTATGCTAAGACAATAAACGAGCGAATCTCGTTCTCGGATAAATTAGTACAGCCCTTAGGCTTATTCTCAGATGTCGTTATCTACTAGTGGAAACTGCCCACGTCACCAATATAAATCGGGGCTTCAGGTCCCCCTTTATCTACTCGTGGGAACTACCCACGTCACCAAAATAAATCGGGGCTTCAGGTCCCCCTTTACCTACTCGTGAGAACTACCCACGTCACCAAAATAAATAGGGGCTTCAGGTCCCCCTTTACCTACTCGTGCACAAAATATTTCAATCATTTAAATCATAATATGTCTGCCAAATCAACGTATATAAAAAAAAAATCAATTATTATCGTATCTCGAAAACAGTATAATGGTCACTGGCCTAAGCAGTATACAAATTGCAAGGCATTATTTGAAGTAAAATCAGTCGAAGATTTGTTTCCCCATACTTAAAAAAATCATATAAATCTGTACTACATATTTTATCACAAATCCAGATTTTTAAAATTTTCACATTCACAAACAACCTAATTTTTCTACTAGCTCATGCCATCCACAATTCCATCAACCATTAACACAATTTATATAATATTATAAGAATATACTATTTTTAAAATTTAGCACCCACTCACCTTGAAATAGCGGGGTACTACTTCGTTATTATTTCACGCGTGCACCCAGTTGTTTTGTTCGCTTTTTTTTTGATCTA
The DNA here is from genome assembly GCA_036013995.1 of Theobroma grandiflorum. Lineage (NCBI taxonomy): Eukaryota > Viridiplantae > Streptophyta > Magnoliopsida > Malvales > Malvaceae > Theobroma > Theobroma grandiflorum. The sequence goes on from CP142126.1 coordinate 17,021,725, forward strand.
CTGTTTCTGTCTCTCTCCTCTTCCTCTTTCTTTCTTCCCGTCACTGCCCTCTCTCCCTTTTTTTTTTCCCTTTCTTTCTCTTTCTTCTTCTCTCCTTCCTCCTCCCGTCGCTGGCTCCTTTCTCCCTTTCTTTCTTCTTCTTCTTCTTTCCTTTCTTCTTCTTTCTCTTTCTTCTTCTTTCTCTTTCTTCTTCTCTCATTTCTTCCCCCATCGCTGCCCCTTTTTCCCCTTTCTCTTTCTTTCCTTTCCTTCTTTTTCTTCTGCTCTCTTTTTCTTCTCCCGTGGCTGGCCCCCTCTCTCCCCCTTCTTCTTCTTCTTTTTTTCTTTCTTTCTTTTCCTTCTTTTTCTTCTGCTCTCTTTTTCTTCTTCTCCAGTGACTGGCCCCCCTCTCTCCCCCTTTCTCTTTCTTTCCCTTCCTTCTTTTTCTTCTGCTTCTTTTTTTCTTCCCCTTTGTCTTTTTCCTTCCCCCTTTTTTTGACCGAATCTCTCATTTTTTTCTTTCTCTTTGACTTCACTTGCTCGGGGTGTTACAAACTCCCCCACTTATAATAAATTTGTCCTCGAATTTCAATAGCATGGAAGCACTTATTCGCACCTTCAATCCTCAAATAGTTGTGGGTACCCTACTTGCATTTCTTCTTCTAGTTCCCAAGTTGCCTCCTCCGCTGGATGGTTTTGCCATAATACTTTCACTAAGGTGATGTCTTTATGGCGAACCCTTTTGACTTGACGGTCCAATATAGCTACAGGCTGCTCTTGGAATTCCAACTCAGGTTCCAACGACACCGTATCATGTTTTATCACGTGCGAAGGGTCTCGGACGTATCTTCTGAGCATGGATACATGAAACACAAGATTGACTCCTTCAAAATCCGGTGGTAACGCCAATCGATAAGCAACAGTACCTACCCGCTCCAATATCTCAAACGGACCAACATATCGAGGACTGAGCTTCCCTCTCTTGCCAAATCTTCGTATTCCTTTACGAGGCGAGACTTTTAGGAACACATATTCACCTACTCCGAACTCCAAGGGCCTACGTCGGTTGTCGGCATATGACTTCTGTCTACTTTGAGCTGCCAACATTCGTTTTCGAATTATTTGTACTCCTTCCTCCGCTGCTTGTACCATTTCCACCCCTAACAGCTTCCTCTCCCCCACTTCCAACCATCCAATGGGTGACCTACACTTCCGCCCGTACAGTGCCTCGAATGGTGCCATCTTGATACTCGCCTGGTAACTGTTATTGTATGCAAATTCTGCCAATGGCAAGTACAAGTTCCAAGAAACTCCAGAATCTAACACGATCGCTCTTAGCATATCTTCCATTGTTTGAATCGTGCGCTCGGATTGACCATCTGTCTGGGGATGATATGCCGTACTAAAGTCCAGTCGGGTCCCTAGTTCGCCTTGTAACTTCTTCCAAAATCGACTAGTAAATTGTGGTCCCTGATCTGACACAATAGTCACCGGTATGCCACATAATCTAACAATCTCATTAATGTAAATTCGAGCATATTGTATTGCCCCATACTTGGTCTTAACCGGAAGAAAATGTGCTGACTTAGTCAATCGATCAACAATCACCCATATAGAATCGTATCCTCCGTTGGTTTGGGGCAACCCGGTTACGAAGTCCATGGCTATGTGTTCCCACTTCCACTCGGGTATCGACAATGGTTGTAGTAATCCCGAAGGCCTTTGGTGTTCTGCCTTTACTTGTTGGCACACTAAACGTCTTGACACGTATTCCCCTACATCTTTCTTCAGTCCTTGCCACCAATATACGGATCTTAGATCATGATACATCTTGGTCGCCCCCGGATGCACGGCATAAGCAGCCACGTGTGCTTCTTCTAAAATCTCCTCCCTTAATCCATCCAAATTCGGCACATAGATTCGAGACCCATATCTCAATAATCCATCGGACCCAAAATCAAATTCGGAGACGTGTTCACCCATACCCCCCAAAATAGTCATCACAAAGGTATCTCTAGCTTGGGCATCTCGAATTCGATCATTTAGAATTGGTCGAACTCTAAAATGTGCCAATAGTGCGTCTGATCCATTGACTTCAAATTTGACTCCCAAGTTACCTAGATCCTGTAATCCTTGCACTATCGACCTCTTTTCCACTGCTATGTGGGCTATACTACCCATTGACTTTCGACTTAAAGCATCTGCTACAACATTTGCCTTGCCAGGCTGGTAGAGTATCGTACAATCATAATCTTTCAACAATTCCATCCATCTTCGTTGCCTGAGGTTTAGGTCTCGCTGTTGAAATATATACTTCAAACTTTTATGATCCGTATACATCTCACATGTTTCTCCATATAAGTAATGCCTCCATATTTTTAAGGCAAACACGATCGTTGCCATCTCCAGATCGTGCGTAGGATAATTTTGTTCATGCCTTTTAAGCTGTCTCGAGGCATAAGCGATAACTCTACCATGTTGCATCAACACACACCCTAATCCAATCCTCGAAGCGTCACAATACACCGTGTAACCACCGGATCCGCAAGGCAAGCTTAATACGGGCGCTGAAGTCAAACAAGCCTTTAATGTTTGGAAACCGTGTTCACAAGCCTCCGACCATTCAAATCTTACCCCTTTTTGAGTTAGCCTCGTTAGTGGAGAAGCTATTTTAGAAAAATCCTTCACAAATCGTCGATAATACCCAACCAACCCCAGAAAACTCCTAATTTCAGTAACTGTCGTGGGCCTAGCCCAATTCTCAATAGCCTCGACTTTGCTAGGATCTACTTGCACTCCGTCCTTAGATATAATATGTCCCAAAAACTCAACGCTACTCAACCAGAATGCACACTTAGAAAATTTTGCGTACAATCTGTGCTCACGTAGGGTCTGTAGTACGATCTTTAAATGTTGCGCATGTTCTTCCCAACTCCTCGAGTATATGAGAATGTCATCAATAAAGACGACCACAAATCTGTCCAAGTACGCTCAAAACACCCTATTCATTAAATCCATAATTGCAGCAGGGGCATTAGTCAATCCGAAAGACATCACTAGAAATTCGTAATGTCCGTACCTCGTACGAAACGCAGTCTTGGATATGTCTTCCTCCCGGATTCTCAATTGATGATATCCCGACCTCAGATCAATCTTCGAAAAGCATTGGGCCCCTTGCAATTGGTCAAATAAATCATCAATTCTTGGAAGTGGGTATTTATTCTTAATCGTGACTTTATTGAGCTGTCGATAGTCTATACATAACCTGAGACTACCATCTTTCTTCTTTACAAACAATACTGGCGCTCCCCAAGGAGACACGCTCGGGCGAATAAAACCCTTATTAATCAAATCTTGCAACTGTTCCCTTAACTCCCTTAGCTCCGTCGGTGCCATTCGGTACGGAGGTATCGATATCGGTTGCGTCCCTGGAATCAAGTCGATACGAAATTCAATTTCTCTTTCTGGAGGTAATCCCGGTAACTCTTCTGGAAATACATCCACAAATTCACTCACCACTAGTGTCACCTCCAAGTTTTCCTCTTCATTCTGTACTTCTCCAGCGATTGCAGCTGTCACACTGTTACCCCATTGACTGCTGTGACCATAAATAATAAATGATGACTCCCCGGGAATTTAAACTTCACCAACTTGCGATAACAATCCACATTGGCATAGCAAGATGCCAGCCAATCCATTCCTAGTATCACGTCAACTCCTAATGTAGTCATTAACACTAAGTCCACTCAAGTGTACTTATCTTTGATCTGGACCCCACAAGAACGAAATACATATTTCGCAACATATGCTTCTTCCAATGGAGTAGTTACTGCTAATGGTTCATCCATACATTCATAATGTTTGCCTAATTTAGGCATGAAATGTAAAGACACAAAAGAATGAGTGGATCCTGGATCAAATAAAACCGATGCTTCATAGCCACAAATAGAAAGAGTACCTGTCACCATTGCATTCGAGGCGTGAGCATCTTGTGGCGTCAAAGGAAATACTCTCGCCCGTCCTCCTCCAGAAACACCTTGTTGAGTGAAATTCGTCGGTCTACCTCGTGATGAAGAAGCTATCCCCTTTCCCTTATCTCTCATAACATTCTTAACTGACGGTATGGTAGCAAAATCAGATTGCACTGAACCACGAGCCATCTCCTGACTATGTTTGAAAGTAGGACAATCCCTCTTTGCATGGCCAACTCCCCCACACTCGTAACAAAGCATCACAGTTTGATTGCATGGCGCTGTATGTATGTTACCACAAAAAATACAAAAAGGACCCCACTGGTTACTTTGTCTTGGATTCATATTAGCCATCCCGCTGTTCATAGCTCGTCTGTAATTAACTCCACTGAAATCACTGCTACGTGGAGGGCTACGGAACTAAAAATTTCTACGTTGGTTTGGTGGGCTAGTGAACGCCGATCCTCGGAGCAAATTGCCATCCTTGCGACCTTGTTGATCAGCTATATTAGTCTCCGTACCCCTACTAGAGTCTCTAAATCTGGAAGACCCCTCACCTTGATTCCTCTTACTCTTCTCTCTCTTTGCCCCACTCTCCATACGTCTTGCCTCAATTTTCCTGGCAGCATCAACTACTTCGGAATAGGAAGTGAACCTTTGAGAGACTAAAACTCTATATAAAGGTTCTGGTAATCCCTTGATGAATCTTTTAATTCTTTGCCTTTCAGTCTGAACCAAGTAAGGAGCATACCTCGACAGTTGAGTAAATTGAACGTCATACTCTGACACTGTCATCCCTGGCATCTGCCTCAAGGTTTCGAATTCCTGAGCCTTAGCGTCTCTCACACTTTCAGGTAAAAACCTATCCATGAAAGCCTGCGTAAATTCTTCCCAAATAAGTGGAGCGAAACCAGGAGGTTTACAGCGCTTGAGAGTGGCAAACCATATTTGCGCTACCTCTGTCAGTCTAAAACCAACCAACTCAACTGCCCGGTGGCTAGAACAACCCAAAGCCGTGCAAATCTTATCCATTTCATCCAAAAAGGCTTGTGGGTCTTCCGCTGGATGAGTACCCGAAAAAGACGGAGGTCTCAATTTCATGAACTCTCCCAAACTCACCATAACGTTTCCTCTCTCTGTTTCCTCATATGATTGATACTCTGAATCTTCAAAGCTAGAACCCATGGTCTCGTAAGTTTGATATGCTCCATGTCTCCTGAATTACATAAATTCCTGAGTCAAACCTCGCAGTCCAGCCGCTATCTCCTCCAACGTGGCAGTAGGTACCTCAGGATGCTCACCTCCCGTATCCTCAGAACTGGTGTTGGCCCTCATTTCCTCTGAACTTTGACTGCCGTGAAGCTCGTTAATCCGGCCTCTAGGTCTGCCTCTCCCACTGCCCCTAGAGAAAGACACACGTGGTTCATCCATAACCTCTTCCGGGGCATCAAACCCTCTAATTGCTCTTGAGGTGGCTTGTGTCTTTGGCGGCATCTCGTTACCTAAACAACGTCAAACATCTCTTTTAAATCAATATCCGAAGTTAGTAATGAGGGTAGCTTTCTAAGATTTGGGGATTCGTGTAGCCTCCCACCCATAATTCATGCTGCAGTCATAAACCATGGATAAGACTCTACACTAACCCCGACACTCCACTGACAACTTGGAGAAATCCTAGGACTTTCTAAACCTAGGCTCTGATACCAACACTGTAACGACCCCCCCTTAGATCGCTACTGGCATTCGAGACTTTCAACGTGTCCCACCAAGTCCCGAACAAGCCTCATGTGACTTTTCAACCATCCCTGTACACTTGCAATAAACTGCATAAATTCTAAGTCAAACACATATATACACGTGTACTTGAATTTAAAATCAAGCATAATCAATTCAATTTTTTACGTTAAGACAGGCTATTACAATTATCTACATTGAGTTCAAAATCTCAACTTTCATTACTCTAAAAAAATCAATATTTGCCACCTATAATTCCAGAGTATTACAATTTGACCTCTATCAGCGGAGTGACTCTAAAACGAGTTGAAACTTGTTCTCACCCAGATCTGTGGTAAACCGTACTCACTGATAGTTTCACGTCAGATTAATCCCTGTCTGCAAAAAGGGAAAATAAGAGGGTGTGAGTCTCATAGACTCAGTGATAATCATTGACTCAGTGAGCAGGCGAGAAGGGGAAACAACAAATGGGTAGATTAGTTCTAAATCCAAGAGTATGCGTAAAAAAAATATTTCATCAAATGAATAGATATTTTATGCCTTGCAAATGGAAAACAATGTAATCCCAGAATATATATATATATATCACTTATAAATCATTATTAAAAATTCACGTGTGAATGACACGCGATGTATTCTAAGACAATAAACGAGCGAATCTCGTTCTCGGATAAATTAGTACAGCCCTTAGGCTTATTCTCAGATGTCGTTATCTACCCGTGGAAACTGCCCACGTTACCAATATAAATCGGGGCTTCAGGTCCCCCTTTATCTACTCGTGGGAACTACCCACGTTACCAAAATAAATCGGGGCTTCAGGTCCCCTTTTATCTACTCGTGGGAACCCTTTTATCTACTCGTGGGAACTACCCACGTCACCAAAATAAATCGGGGCTTCAGGTCCCCCTTTACCTACTCGTGGGAACTACGCACGTCACCAAAATAAATCGGGGCTTCAGGTCCCCCTTTACCTACTCGTGCACAAAATATTTCAATCATTTAAATCATAATATGTCTGCCAAATCAACGTATATAAAAAAAAATAATCAATTATTACCGTATCTCGAAAACAGTATAATGGTCACTGGCCTAAGCAGTACACAAATTGCAAGGCATTATTTGAAGTAAAATCAGTCGAAGATTTGTTTCCCCATACTTAATAAAATCATATATATACTGTACTACATATTTTATCACAAATCCAGATTTTTAAAATTTTCACATTCACAAACAACCTAATTTTTCTACCAGCTCATGCCATCCACAATTCCATCAACCATTAACACAATTTATATAATATTATAAGAATATACTATTTTTAAAATTTAGCACCCACTCACCTTGAAATAGCGGGGTACTACTTCGCTATTATTTCACGCGTGCACCCAGTTGTTTTGTTCGCTTTTTTTTTGATCTACTGTTTCTGTCTCTCTCCTCTTCCTCTTTCTTTCTTCCCGTCACTGCCCTCTCTCCCTTTTTTTTCCCTTTCTTTCTCTTTCTTCCTCTCTCCTTCCTCCTCCCGTCGCTGGCTCCTTTCTCCCTTTCTTTCTTCTTCTTCTTCTTTCCTTTCTTCTTCTTTCTCTTTCTTCTTCTCTCATTTCTTCCCCCGTCGCTGCCCCTTTTTCCCCTTTCTCTTTCTTTCCCTTCCTTCTTTTTCTTCTGCTCTCTTTTTCTTCTCCCGTGGCTGGCCCCTTCTTTCCCCCTTCTTCTTCTTTTTTTTTCTTTCTTTCCTTTCCTTCTTTTTCTTCTGCTCTCTTTTTCTTCTTCTCCCGTGACTGGCCCCCCTCTCTCCCCCTTTCTCTTTCTTTCCCTTCCTTCTTTTTCTTCTGCTTCTTTTTTTCTTCCCCTTTGTCTTTTTCCTTCCCCCTTTTTTTGACCGAATCTCCCCTTTTTTTCTTTCTCTTTGACTTCACTTGCCCGGGGTGTTACATTGAATATTAGTTTCTTTTTTATTTATCATGAATGGGTATAATTTTGCTTATTCAAATTTGTTCTTAATGCTTTTAATTGCCTAATCAACAATTAACTGATTTGTGAATTTAATTGAGACTCAACAGAGAGATTTTAGATTATACTAAGATTTGAATAGTGTATTTTCACGTTAGTTAGGTGATTTGATTCGTAATTTAGGTAGACATACACCAATTGCCATACATAGCCGAATTAGAACACTAGCTTAATAAACTTAATTTAATTGATTCTTATAGACATATAATGAACTAATTAAGTTAGGTATTTATACAAGCATCTCGACAAAGACTTGTACTTGGCTTTGGATTCTAGATTAGTAAAACTATCTAGGAAATTAAATAATTAGAGAAGCTGGTATCAAATGAAGTGTTAAATGAACCCATAATCCTAGGTCTTTAGTCTATTGTCTTTCTCAAGTAACTTTAATTTCAGTTATTTAATTTAGTGCTTGTTTTAATTTAGTTTTAATTAACTGTTTGAAAATTTCAATTACTTAAATAAGATTGATTTGTTATAAAATTTTAATACTTAGTAAAAATTTAGTAGCTAATCCTTGTGAGAACAGTACTCTATTTATCATAATATTACTTGTTTGTGATAGCGTCCACTTGAGTGAAAAATCAACAACATAAACTTAAGCTTAAATGCACTAAACAAATGAGAATAACCTATGTGAAATTCATACCAAACTACCCAATCAGGCCTAAAATCAAATAGGTTGTGTGGGCTTGGCACAATTATGCCTCTTTAGGCCTTTCTTCTTTTTTCTTTCCCACGAGCTAAAGTTGGCTTGCTTCAGTACCCACTACCCATCCCTCAAAAAGCACCGTTTGGCTTGCAAGAGTCCTTTTGGAAATGACATCTTTTCACATGCCATAAACAACACTTCCTTAGCTTTCTCAAAATGGCGTCGCTTTACACCCTTTTCTAATCTAACCGTAAGTATTTAAACCTTTTATTTTCACCTCCCATTCTCTTTAAACCCTTTCTCTGTCTACATTATGCGGCTACCTTCTCATTTTTTAAGCTATTCACATTTAGCTAAAGTCATTGCCTTGCTTGGTAATAACTGTTCTTCAATTGCTACCAGTGTTCGAGACTTCCGAAAAACCCACCAAGTCTTGAATAAGCCTTACTGAAATTGTCTCGATAATTCGTTATACACAACCACCAATCCATGTTCATGCTTAATTACATATACTCTCGTGCCATGATTTGAACCAAAGACATAATGAAACAATGCAATTTTTAAATCTTGTAGTCATATATATATATATATATATATACACACACACACAATGGAGTCTAAGTTTCCAAATTGTCATTTGTATCAAAACCAATATCTATTACACGTTAAATAGCATGGTGCTTGTGAGACCCTGTCAAGTTCGTTAAAAGACGATATTGTACCGAGTGGTACAACCAAGTTAAATCGAGCCTCGAACTAGTTCAAATAGAAATTCTAAGAGAAATTTGAGAATTCTAAAACCCACAGAATGACTTAGAATGGTGATTCAGAGTTGGAGGTCTAATTTGGAGTCAATCGAAAAAATTGACCGATTAGGGGTAAAATGATTATTTTTCCATTTAAGGACAAAATGGAGATTTTTATAAAAGATTTTGATCACATTTGATCAAGAATAATTATTTGGAGTATAATATGTGGTTTAGTAGTGAAAAATTTTAATTTTCGATGTTTTTGGAGCATAAGGGCAAAACGGTAATTTTGCCACCTCGGGGGTAAAACGGTAAATTTTCACCCCCAGCATTGGTCAAATTTGTGAATTTTATTCATAGAGGGAATGGATAAATATGAGAATAATTGTGGTGGAAAAGTTTAGGTAAAAAGTCAAATAATTAAAATTTTGGACCAATAAGCATGTGACATGTGGCAAGTCACATTATTTTATTATTAAACCATAAAAATCAGCCCATAAACTCTATTTTCTCTCACCATATTCAGCCAAAAGGGAAACAAGGCAAGAAGAAAAGAAAACAAAGAGGAAAAACCATAAACCTAGCCAAAAATTCAAGAAAAAGTGTGATTTTCAAGGAAAATCAAGTGAAAAGGTAGAATTTCTTCACTTTTTCCTAAGATCTACAATACTCATGTATTTCTTTTCATTTTCTATGGTTGAGAAGCATGATTTCATGATGAATTCAACTCTGAGCAAATGGGTATGATAGGAGAAATGATGTTAGATTGATTTGATTTTTAGTTATGTTAGTGAATTTAGTTAGTTTAGCATGTTAGTAAGCAAAAGAACAAGAAAAAAATTGATTTTCCCCACCAATTTTCCATGATCGAATGCCTTATGGAGTGTGTGTGAAATGAAATGATTTCATTTCAAGTGAAATGGGTTAGAAATTGATTAATTATGGTGAGAAATTGATGTAGGTAAAATTTTAGTGATAATGCCCCATTATTTCCAAATTTTTCTATGAAGCAATGAAAAGGAAATTAAGCTGAATTTTGTGTCAATTGACTGATAATTGGTGAATTGAGGTATTAGAAAAAGAATGGAGCAATTTGGAGTCAAATCGGACGCGATGGCTAATTTATCGGGTAATTGACCGAATTTGGTCAACATCGCGTTTAAGCGGTTAACGAAGTATTCTATGCATCCATATAGAAATTAGGTTAATTTTATACCTAATTAACACGCATATAGTGATTAAATTATTGTGCCAATTGTCAAGGTGGTGAGCCCTCTGATAAAGGCAAGAAAATCGCACCCGAGGATTAGCAGTTGAAGTGCTCGAATTCGACTCCCGAAAACCTATGAGTGAATTTGCATTTCAAATTAGTTTTGGGAATATGAACGTACTTGAATAAAATGCTTGAATGATTTTATTCAACTCTCTTTAAAAGAAAGGGAACCTGGGAACAAGCCTTTAGTGAAAAATATTTCTATGATGTTAAATATGATTGCGATGCACCTGTGTATATCTGTATGATGCCTACATGTATTGTTGAGAAATTTATGTGAAATTGAGTGTACTGAATCTGTGTACCCTTATATTATGCTGATATGCATTATTAATAAATTTTGACAAATTTGATGTAACCGTGCATGTACGGAGTGGGAAGTGCAATGCCGATTTAATGACAAAGGTTGTGATAATTACTATCGTGCATGTGCGGAGTGGGAAGTGCAGTGCTGGTAACGGAGTGGATAATGCACATGCTTGTAATGGTGTGCAAAGGGGGATGCTGGGTGATCCCTTTGCCTAGTGCTCCGAGAGATCTCCACCCAAGAGCTTGGCAATGATACTGAGTGGTCTTCACTTGCAGAGAGCTCTGATGGTTATTTCTTTTACTACCAAGAATGTTGAAGATTTGGCGGTATATGTAATTGTACATGATTTTGTTTATCTGTATGCGTGATATAATGTGCCTGATGAAAAATGTGATTGTGTGGTATGTGAAACCCTTGTTTGTGACGGTTTGTGATAAACCGTCGATTTTGCTATCTTGCTTGATAGAATGATTGGTGAAATTTTATGGTTGCCTTATCATTGAATATTTTAATAATTTTGGGTCAAGTGGAAGGGGTTTTAAATATTAGCTAGATAAAAACTTATCTCGTTTTCAACCAGTGCATCATGGTTATCAAATGTCCTGGTTAATATTGCTTGTTCCCCTATAATATTCACTCACTGAGTTTCATACTCACGTTTTATAAAAATTCATGTTTTCGGATCAGGAGACAATGGGATCCTAGATCGAGGAGTCCTCGTGAGTTCGTCTCCTAGGTATGTGTTTGGCATTCGATAGTAATCCCTTTTCTTGTAAATGTCTCCACTGGAAGTCATGGGTCCTTTTGTATTGTGAATACACTCAAGCATTGTAAATATGTGTATGCAATGTAAATTGCTAAATAAATTACTGGTATAGTGCATGTATATTATTATCGATAATGCCATTGTGATTTGGCTATGTTCACACTCGGGAAAAGGTGTGTGTATATGCATGATTTGATAAATTTGTTAAGCAAGGTAAATGGATAGGCTTGCTTGGGCTTAGTGAGCTATGCTCATTGGGCCCATGTGTCGATCACGGCCCACGAAATTGGGCTGTGACAAACTTAGTATCAGAGCTCTAGGTTGTTAGGTCCTAGGGTATTCGTGTTTGGTCTAGCGAAAAGTCGGGTATTTATGTGGGATTTTTGATTATGAACTGTGAGCCGTGACACATTTCATAATTGTGGAACCGCATAAATTCCTTATCTTAGAAGCCACCATATGCCCTTAAATGTGCTTAATAAAAAGGTGTTTGCTTTTGTTTAGGTAAGAATGCCACTTAAGACACGGGTCACCTTAAGATGGATGGGGGAGCAATATGTCCTCATTGAGATGACTGTTAGGCCGCGGGTCTCCACTCGGTGAGGGTGAGGTAGACGTGACAGGGCCAATAGGCCAGTGAAGGTAGATACGCCCAGAGTAAGAGAGAGGAGGAACAATCTGTAGGAGAGGCAGATAGGCCACCGACTGGAGGTGTTACTGTTGAGGATTTGGCGGTAGGTCTGTAGAGAGTTACTCGGGTTGTAGAGATGATGGCAGCTCGTATGGATGATATACAAAAGGTAGTAGAGGGGAGACATGTAGCACAAGTGTCCCTTAGTTCACAAGGCCAGACCGACCTCTAACCTCTAGAGGGTGAGAGTAAAGTCGTAAAAGATAGGGCAAAAAGAGCCAAGATAGAGGGTCATGAAAGTCGTAGAGATCTCGGCAGTGGGATTTCATTTTCTACCCGTTAAGGCCCACTGAGGGAATCAAGGTTCCCCCAATAGGGAAGTGATGTGGCGAGTGCCAGCATTGGGCTAGGGCAGAAAACTTTTAGTGGAAGGAGGCAACCACAAGATTCAAGGCAGAATAGTCAAGCTATTCATTCCTATGATAATTGTGAAAGATGACACAGAGGACGATGCTATTTTAATACAAAAAATTATTTTAAATGTGGCCAGCTTGGATATGTTTGGAGGAACTACCCGATGACCCAACAACCATAAGGTTCTGTTTACGATTCTATTCAGCCAGCTTTGTCTGCTCCTTTGGTAGTTGTCTCAACTGGCTAGGAGGTTAGTGGGACGAGAGATGGAGGTGTTGGTGTTTCCTCTCGAGGTAGACCATCTGGGTCTAGACGTCAAAGTTTTATACGAGGAGGCCAAGCAAGAGTATATGCTTTAACTCACCAAGAGGCTTAGACATCCAATGTAGTGGTTTCAGGTACTCTTTCCATTTATTATATGGATGCTAGAGTATTGTTTGACCCTAGATCTACCCACTCTTTTATCCCTCAATGCTTTGCACTTTGATTAGGTAAATGTTGTGTTAGGAGAGAAGAACGATTAGTGGTGTTTACTCCTTTAAAGGAGGCATTTGTGGCTGAATTGGAATATTAGTCCTGTGAAGTCCAAATCAAGGATAAGAACACTTTAGTGAATTTAGTGGTGTTAGACACCTTGGATTTTGATGTGATATTAGGAATGGACTGGCTGTCACCTTGTCATGCCAATGTAGACTGTTACCATAAGATAGTTAAATTTGATTTCCGGATGAGCTATCATTTAACATCTAAGGGGATAAAAGTAATGTCTCAACCAATTTGATATCAGCCATATTTGCCAGAAGGTTATTGAGGCAAGGCTGTCAAGGTTACTTGGCTGTTGTGAGGGATACCCAAGTAGAGGTTGGAGATATAAGTCAAGTGTCGGCAGTGAATAAGTTTATGGATGTATTTCTTGAAGAATTACTAGGATTACCTCAAAAACGAGAGATTGAGTTTTGTATAGATTTAATTCTTGATACTAGACCCATATCTATACCCCTGTATAGGGTGGCACCGGTAGAGCTTAAGGAGCTCAAAGATCAGTTAGAGGATCTGTTAGATAAAGGTTTAATTCGCCCCAATGTCTCACCATGGGGAGCACCTGTGCTATTTGTAAAGAAGAAAGATGGGTCACATAGATTATGTATTGACTACGGATAACTTAAAAAGGTGATGATGAAGAATAAGTACCCCTCCCAAAAATAGGTGACATGTTTGATCAGCTACGAGGGGCGCAATGTTTCTCTAAGATAGATTTACGATCTGGGTATCATCAATTGAGGATCCAAAATGAGGATGTACCAAAGACCGCATTTCGAACCAAGTATGGGCACTATGAATTCTTGATGATGTCGTTTGGGCTCACTAATGCCTCGCAGCCTTTATGGATTTGATGAACCGAGTGTTCAAGCCCTATTTGGACAAGTTTGTAGTGGTCTTCATTGATGATATTTTGATCTACTCGAGGAGTCGAGAGGAGCATGAGTAACATCTTAAGATAGTGCTCTAAATTTTGAGAGAGCATTGATTATATGCCAAGTTCTCCAAATGTGAGTTCTGGCTTGAAAATGTTACATTCTTGGGACATGTGGTCTCTAAAGATGGGGTACAAGTGGATCTAAAGAAAGTCAAGGCAGTAGAGAAGTGGCCAAGGCCAACATCAGTTATGGAGATTAGGAGCTTTTAGGGTTGGCAGGCTACTATCATCGCTTTGTTAAGGATTTCTCTAAAATAGCTGCCCTTCTGACCAAGTTGACACGTAAGGATACAAAATTTGAGTGGTCAAATGCTTGTGAGAATAGCTTTGAGAAGCTTAAGACATGTCTAACCACAGTTCCAGTTTTGAGCTTACAACAAGGCACAGAGGGTTATACAGTATTTTGTGATGCCTCGTTGGTTGGTTTAAGATGCGTGTTAATGCAACACGAGAAGGTGATTGCATATGCATCAAGACAGCTTAAAAGGCATAAGCAGAATTACCCCGCGCACGATTTGGAAATGGCAGAAATCGTGTTTGCTTTAAAGATCTGGAGACATTATTTGCATGGTGAGACTTGTGAAATATATACGGACCACAAAAGTCTGAAATATATATTTCAGCAGAGGAATTTGAACTGTGGCAACGTAGATGGATGGAGTTGTTACAGCATTATGATTGTACTATTCTTTACCATTTCGGTAAAGCTAATGTAGTGGCGGATGCCCTGAGTCGAAAATCGATAGAGAGCTTGGCACATATCTCTACAAACAGTAGATTTTTGGTTAGGGAGATGCATACCTTGGGAGACATAGGTGTGCATTTGGAAATTTTAGAGGTAGATGCATTGTTAGCACATTTTAGAGTGAAGCCTGTCTTGATTGTCCGAATTAAAGAAGCGCAAAGTAAAGATGAGTTCGTAGCTAAAATCTTAGAGGATCCTTAAGGAAAGAAAGAAAAGATGTTTATCAAAGGCATATGTGGAGTGTTGAGGTATGGAAGTAGACTTTATGTGCAGGATAGTGATGGGTTGAGGAGAGAGATATGGGAGGAGGCTCACATAGCAGCCTATGTAGTACATCCAGGAGCTACAAAGATGTATCAAGATGTAAATGAGGTGTACTGGTGGGAAAGACTTAAGAAAGATGTGGCTAAATTTGTCTCTAAGTGCCTACTGTGTCAACAAGTTAAGGTAGAGCACCAAAGGCCTGCAGGATTACTACAGCCGTTACTAGTGCCCAAATGGAAATGGGTGCATATTGCAATGAATTTTGTAACGAGTTTGCCTAGAACTAGTGGGGGTTATGACTCGATCTAGGTCATAGTGGATCGGTTAACGAAATCAGCTTATTTCCTTTCAGTTAAAACTATATACGGGGCTACCCAGTATACCCAGTTGTATGTAGATGAAATAATACGATTGCACGGCATTCCTGTTTCTATAGTGTCGGACAGAAGGACATAATTTACTAGTAGATTTTGAGAGAAGTTACAGGAAATGTTAGGCACTAAGTTGGATTTTAGCACAGCTTTTCACCCCCAGACTGAGGGGCAGTCTGAACGGACAATATAGATGTTGGAAGATATGTTGAGGGCGTGTGTAATAGACCTTGGAGTCAAATGGGATTGGTATTTACCCTTAGTGGAGTTTGCTTACAATAACAGTTTCCAATATAGCATCCAAATGGCACCATTTGAAGCACTATATGGAAGGAGGTGCAGGTCACCCATTGGATGGCTAGAGGTGGGGGAAAGGAAACTTTTGGGACCTAAGTTGGTACAGGACGCCACCGATAAAATACAAATGATTCGCTAGAGGATGCTTACAACACAAAGTAGGCAAAAGTCTTATGCTGATAACTGATGAAGGGATTTGGAGTTTCAAGTGGGAGACTACGAATTTCTAAAAGTATCATCAACCAAAGGGATAATGAGGTTTGGCAAGAAAGGGAAATTAAGCCCTCGGTATATAGGACCTTTTAAGATTTTAGAAAGGGTCGGAGCAGTGGCATACCGATTGGCATTACCGCCAGACCTTTCGAATATTCACCCTGTGTTTCACATATTTATGTTGAGGGAGTATAATCCAGATCCATCACATGTAATATGGTATGAAACCATTCAATTGCAAGATGATTTGGCTTATGAGGAGCAACGGATAGCTATTCTTGATAGGCAAGTCAAAAAGCTTCGATCGAAAAATGTGGCCTCAGTAAAATTGTTATGGCAGAATCACACTAGTGAAGAGGTAACGTGGGAAGCTGAGGAGGAGATGTGGACAAAGTATCCACACCTCTTTGATACATAAAGGTAAACTATCTTACATTGAATTTAAATTCGGGGATCGAATTTTTATTAATGGGGGAGAATGTGAGACCTTGTCAAGCTTGTTAAAAGACGTTATTGTACTGAGTGGTACAACCAAGTTAAATCGAGCCTCGAACTAGTTCAAATAGAAATTCTAAGAGAAATTTAAGAATTCTAAAACCCACAGAATGACTTAGAATGGTGATTCGGAGTTCGAGGTCTAATTTAGAGTCAATCGAAAAAATTGACAGATTAGGTGTAAAATGGTCATTTTGCCATTTAAAGACAAAATGGAGATTTTTATAAAAGATTTTGATCACATTTGATCAAGAATAATTATTTGGAGTATAATATGAGGTTCAACAGTGAAAAATTTTAATTTTCGGTGTTTTTGGAGCGTAGGAGCAAAATAGTAATTTTACCGCCCCGGAGGCAAAACGGTAAATTTTCACCCTCAGCACTGGTCAAATTTGTGGATTTTATTCATAGAGGGAATGGATAAATATGAGAATAATTGTGGTGGAAAAGTTTAAGTAAAAAGTCAAATAAGTAAAATTTTGGACCAATAAGCATGTGACATGTGGCAAGTCACATTATTTTATTATTAAACCATAAAAATCAGCCCATAAACTCCATTTTCTCTCACCATATTCGGCCAAAGGGAAACAAGGCAAGAAGAAAAGAAAACAAAGAGGAAAAACCAAAAACTTAGCTAAAAATTCAAGAAAAAGTGTGATTTTCAAGGAAAATCAAGTGAAAAAAATAAAATTTCTTCACTTTTGCCTAAGATCTACAATACCCATGTATTTCTTTTCATTTTCTATGGTTGAGAAGCATGATTTCATGGTGAATTCAATTCTGAACAAATGGGTATGATGGGAGAAATGATGTTAGATTGATTTGATTTTTAGTTATGTTAGTGAATTTAGTTAGTTTAGCATGTTAGTAAGCAAAAGAACAAGAAAAAAATTGATTTTCCCCACCAATTTTCCATGATCGAATGCCTTATGGAGTGTGTGTGAAATGAAATGATTTCATTTCAAGTGAGATGGGTTAGAAATTGATTAATTATGGTGAGAAATTGATGTAGGAAAAATTTTAGTGATAATGCCCCATTATAGCCAAATTTTTCTATGAAGCATTGAAAAGGAAATTAACCTGAATTTTGTGTCAATTGACTAATAATTGGTGAATTGAGATATTAGAAAAAGAATGGAGCAATTTGGAGTCAAATCAGACGCGATGGCTAATTTATCGGGTAATTGACCAAATTAGGTCAACACCGTGTTTAAGTGGTTAACCAAGTATTCTATGCATCCATATAGAAATTAGGTTAATTTTATACCCAATTAACATGAATATATTGATTAAATTATTGTGCCATCTGTCAAGGTGGTGAGCTCTCTGATAAAGGCAAGAAAATCGCACCCGATGATTAGTAGTCGAAGTGCTCGAATTCGACTCCCTAAAACCTGTGAATGAATTTGCATTTCAAATTGGTTTTGAGAATATGAACGTACTTGAATAAAATGCTTGAATGATTTTATTCAACTCTCTTTAAAAGAAAAGGAACTTGAGAACAAGCCTTTAGTGAAAAATATTTCTATGATGTTAATGCGATGCACCTGTGTATATCTATATGATGCCTACATGTATTGTTAAGAAATTTATGTGAAATTAAGTGTACTGAATTTGTTTACCCTTATATTATGTTGATATGCATTATTAATAAATTTTGACGAATTTGATGTAACCGCGCATGTGCGGAGTGGGAAGTGCAATGCCGGTTTAATGACAAAGGTTGTGATAATTACTATTGTGCATGTGCGGAGTGGGAAGTGCAGTGCTGGTAATGGAGTGGGTAATGCACATGCCTGTAATGGTGTGCAAAGTGGATAATGCACATGCGTGTAATGGTGTACAAAGTGGGATGCTGAGTGACCCCCTTGCTTAGAGCTCTGATAGTTCTTCGCCCAAGAGCTTGGAAGGGATGCTGGGTGATCCCTTTGCCTAGTGCTCCGAGAGGTCTCCGCCCAGGAGCTTGGCAGCGATACTAAGTGGTCTTCGCTTGTAAAGAGCTCTGATGGTTATTTCTTTTACTACCAAGAATGTTGAAGATTTGGCGGTATATGTAATTGTACATGATTTTATTTATCTATATACGTGATATAATGTGCCTGACGAAAAATGTGATTGTGTGGTATGTGAAACCCTTGTTTGTGACAGTTTGTGATAAACCGTCGATTTTGCTATCTTGCTTGATAGAATGATTGGTGAAATTTTATGGTAGCCTTATCATTGAATATTTTAATAATTCCGGGTCAAGTGGAAGGGGTTTTAAATATTAGCTAGATCAAAAATTGTCTCGTTTTCAACCAGTGCATCATGGTTATCAAATGTCCTAGTTAATATTGCTTGTTCCCCTATAATATTCACTCACTGAGTTTCGTACTCACGTTTTATAAAAATTCATGTTTTTAGATCAGGAGACTATTGGATCCTAGATAGAGGAGTCCTCATGAGTTCGCCTCCTGGGTATGTGTTTGACATTCGATAGTAATCCCTTTTCTTGTAAATGTCTCCGCTGGAAGTCATGGGTCCTTTTGTATTGTGAATACACTCAAGCAATGTAAATATGTGTATGCAATGTAAATTGCTAAATACATGACTGGTATAGTGCATGTATATTATTATTGATAATGCCATTGTGATTTGGCTATGTTCACATCCGGGAAAAGGTGTGTGTGTATGCATGATTTGATAAATTTGTTAAGCAAGGTAAATGGATAGGCTTGCTTAGGCTTACTGAGCTATGCTCATTGGGCCCATGCACCGGTCATGGCCCACGAAATTGGGCTGTGACAATGCTACAACACAACCTCTAATAGCGGAGCGACTCGAGATAAAATGCTAGGAGATGCCTTACCTATCCGCGGTGGACCGTACAGGCTGATGATTACACGCTAGGCTGATCCCTATCTACGAAAAGGGCAATAAAAAAGGGGTGCGTCTCACAGACTCAGTAATCATTGGCTTTGTGAGTAGGGCGTAGATTGGAAACAAGCAATAAGGTAGAGATTTTGAATATAAAATATATATATAAGAATGTGAAAACAATAAAAAGGAATGTGTGCCTTATAAAGAAACCAAGAATTTTAATGCAATTTGATCATTTCAAATCACACATATATAAAAAAATCAGTGAGTATGAAAATTCCATCGTTAAAACCTTTTTATAGCTTACTTAAGCCAAATCAATTTAACAAGCATGCTTTCGTAAAATCAACCTTTGAAAACTTTTAATTAATTCCACAAATCACCTCGTGCGCGAGGTATTAAATCCATATCGTTGTAGAATAGGGGAGTTGCTAAAATCTTAAAATTCTCACCATGCGTAAAAAAATACGAATTGAAAACGCGAAGAGATTTTGATCTCGAGTAAGAAATTGAATAAAAACCGTGGTTTCGCTACACGTAATAACATCCAGGAACCTCGCTCCACCAAATCCCACATGCCATGATGATCTCAACGATGTTGGCCGATATTGGAAAATCAAGCGATCACAACCACGTATCACTGGTGACCTAGCCACGCATACATATATCACAGGTCGTGGCCCCCACCATGCCTAACTGCTCTTCAGTAATCCAAAGGTTCTCTTGCTAAAGCTTACTCATGCACCACGATCACACTTAACCGAAGTGATAGCCGACCTACTCTCAAATCTCCAAGTTTATCAAAAATCGTTTTCAAAACCAAATCAAGCTTTTTGAGGCTTTTTCATGTAAACCATTTGAAATCAAAGTTCGATAATCTTTTAAATTACTTTTCATTCTAAATTATATGGTCTGAACATTTTGTACAAAGGTTGAAATAAAACCGGTGCTCAAAATTGGCATTTTAAGTCATTTGAAAAATGCATTTAGCTATGCATATCACACAAAAACAAGGCATGAATTTTGAGGTAAATCTCGTAAAAGGGCTTGTTTCCTAGTTCTAAAGCACTTTACATATATAGTCTATATATAGATATATCCAAACCAACTTTTAAAACAACTTGCATCCACAAAATACCTAGGATCCTACCAGCTCATGCTTTCCATAAATTTTTTGTTTAAAATAAATCATGTGTATATATATATAATTATGAACATTTTAAAATAGGCATCCCCTATTCTTCTAACAATAACGGGATGCTACTTCACTATTGGTTTGTATATGTATATAACTACTTCTAGTTGCTGATCATGTCTTTCTTCATCCACCACGCCACCAAGGCAAACTTTCCTAGCAATAAATTAAACTCAATATGTTTAATTGCGCCGGCGCGCGCGCGCGCACACACACACACACACACACACCCACAAAAATGGGCAGCAGCTTGATTAATGATTCCTTACCCAAATTTCATATTTTTCATCTTCATCACTCACAATTATTAAACATATCATCCATATACCTTAACCAACCAAAGCTTGCTTAAAACCATGTAATCACATTACATGCTTACCTCTTAGTTTTTTCTTGGGTTCCACACACAAAGTTCACAATTTCTTCACGCCTATGGCCACCATTGCTGCCACAAACATACTCACACAATTATTTACTCATTTTCAAAGATTATTCAAGCAAACATCAAATTCCTTTCCTTATTTCTGTTTAATCTCACTACTCGAGCCTTCACCTTTCTTTTTTTTTTTTTTCTTCCCTTTTTTTCCTTTCTCATTTCTTCTTCCTTCTTGGTTATGGCCAAGCTTCCTAAAAGCCTAGCTTAAAAATGCCTTCCTTATTGTATTTCTTGCCACCATGGGCGGATCCCACATGCCACCTTTTTCCATCATTCTTTTTCCAAACCAAGCTTATCCACTTGCTATTTCACATGGTTGGCTTGATTTCTTTTTATCCATTCATTTTTTTTATCATTTGTTGGCTTTTCCATGTACTTTCTTTAGGCATTAATCACATGGCTATTTATTCTCACTTTTTTTTCTCTACTTGCACTCACCATTTCATTTCTTTACTTTCATTTTCCTTTATTATTTTATCTTATCATACCTCTCCATTTGGTCACATGGGTGGCTAGCCCAAGAACCCATGCCTTCTTTGACATTTCTTCAACTATTTCATGTTTTAAAGTTCATGACAAATTCTCGGAATACTTTTCTTATCTGCCACCTTCATTCCTTTATTTTCTTATTATATTATTTATTAATTTTTTAACTTTTCTTCATTCCATCCACCTCTTCCAAATGCTTTCTATTTTCTTATTTATTTATTTTATTCTCCTCTTTTAATTTATATTTAAATCCTCAAACTTTCCTCTCTTATAATTTGGCCCTTCCAGCATGTTTTAAATTCTAATTTCTGTCTATCTTTCTTCCTTTACATGTGTACAACTAAAATATTGAAGTTGTACTTCAACGTGGTGTCACTATAATATTTTAAATATTTACTTACCCATGCTAGCTCGATTTAATAAAACCATGTGTACACAACTATCATTGTTTTTCTTCAAAATTCTTCCTTACTTTTTCTCCCTCACTTAAATTAGTCATATACCCTTCTTCCAGACTAATTTGCATAATTAATAAAATATTAATATTTGAATATTATTTTATTAATAGAATAATATTTTATTTTAAAATATTCTTTTCGCTCGTAACCACTCTTCGATACTTAAATTTACATTAAATGACCCTTCGTTTTATTGATAGGGTCTTATTGACCACTAAACAAGGGTACGGGGTGTTACAATTTCTCTCACTTAAAATGAATTCGTCCTCGAATTCAAGTGGCATAGGGTGAATAGTCAAAGTTTTAAAATTCTGCCACATCACTTTTGTCGGGCATTCTTAAGATAGGATCTTGGTTTATACATTATATCAACTTCCAATCATTAAAGACAACTTGACAATGTCGTAATATATACAATTATCTGTGTTTGCATAACCATCCACAATTCCTCTACCATGTTCTTTTATCGACCTTCCAACATTCAAATAGTTATTCCAATCTTGACTATGGGTCTAAATTATCAACCAGTCTCTGTTTAGTTTTACATTCTTTTATAAAAATTCCAGTCACACATTTCATAATACATAAGGATCAAAACACACTTTATTTATTTCATATATATTCAACATCACAAATAATTCAAATCCTGTAACCAATGGTACTATATTCTTGAAAATAAACTCCAATATTTTCATGATCGAGTGCTTTCCAAATAAATTTCAACTTATTCTACAATGCATTTCAATAAGTAACGACATTTTACACAAATCCTTATAGTCTTAACCAATCTCTTTAATCAATAGCTCAACCACTTAAAGTTAAAATTGCTCAAAATTTCCTTTAAAGTTCCTTTCCAAGTCTTATCTTGATTACTACTGTTTCTATAATTCCAAAATCATAGTTAATGTATTAGTCATAAGCCACATACAAACATATCTAACTTGAGATTCCTTAAAGCCATTTTAGATGCCAAATCTTATGGCCTCATTAGTTCATCATTCCGAAGATAAAATTAGATACTTATCTTTCCTTAAATGTACTTTAAAATCGAAAAAAAATCTATCTATTAAGACTTTTATGAAATTAACTTCTTTTAGCCTTGTTACCTTAAAAATTAAATCCATAATTATTTATTCTCAATCATGGGCTTTGTGCTAAAGAAAGTAGATTTTAAATTTGTATCTTACATGAATTCAATGCACATCTTCATGCATAAGTTATAAACTTTTCCTAAATCTTCATATATCAAAACTACATATTGGAGCTATACCAAAATCGATACATCATTTTCCATTGTCCCTTAGGATATTAAATTCATAGCATACTTCTCTATTTGTGTACCTCATAATAGCTTGATGAATTCTAGCTTACAATTAAGCTAGGTCATATGCCAAGTCTCTCAAGCTATACCATATATATTTCCAAATTTTTCAACTTAAAGTAGTCTTATGCATAACCAGTTCAATAAAACACTTGTAATACTGAAATAACCATCAAATCAAATCTGAAATAATCTCTTCTCATGTTTAATCAAATTATGCTCACCATCATGTGATGATTACACAAAGCTAATTTCGATGTTTTATTTCCATGCGAAAGTCAATCGTTAATTGACGCCATCTTTGGACACCACATGTCATAAAATCAATCTTACTTAATCAAAATTCGTATTCTAATATCATGCTTATAGGTCATCACTCATTACCAAAGTCTTTACTCGTAATAAATACTCGAAATCTCAAATCATCATCTCTTCCTAAGTGGATCTTTATAATTCCCTTAGCGTATTTCTATTTCCTCACCAAAGTTAGTATCATTTAATCAAACCATATCACCTCGTTTTCTAAATATTCGTAACACAATTTAACCTTTGCCTACCCTTATCAGACACTTTACCTTGATAATTAATCAAATAAATTGAAATTGGTGGGGGAAGCACATTTCACAACTTCATCAGATTTAGATATCGGCAAGATAATCATTGCCTCAAACCAACATTTCCAAGTATCCTTATATATTTGCAATACATCTTCATGCTTATTGACATATCAGTCTCGAGCCCCAACTTGGCTATATAGCCTTTTGCTCCTTGAGCTTTAATATTTTCACATTGTCAGAAATCTCTCGAACTATGTCATCAAGGTGTTCACAAAGTGGATACAAGTTCACAACTTACAGTTCAATGCCTAAAGCAATGAACACAATCTTTTCGTTTGAGTTCTACTCTTATCTACCAATCATAGCTCCATTTACACATTTACCTATATATTGCTTGGTTGCTCATGAGCCTTTCATGGTCATCCCATTTTGACCTCTTAAACAAGTTAATCTAGTATATTCTCTTATGCTATCCCACACACTTCCAAATCACCTAATCATATCCTTTAAGATTCCATTGAGGACTTAAACGATCAATGCTTATGTGAGACCCTGTCGAATTTGTTAAAAGCCGGTATTGTACCTAGTTGTACAATTAAGTTAAATCGAGCCTTGAACTAGTTCAAATAGAAATTTTAAGAGGAATTTAAAAATTCTGAAACCAACAGAATGACTTAGAATAGTGATTCGGAGTTCAAGGTCTAATTTGGAGTCAATCGGGAAAATTGACCAGTTAGGGACAAAACGATCATTTTACCATTTGATGATAAAATGGAGATTTTTAGTCAAGATTTGATCACAGTTGACTAAGAATAATTATATGAAATACAATTATGATTATTGGAGCATAAAATGAAGTTTAGCAGTGAAAATTGTGATTCTCGGTATTTTTGAAACACAAGGGCAAAATGGTAATTTTACCACTAGAGGACTAAACGGGAATTTTTTTGAAAATATTTTTGTCCCATTTGATTAATATTGATCAATATTAGTGTTATTTGAGGTTGAAAAGTAGAAATAATGTGATTCCGGTACATTTCGGGGTATAGGGGTAAAATCGTACTTTTATCATTTCGAAGGCAAAACAGTAATTTTCCACCACCAGAACATATTTTTCCAGCCATGGTCATCTTTTAATCATATCTTGACTTAGACTAATCATGTGGTGGAAAAGAATTGGAAGAAAAAGTTAAAAAAGTTAAAAAATGGACTAATGGCATTTTGCCATGTGGCAAGCCATTTGTTTTATGATTAAACTAATAAAATCAGCACATAACCCTCACTTTCTCTCATCAAATTCAGCACAAACCTGCAGCAAAGGAAAACAAAAGAGAAAAAGGAGAAAAACAAGAAAAACAAGCCAAAAATTCAAGGAATTTCAAGGTTTTTCAAGATTTAAGCCAAACAAATGTGAGATTTCTTTAGATTTACTTCAAACCTAGCTTATCCATGCTTTTGTTCTTGATTTCCATGGATGAATATTGAGTTATAATGATGAATTCAATTCTGAAAAATGAGTATGGAAGAGGAATTAATGTTGGATTAGCTTGATTCTAGACTATGTTAGTGTTTAGAGATAGGTTAGTATGTTAGTAAGCAAAACCGTAAGAAAAAACTTGATTTTCCCCATGAATCTTTCAAGGCCGAATATCATAGGTTATGTTTGGAAAATGAAATGGTTTCATTTTAAATGAAATGTTTTCATTTGAAATGAAATGAACTGAAAAAAGACAATTTAAGATGAAAAAGTTAAGTAGGAAAAATTACAGTGCTAATGCACTGTAATGGCTGAATTTTTTCATGAAGAAATGAAAAAATTTTAATGCTGAAATTGACACTATTTAAATGGTATGTGGTGAATTAAGGTATTAGAAAAAGAATGATGCAATTTGGAATCAAATCAGACACATTGGCCAATTTATCGGGTAATCGACCGAATTAGGTCAACACCGCGTTTAAGCAATTGACCGAGTCTTTTATACATCTGTATAGAAATAAGGTTAATTTTATATCTAATTAAACCCAACATAATAAATTTCCTAATTTTATTCTGTGTCAAGGTGGTGAAACGTTCGAAAAAGGTAAGGAAATCGCGCTTAAGGACTATTAATCCGAGTGCACCCGGAATCCAGATTTTTGACAACTGTGAGTGAATTTGCATTTCAAAAATTGTTTTGGAAAGATGAATATATTTGAATAAATGGTTTGAATGATTTGCATGCAATTTCTGGTTAAATATAAATAAGTCTCAGGAACAAGCCCTTGATAAATTGTCTCTCTGTTGTGAAATGCGGCTATTGTGAATTTGGGTATTATTACATTATATGGGTATATATCTATACATATATGTATATATGTTGTGCATTGATAGATAATATTGTGTAATGATTATAACCGTACGTGTGTACGATGATAAAGAGGCTCACAGAGGATGGGATAGTCTTGGGAACAAGCTTTTGGAAATATTTTATGCTGTGATTATGTATTGTGTGAAAAGAAAATGGATGTCTGCTCATTTAATGTGTTGATAATTATATGAATGAAACTGCAATGTGTAATAATGACCGAGGGTGTGCGAGTAGGAGTGCCCTAATGGTCATATTGCTATGTTTAGTGGGAAATGTACCCATGAGGTTTAGAGGCTTGTAGGGACAGCGAGACATAATGCCTGCAAGTACTCTGATAGGTACTTAGTAAAGTGGGGATAGCGGGATGTAACGCCCACGATTTCTGGGAACTCTCCACCGAGAAGCTTGTAAGGACAGCGAGATGTAACGCCTGCAAGTGCTCTGGTAGGTAGAGAGTGCACCCACCTAGAGGCTTGTAGGGACAGCGAGACATAACGCTTGCAAGTACTCTGATAGGTAGGGGGTGCACACATGGTCTTATTGAGGTAGTGTATGAAATTGCACATGATTTCTTTACATACACGTATATGCTTGCTATAGTATGAAATGATGAAATTGTGTTTGTATGGTATGTGAAACCCTTGTTCGACGACGATTTGTGATAATCCGTCGATATTGCTTTCTTGATAGAATGATTGGTGTACCTTCATGGTTGGCTTAGCCTTGAATGTAGAATCAATTTTGAGTAAAAAAGGGAAAGGTTTAAATACTAGCTAGATCAAAATTGTCTCGTTTTCAACTAGTGCATCATGGTTATTAAATCTCTTGGCTATTATCATTTGTTCCCTTCTAATATTCACTCACTGAGTATTGTACTCACCATTTTAAAAATTCATGTTTTTAGATCAGGAGACTGTTGGACCTTAGATCGAGGAGTCCCCGTAGTACATCTCCTGGTTAGAAGGTGGGCATTCAGTAGCATCCCATTTCTTTTATTGTAAATGTCTCCGCTGGAAGTCATGGGCTTTTTGTATTGTGGTTATGTACATGTAATGTACGTTGTCAAAGTTTATGTTTGACTGGTATGTATGTACATATTTTATCTATAATGCCATTGGGAATTGGCTTTGTGTGCACTGGGTGCATTGCGTGTGGATGCCTCACACGATCATACGTGGAATAAAGTAAATGAAAATAGACTTACTTGGGCTTAGTGAGCTATGCTCATTGGGTCTTTGCGCCGGTCATGGGCCGAGAATTGGGTCGTGACAGCTTACCTTCAAAGCCACTTATGACTGTAACAATTCAATGTATGCTTAATGACATTCCACCTCATCAGTTTTAATGGACATCATTTCCAAATCTCCCAAGGTGTCCTTGTCCTTAATTTGGACCACACAACTAACTTATTATATTTACATTGATTATCCTTAAGCTTCTTATGTTCATCATAGCAACATTTATATTTCTCCCATTTTTATCTTACTTTTCATTTACTCTTTCTTTAGCCTTTAACAAGGCTTAATCTCTTACCTCCCTTATTTCTTAAGGTTTGACTTTAGTCAGCATAATGTTTATCTTAATATTTTACATGGTAATTTATCTGAAGAACTTTCTAATTTCTCATTTACCTACATGCCAATATATAAGGCAATAAAGAATCTTTCCAATTCATTCATATAAATACCTTCCAAAACCTTAAAACTCCAATTAACGAAGCTTAACATCAAGTCCAATGACCTTAATTCAGCTCGTAAGTTCAACTTCATGCCTTTCACATCTTATTCATGCATCCTAGTCATGAGGTGTTCCTAGCGTTGTGGCATGGTGGCTGTTGGAGTTTACTTAATCAACGCTATTCGTCTATATTTAAGGTTACTACATTAATCATCCTCAACCGTTTAGTTTTTCCTCCAGGCTTACGTCACAATTTTCATAACCATTTTTATTCTCTTGTGCTTATCGCATATAATAGACCAAGCCAATATTTTCAAATTCATCTCATTCTTTAACACTTGTCAACCATCAACAAATCCCACCTTAGAACATTATTTCCGTATTGTATAATGACTTCACCATATACATATAATACCACACACATAATTATTCATTGTTTCTAGTGTTCCACAATTCCTTAGTATTCACAACTAATTATCTTTTCCTTATCTTATAACTCAAATAGTCTAACCACTTCAACTTAGTATCATCATGAATTTTGTCTATCTTGATCATTCTACTTATGTTCACATTATTACTTCGAAATTCTAGGATTTATTCTTCCCTCATTTTCATAATTATTTTCACTAATAACATGAGTAACTCCACATATACATATATACATCCATTACCACGTGTAAGAGCCCTTTCTTACTTTCCTTAATTTTGACATATTTATTCCACATTTCACCCTTTGTGGTATGCCTAGATTATCCTTTGGGCATATTTCACTATTAGCATTCATATACCTTTACCATAACATTTAGTACAAATTTGATTAAACAATGATCTCCAAATTTACTCTTAGTTACATATATATCAAATTGTACACCACTTATCATTGGGATCTTAACTTTACTCTTCAGTTCTTAACCAATTACATTTATAAAATGAATAATGTACTTAATTATTACATCTCACTTTTATGGTCATAAGATCAAAGTTTCTTAAACTTAGGATGTAGAAACTCCCTTACCTTTGGAGAAATCAAATTCAAGTCTAATCATTTGCATCATAGATTACATAGTGAACCCAATAGACTTTCAAATTGATCTTTAAAATAATTTGTATATGAAGCTCAAATATAAATGTCCATATAGCATTTAGAATAGAATCAACATTTCTAAGTCATTTAACTTCAAGCTACCAAATACACAACTAGTCCTTTAATCCCTTCGCTTCATGCTAAACATAACAAAATTCAAGCTCATCCATAGAGCATATTTGTTTACTAACCTTTTACTTCTTGACCATACATCAATTATAATAGTCACTGATTTTCACCCTTGAGCTAATTCATACACTTATAACTATAATCCAGAATAGTTCAAATCAAACCTTGGGATCTCACCGTCACTTAATTGAATTCAAAACTAGCTCTATCTAAGCTGCTATACACATATTTAACACATATACGCTTATAAAAGATTTCGAAAGTCCAACGTCATTTGCATATGGGCAGAGCAAGTTTAATTAACATAGTGCACTTACCTCCGTGCACGTCAGTATCAGTTTACACCTCCCTTAATACTTAGATGTATAAGTCTCTAGTGAATCTTAATGATCACTATTTATTCCAATAAAGATGCGCTCCTTATCACCAGTATCATACGAGCTCCTTTACATTGACCTCAATAACGATTCAATATTATCCAATTTTTTCCCATAACAATCATGGGTCCAAGTTATAGCTTCTCCAAATAATTAAGTTATTATGGACCTATTAGTCCAGCTTTATTTTTCCTCATCCTTAGTCTGAGGGATGTGTCATTAGATTAATCTTTCATTAGGAGCATTTTGTTTTAAGATCTTTCCAATAATGGCTCATGTCTCAGGTGGCATCTCAAACTCGGATGACGACACTACTTATAGCCCTTATATGACGTTAATAAAAGGTAGGTTACTAAGAATAAGAGTTTATATAGCTTCTTATCTATGACTTGTTCTGCGGTCACAACCCATAAACAAGACTCTACATTCACTCAAACAACTCTGCTGATTGACACAAAAATTCCTAAGACTCGACTAACCTAGAGTTCTGATACCAACTTTGTCGCTAGGGGCAGCTCCACCTCTTTGAGTAGCCCTTTCCTCTATAAGCCCTTGGATGGAGAGTCATGCTTCATCCACTGCTCATATGCAAGAGTTCTTAGATCAGGTTACAACTCTTTGTTCTGATACCAACTTTGTAACGATTGCTCTTCGATCGCTACCGACATTCGAGACCTCTGAAAAACGCACTAAGTCTCGAACAAGCTTTAATGAAATTATCTCGATAACTCGTTATACACAACCACCAATCCATGTTAATGCTTAATTACATATACTCTCTTGCCATGATTTGAACCATAGACATAATGAAACAACGTAACTTTTAAATCATGTAGTCATAGATATATATATACAATGGAGTCTAAGTTTCTAAATTGTCATTTGTATCAAAACCAATATCTATTACACGTTAAATAGCATGGTGCTACAACACAACCTCTAATAGCAAAGCAACTAGGGTTAAAATGTTAAGAGATGCCTTTACTTATTCTTGGTGGACCGAACACGTCGATGATTACATGCTAAGCCAATCCCTGTTTGCAAAAGGGGAAATAAAGGGGGGTGAGTTTCATAGACTTAGTGATCATCGACTCCGTGAATAGGGCGTAGATGGGAAACAAGCAATAAGGTAGAGATTTTGAATATAAAAAAAAATATAAGAATGTGAAAACAATTAGCTTAAAAAGGAATGTGTGCCTTATAAAGAAACCAAGATTTTTAATGTAATTCGATCATTTCAAATCACATATATATATAAAAATCAATGAGTATGAAAATTCCATCATTAAAACCTTTTTATAGCTTACTTAAGCCAAATCAATTTAACAAGCATGCTCCCATAAAATCAACCTTTGAAAACTTTTAATTAATTCCACAAATCACCTCGTGCGTGAAGTATTAAATTCGTGTCATTGTACGAACATGAGAGCTGCTAAAAATCTTATAATTTTCACCATGCTTAAAAAAAATATGAATTGAAAATGCGAAGAGATTTTTATCTCGAGTAGGAAATTGAATAAAACCAGTGGTCTCACTACCACGTAATAACATCCAAGAGCCTCGCTCCATTGAATCCCACATGTCATGATGATCTCAACGATGTTGGTTGACATCAGAGAATCAAGCGGTCGCAACCGCGTATCACTGGTGGCCTAGCCACGCATACATATATCACAGGCTGTGGCCCTCACCACGCCTAACTGTCATCGATGACCTAAAGGTTCTCTAGTTAGAGCTCACTTGTGCAGGAAGGTCACATTTAACCGAAGTGACAGTCGACCTACTATCAAATCTCCAAGTTTATCAAAAACTATTTTCAAAACCAAATCAAGCTTTTCGAGGCTTTTTCATGTAAAACGTTTGAAATCAAAGTTTGATAATCTTCTAAATTGCTTTTCATTTTGAATAGCATGGTGTAAACATTTTGTACAAAGGTCGAAATAAAATCGATGCTCAAAATTGACATTTTAAGTCATTTGACAAATGCATTTAGCTATGTATATCACACAAAAACACAAGGCACGAATTTTGAGGTAAATCTTTTAAAAAGGCTTGTTTCTTGATTTTAAAGCACTTTACATATATAGTCTATATATAGATATATCCAAACCAACTTTTAAAACAACTTGCATCCATAAAATACCTAAGATCCTACTAGCTTATGCTTTCCATAAATTTTACATTTAAAATAAATCATATGTATATATATAATTACGAAAATTTTAAAATAGGCACCTCTGACTCACATAACAATAGTGGGATGTTACTTCGCTATTATTTTGTATGTATATATAACTACTCTTAGTTGCTGGTCACGTATTTCTTCAACCAGCATGCCACCATGGTAAACTTTCCTAGCAACAAATTAAACTCAATCTGTTTAATCGCACACACATGCATCTATATATGGGCAACAACTTGATTAATGATTCTTTACTCAAATTTCATATTTTTCATCCTCATCACTCACAATTATTAAACATATCATCCATATATCTTAACCAACCAAAGATTGCTCAACACCATATAATCACATTACATGCTTACCTCTTGGTTTTTGCTTGGGTTCCTTACACAAAGCTCACAATTTCTTCACGCCTATGGCCACCATTGCTGCCACAAACATACTCACACAATTACTTACTCATTTCCAAAGATTATTCAAGCAAATATCAAAATCCTTACCTTATTTATCTTGAATCTCACTACCCGAGCCTTCACTTTTCTTTTCTTTTCTTTCTCTTTTTCTTCCCTTTTCTTCCTTTCTTTTCTCCTTTCTTCTTCCTTCTTGTTTATGGCTGAGCTTCCCAACAGCCTAGCTTAAAAATGCCTTCCTTTATTGTATTTCTTGCTACCATGGGCGGATCCCACATGCCACCCTTTTCTATCATTTTTTTTCCAAACCATGCTTATCCACTTGCTATTTCACATGGCTGGCTTGATTTCTTTTTGTCCATTCATTTTTTATCATTTGTTGACTTTCCATGTACTTTCTTGAAGCATTAATCACATGGCTATTTATTCTCACTTTTTTTTCTCCACCGCCTTTCACCATTTCATTTTTTTACTTTCATTTTCCTTTATTATATTATCTTGTCATTTCTCTCCATTTGGTCACATGGGCGGCTAGCCTAAGAACCCATGCCTTCTTTAACATTTTTTCAACTATTTCATGTTTTAAAGCTCATGACAAATTCTTGAAATACTTTTCTCATCTGCCACCTTTATTCCTTTTTCTTCTTATTATATTATTTATTATTTTTTTTAACTTTTCTTCCATCCACCTCGTCCAAATGCTTTGTATTTCCTTATTATTTTATTACCCCCATTTAATTTATATTTAAATTTTTAAACTTTCCTCTCTTACAACTTGGCCCTTTTGACCTGTTTTAAATTCCCATTTCTATCATCTTTCTTCCTTTACATGTGTACAACAAAACTATTGAAGTTGCACTTCAACGTGGTATCACCATAATATTTTAAATATTTATTTACCCACGCTAGCTCGATTTAATAAAAACATGTGAGCACAACTATCATTGTTTTTCTTCAAAATTCTTCCTTACTTCTTCTCCCCTATTTAAATTAGTCATATGCCCTCAATTTGAACTAATTTTCTCAATTAATAAAATGTTAATATTTTAATATTATTTTATTGATAAAATAATATTTTATTTTAATATATTATTTTCACCCGTAATCGTTCTTCAATACTTAAATTTACATCAAATAACCCTTCATCTTATCGATACGGTCTTATTGATGACTAAACGAGGGTACAGGGTGTTACACGCTCTACCATGTACTACCGCAAAAGTTGGCATTAAAGCCTTTTCTCTTTCTCTTTTACTTCAAATCCAATGTGCCTTAGAGAAAACCTCAAAAACCCTTCCATCAAGAGCACCCAAAAAACAAAAATGTTTACTTTCAATAGAGACTCACCTCAAACTCACAATCTCATATCTAATCTAGATTTTCAAAAATCAATTCCTTAAATACTGAAAAACCCCTGAACTTGAAAACTTTCTAGCCTAAAAAAAACCAATTATGGAACCAGATCTATGGTTTCATGAGAGGGATTCATCATTACATTTCATTTTTGATTTTTTTGTATATATTTTTAGTTTTTCTTGTTGTTTCTTTGTTGCTAGATTTAGGGTTTAAGGTTTTCTTTCTTTTTTATTTTTTTGCTTCTATTGCTCTTCTATAAGTTTTTTTTACAAAAGACTCTCTAAGGTTTCCTTTTAGATTTTTTTGATCATCCCTTTTTATAAGTAGGGGAAGGATTTTGATCCTTCCTTTCTGTTTGCTACCATTGTTAGTGTCTTAATAGTTGTTTGCTACCAATGGCAGCAAGTTGCCAAACCTTTGACTTTCAAAATTGATTTTAATTCATCATAGTTTGAGGGGAAAGGCGCCGAGAGGGGGGGGGGGGGTAGGGGTAAATCCTAAAATGAAAAGGCTTAAGCTAAAATTGGCAAACTTTGGGAGAAAGAGGCATTGTTTTTACTTAGGGAAGGAGAAGGCACAATTGTCTAGCCTTAGTTGGCAACCACGACGGTTGCTTCAATTACCATACCAAGCATGGCAACAAATCACGAGTTTTCCTTTCCTTTTTTTTTTCATAAGTAAATTGTTTGTTCAATTTTTAATCTTGTGGGCTTAATAGGTTTTGGGTTTGAGTAGTCCAACAAGGATCCATTTAACAATGGCCCAAGTCTTTAGGCTTTTATCTTAAAAGGGCTCAATCTAATTTAACCCACGTTCAACTTGACCTAATGCTAATATAAAACAAAAAATGAAAATAAACAAATAAAATGAATTAAAATAGTAAAGAAAACAATTTGGCCTTAAATCGTCTTGTAGAAAATATGGTATTTACAGTTGTCTCTTTTTGCACATTTTCTAAATGTCAAGAATTATGCAAAGACATAGATGACCATTTTATATGAAAAGGCAATTTAAGTCAATTAAAATCAAAATTTTTTTTAAATGCACTCATGCTGTCTTAAAAATGAATTTCTTTTATTATAAAGGTTCGCTCTAAAACTTCCTAGACTTGAGCTCTACCTACCAAGATAGGTTTAATTTATGCAATTAAAAACTCCTACATTTGATAAACTCGACCTATCTCAAAATAGATCTATTTTCAAAACTTTGGATTAACCTATCTCAAAATAGGTTCAATTTCAAAACTGTAGAGTTCTCAAGCTTAATATAACTCGATATATCTCAGAATAGATTTAATTTCAAAACTTTAGAATTCCTAAACTTAATCTAAGTGTGACCTATCTCAAAATAGGTTCAATTTTAAAACTTAATCTAGACTCAACCTTTCTCAAAACAAGTTCAATTTGGAGAATTCTTAGGAATAAAGGCTTACTCCAACCTTTACCCATTTTAAAATGGGTTTAATTTTAAAATTTTGGAATTCCTGGACTTATTCTAGGCTTGATCCAAGCTCAACCTATCTTAAAATAAGTTCAGTTCTGAAATTCTTGAGATTCCTAAACTTAATCTAAGCTCGACTTATTTCACAACAGGTTTAATTTAAAATTCTTAAATTTCTAAACTTAATCTAGGCTCGATCTATCTCACAATAGGTTCGATTTAAATTTTTTGAGCTCCTAAACTTAATCTAGGATTCACCTACCTCAAAACAGGTTGGATTTTGAAATTTTGGAATTTAAAAACTTAACTAGGCTTGACCTATCTCATAACAGGTTCGATTTAATATTTTGAAACCTTTAGAATTGTCTAGATTCAACTTACCTCACAATGGGTTTGATTTAATATTTTGAAACTTTTAGACTTAATTTAGGCTCGACCAATCTCATAACAACTTTAATTTAATATTTTAAAACTCGTAGACTTAATCTAGGTTCAACCTATCTCACAATAGGTTCGATTTAATATTCTAAAACTCCTAGACTTAATCTAGGCTTGACCTATATAACAATAGGTTCGATCAAATTTTGAAACTCTTAGACTTAATCTAGGCTCGACCTATCTCACAATAGGTTTGGTTTAATATTTTAAAAATCTTAGACTTAATCTAGGTTCAACATATCTCATAATAGGTTCGATTTTAAACTTAGGAACTCCTAGACTTAATTTAGATTCAACTTATCTCAAAATAGGTTCGATTTGAAAATTAGAACTCTTAGACTTAAAAATTAAAAATTAAAAATTAAAATAGGTTCGATTTAAAAATTAAAACTTTGATTTAAAATTTTGGAACTCGTATACTTGATCTAGGCTTAATCTATCTCAAAACAGGTTTGATTTTTTTAAAAAACTTCTTAACTTAATCAAGGCTCAACTCATGTTAAAAGGAGTTTAATTTTTTTAAAGTCCTTGATATCAATTAATTCGGATTCAAACTTTTTTGTGTCAACTTTACTAGGCTTAAAAATCTTGGTGCTAGCTAGATCAGGCTTAAATCTTCTCAAGCCAACTTAACTAAGCTTAAAACATCTTGGTGCTAGCTAGATTGGGTTTCAAACTTCTCGTCCTGCCTTAATTGGGCTTAAAATCTTGGTGCCAGCTATATTGGGCAAAATTCTCTTCATTGGTTGTTTGGCAACCTTAAAATTTTGAGTTTCCACTTCTAAAACTTGGAAAATGTGCATTGGCTTTGACTCTAGTTTGAAAATTTTTAAATTTGATGATGCATGGTCATGTGCATGATTGGACATGTATGCATAATTGAATGATTGAAAAAATGATGCCCATTGCTTCCCTTCATTTTGCACAATACATTACCCTTTTGTTAACCATTCTTTTTGTTTTTGTGCATTCTTTAGTGATGATTTTGTGCAGTTGCCAATCTCTTTGCTTCAAAAAATTTTCATGCCAATCTTGTCACATCGATTTGGGATTATTGAAATTATATTTCAACAATTGATATTAACCAAGGATTATGTATTGATTCAGATTTGATTTTAATGTTTCCATGCTTCTTGATCATGAAACACTAAAAAAAAAAAATCTTTATCAACAAAAATTTTTTTGTTGATAAATTTCATCGATAATTACCTACGAAACGCCAGCAAAATATTGACAGAGTTGTGTGTTAAGTATTACCAACAAACTTTTTTAGTCGATAATACAATGGTACACAATATAATAAGATGACGCTAAATTTATCAATGGAAATTTTCGTCGGTAAAGCTATTATTGATGAAATTTATTGACTATATTATTAACAGAATATTTGGTCAGTGTTTGCCAACGGAATTGCTGACAGAAATTCAGTTGGTGAGACAATCGAAAATATTGATAGTATTATCGACAAAATAACTAATGGAATATTTCATCGATAATTTATTTTTAATTATTGACAAAATATTCCATCGATATCTTTAAATAAAAATCCCAAGCTTTGCTTCTTCTTCCCATTTCTACCTTCTCTCTTCTCCTTCAACTCTTAGTTTCTAAGCCTCTTCTACCTCTCGCTCTACCCTAATGGCCTCTTTCGCCATTTGAAGCGCCCCAAACCCTAGCCTGTCGATGGCCCAGCCTCCGCGGTCAATGCTTCCTCTTTTTCCCTTTTGATTGATGCCTCTTGTTGCTTCTCCTTTCGCATTTGCACCTTTCGTCTGCCCCACCCATCATTGAAGGTAACTAGTTGGTTTCAGCTACCTTAAGAGGTTGGTTTTTTGTCGGTTTAACCTCCCCATTATATTGTTGTTTGTTTAGGGTTTCTTAATTAATATGATGTTGTTGGTTGTTGGGATTTTTCTTGTTGGTTTAGGGATTAAGTTTGTGTATTATGTTGGTTGCTGGTATTTTGATTGCTGGTTTAAGGTTTTTTTTTTTTAAATTCACAATGAATATTGTTAGCTATTTTGATTGTAAGCTGTTAATTGGGTTTTAGGGTTGTTTTCATCTATTGATTATGCCCTGCCTGCAATGAAATATGAAATATGGGTTTATATAGTAGTTATTTGATTTGGTTGATATTGTTGAAAACTTTGAATTTGCTAAATGGAAATCATTTGTAATTAAATTAGTAAGTTTATAAAAATTTACAATTATTTAAATTAATTAAGATTTAAGGTAATTAAGTGAATTAGTAAATTTAGCAAAATTTAAAATTAGTTAAATTAATTAATGTTGTATTAAGGTAATTAAAGAATTTAACTAATTATCAAATGAAAAAAATGTTTTAACAAGTTATTTAGCAAAGAATTAAATTAGTAAAATTAGTTAATTTTAAAAATATTTAAATTAAGTAAGGGTTTAATGAGTTAATTAAATAATTTAAAGACTTAATTAGTTTTGTAATTTGATATAATTAAGTAATTAAGCATTTAATAAAATGAGTAATATTATATAAAATATTATTTATTTAAAATAATTAATGGTTTAGGATTATATAAGTAATTAAGAAATTAATTAAATCAACAATATTATATAAAATTTCTTTATTTAAATTAGGGTTTAGGGAATTAAGTAAATAATTTAAGTAAATAAAAATAATCATGTATTAGTAATAATCAATTAATTAAATTAGTACATTTAGAAACATTTAAAATTATTTAAATTAATAATTTTTTGTATATATTTTTGGTTTTTATTGTGGTTTCTTTATTACTAGATTTAAGGTTTTGGGTTTTCTCGCTATAGAAGTTTTTGCTTTAGTTGCTTTCCTCTTAGGGTTTTTTTTTTTTTTTTACAAGAGGCTTCTATGGTTCCCCTTTTGATTTTTTTGGTCATCACTTTTTATTAGTAGAGAAAATCCTTCCTCTCTATTTGTTGCTTGTTGTTGAATTTACAACCCACACAAGTATACACATAGCAAAGATAATATAATGATGAGTAGAGGGTCAATCTCATAAGGAATTAAATTAATTCTTACTATTAATTACTAACATCACACACCCTAATTTTATCCAAACACTAAAATTTGAATTAAAAAATAAACTTTAAAAACTAACACTGTTCTAAATTTATTCAACAAAATTACTTTTCTAAGCTTGATTGGCTTTGAGACCTAAGATTATAATGTCCCTTAATACTTCATCTGATTATTGTCTCTCTCTGTTAACTTAGCTTAATGAATTAAGTTGCTAATCTAAAATCTTAAATTATTTACAAGTCTTTGTTGAGTTTCTCATAAAAATATCTCTCATAATTAATTTATTATATATCCATGCAAATTAAATAAAAGACATATTCATTAAAGTTGTACTCTAATTTTAGCTACATATGGCTTATAGGTGTATGTCTACCCTATATGCAGATCAAAGCACCTAATCATTTAAGTGTATTCGATCATACGTTATTCTAGTCAAGGTTCACATAAATCTCGTTTGTAAAGGTTTGACCTAAGTTTCCAATTCAATCTAATTGGTGGCCAATCAACTAGAAGCATTGAGAACAAAATAGAATAAACAACTTAAACCCATCAAACATAAGCAAAAGAGAGATAAATAAATCTGACTACGTATTGAGTTCAATCATAATCTTAGATAAATAAGTTAAATTCCCATCTAGTCACACATCATCATCAAATAAAGTGTAAACATTCAGATCAAACTAAAGAAAATAGGAGAATAACAAAAGGATGATAGAACCCAAAAATTTATAATCTTGATCTTCCAATTCTTTTCAACTTCAATGACTTTGTAGCTTGATTCTCAACTATCAATTTGGTGTTTCATGCTTCTACAAGTCTTATAAAAGGTTATTTTTATAGGGCTTTCAAGTTAGGCTAAGTTGGGTGAAGAAAGAAATCAATTCCAACTAATATTTCTATATCAACCTGCATGAGTTGCTGCCTCGACCCATTAATTAGCAAAAATCACAATTGCTGTAGGACTGCTTTAGTACTTCAACTTCGACATGATTTTTGACTATCTTACAAGCCGAACTAGGTGAAGTAATAAACGTGAAAGTTATAGCTTTTTCTCTTAGTGTTCCAATGGTCTAAGGGTCATCTCATTTGGAGCTCTGTAAAGAGAGTTATGGTCAAAATACTAAAATATATATTTTAAAAATCTGCACCTCAAAATTGCTTTCCTCGTTCTTCTTTCATTAAACACTTACAAAGGTACGAATAAATCAACAACAACTTATCTTAAACATATTAACACCAAATTAAGCCAAAATTAACAAAGATTAGATTAACTAACCTAAATTAATTAACTTAAAATAATTTAAATAAAACTTACTAATTTTTATGCATTACTACAAGAATTAAGCTAAATTACTATCAAAATTAAGCCTAAATAACTTAATGTTATAGAGTTATCATTGCCATTGGCAGTGTCTTGGTGGTTGTATGCTACCAATGGCAACATCTTGGATTTGGCAGCTTGCTAATAAAAAAAAGGTAAATCCTAAAATGAAAAAGATTTAGCTAAAATGGGTAAAACTTCGAAGAAAAAGGCTTTGGTTTTACTTGAGGAAGGAAAAGGCATGGCAATCTAGCCTTAGTTGGCTACCAAGGTAGCTACTTCAGCTGCCATGCCAAGAATGGCAATTAACTCAACTGTCGAGCCCAGCATTGCTGCAAATCATTAATTTTCTTTTTTTTTAAGAAAATTATTTATTTTTTCATTTTTTAATCTAACGTGCTTAGTAGGTTTTTGGCTTGAGTAGTCCAACAAGGATCCATCTAATAATGACCTAAGTCTTTGGGCTTCCATCTTAAAAAGACTTAATCTAATTAGATCCACTCAACTTGACCCAATGCTAATATATAAAAAGAAATGAAAATAAACAAATAAAATGAACTAAAATGGTAAAGAAAACAATTTGGGCACCTGAACAAAATATAGTATATACAACTTCAAAGATGCTTAAGATTTTATTTTTTATTTTTTAAAAAAATTAATTACAAATAATTAGTAGATATATCTTACCATGCTAAAGACTAAACACGAATAGATGTAACTTTTTTCCAATGAAAAATCACTTTTCAATATGATGTTAATATAATTTCAACTCTTCAATATTTTGAAAACTTGAATAGAATTGGAAACTAAATTAAATTCAATAATGTTGCCATTTCAAGTGGATTAAAGTATCCTTCGTCCTTAAAGTATGGTGTCGATAATTGTCCATTTTTTGTAGATTTTCTAAATGTTCAGAAATGTGCAAAGACATAGAAGACTATTTTGTATAAAAAGGCAATTTAAGGCAATCAAGGGTCGACATTTGGCTAAATGTACTCATGCCATCTTAAAAATGAATTCGTTGTAATAAATAGGTTTGCTCTAAAACTTTCTAGACTTGATCCAAGCTTGACCTATCTGAAGGTAAGTTTGATTTAGACAATTAAAAACTCCTTAATTTGATCTAAACTCGACCAATCTCAAAATAGATCAATTTTTAAAACTTTGGATTGACCTATCTCAAAATAGGTTCAATTTAAAAATTAATCTAAACTTGACCTATCTTAAAACAAGTTTGATTTGGAGAACTCCTAGGAATAAAGCCTGACTGCAACCTCTACCTATCTCAAAAAAAGTTTGATTTTAAAATTTTGGAATTCTTAAACTTAATCTAAGTTTGACCTATCTTAAAACTTGTCCGATTTTAAAATTTTAGAACTCTTAGACTTAATCTAAGCTCGACCTATCTCAAAACAAGTTTGATTTTAAAACTTACACTATGCTTGACCTATCTCATAATAGGTTTGATTTAAAACTCTTGAGCTCCTATACTAAACTAGGCTCGACCAATCTCATGATAGGTTTGATTTAATATTTTGAAACTCCTAAAATTAATTTAGACTCGATCTATCTCACAACAAGTTTGATTAGATATTTTGAAACTTCTTAGACTTAATCTAAGTTTGACCTATATCATAATAGGTTCAGTTTGATATTTTGAAACTCCCAGACTTAATCTAGGCTTGACTTATCTTACAGCAGGTTCAATTTAATATTTGAAAATTTTTAGACTTAATTTAGACTTGACCTATCTAACAACAAGCTCAATTTATTATTTTAAAACTCCTAAACTTAATTTAGGCTTGATCTATCTCACAACAAGTTCGATTTAATATTTTGAAACTCTTATACATAATCTAGGCTTGACCTATCTCACAATAGGTTCAATTTAATAATTTGAAACTTTTAGACTTAATCTAGGCTTGACTTATCTCACAACAAGTTTAATTTAATATTTTGAACTTCCTAGACTTAACTTAGGCTCGACCTATCTCACAATAGGTTTAATTTTAAACTTAAGAACTCTTAGATTTAATCTAGGCTTAACCAATCTTAAAATAGGTTCGATATGAAAATTGGACCCCTAAACTTAATTTGAGTTTGACCTATATGAAAACAGGTTCAATTTAAGAATTGAGACTCTTAAACTTAATTTAGGCTCGATCTATCTTAAAACTAGTTCGATTTAAAATTTTGGAACACTTAGACTTAATCTAGGCTTGACCTATCTTAAAACAAGTTTGATTTTTTTAAAAAAAATTCCTTAACTTAATCTAGGCTTGACCCATTTCAAAAAGAGTTTGATTTTTTTTTTTAAACTACTTGGTGTTAGTTAGTTTGGATTCAAACTCTTTCACACCAACTTTATTAGGCATAAAAATTTTGGTGCTAGCTAGATTGGGCTTAAATGTTCTCATGCCAACTTAACTAAGCTTAAAACATCCTAGTGCTAGCTAGATTGAGCTTAAAATTCTCTTCATTGATTGTTTGACAACCTTAAAATTTTTTAGTTGGTGAGTTTCCACTCATAAAGCTTAGAAAATGTGAGTTGGCTTTGACTCTTGTTTGAAAATTTTCAATTTGCTAATGCATGGTTATGTGCATGATTGGACATAAATGCATGATTGAATGATTGAAAAAAATGATGCATATTGCTTCCCTTCGTTTTGCACGACATATTCCCCTCTTGAAAACCATTTTTCTTGTTTTCATGCATTCTTTGGTGATGATTTGTGCAGTTGCCAATCTTCTTGCTTTTAAAAAAGTTTTATACCAATCTTGTCATATTGATTTGGGATTATTGAAATCTTTTTTTCAACAATTGATATCAATGAAGGATTATGTATCAATTCAAATTTGATTTTAATGTTTCCATGCCTCTTGATCATGAAAACTCTTCCTTGCACCACATTTTTCTCATTTTTTTCTTAAGAAATGACTTTACCTTTTTCAAAAATATATGTCATATCATCATGAAATAATTACAGGATTTACCTCACAATGATCATAAGGACTTTCTTCTTTTCTTTTTTGAACTCTTTCTTTTTTGAAACACATTTTGCTTTCAAAAACATCTTGATTTTTGACACAATTATTTTTGTGATCAAAGAGAGTTAAATCTTGAAACAAAAATGTATCAATTTTACGCTTCCAAGTTTGGGAAAAAAACATGTCATATTGAATCTCTTGAAAATTGGTGGTTACTACTCAAAATGACCTTGATTTGGTTTGAATTATGTTTTGGTCTTGCAAATGGATTGAAAGGTTCACATATCAAGGTCTTGGTTAAAAACTTTCACCACTTGATGGAAAAGGAAGAATCACTGCTTATTTGTTTAAGCTCACAAATGTAACATGATTTTTTTTCCATATCTATACTTTTTGAAAATCAAGCTTTTTGAAAAAAAGATTTATTTCAACTTATAATCAATTTTGACACTTTTTTTGTCTCATGATGTGGGGCAATTTGATATATGTCAAGACTAGCTTTAGAGACTTAAGATTTGCGAGGTTATTTTGGAAGAGAAAGATTTAAAGTTCAACATTGGTTTTTAGACAAATCTTGAATCTTACATTGTTGGACATTTTGAGGATCTCTAATACACTTTGGTTGCCTTGAAATGATCTCTTTTTTGTGCTTCTTGTTACAACATTGGTCAAAATCATGAGTGGCTTCATAAGTTTCCATTTTTGCTTTAGACAGCCTTTCAAAGCTTTCATCCTAGAGCTCTATTTTGCTAATTTTTCCTTTTGTTCCCTCATGCACTTAAAAAATTGAAACTTTTCCCTAGAATGGATTCAAAAAGGTACTTTTGGCAATGACACTAAGGCCTTTTTGCTGTATGATGACTTTTTCCTAAAAGAAAGCTCTTCAATATAAGTATTCACAATTGATCGAAATGGACTCTTTGAAACATATAATGAAGGCTAAGGTTAAGGTCTTTGAGGAATAGATAAAAAAGCTCAAAATGTGTACTTAAGGGTGATCAACCAAGGATTATTTCTTGTAATTTGAAAATCTCCTAGGGCATTTGTCTTTTTGATCTCTTTAAAACATGCACTTCCATCAATTATTTTTTCTTCTTTCTTATCAGTTAAAATTCCACTACACAAGTATAAATATTGAATAAATAGTATATAAGCAAGCAGAGTATTGATTCCACAGAGAATTGATCTAAAATTTTACTAAGTACTAAAATTAGAAAAATTTAATCTTATCCAAATAAACAATATCAAATAACTAAATTAATTAACTAAAAATACCTAACCAAAATTTAACTAAGAAAAATCAAAATAATAAAAACTTGGGTAAATATCAAATCAAACAAGCCTAGGATTATAATATCCCTCACA
Organism: Theobroma grandiflorum; assembly: GCA_036013995.1. Classification (NCBI taxonomy): domain Eukaryota; kingdom Viridiplantae; phylum Streptophyta; class Magnoliopsida; order Malvales; family Malvaceae; genus Theobroma; species Theobroma grandiflorum. Next base: position 17,065,540 of record CP142126.1, read on the forward strand.
ATTTATCTAAATCTTACCTCTCTTCCTTAACTTATTTTAATGGGTTGATTGCTAACCAAGAGTTCTAAATTATTTATATGGGTCCCCTGACTCATCTTATAAACATATCTATTTTAACCAAAACACTATATCCCTATATGAATTGAAATTAAAATAGATTCATTAAGTTCAGGCTCTAATCCGGCTATATATGGCCTGTAGGTTTATCCCTATCCTATATGCAAATCAATTAATATGATCATATGCTATCCCAATTTAAGTCTACACTAAAATCCCTTTCCCAAGTTTGTTTAGGTTCCTAAATCAATTTAATTGGTAATAAGACAATTAAAAGCATTAAGAACAAATTGAAATAAACAATTCAAATCCCATTAAAGATAAGCAAGAAAGAGATTAAAAATTCAAATTACATGTAAGTTCAATTGCAATTCTAGAAAAATAGTTTAGTTCATGATATCTAATAAAAGCTTCATCCAAAGAAAATTAGCCATTAATCCAAGTCAAAGAAAGTAAGAAAAACACAAAAGTAGAGAGAGAAAACTAATAGCTGAAGCTTTGTGATCTTGATTCTCTCTCCAATTCTCTTACTTTCTTGCTTTGTTTTTGGCTTTTTTTCTCTAGAGAAATTGCTTGCTACCTCATCTCAAAAACCTATGAAAAAGGTCCCTTAAATAGCCTCCAAAAGCCCTAGTTTCCAAAATCCCATAAGCTTGTTATCTTTTGTTTAGAACTGGCCAAAATGTAAACATCAAAGTTGTAGCCCTTTCTCTTAACTTTCTAATGGTCTAAAAATCATGTCATTTGGACTTCTGCAGTAGGAGATATGCTTGAAAAACCAAGACATATGCAAACAGAGAAATAGTCCATTATGCACCTTTCTTCACCAATTGAAATTATTTTTGATCCTGCTCCTACAAAAATATAAAAATAAATATAAATAACATAAAACTAATATTATTAACTTAAAATAAACATTTAAACATAAATTAAACTAAACTAATAAAATAAATAAAAATACCTAAATCTGATCCTAAATCTAGTCTAACTTAAACTAATTAGGTATTTAATCTCTCATTAAATATATGTATTTAATGCACTCATCATTTCTTTCATATTTTTTTCATCATTTTTCATCTTGATGGATTAAGTTCAAAAATTTTTTTGGAACTCAAAATTTTTGTATTTGCTCCTTCAATATAGTGTGTTCCGTTTTCCCTTCGAAATAAGACTTCCACGATTCATGTTTTTGGAAAAAATTCTCCTATGTGAGAGGTGATTTTTAATTAAGGTGCATTTAGAAAAAAAAAAATCTACTAGGCTCAAAAAGGTAGTAACCAAATAATTTCTCATTTATAAAGAGGAGAATGTAACATGGCTATTTCTCATCTCAAATATAGTTACTTACCTTAAAGAGCCATCTTGAGAAATGATGAATTTCAAAGCAAAGGTTGATTTTTCTTTATTTTTTTTTTCTTTTCTTGGTTTGGCATCATTGGAATATCTCAAGTGCATGATGTTACTATCAACTTTCCCTGACCATCTTCTCTTTTGTTTTCCTATTTCGTCTTTTTCTTTTTCTTTTTTTTTTTTAGTTTCATGCCTTCATAACTGAAAACTTGACTCAAACTTTCCAAAATGAAGAGTTCATTGAAAATGACCTTCTTGAATTAGCCACTCAAATGAAGGCTTATGTAACAATTTTGACTAATGAAGATCCTTTTAAAGCCTATAGAGATCTCACTTGAACATCCTTTATCATAATCAAAGGGTATTTTACAAGTCAAGATTTTAAAGGTATTGATGAAAGCTTGAAACGTTTTCTTCCTTTCAGATTTAAGCTCTTAAGGGGCTTTTATTCAAGTAGTCTATGTTATATTAGAGTGTTCGGACAAATGGTTTGAGAATATTTACGATGACAAGTTCATTTGTAAATAACGACCACCAATTCTTTTGAGATTATTTTCACCATTTATTATGAAAAAAATATTTTTCTTTCTTCTTTGCTTATTATTTTGAAAATAAGTGAGGTGGGGCTTTATTCTCAAACAATAGCTTCAAAGAATTTTTCTAACTTGAGCATAGACTATAAAATACTTATTTACATTCCAACAAAATCATTAAGATAAATAGTATAAATCTTTGAAATCTATATTGACAAAATCCTATACCTACCATGCATATGAAAACAAAATGAAATAGTCAAAAGTTTGATAATTGTCCTCTTTTATTACAAGAAAATTATTTAGGACTTAGAGCTTTTCCCCATCTCGTTCATCCAGTTGGACTATTCGCTCCTCATTGTTTTATCTTTTGATCTTTTTTTTTTTTTTTGCACAAATAGCAAGTGTACTCCTTCGAGCTATTCTTTTTTCACAAGGTGGAAACTAAAACAAATTAGACTAAGAGGCAAATTATACTCTACCAAAACACACAATGTCTAAAAATATCAAACAAATATAAACATAAAGCTAAATGTGCTATGGTATATCATACTAAAAAAGTATCCAAGTCCAATAACGGAAAAGAGAAATCATATCATGAAATGTTGTGTTCTTACTTGTCAAGATTTGAAGTTGAAGTATGTACATTTTCTTAGTTCAAAAGCGCATTACTCACGATCATTCCTTCCACTCGTGTCATAAATTCACTCATACTTTCTGCCATTGCTTCCTTCACGTTTGCTATTATATTGGCATTATTCTCTTTCATTTCCTCACATATCTTACCTAAGTCTTCTGATAGATTTTCCACCTTTTCATCCAATGCAATTGTGGGACTGGTAGTTTTTGAGTTGATAAGGCCACACCATAACTCAAATGTTCCTGCATTGCTGTGTGCTGCACTAAGTACTGCTATAATAGACACCCGAGTACTAAACCCATACACTTGAATGCGTGTAGTTCTCATCCTTCCAATTATTTCAATTCAAGCATGCGGATTGAGTTCTAGCTGAAAGGATGAATTTTCACCATACTTCTATGATAATACAAAATTATATATTTCTATAATCCTAAGTTTCATAGAAATAATAAGTAAATTCATAATGTATATGGTTAATATAATATGTATGAATGATATATTAATATATATGTACAAATTATATAACAACAGATTATTCTTTTATATACATGAATATATTATTATTCTTTTATATATATGTATACAGGTATACAGTAATATCATCAAAATATAACAATCTAGAGTAATTCTCATTCATATTTATAATAAAAAATGTTACCAAAAACATACCATTATAAAATACATTTAAACATTTTAAATTATAAATTAAAATAATATAATAATATATCAAGACACTTAATCAAATGATTTCATACAATTGCCTAGTGTTAAGTATCATTCCAATTCAATAACATATTAATAACTCTACGTATATATCCCATGGAAGGGTTAGAAATACCTTTTAGATGATCGAAATACAACCATAGATGGAATGCAAAGTCACATAGAGTGGTAGGTATGCTACAAGAAAATAAATTAAAAGTCAAATTTTATATAGTATAATTGGAGTGACTGTACCGATGAGCTCCGCAATGCTCGAAAAATTGAAACTAACAGCCTCTTATCTTGAATGATGGCATGACCAACAGGCAAAAGCTATACAAACAACCAAAAAAATGGAGTCATCCATGGCTATACGAGCAGACATATACCCTCCAAGGATCTCACTGACACATAGACATATACAAAAGCAACAAAATAACAAAATTCAAAATCTCCCAACAGCAGCAATGAAGCAACACAGCACGAATTTAGCACAAAAACACAAGCAGCAGCCATATCTTTTGAGAACGACGACTACAAAAGATGAGAGCAAGGGACCAAATAGACAGCCAGCTAAAAAAAATGCCAATAAGCAAGCAAGGGTGGTAGAACACAACAAAACAAACCCTAACAAGACTCAGCAAAGGAGACAACAGAAAAACCAGCAAGGATCCAGCAGTAGAGATAGAAATAAAAAGGCCAAAGAACAGACGGCGGCAAAGAGATGAGCAGAACAGTCCATCAGGAAAGATGGCAGCAGAACATCAAAGAGTGCAAACAACAAGGAACTCAAAACCATTGAGAAAAAGAAAAAAATTGCGAGGTACAGACATAAATTGAGGTGGAAATTTTCATAAAGCAGTGTAATAAGTGAAAACTTTCCAAGAATTTGGGATAGATCACTGAAATCCATACAGACCATAAATAATAATAATTGCAGGAAAGGAGATAGCCTTTTGAAGCACGTCTATAGGAAAGGAGATCACCAAACAGTCCACAGTTCTTTCATTATGCTCCGAAAGATCACCTTTTTTAAACACATACATGTGAAAAATTATAGAAAAAATTAATTTCAAACGCAAATCCCAAGAAAAAGAATACTTGAAAGTTTGTTGTGGTAAACTCGAATCATAGAAATATATATTAATAGTCATAGTTTAGACATGAGAAAGTAATTGTAATGGTAAACCAAGTATTTTTTGCTTCTGTTGCTCTTCTCTAAGTTTTTTTTTTTTTTTTTTTATAAAAGACTCTCTAGGGTTCTCCCTTTGATTTTTTTGATGTCCCCATAAAAGTAAGAGAAAGATTTTGAAATTCCTTCCTCTCTGTTTACTGCTATTAATTAGCTGCGTCTTGGTAGTGGTACGCTACTAATGGCAACGTCTTGCCTGCTGCCAAACCCTTGACTTTCGAAATTGATTTTAATTCTTCACCATTTGAGGGGAAGGGGGAAAGAGGGGTAAATCCTACAAAGAAAAGGACTTAGCAAAAATTGGCAACCCTTGGGAGAGAGAGGCGTTGTTCCTACTTAGGGAAGGATAAGGCACGATACTCCAGCCTTAGCTGGCCACAACGGTAGTTGCTTCAGTTGCCATGCCAAGCATGGCAATTGCCTTGGCATGGTAGCAAATCACAAAATTTTATTTTCTTTTTTTTTTTTAAAGAAAATTTATTTTTTATTTTTTTAATCTGACGGGCTTAGTGGGTTTTGGACTTGAGTAGATGTGAAACCTTGTACTTAGATAAAAGTTAGAATTGTAACCTAACTTGCTGAGCTGGTGATTTAATGTTTCTAAATGTGTTATAGTAGCACTTTAACTTGGAAATTCATATTTTTATTGAAAATAAAAGTAAATTTTGGAGTTGGAGTCTTTTTGAAGTTAAAAAGATTGATTTTGGACTTTAAACAAGCATTCTTGAGTATATCTATCGATAGATGAATCCCAAAAAAAACTAAAAAACCTCTAAGTGATGAATATATATCAATAAATGATGTTCAGACTGGAAATAAATGGGCATTTTGGTTTTTTCAAACCTATTTTAAAAGCCCTAAAACCCTCAACTTTTCCTTGTTTGGTAAAAGCGAGGTTTTTAGCTAGAAACACAACCACCCTCATGCTTTTATGCTCTTAACTCCATTTTTCCTCAAATCAAAGGTTTTGAAGATTTCAAGTCATTCTCAAGCTTGGCTTTCCATCCCAAGTTCTTTGAAAGGTAAATAATCAATTTTTAACCGATCAATCTCAAGCTTAGAATTCTAGAAATTTTATAAAGTTGTTGAAACTAGTTGTAATCTTGAAATCTTGGTTTTTGACTTGGTTTTAAGGTTCTTAAGCTTGCCAAAGTATAGTTGCTCAAACTCTAACTTATAGTTGATTTAAATCCTTTAGTCAAAAGTTAGATTGGAAGCTAGATTTTGGGTTAAGCATTGTTGGAAAATTTTGAGGAATGATTTGATGACTATTAGCTCATAAGAGCCAAGTATTAATGTTGGAAAGTTCATGATAGGTGTTATTGACAAAGTTCAAGTTGTTGGAAGGCCAAGTGTTTGACAGAAATCCATGGAAGCTAAAGCATGGTTCATTGAGGTGGGTGGATGCGGTGTTTTTAATGATTTTTATATAATTAAGCATGCATATCCTTTGCCTTGCATATAAATGAGTTTGATTACGTTTGTGTGGTAAGAAAATGTTTTGAAGGATGTTTATGAAAACTATAAAGTAGCTATATATAGTCTACTATATAGTATTTGAAGATGGGGAACAAGCCTTTCAAAGCATTAATATCTCAATCTCTCATTCGCGAATGATTGATGTGTGATGGAAGAATTTTTAAAGGATCCATGAGAAATGTTTTCTCTTTATTGAGGCCATCGTATTTATGGTCAATTATTATGATTGTTGTCATGGTTGTTTGACTACGAACCATAATGTTGTAAGATTATGTTTATTGATGATTTGATTCATTTCTTTGGATATTATTCACTATATGTTGAATTGTGTATTGTGATTATTGGAGCTTATTGGTATTAGGACTTGTAGCTAGTGGTAGGGAACATTAGCCATTGTGCACAATAAGAGGCAGCTTAAGTCAATTGAGAGTTTCCCTAGACTTGTTGGATTTGGTAGCTAACGAAGTACTAACTTTTTTATTGAATAGTTTTTGGCCATAGAGTAACGGATTGTTCAATTCTAGTGTAACTGTTGGTATATATATTTGAGCCAATTATATTGGTCAAGAAGTATATATTGTCATTTAATGCATACTTAATCTCATAATTATATGTGATAAAAGTTTTCTTTCATGTTAGTATAATAATAAGAAGTTATTAAGTACTAATGGGATGCAGCCCATGGAACATAAAGGTCTTATAAGAGAATTGTAAAGTTGTTACAATTATGAGATCACTGTGCCTCAAAGCCATGTTCTTAAAATTGTTCATGGTCATTATATTTTCAAGACAAGGCATTAATAATGCTCAAAGATTAATACATTTTAAGCCTTTTTACTTGGGAAATAAGTAATCGATCCTATAGATTGAAATATACTTAAGGACAACATGTTGGTGCTTGTTAAAGAATAAGTTCATTGAAAATTACCCACTATGAGAACTTCATTTGATAATTCACTCAAGTGTCTATGGAATATGTTCTCATGTGATAGTCATACAACTAGTCCTCGAACTTGAGACACCAGGTCATCTTATATAGGGAATGATATACTTTGATTTTACCCTTACGATTCTAGAGGTGACCAAATGCCTAAATAAGGTGTTTTTGGGTATGCCATCAAGCATAGAAAGGTGGACAAGTGGTCAAGAGAGGATTCATCACCCGAAGTGATATAAGGGGATATATCTTACTTGTACTCAATTTTAGATTAACTTGTATAAAGTCTTTAGCTAAAGCATGATGAATTTGAGAAAAGTTAGTTTCTTAAATTCATAAGGTTAGTCATGAATTATGAGAACTAATATGGAATGTCATAAGTAGACATTGAGCCATGCTTTATGACATATTCGGAATATTTGTTGAAAAGACCGTATTGCACTGAAAGGTTTATTACTGAAGTGCTTTGTCAAATTCTTTAATGAACTCTATAATATTTTGGTGGTTATGATGTATTGTTAGATATCGCTCATGATCTATAAATATAAATCAATTATTAAATTGATATTTGATTACTATTTATGTTTAATGCCAACATATTAGAAGCCTAATGGGTTACAGACATTAAGTGACATAATTGAGATTAAATAAGGATAATCAATTAAGTTGGAATTAATCGAAATAGACAAAATAAAGTGAAAAAATTAATTAAGTTCTCAAAGACTTATTTGAATAAAAACATCAATGTTGTATTTAGGGTTACAACTTAGTTTGGTTATATAAATATGTTATGTTAGCCAACTAAAATTATGATAAAAAAAAAAAAACCTTCAGTCACTACTTAGCCGTTTCATGAAAATAGGAAAGGAAAAAATAATTTTCTTTGTATGATCGAAAGAAGATTCGACATGAACTTTTGATTTGTTTTGCTTTAGAAACAAAACTTGCTAGCACAAGAATAATCCTACTTTTGAAAATGTCTTATTTGATCATTAAGTGGATTACTATTAGAGGCCAAACATTAGTGTGGCTGAAGATTTGACATAACCTAAAGGTGAAAAAGCAAAGATTTTCGTTGTAGGATTTTAGACTGACTTATTCTCTTTTTCGGATTTCTTGCTTCATTACAAGCCTTTTTGGATTTAATCGACTCTTGATTATAATATTTAGAGCAAGGTATGTAATACTTAAACTTATGAATATTTATAATTAATTTGAAAATTACATGAAAGACACAAACATTGATCTTGTGGGATTTAGTTGTTTCTTTGATTAAATGCATGTTTTATTTTGTCGCTGCATTATGTTATTAATTTCATGTGTGAGCATAAGGTTGAATCCTAGTAATGACAACAACTAGGTGGCTTAGTATTCCTTGGTTGAGCTCCATTTTTTATTGAATGAATGTCCAATGTGGTGATTTAGACTAAGTTAATATCGAATGGATATCTAATGTGGTGATTTAGACTAAATTGTTATCAAATTCATGATTGGATTGATGGATTGCGTCATAATCATTGTTTATTTGCTGAGTACTTGTTGTTTATTTGTCTATGGTTGAATTATAGACTTGTATGAGGTCCTAGAGATGAGTTCTAGGCTAAATTTTTGCTTTTTGTAGCGTATCAATCGATACTTGTTTATGAAATATTGATAGATGCAACACAGAACCTTTAGAATTGCATTATGTTTTCTATCCATCAATAGATGGACCTATCTATCAATAGATAAGCATAATCTATTGATAGATCAAGTTTATTTTTGAACCGAAATATTTTTAGAAGCTTTTCTAAATAGAAATGGGTTTATATTTGCAACTAGATCTTTGATAATCTCAAATTATGTTTCAAACACTTTTGAAATGATGTTTAATTAGACTTTTGATGTGATTTCCAACTTTTAAATATTCTTTTAAAAGTTTATGAATTGTTTTACCAATAATGCTTTATAAAAAGGAAAGTATACCATCTATGTACTGTTTGAAAGATATCAGTTTTTGAGTGAAAAAAGTTAAATGTTTCCTAATGTCGTTTGAAAGAAACAGACTCGAAAACGAAGGAATTGGTTAGGCATCGACTAGGTGATTGTTGACTTACTTGGTAAGCAGGATTGTCAAATGAGGACACTGGACAAGCGAGACTCAATTTGTACTAGTGCCTAAAAAGTCGATCTTTGTATATATTGATTTATCATCTATATGCATATTTTCTGAAAGTGTATTTTTTTTTTTAAATACTCTTCCCCATTGCTTGTTCCCTTTCACTATTCCTGCTCACAAAATTTTTATGACTCACAAGTTGTTACCCCTTTTTTCTTTCAAAGTAGTAAAATATATAGCTTGGCTCGCTATCCATTTAAGAGGAGTAGTCTTCTATGGTTGGTCTAGTAAGTGATTGTCATGGCATCCAATAGATGTCAACCTTTTCATTTGTGTCATTCTTCGTTGATTGAGCTTGTGTTTATATTTCAAACTGTTATGGATTTATGACTTTGTCATGTCATGTAATAATTATACTTTGAATGTTTTGCCACAGGATGGCTTATGAGTTGTATCTGCCACAAGATGGCCAACGCTCAAATTTATGTTTACTCGCTTTTGCAGTGTAAGCACGTGAGCATGTTGGATGATTAGTATATCGATATATAATTAATCATGATTACATTGTTATACATATAAATGTATGATTTTATTTATTATTTAAATTTGCGTGGGTTAAAAAGGTAATTCTCATTGATACCTTTGCATTGATCATGAACCAAGGATTGGATCGTGACAACAGTCTAAGAAGGATCCATCTAACAATGGCCCAAGTCTTTGGGCCTCCATCTTAAAAGATCTCAATCTCATTACACCCACACTTAAGTTGACCCAATGCTAATATAAACTAAAAAAAATGAAAATAAATAAGTCAAATTAACTAAATGGTAAAGAAAACAATTTGGCCACCCAAACAAAATATAGTGTCTGCAGCTTCAAAGGCACTTCAGATTTTATTTTTTATTTTTTACAAAAATTAATTACAACTAATTAGTAGGTATATCTTACCATGTTAAAGATTAAACACTAAAAAAGAAAGTAGCTTTTTCCAATGAAAAATCACTTTTCAAGATGACCTTAATATAATTTCAACTTTTCAATATTTCGAAAACTTGAATAGAAATGGAAACTAAATTAAATTCAATATTGATGCCATTTCAAGTGGATTAAAGTATCCTCTGCCCCTAAAGCATGTTCATAAGATTTTATCACGTTAAAAATCATAATTTAATATTACTTTATAGTTTTGAAGAGCAAGCACGTCTCTTGTCCTTTAATTCGCTTTAAAATTGACAAATTTAACTACAATACTCAATTTAATGAAAGTTTGCGGAGAATTGAGTATGTCCTTTCCGTTAAAAATTCGAATTGATTTTGGAATTTTATGTCTAGAGCTAAGAGTTTGATTTGTTAAAGGAATAGATTCAAACTTGGATCATTCTCTAATGTCATCGACAAGGCGGTATTGAAGAGATGGAGATTGTGGGGTTTGGAGCGACGGCGAGTTTTGTGAGCAAATGTTGTTGGGGTCGAGATGGCTGCCATTGAGCTGTACACTATACGCGCTTGGTGTGGCCACTTCAATTTGCCTTAGTTTGTCTAGTTAGTTAATTAATTGTATGTATTTGGTTTTTTGCCAAAATTGACATCTAGAGCCAAACAAAAGGCTTCAATGTTTTCAACCCTTCGTATGAAAAAATTATAAAATATTTATTATGAAAATAGGGAAATAATATGAATGAGAAAAATGTAAAAAAAAATTAAAATCAAACATTTATTAACCTAATAATAAAAAATAGTTAAATATCCAAATAAGCTTCCGAACTATATCAACAAAGTCAATTTAGCCCTTATCTTTTTATTGTGTTCAAATAAGCTCTTAAATTATTATTTTAAATTAAATAAACCTCTTTCACTAATTATTGACTAACTTATATTAATCAACTGTACAATTAACAATTTTTTATGCTATGTTATCTTTCACGTTGTATGTGGACGTATCATCTTAATTATGTTAATGCCACATAGCATATGACATATTATTGAAAACTGGTAACTTGGAATTGAATATTTTTCCTTTCCAAGTCCAAAAATTGTTAGTGAAGGATTTGAAATAAAAAAATTTTTAAAAAAACCCTAATTGCTTCAAACGGATTACCATAATTTATTAACTGATTACAATCCATCCTTCCTAACAAACAAAAAAACCTCCATTATTGTTCAACTGAAAGTTGGTATAGAGAAATATGAAAATACTCAAAAACAATTTTGAGAAGAGGAATAGTAAAGGTAGGACATGCAATGTTTATAATACCGAAACTAACAAAGACACGCAATGTTGATCCACAATAAAAAAAGGTTAAATCCTTTTCTTCTCTTATCTAGAATTTGCGAGGGAAATCTAATACTTTTCTCTGCTTTAAAATCTGTAAGGGAAATCTGATAGTGTTGAATTTTATTTACTCTTCTCTTCTCTCCACATCTTTTGTAAATTTTGAAAATTTAAAGCTACCCAAAGAATGATTTTTAGAAAAAGAATAAAAATTCAGATATGGGAGAACATTCTGAATATAAGGTATGCTGGGTTTAAAGAATGTTGAAGAAAGTGAAGGTTTTGTTTTTTTGTTAAGAAAGATGTAAGTTTCAATTAAGAAGATGATAATCACTTAAAATTAAAAAACAGTGGTAATTAGTTTGAAGCAATTAGATATTTTTTTTAATTTTTTGTTTCAAATTCTTGACTAGTAATTTTTGAACATTTGGATGAGTAAAAAGAAAAAAAAAGTAATTCGTAATCAACAATTTTTTATGCCACGCATCTAACACGTGACGTTGATGTCATCAAGATTATACATCAATATGTCACGTGAAAGATGATGTGGCATCAAAACTTGCTGATTGTATAGTTAACAGTTAGTGTGAGGGGCTTATTTGATTTAAAATAAAAGTTTAGGAATTTATTTGAATGCAATAAAAAGACAAAGGCTAAATTGACTTTCTTAATATAGTTCGAAGGACTTATTTACTTATTTAGCCTAAAAAACTGACGTGGCAATTTATGAGAGTTGAGGTAAGAAATGGGATAGAGAATGAGAGTAGAAGATTTAGATTCGCTTATAAAACACATATTTTACAATTTAGAGGTGATTACTGTGTTAACAAATAAAAAAAAAAGTGTTCTTTTCAATATATATATATATATATAATGCAAAATCATGATGACCATAATTCATTGAAGTTTGGAAAATACTAGTACAAATTTATTTCACAACCGCAAGCCATGTTGGTACAGATTATTTATTCTCTCAGCTCATAATATAGAACTCCTCAGGGTAGAGTTTTATACTGATAACAGTCTTGGTAACTGAAAAGCAGCAAATAGACAAAAATATTGTACAAAGGCAAGATAGAGGTTTCATCCATGGAGCAATATTCCCAGCAATTCCCTAAGCATCCAAGTGAATCAGGCATCTCAGACCGATGCCCTGGAGCATGTAATCAAATGCCTTGTTGATGTCGGCGAAAGGTACAGAGTGAGTGATGAACTTGTCCATATCGAGCCCCAGCTCCTGCAACATCAAGAAGATCGTCATGTTATCATATTCCCATATATATGGAGCTGGAAGACAGAGTGATAGACAGTAGGTAAGGAATTGTCTAAACAGATCCCGAAACTCATCACCTTGTTCATGTATTTGTCGACAACATCAGGAATATCTGAGAGAGGTTTGTAGTTGCCATAGAAAGCACCCTTCAGAGTCCTCTCACTCAGCAGATTCAATGGATGAGTCTTGAATGCATCATCTATCTTTGGCACACCAACAAGCACACATACACCCCAACCCTGAATACAAGCATATCCATATATTTTTTTCAGCTAAAACAGACAAAGTAAACGAGCATAATTTCTATTTTTATCAGAGAGGGGATAATCTAATTACATCATGGACACATTCAAATGCGGAAATCATGGCCTGGACGCTCCCTGTACACTCCACACTGCGGTCCACTCCTCCGCCAGTCATCTCGACAATCACCTAATTATTGGAAGTGATATATGTTAACATCTGTAAAACATATTACTTGCATGTTGCAACTAAAGGGCTGCATACAAAATTGATGATAATTTTCAAGCTAGAACCAACCTCTTGAACTGGCTTGTTGTAATCTTTTGGATTCACAAATTCTGTAATACCAAACTTCTTCGCTGCAGCAGGAATAAGAAGAAACATGATTAGTTAGTAGCTTTACTTAACCAGGGACCGAACAAGATTTTGTATGTACTACGAATAATGACTAAACTAATGCTACCTTCTTCGAATCTTCTGGGGTTCAAATCGACAGCAATGATCCTAGAAGCCCCACAAATCCTTGCTCCTTCAGCAGCCTAAATTTCAAGAAAGTTTGTAAGCATAAAATCAATCCAAGACCTTTTCCTTTTAGTTGCCTAGAGAAAATCATAAGAAGAACAAGAGTAACTCACAGCAAGGCCAACAGCTCCAAGTCCAAAAATTGCAACAGTTTGACCCTTTCTTGGTTTAGCAACATTCACGGTGGCCCCAAAACCTACAATCGGAGAAGCAAAGATTATTAGTGGGAGACAAAAAATTTCTCACTTCTCAATGTCATTAACATCATTTATCCCTTCTCCCCAAGGCTTACACCTGTGCATATTCCGCAGCTAATGGGGCAGACTTTGTCAAGCGGGGCAGTTGGGTTGATCTTGGCAACCTGGCCTTCATGCACAACAGTGTATTGGCTAAAAGTTGAGGTGCCAACAAAGTGGTAGATAGGCTTCCCGTTGATGGAAAACCTGGTTTTGCCATCCGCGAGCATAACACCTCTATCGCAATTGATTCTAAGCAGATCGCACATGTTGTTGGTTTCCTCTGACAGGCAGTGGCGACATTTCTTGCACTCTCCGGTGAAGATAGGGAGAACATGATCACCCGGTTGGAGACCAGTCACACCCTCTCCCACACTCTCCACAATCCTAATTGCACCACCAAGTTCAGACAAGTCTAATTATTAATAGATAGAATAGGAATGTTATTACTCAAAGTAGCAAGATTAAAGGGCAAACCAGGCATGCTTTCCTGGTATAGGACAAAAAGAATATATTACAAATTTTCAGATTGAAAAATTAAAATATTATTAGAGGTTGGTATAAATACTAAATATTTTGTTAAAGGATTTTTTAGTTAAAATCACTAAATAAAATGATTTTATAAGCTTTATATTAACGAAATATAAAAATTAGCTAATAAAATCGCAACTAGATTAGCTTGTTACATACCCTGATGCTTCATGACCAAGAATGCGAGGAAACAGAGGAGTGTATCCCTGCCAAATTAATAGAAGAAAAAATTCGTTATTTCAAGTACAAATACCATTGCCCTCAAAATAGACTACAAACCAACATATAAAATACCCACACTTTAAAATAATTAAAGCCACAGATTTTTCACAGATTATTTAATTACACAATGCTTTGTTAATTAAAAACTTTTTTTTTTTTTTGTAATTGAAATGCTTTTTTCTTCATCAGAAAATTACAAAACCAATTATGAGAGATAATTGGAGCAGAAATCAAAAAGAAAAGCGTTACCTTACACTCCCAATAGTAGACATCAGTGTGGCATAAAGAAGTGAAGAGTATCTTAATCCGGACCTCATGCTTTTGGGGTGGTGCAACGTCCACTTCTTCTATTGACAGTGGCTTCCCTGCCTCCCATGCCACAGCAGCTACAATTCATACCACATTAATTTAATTAGCCTAACAATTCTCACAATCAATCAATCAGTCAACAGACAACATTAAATGCGAAGAAGAATTTTCAAACAAATTGCACAAGAAAGCTCCACAACCACATATAAGTATACAGTAGCATGTTGTTTTGGACACAACGAACCCATTTCTCTAACCCTTCTGATCAATTCAAAGGAATCATAACATCATAAAAACATTATTCAATATAACAATTTAATTTTTTTGCATGAAATATTTTAAACATAATTAATGACGAATTCAGAATTTTATATAAGAGATGATGATCGTCACCCCGCCATCACCTCGTTCCAATCTTTGACTATGATCCAGAAGTTAAATTTAAACAACAGAGTTTATTTTATCACCAAAACCCACGAGCTGAAAACTTCAAAATGCAAAAATGATAGCAAAAGCCCAGAAGAGACATGTAATCCGTATGAGCAGGAAAAAGTTGTATGAGTATCAGAGAGATGTGCAGGTGATCACCTTTGCAACGGATAACCTGACCAGCAGTGCTCATTGCTAATGACAATTTTAAGAATTTTTTTGTTTGATCACTCTTTTGTTGCGGGTGTAGTGAAAAAAAACAGCTTATTTTGATTCAATTTATAGCCAAACAAAGTTAACTGTAGCGAGCTGATATCCAAATTTACTAGAATATCCACTTGGGTTCATTAGATTGGTTAAGTTGTGCAAGGAATCGGCATGCTTTTTACGATTAAAGCCTAATCCACAAAGTGTTACTAATTCCAAGTTTTAAGAAAGTGCTGCTACACTGTAGTTTTGATAATGTCAAGTATAATATTTAAAATTTGAATTATTTAAAAATTTTAAATAAATTTTTATTCATTTATTATATTAAATTAAGTTTTTATATTTTTATTTTGTATCAAATAAATTTTTATAATTAATAGTTATTTAATTGTAATTAGTTAAAACATTAGTAGTTTTTTTTACATCATGTGACACTAACATGATATGTTAACATAAAATGAAACATTCCATTCTATGTACTCTTCTTGATCTTTCTCGAGCTCATATAACTCTGGAGATTTGGTTTATATCCCCTCCTTTTGTACTTTATTTTTATGATTATTAATAAAACATTTATAGAGTAGTTAGGCCTTGCGAGAACTTCCAGTATTTAAAAAAAAACATGATATGTTAATATGTTATTTTGGATAAAGATGTGACATCTTAATATGACATGAAAATATAGTCACATGATATTTATCATTTTGACTAACAATAATTAATCAATTAGTTATAAGATTCATCTAATCAAAAATAAAAATATAAGTATTTGATTGAACGTAAATAATAATTTATTTAAATTTATTTATATAATTTAATTTTTTTAAAAAAAATTTTATGTCACATTATAAATTTAGAGTCAAGAATGCATGTACATCTTTATTTAAAATATTTAGATAAAAAAATAAGTTAAAATTACATCTAAAGATCAAATTTATTGCAGTGGTTGTCTTTGTCGTGAACTGGTTTACGGCACTATATTTCTCATACAATAAACTTTTTTTAGTCAAAGGGATAAGGTTGTAGAGCTATTTTCTGTTCATGTTTCCTTTCAATCTTATCTACATACAATCAATTTCAATTTTCTACTTTTTGGATAAACTAATTAATTAATTAAGGATTTCCATACTTTGAACTACTTTTTCTTCTGCCATTTATTTGATAAATCACAAAGGCTTTTGTTTTGTTTTTTGGTACAATTGGGAGCAACACGAATCTAAGGTATTTACCCAAACCTCACTCTATTCTTACCATTAAAGTAAGCTCGAGTGACTGATTAGTTTTTCTAATGATGAAAGATCATATAATCGTTATCCTTAACATTTTTTCATTCAAACTTTAAATTTTTATCTCTTTTAGACTCATTAAGAAATATAATAATCCTTAAAATCAACTCGAATTGTTTAATTTTTGACAAATCTAATTTATTTGATCGTCCATAAATATATCTTAAAAAAGCAGTTCACTGTATAAAAGAAACTTGGATAAAGTTTTTTAAGATCTGGGTAGCCTGGTGCTAGAATTTCCATTGGCCCTTCAAAAGCTTATCTTGAAATTATGATTATGATTTTAGAATGCTGTTCCTTTTCTTTGTGAGAACCCGAAGTGTTTCAAATTTTCCAAGCAGAGATGCTTTAATTATTGTACCAGAAAAGGAAAAAGATGCCTTAATTATCAAATCAAACTAGAAATCATAAAAATATAGAAGGATTCTTGTAGACCTACAGGTCAGATGTCTATTTCGTTTATTTTGGCATTTTCGTTCGTTGCATTATTTGATTGATATCCTATCTATCTATCGTTATCATCCGAAACAACCATTCGATGGGACACAACAGAAATGAATTTGGATTTTGCCGGTATCCTTGTCAATAATATTTCTCTCTTGACCCATTATTATAATTTCTAATACCAGTTTGTGGTTTCTGTTGAAGGTGAGCTTACATTTTCAGATAAATATCTACTTTAATTTGTCTTATAAATTCTACTTTGTACATATAATGATTTCTTTACTTTCGCTGTTATGTAGTGGCTACTAGAGTCTTCTTCAAAGAATTATATGTTCCAAAACCCTCTAACCTTTGATAGTACCTCAAGAATGAAGAGAAAAGAGTTTTCAGTTTTTCTTACTTATAGAACAAACTCACTGGTTGTGTAAAAAAATCATTTTGTTCACTATTTGTAAACTTGTTAGCGATATAGAGATATGGTATTAGTTTTAAATTTAAATGTAATTAATTCTTATTTAAATTTACACAAATTAAATTTAAATATAATGGATGAATATTTTTTATTAAAATTTAAACAAATTAAATTTAAATTTATATCCTATCTTAAATGTTTATTTTTAATTATTCAATTAACAAATATTAGAAAAATATCCAATATTAATTAATTGAATATTTTTTAATTATTCACAAATAATTAACAAAGTTGCATGCCATGTGGACGCATCACATTTAAATACAACATATCCCACTCGTACAAATTGGCATCAACCTATACCATTCTCAATTTAACTCATTCTCCATTCGTTATCATATAGGGAAAATGAAATGTGTGACCAACGAGAAAATAAAGATACCGCTGAGCAATGAGATATTAGGCTATCATCTTACTAACAAAACACCACTCGAGTTCTTGTCATACTCCAAATGATTTTAATTACACAAGATTTTGCATCTCTGATCCCTCATACATGTAAAAGCTATGGAAAATCTCTTTATGTGTTTAAACTCATGGTTATATCTAACAACTAATGTTTTTATAACTGCCCAAGCAATAAGTTATAGACCATGTATGTGGGATGTATAATGATTTTTCCTTGGATACTCATGTCAATCCATTAAAATCCGACTGCTTTCCTAGTCATCTTCCATTAAATCACATCATTTTTCACCCTAGAAATCATGATAAAGTAGCAACACCAAATCTCAACTTCATATCATAGATCCAAGTCCCAAAAGATATAAAATTTGGACTACATAAGTCCTTAAGGCTCACACAGTGATGAAGTAGAGATCTATTCAATCACTTCCTTCCATCGATCGACTAATAGCACATACAGTATGAAAATGTACATTGTGGTGGATCTTCCATTTAGGGTTTGTCACATCAAAACCACCATACGCATCTCGGTCCAATCCCTACAAAAAGGATTAACTTGAATCCCCTAAGATTCAAATCCAGCTATCATTGGATCCATGGAGTGTGGATAATCTCCATGTTCGACTCTTACGAGCCTTATCTTGACTTTAAGTCAAGGTGACATTGCTAAGATCTTTGCTCACAACTCATGTGACAAGGAGATCACAAAACGCTTGGTACCTTGTGATCATTTAAGTCTCATCCCACACACTACCGTAGCATTGGCGAGATTATCTAATGCAGGAGGAATGATTTATAAAACCAAGTGACAATAATTACCTTAGATATGTGCCCTAATTAATTAACAACATTTGATCAAATAAGTCAAAACAGACTTAATTTATTAATTATTCAAAAAATAATAATTCATGAATATCAAATGCATAATAATGTTAAACCCTTATTATGCTTTTGAAAAGCATTTTTAGTAATAGGTTTATTGAATGGGTCTGCTAACAAATCTATTGTGGAAATGTATTTTAACACAACAAGACCCTTTGCAATGATGTCACGAATGTAGTGATAACGAGTATCAATGTGTTTGGTTTTCCATGATACTTAGGATCTGTTGTATAAACTATGGCAATTGTATTGTCATAATAAAGTACAACAGCTTCACTAAGATGCCTAGTAATATTCAAGCTTTGCAAGAATCTTTTTAACCAAACCACCTCATGTATTGTAGCACAGCATGCTACATACTCTGCTTCTATAATATATAGAGCAATACAAAGCTCTAAGAGATAACTTCGCCTCCAAATATAAAAACATATCTTGAAGTAGACTTTCAATCATCTTTATCACTGGCGTGATCAGCATCACTATATCCGACCAATTTTAGACTTCCATCTTGATAACACAAAGCCAAATTAGTGGTTCCTTTTAGATACCGTAGTATCTTTTTGACTACAGCCCAATAGGCAATCCCAAGATTACTTTGATACTTATTAACCGTACCAACCGCAAAGCATATGTTCGATTAAGTACATATCATAACATACACCAGACTTCCAACAGTAGTTGCGTATGGTTCATTCACCATTTATTTCTTCTCTTCTTCAATTTAGGACATTGTTTCATGTAAGCCTTTATCTATTGAAGTGTCTATAGGCTTAGAGTTTTGCATACAGAATCGTTCTAAAACCCATAGAATGTAATTTTCTTGAGACAAAGTCAAGAACTTCTTATAACGATTTCTTGATATCTTAACCCTGAGGATGTATCTAGCTTGTCCCATGTCCTTCATCTCGAAAGTGGAAGACAACCCCTTTTAAGTTGTGAGAATTAACTCTATATCGTTCCCGGCTAATAAGATATCATCCACAAATAATGAAAGAATTAGGAACTTTTTCCTTAATCTCTTTACATTTACACAATGGTCTTTTTAAATCATTGGAAAGCCTATGGAAATGATAGCTTGATGAAAATGAAGATACCATTGTCAAGATGATTGTTTCAAGCCATAGATAAAAAGTTTGAAGTGACACGCCTTGTGTTCTTTTCCTTTAGCTTGAAAACCAATTGGTTGATTCATGTAAATCTCCTTATTGATTTCTCTATGGAGAAATGCAATTTTCATATCCATTTAGAACAATTCCAAATCTAAATGTGCCATTATAGCCAAGATAAAGCGAATTAATGCAAATCTCACCACAAGCGAAAATTTCTTTTCATAATCCTCACATTCTTTTTTGGGTATAGCCTTTTGCCATTAAATGAGCTTTATATTTTTCAATTGATCCATCTGTTTTGTGCTTTAACTTCAGAACCTATTTGCTTCTAATGGCCTTGCTTCCAGGTCGAAGGTCAACTAATTCCCATACTTGGTTTTCAGTCATGGATTTCATTTCATCTTCTATAACAGTAAGCTACTTGTGTGATGATAATGAATTTAAAGCATCTTTAGAGGAAGATAGTTCATCAACATCCACAGGAATACTTAAGAAAGATTGACCTTTTAACTCATATCGTTTATTAGATTTTTGCCTACATTTACTTCTTCACAACTGTGAATCTTGGTGGAGCTCAAGTGGTGTACTCCCATTGACCTCAACAATCTTTTAGATAGGATATGTTTCCACATCCATTTTTTCATGTTTGGATAATTTTTCTTGAGGCTCCTCCATCTTATAAAGCTCAAGAATTTCTTTAACTTCACCTATGCTTAGGAAGTCATCTTTTAAAAAATCAACATCACGAGATTCCATCTCAATTAGCCCTTTTTCAAGGTATTGCCCATACATTATGTAGCCATTTGAATGTTTTAAGTATCTAATAAATGCACACTTATTAGCTTTAAAGTCAAGTTTCCCATACTTATGAGATGAGTGATGCAAATACCTTGTTGATCCCCAAGGACGTAAGCCTTCCAAATTGGGCTTACTTTCATTTCATAACTTATATAGAGTTATGGGAATAGATTTTGAGGGCACACAATTGAAGATGTATATTGCGGTTAAATAGGCCTCCTCTTGAAAACTTATTGGAAGGTTGGCTTGTGCCATCATTGACCTAACCATGTCTAACAAGGTATGATTCCTTTTCTTTGCAACACCTTTTTGTTACGGAGTTCTAAGTATGGTTAATTTTCAATGTATTCCTTTTTCTTCACATAATTCTTTAGATTGATTAAATTCACTACCTCTATCAATGCTGAAAACCTTAAGTTTCCTTTCTTTTTTATTCTCAACCTCTACCATAGAGCGTTTAAAACAATTCAAGCTTCAGAACGATGAGATAACATAAATATGGATCCATATCGTGAGTAATCATCTATGAAAGTAAAGAAATAGGATACATCATTGCATGCCTTTACATTCATAAGCCCTAAATGTCTAAATGGACAAGTTCTAAAAGTTGAGTGGCCCTTTTAGCCCTCCTAAAAGCCTTTTTGCTAGATTTACCAACAAGAAATGGCTCACATGCAAGCAAGTTTAACTTTGGTGAGTAAGCCCAATAGCCTTTCTCTAGCCAATCTAAATATTCTATTTTGCCCAATATGTCCCAATTTGACATACCATTTCATAGAATCATTTATAACATCAGAAGAAGAATTTGAAACAAAAGTAACATCATTATTAGAATCCAAATCTAACATAATTAGACCGTTTCTAAAATAACCATGTCCAAAAAACATGTTTTCAAGAAAAATAGACAAACTATAATTCTCGAAAGTAAAATTAAATCCTAAACCTATCAATTCTAAAACTGAAAACATATTACATCATACAAACGGAGTATGAAGCAAATCATGTAGGAGCCATTTTCACCCATTGTGCATTGTGAGTTGGTAAATTCCTATTCCTAGGACTTCTTTTTGTTCTATGTTTTCCATCATGACAAAGTGTCTACTCGTTGGTAAACAATGGTAATCTACATATCTTGCATAGTTGCAGGTTATGCACTTGGTTGCTTTTGTATCTACAATCCAACCGAAGAGAGAATAAGCTATAAACACATGAGAATGTACATAAGTTTTAAAGCAGTTTAGAGGGCGAACCTTCTTAGGCTTAGTGCATTCTTGAGCAAAATATCTTTTTTTACCACAATTAAAGCATTTCAACTTGGACTTATCTTTTGCCCCACCACATTTGCCTTTTTGAAGCTTGATGACTCCATCACTTTTGGGCTTTAGATTTCTAGTCTTTCCCTTCTTTTGTTATATTTTTCACTAAGGAAAATACCCTTTGCGATTCCTGCTTGCGCTATTAGGGCAGTGCTGCAAATAGATTCTCTACGCTCTACCTCAAGGTCTAAATGGAGGGAAATATCATCAAAAGTCTTTATCCTTTCATTATGTGTTAATACAAGTTTAACATATTCCAATGAAGACTCAGGGGGTGACCTGATGACAGCTAAGACCTGCTGCTTTTTTGTGTGATCATAGCCAGCTACTTTTATCTCTTTTATCATGGTCAGCATAGCCCTTTGGTGTTCAACCATAGTGTGCTTGGAGTCCATCTCATATTGATTGAATTTAAGTGTCAAGGCATAAAGCCTCATAGCTGTTGTTCCACCATACTTGAATTTTAGTTATTCCCACAACTGTTGGTAGTTGGGAAGTTCTCAAGCTCCCTAATGAGATGATTGTGCATGTAGCTTAATATGAAAAAGCACACATCTCTCTTATACCAAGTGTCATAGGCCTCTTAGTCACGATGATGCTGGGCAATGTTTTCAGCTTCATGTGGGTTTATCTCTTTGGTCAGATGATCGAGCAACTCTTGCTCATTAAGAAGATACAAAACCTTCTTATGTTAGATATCATAGTTTTTGCCATTAAGTTTGGCACCTTTGGTCAAATTAGTAATAATTTATTTTGAGGTCATACCATTATATCATTGCATAAGATTTAATTAGGCACATATCTAATTTTTTTAAATCATTCAAGATTAGACATATTTAATTTTTACCTATATTACTAGTTCGAAAATTTCACATGCATGCTAGTAATCATCACCAATAGTATAAGCAATAATTAAAATGTCTAATTTAATTTAACCTTGGATTATAAGAACAACTCCTACTATCCTTAAGCATGAAAATAACTCCCATTATCCTTAAGTATAGGAACAATTCCTACTTACTACATAATATAACGAATTATACTAAAGAACCCTATTGATATTTATAAGTGCCCGTATCCACCATAATATTATGCATAAAGTAAGCACAAAATTACATCTCTTTACGTGGCCTCAATAATTAATACAAACCTAAAATAAATTACATCATAAGTAACCTACTGCATCATTATACACAAAAATAGGGATGTTATATTTGCTTATACATATTTATTATTTTAGATGATCAAAAACTTTCAAATAAATATTATGCACACAAAAATAGCACTAAGTAGATCATATTTTTAGATACTTCCAAGAAAGACTATAATAGTCTCATCGACAAAGCACCTTACTTCTATAGTAATTTTTTAAAAATGTTGGAGGAGTCACAAATGGTTTCTCTTAAAACCTAATCTCCATTGACAAAACTGCAAAGACATAATTACTGTACTATCTTTTAGCATACAATTTTGTTTAACAAATAAGTAAAATAAGTGTATCATACATTTTATAAATTTTACCTAACAAATAAGTAAAATCATACAAAATATACTCATATGGCACATAGCATTTTAAATCATATGTAAAATAACTGATCAAAAAAAATCTTATGTAAAATAATTAAGTTAATAAACATTTGCTAAATTTACTCAAACCATATATATGTTTTAGAAGAAAAAAAATTTCTAATATACAACACATAAGCAAAAAAAATGTGGTTTATTAACATATTAATTAACTATATTTATAAAGCAAGTGGATTTAATAAAAAATTAAAATGCCAAAAACATAAAAATTTTCTAATTTTTTGACTAATTGTAATTACCAAAAAAATTTTGAGGTCATGTTGTAAAACCAAAAACTTATGGGACAAAAATGAAAGTTTGAAAAACATATCCATCGGCGTCATGTGATTGCCACATCAAACCCTTTATGGCTGTGTTCGAACCCTTTTACTCTTTATTATTTGTTGCACTCTCATATTAAGGATGCTTCCTTGGTGTAGTGCTTAAAGGATATGTTACAAAGGTCAATGACTTTGTTAATGCAAGTTTGAATCCTACTAGTTGCATTTTCTTTCCCTTTTTTTTTTATTTTGCTGCCATCCATAAGACTCCACGTGGCCTTATGGCCTTAGACCAATGCACCTATTTGTACTAGATTAAAGCCTACTGCTTCCCCATATTAGTTTCAATAAAATAAATTTGCAATATTATTTTTTTTTGTGGTATATAATACATCATTAGAAAGCTAATTAAAAATAGAACATATCTATTACAAATTTATACATAATAAATCATATATTGGTAATTTAAATTAAATAAAATCATGACCAAAACATGCTTTCAAAATATACACTAATTAAAAGGATAAAAGCAAACTAAAACCTGCTCGGATACCACTGTTGGGAGGTCGGCTTACCTTTTTAAATAAATACTTCACTTCCTTTTTGATTGAAAAAGCTTGCTTTATAATTCCCCCTTTATGCATAGAATGATCTCTTGACTCTTGTTGTTACTGAGTGGCCACTAAAGTACTCCACAAGAAATTACACACTCCAAAACCCTATGACCTTTGATGGTGTTTCAAGAATGAGAGAAAAAAAAAAGAGAAAAGATTTTTTGGTTTTTCTGACTTACATAACAACACACGTTCACTCTTGGTTGTGTGAAAAGATCAATACAATTATTCACTATTTACAGACATGTTAGGGATATAGAGATAGGATATTACTTTAAATTTAAACAAATTAAATTTAAATATAATTAATCCTTATTTAAATTTGAACAAATTAAATTTAAATATAATGGAGAAATAATTCTTATTTACATTTAAACAAATTAAATTTAAATTTATATTATCACGACCCGGTACTCCCCTCGAACCCGTGACAACCGCCGCGACATCCCGATAGACACTTATTACCTAGAATGCCAACCGAATCCCCACAAGGCTTACATATCAGTTTTTCTCACCTCCCCTGTGAGCAATCGTTGCCAAATATTATGTTTTAATGGTTTATAACTCATTTCCAACTTAAAACGATAGAAAAATAATTTTCGCCTCACAAGGGCATTTTGGTAATTTTTCTTCGAAAATACTGAAACTAGTTAAAAACGTAATATATAAGTAGAAAATACATATTTCATAATCATAAATATGTTTTGCTATCTAAAACGTCCGTTTTAAACTAAAACGTAACCATTTGAATATAATAAAAATATTCAATAAAATATTCCATTTTCTTGCAAAACGATTTTTATAGAACAATCAGTAAATAATTTTTATATCGTAGAAGCAAAATAAAATCATACATATTGTAATATGAATAATCAGAGTACGCAATTACATTTACAATGACATATGGGCCCCCGACTGACCAAATGTAATGAAGGCAGTGAACCTACGTTCTCAAAGGGTGCAAGTCCACAAGCAACCCTTGACAAAGTCTACTATCTACAGACAACTCCGAGCCTGAAAGGAGTGGAAAGGAGGATGGTGAGATTATATAATTCCAATGAGTAAACAGACATCATCAAAAATATCTAAAGTCGAGTAAGTGGAGAGAAATAAAATATCTCATCCCAATATGTTTTTCATAACATAAAAGTTCGTTTCAACCCATGTAAACAATTATATTTCATCACATTACTCAACATGGCTTATGAATTTCCTAAAAACCTTGCTTATGCCAAAACTTGTACTCGAGGATACCTTTTACCAGGGCATCCGTTCGAGTTCGCCAAAGTTGTGAAAATTTCATAATTTCTCAAAACACAGCCATTTCTTGTCGTTGGCTGAGTCTCAATTCCACGTGGTGGTTAGGCGTGAAGTGAACTCAAACCTCACCCCAGGAGATACCCTACGCACCTCTCCAACCGAGGTAAGAATCAATCGGGTTTACCGTGCCCCTCTAATAGGCTAGTCTACGGAAACCCGCCACTGCAGTGTAGAATAAACCCCACCATATCAATAAAATCTTAGCTGCATGACATGGCGATTATATTGCTAACCAGCCTCTCAAGGCTAAATACACAGTTCACATATTTCAACACAAATACCAATTCCGCCATTTATGTAAATATTACCATAAGCCATTCAATTCAAATCATCAATTTGTAATACAAGCAGGTAGTTTTCAATTACTTTATTTTCAAAATCATCATTAATTTCAAAACAATTTACAAAGTAAATTCATTTAAACACATTTGTTTATAAAACATGAAAATTTACCTTTTAAATCCATTTTCCATAAAATCACCAAAACAAATAAAAACCACTTTAGATAATTAAAATGATAGTAAGGTTACTCACTGTACTAGGAGTTTGAAATACTCCTATTCTCGATTCTTGGGTACAATCTCTTACCCGTATCAAATGGCTCACCACCTATCCATAATACATGACATGAAATTCAATAATTTGGGTTAAACCATTATAAACTATTTCAGGTCTTATCTATATGTATGCATGAGATAGGATGTGAAAGGTTCGGGATAGTCACTTAATTACGGTGTCCGACCTAACTTGCCTATACACGGCTTAAATTGCTAAAATCTTCAATTCAACTCCAATTCGATCCATTATACTTTCAATACTCCAATTATATCCAAAATACCTCAATGATTGTGAACGCAATTCAATTTATCAATCTTGAACCACAAAAGACATATGTTTATACATTAGGTAAAAATTCAGATTTTCATGCCAATTTTTCCCATTTAATTTTTAACATCACCAATCATCAAATTCCATCAAAATACCATAAAATATCACAATTTTCAGCCTCAATATTCTCCCTATGAAATTTGACTAGAAAGGATTTAATGAAAAACAAATTATTCTCTTACTTGATTTTTAGACTACACATTACTAACTAACTAAAAACACTAGATTACACTAAAATCTAACCAAATCAACCATCATTGTCTCTCTCTACATGTTCGGCCAGCATGGGTACATCATGCAAACTTGAGTTCTAAGCATGGAAAATGAGAAACAAATCATGGGAAAGGTAGATCACAAGTAAAAATCAAGAAATTTTACCTTTACTTGCTAAATCCCTTGAAATCCCACACTTTTTCTTCAATTTTTCCTCCTAGGGCTTCTTTTCTTTCTTTCCCTTTTCCTCCTAGGGTTTCTTTTCCTTCTTTCCCTCTTTTGTTCTTGCTTGGCTGACCATGATGAAGGGAATGGGATGGTGTGGGCTGATTTTTATAGCAAAATAATAAAATAATCTAAACTTGCCAAGTGTCACCTTACATGTTGTCCATCACATGTATGACATGGCAAGTATTTCAGGGCTGGGCTTGACATATATCCTATCTTAAATGTTTTTTTTAATTATTCAATTAAGAAATATCATGATAATACCCAACATTAATTAATTGAATATTTATTCATTATTCACAAATAATTAACAAAGTTGCATGCCATGTGGATGCACTACATTTAAATGCAACAATTTCAAAATTACATTTCATATTATCTTTAACTTTGAGATTTCTATAAATAAATTGATCACATAAGCATAATAAAAGGTTTTTAATCAATTATCAATAGGGTTTTAGTTGGATGTCTTTTTGTATATAAATTTGTTATCTTGAATTACGGTTTTTTAAGCCACATTATAAGTCTGTAATTTTATATGCGAAATTTATGTCACATGATAAATTTATTATTTTAATACGTTAACAAAATTAATAATTCTAAATTCGATATTTAGCTTAAAATTTAATAAAAAATCTTTCTAGTTAGTTTAATTTCAACTGTAAATGGTCTTGTCTCCAAATATATTCAAATTGAAGGAAGGTCAAGAAAAAATCTAAAATTATTCCAAAGTCATGTTATCTACTTAAGTTCATGAGCTAACTTCAGTTTGGTTTAGGTTGGCTATAAGTTTAGAATAAGCTTGACTCGACCAGTTCGATTATTTTGTTTTATTAATAAATAATATAATTTTATTTAATTTTTATTATAAATATTAACATAAAAGTAAAAAAATATTATTTAAATAATAAAATAATAACTAAATATGCAATGTGACCAGCTTAAGCTTGGGTTTAGAAAATAGAAATAGAAGATCCAATAGAGCCAACCCCGGGGCCATGATCAAGTGAAGATAGTAAACAACTTGATAAAGAAAGAGTGCGGTAACCGCTGTTAGAAACCAAAATAAAAAAAAAAAAAAAGAGAAAGGAGGCTTGAGGCGTACTGTAACACACTTTCTTTTAAGAGTTGTTGCTTATTATGAGAATTTGTAAAACAATGACTCCCCAAGATACAACAAGCCTATTGCTGAATACTTTGAATAAATGAAGTCTAGTTGAATATACGTACCTTTTATAAACACTAAAAAGTTCTGTCTAATTTATCTCACTAGGCATGTCTTGTTAAGCTTTAAAAGATGTGTCTATTGAAAATATTGAATAATTAATCAATGTATTTCAAAAGATGTGTTTGAAAATACATCTCTTTATTTAAAAGTCATGTCTTAATCTAAATAAACACTTAATTTCAGTCACTTGAATTTGAATAATCACATATAAATAAGACTTTTTGATATTACAAGTTATCTAACAATCCCTTACTAGTTTATAATATTAATAATACTATGCATAGTAGAGAGTATCTTAAAGATTTGAACTTTTTATTAGTGTAGAAATTTTGTAGTTAAGACGAAATTATTGATATCATATAGATTGAACCACAACTCCTTATGTCATAACCGAAAATATCACACATATAATATTATTTAATTGCTTTAAGATTCTACCAATTGCTTTAGCACTTATATGTCCTTGTGCTAATTTTGGTTTCATGAATATTTACAAGAGTAAACCCTTTTAACTCTTGTTTAAAGCGGCACCACTCCAATATTCATATAGGTCGAATTTATAATTATGCCTCTATTACTACAAGTATTTGACATTTTCATTAAGAGCGTTTTGCTCATCCTCTCCTTGTAACAATCACACTGAATATTGTAGAATGAGGCTATTTAACATAAAAATTCAATGCATAATGACAGCATATAGTAGCTTGTTATTATCCATTGAACTTTTATTGTTAGTTTTGCTAACTCAAAGTTGGATTTCCATTACTAGTGTTCTTGAGTCAAGGGTTTTAGCCCCATTCCACTAGAAGTTGACTTTACAACCTTTCTTGGCAAAGCTTTGGAAAATGGCTCAACCCAATTCTTGCAAAATTTAACATTAACTATTGTTTTAATGCCATTTGAGATTAATTCTCTTATGTAGGCATGTCGCAAACTTATGTCTCTAGACTTTCCATTATAGATCTTATTATAGGCTACACACATTGTAACCTCACTATCACAACATATGGAAATGGCTAGCATCGGTTGTGGTCACAACTTTATATTTAATAACAAATTTCTCAACCATTTCGTTTCTTTTCCAATAACTGCTAACACTAAAAATTCTTAGTCCATCGTGGAACGTATAATACAAGTTTGCTTCTTAGATGCCTAACTAATAGCACCACCTCCTAAAGTAAAAATCCATCCTAATATGGATTTATTGTCATCAATACTAGTTATCCAACTAGCATCAGAAAATCTTTCTAATGTACTAGGAAAACTATTGTAACAATTTTTCAAAGTTTCGATTTTCTTAAAATAACCAAGTACTTTAGTAATAGCCTTCTAATGATCTTTGCTTGGTGTACTTGTAAATCTTGAAAGTTTGCAAACAGAAAAGGCTATATCCGATTTGGTACAATGCATAGCATACATAATGATGCTTATGACACTTGCATATTTTAGTTGTGCCATAACTCTTTCACAAGTCTTATTCAATTTTATGCTAGAATCAGAAGGAGTGTTAAACTCTTTAATTTCCAAATGACTTTTTTTTAAAGAACTTTCTCTATGCAATGCGATTGATTTAATGAAATTACTTTTTAATCTCTTTTGACTTTAATTCTAAATATTGTATCAATTTCATTGAGATCTTTCATTTTGAAAATTGATGTCAAATATTTCTTGGTTTCAACAATTCTAAACATATTTGTACCAAAGATCAACAAACCATCTACATAAAGACACATGATTACACCATAGTCTTTTGTAACTTTCAAGTAAATGCATTTATCTGCATTATTATGTACAAAATCATTTGAAAGTATAGTACTATCGAACTTTTCATGCCATTGGTTTGGAGCTTTCTATAAAGAGATTTGATTAGTTTATAAACCTTTCTTTCATTTCCAAGAAGTAAAAAACCTCTAGGTTGCTCCATATACATTTTTTCATTAAGATCTCCATTTAAGAAGGTAGTTTTAACATCCATTTGATGTTCATGTAATTTATAAATAGACACCAAAGCCAAAAGCATATTTATGGATGTTATTCATGCGACCGGAGCGTAAGTATCAAAATAATCAATGCCTCTTTTTTACGTGAAACCTTTGGCAATTAGTTTAGCTTAAAGGTTTGCACTGAACCATCTGTGTTATATTTCCTTCCAAATATCCATTTATATATTTCCTTCTAAATACCCATTTATAACCTATGGCTTTTGATCCAAGAGTAAAATCAACCAAAACCCATGTTTTGTTTGATAAGATTGAATCCATTTCATCATTTATTACTTTTTTCCAAAAAGCTACATCTATTGAAGACATAACTTCTTCGAATGTTTTTGGATCATCTTCAATGTTGAACAAAATAGTTATCTTTTTATTCATTTTGGTTTTACTTCCTTCCACATGGAATGCTAATGCTTATGAGTCAATGAAATCTGGATATGAGTGTTTTTTTTTATGGCTCTTTGACTTCTTCTTAACTCAATTTGACTATCATGACAAGTCATATCACTTTGGTCACAATTTAGAATTAAGACATTTTGTTCACAATCAAATCTATTATTAGAGTTATACAGAAATTTATGTTCAATAAATTCAACATGTATAAACTTTATAATAACATTTAATTGTAAATCTAAAATTCTATATGCTTTAGAATGTTGGGCATAGCTAACAAAAATGTCTTTCCTTGCTTTGGATCCAAGCTTTGTTCTCAATGGTTTAGGAACTTTATAAAAAGCCAAACACCCCCACACTTTAAGATATTTCAAGTTCGGTTTTCTTCCATTCCAAAGTTCATAAGGTAAAACCTTAATACTCTTGGAAGGAACTCTATTCAGTATATGACATGCTGTTAATAAGGCTTCACCCAAAAAACGTGCAATAGATGTGCATTCAATAACATAACATTAATCATGTCAACCAAAGTTCTATTTTTTTCTTTCAACTAATCCATTTTGTTGTGGTGAATAAAGAGCACTTTTTTGATGTATCAAACTATTTTCTTCACAACAATTATCAAATTCTGTAAGAACATATTCTCTTCTTCTATCATTTCTTAGAATTTTGATTTTCCTACTTTTTTGATTTTCCATAACATGTTTATATTCTTTAAATTGCTGAAAAGCTTCATCTTTTGTTTTAATTAAATAGACATAAGTGACCTTAGAATAATTATCTATGAAAGTTATAAAATATCTATTTCCTCATTTAGTTAATTTTCCATTTAATTCACGTGTATCATAATGCACAATATTTAGTAATTGTGAGTTTCTTTTTACACTACGAAAAGGTTCTTCGTCATTTTTGCTTATATGCATATTTCACATTTTTCTAAATGCTCATGTCTGCATGCAATATAGCCATTTTTAGACATAAATCTCATGCAACCAAAATTTAACTATCTTAGTCTAGCATGCCATAATAAAGAATTACACTCAATAGTATAGGCAGAAATCATATTTATTTCATCAATACTGAACTTGTACATGCCATTACAAAAGTACCGTCTTCCTATAAACAGGCCACCTTTGAATACTATTACATTATCAATTTTATTACAATTTTAAAACCTTTCTTTGCAAACAAACTAGCATAAACTAAATTCTTCTAAATTTCAAGAACATGGAATACATTGAGTAATGTCAACTTCTATCCAGAAGTGAAATTCAACTTGGTAATCTCTGTTCCTTCAACTCTGGCTGTAACATGATTTTCCATCAAAACATTTTCTGGTTTATTAATTTTCATGTAAGTCTTGAATAAGTTTTTGTCATTGCATACATAAATTGCAGCACTAAAATCCAACCACAGATCTGTACTTTTATTGGAATCAATGGCCATATTCAATTTTGTTACCATTCCAATATTAATTGTAGAAACCATGGCAACCAATTCATTGACAACTTTTTTTTACTATGTTTGCTTTTTTAGGATTTTTAGAACCAAAATTCTTTCCAACCTTCCTAGATTTGCACTCACTAATCATATGGCCTTTCTTTCCACAATGGAAACAATTTATATTTTTCTTATCTTTTTTCTTAAAGGCTTGCCTTGAAACTTTTAGTGTAGATGACTTACATTTCATAGAATTTTTTCCAAAATTATTGAAATTTTGACTCATAAGATCCACATTCGAATCAGAGGGTTGAAAAAATGCATCGCGAGCACGTGTTTCACATTCTATTTGCATCTGAGTCATGAATTTTTCTATTGATAAAGACTCTATAGAATGTAGAACCCTTTTTTCTGTAAGTATTCCAAGATTAAGGCAATTTAGAAAGAATTGCACGTATTTGTAGCACATTAGGAACCTTAACCTTAAGGTCTTTTAGTTTGAAACTAAAACTTATAAATCATATACTTGATTCATGATAGGCAGATTGTCACTTATCTTAAACTCAAAATATTTTAAGGATAAAAATTTTATCAGTACCTCGTTTTTCGTTTTTGTAGGTAGTTCCAAGGTTGCTCAAATTTCCTTTGGATTCTTCAAATTAGAGTAGAGATCACATAAACGATCTATCAAAGTATTTAGGATATGTACACGGCATATCAGTTCATTTTCTTCATGTTTTTTCCCTTTCACCTTTTCTGCATCAGAGTCTTCATTGATCGGTTCCAGAAGAGCAATAAGACTCAAATCCAAAATATAATAAACCTTAAAGGCTATGAGCAAAAACACCATCTTATCCTTCCAGCAAGTGAAATTGTTTCCATCAAATCGGTCAAGTTTAATGAATTCTTGATTCATTAGTTGAAATCTTGAATTTGGATTAGACTTTATTAAGAACAACTCTTAAAAATTGTTAAAAAACAGAATAAGAAAAAAGGAAAAATGAGGCTTGAGGTGTGTTGTAACACACTTTTTTTTAAAAGTTGTTATCTTCTATAGAGATTTATAAACAAGAACTCTCTAGGATACAATAAGCTATTACAGAATACTTTGAATGAATAAAGTCTAATTGAATATATGTTCTTTTTATAGACACTAAAAAGTTATGTCTAATTCATTTCAACATATATATCTTGTCAAGTTTAAAAAAATATATATGTTGAAAATAAAAAATAATTAATCAACATATTTCAATAAATATATTTATGTTATGAAAAATAACTTAAAAGAACAAATAAAAATAACTTGAAAGAATAATTAAAGAGAAGAAAGAAAGTATTGAGGGGGAGAAAAGAGATCTTATTGAAATGTGTGTTTACAAATGAATTAAGGGGATCTATTTATAGGCAAATAACCCCTTTATCTTGATAGAATTTACAAGATGAAGATAACACCTAGAGATTAGATGGATTAAATCCTATTCTAATCAAATCTAGATATAGATAGAATAAATGGATATTCACAAAAATATTCATAACACTCCTCCTTGAATATCCATTGCATTAAGAATATGCCTCGTTAAAACCTTACAAGGAAAAAACCTCATGGGAAAAAATCCAAGTGAAGGAAAAAGAGTACATAATTCTTTTCAAGAATACACTTATGAAATACTGCCTCATTAAAAACCTTATCAAGAAAAACCCAATAGGAAAAACCTTGATGAAGGAAAAGAGTATAGTGCGTATTTTACTCCCCCCGATGACTGCATTATTTAAGATCTTTGAAACGGCGCATCCCAATCTTTTGTACCAACTTTTCGAATGTTGCAGTAGGAAGGGCTTTAGTAAACAAATCTGCTAGATTGTCACTTGATCGAATTTGTTGAACAGTAATATCACCATTTTCTTGTAGATCATGAGTGAAGAAGAATTTTGGCGAAATATGTTTTGTTCGATCACCTTTAATGTATCTTTCCTTTAACTGTGCTATGCAAGCAGTATTATCTTCATATAATATTGTTAGAATTTCTTTTTTGGTTGACAAACCACACGTTTCTAGAATATGTTGAGTTACTGATCTTAGCCAAGCACATTCACGGCTTGCCTTTCACGGCTTGCCTTATGAATTACTAAGATTTTTGCATGGTTAAAAGATGTAGCAACTATAGTTTGCTTTACAAAACGCCATGAAATAGCTATACCTCCATATGTGAATAAGTAACCTGTCTAGGATCGAGCTTTATGTGGATCTGATAAATATCCTACATCTGCATAACCAATTAAATCTAATTTTGATGCATTTGAATAATATAAGCCCATATCCATTGTTCTTCGAAGATATCGAAGTATATGTTTAATTCCATTTCAATGTCTTCAAGTTGGAGAAGAACTATATCTTGCTAATAAATTCACAGCAAATGATATATCAGGTCAAGTATTACTAGCAAGATACATTAATGCTCCAATTGCACTAAGATATGGTACTTCAGGACCAAAAAGTTCTTCATTATCCTCACGAGGTCGAAAAAGGTCTTTTTTCACATCTAATGATCTTACAACCATTAGTGAACTCAATGGATGTGCTTTGTCCATATAAAATCGTTTTAGCACTTTCGCTATATAATTAGATTGATGGACAAAAATTATATTTGTCAAGTGTTCAATCTGAAGACCTAAACAAAACTTTATTTTTCCAAGGTCTTTTATCTTAAATTCTTTCTTTAAATAATCCACGGCTTTTGATAACTCTTCAAGAGTTCCAATAATGTTTAGGTCATCAACATAAACATCAATGATCACAAATTCAGATCTGAATCTTTTTATAAAAACATATGGGCATATAAGATCATTTTTATAGCCTTCTTTCGACAAATATTTACTAAGGCGATTATACCACATGTGTCCGGATTGTTTTAATCCATATAAAGATTTATTTAATTTAATTGAATAAATCTCCCGAGAATTCAAATTTTGTACTTCAGGTAACTTAAATCCTTCAGGGATTTTCATATAGATATCATTATCAAGTGAGCCATATAAATAGGCTATAACTACATCCATCAAACGCATTTCAAGCTTTTCATGTACTACCAAACTAATTAAATATCGAAATGTAATTGCATCCACCACAAGAGAATATGTCTCTTCATAATCAATATCAAGCTTTTGGGTAAAACCTTGTGCGACAAGCCGTGCTTTATATCTCACTATCTCATTTTTCTCATTTCGTTTTTGCACAAATACCTATTTATATCCCACTGATTCTACACCATTTGGCGTACGGACTACAGGTCCAAAAACTTCACGTTTTACAAGTGAATTTAATTCTACTTTGATTGCGTCTTTCCACATTGGCCAATCATTTCTATGTCTACATTCTTCAACAGATGTAAGTTCAAGATCCTCATTTTCTTTCATAATACTGAGTGCTACATTGTATGCAAAAATATCGTCGATGCTTATTTCATTTCAGTTCCATATTTTTCTCGTCATGACATAATTTATTGAGATATCTTCATTTTCACTAATTTCAGGTACCTAAATTTCTTCTGAAATTATGTCAGGGGTCTATTCTGGAGTTTTTGTTTCCTCTTCTTGACCATCTTGAATATTTGCTCCTTTTCTTTTTCGAGGATTTTTATCTTTGGAACCGATTGATCTTCCACGCTTTTGGCATGTCTTAGACTCATTAACAACAACAGGTTGTCCTACATCAATTCTGATTGGAGCATTTGTAGCTAGTATATGAGATTTAGTTACTCTTTTTAGGTCGGTAAATGCGTCTAACAACTGATTTGCTATATTTTGCAAATGAATTATCTTTTGAACTTCTTGTTCACATTGATTTGTGTGAGGATCAAAAGTAGATAATGATAATGTATTCCAAGATATTTCTTTTTCCGGTTGCTTATTTTCCCTCTAATGTTGGAAAAATTATTTCATCAAAATGACAATCAGCAAACCTTGTAGTGAATAAATCTCCTATCGAAGGTTCTAGATATTTAATTATAGATGGAGATTCATATCCAACATATATTCCTAACCTCCTTTGAAGACCTATCTTTGTCCGTTGTAATGGAGCAATTGGAACATATACCGCACATCTAAAAATTCTTAGATAGGAAATATTTGGTTCCTGACCATAAACCAATTGTATAGGGGAGAATTTGTGATAACTGGTTGGCCTGATGCGTACAAGTGCTGCTGCATGCAAAATGGCATGTCCCCAAGCATAAATTGAAAGTTTGGATTTCATAAGTAATGGCCTTGCAATCAGTTTAAGGTGTTTGATAAACGATTCTGCTAGACCGTTTTGTGTATGAACATGACTAACAGATTGTTCAACATTTATTCCAATAGACATGCAATATTCATTAAAAGCTTGAGATGTAAATTCACCAGCATTGTTAAGATGAATCGTCTTGATTGCATAATCAAAAAAATGTGCTCGCAAATGAATTATTTGTGCAAGTAATCTTGCAAATGCCAAATTGCGAGTTGACAATAAACACACATGTGACTATCTTGTTGATGCATCGATTAAAATCATAAAATATCTGAATGGTCCACATGAAGGATGTATGGGTCCACATATATCACCCTGAATACGTTTAAAAAATATAAGGGATTCAATCCTAACTTTAGCTGGTAATGGTCTTATGATTAATTTACCTTGAGAGCATGCAGTATATGAGAATTCATTTGATTAAAAAATCTTCTGGTTTTTCAATGGATAACCACATGAATTTTCAATAATTTTTCGCATCATTATTGATCCAGGATGGCCTAATCAGTCATGTCAAACATTAAAATTGTCAGTAAACTTCTGGTTTACATAAGTTTCAATCATTTTAATTTTTGTGTAGTACATTTTAGAGGACAAAGAAGGTAATTTTTCCAATACATATTTTTTACCCAATGTAATATAAAGATATTCAATGTCTCTTTCATTCGTTGTCTCAATATGATATCCATTCAAATGAATATCTTTAAAACTTACTAAGTTTCTTTGAGACCTAAAAGAAAATAATGCATCTTTTATTATAAGCTTTGTCCCTCCAGGTAGTGAAATATTGACTCTTCCAGAGCTTTCAATTAATCTTGTACTACCACATATTGTATTAACATTAGCTTCTTCCATTATCAAGTGAGAAAAATATTTCTTGTCTTTAAATATAGTGTGCGTTGTTGTCACGACCCAATTCCCAGGCCATGACCGGCGCAAGGACCCAATGAGCATAGCTCACTAAGCCCAAGCAAGCCTATTCCCACTGACTTTATTCCACTTATGCTCGTGTGAAGCATCCACACGTAATGCACCCAGTGTGCATACAAAGCCAATTAACAATGGCATATCCAATCATACATACACACACACCTTTCCCCAGGTGTGAACACAGCCAAATCACAATGGCATTATCAATCACAATATACATGCACTATTCCAGTCATGTATTTAGCAATTTACATTGCATACATACATTTACATTATTAAGTGTATTTAAAATACAAAAGGACCCAAGACTTCTATCGGAGACATTTACAATAAAAGGAATCACTATCGAATGCCAGACACATACCCAGGAGATGCTCTACGGGGACTCCTCGATCTAGGGTCCAACAGTCTCCTGATCTGAAAACATGAATTTTTTTAAAACGTTAGTACGAAACTCAGTGAGTGAATATTAGAAGGGAACAAGCAATCTTAATCAGAAATTTGACAATTATGATGCACCGATTGAAAATGAGACAATTTTTTATCTAACTAATATTTAAACCCCTTTTTCCACTTACCTAGGGATTTGTTCTAGCTAGATAGCAAAATCGACAATTATCGCTGTAG
Source organism: Theobroma grandiflorum (assembly GCA_036013995.1). Classification (NCBI taxonomy): domain Eukaryota; kingdom Viridiplantae; phylum Streptophyta; class Magnoliopsida; order Malvales; family Malvaceae; genus Theobroma; species Theobroma grandiflorum. The sequence continues at coordinate 17,103,488 of CP142126.1, forward strand.
TGAAATTTCTATTGCAGCGAAGTGAAATCAAAACCCATCGCTGCACGAGGGTTTCACTCATCCGTACGAGGGTTTCGTGTAACACCCATTTTTCTCAATTTAAGGCAATTCGCATGCCATACAATCACATATATACACAAAAACATGAGCAATCATATATTTATACACAAAGACATTTATCTGAGCACTTGCAGGCGTTACATATTGCCGTCCCTGCAAGCCCCTGGACAGCAAATCATGCTTCACCAAAGTTTACGCGTGATAATTTCCAAGAATCGTGGGCGTCTCATGTCGCCGTCCCCACTTTGCTCAATTCTAAATTTCTAGGAGATTGTGGGTGCTATGTATCGCCGTCCCCACTTTGCTCAATTCTAAATTTTTAGGAAATTGAGGGCGTTACGTATCGCCGTCCCTACTTTGCACACCATTACAAGCATATGCATTTCCCACTTCGCACGTGCACAATTATATCGAATTGACATAAATTTTTTAACCATACATATAAACATCATATAAATGAACAATATGTAACACAATCAAATTTCACAACAATAAAATAATATTTCATGAAAAGCTTGTTCCCATGGTATCCATTTTTTTTTTGAAAATTGAATAAAATCATTCAAGCATTTTATTCAATAAATTCATATTTTTCAAAACCATTTTTGAGATGCAAATTCACTCACAGATTTTCTGGGAGTCGAATTCGAGCACTTCGACTGCTAATCCTCAGATGCGATTTTCTTGCCTTTATCCGAGGACTCACCACCTTGACAAATAGCACAATAATTTAATTACTATAATGGTGTTAATTAGGTATAAAATTAACCTAATTTCTATACAGATGTATAGAATACTCAGTCAATCGCTTAAACACGATGTTGACCTAATTTGGCCAATTACCAGATAAATTGACCAATGCGTCCGATTTGATTCCAAATTGCACCATTCTTTTTCTAATACCTTAATTCACCACATACCATTTAAATAGTGCCAATTTCAGCATTTAAACTTTTTCATTTCTTCATGGAAAATTTGACCATTACAGTGCATCGGCACTGTAATTTTTCCTACTAAATGTTTTTCACTTTAAATTGTCATTTCTAATTTATTTCATTTCAAATGAAATCATTTCATTTGAAATAAAATCATTTCATTTTTCAATTTCAGCCTATGATATTCGGTCTTGCAAGATTCGTGGGGAAATCAAATTTTCTTTTTACAGTTTTGCTTACTAACATGCTAACCTACCTCCAAACACTAACATAGTCTAGAATCAAGCCAATCCAACAATCCTTCCTCATCCATACCCATTTTTCAGAATTGAATTCATCATGATATCTCAATATTCAACCATGGAAATCAAGAACAAAAGCATAGGTATTGTAGAGCATAAGCCAAAGTGAAGAATTATTACCTTTTTCTCTTGATTTCTCCTTGAAATCACACTTTGTCTTGAATTTTTAGTTAGGTTTTATGGTTTTTCCTTTTGTTCTTCTTTCTTTCCCCTTAATTCTGGTGTGTGCCGAATTTAGAGAGAGAAAATGAGTGTTAATGGCTGATTTTTAGGCTTAAATAATAAAATAAAGTAACTTGCCGCATGGCATAATGCCATTGGCCTGTTTTTAATCTTTTTTGACTTTTCTTCCAATTCTTTTTCCACCACTTGATTAGTCAAGTCAAGATCTGATCCAAAGATGACCATGGCTGGAAAAATATGTTCTGGTGGTGAAAAATTACCGTTTTGCCCTCGAGATGGTAAAATTACGATTTTACCCCTATACTCCGAAATATCCCGAAATTATATTATTTTCACTGTCCAACCTCAAATAACACTAATATTAATTCATATTAACCAAATGGGACAAAATCCTTTCAAAAAAAATTCCCGTTTAGTATTTCGGTGGCAAAATTACCATTTTACCCTTATGCTCCAAAAACACCGAAAATCACAATTTTACACTGCTAAACATCATTTTATAATCCAATAATCATAACTGTATTTCATAAAATTATTTTTGGTTCAATATGATCAAATCTTGGTTAAAAATCTCCATTTTATCATCAAATAGAAAAATGATCGTTTCGTCCCTAACCGGTCAATTTTTCCGATTGACTCCAAACTGAACCTTGAACTCCAAATCACTATTCTGAGCTATTCTGTGGGTTTCAGAATTTTGAAATTCCTCTTAGAATTTCTATTAAACTAGTTTGAAGCTCGATTTAACTTAATTGTACCATTAGGTACAATATCGACTTTTAACAACTTGGACAGGGTCTCACAGCTGTAACACTATCTATTAGACATATATCTTCATCATTGATCTTGGGTCTAACCAAAAGAATATACATATTTTTTTCAAAAAAATAAAACATATATAGTAAGAAACATATATAAGAGAACATTAAATATAAACTTTGTTATTGAAATGCAAAAAAAAGAACTTCTTAATAGACATATTTAACTTCTTAATAGAATTATACTAAACATATCAAGTTCCTAATAGAGTTGTAAAAACACACCAACAAATAATTTAAAAATTTTCATTATTGGGATTTCCATCACCAATCAAATGATTAATCCGTCCTTCAGGGTCGGCAAAAAAATCAACAACATCCAAGTGTGTTATATCAATTTGACTATCATCTTCAACAAAATTTGTTTCGATCTTTTTTCCTTTATCTTTTAGTGAGGCTTGATAAAGTTCAACAAGATGTTTCGGTGTACGACAAGTACGTGACCAATGCCCTTTCATGCCGCATCAATTTGACTATCTTTTTACTTTGTCCACTTTTGTCATTTTCTTGTATTTCTTCATTATTCTTCCACTTTTTGTGGGTATTCTTATTATCAGAATAATAATTTGTGTAGCCACCACGACTGTGATTATGACAACCTTTTCCACGTCCACGATTACGGCCATAATTACGACCACGACCAGAATTTTTAAATGATGTCGCATTCACTTTAGAAAATGGAGCAGAACCAGTTGGGCGAGATTCATAATTTTTCATCAATAGCTCATTATTTTCCTCAGGCACAAGGAGACATGAAATCAGTTCCGAGTATTTCTTGAAGCCTTTTTCACGATATTGCTGCTGCAGGAGCACATTTGAGGCTTGAAAAGTAAAGAATGTTTTTTCTAACAAGTCAGCATCTGTCACCTTTTCTCCACACAATTTTAGTTTAGAACTAATTTTATATAATGCTGAGTTATACTCACTTACAGTTTTAAAATCTTGCAATCCTAGATGCATCCAATCATAACGAGCTTTTGGCAAAATTACTGTTTTTTGGTGGTCATATCTTTCCTTTAGACTTTTTCAAAGATCGACTAGATCTTTTATTGTAAGATACTCAATTTTTAATCCTTCATAAAGATGGTGGCGAAGGAAAATCATTGCTTTTGCCTTATCCTGATTGGATGCTTCATTTTCTTCTTTGATTGTGTCTCAAAGACTCATAGCATCTAAATGGATTTCAGCATCTAGAATCCAAGATAGATAGTTCTTGCCAGTAACATCAAGAGCCATAAATTCAAGCTTTGTAAGATTTGACATTGTGATAGCTTAAAAGAAGAATATAAATGTTAGTATTATTCAATATATTGTAATTGGCAAGTAAAACAATAAATTGACTGATGAAAATAATTAATATAAATTACAAATTGACTTAATATGAGTTAGTAAAATTTGGACAAAACAATAAGATGACAATAAACAAAAATTACTTAAAGAAAAATTGAACTTCGATTTTGTAAAGCTTGAGTGTGAGAGATTAAAGAGATTAGAGAATCGTGCTGATGTCGTGTTATGAAAAATAACTTAAAAGAACAAATAAAAATAACTTGGAAGAATAATTAAAGAGAAGAAAGAAAGTATTGAGAGGGAAAAAAAAGATCTTATTGAAATGTGTGTTTACAAATGAATTGAGGAGTCTATTTATAGGTAAATAACCTCTTTATCTTGATAGAATTTACAAGATGAAGATAACATTTAGAGATTAGATGGATTAAATCCTAATTCAATTAAATCTAGATATAGATAGAATAAATAGATATTCACAAAAATATTCATAACAATTTAAAAATTATATCTTAATCTAAATAAATACTTAATTTAAATAATTATATCTAAATAAAATTTTTTTTATATAACAACGTATCTAACAATCATTGTAGCTAGAGGTAGATAGGCCCGGGCAAAGCTACATGTGGCTCAATGAGGTGAAAGTCGGCATCTTTCTTTATGCTGATCATCATCCAAGGACCAAGCACAGAAAGGAGAATTGGCGTGACTGTGGGTCAGAGGTGGGCCACCTCTCAGCCTAGCCCATGTGTTCTCCGCGTCTGACACTAGTCTTTGTCCTCACGGCCAAAAAGCAAGAATCTATTATCTCCCATTTTCATGTCGCCAGACAAATACGTTCACTCACCCTCAGCATTGCTCATCACAAAATATCATCTACTGTTGTTTAATTAACTAGAATTAATGTAGATGGATGGAATAAGAGCAAAGAATGAAAAATTAGATTAAAATCGTCCAAATCTGAAGGTAATTAATATCAAAAGTTATAAAAGACTTTTTATTTCAATTTGATTAGTTTAATAATTGTTACAAATCTAATAACAAATCATGATTTGATATCGTGACCTAATCATGAAAGACAAGTTTGTTTGCTCAACAGCGAGAGAAGGTGTACAATCTCACCTTATTAACTTAGTTACTCATAAATCAAAAATATAATATTTGAAAAATTTTTAAATTATTTAGTAAAATTTAAATAAATTTTTATTTTTTATTATGTTTAATTAAATTTATATTTTTTAAAATTAAATAAATTTTTATAACAAATGGTTGATTAACTGTTATTAGTTAAAATACTCTTTGTCATTTTTAATACCACGTGACATTGACATGATATATTAATATGTTATAATAAATAATGACATGATATGTTTATATGACAGATAACATGATCCTAAGACATATTTTACCTTTGATGTCAACATCACTTGAGTATAAAAATAATAAATAATATTTTAATTAATAACAATTAATCAATTATTAATCATAAATTTATTTGATTCAAAATAAAAATAAATAAACTTAATTGAATATAATAAAAGAATAAATATTTATTTAAATTCTTTTAAATAATTTAAAAACTTTTTAAAATCAAACAATCACTTTAATGCCTCACGGATTAATATTAGGTCTATTAACTGCAATGCATTGTCTTTCAGAAAAAAAAAATTTGCTGTGCATCTAATATTTATAACAAAAACTAGCGAAAAATTGTGAAATATGGAATATATACTTCATAAAGAATTTAGCTTCATATTTTGGGTAGCTACTATGATTGAATACTTGATGTTGTCATTTCAAAGAATAACAACAGCATTAATTTTTACCCTCTACCTTTTTCTATAAGGGAAATGCTATGCATTTTTTCCCTCTTTTATCTTAATTATTTCAATTATGCTTAATTAACTCAGATGCAAAAATGTAATCAGGTGATTAATTTCGAAAGAGACAAAGAAAAGTTTAGAGTCTTCGTAAGGAAATGAAGTAGTTGAAACTCATGCGTAATTTTCATTGTCAAATGGTTTCCAACGCATGCCAATTGCTAGTATGATTTTGATGAGACAAGAAAATTAGCCAGCGATTTTTGTAATGGGAGATGTATGTACGGTTGTAAGAAAAAGAAAGGGGAAGAGAGCAACTGAGAAATAAAGTCAATCCATTATAATGGATGTCTTATATAAAGGATGTTGAGAATTGAGAGGACGATGACACTAGCTTTTATCTTGTATAAAAGATGCTTTGGGCTGTCTTCTCATATCGGCTAAAATGTGCTTTCTTCTCTTTGTACTGTCTCAAATCAACCAATTATTGTTGAGTCGGTACTCCATCACATCAACCATCTCATGGTGGTCTCCACTTAATAAAAAAAATATTAAATCTAGCTGTAACAGCTTGTTTTCACTATTAATTAATAATTTGCTTGCACATGGTGTGCTCTTGTTACGGGATTTTTCTTTTTTTTTAAAAAAAAAGAAAATAGTAAATATCTCAATAATCAATATCAGTCTCGCCCCTTTACTTAATCGAGAGCACAATTACGTAATTTTTCACTTCACACTCTAGCTCATTTAAAAAATACATCACCATAAAGAATCTTACAACGAATTTTCCATAGTGGATTAATTCAAACCCAAATTTGAGAAATATTGCTTGTGACTAAGAAAAGTATTTATGAATAGTTTACACAAAGTTAGATCAGAAATAAACATTCAAACCCAAAAATAAGTATGTATGAATAGTTTACACAAAGTTAGATCAGAAACAAACATTCAAACCCAAAAAATACAATCAATGAGATAGCAAAGACAGGACGACATTGACGACACTACTCATTAAAGAAGGAAATTATTGTTCAGCTGAAGCAAGCTAGCTTCTAGGACAATAAAGGCTAACAAGCAGCAACGAATAGGAAAGTTGGAGTGGATAGAGTTTGCATTTTTGGAATTCTTTCCAAAAGTGAAAATGGTTGGTCAAATTACACAGAAAGTCCTGCTATTATAAAATTTTGTTTAATAGAATCCCTCTAAAAATTTTTACTTAATTTAATCGTGTATTATGTTATTTGATGTGATTTAAATCTTATGAGTAATTTGCCATTAGAGATGCTGACGTAACCTTGACGTTTCAGATGGCATTGACATGTCAGAAATAATTTTCTTTAACTTAAACACTGTTTGTGCTCTTTTATTTTTTATTTTCTCCTTCCCCTGTCTCTCTACCTATCTCTTTTTCTCTCTTGTTCCTTCCAAACTCAGAATTCGGAGGGTTGCGGCCCCAATTCGGATCGACGGTCGTCATTATCATCACTCTCGCCGATGGTCGGCCGCCCTTGGCAGACGCCAAAAATGTCAGAAAGAATCTTAGAAATTCCTTTTCTCGCTCTTTTTTCTCTCTTGCTCCTCTCAAACCCTGAATTCGGTGAGTCACTGCTTCAATTCCGATCGACAACCGTCACTATTGCCACGGCTGTCGTTGGCTGACCGCCCATCGCCAATGCCAGAAATGTACAAAAAAAAATCCCAAAAATTCGTTTTCTCACCCTTTGTCACTTGATCGAGGTATTTTTTTAAAAAATCTACTCCAATAGTCCTAAATCTACATAAAGCTGAGAAAAAAAAAATGATCTGCGAACTACTTGCGGAAGTACTTTCGTTTTTAATGTCTAAGCATTATCGAGTATAGCTTTTCTCATCTGACAGCAGAATGATATTTCTTTCCTATTATATTGACTTTCCTTGCCCTCTTCCCCTTTGTTTGGGAATACTTACTAGAGGCTTGTACTTTATTAATATTAAGTTAGGGATGCTCTTGCCAAAATTTGTAGTTTAAATACCAATTTTTGTTTGCTTTAATGAAGATGCCGGGTTTCATTAAAATGAACAAGTGAGGGGCGGTTGCCTCTTCCTCTCTCTTGTACCTTTCCTATATATGACAATGAAAAGAAAATTCAAGAAAAAGCCGAGATTCATGCCGCAGAAAGATCTCGCATTTCATTCGTTTTCTCCAAAACAGAGCAATCCCGTCTATGGGAACACAAAGAAAAAAAAAAAACTGCAACTAATTAACAATAGAAAAAAAAAATCAATCAGCAACGACAATAGCCACCCACAACCCAAATCCGAAGATCATGATAGGTGCAAGAATATCGATGAAAGTGGCTCTTTTAACCCTTGCAAATTTAAAATGAACAAATAATCTGAATACTTATATGAGCATAATGGGAATACTTACTATAGAATCATACAACAAACACGCATGAATATATTATATCACAAAAGAATAGATGTATCATATTAATTTGCACCATCAAGTGCTTAAAATATGAAAGCAACACATATCAAAATAACAAGTATAGGCCATCATGTGGTAAATACAAATGTAGCCATCTCATGGCAAATCTCAAATACATGTCATTTAACAAGACATAAGCAATATCTTATACATGATAGTCAAACATAAATGACCAAATTAAATAGGACTAGCAGAGTATGACTCAAAACAAAAAGACTGATATCTACTAGATGCCTTATCGAACACCTATCAATATTGATTGTGGAAGCAATTCTTTCCAAGAACAATAGACGAAGCCAACTATCGATTTTCAACGACAAATACATCTTACATATGTGAGTTGTAAATAACTCCATGAATCGATATGGGAAAGAAGAACAAGCTAAATGACAAAGTGTTTATCAAAGATACTTTTAGAATAATGCGAATAATCCAATCTCAAACAATGTTGAGGTTTGTCTTTCAAACATATCAAATATTCAAAAAGTTAGGGAATCAACTTCCCGACACAAGATCTAACATCCTAATGTACGAGTTATGTGTCAAGCATGATCAATTATTCAAGAAATGTCAAATCTTCGTCTCAACGGATATAAACTCAGGTAAAATAATTTTATAAGGTTTTGTAAAAGGCCCATTTGTAAGGCTTTGAAATGAGAACAATAGTTTAAAAAAAGTTTAAGTATTTCCAAGAAAGTAAATAATAAATATTAAGTTTAAAAGCCTTTGTAGTAGATGTTAAGGAAAACAAAGGTTTAGTTTTAAAAGTGAAATAATGTCATTACCTTAAAAAAAAAACCCTTCAAGAAAACTAATGGATTTCAAAAATAACATAGTTCGTAGTAAATTGAATAAATCAAGTCTAAACACCAAAGTCGGGCCAAACACCCAATCCAAAGTTCAAGGTCGAAATAAATACCAAATCCAAATGCTAAAATCGAAGCAAGTACTAAACTCAAGCACCAAGGTCGAAACAAATGCCAAATGCAAATACCAAAATCTAAACAAATACTGAATCCAAAGTCCAAGGTTGAAACAATATCAATTCCAAGGTTCAAAATCGAAACAAATATTAAATCTTAATTCTAAAGTGTCAAATATCATTTCAAATAAACAATGGAGTGATAGATAACATGGACAATCAAAACAAAGTGTTTTGTAGCACCAAAGTGGTCAGATACATGACAGTCATTGATCGTATATCAAAGGAGGTAGGATTGTATCAACTACCAAACTAAACCAAATCAAAAAGGGGTAGGACTTCATTAGCTACCCAATCAAAACTAAGCATTGTACACAATGGCTAGCGGCTACTATCACTAGCTATAGGTCCATAACTTAAGTAGGCCCTGTTAAAACATTTTGTTTTATATTTTCAAAAATTCAAATGTTCATTTCCAAACTAAAAGGTAAATCCATTAACCATCCAAGATCAAAGGATTCAAAACAAAATGAAGTCAAGGTATCCTAAGTCCATTTCAAAAAAAATGATGGATCCAATCATCAGTCAAAGGAGTATGAAACAAAATCAAATATTGAAACCAAATCTAAGTCAAGTCATCAATCTCAAAGACAAATTGATTCGATAATAGAGTTTATGCAAAACTAATCATTTTTCATTCCAATTAACCATAGACAAATATCAATTTTGAGGCATCAAACATTTGAAAGACTTGTTCCCCATGCTAAAAACTAAATACGTAATAACATATTTATGTAGTATACATATATTTTATAAACAAGCTTGAAATCATCATTCATATTACAAAGTTCATCAAAATACGTTTTAATGCGAGGTTATAGAATAAATATGCTTAATTATATCAAAATAATTAAAAGCACTGTATTTACCCAATTTTTGAAATGTGCCTTTTCCTCTTAACACCTTTCATCAGAAGCTCAACTTCTTCAAAAACTTAAACTACTTCAATAGCACTTTAAATGATGTTTAATCATTGATATTTTAAAAAACTCATGAAAATTTCGTAATACATTGATTACCCATTTCTAGCTCTATTCAATCTTCACTTATTTCCAATAACTTTCATAAATCTATCATCCAAAGCTCATACTCATTATTAAACAACTTACTTTACTTATTTTTCCTCCTTGGTGAGCTTCTAGTGGGGGGATCTAGCCAAATCTTGAACACTAGAAAAAGTTTCTAGCTTTTAGAGAGAAAAGATAAAAATCAGAAAAAACAAGTTATGGGAGTGAAAATCCTTACCTTTAGCACTTAGAATCCAATGTTTGATGATGGGATTTAGTGGGTCTCAAAAGGTGTGAAGCTTGAGAGAAAATGGGTGGAAGAAAAAAGAGAAGTGATATAAATGATTGAGTCTCTAGTTTTAAGGCTTTTAAACTCATTTAAGGTTGTTTAGGCATTCTATGGTCGACCCTCGACTACAATGTTTGCAGTTCTTTCATTTTTCATTCACAAGGTTGATTCTTTATGCCTTGGGGTCGACCTTGGACCAGAATGAATGAACTTCCTTTGTTTCTGCTTCACATGATCGATACTTTATACACTATGGTCTACTTTTCAAGTTTAGACCTGTAAAAATTGTTCCTTTTAAAGCTCAATTCCATTCTAACTCCTTTCCACAACCTTTATAACCTTTAATTGTGAATTCTCAAGGATGAAAATATGGTTTTTGATCAGTCCTTCATTTCCTAAGATCACCAAGTTATTTAGCTAATTTATCAAGTAATGAAAACTACAAGTTTCACATTTTTCCCTTTTTAAGAAACATTCATCCTCGAATTTAAACTAAAACGTTACTTACCTCAATCTTAAAATAGGTAGGGGTACTTTGCGTGCATCTCGTCCTCAACTTCCCGAGTCACATTTTCCTCAAAGTGGTTGTGCCAAAGGACTTTCATCGAAGCTACATCCTTGATGTGCAGTTGTTTTACTTGCCTATCCAAGGTTTGCATTGGTACCTCTTCATATGACAGATCATCACCTAAGTGAATTTTCTCAAACGAAATCAAATGAGATGGCTTGGGGTTTTACTTACGGAGAACAAACATATGAAACACTAGATGAAAATTAGAAAGATTTGAGGGTAACGCCAACCTATGAGTTATTACACCAATTCTCTCTATGATATCAAAGGGTCTTATATATCTCAAGCTTAGCTTTCTCTTTTTTTAACCAAAATTTCATGATCCCCTTAGTAGGTGAAACCTTCAAGAATACATGGTCACCCACCTCAAACTCTAAGTCTCGATGCCAATGATCGACATATGATTTTTGTTGACTTTAAGCTATCAAGCAACCTAGCTAAAATCAATCAAATCTTGTCAGTGGCCTCTTGAACTATCTTCGGTCCAAGTAGCTTTCTTTCACCAAAGTCAAACCAAGTGATAGATGATCTACACTTACGCCCATACAAAGCTTCATAAGATGCCATCTCAATGCCAGCTTAGTAATTGTTGTTATAGGCAAACTCTATCAAAGGCAAGTGTCAATCCCATGTAACTCTAAAATCATCAACAGAAGCTTGTAACATGTCTTTCAAAGTTCGTATACTCTTTTAAGACTACCTATCAGTCTGAGGATGGAAAACAATGCTAAGCATAAGCTTGCTTCCCAAAACCTCTTAGAATTTACCTCAAAATTGACTAGTGAACTAGATACCTTTATCCAAGACTATGGTAACTAGAACCTTGTGTAATTGCACTATCTTTTTAATGTATAGCCTCACATATTGTATTGTCCCATAAGTGACCTTCACCGATTAGAAATGTGTGAACTTAGTTAGTTTGTCTATGATAACTCACATGGAATCATATTTGTTACTAGTATGAGAAGCCCTGTCACAAAATCCATAGCTATGTGTTCTCACTTCCACTCGAGAACGGGTAAAGGCTATACCAATCCTACAACCCTTTGATGCTTTACCTTAACCTGTTAGCATACTAAATAGTTAACCACAAACTCAGCCATATCTTTCTTTGTACCTTCTTACCAATATACCTCACGTAAATCATGGTACATCTTGGTGTTTTCAAGGTGTACTATATAAGTTGACAAATAAACATCATCAAGAATCTTTCTTTTGAAACCTTCCATATCCTGCACATACACTTTTGTTCCAAAGTGGAGTAAGCCATCTAAATCTCTAACAAAGTGCTGCTTTTTTTTGCCTTAGGCATAATCTAAAGCTTTGGTCACCCATCCTCCTCATCTTGGGCTTTTTTAATGCAACCAAGTAACATAGGCCTCACTCAAAAATGTGTTAATATAGCATTAGTCTCATTAACCTTAAAATGTACTCCTTTGTCTCCCAAACTATATATGTCTCTCACCAAGGGTCTTTTACTAACAATGATATAAGCTAAGCTTCCCATATATTTTTTACTTAAAGCATCGACTACCACGTTCGCTTTGTCAGGGTAAGCTAAGTATGAGAGCTGAAGTAAGACAAGTCTTGAGTTTCAAAAGCTCTCCTCACAAGCCTTGTTCTATTGGAACTTTGCATTCTTTTGAGTCAATTTAGTCATTAATGCTTCGAGTTTAGAGAAATCCTTGACAAATCGTCTATAATATCCTGTTAAGCCTAAGATGTTGTGAATCTCCATCACAGAGGTTAGCTTTAGCCATTTCTCTACGTCTTTTATTTTCTTTGGGTCAACCATAACTTTTTCATTAGAAATCACATAACCCAAAAAGTTAAGACTATCAAGTTAAAATTCACACTTGTAGAACTTGGCATACAATTGGTGATCTCTTAACACTTGAAGCACAATCCTTAGATGTTGCTTATGTTCTTCTTTACTCTTTGAGTACACCAAAATATCATTAATAAATATAACCATAAAATTGTCCAAATATAGTTTAAACACCCGATTCATCATGTCCATAAAAGCTGTTGAGGAGGTCATAAAATCAAAAGATATAACCAAAAACTCATAATGTTCATACTTAGTGCGGAATGCGATCTTCAACGTATCCTCTTACCTAATCCTGAGTTTGTGGTAACCAAAACAAATATCAATCTTGGAGAAACACTATGTTCCCTGCAACTGATCAAACAATCACCAATATGAGGAAGTGGATACTTATTCTTATCATTACATTATTAAGCTATTTGTAATCGATGAATAGCCTAAGTGATCTATCCTTCTTCTTTATAAACAATATTGGTGCACCTCATAGTGACACTCTAGGGCATATGAAACTGTTACACCACAAATCCTCCAATTGATCCTTGAGTTTTTTAAATTCTATCGATGCCATGCAGTATAATGGTATGGATATCAATCAGGTATCCTTTACCAAACCTACGCAAAACTCAACCTCTTTATCTAAGAGTAAGTTGAGTAATTCTTTCGAAAACATATATGAAAACTCCCAAATTATAGGCACATAAACTAGACTTTTGAACTTTACTTGATTGTTTTTAATAACTGCCAAAAATCCTTTGCACCCATGTCACAATAATCTCTTTGCCACCATGATGGAAACCACATTGGTTGGAGTAATATTATGATTACCCTAAATGCTAATAGACAACTCACTTTGGTAATCAAATTTAACTAGCTTGTGATGGCAATCCACAATAGTGTAATTTGACAATAACCTATCTATACACAAGATCACATCAAAGTCCAACATATCAAGCAAAACCAAAGTGGCTTGTGTGTTCTTATCCCTTATCTATATCATGCAAGACTTATACTCAAATTAAGCAACAAATATCTCCTTAAATGGAGTAGTTACTACCAAACCAAATTCCATAAAAGTATGATCAATACCCAATTTCATAGCAAAACATGAAAACACAAAGGAATGTGTAGATCTAGAATCATATAGAACACATCAAAACCACAAATAAGAAAGATACTTGAAACTACGACATTGGACACTTGAGCATTTTGAGGTGTCAAAGCAAAAACTCTAACCTGTCCCTTGCCAATTACTCTTTGGTGTATAGATTCATATGCTTTACTTTGAGAAGAACTACTTGCACCTCTACATCTAGCTTTGAACACTGCTCGAATAGGCTAATATGCAATGGGAGGTAGCAGTAATCCAACTTGGGATGTGGGGGGTAAGCCTTCCTATGACTGTGATGCCATAGAATAGCCTTTCCTCATATGGTTTTGCTATCCACACTTAAAATAAAGTCCTATTACTTAACGATGCACCCTTCCATGAACTTTTCCACAAGTAGGACAACGTGAGGCTAATTAAGTATTAGACCCTGAAGTTTGCCACTCAAATGCACTAAGTGCCTTCTTGTCTTGTCGAAACCCTAAACTAACTATGCCATTCCTTTATTGTGAACCATATGACTAGGAAGCTCTGTGTTGGCCCTAATGGCCTATAGACGATCCATGTCTGGTGCTAGTGCCTTGTTGGCCTTGATAGCCTTCAATCTTAGCTCTTTGAGCATTATCTTGAGTCATCCGACTCTCTGTGATCCTCTTTTCAATCTTTTATGCACAGTTGACAACAGAAGCATAAGTATCAAAAGGTTTGAGATGCAACAACCTTAAATAGTAGTTCTACCAACCCATCCATAAATTGTCTAATCCTTATATCCTCATTAAATACAAAGTATGGTGCATAACAAGATAACTGTGTGAATTGAATGTCATACTCAGAAACTGTCATGCTAGGTGTCTACATTAATGCCTTAAACTCATGTGCCTTGGTGGTTCACACATTATCTGATAGAAATCAACTTAAAAAGTCATCATAAATTCTTCCCAAGTTAATGGGTTAGCATCAATTAGTCTACTTCTATATAAGGATTGATACCATTGATAAACCACATCCTTAAGCTTAAAATCAACTAACTCCATAGAATGCACACTAGAACATCCTAAAGCAATGTAACTTTTCTCTATCTTATCCAAGAAAATTTGAAAGCCCTTTGTTGCATCAAAATTAGAAAAATATAGTGGTTTCATCTTAAAGAAATTTGATAGTGAAACCTCAATAGACTCTCGAGCAAACTTTGACTATTATCAATCAACTTGACCTTAAAAAATGTGCATAACACACATTGCCTATCGATCCTCAACTCGTTGTTGAAGGTCATCTAAATAAGTGGCCATCATCTAGAGTGGGCACTTCATCTTTCACCTCTTGAGATTAAGTATCAATAGGTTCCTCCATAGGGGACTTATCACTAGCTGCTATAAATGGCTCATGGCTAACAAATCTGATGGTCTTGACCTATTTACCACACCTTCTAACAACGGAAGCTTGTGGTCTCATAGACGCATCAATGGGAGCATTTTGCTTTACCATGCATGTATCATATGTCATGAGCCAACCTCGTATAAAGCCATGATAAGGTAAAATTCCCTAAGAGTTTAAGTCTTTTGTACTTCTAAAAGAGATGTCCCGCTTTCAAACATTGTAATGGAACTTAGTGAAATTTGTAAAATTCTTATTAAGTCTTTAAAGGGATACCTTTTAGGAAAAAGATGTCCCCATCTCAAGCATTGTAAAGGCTATTGATGAAATATTTGTAAAATCTAGTAAACTTTTTATAAAGAGTGAATAGTCGATAGATTGTTGGGTTCCTCTACCAATAAAGGTATGTTTGTAACGAATCATCTAGAGTTGTCCTTATGGCCCGATGATAGCCTGTCTTGGTCACTTTGCACTCATCAATGGTTGCATATATGGCATTCGGTATGCCTTATGATTTTGATGTGCATTGCCTTAGTCTAATTTGTTGCTATTGTTGATGTTTGATCATATATAAATGAGTTATTGGCCAGCTTACGTGAAGCATCCACTCAAGCACTGCATGGACTATCGCATACTTAAGCGAAGGAACGTAGTTCATGATGGTTGGTTTCAGAGCATGGACGAAATGTGCTAAGTTAAAAAGTAAACATGGTGACCACGTAGAGCTCATTAAAGAACCATCAGAAGATTGATGAGTTAGAGGCCACTATGGCTATAGTAAAAATTCATACGGTCCTCCACGTGAACGAATAGATGAAATTAAGATAGTTTAACGAGACATATTTGAGATAATTAATACCTTGAGTGATGAGACTAGGGCTACATTGAGCATTCTCTAAGATAAGATTAAAGAATTGAAAGCTCAAGTAAATATTTTGGTTATTGTTGTAGACAATATTAGTGCAAACTCAAGAAATTGAGGTAAAAAGGCCAAAGTGTCAAAGCCCAAATGATATGAAGGGGCCAAAGACGCTAAGGAGTTGAAAACCTTCCTTTTTGATAAAGTGCAGCATTCTCAGCTATGCGCACAAAGTCAAAAAAGAACAAAGTGGTGATGGCTTCAATGTATCTTGCTAGGGATGTGAAGTTATGGTGGCATTCGAAATTTATTGATGGTGAGTGTTGCATCAACACATTGGTAGACCTTAAGCAAGAATTGAAGAATCAATTTTTCTCTGAGAATGTTAAGTATATGGTGCGGCAGAAATTATGGGGGCTATCACAAATAAGTTCAGTGTGGGAGTTTGTGAGGAAATTCTTTATTGTAATGCTAGATATCAAGAATATGACTGAAAAGGATAGACTGTTCTATGTCCTTAAGGGTTTGAAACCATGGACGAGGATAGAGTTACAACGACAGAAGGTAAAAGATGTGACTTTAGCAATTTTGGCTATCGAATACCTTACTGATTATAGTGAAAACTCGAACAAAAGGAATGACACTCCATCTAGGACTATTAGCTCTAGCTCAAATAATGAGATGAAATTTTTGAGAGTTAGCAAACCTTTGAGTGAGGGAGGATATAAAAGACCGCCTGCTAGAGACTCACCCCAACTGAGTGTTAGCTTTAAAATTGTTATAGTTTTGATTGTGACAAAATTAATAGATTTGCTTGATAATTATTTGAGTGATCTTTGACAAGTTCTTGAAATGATTTAACTCTTATAAATTTGTTTTTACATAGTTACAAGCTTGACTCTTACAGTTATTGAACTATATCTATAAGGTTGTATGACTTTGATGTATGAGTGCTTATAATTCACATTCATGTAAGTCTAATTTAAAAATTAAAGAAAAATCTAGATGCACTCATTAAACAAGAGTTTTGAATTTTTTTTTTAATGATGAAAGAAAGAAGAGAAAAAAGATAAAGTTAAATACAGTTTGATAGGTCTTCGTGTTTAATTTATGTGTGTGATGCTTAGTTATGGTTTCTTGAATAGTATGTGATAGTTATTATGGATATCAATATATATTGCTTAGTTACTTTTTATATTGTATATCTTGTTTAGCTACTATAGATATTATAAATATTTTATTGTAAATCTTTAAAGAAAACTAAATGCATTAACTAAAGGGGAGCAACTCATTATTTATAAAGATTTGAAGCATTCATATTAAGCATAAACATTACATTCTTAATCTATGAGTATTTTGTTATTGTCAAAAATAAGAGAGAGAAAATGCTAACTCCATATGTTTTTGATAATAACAAAACATTCACACTCATTGATGTTTAATTATATTATTTACGTGTGTAAGAGAAAGCTTAAATTCATTAATATATTTGGTATTTAAAAGCAAGTCAAGATTTTTGTTCAATTGCAATATAGGTTAATTTGTTAAACAAGTAAAGAAGAAAAAGTTTTAATGAAGATAGATTAGTCTTAATCAATTAACATAAATCCTTAATCAATAAAAGCAATTTTGGGAGTTACACTAATAACAGACAGAAAAGTCTTAACTAGTTTACACAAGGTTTAATCAGTTAAGCGAGTGCTGGATACAAAGTAAAAGCCTTTTCATCGGTTAAAGGAAATGAGTTAACTAGTTAAAGGTCAAAGTTAAAGTGTCAAAAAGTGCCTAAATTCAAATTCAAAATATTGATGACCGTCCAAGGCACTAAACCAAGATATTTAATGTTGAAGAATTCTTAATTGGTTAGAGTCCATTTTGATCAGTTAAGGATGAATAGAGAAAAACTTCAATCAATTAAAAAGAGCATTAATATGTTGAAAAAAGGTTAGCCAAAAATAATGTTTGAAAATAGAAACTTATTAATCAATTGAAGTTGCCGTTAATTGGTTAACCTAGACAAGCAATGTGGAAGTCAAAGAAGACTTAATTGGTTAAAGCCTGCATTTAGCCAATTAATGAAGCACTATCTGTACATTTGAATTTAAGTACAAAAGGACAAAATAACGGTCAAAAATAGCTAGTTTCTATCTCCAATGGCTAGAAATAATTTTCAAGTATTTAAAGCCTCTCTAACAGTTAAAAATCAAAGAGAGAATCCATCCAAAGTGATTTTGAGCTCAAAAGACCAAAAACCTTCTCTTTACATTTGTATTCCACTCCCATCCTTTGAAAAAGTGTTTGAACTTAACTTTATACATCTTAGATCAATTAAGTGATCAATTCACTTCATCTTTTCTTTATTTCTTGATTACTTAGAGTGTGCGAAGCACTCTAAGGGGTTGTTGTAGGTACTAACTTAGCCTTAAAAAAGTTAGCTTTGGGTTTTGATTGATCCCAAGAAAAACTATTATCGAAGGTTGTGGCTGAGACTGTGAAAAGCCATTGTAAAAGTTTGGTGGAAGCTTGGAAATTCCACTGATTTTAGTGAATTCATTTGAAAATCCTTGATTGAGAGATCAAGGTAATGGATGTAAGTTAAGGGAATCGAACCACTATAAATCATTATGTTTTGTCTACTTTCTTTTGTTTTTGTTTTACTCTTAACACATAATTCATTCCTCCAACAAGCTTTAAACTTCCATTTTCAAATTCCTTTAATTAACTCTTTACTTGGAAAGAATTTTGGTATTACTTGGAAAATGTTATTCACCCTCTCTAACATCTTCTTTAGGACCAACAAGTGGTATCAAAGCCTAACATTTGATTTTAAGGCTTAACGTCTTAAGGAAAAGATCTAATAGCTGCTCAAAACTTCAATGATGCTGAGGGTCAATTCATAAATATGCCTCATCTATTTGATGAAACCGATTACCAATTTTGGAGTACTAGAATGTCCATTTATGTTAGAACTTTTGACAATGAGATGTGAGATGTCATTACTGATGGTCCTTTTATCCCCATTATTACTGATTCGGTAAATGGTGAGAAAACTCCCAAAGATTGAAATAAGTGGATAGAAGATAAAATGAAGAAAGTACAATTCAACTTTAAGGCCTTTCACACTCTCATTTGTACACTTGATTATAGAGAATACAATAGAGTGTTCATGTGCAAAAGTTTCAAGGAAATTTGAGAAAAATTAAATGAGTTATATGGATAAACAAAAAATGAAAGGGAATTAGAAGACAATTCTTGTGAGAATCAATGCTCAACAAGCAACATGGCAACCACAGATAAGGAATCAAGTAAAGATGAATCCTCAAATCAGTTTGAATTATGCATCAAGGCTCTTGAAGAGATAAAGGTAATTTCCTCATCTTGCAAACTTAATTCACATGCTTTTTATGAATTGCATGATGCTTTTATGGATTTAGCATTTAAGTTTGAGAAAATTAATTTGAAGCACAAGAAAACCAGTTCCATACTTAATGTTGAACATGAATTTTTGGTGAAAACAAAACTGGACATTGAAATAGAAAATGAAACTTGAAAAATGATTTTGAAGCTTACCAAAAGAAAATTAGTATTTTGGAAAAAAAAAGAATGTTGATATGAAAAGGAAATTTGAAGATTTATTAAATAAGAAACAAAAGGTTTTCGTGAATTCCTCATCTTCCAAAATGACCAAATGAAATCACTGCACATTTTATGGTTATTGTTCAAACACTAGTCCAATTATAAATATTTACCTTATAAATTTAGACAAGTTTGGGTTTCAAAAGGAATTTTGTGTGACAAGACTAACTTTCACGGATCCAAAGCAATTTGCATACCAAAGATCAAATGAAAAATGTCTCTTGTAGGTGCGCTAAAGTAAGGAAGAACAATTCTTGAAGAATGAATACTCTTTAGTCACACATAAAAAATGGGTGATCTCTATACTAAAAGTTTTTTTTTAAATGAGAATTTTGATTGCTTTATTGATTTAGCTTGGCTTTTAAAATTATTTGCTTTTCTTAATTGAAAATTTTGGTTGCTTGTTCTTTCTTGAATATTAAGTGTATAATTCTATGGCTACTCTCCCTTGAGTCTTATTCATAAATCTTGATTATGCAAAATTGATTTAATATGATACATGTTATAAATTGCATAATCTTGAAGAAAGTCAAAGTCTAAGTTGATAAATATGTGATTCTATATGAACTTGAATATTTCTTTATGATCTCTTGCCAAAAGTTAGTCATTTTTTAGATTGAGAAAATTGCTTGGATAGTTGTATTTGTTTGGACTAATTTTACTTTGTTATGTAAAATGATTTATTATATTACTTTTGCATATATTTCATAATTTTTCTTCATACTTTGTGAAATTGTTTCATACCATTTTTTTGTAAGAAAAATTATCTTTAAGCCTAATCTTGAGCACAAGAACCTGATGATTGAAGATATGCGTGAAATGGCTAATATGTACTTATTAGATTGATTTACATAATTGCCTATAAATAAGGAAAATTGAGTTCAAAGAGTTGACCTTTTGATTTCTTTGTATCTAAGATAATTTGACCACTTGAACAACTTTTCTTTTAAGACTTAATTGAATGTTTTAAGTTGGTTAAAATTGAGCATGATAAGCGTTGACTACTTTAATTGGTACTTTTAAAGCAAAATGAGCTTATAAAAGAAAAATATTGCCATCCTTTAAGTTTAGAATGATTTTTGAATTGAACAAGTTTATTTCATAATGAAAATACTTATGACTTGTTCTTATTGGATGTGCATGCTTGCTTGTAAGCTCGAATGATTATAAAGGCATTTTTGGCACATGATTGTGAGATATTTTAAAATGACCATTGACATGCATAAACATGATTCATTATGCTCATTACACATTTCATAAATTATTTAAAGTATAATTGAACAAATTTGAGTGACATTGAGCTCATGATTTTTCACGAAGCATGTCTAATCTTGAATGTTTCAAGTTAAAAAGTTCAAAAAGAAAGATTAAATCTTTATCAATTGATTTTCTTGCAAAATCTTTTTATTCTCTTTGATTAAAATTGATTTATTGTTTTTGATTATATAGCATAGTTGCGCAAAATTGATTTGATATATGAATTGCATAAATCTTATTTTGCTTGATATTTCTCTCATTATTTATGAAATAGATTAAAAGAGTTTTCTTAAGCATAATCATGAGTATGATAATTTGACGTTGATGATATTTAAAGGAAATGAACAAATCTTCTTCTAAAGCTTGAGGCTATAATGATTTCAATGATATAAAACTTGAACAAGTGTGCTTTATGTTAAAAATGCTATTATAACTTGTTCTTATGGCAATTGAATGCTTCAATGACCTCAAGGGCATTTTTGTTTATATTCTGGAAAAATGTTGAATATGTGAAATTTGATGTTTATTATGCTTAAAAGTTGTTTAAAATGCTTGTACATTTTATAAGTCATATTGATGCATCATGATGAAAATTGAACATACTTGAGCATATTAGAGACATGATTCTTCAAATGAGCATTTTAACTTTTTAACACTTGTAAGCAATGAGCAATTAAAGCCAAAATTTAAATTCACATGTGTTTCTTGAAGAATATTTGATCATACAAGTCCAAAATGATATTCCAAACATGGTTGAAATGAAATTTTAAATTGTTCTCACACAAGTTAATATTTTAAGATCATTGTACCTTGGAACATTGCATGTTTTGCGTTTTTTTCTAGTTTTTTAATGTGCAAGGATTAAGCATAGCTAGTCAACTATTGGAGAACGAAATGCCAAAAAAAAATTTGCTGATGGAATGATAAAAAGTCAACCCCTAAGGATATGTGGTTGATTCTTGAGTGCTCTAAAGTCAAAATGGACAGGTTTTGAGTTCTAAAATGTTTTCTTACTTCATTTCTTGTCCATTGCAATATTTTCTTCCATGAATTTCCTTTTCAATGATAATTCTTGACTCTTTAAAACATGCATTATGAATATTCTCATGATCATTTGGTGCAAGTACATGTTCTTGAAATTGTAACATTTATTGAAAAGTGGAAAAACTTTCTTGATTGCTTCAATATATCTATTCCTAAGCATGACACTCATATTGATTCCATAAATTCTCATTTGTTTACAATGTTAAAATTGAAAAATGAGAAATTATTCATGAATGCTTGAATTTATGTGCTTACATAAATAATATCATTTCTTGAGAATAAAATGGTCATGGCTTATGTTGAAAAATCATTTCAATGAATCCTTAGATCAGTTTTTGAAATATGCTTTATGATTGTACTTTAATGATTGTTTCAAGATTGATTCTTGAATTGTACTTATGAAATTGATCATGATGAACTTGTTGAACTTCATGAAAATAAAATTTGGTTCATTTATTATATTGGTCAAAGACACATGCTTACATGTTTTTTCATTTTGCTTGACCTTAAGGTTTGAAGCCTAAAACTTCACTTGAGCTAGGCATTTGATTATGAATTTAATTGTCAAGTTTGATCATGACATATATTGTAAGTTGACATAATTAAAATTTATTTTGAATATGCATTTAAATGTTAATTGTGTCTTCATTAAGCCTTAACATTTACATTATATAAAGATTGTGTGCATCAAACTTTAACTTATAGGTTACCATGAATAACTTGACATGTCAATTGAAATATAGCCTATAGCTTTAATTAGTAATGAATGCCTAATGTGCTTTTATTAAATATCTCTTTCTTGAATCTTGACAATTGGTATTCATTGATAATTGAATGTTCACTTTGAATATATTCAAGAGTTGAGTGCTTTACTTTTCAATATTCTATAACAATTGATATCACTCATGAATCATGAATTATTGAGAAATTGCATGTACCTTGAACTTCAATGGTTGCATTTTTTTTTTGAATAGGTATATGTCTATATTGAACTCATGTTTGCATTTTGATAAACAAAATTGAAATCATGATTAACGAAGATAGCTATTTCATTTCTTGTAATGATGTTTGTGCTTATTTGATCATAACTCTCATACATAATTGTAATAAATGCAAAATGCTTTGGTCATGCTTTATTAATAATGATATGCCTTTTGTGAAAGCTCTCATTGAATTGGTAATTTCATATATAATTTAGAGAATGCATCTTACAATGTTTGCTTCAAAATGACTTGGATGAATGATCACTTGAAAATGATTTAGAAGAATATTAGCTAAAAATGCTTAATAATGATATTTTTTTATAATTTCTCCTTCAGTTGCTATTCTTATATATGAATTAGGGAATTTTCTAGAAATGCTTGATTGATACTACTTGGTTGGTTGATATTAAGAATAAATAATGATTGCTAGAAAATGATTAATTATTGATAATACTTGATGATAATTGAGAATAATGCTTGAAGACTAATGATACCTTAAACATAACTAAGAACTACTGTCACGACCCGGAACTTTCCTCGGGCCCATGACAACCGCCACGACGTCCCAATTGACACTCATTATCCGGAATGCCAACCGGAACCCCTTAAGGCTTACGTACCAGTTTCTAGCCTTCCCTGTAAGTAAATCTTTCCAAACATCTCATTTCGAGGGTTTACAACTCATTTCTAGCTTAAATAAATCAAAATATAAAATTTGACTCACATGGGTATTTTGGTCATTTTCAACGAAAATATTAAAATATGGTAAAAATATAGTTTATGCATCCAGAATACATAATCTGAAATCAGATTTAAAATCGAAAGTTCGAAACCTTCTTTTTCAAGGGTTTAAGTCACATTTTACTATTCAAAAATATTGATAAAAATATTCTATTTTCTTATAAAATAATTTTATAGACACGCGTATAAGTAATTTTTATAGCGTGAAAGTAAAATAAATTCATACATACATTAAGTTACAAAGTCATAATGTACAATAATAATTACAATGATCGGTGGGCCCATAACTATACAAATACAACAATGGCAGTAAACCTACTATCTGTCGTGGGAAGACGATATACGGTAGTCCTCGATAAAATCTAGTATGTACAAGCTACCACAGGCTTGAAATGGTTGGACAGGAGGTGGGTGAGATTTTGCAATCCCAATGAGTAAACAAAAATTATCATAAATATCTAAAAGTAAGTAAAATGGAGGTAAATTTAAATAGCTATTACAAACCATTTCATAAAGTTTCATTTTATTTCTTAAATCAAGAAATATTTATAATTTATCAAAAAAATTGTTAAGGCTTATGACTTTTATTAAAATCATGGCTCAAGCCAAAACTAGTCCTCAGGGATACCTTGGCCGAGGCATCTAACCGAGTCCACCAAGGTTGTCAAAACAGCTACACATTAAACACGTTTTAGTTTTGAAAACAAGCTGTTCCTTGGCGTTGGCCGAGATACACATTTACGTGGGGGTTCGACGTGAAGTGAACTCTAACACTACCCCGAGAGTTACCCTCCTCGCCTCTACAATCGGAGTAACTATATAACCGGGTTTACCGTGCCCCTCTAATAGGCGGTCCACAGAAACCCGTCACTGTAGTGACTAAACCCACCAATTTTAATAAAATTTTGACAGTATAACGTGGCTTTTATTTATTTACCCAGCCTGCATAGTAAAAACAGCTTACATTTATTCCCAATACAGTTTATAATACAGCCACATATACTCACAATCTCATAAGCCAATTTCATCAAAATGTCATTTATAACATAAGTGAAGGTCTCCAAACTACTCAATTTTTCTAAAAATCAAGTATTCACATAATCCAAAAATATTTTCATTTAAATTTATTTATTTGCATATAGCCAAAACTTCTCTTTTTATAATCATGTTCTTTGTATAAAATCCATAATTAACATTTAAAAAGAACTCTAGATAGTTTACAATAATAGTAGGTTTACTCACAGGTCATATAAATCCAATTCTCTTGAAGAAAAAGCGTCCCTATCACGTTTCCTCGGGTATGACCTCTTTGACTTTTCCGAATGTCTCACCTCCTTAATAAATTACAAAAATCACACAATTCAATATATTTATACTAAATCACTATATAATTGATTTAAATCCTATATTAATGCATGGTATGAAATGCAATGGCCTAAAACGGCTTAAACATGGTATTAGCCTATTTTCGGTACTTTACCCGATAAATTGCTAACGCGCTCTATTTTTGCTCTAAATCATCCCATTCTCTCTCCAACATTTTTAACCATCAAATACCAGCTTACAACCCTCTGAAATCACTAAATTCAGGTCACTTTCTTCCTTGAAAAATTCAGTTAAAATGGGACATTCACCCGGTAAATTTTCTACTTTGTTTTTCTAGCGCATTTAATCATTTTTCATCATTTTCTCTTCAATCCCATTTGAATAAAAATCAGTTCATCACATGGCATAGCATTGAGCATTTGGCCTTGAGTGGGTAAGGTGAAAAATCCATGCTTTCATGTCTAATTTCATTTCTAAACGCATCTAACTATCCAAAACTATCGATTTAACTAAGAATCGAAACTTGAAACATTCAAAATCTCCCCCCTTGAATTTCGTCCAGCCCTTAGATTTATTTTGTGATCTCTCTTTTGAAACATGCTAAGTAGAAACAAGAACTTAGGAATGGTAGAAATCGAGCTAAAGTCAAGAAATCTTACCGTTAGACGCGAAAACGGGCGAAAACCACGAATCCTTCGTCAAATTTCAAGCTTTTCTTTGGTTTTTCTCCTTTCTTCCTTTTCTCTCTATTTCTCCCTTTCTTTTTCCCCTTATGGCCGAATCCCCCTTTGGCTGAAGCTTAAATGGGCTGTTTTGATTAAAATAATATTATTTCATTAAAACCATGCCACGTGTCACTTTTCCGTGGGACTCGTTTTAAAATTTCGTTCTGAAAATTTTAAATTTTCACCACTTCAAACACCATATTCATGCATACCAAAAATGAATAAATCATTTGATTTTGACAAGTTTTGACTGGTAAAAATTACGATTTTACCCCGAGGGTGACAAAATTACTATTTTGCCCCTATGTTTCGAAAACTGTCGGAATTGAAATTTTTCACTTCCTATCATCAAATTATACTCCAAATAGTCAATATTGATCAAAATTTCACTCCATGGTCAATTTATTATCTTGGGTGACAAAATGACGATTTTACCCCTAGACATCAAAATTTTCATTTTCATCCCAAATTAACCCTTGAACTCCAAAACATCATTTTAAGTCATTCCTGGACTGTGAAATATTAAATTTCATCTTAAAATTCCTATTTGAACTAATTCGAGGTTAAATCAACTTAAGTGTACCATTTGGTACAATACCGGGTTTTGGCTATTCTTTGAGACTTTCCTAACATACAAACACGTTGTTCATTGCATGTATGTCATGACATGTATTTATAGGGTCGGGTTTTACAACTACTTTGTAAATATTTCTTAAAAATATGAGTATTTGATGCATATGTTGACCATCTATTCAAATGCTCATACTCTTTTAGCTCCACGAATACTTGAGTATTAGGAAAATAAATTAATATCCATTTAAATGCTCATTTATTCTAGGCTCATAATTTCTCTCTCAATATTTGATCTATCAAGGATATCAACAATTTGTGTTGAGTTTATGATTTCTTAAGGAATAGTCAATCATTGTCATTGATATCATAAGGAATTAAGATCTTCAACTACAAGGTTTGGTGAGAATTCAACGTTTTGTGTTCTTCACTACTGGTAATATCTTTCTAAATACCAAAATTGATATTATGCCTTATATTGCTTTTTGCTTAAACTTGAATATTGAAATGCATAAATGGTATCAAGCCTTAAGTTTTCTCAATTAAAATCTTGCTTTAAAATTAGCATCAAGCTTTATAATTGTCTCTTTTCACTTGAGCTTTAAATTGATCATATATTTCTTAAATATTTTGAAATTGAAGTTGATACGCATGGAATGCTTAATAATAAAGGAAGTCTTTACTAATGCTTTACCAATTGATATATTAAGCTTTAAAATGATTTCATCTCTCATAATTGATTTTGTACTTTTACAAAGGGGGATATTTTACTTATATCTATCAATTTGGTATATTGTGCTTTAACACTTGGTATTGGATTTGAAATATGGTTTTTGTGCTTATTGAACATTTTTATGATTATCTTTCTTAAACTTTATAATTGTTATATCCATATTTCACTTAGAGATATATATACATGTGGCATTCTTATTGATGATTCTTTTAAAGAATTAATACTTGAATGTGGCATTCTTATGGCTATATTTCTTAATAACTTGGTTGAGGATATTAAGTGCATATATATGATGACTTGGTGGCTTTATAGTTGCATATTCATGGTCTTAATGCTTATATTCTTGATGATTTTTGCTAACCATTATTTCTTGAGCTTAAGTATTAATGCTTACATTTTTTAACCTTTTTGATATGACAAAAAGGGAGAGAAGGTTTATGAGAAAATTTAATTTTATGCATACGTTGAGAGGGAGAATTTAAAATCATTTCAAATGGTACAGTTAATTGGCTAACACAAAGAAGCACTGTGCAAGTCAGAGAAGACTTAATCGATTAAAACCTACGTTTAACCGATTAATAAAGCATTGTCTGCACATTTGAATTTAAGCACAGAATGACAAATAGTAGCCAAAAATGGCTAGTTTCTATCTCCAACAGCCAAAAGTGATTTTTCAGTATTTAAAGCCTTTTTAATAGTTAAAATCAAAGAGAGAAGCCATCCAAAGTGATTTTGAGCTTAAAAGACCAAAAATCTTTTCTTTACAGTTATATTCACTCCCATCTTTTGAAAAAGTGTTTGAGCTTAACTTTGTACATCTTAGATAAACTAGGTGATCAATTGTACTTCATCTTTTCTTCATTTTTTGATTACTTAGAGTGTGCAAGGCACTTTATGGGGTTGTTGTAAGTTTAGCCTTAGAAAAGTTAGTTTTGAGTGTTTGTTGATCCCAGGAAAAACCATTGTTAAAGGCTATGGCTGACTCTATGTAAAGTCATTGTAAAAGCTTGGTGGAAACTTAAAAATTCCATTAATTTTAGTGAATTGATTTGAAAATCCTTAACTGAGAGATCGAGGTAGTGGATGTAGGTAAAAAGGGCCAAACCACTATAAATCATTATGTTTTGTCTATTTTCTTTTATTTTTTTCTTACTTTTAACAATTAAATCATTCCTCTAGCAAGTTTTAAACTTTCATTTTCAAATTCCTTTCATCAACTTTTTACTTGGAAAAAATTTTTGAACTACTTGTAAAGTGCTATTCACCTCATTCTAGCACGCTCTTGGGGACCAACACCTAGAATAAACAAGCCATGTAACATCAAGCCACACCTTATGATATCTTGTTTTCTATGCAAAAAACCACATTGACTAGCTAATTGCCCTCATCGAGTAGCTTTCAGTGTGATATGCGCTGCCAATATTGAGACACCACCACTCTACACCATAGTCAAAGAAGCCAAGGAAGAGCCGGTGTGAATGGGTTCCATTCATTTACTCAGTGCCTTACAAGCACAATTAGAAAATATGGAGAAAGAGCCCCAACAAGGTTTAATTTATGTAAAGGTGTTGTTCAATGAGAAAAGAACCAAAGTCATGCTCGACACGAGGGCCTTAAACATCTTCATCACCCTATGAGAGGTAAAGAGATATAGTCCCAAAGTTGAGAAAGACTTTAGGTAGATGAAAGCAATTACTCATCAGCTTCAGCTATTATAAGGAACTCCAAAGATGTAAATATTAATATTAGTTCTTGGGAGGGGAAGGTGAACATGACTATAGCCACTATAGATGACTTTGATTTTGTCTTGGACTTGGATTTTATGACGAAAACACAAGTCATCCCTTACCTTACTGCAAGTACGTTAATGTTCTTCAGCGCACAACCGTGTGTGGTAGGTTACAATTCTACCCAAGAATGAAAATAAGATTATATCAGCTATCTAGTTCAAGAAAGTGATCAAGAAAAGCGAACTTTTCTGTGTGCACAACCCTATCTACAAAGGTGCATATATTAAAAATCCAATTTTCAAGGGAGTGAAGCTAGTTTTGGAAGAATTTCAAGATCTAATTCCAAAATAGCTACCTAAGGTCCTACCACCTTGTTTGGCTATTAATCACGAGATAAAATTACTCCCAAAGTCAAACCGCCTACAAAAAGACCATACAAGATGGCTTCCCCAAAGTTAGTAAAACGAAAGAAGCAATTAGATGAGTTGATTCAAGCCAGATTCATCAGACCATTTAAAGGAACATTTTAGGGCCTCAATACTTTTTCAAAAAAGCAAGATGAGAGTTTACGATTGTGCGTGGATTACCGAGCACTAAACAAAGTCACAATTAAGAATAAATATCCAATTCCCCCTATAATAATCTCTTTAATTAAGTAAGTCGTGCAAAGTATTTCTACAAATTAGATTTGAGATTGAGCTACCATCAAGTAAGAGTTGTTGAGGGAGATGAACCGAAAATGTCACGACCCGGAACTCCCATTGAGCCCGTGACAACAGCCGCGACGTCTCGATAGGCATTCATTCCCTGAATACCGACCAAAATCCTGCAAGGCTTTTATATCAGACTTCTTACCTCCCTTATGAGCAATCATGGCCAATCATCAAGTCTTAAGGGCTTTTAACCCTTTTCCAACTTAAAATAGTAGAAAAACTGTTTTCGCCTCACAGGGGCATTTTGGTCATTTTTCTTCAAAATTTTCGAACCTGACCAAAAACATAGCAGGTGAGTGTAAAACACATAATTCATGATTTAAAATAAATTTAGATTTCTAAAACACTCTTTTTGATAAAAATTATGATTATTTGAATATAATAAAAATATTCAAGAAAATATTCTAATTTCTTATAAAATAATTTTTATAGCGTAAAAGCTAATTAAAATCATACATACTGTAATACAGAAAATCAGGGTGTGCAATTACATTTACAATGACACGTGGGCCCCTAGATGACCAAGAAGGTATAAGCCTATATACCTTTGCTTTCTAAGGATGCAACTCTGAGATTA
Organism: Theobroma grandiflorum; assembly: GCA_036013995.1. Taxonomy (NCBI): domain Eukaryota; kingdom Viridiplantae; phylum Streptophyta; class Magnoliopsida; order Malvales; family Malvaceae; genus Theobroma; species Theobroma grandiflorum. The sequence goes on from CP142126.1 coordinate 17,133,416, forward strand.
TTTCTCGACGTAATTAACTATCCACAGTCTATCCTGAGCCTGAAATGTGAAGAAATGAAGGTGGTAAGATTATAAAATCTCAGTGAGTAAACAGACATCATCAAAAATAACCTAAAGTCGAGTAAATAGAGACAAATTCAAATTCGTTCTTTGTCTTACAATTCATCTTATCTCAACTCACTTTAATCGAGTAAAATAGAATCGTTTTACTCGATTAATTAATATGGATATTCAGTTTACTCAAATAATCAACTTGGCTTATGAATTTCTGATAACTTGGCTTCTGCCAAAATCATTCTCGGAGATACCCCGGTCGAGGTATCTAACCGAAACTGCCAAGGCTATTAAGTGTCATATACATATGAACACATTTTTACTTCTGAAAACATAGTCATTCCTTGGCGTTGGCTGAGTCTCACTCTCACGTGGTGGTCCGCGTGAAGTGCACTCAAATCTTTACCTCCGGAGATACCCTCAACACGGCTCTCCAATCGAGGTAAGATATACCTGATTCTGTGCCCCCTCTCATAGGCTGGCCCACAGAACCTTCCACTGCAGGGATTATTTTATCTACCATCAGATTCATAAAAATTCCAATTGCATGATATGGCAATTATTTTTGCTAGGTCTGGGTCTCCATCACTTGACTTATTGGACTTATTGGTAACGCCACAGGTCCCGCAGAACCTTTTCGCCAAGTTTTGAACCCTAGATCTTTTTAAACTTTCACCGAAGGGAATGCCTTTAACCATTTCAAATCTAGCCTCTCAAGGCTAAGTACATAGTGCATATAATTTCAATACAAATCAGTTTAGCCAATCATGCTCACATATTTCTATAAGACATTCAATTTAAACACAATAAATAAACAATCTCTAATTACTCTATTTTTCAAAATCATTATTTAATTTTTGAAAAATTCATAAAATTCATTTTATTTTATAAATTCACACTTTGCTTATAAAACGAAGCAATTCACCCTTTAAAATCATTTTTTTACAAAATCATAAAATCGGATAAAAACGTACTTTAAATAATTAAGATGACAGTAAGATTACTCATAGTACTAGGAGTTCGAAATACTCTTATTTTTGGTTCTCGGGTACAGTCTCTCATCCGTACCAAATGGCACACCACATATCCATATTGCACAATACACTATTTACCATATTAATGCTAGACCATTATAAAACCAAATCAGGCTCGATATATATGCATGAAATGGGATGCACACTACTCGAATAACTATCTGAACATGATTTTCAATGTAGACTCAATTATGTACCCAATTAAAATGATATTGGCCCAATTCAATTTACTACCCGATTAATTGGCCAATTTATCCCATTTCACTCCAAAAATTCTATTTTTCTTCCAATACTCCAATTTATCAATTATTAGTCAATTAACAGGAAATGCGACAAAATTACCCGATTAAATGACTAACGCGTCCAATTTAGCTCCAAATTGCACCATTTCTTTTTCATTACTTCAAGTCACCTAATACAATCCAAATAACCTAAAATTCAGCACAATTACCTTCCCATTTCTTCATGGGAAATTCGGCCATATTGGTGCATTATCACTAAAAATTTTCCTATTCCATTTTCTCATCATAAATCATCATTTTCTAACCAATTTCCCTTGAAACAAAATAATCCACCATCCACACACAACATGGGACATTCGGCCATCGAAGGTTTCCAAGGTTCATGTGATTTTCTTCACTTGTTTTCATACTACATGCTATTAACTAACCGAAAACACTAACATAACTTAAATTCAAGCCAATCCAATCATGAATTTCTCTCCATACCCATTCGGCCAGCCATGAATCCCTTATGAAAACATGCAATTCAACCATGGAAATGAGAAAATAAAGAATGGGTAATGTAGATCTCAAGTAAAAGTAAAGAAATTTCACCTTACCTAGCTTGATTCCTTGAACTTTCACACTTTCCCTTTGAATTTCCCCACCTAGGGTTTTGTTCTTCCTTGGTTTTCCTTTTCCCCTTGCTTGGCCGAATATGGTGAGAGAAAATGGGGGTTTATGGGCTGATTTTTCAAGTTATATATTAAATACATCAAGCTTGACATGCGTCATGACATTATTAGCCCATAATTTAAATATTTAACTTTTAATCCTTTAATTCTCCACCACACAATTTCTCATATTTATCCATTTCCATGATGAATAAAATCCTTGATTTTTGACAAATGTTGGGGGTAAAAAATTACCGATTTGCCCCCGAGGTGGCAAAATTACCGTTTTGCCCCTATACTTCAAAAATACCGAGAATTAAAATTTTTCACTACTAAACTTCATATTATACTCCAAATGATCAATCTTGGTTAAAAATTTCATCAAACAACTAAATTTAAATTTTGAGTGGCAAAATGACCATTTTACCCTTAATCGGTCAGTATTCCTGATTAACCCCAAATCAGCCATTGAACTTCGAATCACCGCTTTAAGTCATCCCTGGACTGTGAAATTCTCAATTTTACCTTAAAATCCCTATTTTAACTAGGTCGAGGTTTAAATCAACTTTGTTGTACCTCTAGGTACACTATTGACTCTTGAAAATTTTTCAGGGCTTTTCAAGTTTGTCAACATGTTGTCCTTCACATGTATGACATGGCAAGTATTTTAGGGCGGGGCTTGACAGAAAACCACTTATGTGACACAATATAGTGTATTCGAATTTCTTGTTATGCCTTCTGGACTAATCAATGCTCCTACCACCTTTTGTACGTTAATGAATCAAGTTTTCCATGATTATTTGGACAAGTTCATGGTAATTTACTTGGACAATATCGTGGTGTAAAGTTCAACCTTAGAGCAGTATTAAAGGCACTTGCAACAACTCTTCCAAAGGTTACATACAACCAGTTGTATGTGAAAAGAGAGAAATGTGCATTCGCGCAAACCCGAATTTAGTTCCTTGGCCACAGAATCGATCAAAGACACATCTGGATGGATATGCAGAAAATGAAGGCTATCAAAGAATAGGCCACCCCTAAGAATACAACTAAGCTTCATTCGTTCTTAGGACTAGCCTGTTATTATCAAAGATTTGTGGAAGGATATTAAAAAAGGATAGTAGTACTCACAGAATTGCTAAAAAAGGGATAAAAGTGGAGTTAGATGCCGTAGTGCCAATGAGCTTTTGAAAGCTTGATAGATGTGATGATGATAGACCTTATTTTAGCACTTTTTGATATTGAAAAGCCCTTCGAGGTACTAATGCATGCATTAAACTTTGCCTTTGGAAGAATGTTGTTATAAGAAGGACACTCGATTGCATTTGAAAGTCATAAATTAAATAAAGTTGAAAATATATACACGGCATAGGAGAAAGAATTACTAGCAGCAATTCACTATTTATGGGATTAATGACACTACTTGCTAAGATCACAATTCATAGTTAAAATCAACAACATCGCTATAAGTCATTTCCTTACCCAACCAAAACTTACAACCAAGCAAGCGAGATGGCAGGAGTTCTTGGTTGAGTTTGATTTCTTCTTCTAGCACAAAGCGATAAGGGCAAATCGTGTGGTAGACACCTTCAACAGGAACCCAAATTTGTAGTTCTCAAGGTAATCGTGTCAATGATAGCCAACAAAGTGACCACAAATATCCATAATCTTATTGAAGAAAACTTGCATCAAAATCCCTAAGCAATAGCCATTATGAAGTTAGTGGATAGTGGAAAGTCGAAATACTTTTTGGTAAAAAATGACCTCATACTAATAAAAGGACCACGCATATTTATTCCAAGAGCGAAAGATGAAGTAAAAGTTGATGCAGGAATATCACAACATCCCTTGGGTAGGACATCTAAGTTGGCAGTAGACCATTGCACTACTAAAACAAGGTTACTATTAGCCTCATATGCGGTAAGATGTGAAGGATCATACCAAGACGTGCTTCATTTGCCAATAAGACAAAGTAGACAAAAAAAGATAGATAAAAATGCTCAAACATTTATTAGTACTGACCAAATCGTGCAAAAGTATTTCTTTGGACTTCACAATAGGACTTCTCAACATAAAAGATATGACAACGATTTTGGAAATGGTGGATCTTTTCTCAAAGTATGTAACATTCATCCTGGTGTAGAAGTTTGGTTCCACATAAGAAACGACTTGTACGATTTTTAAATATATGGTAAAATATTGAGGTGTTCCTAAGAGCATTATTAGTTACAGGGATCAAAGTTTTACTTGTTTTTTTCTATAAAAAGCTTTTTAAGCTATTAGGGTCAAAACTCAACATCTCTTCCGGTTATCACCCATAAACAGATGGCTAGATGGAACACTTCAATGGGTTACTAAAAGAATATTTGCAACACTTTGTACAAGTGAACCAAAAGAATTGACCCAACCTATTAGATATGGCACAACTATGTTCAATTCGCAGAAAGTCTTAGCTATTAATTAAACCCCATTCAAAGTCATCTCTGGACAGCAACTTAGACTTCCACATACCTTAGTGGAATCATATAATGGGAAGAGTCCGTAAGCATTCAACTTTGCCAAGGAATGGAGACTAAACACTAAAATTATCACAGCCTATTTAGAAAAAGCCTCTAACCGCATGAAGAAATGGGCAAACAAAGGTCGAAGGGAGCAACACTTTAAGGAGGGAGACTAGGTGCTAATGAAGTTGGTACCCAAACAAATCTGATTTTAAAGGAAAAAATATCAAAGACTACTGTGAAAGTATAAAGGTCTAATATTGATTATAGCTACGATGGGAAAGACTTCCTATAGGATTAATCTGCCTAAGTGGATGAAGGTACACTTTGTATTTCACGTTAGAAACCTGAAGTTGTTCCATACAGATCTAACAGATGCAAACAAGAGTTAAGCCACTAAAGCAGCCATTAGCACCAAGCCACCATCACAGTGTAAAGTAGAAGAGATTCTAGCAAAGAGAATGACAATAATCAATCGATGACCAACACAAGAATATATAATGAGATGGGAAGGTTTGGGGCCAAATGAAATCACTAAAAAAAAGTCAATCTTCATGCTTTCAAGCAAAAGATTAAAGAATTATAAGCTAATCAGTCAACGAGGATGTCGATAGATTGAGTAGAAGAGGATGTCATAAGCCAACCTTGTATAGGAGTTTAAATCTTTTTGTACTTCCAAGGTAGATATCCCCCTTTCAAACATTGTAATGGCACTTGGTGACATTTATAGAAATTCTTGTTAAGTCTTTAAGAGGAAGACCTTTTAGAAAAGGGATGTCCTCATCTCAAGCATTGTAATGGTTATTTGTGAAATACTTTTAAAATCTCGTAAACTCTTTATAAGAGGTGAGCAGTCAACAGACTGTTAGGTTATTTCACTAGTAAAGGTATGCTTGTAGTGAATCATTTAAGGCTGCCTCTATGGCCTGACGATGGTGTATCTTGGTCTCTTTGTACTCATTTTCATATTAATAAAACATTTACCTTAATTTATCTCCAATGGTCACGTATATGGCATTCGGTATGCCTTATGATTTCGATATGCATTGCCTTAGTCTAATTTGTTACTATTGTTGATGCTTGATTAGATATAAATGAGTTATTGGCTAGCTTACGTGGAAGTGTCCATTCAAACGTCGCATGGACTATCGCATACTTAAGCGAAGGAGAATACTTTGTGACATTGTAGCTCATGTTTGAGGTGGCATCCTAACCCAAACAAGAGTAAACACTAAACTCAATATGGTAAATAAAAAGAGTAGATTCTAAACAAACAAAGAAATCCATGTAGTCTCTCGTTCGTGAGTTGTATTGCAGCTCACAAACCGAAAACAAGACACTACACAAAAACCTAACTTCGCTAACTCAAAACAAAATGCCTAGGACTTAGACAAATCTAGGTTTCTGATACCAACTTTGTTACAACCGAAATTCAATGGTCATGATCGACGCAAAAATATCGATGAGATTAACCTTCCTAACGCATTCAAGCCTAAAATGAACAAACAATATGAATACTTAGACAAGCATCATGGGAATACTCACCATGGAATCATACATCTAACATGCATGAACATATTATATGACAAAGGAATATATATCATATTAATTTGCATGCTCACATGCTCAGAATGCGAAAGCAACACATATCAAAATAACAAGTATGGGCCATATGTGGCAAATACAAGTGTAGCCATCCCATGGAAAATATTAAATACATGTCATATAATACAAGACATGAGGAATATCTTATCCATGATAGTCAAACATAAATGACTAAATCAAATAGGACCAACGGAGTAAGACTTGAAATAAAAGGTTTAATGCCTACTAGATGCTTTCTCGAACACCTATCAATACTAACTGTGGAAATAGCTCTTCCTAAGAACAATGGACTAGGCTAACTACTAATCTGCAACAACAAATGCTTCTTGCACATGTGTGTTATAAATAACTCTGTGAGCAGATACAGGGAAAGGGAACAAGTTAAACAAGATAGTGTTTATCAAAGATACTTTTAAAATAATGCAAATAATCCATTCTCAAACACTATTGAAGTTTTCCTTTCAAACATATCAAATATTCAAAGAGTTAGGGAATCTAATTCTTGAGCAAGATCCAACATCCCAAGGTGCGAGTTACATATTAGGCATGATCAATTATTTGAGAAATCACAGAGCTTAGTATTGATGAATACAAACTTAGTTAAAATAATTTTATAAGATTTTGTTAAAAGCCCATTCGTAAGCCTTTGAAATGAGAATAGTAGTATAAAAAAATGCTCAAGTATTTCTAAGAAAGCAAATAATAAATATCGAGTTAAAAAACCTTTGTAGTAGATGTTGAAGAAAACAAAGTTTTAGTTTCAAAAATGAAATAATGTCATTACCTTAAAAAAAACCTTGAAGAAAAACAAATGGATTTCAAAATAACATAATCTGTACTAAATTGAATATATCAAGTATAAACATCAAAGTTAGGGCAAATACCTAGTCCAAAGATCAAGGTTGAGATGAATACCAAATCCAAATGCCAGAATCGAAACAAATACCAAACTTAAGCACCAAGGTCAAAACAAATGCCAAATCCAAAGACTGAATCTAAACAAATACCAAATCCAAAGTCCAAAGTTGAACAATATCAATTCCAAAGTCCACAATAGAAACAACTATTGAATCCCAATTCTATAGTGTCACATATCATTTCAAATAGATCGTGGAGCACTCGATAGCATGGACAATCAAATCAAAGTGCACCATAGCACCAAAGTGATCAAATACATGATAGTAGTCAACCGTATATCAAAATAAGTAAGATCATATCAACTACCAAACAAAACCAAATCAAAGGGGTAGGACTTCGTTTGCTACTCAATCAAAGTTAAGCATTGTGCACAATGGTTAATGCCCACTGTCACTGGCTACATGTCCATAACTCAAGTAAGCTCCGCTAAAACATTTTGATTTATATTTCCAAATATTCAAATGTTCATTTCCAAATGATAGAGTGTATCCATTCACCATCCAAGATCAAAGGATTTGAAAAAAAATGAAGTCAAATTGTCCAAAGTCCATTTCCAAACAAAGGATGAATCCAATCATTAATCAAAGGAGTACAAAACAAAACCAAAGATCATAACAAAACTAAGTCAAGTCATCAATCTCAATGACAAAATGACCCAATATTAAGGTCTATGCAAAACTAATAATTTTTCATTCCAATTAACCATAGACAAATATCAATTTTGAGGTATCAAACAATTGAAAAACTTGTTCCTTGTGCTTAAAACTAAATACGTAATAACATATTTACATAGTATACATAGATTTCATAAGCAAGCTTGAAACCATCGTTCATATCACAAAATTCATCAAAATACATATTAATGCGATGTTGTAGAATAGACATGCTTAATTATATCAAAATAATTAAAAACATCGTATCTACCCACCTATTGAAGTATGTTTTTTCCTCTTAACACCTTTTGTCGAAAGCTTGGCTTTTTCAAAATCTCCAATAGCACCTAAAATGATGTTTAATCATCAATATTTTTAAAAACTCATGAAAATTTTGTAATACATTGAATACCCATTTCTAGCTTTATTTAATCTTCAATCATTTCCAATAATTTTCATCAATCTTTCATCTAAACCTCGTACCCATTAATTAAACAACTTACTTTACTTAATTTTTCTCCTTGGTGAGCTTCTAGTGAGGAGATCTAGTCAAATCTTGAAAACCTAGAAAAAGATAAAAATCAGAAAAACTAAGTCTTGAGAGTAAAAGTCCTTAACTTTAGCACTTAGAATCCAAGGTTTGATGATGAGATTTAGTGGGTCTTGAAAGGTGTGAAGTTTGAGAGAAAATGGGTGGAAGAATAAAGAAAAGTGATACAAATGAATGAGTCTTAAGTTTTGAGACTTTTAAGCCCATTAAAGGTTGGCTAAGCACACCAAGGTCAACCCTAGACCAAAATGTTGACATTTCTTTCAATTTTCCTTCCTAGGGTGGACCTACTATGCCTTGAGGTTGACTTTTGAAGTCCAAACTTGTAAAAATTATTCTTTTTAGAACCTAATCCATTTTAACTCTTTTCCACAACCTCCATAACCTTTAGTTGTAAATTCTCAAGGATAAAATTAAGGTTTTTGGCTAGTCTTTATATTTCCTAAGCTCACCATGTTAACTAGCTAATTTATCCAAATAACGAAAACTACAGGTTTCACACAAATTAAGATCAACAGTTCTAGACTAAATGCCAAAAAGACAACCACTTTGTTGTTGGTCCCAAATATGAATGCTAAAAGGGGATGAATAGCACTATCTCGGCTCTTTTGGTGGGATTGAGACTTGATCTCAAAATAAAGAAAGTATAACAATGAAAGCAATGGACAAAGTATTTATAGTGGTTCGGTCCAAGACCTACATCCACTACCTTGATTATCCAACCAAGGATTTTCGAACCAAACACTAAAACGGTGGAATTCACAAGCTTCCACCAAGCTTTTACAATGGCTTTTTCAAGGCTTAGCCACAATCTTTACACTAGTTTTTCATGGGCTCAACTAAAACCCAATGTGATTTTTCAAGGCTCAACCACAACCTATCACTAGTTTTTTCAAGGCTAAACTAAAACCCCAAGGTGGTTTTTCAAGGCTCAACCACAACCTTTACACTAGTTTTTCACGAGCTAAACTAGAACCCAACACCCAACTTTTCAAGGCTAAGTTGAAACTTACAGCATCCAAGCAAACCTTGCTTGAATCAAACACTTAGAGTGAAATCCCCACTCTAAGAATACAAAGATGAGATGAGAAAATACCTAATGATCACACGGTTGATCTATATGGTACAAGTTTAAGTGCTGAACACAATTGCTAAAGATAGGCGTTTGAGTGCAATGAAAAGTATAAAGGATTTTCAAGTTTTCTACTCGTTTTTGGCTTGAATATGATGAAGTCTTTGTTAATGAAGTCAAAAGTTGGTTTCTTGGCATTTGAAGATCTTTTTATACTTGAAGAAGCTTGCTTGATGGCTGTTGGGACGTTTATGATCGTTAGAAATAGTTTGGGAAAGGTTCTAGTTGTTATTCTATCTTATAATGCCTTGGTGAGTGTTGCAGACAAAGAGCACTTAGTCAACTAAAATTTTTCTCTTGGTCAACTAAATTGGTTTTGTTCCAGACGTAGATTTGGCAAGGAACACTTAGTCAACTAACCCATTTTCTTGGTCGACTAACTCGATTATGTTTTTCACTAAGCTTCAGCCTTCCACTTCTCCATTTTGACATTTGTTCAACCAATGATCTTCCTTGTCATATCAGGGGACTTCTTTTATAATAATCCTCTTTGTTCCTTTTTCAAATCACATATTTAAGTGCTCATTAGGAAGATTGATTTATTATTTCTTTGTAGACATTTCCCCTGCACGCTTAAGTAGAAATGTTAGAAACAAATGATATGGGAATGTTTTATTGTCATAAAAAACTAATGGAGCCAACAATCTCCCCCTTTTTGATGATGACAAAACATCCCTTGGTTAATAGCATGGTGTCTTTTTAGTTCTTTTTTGGTTTCTGCAGAGAATGAGGATTGTTCCCCCTAAGTTCATGCTCCCCCTAAGTGTGTGCATATTTTTCATCCATTCCAGCAAGTTTTTATTCAAGTTATGTTCATAGTGACACTGTAAATTCTTGCTTTGGATAGAAAATGTTCATATATGTAAATTTAAAAGCAATTGACAAGTTTACATATTATCATTAGTTTTTTATTTCTGTATATTTCTATCAACAGCATGTTATTTACAGATTTCATTCAAACCATTATTTTTCCAGCAGGCTCTTATGAATCATCATCCATATGTACTCAAACACATATTCAACTTTGCATTATCATGTCAGAATTGGTTTATCAACATAATAGCTCAATGTAAGCATAATATCAGAAAATTGCAACAGTATTTCACAGATATCAGCAGAAAATTTTTCAGCAATACTTCACAATGCCATAAATATCATTTTAAGAGTTCAAGAAGCATAGATAGATGTCAACAAGCATATTTCATACATCCATAAAGTCAGCCAAGATTAAAATCCAATATTTGAATGCCATTTTTGTATAAATATCCAACAAAAACAGTAACTGCAGATTTGTTCTTAAAATGCCCTTAAGTCAATTTTCCTTCCTAGCAACTCTAGAAGTCTGGTACCTCTACCCTCATGATTTTTTTTGTTTTTCTTAATGTTTTCCCTAAAAGTCCAGTACCTCTATCCTCGGATTTTTTTATTTTTTTATAATTACTACTCCCTTTTTTTGTCATCATCAAAGAGGGGGGTTTAAGGCATCAATTCTCAAAGGGAGATGGTGTGGATTCAGGGGAATCTGACCATTATTCCCAAAAAAGATTCAGAGGAAGAGGATGAGTGGATGCTTCAAGAGGTTGCTGAGAAGACTGTGAAGGTGTCTCTGTAGCTTTTTCTGGAGTTGCATGATCAAAAACTTCTATTGGGGCTTGAGGAGTGCTTGCAAGAGGTGATTTTGCTTTCTCTGCCAATCTTGAAGACTTCTTTGTTCTCGGAGCTACAGATTTTCTAGCTGTCTTCTTCTGTCTCATGACAGGTGGTTGAGGCTTAGTTACAAGAGCTGCATCTTTTGTTTTTTCTTTTCTTTTACCTTTTCCTTTTTCTACAACTTTTTTTTCTAAAGTCATTGCTTAGGCAACTTGAGCTGCTGCTGCCTCTTTTTCTGCTTGTTCTTCTCTTACCATTTGATAGAAAAGTCCCATAACAGACACTTAATCAGAGTGAAGAAGGGATACTTCTTGTTCAGGATGCGATGGAAGCTGATGTTCAGAAGGACCAAGTGGTGAACCTACTATCTCAATGCCTTTATCAGATGTTTCCTTTCTTGCTGAGATGGATTTGAGAGGTTCCTCAAATCCTGGTTCAGGGCCTTGATGACTCTGGTGAGCTGATCTTTCAGCTTGAAATTCAGGACTTACATCTTGAAATACAAACCTTCTGATTGCAAGGCTGATCCTTCAGCACCTTGTCTTTCTGGTACTATGCTCTGAGTGGCTGATGAGTCAACTTCAGTAGATCCAGTTGGCATTTTAGATTTTTCTTTCAAGCTGACCGTAATCCGATTCATCCTTTCCTCAATCTTTACAAACCTTGCTCCTTGATCAATGAGCTTGGCATCCATCCTCATCAACAGATTAAACATGACCTCATTGGAAAAAGGAGGGGTTACTGTCTCTAGTGGTACAGTGACTGCCTCTAGTTGAGTTTGCACTGAAGTAATCTTAGAGGTCTTACTGAAAGTGTCCCCAAACACCTTGTATCCCATCTTGATTAAACTTTCTAGGTAGATTGGTTGGTCTCTACTTTTGACCATGTCCATATCATACCTCTTAGCCCATACTCTTTTTTTCTTAACAAGGGATGTGATTACATTCCCATATGGCAGATGAATTTTGTCCAACTTGCAGGCAGTTCTCATCCTTTCAATCATGAAACTTTCAAGGTTCAGAACTTTTCTAGTGAATGCATGCCCCATCAGCCACAAGTCTTGAAGACTGATGTAGCTTAAGCTACCACTCCTACCATGCAGATTGGCTGCCACAAAGTAATGCAGGATTCTAAATTGTGGACTAATGATCAGTCCTGCATTGCTCTTTGAAGAAAATTTTTCTTTTTTTCCGATGATAATTTCCCACACAGATGTAGGATTATACTTGTCAGGCATTTCATACTCTCTATCTTCTCTTTCAATTCTTAGCAGATTACTCAAATCTGAAGTTGTAATCAAAAACTCTTTCCCATTTAAAAATACATTCAAGTTTTTCTCTGAAAAATCTTCTGAATCACCGAGTTTTCTCTCACTTGATGCAATGCTAGCATAGAATTCTTTAACTAAACTAGCACTATATGTCCTGTCCTTGAAAGAGCTATACTTTTTTATCCTTAATTCATTAAAGTAGTCTGTTAAGCTTGTTTGGAGTTCAGGGGTTTCACTGAAACTCTCCCAATCAATATACTTTCCACATGTGATGAGAGCATTTTCGATTTTTCTAAACCTCTCCTCATGAATTTTGTTTCTAAATTTGAGGGATGAAGTAGATGAGGTACCTTTTGAAGATATTTTTTTCTTGTTTTTCTTCTTTGTTTTCCTAGATTTCTTCTTCTTTTCTGTCTGTTTCTTCTGTTCAGAATCTTTGTCAGACTTTTTTTTCTAGAACCCGATACCTTATTCTACTTCTTGTAAGGATGTTCTGTTTCAGCACCTTCTTCGATTAGTCTTTTCCCTTTCTTCTTTTTCAGTAGCTCTTTAAGTAGGGTCAATTTGGCCATTTGGAGTTCTGAGAGTAGTTTTTAAATTTAGGGTTTCGGGTTGAGAAAAAAGAAAGATTCTCGATTGACTTCAAAGAAAGGAATGCAGATGAGATTGTTAGGGACTTGAGAGAATCGGTTATCTGAAGATGAAGGTTTCAAGTGATTGACAGTTTCTAATTTGGAAACCGTCTACCTTCCATTTTATCAATTGCCTCATTTTTCTTGAAATTTCAAAACTCCCTCTCAATTGTTAACTATTTACTGTCTCGGTTTTACTCTTTCTTTTCATTACCTGGTAGGCACAAAATTTCATTAATTTAATCATTTATCATTCAGCTATCAGTTCTTTTATTCTAATGAAACAGAATGCTCCTAGTTGATTGAGTTTCACATTTTAGTTGACTAAGTCCCTTTTGTTTTTCTCTATTTAGTCTAGATTTCTCCTTATAACTCTTCCAAACAACACATTCCTAGATTTCTTCTAATTTCACAGAATCTATCCTCACTAAGGGGTTTCGTAAATATGTCAGCAAGTTCATGTAATGTGCTCACAAATTCAATATTGATTTCTCCCTTAGTTACATAATCTCTAATAAAGTGATGTCTAACCTCAATGTGTTTAGTTTTTGAGTGTTGTACAGGATTCTTTGAAATATTTATAGCACTGGTGTGTTACAATATATGGGAGTGTTATTCATGGACAACCCGTAGTCTTTCAATTATTGCTTAATCCATAAAACCTATGCACAACAACTTCCTAAGGATACATATTCAGCTTCAACAGTAGACAATGCTACAGAATTCTGCTTCTTGCTTGACCAGCATACAAGCATGCTACCTAGGAGCTTACATGTTCCACTTGTGCTTTTCCTATCAGTTCTACTTCCAACAAAGTCAGCATCTGAATATCCTACAAGGCTAAATGAAGATTCCTTGGAGTACCAAATTCTTAAAGTTTATGTTTCTATGAGATATCTAAATATTCTTTTCACAGCAGTTAGGTGTGTTTCTTTAGGTTGAGACTGAAATCTAACACATAAACACACACTAAACTGAATATCTGGTCTACTTGCAGTTAAGTAAAGAAAAGATCCAATCATACCTCTATAAAGCTTTTAATCTACATATTTACCTTTCTCATCGGCATAAGTTTTGTAGATGGACTCATTGGGTGCTGATGGGCTTTAGTTTCAGCATGTCAAACTTCTTGATCATGTCTTGAATATATCTATCTTGGTTGATAAAAATTCCTTCTTTGCATTGTTTGATTTAGAGGCCAAAAAAGTACTTCAATTCTCTCATCATGCTTATCTTGAATTCTCCCTGCATTTTCTTAGCAAAGTTCTTACAAAGAGATTCATTAATAGCACCAAATATAATGCCATCTACATAAATTTGAACTATGATTAGATCATTTAGGTATCTCTTGATAAATAATGTTGTATCTATGCTACCCCTGACATAGTTTTTCTCTACCAAAAATTTAGAAAGCCTTTCATACCAAGCTCTAGGAGCTTGTTTTAATCCATACAAGGCTTTGTGAAACTTAAAAACATGATCTGGTTTCTTAAAATCTTCAAAACCAGTAGGTTGTTCAACATAAACTTCCTCTTGAATGAGTCTATTAAGGAATGCACTCTTTACATCCCTTTGGTATAGCTTGATGTTCATATGACAAGCAAAGGCAACTAATAACCTTATGGCTTCTATTCTAGCTACCGGAGCAAAGGTTTCTTCATAATCTATCCCTTCTTCTTGATTATATCCCTTTGCTACTAATCTTATTTTGTTTCTAACTACATTTCCTTGTTCATCAACCTTATTTCTAAATACCCATTTAGTGCCAACTATAGGATAATTTGAGGGCTTAGGCACTAGTGACCATACATTACTTCTCTTGAATTGATCCAGCTCCTCTTGCATGGCTAAAATCCAGCTTTTCTCTTTTTCAGCTTCTTCAAAACTTTTAGGTTCAACCTGAGAAATGAATACTGAAAATTCACATGTCTCCCTAGTTCCTTTCCTAGTCTTAACTCCATGAGATATGTCACCTATGATTTGTTCTTGTGGGTGATCTCTCACATATCTCTAGCTTCTAAGTAAGTCACTATGCTGAATTTCTTGTCTGTGCAAGTTTTCTAAAGGAAGAGCTACGAATTCTTCTCTTGATGAGTCTTCTTCATTATTCTTGTTATCATTTAGACTCATTTTTTCTATGTGCTTTTCTAGATTTTCCAAATCTTCATCATCCTCATGAACTCCTTTTTCAACATGGATTGATTCATCAAAAACTATATGGACAGATTCTTCAATATTTAATGTCCTTTTGTTGAAAACTCTATAAGCCTTTGAGTTCATGGCATATTCTAAAAATATTACTTCATCACTCTTGGCATCAAACTTCCCTAATGGTTGTTTTCCATTGTTCAAAACAAAGCATTTGCAGCCAAAGCTCCTAAGGTGAAAAATATTTGGTTTTCTTCCTTTGTACAGTTCATAAGGGGTTTTTGAGATAATTGCTCTAATTGATACCCTATTAAGAATGTAAGTTGCTGTGTTTACAGCTTCTGCCCAAAAGTACTTAAGAAGGTTGTTCTCACAAGGCATAGTTATTGCCATCTCTTTCAATGTTCTATTTTTTCTTTCTACAATTCCATTTTGCTAAAGTGTTCTTAGTGCAGAGAAGTTATATTCTAACCCCTTTTCATTGCAAAACTTTTCAAATTCATCATTCTCAAATTCTCCTCTATGGTCACTCCTAATCCTAACAATAAGTGTACCTTTTTCATTCTTAACTTTCTTACAATAGCCTATGAAGGCTGACAATGCATCATTCTTGTGGGCAAGGAAATAAACCCAAGTAAACCTAGAATAGTCATCCACTATCACTAAGCCATAAGATTTTCCACCTAAACTTGTGGTGCTAATAGGACCAAAGAGATCAATATGCATCATTTCAAGAGGTCTTGATGTTGACACAACGTTCTTAACTTTGAAAGAAGTTCTAACTTGTTTTCCTAATTGACAAACTTCACATATTCTATCATTTTCAAACTTAATGCTAGGTAGTCCAACAACTAGATCTTTCTTAATCAATTTTGACATGGTGTTCAAACTAACATGTCCTAATCTCCTATGCCACAACCAGCTGTCATTTTCAGCATTGGCTACTAAGCACATTTCACTATCCTTTTCTAAATCTTCAAGAAAGATAACATACATGTTTTTCAATCTTTTTCCTATGAAGGTAATCTTGTTAGTTCCTATATCTATTACTTCACATTTGTTGGAATCAAAACAAACCTTGAACCTTTTATCACATAGCTGACTGATGCTTAACAGATTGTGCTTTAAGCTTTTAACAAGCAACACATGACTGATTTGAGTATGAGAGTTCTTACCCACCGTTCTTATCCCTTGAATTCTACCTTTTGAATCATCTTCAAAGGACACGGTGCCTCCCTTTTTCTTGTCTAGTTGAGCAAACATCATTTCATCCTCTGTCATGTGTCGAAAGCAGCCACTATCCATGTACCATAACTGCTTCTTCTTGTGTTGAGCCTTTGAACATGTTTCCTTTAAGTCCAGCTCAATTTATAAAGCAGTTGTTCAGTTTTTCATGATAGGTACCCATACTTTGATGGGTTCTTGAATGTTAGTGGCAATAAAAGAACCTTTTGACACCTAGATTTTTTTGTTTTTCTGCACATTCATATTTCTAGCACAATCATAGGACAAATGACCATATTTTCCACAACAGTAGCATCTAGATGATGCATTATGATAATTTTTCTTACCATATGAATTTTTCTTTAAAGTATCATTGTTTAAACACTTAAGAGTTGTATTTTCATTAAGAGATTTTTGCAAAGCAACAAATTTATTTTCTAACTCTTCTTTTATAGTTTCAAAATCTTTTTTTGAATGCTCCAACTCAATTTGCAAAAAGTTTCTTTGTTCAAAAACAGAGTTGAAATCGAGTTTTATTTTCTTCAAATCTTTTTCAAGTGATACAGCCTTTTTTTTTCAGGTTTTTGTACTTTAAAAACAGGCTTTCAAACTTATCACATAAATTATCATACTCATCCTATAAATCATTCATTGAAATATCACAAATTGATGAGCATACATTTGTTTCATCATCCTTTGCCATTAAGCAAATGTTTGCTCTTTCTTTTGAGCTTTCTTCATCAGATTCTGTGCTTGAATCACTATCTGACCAGGCTGCAGCAACCATTGCCTTTTTTGATTTTTTGTTTTTCTTTAGAGTTTCTTCTTTCAACAATGGACATTCAGACTTGTAGTGCCATGGTTTTTTGCATTCGTAGCAGATCACTTCTTCCTTGTTGCTGCTGTCATTCTTGTTTTTCTTCCATGACGGACCTTGATCTCTTTTAAAGATTTTTCTTACAAATCTACGGTTCTTTCTTCCTATCAGTTTTTTGAATTTTCTTACAACAAGTGCAAGTTCATTATCATCATTGCATGAGAGTTCTTCCAGTTCATCTTCAAGGATGTTGGCTTTAAGTGGAATATTCTTCTTCTTCTCTTTTGCCTCTCTTTTATCCTCCTCTTCTTCTTCCTTGAGCTCCAGCTCATGTGTAAGTAGAGACCCACAAATTTCATCAAGTGTGATGATATTCAAATCTTTAACTTCTCTAATGGCAGTCACCTTTGGCTTCCATGATTTAAGTAGACTTCTAAGAAGTCATTTTACAAGTTCATGCTCGGGGATAGGTTTTCTTAGTTAGTTAAGTTTATTTATAATGTTTGTAAACTTATCAAACATGCTGGTAATGTCCTCACCAAGCTCCATTTTGAACATATCATAGTTGTGGGTCAATAGGGCTATCTTGAACTTCTTAACTTGAAAAGTCCTTTCTGAATTATTCTTAACTTGTCCCATACTTGCTTAGCTATTGTACAGCTTAAGACTTTGTTAAACTCAGTGGGAGTTAAGGCACAATGAAAGGTGTTGATTGTCTTAAAATTGGTCTGTACTTTTTTTGTTTCAGCCTCGGTCCATTCAGACCTTGGCTTAGGCATCAACTCATTTGTAACAACATTTATAGTTGAGGGAATAAAGGGACCATCATGATGACATCCCACATTTCATAATCTATGGCCCTAACGTATATTGACATTTTAGTGCTCTAATAAGAGTAATTAGAGCCATCAAACAGAGGTGGTCTGTTTGTAGATTGTCCTTCAGCTACAACTGATTTTTGTAGAGTCATTTGGATCCTCTCTAAAAGTGTTAGACTTTGTATGCAGAGAGCTAGCTCTGATACCAATTGTTAGTCCCAAATGTGAGTGCTAGAGGGGGGTGAATAACACTATCTGGACACTTTTGGTGGGATTGAGACTTGATCTCAAAACAAAGAAAGTATAACAATGAAAGCAATGGACAAAGTATTTATAGTGGTTCGGTCCAAGACCTATATCCACTACCTTGATTATCCAACCAAGGATTTTCAAACCAAACACTAAAACGATGGAATTCACAAGCTTCCACCAAGCTTTTACAATGGCTTTTCCAAGGCTTAGCCACAACCTTTACACTAGTTTTTCACGGGCTCAACTAAAACCCAATGTGGTTTTTCAAGGCTCAACCACAACCTATCACTAGTTTTTCCTACGCTAAACTAAAACCCCAAGGTGGTTTTTCAAGGCTCAACCATAACCTTTACACTAGTTTTTCACAGGCTAAACTATAACCCAACACCCAACTTTTCAAGGCTAAGTTGGAACCTACAAGCATCCAAGCAAATCTTGCTTGAATCAAACACTTAGAGTGAAACCTTCACTCTAAGAATACAAAGATGAGATGAGAAAGTACCTAATGATCACACAGTTGATCTATGTGGCACAAGTTTAAGTACTGAACACAATTGCTATAGATAGGCATTCGAGTGCAATGAAGAGTGCAAAGGATTTTCAAGTTTTCTACTCTTTTTTGGCTTGAATATGATGAAGTCTTTGTTAATGAAGCCAAAAGTTCATTCCTTGGCATTTGAAGATCTTTTTATACTTGAAGAAGCTTATCTGATGACCGTTGGGACGTTTATAACCATTAGAAACAATTTAGGGAAGGTTCCAGCCGTTATTCTGTCTTGTAGTGGCCTGGTGAGTATTTCAGACAAAGAGCACTTAGTCGACTAAAATTTTTCTATTGGTCGACTAAGTTGGTTCTGTTTCAGACGCAGATTTGGCAGAGAACACTTAGTCGACTAACCCATTTTCTTGGTCGACTAACTCGATTATGTTTCTCACTAAGCTTCAGCCTTCCACTTCTCCATTTTGACCTTTGTTCAACCAATGATCTTCCTTGTCATATCAGGGGACTTCCTTTATAATAATCCTCCTTGTTCTTTATCCAAATCACATATATAAGTGCTCATTAGGAAGATTGATTTATTGTTTCTTTGTAGACATTTCCCCTGCACATTTAGGTAGAAATGTTAGACACAAATAACATGGGAATGTTTTATTATCATCAAAAACTAATGGAGCCAACATTTGTATTTAAGATGATTTTTTTGTTCTTTAAAATGATTTAGTAAGTTTTAGGTTTACACCCTATATTAGATGATTTAATTTGTTTAGGCACAAAATCGATTGTTCAATCAAATTAGGGATGAATAGTAATTAGGTATTTTTTTTGGCATAATATCCAAAAACACTCATAAACTATTCAAAAAAATTCAAATAAGTCTTTATACTTTAATTGCATTCAACTAAGTCCTTATACTTTTATTTTGAGTCAAATAAATCATTATATTTTTATATACAGCACTAACATGACGGGCTAACATATCATAATTGATAATGACATGACATGTTGACATATCATAATTGATGATAACATGATATGCTAATTTGGCATAATAACATGATCATGTGGCATTTTTCACCCTCCACATCAATGCCATGTTAGTGCCATATGAATATAAAATGACAAGTGGTATTGAATACAATAAAAGAATAAAAACTTATTTGAATTTTCTTAAATAGTTTAGGAACTTATTTGAACATTATACCTTTTTTTTTTTGTTTGTTTTAACTCACTAACTCAATCAGTTTATGACATGCGATGGATTAAGAAAGTAAACATACAATTCTTAAGTGGCAAGATTAAATGTTTTTCTCTTGCCATTAAAAAACAAAAAGTTAAAATGTCACGTGGTAGTTACGTAATCAAAATGACATGTCAACTTGCCACAGACAAATGACGTGGAATAACTGTGTCAATAATTAGTAAGAAATCTTTATTTGAATCAAAATAAAAGTTTAGAGGCTTAATTGAACCTAATAAAAAGATAAAGATTTAATTGACTTTTTTAATATAGTTCAATGGTTTATTTGAATATTTAAGTAAAAAAAAAAAAGAGGAGGGAAATAATGCTTTCTGTTTAGTTGGGTTTAATGTTTTGGAGGTTGGGATTTTAGGTAATTGGGGTCTCCATAGCTAAGGAGGAAAAGAAGAAGTACGAAAAAGAAATTGAGGAAGAGGAAGAAGAAAGAAAAAAATGAAAAAGAAGAGGGGTCGCCAACAACGATCCCATTAAGGAGAAGAAAAAAGGCAAAAGAAATGAAGACAATAAAGAAGAGGATAAGAAGAGAGAAAAGAAGAAAATAATAATAATGGATGGGTTAAGAATAGGTTGATCACTAAATATTTTTTTTTTATTTTTTACATATTAGTGTCCTATCAATATCACTTAAACATCATTTGATACGTCAAGCTCACATCAAAGTTTAATAGTAAATTTAAAAAGAGTTATTAATAAGGTTCAAATTACATCAAATAGTATAATACAAGTACTAAATTAAATAAGGTTTTTTTTTATAGAGTGATTAAATTGATCTAAATATTATAATGAAAAGACTTCTTAAATAATTTTATTGAAAATGGTTTGAGTTTATCGGCAATTCATCTGCAGCCCACCAAGCACCTGAAAATGTCTAAATCAGAATTTAGTAAATCAAATCCCAAATGCCACTTGAACCATTGGCGGCCCAAATTCAACTACGGTTACAGCCTTCAAAAGTCCAAAAATCTTATGATTTCGTTAGAAAAAGTGTAAATTCCCCCATATGATCTCCAAAGTTACATTTTTATTCCACTTTGGTTGACTGCATTTCAAAATTTTGTCAATCAATCATGAGCAATATTGCAATTCACGATTCAATAATTATCCAGGTAACACGATCAAGGTAACTCTTCCTTTCTCCATATGTTTCACTTTTGGTATAATATATGAAAAAGCTCATAATCTAGTAAAAAATAATTAAATAAATCTTTATTTTTTTTATTATATTCAATTAAATTTTTATATTTTTATTTTGAATCAAATAAATTTTTTTAATCAGTGATTGATTAATTGTCATTAATTTAAAATATCATTTATCATTTTATATTACATGATATTGACGTGACATGTTATATGATAATTTGATATAATGATATTGTCACGTGGTATATTCACTCTTCATGTCATTGCCACGTTAATACTATGTGGATATAAAATAATAAATGATATTTTGACTAATGACAATTAGTCAAGCATTATTCATAAAATTTTATTTGATTTAAAATAAAGATATAGGAACTTGATTGAATGTAATTAAAAAAAATTTATTTAAATTTTTTTAAATAATTTACGAATTTTTTCAATATTTTTAATGTCTTTTTGGGGGGTGGTTAAATTTTATTAATTCACTCCCAATTCGTCAAGGAATTTTATTGGTTAATTTAATTTACATTTTCAATTAGTGTCATTTCTGAAAATTCAAGACTTTTTTATTGATGCTTTAACCTTTTTTTTTTTTTTGTGCAAAAAGGAATAAAAAAGAGATAAAAAAGAAATAGAAAATCAAATACAAAGTAAAAATTAAGCATACCGGCTGGCATCTCTACCGATCAACTTAACTGATCTTAGATAACATTGGCAGAACATTTAAGAAGAAGCTTAAAATTGAGCCGTATCATATTACTTTGCATAATTAACAACAAAAAACAAAACTTTAAAACTAATCACATGCTATGATTCAACAAACAAATAAAGAGTTTCAAACTTTATTGAAATTCGACATTAGTTTGCTTTTTTTTATCTTTAAAATGATTTAGTAAGTTTTGGGTTTAAACCCTGTATTAGATTATTTAGCTTGTTTAGGCACAAAACCGATTGTTCAATTTAATTAGGGAAGAATAGTAATTAGGTTTTTTTTTTTGGCATAATATCCAAAAACACTCATAAACTATTTAAAAAAAATCAAATAAGTCTTTATACTTTAATTGCATTCAATTAAGTCTTTATACTTTTATTTTGAATCAAATAAATTATTATATTTTTATATACAATGCTGACATGACAAGTTAACATATCATAATTGATAATGATATGACATGTTAACATATCATAATTGATGATAACGTGATATGTTAATTTGACATAATAATATGATCATGTGATATTTTTCACTTTCCACATCAATGTCATATTAATGCCATATGAATAAAAAAATGACAAGTCGCATTGAATACAATAAAAGAATAAAAACTTATTTGAATTTTCTTAAATGATTTAGAAATTTATTTGAACATTGTACTTTTTTTTTTGTTTTAACTCACTAACTCAATCAGTTTATCACACGCGATGGATTAAGAAAGTAAACATACAATTCTTAAGTGGCAAGTTTAAATGTTTTTCTCTTGCCATTAAAAAAAAAAGTTAAAATGTCACGCGGTAGTTACGTCATCAAAATGGCATGTCAACTTGCCACAAGACAAATGGCGTGGTATAACCGTGTCAATAATTAGTGAGAAATCTTGATTTGATTCAAAATAAAAGTTTAGAGACTTAATTGAACTTAATAAAAAGATAAGAATTTAATTGACTTTTGTAATATAGTTCAATGGTTTATTTGAATATTTAAGTAAAAAAAAGAAAACAAAAAGAAGAGGGAAATAAGGCTTTCTGTTTAGTTGGGTTTAATGTTTTGGAGGTTGGGATTTTGGGTAATTGGGGTCTCCATAGCCCAGGAGGAATACAAACTCACATTGTTCTGCCAATGATATCTAAGAATGGTGGGCTCGAGCTCTAGTTCAAGGAATAAATCAGATGCTACCAATGCTGCAAGTAGAAATGGGAAAAACAAAAAGCCGAGTGAAAAGAAAAATAGCAGAATCCACTAAAGTTTTGGTCGCCTGCCATTGGAATTTATGCCCAAACCACTATATTTGCTTCTTTGGTTGTATTTCCTACCCTATCTCATCTTCTATACTTGGCTTGGTTAAATGGTTAAGAGACATTAAACTTGACTCAAACATTTATCTTTCATCTTCCCGACTTGGGTTTTATAACTCTGTTTACTTTATGACCACATACCATTAAACCTTGCAACCGAGGGAAACAAGCAATAGCTATGCCGTTAACATAGAGCAAGTTGAGCACAAAGCAATCAGAATGCAGAAAGTAGAGACAAAACAGGAAAAATGTACTTTTATAAACCGCAAACCATGTACCACCAGATTGTTTATTTGCTCTGCACAAAATGTAAGTCATGGTAACTGAAAGACAGCACAATAGACAGAACTTTCAAAATAAAGAAGCTAGTGCCCTTCATCCACGGGTCAATCCAGCCGTTCCCTAAGCATCCATGCGAATCATGCATCTCAGACCCTCGCCCCGGAGCATGTATTCAAATGCCTTGTTGATCTCAGAGAAAGGGACAGAGTGAGTGATAAATTTATCCAGTTCGAGTTCCTGCAACATCAAGAGATGGCAACGTTATTTTTTGTGGGAAATAGGAGAAAAAGATAGACATTCAAGTAAGAAAATGTACCAGAAAGAATTTTTTAAACAGGAATACAAACTCACATCGTTCATATATTTTTCAACAACGCCTGGAATATGAGACCGAGGCTTGTAGTTGCCAAAGAAAGTACCCTTGAGAGTCCTCTCATTCAGTAGATTCATGGGATGAGTTTTGAATGCATCATCTTTGTTTGGCACACCGACAAGCACAGCGACACCCCAACCCTGAAAATAACAGATTTCAGCTAATAAAGACTGTTAAAAGATATAATCTCCATTTATGAAGAGAAGGTTGGGAAGCAAATTACATCGTGAACACATTCAAATGCAGAAATCATGGCCTGGATGCTCCCAGTACATTCGACACTGCGATCAACTCCTCCTCCAGTCATCTCAGCAATTACCTAATTATTAGATGCAATATGTTAATCTCTGAAGAACAAAAGTCGCTAGTTCATTGTAGCATCAATACTTCCATAAGCAACTAGCCAATTGCCATAAGGATGTCCTTCACAAATCAGAATACTAACAAGTCAATTATATAATGCAGGTTTTATGTCAGGTGATCCCAGTAATTATGTAGTCATGTCAGAATCCCAAGATGATATTTTGAGCTTTAGGATCAGAAATGTTAACACCATTTGAAACTAAAAGAATTGTATACAGAAAAGAAATTTTCCAAGCTGGAACCAACCTCTTGAACAGGTTTGCTGTGATCTTTTGGATTCACAAACTCTGTAACACCAAACTTCTTAGCTGCCAGCAGGAATAAGAAGAAACATGGTCAATTTGTAACTTTTGCTTAACCAGGAAAATAACAAATCTTTGAATGCATTTATGTAAATACAACTACGGTAATGCTACCTTCTTCAAATCTGTTGGGATTCAAATCAACACCAATGATCCTAGAAGCACCACAAACTCTTGCTCCTTCTGCAGCCTAAAAATTTCACCAAAGAAGAATAAGGATAAACCAGTCCAACAGTTTTCTAGTTGCCAGAAAAAATACATAAAAGGCAACAAAAATAACTCACAGCTAGGCCAACAGCACCCAGTCCAAAAACTGCAACAGACTGACCCCTTTTGGGTTTAGCAACATTCACAGTGGCGCCAAAACCTACAAGCACAGAAATGAAATTAGTTAAACAAGAAATTTCTCAGTGTCATTAATATCATATATCCAGAAAAAAAGTTGAAAAAATCTAGAGTTGTCCCTAAGTCCCAAACCTGTGGATATTCCGCAGCTTAAAACACACACTTTATCAAGTGGAGCAGATGGATTAATCTTGGCAACCTGGCCAACATGGACAACAGTGTATTCGCTAAAAGTCGAGGTGCCAAGAAAGTGGTAGATAGGCTTCCCATTGATGGAAAATCTAGATTTTCCATCATGAATCATTGTACCCCTATCGGTGTTGATTCTAAGGAGATCACACATGTTACTTTCTTCTGACAAGCAGTGGCGACACTCCTTGCATTCTCCAGTAAAGATGGGGAGAACATGATCACCTGGTTGGAGATCAGTCACACCCTCACCAACACTCTCCACAATCCTAAGGACCAGCAAGTTCAAAGAAAATAATTAATACATGAGAATTTGGTTAATAAATAGCAAAAGAAAATTATGGGCATATGCATATGAATGTTATTTCAGAAAATTATGAGTGCTTTTTTGATTATGAATGTTTCTTTAATGCAAATTTCAAGGTCATATATGTCTACACTCTAGAATCTTGAAACTACATTAAGCATGTAGCCATCTACATACCCTCCAGCTTCATGACCAAGAATGCGAGGAAACAGAGGATCTTGTCCCTGCGAAAAGAGAAAAATATTGTCAATGATAATGTGGAGAATGAAATTAGAGATTCATCTCTAAGAAATGCGTAGTCTCAGAGGAAGAAATCAAAAGAAACAATGAATCAGGAAAAACCATCCTTTTCTAAAATTCAGCAGTGGTCAAAGCCAATGAAGAGGAAAAGAAATTTGGCTAGACATCAACACAAGACCAACATTTTTTAAATAATCAGGGATGTTACAGATTTGCAGATCATTCAATTACATATTGCTTTGTCAAAAATTTTCAGATGAAAATTCTTTTTCCTAACAAAAGCTAACAAGTTTTACTTTTCAGCAATTAGATATATAGGACCAATCGCCAAAAACAAGTAGAAACCAAAGGAGGAGTGTAACCTTAGCATCCCAGAAGTAGACATCGGTGTGACATAAAGAAGTGAAGAGTATCTTAATACGGACTTCATCCTTCTGTGGTGGTGCCACTTCCACATATTCTATCGACAGTGGCTTCCCTGACTCCCATGCCACGGCAGCTACAATTAGACCACATCGGCCGAATTAGCAGAATAATCCCCAAACAATCAATCAATCAGGAACTAAATATAAGAGCTATACTGAACACAGATCATAGTACAAGACTCAAAGAAGAATTCTCACCAAACTAGTAACATAACGCTCAATATAAGTACATACAAATACTATATCGTAGCGTTGTTTATACACAAAAGGATTTCTTTATCTTAGATTGTCTTTTCATCCCTTCAACGGAATCATAACCTCATAAATAACCAGAAAGTCGCAAGTATTTTTCTTTAGATGATATAATTATTAAGAGTCATAAGAATAACCAGGAAAAGCCAAAAATTTCAAGTGAAAATACAGGGTAAGGCAGCAGACAGGGAGGGTAAGAAAAGATATTAAATTCATAAAAATATATGAACTGAAACTTTTGAGTTAATCAAGGACCAAGCCATGCAAAAACAAGAAACAAACATCCTCACTCATTCCCTCAACTGATACGAATTAAAATAAGAAAAGAAAACGTAGTAACCGGACTGAGACAGCTTGGAATCTAAAAATAAGCCATAAATACTTCAAAAACAAAATGACAAAAAAAAAGTTTTAATATCGGAAGCATCAGAACCACAAAACCAACAGAACAAATGCCAGACCGAACCCCAGAAGATTAACAAAAACAAAAGCAACCCAACAAAGAACATTGATCATATAACAAGAAACAACTGTATTAGTATCAGACAGACAACTGATCACCTTTGCAACGGATGACCTGACCAGCAGTAGTCATGGCTGCTTTCCTTTGATGATCGCTTATGACAAAACTAGAGATTTTCTTTAGCAGATCGCTTAATCTCTTTTATAGTACTTTTTTTTTCTGTAGTAGGATGAGAAACACTTTAACTAGCTCTATATTTATAGGAAAAAAAAAAGGGTGAACTGTTGTTGTAGAAGAAATTGAATGTACGAGAATACCCATTTGAGTTCAAATCAATAGAATTGGCAAACCATACAAAAAATTTGTCAAAGTTGTCATTTTATAGGAAATCCTGTGTCTGGTTTTTGTGGGAGCGGTGTCAGGGTTCTGGTTTTGGCCGCTGTGTAGCATTCTTTTGGCGTTACCATGGGCGCCTCTGGGAACAGCCACGTAGCCTTTGAATTTTTTTTTTTTTTTTGAGTAAACGTAGCCTTGGATTTGATTATTGTTGTTCTTTACTCCTTTTTGGGCAAGAACATGTCAAACGTGGGGTTCAATTTGTGCTTTTAATGCAAGCTATACGACGTGCCATTCTAATTCCTTGTTCCTACCGGTTTCATACTTCCGTTGATCCACTTTTAAGCTCATTGTTTTCTTTCTTTCCCTTTCTTTTGGGTTACTTTTTTTATCAAATGAAGCCAAGATTTTCATTGTTTAGCTTAAAAGTAGCATCTAAGTTGTAAATTAATAATTTATTTCTTATAGTGATTACTATAAATTGATTGAGCAAGCATATTTTTCCCAATAAACTACTTTGTATGATATCTCATTTTCATTTCAAATCATGAACGTAATTATTAAAATTTATATAAAAATTTTAGTTAACAAATATTAATAATTTAAATTTTTAAAAATTACGTGAATTTAATTTTAAAAATTATTGAACTAGTAGTTAATTTGGTTTTTTATATTTAATAGAACTATGGTGGTTTTGCATATTTTCCTATGGCCCACCTAAGAGCCAATGTGGTGCCAAAAAGTAACCAAGAAAGAAAAGAAAAAAAAGCAAGAGATGACATAGCATAATTTTCAAATTAATAGAGTATGATGTACTTATTTGAATTTAAATTAATGCACTGTTTTTCTTTTTGAATATCAAAGATAAGCACAGTAATTAAGTAACATGGAATTGACCTTTTCGGTGCATTTTGCATCTATTTCCTACATTATTTGGTTTATTTAAAGTAGAATAATAGAATTAAAATATAATATAGAATGTAAAAAAAAAAAAAAAAAAAAACACGTACTACGAGCTTCACTTGAATGAATATATGCATTTCAGTCCTTCATTATATAGTATGTATATGATAAAATTCTAACGAGAAAAGGGGATTCAAAAACTTTTACCCTAAACCCTTTTAAAGAGGAATAACAATTATCGTTGATTTAATCAGAGACAAAATATGAGTTAATTTTCATAGCACTTTTGGTTTTCCTATCAGTTAAAACCTAGTCGGTGCAATGGGTTACTGTTCAGTTATGCTAGTACAATGGGTTCTTCTTTGTTCCTACAATGGAAAAAAATCAAAAGGCTAAAAGGCCCAATAGAGTTACAGGGAAGACATTTTTCTTATCTTGTATATAAACTTTAAGAAATAGTAGTTCATTCCCATTTCATAACTTATGTATATATGTAAAGGGAAAGAAATAAAGAAGAGAAATTTGAGTAATTAAATCCAAATGTTGAAGCACAAGAAGAGGAGGTAATAGATGGAAGAAAGTCACATACTTAGCACTTTGGCATTGTAGTAGAAACTAAGCCTATGGAAAGTCTTGCTCTAATATTAAGCATTATATTCCCAGAACATGGAAATATTTTGTTGACACCCAAAACTGTAGCAGGGACAGGAAGCGCAACCATGTATCCTCTCTTCTACATTTTAGGTCCTGCATCTTTCTCGTCATCAATTCTATCTTCTCTCTCCTTTCCCTAAACCACAAATAATTTTCATTCCAATTCTCCACTCTTTATATATTTGTTTTGTCTTTAATTAACATTTGGGGCGGTACTGAATAGGAATAGCCCTTTAAATTTGAATACAAAATTTTAGGTAGAATTAAGTGTCACAAATCTCATATTAATGACAAATTTGATTAATCTAGAGCTTATAATTAATTACTTTCATCCATTTAATACGCTTATCTTTTAAGAATATAACTTCGTGGGAAGTGATATTAAAACTTAACTTTTCACTTACTTGAGACTCCCATGAGATATACTAAGATCAAAATTGGTGTGTTGCATAGTTGGACAGATTAAAATGTAACAAGTGTTTTGAACTTATGGTGACATTTGGCATTTTGTTGGGAATATGATCGTTGGAATGTGATTGCTGGAAATGTAATCACTAAAAAGATAACTTTGTTGCATTTAGTCTAACATGGGAAAGTGATAATTATAGAAAATGTGATTGCTAAGGGGATTATATTATAGTATTTTGTTTAGAAGCATTTTCTAAGAAAGTAGTATAAATTTATAAAATTATCTTTATATATGAAAATATAAAATTGAATACTTACATTCTTTTTAATATAAATTTTTAAGTTTACATTTCTTTTATAAAAATTGATTAAAGTAAAAAGAATATAAAATTATTTTTTAAAATGATGAATAAAAATATAAGAAAAAAATGAAAATACCAAATAAAAAAAAAGTTATGAAGCGAGTTGTTGTTGGGTTTTTTCTTTTTATTGATTTACTTCGTTTTGCTCCTTTCAAAGCCAAAATAACCAATAAGCTATGGCCTTACCAAGTAAAAAGATTAGATCCTCTTTCCAAGCTCACCATAAAGTGCTTTGAGCTAGAAAGAGAAGAATAAAGATGAGGTTGACATTTACAAAGCTTTTTAGCGAACTTTTTGCCAAGAAGGAAATGCCTATTTTAATGGTAAGTCTTGATGTTGTTGGCAAAACCACTATTTTGTACAAGCTCAAGTTAGGTGACAAAAAAAAAAACTATGACTATTGATATGAAAATCATTTTTGGAAAAAAAAAAATAGAAATGGTCAAATTATGGTGAAGACAATTTTGGGAAAAAATTATAACTTTACCTTCACGAAGGGAAAGTAACTTTCCCTATGTGAGAGAAGGGAATGATATTCCCTTTGTTCCTTGCAATTACTTTACAATGAGAAGACTTCTTCATCTCTTTTTAAGAAAACAAACATTGTAAGCACATTATAACTAATTAAAATATAAGGAATCTTTCTTACTTAAACCATACTAAACGGCTCTTTTTCTACCTAATAAGAGGATCGGGTCAAAACTTTAAATCAAAAGAGTCAATTTCTTTTTTCCTTGAAAAGGAAGAGTCACTTTTATTAAGAAAATATAGTAAACATTAAAACATAGGAAAAAAAAACCAACTATGTAAAGAACACAGAACTTAAAAGCCTTAACCTTAGGTCGAAGAGGGGATCTATAACTAAAACCAAGCAAAAGGTCTGTCTTTTACTCAGCTCAACTTTGCAAATCCATTAGCAAGAAAAATTGCATACTATTATCAAATTATTTGTTAATTCTTTTTTAAAGTAAATAAGCTACTATAACAACAATTTTGTGAACAAAAAAAAAATTCATGTTTTCATTATACATATTAAATATTGCTATAAATGAAACTCAAAAGATTGAAGAAAAATATATGAAAATCATTTTTGGAAAAAAAAAATAGAAATGGTCAAATTATGGTGAAGACAATTTTGGGAAAAAATTATAACTTTACCTTCACGAAGGGAAAGTAACTTTCCCTATGTGAGAGAAGGGAATGATATTCCCTTTGTTCCTTGCAATTACTTTACAATGAGAAGACTTCTTCATCTCTTTTTAAGAAAACAAACATTGTAAGCACATTATAACTAATTAAAATATAAGGAATCTTTCTTACTTAAACCATACTAAACGGCTCTTTTTCTACCTAATAAGAGGATCGGGTCAAAACTTTAAATCAAAAGAGTCAATTTCTTTTTTCCTTGAAAAGGAAGAGTCACTTTTATTAAGAAAATATAGTAAACATTAAAACATAGGAAAAAAAAACCAACTATGTAAAGAACACAGAACTTAAAAGCCTTAACCTTAGGTCGAAGAGGGGATCTATAACTAAAACCAAGCAAAAGGTCTGTCTTTTACTCAGCTCAACTTTGCAAATCCATTAGCAAGAAAAATTGCATACTATTATCAAATTATTTGTTAATTCTTTTTTAAAGTAAATAAGCTACTATAACAACAATTTTGTGAACAAAAAAAAATTCATGTTTTCATTATACATATTAAATATTGCTATAAATGAAACTCAAAAGATTGAAGAAAAATATATGAAAATCATTTTTGGAAAAAAAAAATAGAAATGGTCAAATTATGGTGAAGACAATTTTGGGAAAAAATTATAACTTTACCTTCACGAAGGGAAAGTAACTTTCCCTATGTGAGAGAAGGGAATGATATTCCCTTTGTTCCTTGCAATTACTTTACAATGAGAAGACTTCTTCATCTCTTTTTAAGAAAACAAACATTGTAAGCACATTATAACTAATTAAAATATAAGGAATCTTTCTTACTTAAACCATACTAAACGGCTCTTTTTCTACCTAATAAGAGGATCGGGTCAAAACTTTAAATCAAAAGAGTCAATTTCTTTTTTCCTTGAAAAGGAAGAGTCACTTTTATTAAGAAAATATAGTAAACATTAAAACATAGGAAAAAAAAACCAACTATGTAAAGAACACAGAACTTAAAAGCCTTAACCTTAGGTCGAAGAGGGGATCTATAACTAAAACCAAGCAAAAGGCCTGTCTTTTACTCAGCTCAACTTTGCAAATCCATTAGCAAGAAAAATTGCATACTATTATCAAATTATTTGTTAATTCTTTTTTAAAGTAAATAACCTACTATAACAACAATTTTGTGAACAAAAAAAAAATTCATGTTTTCATTATACATATTAAATATTGCTATAAATGAAACTCAAAAGATTGAAGAAAAATATATGAAAATCATTTTTGGAAAAAAAAAATAGAAATGGTCAAATTATGGTGAAGACAATTTTGGGAAAAAATTATAACTTTACCTTCACGAAGGGAAAGTAACTTTCCCTATGTGAGAGAAGGGAATGATATTCCCTTTGTTCCTTGCAATTACTTTACAATGAGAAGACTTCTTCGTCTCTTTTTAAGAAAACAAACATTGTAAGCACATTATAACTAATTAAAATATAAGGAATCTTTCTTACTTAAACCATACTAAACGGCTCTTTTTCTACCTAATAAGAGGATCGGGTCAAAACTTTAAATCAAAAGAGTCAATTTCTTTTTTCCTTGAAAAGGAAGAGTCACTTTTATTAAGAAAATATAGTAAACATTAAAACATAGGAAAAAAAAACCAACTATGTAAAGAACACAGAACTTAAAAGCCTTAACCTTAGGTCGAAGAGGGGATCTATAACTAAAACCAAGCAAAAGGTCTGTCTTTTACTCAGCTCAACTTTGCAAATCCATTAGCAAGAAAAATTGCATACTATTATCAAATTATTTGTTAATTCTTTTTTAAAGTAAATAAGCTACTATAACAACAATTTTGTGAACAAAAAAAAATTCATGTTTTCATTATACATATTAAATATTGCTATAAATGAAACTCAAAAGATTGAAGAAAAATATATGAAAATCATTTTTGGAAAAAAAAAATAGAAATGGTCAAATTATGGTGAAGACAATTTTGGGAAAAAATTATAACTTTACCTTCACGAAGGGAAAGTAACTTTCCCTATGTGAGAGAAGGGAATGATATTCCCTTTGTTCCTTGCAATTACTTTACAATGAGAAGACTTCTTCATCTCTTTTTAAGAAAACAAACATTGTAAGCACATTATAACTAATTAAAATATAAGGAATCTTTCTTACTTAAACCATACTAAACGGCTCTTTTTCTACCTAATAAGAGGATCGGGTCAAAACTTTAAATCAAAAGAGTCAATTTCTTTTTTCCTTGAAAAGGAAGAGTCACTTTTATTAAGAAAATATAGTAAACATTAAAACATAGGAAAAAAAAACCAACTATGTAAAGAACACAGAACTTAAAAGCCTTAACCTTAGGTCGAAGAGGGGATCTATAACTAAAACCAAGCAAAAGGCCTGTCTTTTACTCAGCTCAACTTTGCAAATCCATTAGCAAGAAAAATTGCATACTATTATCAAATTATTTGTTAATTCTTTTTTAAAGTAAATAAGCTACTATAACAACAATTTTGTGAACAAAAAAAAAATTCATGTTTTCATTATACATATTAAATATTGCTATAAATGAAACTCAAAAGATTGAAGAAAAATATATGAAAATCATTTTTGGAAAAAAAAAATAGAAATGGTCAAATTATGGTGAAGACAATTTTGGGAAAAAATTATAACTTTACCTTCACGAAGGGAAAGTAACTTTCCCTATGTGAGAGAAGGGAGTGATATTCCCTTTGTTCCTTGCAATTACTTTACAATGAGAAGACTTCTTCGTCTCTTTTTAAGAAAACAAACATTGTAAGCACATTATAACTAATTAAAATATAAGGAATCTTTCTTACTTAAACCATACTAAACGGCTCTTTTTCTACCTAATAAGAGGATCGGGTCAAAACTTTAAATCAAAAGAGTCAATTTCTTTTTTCCTTGAAAAGGAAGAGTCACTTTTATTAAGAAAATATAGTAAACATTAAAACATAGGAAAAAAAAACCAACTATGTAAAGAACACAGAACTTAAAAGCCTTAACCTTAGGTCGAAGAGGGGATCTATAACTAAAACCAAGCAAAAGGTCTGTCTTTTACTCAGCTCAACTTTGCAAATCCATTAGCAAGAAAAATTGCATACTATTATCAAATTATTTGTTAATTCTTTTTTAAAGTAAATAAGCTACTATAACAACAATTTTGTGAACAAAAAAAAATTCATGTTTTCATTATACATATTAAATATTGCTATAAATGAAACTCAAAAGATTGAAGAAAAATATATGAAAATCATTTTTGGAAAAAAAAAATAGAAATGGTCAAATTATGGTGAAGACAATTTTGGGAAAAAATTATAACTTTACCTTCACGAAGGGAAAGTAACTTTCCCTATGTGAGAGAAGGGAATGATATTCCCTTTGTTCCTTGCAATTACTTTACAATGAGAAGACTTCTTCATCTCTTTTTAAGAAAACAAACATTGTAAGCACATTATAACTAATTAAAATATAAGGAATCTTTCTTACTTAAACCATACTAAACGGCTCTTTTTCTACCTAATAAGAGGATCGGGTCAAAACTTTAAATCAAAAGAGTCAATTTCTTTTTTCCTTGAAAAGGAAGAGTCACTTTTATTAAGAAAATATAGTAAACATTAAAACATAGGAAAAAAAAACCAACTATGTAAAGAACACAGAACTTAAAAGCCTTAACCTTAGGTCGAAGAGGGGATCTATAACTAAAACCAAGCAAAAGGTCTGTCTTTTACTCAGCTCAACTTTGCAAATCCATTAGCAAGAAAAATTGCATACTATTATCAAATTATTTGTTAATTCTTTTTTAAAGTAAATAAGCTACTATAACAACAATTTTGTGAACAAAAAAAAATTCATGTTTTCATTATACATATTAAATATTGCTATAAATGAAACTCAAAAGATTGAAGAAAAATATATGAAAATCATTTTTGGAAAAAAAAAATAGAAATGGTCAAATTATGGTGAAGACAATTTTGGGAAAAAATTATAACTTTACCTTCACGAAGGGAAAGTAACTTTCCCTATGTGAGAGAAGGGAATGATATTCCCTTTGTTCCTTGCAATTACTTTACAATGAGAAGACTTCTTCATCTCTTTTTAAGAAAACAAACATTGTAAGCACATTATAACTAATTAAAATATAAGGAATCTTTCTTACTTAAACCATACTAAACGGCTCTTTTTCTACCTAATAAGAGGATCGGGTCAAAACTTTAAATCAAAAGAGTCAATTTCTTTTTTCCTTGAAAAGGAAGAGTCACTTTTATTAAGAAAATATAGTAAACATTAAAACATAGGAAAAAAAAACCAACTATGTAAAGAACACAGAACTTAAAAGCCTTAACCTTAGGTCGAAGAGGGGATCTATAACTAAAACCAAGCAAAAGGTCTGTCTTTTACTCAGCTCAACTTTGCAAATCCATTAGCAAGAAAAATTGCATACTATTATCAAATTATTTGTTAATTCTTTTTTAAAGTAAATAAGCTACTATAACAACAATTTTGTGAACAAAAAAAAATTCATGTTTTCATTATACATATTAAATATTGCTATAAATGAAACTCAAAAGATTGAAGAAAAATATATGAAAATCATTTTTGGAAAAAAAAAATAGAAATGGTCAAATTATGGTGAAGACAATTTTGGGAAAAAATTATAACTTTACCTTCACGAAGGGAAAGTAACTTTCCCTATGTGAGAGAAGGGAATGATATTCCCTTTGTTCCTTGCAATTACTTTACAATGAGAAGACTTCTTCATCTCTTTTTAAGAAAACAAACATTGTAAGCACATTATAACTAATTAAAATATAAGGAATCTTTCTTACTTAAACCATACTAAACGGCTCTTTTTCTACCTAATAAGAGGATCGAGTCAAAACTTTAAATCAAAAGAGTCAATTTCTTTTTTCCTTGAAAAGGAAGAGTCACTTTTATTAAGAAAATATAGTAAACATTAAAACATAGGAAAAAAAAACCAACTATGTAAAGAACACAGAACTTAAAAGCCTTAACCTTAGGTCGAATAGGGGATCTATAACTAAAACCAAGCAAAAGGTCTGTCTTTTACTCAGCTCAACTTTGCAAATCCATTAGCAAGAAAAATTGCATACTATTATCAAATTATTTGTTAATTCTTTTTTAAAGTAAATAAGCTACTATAACAACAATTTTGTGAACAAAAAAAATTCATGTTTTCATTATGCATATTAAATATTGCTATAAATGAAACTCAAAAGATTGAAGAAAAATATCAACTACTGAAAAATTTGAATATTCTTGCTTGAATCCTTATTGATAAAGCACGTAGTGCTTAAATACAAGTTGTAGTGTTAATACAACCTGTAAGGAAATATTTACAAGGAATTCTTATCCAAAGTAAGGCATTAGTTATACCACAAACTAAGGGTTTAGAAATTTGTCAATGGTTATAGCCAAATTAGTTAATGATTATAGCCTACAATCAAGAAGAATAAGATCATGGAGTCAAATTTCCTTCATTACTCTCTTTCAAGTTAGAGCATGTGGATTAGTAATGCCCAACTTGACCAACAAATCATGAAGTCGATTTCATCCAAGCGCCTTGGTGAAAACGTTTGCCAGTTGAAATTTTGTTGAAATTGATCTTGAAACAAGAATCTTTGATTGGATGTGTTGTCTGATAAAGTGACAATCTATTTCAATATGCTCGGTGCGTTCATGAAAAATCGAATTTACTCAATATGAATAGTTGCCTGATTATCACAAAATAGTGAAACTAGTGTTGATGAGAAATATGCAAATATGCCAGTAACTAAATAAGCCATACAATCTCACTTCCAATAGTGGCCATGGCTCTATGTTCTACTTTAACAGATGATCAAGAAACTACTAATTGTTTCTTGGATCGCCACGAAATGGGTGATGAACCAATGAAAATAATATATCTAATAGCTAATCTCCGTGTTGTTGGACAACCTGCCCAATTTGCATCACAGTAAACTCGAAGTGTCAATTGGTTATGACTAGGAAGTAGTAAAACCTAGTGCTCCTTTCAAGTATTGTAGTACACGTAATGCTGCATTGAAATGCATCTAATGCAGACAATGCAAAAACGAGCTTAACATATGGACAACAAAGCTGATGTTAGGTCATATATTGGTGAGATATAACAATCTACCTATCAACCTCTTGTATTGCCCTATATCTTAACAAAATGGGCCTACATCAGGATCTAACTTGATCTGTTGGTCCATGGGTGATGCCATGGGTTTGCATTCAGTAAGTCTATTATCCGCTAATATGTCAAGCATGTATTTCCTTTAGCTTAAGACAATGCTAGATGGTGATCGTGCTACCTCAATTCCCAAAATATTTTAACTTGCCCAAGTCTTTGATGAAATTTATTGATTCAAGTGAGTTTTGAGGTGACAATATTTTTAATGTGTGTCATTCCTTGTCATTATGATGTCATCAACATATATTAACTATAACAAATGATTCTTTGGCAGAATATGTAAACAGAGAATGGTCGGCATGAGATTGTGTGAAACCAACAACCAGTAAAGAATTAATGAACTTTTGATACCAATTTTGCGACGCTTGATGAAGTCCATAAAAAGATTTCTTAAGACGGCATACTCAGTGCTCTCTCTTTCTGGCAAAACCTTGAAGTATCTTCATATAGACTTCTTCTTTCAAGTCCCTATGTAAAAATGCATTATTAACATCCAACTAGTGCAACTACCAATGACGTACTGAAGCAATTGCTAGAAAATAGCACACAGTGACTAATTTTGCAACAATGGCAAAAGTTTCATAAAAGTCAACCTTTTCAATTTGAGTATATC
The DNA here is from genome assembly GCA_036013995.1 of Theobroma grandiflorum. Lineage (NCBI taxonomy): Eukaryota > Viridiplantae > Streptophyta > Magnoliopsida > Malvales > Malvaceae > Theobroma > Theobroma grandiflorum. Next base: position 17,170,699 of record CP142126.1, read on the forward strand.
CTTTAGCAACTAATTGTGCTTTATAATGATCCACTGATCCATCTGGGTTGTATTTGGTTTTGTATACCCATTTGGAATTTATGGCTTGCTTTCTTGGAGGCAAAGATGTGAGAATCCAAATGTCATTTGCTTCTAATACTGATATCTCTTTGGTCATAACATCACACTAGTGTTGCAATTTTACTAGCTGAAAAAAATGCTTTAGGCTTATCAATAATAGACATAGCAGCTACGAACACACTGTGAACTCTATAAAATTTGAAATAAGAGATATTGTGTGATAAAAGATATACCGTAGAGTTGGCTGAAATAAGTGTGGAGTGTGAAACAAGAGCAATCGAGGGGGGCAAAGTATAATTGTAACCAAAGATAGTTTTTGAAAATTGTCGTTGTTGCTTGGTAAGAAGTACATTGTGCTATTCTTCAATCTCAATTCTTGGTTCAATTAAAAGAGGATATTCTGTAGGTTGGTCGTCTTCTTCACCTGAAGATGTTGACTTTTCTTATGCATGTATCAAAGCAATATCCGTATTCTACACTAGCCCAAACTCTTGTACTTGTTGTGTATAGACTTGTGGTTCCTACAATGTAGTACCTTTCAATCTTAGATGTCCATGTGGCTTATCAAATGGATTAGGAGAACTGATTTGTACGTTCTGGTGTGCCTCTTTTGCTTTTACATAATTGATTTCCTTCCTCGTCTTGGCAAAGGGAAAATTTTTTTCCCAAAATTGCTCATCTCGAGAGACATATATCTTTTTCCTTTCAAAGTCATATATGTGATAGCCTTTTTGTCTTGAAAGGTACCCAACAAAGACACTTGGTCTGCTACGATAAGAACACTTATCTCGTGGTTTGTTGATGTGCCCATAACAAAGACATCCAAAAGTTCTAAGATGATCATATGATGGAGATTTACTAAACAATTTTTCCTATGGAATCTAGTTTTTTATGACTAAGAGTGGCATGCGATTGATTAGATAGGTTGTTGTGAGTACACATTCACCCAAAAATGTGATTGGGAGATTGGCTTGAAATCAAAATGCACATGCAACTTTTAAAAAATGGTGATGCTTCTGCTCTATCACTCCATTTTGTTAAGATGTGTTTGTGTAGCTAGTTTGTCTCTCCATCCCATACTCAAAATAATGATTCTCCAAATCCTTATGATCGAATTCCAAGTTGTTATCTGTTTGCAATATTGTGACTTGTGCATTAAATTGTGTCTTGACGTATTGGAAGAAATAACGTAAAAGATCCCTTTTTTTTCTAATTTCTGTTTCTTAAAAAAAATCCATGTTGCTCGATTGCAACCATTAACAATTGAGAGAAAATATTACGATCCTAAAAAAGATACAATGTGATAAGGGCTATAAATATCATAGAAAATTAAATCAAAAGCGTGCAAACTTTTATTCTTATGATTTGGGAAAGGTAATCTAGTTTGTTTTGCACCTCAACAAGCATCACAGAGAAAATTGTCTTTCCAAGTAACAACCAAGTTTGGAATCATTGAAAAGCAATTCAAAGGAATATGTTCTAATCAATGATGCCATAGAGTTACAATATCTTTTCTCTTAGTCAAAAAGGCTTTGCCTGCCCTTGTTGGCTCTAAATAATACAATTTGTTTTACACTTTACCCACTCTAATCGACTTCTTCAAGAGTAAGTCTTGTATTACACAAAAATCAAATCGAAAGATCAAAAGGCAATTTAAGTCACAATTATTTTGCTCATAGACAATAAATTAAAACAAAAACTAAGAATGCTAAGAACTTGTTTCAAAATTAAATTTGTCCAAGATTCACTCGACCCAAGGCATGTACTGGTACAATATTACCATTTGAAATTTAAACGGATGATATTTTAGGATTTTTAACCATATCTGATAGGCTATTGACTTGATGAGTACTATGGTCTGTGGCCCTAATATCAATTACCCATGAGTCATCCCCATTTTCAAGAGAATTATCGAAAAAGTTACATTAGAAACCATATTTGCTATTAGCCCAATAACATAGTTGGGTTGATTAAACTGCAAGCTCAAGAGGCTTATTAGTTGTTGCACTTGAGCTTGGGTTAGCCCATGAATGGGTGAAGGAGTTGCCAACTCGTCAATATGAGCCAAATTTGGCTCTGTTGCAATTTATAAAGGCACGAGTTTATGCCTTAACACCTTCGAACAGAGTTCTTATCGTTCAATCACCATATGATTGGCCTTGTTCTCCTTTGGGCTTTGATCTTCGTTGCCAATCCAGTGGGTAACCCATGATTTTGAAGCACGATTTTTGGGTATGACCCATTATATCACAATAAAAGCATCAGGAGCGTGGCCCTTCTACCCCGAGTTGTCGATCGTTGCATCGATCAGTCCATTAGTCAAAGCCATTTTGTCTTATTCCACTGACTGTTTGGTTCTTGGTCATTAAGGTTGTTGTTTCCGGCATCTCAACTTGAGCTGTTGCAATGGCACCTTACTTTTCCTCTTGTGCCACAATCGTGTAAGCACTCTTGATGCTTGGTAGAGGTTCAACGTTGAGGATTTGAGAATGCATGGTCTTGTAGCTGTCATTGAAGCCCATCAGAAAGTTGAATAGCTTCTCTTGCTCATGCATTTTTTGCCTTTGTTTGGCTACACTACAAGTACACTTTCCACAACTACAGACTAATAAGGGTCGAAAGGTTCGGATTTCACTCCATAACGATTTTAATTTTCTGTAATAAGTAGAAATTGAAATAGTTTTTTGTTGCAAAAGTGCGATTGCTCATTTGGGTTCATAAACTTTAAGAGCAATTCCTTGTATAAACCTTTCTTTAAGATCAATCCATACCTCACTTGCAGTTTTCGCATGTACGGCTTCTCCTTGTAGTTTTTTTTGAAAGAACGTTGATTAACCAAGATAGCACCATTGCATTATACTACACCCAATTTTGAAATTCAAGAAAATTGACTTCTGGTTTTGGGATTGACCTATCCACGAACCCTAGTTCATTCTTGGATTGTAGCGTATTCATAAAATTGCATATTCAAGTGAAATAGTTATCCCAACTTCATTTAAAGGTGTGACAAAAATTAAACCAGGATGATCAAAGGAGTGCAAAGAGTAGGGTGATTTGGTATCAACTATAGTGTTGTTCGGTGCACCCCTAAATGTAGTCAACACCAAACTTCCATTACTCTTGTTTGCTCCTTCCTCACTCTTATTAGACATTAAAATATAACTTAAGTTGTTTGCAACCTTTGCTCTGATATCATGAAGAATTTGAATATTCTTACCTGAATCCTTATTGATGAAGCATGTGGTGCTTAAATACAGGTTGTAGTGTTAATACAAAAGGAAAGGAAATATTTATAATGAATTCCTGCCCAAAAAAAGGCCTAAAGTAAGGCATTAGTTATACCGCAAACTAAGGGATTAGAAATTAGTCAATGGTTATAGCCTAATTAGTCAATGATTATAACATACAATCAAGGAGGATAAGATCATGGTGTCAAATTTCCTTCATTAACTAGTATCTTAAAAACCAAAAAATTATCCCATGAAAACTGGCTTAGTTTTGTAAAATAGAAAAAGCACGTAAAAGAATTTGGAAAAGTTAAAGGTCGAGTACGAAATTTACCAAAACCAAAGGAAGCCAAATAAGAAAGAGAGATAAAACTTGAAAAGAAACTGAGGGGGTACACTACAATTTTGGGAAAACCAGGGGCTCCATCCCTGCGTAGGACGATTATTGTAGTTGACAAACAATAAAATTGGAAATGGTAAGCATGGTTTCTTTTTGGATTGATCATCTATTCAGAAGTTTGGCTAGTTTTAAGGACCTCCTAATTATTTTTTCTTTATAGGAACTGCAGTATCTTCCCCAAGGTTAAAACAATTGTTGCTTAAATATTTATATTTTTCAGGGATGGAGGATGTTGATATCTGTGACTGAGAGATTTCATGGTCCGATCATTTATGATACAAATAAAAGTCCAATTCAGGGGCTGATTGATACATAATATGCAAACCAAATTATTATGGTTTCAGACTTTGGTCAGAAGAATCCCCCATTCTTTACTTTCAACGCTTTGGATGATGGAGTTTTGGGGTGCCCATCCAATCCAAATGCCTCCTCACTTTTGGGATATGGGCAAACAAAGGAACAAGCAATGCTTCCCCTCTTGTTTGCAAGCTTCAATTTTGGTCTTAATTTGTTCCATACATGGCATGTTTCGAAAAAGAAGAAATAAACAACTACTACGTAGCAGTGACTATAGTGATTATAGCTCCAAACATAAAAATGATAGTGAAAAACAAAAAGTAGGGTACTGATATGATTTTGCCTTTTTCTTCTTTCGCTTTTCCTTCCCTTTTCTTGAGTCAAACACGCTTGGTTGCAGCATCTTTTTACCCACCTCCAACAAGAAAAATATAGTCTCGTACCTTAATCATAAGTCATGATAATAATCCTTTTTCCTTTCGGCTACCACCACTCTATGTACTAGGGGCAACAATTCCAGAGCTTGTAAAAACCTAATATATCAAGATCCTGTAACATTCTAAGATGACCCTATTGTTTTCCCTTTGGAGATTCCTCATAATTTTTCAGTTCAATCTCCTTTTTGACTCTAGACCATTTTATAAGGATATATAGAAAATAACTTTGATCTGGCTACTGACATTTTCTATCAAGGGCTAGAACCAGAGCATATATAAACGCACCCGGCAGCTTATGCTTTATGGGTACATCACACTCTTGGTCACAAGCTACTAGGCACATGATGCTTTGGATTCTCCGTTTTCTTTATTGAGAGTGTTCTTCCTTTCTTCATATGCCTAAAAGTATGTAATACACAAGTGTTACAGGCAATGACACCAACATGCCAAAGATAACCCTGCAAGAATATAAGTGCACAATGCGTTGTTAATCATGTCATGTCAACATCCTATGCGCAGAAAGCAGAAACATAGCAGATTGAAAGGTCTTTGAGAAATGAAACATCAAAGAATACCAACAAAAAAAAAATTAACCGATGCCGACTACTTGTGATTTTAACTCACCCTGTACTCAATATGTCAGGATGCAACCCGTATTCCCTGGCAAAAACAAACGGTACAATCCCTTGGGGAAGTGCAGCCTGAGATTAAGTTTCAACTAATGTTTCAATCAAAGCCTAAAAAATAACCATAACATGTAATAACACAAATCCAACCTGGTTGGATTTTATATATATACAGGATTATAGACTTGCAGTACCTGTACTATGGCAGCATGTAGCTTTGGTCCTCTCAATCCCATGGCAATCGATGCAGTGGACATTATTACAGGACCACTAAGGAAACGGATCACCATCCCCATTGTTGCTCTTTTTGTGCCACAAGCAATAATCCTTGGCTGAAGTGCCATGAATAACCCTGCAGTATCAGTCTGATTATCATCTGGGATATTTTTGGATGGAAATTTCTAAATTTTGCAAAGATGAAAGTACAATTGTGGTCCAAAAAGTCATATGCGAGTAACACGAGAGACATTAATGCTGCAATGTTTACTAGTAGTATTTGTAATAATTAAAGATCCTCCAGGGAATCCATGTGTGTGTAGCTTTCTATATGCATGAGTTTACACCAAAAGCAGGTGAGTGAAAAGAAGAAAAGTGAAGTGTACCTAAACTGAACATTGCCATCCCAAGGCCTGCATCCGAAATTATTTTTATTGAGTATTTCACCAAACTTGGCATCCCTACATTCCACCTGCACAATCAATGAGATTAAATTAAAGTTTTTAGCTGCCTTGAAGTCCTGGATCAACTTATTGAGCTTAGATCAACGAGGACTTCATTATGTTTTTTTTATTTTTTTCCCAATAAGACTAAATCCTCTGTGCTTTATTTTAGTACCAACTCAACAAAGACAGAAAGAGGGACATAGGAGGATGACAAGGTTGAGGGATTTGAACCCCAAATTCTAACTCTTTATTGAAGGGGCAGAATCCACTAAATGAAAACTGACTTTTTTTAATAGAAAAGACTAAGTTTCTAAGTTAAACATAGGCCAAGAAATCAATGTTTCAAAATGGGTTACTTAGGAAATATGTGGATGGCCAGGGCCCTATAACAAACTCACTTGAAGGAGATGAGAGACCAAAGAAGGCCTAAGATACTTGCGTAAGTATTTGGATTGCGAGAGAGCTTCCTTCCGACCACAATTAGTATGAGTCTTAGCATGACCAAGGCATTTGGCATTTCTTGTTTGCTCACTGTTTCCTTCCCATCTGCAACCGCTGCTACTGTTATTTTGGTGTTGTCTCGAAAGCTAATTTCCTTCTCTACAAAATATTAATTCATGAAAACCCAACATCAGTAATTCAAATTAATTTTGTTTTAACATATATGCATATAAAATAAACCATTAATTAACTTAAAAATGTCCAAAAAAAAAAAAACTCCTATACACTAACAAATTGCTCATTGACAAATACTCAACCTCTAAATTATGCAAGATAAATCACAATAAGAGAAATGGGTTGACCATGCTATGGTGTAAGATTACTATTGCATTATTGTATTGATTCGTCATAATATCAACTAGAAAATCATGCTGTCCTCCCCCTTATCATTACACACGTGCTGTAAGGTAATGATGATATCTATCAAGTAAAGGATCTGACTTAAACAAAAAGTTATGGATTAAAATTTAAGATTATTCTAATTACCTTTCTTCTTTTTGAGAATAGTGCTGGGTGGGGTACAACTTGTCTTATGGACACTACAATTTTTTAAGAACATCCTAGTCATTAATTAAAGTTTATATCCTTCAATTAATGGAAATAGCAAATTTTTCATAAGATCTAAAGGAATGTTTAAAGGCAACTTTAAAATGCAGGACACTGCCATATTGAAGAGATTATTAGTCTCCATGGGAATGGACTCACTCTGCCACCAAAAATTTCCCCTTTATTTTTAACTGTCACTGCTTCATAGTGGTTAGTTAATTTAGTTATATGATTTTTTTTATATGAGAATAAACCCCAAACCCAAACATTTAACAAAAAAAAAAAGAAAAGAAAAAAAAAACAGAAAGAATCTGACCGACACGTCCCTCAACATTTTTTAGAGTTTTATAATAAGAGACAAAACGTACGTGCATTCCTGTAAAATCTGCTTTTCTCTTTGATGGTTTACCTTGTCTGGAAATCTTATTTAAAAAAAAAAAAACTATCTAGCCTTATGATATTTTAAAAATATAATCAAAATTAAGTTCTTTTGACAAAATCACGAAATATAAATATACAAATAAAAATATGACTTAAGATTTTTAAAAAATAGACATAATTTTAGGGCATAAAAATATTTAGACAAAAAAAATAGACGGAGGAAGAAGCATCTAAATTTACATTTTTAAATTAAAATAGGAAACAAAATAATAGCCAGATAAAGATTAACAACCAAAGACCATCTTAAGTTTTCGCATGCACTTACCACCAACGTCTTTGAATCCCTGCCTGTTATCACTCCCACCACCACCTTGACACTCCCAAACCATTTTCATCGCAGGAACCACCGGAGACGGCTGCCTGGAAACTTTCCCACCCGCCACCGGAGACCTCATCCATGTTGGTGTATTCCCCGTCGTCGTCGTTGTCGTCGTAATCACATCCATCTCATTAAAATTGGAAGCCCTCGGCGTCGGCTGCAAGGAGTAAGCATCCGACGAAGCGTACCCCGACAAACGCGGGCTAACGGCACGGTAACCGAACCCCAAATCGCCGTTACAGAAAACAATCTCGTTATTATTTGGTCCGCCTGGCGTATTAACGGAAAAGATTTCGGCGTTGGAGAGGTTGGATGCTCTAGGGGTGAGGCATATGGACGATGATAGAGCTGAGTCCGGGGCTGATGACGTGGACCGTCTGATGCGGACACGGATACGGCCGTTGACGTCGGTCTCGGATTCTGTACGGAGAGGATCACGGCCGTCCAATGAGATGACGTCGTTGTCGAGCTCGAATTTGGAAATGGTGGCAGCAGTGGGGCCGGGGAATTGGGTTTTGATTAAGAGAGTTGCTGCTCTGTATTCGAAGAGGAAGAGCAATAGAGTGTACCTGCACTGAAACGACGCCGTAAGGTGCTTTCTGTTTTGTGAATTAATTTTGATTATATCCAATATAAGGTTTACTTTATTTTTGGCCGTTCTTGCTATCTTCTGCAGTCCTTGTGCATAGAAAACCTCTTCCTAGTTTTCTACGGTCAACTTTTATCTAATTGTAAAAATAAATATTTTTTTATTGTAAGATAATGGTAAATAATCTAAAATTTGAAGAGAGAAATCGAAAATAATAATAATAATAATATTAATATTACATGTAGATATGTAGTACAATTTTTTAGAAAAGAAACTATGTGCCTTATTTGAATACTGTTTAGATTATTACATTTTGACTTTTTATCATTTTCCTTTAAAACAAATCATTGATGTTGAACTATGGAACAAATTAAGCTACTTTTGAAGGGAGGCTTTAATGCATGTATTTTCTGTGTGTTTCTTTGTTCAACCTTTTCAGCTTTATTTCTACTAAAGGTGTAGCGATAGAGAGAAAAAGACTACAGCAAACTAAGCATTACCAACGTCCAACATGATAGCTACAAACCCTTTTGTCTTTTAAAAAGAAAAATGAGAAGAAATATAGTAAATGAAGGAGGAAGAAAACATCAGTAATAAATTAAGATGATGAAGATTGCAATATATATATACCATATGATGCATTGAAGAACAACGAGTTGCACCATGAGGCTTTGAGTGAAATCTCCGTACATAGCATTAAGCAAAGGGATGCCCATGACAAGAGTGTTGGGCAAAGTAGCAACAGAGAAGAGGGTGATGAGCCAATCCAGGGATCCTCCGGGGAAGAAAATAGCCCAAACTGAGAGCAAGACAAGGACCAAGACCTTGGACAGAGTGTCAGCCAGGATGAACTTGGTGTCCATTTGGTAAGGGTTGTTCTGAGCTATGAAATGGAAAGACAAGACCGGCACAGCGAAAACGGCCACGAATCTGTTGATCCCAGAGCATTGCTCTGGGCTGAATATCCTCCACCATTTCACTGACCCGTACGCGACCAACATTGCGAAATACAATGGAACCAGTGCACACATCACCTTGTAAAAATCACCTGCTGTTATCATCTTTACGCTCTTTTTGAGTTTTTTGATTTTTTCTTTTACGGGGAGTAGTTTTCATGGAGTTGAAAATCGATATGGCCAGAGGGTGATTATATAGAGGATTTATGGACCATTTTGGCCCTGGAAAAGTTGCTAATTTACTTCGGGAATGGGAGGGCACTGTGGTCAGCGGGAATTACGGTTGGTAAGCTAATGATTAACTTTTTAGTAGTGGTTCACATAGATAGATAGATAAATATATATAAATTCGGATGTATGTGTTTAATGACACTGGTACATATCGTTTGCTAATTACTTTTTCATTTTCAACGTGGCAATTCTGGAGATTCTTCTAATACTGCTCATCTCGATGTTTGGGGGTTATTATGGTAATTGCGATTTGCTATTGCCAGCCGTAATTGATTTTGCCGTATGCACTGTTGACTGTTTGCCAAAACGAGCCACAATCATGGAGTGCACTTGGAAAAATAGGGGTAACCTTCCCATGATATTGCCATCTTATTTGAACACTGTGCTCATCACTCCCATACTGAGTAGGTTTGTTGGGAATGTTAATCATTATATTCAAATCACTAAATTTTCGGATTAATATTACTTTAAAAAGCTTGGCAAATAGGCATGAAAAGAGAAGCCCTTTAAATTTAAAATTCTATACAGTGACCATAGAGTGCTTTAAAGTTAAACAACCCTTTAGCTCCGTTTATAAAATTAAAATAACTTTGAAAATGATGTACAGTACAGAATAACAATATTCTTTTAATCTAAATGATAATTGAATCTTAGGAGTAACAAAAACAAATAATAAAATTTATTTTCTCATGTTTTTAAAAAGAAGGGTAATGTAATCTGCTAAATAATCAGTAATAAAAAAAATACAAAGTAAAAAGCAAAAAACATTAACCGCACAAAGCTTTGAATGGAGACGTAACATTCAAGTCAAGTGACATGATACAATGGAAAAGGAAAAGGAAGTGAAACACGAGGCTTTTCATGGTCTTTTTGTACGTATATGGTACAGTGCAAATTATTCAGGAATTCACAGAGGGGTTTGGTGACGGATCAATGAGGGGGATCACACGATTGGCTGGGGGCCTGCCGGCATGGACCATACAGCATGATTCAGACCCAACAGCCTTCTTCAAAGCTGATCATTCTGCCTTTAATAATATGTCAAAGAAATCGGAAACCTGCATGTTAGGGTGTTTTCTTTTTTCTTTTCTTTTCTTTGTTTTTTTTTGGTCAGTGGAACATGTTTGATCCATGTTAAAGTACTAGGAATTCAATATGATACCCCTAGGGCCTAGGCCCTAGCCCTAGCTAGGAGCCCTTCTTCAATATATAGTCTTATATATGGAATTGGAGACACTATCTAACTCAATGCTAATCTAGTGGAACCTTTCATTGTCTTCGTAAATTGAAGCAAAAATAAGAATCGATCCTTAAACATTAATTTTCACAAACTGGAACAAGTTCTATCACTCACTAATTACAATGATGCATCACTGACAGTTTAACTATTATATTTATCTTGTGAGTTTGTTTTAAAATTGAGACCGTCATAGCATTTTTTTTAATAGAGTATATATATTCAGTGATGTTGTAACTTGCACTCATAACTTTATTAATTATTAAAAAATTTATTTACTCATTAAAGATTCTCAAACTTTTAAATTTATTCACATATAATTAATTCACTATAATATAATGAGATCAATAATATAATTAAGTAGTATTATGGCACCACCTTCTCCAACTTTATTTAAACAGAAATATAAAAATGCAAATTGGTCAGTGAGAATTCTTTTTTTTTTTTTTGTTTTGTTTAATTGAAACTAATCCCGTACCCTAGGGAAAAGGGGCCCCCACCCTCCATGCATGGGTTGCAATCAAGAATCAGAAGCTATCGTTGGTGATGGCAATGCTAGCAGATATAGAATTTAAAAGGCGACCAAGCCCCTCACTGCCTCAAGCATGAATGCTTCCCGCACTTGCTTTCTGAGGTTTAGGCTTAGCGACATTGATGAAATGGAGATAGGTAACTTTGCTGCCTTCCAAATCTAAATTCCATTAGGCATACTGTAATAGAAAATGCAGCAGGAACACAGAGAAGTAGACAATTACTATATGTAGGATTTAATTTTAAAGAAGAGAGCTTATTGAGAGTAAATTTTGCATTTGAAGTTGTGTTTTTATTTATTTTTTTATGTATTATCTATCTTCAAGACGAAATCTTAAATTTTAATGGTTATTGTATCTGGTTAAAAACCAAAAATATTAAATCAAGGTTTAAAAAAAAAGTAGGGGAACAAATTAAGATGTGGGGTTTGATCATTGGAGGGTAAGAAGATCAAACCGATTCAAGTTTCAAGTTAAAGCATGAAGCTGACAGGGCCTCATCACACTTGTAAAGTTTGCCATTAAATATTGAAAAAGGTCATATATATTATATTTGCCCTATTGCCAATTGTCTTAATTAGCACTCTGTAGGGCTGTACTTTGCTTTGTGGTGCCCGGAAAGGGTCGGAATCGAGAGGCCACCTTCAATTCTGGAGAGTGCCGCCTGGCCTGCCTAAGCCAAAACATCACGGTTTATCTTTGCTATAACTAGCATTATGAGCCATGTGAGATCATTGAGAATCTAGAAAGAAGCTTTCAGATATAGGGGCAATGATCTCTCAAGGGTTTCAACACTTTGGGGCTTTTGAATAAAGTTGAAAGAAAAAGTTGACTTGGATCCAACCTGCAGCAAAGCGAGGGGCCTTTCACTCTATATAAGAGCAGTCGAGTACTGGGAAGAAACAGCTTTGCCTAACCTTTTCTTTTCAATTCCCATAAAGATTGTTATTCCGTTTCCATAAAGCTTTCTTGCTTTTCAGTAATGTTTAATTTTTCTTTGTATGAATCTATCTCATCATGCATCAACAAGAGCGGACCGTTTCAAGGGCCTTTGCCAATAGGGATCCCCAAAAGCCGACTCATCTTTCATACTCTTTTCTTCCTAATTATTTTTACAAACAAAACCTCAAGGTTTCAAATAATTGAAAGCCATTACTTAGTATAGAAATTAGCTCCAAATTTTATGATCTCAAACCCTTTACTTTATTTTTTCAAGGTTTCTTTTATTCTTTCTATATGTGTACTACAAATAACAGTGTTTACCTATTTAACTATCTATACTTGGTTTTTACTTATAGAATATTAGATAGTAAATAATGTGAAAAAAAAAGAATTAAGAAAGTGTTTATAATTCATTGAAAGATTGTCAAGGTGCCACTAATTTGTATTCTAAATATAATATACAATATTTAGTATATTTGCAATTATGCTGTTAGAATTTTTGGCTTTTATTTCCCTAGGGTACTTATCTCGATCAATGCTTCAACCATGAGTTTTCTTTTATCTTTTAATAAATGTGTCAATAAATGCCTGAATTAGGAATTAAGTAGGACTGGAAGACATCAAAATGACTAGATGCATTCATAGACCAACTTTTGTTAACGAGGTCACATATTACATGAAAAAAATTATATTTACAATCAAATAATTTTGAATATATATTTAAGAATGTATTTATGAAAAAATTAATAAAGCATATGAACAAAATTATTAAGTAACATAAAATTGATTTGAATCTTGTCATTGAGTACAGATTGTGTCATTTTTATTCAAATTGATTTTTTTTTATCAAGTGTTGCCCTTTGATTTTAATTGGTAGTAGGAGACCTTTTCGTTTTTTCTTTGGATCGAGTGGTAGTATTGGAGACTTAAGTTTGAAGATAGAAGATATGGTCATGATTTCGGCATGCAAACAAACATTTAATAAATAAGAAAAGATTTTGTTTTGTTAGTGGGCTATATGCCTGCCTTTGATTAGCTAAGCTTTGGGCAATGTAAGATTCGATTTTGAGACCTTTTCTCAATAGTCAATACCATCCATCGCCAAACTTAAGAATTGAATATAAAATCTATAACTAATGGTTTCCATTTTTAATTAATGTAATAATAATAATAATAAAAAAACAACAGTTGAAAGCCACGAAAACACCAACAAATAACTAGGTATTCGAATCTTGAGAGACATAAGCATAGCCTCATGCTTGTGAAAATGACCAGCACAAGAGGAGGATAAATTATATGTTTGCCATTGTCCGTTGACTTTGAGCTCAATTTTTTTTTATTTATACTAGTACCTTTCAAATTGTAATTATCCTTTGTGTATGTCCATCACTTATCATAAGTTTCTCTTGTCAACCATGGCTTAGGCCTTGGCGTTATTTGGCTAATCATTACAGTTAATAATACGATAAATGCTATCTACTCCAAAACTTGACGACGTTTGATGGACACAACTCACAGGACATGAATGAACTTGAAATTACAATTTGAATTATAGGTCGAAAACATATATAAAAGGCTCATCTATAAAGTTGTACTTGGTCTATGTCCATACTTGGGTCAATCACACTTTTTTTTTTGTTTTGGTTGAGGGAACTGAGTTGGATTTACAATTAAAACAGGTACACGCATAAAAATGAAAGCAACATTGTGGTGGCTGCTAGTTCTACAAAGCCAAAAAAACGCAGCAGCTAGCTAGCTAGCTAGCAGTGGTAGTGAGAAAGAGAGAGTCCAAACGCAAAGGCAAAGGCACGAGGAAGAGAAGCAGCAAAGACAGATGGATGGGATGGGGACGGTACATTGCTTGTCGTTTTGCTTTCTATGGCGCTCTGTTGGCTGTCGGATTCTGAGATAATATGAAAGTGAAGTGATAGGAGGCGTGCGGTGGGCCCCCCGGCCCACCTGAATTGCCTGCCACAGCATGCCCCCCCAAGCCTGCACTGCCCCGCCCCCTGAACCCCAGCTTGGGCTGGACCCCACTTTCCCTAGAATGTTGCTTCCGGTCTTTTGCAACCACCCCGACCCTCCCTCCCCTGTCCTTTTGCCATTTAAAATTTTTTTTACATTAGGTTTTCACAAGTACAATTCTAGACATGTAGTTTGTACTTAACATTGATGGGCCCAATATGGGCCTTTTCAGATTGAAGTTTGATTCTTACGTAACGTAATCATATTCACATACATATCATGGGTCGGGTCAGATTTGAACTAGCTTTATCAAGTTTTTTTTCAAAAGCAAAACCCGAACCTGGTCCATCCAGCTGATTTTTATATATTTTTTATTATTAAAACATAAAAAGTAGTATTATATTATTACTTAACGCCTTTAAATATATTTTAAAAGTAAAATGTATTTATTAATAAAATAATCTAAACTGGAAGATCAAAATTTATATTCCAGTCAAGCTTGAATCAAGCTAAGTTTTTGAATCAGGGTAATAACAGTTAGAAACAATTTGAAGGTCCAAGAGGTTTTAAATGTGAAAATGGTTGGTTCAGTCAGTAAGTTCCTCTATTTAGATAATATGTGATGTTGGATTCAAATCTTATTAATATTTTTTTTGTTTGTGTTAATTTACTCAAATGCATGACTCTACGGAATATGTTTTATTTTGTATTTAACTTAACAAATTAAGTAACCTAATCTACCTTTGGTTAACATTTTTCCCAAGTTAGGCCGATGGTTAATGGGTGGATTGCACCAAACTTGTCATTAATATTGTCACTTCATCCAATTTAATTTATACCAAGTAAGCCATTCAACTTCAATCTCATAATAAATTAGGGTATTCGTATTTGTCAACTTTCATCAATTTATCATGTAATCATGGTCAAATTAAAATGGCAACGTGAATTACTCAAAAGGTTTAAAAATTTGATGAATTACTAAATTGTGTTAGTAATCACTAATATTTTTTGCAAGGTAAGACGTAAATGGGAATATTTCTTTGTAATATTCAAAGAAACTATCAAATTCACTATAACACTTAGTGCTTGTTTGGTTTAATTTTTTTTAAACTTATTTATCTTTTAAAAGTAGAAGTTAAGTCAAATAGTATTTTGAGTTATTAAAAAAATAGGTTTTTTTTCAAATAACAATTTAAAAAAAAAAACTTAAAGAAAAGCTCCAGAGAGAATATTTCTCTTTTCTTCTTTTAAAACATGTCAACTTTTCAAGAAATACTCCATTCTCTCTCTCAATTGATCTCCCTTTCTTCTCTCTCTGCAAATCACTCTCTTTCAATACAAATCACGATCTCTCTCTCCTTTACCTCTCTACAAAGATTACCAGAAAAAAAAAAAACAAAAGACTGAACAACAGAATAGCAAAATTTGATATTTTTTGTTCTCACAAAGATTAAGAAAAAAAAAAACCAAAAATTTAAAGTTGCATTCAGATACGATTTAAAAGTTTTCTCTCTACTTCACCAAAAAAATTTAATGTCAAATACATTGTTTCCTCTTTTCTCTTGGAGAATTGAAGTATCATAGTTCGATTGTTTACTAAATGAATAAAAATCTAATACTATTACTACTATACAAAATTTAAGAGCTGTTACGTTTCTATATGGATTTCTTTGATTTTAACATTTAAAATCGTATATAAGCTTAAAGCGAACTTATTCCGCTTTGGTTTACTTTTAACCAAAATTAAAGCTTATATAATTGATTTTGTCAAAATGCTTACCAAACAATTTTAACTTAATTTTAAAAGCTATTATTTTCATAAGAGCTCAATAATAACTTTTAGAATAATAATAATAAAAAAGGCTAAACCAAACAAGCTGTTTGTAGTAAGAGTTGAAAAATGAAGCCCTACGCCTTTACCCATTTCATTGAGCATGCAAGCCACCCTCAAATTTAGCCTTGTTGAAACTATCAAATTCAACCATATCTTTAACGTTCCAACTAGTTTCCACCAAAACAAGTCCAAACTTTCCCTTCATTTTTTTATTATTTTTTGAATTATACTATTAGTCCCTATTCTTTGATAAAATGATGAATTTAGTTTTTATACAATAATTTATAAAAATTAAGTCATATATTTTTTAAAATTGACAATGTCAGTCCAATTGTTAACAATATTAAATTTTTTTTATTGTTTATGCTAACATGACATTTTTTTACTGATATATCATTGAATATGATGATATGTTAATGATGATGTGGTATTCTTTTTTTATCTATTTCACAATTTTAAATTATGAAACACATAAATTCAATTCTTCTTTGTCTCACAATGCTCTTCACTTAAATCCTAGAAACATATCCATGTTTTTTATTTGTTTTTTTTTAATTCTATTTAAAACTATTAGCTCATATTGGATAATTTCACATCTACACTTATAAGATTCATGTTAGTGTTTGATTATGCCATGTCAACACTACCATTGCATCATTCGTGAAAATACCACATCTTTTTAATATAGTACATGACTAATTACCACATCATCATTGTCATATCATCAAATTCAATGTCACATCAATAAAAAAATGTCATGTTTATTGGTCCCAAAGAGTGTGCTAGAGGGGGGTGAATAGCATTTTTTTAAATGTCACAAGAATTGGTTCCTAGTTAAGAGCCAGTAAAGGAAGTTGATGAGAAAAGTCTGAAGGTTGTTAGAAGAGTAACAAAGAGATGAAAAAGAGTAGACAATGCTTAACAATTTATAGTGGTTTGGTCCATATGGTGCTTTTTCTTTCTCTTAAAAATAACAACCAGGCTATGAAGCTGTTTTTCAATTTTCAGAATCTTTACTGATTGATCATTCAACTTTCCATCTATCTTCATCAACAAATTGAAGATCATTTCATCCAAGATTGGAAGAAAGGCTATCTTGGTTTGAGTAATGGCAGGGTTTTCATTTCTTAAGATGTCTTTTGGGAGCTTTGATGAATTTTTCTCTTTCTAGTTTGAATCTCATCTTTAGTAAACTTCACAAATAAATTGCTTGGTCTTTGCTCTTGACCTTGTCCACTTGGTATCTTGAACTCCATATTCTCTTTTTTCTTATCAAAGAGGTAATAATGTTTCTATAAGCTAGTTTAATTTTTTCTCCATGACAGATTTCCTTTATCCTCTCAATCACAAATCTTCTAAGATTGAGGTGGGTTGCATTGAATGCAAATTCCATCAGCCACATAACTTGTAAGCTTACATATATGAAACTATTATTTCTCCCCTGAATGGTTGAGGCAACAAAGTAATGAAGAATTCTAATTTGAGGACTTTTAATAAAGCTTGCATACTTTCTTGATGAGTATCTTTCCTCTCTTCTAGTAATGACTTCCTAAATAAAGAAAAGGTCATAAGATTCTGGAATATCATACTTTCGTTTTTCACACTCAATTTTGAGCAAGTCCCCCAAATTAGCAGCATTGACAATAATTTCTTTACCATTTAGCAAATAATTAATTCCATTATCAATAAACTCGTTTAGAGCATCAAGCTCTATTTTTTCTAGGGCAATACTAGAGTAGAATTCTTTAACTAGACTCGGGCTATAGGTTCTATTTTCAAAGACTTAATCTTTTTAACTTAAGTTCACCAAAATATTCAGGCAAACTTTTCTTGATCTCAAGAACCTCATCAAAACTATCCCAATCGATGAATTTTCCATAAGATATTGGAGAATTTTCAATTTTCTTAAACCTTTCCTCATGAACCTTATTTCTAAACTTTGAGAATAAAAAGTTACCTTTTCTATTAGAGTTTTTTTTTTTAACGCCTTTTTTTGACCACGATGGTTTTTTTTTTTTTCAATTTCTTTCCTATCTTCTCAACCATTGATTCTAGGTCACTTCTTCCCCCTTCCCCCTTTTTTTTTTTAGCACAAAGTGATGGATTCTTCTCAGCAAGACGTTTCTCCTTTTTTTTTTCTCATGAGCGTCACTTGGTATAGAAGTTCTAGCCATTACTATCTTTTTTTTTTTTTTGGTTTTTTGGGACTTAGGGTTTGAAAGCAATTTTTGGCATTTAGAGACTTTGAAAAGGGCTAAATTTGGGTATTGAAGAGACTGTTTAGTGAAAGAAAAAATATAAAGGAGAGATGGGGGTTGTGAGAAGTTATTTTGTGGGAAGTTATTAATTTTTTGCCTTTAAATAGAGTTTGACTCTTCCCTTTTTTGAATTTTGAAATTTTAGCGCCTTCATTTTTAATGTTTCAATTTTCAATATTTGACAATTTTTATTTTATGTTTTAACTTTAGTCTCTTAACTAATTAAGACTTACTCTTAAGCAACTAAGATTTACTTACTTGAGTATCTTTATTGGAACAAAATGTCTTAATCGGTTAGATGGATTTCTTAGTCGATTAAGTCTTTACTGACTTGTTTAATTAACTTGATCATGTAACACTTATAACATTCAATACATGTTTTTATTACATTTAGACATTACCAATAGAGCATTTAATTCTTTAAAGATGAATTCAAAAGATTTATCTAAAGCTCACTTACATCAAGCATTCCTAGTTCTCTTTAATTTTTGCAAAATTGTTCTTCACCTAAGGTTTTTGTAAAGATATCATATAATTGGTGTAGGGTGTCAACAAATTCGATCTTAATGTCTATTTTTAGCACATGATCTTTAATAAAGTGGTGTCTAATTTCGATGTGCTTGGTTCTAGAGTGCTGGATAAGGTTTTTCAAGATGTTTATGGCACTTGTGTTATCACTAAATATGGGTATATTATGCATGATTATTCCAAAATTATTTAGTTCTTGTCTAATCCATAGAATTTGTGCACAGTAACTACCTAAAGATATATACTCAACTTTAGTAGTAGATAGTGCAACAGAATTTTATTTTTTGCATGACCAAGATACAAGCACATTTTCAAGGATTTGACAAGTGCCACTAGTGCTTTTCCGATTTGTTTTACTTCAAGCAAAATCATCATCAATATATCCAATGAGATTAAAAGATGATCCTCTTGGATACCATAATCCTAAGTTTTGTGTGTCCAAGAAGTACCTAAAGATCTTTTTCACAACAGTCAAATGTGATTTCTTGGAAAATAATTCACACAAGCATACATTAAACAGTGTGTCTGGTCTACTGGCAGTTAAGTAGAGTAATGAGCCGATCATACCTCTATAGAGCTTTTGATCTACATTTTTTCCTTTCTTATCTTTATCAAGCTTAATGGAAGGACTCATTGGTGTGCCAATTGATTTTAACTTCACCACATTAAACTTTTTTAGCATTTCTTTTATGTATCTTTCTTGATTGATGAAGATGCCATCCCCACATTGCTTGATTTGAAGTCCAAGGGAAAAATTCAATTCGCTTATCATAGTCATTCAAACTCACCGTACATTTCCTTTGCAAAATTCTCACACAAAACTTTATTAGTAACACTAAATACAATATAATCCACATAAATTTGAACGACAATCAAATCATTTAAGTATTTTTTAATGAATAGTGTTGTATCAACACTTCCTTTAATGTAACCTTTTTCAACCAGAAATTTTGAAAGTCTTTCGTACTAAGCTCTAGGAGCTTGCTTTAAGCCATAAAAAGCTTTGTTCAATTTATAAACATAATCAAATTTCTCAAAATCTTCAAAATGATAAGGTTGTTTGACATATACTTCTTCTTAAATAAAACCATTTAAAAAGGCATTTTTTATGTCCATTTGGAACAATTTGAAATTTATGAAACATGCATATGCAAGTAATAATCTTATAGCTTCTAATCTAACAACATGAGCAAAAGTTTCATCATAATCAATCCCATCTTCCTAATTATAACCTTGAGCAACTAATCTTGCTTTGTTTCTTACCATATTACCTTGTTCCTAAACACCTATTTGTACCAACAATCGGATGGTTAATTGGCTTAAGGACTAAAGCCTAGACCTTGTTTCTTTCAAATTATCCAAGTTCTTCTTGCATTGCTAACATTTAGCTTTTTACTTTTTCTGCTTCTTCAAAATTTTTAGGCTCCACTTATGAGATAAAGGCTAAATATTCACAGATTTCTTTGAGTCCTCTTATGTTCTTACATTTTTTGAAAGGCCACCAGTAATCTGCTATTGTGGATGATCTTTGACATATTTTCAGCTTTTAGGAAGATCATTGTGTTGGTTTTCAATATTTTGTAGATTTTCAAGAAATGGAACTTCTACTGCTTTTTCTTAATAATTTTCTCTATTGTTTTTCTTATTTTCCAAGCTCATCTTTTCCATTTGTTTTCCAAGATCCCCTACCTCATCATCATCAACTACAACTTTCTTTTGCACAACATTAGTTTCATGAAAAACGACAAGATAGATTCTTTAATAACTAAAGTTTTTTTATTCAAAACTCTATATGCTTTCGAATTTAATGCATATCCTAGAAAGATGGCTTCATCACTCTTAGCATCAAACTTTCCAAGATTGTGTTTTCTATTATTCAAAACAAAGCATTTGCTTCCAAAACGTCTTATATGAGAAATATTTGGTTTTCTCTTTTTGTATAATTCAACAATACCATTTTGTTATGGTGTTTTGGGTCAGAATAGTTGTGATCAAAGCCATTTTCATTGCAAAAGATGTCAAATTCATCTTCTTCAAACTCACCACCATGATCACTTTTAATGCTTACAATAAAATGTCTTTTTTCATTTTGAACATTTTTATAGTGATTGGAAACGTAAGTAATGCATCATTTTTGTAAGCAAGAAAATAAACCCATGTGTATTTAGAATAATCATCAATTATAACGAACCCATATGATTTACCTCCTAAACTAGTTATGTCAATTGGACCAAACAAGTCTACATGCAACAATTCATGTGGTCTAGAGGTTGATATGACATTTTTAGCTTTGAATGAAGTTCTAACTTATTTTTGAAACTGACATGCATCACAAATTTGATCATTTTCAAAACTGATCTTAAGGAATCCAATAACTAGATCTTTTCTTAATAATTTTAAGATGGTATGCATACTTGCATGTCCAAGTTTTCAATTCCATAAACAACTGTCATTCTCATCATTTACCATAAAAAATGTTTCACATTCAAGTTCAAGATCTTCAAGAAAAATTATGTACATGTTTTTAATTCTGTTTCCAATGAATGCAGTTTTGCTAGTGCTAATATCTATAACTTCACATTTATGAGAATCAAAACATACTTTAAAACTTTGGTCACATAGTTGACTTGTACTTAATAGATTATGGTTTAAACTTTTGAGAAAGAAAACATGATTAATTTGAGCTTAAGAATTTTTTCCAATAGTTCCTTTTCCATGAATTTTACCTTTTGAGTCATCTTCGAAAGATACTGCACCACCTTTCTTCTTGTCAAGTTGAGCAAACAGCATTGCATTCCTTATCATATACCTTGAGCAGCCACTATCCATATAACAAGGTTGTTTTTCCTTTAGTTGAGCTTAACTTACAAAATAAATTTTCAGTCTTTCTTTATAAGTACCCATACTTTGATGGGTCCTTCAAGGTTAGTTAAAACATTAATTCCTTTTGGCACCCAAATCATTTTCATTTTAGGAGGATTTTTTCTTTTATGATAGTATTCACAAGAGATATGACCTTGTTTACCACATATGTAGCGCTTAGATAAAAAACCATAAGAATTTTTTTAAAAGTTTATATATTTCTTTTTCGTGTTTCTTTTGTTAGGACCTTAAGAACAACATTTTCTTTAATTGCCTTTTGCAAGTCTTCATTCTGATTCTTAAGTTCCAACATCAAAATTTCAGAATCTGTTTTTGAATGTTCAAGTTCAATTTGAAGAATATTTCTCTATTTAAAAACAAAATTAAAGTCATGTTTTAACTTTTCTAATTCATCCTTAAGAGATGTAGTTTTTCTTTTTAAAACCTTATACTTTAATACAAGTTTTTCAAATTCAGCATATAATCATTCATATTCTTCTTGAATTCATCAATTGAAATTTCACAAGGATTAGAGGATACCTCGAATTCATCATTTTTAGCCATCAGGTAGAAGTTTGCTCTTTCTTCCACTTTTTCTTCATCAACTTCTGAACTAGATGTGTCACTATCAGACCGGGTTACTGCCACCATAACTTTCTTTGATTTTTTGCTCTTATTGGGAGTTTGATCCTTGAACAGTGGGTATTTCGATATAAATTGACCAGGTTTCTTACATTCAAAACATATTACATTATCCTTTTTGTTGGGATCTTTTTTGTTTCTGACTTTCCATGAAGAAACTTGATCTCTTCGATAATTTTTCTTGCCAAGTCTTTTATCTTTTTGTCCCATAAGCTTTTTGAATCTTCTAGCTACCATGGCCAACTTTCTATCGTCACTGCATGATAGATTTGCCAGCTCTTCTTCAAGAGTGCTCACTTTCAAGGTAATTCTTTTCTTTCTTTATTTGGCTTCTTTTTTGTCTTTTTTTTCCTTTTCTTTAAACTCTAGCTCATGAGTGAGAAGTGATCCATAGATCTCATCAAGAATGTAGCATTTAAGTCCTTAACCTCTTGAAAAATAGTCACTTTTGGCTTTCAATTTTTAAGTAGGCTTCTAAGAAGTCTTTTGACAAGTCCATGTTCAATGATTGGCTTACCTAATTGACTAAGCTTGTTAGTGATATTTGTGAATCTATCAAACATGTTAGTGATATCTTCACTAGGTTCCATTTTGAACATTTTATCGTTGTGAGTTAATAGAGCAATTTTGGACTCCTTTACTTGTGAAGTCTCTTCATAAATGATTCTAAGTTTATCCCAAACTTGTTTGGCAATGGTGCCGCTTAACACTGTATTAAATTCAGTGGGAGTTAAGGTACTATGTAGAGTATTAATAGCTTTGAAATTTGTTTGGAACTTTTTAGTTTCAGCATCAGTCCATTCAGCTCTCGACTTAGGAATTCTTTCACTAGTCACAACATTTGTGGTTGAGGGGATATAAGATCCATCAGTAATAATATCTCACATTTCATAATCTATAGCTCTTATGTAAATGGACATTAAAATGCTCCAATAAGGGTAGTTTGATCCATCAAACAGAGATGGAATATTTGTGGATTGTCCCTCAGCAATATTTGATTTTTGTAGAGCCATTTGGATTTTCTCTAAGAATGTTATGCCTTAAACAAATAGGGTTAGGCTTTGATACCACTTGTTAATCCTAAAAAGAGTGCTAGAGGGGGTGAATAGCACTTTCCAAGTACCACGAAATTTTTTTCCTAGTTGAAAACTAATTAAGGGAATTTGATCATTAAAGCTTAAAGCTTGTTAGAAAAGTGATTTAAGAGTTAAGAATAAAAGGAAAATAAAAGAAAGTAGACAAACCATAATGATTTATAGTGGTTTGGTCCCCTTTACCTACATCCACTACCTTGATCTCCCAATCAAGGATTTTCAAATCAATTCACTAAAATCAGTGGAATTCCCAAGCTTCCACCAAGCTTGTACAATGGCTTTTCACAAGTTTAGTCATAACTTTTAACAACGGTTTTTTCGAGATTAACCAAAACCTAAAACTAACTTTTCTAAGGCTAAGTTAAAACCTACAACACGAACCAAGCTATACCAAGCTTGATCAACCCCTTAGGGTGCCTCGCACACTCTAAGTAAACAAGAAATAAAGCAAAAATGAAGTGTAATTGATCACTTAGCCGATCTAAGATGTACAAAGTTAAGTTCAAACACTTTTTCAAAGGATGAGAGTGAAATAATAAGTGTAAAAAAAAGTTTTTGGTCTTCTAAGCTCAAAATCACTTTGAATGGCTTCTTTATATCATTTTTGACTATTAGAGTGGCTTTAAATACTTGAAAAATAAATTATGACTGTTGGAGACAAAAACTAGTCGTTGTTAGCCATTGTTTTGTCCTTTTGTGCTTAAATTCAAATGTGTAGACAATGCTTCATCAATCGATTAAAGGAAAGCTTTAACTGATTGAGTCTTCTCTAACTTACACTGTTTCTCTATGTTAACCAATTAACTATAGCTTTAACTGATTAGTAGCTTTCTATTTTCAAGCACTATTTTTGGCCAGTCTCTTTTGAACAGATGAATACTCCTTTTAACTAATTGAAGCTTCTTTCCATTCACCCTTAACTAATTAAAATGGGCTCCAACCAATTAAGAATTCTTCAACTTTAAATTTTTTGCTTTGGTGCTTTGGACGGTCATCAATATTTTCAATTTAAATTTTGGCGCTTTTTGACACTTTAACTTTGACCTTTAACTTATTTTCTTTAACCGATTAAAAAGTTTCTGTTTTGCATCGAACACCCGCTTAACTTATTAAATCTTGTATTAACCAAGTAAGAGCTTTTCTGTCTGTTCTTAGTATAACACCCAAAATTACTTTAATTGATTAAGGAATGTTTCTTTACACACATGGCACGTTTGTATTCATGCATGAGCCTTCTACTCGGGCTCTATCCTTATTAGGAGGGGGTTAAGTAGCTACGTTCTCGTGAGGTGATAACCTTTGCATGAGCTAGTGAAACACTCCCACTCATATTGAACTTAATCCGTTTGAAGCCTGTAATGGGTGAGGAACAGGGTGTCTTGCTACTCCAAATGGAACAACAACGAAAAACAGTTTGGGAACCTTTAGCTTTGAGTGAAACCAAACTCAACATATAAAAAGTCGTGACGAGCAATCCCATAGGTAAAACCTTACCGAACTTGTCATGAATAGTACACCCTAATTTAGGACACGTAAATAAACAAATTTGTCCTAGTAGCTTTTTTTGATAAAATAAAAATACACGTGCCAAAGTGATTTTTTTAAAAACAAAAAAATTCTTTCTTTTTCCATCTTAAAAAAAGAAAGGAACAAGATTTTTGACATTCATTATTTCTCTATTTTTTTAAAATGCTTTTCTCTCTACTTTTACTTTAAAAATTTTAGAAGAATAACTTTTTCTATTTTCTCTTAAAACTAAAAAGGATAAACATGAAAAAGAGGGAGGATTTTTTTTCTTTCGTGAGAAAAAACAAAAATATAAAGAAAGGAAACAAAAAAGAAAGAGGTATTTCCTTCTAGTGACATCTTCTCAAAAAAAAAAAAAAAGTCCTTAGTTCCTTTTGTCCAAAGAAAAAGAGAGAAAAACTTTTTCTCTTACAAAAATAAATGAAGAAGGTAAAAAGAGAAAATGATGTTTCTTACGAAACGGAAAAGAAAAAGAAAGTGGTTTTCCATTTAGGCAACAAGAAGAGAAAACATAAAAAGGTTTTTTTTATTTCTTCCATTTTCTTCATAAACCATAAAAAGAGAGGGATTTTTGTTTTAAATAAAATTTTCTACTTCCCACTATACATGATTTTCAATAATGTGGTTTTCCATTTCACTTCATATCATCCATACATCAAGGCATCATAGCATTTCATACATACATGCAAATATCATATTTTCATCTACATGTAATCATTTCATGTTTGTTCTAATAAAGAAACCCTATATTGTTGTTAGCTTTGTAAGAAAAAGAATATATCCCTTTTTGATAAAAATTTTAGTAAAGTTTCAATTTTTTTACTAATTTATTTTGATTTGGGTTGAAAGAATTGAATGATATGGAACATCAATTGGAAGTAAGGATAAGTGCATTGGAACGCAATCAAGAAGAATTTGGACATGACCTTTGAGAGATAAAAGTACAGATCGCCAAATTGATAGAAATGGTTGAACGTCTTAATGAAGCCAAGGGAAAGCACCCGCAAGAATCCCTATCACTACAAATCAAACCACGCCAAAAGTAATCACTGAATAAAAATCAATTTGTCCTTGATAGATATAACACATCGCTCAGTGGCACAAGTAAGGATCAATGTTTAGAAAAAGTTGTATAAGGGATGGATAAGTTGAATATGCAAATGATTGAGTTAAAAAGTTTCATGACCAAGATGGGGTATCCAGATGCTACACAACCCCTAAACAATGGGTTTCAACCAAGTGCATATTCTTAGCCCACCACTTTTCAACCCACGAGAATCAATTTGTAGGGAAATTCATACCCTTGTCCAAGCACTTTTCGATCATCCTTTCAACAAGCTTTTTAAAGCCAACCACGAGCACCATTATCAATCACACTTACTCCTTGCCTAAACACCCTTTAAAAACAATTCAGAAAGAAAAAACAATATGACCCTATACCTGTTACCTACAAAGAACTCTTTTATCAATTAGTTCATGATCATCTTATTGTCTCAATACCTTTGAAACCTTTACGACCTCCATACCCAAAGTGGTTCAATTCAAACGTAATATGTGATTATCATGGTGGAGCTATGGGACATTTCATCAAAGATTGTGACGTTTTCAAGTATCGAGTGCAAACATTAATAGATGCCAAATGATTTGATCTAGCAAAGCTGATGAGGCATGGTTGTGGGGAGCACAATTAGGTGTCAAGATGAAAAAGGATTGACTATGTTGATTTTTTCAAAAAAGTTTCCTTTAAGACCTTAAGACATTTTAATCTTTAACTTCTTTTGAATCTTGTAAGAATGGGTTTGTGTTTGTAAAGAATTATGTTGACTATTGAGGTATTGTTCAACATTTTCCTAAATGTTGTTTCATAAATCACTCATCATACATTTAATCATCCCATCATGCATTCAAACATCCTTCGATTTTGACACACATGCACGCATCATTCATCTTCCTTTGTTGCAAGTAACATCACTTGACTTTACTACATTCTATGAAAGAAAAAGCAAAATTATTATTGATTCTCGAGAATAAAATATTTCTTTCTAATTATATATTAAAAGAGCAAGAAATCTAGAAAGATTTTTTGTATAATTTGTTTCTCAATCTAATTTATTTTCATCTTGTGAAAAGAGAAAAGCTTGAAGGAACCTATTTACAATTGGCACAATACAGGGGCCCAAGCTAAAATCATGGAAGATAAATAATCAAATTTGGTAGACAAGATGGAGAAGACTAACAAAGAGATGAGAAAACAGTTGGCAAAGCTAATAGGGATAGTTAATGCGAATGAAAGAAGGGGGCCTATTGAAAGATCTTTGAGTTTTCAAGGATTAAGCCAATCGTTAACACAAAGGCCAACTATGCCAATTCTGAGGGCAAATTTTTCTAACTAGGTTTCTACACTTGACTTGAATGACCTTAAGGAACAAGAAAAATTAAAAATGGACTTATCAAGATCGAGAAAGAAATTGAGAATGTAACAAAAGTATGATTTTTTAGAAGAACGCTTCAAAGCCATAAAGGGAATGGATCTCTATGATTTCATTAAGGTAAGGGAATTAGGTTTGGTGCCTAATGTGGTTATCCCACCCAAGTTTAAAGTCTTGAAATTTGAAAAGAATGATGGAACCAAATGTCCTAAGGCACATTTGATCATCTTAATGAAGCCAAGGGAAAGCACCCTAAGCAAGCTCCTAAAGCTTGGTATGAAAAGCTGTCTAAATTTTTGGTAGAAAAAGACTATGTTAAGGGCAACATAGACACCACATTATTTATCAAAAGATGCTTAAATGATTTGATCATAGTTCAAATATATGTAGATGACATTATATTTGGAGCTACTAATGAAGCTCTTTGCAAGAACTTTGCTAAAGAAATGTAGGGAGAATTCGAGATGAGCATGATGGGAGAATTGAAATGCTTTCTTGGCCTTCAAATCAAGCAATGTGATGAAGGAATTTTTATCAGCCAAGATAGATACATTCAAGACATGCTTAAAAAGTTTGACATGCTGAAACTAAAGCCCATCAGCATACCAATGAGCCCATCCACAAAACTTGATGCTGATGAAAGAGGTAAAGATGTAGATCAAAAGCTCTATAGAGGAATGATTGGATCTTTTCTTTACTTAACATCAAGTAGACCAAATATTCAGTTTAGTGTGTGTTTGTGTGCTAGATTTCAGTCTCAACCTAAAGAAACACACCTAATAGCTGTAAAAAGAATATTTAGATATCTCTTAGGAACTCAAACCTTCGGAATTTGGTATTCAAAAGAGTCATCATTTAGTCTTGTAGGATATTCAGATGTAGACTTTGCATGAAGTAAAACTGATAGGAAAAGCACTAATGGAACATGTCAATTCCTAGGTAGCATGCTTGTGTCCTGGTCAAGTAAAAAGCAGAATTCTGTAGGATTGTCCACTGCTAAAGCTGAATATGTATCCTTAGGCAGTTGTTGTGCACAAGTTTTGTGGATCAAGCAACAACTGAAAAACTATGGATTATCAATGAATAACACTCTCATATATTGTGACAACACCAGTGCTATAAACATTTCAAAGAATCTTGTACAACACTTAAGAACTAAACACATTGAGGTTAGACACCACTTCATTAGAGATTATGTAACTAAAGGTGAAATTAATATTGAATTTGTGAGCACTATGCATCAGCTTGCTGACATATTTACCAAACCCTTTAGTGAAGAGAGATTCTATGAAATTAGAAGAAATCTAGGAATGAGTTGTTTGGAAGAGTTGTAGGGAGAAGTCTAAACTAAGTGGAGAAAAACAGAGGACACTTAGTCAACTAAAGTGTAAAACTCAGTCGACTAAAAGTATTATGTTTCATTAAAACCAAAGAACTGCTAGCTGAATGATAAAGGATTAAAATAATGAAATTTTATGCTTATCGGGTTATAAAAGAAAAGAGGAAAACCTGAGGCAGCAAATAGTTAATATTTAAGAGGGAGTTTTAAAATTTCAAGAAATTGAGGCAATTGTTAAGGGGGAGACAGATGGTTTCTAAATTAGAAACTGTCAATCACTTCTATTCCTCATCTTCTGATAACCGATTTTCTCAAAACCCAAGCAATCTTATCTGCATTCTTTAATCTGAAATCAACCAAGAACCCTTCTCCTCTCACAACTTGAAACCCTAAGTTTAAAACTACTCTTAGAACAATCAATAGCAAAATCGACCCTACTTAAAGAGCTATTTGAGAAGAAAAAAGGGAAAAGACCAATTGAGGAGAACCCCGAAACAGAACAACCTCAAAAGAAGCGAAAAAAGGTATTGGGTGCGAAGATACAGAAGACTGGGAAATATTCCAGCAAGAAGAAACAAAAAGAGAAAAAGAAGAAGTTTGAGAAACTGAAAAAGAAAAACAAGGGAGAAATGGCTCAAAAAGGTACTTCATCCTCCTTATCACTTAAGTTTAGAAATACATTTCATGAGGAGAGATTCAGGAAGATAGAGAATGCACCTATAACCTACGGGAAATTCATTGACTGGGATAGCTTCAATGAAACCCTAGAACTTTAGACCAGCTTAACCGACTATTTCAATGAAATGAAAATTAAGCATTATAGTTCTTTTAAGGACAGAGCTTATAGTGCTAGTTTAGTAAAGGAATTCTATGCTAGCATTGCATTAAGTGAAAGAGAACTTGATGATCCAAAGGATTTTTCAAAAGACAATTTGAATGTATTTTTGAATGGAAAAGAGTTTTTAGTTATTGTTTTTGATTTGAGCAGCCTGTTGAAGATTAAAGGTGATGAAGGTGAATTTGAGATGCTAGAAAAATATGATCTTTCATTTGTGTGGGAAATTGTAACTGGAAAGAAAGACAAATTTTCATCAAAAAGCAATGCAGGACTGATTATTAGTCCACAATTTAGAATCTTGCATTATTTTGTGGTTGTTAATCTACATGGTAGGAGTGGTAGCTTAAGCTACATCAGCCTCCAAGATCTTTGGCTAATAGAGCATGCATTCACTGGAGAGGTTCTGAACCTTGAAAGGTTCATGATTGAGAGAATGAACGCAGCATGCAGGCTGGAAAAAATTCATTTACCATATGGCAATGTAATCACATCCCTTGTGAAGAAGAAGGGAATATGGGCTAAGAGGTACGATATAGACATGGTGAAAAGTAAGAACCAACCTATCTTCTTGGGAAGCCTGATTAATATGGGATACAAGGTGTATGGGGACACTTTCAACAAGACCTCCAAGATTACTTCAGTGCAAACACAGCCAGAAGTAGCCCCTACACCACTTAAGACAAGTCTATCTCAATTCTCCAATAAAGTCATGTTCAATCTACTGATAAGGATGGATGCCAAGCTCACTGATCAATGAGTAAGGCTTGTGAAAATTAAGAAAAGGATGAATTAGATTAAGGCCAGCTTGAAAGAAAAATCCGAAATGCCATATGGACCTGCTGAAGCTGACTCTTTTGCTATTTAAAGCATGGCACCAGAAGGACAAGGTGTTGAAGGATCAGCTTTGCAACCAGAAGATTCTGAATTTCAAGATGCAAGCCCTGAATTTCAAACTGAAGGTTCAACTTACAAGAGTGCAAGTCCTGATCACCAAGACCCTAAACCAGGATTTGAGGAACCTCACAAATCCCCCTCAACAGAACCTCAAACAAAAGGAACATATGATCAAGGAACTAAGATAATTGGTTCACCATTTGGCCCTCTTGATAATCAACCTCAACTACAGCCTGAACAAGAAGCATCCCCTCCTCATTCAGATGAAGTTTCTATCATGGGACTTTTCTACTAGATGGTGAGAAAAAAGCAAGTAGAGAAAGAGGCAGCAGTAGCTCAAGCTGCCCAGGCAATGCCCTCAAAAGCAGAAGCTACAACAAAAGATAAAGGAAAAACAAAAGAAAAAGCTCCTGCAACTAAGCCTCAGCCACCTACCATGAGACAAAAGAAAACAGTCAGAAAATCAGTACTTCCAGGGACAAGGAAGTCTTCAAGATTGGTAGAGAAGGCCAAACCACTACCTGTAACCTCTCCTCAAGCACCAATAGAAGTCTCTGATCAGACCACTCCTCAAAAAGCTACAAAGACACTTCCTCAACCTCCTCGGCAACCTCTTGAAACATCCACTCAACCACCTTTAAGACCACCATCTCCCCTTCCTCTAAATCCTTTTCGGGAACAATGAGAACAGATAGATTCTCCTGAATCCACACCATCTCCCTCTGAAGATTGATGTCTCAAACCCCCTTCTGATGATGACAAAAAGAGAGAGTAATAAACTTACAAGAAAAATAGAAAAAATCAGAGAGTAGAGGCACCGGACTCTTAGGGAATGACACAAGAAAAATAAAAAAAAATCATAAAGGTAGAGGTACCAGACTTTTAGGACTGCTAGGAAGAAAAACTAGTTCAGGGATATTTTCGAAACAAATTTACAATTACTGTTTTTGTTGGTTATTTATGCCAAAATGGCATTCAAACACTGATGTTTAA
The DNA here is from genome assembly GCA_036013995.1 of Theobroma grandiflorum. Taxonomy (NCBI): domain Eukaryota; kingdom Viridiplantae; phylum Streptophyta; class Magnoliopsida; order Malvales; family Malvaceae; genus Theobroma; species Theobroma grandiflorum. Next base: position 17,201,903 of record CP142126.1, read on the forward strand.
CTTTTATTGCTATGTTTAACCTTTAATGATATGATTATGATCATGATTTACATTTACTGCTATGAATATATGTGAAAAATGAATGCTGATACATGACTGTTGATATCTGTGAAACGCTGCTGTCAATTTCTGCTGATATAATCCAATGCTACACTGATGATCCAGACTATGAACTGATATTGAGCTGAGTAGCTTCTGTCTTGATATTATGAATTGAATATGCTTTAGAATACATATGGATGATGATTCATAGAGAGTTTGATGTAAAAATGATGGTTTGGATGAAATTTAAAATCAACATGCTGATTAACAGAAATATGCAGAAATGAAAAACTGATGATAATCTGTCAACTTGTCATTTGCTTCTAAATCTAAACATATAAACATTTTCTGACTTAGACAAAAGTGCACAATGTCACTATGAATATAACATGAATGAAAATGGGCTGACATGAATAAACAAAATATGCACACAAACTTAGGGGAGCAATCCTCATTTTCTGTAAAAAATAAAAAGAATTAAAAAGATACTATGTTATTAACCGATGGATGTTTTGTCATCATCAAAAAGGGGGAGATTGTTGGCTCCATTAGTTTTTGATGATTATAAAACATTCCCATCCTTGTGTGTCTAATATCTCTACCTAAATGTGCGCGATAAAAGCTCATAAAAAAACAATAATTCAATCTTCCTAATGAGCACTTAACGATTTGATATGGATAAGGAATAAGAATGATCAACATAAAGAAAGCTCCCTAGTTGAATAAGGAAGATCATTGGTTGGACAAAACTCAAAGTGGAGAAGTGGAAGGCTGAAGCTTAGTAAGAAACAGAACAGACTTAGTCAACCAAGAAAATAGGTTAGTCGACTAAGTGTTCTCTGCCAAATTTGTGTTTGAGACAAAATCAACTTAGTCAACCAAGGGAAAAATTTTAGTTGACTAAGAGCTCTCTGTCTGCAACATACACAGACCACTACAAGATAGATTAATGGCTAGAACCTTCCCCAAACTATTTTTAACGGTTAAAAACGTTCCAACAGCCATCAGACCAGCTTCTCTAACTATAAAAGGAACTTCAAATGCCAATGAATCAACTTTTGACAACTTTTGGCTTCATTAACAAAGATTTCATCATATTCAAGCCAAGAAATAGCAGAAAGCTTAGAATTTCTCTTGTATTTCACTGAACCTAAATACCTATCGTCTATTATTCTGTTTAGCTCTGAACCTTGTACCACTTAAATTAATTTGTGATCATAGGTACTTTCTCTTCTACTCATCTTTGTGTTCCTAGAGTGAGGGATTCACTCTAAGTTGTTGTTTTCAAGCTAGGTTACTTGAAAGTGTAAAGGTTCCAACTTAGCCTTGAAAAGTTAGGTGTTGGGTTTTGGTTGAGCCCTTGAAAAACAATTGTAAAAGGTTGTGATTGAGCCTTAGAAAATCACTTTGGGGTTTTAGTTAAGCTTGGGAAAAACTAGTGTAAAGGTTGTGGTTGAGCCTTGAAAAATCACTTTGGGGTTTTAGTTGAGCCCATGAAAAACTAGTGTAAAGGTTATGGCTAAGCCTTGGAAAAGCCATTGTAAAAGCTTGGTGGAAACTTGTGAATTTCACTGTTTTTAGTGTTTGGTTTGAAAATCCTTGGTTGGATAATCAAGGTAGTGGATGTAGGTCTTAGACCGAACCACTATAAATACTTTGTCTATTGTCTCTCTTGTTTTGTTTTCTTTGTTTTGAGATCAAGTCTCAATCCTACCAAAAGAGCCAAGATAGTGCTCTTCACCCCCTTTCTAGCACTTATATTTGGGACCAACAACTTGTGCTTGTAAACATTCTTGAACCATTTCTTCAAACACTTTAGAACTCAAAACCACTCAAATAAAGGCCATTCAAGAACTTAAATCCAAAAGGAAGCAAAATTTTGAAAGTTCATCAACCTTAGCATGTGATACCAAAGGATAAAGATTTTTGTCTAGGTAATGATCAATATTATAATTGGTTGTTTTGTAAAAATCTTTCTTTAAAAATCAAGTAAATCAGGCACTCTTATAAAGACTCTAAATGTGGTAGGCTAATAAATATCAAGATTATGCTAAAGTCTCAAATATGCTAAAACCTCTCAAATTCTTCCAACCGGATGCCAAATGTGAACCTTTCAATCCCTTGTCCAAAGCTATCCTTTACCCATATTCTATCTGGGGCATGATGACCAAAAGAACAAGATTACCTAATACCTCCAAGACACCTTGGCTTCAAAAATCGCTCTTTTCCATCTCTCATTTAACAAAGGTGTTTATTGTCATAAAAAGTTGAACATGATAAGGGATTTTAATATTAGATCTCTGAAGACTTTTAAGGAATCTTTATTGTTAAGAGTTGTCCCTTAAGCCTTCATTTGAATGGCTAATTAAGGAAAAACATTCTCAATGAGTCCTTCCATTTTAGAAAGGTTGATTCAAGCTTGAATTATGAAGAAACAAAACAAAACAAAACAAAACAAAAAAAGAGAAGAAGAAATAGGAAAGTGAGAGAATGGTGAAGAAAGTTGAAGGGGACATTATGCATTTAAGATACTCTAATAGTGCCAAAAAGAGAAAAACAAAAAAATCATCCTTTGATCTTAAATTCTTCATTTTTAAGAATTGCTCTTCAATATAAATAACTATAGTTAAGAGGATAAATGATCATATTTCATTTTCTCTTCACAAATGAGAAATTTTTCGCTTGTTACCCTTTTAAGCCTATTGAATTTTCTCTAAAATGCACCTCAATCAACGACCACTTCCCAAAATGGGGGGCTACTATGTAGGAAAAATTTTGTCAAAAGCATAAATGATAGAAGATTTATTTTAAGGTAAAAATGAACATTTTATATATCATGAGGGCAAATGCGAATTTGAGTTCTTGAAAATTTTGAACTCAATCCATCAAAATGAAAATTGCAAGGAAAAAATACAAAAAAAAAAAGAAAAAAGAAAAAGCGTAAAGAAGAAATGATGGAAAAAGCATGCTATGAAAAAGGACAAATGTCTTAAAAGAGTCCTTTACATGACAAGAAATGATCCTTGGTTTAATCACCTTTAAATTCATGTTTTAGGCTTTTGTATCCATTTTTTTTAGAACACTTAACCATAACTTACATTACATGCTAGAAGAAATCCATTTTGATCAAATGTGTACACTTAAATTGAAAAACTTTCTTATAAAAAGAGATCATGTCAAACCCTGCTTTGTAAAATAATTATGATGACATTCACGGGTTTGATAGAATGTTTGTATCTTGAGGAAGCCCGAGAAATCGACAAAAAACGATATTGCCCCTAGAAGTGCAGTTAAGTCGATTAAACCTCGAACAAGATAAAATCGAGATCTTAAAGATGAAATTGAGAATTTCACAATCCAGGGATGACTCAAAATGATAATTCGGAGTTCGAGGTCCGATTTGGAGTCCATCCGAAAAATTGACTGATTATGGGTAAAATGATCATTTTGCAATTTGAGGACAAAATGGAAATTTTTAGAAAAGATTTTCTTAGCCCTATTTGACATGTTTGAGTATGATATGAGTATTAAAGTACAATTGGAAGATTTAGCAGTGAAAAATATGAGTTTTCAGTATTTTTGGAGTATATGGGCAAAATGGTAATTTTACCACCTCGAACCAAAAATTGAATTTTTGAAAGGATTTTGATCAAATTTAATTATTTGGAGTGTGATATGAGTATGAGGAGTGAAAATTATGCATTATGACAATTTTTCAATTTTTGGGGTAAAAATGTAATTTTTGAAAAGTTCGAAGGTAAAAGTGTAATTTTAGAAAATTTGCTCCACCAAAAATTTGGATGAGTCTAGAAATTTCATGGAAGACATGGATAATTGAAGAGGATTGAGTGGTAGAAAAAGAAAGTCAAAAAGATGGTTAGAAAAAAATAAAATAATAAAATATTCAAAAGGTAAATAAAATAATAATATTTTATTAAGCCTATTAAAAGGCTTGAAAATTCCAGAATTCTTCATGGGGAGGGTCAGCCAAAACTAGCAGGAGAGAGAGAGAAATAAGAACAAACCCTAGAGTGAGAAAATTCAAAGAAAAAGTGTGATTTTTCAAGGAATCAAGTGTTTAAAGGTATGATTTTTCAAGCTTAGCTTAAGATCTATCATTTTCATACATTTCTCCTTATTTTTCATGGTTAAATTATATGTTTTGATGATAGATTCAAATCTGATCATATGGGTTTAGAGAGAGAAAGTTGTTAGATTAATTTGATTTTGAACTATGTTAGTGTTTAGTGTTAGTTTAACATGTTTATGAGTAAAACAACATGAAAAATATTCATTTTCTCCATGAATTTCTCTAGGTCAAATCTAGCCAATGGTGTGTGAGGATGAGGTTGACTTTATTTAAGAGAATTGGATGGAAATGATGAATTATGAGGTTGAAAATTAAATAGGAATTTTCGGTGCAAAAATTAAAATTTTTACCCACTAGGGGTAAAAGCGTAATTTATGGTCCGAACTAATAATTGGACCAAATTCACAATCATTGAGGTATTGTGGATATAATTGGATAATTGAAATTGAAATGGATGGAATTGGAGTTGAATTGGGGATTTTATGAATTTATACCGTGTATAGGCGAGTTAGGTCGGACACCGCAATTAAGCGATTGTCCAGACATTTCAAACCCTATCTAGTGCATACGCATGGATAAGAGCCTGAAATAATTTATAATGATTTGACACAATTTATTGAATTTTGTGTCATGGATTATGGATAGGTGGTGAGCCAATTGTTTCGGGTAAGAGACTGCACCCGAGGGTGGAGGATAGGAGTATTTCTACTCGTAATACTGTGAGTAAACTTACTATCGTCTTAATTATCTAGAGTAGTTTTATTTAATTGTGTGATTTTATGAAAAATGTTTAATTGGAAAATTATTGTGTTTTACGGGAAAAATATGATTTTATAAAATAATTTTATAAATTTCTGAAAATTGAATAATGATTTCAAAAATAGAGTAATTGGAGACCCACACTGTGATTTGTGTTGTTTATCCATGATTTTAAATTTAATGGCTTATAATACATGTGAGCATGACTGGTTGTTTTTATGATTTGAAGAATATGTGAACTGTTTTGATTTGCCTTGAATGTGTAATGTGCGCCATGTCATGCTATTGTGATTTTTGTTGATTGGTGGATAATTAAAGTGGGCACTGCAGTGACGGGGGTTCCGTCGGCCAGCCTATTTAGAGGGGCACGGTTCCCATTTATTGAGCTTACCTCAATTGGAGAGGTGCGTAGGATAACTCCCGAGGTAGGATTTGAGTACACTTCACGCTAGCCATCACGTGAAAGTGAGACTCAGCCATCGCCAAGGAACGACTGTGTTGTCAGAGGTAAAATATGTGTGCGTGTTTGACAATAAACAGCCTTGGCAGTCTCGGTTAGATGCTTCGACCGGGGTATCCCCGAGAATGGATTTTTGGCATAGGCCAAGTGGTAGGAGCTTGGAAGAGGGCAGGCAGAGAGCCTCCAGTTGAGGTTTCTTGGTACGCCTCTTACCAAGTACTCTGATAAGCCAAGCGTTGAAAAGTGCATAAGCCATATTGAGAAATTGATTTAAATACAACTGTTTATATGGGTTGGGATGAATTTCCAAGTGGTAAAATATGTTTTATGAAGGGATATTTTCATTGTCTTCTTTTACTCGGCTTAGATACTTTAGATGGTATCTGTTTACTCATTGGGATTATAAAATCTCACCCCTTCTTCCTATACATTTTTCAGGCTCAGGACAGTTTGTAGATAGTCGAGTAAGACGAGAACTAAGCTCGGAACTGCATTACAGAAAGTAAGAGTTCACAATCTCACATCTTCTTGGTTAATTGAGGCCCACATGTCATTATAAATCGAATCTTATATTTTGGTTATCTGTATTTCTATTCATAAGATTTTACTTTACTTTCATGTGCGAAAAATTAATTTTTGATGTTTCAAATATATATATATATATATTACATTAAAATAGATTATTTTAATTAATATTTTTATTTTATTTTATTATTAAAAAAAAAGTGAAAAAAAACTGGTACAAAAGCCTTGCGAGGTCTCGAGGGGCATTCAAGGGAAAAATGTCTGTCGAGGCTTCGCGGCGGTTGTCAGGGGCTCGAAGGGGAGTACCGGGTCGTGACAAATCATTATATAAAAAGTGAGACCTTGACTTCTTTTCTTTGCCAAAATTATCCTTTTAAATCATTCAATTCACTTTGGACCTAGTTTGAATTTTTGAAATGCATGATGGAGCAATCCATGAAATAAAAAAAAAAGTGAGAGAAAAAAAAGATGAAGCTTTAGGGTGAAAACTTGAAAGGGCAGTTGTGAAACCTCAACCTCCATAGAGACGTAACTAGAGGTAGACTGATGAGTGCATCAAATTCATATATTTAACGAGAAATTCAATACTTAATTAGTTTAAGTTGGACTAGATTTAAGATCAAATTTAGGTATTTTTATTTATTTTATTAGTTTAGTTTAATTTATGTTTAAATGTTTATTTTAAGTTAATAATGTTAGTTTTATATTATTTATATTTATTTTATGGTTTTATAGGAGTAGAATAAAAAATCATTTCAATTGGTGAAGACAGGTGCATAATGGACTGTTGCTCTATTTGCATATGTTTCGGTTTTTCAAATGTATCTCCCACTATAGAAGTCCACATGACATGATTTTTAGACCATTAGAAAGCTAAGAGGTAGAGCTACAATTTTGGTTTTACCACTTTCTCAATTCTGGTCGAAAGATGGTCAAAATATTTGTTAAAGTGAAAGTACTGCACCAGAAGAATAAAATTAGGCAAAACCTTTGAAAGTCGCGGCCCTTACCGTATTTTCCATAAATAACAAGTTTATGGGATTTTGGAAGCTAGGGCTTTTGGAGGCCATTTAAAAGGCCTTTTTTAAAGGTTTTTGGACCTTTTCTCAATGTCAAAAGAATAAAAAGATTGCACAAAAGAAAGGAGAAAGACAAAGTCAACTTGTTAAGGGTATTTTTGTAAATTATGTGAAATTTTGATTAACTTTAGATATAAATATCTAAAGTTCCAGCACCCTCTTTATCCTCCTCTCATTTCTTCTCTCCTTTTTGCAGAATTTTCCATCTTCCATGGAAAGAAACCTTGAAACCTCTATAACTTTCTCGTACTAACTCCAAATTTCATGTTTTTGCACACTTTTTCATAAGGTTTTTCATGTTCTTTCCCTTTTCCACCTCAAAAATCCTCAAAAAGGTTCTTTCTCTACACTTTCTCTAACTAACTGAACATTTTTAGAGAGAGAAACTCTTTAAACTAGCTTAAAAACTTTTCAAAGAGTTTTTCCCTTTTTTTATCTTTATTGAGAAAATTCAACTACAAGTCCACCAAGGTGAGAAATGAATTAGGGTTGATTTTTGAGTTTTTGATGATAGCCAATAATTAGGTTTTTGAGCTAATTTATTATTGAAGGTTATTTAATTATTTCTAGTGTGACTAGAATACTGTGAACAAATGACTAGCCAAATGATAATTGGAAACTAGTTAGGAATAACTAGAAAAGTTTGCTTTAGGAAAAACAACTTTTGGAATTATATTAATGTAAATTGGGTTAGTTGTGATGCTATTATGTGTGATAGGTTCCAACGAGACCCCACATCTCCATTTGGAGCATTAGTCCAAGTTGGAGTTGATCAAAGAATCAACAAAGATAAGTGAGTGGACTTGCATTTAAAATGTTTTGGAAAATGCATTTGTTTGAATGAATCACTTGAAAATTTTATTTGCCTTTGCTTTAAAATATGCCTAAGAACAAGCCCTTGATGAAATGTTCTTCCGTTTTGGAATGTGCAATGTGATTAACTCATGTGTCCCTACATTATGTTGACATGTATGTTATGCCTTGAATGGTATTATTGTGTGACAATTGTAACCGTGCATGTCCAGTGTGGGAGTGCACATGCTGGTGGTGATATGGTGCGAGCATACACATGATGATATTGTAATGTGTGGTGTAGCAGTGCACATGATGACTTAGCTATGTGCAGTGTGGGAGTGCACATGATGACTTAGCTATGTGCAGTGTAGGAGTGCACATGAGCTAGGTGGGTCGGTAGTTGCATACATATTTATATGTACTATAAAAAGGTTAAGGAAATAATATGTGATTATATTGAATGTTGAATGTTGAAATTGTCAAATGCTTCCAAATTGATTTTCGTGCAACCAAAATAAATTTTCGTTGTAGTGAAAATCTCCCTAACTCCACCTACCCTGAATTTTGCTGCAGTGAAATTGCATTCTCACTACAGTGAGAAACTCTCAGGTTGGGAAATGTAAATTTTGCCATTGTTCTCGCTGCAGCCAATTTGCATCCTCACTGCAGTAAGAAACTCTCTGTTATGTTTGGATACTTGCTTCAGTTCCCACTCTTCAACTTCTTTGTTAATCACGGATCCTTCAACCTTAAGGGGGATAAATAATCAAAGTTGAACGAAGGGTTTTAACAAGAAATTAAGTCAAATTGCATTGTGTTTTTTTTATTAAACTTTTCTTATCTTTTGATTGTTCCCTTCCTATGTCCACTCACTGGGTTTATACTCACTCATTTCAACTTCATGTTTTTCAAATTTAGAGATAGTTGGGACCTAGATTGAGGTGCCCACTTGCATTCACCCCTAGTAGGTATCATGGCTTCGGTAGCCATACCCTCACCCAAGTCACTTCACAGGTCGTTAGAAGTCTTTTGCATATGTACATATACATTAGATGTGAATCGCTAAGATTAATGATATAAACAATATATGTATATTTTGATTAATGATGCCATTATGAGATGGCAATGAATGACAATATTTTGAAATGATGCAAATATAAATATTTGGTTGCCATGGTATATTACTGAAATACGCATGGTTAAGAAATACAAATTGTGGTTTAGGAACGATGATATATGATTGATGAATTAAGGAACCGAAGTACATAAAAAGGCTTGCTTGGGCTTAGTGGGCTATGCCCATTGGGCCCATGCACTGGTCATGGCTCGAGATTTGGGCTGTGATAGCAGTCTAAAGCAAAAATGGAAACTTATGAAGCCACTTATGATTTTAACTGAGGTTATAACAAGAAGCACCAAAAAGAGACCATTTTATGTAGCTAGAATGCATTGGATAACTTCAAAGTGCTTAAGACTTTTGAGTACTTTCTGGTAGAAGATTAATGTTGAATTTTGAACCATTCTCCTTTAAAATAGCCTTTTACAATTTTAAGCCTTTAATAGCTAGTCTTGACGTTTATCATCTTGCCACTGATAATTCTCTAATATAAAGTTATTTGGACTTAATTTTGATAGTAATTTAGCTTACTTCTTATAGTAATGCATAGAATTAGTAAGTTTTATTTAATTATTTTAAATTAGTTAATTTAGGTGAGTCAATATAATCTTAGTTAATTTTATGTTTAATTTGGTGTTACTGTGATTAAGATAAGTTGTTATTGATTTATTTGTGCTTTTGTAGGTGTTTGATGAAAGAAGAATTTTAGTGGAAGTATAAGAGCAATTTTGAGGTGCAGACTTTCACTATACATATTTTGGCATTTCAACCATAAATCTCTCTACAGAGTGTCAAATCAGATGATTCTTAAACCATCGGAAAGATAGGAGAAAAATTACAACTTTTATGTTTACCACTTTGCCCAGTTTAGCCTAAAAGGTAGTCAAAAGTCTTATCAAAGGTGGAGCACTGTAGCAGTCCTAGAACAATTATGATTTCTACTCCTTAAATGGTCAAGGTCGTGGCTTTGGAGGAAGTAGGCAGTGTCCCACATAGTCTGATAAGAAAATCTTGATTGGATCTGACTTCTTCAACCAGCTTGACCTAACTTCAAAACCCTATGAAAACAACCTTTCAAATAACTTTTGGAAAGGAGAAGACATCAAATTGACAACTAAGAATCAAGCCACAAAGTCATTGAACTTAAGAAGAATTTGAAGGATTCAAAAAAAAGATTTAGAAGATCAAGATTATAATTCTTGAGTTTTATCTTTTTGTTATTCTTTTATTTTTCTTAGTTTGATGTTATTATTTAAACTCAATTTCATGATGGAAAACTAAATTATTTATCTAAGATTATAATTGAACTCAATATGTAGTCTAATTTATTTATCTCTCTTTTATTTATGTTTTTTTTTAAATTGCTACCTACTATTTTACTTATGTTTAATAGATTTAAGTTGTTTATTTTATTCTGTTCTTAATGCTTCTAATTGACTAGCTACCAATTAGATTGAATTGGAATCTAGTTTAAACCTTAACAAAGGAAATTTAGGTAGACCTTGAATAGAGTAGCGTATGATCGAATACACTTATTTGAATAGGTGGTTTAATTTACATATAGGGTAGACATACACATATAAACCATACGTAGCTAGGATTAGAGCTTGAACTTCATGAATCTATCTTTAATTAATTTGCGTAGACATATAGTAAATTAATTGGAAAATATATTTTAATGAGAAACTTGACAGAGACTTTTAAATAATTTAAGACCCTAGGTTAACAATTTAATCCATTAAGCTAAGTTAAGAGAAAGGGACAATAATCAAATAAAGTATTGAGGGACATCATAATCTTAGGTCTAAAAGTCAATCAAATTTAATAAAATAATTTTGTTCATTAATTAAAAATAGTTTTAGTTTTTAGTTTAATTTTCTTTTTAATTTAATTTTTAATTGTTTCGATAAAATTAGGGTGTTATAATTTTAGTAGTAAGCAATTAAAAATTAATTTAATTCTCTGTAAGAACAAATTATATTTTTTATTATATTACTTATTAACGAGACATGCACTTGCGTGAGAAATCAACAACAGCCACACATCATCAAACTAAGAGAATGTCGAATTTGATTGTAATTTGAAAAGAATCCTATGGTAAAATCTTATTCTAAAAGCGCAAGTCTAGAAAATCACCATTTATTTATGAGTTTAAACAAAGAAACTTCAATTTTTCTTTTTCTTTGCATAAAATTGTGAAACCCTTCTTGTTGACTAAGACCTTGATGCGTTACACCATCCAATCCATTTGAAAGACCAAATTGTCATCTAAAATCCTTTGAAACAATAATTATTAGTTTTTCAAGAAATTAAAGTATCACATGTTATAAAAGTGTTGAATTGACTCATTCTTGTTCCTAAAATCTAACTAACTTTTATCATTAAAAATAGTTTTAAGGGGGGATTTTGGTGCCATTTTGTCATGGTTCAACGTTTTTTGAAAGAAAAAAGAAAATGTGTTTCAAAAAGGAAAGAGTTCTTGATCTTTGTAAGGTAACTTCCGTTATTGTAATATGAAGATCAAGATTTTAAATAATGAGACAAGCATTTTTTAAGGATAATTTCTCAAGGATCAAGAGGCATGGAACCATTGAAACCAAATTTGAATTGATACATGATTGCTTGGTGATATCTATTTTTGAGAAATGATTTCAAGAATCCAAAATGATATGACAAGACTAGCAAAAAAGTCTTTTCGTGACAAAGAGGTTGGTAACTGCACAAAAATCATAAAAGAGTGTGCAAAGATAGGAAGAATGGCTTTTCATAAAGGAATACTTTGAAATAAAATAATGACATGAGAGTCATTCTCTTTCTGTCATGCAATCATGCATACATGCGCATGACCATGCAACACTAAGGTTGAAAATTTTCAAGCAATAGTCAACATTCACATATTTTTTCTATGCATTCGGAAAAGTAAAAGCCCATCCAACACAACAATCTTGCAAAAACATCAAGCTTTGATTAATTTGAGAGTCACTTTAAAAGATTTCAAGTAATTAGTATCAATATTTCTTTAAAGTTATGTAACCTCATTTTTGAGATAATGAGCAATCTTTTCTTATGAAACCTCCAAGTATACATTTTAAAACTTTCGAGTGCATTTTCTAAAACTTTTGGATACATTTTCTAAACCCTTCGAGTACGTATTCAAAACCTTCGAATATATCTCTAAAACCTTCAAGTACATCTCTAAAACCTCTAGTTACATTCTCCAAAATCTCTAAGTACATTCTTAAAACCTCCAAGTACATTCTTATGAAACCTCTACGTACATTCATATAAAACCTCTAGGTAACTAGCATCAATATTTCAATATTTTTTTAAAATTACGTAACCTTATTTAAAGATGAGGAGCAACCTTTTCTTATGAAATTTACAGATACACATTTTAATACTTCCGAGTACATTTTCTAAAACCTCTAAGTACATCTTCAAACCTCTAAGTACATCTTTGAAACCTTCAAGTACATATGAAACCTTCAAATACAATTTCTAAAGCTTTCATGTAATCATATTTAAGATTTTTTAAAGTTATGTAACCTCATTTAGAAATGAACAGTAACATTTTCTTATGAAACCTTCGAGTACGTTCTTATGAAACTTCCGAGTACACTATCTAATACCTCGGAGTGCATTTTCTAAAACCTCTACATTCTCAAAAACCTCTAGTTCATCATTTATTTTCTTTAAAGTTGTGCAGCCTTCATAAAAAGAGTTATTAAGTTTCTTTAAAATTACAAAGCCTTTAAATGAAGAGCATTTTCAATTTGATTGAAATAAAGTATCTACGTCTTTGCACTATCCTGATTCTCACGAATGTTCAAAGAAAAGTAGCTGTAAACATCAATTTTAGTCCAAATTATTAAAAATAATAAAAGAATTGAAAATAAAAAAAAAGGAAAAGTTGGGCATGGCGACAAAAACCATGCCCAACAAACAATCGAGGTGCGGATGCACCCTACCAAACGCGAGAATTATGCTTGGCAGGCCACGTCTGCCACCCCAACTCGAGTAAGGGCAACTGTAAAAGTTTCCCTCCTATTCCATACCAAAGGCAGGCCCTTAAAAGAAATAAAACTTAGAAAATTTAATAAACCCAGAAACAATAAAAAGAACCCTAGTTTTTTCTAACAACTGCATAATATATCCAAAAAAAAAAAGTGAAACAATAACAAATAGTGTTCTGGGAAAAGGATTTAACTGGTTTTGGTAGTTTGTTTTTAGTAGATTGCAGGGATTTAGGTTAAGGTAGAGGTATAGAGAGGGAGATGAAAGAAGAAAACTGGGAATTGGATTTTTTGAACGGTAGTTCAAGAAAAGCTAAGGTTTTGGCAAAAGAGAGTAAAAGTGAAAGTTGAGGTTAGAGAGAAGAGAACGAAGCTACGAGTAGAGAGGGAAAGTGGAAGAAGAAAATAATAAGAGAAAGGAATTTTTATAGTTAGGGTTTTTATTAGGGTAAAGAGGAGCTAAACGGCATTGTTTCAACCGTGAAGGGGAGCACCTGAAGCACCTAAACGTAGGGCTGTGTAATCGGTTAGTTCGATTACTGGATATCTAGTAACCGAACTAATCAAACCCCTTATAAAAAACTAACCAAAACCAAACAGTAGTAAATAAGTAACCGAACTAACCGAAACTGAACTAATTCGCTTAGTTCGGTTCAGTTACCAAAAATTGAACTTCATAATTTTTTTTTTATTTGTATATATCAATCAAAGATTCTTATGATAATTTAATTTTGTTTTGTTCCTTCAATAATGAAAGTTTCTCTGTATTACTCTCATGAGTTTCTATACACTTTGCACTGTAGACCAAAGCAATGCGATAATGAAAGTCTGCTTTCTAGACCTTGAATATGGATTGCCAGTTCAAGTTCGAGATACTGCTCTTAGTATAAATTCCAATGATGCCATTCCAAAAAGTGATGTGAATAAAGAGTATTTTGCTGAGGAGCAATGGAGCATGACCGCAAGGTATGCATAACGGCTATCATTTATGATGTAGGTAAACAAAAAGGCTACTAAAGAAGTAATATGCAGGTAAACAAGTAGGCTTATCATATAAGACCAAAGCAAAGAATAAAATAAGGTTACAGCAGACATTTATCAAGTACAAATAGTCAAAATCCACTAGCAAAGCTGCAGTGGGAATTAAAAAACAACAGATAATTTAGTACTAGTCACTTGATGAAGGAAGGCTCGAAAAGGTGAAGGATCAAATATGGCTTAACTGCTGCTTGGACTTGCTAAAGATGAAGCCAAAAACCAGATAAGGCGATTAGATGAAGGCAGAATCGAGAGAGGAGACGAGATCACGGGGTGGCAGTCAAAAGAAAAAACCAAGGGCGAAATGTGAAAATCGAGATCGGATGACAGTCGCAGAAACCAGAAAGGCGAGAGTGGAAAGTCGAGACGAAAGCCACGGAGGAATGGCAATCAGCACTCAGCAGAAGGTAGGATCTAAACAAAAAAGGGAAGAAACTTTCTTATATTTAAGTTTAGAAAATTTTTATATAAATTCTCTAAAATACCTTTCAGTTAGTTCGGTTAGACATTTCTCTAATCGAAACTGAACCGAAATAATTATATTAACCGAATTACTCTAACCGAAATAACTGAATAACCAAACTAAATGAAGCGAAAAAATCAAACTCATTTCGGTTCAATTCGGTTATTCGATTATTCAGTTATTTGCTCACCCCTACCCAAACAATGCATTCATTGCTGGCAAGCTTAAGGCTAGTTGAGCTGCCATTTTGGGCTACTATTGAGTAGGCTTGCAGTTGGTGGAACCCCAATCCTTGGGGCAGTTCTTAGCCCAAACTTTGGTATGGTTTTGGATCCTCTATTTATTGGACTTGGCTTGTTTATTTGCTTATTAGTTTCATTTACTTTATATTTGTTTTGTGTTTATTTATTTAGTTTTTTTAGATATTTTTCCATTAATATATGATGCAATTTTTTGAAATACTTAGTTATATAAAATGTTATACGGTAAAATATATATAGGTATATAAAAAAATAATAAATAAATTTGTAATTTCAATTCTAAGTAATATTTTGAATTAATTGATGCTATGAAAGGGAAATTCATAAAGATGATTTGCATAATAAAAGATATTGAGCATTTAGGTTTAGAAAAAGAATAATAATAATAAAATAATAGAATATTTCATTCTTTTGGGAAATGTGTACGATAATAATATAAAAAAATAATATTATAATATATAGATTGAATCGATGATGGAACATTCGTTCGAGACGCAAGAAGTCATAATCCCAAATTAATTTTTCTAGGTGAGGAATTTTGGTTAAAACTCCACTAGTATGATAGAAGGGTTTTAATTTCAAGTCCCAATATTATAATTTTAAATAAATATTTAAAAAAACATTAATAAAAAATGTTAATCAAATGAAAAAAAAACATAAGAACAAAAAATAATAAAATAATAATAAATACAAAAAAATAGGTTAAGTATATGTAGTTTTAAAATAGTATAGAATTGCTTTAAGAAAAAAATTGAAAAAAAATAATTTATGATAATTAAAAATGAGAATTAAAATCTTGTAAGTAAAAAAGGTAGACAAAAAAGAATAGTCGTAAATTATTTAGTTATATAAAATATAAATATATAGACATAAAAAAATAAAATAATAAGTAGGCAAATGGCTTTGTTCTTTAAAATATATATATTAAAAAGAGATAAATAATAATAAAAAGCATAAGGTAAATAAAAATAAAATATTAAAAAGAAAATCACAAAAATGATAAATTATAGTAATTGTAAATATATGAAATAAGTTACAATTAATATTGAAATTTATAAACTACCAGGTACCATCATTACATCATTTACATATCGTGGCATATCGATATATTTTGGGTGCAAGTCAAGGCCTCGTTGATGGGACTTTTCGAGGGAACTTGCAAATGCAAGTTCCTTCAAAAAAAAATTCCTAAGGTGAAAGAGTATCTTCGTGTCTCACCAATATGATGAGAGGGTTCGGACAATGTCCTTAATAAAAAGCTTTTGCTTGTATTAAGGTTTGCATTCATAAAAATATTATTTTTACTTGCAAATGACTACCCTAATGATAGGATTTACTTGTTAAACTTGCAAAGGTGAGTTTCATGAGCATTTTCCTAGGTGAAAAAGTATCCTTGAATTTTACTAGTATGACGAGTGGATTTGGAAAATATCCTCAATAAAAGGTTTTCGTTCGGCATTATCTAAATTTATGCCTTGTACTTTACAATTGCATCATGTGCACGTCACTCTCAAAAAATAGAATAAAATCCATTTAATTTGTTAATAAAATAAAGAATAAAATAAATAGACAATGATTAAGGAAATACAAGAATAAAATAAACAATTAAAGCTTGAATAGGATAACATATGATTAAATGGTAATATTTGTAGAACGGGCATCACGGGGATGCTAATCTTTCCTCATGCGTAACCGTACTTTCGAACCTAACTCTAAAATGCACAGACCAAATTTTGTTCTTTAGATAAATTTAAAATTAATTTAGGATTTTATTGAATAGAACTAATTTAAGTGACCAATCACACCTAGACAAAAAAGATTGGTGACGATTTCTAAATTTCCATATCTAGTAGTGTCACAGCCCAAATTTTCGGGCCATGACCGGAGCATGAGCCTAATTAGCATAGCTCACCAAGCCCAAGCAAGCCTATCCCATTTAATTTACTTATCGTTTGTCAACTAATGCGTCCACACGCATTTCTAACCGGTGTGAAAATAGCCAACTCATGATGGCATTATTGATTAAATATACATATACATTTCAAAACATGTAATTCAATAATTGACATTACATGAACATATTCACAACAAAAGGACCCGTGACTTCCAGCGAAAAAATTACAATAAAATGGTTGCTATTGAATGCCAGACACATACCCAAGAGACGAACTACCGGGACTCCTCGATCTAGGATCCAACGGTCTCCTGATCTGAAAACATGAACTTTTTTAAAATTGTGAGTACGAAACTCAATGAGCGAACATTAGAAGAGAACAAGCAATAATAGCCAAGAAATTTTATAACCATGATGCACTGATTGGAAATGAGACAATTTTGATCTAGTTAACATTAAAACCTCATTTTCCTTCAATTCAAGTCAATTTGCAATGAGGTAGAGAGTTCTTGAATTCACACACATATATACATAAACATATATAATCACGTGCAATTTCATCCACTACACCATTTTCATTCCCTCTAGTGCACTCACTACTCGCACATCATTACCGACATTGCACTATCCATTCCGCAGATGCACGGTCATAATTATCATAACATTTTCCTTTCAACTGACATGTGCATTGCCCACTCCGCACATGCACGGTGGTATTTACTACACAATATTGTCATTTAACCGACATGTGCACTGCCCACTTCGCACGTGCACGGTTACACCAATTTCAAAAAATATATTAACAATACATATCAGCATCACATAGAGGTACATAGATTCAGCACAATCAAATTTCACATCACTAGAAATATTTCACTAAAAAGCTTGTTCCCATGTTACTCGTTCTTTTTAAAGAAAAGTTGGATAAAATCATTCAAACGTTTTGCTCAAATACGTTCACATTCCCAAAAACAATTTTGACATGTAAGTTCACTCACAGTATTAGGAGTTCGAAATGCTCCTATTCTCGACCTTCTGGCACAATGTGAGACCCTGTCAAGCTCGATTAAAAGATGGTATTGTACCGAGTAATACAACCAAGTTAAATCAAGCCTTGAACTAATTCAACTAGAAATTCTATGAGGAATTTGAAAATTTGAAACCCACAGAATGACTTAGAATAGTGATTCGGAGTTCAAGGTCCAGTTTGAAGTCAATCGAAAAAATTGATCGATTAGGGACAAAACGATCATTTTGCCATTTAAGGACAAAATGGAGATTTTTAGCAAAGATTTGATCACATTTGACCAAGAATAATTATATGAAATATAATTATGATTATTGGAGTATAAAATGAAGTTTAACAGTGAAAATTTGTGATTCTTGGTATTTTTGGAGCACAAGGGTAAAATGGTAATTTTACCACTAGAGGACCAAATGGGAATTTTTAGAAAATATTTTTACCCCATTTGATTAAGATTGATCAATATTAGTGTTATTTGAGGTTAGAAAGTGAAAATAATATAATTTCGGTACATTTCGGAGTATAGGGGTAAAATCGTAATTTTTTCACCTCGAGGGAAAATCGGTAAATTTTTTACCCCAACACTTGTCAAGACCAAGAGATTTTGTTTAGAAATGGAATGGATAAATATTGAAATATTTGTGGTGAAAAATTTAGAAGAAAAAGTCAAAAAGTTAAAAAAATGGGCCAATGGCATTATGCCTTGTGGCAAGCCATTAGATTTTATTATTAAACTAATAAAATCAGCTTATAACCCTCACTTTCTCTCTCCAAATTCGGCATAAACCAGATTCAAAGGAAAGGAAAAGAGAACAAAGGGAGAAAAGCAAAAACCTAGCCAACAATCAAGAAAATTCAAGTGTTTTTCAAGAAACAAGCAAAACAAAGGTAAAATTTCTTTAGTTTTACTTTAATCCTAGCTTACCCATGCTTTATTCCTTATTTTCCATGGTTGAATATTGAGTTATCATAATGAATTCAATTCTGAAAAAAGGGTATGGAAGAGAAATTAATGTTGGATTGGCTTGATTTTAGACTATGTTAGTGTTTAAAGATAGTTTAGAATGTTAGTAAGCAAAACAACAAGAAAAAACTTGATTTTCCCCATGAATCTTCAATGGCCGAATATCCTAGGTTGTGTGTGGAAAATGAAATGATTTCATTTCAAATGAAATGATTTCATTTCAAATGAAATGATTTCATTTCAAATGAAATGATTTCATTTCAAATGAAATGATTTCATTTCAAATGAAATGAATTGGAAAATGATGATTTAAGGTGAAAAAGTTAAGTAGGAAAAATTACAATGCTAGTGCACTGTAATGGTCGAATTTTTCCATGAAGAAATGGAAAAGTTTTAATGCTGAAATTAGCATTATTTGAATGGTATTTAATGAATTGAGGTATTAGAAAAAGAATGGAGCAAATTGGAATCAAATCAGACGTATTGGCCAATTTATCGGGTAATCGATCGAATTAGGTCAACATCGCGTTTAAGCGGTTGACCGAGTATTCTATGTATCCGTATAGAAATTAGGTTAATTTTATACCTAATTAACACCAATATAGTAATTAAATTATTGTGCTATTTGTCAAGGTGGTGAGCCCTTGAATAAAGGTAAGAAAATCGCACCCGAGGATTAGCAGTCGAAGTGCTTGAATTCAACTCCCGAAAACCTGTGAGCGAATTTGCATTTCAAAAATGGTTTTGGGAAATATGAACCTATTTGAATAAAATGATTGAATGATTTTATTCAATCTTCTTTAAAAGGAACGGGTACCATGGGAACAAGCTTTTTATGAAGTATTATTTCATTGATGTGAAATTTGATTGTGCTGAATATGTACATCTTTATGATGCTTACATGTATTGTTAAGAAATGTTGTGAAATTATTATAACCGTGCACGTGTGAAGGAGAAAATACACATGCCTGAAATGGTGTGCAAAGTGGGGATGGCGATGCGTAACGCCCACGACTCCTAGAAATTTAGAATTGAGCAAAGTGGGGATGGCAATGCGTAACGCCCACGATTCCTAGAAAATTAGAGTTTAGCAAAGTGGGGTTGATGGTGCGTAGCGCCCACGATTCCTGGAAATTTTCACGTGTGAACTTTGGTGAAGCGTGATTATCCGTCTAGGGGCTTGCAGGGACGGCGATTCGTAATGCCTACAAGTGCTCTAATAAATGTCTCTTTTACCACCAAGAATAGTGAAGACTTGGCAGTGTATATGATTGTTCTTGTTTTTGTGAATATATGTGTGATTGTATGGTATGTGAATTGCTTTAAATTGAGGAAAAAGGGTTAACACGAAACTCTCGTACGATTGAGAGAAACCCTCGTTTAGTGACGGGTTATGATTACGCTTCGCTGCAACAAGAATGCCTTACCGCTGCAGCGATAATTATCAATTTTGCTATCTAGCTAGAATAAATCCCAGGTTAAGTGGAAAAGGTTCAAATATTAGCTAGATCAAAAATTATCTCGTTTTCAACTGGTGCATCATGATTGTCAAATTTCCTAGTTAAGATTGTTTATTCCTTTCTAATATTCACTCACTAAGTATTGTACTCACCGTTTTAAAAATTCATGCTTTCAAATCATGAGACTATTGGACCCTAGATCGAGGAGTTCCCATAGTGCATCTCCTGGTTAGAAGGTAGATATTTAGTAGCATCCCATTTCTTTTATTGTAAATTTCTCCGCTGGAAGTCATGGGCCTTTTGTATTGTGAATATGTACATGTAATGTACATTATCAAGTTACATGCTTGAACAGTATGTATTTGCATATTTTATTGATAACGCCATTGTGAATTGGCTTTGTGTGCACACTGGGTGCATTACGTGTGTATGCATCACACGGTCGTACGATAAGTAAAGTAAATGAAAATAGGCTTGTTTGGGCTTGGTGAGTTATGCTCATTGGGTCCATGCGTTGGTCATGGCCTGAAAATTGGGTTGTGACACAATGCCTTTGCCCTTGTTTAAGGGTTCACCACCTATTCACAGTACATGACACATAATTCAATATAATTTCAATTGTATAACTAAATAACACGGTGTTGGCCTAATTCGATTTATCACTCGGTAAATCAGCCAACACATCCAATTAACCCCAAATAATTTCCATTTCTTATTTAATCATTCAATTCATCAAATACTAATCAAACAACATGAAATATTACAATTTCAGCCTCACATTGTCTTTTGGAAAATTCGGCCATGGTGGTGCATCAACCATGAATTTTTTCATACTTGACTCTCACACCATAAATCATTAATTTTCAACCAATTCACTTAAAATAAAATCAATTTCAACATCAATATCCCACATAGAGAATTCGGCCTATGAAGGGGTTCCAAGAGCATGAAATTTTCTCACTTGATTTTCATTCTACACACACTAATCAACTAAAAACACTAATCTAACAAGAAATCTAACTAAATTCGAGCACAAAACCTCTCTCTAAGTGTTTGACCAGCAAGAGACCCATCATGAAACCTTGATTCTCAACCGTTTAAAATGGAAAATAATGCATAGGAATGGTATATCTCAAGCTTTAATTGAAAAATCTTACCTTTTTCACTTGTTTTCTTGAATTTTCCATACTTTTCTCTTGAATTTTGGTGGCTAGGGTTTTTGTTCTTCTTTTTCCTTTCCTCCCTTGCTATGGCCAGCCAAATGAAGTGAAATAATAGAGTTTATGGGCTGATTTTAAAGGAAAATATTAAATGGTTATAAAAGTGCCAAGTGTCACCATTTTATTGGTCCACTTTTCAAAACTTAATAATTAAGCATTCTATCTCCACCACACATAATTTCTCACTCATCCACAATAATAATGGGTGTAATTCATGTGCTGGACAAGTGTTGGGTGGGGCAAAATTATAAATTTGCCCTCGAGGTGGCAAAATGATGACTTTACCCCTATGCTCCGAAAAATATCGAAATTAAAATTTTTCACTTCTCAACCATAAATTACACTCCAAATGATCAATCTTAGTCAAAAATTTCATCCCACATTCAAATTTTTCCCTCAGGTGGTAAAATGACCATTTTGCCCATAGATCATGAAAATTCCAATTTGACTCCAAATCAGTCCTCGAACCTCGAATCACCATTTTAAGTCATTCTTGAGATTTTAAAACTCTCAAATTCATCTTAGAATTTCTATTTGGACAAGTTCAAGGCTTAATTCAACTTAATTGTACCACTTAGTACAATACCGACTTTTGATAATTTTTTCGAAGTGTTTCAAGTATGCAAGCATTCTATCTACGGGTCTATAGAGGTCGAGGCCTCACATTCTCCCCCACTAATGGAAATTCGGTCCCCAAATTTAAATTCAACTGTAAGGTAACTTACCTTTATGTATCAAAGAGGTGTGGATACTTCGTCCTCATCTCCTTCTCAGCTTCCCACGTTACCTCCTCACTAGAGTGATTCTGCCACAGCACTTTTACTGAGGCCACCTCTTTTGATCGGAGCTTTTTGACTTGTCTATCAAGAATAGCTATTGACTATTCCTCATAAGTCAAATCGTCTTGCAACTGAAAGGTTTCATATCGTATTACATGCGAAAGATCTGAATTATATTTCCTCAACATCGACACATGGAACACAAGGTGAATATTCGAAAGGTTTGACGATAATATCAATCGATATGCCACTGCTCCGACCCTTTCTAAGATCTCGAGGGTCCTATATATCCAGAACTTAATTTTCCTTTCTTGCCAAACTTCATTACCCCTTTCGTTGGTGAGATCTTTAAAAATACATGGTCTCCCACTTGAAACTCTAATTCCCTCCGTCAGTTATCAGCATAGGACTTTTGCCTACTTTGTAATGTAAGCATTCTCTGACGAATCATACGTATTTTATCGGTGGCGTCCTACACCAACTCAGGCCCTAAAAGTTTCCTTTCCCCTACCTCTAGCCATCCAATGGGTGACCTGCACCTCCTTCCATATAATACTTCAAATGGTGCCATTTGGCTGCTAGTTTGGAAACTGTTATTGTAAGCAAACTCCACTAAAGGTAAATACCGATCCCATTTGACTCCAAGGTCTATTACACATGCCCTCAACATATCTTCCAACGTCTGTATTGTCCGTTCAGACTACGTATCAGTCTGGGGGTGAAAAGCCGTGCTAAAATCCAACTTAATGGCCAACGTTTTTTACAACTTTTCTCAAAATCTACTAGTGAACTGTGTCCTTCTATTCGACACTATAGAAACAGGAGTGCCATGCAACCGTATTATCTCATCTACATAAAGCTAGGCATACTGGGCAGCCCCGTATGTAGTTTTAATTGGAAGGAAATAGGCTGATTTCGTTAACCGATCTACTATGACCCAAATCGAGTCATAACCCTCACTAGTTCGAGGCAAACCCATTACAAAGACCATTGCAATATGTTCCCACTTCCATTTGGGCACTGGTAACGGTTGTAGTAATCTGCAGGCCTTTGGTGCTTTGCTTTAACTTGTTGACACACTAGGCACTTGGAGACAAACTGAGCCACATCTTTCTTAAGTCCTTCCCACCAATACACCTCTTTTAAATCTTGATACATCTTTGTAGCTCATGGATGTACCACATAGGCTGCTATATGTTCCTCCTCCAATATCTCTCTCCTCAATCCATCACTATCCGGCATATAAAGCCTAGTTCGATACCTCAACACTCCATCTATGCCTTTGATAAACATATTTTCTTTCTTTCCCTGGCGATCCTCTAAGACCTTAGCTACAAACTCATCTTTACTTTGTGCTCCTTTAATTCGATCCATTAGGACGGCCTCATTTTAAAATATGATACCAAGGCATCTGCTTTAGAAACTTCCAAGTCCACACCCATGTCTCCCAAGCTATGCATCTCTCTAATTAAAAATCTCCTGTCTATAAAGACATGTGCTAGGTTCCCCATCGATTTTTTACTCAAGGCATCAACCACTACATTTGCCTTACCGGGATGGTAAAGAATAGTACAATCATAATCTTTTAACAACTCCATCCACCTACATTGCCGCAAGTTAATATCCCTCTACTAAAATATATATTTCAAACTTTTGTGGTCCGTATATATATCGCGAGTCTCACCATACAAGTAATGTCTCCATATTTTTAAGGCAAACATGATTGCTGCCATCTCCAAATCGTGTGCAGGGTAATTCTGCTCATGCCTTTTAAGTTGTGTTGATGCATATACAATCACCTTCTCGTGTTGCATTAACACACATCCTAAACCAACCAGTGATGCATCATAAAATATTGTATAACCTTTTGTGCCTTGTGGTAGACTTAACACTAGAGTTGTGGTGAGACATGTCTTAAGCTTCTCAAAGCTATCCTCACAAGCATTTGACCACCCAAATTTTGTATCTTTATGTGTCAGCTTCGTCAGAGGGGCGGCTATTCTCGAGAAATCCTTGACGAAGCGATGATAGTAGCCTGCCAAACCTAAAAAGCTTCTAATCTTCGTAACTGATATTGGCCTTGGCCATTTTTTCACTGCCTCTACTTTCTTCGAATCAACTTGTACCCCATCCTTAGATACCACATGTCCCAAGAATGCAACATTTTCAAGCCAGAACTCACATTTGGAGAACTTGACATATAATCGATGTTCTCTCAAAGTTTAGAGCACTATTTTAAGATGTTGCTTGTGCTCATCTCGACTCCTCGAGTAGATCAAGATATCATCAATGAATACCACTACAAACTTGTCCAAATAGGACTTGAACACTCGGTTCATCAAATCCATAAAAGGTCGTAGGGGCATTAGTAAGCCCATACGACATCACCAAGAACTCATAGTGCCCATATCTTGTTCGAAATGCAGTCTTGGGTATGTCTTCCTTTCAGATTCTCAATTGATGATACCATGATTGTAGATCTATCTTAGAGAAACATTGTGCCCCTTGTAGCTGATCAAACAGATCATCTATTCTTAAGAATGGGTACTTATTCTTCACCGTTACCTTATTAAGTTGTCGGTAATCAATGCATAGTCTAAGTGACCTATCTTTCTTTTTTACAAATAGCACCGGTGCTCCCCATGGTGAGACACTAGGGCAAATAAAACCTTTATCTAACAGATCCTCCAACTGATCCTTAAGCTCCTTAAGCTCTACCGGTGCCATCCGATACGGGGGTATGGATATGGGTCTAGTATCAAGAATCAAATCTATACAAAATTCAATCTCTCGTTCTGGAGGTAAACTTGGTAGTTCCTCGAGAAATACATCCACAAACTTGTTCACTACCGACACTTGGCCTATATCTCCGACCTTTGTTTGGGTATCCCTCACAACAGCCAAGTAACCTTGACAACCCTATCTTAACAGCCTTTTGACAGATATGGCTGTTATTAAATTGGTTGAAGCATTGCTTTTATCCCCCGGAATGTTAAATGATGGCTCATCCAGGAAATCAAATCTTATTAACTTATGGTAACAACCTACACTAGCATGACAAGGCAATAACCAGTCCATTCCCAATATCACGTTAAAATTCAGGGTGCCTAACACGACTAAATTCACTAAGGTGTTCTTATCCTTAAGTCGAATTACGCAAGACTTATATTCCCATTCAGCCACAAATGTCTCCTTTAAAGGAGTAAATACCACTAATTGTTCTTCTCTCCTAACACGATTCTTACCCAACCGATGTGCAAAACATGGAGAGATAAAAGAATGGGTTAATCCAAGGTCAAACAATACTCTAGCATTCATATTACAAATAGAAAAAGTACCTGAAACTACTACATTGGATGTTTGAGCCTCTTGGGGAGTTAAAGCATATACCCTCGCCTAGCCGCTTCCCGTAAAACTTTGACGTCCGGACCCAGATGGTCTACCTTAAAAGGAAACACCAGCACCTCTATCTCTCATCCCACTAACCTCTTGGCCAGTTGAGACAGCTGCCGAAGGAGCAAACAAAGCTGGTTGGGTAGAACCGTGAACAGAACCTTACGGTTGTTGAGCCATCGAGCAGTTCCTCCAAATATGTCCAAGCTAGCCACAACTAAAACAAGTTCTTACAAGAAGATAGCATTGTTCTCTATATCATCTTCCACAATTATCACAAAAAGAACTAGCTTGACTACTCTGCCTTGAATCTTATTGCGACCTCCTTTCACTAAAAGTTTTCTGCCCTAACCCAACGATGGCACTCACCACATCACTTCCCCGTTGAGGTAACCTTGATCCCCTCTGTGAGCCTTGACGGCTAAAGGACGAAATCTCACTACCGAAATCTCTATGACTTTGATAACCCTCTATCTTGGCCCTTTTTGCTCTATCTCTTGCAGTCTTGCTCTCACTGGTCCTCATCTCAATTCGTTGAGCACAATCCACTGCCGCAGAGTAAGTATTAAAATCTCGGGAAGTCACAACCTTGAACAATGGTTCCACCAGTCCATCCACAAACTTTTGGATCTTCATCTCTTCTGTGGAAACTAAATAAAGCACATATCGAGACAACTGCATGAATTTCATATCATACTTCGACACTATCATACTCAGAGTTTGCACCAACGCCTCAAACTCTCTAGCTCTAGCATTTTGTACACTATGTGATAAAAATCGATCCAAGAAAGTTGTACTGAATTCATTCCAAGTCAATAAAGCAGCATCTATCGGCCTACTCCTTCGTAAGGAGTCATACCATTCCTGTGCTACATCCTCCAATTGAAAAGTTGGTAGCTCTATTGATCTAATGCTAGAACATCCCATGGCATTACAAATCTTTTCCATCTTATCCAAGAAAACTTGGGGTTTCTCTGATGCATCCAACCCAGTAAACGATGGAGGCTTAAGCTTCAGAAAGTCGATAAGTGAAACCTCTACCTGACCTCTTTCACTCTTTGGAGGTTGGCGGTCGACGGTCGATTTGGCCTTGTGAAGTAGGGGACGCTTACGCTACATGTCTCCCCTCTACTACTTTCTGTATATCATCCATAGGGGCTACCATCATCTCTACAACCCGATTAACTCCCTGCAGACCTGTCGCCAAATCCTCAACAATAATGCCTCCAGTTGGTGGCCTATCTGCCTCACTTAAAAGTTGTCCCTCCTTTCTCCACTCACAGGCGTATTCGCCTTCACCAGCCTAGTGGCTTTGCCACGTCTACCTCGCCCCCTATGGGTGGATACCCATGGCCTATCAATCATCTCAGTGGGGGCATCTTGCTCCCTCATCTGTCTTAAGGTGACCCGTGTCTTAAGCGACATTCTTACCTAGACAAAAGCAAACACCTATCATTAAACACATTTCATAACCACAATTAAGGAAATAATGTGGTTTCTAAAATAGGAAATTTATGTAGTTCCTTGATTATGAGATGTGTCGCGGTTCACAATTCATAATCAAAAATTCCACATAAAGACCCGACTCTCCGCTGGACCAAACAAAAACATCCTAGGACCTAAACAACCTAGGGCTCTGATACTAATTTTGTCACTAAGGGCGGCTTCACCTCTTTAGGCAACATTGTCCTCCTTCAATGGTGGCAACAAAGGGTACCTATCGAGCACTCGCAGGCGTTACGTCTCGTCGTCCCTGCAAACCCTTGGGCGAAGAGTCATGCTTCGCTCACTGTTCATATGCAAGAGTTCCCAGGGATCGGGTTACAACCCTTTGCTCTGATACCAACTTTGTCATAACCCAAATTTTAGAGCCATGACCGAAGCATGAGCCCAATGAGCATAGCTCACCAAGCCCAAGCAAGCCTATCCCATTTAATTTACTTATCGTTTGTCAACTAATACGTCTACACGTATTTCCAACCGGTGTGAAAATAACCAACTCACGATGGCATTATTGATTAAATATAAATATACATTTCAAAACATGTAATTCAGTAATTGACATTACATGACCATATTCACAACAAAAGGACTCGTGACTTCCAGTGAAGAAATTACAATAAAAAGGTTGCTATTGAATGCCAAACACATACCCAAGAAACGAACTACCGAAACTCCTCGATCTAGGATCCAGCGGTCTCTTGATCTGAAAACATGAATTTTTTAAAAACTGTGAGTATGAAACTCAGTTAGTGAACATTATAAGGGAATAAGCAATAATAGCCAAGAAATTTGATAACCATGATGCACTAATTGGAAATGAGACAATTTTGATCTAGTTAAAATTAAAACCCCATTTTCCCTAATTCAAGTCAATTTACAATGAGGTACAGAGTTTTTAAATTCACACACACACACACACACACACACACACACATATATATATATATATATATATAAACATATATAATTACGTGCAATTTCATCCACCACACCATTTTCATTCACTCTAGTGCACTCACTACTCGCACATCATTACCGGCATTGCACTACCCACTCCGCACATGCACGGTCATAATTATCACAACATTTTCATTTCAACTGACATGTGCATTGCCCACTCTGCACATGCACGATGGTATTTACTACACAATATTGTCATTTAACCGGCATGTGCACTGCACACTTCGCACATGCACGGTTACACCAATTTCACAAAATATATTAATGATACATATCAGTATCACATAGAGGTACATAGATTCAGCACAATCAAATTTCACATCACTAAAAATATTTCACTAAAAAGCTTGTTCCCATGGTACCCGTTCTTTTTAAAGAAAAGTTGGATAAAATCATTCAAATGTTTTGCTCAAATACGTTCACATTCCCAAAATAATTTTGAGATTTAAGTTCACTCACAGTATTAGGAGTTCGAAATGCTCCTATTCTCGGCCCTCTGGCACAATGTCATTGCCCTTGTTTGAGGGTTCACCACATATTCACAGTAGACGACACATAATTCAATATAATTTCAATTGTATACCTAAATAACACGGTATTGGCCTAATTCGATTTATCACCCGGTAAATCGGCCAACACATCCAATTAACTCCAAATAATTTCCATTTCTCATTTAGTCATTCAATTCATCAAATACTAATCAAATAACATGAAATATTACAATTTCAGCCTCACATTGTCTTTTGGAAAATTCGGCCATGGTGGTGCATCAACCATGAATTTTTTCATACTTGACTCTCACACCATAAATCATTAATTTTCAACCAATTCACTTAAAATAAAATCAATTTCAACATCAATATCCCACATAGAGAATTCGGCCTATGAAGGGGTTCCAAGAGCATGAAATTTTCTCACTTGATTTTCATTCTACACACACTAATCAACTAAAAACACTAATCTAACAAGAAATCTAACTAAATTCGAGCACAAAACCTCTCTCTAAGTGTTTGACCAGCAAGAGACCCATCATGAAACCTTGATTCTCAACCGTTTAAAATGGAAAATAATGCATAGGAATGGTATATCTCAAGCTTTAATTGAAAAATCTTACCTTTTTAACTTGCTTTCTTGAATTTTCCACATTGTTCTCTTGAATTTTGGTGGCTAGGGTTTTTGTTCTTCTTTTTCCTTTCCTCCCTTGCTATGGCCGGCCAAATGAAGTGAAATAATAGAGTTTATGGGCTGATTTTAAAGGAAAATATTAAATGGTTATAAAGGTGCCAAGTGTCACCATTTTATTGTTTCACTTTTCAAAACTTAATAATTAAGCATTCTATCTCCACCACACATAATTTCTCACTCATCCACAATAATAATGGGTGTAATTCATGTGCTGGACAAGTGTTGGGTGGTGCAAAATTACAATTTTTCCCTCATTATGGTAAAATGACGATTTTGCCTTTATGCTCTAAAAAATACCAGAATTAAAATTTTTCACTTCTCAATCTCAAATTACACTCCAAATGATCAATCTTAGTCAAAAATTTCATCCCACATTCAAATTTTTCCCTCGAGTGGTAAAATGACCATTTTGCCCCTAAATCATGAAAACTTCAATTTGACTCCAAATCAGTCCTCGAATCTCGAATCACCATTTTAAATCATTATGGGGGTTTTAAAATTCTCAAATTCATCTTAGAATTTCTATTTGGATTAGTTTGAGGCTTAATTTAATTTAATTGTACCACTTGGTACAATACCGACCTTTGACAATTTTTTCGAAGTGTTTCAAGTATGCAAGCATTCTATCTACGGGTCTATAGAGGTCGAGGCCTCACAAGTAGTCGAGTTCCTAAACCTACGTGTTATGACAGATTCATGAAACAAATGCAAGTTTTATATGTAAAAGTTAAAAGAATAAAGGAAGTATGAATATCATGGCTTTGCATAAAAGGATATGGATTGTTTGTAATAATCTCAGAAAGAATGCCAACCGAAGAAAAGTATGCAAAGGGTTTGGAAAATAGAAGGACTAAATTTAGGAATAGTTCAATATGGCAGTTTGACTAAATTTGAGGTCAAAGTATTATTAAGAAAAAGATCAATAAACAACCATGCAAAGTATATATATAGAGTAGCTACTAGTACTTTAATGTTACACAACAAAGAGGATCGATCTTAAATCAACAATATTATGATGATAAAGGAAGAAGATGGCAACATTTGTTTACTCCAAAGCAAATCAACTTGGAAAATTGTTAGTCAATGTAATTAGGAGCATCAATACTCATCATGGAAACAGGAGCATTTACGTTTGGCATCGAATTTAAAATTTTTTTTGAATTATTCAATAAATTTTAAATAAATTTATATTAAAATTCATGTATTTTTATTTTGGATTAAATAGCTATCAATCGTTAATTATAAAAACTTATTCGACTCAAAGAAAATTATAAAAATTTAATAAATACAATAAAAAAAACATATTTAAATTCTTTAAAATAATTCAAGAGCTTTTTAAACCATTATTTTTTAAATTTTTTATAAATTACGTTATACATATCTCACTCTAAAAACAATCTAAAACTGAAATAATGGTCTAAGACTGATGCATCTACTCACTATCAACATTTCTTGGTTTTACAGGACACTTACATATGTTCGATATAATCTAATGAAAACACAGAAAATGGGTTAAAAATTAACTTCAAGACGTGTTATAAGGGTCATTGTTTTTAAGATTTGATTTGTCCTCATCAATTTCCT
Organism: Theobroma grandiflorum; assembly: GCA_036013995.1. Lineage (NCBI taxonomy): Eukaryota > Viridiplantae > Streptophyta > Magnoliopsida > Malvales > Malvaceae > Theobroma > Theobroma grandiflorum. The sequence continues at coordinate 17,232,510 of CP142126.1, forward strand.
TTTACGGTAGATACTTCATAATTTATTGTTAGTGATCTTAACCAATACATAGTAATTAATTGTATTATTGATAATTATAAACTCCAAATAAGTATCAAGTCATTTTCATCGAGGTGAACCATCCAAATATTGTTTAGGTTTTGGGAATAAAGCAGCCTTGCCTTTGTTTCAAATCCCAGCTGGCTTTGATAGAAGGGTTTCTTTTTATTAAACAAGTGTTTTAAAAATGCTTTTTTTAATTATTAACTTGTTAAAGTGAATTACTATAATTAATGCAAAAATATTGCTATAAATATAACTTTAATAACACTCATTATCAAAACTACTAGAAAATTGCTAATAAATTAACCGACTGTTTTGGTCCTTTCCCTCTCTCAATACTCAAGACCAATCAAAATTAGATTCAAACACTTCACATTACATCATATTAATGCATTTAATAATTGGGTATAAGCCTTCCAAAAGTGGCAATTTTTGGATGGTATTGTTTATTTGGTATTGCTTAAAAGTTAGAAAAAGCCGGCCATTGAGAATACTAAATTTGGGATCATCAAATTCATCGGGTGGTTTGTCTAAAATTTCATGAAGGGAAAATAGAGGGCAAACACCATGCATGAGAATGAGCCAACAGCTAGCCTAACCTAACAACCTGTAAATTTTAAACCACCCACTATACTTAATTAACAACTCAATTAGTAAGAGTTGTAGACTTGTACCTAATTAATGTCAAGAATTTGTAGGTAATACAATTGTTAATTAAAGAAGAGGCTGAATTCCATCATTCTTTCTATGTTTTGGAAATGTGATGATTTTCCCAATTTAATTATAGTAATAAATGAAAAAATAAAAGATGAATTAAAGAATTCTTGAAGGTGAAAAGTATATATAGTTATTATACGGGGTGACACCAAAGAATGGGCTAAATAACTTTTAATCTTTCTCTAATCATAATCTTTTTTTGATGTTCACTAATAATTTATATGAGAATATATTGATCCCAAACAGATATTATTAATTATTCTAAGGTCAAAGGGTATTTATAAACCAATCTTTTCATTATATAAGAATAATGCCTTTGTTCTTTCTTTTTATTTTGGGGGTGTAAAACCTTTGATTTCACTAATAATTCAGGGAAGATAAAGCAGTGAGTTTTGGAAAATACAGAGCTAGAGATGATGATTTTGCGTTTATAATGAATGACTGAAATAAAGAAGTGAACAAAGAGAAGCTATTGATCACTATATTGTATCAGTAATTGTCAAATAGATAGATAAAAAAATCAACACTAAATTAAACCTCCGGAAACTAGAATCTGGGCATCGCCTGTACGTCGTATTTTGTTTTGTGGTAAGGTACTTTGAAAAGTCTTTAACTGTCGCTAGGAACAAAATTCTATGTTCTTATTTTTGAACCACAAGCATGTAGGATTACATACTAACCATTCACTTCAACTATTCCCTCTAGCCTAGGCATAAAGCTTTAAATATCTCCACAAACTGCTATCATATTCCACCAAGAACAAAACCGATTACAGCTCCAAAACTACCTTTTAGAGAGACCTTGAAAACGTTATCTTGTATATTTTCTTAAATCTTTTTACGAAGAGAAGAAGATCAAAGATGTCGAGCACTGCCGCTCAGGTGATACGCTGCAAAGGTACCTAATACAAATGCAGAGAAGTAGTCTAGTCTGTTCTTTTACTCATCTCATTTCCAAGTTATTTTCTTTTTCTATTATATATTTTTTCTCATATTTAATTACTCTTTAAAAAAAAATTAATGCAGCTGCTGTGGCATATGAGCCCGGGAAACCACTGGTGATACAAGAAGTAGAGGTGGCACCACCGCAGGCAAATGAAGTTCGTTTGAAAATCCTTTTCACCTCTTTGTGCCGTTCTGATGTCTACTTCTGGGAAGCCAAGGTAACAGCCTCCACATCAATCACAGACATAAAACCATAGAATTTTCTTTCCACCAATTCAAGTTTAACATAGTATTAACCATATGGAGTTTCTATCTATCATGCAGGGTCAGAACCCATTATTTCCTAGGATTTTTGGCCACGAAGCAGGAGGGTATGCAATCTCAGCCGGCTAATTCTTTTGTATATTGCAGTCGTTTCACGTTCATTGATTTCTAAGATTTCATGGATGATTCAGGATTGTGGAGAGTGTTGGTGAAGGTGTGACAGAACTCAAACCTGGTGACCATGTCCTGCCTGTGTTCACAGGGGAATGCATGGATTGTGCTCACTGCAAGTCAGAAGAAAGCAACATGTGTGACTTGCTCAGGGTTAACACTGACAGGGGTGTAATGCTTAACGATGGGAAAACAAGATTTTCAATCAATGGGAAGCCTATTTACCATTTTGTTGGGACTTCCACTTTCTGTGAGTACACTGTGGTTCATGTTGGCTGTGTTGTCAAGATCAACCCGTCGGCTCCTCTTGACAAAGTTTGTGTTCTCAGCTGTGGAGTATCCACAGGTACGGAACTTCTAGCCCTATTATACAGGTTCTGTTAATTACTTGGCGGATGATGGATTCCAACTTAAATTTTTGGTTCGTTTTTTCTTCTGTAGGACTTGGTGCTACTCTTAGGGTTGCAAAACCTCCAAAGGGCTCAACGGTGGCTGTCTTTGGATTGGGAGCTGTGGGACTTGCTGTGAGCATCTCTCTCTGCCATAAATACATAAATCTCATTATCAGATGTTTTAAGACCACACATGAATTTTGTGGTGTTTGTATGTGATTAGGCTGCTGAAGGGGCCAGGACTGCTGGTGCTTCGAGGATTATTGGTGTTGATATTAACTCAAATAGATTTGAAGAAGGTAAGGACCATGTTGCATTTCTGTAGCCAGTTAGTTGCTGGCTCTAGTTCAACACAAATTTTTTCATTAATATATATTGTCTTGGACAATTCGAGTAATAATCAAATTAATTGAAGAGAAGGCATTAACACATCAGTATATATATCAGTCTGCAGAGGACCCTTAATTGCCACATGTTTCTGAGATTCTCAATTTTTGTTTTTTCAGCAAAGAAATTTGGCGTGACAGAGTTTGTGAACCCAAAAGACTACAATAAGCCAGTTCAGGAGGTCTGTCTCTGAGCGTTTCCTTTCTGGTTTCGAAATGATATTCGGGTAGTCCCTTAGCTACATTTGCTTGTCAGGTAATTGCTGAGAGAACCAACGGTGGAGTGGACAGAAGCATTGAATGTACTGGAAATGTGGATGCTATGATCTCTGCATTTGAATGTGTCCATGATGTACGTTCCCAAAGACTTCATTTCTGGATTCTCATCCAACATATATTTGATGCCCGCTGCAATTCCTCGTTAAGGTTTCATAGAAAGGATTATTAGTTTCAAACACTAATCAAATTCCAAACGGTGAATTCAGGGCTGGGGTGTTGCTGTTCTTGTGGGGGTGCCACAGAAAGATGCCGTGTTCAAGACTCACCCCATAAATTTGTTGAATGAGAGGACTCTCAAAGGTGCCTTCTTCGGGAACTACAAACCCCGTTCCGATCTTCCGTCATTGGTGGAAAAGTACATGAGCAAGGTAAACTAGCTGTTATGAAGTTAATTAATGGATTCAAACCTTGAGTAAACTTGATGAGAACTCATGGACTAATTATGTCCAACGCTGCAGGAACTTGACCTAGAAAAATTCATAACACACTCAGTCCCATTCTCTGAGATCAACAAGGCTTTTGAATACATGCTTAAAGGTGAAGGCATTCGATGCATCATCCGTATGGAGTAGAAGTAGAACAGCGAGAGCGTGAAAAGGAGCCAATAAAACGCCGTCAGTCTTCATGACATTTGTGTGCTTCAATGTCTCATTGTGTGAAATGTTTGTTATAGCCTTTAAGTAGAGCAGGTTAAAATCCTGGTTTTATGCACATGGATGCTAAATACTTACTTTAACTATTAACAAATTCCACCTGCAAATATCATCCATTGGTTTTGGTTTCGATTTTCTTTTCTAGTTATAATAAAAATGCAAATCGAGGGAAGCAGAGGATAGGTTGAATAAGTTTCTCTACACCTTCTATACACCGTAAACATTCAATCCTTGCCCCAAATCATACAGAGCATCCTGAAACACGTCTTCCATAAAATCCAATTCAGGTTTATGATACCTGCATACTATACTATACTATACTATACTATACTATACCATACTCCCTCAACCTCAAATGGAACACAGCAAAGCTGATCAAAATCCATGGGTTAAACTTGTCCGCCACTTGCACTGAATTTTGAGAATTGAGAGTTTTATCAGACAGACATGCAGGTTTTGCACATGTCCACATGCAGATAGAGAGCGAGCTGTAACATGAATTTTCTCACAAAATTTGCTCAAAACTAATAAATAATAAAAATAATATACATTGTTAATTTTAATTTTATTTCCAAGTTGTTCATGGTAATTTTGCTAGTATAACCAAGTCCAATATCTTGACATCAAGACTGTCATCTATCCTTACAATGCCATCCGTTCCATCCACACCAATTAACTTGCCAGTAACACCACGTAGTGAGCCACCCATTATTTTGATCTTGTCTGATTTCCTTGGTGCTACTATCTCCATCTCACTGGGAAGGGCAATTACTGTATCACCGCTGCCATTTGACCCAAGGGCCACCTTACAGGAGCCATCCTGTATCATCATGGACCATCAATTCATTATCAAATATATCATTTTCTTTATAACAAGTTTTTGAGACACTCCAACTAGAGTCAACAACCGCTACAAATGCTTTGGTTTCAACAATAACTTGGTCAAATTACAGAGGACACATTAAGAAAACTGGACTGAAAGGCTAACTGCAATTATTTCATGAAGGAAATCTGTGGATGGTGTGTGCACCTTCACTATATAGATTTATTTGAAATATAATCATTAAGACAATTATGTAATTGTAATCAAAAGTAAAACCAAAATTATTCCCAATTGTCCACCGCTAAAATGATAGTTGATATCATATCACATAAGAAATGTGCAATGTAGAAGCGAAAAAAAACAACATTAACAAAGTGATGCAAGACATACCGGAAGCACCTCTTGGATAACTCCAAGAGTCTCATCTCCAGATTTGCGCACATTGACCAAAATATCTGGCATGAACCATGGTCCTTCGTTGTCAGCACCTGCAAACAGCTGGATGTTAAATTGGAATTTACAGTTTGCTTTTTCTTTTACTTTTTTTAAAAATTTAGAACTGCAATTGAGGAAATAACTCCAGATAAACTTGAGGCACTCAACAAATCCTACAGAAGTACTCAGACTTGGCTTATTCAGTAATAACTATTCAAAGATGGATTCCAAGGTTCACATCAGAAAACTAAATAAAAAGAAACATTCTTAAAAAATTCCTCAAGAAGACACCCGTCAAGTTAAATTCATCAAGATTTCGCACCAAAACATTTCTGATATAAAAGAAATAAATTAATTAAATGACAGACAACATTTGGATCCTGTAAAATATCCAAGTCCATGGCCTAGATGAAGAATGATCAGTTTTCTAAAAACAACAGGTGCGGAACTAGAAATAGCACCTATTACAGGAGACATAATATCAAGACCACCAGTTCCTGGTGTCATTGGCTGCCCTCCAGGTGTACCAGGAATATAGGATCCCGAGCTTGGTGTCATAGGCTGCCCACTGGGCGTTGATGGCATATAAGGGCTTGGAGCATTGGCTGCAAAAAACATACAATATGAGTAACACGAAACAATACTAAAACATATAAGTAGCCAAAATTAGGATAAAAAACTACCATAAGCAGAACTGCTATCCCTTGGTGTTCCAGCCTCACTATAATTACCGCCAGGAGTACTAGCCCAACCCGAACCAGGAGTAGGTGCTTCATATGTTCTTGAAGGAGGACTTCCTGGCTGAAAAGAAAAGCATTACCGGTATTTTAAAAACAAAGAACCAAATTCAAAATAAATACAATAAGAAAAAACTAGCTATCTTGCTGATAGCACCAAATTATGCAAGAATCCTAACCTGATATTGTGGACTAGTACCCCAAGAGGCAGGGTTTCCTTCTTCCCAATTATCCCTATGTTGCAGTCATAACAAAACAACAAGTTGTTAATCACAGCATAAATTTAAAGAATTAATGCAGGATGTTCTAGATAAACAGAATCTACTAAAAAACCTGGGTGGGCTCATTGGTGCATAAGGATTCCAGGCCCTGTCACGCATAGGTGTTCTCATGCCATCATGGATAGGTGTCGCTGCAGAGAACATAAAAGTAACTGAATTATTAACATTACTTTACTCCAAAACAATATCAATTACTAATGGACGTATCCACACTTTAAATGGCTAAATGCATTAAAAAAACAATACCTCCAGCATCTCTCATAGGAGTCATGTATGGATGTAATGGAGTTCGTGAAGGGTGCATAGGAGTTTCACTTCCCATACCATATCGGGATGTATCACTAGTGAAACAATATAAACATGCAACATCAGAGAGATATAACAAGAGGATTTTCATAGTCAAAAAATAACAAAAGGAATTTCAAAGAAGTCATATTTACCGGTAGGGTGTTGAAATAACCACATTATCAGATATAAAGTTGCGATCAACTGCAGAAATGAACAATTTTTATAAGCCATAAAGATACTTAAGCGAAGGAGACAACATTTTGAACGTTAACCTGGACTTGCCTGTAACAACCTTCATTTGAGACTCCAACTCAACTCGAACTGATTGGCCTTTAATATCTACAACACGTCCACGATAACCCTTAAAAGGGCCCTGGCGAATTTTCACTGTAGTACCAACCAAAGCATCATGCCCTCCTCTTCCACCTCTGTGCCTCCCTCCAGCTGTTTTAAAGAGGCAAAGTTAATAGTATCAACCATCTCATAAATGTAATCACTTAACCTCAAGAAAATAATAAGTCAACGAAATTCAATAACCATAAAATTTTGTACAAACAAAAATTAATAAGACCATCAGCAACATACTATCAAAAGGAGGACCTCCCCTAGAAAATCTCCTTGGTGATGGTGGTACACGGGGTGGAGTCTTGAAGCCTCCAAATCTTGAGAAAGAATCACCCTAAACAAATGAATCAAATACATTAGCCTTAATATGGAATGGAAATTATACATGAATTAACCACAAAAATAAGAATGGAAAAAGACTTACATTTCTGTCACCATTCGAACGTGATCCTCCCACTATACAACAAGAATCAGCTTTAGCACATATAAAGCCAGCATGTTCAAGGTGATGTCGATCATAGACGAACAAGACTCCTTTATATATGTGCTCTACAGGGCCTTGTTTCCCCTAATATGATAGGAAAGGACAGTTTGTAAACTATAAACTCATAAACTAACTAATAAGACAACTAAATTAGAAATGAGAATCTTACTTTACAAGGACCCTCAAGGATCCTAACCACATCCTTCACAGAAACAGTATTTCTATATCTGTCTTGCACATTAAATTTCTTCTCAAGCTTGCATTTTATTTCCCTCAATTTTACAAGAGAAACCTCAGGTCTCTCTGGAACCCCCTTAAGAACCTAAAAGAAAGTAAAAGACTCAGAAAACATTCAAAAGAGGAGCACTGAAAATCTGGCCATCTAGGAGAGATTATTCACCTGAAAAGCCTCGCTTTCTACACGTATAATTACACCAAAGCTATTGTTACTGCACCAATACAATGCATATGTTAGGACCTCAATTAACTAACGACTGTGAGCCAAATTCTTCATCAAAAATCTACTTACTCTAGTAGCACAAGGTCATGAAGCTCATACTCTCCAATTTTGGTAACACCAGTAGTTACTTCAGAGCTCTCAACAACATCATCAGCAAAAACACGTATCTGATAAAACAAATGCCAATTATTTTTCCACTATGATATTTCTTAGATCAGGACCAGACTTCAAAGATGTATCACTCACATGTTCTTTGGTCGTATCAGATAAAATAATGAGCACGTGCTGCTCAACCTTGACAACCATACCAGTTGCACCTTCCTTTGTCCCAGACACAACCTTCACGTGATTCCCAGGCTCGAAGTACTTACACAGCTCTTTTTCATTAACAGCAAGAGTTTTCTGCAAAACATCACCAAAGGCCAAGTATGTCCTACCAATAAGGAAACTTATATGCACACCAGGGATTAAAGACTTAAATTAAAGAATACCAATTATGACTGAATTCTTACAGGAAGGCCTTTCATTTCTGGTCTGATATGGACATTCTCTTCCTCAACCTTTTCAACCCATCCCTTTAAGTTTTTCAGATCTCCCTTGACAACAATAACAGTATCACCCTTCATGAAATGGCCTTTCTTCCTGTTTGCAAACAATGTTGACAAACCAACCATTTCACTTTCTCCATTCTCACTAGGTGTCCGAAACTTTTCAAGTTCATCAAAAGTTGGTTTAATGTTCTGAGCACTAATTGACTTCATTGACACTGTTTTGTACAAGAACCCATCTTTAAACAACATGCCACCGATATTCTCAAAGTAATCACCAGTCATTGGATCTCGTCTGCGCTCTACACGAATATGAAGTTCCCTAGACAAAAAAGAAAAAACAAAAAATACTGAGGCATGAGAACTAAGTTATCATGAAGCAAATAAAACGTGGTAGATTTTCCACAAGAGGTCAAAATCATTTAAGACTACCTTGCTTCATCAACATTCATAAAACGAGGAGGAGGGACAAAGGCTTTCTTCTTTGCAACTTCTCTTCCTTCCTGTGTGAAATAGTAGAAGAGTAGATCAGGGACAAAGGGACCAGGAAAGCGAGCCAAATAGTTAATACTAAATCAGCTTAATTCTATACATGCATAAGAAGATAAAACAAATTTTTATTAAAAAGTTTTAACGCGTGCAATCCACAAGATAAGCACCTAAAAAATATGCAATCAAATTCATACCAGTTTATTCGCCAGAGCCTGTAAGTCAATCCTAGGAATCAATTTTACAGTGACTCTTTGCCGCACATTATCCACATCAACTACCTATAAAATAGAAATTACAAGGTCAGGCTACTAAATTTTGAAAGACAATAATTCATGAAAATGGCAAAGGACATAAATCATACTTGAGCAAGATCACCCTTATATGTCCCGATCTTCATTCTGACCCAGGTATCTCTTGAAAGATCAATCGCTTTGCTTTCAACTGATAAAACATCAGTCATTTCTTTTATTGGAACAAGCATAATCTTTGTTGCAAATATATTTCGTAGACCCTTGACAGCCTGAAGCAGATCAAAATTGATCAACACAAATATGCATAGACATCTAAAGCTAAGCCACTCATCAAAAGCAAAAGCAGCAATAATGACATACCTCCCTCACATGGGCTTCCTTGTCTGCTTCAATATAAATATAGTTCTTGAGGTGATCAAGAGCAATAACAGACCTGATTTGCAATTCAGATCCTTTATCGATGTATTTCTGCATGAGACAAACTGCGGTCTCTCGTTCACGACCAATCTAGCAAGCACAAACATGAACTTAGTTAACATTCCATGAGAAATGTCCCAATGAACATTAACCATTAATGCACAAAAACAAAATTCCAAAACTTAAGTTGCAAAGGAAATCATTATCATACCGCACATTTCACCATCCACAGCTTTGGATCCCTTACTGATGGCAAAAGTGCTTGCTGCTCCACTTCAGTTGTCTCCTCATCATATTCAGTGTGACTTGATCTTGCATACCTCGCCTGAATGCTTCTCTCAAGAGCTTCAACATCTTCTTGCTCGTCTTCCCGGAGAGGTAAGGGGCGACGGTGCAGCCTTCTACCAACATCCTCATCAGGTAGATCAGCTCCATTATCAACTATGAAGTCTGCATTTGCAATTATCAATTTATCAGCAACAAACAGAAAATTGAGGATAAAACAACAGGCAAGAATCGAAGATTCAACAGAGATCACCATATTCAGATATGCCATCAAAGTATTTCACACTCATTTATCGGTGAAGTAGCTTTCCATAGGACAAATCCCATAAAAGTTACCAGTCACATAAATGTGTTGGTTACGAAATTCCTCCTCAGCCAATCTAAACCACATTTATCTTTTTGGCTTAGAACAGAGTGTGTGAGATAATTGAAAGCAATATTATTATGGCAAAACATTGAAAAAAGGAAGAAAAAAAGGACACCAGCTACGAGATTCATATGCATGGCTTCCAGAGATATTTTCTAACCAAGCTATTGCTACTGCACTACCTTGTTATAACCAATAGATTTTGGGAAAAATTGACAAATATGGTTACCAAAAGATTCTCAAGCACGATACGCTAAAAACTATGAAGCTTTAAAAAAGGACTAATTTGAAATTAAAAACAAAGGACAAAAAAAAAGTTAACCTGGAAAATTTAGATTGAGTAAATTAAATTTTGATAACAATGTCGAATTCTTAGAATTTGCAGAGCATCAGATGCAAAGTATCCCAACACAGGTACAAATGAAACCAACTGTCAACAGAGTGAATCGAGAACTATGCAGAAATGAAAGTTTTTTTCTGCCATGCCTAGCATACAAAAAACTGTGAGGTCAATGAATGAAGGAATAATTCTTGACGACAGGTTTGGAATAAAAAATAGTTGGAAGCTAGGAGCTTCTTGAGATTTTAATAATTACAAAATTAGCAAATTTTCAGATTGAACATTAACTTTTATAACAACAAAGAAGAATTCCTAGATTTTGTGGCACATCAAGCGCTAAGTATCCCAACAAAGGTACAAATTAAACAGAACCATCATACAAATAACTCTGGGATCATTGTAATGAAGGGGAGTTCTTCACAGCCAAGTTCAGAAAAAAAAAAGTTTGATAAGTATAAGCTCATTGAGAATCGTATAATTACAACAGTAGGATTTTCAACACTACTCCTGCTGTTCAATCCCACTATCATGAATAACAATATCCAAAAAAACAGTTTGATAAGCGCATACATATAAGACGAAATACAGCCAACTTAATGCGAATCTCCTTATTTAACCAAATTTGTAGGTATACATGCCTTTCTAGAAATTTCATGAGTGAGACACAAAATAAATCTGGTAAGAAATTCAGAGAGATATAAGGTTCAAATGCATAAATCTACAATGTAAACATTTAATGACTTTCACAACAACTACATAATCAAAACCTAATGCTAGTAATGCTACATTACTATATGCCACCAACACCAATTTTCACTTTGAGAATTTTAAGAATTGCCAGCATTCAATAAATACCACCTATAAATGATTATGAATTTGTTAGCAGTTACTCCATAGGAAATGCACATGTCATTTACACAACTGGAATGCAAAATATGTCATCCTTCAGCAAAAACAAACAAGGAAAAGAAACTACTTCTAATTCTCAATTACAAAAACCTGCTAGTAAAAAAAACACCCTCTGAAATTTCCAAGTGTATCAATTCTAAAAATCTTCACAAGATGGTAGCACTATATTCATGTTAAAGAATTTTTTTTTTTTTAAAGGTATATAATTAAAACATCCAAAAATACAATATTGATCCAGCTTAAGCTTTGAAACTAGTTTCTACAAAAATTAAATTTGAATCATCCCCACATATTCTCCATTCAAGCACATTAATTATCACTTTTTTTTCCACTTCATTACTAATTTCCATATCGCAAATCATCCAAATTTCCAACGATGAATAAAACAAAAGAAGGCAGGTTAAATTACCGTCTTCTCCCTCGTCCTCTTCCTCTTCATCGTCGCTATCGACCTGTGCTTCAAGATCAAAAAAGTGAGAACCGCTACGCGGAGCCTTGTTCTGTCGCCTCCCACCACGTCCACCACCATAACCCTCATCGTCATCATCTTCATCTTCCTCATCATCTTCCTCCGCCACGTCATCGATAAAATCAGATCTCCGCCGCTTCCTACTGGAACCGCCACCGCCCCTCCCTTCATCTTCGTCCTCGTCGTAATCCTCGTCGTCCAACAGCTGCTCATCTTCATCTTCGTACTCTTCGTCTTCCACGTCATCTTCTTCCTCGTCTCTTCGTCTCACCATCGCAGCAACTCGATCGAGGCTCTGAGGGTCTTTTCTTTTTTTTTTTTTGATAGAGAAATGGAACCCTAGATACGGATGGGGAAGCTTAGGGATGGTTTTTTTTAATTAATCATAAAGGTACTGTAAAAAACAAATTTTTAGAGAGGCAGAAAAAGGAGACAAATACAATTCCCTCTTCCGACTTCCACATGAGCGCGAGGTGGACTTTAATTGGGCCGACTTCCGGGTTTTGTAAAATCTTGTAACGATTGAAAAGCCAAATAAAACGTCGTCGCTATTATTCATACGTATGCTACGGTGAGATAGAGTTATTAATAATAAGTAAAGACAATTATATTTGAAAGAGAATAAAATATAAAAGATAATTGATATTTCAGTTATATATAATTTAAATTTTGTAATATTAATCTATAAATCAATATCATTATAATTAAAAAAAACATTTTTAATGAAAGTCATTCGATTTAATTAGAATATTTATATTTATAAATTAGATAAATTTTATTAATATAATAATAATAAATATTTAAAATGATCATTTATAAACCTAATAAACAAATATGATCACATTATCAACCAAAAATTTTTCATGATCCGTACATTTATATATCACATAATACATATATGGATAGATCATTTGTTGCATTTTATGAAGGAAGCATGACTAAAATAAAATTGATCAAAGTAAGTTGCTTTTTCACTTTAATAATAAGTTTAAGTACAAAAAGAAAGCAATAATTTTGAAAACTTATAAAGTAAATAAAATATTTAAAATCATTTTGTTTCCACTTTGATGCAATCTGAAATTAATCAACGATGTCAACGCATAAAAGCATTGGCATGGTTTCTATTCATGGAAACTTAGGTTCACATCTATTGTTGTTTTGCCTTCCACCCACTTTTAGACTAGGGATGTCAACGGGTACCCTATTATAGGGTACCCGCGGGTATCCGACCCAGTTATACCGGATTCGGATACCGTATAACCGGATTAGGGGCGGGTTCGAGTAACGATTTCACTACTCGAATCGAGTTCGGGTAGGGTTCGGGTATTCCACTACGGATACCTGCTACCCGAACCCGATTATTTATTTATTAGGTTTTCACGGATACCCACTCTAAACCCGTTTAAATACCCGTTTAATTATCCATTTAATTACCCGTTTAATTCTTTACCGGGTTTCGCGGGTATCCGCATTAAAACCCGTTTAATTACCCATTTAATTAGTCAAATGGTAGAGTAAAATGTAAATGTGGTGACTCGAACCTAGGCCCTCCTAAACCTCCACCCACAGCCTCCACCGTCCAACCAAATTGTTTCATTTGATATATATATAGATAAAATATTATATTTAACATATAGTTAGTTAAATAACTAATGCAATTATATGAATATATATAAATAAAAAATTTATTAAATTATTAACTATGTTTTATATATTAATATGAATATCATATCATAAAATTATGATTATTAATTAAATTGTTTAAAAACAATTTTTAACTCATCACATTGAGTACTAAATTCTATATTGAAGAATTAATGTGCAACAACTACAAGTATTAATTATTGAAGCCAATGATACCATAAAATGATATCAAATGATATCAACCTCCTCTAAAATAATGTGTTTGTGCTTCATGTTAATTGAAAAACATAAAATTATGATTATTAATTAAATTGTTTAAAAACAATTTTTAACTCATCACATTGAGTATTAAATTCTATATTTAAGAATTAATGTGCAACAACTACAAGTATTAATTATTGAAGCCAATGATACCATAAAATGATATCAACCTCCTATAAAATAATGACATGCAATATTTCAATATAAGGAAATAGTATTAATTCTATATCATAATATAGAATTAATAAAAATTAGAGCATAAGGGAAAAAATTCAATTTAACAATATATATAGCTAAATAATATATATATACCTTTATTTATATAAATTTATAATATATAAAGTTAATTATCTAAAAAGAAGTTGTGAGATTAGAATAATTTTAAAATTTAATTATGTTTTATAAAATTTCATGTAACTAAGAACAAATTTATATAATAAATAAAATTATGATTATTAATTAAATTGTAATATCTTTTAATATCTATACTTTATATAAATTAGATTCATGTATAAAAAATATAAATACTATTTTGTAGATACACTATAATACTTTTAATATATATTAATTTTTTATTTTATGTTAACATTATAAAAATTATAATTTATAATTTTATAAAATTCATATAACAAATTTTATTTTTTTGTGCTTATTAGAATTTAGAAACAAACTATTTATTTACTTCATAATTGTTTACATAGTTGATGTTAAAAAAATAAAAAGATTTAAAAAAAAAAAAACCCTAGCCACTCTTTCTTTTTCACTCATTCTTCTCTTATTGTCGGTGGCTGCTGCTCCTTGCCTCCTTCAAACTTCAGTTGAATCAATCTTCTTCCCCAAGATCCCAACTGCCAGCCTACCACGCCACAGTCGACTCTTTCATCTTTCTTTTCTTCCCATCAGCCCAGCTAGCCCATGCCCTGCCTACTGTTGCAGTGCCGCCCCAAGCCCCACGCCCTGGTTGCTGTCGCGGTGTCGCCCCAAGCTCCACGCCTTGCCGGCTGCAGCGGTGTCGCCCCAAGCCCCACGTCCTTCGGCCCTTGTTCTTCTCCAAGCTGGCCAATTGCCAAAAGGTGATTTTCTTTATAACAATTTTTTGATCTATTGAATTTGTACTCTGTCAATGTGAGTAAAAGTTGGATTCAGTATTGTCAAAATGAACAGACATATTTCCAGAACCATCAATATTTGATCCCACTAGATTCGAAAATCCAACTTCAATCCCACCCTTTTGCTTCATTCCATTTGAAGGGGGACCTAGGATATGTCCGGGATACGAGTTTGCAAGGATTGAAACCCTTGTTTCAATTCACTATCTGGTTACTCGATTCACCTAGAAGTTACTATGTTCAGACAACTTTTTCAACAGGAACCCCATGCCTGCTCCTATTACTGATTAAATCATGTGCAATTTAATATTGTGGAAAGATAACGCAGGCCAATAAAATATAGTGTAAAAGCCTCAGAATCACAAGAACTAAATGTTCCAAATTTACCTCTCAAAAAAAAATGGACAGACATATTGCAAAAAAAGAACAATGCTAGGAATTCTTAATTTTTTGGGAGAATATATTCTTGTTGATGATCTACCAGGTTTTGGTGTTTTATTGAGTGGGGTAATACAGATAATGTAGTAGTGAGAAATGTTGCTAGTCCTTGACATCCTGCCACAACCATATGATATGAGAGTTCTGTACAAAACTTCACTGATTAAATTGTTGCTAATATATTTGCATAGTTGCTTCTCATATTTTGTTATTTTTATGTTAGTAGGGCTTTTGAAAAATGGATGCAGCTAACAATTGTGATGATAGTGTTAATTATGATTGCAATAGGACACCCTCTCATTCACCAGCATATGTAAGGTCAAGTTCACAACAAGTGCCTATAATTGAGCCTTCTGGAACTCCTACTAGTCGTAGTCAAGCTTTAATCTCGTCTACTATAACTAAACCTCCATTATGTAGTTCAAGTACCAAATGTCGTCACAAGTTAACTTCGGAGGTTTGGAATCATTTTGAAAAGATAAATATTGATGAGGAAGATGTGGCAAGCTGTCATTATTGTGGATCTATTCTTAAGGCCAATAGCAAGAATGGAACAACAGCTTTGAAAAATCACATAAACACTTGTATAAGGAGAAAAAATTCAAGCATTGAACAATGCTTTGAAAAGCAAAAGCAGCTTAGCATAGATACACAAGCTGATGGGACGGTTCAGGTTAAAAATTTCGTATTTGATCAAGACAATTCAAGAGATGATTTGGCTTGTGCTATAGCCTTGCATGAGTATCCGCTTTCTATTGTTTCTCATGTTGGTTTTAAGAAGTTTGTTGGTAATCTTCAACCTTTGTTTAAGATGGTTTCTCGCAATACAATTAAAGAGGACATTCACAAGATTTATTGCTCAAAGAAATCCAAGCTACAACAAGGGTTTGAGAAGTTGAAAAGTCGAATAGCAATTACAACGGATATGTCGACTTCAAATCAAAAGAAAGGTTACATGTTTGTCACTGCTCATTATATTGATGAATCTTGGGAGTTACAAAGCTATATCTTGAGGTAAGCAATTTTTATTCTAATTCTTTAAACTGTGTTACGTTATAGATTAATGGTTTTATGAAAAAAAATTTAACCAAATTCATTAATATTATTTTGTAAATATGTAGATTTTTATATGTCCCAGCACCTCACACGATGGATGTTCTTGCTCAAGAAATGATGAATGTTTTGACTAAATGGTATATAGAGAGCAAACTCTCTACTATCACTGTGGATAATTGCAGCTCCAATGATGGTATGATTTCTATCTTAGTGAATAACTTGGGTTCTGAACTTTTACTTGGTGGAAAAATTCAGCATATGAAATGTACTGCACATATATTGAATCTTGTTGCTAGAGATGGATTATCTGTGATTGAAAATGTGATTGAAAATGTTCGTGATAGTGTAGTATATTAGTCAGCTAGTCCATTTAGACTGGAAAAATTTGAAGAAGTGGCTCGTCAAGTCAAAGTGTCATATTCCAAAAAGTTGAGTTTATATTGTAGAACTATATGGAATTCAACTTATGTGATGCTTCGGACCGCTATAAGATACAAAGATCTCTTCCCTAAGTTGAAACTTAGAGACAAAGGTTACTCTTGTGTGCCTAGTGAGGAAGATTGGGAAAAAGCAAAAAATATTGCTGACAAGTTGGAAATATTTTATGATCTGACTAATTTGTTTTCTGGTACATAGTATCCTACTGCAAATTATTTTTTTGTCAAAGTTTGTAAATTTCGAATTGCAATTGTGACTTGGATGTGTTTTGATGATGTGACAATTAGTGCAATGGCAAAGAAAATGTTTGATAAGTTTGAAAAATATTGGAAGGATATTCATATTGTGCTGGTTGTGGCAATTATCTTGGACCCTAGGTATAAAATGAAAATTGTTGAGTATTTTTTCCCTCAAATTTATGGTGGTGCTGCAAATTATGAGATTGAACAAGTTAGGAAAACTTGTTATAATTTACTTCAAGAATATCAGAGTAGATCCGCCAATCTAAAATCAGAATCTTCTCAGAGTTCATTAGCAACAACAGTTGATGATTTACCTGAACCAGAGGATGCTGGGATGTATGCATTTCTTAATGCTTCTACTGATGGGCATGTGAAGTTAGAATTGGATCATTATTTGGAAGAGAAAGTTTTACCATTCAGTAAAACTTTTGATATTTTGAATTGGTGGAAAGCAAATAAGCTAAAGTATCCCACTTTGCAAATGATTGCCAGAGATTTTCTTGCTATTCCTATTTCTACAGTTGCATCTGAGTCAGCCTTTAGCATTGGTGGGAGAGTGGTGACTAACCATCGAAGTAGGCTTAAACCATCTACTTTGGAAGCATTGATGTGTACTCAAAATTGGTTGAGGAATGAAATGAAAGGTAAATAAACTCATTATACTTTTATTTCATTTGTTTTCTTTAAAAAATTATCTATTATCCTAAATGTTATATATTCTTATTTTTTTTATTTGTGTAGGATCATGTATAACAATTGATGATTCAATTGCCAAATGTGTTGACCCTGACACGGAAGAAGATGATTGAATTGTACATGAGCTTGCCTTATTGTCAATTTGTAACGTTGTTTAACTAGTTGTTTGGATATTTATTTTAGTTATTTAAGTTTATATTGTTGTTGTTTGGATATGTGTTTGGTTATTTAAGTTTATGTTATTTGTTTGGATATTTGTATTTAGTTATTTAAGTTTATATCGTTGTATGGATATTTGTTTTTAGTTATTTAAGTTTATGTTTAAGATTTTTGTTTTTGATTATTTAAATTTAAATTTTATTATTTTTATTTTTATTAATTTAATTAATAGTTAATTTTATGAAATACGTAGAGAAATATTATTGTATATGTATATGGGTTCAAGAAATTGGATAATCATGAAATAGATTTTAATAATTTTTTAATCTAATTGGGTTTTAAACGGGTTAGGGTAATTATAGGGTAATAAAAAAATAATAGGGTTAGGGTTAGGGTAGTGATTTTAAAATTATATGGGTAATTAATAGGGTTAGGGTAGTTGATTTTTAATAGGGTTAAGGTTCGAGTAGCTCAAAATTATAAGGTACCCGACCCGTTGACAATGCTATTTTAGACTATACTAATCATTAAGACAATGTCTTAATTCAATTAATTTTTTTTTTGTGTGTACATGATGGATCAAGCTTACTTTAATTAGCTTAAACAGACTGCAACTAAAGTTCCATACTTTTTATGGAAAAATGTCGTAGTAATCAGCAGAGCTTTCCTTACGAGAATAACGGGAATCTCCTACCCCGTTTTTGTGTCTTATTAATGCTTCATCAAGAATTGATTAACTTCTGTTAATTAATTGAATAATTAAAATTTTATTAAACACTGATAAAAAATAGTAAAAATATTTTTACTTTTATTTTTTAAAAGATTAATAGTTTTATTACTAGTTGTTGTAATCAAAATAAACTATGAACTTTTATAAATATAAAATGAAAATAGAACATAAAAATCAAGACCCCAATATATGTTAAAATTACATATTTATTGAACATAACTTCTTCTTTCAAACATTTTCAAATAAAAAATAAAAAACCACCAACATAGTATCAAAATTATTAAAGGACTCCATTAATTAATTCATCTGAATAGAAAATGTTATAACTATTGTAAAGATCTCATAAAAAAAGTATAATATCTAAAAAAAAATTTAAATTATTAAAAAAATTTCCAATAAGTTTTTATTATTTGATTGTGTTCAATCAAGTCTCAATATTTTTATTTTAAGTCAAATAAGTTTTTATATTTTTATTTTGAGTCAAATTAATTCTTTTTATTAATGGTTGACTCAATCAAAATATTATTGATTATTATATATCATGTGGTATTGATGTAATATGTTAAAATATTATTATTAAAGATGACATGATATACTAATATATCATAATTAATGATAACATGACATGTTAAAATGTTATTATTGAAGATAACGTGGTATACTGAGATATCATAATTAATGATGACATGATATTTTAATGTGATATGATGACATAATCATGTAACATTTTTTATCATTCATATCAACGTTATGTTAATATTATATAAATATAAAATGACAAGTGATATTTTGATTAATAAAAATTAATCAACCATTAATTATAAATGCTTATTTGATAAAAATAAAAATATATAAACTTAATTAAACGTAATAAAAAAATAAAAATTTATTTAAATTTTTTTAATTAATTAAAGTACTTTTTTGAACCTTATGCCAAAAAAGAATTGCTCCTGTACAGTTTAAATTTAAATATAGACCACTCAAAATTTTCCATCAAGCTAACACATTTTAAATAACATTTTTAACAAATTTCATCAAACAATCGGTACTCATTAATCTTAACGTAGTAAACAATTGGATAAATAAAATTAAGGGAGTGCAAAACAAACAAATTAATTTAAACTTGTGGAAGGAAAGTGAACCTGTGAAAGCATGGGAGACTAGAATAAGGTAGCACTAAACCCAAGCGACGAGGTAGAGATAAAAAAACGCAAAGACACCACATCTGGAAAAAAGAAAATTCAAGGCAAAAAAGCCAGCAAGGTATAGTACAAATTTTTTGTTTTCGGTAATGTTAAATTGTTGATGTGTTATTTTTTATGTCATTTATGTTCTCGAAAATTTTCAACAGTCCAGTTTTTATATTTGATCTAATCATATTTTTTGTAATTCTATTTTTCTATTAAATAAATAATAAAATAATAAAAAAATAGTTAAACTACTTGAAAAGTCTTTATATTTAGACGTTTTTTTTAATTTAGTTCGTTTACTAAAAATCGTGACATTTTAATTTGAAGAAATTGTGAGAAATAACCATCCGTATAAGGTGATTTCAAAAGTAACCACCAAACTAAAGTTATCAGTTTCTACCCAAAAAGAAGCATGAGCAGACGGAAATGCCCTTAAAAAACACTGTAGCAAATTAAGCTGCCGATATCTGCCTCCCGTCATCTTCCAAAAATTAGAAATTAATGCTCAGTTGTTTGTGCTCGCTCATCTTTCTCTCTCAGCTCTCTGAACTGTATCAACTCTGTGTTCAGCACCATCGTCATCAGCTCTCTCAGCTCTCTGAACCGTGTGAGCTCTGTCAACTCTCTGTTGAGCACCATCGTCTTCGTGCCGTGGTCTATCTCTCGCCATTTGGCTATTTTGTCCTCGAAAAATAAACCCCATTGCGGAGATGACATCAAGGTATGTTTTTGGGTTCATTGCTGCAACACATAAATTTGTGAAACTTTTTTTGTAAATCAGAAGACGGATTAGAAACATAAAGGAGTGTCACCAGCATGTCTGCATGCACTTGTCGTGTTACCAGCATGTCTGCATGCATTTGGCGTGTCACCAGCATGTCTGAATGCACTTGTCGTGTCACCAGCATGTCTATGTGCACTTGGCGTGTCACCAGCATGCATGCATGCACTTGTCGTGTCACCAGCATGTCTGCCTGCAATTGGCGTGTCACCAGCATGCATGCATGCACTTGGACTGTCACCACCATGTAATTAAGTAAAATAAATAATTATTTTTGTTTTCAAAATTTCAGTGGGGTTCCAATTCTGCGACTTGTGATAAGACACGGTGGTCAGTGGGTGGATGGCATGTACAAGGGTGGTGAGTCACGAATGCGGGGGGTTAGGAGTGATTTGTCGTTTGCGGGCTTGATGAAGCTGGTTGAAGATGTTGTTGGGGTAAACTCAGAAATTGACGACATTGAGTTGCATGCATTGATCAGTACACCCGGGGAGTTATCACGGCCAACTATCAAGGATGATGAGGATGTTGCATTAATTCTGCTAGAACAGAGGAATGTTCCAACTGTGTACGTCAGCATTAAAAGACCCGAAACAAATGTTATGTCACATGGAGAAGTTGAAAAACATGGTAATCAGCTCAATCAGAATCAGATTTACAATGCTTCACATATGCCAGAGCATTCGGTCCGTAACCCGCAGTTGGGGTATCCTCAAGAGTTTGTACAGCCCGGTAACCAGAGGACATTGATAGAAGAGTTGGGTGAACAATTCCGATCGGGATGTGCATCAAACCAATTAGGGTCTGCTGCTAAAGGAATGCATCGATCGGGTGAAACGGTAGAGTGTGTAATTTCAATTTCAAATGAGAATATGACACGTGAGTACAACACTGTGACGTTGGATGTTAACACTGTGACGCTGGAGGATAATGCTGCATGTTATGAGGGAAATGAGGATTTGTTTGCTGGCAGTGAAGATAGATTTGATGACAGTTCGAGTGATGGGCTTGACGAATGGGATCATGACATTTCAGACAATGACTGCCTTTATGACAGTGACATTCCAATTTGCAATAATGTTGAAGGTGAAACAGAACCTGTTGAAGGTTTTGATGTAGGAAATGTTCAGTGTGATGATCCCATATACAATAACCCCATCGCTGGTGAGGACGGGAATCGTTCCGTTGATGCAATGGTCGATGATAGTTATCAAGAAAGGCGAAATGAAGGGATATCTTCTACGTGGCGAATTACAGGTGCAGAAAGGTTCGCCTTCCAAACAATTAGCACTGAGGAGTCGACATGTCCCAATGATCGCTTATACAAAGGAAGAATGTTTTCCTCGAAGGCGGAGTTGAAACGAGCTCTGAACATGTTGGCTCTAAAAGAGCAATTTGGGATAAGAGTGAAAAGGTCATGCAAAAGTCGTTACGAGGTTAGTTGCAAAGACAAGGCATGCAAGTTCAGTGTCCGTTCAAGGAAGTTACTTGACGGATGAGGGTATTGGGAAGTTCAGAAGTTCCACAAAGTACACACATGTACTGTTGATGGTTTGCAAGGGCGATTTGCATCTGCGAGTGCCAAGATAATTGGTGAACTTATGGCACCCAAGCTTCAGGCTAATGGAGTAGCGTTGAGACCTAAGGACATAATTGGTGAGATGAGGGTTCAGTGGGGATTGGAATGCTTGTATGGTAAGGCTTGGCAAGCAAAGGAGTATGCGGAGACGCTTGTTTTCGGTCCCCCGGAGGAGTCATTTCAACTACTACCCTCATATTTTTATATGTTGGAACAAGAAAATCCTGGCACAGTCACAGCAGTGGCTACTGACGAGGCTGAAAGATTCAAATATTGTTTCTGGTCATACGGAGCTTGTATTCGGGGGTTTAGGGATGTAATGTGTCCTACGGTCGCAATTGATGCAACACATCTGAAAGGCAGGTTCAAGGGTGTTCTGTTTGTTGCTGTATGCAAAGACGCGAACGAGTGTGTATATCCAGTTGCGTTTGGCATCGGCCATGTTGAGGACGAAGACTCATGGACGTGGTTTCTCATCAAGTTACGTGATGCGGTTGGTTGTCCTGAAAACACCATGTTCATTTCTGATCAGCATCTCGGCATTAAGAAAGCAATCCAAAATGCATACCCAGAAGCGCACCACGGTTTATGCGGTTACCATTTGAAGAAAAACTTAAAAAATAAGTTCAAGCGTGATGACGTTTCTATGATTTTCACCCTTGCTCGAGATTGCTATAAGGTTTCCGAATTCAACAGACATATGAACCAGCTCAAGCAGATTCATGTAGGAGCCTATGCTGATCTTTTGAGAATAGGCCCTGAGAGATAGGCACGTGCATGTTCACCGACAAGGCGATACCAAATGATGACCTCGAACATTGCCGAATGTGTTAACTCCTGCTTAAAGCATGCCAGACAAATGCCAATCACTGTTTTGATCGAGTTCATACGAGACATGTTCCAGCGTTGGTTCCATGATCGGTACGAGGAGGCTGTCAAGGTGACCACACCCCTCAGCCCTTGGGTTGCTAGGCAATTGAGCAAACGCTTCAATCATGCACATCGCTTTGTAGTGAAGCCTATCAATCGAGTGGAGTTTGAAGTTAAAGACGGGAAGATGGACGGACTTGTTAACCTGTCCACGAAGACGTGTTCATGCTGTGAGTTCCAAAAAGATTTGCTGCCATACAGCCATGCCATTGCAGCAATAAGGTCAGATTATATTTTCTTTATTCCTTATTTGATCCTTATTTTGACATAACATAGCATTATATTCTGCTTGAATATTGGGTTCATTGTATTTTTCAGTAAATGCAAACGTGAAGCCTTTGATTTCTACGCCGACTACTACAAGACAACCGTTTGGGTGAAGGGTTATGTGGGGTCCATTCGCCCAGTAGGGCATCCTAGTGAATGGGACATCCCCCCGCATGTGAAACAAATTGTCGTCTTGCCACCACCTTGGCGAGGCCAAGCAGGAAGACCTAGGAGGAGAAGGATTCCATTCGCTGGTGAAGGCAGTCGAGCATGGAGATGTTCGCAATGCAAGATGTACGGGCACAACAGACAGAATTGCCCATCTCCATTTGCAAATCCATCTACAAATCCGGCACCATCTCCAAGTCAATTAGCACCCCAACGAGTACGCCGACCGAAAGCATGTTCAATTTACAGAGAAACTGGTCACACACACGATAGCTGTCCAATCCGAATGACAATGTCTGAAAACGTAGTGTGTGGTGTGGAGGATGACATATTATCGGGGCCTAACTAATTGCAATTTATCTGTTGCTTTGTTAGGGTTTGATTCGAACTGTTTCGATCTTGGCCATTGACATTTGCATTGAATAATGATATTTGCTATAAACCAGTGTATAATAATAGCATTGCCTAGGCAAAGAAGTTGTCAATAATTGACTTTAGCCACACCATGCATGGTGGTATAGTATGGAATGTAAATTGTCTAATCTTTGGACAGCATATATAAATAAAAAATCAACAATGTTACTCTACATTTTGACAATTGTAAAGCCAATACATTCATTATGTTATTTAGGGTTGCAAGCAAATCGCTTCAATATATATAAGGGAATTTTACTCATTTTACAAACGACGTTGCAAAACTATATCAATTGTCCACTTTGGTTTAGAGTTTGTGATAGGGTAAAATTACTACCCTAAACCCTAACCCTAATACATTCCCGCTACCCTATAATTATCTTAACCCGTTTAAATACCCGATTAAATAAAAAAATTATTAAAATTTTCTTCGTGAGAACCCAATTACCCAATTAACTTTTCTAATCTCATAACTTACCTTTAGATTTATATGTTATATGTTTATATAAATAAACATATATATACACTGTAATTAATAATTTTATGAGTTATAATTTTTACAATGTTAAAACAAAATAAAAAGTAAATATATTTATATTTAAAATACATAATATATACACACACGCATTCATAAAAGTATTAATGTCATCATATTAATAATTAGAGTAATCATACTTAAACATAAATAACAATATAATAATTTTTTAATTTAAATATATTAATGTCATCACATTAATAATTAAAGTAATCATACTTTTCATATATTTGTTAGTTTTTAATAAAAAAATTTAGGGTAAAGTTTGTAAAAATTATAAATTTTTACTTTAATTATTAAAGTGCATGCAGACGTGCATGCGCACGTGCTGTTGACGCGCCAAGTGCATGCAGATATTGGTTATGACACGCCACCTGCATGCATACTGGGGGTGACACGCCACCTGCGTGCATACTGGGGGTGGCACGCCAGGCGCATGCAGACATAGTGGTGACACGCCACCTGCATTCGGGTATATTGGTGGTGACACTCCACCTGCATGCATACTGGCTGTGACACGCCAAGAGCATGCAGACATGGTTGTGACACGCCCAGTGCAGCTAGTGCGGATACTGGGGGTGACACGCCAGGCGCATGCAGACATAGTGGTAACACGCTACCTGCATTCGGGTATATTGGTGGTGACACGCCACCTGCATGCATACTGGCTGTGACACGCCAGGAGCACGCAGACATGGTTGTGACACGCCCAATGCAGCTAGTGCGGATACTGGGGGTGACACGCCAGGCGCATGCAGACATAGTGGTGACACGCCACCTGCATTCGGGTATATTGGTGGTGACACGCCACCTGCATGCATACTGGCTGTGACATGCCAGACGCATGCAGACATGGTGGTGACACGCCACCTGCATATTGTCAATGTTGTCAGACGCTGACTTATTACTAAATTGCGATACAAAAAAATATGTTCACTGGATACAACACTGGATACAAAATTACATAAAGATAATGTATTCCTGTATAAAATTGTCTATACAAAAAAATTTTATTCTGTATAAAAATATAATGAAGTGATTAATAAAAAAATGATTTTATTTCCTATGATTGTGTATACAACAAAAAATTTATCTCTAAATTGTATTGTGTAGAAAAAAAATTATACAACTAACTGTCTATATGTTCATGGTTTGCTCGCACAGCTGTTGGAAAAAATTTCGTGTGCGTATTGGATACGCAATTTTGCAATCATTTTCTGCTTAACTCTTATCGGCTCCGATTGCAACATTGCGTCAATGTAGCTTACCATGAACATGCCGCAGCTGAGACTATCCTCCTGCTGATGCACTGAAGGGCTAGGCAAAGAAATTTCCAATGGCATCGGCGTCAAATCCCGTCTCTTCCGACGGGTTTTATTGAAATACCCGGCTTGGTGACAGATGAATGAAAAAATTGTTGTAAGTGGCTTCATCTACTCCGCACGAACTCCGTTATCCTTCGCTGCCGAAGTTGTTGCGGAGTCGATCACCTTGATCTTCCACTTACCCAAATCGATCTTTTCCACCACCCAATGCCCATCAACATTGCAAGGAGCGAGGATGAAATCGACTTCTTCCCATTTCTTGCCGTATGTCGGCCTTTCACCCTCCACATACCCCCGTAAATCAGTTGGAATATGCATGCTTGACAGGGCATCTTCGGTTTTATATGTCAAGTGTAGCATACGGATGGTGTCCTGGAAAAAAAAATTTGCATTGGTTTAGACTTAATGCACTGAAAAGCTTCGAAAAAAATAAAATTTTTTGCAGAAAACTTACAAAGAATATCGTGTCAACCACGCATGCACGGGCAGTGTAATGCTTCGATTTTGGGCCTGTCGCCCGTTTACAGATAACGCTGAGGCATGCGTCGATGTGTTCACTTGTCATTTCTTCTCGGGGATCCTCTAACGATGTGAAGAAGTCAAGACCTTGATCCCCTAAGATTCCGACGTTACGCCTGCATATGTCACAAAATGAATTTGATAAGCGATGGTGGATTAATGTTTCTATAGAAAACAACAATGAATTGATATTTAGAAGCTGACCTCGCGGACTGGTTCTTCTTGAAGGCTTCGTATGCTTCCATCATCGTGTCCTTCACCGCCCGACGAGTCAATGCGGGGTCGACATACGGGCTTGCAAGGTATTTGCTCGCCATAATCACCCGTGCCCGCTCAGTAGGGTCGGCAATTGCTGCTGCAAGATGATGGTAATCAGAGGATAGTGGTGAGCTGGTGGCTTCAGGAGTGGTCAGAGCAAGCTCGCCCGATCCTGCTGTTGGAAGCGCGACGATCGCCTCGGATGGAGGAAGATGCTCTATGGCTGACTCTAATAACTGAAGGGCTCCCTCTTGTCCCGCGAAAGTATGCTCAGTAAGATCGGCCTCACCAACCTCCGCTCCTTCAGCATCTTCTGATTGAAGGCTAGCACCATGCTCCTCACGCTGCCCATCATCAGGATCATCGTGACCCGCAGCAGCATTGTCGGATGAAGGACCGGCCTACAGAACGAGACAACTGTGAAAATTCGATAGCGAATTGACCTAAAATAGCAAAATACAAGTGCAGAAAGATTAACGTACTTGTGATTTCAGCCCAGCTAGAACCCGTGAAACGATGCTGTCCTCTAGCGTTTCAACCGCAAAAGTCAAGGACTTAATTGATGCCTTCAGCTTCGACATTTCCCGCATGATATGTCGAAGCTGACGTTTTGTGCCTATGCCGTCATTGACTCTTGTCGACTGGGTCAACTGTAATAACATATATATTAGTGGTGTTAAAATAAAATCATATAGGAAACGTGTGGAAAACCAATATAACAACTTTAATATCCTTACCGGCGGCTCATGGGCAGTATGCGGTTGAATCGGAGTCGGAGCCATTGCTGGTTGCGGACTGGACGTGGCCTCCGTGAACTGCAATGACATAAGTTACTTTGTTACTAGCTCAACATATGTCGAAACTTTGAACAGAAATCATTATAACCAAACTTACCGACGGCTCAATACGAATGTATGACTGAGGAGGACCGGTGGGTGGTTGTGGAGCTGCCGTAGGTTGATCCAACTGCACGCACATAAATGTTAGTAGATAATCACATATCAAAATGGATGTAAAAAAAATGTTAGAACCGTAAATACCGGCTGTTCACTTCCTGCACCATGGTCGTCTCCTTGTTCCATCAACTCTGGGGTCAACGGCTCATCAACACTGGGAGAGTCGGTGCGCATCCGCTTACTTGAAGCGGTGGATCTTTTCTCCTTCAGGCTTCTCCTCTTCGACCTGGCAGCGACACCAATGTGATCACCCCGATCCTCCGTCTGCCCGATTGGCACGTACTGGTGGCCCTCCGATAACGGCACATCGAGGTCCACCAAATACTCCCGGTTGGCCTCCTCCGGGGTGATCTCTAACGTCTCCAGGGCCCATAACTACAAAAGAAAAATATTTATCAAACGTTTAAATTTGAGGCAAATTTCTTATACAAATATGAAGGATCGATCAATTTGTAGCTGTTCACTCACTTGCTTAGATGACTCGAACTTCTCAACCGCCTTGTGCAGGTCTTTTGGCTTCTGATTACATTGCCATCTGCACATTCGCGGGTACAAGTTATCCTTCGGAGCAGAGGGGGCTACTATTTTTCGCAAGACCGGAATTGCCTCCAATGCCCAGAACTGCAAGTCAATTGTAAACATTATCAAATGTAAATTATTAAACAGTGCAACAATAAATTATTTTCTCGAAACCAAACAAAAGCGGTAAATGTGACAATACCTGTATCACCCATACGAAGCCGTAGATGTTGTATCGTAAACGGCTTTCCTTTGCTTCGCTTGAGGTAGGCACCTCGAACTCTTTCAATAGGTAGTCCAAGGTGAGCCTCCAAACATAGTGGCCCCATGGAAATGCGTTCCAAGCGTCAAGGTCCTCAACCAATGACAGCAACCAAGGTGTCACCCGTCTACGGTAGTCTTGCCCAAATAAAATGTTATTTACGATCAAGACGAGTGCCATCTTGGTCGCGTCTCCTTCCCGCTGGAAGTTTCCTCCGCGGAACGTGTCAAGCAAAGCCTGCAGCTTTATGCTATCCTAGCCGCTCTAGTATCTCGCATGAATTCCGTCCGCAACCATCTCGTACGAACGTGTGAACACATCGGGCATTGGACCGAACTTCAGCCCGGTTATAAGGCAGAACTCCTGCTTCGATATCCGCGCCTTGCTCTTGCCGATAGCAAACCAGAGCTCCTCTTCCGTTGCCTCCCTTTCATTGATTCGACGAATCATTATGTTATGAAGGAGACCAGTGCTGAAGTAGCCTTGCGGATAGACATCCAGGAGCATTCCGAAGCATGTACGCTTCACTGCATCCAACTCCCCCTTCTCTTGGAGAGTCTTGTTGATGTAATGGAGCTGGGACCACTTACAGTGGGTGTTTATTGAGACATTGAAGGCCCACTTCTCCCTCGGCACAATGAGGACATTGTCAAAATCCTCATATTCTCTACGATGCTTCTGCATCACATGGCACACGTGCACGAGTCAGTTAACCAATAATGTGCCCAAAAGGTATACTAACTATATAAATAATTGTTCTGACACGCCATGCATATGAGGTGAAATGTTGTGACACGTCATGCATATGAGGTGAAATGCTGTCACACGCCATGCATATGAGGTGAAATGATGTCACACGACGCCATGCATATGGAGTGAAATTCTGTCACACGCCTGTCACACGCCATGCATATGAGGTGAAATGTTGTCACACGACGCCATGCATATGGAGTGAAATTCTGTCACACGCCTGTCACACACCATGCATATGAGGTGAAATGCTCTGACACGCCATGCATATAAGGTGAAATGCTGTCACACGCCTGTCACACGCCATGCATATGAGGTGAAATGCTGTCACACGACGCCATGCATATGGAGTGAAATTTTGTCACACGCTTGTCACACGCCATGCATATGAGGTGAAATGTTGTCACACGACGCCATGCATATGGAGTGAAATTCTGTCACACGCCTGTCACACACCATGCATATGAGGTGAAATGCTCTGACACGCCATGCATATAAGGTGAAATGCTGTCACACGCCTGTCACACGCTATGCATATGAGGTGAAATGCTGTCACACGACGCCATGCATATGGAGTGAAATTCTGTCACACGCTTGTCACACGCCATGCATATGAGGTGAAATGCTCTGACACGCCATGCATATGAGGTGAAATGCTGTCACACACCTGTCACACGCCATGCATATGAGGTGAAATGATGTCACACGACGCCATGCATATGGAGTGAAATTCTGTCACACGCCTGTCACACGCCATGCATATGAGGTGAAATGCTGTCACACGACGCCATGCATATGGAGTGAAATTCTGTCACACGCCTGTCACACGCCATGCATATGAGGTGAAATGCTGTCACATGCCATGCATATAAGGTGAAATGCTGTCACACGACGCCATGCATATGGGGTGAAATTCTGTCACACGCCTGTCACACGCCATGCATACCAGGTGAAATGTTGTGACACGCCATGCATATCAGGTGAAGATGTTGTCACACACTAAACCCCAAAGTCCAGTCAACACAGCACCAAACCAGGACTCAAACAGTTTAAAACTTAACATTTGCAAAAAAGACGACCATATGTATCACCCTAAACCCTTAAAATCAATTACCGAAATCAATGAAGGTTTTTTTTATGGTTTTTTTTTCCAGTCTCACATACCTCTTCACCGATATCCGACATTCTTCTTCCTGTTGCAATGGTGTTGTTAACCTTCTAAACAGCGAAGTTGAACTCCCTTCGATCTTTCGCAATGAGAAATGAATCGAACAGCCCTTGGTTCACACACACAAACGTTTACGAATGAGGAAAAGGGAATATGAACTATTTACTGTGAAAAATGAATAAATAAAATTTAAAATTAAGGGATATTCATGAAACTGCCCGCTTTTCAATCCGCCGTGTCAGCCTTTCTATTAATGCCGTGTCATATATTTCAAAGCAAACCATGGCCTGTCAGATGTTAAAGCAATGCCGTGTCACACACTCAAAACCGTGTCACCATGGCGTGTCACAAACTCAGCATATGCCGTGTCACCAACTCAGCTCCATGCCGTGTCACCACCAATATCTGCATGCACTTGGCGTGTCACGACCAGGTCCGCAGTGGTAGCCGAAACGTTTAAACTAGTAAAGTCGGTTTAGGTCGGTTTATATTCCGCTACTATATATAGTCCAAAACTCCTCAGTTCTCATAGACAGACCGTACGTTGCCTCTAAAGCAGACTTTGTCCATGCTTCATAGGCAGTTCTTCAGAGTATTTTTTGCAGTTGTTTCCATCCCGCCCTTGATGTATTCAACTTTAGAGTTGTCCACTAGTCGAATAATGAATCTATTTCTCTTGGCCTCCGACCTGTAAGCAATTATCCAACCCTGGCTATTTGAAATCCAGAGACTCTGGATTTCAAATAGCCTGGGTTGGACATTGCAAACAGGTCAGAGGCCAAGAGAAACAGATTTATTTATTATTAGGCTAGTGACAATTCTAAAGTTTACTATATCAAGGGGGGGATGTCACCAACTCTGCACCCTGCCGTGTCACCAACTCTGCACCCTGCCGTGTCACATTTTCCCTTTCACAAACCCTAAACCCAATGGCCTGTCCCTATTGCTGTAGCACGACCATTTCGTGCTTTGCATTCACATCTTTCTCCTTTCGATTCACCTCCTTAAGCAGGATTTCCGGTTTCACATCGTGCTCCAAGCTTTCGATTCATCACGACCACCTCCCCTCCTCGTTCGGTTTATCTGAATGCCATGTCCGAACATTCAGAAAAACCATCTCATGCAACATTATTTTCCTTTGCACAAGCTTCTCCAAAAAAAAAAGGATGTTTTGCGCAAAAAATAGATGTTCGCTAATTTCTTTGCATAATTTTCCGCCGTCCGGGTGTTTCAGAGTGCCCAGAACAAAGATGTCTCATTAAGGGCATTTTTGTCCGAAAATGTACTTTATTGGCTAAAAACAGTTAAAGTTATCTTGCTGGCTATTTTTAAACACGCCTTATTTTTAATGGCTAAAAAAAAAATCTCCCTTTTAATTTCTTAATTTTAGAAATTGTTTCAATTTCATCTCTTTAACATTTTTTGTCCAAATTGACCATAATTATGTTGATGTCATCAATGACATGACGCTAACACAACACCAATTGTTGACTTGACATGTGAGGTGGGTTGGGTCGCTGATGTGGCAGTGCCATACCACTCTCTTATTCTTTTCCTTCTTTTCTCTTGCCATGTCACTTGTTATGTAGGGATTACGCAAAGCCATGTCTTGCCACGTTAGTGCCCTCCCTAACATGCCACGTGACATGTTTACGTGACAAAAGAAAAGAAAGAAAAGAATAAAAGAGTGATGTGGTATTACCACGTCACCTTAATATGCTGATGTAGTATTATCATATATGCAACCCAAACCCACCTCACATGTCAGGTTTCCATTTAGTATCACGTTAGTGCCACGTTATTGATGACATTGGCATTGTTACAGTTAATTTAGATGAAAAATATTAAAAAAAAATAAATTGAAGTAATTTTTAAAATTAATAAATTAAAGTATTGTAATTTTAAATAAAAAGATTAAAGTGATAAAAAAATACTTAAGTATAGGAACTTTTCAATCTAAGAGTGCGTTTGGTATAAGAGATGTAAAGTCACATTCCATGCAATGTGCCCAATTAAATTACATTGCAATGTTTGTTTTGTAACAGACCACTATAATGTAAGATTACAATGTAATCACATTACAGCTAATGGATGTAATGTGAATACAGTTCAAAATCAATACAATCACATTACATTGCACTCTTCAATACCTTTAAAGACATTTTTACCATCATCTTTTAAAAATTACTCACAACCCGAAACAAATAAAAGTTCATTGTCGTTTTTGGGCTTTACTGCTGCTTCTTCTCCATTTTGCTAGTCGCTCCTTCTTCTAGCTCTGCTTCTAGAGCGAAAACACTTAAGACTACTCAATTCCTAAACAGACAATCCATCATCAATTTCACACAAAATCGAGGAAAAATATGATCAAGCAAGCCATAAACAAAAAAAAAAAAAAAAGAAAGAAAAAAACCCACATCAAAGGTTGAAACAGAAAACTAAACAAAAAAAATGAAGAGCTTGGAATCATTAGCAAATTTGGGGGAAATAAGTAATTACCATAAACATTAAAGACAAGAAGAACAGCAAGCTTGGAGTCAAGAGATCCAGTGATGTAAGTCTTGAAGGCAACAAGCTCCTCAACATGACCAACTCCACTTCTG
Source organism: Theobroma grandiflorum (assembly GCA_036013995.1). NCBI lineage: Eukaryota > Viridiplantae > Streptophyta > Magnoliopsida > Malvales > Malvaceae > Theobroma > Theobroma grandiflorum. The sequence goes on from CP142126.1 coordinate 17,265,286, forward strand.
GGGTTCAATGTTGGTGGGTTTGAATAGCACTACGGACCTACGATCCTCTTTCTTTTCTAACTTAACTTTCCCTTCGATTATATCAAACAATCTTCTAAAGAAAAAATTTAAAATAGAATATACAATATAAGAAATTATATTAAAAATAAAAAAAATATACTTATAATAAGAAATGAAAAATAAAATATATTTAAAAATTAACATTATATAAAAATTAACAATAAAAAATACATGTTAAACTTGTATTTTAATATATAAGGGTAGTTTTGGAAATTAATATTACATACCCTGTAAAGTATATGTAAAACAAACACTGTAATGTTATCTTATCAACATTTTAATTATTACATTACTTATATATCAAACACTATAATGTTATCTTCTCTGCAATTACATTGCTTGCAATTATATTACTTGCAATCATATTACCTATAATCACATTACATTGTAAATTACCAAACGTTTCCTAAGTGTGGCTCTTTTGTTTTTCTATTTTTTTTACCATGTAGCAAAAGCTCACACAAACAAGAGGCACAAAAGGGACGCGGGTAGCTTCTATTTTCATGAGAATGTACACATATGACACTTTTCTTTATTGAGAAATGATAGGAATCAAAACTTTAATTTAGAGGTCTAATTAGATTTATTGGGTTTTGTACAAATTTAATATCTATCTCGACATATTTGAAGACCATGTCTTTTTTTTATAAAACATCTACAACTTTTAATTTTCTAATTTCATACTGTTAATTTTAATAATTATTTATTTTTGACTAATTTAAATAAAAATATAATAATAAAATTTTAATATAAAATTATGAAAGTCCAAATATTTGATTAAAGTAGTAGTTGGACACACCCGAATACATATGGACATTAATAAAGTATTCTATAAAATTAGTAATTAATATGTACTACAATTATTAAATATAAAAGGAGGATGTATAGAATTGTAGCTTTTAATTTATAACAACTTAGAATATTTGATACATGCACAATTATAGAAAATAAAAATGAATAAATGCTTTTAAGTTCCAAAAATAAATAAATGATGCAAATGTATGAATTATTATAATAAAAAAAATTCAATGCTATGTTGATATTGGCTTTGTTGAAAGGAGATTAAAAAAAAGGCCATGGTAATTTATTTTAGGTTAAATATCCAAATAAGTCTTTGAATTATGTAAAAAAATCAATTTAATATTTATCTTTTTATTGTATTCAAATAAACCTCTGAACTTTTATTTCGAATCAAATAAGTAATTTTCCTTAACTGTTGACTAACTTCTATTATTCAATGATACATGTGGCACTTTTATACCATGTCATTTGTCACGTGGTAGATGATGTGGCATTAAATATTATTGATTAAGATTGAGTTAATGTGTAAAAAAGTAAATACACTAATCCTAATCAATAATATTTAATGCCACATCATCTGTCAGGTGACAGATGACATAATATAAAAGTGTCACATGGATCATTAACTAATAGAAGTTAGTCAATGGTTAAGAAGAGGGGTTAATTTAAAGGGGATTTTTTTTGGCCTTTTAAAACAATGTGCTTTCAAAAATAACCCTCTGCATAAATTTAACTGTTTTTAGCCACTCTAATAGATTTTGGGACAAAAATACCCTTAATGAGACAACTTGGGTGACGCGCATTCCCAAACAGTAGAAAAAAAGAAAAATTAATATGCGAAGAATTTCTTACAATTTCGAATTCCTGAACATATAATTTTGTGCAAAACATCCATTTTTTCCCCAGAAGCATGAGAAAACTTTTTAGATATTTCGGACATGGTATTCAAATAATATTAAAAGGGTGATATTAAATCGAAGGAGGAACTGGTCGTGATGAATTGAAAGCTTCGAGAATGATGTGAAACCAAAAATCCGAAACAGGTTTTAGAGTGGTAAATCGAAAAAAGAAAAATGTGAATCCAAAACAGGAAATTGACGTGCTACAGCAGGCCATATGTGAGACGTCTGTGTGACGGCATGCTTTTAGAGTTCGTGAAACGGCACGGAGGGAATGTGTGAAACGGCAAGGTGAGAATGTGTGACGCGGCTGAGACACAGTAGTGTTTAGTGTGTGTGACATGCTATGGTTAGACGTGTGACACAGCAGCGTTATAATGTGTGAAACGGCAAGACGAGAATGTGTGACGCGGCTGTGACACAGCAGTGTTTTAGAGAGTGTGACACGCCATGGCTAAACGTGTGACACGACAGAGTTATAATGTGTGAAACTGCAAGGTGAGAATGTATGACGCAGCTGTGACACGACAGTGTTTAGAGAATGTGACACGTCATGGCTAGATGTGTGACACAGTAGAATTATAATGTGTGAAATGACAAGGCGAGAATGTGTGACGCGACTGCGACACGACAGTGTTTAGAGTGTGTGACACGCCATGGGTAGACGTGTGACATAGCAGCGTTATAATGTATGAAACGACAAGGCGAGAATGTGTGACGTGGCTGCGTTTAAGTGTGTGACACGCCATGGCTAGACGTGTGACACGTCAGAGTTATAATGTGTGAAACGCCAAGGCAAGAATGTGTGACGTGACAGTGATACAGCATTGTTTAGAGTGTGTGACACGCCATGTCTTAACGTGTGACACGACAATGTTTAGAGTGTGCGACACGGCATGGTTAGACGTCTGACACGGTATGGTTAGACGTCTGACACGACAATGTTGAATTAGTGACAGGGCATGATTTGAAAGAAGGCGGGCAAATAACGAGGAAACCCTTTGGACTTCTAAAGAGTTTCAAAAATGAATATAAAAGGTCATTTAATTAAAAATAAATATTTTTCTACCATTCTGAAATCGCAAAGGTCTGTGTGAAGGAAGTAAGAGATTTTGATTCATTCATCATCTCGAAACGTAGCAGAGAGTTCGACTTTGTTCTTGCCAAGCTTAACTACATCACAACAACGATGTCCGCTATCAATGAAGAGGTCAATCAGTCTAAAATTAAAACTTTCTTCTGTTCATTGTTTTTTTGTGATTAAGTTTGGTTTGATAAGTTGTTTTTTTTTTTCCTTTTCTTTTTTTTGCCAAACTGTTTTATTCTTGGTTATGGTCGTACCAAAGTGTTGAAGAAGAAGGTCCGCGTCTACATATGGCGTGTTGTGGGTTTATTGGTTTTCTTTGGTTTTAGGGTTTCACGGCTTTAGGGATGCGTGTTGTGGGCTAACTGGTTTTTTGAGTGATGCATGGCTTGTCACGACAGTGATGCATGGTGTGTCACGGCAGTGAGTGTTACATGGCTTGTCACAGTGGTGATGCGTGGCATGTCACGACACTTATGCATGGCGTGTGACCACATTTATTTATTTCTTTCTTTTTCTATCTTCAATGTACCTTGTTTCCATGTTATGGGCTAACTCAATTGTGCATGTGTTCCATGTTTTGCAGATGCACTCCGGACAACATGAAGATATTGATAGCTTATTGATTGTGCCGATGGGGAAGTGGGCGTTCAATGTCGACATCAACACCCACTGTAAGTGGTCGCAGCTGCATTACATCAACAAGACTCTCCAAGAGAAAGGGGAGTATGATGTAGTGAAAAGTACGTGTTTTGGCTTGCTGCTAGACGTATATCCACAAGGCTACTTTAGCGTCAGTCTCCTGCATAGCATCATGATTCGTCCAATCAAAGCGGCAAAATCAATGGAGCACGAGCTATGGTTTGCCATTGGCAAGAGCAAGGCACGGATATCAAAGCAGGAGTTCAGCCTTATCATCGGTCTGAAGTTTGGTCCAATGCCCGATGTGTTCACACGACCATACGAGGTTGTTGTTGACGAAATTCATGCACGATACTGGAACGGGCAATAGAGCGTTAAGCTGCAGGAGTTGCTAAATACATTCCGCAGAGGCAGCTTGCAGCGAGTAGGTGACGCGACCAAGATGGTGCTTGTCTTGATTGTGAATAACATTTTATTCGATCAAGACTACTGTAGACGGGTGACGCATTGGCTATTTTCATTGGTGGAGGACATTGACTTCTAGAATGCTTTCCCATGGGGTCATTACGCATGGAAGCTGACCGAGGACTACCTTTTGAAGGGGTTTGAAGTGCCTGCCTCAAACTTGCCCCCAGCTACCCGTTTGCGATACAACATTTATGGATTCTCGTGGATGATTCAAGTACTGGCACTTAACATTGATGAGTCTCTTTTTGACTTAAAAATTTATTGTTGCACTCGTTTATCATTTACGGTTTAACAATGTTATATTTGACTTGTAGTTTTGGGCACTAGAGGCAATTCCAGCCTTCTGAAAACTAGTTGCCCTATCTGGTCCAAAGGACATCTACCCACATATGCTGAAATGGGAATGTAATCAGAAGTCGATTGCATTTTACAAAACAGTTGAGAAGTTAGAGTCATTTTCAGCAGGTGAGTGAACAGCTTGGTTACTTTCTAATGTGCATTTCTATAATAATTTTCCATAAAATTATATTTAATCACAGTCCCTATTTTGTAGTTATGGGCAGTTGAAACCTTGGAGCCTACCCCAGAGGAGTCGAGCCGGGATTACTTTGTTGACATTGATGTCTCGCTATCTGAGGGACATTAGTACGTGCCTATAGGGCACATGGAGGATCGGGCTGAATAGGGCTTAGGTGCAAAGGAAAAAAAGAGGCAATTCAAAGATAGAAGAGCCAGTGGTGCCGTTAAGCGGAGGCGCACAACCGCTGCCTTAGAGGATGAGCTGTCAGGCCCTGAGTTGGAGGAAGGGGGTGACCATATGCATGGCAATGAACAGTCGGTAAAGACGGATTTAACCGTTTGTATTCAACAATTCCACATGTGAATATCGACTAACATATATGTGTTTGCAATTGGACCATACTACGATAACTCCTCAACTACCGAGAGATCTTCCTCATATGTACAATGATAACTCCCCGTCGGTAAGGATTTTATAGTTCTAATGGTTAATGTTCAATAATTCCATATCTATTTACACAGTAACACAGTAATTTCTGTCATTGCAGTTAAGGGAGGCGACCCAAGCACCTCAAGCACTGATCGGTCATGCTCAACCACACACTGGTAACGAGCAACCGGTAAGGATTTTATAGTTCTAATAGTTAATGTTCAACAATTCCATATCTATTTACACAGTAACACAGTAATTTCTTGTCATTGCAGTTAAGGGATGCGACCCAAGCACTGATTGGTCATGCTCAACCACACACTGATAACCAAGCACCGAAAACAAGCGTCTCTGCATACTCCTTTGCTTGCCAAGCCTTACCATACAAGCATTTCAATCCCCACTGAACCCTCATCTCACCAATTATGTCCTTAGGTCTCAATGCTACTCCATTAACCCGAAGCTTGGGTGCCATAAGTTCATTAATTATCTTGGCACTCGTAGATGGAAATCGCCCTTGCAAACCATCAACAGTACATGTGTGTACTTTGTGGAACGTCCGAACTTCCCAATACCCTCATCCGTCAGGTAACTTTATTGAACGAACACTGAACTTGCATGCCTTGTCCTTACAACCAACATCGTAACGACTTTTGCATGACCTTTTCACTCTTATCCCAAACTGCTCTTTTAGAGCCAACATGTTCAGAGCTCGTTTCAACTCCGCATTTAAGGAAAACATTCTTCCTTTGTATAAGTGATCATTGGGACATGTCGACTCTTCAGTGCTAATTGTTTGGAAAGAGAATCTTTCTGCACCTACAATTCACCACGTAGAAGATATCCCTGCATTTCCCCTTTCCTGATAACTATCATCGAGTATTGTATCAACGGAACGAATCCCGTCCTCACCAGTGATGAGGTTATTGTATATGGGATCATCACACTGAACATTTCCTACATCAAAACCTTCAACAGGTTCCGTTTCGCCTTCAACATTATTGCAAATGGGAATGTCACTGTGATAAAGGCAGTTATTGTCTGAACTGTCATGATCCCATTCGTCAAGCCCATCACTCGAACTGTCATCAAATCTATCTTCACTACTAGCAAACAAATCCTCATTTCTCTCATAACATTCAACATTATCCTCCAGCGTCGCAGTGTTAACATCCAACGTCACAGTGTTGTATTCACGTGTCGTATTTTTATTTGAAATTGGAATTACATACTCTACCGTTTCACCCGATTGTTGTATTCCTTTAGCAGAAGACCCTAATTGGTTTGATGCACATCCCGATCGGAATTTTGCACCCAACTCTTCTATCAATGTCCTCTGGTTATCGAGCTGTACCAACTCCTGAGGATACCTCAATTGCGGGTTACGGACCGAATACTCTGGCATATGTGAAGCATTGTAAATCTCATTCTGATTGAGCTGATTACCATGTTTTTCAGCTTCTTCATGTGACATAACATTTGTTTCGGGTCTCTTAATGCAGACATACACAACCAGAACATTCCTCTGTTCTAGTAGAATTAATGCAACATCCTCATCATCCTTAATAATTGGTCGTGATAGCTCCCCGGGTGTACTGATCAATGCATGCAACTCAATATCGTCAATTTCTGAGTTTACCCCAACAACATCTTTAACCAGCTTCATCATGCTCGCAAACGACAAATCACTCCTAACCCTTGTATTCGTGACTCACCACCCTTGTACATGCCATCCACCCACTGACCACCGTGTCTTATCACAAGTCGCAAAATTGGAACCCCATTGAAAATTTGAAAACAAAAATAATTATTTAATTTACTTAATTATTTAATTATTTACTTAATTACATGGTGGTGACAGGCCAAGTGCATGCATGCATGCTGGTGACATGCCAAGTGCAGGCAGACATGCTGGTGACATGACAAGTGCATGCATGCATGCTGGTGACACGACAAGTGCAGGCAGACATGTTGGTGACACGCCAAGTGCACATAGACATGCTGGTGACACGACAAGTACATGCAGACATGCTGGTTACAAGCCAAGTGCAGGCAGTCTTATGTGGTCACCCGTTGAATAGATGCATGGCGTGTAACAACTCTGTGCAATATTTCTAATCCGTCTTCTAATTTACGAAAAAAGTTTCACAAATTTATGTGTTGCAGCAATAAACCCAAAAACATACCTTGATGTCATCTCCACTATTGGGTTTATTTTTCGAGGATAATATGGCCAAATGGAGAGAGATAGACCACAGCACAAAGACGATGGTGCTCAACAGAGAGTTGACAGAGCTCACACAATTCAGAGAGCTGAGAGAGCTAATGACAATGGTGCTGAACACAGAGTTGATACAGTTCAGAGAGTTGAGAGAGAAAGATGAGTGAGCACAAACAACTGAGCATTAATTTTTAATTTTTGGAAAATGGCGGGAGACAGATATCGGCAGTTTAATTTGCCACAGTGTTTTTTAAGGGCATTTTCGTCTACTCATGCTTCTTTTTGGGTAGAAACAAATAATTTTATTTGGGTGGTTACTTTTGAAATCGCCTTATAAGGAGGGTTATTTCTCACAATTTCCTCTTAATTTAACTCAAAATAAAAGTTCAAAAACTTATTTAAACGTAATAAAAAATAAGAGTTGAATTAAATTTTTTAACATAATTCAGGAATTTATTTAGATATTTAACCTTTATTCTACACATTATGCTAAAAGCTTTACAGAGAGGTAAAATGTAAAAGAGCCATTTATGGTTCTTACTATTTTTTCTTCTAACCATTGTACCCTTTACCCTTTTTAAGCTTTTCTTACCATTTTTTTAAAGTTATATATATATATATATATAAAGTCAATAGAAAGATAGAGATAAATAGACTTGACAATTTTGGATACGACATGTTAACACGACACGAGAAGATACGGGTTAAATAAGTTTTGGGTTTAGTTTTAGCGTGTTTCGTATCTAATTGTGTCTGACACGTTAAGACACGAAAATTTTTGTGTTTTAACATGTCAGACACGACAAACAGTTTAAAACACGTTTAAGCACGTTTACTTAATTGTGTTATCGTGTTTAAACGTGTATACGTGACACTTTTACTTAATCGTGTTATCGTGTTTAAATATGTATATGTGACACGTTTATTAACTTATTAAAAATTAATAATTAAAGACTATTTTAACCTTGAATATATAATTTTAAATAATTATTTTAATAAGTTTTTTTAATTTTATAAAAGTAATAATGTAATTATTACGATTGAAAATTATGAATGATTTTTTATATTATTAGTATTTGAAGGTTAGATGTTAATGATGTTATTTTATCATATTATATGATAATGAATTTTATGTATGTTATTTATATGAAATTTTATTATATTTGATTTTATTATTATTTTTGTTTTGTTATAATTATTTTTATAATTATAAATTTTAAATTTAAATAATAAAATTATATTTAATTGAAATATTTTTATTTAATAGTGTTAAATGTGTTAGTCGTGTTAAACGTGTTAATCGTGTTAAACGTGTTAATCGTGTCTTGTCTGTTATATGTTTATTAAACATGTACGTGTACGTGTTTTAAATTTAAAACATGAATATTAAATATGCCGTGTTCGTGTTTAGCCTTAACATGTTTCGTGTCTAATCATGTCTGACACGTTTACAACACAAAAACACGTTTTATCAAGTCTAAAGATAAAGGCTTTTCTTACTAACTTGACTGAAGGACAGAGCAAACTCTAATAGGCCTATATTCCACATTGTTGCTGTCAGTTAGTTGATTTTGTTGGAAAGAATTTGAGTTAGGCATATGATTTTAAAAAAAAATTTAAATTATTTGAGAAAATTTAAATAGATTTTTATTATTTTATTACGTTCAATCAAGTTTTTATATTTTTATTTTGAATCACAATAAATTTATATAATTAATTATTAATTAATTACTATTAATCAAAATAACACTTATCATTTTTATGTCCAAGTGGTATTGACGAGATAGGTAAAAATACTACATGACTATGTCATCATATTAGAAAAGTATGTTTTATCGTCATTTATTATAACATACCATCATCTACTATGATATGTTAGCACCACATATCATGAATGACAAGAGACAATTTGACTAACTACATTGAATTTGAACTTAAAATAAAAATATAAGAACTTAATCATAAAAAATAAAAAATAAATATTTATTTTAATTTTCATGAATAATTTAATGATTTTTTAAGTAATTTATATTTTTTAAAAATCTATTTTTTTAAGTAATATGTTATATATATATATATTTATATTATATTTAGTAGAATTTGAGAAAGTTTTGATATAAAGAAAGCAATGTTGGGAAAGGCAAAAACGTGAGACTACAATGGATTCGGTAGCTAGTAATAGCCATATCCAAAATAAGCAAATCCAGTTTCCTTAGTCAACTATTTATTTCTCTTGCTTAGCACTCTTTGCCATGATGCTCATCAACTTTTATGTTGAGAAGAGGTTTAGCCAACTAGGTAAGGATTGGAAGGCTGAAAAGGCTTTTTCACTTATCCCCTGAACTCATAAAAGAAAAAGACAAGGAGAAATTAGAAGAAGGAAGGAAGAGTAGAAGACGTGTTATCTGATAAAAGTATAAACATCCAAAGCTAACTTGTAACCATTACTCCCCACCAAATCTAATAACGTCAGAGAAAATTGTAAAGGAAAGGAAAAGAAGCGTTTCTTTGTCTTTACGAGTTCTTGAATCTTGAGAGAAGAAAAGGTTAATGCATTACGACTAAGACAAGTTTATGCTAAAAAGGCTTCTAAATCCTTTTAAGATCAATAAAGATTTTGTTTGGGGAGAAAAGGTAATAAAATAAAGACTTAGACTATGTTTGGCTTAGTTTTTTTTTTTAACTTAAAAGATATTATAAAGTTTTTATGAAAAATAATAATTTTTAAAATTAAGTTAAAGTTGTTTGGTAATGTACTTTTTATAAGTTCTTTTTTATAGATAAGTTGTTTAGCAAAACAATTTATATAAACTTTAATTTTAATTAAAATTATCATAAAAAGTATTTAATAAATTATTTTTTATTAATCAATAATTTCTTTATTCAAAATATAAAAATTAACTTTATTTTTTATCTATTTAAAATAAATTTTTGAAAATATAAAAAGGATTTTTATATAACATAAAGTTTATAATTAATAATAAATCATAAAAAAAGAGTTTTACAAATAATTTATAAGTAACACATAATTCATAAATAACCCATAAGTTAATGATTTCTATTTTCCATCAATGTAGAGAAAAAAATTGAATCAAATAAAAAAAATGAGAGATGAAAGAAAGCAGTGAGGCGACTACTAGAACTCTTAACCTTAACAATAGAAGATAACCTAAAAAAGAAGAAGTGAAGTCTAAGGTGGTAATAATAATTTATGAAAATCATGTTTAGCTATTGATATCCTTACTAACTAATTTCACCTCCATTAATAATATTATCTCAACAACCATAAGCAACAAATATTATCTCAATTTTCATCTAATTTATCTCAACAACCATGGATCTATTTAATTAATTATTTCAATCATAATCATCAAATATTATATACACCACAAAAAAGTTAAGAATAAATAAACATTACAGAATTGTTATATCAAATAACAAACTGAGAAATATCAATTAATAAAAAGAGTTTTCAAAGTAAAAAAAAATGATAGAAAATAAAATGAAAAACAAAATAGAAAGAAAAAGAAGAAATAATACTTGAATGCAATTTTGAATTTTAAATCTTTTTTTTTTTTTAATTTTTGTAAGAATAAAAAAAAAACTCTAGAATGATGATTTACAGAAAAAGAGAGAAGAGAGGGAGATCGATGGGGAGAGAGGCAGAGAATATTTTCTGAAAAAGGATCTTTTTGGACAAAGAATAAAAAGCTCCTAATTGGAGCTTTTTTTTAAGCTTATTTTTTTTAGATTTTATTCTTTAAAAAAAGTTATTTTTTTAAGAACTTTTCACAAAATCTAGTTTAGCGCAACTTTTGTTTTTAAGCAGTAGATAAATTAAAAATAAATCAGGTCAAACAGGCACTTAATTACTTTTCTTAAGAAAAATTCAAGGTAAATAAAAGAATTGAGATGTTGAGCATGTCTAAAACCTATATATGCTTTATTCTCATTTTCTGTTGTTGTTTGTATACTGCATTATATAACCAAACCATTGCAAATGTCAACTAAAAATCTTAGGACTAGATTTGGCTAATGGTGGTTAAGATATCATTGTTAATCTAATAGGTGTTGTTCAATTGTGATATATAGTTCAAACAAACACGTAATTCTTAGTGATAGGTGCATATATTCTTTATTTAAAAAGTTATGTTCCAAATTTTTTTCTATAAAAATTTAAATGCCCACTTGTCCCATTTTATCACTTTAAACAAACCAATGGGCAGGTATATTTTTTGTCCAATATTATAGGGAGAAAATGAAAGGCGAATGTGAACAAAAATAAAAAAAGTTTAAGTAGTAAAATGCAGGGACTCTTATGCACCATTCATATTAATATTTATGTTTATAAATCTTTTTCATTTTATTTTCTTTTTTTATTTTTCTATCAAAAAAAGGGTGAATTTAAGTTTACTTTTGAGTAAATATATATATATATATATTTATATTTATATTTACTGAGTCAAAAGTTTAAGGTTTTTTTTTTCTTTCTTCTTTTAATAAGGCTGATTTTAGTTGGCATGATGCATGGGGTGCTGAGTGTTTATACAAATGTAATAGGTATAATATTTAAAAAAAATTTTAAAATATTTAAAAAATTTTAAATAAATTTTTATTTTTTTATTACATTCAATTAAACTCTTATATTTTTATTTTAAATCGAATAAATCTTTATAATTAATGATTAACTTAGTTAAAATATCACATATCATTTTATGTGACACTGACGTGATGTTAACGTGACATATTAAAATATAATAATAGATGATGACATGACATACTGATATAACATCATGATATGTTCATATGATATTTTTCACACTCTATATTAACGTTATGTAAATGTCATATAGATATAAAAAACAAGTGATATTTTGATTAATATCAATTAGTTAATTATTTATTATAAGGATTTATTGAACTTAATATAAATGTATAAAGACTTGATTGAATATAATAAAAGAATAACGGTTAATTTAAATTTTTTTAAATAATTAAAGAATTTTTTAAAATATTATGCCAATACAATACCATAAAAGGAATAGTAATTTTTGTTTTAAATTCAATTATCAATCTAAGAAAGCCCCTTGTAAGTCACCTACAAGTCTACAATTGCACCTACTATCAAAATGCCAACTATTATGCCAGATCAAAACATGATGTCATTTTTATTAGAACTGCAATCATACTAGATTAAAAAGAAAAATATAGTAATTTTTCTTTAAATTCTAATACATGATGTAACATACTGCATAACCTATGCAGCCAAGTTAATCGAAAAGATTTAGGGTAAACAATACGTATGGCATACCATAACTTGATGATATGTAATGAGTTCTTTACGCCCACGACAACAATTTCCTCTTTCTTTCCCTTTGTTAAATCTAGACGAGAAAAAGCACCTTGATAGTATGAGTAGTCAAGTTAATTCCAATTATTGGAGAAGGGGAATGGAAAAAGGTGGCCGTGGCATACAAGTAGACAAGCAAAGGGGACATAAAGTTCAACCGCCATATTTAAGAGATCATAACTGGTAATTAAGCCATCTCTTCCAAAACACTCTCTCCTTTCTTCTCTAATTATTAGTCCTAAGTTCCCCTCCACTCACTTGTTCAATGACATTTCTGACTTCGGAAATGCACAAACACACTCTAGTTGCCCTGATTTGGGCTTTGCTTATTCTTCCTAACATTTTAGGTGTTGCCCAAGGGCAACTAAGAGTTGGCTTCTACTCAAAAACATGCCCCACTGCTGAATCTATCATCCACAAAGTTGTTCAGAAAGCAGTGGCTGACAGTCCTAGGAATGCTGCATTATTGCTAAGGCTCCAGTTCCATGACTGCTTTGTTGAAGTCTCTCTCTCCCGTTCTCTCTCCGTTCTTCCCCCTGCAAACACACATATAAACAATCTCAATGATTCCTTTATTGTTGATGTTATTTAATTTCAGGGCTGCGATGGGTCGATTCTGATAAAAAAGGATGCGGATGGTGAATTAAAAGCACGAGGAAACTTGGGAGTTCAAGGTTTTGACATCATAGAGAGCGCCAAAGCACGGTTGGAAAATCTGTGCCCTGGAGTTGTTTCTTGCGCAGACATCGTGGCTTTAGCTGCGAGAGATGCTGTATCCTTGGTAAGTTACATTTGTAAAACACTTTTCTTGGTTTACATCTTCTATGTTCCATTGCCTGCTGCAACCTGTTTTGTGCAGGTTAAGGGGCCATTTTATGATGTTCCAACCGGCCGCAGAGATGGACGGCTCTCAAAGATGTCCCTGGCTGAAAACTTGCCTGATGTTGATGATTCAATCCATGTTCTCAAATCCAAATTTAGGGCAAAGGGTCTTTCTGATAAAGACCTGGTTCTTTTAAGTGGTGGTATGTGCCTAATGGCCTAATCCATAAATTCAAGATGATTATAATTTCGATTTTGGTAATTTTTTCGAGGACCTGAAATTCATATATACTTAGAGATGAGTTGTATTTCAGGTGCACATACAATTGGGCTTACAGCCTGTTTCTTCATGCAACATAGACTCTACAACTTCACCCCAGGGGGAGGCTCTGATCCAGCAATTAACCCTCGCTTCCTACCACAGCTCAAAGCTCATTGCCCCTTAAATGGAGATGTCAATGTCCGAATACCTCTTGATTGGGCGACTCAAAATGTATTCGATGTCCATATCCTGCGCAATATCAGAGATGGAACGGCTGTGATAGCATCCGATGCTAGGCTCTACGATGACAGAAATACCAGGCAAATACTTGACTCTTATATCAGCTCTAATCGTTCTGGAAAAAGGCCATCTTTTAATGCGGATTTTGCTAAAGCAATGGTGAAGATGGGAAACATTGGGGTGAAAACTGGTTCACAAGGAGAAATTCGGCGAGTTTGCAGTGCTGTTAATTGATCAGTTCACTGGAAATTATGAAGCTAATATAGTAGGTATGCCATTGTAGGGTATATAAATTAAGGCAGATTGTGTGCTTTGTATGCCCAAAGCCCTGGTTCAAGGAATTTATCCATGAGGGGCCTAATGGGAGTTAATTACCAATAAATGAACCTCAATTTTTGATACTGGTGGGAGTTCCTTGAGTGATCATGAAGAATTAGGGGCAAAGAGCAATTAAATGAGCAACTAGATTTCTTAATTTATAGGTGTTAATTTCGACAAAAACAGTTGACTTCTTCCTGTTCAACTAATCATTTTACATAGCTAATACAGGTATAACTGGAGAGCGCTGCATAATTGCTAACGAAACGGAGCTTTATGTGTCTGTAATTAGCATAGTTATTAAGCTTATGAAAAAAAATTTCCATAGGTAATTATTCTGTTTAAGGAAACCAAACAAGAACAAAGAAAATATTGATGCAATAAATAATTAAGGAAAGAAACAACACAGCCATCGGAAGCCACATAGAGTTCTGACACATTAAATAATTGCATCATCGCTGGAATATCGTAGTGAAGCTCTCAGGTCAGTAACTTGACTTGAGTACAGAAGAGAAATTTGGCTTTCTTATTTAGCAGAAGAATCTAAATGGTCCTCGCATTTCAACGATGTTAATTGCTATTTTTTATTTGTCGTGGAGTAGTGGAGTCCATACCAGTGTTGAAGTTTTTCAGCCTATTTTGTCCAACTTGCATGAGCTTACCAGCTGGCCTAGGACAAAACCAGGTAAGTGGATGAATCAGCTTGTAATGTTCCATTCTCAATATCTAAATTTGGAGGCTCTAGCCAAGTTGCAAGTCGTAAGCTTTACCGTTTAAGAACTATATATATTACTTGACTTCTTTCTTTCTATTATTATTTGTCTTAGAAATATGGAAACTGTTAATCTTTTAAATTTTTTAATAATTTAGTTCATCGATTAATGCATAATCTTTTGTTTAAAAAGTATGATTTAAATTATTTTTTGTAAAATTTAAAAAATATATATTAATAATTTTGAATTTTTTTATTATATAATTTATTGTTTACAGAATTATTAATATAATTTTGTTTTTTCATTGACAAATATTTTAAATTACGAAATAAAAGATCTCCTATTTCATAAATTAGTTCATCCTGTTAACCGTCTTTCACGTCCAACCCTTGGATCTCTGGTAACATATATAAGATAGGCTTTTGTAATTGTCTATTTTACCAAAGTGAATCTATTCCACTTAGGCTTAGAGACCAATGGACCATTAGCAAAAGGCAATCAAGGTCGTGTCTCGTGTGCCAAGGTACTCTCTGATTTTGGAAATGAGGTTCTTTTGTTTTGGCCCATGAAAGCGACGTATTATCTAACTTCAAAGTCTAAAAACTTTTAACTTGGTATCAACTGATGGGACAATAAGAGAAAACTAAACAGACTCTCCGGTCCCCAACTAGGTGGTTACAGAAACGTGAAGGTGGAGCACGCAAAACCATCTCTACTTAAATATCAACAACAAAGACAATGGTGGTTGGAAACAGGCCGGTTGATGGGGAGAGTTTTACAAGAACTGGTTATGGATAAATGAGGGCCGCTTTCTGAGCATAACGTGAAAACCCGGCTACACCTCTTTTGCATACATGTGTGAGGCTTGAAAAGTACAGCATTTAACATCATTTTAAGTGCGGCTTGATTTATTTTAAACTTATTCATTTTTTAAAAATAAAAGTTAAGTTAAAATTAATTTTTGAGAAGTTTTTTAAAAACTAATTTATTTTTAAAAAATATTTTTTTAAAAAGAAAAAAGCTTCAAGAAGAGCTTTCTTTTTTCTTTTTGTAAAAACACATTAATTTTTCAAAAATACCCCTCTCAATCAATCTTTCTCTCTTCTCATTTTCTCTCCAAATTATCATTTTTCAACGTAAATCGCGATCTCCTTCTCCTTTATCTCTCTTTATAAAACCTACGTAAAAAACAGAAAACTCAATAATAGAATATTAAAATTTAAAATTTTTTTATTCTTACAAAGATTAAGAGGGAAAAAAATTCTAAAATTCAAAATTACATTCATATACTATTTAAAAGTTTTCTCTCTTTTTCTCCGAAAAGGATTTTAATGTTAAATACATCATTTTCTCTTTTCTCTTCTTTTTTGAGAATTGAAGTATCATGGTTCGATTGCTTGCTAAATCAACAAAATTTTAATATTATTGTTACTATACAAGTTTGAGAGTTGTTCCGTTTCTTTATTAATTTTTTTGATTTTAATATATGAAATTATATATAAACTTGAAGCCTTACGTTATAGCTTATTAGGTGATTGAAAATGGTATGAATACCTTTTATGGTAATTTTAACCAAAATTAGAGCTTATATAATTTATTTTGTTAAACAGTTTACCAAATAGTTTTAGATTAATTCTAAAAATTATTATTTTTCATAAGAGCTTCATAATAACTTTTAAGTTAAAAAAAAAGTTAAACCAAGCAGGCCCTAAGAGTACGTTTGATAACCTGAAATAAGTTCTTTTTGTGTAAAATATTTTACAGTAAAATTTAATATTTTTTATTGTTTGGATAAATTGTTAAAAACATTTTTCATTGTTTAGATCATCTTTTGAAAATATTTACCCTAAACGTGCGAGTGTTTTATTATGTTAAAGAAAATAAAAGGATACCGTTTTAAGACTTTACTATTTTTAAAGAAATAAAAAGTGAATATATCGTTTTGAGGCTTTTAAGTCACAATATCTTATTATTTTGAAGAAAATAAAAAGATATCATTTTGAGACTTTATTATTTTGAAGGAAATAAAAATAGATGTTCAAACTATGTAAGAGGCTAGGGGTGACGATAGTAAAGATTTAGGGCTTCAGGGCAAGAGCATTTTTTTTTTTTAACAGGAGTTTTTTTTAGGGTGATGGAAATTGTTTTAGGCCTCAACGGGCAAAGGTGGAGCCTCTTTATACGGCCCCCCCGAAAATTTAAATTTTTTTGTATATTATATAAAATTTTTAAATTTTTTTAATAAATTTTCTTAATGGCTTCCCTAAAATAATTTTTTATTTAATAATTAATACAAATAAAGAATTACAACATAATTTCCTATGCGTGACTCAATTTTAAAGATTTTTTAATTTATATTATTATTATTTATTTATTTATTTCTATTCTATTTATTCATATATATTTTAAATCTCTATAAATTTTTTTCACAAATTTCTATAAACCATCAATTATATTATTTTTCTTTTTTTTTTTTTATGTCATATGTGGATTCTATCTTTTACTTATCATGTTATTCTTTTTTCAGTTATGTAAATTTTATTTTTTATGATTTTAATCTTTAAAAATTAATATATTATTATGTAATTCTCAAATATTAGGTATAGTGTTGCATTGTTGTTTAAAATTTCATCAATATATTATTTTTTATTCAGAATAACCAATGCGTTCTAGAATGTAGGTTGCAAAATTTAAATAACAAGGATATACATATTAATTGACAAAATGAAATGATTGTATTTCTTTCAATATAATTTTAATGGCTCTCAAAAAATTTTTTTATTGAATAATTATTTTTATTTCTTAAACTGTTTGACAAAATTAGAGTCATTATGATTAACAAATTGCTAGTTAAGCCCAACAAATAAATTCTAAACTAATATGCTAAGTCTATCAAATTTAAAAAGTATAAAAGTGAGTCTAGCAATCCAATCGCATTAAATTTTAATATAAATTTAACCCTATCATAACATATTATATCTTAACAGTCTAACTTAATAGCCTATCATAACATATTATATCTTAATAGTTGAATCCCAATAACCTAATATGTTAATTAGCAGTTTAAGAGACAAATAGAAACGTAAAATAGAGTTAGAACACATAAGGTAAAGAGACAATTCATTTAAATTTGAAAAATTATTTTCTCTTCCACTCTTGTGTGTGGAGAGCAAGAGAGACTCATTTTACTGTTTCATTTAGTCTCATATATATATGACATCATCAATACTATTAATGTGTATTTTTTTGTATATCCAATGTCTTGTTAATTTTATTTAATTTTTTAAGTGAGAGATAATTGAATTATATATAAAATTCTATTTAATTGTTTAATGTTTCTTTCTGTTTGACCCCCTCTATAAAAATGCTTTAACTCCATCTCTGTCAACGAGTCTTTTACACATAGACCTATAAAACTTTTTCTCTTAAGATTTCATTTTCAGTCATCCAAACAAAATTATGTTCTGAAAATGGTTTTTTTTTTTTTTTTACTTCAAAACAAAAGAAAAACGCACCCTAAATGTGAAAATGTGTAAGTTTTCCTCAAGAAGTCATGAATTTCATTCCTTGTGAATGTTGAAGTATGAGGAATGCTGCAGGCAGATGACGTTGTCTTCAGCAACAAAAAATCTTTCAGCTTATGATTGCTAGTGCAGGGGTACAGTAAAGAGTTTAACTCCATCCCTCGTCATTATCATTCTTTCTGCATGCAAAAAACTCACGACGATAATTGATTGTTGAGAATGCACGTCACCCATGAACCGCATATGGAATTTTGACTTTTCCACGATGCCCTAAAATGAAAACCAGTAATAGCACCAGAACTCAGCTAAATTGACATGATATGACTTGCCATAAACATGCTTTGCTCACCTCTCCTTGGAATAGCAAATGCTTCAATCTCATACAACGATGGGTCTGACACATTTCTATACGTTTCATAATCAACCAATTGAATTAAGGTACCATTAGTTCTGGCTCAACGCTTGCTTTGGTTCTTTTACAAATTGGTTGATCAAAGGACACTGCGAACGTCATCTCCTTTTATTCTGTTATTCTCTCCGAATTCCACGTGGCAAAGATGTTGAGTGGGATCCACTCCACTCTCCCATGCTTCCCCTTCATAATCACACGTGTGTTCTGTTTTGTGTGTTTTTGTCTTCTTCCCAAACATTGAAACATCCAGAATTCAGAGAACAGAGAGGAGGACAGGAGGGCAGCGAATTCCTCTTCCTCGCAATCTTCCACTGGTTGTAAATTTGATAACAAAACAATTGATGTTTCACGGGGCTGCATTAATGTTCATTCTGTATTCTTCTGAATGCTGTTGCATTTTGTTTAACTAAATATATATGCTGCTGTCCTGTCAATGAATGTTTTCCGGGCGGGCTTCTTCTTCGAGTTCCCATGCCACAATCACATATGTGGCCCATCACTTTCCGAAGAATTATTGCGGCATTTAAAACTGTTAATTCACAAGTCTTTTGAGTATTAAATAATGATGGAATGACAATCGACAAGCCATTCATAAATTCCTATATTTTGTGTTCTTCTTCCTTTCCAAGCGTTGCATGTTTAATTTGGTTCTCTATGGGAACCTTGAATTCCTATCACAGAACAAAAAGAATCTGGCACCATGGGACGCCGTGCACCAACACCCATCAGATAGGCGCCCTGCTCCTCATTGTTGCCACCCTCTTCATCAACCGGCTCTGGGACCATCTTCCTTCAGCTCTACCCAACAATAGTCAGTGCTCGATATTCAATCAGGACCGCTCACCTAGAAAGTTGGCGCACTTCAATGGTGGATATCCTTCCTGGCCAGAGAGAGGATATGGGTCTCACCTCTCCCTCAAGATTTATGTTTATGATGAGAACGAGATTGACGGATTGAAGCCACTGATGTATGGGAAAGAAGGTGTCGTCGACGTTGATATTTGCTATCAAGGCCAGTGGGGCACTCAGGTATCAAAAGTTACATGCCAAGTGCTAACTACTGCTAAAATTAGTAACAATACCACAATCGGTATTGATCTTAATTAGTAATAAAGTAGGTCGCTGTAATTTGTAGGTTAAAATACACAGATTGCTGTTGAACTCAAGATTTCGGACGAGAAAGAAAGAGGAAGCGGATTTCTTCTTTGTGCCAGCGTATGTTAAATGTGTTCATATGTTGGAAGGTCTTACAGAAGAAGAGATAAACCAGACCTATGTTGAGGTAAGATCAATTCAGTTCATGGCTAGCTAACAGTACTTACATTCTTTTGGTTTGCATGTCTTTGTTTGTATTCAGTTAAATGTCTAATAACATGACCTAAGTCCTTACTCTAGAATGACCATTCTGAAGTGTTGTTTTTCAGGTCTTACGTCAAATGCCATATTTTAGGCGATCTGGGGGTCGTGACCACATATTTGTCTTCCCAAGGTATGAATATGAATTGTTGGTCCTCAGATTTTCTGCAGGAAAGTTGTATGAAATCGAGATGTCAATTTGATGTTATCCTCTTAGTCGTTATACAGATTTGGTTAATTGATAAGTCATAAACAGGACATAATTGTGGCTTTCTATCTTCTAAGCTACTGAATAGGAAGCTGCTCATCGAAACTTTCAACCCGCAAGTGAGGCTGGATCTTGATTGCTGGATCTTATTTCTGCTGTCACTCTAAGGCATATGTAGGCCTTGGCTAAATGAGGGAAACTTGTTGGTAGAACTCAATATAACATAATTAATCAGAATTAATTGGATTTGAACAAGAGTTTTACTTATTCAATTGCATTTGAATTAAGAGTTTACAATATTTCCATGTATCTGCTTTTCACTTGATGCAGTGGTAATGGAGCTCACTTTTTCACATCTTGGAAAACATTCTTAAACCGTTCAATATTTCTTACGCCAGAGGTACAATTCTTGCTTGGTTTGGCATATGCATTTATGATTATTCTGACTAAATTTATTCGAAGTCACAAAGTGGCTTAAGAATGTTTGACTTTGATGTGCTAATGCAGGGCGATCGAACTGATAATAAAAACTCAAGTTCATTCCATACGTGGAAAGATATCATCATTCCTGGCAATGTTCATGATGAGATGACTAAAAGTGGAGCTGCCCTGGTTGAGCCTTTACCTTTATCAAAGCGATACTACTTGGCAAATTATTTAGGACGTGCACAAGGATTGAAAGGGCGTCTTCAGTTAATAGAGCTGGCGAGACAGTACCCAGATAAGGTAAGGTGTGGTCGTCTTCAGTTAATAGACTTAATATTTCATTTATGAAAGGAAAGGCAAAAAGCCAATGTTGAGAGTGGGATTTGAACCCACGCCCTTTCGGACCAGAACCTTAATCTGGCGCCTTAGACCAACTCGGCCATCTCAACTTTGTGAATGGGCATTCATTATTACACATTTTATAGAAGATATTGTTCAGTTTTGTTGCATTGTTTCCCGAACAGTTGGAGGCTCCAGACTTGAAGCATGATCCCCCGGACAAGTTGTTCAAGCTGGAGTATTTTGAACACCTACGCAACGCCAAATTCTGCCTAATTCCCCGTGGATTATCATCATGGACGCTGCGCTTCTACGAATCTTTCTTCGTGGTCTGTCCTCACTCCCACTCCCCATCTCTATTTGTTTTTCTCCAATTTTAAAGACAGTCTAAATGATATTTGTTGCATAGGAATGTGTTCCAGTTATCATATCAGATCAAATAGAATTGCCTTTTCAGAATGTAATTGACTACACTCAGATAACAATAAAATGGCCAGCTACTCGGATAGGTCCCCAACTTCTGGAATACCTTGAATCTATTCCAGGTTGGTTGATTCACCATTCCCTTGCCCTGTTATCTCCAATATTTCAACTTTTGGTTCTTTTGCAATTTGCTTCTTTTCAGATGAAGTTATAGCGGGTATGATAGCCCGTGGTAGACAAGTGAAGTGCTTATGGACTTATGCTCCAGAGTCAGAACCATGTTCAGCGATGCATGGGATCCTGTGGGAACTCCAGAGGAAAGCCAGGGTATTCCACCAATCAGCAGAGACATTCTGGCTTCATAATGGGACTGTTGTGAATAGAGATTTAGTAGAGTTTCTTAATTGGAAACCACCCATGCCTTTGCCTTGAGGTGATTCGTTCATCTCTCTTGTTTATGTATCCTTCTTGTGCAAATTGCTCCGGAATCAAGAGCCTTTACCGTACTAGAAAAGACAACTATCTCTTTGCCACTGAATTCCTGTCTTCCTCTTTTGATCTTTTTTGTGATTAATCATGTAACTTATTATCAATATTAGTATTATTATATTAGGATTCTTGAATTTTCATGCAAAAAACTAACAAATTTTCACATATAAAGAAGGTGACAGCAGCTTTCTATTATAAGCCTAAACCAGACTCATGTCTTATAGAAAGAGTAAGCATTTTGTATTTAATACTACAAGAAGCATTAAAGATTATCATAGATGGAATTCTGATAAAGCTTTCTTCTTTCTGTTCAGAAGTGACAAGTCTCCCTCCAATGACAGTCAAAACTGAGACATGAGAACGGCAAACTTGCCTCAAAACCCACAACAAATTCCAAATGACCTTCCACAACAAACCATCAAAATTACAGAAACAATAGGCAAAAACAATTCGAACCCAAATCAACCCAGTTGGTCCTACATCATAAGAAACCGTCTTTCTCGAGGAACTCCCAAACAAGTGCTTTCCTTGTACACCCAAATACGCCAAAAAGGACTCTACATTTTAGGCCTGGTTCCTTTGATTTTCAAGGCTTGTGCTTCTGCCTCAACCCAAACTTTTGGGAAATCTTTGCATGCCGAATCAATCAAATCTGGGGTAGCCTTTGATTTACACACTGCCTCGTCATTGCTAAATATGTATTCGAAATGCGGCAATTTGATTGATTCCCGGAAGATGTTTGATGAAATGCCTGAAAGAAATGTGGTGACGTGGAACGCGATGATTGGTGGGTATTTGAAAAATGGGGATACAATATCTGCATTGGATTTATTTGAAAATATATCAATTGGAAGAAATTCTGTGACTTGGGTTGAGATGATTAATGGGTTTGCAAAGAATGGAGATACTTTAAAAGCCAGGCGTTTTTTTGATAAAGTTCCATTAGAGCTGAGGAATGTGGTGACTTGGACAGTGATGGTTGATGGGTACAATGCAAATGGAGAATTAGAGGCTGCAAGGGAACTTTTTGAAATGATGCCTGAAAAAAATTTCTATGTTTGGTCATCAATGATTTCTGGGTATTGCAAGAGAGGTGATGTAAAAGAAGCAAGAAACATTTTTGATAGAATCCCTGTTAGGAATTTGGTGAACTGGAATTCATTGATTTCAGGTTATGCACAAAACGGGTTTTGTGAGAAAGCTTTGGAAATGTTCAGGAAAATGCAAAGCGAGGGTTTTGAACCTGATGAAGTTACTATCACAAGTATTTTATCCGCTTGTGCGCAGTTAGGTGAATTAGATGTTGGAAAAGAAATCCATTATCTTATTAAGGAGAAGGGAATGGTAGTTAATCAGTTTGTACTGAATGCATTATTGGATATGTATGCCAAGAGTGGGGATTTAGCTCATGCAAGATTGATCTTTGAAGGAATGAGTCGTAGGTCAAGTGCCTGCTGGAATTCTATGATCTCTGGTTTTGCTCTTCATGGACAAAGCAGAGAGGCTCTTGAGTTTTTTAGAAGAATGGAACGGTCGAAGGAGATGCCGGATGAGATCACCTTCCTTTCTCTTCTATCAGCTTGCGCACATGGGGGATTTGTAGATGCTGGATTAGAGATATTTTCCAAGATGGAGAAGTATGGGTTGGTACCTAGCGTCAAACATTATGGTTGCTTGGTAGATCTTCTGGGTCGTGCCGGAAGATTGAAAGAAGCTTTTGATTTAATCAAGAGAATGCCAATGAAACCAAATGATGTAGTTTGGGGGGCTCTACTTGGAGCTTGCCGGGTTCATCTGGATACGAACATGGTAGAACAGGTGATGCAAGAGTTTGGCAGGTTGGCACATAATTCACATTATGTGCTGCTGTCAAATATTTACGCAGCTTCAGACAGATGGGAAAAGGCTGAAAAGATGAGGATGGCCATGGTAAGTAAGGGGTTTCAAAAGACTCCAGGCCTCAGTTCCGTTATACTCAGTCGCGTATATCTAAGAAGTCACCATTGCTCTTGAACCATGGTGGACCATGCAGAGATGTGGGAAAATGCAAATTGCATAGTGGTAGAAGACAGCAGATCTGCAGTTAGGTAACTTCCAAAAAGCAAAATTCTCACTTCATGCCTTCAGGGACTGTAAATACCAACTTTTTTTTTGTTGTAGTTTTAAGATATTGTCTGGAAAATCATCCATGAGCAAAAGGTTACATACTTTGTGACCCAAAGATTTTTTTTTGAAAGTCAGAGATGAGAACTATTTCATTAGCTAAGCAAAAGGTACATCCAAGAGGAGGTCAAAAAAACCTCCGATCAGCATACAAAAGAATCTGCAGAATACAAAAAATACCATCTGCAGCAGCTAGCTCACTCAAAGAACCCAAACTATACAGCCACCCAAACAAGCCCCAGAGATTGTAAAACCTCATAGACCAGAAAATGAACTAGCTCAAACAAGAAAAGTGCAGAAACCCCCCTGTACAGCGTGAAAGATAAACAGCCACCCTACCAGCACAAAGAAAATGAAAATCTTGAAACCCATGCAAACAAACCAGTTCCATATTCCATAATATGAGAGCCTGCTCCTCTGAGAAGGTACTTCAATGCACCAGCATTTCATGAGGGGTCATGCAGTCACCATCATCCTCTACCAAAACCCATAGGAACTCTTCATTTCTATCAATGCCTGCCTTTGCTAGGTAATCAGCAGCCCCGTTGACAGCTCTCGGAATTTTCTGAAAGTTACAAGCCTTTAGTTGGGTTTTGAAAAATTTTAAAAGTATCATGATGGATCTATGTTTCTAGGGGCTGTTGATGGCTCGTTTGCTCATTTAACCGCATTTTCCGAATCACTTTCCACATTAATACAGTCAGCATTGGCCCACCTAGATGCCACCACCATTTGAAGAGCTTTTTTGATTGTTAAGATCTCAGCTGTGTTTGCGTTAGTAACTCCAACTGATAAGGAAAACTAAATTAAAGCTTTACCTCCCTCATCCCTTAGGATACCTCCTATACTTCCTTGACTCGGATTCCCTCTCAATGCGTCATCTACATTAAATTTAACCATGCCCTTCGGAGGAGGTTGTCAGATCTCGTCCATTTAGCTATTTTATTTTTCCTAGGTTGAAGCCCTATACTGGGCTTTCTAGACAGTTCAAAGACAGAAACATTCATGTTTGGCCACTTTGCGTTTGACCGCCATGCTACTCGGAGTTTAACCATATCGTACGTTTGTTTGCAGTCCCAGAGTTTACCATTGAAGAGGATGTCATTCCTAGTTAACCAAATAAACCAGACTATAGCAAAAAAGGCCATTCTCCATATGTCCTCGTTCTCTATGCTCTTTGCAGCCCCGTTCCAGCTTTGAAAAACAGCTATGGGATCTTTATGATTCACCCATTTCAGTCCCCAATTTTCAGCCCACCAAGCCCAGGGCATCCAAGTCTTTGAACATGTGAAAAAAAGGTGACTAATAGATTCCAGCTCTCTTTTACAAATGAGACAACAAGCTGTTACACCGTTGAGAACTCTCTTGTTCAACAAGTTTTCTTTCACAGCCACTCTTCCTTTTATCAACATACTGTTGCAACGTGCGGGTCCGGGAACCCGTCCGCTAGACGTGAATAACTTGGGGAGTCGCCACCAATCTTTTTTGTTTAGGTGTGATTGGCCACCAAATCAAATTTGTTCTATTCGACGAAGTACTAAATTAACTTTAGGTCCGTCGAAAGAACGATAAACTGGTCTACGTGTTTTTTTTAGAGTTGGGGTTCGGGAGTATGGTTACGCACGAGGAAGGATTAGCACCCCCGTGACGCCCGTTCCACGAACGGTACCATTTAATCACTTATTGTCTTAACCCTTTTATTTTGTTTTTGTATTTCTTTTGCTATCATTTGTTTGATTTATCTTTTATACTATTGATCGAATATTTTACGACCTTAGCGTACATGTGATGCAATTATGAAATGCATGGCATAAAATCGAAATAGCACCAAACGAAAACCTTTTATTGAGTGTACTTTCCGAATCCGCCCATCATACTGGTGGGATCCGGGAGTATCCTCGCACCTAGAGAATTTACCAATGAAACTCGTCTTCGCAAGCTTCCTCGAAAAGTCCCATCATCGGGGTAATCGCTTGTGAGAGAAAACAATGTTTTCGTGAATGCAAAAAATCCTAATACGGGTACAAATCTTTTATTAAAGATATCTCTCCAAACTCTCCCATCATACTGGTGGAGTTCGGAAGTATCTTTTCACCTAGGGAGTTTACCAATGAAACTCGCCTTCGCAAGCTTCCTCAGAAAGTCCCATCATCGGGGTTTATATCCATATACAAAATAGGTCTACATGCCATAATAGTTAATAATGCCAACATGATACGTGTAAATTCCATATTTATTCCATATTCATTATTTTTCTTTTATGCTTACTTTTTATGAATTTCTTTGTTTATTTATCGTTTTTATAGTCATTTTTATTTCTTCGTATATTTTAGAACATAGGTACTTATTTTTTCTCACATGAACTTTCCTATAGTCATAGATCAAATGTTTTTTATTATTATTATTATTATCATTATCATCATTATTCTATATGTATATTATTTTTGTGTTATTATGATTTGGTAAACTTATCATTGTCATTTATTGATCTTTATTTATCTTATTTATTTCATTTATGATTTTATTGATGATTAAATATATTTAAAGGTACTTATTTATTTATTCATTTATATTTTCTTATTCATATTTTTTCATTTTATTTTTTATTAGAACCATTGAAATTGTGAATTAGGACCCACCCATCATACTGGTGGGATCCTAATTAAAATTCATAACCTAAGGAAACTCACTTGGAATTGCGACTTCTCGCGTTCCGAGTGAAAATCCTATCATCGGTCTTGATTCTAAAGTGATTTTTTCATTTTTTCTAAATCATTTTCATTGTTGCTATTACTTATTATTATTTTCTCAATTGTCATTATTATTATTATTTTTTTGTTCATTATTTTTTATTTCTTTATTTCCTATTTTTCTAAACCTCACCTATTTAAATTTATATTTTACAAGTAAATATTTATTGAAGATTTAATTTATCTAGCATGTTTGAAACTTCCTTTTATTTTATTTTGTATTTCATTTTCACTTTTTCCTTTTCCACTATATTTTTTCATATCACTTTATTTAGTTTAATTTCCTATTACTATAATTATCACTATTTCTTTTTAAATCCAAATGTTTATTTTTTCTATTTATTTTTACTACCTTAATGTGAAATAATTATTTAAGTATTTGATTTTATCTAAATAAACCATGTACCTATGACAATATATACCTCAAAATGAAACAACCAAACATTAGCCCAAGCAATTTTACAGATGGGTCAAAGAGATTATACCCTTATTGGGCTGAGGTGCTGGCCCAAGTGATCCGGTCTGCACAAGAGTATCCCGAGCCCGCTTTGTTGGCCCACTAAGCTCTTTCTCGAAACGCACCGTTTTGTGGCCTGGGACACTGCTCTATACGGCGTCGTTTCTGCCTCAACCGTTTCAGCTTCCTTTCTCGCTAAAACGGTACCGTTTTAGGGCTCATGACCTAGGTATTTAAACTCTTTTTCTTTCCTTCTCTTTTCAATTTCACTCTTCACTTTCTCTCTCTACCCGGATACTCTCTGCCTTCTCTCTAAACTTGCAGCCCCACCCCGGTGACCTCTCTCTTCTCCGGTGACCCCTCCGATCTCCTTCGTTTAGCCTTCCTTCGCACCGATCGATCTCCCAATCAGCCTTTCCCCATCACCGATCTCCCTCTCTCTCCACCGATGCCTACTTTTTCGCAACCCGAACAGCCCCTCCTTCTCACCCAAGCACCTCTCTCTTTTACCCACAGCCCAAACACAAACCCTTTTCCGAAATGCACTCCAATCAGCCGACCCCCCCTGTTGGTTTTTTCGATTGAGGCTTCTGTTGTTAGAGTTTTTAGGATTTTTTTGTTTTTGTTTCTTTTTCTTTTTGGGGTATTTCACTGGCTGTTTAGAGAATGTTAGGTTTTTTTTTGTTTGTGATTTTTGGATTCCGATGGTTTTTGGTTGCAGGAAGGGAAAAAAAAGAGAAAAAAATTTTGTTGTTTTTTTTTTTTGGTTTTCAAAATGCTCTCTGCTGTTGGTTTTTGTTTTCAGAACTGAGAAAAATATTTTTGATTGTTTTATTTCCTCTAGTTTCCAAACTGCTCCCCCCTTTGAAAAATTTGTTTCCCGTTTTTAACAACGGGGTTGTCCAATATTTTGGACAAACCCCTTAGGTGAAATCATGCTCTGTTGAGCATGATTTCCCCTAAGCTAGCTGCTTGGGGGGTGCTGATCACCGGATTTGGGGCAATCCCCCAAAATCTAGTGGTTGCAGGGGCATTGGAGGCCCCGGGGGAGAGGACTGAGCAAGCTCAGTCCTTTCCCAATTTTTTTTTGATTTTATTTATTTTATTTATTTTTTATTTACCTATTATTATTTTTTATTATTATTTTTTATTTTAAATGGTGTTTACAGCTGCCCCTCTTTGCACATTCTTGAGGATCAAGAATAGTGCAAAGACGTAGACACCATATTCAAACCAAATTGAATCTTCTCTTTCTTTTTTTTTTTTTAATAACATAACCAAAAAAGCTCCTCATCTCAAAACGAGACTACAAAATTTCAAAAAATCTTGAAGCTAATCACCCGGAGTTTTTGAAGAATGCACCCGGAGGTTTTGAAGATGTACCCGGAGGTTTTTTTTTTTTTTAAAGAAAAAGAGCGTTCCTCATCTCAAAATGAGGCTACGCTACCCGGAGGTTTTGAAAATGTACCCGGAGATTTTAGAAAATGTACCCGGAGGATTTGAGAAAGAAAAATAGTGTTCTTCATCTCAAAATGAGGTTAAACTACCCGGAGGTTTTGAAAATGTACCCGGAGGATTTGAGAATGTACTCGGAGGTTTTATAAAGAAAAAAAATGTTCCTCATCTCAAAATAAGGTTACACTACCCGGAGGTTTTGAAAATGTACCCGGAGGTTTTAGAAAATGTACCCGGAGGATTTGAGAATGTACCCGAAAGTTTTAGAAAATGTACCCGGAGGATTTGTAAAGAAAAAGAGTGTTCCTCATCTCAAAATGAGGTTACACTACCCGGAGGTTTTGAAAATGTACCTGGAGGTTTTAGAAAATGTACTCGGAGGTTTTGAAAATGTACCCGAAGGTTTTAAAAAATGTACCCGGAGGATTTAAAAAAAAGGTACCCGGAGGATTTGAGAATGTACCCGAAGGTTTTATAAAGAAAAAGAGCGTTCCTCATCTCAAAATGAGGCTACGCTACCCGGAGGTTTTGGAAATGTACCCGGAGGATTTTTTTTTTTTTTCAATGAAAGACTCAAATCTTTCTTCACTTGATTGTCTGAAAACTGCATTAGTTTTGACATTTGTTTGAAAACTTTCAGTTGTGATGATGCATGGTCATGTGCATGATTGGACATGTATGCATGATTGAATGATGGACAAATGATGCATTTCTTCTTTTTGTTTTGCACCACATATTCCATGCTTGCAAGATCGTTTTCTTCAACTCTTCATTCTTTGACAGTGTTCTTATGCAACTGTCAATTTCTTTGTCAAATAAAGACCACCAATTCAAATTGGGTTTCAATGCATTGATGCCTTTGATCCTGAAAGCTCTTCTTCATATTGCTTTTTCTCACTTTTTCTTGAGAAATGGATTTATCTTTTTCAAAAGTGCTTGTCTTATCTCTCAGTGATTAAAGAATTTTCCTCACAAAGATCGTAAAAACTTTCATTTTTTCTTTTTCTTTTTGTTTTCAAGAACATCTAGATTTTGATAAAATCACAGCAAAATTGCCCCACACCATTATTTTCATGAGCAAAGACAGTTGAATCTTGGAGCAAAAATGTATTTATTCCACACTTTTCTTGTTAAAGTGATAAAACATCCAAGTTAGAAAAAACATGTGATATTTGAATCTCTTGAAAATTGATAATTACTGTTTGAAATGATTTTGGATGAGCTAAATGACAATCTGGCCTTTCAAATAGGTAGGATAGTCTAACTCATCAAGGTCTTTGGTCAACAATAAAGTTTTCTCACCATTTCATGGGAAAAGAAAGAGTTGAAATTTCTTTGTCTAAGCTCACAAATGTATGGTGATTTAAAATCAAATTTTACAAAATGATTTCTTTTAAGTTACAGTCAAATTTAACATTCTCTAAGCTTCATGACGTGTGGCAAGATGATAAATGTCAAGACCAGCTATTACAGGTTTTGCATTGCAGAAGGCTATTTTAAAAGAGATAGGCTCAAAATTTAATATGAATTTTTCTGATAGATCTTGAATCTTTAAGGTGCTTGAGAGTCTTATGTACTTGAAAAGTGTCTAATGAACTCTAGCTACCTTGAAATGGTCTCTCTCTGGTGCTTCTTGTTATCACCTTAGTTAAAATCATAAGTGGCTTCATAAGTTTCCATCTTCGCTCTAGACTGCCCTTTTGAGTTTTCACCGTAGAGCCTCATCTTTTTCACTCACTTTTTTCTTCTCTTTTTTTTTGATCATTCCACCATGCACTTGAGAAAATTCAAACTCCATCCAAAATGGATTGAGGGATTCAAAAAGGTAATTTTGACAAAGAAAAGAGGTCAAAGTCTCATTCTCTATGTGATGATCTTTCTCTATAAGATAGCTCTTCAATTTAAGTATCCACACTTGATCAAAATGGACTTTTTAAGCACGTAATGTAGGCTATGGTTAAGGGTTCTGAAAAAATGGATACAAAGGCCCAAAACATGTATTTAAAGGTGATTAAACCAAGGATCATTTATTATTGAGCAAAAGGTTTTTTTTAAAGGCATTTGTCTTTTTTCAAAGCATGCTTTTTCATTTTTCCTCCTATGCCTTTTTTCTTCTTTTTTTTTCTTTCTTTTTCTCTTTTTTTTTCAAATTTTCATATTGATTGGTTGAGTTTGAAATCTTCAAGAACTCAAATTTGCTTCTACCCCCATAGTATATCAGATGTTCACTTGTCATTTGGAATGAATCTTCCATCCTCTGTGCTTTTGACGAAAATTTTTCTTCATAATTGCCCCCCAATGTGGGAGGTGATCCTTGGTTGAGGTGCATTTAGAAAAAATATTCGATAGGCTCAAAGGGGTAGCAAGTGGATAATTTTTCATTTGTGAAAGGAAAGTGAAACATGGTCATTTATCCTCTCAACTATGGTTACTTATATTTGACGAGCAATCCCTAGAAATGAAGAATTTAAGATCAAAGATTGACTTTTCTTTGTTTTTCCACTTTTAGCATCATTGGAATAACTCAAGTGCATAATGTCACTTTCTTATTTCTTCTTTTTTCCTTTTTCTTTTCTTTTTTTTTCTTTTCTTCACAACTCAAGATTAGAAGCCTTCAAAGATCAGAATATCAAGAAATGAGAAAGAAAAAAGGGCTATTTTGAAGCCAAGGTGGCTTGAAGGAATTAGGTAATCTTGTTTTTTTTTCTTTTTTTTTTCTTGGTCATCATGCCCCAGAATATGGGTAAAGAAAAGCTTTAGACAATGAGTTCAAGGTTTACATTTGGCATCCAAATTGAAAGAATTTGAAAAGTATTGGCATATTTGGGACTTCAGCATAGTCTTGACATTTATTAACCTACCACATTTAGAGTCTTTATGAGAGTGTCTGATTTGCTTGCTTTCTAAAGAAAAAATTTTGTAAAACAATTAATTACAACATCGATCATTGCCTAGACAAAGATTATTGGCCTTTTGGTATCATCAGGTGGGGTTGATGCATTTTCCAAAACTTTGCTTTTTTTTTTTTTTGGATTTCAAGTTCTTGAACAACCTTTATTCGAGTGATTATGGGTTCCCAAGTGTTTGGAGAAATGGTTAGAAAATGTTTACAAGGACAAGTTCATTCCAAATAGTAACCATCAATTCTTTCGAGAACGTGTGTGCACTTTATTGCCTATTTTTTTTTCTTTGTTTTCTTTTTTTTTGTTTGTTTTTTTTTTGAAAACATGTTATAGAAACCTTGGCCAAACCAATTGTGTCACGTCTTTTTGCAAAGTAAACACAAAGTTGCAAAAAAATTTCAATCCAACCAAAACATTAAAGCTTAAATTACAGGTTCTGAAGTTTATATTCCTTAGCAAAATCCTACTCCTACTGTGCCCCTGAAAGATGAAAACTCCAAATCAACCACTTTTCTTGCAAGCAATTTGTTCGAGACTCAAGGCATTTCTAAGAGCCCAATCTATGACAAAGTCGATTTCCAATATTCCATAAGCTCAAGAGTCAAAGTGCCATCCTTGATGAGATTTTCAATTTTCTCTTTCAATTGCCTACAATTCTCCGTGGAGTGTCCGATTGCCCCCATATGATAGTCACATTTAGCATTAGGGTCATAATTCCTTGCCGATGGGTTTGGAATTGTTTTCATCGGCACAAGACTGAGGTATTGATTCTCAATTAATAAAGGCAAAAGCTTAGAGATTGGCATGGGCAGTTGGTAAAGGTTGAGTCTTTGCCATGATTGAGGCGTAAGTGGAAGTGTGGTTGCTCTCGAATGGGAAATTGGTTGTGAAACCAATTGATGGGGATATAAGTTATGGGAAATATGATTCAGAGTGGGGTAAGAAGGTTGGTATGTGGGATAAAAATGGTATGGATTGAAATTATGGGTTTGTGGACCAACATAAGCAATTGCATGTACATCCCTTTCTTCTCTCTTGGGCATACTCCCTTTCTCTGAGCTAATAACCTCATGTCCTTCAATCTTCCCCCTTTTGATAGCTCCTTCTATTATTTCTCCAGATAAGACCAAATCTGTAAAGTTTTTCGTGGCATTACCAATTAAGCGCTCATAGAATGGAGCTTGGAGTGTGTTTACAAACAACACAGTCATTTCCTTATCAGTGAGAGGTGGTTGAACTTGTGCTGCTGTATCCCTCCATCGTTGGGCATACTCTTTGAAGCTCTCACTTTGTTTCTTTTCCATGGTCTGCAATGACAACCGATCAGGAGCTGATTCAGTGACATGTTTGTATTGTGTTACGAAAGCTCCTGCCAGATCTTTCCAAGTCTTAACATGGTTTCGATCTAGTTGTATGTACCATCGGGCAGCTGACCCAATCAAACTATCTTGGAAGAAATGGATTAGCAACTTGTCATCATGAGACTGCGCGACCATCTTCCGACAATACATGGTGATGTGTGCTATTGGATATTTTGTCCCATCATATTTTTCAAATTCTGGCACCTTAAATTTAGGAGGGATTATCACATCAGGCACTAAGCATAGTTTGATTGCATCCATGGTACCGAACCTATCGACTCCTTCGATAGCACGTAGGCGTTCTTCCAACAAATCGCATTTTTTCTCAACTTCTTCATTCTCTCTCATTTGAGATGAATCCTTTCTTAATATCTCTTGCTTTTTTGGATCGTTCAGATCTAGAACATGAATTGGCTCAACAGGATTTGTTCTAGAATTTGACTCAAATTGCCCATGGATCGATTGATGGCCTATTGGAGGTGGCATGTTGTAATAAACAGGTGGTGTCACTTGCGGGTGGACCTTTTGAAAAGTTTGGGCATGGGGTGGAGTGGACCCCGGGGGACAAAGTGGATCATCTCTTAAGTTGCTGGTGTCTTGTATTTGTGGGTTTTCTGATGGAGCTGACTCTTCAACCACTCTTTTTCCTTTGCTTAAACTCATCATCAATTCCATCATCTTTGCTAGCTGTTCTCTCATTTCTTCTTGAGCTCTTTCCATTCTATCCATTCGTTCCCTTTGTTCCTCTTCTATGATCCTTGCCCATCGACGAGTATTATGAACACGTTGATCGCCGACTTTAGGTTGTGGAGCTATCTTGAAATCTTTTTTTTTATTTTTTTTAAAAAATCATGAATTAGATGCAATTTTGGTGCGTGAACACATTATTTTTATTTTCAAATAAAAAAACTTATTGCCATGAAATGCATGAATGAATGATCATGTACTAAAACTATTTGTCACATAAATCCCATCAATAGAGTAGTTCATCGCATAAGATTATTCTCTTTGATTACCTCTACTCCGTTAATGGCTATCAGGTGATAAATAATTTTCCTATATACAAAATTATGATGCAAAATAAAAATGATTAAAAGTTCAAATCAGTAAAAATGTTTAAAAGTAATTCTCAAGAAAAAAAAATGATTAATAACATGGGTATACATGATACCTTTATTATTTTGCTAGGAGAATTTAGAGTAAAGGGAATGTGAAAAATTCCTTCATATGTACCTAATCAAAGGTATATCCTCACAGGTAAGGTTCTACCTAGATAGAGGTGACCCTCGGTATTCTATATGCTGAGTTCGGGTTGAAAGTGGAGCTAAAGGTTCCCAAATTGTTCCTCACTGTCATCCACTCGGACTAGTAAGGCACCCCGGTCCTCACCCATTACAAGCTTCAAACGGACTGAGTTCAATCTGAGTAGGAGTGTTCACTAGCCCATGCGGAGGTTAACACCTCACGAGAGCGTAGCTACTAAACTCCCTCCTATCAAGGACAAAGCCCGGGTAGAAAGCTTATGCATGAATGCGGCATGTGTTGTGTGTGTGAAGGAAACATACCAACCTTTTTACGAACACTCTCACATCCATTTATCCTAAATCCCCCACAATTCAAATACAATAAATTAATGATTATAAAATGATTTTTGCACAAATTACAATGCACCAAACAAATGCTCAAAATTGAAAAAAGACACTAAATTATTTAGGGCTTAAGACAATCTATGACTAATTATGGCTCGACTCTCTTATCTTCCCCAGTGGAGTCGCTAAGCTGTCGCAACGTGCGGGTCCGGGAACCCGTCCGCTAGACGTGAATAACTTTGGGAGTCGCCACCAATCTTTTTTGTTTAGGTGTGATTGGCCACCAAATCAAATTTGTTCTATTCGACGAAGTACTAAATTAACTTTAGGTCCGTCGAAAGAACGATAAACTGGTCTACGTGTTTTTTTTAGAGTTTGGGTTCGGGAGTACGGTTACGCACGAGGAAGGATTAGCACCCCCGTGACGCTCGTTCCACGAACGGTACCATTTAATCACTTATTGTCTTAACCCTTTTATTTTGTTTTTGTGTTTCTTTTGCTATCATTTGTTTGATTTATCTTTTATACTATTGATCGAATATTTTACGACCTTAGCGTACATGTGATGCAATTATGAAATGCATGGCATAAAATCAAAATAGCACCAAACGAAAACCTTTTATTGAGTGTACTTTCCGAATCCGCCCATCATACTGGTGAGATCCGGGAGTATCCTCGCACCTAGAGAATTTACCAATGAAACTCGCCTTCGCAAGCTTCCTCGGAAAGTCCCATCATCGGGGTAATTGCTTGTGAGAGAAAACAATGTTTTCGTGAATGCAAAAAATCCTAATACGAGTACAAACCTTTTATTAAGGATATCTCTTCGAACCCTCCCATCATACTGGTGGAGTTCGGAAGTATCTTTTCACCTAGGGAGTTTACCAATGAAACTCGCCTTCGCAAGCTTCCTCAGAAAGTCCCATCATCGGGGTTTATATCCATATACAAAATAGGTCTACATGCCATGACAGTTAATAATGCCAACATGATACGCGTAAATTCCATATTTATTCCATGTTCATTATTTTTCTTTTATGCTTACTTTTTATGAATTTCTTTGTTTATTTATCGTTTTTATAGTCATTTTTATTCTTCGTATATTTTAGAACATAGGTACTTATTTTTTCTCACATGAACTTTCCTATAGTCATAGATCAAATGTTTTTTATTATTATTATTATCATTATCATCATTATTCTATATGTATATTATTTTTGTGTTATTATGATTTGGTAAACTTATCATTGTCATTTATTGATTTTTATTTATCTTATTTATTTCATTTATGATTTTATTGATGATTAAATATATTTAAAGGTACTTATTTATTTATTCATTTATATTTTCTTATTCATATTTTTTCATTTTATTTTTTATTAGAACCATTGAAATTGTGAATTAGGACCCACCCATCATACTGGTGGGATCCTAATTAAAATTCCTAACCTAAGGAAACTCACTTGGAATTGCGACTTCTCGCGTTTCGAGTGAAAATCCTATCATCGGTCTTGATTCTAAAGTGATTATTTCATTTTTTCTAAATCATTTTCATTGTTGCTATTACTTATTGTTATTTTCTCAATTGTCATTATTATTATTATTTTTTTGTTCATTATTTTTTATTTCTTTATTTCCTATTTTTCTAAACCTCACCTATTTAAATTTATATTTTACAAGTAAATATTTATTGAAGATTTAATTTATCTAGCATGTTTGAAACTTCCTTTTATTTTATTTTGTATTTCATTTTCACTTTTTCCTTTTCTACTATATTTTTTCATATCACTTTATTTAGTTTAATTTCCTATTACTATAACTATCACTATTTCTTTTTAAATCCAAATGTTTATTTTTTCTATTTATTTTTACTACCTTAATGTCAAATAATTATTTAAGTATTTGATTTTATCTAAATAAACCATGTACCTATGACAATATATACCTCAAAATGAAACAACCAAACATTAGCCCAAGCAATTTTACAGATGGGTCAAAGAGGTTATACCCTTATTGGGCTGAGGTGCTGGCCCAAGTGATCCGGTCTGCACAGGAGTATCCCAAGCCCGTTTTGTTGGCCCACTAAGCTCTTTCTCAAAACGCACCGTTTTGTGGCCTGGGACACTGCTCTATACGGCGTCGTTTATGCCTCAACCGTTTCAGCTTCCTTTCTCGCTAAAACGGTACCGTTTTAGGGCCCGTGACTTAGGTATTTAAACTCTTTTTCTTTCCTTCTCTCTTCAATTTCACTCTTCACTTTCTCTCTCTACACGAATACTCTCTGCCTTCTCTCTAAACTTGCAGCCCCACCCCGGTGACCTCTCTCTTCTCCGGTGACCCCTCCGATCTCCTTCGTTCAGCCTTCCTTCGCACCGATCGATCTCCCGATCAGCCTTTCCCCGTCACCGATCTCCCTCTCTCTCCACCGGTGCCTACTTTTCCGCAGCCCGAACAGCCCCTCCTTCTCACCCAAGCACCTCTCTCTTTCACCCACAGCCCAAACACAAACCCTTTTCCGAAATGCACTCCGATCAGCCGACCCCCCTTTTTGGTTTTTTCGATTGAGGCTTCTGTTGTTAGAGTTTTTAGGATTTTTTTTGTTTTTGTTTCTTTTTCTTTTTGGGGTATTTCACTGGCTGTTTAGAGAATGTTAGGTTTTTTTTTTGTTTGTGATTTTTGGATTCCGATGGTTTTTGGTTGCAGGAAGGGAAAAAGAAGAGAAAAAATTTTTGTTGTTTTTTTTTTTTGGTTTTCAAAATGCTCTCTGCTGTTGGTTTTTGTTTTCAGAATTGAGAAAAATATTTTTGATTGTTTTATTTCCTCTGGTTTCCAAACTGCTCCCCCCTTTGAAAAATTTGTTCCCCGTTTTTAACAACGGGGTTGTCCAATATTTTGGACAAACCCCTTAGGTGAAATCATGCTCTGTTGAGCATGATTTCCCCTAAGCTAGCTGCTTGGGGGGGGCTCATCACCGGATTTGGGGCAATCCCCCAAAATCCGGTGGTTGCAGGGGCATTGGAGGCCTTGGGGGAGAGGACTGAGCAAGCTCAGTCCTTTCCCATTTTTTTTTTGATTTTTTTTTTATTTTTTTATTTTTTATTTACCTATTATTATTTTTTATTATTATTTTTTATTATAAATGGTGTCTACACATACACCCAAAGACTTCAACTTTAAGAGAAGCTAGGTCTTTCCATAGGTCACTCCACATGCTGTCTTTCTCATGGTTCATTTCCATCACATGATGACAATAGGACTTAGTAGAATACTCCCCACTTGGGTTGTATTTCCAAATTAATTTATCAGCAAAACCCATTCCCAGCACTTGATTTTTAAGCAGTGACATAAAAGCAACCCACTGCTCTTCTTCCCACCCAAAAGTGTTTCTTCTCATATCAACACGCCAATGCCATTGCCCTCATACCCACTCACCAAATTGATCAATAGTCCCATTCTTTTTAACCGCAAGAGTATAGACTCTAGGAAATTCATCCTTAATTTAAGGCCATCAATCCATTGTTCATTCCAATATTCAATTTTTCTACCATTGCCAATTAGGGAACCCATACCTTGTTCCACCACTTGGACTATTGCATCCCCCTCCTCCAGAGGTTTTATAATGTTCTTCCAAACCCTCGAAACCATCCTTTGATTTCTTGCCTTTGGTAAAAGGCCATCTCCTTCCCCAACAGTTTTCTCTACAACAACTTTCCTCCCTAAGCTGTCGGACTTGTTGCCAAACCACCATATCCATTTGTTAAGCAAAACACGGTTTTTTAAACATAAATCAACAACCCCTAAGCTTCCCATATATTATACCTTTGTGAACAAAAAAAAAAAATTATCTGATTTTTTTCTTCTTGGATCTCGCTCAGACCCAATTGCTTTGGTTTTTTTAGTAGTCCACTACTCTCAAATTTCTTTTTTGGTTTATTATAAGGAGGATTCAATCCTTGTTATCTAACGGGAAGATAATGTATCAACTACAGAACAAAATACTCTTTTTTAATACTTTAAAAGAAAAAGGCAATTTAAAGCAATTTTATTTAACTGAAGTGGGAAAATAGTTTCTTATTTGGAACAATTTCAAATGAATACAATGAACCAAAAATAATTAGAGTTGACTGTAATGTTATGAAATATTTATCGAAGAAGAAATAAAAGTTTTGATATTTGTTAAGAAAGAAACATAAAAATATAAGTTTACCCTTAATTAAAGTTACATTTTCAGGTTTCAACCTATTATCAATAGGTTTGGCAAGATCGAATCTAGCATGGCCAATTAATATTGATGTGTTTTCAACTTGTCCTTAATCAAATTTCTTTGTAATTTGTTTAATTTACCACAAGTAATTGAATCAAAGCAATTCATAATTAATTTTTATTTATATATGATGTTTTTGTGATCAAACTTAAATGTTTTATGATCGGTTTTGATTTTAATAAATAATATTGAATTTACTTTCAAACATTGTTTGACATGATGTTGTTGATGATATGTTCACTACATATCGCCATCTTTTCATTTTTTTCATTTCGTTTCTAGTGGCTGAAAGTTGAAAATTCAATTAATAATCAAGGGTAAAATAATAATAATAATAATTTTATTTCCTTCTAAAAGAATATAAAATTTAATTTTCCTTTAAATAAATATCTTCTGGCAAGGCAGCAAACCCTCATTATGTTTTCTCCATTGCACTGATTTGAAATTGTCCCTTTTTTAAGTTTAGACGGAAAGCGAAACAATCGTTCATCCTTGCTTCAGTTCAGCGAAATCCGGCTCTACTTGACAGTTGAGTCTGTAGTTCACTGACTGGTTCTGAAACCCCCAAAGAGCAGATTAGGAGAGACAAAGGAATGAGCAACAAGCCTCGAATCTTCTCTGCGCACTCCCACAGCAACACTCACTGCACTCGCGCTCACCAGATCGGAGCGCTCCTCCTCATAGCCGCCACTTTCCTCTTCACTCGACTCTTCGACCAATCCTTCCCTCCTCCCTGCAACCTCATTACCGACCATTCATCACGAGATGCCGACCTCCACGTTGCCAAAACGAACGGCGGAGGACGTCCACTGTGGCCCGAACGAGGCTACGGGTCCCACCTCTCTCTCAAGATCTACGTCTACGACGAGAACGAGATCGACGGCTTAAAAGACCTTTTGTACGGAAGAGACGGCACTGTTTCCACCAATGCTTGTCTCAAAGGCCAGTGGGGTTCTCAGGTGATTCTTTTAGGTTCAATTTAATTGAATGGTCTGTTTTTTTTTTTTTTGAATAATTTCGTTAAATTAAAGTTTAATTGTTAGTAAACAAACTGCAGGTTAAAATCCATAGGCTGTTACTGGAATCTCGATTTCGGACAAGAAAGAAAGAGGAAGCAGATTTGTTCTTTGTACCATCTTATGTTAAATGTGTTCGGATGTTGGGTGGTCTTAATGACAAAGAAATTAATCAAACTTACGTCAAGGTAAAAGCTTTGTTATAAAAAAGTTTTTTATTCATTTTTAGTTTATTAACGATGTAACTGTTGCTTTGATTTTAGGTTTTGAGCCAAATGCCCTATTTTAGGAGGTCCGGAGGGCGTGACCACATATTTGTTTTCCCAAGGTATAACTGTTAGCGTGTTACAAATTTTCTTTGTAAGGTTTTGAATTTGATTAACTTTGATGCAAAGGTTGTTTGCGTTTTATGTGATTGCAGTGGTGCTGGAGCTCACTTATTTAGATCTTGGGCGACTTATATAAATCGTTCTATAATTCTTACTCCTGAGGTATTGGTCTTTACAATCAAATATATTTTATCATCTTTGTTTATTATATGCATTTGGTTTGCTATGAAGTGACTGCAACATATTGGGGGATGGTTCACTTTGGCAACTTTGCTTTTGGTTCTATTACTAATCAATATTCCTCAAACTGCTTTTTTTTTCCTGAGTTCCTAAATATTGGCTTAGCATTTGGCTGTCATACATTCATAGGCATTAGTGTAATGATCATTAATATAGTTCCAACTAAAGAAGCTTGGCAAATGCAAAGAATATGACTGATTCTAGTGCTGGATAACCAGCTCACCAAAAATTATTAAGATTTGCTTTTATTGTGGTTTGAGCTCTCATGATAGGTTTAGTTATTAGATTTTCTCTGAAGACACTTTATATTCTTAGCTTCTACCTCATGGTTTTATACACCTTGCAGCTCAGGGGATATAAATGTATAGTGCACCTTGCTGCCTTGACTACATTGAGTCTAACCATGGTTAACTGGCTAGATGATTTCAGTTGAGCTCTCTATCTAACAGGGGAAGGCAGAGTCTGAATTCCTGGATTCATTGAGTTACTATCAGTGGAAAAGTCTTAAGTTCTAGAACTGAGGACTTTTGTTTTGAAAACTGGTGTTAAATCACTTGCTTGGGATGAAACATTCACTTCCCTTGCAGCTAAAATTATTTTGGTCCAGTCTTTACTGCCTATATCCCATTGTTTTTATGTTTAAATTGCCACTTGAGGTTGACATGTTGGCCAGAAAACTATGAAAAGCTACTACTTAGTATTTGATATAAGTGGAGAAAAAAAGAACTATTAGTTAAATGGTTTCTTATCTTGCAGGAGATGGGGAATTGATAAATGTGTTGTAGAGCAACTACTTAGTAACTTGGGTACGCATTGTTTGAAAAGGAGAAAAAAAGTAATTTTTAACTCATGTTAGAGGATTAAAAGTGAGATGAAAGAATATGGTGGAGATGGTTATTTTCTCTTTAGCCCAGAAAGTTAATCCTTTACTTTTCTTTCCAAATTGGAATTATTAGGGAAGAGAAAAGAAGAGGGTTTGAGTAAAAGATTATAAATTTGCCAAATTGTCTATAAATTTTCCTATCTTACAAATGGTATAATGTTAAGTCATTTTGTCTCCATTTTGAACTTTTCTGAATTTTCATTCTCTTCACATTTGAATCTTTCTTACCAAGCAAAACCTTTGGCAATTGAAGTTCTCTTATACGTGTGTTGGTGTTCTTAAGCAAAGAATGTTTGTGTGTTTTTGCAGGGAGACCGTACTGATAAGAAAGACACAAGTGCCTATAATACATGGAAGGATATCATCATTCCTGGAAATGTTGATGATGGGATGACTAAAACAGGGGCTACTGTTGTTCAGCCTTTGCCTCTGTCAAAGAGAAAGTATTTGGCAAACTATTTAGGCCGGGCACAGAAAAAGGCCGGTCGTCTTAAGTTGATTGAGCTTTCAAAGCAATATGGAGACAAGGTATGTTTTCCTTCTATGACATTTTAACTGCTGTCAATATGAAATATTGTGATCTTTCGGATTATGTACTGATGATTCAGTCTCACTCAGTCAAAAGGTACGTGCTACAATGCAATTACAACAAACTGTAACTATTATTTTTTTTGATGTGCTGTATCTAGTAGTTATGTTAATTAGTTTTTTGTTCGTTTTCTTTGGCGATTAGTTATGTTTAGTAGTTCTATTAATTCTATTAAGTCTAATGTTCTATCTGATGCAATAAGCATATTGTGCTAGAATGGAAAAAGTCTATGGCTTTGGTATCCTTATTCTGTTATTTATTACCTGTATCTACTATTTAGGTAGAATATTGTTACCCATTCTTATTGAGGGTTCTTTGTGTGTGGGTGGGTGGGTGTGTGCACTGCTAAGATTACTAGGAAGCTTCTTAACACTGTCTGCATTTGGATTCATATCTGGTTGACTGGTTTGAAGCATGAAACCTCATAACTCAGCGTGCCTTCTTTTAAATATTGAACTAGGCTGATTTTTAAAGGAATTTACTCATTTATTTTGTGGTAAAAGATATGCATATTGATACCATAAACAGTTGGAATGTCCAGAGTTACAGTTCAGTGGTCCAAACAAATTAGGAAGAGTGGAATATTTTCAGCACCTGGGCAATGCCAAATTTTGCTTCGCACCACGTGGAGAGTCATCTTGGACCCTTCGCTTTTATGAGTCATTTTTTGTGGTCTCTCTCTCTCTCTCTCTCGCGTGCGCGTGCGCACATGTGCACACACACACGCACATGCATTTTGAGGCCAACTGGAATAACATAATTTTTTTTTTTCTAAACAGGAATGTGTTCCAGTTATCTTATCCGATCAAGTAGAATTACCTTTTCAGAATATAGTTGACTACACACAGATATCAATCAAGTGGCCATCCACTGCAATAGGACCCGAACTTTTGGAGTACCTAGCTTCAATACCAGGTGAGATAGGGTAGTTGTTGCTCCTTGCTTCACTTATCGTACCCTTGAGCAGCATCAAACAACTGAACTTTGGGTTTGCTTTTCAGATGACGTGATAGAGGGGATGATAGCCCATGGGAGGCAAGTAAGGTGCTTGTGGGTTTATGCTCCAGACTCGGAGCCATGTTCTGCAATGCAAGCAGTAATGTGGGAGCTTCAGAGGAAAGTGAGGCGATTTCACCAGTCAGCGGAGACATTTTGGCTGCATAATGGATCCATCGTAAATAGGAATCTGGTTGAATTTACTAGCTGGAAACCTCCCATGCCTCTGCCTTAATTGTTCTTGGAACAGCAGAACTCTGCCTCCATTTCCTTTGCGCAGTGCTCTGCTTTCCCCTTTTCTCCAATTTTCAACATTGGCTGTCAAATTTCTGAATGAGTCTAGTATTTTACTAATTCTTTCGGGTTGTAGAGCATTTTTTTTTGGGGTCACCTCATGGTTGGCTCCTTTAAGAGAAGCATAATCTTAAATGTTGTAAAAATGGCACGAAATTATATTGTATTTTATTATATTACAGAAACTCTTAATGGTGATATAGCTAATTGAACAATTCAATTCAATCTCGTACAGCCGCATGCTATAGATTAATTATGGCATAAAACTTGAAAAAAATTCAAATAAATTGTTATTTTTTTATTATGTTGAATTAAGTATTTATATTTATATTATGAGTTAAATATTAATAATTAATTAATTGTTATTATTTCAAATATTATTTATCTTTTTATGTTGTTGATATGTCATTGACGCAGTAAAGAATGAAAATATAATGGCTTATATCGTAATGTCATATTAATATATTACATTAATATTAAATATTAATATTTTCATTAATAATAATTAATAAATTTTTAATTATGAAAATTTGTTTGATTAAAAATAAAAATATAAAAATTTAATTTAATGTAATAAAAAATAAAAATTTATTTAAATCCTTTTAAATAGTTTAAGAAAATTTTTAGGTATTGGGTCATTCATTATTTACTCAAAATTAAAGCTGTTTTGTTTTCCTCTTCTTGCTGAAAAAACTTTTGGGCTGGGATAGGTTATAAAGAAGTAATTTGGAAAATCCACGTGTCAGGCTGAAAAATGAAGATATTATATCGGAAAGAATCTGAAACATGCATAGCTGTGAGACCACGTCCACAAAAAACATACCAAAGAAAACTTCTGCCCTTTTTATTTAACAAAGAATCATGTTTTTATTGAATTCTAGAATAAGAGACTTTACAAAAGAAGTGAACAACCAACCTCTGTGCTGGTTGAAGTTCTGCTCTTGATTCTTGAATCTTTTGTTTTAGAAGACAGCACGTATTAATTATTAGTATTCTCATTTCTTTACCAATTTTGACTTCTGAAGAAAATGGGCACAGCATTGTTCACTGGCTGCAGTAGCTTTTCATGGAAATGTCATCAGCAAGTAGCTCCTTCTTGCAGTCTTGCTCAATCTTCACCAGAAAATGGAGTTTCAAGCGTAAAAGCTGTCCCCGGTTCAAGAGCAATTGCCTTGGCTGATAAGGAGAAAGAGGAGTCCTGGGGGATTTTGAGTAGACGACGATCAATTTTGGTTTCTGGGATTTCTCTAGCGTCATCGGCCGTATTGGGATTTCCAGGAGAGGGATTGGCAGTGGTCAAACAAGGTCTTCTAGCAGGGAGGATACCTGGCTTGTCTGAGCCAGATGAACAAGGTTGATGTGTAACAGTTTGGCTTGCTGATTATTAACTTTTTGAACTATTTATGTTGGCATGATATGGCAACACGCCCCAGCGTCTAAAGTTGTGAAACAAATAAAGAAAAATGAATGTTTTTTGCCACTACTTCCTAAACTGGTGAGGATGATGATTTAAAAATCCTTTAGTATCTTGTCATACATCAGAAAGGAGCTATTCCAGTACAAATTAATCTATTGTAATTATAGGTTTTTCAATTTCTTGATGAAAGAACTTAAAATCCTGGAGTCCCGTTTGATGCTGCTATTTCTTAGATAG
The DNA here is from genome assembly GCA_036013995.1 of Theobroma grandiflorum. Classification (NCBI taxonomy): domain Eukaryota; kingdom Viridiplantae; phylum Streptophyta; class Magnoliopsida; order Malvales; family Malvaceae; genus Theobroma; species Theobroma grandiflorum. Next base: position 17,310,235 of record CP142126.1, read on the forward strand.
CGTTTACTCATATTTACATATAAATTTGGAATGTTTTTAGATGGATATATAATTAGATTAACAGTAACAGGAAATTAAGATGATTGAGTTTTGTCCAGCTACTTCTGTAGATAGAAATTAACAGAACATCCACGCATTCATATCTGTGAATAAGCTCTGCAGTCCTAGCTCACATTGAAAAGAAGAGCATGAGTAGATTGCCCTTAAGACCCGGTTTGATAGAACCAGGGCCAGCTGCATCTGCTTTGTCACTGTAGTGAATCTTTATCTTCACCAGCAAACAATGTGCCCAGACAGGTTGGAGGACATACCGCAGGCCAGATGACAAGTCCGGAGGGCATGGAGTTGGATGGAGTCCTATCATCCCTTATGCCTTTTCGGTACCTCAAGAATGGGAAGAGGTACTATCATCCCTTGTGCCTTTTCATATGTTCACATTTCAACTTTACCTTGTTACTCGGGGCTTCATCAATTCGCTTATTCTATGTATCCCTGAAACAGGTTCCTGTATCAATTGCGGATTTAGGTGGTACAGAGATTGACTTGAGGTTTGCTAACTCAAAGGAAGGACGATTGTTTGTCATTGTTGCACCAGTTCTGAGATTTGCTGACAGTAAGTTTTTGAAAATCCCTTTAGTGGCTCTGGCTTTGCAGTTGCTACTTGCTACCATTGAATTTGGATGATGTCATGGGATACTTGAATGGTTTTACAGTAACTGATGCCTGCTGAAAACATAGTATTTGTTTTGTGATCAATATATGGTTTTAACTGTGTTTGTCTTGTGATGTATAGATCTTGGTGACAATGCCACAATTGAAAAGATTGGACCTCCAGAAATCGTGATTAATGCATTTGGACCAGAGGTGATTGGTGAAAATGTAGAAGGAAAGGTGCTAAGCATTAACACGGCCGAACATGATGGCAGAACGTATTACCAGTATGAGTTGGAGCCACCTCATGCACTGATCACAGCAACTGCAGCCGGTAATCGCCTTTACCTATTCAGTGTAACAGGAAGTGGTATGTACTTCTATCTTACTCATCAATAATCATAAATAATAACGTTTAGTCATAGTTAAAGATAAAATATTTGTATTATTTTTCCTGACTTCGGCAGGTCTCCAATGGAAAAGGCATTACAAGGATTTGAAGAGGATAGCGGAGTCCTTTCGTGTTGTCTAGTTTGGACCGCCCTGAATTGTGACATCAGTACAAAATTAGAGTTGGATATTTTTCCTTTTTATGTAATTTATAATGACAAGAAAAACAAGGAGAAGAAAAACAGTGTATTTGCAGCACAACTCCAAAATGTGCAACTTTGTTCAGATAAGATTTTGCATAAAAGCTATACAGCTGGCTAGAAGCTACAAGAAAAAGTTTGTATCTCGTGTCAAAGGAGTAACGTCCAATTTCATTCAGAATATCATATTGTCTTTTTGGAACTTACAGTTATATACTTCTAACACTTTGCAATTGCAATGTTCACCATCACTAAATTCCATGCCTACTGTCGTATATTTCTGCAAATACACGTGTCCATCCTGGTTCCAGAGTGATGCTGGCTTTACTAGATCGGAGTTGATTCACGAGTCTTCCCTTTTAGTCTCCCATTAAACGGCTGCATCATGTATATTCGAGGTCCATTTTGAATCATAGGGATGATACATTGATATTATTCTAATCTAGATTTGCATCTGCAACATGTCATCAATAAATATCCCTTGATGTTACATAAAGAAAAACATCCCTTGATGTTCCATTCCAATCAACACCTTGTACTTGCACAAAGAAATTATTTCTTTCACTTTATAAATATTTATATGATTAAAAAAGAAAAAAAAAAGAAACTAGTTATATAATTTTGTTTCTGTAGAGGGGTTCTTCTAAAGAGAGAGATGGTATTGTAATTAAGTAAAACAGATATGCAAGATGAGTGAGCTTGTAATGGAAAAGGTAACCACGATAGCTGTACTTGCATCCTCAACTTGGTTGGAGGAAGGAGAAAGATACTTGTGATGAACATGAATTATTGCATTCACATGCCTTCGGGGATTTGAATGAGCAAGAAGTGGGTTGTTTTTGAATCTATTGTTTCCAATCAACACTTCTTTTGCTTGCACTCTCTGGTGAAATATTTTGTGCAAGTTCCGACACTCAACAAGTGTATGACTAATGGTTTGATGATAATCATAATACTTTGGGTTGGACTTCTTTCCTGATGTTGGTTGTTGTGATACGGAAGGTAGGTTTACTTGTCCATCTTTGATCCACGCTTAAAAAAGTGCCGTCACTTTGTCCAGTGGGACTTAGAATGGTGGAGGAGAATCATCCTCTTTATCTTGTCTTTTTCTTAAGGTGTCTCACCTAGCTAGTAGATTAGGTTGAGGAATGTTCCTTTCTCTGCTTTCTCTTTGGGTTGCATTTATTGTTAAGGTGTTCCTCTTATTGAAACGGCTAGCTCCCCTTTGTCTAAGGATTGTATTATTGGTTTTTCATGCGGCTTAAACTGGAGTAACAAAAGTGAGAAGAGGTAATTTCATTTAAATGCACACTCTATTCATCAAACATACTTTGGATGTCAATTTTCACTAGCTCATTTGATCGCCATGAGAATTTTGTATGTCCATCACCTATTCTCTAAAACGCTAAATGTACTCCAAAAAATCTTTTTTTAATTTTTGATGTTCACTTCCCAAGTCAATAAAAGTAATATTCTCTTAAGTATAAAAAAAATTTTCCTCGCACATCTTGTATATTTAGTTCCAAGATTCTATAAAACCAGAAGTAAGATTGACGTAACAAGTATAAGCCTTTTTAGTGAGGGACTTGGATAACTACTTTAGCTTCAAGTCACCGTCTAATCCCGATACTTTGAGGATCTCTACAAACTTCATGACATGTATTGAGCATCCCTAATCTTGCCATCGAATTGTTTGAACTAAAGGTTGGTGTAAACTTTAAGATATGGCTTAACAGTTATATAGGGGGATAACACAATTTAAGGTCAAACGTTTTCTTCTAGTTGAGCAACTTCTAAAAATCTTTTTTTTTTTTTTTGTGACAAAGCCTTAAGTAATGGTTGATGGAATTGCTATAGGAGAGTTGCTAGCTATGGAGAGATTAATTGTATTGGCATTTCTAATAGTTAGTGCATCAATTGTGATTCTCCATTTTCTCCATTTTCATTTGTGTAGTTGGTTTGGTTAGTCATGTTGTCGCACGGGTTGAGCTTGAGAGGTTGTGACGATAAATGATATATACAAGTTGGAAGATTGTCTCTATCATCCACTCATTGTTATCTTTCAACATTTGTATTCTCTCTTAGGAAGCCTAAAGCATTTTCATGAGGTCTTGGACATATGTGGGAATGAGTGTGTCTTGGTTGTTGGGAAAACTCTCCATATCTTTTAGTTGTGTAATTTTTTGATGATTTTTACTTAATGCAATCACTTTTCTTTAGTGGAGTCACCAAAGTATGAAAGGGTTCTAAGGAGAGAGGTAATTTTACAATCAAGTAAAACGACCATGTGGGCGGCAATAGAGAAAAAGACGACTGAAGCAGTCTTTAAAGTGTTAAGTGCTTGTCACAAGGCTTAGTTCCTGTTATTTAGGAAGAGAAAACTCAGCATATTTCATTCATAATACATCATCGATATATACAACCTAAACATCTCTAAAATAGGAAAAGAATAAAGAAAATAAAAAAAAATAAAATCCCTATAATTATGATGATTTCCAATCCATATAATTATGGTGATTTCTAATTTTTATAATAAATGAATATTTACACATTTCTTATTTTATAACACTCCCCTTCAAGCTGGAGCATAGATGTTAATCATGACTAGCTTGCTACGAATATAATCAACTTGAGGTCCATTTAACGCTTTTGTGAAGATATCTCTTAGTTTATCTTCAGTTTTAACATATCTTGTAGAAATGAACTTCTACTGAATCTTTTCACGAACAAAATGACAATCAATTTCAATATGCTTAGTTTGTTCATGAAACATGGGATTAGAGGCAATACGGAGATCAGCTTGATTATCACACCACAGCTTTGCCAACAAAGAAGACTTAATACCAAATTCACTTAATAGTTGATACATCCATAGTACCTCACACACAATTTGTGCCATAGCTCTGTATTTTGATTCTGCACTAGACTGAGATACCACATTCTGCTTCTTTCTTTTCTATGATACTAGATTTCCTCCAATAAAAACACAATATCCCATAGTGGATCTTCTATCACTCTTAGAACTTGCCCAATCTGCATACGAAAAACATTCAATATTAATGTGTCCATGATTTTCATAAAATAGACCGCATCCTAAAGCCCCCTTCAAATAACATAGGATTTGTTCCAAAGCTGCCTAATGGTTAATTGTTAAAGTAGACATAAGCTAACTTACAACACTAACAGAGTATGCAATATCTGGACGAGTCACTGTAAGATAATTCAATTTTCCAACAAGCCTTTTATACTTTTTAGGGTCTTCAAACAATTCACAATCTTCTTGTGTAAGTTGCAAATTAGGAGTCATTGGTGCACTACATGACTTAGCACCCAATTTTCCTGTCTCAGTCAACAAGTCAAGAACATATTGTCTTTAAGACAAAAATATACCTTTCTTACTCTTTGTCACCTCAACACCTAAAAAATACTTCAACAACCCAAAATCTTTTGTTTGAAACTGCGTATGAAGAAAGGATTTGAGAGAAAAAATACCTACAGTGTCACTCTCAGTAATGACAATATCATCAACATACACTACTAGTAAGATTATACCTGCCTCAGACTGTTTATAAAACATCGAGTGATCACACTTACTCTTCTTCATCTCAAACTCCTGAACTGCCTCACTGAATTTGCCAAACCAAGCATGCGGGCTTTGTTTCAGGCTATACAAGGATTTTCGAAGATGATAGACTTTCAAATACTCCCCTAAGCAACAAACCCAAGTGGTTGCTCCATATACACTTCCTCCTAGAGGTCACCATGTAAAAAAAACATTCTTGATATCTAATTGATGTAAAGGCCAATCATAGGTAGTCACCATAGAGATGAATAAATGAACAGAGGTAAGTTTAGCTACTGGAGAGAAAGTATCAGAATAATCAACATCATAAGTTTGGGCATACCTTTTAGCAATAAGACAGGCTTTAAGGCGAGCCACTAATCCATCAAGATTTAACTTTATAGCAAATACCTATTTGCACCTAATAGCTTTCTTCATAGCAAGCAAATCTACAAAATCCTAAGTACCATTACCATCTAAAGCCACCATCTCCTTGACCATAGCAGCGCTAGCCAAGATGGGAAAATGCTTCATAAACAATTTTAGGAATTAAAACAGAATCCAAGGATGCAACAAACAAACTAGAAGAAGAAAAAGACACTTGATCATAAGAAACAAAAGATGAAATAGGATAAGTACACTGATGTTTACTTTTGTGAAGAGTAATAGGGAGATGAAGACTAGGATCATGATCACTAGGGATTGGATTTGACGGCTAAAGGACTGGTAAAGGACATGTGATCTAAGCCTCTGGTCGTTTGGAATAGATATGGACAATAAGTGGCCGAGCATGTGCAAGATTAAGTGCAAGAATATCTGTGGTACTGATCAAATGGGTTACAGTATAAACTAGTAGATTATCTTCCTCCCTTTGACTATCATAACTAGAAGTGAGGAAAAAAAAGGAGTATTTTCAAGGAAAGTGACATCTAAAAAGACAAGATATCGGTTAAGAGTAGGAGAATAACATCTATAACCCTTTTGAAGACAAGAATACCCAAGGAAAACACACTTAAGAGATTGCGTATCTCTTACTAATTTGCTGCTAAAAAAAAAAAAACGCTCTCAACCTTTTCAACTTTCCCCCTTCCCCCACCACCACGGGATGGCGGCCGGCAGGCCGCCAGACCCCCCTAACCCCATGCTACCAACCACAGCTCCACCCCCCTTGCAACCTACGACCAGCCCCAACCACCCTCTTCAGAACACCACACCACCGCCACTCAACAATAGCCTCCCACAGCCCCCAACCAAAGAAATCCAGCCACCACCACCCATCAATGGCCTTCCACAAATATTACCAGAAAGAAACAACCAACCTCCATCCCCAAGGGCCCTAAGGAAATCTTTTCGATCTGTAGCAGTTGGTGAGCGACCCCCGGTGATCCCCCCAACACGAGACCCAACTGTGTACAAGGATAGGCCAGCAGCGACTTTCTACGAAGATGAGATCCAGATCCTGGCGCAGCCCTTGGCCTTTTCTGTTGTAGGAAAGTTCAGTCGGATGCCCAAAATGCAGGAAATTAGGCAGGCATTTAAAGGCATAGGGTTATCGGGTGCTTACGAGATCCGCTGGTTGGACTACAAACATGTGTTGATTCACCTGTCGAATGAGCAGGACTATAACAGAATATGGGTCAAACAACAATGGTTTATCCTGAACCAGAAAATGAGGGTTTTCAAATGGTCCCCAGACTTTGAAGCGGAGAAAGAATCAACAACGGTCCCAGTTTGGATCTCCTTCCCAAACTTAAAGGCTCACCTATACGAGAAGTCAGCTCTATTGCTGATAGCAAAGACGGTCGGGAAGCCACTATATGTGGATGAAGCAACAGCCAATGGATCCAGGCCAAGCGTGGCAAGAGTGTGCATCGAATATGATTGCAGACAGTCACCGGTGAAGGAGATTTGGATAGTTATCCGAAACAGGGATACGGGAGCTCTTACGGGAGGTTATTCTCAGAGAGTTGAGTTTTCAAGGATGCCAAGCTATTGCAATCATTGCTCGCATGTAGGCCACAAGGAGTCGGACTGTATAATCTTGGGGAATAGGTCATCCATGAATATAACAAAAGAGAAAAAAACTTCGGGCCATCCGCAACAACCAGACGGAACGGCTGACCACACAGACCGCCGAACAACAGAGGAAGAAGTCATGGAAGGAACCGCGGTTTTCATGGAAAAAAGGAAAAAATTAGGCGATGAGGCACCAACAAAACAAAGCGTACGCTGGCAAGAGGTAGGGCCTCGAGCAAAGCCGTCTGAGGAAGGAAACAACAAAGGAAAAAATGTTTTGCAAGCTAGGGAGGTAGACCGGGAACCAGGACAAAACCGATTTGCAGTTTTGGGAGCACTGGAGGATCCATCTCAAACTCCCCAATATCCGACCAGTAACCAACAGCCCAGACCACCATCGGGACTGGCAGGTGACGGCATGGATGACAACCAACAGGGTAAAACAATGCAACATGAATATGCAGATGATGCCCAGCAATTATCGTGCGCACAAGAGGTCCAGGTAAGGAGAAATAATGAAAACTTGCGGTGGGACACCAGCAGATTGCCGGAAGACATGGTGGTCGAGTGCCGAGAAACGGCAGGTGAGCAGCGGCGGAACGATACGAGCCAAACCGCCAGTTACAAACAACCAAAAGAAGACAGGATGATGACGTCTCGACCAGCAAAGCTGACTTTCACGGAGAGCATGAGGCAGGAAGACTTTCACGTGCATGGGGTGCATGGTCAACCTGGAAACGCTGCAAAAGAAAAAGCCTTGACCGAATTTAACACAAAAAGAGAAAGGGGGCAAACTGAGGCATCAACGGCTATAGCAGCCACCAAGCCTGACGCTCATCACATCCGCAGCAAGCAAGACCAGCGGGCCCCAACGCACAGTGACTCGGATGGAAGAAGAGAGACGTTGCATGAAAATTGCATGCACGAAAGGAACGATGAAGCGCATATCACTGAGAAAAATAAGACAGAAAAAAGAAAAAGTAATATTTCAACATTGCCGGAACGGAGCAGAGAAACGGGAGGGCAAGATCGATCGGACGGTGATCGGGAAGAGAGGGTATGGGAGCCACTAGAGACTGAATTGAAGGAAGGAAGTGCAGAAAACTTTCACGTAAAAGGAATGAAAGAGAGCCATGCAGCAGAAGAACGTGGGAGCATGGTCAGCGAAAGAAAGCACCAAAACAACAAAACCAAAAAAAGTCAAACTGATGGGATGTCAGACCCAAGGCTGCTGGACGGGGATAAACAATGCCCAGAAAGTGTTTTTTCGGACCAAGAGCTCCTAGTGGTTGAGCCCGCAGCAGATGAGGTTGACGTCTCAATGGGGCCTGCAGCGGGAAAGCCTGCCACACTCTCCCTTCCCACTATGTCGAGCCAGCAGAACCACTCAACAAATGCCACGGGAGCAGGAAAACAAGGAATAACAGCTGAGGTAGTCGGTGATGGGACCGTGGTACGGGAGCTTAGACAGGAAAAAATGAGCGGGAATTATTTTTTTGAAGACAGAGACACGAATGAAAGAGAAATGACGTCGAAAATATCTGCAAGGAAGGAGGAGACCGAGAAGCTGCACAAATTCGGGATGAGAGAGAGGCATGCAGCACGACGTGGGAATATGGGAAAGGCGCAAGGTAAAAAAAATAAAAAAAGACAAAAGGAACAGGCTGATAAAATGGCAGAACCAAACCTGCAAGCTGCGGAGGGGGATACCCAAGGGCCTTTTTGTGACATTGAGGAATGGGGAAACCAAGCAGAAGAAACTAGAGGGAAAGTGTTACGTGGAAAAAGTGACACAAATAAAAAAAGTACTAACCAGCAAAAGCAGACTGACAAAGAAGCAGGCACCAGCAGGAATGGAGCAGGAAAACTGGGTCCTAAAAACCTTAGCTTTGACCGGAAGACTATGACCTTTACACCTAACCCGAGTGATGTTGACGGCACAATGACACCAGCAAAAAGAAGCACAGTTACACGGCCTCTTAACCCACAGTCTGCTCAAACGGGCCCCTCCAAGGATGAAAGGGACACGGTATTCGCAGCATCGCCAAAGGAAGATGGGTCAAGGGGGTACAACTTTACGCAAGCAACTGCAGGTCACGAGGGATCGATGGAAAATTCCAAAAACTATCCCAGCATGCCACCAGCGCATACAGATAGTAGGACAGACCAACACAGGTCAAATAATGGAGCAGAGGGTAAAAATAAATCAGGAGACATGGAAGAAAGCAGCGGAGAACACAGCCCATGCATGGAACAGGACACGTGTCAAACCAACAAGACAACTAGGCGTAATTGGGCTACCTCAACAAAGGCATACTCAAGTGGAGGGATGGCTGACCATGAAGAATCTGCCTCAGGCAAGTGTTTGTACAACAAAGAGCTAAGTGAAGTTCCTTCATTGCTAGAAACTAAATTTGCAGAGATTGAATTTCATCCAAGGGAGAGGCGTAGAAGACATTCAGATACAGCAGCCGCAATCGATAGAATAATCACCTTAGCCTCAGAGGAAGCAATGGACATAGAGGGAAATGATGAGACCTCCGATGAGGATTCTGTCTCAATGATTTTTGCAGCTCGTATCCAGCACTGGCGTGGAACGTGAGATTTGGTGGAGATTTCAATGTCATTTTACACAAAGAAGAATGGCTCAATGGAGTTGTACTCCTTAATTATAATTGTTTTTCTTTTAGGTCTTTATCTCAATGTAATAGTAAGGAACACCCATTCTACTATAGCATCGAAAGTTATGCACGTAAAATGGATTTCCTTACTCTAGGTGCTTTTTTTTTTTTTTTTTCTTATGATCATGCAATCTTGGAGGTATGGCTTTTGTCCCCCTCCTTTGCCCTTCTATTTCAAGTTTAATAAAATTTAATATTTTATAAAAAAAAAAAAAAGAGATTGCGTATCTAATTTGGTGACTTGGGGACGAACATCATGAACAAAACATGTACTACCAAATATCCTAGGTTCAATAAGAAACAAAAACTTGGAAAGAAAGAGGACAGTATAGGGAATATCATCATGAAGGATGGAGGAAGGCATTAGCTTAAAAAAAAAAACTAACAGTGGAGACAACATTAGCCCAAAACTGTTTAGGAACTTTCATCTGGAAAAGAAATGCTCGGGCTACCTCAAAGAGATGTCTATTTTTTCTCTCGACAACTCCATTTTGAGAGGGTGTATCAATATAAGAAGATTGATGGAGAATGCCATTCTAAATCATATAAGACTGAGATTTATCAAAAAATATTCTTTGGCATTATCACTTCGCAATGTGCAGCCAGAACCATTAAATTGTTTTTCTTTCAGCACAAAACGCACAAAAAATAGAGAATAACTCAGAACAACTTTTCATTAAGTATAACTAAGGGACACGAGAATAATCATCAACAAAAGTAACAAAGTATTTAAAAGAAATTTAGATATAATAGGACCAAGACCCCAAACATTAGAATGGACTAACTTAAAAGTGGACATGACCCATTTATTGACTTTAGACACTGAAGGGAGACGATGGTATTTGGAAAACTGACATGACTCACAATCCAACGAAGATACATTTTTTTTTTAATGCTGGAAATTCACATAGGGCCCAGCTACCCTGTTAAATTTTATTAAACTTGGAAGAAAAGTACAAAGGAGGGGGACAAAAACCGTACCTCCAAGATTGCATGAACATAAGAAAAATCGAAAAAGTACCTAGAGTAAGGAAATCCATTTTACGTGCATAACTTTTGATGCTACAATAGAATGGGTGTTCCTTACCATTACATTGAGATAATGACCTAAATGAAAAACAATTATAATTGACATTGAAGTCTCCACCAAATCTCACGTTCCACGCCAGTGCTGGATACGAGCTGTGAAAATCATTGAGATAGAATCCTCATCGGAGGTCTCATCATTTCCCCCCATGTCCACTGCTTCCTCTGAGGCTAAGGTGATTATTCTATCGATTGTGGCTACTGTAGCTGAGTGTCTTCCACGCCTCTCCCTTGGATGAAATTCAATCTCTGCAAATATAGTTTCTAGCAATGAGGGAACTTCACTTAGCTCTGCGTTGTACAAACACTTACCTGAGGCAGATTCTTGGCAAGGCGGATTTTCCTCATGGTCTACCATCCCTCCACTTGAGTGTGCCTTTGTTGAGGTAGCCCAATTGGACCCTTGATTTGCACCCTGTCCTCCTATTGGACTGTGCTCTCCACTGCCTTCCAAATTATCCTCAACCTCATATTGTCCCCCTGACTCGCTTTCTACCCTCTGTTGACATTCTTCGTGCGAGAAGGGATTTGTTTGCTCTGAGGATTTGGAAATATTATTTTTTGAATTTTCTTCGGTTTCGTTACCCACCAACTTGTGTACCTTAGTCTCATTTCCTTCTTTAGGCAATGTCAAATCCTTGTCCCCCTGACTTGTGCCACTCTTGAATGGGTCTCACTTGTCATTTTCGTTGATGGAGGAGCGTTCTATTGACTTGGACTCTGCTACTGCCCTATCGTGCCTTTGGGGGATACTTTCTTTATTCTTATGTTTTTTTCTTCCGTCATTTGCTTGTTCTGACATGCCTTCAAAGGCGTCTGTAACCCGAGCCCCTATAAACTTTTGTTTCTCCTCCTTCCCGTCATGTGGGCCCCCGTGTTTTAGCAGTCGTTGCATGTCCCCAATCTTAGCAGTTTCTGCCCCCTGTTCCTCTCTTGTGAGCTTGGATATTGCTTTCTTACCCATAGTATTTTCCGTTTGCCCATGTGAGCTTGTATTAGTTTGCATGGTATCTTGCTCCATTGAACTCCCCCCCGTGGCAGGTGTGAAACACGCTCTTTCTCCATCATCTGTGGCTCCGCTTGTGTGGGTCCTTTGACTAGACAAAAGATAGGTATGGTGGCCCTTCGGGTTTGGTATGGGGGAAATGTGACTTGCGGCAGGCGTTTCTGCTGCTGGTGCCAGAGAAACGTTAACTTTAATCGGCACGAGTTCAAAGGCTAGGGGATCTTGGTTTAAAATATTTTCTGGCCTATGCTTGTCCGCATCTTGCAGACTTAAGTCTGGCATCCTGCCAGCTTGCTTTCTTTGACGTCGTTTGTTTTTAATATTTCGTCGACTGGCCTTGCTCCCTTCCATTGCTGCATGGTTCTTTCTTAGCTCAGTTTCGTGATGTTTTTCTGCCCTTTCTTCTTTTGTTTCAGACCTTGTTGGGGCTCGGGCCATCCCCTCTCTCTCTTGCTCGTGCGTTCCATTTTCGTGACATTTTGAAATTGAGGACATAATTTTTTTAAAAAAGACAGATAAGGATGTCCTAACTGACAAAGCACCTCAAAGGGGGTCAATACACTTGAACAAGCAATGGATCTCGGCATTTGTGTGTTAAGGTAGTAAGGACCTTCAGACTCACGACTTCTACCAATAATCCGCTTTGTCGTAAGATCTTGAAATAGACAAAATCAAGAAAGAATGAGATACAAGAATTCAAATCACGAGCGAGTTTACTAATAGAGATTAGATAAAAAGAAAACTTAGGTAGATTTAAGACATTGGACAACAAAATTGATGGAGTTGGATTAATAGTTCCAAAACCAAGAACACAAGAGGTTGATCCATCTGCTAAAGTAACATTAGAGGAGTTTGTATGTGATTGGAAAGTGGAGAATAGATTCGAATTACCTATCATATGATTTGAGGCATTAGAATCAATGACTCATTTGGATGATGAGGAAACAAGTTATGTAGTGGAGTTACTTGACTCAACGATAGCCGTGATAGGAGAAGTAGTGGATTTTAATGATTCTTGGTACTGAAAGAATTGAGCAAATGTATCTACAGAAACTAGAATAGTCTTATCAGAAGATAAAGTATTAAAAGCTGCAACATTTACTGATTGACCTTGTTGAGACTTATTTTTGAGTTTCCTACAAAACACTTTGTATGGCTCGACTTGTGACAATAATAGCACACAATTCCTCCTGACTCTTGACTACGACTGTCAACATCTCGGTTACGATTGCCCGTTCCCCTTCTTCTATTATTCTAACGACTTACAAGAGCACCGTTATTAGTCTAAGCCAACGTTAAGCTACAATTTTCTGTACGAAGTACTTTCGTAAAGGTGTCATGTAGAGAGTAGATCTAGAAACCAGAAAGAATCTAAGATTTGACAGTCTCAAGCTCTAGAGGGAGACTCGCAAGAAAACTCATAATCGTCATTTGCTCCCATTGAGCCTGCTGAACCTTCACATCAAGACTAAAATGCAACTGAACATTAATGTCCTCATAAATTCTTTTAAAATTCATAAAATAGGATGTGAGAGACTTATCTTGTTTCTCTGCATGATAAAATGTTGTACACACCTCATAAATATAAGAGATATTCCCTTTACTAGAATATAAAAAATTTAAATAATCTATCAACTCTTTAACAAACTTACAATGATCAATCAGGCTAATAATCTCACTATTAATGGAATTTCGAATCTGCAAGAACAATTGTGCGTCTTCTCTTATCCAAGTTTGCCTTGTATTATCAGTAGGAAGATTATTAGTAATATGATCATCCTTATCAATGTTTCTTAAATAAACCCACATTGTCTTGCTTCAATCCAAATAATTGAAACCAGTAAGTTTATGCTCTGTGATCTTTGTCATCACAAGAATCACATCAACTACTACCATTGATTTTTTCTTTAGCATAGACTCTGCCATCTTGAAAACCTAGTAACAAAACCCAACAAGAATACCAAACTATCTTGTTGAAACCTTCCAGTGTGAAGACCAGAAGAGAAGATCAGAGTGAATCTCCGATGATGGTTGGCGTGTGGAATAAGACTAGAAACTAAAAATGATGTGTGACAGCCACTCGTGGGGACTCTACTGGCAGGATTCTAGGAAAAAGTTGATCAGCAGGTGAGTCTCCTTCTAGTGCCAGCTGTGGGATCAAATTGTCACCTTATATGGGTGACCTTGGTTTGGGTGTAAAAGAGAAACTAAGAACTCTGTTTCAAAGGAAACAGATCTGCCAAAACAACTCTGATACCATGTTATTTAGGAAAAGAAAACTTAACATATTTCATTCATAATACATCATCTATATATACAGTCTAAACATCTTTAAAATAAAAAAAATAAAGAAAATAAAATTCTTATTATTATGATGATTCTCAATCCCTATAATTATGGTGATTTTTAATTCCTATAATAAAAGAATATTTACACATTTCCTATTCTATAATAGTTTTAATCATGTAATCACATTATTCACATTGAATGATTAGAGGTTTTCATTTATCAAAAAAACATCAATGATAAAGGTTATAAGTCTATTGAATGAAGTCCATGAGATTAATATGCCTTGTAAAGGAATTGTAATGGGTTATAATTATGAGATCTGTATGCATCAAAATATAATCTCTAAATGTTTATGGATGATGTATCATTGAGACTAGACATTAATGATGCTTAGAGATTAGTGCATTTTATATTCCTTACTTGTGAAGTAAGCAACTGATTTCATAGGTTGAAATATAGAGATATTTAGAACTAGAATGTAGGTGCTTGTTCCATGAATAAGTTCACTGAACGTAACCCGACATGAGAAATGCATTTGGTATCTGGTTCTAGTGTCTATGCAAATATTTCTCATGTGCCAATCGTGTAAATACTTTTTAGACTTAAGATACTAGGTTGTCTTATATGTGGATAGCTACATATTTGATCATATCCTTACGGATTCTACCAAAGATGCCAAAATAGGATATAATTGGTTGTAATTTGAAGCATGTGAAGGCAAATGAGTAGTTAAAAAAAGAAATCATTATCCCAAGTGATTTAGGGAACATCCTAATAGTTACTGGTTGCTATTTGCTTGTTGAAGTCCTTGGCCAAGGCGATTTAGAGATTATGAAAAAGAGTTTCATAAGTCACTATAAAACTAATGATCTAACTTCAAAAACGAATATGGAGATCAATAAGAGTAGACACTGCACCATGCTTTTATCATTTTTGAGATATATGATGAGAGAATGGATTATACTAATAGTCTTTACACAGAAAGATTGTCAACTCTTTGACTCTCCTAACAATTGGGTAGCCATGATGTATTATTAGATGCCAATCTTGGTCTATGAAATTGAATTAATTAATTTAATAAAAATTATAATTCAATTTCATTACCAATATATTAGGAACTTAATGGGTCACACATAATAAGTTGCCTTATGAATTAAATTGGGAGTGTGAGAATTTAAGTTGAACTTAAATCATACACTAGGTTTTTAACTTCTAAAGACTTAATTAAAATAGTTTAATTAAGTATAAAGCTAATATTATAATTAGTTATAATATTAAAGCCTTAATTGCAAATAAATATAGTAAATTTAATTTAATTTTAATTTACAATGACTTAATTAAAAAAGTTTAATTAAGCGTTGGACCAATTTTATAAAGGGTTATAATATTGAGGCTTTATTTGCAATTTAAGAAGTTAATTAACTTAGACATAAATATCATTTTTTATCTATTCCTCATAACACAAGTGAAATGCACAAGTTAGGTTTCTTAAGTTATCAGAAAACTAACAACAAAAGCCTAGCTGCACCTTTTCTTAAGTGACTTGGAAAAATTGTTTTTCAATTTTGTGATTTGGATAAGAAGAGTGTGATTGTATGGAAAGGACAAGTCGTTGTCACCTTGCTAGCACAAAGGCATAGTTGAGAAAGCTCTCTCCTTATGAAAGTTCAAGTGCAATTGCGTGTGAAACTGTTGGAGGCTAAGCATTTGAGTGGCACAGATTTTTTGCTTGCTTTGTGGTGTTCATGGATTGGACAAGGAAGATGTACCATCGTAATAGCCACATCATTTCGTAAAAGTAATCTTAATTTTTTTTATTATTCATCTCTTTTGGTTTTGTTTATATTAAAACCATTAAAGAGATCCATGGTAGGTGTGACGTGTTTTTGTTATTTTTTTACAATTTTTTTGTTTCATTCAACTCCGTTTAATCTGATCATACCATTCTTAACAAAAAAAGTTGAGTAAAAGAGATAAGAGCTTAAAGAGAGTTTGAGAGAAAGTATCTTAGATAAAGAGTCTATTGAATTTCCTTTTGTCCTTGATGAATTGTCAAATCTGCTATATATACCAAGTAGAAGTGGTTGCTTAAAATCACTTATCGAAAAAAATTTTAATTAGACATCATGGGAAAAGTATGTTTAGGAAGAAAACATTTATCATAAAAAGAACACATTAACCCACTATTTATGTTTGAAACACGTTCATCATGGGAATAACACATCAACCAACTTAAAATCCTTGAGGTAGTGAATGGATACTTGCGTGTAATGGCATAGTAAAGCTCAATGATACTAAGAGTTTCTTGAGAATAGATAAAAAGGATAAACACTTGTACTTCATAGAAAGGTTAAGAAAAAAACTTCTCAACTATTCCCAAATTTAAGTCATTAAGCCATTACCAAAAAACAACCTATTTCCAATGAAATTTTTTGTTGGAAATAGGTTGATTTTCATTGGAAATACCTTTTTCAGATGGATTTTTAATGGAAAAATTCGTTAGAAATTCCGTCGGTAAAAACCTCGTCGGTAATACTTTCCGTTGGAAATCCGTTGAAAATTTTCAACAAAAAATTTCGTTGGAAAAAATACATAATTCGTTGGCTGTCCCGTAGTAATACCGTCAAAAATTTTCAACGAAATTTCCATTAGAAGTGCTTTTCCAATGGAATTCTGTTGGAAAGTTCCAACGAAATTTTCTGTTGGATAAGCATTTCAAACGGAATTTCATAGGAATTTTTTGACAAAATTTCCATTGGAAATTTCAATAGAATTTTTTATAAAAAAAGATTCCCCACAAAATTCCGTTGGAAATTTTCCATGGAATTTTAGTCATAAATTCATTTCCAACAAAAAATTCTATGAAAAATTTTTGACAAAATTTGCCGTCGATGATGCATGTCCAACAAAAGTTCTGTTGTTCCGTCAATAATGCTTTTTCAACAGAAATTACCAACTAAAATTTTGATAACAAATTATCAATTGACATCCATAATTCATATTCAAAATTTATAAGAGACACATTAAAAACTAAAATTCAAAATCAATTTCATGCAATTAAAATTAATCATAAACACTATATCTAAAAATGTCAAACAAAAATAAATATAAAATTAAATATACTATCGTATGCCATACTTAAAAAGTATTCAAATCCAACAACAGAAAAGATGTTGCTAATTGCTATGTATTGCACTAAGTACTGCTATAACAAGCACCCAAATATCAAACCCATACATGTGAGTGCCTGTAGTCTCCATCCCTCCAATATCTTTAATAGGCATGAGTGCTTGTTGTCAATTCCACGTTCCTTTAAGAGGTCAAGTGCTGCCATAATTGTGCCACCTAAAATTTTGAACAAGAAAATTAACAAAAAGAGTGTAACAAAATCAGCCTCAGTCTTAAGAAAAACAATCACTTAAAAACATCATGCATACAAATCTAACAATTTTTGCTGCATTGCTACAAGGAAAATAGTTATATTACCTTCACTTTGAATGCAAAAATCAATGATTTACTTCACTTTGAATGAAATATGAAAGGAAATGCAATAAAACTTTATAGTTATATAGGATGGATATAACATAAGATTTCTAACAGTTAGATTAAGATTAGTACCTGTTGCCAACATTGGATCTACCACAAAAACTCGAGATCCTTCAAGAAATTTGTCAAGCAACCTACAACAGACATTAACATAAGTTACACACACACCCTAACATAAAATTAAAAACAACCCATAATGAGACCCAATTAGAACTTAAGCTTGCACCAAAGCAAAACAAAAAGATGAAATGGAGATGGACCAAAATAGGATGGTACAATTCAAAAATGGTTTTCTACTTCCCATTCTACCTCTTCCACAAATAACAAAGCAACAACCTAGTTTCAAATACTTTTTTATTTTTTTTATTTCTCAATAAAATTTTAATATTCCAAAAAATTAGTTATCGTTACTCCTAATTTTTGGAGTTATGGTTGACTTTATAGGTAGTAAGTTATAACCATAATCATGGTGAATCACTAATAATAAGTAGTGTAATTAAAATGGAAATTAAATATCAATTAATAAAACATCATGAATATTTTTTTTTTGTTGTCATTAAATTCCCTGTTGTTTGCAGATTCTTACCTTGATCGAAGGAGAAAACACATCTCTAACAATGACATGGGTTCTCTCTTTGCTATTGAATCATCCAAGCGTGCTAAAGGCAACACAACAAGAGTTGGACCTTCACATTGGAATAGGTGGGTTGAAGAATTAGACATTAAAAGTTTGAAATACCTAAAAGCATTGTCAAGGAAACTCTATGCTTGCACCCACTAGGTCCCATAACAAGGATCTGTGAGGGCATGGAAGATTGTTGCATTGCTGGGTATCATGTCCCAAAGGGTACGCATTTGATTGTCAACCTTTGGAAATTGCAACGAGATCCACGAGCTTGGGAAAAACCTTGGTGAGCTCCAACTAGAAAGGTTTTTGACAACTCACGTTGATTTTGGGTCAGCAAAGGGCGGTAAGGGGCAAGGTAGGGTAAGGGGTGGCAAGGGGGCAAGGCAAGGCCAGGGGCGGTAAGGGGCAGGGGATGAGCCTAGGGCGAGAAAGATTGAAAATTTAAGGAAGGATTTGGGGAAAACATTGGGCATGAAGGCCTGGTTGTATAGTATTTGATATGGGCTTCTTATTAGATAGTTATAGTTTCAATACCTTTCAAGGGGAACTATTGGTAAAGTTGGTAGAGTTTTGGAATTTTTATTTTCAATGTTGGAGTTCGAGTCTTACTATAATCAAATATATTATTATTATTATTTAATGAACCATTAGTATTAATATACTTATTATAATATAAAATAACATTTATAGGAAAACATAATATATTATATATTAATTAATATTATCAAATATATAATACTATGTTGTTGTTTATATAATATATAATGTTTATTAGTTATTAAATAAATATATTATTTGTTAAATACAAATTACTTAAATATCAATATATATATAAGTTATATATTTATATTATACAGTATATCAAATTCAAATATGTTATAATTTTATATGTTACAAAATTTGTATATATAATAATAACTACTAAACTCTTTCTTTTTTTTTCTCTCTCTCTCTCTATATATATATTATAAACAAAGGTAATAACTGATAAATTCATTAAGCGCGTATAATCATGTAAGTAAAACTTATTTTAAGTTATAGAAATGCTTATATATAAATTAAATATATGTATATTACTATTATATTTATATATATATAATATGTATATATATAGTTATTATACTTAATACATGTTTAATATATATATAGTTCGTATAAATCATATAAGTAAAACTTATTATAAGTTATAGTAATACTTATGTAAAAATTAAATATATATAATATATTTATACAAATATATATATTTATAACATTTTATATTACGAAACATTATTAAGGTGTAATAAACTAATATTGTAACACCCCGTACCTTTGTTGGACATAAATATGATTTTATTGATCAAATAAATGATTATTTGATGCAAATTGGTGTGATAAAGGATAATTCAGAAGTAAACCGAGACATAATAGTGTGTTTCGGAACCAAAGAAGACAATTAAAAATTTTAGAATAAAATTATATTTTATTTAATAAAATAATATTAAAATATTAATATTATATAATGTTGAAAATTAGTCATGAAAAAGAAAATATGACTAATTTAAGTGGGGGAGAAGAAATAAAGATTTAATTTGAAGGAAAACGACGAGAAATGTGAGACGTGATTTTTATCGAGTACACGCGTTAAAGTAAATATTTAAATATTATGGTTACACTGCATTAGAATGTGATCTCAATATTTTGATATATATATATATGTGTGTGTGTGTGTGTTAAGGAAGAAAAAATAGAAAGAAATTGAAATTTAATAAGTGTGGATAGGAATTTTAAATATTAGACTTAATTTTTGGAGAGAAAAGTGTTGAAGAACTCAGAAACTTTCTTGTACATGTTTTAGTATTTTGACTATATCTCAAGTTACAAAACTCCGATTGCTAAAATTCTTAGATCATTGGAAAGCTAAGAGACAGAGCTACAACTTTGATGAAGATCACTTCACCTAGTTCGGTCTCTACAATAGAGAAAATTACATTAGAAAGTGGTTGGATGTGATATGTTGGGAATGAAAATTGTAAGGATTGATAATTAAATTTTTGGGTCTCTTATTACATTTTTAAGCCTAATTAAGTCTTAGGTTAATTAAATCTTAAATGAATATTTAGAAAGTAAAATAGATAATAAAATAATGAAATTTGAGTGTTGAAAAGTCAAAGGAAACAAAAGACAAAATAACAAAAGAAAATGAAATGAAATGAAAGTGAAAATTAAATGAAATGGAAATGAAATGAAGAGAAATGAGGGCTGGAAGTGGGGGCCGACCATGTGAGGGGGAAAGGCAAAGAAAAGTCAAGGAGAAAAGAGTAAGGTCGGCTAGAAAAGAAAGAAATGAAAGAACAAGAAGACAAAAGAAATAAAGAGATAAGAAGATGAAAGAATAGTCTAGAAGAAGAAAGAGAAATAAAGTAAGAAAAGGGAAAAGGAAAGAACAAAGAAGAGAGGAAAGAAGAAAGGTAAGGCTCGGCTGAAGAGAGAGCCAAAAATCGTGAGAAAGAGAGAAGAGAAAAATTGAGTCATGGAGAGGAAGAAAAGGGGAGGAAAAAGTCGAAGAAAATAAGCAAGAAAAACCATGAAAGGGGGAGGAAAAAAGATCGAAAATTTTGAATTTTCTTGGAGTGGCTTTGTTGCAATTTTGAGGTAAGAAAAGTTGGTTTTATTTAAGCTTTAATTGCTAGAAATTTTGAAGGTTTATGGTTGCAATTTTGAAGATTCTTGGCTATTGAAAATTGGGCAGAATTGGAGCTAAAAAATTAGTTGATTTTGGTGGCTTGAAGGTGTTGTTTGATGGATGATTTTGTGCAGAAAATTTGAGCTAGAAATTTGTGATTTTTGGGGGCTGCAAAGTGCAGATTTAGTTGCTGAAAATTGGAGGAGATGGAGGTGGATTGTGAGTGGAAAAAAAGGAGGAAAAATGAAGGAGAAATGAGGAGGAATAGAGGGGCTGCCACCACCGACGGTGGTGGAGAGGACGGATTACCACCGGCAGAGGATGGACTGCCATGGTGGTGAGAAGAAGCCATGGGCTGGAGGAGAAAGAAAGAAGAAGAAAAAAAAGAGAAAAGAAAAAGAAAAAGAAAAGAAAAGAAAAAGAAAGGAAAAAAAATGGATGCATGAAGAAATTAAAATTTGGGTAAGGTCCAATGGCAAAATAAAAATGGGCAAGGCCCAATAAGAGAAATAAAATTGGGCTTAGCTTAATGAGAAAATAAATTGGAGAAGCCCATGGAGAGGGAGGCCCAAAAAGGAAATAAGAAAATGAAAAAGGCTAAATGGCACGTTTATCGAGGAGGCAAGCCGAGTGAAATAGGCGACTGAGAAATAAAAATAATTATACGCGTATAAAAATAGCGATGAAATATCTCGCTATTTAAAGATAGAGATCAATTTAACGCGTATTTATTGACGTGCTCAGTTAATTTTGGATAGGTGGTGAGTCATTTGGTACGGGTAGGAGACTGCACCCGTGGACTGAGAACAAGAGTATCTCTACTCTTAATACAGTGAGTGGACAATTTATCGTCTTAATTATCTAGAGTAGATTTTATTAAATTTAATGATTTTATGAAAAATTATTGTATTGGGTGAATTATTGATTTTACGAGAAAAGTGTGAAATTTATAAAATAAATTAGATTTACTAAATAAAATTAAATTTTTATAAATTGATCTAAAAAATGGAACGATTGTTTTGAAATTAGAATAATTGGAGATAGTTTGATTGTGTTATAAATTGTGTTTTAAATTATATGGATTATAGCATTATATGAGCATGAATGGCTAGGCTTGTTTATACCAAACTTATATATACTGTGTTTTCAGCCTTAATAGGCTAGACTGTGATAAATTGTCATATCATGCTAATTAAGATTTTATAAATGAGGTGGTAGATAAAATAATCACTGCAGTGACACCAGTTTTGTGGGCTAGCCTAAGAGAGGGGGCACAGAATTAGACTTATCTTACCTTTATTGGAGAACCATCTGTGGGGGGGTTTCTCTGGAGGTAAAGTTTGATTGCACTTCACATGGATCACAGCGTGAGAGTGAGACTCAGCCAACGCCAAGGTATGGCTAGATATTATTTTCAGATATAAAAATATATTCATGTGTATATGACACTGAATAGCCTTGACGGTCTCGGTCAGATGCTTCGGCCTGAGCATCCCCGAGAATGATTTTGACATAAGTTAAGTTAAGTTTTTAAAAAATACATAAGTCATATTAAATATTAATTTAATCGAGTGAAATAATTCTATTTTGCTCGATAAAATATTTTATTTGTCTCTACTCAATTGAAATGAGTTGAGATAAGACGAATGGTAGTACAAAGAAAGCAAATTTGAAATTTTGTCTCCTTTTACTCGGCTTTAGATAATTTAGCTGTTATTTGTTTACTCACTAAGATTTCATAATCTCACCACTCTTCCTATCAATTTTTCAGGCTCTAGACATTTGGAGTTATGACCATAGAGATCAAAGGTTTACCTTCTAGCACACTATCCCGAGTCGCTCCGTTGGTCTGTTAGAGGTCAAGTCGTAGTGCTGTATTTATTAATTTATAAACCTATTTTAAAATTTTATATTTTCGTGTATATGTTTGTGAACAAACAATAAGGAAAAAGTTAGTACTGATTTTTTTTATATATATTTATGATTTAAATCAGTACAAGAAAGTAATAATTTTATATGAAGAGTGAAAAAGACGAATTAATGAGTAATTCGAGAAAGGCTTGTTCGGAACTTGACGGGATCTCCCGGAGGTCTCGAACGTCGGTAGCGACCGGAGAGAGTGGTCATTACAAATATCTTTTAAGTATATTATTTAATTAAGTTTACTAACAATTCTTCTTATTTTATATTAACTAATATTAGTATGCATTAAGTATTATTATTTTTGTATACCTTATATGATTATATATTTATATAGTACTCTTCAATTCAATTATTAAAATTATAATATGAAACTAATCATAAAGAATGGCGTACTCAAAGGAATATTAGAATTATTTTATATGAATATAATTAAGGTAAAATATAATGTTATATTACTTTATTATATATATATATATTAATGATACAAATTATATGTTATAATATTATATATATATATATATATATATTACAAACTTTGCATAACTAATAACTAATTGTAAATAATATGTTATAAAAACTAGGTAATAATTTCTAATAAATCTATTAAATGTAATCATATAAATAAAATTTATTATAAGCTAACATATAAAGCATAGGAGAAATAATTATAACCTATTAATAGATATGTAGGATATTTAATATCTCATATATATATATATATTAACTTATAAAGTTATATCATTTAAAATAGATAATAGTTAACTTCATATTAATACATGTTTATATATAATTAGATATATATATATATATATATAATTTGTATACATATAATAAACTAATATATTTTAAATGTATTATAGTAATTATAAGTTTACTATATATATCAATTTTTTTAATTTATATTAACTAATATTAGTATGTACTTAAACTATTATTAGTTTTTATTTAATATATTATTTGATTTTATCATCTATTTTTATAAAATTAAAAAATTTATTATGCTATTTTTATAAACTTTTTAATTTTATAACATTAATGAATTTGGAACAATTTATTTATAATTTATGATTCAATAAAGTTTTCAAAATATTTTAAAAAATAATAACCAAAGGAAAACATATTTAAAATCTTAATATTATAAAACTCAGTATTTCTGTATTAATTTTATTAATGTATTTCCTATAAAGGATTAATAAAATTTTAGAAAAAAATTAAAATATTTTAAATAAAAAAATTTAAAAATAGTAGTACCGATGGAATTTTTCAACAAAAAACATACTTAAACTTTTAAATATTATAAACTTCAATATGTATATATTTGCTTTTATGAATATCTATTTTTTTATAAAAGATTAATAAAATTTATAAAAAGTTTAAAATATTTTAAGAAAAAAATTAAAATAATACTATTACCAACATAATTTTTCAACGGAATATTCTGTTAGAAAATTTTCATTGGTAATAACTTTTTCCAATGGAAAATTCTGTTAGAAATTTTAGCGGGTTTTAAAATTTTTTGGGTCCTTAAACTTTCTCACGAATTCCCAACAGAAATCTGTTGGAAATTCAATCGGAAAAGGTGGTAGGTGAAATTTTTTTGGACACTAAAAATTTTTCTAACGGATTTCCAATGAAAAAATTCCGTTAGAAGATTTCCATTGAAAATTCGTCAAAAAATTAATAATAATTTTTATTAGAATTTCGTTGGAAATCCATTAAAAATTTCTAATAAAATTTTTTTTGTAAGAAAAAAACTATTTTCTTGTGATAAGCCAAAATCACTAGAATATCTTAAGAATGAAATTGACATGTGAATCTTACAACTTGTTGTGGATTACTTTAACTGTTGTCCGTGTAATATAGTTGTTTTATGATTGTTTTCATTTTGTAAAATAACTTTTAAGAAAATAATAAATTAGTATCCAAAATTAAGTACTTACGGTATCCAAAATTAAGTACTTATGATTTCCAAAATGGTTGTTACAATGTTTATACCAACCATATTTATTATTGTTAATTTTGATTTGGGATGTTGTATATAGTAAGGTTTGTTATACATATTATCCATGGATACAAGGTAGTCGTTGCTTGATGGACAAGAGGCATCGGCATTTTAAGCCTAAAAAGTATGTAATTGATTTTTTAATCTTCACAAAAAAAAAATACTCAAAATTATTGTGATAAAATCATGGTGGTAAAACAAAATGTTAAAAAGAACATGGAACTCAAAAATAGAACCAACTAAAATGTAACAAATTTATAAAAAGAACATAAGTAAAACTTAAATAAAATTATATGTCTAATTTTATAATTACACAAAAATTTACGAGTCCTGAAAAGAGATATGTCAACTTTGTGGGTCCTCAAGGGAATATATTAAGCCTTAATTGTTAAATTTAATAAAAAAGTTTCTCCACTCCAAAAAAAAAAAAAAAAAAAAAAACAAAAGTATCTAATCGAAGAACACCAAGCAAAATCTCGAGGTGCCAACTCCAAAAGGTAAAGGAGAAGGACCAAAAATGGAGCAAAAACTGCTCAAAATCTTACAAAACTGCAAAACTATCGGACACCTAAATCAAACCCATCTTCAGTTTCTCATCCACGGATTACAAAATAATAGTTTCGTGTTACCCAAGCTTATCACTATCTCTTCTCATCTTGATTCTCTCGATTACACCCTCAAAGTATTCAAAAACTCACAAAACACAAATCTTATTTCTTACAATACGATGATCAAATGCTTCATAGGCAAATCCCATAAAGCTACCCTGCATCTTTACAACCAAATGAAAGCCTTGAAAATCACCCCAAATAGCTATACTTTCAGCTTTCTTTTGAGATGTTTTGAGTCATTTGAAGCTTTAAAGGATGGAATGATAATTCATGGTGATGTTTTGAAGATGGGCCTTGGTTCCAGTGTCTTTGTTCAAAATATCCTTTTGGATTTTTATGCCAAATGTGGCGGGAATTTGGGTTTTGCTTTGAGAGTGTTTGAAGAAATGCCTGATAGAGATGTCGTCTCGTGGAATTCGATGATTGGAGCGTACATGGCGCGTGGAGAGATTGAATCTGCAATTGGGTTGTTTGAGTTGATGCCGGAGAGAAATGCCGTCACGTGGAATTCTCTTCTTTCAGGTCTCTCCAAGGCTGGGAATATGAGTTTGGCTAGTTCAGTTTTTGAGAGAATGCCCGAAAGGAATGAGATTGCATGGAATTCCATGATTTCTGGATATTTAAAGATTGGTAATTTAGAGGCTGCAAGGTCAATTTTTGATCAAATGCCTCAGAAAACTGTGGTCTCATGGACAGCTTTGATATCAGGATACGTTACAATTGGTGATATTGAATCTGCCAGAAGTGTTTTTAATCAGATGCCTGTTAAGAATGTGGTTTCTTGGAATGCTATGATTGCAGGTTATGTTCATAGTCACATGTTTGATGAAGCTCTAAGTGTGTTTCACGAAATGTTAGTTGATGGCATGTACAAGCCTGATCAAACTACTTTGATCAGTGTGCTTTCGGCCTGTTCTCATTTGGGGTCACTCGAACATGGGAAGTGGATCGATTCCTATATTAAGATAAATAAACTTGACTTGTCTGTTCCTTTGGGCAATGCCTTGATAGACATGTTTGCTAAATGTGGAGATGTGGAAAATGCAAAAGCAGTTTTCAATAAGATGGCTAATAAATGTATAATTACTTGGACATCAATGGTTTCTGGATTAGCTGTTAACGGGCAGTGTAGAGAAGCTTTAGATCTTTTTGACAGAATGTGTTTAGAAAAAATAAAACCTGATGATGTCATTTTTGTCACTGTCCTCTCAGCTTGCACTCATGGTGGGTTGGTAGAGGAGGGTAAAAGGGTTTTTGATCAGATGGCTCTGCAGTTTGATATCAAACCACGAATTGAGCATTATGGATGCATGGTTGATCTTCTTGGTCGAGCAGGGAGGCTAGAGGAAGCTGTGAGTTTTATAGAAAGCATGCATTTGAAGCCAAATGATGTCATTTGGGCGAGCTTGCTAAACTCTTGCCAGATTCATGGAAAGGGGGACTTGTTGGAATCCATTACCAGAAAAATTCTGGATCAGCAGCCTTCAAATCCAGGATATTTAATGCTTCTCTCAAACTTGAGTGCATCAATGAGACGGTGGGCAGATTTTTCAAGCTTTCAGGTGGCAATGAGACAGCAGGGGATAGAAAAAGTTCCTGGTTGCAGTTCAATTCAAGTGGGAAACATAGTACATGAGTTTCTAGCCAAAGACACGAGGCATGAACAAAGAAAGGAGATGTATGGCATTTTGTACAGTTTGAATGGACACTTGAAAGCAGTATTTGACTCTCCAATGAGCTGTGAGAATTTCACAAATTTGATTACAGCATTTTGACCCTAGAAGATAGTTCACTGATGAGTGCTATTACAATTGCAGCATCTAATGTCTTGGATTCTACTAATAATTTGGGTTCTGTGGATATCTTTGTACAGCACTGATTAAGGCTTGATCAAGGGAGGAGAATGGTAGGGCTCAGAGCTTGTTTTGATAAAATTCTTTCTGAGTTTCTCCATGCTAACAAAATTGTATGCTGTTGTTGCCCAGAGTTTAGCCAATAGCAGAAGATTTGATTTGTTGTTCTTATGGATACATTTTTATTCTGTAGAGCTGTCTTTGACACTTGATTACTAATGTGAAGGATTTGTTGCAGTGCTTATATGTGAGGTTGCTCAGAAAGCACCTACTCCAAAAGACATTAAAAATCTGCTTCAAGCATCGAGGGAAAAAATAAGAAACAAAATTTGCTTGAAGCACAAAATTGCAGTAGCCTGTTTAGACCAATGACCAAGATATTGATAGAATAGGCAATGTTGTAGCCATTAATAAGGGAAGGATCTACGAGCAGTGATACAAAAAGGTCTCACAAGTCACAACAGTGTTCAACATCTTCTAGGACCTAGTAGAGTGTGTTGTGGCTATTCGCAAGGAACCTTTTAGAGAAATGTGTTAATGAAAGGTGGCAAGCAGTGTTAATCTTCAATGCTAGGGTATGTAATTAAGGAAACCCTTCAATTTGTTACCTTTCCACAGTTAATTTTCAGATGCTGTAATGTTTAGTTGACTCATTTTCATATGGATTCCAAACAAACACAACAAAGGAATCGAGCTTGATGTGATATATAAACCTCTGAACTTTTTTTTTCAGTTCTTTTAGATAGTTGGTTTCAAGCTCCCTGAAAGTGCATATTTTCGTCATGGTTTCGTTCTTTGAGGAATTTTCATCCAGCCACCCTTGGTTTCCTTTGCTGTACTTTGTCAATGGGACCTAAAATGGAAACATTGTCCTGCACTCCATAAGCTAGAGTTCCTGCTTTTTTCTCACTCCCATTAGGTCCTTGTACATATACCTTTTTTTTCTCGTGAAGTCTATCAAGCCTCTATTCCTTTCATCCATGTATTTTTGTACTCCTGTTGTGGTTTTTTGACGATACATTTCCCATCTTTCCCCTTTAGTTTTTAATGTTTCCATGGATGGCAGAATTAAAGTGCTTAATGGAACTGGTAGATTGTATCTACAGCAAGGACATTTCCATGGTTACTAATAACTGGAATTTCAATTGACAAATATGGTTTAAAATCCACATTTCCTCCGGAATGCCTTTACAAGCAGTGTTAATCCACTGCCATCCCGCGCCCCCCGCGCCCCCCACACCGCCTCCCCCCCCCACCCCCCCCCCCCCCCCCCCCCCCCCTTGGGTCGCATGTTGTATCAGTGTTAATGGAAAAAAACAATTGTTTTTAATTATAGAAGCTCTTTTAGCCATCAGGAATGCTAGAGAAGTTTTGGTGAAATAATAATCATAAGGACTTGGTGGTTGTCTAGGGCTTGCATTCAATTCGCAATGCACTGCAGAATCCTGTTGGCTCGAGCACATTCCTCATTTGATGATTTCATGGTCCTTGGCTTGTATTCTAGGGCCTAGCGAATAATGTTCTGTCTCTAATTTATATGGGAAATGACCTCTTGCTGTTATAGTATGATATATAAAAACTAACAAAACTCTTAGGAAGTGAGGAAATCCTGTTGCGCTCTAGGTTTATATAATTTTATAAGGGATCACACAAAGGTTCTCATGGTCTGGTGGCGTGTACAGCGGGGGTGTGCTTGAGTCATTTGAATTGGACATTTCAACTTGTACTGTTAAAGGCTTTATCTCTTTGGCGTACTCTGTTAAATTAAGAAACATGTCGCCCACTATTTCTTATCTTCCCTGCGTCCAGATGTAGCTAGGTATAATTCTAATTCAGCCACAAACAACTATATGCATGGAACAGAGTATGGATGTACTAACACACACAATAAATGGTAATTTAACCCCCAACTGTTTCCAGGATGAGTGCCCTCAACAGATCAAGTGCGCTGGAGAAGGACTTGGTTCTCAGTCTTTGCATAGGGTCTAATAGAAGGTGACATGCATGGGCCACTGCTTTCAAAAAGGAAAAATATGTGGAATAGTTGAAATTTTAGACAAAATTACATTTGTCCTCTTGTGCTTACTTGTTAGATTGTAACTCCTCAACAGGGAAAGGCCAAGAAAAAGAGCAAGGGGGCTTTCTTTAACAGATAGTTATAGCATTTCCTAAACGAAAATCGCAAACAAGGAAGTTGCATGTTGGTCAAATCAAGGACAACCTAACCTGAGGTTAGTGGAGTTTATATCAATCATGCTTTAGGAATATATCTAGTCAATGATCGACGTTCTGATAGGATACTGAAAAGCAAATACTATAATAGATGTGGTGTGATGTGATGTTCGTTCATTGAGTTACTTGTAACTGATGTTTCTTATCTCTGTTAACTTTCAAC
Organism: Theobroma grandiflorum; assembly: GCA_036013995.1. Lineage (NCBI taxonomy): Eukaryota > Viridiplantae > Streptophyta > Magnoliopsida > Malvales > Malvaceae > Theobroma > Theobroma grandiflorum. The sequence continues at coordinate 17,339,739 of CP142126.1, forward strand.
TAATTCTATTACCCAAATTTGGTTGCTGAATTTGTACATGTTCGTTCTGTCTTGAAAAGGATCTAATTTGGGTCTGCTACAAAGGCATGAATTCCATCAATTAGTGTTTGCTGTTTTGACCGTTCCTTTCTGTTGTCATTTTCATATGCAGGATTGTAAGATGAAGCGCAGAAGGTACCTTGTTTTGGTAAGTGCAGCGAACACTTGCATTGCTTTTTGTCCCATGGATAAAATATGTACATGACATGTGTCCTTAGGAATATACAAATCTGCCAAACTGATCAAACTTTCGGTGATAATGAAAGTGGCGATATAGAGGAGGCAAACGTTTTTGCAGGTAGAGGTTGCCATCTTGTCCCGATTTTTTGTTTCCCCGCTTTTGTTCTCTTCACTTCATCATTTCATATGGTATTGAATTGACATCTTTGGAGGTTCTAGAGTTCAAATGTGGGTTTTCTTTTCTTTTTCGTCTTCAAAAGTTTGGGTTACAAATGGCAGTTCACCATGTGTCAACTTCACGTTCTTATAGAATGTCTAAATCATTTTGATGCTAAAACACGGTGGGGATATGTTGACCAAATTTATATAGAACTCTCTGAAATGACATTCTGGAAACTAAGCCATTCACCATGCTCAACTTTCAATAAAGAGTTAAGAGTCGAAGCAATTTCTGAAAATTTTGCTCTGTCAATGGAAGAAAACAGAAAGAAATTGTTTAAGCTATCTTGGCTGGTCAAATAAGGCACTTCAGATAAAGTTGATGTACCAGAAAGTGCAGAATTTGAGAGAATAGGCCATCGTTCTATAAATTCTAATCACCATTTCTATCTTTTCTTGTTCCCGCGATAAATTTCCCGGGGAATGGTGGGTTAATTTTTTTTAAATACTTTCCATGGACATTGTGCAGAAATGGGCAAACTCATCAGTCTTTCATTTTACATTATACCAATTGTTATGGGAAGCCTTTCTTCCTTCTAAATCTTGCAGCATTAAGGAAAGCAATCACGAAAATTGTGACCAAAAGGAAGAAGAAAGAAATGAGTCATAAAGACCGAACAAAGAAACAAAACTCTAGATCATTCAGGTAAATAATCAGTTGATGAACTTCATCCACGATTCTTGAAAGTTAGGAGCAGGGGCGGAGCTAGCCAATTTTTATTGGAGAGGCCAAAGATGAAAAAAATAGAAGTTAAAATATTTTAAAACTAATATGTTGAATTTAACTAACGATAAAAAAATTCACAATAGATAATAATTTTATATAATATGTAAATAATAAAATAAAAAAAAATTATAATAGTTATTTAAGAAAGTTTTGCTCGACGATGTTTCAAATTCATTAATTATTGACTCAATATTGAAAAGACTAGCAATGTCTTTCTCAATATAAACAACTAAATTATCTACAAAAAACTCACCATCCATTTTGTTTTGAAGTTTTGTTTTCACAATTTTCATTGCTGAAAAGGCTCTCTCTGTAGTTGCTGTAGAAACCAAAAGAGTCAAAATAAGACGAATTAATCTACCAATCAAGTGGTAATTCTTTGACTTTTCTGTTTCTGCTAATCTCTGGCATAATTCAGAAAGTGTCTTAATATCTTTAAAACTTTGATGATGAGGTATATCGAGCTCGTAATGCCTCAATTGATAAGAAATTCTCATATCATTGGTCGTAATCATGGGTCAGGTTTTATATGAAAAGAATTAATTTTTTCAGGATTAAGTCTTGGACGTTTCGATTCACATTATTGTTGTTCATTAGTTGAAGTATTAAAGTTTGGTGGCTCAAGTGTAGGAAAATCATTTGAGCGATCTACTTCTTTTTTTAAAAAAAATTGTCAATTGTTTTCAACTTATTCACATCTCAATCAAATATGAAAAAAAAAATAATGTAGTCAACATTCAATATTCTTATTTATTTATATTTAAAATTAAAAAATAAAATATAAAACTATAATAAATAAAATATAAATAATTAAATACGAAATACAAGATTTCACATAATAGTTAAATAATATAAATAAAAAGAAGAAAGTAAAAGAAAACTTTATTTTATTTTAATTTTATACAATGGTGGTGAGTGATCTCTGTATTTTTTTATCCAAACTTATAAGCTCATAAATCTCTTTTAAAGAATAAGGTGTGTTTCAATGATGAGCTACAAAAAAAGAGAAACAAAAATAAAAAGAGGTAAAAGAGAAAAGAAAAAGAAAAAGAGAAAGAGGTGTGGAGAAACTTAAATTAGGATAAAGTTAAGTAGGTTTGTGAAGTTGTTTGATTTTTTTTATATTAATTATTAAATAAAAAATTTATTTTGAGTGTGTCATTAAAATTTTTTTTTCTTTAAAAAAAATTTTTCAAAAATTTTGGGAGGGCCACGGCCCCCCATTCTTAGCTTACCCTCCGCCCCTGGTTAGGAGTGCACCAGACATAAAGGGATTAGTGGCTTGAAAACCTAAGAGCCTGTTTGGCCTGGTTTTTTTCTAGCTTAAAAGCTATTATGAAGCTCTTATGAAAAATAATAGCTTTTAAAATTAAGCTAAAGTTGTTTGGTAAATTTTTTTTATAAGTTTTTTTATATAAATTATAATTTTGGTTAAAATTATCTTAGAGGATATTTTTTTTAAAAAAAAGGATAATATTGTAATCATTTTTAATAGATAAGGAGATTTTTGAAATAAAAATAAAAAATTTTCTTATATTTTTAAAAGAAGAGAAGAAAAAGCTCCTCACAAGAGCTTTTTTTGAAGTTCTTTTTTTTTAAATTTTACTCTTTAAAAAAAAGTTACTTTTTTTTAAGAGCTTTTCAAAATTTATGTTTGGCCTGACTTTTGCTTTTAAGAGATAGATAAGCTGAAAAAAAACTAGGCCAAACATACACTAAGAATTGATTTAACTACTTCTGAAAGTTCTCCTGACCTTTTATGTTGCTTTAAATTGTAACAACCTTTTCTAATTAGTGAGTGATTCTCTTTATAACAACAAGAAGGAGAAAAGAGAAGGCAAAGATTTAATGATTCCCCAGCTGCTGCAACCCTTTCTTTTTCTAAGTGAAAATTGCTTCTATCATTAACAATAATACATTATTTGAAAACAAAGGTTACCATCCTACCCCTCTGCTATTTTCTAGGGCCATGTGGAATAATGATCCCCTGTCCTGATCAAATGAGAACTACTATAAGATTACCATTTTGAGTCTTTGAAGCTTTGACCATAGTTTAACGACCCAAAATTTCAATACAATAAAAAAAAAGAAAAAAAAGAAGAGCAAAGCAAAACCTTCCATGCACTGCAATGGAGAACTTAAATCACTGGTCATCCAATTTTAACTCTTCATTTGTTAATTACTAATTATCATGGATATTTTTATTTGTTTTTTTCTTCTTTGGTCGATGGAGGACCTTCCCCAATGATTCACAAAGGAAGGTAGCAAATTAAAGCATCTAACTTACGTGATTCAGTTGAATACTACCCAGATCATGCTTTGATAACCTCCCAATATTTTGCATTGAAACTTCAGGCAGTTACATTCCAGAAGATGGTACTCAGCATAATTAGGTGGCAATAGTTTTTTCCAACTCAGCGAAGTTAGCATGAAACCAACGCAACTGTCACTGCCTGATCGTTCCGGTCACCTCTATTCTAAGTGAAATAACAGCCATATATGTTATCATCAGATCTCCTTGTCGATTCTCTGATACATGTCAGTTCTAAATTTCAAAATACAGCAGCAAGTGCCATTAATATAAGCATATCAGGTTCTATGAACTTTCTATACAAATTGCTTCTGTGAGCGTTGATGTAATTTATTTTGCCATAAAAGAAGAGAAGAAACGTGCCGATTGGGCTTTGTATTTCAAGTATGAACCGATTATATATTAATGCAGACTTACCCTGGTTCACGGGGTACTAACAGACAACCAAATGAAATAAATAAAAGAAAAGAAAAAGCTCATTAATACTACGTCCACTACTTGGATTTCTACTCCATGAATAAGTAGAATAATTGGGATGCTCCTAGCCATGAATTTCACACTGTCCCTGTCCACTATTAGAATTATAAATGCATAGAGTTCTCGATTTCCTTGTGTGGCTAAACCTTTGCTTAGATTCTCCAAGACATGAAAATTTGCGTGTGGCAGTCTTTCAACCATCAGGCACTTTGGAAAGAGTCCCTCCTTGAAGGGCAATGTAGCCTACAATACAAGCAACCAATTATAATACCATAATCAATTGTGATGGGTCTTAATCTGATCCAGGCTTGATTTTGAGCTAGAATGGTCCCCCTCATGAAATTCGTAGGGTCTTTTCTTTCATATTTTATTATATTCTCTGTGGCCAGCTAGTTTTCTTCTGCCCGTGATCTACATGAATTCATGATACAGGTTTCATTATGTATGAAAGCTGACAAAACAGTGACAGTTTTCTACTCCAATAAACAAATCCAAAATCACATTTCTTCAGTTTTTAAATAGTTTCCCGTTTCTGGTTTTCATTCAAAGAAAAGAATAACATATGAATAGAAAATAACATTCATGTCCTGCTCATTTATAAGTCACATTGGCCTGAGGTTGATACTTGGTATATATCTGGTTAAATCATTAGCGGAGGCATCTGGTTGCTGGAACATGAACCCAACCCAGAGAGGGGGGGTGGGGCGCTACCAATTTTACATTTTTTATAATTTAGTTTTATATTTTTGAAATTTTATAATTTTGTACTTATAAAATTTTTAAAGTTTTTTAATATATTTTTATTTTTTGAAAGTTTTTAATTTTGTCTCAACAATAATTTTTTATTTGGTGAGATCAATGGTCACAACAATTATTTCAATAATTAATTTTAATAAGATTAATATAAAACTTATTGCAATAGAATTATTCTCAAACCTCACTTCTCCAAAACTTTACAATCACCACCTCTTGTTCTCTTTTTTTTTTACCAAATACTATAGAAATAAAAAAAATTATTTTTTTATACTTTTGTACTTGCCAACATTCTCTGTGTAGAAAACCTCTAGTTAATAATTCAATTTTTATGTCATAATAATTGATAAGTTTGGTTTATTTATTTATTTTATTTTTAATATTTTCAACTTTAATTTTTTTAATTTAATAATTGTTATTTGTAATTTTGATTTAAGATTGACCTTTTTAGCCATTTTTTGTTAAAAGTAATAAAATAAGGATTTGATTAAGCACCTAAAGTTAGTTATTATTTATTTATTTTGGGATTGCTTGATTGCTTTCCTACAAATTCTTTGTGTTTTTTTTTGTTTAGATTCTTGTGAAATATTGAGTTTTTTTATTTGGGATTGCTTTTTCATTGAATTGTTTATTGATATTGTATTTAAATTTATATTAATTTTAGAGAATTACTTCCCCATTGAATTGTTATTGATAGCCTTAATATTTTTTAGGAGATTATTTTCCCTTTAGATTTTTATTATTATATTTATTAATTTTTGTTTATTGTTAAGTTTATCTAGAAATTGAGATTATTATCATTTTTATATTATTTATGATTATACTAGTTAATTCTTTTAAATAAATTATTAAGATTAATTCTTTTGAATAATTTTAGAATTTATATATATAATTTTCATATGAATTTTTTTCATTTAAGTTACTTTACATTTTTGTTAAATATTGAACTTCTAATATGAATATTTTATAGATATTATCTTTAACTTTTTGTCCTCTCAAATACAAAATTTTAACTCCGCCGCTGACCCAACCATTTTGGTTTCACCTTGTATGAACCACTTTCGCATTGCAAGGTGGACAAAAATGAAACTTTAATCATTGAGATCAACACAAGCAGGTATACTTATAAATTTGGAAAAGCCGACAAGGCACTGTTGCGCTGGCTTAAATATACGCTGTTGATGGTTCTTAGCACTTTTTTTTGATCCCCATGCCATATTATGCCAAAAGAATTTGGCTACGATTCTAATAATGATCATAAAATTGTAAGATTATAAACAAACATAAATATACTAGTGATTTATCACTATCTCTCTGTATTTTTCTTTGCAGAAATAGCTTTTCTATTTTGTACTTTTGCCTGGGTAGTTGGATCTCTGAGAATTGCTCAAGGTTGGGTTGACCGACCCTAAGGCAAGAGAAGCAAAATTTTGCACTCAACCACACTCTAGCTCCGCTAGGCAGTTTGTACTTCCTCGCTGCCCTGTGCCCACTAGTGTTGGGTCTACGTCCTAAAAAAATGGTAAGTTGAAGAGTGACTTGGTCATGAATCGACAATCATAGTTGGGCAAGCGAAATATTACAAGACATTGATTGCAAACCGATTTCATGGGACCCGCCCTTCACAACCTCATGTTTTTGCAACAAATGGAAGATGCTTCTAGGCTTTGGGACACCCTATGATGCACCACCTCCACGTCCCTATTGAAATGTTACTTTTTCTGCTCCTTGATTTTGTATACTTGATGGCATTTTAACATCTGAAACTACTGTTTGCATGGTAGAGATATAGAGCTGAGTTCGACACCTGATGGGAATTCATTTGCACAACTACACTCAAACTTATACTTTCAAGCAGACCAAAAAAATAGCAGTACTAATTGCAATTCGTGGCTAAGGTCATTTGATTTAGAATAAGAAATTAACAAGAAAGTGGAAGGTGACAATTCTTAGCTTTCAAAAGCGTGTGAAAATTATGGTGTGGATTCACCTTTTTCCATGGAGGTAATTATGTTCGTGCTTACTACCAGCCATGCATGTATTGGTCATGGTTTTGTCTCGATCAATCCGACTTTTATGATGACATGAATGACACGAACAGGCTAACTAGGAAAGATTCACATTAATGCTTTCTTGAATAGACAATGATTTTAATCTACTAATACATTTTTTACATATAGGGCTACCAATCTGTCGGATTTTGGATTTAGTATCGACAAGATTGCGAAGTGACACTGGTAGGGTGAAGTGCAAAGAACCTTTTTTATTGATATTACCAGCACATTGCATCACTGTCTATATATATCGATATATATATATATATATATATTTCTTTGTATTCTACATTCAATAGTAAATTAAACAGGGCAACATTGTCTTGCGTACAAGCTAGTTCAAATGGTGCAATAGCCAAGTCAAGCTGTTTGGAAGTGGCTTGTGTTCGGGTTATTGGTATTGAACTTTGCCCTTGGTTTGAAGTTCAAGAAGCCAACTAAATGTGGTATGGAGAACGGCCAAGTTTAGGCCATTGTATGAAACTTTTTTTCCTAAACAAGATGTAAAAAGGGTGCTTGTGATAGGGAGAGGAAGCGTTGCAAACAAGTAAAGGGTGCATTGGAGGTGACGGAGAGGAGGATTGGAGCAATTCTTGAAGTACTGAGTGCTATGGCATGTGGAAGACAATAAAAAGAGAATTATGGAATAAAAGAGAATTAAAGGAGGAATTTACAGAGAGAGGCTCTAGAGGGAAATGTGTTAGCTCAAGGCGGAAGAGCTCCCAAATGAATTGTGAAGGTTCTATACATAGTGTCTGAAGTAGCAACTACTCAAGAGGGCTTTAATGTATGTAATGAATAATATTATTAAGAAGAGCTTTAATGTTAAATAACCATTACCAAGAGTTAATATCGAGTAACGATTAGAAACTTATTATGTGACCATTGAAGTAATTAGATGTAATAAGATTTGATTTTAAGTAAAAGGTAATACAAAAGAAGTATACGTGAGAAGTTATATGAGAACAAGTTAAAAGAAAAAAATGTACGTGAACAGGTATAAAAGAAAAAGGTGTATGTGAATAGGTACACGAGAATAAGGTAAGAAGAAGAAACGCTCGTACTTCAAGAAAATGTTAAGGGAAAGACTTTTTAACTATCTCTATATTTAAGCCATCAAGTCAAACTTTTCAAAACATCCCAAAATGAAAATAACTCTTGAACTCTGTCACTTATTTCGAGTTGCTTTCATTGCTACTCATGTGAAGTGCTTATTTTGTATGAAGTAGGTGTTCCGCATGAAGTAGTACTTATTTTAGTTGTTCTGTATGAAATAGTTTTTCACTTGCTTTTGTTGTTCTGTGTGAAATAGTGCTTCACTTGCTTTGGTGGTTTTGTGTAACGTAGTACTTCACTTGTTCTCATTATTCTTTATATAGCACCATGTTGTAAAACAATTCTTTAAGAGAATAAGTAGTAACTAAAATCTACTATCTACATTTTGCCCCTTACATAAGAATTTTTTTAAAAAAATAATTTTTATATATTAATTTAGGGAAAAGGTTTATTTTGTACTATAACTCATTGTACTGTAACACCTTAGGCAACATACAGTAACACTTTAACTAGTAATGCCTTAGGTAGTAACATGTTATTGTCTTGTATAAAATGTAATGTCAATATTTTGTGTAATATTTGTTTGATTATGTAATAATATATTTTTCATATAAAATAAGATTTTCAATATACAAATCATAAAAAGAAAGGTAATCTTTTTCATAAAAACTTTGATTATATGTGGCCTATAAATATGAGGTTACTATGAATAATTTTCGTCATTCTGATTCAAAGTAAAACGAAATTCCAAGCAAAACATTATTCAGAGCAAGAGCAAGGTTGATTCATCGAATCTTTTTTTTTTTAGCAAGTAAGTTTTTCTTTTTTCTCATTGTAGTTTCTTACTTGTATTTTATTTTATTTTCAAAAAATTGTATTTTTCTTGCTTGTTGCCCCCTACATGAAAATTTTTTAAATTAAAATATGAGAAAGAAATTTTTCATGTATGAGTTGAGGCTTTTTTTTTTTATTGAAAGAGATTTCTATATATATATATATATATGTTTAAATAGATAAATAAATTGTTTGATTTTAGAAGACACAGCAAAAAGAAAGAAGAAGAAAAAAAATAATTATATATAATTGTTTGATTGCAAGGTATGTCTCATGAAAATTGATTATAAGCTATTTGAAAAAAAAAACAACCACCAATGCCCTAAGTGCATGTTGAATGTTGATAGACTAGTTAAAAAAATGTTCTGAAATTATTTATGCCTTCATGAATCTGACTTTAGACTAACAAATAAAAGAACAAAAAATACTTGATCCAATAATGCAAAGCAAGGAAACTTTAAGATTGCCTCTTGGAATAGTGTACTGACATGCTTGAGGTAAGAAATAGTGGATTTTGCTAAATGTATTATAGGATTGTTGCTTTAGATTTCGGGTAAAGGGTGGCAGCTTACACGTAGAAAAACATTAGTTGGCTAGAAATTCTAGATTTGGAATCTGTGCGGAGGAATTTTGTTTTTGTTTTGAAGTTTTTTTTTTTTTTATTTTGAAGCTCATGGCACATAGTTTTGAAGCTCATGGCATATTTGCTCTTGAGCTCGCAACATATAATAATAATAATAATAATAATAATAATAATAATAATAATAATAATAATAAGAAAGTTGTAAGTATGCAATATACATATAAAAATATATATTATTTTGTTACTTATTTATTTTATATAATAATAATAATACAATCGTTAAATTTTGATAAGTTTTGTTGTTTTATTTTATTGTTGTGTTTTCATGCTTTAACAAATAAATGAAAAATTATTGCATATGTATACTTATCTCTTTTTCCATGATCATGTTTGTAGGCTTCTTTTTCCATCTTCTTTTATGCCTAAGATGTGCTTCTTTCCAAAGATATTATGGTGAGCTTAGAAGGGCTGTAACAAGGAAAAAGACCATTGCATATAAAAAGAAGAATAATGATTTCGAAGTAATTCCTCCCAAGAAAATTAGAGTAGGAAAGAGTGATGACGTTTCTCTTGTTCTTAAAAATTGGAAAGATGAAATTATTAGAGAAAAAGGAAAAAATTGTTTTTAGGAAAAAGTTCGTGCTAGACAAGTTGCCGAACATCCCTTTGAGCCTGTTGGATAAAATTGGAATCATCTATGCTCAGAAACACCTCCTCATAAAAGAAATGGTATTCCAAGACTATCCATTCTGAAGTTTAGGTTTGAGCATAGTGAGTTTTCACTTTCTACTACTAAGCTAGACTCCAATTCTCAATTTGTTCATGGCAGGATGAGTGGATAAATAAGGTGTTTGTAACACCTGACTCTAAATTATCTGTGACAGGTCATTCACATACTTTGGACAGCATGTTTGTATATTGAATTGCCCCGTGAAACAAGTTAAATGACAATATTGCCCCTAATAGTATGGTTAAGTTAAATAAGTCTCGAATCAGTTTAAACAGAGAATTGAGGATGAATTTGAGAAAACTAAAACCCATGGAGTGATTTAAAACAGTGATTCAGAGTTTGAGGTTCAGTTTGGAGTAATCGGGAAAATTGACCGATTAGGGACAAAACGGTCATTTTTCAATTTTAGGACAAAATGGAGAATTGTAATAAAGATTTCAATTTTTAATGACCAAGAATGATTATATGAAATATAATATGATTTTTGGAACATAAAATGAAGTTTAGCAGTGAAAAAGTGTAATTCTCGGTATTTTGGGACACAAGGGCAAAATAGTAATTTTACCACTAAAGGTCAAAACGGGAATTTTTAAAGAGGATTTTGGCCCCATTTGATGTATATTGATTATTTAGACTAATTAAAACATAATTTGAGGTTGAAAAGTGGAAAGGAAATGCAATTCTGATACATTTTGAGAATAAGGGCAAAAAGGTAATTTTACCATCGAAAGGTCAAATTTAATTTTTCGAGATAATTTAGATCAAATTTAACAAATTGGAGTGTGGTATGAGTTGGAGGACTGAAAAATATGCCTTGTGGTAATTTTTCAAATTTTTGGGGTAAAAATGTAATTTTACACTTTTTCGGGGGTAAAAGTGTAATTTCACAAAATTACATATAAAAATCATTGAAATTTCTTCTAGAAGCTCCTGGAAAATCAGAGGATAAGAGCTGCAATTTTGGGCTGAAAAGAAATTCAAAAAGAAAATAAGTAAATAATAAAATAATGAAAAAAGGTAATTACCATATGTTAAATTAAATATTTAATCATTTAACTTATAAAAAGTCAAAATTCAGCCTACTTCTTCTCCAAACCGTGTAAGTGAGGGGAAAAGCTGAAAACTTGAAACCCTAGCTGAAAATTCAAAGAACAAGTGAGAGAAATCAAGGAAGTTAGCTTGAAAAAGGTAAAATCACTTGATTTTCTTTGATTTTCTCATTACCCATGCATTTTATTTCAATTTTCATGCAAAATTAAAAAGTGGGTATGAACACCCATGCTGGTTGAATCTTGATGAGAGGATTTGGGGTGTGATTTGGTTGAATTTTAGCTTGATTAAATGTTTGTAGGAAGTTTGGTTAAGTGTAGAAGTGAAAACTAGCAAAAATAAGCAAGAAAAATTGAATTTTTCATATTGCACCAAGCTTGACCGAATTTTTAGAGAGAGAAATGCTGCTGATTTTGAGTTTATTTTGAGGTGTGATGATGAATAATGGTGAATTATAAGCCTAGGAAAATTATGGGAATTTTTCGAGTAAAAATCAAAATTTTTACCCACTAGGGGTATTTTCGTAATTTCAATTCGAGACTGATAATTTGCATCACACGGAGGGACAATAAGTCCAATTGGATATAATTGAGGTATAGAAAGTGAAAAAAATCGATTCGGAATTAAAATGAGGATTTTAGCAATTTAGACGCGTGTAGGCGAATTCGGTCGAAAACCGTGTTTCAACGGTTATTCGGACAGTTTAAGGTGCATTTCATGCATTTATGTAGAAATTATAGAGCCTGAAATCAATTATAATTAATTGATTTGATTTATTGAAATTCGTGCCATGCGTAACGCGTAGGTGGTGAATCGTCCAATAAAGGCAAGGAAATAGCTACGGACGAGCGAGACTAGGGGTATTCAGGACTTCTGAAACCTGAGAGTGGATAATTTACCGTTTTCAATATCTGAAGTAGTTTTACATGATTGTGTGCTTTTAAAATAAATTGAATTTTATAAATGATTTTTAAATCGAAAAACAGATTTTTAATATTGAGTATGTGGAAACTGACATGAAATTACGTTTATGTACTAAAATTGAAATTATGGCTTATGAAATTTTAGAAGCATGACGGCATGATTGGCTAAATTGTTTATTGTATTGGAAAATGTGGATTGACTGCTTTGTTCTGATAAATTGTTTAGAAATAAAAATTGCCAAATCTTGTTAAATGAATTATTATCGATTGGTGGGTTGATGAGTCGCTGCAATGGCGGGTTTCGTGGACCAGCCTATTAGAAGGGCACGGTAACCCCGTTATATTATATCTCAGTATGAGAGGCGCGGAGGGTAACTCCTGAGGTATAGTTAGAGTTCACATTACGCCGAACCACCACGTGATGGTGAACTCCGCCAACGCTAAGGAACGGCTATATTTTTCAATTATGGTATAAATTGTAACAGCCTTGGCGTACTCGATGTGACACTCTGATCAAGTGTTCACAAGTATATGATTTGGTCAAAGCCTAGTTTTTACAAAATAAATCATAAGCCTTGTGTTTGAATAAATGAAATTATTTGGCATGATTTTACTAAATTCAGTGTTATGAATTATTTATTGATATGGTATTTTTATTATATTGTCTCTATCTACTCGACTTTAGATGTCGTGGATGGTAGTTATCTAACTTACTGGGTTGTAAAACTCACCCCCTCAATTTTCCCATTTCAGGCTCACAAACATTTGTAGATAGTAAATTTTGACACGAAGTGCATTTGTGGTGACGACCTTAGCTCTCACAAGTTCATCTCGTAGACTATATTTCTCTATTTTGGGCCCACTTAGCATTGTAAATTAAAGTTTATACTTCAGTTATCTGTATTACTATATGTAATAGTATATTTTGTTTTTACGCTGTAAAAATTATATCCGGATATCTATATAAAAATTATTTTATAAGAAAATATTTTATTTTATGGAATATTATTATTTTATTCCATTAAATGTAATTTTATTCAAATTTTATATTTTAGATATCCGATTTCAATTCCGACTGCAAATTATGATATATTTATGCATAAGTAACATTTTTTCCAAATTTTGAAATTTTCGACAAAAAATGACCGAAACGCCCATGTGTAGTAAATTTTATCTTTTTCCCTGTTTTGGTCCAAAATTGGATGAAATGTTTTAAAGTATGAAATTAATAAATAGAAACTCACAAGGGGGTTGGAAAAGACTGGTACGAGAGCCTTGCGAGGTCTCGATATGGTACTCGGGGGATGAGTGCAAATCGAGACATCGCGACGGTTGTCACGGACTCGATGGTGGTTCCGGGTCATGACAGTGTTGAAGAATCTTACTAATGTTAAACTTCTCTCATTTGCTGGAATACTTGATGTTGTACGTGTCACTTTCAAGCCCAATATGCGTAGAAAGAAAATGATGAATGTATGGCGTGTTATTCTTGTCAAGTGGAGCACTTTTTCTTATATTATGATTTTAGCATGGGGGGAATTTACTTTCACTCTAGAAGATGTGTGTGTTCTCTTAGAACTTTCTTGTATGGGGAAGCATGATTTTTACTCTATTAAGCTTTTTGAAGAAGAGGTATTCATTTGAGATTTTTTCTTTGATCTATTCAAGAGTTTGAGTAAAACTTAGAAGGTTGCACGATTTTCTAATTGGATAGGGGTTTTTTATAAAAGGTTCAAACCTAAGGGAATTGAAATTGGTTATCCTAAGTACCCAAACCATGAGCACGAGCTAGTGGCTTTAATAATCTTTTGGTTGGCACGCCATATACTCCCAAGGTGTAAAAATGATGGTATATCTTCAGCAGTTGTTCCTTTAGCAATAACAATTGTCAAGGGAGTATGTTTTCCTCTTACTCCATTGTATTTAAGCTTTTTATATAAAAAACTAGACTTGTACTAAGTCAAAACTGTAGAGTCAATTGGGCGTTATAAAGTTTTGACTTATATATACATATAGGCTATTTTCATTCAAAAATGTCTATGGGAAAGGTTTGGTACTTACATACTTGTGCCTACTGCATATCCTTTTGCATCTTTTTCCATGAATAACCTTTTATTCAAGAGCAGTTATAGAGCTTGGGCATGGCATGATCGACTCTTGAGAGGTAATGTTCTTGAAGTGATGGATGTGATAAAAGAATTCAATCCCAAACATTATGTGCAACCCATAAATGGATTCAGTGATCTTGGAATTTATTATTATCGTCACTTTCTTCAATTTGGAAGAATGAGTTTGCAAGGTATTAACTTTTGTATATGGGTTCATAGTTCTAATTGCCTTTTATGATTGCGAATTCCAGTTCAGCTGGAGATAGAGATTTTCTTTCTATCGAGTTATATTCTCCTTACAAAGTGGAACGCCAATTTTGGTTTGACCAACCAACTCCACTTGACTATTCTTCATCTATTACTTTTTCTTCTTGTGTTTCTTCATTTTTCATAGTAAGACTTCAACTCCATTTAGATAAACTTGAGAGTTATACTGTCCCAGCTTTTGATAGAGTTGGTATCCACACTTCTAGATAGTTTGCTTATTAGAGGGAATGTCTTGAAGAATGGAGATCTTTTATTGTGCCTTTAGCTAATCCCAAAGCTTGTCTTTACACTCATCTTGTAATTAACACCAATGTATCCTTGTGCTTGATTTTTCTCAAAAAGAAAAAAAATGTAATCGAAGAAAAAAATGATGCTCCTTACACTCTTACTCATCAAACAAAACATGTGCATTGAAAAGAAGTTCATCCTTTACTTTTTCTTCATTTCCTCAATTTTTTTTTTGTAGAGAGAAATAACTGCGAAAGTAGAATTTTACTTGGTTGAAGAGGAAGAGACTTTTAAAGCTGAGACTGAGGAAGAATCATGTGACTCTGAATGTAATGATGAAATAGACGATAAGTCTATTAATGTTATTGAAGCTGAAATTAAGGGTGTTGCTTCTTCTTTTATAATACCAAATGTATTGACAGACCCTTTTGATGATTCCATTGATTTTGATGCTCTATTCCCTTTTCACATTCAAAGTTCCAATATAAACCAAGTAGGAACAATATCAAAATGTTACTTCAGTTGATGTTGTTTCATTTTTTTAAAAAACTAAGATTAGTCTTGCACCATGGGCTATTTAAGATGAGACTATTCCTGATACTGAGGTTATTCCTGCTATTGAGGTTGTTCCTTATGTTGGAGTTGATGTTGGAGCTATTCCTGATGCAATCATCGATAATGTGGGAGCAACTCCGAATATTGAGGTTGTTCATGATGTCGGAGTTGTTACTGATGATGCTAGAGTTACTCCGATTAATTCTCGTGCTTCTTCCTCCCTAGTGCCAACACACAAAGATGCCAATAATGTTTCTAGCACTCAAGTAGCACGTACTAAACATAGTGGCAGGAAAGTGGACTTCCATGGTTTTCAAATTTTATCAGAGTATGTGGAATACTTGGAGCATATTTTCAGTATAAAGGGAAAATTTTGGAGTACCTCATTTTTGAAGAACATGGATGTCATTTGTTTAATGATGGAGGTGTTTGGTAGAGCTTTAATGATTTCCCATGCTCTGTTAATGAATACTTCATTAGAGAAATTGCAACTGATGTTAAAGGATTTCGACGATGCTTGTAATATTGGATTCAAACTTCAATGCCTCAATGATTGTAGATCTAAAGCCAAAGCTTTTCTTAATAAGTCTTCTTTTGAAAAGAGTTAGAAGACATTGCAACAAAGATAGTTTCACTGAAAAAACATGAAGCTGAAGTGTAAGAACAATTAGATGTCTTTGCTAATATTAATAATGGTAACTCTTTTCTATAGAGAATGTAGTTGGCTAAGCTTTTGCCTTTCCTTTTTTTTTTTTTTGAAAGCTCATTTGAGCTAATACTTTGCTATTGGTATATAGTATCTCCTTTTCTTTTTTGCAATAATAATAATATCATACGCGTGTTGCATACTTGTTCACATTTCGCATTATTGTATTTGGCCAAAAAGGAACTCTCAACTTTATATTAAGGAGATTAACTTTAACTTGACGTGAAGGAGATTAATTCAACATTTAAAATAAGTAAGAGTAAGAGCTATGGCCAATTTGTGAGTAATAGGCTATGGCTAAGAAATGAGCAATAAAGCTTGCGGTCAATAACATAACATCATTACAGCTAAATTATGAGTGACAAAGCTAGCGGTTGGAATATGAATGATAAGTTATGGTCAAAGAATGAGCGATAACATTTGCAACCAATAGAAAAATATCGTTGTAGCCAAAATATGAGCGATAAAGTTTGTAGTTGAAGTAAGATTGATGAACTATGGTTAAAAAATGAGCGATAAACCTTGTAGCTAATAGTATAATATAATTACAACCAAATTATAAGCGATAAAGCTAGTACCTAAATATGATTTTTTTTTAATGTCAAATTGCAATTCATAAAGCAATGAAGAGTCAAAGTCGTAGAAATGTCATACATGAGTGGAAAACGAGTTGTTTTGGACCTTGTTGTTCTTAATCAATAATTCTTCTGCTTGCATTTTCTTGTGAAATTTTCTACGCAAGCCTCTACATTCAATAAGTGATAGCAGAAGTGACCATATCTTTCGATAACATAGAGTTTTTCTTAGTAAGCTTTTACCTAGTGTAATCACTGTTCCTTAGTGGAGTTGTCAAAATGTAAAAAGGGTTCTTATGATAGGGAGAGGAAGCTTTGCAAACAAGTAAAGGATGCACCGGAGGCGACGGAGAGGAAGATCGGATTAGTTCTCAAAGTACTAAGTGTCGTGGCAGGTGGAAGACAATAAGAAGAGAATTATGGAGTAAAAGAGAATTAAAAGAGGAATTTAGAGAGAGAAGCCCTGGAGAGGAATGTGTTAGCTCAGAGTGAAATAGCCCCAAAATGAATTGTGAAGGTTTTATATATAGTGTCAGAAGTAACGGTTACTCAAGAAGGCTTTAATGTATGTAATGAATGATATTATTAAGAAGAGCTTTAATGTTAGGTAATTGTTACTTAGAGTCAATATTGAGTAACGGTTAGAAACTTATTATATGACCATTGAAGTAATTAGATGTAATAGAGAAAAGGTATACGTGAAAAGATATATGAGAACAAGTTAAGAGAAAAAGGTGTACGTGAACAAGTACATGAGAACAAGGTAAGAGGGAGAAACATTCGTACTTAAGGAAAATGTTAAGAAGAAGATCTCTTAATTACTTCCATATATGAGCCACCAATCCAAATTCTTTGAAACATCTCAAGATGAAAGTAACTCTTGAACCTTGTCACTTATTCCAAGTTGCTTTTATTGCTATTCATGTGAAATGCTTATTCTATACAAAGTAGTTGTTCCGCGTGAAATAGTACTTTACTTGTTCTAGTTGTTCTGTATAAATAGTACTTCACTTGCTTGTTTTAGTAACTTTGTGTGAAGTAATACTTCACTTGTTCTCATTATTCTTTGTATAGCACTACATTATAAAATAATTTTTTAAAAGAATAAGTTGTAAATAAAATCTACTATCTACACAAGACAAACTCAATATTGTAGATGCTCAGCTTGATATCTACCTTGTAAGCGTTTGGCTTGGCAGATAAGCAATTCCATTTCAAGTTTGTATTTTAAATTTGATTACCATGACATCCATATATGTTCAAAATGATCTCGCTTAACTTCAGTAAATCAAAGTAAGAAACAACTCTATCTTTGTTTGAACTTCACCAGCTAATGATTCAACATTGGTAAATCTATCATACCCAAGTTCAAGCTGCAGATTTTTATTTCTTGTCATCCAGCAAAACTCTATAAAACAAGCTCAAAATATATTAAAAAAAAATGAAGAAAAGGTTTTTGTCATGCTGTAGTGGGATGGTGGAGTTAACTGGGGCAATACCCTTCACAAAAATCAACATCATGACAAGTTCAAAGGGACCTTTAAGGCATTCAAGCTAAAACACAGATCAATATTCAGGTTAGCTTAGTTCATTTACAGTTGGAATTCTTTTTGAGGAATCTACAATTCTAACTCAAATATGTGTTTGTGTTGATGTAGAGAGCTGGTTGTTGCCATGCAAATTAAACTCACGGGACAAGTGAAAAAAAAAAAAATTGCAGGTCTCCTTTTTGGAGTCACAAGTCACAACACTGGAGGCTTTAATTGGTTGGTTTTAGCGGTTGTGTAGTATTGAGGAGTATTACTGTATCCATGCTAATGGCTACCTAAAAATAGTTCGAGGACACTTTCCAAGACCCTTTCAGGTCCAACCAAAGTACCTCTTTACTGACATTGAGATGTTCTTCTACTGACACAGGCAAAATTATGAAAATGATCACTTTAGCATTTCCCAATTAAAATTATAAACTTTAAAACCAGCAGCGAGAAGTTATCTTCCCCTGCAGGCCTTCCCTCTGACGCAATTAGAAAATCTCCAGAGAAAACTATTTATGGCAATAATTAAGCTTTAATTATTGGTATGGGCTAATATAACAGGAATAGGATGCTATTTATGTGCATATATGCTGAATAGGCACACCCTTTGGGATGAGTCCTAATGGAGAAAAATGGAAACAAAATTTGATTTAGACTAGACTAGAGATTGATCATATATATGAAAGGAGAGATTAAGAAGCAAACAATTAATTGTCTTCCACAACTTTAAAAATTAAAAGTAGGCTGCTGTGCGTTTTAATGGCAAAAACAGATACTTTGAACATCTTTCCAGGCTTAGGAAAAGGAAGAGAAAAACAAAGGTCCAAGGTGCTCTGTCTCACCTTAATTGGTACACAAAATGGTACAACTCTATCATCTAGTTTAACCCTTAACAAGTAATTTGTCCATTTTGATCCTTTGGACCTCCATCCGTTAGCCATTGCCCATCGGCAGTCTTAAATCAAATCTTGCAGTCCAAGTAAAATAATACAAAAATATATAATCAAATCATATCTAAATTTTCATATAAGCTATTTTTCTTTGATTTGGTATAATTAAACTCTTGTATTATTATTTTGTTTCATTAAAATCCAATTTGGATGAAATTGTTAGTCTCCTTAATCGGGTCTAACTTACGCTTACATGGATACAAAATTAGCTGAATAAGGCTTACCTAGACAGATTCAAGCTAGGTGGCACGCCATGTATGAATTAACAAAAAGAAAATTTTGAAAAATAATGAACCAAGGCTAATTAATGAATTAATTAATTAAAGAAATAATTAAAAATCACTTCTAAAAATAGAAAAATCCAATAAACGAGAATTTTGATATAGTTTAAGGTTTTTGTTTTTTGTTTTTTGATATTATGTGTAAAATATACAATGTTGACTTTTGACCTAACTGGTCACATTTTTGGTTATGATCTGCCTAAAGATAGGTAATAATTCAAAAGGTTGCCATGGAAGAATTGGCAAAAAATAAATAAAAATAAAATAATAAGGACCCCCTAATTTGTGTCTTAATGTAATTAGTCAAGAAAATTATCATCTTGGTTTTGAGAGCTTTTGGAATCTTTCCTCTAAGAATATGTCATCTCTTCATAAAATTGGTCGATTGATTCTTCCGTATATAGGTACCTCTGATTTCCCAGTGGGAAAGAAACAGGTAAACCACAAAGGCAAACCAAAACTAATTAAAGAAGGTTTTAATTACAAATTATTAATGTATAATTGAGTGCCAATAAATCACATTTTGCTATCTCATTAGAAATTTTTAAAATTTTTAATTAATAAATGTTAAATTTGATGGAAATAACTAACTGTATTTACCAACAGTGTATACAGTTATGCATCAAATATTATATAAGTTATACATCAAATACAAACTCTTTAATTTCATATCTATAATAAATTTGGAGAGCTGAATCAAATATACTTAAGTAATTACTGGTTAATTAAGTTTGACGATTCAAAATGAAATAATTAATGTGGTAGCCAAATTCAAGTTATGAAATAATTAAGCTAAATCAATTTGCAAACTTCCATCATTTCTATTTAGTCACAATACCCAAAAAGTTTCTATATTCTTATATTTTGTTTAATTTAATCCATGTACTCAAAATCAAAGCAATTTAGTTTTTTAATTTTCAAAATTGCTTCAATTTAATCTCTTTCTCTAATGGTATCCAATTTTATCATTAAAGAGAATGACGTCAATGTTGACATGATACATTTTGATGATGTGGCATCGATGTGATGACATGGTAGTGCCACATAGCACTAACATGAAAACATGACAACGCTAACATATTGATACCACGTGGCAAATAAAAAAAATTCAAAAAAAAATTGTGCTACATCATATGGGTTAAATTGAACAAAATTATGTAACACATGGACTAAATCGAACAAAATTGAGATGTTGAGGGACTAAATTGAAAAAATATTTAAAAAATATAAATATTTAAGTAGATGATAGATATACTTATTAATAAGCCAAATATTTAAGTGTAAAATATTTATGGTATTAAAATATATATATAAATATTTTCTCGATTATTTGATTCTAAAATATGTATATTAATTTATTTTCTTTGCATAAATTGAATTTGATTTCTCCTTTTATAAAAAAAAAATTTGAAAAAACTTTCATACCTAAAGTCAAATTTAAATGGATAACTTGCATTATGTTGGAATAAAATAATATAAAAGACTAAATAAATTTTTTTTATTTATAATTGTATAAAAATTTAAAATTTATTTGATTTAGTTTTTAATTTGAACTGAACTCAAATTAGCAAAATAAGTTGATTTAGTTTTTTTTAAAAAAAAAAATAAAAAAGGGAGATATGGAGTAAGCGATGATTATAAAAATAGTTTCTTGTTTTGATTTGTTTAATTTGGACATGACAAACTTTTTATTACACCCATAGAATTTAAGCTACTCCACCCCTATAATTTTTATTTATTTTTTATATTTTTATTTTTTTAATATTTCAAGTTATATTTTTTGGGTTGAAATTTTTTGAATTAAAGACTATATTTATGGTTGATAGAGTTAAATATAATTGTAAATATTTGTACCATTTTATTTTGTATTTATAAATTTTTTGTAGATCCATATTAATAATTTAAATTTAAATTTAGCAAAATTTGATTGTGGTATTTAAACTTAAATAAAATCATTTTATAAGAAATTTTAAGTAAATTTAAATAAAAGGTCAATTGGATAGAGGTTGAATAATTCTAAAAGAATGAGTATTTGTAATTTAGTTATAACTAAATCAACCGATTTTGTTAATTTGAGTTCAGCTCAAGTTAAAAACTAAGTCAATTAGATTTTAAATTTTTATATTATTATAAATAGAAGAAAAATATTTATTTAGTTTTTTGTATTATTTTATTTCAACATAATGTAAGTTATTTATTTAAATTTGACTTTAGATATGAAATTTTTAAAAAAAAATTTTTATAAAAGGAGAATTCAAATTTAATTTTTGCAAAAAAGGTAAATTAATGTACATATTCTAAAATCAAATAATTAAGAAAATATTTATATATATTTTTTAACACCATAAATCTTTTAGACTTAAATATTTAGCTTATTAATAAGTATATCTATCATCTACTTAAGTATTTGTATTTTTCAAATATTTTTTCAATTTAATCCCTCAACATATTAATTTTGTTCAATTGAGTTATTGTATTATATATTTTTATTCAATTTAGTTTCTATGATGTAGCACAAAATTTTTTTGAAAAAATTTTGATTTGTCACGTGACACTACACGTCAAAATGTCAATGTCACATCAACATTGTCAAGTCATCATATTAGTACCACGTGGCATTGTCACATCATCACGTTGGTGTCACGTGACGTGTCACATCATCATGTTAATGTCATATTATTAAAAGATGTTATGTCAGTGCTAACGTCATCCCTTTTAACAGCAAAATTGGATGTTATTAAAAAGAAAGACTAAATTGAAGTAATACTTAAAATTAAGAGATTAAATTGTTTCGATTTTGAATATATAAACTAAATTCAACAAAATACATGAGTACATGGACTTGGTATGTATTTTGACCTTTTTATTTTCAAACAAGAAAATTGGTCATTGAGTTGAGTAATCCCTTCGGTTCATTTTGGTCTCTATTAAATAATTCACATTGATGTAATGATAATGATGCGTTGCTTTGTTGAATTCATGTGAGTAGGTGTGACATGTCCCAATTGATCATATGCTTGACATTGAAATTAATTAAGGTTTTGTGGATGATGAGGTTTGGGATCGCCTTCCAAACTCTAATTATCAAAGACAAGTTTCTTTGATCTTCTAATCAAAGGAATGAATTAATTGGACCTACTTCTTGTTCTTGTTATATGCTTCTTTCACGTTAGATTGGTCAATTATTGCTCTTTATAAAGTCATTTTTTTAATCAAAATTTGCTTGATTTTGATGCCAACTTTTCAGGTTTCTACTTTTTTTTCTCCATGCGCATTCAACACTTCTCTCACAATGGATTCCTTTTCTTAATTTATACATTTTATTTTCCCTTTCTTCTTTAGCATCTATAATCCATTCATCCTTGCCTTCTACTATTAAATATTATATAGAAGGTGGTGCGCAAGTTACATGATTAAATTCAATAAAGCGATGAATAGTATTTAAAATTTTTTAAATTTATTTAAAAAACTTAAGATAAGTTTTTTACTTTTATTGCATTTAATCAAATTTTTATATTTTTTATTTTGAACCGAATAAGAGCTTATATTTTTATTTTGAATCAAATAAGCCCTTATTACTAATGATTAAGTCGACATACCATTTGTCATTTTATATCGCGTGATACTAACATGATATGTAACATATCATAATTGATGATAATGCAACATGTTGATATATTATAATTAATAATGACGTAACGTGTTAATTTTACATGATAATATGACCGTGTTGCATTTTTTTATTTTTCACATCAATACCATATAGATATAAAATGACAAATGATACCTTGATTAATGACAATTAGTCAATCATTAGTAATAAGAACTTATTTAATTCAAAATAAAAATATATGAACTTAATTAAATATAATAAAAGAATAATAGTTTATTTGAATTTTTTTAAATAATTTAAAAACTTTTTTAAAGCATTATGTATGCCATGAACAATCTTAGAAATGCAGACTTAATTAGAGTAAGCAGTAATCACAAACAACACATTCCTCATCACTTTATGATGATTTTCATTAGAATATTTCTGGCTTTCCAAAGGATTCCATAGCTTGACAATCGCACATACTAATTTCCACCGTTAATACGCATTCTTGAGGATTTTAAGTTTTAGTGATTAACAACGTACGTCCCTACTAATCATAATATCAATATGATTTCACATATGGCACAACATTCTAGTAAATATCAAAATACGCCTTTATGTACCAAAAAATATTCCCTCACAATGTGGCTAACAGATGATTTAATTTTTTATTCAAATCCCATCTCCTAAAAGATCTCAACATTAAATCTTTTCTAACCACATTCACAACTTTCATATAGGGTTCACATTTTACCTTTTTATTTTATTTTATTTTATCTCACTACTTACTGATCTGAACTAATACTCTGAAAAGCCGAGCTATGCCACTGTAATCAAGCCGAGCTGAACTAATACACTGAAAAGCTTCAGCTTGACTCGATTAAAAAATTAAAATCTCGAGTTTGACTTGAGCTCGATTTAATTTTAATTTCTTGACTCGAATCCAATTTAAAAGATAGTGGAGCTATTTGAATTTAACTCAATTATTATCTATTCAAGAAAGAAATTCAAATTCGATTTAAGAAGATTCAGTTGACATTCAAAAAATCAAATAAAACTTCAAAATATGGAAATAAATTTTATAATTTATATTATATAATACATTAAAAATTTTAATCCCCACAAATTTGTGAAAGGTGCCCTCTTGTTGACGAAAAGAAATGTACTATAGCTAATTACTAATGCATGGAGGCTTCCCCTCATGAAATTGTGGAACCAAAAACAGAGCAATTTTTATGTGATAGAAATAACAAACAGGCCAGCAGCACCTGGATGATTTAATACGTATCACAATTATAATAACAAAAATAATAAATTTGTGAATTGTGATTTTGTTTGATCTCCAATTAGTTGATGTTTTAAATTAAAGAATATGAAAATTAGTTATTTTCATGAAAAATAATAAATAAATTTTGTCTAAAATAAAATTTATTTAATAGAAACAATATACTATAACCAATTAAAATTTATTTCGAGGGGGTTGCTGCTGCCTTGGTCTTGTCTGCACGTTTTTTGGGTTTCCTCTTCCTTGCCGGCGAGCTTTGGTTGCTTCCCTCTTGTTGTCTTTTGTTTTCTGTTTTCATGGCAGAGTTGTCTTCATGTAGGCTGCCTTTTGCTCTGATTCTGAGCATAATGCTCTGTTTTGTGTAGATTAGTGTTTTTAGGTTCGTTTTCTTGTAATGCTACCATTCCTCTTAGGCTTCTTTCGGATATTGTATAGCTTCAATGCCAAGATGAGTCTTTTGCAGTTAAATCTTACGACTTGAAATGGCATTTTAGTACTGAGATCAATAAAAATAGTTTTTTTTTAAAAAAAAGTCAAAATCGTAATGGATAATGAACAAAACTTTAAATATATTAGTTTTCTATCAACATTACGTATTATGAAAAATTAAAAAAAAAACTATTAGTGTTGAGGTTACAATTCTTTTTTTCCACCTATATGCAGGGCATATTAATTGGAACTAAAATAGACATCAACCTGATATTATCCAAAACTGTACACGAAAAATAGCTTCTTCAATCGTCCTAGTAAGTGCAACTTTGATTTTCCAAGATCCTTTAAATATATATATATATATATATATATATTCTATATTATATTTTACATATCCAAAGTTACAACTTAAATTGATCTTTGGACTAGAAATCATCTCAAAGTAAGTGCAACATCTTGTCTTCTACTATCACTCAAATTTTGATATTTATCTGTTTTACAGTGTTTTTCATGTTTTCGCAGCTTTAATTACCAAACAAAATTTTCTTTTCATATATGAAATTTTTTTATATACAAGTAAAAATCAAAACATGAATTAAATACCAGGTAACATATTATTAGATAAATGAATGGAGTAAACTAATAATAAACAAATCACGATATAATTAGATAATGTCCGATATAAAATTAGATCAAATCCATATGGGATAAAATTTGAAAGACAAAACCTGATTCAGGTAAATGAAACTCAATTTAGATTTGATGTTGGCTGAAAATATTATCCATTGGAACCACATTTGATTCACATGGCTGTTTGATCCAAATGCTGCTGCAGAGTAGGCTACAAATAATTCCAACAGATGAGTAGATAATTTGAGGTTAGGATTTGGATGGAGGAGTGACTTATGCAAAGTGGGTCCTATGTAGATGTCATGCATTACGGTACCCTGTTGCTTGCATCTGATTCACGGCATGGTTGTTCGTGTTGCAACCAACACATGCTTGTCATTCACCTCTTCCTCTTTTCCCTTTTGCTCTGTCCATTTCTTGGTCCCCCTTGTGATATCTTATCTTTCCCTTTTATTTAGTGAATTATCGATTTTTTTTTCTTTACAAATTTGATTAGAATACATAGATCAACTAGAATTTGTTCACCCGTGGAAGGCTTCAACTTCTGATTAGTACCTGCAGCTTCAACTCCTGCTCGTAATTCAGCACATTATTTATAATTATTATTTAACAAAACTAAATGATTTAAACAAGGAGATTAAAGGATTCCTTAGAGCAACAAAACTGGGGAGTAGGTCTGTCTGTGATCTATGGTTTGTTCCTCACGTAACTTGTTTCTGGATGGATGGCCTCCTCATTTATTTGTCTTTTCCTTTTGCATTATAAATTCTGTCGTTCTTTTTCGAAATCCCAATTTCTGGAGGTCTGATTGCATAAATCCGGAATAAAGACAATTATTCTCACCCTAAACCTGGAAGTGATGATCACAGACTTTCGTAAGAGATACTAGGGATCATATCATTTCTGTAATTTTATATTAAATGTTTCACCTCACGCTTACCGGCGAACAACATGTTTCAAAGGTGTGATTACTTGGTAAAAAGTTTAATTAACAAACCTCAAGATTTGAAGGACCGTTGAAAACGAAAACAAAACAAAAAAAGAAAAAATCCCAATATTTTGGAGATATTATAAAAGGAGTAATATCCAGTAATTATCCACAAAAATCTTTGGATTAACACTAATTTTTACGCCTTAAAATCCGTCCAATATCACTTTCAAAACCCCCCCTATGCGTATCCAGAGTCATGTCAGAATAGGAGAGTTTCACGAGTATAAGAAGCAAGAAATGGACGCTTCTCCTCACTACGGCCCTCTGGATAAGAACAAAACAGATATTTACTGTTTTGCAGTTAGTTTTGAACAGTTTTCTCTCTTCTTTTTTATCCCCCATTCTTTTCTTCTTTCTATATAAACCGCCTTGCTTCTTGCTTGTTCCGCTCATCTCATTGCCATTTGTAAATACACTTAGGTTCGTTTCCCCAGGGTTATCTGGTTTTCTCGTCTCTTTCGAAGGGTTGGATAAGGTTTCCAAGACAATGAATCATGTTCTGCATTTCATGTTTGGTATTTTTGGTGGGTTTCAATTTCCAATATCAAACTTTCTTTGGATTCTGTGTTATGGTTTCTCTATGCAAGTTTTCTGTCTTCTTGGAGGCCCTTTACATTTATGGTTTTCCTTTGTTTTCTTTGTTTACAGGAAATGCCACTGCTGCGTTCCTCTTCTTGTCTCCAACGTATGTGTAACAAAGCAACTGCTCTCTTTCCTTTCTCTCTCTTTTTCTTCTCTGAAAGAACATAAAGAAACATACATAGATTAATCTTCTATGGTTTTAGATTCTTGCAAGTTTTAGTGTAAAAGCTTCAAACAGGTTTTTCTTCATCAATGGAAGCACAAGCTTTTCTTTCTTTCTTTCTTTCTTTCTCTCTGTTTCTCTCTGTAATAAACACATGCAACAAAGACTAATTTTTTCTGGCTTGTGGTTTTTAGTTATCTTTTTGAAACAGAAAATATCCTCTTTGTTTTCCAAAGAAAGGAGAAAAGCTTTGTGTCTTAATGTACTTCTTTGAACTTTCATTTAGGTGTATAACAAAAACAAAAAACTTGTTCTTCCTTTTCCCAGGTCATTTCTTTAAAATGGTTAGCAGTAACACGTTCACTTCAAATTTTTATGCTTCTCTGTACATTTTGGGATGATGTACAAGTTTCATCACTTGTTGATCTTTTCTCCAAAAGGGTAATTAGGGGAAAAAAAAACTATAAAAGAAAAGTCTCAAATACCATTCAAAGGTTGATTATCACTATTTTTTATATTAGTTAAACCATGGTTTAATTTTTGAAGGATTACATTTTGGAGGGTCATTAAAAGCAAGTCCACAGAGCAGTTCTCTGGAATACCCTACGTGATGACCTTGCTCAACTGTCTCCTCTCCGCCTGGTGAGCTTTCTCATTGATTCAATTCAGCTACCTAATTACTTTTTTACCCTTTTAGTTTTACCGGTTGAATCTCTTATCAGGCAGTCTTTGGATTGTCTCTATGGGGGTATTTCTGTAAAGTTGTCTTTGTATTCTTGGCTCAAAGGATGGGGCAGAATACATAGGAGTCCAAATTTTCTTTTGTTTATTCATGCACTGTTCCTGATTGACGAATAAGTGGCTGAGTTTTAGATGTTTAATAATCTTAATAAACTATCAGAATTTGTTATGTAGCAGCAGTCTCTGGTTTCTAGATTATGTCAAATTCTTTCCCACTTAATTTTCAAGGAGACAAAAACAATGCGTAAACAACAAAAGTGTGGACAACCAAAGCTTCTTGAACTTTGTCTAATTATCTAGAAAAGTTAAAAGAAGTATTATCATTTCTTTTATAGCGAAGTCCTGATCTGATATCCAATTGTTTTGACAATTCTTCAGGTATGGCCTTCCATTTGTATCAGAAAACAACATTCTGGTTGTTACAATCAATGGGGCAGGCGCCGGACTTGAGTTCATTTATGTGTTGATCTTCATCTACCATGCACCAAAGAAGGAGAAGATTAAAGTCCTTGCGCTCTTCGGTTTTGTACTCGCTGTTTTCTCTGCTGTGGCCCTGGTCTCTGTCTTGGTCCTGCATGGTACTGGCAGAAAGGTCTTTTGCGGCGTTGGTGCTGCCGTTTTCTCTGTTGCCATGTATGCCTCACCTCTTTCAATCATGGTAAGCTCCATTTCCTCAAAATGCTCAATTTACTTTTACAAAAACCCTATTTTCTTTTGTTCTAATTTTGTTCTTTCTTTTTTTAAAATGTATATACAGAGGATGGTGATCAAAACTAAGAGCGTGGAGTTCATGCCATTCTTCTTGTCACTATTTGTATTCCTCTGTGGTACATCATGGTTTATTTACGGTATTCTTGGTAGTGATGCTTTTATTGCTGTAAGTTTTCTCTCGTATGTTTTGTTGATTTTTTTTTTTTTTACCACAGATATCCTTAGACCTATCATTGACTACCAAATAATTAAAAAATTATTAAAAGTGACAATATAAAACGGGAAAACAGCGGTTCTGTCAATTTTTATCAACAGGGAAATTACTTGTACTTTTGACAGGACAAAGTTTTAAGGACTTTAGGAAAACTTATAATATGCATGGTTTAAATTGGGGAAGGCGGTGCTGTATTTTTGTCTATAAGCCACCATGTCACTGTCTGATGCAAACTGAATTGCCATGTGTTGCAGGTCCCGAATGGTTTTGGATGTACCCTGGGGACTATGCAGCTCATTCTTTACTCCATCTACCACAAGAACAAGGGCTCTAAAGAAACAAAGAAGCCAACTGCAAACGGAACCGTTGAGATGGGACCGGAGAAACCACCCCACCAAGAGAAGCAAGAAAATAGCCAAGTCCCTCAAGATGAACAAGTTTGATTGACCTGGACTGCCCTCCACAATGTTCAAAGTCTTTGTTTCAAATTTCACTTTTTTAGATTTTCCCTTCCTTTAGTGTTGCACCCTCTAATGAAAAAGTTAGAGTAGACCGTGAATGATTGCATAAAAACAAGAGGAAAATGGAAAAATAAAGGATTGGTAAAAGTGAGTCCTTTATGATGTATTTCTTTGGCAGGCTGTGGCCTTTGGCAAAATTGACAAATTCCTTGTAAGCGATGCAACAAAAATTTGAAGCTGCCAAGAAATACATGAATTTAGGAGAGCCCTGCAATCTCCTTGACGTAACAATTAGTGTGTTTTTTGTGCTCTAAAAGTGTTATTGTTTCTTAGTGGGAATTTTTTTTTTTTGGAAAAAGATCTTGGTCTCTTTGAAATTGGTTGGACTGTTCTTGACCATGTAGTTCCCGTGGTATAGCAGGGGGACCTCGATCAGGATTGACATGGAATCTTTCCTGGCTACGAATCTTGAGGTGATTGATAGCTAGGTAATCAAGTAATGATCATGAACCGTACATGAATCTGATTCATTTGAAAGTCTCTTCGTGAAAATACTAGATGGGATGTGTTAGCATTTGTCACATTCTTGTAATTATACAGATATATCTGAACAAGCTCCTTTCAGCAACGAACCAAGAAAATGCTATTGAAGGGATCACTGCCTGTTTGCTTAATTACTCTTCCACGAGATGATTGACTATTTCGTTTAGTTCAATGATTAATGCATAATTTTTATTTATAAAAAAAATAATTTATAAAAATAATTATATCTTGTAACAAATAAACATCATATTTTGAGGATTAAAATATTAAAGTCACTATAGCCAATTTGGAAACCAAAAAGATGTTCAATGTGAGTGCGTGAAGAGGCTTCTTTGTTTTGGTTTTTTCTTTTGAGTTTTATAGAAAGAGAAAGGGATTTAAATTCAACTTTTTCAATAACATATATATATATATATTTATGATATCACTTATAATTCAGTTCTTATGCTTTTATATGTGTTAGAATATAGCCCGGCCTTTAACTCACATTTTGGACTCAAATCTAATCTTTTCAAGGCGAATATCGAATCCAACCTGACACTTGATTGCATGCTTGTATAAGGAACACACTAACGTGCTATGGATCCCACCAGACAGGTAAAAATTCTCATGCTTTACATAGCAATCACATGGGCTCTTTTTATTTTTTTTTTCCATCGGGGATACAAAAATGGCAAAAGTCCAGTGGTACATGTTACTCAATTTAGATTTCACCTCCCCCACCCTCAAGTACAAATTTATTGTAAAAAAAAAAAAAACTTTACTCATAGTTTGGAGACAATGATCTTAGCCAAAAACATAGAAGAATGTACAATAATTAGTTTCTATGAAATTAATGTCTTGACTTTATTTTCTCTTTTAATTTGTGAAAATCAAAGTGTAATTACAATGTATAATGCGGCTATAGATTGAACTGGCAATGATAAGGTTGTACCACCAAATATATAAGCCATCAGAAATTGGTTGATAGGAATGTGAACTCAGCTGGTTGATAGAAACTGGCTGTTGGAATGCATGCCCCAACACACATCATGCAGATTTTGGAGTGCAAAGGCCCAAAGCCTCCATTGCCAGAGCATTTTAATTTCATCGTTTGAACCAGTCACTGGTTGCTTAAGATTATTACTTTTGATAGTAAGTAATCTATCTTGTTGCCATCCCTAGAGATAATTCTTAATATTTGCATCCTAATCTGAGGATTGGAGTCATTTATTATCCCCAATATTTTTTACTAACCTGAAATCGAATTAGAGATAAGGATAATGGTTTATCTTTCCAAAAAAAAAATAATAATGATTTGGTTTATCATTTATATATTGTCAGTGCATCACATATATAAATCTTTTTTATATATAGTTGATTTATTTTTAGTTTAATTATCACTTTTAATTATATTCACATTTTTTAGTACAAGGGACAACATAACGATTTGAATTAATTTGAAATTTTGTCTGAAACTTTCTTGATCTTATCCATTCAAGATAAGCTTAAATGATTTTTTTTTTTGTAATTAGAGAAATGTACTATGACTTTGAACCTAAGGTCTCTTGAAAATAATGCTACTTAATTTTGTTAGTAAAATTCTTTTTCCAACTAAGATGCAAAAGTTAGAATATATAAATGATTTTTTTAAAAAAAAATAAATTTTATTTTTTTATCATTAATAATGTCATAACAAGTCTTTAAATTAATTAATAAAAGATTGACATAAGAAATCTGGTGTGCGCAAAATCATTTCACAATTACAAAAGTTTCTCTGCGCAACAAGCCATCAGCGGCAAAGATCCTAAAACAAAGCGAGATAGAAAACTAATAATCCTTCAAAGGGCATAAGAAAAAGAAGAAAGCTATGAACCACAGATCCAACGATAAGGAGCTGCTTTAGAAACAGAAGACAACCCATTGGTAAAGGTGCAAGAAAGAAAAAACCTACCAGACTCGGAGCTGCATCCAAATAAAAGCTCCCCACCGAAACGCAGGAAAGAACCAAGAATCCAAATTTCGTGCACTTTCAGTAACCTTCAACGAAAGCACCACTCAATTTCCTAAATAACCTGCAAAGAAGCTGTAGCAAAAACCGCCCTCAACAAATTGTGCGTGTATAGATGAGTGTTAATTATTTATTTGTGTGTGTATGTGTTAGACCTGTTCATGGATCGAGTTGTTCATCAAGTTCACAACCTAATTCGATTTGGATAAGATTTTGAGCATCATTTTTAAGATTCAAGACCAAATCGGTCCAATTCAAAATTATTATATTAATAACAAATATTTTTAATTTTAATGCTAAAATAAATTTAAAATATAAATCAATCTAGCTACGTGCTGCTAATGAGGGGAAGCAAACATCAAATTCAGGGTTCAGATCGAAATGGGGATCTGAAGGAGATGAATGCAATTCAGGCAATGACAAAATGAATTGGATGTAATGAATAGAAGAGAAAACATATGATGGTGCAGTTGAAGAAAGGGCAAAGTGCTTGGCTAGAGATGTTGAGGAGGCACAGGGCTAACTTTTGGTGCCGAGCACACAAGTTGAAGATGCAAATGGAGAACTACAAGAGGCAAAGTCTGTAACTGAAGCAATGGAGCTAGTCCCAACAAATTTTGTCAATCAATGCGATGGAGGACTTGAGGAAAAGCAGGAGTCATTTTCTGAAGCTTTTGAGTGAACAACAAGTTGAAATTGTTGCCTTGAAAAAGCAACTTTGCAGTAGAGCTTTTAGAGATAACCTACCATCTGAAAAGATTCAGAGCCAAACCTCCACCCTCTACCTCAAATTTAAATGCCAGGATGGAACTCCAACCTAGTCTAACTTTTAAACATAATAGTCCGACTCAACTCATCAATTTTTTAAATTTATGTTATATAGTATATATAAATATTTGATAATATTAATTATAATAACGAAATAAATCATTATAATGTTCTTCGTTAATGAAAATTATTATGAAAGAGTAAAAATATATACAAGTAAATTTCAAGTAATTAATTAAGACAGGATTTGTCAGTAGATGCAATATGGAGTCATATACAATAGAAGAGCCACATTATCGGTTAATTAAGGTCACAGTACCACATTAATTACTACAAAATTAATTATAGTAATTATTATTATTATTATTGTTCCACGTGCCGGACGCACGTACCAAACACAACAAGGAAATTAAAGAAACACATGGCTATGACTTGCTAACTCCTTTAAGATGGAAATTACAGCTTGCTGCATCCTTTAGCAGGTTGTGGGGCTTCATCTTTCTCCGGCTGCACCTCACCACCCTGAAATAGTCATCATAAGAGGAAATCAAGTTTCTCAAATTAAATTTCAAACATATATATTTATATAATTCACCTGAAAAGCAAATATTACAAGGTATATACAACATAATTGACAAGAAATATATTATGTATATCAACATTTATAGTCGATAGGCTGATGATCTCCCCATTCAGAAAAACATTCTTCAGAAATTTGATGGGTCGATCTCCCCTCAATTATGAGTTGTAATAAAATCTTTATATATTAAAAAGTAACAATCAAATTCGATTATATTTTTCACTTCACAAGGGAAATATAATTTTTATAAATAAATATAAAAATATGTGTACGTGTGTATGTGTATATATTTACATAAATATGAAAAAATAATAAAAAACAAAAATCACTTCAAAAGAATAATTTTTTCTTGTTTATATACCAAAGCTCTCCACAAATACTTACTGGTTGCACCGAAGGGTTTCCTTTCGTGTACATTTGAATCACAGCAGCCTGCAAAGGATTGATGTAAATTTTAGGCTTAAAATGTTAAGTAAAGTCGAGCTAAATATATATATATATATATATATATAGAGAGAGAGAGAGAGAGAGAGAATAAACTAAATATTTGTGCTTAAACATATAGATACCAATGCAGCTTGATATTGCTCCTTGGTTAAAGTGAGAGGTTCATGCTCCAACGATGATTTCCTTTCAAGGCTAGGAGAGCACTGCCTTTCCATTTTTCTCTCTTTGCACACGATCGAGCTAGCTTTATAATTCAAGAAGTATGGAACCTTGTTTTTGCTGAGGAAGAGTACTGTTTATGCTCTCTATAAAAAGAAGAGAGAGAGAGAGAGAGAGAGAAGCATCCAGCCAAAGGCACCATGCAAATGAACGTGGCGTCCACAAGGGAGTGGTTTGAACATTTGGCAGGTTTTTCTTGCATGGAATTGTAACCGGTTTTTGAGCAATGGTAACCTCAGGCACGCTTCATTATATTCATAATTGTAATCATATAATGATTACAGCAATTCTGACTTGGT
The DNA here is from genome assembly GCA_036013995.1 of Theobroma grandiflorum. Classification (NCBI taxonomy): domain Eukaryota; kingdom Viridiplantae; phylum Streptophyta; class Magnoliopsida; order Malvales; family Malvaceae; genus Theobroma; species Theobroma grandiflorum. The sequence continues at coordinate 17,373,531 of CP142126.1, forward strand.
TTAACGCTTGTTTCCTCATAAAAAAGTTGTATTAAACCTATACAACATTTGAATTCTCGCTCTCCTCATTTCAAAAAAATTTTTTTAAAAAAATAGATTACAGTAAATTTTGGAGCCTCTAGAAGTATAAGGATGAGATTATTACAAAATCACAGTGCAGGAAGTTTCAGCACACGGTATTTAACCTCTTTTGAGATAGTCAGTTTCTCTAACCAACTCTGCTTTTCAAATAAGGTCAAAATCTTCGAATACTGACAACTTTGGCCTCATGCAATGCATGCATGACACTGCCAAATTTTGTACTGTTATTGAACATTGTCACCATCATAACTGGAAAATATGTTGAGTTAAAACAATTAAGTTAAAAATTTGCCAAAATTTTAAGTATTATACAGAAATGAATGGTGTCAAATCTTTTACAACGACAAGATGGTGATTCAAAAGTGAGAAAAACGCACCATTTAAAGCAGAGGAAATAAAAGGTTAAAGTTTTTTAAGTATTTAGGTATATAAATGTTAATCTTACTATTAACTTCATCAAATCTCATTATTTGTTTTTTTATTTTGCAGTCTTTTATAGCAATTCTCTTGTTATATTAATATTACAATCTTTAAAAGACAATATAAATTAATAATTCTCAAGTATTGCGACAAAATTTTCTTTTCACCTGTTGAGAAAAATTTCTTTTCGTGTGTATGAGAAATTTTTTTTCTTTAATACAATTGACAAAATGTAAACAACAAATTTTTTCTTTAATAGATTCAACAAAATGTTTGTTAGTTTAACAGCAAGAATGAGATTTTTTAACTGGCAAGATTACCATGCATATTAATTAATCAATGGCATTAAACAAGAAACTATATTGAAACAACATATAAAGTGTAACCGGTGGCAATACCTTTCAAAAAAAAGAAAAGTGTAACCGGTGGCCATACATCATAAAGATGCAAAAATTAACATATTTAGTTAACATGATGTTCATATATCATAACAATTACATAGCACACATGTTATCATCATTAATTATTGGACATGCTAGTGAAAGTTAATTCTAAGGCACTTGCCAAGAGACCAAAGCAAACATATTAGGAATGTTTAGGTACTTATGCTGGCAATAAGAATGGGACTTTCAGTTCACTTCCAGCTTCATCTGGTTTGATGGCTGAAGTACGTACTTGCTCAATTCCTCCCTTGACATATATGCCCTGAATTCATTACTAGAAAACATTAGGTGTAGATCAGCTTTATTATGAAACATTTTTGATTTTGATATATAAAAGGTTGCTCTCACAAATTTATAATTATCATATAGCTAGTACTATATAATTAATTAACACCATGTAAGGAATACCTCTCCCTAAAGGAAGCCTAGGTGAAAAATAATGTTTACACCCTCTCAAGTTTCCTTTGAAACATTAGTCAAATGTATTGCTGCTGCCACCTAAAAGAAAGAAATAAACGTTCATAGGAAAATAATTAAAACATGCCGCCATATTTATATATAGGCTACAGTGTGAGGAAGAAATAGTACAATTAAGATAGGGCTAGAATTTGTGATCAGAAAATTCGAGTTTGATTTTGGCTTGATTCTCTGTGTTCTCTTATTACTCTGCTCCTTGTAAATAAATGGTTCAGAGAGATGCAGAGGGTTGTTCATTCACCAAGGCCAAGGGCGAACAGGGTATCTTTGCAGCTATAAGTTAAATTTTGGACACTTTACTAACCCACTTTTGTCTTGACTCGATTCTCAAATGTCTCAGTGTAACCGTCTAAGCCGTATTTAAGTAGGTTTTTGGGCTTATCCTTTTTCCTTTGTACTTTTATCACCTTGCCTTTGAAAGATCAAACCATCCCTCTTTCAACTCTGCTTGAAAGAATGGGATGCAAATCAGTTTGCAATATAAAAAAGTACAGTGGTGAATTGGAATGACTTTGACACTTGTCTTTCTCTTCAAATAGACTTTGCCTTGTTTGGGAACCTAGCTAGGAAAATTTAATGCATATTATATAATTGATTACATGATTTAATAGTAAATATATATGTCTCCTTACTTAACGATTGGGTATAAACTCCCACCTTCTCAAAATAAAAACTAGCTTAAACGATTTGACCCAAAGAAAAACTCAAGCTATCAAACAAATTCCAAGTACTGTCATGCTGTGAGAAGTGCAGTGTCTTAACAAGAAAAGAAAAAGACTTTATATCATAAATGGGATTGAACAAAAATATATCATTCCACTATATATTTATTCTTCCCTTATACATGGACATGTTCAAGTGTTTATTTATTTATTTATTTATTTGCACTGCCCCATTCTTTCTTGGAATTTCACCTTGAACCATGCATCTTTCAGCTCCAACTTCAACTTGGACTGAAGCAAACCTTCATGAGAGTAGGTTTCAAAAGACAAGCAACCATAGGAACCAGCAAACCACAGAAAAATGATGATTTACTCAAGGCATGCATGCTGCATATTAGTGGTGCCTTATAATACTCAAAACAAACACATTAGCACTAACTGCATCATAATTACAAAACAAATACATATATTAGGAAAGAAAATGTCATATAGCCATTAATTATAAATGCTAAGGCGCGTATGCCCCCTTATTTTCAGTAATATCATTCATTGGTCGTTCAATATTCTTCATCAGAGTCCGACGTCAATGAGTCGTCCCATGTTGGCTTTGGTGAAGTCATTACCGGCTCCAATCCCTATAAAAAGAATCAAAATTCGATATCGAATTTATGATATTTTTGTTAACTTGATCGATTTTGTGATATATAAAGCAGGATACAAAACAATATGAACATAAACTGTAATTAACTAGTGTATGGCTTCAAACCATATCGAACATGTTTATCAGTCTAAAATATATACTGTGTAATGGATAGAGATTTACACATGGAAAAAGCACTTTGTTTAATTAAGCCGCCTAGCGCCATAAGGCTGGCCAAAAAATAAAGATCTTGCAAATACTAAAGAAGAAAGTTTTAGGCATTACCTCCAAAAATATCTTTAATGCTTCTTCCTTGGAATTATTGTTGATCACTTGTAGGGCTGCTTCCTGAAACCACAATATTTAATCATACATAATCCTTCTAATATTACTAAGAAATACTAATTCATTTAATTCTTAAGAAACAAAAATCAAAATAAAAAAGAAAAATTTTAAATTAAGCAAGCATGTAAATAACTGATCCATGGGGATTTCGGAACGCTGTATATTGTGTTTCACTGACCCTGGCTAACTTCATTTCCTTTTCAAACAATGCTTTTGGTTCGCTTTGAACACATAGTTGTCTCTCAGGTTCAGCAGATGAAGATGATGAAGAAGGGTTTTCCATTCTCCTTTCTTACCGGGGAAGCAAAAACAGCAACCTCACACGCTCAAGGAGCAGGGGGGAAGAGAGATAGAGATCCAGAGAGGATAAAGTAGGCTTCTTATGTATATGAGCAAGAAAAGGAGAAAAAAAAAATGAAAAGGATATATAGTCCCAGCCGTGATAAAAATTATGCAGCCCTGGTGGGAGAATTTAATACTAGAAAATTAGGAACCATATACAAATGTCAACTGCACAAGTCTTACAGGTCTAACCGTCTTCTGGTGACGGGCAGTAAAAGCCAAATAGGCATTCAAAATCTGTGTTTGATTTTGGGAATCGAGTGGGATTTTTTTGCGTCAGGCATTGACAATGCTAACCTGTTTCGACCCTGTATGCAAAATTGTTGGCTCTCCTCATATGAGGAAAGCACATCAGTGCTGGAATTATGCAAATTATACTTTTCTTTTCTGGTGCAATTTTTGTTGACTTTTGTTATCAATTCATGTGCCTGATCACATGCTTCCTGCATATATATCTGACTGATGATGTGCCACATAATGCACCTGGTTTCATGTATTTCATATTAATGACAACTAATTGATCTTGAAAGGAATAGTGCTATAAATGTAGAGATATCGATCCTTGTCTCTTGAAGAAAAAATCTTGAAAGTTCTATACGTGAAATTTTTTAAAATTTACATATCTCCTTTAATCCAAATATAACCATATTACTAACAGGTTCAATCTCTAGATGAACCATGTTCATGGCTTCCGCTTGTTATAAGTTACAACTGTTTCCAAATCAGATGAGAGAGTAAGGGTTCACACATGCTGCTTTGTCCCAAACATTTTATCAAATACATACCTTTCAAACTCTGTTTGATTTATCAGGAATAAGTGCTGATTATACTTCAAGCTTTGAGAGTCCAAATTACTGTCGATTGGAGGAACGGTAATTTTGATTAAATCAGTTTTATCTAGTTTACATATCTACTTTATATCATTATTACAGCTCCCTAGGCATTGGACAGATTTTTAAAGAAATTTTTGTGGACTGAATCTAATTCTGATAGGAGGATTTATTTTGTAGATCAAAAAACACTGTTCACTTGTAAAGAATTTGGGAGATTTGGTGTGGTGGATTTGAAAATATAAGATAGAGCACTTCTTAGTAAATGAGCAAACCAGCCTATAGAAAGCGGTTATTGTTGAGAAGCATGGGCGGGAACCATTCACTTTTAGTCTCATTTTAGAGCAATAATAAGAAGCTACTTGCAATATGGAGGAATACAATCAACCCCCTTTCTCCTTGTAATAATTATTTTTCATATGTTCCGATAGGTACTGAATTTTCTATTAAAGATGGTAGTCATATCAATTTTGGATTATGAGTGGATTGACGGTATAATGCTTAAAAATTTGTTTCCTTGTATCTACACTTTGGCAATAAATAAAACTAGAAAATATGGATGTTGGAATAACAAGGTATGGTCTTGGAAGATTGCACTGAGAAGAAGCATTTTGATTGGGAGGTCAATGAATAGGAGAAACCTTGAATGAATTCTACCTTTGTAATGACTCTAAGGATAGACTCATGGAAACGATCCTCGTCTCGCGAATACACTACTAAGTCTTTCCATAAAAAGGTTATTGAATCTTCATATAAAAAATCTGACCACTGCAAGGTGTGGACAAGACTTGTCGCTCCCAAAGATAAGGTTTTTTTTGTTGACAATTGCTAAGAGGAAGAGTTGGTGTTAGAGAAGAATTAGCTAAGAGGGGCTCAGTAAATTGGAGCATGGCTGTTTGTACGTTTTGCAAAAGGGAGTTTGAATCAGTAAATCGTTTATTTTACAATTGTTCTGAAAGTCAGAAGATTTGGGCTAAATGCTGTGGATTATGGGAGATTTATTCAATTGCTCGATGTGAAGCAACTGTTAGACATATGCTTTTAAAAATAATTTTTATTATTTATTTATTAGATAAATAAATTGTTGCATTAATTATTGATATTATATATATATATATTATATTTTAATGGATATTTTATTTATTTATAACATATATGATATGATCATAAATTATTTGGTAATCTTGTAAAAAAACTATGCTAATAGTTGATAAGCTATTAAGTAAAGAGTTATAGTTTTTTAGTTCCTTCTTTGCCAAAATTGTTCTAAACTAAATGTGACAAATTGTTTAAAACCTACACTTGTTATGTCTTTACCAAAAAGGATTGAATGTTTTAACTCCACCACAAGACTAATGACCTTAAAGCAAACAAGTGAGTGCAGTATATGAGATACATACATTGAACATGATCTAATTAAAGAACACCATATAAGTCTATCACTATCAGCAATTAAAAAGAGCTCTATTACAATTTATTAATTGTCCTTAAACTTAAAAGGTCAATATAATTTATTTAGTATCTATATAACTTTAATGTTGCCAACAGATGATATTGAATTTAAAAGTTATACTGTTAGTGTGGAAGTCTTAGTAAGCAATATATCAAGAGGGGGTAAATTGGTATTTAAAAATTCTTTTGAAGACTAAGTATAAAAATTAAAACTTTTGCAACCAAAAATATCTTTTTATGTCAAAAATGAAGGGTGTGATCATTCTAAACAAATTTTCAATAATAAATTGAAACAAACAAATAATAAATCTAAGTAAAGATATTTTTCTAAGTCAAATAATGAACAAATATTAAATCTAAGTAAAAATATTTTCCTAAGTTAAGTAATGACTAAATAATAAATCAAAGTAAGAATATTTTCCTAAGTCAAGTGCAAGCAAAGATAATGAATCAAGATAAAATATTTTCCAAAGCAAAAATTAATGAATCAAGGTAAAATATTTTCCTAAGCTAAATGCAAGCAATAAATCTCAATGTGGAAAATTAAATACAAGACAAGATTTTTATAGTGGTTTAGCTTTTTCTAGCACCTACATCCGGTCCCTTGAAACACCAAGGAATTTCAAATCCACTAAGGTAAATGAGCAATTTACAGGATCAAGCAAAACCGTCACAATACTTTTTATAGGATCAAGCAAAACCCTTACAAGCTTTTTCACGAGATAAAGCAAAGCTCACCAATAATTCTTTTCAAGGTTAAGCTAGAACCTCTACAATGGAGTATAAAGTTTACGAAGAAAATGTCTCTACAAAGGTTAGGTGTTAGGATTTTAAGCTTAAGTGTAGTGAAAGAAGAAAATATCAACTCAAATGAAGCAAGTATAGAACTTTTCTAAGCTTGGTGGAAGACTAAAATGAACCTAAAGAGTTAGGATAAGCTTTTAGAGGTCTCTCTAGGGTTTGAAACCTTGACTCATATATTCTTTTACCTCTAAATAGATCAAAGGCAACTATTTATGTTGGTCCCAAAGTGAATGCTAGAGGGGGGTGAATAGCATTATCTCGGCTCTTTTTGGTGGGATTGAGACTTAATCTCAAAATAAAGAATGCAAAACAAGAAAGACAATGGACAAGGTATTTATAGTGGTTCGGTCCAAGACCTACATCCATTACCTTGATTATCCAACCAAGGATTTTCAAACAAATCACTAAAATAGTGGAATTCACAAGCTTCCACCAAGTTTTTACAATGGCTTTTCCAAGGTTTAGCCACAACCTTTACACTAGTTTTTCACGAGATCAACTAAAACCCAATGTGGTTTTTCAAGGCTCAACCACAACCTATTACTAGTTTTTTCTGAGCTAAACTAAAACCTTAAGGTGGTTTTTCAAGGCTCAACCACAACCTATAACTAGTTTTTCACGGGCTAAACTAGAACCCCAATATGATTTTTCAAGGCTCAACCACAACCTATCACTCAACTTTTCAAGGCTAAGTTGGAACCTACAAGCATTCAAGCAAACCTTACTTGAAGCAAACACTTAGAGTGAAACCCTCACTCTAAGAACACAAAGATGAAAAGATAAAGTACCTAATGATCACACGATTGATCTAAATGGTACAAGTTTAAGAGCTAAACACAATCACAAAAGATAGGCATTTGAGTGCAAAGAATAGTACAAAGAATTTCTAAGTTTGGTACTCCTTTTTGGCTTGAATGTATTGAAATGTCTCTAAAGGTTGCCAAAAGTTGGTTCCTTGGCATTTGAATATGCTTTTATAGTTAGAGAGGCTTGTCTGATGGCTATTGGGACGTTTATGACAGTTAGAAACAGTTTGGGGAAAGTTCTAGCCGTTATTCTGTCTTGTAGTGGCCTGACGAATGTTACAGACAGAGAACACTTAGTCGACTAAAATTTTTCCCTTGGTCGACTAAGTTGGTTCTGTTTCAGACGTAAATTCCAGAGAACACTTAGTCGACTAACCCATTTTCTTAGTCGACTAACTCAATTCTGTTTCTCACCAAGCTTCAGCCTTCCACTTCTCAACTTTGACTTTAGTTCAACTAATGATCTTCCTTGTTCAACTAGGGGACTTCCTTTATATAAATCATCCTTGTTCCTTATTCAAATCACATCTTTAAGTGTTCATTAGGAAGATTGAAATATTATTACTTTGTAGATATTTCCCCTGCACACTTACGTAGAAATGTTAGACACAAATGACGTGGGAATGTTTTATTATCATCAAAAACTAATGGAGCCAGCAATTTATAGCTAGTGTGAAGTTTGAAGCCATTAGACACAAGTTTGAATCAAATTTGACCATTGCTAGAGCTTAAAAGTCAACTACAATGCTCCTAAGGTCAATTATGTTCTTCAAATTCTCAAATTAGGGATTCATAGTCAAGTATAACCTTTCTCTACTCAATCCAATTTTCAAGAGTGTGCTTTTTGCAAGTATAAGCTGCTATATTCAACTATGCCTTTTTTATAGTAAACTATGTCTGCGTAAAGTCCTCTTTTTCACGTTTTTGACTTGTCAGGGTCAACTATACTTGAGCCAGGGTCGAATATGTCTGTTCAATTCTTCTTTTTCTTGAGCTTTCTAGAACAAGGTTGACTATAAGCATTCCAAGGTCGACTATGGCTTTATATTTTCCAAGTTTTGCACTTTTTCTGCCTTTGAATCAACTTGAGCTTCTTTAAGGTCGAGTCTTGACTTGTGTCTTGAGGTTTTTTTAACTTTTTGATGTCTCTCTTAAGCTATTTCTTCCTTGCTTTATTCCTACAATCAAATAATAATTCAAGGCATATTTGCTTTTTGTTTTCTTAGCTGAATATGCATTGTTCGAAAGCTTTTATGATATTTTCCAATAATGCATGACTTTTTAAACAAGTGTGTGACCTTAGAGGATTAAAATCATATTTGAGACAATTTCAAATCCTTAACATTAAGTTCAAGATAGCTTATAATTTTTATCAAATCAAAATATGATGTAACTCAAGGCTAACAATCTCCCCCTTTCTAATATGACAAAAACAAGAGCATATTGCATTTAAGTATAAGTCAGAAGGACATAAGAAATGAATATGATCATTTAAAAAATTCTCCTCCTCAATTTATGCATGAGGTTTAAAAATGTTTTCAAGAAAACTCAACTAATGTAAAAGCATTTCAATATGTTCATAAACCTTTTCCCTTTTTTTGTTATATAAAAAAGGAATAGAAATGTGAGCTTTAAATATTCAAACTCAAGGTACAATGGTTAATGATAATCATTAAGTATAACTAAGCATTAAGTCTAATAATAATCTCTAACTATTAAATCAAAACAATGAGATATATTTCTATGCAAAATATTCAATCAAGAAATATATCCATTCATCACAGTTGAAAAGCATTAAATCAAGATATATTTCCAATCAATGCATAGGAAAATATACTCATTTTGCACATCCAAGCGGCAGTATGTATAAGTAAGTCATAATATATTCCTATGCAAGATATTCAATTAAAACATGAAGAAATATATCCAACCATTACAATTAAAGGCACAATATATATCATCATCAAGAATGCCACATATAGATATTCTCAACCAAGATATATTTTCATATAAAATATTTAATCAAGGCATTATGAAATATATCAATGTATCATAAACAAATAAAAAATGACACACATAAGCATGTATATATATATATATATGCAAAAGTGTAGACATTTTATATTTTAGGTTTAAATGTTAATATACATACATAAATAAGCATAAGTAAGTATAAACCATACATAGTTAAATACATAATATGAACAAGAATAGTCAAGCAACATTAAAAGTGTCAATTAAAAAGCTCAAGTATATTAGTACCTATGTACATCCAGATATGGATTTGTCAACTAGTCATGGTATATTCATAATACCTAATGCTCCTCTAAGCTTGAAAAAGGCTTTTATATCTAAGGGTTGGGTAAAAGTATTAGCTAGTTGATCTTGAGCGCATACATATTCTAAGACTACTTCTTTCTTTTGTACATGAACTCTAATGAAAAGATGTCTTATTTCAATAGTGGAGAAAAAGATGAAAAGCAAACATATGGAAATTCAATACTAATTTGAATTTTGCATGCGTATAAACTTATCCAGATTGTATAATGTTCTTGGTGAAAAGATTGCACACACACGTGCAAAAATCCACTTGATGATGAGCTTGCATTTGAATTAAAACATGAACTTGAATAATATTTATCTGTTGTAGAGAGTTGAGATTATGGAATAACTTATGAGGATATTAAAGGTAATTGCTGAGTTAGTGCAATTTATTTCTAATTAAGTTGTTTTCTTCATTTATGTTATTTCATTTTATTTTACATTTTACTCGAGAACTATCAAAATCTTAAGTTTAGGGATGCAATAATTTTATTATATAGAGTTATTTTTATCACATTTTGAGAGCTCGAGTAGCTAAGTTTTTTAGATTTTATGTTCAAAATTTAAGTATTTTAGTTATTTCGCCTAATTTAGTTTAATACATGTTGATTTGTTAGTTTTAAGTATTTTAGTTTAATTTTATGTTATTTTGCGTTAAATTACTTTAAGTTTAGTTATTGTTGATTTATTTTATTGTTCTTGTAAGAAAGTTGATGAAAAGACCTTAGTTGATGAAAATCCGTCCAAGTATGATGATGGCTTCATTCGTACATTTTGTAATATTTCAAGGATAACTTGAGCTAAAAAAGTCCAATTGATGTGATTCTTGAGCCATTGGAAAGCTTAGAGACAAGGATACAAATTTCATGCTTATCATTTCACCTAGTTCAGATCATATCAAGGTAAAAATTATGTTGAAAGAGGCTAGACTACTATAGTTTTGCACAAAGGCAACAAAATGGAATGAAGGTTGCAGCCTTGAGTTGCTCAAGGCTACAACGCCAAGATTCAACAAGGTCCCATAGTAGGACCCAAGAGTAAAGCGCCATGGTGCTGGTGAAGAGAGGCCGTGGCACTAAAAGAAAAATTGGCACCATATTGGCACCCAAGGCCAAGGCACTATGACGTTACACATATTTTCAAAAATAAAATTTTGACAAGATTTTTATAAACTAAGGCTTTTGTGGACTATGTAAAGGACCTTTTTAAGAGGTTTTCAGAAGAGGATGGCAAAGCAATTATTTTAGAGAAAAAGATTCAAGAACAAAGCAATAAAGTAAGAGAATTTGAGATAGAATTGAGATCGAAAAGCTTCAATTATTAGTTTCTCTCTTTAGTTTTGTTTTTTCTCCTAATTTTTTTGACTTAGATTAATGGTTAATTTTATTTGGATAATATTTTAATTAGATATTATGATCTAAACTATCTTTCAAGAATTATGGTGGATTTCAACATGTAGTTTAAATATTTGTTTCTTTTTTATTTACTATGAATGGCTATGTCTTTGTTTATTAAATTTGTTCATAATGCTTCTAATTTTCTGGCCAACAATTGAATAATTCATGAATCTGAATGAGACTCGAAAGAGTGATTTTGGATTGAACTAAGCTTTGAATTATGTATGTTCATATCACTTAAGTTATCGAATTCACAATTAGGGTAGACATATGCATAAATACCATACATAGTCAAATTAGAACACTAGTTTAATTAACTTTATTTAATTAATTACTATAGATATATAGTAACCCAATTAAGTTAGGTATTTATAGAAGCATCTCAACAGAAACTTGTGCATAGTTTTGGATTCTAGGTTAGCAAAACCACCCATGAATATAAATACTAAGAGATAAAAATGTTAGATGAAGTGTTCAATGAACCCATAATCTTAGGTTTTAAGTAATTGCCTTTCTCTACTGAATTTTTATTTTCTATTAATTAGTTTACTGTTTGATTGAATTTAGTGTCAATTGATTTTTTATGTAATCAAATTGCTCAAATAAGATTAGTCTGTCATAATCTTAGTACTTAGTGAAAAATTAAGAACAAATCTCTATGGGATACAATTCTAGACTTACTATCTATATTACTTGTTCAATATGTATACTTACGTGTACTAAATCAATAACAAAACACAACTAGAAAAGAAGAAGGAGCTTCAACGAGGTCTTATGGATGTGTTGTAAGACCAAAGCCATGCTCAATTCGAAGGCCTTTGATACCTTCATTACCCTGAAAAAGGCAACGATATCTGGTCTTAAGGTTGAGAAAAACTTCAGACAAATGAAAGTAGTCAACTTATCGACCTTAACTATTATGGGGAACTCTAAAGACGTGAAGAAGATTGGTTCTTAGGGGAGGAAGGTGAACATGAGTGTTGCTACCATAGATGGCTTTAATTTTGTCTTGGGCTTGGATTTCATGACAAAAGTACAAGTCATCTCATCCCTGTTGCGAGTTGCTTAGCGTTTTTCAAGAAACAACCATGTGTGGTCCCAGCTACAATTCTACTCAAGAGTAAGAAAAGGATCATATAAACTATCCAATTCAAAAAAGGGATTAAAAATAGAAAACCCTTATATGTGGCAATGTGTATCTACAAAGGCGGAGATAGCACAAATTCGATACCCATTGGAGTGAAGTTGGTGTTGGAAGAATTTCAAGATATGATGGTAGAATAGCTACCTAGGATTCTACCACTTCGACGAGCTGTTGATCATAAGATGAATTACTCTTGAGAGTCAAACCCCTACAAATGGGCTACACAAGATGGCTTCCTCAGAGCTATCTATGTTAAGGAAACAATTAGATGAGCTAATCCAAGCAAGATTCATCTAACCCTCGAAAACACCTTTTAAGGTCCAAGTACTTTTCTAGAAGAAATAAAATGGGAGTTTACGATTATACATGGATTACCGGGCTCTGAACAAAGTCATAATAAGGAATAAATATCCAATTCCTCTTATATCAGATCTTTTTGACTAGTTGAGTCGTGTGAAGTATTTGTTTTAAATTAGATCTAAGGTCTGGCTACCATCAAGTAAGAATGGCCAATAAAGATGAACCGAAGACCACTTACGTAACATGGTATAGTGCGTTTGAATTTCTTATTATGCCTTTTGTCCTAACCAATTCTCCTACCACTTTTTGCACATTGATGAACTAGGCTTTCCACGATTATCTGGACAAGTTCGTGGTAATCTATCTAGAAAACATTATGGTGTACAGTTCCACCTTAGAGGAACATCAAAGGCACTTGCGGCAAGTCTTCCAAAGATTGCAAGACAACTAGTTGTATGTAAAGAAAGAGAAATGCACATTCACACAAAGCTAAATTCAATTTTTAGGCCATATAATTGAGCAAGGTCATATCCAGATGGATATGCAGAAGGTGAAGACAATTAAAGAGTGGGCAACTCTTGAGAATACGATTGAACTTCGCTCATTTTTAAGGTTAGCCAACAACTATCAGAGATTTGTGGAAGGATCCTCAAAAAAAACGGTGGTACTTACTGAACTACTTAAAAAGGGACAACAGTGGTACTGGATACCTTAATCCGAAGAAGCTTTTGAAGACTTGAAGGAAGTAATGCTGACAGACCTTGTCCTAACACTCCTAGATATTGAAAAACCTTTTGAAATATAAATAGATGCATCAAACTTTGCTTTTGAAGGGACATTACTGCAAGAAAGACATTTAGTCATGTTTGAAAACCTCCAATCACATGAAAAAATGGGCAAACAAAAGTTGAAGAAAGCAACACTTTAAGGTAAGGGGCCTTGTGCTAATGAAATTGGTACTCGAACAACTCAAATTCTTAACAAAATAAGACTGACGATTAGTGCAGAAGTATAAAGGCTTGGTACCAATTATAGCTAAGGTGGGGAAGACCTCCTAAAAGATTGATCCACCCAAGTGCATGAAAGTGCATCTATTGTTGCACGTTAGCAACTTGAAGCTGTTCCATGTAGATCTAGCAGATGTAAGTAGGAGTCAAGCAACGAAAACCACCATCACAATGCCAAGTAGAGGAGATTCTTGTAGAAAAAATGACCATAATCAACAAATGACCAACAAAAGAGTACTTGGTGAAATAGGAAAGTTTAGGGACAAATGAAATCACTAGGGAGAAAGAAGCCGACCACCATGCCATCAAGCAAAAGATTGAAGAGTTCCAAGTCAAGCAATCAACAAGGACATCGATAGATTAAGGGAAGGAGGATGTCATGAGCCAACCTTGTATAGTGCCATGATAAGGTAGAAATTGTCGAGTAGACTAAGTCATTTGTACTCTTAGGGGAAATGTCCTCCTTTTAAACATTATAATGGCACTTTGTGACGTATTTAGAAATGCTTGTTAAGTCTTTAGAGAGAAGACCTTTAAAGGAAAGAATGTCCCTATCTCACACCTTATAATAGTTCTTAGTGATATACTTGTAAAAGCACATTAGCTCTTTATATTGGGTAAGCATTCGACGCATTGTTAAGCTGCCTCATTGGTAAATGTATGTTTGTAGCTAACCATTCAGGGCAGCCTTTATGGCTCGATGATGACGCATTAATATTCTTGGTCCCTTTGTAATCATATTCGATATTAATAAAACATTCTTCTTTTTTTATGACTCTAGTAGTTGCGTATATGGCATTCATTATATCCAATGATTTCAATGTTGCATTTCCTTAAACTAATTTATGGTTATTATTGATGTTTACTCATATATAATCGAGCTATTGGTTAGTTTGTGTGGAAGTGTCCAATTAAGCACCACATAAACTATCACGTACTTAAGCAAAAGAGCATAGTTCGTGACATTGAGGATAAAGGAGAATCAAGAAGTAAACGTTGTAGAAAATCAGGAAAAACAAACAAACGCTAACTGATTCAACGTTATAAAAATCAACGGTAAAAAAATGAGTCAAAGTAAAGTAAAAAACAAAGCTAACCGTCGAGATACAAAACATCTCTCGGGCCTAACCAATGTGTATTCTCATGTAAAATGAGCAATTCACATTTTCTCAAGGCTTGACCGATTTTGTGTGCGTGTGAGTCCACTTTCTTTTCTTCCTTATAACAATTTAATAATGGGTTTACTTATATAAAACATTAACATTTTTTTTCCTAAACAACATGGGATATAGATCCAACACTTTGTTCATTGAATAAGAAGACAATTAGCAAAACAAAGGCAATGCTGCAGAGGCCTAGCCAATGCAACTTCTAGGTCATAGTAAACAATTAGAAATTCTTCATCTAGAGAGATGACGAAGGGTCTTCTTTGGGCAATAAATTAATTAGGGAACTGCAGCAGCATAATTGAAGTTCTCTCAAGTTATTGGTGATTATTTTCTACTGCTTTGATCAAATATGTTTTCTTTTCCAATGCTAAGAGAGATGGAAATTAGGTTGCTCTATTGCTTTTAAGACTAGCCGCGAAAGAACTCATACTTCTTCCTTACTTGTGACCTTAATCATATTATCTAACTCTCATCTCTAATACTTAAATGACATTTTCATTTAGTATAAATAGATGGAAGCAACTTACAAAGTTTTCAGTGATATGAAAATCTCTTATATTTGATAGTTAGAAGGCAATCCTACGTACGATAAAGCCATGTTTCGAAAGTTTCAAAGGTCTTAAAGATAGAAGGCTTCTTGACGTCCTGACAGTTTGAATTTCATCTCTTAATAGTTCATAGTTACAACTTATGATGATGGTATTGAAGTTAAATTTAACTTTGAAGGCATATACCTTTTGGTAACGTTCGGTATAAGGGAAATGGGAGCACATTCGCTGCAATGTGTTCAATTAAATTATATTATAGTGTTTGTTTTGCAACAGAGCACTACAATTGAAGATTGCAATGAAATCACATTACAGCCAAGGGATATAATGTGATTGTAGTTCAAAATTAATGCAATCACATTACATTGCACTCTGCAATGTTGTTAAGACATTTTTACCTTTCAATTTTATTACTTTGTTAAAAACATTTTGTAATGTTATAATTAAAATAAAAATTAAAATAAAATATATAATATAAGAATTAGAAATTAAAATAAAATAAAATATAAGAAATTAAATTTATATAATATAGGTAAAAAAATTAAAATAAAATATATAATATAAAATATTATACTAAAGAAATGAAAATAAAATATATGAGATTATAATAAGAAATGAAAATAAAATATATGACATTAAAAATATATTTAAAAGATGATATTATATAAAAATTAACAATAAAAAATACAAGTATATTAAACCTACATTTTAACAAATAGGGGTAATTTTGAAAATTAGTATTACATTCTCAATAAAGTACTTGTAAACTAAACACTGCAATGTTATGTTTCTTGCATTTTAATCATTATTTTACTTATATATCAAATACTATATTATTTTCTCTGTAATCACATTGCTTACAATCACATTATCTGTAATCATATTGTATTGTAAAGTATCAAATGTCATCTTTATGTCAAGACAAGTAATGGGTTATTTCTATGAATAGAAACCTCCCACACTAAGTGAAAAAAAAAGAAAAATGGAAAAGAGAGAAAAAGGGCCTGGCCCTTCCCTGGGGGAGAGAGTTGGGAGAGAGAAGGGAAAAAAACGAGGCCTTTATCACTGTATGATCCATGTTAATTCGACACTTGTTCATGCTTGTAATTTTGAATGGCCTGTGTCCTAGGGTGCGCAATATCTTGTCAACGTACAGTAACTTAGGAATCTCTTTTAAAGCTCAAGTAGATTTTAGATATTTCAAATAACATACAGAGGGGCCCATTCCTGAATATATATATATATATGTAGATAGATAGATATACAACTTGTAATGGCCCAAGCCTTAAATATACAGAACAATTTTCCCCCACGGTTCCTTTTAAAGCTTGCTAAGATTAAATCCTCCTACCACTTTGGCCATGCTTAAGTCTTCAATTTCAAATGTTTAAAATGCTTTTAGTTAGACTTAGGATAAGGTCATATAAGTTTTTTTTTTCCTATAAATTTTTATTTAATTAAAATTAATTAAAAATTAACAATCAAGAATATTTTATAAAAAAATAAAAACTATATATTACAAATTATTTTAACTTGTGATTATATTGATTCAAATTAAAATTACATGGGACAATTTAATCCATTTCATTATATAATGACAAATTTCCTTAGTTCCCTCTTAAACGAGTTTCATTATGCTAAAGTCAAACGCAAGGTGTTTCAACATTGTCCATGCTCTGGAGAGTCTGGAGTTCAGGGGGTGCCAACACACGCATGATTCCGTTGCCCTTTCCATCCTACTCTTTGCATTGCCTCTGTCAATAGTTTTATAGTTTCAAAGATTCATGAAAACAGGCTTTCCGGGACGTATACAGTCATAAATGCTGGACATCCTTTCTCAATATATTATAATTTAACCAGTGACAGTGTGGCAAGGAAAAACATAAAAAGCAAGGTTATCTGAACACACTAGTTACAACCAGTGCTTTTGCTTTGCTATTACAAGTGTTCGAAAGCACTGAAGTACTCAATTTATATTAAATTTAACCCAAAGTTCAGAACTGAGTCTGCAAACGCCATGATTGTTTATAGATTTGTCATATTACTAAATTGATGAGCTACATTTAAAGCCAAAATTAGAGCAGAAAAACTACAATACTACCAAGTAAATCTGTAAAAAAAATAAAAATAAAAAGAGTCCAAGATGGAATCCAATAAGAAATTAACACAGCTGCCTGACAAACACCACGTGTTCATGTCTAGCAAGTTGAAACATTAAATATAATTACAGTGTCATCAAACCCAGAAAAAAGAAGAAATCGTACAAAGCACAGATAACCAAAAAGGAAATATAATGAATCAGGAAAATGAAAGCTGATAAATAAACATTCCAATTACAATGGAAGAAAACTAGTAAGACCGATTACATCTGTCTAAGCAGAGAAACGCAGTTAGCAAAATTTTACTTTAAAATTCACCAACTGCTGTTTCTCTGTTTAGACAGAAATAATATATCTTACAAATATAGAGTTATAGAGGATAATACCCTTTTTCTATCAAAACGATTCACCCAATCTCTTTACACATACAAACAAGATAATACTGTTGTTTCCATGTGTAAAGGGGTTGAATGGATCTACATCTATAGGAGGAAAAAACAAGAAACAAAGAAAAAGGGTGTTTAGGGTTTTGCAGGAGTGAGGGGAAAAGAGAAAACCGCTGTACAAAAGAGATGAGGGGATTCAGGGTTTGGAAGGGTTGTTTACTTATAGGGAGGATTGGGGGCAAATCGTATCTTTTGACGGGATATCTGACGGTACAGGAATATTTAGCCTTTTCAGGAACCTTGGATCTTGTGATCTGAACCGTTGAATAATAAGGGCATTTTCCTCTTTTCTTTGTTTGTTTTTTTTAAAGCATCCAAGTAATTTCGTTCATAGCAACTGTTGCAACCATGCAGCAGGTAACTCAATCCAAAAAAAGTGAATATTGATCAGTATACCCTTGGTTGCTTATGGCAGACCCTCCAATATTTCCCCACACATCTCATCTGAAACTCATTTTGACCCAAAAACACCCTGCCAACATCAAAACAAAAGAAATGAAACAGCATGAAGCCTTCACCTACACACATACACTTTTTCTTATATATTTTTATAATTATTTTTAATATATTTTACTAAAATATATGGCAACATTTTAAGTATTTGTGATAGAGGCTGCCTGACCTTGTTGTGCTACTGCTAGCTAACGTCCAGAGCAAACTTTCACCTCCAAGAGAATTTTGTTTATTTTCATATGTGATAGAGGCTGCCTGACCTTGTTGTTTATTTTCTTTTTTTAATGGAAGATAAAATTAAACAAGGGAAAATTAATTTTGTTTTCCTTGAAGGTAATAAAAAAAAAATTTTAGTCAATTTCTATGTGGTCCAACAATTTTAACTCCCTTCCCCTTCCCCTTCCCCTTCCCCTGCCCCTGCCCCTGCCCCTTTCCCTTTCCCACCCACGCCAAAAAAGAAAAACAAAAGCCGAAGAAACTTTCTGGAATTTGTTTTTATAAATCGAAAAAATTATACTACATTAAAACGCATAAGCCCAATAAGAATTTCAGAGGTAGAATTGGGGTTCCTTTCTTAAATATTTACGTGGGCCTTGCTACTATTGAATGATCGTTCATACCTTTAAGCCAATTACAAGATGCTGAGCCTATTTGGTCTGGTTAAAACTATTGTAATAATGTTATTGAAGTAGAATTGTTTTCAAAGTGCTATATAGACAAGCGTTGATCCAGTAGAACTCTTTTAAAAATATTAATTATAAAGAGAAGTAAAAGTAGCATTTGGAAAACTTAATGCAGAAATTTTATAAATGTAAAAAACTCTTTGATAATTCTTTAATTTATTCTTAATAAATAAATAAATAAATAACTCAACTTTATTAAACAAATTCATAAGAGTTAGAATGAAAGAAATAAATAAAATAAAAATTTTATATTAATTAAAATAAGAAATTCAACTAAATTAAGAGAAATAATTAAATCAAATAAATAAGGTGAATGTGAAAAAATATAATTCTCTCTTTAATTTTATGAATTATTAAAAAAAAAGTTAGCATAAAAAAAAGTCTTATTAAATATTTATTACTACATAGTAACACTTTTTGTAAAATATATATATATATATATATTTGTAATTTATATAAAAAAAAAGTTTAACATTTTATTAGCCAAACACCTTGCTTCTACTTTCGCAATAGAAAAACTCTTGGAAAGTTGGACCAAACATTCACTTAATGTTTTCCATATATATATATATATATATATATATATATATATAGGCTTTTGAGAATTTTTCGAATGAGTATAGCAGTATTTATATCAGTTTTAAGTCTCACTACATGTGGGTTTCATTCAACTTTATTTCAGCTTGTTTCGTTTGTTTATTTTATTTGTTATTGATTTCTTTTACTTGATGCAGGTATGTTAAAGGTTATTTGATAATAATATTTATAATTGTTATTTTTTACATGTAATTTCATAAAAGAAAAATCACTCAACTGAGTTTAGCACTATAAATCAAGATAAAAATAAGAATAGGTTTAATACTTAACAAAACCCTTAAAATATACATGATTATTCAAATAATTCTTTAATTTTTTATTGTGTTTAAACAAACTTTTAAATATTTATTTTAAATCTAATAAATCTTTTGAATTAATGGAAAATACAATTGTATTTAGGATTCATTTGATAACCGGGAAATAACTTGTTAGAAAAAAAATCTTTTCCACATAATATTTTACATAAAAATTTAATATTTTATGTTGTTTACATAAACTATCGAAAACATTTTCTATTGTTTGGATCATATAGAATATATTTTTCACTATCACTAATGGAGTTATTTGGATGTTACAATAATAAACAGGAGTTAATTACAAAACAATAGTGTTATTTGGTTTTCACATTAAAATTAAAAATGAAAATGGAAAAATCAATAATGATATTTTACAAAAATTTTAACCACATAATATAATAAAATAAGCTCTAATTTTTTTTAAAAAAATTCCATCAAATCATTTCCACAACACTATAAGAATATCAGTATTCATTAATTCTGTAAAAAATCCAAAACTTATATTTATAAATGTGTATTCATGAAATGATTATCATTGAAATATTTTTTGTTATAATTATTAGTAAGATTATTTAATTTATAAATAAAAATATTAATTACATTGAATGATTGTTGGGATAAGCCCTATAGGCAATTGGGATTGGTTAAAGCTTGATTCCAATCATGCAATAATATCATTCATATTAAATGATTAGAGGTTTTCCTTTATCAATAAGGTGTTAATTATAATGGGCTATAAGTCTAATTGGATAAAGTCCATGAGATTATATATGCCTTGTAAGGAAATTGTAATGGGCTACAGTTATGAGATCTTTATACATCAAAGCATAATCTCTAATGTTCCTGGTAGTTGTATTATTGAGACTAGACATCAATGATACCTAGAGATTGGTACATTCTATGTTTCTTACTTGAGAAGTAAGTAACCGATCTCATAGGTTGAAGTATAGAGTTACTTAGAGCTAGAATGTAGGTGCTTGCCTAGGAGAGCAAGTTCACTGAACATGACTCGCCATGAGAAGTGCATTTGGTATTTCATTCAAGTGTCTATGCAATACTTCTTATGTATCAATTGTGTAAATACTTCTTAAACTTAAGACACCAGGTTGTCTTACGTCTGGAGTGTTATGTTTCGATTTCATCCCAACGGGTTCCTAACCAAAGATGTCAAAATAATATGCTTTTGGATATAGCATGAAGCATATGAAGGCAAATGAGTGGTCAAGAAAAGAATCATCACCTTAAGTGATTTAGAGGACATATTCTAACAATTCTTGGTTGATATTAGTTTATTAAAGTCCTTAGCCAAAGTGACTTGGAGATTATGAAAAGAATTTCATAAGTCTCTATAAAGCTAATGATCTAACTGCAGGAATAAATATGGAGGTCAATAAAAGTAGATATTGCACCATACTATTTTTATTTCTTGGATATATGATAAAAAAATGAATTACACTGATAGACTGTACACTGAAAAATTATCGAAGAATCCTTTGACTCTCCTAACAATTAAGTGGTCATGATGCATTGCTAGATGCCAATCTTGGTTTATGGAATTGAATTAATTGATTAATATTACAATTTAAATCCATTGCCAACTTATTAAGAATCTAATGGGTCACACACAAAAGTTGTAATACCCTGTATCCTCGTTAGACACAAATAAGACTTTATTGATCAAATGAATGATTATTTGATGTGAATTAGCGTGCTAAGGAACGCTTAAGAATAAAATGTATCGCATGCGTAGAACTCATAATTAAATAATAATATTTTTATCGGAGATAAATTAGTGAGTTAAAGGATGATTCGGAGGTAAACTGACACATAATAATGTGTTTCGAGACCAAAGAAGGCAAGTGAAAATTTTTAGAATAAAATAATATTTTATTAATAAAATAATATTAAAATATTAATATTTTATTGGAGGTCAGAATTAGTCATAAAAAATGAAATATGACTAATTTAAGTGGGGGAGAAGAATTAAGAATGAATTTTTGGAAGGAAATGCCGTAAGTGAGATCGCGCGATTTTTATTAAATCGAGTTAACGCGGTAAGTAAATATTTAAATATTATGGAGATACCGCGTTGGAATGCAATCTCAATAATTTGATTTTATATATGTGAAGGAAGAATAATTTTGAAGGAAATTGAAATTTAATAAGTGGATAGGAATGAAAAATATTGGACTTAATTTTTGGAGAGCAAAGTGTTAAAGAACACAAAAAAAATTCTTGTACATACTTGAGTATTTTAGCCATATCTCGAGTTACAGAACTTCAATTGAAGCAATTCTTGAACCATTGGAAAGCTAAGAGACAGAGCTACAACTTTGATGAAGATCACTTCACCTAGTTCTGTCTCTAAAATAGAGAAAATCATGTTGAAAAAAAAACGAGACGTCATATCTCGAGAATAAAAATTTCAAGGATTGATAATTAAATTTTTGGAGTCTCTTAGTACAATTTTGAGCCTAATTAAATCTTAACTTAATTAAAGGCTTAAATGAATATTTAGAAGGTGAAATGAGAGTAAGAGTTGGTTAAAATTTTAAGTTATAAATATATATATATATATATGTACAAGGTCACATGGGTAGCAGCCCATGTGTAAAATGTGAGACTTTTCTAAGTCAAAAGAAGGGGGCTGGTCAAGGAGAGTGAGAGGAAAGAAAAAGATATAAAAAAGAAGATGGTAGGAGGCTCTAGAAAAGTCGACTGAAGTAAGAAACAAAAGACAAAAAAAACAAAATGGAGAGGAAGGAAAGAACGGTGAAAGAAAATTCTGCAGCTAGAGGGCACGGTTTTGTTGCCAAATTTTGAGTGAAGAAGGAAGGTGGTTTGCTACAAATCTTAGGAATAAGAAAGCTGAAAAATCTTGCTATTTTGAGAGAGAAAGAAGGTTGATTTTGCTGCTGCTTTGGTGGTTGAAATGAGGAGTGTGAAAGCTGAAAATAGTCAAGGTAGGTTGCTGAAATTTTCAAGTTTAAATTGCTGGAAATTTTGAGACCTTAGAGCCGAAATTATGGAGGGTTATATTGCTGGAAATTGAGCTCAAAAAGCTGCTGGTTTGGTGTTGAAAATTCAGGGTGTTGTTGTTGGAAAATTTTGATTTTTGCTTGCTGGAAATTGGAGTGTTAGTTGCTGATTTGTTGGGAGAAAAGTGTAGAAATTTGCTGTTAAATTGTGTAGAAAAGGAGGAGTGTTGGCTGCTGATTTTTGAGAGATCTTGTGCTGCCATGGTAGTAGATAAGAGAGAGACGGTTGGAGGAGGAAGAAGAAAGAAAAAAAAAAAAGAAAGAAAGGAAAAAAAATGGGTGGGCATGACCCATGAAAAAATTAACATGGGCATGGCCCAATGACAATTAGATGGGCAAGGCCCAATAGAAAAATAAAATTTGGGCTTGGCCTAATAGGAAATTTGGATAGGTTCTTGGACAAGGTCCAATAGTTAGGAGGAATAGAAAAAGCCCAAGCCAAATGGAACGTTGTTGCGAAGACGTGCTGAACGAGACACGTGATCGAGAAATAGAAATAAATGTATACGCGTACTAAAATAATGATGTAAAATCTCGCTATTTAGAGGTGAGTAGGGGGTGTCGATTTTAAAATATTCATAATTATATATATGTATGAATATATATGATTTAATTTGCCAATGAATTGTGAAGAACATGAATTAGTAGAAATTTATAAAATTGTGAATATAAATTGCTTTTAGAAATCGTTTGAAAAATATATATAAGATATATATGTAAAGCGTTTTAAAAGAAATGGGAAACAAGCTTTTCAATATGATTTAGTCTCGAAATCGTGCCTTATATAATTGTGTGATGTGCATATGTGATTAGAGATTTAAATTTTCTATGTACTATAATTTATGAATCATATGTTAAGATTTATTTTTATGAACATATGATAAATTTTTATGACTTTTATATCGAATATTTAGCAATAAATTAAAATGAGACTTTAAGGGCATAAATAATTTTTAAAACAATTTTTATAAACGAAATGAGATTTCTAATTTGTTTTGAATTGATTGGCAATCGTATTAAAATTTCTTGAATCGATTGTTTTGCCTGGATTGGCCCGGTAATACTTTGATTGCCACATCATGCTATTTAAATTTTATTGATTGGTGGGTTATAGGATAGTTACTGCAGTGGCGGGTGCCATGGACTGCCTTTAGAAGGGGTATGGTTACCCGGTTATATTCATACCTCGGTAGTAGAGGCGCGGAGGGTATCTCCTGAGGTATGGTTAGAGTTCCCTTCGGCCGACCCATCACGGAAAGGTAAACTCTGCTAACGCCAAGGAACGGCTGTGGTTTCTAAACAGAAAAATATGTTTTATGAGTACATAAAATTTTTAACAGCCTTAGCGGATTCGGTTGGATACCCTGGCGCAAGGTACCACCGAATATGAATTTTATGGCACGAGCCATGTTTTTAAAAATATCATAAGCCTTACTAATTATTTTTGATAAAATGTAATCATTTTACATTGATTGAAATAAGTTTTAATATTATAAGTTATATTTCTTTGTATGGTGAAATTTGATTTAAACGGATTTTTGCAACTTCTTTATTTGTTTTCTATGAAACGGATTTGAAATTCCTCGCGTATAGGCGAGTTATGGTTTGCATATGATTTTGAATAATATTTGGTTTCACGGGAGCTGGCTTGATTTTATTGATTTGATGCGAAAAATGGTTATAAGGCACAAAACCCCTGTTTGAAATAACTTGCTTTTATGATCCTGTGTTTTTATCTTCAACTGATCTGCCGTATGCTTGTTTCCTATCTACGCCCTACTCACTGGGTCGATGATATTCACTGAGTCTATGAGACTCACACCCCGTTTTATTCTCTTTTTGCAGACAGGGATCGGTTTGGCGTGGAGTCATCGACGTGTTGGTCTACCGTGAATAGGTAAAGGCATTTCCTAGTGTACTACCCTGAGTCGCTCTACTGTATCTGTTTCTGTTAGAGGTCGAGTCATAATATTTTATTTGTTAAATTGTAAACGAGTTCAAATTTCTTTTTATATACAGCATGAATTTTAAAAATTTTATATTTTCGTGTATATGTTTGTGAACAAATAAAAAGGAAAAAGTTTATAGTGATTTTTATGTTTATGATTTAATTCAGTACAAGAGAATAATAATATTATATGAAGAGTGAAAAATGTGAATTAGTGAGTAATTCGAGAAAGGCTTGTTTGGGACTTGGCGGGACTTTCCCGGAGGTTTCGGACGCCGGCACCGACCGAGGAGCGGTCGTTGCAAAAGTTGTATTATGAATTAAATTGAGAGTGATTATTTAAGTTAGACTTAAATCATACTATAGGTTTTAACTTATAAGGACTTAATTAAAATAGTTTAATTAAGATTAAGTTTAATATTATAAATAGTCATAATATTAGAACCTTAATTGCAAACATGACAAAAGGAAATTAATTTGATTTTAATTTTCAATGACTAAATTAAAAGGGTTTAATTAAGTGCTAGGCCAATATTATAATGGGTTATAATATTGGGACTTTAGTTGCAATTATGGGAGTTGTTTAGCCTAGGTATAAATATCACCTTTAACTACTCACATATGACTATGAAAATCTAGTCGCCAAAAACAACAAAAAATTCTTTAGCTACCTCTTATGGTTGAGAGAAAAATCTTGTGATGAATTTCTCTAGAGTGTTCTAGCTTATAATTTGTGTGAAGAAAGGTTGTTGTCCACTTTGCTAGCATAGAGAGTAGTTAAAAGCTCCTACCTTGCTGAAAGTTCAAATGCAATTGTGTGGATACCGTTGGAGGCCAAACGCTTGGGTGGCTTGGGTTCTTCTTGCTTTTGTGGCGTAAATAGGCTTGAGTCGAAATAAGAGTAGTGCCATATCTTCTCTCAATCAAAAGGATTTACCATCGTGATTACGACATCACCTGAATAGGTAATATTTTGTTTACTTCTCTTAAACTTTATTTGTATTAAAACTACCAAAGTGATCCATGGGTGGTAGCATGGCTTGGTATGTTTAAATTTTATTTTCCGCTGCGTATGATAATTGCTATCTCTAATTTTCATGCCATTTTAGCAATGATTTCATTAAATAATATTTTTTTAATTTTAAATAGTATTGAATAATTTAAATATTAATATTTTAAGTTAAAAATATTTTAAAGTTAAATATTAATATTTTTTAATTTTTTAAAATATTTTTAGTTAAATATTCATATTTATCAACTTGTACTATTAGATTTAGTATAAGAGCATTTTTCTCTTTTCCGAAAAATGTTTTACACCTCTCAAGGGAGTAAGACATTTTACGTGGTCAAAAGGTATATTTTTCCATTGACTTGTAAAATGTTTTATATTTGGAATAAATTTTTCGTCTTCCAAACAAATATAAATTCTAAAAATATTTTTTTACAAATATTTTATATTAAAATAAACAAACCCTTAATGCCTACATGGATTTTGAAATTACATGTTAGGTAATATTTGGTATGAGGGAAGTGAGAGCACATTCGTTGTAATGTATTCAATTAAATTACATTGCAGTGTTTGTTTTGCAACATACCACTACAATGTAAGATTGTAATAAAATCACATTACACCAAGGGATATAATGTGATTGCAATCCAAAACCAATTCAATCACATTACATTCTACTTTGCAATGTTATTAAAACATTTTTACCCTTAAACTTTATTACTTTGTTAATAATATTTTGTAATATTATAATTAAAATAAAAAAATAAAAAAAATATATAATATAAGAATTAGAAATTAAAATAAAATAAAAGATAAGAAATTAAAATTTATATAATATAGTAAAAGAAATTAAAATGAAATATATAATATAAAAAATTATACTCAAGAAATGAAAAAAATATTTGAGATTTTAATAAAAAATGAAAATAAAATATATGACATTAAAAATATATTTAAGAGATGATATTATATAAAATTAACAATAAAAAATACAAGGATATTAAACTTGCATTTTAATAAATAGGGGTAGTTTGAAAAATTAACATTACATTCCCAGTAAAGTACTTATAAACTAAACATTGCAATATTATCTTTCTTGCATTTTAATTATTATTTTGTTTGTATAACAAACATTGTAATGTTATTTTCTCTACAATCACATTATCTATAATCACATTGCATTATAAAGTACCAAACGTCATCTTAATATATGAGATTGCCAAGTGGACAAGTGATGTATCTTAGTAGTGGGTGAGCTTGTTAGTAGATGTAGACGTGAGAATCAAAAAATAAATCCAATTCTTCTCTCTTCTTTCTTTTAATACTAATTTTCTCCAAATCTATTTCTTTTTCTCCAAAACTCAAAAAAGTTGAAAATCTAAAAATCTTTTATCTTAACTTTTTTTTAAAAAAATTAGAAAAAAAAGAAGAGATTTTCACAATACTACTTTGATCAAAGGAAAGAAGAGAATGAAAATTAAAAAAAAATTATGATTTGACATTATTGACAATCAATGAGTGATCGATAATTTTAGATTATGATTTTACCACATAACTACATCAACTAGGTCAAATACCATATGAGTAAAAAAAACAATTGATATTGAATCTAAGAATAGTTATATTTTTATTAAATTAAAGAATTTATTTAATTTAAAATAAAAATTTAATAGATTATTTTCATGTAATAAAATGTGAGAAGCTTAATTAAATAAAGAAGTATAATATTGGGGATTTTATAGAACTTAAACCATAAGAATATAAGACAAGAAGAAGATGGATTTTTTTCCCATATCAAAGATTAGTTTTTGTATGAAATTAACTACTGATGGATGCCATGCACCCGAGTATTTAGCTCATTGGTTAGTGCATTATTCCCCTACCTAAAGAGCAGGATTTGAGTATCCCCTCCCCCAATTATAAAAAAAAAAAAAAAACTACTGATGGATGCATGATTGGAATGACACATGTTCAAGAAAGACATGGAAGGGATTTTTAAAATTATTAAGGAGATTATAGACATTTCACTGGTAGATCAGAGGAGATGGAAGTAATTTTGGACATTTTAAAACCATTTTTGTCTTTCCCAATGGATTTTTGTGAGCGACGACGGAGAGAGAGAAAGCGAGAGAGATGGGAGGAAGTCGATCTGGCCTCCTCGTTGGCGATGGCCGAAGCCACTCTAGCTCTTGATGTCATCGTGGAGTTGGGAAGGCTAGATTTAGCCTTCCCCCGTTGTCGCCAAACCCTTGGCCAGTGACAGAAGAAGATGGTGAAAGAAGAGTAGAGAAAAAAAATAGAGGAAGAGAAGGAGTTTATTATACAAATAATTTTAGTTATCATAATAATTTAATTTAATTAACATAGAAATAAAGAAGCATAGACAAATAGGAAAAAAGAATGAAAAACACAAAAAAATTTAGAAATGTAAGGAAAATGGAAGGAAAAAATTATGATTTTTTTTTTTGCAATTTTTCAAATTAAAATAAAAAAATATAACAACAACAAAAAAATTTGTTGCTATCTTGGTTTTGGGTGCTTGGTAGGCTTGAGCGCTTCATTTTAAAGTTTTATTTTCAACAATTTATTCAATTTAATCATTATTTTTAATAATTTAAATAGACATAATATTTAAAAAAGTTGTTAAATTATTTTTAAAAATTTAAATAAATTTTTATTCTTTTATTATATTTAATCAAGTTTTTATATTTTTATTCTAAGTCGAATAAGCTTTTATACTCTTATTTTGAATCAAATAAGTTTTTATTACTAATAGTTGACTTAATTAAAATAATATTTTTTGTTCTACGTCAAATGATATTGACATATAATAATGAATGACGATATGACATATTGATATAATCATGTAACACTTTTCATTCAGCATATCAACACCACATGGATATAAAAAGACAAATGTTAATTACAGTAAAATCTCTATAAATTAATGATTGGTAAATTAAAAATCTCGATTTAATAATATTTTTTACTGATCCCAACTTGAAGCCAACATGGTAAATTAATAATTCGTTAAATTTGTAAGATAATACATTTAAAAAAACACACATAGGTCTCACTTGTTATATAAATTAATAATCTCTTTATACATCAAAATTTTATATATATATATATATAACTCAATTAAGAAGTCTTTGTAAAATATGATTCTAATTTTATTTGTTTTTTTTAAAATTGATTTCTCATTGAACCTCATCTCTAACTTTTCTTAGTACATTAAGAAGTTTTTGTGTCATATTCTCATATTGCAAGAGAAAATTATGCAACATGATTGTTGCTTTAAGTGCATCTTTGCATGAGAAAGACTTCAATACAAAACTATCGTCGTCAACTTCATCTTCTTTATTATTTTCTATAATGTTTTCAATAATTTGCTCATCACAAATAATGATAATTCATAGTCGGTAATTAAGTAATATTTGTCTAATCATAATACACAACACATGTATTAAGTTCCACGTTTTCAAAAAAGGAAAAAATACCTTGATAAATTAATTTTTTATTAATTAATATATAAATTAATAAATAATTAATTTATACATTAATTAATATCTCGATTAATTAATAACTTTTCATGCTCTCAAGGTTATTAATTTATAGAGATTCTATGGTATTAGTCATAATGACTTATTTGATTCAAAATAAAAATATAAGAATTTAATTGAACGTAATAAAAAAATAATCATTTATTTGAATTTTTTTGAATAGTTTAAAATTTTTTTAACATTATATTTTTTAAATATTAAATTATAATAAAAAATAACATTTTATTAACAATTCTTTCAACAGTGCATTATTAATATTAATTTTAATTTTCTCAATCATACTTAAAAAAAATCTAATCGCATATTCGCATATTCACCCTAACGTGAATATATTTTAAACAATGAAATGAGTTTATTTTTAAACATGTTTTTGCTTATTCAACATAAATATAAATTATTAAAGTGAATAGATAAGTAAAACTCGCATTTAAATAAATTTAATTAATTTGAGTTAAAATTTAAAAATAAATAAAATTACCTCAAAACATATAAAAAAATACCATTATTAAAAAAAAGGTTAATTTTAATAACAAATTTTATGTAGGTAATTGATCTAGTACTAGTTAAACATAGGATGTAAGGGACGAATTGATGGGCACTGTAAATTTGGGTCTGTGATCTTCATTTTCTAAACCGTACCTTATAGTCAAAACTCAAACCAGATCAAACCTGGTCAATCCAGCCATCACTCACCCCAAATCTCTAAATACGATAAGATTGAATTTTCAGACTTTAATAATCATTTAAGCATTTATTATGAAATATTTCACAAATTTAATTTAACAAATTCCATTTAAACCTTGCCATCTCAAGTAAAGTTGGAAATTCAATTGCAAATCCTCAATAAAATTATGAATAAAGAAAGTTTCATGATTAAAAAATTAAACAAAAATCTTAGAAAAAAATGTATTGGATCCAAATCATGCTAGTTAGTTGTAAAGCACATGCTTGACATAAACACATGCGTGCATTCATGTTATATATATATATATTCAATGCTAAAATGTTGTACAGATAAAATTCAATGTCCTCAAGCAACTTACAGTTGCAAAAAAGGATGGATCCTATTTTTTTTTTTTTGCCCCAAATGCCACATTATGACACTACTGAATATGGTGCACCAATCTTACGGAATTGTTTTTCCTTTTTCCTTTTTCCTCTTTCAGTGGTCGCATCTTCTTCTCAACACACATTAACAACCTATTTCCCCTCCACCGTCACTGTTGCTATTATTTTTTATAACAGTGAATCTGTATACAACATTGAACAAAATCTTTTGCTACTATGAAAAAATAAAAAAGGTATTTTTTTTTAGCCATTAAAAATAAAGTGTATTTGGAAATAACCCTCCAGATAATTTTACCTACTTTTAACCATTAAAGTACATTTTCAGACAAAAATACCATTAATGAGACGTCTTTGTTAATGGGCATTCTGAAACACTCGGATCGCAGAAAATTATGCAAAGAATATAGTGAACATCTATTTTTTACGCAAAACATCTTTTTTTTTTTTGGGAAAAACTTGTGCAAAAGAAAATAATGTTGCATGAGATGGTTTTTCTGAATGTTCGGACATGACATTCAGATAAACCGAACGAGGAAGGGGAGGTGGTCGTGATGAATTGAAAGCTTGGAGAACGATGTGAAACCAGAAATCCCGCTTACGGAGGTGAATCGAAAAGAGAAAAAAGTGAATGCAAAGCACAAAATGGTCTTGCTACAGCAATCGGGATAGACCATTGGGTTTAGAGTTTGTGAAAGGGAAAATATGAGACGACAGGGTGTAAAGTTGGTGACACGCCATAAAGGGAAGCACTGACAGGCCATGGTACAGAGTTGGTGACACGCCATGGAGGGAAACAGTGAGACGACAAAGTGCATAGTTGGTGACATGCCGTGGAGGGAAGCAGTGACACGGCAGGATGCATAGTTGGTGACACACCATGGAGGGAAGCAGTGACAGGCCAAGGTGTAGAGTTGGTGACACGCCATGGAAGGAAGTAGTGAGACGGCAGGGTGCATAGTTGGTGACACGCCATGGAGGGAAGCAGTGGCACGACATGGTGCAGAGTTGGAAAGCAGTGACACAATAGGGTGCAGAGTTGGTGACACGCACAGAGTTGGTGACATGCCATGGAGGGAAGCAGTGACATGGCAGGGTGCAGAGTTGGTGACACGCCATGAAGGGAAGCAGTGACATGGCAGGGTTCAGAGTTTGTGACAGGGCATGGCGGGAATCTGTGACACGGTAGGGTGTAGAGTTGGTGACACGCCATGGAGGGAAGCAGTGACACGGAAGGGTTCAGAGTTTGTGACAGGGCATGGCGGGAATCTGTGACACGCCATGGTTTTGAGCGTGTGACACGGCATTGCTTTAACATCTGACAAGCCATGATTTGCTTTGAAATATGTGATGCGATATTAATTGAAAAGCTGACACGTCGGATTGAAAAGCGGGCAGTTTCGGAGGCAACCGTTTGGACTTGCCTTATATTTTATGAATATTAATTTTAATTTTTATTTATTCATTTTTCACAGTAAACAGTTCATTTTCCCTTTTCCTCATTCGTAAACGTCTGTGTGTGTGAACCAAGGGCTGTTCGATTCATTTCTCATTGCGAAAGGTAGAAAAAAGTTCGACTTCATTGTTTAGAAGGTTAATGACACCACTGCAACAGGAAGAAAAATGTCAGATATCAGTGAAGAGGTAAGTGAGCTTGGAAAAAAAAACCACAAAAAGAAAACTTCCTTGATTTTGGTAATTTTTTTTGCTGGGTTTAGGGTGATAAATATGTTCGTATTTTTTGCAAATGTTAAGTTTAAACTGTTTTCTTCCTGGTTTGATGGTTTTTGGTGTTAAAGTGGTGCTGGGTTGACTGGTCTTTGGGGTTTAGCGTGTCAGGACATTAGGTGTCCTATTTGCATGGCGTGTGACAACATTTCACTTGATATGCATGGCGTGTGACAACATTTTCACCTGATATGCATGGCGTGTGACAACATTTTCACCTGATATGCATGGCGTGTGACAATATTTTCACTTGATACGCATGGCGTGTGACAACATTTTTACTTGATATGCATGGCGTGTGACAACATTTCACTTGATATCCATGGCGTGTGACAACATTTTACTTGATATGCATGGCGTGTCAGAACAATTTTACGTTATGTGCGTGGCGTGTGACAATAATTATTTATTTAGTTAGTATACCTTTTGGGCATATTATTGGTTAACTGACTCCTACACGTGTGCCATGTGATGCAGATGCATCGTAGAGAATATGAGGAGCTTGACAGTGTCCTCATTGTGCCGAGAGAGAAGTGGGCGTTCAATGTCGCAATAAACACCCACTGTAAGTGGTCCCAGCTCCATTACATCAACAAAACTCTCCAAAAGAAGGGGAAGTTCGATGCAGTGAAGTGTACATGCTTCAGAATGCTCCTTGATGTCTATCCGCAAGGCTACTTCAGTGTTGGTCTCTTTCACAACATAATGATTCATCGAATCAATGAGAGCGAGGCAATGAAGGAGGAGCTATGGTTTGCTATCGACAAGAGCAAGGTGCGGATATCAAAGCAAGAGTTCTGCCTTATAACCGGGCTGAAGTTTGGTCTAATGCCCGATGTGTTCGTACGTCCATACGAGGTGGTTGCAGACGGAATTTATGCGAGATACTGGAACGGCTAGAAGAGCATTAAGCTACAGGCTTTACTTGATACATTCCGCGGAGGAAACTTCCAACGAGAAGGAGACGCGACCAAGATGGCACTCGTCTTGATTGCAAATAACATCTTATTTGGGCAAGACTGCAGTAGATGGGTGACGCATTGGTTGCTGTCATTGGTTTAGGACCTTCACTCTTGGAACGGATTTTTGTGGGGTCACTATGTTTGGAGGTTCACCTTGGACTACCTATTGAAAGGGTTTGAGGTGCTTACCTCAAGCGCAGCAAAGGAAAGCTGTTTACGGTACAATATCTACGGCTTCGTATGGGTGATACAAGTATGGTCACATTTACGGCTTCTATTTGGTTTTGAAAAAATTATTTATTGTTGCACTATTTTATAATTTACATTTGATAATGTTTACAATTGACTTGTAGTTCTGGGCATTGGAGGCAATTTCAACCTTGCGAAAAATAGTAGCCCTTTCTGTTCCGAAGGAAAACGTCTACCCACGAATGTACAGATGGTAATGCAATCAGAAGCCAAACGACTTGCACAAGACAATTGAGAAGTTAGAGTCATCTAAGCATGTGAGTGAACAGCTACAAATATTTCCTTCATATTTGTATAAGAAATTTGCCTCAAATTTAATCAAAACATAATTTTTTTTATTTACAGTTGTGGGCACTGGAGACGTTGGAGATCACCCCGGAGGAGGCCAACCAGGAGTATTTGGTGGACCTCAATGTGCCATTATCAGAAGGCCACCAGTACATGCCAATTGGGCACATGGAGGATCGAGCTGATCAGATTGGTGTCACTGCCAGAGTGAAGAGGAGAAGCTTGAGGGAGAAAAGATCCATCGTTTCCACTAAGCAGATGCGTACCGCCTCTCTTGTTGTTGATGAGCCATCGGCCCTTGAGTTGATGGGAACATTTTTTTCCATCCATTTGATATGTAATTATCTACTAACATTTACGTGTTTGAAGTTGGACCAAGCGATGGCAGCTCCACAACCACTTACCGGTCCTCCTCAGACGCACATTCTTATAGAGTCAACGGTAAGTTTGGTGCTAACGATTTATGTTCAAAGTTTCCACATATGTTTATCTAGTAACAAAGTAACTTATGTCATTGTAGTTCACGGAGGCGACATTCGTTCATAAACCAACGATGGCTCCGGCTCTAGCTCAACCGCATACTGCCAATGAGCTGTCGGTAAGGATATTAAAGTTGTTATCTTGGTTGTTCACACGTTTCCTATATCATTATTGAATAACACCACTAATATATATGTTATTGCAGTTGACCCAGTCGGCAAGAGTCAATAACGGCATAGTCACAAAACGTTAGCTCCAACGGATCATGCGACACATGTTGGAGCTAAAGGCATCAATTCAGTCATTGATTTTTATGGTGGAAATGCTAGAGGACTGTATCGTTTCATGAGTTCTAGACGGACTGAAATCACAAGTACGTTAATCTTTCTGCACTTGTATTTTGTTATTTTAGGTCTTGAGTATGCTGAAGGAAACGAGGTTGGTGAAGTCGATCCGATTGTGGATACTTTTGCCGGACTGGAGGGAGACCTTCAGTTAGTTATGTCAACCTTAGAGCATTTTCCTTAATCTGACGCGATCGTAGCGCTTCCAATAGTAGGATCAGGCCAGCTTCCTTAGAGCACTCCCGAAGCCACTAGGTCACCACAACCGTCACCACTATCTTCCGATTACCATCATCTTGCAGCAGTAATTGCCGACCCTACTGAGTGGGCACGGATGATAATGGCGAGCAAATACCTTGCAAGCCCGTATGTCGACCCCTCATTGAGCCGTCGAGAGGTGAAAGACAAGATGATGGAAGCCTATGAAGCCTTCAAGAAGAACCAGTCTGTGAGGTAAGCTTATAAATATCAATTCATTGTTGGTTTTAATGAAACATTCATCCACCATCGCTTGTCAAATTCATTTTGTTAATATGCAGGCGTAACATCGGAATCTTAAAGGATCAAGGTACTAAATTCTTCACATTATTAAAGGATCCCCTAAAAGGAATGACAAGTGAACATATCGATGCAAGCCTCAGCGTTCTGTGTAAGTGGGCGATAGGGTCGAAATCGAAGCATTACACTACTCGTGCATGCGTTGTTAACACGATATTCTTTGTAAGTTTTTTGCAAAAATTTTCAATTCTTTCTAAGCTTTTCAATGCATTAAGTCTAAACCAATGCAATTTTTTTTATAGGACACCATCCATATGCTACACTTGGCATATCAAACTGAAGATGCTCGGTCGAGCATGCAAATTCTAAAAGAGTTACCGGGGTATGTGGAGGGTGAAAGGCCAACATACGATAAGAAATGGGAAGAGGTCGATTTCATCCTCGTTCCTTACAATGTGGGTGGGCATTGGGTGGTGGCAAAGATCGATTTAGGAAAGTGGATGATCAAGGTGGTGGACTCCGCAACAACTTCGGCAGCTAAGGATAACAGAGTTTGTGCAGAGCAGTTGAAACCACTTACGATAATTTTCCCAAACATTTACCACCAAGTCGGGTATTTCAACAAAACACGCCGGAAGAGACGGGATTTGACGCCGATGCCATTGAAAATTTCTTTGCCCAAACCTTCCGTGCAGCGGCAGGAGGATAGTGTCAGCTGCGGCATGTTCATGGTAAGCTACATTGACACAATGTTGCAATCGAACCCGATAAGAGTTAAGTAGAATATGATTGCAAAATTGCATCTGCAATACGAGCATGAAATTTTTTCCAACAGCTGTACGAGCGAACCATGAAAATATCGGCAGTTAGTTGTACAATTTTTTTTATACAAAATAAAATTTATAGACAATTTTTTTTGTTGTATACACAATCACAGGAAATAAAAATTGTACAATAGAATCATTTTTTGTATACTCACTTCATTATATTTTTATACAGAATATAATTTTTTTGTATAAATAATTAATGTTATACAAGAATACATTATTTTTGTTAAGTAATTTTGTATCCTTATATTTTTTTTGTATCGCAATTTTGTATAGACAATCTTCTTTTATTTTTATACACAGACTTATACACAAATCCAAGAACTCAGCCTGTCACGTCGTCGAATTGGAAGCACTTGGCGTGTCACACCATTGGTAATGTGCAATCGGCCTGTAACCCCAGTTGGGCCGTGCCGTATCAGCAACAAAACTGTAAGAAGTCAACGTGTCACCACATTGACAATATGCACTCAACGTGTCACGACAGTTGTGGCGTAGCCTGTAATGAATGGCAGCACTTGGCGTTTCAGCATCAGAATCCATATGCCTGTGGCATGTCACCACTAATATCTGCATGCACTTGGCGTGTCACCACCATGTCTGCATGAACGTGGCGTGTTACCACCAGTATGCATGCACTTGGCATGTCACCACTAATATCTACATGCACTTGGCGTGTCACCACCAATATCTGCATGCTCGTGGCATGTCACCACCAGTATGCATGCACTTGGCATGTCACCACTAATATCTGCATACACTTGACGTGTCACCACCATGTCTGCATGCACGTGGCGTGTCACCACCAATATCTGCATGCTCGTGGCATGTCACCACCATGTCTGCATACATGTGGTGTGTCACCACTAGTATGCATGCACGTGACGTGTTATTACCAATATCTACATACACTTGGCTTGTTACCACCATGTCTGCATGCACGTGGCGTGTCACCACCAGTATGCATGCACTTGGCGTGTCACCACTAATATCTGTATGCGCGTGGCGTGTCACCACCAATATCAGCATGCACTTGGAGTGACACCACCATGTCTGCATACTCGTGGCATGTCACCACCAGTTTGCATACACGTGGCGTGTCACCACCAATATCTGCATACACTTGACGAGTCACCACCATGTCTGCATGCACTTGGCATGTCACCATCAGTATGCATGCACTTAGCATGTCACGACCAGGTCTGCAGTGGTAGCCAAAACGTTTAAACTGATAAAGTCGATTTATATTCCTCTACTATATATAGTCCACAACTCCTCAGTTCTCATAGACAGACCGTACATCTCCTCTAAAGCAGTTTTGTCAATGCTTCCTCGGTAGTTCTTCCGAGCATTTTGGTAGTGGTAGGACCATTTTGGAATGGTTGTTAACATCTCGCTCTTGATGTATTCAACTTTAGAATTCTCCACTAGTCTAATAATTAATCTGTTTTTCTTCACCTCTGACCTGTAAGCAATTGTCCAACCCTGACTATTTGAAATCCAGAGTGTCTTCATAGATATTCATTATGCAAGAGTAAATTTTTATGAAGAGACTTTGGATTTCAAATAGCCAGGGTTGGACAATTGCAAACAGGTCAGAGGTGAAGAGAAACAGATTAATTATTAGACTAGTAGAGAATTATAAAGTTGAATATATCAAGAGGGTGATGTTAACAACCACATGCGTAAGCAGGATTTTCGGTTTGTAAATTGATATATCAAACCATGGCGTGTCAGATGTTAAAACAATGCAGTGTCACACACTCTAAACCACGGCATGTCACTGCTTCACTCCATGCCGTGTCACTGCTTCCCTCCACAGCGTGTCACAAACTCTGCACCATGGCGTGTCACTGCTTCCCTCCAAGGCGTGTCAACAACTCTGCACCATGCCGTCTCACATATTTTCCCTTTCACAAACTATAAACCCAAGTAGACAATTGATATAGTTTTGCAATGTCGTTTGTAAATTGACTAAAATTCCCTAATGTATATTGAAGCGATTTGCTTTAAGCAAAAATGTAATGAATGTATTGGCTTTACAATTGTCGAAATGTAGAGTAACATTTTTTATTTTTTATTTATATATGTTGTCCAAAGATTAGACAATTTACATTCCAAACTATATGACCATGCATGGTGTGGCTAAAGTCAATTATTGACTACTTCTATGCCTAGGCAATGTTATTATTATACACTGGTTTCTAGCAAATATCATTATTCAATGCAAATGTTAATGGCCAAGATCAAAACAGTTCGAAACAATTCCTAA
Source organism: Theobroma grandiflorum (assembly GCA_036013995.1). Classification (NCBI taxonomy): domain Eukaryota; kingdom Viridiplantae; phylum Streptophyta; class Magnoliopsida; order Malvales; family Malvaceae; genus Theobroma; species Theobroma grandiflorum. Next base: position 17,411,565 of record CP142126.1, read on the forward strand.
CAAAACAAAAGATAAATTGTAGTTATTTAGGCTGACAATATGTCTTCGTCCACAACACACCCTACGTTTTCAGACATTGTCCTTCGGATTGGACAGTTGTTGCGTGTGTGACAAGTTTCTCTACAAATTGAACATGCTTTCGGTTGGCGCACTCGTGGGGGCGCTGATTGGCTTGAAGATGGTGCTGGATTTGTTGATGGATTTGCAAATAAATATGGGCAATTCTGTCTGTTATGCCCGTACATCTTCCATTGCAAACATCTGCGTGCTCGACTACCTTCACCAGCAGATGGAATTCTTCTTCTCCTAGGTCTTCTTGCTTGGCCTCGCCAAGGTGGTGGCAAGATGACAATTTGTTTCACATACAGGGGGGATGTCCCACTCACTAGGATGACCTATTGGGCGAATAGACCCCGCATAACCCTCAACCAAAACGGTTGTCTTGTAGTAGTCGACGCAGAATTCAATAGCTTCACGTTTGCATTTACTGAAAAATACAATGAACCCAATATTCAAGCAGAATCTAAATGCTATGTCAATTAAGGATCAAATAAGAAATAAAGAAAAGATATTCTGACCTTATTGCTGCAATGGCATGGTTGCATGGCAGCAAATCTGCTTGGAACTCACGGCATGAACACGTCTTCGTGGACAGGTTAACAAGTCCGTCCATCTTTTCGTCTTTAACTTCAAACTCCACTCGATTGATAGGCTTCACTACAAAGCGATGTGCATCATTGAAGCGTTTGCTCAATTGCCTGGCAACCCATGGGTTGAGGGGCGTGGTCACCTTCATGGCCTCATCGTACCGATCATAGAACCAACGCTGGAACATGTCTCGTATGAATACGATCAAAACAATGATTGGCATTTGTCTTGCATGCTTCAAGCAGGAGTTAACACAGTCAGCAATGTTCAAGATCATCATTTGGTATCGCCTTGCCGGTGAACATGCATGTGCCCATCTTTCAGAGCCTATTCTCAAAAGATCAGCATGGGCTCTTGCATGAATCTGCTTGAGCTGGTTCATATGTCTGTTGAAATCAGAAACCTTATAGAAATGTCAATCAAGGGTGAAAATCATAGAAACATCATCATGCTTGAACTTGTTTTTAAAGTTTTTCTTCAAATGGTAACCGCATAAACCATGGTGCGCTTCTAGGTATGCATTTTGGATTGCTTTCTTAATGCCGAGATACTGATCAGAAATGAACATTGTGTTTTCAGGACAACCAACCACATCATGCAACTTGTTGAGAAACCATGTCCACGAGTGTTCGTCCTCAACATGGTCGATGCCAAACACAACTGGATATACACACTCGTTCACGTCTTTGCATACATCGACAAACAGAACACTATTAAACCTGCCTTTCAGATATGTAGTATCAATTGCAACCGTAGGACACATTACATCTCTAAACCCCCGAATACACGCCCCGTATAACCAGAAACAATATTTGAATCTTTCAGCCTCATCAGTCTCCACTGTAGTGACTGTGCCAGGATTTTCTTGTTATAACATATAAAAATACGACGGTAGTAGTTGAAATGACTCCTCCGGGGGACCGAAAACAAGCCTCTCCGCATACTCCTTTGCTTGGCAAGCCTTATCATACAAGCAATCCAATCCCCACTGAACCTTTATCTCACCAATGATGTCCTTAGGTCTCAATGCTACTCTGTTAGCCTGAAGCTTAGGTGCCATAAGTTCACCAATTATCTTGACACTCGCAGCTGGAAATCACCCTTACAAACCATCAATAGTACATGTGTGTACTTTGTGGAACGTCTGAACTTGCCAATACCCTCCTCCATCAGGTAACTTCGTTGAACGCATACTGAACTTGCATGCCTTGTCCTTGCAACCAACTTCGTAACGATTTTTACATGACCTTTTTACTCTTATCCCAAAATGCTCTTTTAGAGCCAACATGTTCAGAGCTCGTTTCAACTCTGCCTTTGAAAAAAACATTCTTTCTTTGTATAAACGATCATTAGGACATGTCGACTCTTTAGTGCTAATTGTTTGTAAGGAGAACTTTTCTGCACCTGCAATTCGCCACGTAGAAGATATCCCTGCATTTCTTCTTTCTTGATAACTATCATCGAGCATTGTATCAACGGAATGAATTCCGTCTTCACCAGCGATGAGGTTATTGTATATGAGGTCATCACACTGAACATTTCCTACATCAAAACCTTCAATAAGTTCCGTTTCGCCTTCAACATTATTGCAAATTGGAATGTCACTATCATAAAGGAAATCATTGTCTGAACTGTCATGATCATATTCGTCAAGCCTATCATATGAATTGTCATCAAATCTATCTTCACCAGCATCAAACAAATTCTCATTTCCCTCATCCCATGTAGTATTATCCTCCAGCGTCGCAATGTTAACATCCAATGTCACAATGTTGTTCTCAAGTGTCGTATTCTCATTTGAAATAACTTTTACACACACTACCATTTCACCCGATCATTGCATTCTTTTAACAGAAGCAACTAATTGGTTTGATGCACATCCTGATCAAAATTATGCACCCAACTCTTCTATCAATATCCTCTGTCTATCGGGCTGCACAAACTCCTGAGGATACCTCAATTACGGGTTATAGACTGAATATTCTGGCATATGTGAAGCATTGTAAATCTCATTCTGATTAAGCTGATTACCATGTTGTTTAGCTTTTTCATGTGACATAACATTTGTTTCGAGTCTCTTAATGCTGACATACACAGCCGGAACATTCCTCTGTTCTAGTAGAATTAATGCAACATCCTTATCGTCCTTGATAATTGATCGTGATAACTCTTCGGGTGTACTGATCAATGCATGTAACTCAATATCGTCAATTTCTGAGTTTTCCCCAACAACATCTTCAACCAGCTTCATCAAGCCCGTAAACGACAAATCACTCCTAACCCCCCGCATTCGTGACTCACCACCCTTGTACATGCCATCCACCCACTGACCACCATGTCTTATCACAAGTCGCAGAATTGAAACCCCACTGAAATTTTAAAAAAAAATAATTATTTAATTTATTTAATTATTTACTTAATTACATGCTGGTGACATGCCAAGTGCATGCAGACATATGGTGACACGTCAAGTGCAGGCAGACACTGGTGGTCACACGCTAAGTGCAAGCAAACATGCTGGTGACACGCCAAGTGCATGCAGACATGTTGGTGACACGCGAAGTGCATGCAAACATGCTGGTGACACGCCAAGTGCATGCAGTCATGCTGGTGACACACCAAGTGTAGGCAGATATGCTGGTGATACACCAAGTGCATGCAGTCTTATGTGGTCACACATTAAGTAGATGCATGGCCTGTAACAACTCTGTGTAATGTTTCTAATCCGTCTTCTAATTTACACAAAAAGTTTCATAAATTTATGTGTTGCAGCAATGAACCCAAAAGCATACCTTAATGTCATCTCCGCTATGAGGTTTATTTTTCGAGAATAATATGGCCAGATGGCGAGAGATAGACGATGACACGATGACAATGGTGCTCAACAGAGAGTTGACAGAGCTCACATAGTTCAGAGAGCTGAAAGAGTTGATGACGATGGTGCTTAACACAGAGTTGATACAGTTCAGAGAGCTGAGAGAGAAACAAGAGTGAGCACAAACAGCTGAGCATTAATTTTTAATTTTTCTCAATGGCGGGAGGCAGATATCGGCAACTTAATTTACCACAATATTTTTTAAGGGCATTTTTGTCTACTCATGCTACTTGTTGGGTAGAAACAGATAACTTTATTTGGGTGATTATTTTTGAAATCACCTTATGAGGAGGGTTATTTCTCACAATTTCCTCAAAATAAAAATTCTTTTCATCACTGTTGTAATAGACATAGTCGCTAAATTGCCCTCTCCTCTACACGTTGTTTGCACCACCAACCACCCGTTCCTATTACTATCATTATTATTGTTACCACCTCAGGCAAATTTAGTAAATTCCCTATGTTATGTGTTATGTCTAAAGACAAATCATCTCTTTTGATTGAAAAAAGGGTATGCCCCCTCTATTTCCACATCTAGGATCTGATTTGTGCTAGAAAAATAGTATAAGGAAAAAAGAGAAAGGCTTAAGGTGTGCAATAACATGAAGTTGTTACTTATTATGGGGATTTATATACAAAGACTCTACAGGATACAATAAGCTTATTAAAAAATACTTTTTTAAAAGATGAATTTGTCTTGGAAGTATGTTTCTTTTATAGACAATGAAAAATTATGTTTGTTGTTATTTTAACAAATGTGTCTATTGTGTTACCTTTAATTTTGAACAGTTACATCTCAATAAGACTTCCAATATTACAAACTATTTAACAATCTCCCACTAGTTTGTAATATTAATAAGGTTATGCATAATACAAAATATGTTAAAGATTTGAACTTTCTATTGGTGTAGAAAATTTAAAGTTAAAGACGAAGGATTGGTATCACAAGGATTTTTCCACATCTCCTTATGTTATAACTGAAAATATCACATACATATCATTATTTAAGCTCTTTAATATTCTACCAACTGCTTTAGCACTTATATAGCTTTGTGCTAATCTTGGTTTCATGAATTTTTACAAGAGTAAATCCTTTTAACTCTTATTTCAAGTGGCACCACTTCAATACTTATATAGGTGGAATTTGTTATTAGGCCCCTGTTACTACAAGCATTTAACATTTCCAATAGGAGCTTTTTGCTCATCCTCTCCTCATAAAAACCACACTAAATATTCTCAAATGAGGTTATTTGCTATTAAAATTCAGTGCATAATAATAGTATATAGTAATTTGTTATTACTCATTGAACTTTTATTGTTAGTTTTGTTAACTCAAAGTTGGATTTCCATTATTAACACATTTAAGTCAAGGGTTTTGGCCCCATTCCACTAGAAATTGATTTTACAGCCTTTCTTGACAAAAATTTGGTAAGTGGATTAGCCAAATTCTTGAAAGATTTAACATAAACTATTGTTATAACACCATTTGAGATTAACTTTCTTATATAGGCATGTCTTAGACTTATGTGTCTAGACTTTTCATTATAAATCTTATTCTGGGCTGCACACATTGTTGCCTCACTATCACAATATATGAAAATGGCTGGCATCAATTGTAATCACAACTTTACATCTAATAACAAAATTTTCAACGATTTCCCTTTTTTTCTAGCAGCTGTTAATGCTAAAAACTCGTATTTCATTGTGGAATGCGTAATACAAGTTTGTTTCCTAGATGCCTAACTAATGGCTCCAATTCCTAAGGTAAAAATCCATCCCGATGTGGATTTGTTGTCATCAATACTAGTTATCCAACTAGTATTAGAAAATCCTTTTAAAAAACTAAGAAAACAATTGTAATAAATTTTCAAATTTTTAGTTTTATTTAAATATCAAAGTACTCTAGTGATAGCCTTCTAATAATCTTTGCTAAGTTTACTTGTAAACTTTGAAAGTTTGTAAATGACAAAGACTATATTCAATATGGTATAATGTGCAACATACATTATGTTGCCTATAATAATTGCATATTCTAATTGTGCCTTAAAACTTTCACAATTTTTTAGTCAACTTTATACTAGAATCATAAGGAGTATTAAACTTTTTGATTTCTAAATGACTAAATTTATAAAAAATTTTCTCCATGTAACGTGATTAATTCAATGAAATCACATTTTTATCTCTTTTAAATTTAATTTCCAAGATTGTATCAACTTCATTGAAATCTTTCATTTTGAAGACTGAAGTCAAATATTTTTTGGTTTCAACAATTGCAAGCATATTTGTATCAAAGATCAACAAATCATCTACATAAAGACATATGCTTACACCATATTTTTTTGTAAATTTAGAATAAGTACATTTATCTGCATTATTATGTACAAATCTATTTGAAAGTATTGTACTATTAAACTTTTCTTGACATTGCTTTGGAGCTTGTTTTAATCTATAAAGAGATTTGATTAGTTTACAAACTTTTCTCTCATTTACAAGAAGTATAAAACCTTCAGGTTGGTCCATATGTATTTCTTCAATAAGATCTCCATTTAAGAAGGCTATTTTAACATCCATTTGATGTCCATGTAATTTATGAATAGATGTCAAAGCCAAAAGTGTTCTTATGTATGTTATTCTTACTATCCAAGTATAAGTATCAAAATAATCAATGCTTTCTTTTTACGTGAAACTTTTGGCAACTAGTCTAAGCTTAAAGGTTTGTATTAACCATCTGTGTTATATTTACTTCTAAATACCCATTTACAGCCTATAGGTCTTGATCCAAGAGGAAGATTAACAAAAACCCGTATTCTATTTAAAAAGATTGAATCCATTTCATCATTTATTGATTTTTTCCAAAATGCTAAATCCTTTGAAGACATAGTGTGTTTGAATGTTTTTGGATCATCTTCAACATTTAATATAATAGATATCTTTTTATGCATTTTGCTTGAACTTCCTTCCACAAGGAAAGCTAATGCTTGTGAATCAATAAAATCTAGATCCAAGTACTTTGACCTTTTTTACGCTCAATTTAAGTATCATTCCCTTTCTTTTTACTAGATGCACTATCAGAAGTCATATCACCTTGGTCACAACTTGGAATTAAGACATTTTATTTACAATCAAGTTTATTATTAGAGTTATACAAAAATTTATTTTCAATAAGCTAAACATGTATAGACTTTACAATAATATTTGATTGTAAATCTAAAATTCTATATACTTTAGAACATTGGGCATAGACAAAAAAACACCTTTCATTGCTTTAGGTCCAAGCTTTGTTTTTTGTGGTTTAGGAATTTTATAAAAGGTCAAGCACTCCCACATTTTTAGATATTCCAAGTTTGGTTTTCTTCCATTCCAAAATTGATAAGGTGAAACTTTAAAACTCTTGGAAGGAACTCTATTCAGTATATGGCATGTTGTTAATAAAGACTCACCTCATAAATCGTGTGATAGATATGCATTTAATAATATAGCATTTAACATGTCAACTAAAGTTTTATTTTTTTTCTTTTGGGGAATCCATTTTGTTGTGGTGAATAAGAAGCATTTTTTGATGTAGCAAACCATGTTCTTCATAGAAATTATCAAATTTTGTAGAAAAATATTCTCCTCTTCCGTCACTTTTTAGAATTTTGATTTTCCTATCTTTTATATTTTCCACAATAGATTTATTTTCTTTAAATTTCTAAAAAGCTTCATTTTTTGTTTTAATTAAATAGATATAAGTGAACCTAGAATAATCATCAATGAAAATTATAAAATATCTTTTTCATCCTCAAGTTAATTTTTGATTTAATTCACATATATCAGAATGCATAGGATCTAATAATTGTGAGTTTCTTTCTACATTACGAATAGGTTTTTTTTTTTTTTTTCATTTGTGCTTGTATGCATATTTAACATTTCTCTAAACGCTCATGTTTACATGCAATATAACCATTTTTAGACATAAATATCATAAAACCAAAATTAAATGACCTAGTCTAGCATGCCATAATAAAGAATTAGACTCAACAATATAAGTAGAAATCATGTTTATTTCATTAATGTTGAACCTGTACATGCCATCACAAAAGTATCATTTTCCTACAAATAGGCTACCCTTAGATACTGTTACATTATCAGATTCTATTACAATTTTAAATCCTTTTTTTACAAGAAAACTAGCAAAAACTAAATTCTTTCAAATTTCATGAACATGGAATACATTCAGTGATGTTAGCTTTTGTTTAGAAGTTAAATTCAACTTAATGGTTACTTTTCCTTTAACTTTGGCTATAACATGATTTCCCATCAAAATATCTTCTAGTTTATTAACTTCCATGTAAGTCTTGAACAAGTTTCTGTCATTGCATACATGAATTGTAGTACCAGAATCCAACTATCAATCTTTACTTTTATTGGAACCAATAGTCATATCCAATTATGTTACCATTCCAATATTCATTGTAGAAACCATGGCAATTAATTCCTTGATAGCCTCTTCTACAATGTTGACTTTTTAGGATTTTTAGAATTAAAATTTTTTTCTGCCTTCCTGGATTTGTACTTATTAATCATATGGCCTTTTTTTTCCATAGTGGAAACAATTTATATTTTTCTTATCGTTTTTCTTCAAGGCTTATCTCAAAACTTTCAGTGCAAACAACTTGGATTTCATAGAATTGTTAGAGTTTTGATTCTTTCTAAAATTATTAGGATTTTGACTCACAAGATTCAACTAAAAGCAGAGGGTTGATATAGTGCATCACGTGAACGTGCTTCACATTTTATTAGCATTTGAGTCATGAATTGTTTTACCTGTCAATTAAAGTTCTACTACACAAGTATACGTATCGAATAAATAGTATATAAATAAGGAGAGTAGCGATCCCACAGAGAATTTATTTAAAATTTTACTAAGTACTAAAATTAGAACAATTTAATCTTATCCAAACAATCAAAATTAATTAATTAACTAAAACTAATTAACCAAAATTTAAACTAAAAAGAAAAATCCACGTAATGATAACTTGAGTAAAAATCAAATCAAACAAGCTTAGGATTACAATATCCCTTACACTTCATCTAAATCTTAACTCTCTTCCTTAATTTATTTCAATGGGTTAAATTGCTAATCTAAAATCCTTAATTATTTATAAGGGTCTCTCGACTCAACTTATAAAAATATTTATTTTAACCAAAACATTGTATCCCTACGTGAGTTGAAATTAAAATAGACTCATTAAATTCAGGTTCTAATCCGGCTACATAAGGCCTATAGGTATATCCTTATCTTATACACAAATCAATTAATATGATCATATGCTATCCCAAATTTAGTCTACATTAAACTCCCTTTCCCAAGTTTGTTTAGATTCCTTAGATCAATTTAATTAGTGGCCAAGCAATTAAAAGCATTAAGAATAAATTGGAATAAACAATTCAAATCCCAATAAAGATAAGTAAGAAAGAGATTAAAAATTTAGATTACATGTGAGTTCAATTGCAATCCTAGAAAAAAAAAATTAGCTACTCATGATCGCAAAAACAAATAATATTATAATAATTTCAACCATTGAGAATAACAAGAAAAATACAAGCCAAGGAAGAAAACAAAACAAATATTTGCCAACTTGCTCTCTAAGTTTCTGCCTCAACTTCTAGCTTCTTAAGTCTCTTAAAAGTTGTCTAATCTAATGTTCTTAAAAATATCCTCTTTATATTAATAAACTTAACCTATAATTTCCTAAGTTGACCTATGATTTAATTGGGCTTAAAAGTGTAATGAGAGGCCTAAAAAATCAATTATCAGTCTTTAAAAATTTTCATTCCCAGTACAATACTTTCAGCCATTTTCTGTTACGATTTTCTCTATATTCGAGGTAGAACTAGGTAAAGTGATCTATAAAAGTTGTAGTCTATCTCTTAGCTTTCCAATAGTTCAAGAATTTCATCATTTGAAGTTCTGTAGTACGAGTTATGGCCAAAAAACTGAAATATATGTAAACAGAATTTTGGGTATTTTAATACCTTACTTTCCAAAATTAAACACAATTCCTTTAGTTCCTATGAAAAATATAAAAAGCTAAAAAATCATAACCAAATTAAAAGAAATAATATAAAATTAAAGTAACTCGCTTAAAAATAAACTAATTATAGAAACAACAAAAAATAACTGAATTAAAATTAAAAATTGAGAACTTAACTAATATTTAATAACAAAATTGGACTAAAATAATTTTATAAAATAGAATTATTATTTTACTAATATACAGTCAACAGAATGCAAAAGTTTTTTTTTTTGTAATTATACCAAACTTGAGACAGTTTAGAAAGAATTGCACCTATTTGTAGTGCATTAGGAACCTCAACCTCAAGGTCTTTTAGTTTTGAAATCAAAACTTGTAGTTCATGTACTTGATCCATGACAAGTAGATTATCCCTTATCTTAAACCCAAAATATTTTGAAGACAAAAATTTGTTAGTATCTCATTTTTCATTCTTGGAAGTAGTTTCCAATGTTGCTCAAATTTTCTTTGGAGTCTTTAGATTAGAGTAAAGGTCATATAGAGGATCTATCAGATTAAAGTCTTCATGTTTTTTCCTTTAGGCCTTTTGTGCATCATAATCTTCATCAATTAGTTCTGGAAGTGCACTAAGATTTGGATCCAAAAGATAATAAATCTTTAAGGCTGTGAGATAAAACATTATTTTATCCCTCCAGCAGGTGAAATTGGTTCCATCAAACAGGTCAAGTTTGATCAATTCTTGATTCATGAATTGAAATCTCAAATTTGGATTAGACTCCATTGAGAACAAATCTTTAAAATTGTTAAAAAAATAGTACAAAAAATAAGAGAAAAGCTTGAAGTGTGCTGTAACACACTATCTTTAAAGAATTGTTACTTACTATGGGGATTTGCATACAAGGATTCTCCAAGATACAACAAGCTTATTGCAAAATGCTTTTTTTAAAGATGAAGTCTATCTTGGAAGTACGTTTATTTTATAGACACTGAAAAGTTGTGTCTGCTATTATTTCAATAGATGTGTCTGTCGATGTATTTGTTATGTTTCAACAAACATGTCTATTGAATAATTTTTAATAATTGTGTTTGTTGAAAACACTTCTCTTATTTTAAGAGTTATATTTAATCTTGAACAGTCACATTGAATAAGACTTCTAATATTACAAACTATCTAACAATTTGTATCACTGACAATAATAGTGACCAAACCATTAAGATCAGGAAAAGTTTAATTCATAGGAAGTAAAGAGGCAAGAATTGGAAAAAAATATTATTTGATTCTTTGATCCTAAAAAAAGAAATGAAATAAGAAAAGTTCCATAATGGAGTGATAAATTGGAAATTCATCGAAAGTTACAATTCTTTTCTCAAAATCGTGCACCTACGCGTATTCATCAACATTGCTTTTCAACCAAAAGATTTAGAGGTAACTATCAAGACTTTGGACTACATGGCACGTACTTCTTGAAATGGTTCACGCATGTTTATTGTCAAGGAGAAATAAGATTAAGTTGGCAAGAATTAAAATATCCCTCCATTCTTCTATTTATATCTATGATCGATCATAGAAGTGGCCTTTAACCATTTTGTATAATAAGCTATTTGTACAAATATGGAAGAAAAAATATGAAGAGTCAAATTACAAAGATTAATGATTGTTTTTAACTAATTCAAAACTAGTATTTTTTTGCCAAGATATTATGGGTGTTATAGGTATAAATTGATAACCATGTTACTCAATTAAGAAAATATTTAATGGTGGTTTAATGGAAAGGCTTGTCACAGCTGATAAGTTACTTATTTTAGAACAAGATGTTTATTTTGAAAACTAGTGACCTGAGTTGAATTACGGTCACAATTTAAAGACTTAAATGTCTTTTACCTTCGAGTTTTATTATGCATTTATCTTGTTATAAAAATCGTCCAAGATACAATAAAATTAAAATCAAGAGAAATCAAATAAATAAAAAAAACATAAGAATTTAGATGGTTCAACTTCTTATCTACATCCACGAAGTGAAATCGTTCTACTATTAAGAAATTAAAGTACAATAAAATTGACCTCTATCGTTTCCCAAACCAATAAAAAACCCTTTGTACACCTTCTCTCAATAGCCTCTTAAAAACACTCACCCACACCACTCTAGCTCCACATAAAGTAAAACACAAAGTTACAAGGTATTTCCTCTTTAGGGCTCTCAAGGCATTATTCACCTCTTTGTTTTTTTTGGAAATGAGACCGATTTATATTCTTATCATTCATGGTAAACAAAGTCCCATTACATCATATAACAATAAGTCTTGAAAATTTAAAGGTGGATTATTGTAGACTACAAATCTTTCTTCTACCATGGAACCCTTGTTAGCCATATAATCAACTACTCTATTACCTTCCATGAAGACATGTCGTGTAACCACCTCCCTTTGTCGTTGAAGAAGACTATGGATTGCCTAAATCAAGTCCAAATTAAGACAAGGGTGAGTTGATGGAGTATTAATAACTTGGACTACCATCTTGTTGTCAACTTGTAGATTAATTTTCTTGTAACTCAAGTTCAATGCCAAACTTAGACCTTTGTAAACACCCCAAAGCTTCGCTTGATAACCTAAGCATTTATCTAATTTGACTAAGAAACCTTGTTTCTATTCACCTTATGCATCCCGTAATGCACCTCTCGTTGTTGCCTTGTCCAAAGAATGTCGAAAAGCACCATCAACATTTAAAGCAATACAATCAATAGTAGGTAATAACCATTCTACCAAACATTCCACCCTAGCTAGTGCATCTAAGCTCCTTTCTTGCAAAATATTTATTCTAGCCAAATGTGTATCCAATGCCCAGCTTTGAATTAAATTCAAGTGGCCCTTTGTAAGAAGAATCTTATTCTCAAATATGAGTGAATTCCTCTATTTCCAAAAACAACCAACATAGATACCAAACATCTTTGATAACCATCATCATTCAATACCAACTTTCCTTTTAATTCTAAAAGTAACTTTATAACGTACGTTTTCATTAGAATTTGACATAACAACCTTGATAACCATCATTCAATATCTAAATCTAGTTCATAAACTTAAAGTTAGATCTATACATCATTCTAGTTATTCCAAGCATAGTAAATTCATAATAATAAACATATCACAACGACAACAGTACTATCCCAACTATCTAGGACTACTTCTCAAATAATGGTATGGTCGCTATTACCTTGGACATATTCTCATATAATGGTACAGTCCCTACTATCTTGGACTTCTCATAGATAACGTTATTGTCACATCCTATTTTGTGGTGGGATAAAACCAAAGCATGGACTCAAACGAGTATAGCCCGTTAGGCCCAAGCAAGTCTTATTCTATTCATTTATTAAACATTCATTATCTTGTGTGGAAACATACATTCAATCATCCATACGCATACATTGCAATCACATGCATGCAACCATAGACAACATTACACAACTATGGAACTTCTTAACATAAACAGTGTAAGTGTAGTCATCTCATGTATCATTGAAGTGCCACAATCTCATGCACAGTATCATATAAACATTTATCAACACCTTCGAGTATTCATGTAGGCTCTCAAGCCACCTTTGCATATTTATCCAAAACATTCATAAAGTAAAATTTCAAACATTGGCTGCATCATAATAAATGTGTTCAATATCCATAAAACATAAGAATAAATAAAAAACGACTTGTCAATGGAACATGACTCGACCTTTAGGCTGCATATGGCTACCAAATCACTTACAAAAAGAAAAACGGATCACATCTCCGTGACACTAGTTACTAGCAAAAAAGCTATCACTGATCTGCAACAAAAATAAATGGGAAAACTAACATGTGAGTCACAAAGACTCCATAAACAGATACAAGGAAATGGACAAGTCAAAGGGGAGAGTTTTTGGTAACCATGCACTTTTAAATACATATGATTTATAATTTTTCCTTCATTTCCATAATAATCATGAAACATAGCATTTAATCTCAATTTACATAAAAAATCATGGAAAATAGGTTTACATAAATCATTAGAAACCTTTCGCCTTGGAAAACCTTTGGAAAACACTTGAAAACTCATTCAGAAAAGCATGTATTGATACATTTGGAAATGTATCAATACATTTTATACAGAATGCCTTATTTTGTATTCTATGTCACGACCCGGAACCACCCCCGAGTCCGTGACAACTGCCGCGATGTCCCGATATGCACTTATCCCCCGAGTACCATATCGAAACCTCGCAAGGCTCTCGTACCAGTCTTTCCAATTCCCCTGTGAGTTTCTATTTATTTATTTCATACTTTAAATCATCTTGTCCCTTTTTGGACCAAAACAGGAAAAAAGACAAAAATTACTACACATAGGCGTTTCGGTCATTTTTCGTCGAAAATTTCAAAATTTGGAAAAAATATTACTTACGCGTAAAGATTTCATAAATTGAAGTCAGAATTGAAATTGGATATCTAAAACATGAAATTTGTGTAAAATTTTATTTAATGGAATAAAATAATAATATTTCATAAAATAAAATATTTTCTTATAAAACAATTTTTATATAGATATCCGGATATAATTTTTACAGCATAATAACAAAATATACTATTACATATAGTAATACAGATAACTGAAGTATAAAATTTAATTTATAATGCTAAGTGGGCCCAAAATAGAGAAATACAGTCTACGAGATGAACCTGTGAGGTCGTCACCACAAATGCACTTCGTGTCAAAATTTACTATCTACAAATGTCTGTGAGCTTAAAATGGGAAAATTGAGGGGGTGAGTTTTACAACCCAGTGAGTTGGATAACTACCATCCACGACATCTAAAGTCGAGTAGATGGAGAAAATATAATAAAAATACCATATCAACAAATAATTCATAACATCGAATTTAGTAAAATCATGCCAAATAATTTCATTTATTCAAACACAAGGCTTATGATTTATTTCGTAAAAACTAGGCTTTGCCCAAATCTTATACTCATGAACACTTGATCAGAGTGTCCCATCGAGTACGCCAAGGCTGTTACAATTTATACCATAATTGAAAAATATAGCCGTTCCTTGGCGTTGACGAGTACATAAACGTAATTTCATACCAGTCTCCACATACTCAATATTAAAAATCCGTTTTTCGATTTAAAAATTATTTATAAAATTTAATTTATTTTAAAAGCACACAATCATGTAAAACTACTTCGGATATTGAAAACGGTAGATTATCCACTCACCTCGTCACAGGAATGCATGATACTCTTGTTTTAATTTCCACTACATCGAAAATTTCTCGCGTGTCCGTGAGCTCACCACCTATACACGATTCACGACACAAATTTTCATTATTTGTGTCCAACCAATATAATTTATTTCAGGCTCTACATACTTGAAAATTGGGTAAAAATAGTTCGGACAGTCGTTAAATCACAATGTCCGACCGACTCACCTACACACGTCTAAATTGGCTAAAATCTCCTATTTAACTCCGATTGGACCTGTTTCAATTTCTAATTGTTCGATTATATTCCAATTTCTCAATGTCAGCATCTACGGGTCAATTTACCAATCATAGATTGAAAATTACGATTTTACCCCTAGAGGGTAAAAATTTTGATTTTTGCTCCGAAAATTCTCATTAATTTCCTATATCCATAATTCAACATAATTCACTTAATTACCACAAATAAACATCATTTCAGCAACCAATTTCTCTCTCTAAAATTCTGCATAAATAGGTTTTAATATGAAAAAATTCTATTTCTTGCTATTTCTCATTTTTACACTTACTAAACTCACTAAAAACATTAAATCAAGTTAAAATTCAACCAAATCAAGACCCAAAATCACTCCAAGAAATTCTGCCAGCATGTAGGGAGCATACCCACTTTCTAAATTTGCTTGGAAATTAAAATAAAATGGGTGGGTAATGAAGAAATCAAAGGAAATTAAAGAAATTTTACCTTTTACTTGATAACTTTTTGATTTCTACTCTTTTCTCCTTTGATTTTCCCCTAGCGTTCTTGATTTCTTTTTTTTTCCCCTTTCTCCTGGTTCTACCCGACTCTCCTAAAGGTCATTGGCTGAAAAATCAGCCTATTTAAAGGCTTAATAAAATATATTATTTTAATGCCACATGTCACAATTTCATTGATTCATTTTTAAATTCTTATCTTTTTGACTTTCTTTCAGCCAAATTTCAGCCCTTATCCCCTGATTTTTCCAGGAGCTTCTAGAAAAAAAATCCCAATGATTTTTATAGTGTAATTTTGTGAAATTACACATTTACCCCCTAAAAAGTGTAAAATTACATTTTTGCCTCAAAAATTGAAAAATTACCACAAGGCATATTTTTCAGTCCTCAAACTCATATCACACTCCAATTTGTCAAATTTGATCTAAATTCTCTCGAAAAATTAAATTTGACCTTCCGGTGGTAAAATTACGATTTTACCCCTACACTCCAGAAATCATCGGAATTTCTTCTTTTTTCACTTTTCAACCTCAAATAACACTTCAATTGATTAATATGATCAATCTCAATCAAATGGGATCAAAAAATCTTTTTCAAAAATTCCAAATTTATCCTTTAATGGTAAAATTACTATTTTGCCCTTGTGTCTCAAAAATACCGAGAATTGTACTTTTCACTACTAAACTTCATTTTATACTCTAATAATCATATTGTATTTCATATAATTATTCTTGGTCATAAAAATCAAAATCTTTATTAAAAATTCCCATTTTGTCCTGAAATTGAAAAATGGTCGTTTTGTCCCTAATCGATCAATTTTCCTGATTAACCCTAAACTGAATCTCGAACTCCGAATCACTGTTTTAAATCACTCCGTGGGTTTTAGTTTTCTCAAATTCATCCTCAATTCTCTGTTTAAACTGGTTCAAGACTTATTTAACTTAAACATACCCTTAGGGGCAATATTGTCATTTAACTTGTTTCCCGAGGCAATTCAATATACAAACATGCTGTCTAAAGCATGTGAATGACCTGTCACAGATAAATTAGGGTCAGGTGTTACAACACTACCCCCCTTAAAATAAAATTTTGACCTCAAAATTTCATTCAACCTATTCCTCGAGAATAGAGCAATTGATCTTCGTCTTATAATTAACTTTCTCAGTTATCTCTTTTATAAGGAAATTTCTGATTCATTACCTCGATTTCCTTTAACTCGACTTACGTATTTCACATATATTTATCCTGATCCTTTAGAAATTTGATCAATCAATAATTTCTTCAATCACAATTCCTTGTCTAGAGACATGCTCAGTGTCTCTATTCCTCTTATCAAGTTTGAACTAAAATTCTGTTCCATTTGTATCAATTTCAATCTTTTCTCATACTTATGTATATATATACCAATCACCATTATCACTTGATCATTCCTCAACATCTTTTTAACATCCATTCATTCATTCTCATCCTCAAACATGATTATGTATCTTATAACATCATTTGCATATCACCTTCTTTCCGTACACATCGTTTATGTAAGGGAAATTAATAGTCTCTATGATCCCCACATACCTCATTTTGACTTTATATTTATACAACTTAGATTTTCTTTAATCCTCTTAATGTCAACATTTAAATCCATCTCACTTGGATTCTTACTACAGATTCCATTTTCTTGACTATTTTTCCCCAACAATTCCCTAAATCCATAAAACTTTAACTTCCAAATGAAAATTTTCATTATTGTGTTACCCACACAAGTTATCGCACATCAATTTCAAACTTCGAACTTTAAAAGTTCATTCTTTACTTTAATTGATCATATAATCATTTCTATGCATAAAGGTACACGTCAAAAAACTCACAATGCTCTTGAGTAGGAAAACATCACATCAACATGTGGACCCACTTCCATGTAATAACATCCGGAAGCATCATTTCTACCAGATTCCCATATAATACCATGGCAATCTCAACGATGTTGGCCGACATCAGAGTTATCAAGTGGTCGCAATCACGTAAATCATTTGTGGCCTTACCACGTATATCACAGACCATGGTCCCAGCCATGTCTAACAGTTCGTTGGTCACCCAAAGATGTCTCTAGCTAGAGCTCACTCATGCAAGAGGGTCACACTTAACCGATGTGATATCAGGCCTACTTTCGACGCTTTCGATTTATCAGAAATAGAATATTTTTCGAATCCATAATAAGCTTCTCGTATCTAATTTGCATCTTATTCTTATATACTCCTCATGTACTCCATACCATTTTTATTCAATTGTTGTCTACTATGCACATACATTTTCTAATTCCATTGATACTTTAAGTTTTCACTTTGACATGATTCAGTGTATCTCACACAATATCATCAGTTTCATTATTGATTCGTTATTCAAGATTTAAACCAATTTGAACCTTATATATATCTCAAACAATTCCAAATCACTGTCTCCATAACTCTTTAAATGATTTTCATTATCGGGGTTCTCTTTCATTACCCATTGTTTCACTCTTTCTCATACACATATCGTACTTTTCTCTTAATCAATTTATCAATTGTACTTGAAGTTGACAAAATTCGAAACTAAGTTTTTCTTCTGTACTTTAAAATGCCAATATAAGTATTATATTTAACTTATCATTTCCTCTTCATCACCACTTGGTTTTAGGCTTATTTTTGTCACGTTCGTAGCAAAACTCCTTTTAAATATATTCTCTTTAGAAATATCTATCTAGGTCTTATTTCTCACAACCTGTGATTACCCAATTCATGATTTAGCCATTTGGCTCTTTAGCTAGTTTCAAGACCACACTCATTATATTCGTCACATATGCTTTGAAATTTTCTCTCTTAAAAAATTTAAGCAACTTTGGGAACACTTAACCCTTTGTTTATTTCTCCATACTCTAAACATATTCTTTCTATAACGACATATATGTGCTTACCAAAATATTCAAATACACACTTAACTATTCACATTTCACTTTATCTTCAAGGATTCCCAATACATCACTTAAACAATCTGGTGTTATTATAAATTATTTTCATTCTACTGGGTTTAAAACAAAATTTATAATTTTTCGTAACAATACTTCACATTATCTCTTTTGTTGTGTCACCATTGAACCTTTCATTCACAAGTTTATCACTCAGCATTGATATTTCTCGTCAATATTCCATCATTTATCCAACTCTTCCTTTAATTTTATTTTACCATTTCCAAACCTTAACTCTTTCTATCCCCTTTATTCTTTTAGAATCATAATTCAATCAACTCATCATTGATCATACTATTCTTCAAAATAATGTACTTCAATGTGATCTTTTCGGTAACTTTTAAATTTTCTTTCCATTCATATGTCCATACATGTGAATCAATATAGGAATCTTTCAATTTACTCTTCATTTCCTTTTCAACACTTTTCTGTTGCATTTAAAATTCCAATTAACAAAACTCTGTATTAAGCCAATGACTATTCTTTATCTCATGAGATTTACTTTCATATCACTTAAAATTATACTCGTGCTGCTCAACCACAAGAGTTTGTTAACATAAGGGTATTGAACAATTAAGGTTACCACATTATCACTTTTGGAATCTACTTAATCAGAATAAGTCTATTGCCTTTTGACTATTTTTCAACTATTGTTGTAACATGACTACTTTTTAAAATTTACCCCTCAATTAACACAATTGATCTCCCATCTCAATTTTATGATAAATACCTCAATTTCATCTTATCCATATTATCTATTTTAATACACCAAATTCACAATTTCTTAGTGGATTTCTGAAATTTCCATAACATTTTTCCGTTTCCTTTCCAACGATAATATTCTGTAATTAATTCCTATCACCCTTAATCTTTAAATATTTGGGTCATAATTCAGTCATTGTTTACTCTTATCCAATACTCTACCATTTGTACTTTCATCAATAAATATCTTCAAATCCTCACACTCTTTATTTTATCTTAAAAGATACTTCCCAAGAGGTCACCCATCATAATATTACTCTTACTCAAGCACGCTTAATTGCGGAGTGCTTATGGGATCCGGTGCCTTAATACTGGTATAATCGCACCCCACTATTATTTTCATTATTCACATTTAATTATTCTTTCTGTCTGATTACTCCGGTAATTTATTTACCTCTGGTACAAAAGAAATCACAAGACAATTTATATTTCTCAAATTCCTTCATCAATAATTATGGCTTAAAATTTTAGATTGGAAGTCTACACAATTCCCTGCGTATAATCAGTGCTGCAGTCACTGACTATAAACAAGTCACTATATTGACTCTAATACTCCAATGTTTAACTCCAAAATTCTTTCATTTAATCGATAAATAGCTCCTTTATATTCCAAATATATCATTTCTCTAAAGGCGTATACTTGTCCATCAAAGTATTTAAACACGTAATTAACTTATCTCCTATGAATCCATATTTGGGTCAAATCATTATCTTATAATACCATGATATCGTCTCTTCATTTCCTCTATACTCAAATTTACAATTCTTTTCTTAATTCCACTAATGATGACTAAATATGCCACTACTGCAAATATTTATTCTCAATGCTTATATTGCCAATCCATTTCTTTTATACCAAAAGATGTTCATATATATACATATACATATATATATATTAAATCGGTCAAACAACTATGTTACAATCCGTTCATATTTTACAGAACATAAGTTGTCTCTCAATTCCTTTATACATTATCTATGGCTATTTCCGCTTATATTACATCTACCAAAATTTGGAATGATGTGAGAAATCTAGCTAATACCCTAGGTATCACTAGAGTCATCCTCCTCAGTATCCTCTGCCATCTTGGGAGACTTCCCTTTTTGTTTGCTAGTCCCCGCTTGTTGAATTATTTTGCGTTCCTTATCGCTCACCAGGGCGGCATTCCTTCCACAACCGGGAGGAAAATCTCATATCGCAAGTACTCTTCTAAGAGAAGGGCCCCTCACAGTCATTCTCGGTTTAGTTTTTCATGGCTGGCTCTTACACTTGGCCCACATCTGGGAGAGGAATGTCTAATTACTAGGGAAGGTGGTCTCCTAGCAGTCCAAATTTCCTCTAACCTTCTCACTCTTTCTTTCGCCTCCTCATCTCTCTCAATCTCTCTCAAGAGAGAATTCTTAATGCACAGACTAGTGTTATTACTACTAACACTCTCATCGGTCTCGGTAGCACTAGAGCTCTCAAGAGTCCGAACCTGTGCTCTCAATCTTGAGGGATCTCAATTTTCAGGAACTCTGAAAGGATACCTCTCTAAGCTACTAGGTACTGAACGTCTACGACTCCTAGTTGTCGATTCCAACGGTTCCTCACTAGACATAGTGATCTACAAGAGAGAACGGAACAAGTCCAAGTGACTTAATATTCTATATGCAACTACATGCAACTAACTTATCTCGATTAAGGCCACACTAACATTGTAATTTCCTTTAAAACAATTTTCAAAACAACCAGCTTTAAAATCAAAAGCTTTAATAAAACTAAAGCTCTGATACCAATTGAATTGTCACGACCCGGAACCACCCTCGAGTCCGTGACAACTGCCGCGATGTCCCGATATGCACTCATCCCCCGAGTACCATATCGAAACCTCGCAAGGCTCTAGTACCAGTCTTTCCAGTTCCTCTGTGAGTTTCTATTTATTTATTCCATACTTTAAATCATCTTGTCCCTTTTTGGACCAAAACAGGAAAAAAGACGAAAATTACTACACAGGGGCGTTTCGGTCATTCTTCGTCGAAAATTTTAAAATTTGAAAAAAATATTACTTACGCGTAAAGATTTCATAAATTGAAGTCAGAATTGAAATTGGATATCTAAAACATGAAATTTGCGTAAAATTTTATTTAATGGAATAAAATAATAATATTTTATAAAATAAAATATTTTCTTATAAAATAATTTTTATATAGATATCCGGATATAATTTTTACAGCATAAAAATAAAATATACTATTACATATAGTAATACAGATAACTGAAGTATAAAATTTCATTTACAATGCTAAGTGGGCCCAAAATAGAGAAATACAGTCTACGAGATGAACCTGTGAGAGCTAAGGTCGTCACCACAAATGCACTTCATGTCAAAATTTACTATCTACAAATGTCTGTGAGCCTGAAATGGAAAAATTGAGGGGGTGAGTTTTACAACCCAGTGAGTTGGATAACTACCATCCATGACATCTAAAGTCGAGTAAATGGAGACAATATAATAAAAATACCATATCAACAAATAATTCATAACACCGAATTTAGTAAAATCATGCCAAATAATTTCATTTATTCAAACACAAGGCTTATGATTTATTTCGTAAAAACTAGGCTTTGCCCAAATCTTATACTCGTGAACACTTGATCAGAGTGTCCCATCGAGTACGCCAAGGCTATTACAATTTATACCATAATTGAAAAATATAGCCGTTCCTTGGTGTTGGCGGAGTTCACCATCACGTGATGGTTCGGCGTAATGTGAACTCTAACCATACCTCAAGAGTTACCCTCCGCGCCTCTCATACTGAGGTATAATATAACGGGGTTACCGTGCCCCTCTAATAGGCTGGTCCACGAAACCCGTCACTGCAGCGACTCATCAACCCACCAATCGATAATAATTCATTTAACATGATTTGGCAAATTTTTATTTCTAAACAATTTATCAGAACAAAGCAGTCAATTCACATTTTTCAATACAATAAACAATTTAGCCAATCATGCAGTCATGCTTCTAAAATTTCATAAGTCATAATTTCAATTTTAGTACATAAACGTAATTTCATGCCAGTCTCCACATACTCAATATTAAAAATCCGTTTTTCGATTTAAAAATCATTTATAAAATTCAATTTATTTTAAAAGCACACAATCATGTAAAACTACTTCGGATATTGAAAACGGTAGATTATCCACTCACCTCGTCACAGGAGTGCATGATACTCCTGTTTTAATTTCCACTACATCGAAAATTTCCCGCGTGTCCGTGAGCTCACCACCTATACACGATTCACGACACAAATTTTCATTATTTGTGTCCAACCAATATAATTTATTTCAGGCTCTACATACTTAAAAATTGGGTAAAAATAGTTCGGACAGTCGTTAAATCACAGTGTCCGACCGACTCGCCTACACACGTCTAAATTGGCTAAAATCTCCAATTTAACTCCGATTGGACCCGTTTCAATTTCTAATTGTTCGATTATATTCCAATTTCTCAATGTCAGCATCTACGGGTCAATTTACCAGTCATAGATTGAAAATTACGATTTTACCCCTAGAGGGTAAAAATTCTGATTTTTGCTCCGAAAATTCCCATTAATTTCCTATATCCATAATTCAACATAATTCACTTAATTACCACAAATAAACAACATTTCAGCAACCAATTTCTCTCTCTAAAATTCTGCATAAATAGGCTTCAATATGAAAAAATTCTATTTCTTGCTATTTCTCATTTTTACACTTACTAAACTCACTAAAAACATTAAATCAAGTTAAAATTCAACCAAATCAAGACCCAAAATCACTCCAAGAAATTCTGCCAGCATGTAGGGAGCATACCCACTTTCTAAATTTGCTTGGAAATTAAAATAAAATGGGTGGGTAATGAAGAAATCAAAGGAAATTAAAGAAATTTTACCTTTTACTTGATAACTTTTTGATTTCTACTCTTTTCTCCTTTGATTTTCCCCTAGGGTTCTTAATTTCTTTTTTTTTCCCCTTTCTCCTGGTTCTACCCGACCCTCCTAAGGGTCATTGGCTGAAAAATCAGCCTATTTAAAGGCTTAATAAAATATATTATTTTAATACCACATGTCACAATTTCATTGATTCATTTTTAAATTCTTATCTTTTTGACTTTCTTTCAGCCAAATTTCAGCTCTTATCCCCTGATTTTTCCAGGAGCTTCTAGAAAAAAAATCCCAATGATTTTTATAGTGTAATTTTGTGAAATTACACTTTTACCCCCGAAAAAGTGTAAAATTACATTTTTGCCTCAAAAATTGAAAAATTACCACAAGGCATATTTTTCAATCCTCAAACTCATATCACACTCCAATTTGTCAAATTTGATTTAAATTCTCTCGAAAAATTAAATTTGGCCTTACGGTGGTAAAATTACGATTTTACCCCTGCACTCTAGAAATCACCGAAATTTCTTTTTTTTTTCCACTTTTCAATCTCAAATAACACTTCAATTGATTAATATGATCAATCTCAATCAAATGGGATCAAAAAAATCTTTTTCAAAAATTCCAAATTCATCCTTTAATGGCAAAATTACTATTTTGCCCTTGTGTCTCAAAAATACCGAGAATTGTACTTTTCACTGCTAAACTTCATTTTATACTCTAATAATCATATTGTATTTCATATAATTATTCTTGGTCATAAAAATCAAAATCTTTATTAAAAATTCCCATTTTGTCCTGAAATTGAAAAATGACCGTTTTGTCCCTAATCAGTCAATTTTCCTGATTAACCCCAAACTGAACCTCGAACTCTGAATCACTGTTTTAAATCACTGCGTGGGTTTTAAGTTTCTCAAATTCATCCTCAATTCTCTGTTTAAACTGGTTCAAGACTTATTTAACTTAACCAAACCCTTAGGGGCAATATTATCATTTAACTTGTTTCCCGGGGCAATTCAATATACAAACATGCTGTCTAAAGCATGTGAATGACCTGTCACAGATAAATTAGGGTCAGGGGTTACATTCTATTTAAAATGTATCAATACATGTTCTTCATTTATCGATTCTTTAGGCACGAACCCACTTTTCTTGGTAAAATTCCTATATAACCATTTCATATGTCTTATTACCTCTTAAGACCATTCCTTAGGCTAAGGTTCAATCTAACCAAGCCTACATTCATCTTGTACTAGAGTATATAATATCAACCATACTCGATTAGCATATTGAACACATTTAAACATGTATACCAACAATCATTCTTATTACACATAATGTAGACTTAAGAACATAAATTCATAAACTTTCTAATAAACTATAAACATTTCCTAATTAGGAGTGGTCCTTACCCCATTCAAATGGATAGTGATTTAATCCTCACTACTTAGGATTCCTAATACACTTTTGTGAGTGGCATATCAACTTCACCCACATTCTTTAAGTGGTCCCACCATACTCAACCGGGTAGTGGACAAAGTCCTCGCTACTGTCTGGTTCACCTTATGTGAACGATCATCATAGTTATGTGAATGGCACATTGGCTTCAACCCTAACTTTTTGAGTAGTCTCACCTCATTCAGGCAGATAGTGACCAATCCCCACTATTGTCATAAGATTCCTCAAGCTTAGGATTGTTCTCATCTCTAGGTTGCATAACAAACCAGTAACATCTTCATAAATCATCATTATGGTCAGCCCATGGTATATATGACTATTTTAACACATATATCTCATGGCTTACATTTCATAATCTCATAAATCATTCACATGCTTAACCCAAAGTATACATGATATTCTCAACACATACATCTCATGGCATAAATGTCATAATCTCATAAATGGAACTTATGCATCCAACAAACCTTACATGCTATGTCATATCAAGCATGTGCATCATACCATTCATCTCATTTTGAAGGAAAACATTTGAAAGGGTGATAAATCTATTATATAGAGTTATCTTTTTGCATTTTAGGTGTTGAAATGGCTAAAATCTAAACTTTTAAGTATAGTTTAAATTCTTTCAAATGTTTTTCTTTAATTTAATAAAAGAATGTTGAGTTAATTTAATTTGAGTTATTTTGGATCATTTATATGTAAAAATATTTAAATTTAGTTGCTATTGATTTAGTTCCTTGTTTTGAAGGTCCACAAATGAAAAGGGCTGAAACGGTAATGAATCATGCAAAGATGGATAGATGTAGATGTGTACGTTACATGTTGTGGTGTCTTAAGTGTAACTCAAGCTATAGATGCCCGATTTCCTTGATTTTTGGATCATTGGAAAGCTATGGAAAAGGCCTACAACTTTCATGTTGATAACTTTGACTAGTTCTGATCGAATCTTAGCCAAAGTCACATGGGAAGTGACTAAATTGTAGTAGGAACAACACTGAAGCTGAAAGGAAAAGAGCATCAACAGAGCAAGGATAGTGTTGTGACACCATGCAACTAGTGCCATGGCGGAACCCCAACCAAAAAAAGCAGTCCAAAACAATAGACACGAAACTTGGTTAATATGCAACCTTTGATCTTTTAAATCGAGGGTTTATTTATAGAGGTTTAAAAAAGGCCTTTTGAAGGTTGAAAAGCCAAACATCAGAGGAGTCTTCAGAGGAAAAAAGAGTAACTTTCTACAAAAGAGGAAAAGGTGAGAAAGTGGGAAAAATTGGGCTTCATCAATTACAGTAGCTCATTTCTCTCACTAGTTTTCTCTTTCTCTCTCTATCTTTTATTGTAGAAATAATTTATTTTCTGAGAATATTAAACTTTGCTATAAATATGATGAGCTAAATAGCTTTTATTTGGGATTTTGGTGGATTTCTACGTTAACTTGGATTAATTGTTGCTCTTTTACTTATTTTGAATGGGTATATTGATGTTTATTTAAATAAGAAATTTATTGACCATTGATTGCTTGATCACCAATTAAATAAGTGTGGTATCTAGATGAGGCTTTACAAAGTTAGTTTAGATTAGACCTAAGTTTGGATAATATGTATTCATATCACTTAGAAATTAAGTACCTTGATTAGTAACTAGGGTAGACATACGCCTAGATGCCACAAATAGTCTAAGTAGAAATTATGCCTAAAAAACCTAGTTTAATTGAATCATATAGACATATAAAGACCCAATTAAAATAGGCAATTGTACAAACTCCCAAACATAGGATTGTACAAGCATTAGGATTCTAAACTAGCATAAACCCCTATTGAATTAAGTAATTAGAGAATAATAATCTAAGCGAAATGTTGAATGAAACCATAATCCAAAACTTTAGTCCATTGAATATTCATTAAATTCTACTTGCAATCTTTAGTTTAATTTTATATAGTTAAGTTTAAGTATTAATTTAATTCTTAAATCTTGATTTGCTTGGATAAAATTGGTTTGTTTTAATGTTAGTACTTAGCAACTATTATTAAACCAACTCCTTTAGGAAATGATGCTTTCTTATCACAATATTACTCATTGCACATGCACTTGTGTGTAAAATTACCAACAAAGGGCTTTCTTCACCTCGTTGAAAACAAATATATAGTAGGATATTTGCATACATAGTAGATTTGCAAACAATATGAAAATCATTTATGTCACTCATATCACAAATCATAATCAAACCAAGTTCTTTAAACATATAGTTTGAAGATCAATTGAAAAACTTAAAACTTAAGTTTTTTTTAATAAGCCATTTCTTAAAATAACGTTCCAACATCACATAAACATTTATTTCCATAAAAATCATGCTTATTTTATATATTAAAAAAACTTGAAGAGGTGTATCCACTCACCTAATTAGAGATTCTATGTCTAGTTCCAATTACGACTCCACTCTGGTGGATTCCTCAAAGTTCCCAACCATTCTTAATCATTCAACAACATCACAATCATTATCTAGTTTAATAATTTTGTACTAGTAATTTCTAGCACCATCGAAACTAGTTGGATTCATCAAAAACTAATTTTCTAACTTAAACTTATTACTACTTAACATAAATAAAACTTAGGAACACATAGATCCTTCATTCTTACCTTAGGTGAGCTTAGATGCTAAGAAAAATCACAAAACCTTTAGGCTCTAATACTTAATTGAAAATCTGGACATAACATAACATCGTTATTTATGAAAAATCATAAATCAAGTATTTGAAGTTAAAAAATGTCAGTTTTTCTTAATAATTTAAAGCCAAGCTCTAAAATCATCAAAAAAATGAGGTTTTCGGTTGAAAATAGGTTAGAGAGGGTTAAAGGTTTAGAAATTATCTTGCAAAAATGGCTAAGGGCTACCAACCTTTGAAAATTATGGAATATTTATAGTCTTGGGAGTGAAAATGTGTTTTTACTCCTGTTATTTTTCTTCAATCAACGAAATGTATCAATACATTGGGTCCATGTATCAATACATTAGCTTTTGAAAAAATTCTATCGATACATTTAACTGTGTATCGATAGATGTTTATAAAAATTGATATGTATCAATACATCCTTCCATGTATCGATACATGTTTTCAAATCTCCTTTTAAAAGCTTTCTAAACTAAATCTATAGATACATGAAGATCATATATCGATACATTTGCTCCAGTAAGCAAAAACACACTTAGAAACATGTCCAATTAGACTCATTTCCAACATCCAATCTTGCTAAACATCAAGGTATTTCAAAACATGAATTTTTCTACAATTTAAAACCAAATTTAATGTTTCAAACAAAAAAATTTTCACATACTCACCTAAAGATTTCTTAACTTATCTTTTTACCTTGGGTGAGATTTCATAGGTACGGTCCCTATTATGGACATATTCTTATGAATAATGCACAACCCCACTATCTTGGACATATAATCGAGTGGTATCACGCCTACATCAAGGCAAACTAACTTTATGGTATTCCACATATCCATAACATATCTAAAAAAAAATCATCATTTGCTTTCATATCATCATCATATCATTCTATAAACTTGTGAATAAGGGGATTCAATATTATAACCCACCATGCTACCATATGTTTTCTTGCTCATATACTTAACTAAACTCATGGTCTTCATTTACATAATCATGTGCATACATCATTTTCATCTCATTAACATAAGTGTGGGTATCTAATCATCCATATTTGAATGCATTTAATCATGCATCGGCTTCATATCAACCATACCATCATGGATTCATTTTGAAGGAAAATATTTGAAAAAGCTTGTCCCTCTTTATGTAAAATTACTACATGGTATGAATGTCACGACCCGAAACTCCCCATCGAACCCATGACAACCGCCGTGAAGTCTCAATAGGTATTCACACTCCGAATACCGATCGAAACCTCGCAAGGCTTTCGTATCAGCTTTCACGCTTCCCCGGTGAGCGTCGATTTCAAATTATAGAGATTATGGAGATTATTTTATTGAATTTTTGTTATAGAGAAGGACAAACGAAAGAAAATTGGTTCAAAGACATTAGAGAATAAATATATTTATATGTAATGAGAAGTATGGACATCTGAAAGTACTTTTACATACATATATAAGAAGTCAATAATATGATCAACTATGGTAAATGATTATTCATAAAGATTTAGAATTTGAACTCGATGTATTCGACGAGTTGAATAGAAAATGAAATGATCGAGAATATTACTAGAAGTTGATTTATAGAGACCTAAGGAAATTGGAGAATTCATTCAGGAAATGTAATCTGTGGCAAGATTAAGCCATATGGAATGGACTGATATGATTAAAAAGGTGGAGGTTATATGTGAATAAGAAACAAATATGATTTATGTGGAAATAATTAAATATTACTAATTTTCTCTAAGGTTGAGAATATGTCCAAAAACGAATATGGCATACTAATGATATTGTAGGTTATATAATAATGTATGAGGACGGAGATGAATAAGTACTGAAAGGTTGATAAGGAGCAAAGAAAGGAATTGATTATTGATATATATAAATGGGTATAAAAATAGGTTGAAATTGATATGATTGAGATAGACTTGTAGTTTGAATTTAATGATGGTAATAGAGAACATGATGGTGAAAAATACTACAGATGTGATTTTAAAGGATGATGGTAGATAAGAGTGAAGTACTTAAGTAGACCTAGAGGTAAACAAATTGAAGTTCTCTACAATAAGTGATGACATGGGAAAATAAATATCAAAGGATAATATAATACCTTGTTTATTCTTCAGGTTTGATCAATGAAATTTTGAGGATAAAATTTTATTTTAAGGGGGGTAGTGTTGTCAAACCCGGTCTTAAAATATCTACCATATTATACATGTGACTGATAGAGTGATAATATATTTGAACAGTTGCGAAAATATTTAAAAGATAGTATTATAACTAGAAATATGACTAAGATGATTTAAACCTTGAATAAGCTCAAATACAGATTTTAAGAGTGAAATTGGAAATTTCACAGTCTAGGGATTACTCAAAATAGGGATTCAGAGTTCGAGGTCCAGTTTGGAGTTAAACAGGAAAATTGACCGATTAGGGATAAAACGGTCATTTTGTCATTTAAGGACAAAATGACCGTTTTCATAAAAGAATTTAATCACAATTGACCAAGAATAATCAAATTGACAATTCCACATATGACATTCTCTTAGAATGACTATCTCTCCAAGGTACCGTCATGTCTGGGTCCTCATCCCTCTAACACGGTCTTCCCTGCAGTCTGCAGCCTGCAGTTGGACACATGGAGGTTCGAACCCGAAACCTTTCTTTCCCCTGAAAAGAACACCTTTAACCATTTCATTACATTTAGTCCTTTAATCCTGTAACTCTCCATATATCAATTTATCCTTAGGTATCTATCTCAAAATTTCCACTTTACTCATATCAATACCTTTCCAAAAACTTTAAAACTCTAATTAACAAGATTTTAAGTCAAATCTAGTAACTTTAACCCAAATTATTCGTTCAATTTCATATTTGTCTCCAAAGATTTCTAATATATCACATAATCAATCTCATATTATGACTAATTCTTTTCACTCTATCGAGTCGAGGCAATAATTATAAATTCTCATAATAATACTTTTCCTCAACTTGTTTCTACATTACTCTAGTAATCTTTCATTCATGAATTTATCATTTAGTATTGATATTCCTCATTAACATCTCATAATTTACTTAACTCCTCATTCACTTTTGCATAACCATCAACAAAATTTGACTCTCAATCTCCTTCATTTTCTTAGAATTTTGACTTTAGTCACCCTACTGTTACTCTTGATACTCCACCTGACAATTCACTTCAATGTAACTAATTTAAGGACTCTTTATCTTTTCTCCTTCCCATAGGTCAATATATGAGATAACATGAAAACTTTTCAATTTGCTCTTCATTTCTATTTAACACTTTTTCCAATGCACTTAAAATTTCAATTAATAAAACTCCATATTAAGTCAATGCATGTCCCTTTTTATCCGATGGAATTTATTTTCATCTCACTCAAGAATTTTACTTGTGCTTTTCAACTACAAGGATTTCTAACATAATGATATCGAACAGATCTTTTACCACACATTACATAATTAGAACTTTAGTTTCAACTTGTCCATATCATCCATTATAGTATACCAAAATTGTCTTTTTTTTTCAGTAAGTTTTTGCAATTCCCTTAACATAATTCCATTTTCATTCCAATGATACTATTCTTTAGTCGATTCATAACACCTAAAATCTCTAAATATTTGGATTATAATTCAATCCTTGTTACTCTTATTCATTAATTTACCCTGACAATTCCTCAAATATACTAAAATTTATTAGGGAAACATATTGTACCATTTGTACTTCCGTCAATAAGTATTTTCAAATCTCCTCATACTCCATACTTTATTATAAAATATTCTTCCCAGAAGGTCACCGATCCTAATATTACTCTCACCCAAGCATGCTTAACTTCGAAGTGCTGATGGGATCCGATGCATCAGTATTAGTATGATCGCACCCCAGTACTATTTTTATTATTCATATTTAATTATTCTTCCTGTCTGATGACTCCCATAATTTATTCCCTCTTATACTATAAACCACAGAGCAATCCATCTTTCGGTACATCCTTTCCTTTAATCTTTATTAGTTAAGGATCTATCTTTCTCTTAGAGTACATCCAAACATCGATATTTCTTTTAATTTCTTCCCTCCAAGTAATCATCTTTAAACAAATCATTTTTGTTATAAATCACACTTTGAACCAAGTAAACTTTTAAACTAATCCTTTCAAATACTTCATATATCAATCTCAATTATAGAATTCCATGTGTTGCTTAAAATTGATTTGACAATTTCATATCTTTTAACCTCAAGTTGTCGATTTCATACCTTTAAAATCGATCTTTATCCTTAAAATTATATTATTAGTCTATCCTTTTTGTACCAAAGACCTTTATATTTATACACATCAAGTCAGTTAAACGACTATTCTACAATCCGTTTATATTATACACAACAGAAGTCAACTTTCGGGCCCCTTTTTACAGATATATATGGTTATTTCCGCTTACTTTACATTTGTCAAAATTTGAAGTTGTATAAAGCCTAACTGTCTCATCAGGTATCACTAGAGTCCTCTTCTTCAGTATCCTCTTCCATCTTATGAGATTTTCCTTTCTGTTTTTCAGTCCGAGCTTGTTGGGTCCTCAGACGTTCGTCATCTCTTATTGGTGCAGCATTCCTTCCACACCCAGAAGGAAAATCTCGTATCACTAGTGGCTTTTCAGAAAAAGGCTCAATCACGGACATTCTGGGTTTACCTTTTCCTTGTCGACCCCGTATACTTGGTCCACTGCCAAGAGGAAATAGTCTAACTACTAATTGGGGAGGTTTCCTAGTCGCAAAAATTTCTTCTAATCCTCTCGTTCTTTCCCTTTGTTCCCTGAGCCACTCTTCTTGAATTCTCTTATATTCTTTATCACTCACAGTTACTGCGTTTCCTTCGCCCCCGAGGTGGAAAATACCTAATAACCGATGGAGGTGATCTCCTATCAAGATAATCTTCTCCCGCTATCCTCATTCTTTCTCTCGCCTCCTCACTTCTCTCAATATCTCTCAAGAAAGAATTCCTAATGCACAAATTAGTGTCATTACTACTAATGCTCTCATCGGTCTCGGTAGCACTAGAGCTCTCAAGAGTCCGAACCTGTGCTCTCAATCTTGAGGGATCCCAATTCTCAAGAACTCTGAAAGGATACCTCTCTGGGCTACTGGGTACTGAGCATCTACGACTCTCAACTGTTGATTCCAACGGTCCCTCACTAGACATAGTGATCTATAAAATAAACGAATTTGATTTCAGGAAATTCTTAGATACTATATGCTAATGCACATCCTTGACCTAACTTGACTCAGGCCACACAGTGTCAATGTAGATTTCTTAAAACAATTTTAAAGTCAAAATCATGATCTTTTAAAATCAAAACCATGCTCTGATACCAACTTAATTGTCACGACCCGGAACTTCCCATCGGGCTCATGACAACCGCCGCGAAGTCTCAATAGGTATTCACACTCCGAATACCGACCGAAACCCCGTAAGGCTTTCGTATCAGTTTTCACGCTTCCCCGGTGAGCGTCAATTTCGAAATGTCACATTTCAAACACCTCAAGTCATTTTCAATTTGAAAATACTAAAATAATTTCATTTGGCTCATAGAGCGTTTTCGTCGTTTTTGACCGAAAATCTCGAAATTTATAAAAACATTGTAAATGTGTAGAAAACACATTTATCACGATAAAAATAAATTTAAGTATCTAAAATATTTATTTGAAAATAAAATTTAATTATTTGAATATAATAAAAATATTTAATAAAACAACATGTTTTCTCATAAAACAATTTTTATAAAACTATTAATTTATTATGTTTTTACATATCATAATGTAAATAACTAAAGTGTGAAATTTAAATTACAGTAACACGTGGGCTCCAAAACTAACCAGAGTATCTCGGGAACTGTGAACCTACAGTTCTCGTCGATTCAAGTCCACTGTGGTCCTTGATCTAATCAGCTAACTATGGATGCTCTGAGCTTGTAAGGTGTGGAAAAAAATGGGTGAGATTATAAAATCCCAGTGAGAAAACATTTACCATCGAAACTATCTAAAGTCGAGTAAAAGGAGAAAATTAACGAAAACTAGTGTAAAATGATTATAACACTTTATTTCCTTTCACTAAGTAATTCATTTTGTTTCACTTGAAAATTTACATGGCTTATGATTATTCGCAAAATCGTGGCTTGTGCTAAAAATCTTGTGCTCGGTGACACCTTGATCAAAGGTATTCAACCAAGCCCGCCAAGGCTGTCAAAATTCTCATAATTGTTCAAAATCAGCCATTCCTTGGCGTTAGCTGAGTTCGCCTTCACGTAGTGGTTTAACGTGAAGTGACTCTATCATATCTCAGGACAATTAAATAAATAACCCTGTACTCCTCTACAACTGAGATATATAGGGGTTTTACTATACCACCTCTAATTAGGTCGGTCCACAGAAACCCATCTACTGCAGCAGATATCAATCCACCAATTAATAAAATTTTAACAATATGACTAGGCTATTTTATTACTAACCAGTCTGTACGGCAAACAGCAGTTCATATAAATTTCAACACAATAAACCAGCAGCCAATCGTACCACATTTTCGTAAGCCATAATAATTTAAAACATAATTCACAATAAATCACAGGTCTCCAATTACTCTAATTTTTATATCAAATATTCGATTTTCAAATCAATTGATAAATTTTGATTTATTTGATAAATTCCATTTATTTCATAATTTCATATTTTTCTCAATAAACAAGAAATTTTCCATTAAAAATAATTTTCATAAAATCATCAAATTAAATAAAATTCCTCCAGATAATTAAGGCGATAAATTGTCCACTCACTATTCTAGGAGTAAAGATACTCCTACCCTCCGTCCTCGGGTGCAGTCTCTTACCCGAATCAGTTTACTCACCACCTATCCATAATTCATGACACAAAATTCAATAAATTGTGTCAATTTATCATAAATTATTTCAGGCTCTAAATGCATGGAATGTCCTACAAAATTGTCCGAATAACCATCTAAACATGGTTTTCGACTTAATTCGCCTACACACGTCTAAATTGCTAAAATCTTCATTTTAACTCCGATTTGACCCGTTTCAATTTCTACTTGTTCGATTATATTCCAATTTCTCAATGGCAGCATCTACGGGTCAATTTACCAGTCTTAGACTGAAAATTACGATTTTACCCTTAGCGGGTAAAAATTCTGATTTTTACTCTGAAAATTCTCAAAATTTTCGTCTAGCCATAATTCATCATAATTCACTTAATTACCACAAATAAACATCATTTCAGCAACCAATTTCTCTCTCTAAAATTCTGCATAAATAGGTTTCAATATGAGAAAATTCTATTTCTTGCTATTTCTCATTTTTACACTTACTAAATTCACTAAAAACATTAAATCAAGTTAAAATTCAACCAAATCAAGACCCAAAATCACTCCAAGAAATTTGGCCAGCATGTGGGGAGCATACCCACTTCCTAAATTTGCTAGGATATTAAAGTAAAATGGGTGGGTAATGAAGAAATCAAAAGAAATTAAAGAAATTTTACCTTTTACTTGATAAATTTTTTATTTCTACACTTTTCCCCTTTGATTTTCCCCTAGGGTTCTTGATTTCCTTCTTTCCCTCTTTTGCCTTGTTCTACCCGACCCTCCTAAGGGTCATTGGCTGAAAAATCAGCCTATTTAAAGGCATAATAAAATAATATTTTTTATTCATTTTTTTAATATTTTATTAATCCATTAATTTCTAGCCTTTCATTTTATTTCAAATTTTCACCATACACTTGTCTCACATATCCATGGCTTTCCTGAAGTTTCTAGACCATTCCAAAAATTTTGATGGTGTAATTTTACAAAATTTCACTTTTGCCCCCGAAAAAGTACAAAATTACATTTTGGCCCCAAAAATGGAAAAATTGCCACAAGGCATATTTTTCACTCCTCAAACTCATACCACACTCCAATTTATCAAATTTGATCTAAATTCTCTCAAAAAATTAAATTTGGTCCTCCGATGGTAAAATTACCATTTTGCCCATATACTCCAAAATATACTAGAAATTGAAACTTTTCACTGCTAAATCCTTAAATTATGTTCTAAATAATCTGAATAATTAATCTTGATCAATTGTTGCCAAAATATTTTTCTAAAAATTCTCGTTTTGTCCTTTAATGGTAAAATTACTATTTTACCCTTGTGCTCCAAAAGTATCGAAAAATTACATTTATCACTGCTAAACTTCATATTATGCTCCAATAATCATATTATACTTCATATAATTATTCTTGGTCAATTGTGATTAAATTTTTTTATGAAAATCTCTATTTTGTCCTTAAATGACAAAATGATTGTTTGTCCCTAATCGGTCAATTTTCCTGTTTAACTCCAAACTGGACCTCAAACTCTGAATCCCTATTTTGAGTAATCCCTGGATTGTGAAATTTCCAATTTCACTCTTAAAATCTGTATTTGAGCTTATTCAAGGTTTAAATCATCTTTGTCATATTTCTAGTTATAATACTATCTTTTAAATATTTTTCCAACTGTTCAAATATACTATCACTCTATCAGTCACATGTATAACATGGTAGATATTTTAGGGCCGGGTTTGACAATGAATATTTACGTAACATATATACTTTTGAAATCATCATTGAAAACATTCAATTCAACATTAAACTTTTCATAATTACGAACACAATATGGAAAATCATGTGAAGTAAGAATTCAATAAACATGCTTAGTTTTATTTATAGTAAAATTCTTAAAAATGTCATGTCTACCAACCTCGACCGATTCGTCAACTAGCACTCGATCAAAACATGGACACTTCACTTCAAATGAATCCTTCGAGATTTAACAGACCTTGTATATCAATCATTCAATCATGAACACAACTTAAACTAAAAATTCCAAAATTTGAAACTAGGTTATTTCAAATCCTAACTAAATCTTGTCTAATCTTGTCTAAACTAATGGCATAAACACTTAAATTGATGTACCTCTTACCTTGGTGAGCTTGTAGTGAGAGAAAATCAACTTAGACAATAAACCCTTAGAGAAGGAATATTCAAATCTGTTGAGAAAGGTCGAAATCAAAGTTTTGAAAAATAGATATTTAAAGACTTTGAGAGTAGAAAACTTAACCTTCTTACTTCCAATATTGAAACCTAGGTCCAAATCTTAAAAAATTGAGGTTTTCATAAAGAGATAGGGGAAGAAAGGTTAATAGTTGCTTGAAAAGGCAAAAGGAGGTGAACTAAAGGTAGAAGGGTTTTAAAAAAGCCCTAAAAAAAATTTTAAAGGTGAAAATATTGTTTTAGGCCTTTTATTTTTGTGTAATCTACTACAAGTATTGATACTTTGTTTTGGGTTTTCAAGTATCGATACTTTTAAATGAAGTATCGATGTTTGTTCTTCAAAATCCTTTTTAAAAGCTTTCTAGGCAATAAGTGTCAATTCCTTATTCATGGGTATCGATACTTCAACCTTAGAACGTAAAAATCCACTTGAAAACACATCCATTTTGACTCATCTCTCTTTACTACTTATCAAATCAACTTAATAGCTCAAAACACAACAGTTTTCAAAGGTAAAAGTTCAAAATGTTAGTTCAAAACAAGAAATTTACAACCTCACTGAAGGATTTACCATCATATCCTTTAATGAAAAGTTGAGGTTTCACAAGACGACAAACAATGAAAGGAAAATTAAAGTACATCTTATTTTATGTAGTTTTATTATATTGTAAATGAAGATTTTGTACTTTTAATTTAACATGTCGTTTGAAAAATCAAAATCTACAAAATAGTCAAAAAAATAATTATCAAATTCTAAATTTGGTCCTTCCATAGATCAATTCTACAATTTTAATCCTTTTACCTCAATTTTTTAATGAATCTAATTTTTGTATTTTATTAAAAATCAATTTAAAGATAATTGAAAAATGTATTAAATTCGATTATGTAGCTTTGTTTGTTGATAACTTGACATGCCAACCTGAACATTTTTTACCACATGACACACATTAATGCAAAAAAAAAAAAACCCTTTATTTTTACTAAAAAAAACTAGGTTTTGTTCTTTTAGAATTTAAAAAATATTAATTATTATCAAAGTAAGATATGTTGTTTTTTATGTTGAAATATGTCACATAAGCAAAAAACTAATCAACTTCAATATCTTTTGTTAGATCCGTTAGCTCAATAAAAATGATGAGAAAATATCTAAGAAGATTGTGAATTGGATTTTAAAAATTCTTTTCTGTAATTTGAGCTTTTGAGTTTGATGACAAGTTTTCAAAAAAAATTTTCACTTTAAAAAAAACCAAGGAAAATGAACAAACAAGCTAAAAACAAATTTTCAATACTCTTCATGGTGAAGTGAAATGCTTAAGTATAAAATTGAAGAGTAAGTGAGTTGTAAATAAATCTCTAAAACATTTTTCATAGAAAGAACACAAGCTCAATAAGAAAGGGAATTCTCAAACTTGCTCTCTCTTTAAAACATGTCAAAAACAATTTGACAACCAAATGAGCAAGTGAGTTGAAAACAAAATCTCAAGACTCTTCAAGAGAAGTGCATAAATAAAAGGTTTAAAGCACTTGAAGAGTAAATCAAGGAATAAAACTAAGCAAGTATAGATTTTCAAGACTTTTCAAATCATGGTGGAAAACATGAGTGATTCGAGAGTGAGTCAAGGAAAAACAATTTTGAACTCAAATAGAAAATAAAATCCACATAATAGACATAACAAAAAAGAAAGAAAAAAATGTGGTTGATGGTTCATACAAATTTGGAGAATAAAATCTATAAAAAGTTAGAACATATGAGCAAATATAATAGAAATGAAAAAAATAAACAAATACAAATAAAAATAATAATATAAATTGAAAGAAGAAAATAAAAAAAGCTTGAAATTTGAGCAAGGCATATAGGATCATTTTGTTATTCTTTATTTGTATTCATTATTAAATAAATATTATTTTGAGGGGTTATTAAGAGAATATATAAAAAAATTTTAAAAAATTTTTATAATATAAAAAAATTTTAAAAATTTTGGAAAGGAGGATCCACCCCTAATTCCTAATAGTTGGATTCGTATGAGGTACGATTAATTACATATAAAGATTATATAATCTCGATTATCTAAAATTATGAGGTTCATTTAAAGTATATTTTCAAATTTTAAATAACTGAGATTGAACAATTATAAAATTGCAATTAAAATTATTTTAAATTATACAAAACATGAGTTATAACACCAACTTTCTAAAACTAGATATACTAACTTCTTACCTGAGTACATATGTTGTCTCTAAGAAGATATTCCAATAGTTAAAACTCAAATCCTAGAAATCTCAAGTTTGAATATTGAAAAGGGAAGGATAAAATTTTTAAGGAATCAATTTTTTTTAAAAAAAAATACCTCATTTTGTATAACTTAACCGAATAAACTTTATGTTGAATATTTTCAACAATAATAATATAGGACATAACCACACATTAAAAAGAAATGAAAAGAAGAAAGTCATTTGAACAGTTATATCTATTCGAGCATTCATATATGTTTAAATATTTTTGTTTTTCAAATAATTATGTTTATTCAAACAATTATATATACTCAAAAGGTTATTTTTGTATAAGCACACATATCTTTTTCTATAAATAGATGCTTTTAATTTTATGAAAACATACAAAAACAATTTTGATCAATCTATCCTACTTTAGATACTTTTAAGATCTTTTCTATAACGTTTGCTAGTGAAAACCTTTGTAGGAGTAAAATAATCGTGTCGTATACTGATGATGCTTAATGAATTAATTTCGCCAATATAATATATAATCAATCATTGAATTTTATTATATTTCAAGATTTATCATTTGTAACACTTTTGTGCGCTTTAATAAATAATTGATGGATGCAAATAAGTTTTAAGGAAATTGATATTGATACACAGCTTGAAGGTTTTCTTATTATTTTTATTTTTCAATTCTATGTTACAAAAATCTTAACATTTTATTTGATTAATTGATTGCTGCAAGTGAAATACGAAAAAAATTAATTTTTAATTTTGTAAAATTAGATCGATTTGATAATTATAAAGAAAATGATAAACTAAATTTTATGGAATTCCAGATAAGTTTTCTTTCTTTTCTCAAATTTATTTGTATGGGTTATTTCAATTCTTAGCCTGTATTCTTTTTTACATAAAAAAGCCTCCTCATCTCCTTCGCCTTATGCGACTGGACTGCCCTGCTTGGAAAATGAAAAAATAAAAGCATGTTTAATACTATAATAATAAAATAGGTGAGGATATACTGAATCAGAGCTCAAAAAGAAATTAAAAAATTATGTAAGAGAAAGAGAGAATCTTCTTTTGAAGAACTTAAGGTCAGGGTCCAACTGTCAGCTGCTCTCGAAATTGAGCCTTTGCTTTTAAACGGCCGTTATGCCTTTTCTCTCAATAACGGTGCTCTTTTCCGTCAATTTCTACGTAACACGTGACTCAATCTGTCACCCATGATACATCATCCATGATACTACATGACTGCATGTCATCTCACATTCTTTTTGTTTTGTTTTATTACTATTTATTTATTCGATGATGATAGTATGTAAGCAAATGGCATGCATGCCATACATGCAAATGGCATGCATGCCATACATGCAAATGGCATGCATCTTAAGCTGATGTGCTGTTCGATGGATTTACTTGGGCTAGGGTTTCTTGTGGTCCAGTCCTAACATGGCGTCACTTACGTCAAATTTAGGAAACTTCCCTGAAATTACATTTATAACCTTTACGAGTTTTCGTATCAGCACTTTTTATATCAGCACTTTTTGATATTCAAAATAAATTTTGATTTGAGCACTTAATTTTAATTGATAATTTTACAAACTTCACTTGAGAAGTTTCACCAAAGCCTTATTCTTGATTTATAGGTATAATACTTAAAAAAGTTTTTTAAATTATTAAAAAAATTAAATAAATTATTAATTTTTTGTTACATTTAATCAAGTCTCAATATTTTTATTTTGAATCAAATAAATTTTTATAATTAACGGTTTACTAATTATCATTGGTTAAATATTATTTTTAATTTTATTATCACATGATGTTAACTTTAATTTATATAAAAGATGAAAAATACCATATGACTATATCATGATGCTACATCAAAATGTAACGTCATCATCCACTATAATATATCAATATATCATATTAACATCATATATAAAATGATAAATAATATTTTAATTAATGATAATTAATCAATTATTAATTATAAAAATTTATTTGACTTAAAAAATATATAAAAATTTAATTAAATATAATAAAAATAAAAAAATTATTTAAAATTTTCTTAATAATTAAAATTTTTTGTCAAATATTATGCTTGGTTTATATTATCTTGCATATATTATGTAAAAAAAAATATAACTTTCCAATGGATTAATTTATATCCTAATTTTAATTAATGAAAATAAAGTGAAAAGATGTTTTCGTCCTTTTTATTGAAAAGTTTGATCTATAGCTTATTAGCTACATGTGGATGCTATCTTATTATTCTATTTCAAAGGTGGTTTTTTTATATATTATGAAAAATCTCTTGCCAAGAAATGAATTAATATTAAACATTTATTTCACTTTTATATTTTTTTGTTGTTTTTATTTATTATTTAATAATTTTTATTGTAAAAAAAAAAACACGAATAGTAAATGTTCCAACCAAATGGAGGTTAAAATGCTAATGCATTCTTGGATTCTCTTTTGCTCTTCTTCTCTCTTTATCTTCCTATAAAAGCCAAGCAAGAAGAAAATCGATTCCCTAATTAAATTATACGGACTTCAAATTTGCCAAGCTTGTAAAATCTTAGGTAAGATTCTTATTTGTGAACAAATACAGAACTGAGTGTTGTTGATTTTGCAACAATTAAAAAAAGCACTCGTTAGTAATGGTAATGATTTTTGAGCTATGATACATGCTCATGTCATTGAGAAGTACACTTACTTTAATATCAAATCTATATTCCATTTTAGCATGAGTGTTAAAAGCTAATGTGTCCTAAAAATCTGTAAAAGCTGAGAAAGAGACAACGAAAAGGTAGGAGGATAGCCGACGATAAAACTTCTGATTCTATGGAAGAAAATATTTAAATAAATTTTCAATTCAGCAAAGATTTGTCATTGGCAAAGGTGATTGTAATTTATAGGTATATATAGAAAGTATAGTTGAGAAATGTAGCGTACATCTTAACGCAACGGGGAAATAAAGAATCCTATTAATAGAAAAAGAAAAATAGATTTTCCTATTCCTTAGATTACAACACCGATTTGGACAGCTGATTAATTGGCCTAGGTTGTCCCACGTGTCAGAGAAAGTACATGCTAATAATTGATTTGCTTCGGAGCGTAAAGGTCAATGATATGAACTGCTAAAGATTGAAAAGAATATGTCAATCAAACGGTCTACAATCCTTGATCGAACGTATGGGGTTTTTTGGACATTCTCCTTGATGGTTCGCTGTTATGTATGCTAACTTAAGAAGAATGTCTACGAATTCTAAAGGTATACATATTGGGTGCAATTTACAATTTGGGAAAGGACTATATTATTTGTATGTCTGCTTTTAGGTCATTGTTTTTATTACCTTTTATCAGATCAAATAAATTAGATTGTTTGGATTAATGTTTTTTACTTTGTGGACCCTTCTATTTTTTTCTT
This sequence comes from Theobroma grandiflorum, assembly GCA_036013995.1. Lineage (NCBI taxonomy): Eukaryota > Viridiplantae > Streptophyta > Magnoliopsida > Malvales > Malvaceae > Theobroma > Theobroma grandiflorum. The sequence continues at coordinate 17,453,641 of CP142126.1, forward strand.
TTAAATGAAAAATAAAAGAATGTTATGTAAAAATTTCATCGAAATAGTTAACTGTACGAATGAACATATCTATGTATCGGAAGTTAAAATCTCGAAACCAACTACATATCAGGGAAGAGAAATTGCAAAGTGCTTTCTTAGGAAACTTAATTACTAATTAAATAGGGTTATGACCAAGTTCACCGGAGTTTAACTTGACTTAAAATTTTAAAAAACTCCTGGTTAATTCGTGTCACTCTTTATCTTTGTTTATATTTATTGAATTCAAAACTATGACTTGGGATGTTTCTTCCAGGAACTTCAAATTCTCGGCAGCCAAACACCACCACGTCAAACCTAAAATTAAATTACTTCAAAGTTTACGAAATTCGATTCCTACCCCAAAGCCAAGGAGACTTTGACCAATATTTCATTCATTTCTTTTACCCTATCAACCAAAGAAGAGATTTTTCTAATATATTTTAATAGTGGCCGACCTTATAGTTATAGCTGAGCCTGAGTTGGTATACAGTAAGATTTCTCTGCGCATGACCTGTAAACGTAAGGCTTTAATTGTTCGGTCTTCCCCTTTTTACTTTTATATTAATTAAATCTTGTTTTAGTTTATTTTTAAAAAAAGGAAATCGGAATAAGTAGATTGTCTGTTCATTCGTTCTCAATCTCAAGTCAAAGCAAAAGGTGTTGTATGTTGCATATCTCCACAGATGAATTTATTTATTAATTCGTTGATCACAATCGTTATATTTAATTGCAAAAACAATGTTGATCATTTTTGACGTAATTTTCTAATTGCCATTGCATTATCAAATTAAACCTAATTAGGCCAATAAAATTTGTGATTAAAAATTTTAGTTGAAACAGAGTCTTAAACAGCTCTTTGGTGGCCTAAGGGGTATATATGTCAATTGCAATCAAATATCAGCTGAGATTTGGGGATGTGTGGGCTATATTCATCATTGGAAATGATTCAGTTGATGGCAGCACACCATGGTGAAGGGTCAGTTGTCAGTTCCTGTATGGCATTTTTGTCATTTCCTGACCAAAGCCTCTGCTCAGCAAGGGCAGTTCCTTTAGCTCATTCTCCTCGTTTGCTTCTTTAACCTTTTTGAGTCAATTTAATGTGGGAATGGGAGCTTCCCCTTCTGTATAAAGTGCCCACACTTTTTACAAAGGTTGCCTTCATTCATTTTCTTCCATCTTTCAATCAATCCTTAATTAGCTCTTATTCCTAAAATCATACTATTATTTTATCTTGAATTTGATTAAAATTACTTAAATGCAAGGTAAGGTGTTAGTTAAAGTTGTTTAGGTGATATTCATGAAATTTTCTGTTAAAAATAGTTAAAAGATGAAAATTAGAATCAAAATCAAAATCAAGTTATTCTCTTTTTTTTTTCAATTAAATGGATTCATTTAATAATGTATCAAAAAGTTGATACAAAACTAGGTCTATATCAAAACTTGACATATTGAAAGCAAGTTTACCAACATCTCCATAAAAGATTATTTGAATACCTTAAAAAATAAAACAGAATAAAAGAACAATTTAACACTAGAATCATACTTAAACCATACCCAGAACATAAAACTAACAGCACCAAAGTCATATTAAAGTCACACCCAAAAATAGAGAATAAAAAGTCATTAGCATCAACCACCACACCAAATCGATTTACATAATTTAAAAAATAAATAAATAATGTGTAACCATAGTTATTATTATAAAAAATAATATCCACACAGAGAATTTTATCAAATAAAATGGGATGGAAGGAGAAAAATAATTTTTAAATTATATAATAACATCTTAATCAATGATTATAATTAGTACTTGTTAACAAAGTTCTTAAAAAAAAAGGGTCTTCAATGGGACCCGAGATTCTCTACATTGAACAAATATTGGTGACACTCTACTCAAATGTACATTCCTTTTTTTTTTTTAGAATAATAAAGTACTTTTATTTTTTGGAGGTAAGAATAATTTATTACTTTCAATCAAGGAATTCATGTTGATGTAACATGCAAAGTCTAAGAAACTATATGTTAGAAGTAGCATGCAAATTAAATTCATAGTTCTTAACCTATAAAGTTAATTCAAACCCTAGGTACAAAGATGTGGTGGTGGTGGTGGTGGTGAGTAATTAGTTAAATTGAAAAAGCTTTGGTGTATGCCAAAATAAATAAAAAAGGTTGAAATGGCTTCATCAAGGACGAACAAAAGGGTTTGAAACTTTAAATGGTTATTATTTTGAAGTGTGAGCATGACATTAAAAACGAGAAATAAAGCTCTTAAAGTTGTGTTAAACCAATAGAAGGATCATGTGGTTAGGGGAATTGGCATGCTAATGAGCAAAAATCATGATTTTAATGATGCCATTTTCTAATACATGACTGATGATGATAACCCAAGTTTCTTTGACGAATGGCAAGCACGAAGCATCAATTCACATTATGACGATACCGTATATACTACACCACGATGTCAAAATGCCTAGAAGAAAAACGGCTAAGATAGGCCCGAGGTGGGCCCAGGACTCCTCAACGCCCATGATTGAGACCCTTAAACGAACAAGCAAACCTCTGATTCTTCCCTTCCATACATCCAATGCAAATTCTAGCCCTTTTTCTTCATCGAATTCGGAGTTATTCAACGACTGTTTTACCTCAATTCTCCTTGTAACCCATTGTACCTTAGACACTTAGACTATCTCCTTGTATAAATAACTTTTACCTCATTTATCTTCAGGCTTTAGACATTTGAGATCAAGTCAAAATTTTAAATTTTAATAATTATTTATATATATATATATAATATAACATATATTAAGTTAGCTCTACTATCAACTATCAAGATTTTAAATTTGATTTTAACCCCCAAATTAAGCTTACCATCAGTTGCATGCCAGTTGAATTTCAGCGGCTTGATGAAAGTGGCCAATACCATTTGTTTGCCAATCTTTTTCTTTTTCCTGTTGCAATAAAAAATTTTACTTGAATTCTAAATCATCATGTGAATCGCTTATATTTTTTATACTTGGACTTTCTTCTTTCATTTCATGTTACGCATGGAATCATAATCGTGATCGGATTCTAAGCAAACCAAACGTTATATAGCTCGAGTTTAAATTTTTTTTTCATTTTACTTGAACTCAAGTTTCAAGCAAAGATTGAATAAGGTAAGCTTGAGCTTTAGTGATAAAGCTGCAAAGCTTAAGCTCAAGTTAAAGCTTAATTAATGAAAATATTAATTGCGAGAGAGATAAAAATAAGGTAACCCCATTTTCTCAACTTATCTCTCTCTTCTTCTTTTTTTTCTTTTTTTTTTTATGCAGTCAAATTTCACTTCACAAGCTTTATGCTTTGGGTGCACTGAGACCAAATCAGGAGCTCCCAAGTTACCAATTCCTTGAAAACTCAACCCCCCAAAGAAGGAAACATTCTCTGTTGTAAAATGTAGTCGTAGTACATCAACCATTTCATGGTTTGAAACAATTCATATAGCTCAGCATTTAATAATGAACCCTGTCATCACTTTCAAATTGCAGGCCCTCAATTCCCTTGAGCTTGGTTTCGTAGTTCTTGACATGAGATGTATTTCTTCCAGACAATGTCCGCTTTGCGTAGCAGATTCAACAGGACTTTGTTGTCGTCTTGAAATTTTGTGCAATGCTCCAGGGCTGGCATCGGTTTTACGAGAACGCTGGGGGTCAGCGTCACTACCAACAAATGCATTTGGACTGCTAGAAACAGCAACTCGCCTTGAAGAGGATTTACCCCACTGCCCCATAAACATAGAATCTTTAGTAATTACAGGGTCATTTGCAACTGGACTTTTCTGCTTTGCATTCCTTCCAGAATTCATCAAGGGTCCCGATGTTCTCCGCCGAGAGGAATCCATGGATGACAAACCAGCTACTCGAGCATCCTCCCCAGCTGTGTCTGTCGGCATTAGCAATAACAGGGGGCATGGCAGAACTTGTTCCCGCACCTTATTCTGTTAAATGGTCAAATGACATCTCATTCTTCTCTTGTTTTAATACAAAAAGAGATTAGAGATATTAACGGGTAAAATATCAATTACTTTTTTAAATATCTTAACTCGGACACTATAATTCAATATGATAACCGAACCCATAAAAATCCAATCAAAATTTTGAATTATTACTGGATCCCGTGCCTGAATATTTTAAGTACTATTCATTAAATATTTTATTAAATTCAATTTATATATGTTATTAATAAAAATTAAACTAATAATTAAAATTAGTTCATAAAAAATAAAATTAAAACTTAAACTCATATTCAGAACAATTAATGAATTTTTAGTAAGTATTACATTAAGTTTAAAGAATTTATAAATAAAAAATAATAACATATATAACAAAATTTTAATATTAAAAATTATTTTTAATAATTGAGTTTGAGTAACGGATAGATTTTTTTTAAAAGGAAGAATAATGAGTAAATTACTATCCAAATCCTACCGAATCTGTAATATATAGTAATTTTATTATTTAAACTTTATCTTAACTTAATTATAAAATAATACAACTTTACTTAATAGAACATCCAAATTACAAGGTCTCCATTGACATAGTACTGTGCTACATCGGACTCGAAACTTCGGATCTCAATCAAGCAGCCTCATGGTAACTTTGAGTAGGCCACTCGAGTGGCTCGGTAGCTCATTCATTTGTTTGGTTATTTTAAGAAATGCACGTCACGAAAAATCAGAGAGCAAAACCACCAAAAAAAAATCATGCCAGTAGGAGAAATGTCCACAAATTTGATTAAATTAAGAAAGAAATAATAGTCATTTAACCTCTATGCTTTAAAAAATCTAATATTATAGTTATTTAAAAAAATTCAAATTTTCGTTTTGTTTATTCATGATAACATGTCAATAGGTCAATCAGATTGAAAATATTATTTTTTAAAAAGTAAAAAAATTGAACATTTTTTAAAATAATTTTTATATGTTGAAAAAATTAAAAGTTTTACATATTAAATTTCATAATTTGAAAATAGTAAATCAAAAATTTTTAAAAATATTTTTATATTTTAAAATCAAAATTAAAAATATTTAAAATGCAAAATTTTAAGTTTTATTGTTTGAAAAATTAAAAAGAAAAACCCAAAATTCTGAGAAAGTAATCTTTTTTTGGAAAAATAAAAAAAGAAAACTTAAAAAAAGATTTTTTTTGTTTGAAAAATAAAGAATAGAAATTTGCATATATATATATATATATATATATTCTTCCAATCACTGATCGGATTTGGCCAAGTGAGGTTAAATACGGTGTCGTTATGTTGAAATTTGCCAAAGAATATGTTCAAAATAGGCTAAATATGCTACCTATTTTAATCGGATCCGACCAAGCACAAGCTATTGGTTGGATGTTGCCATAAAGAGGGGAATTAGGAGAGAGTAGAAGAAGTAGAGAAGAGAGAAGGAAAAATAGACAAAGAAGAAGAAGAAAACTTTTTTCTAAAAAGATTGTTGTTTTTTCTTAATCTAATTGTTCAATACTTGACGTTTTTCTACCTAATTTTTATCTTAAATTTCGAATTTTAACATTTATATATATCCTCACCATCTTATCTTCCATTTACAAATTAATATAGCATCTTATCTAATAGTATTCTCTCCGAAAAAATAAAATCCCATAAAAAATTCTTAGTTGCAATATTCATTAATGAATGATTCATGACTACCGAGGGCGGTGCCTCAGTTTGGAGAGCTGCCACGCAAGATATGGTGAGAGAGGGTCGAAGCTTTAAATTTATGCCAACCCTCTAATCTAAGAGAATATGGAGAACAAAATAAATAAATAAATAAATAAAGTATACCTTTACTCAAATTTCTTAAAGACATGCTTCGAAGAAATTCTTCTGAAAAAAGCGGCAAAAGGAGAACTGATAATTATCATTATTTTCTTTCAATTGTATGGTCTTAAGTCACAAAGTTACAAATTTCTTTTATAAAGTGTAGATGGTCCACAATTTTTGTGTTCTATATTCATTGATATTAGATTTTATAGATTCTAAAGGGTTCAAAATACAAACTCCTTTGAAAATATACTATGATCACAATTATCCAAAGTTTTTCTAATTTTTTAAACAATATATTTTCTGGTTAAATATTTACTTTAAAATCTACAGTTGAATAAACTTTTCATTGCAAAACTCAATTCATTATTTCGTTTAAATTAAAATGTAACTTTTTTTCAATTTTATCTGTTTAAGAAAAAATACGATAAAAGTTAATAAATTATTTTTAATAGAAATAAAGGAATCTAATCGAGCAAAAAGAAATAAGGGAATCTATATCTGTTAAGAATTATCTTCATGTAATAACTGTTTGTTTTATTTTTTATTTTTATTTTTTTAGGGAGATCATAAGATTTTATTGTCTAATTATTCATGGGAACGAGACCCGATTACATTGTTCAGCAATAAGTTTCTAACCTTCTTAGGAGGATTGACATATGATAAAAAACTTTTAGAAATTGAAAAACCCTCGTTTGTCATAAAATCAGCAACTATATTTCATTTCCTATAAAGATGATAAAAACAAACTTCCCGTTGTCTTTGAATCAAGCCATGGATTGCTTGGCTCAAATCTGAGTTTGAACATAAGTGACTCAACTGAGATGACATTGCTTGAACCTCTAACTTACTATCAACCTAAAGCTGAATCTTTCGAAAACCAAGATCCCATGCATATTGGAGTCCACGATAAACTCCCCATAATTCAACTTTGTAAGCAATACATTTTCACAACCTCAATGCAAAACGCCTTCTCCAATGGCTAGTTGAGTCTCTCAAAATGCCACTAGCAATCCTCTGTTCAGTGGATTTTCTATAAGCACCATCAGAATATAAAGAAATCTAGTCGACAGTAGGTGTAGCCCAACCAATCAGGAATTCCACTTAAGTACCAGACAATAGTCTTCTACTTACAATATCAGTTGGGAATTCAAAATGCATCGCCAAGATGATAACTCTATTATATAGAGTTGCTTTTAACACATTTTGGGGACTTTAGTAGCTATTTCTTTGAGTTTTAGGTTCAGATTTGAGCATTTTAGTTGTTGTTCTAAGTTAAGTTAGATTACATGTTGAATAGTTAAATTAAATTATTTTAGTTTAATTTTACTTTATTTTGGTTTAATTTATTTTAAGAAGAGTTAATGTTGATTTCTTTTATGATTATGTGTAGGATATGTGATGAGAAAGGTGAAATTGAGTTATGATAGCACAAGTATGGTGAAGGTGTCACTCGTACATAATGCAGTAATTTAAATATAACTTGAGCTGCAGAAATTCAATTGATGTTACTTTTCATTCATTAAAAAGTTTAGAGAATGGGCTACAATTTTCATGTTTATCACTTTGCTGAGTTTGGACCAGATCAAGGTGAAAATCATGTCTAAATATAATAGATAAATGCAGACTGCACACCAGGCAGCACGGTGATTGAGGCTGTGGCGGTGAGTCAGTCAAGTCTGCAGCGCTAACAAGCCCACCATTGTAACGTTTGAAGCTTGTGGCCGAGGTGCTAGGCAAGTTGGGTGCATCATACAAGTGGCCGAGAGCACGATGTCGCAGTGTCAGAAAAGGAGTGTCGCGACGCTACCACAACTTGTCATGGCACCGCAGCACCGCCTTAATATATAGAATTAAACTTTTGATAGAAAATTGGAAAGTAGGGCATCCTTTCACATATCTTGCCTTTTTGAGAGCACTCAAGGATGAGATAATAGCAGCTTTTCTGGAGAATTGAAACTACGAATCATCAAGAATTTAAGAGCAATTGAGAGAATTTCGAGATTCACCAAGATTTAACATTAGTTTCTTTCTCTCCTTTTGCGTTATTCTTATTTTCTTGTTTTGAATTCATAGCTAAATATTCTTGGAGAGTGTTTTATTTAGATAATATGAACTAATTTACTTATCTAGGATTATGGTGGATTTCAACATGTAGTCTGAATACTATTTTTTTTTGTTATTTATCATGAATGGATATCATTTTACTTTTTTAAATTTGTTCTTAATGCCTTTAATTGCTTGATTGACAATTAATTGATTTGTGAATCTAATTAAAACTCGACAGAGAAATTTTAAGTTAGACTAAGATTTGAATAGTATATGTTCACGTCATTTAAATGATCTAATTCTCTATTTGGGTAAACATACGCCAATTGATAGACATAGCCAAATTAGGACATTTGCTTAATAAACTTAATTTAATAGATTCCTATAAACATACAGGGAATTGATTAAGTATTTGTTCAAGCATCTCGACGGAGACTTGTCCATAGTTTTGGATTCTAGGTTTGTAAAATCACCCAAAAGAGATAAATAATAAGAAAAGTTAGTATCAAATGAAATGTTGAATGAACCCATGATCATAAGTCTTTAATTTATTGCTTTTATCATTATATTTAGTTTTTGTTGGTTAATTTCTTGTTTATTTGCTTCAATTTTTTCTTTGATTAGTTTTTTTATAATTGTCGATTAACTTAAATAAGACTAATTTGTTATATAATTTTAGTACTTAGTGAAACTTTAGAAACAAATCTTTATAGGAATGATAATCGACACTTAATGTTTATATTACTTATTCGATACGTATACTTACGTGTGCAAAATCGACAACAAGTTTTTAGCATCATTGTAGGGGATTTTGTTTTCTTTGTTAGTTACTAATATTAAAATTTTACAGATTAGTTTTAATTTAAGTTTTATTTCTTTGTTTTACAAGTATGTTCAGTCGTTGTATGAGAATAGCAAACAACTTGGAGATTTTTCCATGTGATTTAGAACTTGAGAGAACATTTCGCAAATTTAGATGAGAAAATCAACAAAGTGTTTCTCTAATAAATACAATGGCTGATCAACAGGGTGAACAGCAAATCCAAGAGCGCGTAGTAGCTAACAATCGTTGCTTAATGGATTATACTATTCCTTTTGTACAACAAATTCCATCGAGCATTCGAAGGCCAGCTATTCAAGCAAACAATTTTGAGACCAAGTCGACTATCATCACCATGATTCAAACCTCAGTTTAGTTTAGGGGCCTTCCAAATGATGATCCCAATGACCATATATCAAACTTCTTGGAGATTTGTGACACGTTCAACCACAATGGTGTCACAAATGATGTAATTCGTTTTAGGTTTTTTCTTTTCTTATTGCGGGATAAAGCTAAAGCATGTTGAATACATTCCCTAGTAGCTTAATAACCACATGGGATGATCTTGCTCAGAAGTTTCTTACTAAATTTTTTCTTCTGGTTAAGACAATAAAAATGAGGAATGATATTACATCATTCATGTAGCAAGATTCATAATTGTTGTATGAAGCTTGGGAAAGATACAAAAAATTATTCTAATGTTGTCTTCATGATGGTCTTCCCAAGTGGCTTCAGGTGCAAACTTTCTACAATGGGTTGAATAGGTATATTTGTTTGATTATTGTCCTTATTACTTGTTTGATACCTACACTTATGTGGGCAAAATCGACAACACAAGATCATGCTGTAAATTAGCGATAATCTCCTTTTATTCTAAACATTAGCATTTTCAAAAATGAAAGTGTTCCTCAATTTCCATAAAAACCAACAAGTAGTCACAAATACCGTAGCACATCATACACCATCATTCTCTTTATTAGACATAGTTAATTGTGATAAAAACCAGTTGGCTTTAGATAAAATAAAGAAGGAATGAGTCACACCTTATGGTATAAGACGTCACCAAGTTGCACTTGCCTTTAGGTAATCTCTAAGAACATGAATGATAGATTCGGCTACTAAACCACATTAGGGGCATAGTGGCTCATTGGACAAATGTCTTCTAAATCTTTTCTTGGTCAACAATCGGTTATGAAGACACTATAACAAAAACGTCTGTATTCTCTAAGGACCGTCTCAACTCCAAGCTACTCGCCATTTCCCTGAACAAGGAACTGGATTTAGATCTGAATTCTTTTGCATAAACTCATATGTAGATATGATTTTGAATAGACCAGAAGAAAATAGAGCCTAGTATGGTTGATCCGATGTGGTACCTTGATGCGATGCGATAGTTTTCTAAAGCAATGTTAACTCTTCAAAAGGAAGATAAAGAGATAAACTATTAAAATCCCATTCATCATCAAACATCATAAAATTATTGACTAGGCAGTGGTCTTTAAAAATAAAACCCTTTGTTTTGGTAGTTTCCATTAGTGGTCACTCACCTACCTAGGTATCCATCCAAAATTGAACTGTGAGACAGTCACCAATAGCCTAATGAATATTTTTCTTGAATGTTTCCCACAAACGTGTAATCAAAGTCCAAAAGTGTGATGAGCTTGAGCATTGTAACCTATCAGGACATGCAAAAACTCTATAATTATATTTTGCCTTCACCAATCTCACCCATAAAGCTTAAGGCTTCGAGACCATTTGCCAACACATTTTTAAAATAAATTCTTTGTTCATTATTGTTAATTGTCTAATTCCTAAACCTCTTTCGTCTTTTGGCCTATAAATTTCATTTCATCGCATAAGATGAATTTTCTTTGAATGGCCATCACTTCCCCAAAGGAATCGACAACAAAATGCTTCAATTCTCTTACACACGTCAATTGGGAAGGCTATAGTTTGCATGGTGTAATAAGGAATTGTAGACAATATAAACTTAACTAATGTAAATTTTCTAACAAAGGACAAGGTAGATGCTTCCCAAGAAAATAATCTACTTTTGACTTTTTCTTCTAAGTGTTTGAACATATGACAACCTTTATGTCCATTGAATAATGGCATTCCCAGATATTTACTCATATTATCTGTATATGTAAAGTCAGAGCTCACGATAAGTCTTTGAATCAACTTTGATCCACATTCTTTGAATAGTAGAATGAAGATTTTTCTGCATTCACTTTTTCACTCGAGCACATACATAAATCCTTTAATATTAGGAGGTGGATGCCTTTACAAATAAAATCAAGCCATCCATAAAGAAAAGATGAGTAAATGGAGGTTTTTGTCTATTAAGCTTGATGGGTTTCCATAGTCCTTAAACCATTGCATTTTTAATTTCATGAGATAACCTTTTCATACACAATACAAAAAGATATGGAAAGAGAGGGTCTTTTTACTGAACCCCCTAGAAGGCTTGAAGTTATTGGATCTTGTCCCATTCCATAAAATTTGAGAATTACTGTCACTCCAATTACGAACAATAATATTGATTAAACACTCAAGTATTTTTGCATCTACAAACGTGTTATGAATAAATTTCCAACGTAGTCTATAGTAAGCTTTTTCAAGATCTATCTTGATCATCATCCACCTCGATCTGCCTTACTTCTTTTTAAAAAAGTGCATGACTTCTTGTGCAACAATAATATTCTTAGTAATATGTGTTCCACGTATGACGCTTAATTGTGTTTCCTCAATTAATTGGCTTATGAATGGTTTCAAACGATTAATAATGACCTTCATGAGAATTTTAAACATAACAAGCAACAGACTAATCGACCTATATTGAGAGATAATTTCCAGAGATTTAGATTTGGGAATCAAAGTAATAATGGATTTACAAAACTCGTCACCTATCTCTGCCCCATAAAAAACCGCACATATGTAGTTAGTGATATCTGTGCCTATCATATTCCATTGCGATTGGAAAAACAAAGCACGAAATCCATTAATTCCTAGATAAATGTATTAATTGTATTTACTAGTTATTTTTCTTTATTTTCCTTAAATGGATATAATTAAAAAAATTACATTCTAATTTGAATAAAAATGATAAGTTACATTTTGGAATTGAAATTTTGATAAAAAACATTAGATTTTAAATTGGATTTTTAACCTACTTTTCTCTTTGAAATGTTATTATTGCTAATATTACATGCAAGCAAAACTAAAAATAATGAGACCCAAATTCTCATTAGTGGAAAAAGTAAAAGGATCCTATTTTCCATGTACTTTTGATAATATAAGTTAATTTTCATGTAATTTTGACAATTGAGTAAGTATCAATTAACTTATGCTCAATCACCCATTACATATAATATATATTATTTGTTAATACAGATATAGATAAACACAAATTTTATAAAAAAATTAATCTTATAAATTAACTAGGACTAATATGATTTAACATATAATACATAATAATGTTTAGAGGTGGTTGGATTTATTCTAAATTGTCCTTGCAAATGATATTTTTATTATAAAATAATAAACATATTTATATTGATTTTAAATATTTTAGATGTAATAAAAGGGCAGTATTCTCATTGTACCAAATCCTAAGCAAAACTTGAGCATAAAGGTCTAAATCCAATCCAACTTGTAACGGGCCAAGCGAGTGGGTCGGATCTGCCAACTTGGAGGAATAGTCCAGCTTGTGACATCTCTATATGATCACCTTACATCTCGCGGCATGGACCTTTCTACCATCTAACCGCTGGAAACGAATGATGCACCATAATTTGGTGTAAGCATTCTCATACAAAGGTACTCTAACGCCTGCAGCGAATAGGGCAACATAATAAATATAACTCAATATCAATGCGTCACTTAAATACATCCCATCATCCATGGTGGACCGATGTACTTGATGCATGGGTGCGTTGCATGCACATGCCTCCATCACCATCCCATGCCATGGTAATAAAAAGAAAATTAAAAGAAAAAAAAAACATACAGACAAGTGAAGCGAAAGAATAGCATTTGACTTGATTTCACATAAAAGGTAAAGAAGGGGAAGGAATGAAAAGTAGAAAAAAAAAAATTCAATCCGATCGAATACAATTTTGACGTCCGCAAGGACAACACAGACACTCTCTTTCTTTCTCTCTCTAAAAACAGTTCTCTCTTTCTTTCTCTCTCACCGCTTTCTCTCTCTGGATACAGCGAAGAAGAACAGGGCACATACTGAGACAAGGAAAAAATATTAAGTGGAATAAAAAAAAAAGTTAAGAAAAGAAGAAAGGAGCAGAAGATTTGATTGAAGAGGAGCAAAGAGCAAAAAAAAGTTTCTTTTTTCTCTTTTCTTTTGCGGTGAAGTGAGATACAAAGATATTTCATTGCTTCGGTTCATTGAAGCAAAAAATAAAAGAATTTGAAGAGAAAGAGAGTTAAAGAAATTTGGGCTTTTTTCGGTATGTTTTAATTGAAATCAAAGCTTTGGAGATTTGGGAGACTCTTTTGTTTCCTTCTTTTGTTTCTCTCTTGACTGTAACTGTGGGAATTTTTTTAACTCTGGTAAGTCTTCTTAAAGTCTTCTTGGCTTTGACCCTTTTGCTATTTTCTTGTTTACTTTAATACCCATTTGCTGGTTTACTCATTCAAAGTTTTGGATCGTTGATTTGTGCCGTTTAGGGCTCGATCGAGGTGGGTTTGGTTGTTCTCTTTTTTTAAGTGTTTCTTGGGTTGAGCATTAGTTTTTGTTTTAGTATAGTAAAGTTGCAATTTTTGGGCTTTTTGGTGGTTAAAAATTTGAGCTTGGGAAGTTGATTTTGGTGAGTTCTTTTTAATTTTAACTAAAATTTTGTTGGTTTTGACGAGCTTTTTCAGTTCTTGAGATTTGCTTTTTGCTTTAAGATTTGATTAGAGTCTGATTTTATGGTTATTGGGATTTTAGAGTTGGGTTCTTTGGTGAAAGATTTTTATTCTTTTTGTGCTAATTGTTATTAAAATTATTTTGGAATGATTTTCGTTGCAGTGGATCTAAAAATTCTTGTTTTCTTTTTTAAGGATTCATGCGAAAGCCATTCGAGTGTTGCTTGTCTTGGGAGACGGTGCAATTTTAGAATGCTCAGAATCAGAGCTCCTTCCTGGGCTTTGGTTTTGTTTGATTTTGGCCTTTGGTATTGTAGAACAGAAAGCTATATGCTCAGGCACAGAGCTTACCCCGTCTTTTTTCTGCACAATGAGGAGTATGAAGCTGATAGCAGCCAAGTCAGGGATAAACTGCTGATTGCCTTGGTCTCTACCACTGTCTTTCTGTGTTTTGTCTTTTAATTGTAGTTTATTTAATTGAATTCATGTTGTTTTAGATAGTTGTTGCAGTTTTGTGAGTGAGTGTTAGATAGTGATTCTTGAAACATGGTACCATCTGGGCCTTCTACTCCTATAGGTGGTGCACAGTCTGTTCCACCTTCTATTCTGCGGTCAAATTCAGGGACGCTAGGAGCCCAAGGTGGTGGTCTGCCTTCTCAAACTGGATTCACTTCATTAGTGTCGCCTCGCACTCAGTTTAATAATATGAATATGCTTGGAAATGTGCCCAATGTGTCTTCCCTTCTAAATCAGTCTTTTGGAAGTGGGGGTCCAAACCCTCAGCTTTCTGGTCCTGGAAGTAGCCAGCGCGGGGGCATGGACTCAGGGGCTGAATCTGATCCACTTTCAAATGTAGGCAATGGGATGGGGTTTAATGCTCCCTCATCATCGTTTGTGCCATCAAACATGGTAAACCCTGGTTCATCTGGTCAAGTTCAGGGTCAGCAATTTTCAAACCTTTCTGGTAACCATATGCTACCAGATCAACAGCAGTCCCAACAACTCGAGTCGCAACATTTCCAACATGGTCAACAAGCAATGCAACAGTTCCCTACCCCTCACAACACCCAACAAGGGCAGCAGCAACAACAGTTTCAATCTATTAGGGGAGGGTTGCCTGGTGTTGGGGCTGTCAAATTGGAGCCACAAGTGACTAATGATCAGCATGGCCAGCAGCAACCACAACAGCCACAGCAGTTGCAATCGCTGAGGAATCTTGCTCCAGTGAAACCGGAACCACAACAAATTCCAACTATGAGAGCTTTGGCACAGGTAAAAATGGAACCCCAACATTCAGATCAGTCATTGTTTTTGCATCAACAACAGCAGCAGCAGCAGCAGCAACAGCAACAGCAGCAGCAGCAGCAGCAGCAGCAGTTCCTCCACATGTCACGGCAGCCCCCTCAAGCTGCTGCTGCCCAATTTAATCTTTTGCACCAACAAAGACTCTTGCAGTTACAACAACACCAACAACACCAGCAACAGCAACTTTTGAAAGCAATGCCTCAGCAGAGATCACAATTACCGCAGCAGTTTCAACCGCAGAATTTGTCATTGAGATCACCTGTGAAACCAGTGTATGAGCTTGGGATGTGTGCCAGGCGTTTGACACATTACATGTATCAGCAACAACATAGACCTGAAGTAAGATCTCCATGGTGTGAGGAATCTACTTTCCACGTGTATTCAGTAGCTTGGTGGATGTAACATGCCAGTTTTTCTTGTAGGACAACAATATTGAATTTTGGAGAAAATTTGTTGCTGAGTATTTTGCTCCAAATGCCAAAAAGAAGTGGTGTGTTTCTATGTATGGAAGTGGCCGCCAAACTACAGGTGTTTTCCCTCAGGTCTGTTTCTGAGAAAACTTGCTGAAACTTCCAACCCTGAACTTCATTCAAGTGGCCTCTTATGTAATTGAATGAGGTCAATTTTCTTTGGAACTTTACATCTTTGATAGTTTGCTGTGTCCCCCATTAAATTTATAGCTGATATTTGTCCTCACGGTTTTTGTGCCCTGCAGATGTCATCTGTATCTTTGTTTGTTTGTGTTTTTTGGTTTTTAATAGCAAACTATTAATGCAAAGGATGATTAAACTGCTGTAAAAATGTTTACAGGATGTATGGCACTGTGAAATATGCAATCGCAAGCCAGGCCGTGGTTTTGGTATGTCTTTTTTGTTTTTGTTTTTGTTGTGGTTCCTCTTTCTTTTGGGTTATCTTATATTAGCATGATTAATATGTATTCTTTCTTCTTTGGGTGTTAACAAAGTACTTATCTTATTTTAGCTTGAATTTGTATGTATCGGTTTCTTGTAGCAATTTATTTATCACTCATATATCTGATATTTATACTGTGCTTTTAGAGGCGACTGTCGAGGTTCTCCCTAGGCTTTTCAAAATTAAATACGAAAGTGGTACTAAGGAAGAACTTCTTTATGTTGATATGCCCCGTGAGTATCATAATTCATCCGGTCAAATTGTCCTGGACTATGCAAAAGCAATACAAGAAAGTGTTTTTGATCAACTCCGTGTTGTTCGTGATGGTCAGCTTCGGATAGTTTTCTCACCAGATCTGAAGGTTACAAATTGGAGTAATGGCTTTATCAATTTCAAAATTTTAGAGGCCTTATTAACTTTGTTTTTTGCTCTTTAATTCTTTTCATCAGATATGTTCTTGGGAATTTTGTGCTCGTCGTCATGAAGAACTTATCCCTAGAAGATTGTTGATACCTCAGGTTGTTGTCATAAAATTTTGCTCTATAGCTTGAGAAATGTCACATATATGTTATTGACTTATGTGCATAGGATGCCATAACTGTATGAAACCTACAGAACCTGGTTGATTGAGTTTTATGCAATCTTGTATACCTTGTTTTATTACATATGATTGCTTCTTTTGTATTGAGTAGTATGAGGCAAAACTCTTCGTAGCAGCTGCTTTATCATTTTTGTCCTCGTAAAGATAATTGAATTTTATGGTGGTCAAAACTCAAAAACTGTTAGGATGTCATCACTTTCAATTTTTTTTTTCAAATCTTATGCTGCTATTTTAGGCTTACATTTGCCCTGGGAACTATAATTTCCATCTTAGGATATGATGAAGAAAAGGAGATTCATCTTCCTTTACTATTTATTTTTATGCTGCTTCTATGAGATTATTATCTCAACAAGTTGGGATATCTTTCTATTTTATGGTTGGCTGCTTGAAAGTTTCCTATTGCACCATTCTTGTAATTTTGAAATATTACATGAATCATGATGTTGGATTTTCATTTTTTTTCCCATCATTTTCTCTAAAATTAGGAGTAAATCCTTTTGAATTATTAAGCATATAATTAGCTGTGATGATGTGAAATACCTTCATGTTAATTACATATTGGGGCAAAATCTCTGGCATTTTGTATTGGTTGATATGAGGTTGTTTTGGGATTTTAAAAATGGCCTTACAAACATTGTTTTGCATTTATAAGTTAAATACATGCCTACATCAACATGAGTGGTTTTTTGGGTTGGATTTGGAAGATTTTTCAGTGATTTTCATTCGCATTTTGTTATTAGATGAGCCTTTTTACTAGTTTGTGGTCTAGTGTATTTCCCGAGGAATGAAATTCCTTTAAATATTGGATTTTTCATTGTGGAATCTTTACTGTTTGTTATGTTGTATTCTTTGGATTGTAAGAGTTTGATTGTTGCTTGTCTGGTTTTGGTTGTATTTGACTGTGGTAATTTGTGTTGTACAGGTTAGTCAGCTTGGGGCTGCAGCTCAAAAGTATCAAGCAGCGACTCAAAATGCATCATCAAATTTATCTGCTCCAGAGTTGCAGAATAACTGTAACTTGTATGTCCTTTATGATTGTGCTGCTTTCTGATTGAATGGAGTAGTTTTCCCTTTTGTTTTGGTTTTTTGATTGGCCTCTCCTTCCTCCTTTTTACTTTTCTAGAGTATATATGCCATCCATGTTCCTCTTGCACATGACCTAGGTGTATGTTGTCTGCACCCATGTGTTGATGTTGCCAATTATGTTAATTTGAAACCACTTTCTTTTGGGTAAAACATTTTGTTTTTCTTTTCCCAGTTTCTCATTTGTTATTTGTAATACACATCCTGTTTTGAAAATATATAAAGATTGAGACCTGCTTTTTTCCTGTTTAAGTTTCCAAGCTTGACTAACAACACAGGGTTGGTTGTCAATTACTCTTCCTTGAGGACATACACTAGATGTTCTTTATTAGATGATCTGCAGTGAAGGTGGCGCAGAGGAATATTTTAGTTGTCTGTGTGTTGTTCCATTTTTGTTTGGATAATTGAGAATTTTATAGTTATGACTAGATATTGTTTGTTATATATGTGTCTTTCATGGTATGTAGGGATGCATGGTACTGGTGCATCACTTCATAGGCTGCAACCTACCTTGCCTTTGAGGGCATAGGGTGATGATAAATTACATCAAATAAAAAATGTTGGGTGTGTTGTGAGCAAGAATATATGATTTAGGGTTTAATTTGATTAGAGAAGATAGTCATAGATGATGGTTGAATTAGTGTGGAAATGATTGAGCCTTGATGGCTGAAACTAAAGCAAAATGATAATGCCTGTCTGCTAGCCCTGAGCTGTGGAAAGTATCAGTGAAAAATAAACTAGGGTTAGGGTTGGAAAATGTATGTTTTGTTGTCGAATTGGTTACTGTCTGCTGATAAGGATATTCTTGGGTTCAAGGGAAGGCTGGTTGTAAATCTGAAATTGTGGTGGAAAGTAAAGATAGAAACAATGCCTATATTTTCAGAGGCTTCACTCACCAATGGTTTTAAAGGCTTTGTACCCAGTGTAACAGCTTTAGTTCTGCTTCATACAATCCGAAAGAAAGGATAAAAGCTGGTCGTAATGTTGCACACTTGTTCTTTATTAATTGAACGAAGTCGTATACAAATTTGTAGAGTTCCGGTAACCTCATTCCTGTAACTGGGCATTGAGAATAGGACATTGCCAAACTTGACTTAAACAACTCCTGAAGGGAAAATGAAATCAAATAACATGCCATAAACAAAAACACTGCTCTTAAATTCAAAATCTGCAACTTCTAGTGAACCTTGAAAGTACCAGAATAATGATGCTTGGAATCGAGAAAACACAAGATAAAATGAAAGCAAATACCTTCTTTCGTAAAGATCATTTAGATATGACTTACTAATATCAATTTTAGCTTAAATAAGGCCCTAAATCAGTTCAACATCAAATAAAGGCCATGATTCCATAGTATCTTTGAGTTTAGTTTCTTGGTTATTCTTGACCTCACTATTTTCTGTTTCATAGGCCTGAGGTTTGTACTATAGTCTCTTTACAGTAATGTTAGATGCTCCATTCTGATAGATTCTGGTTATGAATCTTGGACACAAACACTCATGCACACTCTCTGGCAATGTATATAAAATCAACTTGTAGTAGATTCATCTGTTCCTTTTTTCTTTTTATTTAGATAATAATATCTATATGTGTGACCTCTACTGCTTGTATAGATTCCTAATGAGCTATGAATAAACTTTAGGTTTGTAGCATCAGCTCGGCAATTGGCAAAAGCCTTGGAAGTGCCATTGGTAAATGATTTGGGTTATACAAAGAGATATGTTCGTTGTCTTCAGGTGATGTCCTGCATCCACTTATAATAAATTTGTGTAGGAGGTTGGGTGCTGTGAATTGGAGAGATGTATTGTTATATTATGGATTTTTTTTTTGCAAGATAATTTTCGTCCTCTACATTGTTTATGTTTCTTATAAATCTGATTATTATTTCTTGCTGCTCTCATTTCTAATTTGAATTTTGAATTGGTACATTGTATTTTTCTGCTACATTTTGTCAATGAGAAAATTTGTGCAATCATTGAATGAGTTCCTGTAACTGCTGGACAAAGGCTGAACAAAATCTGCATAGAGATTTTGTTGATATCAGTTCTAGAAAATGCTTCTAGTGTTTCTTTGGGGGAAAAAACTGAATCAGAGATCGAACTCATCATCGACTAAGCCTTTGATAGTTGTGTTATTTTCTGTTCCTTTGAAATCATACTTAGTTGTTTTTCCTGATACTCAGCAGTTCAAAGACCACACTCTACTGTTTTCTATAGAAAAAAAGGGCTTCTGCTTTAATTTCCTTTTGTTTCTAAGGCAGATTGATGTCCCTTAAATCCTTTCATGTTAGTCAGTGATTTTTTCCCACTAGAAATTATTAATTTCCACGATCTTCTGAAGTTCATGTGGATCCATGATGATGTACTTGCGTCATTGAAGTGTTCTAGCAGTTGCATTTTATGAGGACTAAGACCTGTATTGTATTATTAAGATGTACTTTAAGAGTAAAATGTTTGTTATCATGGTATGATGATTGGAAAAACTGAAATGAGAAAATGAGTTTGACATTTGTAGCTCCTTTTTGAAGAACTATGCTATTGAAATGTGTACAGCCTCCTAAGAACTATGCTTTTGAAATGTATGCAGCCTCGTAATGCACTGTTTCTTTTTTTGTTTGTTGGGGTTTTTAACAGATATCTGAAGTTGTTAATAGTATGAAGGACTTGATTGATTACAGTAGGGAAACAAGGACTGGACCCATGGGTAAGTTTTGACAAGGTTTCCCTTGCTAAATTCATTTATTTTTATTTTTATTTTCTCATTGGCAGTTTCTTGTTTAAAATATATTTTTTATAAATGCTTGAAAGTACTGATCCAGCATCCTGCAATAGCTGTTGTGAATGTCTAGTACTCTTCATTTTGTATTGGTTTACCTTTAAACTAATTTCCAACTGGAGAAGCTGGTTGATAGCTGTAGATGTGATAGCCCTTTGATATCATGTGGTCATGTGATATTGTTCTGATTTTTAATTTTGGACAGCTAAGGGTTCTCTCAGTTTTAATGCCCAATTTGTTCATTTTGCTATGCCATTGAATTATTGTATTTGCATGATGTAACCACCTGATTTGTTCATATTTCACCCTTTTGCAGATAGTGTGAGAAATTATTTTTCTTTTATAGATTATTTTGAATATTACCTTTTCGGTAATTTGTCTTCTTCTAGCTGTAGGTCATTAAAACTTAACCCTTTACCTTTGGGTATTTTTTTGTTTGCTGCTTTGTCTTTTTTTGGTTTAGTGACTTAGCTCCAAACAAAAAAGCATGGGAATCCGAAAATAATTTTCCTGGGTTTTCCTTTCACCTAGCCTGGATTCTTATGTTGTTAATGATACAACGGTCTCATCAGATGCGAGATTGTATTGGCATTGCTTGTTATCTTTATAATGCTTCCTATTTATGCCAGATGATAGTTAATTGTGGTTGCTGAAGGTCACAAGCAGTTGAAGGAAATTGAGAGCTCTTTGGTTCAATCAATCTATGGTTACACAAATAATTTTGTAGTAATATGAATGTAAAGAGGGATTTAGAGAGCAAGAACAAAGATGTTCATGTCTTGGCGAAGCCTAGAATAATTGGTACTGCAAAGTATGAGATGAAGAATAAAGAAAGCTGTAATCGAACTTTGAGGGGACACTGGGTCAAAAATTCAGATTGAGTGAGAATAGATAAGTAAGAGGCACTGAAGTCTTTATTCTTATTTTTTTAATGAAATAGGTACTTGGGTAAAAAATTTGATGTTTGAACATCTAGTGTTCTGGAATTTTAGCAAATACAGAAATGATTGTTCCTGAAACACACATAGTGCTTTTGATCTTTCAAAGAACAGCTGATTATGTATCACTATTGGGAATTAAGGCATTTTGCTTCTGGCATACTACCCTACAAGGGCATTGATTTAAGCACAACTATCTTCACACTTTCCCCGTACCTCTTAGAAAAGCTTTAATTCTGCTTTAGAATGTCCTCATCAGCAGCTTATCTAGTTTGATATGAACTTAAGTTTGTTAGACTTGCTCCACCTGATGCAAACTACCCTGCTTCCAGGGTAGTGATTGAGGGGCTTTCTTTATTTCCCCTATGATTGCAAACTAATGGTTAAAGCGTATATAGAAATAAGAATGATATGCATCTGTAGCTTGAGATTCAATAGTTCTCATGCTGGGCTCAACAAATATGTGAGCAGGCTTGTTAGCTCATTTCTTCTGTTTTTCTTCAGAGAGTTTGGCTAAGTTTCCACGACGAACAAGTACTTCATCTGGTTTTAATGCTCAAGTTCAACAGTCTGAGGAACAGCTACAACAGCAACAGCACCAGCATCAACAGACACCGCAACAGCAGACGATAGCCCAGAGCTCCAATAGTGACCAAAGTTCTGCCCAGGCTTCTGGGATGCAGCTTGCTGCTAACAATGGTGTGGCTAATGTAAATAGCTCTCTTAATGCAGCGACTGCATCGACATCTGCTGGCACCATTGTAGGGCTTCTACACCAGAATTCAATGAACTCCAGGCAGCAGAATTCTATGAATAATGCAAGCAGTCCCTATGGTGGAAATTCCGTTCAGATTTCTTCCCCTGGCTCCTCTAGTACAATACCACAAGCACAAGCAAATCCTTCTCCATTTCAGTCACCAACACCTTCCTCATCTAATAATCCGCCGCAAGCTCCTCATGGTGCTTTAGCAGCTACTAGTCACATGAGTTCTGCCAATTCCCCCGTGAATATGCCCATTCAGCAGCCAGCTCTTTCTGGTGAGGCTGACCCAAGTCAATCGCAAAGCTCCGTTCAGAAAATCATTCATGAAATAATGTCTGGTCAGCTTAATGGCACAGGTGGTATGGTTGGTGTTGGCGCTCTAGGCAATGATGTGAAGAGTCTAAATGGAATGATGCCAACAAGTAACAATACAGTTCTCAATGGTGGAAATGGTTTGGTGGGGAATGGAAGTGTCAACAATAATTCAGGTATTGGTGGTGGCGGTTTTGGTACAATGGGTGGTGGGCTTGGCCAATCTGCGATGGTCAATGGAATCAGAGCTGCAATGGGTAATAACCCAGTCATGAATGGAAGGGTAGGCATGACAACGATGGCTAGGGACCAAGGTATGAATCACCAACAGGATTTGGGGAACCAGTTACTTAGTGGCCTAGGAGCGGTTAATGGTTTTAATAATCTTCAATATGATTGGAAACCTTCCCCATGAAAGGAAGTCCATCAGCTGATGGTTATTGGATTATAGCAGGCAGCTGCCTACGCAGCATGAGAATGGGCAGAAATGCCTGTGGCCCTGGGCAGATCAAGGTTACACTATATGATAGATGAAGGGCTAGCGTCCCACTGTGTACTAATTTCAGAAAAGTGAAACATATAGCATAGTGTTTTATCAATGAAATGTTAAAAAGCATCTTTTAAGTTGCTCCATTTCCTACTAATTTGTTTACCCTGATTATTTACGGTTTAATGCATACCCCTTTGCCAGAGGAAACACGTATAGTCCCTGTTGTTTCGTGGGGGTGGGGGGCCATCCCATTTGTAAGCCATACTGCACTCTACGCCCGAGTAAGCCTGCCATACATTGTTTGTGAGTACTGCTGCTGCCCTCAGGATCTGGTAATTAAGGTTAAGCCTGGATATCAACTCCTAATTTTTAAGTTTGCAATGCGCCTTCTCCACCACATTCTTCAATCCATCTGCTTTGCACTTGCAATTGTCTGGTTTTGTTGTAAATATAATGTGTTGGGAACTTAAAATCTACCATAAAACAAAGTATTCGAAAATTATATAATGTTTGTTTTTTTTCTTAAATTCAAAATAATAACGGATAATTTTATAATTAATAGAGGGATAATTGTCATATTTCCAAAACAGGGATGGGTATTTCGTAATTTCCTCTATAAACCATCAGTTACAAATCTCAAGGAAATTTTTATAATGAAAATAGTTATCAAGTTTCTGTATTCATGTTTTTTGTTTAAATTAATACCTATACTCAAAATCAAAATAATTTAGTGTTTTAATTTTAGAAATTGTTTTAATTTAGAGCCCTCTAATAATTTTTAACTTTACCGTTAAAGGGGATAATGTTAGTGCTGGCGTGGCACATTTTGATGATGTGATATCAACATGATGACGTAACACCAACATAATGATTAAATTGATTGAAATTAAAATGTTGAGAGACTAAATTAAAAAAAAAAATATTTAAAAAATATAACTATTTAAGTAGATGATAGATCTACTTATTAATAAGTCAAATATTTAAATGTAAAAGATTTATTGTGTTAAAAAATATATATAAATATTTTCTTACTTGATTACTTACTTTTAGAATATATATATATTAATTTATCTTCTTTGTAAAAATTAAGTTTGAATTCTTCTTTTATAAAAAAGTTAAAAAAATTTCATATTTAAAGTCAAATTTAGATGAATAACTTGTATTATATTAGAATAAAATAATATAAAAAGACTAAATAAATTCTCTTTTTCTTCTATTTATAATAATATAAAAATTTAAAATTTATTTAACTTAATTTTTAATTTGAATTGAAGTCAAATTAGCAAAAAATTGAGTTGATCCAAAGTTTTTTTTTCTTCTATTTATGTCATCAGGTCAATGTCACTGGCATTCAACGTTATCATGTTAGTGCCACGTCATCAAAATGTGTCATGTTATGGCCATGTTAGTGCTGATGTTATCCATTTTAATGAAAAAATTGAATACTGTTTAAAAGAGGGACTAAATTAAAATAATTCTCAAAATTAAGAAACCGAATTACTTTGATTTTAAGTACAATGATGAAATTGAACAAACTACATGAGTACATAGACTTAGTGAATATTTTAATCAATTTTTTATTGATCCATTACGAAATGTAAAAAAAAAAAAAGCCTTTTTGCCAAACCATGGTGCATTTGGCTAGCATGCTAAAATTGGCCTTTTTAGAACAACATGTAATGCCAATCAGGCAGGTATGTGACTGTAGAAAACATAAAAAAAATTATCATAATATTCAAAAAAAATTTTATATTATTTAAAAAAATTTAAATAAATTTTTATTCTTTTATTTTAAGTTTTCATATTTTTATTTTGAGTTAAATAAATTTTTATATTTTTATTTGAAGTTAAATAAACCCTTGTTACTAATGATTGATTTAGTCACAATGTCACTTATCATTTTATGTCAAGTGATTGATATGATATGTTGATATGTAATAATTAAAATACCACTTGTTATTTTATATCCACATAATGCTAACATGACACTAAACTTTCTTGAATAGTGGAGTAACTTTTTCGAGTGTTATGTCAAAAATTTTCAAATTACAAGGTGATAGGTACCTTTTGAATTTTGGCATAATATTCAAAAAAAATCTTTAAACTATTCGAGAAATTTTAAATAAGCCTTTATATTTTAATTGTGTTTAATGAAATCCTTATACTTTTCTTTTAAACCAAATAAACTCTTATATTTTTATTTTAAGTAAAAGAAGTATTTATAACTAATGATTGACTTATTTAAAATGTTATTTGTTTTTTTATACTGCATGGAGCTGATGCGGCATGCTAACATATTATAACTGATGATGATATGATATGTTGACATATCATAAATAATGATGACATGAAATACTAATTTGATTTGATAACATGATAATGTAACATTTTTCATCCTAGACATCAATACCATGTCAGTGTTATTTGGATATAAAATGACAAGTGATATTTTGATTAATGAAAATTAATCAATTATTAGTTTTAAAGGTTTATTTCACTCAAAATAAAAATATAAAGGTTTGATTGAATGAAATAAAAGAATAAGGACTTATTTGAATTTTCTTAAATAGTTTAAGACTTATTTGAACATTATACCTCTGAATTTTTTTTCATTAGATTTAGTGACCAATAAAAAATTACGAAGTTTTACCAAATAAATTAATTAAAAACTTTTAAAAGTCAAATTGTGTATTGTTATACGGAAGTGATAACATAATTTAGACTGATCATATAATATCACATGTAATTAAATTAATTACCAAAAATAATTAACTTTTGAGCAACTAAAATATGTCATTTGGCAAATCGAGATAAAAGGCCCATGATTCAATCAATTAAACTTTAAAAAAAATCATGGTTATATCAATTAAAATTTACTTATAAATCATCATACTTTTTTGTAATTAAATTAAAATAAAATTTATAAAAATATCTCTCATCTTTTGAATCATTTTATAAAATTTCAAGTTAAACCATTGGCTTAAAATGAAGTGTTTCAAATTCCAATAAAGATAAGAATTCTTATAATACCTGCACTACTCTTTACCCTCGTGGGGAAAGGGAGGAACCTCCATTAATCCTTATTTAAAGGCAAGGCCAGAAAGGAGTCAAAAATCCTTTTGCTTCCTATTCTATTTCAAACTGGGAGTAGGAAATGTGGCCTTGAATTACAAAGAATACAAGAATTTTCAGAGATAAATTTGTGTACAGTGATTATTGATTATGAGATGCAGGTTGAATCTTTCCTAAATATGCTGGCAAATTGACTTGTAAAACACACTAAATTTTATTCAACATAATTGGCTTTAAAAGTTTACAGGTTTGACAGCCACCAGGGCTTATTAACGGTGCGCCAAACCGCACAGTTTACGAACCAAGTCTATACATAATGTAAAATCATAATAAGCCATATCTAGTTGGCTGAATCAATAGCAAGGCTACGAAGCAGCATCGTCTCCAATGTGAGACCAGGCCCAAGCCGAGGAGAATCCCCCACTCCAACTGCTCACCTGTGGTGGCTCTGGCTTCGTCCATCTCCTTTTTCCTCTTTTCATCCAGAACAAATAGCACGCTTGAACTCCACACGTTTCCATATTCACTCAGAACTTGATAGCTCGCCTTAAGCTTGTCTCTTTCCAAGCCAAGATTATCTTCAATTCCTTTGGGAACAGCTGGGCCACCAGGACGGACTGCGTAAAAGAATAAGGAAATTATGAGAAATACTCCTCATCATAAGTCCAATTTTAAAATGACATTCATTATACTTTTAATTGTTTTTAATCAATTTTTAACATAACTGGACAACAATGCTTTTTAAACTATTTCAGACAAATTAAATAGTTTTGGTTTTTTCTATCCTGCCATCCGGATAAAAATTTTAAAATTAAATCTCGATTTCTTTGTTTCGCCGTTCAACTCTCTAACACTATTGAGGTCTATCTTGCCATCCAACTCTCTCTCACCATCCCAAAGAGTAGGAATAACATTAAGGTATGTTTTTTGGATTCTTGGGTTTATTTGTTGATTTTCATAGAATCCAAAAGTTGATAGGTAAATTACATGAGTTTGGCAACTTAAACCTAGTTGCGAGTAGTGAAATCAATTAGTTATTAGGAATTTTGTGAATTTTTTTAGGCAATGCGTCACTGAATATTAGGTATTGTGTGACTGGATATTAGGCATATTATGATTGGTTGTTATGTAGTGCACGACTTATGCATTACGTGACTAGTTTTTAGGAATTACATGATCGGTTTATTTGGCATTACTTTAGTGAATATTAGGCAATGTGTGACTAGATATTAGGCATTGTGATTGTCTCTTAGGAATTGTGTGACTTGTGCATTGCTTGATTAGGTTTTAGAAATTGCTTGACTAGTTTGTAGGCATTATGTGACTGGTTTTTAGTCATTGTGTTGCTTTATCTACCTATTGCTGAAGTTAAATATCTATTAATTTAGCCCCTTTAATAACCAATTCTGTAAAATTAGTAAAGAATTATTAATGCTTAATAACCAATTCAGCCCCCTTAATTCCGCTTATGTCGGTGCATAAAACCATCCAAATTCAATTGACATAGAACTCTGAAATTCTCTTTAAAGCACTTATTGCATCAATTTACAAACTAACCATATTCATAAAAAAACAAGCTTACAATGATTGAACACCCTTTCCAAGAGTCATCATTCATGGCTATAAATAGAAGGAACCTTTGTCCATTTCATTTGAAATCCTTTGAATGAAAGTCACAAAATCTTTAACTTCTCATGGCTTTTAAACGTTCTAGAGGAGAAATCAGGAAGGGTCTTGCTTCTGCAAAGGAAGATATCCTTGAATATGTTGCAACATATATGGGAAAATTGATAGATCTCATTGAGAACATGGAAAAGAACCCGCGTGTTTTAATCGACAAGGTGTTGGTTAGGACAAAAGTCTTAGAGACAGAAATTCTAAACAATAACAAGATTCTGGCTGAAATTTATGAAATAGTTGATGAGATTAAGAAGAAATGAACCATGGAAAGCACATAATACATGGTTCTTATGCTGTATCATCTGTTTAGTTTTTGCTTTATGAATAAAAATCTTATTTTATTATATATTTTACATAAATAGTAACTGCTATTAATTTCTTTTATGCTCAATAACTTGTTTTTTTACCATAATTTCTTAATTTTATATTTATATAAGAGAGCCAAAGGTATGATGACAATGGTTGGAATAATATATAATTTTTTAGGCATTACGTGACTAGATATTAGGTATTGTGTGAATAGTTATTAGACATTGCTTGATAGGTTGTTATGTATTCTATGACTAGTTATGTATTGCATACTGGTTGGAGGCATTGCGTTACCGATTTATTTGGCATTGCGTAGTGGATATTAGGTATTGCGTAAGTGGATATTAGGTATTGTGAGATAGGCTTTTAGGCATTGTGTGACTTGTGCAATGCATCTCTAGTTTTTAGGCATTGCTTGACTAGTTTTTAGGCATTGTGTGATTGGATATTAGGCATTGCGAGAATGACTTTAAGGTTTTGCGTGACTTAGGCATTATGTGACTGGTTTTTATGCATTCTGTCACACTTTTTGATAAATTGATTGATTACGACACTTATTTTTGTTAAATTTCAGCGGTGTGCCCAATGTGAAGCTTATGATTCATACGGTAGCCATTGGGTTGATGACACTTACAAGGGTGGTGAGACATGAGTGAGGGGTGTTGGGAGTGATTTGTCATTTTTGGGCCTAATGAAGCTGGTTGAAGATGTTGTTAACTCACAGAATCATGAAATCGAGCTATATGCATTGCTTAATCATGCCGCAGTGGTTTCACGCGTAATTATTAGGGACAATGAAGATGTAGCGAGTATTCTGCAAGATGAGAGGGTAGTTGTAGTGTTTGTGACAGTTAAGGAATGAAATGCAAATGTTATGCCACATGAACAAGGTGTCCAACATAGTAATCACCTACAATAGAATTATACTGTTTTAAACATGCCACACCATGCATTCCCTAACGAACAACAATGGCAATCACCTTTGATGTATGCACATGAGTTTGAGCAGCTCGGTACACACATGAAGTGTTTGCAAATTTGGTCTGCACAATTCCGATCAGAATGTGCATTAAACGAAATACTTCGTTCTTGCCAACAAATGCAATCGTCACTCAGGAATGCAGTGGGTTCATTGCCATTCGCAAATAACACTATGATGGTCGTTAGTGATGATGATGCATCTGATTAGATGGACGATAATTGTGAAAGGACAACATTGTTGATTTGAATGATAAGATGGGCGATGATTGTGAAGATGATTATGTTGGCGGGCATGATGACTGTTCAGAGGAGGACAGGGGTTAAGATAATGACATTTCGGATTGCATTCATGCAGATGGCAGTACAGAACATGCAACAACTGTTGTGTTAAAAGATGTTTAGTATGATGACCATGCCACAATTGTTGTTTTAAAAGATGTTGAGTGCAATAACCTTATTTACAACAACCCCATCTTTGGTGGCAATAGGATTCATTCGCTTAATGATATCTCGTTAATAGATTATTCAAGGGGTAGATATGATAGCTTTCCAAATAGTTGAGACCAAAGAGTTCATCTCAAGTGATGACCATTTATATCACAGAAAAGTGTTTCCATCCAAGGTCGAATTGAAATGAGTTTTGAGCATGTTAGCACTAAAAGAGCATTTTGAGAATAAAGTTAAACAGTCATGTCATACTCGTTTTGAGGTTGCTTGTAACGACAAGGCATGCAAGTTTACTATGCGTGCAACAAAGTTGCTTGAGGGTGATTATTGAAAGTTCACACGTTCCACAAGGTACACAAGTGTATTGTTGATGGTTTGCAAGGTGGGTACTAAACAACGAGCGTAAGGCTAATTGGTGAGCTTATGTCTCTCAAGCTACAAGAAAATAATGTAACACCATTGAGACTTGAGGAAATAATGAAAAAGATGAATATCAAGTAGAGATTGCAATGCTTGTATGGTAAGGCCTGGCAAGTGAATGAGAATGTGGAGAGTTTTGTTTTTGGTCCCTTGAAGGAATCATTTTAATTCCTACCCTTGTATTTCCATATGTTGGAACGCAAAAATCTCGATATAGTCATAGTTGTGGCTATGGATTGGGAACATAAATTCAAATATTATTTCTAGGTGTACGGGGCATGAATCTAGGGGTTCAGGGCTATAATGTGGCCTACAGTTGCTATCGATGCCACACATTTGAAAGGCAGATTCAAGGGTATTTTGTTTGTTGCTGTGTGCAAAGATGTGAATGAGCAGATATATCCGGTTGCCTTTGGCATTGGCCATGTGGAGGATGAAGAGTTGTGGTCGTGGTTTTTTACCCAATTGCATGGTGCGATTGGTTGTCCTAAAAATGCAAAGTTCATTTTTGATTAGCATCTTGGCATTAAGAATGCAATTGAGAAAGTGTACCACAACGCGCACCACGGTCTATGCAATTACCACTTAGGAAAAATGTAAAAAATAGGTTCAAACGTGAAGACATTGCTTCATTTTTCACCTTCGTCGCCAATTGCTACAGGGTCGTCGATTTCAACAATCATATGGATAAGCTGAAACAGCTTGGCAAGGGTGCTTATGACCACCTTAGGACTTTATGCCCTAAGAGATGGGCACATGCATAGTCATCGGTAAGGCGCTACAAACTCATGACATCCAACATTGCAGGGTGTATTAACTCATGTTTGAGGTAGGCAAGAAAATGCCAATAACCATATTGATCGAGTGTATTAGAAGCATGTTCTAGCATTAGTTCCATGACTAGCACAAGGAGGCCTTGAATTTGACCAGGCCCTTCAACCCTTAGGCTACTGATTTGTTGGGCTTCACATGTGCATTAATTATTCTGTTTTAGGGTATGCAAAGATAATAAGAACTAGTTATTGTTGTTTTTAATCTTCATTGATCATATTAACTAAAATGGAAATGTTATCTCTTTTATGTTGTAGATGGTTTAAACAGGAACAGAGCATGAGAATGTAGAAGCTTTGCTTTGTGTGCCAAGGGACCAGTGGTGCTTCAATGCTGGCATTAACATCCATTATAAGTGGACGCATTTGCATGCCTTATGTGAAATGCTGTGCAAAATAAATGAGTTGGAAGCCCTGAAAAGAACATGCTTCTGGCATCTGATGGACGTTGAATCAGACAAAAATTTATTTTACACCAGTCTCATGCACAACCTAATGCTGTGTAGAATTAATCAAGCCAACGCCATCGAAGGTGATTTATGGTTTGCCACAAGTAAAATGAAGGCCTAGTTCTCGAAGCGTGAGTTTTGCTTGGTGATAGGATTTAAGTTTGGTACGTAGTTGACTATTATTGTCAATCCTTACGAGTCTATCCCTGAAGGAATTCACTAGCGATATTGGGGAATGGGAAACGAGTTTTAGAGACGTTTAAGAGAAGGCAATTTCAATAGGATGGAGACGTGACAAAAATTGCCCTCATCTTGATTGCTAGTAATGTTTTATTAGATCAAGACTATAGATGAGTAATGATTCCATGGTTGTTGTTGCTGGTCGAGAACATCAACTAGTGGAATGTGTTCTTGTGAGGCACTTAAGCATGGAGTCTGACCATGGATTACTTGTTGAGGGGCTTCGAACCTTTAGTGGTGGGAGAAGAAGAAAAGAAATGTTACCACCTATATGAATTTGTATGGGCATTTTAGGTAGTGTGCCTTACACTAAGGTTTTTCATTTGTCTTTTCGCATAAGAGCTTATGAGGCGAGTAAAATGTTATACAATTGATGTGTAGTTTTAGGTGTTGGAGGTGATTCCCAATATGTGAAGCTAGTTTGGAAGGGAATGTCAGTCTAAACAGGTTTGTCCAAGAATACTAAAATGGCATTGTGACGAGAGGCCTATAAGCTTTTACATCAATATTGTAGGTTTGGAGAGAGAAGGCAATATGAGTAAATAAACCATAGTATTTTTATTTTATTTAAATTTTTTTTATCATATGTTAACTATCTTTCAACCTAATGGCAATGTATGTTTTGGTGCAATTGCGCATAGTCAAGACTTTGGAGCCAACTGCGGAAGAGATGTTGATTGCATATTGGGCCAACATTGATGTCAATATCTTCGAAGGGCAGCAATGCGCTCTATTATGGAAGTTGGAGGGTTAGGCAAAATTTGATCCTTAGTAAAGGAGGAAGATAATGGACCGTAAATAGAAAAGTATGGTAAGACGAGGCGTTAAGCAGAATCGAACCACAAACTAGGAGGTCTATGCCTATTTTACAGCTAGTAAGGCTTTTAGTGCTATTGAGGCCCCTAATTCTCTTTCTGCAACTCCTTTTACTATTCTTCTTACGACTCCTCTTGCTCTAGAGCGCATCCTCAAATGACTACACGCTTTAAGCATAAGATAAAAGAATGAGGACATAGTGGAAGAAAGACCTACAGTCAATACAGATGGAGATGCAAATGGATATACAAATGCAGATTCAATCCTTATGGATGGAGGTTCAACGAGACATGCAAATGCATATGTAGTCAATGCATTTAGGGATCCAATTGCAGATGTAGTCAATGTAGCTAGATATCCAGCAGTCACTGTAAGAGCTGTAGGATCAGATTGTTGGCTAATTGACCGTTATGAGGTATGAGCTTCTATTTTTTTTCATTGTGTGAGTTATAACTTTTACGATATATTTGATGTTTCAATGTGTTTGATTTTGTCACTGTGTAGAGCTGGTCGATGAGTGAAGATAATGGTGCACACAATAAAGAGGGAATCGGTAGTAGAGTCGATCTTGATGAGGTAGCTAGCATAAAGCAGGTAATTGTATCGGCTCAAAACTCATCTCCAGCTGCCTCGTTCAAAGATCATCCTGAAACTGTAAATGTAATCGAAGCCCTACAACTTGCGAGTAACTATAACTTCCTCGCATCTTACTCGTGTCTTAACTCAACCAGAGGCCCCCCAACATTGTTAGAGCACACCTTCTCATAAGGCTCCACCTCCACATCAAGTCAAAGATACACTTGTGAGCATAGCTAGCAAATACCTTTGAAGTCCATATGTTAACTTGCTATTAGTCCAACGCAAAGTGAATGATGCTTTGAAGGACAAAAATGAGCCTTTCATGAAAAATGAGCAAGTCAAATAAAATGATAACATTACATGATATTAGGGTTAACAGTTTGAAATTATTGAATCCATTGACCTTTTGAAGTGGGTATTTTATATTTGCAGGTTAACATTCTAGGCATTGATGGGTAGAAGGGCCTTGAATTTTTTTCGATGTTTGGAGAAAGATGAGTGGTTAGACAACCAACAGATTGACGCATGCATCAGCGTCAAGTGTAAGCAGACGGGCGAGCACCGTTCACAACTCTACAAGTAGAAAATATGCATTTTTGACACTTACTTTTGTTTAAGTATATTTCAATGAGTTGTAATTATTAAAATATGTATAAGGCTTTAGTTCATGGTATCTAACTATTGAGCGTAACTTAATTCATAACTTATTTTGCTGGGTTTAAGCCATGAAATGAAGCCTCCCTCGACTGGTAAGACATTCAAGCCGACTTAGGTGGTTTTACCAGAACATCTATTTGAATATGCAAGGGGTAGGAGTCTTTCGTGGGGTTTGCCATGACATGAGGTGGACTCAATTCTTGTACCGTGGCATTTTGATGATCACTAGGTGGTAGTGTATATCAACTTGCTGAAATAGAGTATGACATTAGTTGACTCATCGTACAGTCAGAGAGATGCAATTAAGTCCATCTTGGGTGATCAGTAGATGTGTCAACTAACAGCATTGTTTCCCATTATATGCCACCAGACTAGGTATTTTGACCATGTGCGTCATCAAAAGCAGCCATGGTAACAGATGAGGTATCAATTAAATGATAAAACCCCAATATAGCAAAATTCGCATAGTTGCAGGGATTGGTTTATCGCTTCTATGCAGTGGTTGATTGGTGTAGAAGACTAGACCCTGAAGACAAATGCAATAGAAGGCCTTCGAAAAAGTTTTGCCCTTGAGATTTTTGTAAATAGTTTGGACAGTTAATTTTTTACATTTGTTTATTCTTTTTCCTAATATGGAAAGTAACATTGTTGTGTATCATCTCAAAATTAGTCTTTATTGTATAAATTAATAAAGAGAAATGCAATAAGAACAATTTTGGATTATTTCCTCATATGATTTCACACCATAAATGTATGGCCAATAATGTTTGTATATGGAGAATTGAATAAATTATATCTTGTGCATTTGCAAAACCTTCTCCACATCTCGTTTTGTTAAACTGCTACACATTTTTAACCCTAAACCCTATGTTGAAGTATTGGGTTTTGTTTCTGGAAAGAGCTTTGCTGGCTTGGTAATGGAGGTTCACGGGAAGTTTAAATTTGTTTAAGAAGAAGAAGAGCACATGACTTGCATGTGTCTCATTTAAATGTTATCTCATTTAGTTTACTATAATTGTCATTTTATCATTTCTATTTATCGCCCTTAGTATGGCAAAACTATGTTGTTTCATTTTGTTATTTTCTTTTGGTTTGTGAGCTATCAGTGAAAATAATTTTGCAATCTCTAATGCAAAAATTCCTCCGTTGTTTGCTGTGGCCATTCTTTTTCTGTTAACTATTTTTTTGTCTCACCTCCCTCAACTATGTTTATATATAAGAGGTTTATGTTTTAATGTAACGAGGAGGCTTTATGCCATTTTAAGTTCAATAGATTTTTCTCACTTTTTACTCGATTTTCTTCTTTTTCTTTCTCAGCTTTTGTTCATAATTTTTCCAGGAATTCACTATTTTGCAATGACCTATCTATTATGTTGTATTTGTTCTATAAATTATAATGACTTTCCTTAGAAATTCAACCATTATAATATTCTCATCACATACTTATCATAATTGATATAGTGCATCACATGATTGGATTGGAAAAGAATTATGTCATCGGTTTTGAAAGAAAAACAAGACACATGCATTGCTTGACTTTTTTTATTCATTGCGTGCGTAGTGTATTGGGCTTTGCGTTACTTTTTGATGGTTCATGCCATGCTTGGGGTTCCATACGTTCCGTGACTGAGTAAAAAATGTCATTATGTGACTAGTTGGTTGGTATGTGAGAATCATGGAAAGCAATTCTTAAGTCTTTGAGAAGCATGGCAATTTTCATCTCACATTGCGTCACTTCTTGATTTGGCTTTACGTTACTGGTAATTATATTCAACGTGTATGATATGTATAAAGCATGTGAATTTTCATCTTTTTTCATCATATCTCTTAAACCACCTAACCTTATTTATCTCTTGAATCCTCTCAACTGAACGCCATCTTTCATAATTTTTCAACCTCTTAAATCAACCATTTCATCAAACCCCAAACCCTAAAATCCTTAGCCTCCATAATCTTCACTTTTGCACTAAATATTTCGTCTGAATTCCTTAACAGTTCCTAAAGTCCAAAGCTTAAACGAACCAAATCAATTACGTTCTCAGCATCACGTGACTTTGTTGGAGCCGATTCTTCCTCTTCACCTGATGGGAGTTCTTTCCTTAGCAACTTCACTAATGCATCATGTAACGACCCCACTTAGGTCGCTACCGACGTCTGAGACTTCCGAGATATCCCGCCAAGTCCTGAACAAACCTCATTTGACTTTCTCCATAATTTCCTGTACACTTTCATTAAACTGTATAAATATTGAACCATATACGTATACATATACAACGTGAATTCAAAAATGAGAAAAATCAATAAATGTTTTTTTCTTCTTCCTCTCATTTCTTTTTCTTTTTTTTCTTCCTCCCTTTTTTTCTTCTTTCTTCTTTCCTTTCTTTTTCTTTCTTCCTTTCTCTTTCTTTCTTTTGTCTTTTTCTTCTCCTTTGTTGACCGACCCTTTTTTTTTTCTTCTTTTCTTCTCTTTTTTTCTTCTCTCTTGTCTTTTCTCTTCTCCCCATGCCGGCCTCTACCAAGGATGCTACAAACTCCCATACTTACAATAAATTCATCCTCGAATTTCAACATCGTAGAGGCACTTATCCGTACCTTTAATCCTCAAACAATCGTGGATATCCTACTTGCATTTCCTCTTCTGGTTCCCAAGTTGCCTCTTCCACTAAATGGTTTTGCCATAATACTTTCACTACGGTTTCACCTCACGAGGAAGCTATCCCCTTTCCCTTATGCCTCATGACATTTCTAGTTAGTGGTACAACTGCTGGTGCGATAGCAAAATTAGATCGCGATGAACCACGAGCCATCTCCTGATTATGTCTAAAGGTAGGGTAATCCCTCTTCGAGTGGCCAACTCCCCCACACTCATAACAAAACATCAAAATTTGATTACATGGCCCTGTATGTATTTTTTTTTAACTGGAAATTCTCGCAGGGCCCAACTACCTTGTACTTATTTTATTAAATATTGAAAAAAAAATTAAGTACATAAGGGAGGGGGACATAAACCGTACCTTCATAATTACATGCAGTCGAGGGAGATTTAGAAGGGTACTTAAGAAAGGAAGCTTCATTTTATGTGCACACTTATACGTGCTATCATAAAATTGCAATACTTCCCTGTTATAAGAATCTAAGTAATAAACTAAAAATGACAAACAATAAGAATAAAAAAAAGGAGTACTACTCCATTACATTTATTTAAAGCGAACATATGGTAAATTAAGCTTATCTAGTCTTAAAATTCTTCTGAGCTGACCTTCTGCTTGTGTAACCATATGCAAGTTATGATGGTTGTGTCCTTGATTAGATAGATAATCAGCAGCCTGCTTCCCTTCTCGATGAATATGTGATAACCGAAATGTAAGTCCACTCAAGCATTTACGGATGGAAGCCAACAAACATCGAATATGATATGAACCATTATGCCCCTTATGTATCATCTGTATAACTGTGTTTGCATCCATTTCTATCCAAATGCTAGATACTTTGTATTTAATACATAATAACAAGCCTCGAAGTAACACCATTAATTCTGCTTGTAATGAATTAGCAAGTCCAAAATTTTAAAAAACCAAAAATCATGTTACCTGCATGATCTCGAAAGAGTCCCCCACCAACAGCATTCTGACAAGCATCTTTAGAACTACCGTCGACGTTTAACTTGAATTCATCTATCAACGGTTTATGCCATAATATTATCTTAAAAACAACCGATTTTTCCTGTTGGAAATTCAATCCCCACATCTATGCAATTTGTAAGTCTCCTTTCCATTGCCATAGTTGGAATTGCCCCCCACAGAATAACTGATGTATAAGTTTCAAAATAGGCCAAATCACTCGATTAGGATGCATGCCCATATTCCTATGTTTAGCATCATTTCTTTCAACCCATAGGAACCAAAAAATAAATAACGGCTATAGTGTACGTATATGTCCCAGCTTCACATAATCACCAGAATATGTCCATGCCCATATTATCTGAATAACAGTTTGCGGGTTAACAACAAAAATTTGAAAGAATTTTGCGAAATGACTCCAAACCTGTTTCGCCACTACGTTATCCCACATAACATGTAAAAGAGTTTCTTCTGAGGTACAACACTGGCATTTAGATGCAAATTGGAATCTTTTGCGTTTCAATCTCATCTCCACTATAATCCAATCATTAATCAACCTCCAAAGAAAAAAAGATATTGTTAAGGGAATACTTTTGTGCCAAATAATAGACCAAACCGGGTTGGTTGATTGTCATTTTCTAATCAAATCCCATGCACTCTTTGTTAAAAATTGTCCATCTGAAGTGGGAACCCAAAATGCAGTATCTACACATAAAGTGTCAATCGTGATTTTCAAAATCTCCTCAATAACTTCATCTGGCAGCACCATTTTCAGCTCATTAACATCCCATTTATCCTTGTCAAGAAAATAACAAACTTTTGTCATCGATGTATAAAATGAAGGAAATTGATTTACGAGAGGTTCATCACCCATCCAGCAATCATGCCAAAAAAACAGATGGCCTATCCCAATCCACCATCTTATGTTTTGATTAGTCTTCGTACGACACATGAGCATACGTTTCCAAAGCATTGAGTCATGAAGCTTCGGTTGTACGTGTCCTGGGATTTGTCCACCACAATATTTCTGTCTCATAAATTGTGACCATAAGTTGTTACCAGTCTGAAAACGCCACCACGGTTTCATGCCAAAAGCTTCAAAAACATCATCTAAGCTTCGAACATCTAGTCCTCCTTCAGAAGATGGAAAAGTGATTTGCT
Organism: Theobroma grandiflorum; assembly: GCA_036013995.1. Taxonomy (NCBI): domain Eukaryota; kingdom Viridiplantae; phylum Streptophyta; class Magnoliopsida; order Malvales; family Malvaceae; genus Theobroma; species Theobroma grandiflorum. The sequence goes on from CP142126.1 coordinate 17,491,645, forward strand.
GCCAGGAAGTCCAATGCATCCATTTATTATCTGCCGAATCTCCCCATAAGAAATTGTTAAACAGCCTCACAATTTTCTTAACCACACAAACATGAGGCTTTAGAACTTGTAACAAGTAAATGGGCAAAGAAGTTAGCACATTGCGTAACAAAGTAATACGACCACTTGGCGATAAAATTTTGTTCTCCCACCCTGTAATACGATTCCTGATTTTTGCAACCAAATTATCAAATAAAATTACCTTATTGTGACCTTTATAAAGTGGGGCACCCAAATAAGTGATAGGAAGATTTCGCTGGATACAACTTGTGGTTTGAGCTATAACCCGGCATCTAGAGGTTGGCAAATTCCTATGGGTGATGAAGCAGCTCTTTTGGTGGTTCACTCGCTGCCCAGATACTGCCTTATACTCCTGCAAAAATGAGAGAATTTTCTGTGATGGTGACTTAGCTCTATTAGCAAAAATAAGTACGTCATTCGCAAATGCAAGGTGGCTCACTACCATTGAACTAGTGGACAAATAATGACTAGATGGGTATTTTTCACAGAGAACATTTAAACCTCTGGATAGGTACTCTACTACCAACGCAACCCTCTTTCGAATTTAAAGTAACCTGCAGCCTTACCATTTATCAACACCGAAAACCAACAATTAGATATACATCTCTTGATCATATCAATCCATTGTGGGCAAAAACTGAATTGTTGTAGCATTTTATACAAGAAATTTCATTCCATGCGGTTATAAGCTTTCATCATATCCAGTTTATATGCTATGTTACCCCCTCTTGCCTTTTGGTGAATCTGTCCAATTAATTCTTGAGCAAGTAGTATATTATCATTTATCAATCCCCCACTTACAAACCCACTATGGTTTTCTGTGATTAGAGAAGGCATAATCTTACCCAATCAGTTTGCCAACACTTTAGTCAAAATTTTATTTAAGACTATGCAAAGACTTATCGGCCTGAATTCCCCCCATTTTGATGCATTTGCAGTCTTGGGCAGTAGTACCAGAGTGGTCGAAGTGACTCCTCTGGGCATGGATGCCCCAAGAAAAAAATCTACCACTGTTGCATGTAGGTCTGCTGCTATGATACTCCAACATTGTTGATAAAAGTAGGAAGAGAAGCCATCCGGACCAGCCACACTATTCTTATCAATATCAAATACAGCTTCTTTGATTTCCTGTAATGATGGTTCTGCACATAAAATAACATTATCAGATTCAGAAACCATAGAAGGAATGAAGGTGTCGTTAAACTTGTCCAGTTCGCATTGTTCCGCCTGCATGAGCGAAGAAAAAAAATGCTACTGCCAAATCTTGAATTCTCCTTGGTTCTTCTAGCCACTCACCAGCAAAATTTTCTATTTTAAAAATGTGGCTTTTAACTCTCTTTTGTTGCACCCTCGTATGGAAAAATTAGGTATTTCTTTTTCCTTCTACAATCCATTTTATTCTCGATTTTTGTTGCCAAAAGGTTTCTTCTATGTTGAGTAACTGATTAAGCTTTTGCATATGACTTGTTCAAAGCCATTTGGTTACCCATGGACTGCTCTTGTTGGAATTTAATCTCACAAACTTGAGCTTGTTTTTCTATTTCTTTGAAGTTGTGGAAAATATCACCAAATACTACCTTATTCCACCATTTTAAGTGTTGTTTTAGTCTAAGTTGTTTACGCCAAAAAGCTTCAAATCCTTTCCCCTGGACCGGTTGCTGCCAGTTCCTTACCACACGTTGGATAAACTCATGATGCTTAACCCATGCATGCAAAAATCTAAACAATGAGGGAAACTTCTCTATGGAACTTGAACAAGAGATTAATAGGGGGCAGTGATCCAATCCATCCGTATTTAAGTGTTGAACCCAAGTGATTGGCAAAGATTGTATCCACTGGTAATTATATACCACTCTATCTAATCATTGGAACATCCGGTTATCCATGTGTGAAGATTGCCTTCAAAACCACCATCAACTAAACCACAGTCTAATAACGCTGTATTAAAATCTTCCATGGCTCTTCCATGTGGGTTGGCACCATATAACCTCTCTTTTCTTTTCAAAATAACATTAAACTCCACCCCTACCATCCACGACCCTTGAATATCTATAGATAAAGACCTTAAACAGCTCTAAAGTGGCACACATTCAGATCTTGTACATTTAGCATAAACAATAGTAATAAATATAGGTACTTCCAACCACGGGACAGAAAGACAAACATGTAGGCATTGAGCATGATTTAACAGCACTTCACACTTAATATCATAGGTATGAAAAAGCCATATTTTCTGCGAGCAGTTTGAGATCACCTTCTCATATCCCAACTTTCTCTTAAAAAACTATGCCTTGATAGGATCCACCATAGGTTCCAACACAGCAAGCAATTTATTCGATGCATAAGTTGCAACTTTTTAAGTTTTCTTTGTATTACCTTCCCCGATATGCCTCTCACATTCCACACAAGAGCATTAATCATGATCGTTTTCTAGCTGCAAAACTCACCGAGATGGACTCATCATTCGAGACCTCATCATTTTTTCCCATTTCCATAGCTTCTCCTGATGCTATACTGATTATTCTGCCAGTGGAAAGTGCAATATCTGAGTGTCTCCCATGCCTCACCAGCAAATGTACTTCTACTTCTGCATGGTTTCCTTAAGAAGAAGGAATATCACTAGATTCTTTCTTATAAAAACACTTACCCGATGCAGATGTCAGAGTTGGCAGATTATCATAGTAATATGTCAGATTATCATAGTAATATATCTTGTTGCCCGGACAAGCTACTGTTGAATCAGCTCGAATATGCCTATCTAAACCCCTGTTTTGACTTGCACCGTGGCTAGCTATTGGGCTGTACTCTCCACTTCCTTTTACCATGTCCCCCGACACAATCTGGTTCCCTATCCCACTCTTTGGTAACTGATGATCAATGCCATTCCTAAAAGCCTCCACCATCACGGTTCTCTCAAGAAAATAATTTTTAAAAGTTTCTTTTGTACTGGTAGGTGTAGGTTCCTGCATTGACATCCCATCAGCCCTTGTAGGCACCATTAAATCTTTCTCTCTCACATCCAAGACTTTATCTATGTGGGCTCGATCACCATGCACGTAGGAGGAAGATCGTGATGTAGACCATCCTTCTGCTGGTGCTAAAACTCTTGCATCCTCAATATCAGTTGACACAACATTCTTCCGCATTTCCATTGGACACTGTTGTTCAGTTTCATGCAACGTATCAGCCCCTAACTCATAACCCGTAACACCTTGAACCATTAACAACTATGATCTTTTTGACTCCGATGGCCCCGACGTTATCTTCCGTCTTTCTTGCTGGTTATTATCTGCATTATCATTGCCGCCTACATGGATAGCTTTTGGGCTCACCGGTGCAGCATGTACTACTTCCCTATCTTCTGCAAATTTTCTTGACAGACTCCAGACTCTTTGCTTGTGAACATGTTTCGGAGTAACTGCATACGCAACATTTGACTTTGTGACAGCAGGCTCTGACCCGATTCTTACCTGCTTCTCGCCGCCATCATACCTACCCTCATTGATCATTTTCCTACCTCCTGCATTCTCAATAAGCTCAACGGTCTCACCTTCTCTCCATATATCTCCTCCAACCAGCTTATTCACCATATTATTTTTGCTCACCATATCACTATTCATAAACTCTATTTGCCCCTGTTTGTCTACTCGATTATGCACCTCATTTTCTTACTCCAATATTAACATAAATCGTTTAGAAGCCATAACATCAGCCTTATTCAGATCATGAACCGACCTAAGTTCACTGCCCATCTGAGCGTTAACTCCACCGGTATCTCTTTTCTCCACAGCACATAAGCTCGGGTTCGCTAGTTTCTCTAGGCGCATGATTTTTTCTTTTTCCAAGTTTTTTTTCCAATTTTTTTTTTGTTTCTAGAATTCATCCTTGGTCTCCTTCCTACCCCAGTTCCATAGAATTAACATCCTGTATATTGCTAATCACATCGAATCGATTTGAAATCATCACCGACTCATTCTCTTTATCAGCAGAGTCAATTTCAATGCCCTTTGAGTTCTTCACTCCATTCTTGCTTACTTTCCCCACTTTTCACCACTGTTTAAGTTGTGTTTGGGGTTCAAGGCGGATCAGCTCTTTTCTTTTTGCTTCCTTCAGAGGCAGATCACGTTCTTTCCCACTATTATTCCTGTTCTCATCTTCCTTGATCAATCGGTCCCCTACTTTAGACTCATTCTTCACCAAATCTGGTTTTTCAACCCTATGCCTTAGCACCATACACATTGCCTCTCCATGTCCCACATGACAACAATGGGAACAATATTTTGAAATTTTAGAAAACTTAACTTTTTGCATATACCCACTAGTAACTGTCCCAATTTCTCGATCATGAGTTATAATCCAGATTTGATCTATCAGAGTTTGTTGACAATCAAACTCAATACATACTCGTGCAACACTTGGTCTCGTATCATTAGTTGTAGCTTCATCCACAAATAAAGGTCTTCCGATTGCCTTTGCAATCACCATTAAAATAGACTTTTCAAACAAATGAGCCCTCAACCAAGAATGATTCTTTCTTCGGTTGGAAATCTGTAGACCATATGAAAACAAGCATTTTTTGGTTAGCAATAAACCATACTTGTGTCATCTATAACCGGTTTAAACCATGTTCATTGGTGAGATGAATTAGTACGTGCTTGTAATCTAGCCACCGGATCTCATAAGCACCTACTAAACCAATCCCTTTGAAGGCATTCTAGATCTCATTTAATCTTGGCATTCTTGAAAACTTTTCGACCAACGAATGTTTCAAGGGCTGAGCGAGAGTCGCGATTTCATCATCATAGAAAGCAGCCACCGATCGATCTTCATACCAAACAGGTTCTCATGACACAGGGATTACAGGTTATTTTCTTTCAGCCGTAATATCCGAAAAGGACTTTTTTTGAGCCCGAGGAGAAATAGGAAGTGCCAAGGTCTCCATGCCACCATTGTTGACTTGCGACTGAAGATTTTCACCATGAACTTTGGTGGTCCCCTGCGGTTTGGATAGTAACGAATCAATGTTCAGGGAAGGGAGTGAGGGATTCGACAACCTTCCAGCCACCATCCCGTGAGGGAGAGGGAGGGGAGAAAAGTGCAAAAAATCCAAAACGTTTTCTAGAGCGTTTTTTTTCTTTGTTCCTTGATAATGTACTATGGCCCTGTATGTATGTTATCACAAAAGGTACAAAAGGGACCCCACAGGTTACTCTGTCTGGGATTTACATTAGTCATTCTACTACTCATAGCTCGTTTATAATTAACCCCACTAAAATCGAAGCTACGTGGAATGCTACAGAACTGAAAATTTCTTCGTTGGTTTGGTAGGCTAGAGAACGTTGATCCTCTAAGCAAATTGCCATCCATTCGATCTTATTGGCCAGCTATGTTAGCATCTGTACCCCTACTTGGGTCTCTATATCTAGAAGATCCCTCTCCTCGATTCCTCTTACTCTTCTCTCTCTCCACCTTAACCTCCTTACGTCTTGCCTCTATTTTCCTAACAGCATTAACTACTTTGAAATATAAGGTAAATCTTTGAGAGACTAAAACTTTATATATTGGTTCAAGTAATCCCTTGATGAACCTCTTGATCCTTTCCTTTTCAGTCTGAACCAGATAAGGGGCATACTTCTACAGTTGAGTAAATTAAAAGTCATAGTCTGACACTGTCATCCTTGACGCCTACCTTAAAGCTTCAAATTCCTGCACCTTAGCATCTCTCATGCTTTCAGGTAAAAATCTATACATGAATGCTTGCGTGAATTCTTCCTAAGTGAGTGGAGTTGAGCCAAGAGGTCTACAACGCTTGAGAGTAGCAAACCATATTTGCGCTACCTTCATCAGTCTAAAACTTACCAACTCGACTGCCTGGCTGCTAGAACAACTCAATGGCATGCAAATTTTATCCATTTCATCCAAAAATACTTGTGGGTTTTCTGCTGAGCTAGTACTTGAAAAAAAAGGGAGTCTCAATTTCATGAACTCATCTAAAGTCACCATAACATTTCCTCTATCTGCCTTTTCATAAGGTTGATACTCTGAGTCTTCAAAGCTAAAACCTATTGTCTCGTTTGGTTGATATACTCTATATCTCCTAAACTATGTAAATTCCTAGATCAATCTTCGCAGTCTAGTTGCTATCCCCTCAAACATGGTAGTGGGTACCTTAAGATGCTCATCTCTCGTATCTCTAGAACTAGTATTGGCTCTCTTTTCATCGAAACTTTGGTTGCTTTGAAGCTTGGGATTTGACCTCTACGTCTACCTCTCCCACTACTTTTAGAAAAAAACACATGTGGCCCCTCTGTGACATCGTCCCGGGCATTAAACTTTCTAATTACTCTTGAGGTGGCTCGTGTCTTAGGCGGCATCTCGGTACCCAAACAGCAACAAACACCCCTTTTAAAAAAATATTAAAAGTTAGTAATAAATGTGGCTTACTAAGATTAGGGAATTTATGTAGCTTCCTACCCATAATCCGTGCTGCAGTCATAAACCATGGATAAGACTGTACACTACCCCAACCACTCCGTTGACAACTTGAAAAATCCTAAGACTTTTCTAAACCTAGGGCTCTGATACTAATATTGTAACAACCCCCCTAGGTCGCTACTAGCGTCCGAGACTTCCGAGATATCCCGCCAAGTCCCGAACAAGCTTCATTTGACTTTCTTCATAATTCCCTCTACACTTCCACTAAACCGTATAAATATTGAACCATATATGTATACATTTGCAACGTGAATTCAAAAATGAGCAAAATCATTAAATTTTTTTTCTTCTTCCTTTCTTTTCTTTTTCTCTTTTTTTTCTCCCTATTTTTCTTCTTTCTTCTTTCTTTTATTTTTCTTTCTTCTCTTTTTTCCTTTTTCTTTCTTTTTTTTGTCTTTTTCTTCTCCTTTGTTGACCGACCTCTCTTTTTTTTCTTCATTTCTTTTCTTTCTTTCTTCTCTCTTATCTTTTCTTTTATCCCCGTGCTAGCCCCTACCAAGGATGCTACACGTCAGATGCCTATAAATTTAAAAACAATTTCAGCAAATGAAAGGTAATGCAAGGTCTCATTATTGACTTTGATTACCTAATATCCATTAATTTTTCATATGTTAAGAATTTTGAGATTTTAGGGTGGACTTATTACTTGAAATTGAATTGAACGTATTATGAGAACTTGGTTAAGGATTTCTATTTCAATGTGACTCACAAGTTTCCTGATTTGGAGTCCAGTCGATCGATATCCCATATGACAATAGGTTTATCACTAATGTTATGGGCAAACACATTATAATCACTTGTAAACTTATTAATCACATCATTCTAATTCACACCCATATTGATGATCTTAAGGATGTTATCGATGATGGCAACCTCCAGTTCACTTTTGTTTTTTCTCTTTTTAACGATGAAGGCAGCTTTAGTTGCATGAGGCTCTGTTTCTCTGATCGTGTCCTCTATTTCATCATCAATCATACCATTTGCCTTCATTGCTTTAACTATTCCATGGTCATGAAAAAAGATGTTTAGTTCCTCTTCAACATCACATTCAATTGTTGGATTAATCTCACCAAGTTCATAATGGATGACATGCTTTGCACCATGAGGAGGCATAAAAAAACTCATTTATGGTATGTTGGTGAGTGAGATAATCGACTGCGTTACTGTCGACACTCGATGTGATCCATCTAAGTCTTATGCCCATATATTTGAGTTGAGGAATGGCAAATGGATCAAAAAGGTAGTCGCTGATCTTCACAATCATGATGATAAGGGTGATGAGGGTGAAAAGGACAATGAGGGGGAACAAAGTGATTAACATGTTGGCCCACCCACTGTTGAATCTAGTGCACTACTTATGGCAATCTTTTTCGATGTTGAGTATTCCTTAACATGGTTGTTGTCGTTCATGAAGACCATGGAATCACGTATGGATGTCCTAGAGGAGCTAACCTATGAAATTTGACAACGCTAACGAGACTTGGAAGATGATTTGTATTCCCACTTTCCACCGCCACAGTATTATTCATGCATCATGCCATTATGGATATTTTTATCTTGATGTACACATATAAAATTGGGTGTTTGTTCATATTTTTTTTTAGTTGTTGATTAATGTTATTGGGTCTAAATTAATGTGTTTATTTAAGGTGTGTTCGGTTTAGGGTATCTCTGTATTGTTATCTCTATGATCTGCAAAGTGTATTTCCTACTTTAATTTTTTATAAATTGTCTAGGTAGGTAGGGTATCTTGAAGCCTTCAACACCATGCATATATGTTACATTCGATTAATTTATTCAAGCCTTCAATGTAACATATATGTATGGTGCTTAAAGCTTCAAGATACGATAGAGGGAAATATATGTTGTAGATCATCGAGATTACACCCAATATTGGAAATTTATTTGTTTATTTCTTACTCATTGCTTATCTTTTGTATATAGTTTAGGGACCTGAAATTCGAGAGTTCATGAGTATGTGTATGCCAATAGTGTGACTTTTGGACTGTGTGACTGGTTGACAGGGTATTATGTGACATTTTGCTAAAACCATGCATGCCTAGTCGATGCCCTTTGCATCACAGGTTGATATGTCATTGTGCGCATGGGGTGTAGTTATTGTATGACTTAAGCATGGTGTGAATGGGTTGTAGTTTTTATGTGACTGGTTGATATGGTATTGTGTGGCTACTTGGTAGGCATTGCGTGACTCACTTATTGTGTGCATCACTTAATGCGTGACTTGTTAATTGCGTGCCTCACTTGTTGCATGAAGTGTTTGTTGAAGTAGTTGAAGGAAATAATGACGAACATCTATTTTATCACGAGACTCACCTTCGGTGCGTGACTTGTTGAATAATAAAAGCAATTATGACAACATACAATAATCATCCATAGACAATAACCATTAGAACATAATATCCAGTAGAATATCTAAACCCTAAACCAGATGTATTCCAAATCACATGAAAGGGTATCCATATATTACCATAAAAAGGTATCCACAAAGACGTGTTCATGCTGTGAGTTCCAAACAGATTTGTTGCCATGCAGCCATGCCATTGTAGCAATAAGGTCAGATTATATTTTCTTTATTTCTTATTTGATCCTTAATTTGACATATCATTTATATTCTGCTTGAATATTGGGTTCATTGTATTTTTTAGTAAATGCAAACGTGAAGCCTTTGATTTTTGCGTCGACTACTACAAGACAATCGTTTGGGTGGAAGGTTATACGAGGTTCATTTGCCCAGTAGGGCATTCTAGTGAATGGGACATCCCCTCACATGTGAAACAAATTGTCATCTTGCCACCACCTTGATGATGCCAAGAAGGAAGACCTAGAAGGAGAAGGATTTCATCCGCTGGTGAAGGTAGTCGAGCATAGAGATGTTCGCAATGCAAGATGTATTGGCATAACAGACAGAATTGCACATCTCCATTTGCAAATCCATCAACAAATCTGACACCATCTCTAAGTCAATCAACGGCCCGACGAGTGCGTCAACCGAAAACGTATTGAATTTGCAAAAAAACCGATCACACACACAATAATTGTCAAATCCGAAGGACAATGTTTGAAAACGTAAGGTGTGTTATGGATGGAGACATATTATCAGGGCCTAACTAACTGCAATTTATCTGTTGTTTTGTTAGGGTTTGATTCGAACTGTTTCGATCTTGGCCATTGACATTTGAATTGAATAATGATATTTGCTATAAACTAGTGTATAATAATAGCATTGCCTAGGCATAGAAGTAATCAATAATTGACTTTAGCCACACCATGCATGGTCATATAGTATGGAATGTAAATTGTCTAATCTTTGGACAGCATATATAAATAAAAAATCAACAATGTTACTCTACGTTTCGACAATTGTAAAGCCAATACATTCATTACATTTTTGCTTAAAGCAAATCGTTTCAATATACATAAGGGAATTTTACTCATTTTACAAATGACATTGCAAAACTATATCAATTGTCCACTTGGGTTTAGAGTTTGTGAAAGGGTAAAAATGTGAGAAGTCAGGCTGCAGAGTCGGTGACACGCCATTGAGGGAAGCAGTGACACGGAATCCTTTTCGTGTTGGTGACATGCTAAGTGCATGCGGACATGTTGATGACACGCCAAGTGCATGCAGATATGTTGGTGACACGCTGAGTCTATGCAGACATGTTTGTGACACGCCAAGTGCACATAGACATGCTGGTGACATGCCCAGTGCACATAGACATGCTGGTGACACACCAAGTGCACATAGATATGCTGGTGACAATCCAAGTGCACATAGACATGCTGGTGACATGCCTAGTCTATTGAATTTCATTTTTTTTGACACACCAAGTGGAGGCAGACATGATCGTGACACGCCAAGTGCAGGCATATTGAACTTTAGAATACAAAAGAACAACAGAAATCGGGTCGAACAGCAGAAACAGAAGGAAAATTTTTTGTTGTTTTAACCAGTCGAAACAAACTGAAAACCATTAACAATGAGGACTTTCTCCCCCCCTCCCTCCTTGATATATTCAACTTTAGAATTCTACCCTAGTCTAATAATTAATCTGTTTCTCTTCACCTCTGATCTGTAAGTGATTGTCCAACCCTGGCTTCTCGGCTGATACAGAGACTTTGCCAAGTGCAGGCAGATGTGCTGCTGACACGTTAAGTGTAGGCAGAGTTGTTGCTGACACACCAAGTGTAGGCAGAGATGTTGCTAACACGCCAAGTGCACTCAGACATGGTGGTGACATGCGAAGTGCATGCAGACGTGCGAGTGACACGCCATTCACTTTACGTGTCACTACCATCTTTGCCTGCACTTGACGTGCCATCAACATGTCTGCATCGATCTGGGCGTGTCACCACCATAAATCTTCAATATAAGTTGCATTTTAAATCCCTTCTGTGGATAATTAATCAAAACAAAAGAAAAATGACAACCTATTCAAAATATAGAAACCAATTCTGCCAACATGTCACCCACATGGCCCTTCAAAAGATATGAAAATGATAAGTGAACAAAATAATTATATAAATTTAAATTTAACTACTATATCCAAACAATTTGAGAAAAAAATATAGAAACGTAATGTAATTTATGCAAAAGTAATGGGAAAGTAATGTATAAACTGTATGAATATTAGTAAAATTAATAAAATGAATTGTATATACAAAAAAAAAAATGATGTACAGACACAGGTCGATGATATGTTCAAGGTTCGCTCTCACAACTGTTGAAAAAAATTTCAAAAGCGTATTGCTGACGCATATTTGCAATCATGTTCTGCTTAACTCTGATTGATTCTGATTGCAACATATCGTCAATGTACCCAATCATGAACATACCGTAGCTGACACTATCATCCTGCCGATGTACTTTAGCTTTGGGCAAATGAATCTCTAATCGCATCGAAGTCAAATCCCGTGTCTTCCGCCGTGTTCTGTTGAAATAACCAGCTTGGTGGCATATGATTGAGAACAATGTCGTAAGGGGTGACATTTGAGCAGCACGAACTCCGTTATCCTTAGCATCCGAAGTTCTTGCTGAGTCCTCCACCTTGATCGTCCACTTCCCCAAGTCTATCTTCGCCACCACCCAATGGCCACCAACATTGCAAAGTGTGAGGATGAAATCGACATCTTCCCATCTTTTCCCGTATGTCGGCCTCTCACCCTGCACTTACCCCCGCAACTCATCTGTAATTTCCATGCTGGCCAAGGCATCTTCGGTGGGGTTTAGGATGCGTAGCATATTGATGGTGTCCTATGAAGCATGTATACGTTATCTTACACTTAATGCAATAAATAACTTATTATTTTAATAATTTAAAATCATGAAAAATAAACTTACGAAGAATATCGTGTCAACCACGCATGCATGAGCTTTGTACAGCTTTCACTTTGGCCCTGTCATCCGCTTGCAGAGTATGCTGAGGCATACGTCGATATGTTCAATTGTCATTTCTTCTTTGGGATCTTCTAATGTTATGAAAAAATCCACACCTTGATCCCCTAAGATCCCAACGTTACACCTGCATATGTAACATAATTAATTAATTACTTTAGCCTTGGTGGATTAATGTTTAATTAAAAAACTAGATTAGCAATGTTATTTATGAGCTTACCTCGCATGCTCGTCTTTCTTAAAGGCCTCGTACGCTTCGACCATTGCGTTCTTTTGATCGCGATGGCTCATCATAGGGTCAACGTACGGGCTTGCAATGTACTTGCTTGCCATTTTCACCCGTGCCTGCTCAGTAGGGTTTGAAATTAATGTTACCTGATCTTAGACAACAGATCCCTCTGGTGGCGACAATCGCGAGTTGCTAGCATCAGGAGTGCTGTGAAGAAGATGGTCCCTTTCATACACAACTATTACAAGGTTCCCATCCCCTCCCCTCCCGCCACTGCATCGATCACCGGATCAGCATTCGCTGCCAAGTATCATCTCCGTCGGCACCAACAACATTGTCATCGTTAATGTTAAAACCAGGTTCATCTTGGTGCCCTTCATCAGTAGCATCCTCGTGGTCAGCACCAGCATCGTTAGATGAAGGTTCGCCCTACAAAATGAGAGAAATGAGAAAATCATTAGCATAAATCGATGCCTATAAATTAGTACTAACCATACTAAACATAAACAACCAATATATGTACAAATATTGAATTTCGTACTTGTGATTTCAGACCCTCTAGAATCCGAGCGATGACACGGTCCTCAAATGTCTGCAGGGCCATAGTCAATGACTGGATTGAAGCCTTCAGCACTAACATCTCCTTTTTATGTCGGTTCATGAACTGTCGCAACTGACGCTTCGTCACTAGTTCATCATTGACTCTTATGGATTCAGTCAACTGCAATAAGATATATATTAATATGGGTCAGTGTAAATAGATAGGGAATTGTTGAACATTAACCATTATAACTATAAAATCTTTACCGATGGCTCGTTACTAGTGTGTGGTTAAGCATGACCGATCGATGCTTGAGGTGCTTGGGTCGCATCCTTTAACTGCAATGACAATAAATTACTGTGTTATTATGTAAATAGATATGGAATTGTTGAACATTAACCATTAGAACTATAAAATCTTTATCAGTTCCTCGTTACTAGTGTGTGGTTGAGCATGACGGATCGGTGCTTGAGGTGCTTAGGTCACCTCCCTTAACTGCAATGATAGAAATTACTGTGTTACTGTGTAAATAGATATGGAATTGTTGAACATTAACCATTAGAACTATAAAATCCTTACTGACGGGGAGTTATCATTGTGTGTATGAGGAGGATCTATCGGTAGTTGATGAGCTGTTGTAGCATGGTCCAACTGCAAACACATATATGTTAGTCGATACTCACATGTGGAATTATTCAATACAAACGGTTAAATCCATCCTTACCGGCTGTTCACTGCCATGCATATGGTCACCCATTTCCTCCAACTCAGGGCTTGACAGCTCATCCTCTAAGGCAGCGACTGTGCGCCTTCGCTTAACGGCACCACAAGCTCTTCTCTCCTTTAACTGCCTCTTCTTTTTCTCTCGCGCCTAAGCCCCATTTAGCCCGATCCCCCATGTGTCCTATAGGAATGTACTAGTGTCCCTCAGATAGCGGGACATCAATGTCAACGAAGTAATCCCAGCTCGATTCCTTCGCGGTAGGCTCCAAGGTCTCAACTGCCCATAACTACAAAATAAGGACTGTGATTAAATATAATTTTATGAAAAATTATTATAAAAATGCACATCAGAAAGTAGCCAAACTGTTCATTCACTTGCTGAGATGACTTTGACTTCTCAATTGCTTTGTAAAATGCAATCAGCTTCTGATTGCATTCCCATTTTAGCATAAGCGGGTAGACGTCCTTAGAGCAGAGGGGGCAACTAGTTTTCAGAAGGTTAAAATTACCTCCAGTGCCCAGAACTACAAGTCAAATATAACATCGTTAAACTGTAAATGATAAACGAGTGAAACAATAAATTTTTAAGTCAAAAGGAAACTCATCAACGTTAAGTGCCAGTACCTTAATCACCCACGGGAATCCGTAAATGTTGTACCTCAAATGGGTAGCAGGGGGCAAGTTTGAGGCAGGCACTTTGAACCCCTTCAAAAGGTAGTCCTCGGTCAACCTCCATACGTAATGACCCCATGGGAAGGCATTCTAAGAGTCGATGTCCTCCACTAATGAAAATAGCCAAGGCATCACCCGTCTACAGTAGTCTTGATCGAATAAAATGTTATTCGCGATCAAGACAAACGCCATCTTGGTCGCATCACCTACTCACTGCAAGCTGCCTCTGCAGAATGTATTCAGCAACTCCTGTAGCTTAACGCTCTGCTGCCCGTTCCAATATCGTGCATGAATTCCGTCAGCAACAACCTCGTATGGTCGTGTGAACACATCGGGCATTGGACCAAACTTTAGGCCAGTGATAAGGCAGAACTTCTGCTTTGATATCCATGCCTTGGTCTTGCTAATGGCAAACCACAGCTCGTGCTCCATTGATTCTACCGCCTTGATTCGATCAATCATGATGCTATGCAGGAGACCGGCGCTAAAATAGCCTTGTGGATATACGTCCAATAGCATGCCAAAACACGTACTCTTCACTGCATCGTACTCCATTTTCTCATGGAGAGTCTTATTGATGTAATGCAACTGCGACCACTTACAGTGGGTGTTGATGCCGACATTGAACGCCCACTTCTCCCTCGGCACAATCAGTAAGCTATCAATATCCTCATGCTGTCCGGAGTGCATCTGTAAAACATGGAACACATGCATAATTGAGTTAGCCTATAACATGGAAACAAGGTACACTAAAGATAGACAAAGAAAGAAATAAATAAATGTGGTGACACGCTATGCATAAGCGTCGTGACACGCCACGCATAAGCGTCGTGACATGCCATGCATCACTGTCGTGACAAGCCATGTATCACTTACTGTCGTGACACGCCAACCTTAAACCCGTGACACGAAAAAAACTCAAAGAACCAGTTAGCCCACAATACGCATCCATAAAGTCGTGAAACCATACAACCAAAGAAAACCAGTAAACCCACAACACACCATATGTAGACTCGGACCCCTTTTTTCAACACTTTGGTACGACAATAACCAGGAATAAAACAGTTTGGTAAAAAAAGAAAAGGAAAAAAAAACCAACTTATTAATCCAAACCTAATCGCAAAAATACAACCAACAGAAGAAAGTTTTTATTTTAGACTGACTGACCTCTTCATTGATAGCAGACATCATTGCTGTGATGTGGTTAAGTTTGGCAAGAACGAAGTCGAACTCTCTGCTACGTTTAGGGATGATGAATGAATCAAAATCTCTTACTTCCTTCACATAGACCTTTGCGATTTCAGAATGGCAGAAAAATATTTATTTTTAATTAAATGGCCTTTTATATTCATTTCTAAAACTCCTTAGAAGTTCAAAAGGTTTCCTTGTTATTTGCTTGCCTTCTTTCAAATCATGTCGTGTCAAACGTCTAACCATGTCGTGTCGCACACTCTAAATACTGCCGTGTCACACGTCCAGCCATGGCGTGTCACACACTCTAAACACTACCGTGTCACAGTCGTGCCACACATTATCGCCTTGTCATTTCACACATTATAATTCTGTCGTGTCACACGTCCAGCCATGGCGTGTCACACTCTCTAAACACTGCCGTGTCACAACCGCGTTACACATTCTCGCCTTGCCGTTTCACACATTATAATTATGCCGTGTCACACGTCCATCCATGGCATGTCACACTCTCTAAACAATGCCGTGTCACAGCCGCGTTACACATTCTCGCCTTGCCGTTTCACACATTATAATGCTACCGTGTCACACGTCTAGCCATGGCGTGTCACACACTCTAAACACTGCCGTGTCACAACCGCGCTACACATTCTCGCCTTGCCGTTTCACACATTATAACTATGCCGTGTTGAAGGATAATTTCATATACTAAATTATGGTTAGTTATACAATTAACCCTTGTATTCTGATAAGTGATGAATTTTGTCTTTATATAATAATTTGTAAAAATTAAATCCATATACTTTTTAAAATTGACAATGTTAGTTCAAAGTGTCAAAAAAATTTTTATTATTTGTGACGGCATAATATTTTCTTATTGATATGATATTGAATATGATAATGTGATTTTTTATTACTACCAATGGTGGATCCAGGATTTTGCACGAGGGGTAGCGAGGAATCATACAACGACATGGATTGGGTTAATGATTTGATTCGAAATAAAAAATTAATCATTTTTTTAAATAAAATTAAATTATAATATAAAATTTCATTAACAATTTAAATATAAATTTTCAAATTCACCAATACAAATGAACATAAAGTAGAAAGAAAAAATTAACATTAGATTTTCATATTAGGCATCATAAACTGTGCTCGATGTGCTTTCATACTATCAAATTCATTTATGACTAAATTTGAGTCAATGATCTTGACAATCTTTTTCTCAATATAAAAAATAAGCGAATTAGCAAGAAAATAATCTTTCGTCTTGTTATTTAATCTTGTCTTTACAATTTTCTTAATTGAAAATGAACGTTTTGTAGTTGCTATAAAAAATAGAACAGTTAAGATAAGTTGAATCAATCCATCTAGGAAAGGATATACAATTGATTTTTTTGCCTCTAACATTAACTGGCATAACTTTGAGAGAATTGAAACACTTTGCAGATATGGATCTTGCTTAAGATTAAGTTCAAAATGCTCCAATTCATATTTCATATCCAATTAAATAATTTAGGAGAAAATATACAACTGATTTTTTTGCCGTTAACATTAATTGACATATAGCTCTAAAAAAGTTGAAACACTTTGCAAACATGGGTCTTGTATAATATCAAGTTTAATGTCATCAATCTTGAATAATTAAATTCATATTTAGGATCAAAAGATGGTCATCATCAAAATCATTGTATCAATGCATCAAATTCATGGTATCGAAGCTTCCTTCTTTATGAAATTTGATCTCCATCTCTCCCACTTTCTCGTTCTTAATGACAGCTATAAATAGATCTAGTAAAAGATGAATAACTAAAGATTCATCTAAAATTTTAAAGATTGTTTTCTCTTTCACAAAAAGAAAGTACACTTAAAAAAAAGAAAATTAAACTTGGTTGAAGGATAATTTCATATACTAAATCATGGTTAGTTATACAATTAGTCCTTGTATTTTGATAAGTGATGGATTTAGTCTTTATATAATAATTTGTAAAAATTAAATCTGTATACTTTTTAAAATTGATAATGTTAGTTCAAAGTGTCAAAAAAATTTTTATTACATCAATGCGCAATTTAATAAGATCATAAACTTGAGACACATCCCAAACTTTGCCATTAAATATTATCTCATACAAAAACAACGAAAACACCCATGAAATTTCATAGAAAGTTAGTAGCCAAACATTTTGTTTTCTACTACTAAACTACGCTAATCTCCAGAATAGAAAAAAGGATTGAGGATTATTTGGTGAAACCCATGAAACATTCCATTATGCACACCATAAATTATGAACCTTCCATGCTTCCCTACAAGTGAAGAATAAATGTCTCATTTTTTTTCCAACCTTGTTTGCACAACACACACACACTATTGGTTCATCATCAATTAGTCTCCTTTATGTAAGCTCATGCTTTACCGCAATCGTTTCCTACATCAATTGTTACACAAAAACTTCCATTCTGTATGGAGTCAAACCCAACCAAACCTTTCTCCATAGTTCCCTATTATCACTTTGTGAGTTTAGTGCAATTTTACAAAATGAATTTGAGGAATACAATACCAGTGGCTGTAGCTTTCCAAATCACCCCATCTTGCAAGTCTTCACTTAAAGTGTGTTCTCGAAGATAATTCCACAGCCTCATCCATTGTTGAAACTCCAATCCAAATAATTGACGGTGTAGCCTGATCTTCCACTGCCATCTTTTGTTAACCCAATACCCATTATCACACACTATACCATTATTGTTTATTAAAAGGACAAATATTCGTGAAAATTCACTTTGAAGGTCCATCCAACCAATCATCCTGGCACAAAGAGATTGATTTCCTATCACCTACAATAACTCTAAAATTAATTGAAACTTACAAAAAGAATTTATTAGTAGGCATAAGTGGAGATATAATATTTTTCCAAATCTTCGAGCATTTACAAGTGACACTAGCTTTGGGTAATAGGGCACGTGGATCATAACCATTGTTTACAAGCAAGATCTCCCTCCATAGATTATCATGTTCATTCCCCAACCTCCATAACTATTTAGTGAGAAAAACCTTATTTTTAATTTCTCGATCAATTAAACCAAGGCAACCCATATCTTTGTAAGTGAATTCACTATCCCATTTAATGTAATCAACAACTCCATTCTATTTTTTCCCAATCCAAAAAAATTTCTTTGAATTTTATTCAATTTATTTTTAATTCCCTGAAACATTCTGAACAATGACATAAAGAAAATGGGCAAATTGCTCAACATTGATTTTAACAAAGTAACTCAATCTCCAAGTGACAGCATATTGATTTTCAACTTGTAGACTTGGCAATTCATGTTTTTGTGTCTTAATCATATCAACACAATTAAGACACAAAAAGCGATAAGGCTAAATATGAACACAACACGAATAATTATTTGTATTAGTATCTAAAACACGTACACGGATATATTTATTAACCGTGTAACATGACACAATACGACTAACACGTTTATTAAATGTGTCAAGATTTTTTATACGACACAACATGATTAATAAACACAATTAAATGATTAACATAATTTTTCCCTAAGACAATCAACACATTTAATACGATTAACTTAAAACATATCATTTAAATTTAAAATCAATAATTATAAAAACAATTATAATAAAATAATAATAACATCAAATATAATAAAATTTAATATAAACAACATACATAGAATTGATTATCATACTAATAAAATCCATCATTAATATTAAACGTGTCACTTATATACGTTTAAACACAATAACATGATTAATTAAACATGTTTTAAACATGTTAACCGTGTCTAACATGGTTAAGACATGAAATTTTCATGTCTTAACTGTGTCGACATGATTAAAACACAAAATACGATAAGGTTAAATCTAAACATGTTTAACTTTGTGTCTTCTAGTGTCATGTCCAAAACTGACAAGTTTTCTAACTTGCCAATTTCGCCTCAAAATGCTCCACAATTGGTTTTCAAATTTTCAACGAAGGCTGATTAGCTTTGAAAGGTAATCCTAAATAAGTAGATCGTAAAACACCCACTTTACAATTGATTTTAGTAGCCCATTCATCCAACTCAACCAAATTGAGCCACACCCTTATGAGACTGTTTTTTTGAAAATTTATTTTCAATGTCGAAACAATTTGAAAACATCGCAAAACTCTTTTCATATAGAACAAACACTTTACATTTGATTGACAGAATAATAAAGTATCATCTGCATATTGCATATAGGATACAAACAAACCTTTTTCACCAATAAGGAACCCATTACAAATATGCTCTTGCCTTGCTTTCTCCCTTAAACAACTAAAGACCTCCACCACCATATTAAACAAGCATGGTGATAAAGGGCACTATTGCCTTAACCTTCTCGACAGTTTTATTGGTTTGGTAGGTGACCCATTGACAAGAACTGCTATTAAAGCTATGAGCATACACTCTATAATCCAACTACTCCATCTCCTCTTAAAACCCATTTACTCATCATCAAATCAATAAAACCCCAATTCACACTATTGTATGCTTTCTCAAAATCCACATTTAAAAGTAATCCTTTAGAATTATTTTTATGCATCAAATCAATCATTTTATTAGCGATCAAAGTGTAATTCAATAGCCATCTTCTTTTCACAAAAGCAAATTGATACTCACCCACTACTTCATCAATTACTTTCTTTAGTTGATCGACTAAGACCTATTGGAATCTATACTCGAAAAGATAAAAAATAATAGACGAAAAATAACAAATACTTAACAATTAACAATAAAAGAAATAAGAAAGAGTTTTGAATGTGAAAACCAGTTCGAGGGACGTTATGGAAGGTGTCGACTTCAGAGTAGATTTTTGTCACTACCTTGGTGCAAATAGCAATCGATGATGTCCTACTTCTAAGATACAAGGAACCACTCAAGTATATTTTAATGTGCACTCAAATAGAAAATCCGAAAAACTCATAAATCTCTTGATTGCTCTTGAAGGAATTTTACAATGAAGAAAAATAAAGTTTTTGAAAATATGAAATGCTTTGAATGAATCTTTCAGAAAGAGGGCTTGGGTATTTATAGATAGTGAACTATCATCAACGTGCTTCACCTTTCAAACACACCTATTCAAAAGTGAACAAATGTGTCCATTTCTAAAATAAAAAATGTCATACCTTTCCAGCAGAGACATTAAATTTTGAATCACTAAAAATAAAATAAAAATTTAAATAAAATGCCAACAATCCCCCACACGAGTCAAAATTTATGGAATCAAAAGCAATCTTTTACAATGCATTTAATGAAGGTGTCTTGTGGAATTGAACATTACTTATTATGAGAAAATCCATTTAGAAGAACTGTAGTGAACTTGTGTCTTGAACTAGGATCTTATAACTCAAACTTAAATTCATCATACACATCAAATGAGATTTTATTGAGTTCTAGAGCATCATACACATCGTACGAGATTTAGCTCACTTGTTATTTATCTTCAGTTCAATTCATCATATAGTGCCACAAATGACTGCCACGACACCAATGAAGCATGGCCATGGTGCCACGATACTTTCTAAAAATAAAAGTTTTGACAAAAAAATGGAAATTAGGTTAACTTGAACATATAAAAAGGACTTTTTCAAAGCATTGAAAAAGGAGGCAACATGTAAGTTTTTTAGAAAAAGAGAGCCAAAAACAAAGCAAGAAGCAAGAGAATTTAAGGGAGAATCAAGATCACAAAGCTTCAACTATTTGTTCTTAAATTTGTTCTTAAAATTTAATACTTTACTTATTTCTAGGCTTAATTAATTTCGTTTGTAGCAATCTCATTTTTCCTTGCTCTATATCTAGGCTTATAATTTTTCAACGCATTGACTTTAACATATGTCCCATTTAAAGCACTTAAACAATTCTATTGTTTCAAACAAAATGGCAACACAAATATATATCTTATTAGATTCAAATTAATAAAATTTTATATTTAAATTATAAAGAGAACCCAATTTAAGTTTACCTTGAACTATGTCCATTGTAGATCAGTTAAATTCTCGGTTATAGGCTTTGGATTCTTCAATAATATTGCTTGTAATCTAAATACAGAATTTAAAACAATCCCAAATTGCCTACTCATTGTCTCACAACTTCTAACAAACTCTTTCTTTATTATCTTATTCTTTGGATGATAAGCAATGATGTACAAAAAGATAACAACCATTTCCTCAACATTCATGTGTGTTGTTGGTTTAAGCCTACCATTTGTTTCAAGCATATGGCACAGTTTACAGAAGGCATTCTTATCCATTCGAGTATGTTCAATGCATGTTATATTAGAATTAAACACTATTCTTCTAAAGTTCAGTTGCTTAATAATATGCCTCTCATAACTAGTACCATTATATGACCTCTCATGCTTCTTTTTCTTTAAGCAAACGAAATAATATTAATTAAGCAAAGCAATAATCATCACTATTATTGTATATAACTGTAATGCCAATGCAATAGTAGACACGATCATTGCTATTTGCTATTTAGAATATTTGCTCATTATGTGAACTATAATATAGAAAGTAACATTAATAAGTGTAATGCAATAGTTAGTAATCAAACTGCATAGCACATTGTACATCAAAAAAATTTCTCTAAATAGTAAGACGATCCACTTTAAACATGTAGCTCTCTTAGAATTAATACAATAGAGAATGAAACAAGAAGTATAAGTACATGAATGAAACAAAGTTTAATTAACAACAACTAGCTGAAATACATTGTATGTAGCATGTAATCCATATTTGTAAAGACAAGGAAAAAAAGAATGCGCGAATTCAACTTTATTACATTTTTGCTTTGTTTAGACACTATATATTGTCTTTTGCTATTGATATTACTTTCAACATTATATAAACACTACTATTGAAATACATAGCCGAAACACTATATAAACACCACTACTGATATTATTATCAACATAAAATCCTATTGCCACCCTCACCAACTATCACAAAAAAAAAAAAAAAATCTTGGACCAACCATCTAACGTAAGGTATTATCCAACCAAAACTATTATTCTAAATCTAACAAGAAAGTGACAATTCTCCCTCTTGTCTTGTCTTTTTCTCTCCCATTTTTTCCTAAACTTGCATCCCCTTTTACTCTCTTTATCTCTCTAATGCTAGTATTTCTACAATAACTGAGCCCTACTAGAACTCTTTAAGCAAGCTTCAATTGTTTCGTCCAGTTGCCTAAACTCTATAAACCTTTCACATTGTAACAAAACCAGGGCTTAGACATTTGAGCTTATGAAACAAACTCAAGCTCAAAACCCTTAAATTTAAAAAATATTACACTTGTACAAGTATTTAAAAAACCCCTAATTTACTCAAGCTAAAAAGCTCTAGCAAAAATGAATGCTTAGCATTGTAATATTTTGTAGGAAATACTTAAGTAGACAAAGAAATGACTGATTTGGTGCAGGTGACTTGTTAGCCTTCCTCTAGGCGGTGAGAAGAAGAAGAAGAAGGCAGGATATGATCGAAATGTGTGGGTAACTAGGAAGAAGAAAAAGAAAGCGTAGAAAATGAAAAGGAGTGTCGGGGTTAAGATGTAGAAAAAAATTTTTTACTTTCCCTTTGTTGAAGGAAAGTAACTTTTCCTCAATGAGCTAAGGGAATGACATTCCCTTAGCTCCTTGTAATAAGCTTCCCTTGCAAACACATTCTTCTTCACTTCCTCTCAACCAAATGGTGTAAAATGATTGTAGTTATAAAAATTACAAGAAATGTGCTTCACTTCCCTTGAGCCAAATGCACCCCGAAGATATGACTAACTAATGGATGGATGTAGGCTTTTCTTTGTTGAGTAAAGTCATATATTTCTCACCCATACCTAAATCATAGTAAATAAATAATAGAAATTGATTTTTTATTTGAATTTAGTGAATAGTTATGATTTGTTTGGATAATATTTTTTTGTTAAAACCAAAAATAAAGATATCAACTAAAAAAACCCTAAAATTATAATAATTTTAGTCCATATATTTTTATCAAATTCTCAATATTTACATATTTAGTAACTTGAAAATTGAAATCATGATAATTTATTTGATAAAATTAAGCACTTGGGTGGATTTGTGGTGTCAATAGCTAGAATACTTATTAGTTCCTCGGCTTGGTGAGTCTCCAAGTTATTTTCTGGTGTCATATCTAGATTTGTTTGGAGTGATAGTTATTTTCTTAGTGAATCTTTTTTGGCATGGACGTAAGTAGTCAAAAATACTAAACCACATAATCTCTTTTGACAAATGATAATTACCCTTTCATTCTTACCTTTTGTTTTTTGTCTTTTCCTTTTCTTCCTTCTCTTTCTTTAGCATTGCTCCATGGTGATTGGACTTTCCTAGCCTTCTCCATATCTAGTCACATGGAGGTTAAGTTTAAAGCTTTTGAGATCAGATATGACCTTTGGAGGTTAGATTTGACATTGATAAGGTTATCCGTGAACTCTAAAGAAAGATTTGGCCTCATAAGTTTTGAACCAACCTCTCAAAACTAGGTTCAACTTGTGCAGATTGATGTTGCTTTGTTAATGATAGCTGTAGATCCGACATCTTACCTTTTAAAAAAAAAAAAAAAGAAAATTCAAATAATAGATTAAAAGATCTTGAAATAACTAACAATCTCCCAGTTACCAATTATTAATTTCTTATTTCCTTTTCACTAAATATTTTCTACCATAGTAGCGGACTCAAATTATTTGTGATCCATTGTCCAATTTGTAATTCCCCTGATAATTGATTCCCCCTTCTCCTTTGATGTCGTACGGACCATGCTGGTCCTTAATTTTAAAAATGGACAAAAAAAAAAATGATGTGATAGTTGGATGGGCAGGGGCAAAGCCGCATCATGCAGAGTGGGTGATAACTCGTAGCTATAAAAGCCTAATTTTATAATTGCATGTCATGATAAAAGTTTTGTAATTTCTTATATTTATCTCATTAAAATTAAATAAAATTCTTAAAGAGAGCTGGTCAAGTATGTGCATTTTCCATTCTTTTTATTATAACAATAAGTATATATGTTCCTTTCAAAATATTTTAAAATTTTTTCTATACCTGTATTGTGTATATAATTATACACACATTAATAATCACATTTGATTAAAATGAGAAATACGGCATAATATTAAATATAATTATTCTATACAAAAGTAAAATCAATTATTTTATTATTTATATAAAGATTAAGTTATAATTTTTAGTTATTCAAAAAGATTTGCTTACTTTGGTATCTTTTATACTTTTTTTTTTTTACATTTTGCTATGAAAAGTAAAAGGTAAATCACAAAAATAATATTCAAATGATATATAAAATAATTAATTTAAAATTTTCATGAAAAACTATATTATAGGCATGATTGCAGAGAATAATATCTAATTTTTTTTATTAGAATACTTGGCTAATATATCAAATATTTTTGAATATTTAGAAAAGATTTTAGATTAAATGCAAAAATTTCTTTAAAAATTTAATGTATAAAAATATGTGTTTATATAATTTGAATTAGTATATGATAGGGGTAACTTTTACTCCTTAGTGGGTTATAACGAATTTAATCCTTTTCTTAATAAGGAAGAAGAATTTTGTTAAAATTAATATAAAGTGATCCAAATTTAAGACAACTCAAATCTTGATAACGTTAATAGTTCTTCCCATTCAATTCTCACATATGCATCAGTGCATGTGCTGATGAACTCTTGGTTGGTGCAGGGATTTCGTAGGCCTTTGGTTGTTGGGCTGGCAGCCTTAAATATAACACTCCATGTTTAGAACTCTATGGTAAACTCGCAGTGTTTGGGCTGTCATCATTGTTGAGCTTGTGCAGCTGCTTTGTTTTTCTTTTATGCTTCAACATCAGGTGTTTTTAAGAAATTTGACATTACAATTTTCTTTGAAAAATCTCAACATTGGTGGTTTTCATTTAGTTGGACAATTAATATTGTAAATGCATGTGATGCAACATAAAATAAAACTAACGAGTAAGCAATTTTGTTCATCACATTATTCATTTCTTTTTTATTGTTTTCACTAACATCTTTTTTAATGTTTATTTTCGTTTTTAAAAATTTATGATTATATGAAATTAATTCATATATTGAAATAAAAGAGCTCTCCCAACACTGTGATGACACCAACTATATATATTATTCCTTAAGTTAGGAAGATTTTTTAAAAATGTCACTACAAATCCTAAAAAGATTTTATAATAAGGTACTTTTTTAAATAATCTTTTTTATTAATAACTTTATTTAACTAGAATATTATGTAAATTATTAAGCAATTATTACTAATTGAATTAAACATAATAAATAAATAAATAAGCAAAAACAAAATGGACAAGGAATTACATTATTTGCAATTTTGCATTTTTCTGTATTTTTTACAATTATATTTAACTTGTAACTATATCATAATTTCAATACAAAGACATTATAAAATAATTAAAAATATTTTATATAATACTTAATTCTTGTAATGGAGTTAAAACCATAAAGTTTGATTTCAGATGAAAAGGGTACACAACATATAATAATACTTCTTAATAGAATATCAATCTTTTTATTCAAAAAAAAAAAAAAGAGGAAACCCTTGAAACACAATGTCGGCTTCCCACCCATAATCGAAAGCTGGCTCCGTCCCTGGTGGCAGTCGATATCGAAATTTGAACTGATGATATATGGGCCTTGGCTGGCTTGTAACTAGCGACATGAATTTAAGGCAAAGCTACGAAGCACCACGGTTTCCACAGTGAGACCCGGCCCAAAGCCGAAAAGGACGCCCCACTCCAAGCCTTCACCGGCGGTGGCTTTGCCTTCCAAGATTGACATTTTCCTCATCTCATCCAGAACGAAGAGCACGCTCGGACTCCACATATTTCCATATTCACTTAGCACATGCCAACTCGCTTTGAGCTTCTCCCTGTCCAAACCAAGTTTTTCTCCAACTCCTCTAAGAACAGCTGGGCCTCCAGGATGGACTATGTAAAACAATGTCTTCCAATCGCCAATGCCGAATGGGATCAACGCTTGAATCAAGCATTGCTCGATGTTGTTAGAAATGAACTTAGGCAAATCTCTAGACAGGTAATACTCCATTCCCATTTCACGTATTTTCGCTACAAGTATATCAGCAGAGTCGGGGATAAGTGTCTGATGCGCTGATACAATTTGAAACGAAGGACGCTCGTTGACGGTGGTATCAGGATTAGCACCAACAATCGCAGCTGCAGCCCCATCAGAAAAAAGTGCAGAGCCCACCAGTATGTCTAAGTGGGTCTCTGACGGCGGTTGGAAACACTCAACCATGAGCTCAGAGCACACAATAAGTACTCGAGCACCAGCATTGTTCTTTGCCAAATCTTTGGAAAGGCGAAGGGCGGTCCCAGCAGCAAAGCAACCTTGTTGATAAATCATGAATTTCTGAACAGAAGGTTCTAGGCCAATGAGCCTAGCAAGTTGGTGGTCCGCACTGGGCATGTTTATCCCTGATGATGTACAAAATATAATGTGTGTGATCTTTGATATGGGTTGTCCCCATTCTTTGATGGCTTTTAATGCTGCTTCCTTACCAAGCTTGGGTACTTCTGTGACAAGAATATCTTGACGAGCATCAAATGATGGAGCCTTGTAGATTATTAAGTTTGGGTTCTCTTTGATAATATCTTCAGTAAGATGCATGTAGCGTTTCTTTATTGAGGATCTCTCACCTATCACCAAAATCACAATCAGATAAATCAGAAGTATTGAAAATTTTGATCCAAAGAATGAAATCGCTAGCAATTCCATTCCACCTATACATATGTTTGATGAAAACTCTCTCGATACTTACATATTCGTTTGAATTTGTCTTTCAATTCTATCTTGTGCTCGCTTTTGGTAACTCTAAAGTAGAAATCAGGGTAGTCTACTTGGTAGAAGCAGTGGGGTGGATTTGCTGTGCCAATAGCTAGAATAGTGACTTGCTCCTCAGCTTGGTGAGTCTCCAAGTTTTTTTCTGAAGCCATATCTAGAGCTGTTTGCTTTGCTACTTTAGTTAATGGTTTCAAAATTGGGTTTATATAGATTTGATTTGAAAAACTATAGTCTATACATTGCAGGTAGAAGTATTAGGTTTCGATGTTCATGGAGGTTTTAGGTTTGGTGGGTTAATTAGATTCCTGCTGTTCATCGAGTGTTTGCCAAATAGCATTTTAGGCATGTTTAAATGCTATAGAGATTGCTTAGGTTAAGTTATTAATTCTAAAAGTTATCATAATTGAATTCGTGCATATAAACCTAATTTCAGAATCAGTCATAGTCTTCCGTCTAAATGCATGAAACATAATGATTTATATCTTACTTTGAAACGTTTTGCATTTTGGAATCCTGATTTTTTTATTACAATTTGATATTTAATACTATTGGTAATCATAATTAAAATTGATTTAACTATTCTCTAGTTTGTTTTTTAATGACGAGTAATTTGCCATGATTTTGTTAATTGAAATTCCTTTGATACTTTACACTTGGTCATCATCAAAATCATTGTATCAATGCATCAAATTCATGGTATCAAAGCTTCCTTCTTTATGAAATTTGATCTCCATCTCTCCCACTTTCTCATTCCTAACGACAGCTATAATCAGATCCAATAAAAGATGAATAAATAAAGATTCATCTAAAATTTTAAAGATTGTTTTCTCTTTCACAAAAAGAAAGTACACTTAAAAAAATTAAAAAATTAAACTTGGTTGAAGGATAATTTCATATACTAAATCATGGTTAGTTATACAATTAACCCTTGTATTCTGATAAGTGATGGATTTAATATTTATATAATAATTTGTAAAAATTAAATCCATATACTTTTTAAAATTGATAATGTTAGTTCAAAGTGTCAAAATTTTTTTTATTATTTGTGACGGCATAATATTGTCTTGTTGATATAACATTGAATATGATAATGTCATTTTTTTATTACCAACAATGGTGGATGTAGGATTTTGTATGAGGCGTGGCGAGTTATCATACAACGTCATAGATCAGGTTAATAAGTCGATTCAAAATAAAAAATTAATCATTTTTTAAATGAAATTAAATTATAATATAAAATTTCATTAACAATTTAAATATAAAATTTCAGATTCACCAATATAAATGGACATAAGTAGAAAAAAAATTAACATTAGATTTTCATATTAAGCATCATAAACTGTGCTCGATGTGCTTTCATACTATCAAATTCATTTATAACTAAATTTGAGTCAATGATCTTGACAATCTTTTTCTCAATGTAAAAAATAAGCGAATTGACAAGAAAATCATCTTTCGCCTTGTTACGCAATCTTGTCTTTACAATTTTCTTAATTGAAAATGAACGTTTTGTAGTTGATATAAAAAATGGAAGAGTTAAGATAAGTTGAATCAATCCATCTAGGAAATGATATACAATTGATTTTTTTGCCTTTAACATTAACTGGCATAGCTTTGAGAGAGTTGAAACACTTTGCAGATATGGATCTTGCCTAAGATTAAGTTCAAAATGCTCCAATTCATATTTCATATGCAATTAAATAATTTAGGAGAAAATATACAATTGATTTGTTTGCCTTTAACATTAACTGACATATAGCTCTTAAGAAAGTTGAAACACTTTGCAAACATGGGTCTTGCATAATATCAAGTTTAATGTCTTCAATCTTGAATAATTAAATTCATATTTAGGATCAAACGATGAGTTAGGGAAAAAAAAATTTCAAATTTGGGTCTAGAGGAGCTAAGAAAAAAAAGGAAAAAAAAAGAAAAATAATTTCAAATTTTGAGCTAAGGAAAAAAAGAAAAGAAAATAAACATGGATCTCGTATAATATCAAGTTCAATGTCATTAATCTTGAATAATTAAATCCATCTTTAAGATCAAAAGATGAGTTAAGGAAATAAAGAAGAATAATTTCAAAATTTGAGCTAAGCAAAAAAGAAAAAAAATAGTTTCAAATTTTGAACTTAAAAGAGATTGAACTTAAGCATTCAAATTTTAAATTAAATTTCTTACTACTATTTCAAATCAAACTGTTTAATTTATTTAGAGGTGACAAAATTATATTTTTTGAGTTATATATATATATATAATAAAAAAATTAAACCCTTCATCACCCGTCTTTCTCCGCCTTTGATTACCAACAAATTATTCAGTTTATTAAAATTTAACAAGACACATCTGTTGAAAGACAACAAACACATGTATTAAAATAATAAAAGACACAACTTTTTAATGTTCATAAAAGGAATGTACTTTCAAGACAGATTTCATCCTTCAAAAAGCATTCCGCGATAGGCTTGTTGCATCTTAAAGAGTCCTTGTCTGAAAATCTCCATAGTAAGTAATAACTTTTTAAAAAAAGTGTGTTATAGCACACCTCAAGCCTACTTTCTCCTCTTTTCTTATACTATTTTTCTAACAATTTTAAAGAATTGTTCTCAATTGAGTTTAATCCAAATTCAAGATTTCAAATCATGAATAAAAGATTCATCAAACTTGATCGATTTGATGGAACCAGTTTCATTTGCTGGAAGGATAAGATGGTGTTTTTGCTCACAGATTTGAAAGTTTATTATGTTCTGAATCCGAGTTTTATTGCAATTCCAGAACCAACTAATGAAAATTTTGATGCACAAAAGGTAGAGAGGAAAAAATATAAAGAAGATGAATTGATAAGCTGTGGACATTTCCTAAATATTTTGATAGATTGTCTATATAATTTTTACTCCAATCTGAAGACTCTAAAGGAAATTTGGGTAACCTTGGAGACTACCTATAAGAATGAAAAGCAAGGTACTGACATATTTTTATACTTTAAATATTTTGAGTTTAATATAAGTAACAATTTGCCTATCATGGATCCAATACATGACCTATAAGTTTTAGTTTTAAAACTAAAAGATCCTAGGGTTAAGGTTTCTAATGCACTACAAATAGATGCAATTCTTTCAAAACTGCCTCAATCTTGGAATAATTATAAAAAGAAGGTTCTGTATTTTGTTGATTCTCTATTAGTAGAACAATTCATGACTTATATACAAATGGAATGTGAAGCATGTATACGTGATGCACTATTTTAGCCCTCTGATTCTAATGTGAATTTTGTGAGTAAGAATTTCAATAATTTTGAAAAGAATTAGAATGCTAACAATTCTACGAAATTCAAATCATTTGCACTCAAAGCTACAAGACAAGCTTTTAAGAAAAAAGATACAAAAAATATAAATTGTTTCTATTATGGAAAGAAAGGCCATATGATTAGTGAGTGAAAATAAAGGAAGGTAAGAAAGAATTTTGGTTCTAAAAATCTTGAAAAAGCAAATGTAGTAGAAGAGGATATCAAGGATTTGGTTACCATAGTTTCTACAATGAATATTGGAATGGTAACATAATTAAATATTACTATTAGTTCTAATAAAAGTAAAAATTAGTGGTTGGATTCTGGCGTTATAATTCATGTATGCAATGACAGAAATTTGTTCAAGACTTACAATGAAGTTAATAAACTAGAGGATATTTTGATGGGAAATTATGTTCCTTTCAAAGTTGAAAGAAAAAGAACTATCGAGTTGAATTTCACTTCTGGATAGAAGCTGACATTACTCAATGTTATTCCATATTCTTGATATTCGGAGGAATTTAGTTTCTACTAGTTTACTTGGAAAGAAAGGATTTAAAATATTAATAGAATCTAACAATGTAATAGTTTTTAAGAGTGGCCTATTTGCAGGAAAAAGACACTTTTGTGACGGCATGTACAAGTTCAGTGTTAATTATATAATATGGTTTCTGCTTATACTATTAAGTTTAATTCTTTATTGTGGCATGCTACACTAGGGCATTTCAATTTTGATTCCATGCGATTTATATCTAAAAGTGGTTATATTGCATGTAAATCCGAGCACTTAGAAAAATATGAAATATGCATACAAGCAAAAATGACAAAGAAACCTTTTCATAGTGTAAAAAGAAGTTCACAATTATTAGATATTGTGCATTTTGATATATATGAATTAAATGAAAAATTAACTAAAGAAGGAAAGAGATATTTTATAACTTTCATAGATGAATATTCTAGGTTCACTTATGTCTATTTAATTAAAATAAAAGATGAAGCTTTTTAGAAATTTAAAGAATATAAATCTGTTGTGGAAAATAAAAGAGGTAGAAAAATCAAAATTCTAACAAGTGATAGAAGAGGAGAAATTTTCCTTACAAAATTTGATAATTTTTGTGAATAACATCATTTAATACATAAAAAAGGTGCTCTTTATTCACCACAACAAGATGGATTGGCTGAAAGAAAAAATAGAATTTTGGTTTACATGACAAATTCTATGCTGTTGAATGCACATCTATTGCATAATTTATAGAGTGAAGCTTTATTAACAACATATCATATACTGAATAAAATTCCTTCCAAGAGTATTAAGGTTTCACCTTATGAATTTTGGAATGGAAGAAAACCAAACTTGGAATATCTAAAGTGTAGGGTACTTGGCTTTCTATAAAGTTCCCGAACCATAGAAAACAAAGCTAGGACCTAGAGCAATGAAAGGCATTTTTGTTGGCTATGCCCAACATTCTAAAGCATATGAAATTTTAGATTTACAATCAAATATTATTGTAGAGTCTATATATGTTGAGTTTATTGAAAATAAATTTCAATATAACTCTAATAATAAATTTGATTATGAACAAAATGTCTTAATTCCAAGTTGTGACCAAAGTGATATGACTTCTCATGGTACATCCAATAAAAGGAAAAAGAATGATACTCAAGTTGAGCCTAAAAGAAGTAAAAAAGCTAGAAAAATAAAGCACTTAGATCTATATTTTATTGACTTGCAAGCATTATAATTCCTTGTGGAATGACGTAGAGAAAAAGTGTATAAAAAGATACTATTTTATTAGATATTGAAGATGATCCAAAAAAATTCAAAAAAGCTATGTCTTCAAGGGATGTAATGTTTTGGAAATAAGTAATAAATGTTGAAGTGGATTCAATCTTGTCAAATAGAACATGGGTTTTGATTGATCTTCCTCTTGGATCAAAATCCATAGGCTGTAAATGAGTATTTAGAAAGAAATATAACATAAATGGTTCAGTACAAACCATAAATGCTACTGATAATGGAAAAAAAGAGTGCGTGAATTCAACTTTATTACATTTTTGCTTTGTTTAGACACTATATAATGTCTTTTGCTATTGATATTATTATCAACATTATATAAACACTACTATTGAAATACATAGCAAAAACACTATATAAACACTACTACCGATATTATTATCAACTTAAAATCCTATTGCCAACCTCACCAACCATCACAAAAAAAAAAAAAAAATCTTAGACCAACCATCTAACATAAGGTATTATCCAACCAAAACTATTATTCTAAATCTAACGAGAAAGTGACAGTTTTCTCTCTTGTCTTGTCTTTTTCTTTCCCTTTTTTTCCTAAACTTGCATCTCCTTTTACTCTCTCTATCTCCGTAATGCTAGTATTTCTACAATAACTGAGCCCTACTAGAACTCTTTAAGCAAGCTTCAATTGTTTCCTCCAATTGCCTAAACTCTATAAACCTTCCACATTGTAACAAAACCAAGCCCTAGACATCTGAGCTTATGAAACACACTCAAGCTGAAAACCCTTAATTTAAAAAAAAAATATATTACACTTGTACAAATATTTAAAAAATCCCTAATTTACTCAAGCTAAAAACCTCGAATTTCCAGAAAAAATGAATGCTTAACATTGTAATATTTTCTAGAAAATACTTAAGCAGAAAAAGAAGCGACGGATTTGGTGCAGGTGACTTGTTAGCCTTCCTTTAGGCGGTGAGAAGAAGAAGAAGAAGAAGAAGGCAAGATATGATTGAAATGTGTGGGTGAGTAGGAAGAAGAAAAAAAATCGCACAAAATGAAAAGGAGTGCCGGGGTTAAGATGGAGAAAAAAAATTTTTACTTTCCTTTTGTTGAAGGAAAGTAATTTTTCCTCGATGAGCTAAGGGAATGACATTCCCTTAGCTCCTTGTAATAAGCTTCTCTTGCAAACACATTAGTCTCTACTTCCTCTCAACCAAACGGTGTAAAATGATTGTAGTCATAAAAATTGTAAGAAATGTGCTTCACTTCCCTTGACCCAAACGCACCCCGAAGATAATGACTAGCTCATGGATGCATGTAGGCTTTTCTTTATTGAGTAAAGTCATATATTTTCTCACCCATACCTAAATCACAGTAAATAAAGAATAGAAATTGATTTTTTTTTTTTGAATTTAGTGAATAGTTATGATTTGTTTGGATTATATTTTTTGTTATTTATTTTTTGCCTTTTCTTTTTTATTGATTTTTTGTAAAAACTAAAAATAAAGGTGTCAACTAAAAAAACCCTAAAATTATAGTAATTTTAGTTCATATCTTTTTATCAAATTCTCAATATTTACATATTTATTTGAATTTATTTTTCAATTATATCATGTACTCACTTTTAGTAACTTGAAAATTGAAATAATGATAATTTATTTGGTAAAATTAAGCACTTGGGTGGATTTGTGGTGTCAATAGCTAGAATACTAATTAGTTCCTCGGCTTGGTGAGTCTCCGAGTTATATTCTGGTGTCATATCTAGAATTGTTTGGATTGATAGTTATTTTCTTAGTGAATCTTTTTTAGCGTAGACGTAAGTAGTCAAAAATACTAAACCACATAATTTCTTTTGACAAATGATACTTACCCTTTCACTCTTACCTTTTGTCTTTTGTTTTTTCCTTTTCTTCCTTCTCTTCCTTTAGCATTGCTCCATGATGATTGGACTTTCCTAGGCCTTTCTATATGTAGTCACATGGAGGTTAAATTTAAAGCTTTTGAGATCAGATAGGACCTTTGGAGGTTAGATTTGACATTGATTAGGTTATCAATGAACTCCAAAGAAAGATTTGGCCTCGTAAGTTTTGAACCAACCTCTCGAAACTAGGTTCAACTTGTGAAGATTGATGTTGCTTTGTTGATGATAGCTGCAGATCCGACATCTTACGCTTTCAAAAAAAAAAAGAAAATTCAAATAATAGATTAAAAGATCTTGAAAATAAGGAAAAAAGAATAGTACTTACAATCTCCCAGTTAGCAATTATTAATTTCTTATTTCCTTTTCACTAAATATTTTCTACCATAGTAGTTGACTCAAATTATTTATGTTCCATTGTCCAATTTGTAATTCTCCCGAGATTTGATTCCCCCTTCTCCTTCGATATCGTGCGGACCATACTGGTCCTTAATTTTAAAAATGGACAAAAGAAGTGATGTGATCGATGGATGGACAGGGGCAGAGCCGCATCATGCAGAGTGGGGTCCCCTCTCTTAGCTATAAAAGCCTAATTTTATAATTGCATGTCATGATAAAAGTTTTGTAATTTCTTATATTTATCTCATTAAAATTAAATAAAATTCTTAAAGAGAGCTGGTCAAGTATGTGCATTTTTCATTCTTTTTATTATAGCAATTAATATTGTAAATGCATGTGATGCAACATAAAATAAAACTAACGAGTAAGCAATTTTGTTAAAAACATTATTCATTTCTTTTTTATTGCTTTCACTAACATCTTTTTTAATGTTTATTTTCATTTTTAAAATTTTATGATTATATGAAATTAATTCATATATTGAAATAAAAGAGCTCTCCCAACACTTTGATGAAACCAACTATATATATATATATATTATTCCTCAAGTTATGAAGATTTTTTAAAAATGTCACTACAAATCTTAAAAAGATTCTATAATAAGGTACTTTTTTAAATAATCTTTTTTATTAAAAACTTTATTTAACTAGATTATTATGTAAATTATTAAGCAATTATTACTAATTTGAATTAAACATAATAAATAAATAAATAAATAAATAAATAAGCAAAAACAAAATGGACAAGGGATTACAGTATTTTCAATTTTGCATTTTTCTGTATTTTTTACAATTATATTTAACTTGTAACTATATCATAATTTCAATGCAAAGACATTATAAAATAATTAAAAATAGTTTATATAATACTTAATTCTTGTAAAGGAGTTAAAACCATAAAGTTTGATTTCAGATGAAAAGGGTACACAACATATAATAATACTTCTTAATAGAATATCAATCTTTTTATTCAAAAAAAAAAAAAAAAGAGGAAACCCTTGAAACACACGTCGGCTGCCCACCCATAATCGAAAGCTGGCTCCGTCCCTGGTGGCAGTCGATATCGAAATTTGAACTGATGATATATGGGCCTTGGCTGGCTTGTAACTAGCGACATGAATTTAAGGCAAAGCTACGAAGCACCACGGTTTCCACAGTGAGACCCGGCCCAAAGCCGAAAAGGACGCCCCACTCTAAGCCTTCACCGGCGGTGGCTTTGCCTTCCAAGATTGACATTTTCCTCATCTCATCCAGAACGAAGAGCACGCTCGGACTCCACATATTTCCATATTCACTTAGCACATGCCAACTCGCTTTGAGCTTCTCCCTGTCCAAACCAAGTTTTTCTCCAACTCCTCTAAGAACAGCTGGGCCTCCAGGATGGACTATGTAAAACAATGTCTTCCAATCGCCAA
The DNA here is from genome assembly GCA_036013995.1 of Theobroma grandiflorum. NCBI lineage: Eukaryota > Viridiplantae > Streptophyta > Magnoliopsida > Malvales > Malvaceae > Theobroma > Theobroma grandiflorum. Next base: position 17,527,635 of record CP142126.1, read on the forward strand.
TGCCGAATGGGATCAACGCTTGAATCAAGCATTGCTCGATGTTGTTAGCAATGAACTTAGGCAAATCTCTAGACAGGTAATACTCCATTCCCATTTCACGTATTTTCGCTACAATTATATCAGCAGAGTCGGGGATAATTGTCTGATGCGCTGATACAATTTGAAACGAAGGGCGCTCGTTGAGGGTGGTATCAGGATTAGCACCAACAATCGCAGCTGCAGCCCCATCAGAAAAAAGTGCAGAGCCCACCAGTATGTCTAAGTGGGTCTCTGACGGCGGTTGGAAGCACTCAACCATGAGCTCAGAGCACACAATAAGTACTCGAGCACCAGCATTGTTCTTTGCCAAATCTTTGGAAAGGCGAAGGGCGGTCCCAGCAGCAAAGCAACCTTGTTGATAAATCATGAATTTCTGAACAGAAGGTTCTAGGCCAATGAGCCTAGCAAGTTGGTGGTCCGCACTGGGCATGTTTATCCCTGATGATGTACAAAATATAAGGTGTGTGATCTTTGATATGGGTTGTCCCCATTCTTTGATGGCTTTTAATGCTGCTTCCTTACCAAGCTTGGGTACTTCTGTGACAAGAATATCTTGACGAGCATCAAATGATGGAGCCTTGTAGATTATTAAGTTTGGGTTCTCTTTGATAATATCTTCAGTAAGATGCATGTAGCGTTTCTTTATTGAGGATCTCTCACCTGTCACCAAAATCACAATCAGATAAATCAGAAGTATTGAAAATTTTGATCCAAAGAATGAAATCGCTAGCAATTCCATTCCACCTATACATATGTTTGATGAAAACTCTCTCGATACTTACATATTCGTTTGAATTTGTCTTTCAATTCTATCTTGTGCTCGCTTTTGGTAACTCTAAAGTAGAAATCAGGGTAGTCTACTTGGTAGAAGCAGTGGGGTGGATTTGCTGTGCCAATAGCTAGAATAGTGACTTGCTCCTCAGCTTGGTGAGTCTCCAAGTTTTTTTCTGAAGCCATATCTAGAGCCGTTTGCTCTGTTACTTTAGTTAATGTTTTCAAAATTGGGTTTATATAGAATTGATTTGAAAAACTATAGTCTATACATTGCAGGTAGAATTATTAGGTTTCGATGTTCATGGAGGTTTAGGGTTGGTGGGTTAATTAGATTCCTAGTGTTCATCGAGTGTTTGCCAAATAGCATTTTAGGCATGTGTAAGTGCTATAGAGATTGCTTAGGTTAAGTTATTAATTGTAAAGTTATCATAATTGAATTCATGCATATAAACCTAATTTCAGAATCAGTCATAGTCTTCCGTCTAAATGCATGAAACATAATGATTTATATCTTACTTTGAAAAGTTTTGCATTTTGGAATCCTGATTTTTTTATTACAATTTGATATTTAATACTATTGGTAATCATAATTAAAATTGATTTAACTATTCTCTAGTTTGTTTTTTAATGACGAGTAATTTGCATCTCCCCCACTTTCTCGTTCTTAACGACAGCTATAATTAGATCCAGTAAAAGATGAATAAATAAAGATTCATCTAAAATTTTAAAGATTGTTTTCCTTTTCACAAAAAGAAAGTACACTTTAAAAAAGAAAATTAAACTTGGTTGAAGGATAATTTCATATACTAAATCATGGTTAGTTATACAATTAACCCCTAAACCCTAAACCCTAAACCCTAAACCCTAAACCGTAAATGAAAGGGGTACCTCAAGTGTACTCGTGTTTGATCTAGATGACTGTAAAGGGCTTAGTATCTCAATGTAACAGTAAGGAATATCCGTTCTTCTGTAGCATCAAAAGTTATGCACGAAGGATGGATATCTTTACTCTAGGTACTTTAACGATATTTCTTATGTTCATGCAATCTTGGAGGTACGGTTTTCATCCCCCTCCTTTGTACTTCTATTTCAATTTTAATAAAATTTAACAAGGTAGCTGGGCTCTACGTAAATTTCCAGCATGAAAAAAAAACCCTAAACCTTAAACCTTAAACTCTAAACCCCTAAATCCTTGTATTGTGATAAGTGATGGATTTAGTCTTTATATAATAATTTGTAAAAATTAAATCTATATACTTTTTAAAATTGACAATGTTAGTTCAAAGTGTCAAAAAAATTTTTATTATTTGCGACGGCATGATATTTTCTTATTGATATGACATTGAATATGATAATGTGATTTTTTATTACCAACAATGGTGGATCTAGGATTTTGTATGAGGGGTGGCGAGTAATCATACAACGTAATGGATCGGGTTAATGATTCGATTCGGAATAAAAAATTTATCATTTTTTAAATGAAATTAAATTATAATATAAAATTTCATTAACAATTTAAATATAAATTTTCAGATTCACCAATATAAATGGACATAAAGTAGAAAGAAAAAATTAACATTAGATTTTCATATTAGGCATCATAAACTGTGCTCGATGTGCTCTCATATTATCAAATTCATTTAGGACTAAATTTGAGTCAATGATCTTGACAATCTTTTTCTCAATGTAAAAAATAAACGAACTAGCAAGAAAATCATCTTTCGCCTTGTTATGCAATCTTGTCTTTACAATTTTCTTAATTGAAAATGAACATTTTGTAGTTGCTATAAAAAATGGAAGAGTTAAGATAAGTTGAATCAATCCATCTAGGAAAGGATATAAAATTGATTTTTTTGCCTTTAACATTAACCGGCATAGCTTTGAGAGAATTGAAACACTTTGCAGATATTGATCTTGCCTAAAATTAAGTTCAAAATGCTCCAATTCATATTTCATATGCAATTAAAGAATTTAGGAGAAATATACAACTGATTTTTTTGCCTTTAACATTAATTGACATGTAGCTCTAAGAAAGTTAAAACACTTTGCAAACATGGGTCTTGCATAATATCAAGTTTAGTGTCATCAATCTTGACTAATTAAATTCATATCTAGGATCAAAAGATGAGTTAGGGAAAAAATGAAAAAAAAATTTCAAAATTTGGGTCTAGATGAGCTAAGAAAAAAAAGGAAAAAAAAGAAAAATAATTTCAAATTTTGAGCTAAGGAAAAAAAGAAAAGAAAATAAACATGGATCTCGTATAATATCAAGTTCAATGTCATCAATCTTGAATAATTAAATCAATTTTTAAGATCAAAAGATGAGTTAAGGAAATAAAGAAAAATAATTTCAAATTTTGAGCTAAGCAAAAAAGAAAAAAATAGTTTCAAATTTTGAACTTTGATACTTTTGGCATGCTATGCTTCTTAAACGTGAAAACCGTGGTTTGTTTTGGGACAATGATTGATTGAAATGGCTTCCATGACAGTCCACCACTCCAAAATTGATGATTGAAGTCACCGACGGGCACGTTCGCTTTGCAGCATGATTGAAGGCGTACAATAATTAATCGGGAATGCTTCCACCACAATTCCGTCCTTCCGACAAGCACGGACCACTTTGTTTTCCCAATGTCATTCAATAATTAATCAAAAATGCTTCCATTACTCCATATAGGAACGACCAACGGTTAACTTTTTTTTTGTTCGATTAACAATTATTCTTTTTACAGGAACAAGTCATAACTATTAAAATATTAAGAAAAAGAAAGTGTGAAAAAATGATAAAATTAAATTTAAAAGAAAAATAAATTATAATAAAATACTGAAAACTATTAAAATACGCATAACGGAACGTGGAGTGGCCTTTTTATTATGAAAAAGTAAATATATCATTACGCTTTAGAAAATCTCAGCAAAAAGACTCTAAAGATGCATGAACTTCTCATCAGGTGACCAAACATGCGGCTAGCTCATAGAAGCATGTTGGTCTTGTTGAATAGTTTATAATAATTGAGTTTCACATTAGTAGGTAATTATTCAATTTATGACTGTTTACATTAAAATATAATTCTTTAAATAAATAGAAGTGTTTTCAGTAAATATAATTATTAAAAATTATTCAGTTTATTAAAATTTAACAAGACACATCTGTTGAAACACAACAGACGCATCTATTGAAATAATAAAAGGCACAACTTTTTAATGTTCATAAAAGGAACGTACATCCAAGACAGATTTGATCCTTCAAAAAGCATTCCGCAGTCGGCTTGTTGCATCCTACATAGTCCTTGTCTGCAAATCTCCATAGTAAGTAACAACTCTTTAAAAAAAGTGCGTCATAGCACACCTCAAGCCTACTTTCTCCTCTTTTCTTATACTATTTTTCTAACAATTTTAAAGAATTGTTCTCAATTGAGTTTAATCCAAATTCAAGATTTCAAATCATGAATAAAAAATTCATCAAACTTGACCAATTTGATGGAATCGGTTTCATTTGCTGGAAGGATAAAATGGTGTTTTTGCTCACAGATTTGAAAGTTTATTATGTTCTAAATCCGAGATTTATTGCAATTCCAGAATCAACTAATGAAAATTCTTATGCACAAAAGGTAGAGAGGAAAAAATATAAAGAAGATGAACTGATAAGTTATGAACATTTCCTAAATATTTTGATAGATCGTCTGTATAATCTTTACTTCAATCTAAAGACTCTAAATGAAATTTGGGTAACCTTGGAGACTACCTATAAGAATGAAAAGCAAGGTACTGACATAATTTTATACTTTAAATATTTTGAGTTTAATATAAGTAACAGTTTGTCTATCATGGATTAAGTACATGACTTATAAGTTTTAGTTTTAAAACTAAAAGACCTTAAGGTTGAGGTTCCTAATGCACTACAAATAGATGCAATTCTTTCCAAACTGCCTCAATCTTGGAATAATTATAGAAAGAATGTTCTGTATTTTGTTGATTCTTTATCAGTAGAACAATCCATAACTTAGATGCAAATGAAATGTGAAGCATGTATACGTGATGCACTATTTTAGTCCTCTGATTCTAATGTGAATTTTGTGAGTTAGAATTTCAATAATTTTGAAAATAATCAGAATGCTAACAATTCTACAAAGTCCAAATCAATTGCACTCAAAGCTACAAGACAAGCTTTTAAGAAAAAAGATACAAAAAATATAAATTGTTTCCATTATGGAAAGAAAAGGTCATATGATTAGTGAGTGTAAATAAAGGAAGGCAGGAAAGAATTTTGGTTCTAAAAGTCTTGAAAAAGCAAACGTAGTGAAAGAGGATATCAAGGATTTAGTTACTATGGTTTCTACAATGAATATTGGAATGGTAACATAATTGAATATTACTGTTGGTTCTAATAAAAGTAAAGATTAGTGGTAGGATTCTGGTGCTATAATTCATATATGTAATGATAGAAATTTGTTCAAGACTTACAATGAAGTTAATAAACTATAAGATATTTTGATGGGAAATTATGTTACTTTCAAAGTTGAAAGGAAAAGAATTGTCTAGTTGAATTTCACTTCTGAATAGAAGTTGGCATTACTCATTGTAATCCATGTTCTTGAAATTCAGAAGAATTTAGTTTCTACTATTTTGGTTGGAAAGAAAGGATTTAAAATTGTAATAGAATCTATCAATGCAATAGTATTTAAGGGTGGTTGTTGTTGATTTCTCATGCAAGTGCACGTATCGTTAATAAGTAATATAGTAATGAAGTAAAGTATCATTCTTATAGAGAATTGTTTAATTCCTACTGTTAACTACTAAAATTATAACACCCTAATTTTATCCAAATAATTAAAAAAAATAAAACTAATAAACTAAAGCCAAAATTAAATAGCAAATAAAACTCACTTAATTACCAGACCTGAGATTATAATATTGTCAGTTAAAATTCTGCTACACAAGTATACGTATCGAATAGATAGTATATTAGCAAGCGGAATGTCGATCCCATAAGGAATTGATCTAAAATTTTACTAAGTATTGAAATTATGTAATTTAATCTTATCTAAATAATCAAAATTAATTAATTAACTAAAACTAATTAACTAAAATTTAAACTATCAAGAAAAATTAAAATAATAATAACTTGAGAAAAAATCAAATCAAACAAGCCTAAGATTACAATATCTCTCACAGTTCATCTAAATCTTACCTCTCTTCCTTAACTCATTTCAATGGGTTGAATTGCTAACTTAGAGTTCTAAATTATTTATAAGGGTCTCCCGACTCATCTTATAAAAATATCTATTTTAACCAAAACACTATATCCCTATGTGAATTGAAGTTAAAATAGATTCATTAAGTTTAGGCTCTAATCTGGTTACATAAGGCTTATAGGTATATCCATATCCTATACGCAAATCAATTAATATGATCATATGTTATCCTAATTTTAGTCTACTCTAAACTCCCTTTCCCAAGTTTGTTTAGGTTCCTAGATCAATTCAATTAGTGGCCAAGCAATTAAAAGTGTTAAGAATAAATTGAAATAAACAATTCAATTCCTATTAAAAATAAGTAAGAAAGAGATTAAAAATTCAGATTACATGCGAGTTCAATTGCAATCCTAAAAAAAAAATATTAGCTACACATGATTGCAAAAATAAATAACATTATAATAAATTCAACCATTGAAAGTAACAAGAAAAATAAAAGCTAAGGAAGAAAACAAAACAATATTTGTCACCTTGATCTCCAAGTTTCGACCTCAACTTCTATCTTTTTGAATCTCCAAAAGTTGTCTCCTTTTTAATGGTCTTAAAATATCTTATTTATATTAATAGACTTAACCCAAAATTCGCTTAAGTTGACCTAGGGTTTAATTGGGCTTAAAAGTATAATGAGAGACCCAAAAAATCACTTGTCAGTCTTTACAAATTGCTATTCCCAGCACAGTACATCTAGCTACTTTCTGATGTTATTTTCTCTATCTTTAAAGCATAACTGGGTAAAGTGATCTTCATCAAAGTTATAGCTCTATCTCTTATCTTTCCAATGGTCTAAGAATCACAAAAATTGGAGTTCTGTAGCTCTAGATATAATAAAAAAACTGAAGCATATGCAAGTAGACTTTTAAATCTTTCAGCACCTTACTTTCCAAAATTAAGCCCAATTACTTTAGATCCAACCAAAAATATAAAAACTAATAAATGTTAACTAAATTAAAAGAAATAACATAAAATTAAAACAACTCACTTAAAAATAAAATAAATACCAAAACGACTAACAAATAAATAAATTACAATTGAAAACTGAGGACTTAGCTAACATTTAATAACAAAATTGGACTAAAATAATTCTATAAAATATAATTATCAAATATCCCTTAATATTACATCTGATTATTGTCCCTCTCTCTCTCTCTCTTAACTTAATTTAATGGATTAAGTTGCTAACTTAGAGTCTTAAATTATTTACAAGTCTCTATCGAGTTTCTCATAAAAATACCTCTCCCAATTAATTTACAATATGTTTATGCAAATTAAATTGAAGAAAGATTCATTAAGTTTGTGCTATAATCTTGGCTACGTATGGGTTATAAGTGTATATCTACCCTATATGCAAATCAAATCACATAACCAATTAAGTGTATTCGATCATATGCTATTCTATTAAAGGTCTACCTAAATCTCCTTTGTCAAGGTTTAACCTAGGGGTGCATTTGGTATAAGGGATGTAAAGTCACATTCCCTGCAATGTGCCCAATTAAATTACATTACAGTGTTTGTTTTGTAACAGATCACTGTAATGTAAGATTGCAATGCAATCACATTGCAGCCAATGAATGTAATGTGATTGCAGTCTAAAACCAATGCAATCACATTACATTGCACTTTACAATGTCTTTAAAGACATTTTTACCCATCATCTTTTAAAAAAATTACTACGATCCCAAGCAAACAAAGTTCATTGTCGTTTTTGGGGTTCTGCTACTTCTTCTCCGTTTTGCTTACCAACAATGGTGGATCTAGGATTTTGTATGAGGGGTGGCGAGTAATCATACAACATCATGGATCAGGTTAATGATTCGATTCGAAATAAAAAATTAATCATTTTTTAAATGAAATTAAATTATAATATAAAATTTCATTAACAATTTAAATATAAATTTTTAAATTTACTGATATAAATAGACATAAAGTAGAAAGAAAAAATTAACATTAAATTTTCATATTAGGCATCATAAATTGTGCTCGATGTGCTTTCATACTGTCAAATTCATTTATGACTAAATTTGAGTCAATGATCTTGCCAATCTTTTTCTCAATATAAAAAATAAGTGAACTAGCAAGAAAATCATCTTTCGTCTTGTTATGCAATCTTGTCTTTACAATTTTCTTAATTGAAAATGAACATTTTGTAGTTGCTACAAAAAATGGAAGAGTTAAGATAAGTTGAATCAATCCATCTAGGAAAGGATATACAATTGATTTTTTGGTCTTTAACATTAACTGGCATAGCTTTGAGAGAGTTGAAACACTTTGCAGATATGGATCTTGCCTAAGATTAAGTTCAAAATGCTCCAATTCATATTTCATATGTAATTAAATAATTTAGGAGAAAATATGCAACTGATTTTTTTGCCTTTAACATTAACTAACATATAGCTCTAAGAAAGTTGAAACACTTTGCAAACATGGGTCTTGCATAATATCAAGTTTAATGTCATCAATCTTGAATAATTAAATTCATATTTAGGATCAAAAGATGAGTTAGGGAAAAAATGAAAAAAAAAATTCAAAATTTGGGTCTAGATGAGCTAAGAAAAAAAAGAAAAATAAAAGAAAAATAATTTCAAATTTTGAGCTAAGGAAAAAAAGAAAAGAAAATAAACATGGATCTCGTATAATATCAAGTTCAATGTCATCAATCTTGAATAATTAAATCCATCTTTAATATCAAAAGATGAGTTAAGGAAATAAAGAAAAATAATTTCAAATTTTGAGCTAAGCATAAAAGAAAAAAAAAAACAGTTTCAAATTTTGAACTTAAAAGATATTGAACTTAAGCATTCAAATTTTAAATTAAATTTCTTCCTATTATTTCAAATCAAACTGTTTTTATTTATTTAGAGGTGACAAAATTATATTTTCTGAGTTATATATATATAAAATAAAAAAATTAAGCCCTCCATCACCCGTCTTTCTCCGCCTCTGATTACCAACGAATGTATTTGTATAGATCTTATTTATACTACTAGAAGTCTGCGAAGAGTATTAAAAGCTGACTAAGTAAGTCATAATAGCAAATTAAAAGACTAATTAACTAATAACCAGTTTAGTTATTAGTTTCTACAATCGTAAAACAGTAAAAATAACTTTTACAATAAATAATGCAAACATCAGGCTTCAGCCTTCACTTCACTTCATTACTGATTTCCAATCTAATAAAGTAAGATTCAGGTAGCCTCGATGCTTTAAGGGTGCAGCTGAGCATCACTGTGATACTTTTGGCATGCTATGCTTCTTAAACGTGAAAACCGTTGTTTGTTTTGAGACAATGATTGATTGAAATGGCTTCCATGACAGTCCACCACTCCAAAGTTGATGATTGAAGTCATCGACGGGCACGCTCGCTTTGCAGCATGATTGAAGGCGTACAATAATTGATCGGGAATGCTTCCACCACAATTCCGTCCTTCCGACAAGCACGAACCACTTTGTTTTCCCAATGTCATTCAATAATTAATCAAAAATGCTTCCATCACTCCATATAGGAACGACCAACGGTTAACTTTTTTGTTGTCCGGTTAACAACTATTGTTTTTATAGGAACAAGTCGTAACTATTAAAATATTAAGAAAAGGAAAGTGTGAAAAAATGATAAAATTAAATTTAAAAGAAAAATAAATTATAATAAAATACTGGAAACTATTAAAATATGCATAACAAAATGTGGAGTAGGCTTTTTATTATGAAAAAGTAAATATATCATTACGCTTTAGAAAATTTCAGCAAAAAGACTCTAAAGATGCATGAACTTCCCAGCAGGTGACTAAACATACGGCTAGCTCATAGAAGCATGTAGGTCTTGTTGAATAGTTTATAATAATTGAGAGTCTCACATTAGTAGGTAATTATTCAATATATGACTGTTTACATTAAAATATAATTCTTTAAATAAATAGAAGTGCTTTCAAGAAACATAATTATTAAAAATTATTCAGTTTATTAAAATTTAACAAGACACATCTGTTGAAAGACAACAGACACATTTATTAAAATAATAAAAGACACAACTTTTTAATGTTCATAAAAGGAACGTACTTCCAAGACAAATTTCATCCTTCAAAAAGCATTCCGTGATAGGCTTGTTGCATCTTAAAGAGTCCTTGTCTGAAAATCTCCATAGTAAGCAACAACTTTTTAAAAAAAGTGCGTTACAGCACAACTCAAGCCTACTTTCTCCTCTTTTCTTATACTATTTTTCTAACAATTTTAAAGAATTGTTCTCAATTGAGTTTAATCCAAATTCAAGATTTCAAATCATGACTAAAAGATTCATCAAACTTGACCGATTTGATGGAACCAGTTTCATTTGCTGGAAGGATAAGATGGTATTTTTGCTCATAGATTTGAAAGTTTATTATGTTCTGAATCCGAGTTTTATTGCAATTCCAGAACCAACTAATGAAAATTCTGATGCACAAAAGGTAGAGAGGAAAAAATATAAAGAAGATGAATTGATAAGTTGTGGACATTTCCTAAATATTTTGATAGATCGTCTATATAATCTTTACTTCAATCTGAAGACTTTAAAGGAAATTTGGGTAACCTTGGAGACTACCTATAAGAATGAAAAGCAAGGTACTGACATATTTTTATACTTTAAATAATTTGAGTTTAATATAAGTAACAATTTGCCTATCATGGATCCAATACATGACCTATAAGTTTTAGTTTTAAAACTAAAAGATCCTAAGGTTAAGGTTTCTAATGTACTACAAATAGATGCAATTCTTTCCAAACTGCCTCAATCTTGGAATAATTATAGAAAGAAGGTTCTGTATTTTGTTGATTCTCTATTAGTAGAACAATTCATGACTTAGATACAAATGGAATGTGAAGCATGTATACGTGATGCACTATTTTAGTCCTCTGATTCTAATGTGAATTTTGTGAGTAAGAATTTCAATAATTTTGAAAAGAATTAGAATGCTAACAATTTTACGAAATTCAAATCATTTGCATTCAAAGCTACAAGACAAGCTTTTAAGAAAAAAGATACAAAAAATATAAATTGTTTCCATTATGGAAAGAAAGGCCATATGATTAGTGAGTGTAAATAAAGGAAAGTAAGAAAGAATTTTGGTTCTAAAAATCTTGAAAAAGCAAACGTAGTAGAAGAGGATATCAAGGATTTGGTTACCATAGTTTCTACAATGAATATTGGAATGGTAACATAATTGAATATTACTATTAGTTCTAATAAAAGTAAAAATTAGTGGTTGGATTTTGGCGTTATAATTCATGTATGCAATGACAGAAATTTGTTCAAGACTTACAATGAAGTTAATAAACTAGAGGATATTTTGATGGGAAATCATGTTCCTTTCAAAGTTGAAAGAAAAAGAACTATCGAGTTGAATTTCACTTCTAGATAAAAGCTGACATTACTCAATGTTATTCCATATTCTTGATAATCGGAGGAATTTAGTTTCTACTAGTTTACTTGGAAAGAAAGGATTTAAAATTTTAATAGAATTTAACAATGTAATAGTTTTTAAGAGTGGCCTATTTGCAGGAAAAAGATACTTTTGTGATGGCATGTACAAGTTCAGTGTTAATTATATAATATGGTTTCTGCTTATACTATTAAGTTTAATTCTTTATTGTGGCATGCTACACTAGGGCATTTCAATTTTGATTCCATGAGATTTATATCTAAAAGTGGTTATATTGCATGTAAATCTGAGCACTTAGAAAAATATGAAATATGCATACAAGCAAAAATGACAAAGAAACCTTTTCATAGTGTAAAAAGAAGTTCACAATTATTAGATATTGTGCATTTTGATATATATGAATTAAATGGAAAATTAACTAAAGAAGGAAAGAGATATTTTATAACTTTCATAGATGAATATTCTAGGTTCACTTATGTCTATTTAATTAAAATAAAAGATGAAGCTTTTTAGAAATTTAAAGAATATAAATCTGTTGTGGAAAATAAAAGAGGTAGAAAAATCAAAATTCTAACAAGTGATAGAAGAGGAGAAATTTTCCTTACAAAATTTGATAATTTTTGTGAAGAACATCATTTAATACATAAAAAAAGTACTCTTTATTCACCACAACAAAATGGATTGGCTGAAAGAAAAAATAGAATTTTGGTTTACATGACAAATTCTATGCTGTTGAATGCACATCTATTGCATAATTTATAGAGTGAAGCTTTATTAACAACATATCATACTGTCACGACCCCATTTCTCGGGCCATGACCAGCGCAAGGACAAATGAGCATAGCTCACTAAGCCCAAGCAAGCCTATTTTCACTTACTTTATTCCATACATGCTCGTGTGAGGCATCCACACGTAATGCGCCCAGTGTGCATATAATGCCAATTAACCATGGCACATCCAATTATACAGACACACACACACACCTTTTCCCGGGTGTGAACACAGCCAAATTCACAATGGCATTATCAATATTAATATACATGCACTATATCAGTCATGTATTTAGCAACTCACATTGCTTACACATATACACATAATTAGATTGTATTCACAATACAATAAACACCCACGACTTCCAGCGGAGACATTTACAATAAAAACGGGCAGCTATTGAATGCCGGACACCTACCAGGAGATGAACTACAGTGATCCCGCGATCTAGGAATCTACAATCTCTCGATCTGAAAACATGAATTTTTGAAAACGGTGAGTACAAAACTCAGTGAGTGCATATTAGAAGGGAACAAGCAATATTAGCCAGGACATTTGATAACCATGATGCACTGGTTAAAAACGAGACAGTTTTTGATCTAACTAATATTTAAACCCTTTCCACTTACCCTGGGATTTATTCTAGCTAGATAGCAAAATCAACAATTGTCTCTGCAGCGAAATTTCTTCTGCAGCAAATCGAAATCAAACCCTTCGCTGCACGAGGGTTTCGCTTAATCGTACGAGGGTTTCGTACTAACCCTTTTTACACAATTTAAAACAATTCACAGACCATACAATCACACATATATTCACAAATACATAAGCAACCGTATACACTGCTAATATTCACTATCCTTAGTGGAAAAACATTTATTAGGGAACTTGGCAAGCAGTATCACTCAGCTTTGCCGCCAAGTACCTGGGCGAGCATCACTTGGTAAGGGGTATCACTCAGCATCCCTTTCCAAGCTCATGGGCAGAAATCAATTGGTAAGGGGTATCACTCAGCATCCCTTCCAATTGCATGGGCAGAAATCAATTGGTAAGGGGTATCACTCAGCATCCCTTCCAAAATTTCGGGCGAGAATTTCTCGGTGAGGGGTATCACTCGGCATCCCTCTTTACACACCATTACAGACATGTGCATTACCCATTCCACACGTGCATGGTGGTAATAATTTCACAACACTTCTTAACAATACATATAAACATCATAACAACGTACATATTTAGCACAATTAAATTTCACCTCAATAAAATAATATTTCATGCCTTCATGCATAACACATAATTTTATGCCTTCATGCATAACACATAATTTTATGCCTTCATGCATATCACATAATTTTATCACATAAAATCGTTTTTATCAAGGGCTTGTTCCCGGCACGTATTTTAAAAAAACTTTGAATAAATCATTTGATCATCTATTTCAATACAATGTGCATTCCCCAAATAATTTGAAATGCAAATTCACTCACCGTCTTACAAATCCAGATTCCGGACGCTCTCGGATTAAAAATCCTTAATCACGATTCCTCTGCCTTTCTCGGACTTCTCACCACCTTAACACAGAATAAAATTAAGAAATTTACTATATTGCCCCCAAACTAATATAAACTAATTTAAATTGCTAACGCATGATACGCAAAAGCAAAATCGCATCCGATTATCGCTTTAACGCGATATTGCCTAATTTCGACCGATTACCCGATTAATCGGCTATTATGTCCAATTTGATTCCAAATTGATCCATTCTTTTTCTAGTACCTTAATTCACCACAAACCATTTAATTAATACCAATTTCAGCATCCAACCTTTTCCATTTCTTTATGGAAAAATTCGGCCAATGCAGTGCATTAGCACTGAAAATTTTTCTACTACATTTTTCACTTGAATTTGTCATTTTCTAATTTCTTTCATTTCAAATGAAATCATTTCAATTGAAATGAACCAATTTTCCTCATGCACTCTCCACCCTAGGTTCGGCCTAATGAAGAATAACCATGACAATCAATTTCCTTCTTCCATTTTTTTCCATAATCATGCTTAACTACCTCTAAACACTAACATAGTCTAAATTCAATCCAATCCAACCTCAAATCCATATTCATACCCATTTTTCAAAATCCATTCCATCATGATATCTCAATATTTATCCATAGAAATCAAGAACAAAAGCATAGGTAAGCTAGGGTTAGAGTAAATCTAAAGAAAAGTTACCTTTATTTTGCTTGAATCTTGGAAAACACTTGAAATCTATGGATTTTTGGCTAGGTTTTATGTTTTTCTCCTTTGTTCTTCTTTTTTTTCTTTCAATTCTGGTGGGTGCCGAATATAGAGAGAGAAATGAGGGTTAAAGGCTGATTTTTATAGCCTTTATAATAAAATAACCAAGGTTGCCACGTGTCATCACGCCATTGGCCCATTTTCTTTACTTTTTGACTTTTTCTTCCATTTATTCTCCACCACTTGATCAATCAAGTCAAAGTCTGATCCAAGGATGATCATGGCTGGAAAAATTATCCTAGTAGTGGAAAATTACGGTTTTGCCCCCCGAAATGGTAAAATTACAATTTTGCCCCTACATTTCGAAATGTACCGAAATTCCATTATTTTCATTGTCCAACCTCAAATAATACTAATATTAATCCATATTAACCAAATGGGGCAAAATCCTTCCAAAAAATTCCCGTTTAATCCTCTGGTGGCAAAATTACCATTTTGCCCTTGTGCTCTAAAAACACCGAGAATCACCATTTTTACACTGCTAAACATCATTTTATGATCCCATAATCATAACTGTATGTCATATAATTATTTTTAGTCCAATGTGATCAAATCTTGGTTAAAATCTCCATAAATCAACAAATGAGAAAATGACCGTTTTGTCCATAATCGGTCAATTTTCCTGATTGACTCCAAATTGGACCTTGAACTCCGAATCACTATTCTGAGCTATTCTGGGGGTTTCAGAATTTTAAAATTCCTCTTAGAATTTCTATTTAAACTAGTTCAAGGCTCGATTTAACTTAGTTGTACTACTCGGTACAATACTGTCTTTTAATCGAGCTTGACAGGGTCTCGCACATACACTGAATAAAATTCCTTCCAAGAGTATTAAGGTTTCACCTTATGAATTTTGGAATGGAAGAAAACCAAACTTGGAATATCTAAAGTGTAGGGTACTTGGCTTTCTATAAAGTGCCTGAACCATAGAAAACAAAGCTTGGACCTAGAGTAATGAAAGGCTTTTTTGTTGGTTATGCCCAACATTCTAAAGCATATGAAATTTTAGATTTACAATCAAATATTATTGTAGAGTCTATATATGTTGAGTTTATTGAAAATAAATTTCAATATAACTCTAATAATAAATTTGATTATGAACAAAATGTCTTAATTCCAAGTTGTGACCAAAGTGATATGACTTCTCATAGTACATCCAATAAAAGGAAAAAGAATGATACTCAAGTTGAGCCTAAAAGAAGTAAAAGAGCTAGAAAAATAAAGCACTTAGATCCATATTTTATTGACTTGCAAGCATTATAATTCCTCGTGGAATGACGTAGAGACAAAGTGTATAAAAAGATACTATTTTATTAAATGTTGAAGATGATCCAAAAAAATTCAAAAAAGCTATGTCTTCAAGGGATGTAACGTTTTGGAAATAAGTAATAAATGTTAAAATGGATTCAATCTTGTCAAATAGAACATGGGTTTTGATTGATCTTCCTCTTGGATCAAAATCCATAGGCTGTAAATGAGTATTTAGAAAGAAATATAACATAAATGGTTCAGTACAAACCATAAATGCTACTGATAATGGAAAAAAAGAGTGCGCGAATTCAACTTTATTACATTTTTGCTTTGTTTAGACACTATATAATATGTTTTGCTACTAATAGTATTATCAACATTATATAAACACTACTATTGAAATACATAGCAAAAACACTATATAAGCACTACTACCGATATTATTATCAACATAAATCCTATTGCCAACCTCACCAACCATCACAAAAAAAAAAAAATCTTAGACCAACCATCTAACATAAGGTATTATCCAACCAAAACTATTATTCTAAATCTAACAAGAAAGTGATAGTTCTCTCTCTTGTCTTGTCTTTTTCTTTCCCTTTTTTTCCTAAACTTGCATCTCTTTGTACTCTCTCTATCTCCCTAATGCTAGTATTTCTACAATAACTGAGCCTTACTAGAACTCTTTAAGCAAGCTTCAATTGTTTCCTCCAATTGCCTAAACTCTATAAACCTTCCACATTGTAACAAAACCAAGCCCTAGACATCTGAGCTTATGAAACACACTCAAGCTGAAAACCCTTAATTTAAAAAAAATATATTACACTTGTACAAGTATTTAAAAAATCCCTAATTTACTCAAGCTAAAAAGCTCGAATTTATAGAAAAAATGAATGCTTAACATTGTAATATTTTCTAGAAAATACTTAAGCAGAAAAAGAAGCGACGGATTTGGTGCAGGTGACTTGTTAGCCTTCCTTTAGGCAGTGAGAAGAAGAAGAAGAAAAAGAAGGCAAGATATGATTGAAATGTGTGGGTGAGTAGGAAGAAGAAAAAAAAGCGCACAAAATGAAAAGGAGTGTCGGGGTTAAGATGGAGAAAAAATTTTTTTACTTTCCCTTTGTTGAAGGAAAGTAACTTTTCCTCGATGAGCTAAGGGAATGCTAAAGGAATGACATTCCCTTAGCTCCTTGTAATAAGCTTCTCTTGCAAACACATTATTCTCTACTTCCTCTCAACTAAACGGTGTAAAATGATTGCAGTCATAAAAATTGTAAGAAATGTGCTTCACTTCCCTTGACCCAAAACGCACCCCGAAGATAATGACTAGCTCATGGATGCATGTAGGCTTTTCTTTATTGAGTAAAGTCATATATTTTCTCACCCATACCTAAATCACCGAAAATAAAGAATAGAAATTGATTTTTTTTTTTGAATTTAGTGAATAGTTATGATTTGTTTGGATTATATTTTTTGTTATTTATTTTTTGCCTTTTCTTTTTTATTGATTTTTTTGTAAAAGCTAAAAATAAAGGTATCAACTAAAAAAACCCTAAAATTATAGTAATTTTAGTTCATATGTTTTTATCAAATTCTCAATATTTACATATTTATTTGAATTTATTTTTCAATTATATCATGTGCTCACTTTTAGTAACTTGAAAATTGAAATCATGATAATTTATTTGGTAAAATTAAGCACCTGGGTGGATTTGTGGTGTCAATAGCTAGAATACTAATTAGTTCCTCGGCTTGGTGAGTCTCCAAGTTATATTCTGGTGTCATATCTAGAATTGTTTGGATTGATAGTTATTTTCTTAGTGAATCTTTTTTAGCGTAGACGTAAGTAATCAAAAATACTAAACCACATAATTTCTTTTGACAAATGATACTTACCCTTTCACTCTTACCTTTTGTCTTTTGTTTTTTCCTTTTCTTCCTTCTCTTCCTTTAGCATTGCTCCATGGGGATTGGACTTTCCTAGGCTTTTCTATATGTAGTCACATGGAGGTTAAATTTAAAGCTTTTGAGATCAGATAGGACCTCTGGAGGTTAGATTTGACATTGATTAGGTTATCAATGAACTCCAAAGAAAGATTTGGCCTCGTAAGTTTTGAACCAACCTCTCGAAACTAGGTTCAACTTGTGAAGATTGATGTTGCTTTGTTGATGATAGCTGCAGATCCGACATCTTACGCTTTCAAAAAAAAAAAAAGAAAATTCAAATAATAGATTAAAAGATCTTGAAAATAAGGAAAAAGAATAGTACTTACAATCTCCCAGTTAGCAATTATTAATTTCTTATTTCCTTTTCACTAAATATTTTCTACCATAGTAGTTGACTCAAATTATTTATGTTCCATTGTCCAATTTGTAATTCTCCCGAGATTTGATTCCCCCTTCTCCTTCGATATCGTGCGGACCATACTGGTCCTTAATTTTAAAAATGGACAAAAGAAGTGATGTGATCGATGGATGGACAGGGGCAGAGCCGCATCATGCAGAGTGGGGTCCCCTCTCTTAGCTATAAAAGCCTAATTTTATAATTGCATGTCATGATAAAAGTTTTGTAATTTCTTATATTTATCTCATTAAAATTAAATAAAATTCTTAAAGAGAGCTGGTCAAGTATGTGCATTTTTCATTCTTTTTATTATAACAATAACTATATATGTTCCTTTCAAAATATTTTTAAAATTTTTCTATACCTGTATTATGTATATAATTATACACACATTAATAAGCACATTTGATTAAAATGAGAAATACGGCATAGTATTAATTATAATTATTCTATATAAAAGTAAAATCAATTATTTTATTATTTATATAAAGATTAAGTTGTAATTTTTAGTTATTCAAAAAGATTTGTTTACTTTCGTACTTTTATACATTTTTTTTTACATTTTACTATGAAAAGTAAAAGGTAAATCACATAAATAATATTCAAATGATATATAAAATAATTAATTTAAAAATTTCATAAAAAACTATATTATAGGCATGATTGCAGAGAATAATATCTAATTTTTTTATTAGAATATTTGGCTAATATGTCAAATATTTTTGAATATCTAGAAAAGATTTTAGATTAAATGCAAAAATTTCTTTAAAAATATAATGTATAAAAATATGTGTTTATATAATTTGAATTAGTATATGATAGGGCTAACTTTTACTCCTTAGTGGGTTATAAAGAATTTAATCCTTTTCTTAACAAGGAAGAAGAATTTTGTTAAAATTAATATAAAGTGATCAAAATTTAAGACAACTCAAATCTTAATGACGTTAATAGTTCTTCCCATTCAATTCTCACATGCGCATCAGTGCATGTGCTGATGTACTCTTGGTTGGTGCAGGGATTTCGTAGGCCTTTGGTTGTTGGGCTGGCAGCCTTAAATATAACACTCCATGTTTAGAACTCTATGGTAAACTCGCAGTGCTTGGGCTGTCATCATTGTTGAGCTTGTTCAGCTACTTTGTTTTTCTTTTATGCTTCAACATCAGGTGTTTTTAAGAAATTTGACATTACAATTTTCTTTGAAAAATCTCATCATTGGTGGTTTTCATTTAGTTGGACAATTAATATTGTAAATGCATGTGATGCAACATAAAATAAAACTAACGAGTAAGCAATTTTGTTAAAAACATTATTCATTTCTTTTTTATTGCTTTCACTAACATCTTTTTTAATGTTTATTTTCATTTTTAAAATTTTATGATTATATGAAATTAATTCATATATTGAAATAAAAGAGCTCTCCCAACACTTTGATGAAACCAACTATATATATATATATATATTATTCCTCAAGTTATGAAGATTTTTTAAAAATGTCACTACAAATCTTAAAAAGATTCTATAATAAGGTACTTTTTTAAATAATCTTTTTTATTAAAAACTTTATTTAACTAGATTATTATGTAAATTATTAAGCAATTATTACTTATTTGAATTAAACATAATAAATAAATAAATAAATAAATAAATAAGCAAAAACAAAATGGACAAGGGATTACAGTATTTGCAATTTTGCATTTTTCTGTATTTTTTACAATTATATTTAACTTGTAACTATATCATAATTTCAATGCAAAGACATTATAAAATAATTAAAAATAGTTTATATAATACTTAATTCTTGTAAAGGAGTTAAAACCATAAAGTTTGATTTCAGATGAGAAGGGTACACAACATATAATAATACTTCTTAATAGAATATCAATCTTTTTATTCAAAAAAAAAAAAAAAAAAGAGGAAACCCTTGAAACACACGTCGGCTGCCCACCCATAATCGAAAGCTGGCTCCGTCCCTGGTGGCAGTCGATATCGAAATTTGAACTGATGATATATGGGCCTTGGCTGGCTTGTAACTAGCGACATGAATTTAAGGCAAAGCTACGAAGCACCACGGTTTCCACAGTGAGACCCGGCCCAAAGCCGAAAAGGACGCCCCACTCTAAGCCTTCACCGGCGGTGGCTTTGCCTTCCAAGATTGACATTTTCCTCATCTCATCCAGAACGAAGAGCACGCTCGGACTCCACATATTTCCATATTCACTTAGCACATGCCAACTCGCTTTGAGCTTCTCCCTGTCCAAACCAAGTTTTTCTCCAACTCCTCTAAGAACAGCTGGGCCTCCAGGATGGACTATGTAAAACAATGTCTTCCAATCGCCAATGCCGAATGGGATCAACGCTTGAATCAAGCATTGCTCGATGTTGTTAGCAATGAACTTAGGCAAATCTCTAGACAGGTAATACTCCATTCCCATTTCACGTATTTTCGCTACAATTATATCAGCAGAGTCGGGGATAATTGTCTGATGCGCTGATACAATTTGAAACGAAGGGCGCTCGTTGATGGTGGTATCAGGATTAGCACCAACAATCGCAGCTGCAGCCCCATCAGAAAAAAGTGCAGAGCCCACCAGTATGTCTAAGTGGGTCTCTGACGGCGGTTGGAAACACTCAACCATGAGCTCAGAGCACACAATAAGTACTCGAGCACCAGCATTGTTCTTTGCCAAATCTTTGGAAAGGCGAAGGGCGGTCCCAGCAGCAAAGCAACCTTGTTGATAAATCATGAATTTCTGAACAGAAGGTTCTAGGCCAATGAGCCTAGCAAGTTGGTGGTCCGCACTGGGCATGTTTATCCCTGATGATGTACAAAATATAAGGTGTGTGATCTTTGATATGGGTTGTCCCCATTCTTTGATGGCTTTTAATGCTGCTTCCTTACCAAGCTTGGGTACTTCTGTGACAAGAATATCTTGACGAGCATCAAATGATGGAGCCTTGTAGATTATTAAGTTTGGGTTCTCTTTGATAATATCTTCAGTAAGATGCATGTAGCGTTTCTTTATTGAGGATCTCTCACCTATCACCAAAATCACAATCAGATAAATCAGAAGTATTGAAAATTTTGATCCAAAGAATGAAATCGCTAGCAATTCCATTCCACCTATACATATGTTTGATGAAAACTCTCTCGATACTTACATATTCGTTTGAATTTGTCTTTCAATTCTATCTTGTGCTCGCTTTTGGTAACTCTAAAGTAGAAATCAGGGTAGTCTACTTGGTAGAAGCAGTGGGGTGGATTTGCTGTGCCAATAGCTAGAATAGTGACTTGCTCCTCAGCTTGGTGAGTCTCCAAGTTTTTTTCTGAAGCCATATCTAGAGCTGTTTGCTTTGTTACTTTAGTTAATGTTTTCAAAATTGGGTTTATATAGAATTGATTTGAAAAATTATAGTCTATACATTGCAGGTAGAAGTATTAGGTTTCGAAGTTCATGGAGGTTTAGGGTTGGTGGGTTAATTAGATTCCTAGTGTTCATCGAGTGTTTGCCAAATAGCATTTTACGCATGTGTAAGTTCTATAGAGATTGCTTAGGTTAAGTTATTAATTGTAAAGTTATCATAATTGAATTCATGCATATAAACCTAATTTCAGAATCAGTCAGTCTTCCGTCTAAATGCATGAAACATAATGATTAATATCTTACTTTGAAACGTTTTGCATTTTGGAATCCTGATTTTTTTATTACAATTTGATATTTAATACTAATGGTAATCATAATTAAAATTGATTTAACTATTCTCCAGTTTGTTTTTTAATGACGAGTAATTTGCCATGATTTTGTTAATTGAAATTCCTTTTATACTTTACACTTGGTCATCATCAAAATCATTGTATCAATGCATCAAATTCATGGTATCAAAGTTTCCTTCTTTATGAAATTTGATCTCCATCTCTCCCACTTTCTCCTTCTTAACGACAGCTATAATTAGATCCAGTAAAAGATGAATAAATAAAGATTCATCTAAAATTTTAAAGATTGTTTTTTCTTTCACAAAAAAAAATACACTTAAAAAAAAAGAAAATTAAACTTGGTTGAAGGATAATTTCATATACTAAATCATGGTTAGTTATACAATTAACCCTTGTATTCTGATAAGTGATGGATTTAGTATTTATATAAGAATTTGTAAAAATTAAATCCATATACTTTTTAAATTTGACAATGTTAGTTCAAAGTGCCAAAATTTTTTTTATTATTTGTGACGGCATGATATTGTCTTGTTGATATAACATTGAATATGATAATGTGATTTTTTTATTACCAACAATGGTGGATGTAGGATTTTGTATGAGGCGTGGCAAGTAATCATACAACGTCATAGATCAGGTTAATGGGTTGATTTGAAATAAAAAATTAATCATTTTTTAAATGAAATTAAATTATAATATAAAATTTCATTAACAATTTAAATATAAAATTTCAGATTCACCAATATAAATGGACAAAGTAGAAAAAAAAATTAACATTAGATTTTCATATTAAGCATCATAAACTGTGCTCGATGTGCTTTCATACTATCAAATTCATTTATGACTAAATTTGAGTCAATGATCTTGACAATCTTTTTCTCAATGTAAAAAATAAGCGAATTGGCAAGAAAATCATCTTTCATCTTGTTATGCAATCTTGTCTTTACAATTTTCTTAATTGAAAATGAACGTTTTGTAGTTGATATAAAAAATGGAAGAGTTAAGATAAGTTGAATCAATCCATCTAGGAAAGGATATAAAATTGATTTTTTTGCCTTTAACATTAACCGACATACCTTTGAGAGAGTTGAAACACTTTGCAGATATTGATCTTGCCTAAAATTAAGTTCAAAATGCTTCAATTCATATTTCATATGCAATTAAATAATTTAGGAGAAAATATACAACTGATTTTTTTGCCTTTAACATTAATTGACATATATCTCTAAGAAAGTTGAAACACTTTGCAAACATGGGTCTTGCATAATATCAAGTTTAATGTCATCAATCTTAAATAATTAAATTCATATTTAGGATCAAAAGATGAGTTAGGGAAAAAATGAAAAAAAAATAATTTCAAAATTTGGGTCTAGATGAGCTAAGAAAAAAAAGGAAAAAAAAAAGAAAAATAATTTCAAATTTTGAGCTAAGGAAAAAAAGAAAAGAAAATAAACATGGATCTCATATAATATCAAGTTCAATGTCGTCAATCTTGAATAATTAAATCCATCTTTAAGATCAAAAGATGAGTTAAAGAAATAAAGAAAAATAATTTCAAAATTTGAGCTAAGTAAAAAAGAAAAAAAATAATTTCAAATTTTGAACTTAAAAGAGATTGAACTTAAGCATTCAAATTTTAAATTAAATTTCTTACTATTATTTCAAATCAAACTGTTTTAATTTATTTAGAGATGACAAAATTATATTTTCTGAGTTATATATATAAAATAAAAAAATTAAACCCTCCATCACCCGTCTTTCTCTGCCTCTGATTACCAACAAATGTATTTGTATAGATCTTGTTTATACTAATAGAAGTCTGCGAAGAGTATTAAAAGCTGACTAAGTAAGTCATAACAGTAAATTAAAAGACTAATTAACTAATAACCAGTTTAGTTATTAGTTTCTACAATCGTAAAACAGTAAAAATAACTTTTACAATAAATAATGCAAACATCAGGCTTCAGCCTTCACTTCACTTCATTATTGATTTCCAATCTAATAAAGTAAGATTCAAACAGCCTTGGTGCTTTAAGGGTGCAGTTGAGCATCACTGTGATACTTTTGGCATGCTATGCTTCTTAAACGTGAAAACCGTTGTTTGTTTTGGGACAATGATTGATTGAAATGGCTTCCATGACAATCCACCACTCCAAAGTCGATGATTGAAGTCACCGACGGGCACACTCGCTTTGCAGCATGATTGAAGGCGTACAATAATTGGTCGGAAATGCTTCCACCACAATTCCGTCCTTTCGACAAGCACTGACCACTTTGTTTTCCCAATGTCATTCAATAATTAATCAAAAATGCTTCCATCACTCCATATAGGAACGACCAACGGTTAACTTTTTTTTTGTCCGGTTAACAACTATTCTTTTTATAGGAACAAGTCGTAACTATTAAAATATTAAGAAAAAGAAAGTGTGAAAAAATGATAAAATTAAATTTAAAAGAAAAATAAATTATACTAAAATATTGGAAACTATTAAAATATGCATAACAGAACGTGGAGTAGGCTTTTTATTATGAAAATGTAAATATATTATTAAGCTTTAGAAAATCTCAGCAAAAAGACTCTAAAGATGCATGAACTTCCCATCAGGTGACCAAACATACGACTAGCTCATAGAAGCATGTAGGTCTTGTTGAATAGTTTATAATAATTGAGAGTCTCACATTAGTAGGTAATTATTCAATATATGACTGTTTACATTAAAATATAATTTTTTAAATAAATAGAAGTGTTTTCAATAAATATAATTATTAAAAATTATTTTGTTTATTAAAATTTAACAAGACACATCTGTTGAAACACAACAGACACATCTATTGAAATAATAAAAGACAACTTTTTAATGTTCATAAAAGGAACGTACTTCCAAGATGGATTTCATCTTTCAAAAAGCATTCTGCGATAGGCTTGTTGCATCTTAAAAAGTCCTTGTCTGCAAATCTCCATAGTAAGTAACAACGCTTTAAAAAAAGTGAGTTACAACACACCTCAAGCCTACTTTCTCCTTTTTTTCTTATACTATTTTTCTAACAATTTTAAAGAACTGTTCTCAATTGAGTTTAATCCAAATTTAAGATTTCAAATCATGAATAAAAAATTCATCAAACTTGACCTGTTTGATGGAACCAGTTTCATTTGTTAGAAGGATAAAATGGTGTTTTTGCTCACAAATTTGAAAGTTTATTATTTTCTGAATCCGAGTTTTATTGCAATTCCAGAATCAACTAATGAAAATTCTGATGCACAAAAGGTAGAGAGGAAAAAATATAAAGAAGATGAATTGATAAGCTATGGACATTTCCTAAATATTTTGATAGATCATCTATATAATCTTTACTTTAATATGAAGACTCTAAAGGAAATTTGGGTAACCTTGGAGACTACCTATAAGAATGAAAAGCAAGGTACTGACATATTTTTATACTTTAAATATTTTGAGTTTAATATAAGTAACAAATTGCCTATCATGGATCTAGTACATGACCTATAAGTTTTAGTTTTAAAACTAAAAAACCTTAAGGTTAAGGTTCCTAATGCACTACAAATAGATGCAATTCTTTCCAAACTGCCTCAATCTTGGAATAATTATAGAAAGAAGGCTTTGTATTTTGTTGATTCTCTATCAGTAGAACAATTCATGACTTAGATGCAAATGGAATGTGAAGCATGTATATGTGATGCACTATTTTTGTCCTCTGATTCTAATGTGAATTTTGTGAGTAAGAATTTCAATAATTTTGAAAAGAATTAGAATGCTAACAATTCTACGAAATCCAAATCATTTGCACTCAAAGCTACAAGACAAGCTTTTAAGAAAAAAGATGCAAAAAATATAATTTGTTTCCGCTATGGAAAGAAAGGTCATATGATTAGTGAGTGTAAATAAATGAAGGCAGAAAAGAATTTTGGTTCTAAAAATCTTGAAAAAGCAAACGTAGTAGAAGAGGATATCAAGGATTGGTTACTACGGTTTCTACAATGAATATTGGAATGGTAACAAAATTGAATATTATTGTTGGTTCTAATAAAAGTAAAGATTGGTGGTTGGATTCTGGTGCTATAATTCATGTATGTAATGATAGAAATTTGTTCAAGACTTACAATGAAGTTAGTAAACTAGAAGATATTTTGATGGGAAATCATGTTACTTTCAAAGTCAAAAGAAAAAGAACTATTGAGTTGAATTTCACTTCTAAATAGAAGCTGACATTACTCAATGTATTCCATGTTCTTGAAATTTGGGAGAATTTAGTTTCTACTAGTTTGGTTGGAAAGAAAGGATTTAAAATTGTAATAGAATATGACAAGGTAATAGTATTTAAGGGCGGTTGTTGTTGATTTCTTACGCAAGTGCATGTATCATTAACAAGTAATATAGTAATGAAGTAGAGTATCGTTCTCTTAGAGAATTGTTTAATTTTTACTATTAACTACTAAAATTATAACACCTTAATTTTATCCAAACAATTAAAATAAAAAAAAATCAAAACTAATAAACTAAAACCAAAATTAAATAATAAATAAAACTCACTTAATTACCAGACCTAAGATTATAATATCCCTCAATACTTCATCTGATTATTGTCTCTCTCTCTTAACTCAATTTAATATATTAAGTTGCTAACTTATAGTCCTAAATTATTTACAAGTCTCTATCGAGTTTCTTATAAAAATACCTTTCTCAAGTAATTTACTATATGTCTATACAAATTAAATTGAAGAAAGATTCATTAAGTTTGTGCTTTAATCTTGGCTATGTATGGCTTATAAGTGTATGTCTACCCTATACACAAATCAAACCACTTAATCAGTTAAGTACATTCGATCATATACTATTCTATTTAAGGTCTACCTAAATCTCCTTCGTCAAGGTTTAACCTAGGTTTTCAATTCAATTTAATTGGTGATCAGTCAACTAGAAACTTTAAGAACAGAATAAAATAAACAACTTAAATATATCAAACATAAGTAAAAGAGAGATAAATAATTCAGACTACATATTGAGTTCAATCATAATCTTAGATTAACAATTTAGTTCCCCATCAAGTCACACATCATCATTGAATAAAGTTTAAACAATAAAAACAAACTAAGAAAATAAAAGAATAATCAAAAAGATAAAACTTAAGAATTATAATCTTGATCTTCCAAGTTTTCTTGAATCTTTCAAAATCTTTTCCTCTTTAATGACTTTGCGGCTTGACTCTTAGATTTCAATCTGGTGTTTTCGTTCTCTTCTCCTCCAAAAGGTTATTTTTATAGGGCTTTGAAGTTAGGCCAAGTTGGGTGAAAAAAAAAGTCAATTTCAGCTGGAATTTCCTCATCAGACTATGTGGGTCGCAGCCTTGTCCAATTGATTAACATAAATCGTAATTGCTTTAGGACTACTGCAGTATGTCAACTTCAATAAGATTTTTGACCATTTTAGAACTAGGCAAAGTTAAACATAAAAGTTGTAGCTCTTTCTCTTATCTTTTCAATGGTTAAAGAATTGCTTCATTTGGAGCTCTGTGGAGAAAGTTATGGCCAAAATACCGAAAGATATGAGAATTCTGATGCACAAAAGGCAGAGAGGAAGAAATATAAAGAAGATGAATTGATAAACTATGGACATATCTTACATATTTTGACAAATCGTCTATATAATCTTTACTTCAATCTGAAGACTCTAAAGGAATTTTGGGTAACCTTAGAGACTACCTATAAGAATGAAAAACAAGGTAATGACATATTTTTATACTTTAAATATTTTGAGTTTAATATAAGTGATGATTTGCCTATCATGGATCAAGTACATGACCTATAAGTTTTTGTTTTAAAACTAAAAGACCTTGAGGTTAAGGTTCCTAGTGCACTTCAAATAGGTGCAATTCTTTTCAAGCTGCCTCAATCTTGGAATAATTATTGAAAGAAGGTTTTGTATTTTGTTGATTCTTTATCAGTAAAACAATTAATGAATTAGATGCAAATAGAATGTGAAGCATGTATGCATGATGCACTATTTCAATCCTTTGATTCTAATGTGAATTTTGAGAGTCAAAATTTCAATAATTTTGAAAAGAATCAAAATGCTAACAATTTTACGAAATCCAAATCATTTTCACTCAAAGCTATAAGACAAGCTTTTAAGAAAAAAGATACAAAAAATATAAATTGTTTCCATTATAGAAAGAAAGGCCATATGATTAGTGAGTGTAAATAAAGGAAGGTAAGAAAGAATTTTGGTTCTAAAAATCTTGAAAAAGCAAATGTAATAGAAGAGGATATCAAGGATTTGGTTACCATAGTTTCTACAATGAATATTAGAATGGTAACATAATTGCATATTACTATTAGTTCTAATAAAAGTAAAGATTGGTGGTTGGATTCTGGCATTATAATTCATGTATGCAATGACAAAAATTTGTTCAAGACTTACAATGAAGTTAATAAACTAGAGGATATTTTGATGGGAAATCATGTTCCTTTCAAAGTTGAAAGAAAAAGAACTATCGAGTTGAATTTCATTTTTGGATAGAAGCTGACATTACTCAATGTTATTCCATATTCTTGATATTCAGAAGAATTTAGTTTCTACTAGTTTACTTGGAAAGAAAGGATTTAAAATTTTAATAGAATCTAACAATGTAATAGTATTTAAGAGTGGCCTATTTGCAGGAAAAAGATACTTTTGTGATGGCATGTACAAGGTCAGTGTTAATTATATAATATGGTTTCTGCTTATACTGTTAAGTTTAATTCTTTATTGTGGCATGCTAGACTAGGGCATTTCAATTTTGATTCCATGAGATTTATATCTAAAAGTGGTTGTATTGCATGTAAATCTGAGCACTTAGAAAAATATGAAATATGCATACAAGCAAAAATGACAAAGAAAACTTTTCATAGTGTAAAATGAAATTCACAATTATTAGATATTGTGCATTTTGATATATATGAATTAAATGGAAAATTAACTAAAGGAGGAAAGAGATATTGTAACGACCACTCCCTGGTCACTACCGGTGTCTAAGACCTTCGGGAGATCCCATCAAGTCCCGAACAAGCCTTTACGAAATTCTCAAGACATTTATTAAATATGCTAACACGTAAATAAATGATTAATAATAATAATAATTGCATTATCGACTTTCCATTTCCAATAATAGCAAGTAAATTTAAAATACAAAGTTTTTAACAATACATATTTATGAATTTACAATACCGATAGTATGTAGAAATTTCATGTGGCTAAACTCTAGACAGCGGAGTGACTCGGAATGGGGCTAAGAGATGCCTTTACCTATCCGCAGGAAACTGAGCACGCCGATGATTACGCGCTAGGTCAATCCCTGTCTGCAAAAGGGGAAATAAGAAGGGTGTGAGTCTCACAGACTTAGTGATTATCGGCTCAGCGAGTAAGGCGTAGATGGTAAACAAGCAAGCAGCAGATCAGTTGAATATAAAAATGTAGGATTATAAAAATAATTTGTTTCAAATGGGGGTTTGTGCCTTATATAAAAATCGAGAATTTCTTATGCATTGTAATCACTTCAAGTGATAAATCATCCAAGGTGGATAAAATTGTTCACTGCAAAACAAACCAATAACTTTATTCAAGTCAATCATTTGAGATATTGATTTAAAACCATTTTACATAAAAGATTTCCGTGGTCGAAATCAATTGGCATTTTACTCAAATCAAGTCAATAAATTCATACAAGTTCCCATGAAATCTAATGTTAATCAGACTTATACAAAAATCACAAATCGCCTAGTACTCGAGGGGTTAAAATTCATTTCATCTTAAAAATAGGAAAGCTGCGAAAAACCGTTTAATTCCATTTTCACCATGCAAAGAAATATAATTCATAACTTTAAAACTCATTTCACCCATATAAAACAATTACATTTCATCAAAAATAATCAACAAGGCTTATGACTTTCTTAAAAACTTAGCTCGTGCCAAAACCTGTACTCGCTGACACCTTGCACAGGGGTATCCAATCAAGTCTGCCAAGGCTGTTAAAACAACATATACACATAAAATATATTTTTATGTTTAAAAACATAGTCGTTCCTTGGTGTTGACTGAGTTTCACCTTCACGTGGTGGTTCGGTGTGAAGTGAACTCAAACCTCACCTCAGGAGATACCTTCGCATCTCTCGTACCGAGGTAAGATATAACCGGGTTTACCGTGCCCCTCTAATAGGCTAGTCCACGGAACTCGACACTACAGTGACTAATCAATTAACCCACCATATCAATAAAAATTTCAGTAGCATGGCATGATTAATATTATTTACCCAGTCTGTCAAAACAACACAAAACAACCCATATATTCCATAAATTCACAATTTCAACCATCCATGTTATCACATTGTCATAAGCCATCAATTCAAACCATATATATATATATATATAACACAAATATATATTCTTCGCTTACTCTTGAATCTCTTGGTTAAATAAAATCACTTTTAGAAGAATCCAAATTTGATTTTCAAGGGAATATTTTAAATCCTTCTCAAAATATTGATCCCCGTATCACGTTAAAACTCTGTTTTCATAAAATGTTCATTATAAATATTTGCATGATATTTTTATATCAAAGTAGCATGGTGAATATATAATAAATTTAATGAATACACACGACACAAACAATGAGGCACATTTTTCTTTGATGTAAATCGTTTCGAAGAGCTTGTTTCCCAATTTAAAACACTTTACGTATAATTTATATATGTATATTCAAAACAATTTCTAAAAATAATTTACATTCACAATTTTTTAAAATTTCTATCAGCTCATACTATCCATAAATTTTACCCTTTACGTAAAATATACGTACATGTATATATATACGAAATTTTTAAAATTGACACCCTCTGCTCACCTCGAAATAGCGAGATATTACATCGCTAGTTTCTACTTGCCGATCTCTCGTCAATTCCTCTGGTATGCCACTATAGTGCACTATATTCACTTAAGCACTTCCAAATTTCCACATTTATTTTCTCTTTTGGGCTTTTCTTTTCCTTCTTGCCATTGGGCCTTTTCTATTTCTTCCTATTGGGTCATGCCCATTTATTTCCTATTGGACCATGCCCATATTCTATTTTTTTTTTCTCTTCTTCCTCCACCGGTGGCAGCTCCTTCCTCTTATCTTTTCACTCACAACATGTGAGACCCTGTCAAGCTCGATTAAAAGACGGTATTGTACCGAGTGGTACAACCAAGTTAAATCAAGCCTTGACCTAGTTTAAATAGAAATTCTAAGAGGAATTTGAAAGTTTTGAAACTCACAGAATGACTTAGAATAGTGATTTAGAGTTCAAGGTTCAGTTTAGAGTCAATTGAGAAAATTGACCGGTTAGGGACAAAACAGTCATTTTACCATTTGATGATTTAATGGAGATTTTTAGCCAAGATTTGATCACATTGGACCAAAAATAATTATATGAAATATAATTATGATTATTGAAGTATGGAATGAAGTTTAGCAGTGAAAAATTTTGATTCTCGATATTTTTGGAGCACAAGGGTAAAATAGTAATTTTACCATTGGAGGACTAAACGGGAATTTTTTTGAAAAGATTTTTGCCCCAATTGGTTAATATTGCTCAATATTAGTGTTATTTGAGGTTAGAAAGTAAAAATAATGTGATTCCGGTACATTTTGGAGTATAGGGGTAAAATCGTAATTTTACCATCCGGGGGCAAAATCATAATTTTTCACCACCAGAACATATTTTCCAGCCATTGTCATCTTTTGATCATATCTTGACTTTGACTAATCATGTGGTGGAAAAGAATTGGAAGAAAAAGTCAAAAAGTCAAAAAGTCAAAAAAATGGGCCAATGGCATTATGCCATGTGGTAAGTTGGTTTATTTTATTATTAAAACTTAAAAATCAGCCATAAAACCCATTTTCTCTCTCCAAATTCTGCACAAAACCGATTCAAAGGAAAACAAAAGGAAACAAAGGGAGAAAAGCTAAAACCTAGCCAAAAAATCAAGAGATTTCATGTGTTTTTCATTAATCAAGAAAAACAAAGGTAATATTTCTTCACTTTTGCTTATGATCTACAATACCCATGCTTTTGTTCTTGATTTTCATGGTTGAATATTGAGATATCATGA
The DNA here is from genome assembly GCA_036013995.1 of Theobroma grandiflorum. Taxonomy (NCBI): domain Eukaryota; kingdom Viridiplantae; phylum Streptophyta; class Magnoliopsida; order Malvales; family Malvaceae; genus Theobroma; species Theobroma grandiflorum. Next base: position 17,559,625 of record CP142126.1, read on the forward strand.
TGAGTTCAATTTTGAAAAATGGGTATGAAAGAGGAATTGTTGTTGGAATAATTTGATTTTAGACTATGTTGATGTTTAGAGGTAGTTAAGCATGGTTATGAACAAAAACACAAAAGAAGTATTCAATTTCTCTAGGGTTCTTTGTTGGCCGAACCTAGTGTGTTGAGAATCAATGAGGAATTGTTTTCATTTCAAATGAAATGATTTCATTTGAAATGAAATGAATTGAAAAGTGATGAATTAAGGTGAAACGGTTATGTAGAAAAAAATTTCGGTGCTAGTGCACCAAATGACTGAATTTTTCTATAAGGAAATGTGAGGGTTCTAATGCTGAATTTGGCTTTATTTGAGTAATATGTGGTGAATTATGGTATTAGAGGAGGAATGGATTAATTTGGAGGTGATTTGGACACAATCGCCAATTAATCGGGTGATCAGTCAAATTTAATTGATACTGCGATTAAGCGATAATCGGATGCATTTTTGTATTTACATATCAAGCATTAGTAATTTAAATTAGTTTATATCAATTTAGGGACAATATAGTAAATTCCTCGACTTTGTTATTTGTCAAGGTAGTGAGACGTCCGGAAAAGGCAAAGGAATTGCGCCTGAGGACTATTAGTTCGAGTGCACCCAGAATCCGGATTTCGACACTTGTGAGCGAATTGGCATTTTAAAATTTATTTGAGAATTCTAATTAAGTTGAAATGAAATGCGTGAATGATTATATCTAATTTTCATTTAAAAATGAATCCCGGGAACAAGCCTTTAGTGAAAATATTTCTGTGATATTAAATATGATTGCGATGCATCTGTGTATATTTGTATGTTGCTTACATGTATTGTTGAGAAATTGTGTGAAATTGAGTGTATTGAATCTGTGTACCCTTGTATTATGCTGATATGCATTATTAATAAATTATGGTGAAATTGATGTAATTGTGCACATGCTGGTAACGATACGTAGTGCCCACAATTTCCTAGAAATTCAGAATTGAGTAAAGTGGGGATAGCGATACGTAGCGCCCACAATTTTCTAGAAATTCAGAATTGAGCAAAGTGGGGACGGCGATACGTAGCGCCCACGACTCCTAGAAATGTAGAATTGAGCAAAGTGGGGATGGCGATGCATAACGCCCACGATTTCCTAGAAATACAGAGGTGTTCAAAGTGGGGACGGCGATACGTAGCGCCCACAATTTTTTAGAAATTCAGAGTTGAGTAAAGTGGGGACGGCGATACGTAGCGCCCACAATTTCCTAGAAATCTAGAGTTGAGCAAAGTGGGGACGGCAACACGTAGCGCCCACGATTCCTGGAAATTATCAAGCGTAAATTTTGGTGAAGTGTGAATTGCTGTCCAGGGGCTTGTAGGGACGGCAATATGTAACACCTGCAAGTGCTCAGATAAATGTCTTTGTGTGTATATATATATATATATGATTGCTCATGTCTGTGGATATATATGTGATTGTATGGTATGCGAATTGCCTTAAATTGATAAATTGAGAAAAAGTGGGCTTAACACGAAACCCTCGTACGGTTGAGTGAAACCCTCGTGCAGCGACGGGTTATGATTTCGTTTCGTTGTAGTAGAAATTTCGCAGTAGCGATAATTGTCGATTTTGCTATCTTGCTTGATAGAATGATTGGTGAGTGAAATTGTACGTGATATGTATGCATATATGAATTGTACGGATTGTGCAACCCTTATTATGTGACGGTTTGTAAACAACCGTCGATTTTCTACTTTGCTAGAATGATCAGTGTAAATTCAAGGATGTCTAATCCTTGAATGCATAATAAATTTCTGGAAATAGTGGAAAAGGGTTTAAATATTAGCTAGATCAAAAAAATTGTCTCGTTTTTAACCAGTGCTCATGGTTATCAAATGTCCTGGCTAATATTGCTTGTTCCCTTCTAATATTCACTCACTGAGTTTCGTACTCACGTTTTTATAAAAATTCATTTTTTCAGATTTAGAGGAAATTGGAGCCTAGACCAAGTCGTCTACGCATAATTACCTTCTGGTAGGTACTACGGCATCTCAATAGCTGTGCCTTTATTCAAAGTTACTCCGCTAATGGTTGAGAATCTTTGTCTATGTACATATATATATATGTTGGATTAATGATGCCTCGATGAGATGGCATTGAATGACAGTGCTTTGAGATAATGAAATTGTAAACATGTGGTATACATGTTATGTTCTGAAATATATTGAATTGTGAATTAAGAATTTTGATTCAAAAATAGTAATGCAAGATGTATAAAATGTAACTAAAACTAAATTTGCTTGGTATTAGTATTAGTAAAAATTCTAGAAACAATTCCCCGGCAACGGCGCCAAAAACTTGTCAGTTAAAATTTCACTACGCAAGTATACGTATCGAATAGACAGTATATTAGCAAGTAGAGTATCGTTCCCACGGAGAATTGATCTAAAACTTCACTAATTACTAAAATTAAAACAATTTAATTTTATCCAAATAATCCAAATTAATTAATTAATTAAAATTAATAAACTAGAAATTAAAATAATAAGAAAAATCAAAATAATAAAAACTGGAGAAAATATCAGATTAAACAAGCCTAGGATTACAATATCCCTCACACTTCATCTAAATTTTACCTCTCCTCCTTAACTTATTTCAATGGGTTGAATTGCTAACCTAGAGTCCTAAATTATTTATAAGGGTCTCCCGACTCGTCCTATAAAAATATCTATTTTAACCAAAACACTATATCCCTATGTGATTTGAAATTAAAACAGACTCATTAAGTTCAGGCTCTAATCTGGCTACATATGGCCTATAGGTATATCCCTATCCTATACGCAAATCATTTAACATGATCATATGCTATCCCAATTTTAGTCTACTCTAAACTCCCTTTCCCAAGTTTGTTTAGGTTCCTAAATCAATTTAATTGGTGACCAGGCAATTAAAAGCATTAAGAACAAATTGAAATAAACAATTCAACTCCCATTGAAAATAAGTAAGAAAAAGAGTAAAAACTTAGACTACATGTGAGTTCAATTGCAATCCTAGAAAAAGAAAATTAGCTACTCGTAATTGCAAAATCAAATAACATTGTATAAAGTTCAACCATTGAAAACAACAAGAAGAATAAAAGCTAAAGAAGAAAATAAAATAATTGCCGCTTTGATCGCCGGGTTTCCGCTTCAACTTCTAGCTTCTTGAATCTCCAAAGGTTCTCTCCGTTCTTCCCCACCCTTTAAGTTCTTCCAAAACATCCTATTTATACTACAAACTTAACCTAAATTTCTCCAAGTTGACCTAGGGTTTAATTGGGCTTAAAACATAATGAGAGGCCCAAAAAATCACTTAACAGTCTTTACAAATTTCCATTCCCGGTACAGTACGTCCAGTAACTTTGCGATGCGATTTTCTCCATCTTCTAGGCAGAACTGGGCAAAGTGATCTTCATGAAAGTTGTAGCTCTATCTCTTAGCTTTCCAATGGTCCAAGAATCGCAGCAATTGGAGTTCTGTATCTCGAGATATGGCTAAAACACTGAAGCATATGCAAGCAGACTTCTGGGTCTTTTATCACCTTACTTTCCAAAATTAAACCCAATGACTTTAGTTCCTACCAAAAATATAAAAACTAATAAATATTAACCAAATTAAAGGAAATAATATAAAATTAAATAACTTACTTAAAAATAAATTAAATATAAAAATAACTAAAAATTAAGTAAATTATAATTAAAAACTAAGGACTTAGCTAAAATTTAATAACAAAATTGGAATAAAATAACTCTATAAAATAGAATTATCACACCCCCAAACTTAAGATTTTGCTAGTCCTCGAGCAAAAGAAAAGAATCACAAAAAGAAAATGCAAACATGAAAATCCTTGAACGAGAGATAGAAATACCAAATCATGATTTCTCAATTTTTCCTCAGAAATTAACTCAAATTCTAGCTTAAGGTAACATACAACTAATCCTTAAATTCATGCATCAATTCAAGCGAAACTTTATTTTTCAAATGAACTTCCGTGTGTGTGTGAATGCTCTTTTACAAAGAATATCATGCAATTCAAATTAGTTTATGCCAAATCTAAGCATAGATTAGTACTTGGATCCCATAAGTTTGCTTTTCATCTCTCTCTCCACTAATGTAGATTAACACTTATTCAAGAATCAATAGGTCTTTATCAAGCTTGTAATGTAAGGCTAGGGTCAAGGTATGATACAGGATATATTTAGGCTCAAATTCACCCTAAGCACTTAATCAATCTAGGACACATAAAGAGCTCAAAAATATATATATATATATATATATTTTACAACACCCTCAAACTTGAAGTAAACTTTCTTTTGTTACACACATTTTATTTCTCTTTTTTTTTTTTAACCCCCAAACTTATTTTTGACAATTATAACAAGGGGTAATTTTTCCAACAACCTTCATCAAATTTTTTTTTTTTTCAAACCTTCTTCCTCAATTTATTCTTTAAGCTCAAATCATTCCTTAGAAAGATTAAAATACTTAAGAGGTGAAAGGTTGAAATTATTGGATTTAAATGGATAGGCCATGGCTAACATAATTAGGTAATTACAAAGAAAAGGTAAATTAGGCTCAAAAAGGGTGACTAAGGATAAATATAATAAGGTAGGCTCAAAAAGGCTCAAACGATCCAAAGATGGCCTAAATCACTTCCTATCCTAAGTGTTATCTAAGATTTCGCCTCGAGAGAGAATCAAACAAATTCTAGAATTCATGACTTCACTATACTTTTTCATCACATAAATTTTCTCTGAATCACATAAAAATTCTAAGTAAAATAGTATAGTGCTCAAATTATTGGAAGTCACATTCTAAAATAAAATTAACACAAGAATATCACATAAAATTAAATCATAACTATATGCTTCCCAAAAGCTAAGAATCAAAAGATAATTAACATATCATCCTAGGATTGGAACAATCATGAATAAGGTGCAACTATCTCAAAAGTTTTTTTTTTTACTCATAAATGAAACATACAAAATATAAATAAACATGCAAAACAAATTCTAAACCAAAGCTAACTAAACATAAAAAAAAATTAAATCAATAAAATTCAAAACCACTAAATTGTAAACCACTCCCCCAAACTTAAATTGCACATTGTCCTCAATGTGATAAAAGAAAATAAAGAAAAAAGACAAGAATACTCCCCTAACTCCGGAATGGAAGACTATGAATTCTCTGCATCGTCACCACGAAAATCATCCTCAGTGTCGGAATCCATAAGCAACGAAGGAAAAGTAGACATCCATCCCATTCTTTAAGATGCAGCCTAAATACTCTTGAGGGAAGAGTGAATGTGGTGAGTGAAAAAATGAAATAAAATAAAATAAAATAAAATAAAATTAATGTGAAAAAATTGAAAAGGAAAAGAGAGAAACAAAAATTTCAAGAGGAAGAAGTTGTAGAAGAAGAAAAGAAATAATAAAAAATAATAATAAGAATGATGGTGTGGTTGAAGGAAGACAAAAGTAAAAAAAAAAAAATAATAATAATAATAATAAAAAAAAATGTGTGGCTGAAGACAAGAGAAAGAAGCAAAATAAAAAATGAAAAAAATGAAATTGTGCTGCTGAAAAAAAAAAATAAATAAAAAATAAAAAATAAAAAATAAAAAATAAAAGGGTTAGGGCTGGGCCCTACTGCACTGTTTCTACAGTATTTTTATACTGTTTCTACAGTGTTACCGCACTGTGCACTGTTACGGTACTGTTACGGCACTGTTTGCGGCACTGTTTTGACACTGTTTGCGACACTGTTTCGGCACTGTTTGCTTATGGTTGTGCTGCTTGTCCAGCACATTTGAGGGCCGCGGCTCTCAAGCTTTTTTTTTTTTTTGATTTTTTTTTTGAAATTTTTTTTTTTAAAAATTTTGTTTTGAAATCAATTTCCTGCAAAAGAAACATGAAAAAGAAAAATTAGAATAAATAAAATAAAATAAAACTCATGAAATAAAATAAGGATGAAAATAAATAAATAAGGTTTAAGAACTTGGGTTGCCTCCCAAGAAGCGCTTCTTTATAGTCACTAGCTTGACTTTGGTTGAGGTCTTCATTCACCCTTTAAGGAGGTTTGAGTTTGCATGGAAAAAGTTTGAGGTGTGAAAGTAATCTCCTCCTAAGATGAGGTTGTAGTGGCTTTAACTCAAGATTTGGTGCTCGCTCAACCCAAGATGGTGGAATAGGCTGACTTTTACCCAACTTCTCAAATTGAGTTCTACTTGGACAATGCACTTTCATTGTAGCTTTCAAAACATATGCAACATTTGTAAGTTCTTCATTCTGGTCCTTGGTTGTTGCATCTTGAACCAAACAAGCTTCAAGAAACTTATTTGAATTTTCCATATCAATAGCCTCCTTAGGTAACTTATCAACTATATCTAGAAAAGGAATAGGGGGCACATATGGCTTGACTTGTGGTGGTGTAGATACTTTCTCCTCTTGCTTAATTTTTTCATCTTGAACTTCATTGCTAAAAGTATTTCCTTGATCTACTTTATCTCCATCATCTACCAAATTCTTGCCGTTTACCTCATCAAGACACTTATCATATTCTTCTTTTCTAGGATTAGGCTCAATGTCATTTGGTAAAATTTCTTGAGGCATATTGTTGATGTAATCGACAAGTTGGCCCACTTGAGTCTCAAGATTTCGAATTGATTCTGCTCGACTCTGAAGGATGGCATATTGACTCTGAATGATGGCATCATTCTTTGTCATGAATTGCATTAACATATCCTCCAAAGTTAGCTTCTTCTCAACAATAGGGGCTCTAACTTGTGATTCGAAATCATGTTGGAAAATAGGCTGTGATAAATATGTAGGACCCTGATCATTACTCCATGAAAAATTTGAGTGATTCCACCATGAGTTGTAACTGTTGGAGTACGAATTGTTTTGCTGCCCATTGAAGCTTCCATCAAATTGTATTGATTCATAATAAATTGGACAACAATCACTTGAATGCCTATCTCCACAAAGCTCACATGCCACAAAGGGATTTTGAAAACCATTAACACCCCAAGTGTCAATTTTTTGAGACAAAGCATCTACTTCAACTGCTAAAGCATTGATGGCCAATTCAAAATCACTAGCAACCCTCCTAGGCACAAATTGTTCAGATGTCCACTGATAGTTACTATAATTCATCACCTCAACCAAAAGTACCTGAAAATAAAATAATAAAAAAAATTGAATTAAAACTAAATTTGCTTGGTATTAGTATTAGTAAAAATTCTAGAAACAATTCCCCGGCAACGGCGCCAAAAACTTGTCAGTTAAAATTCCACTACGCAAGTATACGTATCGAATAGACAGTATATTAGCAAGTAGAGTATCGTTCCCACGGAGAATTGATCTAAAACTTCACTAATTACTAAAATTAAAACAATTTAATTTTATCCAAATAATCCAAATTAATTAATTAATTAAAATTAATAAACTAGAAATTAAAATAATAAGAAAAATCAAAATAATAAAAACTGGAGAAAATATCAGATTAAACAAGCCTAGGATTACAATATCCCTCACACTTCATCTAAATTTTACCTCTCCTCCTTAACTTATTTCAATGGGTTGAATTGCTAACCTAGAGTCCTAAATTATTTATAAGGGTCTCCCGACTCGTCCTATAAAAATATCTATTTTAACCAAAACACTATATCCCTATGTGATTTGAAATTAAAACAGACTCATTAAGTTCAGGCTCTAATCTGGCTACATATGGCCTATAGGTATATCCCTATCCTATACGCAAATCATTTAACATGATCATATGCTATCCCAATTTTAGTCTACTCTAAACTCCCTTTCCCAAGTTTGTTTAGGTTCCTAAATCAATTTAATTGGTGACCAGGCAATTAAAAGCATTAAGAACAAATTGAAATAAACAATTCAACTCCCATTGAAAATAAGTAAGAAAAAGAGTAAAAACTTAGACTACATGTGAGTTCAATTGCAATCCTAGAAAAAGAAAATTAGCTACTCGTAATTGCAAAATCAAATAACATTGTATAAAGTTCAACCATTGAAAACAACAAGAAGAATAAAAGCTAAAGAAGAAAATAAAATAATTGCCGCTTTGATCGCCGGGTTTCCGCTTCAACTTCTAGCTTCTTGAATCTCCAAAGGTTCTCTCCGTTCTTCCCCACCCTTTAAGTTCTTCCAAAACATCCTATTTATACTACAAACTTAACCTAAATTTCTCCAAGTTGACCTAGGGTTTAATTGGGCTTAAAACATAATGAGAGGCCCAAAAAATCACTTAACAGTCTTTACAAATTTCCATTCCCGGTACAGTACGTCCAGTAACTTTGCGATGCGATTTTCTCCATCTTCTAGGCAGAACTGGGCAAAGTGATCTTCATGAAAGTTGTAGCTCTATCTCTTAGCTTTCCAATGGTCCAAGAATCGTAGCAATTGGAGTTCTGTATCTCGAGATATGGCTAAAACACTGAAGCATATGCAAGCAGACTTCTGGGTCTTTTATCACCTTACTTTCCAAAATTAAACCCAATGACTTTAGTTCCTACCAAAAATATAAAAACTAATAAATATTAACCAAATTAAAGGAAATAATATAAAATTAAATAACTTACTTAAAAACAAATTAAATATAAAAATAACTAAAAATTAAGTAAATTATAATTAAAAACTAAGGACTTAGCTAAAATTTAATAACAAAATTGGAATAAAATAACTCTATAAAATAGAATTATCAAACCAACAACAAGTTCTTTTCTTTTCTTGCTCAAAAATTTTCAGTCAAACCTGCTCTTTCCTTTCCCTTAAAACAGTAGTAAAACCACTTTCTTTCTTCTCCTTAAAATGACTGAATTCAGCCCCCCTCAAACTCGGTTCTTCCTCCCTTCCTTTTCTTTCCTTCTTGAATAAAGTTCTTTTGTGGAGGATTTTAAGAAGCTCAGGTTTCACTTGGAGGGAAAAAGAAGTAGAAAAAGTCTTGTCAAAAAAATATTTCTCTTCCTTGCCATGAATACCAATGAAGTCAAGATAAGCATGGACTTTTTGCATGCTATGTGGCAGCCAATATGGGCTACTGGAAATCCCCAAGAAACATGAAAAAAATCAATTCTACATTCCAAAATTTTAAATATTTGAGTTTTATCCTTTAATTCTCCACCACAAATTTGTCATATTTATCCATTTCCATGATGAATAAAATCCCTTAGTCTTGACAAGTGTTGGGGGTGAAAATTTACCATTTTGCCCCCGAAATGATAAAATTACCGTTTTACCTTTATATTCCAAAAAATACCAGAATTAATATTTTTCACTTCTAAACCACAAATTATACTCCAAATGATTAATATTGATTAAACGTTTCATCAAATATCCAAATTGAATTTTTAGGTGACAAAATGATCATTTTGCCCCTGAATTTCAAAAATTTCAAATTGACCCCAAATCGGACCTCAAACTCCGAATCACTATTTTGAGTCATCCCTAGACTGTGAAATCCTCAATTTCACTCTTAAAATCCTTATTTGAACTTTTTCGAGGTTTAAATCATTTCAGTTGTACTTCTAGTTATAATACCGACTTTTAAATACTTTTTCGGGCTGTTCCAATATACAATCACTCTATTAGTCACATGTATAACATGGCAGATATTTTAGGGCTGGGCTTGACAAATCATATGTCTTTATGTAGATGATTTGTTGATCTTTGGTACAAATATGCTTGGAATTGTTGAAACCAAGAAACATTTGACTTCAGTTTTCAAAATGAAAGATCTCAATGAAATTGATACAATCTTGGGAATTAAAGTCAAAAGAGATAGAAATGTGATTTCATTGAATCTATCACATTACATAAAGAAAATTCTTCACAAATTTAGTCATTTGGAAACCAAAGAGTTTAAATTCCTTAAGATTCTAGTATAAAATTGACTTAAAATTGTGAAAGAGTTATGATACAATTAGAATATGCAAGTGTCACAAGTGGCATAATGTATGTTGCACATTGTATCAGACCGGATATAGCCTTTGTTGTCTGTAAACTTTCAAGGTTTACAAGTAAACTTAGCAATGATCATCAGAAGGTTATTACTAGAGTACTTGGATATTTAAAGAAAACCAAAAATTTGAAAAACCTTTTACTGTGCTTTTCCTAGTGCTTTAGAAGAATTTTTTTATGCTAGTTGGATAACTATTATTAGTGACAATAAATCCACATCAGGATGAATTTTTTGTCAAGCCCAACCCTAAAATATCTGTCATGTCATTCATATATTTGACATCACGCCTGCATAATTGAATATCTTGAAAAAATAGATAAAAGTAGGTAATGTACCTAGTGGTACAATTAAGTTGAATTAAACCTCAAACTAGTTAAAATAGGGATTTTAAGATGAAATTGAGAATTTCAAATTTCAGGAATAACTTAAAATGGTAATTCGGAGTTCGAAGACCGATTTGGAGTTAATCTGAAATTTTCAAGATCTAGGGGTAAAATGATAATTTTGCCACCCAAGGTTAAAAATATGAAAGGTTAAATGAGATTTAGACCAAATTAGACTAATTGGAGTATGATTTGAAGTTGACAAGTGAAAAATTTTAATTCTAGTATTTTTCGAAGTATAGGGGCAAAATGGTAATTTTATCACATAGAGGGTAAAATGGTAATTTTGCCACCTCGGGGGCAAAATGGTAATTTTACCCCACCAACACTTGTCAAAACCAAGGATTTTATTCATTATGGGTGTGGATAAATATGGCAATTTATGTGGTGGAGAAACAAGGTTTAAAAGATAAATATTTAAATTATGGGCCAATGATATCATGCCACGTGTCAAGCTTTGATTTCTTTAATATTTAACTTAAAAAAATCAGCCCATAATTCCCCATTTCACTTCCCATATTCGGCCAAAGCAAGAACAAAAGCAAGAAAGAAAGAACAAAACCCTAGGTGGAGAAATTCAAAGAGAAATTGTGGAAATTCATGCAATCAAGTGGAAAAAGGTAAGATTTTTCAAGTTTTGCTTGAGATCTACATTACCCATGCATTTCTCCTTATTTTTCATGGTTGAATTACATGTTTTCATAATGAGTTCATGGCTGGCCGAATGGGTATGGAGAGAATTTGATGTTGGAATTGATTTGATTTTAAGATATGTTAGTGTTTTTAGATGATTAATGATGTGTAGTATGAAAACAAGTGAAGAAAATCACACAATCTTTGGTAACCCTTCATGGCCAAACCTTACAAGTGGAGTTTTGATGGTGGATTGATTTTGTATCAAATAAATTGGTTGAGAATTGATAGTTTGTGGTGTAAAAATCAAGTAGGAAAAATTTTAGTGTGAATGCACCACCATGGTCGAATTTCCCAATCGAAAATATGAAGGTGGTTATGCTGAATTTTAGGTCATTTGGCTTGTGTTTGGTGATTTGAAGAATTGGAAAAGAAATGGAGCAATTTGGAACTAAATTGGACGTGTTGGCAAATTAATCGAGTGATAGACCGAATTAGGCCAACATCGTATTTAAACGGTTACCCGAGCATTTCATGCATTCATATAGAATTTAGATTAATTTTATACCGAATTAACACAAATGTAGTAATCGATTGATTGTGTAATATGTCAAGGTGGTGAGTCTTCCGATAAAGGCAAGGAAATTGCACTTGAGGATTAATAGTCGGAATACGCGGATTTGATTCTCGAAAATTGTGACTAACCTTATTATCGTCTTAATTATCTAGAGTCATTTTTATTCAATTTGATGATTTTGTGGGAAAAAATGATTTTTATGGTGAATTGCTTATTTTATGAGAAAAATGTGAATTTATAAAATAAATTGAATTTTTATAAATTGAATTGAAATATTGGATGATTGATTTGAAATTAGAGTAATTGGAGACCACATGTTATATTGTAAATTATAATTTAAATTAAATGGCTTATGATATTATGGCATGATTGGTTAAATTGATAACTGTATTGAAAAATGTGAACTGTCTGCTTTGTCCTGATAAATTGGTTAGCAATGAAATTGCCAATTCTTGCTATTGAAATGTTTTATTAAATTGGTGGATTATTCACTACTGCAATAGTCGGGTTTTCGTGGTCAGCCTATTTAGAGGGGGCACGATAAACCCCACTATTATATATATCTTTATCTCAGTTGTAGAGGCGTAAAGAGTTGGCTTGAGGTATGACAGAATTCACTTCACGCCAAACCACCACGTGAAGGCGAACTCAGTTAACGCCAAGGAACGGTTGCCTTTTCCAAACGTAAAAATATGTTTTACGTATATACGAAACTTTTAACAGCCTTGGTGGACTCGGTTAGATGCCTCGGCCAAGGTATCCCCGAGTATGAGTTTTTATAACATGAGCCATAATTTTCAAGAAATCATAAGCCTTAAAAATTATTCGGGTGAAATGAATTTACTAGAACTGATTTAAAATGAATTTTCATGATATAAAACCTTTTGAGATGGACATTTTTCATTGTCTCCTTTTTACTCGCCTTTAGATATTTTAAGTGATATTTGTTTACTCACTGAGTTGTGAAAACTCACCACTCTCCTTTCCATCCATTTCAGGTTCAGATTAGTTAGTAGATAGTTGAGTTTGCTGAGGACTACAGTTGGCTTTGCAACCTCACCAATAGTAAGTTCACTGTCCTCTCTACTTTTGAATATTTAGGGGCCCACGTGTCACTGTAAATGTAATTGTATACTCTGGTTACCTTTATTATTGTATGTAAGAATTTATTTTACCTTTACGTCCCAAAAATTATTTACGTAGTATTCTAAAAATATTATTTTATAAGAAATCGTAATATTTTATTAAATATTTTTATTATATTCCAATGGTTACTATTTCATTTAAAATGAACGTTCTAGATAGCAAAACACGTTTCTGATTTTAAAGTACATGTTTTTCACTTATATGCTTCAAATTATCTAGGTTCGAAATTTTTTGAGGAAAATGACAGAAATGCCCCTACGAGTCAAAAATATTTTTATGACTGTTCTGGTTAAAAATGGATTGTAATTTAGTTAAAACATGATGATCGGCAACTATTGCTGACAAGGGAGGTATGAAATCTGATATAAAAGCCTTACGAGGTTTCAATCGGTATTCGGGTCTGAATGCCTATTGAGACGTAGCGACGGTTGTCACAGGCTCGATGGGAGTTCCAGGTCGTGACATTTTTACCTTAAGAGGTGGTGCCATTAGTTGGGCATCTAAGAAGCAAATTTATATTACGCATTCCACAATGGAATTTGAATTGTTAGCATTAGCAGTTGCTGGAAAGGAAGCGGAATAGTTGAGAAATTTGTTTATAGATATAAAGTTATGGCCATAACCAATGCCAGTCATTTCCATATATTTTAATAGTAAGGCTACAATGTATGTAGTTCACAATAAGATTTATAATGGAAAGTTTAGAAAAATAAGTTTGAGACATGCCTACATAAGAGAATTAATCTCAAATGGTGTTGTCAAACCCTGATTTATAAAATAATTATGATGTCATTTAGATGCTCAGTAGAATGTTTGCATATTTGAGAAATTCAAGAAAATCGTTAAAAGACGATATTGTCCATGATGGTACCATTAAGTCGATTAAGCCTCGAATGAGTTCAAATAAGAATTTTAAGAGTGAAATTGAGAATTTCACAGTCCAGGGATTACTTAAAACAGTGATTCGGAGTTCGAGGTCCGATTTGGAGTCAATCGAGAAAATTGACCGATTAGATACAAAACGGTTATTTTTCAATTTTAGGATAAAATGGGGATTTTTAATAAAGATTTTGATTTCAAATGACCAAGAATAATTATATGAAATATAATATGATTATTGGAGCATAAAATGAAGTTTAGCAGTGAAAAAGTGTAATTCTCGATATTTTTGAGACACAATGGCAAAATAGTAATTTTACCACTAAAGGTCAAAACGAGAATTTTTAAAGAAGATTTTGGCCCCATTTGATTTAGATTGATTATTTAGACTAGTTAAAACATAATTTGAGCTTGAAAAGTGGAAAAGAAATGCAATTTCGGTACATTTTGGAGTCTAGGGGTAAAATGTAATTTTACCACCGGAGGACCCAATTTAATTTTTTGAGAGAATTTAGATCAAATTTGATAAATTGGAGTGTGGTATGACTTTGAGGAGTGAAAAATATACCTTTTGGCAATTTTTCAATTTTTGGGGTAAAAATGTAATTTTGTACTTTTTCGAAGGTAAAAATGTAATTTTGTAAAATTACACCACCAAAATTTTTAGAATGGTCCAAAAACTTCAGGAAATCTGAATGGATAAGTGTGGAAGCTGATGGTGAAATTTGGAAATAAATGAATGGCTAGAATTTAAGGAATTAATTAAATATTAAAAAAATAAATAAAATAATATTATTTTAATTTTCGTTTAAAAAGGCCAAAAAAATTCATTAAATCAGCTTGTGAGGAACGGTTAGAACCAGGCAAGGAGAGGAAAGTTGAAACCAAGAACCCTAGCTGAAAATTTAAGGGGAAAACAAGGAAAATCCAAGAATCAAGCTAGAAAAAGGTAAATTTCATTAATTTTCCTTGTGAATTTCACTACCCAAGCCTTATTCTTCCATTTTCATGCACAAATAAAATATGGGTATTGCTGCACCTTGCTGCCTGAATATTTTTGGGTGGATTTGATGCTTGAATATGGTGATTTTTAGGTTAAATGGATGTTATTAGTTAGGTAATAGTGATAGATTTCAAGAAAACACATTTTTACATGTTAGAAACCCAATTTAACTGAATTTTTGGAGACTTTTTGGTGGCTGGAAATGCAACAAATGGATATGGCTGAATGGAAATTTTGGTAAATTTGATGAATAGTGTAATACCTCGTACCCTCGTTAGACACAAATAAGATTTTATTGATCAAAGGAATGATCATTTGATGTGAATTAGCGTGCTAAGGAACGCTTAAGAATAAAATGTATCGCACGCGCAGAACTCATAATTAAATAATAATATTTTTATCAGAGACAAATTAGTGAGTTAAAGGATGATTCGGAGGTAAACCGACACATAATAATGTGTTTCGAGACCAAAGAAGGCAAGTGAAAATTTTTGGAATAAAATAATATTTTATCAATAAAATAATATTAAAATATTAATATTTTATTGGAGGTCCAAATTAGTCATGAAAAATAGAATATGACTAATTTAAGTGGGGGAGAAGAATTAAGAATGAATTTTTGGAAGGAAATGCCGTAAGTGAGACCGTGCGATTTTTATTAAATCGAGTTAACGCGGTAAGTAAATATTTAAATATTATGGTGACATCGCGTTGGAATGCAATCTCAATAATTTGATTTTATATATGTGAAGGAAGAATAATTTTGAAGGAAATTGAAATTTAATAAGTGTGGATAGGAATGAAAAATATTGGACTTAATTTTTAGATAGCAAAGTGTTGAAGAACACAAAAATGTTCTTATACATGCTTGAGTATTTTAGCCATATCTCGAGTTACAGAACTCCAATTGAAGCAGTTCTTAGACCATTGGAAAGCTAAGAGACAAAGCTACAACTTTGGTGAAGGTCACTTTACCCAGTTCTGTCTCTAAAATAGAGAAAATCACATTGAAAAATGATGAGGCGTCATATCTCGGGAATAAAAATTTCAGAGATTGATAATTACATTTTTGGAGTCTCTTAGTACAATTTTAAGCCTAATTAAATTTTAGAATAATTAAAGGCTTAAATGAATATTTAGAAGGTGAAATGAGGGAATAAGATAAGCATGAAAAGAATAAAAGAAATAATAAAGAAATGTGGTAGAAAAGTTAAAATAATTTTGGTGTGAATGCATGCTTACTTAAGGACAAGGCAAACAAAATTTTTTAAGTGTGTCAGATGGGGCCGGTCACAACAAATGAAAAAGGGAACAAAGAAAAGTCAAAGAAAGAAACAAAAGAAGAAAAGAAGAGTCAAGCAATTTATAGGTGGGGGTCGGTCATTGAATTAAAGAGCAAAAGAAGAGAGAAGAGTCTAGAAGAAGGAAGAAATAAAGAAAGAAAGCAATGTTCGGTCAAACAAAAAGAAAGGCAAGAAAAACAAAAGAAGGAAAGGAGAATAGGAAGGCAAGAAGCAAGAGAGGAAAAACCCGAACCAAGGAGGAAAAGCTAGACAAAACCGAGAAGCTAAAGGAGAGGAGAAAGTGGCGGGGAAGGGGCAGACACAAGAGAGGAAAGAAGACCAATTTTCTGCTTGATTTAGAGGAGAGAAATAGCTTATTTTTTAAGGTAATTGCTGTCCGAATTTTGTGAATTTTATGGCTAAAAAATGGGTGAAATTGCTACTGGAAATTCTACACTTTTAAAGCTAAATTGTTGTGGTTTTGATGGCTGACTTTGTGCAGAAAATTTGAGCTGGAAATTTGTGGTTTTTGAGAGCAGAAAGCTGTTGGAATTTTCGGGTGAAATGGGCAGCTTTTAGTTGCTGATTTTGAAGATGAAAAAGGGCAGAATTTTGCTAACCAAATGGTGAGAAAAGAGGAGGAAATGGGCTGCCATGGTGGAGAGGACGGAGGAGCCACCACCGGTGGAGGAGAGCTGTCACGGTGGGGAGTGGGTGATGGGTAGATGAAGAAGAAAACTTGGCTAAAAAAAAAAGGGAAGAAAAAGAAAAAGAAAAAGAAAAGAGAAAGGGAAAAAAAAGAATAAAAGTGGGCCAAATAGAAAATCAAAATTTGGCAAGGCCCAATGAAGAAAATAAAATTTGGGCAAAGCCCAATAGGGAAAAAAAAATTAAATGGGCTTGGTCCAATAGAAAAATTTGAGAAACCCATGGACAAGGTCCAATAGCTAGGGGGAAAGAAAAGGCCCAATGACAAGGAAAAATAGAAAAGCCCAATGGAACATGTCGCGGAGGCGTGCTGAATGAGACACGCGACTGACAAATAGAAATAATCATACACGCGTACAAAAATAGCGATGTAATATCCCGCTATTTCGAGGTGAGTAGGAGGTGCCGATTTTAAATTATTCCTAATTATATATGTATGGATATATATATATATATATGATTTAATTTGTGCATAAATTGCGAGAAGTATGAATTGGTGAAAATTTATGAAATTGTGAAGTGCAAATTTATGAAAAGTATGCGTTGGTGAAATTTTAAGAAATTGTGGGTGTAAACTATTTTAGAAATAATTTGAAATATATATATGTATATTACACATAAAGTGTTTTCAAACCGGGAAACAAGCTTTTCAAAATGATTCCCATCAAAGAAATTGTGTCTTGTATGTTTGTGTAATGTACATACGTGAGTATGAGATTTAAATTTCTCTATGCTCGATGTTTTATGAATCGTGCATTGAACTTTATTTTGTGAACAAATGTTATATTTTTATGATTTTTATATTGGACATTTAGCAATAAATTGGAAATGAGATTTCTAAATTTATTTCGAATATAAATGGCTTATGATTATGATAGCATGAATGGCTAGTCTAACGAGATGTTGAAATTATATGAACTGATAGTTTTGCTTGGATTAGCCCGGTAATAATTTGATTTTCATATCATGTTATTTAAACTTTATTGATTGGTGGGTTATAGGATAGTCATTGCAGTGGCGGGTGCCGTGGACTGCCTTTAGGAGGGGCACGGTTACCTGGTTTTATTCATACCTCGGTAGTAGAGGCGCGGAGGGTATCTCCTGAGGTATGGTTAGAGTTCTTTTCGGCCGACCCATCACGGGAAGGTGAACTCCACTAACGCCAAGGAACGGCTGTGGTTTCTAAACAGAAAAATATGTTTTATGAGTACATAAAATTTTTAACAGCCTTGGCGGATTCGGTTGGGTGCCCTGGCGCAAGGTACCACCGAATATGAGTTTTTGGCACGAGCCAAGTTTTGTTAAAATCATAAGCCTTATTGAACATTTTTGATAAAATGTAATTGTTTTACATGGATTGAAATAAATTTTAATATTATGAATTATATTTCTCTGTATTGTGAGAATAGAATTAAAGGGATTTTTACAACTCCCTTATTTGTTTTCTATGAAACGGATTTGAAATTCCTCACGTATAGACGAGCTATGATTTGCATATGATTGAATAATATCTTGTTTCACGGGAGCTGGCTTGATTTTATTGATTTGATGCGAAAAATGGTTATAAGGCACAAAATCCATGTTTGAAATAAATTGCTTTTATGATCCTATGTTTTATATTCAATTGATCTCCCGCTTGCTTGTTTCCTATCTATGCCCTATTCACTGGGTCAATGATATTCACTGAGTCTATGAGACTCACCCCCCAATTTATTTCCTTTTTTTGCAGATAGGGATCGTTTTAGTGTGAAGTCATTGACGCGTTCGCGTGTGGTCTACCGTGAATAGGTAAAGGCATCTCTTAAAACACTATAATGAGTCGCTCTGCTGTGTCTTGTACCTGTTATGTTTGAAGTCAAGTCGTAGTATTCTACTTTTTAAGTTGTAAATAAATTTTAAATTTGTATATAAACATTAGTTTGAAAATTATAGATTTTGACGTATATATAATTGTGGATAAATAAGGAAAAAGTTATTATTGATTTTTGTATTTATGAATTAATTTGATATATGAAATTATAAATATTATATGATTATTAAATGTGGTGAATCATCAAAAAATTTTGGTCAGGCTTGTTCGGGACTTGGCGGGTCTTTCCCGAAAGTTTTGGACGCCGGTAACGACCGGGGAGCGGTCGTTACAAATAGTAAAAGTAGGAATTAATTAAGAATTTTTAGAATAAAATTTGGAATTTTTACCTACTAAGGGTAAAATCATAATTTTGCATTCTCAAACCAGTAAATTGACCCGTAGTTGCTACCATTGGGTAATTGAAATATAATCGAACAATTAGAAACTGAAATGGATCAAATCGGAGTTAAAATGAGGATTTTAGCAATTTAGACGTGTGTAGGCGATTAGGCTGAATATCGTATTTAGACGGTTATTCAGACAGTTTGTAAGACATTCCATGCATTCAGAGCTTGAAATGATTTATGATGAATTGACACAATTTATTGATTTTTGTGTCATCGATTATGGATAGGTGGTGAGTAAATTGATTCGGATAAGAGACTGCACCCGAGGACGAAAGATAGGAGTATTTCTACTCCTAGAACTGTGAGTGGACAATTTATCGTCTTAATTATCTGGAGTAGATTTTATTAAATTTAATTATTTTATGAAAAATTATTGTATTTGGTGAATTATTGATTTTACGAGAAAAATGTGAAATTTATAAAAATAAATTAGATTTACTAAATAAATTGAATTTTATAAATTGATTTAAAAAATGGAACAATTGGTTTTGAAATTAGAGTAATTGGAGACGGTTTAATTGTGTTATAAATTGTCTTTTAAATTATATGGCTTATAGCATTATATGAGTATGAATGGCTAGACTAGTTTATACAAAAATTATTTATACTATGTATTCAGCCTTGAGAAGCTAGACTGTGATAAATTGCCATATCATGTTAGTTAAGATTTTATTATTATGGTGGGACTTATTCTACACTGCAGTGGCGGGTTTCGTGGACCAGCCTATTAGAGGGGGTAGGGTAAACCTGGTTAACTTTTACCTCGATTGGAGAGGCGTGTAGGGTATCTCCCGAGGTAAGGTTTGAGTTCACTTCACGCCTAACCACCACGTGGAAGTGAGACTTAGCCAACATCAAGGAATGGCTGTGTTTTGAGAAATTATAAAATTTTCACAACTTTGGCGGACTCGAGTGGATGCCTCCGTACAAGGTATCCTCAAGAATGATTTTGGCATAAGCCAAGTTGAGATTTTGAGAAATACATAAGCCATATTAAATATTAATTTAATTCAGTAAAATAATTCTATTTTGCTCGATAGAATATTTTATTTGTATATACTCAATTGAAATGAGTTGAGATAAGACGAATGGTTGTACAAAGAAAGCAAAATTTGAAATTTTGTCTCCTTTTACTTGACTTTAGATAATTTAGCTGGTATTTGTTTACTCACTGAGATTTTATAATCTCATCCATTTTTTCCACACCTTACAGGCTCGAAGTCGTTTGTAGATAACAGACTTGATAGAGGGTCACTGGTGAAGTTGCACTCCTTGAGACCATAGGTGCACTACTTACTTTACATTTGGTCAGTCGAAGGCCCACGTGTCATTGTAAAAGTAATTTTATACTTTGATTACTTGCATTTTAGTAGGTATAAATATATTTAACTTTTACGCTATAAAAAATTATGTACCGATGTTTCTATAAATATTGTTTTATAAGAAAATTGAGTATTTTATTAAATATTTTTATTATATTCATATATTCAAAATTTTGCTTCAAACTAATGTTTTAAATGTTTAAATTTATTTTCAAACTATGAAAATTGTGTCTTCTACACATTTATTACGTTTTTTGTTGGGTTTTGAGATTTTCAATAAAGATGACGAAAATGCCTGTGAGCCAAACAATAATATTTTATTATTTTAATTTGAAAACGACTTATAATTCTTTTGAAATGTGATATTTAATAATCGTCGCTCACCGGGGAAGTGCGAGAGCTTATACGAAAGCCTTGCAGGGTTTCGATCGGCATGCGAGGTAAGAATGCCTGTCGAGACGTCGCGGCAATTATCATGGGCCCGATGGGGAGTTTCGGGGCATGACAATTCGATTGGTATCAGAGCATTTGGTTTTAAAGATCAGGGTTTTTAATTTTAAATCTTTTGATTTTAAAGTTATTTTAAGAAATCCACACTGACACTGTGTAGTCCCGAGGTGAATTAGGCTAGGTCGAGTGTAATGCATAAGTCTGCATATAGAGTCTAAGGTTGATTAAATTTGCCTTGTTTTTTTTTTTTTAGATCGCCATGTCTCCTAGACGAGAATACCTATCTCATACTAAGCCGGCTGGGAGAGGAAGAGGTCGTTCTCATCATCGTCAGTTAGATGAGGTAGAAAGAGGATCGGCTGCATTCTTTTTTCGAGCAGCACCTGCTGCGGAGTAGTCCGAGAGTACTCCACATCCACCACTTCCTCCGCCACCTACTAGTATACCTACCATGTCCCCTGAAGTAATTCAAGTATTGATAGCCCTTTTTACCGCTATTGTTGGCCAAGCTTAGGCTGGTCAAGTTCCACCCATAGTGCCTCTAGCTACTCCATTAGTTTCACCACTAATACAAGATGTACCTATTTCTAAGAGGTTGAAGAAGGCTAGGCAACTTGGTTACGTGTCTTTTACAGGAGAATTAGATGCTACCACAACCAAGGATTGGATTAATCAGGTCTCAGAGACACACACTGACATGAGATTGGAAGATGAGATGAAGTTAATGGTGGCTACGAGATTATTGGAAAAGAGGGCCCGTTCTTGGTGGAGTTCAGTGAAGTCCCGTTCTATCGCTCCACTGACCTGGGCAGATTTTCTGAGGGAATTCGATAGCTAGTATTTCACCTATTTTCACCAGAAAGAAAAGAGAATAGAATTCCTGAGCTTGAAACAAGGAAATTTGTCAGTAAAGGAGTACGAAGCTCGTTTAACGAGTTGATGTTATACGTTCCTGATTTGGTCAAATCGAAGCAGGATCAAGCAAGCTATTTTGAAGAAGGGCTCCGTAATGAGATCAGGGAACGAATGACGGTGATCGGCAAGGAGTCACATAAGGAAGTAGTACAGATGGCGTTAAGGGCCAAAAAGTTCGCAAGTGAAAATAGGAAAATGCAAGCTAAGTTTACAAAGAAGAGAAATCTGAGTGGATCTTCTAATCAGCCACAAAAAAAAGGGGCAAGGATTTGTTTGTTTCGGGAAGTACTACTTTTGTTTCAAGAACATCTTTCCAGCTTTCAATTGCACCGACACAACAGAGACCTCCAAGATTTAGTAGGTCTAAAGTGACTACTTCTGGGAGGAGTTTCAGAGATTCTTATAGATGCTGGAATTGTAGGAAATATCATGTCGAACGGTGTAAGGAACTCGTACAATGTTAACGCTGTGGTCAACCGGGACACACTCGAAGTAATTGCCCACAGCTAGGGCAGGCTACTCTAGTTGTTCCATTTCCATTAACTCATATGAATATGCAGAGGAGAGATTCCTCTAGATCACAATCGGGACTGAGAATAGTTATACGGTCTGATGTAAAGAGTAATGCCCCAACATATCCACCTTCTAGACCCCAGACTCGTTCTTCAACAAGAGTCTATGCTGTAACGAAAGATGAAGCACGAGTCCAACCGGGAGAGAACGAGTGAAAAGTTAGATGAAGATGTGAGATAGTAATAATGGATGTTAATACTAAGTAATGAGAATGTAAATAAAAGTTTCAAGAATAATATAGTAAAAGAGTTTGTTTGGAATATTGTTATAAGAATTTCCTAATATATATTGTGGAAATTAGAACTCAAAATTGCTTGAGGTATACATGATTCAAATGATTTTAAGTCTTAAGTGATAAACTAATGTCGGAATACGAGAAGAATATGAGGTAATGTAGAGATATGAAAGAAAATTGAGGAAAAAGGATGATTCTCAGGATTTGTGGAGTAAGTTAATATTTGTTTGGTGAACAATTGATTATGGAAGTATTGAAGTTGTTGGAATTAATGTAGAGTCTTGTTTATGGCTTGTGACTGTAGCACAAATCATAGACAGGAGGCTATATGAACTCCTATTTCTAATATTATGCAATAATCAAATCAAGATAATATCAAGGAAGTATGTGGAAGTAATGGAAAACAATACCCCTGCTTTCTCTTTGAGTTAGATAAGTGAAATTTTGAGGATAAAATTTTATTTTAAAGGGGGTAGTGTTGTCAAATCCTGATTTATAAAATAATTATGATGTCATTTAGATGCTCAATAGAATGTTTGTATATTTGGGAAATTCGATAAAATTGTTAAAAGACGATATTGTCCCTGATGGTACCATTAAGTCGATTAAGCCTCAAATGAGTTCAAATAAGGATTTTAAGAGTGAAATCGAGAATTTCACAATCCAGAGATTACTTAAAACAGTGATTCGGAGTTCGAGGTCTGATTTGGAGTAAATCAAGAAAATTGACCGATTAGGGACAAAACGGTCATTTTTTAATTTTAGGATAAAATGGGGATTTTTAATAAAGATTTTGATTTCAAATGACCAAGAATAATTATATGAAATATAATATGATTATTGGAGCATAAAATGAAGTTTAGCAGTGAAAAAGTGTAATTCTCGATATTTTTGGGACACAAGGGCAAAATAGTAATTTTACCACTAAAGATCAAAACGAGAATTTTTAAAGACGATTTTGGCCCCATTTGATTTAGATTAATTATTTAGACTAGTTAAAACATAATTTGAGCTTGAAAAGTGGAAAGCAAATGCAATTTCGGTACATTTTGGAGTTTAGGGGTAAAATGGTAATTTTACCACCAGAGGATCAAATTTAATTTTTCGAGAGAATTTAGATCAAATTTGATAAATTGGAGTGTGGTATGACTTTGAGGAGTGAAAAATATGCCTTTTGGTAATTTTTTAATTTTTGGGGTAAAAATGTAATTTTGTAAAATTACACCACCAAAGTTTTTGGAATGGTCCAGAAACTTCAGGAAAGCTGAATGGATAAGTGTGGAAGCTGATGGTAAAATTTGGGAATAAATGAATGGCTAGAATTTAAGGAATTAATTAAATATTAAAAAAATAAATAAAATAATATTATTTTAATTTTCCTTTAAAAAGGTCAAAAAAATTCATTAAATCAGCTTGTGAGGAACGGTTAGAACCAGGCAAGGAGAGGAAAGCTGAAACCAAGAACCCTAGCTGAAAATTTAAGGGGAAAACAAGGAAAATCCAAGAATCAAGCTAGAAAAAGGTAAATTTCATTAATTTTCCTTGTGATTTTCACTAACCAAGCCTTATTTTTCCATTTTCATGCACAAATAAAATATGGGTATTGCTGCACCTTGTTGCCTGAATATTTTTGGGTGGATTTGATGCTTGAATATGGTGATTTTTAGGTTAAATGGATGTTATTAGTTAGGTAATAGTGATAGATTTCAAGAAAACACATTTTTACATGTTAGAAACCCAATTTAACTGAATTTTTGGAGACTTTTTGGTGGCTGGAAATGCAGCAAATGGAGATGGTTGAATGGCAATTTTAGTAAATTTGATGAATAGTAAAAGTAGGAATTAATTAAGAATTTTTAGAATAAAATTTGGAATTTTTACCCACTAAGGGTAAAATCATAATTTTGCATTCTCAGACTGGTAAATTGACCCGTAGTTACTACCATTGGGTAATTGGAATATAATCGAACAATTAAAAACTGAAACGGGTCAAATCGGAGTTAAAATGATGATTTTAGCAATTTAGACGTGTATAGGCGATTAGGCTGAATACTGTATTTAGACGGTTATTCCGACAGTTTGTGGGACATTCCATGCATTCAGAGCCTGAAATGATTTATGATGAATTGACACAATTTATTGATTTTTGTGTCATGGATTATGGATAGGTGATGAGTAAATTGATTCGGGTAAGAGACTACACCCGAGGACGGAGGATAGGAGTATTTCTACTCCTAGAACTGTGAGTGGACAATTTATCGTCTTAATTATCTGGAGTAGATTTTATTAAATTTAATTATTTTATGAAAAATTATTGTATTTGGTGAATTATTGATTTTACGAGAAAAATGTGAAATTTATAAAATAAATTGGATTTACTAAATAAATTGAATTTTATAAATTGATTTGAAAAATGGAACAATTGGTTTTGAAAGAAGAGTAATTGGAGACTGTTTAATTGTGTTATAAATTGTGTTTTAAATTATATGATTTATAGCATTATATGAGCATGAATGGCTAGACTAGTTTATACAAAAATTATTTATACTATGTATTCAGCCTTGAGAGGCTAGACTGTGATAAATTGTCATATCATGTTAGTTAAGATTTTATTATTATGGTGGGACTTATTCTACACTGTAGTGGCGGCCTTCCGTGGACCAGCCTATTAGAGGAGGCACGGTAAACCGGATTAACTCTTACCTCTATTGGAAAGGCGCGTGGGGTATCTCCCGGGCTGAGGTTTGACTTCACTTTACGCCTAACCACCACGTGGAAGTGAGACTCAGCCAACGCTAAGGAACGGTTGTGTTTTGAGAAATTATAAAATTTTCACAACCTTGGCGGACTTGAATGGATGCCTTCGTACAAGGTATCCCCGAGAATGATTTTGGCATAAGCCAAGTTGAGATTTTGAGAAATACATAAGCCATATTAAATATTAATTTAATCGAGTAAAATAATTCTATTTTGCTCGATAGAATATTTTATTTGTCTTTACTCAATTGAAATGAGTTGAGATAAGACGAATGGTAGTACAAAGAAAGCAAAATTTGAAACTTTGTCTCCTTTTACTCGACTTTAGATAATTTAGCTGGTATTTGTGTACTCATTGGGATTTTATAATCTCACCCCTTTTTTCCACACCTTACAGGCTCGAAGTCGTTTGTAGATAACAGACTTGATAGAGGGTCACTAGTGGAGTTGCACTCCTTGAGACCGTAGGTGCACTGTTTACCTTACATTTGGTCAGTCGGGGGCCCACGTGTCATTGTAAAAGTAATTTTATACTTTGATTACTTGCATTTTAGTAGGTATAAATATGTTTAACTTTTAGGCTATAAAAAATTATATACCGACATTTCTATAAATATTGTTTTATAAGAAAATTGAGTATTTTATTGAATATTTTTATTTTATTCATATATTCAAAATTTTGCTTCAAACTAATGTTTTAAATGTTTAAATTTATTTTCAAACTATGAAAATTGTGTCTTCTACACATTTATTACATTTTTTGTTGGGTTTTGAGATTTTCAATAAAGATGACGAAAATGCTCTGTGAGCCGAACAATAATATTTTATTGTTTTAATTTAAAAACGACTTATAATTTTTTTGAAAAGTGGTATTTAATAATCGTCGCTCACTGGGGAAGTGCGAGAGCTGATACGAAAGCCTTGTAGAGTTTCGATCGGCATTCGGGGTAGGAATGCTTGTCGAGATGTCGCGGCAATTGTTATTGTCCCGATGGGGAGTTACGGGGTGTGACAGGTGTTGTAGCAATAGTTTATGTTAAATCTTGCAAGAATTTGGTTGATCCACTTATCAAAACTTTGTTAAAAGAGGTTGTAAAATTAACATATAGTGGAATAGCGCTAAAACCCGTAACTCAATAATATTAGTAATGGAAACTTAACTTTGAGTTAGCAAAACTAACAATAAAAGTTTAATGGGTAATATCAAGTTACTATATGCTATCATCATGCATTGAATTTTTATATTAAATAGCTTCATTCTAAAATATTTATATAACCTTATTCTAGAATATTCAGTGCAACTGTTAGAAGAAGAGGATGAGCAAAAGGTTCTTAATGAAAATAGTGTTAAATGCTTGTAGCAATAAGGGCATAATGACAAATTGTACCTATATGAATATTGAAGTGGTGCCGCTTCAGACAAGAGTTTAAAAGGGTTTACTGTTGCAAAAATCCATGAAACTAGGTTTTTCACAATGCCATATGAGTGCTAAAGTAGTTGGTAAAATCTTAAAGCGAATAAATAATGTTATGTGTGTGATATTTTTGGTTATGACATAAGGAGTTGTGGTTCAATCCATGTTATGCCAATAACTTTGTTTTAATTTTAAAATTTCTACAATAATAGAAAGTCAAAATCTTTAAGATACTTTTTATTATGTATAGTATTATTAATATTACAAACTAGTGGGAGATTGTTAGATAGTTTGTAATAATTAAGAGTCTCACATTGAAAGTAATTATTTAAGATGTGACTGCTCAAATAAAATATAATTCTTTGAATAAATAGTTGTGTTCTTAACAAACAAAACTATTAAACATTGTTCACTAGACACATTAACAAACAAAACTATTAAAAATTGTTTAGTAGACACGTCTGTTAAAACTTAATAAGGCACATCTGTTGCAATAACAATAAGCATAATTTTTTAGTGTCTATAAAAGGAACGTACTTCGAAGATAGACTCCATCTTTCAAATAGCATTCTACAATAGGCTGGTTGTATCCTACAAAGTCTTTGTTTGCAAATCCTTGTGGTAGAAAACAACTATTTAATAAAAATGTGTTACAGCATGCCTTCAGCTTACTTTCACCTCTTTTCTTATATTATTTTTCTAATAGGCCTTTCTTTATTTAGTAAAGTCATAACTTTCTCATGCCATACCAAAATCACGGTGAATATATAATAGAAATCAATTTTCTTTTCAAATTTAGTGAATAGTTATTATTCATTTGGATAATTTTTTTGTTATTTTTTTTATTTTTTCCTTTTCTTTTTTTTTTGATTTTTTTTTGTAAAAACTAAAAATAAAAGTATCAACTAAAAAAATTTAAAATATTGTAATTTTAGTCTATATATTTTTATCAAATTCTCAATATTTACATATTTATTTGAATTTATTTTTCAATCATATCATGTGTTCACTTTTAGTAAATTGAAAATTGAAATCATGATAGTTTACTTGGTAAAATTAAGCAATTGGATGGATTTGTGGTGTCAATAGTTAGAATACTGGCTACTTCCTCAGCTTGGTGAGTCTCCAAGTTGTTTTTTGGTGTCATATCTAGAGTTGTTTGGATTGATAGTGTAAAACCCGACCCTATAAATACATGTCATGACATACATGCAATGAATAACGTGTTTGTATGTTAGGAAAGTCTCAAAGAATAGCTAAAACCCGATATTGTACCAAATGGTACACTTAAGTTGATTTAACCTCGAACTAGTTCAAATAGAAATTTTAAGATGAAATTTAATATTTCACAGTCTAGGAATGACTTAAAATGATGTTTTGGAGTTCGAGGGTTAATTTGGGATGAAACTGAAAATTTTGATGTCTAGGGGCAAAATCGTCATTTTGCCACCCGAGATAATAAATTGACCATGGAGTGAAATTTTTGATCAATATTGACTATTTGGAGTATAATTTGATGATAGGAAGTGAAAAATTTCAATTCCGGTAGTTTTCGGAACATATGGGCAAAACGGTAATTTTGTCGTCCTAGGGGTAAAATCGTAATTTTTACCACTCAAAACTTGTCAAAATCTTAGGATTTATACATTTTTTGTATGAATAATCATGGTATTTCATGTGGTGAAAATTTGAAGTTTAAAAGATGAAATTTTAAAAACGGGTCCCACGGGAAGTGACACGTGGCATAGTTTTAAATGAAATAATAATATTTTAATCCAAAACAGCCCATTTAAGCTTCAGCTGATGAGGGGCACGACCCAAAAGAGGAAATAAGAGAGAAAATAGAGAAAAAAAGGAAGAAAGGAGAAAAACCAAGGAAAAGCTTGAAATTTGACGGAAGATTCGCGGTTTTCGCCTATTTTCGCGCCTAACGGTAAGATTTTTCGACTTTGGCTTGGTTTCTACCTTTCCCATGCTTTTGTTTTCATTTTCCATGCTTCAAGAGAGAGATCACAGAATAGATCTAAGTGCTGGACCGAATTTAAGGGGGGAGATTTTGGATTTTTCAAGTTTCGATTCTTAGCTAAATCGGTAGTTTTGGTTAGTTAGAGGTGTTTAGAAATTAAATTGGACTCGAAAGCAAGGAATTTTCACAATACCCACTCTAGGCTGAACCTTCAATGCTGTCCAATGGTGATGAATTGATTTTTATTCAAATGGATTGAAGGGAAAATGATGAAAAATGACTAATTGTGCTAGAAAAACAAAGTAGAAAATTTACCGGGTGAATGTCCCATTTTAACCGAATTTTTCAAGGAAGAAAGTGACCTGAATTTAGTGATTCCAAAGGGTTATAGGCTGGTATTTGATGGTTAAAAATGTTGGAAAGAGAATGGGACGATTTAGAGCAAAAATGAAGCGCTTTAGCAATTTATCGGGTAAAGTACCGAAAATAGGCTAGCATCGCATTTAAGCCGTTTTAGGCCGTTTCATTTCATACCATGCATTAATACAGGATTTAAATCAATTATATAGTGATTTAGCATAAATGTGTTGAATTGTGTAATTTTTACAATGTGTCTAGGAGGAGAGCCTTCTGGTAAAGGCAAGGAAGTTGTGCCCGACGAACAGTAATCGAGGCACCTAAAAAGCATTAAATTTGTGCAAACGGTGAGTAAACTTATTATTATTGTAAATTATCTAAAGTCTATTTTAAATTGTTATTTGTGAATTTATGCAAAAATGACTTTAAAAGAAAAATTTTGCTGTATACAAATAAATAGATTTAAATGTGAATATGTGATTTTAGTCAAAAATGGAGTAGTTTGGAGGCCGTAAATTGTATTACAAATGATGTTTTCATTCAATAGGCTTATGAGTATTTGTATATATGTGGCTATGTTTGAAATGCCTTGGGAATAAATGTAAGCTGAATTTTTACTATGCAGGCTGGGTAAATAAATAAAAGCCACGTTATACTGTCTAAATTTTATCAAATTGGTGGGTTTAGTCACTGCAGTGGCGGGTTTCTGTGGACCGCCTATTAGAGGGGCACAGTAAACTCGGTTATATAGTTACTCCGGTTGTAGAGGCGAGGAGGGTAACTCCCGGGGTAGTGTTAGAGTTCACTTCACGTAGAACCCACACGTGAATGTGTATCTCGGCCAACGCCAAGGAACGGCTTGTTTTAAAAATTAAAACGTGTTTAATGTGTAACTGTTTTGACAACCTTGGCGGACTCGGTTAGATACCTCGGCCAAGGTATCCCCGGGAACTAGTTTTGGCTTGAGCCATGGTTTTCATAAAAGTCATAAGCCTTAACAATTATTTTGATAAATTATAAAGATTTCTTGATTTAAGAAATAAAATGAAACTTTATGAAATGGTTTGAAATAGCTATTTAAATTTGCCTCCATTTTACTTACCTTTAGATGTTTATGATAATGTTTGTTTACTCATTGGGATTGCAAAATCTCACCCACCTCCTGTCCAAACATTTCAGGCCTGTGGTAGCTCGTAGATACTAGATTTTGTCGAGGACTACCGTAGATCGTTTTCCCACGACAGATAGTAGGTGCACTACCATTGTCGTATTTGTATAGTTATGGGCCCACCGATCATTGTAATTATTATTGTACATTATGACTTTGTAACTTAATGTATGTATAAATTTATTTTACTTTCACGCTATGGAAATTACTTATATGCGTGTCTATAAAAATTATTTTATAAGAAAATGGAATATTTTTATCAATATTTTTGAATAGTAAATTATGACTTTAAACCCTTGAAAAAGAAGGTTTCGGACTTTCGATTTCAAATCCGATTTCAGATTATATTTTCTGGATGCATAAACTATATTTTTACCAGATTTTAATATTTTCGTCGAAAAATGACCAAAATACCCATGTGAGTCAGATTTTATATTTTGATTTATTTAAGTCAGAAATGAGTGGTAAACCCTCAAAAAGGGGATGTTTGGAAAGAATTACTCACAGAGAAGGCTAGAAACTGGTACGTAAGCCTTACGGGGTTTTAGTTGGCATTCCGGATAATGAGTGTCAATTGGGACATCGTGGCGGTTGTCATGGGCCCGAGGGAAGTTCCGGGTCGTGACAGATAGATATTTTCTCAATGAATCTTTTTGTTACATGGCTTTACGGGCTGAGAAGCTCGCCACTGAGAATAGACGGATCCGAGCCGAGTTCTCAAAGAGAAAGAATCCGCCTACGTTCTCGGGTCAGTCTTCAAAGAGAGGTCGAGATTCGACATCTACTGCGGGAAGTACTATCTCAGCATCTGTGGCATCGACGAGACCTCCATCTCAGCAGTCACAGTCGAGATCTGCTAGATTCAATCGACCGGTGATGAGTAGTCAGGGGAGGACTTCAGGAGGATTGGACAAGTGCCGTAATTGCGGAGGATTTCATGTTGGGTCTTGTAGAGAGGCTGTAAAGTGTTTTCAATGCGATCAACAGGGGCATATGAGGAGAGATTGTCCTCAGTTGAGACGAGGTACGGTGACTACTTCTACTCCTTCGACTCATCCTAGTATACCGCGGAGAGACGCTTCGGGATCACAGTCCAGACAGGGCCCAGTGATACGGTCAGGCATGGGGAGTAATACCCCAGAGCAGCCATCTTATAGGCCGCAGCCTCAGATTTCGACCAGGGTCTTCGCAGTGACTGAGGATGAAGCCCGAGTTCGACCTAGCACTGTGACAGGTACTATGACTGTGTTTGATAGAGATGCACATGTTTTGATAGATTCGGGTTCTGATAAATCATATGTGAGTGTATCATTCGCATCATTCTCCGATAGAAACTTGTCACCACTAAAGGAGGAGATTGTAGTGCACACCCCTTTAGGAGAGCAGTTGGTTAGAAATATGTGTTATAGGGATTGTGGAGTTAGGATAGGTGAAGAAGAGTTTAGGGGTGACTTAATTCCTTTAGAGATCCGGGACTTTGATTTGATTTTGGGCATGGATTGGTTGAGTGCACACCGGGCGAACATAGATTGTTTCCGAAAAGAAGTAGTGCTTCAGAATTCTGAGGGAGCAGAGGTGATATTTGTAGGGGAACGTCGAGTTTTACCATTTTGTGTAATCTCGGTAATTAAAGCATTGAAAATGGTGCATAAAGGGTATCCAGCTTACTTGGCCTATGTTGTTGATGCTACAAGAGGGGAACCTAAGCTAGAAGATGTCCCTATAGTGAGTGAGTTCCCGGACGTGTTTCCTTATGAGTTACCGGGACTACCTCCAGATAGAGAGCTTGAGTTCCCTATTGACTTACTTACGGGTACCGCACCTATTTCTATTCCCCCGTACAGAATGGCTCCGGTAGAACTAAAGGAGCTGAAAGTTCAGTTGCAAGACTTAGTAGATAAAGGTTTCATTCGTCCTAGTATATCACCTTGGGGAGCACCGGTTTTATTTGTTAAGAAAAAGGATGGCACTTTTCGATTGTGTATCGATTATCGTCAGCTTAACCGAGTGACCATCAAGAACAAGTATCCTCTGCCTAGGATTGATGATTTATTTGATCAGTTGATAGGTGCTATGGTGTTCTCCAAGATTGATTTGAGGTCTGGGTATTATCAGTTGAAGATCAAGGAGCGAGATGTACCCAAGACCGCATTTAGGACGAGGTATGGGCATTATGAGTTTCTGGTGATGCCATTTGGTTTGACTAATGCCCGGCAGCTTTTATGGATCTCATGAACAGGGTGTTCCATCCTTATTTGGACAAATTTGTTATTGTGTTCATTGATGATATCTTGATTTACTCAAGAGATAATGATGAGCATGCTGCCCACTTACGTACAGTATTGCAGACTTTGCGGGAAAAACAGTTGTATGCAAAGTTTTCAAAGTGTGAGTTTTGATTACAAGAAGTGGTATTCTTGGGACACGTAGTATCGGGAGCTGGAATTTACGTTGATCCCAACAAAATAGAGGCGATTGTGCAATGGGAGCAACCACGGACAGTGACGGAGATCCGTAGTTTCCTCGGATTAGCCGGTTACTATCGGAGGTTTGTTCAGGGATTTTCCTTGATAGCAGCTCCTTTGACCCATTTGACTCGTAAGGGGGTTAAATTTGTGTGGGATGATCTCTGTGAGAGTCGGTTTCAGGAGCTGAAGAACTGGTTGACATCCGCTCCCGTGTTGACACTTCCTGTAAGTGGTAAAGAATTTGTAGTATATAGTGATGCCTCTAAGATGGGATTAGGGTGTGTACTGATGCAAGATGAGAAGGTGATAGCCTATGCTTCCCGGCAATTGAAAAAGCATGAGGTAAATTACCCTACCCATGACTTGGAGTTAGCAGCGGTAGTGTTCGCACTAAAAATTTGGAGGCATTACTTGTATGGTGAGCATTGTCGTATCTTTACAGATCACAAGAGTTTAAAATATTTGCTCACTCAGAAAGAGTTGAATTTGAGGCAAAGGCGATGGTTGGAGTTGATAAAAGATTATGACTTGGTGATAGACTATCATCCGGGTAAGGCGAACGTTGTTGCTGATGCCTTAAGTCGTAAGTCTTCATCGTCTTTAGCTACACTTCACAGTTGTTATTTTCCAGTTTTATTAGAGATGAAATCTCTCGGGGTCCAGTTGGGAAATGGTGAGGATGGATCCCTTATGGCAAGCTTTATTGTGCGACCTACATTGCTCAATCAGATTAAGGACATTCAGAGGTCTGATAACGAGTTAAGGAAGGAAGTGCAAAAATTGATAGATGGGGGTGTTAGTGATTTCAAGCTCGGGGATGATGATATTTTGATGTTTAAAGACCGAGTCTGTGTTCTTGAGGGAAACCAGTTGAGGCAGGCGATTATGAAGAAGCTCATTCATCCGCCTATGCATTGCATCCCGGAAGCACCAAGATGTATAGAACTATTAGAGAGAGTTATTGGTGGCCATGGATGAAAAGGGACATAGCAGAATTTGTGGCAAAATGTCTCACCTGTCAACAGATTAAGGCGAAGCACCAAAAGCCGTCAGGTACTCTCCAGCCTTTACTAATTCCTGAGTGGAAATGGAAACATGTGACTATGGATTTTGTATTGGGGTTACCGCGGACACAGAGTGGGAAAGATGCCATTTGGGTGATTGTTGATAGATTGACTAAGTCCGCTCATTTCTTGGCAATCCATAGCATTTATTCTATAGAGAAGCTGGCTAGACTTTACATTGATGAGATAGTGAGGCTACATGGAGTTCCAGTTTCCATTGTATCAGATCGAGATCCCTGATTTACCTCACGATTCTGGCCAAAGTTTTAGGAAGCTCTCGGGACTACTTTGAGATTTAGCACTGCTTTTCATCCGCAGACAGATGGTCAGTCTGAGAGGACTATTCAGACTATGGAAGACATGCTACGAGCTTGTGTCATGGACTTCATCGGGAGTTGGGATAGACACTTGCCATTAGTGGAGTTCGCATATAACAACAGTTTTCAGTCCAGTATTGGTATGGCACCATACGAGGCTTTGTATGGAAGAAAGTGTCGGACTCCGCTTTGTTGGGAAGTGGGTGAAAGAAAATTGGTTAATGTGGAATTGATTGACTTGACAAATGATAAGATCAAAGTCATCCGAGAGAGACTAAAGACAGCACAGGATAGGCAAAAGAGCTATTCTGATAAACGAAGGAAAGATTTAGAGTTTGAGATAGATAATAGAGTTTTTCTTAAGGTTTCTCCTTGGAAAGGTAATGATTTGAATATTTTAAGGCATTAAATTTTATTTGATTATTTTATTATGACAAGTTGTGATTTCTTAATGGAAAATGGAAAGGTGTGATTCGATTCGCGAAGCGGGGAAAGCTCAACCCGAGGTATATAGGGCCTTTTCGTATCATTGAAAGGATTGGGCCGGTAGCTTACAAACTCGAATTACCCTCGGAGTTAGATCGAATTCATAATGTTTTCCACGTCTCGATGTTAAAGAAGTATGTACCTGATCCCTCCCACATCCTTGAAGTACCTCCGATCGAGTTACATGACGATTTGAAGTTCGAGGTGCAACCAATACGTATTTTAGATAGAAAAGATCGAGTGTTGAGGAACAAGATCATTCCGATGGTGAACGTGTTGTGGAGGAATGCTCGAATGGAAGAAATGACGTGGGAAGTTGAGCATCCAATGAGAAACCAATATCCACATCTTTTCTCGAAATCTGGTAAGTGAAATTTTGAGGTCAAAATTTTATTTTAAGGGGGGTAGAGTTGTAAAACCCGACCCTATAAATACATGTCATGACATACATGCAATGAATAACGTGTTTGTATGTTAGGAAAGTCTCAAAGAATAGCTAAAACCCGATATTGTACCAAATAGTACACTTAAGTTGATTTAACCTCGAACTAGTTCAAATAGAAATTTTAAGATGAAATTTAATATTTCACAGTCCAGGAATGACTTAAAATGATGTTTTGGAGTTCGATGGTTAATTTGGGTTGAAACTGAAAATTTTGATGTCTAGAGGTAAAATCGTCATTTTGCCACCCGAGATAATAAATTGACTATGGAGTGAAATTTTTGATCAATATTGACTATTTGGAGTATAATTTGATGATAGGAAGTAAAAAATTTCAATTCCGGTAGTTTTCGAAACATAGGGGCAAAACAGTAATTTTACCGTCCTAGGGGTAAAATCGTAATTTTTACCACTCAAAACTTGTCAAAATCTTAGGATTTATACATTTTTGGTATGAATAATCATGGTATTTCATGTGGTGAAAATTTGAAGTTTAAAAGACGAAATTTTAAAAACGGGTCTCACGGGAAGTGACACGTGGCATAGTTTTAAATGAAATAATAATATTTTAATCCAAAACAGCCCATTTAAGCTTCAGCTGATGAGGGGCACGACCCAAAAGAGGAAATAAGAGAGAAAATAGAGAAAAAAAGGAAGAAAGGAGAAAAACCAAGGAAAAGCTTGAAATTTGACGGAAGATTCGCGTTTTTCACCTGTTTTCGCGCCTAACGGTAAGATTTTTCGACTTTGGCTTGGTTTATACCTTTCCCATGCTTTTGTTTTCATTTTCCCTGCTTCAAGAGAGAGATCACAGAATAGATCTAAGTGCTGGACCGAATTTAAGGGGGGAGATTTTGGATTTTTCAAGTTTCGATTCTTAGCTAAATCGGTAGTTTTGGTTAGCTAGAGGTGTTTAGAAATTAAATTGGACTCGAAAGCAAGGAATTTTCACAATACCCACTCTAGGCTGAACCTTCAATGCTGTCCGATGGTGATGAATTGATTTTTATTCAAATGGATTGAAGGGAAAATGATGAAAAATGACTAATTGTGCTAGAAAAACAAAGTAGAAAATTTACCGGGTGAATGTCCCATTTTAATCGAATTTTTCAAGGAAGAAAGTGACCTGAATTTAGTGATTCCAAAGGGTTATAGGCTGGTATTTGATGGTTAAAAATGTTGGAGAGAGAATGGGATGATTTAGAGCAAAAATGGAGCGCTTTAGCAATTTATCGGGTAAAGTACCGAAAATAGGCTAGCACCGCGTTTAAGCCGTTTTAGGCCGTTGCATTTCATACCATGCATTAATACAGGATTTAAATCAATTATATAGTGATTTAGCATAAATGTGTTGAATTGTGTAATTTTTACAATGTGTCTAGGAGGAGAGCCTTCTGGTAAAGGCAAGGAAGTTGTGCCCGACGAACAGTAATCGAGGCACCTAAAAAGCATTAAATTTGTGCAAACGGTGAGTAAACTTATTATTATTGTAAATTATCTAAAGTCTATTTTAAATTGTTATTTGTGAATTTTATGCAAAAATGACTTTAAAAGAAAAATTTTGCTGTATACAAATAAATAGATTTAAATGTGAATATGTGATTTTAGTCAAAAATGGAGTAGTTTGGAGGCCGTAAATTGTATTACAAATGATGTTTTCATTCAATAGGCTTATGAGTATTTGTATATATGTGGCTATGTTTGAAATGCCTTGGGAATAAATGTAAGCTGAATTTTTACTATGCAGGCTGGGTAAATAAATAAAAGCCACGTTATACTGTCGAAATTTTATCAAATTGGTGGGTTTAGTCACTGCAGTGGCGGGTTTCTGTGGACCACCTATTAGAGGGGCACAGTAAACCCGGTTATATAGTTACTCCGGTTGTAGAGGCGAGGAGGGTAACTCCCGGGGTAGTGTTAGAGTTCACTTCACGTAGAACCCACAAGTGAATGTGTATCTCGGCCAACGCCAAGGAACGGCTTGTTTTAAAAATTAAAACGTGTTTAATGTGTAACTGTTTTGACAACCTTGGCGGACTCAGTTAGATACCTCGGCCAAGGTATCCCCGAGAACTAGTTTTGGCTTGAGCCATGGTTTTAATAAAAGTCATAAGCCTTAACAATTGTTTTGATAAATTATAAAGATTTCTTGATTTAAGAAATAAAATGAAACTTTATGAAATGGTTTGAAATAGCTATTTAAATTTGCCTCCATTTTACTTACCTTTAGATGTTTATGATAATGTTTGTTTACTCATTGGGATTGCAAAATCTCACCCACCTCCTGTCCAAACATTTCAGGCCTGTGGTAGCTCGTAGATACCAGATTTTGTCGAGGACTACCGTAGATCGTTTTCCCACGACAGATAGTAGATGCACTACCATTGTCGTATTTGTATAGTTATAGGCCCACCGATCATTGTAATTATTATTGTACATTATGACTTTGTAACTTAATGTATGTATAAATTTATTTTACTTTCACGCTATGGAAATTACTTATATGCGTGTCTATAAAAATTATTTTATAAGAAAATGGAATATTTTTATCAATATTTTTGAATAGTAAATTATGACTTTAAACCCTTGAAAAAGAAGGTTTCGGACTTCCGATTTCAAATCCGATTTCAGATTATGTTTTCTGGATGCATAAACTATATTTTTACCAGATTTTAATATTTTCGTCGAAAAATGACCAAAATACCCCTGTGAGTCAGATTTTATATTTTGATTTATTTAAGTCAGAAATGAGTGGTAAACCCTCAAAAAGGGGATGTTTGGAAAGAATTACTCACAGGGAAGGCTAGAAACTGGTACGTAAGCCTTACGGGGTTCTAGTTGGCATTCCGGATAATGAGTGTCAATTGGGACGTCGTGGCGGTTGTCATGGGCCCAAGGGAAGTTCCGGGTCGTGACAGATAGATATTTTCTCAATGAATCTTTTTGTTACATGGACCTTCATAGTCCTTGTATTCTTACCCTTTTTTTTTTCTTTTCTCCCTCCTCTTTCTTTTTGTATTGCTCCATGGAGATTGGACCTTCATAGTCGTTTCTGGATCTAGTCACATAGAGGTTAAATCTAGAGTCTCTGAGATCATATTTGACCTCTTGAGGTTATATCTGATGGGCATGTCAGTATAATCTTTTGGAGGCTCGATTTGACATTGCTTAGATTGTAAATAAACTCTAAAAAAATCTGCCCTCGTTAGTTTCGAACCAACCTTTCGAAGCTAGGTTCGACTTGTTAAAGTTGATGTTATTTCGTTAATGATAGCTGCACGAACCCAATACCCATGGACATCTTGTCCTAAAAAAAAAAAAAACTCAAACAATAGATTAAAAATATGGAAACAATAGTACTTTCAGTCTCGCACTTTTTATTTTATATTATTGTATTTTTTTACTTCCAATCTCCCACTTAACAATAATCAATTTTTTATTTCCTTTTCACTAAATATTTTTTACTATAGTAGCTTACTCAAATTATTTATGTTCCATTGTCCCATTTTGTAATTCCCAGAGAATTGATTCGCCCTTCTCCCTTTAATATCGTGTGCTGGTCCTTAATTTTAAAAGTGGACATAAAAATTGATGTGATAGATGGATGGACAGGGGCAAAGCCACATTTGGAGTGGGGTCATGGGTCCCCCCACTTAACTATAAAAGGCTAATTTTATAAATACATCTCATGGTAAAAATTTTATAATTTCTTAATTTTCCTCATTAAAATCATTCAAATTCTTAAAAGAGAACTAGTCAAGTAATTACATTTTTTATTCTTTTTATTATAATAATAAGTATATATGTTGGTTTCAATTTATTTTAAATTTTTCTATATTTGTACTATAGATGTAACCATACATACGTTGATAAGCACATTTGATTAAAATGAGAAATATGCTATACATTGAAATATAATTATTCTATATAAAAGTAAAATAAATTATTTTTTTATATATATAAAGATTATGTTATAGTTCTTAGTTATTCAAAAAAGAATATATAACTCATCCTTTCTTAATTATTACGAGTACTTAGCACTTTACTTGAGATGAAATATAATATATCACATTATAATGCTAGCAGTTATATGTAAATAGTGTACTTTGTTTCATTAATCTCAATACTTGACATTATACCAAGCTTTGAGTTGAGTTTCCACTATGAGTGACTTTCAATTTATGAACTTGAGCTCTATCCCTTTTAAGATCTTGATTACAATTTCTCTAGCAAGACTTTTTCTTAAAAGATCCACCAAGTTTTCACTAGATCTCACAAAAGTTATAATGACCACTTTATTAGAAATTAACTATCAGACATAGCTATGTCTTAATCTAATATGTCTAGACTTTCTATTATACACCTAACTATATATTTTTGCTAGAGTTGCTTCATTATCACAACAAATAAAAATTGAAGAAACTGGTTTAGGGCATAAAGGCATATCATAAAGTAAATTTCTTAGCCATGTGACTTCCTTGGTGGTAGTAGCCAATGTAATAAATTCAGTTGCCACGGTAGAATTCGTTATGCACATTTTTTCTTGGACCCCTAAGAAATAGTAATCCCACCAAGCATAAAGATCCATTTATTTTGGGAAGCAGATCTTCTAAACTTGTAATCTGACTAGCATCTGAATATCCTTTTAGTACTGATGGATATCCATTATAGCAAAGTCCATAATTGATTGTTTTCGTTAAGTGCCTTAATATTCTATTTATGGTTTGTTAATGAAAAATTCTCAAATTACTTGCGTACTTACTTATCTTTCCAACAAAATATTCTATATTTGGCCTTGTACATGTCATTGCATATATTAAGCAACCAATCACTCTTGCATATTATAATTGATTAATAGCCTTACCAACATTAGGTAGTATTTAATTTAAAGATCCATGGGTGTGGATATTGGCATACAGTTACAAAGATTAAACTTTTTAAACACTTTTTCAATGTAGTGAGATTGTGATAAAGTTATGCTATTTTGATATCAAAATATTTTAATTACTAAAATGACATCTATTACACCCGTATCTTTCAATGCAAGGTTATTTGGCAAAAACTTCTTTGTCTCCTTGTCTTGTTCTAAATTTGTACAAAAAATGAGCATGTCATCCACATATAAGCAAATCATAACACATTTTCTATTTTGAACTTTGTCATATATGCACTTGTCAGATTCATTTATGTTGTAGCCATTGGCTAAAATGAATTCATCAAATTTTTGATGCCATTGTTTTGGTACTTCTTTAAGCCCATATAACGATTTGACAAGCTTACAAACTTTATGCTCTTGTCTTAAAACAACAAACATTTCTGGTTGTTCCATGTAGACTTCATCTTCTAATTCACCATTTAAAAATGTTGTTTTGACATCCATTTGGTGAATTGCCAACTTATAAATTGATGCAAGGGAGATTAGAAGTTTAATTGTAGCAATTCTTGCTATTGGAGCGCAAGTATCAAAGTAGTCAATCTCTTACTTTTGCATAAAGCCTTTGGTTACTAATCTTGATTTGAACTTGTCCATGGTTCTATCCACCTTCATTTTCCTCTTGAAAATCCATTTACAACCTATTGAGTCCATCTTTGCTTCCTTCCAAAATGTATAATCTTAAAACCTTATTGCCTCGTCATGTGTAATAAGGTTTGATTCCAATTAAACAATAAAGAATTTTATTGTCAATATTTTATCTTGTTCCTTTTAAAAGGAACGTATAAAAGTTTAGACCAAAATCTTTTACTTTTCTAGTCCTTGTGCTTTTTCTTATTTCTAGACTAGTTTCATCATTAATTTCATTTTGTTCCAATAGAATGTCATTTTATTGAATTGAATGTAATGGCTATAGTTGTCTTGAAACATATTTGAATCTATTTTCATCAAATATTGCAACTCTTGATTCAATAACAATGTTGACTAGGATTGAATCATTTTGTTCAATTACCATGAACCTATATGTTTTACTATGTTGTGCATATCCTATGAATATGCATTCTATTCCTCTTTCACCTAATTTCTTTCTTTTGGTTCCAAAACTTTTATTAGAACTTTATACCCCTAAACTTGCAAATAACTAAAGTTTGGTCTTTTTTCTTCCATTGCTCATATGGAGTTATTTTAGTTTCCTTTTTAAGAACTTTATTTAATATGTGACAAGTTGTTAATAAATCTTCTCCTCAAAAACATTTTCTAAGACTTGAGTATGATATTACAGCATTTACCATTTCAATCAAAACCTTATTTTTCTTTTTACCACACCATTATGTTGTGGTGCGTAAGGTATTGAAATATGATAGATTATCCCGGTGGAGCCAAAATAACTTGGACTATAATATTCTCTACTTCTGTCCAAGCTTAAGCATTTGATAAAAGATTCACATTGTAATTCAACTTCTATTTTATAAACCTTAAATTTATCAAGCACTTCATCATTAGAATGTAGCAAATATACATAGTAATATCTAGTGAAATCATCAATGAATGTGACAAATATTTCTTTCTAGCCAATTTAGGTGTACTATGCATATCACATGCATCATTATGTATTAGTTCAAGTAATTTCATATTTCGTTTAACTTTGGAAAAAGGATTTCTAGTTTTTTTTTGTTAGCATTATTTCATTTATCAATATTTTGATTAAAT
This sequence comes from Theobroma grandiflorum, assembly GCA_036013995.1. Classification (NCBI taxonomy): domain Eukaryota; kingdom Viridiplantae; phylum Streptophyta; class Magnoliopsida; order Malvales; family Malvaceae; genus Theobroma; species Theobroma grandiflorum. Next base: position 17,601,091 of record CP142126.1, read on the forward strand.
TCTAGAACTAAGTCCATTTTATACATATTATCCAATCTTTTATAATTTAAATGTTCTAAGTTGTAATGCCATAAATAAGAAAATTCAACCATGTAAGCAGTAACAACTATTTTTTCTTATTATTATTATTATTATTATTATTATTATTATTATTATTTAATTTGAACATTCCGTTACACATGTAACCTTTATCAACAAATATTCGTCCTTTGGACAAAATGAATTTATCTATCTCAAATGCAAGCTTGAAACCAAACTTATTTAATAGACTTCTAGACACTAAATTTTTTCTAACTTTTGAAACATAGTATACATCTTTCAAAGTTAAAGTTTTTCAAAAAGTGAACTCAAGTTCAACAGTTCCTTTACCTTTAATTATTGCTATAGAAGAATTTTCAATGCATAGGAAATTTCCACACTCATTTGATACAAAATTCTTGAAAAGACTTTTGTCATTGCACACATGCTTTGTTGCTCCTGAATCAAGCCATTAGGCATCATTTTCTTCAAGCACATTGATTTTAGAAATCATGGTTACAAGATTTTTAGAAGTCTTCTTGAAGAATCATTTTTTTTAATAATCGATATTCTTTCTTAAAATGTCATGGTTCTTTATTATGGACTTTTGTAATGGAAGCATGTGCTTTTGTTTTGTCTTTTGAATTTTGGGCCATTGACAATCTATTTGAACTTTTTTTTTGACAAGTTTAGTGGTCTATCATTCCTTCAAAATGTGTACCTCAACTTCACCAGAAACAACAACTTATTCTTGTTTCTTGTATTCCTCTTCAATTTGAAGATGATTTGCCAAAGTCTCAAGAGTTATTTCTTTTTTCTTGTGTTTCAGACTTTTTTTAAAAGCGTTCCATGATAAAAAAAAATTTATCAATAATGGAGGATACAACTATAGTTTCATCAATATTCATTTTCTATTATTTAAACTGATTAAGCATTCTTTCAATTTCTCGCAGTTGTTCTATAATAGAACGTCCATTGACCATTTGATAATTATTAAAGTGATTGACAAGAAATTTCTTACTTGTTGCATCTTTTATCATGTACTTGGCTTCTAGTTTGTTCCATAATTCTTTTACAATAGCCTCAAATAAGCCATCAGCTAGACCATTCAAGATGTGACCCTTGCACATATAATTGACATTGTGCCATTTTTTCTCTTATTTGGTTCCAACAAAATCATTTTCGCCCTCTTTTGATCTAAGTGTAGTCAAGGCATAGTCAACCTTCAATGTTAACCATAGGAAATGCATATTCTTCTACCATCTTAGAAAGTTGCCACCACTAAATCAATCCAATTTCACAAAGTTAGAAGCCAATTCTCTTGGTGTTCCATCTGAGGCAGCCCTTGTTGAAACAAATAAAACCTTAAGGTTGTTAGAACATTGAATTGGAAAATATCGAAAAGGTTTTAAGGCATGTAGCAATGCCATTGTCCTTAAGGTTTTATTCTCTTCCACTTGTAGTGTGCAAAAGAGTTAATAGCATATAAACTTTGAAGATACAATGACGTCCAATGATTGACAACATTTTGCATTGACAAAATTAATCCACTGAGCACTTATCGGAGTATGATAAGATTACCAAACTTCTATAAGACTTTTCTATAGCAAAATGATATAAAAAAAAAACTTAGATAATGTTGAGAAAGGAATGAGAGATTTTTGTTATTGTTTTCTGTTGTATGTTTTGTTGTTTAAAGCAAGGTCTTTTTTATAGGTTTAGGTGTTTATTCCTAATAGACACAATTGTGTATATTTTAAACAATCACAACTATTGGTCTTTTCCAACAAATGCAACTCTTTCTTTATTTTCTTATTTTCATCAAACATGACCCTTCCTTTATTTTCAAATTTCCTATAAACTTGACTTTTTCTTTTCTTGCAACATGGGATTGTGTCCCATACTTACTTGAAAATGTCCAACAAAACTTGCGATCTAAGCCATGTCCATAGGGGCTATTCAAAAAGATTTGTTTACTTTTGTATCTTTTATACATTTATTTGCTTTTTGCTATGAAAAGTAAAAAGTAAATCACATAAGTAATATTCAAATGATATATAAATTAATTAATTTGAAAATTTTATGAAAAACTATATTATAGGCATGATTCGATAAAATAATATTTAATTGTAATAAAATGTTTATTAAAACACTTGGCTAATATGCTAAATATTTTTTAATATTTAAAAAAAGTTTAGATCAAAAGCAAAAATTTCTTTAAAAATTCAATGTATAAAAATATATGTTTATATAATTTGAATTAGTATGTGATAAAGGGAACTTTTACTTGTTAATGGGTTATAAAGAATTTAGTAGTTTTTTAATAAGTAAGAAGAATTTTGTTAAAATTAATATGAAGTGTTCCAAATATAAAACAACTCAAATCTTAATAACGTTAATAGTTCTTCCCATTCAATTCTTTCATGTGCATCAATGCACGTGCTCATGAACTCTTGGTTGGTGAAGGGGTGCTCGTAGCCTTAAATATAAAACACCAAGTTTCAGAACCCTATGGCAAACTTGTAATGTTTGGGCTGTCATCAATGTTGAGCTTGTATCAAGCAATTTTTTCAGCATACATGAGGTGTTTTTAGGGTAATTCTAGGTAATGTAAACTTCTTGTGCTATGATATTTTCTCAAATAACATTCTGATTTTTTTTCCAAAATAAAACCTTGTGATTTATTATTGTTCCCACAAGAAGTAATAATATTAGTAAATTTTCAATTAAGTTTTACTAAAAAACAATAAGAACTTTATATTTAAAAGCCTTATTTCTTTCATTTAACCTTAAACTTTATTCACACACTAAAACCTTATGTTAGCAAACTAAGGCCTCACTAATACCACTCCTAGCTTGTTAATAAGACAACCGGGAACACTTGTACCTTGCAATAGAGGTGAAAAGAGGTCGTTAGTGCTTTCTTGCTTCTTCTACAAATTAAATCTGAGATACCCTTTTAACATGTTTCTCTAGAACAACACTGACAACCTATACACAAATTCCATGATAAGTTGTAATCTAAATAATGGCTTATTTTTGAGAAGTAAGCTACTTGATCTTGCAAAACTCAATAATATTGATAAAACAATTGGTTTTCCTAGTAGTAAATTTAAGAATTTGAAATAGAGAGAGATCATAGGAAACAAAACCAACTTTAGAACCATAAAAATTGTTCAATAGATTAAAAGTACAGTGGCTACACGGTACATGATTGCAAATTCATGAATACATACATACACACAACATTTATCAAAAAATAAAATAACTTAAAGAATAGAGTCAAAAAAACCATTGCTCTTCATTAACAAGATGAAGACATATATATATATATACAAGGCTTGCTTAGAATGCAAGTAAAGTAAATAGTATAAAAAGAAGTATTCTAATCCTAGACTTCGTTAAAGTACAAATAAAGAAACAAGGTTAACAAGGAATGATTATATAAAAGAATAATCCCCGTAAACAAAAAATCCTCCAATACTCCCCCTCAAGTTGGAAAATAAAAGTGGAAATGCCTAATTTGACCAATAGTTTATGAAATCGACTGTACCTAAGTGCTTTATTGAATATATTAGTCAATGGTTGTTGTGAAGAAATAGTTCGAGTAACAATAGTTTGTGACTAAATGTGCTACTAGATGAAATGGCAATTTATTTCTATGTGCTTCATTCGTTCGTGGAAGACTGGATTAGCTGCAATGTTAATAACAACTTGATTGTCATAGAACAAAGGAATCGATGCAATGCGTGTCACTCTAAGATCTCGTAAGAGTCGTATCAGCCAAATGGTCTCACTAGTGGTGGTGGAGGCCATGGCTTTGTATTTAGCCCTAGCAAAAGAACGAGAAACCATCGTTTGTTTCTTGGACCACCATGAGATAGGAGAAGACCCAAGAAAGATTATATAACCAGTAATGGATTTGCATGTCATTAGACATCGTGCCCAGTCTGCATCACAATATGCTCGAAAAGATAACGAACCATTTGAAAGAAGAAAAATGCCTTGTCTTGGGGTTCTTTTAAGATAATGCAAAACGTTATGAGCAGCATCAACATATGGTTATTGTGGGACATGCATAAACTGGCTAAGAATATGCATTGCATGGCTGATATCTGGATGAATGATGGTGAGATAAAGTAGACAACTTGCTGGGTGACGATAGTGCTTTGGATCAGCTTAAATTTCACTACAGTAAAGTGAAAACTTGTGTTATTGCTCCATGGGAAAGTTGGCTAGCTTGCAGCTTATGCGACCATTCTCAACTAAGAGATCAAGTACATACTTACGTTGGCTTAGTGTAATACCTATTGGAGAACGTGTTACATCAAATCTAAAAAAATACTTGAGTTTTCCAAGATCCTTGGTGTGAAATTTTACGTCCAAATATAGTTTCAGCTTAAAAATGCGATTGGAATCTATTCCCACGATGATGACATCGTCAACATATATGAGAACTGCAACAAAAGATCTTTCCATATTAGAAAAAGTGAACAAAGAGTGATTTGCGTCTGATTGAGGAAAACCAATGGCAAAAAGAGCAGTGATAAACTTGTGATACCAATTTTGAGATGTTTGATGAAGTCTATATATAGATTTCTATAATCAACAAACTTGATGCTCCCCTTATTTAGCAAACCCTTGTGGGATCTTCATGTAGATTTCTTCATCGAAGTCACCATGTAAAAATGCATTGTTAACATCCAAATGATGTAATACCTAGTGCTTAATTGAAGCAAGTGCCAACAACTAACGTACAATGACTAATTTAGCAATAAGAGCAAATGTCTCACGAAAGTCAACACCCTCAATTTGAGTGTAACCTTTAGCAACAAGTCATGCCTTATAGTGCTCAATACTTCCATCTGGTTGATATTTGACTTTGCAAACCCATTTTGAATCGATAGCCCATTTATTAGGGGGTAAAAGTTGCAAAGTCCAAGTATGATTTGCCTTTAAAGTAGAAATTTCCTTCACCATGGCTTCCCTCCAATGCGTATGTTTGACTCCTTGAAAAAATGATTTCAGCTTATCAGTGGATGAAATGGCTGTTAAAAAGGCATGGTGACTGGAAAAAAATTTAAAGTAAGAAATAAATAGTGAGAAAAAATGTACCATTAAATTAGCCGAAGAAGGAGATGAGAGTGGTATGATGTTTGAAGGAGAGAGAGAATGGGGTAAAATATAATCATAATTAGATAAGAAGCATAAAACTTGCTGTTGTTGTTTGCTTGAAATAAGAAGAGCTTTTGAAACAATATTTTTGAACTCATTGAAAGAGTTTAAACCAATTTGGTCGGATGAAGAGGCTATTTTGGTTGATAAATCAGATCTCATTGACTCAAACCCAATGCTGGCAAGAGAAAAGGACTCATGCAGATTGGTGAATGAGGTGGACTCAGTCGTAGTAAACTCATGTGTTACAACTGGCGACATGGGTTTGTCTATTGCAAGCTTGTTGTTATAAGATATAGGCTTAATTATGCTTGTAGTTGTGTTGGCACTTGTAGATGACTCGTTAAGCCCAAGTTCAGTGACCTTGGGCACTTCATGGTTGAACGAACTATCAAATTTAATAGTCTGACCTAAATCAATTGACTGTATAGATTTTGTTGTTAAGGAATCTGCAAATGGAAAAATGTCTTCCAAAAAAATGAACATCTTGCAAAACATAAATCTTCTTACTGTCAAGATCATAAATTCTATATCCTTTTTGACGACTAGGATACCTAACAAAAACACCCCACTTAGCACGTGGAGCAAATTTGTCATGTGGCTTGCGATTTATATGCTCATAACAAAGACATCCAAAACTTCTCAAATGATCATATATGGGACTTTTTCCAAGTAAAACTTCATATGGAGTTTTATTTAGTAAAACAATGAATGGCATGCGGTTGATCAAGTACGCGATAGTAAGAACACATTCACCTTAAAACAAAATAGGAAGATGAGCTTGAAATCGTAATGCTTGGGCAACTTTTCAAAGATGCCTTAATAACTACATTTGTTGTGGTGTGTTTGTACAGCTAGATTGACGTTCATTACCATGATCAAAATAATAAGTCTTTAAATCACCATAATTAAATTCTAAGCCATTGTCTGTTCATGAAATTTTAACTCACAAGTTAAATTGTGTGTAAACCCAATTAAAAAATTGCACTAGATACATTTTGGTTTTTGACTTGTATTTCATGAGGAAGACCCATGTTGCTTGACTGAAATGATCCACTATGGTTAAAAACTAGTGAGATCTTGAAAATGATTTTTTCGTATGGGCCCCAAATATCACAGTGTATTAAGTCAAAGGCATGCATAGTCTTATTTGTATCAATCGATAAAGATAATCGTGTTTGTTTTGCCTTACAACAAGCATCACAAAATAAAGTCTTCTTGCAATCAAAATAAATACATAAGTTAGGAACCAGAAAATGTGATTTACTAGTAGATGCCCCAAGCATCGATGCCATAAACTTGCATTAATTGAATTGTTGGTTATCAACGCCTTCTCCCTCCTTATCAACTCCAAGTGATAAAGACCATTAAGCTCTCTACACACTCCAATCAACTTTTTTAAGGGTAAATCTTGAATCACAAAAAAATCGAGCCAAAAAGTTACCGTACAATTCAAATCATGTGTCAATTTACTATTAGACAATAAATTGACACAAGAATTAGGGAGTCCAAGGACTTGCTCAAGGATTAATTTTTTTCCAAGAGCAACTTGTCACCTAGCATGAACCTCTATTGTTTCACTGTTAAGAATTTGTACTAGTGGTATATCAAGTCGAGATACCACATTTGATAAAAAGTCTATATTATGGGTTATATGATTTATGGCTTTTGCATCTACAACCCATTCATCATTTTTCTTATCGAAAAAATTGGAGGTTGCCATGTTTTTAGATGGGTTACGTATTGATGTTCCATAACTACCTAGTAGAGCTAAGAGTTGCTGATAATGCTCGAAAGTCAAACTTGGGATTGGCAATGCAACTTTATCCACAGTGGCGTCACGAGTATCTTTTGAAGACATGTTTGTCATAGTGTCGCCTTCCCATTGATTTCCTTGAGAACATGATCGATCATTATTTGTTTGTTTGTCACTTCTCTTTCCAAATTTTCACCAATATGGATAACCAATCACCTTGTAACAATATTCTTTATTATGCTTTGTCTTCTTATAGTGGATACAAGATGGAAATCGACCACAACTCCCATCATCATTCTTCTTTTGTTGCAATTCATTTTCTTAACTCAACAAGGCAGTAGCTTCAATGATGTGTGCATGAGTTGTAGCAACTAAACGTTGCTTCTCTTCTTATACTACAACGGCATAAACTCTTCCAAGATTTGGCAATGGGTCAACACCCAATATTTGTGACCACATAGTTGAATATACTTCATTAAGTCTCATAAAAAAATCTAGAATCCTTCTTTCCTCACACATAACTTGCATTTTTTTCGCTGCACCATAGATACATACACATTTACATGACGTGACTAAATTAAGACCTTGTAACTTTCCCCAAATGGTTTTTAATTTATCGTAATAGCATGAGGTAGAGGATTTCTTTTGTTGTAAAAAAGCTATTGTGCGCTTCAACTCGTAGACTTTTGACGCAATTCCTTGAGTAAATCTTTTTTACAAATCTACCCATATTTTTTTTACGGTTTTAACATGAGCAGCACTGCCTTGAAGCTCATTAGCAAGTGCATTGTTAAGCCATGAAAGAACCATTGTATTGCATTGTATCCATGACTGTAAATACAGAGAATCAACATCTGGTTTTTCTATCATTCCATCTGCTTCGTTTTTGGAATAGAGTGTATTCATAAAGCTATGCCTCAATGTGAAATAATTATCTCCACTTTCACTGAGAGGGTGCGTCATAAAAATCAAGCTTGGATGATTAAACAAATGCAAATAGTATGGAAAAGTGGCATCAATGACTTTGTTTTGATTAGCACTTGCACTTGCAATCAATTCTTTAGTGCTCTTGCCTTTGTCATCGTTCACATCATCTCTTGTCATTTAAAAAAATTCAAGGTTTCGTAACTTGACTCTGATACCATGAAAAATAAAATGAATTAAAGAATAGAGTCAAAAAAGCCCTTGCTCCTCATTAACAAGATAAAGACATATATATACAAGGTTTGCTTAGAGTGCAAGTAAAGTAAATAGTATAAAAATAAGTATTCTAATCTTAGACTTCCTTAGAGTGCAAGTAAAGAAAAAAAAATTAACAAGGAAAGATTATTATAAAAGAATAATCTCCATAAATAAAAAATCTCTAATACTTACAATGCATAAAGAAGAATTCATGCATGCATTTGCCAAATACTATAGGTTAAAGCAAAAAACAAAAAGGAAAATGTTATTGTTGTCCAAACACTTGACCTAACTTAAAGATTATATCCTTCCAATTCTTACTAAATTGGGAGTGTGTGAAAAGAAATGTTAAATCTAGTAGTTTCCAAAAGAACACTAAAATTTTCAAAATTGAAATTGAAAGAAACAGAGTAAATTAAGACCATAACAAAAGCTTCATGAAAGGAAAGTAAAAGGAAAAAGAAAAAGTGTGTTGCTTAAAACCACATTGGCTAGCAGATAGATAACCAACTTCAATGCCCATGTTGACAAAGTAATAGCAAGGAAATAATCACAAAGAGAAAATATGGTAAAACTTGTAAACAAAAAAAGAAGGAAAATAGCAAAAGCAATTAGGAAAAAAATGAATTTAATTGGAAGGTTGTATTAGAAAAAGGACACAAAAAGTAGAAACTTCTAAAATAATGATGCAGTTAAGCACACAATCAAGCATCATGATCAGAATTGTAAAAGGCATTCAAATGCAAGAAATAAAGATTTTAAATACAAGCGTTTTATTGTCTTTTTAGTTATATAATTTTTAGTTTTTTACTTAGTTACCATTTTCTTAATTTTACAACTATTATAATTCTCTTTTAATTATCTCTTTAGTTCATGAATTAATACTTACCAATTTTATTAAACAACAAATGACAGCCTTTATCTTGACCTTTTTTAAAACTCTCTTAGCGCATTTTGGTGAAATTTAAAATGGTTTCTCATGTAAAGAAAATTTCATATGTTTTCACAATTAAAAGCCCAAATGCATGCGATGCAACACAAAATAAAATAAGATTATGCAATTTTTTTAATAGCAAATGAAAACCGTTATATTCAAATTTTTTTTAAATTCTTCCAACATTTTAGTGAAATTTAAAAGTATTTCCTAACCTAAAAAATTTTGAAGAAATTTGACAGTACAATTTTCTTTGAAAAATCTCATCATTGGTGTTTTTCGTTTAGTTGGACAATTAATATTGTAAATGCTTGTGATGCACCACAAAATAAACTGAGAAAGAAATTTTGTTAAAAGCATTATTCAATCTTTTTTTACTATTTTCATTAACATCTTTTTTAATGTTTATTTCCATTTTTAAAAATTTATGATTATATGAAATTAATTCATATATTGAAATAAAAGAGCTCTTCCAACATTTTGACGAAACCAACTATATTATTCCTCAAATTAGGAAGATTTTTTAAAAATGTCATTACAAATTCTAAAAAATTCTGTAATAAAGTACTTTTTAAAATAACCATTTTTGTTAACAACTTTATTTAATTAGATTTTTATTTAAATTATTTAGCAATTATGACTAATTTGAATAAAACATAACAAATAAATAAATAAGCAAAAACAAAATGGACATGGGATTAGAGTATTTGCAATTTGTTTTTTTTTCTTTATTTTTTACAATTATATTTAACTTGTAACTAAATCATAATTTTAATGCAAAGGCATTATAAAATAACTAAAAATAGTTTCTATAATACTTAATTATTGTAAAGAAGTTAAAACCATAAAGTTTGATTTCAATTGAAAAAAGCACATAACATATGGTAGGTTGTTAGGCTGTCTCATTGGTTTAGGTGCATCTGTGGCTAACCATCTAGGGCTGCCCCTATGGCTCGACAATGGCATGATCCTTCTCTCAGTCCTTTTGTACTTATTTATAACATTAATAAAACATTTTTTTTTACATAACGCCAATGGTTGCATATATAGAATTTGATATGTCTTTTTGATTTGAATATTGCTTTTCATGACTTAACTCATAGATATTATTTATGTTCTTTAGATATAATCGAGCAATTGGTTGGCTTGAGTGGAAGTGTCCACCTAAGTGCCACACGAACTATAGTGTATTTAAGTGGAAAGGGCGTAGTTTGTGATAGTCAGTATTAAAGCATGGGCGAGACATGTTGAGCAAAAAGTAAAATGGTGACCATGTAGAGTTCACTAGAGGACCATCAGAGATTGAAGAGCTAGAAGTTGTGGTGGTCGCAATAAAAGCTCAAATGGTCCCACGCGAGCGAGTAGATGAAATTAAGACAATCTAATGGAAACTGTCAGAGATTATTAATACCTTGAGTGATGAGACCGCGGATGTGTTAAGCACTCTCTAAGGTGAGATTGGACGATTGAAAACTCAAGTAAATATTTTAGTTATTGCTACAAGTAATACTAATACAAACACACGAAATCGAGGTAAAAAGGCCAAAGTGTTGAAGCCCAAGTGATACGAGGGGCTTAGAAATGCTAAAGAGTTGGAGAAATTCCTTTTTGATATTAAGTAGTATTTTCGAGTGGGAAGAAGGTTATATCAACTATTTAATTCAAGAATGGGATTAAAAGAGGAGAATCATCCTATGTGGCAGTACCAATCCAGTACCTGGATAAGTAAAGTTAGTTTTGGAAGAATTGAATGATATGATGCCAGAACAATTACCTAAAATGCTACCACCCTTACAAGCAATTGATCATGAGATAGAATTACTTTCGAGAGTCAAACCTCCAACAAAGAGGTCGTATAGGATAGCTCCCCTAGAGCTAGTAGAGCTAAGTAAGCAACTTGACGAGTTACTACAAACAAGATTTATTTGATCTTCAAAAGCATCTTTTGGGGCACCGGTGCTATTTTAAAAAAAGCAAGACGAAAGTTTACAATTGTGTGTGGACTATTGAACTCTGAACAAGGTCACATACGAAACAAATATCCTATTCCTTTGATTGCATATCTGTTTGACCAGTTGAGTTGTGTAAAATATTTCTCCAAATTAAATCTTAGCTCTGGCTATCATAAAGTTAGAATTGCTGATGGGGATGAATTAAAACCACTTATGTCAAACGGTATGACGTATTTGAATTTTTTGTTATGCTTTTCGGACTAACCAATGCTCTTGCCACATTTTGTATACTGATGAATCAAGTTTTTCATGACTACTTGAGCAAGTTTGTGGTAATCTACTTGAATGACATTGTAGTATACAACTCAACATTAAAAGAACATCAAAAACATTTGCGAAAGGTATTTCAAAGGCTTTAAGACAACCGGTGGTATGTGGAAAGAAAGACGTGCGTTTTTGCACAAACCCAAATTTAGTTTCTAGGCCATATTATTCAATAAGGTCACATCTAGATGGACATGTAGAAGGTGAAGGCCATTAAGGAGTGGGTGACCCCTAAGAATACGATCAAACTTTGCTCATTCTTGAGCTAGCCAATTATTATCGGAGATTTGTGGAGGGTTATTCAAAAAGGACAGTGGTACTCACGTAATTGCCAAAAAAGGGACAGAGGTGGAGTTAGATACTGCAATGCCAAGCAGCTTTTGAAGGCTTGAAAAAGGTAATGATGACAGACCCTGTTTTATAGTAAATTCCTATTATGAAGAAAGAGCCTCATTAAAAACCTTCTCATGGAAAAATCCAATGGAATAAAAACCATGAGAATGAAAAAAATGAGTATTCTTTTATCATGCCATACTAAACCCAATGCCCAACTTAGCTACGTAATACCATCATTCCTAATTGCATGTTAAACTGAATTAGGAAGAGTAGAAAATTCTCTCCATAGAACTTGGTCCAACCCAAAATCTTTAACCAATTTAGCAATTTCATAAGCCACCATATTTGCTTCCCTTCTACAATGCTCAATGGAAGAATAATTAAGCTGGCTCAATACCAAACAACACTCTTCAATCACATGCCCCATGTCACCATTAAACAGAGTACCTTTAATCGAATTTAGTACCTGCAATTCCAACTTCTGTCACATACACTTCTCTGTAGTGGGCCAGAAGAGACCACAATAGTGATCGTAGCTCAACCACCACGGCGTGCAAATTATATGCAACTTTCACCCCACCAGCCAGCAGCAATTCCCTGTTAGAATTTCTAACTATGAAACCCACCGTCACCCATGTTTCACCATTTAAAGTAAAAATCGATGCAGCATAGTTAAGTTTCATCCTAGTTGGAAACCTCCATCATCTTCCTTCAGATACACCGTCCATCCGAGTCAGCCTTGCTACAGCAACAGCAACGTGGTACTGTGAGCAGATGTCATATCTAGTTCAACCACCTCCGTCGGTTCCGTTTTCTCTCATTCTTAAAGACGACTGCATTTCGTCCTTTCCATAGAGCCCATATAACACAACAAATCTCCTTTACCACATCTTTTTCGACATTTTGAAGCAGCATCTTGATCCAATCACCTATAGAAGAAAAATTGTGTGAAATTTCTGTAAAACCCCACTTAGAGATTAGTCATACTGCTCTAGACGGACATTCACATAAAATATGAAATTCTGTTTCCATCACCGCATCACAGAACGAACAACCTGCTGCAACATTAACTCTCCTCCTAATCAAAGTAGCTCTTGTAGGCAGACAACCATTCAGCACCCTCCATATAAATAGAAGAATTTTCCTCGGCAAATTCAGACCCCCACAATTTCCTTCGCAGCGATATTGCATTAGCAGATGAACTAGGCTCACGCGCTCCCCCCATTACCGAACATAGCAGACGGTAGCCCAATCTAACTGTATAGTGGCCATCCTTGCTATTGTTCTACACTAATCGATCTTACGGCCTCCTTAGACTAACAACAATGATAAAATAAGATTGCTTTCATATGGCAGAAAGCACTCCCTTATTTTTCCTTCATCCCATATCATCTGATCAGCCAAAATAAAAATAACATGGTTATTTTAGACACATGAGATAGGGTATTTTTTGGACATGTCACTAATAAAGTTAATGAAGACACAAATTGATAAAATGAAAGTTGGAAGTACCTAATTATGATTTTTCTTTCTTTCAGATACCAAATCTTTAGTCAAACTATGATATGGGTATCAAATATTTAATCAATCCAAATAAAAGGGAAAAGTATTTAGGAAGCCTCATTGATGACCAAACAAGCAATCGATTTTGGGTTCATTAATATTCTATCTGCCATTTTGATTTAATTTGATTTTCAAAACACCAACAAGAATCTTTTTCATCTTGATTCTTTCATCCTGCTTTAAATAATCCAATTCAAGCACTAGATGGTGGATGTGTTATTGTTGAAGTGTTAAATGACTAGATAGGGACCAATTTATTGATTAGTGCATATATAACATGTGCAATGAAGATGAACTTAAAAAGTTTTCTTATTGGATTAATATTAATGTTACTATAGATTTATAAGTAAAAGTTGTTTTATATATTTTCTCATAATAACTAAATTTTAGCAAAACCCTATATGTTTTTCCGAAAAATCATGTAAAAAATTAGTAATTGTATTATATATAATTTGTCTTTACTTTATTTAACAAGCAATATAAATATGTATATACGTTGCATTTACTTGCATGATATGGGTTGACCCCAGTCCTTGATGACATTGAATACCTCTTTCTTACCAAACCTTATGGGCTTTAGAATAGATGGGTAACTTTTAAAAGAAAAATGCTAAATCTTAAGAGTCAGAATATTGGGTAATTGTTTAATGTCTAACAGGAGAAGCTAAGAAATATAATTGAGTGTAATGCAGGTTAATCAAAGAGCATTAAGCACGGCAAACTGAAAAGCATGACACACTACTAATATTTACAACATATATATTAATGGAAGCAAATGTTCAGAGAGAGGCCATTTGAATGAATAATATAAAACTGGCATGGCATGAACAAGACCATGTAGCTCTTACAACAAACTTTGATTTGTTTGGATTCAGCTATCAACATATTTGTCAATGGTAGTAGCCAAGGTAGACTTGGGCACTGCACCGATGACGCTCTCTTTCTTCTCCCCATTCTTAAAAAACAGCATGGTTGGGATACTCCTAATCCCGAACTGTGTGGCGATGTTTGGGCTGTCATCAGTGTTGAGCTTGTAGCAAGCAATCTTCCCAGCATATTCTCTTGCCAATTCAGCGATAACTGGCTCAATCATGCGACACGGTCCGCACCATGGTGCCCAAAACTCCACTAAAACTGGAGTTTCACTTCCAACGACAAGCTCTCCCCAGCTGGATTCTGTCACCACCGCAACTGCAGAGTGCAGAATATGAATCGGATTTTAGCAATAATTACTTCCAAAAAATATCATGCCACATTAATGCTTCTTAACGCTAAAATTAGTAGGATTGTTGACAATTAAAAACAGGACCAGAATTTTTTTGGGTTGGGGGTGTTTCCGTGGCTAGGCTATGTAATGAAATTATGAGAGTAATGTCCCTCTTTCCCTTAACCCCTCACCCTAATAATCCCTAATAATTATGAGATTCAGGTCCTCAATACAAATAACCAAATTACTTTATCAACTACACTTGCTGGCCTCTCATTTTCTTCCACCTACTTAATAGGCAATATTGTTGACTTTGTCTATGCCTCCTTCATTTTAAGAAGGGTTATTTCTTCTTTCTGGGACATTATCATCAACCTACCACCGAACTCTGGTTACTGATCTTCTTTAGGTAGGCTTATTTAAAAGGAGTATCCATAGCAATAAAGGCGACAATAAAACATGAATAAATTAGCAAGAAATAAAAAGTGGAGAAATAGCAGCTTACCTTCATCTACAGCTTCACGAGCTTTGCAGATGAGCCTGGATTTTTGGCTGCTGCGAGTGAATGAATGAGCTAAAGATGAAGAAGAAGTGAATGATAAATTGGGTTTATTGAACCCTCTAAATGTCGGCAAATGAATCTTCTCAACAGAAGAAAAATGATGGTAGCTTTGCAGCACACTAGCTCTAGTCGTGCAAGCTGAGCTCAACTGAAAACAGTTTTCCAGAGCCATCTCTAGCTCTTCCCTAAGAGTCTTGGAAGGATGAAAATGGTAAAAGATATGGCCTTTGCAGCCTTACAGGAGTGATATTTTCTGGAGGCCGGCTTTGATACTTTCTGATGATTAAAATTTAGAAGTGGATATTCTTTTGAATAAAATAAAAATAAAAATTGTGAGGTGCTGGACGGATTACAAATTCATGTGGATAACATTTGACGTTTGGGGGAGTCTTTATTTACCCTGAGAAAGGAAAATCTTAAGGTAGTGGAGAGCCCATGGAAGAGTTTCCTTGTGGCAGAGACCTCGCATCGGTTGACCACAAACTTCTCATCCATTAAGCAAAACGTAGTCCCTATACATTTGTATGGCCCTTGCTATGTACGGGGAAATTAAACCTTCAACTGTGGGCTTTTCTATGGGCTTTGGGAATGTCCAAATCAAGCATTTTATGATAAATACATTTTAGACATATTGAAAAGGTATCAAATTAATTAGTACATTTCAACACGAAATGTGTGAATTAATAACTTTTTTCTCCGTTTTTGAAAAAAATTGAGCGAATTAATAACTTTGTTAAATGAATATACTCTTAATATGTGTTAAAGAACAAAGATCTTAAGTACATGGAAGAACTTTTATAAGTTGTGTTTCTCATTTTAAGGAATCAAGGATAAAATGAAACTATTGATGATCTTACACCATCAATGATTTCACCGATAATGAAACTTTATCATTATGGTATATAAGATGTTTGGTTTAGAGTATTACTTGTAAAAAATATAATAAAATGGCCGACCTTTTTATTTAAACTGAACAAGCTTAGGTCTTGGCAGGTAGCTTGATCATCATAGGCTGAAACACTTTGCACCACTCTATTTGGCGTAGCAGAGTTGTAAATTTGCGTTGAGGATCTTGTTAATTTGCCCCTCACACAGCAAGCTTTGGCTCAGCATCACAATGAGAAATGGGACAATGTTGTCAGATAGTTCATTTAAGCACTTGGATCTATATGCGGTAACATAAGCGATGCCATTTTCGATGAAACAAAGTGCAAAGGAACTTCAGCTCTTCGACGAAGCAAGGGAGGAGAGCTTAAGCATTGAGAGCAATATCAAAGCTTACATTTCCTCCGGGAAGAGCATGAAAAAGGGGATTGCAAATTCTCTTGCATCATTGAAGCAAATGGATAACATATTCAGGGACTTTCCCGAGTTAGAGCAAAACCATCATCACTCTGCAGTGGCTGGAGTGCTTAGAGAAGCAAGCTTGACCACTACTTCCATCTTTCACACCCTCCTGTTATCCCTGTCTCCAACATTGTTTAAGCCAAAGCCTTCAAAATGGTCATAGGTTTCAAAATTGGTGCGGAAGGGTCCGACAGCATGTGAAGAGCATCAGAACATGAAAGATTTAGAGAGAGTGGATGTTGTAGTGAGCAACTTACCACTGCAGAGTTCAAGAGATGACTTTGAGGAAGAGAAAATTCAATCTGCATAGGTAAAATTGGAATCTTTGGATGCTATCTTTGAAGGCTTTGAAGATGGATTGTAGTGCTTGTTTAGGAGCTTGATCCATACCAGAGTTTCTCTCCTAAATATCCTTTCTCATCAGAGTTTTTATCAAGTAAAAATTATATCCTCCAATCCAAAGGCAGAGCTAACCAATTTTTGTTGAGGATCAAAGGCGAAGAAAAATAAAAGTTAAAAATTTTTAAAATTAATACATTACCTTTAAAGAACAATTAAAAGATTCATAATAGAAAATAATTTTATATAACATATAAATCAAAAAAAATAAGAAAGAAAACTTTACAAAAAAAGTTATCTTTGACAATGTTTTCTAGATTCATAAAATGTAATGCATAAAATATAAATAATTAAATACGATATATAGAATAACAAAAAATAATTAAATAACATAAATAGAAAAAAAAAAGATAAAAAAAACTTACTTTATCTAAGTTCACAAGATCATAAATCTCTCTTTTAAAGAATGAAAATAAATGATCTCATGATAAAGTAAGTTACTTTATTATCAGTAGTTAATTATATAATAGAGAGTAAAGTAAAATAAAAAAATGAAAAAAGAAAAGCAAGAGGAAAAGAAAGAGAGTGAGAAAAAAGTGTGAATAAACTTAAATTAAGGTAACGTTGATTAGGGTTTGTAAGGTCATTTTATTATTTATTATTTATATTAATTATTAAATAAAAATTATTTTAAAGAGTATTAAAAATATATAATAAATGAAATATTTCAAAATTTTTTAGGGGAGCCACAGCCTCAATAAATATACTACTCTCCAAGACTATTAAAAATATATATATAATAATTAAAAATTTACAAAATTTTTGGGGTGCCACCCCACGCCCCTACTCCAATCTATTGAGATTTGAGAGGTGTTCATTTCCTTGAGGTTTTAGGCGTTTTAGTGTACAAATAATGTAAATTAATCAAAAGGTATAGTGAAACACTGGAATGTAATGTAAAATGTCATATTTGCAACAGTACGAAAGTACTTCATTGAATCATAGGTGATAATTAACTTAAGAGCATCTTTACTGGCTCTTCCAAGTTCCAACAAGATTGTCAGCATATCTTATAGTGCTTTTAGCATCAGAAAAGGAGGAAAATCAAAGAGTTGAACAGTTTTATATATATATATATATATATATATCTTCTTGTAAACATAAACTTGAGTTATAATTGCTTTAAACTATCATTTGCATCCTAAATTTGTTATAAAATAGCACATAATTCGATAAGCTATGACCTAACTTGCTTGACCATTAACAAGTTTTTCTACAACAGAGTTTTAGGAATGCAAAGGGCGAAATATGATTATACATATTACGTGTTAGATATAAATATAACATGAAAAACTAGATAGACTTAATAATAACCCGTTTACAAAAAATAAGCACCAAATCAAAATATTGAAATTGAAAAAAAAATGATCTAAACTCTATTTAAAACTAAACTTAACTAGGAGTTGATTAACATAAAATAAAGAAATTTAATTAGATTACTTGAAAAAAGAATAGAAACTATAAACTCCTCTTTCCATATTTTTCATAATGAAGATAAAAGAATCTATTCCCATGATATGGAGGACTATTCATTTATAATAGAATAGAAAGATATGAAAAAGACTAAGTCAATCATTTCAAATTCCTTAATCATCTCTTGCTTAAATTTGTTCAAGAGAAAACCATTTGGACCAGTTAAGAGTATACCATCAAAATAAATCAAAGCAATAATCTGAGATTCAATCCTTGAGTCCTTGATATACAAAGTGTGCTCGTTTTCACATCGCATGAATCCTTTATTGTTCAGATATCCATCAATCCTTCCATACCATGCACGGGGAGCTTGTTTGAGCCTGTACAAAGCTTTCTTGAGTTGCATACCTTGTCTTCCATACTTGGCACAAACGAAACCCTTTAGTTCTTCCACAAAAATTTCTTCCTCTAGCAAACTATTAAGAAAGGCTAATTTCTCATCCAAGAGCCAAAGTTGCCACCCTTTCTTAGTTGCAACAAGGGCAAAAGTTTCAATGTAGTCAATGTGGTATACTTGTGCAAAACTCTTGACTACCAAACGAGCCTTTAACTTGTTGATAGAACCATCTGGATTCAATTTAGTTATATAATCTCATTTAACCCCAATCACTTTTTGCTTGGTTGGTCTAGACACTAGCCTACCAAGTATGGTTTTTCTAATCATATCTATCTCTATCTCTATAGCTTGTTTCCACCCATTTGAGCTGAATGCTTCATCAAAAGTATTAGGTTCCAACACTGCTAGATCGCACCTGTTATAGATTTCATTGAAACTCCTAGTCCCACGTACAAGAGCATAATCAACATTATCACCTTCTTTAAGTTCAATTTTAGCTGGTTCTTTATCATGCCAAGTTTGTAGGCTTTCTGAAATTTCAGCTTCCTTTGTTGACTAGTTCCATCTTTTGTTTTCTTCAAACTCAACATCCCTGATCACAAAGACTTCCTCAGTATTCACATAAAATAACCTATAGCCATTGTTGACATCACTATAACCAATATGAATTTCAATATGAGATTTTTTATAAAGGTTTGTTCTCTTATTTTCTAGTATTTATGCAAACGCTTTGCACCCAAATACTTTTAAATGGGAAACAAATGGTTTAACTCCAAACCAAGCTACATATGGTGTTGTGTAAAAAGATCTTTAGTTGACATAATATTTAGAAAATCATTTGCCGTATTAACCACTTCAGCCCAAAATGGCTTTGGCAGATCTTTCTCAAAAATAAAAAATCAAGCCATCTCGAGTGTAACGACCCCTCCTCGGTTGCTACCGGCGTTCGAAACTTCCGGGAGATCCCGCCAAGTCCCGAACAAGCCTTTATAAATTTTTCATGACATTTATCAAATATTCTAGCACGTACTTAAATGATTAATAATAACACTAATGCACTATTGGTATTCCATTTCCCATAATAGCAATATTGTTTAAAACACAAAGTTTTTAACAATGCATAATTAAAAAAATTGACACTACTGATAACATGTAGAAATTCCATGTGACTGAACTCTAGACAGCGAAGCGACTCAAAACGGGCTAAGAGATGCCTTTACCTATCTGCAGGAAACTAAGTACGCTGATGATTACGCACTAGGACGATCCCTATCTGCAAAAGGGGAAATAAAAGGGGTGTGAGTCTCACAGACTCAGTGATCATCGGCTCAGCAAGTAGGACGTAGATGGGAAACAAGCAATTAGTTGATCATTTGAATAATAAATCACAAGATTATCAATGGTAAATTCAATTGAAAGGGAGATTTGTGCCTTATAAAATGATGCGGTAAAATCATCGTGCAACATTTAATTTGGGGCAAAACAATGTCGAAAATAAGAGTAATAACTCAAGATGAAATTAACGAAAATTTGACTTATCGTTAAAATACAAATGATAAGATAAAAGTATGCATGCTTCCAAAACATGTAGTCTGTAATCAATCAAATTATAAACCACGCAAACCATTTCATAATCAATAAATAAGCACTGAAAGCTTGCTTAAATAAGCAGAGTTGCAAAAAAAATCTTAAGTCTTCACCATGCATAAAGTACGCGTTGAAAAATTCACAATGCTCTTGAATAGGAAAACATAACATCAACATGTGGACCCACATTCACGTAATAACATCCGGGAGCATCAGTTCCATCGGATTCCCATATAATGCCATGGCAATCTCAACGATGTTGGCCGACATCGGAGATATCAAGCGGTCGTAACCGCATAAATCATCTATGGCCTTGCCACGTATATCACAGACCATGGCCTCAGCCATGTCTAACAGCCCGTCGGTGACCCGAAAATGACTCTAGCTATAGCTCACTCGTGCACGAGAGTCACACTTAACCGATGTGACATCCGGCCTACTCTCGACGCTTCTAGTTTATTAAAAACAGAATATTTTTCAGATCCATAATAAGCTTCTCAAGTCTATATTTTTTTTTATCATTTAAAACCAAAAATTTGATAAACCTATATATTGATGTTTTTCACATCTTTTGTCTTAGTATAAACACTTATAAATTTTTCAGAATAAAATCAGCTTTCAGAAGCTACATAAAAATCATTTAACAAATGCATTTACTCTGCATGTCACCCAAAAATATAAGGCACGTATTTTGATGCTAAGCGGTACGAAGGGTTTGTTTCTCGATTTTTAAAACGCTTTATTTATAACTATACATATATATATTCAAAACAATTTCTAAAGATATCTTACATCCACAATTATGCGCGTTCAATAAATCATGTGTAAATATATATATCTATAGATAATATGAGAGTTTTAAAATGGGTACCCCTACTCACTTTAAAATAGCATGATGTTACGTCGCTATTAATTTCGAAGGCGTATCTTACGCTTCCTTCCTACTAGTCGTTCATTAATTTCTTTGGCCTGCCACCACAGTGCACCACCTTATTTATTTCCTAAATATTAAAATTTCACTTAACATATATATATATTCTTCTTCAGTATATTTTGTTTTAATATTATTATTTTATTCAATATATATTATTATATATTTTTATATTTAATATGTATTATCTTCTTTTCTCTTTCTCTCTTTTTTTCTTTTTTTTTTTTACCTTTTTCCTCATTCCTTCCTTCACTGCCCGATAGCTCTCCCTCTCTCTTCACCACCGCTGATTGACAGCTGGTAGCACCTTCTCTTTCTCTCTTTTCACTCACCATCGTTCACCTTTTCTTTCTTCTTCTTTCACCGTCGACAACCCCCAAAACCAGCAGCAAGTTCTTACCGTTTCTTGCTCAAAAATTTTAGATCAAAGCTGTTCCTTCCTTTCCCTTAAAAATGGCAGCAAAACCACTCTCTTTATCTTTTCACTCACTCGGTTCTTTCTCTTCTTTTTTTTCCGTTATTCTTTCTTTTCTTTCTTCATGTTTTTCTCTTTCTCAGGTTCTTCACTCTCTCTTTAGACCACTTTCTCTCTCAGCTCTTTCTTTCTTTATTTTTTTCCTTGTTTCTTTCTTTCTTCTTGGCTCGATAAACTATGCCCAAAAAATAGCTATTTAAGCCATTTTAAAAGATAAACATGGAGGGGACCAGACGTGACTCCTTGTCATGTCCCCTCCTCACATTTTCACACATGTTTTTCTACTTCACATGGCTCATAATCGGCCCCTACACTCTCTTTTTCTTTGCTTTTGTCTTTTCTTCCTTTTTATGTATCCATTCGCCCCCCCCCCCCCTTACTCACTCCCTTTAAAACTTTTATTTCAAAGTTTCAATTGACCACATGGGCGGCTGCTCATGTGGTCTTTCTTCTTTTTTATTTATTTATTTTATAAAAGGGGTGTTACATCGACCAAGGTTCAATTTTTTCTTTCAACGACTCCATTTTGCTATAGATTATATGGGATAGTAAATTGGTGCTTTATCTCAAGCTTTCTCAAGTTTTCCTCGAACTCATCAGCAACATATTCACCACCGTTATCAGTTCTAAAAACTTTAATTGTATTGCCAGATTGATTTTCAATCAAGGCTTTAAACTTCACAAAGCACCCAAACAATTCTAATTTTTGCTTGAGAAAATAAAGCTAGCAAAATCCTATTTTGTCATCAATGAAAGAAAGGTAATACTTACTACTACTAAGTG
Organism: Theobroma grandiflorum; assembly: GCA_036013995.1. NCBI lineage: Eukaryota > Viridiplantae > Streptophyta > Magnoliopsida > Malvales > Malvaceae > Theobroma > Theobroma grandiflorum. The sequence continues at coordinate 17,623,432 of CP142126.1, forward strand.
ATAACACATTTATAGGATCTCTAGTATCAAAATGCACCAACTTTAATTTTTTAGAAGCTCTCCATACGTTCTATTTTGGGAAAGGCTTATTGTTTTGCTTCCCAAATTTGTAAGCTGCACATAGGAAGTCGGGTTGAGTCAACTTAGGAAGACCTTCTACCAAATTAGTAGATGCCATAAGCTTTAAAGAAGCATAATTCACGTGCCCAAGTTGTTTATCCCAAAGCTCAAAATGATCAATTGGACAATGCTAGGCTTGGTGATTCATTTTTTTCCAATCTAATGGAAAACACTTGTTTTTCATGCCAGCATAAAGTAACTTATTTCCACAAGGATTAAAGACAGTGCAAAAATTGTAATCAAACAAGAAAGAATATTATTCTTTCACCAGTTGACCTATATTTAGCAAGTTATAGTTGATTTTTGGTGAAAAAAAGACATTCGAAATTAACTTCATGCCTAATGGAGTTTCAACCCCTACAATTCTTGTTCCAAAAATGTTCAAAAAATCTCCATTACTTATTTCCACTTAAGATTTGAAGCTTCTATCCAATGAAGTAAAGATCTCATCATTTCCACTGATGTGATTCGAGTAGCCACTATTGATATACCAAATATCATTTCTTCTCAATATATCAAGATTTTTGGCTATGAACAAAACTTCATTTGCTATTTTTTTTCTCAACAAACCTTGTTTTCTCATTTAAAGAATTCACCTTGGCATCCCTATTGTTTATCTCCACTTGAGATCTGAAGCTTTTGTCCAAAGAAGTAAAGATCTCATCATTTCCAATGATGTGATTCGAGTAGCCACTATCGATATACCAAATATCCTGTATTCTCAATATATCAAGATTTTTGGCTATGAACAAAACTTCATCTGCTACTTTTTTTCTCAACAACCCTTGTTTTCTCATTTAAAGATTTCACCTTGGCTTTACAAACCTTCTCGATGTGCCTAAGCTAGTTACAGAACGACATTTGACATTCGACCTGTACTAGCAAAACTTTTTTGAATGGTTCCTTTTTTTCGCAGTACTGATAAAGTGGGAATTTTCTATTTGACTATATTCTATCACTAGGCCTTTTATCTTTCTCCCTTTTCTCCATCTTTCTTTTTTTAAAGCTACTATTTACACCTCTTCTCTATTTTGTCAACAAGGCCCCCTCATTTCTTTCTTCACTTTTCGTAGCTTGTTAGTGCTTTTATGCCTGTAAAGCATTGATCAGCTCAATGACAATAAGCTTGGCAATGTCCTCTAGTGAGGAGATTTTTGCCTTAAATTTTTAAGTAAGTTAATAAGTATTTTGTTTACAATTCTTTTCTCATTCAACTATTCACTAAGTAATCTAAGTTGGTTTACAGTTTTCAATACCTTGTTTGTGTAGTCTTTGCTTATCTCTTCTTCTTTCATCTTGAATACTTCAAACCCTCTCCATAGATTAAGCACCTGAATTTGTCTAGTGCTACCACTTCCCTAGTATTCTACCTTTAACCTATCTCACGCTTCTATGGCTCTATCACAGGCCATGATGTGTGTAAAGATCGAGTTTGAAATGATAGAGTGGATGCATGCAAAAGCCTTGAACTTTTTCACAACCTTCTCACTATGCTGTTTAAGTTGAGCAACAATGGGATCCCTTCTCAACTCAAGTGGTTCACTTCTTGTTTCTGTTATCTCCCACAAGTCGCAAGCCCTCAAGTATGCCTTCATTTTAACACTCCAAATGGGAAAATTTTCACTTGTAAGGATAAGTGGTGAAGAAGTATTAAAACTTGATAAAGTCATCTGATCTTTTGGTTCAAGGTTTCTAGAGAAGAAAACATTAGTTGTCTCTTTATCTCAGAGGCAAAAAACAAGAGAACAATAGCTGAACAAACCTCTTAAGACATTTTTCAACTCTAATACCATAAATATTGTTAAGAAGAGAGCTTTCGAAAGAAAAAATTTTTAAAAAAGAAAATTCCTAAAAACAGAGGCCAACTAAGCAAATGTTTCATTCTTTAACACCATATAAATAACATACTAAAAATTTGGTCATCAAGTCATCCAATAATAATAAGCCACTTTGACCAATATAAAACAAATAGCACATTTTATCTGTCATAGTTCCATGGCACAAAAGATAAAAAATAGATGAAAATAAAAATCTAAAATAAATGCTATAAACAGCTGCATGGTTGTAATGTATGTAGTCCTCAATGCCATCATTCTTCCCATGAAACAACAAAGCAAGAAATCACTAAAAGACGCCTATAACCTTTTATGATGGTCTCATGGTTTGAACATACATTAAGGAAGGGTCTTGGTATTAAGAGCTTGTGACCTAAGGTTTGAGATTCACATGTACAAGAAAGAAAAGAATTGTAGGATGACAATTTATCCAATAACACTTCAATATTATATAATAATTAGCAATAGAATATGTCCCTTGCACAACCAAAAAAACATTTTTTCTAGAAAAAAATTTTTTTGTCAATAAATTTCGTTAGGACTTACATATAAATTATTGAGAAAACTCAAATGCTAAAAATATTGATGGATTATTGATGGAAAACCGACAAAAAATACCGACAGAATGTGATATATCTATATTTTGTCAATAAAACAATGGCGTGCATGACTAGTAAGATGGTGCAAACATTACCAACAGAAAAAGTCCATCAATAATGTTTTACCCATAAAATTTCCTAACCATTTGCTGACAGAGTGTGTAGTCGGTAATGTGATCAATTACTTAAGATATTGGTAAGTTTACCGATGGATTTGTCAATGAAATCATCGACAAAAATTTGGTCAATAATATCACTTAAAAAGTTAGTAAGTTTACAGATGAAAATTCAGTCGGTGGTTTAATTAACAAAAATTGTTGCTGGTGATTTCATTTGTAGGCCAAATTAAAACCCCTTGAAAGGTTCATTTTCTCCGCATTAATTTTTTTAATCACCGACGAAATTTTTCATCAATGATTCCATCAATAAGCCAAATTAAAACCCCCTGAGCAATTCATTTTTCCCCCATTTCTCTCTTTTCTCTCATGTTTTCCTTTCTGCCTCTCCTGTTGCCCCACCTCATACTCGACCTTCACCACCAAAATTGCTAATTGAAGTGAATTGAACCGCACTAGAGCACTGTTGATGCCAGACCCAAACCCTCTACTATTTGATTGTTCTTTCTCCTACCATTTGAACTACTCAATCCCTCCATCTATTCGATTCCCTAAGCTTTAACCAACATTGTTGTCGATTTTGCGTATGCAAGTATACATATCAAACAAGTAATATAGACAGTAAGTTTAAAATCATATCCCATAGGAATTTGCTCCTAAATCTTCACTAAAAACTAAAATTATAACAAATTAATCTTATTCAAGTAATTAAATTTTTAAGAAAATTAATTAAACTAAATTTAAGGAAACACTAAACTAATTAATAAATGCTAAAAATTCATTAGAGAAAGGCAATAGATTAAAACTTAGGATTATGGGCTCATTCAATACTTTATCTGATATCAACTTCTCTTATTATTTACATTCGTAGGTGGTTTTACTAACTTAAAATCCAAAGCTATGTAAAAGTTTCCATCAAGATGCTGGCACAAATACTTAACTTAATTGGGTCACTATATGTCTATAAGAATCAATTAAATAAGGTTCATTAAGTTGGTGTTCTAATTTGGCTATATATGGTAATTGGAGTATGTATACTTGAATAACGAATTAGATCACCAAAGTAATGTGAACAAACACTATTCAAACCGTAGTTTAATCTAAAATCTCTGTATAAAGTCTCAATTAGATTCACAAATCAACTAATTGTTGGCCAGACAATTAAAAGTATTAAGAGCAAATTTGAATGAGCAAAACTATGCCCATTCATAATAAATAAAAGAGAAACAAATATTCAAATTATATGTTGAAATCCACCACAATCCTAGAAAAATAGTTTAGCTTATAATATCTAATAAAAACTTCATCCAAAGAAAATTAGTCATTAATCCAAATCAAAGAAAATAAGAAAAAGACACAAGTAAGGAGAGAAAACTAATAGTTAAAGCTTTGTGAGCTTGACTCCTTTCAAATTTTCTTACTTTCTTGCTTTGTTTTTGGCTTTTTTTCTCTATAGAAATTGCTTGTTGTCTCCTTTTAGAAACCTCTAAAAAAAGCCCCTTAAATAGCCTCCAAAATTCATAACTTCCAAAATTCCATAAGGTGTTTATTTTTGAAAAATTCCTCAAGAACCGTAGCTCTTAAAGGTTTTGTGTTGAAATCTGGCCTAAAAGTCTTTTCAACACCACGGTGTTGGCTTCGTGATGATTTTTATTTATGATCCGATTTGAACTGGGTAAATTGGTGAACATAAAAGTTGTAACCCTGTCTCTTATATTTCCAATGGCTTAAGAATTAAGTCAATTGGACTTATGGGGTAAAAGATATGCTCAAAATACAACATCATGTTCAGTTTATGCAAATTGCTGCAATGCTTCAAATTTGATAAGAATTTTAACCATGATCTGATCAGAAATAGGAAAAGTGATTAACATCAAAATTGTATCCCTTCCTCTTAGATTTCTAGCAAGCTAAGAATTACTTCATTTGAAATTCCGTAGAGAGAGTTATAGTCAAAATACCACAACATGTTCAAAAAATTCTACACTTAATCATCCTTGCTCGATTCACCTCCATGAAGTTTTATACAATTGTTTACCTTCAAAGCAAGGATTAAATCAGTGATGGCTCAAATTAGGACTTTTAACATAATTAAAATTACCAAAATTAAAGTATTCCAATATGTATTAAACTTAATAACAAAAAGCATAAAAACTATCTAAAATTACTTTAAAATACAAGGACTTAGTTATTTTTAATAATCAAAATGTGGCCAAATAACTCTATATCATAGAGTTATCAAACATCCTCTTCCCCATTGTTGTTCTAGTTGATAAGATTTGTTAGTCATTTTTACCCATTGTTGCTACCTTATTGTGGGTTTTAGTTTCCCCATTGTAGTTGCCCCAATATTGTAGGTTTTGGTTGCTGCTCCCATTATGGTTTAGCGCTTGCTACCTTTTTGTTGCTGCCCTAATATTGTAGATTTCTTGGTTAATATGTTAAATTGTGGCTGTTGTTTGTTTGAAATTATTGTTATTATTTGAATGTTGTTTTGAACAATCTATTGCTGTTTTGAATAATATGTTTTGATTAAAAATCTAAGAATAATTTAAATAATTATTAGTAATTATGCAAAATAAGTTAGGGTTTAGTTGTTAATCAATTGGAAAAATGTTTTAGTTAATTAAACAATTAACTAAATTAGTAATAGGATTTAATTTAAAATATATTTAAATTAATTAAAGTGTTAATGAGTTTGTTAGTGCAATAAGCTCAATGTGAATAGTTCCAAAAGAGGGGTGAATTGGAATGTTTTTGAAATTTTGAAAATTCTTTTTCAATTTTGAGAAAATAAGGTTTTCTTAAGTTAAATTTTCAATTAGAAAATGAGCAAGACAATTGGATTATTGTAAAATAAGTGAAGTTGGAAATACAAATGAAATTAAAGGAGTAAGGAAGGAAGAAGGATCAACACAATAAATTTTATGGAGGTTCGACTTCCTTGCCTACGTCCTCTCCCTTAGACTCAATAAGGAGTTTAAAATCCACTATTGAAATAGAGTTCAATACAATGCCCTTTTATAAATCAAGCACAACCTTTCAATACAATGCCTTTTTATGGTTAAAGCACAATCACTCTACCTTTTATCTTGGTTAAGGTATAAACATTTAATTTCTACATTTTCAATTGGTTAAGATCTAACCACTCAAGTGAATACAATAAGAAATGAAAGTGCAGCTAGGATGCCTCTTAAAGGCTAAATAGTAAGTACAATATTTAGTGAGAAAGAAGATAAATAATAAAGGGTCTCTAAATGGTACAATAAAAGACTTAAATACAAGAAGAGAAGTACAAAAAGTATTGAATGAGTTGAAATGAATTCTTCTCTTAGAGTTTTGTTTCAAAGTCTTTCTACCTTCATAAATAATATGGGAGCTTGCATTTATAGTTGTTGAAGCTTCAAGGGTAGTTGAGAGTGTATTAAATGTGAAAATAGTAATTTTTCTCTTCATTCTAAGCTTAAACGGTTATATTGTATCGATACATGTGTGAATGTATCGGTACATGTATCAATACATTACCTCTCTTATTTTTTAATTTCCACTATAATGTATCGATACATTCTGGCATGTACCGATACTTTTGAACTTGGTTGCAAAAGTTTGAACATTCTATTGGAAACGTATCAATACATTTGAGGCAATAAGTATTTTGTTGAAAATATATAGATACAGTTGAAAAATGTATTGATATTTTTGAAGCAATAGGTATTCTATTACATTTCTATCGATACATTTGAGAATATATCGATAGATTGAGTTTGACTTTGTAAATTTTGACTTTTTTCAAGAACATGTATCGATAGATTTTAATTTCTATCGATACTTGTCCAAATGAATTGATACATGAAGAACATGTATTGATACATTTGAACCAAAATGCATTTTTCAAAGTTCATTTTCATTGTTTTTGTTCTCAAACTCATTTGAAAGTATTAAGAGATGTCCAAACTTGATATTCCAAGACTTAAATGAAATTTTGAACATTTTCATTTATCATTTCAAAACACGGGATCAATTTGAAAGCTATAAAGCTAACATAGTTTATTAAATAATTTAGTTAATAAAAAATCATGTAATGTATTATAAGTAATTAGATAATATTTTATTTATTTAAATTAATTAAAGGTTTAGGGAAGGAATTACATAATTTTAACCAATTATGAATAATTATTTATTAATAATTAAACAATTAACTAAATTAGTAATATTATAGCATTTTTAAAATATTTAAATAAATTAAGATGTTAAGTAATGAGTTAATGAAATAATTTATTTAATTAAGTAATGTAATGTGTTATAAGTAATTAAGCAATTACACGTGTCATAAGCTGGATTTTGTTGTCGATTAATATTTTTGTTAACATTAGCTAATGTATAATTTAATTATATAATTAAATTTATAATTTAGTTATATAAATTAGTTAACTAAATTAGTAATATTTTTTAATTTTAAAAATATATAGGGTAATTAAATTAAGGTGTTAATAAATTTAGGGTTTAGTGTTATAAGTAAATAAGCAATTAATTAAATAAATAATATTATATCATATTATATTTATTTGATATATTCCTTCGACCCTTAATAGATTAAAGCTCTTTAAGATGACAAGGTGGTCACATGAACTGTTTTGCAACTAAAAGTTCTATGGTATGTATGAGTTAAAAAAAAAAATTTTCTCAAATTAAAACTTAGATTAACAATCTAAACTTTGGCTTTAATATTGGAGAAGTAGTGGTCTACAAAAGCTAAACTATGACTTCCTACAATGGCCAAGATGATGATCAGCATAGCAGCCTCATCAACATTATGTCCAAAAAACTCTCATTTTCTTGAGGTAATTCCCAGAAATGCCATTGATTTTGGAAAACTGGTGAGTAATAATTTTTCAATTATAAACTACAATTTTGAATATGATTTTAAAATCTACTATATGAAAAATATTTCTGGCATACAATAGACTTTAAAATTACATTCAAAATTATAGTTTATAATTGAGAAAAGATCACGTAATAGTTTTACATAATCAGTAGCATTCCTTAAAATTATCTTAAAAATATGGAGTTTTCTGAATGTAAAGTTGAGGTTGCCATGATCTCTTTGATCATTGTAGGAAGCCAAAGCTTTAGCTTTTGCAAACCACTTCTCTAATGTTAAAATAAAACCTTATACTGTTAATCTAAGTTTTAATTTAAGAAAAAAAATTTACCGATGGAATTTTCGATAAAATTCTCTCATTACCTACTACAAATCGATTGGCAAATCGAACCCATTACTGACCAAATTGCCAACGGAATATTTCATAGGTAAATTATCAGCGGAATAATCTATCTTCAATGGATTTCTCATTACTAACTACGCTATTTCTAACAAAATTTTCTATCAAAATTTTCATAGATATTGTCACGTACCAATAAAATTTTAAATATTACCAACAAAAATTTTCACCAGCAGTGTCTTGTTTTTTGTAATGTTGGTTGTGATTTGAAATTGCACATCTTATGTAAAAAATGTGGGGTGCATTTTTAAGGAAATGCAATCATGTAAATCAACCCAAACTTCATGCGCAGTGAATGCATAAATAATGTTATTAGCAATATTTGAAGAAACCACATTAATGATCCAAGAAAAAATTATACTATTGCAGTGGGCCCATTGAAGATATGTGGAATCAGTTTTGGCTAGTTAAGGAATTGTGCCGTCTATAAAACTAAGCTTGTTCTTAGCTTCTAAGGCCTTGCGGATGGGGCGACTCCAAGTTGAATAGTTCTCGTCATTCAATGGTTAAGAAATTAGTGTTGCACTTGGATTGTCTGAATAATGCAAAAAATAAAGAGATGAAACATCTGAATCAACAGTACTTTCAATTGTTGTGAAGGTCTGTGAGGTAGTTGCACACATGGATGTTTAATGAAAAAAAAATTATGATAGTAGGGAAAGACTGTGGTGGCAGCGTTGTAGAAGAACCAGGCTCTTATATTATGTTAAAAAATGATATTTTTCATTCACTTTTAGTTACTCAATGATACATACTTACATACATATATGAGCTGAGAACAGAAAAGGAAAGAAAAGATTGTAACCTAAACTATTGATGTACAAAAAGAGCAGCCAACAATTCAATTATATGAAAAAATCATATTGCATAAATTAAGAAAGAATTGTCGTGCTTTGATCAAGGAAAAGTGTAATATGATTTGGAGCTGGTCAACATGCTAAACATCCTCTGAACAAGGAGAAGATGAAGCTGGTGTAATAATGCCTGCCCAAATCATGCTATGAGCCCTAAGTCAAGGTCATGGACAAGTGGCTAAATCTTAATGGTTAACTATTTTTCTTTACCCTAACTGTTGGGCATGGCATTTAAATTGGCTAAACCCTCATATTAATTGACTCAAAAATATAGTGATTATGAACAGAATGTTGAAAAGAAGTTTATGGAAAAATGGGATTTAGTAATTTTGTTACAGGGGTTTTATCCTTATTTCTTATCTTCAGGATCAATCTTATCTTCTCAGATAAAAAAAATAGTTTTCTTAATTCTATTTTATTTGTCCAAGATTCTTTATTGTCAAGGAGGGTTCTCAATAAACTCTAACGTGCGGGCTCTTCTGTTTCTTATCATGCATCAATTGAACTTCTTTGAGAATAACAAATCTGCTGCACCAAAATGTTTTAGCTAGCTTATGTTTTGTGAAGGTTTCAGGTTTAGTCTGTCTACTATCTGTCTCTGGACAAGTTAGATTAATGTATTGGTCACAGAAACATTAATTAGTTTTGGAACTAGTAAAACATGTGATAGTTAATCTCAAAATTTTCCATTATTTTCATGAGTAGTTAATGGTCCACCCTAGATGGGAAGTTAATATCACCATAGGTCATGGACACTACATACAACAACTTCATCAAAACAGAAAAGGCAAGGGAATGGTTTTCAACCATAGGAGGGCGGTTAGTTTTGCAAATTGTTTTGCTGACAGAGACCTTCCGACCTTCCAACAAAGCAGAAGGTCCACTTCTTTTATTAGAATGGGACCAAAACCACAAGATATCTCATCAAGTAGAGGAGCATGATGCAGTATATTTTATTAATAATTAGCCGTTGCCTTGTCCACCTGGGTGGCAGTTGAAAACGAGTTGATCTTAACTTACGCTTCAGTGACTTGTGCGAGTTGTTTGAATTTTCCAAATCTATACTCAGATGACATCCATTCATCTTAATGGAATGAAAGCAATTGTCTATATCGGGAAGTTGCACATAAGTCAAATGTGGAAAAACAGAGAAGACCTCATAATCAGAAGGCTCTTTAGGTAAAGTGAATACGACGGAGTGCAAGATCTTCAATAGTAAAAAGAACACTGGTTGCTTTGTGTATAGGGACAGGGCAGTGAAGATGAGCAAATGATCACTTGATCTAGTTCAATATTTCTTGTATTGAAGTGAACCTACAGTGCAAATGTAATATGTCTATCGATTTGTTTTGGAACCATAAATTTATGAAGATGTCATGGTCCACCAATCAATGTTTTTCATTTAGTAACTGAAGATTGTACTATAGCTGTTCCTAGCTTACCAAATTTTTTTCTAGCGAAGTTTTTTGTCATAGATTCTTAATAAGCAACCTAACTTAGATGTATATCTGTGTGCATACTGATATTCTAAAATCTTTTGCTACTCTTATAAACTCTAAAAAGGAGGCCTTGGAGAGTCTAGAAGCTGATGCATATAATAAAGGCCTAAGTATGGATGCTTAGGTATATGCTTATATAAGTAGTTGCTTCGAAGTAATATTTCTTTCATTTCATAAAAGAACAAAATAAGGAAAAAGCTTTTAACCGTTCCAAGCAACCAGTTAGCCAACTAGTCATTAGAAGGACCCTTCTCTCTAACTCCCTATCATCGACTGGCCGACACAACGGTGTGCACACAGCATGCACGCGGTATCACATAAAGGTTAATGGTCTTATAAATGAGAAGATGGACAAGCAGAAGTTCACTCAAAAGTTCTTTTTCTCTACTTTGATCATTCTTCTGATAAATATTTCAATTGCCTTCTTGGTAACAAAAACAAGGAACTCTCACAAACCACACAACAAAGTGGCCAAACCTTTTATATGGAAGACAGCAGCAAGAAGGAAGCTTCAATAACAAGAAATAACGATAAATATAACATAGAGAAGCCAAAAGGCTTCCATGAAGCTGCCCTACTCACTCGCAAATCTCCAACAAACAGTTATGACAATGAAGCTTATCCAATCTCCTTTCATAGATCTTCAGTGTTTTGGAATTCTGATTCAGATTCAGGAAGTAGAACTATTAAGAAAAAGGCCTATCATTTGCCGCGTCCATCAGCTTCATGCAGGTCATCAATGGAGTCCAATCAAAGGGTTTCAAGTTTTGGCTCAGAAAGGGTGTCACTTTCAAGTTCAAGCTCATATGAGTCTTCTGATGATGATGATGATAACGCTGACATTCAAGGAGCTTTAAGTTCCTTCAGGTGTGTGGCTTATGTTGTCAAGGTTTTTAAAAGTTTGGTTTTCAAGTTGTTTGATTTTTTGATCTCTTTTGGAGTTGGTCGTAAAGATATGTCAACATTTTTAGGATCTAAAGTAGTGAGAATATGTGATTCACTTCTTTTCCTTTTAGTGTTAAAGGGAAATAAGAAAGTGAGAAGTAGAATGAATTTTGGATACATGTTTTTTGTTGTTTTGTCCCCTGAATTTCCAGCCAATACTGGTTTGATTTAAGCAGAACTTCACAAGTTTTCTTCAATCATCTTTAACATTTCTTTTGATTCAATTAAGCACGAATCCATCCTTCCACGTTTTGAGGTCCAAGTGCAGATTCCACCTGATTTCAATTATTGGGACTGAAACATTGTGAGAAAATCAAGAGGGTGGATTTAGATTTCAACAAATATTTGAACAAATCTAGATTCAGTATGGCTTCACAAATTAAATCGAAGGTAAGTTTAATGGAACTAATCCAACCTCATTCTTAAAAACAATAGGCTTTGTGTTTTCTCTTAATATCAAAATTTACACAATTTTATCCTAGTATACTACTACAAAGAAAAAATATTGGCTACTATTGCCAAACTACACATCTAACATTCAGAAAGCTAACTTCTCTCAAGCAACACAAAGTTCGGGTATGGATTCGGTCAGAACAAGTCCTTCACCCAAACCACCAAACAGCCGACCAGCCCCATCAACCGACCACCACGAGCAACCCACCAGCTTGTAACTTTTTGGCCTGACCACACAAAACCACCGTCCCTTTTTCCACATTCAACCAAACTATCATCAACCCACAACAATTTATCAACCAATCAAGCAACAAATTAAAACAACAACCATCCAATCTTTCAATACCCATCAGCACAGCCGACCCCACAACCGAACCCCCACCGAAGAGCCACCCAAGAAAGAGGGTCATGAGAGAGAGAGAGGGTGTACGACAAAGCTCTTTTAGATTCTGGAGATCAGAAAAACCATGACGAACCAAATCCTAAGCAAGATGGGCGGAGGGCAGGGAATGCTAGAGTCTCACAAAGTATCTAGAAGTGGAGGGACAACCTTTTCTCCATCTTTGTTGGAATTATTAGTCCAAACGCTTCATAGATTGACATCAAGAATTGGTTTTGTCCTTTTGGCATTGTCTTGGATGTCTTTCTAAAAAAAGAGAATAACCATGGCAAGGGGAATTATGCCTTTGTACGCTTCAAGGGAAAAGACAAGATGTTCAGAGCCATTGAAAAGGGTGATAATTCTATTATGGACGGTAGACATCTTTTAGTGAAGTAGGCGACTCCGTGAAGGAAATTTGCAACTCACAGAACAGAGGAGATGACCAGATTCAATAGGTTAGGTGCTGTAGGGACCACCCGTTAAGGTCGATCCTTCAAAGAAGTGGTTAGTGGAAACTACTTCCCACCTCTAAATGGGAAGGAGCCAACTGTCAACCCCACCAAGATGAATGAAGGAGCGACTCATCTAGAATTGACATGTGATGATATTTATGAAAATGATGATATATAGTGGGTTTTCTGCAACGCCATGGGGAAAATGAGAAACGGTTACACGAGTGAGGAGATACAGATGGGTCTAGCGAATGATGGAGTAATGGTTGTTTTAACAGAGATTGACAAGGAGCAGGTGCTGGTTACTTTTGACAAGAAAAAGGAAATGGAATTGCTCACTGAACTGTATTAGGAAATCTTCGAACCATGGTTCCAATCTCTTCAACCATTTAAGGGGAATAAATGCAATAGTTCTGTGGTTTGGCTAAAAGTCAAAAATGTTCCATGGCATTTATGGCATGAAGATATTTTTAAAGCTCTAGGTAACACTTGGGGGAAATTCATTTCCATTGACAATAAGACTAAGAACAGAGGCAGGTTTGACGTAGCCATGGTCCAAGTGGAGGTGCAGAACTAGGAAAATTTCCCACAACCTGTAAATTTGAGCGTAAGAGGTATGACTTATGAGATCCAAGCTTTGATTGAGCTGAATGTGAATAACGCCCAAATCGGAAAGGTGTCCCCTCAGGCGAACGATAACCCAAGTGAGGATGAACGCCGGCAAGCTGTAGCCTTGATGTTGAAGAAGATGAAACAAAAGGATAACAATAGCTGCAATAGTTTGGCCTCAGGAATTGGGACAAAAAAGGTGATTGATAACCAAATTCAAATTAAAGAGTCAAAGACTGAAGGTAAAAAAAAAAGTACCACTGGATTTGTATGTAAAAGAGTTGAGTGTGGAGGTGATAATGAGATTGAGGTGCAGCAGACTATCCATCGAAAAGGAAAAGAAATCTAGCAACTAGTGCTCAAGAAAGACGATGGAAAGGATTGTAAATCTGGTGAGATTGATATAATAAGTTTAAGGTCTTATCTCCAAAAGATAAAAGTGGTGGATGGATGGGCCTATCCCGTTGGCCCTCCAATAGGGTATGGTGAGTTAAAGATGTCATATGAGGTGGATCTGGTGGATTGTGGGGGTGGTCTGGCTATCTTACCAAGGAATATGGGCTCATTCCCTAATTATTAAAAGTTTAGCTCTACTAGTAAAACAAATAAGGCCAACCATGTGGAATTTATGTATAAAGATAATATAAATGGTGAGAAGCCTCGTGGAGTAATTAAGCCCATGTTTAAAAAGAGTCTTGTGGTGGATTGTGGGGAAGCAGGCTGGGGCCCTAAGGGGGAAAAGTCCAATGGTTGGAATAATGAAGTTATGACACTGAATGATAGGATGAATTTAATAAAGGAATCAACAAAACAAAATAGGGGTGGTGGATTTGATTCTCGAGAAACTTCCAACACTCTGGACGAGAGCCTAACACTAGCAGACATGGTTAAGAAGATGAAGACATTGAAAAGCAAATCAAGTTCCAAAATTTATGGAGGCTTAATTGGGAGGGGATTGTTGATGAGAAGTGGAAAAAATGTGAAGCTTAATAAAGCCAAATGCGGAAAAACAAATATGGTCAACAAAATGGATCTAGTTGAGATCGGTGACAAGGGTAGGTTTAAAAGTGATGAGAAAGGTGTACAAGGGAGAATAAAAGCTAAGGAGCTAGTAGAGAGGGGAAAATAAGGAAAATTGCAAGGGAGGCAATGAACGAGGAGAGCAAAAAAAGCCTACCAGAGAATATAACTACAAAGAGTGACGGTCGACTTAGGAAGAGTAATTTAAAAAGAAAATGTGAGACCACTTGGAATACGACTTGCAAGTTAGGTCTGTTTTTCGTTGATAGCAAGGAGGCTGTCACTAATGAATTCACAAGGCTTGAAAGAGAGATGATGGCGGAGTTGACGACGTGAGTACAAGGAGAAAGTAACCCAAGTGTGGGGCTGTATCCTTCCATGATACTTTTGACGTGGAATGTGAGGGGCCTAGGAAAGTGTAAGAAATGAAGAGTTGTGGCTAAACTGATCAGTAATGTCAATCATAATATGGTCATGCTTCAAGAATCCAAGTTGCAAACAAGTAATAACAGACTGGTTGATGCATTGAGGGGTAAAGAGATGTACAAAGAGGTATGTGTGAACTCTAATGGGGCATCTGGAGGTCTTGTTTCTCTATGGCAAGAGGACTTTATAAAGGTTGAAGCTAGAATCCTAAATAGGAACTTCATTCTTCTAGTTGGAAATGTCAAAAAAAGGAACTAGAGAATCAGTATTGGTAACATTTATGCACCATCAAAAGAGAGGTTAAAGATTGAATTGTGGGATACATTCATTGAGAACATGAGAAAGTTTGAGGTCCCATAGTGCTTAAAATGGGACTTTAATGCCATTTTAAGGCCAGCTGAAAGGTTGGGTGCAGTTTCGGATCATAAGGAAATGGAAGTGTTTCAAAATTTTGTTAATACTGTTGAGTTGGTTGACCTTCCAATGGGTAGCAGCAAATTCACATGGGCAAATAATAGGGATGATGTGGTCTTCAACAAGCTTGATTGCTTCCTTGTTGATGAGTCGGTGCTAAAGAGATTTTAGTTCATGAGACAATAGTGTTTACCGTTTTTGCTTTCAGACCATAACTCAGTTATTTTGGGAGAAAAATGTGTCCTTTGGGGTCCTAAACCATTTAGATTCTTTAATCACTGGTTGGAAGATAATGGGTTCCAAGAAGTGTTTACTGAGGTATGGGAAGAAAGCGGTCATAAGATCGGTGGTCAGGGAAATTTATGGCAGAGGCTAAGATCTATCAAACCGACAATTAAGGAATGGCAAGCAACCAAGTGGAAAGGCTCTCAAAAAAAGATTACTACTCTTGAGGGTGACATTCAAAAAAAGATGGTTGAATGGCAAAATCTATCGACAGATGTCTCTTTCAGAGAAGTGATTAGGAAAATGAGGCATGATCTATGGGCTCTCTACAATGAAGAGGAACGTTCTTGGCATCAAAAATTGAGGATAAGGTGGTTTCTCGAAGGAGACAAATATACTAAGTTCTTCCATGCTTTAGCTTTTGCACGAAGCAGAAGAAATACGATTGCTTATTTAAAAATCAATGGAAAGGGTGATCGAGGACCCGCAAGGCATTAGAGAAGAGGTGACGAGGTACTTTGAGAAGTTGTATGGGGATTAAACTGTGGCTGAACTTAGGGATTGGGAGTTAGAGATCAAGATGTTGTCTGATAGATCTACTCAAAGCTTAGAGGGAGCCGTTCTTAGAAGAAAAGGTCAAACAGGCTATCTTTAGCTGCGACGAGAATAAAGCACCTGGTCCAGATGGTTTCAACTTTAATTTTCTAAAAGCCCAATAGTCGAAAATAAAGGATAAGGTAATGAGTTTTATACATAACTTTTTTGTCTCTGAGTGCTTTGATAAGAAGATTAATGGCTTCTTTATTACACTTATCCCTAAAAACAATAATCCAACTACTTTGAATGAGTATAGACTGATCAGCCTTGTAGGTTGCATCTACAAAGTGATTGCCAAAGTGCAGGCTAATAGACTCAAAAAAGTTATGGAGGAAATTGTGGGGCCGAACCAATTTGTTTTCATCAAAGGTAGACAAATTACTGATTATGCACTCATAGCTAATGAGCTTGTGGATTACTTGCGTAAGAGTGAAAATAGGGGTGTTTTCTTCAAAGTTGATTTTGAGAAAGCTTACGATAGTGTTGATTGGAAATTTCTACAGTTTGTGTTGAGAAAAATAAGCTTTGGAGACCAATTGAGGACTTGGATTGGGTCATGTGTGTCTACTGTTGTAATTTCAATTTTGGTCAATAGATCCCCGACTAAGCAAGTGAAAATGAGGCATGGATTAAAACAAAGGTGTCCCTTGTCACCGTCTCTTTTTAATCTTGTTGCTAAAGTTTTTAGTGCCTTAATGAATAAAACAGTGGCATGTGGTCTATGTAAGCGCATTAAGATTAGGAATAGTGGAATCATGGTCTTTCATCTTTAATATGCAGACGACACGATGATCTTCAGTACCTCTAATATTCAAAGTGTCCTTAATATCAAGAAAGTGTTACGGTGCTTCCAAGTGATTTCAGGCTTAAAAATCAACTTTTGTTAGAGCAATCTGTATGGAGTTAAAGTGGGTGATGTGTTACAATCATGGGCTAACATGATAATTTGTGCTGTTGGTTCTTTGCCAACAACTTATCTAGGATTGACACTTAGAGCTAGACACCATTCCATTGTTATGTGGCAACCTATGATTAAGAGATTTGAGGCCAAGCTCGCAAGATGGAAGTCCAAAACCCTTTCTAGCGGAGGGCGAGTTACTATAATCAAATCGGTGTTGGAAAGTTTGTCGGTTTATTTCATGTCATTGTTTGAAATGTTGTAAAGGGTCAAAGAGGAGCTTGATAGAATTTAGAGGCGATTCTTGTGGAGTGGCTCTAGTGATAAAAGGAGAATTCACTAGGTGGATTGGTACTCAGTTTGCACTTCAAAGGAAAGAAGTGGTCTTGGTTTTACAGATCTCCGATTGAAAAATAGAGCTCTGTTGAATAAATGGATCTAGAAATACAATGAGGGAAATGAAAGTCTTTGGAGAACCATTCTTGATGCCAAAATAGAGGGAGATCCCTCGAGCCTTATCCCACCGAACTCAAGCGGCAAATGGTCGTCCTCTATGTGGAAAACCATTACTAACCCTCCTACTCCCTTGGGGAGTTTTTCTTCTTTATTGTGTGTAGGTATTGGCTTCATGGTGGGCAATGGTGCCAAAATTCACTTTTGAGAGGATGAGTGGATTGATGGGGTCATCTTCCATAATGTTTTTTCTCTTATTTTTGCTTTAGCGACAAATAAATCAGGAAAGATCATCGAGTACGGTGCATGGGATAATCAAGTGTGGTGTTGGCATGTCTAGCTCAAACGAAATCCGTTTGATTGGGAGATTGAGGCGTGTGAGCGTTTTATGGAATGCCTTAATCATATACAAATTGATGAGGAAGTGGAGGATAAGCTGATTTGGAAAAACACGCCAAGTGGGCATTACACCTCTAACTCTTTTTGTGATTTAGCTCTTGGTAGCAATGGGTCCGAAAAGGTGTTGTGGTGAGAAGTGTGGGCAGGGCTTGCACCACCAAAAATAGAGGTTTTTGTTTGACAGTTAATGAAGGGAAGAATGGTGTGTAAAGAGGAACTCTGTCAAGCCCAACTCTATAACATACTTGCCATATTGTATATGTACTTGATTGAATGTCTGCATACTTGGGTATCTTGAAAATCGTTAAAAGACAGTATTGTACCTAATGGTACAATTAAGTTGATTTAAGCCTCGAACTAGTCCAAATAGAGATTTAAGTTGCATTTGAGAGTTATTGAACCCCAAAATGACTTAATATGGTGATTCGAAGTTCAAGGACTGATTTGGAGTCAAATTGGAATTTTCATAACGTAGGGGCAAAATGATCATTTTGTCACCCGAGGTTAAAATTGAAATGTTGAAAGAAGTTTTTGACCAAGATTGACTATTTAGAACATAATTTGAGTTTGAAAAGTGAAAATTTTAATTTTGATATTTTTTCGAGCATGAGGTCAAAATAGTCATTTTGCCACCCAAGGGCAAAATTGAAATTTTACACTTGTCAAGCTCATGAATTTCACCCATTATTATTATGGATAATTAAGGAATTTTAAGTGGTGGAGAGAAAATGCTTAATGGGTAAGTATGGCACATGAACCAATCACATGGTGACATATGTCAAATTTTCATCCTTTTATAATTGGCTTTAAAAACCAGCACATAACTCTCCCATATCACTCTCATATGGTCGGCCAACTCAAGGCAAAGAAGAAAAAGAAAGAACAAAACTCTAGCTAAGAAATTCCATGGGAAATTAGTGGATTTCAAGGAATTAAGCAAGTAAAGGTAAAATTTCTTAAATCTAGCTTGTGATCTACCTTTCCTATGCATTATTTTTCATTTTTCATGGTTGAGAACCAAGTTTGCATGAAGGATTCATGGCTGACCGAATTTAGAGAGAGAAGATTTGATGATTTATTTGGTTAGATTTCAAGATATCTTAGTGTTTTTAGTTGTTTGATGGTGTTTAGCATGAAAAATAAGCAAGAAAATCTCATGCCCTTCACCCACACTCATTGGCTGAATTTTTCAAGAGAGAAATTGGATAATGGACTTTGATGAATTTCATGCTATTTAGGTGTTTTTAATTGTTTTATGATGTAAGGTGTAAAAATCAACATGAAAAACCACATATTATTCATGAACCCTCCATGGCCGAATTTTTCAAGAGAAAATGTTGAGGATGATTTTGCTATAATTCATGTTATCTAACTTGTATTTGATGATTTGGAGTATTGGAAGTGGAATGAAGTTATTTGGAGTTGAATTGGATATATTGGCCAATTAACCGATATATAGATCGAATTAGGCCAATACCATTTTATTTCGATACACAATTAGAACTTATGTAGAACATTGTATTTAAATGATTACCTGAATATTTCGCATCCCATTTTATGCATTCATATAGAGCCTGAATTAGTTTTATACTGGCTTAGCACAAATATAGTAAATTGCTTGTTGTGCATTATGTCTAGGTGGTGAATTTTTTGATAAGGGTAAAGAGATTGTACCCGAAGACCGGGACTAAGAGTACATCGACTCTTGAAATTTGTGAGTAACCTTATTATCGTCTTAATTATCTAAAATAGTTTTTATTTGATTTTGTGATTTTATAGAAAAATGAGTTCAAATGGTAAATCCTTATGTTTTATAAGTAAAATGTGATTAAATGAAATGAGTTTTATAAATCATTTTCAAAATTGAATGATGATTTTAGAAATTGAGTAATTGAAGACTGTTGGTTTGTGTTGTAAATTTATGGTTTGAATTGAATGGTTTATGGCGATATTGACATGAATGGCTAAATTGGAAATTGTGTTGAAATTATATGAACTGTTTGTTTTGCCTTGGCAAGCTAGGTAGTAATGTAATTGCAATGTCATGCTGCTGAAATTTTTATTGATATGGTGGGATTAGGTAGTCACTACAGTGGTGGGTTCCATGGACTAACCTATGAGAGGAGCACGGTACCCGGTTATATCTTACCTCGGTAGAGAGGTGCGTAGGATACCCCCTTGGTGAGGTCTGAGTTCACTTCACGTCGAACCACCACGTGAGGATGAGCTCAGCCAACGCCAAAGAACGGTTGTGTTTCCAAACGTAAAATGTGTTTTAAGCGTATATGAAATTTTAACAGCTTTGGCGGACTCGGTTGGATGCCCCGGGCCAAGGCGTCATCAAGTATGAATTTTGGCACGAGCCACATTTTTAAGAAATTCATAAGCCATGTTGATTATTTGAGTGAAATGAATTTATTTACTCAGTTGAAATGAGTTTGAAATGTTATGAATCATAGTACGATGAATTATTTTAAGTTGTCTCAATTTACTCAACTTTAGATATTTTAGGTGATATTTGTTTACTCATTGAGTTTATGAAAGCTCACCCATTCTTCCTATCCATTTCAGGCTCAGGATAGTCGGTAGATAATCCATTTTGTCGAGAATCTACTTTTGGACTTACATCCCTAGAAAGTAAAAGTTTACAGTCTTGTACATTCTTGGTTATATTGGGGGCTCACATGTCATTGTAAATATTTTGAATACCCGGCTGCGTGTGCCACTATGTGTATGGATTTATTTTGTTTTTACATTACGAAAATTATTAATGCAGAATTCTAAAAATATTATTTTATAAAAAAATAAAATATTTTATATATTATTTTTATTTAATTTGAATAGTTAAAATTTGACTTTAAATTGATGATTTAGACAACTAAATTTATTTTTACACATGAAATGAATGTTTATTACTCATATATCGTATTTTTATCAAGTTTCGAAATTTTTTTAAAAAAATGATCAAAATACCCTTACGTAGTAAAAATTATTTTTTTTATTATTTTTTATTTAAAATTAATCTATATTCTTCTAAATCTGATATTTAATAACTGTTACTCACGGGAAGTGAAAAACTGATAGTAAAATCTTGCAAGGTTTCGATTGGTATTCTGAATAATGAATATCTATTGGAACATCGCGACGATTGTCACCGGCTCGATAGAAGTTTCGGATCATAACAAACTCGTCAAGAGGAATCTGCTTCACAGGGAAGCAGCTTTGTGCAACATGTGTAACAATGATGTTGAATCTGTTAATCGCATCTTTTTCAAATGTAGAGCTGTTTGGGATGTGTGGTGCATGTGGTTAGCGGATTGGGGCATTATTACTTGTTTCTCCGAGGGATGCCGCTGCTTTCGTTTTAGCTTGGAACAATTGTCCTGTCCACATTGCTAGAAGAAAAGTATGGAGGATGTTCTTTTTCACCGTTGTCTGGTCTATTTGGCTTTATAGGAATGAGATGATTTTTGACGGATTAACTTGGGATGCTTTCAAAGTGCTAGAGACTATCAAAATTAGAATGGCGTGGTGGGTTAAGTCTAAATGGCCCCAGGATAATTTGGACACTCTTGAGATTGTGAGATTTTCGCACCTTGTTGCTATCCCATCAAAAAGAGAAAAGGTTAAAGTCTAGGTTCAATGGAAGATCCCCCCACATGGGTGGCTAAAATTTAAAACTGATGGAGCTGCTAGGGATGCCTCGGTCCTCTTAGCATTGGGGGTGTGTTGAGGAATGATAAAGGTACGGTGAAAATGCTTTTCTCGAAAACAGGGGGTTGGGGTGATGCCAATCTAGCGGAAATGTTAGCTATTCGAGAGGCTTTAATTCTTTTTATGGCGGCAGATTAGTGTCATCAGTTTGGGTTAATCATTGAAACTGACTCTATAAATGCTGTTACTTGGGTTTCAAAACCACTTTCCTCTCCCTGGCGCCTTAGACATCTAGTGTTGAAAATCAAAGCTCTGTTCAGTAAGATTCCTAGATGGCAGATTATTCACACCCCGAGATCTGGGAATGAATTAGCGAACAGCCTTGCCAAACTGGGGGTGGAAAGAGCCACAGACCTATTGCAAGTTCTTCCTTAATTGTCATGTTTTGCTTCTGTCTGCTTTGCTTGTCTTCTCACGGGGTTGATGGCTTATATGCTTCAAGATCTGGATTGTGTATACAGAGTTTTAATATGGTCCTGGTTTTCGGCCTTGTCATTGATGGTCTATCTTGGATGGTTGGAGAACAAGGGGCTGTTGGTCTTTGTAATCTGAGAGTTTTGTATTTTGTTGTTTTTAATTTTTTGCTGGTGCAGTAAGAGAAGGAAACAGGCACGCTGGTTATGTTTCCTTGTCTTACTGACTTTCTTTGCCTTTAATCTTTTGGGCTGGTGGGTATGTGTTTCGCTAAAGGGATTTTTGTAAACGCTTAGGTGGATGGTTTTAAGGGCAAGGTTGGGTGCTGGTATTTTTTGTACACCAGTATGTGATCAGAGGTCCCGTTTCTGAACCTCATCTGTTTGTGCATGGGCATCTTTTATTTAGGAAAGAACTTTAATCTTCCAAAAAAAAAACATTCGAAAAGCTAGCTGCAGAAATGCGTTAGTTATCATTTTCAAAACTTCTCATGTTAAAGTGAAAAAAAAATTGCAAATTAGGAGGAAGCTTAGTGCTTAAAGGCTTATACTCATCAGTAGCCAAGAATGGGCTTACACGCTATCTGTTTCACCCTGTGGTTGTTGCATCCATTCAAGTAGGTTACTTGCAGCCCCTTTTAAAAAGGCAATTTTGGTTGAGTTGCAACAACAGTGTGCCTGTTGAAACACCAACTTCTTTTTATTGAGAAAAGTAGACTGCAATTCGATTTGTTTGATTTATTGAACTACCGGCTTCCATGATGACAAAATGCTACATTGCAATTGCAGAGTATTTGAAGAACATAACAGCCACTTATGGTCGAAAAGTTCATATTCTGGATCAACAGCTTCGTATTTGCAACTATCACCCCAATGTCTGTCACCATGGGATGCCAGTTTAGAGTCCCCAACAAAGAAGCATCCATGTCATTCTCTTCCCCTACCTCCTGGCTCCCCTACTAGACCTTCATAGAATTCTCCTTCTAAATGGAAGAAGAGAAAGCTTCTAGGAAAAGGGACATTTGGACGTGTTTATGCTGGATTTAATAGGTAATCTAACCTTTTCTAAATTGTTATAGTTCAGTGCCCTTTCATATGTGCAAAAAGTTTGTAAGAATAAGGAAGAAGCTATACTAATATTTGCTGTATACTAATGCTAACAGTGAAAATGGAACATTGAGTGCAAGGAAGGAAGTTAAGCTCATTATTGATGATCAAAGCTCAAAAGAATGTCTCGCACAACTGAACCAGGTTTGTTTGATTTTCTCCACACGTAGCATCTGCATACTCTCTTCTGAACAATTTTTACAAAATTTCACTGCTTAATTAATAAATAATCTCTATCATCATCAATTACACAGTACAGATATATCATGAATGCACACTCTTTATGACACTACACAGTTTTAAACATCTATTTATATATATATATTTATTTTATAGTTACATGGCAATATTTGAGGCAATTGATTGTAATCTTTTCTTCTCATGTGAACAGGAGATAGCATTGCTTAGTGAGTTGTCACATCCAAACATTGTCCAACATTATGGGAGTGAATTAGTAGGCTTGTAAATCCTTCCTTCTTCCTGTATGATCTCCATTTATACATCGTCCTTTATGTTTTATTACCTACAATCTACAAAACAGTGTTAGTAAATTGTATTTTGTTAAATCTAACTGTAGCTTCGGCAAGTATCTTGAGGAATAAACCCTTCTTTCTTTTTGTAAAAAGCAATTGGAAGCTGTTCAAGCTAATGTAGTTCGACCACCTATATATAAGTTAGTTCCAGATAAAGCTGATAAATGAACTTGAGTAGGAGCATTACTTGTTTAGAAGTTTTGATCTAACTTGGAGACTGATGCATGCTATTCTTCATAACAACGATAAAAATAGGACAAAACAAATTCTGTATATTGAGAAAAAAGTACATATATTCATGAGTAACTTGAAGTGATCCAATTTTAATTGATGCAGGGAACAGAAAAGCTTTTAGTGTATTTGGAATATGTTTCAGGAGGTTCAATCCAGAAATTGCTTGGTGAATATGGCTCATTCAAGGAACCTGTTATTCGAGCATACACGAGACAGATACTTTGTGGGCTAGCTTAGTTACATGGAAGAAATACAGTACACAGGTATTTTGTTACTATAAGTCAATAAAATTCTTATGAAGAGGTGTGTTTCACCCATCAACGACATCAAGGAACTCAAAAAAAATCTGTTTCACCTGCCAGGGACATCAAAGGCGCAAACATACTAGTAGATTCTAATTGTGAAATTAAGCTTGTTGATTTTGGCATGGCTAAACATGTATGAATTTTATTTATATTCATTCATTTCCTATTAATATCTTGTTTACTAAGGGGAAGATGTATCTGATACATTTGTCCTCTAAACCCAGATGACATCATGTTCTTCAATGCTTTCTTTTAAAGGAAGTCCACATTGGATGGCCCCAGAGGTACATGTTCTACATCTACTGTATGCTCTTTTTGTCTGTTTGTTTTCTTCTCTGTTGGTTAATATAAGCTCTTATGGATTAGCCTAACATCCATTGGTCTTGCCAGGTTATAATGAATGCTAGTGGCTATAGCCTAACTGTTGACATTTGGAGCTTAAGGTGTACAATTCTTGGGATGGCAACATCAAAACCTACCTGGAGCCAGTATGAGGGGGTATGATATCTCATACGTGTATAACTGATCATTCTTAGTGTCAGCTTTGTTTTCCTATCTAATTTTGTTTTGCATTGTAACCAGGTAGCAGCTATATTTAAGATTGCAAACAGCAAGGATTTTCCTGAAATCCCTGATAAACTTTCAGCGGATGCACAGAGTTTTATAAAACTTTTCTTGCAAAGGGATCCAATTGCTCGCCCTACAGCAGTACAGCTGCTACAGCATCCCTTTATCCAAGAACAGTCTATGGTAGAAGCAGCAAAAATCAATTTCGTTGATGTAACATCGACTAGCTTACGTGGAAGAAAATATATGGTATAACTTCTGAGGATGCGCAGGCATCTTTTAGAATTCCTTATTCATTTTACTATAGGTTCCCTAACGTGTGCATTAGTGGCTGTGTATACTTGAATATATATAAAAAAACATCATAAAGAAGAAAGGCTATGTCAAAATTTTGATCGTTTCTTGACTTGTTATGCCAATCAGGATAGACATAATCCATGAACTCCTTAGCTATTTTAATATGTGTTTCCTTCTTTTCCCTTCAATAAACCATATTTTATAGCTTAAATCTGCTATACAATCTATATTCTTAATTCTAGCTGCATTTTTTTCTTCATCTACTCCAACCTCATTTAGTAACCACATTAAAGATTGTATAGCAAGAGAAGGAAACTCGAACGTTACTTAATTAATTTATCAATGGCATCTTCAAGCCAATGAATGGATCTCAAACTTCTTCCTATTGTCCTTACCCCCGCCTCATTTAACCACAAAATCTTTCTGACTTGTTGGACAAGTATGAGTTGTGACAGTAGTTATTTCCATATTCTTTATATATCAAATTTACTTATTGCAAATGGTGATCTTTCTTACTGTTGTTCTCTTGTGCTTTCTCAAGCAGGCAGCTTCAGCTTCAGACTTTTACTCCGATCGAACAAGAATATCAACACAGGATAGAGATCACAGGATACAACCAATCAGCAGAACAAGACTTTTAAAGAGCTCATGGTAAGTGTTTAACATCTCATAATCTCATCCTGGATCATAATCTTTTTAGCTTCCTGTTTACTCATAGCTAATTTAGAAACCTTGTCCTTTCAGGAATGAAATATCAATCACTTCTATACCTTAGTCACCTTGTTCGAACTCAGTTGAACAGTGTAAATCAGCTTGTGGAAGCTATCTTCATTCTTCTTATCAACCAACTTTTTAGTTAGCTTAATTAGCTGATCCTTGGAAAGCACCATCAACGTAGCACTCCTCTTAGACCCCTCACTAAAAACAAACTTGTGAAATATGTAATTGAACTAGATATCAGAAACAAATATAGAAAGTACACCCAGTTTGCTGCCCGAGTTTGTTTATGGATGGAAATCTATTCCTCAGCATCTTGGCATGTAAATAAAGTGCACTCATGTCATCATCACCGAAACAGCTTGAAGCTGTGTGAAAATTTCGTGTGCAAAGGAAAAAGAAGAAGATTTAGGCATTATACGGCTACAGAACGAGTAATGTTTGGGCAATTCATCCTGGGTGCAGTCTTGACCAATGAACAAGATCTCTGAGAAACTCCAGACTATAAGGCAACAACTTTTTTTTTTGAATAAGTAAGGAATTTCATTGATCAAGACAGGGAGTCCCTGTAATTTACAAAAGAATCTGACTTGAGACAGCAGGCAGTTACAAACTTAGCTTACAAAAAAAGCAGTCAAGGTAAAGACAAAAGCAGCATGTGGTCTGTTGGAGTATCACACATCTATTTACTAGCGTCCAAGAATCTAAAACAACCCAATAATTAGTAGAAACAGAAGGCTCCTGTTTCCGATCCTTGCTGGCAGGAACAGGGAATCAAAACCAGACAAGAGACAGAGGTATCATTCAGGAAAAAAAAGCAATGAATCCTCTGATC
Source organism: Theobroma grandiflorum (assembly GCA_036013995.1). Classification (NCBI taxonomy): domain Eukaryota; kingdom Viridiplantae; phylum Streptophyta; class Magnoliopsida; order Malvales; family Malvaceae; genus Theobroma; species Theobroma grandiflorum. The sequence continues at coordinate 17,649,732 of CP142126.1, forward strand.
TTCCCACTCCATCTTTGGCAAGGCTGTCAGCTATGTCATTACCCGATCTGGGTGTGTATTTGCTATCCCAACCCAGAAGCTTTGAGCTCATTGACTTGATTTGAGCAACAATATGCCGAAACCTCCATGGGGCTTCAGAATGCTTAGAAATCCAGAGTAGTGCATTCCTGGAGTCAGTTTCCAAGATAAGACTTTTCTTTGAAGCCCAAGAAGAGGCTGAAAACAAAACCATTGCCTCTTTAATGGCAAAGATTTCAGCTGAGTTAGAATTCACCACAACCAGCTGATTTTGAGAAAGTCATCTTCACTGCCCCAGTATCATCTCGAAGAACTCCCCCTATACCTATCTGAGCAGTGGACCCATTACAAGCACCATCCGTGTTAAACTTCAACCATCCTTTTGGGGGCGTTACCCATGGAACCGGGGCTTTACTGATTGTCTCTTTAGAGTTTGCACAAGCGTTTAAAGGATGCCTCCAAACGTAAAAAATGGAGATATTTTCCTTTGGCCATTTATATTTAGCCCACCAAGCCACCCTCATCTTAATGAGCTCCAAAAGCAAGGTCGTGTTCCAAGCTTTACCATCGAAAACCAATTCATTCCTCGACATCCATACAGCCCACACAATAATGAAGAACGACATTTTCCATACCTTCTTTTTACTTGGTTCAACATACATATCATTCCAAGCCATGAAGAAAGTTGTGGCAGTATTCGGCATACATCCTTGAACATTCCATTCAGCCATCCAAAAGCTCCAGATTCTCCAAGTCTCTGGACAGGTGAAGAACAAGTGGTTGACAGATTCAATGTTTTTGTTACATAAAGGGCATAGGGCTATATCCCTCTGAATCAGAGGTTTTGGAGATGGAAATCAGCATGCTAAATTTGGCAATTGTTCCAGAATGTCAATTTTGAAGATGTAAATTTGTCTCGTAGATTAGATTATTTGTACATATCAGGAGATGGTGGGTCTGTTGATAGAATCTCTTTTTTTATTCTTTCTTTCTTTATCTTGCCTTAATTTTTACCAACAGGAATTCATGCAACTCGAGATATAATAACTTTGGAGTTATTATCGACTTCAAATAGTTTACTTGTTGGAATTAGCTAAAAGAGTCAAGTTCTAGCATTTGGGGACTCCACTTGAGACACACCAACTGGGGAATAACTTTGCTCGACTTAGCCTTTTACGAAATAGGAGAAGGAACCACTGAACTAAAACGCAATTAGAATTGATGTAAAACCCTGGATGATAACTAGATTTTTTGGATTAAGGTGCTCTTTGAAGAGATTGAAATCTTTGAAGGGCTACTTCAACGTATCAAGCAAACAACGCAATAAGAGAGAGTTTTCCAGATAGAGAAAAGAGACAGTTAGATGAGTGCCATACGGACATAGAAAGGAGTAAAAGGCATTGCGTTTAAAGCGAGCGAGGCAACGAGGGAGTCCACCAACATCATTTAAGAATGCACCAACATACACAAAGTCCAGAGACAGGTGACTTTTCTGACCGCATTGCACTACAATTGACTCAACTTTGCATGAGTAAATTTTACAAGTGAGTTCCTGTCCAGCTGATTGACACAGCTAAAAAGTGTAAACAAAAAAACACAAGGTATATGCACCCACATATGTTTTAAGCCACAAGTCAAAATGAATAATCCTGCAAATCGGACTTTGAGTCACTCATTTCCATATCAGCTAAGCAGTCTTCTGCAGTAAGAGGAGGAACTTGCCTGGTTTTGCGTTTCAAATTATGCTTGTGCCACTCACTCTTAAAGTGATCCCTGTATTGTTTGGAATCCCCCACAACCGCATTGCATGTGCTGCACTTGTGTTGCTTTACCTCCCCCTCAGCATTCCCATTTCCTGAAGAGATGGTCTGCTTTTGCATTTTCTCACTTAGTTGGAGCACCGAATCAGTAGATTTCTGGGGTAAATTTGATGGCGCTGAATCAGCAGATTCCTTGGGTAAATGTGACGCTATATCTTCATCATCATAACGATCGACCTGGCTATCCCCCTCAGCATGCACGGACACTGCAAGTATTTCCAATCTACCCTGTGAATTCCTCACAAGTGCATCACATTCTCGAAAAATTCCTGGTTCCAATTCACAAATCTGCACAAGGATCAAACAGGAAGCTTGAGCACTTGAAAAAGACAGGGCACGCTTCAAGAGATATCAACCACCAATTGTACAGCTTGGTCACTCAGCGAAGCTAATTTAATAGTGCAGCAACCTTAAGTATGCTGGGGTAGTCTCAAATGCAAAAAGCAATAAACAAAACAGAAGTAGTTGACACATAAATTTACAGGATGGTAATCACAAAAATGTCTTAGATATGTAGCTTATAATGATTCCACAACTTTCTCAATAAAACTGATCAGTGAAGCGGACGTCTAAATTTATACATCACTGCCAGCATAAAAGTTGTGGATGAGTTTTATGCCCAGTGGAACAAGAGAGAGTTACTGGTGCAATAAGACATGAAGCAATTAAAAAACAGTCTATTCATGAGAACTAAAATTCTATAAAAGGACAAGAGTTGCTACCTACTTGACAAGGTTTACACTTACGTATGGATATACATCTTCCCCTTGTTTTGCTTCACATGTGTAGTTATTACAATCAACAAAAACCAAAATAAACAAAAATTGCAACACCATTCAAGTGTCCTCACAGAATGGTTCCTGACTTCCTGGTTAGCCAACAATTTCAGCTTCAAAGAGAATCTTGCTGGCAGTCCGAAGAACCTTTTTTGATGGATTTAGTTATCACATTCACATAACTCATATACAGTGATGCTTGAAGAACTACCCATGTGGAGTAAGCAGATTCAATATTCCAGCAAGTAATGCTAAAGTTGCAGTAGACTTAAAACCACAGTTATGACAAAAAAATAAAATGACTAAATGAAGAGTCAAAATGCTTCTCCCCATGGAAATTGAGGATGCAGCAAGTACTCAGGACTTACAATTGATAGCTGACTTCCAGATTCATCTTTTGAAACAATGGTAGCAGTCCATTCATTGAGCTTCTCAGACAGAGAATGAAAATTTTGTCCAGGAACAGTGATTCGTAATCTCATGGGAGACCGTTTTATAGGGAAGTTCTTCTGAAGCTCACGAATAACCTCTAGTGCCTGCAAAATATAAAGCCTTAAGCCACGAAGACAACATAAAGCCAGCATAAAGATACACAAATTTCAACAAAATAATATTACTGCAAATGACTAATTGCAAACCAGCCATCACTTCACTCATCTAAATATGGACGAAATGTTGGAATATTTGCCTTTAATCAAAGAAAAGTTAACTTAACACAGTTAATGCTCGATAAATTAAACATGCATGTTTCAATATGACATGAAAATTCCACTACATATCAGAAGGCTCATCAGTTCTTTTAGCAGAATAAACAGCTAAATACTTCAACAAGAAAAAAAAAAAAAAAAGAAAGAAAAAGACCTGCTTCTTGGAGCTACTATGGGGATCAACAGCAAAATGAATTTCGTGCATTAGTCTCTCAATCATACTAATAGTATAAGGGCGTTGAGTTTCAGGATTGATAGTCTTTTGCATAACAATCGTTGCGATATCCCGAAACTGACTAGAAAATTGAGATTCCCTTTCCTTCCCAGCAATTTGTAGCTCCCCTTTCTCCAAAATCTAAAAAAAAAAAAAAATTCAATCCAAAAAATAAAAGGCATTTCAAAGAGAAAATCAAAATTACTTTCGAAATTGAAAATTGAATTACCTCTAAACAAATGTTAGTCTGATCATCAGTCCCAAAAGCAGCAACCAAATCTTTGGTCTTAGCAAGTACTCCTTTCGAAACGTTTGAGTAAACTGTGTGGGACTGTAACACTTCGTCCAAATCCTTCTCTCTGTTTGGGGGATTTTTTTTCAATAAATTAATTAATTTCAGGAAGAACTTTCAAATTTTAAACAAAATATAGAAAGAAGTTCGTTAACTTACACGCGGGACCGCCAGGAGAGGACTTTGTTTTTGTAGCAGGCGATCTCGAATCGCAAGCCGTGTTTCTTCAAACGCACGACGGCGACGTTCGTCAGCCGCTTTTGCCCTATCGGCTGCACCAGCGTTTTCGACATTTTTCCCTCGCCGCTTCTTTTTCTCGTACCTTCTCTCCCGCATATTCCAGGCTCTACTTAAAGAGCTGAAAACGCACCGTTTTCGTACCTTGGAACGGCTCGTCATCAAACCCGGTTCAGCCCACTGCCACAACTTAGTACATAAACGTTCACACTTTTTTCAGACTACTTCTCCAGTCTTTTCTGTCGAATTGCCCAATCTTTTCTTGGTTCTCTCTCCCTCCTAGACGAAATTCGTTTTTATTTTGGAGTTCCCATAAAAAATTCAGAGACGGAATTGGAGTTCTTTTTAAAGATGGCATCTTTAAAGGAAGAGAGTGAAGGGGCAGCAATCTCAGAGGAGGAAAATAATGAGAGCTCTAATTTCTATGATATTTATGGACCTCAAGTACTCTCTTGTTCTCTTGCTTTCAAGCTTTCTGTATTTAATTTATTGGGTTTTTTTTTTAAATATAAAGGAGAAAGAAATGAACCCTAAAGCCTAGCCTTTGCAGGCAAAAGCAGAAATTGTTTTCAAGACGCCAGAAACTAACTCTACTTTGAATTTGCAAGTAAGCTTCTGTATGCTTCTTTTAATCTTTTCCAATCAATCAAACTATTGACAATGTAATAAACATAGCTAATATCTGGGTATTTTTGTTTTGATACCAGGACGTTCAAGGACTTGTTACCTGGGTTCTTGCTGAAGGATTCATGCCTTCCTGGGTTTTTATTAAGGTAAAGAATGTAAAGTTATTTATTACGATTTACTTAGTTTCCTTATGGACGTGTGGAACAAAAAGTTTCATTACTGAAGTTTGTAAAAAGATGGGGTTTTGTATGTTTTGCAGAATAAGCCACTGATTCCTAAAGTTGTCATGCTTTATGTCCCTGGCCTGGATGCAGCTTTGTACTTAGCACAATCCAAGACACTTTCTGGTTTAAAAAAAAGTTGTGGCAATCCAAGGGCACTTTTAGCTCTTAGGTTGGTAATGATTTTGTTTCCATTTTGTTTTCTATCAGAATACGTTTAGTGTTATTTGCAATGTGGTATGTTTATGATTTCTGTTGTTCATTATAGCTGTGTATCGGATGGGATGCAGACAATAGATGCACTGCTAACGTGCAAGGTGAAGAGAAAGAGAAACCTAATTGATTCAGTGAGGGACACGAGCCAGTCTGCTGAACAAGGTTGACCACCTATCTTTGCGCAGTCCACTTCTATGCTTGCATGAAGTTCTTATTTATATGTGGAATCAGGTGCTCTACATGGTTAATAGGCTTTCACTAGAACAGTGCTAGTCCAACTTGTGTGAGTAGAAAATCTAAGCCTGGGGCACTATGAGCCCATGTAATCATCAGGGTGTCCTAACAAGCTGTTCCACACTTGTTGATAGTGGTGTTTCAGTTCTTTACTACTCACTTTAGGTTGGGCAGTAATCCTCTTATTTGGTGACAATCAATCAGTAGTTTGGTTGCACCTATACTCAAAATGCTATCTCATCAGTTGATGTGTAAGATCACGAATCATTTTAAAAATTGACAGATAACTTTTCTGCAAGAAGAAAAAAATTCAAACAAGTAGATGTGTAAATTCATGGACAATTCTATTCAGCTATAGAATAGCTAACACTTTCTGGTGTCAGTTTCTTACACATGGTTCTTTATAAATTTTTGTATTTTTATCATAATAATATCTGACACATCATCATAAAATTTTTCTTTTGTTATGTCTACGATTGTTAAAAGAGTTTTAGTTAAAAGATGAGACAATTGCTATGATGTTGCAAAGTGTAGGCTACCTCTTGACAAAACCTTTTTCATTGCTTTCAGCATCAGAACATCCCAATGTTATGTGTAATAATATTCTAACTTATATGGGGATCTCTACCAACTTATAATTTCTTGATAATAAAATGACATCTTTATGCAGAAAGATCCATCTCTGAAATGGACTCCGCAGAACTCTTGAAAGATCTTCCTTTCCCTGTTACATATTACACACTCACAGCAAAAGAACTAGAAGACAATGGATATTGCCTTAATCAACCAGGTCAGAATAATGTTCTTCTCTGATTTTCACATGAAATTTCACTTGCATATTAGTCTTGTTTCTTCATTGTTCAAATGTCCTTGGTTCATTGTTGGATTTGTTCCATGCAGGTTTTGTTTCTACTCTTCCTGCTCCTGCTGGATCTTCTCCTTATAAAATATTGGCACTTGACTGTGAAATGGTAAATCCTACCTACAAGTCAGTTATGAATGAAAATAATGACATTTTTGCTGTTTATTGATGAAATGTTATAAAATCATGTGAATTATAAGTTTGGAGAGTGTTAAGTGACAAGAAGTTGCTTTTCTCTGAATAAGCTAAAGTTAGTAGTGCACTTTTCCTGCAAGAGCTAGTCTCTACCCAAATCTTGCTTGCTCTGTTTCTCTTCATTGAACATGTGATAATTATTTTTCACTTTTCATTTTTAGGCCATGCTAACTCTTTAAAAGAAAAAGGTCCGTAATAACATTTTTAGTTCACATTGGCTGACACATTAGTCCTTTACTTAACCAGTCCATTGTAAACAATTGTTCTTTTTTTTTTTTTTTTTGGTCACTGGATAACAAAATTCAAGCCAAGTCAATGAGTGAAGTTAGTTGATGGTTTTTACTATGTTAGCTTTCTAGGTGGTACAAATCGGCACCAGACTTATTGCCCTCCTTTCATTTTGTATCTCCAGCAGTGTGGATGACCTCATTGTTTGAATTAAAATAAAGTCCAAATAATGTATAAAGCTATAAAATTAGATCAGGGCATTAATTTTTGGTTATGAGTAGTCATTGGTTTGAAGGTTTTGCTTGAGATAGAGCCTTCTCTGGTAGCTTCTATTCATGCTCAATGTTAGTTTTTCTGCTTTCTCTCTGCTGCTTTCTGCAAATTTGTTACTGTTTTAGTTGGTGAGAAGATTGAGCATACAAGCGTTAGTGCTTTGCCTTCTAGATTGCCATGTAATTGGCTTGGTAGGCTGATCTATCTCCAGTCCCACCTGTGGTTTGGATGTAGTCTATATATTCTTGCATCATGTTCTCTACCAATAGGCTTGTTTGAGAAAAAGGTTTCTCATTTACTCTGCAAAGATTTTGCTTCTTTGCTTTGGGGCACGCTATTAAGTTTTCATGCATTCATGTAGTTAATTTGTATGCTTACCACATCATGGGCTTGTGTATTTCTTCTCATTTTCTCTTGCTTTCATGTGCTAGTGTATAACAAGTGAGGGCTTCGAGCTTACAAGAGTGACCCTGGTTGATATTAAAGGACAGGCATGTTAAACTAATTCTTTTCTCTTTCTTTTTTTTTCTTTTTTATTTTTTTTGTTTACCATTTCTGTTTATAGCAACTATTTTATCATATTACATTATTAAATGCATGTTTTGTTTGTAGATTTAATTTATTTTAATTTCATTTAGATAATTTTGCTAGTGGCCTATACTTGACATTTAATGCATCAAAATAAAGCTCACACCTCATCTGTCTTTTCAAAGAACTATTTTCACAATTTTTTACTCATTGCCATAAAAAAGGCAGAAAAAAAAAATAGAGTAAATCATCTTTTCTTGTTGCTGAATCATGTTGTTGGTTCAAATTTTTATGCTTCTATCTTGATCCTAGAATTTACAACTTTATTAGGTTTATCCTTATCCTAGGTAAGTAAATTCTTTAATCGGATGTTGGACTTGTAAAATTGATTATATGTAACTACCTGCTTATTTGCTCCACTAATCCTGTAATGCAATTTTTTGACAGGTTGTACTAGATAAATTGGTTAAACCATCAAACCCTATTACTGATTACAACACAAGGTAAATGTTATTTGGAATGTAGTTAGGCCCTAGTGGAATTTTTCATTTTTTTTAACTGCAGTGCAGTAATAGCTGAGAAGTTGTAATCCTGAAAAAGGGATTGTAGTGTAGGTAATCTTTTTTCCAGATACATGAAAATTATCTTTCCTTTCATCTACTTTCTCTTTAATGTTATGTGACTGGCATAGAAATGGTTGATCAGCTTATTCTGAAGTTTCTTTTCTGAAAATTTTTCCCAATCCAATTCCCATGTGCCAAATTGTTTGTTCAAATCTGTGTTGACAGATTTGGTATCTCTGGTCATCCACCTCTGAGATCTCTCTCTTTCTCTCTCTCTACACACAGACACAACACTTTGTTATTTCCAATTGTTAGTTCATTTGATAGTGGTCTTTATTGCTTAAGCAGGTATAGCGGAATCACATACGAGATGCTGAGTGGAGTGACTACAAGTCTTCAAGATGTTCAGGTTCGTTACCCTTTGTTTACTGTCAACAGTCAATGACAGTATATTTTACTTCACTATTCTCATATGATTTCCCATTTAAAAATCTTCTTATATGAAATATTTACAGTTGCTTCCCATCTTCAGGAAGATTTTCTAAAGCTGGTTTACAAAGATACCATCCTGATTGGGCACTCCTTGGAAAATGACTTATTAGCTTTGAAGATTTCTCATGATTTGGTAATAGATACCTCTGTATTATACAAACATCCTCGTGGTGGATCTTACAAAACTGCTCTTCGAGTTCTTGCCAAGAGATTTCTTTCTAGTGATATACAGCAATCGGGGAATGGACATGATAGTATTGAAGATGCAAGAGCTGCTATGGAACTGGCTCTGTTAAAGATTAGAAATGGTAAGTGATTCTTTTCTATGTGTTCACATTTAACGTCAGTAGATAAATTTTGAGATTTAGCTAGAGTCTTATGGATGTGGCGCCTAGAAAATTGTACATTGATTCTAGTCTTTTACATCTAGAAACCCAAATATACCTTACAGTCTAGGAGATGTATCATATGAAATATGTTTAGTTTTGTTTCTTGATGTAGAATTTATATTTAAATTTTTACACATGTCTTTGCTTCTTGTTTTAGGACCTGATTTTGGTTCGCCACCGTCATTTATGCGCAGAAAGCTCCTTACTCTTTTGGGTGAGTGTGGCAAGACCTCATCTTTCATTGATGATATTTCCATAGTAAAGCGATATGCTTGTGAGTCATCCCACGCGATTCCAGTGTGCTCTGATGATGAAGCTCTTTTAAAGGCTAGAAAAGAGGTAGACTGCATCATTCATTTTAGAGATTTACCTTCTATACTGGCTTGCTTACCAACTTCTTGCATTTATTTGTTGTGGTAGGCCAAGAATGATCGTGTACACTTCGTCTGGACCCACTTCTCAGAATTGAATTCCTATTTCAGAAAACAAGCTGAGGATGATGTAAAGTTGAATGGAAAACTTGCGGAAATGATATCGTTGCTTACATGTGATAAGAAACCTGCCAATTGGAAAGGAATCAAAAACAATGTTTCAACTGAGCTGAAGGAAATTTTAACTCGCATTAATGCTAGGGTTCATAGTCTCCACGCTGCATTACCAACTAACTCCATGTTTATAATTTGCACAGGACATGGGGACCTAGCCATTGTTCATAGGTAGGGTTTCACTACCTGTCACTTATAGTATGCCATGCTTATTTGTTTGTTTCTTAAATGAATTTAAATTACCATATCTTGCTTGGAGTAAAGTACAAGTGTGGGGCATGAGTATGTTTCTGATAACAGTTCATTCAATTTTTTGTGAGTTCTTCATATTTGGACAGTCATACCCTTTACTTGTATGTGGTGGTTATGCTCTCACTTGAAGTGTCCAATATGTCTGAGAAGTGAGAAGGATACATCAGTGAAAATTAAGAGTCTTGAGTAATGCAGAATTTAAGTAAACAAGCTCAATAGCCAGGCAGGTAAATATGGGAAGTTGTGACACCATGTTTTGAGCGGTGGATGCTAGAGCTCATGGCTTTTGTTGTATATGCTGGAGCTAGCTTCATTTGCTGGCAACTTTTTAGTAACCATATTTGCATCGTTTATTGATTGAGCATATTGGGGCAATTATGTGTAAAGCTCAGGGATAATTATGAGTTCCTTCCATGTCAAACACTTTTTCTTTTTCCTCCTCTAATTCCAATTGCATATTTTATTATAACACAATCTTTCCTTGTTTTTTCATGTGCATGGATGAAGACTGAGGAAAATGCTTACAGAGCAAAGTGAAACAACGGTTTCCCGTGAGAAACTTGTAAAGGTCTTAGAAGAGCTGCAGGCCCAAGCCGAAGTAGCTTTGTGTTTTGTTGGGATGAAGCATTAGGTGTACCACTGAAAAGGTGTCTTGCATTTTTGAAGAGAAAAGAGGAATGCTCATGTAAATTTTCAGGATACTGCAATTTTTACAATGACAATTATTCCTTGGATGCTGGTATCCCCTCCTCCTTCCGCCCGCAAAAGAAAGATGGTTAAGGTTATTCTTATTCTTTGGATGCTGGGAAAATTTTATAATTTATGATGAAAATTCCATAGTGCTAGTGTTTATCAAGGGTGCTGTGCAATTTTTTATTTTATTTTATTTTTCCTTGTTTCACTTTTATTATGCATTGGAGGCTTGCTGAAAATTAATGGTCTCTTGGAGCATCAACAATAAAATATTTGTAAATAATATTTTGAATTCAGGGTTTGTTTTAATCCGTTTTGATTTGGCTTTAAAAAAAATTGGCTAGAAATTGAATGTTCAAGGTCTCTCGCAGCATTTCCCTCTCAAGCTTTCAAAATCAACAAGTTTCTTTGGCTTTATATAAATAGTTCAAGAATTTACCAACTTTTACTTACAAAGTATCCTTTTAGATACGAATTATTGATTCTGTTAAAATCGAATCAAATTAGGTTCTAAGTTATTTCAAGTTTGGATGAAAATATAGAGAGCAAACATTATAAAGAAAAAGAAGTGGGCTACTAACCTTGAGAGTGTAGGGCCAGGCATTTACTTGCTAAATGCCGCGGGTTCGAGTGCAACACATTGACACTTAATTAACAACGTGCCGAGCCCGAAAAGAAATATTTCAAATATGTAAAGCAAAAGCAAACATATAATATTACAAACAGAAGTTAGATAATTAGCAATCTCCTACTCATCATCCCTTAGATTTTACATCAGCTTAAACAAACACAAAAAGTCTTTTTCCATTAGCGTGCATCTGGATCCCACACAAAACTATAGTTACAATGACCATACATAACTGAATTAAAGCCAGATACCGGAAAAGTAACACTACCTTCATTATTCTACCTCCATGCTGAAGCAACAATCAAGCTTTTGTCTTCCCAACCAAAATGAAGCGCACCTAAATCCTCTTTCAGCTTGTACCTGTCACAATACTCCCTGATAAGCTGCCGAATCATATCAATCACATTTGGACTCACTGGACAAGAAGTGAAGCCAGCCATCATCATCCTTGCCCTCCACTTTCCTGCAACCTCGTATCGCTCTATTCTTTCCTCTCCCTCACATGCAACAATATTCACTATATCCCGCGCCAGGCACTGCCTTTCAACATTCATCCTGTCCTGACTCTCCCTTGGTAGTGTCGCATCCAGAGACTCAAAGACAGCAGAGTAGTAACTATAGGCTTCCACGAACCTTGGGAAAAAAGGTGATGTGTTTGTGTTCACATCTTGCTCAACAACAGTAACAAGTTTTGGATTCAAGCTCTTGACCATCCGCAGAAGCTGGTCTCGCTGATTTATGGTTGAAACACTCTCATCGGGCATGTGGTGGAGTTGAAATGCAAAGTTCACTATAAGTGCTTCACCTGGCCGGCAATCCAGCATAGATGGAGTAACAAGTGAAGTCCTTGAGGCAACCGCTTGAAACTCAAATGGCACACCAAGTGCTTCTGCTAGCTTCTCAAGTCTTAGCCCAACAATTGCAAGACCTCCATTAAGACGTTGTACTGACTCAGGGTCATCAACACCAGTTAACCTCAAGTGAGGTGGCTTACCGGGCCGCTTAGCAATTGTTTGAATCAGTGTAATATATTGACTACCTTGATTTATGTCAAAATCTATTATATGTACTCTCTTTTCATCTTTAAATGCCTCTATAATTGCACCATTTGCTGCCATAAATCCAAATTTAAAACAAGGGCACACCTCAAAGAGGATTTGCATGGCTGCAAGCCTATCAGAAGAAGGGGGCTCTTTGCATCTTAAAGCTTTATAAAGATATTTTCCAGATTCAGCCATGCGAGCTACAAGACCTTCAACCATGTAGGCTGCAATCCTCTGAGGAGGATCTCCTTGAATTGAGACCATCTGGCGAAGATCATTTATTATGGCTGAAGCTTCTTCGATGTTCCCTTCTGAGAGTACAGCAGCACACTCAATAAGCATTTGCTTAGGAGATCGAGATGAAACATGTGATACCTCTTTGTTGCTGCTGATGCTACTGAGATTAGAATCTGAGGATGATGATTCCTTGGGTGAGTCATGGAGCGATTCTGTCCTGATAGGATCCGACCATTCACCATCTATTTCCATGCTTATACCAGTGCCAAACATGTCATCATCTTCATCAACATCGTTATCAGCAAGCAGAGCTCTCTCCAGTTCTTGAAGCTTCAGTTTCATCTTATCTGTATCAGAGTCTAATGTTTCTGGGCTTTGGATTTCCAAGTAATCTGATAAAAAATATTGGATTGATAGATTTCAGGGCACCAAATTAATAAATTAGAAGAGTTTAATGGTTTTTGACCAATTATGGAGAAAACTGAACTACCTCGTAGCTGATAAGAAGAGACATCTTTTGGGCGAAATGAACTTCCTGAAATGCCAGAAATAGATGGATGTATAAGCTCTTCCGTAGGAGAGTCAAGGAAGTACTTCTCATAGCTCTCACTGCTGTAAGAATCAGTAATGTATACGGGCTTATGCTTATCAGAGCCAAACATTTGAGCAGACAAGTGAGAACTGTCACTGCCCTGTATTGAATAGAGCTTGGTATTTCTATAAGCTGCAGTAGCTGGTTCTGCAGACCTTACTAAAGACATGGTTTCAACTCTCTGGATGGTACTATTATAAAATGAATCCTGGGTAACAAATTGTAAATAGAAGTTAAACAGTTGCTTATCTCAGATTCTTAGTAGTAAAAAACCTAATAGCACACTGGTGTAAGACATGAAATGAAAGAATGCCTCTTAAAGAAAAACTGCTGCCCCTTAAAGAAAAACTGGTTATGAACTTAAATAGCTTATGAGTAACAGGAGATAATCTTAATATGAACTAGCTGATTAACCATGCGCACTTGGGCAGTAAGGTAAGACAGGTTAGCTGGAAAAAAAGCTGGTCTATGTCAGAAATGGACCACATCGCCTTTTACTTGGTGAAAGAAAAAAAGAAGGCGCCTCGCAGCTATAGTATACTGTTTATCTCTGATCATCCTATGGTTGAAGTTCGATCCAGAAGATCACATGTGGGGAGATGGTGAAAGGTAAAGCAATATGGTCCAACCAATTATGTCGGAACCATTCTACTTTTCCCAGTTATCAAGCATAGACGCTGGTCAAGAAAAGCAGAAGTCAGGGAAGGAGAAAGAGCCCAGAAATTCAACTTATTTTGGGGTTTTCTTTTCTCATTCTAATTATATCTAACAATGTACTTTCTGCATTCAAGTACCAGAAACATCTTAACAAAGATGCCATAGGCTGAGATAACTAATTAATAGAAAATTTTTCCCACGATTAGGTATCATCATTAACATATAAATAACAGAGAAGGTAGATAACCTACAGAACACAATTAGCAGTGCTTCAGTAGAGATCCCTCAGCAAAGAACACTTTCTTCCGTACAATCATAAATCCCAAGAGGAACATAACCAAAAATGAAATTAGCAAACAAGTCTACCAAATAGTTGCTGACAGGGACCAAATTCCAGGTTTGGAGAAACTCTGATTTTGAAGGAAGACGAAAAGACTGTTTTTCATCATAGTAGGCAAGATAAGAACAATAGGCAACACACAGGAGACAGCTAAACATTCAATTCTGAGATTATGATCCCCGTAATTGAACAATTGAAAACAAGGTCCTCGTATCATTGCAAGGCTTAAACATCATCTAAAAGTGAAAAAGAAGAAAAAGAAAATGAAATGAAGATCAAAACTACAAGGCTTTCCCCTGTACCTGATACATGAGAAAGACCTCAAGAGGAAACAGCAAAGATCATAATTTCTACGGTCCAATCCTGCAATTGAGCAGATATCCGGAGACAAAGATAAAGATGAGCCTCAAAATTTTGTTTGAAGGGAGAAGAAAACAAGGGGTTTGACCTTGTATTCGAGTAATTAAATACCAACCCAAAAGCAAATATACCGCCTTTATTGTTATAAACCTTATATTAAAGAAGGAAACTTTAGATTATGAGGTTAGGTACGATTGAAAAGCAACAAACCACATAACAAACCCCAACAAAGAAGTAGAAACAAAACCAAACTTGTAAGAAAAATAGTAAACAAATAAACAAATAAATAAAACAAACAACACCCAGATAAGATAATAATTAATTATAATATACCTATAATGGTAGGTTGCAAGGATTTTTAGCTACCATATAGAAGAATCTGAACAGATCAATATTCCATGACCCCAGTTGCAATAACAAAACGACCACACAGACAAATGAAAATCCAATCTTCTGGAATCTAAAGTAAAAGCATGCAAAAAAGAAAGCAAAAGAAGAGTAGTGGGAAACTCACCTCAAACGTTTTTCCTTTCTGAAGACAGAAACTTCCTCAGTTTATCACAAGACTTTTCTATCTCTCAGCAGTTTCTTGCTTTCTTTCTTTTGCGTTTGTCCTAGTCTGCATGTTTATACCAACTTGTCTGACCGGGAGAACCCGTTTGACAGAATTATGTCATGCTCTCCCCCTATGGTGTGGTCCAATAGCACCATCCTTGGTTCCCTAATCATTCAATCCTCACCGTGTAACAAATTTCAAATATCTACACTGTCTTATTGAATTATAAAAGAGAACCCCATCATATTAAAACCTTTTTGTATGTTAGACTTGAATTACATTGACTTCAGTTTCTGCAAATTAAACCTTCACATCTTATTCCCAGTCAATTTCTTAATATTCATCTCATCCTATATATATCCAATAGACCAAATTGCACTCTTTTATTCTACCATGCCTTTATGCCAATAGTTTTCGAATATAGACAGGGATTAAAATTTTTAAAATTTTTTTTATATTATTTAAAATTTTTAAATTTTTTTATAAATTCTCTTAATGACTTTCAAAATAATTTTTTATTTAATAATTAATACAAATAAAGAATAATAAAATAATTTCATATGTTTGACTCAATTTTAATTTTTTTTCAATTTATATTATTATTATTATTTTATTTATTTATTTTTTCATTTTTATTCTATTTACTCGTATATCCTAAACTTCAATAGATTTTCTTCTATAAATTTCTATGAACCATCAATTATATATATATATATATATATTTTTAAGAATAAAATCCTCTTACCTTTAAGTTTTGATTAAAATTATACAGAAGTCCATTAATTTTCAAAATAGACAGTCCGTCTCAAAAATATATTTTTCTCTAGGCACATAGATTTAGCCGTTAGTCAACCGTCAATATTTTCATCAACTTACTTACATGACAAGAGTAAAATATACCCTTTATTAACTTTTATAATTACTATTATATAATTTTTTTTATATTAATTAAAAAAAAAGGGCTCCCATAACCGAAGCTCCCTAGGAAAGCTCGATTTAGGGCTCCCTAAAGGAGCACAAGTGCTCCCCTAGGGAGCCCAATCTGGTGCTCCCCTCCTTTGGGGAGCATTGGCCGGTGTTCCCCTTTCTTGGTGAGCTTGGGATGCTCCTTATTTTTTTATTTTTTAAAATATAATTAAAATTTTTTATTTTAATAAAGAAAAAAAAGGTATTTTAGCCTTTTCATAATTTCTATTTACAATGTTTGTACTCTTGAGACAGAATGTCTTTCAAAAAATAATGAACTACGTGTAATTTTAATCAAAATTTAGGAGGTAAGGGTATTTTACCTTTTTATTATTGTTATAATGTCATATGTGATTCTATCTTCTACATATCATGTATATTCTTTTTTCTCTTATGTGAATTTTGTTTTCTATGATTTTAATTTTTAAAAATTAATAAATTATTATGTAATTCTTAAATATAAATTACAGTGCTACACTCTTATTTAGAATTTTATCATTTTATCATTTTTATTCATAATAACCAATGCATTTTGACATATATATTGCAAACATTAAATAACAAGAATATATATATATATATAAAGTGACAAATCGAAATGATTGTATTTTTTTCGATGCAATTTTATGTATTATATATATTATTAATGACCCTTAAAATAACTTTTTATTTAATAATTATTTTTATTCCTCAAAACATTTAATGAAATTAGAATCATTATGGTTAGCATATTGTTGGTTTAACACATCAAATAAATTCTAACTTAATATGTTAAGCCTATTAATTTTTTTTTTTTAAAAAAAGTGGGTCTACCAACTTAAACTCACTAAATTTTAATATAAATATAAGTTTATAATAATATATTATATCTTAATAATCTAATATAATAGCCTATCATAATATATTATATTTCAATAGTTTAACCTAATAACTCAATATATTAATTAGTAATTTAAGAGGTAAATTTAAAATAAAAAATTTCTAAAAATTACTCATTTTGTGTAAAACGCACAAAACAAAAAATCAATTTATTTAAATTTAAAAATTATTTTCTCTTTCACTCTTGCACGCAAAGAGTGAAAGAGACCTCTTTTATAGTATCATTCAATTATATATATATATATATGATATCATCATTATGATCAATGCATAATTTTTTTATATATCTAATATTTTGTAAATTTTACTTAAATTTTTAAATAAATAAAAATTAAATTATATATAAAATTCTCTTTGACCGTTTAATATTTGATTCTATTTAACCTCTTTAAAAATGTTCTTGAGTATAAAAAGCATTTTTCATAAAATTTTTGCATCATTTTGACATTGTCAATGATGTTAGCTTTGCTCTTTTCTCTAACAGAATGCGAAAAAAGTAGCCTTCAATGGTAGGAGAAAATTCGGCAACAATGAGGACAATTGTACGGTGCTGATTATGGGAAACTGGTACAGTCGACACAAGTGAATGGAGCTGTTGCATAGTCATCATGCTTTATTGCCTATTATGATAGCGTCAAAAGGTGTATTATTTTGTTGTTTTGTCAATAGGATTTTATTATTATAATATTATAATTATTAAATATTAAAATAAAAATCGTAAGCATTTTCTAAGCCTTTTGCTAATCAAACCAACCCTCTTACGCCGTGTAAGAGCTTTGTTTTTTTCTTTTCGGTCAAAACGCGTGTATGTATGAAAAGACGGATAAGTCCTCCAGAAATTGCTTACGTCCCGGTGGCCGAAACACGTCGAAGTACGGAAGACGAGAATTGGTCAACGCTGAAATAGTGAATTCTTTTTCCTCTCTATTTCGCTCGAGAAAGAAAAAAAAGCCTGATTTACCAAGAAAATTTGGTGGTTTTCTTGAACAATTCATTGTCTTTCATCAGACTTACAGTATCATACAAACCCATCCTTCTTTTTTCTTTTTTCTATTTTTAATGAAAAATATGATTTATACACTGGAGAAATACATTTGTATTTGGGTAGGGTTAATTTCCTTGTTCTTGCTTGTATAGTCAAATTAACCCATTGAAGAATGCAATGGGAAATGAATCAAAACAAAGTTGTCAGCAATCATAAGATAAGAATTAGTGGGAATTAGGCATTGAAATTGTTGCAAAGACCCAGCTCTTTTTTAATTTATTAATATTGTGTCCTAATCACCTCTTTCCTTATCTTATCCAGACCAAAGCCATTGGACTATAGTCTAACAAATACACTAACAAATTTCAACCATCATGGAAAATTGAATAGTCCATTAGCTAGCTTCCAGCCCAGAAGGGAATAAGAATAATTCCTCTAATTCAATTCAATTTAGAGTAGTGTCTTAGCATGGCGTTTTGTATTTTGGGAATTAGAAATTATTAGGGTAACCATAAAAAGAATCTCATGAAGTTTAAATTTGAAGTATTTTAAGCACATAAATTTCATTTAGTATAAAAATTTTTTTTTTCCACTAATCAATTTCGTTGTTCTTATCTTTAATTTGTTCAAATTGATTTGTGACATTTTTCATCATTTTACTTATATTAATTGATTTGGTATAATGCTTGAAAAAACTTTTAATTTTGTATTAAGTAAATTTTTATTAGTAATGATTAATTAATTATAATTAATCAAAATATCACTTATTATTTTATATCCATGTGATACTGACATGATATTAATATAAAAAGTAAAAACTGTTACATGGGTATGCAATCATATCACATAAACATACCATGTCATCATTTATTATGACATATCAACATGTCACATTAACGTCACCTGTTATAAAATGATAAAAATCATTTTAATTAAATAAATCATTAGTCATAGGAGTTTATTTAGTACAAAATAACAATTTATTTAACATAAAATAAAAGTATAAAGATTTGATTGAATGTGATTAAAAAAATAATAATTTATTTGAATTTTCTTAAATAATTTAATAAATTTTTTAAATATTATGTCAATTGGTTTTAGGTGAGATTATAAGATTCAACAAAATTGAAATTTAAAAATTGGTGATTATATTTTGTGAAATGAAATAATAGCATCCTAATTAATTTACTGTTACAAAATTAAGGGCTTGAAGGAGGAAATAATGTTGAAGTAATCTAAGGGACTGACTATTAACTTATTTGACCCAAAACCTTGGAGTGATTAATGGGCAGATCAGAAGTAGTTGTGGTTGAGTGATTAATGGGCTAGTTTCATCAAACTTATTAATAACGAAAGGGAACTTTATCACTAATAGCAATTAATTAGTTTTAAGACGATCAATCACTTGTGGTAATTAAGGCTCATGTCTATGAATATCAATTTAGGCATGGCAACATTTTTTGTATCCGTGCAGCAGGGAAGGGGTATAAACAGGGCTGAGGATTTTTGTTCCTCTCTTCCTGCTTCTTTTTCTTTTGACAAAATTCAAAAACCGTGCCTTAAAGGGAGTTTTGACTCCAAATTCATAAAATTCTTTTCTTTTTGTTTCCTCTCTAAGAACATAGTATTTTTTTGCCGAACTCCGTCTTTATAGACATAAGCTATCAAAAAATTATAGTATAATTTTTGTTTTTCTTTTTGTAAAATATAAGTTGCATAGCTTTCTTATGGCTGTCTCTTCTTTTGTTTTTTTTTTTTTTTTGAGTCCAACAAATTGGACCAATGCTATTGACGATTTAAAAGGCATAATTTTGTTATGAATTCATGATTGATCATGTCAATTACAAATAGGATAGAAGATTTTCTCAAATCCTTACTTGACTTTGGAAAATGGTGCAAGAAAATACCCTTGAAGAATGATTTAATGCTAGTTGCTCTTCGAATCAAAAAAAAAAAACAATACCCCTACTTATCTAAGTTTTAGTTGAAATTTCAAGTGAGTCTATTAATTTTCGAAATAGACACTTCGTCTAAAAATTGTAAATACTATCAATAGAAATTAAGAAAATATTAAAATACTTTTTCTTTTTTTTATTAATTTTAAAAATTATTATTATATATATTTTTAAAAGGGAGCATTGATCAATGCTCCCCAAGCCCAAGGGAGGGGAGCGCCAGATCGCTGCTCCCAAGGGAGTTTTTTTTTTAATTAATAAAAAATTAATAAAATTATATAATAGGAATTTTAAAAATTAATTAAGTGTAAAATTATTTTTTTACCCTTGCCATGTTATCAATTGATGAAACACTAGCGATTGACAAATCTAAATGTTTAGCGAAAAATATTTTTTTGGGCAGAGTATCTATTTTAAAAACTAATGAACTTTCGTGTAATTTTGATCAAAACTTAAAAGGGTAAGGGTATTTTACCAAAAAAAAAAAAACAAAAATGCTACTCACTCTTCATATTCAAAATTTGAATGTAAATATCATAAATTTCAATGTCTCACTTCATCTAACCTTTCAAAGGAAAAAAAATAAAAAGAGAGGGAGAAATGAAAATGCAAAAGTATATTATACTTGAGATGAGTTAAGTTACTAATAAACTATTTAGACTCAATTTAATGATAATGAAAACTTGGACTCATTTACGATCGCATGTGATTCAGTTGTCCCTTGTTACCTACATGGCTATATCTTACATGTACATGTACATATCTACTTTTTTTAAATAGTAACAATAATAATAAATATTAATACAATTAATCTAAAAATATAAAAAATTTAAGAAAATTAAAAAATATAAAAAAATCTAAAAGTCAAATATAGAAAAAATAAAAAATAAAAAAATTATAAAAAATAGAAAAACCAAAAAAAAAAAGCTAAAAAATGGAGATTGGCCATTAGGTCAACTTTAGAAACAACCAAAACTGGTTGTTGCCCATGAGTATGGGCCTTCAAGCTCAACCGTAATCGACACCATTGAACCAAACCCAGATTCACCCATAAATATTCTAAAAAAAAAAAAAAAAAACCTTAAAGAGAAATATCATAGGGTCATTACCCTTTCTCCAAAAGGCTAACCTAATGAAGTGTGTAACGTCGCCGCTTATAAGTCACCCAAGACTCTCCTACCTTTCCAATGTGAGATTTTTGAAAGCACCTTGCCTATTTTT
This sequence comes from Theobroma grandiflorum, assembly GCA_036013995.1. NCBI lineage: Eukaryota > Viridiplantae > Streptophyta > Magnoliopsida > Malvales > Malvaceae > Theobroma > Theobroma grandiflorum. Next base: position 17,670,533 of record CP142126.1, read on the forward strand.
TTCTTGAAGCGCTAAGCCTGACATCCTCACCCACCTTTTCCGGCGACACCTTTGTCGCCATTGGCCATCTTGCCTGCTTGCCTTTTGAGGTGCTTGATGTAGAATCGGGTCAAAGTCGAGTTTGCTTGGATACCACTTATCACGGGGCTATTACTTTTTCTCTAAAAGTAAGGGTAAACATGGTTTGGTTTGGTTTGGTCAATTCTCGATTAGGTTTTGACCAAAATCGACCAAAAAAATTTACTCTTTAATCAACTGAACCGGATCGAGCAAGAAGTCAATTTTATATAACCAAAATCAACCTTGGTTTGGTCAATTTTTTCCTATGAGGTCTACATTGTTTTAAGCTGGCTAATAGTTGGGTTTGAGCTTGGAATATTTTATGTATGGCTTGCGCTTTTTTATGTAATCATTTGTAAATGACTACTTTGAGTTCATTTATTTCTAAAGATATATGTAGCTCTTTGAGTTAATTTATTTCTTGTAAATGGCTATTAATATTAATCTCCATCCAATAAATAAACATTAATCTTCATACAATAAATAAACATTAGTTTCAAAAGTTCTGTAAATTTAAGCCAATTAATTAAATATGATCACAAAGAAATTAACATTAATTTTCATACAATAAATAAACAAAGAAGAGATATCTTTCATAATTTTGGATTTGGATTAAAAGTTACACAACTTAAAGTTCCATAACATAAATTACTAAATTTCAAAAGATGGACTTCCAACTCCAATTCAATAGTTTTGTAGAACATGCCTCTAAAAAGGTTAAAAGTAAATATATAATTAATGTAAATTATTGTGGTAAGATAACCTAAATAAATTATAAATGTAATGTAAATATGCATAATACCTAATGATAAATTGATAACAATACTTGAAAAATACAAAAAGCCAATAAAAATAACATGTTAATTCGACTCAGGCTTAAACTCAGCTATTGTCTCCAATACAATATTTTCCAAATCTAAAAAAAAAAATAACAAATATGGTAAATTGATCTTTAAACATATGCAATATTTAACAAATCTAATAAATTAAATTACAAATAAAACTATAAAATAATTACAAAAATCAAGTTTATCAAGCTTGTCCAAATCATCTTCAATCAAATTTGAATCACCACATACCAATCCATGTAACCAATCTTGAGCACAAATAAGTGCTTGCACGACCTTAGGAGTCAAAGAACTCTTATATGCATCAAGCACACATCCACTGATACGAAAAGCGAATTCTGAAACAACTGTTGATATAAGAATTGCCAATACATCACAAGCAATAACAACAAGTATAGGAAACCTAAACTGATTGAGGTTCCACCACATGAGAACATCAAACTCATCATCATCGAAACCCTTATAATCCACCGACTCAGATAAAAATTTCTCCAATTCTGTTTTCAGCTCCTTTGACCTAGTGTTTAATTGGTGCTTCTAAAATCTATCCAATCTTTTCTTCGTATGTTTTGTGTCCTTACCAATCAAAGTTGAAGCAACACTATCACTACAGCCACCATCAGTGCTTCGTCCCATAGATGTTAGACACTTTTGACCACTTTCACCAACATGGGATGAAGGTTGTAACGTATTTTAGAACAACGAAACAACTCATCCATTGTTTGTCTCACAAAAAAAGAAAAAATCATTGAAACTTGTATAGGAGGATACATTTCTACCAAATTTAATTCAACATAAGAAAAGAAAAAATCATTGAAACTTGTATAGGAGGATGCATTTCTACCAAATTGAATTCAACATAAGAAAGCTTTTTCTTCATAACAAGCATAACGGCAATGAACAATACCAAATTCATTTTGTCCACATTCCCCCAATAATTGTTAAATTTCTCTTTCATCTTAATTGCCATAGACTATAAATCAACATCATTACTATTTTGCCATTCAATCAAAATGGTATACACATCATAATAGAATCAAGAAAAGAATTAGCGATTATGTAAGATGTGCTTGAAACAGGTTAAATAATAAAATTCTCTCAAGAAACATGAAATCCTCCTAATATTTGCCTAATCTTTATCATCAGGCACCATATCTCCCAACCTCGTTGGCTCAGGTATGTAGCTATTATCACATAACTTAAATGATGTCAAAGCCCTCTGAAATTTCAAAGTTATATCCAACATTATAAAAGTATAATTCCATTTATTGCTCACATCCAAACACAATAAACATTTGCTCTTAACTCTCGTATTTGCAGCACACACCTTAAACTTGGCAATCTAATAAAGGATTGTCTAACATATCTCATTGCTACTCTAACACGAGCGATTGAGGTATTGATATCATTTAATCCATCAGACACCCCAAGATTAACAATATGAGTAATGCATATCACATGAAAAAAATCTACCTCCTAAAATACCGGTTCTGGCAACATCAAATTTTTTTCTTTAATGTCCTATTGCGACATCATTTAAACTAGCATTATCAATAGTGATAGAAAAAATCTTTTAGATCCCTTAATCAAGTAAACATTTACTAATTGCCTTCCTAATGACCTCACCTTTGTGACTAAGAAAAAAGTTCAAAAATCGTTTTTTGCAACTTCCAATCATTATCAATAAAATGGGCAGTCAGACACATATAATTAATTTTTTGTTTCGAAGTCCATGTGTTAGTGGTGAGACAAATTCTACTAGGACATGATCTTAACAATCTTCTCATTCAAGTTTTTTTATCAATATAATCCTTATAACAATCCTTACCAATGGTCTATCATGACGGTATACGAAATTTATGACATGCTTGGTTTATGTGTTTCCTATATCCTTGATTTTTCATAAATCTATAAGGCAATTCATTTAAAATGATCATCTCGCCTAAACACCTTTTAATTGCCTTTTGATCAAACTTCCAACTAACCAACCCATCTCTTCTCGAAACAAAAGCTAATTCCATTTGTTTGTTCTCCTCACTAGCATGGACCAATTTCAACTTCTGAAAAACTTTAATATGATTATTCAATAAAGATGTTCCATTTATTTTTTGCATCAAAACACAATTCTTTACCATAACGAATACATTTAGCCTTGTTACTTCATTTTTTATCAACATGTTTGGTGAAGTGATCCCACACAACCAATGTAGACTTAGGTGGTTCCATTTGCTTCTGTACTTTGCTTACAATTTCACATGTTTTATTGGCTTTAGTAAAACTAACACTAACATGAGGTGTAGATGGTGTTGGTGTTGGTGTTTCACTAATTGCCAAATTTGTTTCCTTATTAGTTGACATCTACAACAAAAAAAAAACACCAAAATATTAATTCCAATAATCGATTCTAGCATATTCCCAATCAACTTAATTGAATACTCGAACATGAATTCTAAACATTAATTTCCAAACATTAAGCTCTTTGAAATGTTCAATGTTAAGTAGGTTCTTGTGTCAAGGCAAAAGGGTTGAAGTAAAAACATAAGGTCTAGATATTTTCAGCTACTGCATTAGTAATGAGCACTATGGTTAAGCAAAACATAAAAAAATTCTCAAACATTAAAAACCAAACATAGCATTAGGTGATAAAAATTAACTTGCTATTGAGAATGATTACAGGCTGTAGCAAAGATTAGAAGAAGCGGTGATTGTTGCCTAAAGTGGCGTTGACAACAGCAAGTGGTGCTAGTCAAGTGGTGACAGGTAAGGGAGATGTTAATTAGGAGAGTTAGGTTTTAGGGAAAGGGGAGGGAAATCTAAATTGAAGGAATTTATTGAGGGAAAGGGCTGGCCGACTGAGGGGAATGAACTTAGGAGGGTTTAATGAAGGGCACAATAGGTATTTCCCTAAACCCCAAAATTAAAAAAGTATATATAGTTTTGATTGTGTGTTTAGTCGATTCAAGTTGGAAAGAGTCCTCCTTAATGACCAAACCGATTGGTCAACGAGGTTGATAGGTGAAATCGTTAGTTGCAACGACAACCGATGAATTGGATTGTTGGCTGCGACAATTGATGATTTCGGTCAGTTGCTTGGTTGCAATCGATTGATGCACAAGGCTATGCAAAAGCCTAACCTAATGGGATGTGCAATGCCATTGCTTACAAGTCACCTAGGACTCCTTTATCTTGTCCGATGTGAAATTTTTGGAAGCACCCTGCCTACTTCTTTCTTGAAGCATTGTATGTGACAGAAAAGTAAATAAAAATAATAAATAAATAATAAAATATGTTTCAAAAAGTAAAAATAAGAATAATTTAAAAAAAGGTTGAAAAGGAAAATAAGTTAAAAAATACTAAATAAATATGTTTTCTGAAAGAAATATAAATGATTGAAAAACATAAGATTAAAAAAGAATTGAATAAAAAAGAAACCAATAACATTAATAATAATAACATCAAAGGAATATATTTTGAAAATTAAGAATAATATTTTTAAAAAAGAAAACAAGACTCATATCCACATTTAAAAAATAAAATAAATAAAAGTGATAAAAAATAAAAAGAATAAATTTCGCATCATCATCATCATTCAATCTTTATTATAATAAATTCATTTGAGATATTAATTCTTGCAAGCAAATGAAATCTCGGATGATGATATTTTCTCAAAAAAAAATGTAGAGACAATTTTTTTGGTAAATTCTCTAGGAGAGAAAATATTTCTAAATTCCACCAAAATGTTGAGAGAATTTAGAAAGTTCAACACAAAGATTTTCATTTTCTATTTAATAAAATTAAAGAATTACATCATTCATTTCATGTTTGCATCATGTGCATAAAAAATGTTGATTTGGCTAATAATGAAAATCCTTGATGATGAGATTTTTCAAGAAATTCTTAAGGTGAGAAAATATTTTAAAATTTCACTAGAGTATTGGGAGAATTTAGAAGTGTTTCCAACATAAATTTTTTTTTAATGAATATGCAAATTTGATTTGCTAAATGCCAATGTCAAATCGACTAGGACATTATAATCACATGAAAATAAAAATAATGAAAATAAAAAACAATCCCAATTCTAAAACCATCCAACTTAAAAATAATAAAATAATAATAAAAATTAAAAAAAGAAAAGTATAAAATTAAACTCAAGACCATTTTCTATAAAATATTGAATGAATTCAACGATAGAGGCTCTTCAAGAAAATAAGCATATTCCTTAAATACTCTTGAGGTGAGGAAAGTTTTTTTAAAATCCCACTAAAGTGTTGGGAAGAGTTAGGAAAAATCTCTAATATTTAATAATGGATAATAAAAAGAGAAAAGAAAATTTAGAAGAAAAAGAAAATTAAAAAATAAATAGTAAATGAAATATATAAAAAAATGAAATTAAAGATTGCTAATTAAAGCTAAAAAGGAATAACCATAATTAATTGGTGTTGTCTTTTGAACAGTTGCATGAGAGTGCTAACGCTTTTTCTGTGTATAATCATACTCTTGAGTCTTAATTTAATTTTATAGATCAAAACCTATTACTTTCAATGAACCTAAGTCAATATTAAGATTTTATTAGACTTAAATTTTAGATATTTAAAATTATAAAAAAAACTATTAAATATGAACAAACAGGTTAATTTAAAATTGAAGATATTTTGATAATTTTATTGAGCAAAATTAGCAATATAATCTTTTATGAGAACATAAGTTACTTATAGGATACTAATTGAATAAAATATATTCACAAGATGCTAATCGAGAAAAAAGAAATCACAAAATGTCATGTGAAAAATGTTGAAACTTACATGGACTTTACCCTTTCAATAAATATATATTGAAAATTTATAAAAAATATTTTTTCTGTAAAATTATAATTAAGCATGATTTATAAATAAAAAATGGTCAAATTTGAAAATTTTGACTTAAAAAAATTAAACTCAGAAAAGAATTATGAGAAGGAATATTATTTCGTGGAGGTTTCTCATTTGTTTTTTCTCCAATTTTGGTTTGCCCTTCACTTTATAAAGGATAACTAGTGGGCGAATGTTTGAAAGAAATTAAAGAGTCAACGGTGTGTATATGTGGTTGGAGTTGGAGTTATTTGGTGAAACCAATTAATAAGAGTTGCTTGACTTAACAAAACGGAGGCGACCACAGAGTCGGAAATTCCAATGGATCGAGGCTGAAAGTTAAGTCTTACTAAATATTTTCTGGTGAAGAATATTTTTGAAAAAAACAAATAGTACAACAACGTTTGAAGGATGGTAAGAATGAGGCTACTTTGAATTATAGTTTAATGAAGCTCTAAAAGTGCATTGAATCTTTGATCACCACTTGCACATGAAATTTCAAAGTTTTGCTTTTGTGGAGAGGATGAAAATAGTAAAACTATTAATTCAGTAATCGAGTTTCCTTACTTTGATTAATCATTTAACTTAATAAGAAATATATATATATATATATATATGTATGAATGTATTCTCTTACTTAAAGAATTAAAATTTGAATTTCTCATTTTATAAAGTAAATAGTATTAATTGTTAAATATGTTGGCAATAATTAGAGATGAATGGAAGATTAAAAAAACAAAGGATATATATTAAGAGAAGTAATTGAAAGAGGAACCTTTAATGATTTTATTTTATATTAGTGGTTTAATCACAATATAGGATATTTGATTTTAGGTTCAAAGGTGTCAAAATGTATTACTAAAATGTAAAAACTAACTCCAAATTTCTTTAGTTAATAGGAAAATATTAATTTAGTTTTCTATATAACATTTCATCGCTACATATGAAGAATTTCAAATGAAAAGAAGATTAATTTTGAATCTTAAATCTTAACATTTGTAGAAAAAAATGATAAATGATAATGGTTAGGCCTAACCTAAATGGTTATAGTTTTATTATACCATTAAATTATTTCTTTTTTTTATTACTATGAGTGAAAAGGAATAATAAAAGGGTGAGGTTGTTTTCTTTCTTTGATCATGAATGCAATTAAACAACTAAAATTTCTACTAGACTGAAGAAAAAAAAAAGCAATTAAACTGAGTTCATTTTTGGACAAATGAAGTAAGCCCAGTTTACCAATAGATAGGCCCAAAGCTTTTTTATCAAGTATCGAAAGAATAAAGGAAGAAGAACATATAAATGGGCCCATATGGTCACTATGAAACTCAACCCATTCCTGAAACAACCTAGGTGGCCACCATTTTCTCTTTTTTATTATTATTATTATTATTATTATTATTATTATTAGTATTATCTGTTTAAAATATTTTTTAATAATTATTTTCATACTTTTAAAATGGATTCAAGCTCGGGAAACAAAGAGAAGATGTGTATGAACGAGATATCAAGGGGTGGAGCTAGCCTAGTTTTATTGGGGGGGTTAAAAACGGAAGAATAAGGGTTAAAAATTTTAAAAACTAATATGTTGAATTCAACTAATAATCAAAAAATTGATAATAAAAAATAATTTTATATAACATGTAAATTAAGACAATAAAGACTTATAATAATCTTTTAAGAAAGTTGTGTTTGATTTCTTGAATTCAAATTCATCAATTATTAATTATGTACTGAAAAGTATCTATTTCTTTAGGATTGAGTTTTGGACATTTTAATTTATATTTCTCTTGTTCATGAGTTGAAGCATTGAGGCTTGGTGGCTCAAATATATGAGAATTATTTAAATGATTTACATTTTTTTCTTTTAAGGAATTTGTCAATTGTTTTTAATTTACTCATACTTTAATCAAATTTGAAAAAAATTTAATATAGTCAACCTCTAATATTGTTATTTTATATCTATTTAAACTTATAATACTAAATATAAAATAATAAAATATAAAATATAAATAATTTAATACGATATATAGAATTAATAATATCCTCTTATATAATCAGGATTGTTTAAAAACTATATATTCAAAATAGTTTCTTTTTAACTAAATATAAAACGTACAATATATAAAAATGATAAATTCAAGATAATTTCCTCTTACATAATTAGGATTAATAAAAAATGATACATTGATGAAATTTTAAGCAAAAGTGCAACACTACAATTTATACTTCAAAACTATATAATAAATTATTAATTTTTAAAGATTAAAATTATAGAAAATGAAATTCACATAATAAGAAAAAGAAGAACATGGCTAGTAGAAGATAGAACCCATATATGATATAACAAGAAAAAAAAAAGAATATGGTTAATGGTTTATAGAAATTTGGAGAAAAAAATTTATAGAAACTTAGAACATATGAGCAAATAGTATAAACAAATATAAATAAAATAATAATATAAATTGAAAGAAAAAAACAAAAAAATTTAAAATTGAGGCATGTGAGATATTTTTTATTATTCTTTAATTGGATTAATTATTAAATAAAAAATTTTGTTGAAGAGGCCACTTAGAAATAATATTAAAAATTTTAATATTTTATATGATATAAAAAATTTAAAAATTGAGAGAGGGGGGGGGGGGGGGCATGGCTAAGGATATTAACGGGTCGGGTATCTTATAATTTCGAGGTATTCAAACCCTAACTCTATAAAAAATCAACTAACTTAACCCTATTAATTACCCGTTTAATTTTAAAATTACTACCCTAACCCTAACCCTATTACATTTTTACTATCCTATAATTACCCTAACTCGTTTAAAAACCCGATTAAATTAAAAATTATTAAAATCTTCTTTGTAGATACCCAATTACCTAAATCTGTATACATATATAATAATATTTCTCTACGTATTTCATAAAATTAATTGTTAATTAAATTAATAAAAACAAAAATAATAAAAATTTAAATTTAAATAATAAAAAAAAATCTTAAACATAAACTTAAGTAATTAAAAATAAATATCCATACAACGATATAAACTTAAATAACTATATATAAATATCCAAATAACAACATAAACTTAAATAACTAAACACAAAGATCCAAACAAATAACATAAACTTAAATAACAAAAAATATAATTTTTATAAGTTATAATTTTTTAATTTAAATATATTAATGTCATCATATTCATAATTAGAGTAACCATACTTTTCATAAATTTGTTAGTTTTTAAGAAAAAAAATTACTTGTAAAGTCAGTAAAAATTATAAATTTTTAATTTAATTATTAAAATAATAATAAAATATTTATAAATAGTAATCAGGTTCGGGTAACAGGCACCCAAGGGGTGGTACGCAAACCCTACCCTATTAAAAGTCGGATAGTGAAATCGCTACCTTAACCCTACCCAAACCTGTTTATGGAGTACCCTAACCCGGTGTAATCGGGTAGGGTATCCGTCGACATCCCTAGGCATGGCCCTAGAGGCTCCACCTTGAGAGATATCCAAGATGGATATCATTGCTATAGATGATTCTCTAGATGGAAGCATATTAATAAAAGCAGAATGACAAAAAAAGAAGCATGACAATCTTTCGGTATTAAATAACTTTATTAGTCCTCCATTCACTCATTACGTCAAAGAAAAAATTAAGTAAAATGTAACTTTTATTAACTAGAAATTAAAATAGTTAAGATATAGAAATTTAAAAAAGTAATTAGTTTTTAATTATTGTGTTTCTTAAAGTTGAAAAAGAGGAAAAAAAGTGAGAGAACATTTACAAATAGAGCTATTTGAGGAATTAGAAAATAAATAAAAATGTTATGGAGCTAATTAACAAGTAGTCTAACACCACGTTACTAGAAACTTGAGTTATTATACATAGAAAATTGTGAGATATAATCCTTCTCATAAGTCTAATTCAAAAATGACTTCATAATAATTTTAACTGTTTTTACCCAATTGCTAACATGACTTGATAACAATGCCCTTTAAATAATTTCAAACAAAGTAAATGGTCTTAGTTTTCTCTATCTCGCCATTTAGAAAAAATTCTAAAATTATTGTTTATTTGGCCTTCTAACGCTTTCTTGCTATCCCAAAAAGCAAATATGACATCAAGCCATGTGTTTTAGGTTGGTGGGTGTATTGATTTATTTTCGTAGAATATAATTTCAAAGTCGAGGGGTTAAAATTGGTTAAACATGTCTATAAATTAGAGATCTGTATGGCCTTGGCAATTTAAACTTGGCTAATACAAGCAAGCAAATCAATTAGTTATTAAGCATTGCGTTACTGGTTTTTAAGCATTGAGTCACTGATTTCTAGACATAGGAGACATAAAGGTTTTTAGGCACTGCATCATTGGTTTGTAGGCATTGAGTCACTGGTTTGTAGGCATTGAGTCACTGGTTTGTAGGCATTGTGAGATTGGTATTTAAGCATTGTGCGACTTAGGCATTGCCAGACTAGTTTTTAGGTATTGTGTGACTAGTTTGTTAGACATTGCATGACTAATTTGTTAGGCATTGCGTTACAAATTGAACGCAGCTTATGATTACATATGTTTTTTTTTTTTGATAAATTGACTGATTGTGACACTTATTTTCTATTAAATTTTAGTGGCATGCTAAATGTAAGCTTATGATTATGTACGGTGGTCATTAGGTCGATGACACTTACAAAGGTGGTGAGAAGCGAGTAAGAGGTGTTGGGACTGATTTGTTGTTTTCGAACTTGATGAAATTGGTTAAAAGGTTGTTGAGATAAACTCACAAAATTACAAAATTGAGTTGCATGCATTGTTTAGTCATGCCACAGGGGTTTCACACCCAGTTATTAGAGACAATGACGATTTAGCAAGTATTCTTCGAGATGAGAGGGCGGTTGTAGTGTTTGTGATAGTTAAGGAATGTTATGCAAATGTTATGCCACATAAACAAGGTGTCCAACATAGTAATCACCTAAATCCGAATTATACTGCTTTAGATATACCACACCATTCAATCCCTAAAGGACAACAATGGCAATCACCATTGACGCATGCACATGAATTTGAGCAGTTTGGTACACACATGAAGTGTTTGTAAATGCTGTTTGCACAATTGCAATAAAAATGTGCATCAAATGAAATACTTCATTCTTGCTAACAAATGCAACCGTTGCCCGAGAATGTAGTGGGTCCATTGCCATTTGCAAACGGCATTGTGATGGTCGTGAATGATGACAATACATGCCACGGCCCAAATTTCGATCCATGACAGGCACATGGGCCTAATGGGCATAGCCCATTAAGCCCAAGCAAGCATTTTTCAGTAATCATGTTCAACATTTAATAAATTTGCATTACCATTCCTAAACCACAATTCGTGATTCACAACTCAATGTATTTCAGTACATAACATGTATACCACATATTTATATTTGCATTATCTCAAAGTACTGTCATTCATTGCCATCTTATAGAGGCATCATCAATCCAACATATATATATATATATATATACACTTCTTTTATAACAAGACTCCTAGTAGTTACATTACATATACTTGTACATAGACAAAGACTCTCGACCGCCAGCGGAATGACTTTGAATAAAGGCACAGCTACTGAGATGTCATAGTACCTACCAAAAAACAAGCATGCATGGACGACTTGGTCTAGGTCCCAACTGCCTCTAAATTTGAAAACATGAAGTTTAAAAACGTGAGTATAAACCCAATGAGTGAACATAGGAAGGGAACAAGCAACAATAAGGAAAATTTAAAAATCATGATGCATTTGTTTTGAAAACAATGCAATTTAATTTAACCTCTTACCAAAACCCTTTATTTCAAACATCAATTAGTAAACTCTTAATGTTGCAAAAACCCATGCTCAATCATGAAGATAAAGGAGTGAAAGAAAAATTATATTAGAACTAAGCAAGGTAGCAACGTGACAGCACATTTTGTCGTTGCAGCGAAAGGCATTCTTAGTTTGCATATGTTTTGGTTTCTCCAGTATATTTCTCACTAAAGAAGTCCAATTAGCATTATTTTTAGACCATTATAAAGATAAGAGGTTGGTCTACATCTTTGGTGTTGACTACTTTGCCCAGTTCTAACTGGAAGGTGGATAAAATATTTTTCAAAGTGAAAACACTTTCACTACAGCAGAAAGGTACTCTGGGTTTGCATATGGTTCGGTCTTTCAATAATATATCATACTAAAGAGGTCCAATTGACATTATTTTTGAACCATTAGAAAGCTAAGAGACTAGGCTACAACTTTTGTCTTTACCACTTTATTCAGTTCTGACCGAAAGATGGTCAAAAAAATTATCAAAATAAAAGCAGGGCACAGGACTCTGGAACCACCCGAGAGTTTCTGGTTGCAACCAAAAACAGGGCATAAAAAAAAAAAAAGAATGTTTGTTGAACACAAAGGAAACCATTTGTGCTACAATAACCTCAAATTAAAATACTTAGCATTTCTCAAGGGACAACATGCATGATTCACATACATTACAACCATAAACCATATTCATAAACTTTCTATTTCATAAATATATTTAAACATATATAACCACAAACATCACCACCACATTACCAGCTCATGTGCAACCCCCACATTGCGCACAACTAATGTCATCCTCCACACTCCCACACCTTGTCATCACCTGCATGTGCATCCCCCCCATATCGTATACACGTATGGTTATATTTAGTCATCACCGGCATGTGTATCCCCCCACATCGTGCACACGCACGGTTACATCAATTACACAAAATTACTTAACAATACATATCATATACTTTTATATACATATCAGCATCATATAGAGGTATATGGATTCATCACAATCATGTTCCACATCACAAAAACATTTCACTAAAGGCTTGTTCCCATGCATTTTTATAGAAAAACAATTAAAATGTCTCAATCAACCACATAGGCCTTAATCCCAAAACATTTTATGCAAGTTCACTCACCGGTCTTTTTGATTCTTTTGCTTGACTCTAGCTTCAACTAATGCTCCAAATGGACATGTGAGGCCTTGTTGAAACCTATCACACACAATAGCATCACAAACCAACTCAATTCACATAACCATAATTCTAAAAGCTATTGCCTAAATCATGTTCTACTAGTTGTTCCTAACTAGCTTCCAACTACTATTAAGTGGTTATCTATTCTCTCCACCTTAGTATCACTAGAAATAAATAAACAAACTTCAACAATAAAACAACTCACAACTCCAATTACTAGCCATTATCAACAACTTAAAAATTCAACTCAATTTCATTACTCACCTTGATAATTTGGTAATTGAATTCCTCTTCAAGAATACTCAAGCTATTAAGGAAAATCCCTCTTTCTCTCTTTAAATTTTCAGCTAGTGAGAGAAAGTATTATGGAAAGACTTTTGAGAGTTTTAAGGGGAAAGAGTAAAAGAGCACAAAAGACTTGTGAAAAGGTGCACAAAACATGAAAATTTAAGGCTAACTTGAAAAGTTATGGTAGCTTGAAGAAAAACCCCCATGGAAGATGAAGAAACATATGATGGGAGGAAGAAGAAGAAGAAGCTGCTGGAGAAAAATGAAGAAGCTGTTGGAAAAAATGATATTTATAGCTAAAGCTTATCTAGCTTTTGCTTAAATTACCAAAATGCCCTTAACAAGTTAACTTGTCTTCCTCCATTTCTTTGTGCAATCTTTTTACTCTTTTGATACTAGGACTAGGTCCATAATAGTCTAGAAATACTCGGGTTCATGAAAATTTAAAAATTTTGACCCGAGATGAAAAATGACCATTTTTCCCATATCTTGGAAATCATTATTATTTCCGATTCTTTCATTATTTTATCCTCATTTTCATCATTCATTAATTCCTTAGGCCTACTTAGGCCTTAATAACATCAGAAAACCCACTCGTAGGAGCTTACCAAGAGAAATGATGAAATTACTCCTAGTTCGCATTATCGCGTCTACTTCTAGTTACGTGTCTATTTAGGTCGAGATTTCATAGTTCACTTCTGAATTACCCTTTTTAACTCGATAGTTAACCTCAATTGGCATCCGTAAACTTTATTAGCCCCCATATCAAAATACGGGTTCTACAATACATCTAATCAAATGGATGATGACTGTAGAAAGAATGATATTGCTAATTAGAATAATGAGATGGACGATGACTGTGAAGACAATTACGTTGGCAGGTATGATGATTGTTTATAAGAGGACAAAGGTGACGACAATGGCATTCCATATTACAATCATGCAGATGGCAGTACAGAACATGCCATAACTGTTATCTTAAAAGATGTTTAATGCAATGAGTATGCCATAACTGTTGTCTTAAAAGATGTTTAGTACGATAACCCAATTTATGACAACTTTATTGTTGATGATGATGGGATTCGTTCGCCTAATGACAATGATCAGAAAAGGGTAAATGTAGGGGTACCTTGTTAATAGATTATTTCGAGAGCAGATATGATATATTTCCAAACAGTTTCCACCGAAGAGTCTAGATCAAGCGATGACCACTTATATCATGGAAAAATGTTTCCATCTAAGGCCAAATTGAAATGAGCTTTGAGCATGTTGGCATTAAATGAGCATTTCAAGACTATAGTTAAAAAGTCATGTTACACTTATTTTGAGGTTGCTTCTAAGAATGAGGCATCCAAGTTCACTGTGCATGCAACAAAGTTGCATGATGGAGATTATTGGTTAGTTAGCACGTTCCACAAGGTACATGTGTACTGTTGATGGTTTGCTAGGTGGGTACTGAACAATGAATGCGAGGTTAATTGGAGAGCTTATGTCCCTCAAGTTGTAAGGAAATGATGTAACACCATTGAGACCTAAGAAAATTATGGAAGAGATGAATTGCAAATAGGGATTACAATGCTTCTATGGTAAGGCCTAGCAAGTGAAGGAGTATAAGGAAAGTCTTTTTCGGTCCCTTAGAAGAGTCATTCTAACTCCTACCTTCACATTTCCATATATTAAAACGTAAAAATCCCAATACAGTCACAACTGTGTCTACAGATCAAGAACAACGATTCAAATATTATTTTTGGTCATATGAGGCATGTATTTAAAGGTTCAAGGTTGTAATACGACTTGTAGTTGCTATCGATGTCACACATTTGAAAAACAGATTCAAGGGTATTCTATTTGTTGCTGTCTACAAAGACGTGAATAAGCAGATATATTTAATTACATTTGGCATTGGTCACGTTGAAAATGAAAAGTTGTTGTTGTGGTTTTTTACCTAATTGTGTCGTGTGATTGGTTGTCTTGAAAATGCAATGTTTAGTTCTTATCAACATCTTGGCATTAAGAATATAGTTGAGAAAGTGTACCACGACGCGCGTCACGGGCTATTCAATTACCACATAGGAAAAAAAAATGTAAAAAACAAGTTCAAGCGCAAAGATGTTGCAATGATTTTAGCCATCGCAGCCAACTGCTCTAGGGTTGCTGATTTCAACAAACATATGAATAAGCTGAAACAGCTTTGCAAGGTTGCTTATGACCACTTTATGAAATTACACCTTAAGAAATGGGCATGTGCATGGTCACCGATAAGGCACTACAAATTCATGACATCTAACAATACGAAGTGTATTAACTCGTGTTTGAGGCAGGCAAGAAAAATTCCAATCATGTCTTGATTGAGTGCATTAAAGGCGTGTTCTAACGTTGGTTTCATGATCGATACAAAGAGGCCTTGAATTTGACCACGCCTCTCAACGCTTAGGCTATCAATCTATTGAACACATGGTTCAATGAAGGATGTCACTTTTCTACACATGCAATCGATGGAGTAGAGTTCCAAGTTATAGGCGGAAGTATAAAGTTGTAAACTTGTCCAGCAAGACGTGTTCATGTGGTGAGTTCAAACTGATCTACTCCCTTACAAGCATACCACAGCAGTAATAAGGTATGAATATCCGTGCTTTCTTATTTGCTTTGTAATGAATTGAAATTTTAAATGGTTCCTCAAGTGCGATTTCATTGTCTTCGCAATAAGTGCAAACGTGCAACTATTGAATTTTGCTCAAACTATTACAAGACTCGGTTTTAGGTGGAAGGTTATGTTGTTCCCATTTTGTTGGTTAGGCATCCAAGTGAGTGGGAAATCCCCTCTAATGTTCAACAAATTGTCATTTTGCCACCACCTTGGTGAGGTCAAGCAAGAAAACCTAGGAGGAAAAAGATTCCATCAATTGAGGAAGGCAGTCGACGATGGAGATGTTCATAATACAAGAGCTATGATCATAATAGACAAAATTGCCAATGCCATTTGTAACTCCATTGACAAATCCGACACCACTTTCTACTCAGTTGGCACCTCAATGACGATGATGACTGAAAGCATGTTCAATTTGCAGACAACTTGGTCACACACGAAACAATTGTCCAATGCGAATTACAAACTCTAAGAACGTATGGGGTGTCGTAGACAAAGATAATGTCTCTTCAGACAATAGTGGTCTATTGTATCCACATTGCCCTTGATTTTAGCCTTGAACACTTTTATTTCAACTGGAGTTTAACCCAATCTGGAGATGATATTTTGATGCGTGGCAACTTTCTCTCAAGCTGTAAGCCTCAAAATAATATTGTGGGATCATCAAATGAGTAGTAGATGTTTATAATTTTTTTATCATTGAACACAAAAAAAAAAAAAAAATCAAAAGACCTTTAATAGGGTAAAAAATAATAATTGTTTATTTAAGCCTAATTATATGATTATAATAAAATTATCGTTGAAATATTTAATTCAATGATAAGCATAAATTTTTTTTTTTGCATAAGGTTTCATCCGATTTATTTTGTTTTTGTAATCAAAGTTTAATCTGAATGTATTTGCTTGTGAGATATTTTATTTAATTTAATGACACATGTACGAGTAAATTTAAAAAGTCAAATATAATGCAATCTAGGATGTGTGATATTGTTGAATATAGTGCAACGCAAGATGTGGTGTCACGCAATGCCTTAAAACTAGTCACACAATGCCTATCAAACCAAGCACCCAATGACTAAAAATAGTCAGGCTATTCCTTGGTCATGCAATGCAATGCTGAATGTGGGGGCACACAATGCCTAAATCACGCAATGCAATGCAAGATATGGTGTCACGCAATGCCTAATAAGGCCTAAAAACCAATCACTGTATTCACTAAGTCTCGTTATACATAACAATGAGTCACATAATGCCTAATATGGGGTCACACAATGCCTATTATAGAGTCCCACAATGCCCAATATTTAGTCACGTAATGCCTTATATCAAGTTAAAGTTTGCTTTAATCAATTCAAGCACCTTATTTGAAGAGAAAATTGTCACTCAAGAATTTATGACAAAAAAAAGTGAAGAGCAGAGGGATGGGAAAACCACCGACTCAAAACGTGGGCTAACTAGTTAAGATACCACACCTTAAAACTCATTAAATTCTTATAAAACCCACAATCCAGAAAATAAAAACCCTAACCCAGAATTCCTCAAAAAAACTATCATTTCTCTTTCTAGTTATAAGTTCACCTCAGAAAAACGAAGCCTCCAACACCATCAAAATAAATGGTCGAAACTTCTTTGACTAGCAAAATTATTGACAAGGGCAAAGAAAAGAGGCCAGTTGAGGATTTTTCTACTCTACCACCTAAGAAAAAAAGGGAAAATGGCTCTTGATTCGCTAGCTACAACAAAAGGTATTTCCATTGAAAAGGTAAGCCTCCAGCCTCATGATTTAGAAACTAAGCACATGCTGATAGGCATAAAAGAATAGAGAATGCCATTATATCATGTGAAAAAATTATTGATTAGGGAAGCTTTAATCAAACTGTTTCAATTAAAGCTGACTTATATAGGTTCTTTGACAAGCTTAAAATTAAAGGTCTGAGTACCTTTT
The DNA here is from genome assembly GCA_036013995.1 of Theobroma grandiflorum. Lineage (NCBI taxonomy): Eukaryota > Viridiplantae > Streptophyta > Magnoliopsida > Malvales > Malvaceae > Theobroma > Theobroma grandiflorum. The sequence continues at coordinate 17,688,207 of CP142126.1, forward strand.
GAGATTGGTATTATAGCTCGAACTTTGTTAAGGACTTTTACTCCAATATAGCCCTAAATAAAGATAATTTGAAAAATCTTAGTGATTTTGTAGAGGATGGGTTGAATATGTTTTTGTGTGAAAAAAATATTTAAAGTGACAGCCATTGATATTGGAAAGCTCTTGAAAATAGAGTATCAAGTGCGAGAATTTTCAATTCCCTTATGGTATGACCTGTGACACATGTGGGAGTCAGTCACAAGAAGAAAAGAAGAATACTCGCCAAATACATGTTATGCTCGTTGTTTGAAAAATGCATAACTTAGGGCTTTCTATTATTTCCTAACCTCCATATTACTTGTAAGGAGCAGCCGTTTTAGTTAACGCTCAGGATCTCTAGATGATGGAAGACATTGTAAGTGAAATCCCTTTGAATGTAGCACAACGTATGATAGAAGGAATGAGAGAAACCTCCTTAGGATATGAGACCAATTTGCCATATGGAAACATAAGCTCTTTTCTAGTTAAGAATAAATAAGTATGAAGCACTAGGTACCAAGCTGATTGAACCAATAGCAAGGATTAAAGTATCTTTATTCAAAGTTTCTTGAAAATGGGATATAAGCTTGAGGTAGAAGAGTCTTTCAAATCTATCCAAGGTAGCGCAGTTTCTTTTGCCTTTGAAACTCCTTCCACTCTTTCATCTAGAGTTACTCAGTATCCTATTTCGAATGATATGATGTTTAATCTACTGATGAAAATTAATGGAAAATTAATTAAGCAAATTGAGAGAATTATATAAATGGAAGAAAGGTTACATAATGTTGACAACCTCTTTCTTAAAGAAGATGTATCTGACGGGGCAAAAGCAAATGCAAAAATGGCATAAGAAACGGGATTGACAAAAAGAGAGAGAGAGAAAATACCACAGCAAACTCAGAGCAAAGTCAATACAATAGTTATTGGTTTAGTCTTTAGGAAACATTCTGCCAGAGGTAAGAAGAATAAAGGAATATTAACATAGGGTTTAACCGTGAATAATGTGCATACTAGTTTATACCTTTTGTGGTTTATGTTTTTATGTTTTTGTATGGATTACCTATCATGGGTGTTGTTATGCTTATGGTTATTGGTTTTGTTATTATATTGGCTATTATGTGCTGATGGACTGTTGTGTGTGGATGTTGGTTGTATATTGTTGATTATTGTTGAAGATGTGTGCACATTCATATAGATTATATTTGTAAAAATATATTTAAATTCCTCCAGTTTAAATGATAAAGTTTAATTTCCCTGATAAAATTGATGATTTGCAAAGTAAATAGGCTTACACATTTCAAAGATGGGTTAATTAGTCACAGGTTTGAGAAAAATGAAGTGGAAGAAACATTTAAAAATGAGAATCTATCGATAAATAGTGGTATATATCAATAGTTTTTGGGCCTTTTTGATTTGCAAAGTTCTCAGGTCATCATTTATCGATAAATAGTGGAATCTATTGATAGATGTTCATCCAAATTGCCTTCACATGCTTCAACAAACAAGTCATGCAATACCTACCAACTAGTCATGCGATACCCGATCAACAAGACATGTGATGGCTACATCCTATTCACGCAATACCTAAGTTACGTAATGACTAAAAACTAGCTATACAATGACTATCAACTAGGCACGTAATGCCCTATCAATAAATAGTGATCTATGTCGATAGTTTCTGAGCCTCTTTGATTTACAAAGTTCTCGGATGGTCATTTATCGATAACTAGTGTAATTTATGAATAAATGTTCATCCAAATTGCCTTCACATGCTTTAACAAACAAGTCACGTAATGCTTACCAATTACTCATGAGATACTCTATCAACAAGTCATGCCATGACTACACCCTATTCATGCAATGCCTAAGGTATGCAATGACTAAACACCAACCACACAATGCCTTAGTTACAGAATGACTATCAACCAGGCATGCAATGCCCTATTGATAGATAGTGATATCTATCGATAGTTTTTGTGCCTCTTTGATTTGCAAAGTTCCCGGGTGATCATCTATCGATAGATGTTCATCCAAGTTACCTTCACATGTTTCAACAAACAAGTCACACAATGCCTACCAACTAATCACACGATACCCTATTAACAAGTCACGCAATGACTACACCCAATTCATGCAATCCCCTAATAATGACTCAAAGCCAGTCACAAATTGAATTTAGCCACACAATTCCCATTAACTAGGCATGCAACGCCTTATAAAAATGTCATGCAATAGCCCATCAACCAGTCACACATTCCACAAGTCACATTATTGGCATATGCATACTCATGAACTCTGAAAAGTAAATTTTGTAACCTTTTTACAAAAGATATGAATAAAAAATAAACAAAGTTACTCTACATTTCAACAATTGTAAAGCCAATAGCTTTGTTACTATTTTGGTTAAAGCTAATAGCTTCATTACATTGCATTTCGACAATTATTGCACTTTTTTAATGTTTATCTTGATGATCTGCTACGTATATTTCTGTCGTTACTATTTTGGTTAACAGCTAGGTATGTAAGGTATCTTAAAGCCTTCAACACCATACATATCTATTACATTAGGTTGCCAATGGCTTTTGAACAATTTGTTTAAAGTAATTTTTTTTTTTATTGCCAATATTATAAAGCTATTGGCAATAATAAACAAAGTTACTTTAAACAAATTGTTCAAAAGCCATGGGCAACCCTGTGTAACATATATTTATGGTGTTGAAGGCTTCAAGATACCTTATGTACCTAGCCATTAACCAAAACAATAACAAAGGAAATATATGTAGCAAATCATCGAGATAAACATTAAAGAGATTTACAAAATCTAACAACATCTAAAAAAACATCTTAATTTACACCCAAGAACATAAAGCAAATATCCAAAAAAAAAAAAAGAACAAACATTCAAATTTACATGTCTACTTCAAGCTTAAAACATCCAAAATGGCATGATACATGGAGATCATTGTGGCAGTGAAAAGTGAGAACGCAAATCATCCTTCAAGCCTTGTTGTCACTACAAAAATTCATGGTTTTGCACCTCTAAGACATCCATACACACAATTATGTGTGAGTACATGGTTTTCATGAATGAAGGAGCCTAGTGAAGGCATGCTCAACGTCAAAGGAGGTAGATATAAGCGGTGTACTATGTTGAGTAGTGATGGGCTAGTAGGATAAGCACTTGGTTCCCCTTCATTATCTTCATGTCCCTTAACACCTTCATCATCAAAAACCAGAAGATCTACGATGCCTTTCTTCACCCAATTGCCATTCTTTAGCTTAAAACCCAATTTCTTAACTATGTGCTCATCAATTGGGTTGAATAGGGCATGGAACTTGGGTGGATCACACTAAATGTCAACAGAAAAATAGTCAATTATCTCACTCACTAACATACCATAAAAGAGGTTTTTGATGCCTTTTTGAATGGTGTGAAGCATGTCATCCATAATGAATTTGGCGACATCAATCTAGTGGTTCAATTTAACATTGAAGAAGAACCAAAGGTAGTTTTGGGTGATTGTGAAGTAGTTAGAGTCGTGAAGGCGAATGGTGTGAGTGATGATGAGATGGAAGATACGATCAAAGAAATAGAGCCTCGTGCAGTTAGAGTCACCTTGATTGTTAGGCAAAGGATAAAAAAAGGCAGAGCAGAGGTTATCTTTATCAATAACATATCTAAGATCATCTTGATGAGTTTTAATTTAGAAGATACGACAATAACTGCACGGGTGACAAGAATACGTTTGCTTATGACGTGAGTGAAAAACTTATCATCATGGGAGACTAATTCATCGAAATCCAAATCAAGAAACTTCTAAGTGACATTGAAATAAAAGACCCTAACCAAGTTCTCACAATACTTCTAATTCAATTCAAGTAATAAGTCCAACCTAAATTCTCAAAATTGGTAAGATATGGAAAATGAACGGATTCCAAGTAATCAAAATCAATAATGTGCTCGAGCATTATTTTTTATTTGGCAAAGTTGTCATTGAATTTTATGGCATACGACAGATGAGTGAAGTTGCAAAGGGAAGAACTATTGTCAAGGGCAGAGGAAAACTCGGCTCCAACAGAGCTAACGGAAGCTCAGTGAACAGTTACCTTGGTTCATTTGGGCCTTGGACTCATAGTGGACTTTAAGGAAATATCAGGGATTTGGGACAAAATAACTAAGAGTTACCCAATTATGATTGGGGTGTTGAAAGGATTTTGGGATGGATTTGCTGAAAGGTTGTAGGATTTAACAGTGAAAAATAAGCGAAAATCACTTTAATCGGGTCAAAAATCAAGAAATAAGAGGTTGAGTGGAGAGGATTTAGGAGAGAAAAAGTCACTAGTTTGAGAGAAATGAAGCGGGACATACGTTTAAAGGAGAGAATCTATCGACAGATCTCAAAATCTCTCAACCACACATAAAATACATATATCATGCAATGCTAATCGATTAGGCACGCGATGCCTTATAACCTAGTCACATAATGAATAAAAACCAGTCACGCAATACCTTGGTCACGTAATGCCCTATCAACTTGTCATGCAATGCACTTTGATCTTCGTTAATTTCGATTGGCAAGCTATTGATAGATTTCGCAATCTATCGATAGTTTTCAAGCCTCTTTGATTTGTTAAGTTCTCAGGTGGTCATTTATCGATAGTTAGTGTAATCTATCGATAAATGTTCATCTAAATTACTTTCCATGCTTCGTACAAACCACTCACGCAATACCCATGGACTAGGCACTAGATGCCCTATACCTAAGTTAGGCAATGACTAAAAACTAGTCACACAATGCCTATCAATGAGTCACACAATGTCCTATCAACTTGTCACACAATGCACTTTGATCTAAGGTAATTTCATTTGAATATCTATCAATAGATTCCGAGGGTCTATCAATAATTTCTAGGCCTTTTTGCTTTGCAAAGTTTTCGGGTGGTCATTTATTAATAGTTTGTAGAATATATTGATAAATTTTTATCCAAATTACTTTCCATGCTCCATGCAAAGTGCTCACGTAATTCCCATTGACTAGGCACACGATGCCTTATACCTTCATAATGCAATGAATAAAAACAAGTCACACAATGCCTTCGTCACACAATGCCTGTCAACTTATCATGCGATGCCTTATTAACTTGTCTTGCAATGGACTATGATCTAAGGTAATTTTGTTTGGCAAACTGTCAATAGATTTTCATGGATTGATTGATAGTTTTGGCTCTTTTTGCTTTGCAAATTTCTCGGGTGGTCATCTATTGATAGTAAGTGGAATTTATCGATAGATGTTCATCCAAATTGCCTTACATGCTCCATACAAACCAATTATGCAATGCCTAAGTCATGCAATGCCTAATAACAAGTAATGTGATGCCCTATCAACTAGTCACGCGATGACTAAAAACCAGTCATGCAAACCTTAAGTCACACAATGCCTACCAACTAGTCATACAATGCCCTATCAACTAGTCAACTTAAAAAAAAAAAAAACCAGTCAAGCAATACCTAAGTAATGCAATGCGTATCAACTAGTCACCCAATATTGTATCAACTTGTCACACAATGCCTACAACAGTGTCATGCGATGTTTTATTGACCAATTAGAGAAGGTTTAGAAATGAGATAGAACTTGCATTGATCACTTAAGGCATTTTTTAATTAATTAGAGCAATTCTGTGTTAAAGTGATAGCTCCAAAATAATGAAATGTTAATTAGATAAAAATTCTCTTAACCAATTAAAGCAGTTCTAGTCATTAAAAGCATCCTAAGTTAGTAGCACCTCAATTAAGGTATGATTAGAATGAAATTAATAAATATGAGGATCACGTTAGGTGAAATAGATATAATTGAGACAACTAAATACCATAAAGAGTAATTGTTTCCATAATAATCAATGTTTGTTTACAAACTTAAGTTTGAATTGAAAAAATAAACAAAGTTATAAACTTAGTTCTCAACTCTATTAGTAAAAATCTTTGGTGCATATTTTTTCCTTAGGCTTTAAATTGTGTTTGTCTTCAGGGTCTGGTCATTCATACTAATAAGCTATTTTGCAGTAGCGATTACCTAATCCCCATAACTGTCCTCGTCTTGCTGTATCAGGGTTTCATCATTTAATTGCTAGCTCATCTGTGTCCAAGGTCATTTTTTATGACGAACGAGGTCAAAGTACCCAAACTCATGGCATAAAATGAGAAACAATGTAGTTAAGGGACGTATCTACTTCTCATGCAATCTAGACAAAATTGCATCTTGATGACCATAAAAAGAGTCCACCAAAGTTATATCCCATTCTACAAAGTTGATATGCATTGGAACTCAGTGGTCATTAAAATAGCATGATACCAAAATTGAGTTCACCTTATGCCACGGCTTGCCGACGGTGGTTTTTCACCGCATGCATAATCAAGAAGATGTTTAGGCAGAACGACCTTTGTTGGTTTGAATTTTTGATCAAATGGTTGAGGTTTCATTTCATGGCACAAGTGATAACTCTATGATATAGAGTTATTTGGGTTTAATTTTGATAGTAATTTAGCTTAGTTTTTGTAGTAATGCATAGGAATTAGTAGATTTTATTTAATAATTTTAAATTAGTTATTTTAGGTGAGTCAATCTAATCTTGTCTAATTTATGCTTAATTTGGTGTTAATGTGGTTAAGATAGGCTGTTCCTGATTTAATTGTGTTTTTGTAAGTGTTTGATGAAAGGAGAATTTTAATGGAAAAAGGAAAGCAATTTTAAGGTGTAGACTTTCATTGCATATGTCTCGGTATTCGGCTATAAATTTCTCTACAGAGCTCCAAATGATGCAATTCTTAAACCATTAGAAAGATAAGAGAAAAATCTACAACTTTCATGTTTACCACTTTACCGGTTCGATCTGAAAAATGGTCAAAAATCTTGTCGAAGTAGACATACTGTAGCAGTTCTAGAGCAATTATGATTTTTATTAATTAATTGGGCAAGGCCGGAACTCATATAGCCTAATTGGAATTGACTTCTTTCTCCACCTAACTTGGCTTTACTTCAAAGCCTATAAAAATAACCTTTCGGAGGACTTGAAGGACACAAACGAATGAAGAAACACCAAATTAATAGTTGAGAGTCAAGCCACAGAGTCATTGAAGCTAAGAAGAATTTGCAGGATTCAAGGAGATTTGGAGATCAAGAATACAATTCTTGAGTTTTTCTATATTTTCCTTTATTCTCTTGGTTTTTTGTTTTATTCTTATTGTTTAAATTTTATTCAGTGATGATGTATGACTTGATAGGGAACTAAATTGTTTATCTAAGATTATGATTGAACTCAATATATAAGTCTAAATTATTTATCTCTCTTTTACTTATATTTGATAGATTTAAGTTGTTTATTTTATTCTGTTCTTAATGCTTTTAGATGACTGGCCATCAATTAGATTGAATTGAAAACCTAGGTTAAACCTTGACAAGGGAGATTTAGGTAGACCTTGAATAAAATAGTGTATGATCGAATACACTTAGTTAATTATGTGGGTTTGATTTGCATATAGGATAGACATATACTAATAAGCCATACGTAGCCAAAATTAAAGCACAAACTTAATGAATCTTTCTTCAATTCAATTTGCATAGACACATAGTAAATTAATTGGGAGAGATATTTTTATAAGAAACTCAACAGAGATTTATAAATAATTTAGGACTCTAGGTTAGCAACTTGATCTATTAAACTAAGTTAAGAGAGAAAGACAATAATCAGATGAAATATTGAGGGATATAATAATCTTAGGTCTGGTAATCACTAGAAGTTAATAAAGAAAATTTGCCAATAGATTTTAGATTAGTTTTAGTTTTAGTTTTTAGTTTATTAATTTAAATTTTCTTTTTTAATTTTGATTGTTTAGATAAAATTAAATTGTGTTAATTTTAGCAGTTAGCAATAAAGATTAATTCAATTCTTTGTGGGATCAACACTCTATTCATCATTATATTATCTTTGTGATATGTACACTTGCATGAGTAGAAAATTGAACAACAATAGTCCCAGCAAAATCAACTGTCAATTAAGTTATACCCAACAATTAGACGCTATGACCTAAAAACCTTAACAAATGCTTAAATAATCAAAACTCATTATAATATACTTACATAGAGTGACGAGTCCAGAGGGCATATTTTTGATTGTACAACAAGGAATAGTGCTCACGCGCATGCTTACACATGACACTGATACATATGTCAATATGTTGTTTTTCCATCCACACACCCTACTCCAAATGCAAGAAAAAATTGAGGCCTTCTTGCTTTTCGATGCCCAAAATGTCAACCTTGCGTGTATAATATATCAATGTCAAAAGGTTGATGAATTTAATAATTTCAAACCTTAAAGCCGATTATCGTGTAATGTTTTCATTTTACTTGGCTTGCTTGTTTTTCTAGAAGTGCTTGTATTTTTCATTCAATGTATAATTCACTTTGCACTAGATAGGCAATGGGTTAACATATGGGCGTTGAAGGTATTTCCTGGCCATACTCAGTTGTGCATTTTCAACTAGAAATGAAGGTAGAACCTCAAGAAAAGGTGTGCTTTGAGCATGCTGTAAGGCCTTAAGCCAAGTTGGATTATGAGCAAGATGTAGGGCCTCAGTTAGAGTTGAGCTATGAGGAAAAGCTATGTACGGGGTAATAGGAGGTGAGCTTTGACTTAAACCAATTGGTTTATTAATACTAGTTGGCTTATCAAGATCAACCTTGTGAACATTGCACTCTTTGTTGCGCAACATCTTATTAACCAATAGACCTTTACACAGTGACAAATTAAATACATTAAAAACCAAATGGATCCTAAATGCTATACGTCATGCAATGAATAAAGTTAAAAGCCCATACCTCAATAGGGTTGAGTAGTCGACATACAATTCGATCCTTTAGTCTTTCTATCTCCTGTTGGATTTCCAGCTGCATTGATTGCATCTCTCATTGAATCTCTAGCTACATTAATTGTATCTCCTATTGGATCTCTAACTATAGTGACTACATTTATAGCTACATCTCATGCTGGCTTTCCAACTGTAGTGACTGAAGGTACTTTCTTCATTACATCCTCATTCATTTCATCACACGCTTTAAGGCTGTATGCATCTGAGGACACAGCATCGGGTTGCACGTCTGATCATCATCTAATGATTGAGCAGCAAGAGCCTCAAGAGTAGTAAAAGAGGCATCAACCTACTCATCCATGATAGACCTCGGCTTAATGACTCTTGTTACCCTTTTCTCCTGATGCTTGATGATCTTCTTCCTTTGTTTAGGGCTGAATTCTGCTCGACTCGCCAACTACCATAATGGAATATATTGATGCCTTTAGGTAGGCCTAAGCTCTGGTAAGTTGCAACCGGGCAACCGATTGAAACCCTCAATTGCTCTGATTAGCCTCATCGGCTGATCGGCTCGACCCTCGAGGGGGACTTCTTCCCCCCCGAATCAACTGAACAACCAGCATGGCTTCTTTTTTTTTAAGAGAAGGGGAAATACATAAATGCCCCTTATTAAACCCCCCATCACTGCCAGCCTTCTTGCCCATAAGGGTAATTTCGAGTGCAAAAAACCCTTTTGGATATTCTGCCTTAAACTTTACCCGACCCCTCTAAATTTTTTCCTTCTTTCCGTCGCTCGGTGCCTTCCCACTCACGATCTCACTAAACCCTAAATTAGCAAGCACTACCACTGTAAGCAGGCCAGTAGCTACTTCTACTTACGGTCTCACGCGTTCCATTCTGCAAGGTAAACCATAGTTTGTTTTTAGTTATTTTGTTAAAATTAAAAAAAAGAGAAAGTTCCAGTTTACAATAATCAACCGAAACCGACTACCCGAAAATCGATTGAAACCGATCAAGTGGCAAGTGGGGTTGGGTCGGTTATAGGGGACAACAATTTTGGTCGATTTTCGAGAAAATCGATCCGAAACTGATCGAAACTGAAGAATGCACACCCTTACCTTTAGGATAGAGGGACATCAATGTTGGCCAAATATGCCTTCAAGCTCTTTTCCACATTTGGCTCTAAGGTCCCTAACGTGCACAATTGCACCAAAAAATACATTACCATTAGGTTGAAAGTTATTTGACATATGACAATAAAAACAAATAAGAAGTAAAAACAATATGGTTTTATTCCTCACCTTGCATTCTCTCTCTAAATCTTCAATTAACTTGTGGAGGCTTGTAGGCCTTACATCACAATGCCATTTCAGCATTTTTGGATAAACGTCTTTAGACTAGCACCGTGATCCAAACTAGCTTTGGGTCTCAAGAATAGTCTCCAACGTCCATAATTGCACATCTATTGTAAAACATTGTAATCACTTAAAAAATCTTATGCGAAAAGGAAATTGGAAAACCTTAAGCCATTCTACTTGAAGTGCCTATACAAATCCGTAAAGGTGGTAACATTTTTTTGGACTTGATCCCACTTCTGAAACTTGGAAGACGATTACTATGTAATCCACGATCAAACTCCATACGTAATTGCTCAATGGGAACGCATTCCACTACTCGATGTTCTTGACTGGTGATAATAGCCACAGAGTTTTCGCTTGTCTATAGTCTTGATTGAATAAAATATTGTTCGTGATCAAGATCAAGAACATTTTGGTCGCATCTCCATCTTGCTCAAACTACCCTCTTTTAATCGTATCTAACACAAATCACTACCCGAAACCCCCATCGAGTTCGTGACAACCGCCGCGAAGTCTCGATAGACATTCCTACACCGAATGCCGACCGAAACCTCGCAAGGCTTTCATATTAGATTTTTCATTTTCCTTGTGAGTGATAGTTACTAAAATTTTGTTTTAAAGTGGTATTGACCATTTTCGATTAAAAAAAATAGTCAAAAAGAAAATTTTACTACACAGGGGTATTTTTGTCATTTTTCTTCAAAAATCTCGAAACTGGCTAAAAATGTAGTAGGTGAGTAGAAAACACATATTTCATGATTAAAAATAAATTTAGATATCTAAAATGTCCATTTAAAGTGAAATTATGATTTCTTGAATATAATAAAAATATTCAATAAAATAATCTATTTTCTTACAAAACAATTTTTATAGAAGTATCGGTAAATAATTTTTTTGGGACATAAAAGCATAATAAATTCATACATACAGTAGTAAGAAAAACCAAAGTAAGTACTTCAATATACATTGACCAGTGGGCCCCCGAACGACGAAAATGATCTAAAGCTGTGAGTCGGAAAAACCTTTAACTTCCAAGGTTGAGACTCTAAAATTCGTCTCTTGATGATATCGGCTAACTACTGGCTAACTTGAGTCTGAAATGGATGGAAAGGAGGGTGGTGAGATTATAAAATCTTAATGAGTAAACATATACCATCTAAACTATCTAAAGTCGAGTAAATGGAGACGATTAAAATAAATCAGCACAAAATGATTCATAACATTTCAATTTGTTTCTCTAGACAAATTAAATTCAGTTTGCTCGAAGATTAAGATGGCTTATGTTTCCCTGAAAACTTGGCTCATGCCAATAAAAAAAAAATCATACTCAGTGACACCTTGATCAGAGGTATCCGACCGAGACTGCCAAGGCTGTTGAACTTCATAAATGTTCAAAATACAGTCATTCCTTGACGTTGGCTGAGTTCGCCTCCACGTGGTGGTTTGGTGTGAAGTGAACTCTGTCATACCTTAGGACAACCCTTTACACCTCTACAATTGAGATAAAGATATATATAGGGGGTTTTACCGTGCCACTTCTAAATAGACTAGTCCACAGAATCCCGACTACTGCAGTAGTTAATAATCCACCAATTAAATAAAACATTTCAATAGCATGATTTGGTAATTTTATTGCTAAGCAATTTATCAGTACAAAGCAGACAATTCATATTTCTCAATACAATGATCAAATTAGCCAATCATGCCATAATATCATAAGCCATCTGATTCAAATAATGACTTACATTAAATCATGTGGTCTCCAATTACTTTAATTTTAAATCCAACATTCGATTTTCAAATCAATTTATAAAAATTCTATTTATTTTATAAATTCAATTTATTTTATAAATTTATATTTTTCTCATAAAACAGGCAATTCACCATTTAAAACAAATTTTCACAAAATCATCAAATTGAGTAAAAATTACTCTAGATAATTAAGGCGATAATAAGTTTACTCACTGTTTTCGAGAATCAAACTTAGGTACTTCGACTATAAATCCTCAAGTGCAATTTCCTTGCCTCTATCGAAGGTCTCACCACCTTGACACAGTATGAAATCAAGAAACTTACTACATCACCCCTAAATTGTAATAAACTAATGTAGACTATCAATGCATGATATGAAATGCAAATTTGTCCGAATATCGCTTAAACGCGGTGTTGACCTAATTCGGCTTATTACCCGATTAAATGACTAACGCGTCTAATTTAGTTCTAAATTGCTCCATTTCTTCTCCAATTCTTCAAATCACTAAATACCAGTCAATTGACACAAAATTTAGCATCACAACCTTCACATTACCTCATGGAAAAATTCGGTCATTGTGGTACACTAACATTGAAATTTTTCCTACTTAATTTTCTCACCATAAATCATCATTGTCTAACCAATTTCTCTTGAAACAAAATCAATCCATCATCCCTACACAACATGGGACATTCGGCCATTGAAGGATACCAAAGATTATGTGATTTTCTTCACTTGTTTTCACACTGCTTATCATTAACTAACCGAAAACACTAACATAACTCAAAATCAAATCAATTTCAACTTCATTATCTCTCCATACCCATTCTGCCAGTCATGAATTCCTTATGAAAACATGCAATTCAACCATGGAAATGAGAAAATAAAGCATGGGTAATGTAGATCTCAAGTAAAAGTAAAGAAATTTCACCTTACCTAGCTTGATTCCTTGAATTTTCACACTTTCCCTTTGAATTTCTCCTCCTAGGGTTTTGTTCTTCCTTTGGTTTCCTTTTCCCCTTGTTTGGCCGACTATGGGAGTGAAAATGGGGGTTTTATGGCTGATTTTTCAAGTTAAATATTAAATAAATCTAAGCTTGACATATGGCACAATGTCATTGGTCTATAATTTAAATATTTAACTTTTAAACTTTAATTCTCTACCACATTTCATGTCATATTTATCCATTCCCATAATGATTAAAATCCATAAATTTGACAAGTGTTGGGAGGTGAAAATTACTATTTTATCCTCGAGGTGGCAAAATTACCTTTTTACCCCCGAGGGGGCAAAACTACTGTTTTGGCCCTATGCTCCAAAAATATCGAGAATTAAAATTTTTCTCTGCTAAACCTCATGTTATACTCCAAATGATTAATCTTGGTTAAAAATTTCATCAAACAACCAAATATCAACCTTAGGTGGCAAAATGATCATTTTGCCCTTAATCGGTCAATATTCCCGATTGACTCCAAATCAACCCTCGAACTCCGAATCACCATTTTAAGTCATCCCTGAAATGTGAAATTATCAATTTCACCTTAGAATCCCTATTTTAACTAGTTCGAGGCATAAATCAATTTTATCATACCTCTAGTTATAATATCGATTTTTAATGCTTTTTCGAGGCATCCGAGTATACAAACATTCCATCCAGCACACGGATAACATGGTCTATATTTCATAGAGTCAGGTTTTACAACACATGTTGGAGCTTCACTTGGTTTTGTGCTCATCAATATCGCTGGTGAATTCTTTCGGGGATGGTCTTGTAGGGATTGGAAATAATGGTCGACATGGGGCCAAACTTGAGTCCAATCACCAAGCAAAACCCCTATTTTGAGAACCGAGCCTTGGTATTACCTATGGCAAACCATAACTCACCCTTGATGACGCCAAGTTGATTGATTTTGCACAACAGTATATTGTGCATGAGACTGGCATCGAATAAACTCTTATTTGATTCGACGTCCATCAACATCCTGAAGTATGCTCTCTTCATCGCATCCAACTCATTTTTTTCCGTGCTGCCTCACATATGACATGCAATTGCATCTATTTACAATGGATGTTATTGTTGGCATTGAAGCCTTACTGGTCCCTTAATACACAAAGCAAATCTTCCATGTTCTCCTGCTCTGTTCCTATTCTAGCCATCTACAACAAAAAACATATAACATTTTCATTGAACACATATGATCAAGGACGATTAAAAAAAACAATAACTACTTCTTACTATCTTTGCATACATAAAAGAAAATAATTGAAGCACGTGTGAATCATAGATTATTAACTAAATAAACGGATACATATTAAAGCATTCAAGTTGAGCAAAAAAAACAAAATCCAAGTAATGACAGTCATGCAATGCCCTACAAATAATAGTCACGTAATGCCTTATCAAGCAGACAGGTAATGACTTAGACTTAGTCACGCAATGACTTATCAAGTAGTCGTGTAATGCTAAAAACTCTTAAACGCAATGTCTAAACCAATCTCACAAACCCTAAATCACATCATGTTTAAAATGAGTCATGCATAAGGTCTTAACTAGTCACATAAACCTTAAGTTATGCAATACCTAAAACCCTTATACCTAATTCCTATCAACCAGCCATGCATGCGCTGTCAACATTCAAGCCAAAAACCTCTAACATTACCAAATTCAAATTTATATTCAACAACTTCAAACAATAAGAATATGAAAAATATGAACGATATGCCTACGTTTGTGCTCAAAAACAATAAATGAAGAACATGAAGAATATGCCTGCATTTTGTTCATGGTTAAAAATAAAAATATATGCAGCTTTATGGTAATTAACTCAATGCACGGAATGTGAACTTCCTCTCAGCTTTAGAATTTCCTACTTTTATGCTCAAACCATTACAAAATACTTTTATCACACTCAAAATGCTCGAAAGTTGACTTGGTGATCAATGCTCTAGCGATGACACTTTGGAGGGAGATTGATGGTTTGTCTAGGAGTACTGAGGAGTTACAAAGGTTATAAACTAACTTAACCTAAACATATGGGTTGGGTTGAGGCATAGACCCAAACATATATGTCGATTTCATTAAGGGTAAATTTGTCTAAAAATTTATTTATTTTAGTTAAAATAGTTAAAATTATGTGAATGACTATTCTCAAAAGTGCTTTATGCATGAGGCCTATTTTTGAAAAGAACTCATATATATATATATATATATATATTATGTAACATCCTTGGTAGGGGTCGGCTAGAGAAGAAAAAAAAGGAGAAGAGAAAAAACAAAAAAAAAGAAGAAGGAAGAAAAAGACCCGTGGACCAAGAGAAAAAGAGAAAAAAGAAAAAGAAAGAAGGGATAAGGAAAAGAAGGAAGAAAGTGACCCGCGAACCAGGAGTGAAAGAGAAGAAAAAGAAGGAAAGAAGAGAGAAGAAAAAGAAGAAGAAAAAAGGGAGAGAGGGAGAGCCGCGGACTAGGAGAAAAAGGGAAAGAAAGAAGAAAAGAAAAAAGAAAGGAGAGGGAACAGAAGCAAAAATAACTAGGTACACGGGCGAACCAATAACGAGGTAGCATCTCGCTATTTTGAGGTGAGTGGGTGCTAAATTTCAAAAATATACTCCTATAATATATGACATATATTGCACATGATGAAATTGTGGATTGCATGAGTTGGTAGAAAAATTTAGGTTGTTTGTGGATGTGATAGAAGTTTTAAAATATGTTTTCTTGATACTATACGTAGTACATATATATATATATATTTAAGTATGGGGAAATAAATCTTTGACTGATTTTACTTCAAAATCATGTCTTACAATTTGTGTACTGTCTAGGCTAATGGCCATTATATCGATTTTCAAGACGTGATGATAAATCGTTTACTTCTCTTAGCATGCTAGTTTGATAGATGTGCCATGTTTCAAATGATTTATGCATAACATGCAATTTATGAGTGAAATGATTTAATTTATCATGCTTTGCAAATGCATTAAATTGCAATAAGTTTTACTTGCACATGATTGAGATACCTTGGGGTAGACCTTATCACCACACCGGGTCAAGTGTGGTCTTTGTACACAAAGTAGAAACTACTGTTTGTTAATATTCGATTTTAGGAAAAGGGGAACCTGAAGCCTCGATTTGTATTGACGGCGTGGGCAGTTCCCACGAGTAGGTAAAAGAGGACCTGAAGCCCCGATTTATATATGGTGACATAGGCAGTTCCCACGAGTAGGTAAAGGGGGACCTGAAGCCCCAATTTATATACAGTGACGTGGGTAGTTCCCACGAGTAGGTGATGATATCTAAGAATAAGCCTGATGGCTAGATTAAACCTAACTGAGGATAAAGCTCATTTGTCGATTTTCTTGTGTACATTACATGTCATTGACACTCAAATTTTTATTAATCAATGATAAGTGAAATTTTCATATTTATTTATGTGAAATTCATCATTTTAAGTCTTGCTAGTATAAAATACCTTTCCGTTTAATGGAATAGTTTTCTACGCGTACTCTCGGATATATAACTAATCCCTCATTATGTTGTTTCCCCTTCTGGCCTATTTACTGGGTCGATGATTATCACTGAGTCTATGAGACTCACACCCTCTTATTTTTCTTTTTGCAGATAAGGATTAGCTTAGTGGAAATCTTAAATGAGGCTTGTTCGGGGCTCGGCGAGATTCTTCGAAAGTCTCGAACGTCGGTAACGGTCGAGTTGCGGTCGTTAAATTTGACAAGTTATGTTAAGATTTTATTACTATAAATACTTATAAAATTTACCCTGAAGGTAACATTTAGCTTAACACTGGCTGCAAAAATTGCCAACATGGCTACAGTAAAAATAAAACAAGAACTGGCAGCCTAGGAATAGACTAAGAACAATAAAATCTCAAGCAACTAGAGGAGTAACAAAAAACAAGGCCTCAAACAAAAATACCAACAGCAAAATAGATCAACTAAAAGATCCCACACAAATAGTGAAAACCAAAAAAGTGGAAGAAACTTATGTGGGGAGCCACAACAAATTTTACTCCCTCTGCAAACCTTCCTTTGCAAGGGAGTCTATAGCCTCATTGGCAAAGCTTGGAGTGTGTTTGATTTCCCAATTTCTTACCTTACCTAGCAAGTTATAAATTTGGATCACTTGACTTCTTAGCCTCCATAGAACATCATATGGATCTTGAATCCGTTTAACTGCATTAAGGGAGTCAGATTCAAGAGACAAAGAATGGGATGAGCACTAAATCGAGGTCACAACAAGAAGAATAGCTTTTTTAATAGCTAATAATTCAACCATATATATTTGAGTTGTACCATCCAATAGCTTTAGAAAAAATAGCAATTCGAGTTGTACCATCCAATAGCTTTAGAAAAAATAGCACAAGTGATACCATTGTGATATCTTAGAATCCCACCAATTCCCGATTCTCCAAGGTTCCCATAGGAAACACTATCAATATTAAATTTAAAGGTACCTTCAGGTGGTGAAGTCCATCAGTATTAACTTGAGCTTTATATTACATTTATCTTTATTAAAATTGATGCTATATAAATTTTTAAATGTGTATATAGTAAAATCTCTATAAATTAATACTCTTAAAACTTTGAAAATTTATTAATTAATCAAGATATTATTTAATAGATAAATTAATAATTTATTAATTAATAAAAAATAATTTATCAAGTTATTCTTTATTTTTTTCTAAAACATTGAACTTAATATATGTATTGTGTATTATGATTATATGAATATAACCTAATTATCGAATTATGAATTATCATTATTCGTGACGGGTAGATTATTAAGAACGTCATGAGAAATGACAAAGAAGATGAAGGTGAAGACGATAGTCTTGCACTTGAGTTTGTCTCACGCAAAGGTGCATTCAAAACAACAATCACATTGTATAAATTTTTCTTGCAATACAAGAACACTACACCAGAACTTCTTAATGCATTACAAAAAGTTAGAAATTGAGGTCTAAGAAGACATCAATTTCAAGAAGAAACAAGTAATATTAGAGTTATATTTTACAAATGCCACCTAATTAAGTCATATAAATATAAATATATATATATATATATAATTTTGATGTATAAAGTGATTATTAATTTTTATTTCAAGTAAGACTTATGTGTTTTTTTTTAACATGTATTATCTTATAAATTTAACAAATTATTAATTTACTATGTTGGTCACAAGTTGGGACCGACCAAATATATTATTTAATCAAAATTATTAATTCATTGAGTATTAATTTATAAAAATTTTATTATATATATATATATAGAGAGAGAGAGAGAGAGAGAAGATACGGTAAAAGTATTAGCTTTACCATTACATACAAACTTCTTTAACAGAATTTTTTTTATCCAAAAACACTTTATATTTAATTTGTTTCTTGTCTCTTTTTTGATTATTTTATTTATGTTAATTAATTATAAAATATTGCTTTAGTAAGTTTATACATGTATTAATTAAGAATTATATTTTATGTTCAAAATTTTGATCTCATGGGCCTAGTTTTTTGGTTTTGTAACTCAAAATAATTCTCCAATGTCTTTATATAAATTCCATTTTACATTTAAATTATTAATGATTAAGATATTAATTTATATTTTGGGTTTATATTATTATATGATCTTTTAACATTAAGATGGTAATAATTAAAAAAAAAAATCATATGAGAAAACTAGTAAGTCAGAAAAGAAAAACAGAGTATGTTAAGGAACAGCATGGTGTTGCTATTGTTTAATCATATTAGTAGTAATAAATTTGTTCTTTGTTTCAATTGCTTTTTATTTTCTATATAATTAATCAGGATTCCATACTTTATAATGGTGATTTTATCTAAATGTGGTATAACTGTATCATGATTTGGCTTCATATGAATATGGTAGGTAGAATGTCAAATAACAGTAAATAATAACCGTTCCAACTTCCCACTATATTCCAATTGAAAAAACAGAACCAATACCCTCAAAACATGAAGGATTGAATGTAGCTACATCTGCCAAGCAACAAAGACCCATTTAGGTTTTTTTTTTTTTAATTTTTTCCAGCACCTGAAAGGCGGCGTTATAGTACAATATTCACCTACTTTGATTTGGAATGCTAATAGTGATTTTAATATATAAGGATTGAATTACCATTTATTTGTCCATATGCACAAAAAAAAAAAAAAAAAAAAGAAAGAAAGAGAGAAAGAAAGAGAAAAAAAGTTGATAGCTTTCATGTCATGAAATTGGTTTGAGATATCCTGGTTAAAAATATTGGAATCTTATGTTAAATGAGAAGGATAGCAAATTGGGCCTGCCGAGTTTTTTCTATGCATAATAACTCAATTACTGAATGATAAGAATGGAGATAAGGCAAATTTGACAAAGTTCTAAACAATGATGATGACCCTTTCAAAAGAGAACCATAAAGGTAGCTAAACTGTCATTATCACCCAGCACTAATAATACTTTGGCACTCAAAATGGAGAATCGAGATGTCGTTATCTGCTTTAAAAATGAGACTTCATTATACCAAAGAAAACCCAACTAATTGTACTTGACCAGATTAACAATGCAATATTTTAGTCATAATATAATGGAGTTAGTTTTAATAAGCATGGAAAACAAGAAAATATTTCAACAAGGAAATCCTTATGGGTTACTTCACTTCACCATTGTGTTGGATAACACGTCATGGGTATTTCTTAGAACCAGTGGTTTCATTGCCTGTTTTATTTGGATTCTTATTATTATTATTAGTTATATATGAAAGCATCCATTTTTTACTTGAATATATAGAATCAACGGCAAGTCAGTTTAATTAGTAAAATCGCCCGTCTCCATAATAAATATTATTTTAATTTGAGTGTTGTCAAGAATTTGTCTGGAAAAAAAATAATTTATTAATTTTACTCACAAAGAAATGATGTACATATTCAAATACCATGACATGAGTTGAACCTACACAATTTATATATATGATGTATAGGTTCCAAGGGTAATTCTTTTGGGGCTGCGAACAATTTGTTCATGCTTTCAATTTTCAATATACGCACGAGACTTATTATTTCCAAGGTAGGTGGGGTTAAAGGGAAGGAAACAGGCTGCCATTATAAATAAACAAAAAAGCTCATATGAAGAAAAAGAGAAATGATGCAATGCATCAGGACCAACTACCATGTAACAAAATCCATTAACTGAGAATGACAAGAAAGGTAAGATCGGAAAAGCTATAGAATTTTACTTGAGGTGCAAAAACCCAAGGTTGAATAGAAGGTTGGGGATTGTAGGAGTCAAAGTAGTTTGTTGAGGAATTTCAATTGGCATTTCAGTTTTCCCTTTTCCTATCTTTAATGCTAAATTGGGTGTGGTTGGGAAGATGATAGAGGGTTTGCTTGTATGGCTTTCTTGGGAAGGTGTGGGGAAAGGTATATCATGGGTTTTCATACAAGGACGTTTGAAGTAAATGGATGTTTGGCTGTGCAAGTAACTGAAATGCTTTGCATTTACTGTTTGAAAGCTGTCTCAAACCCTACTATTTATGCACAAGCATATACACACCAACACACGTGGGAGGAGGACAAAAATGTATCCATTATTCTCCAACTGTTAATCTCTCTGAAAAGATTATAAAAACTGGTGAAATTGAAGAGGGTGATGCAATGTTTGTAGATATGTTCAAGTAATTATAATTAAGGTCTTTAAGTGAACTGATGGATGCGTTGCCAAGGCAAGGGGATATTTGAATTGCGTATACTTTTATGTATCAAAGACGTAGGCCTAGCATTAGCAATCATCTTTCTAATTAGGTGGCTTGCAATGTCGTTAACAAAGAGAGATTTCATACATCATATTGCGATCATTACTATTACGAGTCATTCCTTCTCAAAGTTGCTTTGAGATTCACTGGTCAGTTGGCATCATTGCGTCAAGCCCTCAAGCTCTAGCTAGCGGCAGAAAGAAATCACTCAAATGAGTTCATGCAGAAGATTTCAAAAATAATAATATTCATGTTGCAAACTGCGCATTGATGATAAATTCTAGCAGATTCTGGGAAATTTTTCGAAAATGCTATCCGAATTCTGATCCTTATGTGGGGTAATTGTAGAACCGACGTGTGTCTCCTTTTCAAATTTTCCTTTATTTTTCTTTGACTTTTACTTTTTCTATTTTGAGACATTGACTGTATTCATTATTTCATTTGGTTTCTCCGACTCTTTTCTTTGGTGGGTATCTTGTATAACGTTTCAACTACCGAAGAGTACAAATTTTACAATTCTGTTCTGGTCACTTTCAAATTTGAGATATCAACACAACTCGGCCACTTTCTCATTGCAAGTTTACTTGAAAATGTTATCCTCCTCACATCCATTAATTTGGACACTTCATCTTAAATATTTGCAGTGGGAATAGTTTGAAGAACTTGGCTGGCAAGCTTCCATTTTTGTTCTTTATAATCTGCTGGGTGCCGAGACATTGCGAGGTAGGCAAGTGGTCCTGACTCCAAACCCTGGTGGCATTTGAAGTAAAAGACTCGATCAACTCCTTGGCGGGACGGAGTTGCAAGAAAAAATCCGTTTTGTAGACTATCCTTCCAAAACCCTTTGCCATTGATTCCCTAGTGATCGCTAACTTGGATTGGCAAACCCTACTTTCTTTGAAATCAATTAGAAAAATTCTAATGAAAACAAGAAAAAGAAAATTCATCTTAAGGGAAAAGAATATGATCAACAACATATCTGATATGAGCACTGGTTAAGAAATTAAAAAGTTAATACAAATAAATATCTTAGGAGGCATACTTAAAGAGCGAGTGCATATTTGAAGTCAACTATTAGCCATAAATTGTATATAAGCCAGCCCTGTTTTCAAGTTGTTCTTCAGTAGAGAATTTCTAAAATTGCAATCCACTCCAAAATTTGTTCTGTTTATTATACTGATTTGTACATGTAACCTGATCGACCAACCTGGCCTACCTACCCAAAAACTAATTCATCGTAAAACGGTCAAGATGATCCTGTTAGTCATCAAATAGGGAAGAAGAAAATCAAACCTGACATGCGCGATAAGCCAATTACTGGATGAAACAGTTTGGATGGAGCAATCAAGTGAACATTAATCCACGCTCCAATTTTCCTTCTTCTTTATATATATGTATATTTCAAATTATATGCATCATGGCATGGACTAGATAAATTGGCACATCGACCAATCAGAATTAGACACCGATTTTATACCTTCCAAATTGACGATATATAGTTTACTTGATTCTAATACTGATGTTAACGGATAGGGTAGTTTAAGCACATTTAGATGGGATTTCAGATGTTTGATTTCGTGGGGTATAAAATCTCAATCAGTTAAGAAAACAATTATATAATAGTTATTTTGCATAATGTTTCAACGTTTGTATTTGACTTGCCATCTGCATGCAAGTATGGGAAAAGGCAGACGGTTTACCCATACTTTTCTTGATGTTGCCCTTGCACGGCATTTGCATTAACCCTTAAGATTACATTTGCTGAGAAAATATTTCAGTTAAAGGTCTCCTTTCTCTCTCACAAAAAACATAAATACCCCAATGTAAAAATATATCTGCTACCTCTTTTCTCAAACAATATTAAGCTCAACTGTCATTTATGTCAATATTTTGCAACTACCATGTTTGCTACCACTGCGCTGCAGCCGTAGCTTTCAAAACCATGCACATCGGTGGAGGAGAGATTGAACAAGCTTATTCCTGGTGCTTGTTTGCAATTATATCTCTGTGGTTTTACTCTGTCATGCTATAACAAGAAAGACAAGCGTGCAATGCCAGCCATCATTTTTTTTTTATCAAATGGAGGCCTTTCTTGAAGAAACTATTTATACAATTGGGGGAAAAAATATTGAAAACAAACCTAGAAGTTAGCTTCCGTTGTCTTATTGTCATGGATATTATTGTTTGTTTTCTTTCATGATGACTTTGTATTATTATGAAATATATTACAGAATGTTGAGCAAAAACCATTTGTCTAATTTTGGAGCAAATTCATTGATTCAACACAGAAGGTACAATTACTTTGACAGCTAGCTTAACATGGTTAAATACTTAAATCAGATGGGTTTTCACTGAAAATAGCTCATGTAAAGTTGGATGGCAGAGAGTGTAATCTCTAGTTTTAACCCTTTCTGAAAATCAGAATTAATTGATCATGTCAAAACAAACAAATTCCCCAAACTAGGAATCATCTGATTTAGATGGCGCATGTGCATGCTTTAAAATGCTAGCTAATCATAATCCTATCCTGTTGCCAATTCTGGTAAGACAACTTTGAATTTTACCAACTTCGTTGCCACTGATTCCAAGTTATGTGTTCCAAATGCAATACAAATTAAATTTGCTTCAAATAAGAAGCATACTGTGCCTAAAAGAGCAAAGTTCAATAAATGGAACATTAATGTACACTCTCACCTTTAGAGTAACTGATCTCTATTCTATAGGTCTACACGTTATTTGTACTCGATACAGTTTCAGTGCATTAAGGTATCATCCCTGTGTCTATACCATTTACCGGTTAGCATGCACGGCAAAAGCGCCCAAATATATTTTTTTTATTTTTTAATATTTTTTGAAAATTAATCATTTTACTTCAATTGAGTTTTGAGAGCAACAGTTCTTGATAATTAGGGATTTTCCAACTTAGCTAGATTTTAAGCTTCATATGTTTATTTTAAATCTATTAACTCATAAGTAATAAAATTCTTCATATTAAATAAATAATGATAATAAGGAAAAAGCTACGTTTTGATACTAGGCTCATTAAAAAAGGTCATTGTTAATAATGTGAACGCATCCATGCATTATTAGCATGTCAAAGCAACCTTAGAAAACGAAATAAAAGTAGATTAAAGGTGATAATTCATGATCCCTTGTTAATGAAAGCAATTAGGAAAGTAAGTAGTCTTTGCACCAGGAGAGCTGTCCCTTCAATAAAAACTATTAGGTGCCCTAATCACCAGGTTTGATTTAACGTAATACCATGGCTTAAAATGGTAAGGGAGAGAGAGAGAGAGAGAGAGAGAGAGAGAGAGAGAGAGAGAGAGAGAGAGAGAGAGAGAGAGAGAGAGAGAGAGAGAGAGAGAGAGAGAAATGAAGAAAAATAGTTGGGAAAATTTTGATAGAGTGGTTCATGGGCCAATAGCATAACAAAGAAAGGGTCAGTGGTTCTACAGATACATAGGCTTAATGTGTCGTGTAAAACCAACAAAAGTGACTTCCCATCCACAACCCTAAACCAACCGCACTTTCTTATTCTCTCTTGCTCTTCATTTTTCTTGTCCTCCTTATATATCTTCTTGGCGACTTCTATTTGGTGTGCTTGATGACAAAGAATTTACCGCTAGTTAGTAATTAACATATCCACCAATTATCCATGGAGGATTCTGGAGCTGCTTCTAGTGATGATGTAAAGACTTGTCCTAGAGGACACTGGAGGCCTGCTGAGGATGAAAAACTCAGGCAACTTGTTGAACAGTATGGTGCACAAAACTGGAACTCTATTGCAGAAAAGCTCCAAGGACGATCAGGTAACTGTTTCTATTAGACTTGGCAAATCAGCTCTATCGATCGTTTTCTCCTCTCCGATTCTTGTTGTAACTTGGGTTACTTTTGATCATCTTCTGGGAACTAAAATATGAATGGTTTCTTGTTCAAGAAAAGTGTTCAGCTTACAAATAATTGAGCTGATTCATAACCTATACTAAATCAGAAAAGATGTATATTTTCCTCCATGAGTGAGTTAGTGGTCATTTGGGTTACTGAATAATTATTATTTTAGATTTATTATACTACTGATATGTCGATCAGATTCTTCCCTTGTACCAAGTTCTTTAGCAGCTTTATTAATTAATACTTAGGATTCAACAGCACAGGAGAAGATAATACATGATTAATTAATTTGCTTCAGCAGTCATGAACTCATGATATATAAAAGTATCATTTCTTGCTCTCTCTATCTCGCTCTCCCCCCATAGTTTTCTCTCATATGCTGCTATACACATCCATGATCCAACTATATATACTCGATATTTCGTAATTTTATATTATCTATTTCTACAGGGAAGAGCTGCAGATTGAGGTGGTTTAATCAACTTGACCCTAGAATCAACAGAAGGCCATTTACAGAAGAAGAAGAAGAAAGGCTACTGGCTGCTCATCGTATTCATGGAAACAAATGGGCACTGATAGCCAGACTATTTCCTGGTAGAACTGATAATGCAGTAAAGAATCACTGGCATGTTATAATGGCTAGAAAACAAAGAGAACAATCCAAGCTATGTGGGAAGAGAAGTTTTCAAGATGTTCTTAGCGACTCCAAGCTAAGTTCTTCTGGTTTCACCCCAAGGAAAGCAAGGTGTCAAGAGGCTTTTAGCTCAAGAATTGGGTTTGGAGACAGTAGGTTTTTTGAATTTCAAAACCCCAGTAAAGAAAGGATTTTCTCAGTCTCATACTCATCAACTTCTTCACCCTCTTGGACTTTTGCTTCATCAACAATGATGGCTTCAAACAATTCATCTTCAGCAGAATTATCAAGAAGAGATGGAAAAGATTATTTATCAGGGTCTGGTTCTAGTTATTACTCCATGGAGAACTCAAAATTTTTAGATCAATCTCTTTATAAATATCATTCAAATGCTTCAGCATATTGTAGCAGCTTGAAAAATTCCAGTGCATTTGGACTCCCAAACTACAGGAGGGTGGTTCCAAGTCCTTTTGGCTACCTTAAGCTTGGTGATAATTATGAAAGCAATAATGGTGTGATGAAGAAGGAGTTGATGAGCGTTATTGATAATGCACCCAAGTTAGCAAATATTAGAGTGAGTTCCCAGCAGGAGCATGATGATGATTCCATCAAACAGAAGGATATTCCTTTCATAGATTTTCTTGGTGTTGGTATTTCTTCTTGATCATCAAAAACCATCTTATTTAACTATTTTTCCTAGCATACATTACAGGTTTAGCTTTGCTTCCATTGCATGATATTTTTACCATACATGTTGATAACATGAAAAAGTTAAGCAGAAAAATATGCTCAGCTTTTTAGCAGTTAGCAAATTTTCTTCAGTATTTTATACTGTTTAATAAGCCATGTATAAGTTTTCAGGTAATTCAGTGAATTTATGAGTTGTAACTTGTAGGACATGATTTACCCAAAAGAAAAAATTAATTAATTGTAGGACATATTTTTATTCTCCAGGCTCGCTAGTGTTCTCAAGAATCCAATTTTTTGTCCTTGTGAATCCTTCCCAGATTCAATCTCTTGTTGTCGCATCTAATTTAATGCATCTAAGGGTAAAAAAAAAAAAAATCATAATTAGAACTATTTTCAGTATTCTTTATGAAGTATTTCAGGAAAAAAAGACTTGCAGTTTCCTTAAAATGGAAAGGTGGTGGGAATATGTCAATACATATGCAGCTCCAGCTGTATCTATTTCTTTAGGCCTAAAGGAATTTTCTAAATTCTCCCCTAAACAGCTGGTGCACCTGCATCTTTAAATCAATGTAAACTAAAAGAGAAAACCAGCTTTTCAATGTTGTTAGAGCTAAAGCTTTCCTAGGGAAATATGAGTAGGTGATGTGGAAGTTCTTGACAAGGGTCAAAAATCATTCTAGTTGGAAGTTCCTTTCAATATGTACATAGACTACTTGATTTAATAAACACCTTTGGAGTTGGAAGCAACGGGCTAATGATAATAGCTGAGAAAATGAAGGGAAAAAAAGGAAAAGGAAAATAGCACAAGCTTTTATATGTTAGCCTTTATTATTATTATTATTATTATTATTATTATTTCATTTGCAAGTAGCTGGGGCAGATTGAAATAAACATGCATCAAACATCAACTAGCTAGCCAGCCACTACAAGAAACAATATTCACAATTTTAATAATTAGTATTTACTAAAGAAAATAATCCATAGACAGATTTGAAGAAGGTATACATGTAGAAGGGTTTTGTTCTAGTCCTAGAACTGGATATTAAATAATGTTTGTGGGTTGTAAATTTTCTAGATTTTATTTTTGGCTAACAAAAGAACCATATATTCCTCTAAAGATATAGGAATTTGATTGAGTCTAAATCCTACGCAATAGGGGAATTGAACCTAGAATATGTTTGGCTCTTTGCAGTTCCCAAATTAACCTTAATTAAATCAATGAAATCCTATGCTGTTGGTTAATTTGTATTCTGCATTGTAAATTGGTTGGCTATGGACGTATGGTGTCTTTGTTTGTCTTGTTAGTAGGGCTAATTTTGTTTTGTTCCATCTTGGTTCCATCATTATGTTAACCAATGTGTAGAATAATAGTCTTTCATTTCCAAAAAGAAAAACAAAAATCTCTGTCAGAGACTAATAATTACTGGGAAAACATGTATCACAAAACCCATTTTTGTACCCAAAAATATTTAGAAAAGGAAATTCTGTTAATTTAATTATAAACGAGGTAGTAGCAGCGCTATATTCATTCTGTCAGTTATATAATTTATTTTGCATTAACTTTGTTTAGGTTAATTGCATGGCAAAACTCAAAGAAGAGCAAATTTCTTGATCAGGCTCCTGTACTTAAGTTGTCGGGAAGATAACATAGGGATGTAAGCAAAGACTTACATCTCTTCTGCAAAATGCCTTTTAATTAAAATCATTATCATCTGATGGCCATGAGGATTACCTAAAGTCTGGGAATTTACAGGTCAATTATGTAAGATGCATGTTTAGTTAATTGATTGTTAAGGAAAACATTAATTAATTTGTATACAATGCATTTTTCCTTTTGCAGTTGATGAAAATGGTGCATTTATTTATTTTTAAATAGCACCTATATATTAATATTATTATGGTATTT
Source organism: Theobroma grandiflorum (assembly GCA_036013995.1). NCBI lineage: Eukaryota > Viridiplantae > Streptophyta > Magnoliopsida > Malvales > Malvaceae > Theobroma > Theobroma grandiflorum. The sequence goes on from CP142126.1 coordinate 17,716,076, forward strand.
TTTTGATGGAATATTCCTGTGGTGTTAAATTTAGACAAATGCTATTGCTAATGAGTATTTTAAAGAAATATTTTCACATTCAATGCAGCAATTAATTTTAAATATATTGTAATTAATTTTCAATTGTTGAATGGAGATACATTTTTGAATAAAAATCTTACCTTTTAAGATATTTGTAAACAAAGTCCATTAATTTTTGGAAATAATGTTCATTGCAATCAATGATGCTTTAGCACAATTGCTCAAAAGGAAGTCTCCTTTCCTTGTCAACAAAGGATCAATCTTTGTGAGATGTATTTCGGAGAGTAAACTCCTAAATGCACTAAATCAATACGAGAAAGTACATTTTTAAAATTACTGGAAGAGGGATTAGGTTCTGAAAAAACCTTAAAATATCCTTAACTATATTAAAAAAATTGATAATGGAACTTTCAATTTATCTTTTGAGATTGAGGCATATCTCATAATAGCCTAACATTTATTGTGCGGTCTTCTTGAAGGGAATTGCACCAAAAAAAAAAATCTGCTTTCATTTATCTCTTGTCACATGACATTTACCTAGCATTAAAATGTCAATTATTAAACTTGTTAATTAAGAATTTGTTGACTTAAAGGCTTTCAACTTGAAAATGAAGCGCTTAAGTTTGTCAAAACTGAAGCTAACTTTTGTTTGTCATCAAGCATTTGCTTGTCAAAAAGTGAAGATATTTCCAGATTTGCTTGTCATCAATAGAAAACCATTGGAGTTCCTGAATGCAGCAGCATATACACGAGATTACTGTTTTCCATGGATATGCCATTTTCAGCAAAAAGTTGATATAATGTGGAAGAGATATTTCTCAGTCCATGTATTATAAAATATCCTTTGAGTTAATGGAGATCCAGTTTCAGTTAGGAGTTGAAATTTGAAAGAGGTTTTTCACCCGGGATATCTTGGCCAAATCCTTCAATTTCCATTTCTGTGTGGTCTTTTCAAACCATTCTTAGATTTCCACTTTGAGTTTGAATCGTTTGTTTATGATACAGGGGCAAAGCCTCGAACAGTGCGGATTTGCATATTTATGAGCCAAAATTTTATCTGATTCCATTAATTAACTAATTCATGAACTTCTGCTAATTCTTACCCCTCGGTTTGCGAAAAGTTTGTAGTTATTGCTATAAGACAATAAGAGTTGTTTTGGCAAGAACAAAAATCAGAAAAAAAAAACAACCATAGAAACATTTATGTGGTTTGGTGAATAGACCTACGTCGTTGTTGAGGAAGATGACAATAGCAATTCACTATATGCATAAGAAAGACATAACTAAGAATTCAGAAGTTTTTTTTTTTTTTTTAAATTTTTGATTCTTACATTAATGATAGCCCCAATTTTACCAGAACATTCTATTTTTTCTTCAATACATCAAATTAAATAGTAAAACTATATAATATGTAGGCTGGTCCATCCCAACCTTTGGAATAATCAATAAATTCTAGAAATTTTGTAAAGTTATTTGAAAATTGAAATCAATGAAAATTGCCTTTGGACAATTGCTTTCCAAGTCAAACAGTTGGTATCCATCCCAGTCAAACAGTTGCTTTCGAACATATTACATTATTAACGGTAATATGTGTGCAAATATGACAAATAGATAAATGACGAAATTGTGAGAAATAACTTTCATAGTACGATCACTTTAAAAATGACCGTCACTATAATTTTAACTGTTTGTAGATAATTTTTGACAAGACTTGACAAGAATACCCTTTAAACCAATTAATCCAAATGAAGGCACGTCTTGGTTTCTTTCTTATCTCCCACCATTCAGATAAAAATTCCAAAATTAAATATCCATTTAGCTATCCTCCGTCCAGCTCTCTAAGGCCATTGGGGTATATATCTCGTCATCTAGCTCTCCAATGCCATCGAGGTCTATATCGGCAGTCAACTTTCTCACGATACCAAAGTGTGGAGATGACATCAAGGTATTTGTTATGGGTTCTTGGGTTTATTTAGGGTTATTCATAGAATGCAAAAATTGATGGGTAAATTAGATGAGTTTGGAAACTTAAATCTAGTTGGGAATAACGAAATCAATCAGTTTATAAGTGATGCGTGAATATTTGTTAGGCATTGTGTCACTGGATATTTGAGTGTGTGACTGGATATTAGGAATCGTAACATGTTTAATGGGTAAATTATATGAGTTTGGAAACTTAAATCTAGCTGGGATTAGCGAAATCAATCAGTTTATAGGCGATGCGTGAATATTTGTTAGGCATTACGCCACTGGATATTAGGGTGTGTGACTAAATATTAGGAATCGTAACCTGTTTATTTGACATTAGGTACCTGGATATTACGTGACTGAATATTTGTTGAGCATTGCATGACTTGTTTATAAGCATTATGTGACCGAATATTATGTGGCTGAATATTCGTTGAGCATTGCGTGACTTGTTTGTAGGCATTACGTGATTGAAATTTATGTGACTGAATATTTGTTGAGCATTGCGTGACCTGTTTGTAGGCATTGCGTGACCTGATCTGTCTAATGCTGAAGGTGATTATCTACTGATTTAGCCCCCTTAAAAACAAATTCTGTAAAGTTAGAAGAGAAATAGGTTAAAGTTGTTTGGTAAATTGTTTAACAAAATAAATTTTATAAGTTGTAATTTCGATTAAAATTACCAAAAAAGATATTTATGTCATCTTCAATAACCTAATAAGCTATAATGTAATGCTTGAAGTTTATGTATAATTTCAGATGTTAAAATCAAAAAAATCAATAAAGAAACGAAACAATTTTCATACTTGTATAATGGTAATAGTATTAGATTTTGGTTGATCTACCAATCAATCGAATCATGATGCTTAAATTTTGAAAAAAAAAAGAGAAAAGAGGAAACGATGTATGTAACATTAAAATCTTTTTGATTAGTGAAAAAAAGAGAGAACCATTAAATAGTATTTGAATGCAATTTTGAATTTTAGAATTTTTTTCTCTTAATCTCTATAAGAACAAAAAAATTCTAGATTTTGATATTATGTTGTTGGGTCTTTTGTTTTTTTTTAGTAGTTTTTATGTAGAGAGAGGTAAATGAGAGGAAAATTGTGATTTACGTTGAAAAATGGTAATTTGTAGAGGGAATGAGAGGAGAGAGAGATTGATTGAGAAAGGGTTTTTTTTTTTTTGAAAAATTAAAAAATTAATATGTTTTTAAAAGAAGAGAAGAGAAAGCTCATTCATTGAGCTTTTCTTCAAGCTCTTTTTTTGAAAATTTTATTCTTAAAAAAAAGCTACTTTTTATTAAGAATTTATCGAAAAATGATATTTGGCCTGGCTTTTGCTTTTAAGAGGTAGAGAAGCTGAAGAGATGAAACGCCAAGCCGAACAGGTACTTAATTACCAATTCAGCTCCCCTCAATTGCACTTATATGGGGATATGGGTGTAACAAATGAAGAGTCAGCATTCATGCCTACAAATAAAGAGAACCATTAACCATTTGAATCCAATTCAATTATCTTAAACAATCTTAGATAATTGCAAAATGGCGTCCAAAGATCCAAGAGTTGAGAATGGGGAAAGGGCAACCTCCGAGGAGGAGGAGATACCATTGAGGTAGCAGTTAGAGATATTCTAGCAAGAGATGCACGCCCTCAACGACAAGCTGGTGGCCAGGACTTTTGACCTGGAGGCTGACATCCTGGCCAACAACAAGATTCTTGTTGAGATATATGAAATAGTAGAAGAACTTAAGAAGAAATGAACTACGGTTCATTTTTTTTGTATCATCTCCTTTCTCTTCTTGTATTTCGGAGAATCTAATTATTAGTAAAATTTTAAACATTTTTTCATTGAGCATATATTTTCTTATGTCTTTTCTTATTTTCTTCGTTTAAGTTATATTATGTTGAATAATTGCATGAGCGGATGTTAGGTATTGCGTGACCCATTATTAGGTATTGGGAGATTGGGTTATACGCGTTGCGTGAATTGTGCAATGCATATCTTTTGTTGAGACATTACGTGAGTGGTTTGTATGTATATGGTGACGTGTTGTTATGTTTTACGTGACATTGGGGCAGTACGTGGATGGTTATGCTAGCATAACGTGAGTGGATATTAGGCATCGAGTGTCTTATTATTAGGCATTGCGAAACTGCCGGTGCGTGATTGAGTTATGCAATTTATCTCTTGTTTTGCGGCTTTTGGTCACTAGTTTTTAGGGTTTGCGTGACTGGTTTTGATATATTGCATGACCCGTTGTTATGTATTGCGTGATTGGTTATGTTGGCATAATGTGAGTGGATATTACACATTGAGTGACTTATTATTAGGTATTGTGAGACTAGTGCTGTGTGACTTGTGTAATTCAACTTTTGGTTTGAGGCTTTTGTTCACTACTTTTTAGGGTTTGCGTGATTGGTTTTTATGTATTGGGTGACATTAGGCTAGTACGTGATCGGCTCAATGCCATTGAGTGACTTATTTTTAGGTATAGCGAGATTGGCGGTGCTTGACTGACTTGTGTAATTTATTTCTTGTTTTGCAGCTTTTGGCCACTAGTTTTTAAGCATTGCGTGACTAGTTTTTATATATTGCGTGACTCGTTGTTAAGTATTGCGTGACATTCGGCCACTACGTGACTCATCATGTTGGCATAATGTGATTGGATATTACGCATTGAGTGACTTATTATTAGGTATTGCGAGACTAGTGTTGCGTGATTTGTGCGATTCACCTCTTGTTTTGAGGCTTTTGTTTACTACTTTTAGGCATTGCGTAAGTGGTTTTTATGCATTGAGGGGTAATTTTTTATAAATTGATTGATTGTGACACTTATTTTCTGTTAAATTTTAGTGACCTAACAAATGTTAAGCTTATGATTACATACGGTGGTCATTGTGTCGATGATAGTTACAAGCGTAGTGAGACAAGAGTGAGGGGTGTTGGGAGTGATTTGTCATTTTCGAGCCTAGTGAAGTTGGTTGAAGAGGTTGTTGGGGTCAACTCACATAATAATAAAATTGAGCTACATGCATCGCTCAATCATGCGGTAAGGGTTTTGCTCGCAATTATTAGGGATGATGAAGATGTGGTAAGTATTTTGCGAGATGAGAGGGTAGTTGTTGCGTTTGTGACAGTTAAGGCACAAAATACAAACGATATTCCACATGAACATGGAATCTAACATAGTAATCACCTACAACAGAATGTTAATTATTCTGACATACCACACCATGCATTTCTTAACAAACAACCATGGCGATCATGTTTGACGTATCCTCATGAGTTTGAGCAGCCCAACACACACATGAGGTGTCTGCAAATGATGTCTGCACAATTCTGATCGAAATGTGCATCGAACGAAATACTTGGTACATTGCAACAAATGCAACTGTTGGCCAAAAATGCAATGGGTCCATTGTCATTCGCAAAGGACACTGTGATGGTTGTGAGTGATGATGATGCATTTGATCAGATTGAAGATGATGTTGAAGAGGATGACACAATGGATTGAAACAATGAGTTGCATGATGATTGTGAAGATGATTACGTTGGCGGAAGTTATGCCTATTCAAAAAATGATAGGGGTGAGCACAATGACATTTCAGATTGCAATCATGCATATGGCAATACAGGACATGCCACAACTGTTTTGTTAAAAGAGTGTCAGTTTGACGACCATGCCATAATTGTTCAATTAGAGGATGTTGAGGGTGCCGAGCCTATTTATGATGTCACCATCGCACTTAAGAATGACATTTGTTCATTTGATGATAGTGATCAAAAGAGGGTAAATACAGGGGTATCTCGTCAAGGGATTATTCCCGAGGTAGATATGAAAACCTTCCAAAAAGTTGTAGGTGAGGAATTTGGATCAATGGACGACCATTTATATCATGAAAAAGTGTTTCCATTGAAGGCCAAATTGAGACGAGCTTTGAGCATGTTGGCATTAAAAGAGCATTTTGAGTTTAGAGTTAAAAAGTCATGTCACTCTCATTTTGAGGTTGGTCGTAAGGAGAAGGCATGCAAGTTTGCTTTGGGTGCAACGAAGTTGCTTGAGGGAGAATATTGGCAACTTCAGACATTACAAAAGGTACATATGTGTACTGTTGATGGTTTACAATGTGGGTACTGAACTGCGAGCGCGAGGTTAATTGGTGGGCTTATCTCCACTAGGTTGCAAGGAAATTATGTAACCCCATTGAGACTTAAGGAAATAATTGAAGAGATGAATCGCAAGTAAGGATTGCAATGCCTATATGGTAAGGCCAGGCAAATGAAGAAGTATGTGGAGAGTCTTGTGTTCGATCCCTTGGAAGAGTTATTCAAACTCTTCCCCTCTTATTTCCATATGTTGAAGTATGAAAATCCTGATACTATCACGAGTGTCGCTATGGATAGGGATCAACGATTCAAATATTGTTTATAGGAGTTCGGGTCATGTATTCGGGGGTTTAGTGCTGTAATACGACCTGTAGTTGCTATCGATGCCACACATCTTAAAAGCAAATTCAATGACATTTTGTTTGTTGCATTGTACAAAGATGAGAATGAGTAGATATATCCAGTTGCATTTGGCTGGCCACATGGAGGACAAAGAGTCTTGGTCACGGTTTCTTAACCAATTGCGTCGTGCGATTGGTTGTCTTGAAAATGTAATGTTAATTTCTAATCAGCATCTTAGTATTAAGAATGTAATTGAGAAAGTGTACAAGGACGCGTATCACAGTATATGCAATTACCACTGAGGGAAAAACGTTAAAAACATGTTCAAGCGTGAAGATGTTGCTGTGATTTTCACCTTCGTCGCCAACTGCTTTAGGCTCTCCGATTTTAGTAGACATATGAATCAGCTGAAACAGCTATGCAAGCGTGCTTATGACCACCTTATGAGATTATGCCTTAAGAGATGGGAACGTGCACGATCACCAATAAAGCGATACATGCTAATGACATCCAACATTGCGGAGTGTATTAACTCTTGCCCGAGGCATGTAAGGAAAATGCCAAAAACCATCTTGGTTGAGTGCATCAGAGGATGTTCCAATGTTGGTTCCATGACCAGCACAATGAGGCATTGAATTTGACCACGCCCCTCAGCACTTGGGTTACCGATCTGTTGAACAGATGGTTCAATGAAGCATGTCACTTTTCCATAAAACCAATCGATTGGGTGGAGTTTCAAATTATAGGTGGGACTAAGGATGCAGTCGTCAACTTGTCCACCAAGACATGTTCATGCGGTGAGTTTCAAACTGATCTACTCCCTTGCACACATGCCATGGCAACAATAAGGTATGAATAATCATGTTTTGTTATTGTTTGTGCATGATGAATTGAATTTTTACATTGTTTGCCAACTGTGATTTCATTGCTTTCGCAGTAAGTGCAAACGTACAGCCATTGAATTCTGCTCAGACTATTACAAGACTCAGTCTTGGGTGGAGGGATATGCGGTTCCTATTCACTCGGTTGGGCATCCTAGTGAGTGGGACATCCCTCATGACGTTAAAGAAATTGTGGTTTTGCCACCAACTTGACGAGGTCAAATAGGAAAACCTAGGAGGAAAATGATTCCATCAACTGGGGAAGGCAGTTGATGACGTAGATGTTCACAATGCAAAAGCTCTAGTTATAATAGACAAAATTGCCAAACTCCATTTGTAAGTCTATCGACAAATGGGGAAACATCATCTACTCAGCGAAAGACTAGATGACAATGATGACCCAAGGCATGTTCAATTTGCAGACAACCTAGGCATACACGAAAGCACTGTCTAATGCGAACTACAAACTCTAAGAACGTTATAGGTGTCGTACCTAAAGATAGTGGTCCTTCAGACGTCAGTTGTTAGGGATTGTTTCGAACTGGCCATTGACATTTGCATTGAATAATACTATTTGAACTTGAATTTGACAGAGTTTGTAGGTGATACTCTAACTTCTGACGACAGCCACCAATAAGATATATATATATATATGTATGCCTCTTATGATGATATTGTGGGATCATAAAATGCCTTATACTCTTTCATAATTTGTGTATCTTTGTAAACAATTAAATTAAAGCACAAAATCTTTAATAATATTTGCCTAATTGATTTTCGCCTCTTGCTTCATATTTTTGCTTAGAAAAATATGTATAATAATAGCATGCATTGTTTAGGTGGGTAGCGATAATTTTATTTTATAGAATTATTTTAATCCAATTTTGTTACTAAATATTAGTTAAGTCCTCAGTTTTCAATTATAATTTACTTATTTTTTAGTTGGTTTTATAGTTAGTTTATTTTTGAGTGAGTTATTTTAAATTTATGTTATTCCTTTTAATTTGATTGATATTTATTAATTTGATTTTTTGGTAGGAACTAAAGTAATTGGGCTTAATTTTGGAAAGTAAGGTGTTGAAAGACCCAAAAGTCTACTTGCATATGCTTTAGTGTTTTAGTCATATATTGAGCTAAAGAACTCAAATTTCTGTGATTCTTAAACCATTAGAAAGCTAAGAGACAGAACTAAAACTTTGATGAAGATCACTTTACTCAATTCTACTTTGAAAATAGAGAAAATCACTTTAGAAAGTGGTTGGACGTTCTATGCCGGGAATGGAAATTGTAAAGACTGACAAGTGATTTTTTTGAGCCTCTCATTATGGTTTTAAGCCCAATTAAACCCTAGGTCAACTTAAGGGAAATTTAGGTTAAGTCCATTAGTATAAATAGGATATTTTGAAGAAAATTAAAAAACAACCTTTGGAGATTCAAGAAGTTAAAAGTTGTGGCTGAAACATTGGAGATCAAGGCGGCAACTATTATTTTGTTTTCTTCCTTGGCTTTACTTTTCTTGTTACTCTCAATGGTTGAATTTTATACAATGTTATTTGTTTTTAAAATTATGACTAGCTAATTTTCTTTTTTTAGGATTGCAATTGAACTCACATGTAATCTGAATCTTTAATCTTTTTCTTGCTTATTTTTAATGAGATTTGAATTGTTTATTCCAATTTGTTCTTAATGCTTTTAATTGCTTGGCCACCAATTAAATTGATTTAGGAACCTAAACAAACTTGGGAAAGAGAGTTTAGAGTAGACTAAATTGGGATAGCATATGATCAAATTAATTAATTTACATATAGGATAGAGATATACCTATAAGCCATATGCAGCTAGATTAGAGCCTGAACTTAATGGGTCTATTTTAATTTCAATTCACATAGGGATACAATGTTTTGGTTAAAATAGATATTTTTATAGGATGAGTCGGAAGACTTTTATAAATAATTTAGGACTCTAAGTTAGCAATTCAACCCATTGAAATAAGTTAAGGAAGAGAGGTAAGATTTAGATGAAGTGTGAGGAATATTGTAATCATAGGCTTGTTTAATTTGATCTTTTCTCAAGTTATTATTATTTTAATTTTTCTTGTGAGTTTAAATTTTAGTTAATTAGTTTCAGTTAATTAATTAATTTTGATTATTTGGATAAGATTAAATTGTTCTAATTTTAGTACTTAGTAAAATTTTAGATCAATTCCCTGTGGGATCGATACTCTGCTTGCTAATATATTGTCTATTCGATATGTATACTTGTACAGTGGAATTTTAATTGATAGTAGAGTAGAAGGGTTAAGGGTTTTTAGTGAAGAAGGGGAAGAAAGGGTTTAGGGAAAACGGATAATTGTGTCTTCCCTGTTGGATTTAAAATTATAGTTTAGGGTGGATAATTGTTTTCTGCCTTATGTAAGATGGTTAATACCTATGTTAACCATATTAACACCAATTTAAGCAGAAAATTAACTATGATTAGATTGACTGATCTAAAGAAACTAATTTAAATTAATTAAATAAAATCTACTAATTTCTATGCATTAGTTAAAGAACTAAGGGAAATTATTATCAAAATTAAGTCGAAAGAATTCTATATTGGAGAGTTATTAATACCCTATCAACAAGGGATTGCAAAGACTACACCCCATTTATGCAATCCCCTAATAATGACTCAAAACTAGTCAAAAATTGGATTTAGCCACGCAATGCCCATTGACTAGGCATGCAATGCCTTATAAAAATGTCACACAATACCTTATCAACTAGTCATACATTCCATTAGTCATGCTATTAGCATATGCATACTTATGAACTCTAGAATATAAATTGTGTAATCTTTCTACAAAAGATATGATTAAAAATAAACAAAGTTACCATGCATTTCTACAATTGTAAAGCCAATAGCTTCATTACATTGCATTTCGTTAAAGCTAATAGCTTCATTACATTGCATTTTGACAATTGTTGTACTATTTTAATGTTTATCTTGACAACCTGTTACGTATATTTTAGTTGTTACTATTTTGATGAATGGCTAGGTACATAGGGTATCTTGAAGCCCAAAACACTATAGATATATGTTACATTCGATTGCCAATGGCTTTTGAACAATTTCTTTAAAGTAACTTTGTTTATTATTGCCAATATTATAAAGCTATTGGCAATAATAAACAAAGTTACTTTAAACAAACTGTTCAAAAGCCATGGGCAACCCAATGTAACATATATCTATAGTGTTTTAGGGTTCAAGATACCCTATGTACCTAGCCATTAACCAAAACAATAATAATAGAAATACATGTAGCAAATCATTGAGATAAACATTTAAGGGATGTACAAAATCCAACAAAAAAAAATATTTTACCTTAAACCCGAGAATATGAAGAAAATGCAACAATAGTTCAATGTACCCGAAACATCAATAAGTGAGTCAAAGATACATGGATTTCTAAATAAAACCAAAATCTGATGCACAGGTAGCCATTGAATCGAGTAGTCCAAAAACTAAGTAGAACAAACATATGCAGTGAGAACTTTGATGGTGGTGGAAATTGAGAGCGAAATTGATCCTTCAAGTCTTTTTGGCACTACAACATCTCACGATTCTGCACCTCTAACAATTCCATATGGGCAGTCAACCTAAAGTCTATTATTTCCATAAATGAGAGGAGTCTAGTGAAAGCTTGCTCAACATCGAATGTGGTGGAAATAAGTGCACTAGATTGAGTAGTGGATGGGCCCGTAGGATATGCACTCGATTCACCCTCATTCCCCTCTTCATCAAATTTGGGGTTATCGACTACCTCCTTCCTAACCCATTTGTTATTTCAAAACTTAAAACCTAGCTTTTCAATACTATGTTCATCGATAGGATTGAACAAAGCATGATTTTTAGGCGGATCACAGCAGGTGTCAACTTTGTAGTAGTTTATGATGTCACTGATCAACATGCCGTAAAGTAGGCTTTTGATACCACCTTGAATGGTCTGGAGCATGTCATCCATGATGAATTTAGTAAGGTCGATACGACGGTTTAATTTGATGCTATATAAGAACCAAAGGTTCTTTATGGTGACAATTAAATAGTTGGAGCCATGAAAACGGATTGTGTGAGTGATGATGAGGTGCATCACTTGATCAAAGAAACATAACCTTGTGTAACTAACACTGCCTCTCTCATTTGATGGGAGGCAGATAAACACCGATCGAAGGTTCCCATTATCAAAGACATAACAAATATCTTCTTGGAAAGAAGTAAGGTGAAAGACTCGTTCTATTAGGTTATGAGTAACAAGGATCCGTTGTCCCATGATGTGGGTGACAAACGTATCGTCATGGTTCACTGGCTGACCTGTTTCAGACTCAGCATATTTTGTGTTGCATTGAAGTAAAAAATTCAGACCAAATTCTCATAGTATTTCCTATCCAATTGTAAATAATGTGCCTACCCTAAAATTTCAAAGTTCGTAAGGTATGGGAAATCGATAGAATTTAAATAATCAAAGTCAATTATACATCTAGGCATTACTTTGCGTTAGGCAAAATTTGCCTTGAATTTCTCAATGTGCGATGGATGAGTGAAATTTTACAAAAAGAACTCACAATCGAGGCTGAGGATGTTTTCGCACGATCTGAGTTGCCTAAACCACAGTTGTCAATCACCTTTGTGCATTTATTTCTATGACTCATTTTTCGAAATTAGTAAATTTTGAGGCTTTAGATGTTTTGAGGCAAAATGATTCGATAGAGATGTTAGAGAGGATGATGTAAATGATTTAATCCACAGAATTGGAAAATGAGTTTGGTTAATTTGTGAAGTTGTGGGTTAAAGTTGAAAGGGAAACCTTTTAAACAGTATAGGGTCGAACAAATTTATAAGTAACTTCAGAGGTTTTGAAGGTAAGAGGGTTTTGGAGGCAATTTATATAGGATAATTTTGTCAATTTACAAATGATGGTGTCCATAGAATCTTCCTAAACACTACAATGTAATCCTCTTAGTAATCATCACTTCCCTTGGTTATACCAAACGTTGCAAAGTGATATTCCCAGCAATCATATTCCTTGCAATATGCCAAACGTAGCCAAATTTATAAAAATCAGTGTTGTTTTCTCTCCTGCTATCCTTAATACCCTAAGCGCTAACCCAGAATTCAATGAAAATCTCCTAAACCTATCTCTAGTTGTAAGTTCAACCACTAAAGCTCAATCGACCTGTACTGTCTTATGCAATGGCCGCATCTTCAAGCAGACCCAATATCGGTGACTATGGTGACTGAATTATTGGTGATGATGAATACTCAACTCTACGATCAAAGAAGAAATAGAAACTAACTCTTGAACTACTTACCGCATTAATTGGTTTTTCAATTGAACCAGGTAATGCTTTGTCCTTGTCGTCACGGTTTAGGGACAACGCACATGCTGCTAGGTATAAGGTAAAAAAGAATGCCATCATATCATGAGGGAAAGTGGTAGATTGGGAAAACATTAAGGAAAACTACACCTTGAGGGTGCGTTAACTACGTTTTTTGTCATGGGTAAACTTAAAGGTCTAAGTACCTTTCCATATATTGATTATAGCTCGACTCTTGTTAGGGAATTTTACTCCAGCATACGTCAGAGTGAAAATGAATTTGAAAATCGTATTGATTTTAACCTATATGTTTTGAACGTGTTTTTGGGAGGAATAGAGTTTATAGTGACAGCCTATGATATTGGGAAGCTCTTGAAAACGGAGTACACACAGGGACAATGGAGATTTGCCCCATTTTATAACCCGTCCCCTATGTGGGCCCACATGATAGGCAAAAAAAAAAAAACCATATATGACAAATTCATGTTCTGCTCATCATTTGAATTCTGCACCCTAGAGGCTAATACATAATTTTCTAACGTCTATATTATAGGGAAAGATTAGTCATTTAAGACGTGTTAGTGTTGAAGATCTATGGATGATGGAATCAATTGGAATCCAATTTGGCCTAAATATTGCAGAATATATGATCATCAGAATAAGAAGAATTGCCATACGGGAAGAGACGACCCTTCCATATGGAAACATCATATCGGCTTTAGTTAAGAAGAAACATATATTGAGCAATGATATCTATCTAATTGGACCAGTCACAGGCCTCGTAATCTCTCTATTGGATGGCTCAAGAAAAAGGGATATGACTTGAGTATTGATGAGCCATTTAACTCTATCGAAGGCAGCCCGGTTCATCTTGCCCATGATACTCCATCTAGTGGTCCATCTAAAGTTAATCCCAATCTTGTTTCCAATGACGTGATGTATAATATGCTTGTAAGGACTGATAAGAAAATCAGTAACCAAATTGCTAGACTGAAGACATTAGAATTGAGGATACAGAATGCTAAGAATATTCTAATGCAAAGAATATATACAACTATTTGAGCAGTAAAAACGCAGCCGAAAGAAACAGTCTTCAAATGAGTTTCTTCGACATTAACCTCAGAGAAAAGGAAATCAGTTGTCATTGGTTTTGGCTAAGTCAAGCATAGTAGATGAAGATTCATATTTTGAGATGAGAGTTGTGGGTTAACTAGATTAGGGATACTGTAATTTGTTTACTAAAGAATTTGTGTTATATTGTTTCCTTTAAATTCGCTCAACATGGGCTTTAACTTTCATGTGTTTAGGGTAACTTCTGGTCGAGGGTTTAGGGTATTCAACTCGATATTTTGTTATGATGGTACTTGGGGTTGGGTTATGGTTTGATATTGTCTATCATAATTGGCTTAACCTTTTTAGAAAACATGAGACACAACAAGTGAGTCACACAAATCAAGATCAACTAGTTACGCGATCCCATATCAACTAGTCATGTGACTCAATACAACTAGTAACGCGATTCCATAATAACCAGTCCCGTAACTCCATATTTTCTACTCATGCGATTTTATAATAAATACTCATGTGATTCCATAATAACTAGAAATGCCACTCCATATATATTACTCACACGACTCAATATAAACTAGTCATGCAATTCCACAATAAGTAGTCATGCGATTCCATAATAACAAGTAACACTACTCCATATTTACTACTCACGAAAGTCAATATCAATTTCTAATGTGATTCTAAATCTCAACGATTAACGTAATTCCAAATCAGTTAGTCACGCGATTCCATATTAACTAGTCATGCGATTCCACAATCAGTAGTCATGCGATTCCATAATAACAAGTAACGCCACTTTATATTTACTACTCATTTGAGTCAATATTAATTACTTACACGATTCTAAATCTTAACGGTTCATGCGATATCAAATTGATAGTCATGCGATTCTATATTATCTAGTAAAATGATTCAAATTTTAGTAGTTACGTGATTCCATATCAAATACTCACCCAAGTTAATATCAACTGGTGACGCGATTCCATCTCTACCATTCACGCAATTCAATATCAACTGGTTACAACCCTATGTCACGCAATGCAATTCAGCATGTCATATAGGCTATAAAGTAAGGGGGTTGGCATATGCATAAGTCATGAACGTTGGCATGTAAATTGCGTAAAATACTAACAGAATTTACGATATGAATAAGAAAAAAACAATGTTCTTTTTATTAGATCCATATACTTTTCACATCAATGACTACCGAACTATTCTTATTGACATTTTTCTTTTTTTTTAAATGATACAAAAAAGAAAAATATGTAAAAGATACAACAAAGAATAATATGGACATGATACAGAACAATGTTATTTACAAATTAAAAAAGAATAAATAAATTAAAAAAATTTAACAACTAATGCTATTTGCAAAAATCTCAAGGGCAAACTTTTTTCGAATGCCGTCTATGGCGTTTGCCTTCAACATATGATCTTCCAAACTGATCAACCACTACAACGAGGTGAGAAACCAATCCGCGTAACTATGCGAATCTTCCTATATCAGGGTCTTTACATTTAAGTTATACCTCATTCGTGTCAAAGGTCACTTTTGATGATGCGAGTTAACAAAGTACCCCGCCTAATGGCATAAATGGGACTCCCATCCCTTGGATACTGAAGCAAATGGTCTGGCATTACTGCCTGACTCACCTTGAATGTCTTATTGCTTGGGGGAGGATTCATTTCTTTGTTGAGAGCCAACAAAATAAGCTGCCAATTACATTACGCACAATAGTTAGATGCAATTAACTAATACACACCCCATACATTTGAATAATTACAACTCATTAAAATATAATCTACTTACCTAGAAGGTGGTGTCAAAGATGCATATTCTCTACTTGTAGTGTTGTGGATGGTACTCACGCGCTTGCTTACACAACATGCTGATGGCTGCATCAATGTGTTGGTTGCCCAACAACTCAGTCGGCATCTCCAATCGTAGAAAAAAATTAGGGCCCTCTTGTCTTTCAATGCCCATAATGTTAACCTTGCATATTTATAATACCCATATCAAAAAGTCTATGGAATAAAAACCTTAGAACTATTATCCCTAATATCATGTACTGTTATCATTTTACCTGACTTGATTGTTTTTCATGAAGGACTCATATATGTCTTTCAAATTATCTTTTGCTTTGCGTTGGACTAATAACAAGTTAACGTATGAGCTTTGAAGGTATTTACTGGCTAAGCTCACACGTGCATTTTTGGCCTGAGGTTGAGGTGGAAATTCAAAAGAAGGTGTGATCTCATTATGCGATGAGGGGGGAGGGAGGGGCTTTTGGTGGAGTTGGGACAAGAATAGGATATAGGAAAGTTATAGCTCAACTACTCACAAGATGAGGTGCCTCATCAACCTCAAATAGAGGTGGAGCCTTAAAAGAAGGTGTGCACTGAGAATGCTGAGCTGTCTCTAATGGAAATGGGATAAGCACAAGATGATGTTCAATGGGGCCAGTGGAAGGTGAGCTTTATGCTCATGCAGTTGACCGATTTATGCCACTTGCATCATCAAGATCAACTCCAATACCACTACCTTCTTTGTCGTGCGCACCATCCTCTTCACCTATCGATTGACCTTAAATAGTTGAAAAAATCAATCACATTAGAACACTGTATACATCGTACATGTTATAACTCACGCAATGAAAAATATAAAAGTTCATACCTCAAAATGATCGACCAACCGATGGAAAATCCGATCCTCTAACCTTGTACTGATTACTTGATATGCTAATGCAGTGATTGCATCTACATCTGCATCGATCGCTAGATCTCCAACTGCATTGCCCTCTAGATCTCCAACTGCATTGCATGCATATGCATCTGCATATCCATCTGCAATGACTGTAGGTCTTTCTTCCACTATGTCCACATCTGTTACAGCTCTCGCTTAATGCTCATAATCATTTGAGGATTTAGTAGTGGGTTATGTGCCTGACCATGAAAGGCAATAGTAGAAGCAAGAGGAAGAGTAGCATGAGAAGTCACGAAAATTACAACAGGAGTAGTAGCATGAGGAGTAGTAAGAAAAGTAGCATGAAGAGTTGCAAGATGATAATTAGGCACCTCAGTAGCATTCACGGCCTCAGCAGTAGCATACTGGGAATAAACCTCCTCGTCCATGCTACGTCTCCGCTTAACGCCTCATACTATCGTACTTTTCCCTTTGTGGTCCATTATCTTCCTCTTTTGTTGGGGATTGAATTCTAATTGACCTTTCAACTTCTATAATGACACGTATCGCTGCCCCTCGGAGATATTGACCTCAATGTCGACCCAATATGCGATCAACATCTCTTTTGCAGTTGGCTTCAACATCCTCACTATGCACAACTGCACCAAAACATATATTGTCATTAGGTATAACCCTTACTACCCTATGACAATAAAAATAAAATTTTATAAAATAAAAAAAATATAGTTTCTTTACTTATCTTCATTTCTCTCTCCAAACTTGCAATATTTGGCGTGGAATCCTACAGGCCTCTTGTTATAATGCCATTTGAGCATTCGTGGCCAAACCTGTCTAGACTGTCGTTGCCTTCCAAACAGACTTCAGATTACAAGAATTGCTTTTAACTCCCAAAACTACACATCAATTGTGAATAATTTTTCACTCACCTTATAAAATCTTATGTGAAAAGAATTCATCTCATAAAATCTTATGTGACAAGAATAATGATAAACATTAGGGTGTGGCACACTACCTAAAATGCTTAAATAAATTCGTAGAGGTGGTAGTGTTTCTTTTCTACTACTCCCACAGTAGAAGGTTCGAAGCCTTTCATCAAATAATCGACTGTCAGACTCCAAACGTACGTTCCTCATGGGAATGCGTTCCATTCACCGATGTTCTCGATCAACGACAACAACCATGGAATCACTGATTGTTTATAGTTTTGACCGAATAAAACGTCACTCGTGATCAAGACGAGGGCCATCTTGGTTGTATCTCCCTCATGATGAAATTGTTATCCCTTGAATGTATCTAAAACTTTTTGAATTTTCACCTCGTTCCCCTGTCTTCAATATCGTAAGTGAATTCCTTCAGGGACGGCCTTGTAAAAAATGACAATAAGGGTTGATAGGGCACCAAACTTAAGTCTGATCTTGAGGCAGAACTCCCTCTTCGAAAATCGAGCCTTCGTTTTGCCTATAGCGAACCATAGCTCACCCTCGATGGTGTCAAGTTCATATATTCTGCGCAGCATTGGGTTATGCATGAGACAGGCGTTGAATAAACTTTTCTCAGATTCAACGTTGTTGGTCCTAAATACGAGTGCTAAAGAGGGGGTGAATAGCACTATTTTGGCTCTTTTAGCAAGATTGACAACTAATCTTAAAATAAGAAAAGTAAAACGAGGAAGACAATAAACAAAGGATTTATAGTGGTTCGGTCTAAGACCTACATCCATTACCTTGATTATCCAACCAAGGATTTTTAAATCAATCACTAAAAATAGTGGAATTCACAAGCTTCCAACAAGCTTTTACGATGGCTTTTACAAGGCTTAGCCATAACCTTTACACTAGTTTTTCACAGACTCAACTAAAAGCCCAAAGTGGTTTTTCAAAGCTCAACCACAACTTTTCACAATGGTTTTTCAAGGGCTCAACCAAAACCCAACACCCAACTTTTCAAGGCTAAGTTGGAACCTTTACTTTCTCAAGCAACCTAGCTTGAAACAACCATTTAGAGTGAATCCCTCACTCTAAGAATAGAAAGATGAGTAGAAAAGAAAGTACCTATGATCACAAATTGATCTAAGTGGTACACGGTTCAGTGTTGAATAGAAATAAACAAGATAGACGTTTGAGTGCAGCGAAAAGTACAAAGAATTTCTAAGTTTTATGCTATTTATTGGCCTGAATATGATGAAATCTCTCAATAATCTTTCAAAAGTTGGTTCCTAGCCATTTGAAGTTCCTTTTATACTTGGAGAAGCATCTTTGATGGCTGTTGGACCATTTTTGACCTTTAGAAACAGTTTGGGATAGGTTTTAGCCGTTAATCTGTCTTGTAGTGGCCTGGTGTACGTTGCAGACAGAGAGCTCTTAGTCGACTAACATTTTTCCCTTGGTCAACTAAGTTGGTTCTATCTCGGTCGCAGATTTTGGCAGAGAGCACTTAGTCGACAAACTTATTTTCTTGGTCGACTAAGTTGGTTCTGTTTCTCAATATGCTTCAGCCCGCCACTTCTCCAATTTGAACTTTGGCCAATCAATGTTCTTCATTATTCAGCCAAAGAGCTTCTTTTATGTTGGTCAATCTTATTCCTTATCCATATCAACCTCTTATGTGCATATTTGAAGCATTGAGTTATTGTTCTTTACAAACATTTGCACTGCACACTTGGATAGAAATATTAGACACACAAGGATGAGAATGTTTTATAATCATCAAAAACTAATGGAGCCAACAATTTCCCCCTTTTTGATGATGACAAAACATTCCTTGATTAACTAAATAGTGTTTTTTAATTATATTTCAGTTTTGTACATGGTAGGGAATGCTCCCCCTAAGTGTGTGCTCCCTTTTAATTTGGGCATATTGCTCATTTGTTTCAGTAGGTTTTTATCTATGTTATACTCGTAGTGACCTTGTACATTCTTGCCTTAAACAAAAGGTGTTCATATGTTTGGATTTAAAAGCAAATGGCAAGTTGACAGACTAATATCAGTTTTTCATTTTTGCAGATTTCTGTC
The DNA here is from genome assembly GCA_036013995.1 of Theobroma grandiflorum. Classification (NCBI taxonomy): domain Eukaryota; kingdom Viridiplantae; phylum Streptophyta; class Magnoliopsida; order Malvales; family Malvaceae; genus Theobroma; species Theobroma grandiflorum. The sequence continues at coordinate 17,735,539 of CP142126.1, forward strand.
ATCAACATGCAGGTTCAGATTTAATTCAATGCATCAATTTGTCAGTAAATACTTCATGAATTACCATCCATATGTTTTCAGAAATATATCTAGCTTGCAATATCGTATCAGAGATTGTTCAGCATATCAGTAACTCAGAAACAGCACATTAGTGCAGCATCAGATTTATCAGTAAAAATTGACAGCAGCATTCCACAATATCATAAGCAGCAGAGTATAACAACATTTTCAAAGATCAAAATCCATAAATAAATGTCAACATGCATATTTCACACAGCCATAAAACCAACAAGAGTTAGAATTCAGTGTTTGAATGCCATTTTGGCACAAATAACCAACAAAAACAATAATCACAAATTTGTTTCGAAAATACCCATGAACTAGATTTTCTTGCTAGCTATCTTAGAAACCTAGTACCTCTACCCTCATAATTTTTTTTTATTTTTCTTGTGTTTTTCCCTAAAGTCTAGTACCTCTACCTTCAAGAGTTTTTATTTTTCTTGTTATTTTCCTACTCCCCCTTTTTGTCATCATTAGAGAGGGGTTGAGGTATCAGAAATCTGAAGTTTCAAAGGATGAAGGAGACATTGTCTACTCTCACTAAGGATTTAGAGGAATATGAGAAGGTGGTCGTAAAGGGGGTGGTTGAGAAGATGCTTCAAGAGCTTGTTAAGAACACTGAGAAGGGGTCTTTGTAACTTTCTAAGGAATGGTCTAATCAGAGATTTCTATTGATGCTTGAGGAAAGGTTACAAGTGGTGATTTGGCCTTCTCTGCCAACCTGGATGACTTCCTTGTTCTTGGAGGTATAGATTTTTTGGCCTTTTTTTCTTTTTTATGACAAGTGGCTTGGGCTTGGCTGTAGGAGCTGTTTCTTTTGTTTTTCCTTTACTTTTTTCCTGTGCTTCAGGTTCTGAGGGCATTGTTTGAGCAGCTTGAGCTGTAGCTGCTTCTTTCTCTGCTTGTTCTTCTCTCACCATTTGGTAAAAAAGGCCCATGACAGAAACTTCATCTGAGTGAGGAGGGGATGTTTGTTGTTCAGGCTATGGTTGAGCTTGAGGCTTAGGTGAACCAAGAGGTGAACCAATTTCCTCAGTTCCTTGATCAGATGTTTCTTTTGTTTGAGGTTCTGCTAAGAGGGATTTAAGAGGTTCTTCAAATCCTGGCTTAGGGTCTTGATTCCTAAGACTTACACTCTGGTAGGCAGAGCCTTCAACTTCAAATTCAAGGCTAGCATCATGAAATGTAAAACCTTATGGCTGTAGACCTGACCCTTCAACACCTTGTCCTTTTGGCGCCATGCTTGGAGTAGCAGTGGTATTAGCTGCTGCAAGTCCAGAGGGCATTCTTGATTTTTCCTTCAGGCTAGTTTCCATTTCATTCATCTTTTCCTCAATTTTTAAAAGCTTTGCTCCTTGCTCAGTTAGCTTGGCATCCATCCTCATGAGCAAGTTAAACATGATTTCATTTAAGAAATGATTGGGTCTTGTTTTAGGTGGTGCAGGTGCTGTTTCCGGCTAGGTTGGTATAGAAGTGATCTTGGATGTCTTGGTGAAGGTGTCCCTATTCACTTTGTACCCCATCTTAATCAAGCACCCTAGGTAGATGGGCTGGTCCCTACTTTTGACCATGTCTAGATCATATCTCTTAGCCCATACCATTTTCTTTTTGACCAGGGAAGTGATTGCATTCCCATATGGCAGATGAATCTTCTCCAGCTTGCAGGCTACTTTAATTTTCTTAATCATGAACCTCCCAAGGTTCAGAACAGCTCCAGTAAAGGCATGCTCCATCAGCAAAAGATCTTAGAGGCTAATGTAGCTCAGATTGCCACTTCTTCCATACAGGTTTGCAGCCACGAAATAGTGCAGGATCCTAAACTGTGGGCTTATTATTAGTCCTGCATTGCTCTTTGATGACAATTTTTCTTTCTTTCCAGTGATAATTTCCCATACAGAAGATGGATCATACTTATCCGATATCTCAAACTCTCATTTTTCACATTCTATCTCTAACAAGTTACTTAAATCAAAGGCAATAATCATGAATTCCTTTCCATTCAAGAACACATTCAGATTATTGTCTGAAAAATCCTTGGAATCATCAAGTTCTTTTTCATTTAAAGTAATACTAGCATAGAATTCCTTTACCAGACTAGCACTATATGCTTTATCCTTGAAAGAACTATAATCCTTTATTGTCATTTCATTGAAATAATCTGTTAAGCTAGTATGAAGTTCTGGGGTTTCATTAAAACTCTCCCAATCAATAAACTTTTTGCAGGTAATGGCAGCATTCTCAATCTTCCTAAATCTCTCTTCATGAATTTTATTTCTAAATTTGAGAAATGAGGAGGATGAAGTACCTTTTTGAGACATTTCTTTCTTGTCTTTCTTTTTCATTTTTTTTATTTCTTTTTCTTTTCTTTCGTTTTCTTCTTGTCAGAACTTTTGTCAGACTTCTTCATTTCAAAACCTGATACCCTTTTTTGCTTCTTTTGTGGATGCTCTGACTCGAGGCCCTCTTCTAGTGGCATCTTTTCCTTTTTCTTCTCAAGTAATTCTTTGAGCAGAGTTGACTTAGCCATTGTGAGTTTTAAAGATGAGTTTTCACTTAGGGTTTCAAGCGATGAGGGGAAAAGGATTTCTAATTGATTTCAAATGAGGGAATACAGAAGAGATTTCTTAGGTTTTGAAAGGATGATTTTCAGGAGATGAGGAATATGAGTTTTTGACAGTTTCTAATTCAAGAACTGTTTGCCTCTCCCTTAACAATTGCCTTGGTTTCCCAAAATTTCAAAATTTCCTTAAACATTTTCACTATTTATTTTCTCAGCTTTTCTTCTTCTTCTTATTACCCGATAGACATCATTTTTAAGTATTTTAATCTTTCCCCATTCAGCTGTTAGTTCTTTAGCCTTAATGAAATTGAAACCTCTTAGTTGACTAAGTTTCTTTCTTTAGTCAACTAAGTGCCTTCTGTTTTTCTCAACTTGGTCCAGACTTTACCCTATAATTCTTCCAAACAATTCATTCCTAAATTTCTTCTAATTTCATAGAATTTATCTTCACTAAGGGGTTTGGTAAATATGTCATCAAGTTGATGCAAAGTGCTAACAAATTCAATATTAATTTCACCTTTATTCACATAATCTCTAATGAAGTTGTGTCTAACCTTAATGTGTTTAGTTCTTGAGTATTGTACAGGATTTTTTGAAATGTTTATAGCACTGGTATTGTCACAATAGATTGGAGTGTTGTTCATTGACAATCCATAATCTTTTAATTGTTCTTTGATCCACAAAACTTGTGCATAACAACTACCTAAGGATACATACTCAGCTTCAGCAGTGGACAATGCTACTAAGTTTTGTTTCTTACTCGACCAGGACACAAGCATGCTACCTAGGAATTCACATGTTCCACCAGTACTTTTCCTATTAGTTTTGCTTTCTGCAAAATCTACATTTGAATATCCTACAAGACTGAATGATGATTCTTTTGAGTACCAAATTCCTAAGGTTTGAGTTCCTAAGAGATATCTAACTATTCTTTTAACAGCTGTTAGGTGTGTTTCTTTAGGTTGTGACTGAAATTTAGCATAAAAATACACACTAAACTGTATATCAGGTCTACTTGCTGTTAAGTAAAGAAAAGATCTAATCATACCTCTATAGAGTTTTTGGTCTATATCTTTACTTTTTTCATCAGCATCAAGTTTTGTAGATGGATTCATTGGTGTGCTGATAGGCTTTAGTTTCAGCATGTCAAACTTCTTGAGCATGTCTTGAACGTATCTATCTTGGCCGATAAAGATTTTTTCCTTGCATTGTTTGATTTTAAGGCCAAGAAAGTACTTCAATTCTCCCATCATGCTCATCTCGAATTCTCCCTGTATTTCATTAGCAAAGTTATTGCAAAAAGATTCATTAGTAGCACCAAATATAATGTCATCTACATATATTTGAACTATGATCAAATCATTTAAGCATCTTTTGATAAACAAAGTAGTATCTATGCTACCCCTAACATACTCTTTTTCTACAAGGAATTTTGAAAGCCTTTAATACCAATTTCTAGGAGTTTGTTTCAATCCATACAAGGCTTTGTGAAGTTTAAGAACATAATCTAGTTTTCTAAAATCCTCAAAACCAATAGGTTGTTCAACATGTACTTCCTCTTGAATAAGTCCATTAAAAAATGCACTCTTTACATCCATTTGATACAACTTGAAGTTCATATGACAAGCAAAGGCTACTAATAACCTTGTGGCTTCAATTTTAGCTACGGGGGTAAAGGTTTCATCATAGTCTATGCCTTCCTTTTGATTATATCCCTTTGCTACCAATCTTGCTTTATTTCTAACTCCATTTCCTTATTCATCAACTTTATTTCTAAATACCCATTTAGTTTCAACTTAGGATGATTTGAGGGTTTAGGCACCGGTGACCATACATTGTTTCTCTTGAACTGATCTAGTTCCTCTTGCATGGCTAAAATCCGGCTTTCTTCTTTTTTAGCTTCTTCAAAACTTTTGGGTTCAATTTGGGATATGAAAGCTGAGAATTCACATGTCTTTCTAGTTCCTTTTCTAGTCCTAACTCCTTGAGATATGTCACTTATGATTTGTTCTTGTGGGTGATCTTTTACATATCTCTAGCTTCTAAGTAAATCACTATGCTGGATTTCTTATCTTAGCAGATTTTCTAGAGGTGGAGCCACAATTTCTTCTCTAGATGAGCCTTCTCCATTGTTCTTGCTATCATTTAGGCTCATTTCAGCCATGTGTTTCTCTATGTTCTCTAAATCTTCATCATCATCATGGATTTCCTTTTTTAAAAGAATTGATTCATAAAAAACTATATGGACAGATTCTTCAACATTTAGTGTTCTCTTGTTGAAAACTCTGTAAGCCTTGGAGTTCATGGCATATCCTAAAAATATTGCTTCATCATTTTTGGCATTAAACTTCCCTAATGGCTGTTTTCCATTATTTAGAATAAAGCATTTACAGCCAAAGCTCCTAAGATGAGAGATGTTGAGTTTTCTTCTTTTGTACAGCTTATAAGGTGTCTTTGAGATAATTGCTTTAATTGAGATCCTATTAAGAATGTAAGGTGCTGTGTTTACAACTTCAGCCCAGAAATACTTAGGAAGATTATTTTCACAAAGCATAGTCATAGCCATCTCTTTTAAGGTTCGATTCTTTCTCTCCACAATTCCATTTTGCTAGGGTGTTCTTGGTGCAAAAAAGTTGTCTTCCAACCCTTTTTCATTGCAAAACTTCTCAAACTCATCATTTTCAAACTCTCCTCCATGGTCACTCCTAATGCTAACAATGACTGTACCTTTTTCATTCTCAACTCTCTTACAATACCCTATGAAAGTTGATAATGCATCATTCTTATGAGCAAAGAAATAAACCCAAGTATACATAGAGTAATCATCTCCTATCATTAAGCCATAAGATTTCCCACCTAGACTTGTGGTGCTAATTTGACCAAAAAGATCAATATGCAGCATTTCAAAAGGTATTGATGTTGATACAATATTCTTAGCTTTGAAAGAAGTTTTAATTTGCTTTCCTAATTGACAAGCTTCACACATTCTATCATTTTCAAACTTTACACTAGGTAATCCAACAACTAAGTTTTTCTTAATCAACTTTGACATGGTGTTCAAACTTACATGTGCTAGTCTTTTATGCCATAACTAGTTGTCATTTTTAACATTTGCTACTAAGCACATTTCACTATTCTTTTCTAAATCTTCAAGAAAGATAGCATACATGTTTTTCAACCTTTTTCTTATGAAGGTAATTTTTCTAGTGCCTATATCTATTACTTCACATTTTTTAGAATCAAAACAAACTTTAAATCCTTTATCACATAGCTGACTGATGCTTAACAGATTATGCTTCAAGCCTTTAACAAGCAACACATGATTGATTTGTGTACAAGGGTTCTTACCAAACGTACCTATACCATGGATTCTACCTTTTGAATCATCTCCAAAGGATATGGTGCCTCCCTTTTTCTTGTCTAGCTGAGCAAACAACATTTCATCCCCTATCATGTGTCGAGAGTAGCCACTATCTATGTACCATGACTGTTCTTCTTGTGTTGAGCTTTTGAGCATGTTTCCTTCAAGTGCAGCTCAACCTACAAAACAATGGTTCAGTTCTTCTTGAGAGATACCCATACTTTAATGGGTCCTTGAGTGTTAGTGGCAATATATGAACCTTTTGGCACCCAAATTTTTTTGATTTTCTGCATGTTTTTATTTCTAACACAATCATAGGATAAATGGCCATATTTTCCACAATAATAGCATCTAGATGATGTATTCTGATTATTCTTCTTAACATAAGAGTTTTTCTTTAAAGTATCATTTTTCAAACACTTAAGAGCTGCATTTTCATCAAGAGATTTTTGTAAAGCAACAGATTTATTTCCAACTCTACTTTCATTATTTCAAAATTTGTTTTTGAATGTTCTAACTTAACTTGCAGAAAATTTCTTTGCTCAAAAATAGAGTTGAAATCTTGTTTTATTTTTTCCAAATCTTTTTCAAGGAATGCAACTTTTTTCTTCAAGGTTTTGTACTTTGAAAACAGACTCTCAAATTCATCGCACAAGCTATCATACTCATCTTGTAAGTCATTCATCGAGATTTCACAAGGTGATGAGCATACCTCTGTTTCATCATCTTGAGCCATTAAACAAATGTTTGCTCTTTCTTCTGAGCTTTTTTCATCAACTTCAGTGCTCAAGTCACTATCTAACCAGGCTGCAGCAACCATTACCTTTTTCGATTTTTTGTTTTTGTTTGAAATTTTTTTTTAGCAATGGACATTCAGACTTGAAGTGGCTTGGTTTCTTGCACTCATAGCAGCTCAGTTCCTCTTTTTTATTTGAATCATTTTTGTTTCTTTTCCATGAAAAACTTGAATCGTTTCTGAAGCATTTTCTTGCTAATCTTTTGTTTCTTTTACCCATCAGTTTTCTAAATTTTCTTGTAACAAGTGCCAACTCATCATCATCATCATATGAAAGCTCTTTCAGTTCTTCTTCAAGGATGCTTGCTTTAAGTGCTATATTTTTCTTTTTTTCTTTTGCTTCTCTCTTATCTTCTTCTTCTTCTTTTTTGAGCTCTAGCTCATGTGTAAGGAGAGGCTCGCATATTTCATCAAGTGTGATGATATTTAAATCTTTGGCTTCTATAATGGCAGTCACCTTTGGCTTCCATAATTTAGGTAGGCTTTTAAGAAGTCTTTTTACTAGTTCATGCTCGGGGATAGGCTTTCCTAGTTGGCTGAGTTTGTTTGTAATGTTTGTGAACCTATCAAACATGCTAGTGATGTCTTCACCAGGCTTCATTTTGAACATCTCATAATTGTGGGTCAAGAGGGCTATCTTGGATTCCTTAACTTGAGAAGTCCTTTCTTGAATTATTCTAAGTTTGTCCCACACTTGTTTAGCTCTTGTACAACTTGAGACTTTGTTAAACTCAGTAGGAGTTAAGGCACAATGCAAGGTGTTGATTGCTTTAAAGTTGGTTTGAACTTTCTTAGTTTCAGCCTCGGTCCATTCAGACCTTGGCTTAGGCATCAACTCATTTATGACTACATTTACAGTTTATGGAATAAAGGGACCATCGGTGATGACATCCCACATTTCATAATCTATAACTCTAATGTATATAGACATTCTAGTGCTCTAATAAGGGTAATTAGAGCCATCAAATAGAGGTGGTCTGTTTGTAGATTATCCCTCAGCTACAACTAATTTTTGAAGAGCCATAGGATCCTCCCTAAGGGTGTTAGACCTTTAAGAATAGGGCACTAGCTCTGATACCAATTGTTGGTCCCAAATATGAGTACTAGAGGAGGGGTGAATAATATTAATTTGGCTTATTTAGCAAGATTGAGAACTAATCTTAAAACAAGAAAAGTAAAACGAGGAAGACAATAGACAAAGGATTTATAGTGGTTCGGTCCAAGACCTACATCCACTACCTTGATTATCCAACTAAGTATTTTTAAACCAATCACTAAAAACAGTGAAATTCACAAGCTTCCACCAAGCTTTTACAATGGCTTTTACAAGGTTTAGCCACAACCTTTACACTAGTTTTTCACGAGCTCAACTAAAACCCCAAAGTGGTTTTCCAAGGCTCAACCATAACCTTTCACAATGGTTTTTCAAGGGCTCAACCAAAACCCAACACCCAACTTTCCAAGGCTAAGTTGAAACCTTTATTTTTTCAAGCAACCTAGCTTGAAACAACAACTTAGAGTGAATCCCTCACTCTAAGAATACAAAAATGAGTAAAAAAGAAAGTTCCTATGATCACAAATTGATCTAAGTGGTACACGATTCAGTGCTGAATAGAAATACACAAGATAGACGTTTGAGTGCAGTGAAAAGTACAAAGAATTTTTAAGTTTTCTGTTTTTTCTTGGCTTGAATATGATGAAATCTCTCAATAATCTTCCAAAAGTTGGTTTCTAGCCATTTGAAGTTCCTTTTATACTTAGAAAGCATGTCTGATGGCTGTTGGACCGTTTTTAACTGTTAAAAATAGTTTAGGGTAGGTTCTAGCCGTTAATCTGTGTTGTTGTGGCCTGGTGCACGTTGCTAACAGAGAGCTCTTAGTCGACTAACATTTTTCCCTTGGTCGACTAAGTTGGTTTTGTCTCGATCGTAGATTTTGGCAGAGAGCACTTAGTCGACTAACTCATTTTCTTGGTCGACTAAGTCGGTTCTGTTTCTTAATATGCTTCAGCCCGCCACTTCTCCAATTTGAACTTTGGCCAATCAATGTTCTTCATTATTCAACCAGAGAGCTTCTTTTATGTTGGTCAATTTTATTCCTTGTCCATATCAACCTCTTATGTGCATATTTGAAGGATTGACTTATTGTTCTTTACAAACATTTACCTTGCACACTTGGATAGAAATATTAGACATACAAGGATGGGAATGTTTTATAATCATCAAAAACTAATGGAGCCAACAAACATCCATCATATACCTAAAGCATGTTCTCTTTAACCTTTCCAAACTCAATTACTTTGGACATCATCTCACGTATCATATAGAGCTGCGACCACTTACAGTGGATGTTAATGCCCATGTTGAACCCCTACCGGTGCCTCGGCACATAAAGCAAAGATTCCACATTATCTTGCTCTATTCCTGTGCTGGCCATCTGCAACATAAAACAGATAACTTTTCCATTTTAGTCATGTTAATACCATCGTTGTAGATTAAAAAAAATACAAAAGAAATTTCTCAAAAATAGCCCTTCTCAAAAGCTCACTCAAAAAATAACCCTTTCAATAATGTTAACTATTTTTAGACAGCCCTGGACCAGAATAATTAATGCAAGTGTCGAGCATGGATTATTAAGTAAATCAACATAAACATATTATAGCATTACAGTTGATCCAAAATAATACAAAATGGACTTAATGTTTGTCATGTAATGCCATACAGATAACTTTCATGCAACTATGACACTCATGCAATTTCATGCAAAAACAGTCATGCAATGCCCTTTCAATTAGTCACGCAGTTACTAACATTAAATCACGCAATGATTTATAAACAAGTAACGCAATGCTAAAAACCTATCAACTAGTCATGCAGTGTTAAACCATAATGCAATTACGCACACCCTAACACCATGCTAATATCCACTCATGTTGTCACGTAATGACCTATCAATATGTCATGCAATCACATATCAAACACTCACACAAAGTTAAACCCTAATGCATTCACGCACACCTTAAGTGACCCCATGCCAAAATCTAGTCACGCACAACACGTAAGCAAGCCCTCGGTCACCCTCAACCCAATTCCTATCAAAAGGTCATAACGTATACATATCAACCAGTCACGCATGCCCGGTCACCTTTCGACCCCAACAACACCAACAATACCACATTCACCTCGCTATTCAACAATTTCAAACGACAATAATATCAATATGAACAAGCAATATGTATAGGTTTATGTTCAAAAACTTAAACCCTAAACATGAAGAATAACCATTTCTCCACACGGTTCAAAATAAAATAAAAAATATTATACCTTTCTCCTAGTAATGTGAACTTCCTTTCACTGCTCAATATGTGAACTACCTTCATGCGAATAACAACCACTCCAAAATGGTCCTACCACTGCAAAAATGCTCAAAAGTTGAACTGGCGATGAATGCTTTCGACAAAATTGCTTCTAAGGAGATGTACGGTTTGTCGATGAAAACTGACGAGTTATGGACCATATAAACATACTTAACCCGTTAATAGGTTTCGAGTTGAGGCACAGAGCCAAACGAATGGGTTGGTTTCATTAAAGACAATTTTATCCAAATGTTATTTTTTTTGGCTAAAATTAGTTAAAATTATGGAGAAGCCCATTCTCAGAAAAGCCTTATGCATGGAACCCATTTAAAAAAAGTACTTTAGATATCTAGATAAATCTCATTTACAGTTGATTTTAGGGATGGTAATTAGTATCTTGTTATAAGGTATCCGTAGGTACTCGATCCAATTATATAGGGTTAGGGTATCCTATAATCAGGTTCAAGTAGGGTTTGATTAGTAATTTTGCTATCCATATCAGGTTCGGATATCACCTCTTGGATACCCGATACCAGAACCCAATTATGTTTTTTTTTTAATTTCATGTAATTAAAGATAAAATAATAGCATTAATTAAATTAATTCATAAAACAATGATTATTAATTATGTCAAGCCCAGCCCAAAAAATACTTGTCAAGTCATATATGTGACTGATAAAGTGATTGTATATTTGAATAGCCCGAAAAAGTATTCAAAACTCGATATTGTACCTAGAAATACAATTGAGATTATTTAAACCTCGAACAAGTTCAAATAAGGATTTTAAGAGTGAAATTGAGGATTTTACAATCCATGGATGACTCAAAATAGTGATTTGGAGTTCGAGGTCCAATTTGCAGTCAATCAAAAATATTGACCGATTGAGGGCAAAATGGTCATTTTGCCACCCAAAATTTAAATTTGGTTATTTGATGAGAACTTTGATCAAAATTAATCATTTGAAGTATAATATGATCAATTGAAGTATAATATGAGATTTAGTAGTGAAAATTTTAATTCTTAGTATTTTTGGAGCACAAGGGCAAAATAATAATTTTGCCATTAAAGGACAAAACGAGAATTTTTAAAATAATATTTTAGTCTCATTTGATTAAGATTGATCAATTGAAGTGTTATTTGAGGTTGAAAAGTGGAAAAAATATAATTTCTGGTACTTTTTGGAGTATATGGGTAAAATCGTAATTTTATCACCCTAGGGGTAAATCGGTAATATTTTGCCCCTCGACATTTGTCAAGACCAAGAGATTTTATTCCTCATGCAATTGGATAAATATTAGAATAATTGTGGTGGAGAAATAAAGAGAAAAAGTCAAATATTTAGAAAAATGGACTAATAAGGTTGTGACATGTGGCAAGTTATATTACTATATTATTAAAGCATAAAAAAATCAGCCCATAAAACCCATTTCCTCTCACCATATTCGGCCAAAGCAACCAGCAACAAGAAGAAAGGAAGAACAAAGGAAGAAACCAAAAACCTAGGAGGAAAATCAAAGGAAAAGTGAGAGAAATCAAAGAATCAAGCTAGGTAAGTTGAAATTTCTTTAATTTTCCTTGAAACCTAGCTTACCCATGCATTATTTCTTTATTTTCATAGATGAATGACATGTTTTCATGAGGAATTAAGGTCTGATCGAATGGGTATGGAAGAGATTTGATGATGGAAATGGCTTGATTTTGAACTATGTTGATGTTTAGAGGTAGTTAATCATGTTTAGGAAGCAAAACAATAAGAAAAATTTCATTTCCTCCACAATCTTTCATAGGCCTAATTTCATAGTGAGTGTGTTGAGAATGAAATGATTTCATTTCAAGTGAAATGGGTTAAGCAAGGATGAATTATGGTGAGAGAATTAAGAATGTTAGTGTTTAAATCGGTTAATGATAAATGGTGTGAAAATCGGCAAGAACACAATATGTTCTTCATTTAACCCATTTAGGCTGAATTTTCTATGGGGAGAATTGATGCTAAAATTGATGATATTTCATGCTATTTTGGTGATAATTGATGTTTGGTGAGGTTAGAAATTAAATGGGAATTTTTGGTGCAAAGATACAAATTTTACCTAATAGGGGTAAAAATGTAATTTGTGGTCTAGGACTGATACACTGATCCACATTTACAGTAATTGAGTATTGTGGATATAATTGGACTATTAGAAATTGAAATGGGTCAAATCGGAGTTAAATTGAGGATTTTAGCAATTTAGACAATGTGTAGATGAGTCGATCGGACACCGTGATTAAATGATTGTCTGAACCGTTTTATCTCATTTCCATGCATCACGTAGAGCCTGAAATCATTTATTGTGGTTTGACATAAATAATTGAAAATGTGTCAAAAATTATGTATAGGTGGTGAGCCATTGGATACGGGTAAAGGATTGTACCCGTGGACTGGAAATAGGAGTATTTCTACTCCTAATACTATGAGTAAACTTATTATCGTCTTAATTATCTAGAGTAGTTTTTATGCAATTGTGTGATTTATAGAAAATGGGTTTAAATAGTAAATTGCTATATTTTAAGAAAAATTATGATTTTATAAAATAATTTTATAAATTTTCTGGAAAAAATTGAATAATGGTTTCAAAAATAGAGTAATGGGAGACTGCTTACTTGTATAGCAAATTACTGTTTGAATTGTAAGGCTTATGATAAATTGTGAGCATGACTGGCTATTTTTATGAATTGATAAATACATGAACTGCTTTGATTTGCCTTGATTGGCAAAATAAGGATTGTGGGCTATGTTATGCTATGATAATTTTTATTTAATTGGTGGGATAATTATGGTCGCTGCAGTGGCAGGTTCCGTGGACCAGCCTATAAGAGGGGCACGAAAACCCAATTATTGTGCTTAACTCTGTAGAGAGGCGCGTAAGGTATTTCTTGAAGTAGGATTTGAGTTCACTTCACGCATAACCACCTCGTGGTAGTGAACTCAGCCAACGCCAAGGAACGGCTGAATTGTGAGAAATATGAAATTTTTACAACCTTGGCGGACTCGAACGAATGCCTTCATACAAGGTATCCCCGAGTACAAGTTTTGGCATAAGGCAAGTTTTAAAGATTGTGCATAAGCCAAGTGAATTATTTGAGTAAACTGAGTATTGATGCTGTGAAAAATATATTGGATTTGAATATTTTATTTGTCTCATTTTTACTCGGCTTTAGATACTTTAGATGGTGTCTGTTTACTCACTGGGATTATGTAATCTCACCCCTCTTCCTATCCATATTTCAAGCTCAAGACAATTTGTGGATAGTTGATTAAGACGAGAATTAATCTTGGAGTGCATCTTAGAAAGTAAGAGTTCACAGTCCCATATCTTTGTGGTCAATTGAGGGCCCACGTGTCACTGTAAAAGTAATTTTATACTGTGGTTATCTGCATTTTAGTATGTATAAATATATTTAACTTTTACGCTATAAAATTTTAATTACTGATGTTTCTATAAATATTGTTTTATAAGAAAATTAATTATTTTATTAGATATTTTATTATATTCATATATTCAAAAATTTTGCTTTAAACTAATGTTTTAAACATTTAAACTTATTTTAAACTATGGAACATGTGTTTTCTACGCATTTATTATATTTTAGTCGATTACTGTATTTTTAAAAAAAAATGACGAAAATGCCCCTGTGAGCCAGGAGACAATATATTTTCTTTATTGAATCGAAAATAACTTTCGATTTTTAAAATGTGATATTTAATAATTGCTGCTCACCGGGGATATGGGGAAATTGATGCTAAGCCTTACAGGGTTCTGGTTGGCATTTCGGGTATAAGTGCCCATCGAGACGTCGCGGCGATTATCATGGGCCCGATGAGGAGTTCTAGGTCGTGACAAATTAACTTGTAATATCTTTAAATGCATATATTTTATATATTGTGTTAATTTATAAAGAATATAGTACTATTATATATACTTTAAATATAAACATATTTACATTCTATTTTATGTTAACGTTACAAAATTTATAACTTATGAAATTATTATTTAAAATATATACTTTTGTGTATATAAACTTATTAAATATATACCTACAAAGAAATTGTGAGATTAGAATAATTTTGGAACCTAGCTTTTTTTTTAATTTCATAGACAAACCCATATAATTAATTAAACTTGTAATATTTAAGTTGTTGTTTGAATATTTGTTTTTAATTATTTAAGTTGATATTTAAGATATTTGTTTTTGATTATTTAAATTTAAATTTTATTATTTGTGTGCTTTTATAAATTTATTGGTGAATTATATGAAATATGGATGGAAATATTATTGTATATAAATACGGGTATGGATTTGGGTTTGAGTAATTGGGTATCCATGAAAAGTATTTTAATATTTTTTTTACATAATCAAGTTTGTAAACGGGTTCAAGTAATTATCGAGTAGTGGGTATGTATTAGGGTTCGGATTAAGATAGTAAATTTAAAAAAGATTCGAATAATTATCGAGTTTGAGTACTCTAATTTTTAATTGGGTTTAGATTCGAGTACCTCAAAATTAATGAGTACCCCTTCGTTGACATCCCTAGTTGATTCTAATTTTTTTTTTTGAAAGGTCTGTGATTTCATTGATTCAAAATGCTATACAACAACAGTTTAACAACAGAAATTGTTAGACTTCGACAAAGTCCATCGAACATCTTAAATCATGAAATTTGTCCTTGCCAAAAATATCAATCCCAATCCCTAAAAACATCTAGGTAAGAATTGAAAACATAGTCGGTACTCAGTTTGTTTCTAGTTTTTTCCAAGTGGTTTTCTAACATTACCCACTCATAAATCAAACAAATGCATATAGACTTCATAGGAAAAAGTCCCTATCAACCACACCATTTCGTGTCTCCCTTTAAAAATGTTTGCCATCACATTTTTATTAGCTTACCAAGAGAAATCATAACCCAGTAGTATTAGAACAACAAAAACATTAGCTACCACTTATAAAAAATTTGTTGGTCCCCCAAAAAAGTGCTAGAGTAGGTGAATAAGACTTAAAAATCTTTTTGAGGTTTGCTCTTGAAATTTAAAATCTGTTTAGAAGATTTAGGATGAATGGTTTGAAAACTTGTTGAGGTTATCAAACACCAAGTAAATAGAGGTTAAGAGATGTAGACAAAACACAATATTTATAGTAGTTCGATCCACCTGACCTACATCCATTACCTTAATCTTCCCAATCAAGGACTTTCAATCTAATTTCACTAAAGTCAGTGAAATTAACAGCTTCCACCAAGCTTTTACAAAGTGAGCTTTAAACCTAAGCTCCAACCCTTTTACAATAAGTCCTAAGCTTACCTTAGCTTAGCCTACCCTTTAGGATGTCTTGCACACTTTAAGTAAACAAGAAATAGAATTTTATTAGATTAATAAGCTCAATATGGATAAATCCAAGAGGCGGTGAATTGGATTGTTTTGAAATTTTGAAAAATCTTTTTGAAATTTTAACAAGGTAATATCCCTTTTTAATTCACTTGCTCAATTTGAAGATAAACAAAATACTTGACCTCTTAATCAATGAGAGAAAATTAAATTTCAAGTAAAAGTAAAAGTTGAAAAATTGACACAAATATTTAATAGAGATTCGACCTCCTTGCCTATATTCTCTCCCTTAGATTTACTAAGGAATTTGAAATCCATTATTTGATCAAAGTTCAATACAATGCCATTTTATGGTTAAGGCACAAGCACTCCACCTTTTCTATTGGTTAAGGTATAACCACTTAAGCACGTACAATGAGAGGAATTTAAGTATAGCTAATAAACCTCTTAAAGGCTAAATAGAGAATTTGGTACAATGTTTAATGAAGAGGTGAGAGCTCAATATTGTTGACTCCATTAGTTTTTGATGATAATAAAACATTCCTATGTCATTTGCGTCTAACATTTCTAACTAAGTGTGCAGAGGAAACAACTACAAAGAAATAATATTTCAATTTTCCTAATGAACACTTAAAGATATGATTTGGATAAGGAACAAGGATGTTCATTATAAAGGAAGTCTCTTGATATGACAAGGAAGATAATTGGTTAAATAAAGGTCAAAGTGGAAAAGTGAAAGGGTGAAGCTTGGTGAGAAACAGAATCAAGTTAGTTGACCAAGATAATAGGGTTAGTCAACTAAGCGATCACTGGAATCTATGTCTGAAGCAGAACCAACCTAGTCGACCAAGGGAAAAATTTTAGTCGACTAAGTGCTCTCTGTCTGCTACATCTGCCAGGCCACTACTAGACAAGAAAACGGCTAGAATCTTCCCCAAACTGTTTTTAACTGTCATAAACATCCCAACAGCCATCAAACTAGCCTCTTCAACTATAAAAGGATCTTCAAATGCCAAGGAACAAATTTAAGAGAACTCAAGAGAACCTTTGACACACTTTGGCTTCATACATAAAGACATCATCATATTCAAGCCAAAAAAAGTAGCAAACTTGAAAATCCTTTGTACTCTTCATAAAACCTCAACGCCTATTCTTTGTATTTGTGTTTAGCACTCAAACTTGTATCGCATAGATCAACCGTGTGATCACTAGGTACTTTCCTCTTTCTATCTTTGTATTCTTAGAGTGAGTGTTTCACTTTAAGTGTTTGTATCAAGCAAGGTTTGCTTGGATGCTTGTGGGTTCTAGTTTAGCTTGTGAAAAATTAGAGATAGGCGATGGTTGAGCCTTGAAAAACTACATAGGGGTTTTAGTTTAGCCCTGGAAAAACTAGTGATAGGTTGTGGTTGAGCCTTGGAAAGCCATATTGGGTTTTAGTTGATCCCGTGAAAAACTAGTGTAAAGGTTGTGGCTAAGCCTTGGAAAAGCCATTGTAAAAGCTTGGTGGACGCTTGTGAATTCCATCGTTTTAGTGTTTGATTTAAAAATCCTTGGTTGGATAATCAAGGTAGTGGATGTAGGTCTTGGACCGAACCACTATAAATACCTTGTCTATTGTTTTCATTGCTTCATCATCTTTATTTTGAGATCAAGTCTCAATCCTCTCAAAAGAGTCGAGATAGTGCTATTCACCCCCCTCTAACACCTATATTTGAGACCAACAATTGGTATCAGAGCTAGCTCTCTGTATACAAGGTCTAACACCCTTAGAGAGGATCCAAATGACTCGACAAAAATCAGTTGTAGCTGAAGGACAATCAACAAATAGACTACCTCTATTTGATGGCTCTAATTACCTTTATTGGAGCACTAGAATGTCAATTTACATTAGGGCCATAGATTATGAAATGTGGGATGTCATCACTGATGGTCCTTTTACTCCCTCAACTGTGAATGTTGTCACAAATGAGTTGATGCCTAAGCCAAAGTCTGAATGGACCGAGGCTGAAACTAAGAAAGTGCAGACAAATTTTATGGCAATCAACACCCTGCTTGTGCCTTAACTCCCACTGAGTTTAACAAAGTCTCAAGCTGTACAACAGCTAAGCAAGTGTGAGACAAGTTAAGAATAATTCATGAAGGGACTTCCCAAGTTAAGGAGTCCAAGATAGCCCTCTTAACCCACAGCTATGAGATGCTCAAAATGGAACCTGGTGAGGACATCACCAGCATGTTTGATAGGTTTACAAACATTACAAATAAACTTAACCAACTAGGAAAACCTATCCTTGAGCATAAGCTTGTAAAAAGACTTTTTCGAAGTTTACTTAAGTCTTGGAAGCCAAAAGTGACTGCCATCCGAGAAGCCAAAGATTTGAACATTATCACACTCGATGAAATATGCGGGTCGCTTCTCACACATGAGCTGAAGCTCAAGGAAGAAGAAAAAAAGGATAAAAGAGAGGCAAAAGAGAAGAAGAAGAACATAACACTCAAAGCTAGCGTCTTTGAAGAAGAGCTAGAAGAACTCTCATGTGATGATAATGATGAACTTGCACTTACTGCAAAAAGATTGAGAAAACTGATGGGAAGAAAGAATCGAAGAGTTGTAAGAAAATTCTTTAAAAGGGATCAAGGTTCTACATGGAAAAAAAAACAAGAATAAAAGCAGTAACAAGGAAAAAGTGATCTGCTGCGAATGCAAAAAACCATGACATTACAAATCTGAATGTCCATTGCTGAAGGAAGAAACTCCAAGGAAAAATAGAAAATCGAAAAATGCAATGGTTGCTGCATCCTGGTCAGACAGTGATTCAAGCACAGAATCTGATGAAGGAAGCTAAAAAAAAAGAGCAAACATTTGCTTGATGGCAAAGGATGATGAAATAGAGGTATGCTCATCGACTTGTGATTTATCTATGAATGATTTGCAAGATGAGCATGATGAGCTATGTGATGAGTTTGAAAACCTGTTTTTAAAGTACAAAAATCTGAAGAAAAAGGCTACATCACTTGAAAAAGATTTAGAGAAAATAAAACTCAATTTCAACTCTGTTTTTGAACAAAGAAATTTACTTCAAACTGAACTGGAACACTCAAAAATAGATTTTGAAATCATGAGAGTAGAGCTGGAAAATAAAACTGATGCTTTGCAAAAAGCTCTTAATGAAAGTACAGCTCTCAAGTGTTTTAACAATGATTCTTTAAAGAAAAATTCACATATTAAGAAGAATCACCATAAAGCATCATCTAGATGCTATTGTTGTGGAAAATATGGTCATTTATCATATGATTGTGTCAAAAATATAAATGTGCAGAAAACCAGAAAAATCTGGGTGCCAAAAGGTTATTTTATTGACACTAACACTCAAGGACCCATTAAAGCATGGGTACCTATCAAGAAGAACTGAACCATATTTTTGTAAATTGAGCTGCACCTAAAGGAAACATGCTCAAAGGCTCAACACAAGAAGAAATAGCCATGGTACATGGATAGTGGCTGCTCTTGACACATGACAGGGGATAAAATGCTATTTGCACAGCTAAACAAGAAAAGATGAGGCGCCGTATCTTTTGGAGATAACTCAAAAGGAAGAATTCAAAGTATAGGTACGGTTGGTAAGAACTCCTATATTTAAATTAGTCATGTGTTATTTGTTCAAGGCTTAAAGCATAATCTGCTAAACATAAGTCAGCTATGTGACAAAGGGTTTAAGTTTGCTTTGATTCCAACAAATGTAAAGTAATAGACATAAGCACTAACAAGACTACCTTTATAGGAAATAGATTGAAAAACATGTATGTAATCTTCCTTGAAGATCTAGAAAAGGATAGTGAAATGTGCCTAGTAGCCAAGGCTGAAAATGATAGCTGGTTGTGGTATAGGAGACTAGGACATGTTAGTTTGAACACCATGTCAAAACTAATTAAGAAAGACTTAGTTGTTGGACTACCCAACATTATACTTGAAAATGATAAAGTATGTGAAGCATGTCATTTAGGAAAAAAAGTCAGAACATCATTCAAAGCTAAGAATGTTGTGTCAACATCGAGACCTCTTGAAATGCTTCATATTGACCTTTTTGGTCCAATTAGCACCACAAGTCTAGGTGGTAAATCTTATGGTTTAGTGATTATTGATGATTACTCAAGATTCACTTGGGTTTATTCCTTGCTCACAAGAATGATGCATTATCAACTTTCATAGGATATTGTAAGAAAGTTGAGAATGAAATAGGTACATCCATTATTAGGATTAGGAGTGACCATGGAGGAGAATTTGAGAATGATAAGTTCAAGAAATATTGCAATGAAAAGGAGTTGGAACACAACTTTTCAGCGCCTAGAACACCCCAGCAAAATGGAGTTATGGAAAGAAAGAATAGAATACTAAAAGAAATGGCAAGAACCATGCTTTGTGAGAACAATCTTCCTAAGTACTTTTAGACTGAAGTTGTCAATACAGCAGCTTACATACTTAATAGAGTTTCAATTAGAGCAATCATGTCAAAGACCCCATATGAGCTGTACAAAGGAAGAAAGCCAAATATCTCTCACCTTAGGAGCTTTGGTTGTAAATGCTTTATTTTGAACAATGGAAAACAGCCATTAGGGAAGTTTGATGCTAAAAATGATGAAGCAATATTCTTAGGATATGCCATGAACTCAAATGCTTATAGAGTTTTCAACAAAAAGACACTAAATGTTGAAGAATCTGTTCATATAGTTTTTGATGAATCAATCCACGTTGAAAAGGAAGTTCATGAGGATGATGAAGAGTTAGAAAATCTAGAAAAACACATGGATGAAATGAGTCTAAATGATAGCAAGAACAATAAGGAAGACTCATTGAGAGAAGAAACCGTAGCTCCACCTCTTGAAAATTTACAAAGACAAGAAATCCAATATAGTGACTTACCTAGAAGCTGGAGATATGTGAGAGATCACCCACAAGATCAAATCATAAGTGACATATCTCATGGAGTTAAGACTAGAAAAGAAACTAAGGAAACTTGTGAATTTTTAGCTTTTATTTCTCAAATTGAATCTAAAAGCTTTGAAAAAGCTGAAAAAGAGGAAAGTTAGATTTTAGCCATGCAAGAGGAGATGGATTAATTCAAGAGAAATAATATACGGTCACTAGTGCCTAAGCTTTCAAATCATCATATTGTTAGTACTAAGTGGGTGTTTAAAGATAAGATTGATGATCAAGGGAATGTTGTGAGAAACAAAGCAAGGTTGGTGGCAAAAGGATATAATCAAGAGGAAGGAATAGATTATGAAGAAACTTTTGCTCCAGTAGCTAGAATAGAAGCCATAAGATTACTAGTTGCCTTTGCTTGTCATATGAACTTCAAGCTATACCAAATGGATGTGAAGAGTGCATTCCTTAATGGACTCATTCAAGAAAAAGTATATGTTGAACAACTTGCTGGCTTTGAAGATTTTGAAAAACCAGATCATGTCTTCAAACTTCACAAAGCCTTGTATGGATTGAAACAAGCTCCTAGAACTTGGTATGAAAGGCTTTCTAAATTTTTGGTAGAAAAAGACTATGTTAGGGGCAGCATTGACACCACACTGTTTATCAAGAGATACCTAAATGATCTAATCATAGTTTAAATCTATGTTGACGACATAATATTTAGTGCCACTAATGAATCTCTTTGCAAGAACTTTGCTAAGAAAATACAGGGAGAATTTGAGATGAGCATGATGGGAGAATTGAAGTACTTTCTTGGTCAAATCAAGCAATGCAAAGGAGGAACCTTTGTTAGCCAAGACAGATACATTCAAGACATGCTCAAAAAGTTTGATATGCTGAAACTGAAATTCATTAGTACACCAATGAGTACATCTACAAAGCTTGATGCTGATGAGAAAGGTAAAGATGTAGATCAAAAGCTCTACAGAGGTATGATTGGATCTCTTTTTTACTTAACTGCAAGTAGACCAGATATTCAGTTTAGTGTGTGTTTATGTGCTAGATTTCAGTCTCAACCTAAAGAAACACACCTTACTGCTGTGAAAAGAATATTTAGATATCTCATAGAAACTCAAGGCTTAGGATTATGGAATTCAAAAGATTCACCATTTAGCCTTGTAGGATATTCAGATGTTGACTTTGCAGGAAGTAGAACTGATAGGAAAAGCACAAGTGGAACATATCAGTTGCTAAGAAGCATGCTTGTATGCTGGTCAAGCAAGAAATAAAATTCTGTAGCCTTGTCCACTGCTGAAGCAGAATATGTGTCCTTAGGAAGTTGTTGTGCACAGGTTTTATGGATTAAGCAATAATTGAGAGACTACGGGTTGTCCATGAATAACACTCCCATATATTGTGACAACGCCAGTGCTATAAACATTTCCAAGAATCCTGTACAACACTCAAGAACTAAACATATTAAGATTAGACGTCACTTCATTAGAGACTATGTAACTAAGGGTGAAATCAATATTAAATTCGTGAGCACATTGCATCAACTTGCTGATATATTTACAAAACCCCTTAGTGAGCATAGATTCTGTGAAATTAGAAGAAATCTAGAAATGTGTTATTTGGAAGAGTTATAGGAAGAAGTTCGAAGTAAATAGGGAAAAACAGAAGAAACTTAGTCGACTAAAGTATGAAACTTAGTCGACTAAAGAGCATTCGCTTCATTAGATCAAAAGAATAGATGGTTGAGTGATAAAGATTTAAATTAAGGAAATTTTGTGCCTACCGAGTGACAAAATAAAAAAGGGAAACCTGATGCAGTAAATAGTAAAAATATGAAAGGGAGTTTTTAAATTTTGGGAAAATGAGGCATTGGTTAAGGGGGAGGCAGACAGTTCCCTAAGTTAGAAACCGTCATTCACTTTCTAATCCTCTGACAACCGACTCTCTCATTTCTATCAGTCTTATTTGCCTCTCTATATCTTCTGAAATCAACCGAGAACCCTCATTCTGTCATCTCTTGGAACCCTAAGTGAAAAACATCTTTAGAAATCGCAATGGCCAAGTCGACCCTTCTCAAGGATTTGCTTGCAAAGAAAAAGGGGAAAAGACCAGCAAAAGAAAACCCTGAAGCTGAGCATCCAAGAAAGAAATAAAAAAGGGTATCGAGTTCTGCAACAAAGAATATTGGGAAAAGATCCGAGAAGAAAAGACAAAAAGAGAAGAATAAGAGGACTGAGAAACTAGAAAAGAAAGGCAAAGGAGAAAAATGTACATCATCTGCATTTTCCATGAAATTTAGAAACAAAATTCATGAAGAGAGATTTAAGAAAATCGAAAATGCCCTCATTACATGTGGAAAGTACATTGACTGGGAGAGTTTTAGTGAAACTCCTGAACTCCAAACAAGCCTGATAGATTATTTTAATGAACTGAGCATTAATGAGTATAGCTCTTTCAAAGACAGAACGTATAGTGCTAGTTTAGTTAAAGCATTCTATGCTAACATTGCATTCAGTGAAAGAGAGCTTGATGATTCAGAGGACTATTTTGAAGAAAATCTAAATGTTTTTCTAAATGGGAAAGAATTCTTAGTTATAGCCTCAGACTTGAGTAACTTGCTAGGAATTGAAGGAAAAAATGGAGAGTATGAAATGCCCGACAAGTATGATCCTCTTCTGTGTGGGAAATTGTCACCGAAAAAAAAAATTCTCTTCAAAGAGCAATGCAGGACTGATCATTAGTCCACAATTTAGGATCCTTCATTACTTTGTAGCTGTCAATTTGCATGGTAAGAGTAATAGCTTAAGCTACATCAGCCTTCAAGACCTTTGGCTGATGGAGCATGCATTCACTGGTGAAGTTTTGAACCTTGGACGGTTCATGATTGAAAGGATAAGGGCAGCATGCAAACTGGAGAAGATCTATTTGCCCTATAGGAATGTAATCACATCTCTTGTCAAGAAGAAATGAGTATGGGCAAAGAGGTATGATATGGATATGGTTAAGATTAGAGACCAACCAATCTACCTAGGAAGTCTGATCAAAATGGGATACAAAGTGTATGGGGACACCTTCAGCAAGACTTCAAAGATCACTTCAGTTCAAACTCAACTAGAGGCAACTCCCACACAACTAGAAATAACAGCCCCTCCATTCTCCAATGAAGTAATGTTCAACCTGCTGATGAGAATGGATGCCAAGCTCACTGATCAGGGAGCTAGGCTTGTTAAATTGAAGAAAGAATGAATGAAATTGGAGCCAGCTTGACAGCCAGATCTGAAATGCCAATTGGAGCTGCTAATGCTGACTCATATGCTATTGAAAGCATAGCACCAAAAGGACAAGGTGCTGATGGATCAAAATTGCAACAAGAAGGTTCTGAATTCCAAGATGCAAGCCCTGAATTTCAAGCTGAAGGATCAGCCTATCAGAGTGCAAGTCCTGGTAATAATGACCTTGAACAAGAACTTGAAGAACCTCACAAAACCACCTTAGCAAAAAGGGAAAAGTTTGAACTAAGCACTAAGGTAGTTGGTTCACCACATGGTTCTCTTGAGCATGAATCTTCACCATAGTCTGAACATGAAGCATCACTTCCTCATTCGGATGAAGTGTCTGTCATGGGACTGTTCTATGAGATGGTAAGAGAAGAGCAAGCAGAAAAAGAGGCAACAACAGCTCAAGTTGCTCAAGCTATGACCTCAGAACAAGAAGCTGCAGAAAAAAGGAAGAACAAAGGAAAAACAAAAGCAAAAGACACAAATCTTGCATTTAAGCCTCAACCACCTGCCATGAGACAGAAGAAGACAGCAAAAAAATCAATTCTTCCAAGAACAAGGAAGTCTTCAAGATTGGCAGAAAAGGTAAAATCACCTCCTGCAAGCACTCTTCAAGCCTCAATAGAATTATCTGATCAGACAACTCCTGAGAAAGCTACAAAGAAACCTCCTCAACCTTTTCAGCAAACTCCTAAAGCAGCCTCTCAACCCCCTCTGAAACCACCATCTCCTGTTCCCCTAAATCCTTGGTGGGAACAAACTATGTCCCTTGAATCCACACCATCTCCCTCTGAGAATTGATACCTCAACCCCTTCATTGATAATGACAAAAAGAGGGAATAATATTTATAAGAAAAATAAAAAAATCTAAGGGTAGAGGTACTGGACATTTAGGGAAAATATCAAGAAAAATAAAAAATCCTGAGGGTACTGTCGCAACGTGCAAGTCCGGGAACCCAACTGCTAAACGTGATTAACTTCGGGAGTCGCCACCAATCTTTTTTGTTTAGGTGTGATTGGCCACCCGATCAAATTTCTCCTATTAGACGAAGTACTAAATTAACTTTAAGTCTGTCAAACGAACGATAAACTAGTCTACGTGTTTTTTAGAGTTTGGGTTCGGGAATACGGTTATGCACGGGGAAGGATTAGCACCCCCGTGACGCCCGTTCCACGAACGGTACCATTTAATCACTTATTGTCTTAACCTTTTTATTTTGTTTTTTTGTGCTTTTTTTGCTATTATTTGTTGGATTCATCTTTTATTCTGTTGATCGAATTAAAATATTTTACGGCCTTAGCGTACATGTGATGCAATCATGAAATGCGTGGCACAAAATCGAAATAGCACCAAACGAAAACCTTTTATTGAGTGTTCTTTCCGAATCCGCCCATCATACTGGTGGGATCCGGGAGTATCCTCGCACCTAGAGAGATACCTAAGAAACTAGCCTTCGCAAGTTCGCTAGGTAAATCCCATCATCGGGATAATCGCTTGTGGAAGAAAACAGTGTTTTCGTGAATGCAAAAATCCTAATACGGGTAAAAACCTTTTATTAAAAATATCTCTCTGAACCCTCCCATCATACTAGTGGAGCTCAGAAGTATCTTTTCACCTAGGGAGTTTACCAATGAAACTCGCCTTCGCAAGCTTCCTCGAAAAGTCCCATCATCGGGGTTTATATCCGTATACAAAATAGGTCTATATGCCATGACAACTAACAATGCAACCATGATACGCAATACACTCGTAAATTCAATGTTCATTCCTTGCTTATTATTTTTCTTTTGTGAAATTTCTTTGTTTACTTATTGTTTTTACAGTCGTTTTGATTTCTTCGTATATTTAAAGTGTAGGTGCTTATTTTTTACCGCATGAAACTTTTCTGTAGTCATAATTCTTAGATCAAAATTTATTATTATTATTATTATTTTATGCACATGTATTTTTATTATATTTTTTCTTTTTTTGTGTTATTATGATTTGATAAATTTATTATTATCATTTATTGATTTTTATTCATCTTATTTATTTTAATTATGATTTTCTTTATTGATAATTAAATATACTTAAAGGTTTTTATTTATTTATTTATTTATATTTTCTTATTCATATTTTTTTATTTTATTTTTTCATTAGAACCATTGAAATTTTGAATTAGAACCCTCCCATTATACTGGTGGGATCCTAATTAAAATTCCTAACCTAAGGAAGTTCACTTGTAATTGCGACTTCTCGCGTTCCGGATGAAAATCCTATCATCGATACTAGTTCTAAAATAATTGTTTAACTTTTTAAAATCTTTTTATTTTTTTTATTATTTATTGTTATTTATGTATATTTATGTATATTTTATTTATCATTATTTTTTTGTTATATATATTTTTATTTCTTCCTTTTTTTTGTTAAGCTTGAAATCTTTATTAGCTATAATATTGATTTAACTATAAATTTTAATATTATTAGTATTGCCATTTATATATTTATTATTATTACATACTTTTTACTAAAGAAAATAAACTAAACTTTCCTACATAAAAATATATATTTTTTATAATATTATTTTTATTTTTTATATTATTTTATTATTTTATTATTTTTTATTATTTTTTGTTAATTTTACTTACCTAGATTTATATTATTATTTATTATCCTATTTTTTTATGTGCTTATCACTAAAATAAATACTCATATTTTGTATTTATATATATTTTTTTCTAACAAAACTTAAACTAAATTAAAATACTTTGAAATTAAAAATAAACACAAACAAATTCAAAACAAAGCCCAAATAAGGGATGTACCTATATGGGCTTGGGTTAGCCCAGATCAGCGGCCCACAAGAGGCCCGAGGCTACCTTGGACGGTCCACTCCGTAGGCCCGTTACTCAGCTCTCTAAAACGCACCGTTTTGTGCCCCCTCAAAACGACGTCGTTTCAGCCTCAAGCTTTTCAAATTCCTCCACTCCCTGAAACGGCGTCGTTTAACCTTTTTTTTTTTTGCCCAGTATAAAATCCCTTTTTTTTCTTCTTCTATTTTCCCCTCTCCCTTCTCTCTCTAACCCGAAGGCTCTCTGCCTTCTCTCTAGAACACAGCCCCCCCCACCGGTGACCTTTCCCGTCTGATCTCCCTTTCTCTTTCCATCGTCGACCTCCCACAGCCCCAAACAGCCTCCTTCCTCCACCGGAGTCGACATCTCACAGCCCAAACACCCTCCTCCTTAACCGGTGTCGACCTTTTCTCGCCGATCGCCCTTTCCTCGCCGATCTGGCCTACAGTCGATGAACCTGGACAACCTCTTCCTCTCCCCTCGTCGCAACCTCTTCCCTCTTACCTTCTCTTCTCCCTCAGCCTTCCCTCACCAATCCGAAACCTAACCTTTCGATCTTTTTTTTTTATTCGGTTTTTTTTTCTATTGTGGTTTCTGGCTGCTAGATCTTAGGGTATTTTTTTTGTTTTTGTTTTTTTGATTTCTTGGTTTGCAGGGATCCGATTTTTGGGTTGTTGTTTTTAGCTTTTTTTGGTTTCTGCTTGTGGGATTTTTTTTCGGGAAAATGGGTGCCCTCCGATCTTGGTTTTTTTGCCTGTTTTTAACACCGAGGTTGTCCAATATTTTGGACAATCCCCCTAGGTGAAATCATGCTCTGTTGAGCATGATTTCATCTAGGCTAGCTGCCTAGGGGGATCGGTCACCGGATTTGGGGCAATCCCCCAAAATTCGATGATTGCAGGGGCATTGAAGGCCCCGGGGAAGAGGACTGAGCAAACTCAGTCCTGTCCCTCTTTTTTTTTATTTTTTATTTATTTATTTTTTATTATTTTTATTATTTTTCTTTTAAAAGGTGTCTACAGGTACAGATACTAGACTTCTAGGATAGATAGGTAGCAAAAACAGGACTAGGGGTATTTTTGGAATAATATTTCTGATTACTATTTTATTGGATATTCATGCCACAATGGCATTTAAACAATGATCTTAATCCTGGCTGACTTTATAGATGTTTTGAATATGCTTGTTGAGAGCTGATTGAAGTGCTTGAACTCTGAAAATGATATCTATGGCATTATGAAGCATTGTTGGAAATTTTCTGCTGATATCTTTGAAATGCTGTGTCAATTTTCTGATGTTGTGCTGATATTGAATAAATATGCTGATAAACCTATTCTGACACAATAATGCAAAGCTAAATATGTGTTTGAGTACATATAGATGATAGTTTATAGAGAATCTACTGAAAAATGATGGTTTGAATGGAATCTGGAGCTAACATGATGAAATCTGGAAATTGCAAGCTATTGACAGAAATCTGCAGAAGTAAAAAATCTGATAAAATCTGTCAACATGTCATTGACTTTAAAATCTGCATATGAACAGTTTCTAATAAGAGCAAGTATGTACATGTCACTAGGAATGTAACTAAGATAAAAACTTGCTAGAATGGATGAAAAATATGCACACACTTAAGGGGAGCATAAACTTAAAGGGAGCAATCCTCATTTTTTGTAGAAACTGAGAAAGGAATTAAAAAGACACCATGCTATTAATCAAGGGATGTTTTGTTATCATAAAAAAGGGGGAGATTGTTGACTCCATTAGTTTTTTATGATAATAAAACATTCCCATGTCATTTGTGTCTAACATTTCTAACTAAGTGTGTAGGGGAAACAACTACAAAGAAATAATATTTCAATCTTCCTAATGAGCACTTAAAGATATGATTTGGATGATTTGGATAAGGAACAAGGACGTTCATTATAAAGGAAGTCCCTTGATATGACAAGGAAGATCATTCGTTAAACAAAGGTCAAAGTGGAAAAATGAAAGGGTGAAGCTTGGTGAGAAACAGAATCAAGTTAGTCAACCAAGATAATGGGGTTATTCGACTAAGTGATCACTGGAATCTGCATCTGAAGCAGACCAACCTAGTCGACCAAGGGAAAAATTTTAGTCGACTAAGTGCTCTCTGTCTGCTACATCCGCCAGGCCACTACAAGATAAGAAAATGGCTAGAATTTTCCCCAAACTATTTTTAACGGTCATAAACGTCCCAACAGCCATCAGACCAGTTTCTCCAACTATAAAAGGATATTCAAATGCTAAATAACAAATTTAAGAGAACTCAAGAGAACCTTTGACACACTTTGGCTTCATACATAAAGACACAATCATATTCAAGCCAAAAAGAGTAGCAAAACCTGAAAATCCTTTATTCTCTTCATTGAACCTCAACACCTATTCTTTGTATTTGTGTTTAGCACTCAAACTTGTACCACATAGATCAACCGTGTGATCACTAGGTACTTTCCTCTTTCTATCTTTGTATTCTTAGAGTGAGTGTTTCACTATAAGTGTTTGCATCAAGTAAGGTTTGTTTGGATGCTTGTGGGTTCTAGTTTAGCCTATGAAAAACTAGAGATAGGTTGTGGTTGAGCCTTGAAAACCCACATTAAGGTTTTAGTTTAGCCCGAGAAAAACTAGTGATAGGTTGTGGTTGAGCCTTGGAAAGCTACATTGGGTTTTAGTTGATCTCGTGAAAAACTAGTGTAAAGGTTGTGGCTAAGCCTTCGAAAAGCCATTGTAAAAGCTTGGTGGAAGCTTGTGAATTCCACCATCTTAGTGTTTGATTTAAAATTCCTTGGTTGGATAATCAAGGTAGTGGATGTAGGTCTTAGACTGAACCACTATAAATACTTTGTTCATTGTTTTCATTGCTTCATCATTTTCATTTTGAGATCAAGTCTCAATCCTCCTAAAAGAGCCGAGATAGTGCTATTCACCCCCCTCTAGCACCTATATTTGGGACCAACAAATATATGCTGAATTAGAAGACTTTAAGGTTTCAAGAAGAGTGTAATGAGTTTTGGTTGATTCTTCTCTCTTGAGCTATGTTTTTAAGTCTTTTAACCTTCAGAAATGTTAAGGAGGCTTGTATTTATAGTTGCTAAAGCTTCAAACGTAGTTGGGAGTGCATTTAATGTGAAAGTAGCCATTCCTCTCTTCATTTAAGGCTCCAATGGTCATATTGTATTAATAAATATATGAATGTATCGATACATTCCTTTTTATTTTTGAATTCTTGCTGACGTGTATCGATACATTTGTATATGTATTGATACATTTGAACTTTCTCACAAGGGTTTTGACATTCTACTTAAAATTTATCGATACATTTTCATGTATCGATATTTATAAGGTAGTGTGTATTCTGCTACATTTCTATCGATATATTTGTCAATGTATCGATAAAATGGGTTTGATTTTCAGTTTTTGACTTTCTTCAAGAACATGTATTGATAGACTTTGAAATCTATCGATACTTATCCAAATGTATTGATACATGAAGAACATGTAGCAATAAATTTGGACCAGAATGCATTTTTTAAAGCCTTTTTCATTGTTTTTCTTTTTCAAAGTCATTTGACATCATTTGGAGATTTGAGAACTTGACATTTGAAGACTTAGATGAATTTTGGTCATTTCTTTTTGTTATTTCAAAACATAAAATTGATTTAAATATTATTGAGCTAACAATCACCCCCTTTTTGATATGACAAAAGCAATGAGCAAAATTGGTTAAAAGAAATCGATTTTCTTGACTTTTGATGTAGCGACCCTTCTCCGGTCACTACTGGCGTCCGAGACTTCCGGGATAACCCGTCAAGTCCTGAACAAGCCTATCTAGATTTTCTCGTTAATCTACTACATTCAATCACCATATAATATTAATACTTTCATATACTGAATTGAACTATAAATATAAAAATCAGTACAAACTTTTTGCCTTTTATTTGCAAGTTTATACATTGAAATCTAAAATTTTCAAATTAATATTTATATAAAAATTTAGAATTCATTTACAACTTAATAAACGAATTGTTAAAATTCGACTTCTAGCAGTAAAGCGACTCGGAATAAAATGCTATGAGATGCCTTCACCTATCCATGGTGGACCGATCGCATCGATAACTATACGCTAAGTCGATCCCTGTTTGCAAAAAGAGAAATAATGGGGTGTGAGTCTCATAGACTCAATGAATATCATCGACTCCGTGAGTAGGGCGTAGATAGGAAACAAGCAAACGGTAGATCGGTTGAATATAAAAATGCAGGATTATAAAATATACTTTATCTCAAATAGGGCTTTTGTTTCAACTCATTTCAATCAAGTAAAATAGAATCATTTTACTCGAATAATTATTATGGCTTATGAACCTCTTAAAACTTGACTTCTGCCAAAATCATTCTCGGGGATAACTCGGCCGAGGCATCTGACTGAGACCGCCAAGACTATTAAGTGTCATATACACATGAACATATTTTTACATTTTAAAATCTAGCCATTCCTTGGCGTTGGCTGAGTCTCACTCTTACGCAGTGGTCCACATGAAGTGCACTCAAATCTTTACTTCCAAAGACACCCCACACATGGTTCTCCGATCGAGGTAAGGTATATCTGATTTTGTGCCCCCTCTTATAGGCTGGTCCACAGAGCCTTCCACTGCAAGGATTATGGATTATTTTATCTATCACTTTATTCATAAAATTACAACTGTATGATATGGCAATTATTGCTAGGTCTGGGTCCTAATTTCTTGACTTACTGGACTTATTGGTAACGCCACAAGTCCCGCAGAACCTTTTCGCCAAGTTTCCTCAAACTTTCCTCGAAGGGGACACTTTTAACCATTTCATTTATAAAAACTATCTTAAAAATCATCTATATCCTTGAAGTACAGTTACAAATTTATTCTCAAAACATTCGACATAAAATATAACAAAATAAATTGTCATTTTCATAAAATAAAATTTGGTGCATGAATTTTGAAACGTACTTCACATGGTAACCAGGCATCATAATCATGAATGCAAAATATACAAGTATAAGGCACAATTTTGAATGTAAATCTCATTGAAAAGCTTGTTTTTCGGTTTAAAAACACTTTACGTATATAGTCTATCTATAGATATATCCGAACCATCTTTCAAAACAACTCGTATCCACAAAATACCTAAGATTCTACTAGCTCATGTTTTCCACAGATGTGTTCGCATGATAAATCATGCGTATACATATATATAGATCATTATGAAAAATTTAAAATAGACACCCCCTACTCACCTCACAATAGTGGGATATTTCTTCACTATTGATTCGTTCATGTATATATAATTATTCCTATTTGTCGGGTACCTACGTTGTTCAGCACGCCTCCACGACAACTTTCCTAGCAACAAATTTAAATTTAACATGCTTAAACACACATTCGTATGGGTAGCAATTTAATTAAAAATTTCCTCAAGCAACTTGCATATTTTTCATCCAAAATATGCATAATGTTAAACTACCCATAAATCTTGAAATACAATATTAACTTACCATTGGGCGTTTGTCATTTCTTTATGACCTTTGGGCTCTCCATGGGCTTCTACATTTCTTCCTATTGGGCTAGACCCATTTATTTTTGTTTTTTCCTATTGGGCCATGCCAATTTTATTTCTTATTGGGCCACGCCCAATTATTTTTTTTACTTGGGCCATGCCCGCACATTTTTTTTCCTTCTATTCTTTTTCTTTTCTTTCTCTCTTCTACGTTTCTTTCTTATTTCTTTTTCAGCCCATCTCTCTCTCTTCTTCCTCCTCCCTTCACCACCGTGGCCTCCTCTCTTCACCACCGTGGCTTCCTCTTTTTCTTTTCTCTCAAAACCGATCACCACAAGCTCTAATTTTCATGGCATCAAACCTTAAAATTTCAGCAGCTATGCTACCCCCTTTAGCTCAAATTTTCAACAGCTAATCCTCATCATTTTCAGCCACTAAAAACCTCAAAAATTTAGCAACTTCAAGTTTAATTTCCAGCAACAAGAACCTTTGAATTTTTAGCACTTAAATCTCCCTCAAAGTGCAGCAAAACAGCCCCAACAAAGTGCAAAAAATTTTCAGATTTCTTACCTCTCTCAAGTGCCAAATTTTTCTTCTATTTTTTTCTCTTTTTTGTTGCCAATTCCTGCACCTAAAACTAGCCTCTTTCTCCTTCAAAAGTGCAGAAAAAATCAACTTCTTCCTCCCACCAAAATTGTCGAATTTTTCTTCCTTCTTTTTCCCCTCCATCATGTCATTTTTTTTCTCTCTTTTTTCTCGGTTCTTTCTTTGTTTCTTCCATCCTTTCTCTTCTTTCTTCTCTCTTTCTCCTTTTTCCTTTATCTCTTTCTTCTTTGATTGAACTTACTCTTTCTCTTTTCTCCTTTATTTCTTTCCCCCCTCATCATATGGTCGACCCCCACTTTAACTTACCTTGACTTTGCTTTGTTTTATTTTCCTCATCCTTAACCGACCTCACTCATCCTTATCTCATTTTTTTTATTCCTTTCTTATCTCATGTCCATGTGGCCACTCATGCACAATAAAAATTTATTTAACTTTTCAACATATTTTCTTTATGATTTTATTTTCATTTTATTTTTATTTCATCAAAATAAATAAATTTACATTTTACTCCTTAACTTTATTTTTATTTAATACACCACCCTCTAATTTTCATATTCTAAAATTTATTCTTCTGACACTTGTAAAAATTCCAATTTCTATCTATCTTCCTTCTCTTACACGTGTATAACCAAAATATTAAAATCGCATTTCAACGCGGTGTCTCCATAATATTTAAATATTTTCTTACCGCGTTAACTCGACTAAAAATTTACGTCATACGATTATCGTTGTTTTCATTCAAAATTCTTCTTTACTTCTCCTCTCCCACTTAAATTAGTCATATTTCATTTTTCATGACTAATTTTGATAATAAATAAAATATTAATATTTTAATATTATTTTATTCAATAAAATATTATTTTATTCTAAAAATTTTCAATTATCTTTTTTGATCCCGAAATACATTATTATGTTTCGGTCTACTTTCAAATCATCCTTTAGCTTACTAATCCAACTCCGACAAAAGTATTATTATTTAATTATTATTTTTGAGCGTGCGAAATATTTTCTCTGGAGCATTTTTTTCATACTCTGTCGTTTTTTAGCACACTAATTCACTTTGAAATAATTATCCGTTTGATCAAATAGGTCTTTTTTGTGTCCAACGAGGGTACGGGGTATTACATTTGAAGATCTAGGGATTGTTTGTAATTTTAAGTCCTCCCCCTTAATTAATGCTTCGCCTTAATTTAAGGTCTTAAAATAAATTTTGAAAAGTGATTAGATTCGGTAAAAAAAATTTGCTCTCTATTATCCTTTTTTTTTTTGTTATATAAAAAAAATGAAAGATAAATGGACATAAGTAGAGAATGGGAAAGAAGATGTACAAGATAGAAAATGAAGATATCAAATATAAATAAAAAGGTAGGATATAAAGACAAAAATAATAATGCATCAAAAGGAGTCATTCAAAAAATATAAAAGAGTAAAATTATGAAATGATCAAAATAAAAAGGTAAGCATGTGTCCATAAGGCAATAAGAAGCAAATGACAACCCAAAATCGATCGTCAAAGACCATTTAACAGCAAGAAATAAAATCCAAAATAACATAGAATAAAATGTTAGGAATCAGCAATGATGAAAATGAATGGACTATGGCCAACTAGTCCAATAAGGTCAAGGAAAGTGAAGAAAGATAGGCCAATGTCCCATAGGAGAAACTCAAGAAGACGATGGAAAGTGAGTGTAAAATGCACTGAATTGCTCCTTGAGTAGCTGTTGACGGTGAAACAACTCTTGGTTCTATGCCTCCAAGGCATCCAGCCTATGAATGACACGAGCATCCATAGATTCCACAAAAGATAATAATCGACAATAGGCTTGCTCTTTATAAAATGCAGTGGACATGGGTGGACAACTAGGACCAGCACTTGGGTCAACACTCAGACCAGCATTAAGGGCTACACAAGGAACGATCCTAGGCTCAGCAAAAGTATCTTCATGACCCTTATCCTTAACAAACTCAAGTTCATGGATAGTTTCTTTTTAGACCTACAAGTTATTGACATACACAAAACCAAGTTTATTAATGGTGTGCTCATTGATCTTCGTGTGCATTGCATGTTGCTTAGAAAATCACACTTAGTGTTGATTCCCACGGGGTCATGATAGCATCAATGGCCATGCCATAGAGAAAGGTCTTCTTAGACTTGGTGATGATTTTTAACATGTCATCAAGTATGATTTGGCTAGGTTGACATGCTAGTTGGTTTTAATGTGATACAAAACCAAAAATCCTCACTTTTGACTGTTGAGTAATTTGCGTCGTAAGGGTGAAGAGTATGGAACACTGTGAGGTGAAGAATGCGTTCATAGAATGAAAGACGTTTGACACTCATCGTATTGTTCTCATTGGTGGGTGGATGGCTATAATAGTGGATATGATCTTATTAGACATGACTCTTTCAGCATAGTTCAAATCATCTTGAAGGATATCGAGATCTAAGATAATATTTAAGGTGTGCTGTGAAACTACAATTTTCTTGCCCATAAAATAGGTACAGAACCTATCATTGTGATCTATTGGTTTGCTATCCTCATAGTTTTGAAATTTGGTGGTTGCATTAAAGTAAAAAACTCAAACGAGATCAGCATAATAGGTGCAATTCATTGACAGATAATTTAGCTAGTCTAATTCTCGGAGATTATCTATATATGGAAAATTAATGCTAACAAGATAGTTGAAATCGATTACCCAACTTGGCTTGACATCGAGCTTAGTGTAGTTCTTATTGAATTTGCACTCCAAAGAAGGATGGAAGAAGTTTTGCTTGAAGAACTACCATCAGGGCGTGGTGTCAGCGACGGTGGGGGTTGGGAAGAGAGAGACCCCTCGAAGGTGGAAACTCGATTTCAGTTGGTAATGGACCTGGTGCGTTTGGGTTGGGATGCCATCGATGGAGGAATTTGGAAAAAAAATCGATGAAAGGTGAAAATTAGGCTTGAGAAAATGTTTAATCAACCAATTTAGCCAAAAAAATCAACCAATTGGTACAATTCGTAGAAAGAGGAAGTTAGGGTGTGAAATGGGGAATTTAGGATTTTGGGCCAAGTATGGAGATTTGGGGAGAGAAATGAGTGTTTGGATCAAGAGGAGGATGGAAGAAACAATGTAACAAGTTTAGATTTTGAAAGAAAAACAAAAAAGGTGTTGAGAGTTGAGAGAATTTGGAAGATTGGGAATCGAGAAATAGGGTGAAAATGAGTCGTCGAACTCTTAAAAGCCCAGGATGTATCGATACATGAGGTCATGCGTTGATTCATTCGAGGCATAATGTTTTATTTTTGGCCACTGGACGAAATGTATTGATACATACAGAAATGTATCGATACATGTTCTTACATGTATCGATACATGTAACATAGAATTTTAATTTTGGCTACTCGATAAAATGAATCGATACAATTAAATGATGTATCAATACAAACATGTATTGATACACAAGTGCATGTATCGATACATGGAGCTTGGTAGCTTTGAACAAATCAAATTTGACAAAAAAATATTGTGTTTCGATCCAGACACTTGGTATAAACAAAATAATTTGAGGATTTTAGTTGAAAACATTTGAAAGAAGGCCTGGAATCCATGTAAATGAATTTTGAACATTAAGTCGAGAGTTTTTGGAAGGAAAAACTTGGTTCACTCAAAAACAATTCCACAAACTTGGAGAAATAAATGGCCATGGCATGAAATGCAAATGTGGTTGTATAGTACCATGTAGATATGTAACTAAGTGATAAGTAGATATGGCAATGTCATGTACATGTGAGTTTGTCGATGCACAAGGAGTTTGTGAGTATTTTGTATGAGAACATTTTAACCATTTTCCTTAACTAGCACAATGTATGTTGAGAGCAAAAAAAAAAAAAAAAGGATTGATACATGCTTGTTACACTAATCATTAGTCAAAGAAGGTCAAGAATCAAAGGTAGCTACCAACTAGTTTTTTTTTTTTTAATCTATATTTGGTTTAGTAGACCTAGTTCACTTCTGATCTGGTAGAATTGTTCCTTGTCAAGTGCTTTTATGACTATTTCAGCGAATTGATGTTTTGTACCTACATATTCAAGGATAATATTTCCTCTTTGAACATGATCTCTAGTAAAGTGATGCCTTATTTCTAGGTGTTTAGTCCTAGAATGATGGATAGGATTCTTTGTGAGATTTATGGCACAGTGTTGTCACATTTTATGGAAATTTTTTCCATAGCTAGTTCGTAATCTTCTAGTTGTTGTTTTATCCATAGTACTTGAGCACAACAACTTTCAATAGCCACATATTCGGCTTCAATAGTGGATTGAGCTACACTATTTTGTTTGTTTGAAAACCATGAGATCAATATACTACCTATAAATTAACATTTCCAAGATGTACTCTTTTTATCTATCTTACACCTACCAAAGTCGGCATTCGAGTATGAGTGGAGATCAAAGGTAAAACTCTTTGGATACCATATTCTTAGATTATATGTGTCTTTAAATATTTGAAAATTCTTTTGACAGCACTTAAGTGTGGTTCTTTAGTAGATGATTGAAACCTAGTATATAGACCTACACTAAAGCTTATGTTCGATCTACCAACAGTGAGTAAATCAAGGAACCAATTATAGATCTATAGAGTTTTTGGTCAACAAGCGTACCTTTTTCATCCTTGTCAAGTATTGTTGAAGTATTCATTAGTGTGTGCTATGTTTTTGTGCTATCCATACCAAACTTCTTGAATATATTTTGTATATTTGGCTTTACTTATGAATGTCTCGTTTTCTTTTTATTTGATTTGTAGTGCAAGGAAAGAATTTGGTTCACCCATCATGCTCATCTCAAAGTCTCATTACATAGTTTTAGCAAACTTTTGACAAAAAATCTCACTAGTAGCACCAAAAATGATATCATTAACAAAACTTGTATAATTAATATGTCTTTGCCTTTGCTTTTGATGAGAAGAGTTTTATCAACTTTCCATCTATTAAATTCATTATTGATCAAGAATTTTGATAGTGTCTCATACCAAGCTTTAGGAGTTTGTTTTAAACCATATAAATCTTTTCTTAATCTAAAAAAATTATTTCGAAAAGTTGGGCTTTCAAAGCCGGGGGATTGTTCAACATCTACTTCCTCACTAATTAACCTATTTAGAAAAGTATTCTTAACATCCATTTGATATAGTTTAAAGTTCATATAGCATGCAAAGGCTAATAACATTCTAATTGCCTTTAATCTAGCTACCGGAGCATAGGTTTCATCATAATCTATTCCTTCCTCTTGACTATATCATTTAGCAAAAACCCTAGCTTTGTTTCCAGTTATGATTCCATTGTCATCCATTTTGTTTCTAAAGACCCATTTTGTACCTACAATTGGGTAATCATTTAGCCTAGGAACTAGCTCCCACAATTGACGTCTTTCAAATTGATTTAATTCTTCTTGTATAGCTAATATCCAATAGTTATCATTTAGCGCTTTATCAATGTTCTTGGGTTCAATTTGTGAGATAACGGCAACATATTCACAAACATTTTGAATGTTATATCTAATTTTTACCAATTTTTTAAGATCACCAATGACTTTGCTCTCATCAACTTCCTTTTTTACCATTGACTATCTAAGCTCACTTTCTTCAATCATTGGTTCAATGTTTTGCTCTTTTTTTTGTGATGCCTCTTCATTTACTTTGGATCTTTCAATATTGAGATCAAGCTCTTCAACTTGTTCTTGAAAGATACCTATATCATCATCATCATAATGTTTCTTTCTAGAAAAAGGGTTAGAATAATCAAACAACACATGAATAGATTCTTCAACAACTAATGTCCTCTTATTAAATATTCTATATGCTTTAGAGGTTAAGGAATATCCTAGAAAAATTCCTTTATCACTTTTAGCATTAAACTTGCCTAGATTATCCTTTCCATTGTTTAAAACATAACATTTGTAAACAAAAGAATGGAAGTAATTAATATTAGGTTTCTTTCCTTTGTAGAATTCATAAGTAGTCTTATTAAAGATTGGTCTAACCATTGCTTTATTTATGGAAATAACAAAAAGTATTAATAGCTTAGGCCCAAAAGTATCTAGGTAAGTTGTTTTCACATAGTATAGCTATAGCCATTTCTTCTAAAGTCTTATTTTTTCTTTCCACTACTTCATTTTGTTGTGGTGTCCTGGGAGTTGAAAAGTTATGACAGTATCCATTTTCATCACAAAGTTGTTCAAAATCTAGATTTTCAAATTCTTTTCCATGGTCACTCCTAACATTTGTTATTTTATATCTGTTCTTATTTTCAACTTTTTGGCATAAAAAAGTGAAGATTTTTAAAGCTTTATCCTTGTGAGCAAGAAAGAAAACCCGAGAGAATCTAATATAATCATGCATAATTACTAAGCCATAACTTTTTCCACCTAAGCTAGTGGTCCTAGTTGGTCCAAAAAGATCTATGTGAAGTAATTGCAAGGCTTTAATGGTGGTTATATCCCTTTTAGATTTGAATGAGCTTCTCTTATGTTTGCCTTTGTCACAAGCATTACAAAATTGATCATTTTCAAAAATTTAGCTTAGAGAGTCTTATTACAAGATCTACAGATAGCAGTTTTGAAATTGTGTTCATGCTAGTATGTCCTAGTTTTCTATGCCATAACTAACTATCGTCATTCTTTTTAGCCTTGAAACATACATTGTTAGAAGATAAATCATCTAAGAAAACAATATATGTGTTACCTTGTCTATTGCCAACAAATAGAGTTTCATTTGTTTTAATATCAACAACATAACATATTAATGATTCAAAGATGACTTTAAGGCCTTTATCACAAAGTTGACTCACCTTACCAAATTATGTTTAAGGCCATATACAAATAGAACATTTTCAATTTGAGAAGAGGAATTTTTACCAATTGTGCCAATACCTTCTAT
Organism: Theobroma grandiflorum; assembly: GCA_036013995.1. Taxonomy (NCBI): domain Eukaryota; kingdom Viridiplantae; phylum Streptophyta; class Magnoliopsida; order Malvales; family Malvaceae; genus Theobroma; species Theobroma grandiflorum. The sequence continues at coordinate 17,775,151 of CP142126.1, forward strand.
GTGACTTTTCGAGTTGTCTCCAAAGGTTACATTTCCTCTTTTTTTTTTTGTTTTAATTCCTTGAAAAACTCCTTGGCTCTGGTCATGTGTCTAAAGCACCCATGATAATTCTATTTTATAGAATTATTTTATTCCAATTTTGTTATTAAATATTAGCTAAGTTTTCAGTTTTCAATTATAATTTACTTATTTTTTTATTATTTTTATAGTTAGTTTATTTTTAAATGAGTTATTTTAATTTTATGTTATTTCTTTTAATTTGGTTAATATTTATTAATTTTTATATTTTTGGTAGGACCTAAAGTAATTGGGGTATTTGTTAGAAAGTAAGGTGTTGAAAGACCCGAAAGTCTACTTGCATACGCTTTAGTATTTTAGCCATATCTCAAGGTACATAACTCCAATTGTTACGATTCTTGAACCATTAGAAAGCTAAAAGACAAACTACAACTCTGATGAAGATCACTTTGGCCAATTCTGCTTCAAAGATAGAGAAAATCATGTTGGAAAGTAGTTGGACGTACTGTATCAGGAATAGCAATTTGTAAAGACTGACAAGTGATTTTTTTTAGGCCTCTTATTATGTTTTTAAGCCCACTTAAACCCTAGGTCAACTTAAGAGAATTCTAGGTTAAGTCTACTAGTATAAATAGGATATTTTAAGACCATTAGAAGGAGACAACCTTTAGAGATTCAAAAAGTTAGATATTGAGGCTGAAACTTGGAGATCAAGACGGTAATTATTATTTTGTTTCTTCCTTGGCTTTTATTCTTCTCGTTATTTTCAATGGTTGAATTTATTATAATATTTTTTGTTTTTGCAATTATGACTAGCTAATTTTCTTTTTCTAGGATTGCAATTGAACTCACATGTAATCTGAATTTTTAATTTCTTTCTTACTTATTTTTAATGAGATTTGAATTGTTTATTCCAATTTGTTCTTAATACTTTTAATTGCTTGGCCACCAATTGTATTGATTTAGGAACCTAAACAAACTTGGGAAAAAGAGTTTAGAGTAGACTAAAATTAGGATAACATATGATCAAATTAATTGATTTGCGTATAGAAAAAGGATATACATATAGGCCATGTGCAGCCAGATTAAAGGCTGAACTTAATGAGTTTGTTTTAATTTCAAATCTTATAGGGATATAGTGTTTTGGTTAAAATAAATATTTTTATAGGATGAGTCGAGAAACCCTTATAAATAATTTAGGACTCTATGTTAGCAATTCAACCCATTGAAATAAGTTAAGGAAGAGAAGTAAGATTTAGATGAAGTGTGAAGAATATTGTCATCCTAGGCTTATTTGATTTGATATTTTCTCAACTTATTATTATTTTGATTTTTCTTGTTAGTTTAAATTTTATTTTTATTAGTTTTAGTTAATTAATTAATTTTGATTGTTTGGATAAGATTAAATTGTTCTAATTTTAGTACTTAGTAAAATTTGTAGATCAATTCCTTATGGAATCGATACTCTAATTGCTAACATACTATCTATTCGATACATATACTTGTGTAGTGAAATTTTAAATGAAAAGTTTTTGGCACCATTGTCGGGGAATTGTTTCTAGAATTTTTATTAATACTAATACCAAGCAATTTAGTCTTACTTCAAATTTTATTTTTCTTATTTTAATATTAGATTTTGTTTGTTTGCAAGTATATTTGGTAATTGTATGCAATGAAGAAACAACTTGAATCTTGCTCCTTTTTATCCTGAGATAGAGTAAACTTTTAAAAAACGTTGAAAGGAGAATTTGCAAGTTGTAGCTTTAAATCAGACAATGGTTGAGGATAACAATAACAATGGCAATAATGCCATTAATCTGGTTGTTGAAGCAAATAGAGCACCGAGAGATTATGTTGTTCCTCTTTTGCAAGGTTTGCACCAAAGCATTAGGAGACCTTCCATCAATGCGAACAATTTTGAAATTAAACCAGCTTACATTCAAATGATTCAATCTTCAGTCCAATTTGGTAGGTTACCTAGTGATGATCCTAATTCTCATTTAGCAAATTTCTTAGAGATTTGTGATACTTTTAAAGACAATGGAGTAACTAATGGTGCTATTAGATTGAGACTATTTCCGTTTTCTCTAAAAGATAAAGCAAAAAGCTGGCTTAATTCACTACCCAATGGGTCTATCACTACATGGGAAGATTTGGCTCAAAAGTTTCTTGCAAAGTTCTTCCCACCTGTAAAGACTGCAAAGATGAGGAATGATATCACCTCATTCACACAATTTGATGGTGAGTCCTTATATGAAGCTTGGGAGAGGTTTAAAGAACTATTGAGAAGATGTCTACATCATGGGATTCATAATTGGTTGCAAGTTCAGACATTCTACGATGGGCTGGTTGGGTCAATTAAAACTACAATTGATACTGCTACTGGTGGGGCATTAATGAGTAAGAATGTTGTAGATGCCTATAATTTGTTGGAAGAGATCGCCTCCAACAATTATCAATGGCCTTCAAAAAGGTCGAGTCCAAGAAAAACTGTTGGAGCCTATGAAATTGATGCACTTGGTAACTTAACTGCTCAATTAGCTTCGCAAGTGGCTGCACTTTTTAAGAAGTTTGACACATTGGGAGTTCATGCCATTAAAAATTTATTTTTAGTCGTGAGATACGTGGAGATAGTCATTCAAGTGATTAATGCTCATTCATTTCTGCATCAATCCAATTTGTGGGGAACTTAAATAGGTAGCAAAATAACCCATATTTGAATACATACAATCTTGGTTGGACAAACCACCCTAACTTGTCATGGACCAACAATGTAGGGCCTTCCAATCCAAACCCCATCATTCCTCCTGGTTTTCAACAACAAGATAGACCACAAATTCATGAAAAAAAGTCCCAATTGGAAGAACTTCTCTTGCAATATATGTCCAAGACTGATGCTTTAATTCAAAGCTATGGAGCCTCCTTGAGAAACCTTGAGACCCATGTGGGACAGTTTGCAAACTCTATCAACAGTAGACCCCAAGGTGCCTTACCAAGTGATACACAAGTCAATCCCAAAGGTAAGGAACATTGTAATGTAGTTACACTTAGGATTAGAAAAGAAGTTGGTGGGGTGAATGAAAAATCAATTGAATCTTCAAATGAGCATATAGATGATGACAAGGCAATTGTTGAGAAAAAAGTTCAAGTGGAAAAGATAGATAATGGGCAAGCTAAAAATCAAGGGAATTTTGAAGCAAATTATCTTTCTCTACCATTCCCACAAAGGTTGAAAAAACAAAAGCTTGATAAACAGTTTGAGAAATTCCTTAATGTCTTCAAGAAGCTCCACATAAATATCCCTTTTACTAAAGCTTTGGAAAATATGCCCAGTTATGTTAAATTCTTGAAAGACATCTTAACCAAGAAGAGGAAACTGGAAGATTTGAAACAGTGGCACTTACTAATGAGTGCAGCGTAATAATTCAGAACAAGCTTCCACCAAAACTTAAGGATCCAGGGAGTTTTTCTATCCCTTGTACTATTGGTAGATTTAAATTTACTAAAGCTTTATGTGGTTTGGGTACAGGTGTTTCAATCATGCCTTTGTCAATTGTTGAGAAACTTGGACTTAACGAGATACAACTTACTATAGTTTCTTTACAATTAACAGATAGAACAATCAAGTACCCTGTTAGGATTATTGATGACATATTGGTTAAAGTTGGGCATCTCTATATTCTAGTGGATTTCATTGTGCTTGAGATGGAAGAAGATATATATATTCTTTTAATCTTGGGATGACCATTCTTGGCTACTATAGGCGCAATCATTGATGTGAAGGAAGGCAAGATAACTTTTAAAGTTGGAGAAGAGGTAGTTAAGTTTAATATTTTCGATACAAATAGACATCCTAGCTCAACAAATTGTTGCTATAGAATGGAGTTAATTGAAGAAGGAAAAGGCAAACCTATTTCTCCACTTACAATTGAGCAAGCACCAATCTTTGAGTTTCAGCCACCACCTCCACCTGTGAGACCCAAGCAGTCAGCAACTGAGCATCCTCCACCACCATCTAATTGTCCTTTCAAGATTGGACAACAATTAATGATGCTTTCTCGATCATATTTCAAGCTTTTACCATGGAAACGCAAAGAAAGATGGTAGGGTCCTTTCAAAGTTATGAACGCTTATCCTTATGGAATAATTGAGATTTATAGTGAGGATACGAGAACAATCATGGTTAATGGGTTGAGCTTTAGACCATATTTTGAGGATGAAGAATTGAAAAAAAGGGTGCTATAGTCAAGCTAGTGACTATAAACGAGCGCTTCTTGAAAGGCAACCCAAGTTCCTAAACTTTACTTATTTTAGCCTTCATATTAATAATTTTTTTTGTAATTTATATCTTTTAAAATAAATTTTTTGTGTTTCCTTTTGCAGGTAATTAGTGTTTAAAAAACAATAAAATTTTGAAAAATTTAAAAATTCAAAAAAAAAATTTAGAGTTGCAACCTTCACATTGAGAACCGCGGCCCAGAAAGAACAAAAAAAAGGGATGCTAAAACAGAAGGCTTCAGCACCATGGCCCTCAAAGGGAGAACCGCGACGCTAAAAAATGGTAAGGCACAACGTAGCGCTCAACCTCAAGAGCCGCGACGCTCAACCTCGAGAGTCGCGGTTCTCAAACCCGAACCATAACACTTCAAGTGGTAAAAAAATTTTGGGCACCACTGCCCTTAAAACCATATTTTTTTTATTTTTTATTTTTTTCTTTTTCTTTTTTATTCATTTTTTTAACCGCATCCCTTTTCTAATTTCTCCTCTTCTTGCTAATCTCTTGCCTTCCTCAATTTTCTCTGTTTCACTCCAACTTTCTGCATATTCTTTCTTATTGGATTTATTTTATTTTATTTTCACTTTGAGATCCTACACTCTTAAGGTAAGTATTCCTCCAAACATTGGGTTTTCAATTACTTTGTGTAAAGAGAGGATGAGGTTGGCGTTCATAGTACATTTTATAATTTTTGCTACTTGAATGATTCCATTGTGCATGTTTGTTAATGGGTGTTTTTCATGCTTCCTCATGATTAATACTTAGAGTGCAGAAAATTTTGATGCTTATTGCTAATTTCTTGGTACCCATATAATGAATTCATGGACCTTTTGTCTGTTGCAAATATAATTGATAAATGCTTTGTTGATGAGAGTAGATAATGGGTTTGTTTAATTTGGGATGCTTGGTTGAGCAAGTAAAATAAATCCTGGAATTGTGGGTGCAACAACATGCAATAATTGATAATTTTGAGGAATGCATTGTCATCGAATTATTTTTATATTTTTATATTAGATTGTTGCATTATGAAACTTATGATTATGAGAATGTTGTTTGAATGTTGTGAGGAATAGAGAATTTATGCCCATCTTAAAGAGTAGGATGGATATATCTACTTTTCCTTCGTTGCCTATGGATTCTGACTCTGAAGATGATTTTAGTGATGACGAGGTGGAGGACTTGTAAACTACAACTTCAGAGTTAGGGAAGTATTCTTGTCTTTGTTCTTTTATTTTTTTATCACATTGAGGACAATGTTTATTCTAAGTTTGTGGGTGGTTTAGAATTTAATGGTTTCAAATTTTGTTGGTTTAATTTTTTTTTTCATCATGTTTAGTTAAATTTGGTTTAGAATTTTGTCTTGCATGTTTATTTATGGTTTGCATGTTTTATTTGTGTTTCAAAAAAAATATATTGAGATAGTTGCACCTTATTCATGATTGTCCCAATCCTAGGATGATATTTTAATTATCTTTTGATTCTTAGCTTTTGGGAAACATATAGTTATGATTTAATTTTATATGATATTCTTATATTAGTTTTATTTTAGAATGTGACTTCTAATAATTTGAGCACTATACTCTTTTACTTAGAATTTTTATATGATTTAGAGAAAGTTTATGTTGATGAAAAAGTATAGTGAAGTCAAGAATTCTAGAATTTGTTTAATTCTTTCTCGAGGCGAAATCTTGGATAACACTTAGGATAGGAAGTGATTTAGGCCATCTTTGGACCGTTTGAACCTTTTTGAGCCTACCATTGTTATATTTATCCTTAGTCACCCTTTTTAAGCCTAATTTACCTTTTCTTTGTAATTACACAATTATTTTAGCCTTGGCCTTTCTATTTAAATCAACAATTTGAACCTTTCACCCTTTAAGTATTTTAATCTTTCTAAGGAATGATTTGAGCTTAAAGAATAAATTGAGGGAGAAAGGTGAACAAAAAACAAAAGAGTGATGGTTGTTAGCAAAATTATCCCTTGTTTATAATTGTCAAACATAAGTTTGGAGGTTGAAAAGTATTAAAAAAAACAGAAAGAAAAGAAAACAATGTGTGGTACAAAGGAAAGTTTACTTCAAGTTTGGGGTGTTATATATATAAAAAAAATTGAGCTCTTTATATGTCCTAGATTGATTAAGTGCTTAGGGTGAATTTGAGCCTAAATATATCCTTTATCATATCTTGACCCTAGCCTTACATTACAAGCTTGATAAAGACCTATTGATCCTTGAATAAGTGTTAATCTACATTAGTGGAGAGAGAGATGAAAAGCAAACTTATGGGATCTTAGTACTAATCTATGCTTAGATTTGGCATAAAATAATTTGAATTACATGATATTTTTGGTAAAAGAGCATTCACACACACACATGGAAGTCCACTCGAAAAATAAGTTTTCACTTGAATTAATGCATCAATTTAAGAATTAGTTGTATCTTACTTTAAGTTGGAATTTGAGTTAATATCTAAGGAAAAATTGAGAAATCATGATTTGGTACTTCTATCTCTCGTTCAAGGATTTTTGTGTTTAGTTTTCATTTTGTAATTCTTTGTTTTTGCTCAAAGACTAGCAAAATCTTAAGTTTGGGGTGTGATAATTCTATTCTATCGAATTATTTTATTTCAATTTTGTTATAAAATATTAGCTAAGTCCTCAGTTTTCAATTATAATTTACTTATTTTTTAGTTGTTTTTATAGTTAGTTTATTTTTAAATGAGTTATTTTAACTTTATGTTATTTCTTTTAATTTGGTTAATATTTATTAGTTTTTATATTTTTGATAGGAACTAAAGTAATTGGGTTTAATTTTGGAAAGTAAGGTGTTGAAAGATCCGAAAGTTTGCTTACATACGCTTCAGTATTTTGACCTTATCTCGAGCTACAGAATTTCAATTGCTAGGATTTTTAGACCATTAGAAAGATAAGAGACAAAAATAAAACTTTGATGAAGATCACTTTGCCCAGTTCTGCCTCAAAGATAGAGAAAATCATATTGGAAAGTAGCTAGATGTATTATGTCGGGAATAGCAATTTGTAAAGACTGACAAGTGATTTTTTTGAGCCTCTTATTATGTTTTTAAGCTCAATTAAACCCTAGGTCAACTTAAAGGAATTCTAGGTTAAGTCTATTAGTATAAATAGGATATTTTAAGACTATTAGAAGGAGACAGCCTTTGGAGATTCAAGAAGTTAGAAATTGAGGCTGAAACTTGGAGATCAAGACGACAATTATTGTTTTGTTTCTTCCTTGGCTTTTATTCTTCTTGTTATTTTCAATGGTTGAATTTATTATAATATTTTTTATTTTTGCAATTATGACTAGCTAATTTTCTTTTTCTAGGTTTGCAATTGAACTCACATGTAATCTGAATTTTTAATTTCTTTCTTACTTATTTTTAATGGGATTTGAATTGTTTATTCTAATTTGTTCTTAATGCTTTTAATTGCTTGGCCACCAATTAAATAGATTTAGAAACCTAAACAAACTTGGGAAAGGGAGTTTATAGTAGACAAAAATTGGGATAGCATATGATCAAATTAATTGATTTGCGTATAGGATAGGGATACACCTATAGGCCGTATGCAGCTAGATTAGAGCTTGAACTTAATGAGTCTGTTTTAGTTTCAAATCACATAGGGATATAGTGTTTTGGTTAAAATAGATATTTTTATAAGATGAATTGGGAGACCTTTATAAATAATTTAGGACTCTAGGTTAGCAATTCAACCTATTGAAATAAGTTAAGGAAAAAAGGTAAGATTTAGATGAAGTGTAAGGAATATTGTAATCCTAGGCTTATTTGATATGATATTTTCTCAACTTATTATTATTTTGATTTTTCTTGTTAGTTTAAATTTTAGTTTATTAGTTTTAGTTAATTAATTAATTTTGATTGTTTGGATAAGATTAAATTGTTCTAATTTTAGTACTTAGTAAAATTTTTAGATCAATTCCTTGTGGGATCGATACTCTGCTTGCTAATATATTATCTATTCGATATGTATACTTGCGTAGTAGAATTTTAACTGACAACCCATTGTCGAGATATTACTTTCTTTTCTTTTGTGCTTTTGACTTTAAGGAAATAAGCTCCCCCTACAAATATAAAATCAAACATTTGACTTCAGTACCCAAATTTTCTTGGGTTTATATGAGTTAGTGTCTTTAGTTCCTTTTGGAACCCACTTCAATTTTACTACCTTACCATGTGAAGGCTTTGTTCTTTTTAGAACCCATACACTTTTTATTTTCTTACCTCTAAAAGTGATAGTCCTCAAGGGACAAGTGTAGGTACAGTGTTCTACTTTATGACAATAAATGCGTTTGATGGAAGACTCGAATTTTACATTTTCTTTAACAAAGAAATTTTTAAAATGAGTTTCCTTTTGAGTCCCATTATAACCTATTTCTTCTTTATCAAAGAAAGCTCTCTGTGTTTCTAACATATCATTTAATTTTTGTTAACTCATGTTAAACTTTGAAATGTAGCATGCAAATTCTCATTCTTCCTTTTCAGTTCATTTCTCTCAATTTCCAAGTCTTTGACTGTGCTTTTTAGTTCTATTTTTGCTTTGATTAAGAACTCATTTTCTACTTTAAGCTTGGATATGATGTTATTGCATTTCAATGTATTTTCTTCAAATTCAACCACTAAGTCATCATATGCATGAATCTTGATCTAAGGTGTATGAATTTGAATCATGAGAAGTAGAGCATACCTTAGAATCCTCAAGTGCCATGAAGTAAAGATTGGAAACTGCGTCTTTTTCATCTTGAGAGTTGTTACTATCACTCTAAGTGGCCACTATGGCTTTCTTCTTGAAGTTCTTTAGGGCACTCTTCTTATTTGGACATTCATATTTAGTCTGTCTCATTTTCTTGCACTTATGGTATATTAAGTGGTCTTTGCTATATTCCCCTTTTAGCATGTCTTTTGTAGAAAGTCTGTTACCTTTATAATCCTTTCTCATAAATTTGCTAAACCTCTTGGCTAACATGGTTACGTCTTCATCTTCCTTGCTCTCATCTCTTATGTTTCTCTCATTTTCTTCAATTTAAGACTTTAGAGTTATTTCTTTCTTTTTATTTTCCTCATTCTTTTCATCATCTAGAGTATTTTCGTGTTTTATTGTCATCTCATAAGTAAGTAGAGATCTTATAAGTCCTCTAGCTTGAAATCATTTAGGTTTCTTACTTCCTCTATGGCTGTCACTTTTGGTCTCCATAACTTGGAAAAACTATAAAGTAACTTTTTGACTAATTGAGCATTTGGGAAGTCATTTCCTAAGACTTTCAATCCTCCAACTATGTTTGTGAATCTCTCATACATTTAATTTATGATATCATTTTCTTTCATCTTAAATAGTTTATAATCATGTGTGAGAAGTCTTATCTTGGATTCCTTAACGTAATTTGTTCCCTCATAGATTATTTATAAGGTATCCCAAATTTGTTTAGCAGTTTCACACATGGATTCTCTATTGAATACACGAGCGCTTATAGAACAAAAAAGTGTGTTGAAAGCCTTGTAATTTGTTTGAATTAACTTTTTTTCTCTTTCATCCCATTCTTTCCTAGTTTTTACAATTGTTTTCCCTCTACTATCTTGGTGAGGACGTATAGACCATATAAAATAACATTCCAAACATCAAGCTCAACTGATTAAATGAATATCTCCATTCTTTTCTTCCAATAAAGATAGTTCGTACATGAGAAGAATAGAGGTCTTTGAGTTAAGTGTCCTTTACCAAGAATAGCTGAGGTGGATTCTATCTTGATGTGTTAAGCTTTGTTTTTTGAATCACTCAAGGCTGTCAGACTTGCAGAATTGAGCCCTTACTCTAATACCAATTGTTAGATTAAAAAGTTGATATGGATAAATCTAAAGAGGGGTGAATTGGATTCGTTTTGAAATTTTGACAAACCTTTTTGAATTTTTTAATAAGGTAAAATCCTTTTTTTAATTAAAGTGCTCAATTTGAAGATAAACAAAGTAATTGACCTTTTAATCAATGAGAGAAAATTAAATTTCAAGTAAAAGTAAGAGTTGAAAAATCGACACAAGTATTTTATAGAATTTTGGCCTCCTTGCTTACGTCTTTTCTCTTAGATTCATTAAGGTGTTTGAAATCCACTATTTGATCAAAGTTCAATACAATGCCTTTTGTGGATCAAGCATAACATTTCAATGCAATGCCTTTTTATGGTTAAAGCACAACCACTCTACCTTTTCTATTAGTTAAGGTATAACCACTTAAGCAAGTACAACGAGAGGAATATAAGTGCAACTAATATGCCTTTTAAAGGCCGAATAAATAATTTGGTACATTGTTTAATGAAAAGGCGATAGCTCAATAAACATTGAACTAGAAGACTTTAAGGATTCAAGAAGAGTATAATGAGTTTTGAATGAGTTTTGGCTGATTCTTTTCTCTTGAGCCATGTTTTTAAGTCTTCTAACATTCATAAATGCCGAGGAGGCTTGTATTTATAGTTGTTGAAGCTTCAAAAGTAGTTGGGAGTGCATTTAATGTGAAAGTAGCCATTCTTTTTTTCATTCAAGGCTCTAACGGTCATATTGTATCAATACAAATGTGAATGTATCGATACATTCCTTCTTATTTTTGAATTCAGGCTGAGATGCATCGATACATTTGTATATATATATCAATAGATTTGAACTTTCCTATAAGGGTTTTGACATTCTACTTAAAATTTATTGATAAATTTATTCATGTATCAATACTTTTGAGAAAATGTGCATTCTGCTACATTTCTATCAATATATTTATCAATGTATCGATAAAATAAGTTTGACTTTTTAGTTTTTGACTTTTTTCAAGAACATGCATCAATAAACTTTGAAATCTATCGATACTTGTCCAAATGTATTGTTACATGAAGAACATGTATCGATAGATTTGTCATTGTTTTTCTTTTTCAAATTTATTTGACATCATTTGGAGATTTGAGAACTTGACATTTAAAGACTTGGATGAATTTTGGTCATTTCTTTTTGTCATTTCAAAACATAAAATTGATTTGAATACTATTAAGCTAACCAAAATAAAAAGAGATACAAATGATTACCTAATTGATCTAAGTTGTGCAAGCTTCAACTCAAATACTTTCACAATGATTGAAGTGGAATAGAAGTGTAAAAGCAGAAGGTTTTCCTCCTTTAAGCTCTTTCAAACTCTTTGAAACTTCTCTTTATCATTTTAGACTGTTGAAGAGGCTTTAAATACTTGAAAAATCATTTTTGACCATTGAAGATAAAAACTAGCTGCTGCAAATAGTTTCTACCCATTATTTTGTCCTTTTGTGCTTAAATTCAAATATGCGTGCAAATAATGCTTCATTAATTGGTTAAAGATAGGCTTTAACTAATTAAGCCTTCTCTAACTTGTAAATTGCTTCTTTGTGTTAACCAGTTAATGCCAGCTTTAACTGATTAATAACTTTATGTTTTCAAGCACCTTTAAACACTATTTTCATCAATCACTCTTTAACTGATTAGGGCTCCTACTAACTAATTGAGGCATTTCTCTTTTCATCCTTAATTGATTAAAATGGGCTCGAACCAAGTAAGAATTCTTTAATTTTGAGTCTTTTGGTTTGGCACCTTTAGATGGTCATCAACATTTTGAATTTGGATTTGGTGCTTCTTGATACTTCAAGCTTGATCTTTAACCAATTAACTTCGTTGGTTAACTAATTAAAAAGCTTCTGTTTTGCACCCAGTATGTTTTTAATCAGCTATACATTAAGCTAACTGATTAAAGCTTTTCTTCCTTTCTTTGATGTAACGCCTTGAATAGCCTTAATTGATTAAGGCTCCATGTTAATCAGTTAACAGTTTTCTGTTTTCACTTAGTCTTTTGTTTTTTTATTTCTTTAACTAATTAACCATTCTATTAACCTAACAGGCTTCTTAACTTGCTTTCAAACAACATTTATATTAAAGGATATAAACTTACTCTTGCATTCTTAAGTGAAGTGGTTAGACATTAAAGAATGAGGAATGTTTTGTTATTATCAAAAACTTATGGAGTCAATATCCTCCCTTTTTTTTGATGATGATAAAACACTCCTAGATTAAAAGTGTAATATCTATGTATTCTTTATATGTATGTATAGTTGAAGGGTTACTCCCTTTAAATCTATACTCTTGTTTAATATGTTCATACAAAAAAAAAATTCAAGGTTTCTTAACCAAAATATAACAGTAACTACATTTATGCAAAGATTTATGAACAGTCCTCAACAACAGATATAACATGACCAATCCAATAATAGCTCAACAACAAACACATAACAACAAAAATAACAACAAATAAACACATTACATTACATCTTATTTCTTCTCCGATCTTTTCCCCTTTCTTGTCATCATTAAAAATTATTCAAAACTCCTTTTTAATGAGTACATTAGACATTCAATTTCAAGAAAGTCATAAGCTGCATTAAACACTAAATTTCAAGAAAGTCATAAGCTGCATTAAATACTCAATTTCAATACACACAACAGAATATATGACCATAACAGTTAAACATTTAACCACAACTACAATCTTAGTTTTTTCTCCCTCTTTTTGTCATTATTAAAAGAGGGGTAAACAATAAAACAAGGTTAATTCAAATGTTATGCAAAATGAGAAAGGATAAATGAGATAATCACTTTAAAGCATATTCTTACTCCCCTTTAGACAATTAAGTTTCCAATTATTAAAAACACCAATTGCTATGAGAGAAATCATGGACTTAAAATATATGAGTATTTGAGTAGATATTCAACATGTTAATCTAATACTCAAGTATTCATGGAACTAAATGAGTATGAGCCTTTAAATAGATGTTCAACATAAGCATCAAATACTCATATTTTCAAGAAATATTTTTGAAGTAGTTCTTAGACATGTCTAAGGTATCATTAGTCATTAAGCAATTATTACCAGTCATTATCAATCAATCAATTTCAAAGGATTCTCTAATTCATATGAAAATGGCAATTCAAGGAGAAATTCCATATCAAAAGAATATCATCATTTAGCACTCTTAATCATCATCATATGTTTCTTTAGCAAGCATTCCAAAAAGTATTCTCCAAATCATGTTTGAAACTATCAATTCAAGGAGACTTTTCACATCAAGAAAATATCATTATTCATGAAGCATTACTGAAACATTTTACACTTATTGCAATCATGTAAGAGAATGTTATGACCAAGTAAACACAAACATAATTACAAGAAGTAAAAGGCTATCTTCATTAATCATGAATATAACAATAAAAAAATAAACATTATATAGACATATAACAATAAAAATTATGCAAGCATCGAACTTCAATGTAGTACATGTTATTTCTCAATAATCCTCATAATTTGTAAGTGTGGAATATTGAAGATAAAACACTCAACTCATGAATATGTCAAAAGTGAACATCCAAGCATTAATGAATATCAATTACCAAGATTCAAAATGTGAGTATTCATTTTAAGCACATTGGGCATTCACAGCTCACTTAAGCAATAGGTCATATTTCATTTGACATTCCAAGTTATTTATAGTAACCTATAGGCTAGGCTGGATGCACATAAACTCTTAGTTTCTAAGGTAAGGATTTAGCTCATTTGTTAGAAGAATGAACATGTATATTGAATTTGGGTTTTTTGAAAAGTTGGATATTTTCAAAAGCTAGGAAATAAATATTTTTATGATGTTTTGATGTGTTTAAGGGAAAGTTGAAGTGACTTATCACGTTGGTAAGCTATAGGAAGGCTAAAGGCCAAGGATTAAAGCTCAACTATAGGAACGTCTTCGATTTTCGAGGTGAGTGAGATTTAATTAAATGCATATGATGCCTCTCACATAATGTATGCACTGTTATGGTACTTAAATGTGTGTGTATGCCTAGATGAGAATGCCTATGCCAGAGAATTGATGTGTGTGTGTGTGTGTGTGTGTGTGTGTGTGTGTGTGTATGCCTAGAGGTATGTGCTAGGCTAGAGAGCAAATATGATTGTGTGCCTAGATGAGGATGCTTAGGCTAATTAGTTATCTAAGATAGGAAATTTGTGTTTGTGTGATTTGTGGTGAGCCAAAAGGTGGCCTTGTATTGGAACTCATGGTATGTAAGACCTAGAGCAAGAGGCCTACACATGGTGTGATATGAATCATGGATTAAGGACTATGCCAAATTATGATGAATGGGTTGCCAAGTAAGTATATGGCCTAATATGTATTTGGGTTAATGGCATAGCGATTTGGTGATATTAAATATGTAAGGCTGAAGGGCCATGATTACTTATGGGCATTATATATGCATGAATGCCCATATATTTGTGGTTGATTTAAGGATATGCATAAAGCTGTTAAGCCATGATTAATAGGATTGAATATGATGAATACCCATGTGGGCTTAAAGACATGAAGGCCTATAAACTGATTATGTTTTGTTTGATGATACCTTACAGATGACTAAAGCTTATTGAATTTGAATATGATTTGATATGGACGCATGGAATGTCACAGGCACGATGGCTTGATTTATGGATATGTGTTCCATCCGAGGGATGAAATTCAAACGTTGATTTGATTTGAGGTTGAGTGGAGTCTCACACCTTGTGACTATGTGTGCTTCTATAGATGGTGATAAGCAGGGATGGTGGCATTAATCACATGCCTATAATGCTTTGATGCCATCCGTTGAGATTACTTTGGGTGATGTCGACCGTCGAGAGATTACTCCGGTCGATGATATGATTCTCTGCTAGTTGCTCTAGCATTGTGCATAATTTGTTCTCCACCCTTTTCTATGTCATGCACGTGATCTGTTTCTCTGCTAGCGACTTTGCCTTAAGCGTGATTTGATTCTCCTTCAATTAGCCACTAAGCATGATTTAACCATGTATAGGGTTGGACCATCCATTTGATTTCATTTGACTTTGATAACATGCATCGGGAATGGCATGATTTGATTTGAAAGATGAATATGTGGTGACCACTATGAATGAGATTTGATGAAAAGCTTTGAAATAAGTAATTATTTGTAAATAACATTTGAACTTGTGCTCGACAACTAAGGTGTGCCTATGAAGCCTAGTTTAATTATAGCAGCTATAAAGATAAGCCTTGAATCGATATGATTTAATGTGAGGACATAGAATTTGGAAATTATAGATATGATACACTATTGAGATGTGATCCAGCAGCACTTGATATGAGGAGCTATGCATGTAGGATATCAGGATGATCATCATCCCTTTGAATTGGAGATGTTTGAATATGACACTCTTATGGCTAGATAGGCCTTAATATATTTTTTATATAAAATATTATGCTATGATAGTATCCCCTCGCTGAGCATTAGATGACTCACCCTTTTGTTGTACCATGTGCAGATAAGAGAAGTTATGAGGTTACGTGGCAAATGTCATCGATTGGATGGACACGTAATTCACATTTGGTAGGTTTCCTTCCCAATGTGTCACTCTGCTGAGTCTGTATAAGCCTTCTACCTTGTAAATATGTGTAGTACCCCGTATTTTGATATGGTGGCTAAAAAAGTCTATGAATGCCAATTGAGGTCAATTATCGAGTTAGAAAGGGTAATTCAAAAGTGAACTTGTGAAATCTCGACCTAAATAAACATGTAACTAAAAGTAGACGCGATAATGCAGACCAGGGATAATTTCGTCATTTCTCTTGGTAAGCTCCTACAAGTGGGTTTTTTTTATGTTATTAAGGTTTAAATAAGCCTAAGGAATGAATGAATGATGTTTTAATGATAAAATAAATGAAGAAAATAGAAATAGTGATAATTTCCACGACAAGGGTAAAATGGTCATTTTTCATCTCGGGTCAAAATTTTTAAATTTTCATGAACCCAAGTATTTCTAGACTATTATGGACCTGGTCTTAGTGTCAAAAGAGTAAAAAGATTGCACAAAGAAATGGAGGAAGACAAGTTAACTTGTTAAGGGTATTTTGGTAATTTAAGCAAAAACTAGATAAACTTTAGCTATAAATATCATTTTTTCCAGCAGTTTTTTCATTTTTCTCCAGCAGCTTCTTCTTCTTCCTCTCATCATACGTTTCTTCATTTTCCATGGGGGTTTTTCTTTAAGCTTTCATAACTTCTCAAGTTAGTCTTAAATTTTCATGCTTTGTGCACCTTTTCACAAGTCCTTTGTGCTCTCTTACTCTTTCCCCTTAAAACCCTCAAAAGTCTTTCCATAATACTTTCTCTCACTAGCTGGAAATTTAGAGAAAGAAAAAGGGATTTTCCTTGATAGCTTGAGTATTCTTGAGAAGGAATTCAATTACCAAATTATTAAGGTGAGTAATGAAATTGAGTTGAATTTTTAAGTTGTTGATAATGGCTAGTAATTGGAGTTGTGATTTGTTTTATTGTTGAGGTTTGTTTATTTATTTCTAGTGATACTAGGGTGGAGAGAATAGATAACCACTTAATGGTAGTTGGAAGCTAGTTAGGAGTAACTAGTAGAACATGATTAGGCAATAGCTTTTAGAATTATGGTTATGTGAATTGAGTTGGTTTGTGATGCCATTGTGTGTGATAGGTTCCAACAAGGCCTCACATGTCCATTTGGAGCATTAGTTGAAGCTAGAGTCAAGCAAAAGAATCAACAAGACTGGTGAGTGAACTTGCATAAAATGTTTTGGGATTAAGGCCTATGTGGTTGATTGAGACATTTTAATTGTTTTTCTATAAAAATGCATGGGAACAAGCCTTTAGTGAAATGTTTTTGTGATGTGGAACATGATTGTGATGAATTCATATACCTCTATATGATGCTGATACTTATATAAGAGTATATGATATGTATTGTTGAGTAATTTTGTGTAATTGATGTAATCGTGCGCGTGCACGATGTGAGGGGATGCACATGCCGGTGATGACTAAATATAACCGTTTGTGTACACGATATGGGGGGATGCACATGCCGATGATGGCAAAGTGTGGGAGTGTGGAGGATGACATTAGTTGTGCGCGATGTGGGGGTTGCACATGAGCTGGTAATGTGGTGGTGATATTTGTTGTTATATATGTGTAAATATATATATGAAATAGAAAGTTTATGAATATGGTTTATGGTTATAATGTATGTGAATCATGCATGTTGTACCTTGAGAAATGCTAAGTATTTTAATTTAAGGTTATTGTAGCAAAAATGGTTTCCTTTATGTTAAAAAAAACTCTTTTTTTTATGCCATGTTTATGGCTGCAGCAAGACTATTTTTGGCTGCAGCCAGAAACTCTCGAGTGGCTCCAGAGTCCTGTGCCCTGCTTTTAATTTGATAATTTTTTTGACTATTTTCTATTCAGAATTGGGTAAAATGGTAAATAAAAGTTGTAGCCCAGTCTCTTAGCTTTCCAATGGTCTAAAAATCATGTCAATTGGACCTTTGTAGTGTGAGATATGCTTGAAAAACCGAACCATATGCAAACCCAGAGTACTTTTCTGCTGTAGTGAAAGTACTTTCATTTTGAAAAATATTTTAACAACCTTCCAGTTAGAACTGGGCAAAGTAGTCAACATCAAAGATGTATCCCATCCTCTTATCTTTCTAATGATCGAAAAATTATGTCATTTGAACTTCTGTAGTGGGAGATATGCCTGAATAACCGAAACACATGCAAATAAGGAATGTTTCTCGCTACAGCGAGAAACTTGCTGTCATGCTTGTTACCTTGCTTGACCTTGAGATATTTTTACCCATTTAACTTCTTGGATTGCTCATGGGTTTTTCAACACTTGGAAGCTATTAATCAAAGTTTGAAATGAGGGGTTTCTAGTAAGAAATTAACTCAATTGCATTGTTTTTGAAACAAGTGCATCATAATTTCCAAAATCTCCTTATCGATTGCTTGTTCCCTTCCTATGTTCACTCACTGAGTTTTATATCCACGGTTTTAAACTTCATGTTTTCAGATTTAGAGGCAATTGAGACCTAGACCAAGTCGTCCGTGCATGCTTGTCTTTTGGTAGGTACTATGGCATCTGAGTAGCTGTGCCTTTATTCAAAGTCACTCCGCTGACGGTTGAGAGTCTTTGTCTGTGTACAACTATATGTAATATAACTACTATGAGTCTTGTTATAAATGAAGTATATATATATGTTGGATTGATGATGCCTCTATGAGATGGCAATGAATGACAGTACTTTGAGGTAATGCAAATATAAATATGTGGTATACATGTTATGTATTGAAATACATTGAATTGTAAATCACGAATTGTAATTTAGGAATGGTAATGTAAGATTTATGAAATGTTGAACATGATTACTAACAAATGCTTGCTTTGGCTTAGTGGGCTATACCCATTGGGCCCATGCGTCGATCATGGCTCGGAATTCGGGCTATGACAATATGTCAGCCACGATATGCCATTTGAATTGTATAATGGTTGTTATGTATGAACCCGATTTGATGGCCAATGTATGACCTTTGAATATCTGTATGGATTATGAGCCAGGGATGATGTAATATATTTGAATTTTATTATAATTATTTGAATATTAATTCCCTTGGTTATGTGTTATGTGATTTGAATTTTGGGGATTGCTCGGGTCTTGTGGGCTTTGCCTGCCCAGCTCGTGCATCATTCATGGACCCTCAAGTTTTGGTTGTGGCAAAACTTGTTGCATCCCTTCTTAAGCCAACTTCTAAACTTGCACCTTCTTCCTCAAAACCCATATCCTCATCTTCATTTGAACCAGAAGCCCTTGAACCTCTCAATGTTCCACCTTAGTCACTGACCTAGGAACAGATGAATCTGCCACCGACTTAGACTAAGAAGAAACCTATAGGTAGACCCTTTTTTTGATTGATGATAACAAGGTGGACAAAATAGAAGATAGGGCTTTTTAGGATTGCTTGTTTATTTTGATTGCCGGTTTATTCGAACAATTACTATTTTATGGGTTGTTTGTGAACAATTGATAGATTTCTTGTCTAATTACTATTTTATGGGTTGTTTGTGAACAATTGTTGGATTTCTCTTGTTTGTTTCTATCTATGATTAGTGACTATTTCCATTGTCAATAATTATTCATAAATACATATATACACTGGTAAGAAAAATCTTGAAATTATTATGCACATATTAAGGGGAAGCAATCTCTTATCTGCACATAGATACATAATGCACATAGACATTGCACTCTTAATCCAAGAGTATTTTGTTATCATCAAAAAATGGGGAGAATGTTGACACCTTGTGTTTTTTATGATAGCAAAACATTCGTTATTCATTGATGTCTAATTACATTACTTTAGTGTGCATGATAACGTTTAATTCTCATAATAAATTTAATGTTTAAAAGTAAGTAAAAAAGCTTGCTCATTTAGAAAATGAGTTAATCAGTTAAAGAAGTAAAGAAAAAAAGACTTATTGGAAACAAAATGTTGTTAACTGATTAACATGAAGCCTTACTTAGTTAAGGCAAAACTGGACACTACACTTAAGGGAAAACAGAAAAGTTTTAATCAGTTAATATAAGGCTTAACTAATTAAAGAGGTATTAGATGCAAAACAAAAAGTTGTTATCTGGTTAACCAAAAAGGTTAATTGGTTAAAGCTCAAACTTGAGGTACTGAGAAGCACCAAAATTTAAACTCAAAGTGATGTTGACTGTTAAAAGGCACCAAATGAAAAAATTCAAATTTGAAGATTTCTTAATCAATTGAAGCCTATTTTAATCAATTAAGGATAAAGGGAGATAAGCTTCAATTAGTTAAAGGGAGCTTTAATTAGTTGAAAGAAAGTTGGCCAAAAATAGTACTTGAAAGTGTCACAAAATAAAAAGTTCTTAATTGGTTAAAGTTCCCTTTAATCGGTTAACATAGTGAAGTGAACTGCAAGACAATGAAAGACAAAAGGGCTTAATCGGTTAAAGCCTACCCTTAATCGATTAAAAGCTTATTATCAGCACATTTAAATTTAAGCACTAAAAGATAAAAAAATGGCTAGAACAAGGCCTGAATATTTTCAACAACCAAAATATGCCTTCAACAACTAGAAGTTGTCTCTCAAGTATCAAAAGGCTCTCCAACTATCAAAAATGAACAGGAGAAGTGCCAAAGAGTTTGAAAGAGCTTACTAGACCAAAAACCTTCTCTTTTACACTTGTACTTCATTCTAATCCTTGTAAAAGAGTTTGAGCTTGAATTTGTACATTTTAGATCAACTAGGCGATCAATTGTACTCAATCTTTTTCTTATTTCTTCATTGATTAGAGTGTGTGAGGCACTTTAAAGGTTACTGTAAGAGTTTAAAGCTTGGGTTAGAAGCTCACTTTGCAAAAGTTTGGTGAAAGCCGTTAATTCTACTAGTTTTAGTGAAGTTAGGTTAAAAATCCTTAATTGGAAAGATTAAAGGAGTGGATGTAGGTTAAGTGAACCGAACCACTATAAATATTATGTTTTGTCCACTTCTCTTAACCTTTCTTTGCTTGGTGTTGGCTAACCTCAACAAGTTCTCAACCATCAATTTGAAATCTTCCAAATGATTTTTCAAATTTCAAGATTTAGCTTCAAAACATTTTTACTGTGCTATACACTCCCCCTTAGCACTCCTTTTATGACCAACACAAATGCCCAAATCAAGCTCTAAACTCTCCCAAAAACCACTTCCCAAAAACTATGAATCGACAAACCTTAACCTGTATAGCAAGAAGACTAAATCCTAGGTTTTTGTGGTTAATGCCAAGAGATTTTAGGTTCTTTTAGAGGTTTTTTTTTTCTTTTGGTATTTTAAGGTTAATAGTGAGGGTTCAAATTCTAGGGTTTTTTGTGTGATTAACGGTTAGTGAAAGAAAGCTTTTCTTTTTGGGTTCTTAGAGTTTCATAGTTGCTAGAAAGAAAAATATTTAGGATTTTCTATTCTTTTTTTTTTACTGTTTTTCTTTTTTTTTTTAAGATCCTTTTTTTTATAAGCGAGGGAAGGATTTTCAAAATCCTTCCTTTCTGTTTGCTGCCATTGGCAACGTCTTGGTGATTCTATGCTGCCAATGACAGTGTTTTTGGGTTTAACAATTTGCTTTTGACATTTAAAATTGACTTTAATCCTCCACCAATTGAGGGAAGGGGGAAAAGAGAGGTAAATCTTGAAAAAGAATAAGACTTAGTTAAAATTAGCAAACTTTGGGAGAAAGAGACGCTAATTCAACTTGGTGAAGAAGAAGGCTAAACTGCTACGATTGCCGTAGCAGTTTAGCCTTAGCTGGCTGCCATGACAGCTGCATCAGCTGCAATACCAAGCATGGCAGCAAATCATGAATTTCCCTTTATTTTTATTAGGAAAAAGAAAATTATTTATTATGTATTTTATTTGTTTGTTTTGGACTTGTTAGCCTTTCGATCTTAAAGGCCCATTTGGAGGCTATATAAACTTTCTTTTGACTTTTGAGACTTAAGGATGTCCAATAGAAAATTAAGCCTGATAATATTTCCTAAAAATAAAAATAAAAATAAAAGAAAGAATTAAAATTGCAAAAGTCATGGTCAGATGAAGAATGGCATTTACAGTAGGTTGTCATGAAGGCATCCGACACATATCAACCTCTAAGTCGCGTCCCTACGTTGGTTGTGTCAAACTTTATTTTAAGTTTTATACTTACAAATACATGTTTATGTTTTGGGCTGGTAATAAATATTAAAAGACTTGTAAATATCTTTCCGCTTATGTTTACAAATTACAAATTATAAGTTTGTTTAGAAAGGTTATACAATTTGTAAACCCACATGAGCATGTGAGGTAAGTGGAATTACTGGGTTGAACATATTTATATACACAAATAAAATATAGATTCAAGAATTACTTTTTTTTATCACCTTGAATATTGATTAAAGGCTTACTTGGGATAGACGGGATTACTTGTTTACCCCCATGCACCGGTCGCAAATTCCCCAATTTGGGTCGTGACAGGTCTAATTCGAGTCACTGCCCAATTTTGATGAGCTCTAGAGTAACTAATTAGGGACCCGAACCCTTTGGAGTCCTGGATTGTTGATTGTTGCGAAAAGAGTTTATGAAGGAAGTGGAGGACAACTGGAAATCCATTTCGGTGTTAGGTTTTGGGATTTCGTTTAAAGGTAAAATTGGGCAAACTAAAATCTGTCTTGAAACACTGGGATAAAGAAGTATTTGGGTCTGTTGATGATAAGATTAGATCTTTGGAGTCCAGAATTGAGGAGGTTGGGAATCGAGGCGACACGAAAGAAATAAAAGGAGAACTTATGGAGAAAACGGGCTTGGTGAAACAATTGGGGGTAGCTGCTAGCTAATCAAAATAGAGAATCGAAGTGGAGGCAAAAGTCTATAGTAGAATTGATTAGGGAAGGGGAACACAAATACAAAGTATGTTCAGTGGAAAATCAAATGCAGGGCATATTAAAACATGATCTTCGGTTTGAAAATTGATGGCATACGAGTTGATGAACCGGCTTATCAAAAAAACAAAAGGGGGGGAGGTGGGGTGGTGGTGTTGATGAATCGAAGGAAGTGAAGGATGAATTGTAAGACAAGGCCTTATACTACTTGGAAGTTGGAACATTCCTCTATATATTCTTTATTTGAGAAACAATTGGATTCTCCTGTAGAAGTGAAGGCTCTTTTCCTGATTCAACAGCTTCCCACAAATCATAAGTTTGAAAATAAGTCTACATCTTCCCGAAAAAATATAGTAGTTTGCACTTGTAAAAACCGGTGGTGGAGGGAGTGAACAGTTGTTAGAAGACATGGCTGAAGTGTTTCTAGTTTCTGGCAGATAACACTTCACTTATTTTCTATGAAACTTTGATTTTTTATTCACTCACAGATCTCTCAAGGCCCATAAACAACTATGATACCAACTGTTAGTTTTAAATGTAACTCACAATATTCATCCATAGCTACTCAAAGGGAAGTGGCAGAAGGCAAAACCGAAAACCTTAATTTCCACTGCAGTAAATTTTGATAGAATTTGTACCAAGGAAATAAGTTGTTATCCAAGGCCTTTTTGTGGATAGACGGGGAAACTACAGGTAGAGAAAAATAACATATTTTCCTTGGTTTCTAGTGCAAAACAACCATTTAAAGATTTGGACTAAAATCTGAAAGAACATCAAAGTATGCTGAAAATCACAGAAAAAAAAACCTCAAAAAATACCAGAATTTTTTCACACTCCTATTCATTTGATCTTAAGACAAGTATATATAAAAGGAAGGTAGTTTCAAACAACTTGCCTACTACCACCAAATTACTTCTAAAATTATCTACACACTGAAACATCTCAATTAAATATATTCTATAATACACCCATTTTGTTGTGCTTCAATTATCAATTGGCAAGTAATAATGTACATCAAATGGACAAGACAATTGGGAAACACCTAAGTGCAGAACTTACCCATCATAAAACACTCCAATAAAAAAATCATAAAACATAAAGCTGAATTCCCTCACAGATTAATAGAAAATAAAACACCAAAACTGGTTTACACCAATAATAAAACAGAGCCAGCATTCTCCCAACAAATAATCAAGTATCAGATAGGGCAAACCCATTTTAATTTTTTCTTTGTTAGCAATTTAGAAAATTTTGAAATATATTGTTATTATTGTTATTTTGAAATATTCTTAAAACATTAAAATGGAAATAATTCTTTTTAGAAAAAAACAAAAAAATAAAAAACCAAAAGAGATATATTTTTTAAAAAAATTGAAAGTAAAAAAGAAATATTTTTTATTTTAAAAGTTTATTAAAAATTATAGAGACGAAATAATTATTATCATTTTAATTTATGAGTATAAAAATGAATATCTTATATTTTTTAAAAAAATTCTAAATATACTTTTTATTTTATGGATTTTCTAATCTTTTATAATTTCTTAAAAATAAAAAATATTTCTAATTTTTATCGTTATATAATTATTTTAACAATTAAAAATTATTTTTGGTTTTTTTGAAATTTTTTAAAATTTCCAAAATTAAAAAAATATTTTTATAATTTGCAAAATTTATAGATTTTTTTAAAATAATTTAATAATATTTCTAAGTTTTAAATATTTTTTAAAATGATAAAAATTAAGTTTTAAAATTTTATTGATTGAGAGAAAGTAAAAATTTCAAATCAATTTTTATAACATTGTAAAGTAAGTTGTAATATTAAATTACGTTGATTTTTTGAGTGCATTCTCATTACATCCATTGATTATAATATAATTGTATTGCAATTTTATATTACATTGGTTTGTTTTAAAATAAATACTATAATATAATTTAATTAGGCACGTTATAGAGAATGTGGGTGCACATCTATGATACCAAATGCCACCTAAAAGTTTTCTCTTGTAAAGATTGTTGGTGGAGAAAGTAAACATATGTTAGATAACATGACTAAAATGTTTCTAGTTTCTGGCAAGTAACCTTTCACTTATTTTCTATCAAATTTTAATTTTTTTACTCACTCACAGATCCCTTAAGACCATTAAACAGCTGTGATACAAATTGTTAGTTTTAAATGTAGCTCACAATATTCATCCCAAGGCTACTTAAAGGGAAGTGGCAGAAGGCAAAACCAAAAAACTTAGTTTCTGTTACAGTAAATTTTGATAGAATTTGTACTATGGAATAAGGTGTTATCCTGGGCTTTTTTGTTGGTTGATAGGGAAAACTAGAGTTATCCTTGGCATCGTGTCTGGACAGGCAGAGAAAAATAAGATGTTTTCCTTGGTTTCTACTGCAAAACAACCACTTAAAGATTTGCACTAAAATCTAAATGAACATAAAGGTTAGCTAAAAAACAAAGAAAAAAAAAATAGAACTCAAAAAATACGAAAGCTGAGGCTAAACAAAAAATTTTGTCAAAGTGGGCTACAGCAACCTTGTAAACTACATCAAACTCAAGATAAGCAATCAAGTTGTACTTGCATCGGGAAATGAGAAATCCTAGAAACACGACCAGGAATTTTCATCAAACATGTAATTTGCAATAAACAAATCACCTCTTGAAGCTAACAAACTGTCTGAGTGGTTGAAGTTGTACACAAAATGCAGCACAGTTAGCCATAATTCAACAAACTAAAGAGGAACAACTTCATCAGAGAAATTCCAAATGAATTGGAGAGTTTTCTTGATAAGTGACAACAATATCGATGGACATTGTCCTCACATTGTTCATACTCTTCAAAACTTAATAGTTCATAATTTGGGAAGTAACAGATTCAAGGAACGATCCCTCAATTCATTGGAGACCTCAAAAACGTTTCATGTTCTCTAGTTCGAATCAAATTCCTTCAATGCTTCAATCTTTTAAATATAAACAAGCTAGAGCTGCGAGGTATAAACTTCATTGGTAATCAATTGAAAAGCTATGTTTTGAAGATGTTTGATAACCCAACCAATAGATGAAAACCTTCTTGGCCAAAGGATGTTTGCAACATCTTGAGGTGGTTCCATATAATTGTGGCATAAGCATAGACCTCTCCTGCAACAATATGACCGGAAGCCTTTTCGTCTCAATTAGACCTTTTAAAGGGACTTCTTAATCTTTCACATTATGCCCTGTTTGGTTGGATCCCAACATGCATCGGAAACATGAGCGGCTTGGAGTCGTTAGACTTTAGTTTCAACAATTTCAGTGCAGAGATCTCAACAACATTAGCTCTTGGATTCACTCTCTACTTTAAGCTTGTCCAGCAACTTCAGTGAAAAAATTCCTATAGGGTCACACTTTGACACATTGAGCATAGATGGGTTAGCATAAATTCAAAATAAAGTCTTATGTGGAGCTCCTGATGGTATCGTTTGTGACAGCAATTGTATTTTGTTTCTAGAAACTACCAATTGCAGGCCATAGACTTAGTTCTAGAAGCTACCAAGTGTTAAGCTGCTAGATGGAATCTTTGTCAAAATTGCTTAAATGAAATTTCGGATAAAAATAATGACCAAATAGGATTGAAGTTTTAATATCCTTTGTTTCCAAGATTTAAGTTTTTCTTTTTTTACTTGCTGCTGCAGGTGCTAGTTAAAAGAAGCCCAAGTCAGGCGACAAGATCATATCTCTTTAGATTTCAGAAGCTGGTATCTTTTGTTTGGAAGCAAAGCTATAGATCTTTACTGAAAGTCATACTGGTAATAATCTTCTTCTTTATGGCTAAGCATTTTCTTATGGAATATTGCTAATAGAAACTAGGAAAGGAAGGAAAAAGCTAGAGGTTTTTGCTCTGCACCATATTAAAAATCATCATCAGATAAGGAAATTTTGAATTCTACATGAGCTAATATTTGGCTTGACCTTGATTGGTGTTGTCATTTTTCCCTCACCATCACTAATTTGGGCTACTTGAGTGTTTTTATATTTTCTATGCTTTTTTTATTGTCAGAAAGAAGAGGCTATTGGAGTGCATTAGTAATGCATTTGCACTTGACTTTTATTTTTTTCACGAGTTTCACATCCATAATTATTGCTTGAGAATCCTCCTACAAGCAACATTGCCCTAGGTCTGTGGTCGGATTTCAGATGGCATTGGAAACAATTATTCAAATGTTTCTAGAAATTCTCTAGCTTAGTAGTCCACTCTGTACAGCTGCTCCATTGTAGGTATGAAATCTAAAATTCTCTTTTAAAACTTGAAAATAGTTAACGAACCTATCACCGACCAATATATCTTTCATTGCTTTAATGATTAATAACGTGATACCAGTTCTACTTATGAGCTTGAAGAAAATATTCTTTGAACATATTAAATTTTTTGTGTCAAAAAGTTCTTTTGACAATGGACAAACCATAATGTCTACACGACACAATTCTTTTTGGCATTTTAAAATGGAGCACACCTTTATCGTTGTACACGTGACCATTTTAGTCCAAATATGTCTGCCATTACCCACGATGATAGTGATATATCAAATAAAAGCTTAGTTATAGGATGTTTAGTGTTATTATGAAAATTGTACAAAAAATAATAAATAAAAAATTTAAAGAAATCAAGTAAACAGAAAAGCACAATCTATGGTTTTAATTTTTGCTTATGTCCATGAGATGAAAAAATTCTTCTACTATTAATAAACTAAAATACATTGAAATCTCTCTTAATGGTTTTCCAAATCAACCCCAAGACCTCTCAATAGATTTACAATAACCCTCGGCCACATCCTTTCTAGCTCCACTTATAACAAAAGATATAGTTAAAAAAGTGTTCCTTCTCTAGGCTTCCAAAAATACTACTACTTCTCTAAAACTTACTACTTTTATGATACAGATGTCTAAAGTAGAGTAAGATTAGCATTTAAAACTGTACAAATACTAAATGTTGTATACAAATAAAAATTCTACTCAAATAAGATTTCGAATTCTAATCAATTCAAAATTCAACAAGTGCGGATAAAACTTTGTCACCCAAAACAATGACATGTCATGTTTACAAAAAATAGAAAAAGATATAATAATGATTTGAACTAATTTTAATGTTTGATCAAATAAGTATAGCACTTAAATTGTAACAAGCTTTAGTCATGATTTTTAGTCTTAATTATCTGGTAAAAGAAAAAGATGCAAATCGTTTACCAACTTTACCATTAAGTGAGGTTTCTTCTTATTTCTTTCTGTGGATTGATGAACCCTGTTCTCTAATACAGATAAACTTCCATTTTTCATTTTAAAGCAACTAAATTCTCATCTCCTCCAAACTAATAAGAAATGTTGCGAGTAATTGTGCCATACTGTATTTTCCTCATGTTATGGCGATGCCTATCTATTCTATTGGATGTATTGTGGCTTCACAATGTGAAAGGATTAACAATATGCTTAGTAGGTTGGTAGAAAGTAACGATGAAGGAATAATTACTTTATTCATTTGTTAGGAATAAAGTAGGATGAAGAAAGAAGAAATTCGATCACATTAAATTCACACATATAAAACTTGATATTTTGATAGTGGAATGAAAATTTAAGGAAAACACTAAATTATCTAAACTAACTCTTTATGATTATAATTTTACATCTAGTTTGGCTTTTCTCCTTACCTTCCATTTTTCGTCCCTTGACTCAACAACTGTGGGCAGGGGAGGATAAATTTCTTTTCTCACCATTGGTTATGGTGAACTTTGCTGGTCCTCTTAAAAAACTACCCTTTATCACTTGAATGGTTTGGGTCAATGCGCCTATGACCATTTTAGTGGCCTGGTTCTTATTGTTTTATTTGAGCTGTGAGGTTATCTTTGACTTTTCTTAAGTGATAATTTGTTTCAGGTGAGGGGTCAAGTACTTCTATAGGTTGTTGTATGGTGTTATTTAGGCATGTATGCAAACTTCCGTCATTGAACCTTTTCGGGTTCAAATATTCGAGTCCTATACTGATCCTACGTGATCATATTATTATTAATAAATTCAATGATTGAGACCATAAAATTAACTTTTTCTCTTCCCCTCCTGTTTTTCTTTTCTCCCACCTACCAAATATGGTGTGAGTGTAATTTGTAAAGATTTAAAACTTCATCAATATGCTGTGAGTGTAATTTGTAAAGATTTGAAACTTCATCACCCGCTTTAAGCTGCTAATTAAAGTGTGAAAGGGTGCTCCGTGTACAAGGATGACTGGCTAAGAAAAAAGATCTGATTGAAAGGCAACATACAGTGTGTCAATTCCAGTCTTATGTAGGCCCTATCTAGCCGGCTATGCTTTTTTTCTTTGTGCCGGAGCGCGCTCTATCTTCAGTAATTGCGTGGAAATTCAACATTAGTCATACTGAGTTCTCATTTTTCGAACAAGCTTCCACATTATTCAATCTGAAATTTCAACCCAAACTTAATTGTAAAAGAAACTTTAGATAGTCTTCTCAGTGATTAAGAAGTAATTTAGTTGAAAATAGTTCTTCTGGAAACGATTAGATTGATAGGCAATATAGAAAATTACATGTGAAACTAAAAAACGAATGATGCTAAGATCTCTGCTTCAGGTCAGCAAGTAGAAGTCATTATTGTCGATGCAAATCCTTAATTCGTTTATATGGCGTGTTACAGGTTTCTTATCTGATCAAATCATGATCTCATTCACACGAAAGTCACAGAACTGAGATCCTAGATGATATACAACTTATCTTAAGCATTGCCATACACATAATTGTCAATTTTGCATGAACTGGCATTTCCCTGTAGTAAAATTTTAAATCTTAAATAGTAACAATGAAACAGGTATTTTCTGCCACTTTTTGGTTGTCCATTTAAAGTGTTAAGTCTACATACATCGGAATTTAACAATAAAATGGAACCCTATTGTGCAAAAGTTTGAATCTAGTCTTGCTGATGGAAGGCGAATCTCCTCTCAACAGGTGGCAGGGTTACTCTTCTTACTTTTGTTCTTTCTTGTTTGTCTGTGCATTTCATGTCAAGAAAATTGTGAAAGATAACATTTCTCATAAATCCAATTTAAAAATATCATTCATTATAATTTTAACTATATTTAGTCAATTTTTGACATGACATGACAACAATGCCCTTTAAACAATTTCAAACAAATTAAAATGATTTTAATTTTCTCTATCCTGCCATCTAAACAAAAATTTCAAAATTAAATCTCGATTTCTCTCTTTGGCCAACTACTCTCTATCTCGTCACCCAGCTCTTTCTCGCCATCAGTAGAGATGAGATCAAGCTCTTTCTTATTTTGTTCTATTTTTTTGAATGTTGGATCTTTGGGTTATCAAGGGGAATAAATAGTGATTTTACTCTTCTATGGTGACTGCAGTCAACATAATGAATGTGGTAACTAGATGCTTTCTGGTGATCACTTACTAAAAAACATGTGCTGTGATGAAGATGCCTATATTGATAAGTTGGATCGGATTGGTTAAAATGATGGGCTCAAGGAGAAGGAACAGCTAAAGCATGGTTGATGGGTTTTATGGTGGTTCATGGTTTTGTTGTGTCTAGGATTGGGATGATTGTTAAGCATGTTTGTTGGGGATTTTGTTTCTTTTTATGAGATTTTTAGTTTGAATTGTTCAGGGAATATTTTGTAAAGAGAGTATATTTTGTTTTTGCATAAGAGGGTGAGCAAAGCCCTCCCGATAGAGATATATTTTGTCTTGCTTTGGAGGGTTCTGGAGTTTTGAACCACTATTTTATGAAATGCTCAATTTCATGGCTTAGCGAAAAAAAAATATATATATGTTTTAGGTTTTTAGGCTTATTGGTTTATTCATAGAATCCCAAAATTGAGGAGTTTGAAATTGATTAGACATATCTGTACATTAGAACACTATATGACTTTGGCAACTTAAACCTAGCTACGAACAGGTAAATTAATTAGTTATTAGATATTACATTACTGGTTTTTAGACATTATGTCACCAATTTTTAAGTATTACCAGATTAGTTTTTAGGCATTGCATGACTGATTTTTAAGCAATGCCTAAGTCACACAATGCCTTAATAACTAGTCACATAATACCTTACTAACTGGTCACGCAATGCCAATCAACTAGTCACACAATGACATATCAATCAGTCATGCAATACTTAAAAATTAGTCACACAATGCTTTAAAACTAGTCACGTAATATCCAAAGTTAGTCACATAATACCTAAAAATTAGTAATGTAATGCCTAAAAATCACATAATACCCAAAAATCGATTACGCAATGCCTAAAAACCACCAAAACTACTAAATTCCATTTAACAAGATCAACAACTTCAAACGATACACCATATTCCATTTAACAACATAATTAATGAATATGCCTACTTGACAAAGAATGGTCAAAATGCTCAAAAGTTTTTCTTCATATATCAAAAATCACTCCAAAATGCTTAAAAATGCTCAAAACGCTTAAAAGTTTTTCTTCATGCATTACAAACTACTCCAAAATGCTTAAAATGCTTAAATGTTTTTCTTTTTGGTAAGGAATACTCTAGAGATGAATGGTCTAGTGATGAAAGCTCAAAGAATATGAACTAGTTTGAGGTACAGACCTAAACATGCTTGACCCGATAATAGGTTTCAGGTTGAGGTGCAGAGCGAAACAAATAGGTAGATTTCATTAAGGGTAATTTTGTTCAAATTTTAATTATCTTGGCTAAAAATAGTTGAAATTATGAGAAGGTTTATTTTTAGAAACGTCTTATGCATGGGACTTATTTATAAAAAGAACTCCATTCGAAATGCATTATTTTCTAAACTTTTAAAATTTAAAATACAAAAGGTAGTGTAGACCAGACTCAATAGAGTGACAAAAAAAGGAGACTTACTGGATGTCAAAATTCATCCATCCAACGATGACACTAAGCCACGTATAGATCTATGACGTCATTTATCTACACATGGTACACAAAAAAGGATGAATCATCTAGTACTGAGTGAGATAGGGATACTAATGTAGCATAATAAAGCATAAATGAATATTCATAATATGGAGACACATTTATTACACAACGTACGTAGTAATTTATCAAACATCTCCAAAATACAAGTGCGAGAATCATTCTAATATCCTACATGCACATCGCACAATGCTTGTCGGAATCACATCTCAACGGCGCACTCATATTCATTAATTAATCAAACTTGTGTCTCCAAAATACAACATAATAATCAAAGCTTATCATCATAAATTATCATTAATTTGGCTCCATAAGCACACTCCATCAAATTCAATATATATGATCTACTTGCCTCAGAGCTTTTCATCAAATGTTAACCACATTTCTATTATACAATAACCACCACATTTCAATTATATATTAATATCCACATATTCATATATTATATCATCATAAGCAAAAAAATCAATGAGTGATCCTCCTTTGGATATAGTCAAATCACGCATGGTGGCCAACCAACGAAGAAACAAAGTAGGCATAGGGCAAAGCCATTAACGGATCACAAGTTACGAGCATGCCAAAACAACAGGGGGAAAATCAAATCACACTCAGAGCCGAAGTAGCTGGCAAAGAATCATATCATTAACCAAAGTAATCTCTTGATGATCAACATCGTTCAGAGCAATCTCCTGTCAGCGGCATTGCCTAAAATAACTTTTCGACGAACGGCATCACGAAATTGCAGTCATGAATCACAGGCAGGACTAAACCACAGCAAATATTTACCACCATCCCTGCAAGCACACACACATAGACACAAGGTAACGGAATCCGCTCAACCTCAAGTGAAATTAACATCCAGAATTCATCTCTCAAACGGAACACAAATTTGCAATGAGGCCATCATGCCATATGT
Organism: Theobroma grandiflorum; assembly: GCA_036013995.1. Lineage (NCBI taxonomy): Eukaryota > Viridiplantae > Streptophyta > Magnoliopsida > Malvales > Malvaceae > Theobroma > Theobroma grandiflorum. The sequence goes on from CP142126.1 coordinate 17,807,705, forward strand.
CCACAACATATCACAAATTACATTTATCAAGCTTCAATTGTCTATAGGCTTGTTAAAGTTCTAAGTGCTTTAACGATTCATAAATCATAATGTCATATCATTTAATTGGCCTCATTAGCCTCACATACATAAACAATTCGTATCAACTATTAGAATACATGGCATTACATACTCAAGCAATTAAGCCTCAATAATCATGGCTAATTGGCCGCAAATGCATCAACGATCTCAATTTAAATTAGTCATGAGCTAATAGCCACATGTACATAAGCAATCTCGCATCAAACCATGCATCATTAATTCATCGACAATTGGGCAATCTAATCCCACATCATGGTATAACCATCACACTAACTAGTCATAACATAACCATAAGCCATTAAGATCACACATTACCTAGATGTGTAACTGCTCATGCTTCCCAATAGCAATCACAAACAAACATATATACTGACATATATTAATAATATACTAGCCTAGGCATACTCATCTAGGCATATACAGATCATTCAAGTACCATGGCAGCATATTAAACAATGCATGATGCATCACATGCATTTTCAAAGTTAAACCACTCACAATGACAAATTAGAGGTGCTCCATAGCCAAGCTCCCATCTTTAGCCTCCAATCAAATTCCATCTCACAAATATGCCCAAATGGCTCAATCTTCCCTTAAACACATCAAAACATCACCAAACTAATTAAATGCTAGCTTTCAAAAAATACCAACTTTTCTAAAAATAATTAAATCTTTAACAATCCAACATATAAGCTCAAATCCTTCAATAATGAGCTAAACCCATACATTAGGAGCTAGATTCTACAATTCTTAGCTCTAAATTCCTTAACAAACTTAAAGGGCAAATCTCACTAAAACTAAACCAAATCAAATCTAAGTTATCAACCAATTAAATCAAAATCACTCAATAAAAATGCTTAATCCTACCTTTAAGAGCATTTCCCAAGCTTCAAATTTGCTCTAAATAACTCCAAGTACTCATTTTGTGACTTAGGGTTTCAAGTAGGTAAAGAGAGAAAATAGAAATCAAACCAAGCTTTTTAGGAGTAAAACTCCTACTTTTAACACTTAAAATTCTTGATTTATGATTGGAGTTTAATGGGCTTGAAAGGTGTGAGAGTTGAGAGAAAATGGTGGAAGAACAAAGAAGATAGAGAGAAATGAAATAAATCTCGATTTTAGGGCTTTTAAGCCAAAATTTGGCTAATTATGCAACCTAGGGTCGACTATGGCAAGTATGTAGTCAATCTTGGACTAGCATATTTTTACCATTTACTTTCCTAAGATTGACTATAGGGGATCCATGGTTGATCCTGGACAAGTATGTCCGCCAGTATTCAAATTTTTCTTCACAAGATTGACTATGTAGGCTCTACAGTCGATCTTGGACTAATGTGCTTGCATCTCTTCTCACTTTCCTTTCTAGGATCTACTATAAGGGGCTTATAGTCGATCCTGGATCAATATATTTGACTTTTCTTGCTCTTTTACTCCTTTTTAAAGCTTAACTCATTCTAAACCTCTTTTACAACCTCTAATCATTCATAGAATCCAATCCACACATACATATCCTCAATTATCACATCAAATTCAAATCAAAACCTCAAACCATAGAGTTTATTCATCATTTCTCATATTTTCTAAAAAATTCACCAAAGTGTAAATCTATACACTCTCAACACTTGACATACATAACATACCATCGATGTCTATAATACCTTGTACTTTGATATGGAGGCTAATAAAGCCTATTGGACGTCAATTGAGGTTAATTATAATGTTTAAAAATGATGAAAGGTGAAAAGAGTACTTTAAGATAAAATATTTTGCACACGAGGAAATAATAATAAAATAATAATTTTATCAAGGAAGAATTTGTGAGAAAAAAAGTGATTATGAAATGAATTGAGGAATAATAAGGTATTTTGGGTACTAAGGAGACAAATGAAAATTTTTAGAATAAAATAATATTTTATGAATAAAATAATATTAAAATATTAATATTTTATTCAGTATCAAAATTTTTCATGAAGAAGGAGTATATGATTAATCTAAGTGGGGGAAAGGAAGAATGAGAAAATTTCGAAGAAAAATGAAGTTAGTGGGGCCAACGCGTTGTTGTTAAAAAATGACAACGCGGGTAAATAAATATTTTAAATATTATGAGGATGCCGCGTTGGAGTAAAAACTTTATATTTCATTTGTTCATGTGTAATAGAAGATAATAGAAGGAAATTGGAGTTAAAAGAGTGTTGGGAGGACTAAATTAAAAAGAAAAAAAATTTTAAGGGTAAAATGGTAATTTTACCATTAATTTGGTCAAAGCTTTCAAATTTGACTTTGATTTTTTTGCAGCATGGACCATCCTTATCCTCTCCCACCAGATTTTTGTTCTTCCTCCCCTCCATCCCACGCCATTTTGGTTCCACTACCAAGAAAAATCCATTTTTCTTCATTTTTTTCCTTGTTTTCATCTCATTTCCTTTCTTTTCTTACTCCTTTCTTCTTCAAGCTTCTTGAGCACTAAATTTATAGCCTTTAACCCCAATTTCCAGCATCTTTAAAACCCTAGGAAAGGAAAAGGGAAAAAGAGAGAAAGGAAGAAAAGCTTGGTTTTGTAATTCAAGCAAGCAAAGGTAAGAATTTTTGTGTTTTAAGTTCATGGTTGGTTGAATCCTTGGAAAAATAATGTGTGAATCATTTTGTGGCAGCTATGGTGATCATGGGTGTAAGGAAATTATGAATTTTGTTAGGTGAAATTCAAGCTAAAACCAAGTGGTAAGCTTTATACTATAATTTGAATCCTATGATTAGTTTACTATGGTGAGAATGATTATGTGAAATATGTAGTGTTATTGTGGTGTCATGGGTATGGTTGGAAGGCAATTATATTAATTGGAAGTTTGGAAAAGAAATAAATTGTGTGGATAAATATGTTATTAGGAAAAGCATAAAAGGTTTATGGATGTTTGTGAGACCCTGTCTAAGTTGTTAGAAAACCGGTATTGTACCTATTGGTACAACTAAGTTAAATCGAGCTTCAACTAGTTTAATAGAAATTCTAAGAGGAATTTCAAAATTCTGAGACCCACAGAATAGGTCAGAATAGTGATTCAGAGTTCAAGGTCCAGTCTAGAGTTAATCGGGAAAATTGACCAGTTAAGGATAAAACGGTCATTTTCTCATTTGTTGATTTATGGAGATTTTTTAACTAAGATTTGATCACATTGGGCCAAATATAATTATGTGACATACAGTTATGATTTTTGGAGTATAAAATGATGTTTAGCAGTGTAAAAGGGTGATTCCCGGTATTTTTAGAGCACAAGGGTAAAATGGTAATTTTGCCACCAGAGTGCTAAATGTGAATTTTTTTGAAAGGATTTTGCCCCAATTGGGTAATATTGATTTATATTGATGTTATTTGAGGTTGGACAGTGAAAATAATGAAATTCCGGGACATTTCGGAGTATAGGGGGAAAATCGTAATTTTACCATCCCGGGGGCATTTCGGTAATTTTCCACTACCAGAATAAATTATTTCCAGCCATGGTCAACCTTGGATCAGATGTTGACTTGATGAATCAAGTGGTGGAGATCAAATGGGAGAAAAAGTCAAAAAGTCAAAAAAAAACGGGCCAATCACATGGTGCCACGTGGCAAGCTTTTATATTTTATTATTTAAGCCATAAAAAATCAGCATTTAACCCTCATTTCTCTCTCAAAGTCGGCACCCACCAGAATTGAAGCAAAAAAAAGAAGAACAAAGGAGAAAAACACAAAAACCTAGGGGAAATTCAAGACAAGTGTGATTTCAAGGAGAATTCAAGTGAAAAAGGGTAATAAATCTCTACTTTGGCTTGTGATCTCCAATATCTATGCTTTTGTTCTTGAATTCTATGGTTTAATATGGAGATATCATGATGGGAAGAATTCTGAAAAATGGGTTTGAGTATGGATTTGATGTTGGATTGGATTGAGTTTAAACTATGTTGGTGTTTAGGAGTAGTTAAGCACGATTATGGAAAAAAATGGAAGAAGGAAATTGAATTTCATGGTTGTTCTTTGTTAGGCCGAACCTAGTGTGTAGAGAATGCATGAGGAATTAGTTCATTTCAAATGAAATGGTTTCATTTGAAATGAAAGAAAATAGAAAAATGACAATTTAAAGTGAGAAAATGTAGTAGAAAATTTTCAGTGCTAATGCACTGCATTGGCCGAATTTTCCATAAAGAAATGGAAAAGATTGGATGCTGAAATTGGCATTAATTGAATGATTTGTGGTGAATTAAGGTATTAGAAAAAGATTGGACCAATTCGGAATTAAATTGGACATAATAGCCGATTAATCGGGTAATCGGTCGAAATTAGGCAATACCGCATTAAAGCGATAATCGGACGCATTTTTGCCTTTGCGTATCATACGTTAGCAATTTAAATTAGTTTATATTAGTTTGGGGGCATTATAGTAATTTCTTAATTTTATTCTGTGTAAAGGTGGTGAGAAGTCCGGAAAAGGCAAGGGAATCGTAATTGAGAACGATTAATCCGAGTGCATCTGGATTTGTGAGACGGTGAGTGAACTTGCATTTCAAATTATTTGGGGAATGCAAATTGTATTGATGTGGATAATTAAATGATTTATTCAAAGTTTTTAAAATGTGTGCCGGGAACAAGCCCCTGATAAAAATGATTTTACGTGATGGAATTATGTGGTATGCATGAAATTATGTGTTCTTGTAACCTGTTGTCACATATGCGTGAATATGTGTGATGTATGGACATTTGATATGGTTGATGTATATATGTAAATGTACATGTGTGTGATGTGGGGAAATGCTCATGTCGGTGAGATTGGATGTGGAAAATGTGGTTGGTGCACGATGTGGGGGGATGCACACTGTAGCTCCAGCTATGTGCACGATGTGGGGGGATGTACATGAGCTGGTGAGTGCACATGGTGCACATGATGATGACTCCAGCTATGTGCACGATGTGGGGGGATGCACATGAGCTGGTGAGTGCACATGGTGCACAGGACCACTCCAGCTATATGCATGATGTGGGGGGATGCACATGAGCTGGTGAGTGCACATGGTGCACACGATATTTTCAGCAGGTGAGACAATGGAATGTTGTACTTATCTGTGTGCGTATGTATGAATTTGATTATTCCTTCATTATAAATTAAATCGAAGTGAGGGGAAGGGTTTGATAATAAATTGGATAAAAAAAATGAATGTGTTCCAAATGTATGCATCATATTTTAACCCTTCTCGATATTATGGCTTGTTCCTATCTAATGTTTGCTCACTGAGTTTTATACTCACCGTTTTCAAAAATTCATGTTTTCAGATCAGGAGATTGTAGATTCCTAGATCGCGGGATCACAGTAGTCCATCTCCTGGTAGGTGTCTGGCATTCACTAGTTGCCGCTTTATTGTACATGTCTCCGCTGGTAGTCTTGGGTTTCTGTATGATGTGTATGTACATGTAATGTACATTGTCGGAGTTTATATTTGACTGGTATGAATGTAAATATGTGTAAGCAATGTGATTTGCTAAATACATGACTGGAACAGTGCATGTATATTGTGATTCATAATGCCATTGTGCTTTGGCTGTGTCTACCCCCGGAAAGGGTGTGTGTGTGTATGTATGATCGGAAATGCCATTGTTAATTGGCATTGTATGCGCACTGGGTGCATTACGTGTGGATGTCCCACACGAGCATGTATGGAATAAAGTCAGTGGGAATAGGCTTGCTTGGGCTTAGTGAGCTATGCTCATTGGGTCCTTGCGCCGGTCATGGCCCGGGAATTGGGTCGTGACAATGTTAGTGTGTATGAATGAATATTAATGTTATGCTTGGTGGCAACATATAAATGAGAATAGTTTTACATGTAAACTTAGAAAGTGTTTAATGGAAGTAAATTTGTTGTTGCTGCCATATATTAGGTAATAGTTGTGGAAATGGTGGGTAAATTCGACAAACATCCTTAGAAAAGATTAATATACGTGTTAGAGTTATAAATAAATTGCCGGTACATATAATCCAAAGAATTTCGCAAGTAAGGGATAAAGGCAACTTTGGTAAAAAAAAAAAGTTGTGTGAAGATGTAAGTTAATTAAATAAGGATTCATGATGGAAGGAAAAAGAGAAGTAGCAATGATGTACACTAAAGGTATTGCATTTGTGTTATTTCTAGTAAATGCAAAAGTAAAGTTAGAGTATGGTGGTGGTGGTACCGGGGAAAATAACAAGTGATCGGCAAGTAGGAATAGCTAGACACACCTATGAATAAGTAATGATGTAATATCTCGCTATCGTAAGGTGAGTGAACTTGTATTTCAAAATGTTTTGGGAAGTGCCTACATGTTTAAGTAAATCATTTGAATGTTCAATTGCTTTTGCTTTAAAAATATGCTTAGGAACAAGCCCTTGATGAAATGTTTCTATCTTGTGAAATGTGTAATATGAATAGTTCCTACGTTACCACACTGTATTGATTGTATATTATGCATTGGATGTTCTTTTTGTGTGATGATGATGACTTGGCTATGTGTGAGTAGGGAATGCACATGAGTCGATGATGACCCAGCTATGTGCGAGTAGGGAATGCACATGAGCTGATGATGACCCGGCTATGTGCGAGTGGGGAATGCATATGAGCCGATGATGACCCAGCTATATGCGAGCAGGGAGTGCACATGAGCTGATGACGTTGAAATGTGTGAGTAGGGAGTGCACATGATGATGAATGAAGTGGAGTGATGTACTTGTTATATATGTTTACATATGTATATGTGATAGCAAGTTTATGATTATAACATGCGATTGCTTGATTGTGAATGTTGAGTTTCCTAAATGTTTTAGACGATCAAAAGACAACATGACATCGAGTTTTATTTATGATATATAAATTGCATTGTTTTAAATATGAGTGCATCATGTTTTCAAAAAATCCTCCGTATCGTTTGCTTGTTCCCTTCCTCTGTTCACTTAGTGAGTCTGTACTCACGTTTTTTTAAACTTCATGTTTTAGGTTTTCTGAGTTAAAGGTGATTGGATCCTAGGACAAGATGCTTCTCCTTATCCATTGCTCGGTAGGTTTAACATGATACTAAACCTTAGCAATCGTACCCAGAGTCACTCCGCTGATGGTCAATGTCCAATTATGTGTATATGAATACTTGATGTAAATGTTAAGATTTATTTGTTAATCTATATATGTATATAATTGTTGATGATGCCATTATGAATGCATGATTGGGTTTTATGAATTGTTTTCAAAGAAACTATATTTGAACATTACGAATTTTGGATTTTAAAGAAACATGGATTAAAGTATAAGATTCTATAAATAAGCTTGCTTGGGCTTAGTGGGCTGAGCCCATTGGGCCCTTGCGCCAGTCATGGCTAGAAAATTAGGCTGTGACAATGTCTTTAAGGCATAATATATTTAATAGATCATTCTCAATTAACTTAATTTTATATAAAAAAATTAGAGGTGTTACATTGTCATTTTGGTAATGATAAGAACTCTCTTTGGGAAAAGGGTATCATTGAAAAAAATAGTATGGACTCAAACTATTTGCTTCCTTTTTGTTCTTCTTCTAGAAATATGTCGTTGGTATAAAAAAACATCATTAAACCCTTGACTTTATCTAGTAATATCTTTGATCTTGTCAAATTTGGCATTAATTTGATTCTTGGTAAAGGGGACAGAATTAAATTCTTGCTTGATGATTGGGTGGTGGGTCTTTCTTTAAAATCTGTCTTTCTTTGCATGTTTGCTTTATTTTCCATTAAGCATGGTTATTTGCAGATTATGGTTATTGGTTAAATGATGTCTAGCATTGAGATATTCTATTGAGATAGGAACTTTTTGTTTAGGAAAAGAACCAATAGCAACAATTGATAAAGGTTCTAGATGATTTTTCTCTTAATAAGGATGAACAGGATAAAGTCATTAAAAAAGGAGTTCTAGTGGACTTTACTCTACCAAGTCCTTTCATAAATCTACTTTCAGTATCTCTGAAGATCAAAAATCTTTTTGGCATTTGATATGTTTCAATCTCACCTCCTATAAAGTTGGGTCTTTTACTAGCAAGTCATGCGTGGAAGAATTGCTGTGAAAATAGAGCTTCCCTGAAGAGGCTTAATGGACAAAAACACTACTTTATGTGTTATTTGCAATTCTAAAATTGAAACTATGAAGCATCTTTTCCTTGATTACCATGAAGTTTGGAAAATATGGGCTTTATGGATTAACTCTTAGGGTTTTTCTTAGGTGTTGGCTGGTAAGAAACCTACTTCTATTAAGGCTATGGTTGCTAAAAGCAAGTCTAAACCTAGATGTGAGTGGAAAAATCTAACTTTGGGTTTCTTGAAATTTAATGTTGACAGACCTGCTAGTGATTGTCCTGGCCTTTTTAGTATTAAAGGTGTTTTAAGGGATCATAAAGGTTGTGTTAAAAAAGCTTTTTCTTTGTTTTATGCATCATCTTTGGCTACTACACACTATTTGATTATGGAGTCTGATTTTTCTAATGTAGTTAAGTGGTCTAATGTTCCTTCCTCTACTCTTTGGCATTTTAGAGGTATCTTGAACCATATTAATTGCTTGAAAAGAAGAATCTTGAACTATTCAATTCTCCATACCCCTCATTCTATTAATCACCTTGCTAATCAACTTGCAAAGTCAACTGTTGGGCCCTCAATTGATTGCCTTCAAGTTTTTTGATAGCTTCATATACTTTTCGGTTGGTTGATGATTGGCTTTATTACAACTGCTCTTGTTTTTTTTTTTTTCACTTTGTTTCCTTTCCCTTTGTTGGGTTTTGGCTTCTATTGTTTCTATTTGTTTACCTTGTCTTGTTCTTGTGATGCTTTTTTTTTTCTTTTGTTGGGCTTCTTGTGATTTTTTGTTTTTTCTGTACTGCTTTAAGGAGTTTCATTTTGTTAATCCTCCTTTAATACATAATTCTCTACCATTCAAACAAAAAAAATTTCATTTCTTTGTTCAGCCATAAACAAGCCAAATATGCCATCCATTAAACTCCATGTCCTTGTCTCATTCTCATTGTTTATATTCTTCAAACTTTCAATGATTAATGATTACCATAATGTTGAAAGATAAGCATCGTTAAGCTTCAAATCCCACCTTATAGATCCATTAAATCAATTGTCTAAGAATAAATGAAGGTATGAATTTGGGAAAATGGCATCATGCCTATAATAACAAAAAGAGACAATTACATTATATATAGGCTACATTATAGGGAATTCTCCTACCCTAGCTGTAGGATATTTACATAATAGGAAAAGACAAAGAGAATTTATCCAAGGTGTAAAAATAAGACAAATGGCGATAAAACGAATATTTACAATATACTACTTATAGATTTATTATTAAATGCACACATAAATTAAAGGAGCTTATCTTCTTCATTGCTGTTTCTTTTTTTATTCTTGTGTGTCTCCCAATTGGTCAGCATTATTAATGTTCTTCATTTTGTCTTTATTATATTTCTGATACTCCCTTTTAAAATGAGTGTTTATGTTGAAAACACTAATCTTGCTCAACAATTTTTGGAAATGCCTTGGCTACAGTGTTTTTGTAAATATATTAGCAATCTATTGATCATTTTTACATACCTTGGGATAATGATCCCTGTTGAGACTTTCTATTTGATAAAGTGGCAATTCATTTTGATGTGCTTTGTTTTCTCATGGAAAGTAAGGTTCTTGTAAATATGATGTGCAAATTGATTATCACAGTAAAGTTCAACTCCTTTATCATGTTTTATACCAAAGTCATTCAACATGAACAATAGTCACATTATTTCACAGTTGGTAGATACTAATGCTCTGTACTCAGCTTTTGTTGAGCTCCTTGCTATTACTGATTGCTTCTTAGATTTTCAATTAATTAAAGAATGCCCAAGGAATATATTGAATCCTATAATAGACTTCCTATTATCACTATCTACATGTGCTTTTAGGCATAGCTTTGACTAATAATGCAATAAGATACCTTGACCAAGAGCTCCCTTTAAATACTTTAAAACTTTGCATGCAACCATCAAGTGAGTATGTCTAGGTTTCTCCATGTATTGTGACAACACTTGGACCACATATGTTATGTTTGATTGAGTAAATGTTAGATAAATCAACTTACCTACCAATTATTTGTATTTGGTAGCATCAGCTAAGAGATCCTCATCAGTGGCTTGTGAGAGCTTGTGACTATAGTTTACTGGGGTTGAAATTGGTTTTGAAACAAGTAGACCATGTTCTTCTAGCATATCCAATTTTTACTTTCTTTGGTAGATGCATATTCCTTCATTTGATTTCGCCATTCCAAGATATTTTAGTTTGAACTTGGAGATCAAATAATTCTTCACATCAGTTGTAGCTTTCATTGAAAAACCCTCAATCACAATGTCATCAACATATACTAATAAGACAACCAAGTCATTATCATCAATGGTCCTAGTGAAAAGTGAGTAGTTTGATTTATATTGTATAAAATTCAGTAAGGAATCTGTATATTTGTTGTTCCACTACCTTGATGCTTGTTTGAGACCATAAAGTGCTCTGTGAAGTCTACAAGCAAGATTAGAACCATGTGGATACTCCCCCTTGACATGATACCCCTATAATAGGTCCATAAATACTATTTCTTCCACATCACCATGCAAAAATGCTCTCACAACGCAATTTCGACGCCTAGACCAGCACAAAGATCCACATGGAGATAACCTGCTAGACCCGAGCAAGCCTCTTACATGAATCATTCATCATACCAATTAATCAAAACATGAGAGATGCATCTCAACACATACATGTATTCATATATACTTGTAATTAAGCCAAATATTCCATGAATAGCATTTAACATTCAAAACAATCCAACTTCATTGTGCTAACCAAATCTCAAACCATACATTGGTAAATACCAAATATTGTATCAAGTATAAATATTTAACAACGAAAGACTTGACTAGCAGATTTACACAAGGTGGGAAACTTTAACCAAATGAAAGCCTCAATGACTACTTACCAAAAGGGGATGAAAGGACGACTCTTCAACAAATCTAATCAAGGTCTACTAATTTAAAACAAAATAGAGTTTACATGTGGTGAGATATAAAATTTTAGTAAGTAAAAACAAGGAAATGAAACAAATGAAACGATGGAGTATTTCCAAATATCATTTAATTAAATATGCACTTTTCTTTCAATGCATGCTCAATCAACCACACAAATTATACCTTAAGACACCACAAAGTTTAACAAAACCTCTCAGATGTAAAGAGAGATTAACCATTCGTGATTGAGCTCAAAACCTTTCAAATAAGGTGAAAATTTCTAAGTTTACAAGTAAGTCTCGATACCTTTACCCAAGGTATCGAGACATTCCAAGTAGAATGTGTTTTGTCTCCAAGGTCTCAATACCTTGGGTAAAGGTATTGAGACTTCTTGTCCAAAATGCTTTTCCTAAGCATTTTGTTACAAAAGTATCAATACTTTCTCACCAATAGCCCATTTTTCCATTTTTTCTCAAGTAAAATCAAAAAAATGAATCCAGCCCTTAGCATCCCAAGTCAATTTCAAACATCATTCAATCAAAATACGTGTTCAAACACTAGATCCTTAGATCATTTACACAGCACATGTATCATCATCCAAACAATCTATATTAAACAATAAGAGTCTAATATTCACATATCATGCTCTATGAGTTATACAATACGTTACATGTTCTTTTAATGATGTTCTTAAAAAATGTTTTTAAAGTAAGGTTTGATGTCTTTGTAAGGTTTTCTCTCTCTCTCTCTCTCTCTCTCTCTCTCTCTCTCTCTCTCTCTCTCTCTCTCTCTTTCTCTTTTGTCTTTGGATCCCCCTCTAATTTTTTTATTGTTTTCTTTTATAAGTCGAAGAAGAAGGTTTTGAAAATCCTTTTTGTTTGCTTGTTATCATTGGCAACACCTTGGTGGTTGCACGCTGCCAATGGCAACATCTTGGATTTGGCAACAAGCTGCCAAACATTGACCTCTTCAAAATTTTCATAAATTAGGGGAAGGGGAATGGATAAATTTGAAATGATAAAACAACTTAGCTAGAAATGGAGTCTTCTTGGAGAAAAGGTGTTAGGTCCTTAGCTAGCTACCACAGTAGTCGAGTCTTTGCTGCCATGCCAAGCATGGAAATAATTCAATTGTTTTTTTAATTTCTATTTTTTTCTTTTTCTTTTTTTTTTTAATTTGGACCAAATGGCCTTTATTCTTCAAAAGCCCAAAAGCGTCTAATCAGTGGTAGTTTAAACTATCTTTAGATTTTAAAAGCCTAAAGGAGTCCAAAACAATAAGATTGTAATATTCACATATCATCCTCTATATGTTATGCAATATGTGATATGTTCTTTTAATGATATTTTCAAAACATGTTTCCAACACGTGATCCAAAACATACAATGCATGTACAAAATGTGACGAGGCACATAGGTTCAAAACGTGGCAAGGCATGTGGATTTCAAAACATGGCAAGGCGCGTGGGTTCAAAACATGGCGAAGCACGTGGATTTCAAAACATGTTGGGGACATGTAACCAATCAAACGGTGACCAAGCATGAAATACATCATGTTAGAGACAAGAAACCCATGATGATGCTGATATTTAAAACATGTTATGAACATGTGAGTCATGGTGATGATGTACTCATGATATGCTAAACATTTAAGCCACACAATGACCATTCAAAGCATACTAAGAGTGTTTGATTCCAATTACAATTCATGTAAATCATATTCTAGCTCGCAAGCTAAAAAACAATCATTCAAAACATGCTAAAAGCATGTAATCTCATTTACCATATTCTCTAAACATGCTACGGCATGTAATTCAAGCATCATGCATAATCCAAAACTCAATTCACATTTGAAGAATAAAAGCATTGAAAGGTTTGTTCCCAACAAAACCATTTTTATACATATATAGGTATATTTACATAGCATATATGAGTTTCAAAACCATTTTCAAAACATGGTAACAATTATCATTCAATGCACAGATTTCGATTTTCATCAAAAGCATTGCTAATGCTAGTTAAACACCAAAAGTATTCCCAATGTTACTCATAAACATCAAAAGCATTTCCAATGCTAGTTAAACACCAAAAGCATTCCCAATGCTACTCACAAACATCAAAGCGTTCCCAATTCTACTTAAATATGCTTACATATTTATATATCAAAATACTTTGCAAAAGTCGTAACTACTCACCTGGAGGAAGCGTGCTTTATTCTCTAGAACCTTTCACTAAACACTAAACCTCTCAATATACAACTTCTCCAATAATACCTATCCGAAATTAATCCATTGTTAATACCTTATTCTTTAGGCATAACCTTCATCATTAACAATAAATCTTTTTACCAACTTCATCGCTCAACCTCAAATCCAAAAATCAACAACTAAAATCCAACTTCATTATAAATTACTCTACCATTAGTTAAGGGCTTAGACAACTTTACCTTGGTGAGCTTACAAAGCTGGAAATTTTTTGAAACCTAACATTTGAGGTAAAAATCAAAACATTTTAGATTTGACAAAACCTTAGTATGAAAACCCATAAACTTTAATGTTAGAAAATCATTTCCTTACCTCTGAAAATGTTAAAAATCAAGGTTAGATGCTTGGAATCACGTTAAACTTGAAGAAAAATGGATTTGAAGATGAAAAAGAGCTGATAAAGTGAAAAATGAAAGGTTTGTCAGCTAAAGAGGTTGAAGAACCCTCAAACCTTAAAGTTTGTAAAATATTTATAATATATGGGGTGAAAAGAAAACTTCACCTTTTTATTTCTAAAGTCTGACACTGAGGTATCAAGACCTTTTGTCTAGGTCTTGATACCTTCTAGACACAAAACTTTTATTTTTGAGTTTTAACCCGAATGTCTCGAGACTTCTTATGGAAGCCTTGATACCTATGTTTTAAGTAGCAAGTCTCAAGAGTTCTTTCTTCCCAAGCATAAGGTATCAATACTTCATAGCCAAGTCTCGATATATTGGCTCTAGAATGCCATTTTGAAGTGAAAAATCAAGTTTTTTGACCCTCTCTTAGTTCTAACTTTAAGACAAACTCATTTAGCAACCAAAACACCCCTTTTCAAGCTGTAAATGTTTAAAAATGTCATTCGAAATCAAAGTTTATATGCTCACCAAACTAAATTATGGCTTTAACTTTTTATAAAAGGTTGAGGTTCCACAAATGCATTATTAATGTCGAGCTAATATAAATACCATCACTTGATTGTTGCTAAGGCTGAAAATAATCTTACTGTGGTTTGTTTTGCCATTAGGCTGAATGTTCTTGATAATCAAAGCCCTTTTTTTTTAATTATAACCTTTAGTCACTAATCTTGCCTTGTACCTTTCAACTAACTAATTAACATTCATTTTTACATTCTAGACCCACTTACAACTTATAGAGTAAGATCCGAGAGGTAGGGAAACTACACTCCATGTGTCATTGTCTTCTAGAACTTTTAATTCATAATCCATGGCAAGTTTCGAATGGTAATGCTTAACAGCTTGTGCATAGGTTTGGGGCTCATATATGTGGGTAAGGGAAGAAATGAATGCTCTATGAGATGTTAATAATTGACTAGCAGATAGATATGAAGTGATAAGATGAGATGTGACATAATTAGCATGAGGAGGATACTCACATTGGTAGGCTTCCAAATACTTTAGTGTATTGTAATTATACGAATGTTACCTAATTATTGAATCATGAATTATCATTATTCTTAATGAGCAAATCGTTTAGAATGCCATAAGAAATGACAAAAAGAGATGAAGTTGAAAACAATAGTTCTTTACTGGAGCTTGTATCGTGCAAAGATGCAATCAAAGCAACAATCACATTACATAATTTTCTCTTATAATACAAAAACACTATATCAAAGCTTCTTAATGCATTAAGAAAAGTTAGAGATGCAATTCAAGTAGACATTAATTTCAAGAAGAAACAAGTAATATTGGAGTCATATTTTACAAAAAACTCTTAATTGAGTCATGCATATATAATTTTGATATATAAATAGATTATTAATTTTTATATGAAGTGGGACCTATGTATTGTTTTACATATATTATGTTCTAAATTTAACAAATTATTAATTTACCACATTGGTCTTAAATCAAAACTGGTTAAAAATATTATTTAATCAAAATTATTAATTTATCGATTATTAATTTATAGAAATTTTATTGTTTCTTTTATTATTAATATATATTGTAGTATTATTTTTATTATAATAAATAAAATTTTTATGTAAAATTTAAATATTTATGCGTTAAATCATTTACAAGTAGCATTGCACATATACAAAGGCTTGGTTTATCTAAAAGGACAAAATTATGATTTATGTTCTTCATCCAATTATCAACGGCTGATATAGCTAGCTACTTATGGAGAAACAAATTTTGATTTATGCAGGCATGAAGCCTAAAATACGAAGATAATTTTAATTTTTATTGAAAACATTTGCATTATTAAAAAATTAGTAGTTTACATTGAAAAAGAAAAAGGAACTTGTGAAAGATAACCTTCTTCATAAGCCCAATTCAAAAATATCATTTATTATAATTTTAACTACTTTTAATCAATATTTGGCATGACTTGACAACAATGCCCTTTAAACAATTTCAAACAAATTAAAATAGCTTCAATTTTCTCTATCTCGCCATCTAAATAAAAATTTCAAAATTAAATCTCGATTTCTCTCTCTCGTCAAATACTGTCTATCTTGCCATCTAGTTATTTCTTGTTATCCCAAAGAACAGAGATGACATCAAGATATATGTTTTAGGTTCTTGGGTTTATTGGTTTATATTCATAAAACCCCAAAGTTAAGAGGTTGAAATTAATTAGACATATCAGTAAATTAGAACACTGTTTAACTTTGGCAACTTAAACCTGGCTGCGAGCAAGCAAATCAATTAGTTATTAGGGATTGCATTATTAGTTTTTAGATATTGTATCATTAGTTTTTAGGTATTGTGAGAGTAGTTTTTAAACATTGCATGATTTAATCATTGCGTTTTTGGTTTTTAGGCATTGCATGATTAGTTTTTAGACATTACGTGACTAAGTTGTAGGCATTGTGTAACTGATTTTTAGACAATGCCTAAAAGCTAGTCACGTAATGCCTTACTAACTAATCACGCAATGCTTGTCAACAAGTCACGCAATGCCATATCAACCAGTCATGTAATATTTAAAAATTAGTCACGCAATGTCTAAAAACTAGTCACACAATGCTTAAAAACTAGTCATACAATGCCCAAAAACTGGTTACGTAATATTTAAAAACCACTAAAACAACTAAATTTCATTTTACAAAATCAACAATTTCAAACAACACACCATATTCCATTTAACAATATAATCAACGAATATGCCTACTTGGCAAAAAATGCTCAAAATGCTCAAAGGATTTTTTTCTTGTATCAAAACCACTCCAAAATGTTTAAAATGCTCAAAACACTCAAAGGTTTTTCATCGTATATCAAAAACCACTCCTAAATGCTCAAACTGCTTAAAGATTTTTCTTTCTGGCAAGGAATACTCTAAAGATAAATGGTTTGGTGAGAAAAGTTCAAAAGATATGAGTTGGTTTGAGGCACGGATCTAAACATATGAGTCGGTTTTATTAAGGGTAATGTTATCCAAAATTAATTTCTCTTGGCTAAATATAGTTAAAATTATAGATAGGGTTATTTTCAAAAACACCTTATTTATGAGGGGTATTTTTAAAATAAACCCAAAAAGAAACAAGTAATCGAAGAACATCGTTGCCTCCCACACCAATTAAATACAATTTGACTTGGCCCTCTAAAGCATAAACTATATTTTTTAGTCATTGCTCTATTAATCAATAACAAGTGGCATTGTGATTTCTACATTCAAGAAATAAATATCTGCCCTTTAAAATATTCAATCTAAAATCTCAATTGAAACTGAATGGTAAATGATTCTTTAGATATCCAATTCCATCATTCAACCCTTAGTATTCAGTTAAAGAAAAATTTTTAAGGAAGCAATTAGATATTGATACGTATTATTTATATCTATAAAATGTGAAAGCTGTTAGTTTTTCTTATGATAAATGCAGAATTTTTTTTATTTAATAACAACAATTATTATTTAATATAAAAACCATAAGTCTACTATAAGAAAATTATAGATCAAGATACACATATCTTAAAAGCAAATCAAATCCCTAAACTACAAGAGATTAAATTTTAGATTAAGAAACAAATACTTCTAAAGTGATTTGAGTGTCTCAATGTCACGACCCAATTTCACGGGCCATGACCGGTGCATGGGCCTAATAGGCATAGCCCACTAAACCCAAGTAAGCCTTTTCCGGTAATCATGTTCGACATTTTATAAATCTTGCATTACTATTTCTGAATCAAAATTTATGATTCACAACTCAATATGTTTCAAAACATAACATGTATGCCACATGTTTACAATTTCATTATCTCAAAGCACTGTCATTCAATGCCATCTCATCGAGGCATCATTAATCCAACATGTATATATATATATATATATGCTTGTACACAAACAGAGACTCTCGACCATCAGCGGAGTAACTTTGAATAAAGGGACAGCTACTGAGATGCCCTAGTACTTACCAAAAGGCGAACTTGCGTGGATGACTTGGTCCAAGTCGTAATTGCCTCTAAATCTGAAAACATGTATTTTTATAAAACTGTGAGTATCAAACTCAGTGAGTGAACCTTAGAAGGGAACAAGCAATATCAAACAAGAATTTTGATAACCATGATGCACTAGTTGAAAACGAGACAATTTTTAATCTAGCTAATATTTAAACCCTTTTTCCCTTAACCCGAAATTTATTATGCATTCAAGGATAAAGCATCCATGAATTTACACCAATTATTCTATCAAGCAAGATAGCAAAATCAACGGTTTATCACAAACCGTCACAGAACAGGGTTTTCACATTCAATACAATCACATGTTCCATCATACACATTATATCATGCATATATATAAAATCATATGCAATAACATCCACCACCCCACTCTCTTCATTCTGGTGCACTCTTTACTCGCACCAAGCAATAAGATCATGTGTGCTCTCCCTACTCGCACAAAGCAATATCATCATGTGTGTACTCCCTACTCACACGTAACAATATAACTATGTGTGCACTCCTTACTCGCACATCATCATCAACTTTGCACACCATTACAAACATATGCATTATCCACTTTGCACACCATTACAGGCATGTGCATTATCCACTCTCTCGTGGCCGTTACGTCTCGTTGTCCCCACGTTGCACACCATTACAGGCATGTGTATTATCCATTCTCTCTCGTGCACGGTTACATCAAGTTCACATAATTTCTTAACAATACAAGTAAGTATCATATAGATGAGCATAATTCAGCACAATCAAATTTCACATCAGTGAAAAAAATATTTCACGAAAAGCTTGTTCCCATGGTACCCGTTCTTTTTAAAGAAGATTGAATAAAATCATTCAAGCATTTTATTCAAATATGTTTATATTTTCCAAAATCATTTTGAGATGCAAATTCACTCACCTCGTCAGGAGTGTAAAATACTCTTGTTTCCAAGTTCCACTCTATTGAATTTTTTCTCACTTCCAGGGAACCCACCACCTATACCAAATTTTTGACACATTTTCAATTATTTGTGTCAAACTACTATAAATTATTTCAAGCTCTACATGCATGGAAATGGGATGAAAATTGTTCGAACAGTCGTTTAATCGCGGTGTCCAACCAATTTGCCTACGCCCGGCCTAATTTACTAAAACCCCAAATTTAACTCTGATTTGACCCATTTTAATTTCTAACAATCCAATTATACCCACATTACTCAATGACAGCAAACACGGGTCAATTTATCAGTCTTAAATGACAAATTACGCTTTTACCCCTATTAGGTAAAAATTCTAATTTTTGCACCAAAAATTCCCATTTCATTCCTACCTTCATAATTCATCAAATATTACCAAAATGCCCTAAAATCTCATCAATTTCCTCAATTTCTAGCAGCCAATTCCTCTAAAAAAAATTCGGCCAAAAATGGTACACTAATACCGAAAATTTTCCTATTTAATTTTTTTCTCTCCATAATTGATCAATTTCAAAACCGTTTCATTTAAAATGAAATCATTTCATTTCACACACATTCCCTAAGGCATTCGGTCATTGAAGATTCATGGGAAAAATCAATTTTTTTCTTGTTGTTTTGCTTACTAACATGCTAAACTATCTCTAAACACTAACATAGTCCAAAATCAAATTATTCCAACATCTTTCTCTCTCTAAACCCATTTGACCTATACAATTTTAGCATGATAATTCAATATTCAGCCATGGAAAATGAGAAGTAAAGCATGGGTAAGCTAGGTTTCAAGCAAAACTAAAGAAATTTTACCTTTATGTTGCTTGATCTTTGAAAAATCCTTGAAATCTCTTGATTTCTTAGCTAAATTTTTGTTTTTTTCCCTTTGTTTTCTTTTCTTCCCCTTTGATTCTGGTTTAGGTGACTTTGGTGAGAGAAAATGTGGCTTATAAGCTGATTTTTATAGTTTAATAATAAAATATAATGACTTGCCACATGTCATAACCTTATTAGTCCATTTTTCTAAATATTTGACTTTTTCTATTTATTTCTCCACCACACATTTCTCATATTCATCCTATTCCATGCTGAATAAAATCCCTTGGTCTTGACAAGTGCTAGGGAGAAAAATTTACCGATTTGCCTTTGGGGCAAAAAAATTATGATTTTGCCCCTATACTCCGAAATGTACCGAAATTATATTTTTCTCACTTTTCAACCTCAAATACCACTTCAATAGATCAATCTTAATCAAATGGGGCTAAAATATTTTTTAAAAATTTTCGTTTTGTCTTTTATTGGTAAAATTACCATTTTACCCTTACGCTCCAAAAATATCGAAAATTACAATTTTTCACTGCTA
Source organism: Theobroma grandiflorum (assembly GCA_036013995.1). Classification (NCBI taxonomy): domain Eukaryota; kingdom Viridiplantae; phylum Streptophyta; class Magnoliopsida; order Malvales; family Malvaceae; genus Theobroma; species Theobroma grandiflorum. Next base: position 17,827,802 of record CP142126.1, read on the forward strand.
AACCTCATATTATGCTCCAAATAATCATATTATACTTCAAATGATTAATCTTAGTCAAATGTGATCAAATTCTCTTATAAAAATCTCCATTTTGTCCTTAAATGATAAAATGATCGTTTTGTCCCTAATCGGTCAATTTTCCCAATTGACTCTAAATCGGACCTCGAACTCCAAATCACTACTTTAAATCATTCTGTGGGTTTTAGAATTCTCAAATTCTTCTTAAAATTTCTATTTGAACTAGTTCGAGGTTCGATTTAACTTGGTTGTACCACTCAGTATAATACCGTCTTTTAACAAGCTTGACAGGGTCTCACACTCAACTCCAAAATATTCACACTTCTTTTTCTAGAGTAGTTTGTATTCTAAAAACTGTTACTTATTAATTCTGATGGTTAGCTAAGTAGCAACTCTCGCCTATATGGATATACTAATGGACTTGGATCCATTAAACCAAATTCATAATCCAACAAGACATATATATATAACCCAAAAGAAGAATATGCATGGGATCCTTGGAAATCTCTCTACAATTATGGATGCAAGTCCATGTCATCTCATGACTAATATTTTATTTGAAATTTCATTTAATTTAATATTATCATTTAGTTTATTAAATTAATTAAGAAACCTTATGTACCCTTTAATTGTAATAATATCTATCAACACATTGCAACTGACCTATGCAAATAAAAAATTTATCAATAAGATCCCTTTCATTACAATCTTTATTAAGCAGTCCTTTCACCATACCATATTCCTCATGGGCTTTATGGATAAATAATTTCCATTATTACATTCAACCCATGTAATGCCAATTCATGATTTTCATTCCTATTGGACTTTAAAAAATATGTTTCTTCAAAACACTAATATATAATATTAATATAAATAATATAATTCTAAAACACTTTTTAGAAAACACACTAGCTGGATTTCTTATGTCCAACAATCTTATGAAAATCGCTTGAATATCTTTCTCAATAGAGAATGGTAAATCATGTATTAAGCATCCAATATAATTTATGTAGTATGTACATAACCCAACATACCAAGGACTCTTGAACATTTGACTCATTGGTTGATGCATGATCCTCTTACCTAAAAAGTAGGGTTCAAATCCCCCCTCCCTCAATTATAACAAAAAAAAGACACCGAATGTACCAAGGTATAGCCTTTAAATTTAGAATCACCTATTGACAACATTAAAATCATATAGATACTAAATAAATTATATTGACCCTATCAAGTCTAAGTACAATTAATAAATTGTAGCAAAGCTCCTTTTAATTATTGACAATGACAGGTTTATAAGATGCTCTTTAATTAGATCTTATTCAATGCATGTCTATCATACACTAAACCCACTTGTTTGCTTTAAGGTCACTAACCCAATGCTAAAGTTAAAACATTCTATCATTTTTTATAGTGGCATAACAAGTGCAAGCTTTATATAGGTTGTCACATTTAGCTTAGAACAATTTTGATAAATAAGGAACGAAAAAACTATAATTCCTCTGTTAATAATTCATCAACTATTAGTATAGTTTTCTTACAATGATAGAGAATAATTTATGATTATATCATATATATCATAAATAAAAAAAATTATTAAAATATAATATATATATATATATAATTTATAATTGATGCAATAATTTATTTATTTAATAAATAATTAATAAAATTAGTTTTTAAAGACATATGTCTAACAAAAATTATGCTTATATTTTTTTATCTTATCTCATCAATTGATCCTGATGAGCCAATCTCAGTCTCATTCGAATTTATAAGGGCTTTTAACACAAATCCTATTACTATCTAATTGCTTCAAACTTTCAATGAAATCATAACTCATTCCTCTCCCAAAAAAGCCCTCGTCCAATGTTGCAACAGCTCCGCACTTTAGTCAAAATTTTAAATAAAAGTTCAAACAGGATGTTTCTGACAGTTCAATTTGCTGTCCCTATAAATGTTGTTTCGACCTCTAACAGATCACAATCAACATTGATTTTTTCCTCTCTTCCATTTTTAATAAGAAGTTACTTTGTTTAACTTACAACTTGGTCATATGAGTTGCATAAAACTCATCATGACCCCTTTTCTCTTCCTACTCTTTATTCCCTTCAAACTTTCTGTCATCAATGCTTGTCATGCAGAAGAACGAGAAGCATTGATAAGCTTCAAATCCCATATCACAGACCCTTCAAATCGATTGTCTTCGTGGAAAGGCCAGAACTGCTGCAGCTGGTATGGAATCCGTTGTTCGGACTCACTTCATGTCACAGCCTTTGACCTCCGGAATCCCTCTCCGGACAACCTCATAATGAACGTGAATTCCGAACCTGTCTCCTCCTCTGACTTCCTGTCTACTGCTATTACCGGTGCCATCCCTTCTTCCCTTTTCTCCCTTACTCACATCAAGTACCTTGACCTTAGTTTCAACAACTTCATGCTGTCAAAGATTCCAGCAGGATTATCAAATCTCACTGGACTCGCTTACCTCAATTTATCAAACGCAATGTTTAATGATTCTATTACAACCCAGTTTGCCAACCTTACTTCCCTCACAGCACTTGATCTTTCTTGTTCCTTTAGCATCCGTGACTACTCATCCATTTCCGCTAGTTTGTCTTCCACGGTGACAATTCATTCTGGTGCTCTATACACATATATAAACAGGGGCAGTCTCTCTGCATCAAATTTGAATTGGTTACAGCAACTGAAAAATCTCAGAGTACTAAAACTGAGTGGTGTTGATCTATCAGAGTCATCTCGATCAGCCCTGTGGGCTAAACCAATATCAAATCTTTCCCAGCTGAGGTTGCTTGACCTGTCAAATTGCGCGATTTCTGGCAAGGTTCCTGTTGAGCAGCTTCTCAACCTCACCCGTCTCTCTCATTTGTTCATGGACTTTAACTTTATAGCATCCGAAATCCCAAGTAATTTGGCCAATCTCACCTCTCTCTCAGTCCTTGATCTCACCAGATCAAACCTACAAGGCCATATCCCCTACCTTCCTCAACTAAAGGTACTATACGTGGGAAACAACTCTGATCTTATAGTTGATTTGCATTCCATGCTCGCAGTCCCCTGGCCTGCATTAGAATCAATTGACATATCATCTACTCATGTTATTGGATCCATCTCACCCTCCATTGGCAACTTCACCTCATTAGTTGAATTCACAGCATACAATTGTTTAATTCAGGGCCAGATACCTGCATCCATGATGAACCTTTCAAGGATAGAAAGATTGATACTGGATTTGAACAAATTGACTGGTCATATATCACCTTCAATATCCAATTTAAAAAGCCTGAAACATCTATCTCTGATTCTGAACTCTTTCCATGGATCCATACCTGACACAATTTGTAGCATCTCATCTCTCCGCTATCTGGTTTTAGCGGGTAATTCTTTTACTGGAAACTTACCAGATTGCATCGGCCAGCTCCATGATCTCCGCGCCGTTGCAGTTAACTGCAACAAGATGAATGGAACAATACCTTCACTGTCATCGTTTTTCCATAACTCGACTCCCGATGTGGTAAGTCTTGGATTTAGTGGGCTAAGTGTGAAAGTAGACCAACTACCGTTTCCACCCAAGTTTCAACCAAAAGTGTTGTCCCTCGGGTCATGTAATTTAGGAGGCACAATCCCAGATTTCATATCAAACCTGACCCAACTAACATTTTTATGTTTGTCCAATAACAGCCTATCAGGACCAATTCCCTCTTGGCTGTTCAATCTTCCCAATTTAGGCTACTTAGACATCTCCCTTAACAGACTCCAGGGGGTTATCCCACCTAACATTAAGCTAAAGTCATTTTTCTTACCCACAACACTTAATTTAAGAAACAATCAACTTCAAGGACCAATCCCTCAGAGGCTTGAGAACATAGAAGCCTTGGATTTATCCGCAAACAATTTCACTGGCCACATTCCTAAAGAGGTTGGACTTGGGAACATTAGATACTTGGCACTCTCCAGCAATAATCTTTTTGGTCATATCCCATTCTCCCTCTGTCAAGCAACAAATGAGCTCATGCTGCTTGATGTTTCCAACAACAACTTGGGAGGAACGGTTCCAACCACGTTAGGTAACTGCACATCTCTCGTATATCTAAACCTTGGTGGGAACAACCTTAGCGGAGGTATTCCAAATGAATTGCAGGGTGCAAAAAGATTGAGTTTCTTGGATATAAGTATCAATCGTTTTAATGGTCCTTTCCCTTCTGTTATCCATAAATTCCAAAAAATTATGGTTCTTGATATGGGAAATAACAAATTTGGAGGAAAGATCCCCCGATTCATTGGAGACCTGCAAGACCTCCGAATTCTTGTGTTAGAATTCAACTTATTCAGTGGCTCAATCCCACAAGAGATAAACGCATTAGAAAATCTGCAATTCATTGGCTTCTCCAATAATCAACTGTCTGGTCCTATCCCGAAAAATTTATCTGGTTTAAAGACAATCATAAATCGACCAATGGATGCATATGTTCTTGGGTTTATCCTCTCAGGGAAGTACACTGGTGTTGAAGTGAATCTAGTTGCTAAGGGATTGTCACAGGAGCTTAAGGTGGTCCGCACATACCATAATGGGATAGATCTTTCATGCAACAATCTAAGCGGAAGCATTCCATCTGAATTAGGACTGTTGCAAGGGCTTTATGCGCTTAATCTCACACAAAACACCCTGTCTGGTAACATCCCATCCAGCATTGGAAACATGAGCCACTTGGAGTCACTGGACCTCAGTTACAATAATCTAAGTGGAGAGATCCCCACAGCATTGACTTTATTGGATTCACTTTCCACTTTAAGCTTGTCGTACAACAATCTAAGCGGGAAAATTCCAACAGGGCCACACTTCGACACATTGAGCAGAGATGGGTTAGCATACACTGGAAACAGATTCTTATGTGGAGCTCCCGATGGTGTCGAACGTGACACCAATGGTTCCCCAGCAACGGAATCAAGTGATGTGGAAGATACCGGACAGTGCAAATTGGTGTATGCGATTGGGACTGCCGGCTATGTAGTTGGCTTTTGGGGACATTTCGGGATTCTTTATTTGATGAGTGAAAAACGGAGGAGGAGCTATTGGGCAGCAGTAGATCAAATTGTAGCTAGAATCATCGGATGCAATAAATGAGTAGTAGCAATCTTTTGGGTTGTGGCACTATCACTTCTTGACAATCTACATGGTGATACCGTAGTTGATTATCATTCGGAAGTAAGGACTCGCTATCCTTGATTTCCAAAACTGTAAACTAGTGATACGTTTGTCTTCTTTTTTTTTTTTCTTTGTTTGTTATAACTACTGCACAATTAATCCATTTCTAAAGATTGGTATGTTCAGCAGAAGAACTATCACTAGTATATTTACTTGTTTAATCTTCTTTGTATTCACCAGGAGTTTAAAGTTCAAATCTTTTGATTTTTTTCATCCAACTTGTGATTAAACATGAGGATCACAAAAAAAAAAAAAAAAACAATTGCGGAATAAGTTTTTACCATGATCATATACCTATATGAGTCTTACACCTTTTAAAGACTAGTGCAGAGTTCGATAGCCTCAAATCTTAATATGGTAAAGACAATATAAAATGAAGAAATTAAGTTGAACTTAATTGCAAAGAAATTTAGAACTTCAAAAATTTAATTGGATGGTTCAATTATATTATAAGGAATTTTATAATTAACATAAAACTTATGCTAGACGTACTACGGTTAGGGTTGTTTACACAAATAATATGTTTATGCTTCAAATCTGAGAGGCATGTGATCTAAGACGTAATAACCAAAAAGAGGAAAAAGGAAGAGAGAGAAGAGCAATTGGATTCCCCATCAAACCCTGCATATTGCACCCTTTTTCCAAACCCTATGAATTGACAACAGGGCTTTTCTTCCTCCAAAATTAGTTATATTGGCACTCCGTAGAGAAGAGAGAAAACCTAGAGCCTTCCATCATAGCTAGCACTAGATAGCCATAAAATGATCATACCTATATGAGTCTTGCAAGCATAATCAGCCCATTCTTCCTTTGGAGCTGTTCCCTCTTCCATTAACATTAGAGGTTGAACACTTAGATAGTTTTGTGGTTTGCAACAATCGAAGTTGGAGCTGTTCCCTCTTCCATCAACATTAGAGGCTGAACACTTAGATATTTTTGTGGTTAGCGACAACCGAAGCTTGATGCAAAAGAGGATTTCGGTTTTGTAATTAATTACCTTTTGATTTTGACATCTAAGGTACAAAGTAAAAGAAATCTTAGTCCTCTAGTTTGAGATTTTTACATTAAATTAATCAAAGATGGTCTTGCTTGAAAGAAAAATTTTATGTTTTTCACTACATATGTATTATGAATGCATGACTTTTCTTAACAAGACTATGCTCTAAACCAACTATTCCATTTGGTTAATCAAACACATTTTACAAAATGATTTAACATCCAATGAATGAACAATATCTAGTGCCACTATTAAGGTTATGTTTTAGAATCCCCTTTTCATGAGTGCTATCAGGTTATGCTCCTAAAAGCAGCCATACTACACACTCACTTAGGTAAATCTTTTTTTTTTTGAAAAGCATTTAGGTAAATCTTATTAACAATACTCCCGTAACTAAATAACTCTAACAAATTTATGTTAAGGGTTTAGTAAGAGTATATTACTCATCCTTTCCTTACCAGTACAAGTATGAAATATCATATATCATATTTATAGTGCTAGTAGCCAAATATAGATGATGTACTTTATCTCATTAAACTCAAAACTTAACGTTATATCAAGCATTGAATCGAGGTTCCATCATAAGTGACTTTAATTTATGAACTTGAGCCACATCTCTTTTGAGGTTTTATTTTCAAGATCTCCAGTAAGACTTTTCAGTAAAAGTTTCGTCAAGTTTTCATTTGACCTTGCAAAGATTATAATGATCACTCCATTTGGAATTGATTATCGAACATAACTATCTCTTAACCCAATATGTCTAGGTTTTTCAATACGCACCTAGCTACATACCTTTGCTAGAGTTGTTTCACTCTCACAATATATAAAAATTGGAGAAATTGGTCTACGCCCAAGTTTCTCAGCCATTCAACTTATTTGGTGGTAGCAACTAATGCAATAAGTTTCACCATCATGGTGGAATCCATTATACATGTTTGTCTCTTGAAAATTGAAGAAATTGCACCCCCATCAAGAGTGAAGAACCATCCACTTGTAGAGGCATACTTGTCCATACTTGTAATCCAACTAGTATCCCAATTAAGGGCGGAGCTAGCCAAATTTCGTTGGAGGAGCCAAAGACAAACGAATAAAGGTTAAAAATTTTAAAAACTAATATATTACACTTAATCAATAATCAAAAGATAGTTAATAGAAAATAATTTAATATAACATGTAAATCAAGAAAAAAAAAGACTTATAATAAGTTTTTAGAAAAGTTGTGCTTGACTATATTTTCTAAATTTGAATTCATCAATTAAAAATTATGTATTGAAAAAATCCATTACTTTAGGATTGAGTGTTGGATATTTTGATTCACATTACTTTTGTTCATAAGTTGAAGCATTGAGGCTTGATGGCTTAAGCATAGGAGAATCATTTGGATGATTTGCATATTTTCTTTTAAAGAATTTGTTAATTGTTTTCAACCTACTCATATTTTAATCAAACATGAAAAAAAATTAATGCATTCAACATCTAATATTCTTATTTTATTTCTATTTAAATTTATAATACTAAATATAAAACTATAATGCATAAAATATAAATCGTTAAATACAATATATAAGATTAATAATTCCCTCTTATATAATTAGGATTGTTTAAAGACTATATATTCAAGATAATTTTTTTCAATTAAATATAAAATGTAAAGCATATAAAAAAGATATACTTAAGATAATTTTCTTTTACATAATCAGGATTAATTAAAAAATGATATATTGATAAAATTTTAAGCAACAGTGCAACATTACAACTTAATTTGAGAATTATATAATAATTTATTAATTTTTAAATATTAAAATCATGAAAAATAAAATCCATATAACAAAAAAAGATGAACATGACAAATAGAAGATGGAACTCACATATGACATAACAAAAGAAAAAGGAAAAAGAATGTGGTTAATGGTTTGTAGAAATTTTGAGAAGCAAATCTATAAAAACTTAGAACATATGAGGAAATAATATAAAAAAATAAATAAAAATAATAATATAAATTTAAAAAATAAAAAAGTTTTAAAATTAAATGACGCATGTGGGATATTTTTTGTTATTCTTTATTTATATTAATTATTAAGTAAAAAATTATTTAAAGGGCCATTAAGAGAATATATTAAAAATTTTATATAATACAAAAAAAATTTAAAAAATGGCCCCCCCAAAACCATATGAGGCTCTGCCCCTGATCCCAATATTCTTCTAGTACTAATGGATACCATTATAGCAAAAACCATTATTGATTATTTTCCTTAAATATTGAGTACTCAATTTACCACTTGTCAATGAAAGTTACTTGAATTACTTATATACCACTTAATTCCCAACATTAAATGCTATATCTGATCTTGCACATGTCATTGTTTTTGGGGGAAAATACATGCAATTATATTATCACTATGACTCATTAGGTTCATAAAATGTTCACATTCTTAATTCCATAATTGATTGGTCTATATTTATAAGTCAAGATCGGCATTAGCATTGCATCATAACTACCTAAATGTTAAAAAGAGTCATAATGGTTTGACTCAACCTTTCAGTATATAGTTTTGTCATGTAAATATTATCTCTTTATCATATAATATCTTGGCAAGACATAGAGTATGGTGCAATATCTACTCTGATTTTATCTCTTCCAATTTAGCTCTTGATTTGAGAAATCAAACTCATCATTACAAAGTGAGCAAACCCTTTAACATTTTTACTTGCCTAGGCTTAGGGCTTCCATGAGTTATTACTTATGAAGGTGCAATGGGATATTCCCTCTAGTCTCACTTAAGGTGATGAATCGTATATTAATCATTGACTTACCTTCACATGTTTCATGATATACTCAATATTTATCTCTTTTTTAGCATATTTAATTAGGACTACTTTAGACAATATCAACAAATAGCATTTCAAACATAAAGTGATCTAATAATCTCAAGTTTGTGGATCACTTATATAAATGTCACATGAGAATTTGTTTTATAAGCACTTAAGTGATATACCAAATGGAATTCTCATAAAGATCATGTTTATTAACTTGTTTTTGTAACAAACACTCAAATGTTATTTCAAGTATCTCCATTCTTCAATTTATGAGATCAATATCCACTTCATAAAAGAGGAATATAATCATGTGTCAATCTCTATACTTTATCAATGTCCATTTTTCTTGATAAAAACATTGACTAGAAACAATTTAGGAATAATTATTTGATGCAATAAGAATTTTATAATTATAACTCTTTATAATTCCTTTTGCAAGGCATGTGACATTTCATAGACTTTATTTCATTTAATCTGCGTTTACAAGTCTTCTAAAAATAAAGAATGTCTTTTATTAAATGTAAATACTTAAAACACAAAGTGTGTCTCTATATAGCCTACCAATTGGCTTGCAAGCCATACTAGTACACTATCAATTTCATACATTACTCAACTAATTACTCTGACATATTGCATTTGGTCAATCATCCCCCCAATATTACAAACTAATTTTATTTGAGGATTTATGGGTTTGAATCTTGATATACAATCAGTAACATCAAATTTTTTGACCATGTTTTTAATGTAGTTCGATTGTGACAAACTTATATCATTTTCATTTGGAATATTTTAATTTCTATTATAACGTCACCCATATATTTCATTGCAATATTATTAGACAAAAATTTCTTTGTCTACTTAACTTATTCTAAATTTGTACCAAATATTAGCAGGAAATCCACATATAGACAAATTGTAACTCTTTTATTGTTTTGGAATTTGCTATATATGCAATTTTAAAACTCATTTATTTTGTAACCATTGGCTAAAACAACTTTATCAAAATTTTTTCAAAGACTTCAAAGAGATAATTCACAAGACTTTACTCAATTTGAAATAATGGTTGAACAACAAAGAAAGCAACAAAGTCAAAGTCAATTAATGAAAGAAAATAGGTCTTTGAGAGACTGTGCTATTCCTTCGATGTAAGGTCTTCATTCTAGCGTTTGAAAGCCAACCATTCATGCTAATATCTTTGAGATAAAGTAGGTGATCATCCAAGTGATTCAGACTTCAGACCAATTTCAAAGTTTACCTAATGATGATTTCAAATTTTCTAAAGATCTATGATAGATTCAAGCACAATGGAGTCACTAATGATGCAATTAGATTGAGACTTTTTCCCTTTTCATTGCAAGACAAGGCGAAAAATTAGCTGAATTCACTTTCTATTGGCTTTATTACCACTTAGGATGATGTAGCTCAAAAGTTTTTAGTTATATTCTTCCCATCAACTAAGATATCAAAGATGAGGAATGACATCACATCATTTATACAACTAGATTCAAAGTCGATTTATAAGGCTTGAGAAAGGTACAAGGATCTATTTAAAAGATGTCTTCATCATGGGTTACCTCAATGACTGCAGGTAGAGACATTTTATAATATATTGACGGGTCTGATTAGAACTACCATTAATGCTGTAGCTAGAAGAGCATACATGGCAAAATCTATTGATGAGGTATACGGCTTATTGGAAGAAATGGCATCTGATAACTACCAATGGTCATCTGAGAGATCAGTACCTAAGAGAGTTGCTAGTATGCATGAGATGGATAATATCAATGCCTTAAGTGCACAAGTTGTTGCTTTAGCTAAAAAATTTAATAGTCAAGGGCTTCATTTTGTTTAAAGCCCGTTTATCACTTGTGATTTGTATGGAAAAGGGCATTCTAGTGATCACTACTCAGTTAATTATGAGTCAGTCTATTTTGTTGAAAATCCTAATAGGCAATAAAACAATTCATATTCCAACACTTACAATTCTAATTGGAGGAATCATTCTAACTTTCTTGAAACAATAATTAGGGATCTTCATCAACCTTAAAGCTAAATTTTCCTTCTAAATTTTCACCTCAAGCTAGACCTCTTATGCTTGAGAAAAAGCCATCTATGGAAGAAATGTTCATGCAATTCATGGCAAAAAATGATGTTATCGTTCAAAGTTAAGTAGCTATCATTCTAAGTCCAACGGCATCAATTCGAAATCTTGAAACACAAGTGGGTCAACTTGCCAACGCCATCAATAATAGGCCTTATGGAACGTTACCAAGTAACATTGAACTTAATTCTAGAAAAGAAGGAATAGAGCAATGTAATGCAATCACACTCAAAAGTGGGAAAACGGTAAACGATAGTAGTATACAATTAGATTCTCCAAGTAAGCATGTTGAAAAAGAAATAATGATTGAAAATTATGAGGAGTAAGCCCAAGGTAAGAAAGCTTAATCAGCTCATCACAACTTCCACCACCTTTCCCTCAACTTTTTTAGAAATAGAAACTTGACAAGCAATTCTAGAGTTTTTTTAAGGTATTTAAGAAGCTCCAAATTAATATCTTTTTTTACTAAAGCTTTGGAACAAATGCCAAGCTATATTAAGTTATTGAGAAACATTCTAACTAAGAAAAAGAAATTAGAAGATTTTCAAACAATCACACTTACTAAAGAGTACAGTGTCATAATCCAAAATAAGCTTCCACCAAAGCTTAAGGATCCAATGAGTTTTTCTATCCCTTGTACCATTGATAGTGTTAAATTTTCTAAAGCTATGCGTGATTTGGGTGCTAATGTTTCAATTATGCATTTGTTTATTGCTAAGAAACTTGAACTTAATGAGATACGACTTACTACAATTTCTTTACAATTAGCAGACAAAACAATCAGGTACCCTATTGGGATTATAGAGGATGTTTTGGTTAAAATTGGGAAATTGTACGTTTCGATGGACTCTATTGTGTTTAAGATGGAAAAGGATGCTAAAATTCCTCTTATTTTGGGATGACCATTCTTGGCCACAACAAAGACAATCATAGATGTGAAAAATGGCAAAACAATTTTCAAAGTTGGAAAAAAGAAAGTAGTGTTTAATTTGTTCAATGTAACTAAGTATCTTTATACAAATAATTGCTATAGAGTGGATTCAATTGATGAGTTGTCTAAAAAAGAATTTAATAAGGATTATCTCCCAACAACAAGTAAACAAACTTTGAGGTTGGGCAACAGGTTTTGTTACTACCCAATTCATGCTTCAATCTTTTTCTTTGAAAACGCAAATCAAGATAGTTGGGTACTTTCAAAGTGGTTAAGGTCCATCCTTGTAGTATCATAGAAATTGCTAGTGAGGTTGCTAGAAAATTCATGGTTAATGGAATGAGCCTCAAGCCTTTTTACGGTGGTGAAGAAATGCAAAAAAAGGTATCACAGTCAAGCTAGTGATTATAAAAAAGAGTTTCATGAGAGGCAACCTAAGCTTTCAAAACTTATATTTCCTCTCTTTTTTGCTATTTTTATTTTATTTATTTATATTTCTACATTATTCTCAATTTATTTTCTTAATGTAGTAAAAAAAAAAAAGAAAACAACCTCCCACAAGCATTGGTGATAATAATGACGATAAAGAAGAGGAGTAGAGCCTTTCCAGAGTCTTCCAATTGTTAGAAGAGTTTTATTTATCCTCTTTTTTATCTATTTCTAACATTGACAACAATGTTAAGTTTAAGTTTGGAGGAGAGAATTATTTTTTCTTTGGAAGTAGATTTTTCTTTGGAGGTCGAAACTTTAATTATTTAACTGCATGTATGTTTTATGTTAGTTTATCATTTACTGTTTGTTATGTTTGTTTGAAGTTTTAGGATAGAGTAAGTTATGCCAATTTTTCAATGATTTCCCTATCCAATGATGAAAGTTTAGTTGTCTTGTATCTTTAGCTCTTGGTAAATAAGGATATTGCTTGGTTTATGCTAAATTATTTTGTTGAGCATCATTGTTAGAATGTGATTTTTACATACTAAGCACTTTGTCTTTCACTTTAAATTATTGTGCACATTTAGAGAAGGTTTATGTAAACATGAATTTTTGAATTATGCTTTAAGTTCTAGAATTTGTATGATTCTCTCTCGAGGTGAAATTTCAAGCAATATTTAGTTAGGAAGATGACTTAGGCCATCTTTAGAGCATTTAAGCCTTTCAAGCCTACGTTTGCATAAGTTTATCCCTAGTATAACCCTTTGAGCTTAATTTTCCTTTTCTTTGATAAACACATAATTAATTTAGCCTAACTTTTAAATAAATTTTCAATTTTTCACCCTTCACCCCTAAGAATATATATCATTTTAGGATGTGTATTAAGCTAAAAGTTGAAAAAAGATAGAAAAGGTGGAGTTGTTGAAAAAGTTCAAATGTGTTAGAATTCACCCCACTACCTATAAAAGAAACAAGTTTGTAAATGTAAAATTATGATGAAAAAAAAAGAAAAAAAGAATAAGAATAAGGTGTTGAACAAAAGAAAAAGTTGAAATCAAAAAGAAAAGTGTTACTTGAAAGTATAACTAGAGCTCTATATAAGTCTTAGAATGATTATGTGCTTTAGCACATTATATCTTTAATCATACCATGACCCTAGCCATACTTTACAAGCTTGATAAAGATCTAATGATCCTTGATTAAGCATAAGTCTATACTAGTGGAGAGAGAGATGAAAAGCAAACTTATGAAACTGTAGTACTAATTTGAATTTTGCATGAGTATAAACTTATCCAGATTGCATGATATTTTCAATAAAAAGATTGTACACACACATGAAAATCTATTCGAGAATGAGCTTGCATTTGAATTGAAATGTGAACTTGAATAATATTTATATTTTGCTTCAAGTTGAGAACATGGGATAAATTATAAGGAAATTAAAGGTGATCATTAAGTTGGTGCAACCTATTTCTACTTAATTGTGTTCTTCATTTATGTTATTTCTTTTTATATTATGTTTTGCTCAAGGACAAGCAAAATCTTTAGTTTTGGGGTGTGATAACTCTATTACATATGGTTATTTTGCCACATTTTGGGTTTTTAAATAGCTAAGTTCTTGAATTTTAGGTTCAAATTTAGGTAGTTGTATTCATTTTTATATTTTTAGTTTAAATCATGTTGATTTAATTTAATTCATGTTGTTTTAATTTAATTTTATGTTAAAATGTCTTAAGTTTAGATATTACTGATTTAGTGTCTTGTTTTTGAAAGTTTTCCAATGAAAAGGCCTTAATTGGTGATCAACCGTATAAGTATGGCTAAGTGCATCTCTCATACATACTGCAGTATTTTGCGCATAACTTACACTTCAAAAGTCCAATTGATTTGATTCTTGAGCCATTAAAAAGCTCAGAGATAGGGCTAATACTTTGATGTTTATCACTTTACCATTTTGGATCAAAATGAGGTGACAATCGCATTACAAAAGGATGAACTATAGTAAAATTCGCACAAAGCATCATACTGTAGCAAAAAGCCAAGGCCACGACGCCTGGTTCTGATATCCAGGCTTTCCTTTTTTGAATTTTAGTAGAATTGGGTTTTTTTTGAAAACTATAAAAAAGGCTTTTCAGAGCAATCAAAAAAGAGGTTTTGAGAAGGCTTTCTTTGAAGAAAAGTGGTTGAAAAACAATCAAGAAAACAAGAAATGTTGGGCAAGATTGAAGATTGAAGATCTGACAAATGTTCAATTTTTGTTATTCTCTTTTTTTTTTTGTTTTTCTTGAATTGTTACAATGGTTAAATTTTTTTTTATTATGTTTTTATCTTTAGTTATGAACTAATTTGCTTTTTCTAGAATTATAATTGAACTCAACATGTAGTTAGAATTCTTTATCTCTGTTTTGCTTATTATCAATGGAATATGAGTTGTTTATTTCAATTCTATGTTTAATACTTCAAATTGCTTGATCACCAATCAAATTGAGTTGGATATCTAAATATAACTTGACGAAGGGAGTTTAGATTAGGTCATGAATGGAATAGCATGTGTTCAATTTCACTTAGTTGATTAGGTGATTTGATTTGCATATGAGATAGACATATACCTATGTGTTGCATGTAGCCAAGATTAGAGCAAAACTTAATAAATCTTTCTTCAATTGAATTTACATAGGCATATAGTAAATTAATTAGGAGAAATTTTTTTATAAGCACCTCGACAAAGACCTATAAATAATTTTAAGATTTTAGGTTAGTAACTCAATCCATTAAAGTAAGTTTAGAGAGGAAAAAAGGATTTCGATGAGCGTTGAGAGATATCATAGTACTAGGTTTTTAATCAATTGTTTTTCTCATAAATTTTGTCATTCAACTATTAGTTTTAGTTTGTTAATTCAATTTTGCTTTAATTAATTTCCTAATTTTGATTATTTGAATAAAATTAGTTTGCTACAATTTTAGTATTTAGCTTAAGTTAGTGCAATTCTCTATGGGATTCAACACTCTATTTACCTCTATATTACTTATTACGATACGTAAACTTGCATGGATAAATCTAATAACAACTACCAACTTTGCTGTAAACTTGTTTGAAAATCCATTTTCAACCTATTATATTATTTAAAACTTGGTGGATGATCAACCAAAATTCAAACATTTTTTCCCATATGAGTCCATGTCATCTATCAGTTTTGAAAATCCATTTTCAACCTATTATTTTGGAACTTAGTTGTTGTAGGTTTCTTGAAATAAATTTAAATATATTTTCGTCAAAAAAATTTGCATCTCTTGATTCGAAAACAGTTTTAACTGAAGTTAAATTATTTGGTTCAATTATCATGAACATATGTAATACCCCGTACCCTCGTTAGACACAAATAAGACTTTATTGATCAAAAAAATGATCATTTGATGCGAATTAGTGTGCTAAAGAACACTTAAAAATAAAATGTATCGCATGCGCAGAACTCATAATTAAATAATAATATTTTTGTCGAAGACAAATTAGTGAGTTAAAGGATGATTCGGAGGTAAACCGACACATAATAATGTGTTTCGGGACCAAATAAGGCAAGTGAAAATTTTTAGAATAAAATAATATTTTATTAATAAAATAATATTAAAATATTAATATTTTATTGAAGGTCAAAATTAGTCATGAAAAATGAAATATGACTAATTTAAGTGGGGGAGAAGAATTAAGAATGAATTTTTGGAAGGAAATGCCGTAAGTGAGATTGGGCGATTTTTATTAAATCGAGTTAACGCGGAAAGTAAATATTTAAATATTATGGAGATACTGCGTTGGAATGCAATTTCAATAATTTGATTTTATATATGTGAAGGAAGAATAATTTTGAAGGAAATTGAAATTTAATAAGTATGGATAGGAATTAAAAATATTGGACTTAATTTTTGGAGAGCAAAGTGTTGAAGAACACAGAAAATTTTTTGTATATGCTTGAGTATTTTGATCATATCTCAAGCTACAGAACTCCAATTGCAGAAATTCTTGAACCATTGGAAAGCTAAGAGACAGAGCTACAACTTTAATAGATCACTTGACCCAGTTCTATCTCTACAATAGAGAAAATTACGTTGGAAAGTGATGAGGCGTCATATGTCGGGAATGAAAATTTTCAAGGATTGACAATTAAATTTTTGGAGTTTTTTAGTACAATTTTAAGCCTAATTAAATCCTAGGATAATTAAAGGCTTAAATGAATATTTAGAAGATGAAATAGATAATAAAATAATGACATGAAATGTTGAAAAATCAAAATAATTTTTAAGTGTAGATGTATGGACATGAAGACAAGAAGTTAAGGTTGGTTAGGAATGAAAGACAAGCAACCAAATTTTTTTTAGTTGGTTGAACTAGTCAACAAATTATGGGGACAAGGTAAGGATAGAGACAAAACAAATAAAATAAATGAAATGAAGGAAATAAAGCAATGAAAAACAAATAAAGGAAGGAAAGAAGCAAAACAAAGCTCGGTCAAAAAGTCAAGGAAAGAAAATGAGATAAGAATGAGAGAAAAAAAGACAAGAAGAATAAAAGAAGAAGGAAAGGTCTAGAAGCAAAGTTAGTCAAAGAAGAAGAAAATAAAAGAAGAATCGGGAAAGAAAAAGAAGGGGAAAAGCTAGACAAAACCGAGAGAATGGGAGAGAAGAAAGTGGCATGAAAGGGGGGAGAAAGAAGCCAGAAAATTTTGACAATTTTGTGGGAGGTAGAAGCTTATCCTTGCTGCACTTTTGGAAAAGAAAGAGGTTGGTTTCAAGTGCGGAAAATTGGCAGCAAAAGAGGAGAGAAAAGAGAAGAAAATTCAGTTCTTGAGAGAGGTATGAAATCTGAAAATTCTGCACTTTGTTTGGGGGCTGTTTTGATGCCTTTTGAGGGGGTTTTAGGTGCTGAAAATTTCAAGTTATTGATGCCAGAAATTGAGCTTTAAGTTGCTGAAATTTTGAGAGTTTTGGTGGCTGAAAATGGTGATGTTTGGCTGCTGCAAATTGGAGTTAAAGAAGACAACATAGTTGTTGGAAATTTCCAGGTTTCATGCCATGGAAAAGTTGAGCTAGTGGTGACCAATTTTGAGAGGAAAGAAAGGGAGGAGGCCACTGTGGTGAAGGGAGGAGACCACGGTGGTGAAGGGAGGAGGAAGAAGAAAGAGAAATGGGCTGGAAAAAGATGGAAGAAAGCAACGTAGAAGAGAAGAAAAAAAAGAGAAAAAGAAAAAGAAAAAAAATAGGTGGGCATGACCCATGAAAAAATTAATATGGGTAGGGCCCAATGACAATTAGATGGGCAAGGCCCAATAGAAAAATAAAAATAGGCTTGGCCCAATAAGAGAAAAATGGAGAAGCCATAGAGAGGTCCAAGGTCACAAAGAAATGGCAAAAACCTAATGGTAAGTAAATGTAAAATTTTAAGGTTATGGATAGTTTATTAATATTGTGCATATTTTAGAAAAAAAATATGCAAATTGATTAAGGAAATTTAATTAAGTTATTACCCATATAAATGTGCGATTAAGCATGTTGAATTTAAATTTGATGTTAGGAAAATTGTCGTGAAAGCGTACCAAGCGAAGTACGTGATCGATAAATAGGAACAATTATCGATACGCGAACGAATAAATAGTAAGGAAAAATCACTATTACGAGGTGAATAGGGGGTGTCGATTTTAAATTATTTCTAATTATATATGCATGAATATATATATATATGATTTAATTTGCTTATAAATTGCGAAAAGTATGAATCGATGGAAATTTATGAAATTGTGAATGCAAGATATTTTTTGAAATTGTTTTAAATATATATATATATGTATACCTTATATGTAAAGTGATTTAAAAATGGGAAACAAGCTCTTCAACTTGATTTAGTTTCTAAATTGTGGCTTATATATTTGTGTAATGTGCATACATAATTTAGAAATTTAAATTTCTCTATGTACGGTATTTTATGAATCATGTGTTAAATTTCATTTTGTGAACATATGATAAATTTTTATGATTTTCATAATGAACGTTTGACAAATAAATTTGGACATTACTTTAAGAAATAAATGAGTTTTAAAATAGCTTTCATAAAGAAAACGAGATTCCTAAAGTTGTTTTGAACTTGAATGGCTTATGGCGATATTAGCATGGATGGCTGAGTTAATATTTGTATTGAAACTAAAAGAATTGTTATTTTGCCTCGATAGGTGGGATAAAAATATAATTGCCATATCATGTTGTTAAGTTTTTATAAATTGGTGGGTTATAGGATAGTCACTGCAG
The DNA here is from genome assembly GCA_036013995.1 of Theobroma grandiflorum. Lineage (NCBI taxonomy): Eukaryota > Viridiplantae > Streptophyta > Magnoliopsida > Malvales > Malvaceae > Theobroma > Theobroma grandiflorum. The sequence goes on from CP142126.1 coordinate 17,846,613, forward strand.
TAGCGGGTTCCGTGAACCAGCCTATTAGAGGGGCACGGTAACCTCGTTATTTTATACCTCGGTATGAGAGGCGCCGAGGGTAACTCCTGAGGTATGGTTAGAGTTCACATCACGCCGATCCACCACATGATGGTGAACTCCACTAACGCCAAGGAACAGCTGCTTTTCAAAATGAAAATACGTTTTATGAGTATATGAGATTTTTAACAGCCTTGGCGGTTTCGGTTGGATACCCCAGCGCAAGGTATCACTGAATATGAGTTTTATGGCACGAGCCATGTTTTTAAAAATATCATAAGCCTTACTAATTATTTTTGATAAAATGTAATCATTTTACATGGATTGAAATACGTTTTAATATTATAAGTTATATTTCCTTGCATGGTGAAATTTGATTTAAACGGATTTTTGCAGCTCCTTTATTTGTTTTCTATGAAACAGATTTGAAATTCCTCACGGAAAGGCTAGCTATACTTTGTATATAATTTTGAATAATATTTGGTTTCACGGGAGTTGGCTCGATTTTATCGATTTGATACGAAAAATGGTTATAAGGCACAAAATCCCTATTTGAAATAAATTGCTTTTATGATCCTATGTTTTATATTCAACTGATCTTCCGCTTGCTTATTTCCTATCTACGCCCTACTCACTGGGTCGATGATATTCACTGAGTCTATGAGACTCACCTCCCATTTTATTTCCCGTTTTGCAGACAGGGATCGTTTTAGTGTGAAGTCATTGATGCGTTCGCGTGTGGTCTACCGTGAATAGGTAAAGGCATCTCCTAGCACACTATTATGAGTCGCTCCACTGTGTCCTGTACCTATTATGTTTGAAGTCAAGTCGTAGTATTCTACTTATTAAGTTGTAAATAAATTTTAAATTTGTATATAAACATTAGTTTGAAAAATTATAGATTTTGACGTATATATAATTGTGGATAAATAAGGAAAAAGTTATTATTGATTTTTATATTTATGAATTAATTTGATATATGAAATTATAAATATTATATGATTATTAAATGTGGTGAATCATCAAAAAATTTTGGTCAGGCTTGTTTGGGACTTGGCAGGTCTTTCCCGAAAGTTTCGGATGCCGACATCGACCGGGGAGCGGTCGTTGCAACATATATGTTTTACTATGCTATGCATATCATATGGATATGCATCCCATTCTTCTTTCATCCAATTTCTTTCTTTTGGGTTCCTAAACTTTAATTATAGCTCTACATCTCAAAACTTTAATTTGATTTATTTTCTTTTATTATTCATATAGGTTTATCAAATTTCCTTTCTAAGAACTCTATTTAATATATGACAAGTTGGTAATAAAACTTCACTTAGAAAGCCTTATTCAAAATCAAAGTAAAATAATATTGTGTTTACCATTTTGGTTAAGATCACTTTTTTCATTTCTACCACACCATATTTTGTCATGGTTTATAAATTTATCTAGCACTTTGTCTTTAAAATGCATCAAACAAATATAATGTTTGTCAATTCTGGTAAAGGTAAAGTATAATTTGAGTTGAAATCTTATATTCGAGACTTTATATTTTTGCATAAAAAATAATTTGGTAGAAGATAGAAAAACGTATGTAGAATATATATATATATATATATATATAACATATGAAGATTAGGTTAAAGGAAAATATTTCTTATATTTTACTAACTTATCCTCTACTCTCGATATTTAAATATGAAACTGTAAATTTTCTTAATGTAAAATAAAAATAAATATTAAGTTTTAATAAAAAAAACCAGAAACATGAGGTGGGCTCCAGTATCAGTTATCCCCTTATGTCCTTATCCAAAACGACAACATAAAAGCAGAAAATCGTAGTCATTCGCATGCTTCCTATGGTGCGTAATGCCCATATAAACCGCACATTCAAAGCCTAACAAAAACCCTTTACAACTTCCCAACTCATCAATATTTCAATGTGGCGTTTGGTATAAAGGAAGTGGAAGCATATTTCTTGCATTGTGCTCAATTGAATTATATTACAGTGTTTGTTTTGCAACAAACCACTGTAATATAATATTACAATGCAATCACATTACATTCATTGGCTATAATGATTTGCAGTTTAAAACCAATACAATCACATTACATTACACTCTGCAATATTCTTAAAAACATTTTTACTATACAACTTTATTACTTTGTTAAAAATATTTTGTAATATTATAATTAAAATAAAAAACATTAAAATAAAATATATAATATAAAAATCAAAAACTAAAATAAAATAAAAATATAAAAAATTAAAATTATATAATATAAGTAAAAAAATTAAAATAAAATATATAATATAAAAAATTATTTTAAAAAAATGAAAATAAAATATATAAGATTATAATAAGAAATAAAATATATATATATATAACATTAAAAATATATTTAAAAGATTATATTATATAAAAATTAATAATAAAAAATATAAATATATTAAACTTATATTTTAATAAGTATGAGTAATTTTAAAAATTAACATTATATTTTCAATAAAGTATTTGTAAATCAAACGCTGTAATATTATGTTCTCTGTATTTTAATCATTATTTTACTTATATGTCAGTCACATTTTTTACAATCATGTTACCTATAATTACATTGCACTATAAAATACTAAAAATACCCCCGGGCGACTGCTAACTTGGAAATTGTCAAAAATAACGATGATGGCAGCCAAAGCTACTTCGCTCCAACACTTGAACTTGAAAGCTTCCACATTCCAGTCAAGGACAACCAAGTCGTCTCATCCAACGGTCAGAATGCAGACGCGCATTCACCGCCTGATGGAAGATCAAGGCATCGTGCTAATACCTGGCTGCTACGACGCTCTATCGGCTGCCATAGTACAGCAATCTGGTTTCACCGCTGGTTTCATCTCTCGTTATGCTCTCTCTACCTCTCTCCTTGGCAAACCTGACTCTGGCTTGATAACTTGAGAACCTTTTATTTATTTTTTTCTTTCTTAAGTTCTGTTTATAGTTTTTTTTTTTTTCGTTGTAAAATGTTAAATTTGTTATTTGGTTTTGGTGTTCTTAAAAGCCACCTGAGATGGCGGCGACGGCAAGGACGGTTTGTTTGGCGGCTCCTGTGATTCCGATAATTGCGGATGCTGGTATATACTGTTGCATTTCTATTTTACTTAGGCCCGGTTTATCTGTTACTTTTTTATAGGTTAAATTCTCCAGGACACGTCCTGGAGAAAGACTGAGGCTTGTTATCTTATCTGTTCATTGGTCATTATTTCTGTTTATAAAATGCATTTAAAAATTTCAATAGTCCTATTTGCTTGTTTTCAGATACTGGTGGTGGCAATGCTCTCAATGTTCAGAAGACCATCAAGGATTTGATTGCAGCAGGTGCTGCTGGTTGCTTTCTTGAGGGATAATACCAAAATAATCCTAATTATTAAAGATAGCTAATGTTGCAATTCTGCAAGGAGGTCAATTTTGATTTACAATCTTGAATACCCATCTCCGTATGTGCAAATATAGATAAAACACATCTTTAGATGAACTGGCCTTAAAAGTTTTTCCTCATCTCTGAAAATTCTCATTCTATTCTATATACATATATTACATCCCCCGAAAACAATTATGCATCTTATCTACCTATTGTTAGGATAAGCCCTGCAGCCAATTGGGATTGGTTAAGGCTTGATTCCAATCATGCAACAATATCATTCATGTTGAATGATTAGAGGTTTTCCTTCATCAATAAGACATCAATTATAATGAGTTATAAGTCTAATTGGATGAAGTCCATGAGATTAATATGCCTCGCAAGGAAACTGTAATGGGTTGCAGTTATGAGATTCTTATGCATCAAAGCATAATCTCAAAATGTTCTTCATTAATGTATCATTGAAACTGGACATCAATGATGCCTAGAGACTGGAATATTCTATGCTCCTTACTTGAGAAGTAAGCAACTGATCTCATAAGTTGAAGTATAGAGATACTTGGAACTAGAATGTAGGTGCTTGCCTAGAAGAGTAAGTTCACTGAACTTGACCCGCCATGAGAAGTGCATTTGGTATTTCACTCAAGTGTCTATGTAATACTTCTCATGTGTCAATTGTGTAAATACTCCCTAGACTTGAGACACCGGTTTGTCTTATGTATGGAGTGCTATGCTTTGATTTCATCCCTACGGGTGCCTAACCAAGAATGCCAAAACAAGAGGCCTTTGGGTATAGCATGAAGCATGTGAAGGCAAATGAGTGGTCAAGATAGGAATCATCACCCCAAGTGATGCAGGGGACATATCATAACTGTTCTTAGTTGATATTAGCTTATTGAAGTCCTTGGCCAAGGCAACTTGAAGATTATGAAAGGAGTTTCATAAGTCTTTATAAAGCTGATGATCAAACTTTAAGAACGAATATGGAGATCAATAAGAGTAGACACTGCACCATGCTCTTATCATCTCTTAGATATATGGTGAGGGAATGAATTACACTGAAAGGCTGATCATTGAAAGATTGAGTCAAACCATCTTGACTCTTTTAACATTTGGGCGGTCATGATGGATTGCTAGATCCCAATCTTGGTCTATGAACTCTAGGTAGGTAACTTGGTTACTGATAAATTTAAAGTAGTTTAAATTTATTTAATTCTAAGTTTAACTTAAGAATTATATATTGAGTTTATTGCTAACATGGTAGAAGCCTAAAGGGTCACACACCTAAAATGAATGTTGAAAATAAAATGGGAGAGGTGATTGATTTGGACTTAATCAAATTAGAAGTTATGAACTTCTCATGCGCTTGATTAAAATTGTTTAATTAAGTTGTGCCTAATTTATTAAATTGTTTAATTAAATCATTGGGTCTAATTAATTAAATTGTTTAATTAAGTCATTGGGCCTAATTGATTAAGTTAAACAATTAAGTTATTAGGCCTACTTGATTAAATTTGCTTAATTAAGTCTTTGGGCCTAATTGATTAAAATTGTTTAATTAAATTGTTGGGCTTAATTAATTAAATTGTTTAATTAAGTTATTAGGCCTAATTGATTAAATTAAATAATTAAGTTAATTGGACTTCTAAAGGACTTAATTAAATTGTTTATTCAAATTATTGGATTAATTAGCAATTACAAAATAGTTTTGTACTTAGGGTTTAAAATTAATCCAATGTATAAATACCTAGCTATAGCCTCCAAACAAAAAGTGGAGAACGGCTAAAAAGAAAAGAGTGGACGATACACTAGAATTTTGTATGCGAAGAAAAAGGGTTTTTCATTCACTCCCTTTTGTGTGTTCAGCCTCACAATTTTGTGTGGATTATGAGTTTATGAAACTCATCTTTGCTAGCACATTGTCAAGGCTTAGCAGTCTCAATCCTTAAAGAAGGATTTTCTCATTCATTGGTGTGGATCACCAGTAGAGGCTGCACAAGGATTCCTTGGACAGCTTTGGTTTGCAACAACCGAGCTGAGGTGATTGAGCTTTTTGAAGGCTGATTTGGTGGTTTAACAGAGGATTCATCAACTTTTGTTATTTAGGTAAAGTGATCTAATTATATACTTTCAATTTCATTTAATTTCGTACTCGATTTGGCATGAATGGGATCCTGAGAAGGTGAGGTGCATTTTATTTTATTTCCGCTGCAAGTTTATTTGCATTTGATGCATGATCAGCCCACACCCAACACCTATTACATAAAATTTCATTGGCAGTATTTGTGAAGAACCTGTTGCTTCCCTCTAACTAATTTTGGTTTATTTTCCTTCCAGGATCAAGCATGGCCAAAGAAGGGTGGTAGGACTCGGTACCTCCATTTCATATAAGACTTTTCTAGTTTTTTACAGAACTTCAAATTATACTTGGAAGATTCGCTTTATTTTTCTTTTTTATCCATGTTACTTAGAGTTCTAATTACTCCTCTGCCTTTGCACTGAACCAGGGCATATGCATGGCAAACAGGTATCCTTTTCTAATTCCTGGTTACTTTTATTGGGAGTTTCTTTACCCAAAGGATGCTACTTCTTGGTCAAAATATTAGGCCTGAAGACAAGCAAATGTCTCTTATTTCTTTAGGTAGTTCTATTGACAATTGAATGCTATTGTGTAGGGAAGAACTCAATTTTTCATTTCTCAACTTGCTCTTTTAGGTTATACCTGCTGAGGAGAATGCTGCCAAAATTGCATCTTCAAGGGATGCCATTTGAGATTCTGACATTTTCCTTGTGGCCAGAACTGATGCACGTGCTACATCAGCAAAAACTGGTCTCTCCGATGCCATCTCAAGAGCTAATCTTTACATGGAGGTGCCCTTGCAATTTTATCAATGCTTCGTCTTGCAATATATTCTTTTCTTTTTTTCTGGTTTTATAAAATGCCTCCCCTTTTACGGTGATGTGTCTTCCATGTGATCTGTTAAAAGTGCATTTGCTCTGATCTGCTTTATTCCTTGCCTTTTACTTCCATCTGCCCACTGTGACCAAATCTTCAGAAATTAGAACGAATTTTAGATTAGAGCATGTTGCTGACACAAGGCAAAGTGGCAAGGAAGAAACTTGCATTGTCACTGAGCTGGGGAGCTCATTTCCAGGTTATGTTCATTTTGAATATCTTATAGTGAGCATGTCTCTGCCTGTGCCTATCACTGTTTGAATTAAGCCAAGAACGTTTAGCATTGAGCCCACTGAAGAGCAGGAAATTTAATATAGGAGATTTATATTAGGCAAAAAATCTTCTTCCTAACTCTCAAATTTGTCTTTCCTTGACATAAATATTGGATTCGAAATGGTTCAAACATTTCTTGTAAGGGCCTGTGAACCACTACATCTTCCCCATGGTGAAAATTCTTTCTGGTCTTCTTCTAAATCCTGCAGGAGAGTGTTATTGATCAAAACATGAATAGAATCATTACTAAATTCCATAATGATTTCATGACTCATTAAATTATTCTCTGTTCATCTCAGTTAAATGGATATATGCCTATTAATTCTATGTTTAAACTTTCTTCCATATCTAAGTAATTTTGAAATTCTTACTATACATATGGTATGGCAAATATATAGTTCTCTTCTAGATGATGTTGCTAAAGTTTTTACCATGGGTTTTGCTGGCAGGAGCGGATGCTTGCTTTGTGGAGGCACCAAGGAATGATGACGAGGTTAAGGAGATTGGAAGCCAAACAAAAGGGTACAGAGTTTGTAATATGATTGAAGGTGGGGTCACTTCATTGCACACACCTGAGGAGCTGCAAGCAATGGGCTTTCATTTGATCGTACATCCACTCACCACCCTCTATGCATCAGCTCGTGCATTGTTTGAAGTTCTTAAGACCCTGAAGGAAAATGGAACTACTAGAGATCACCTTCAAAAGATGGCTACCTTTGAAGAATTTAATCAACTCGTCAAGTTGGAATCTTGGTTTGAACTGGAAGCCCGTTATTCAAAGCTGAAGAGTGCAGCAGGGGTAAAACCATGATAGGGTTTAGGGGAGGGAGAAATTAACTTGAAATTTGTTTCTAACAAGTAGGGGAATCATGTGAGTTTCAAAACTGCAATTCATCTTTCTCCGAAGGAACTGCTATGAAAATCCATGTGTTCTTTTAGAATCAGAACTATCCAGCCTGCGATTAAACAGTGGTGAGAAAAAGTTATGCATCTAACCATGATAAGGATGATTGTTGCTGTATTTCTAACACAACTTTATGCTAGCTCTTTAGAGCTGGCAATCTTGCTCATAACCTTAGGAATGTCTTCTTCAGGTACCTTACCATTTGTTTCATAACTATTTTCGCTCTGTCAAAATACCTTACAGGCTATAGCCTCATACAGACACGATTTTAGTGAGCATTAGCGGATATTTTTTAAACAAGCTGCTAAAATGCAAGGTGGATAGAATAAAAAAAACAAAAGGGTCAGACCTTTCGCGTGAAAAAATAAATCCATATTTAGTGTCCCTCAAAATCTTGTATTGGCCCTTTGCCTTGTGAATGGACATCTTCAAACTTGGCTTTCCTAAACCTTGGGTTAACAATGTTTGTCTGGTTTTCTTTAGCAGTTAGTTCTGTTGTCTAGATATTGTAGAAGGGTACAAGTCAGCAGTTCAGACCTGTAGATGTTTGCTCTCTTAGTCTCCCCTCCCTCCTTGCAATAAGATGTTTACCTTCTTTTGTCATTAATTAATTTAAATTTTGAGGAATAGTTTACTAGAATTCATTAAATTTACTTTTTAAGAGAGAAAACTCAAAGGGGTGGTCCATAACTTCAATCTGAGTTCGCAGGTGGTGGCTGCTAGTACTGTTCCATGTGAGTCCCATAGTCGAGCACTTTTTTAGATAGAGCAATCACAGCCATAGCACTAAACAAACTTTTCTCCAAATTACTATGCCATTATGCACTTCAAGTATTGCAAATCTTCATTATCAACAGCAGAAGTTCAACGCAGTCGTTGTAATGCGGTTGTTGGCTTCAACTTTAATCAGTGAAAATCTTGAAAGCTCACCCATTTTGTCATTGGCCTAGTCCAACTCTTTTCGAGCAACTTGGACCCACTACTACCATTCTGAAACTGCTTATAAAGGCAATGGAACTTTTGCTTTGCCCACCTCACTCAGTGAAACAGGTCTCTACTCTTAAAACTTCCAGTTTCTTCAGGTAGAATACAACCCTTGCTCAGAGATGGCTCAGGGAAGAGGCACTGCAGATCATCAGGCCAAGTTCATAGTTGCTTTGCTACTGTGTTTACTGGTTTGCCTTCAAAATATTGATGCGGCAAATTATACTGTTGGAGGCCCCGGCGGCTGGACTTTCAACATGGCTAATTGGCCCAAAGGGAAAAGCTTCAGGGCTGGTGACGTGCTCGGTAAGCGTCAATTAAGCCAAATAATGAGGAATTGTTTGCTGATTGGCATTTTTGAAGTACATCCTTGCATATGTGTATGATTTTTGCAGTATTCAATTACGATGCGACAATCCACAATGTGGTAGCTGTGAACAGAGGAGGTTACACCGGTTGCACCACTCCGGCAGGCGCAAAAGTGTACAGCTCAGGGAAAGATCAGGTAAAACTGGTGAAGGGACCAAACTTCTTCATATGCAACACTGCTGGCCACTGTGAGTCTGGAATGAAGATTGCCATAAATGCAGTCTAAAGCAGATCTAGATTTTCACGCACTATCTTCTAAGAATAAGTTAAAAGTTTCATTGTGCTTTGGTTTAGCTAGCTGGCGTGAGTAGAAAATTAGGGGAAAACAAAATGTTTCATTGTTGTAATGTTGCCAAGTTTTAGCCGATGCAATGTTTTATGATGTAGTAGTTTTTGTGTATATTCACTTTGTAAGGCCCACCCGGGCTCACGGACTTTGTTTTACTTGTGTTTAGTAAAAATCGGCGTTGGTATTGCGTTACTTCTTGTCTCTCCAAGGTTTGATTGTTTCGGATGTGCTGTGTTGCATAGGTCAATGCCCTTGGACCTGGTTTACTTATCAAACAAATCTACGGTTCCTACTTTGTACCTTGGGTTGGGGCTACTCTGGTGTCTTCACTTCAGAATTGGAACAACCCTTTTTGGTACGTGAATGAACAAACAGATCAATTTTATTTCATAGAACAACATAAGGGATAGGGGTACCTGTATTGACGAGTTCATGCATAGGAAAACTTTGGGGATTTACTTTTTAGTTTATTTAAACCAAATATAAGGCATTATGCATATATTTTCAAGAATAATAGGGGAAATGCACATTGGTTATTATAAAAGACCAATTCTTTTAACTAGGCATTCATCTATTGATTGCCTAAGAAGAGAAGGAAATACCTTGAATTTGAAATTTGTCAAAACTGTCAAAGTTGGGAATCCTGAGTTTGAGTCTTGGCATACGTAGTAATGGAGTTTCCATTATGTAACCTCGTCTATGACGCGATGAGCAATATAAAGGTTATTGACTGAATTAAATAATTTAGAATTCTGCATTAATGTAAATTTTATTATTGTCATTTTTTTATGAATTATTCAATTGAAAAATTATCTAAATTATATATTTAAGATATTTTTAAACTATACAAATAAACTTAAATGGTTGATACTTTTCCCATTAGGTATATCTATGAAACTAAATTAATTAATTATTAGATGGGCAGATGGTAATTATCTAATTGTGCTTGTAGAGTTTATACTCCTTATTATCAATGCATAGAATAATAATCCATATTCAATTTCTACCCTTTGAAATTAGTATGAGTTAAAATTTTAAAGAGACATTTTAAATAGTTTAAACTCCATATGGCCAAGAGTTGGAGGAGACTTCAAGCCCTAAGAAATAGAGAGCCAGGATCCTTCATTCAAACTGTTGACTAAGACACTATTATAATTCCGCAATACAAGTCTTATCATCACTAGTTATAATCATATCTTTCCCATAAAAAAAAAAAAAGAAGAACAATGCCATGATCAGTATGTCAAATAAATAATGCAAAATCATGAAGGCTACAAGTAAAACCAAATTGAGCAATAGTGGAATAAAATATTGCAAATCAAGCTCTTGGTGCTTGTTTCAAACCATAGAAGCTTCATTGAAACTTGCAAAATTTATGAAAAGATGAGGGTAACTAGGTAGAGATAACATGTACACTTCTTTTGGTAAAGTTCCATTGAGAAATGCATCCTTAACATCTATTTGCAGAAGTGTCTAACATTTGATAGCAACAATGGCTAAAAAACTATGTATAGAGATTATGCAAGTCACAAAAGCAAAGATATTTTCATAATCTATTCCATACTCTTGAATATAACCCTTGGTCACTAAACATGCTTTATAACATCCAATGGAGCCATCTAAGCAGATTTTAATTTTACGAACCCGTTTACAACCAATTAGAGTCTTACCAGGAGTAGGTCAACTAAACCAAGTATGAGTTTTCTCAAGAGCTTGGAGCTCATCATCCATAACTTGTTGCCAATAGAGGTCAATACTATCCTCACTATAAGATCGGGGCTCATGCAAGGCTACAATAACAAAAAACAATAATGACCACGAAAATTATAAGGAGTTTCTCTTACTCAAGTAGAACAATGAAGGTTAGGAGTAGCTGCAAATATCAACAATAAGATTAGATTCTACAAGTGAAAAAGATAGAATAGGAATATGAAGAAGTTCATTTGAAGTATTTGTAGTATAATCGTGAATTAACTCAACAAATAAGTTAGTAAAAAACTAAAAAAAAAAGTATAAAAGGAAACCTTTGGTCACTAAGCGAACTTTATAACTTTTGATAGAGCCATTTAAGCGAATTTTGATTTTATAAACCAATTTGCAACCAATAAACGTCTTACCATGAGCAAGTAAACTAAACCAAGTATTTTCAAGAGCTTGAAGCTCGTCATCCATAACTAGTTGCCAATGAAGATCAATATTAGCCTCACGATAAGATTAAGGCTCACGCAAGGCTACAATAATAAAAAAACAATACTAATCACAAAGATGATGAGGAGTTTTTCTTACCCAAGTAAACGATAAAGGTTGGGAGCAATTACAGTATCAGCAATAGGATTAGATTTTACAAGAACAAAAGCTATGACAAGAATATGAGGAAGCTCACCAAAAGTATTTGTAGTATAACTGCAAAATAACTTAACAGATGAGTTAGTAAAAAACTAAAAAGAAGTACAAAAGGAAACACACTTGGTCACTAAGCAAGCTTTATAACATTCAATAGAGTCATCTAAGTGGATTTTGATTTTATAATCCCATTTGCAACCAATAAGAATCTTACCATGAGTAGGTCAACTAAACCAAGTATGAGTTTTCTCAAGAGCTTGGAGCTCATCATCCATAACTTGTTGTCAATAAGAATCAATACTAATCTCACGATAAGATTGAGGCTCATGAAAGGCTACAATAATAAAAATCACGAAAATGATGAAAAGTTTCTCTTACTTGAGTAGAACAACTAAGGTTAGGAGTAGTTATAATATCAATGATACGATTGGATCCTACAAGAAAAAGAGCTAGGGCAAGAATATGAGGAAGCTTATCGAAAGTATTTGTAGTAGAATCATGAAATAACTCAATAGATGAGTCGATTAAAAACTAAAAAAAAGTACAAAAAGAAGAATGAATTTTGATAAAGAAAAAAACGATGTGTTTTCCCAAAATGTGATACACCTAGATATACATAACTTATTTGAAATAGGATCCCAACAACGATACCCATTGTGTTCGATCCCATTTGACCAAGGTAACAACAAAGTTGAGCACGTGGTTCCAATTTGGCATGTTCATATAGTTGTAGTAGAACAAAATCGATACACCTAAAAGGTTTAAGAATAAAATAATTAAGAGGCTTATTAAACAAACATTCAAAAAGACAAATCTTATTAAGGATCAAAGTAAAAGTACAATTTATTGCATATACAATAGTTAAGGTAACTTCACCTTATAACTTTTCAAGACATGAGGAAGCAAGGAGAAGAGCATGCACCGAATCAAGAATGTATGGTGTTTACGTTCAACTTTACCATTTTGCTAAGATGTACAAGGGTAAGATTAGTGAAAGATACTGCCCTATTGATCATAGAACTAAAAAAGTGAAGAATCTTGATACTCCATTGCATTATTTGTTCAAAAAATTTTAATGGTGCGAGAGAATTAAGTTTTAATCATGGTATTTGTAATATCCTTACAATATATATATATATATATTAATTAATTCAATTATAAAGGACCACATGGGCAGCTGCCCATGTGGTCAAATTAAAGAAGAAATAAAAGTCAATTGAAGCTTTGAAATTAAAGCTTTGAATGAAGTGTGTAAGGGGGGGCCGGATGGAGACATAAAAATGGAAGAGAAGACAAAAGCAAAAGCAAGGAAAAGAATGCATGGGGTAGGGGCCAGCCACAAATAAAATAAAAAAGGCAAGATAAATGAATTAAAAAAAAAAAGGAGGGGGGGGGACATGACAAGAAGTCTGTCATGCCCGGTTCCCTTCCCCATTTTACTTTAGCCCTTATTTGTTCTTCATTCCACTGGGTAAGGAATGAGAAAGAACGAAGAGAGAGCCGAGGGGTAAGGAAGAGAAAGAAGAATAAGAAGAGAGAAAAGAAAGAATAATGGAAGGGGAAAGAAAATGAAGAGAAAAAGGGAGAGAAGAAACCGTGAGAGAGGGAAAGAAAAGAGAAAAATTCTGCATTTTTTTTGAATGATTTTGCTGTAATTTTCAAGGGGATTTGCTGTTGAAAATTTTCTGGTAAGTTGCTGAAATTTTGTGGTTTTTGCTATCCAAAATTTTGTGGTTTTTCATGTTTGATTTGTGAGCTGGAATTGGCAGGATTTTGAGTGAAAAATGGGTTGAAAATCTGATGGTTTTGGAGGCTGAAAAGTGTGGTTTTGATGGCTGATTTTTTGAGCTATTGGTGATAGGTTTTGGGAGGAAGAAAGGGAGGAGAAAGGTGATGCCACCACCGGCGGTGGTGGAGAGGATGAGCTGCCACGGAGAAAGGAGGAGGCCATGGGCTGGAAGGAGGAGAGAAGCAAGAAGAAAGAAAAACGTGGAAAAACAAAGAAAAGAAGAAAAAAAATGTGGTAAAAAAAATATATAGAAAATGAAAAATGCAAGAATAGGAAAATAACAATGGGCCCAAATGAGAAATAAATTGGGCAAGGCCCAATAAGAAAAAAATAAATGGGCATGGCCCAATGGTAATTAAATGGGCAAGGCCCAATAGAAAGATGAAATTGGGCAAGGCCCAAGTGGAAAATAAAATTGGGCTTGGCCCAATAGGAAAATTGAAGAGGTTCTTGGACAAGGTCCAATAGCTAGGAGGGATAGAAAAGGCTCAATGGCACGTTTATCGAGAAGACGTACTGAACAAGACACACGACCGAGAAATAGAAATAAATACATACGCGTACAAAAATAGCGATGTAATATCCCGCTATTTCGAGGTGAGTATGGGGTGTCAATTTGAAAATTTTCGTAATTATATATGTATGTATATGCATGAAATATATTACGTACAAATTGTGGAAAGCATGAGTTGGTAGATTTTTAGGAAATTTGTGAATGCTACGAATTTCAAACGTATTTTGAATATATATGTATAAAGTATACGTAAAGTGTTTTAAACCGGGAAACAAGCTTTTTCAATGGGATTTATATTCAAAATTGTGCCTTATATATCTGTGTAATGTGCATATATGATTATGATGTGTAATTACCTGATGCTTGACGTTTTATAAATTATGCATGAAACTTTATTTTATGAATATAATGATAAAATTTTATTACGTTTATATTGAATGTTTGACAATAAATTTGGAACGATACTTCAAGAGAATAAATGATTTTAAGATGGTTTCGTAAATTGAGAGATTCGAGAGTAGGCCGGATGTCACATCGGTTAAGTGTGACCCTCGTGCACGAGTGAGCTCTAGCTAGATACATTTTCGGGTCGCCGACGGGCTGTTAGACATGGCTGGGGCCATAGTCTGTGATATACGTGGCAAGGCCACAGATGATTTACGCGGTTACGACCGCTTGATATCTCCGATGTCGGCCAACATCGTTGAGATTGCCATGGCATTATGTGGGGATCCGGTGGAAGCGATGCTCCCGGATGATATTACGTGGTAGCGGGATCACGAGTTTTTAGCTTATTTCCTACTCGAGAGTAAAGTCTCTTTGGATTTTCGAATTATATTTTTTTTCATGCATGGTGAGAGTTAAAAAGTTTTCAACAACTCCCTATTTACGAAATGATTTGACTTAACGCCTCATTCAAGAGGTGACTTGTTGATTCTTCTGAGTTTTCAGACTCATGTTTCGTATATAGTGAAAATGAATTAAAAATGGCTTTTTTTCACAGCTCTCCATTTTTACGGAAAAATGAATTTTAACTCATCGAGTACGAGGCGATTTGTGGTTTACGTATATATTTGACAAATATATGATTTTACGAGAGCTTGCCTGATTTAAGGAAATTGATTTGAATAAATTATTCTAAATGATTTTTGCATGAAATTATTATTCACACTAGATTTGGCGTGTATTTATCTATATACCTTTGGTTTGGTTACATCATAAACGAATTCTTGATATTTATATATATATATAAGGCACAAATGTCCGTTTGAAATAAATTGTTTTATCATCCGTTAATTTGATATTCAAATGGTCAGCTATTTGCTTGTTTCCCATCTACGCCCTACTCGCTGAGCCGATTATCACTGAGTCTGTGAGACTCACACCCCTCTTATTTCTCCTTTTGCAGACAGGGATTGGCCTAGCGTGTAACTATTGGCGTATTCAGTCTACTGCAAATAGGTAAAGGCATCTCTTAGCCCGTTTCGAGTCGCTCCGCTGTCTAGAGTTCATTCACATGAAATTTCTACATATTATTAGCATTGTCAATTCCTAATTATGCATTGTTGAAAACTTTGTATTTTAAATTTAATTACTATTACTGGAAATGGAATACCAATAGGGTATTATTATTATTATTAATTATTTTCATACGTGTTAGCATATTTAATAAATGTCTTAGAAAAATTTACAAAGGCTTGTTTGGGACTTAGCGGGATCTCCCGGAGGTCTCGGATGCCGGTAGCGACCGGGGATGGGTCGTTACAGTATTATACTTAATGTACATTTATGGTAACTCAAATCTTTATTTCGAAAAAATATATTTAAGTAAAACAAGAATAATTACCAATAAAAATAACAAAATATTGATAAACATTCATAGATGAAATGGGAAAAAGACCTCAATTTCAAATCTAAGTGAACAAACCTAAAAGGGGAATCAAAAATGGAAGTGTTATATTATTAAACGACAAAGCTAGTTGTTTGGCAAGTTGACAATGAAAATAATTAAAAGGCTTAAATTTTATAAATCATAACAACTCATGAGAAATTACAAGATGACATTTACTAGTTGAAACATGACTTAGATGAAAATGCTATTAATACAAGAAAGAACTTGATGTAGTGGTAGCTTACACATGTTTCATGGGAATAAACGAGCTCAAATAATCTCCCCACCTTACAACTTGGCCCAAGAATCTTCCCAATCTACAGATCCTATACTTGACAATTAGAAAAAGAGAAGAGAATAGTGAGGCCTAAATCACATAATTGACCTACACAAATAAGATTCAACGCCAAAGTAGGAGCACAATAAGTATCAAGAAGATGAAGATGTAAGTCAAAAGCATGAATATGCATGATATTCATCTATGTAACATTAGCAATATGAAAGAGAGACGAAGTGGATATTTTACGAGATAAGATAGAAGGATTAAGAGTCATATGATTACAACAAGCAGAGTCAATGAGCCAAGATGAATTACCTAGAGAAACAACTAAATAAGATAATGTGAGACGAAGAACTGGAAGAGATTACTTGTTTTAGCAAAGCCTTAATGTCACTTATAGTGAAAGTAGTATTTCCCTTAAATGTAATAGTGGCAATGGATGAAGATCCAAACGAACTCATAGCTTGAGATATTTTTCTTTTCATTAGGTTATGTTTCAATATGGTAAGGCAAATTTCTAGTATTATCCCTAAGCTAATGTTACCATGCCCAACTCATCACATAGGTCATACATAGAGCTCTATTATTTCATCATGTTGAATTATTCAAGTCTACTACACTTCAACAAGCTACATTTCTTTTGTAATTAATTTTTGTTATATTCTTTTCCAATTGCATGTTTTATTTATATTTAAAAATTGTCTTTCAACAATATGAATCTACTCTCTATATATAAAAGGTTAACCTACTATATTAGCATTGATCATATATATGAAACTAGTGAGTGGAAGACATGATAATTCTTATTTTGCTCTATGTCATCATTACTTATATAAGGCTAACAAATATATTGTTCGGTATTGAAATATTTGAGCTATTTTCTTTTTATGTTACTTTGTGGTTTGGTGGATGGTAGAATCATGGAAAAAGTTTGATCAAAGATATAAAGATAGTTAGGTTGTTCCCATATATTTACAATAATTGGAATTCTCTCTTTGCTAATAAGTTATTCCTCATTCACATTTCTTAATGACTTAGTGATTTACAAAAATAAGAAATGGGTATAAGCAAAAATTATGGAATAATCTTACCTTATGTCGGTTGTTAATATAATTCCTTACTAGGAAATTATTTTTTAAAATCTATTTCTCTCTCTGTTGTATAACATGTTGATTTTTTTCCTTTTATTTCTTGCAATAACAATTTCTTTCTAGAACTTGAATATGTTGTTCCTTCAACTATTAATTAAATCAACAAATGTCCAATAGAGTCTAAATACAACTTGTTATTTCTTCCCTTGATTCATTTACCTTGGAATTGATGCTCTCTTCAATTAATGTGTCATTCTGGTTCTGTTTAGGCTCTTAAGCAATCCATTAGTCTCTATAATTGACTTCTTTTGGTCTAATAGCATTAACACACTTGTTTTTCCTCTTTTTTATATTTGTCTCCATTTCTCCAAAAATGATTTGATCAAGAATTTATTTATTGAAAAATTAACTAGCCACTCACTTTCACAGAATTCACGAATAAGAATACTTGATTCCAAGAAAAGCTTTTGAAATCTTTTAACTTTGCATTCAAAGTGACTCTCAATCCATATAGTGAGGAGTTGGGCACACTCAATGAAATGTCCTTCACCTTTTCAACAACAATAATTCAATGATCTAAATGTCTCGACTAAGATGGCTAGAGCTGGATTAATGTTCCTCGTCACTTGGTTGAAGAAATCTATAACTAAAACTTTAATGTACCTTAGGATTTTTAAGAAAACTACTAATCCATATATGGCTAAGGCAAGCTAACCCTATTCATCCTCCTTATGCTTACTAATGTAATCATACAAAAAACCCCACAAGAAGTACCTTTTTTCTTCTTTAAGATCTAATCAACTTCTTCAATGGTGATATCTAACATTTTGGCTAGTTTTCTTCGATGCTTTATCTTCTGAGCCCTCCAATATATTTTGTCATGTTGCATTTAGGCTATATGAAATAATGATGAATACTCCTTAATTGTTGGTGTCATATTCACTTCATTGAACACGAAACACCAAGTAAGAAAGGTCCAAATATTAAGTGATAGCCTAAATAATTGATCATCCACATTTACATGAAGAAGCCAGGCAATATGTCCATACTTTTTACAAAGGCTATCTTCTCGACTACACTTCCATTGATCCCAAATACTTATCATTTTTTAAAAGTCATTCTGTTTAAAATCGAGTTGAATTTTCTCTAGAAGACTAGAGACATGCCTTTTTGCCCAACAATCCCCTTCATTCTACTGAGCTTGTTTTATTTGTAATTCTACCTCATAGTCATTTCTATTCTTGTTAAGTGAGCTTGTCAATGACGATGCCATGGATGTAATCAAGATTCCTTCAGTTAATAATTGTTGTACAGCCAATACTTCCCCTATATGCAACATGATTGATGCAAATGCATGACAATGAAAATAAATTCAAGTTAGCAAAATTAAAGAAAATTAAATTAACTTGTATTCAAAGACAAAATAGTAACTAATATCATGGGTATTTATCATGTCATTGGATTCTATCTACTCCACGATCTTATTATTACTTTGTTTAACAGAAAATTTAAAGTAAAGGATATAAGAAAAGTTTGTTCATGTGTGCCCAATTCAATGGGTGAATCTCTATATGCTGAGTTTGGTTTTGAACAAAGCTAGAGGTTCTCAAATTGTTCCTTATTGTTGTCTACTCGGACTAGTAAGACACTTTAATTCTCACCCATTACAAGCTTCAAACAGACTAGGTTCAATTTGAGTGGAAGTGTTTCGCTCGCCCATGCAGAGGTTATCATCTCACAAGAGCGTAATTACTTAACCCCCTCTTAATGAGAATAGAGCCCAAGTGGAAGGCACATGCATGAATGCAACGTATTGCGTGTGTGAAGAAACGTATCAACCTTTGACCATTAATCTCATGTCCCTCTAGCCTAGATTCCTTATAATTATTAAAAATTAATAAATAACAATAATAAAATAACTAATGCACAAAATAATGCTCAAAATTAAAGGAAACATTAAATTATTTAAGGCTTAGGATAACCTATAATTAATTACTAGCTTGACTCTTAAAGTCCCCAACAGAATCGCCAAACTATCATAACGTGTAGGTCCAAAAACCCAACCTCTCAACGTGTAATAAAGTTGCTACCAATCTTTTTTTATTGAGGTGCGAGTGGCCACCTATTTGAGTTTATTTCTTTAAAGTGTTAACTTAAGCTTAACCTAAGTTCATTTTAATGTAGTAAGCTCTGGTCTACGAAACAATATTTGGGTTCGAGGGTACGGTTATGTGTAAGGAAGGTATTAACACCTCCACGATGCTCATTCAAAGAACGATGCCAATTAATCATGTGTTATCCTTACTTAGCCTTAACTCTTGATTTTCATTCTATTTTCCCTTAATTATAACTTGTTATTTTATTTTTTATTTTATTTGTGACCTAAAGTACATTATTCAGTTTTATGGGTGTGATATACATATGACGTAATTATGGAATGCATGGCATAAATCTCAATAAATGTCAAATGAAATCCTTTTATTGAAAATATTTTTTGAATCAGCCCATCATACTGGTAGAACCTAAGGATATTCTCGCTCCTAAAAAATTATTTAGGAAAATCCGCCTTCGCAAACTTATCAAACATAACTTTGAGCATAACTTTTGATACAGAAGTTCAATTAATGATTCTTAAACCATTAGAAAGCTAAGAAAAAGGGATACAACTTTCTAATGTACCACTTTGCCTAATTCATCCTATAAGAATGAGAAAATCACATCACAAGATGAAGTACTGCAGTAAAGACAACTTAAGAGAAAACATCCTACACATTGACCAGAGCCTAAGGCACCCCGATGCCTAAGGAAGAAGGCCACGATGCCTAAACATGCTTCTAAAAATCTTTTTTTATGGGAATTTTGAACTTAGGGTTTTTTAAGAGTATTTAAAAGGCCTTTTTCAAAAGTTTTTGAAGGGAGATAAAAAGTAACTATTCTGGAGCAAAAAAGGCCAAAAATAAAGCAAGAAAGTAAGAGAAATCAAAGAAGATTAAATATTCAAAAGCTTCAATTCTTCGTTTCTCTCTCTACTTTTGTTTTGCATTTACTTCCTTTGACTTGAATTGATGGTTAATTTTCTTTAGATTATGTTTTTTATGGATATTATGAACCAATTTGCTCTTTATAGGATTACGTTTGACCTCAACATGTAATTTGAATAATTTATCTCTTTTGTGCTTAATTTCAATGAAATATAAGTTGTTTATTCCAATTCTGTCTTTAATGCTTCTAATTGTTTGATCACCAATTAGATTAATTTGGATATCTAAATATAACTTGACGAATAGAGTTTAGATTAGGCCATGAATAGAATAACATGTGTTCAAGTTTACTTAGTTAATTAGGTGAATTGCTTTGCATATAGGATAAATATATACCTATGTGTCGCATGTAGCCAAGATTAAAGCATAAACTTAATGAATCTGTCTTCAATTGATTTTACATAGACATATAGTAAATTAATTGAAAAAGATATTTTTATAAGCACCTCAACAAAGACTTATAAATAACTTAGGAATCTAAGTTAGCAGTTCAATCCATTGAAGTAAGTCTAAAGAAAAAAGAGGATTTAGATGAAGTGTTGAAGGATATTATAAACCTAGGCTTTTAATTAATCGTTTCTTCTAGTAAACTTTGTCATTCAATTATTGGTTTTAGTTTATTAGTTTTTCATGGCATTGCTAATCAATCATTCATAGAAAGGAGCCTAAAGTGTGTTTATAAATAACACAATCATTTCTTTATCAGTGAAAGGTAGTTGGACTTGCACTATTATATCTCTCCATCTTTGGGCATACTCTTTGAAGCTCTCATTTTGTTTTTTCTCCATGGTTTGTAATGACAATTGATTATGAGCCAATTTGGCCACATTCTTATATTGTGCTATAAAGGCTTTTGCTAGATCTTTCTAGGTCTTGACACGACTCCAATCTAGTTGCACGTACCATCGGGCAATTGATCCAGTAAAACTATCTTAACAAAAGTATATCAATAGCTTATCATCATGAGATTGTGCAACTATCTTCCAATAATACATGGTAATGTCTACCATTGGACACTTTGTTCCATTGTATTTTTCAAACTCCAAAACCTTGAACTTGGCTAGAATCATTACATCAAGTACCAAGTATAGTTCAGTTGCATCCATGGTACTGAACCTCTCAAATCCTTAAAAAACGTAAAAACGTTCTTCCAACAAATTGCACTTCTTCTCAATTTTTTCATTTTCCACCATCTTCGATGAACTCTTTTTTAACCTTTCTTGCACTTTTAGGCCATCTAGATCTAGGACGTGAATTTGGTTTAGTAGGATTTGTTCCCAAGTTTAATCTAAACTGCCCATGAATCAGCTGAGCACCTATTGGAGGTGGTACATTGTAATAAGCATGAGGGAACCCACCAATAGGTAGTGTTACTTGAGGTGAACCCTTTGGAAAGATTAAGCATGAGGTGGAATGAACTTGGGGGGATAAGATGGATCATCCCTCAAATTGTCGGTGTCCTGTGGTTATGGGTTTTTTGGTAAAATCGACTATTCAACTACTTTCTTTCTTTTGCTTAAACTCGTCTTCAATTCCATCATTTTTGCTAATTATTCTTTCATTTCTCCTTGAGCTTTTTCCATCCTATCCATTCGATCTCTTTTCTCTTCTTCCATGATCTTTACTCATCAACGGGTATTATGAATACACTAATCACAAGGCTTAGGTGATCAAGCTAGTTTGGAAACCTTTTGTAACCATAAACATAAATTAAATGCATTGCGATTGCATGAATGTTATGAAAAAAGTAAAATTCCTAAACCTGCCATTGTCCTAATTGTAAGATATTTATATTACTATTTTAAAACTTCTTTTTTTCTCTTTTTAATCCAAAAATTAGAAATTGATAATGACTATTATGCAATTGTAATGTCAATGTAAGTGAAAAATATTGGCCATCCAACATAACTTCCATAAGAAATCCTGATAAGTATAAGTTAAACATCCAATTACATCCATCCTTAAATATAAACATCATTGATTTTAAAAGAAATGGCCAACTTGATCATATTAGTTCCGCATTATCCAGAAGTGATCCATTCCCCTTGTTTGCCTCAATATCCATTCCATTACCATATTGCTTTTACATTTCTTCTTTTTCTTGCATCCAAAGGCATTCTTGTTTGAGGACCTCATATTGTTTTTTATAACCTTCCATATGGTTGCCTCAATTTGGTTGCAAGCTTTTGAGCACTTGGATGACTTACTCTTGCAATTGTACTTTGTTGTAGAAAGTTTGTAGCTTACAATGCATCTTTTCTCTCTCTTCTTGCATTTCTTGAATCTTACCAACTAAGGATGAACATGTTGCATTTGAACTTTCAAACTGATTTTTCCAATAATCTCATTTATTAAAAGCTCTTTGAACCTTCCTTGTAGCCTCCTTCTTTACCTCTTCCATTTTTTTTTGAATAGCTCATATATATATATATATATATATAGTAAGAAGAAGTTTATATTTAAAATGTTTAAAGAAAACAATATAAAAAAATAAAGATAGATTAAATCATACCCAGTTTAGACTCAAATAATTGAAAAAACTATCAATTTTTATCGAGTTTTCTTACATCAAAATTTTCGTTTCTTGATTTTTAGCAACTTTTGTGTTTTTGTAATGCATTCACAAATACATCCCAAAAACAGCAAGGAGTTTAGCATAACCTCCACTTTCCCTATCTAGAGGTGTAGCATAATCTAATCAAAATAATAGAAAAGCCTCTTAAAAAATTAAACTCCACTTACTACTAACAAAAATAACTCAAGTAGCATAATATTCTCCTCCCCCCGCCCCCCCCCCCCCCCCCCCGGCCCTACCCCCTAAATATCTGCACACAAAAATTGACAACAATACGTAGCAAAACAAATAACCAAATTCAACTACATCACTGAAGAGTGATTCTTTTATCCATTAGCAATACATAGCTACCATTACTTAAGAAGAAGAAAAGAAAAGAATGGTCGGGCTAGGGTTAGGACAATTTAGGGAGAAAAAGTTCTAACTTTCCTTTTGAAAAGGGAAAGTTAGATTACGTCTATAAGCAATGGGAATCACATTCCTATTGGTCATTGTAAGCACATTGCAATGGGAAGACATTCTATAGGGATGGCAATGGATACCCTGTTGTAAGGTACCAATGAGTACCCAACCCTGTTATAGAGGATTAGAATACCCTATTATTGAATTTGCGTAATAATTTAACTATTTGTATCGGGTTTGGGTAATGTTCAAATACCACCCCTTGGATACCTAATATCCGAACCCGATTATGTCTTTTAATATATATACTCTATATATTATGTTAATTTATAAGGAATATATACTTTTAGTATATATACTTTTAATATAAACATATTTACTTTCTATTTTGTGTTAACTTTACAAAAATTATAATTTATAAAATTATTTATTGTAATACGTATCTATACCTTTATTTATATAAACTTATAATATATATACCTAAAGAGAAGTTGTGAGATTAGAATAGTTTTGGAACCTAATTATTTTTTTTAATTTCATGTAATTAAGAATAACCCACATAGCTAATTAAATTAATTTATGAAACTATGATTATTAATTAACTTGTAATATCTTTTAATATATATAATTTATATATTGTGTTAATTTATAAAGAATATAATTACTATTATATATATACTTTTAGTATGTAAACTTTAAATATAAACATATTTACTTTTTATTTTATGTTAATATTACAAAAATTATAACTTATAAAATTATTAATTATAATATACATACCTTTGTTTATATAAACTTATAATATATGTCCTTAAAAAGAAGTTGTAAGATTAAAATAGTTTTGGAACCTAGTTATTTTTTTTAATTTTATATAATTAAGGACAAACTCTTATAGTTAATTAAATTAATTCATGAAACTATGATTATTAATTAACTCGTAATATCTTTTAATATATATACTCTATATATTGTGTTAATTTATAAAGAATATAATTACTTGTGAATTATATAGAATACAGATGGTAAATATTATTGTATATGGATAGAGGTGCAAATTCGGGTTTAGTAATTGGGTATCCATGAAAATCATTTGATAATTTTTTACATAACTGGGTTTTTAAACGGATGAATAATTATCAGGTAACAAGTACGTGTAAGGGTTTGGGTTAGAATAATAAATTTAAAAAATATTCAAAGTAATTGTAAAGTATCTTAAAATTAATAGAACCCTATTCGTTGACATCCTTACACTCCCCTTAGTGTTTTTTTTTTTTTTTTTTTACCAGATGTTGAGATGTCTTTACACCCAATTAAATTACAAAAGAAGTGTCCCACATGCAACATACCAAACGCCCCCTACAATGTAACTAGATGGGTTTCAGGTCTCTTGAGAAGATTCCTCATTGTGATAATTTTGTTGCTCATAATTTAACTAGACTAGGGTGCTGCCCATGCGCTGCGCTCGAGATGGGCTAAAGATAGCATTTTTGTTCTTAACTGTAGTATAGGATACTTGGAGAAATAGACTAATGATAATTTAATCAACATATAGAATAACTGTCGAAGGTTTGAGCTGTAGAAAATATTTTGTTGCAAAAGATACCATTATTATATCTGCAGGCATTTTAGTGGTTTGCTAATAAGTTTCTTTACAAAAGGTGGATCAAAAGTTTGCACTTAAGTGGTGGCCATTTAATAATATGGGTGCAAGATTGCTGTCTTTATACAAAAAGGAGAAGACATTTTTATATGCAATTGCCAAAATAACAAAAGTTGAAAAGAAGGCTTGTAGCAGACTTAGTGATTTTTCATAGTTGTTTTTTGGGATGTTGACTTGTATGGGACGAAAAAGATTATGTCAAATTGTAATTAAAGAATTGTAATTTATAGGTAAAAATAAGCAATTGAAATAATGCGTGAATGTAATGATGATATGGTAGTACATATTTTATAATATGTATTTCAAAAAAATATAGTAAGAATGGTACACAAAGAATTGAATTGGAGAAAAACAATTATATAATAATAAAGTGAAGCAGAAGGTGTGAAAGTTGTATAAATTAATAGAATTTTACACAAATTCGAAAAAGTACAATGCATTATATATATATATATATATTATGTTATGTTATATGTAAACAAAAACCATTAACAGAACAAATATAACAATTGAAGGTGTATATGTATATCCAATTAATATTGTCCAAGACAGAAATAATAATCTCAACATGATAAGAAATTTGAAGTAGTCAAGGATTATGCCAATCAAAATTTTATATTGGCAGCAAAAACAGACCAAAAAATAGAACCGGAGAGTAAAAAAAAACACACACACAGGAGCCTATGGGAATGTGCTGCTATTTTCAACTGCTCCATTATAAAACCATTCTAATAAGCTTGAGACAACAAATTATAATCAGATTTTGAACCTCAATTATTTGAATTAGTTTTATCTATGGAACAAAACAAAAACGTATAAAGGAAAACAACCAAACCAACATACCCACAAAAACTTCATAACCAACAAATCCAAATCCAAATTAATAAAAACCCCCATAAGAATCCCCAACAACCGAACCAAGCCGACTCCAAACAAAATGCAAAAGCTAAAACTAAAACTAAAATCTTGAAGCCAGACACGAGAAGAAAAAAATCTAGAAATGATCGATCGCAAGGAACATGAAGAAATGCAAGAAGACAATAAGCATACAAGCCGTAAGAATAAAAGAGCAAAATCCTAATGCACCCTAAGCCTAAAGCAAATAAAACCCAACCAAATTAAAAAAAAAAACAAAAAACAGCAAAAACCCAAGACTAAGCCCAGACAAGAGAAAACAAAACCCAACACAACAAAAGCGAAAGTTTCAAAACCAAGCAAAAGCCTGAAAGTCCAAACCCCACTAACTCTTAGCTAAACAGTACACGTGTCAAGCATATACACTACTAAAGTGTCACACACACAAATGACCAGGTGTCAAGCAGAGAGTCCTTTGAACTTTCATTAAATATAAATACAAATGATCAGGTGCCAAGCCAGAAGCCCTTTGGGCTTTTTTTTAAATATAGTTATAGATGGGCTTTTGCTTATGATATGGTTGGGTCTATCTTTCCGTTTGCTATCCTACTTCTAATTCTTGTATTATTGCAGGCAGATTATGCAATATATATCTTTTAAGATTTCTCATTGCGAAAAAAAATAAAAAGAAAAAACCAACACAGAAGCGTGTTGAATGAGTTCGATTCAAACGAGGACTTTCCTATGGAATATTTGGGCTCGGCATGCACCAAACGATGACATAGACAAATACTTTCTCTATATTTTTCTTCATGTCCCAAACGTTTCTTTCTTACAATAAAAAAAATTGGGAAGTCAATATCTATGTATTTATTTATTATAAATATATACCCATTTAAAAAATAATTTTACTAGTATAATTCAGATTAACAACATGACAAATCTTTTATTTAATTGATGAAGTATGTGACAATGAAATTTTAAAGAAAAATAAAATACAGGAAGCAAAAAAGTAGATTTAAATTTTTGGTAAAAAATTATATGAGATGAAATAATTATGAAATTGTACATCCTTTGAAGGGAAAGGCGTGTATTTAGTTTAAATATTAATATGTTGAGAATTTCTAAACCAAAATAGACGGATTCAAAATGTCTACATTGACTCAGTTTAAATTACTAGGAAAGCTGGGGGAAAAGTCCAATCCAATTTCCTATATCCTTCTCATCACCAGCCAATTTCTTCCATTCCTCTGTTTTTTCTGCTCCCTTCTTCATCCTTAGCTCGTTCCCTGCAGCTCAAAAAATCCATAGAAAAAGTAGTGGAAAACTTACACATCATGGATCGAGAGCAAGAAGAGATGCAATTTCTTGGGTTCTTTGGCATCTACAAGGAATCCTACAAAGTCATCTTTGCCTGGAGAAAAGTCTTCAGCAAGATCACTTTAGCTTTAATCCTTCCTCTAACTTTCATCTACCTGGCCCATATTGAAGTATCGAACCTCTTCTTCAGGAAAATCGTCCACAACGAAATAGAGCTCGACCATACCCGATCAGGCACTCCCAAATACGAGAAACTATCTGACGTTATCTCCGACGAATGGGCATACTTTTGGCTTTTCAAGGCGGCCTACTTCACTTTGTTTTTCATCTTTTCCCTTCTTTCAACCGCTGCAGTTGTTTACACCATCGCTTGCATATATACAGGTCGGGAACTCACGTTCAGGAAAGTCATGAGCGTTGTCCCAAAGGTTTGGAAGAGGCTGATGGTTACTTTCTTGTCTATTTTTGTTGCCATGTTTTTCTATCACGTTGCATTTGTGCTTATCGTTGTTATTTGGGCACTTTCAATCGGAGCAAGCAACGTGGGTTTTGCGGTGTTGGTTATTTTAATTATCTTGTACTTGGGGGGTTTTTTGTATTTGACCATTATCTGGCACTTGGCTAGCGTTGTCTCTGTTTTGGAAGAGGCCTACGGGTTCCAGGCCATGGTCAAGAGCAAAAACCTGATCGAGGGAAAGCTATGGGTGGCGATAGTCATTTTTTTGAAGCTCAATATCTCCCTCGGCGTCATCCAGATTGCCTTCCAGAAACTGGTTGTGCATGGAAGCACGTTAGGCACGGTTAGCAGGGTTGCCTATACAATCATTTGTTTCTTGTTGCTTTGCAAGTTGATTCTCTTCGCATTAGTCATCCAGACGGTGATCTACTTCGTCTGCAAATCTTACCACCATGAAAACATCGACAAATCTGCCCTGTCAGATCACCTGGAAGTTTACCTAGGAGAGTATGTTCCTTTGAAGACCAAGGATGTTCAGCTAGAGCAGTACCATGTTTGATTGACTTGACTTGAGAGTCAGTCAATAAATTAGAAATAATGGATGCATGTAATACTTGTCTTTCAAATCCAGAGTTGTAATTTGATCAAATGGTGTTTGTACCTAATCAACATTTAGTATGAAAGTAATTAATCAATTTCATGGGTGCTCATTGCCTCCCATTCTTGTCTTATTTTTAATTAAATTTCATTGGACTTGAACCTTGTTAAAAGATACGGCAGTGTATTTAGTTCACTGGAAAAGACGTATCCTTTTCTGGAATTTCTGGTCCAGTGAGAGGACATTAAGAAGGTTACAACAACAGAATTCTTTTGTCAAATACATTATTAACAAACATTTAATGGGAGTTTTATTAAAAGGTGCTCAACTGCTCTACCCCTACCAATCAACAACAACAACAACAATAATAATAACAATAATAATTGAATTACAATTTAGTAGCTTGACATCCACATTGGATATTCAATAAAAATATCAAACATGATGCTATCTGGTAACATTGAACAAAATTAGATTGGATCAATTATCTAATTGAATTGAATGTAATTTGAGTAAAATAATTTGATTCGATTGATCTATTAAGTTTATTGGTCTAAAAAGTTTAATTCAGTTGATTTATATAGTCAGTTTTTTATTTTAAATTTTTTGAATCAAATCAATTAAAAAATCAAATTAATATATATATAATATTTTATTTATATATCCTGAATGTTAAAATTTAAAAGTTAAAACTCTAAAATGTTAATTTGATAGCTCATGTGAAAGTAAATAATTATGTGAGTGAAAGCATAAATATTATATTTTTTTATATTTAGATTATTTGCATATTTTATAATTATAATGAATTTTATAAATTTTAATTTTATAACCAATCAAATTAATTCGATATTTATAATTATGAATAGAGTTTATAATTATACATTATTTGATCTAAGATTAAATCGATTGAACTGATTTGATGTTTAATTGATTCAATATAATCAATTTTAATTAATTTTTTAAAATATTTAATTTATATAGTCCTTAGTTATGACATAGGGCACCAATCCAACCAATCGATTATTCACCCTTCTTACCTAGAAAGAACACCGTATTGTTGTCTGGAACCAAAAGATGTCCGAAACCAAACAGGTCGATTAATGTCTGGACCTTGAGGGATCAGTCGAGTTACACGTGATTATAACTATTACCAACCGACAGCTTAAAAGACGGGAGTAAAACAAAAAGTGTACTCCACAGTGCACCGAATCAAATCCGAAAACTGCTGGACCAGGTAAACGGTTCGGTTGGAAGAAAAAGAAAGGGCTTATGATATACTAGTTTCTTATTGACAGAAGAGAGAAGAAGACTTTAGACCCTACCTTCTTACACTTTCTCTGCTTTGCTTCTCTCAAAACAAACAATCTCAAGATCCAAATTCAATCTTACTATCGTTGAAGAGATTTGAATAGATGGAGTCATCGTCGACAAGTCAACCTGAGTTTGACTACTTGTTTAAGTTGTTATTGATAGGGGATTCGGGTGTGGGGAAGAGTACCTTGCTCTTGAGTTTCACTTCCGATACCTTCGAGGACCTCTCTCCTACCATCGGTAGCCTTATCCCTTTCCCTATCTCGTTTTGCCCACAATTTCATTAGAGCTTTTTTTGGGTTAACTTGTTTTGTTCGCTGAAAATTTTTTGGCAGGGGTGGATTTTAAGGTGAAACACGTCACTCTTGGAGGTAAAAAGCTGAAGCTCGCGATTTGGGACACTGGTAAATACTGTCTTTTTCCAGAATATTTTAACTTAAATCATTTCTACGATGATATTTTGGTTTCCTGTTCGATTGTCTGTTTTGGGTTGGTTATGTTAATATCTGAAGAAATGTTTTACTCAAACGTAGTATTGACATTGGAATTGGGTCTCTAGACATATTGTGTGGGACCAAAAATGCAATACTAATATGAGTTTAGAGCTGTTAGCCCGTAAGTTTTTGAGTTAAAACGTCTTAGTTTTTTTAAATTACTGTTCCCGAAGCCCATTACAATGCCAAACTAAGCTTCAGATAATTACAGTGCAGATGGTAGTAGAAATGGAGTAGAAAAGGTAAAAATTTTCCTTTTATATTGAGTATATTGAGCAAATTCAAAGTTGTTAGATAGTGATATTGCTGGAACTTGCTAAAGTGAATATGGTTTCTGCATATTTACAATATCTCTCTGGTCACTGTCAGTCGCAAAATTTGAATCAAATGTACATTTTATGATGAATTATTCATAAAAGAACTCTCTCTCTCTCTCTCGCTCTCTCTTTTCTTGGTTAACACCCGCATTCAAGTGTGAGGATAGGATGTTTGCAAAATTTGGCCTTTTCATGAATGCTAAAAGTTGTTTTGCATAAAATGAGTTAAAAAAATAAATTATTTTATCATTTCTTCACTTTTTGCAGCTGGGCAGGAAAGATTTAGGACACTAACTAGTTCATATTACAGAGGAGCACAAGGGATAATAATGGGTATGGACTTTATTCATTTCTTGCTACTTTTATCAACTTCTATGGCTCAGTTATTGTTATATTTTTACCTGTGATGTGAAAACAATAGTTATATATACATGTTGATCCATCAGATCTTGCAGTAAGAATTTATGTTATCCATGAATTTATTTCCTTATTCCTCTGCTTGCATTTTTTTTTTAATTTTTAATTTGTAATCATGCTTTTGATGTTTGTAGTTCTATTTTGTTTGTTAAATCTCATAATAATGAGGCATTCTAGGGTCGTACTTCCTGTATCTTACTTGAGAGGACTGATGGAATGAACCTCACAAGCTGTGATAGATTGGGTTACACTTGATGTCAGACCAAGAGACATTCATTTTAAACAGTATTCTCAATCTAGAATATTCTGGTCCAGTTCCAAATTTTATTTGCAGGGTTCATTTTTGTGACATTAGGCTAGGTTGGACTAGATAGGGTTGAAAAGAATATGTTTGACGTTGTTGAGGAAGACATGGTAGATAATGGATGCTGCTTTGAAAAGTCTCAGAATTTGGTGTACATTGGTTTTCTCTCCATTTTATTTTTTGCATTTTTCCTAATTTTAGTTCTGCAAAAGACATGTCTTCTTTTATAAATTTTTTGGCCTTTGAAGGATAGAAATAAAATGAAATAGAATTGAATATATTGTGTTAAGAGGTGTATAGCATTTGGAGTAACAGCTGATAGGTTGTGCTAAAGGATTCCTTGTAAGTATAATCATGACATGCATTTCAATCAATATTATGCTCAAAATATTAGGTTGGTTTAGTTTGGCTTCCCAAAGCTTCCACCAAGTGTTAACTCTTTTCTTTGAAAATTTAGAGCAAGTGTTGCAATGTGCTAGATGGCCTCAGGTTGGGTAACTTAGGCCTCAAACTTGAGAGGTGCTGGGTGTTCTGATATATTTGAAAAGCTGTGTCAATTTAGCCCGACATTGGCTAAACATTTTGGTAGCAAAGTGAGGGTTATATTGCTTGGTGCAATCAGAAACAGTATCAGTCCATCATTGGTATTTCACAATCGATGTGTAAGTTTAACTGCTGTCTTACATAATCAGAACATAGATGAATTTAACTCCTAAAGAAAATTTACATAAGGTAGTCCTTCTGTTGATTGATTAAGGGAGGGAGTCCTTGTTTGGATATACTTGAATACTCATCTGGTTTATTTATCTCTTTTTCTGGGGTCTTAAAGCTTCCTTATATGATGTTAGTTATTATGTTTGTATTTGTACAGTGTATGATGTAACACGGCGAGACACATTCACAAATCTTTCTGACATATGGGCTAAAGAAATTGATCTGTACTCAACAAATCAGGACTGTGTCAAGATGCTTGTTGGCAATAAAGTTGATAAGGTATAATTTGAAAAGTTGTTATGTCCTTTAATTTTATTAAAGCTGTTTGTTTTTTTGTTCAGTATTGCTCTGTCCCATGGGCCTATTGATATAACTGGTGCTGTTCTTGATTGTTTTCTTAATATTTGTGCCATATGTTCACTTGTCAAAAAATAAGTTTGTCCCAATTTGTTTTTTAAACCCATATCTACACCATCATTTACAGGAAAGTGAAAGAGTTGTCAGCAAAAAAGAGGGCATTGACTTTGCTAGGGAATATGGATGCCTTTACATTGAGTGTAGTGCAAAAACGCGAGTCAACGTGGAACAATGCTTTGAGGAGCTTGTCTTAAAGGTGATTGAAATTTTAGTGTCTTACATCTTATTTTGATTGTTGTATAGAGGAAACTACTATGCTATCCAACTAAAATATAACTTTGAGGAAAAGGGCAAGAACTTAACACTATGAAGTGTAATTGTTTAAATATTATTCCTCTACAATGTTCTAGTTTTGGTTCCTCAATACTAGTCATTGGTCTTCAGTCACAACTCACAAGCACTATCTCATTAAAATATTAAATATACTGGTATTTTTGAGTAGTTGTATGTTGCAGTCTAGCTTTGTGTATTATCCTAGTATTGCTACATATGTAAGTACCAATATTACTAGAACCTTTATATCCTAATATGGATGGGAGAATGCTTATGATTTTAAGTGCATGGACAAGCTGATTATTTATTTGCTTAATTAGTTGGTTGTTGGGATGCATTGTCCAGCAGTATTTACAGCCATGGAATTCCATTTTTGTTTGATTCGCTGCAAAATACTGTTGCCAACTTGATATTTAACATCAAAAGGCGCCCTTCCACTTGATTCAGTGACTATATTTGCATGCTTCTGCTCCGATTGACAATTCTGCGATCATGAAGAATCTGCAAAAGTTTTACCTTAATTTTGGTATATTATCATGTCCAAACTTGAAAGGCATAACTTCAGGCCTCTAAGTGGATCTTCTCCTCCCAAATATTTAGTTGGTGGCAGGCATTTAAGCATGCTGTTTCCAAATTACTTCAGCAACAACTGGCATTTACAAGCACGCAAATGCATGCTCATACGTGTAGACATGCTTGCTTAGTTTGGTTAACATGGTAATTAATGTTGGATTTGCAGATATTGGAAACGCCAAGTCTCTTGGCTGAGGGTTCATCTGGAGTGAAAAAGAACATCTTCAAACAGAATCCTCCTCAAAATGGTGCTTCAGCCAGTAGTTGTTGCACATGGTGATCTATCATTAACATGATGCAACTGGCTTCAGGTTGCAGTTTGTTTCCTTTACAGCTTTACCATGTTTATTTTAGCTTGGTCATGTGGGGTCAGTCTTTGACCGTGCACTGTACATTAATCTTGAATATCTAATATTGAAAGTGATGATGTTCTTGCTAATATCTGTTTCTCCTGTTTCTGCTTTGCGTTTGTTGTGGTTCATATTATACTACCCGAACCCGTGGATCTGAAATTTGTGAAAGAAAAAGCAATAAATAGAAGCAAACGAATCCCAGGGATGATAGATTACTAAGTTTCCTCAAAACCATTATTCAGATGTGGGGAAGCATGTTAATATTATACAAGGAAGAAGCCCTAGGTAAGAGTATTCAGGCCAGAGGAGTGTGTTGGACAGCCCTAATTGATTCTAAAGCATATATCAAAATGGTAGGGCTTTAATGAGATGCCAGGGAGAGCACATGCATGTAGCATACAAAATAAAAGAATGTATGATGCAAGGAACTATATTCTATAGAGAGGCAAGCAAGGACCCTTGTTTAATCTCCACTTTTACCAGGAAAGATGGGTACAAACTATATATGCACGTCGTGTTAAAAGTGAGAGTAGGAAGGGACATTTATTTTCATTTTTCAAAGCATTAAGTCAACAGCTTATAAGACAATTAAGTATGAATGCGAAAGGGGAGGCAAATACCAAAAGTAAACAAAACAAAACTGCCAATCTCGGTTGTCGCTGCACATTGACTCACTTAGGATCTGATGAAACACTGAGACTTTTTGTCCTCCTCTATTTTAATACGATATTTCAACTCTCCTCTCTAAAGGCCCTTAATAGCATATCCGATTAGCTCCTTCTTCTAAAAATAATAAAATAATGCGTCCTATAAGATTGCTTTTAAAACTCGCTCACCACGAACTAAAATTCATGAATATACACGTCAAAAGAAATTATGTACCTTTGCACAAAAATCTATTTTTCATTATTCTACCAATTTATAAGGAAATTGAAAAAGAGAAGAAAGAAGGCATCATCTGATCCAATTCCAACCCAAGGACGGAAATGGTGTTATTGTTGTTGTATGGAAAGTTGGGCCTTAATGGGTCCGTTTGTTTTAAAATAAAATATTTTTAAAAAAATATTTTCAAGATTTATACTTATTTAAATAATGAAAAATTGATTTCAAATGTAAAATTTTTTACGAGGTAATAAAGCATAAGATATTTTTTAAATAATAACAAAAATAATTTTATATTAAGTTTATGGGTATAAATTTGATGAGTGTTAATATTTAACTTAAAATATTAAAAAAATAAAATTATTAATATTTAACTTTAAAGATTTAATTTAAAATATTAATATTTAAACTATACAACACTATTAAAATTAAAAAAATATTTTTTAATGAAATCATTCAATGTAATTAAATTTTTTATTTAAAAATTTAATAAATCTTACTAATAATAATAATAAAATATTTCAATGATCATTTGATTAATACGCATTTATTATAGGTTTAAATCTAACTAATAATTATAATAAAAAATATTTTAATGATCATCGTTTAATAAATACATATTTATAAGTATAAGTTTTAGATATCTTACACAATTAATGAATATTTATATTTTTATAATTATAATAAAAAGTGATGAGATGGAAAATTTTTTGAAAATTAGAATTTATTTTCATTACAGATATGTGATTAAATACTTTGAGAAATATTTTTATTGATTTTGTCAATTGTCATTTCCTTTTTTAATTGTGATTTTAAATTAGTGAAAATTAAATATCAATATTGTTTTATAATCAATTTCTATTTATTATTTTAACACTTAAATAATTCCATCATAATGAAAAATATTTTTTATCCAAACAACCAAAAAATATATTCAATAATTTATCTATATAATAAAAAATTTATTAAATTTTTTATAAAATATTTTACAGGAAATAATTTTTCTCCTAGGAATCATTTTCCTGTGAGCTTGGACCCTAGTATTTCTCACAAAACCAAACTCTTTTCTGTGGGTAAAGTAAAGGCTTAAGGCCATCATCCCCCACCTCTCTCTCTTGCTTTCCTCCCAATACGCGGCACCCTGAGTTTGAAGCTGAAACAGAAATCATCCTCTATCATAATAATAATAATAATAATAATAATAATAATAAAAGATCGTTTTTAAAAATGTTGTAAGGGAATTTTGCTACGTGTCTTTTTATCCTAATAACAACCTGACGGACCCATTCGCCGCCTCCACATCCTCCTTTT
Organism: Theobroma grandiflorum; assembly: GCA_036013995.1. Lineage (NCBI taxonomy): Eukaryota > Viridiplantae > Streptophyta > Magnoliopsida > Malvales > Malvaceae > Theobroma > Theobroma grandiflorum. Next base: position 17,881,996 of record CP142126.1, read on the forward strand.
GTCCGCCAGGTGGGTATGCCGAGGCTGAGGCTCTTCCTCCTTCTCCACCAGCTGACGCACCGCAACTCCTACCTTCTACCTTTGAACCACCACCACAGCAACCGCCTCAGTCAGACGTTATGATATCCTCTAGGAACCCCGACGCCCTCTTTAGCGGTGGCGGCATCAGGTTCTCCCATTTCCCTTTTCTTTTTCTTTCTTGTTTCTACTAAGTAATCTTTTAATGTTAGCAGATAAAGGAGTATCACTTACTAAAATAATATATATATATATATATATATATTTATTCTTTTGCATTGGATGATCAATTTAGAAGAAAGAAAAAATATTAGTCATAATTTGTCTGCAAAAGTGGTGAATTATTCTAATTTTCTTTTTGTTAATTCCAAGATAGATACTTATCATATAAATATAATTTTACGTAACTCACGTTTGGTATAGTCTTTTGTGCTAAGGGTTATAATATTTTTCAATTTGAAGAAATGACCCTTTTATCAATTTCAATGTACAAGTACAGTTCAAGGACCTTTATTATTTCAGATGGGAAATTTATGTTCATATGGCTCTGCAAATGATGCACTTGCTGGCAATAATTTTATGCCAGATACTACTCTCACTAAGCATTTTATCTGAGTTAATTGTGTTATGCACTTCGCCTTTTTGATTGTTAAGTAACACAGTCATAGCCTTTTTAATACATCAACTGGTTTTAGTTCAGTCAATCTAGCTGGGGTGGGATGTTTCTTAGTGCGTGGGACTTAAGATCCAGGAGGAGTGCATAAGGATTTTGTATTTAATCTTGTATCCTAAGAAGTAGGATTTAGCTGTTTGGCTTTTAATGTGTATGAATATTTTGCAATGTTATTGTATTACTCTTCCAAATTTGATGCATACACCTGTTTCATGTTGATCGAAAATGGGGTTGTATAACATCTCAGATTCCAAGCATAAATTAAAATAAAAGGAAGATCCAATTATATTTGACACTTGGTCTCTGTTGTGGCAAGGTTCTTATATGGTGAACTGTGTGAATAATCAGATTTAAACTTTTGAAATTTTAAGTGCCTGTTAGTTCTGTGAAATCATATAAGTTACATTTTTTTCTTTGAAATTTTGTGGACAAAACTGTATATGAGAGGCTATTTGATCCTTCAAATGGAATGTTACATGGTAACTAAAATGTTATGGTTCTTTTGCCAGCTTTCTCACTGGAAGTCAAACTGCTAAATTCAGCTATGGATATTCCAGTTTCAAGGGCAAAAGGGCTTCAATGGAGGATTTCTACGAAACAAGGATATCTGAAGTTGATGGTCAGATGGTTGCCTTTTTTGGTGTTTTTGATGGTATGTCCCCACTTCTATGCCATTATTGCTAATGCGTTACATTGTTGTCTTCACATTATTCTTTACAAGCTACTATATTTTATGGTTTCAAATGCTGGTGCGTGTGGTGGTTTATTATTGATTTGCTTTCACTTTTTTCCTCTCTGATATAGGTCATGGAGGTTCAAGAACTGCCGAGTATCTTAAAAACAACCTTTTCAAGAATTTGATCACACATCCTGATTTTATCAAGGACACGAAGACAGCTATATGTATGAAGTTGAACTTTTCACTTTATTATATGCTGGGGAATTCCTTGATCTTGTTTGTTTATACATGTGGAAACAGATATGTACATTTTTGTATTATGCCAATGGATGTATATTTCTTTGTGGATATTCGGTAAAACAAGCTTTTGATTGCAGTTGAAGCATTTAAACAAACTGATGAGGATTACCTCAATGAAGAGAAAGACCAGCAAAAAGATGCTGGTTCAACCGCGTCAACTGCTGTATTATTGGGTGACCGGCTGCTTGTTGCAAATGTTGGCGATTCTAGAGTGGTTGCCTGTATGGCTGGATCAGGTTGCTGTCTTCTCTGCTAAGGCTGAGACTTGTTAGGATCATTTAGTCTAAGAGTTGTTAGGGTTAAATATTCAGACTGAAAAGGAATGTACAAAATGAAATGAGAATAAAAATTAATTAGTCCTGTGGCTCATATACCATCAAGAAATAGCTTGATGGTTGTCACATGTTAGAGATGCTATTATCCTGTTAGTTACTGAGAGGCTTTGAAGGCTCTGGCTTGAACTATTTCTCCACCATTTAAAAGTACAACTATCTAAGGTCTGGATTTTACCTTACTGTATAAGCTTGAGAATATATGACAAAAACTTGAATTCTGTGGTTTTTAAACATTGGTTGAGTATATTTGTGCTTTCTGCAGCTGTCCCTCTGTCTACTGATCACAAGCCTGATAGATCTGATGAACGCCAAAGGATTGAAGAGGCTGGAGGTTTCATCATTTGGGCAGGTAAATACGCCTTTTTGCAGTCATTCATTCCCAGATCTTTTCTATCAGATTGCATTCTCTGTATGCTTGTACTGTCATGCTGATGCACTTTCTTGGTTTCAATGTATTCCTCTATGGACTAAAGGTTTTCATTGTCTAACTTAAGAATTTTCTTGTTCGGGTTATGAATTTGTTTTGCACTTCATTGCATTAAATTAGTATAGATTTCAGTGAACTGCTTTAGTATTTTCTGCATAATTGGACTGAAATTTGTGTTGAAGATTTTCCTGATGTGATTAAAAACTATTTTAGGGACCTGGCGTGTTGGTGGCGTTCTTGCTGTTTCTCGTGCATTTGGCGATAAACTACTTAAACCTTATGTAGTTGCTGAGCCTGAAATTCAGGTGGCGTTTGGGTTTACATAATCTGAAAGTTTGTATTTTTCTTTCAGTCAATTAAGTTTGGTGTGAAATAATGTGGCAACAGGTGCAACTTGAGGCAACTGAACCAATTATTAGTTTTCAACTGCTAAAGTTTCCTCTGTCTTCTAAGAAAGCATTTTCTCTCTCTCTCTCTCTCTCTATCTCTCTCTCTCTCTCTCTCTCTCTCTCTCTTTTAAATGGAATCATAGCAAAGTTTTCATCTAAAAGTACTTAGTATTGTTATACCTTACCAATGCTCAGGAAGAAGAAATTGGTAGTGTAGATTTCATAATCATTGCAAGTGATGGGCTTTGGAATGTCATGTCTAATAAGGTGAGCATTTTTACCACATTTATTTCTTTTGCTAAACAAAAGAAAATATAGAGAAACTTTGTATTGATGTTTTTGGTTTTATTTAGCATTCTATAGTGCAACATCCATAGAGAGGCCTTATTTCTCAGTAGTTGTAAATTGGTAATTAACTTTTATGGAATCTAATCACCTTGATGTGTTCTCTTACTTGCAGGATGCTGTGGCCTTAGTGCAGGACGTAACTGATGCAGAAGCTGCAGCTAGAAAACTTATAAAAGAAGCTTATGCACGAGGGAGCTCGGACAACATTACTTGTGTTGTTGTCCGGTTTGACAGCTTGTGACCTTATCGAGGTTGTAATTTATCTGTAAATGATCACATCTCTATCTTGCTCTTCAGACGAAGCACTTTTGTTATCAATATTCTTTGTGTCTCAGGTGTTGGAGACTATTGCATGGAACAGAAGCAAGAAAATAGGAGTTTCTATGGATGCAAAATTGAGCTCCCTTTGGACACTGTGGTAGTTGACTAGTGCAAGAGATTCCGAATCATTGGTTATTGAGTGTTGTATGTGTTTGACATTTGGTTTGTTAAAATTATCTAGCAATCAGCTCATGTCAAATTACTGATGTAGCTTTGAGACATTTGGATGTTTCGATACAAGTCCTAGGTAATCAAATTGTTTTCTCCATATTTAAATCTTTATTTCTTACCCCCTTCCTTTTTTTCAAAGTGCCATATATACAACCACATCAAATTAAGGTATAACCACTTTCACACTTTGCTTTGGTGAAATTTCAAGTGAAAATTTCCAACAGCTTAATTGAGTGGGATTGGATTTCGGGCATATACAGTGAAATGGATTGTTTGAGCAGAGTGAAATTTTTGTGACCAAATCCGGCTGTTGGATCAAGAAGAGGAGGAAGGTTAGGCAGAAAAGTCATTATCGAGGGAGATTTATTTCAACCTCTCATGAAATGACTCAAAGGCTTCTTCAGGAATATTAAAGTAAAATTTCACTCAATTAAAGGAGCTGTGAAAGATGAAGAAATTGAGGTCAAACATTGTGATACAGACTTTCAACTTGCGGATATATTCACTAAGAATCTGAGAAAAGATAAGTTCCTGTGGATGAGAGAAGAACTAGGAGTTTGCAGAACAAAACCCAATGGGGTGTGTTGAAGTGTTGGGTTTTGTTCTTGGTGAGAAATTGCATTGGTTCAACAATGGAGGTTCGCGGCAAAATTCAAAACAGTGAAGAAGAACAACACGTGATTGGTTCATGTCCTTTTAAAATTTTTGTCGTTTAGTTTTGTTGTCCATGTCATTTCTAGTATTTCTATTTCTTTGCTCATAGTCTGGTAAAATAATGTCGTTTGAGTTTGTTAATAGTGGCTGGCTTATTAGCTGTCAAAGAGGAATATTTTGCTCTTCCCAATGCTCAATATTCCCTTTGATGTTTTGTAATGGCAGGTGGTCTGTTATTGTTTTGTCGTTTTTATCTTTCTCTCTCCTCCCACAACTGAATATATATATGAGTTGCTGGGTTGTTTAATAATATGAGGAACAATATGTCGTTTTGAATCAAAGACTATTTTGTTTTTCTCCTTCTCTTGATTTCTCTTTGGTTTTGCGTTCATCATTTTTCTAGAAACTTCCCATCTGTCAACATCGTATCAGAGCGTTTGTTTGATCTTAAAGGATCGTTTTCTTTGATTTTTTCAACATTTACCTTGTTGGAAAATCATCCTTCGGTTTTCTTTTATACTCAATGGCTTTTTCAGGATTTAACACTTCAACTCCACCAATCCTTACGGGGGAGAACTATGCCTTCTGGTTAGTGAAGATGAGGTCCTACTTCAAAGCTTTTTGCCTATGGGATGTTATGGAGACAGGAGAAGATCTAGTTTAAAGACATGCCAATCCAACCTTAGCTCAGATTCATCAGTTTGAGAAAAACAAAGCAAAAAGGTACAAGGCTCTGTCCTGTTTACAATCTGCTGTAGCTGATGGTATTTTTCTAGGATTATGCATTTAGATAGTCATAAAGAGGTGTGGGATTACTTGAAGGATGAGCTTTTTGACAGTGATAGGACTAGGCAAATTCAGATTTTGAACTTGTCTAGGCAGTTTGAGATGTTGAGAATATCAGGGAGTTCTCTGATAAAATGATAAGTTTGGTGAATCAACTGAGGTTGTTAGGGAAGGTTGTGACCGAAGAACGTTTGGTTAACAAATTTTTGGTGAGCTTACCAAAGAAGTATGATTCCAAGATTTCTTCTCTGGAAGACTCAAGAGATATTTCTCAAGTTACCTTGAAGGAACTGATAAACTCTCTAGAAGGCTTGGAGCAAAAGAGAGCTTATAGGTAGATGACTTCCATAGATAGTGCATTAGTAAGTAAAACTAAGCACTTGAAAATAGGTAGCAATTCTAAGAAAAATGATTCGAAGAGAAAAGAGAAGGGAAAGAAAGCTGTAGATGACAAGTCTGATAAAAAAAAAACCAAGTATCCTCCCTGTGCACACTACAAGAAGACCACTCACTCAGCAAAATTTTGCTGGTACAGACCTAATGTGAAATGCAGGTCTTGTAACTAGCTAGGACATGTTGAGAAAGTCTGTAAAAACAAAGGCACTCAAGCTTGAGGCAAAGCTGCAGTTGCTGAAAAACAAATAGAAGCTTTAGAAGAAGTTTTGTTTATGGTTAGAAAGGTTAGTAAATCAGTGAAGAAATACTTGTGGTTGATTAATAGTGCTTGCTTATATCACTTAACTGGTGATGAGAGTCAATTTACTACTCTTGATAAGAGCTATAGGTCAAAGGTTGAGATTGGTGATGGCTCCTTTCTAAGGATTCTTGGCAAAGGAACTGTGGTTGTTGAGACTCAGCAAGGTAGGAAGTTTATTTCAAATGTCTACTTTGCACCTGATGCCAATCAAAATTTATTGAGTGTTGGGTAGTTGATAGAAAGTAGTTATGCTATTTTGTTCAAAGATAAGTTTTGCACTATCTTTGATCCTAAGGGAGAAAAAGTACTTACTGTGGCAATAAGAAACAAGTGTTATCCTATAGATTGGCAGCACTCTAATCATGCTTTCTTTAGCTGTGTTAGTGATTCAGAGCTGTGGCATACAGGTTTGGACACGTGAACTTTAATTCACTTCAAACCATGGCAGCTAAGGAACTGGTCAGAAGATTACCTAAGATAGCTAAACTAGATACAGTGTGCAAGATCTGTCAATATGGGAAGTAATGCAGGGTACCTTTTCCCAAGTAGAGAAGCTGGAAAGCAACTGTTAAGTTGGAGCTTATACACACAAATTTAGGGGGTCTTATGGAGACTCTTTCTCTTGGGGCTAATAAGTATTATTTGATTTTTATTAATGATCTGACTAGGTATTGTTGGGTTTATTTTTTGAAGGCCAAGTCAGAAGTCTTGAGTAACTTTGTGAAATTTAAAAATTCAGTAGAGAATCAGGCAGCTAAATCTATCAAGATACTAAGGAGTGATAATGGAAAAAGAGTTTACTAGTGCAGATTTTGAGAAGTATTTGACACACTTTGGTATTGCTCACCAATTGACTGTCCCATACAACCCACAGCAAAATGGGATTTCTGAAAAGAAGAATAGAACACTGCTGGAAATGGCTAGATGCCTTTTATTTCAAAAGAAGTTACCTAAAACCTTTTGGGCAGAGGCAGTTAACACTGCCAATTATATTTTAAATATCTCTCAGACAAGAGTTTTAAAGCATACAACTCCTTATGAGAGTTGGTTTGGGCGAAAACCATCTACAGATCACTTAAGGATCTTTGGATCTGTATGTTATGCAAAAATACGTGATGAGAAGAGATCAAAACTTGATAAAAAAAGTGTTACTGCTATTCTGATCGGTTATAGTGACCTTATCAAAGGCTACAAACTGTATAATGTTGAAACCAAAAGAATTTTCTTCAACAGGGATACAAGGTTTGATGAACTGGCAATATAGGATTGGGAGAAATCTGTGGTAGAAAACATTGGGAATTACAATCTGCTACAAGATGTCGTGCCAGAGGAAATTAATGAAGAAACTGATATAGAGGATGAAAATTTGGTAGTGAGAAAAACCAGATCTTTACAGGAAATTTATGATAGATGTAATGTGGTTATAGTGGAACCTGTAAGTTTTGATGAAGCAGTGAAAGATAACAGATGGGTGCAGGCAATGAATCAGGAAATGGAAATGATAGAAAAAAGTGGGACCTGGATCTTGGTTGATAAGCCAACAGATCAACATATTATTGGAGTGAAATGGATTTATAAAACAAAGCTTAATGCTAATGGTACTGTCAATAGATATAAAGCAAGACTAGTAGTTAAAGGCTACTCACAAATTCATGGTGTTGATTATTGAGAGACGTTTGCCCCAGTAGCTAGACATGACACAATTCGACTGATCACTGCAATGGCTGCCAAAAAAGGTTGAAAGATTTGGCATTTGGATGTAAAGTCTGTCTTCCTCAATAGGTATCTCAAAGAAGATATTTATGTTCATCAACCTGAAGGCTTTATCAAATATGGAAATGAAGGAAAAGTCTGCAAGTTAATCAAGGCTCTGTATGGGCTGAAGCAGGCACCTAGAGCCTGGTATGACTGGATTGACAAAATCCTTACTTCTGAAGGTTTTCACAAAAGTGCAAACGAGCCTACTCTGTATGTTTACTGCACAACAGAATTAGTCAAGGTAGTTATTTCATTGTATGTTGATGATTTCTTAATTACATGATCAAATGATTCAGTTTTAGAGGATTGCAGAGACAAGTTGAAAAAAGAATTTGAAATGTCAGATCTTGGTGAAATACATAACTTTCTGGGCTTGCAATTCATACAATGTCCAGAATATATCTGCATCCATCATAGTAAGTATGCAGTAGAGTTATTAAAGAAGTTCCATATGGAAAGCAGTAAAGCAGTTGAAACTCCCTTGGCTATAAATTGTAAATTGAGTAAGGATGATAAGGTACCGGATGCTGTTAACACTACATACAGAAGCATGATTGGAAGTTTACTGTACTTGACAGCCTCAAGACCAAATATCATGTTCTCAATAAGCTTGTTGTTACGCTTTATGCATAAGTCATCTCAGATTCACTACACAGTTGCCAAACGGGTACTCAAATATGTCAAGGGTACGGTAGATTATGGATTGAAGTTTGTCAAGGCAAATGGCAATGAGCTTGTTGGTTATTGTGACAGTGATTGGACATAGAGCATTGATGACTCAAAGAGTATTGGAGGGTACTGTTTTTCATTTGGAAGTGGCGTATTTTCATGGATCTCCAAGAAGCAGGACGTAGTTGCTCAATCTTCTACAGAAGCTGAATATATATCTACAGCAGCAACAACTAATCAAGCCATTTGGCTTAGAAAAATCTTATGTGATTTGGGATTCAAGTAAGAAAAGGGTACTACTTTGTTCATAGATAATCAGCGTGCAATATCCATTGTCAAAAATCCAATCACTCACGGAAGAACTAAGCATATTAAAGTAAAATTTCACTCAATCAGAGAAGCTGTGAAAGATGAAGAAATTGAGGTCAAACATTGTGATACAAACTTTCAACTTGCAGATATATTCACTAAGAATCTGAGCAAAGATAAGCTCCAGTGGATGAGAGAAGAATTAGGAGTTTGCAGAACAAAACCCAAGGGGGTGTGTTGAAGTGTTGGGTTTTGTTCTTGGTGAGAAACTGCATTGGTTCAACAATGGAGGTTCGCGGCAAAATTCAAAACAGTGAAGAAGAAGAACACGTGATTGGTTCATGTCCTTTTAAAATTTTTGTTGTTTGGTTTTGTTGTCCATGTCGTTTTTATTATTTCTATTTCTTTGCTCATAGTTTGGTAAAACAATGTCGTTTGAGTTTGTTAATAGTGGCTGGCTTATTAGCTGTCATAGAGAAATATTTTGCTTTCCCCAATATTCAGTATTCCCTCTGATGTTTTATAATGGCAGGTAGTCTGTTATTATTTTGTTGTTTTTATCTTTTTCTCTCCCCACAACTGAATATATATGAGTTATTGGGTTGTTTAATGAAGTGAGAAGCAGTATATCGTTTTGAATCAAAGACTATTTTGTTGTTCTCCTTCTCTCGATTCTCTCTGGTTTTGTGTTTTTCGCTTTTTTCAAAAACTTTTCATCTCTCAAAGTCATATAGGGATACAGGATTAGTTAATTCATTTCCTTCGACTAAATATATCATTAATATTTTCGAAAAAGTAAAGAAAAGGCAATTTTTCTGACACAATTCTTGACACTAAAATCGCCTCTCTTACTTATACTTTTTGTCCATACTTTTGTTTGTTCTTCAATTTAATAAACGTTCTATCGATGCACCAAAAAGACAAGAATTAAATACATACGACACCAGTGTTCAAATAAAAAATTGTTTTGTAATGCTTTTAATCCATTTCTAAGGCCCATAAACCTTTTTGGGCCGACTTTACACCCAAAATCTTGAGACCGAAAACCCCTCAGGGTTTTAGGCCATTGTTTGAAGCAACTTTTAGTCGGAACTGTCAGCAGAACCAAGAAGCCCACTCTCGCCGGCCGCCGCTTCCTTCTCTTCCTCTCTGTTTGTTTCTCCGCAAAACATTTTCCTGGAAAAGAAAAACGATAGCAGCAGGCATAGATGGCTGCGCAAAAGGAGCTTCTGGTAAGCTCCAAAGCGGAGCTTAAACGGAAACAAAAAGAAAAGAAAAAGGCCAAATCAGGCGGATTCGAGTCGCTGAACCTAAGCCCTAATGTCTACAGAGGAATCAAGCGGAAGGGGTACAAAGTCCCTACTCCAATTCAGCGCAAGACCATGCCGCTTATTCTTGCTGGAAACGACGTCGTTGCCATGGCACGGACAGGTTCGGGGAAAACGGCGGCATTTTTGGTGCCGATGCTGGAGAAGCTGAAGCTGCACGTGCCTCAGGGCGGTGTCCGAGCCCTTATTTTGTCTCCAACTAGAGATTTGGCCTTGCAGACATTGAAGTTCACCAAGGAATTGGGAAAATTTACAGGTTTTTCTTTTTTTAATTTAAAATTTTTCATGAAGTGATTTTTAGCGTTAATTTTGCGTTACTCATAATTTATTTGTTAAATTATTGAATAATTAAAAGGTTGGAAAATTTTGTGAATATCTAAATGCATGGTTTTTTAGCTTCACAGTAGTAAAAGTAATAACCAGACAGAACCTTAGCTTCTTCCCGTTAAAATTGGTTAGGTTGCTCTGTGTTGAGTTTGAGAGACTACTAGGGGTTGTAAAATGTAAAGACAATGCAATAAAATAGCATTAATAATAGAAAAAAAATCCTAAGATGACACCCACATTATCTTAAACTGATTGCAATATTGCTAAGTTTTTATAACTGACTAAGAATTTGTTTTTGGTTGGCCTGCCATGGTTAATGCCAACTTATCAAAAGCTGTTATCTTTGTTGTAGATCTTTGTGTTAGTTTGCTTGTTGGCGGTGATAGCATGGAAAACCAGTTTGAAGAGTTAGCACAGAACCCTGATATTATTATTGCTACTCCTGGTAGACTGATGCACCATCTAACAGAAGTTGACGATATGTCACTTCGTACAGTGGAATATGTGGTCTTTGACGAAGCAGATTCTCTCTTTGGCATGGGTTTTGCTGAACAATTGAATAAAATCCTTACCCAGCTTAGTGAAAACCGTCAGACCTTGCTGTTTAGTGCAACATTACCGAGTGCCCTTGCTGAGTTTGCTAAGGCTGGTCTGCAAGACCCTCAGCTTGTGCGGCTTGATTTGGAAACCAAGATTAGCCCTGACCTAAAGCTTATGTTTTTCACCTTACGCCAGGAAGAAAAACATGCAGCATTGTTGTATTTGGTAAGGGACCATATCAGTTCTGATCAGCAAACTTTGATATTTGTTTCTACAAAACATCATGTGGAGTTCCTTAATATTTTGTTTAGAGAAGAGGGTATCGAGCCTTCTGTATGTTATGGTGATATGGATCAAGATGCTCGGAAAATTAATATATCAAAATTCAGATCTAGAAAAACTATGTTGCTTGTTGTGACAGATGTTGCAGCTAGGGGTATTGACATACCTTTACTTGATAATGTCATCAACTGGGACTTCCCTCCAAAACCCAAAATTTTTGTTCATCGAGTGGGACGAGCAGCAAGGGCAGGTCGGACTGGTACTGCATTTTCCTTTGTGACATCTGAGGATTTTCCATACCTTCTAGATCTGCATCTATTTCTCTCAAGGCCAATCAGGGCTGCACCTACTGAGGAGGAGGTTTTGCAGGATATGGATGGAGTAATGAATAAAATTGATCAAGCAATTGCAAATGGAGAAACTGTTTATGGGCGTTTCCCTCAAAAAATTATTGATCTTGTTTCAGATAGGGTTAGGGAAATGATTGATTCATCTGCAGAACTGAATAATTTGCAAAAAACCTGTACAAATGCTTTTCGCTTGTATTCAAAGACTAAACCTTTACCTGCACGGGAGTCCATTAAAAGAGCAAAGGATTTGCCTCGTGAAGGGTTGCATCCAATCTTCAAAAGCATTCTGGAAGGAGGTGAATTGGTGGCACTTGCATTTTCTGAACGCTTGAAGGCTTTCAGGTAATTGATATAACAGCCTTTCATCTGCAACATATTTGTGCTTAATGTTTAAGTTCTCTGTCACTTTGGGCTTTTGTGTTTTCTTCCTTTTCACTTTTAATTTGTGAGATTCTGAAGCTGCAAAATTTTAACTCTACAATTACTGATTTACACCAGACCCAAGCAGACCATTCTGGAAGCTGAAGGTGAAGCTGCTAAATCAAAGCATTCACAGGTAACTCTGCAATTTTTGTTTGTGGTGTTATCTTTCTATTGTCATTGAGTACTTTCTTAGTACATTAGTTACCTTTTTTGCTTTTGGCTCTTACCTAGTCTGAGTCCTCTGCCTTTTCTTTCTTTCTTTTAATTATCTTTCTTTCTTGCATTAGTACAAGCTAGTGTCATAGACAATTATGCCGCACTCCTTGTCGTTTTTCACTGACCTGAATGTACAATCTGTAGTTTGAGATGGCCACTTACATGAATGCATCAAGGCATATAAACAGAGGTTAAAAGATCTTTCCAACCTAAATATTATGAAGTTTTGTACATACTGTATCTTTTATGCTTTAGTCTCTAAAATGTTGTTTTAGATTAATACACTGAGAATATGATGTAGCATTCACGTCCTCTATTTTCTGCACACTATCGTGTTGAAAAACCACAATGTTTTGCATTGTGTTTGGTTTAAATTGGTCAAAGTTGACCAATAACAGATGAGATATGCCAAAACCAGTGAAAAAGACCTGAAGATCATAATGATGAAAATGAAGTAGAATTTGGTGCAAAGTTTATTTGGAAAACATTTACAGGATATTAAGGAGCCAAGTAGCGACAATTGCTTGTTCTTAGTGATTAAAAGAACTTTTGCATGCCAAAAGAGAGGTACCCCTTCAAACCTAAACTGGAAACTTTCTCATTATTTTTAATTGAATTGTTTGGGTTCCTATTATTGAATTTTTAGAAATCCCCATGAAGGAAAGTCGTAGAATGTTGGAGCAATCGTTTCCCTCATTTGGGGACATGATTTCTTTCTGCCAAGTCTTACAACCTAATAGCACAATGAATCTCATAAGATTTGGAGTTGGTCATGGCATTGCCACATTTGCAATGTGGTTTTCTACCTCTTCCTCTCCCCGAGGCAAATGTTCTTTCCTCGCTGCTATAAAGCAATGCAATAATTTCTTGACGGTCACATGAACTATTTATGCTATATGATGTGAATTTTTTTCCTTTATTTTCTGTGTATATCTTCCAAATATTTTTTTTTTATTTTTATATGTTTTCTTCATAATATTCAAAATGCCGCTTCTTCCCTCATTTAATATATTACATTGGAATTACGGCTTAATTGTAGGGTTCCTCTAGTCAGTGGGTCGATGTGATGAAGAAGAAGAGAGCTATACATGAGGAGATAATTAATTTGGCTCATAAGCAGCGTTCTAACAATCATGTGGACAAGGTTAGTTTGCTGTTTGCAAAATGATGGTTGCATAACATTATACTTATTGAGTATTTGCTACCCACCCCACGCACAAACTACACTTCTGATATCTTTATAGAATTCATATCTGGTGTATAATTTTTCTGACTAGTTGCTAGACCTTTTAGTCATTTTTGGAATTATTTCAATAGTATGATCATTTTTGTGATCTATTTTCAAATTTCATATTTGTTTTGAGAGGTCTTGCATCAATGTTTTGGAGAAAAAGGTTGACTTAGACCTTATTTAGTTACAAACATGGTTGATTATAAATGGTTTGAGCTTTTCTTTCAATATTTTTATTGGAAATTAATTTTTTCAGTTTTTATTATGTTTCATTTTGTCTGTTCCTTTCTATTTAAGTTCATATTTAATATTTGCAGGAAGATCAATCTGAAGTTACTGCTTCGAAGATGAAGGAGATAAAAGGTTTTTTTCCTTTCCAGTTTTTAATTTACTCCTTCCAATTAGAGCTTTCTTTCTCTTGCCAACTGAATACCATGTGTTCATAGAGTGTTTATTTTATTTATTATCTATTTATATGGAGTGGAAGGGTGAAGAGGGTAACAGGAGCTACATCTTATGATTTGAATGGTTGAGCTCATAAGAAATATTCTAGGATCTTATGAGCCAGGTTTGTTGGCCAAATGTGAGATCCCTTTTCAAGTGGGGTAAAAGTAAACCGACGCTTAACCAATGAGTAAAAGTCAGTAACAAATAGTTAAACAAAAATACATGTAACAAACCGTGTTTGTCCTAACAATTATATTTATAAATTAATAAATAAAAGTTCTTCTCAGAGAATTTACACTTTTCTGTTTCGTTCGAGATAAAAAGTTTTTATTCTCTTTTGTATATGTTCGAAGCTCGTGGTTCTAAAAGAAAGGCAACAAACTTCAAGGATGAGGAGTATTATATAAGTTCTGTGCCAACAAATCATGTACGTTACATTCATATCTTCCAACAGAAATTCTTTTCAATTGTGGTCTCAGATTGCCAATAATATACTATTATTGGTTGTATTTTCTAATGGGAACTTTGAGTTTTGTTTTAACGTGTGAAATCTGCTAACTAGTTTGTGTGCATTTTGCTATCACTTTCAGCATATGGAGGCTGGTCTCTCAGTAAGAAGTAATGGAGGGTTTGGATCAAATAGGTAAAGTTCATATCCTGATAGTTTCTTAGCTCATTTTGCATGTTGGTTCTTCCCCCTATACTTGTGGGGAGTTGGTGATATACAAATTTAAAATTCCTGGAAGTGATTGGACGGATGGCAAGTATTTTGATGCTAGAGAATACTTCATTATAAGTCTTAAAGTTTATCATGCCATCTAAATTCCTTGTATAGTTGATTTCTTTTTGAGTCTTATCTGACCTCATTCTCTGTGTCTCACTTTATACCTGGTAATCACATTTACATTTGCATATGTTGCAGTGGAAGAAGATTCTGCTTTAATCAAGATGTGCATGTATGCCGTTACGCAATATGAGAAAACAAAAATTAATAAAAAATTACTGTTTAAATTTGAAACATATGCATGTACTTTGGAACTTAATTCTCCTGTCTGCAATGGTTGCACATATGCTAAAATAATTTTTGTATTTGCAGGTTGGATTCTGCTGTCCTGGATCTTGTTGCTGATGATAGTGAAGGTTTGCAGAAACAAAAATCCAGATTTCATTGGGATAAGGTGCTTGGAGCTATTTGAATACTGATCTTTTTTAATCTATATAAACTAATTTTTTGGGTTTTTAATTCAAGTCATATGAACCTTTTATGTGCAGAGGAGTAAAAAGTATGTCAAATTGAATAATGGTGAACGTGTTACAGCTAGTGGAAAGGTAATTTTTATTGTTGATTCTATTTGTGCCTGTCTTTCTGGATGATCACTTCCCTTTAGTGTCAACTTTCAAGCTTATTGCTTCAAGATATGTTGGATGCCATCTCAACCTTAGCCAGTGAACAATTCTGTTGCTATATTGAGCTATATGGCAATGCACATTCTGTCATTCAAATACATCCCTGGCATTTTGGCTTCAGTCTCTGATGACTTTATTGACTGCTTTTATACCCATTGGTCATTTTGGTGCATGTGGGAGCAAATTTTTTTCTACCTTTCAATTATAAATAAGTTATTCTTGATGCTATTTATATTGTGTCTTATATGTTAGGCAAGGTCTTCCAAGTAGTAAACAATGCTACTTTGACAGCTTAGACCTAAAGTTGTAACTGATCTTATCAACTAGCTTTCCAATGAATCTATGCCAGGTCTTTCTTGTCCTTCACAAAAGAACGTTGAGAGTTGTGAGATAACTTTATTGGGATTGTCTATAATTATTGTCATGATGAAGGTGTCGTTTATTGATGAGGGTTTTTAATGATTCATGCAAAGATGGTGGACTAGCTCAGTAACTAACCTGGTGGTTTGGGACCTCTCACATTACTTTCTGTTGTTTGCAGGTTAAGACGGAGAGTGGTGCAAAAGTAAAAGCTCAGAAAACAGGAATATACAAGAAGTGGAAAGAACGATCTCACAGAAAAGTATCTCTCAAAGGAACAAGTAATGGAGAGAATGCTGAGACAGCAAACTCATCAGGTAGGGCTCTGATTGCCTTTTTTTCCCTTTTTCTTTTTCTTGGATACTGACGTGCTCAAATTTATTACTACTATATGTCCCAGATTAGTTCCTTGTAGCCATATGCAACATACACTTGATAGTGGATTTGATTTTTTCTTTGGTTCTACATCTCTTCTGTTTTTAGCCACATGCTTAAATTTTTCTATCTGCTCTTTGCAAACTAATTCAGGTTCTGCTTATTTTTAAATTGTTTCTGCGTTGGCCATAATGTTTGTGGCACCTTATCCAAGTTTTCTTTTTTTGGCTGCTTAACTGGACTATTACATCATTCTCCCAACATGATACTAGCCGTTAATATGGGACTTTCTCAGTTATCAAATCTGCAGTATAGGTAGAAAAATAAACATGCACAGTGCTTTTACAAACAGTTGGATGGTTGAACAAGTAACATTGTACTTTTTATGGAATGATAATAGTGCCAAATCTGTCATTAGATTTATCCCTCTCCATTTCTCAAAATTGAATGTTGCCTGTAATGGCAGTTAGCCATCCCTCTTTTTGTTGTCTGCAACTATGGTACTTGTTTATAATGCTGCTAGTCTTGTGATGATAGAATGAATCTATTATTTATTTGAGCAAACAATTTTGTGCAGGAGACTATCAAATACGAGGAAATGCTAGAAAGTTTAGAGGGAACAAGAAATCACAGCACTCTGTGCCTAACGCTCATGTGCGTTCAGAAATCAAAGATCTTGAACAGGTGCGAAAGGAAAGGCAGAAAAAGGCGAATAAGATATCATTAATGAAGGGCAAAGGCAATGAGAACAAAGGTAAAAAATCTGGTAGAAGTGGTAAAAGAGGAAAGTCCAAGTAGCAGAAGCTTGTGAGATTCGATTGCCAAGAGATCATTACAGAGTCATTGAGAGCAGATGACGTAGGATATGGGTGGTTACTAGCAAAAAGTTTTGAGCTTCCAACAATTGTTTTAATGGCACACCTGATGCTCATTCTCTTTTATTATATCCAGTTATATGGGCTGTGTTTATATATATGCCACACAAGGCTTTTTTGCCTCTTCAGGTAACGGCATGTTTGTCCTCTGTACCTTCTTCTCACATAATGGCATTGTCTGGTGCGTTTGTAAGTGTTGGAATGACTATTTTTGGAGAAACTGGGAAATGGTTATTACCGACTATTTCACCAGAGTTCGAATAGGCAAAAAAATTTTGTTGACAAAATTACTTTTAATCATTTTGTAAAATTATTACTTTTATATAATTATTCAACTCTAGCCTATGAAACTCTTTATTTCCCGCGTCTTATTGTCTCTAAGTGGTGTAGCTGCGCAATTGAATTGAGGAGTACTCCTTGTTTTTAGCTCAGAGTTGTTCCTTCCTAGTAAGCGAAGTGGCCGAAACTTGTGGAAAAGCTTTAGCATGATCTAGCAATATGATTTATCTTTGTTCATGAACTGAATCGCTGGCCAACCTCCACATCTTGAAAGAAAGGATAATGAGATTGAAATTGGAATTTTAAAATTAATAAATACTTGTATTTGTTTGTGTCTTGAGTAGCCAATCTTTTGTCATCTTAAATTGCCCTCTTTTCTATTATTTTTTTTCTTGCTTTTCCAAGGTATATTGTTGATGGCATGCACATTTGACACAATTTACATTTTTCTTGCTAACAGCATCAGTTTTAGGCCTCTGTTTTTAAAAAAATCTCTAAACCTTTTAGGAAAATTCAAATAAATTTTTGTATATATTTTGTGTTTAAACTTGTGTACCTTCATTTTGAACGAAAATGAGTGTTTATATTTTTATTTTGAATTAAATAAGTCTTTATAATTAATTATTAATTTAATCAAAATATCGTTTGTCATTCGATATCACGTAACGCTGACATCATATATTAACATCTCATAATTGATAATGATATAACATATGGATTGATCATAATTGATGATGATGCGTTATGTTAATTTGGCACAATAACATGATCATGTGACATTTTTCTCATTGTACATCAATGCCATATCAGTGCCATGTGAATATAAAATGTCATGTGAATATAAAATGATAAGTGATATTCTTACTAATGACAATTAGTCAATTATTAATTATAAGAGCTTATTTGACTCTAAATAAAAGTATAAGAGTTTCTTTTAACGCAATAAAAAAATAAAGACTTAATTAAATTTTCTTAAATAATTCAAGAGTTTTTTGAACATTATACCTAAATTGAAAACATTCAATATTTGAAATGCAAATTAGTAAAATTTGGTTTTTACATAAGAATATTCTTAAAAGGACCAAAAAATCCCTATCATAGCCATTTGAATGCTATTTTGCTCAAATTTCAATTGCTTGAGTGCAAAGTTTGCATGAAATGCTAGATGGATGAATGCTAGGACAATGCCGAATACACTTGATTCATCTAATGAACATGGTTTATATATATTCTTTTGGATTCCAAATCCTCTGTCCACATCCCAACCCTCACAAATTGTCCAATGTTTATATTTTAAGTTAAATTATATAATTAGTCCCTATATTATGTAAAAAGTATAAATTTAATCTCTGTACAATAATTTGTGTGAATTGAGACGTGACATTTTGATCAAGTTGACATGACATTAATAAAGACGATATGCCATAATGTTGACATGGCAAAACGTTTACCTGGTAAAAAAATGTTAACTCTCCACGTAAGTTTAACAAAGAAATTATAAAAAACATCCTAACCCTAAATTAAAAATTAAACGAGATTAAAAAAAATACAATTAAAAACTTTAAAAAAATGATTAAGAGAGAGAAAAAATACTTTAGTCGAAAAGGGAGAATCAACAAGTTTTGAATTTGGAATTGAAAGTAGGGAAAATAATGGGTTTTCTTTCTTTGTTCTTCTCTGCACAACGGGCTTTATCTCTCCTTTCTTTCCATATCAATAGAATGAAAGACAAATAGGGTAGAAGTATGGAATGGAGAACTTATTCCACGAGGTAAATTGAAGGACAATGCCAGCAACAAATCCCCAAGGTAATTAAAGTGTTGTGCAATTCCCTAATAACCACAAGCAAGCAGCTTTCCCCCAATAACCTTTGGAGGCTTACACTATATAAGTGTTTCGACATTCATTTTGAATATATCCTTTTGCTTATTGGCTCTTTTAAATATAAGAAAACTGATCAGAAAAACAAAGCAATTTGCTATTACAGTAGCTATTGTTAGCTACACTTTGTTATTCAAAAGCTACCAACCTTGGGTGCTAAATGTGAAAGGAATCCACACTAGATCTCCAAAGACCAACATAAAGCCCACTCTCTCAGCAATTATGTCCCAGGTGGAGGTCATGTACTTCTCATGAACAATTTAGTCTAGGATGTATAACAAACAGAATTAAATTAAGCATGCCCAAAATTCTACACCAAAAAAAAAGAGAAAGAAAAAAAGTACTCAAGAACACAAATCTGGATAAAAGAATAACTTAATACATTAAAAAATTACGTTTTTGGATAGAGCGATTTTTTTTTTAGTCATTAAAAATAAAGTGTGTTTGAAAATAACCCTCTAAATAATTTTAACTGTTTTTAGCCATTAAAGTACATTTTCGGACAAAAATGCCCTTAATGAGACATCTTTGTTGATGGACACTCTGAAACACCCGGATCGCGAAAAATTATGCTAAGAATATAGCGAACATCTACTTTTTGTGCAAAACATCTTTTTTTTTTTGGAGAAGCTTGTGCAAAAGAAAATAATGTTGCATGAGATGGTTTTTCTGAATGTTCGAACATGGCATTCAGATAAACCGAACGAGGAGGGGGAAGTGGTCTTGATGAATCGAAAGCTTGGAGAACGATGTAAAACCAGAAATCCCGCTTACGGAGGTGAATCGAAAGGAGAAAGACGTGAATGCAAAGCATGAAATGGTTGTGCTATAGCAGTCGGGACAGGTCATTGGGTTTAGAGTTTGTGAAAGGGAAAATGTGAGATGATAGGGTGTAGAGTTGGTGACATGCCATGGAGGGAAGCACTGATAGACCAAGGTGCAAAGTTGGTGACATGCCATGGAGGGAAGCACTGATAGACCAAGGTGCAAAGTTGGTGACACGCCATGGAGGGAAGCAATGAAGACGGCAGGGTGCAGAGTTGGTGACACGCCATGGAGGGAAGCAGTGAGATAGCGGGGTGCAGAGTTGGTGACACGCCATGGAAGGAAGCAGTGACACGGCATGATGTAGAGTTGGTGACATGACATGATGTAGAGTTGGTGACATGACATGGAGGGAAGCAGTAACATGACAGGGTGCAGAGTTGGTGACACACCATAGAGGGAAGCAGTGACACGACAGGGTTCAGAGTTTGTGACACTCCATGGAGGGAAGTAGTGACACTACAGGGTGCAGAGTTGGTGACACAACATGGAGGGAAGCAGTGACATGGCAGGGTGCAGAGTTGGTGACACGTCATGAAGGGAAGTAGTGATAGGGCAGGGTTCAGAGTTTGTGACACGCCATAAAGGGAAACAGTGACACGACAGGGTGCAGAGTTGGTGACACGACATGGAGGGAAGCAGGGAAGTAGTGACATGGCAGGGTGCAGAGTTGGTGACACGCCATGGAGGGAAGCAGTGACACGGCAGGGTTCAGAGTTTGTGACAAGCCATGACGGGAATCTGTGACACGCCATGGTTTTGAGTTTGTGACACATCATTGCTTTAACATCTGACAGGCAATGGTTTGCTTTGAAATATGTGACGCGACATTAATTGAAAAGCTGACATGCTGGATTGAAAAACAGGCAGTTTTGGAAGCAACCGTTTGGACTTGCCTTATATTTTATGAATATTAATTTTAATTTTTATTTATTCATTTTTCACAGTAAACAGTTCATTTTTCCTTTTCATCATTTGTAAACGTTTGTGTGAACCAAGGGCTATTCGATTCATTTCTCATTGCGAAAGGTAGAAGAGATTTTGACTTCGTTGTTTAGAAGGTTAACAACACCACTACAGTAGGAAGAAGAATGTCGGTTATCAGTGAAGAGGTAAGTGAGCTTGGAAAAAAATCACAAAAAAAAAACTTCCTTGATTTCGGTAATTTTGATTTTTTTTTGCTGGGTTTATGGTGATAGATATGTTCGTGTTTTTTACAAATGTTAAGTTTAAACTATTTTTTTCTTGGTTTGATGGTTTTTGGTGTTAAGTGGTGCTGTGTTGATTGGTCTTTGGGGTTTAGCGTGTTAGGACATTAGGTGTCCTATTTGCATGGCATGTGACAACATTTCACTTGATATGCATGGTGTGTGACAACATTTCACTTGATATGCATAGCGTGTGACAACATTTTACTTGATATGCATGGCGTGTCACAAAAATTTTACGTTATGTGCATGGCATGTGACAACAATTATTTATTTAGTTAGTATTCCTTTTGGGCACATTATTGGTTAACTGACTTCTGCACGTATGCCATGTGATGCAGATGCATCGTAGAGAATATGAGGATCTTGACAGTTTTCTTATTGTGCCGAGGGAGAAGTGGGCATTCAATGTCGCAATAAACACCCACTGTAAGTGGTCCCAGCTCCATTACATCAACAAGACTCTCTAAGAGAAAGGGGAGTTTGATGTAGTGAAGCGTACATGCTTAGGAATGCTCCTTGATGTCTATTCTCAAGGCTACTTCAGCGCTAGTCTCCTTCACAACATAATGATTCGTCGAATCAATGAGAGGGAGGCAATAGAGGATGAGCTATGGTTTGCTATCGGCAAGAGCAAGGCGGGGATATCAAAGCAAAAGTTCTGTCTTATAACTAGGTTGAAGTTTGGTCCAATGTACGATGTGTTCACACATTCGTACAAGGTGGTTGCGGACAGAATTCATGCGAGATACTAGAACGGCTAGGAGAGCATTAAGCTGCAGGCTTTACTTGATACGTTCCGCGGAGGCAACTTCCAACGAGAATGAGACGCGACCAAGATGACACTCGTCTTGATTACGAATAACATCCTATTTGGGCAAGACTACCATAGATGGGTGACACCTTGGTTGCTGTCATTGGTTGAGGACCTTACTGCTTGGAACGGATTTTCGTGGGGCCATTATGTTTGGAGGCTCACCTTAGATTACTTATTGAAAGGGTTCGAGGTGCCTACCTCAAGCGCAGCAAAGGAAAACCGTTTACGATACAACATCTATGACTTTATATGGGTGAAACATGTATGGTCACATTTACGGCTTCTGTTTAGTTTTGAGAAAATAATTTATTGTTGCACTGTTTTATAATTTACGTTTGATAATGTTTACAATTGACTTGCAGTTCTGGGCATTGGAGGCAATTCCGGCCTTGCGAAAAATAGTAGCCCCCTCTGCTTCGAAGGAAAACGTCTACCCACGAATGTGCAAATAGCAATGCAATCAAAAACCAAAAGACTTGCACAAGGCAATGGAGGAGTTGGAGTCATCTGAGCATGTGAGTGAACAGTTACAAATTTTTCCTTCATATTTGTATAAGAAATTTGCCTCAAATTTAATCAGAACATAAATTTTTTTTATTTGCAGTTGTGGGCACTAGAGACGTTGAAGATCACCCCGGAAGAGGCCAACCGAGAGTATTTGGTGGACCTCGATGTGCCGTTATTGGAGGGCCACTAGTACGTCCTAATCGGGCACATGGAGGATCAGGCGGATTAGATTGGTGTCACTTCCAAGGAGAAGAGGAGAAACTTGAAGGAAAAAAATCTACCGCTTCCACTAAGCGGCTTCTATTGTTAATGAGCCGTTAGCCCCTGAGTTGATGGAACGAGGGGACGACCATGGTCTAGGAAGTGAACAGTCGGTAATTACAGTTCTAACATTTTTTTTCATCCATTTGATATGTGATTATCTACTAACATTTCTGTGTTTACAATTGGACCAAGCGACGACAGCTCCACAACCACCCACCGGTCCTCTTTAGACGCACATTTGTAACAAGTCGTCGGTAAGTTTGGTTCTAACGATTTATGTTCAAAGTTTCCACATATGTTTATCTAGTAACAAAGTAACTTATATCATTGCAGTTCACAGAGGCGACGTCCGTTCCTCAACCAGCGATGGCTCTGGCTCCGATTTAATTACATACTACCAATGAGCCGTTGGTAAGGATATTAAAGTTGTTATCTTGGTTGTTCACACGTTTCGTATATGATTATTGAATAACACCATTAATATATATGTTATTGCAGTTAACCTAGTCGACAAGAGTCAATGACAGCATAGTCACAAAGCGTTAGCTCCAACGAATCATGCGGTACATGTTGGAGTTGAAGGCATCAATTCAGTCATTTACTGTTGCGGTAGAAACGCTAGAGGACCGTATCATTTCACAGGTTCTAGACGGGCTGAAATCACAAGTACGTTAATCTTTCTGCGTTTGTATTTTGTTATTTTAGGTCTTTAGTTTTATCAAGTTTAGGGGTTTTTTTAATGGAATTTAGGGTTTGTGGTTTTCTATTTGCTATCGAATTTTTACATTTGTCTCGTTCTGTAGGCCGGTCCTTTATCCAACAATGTTGGTGTGGATCACGATGATCCTGATGATGGGCAGCTTGAGGAGCATGGTGTCAACCTTCAATCAGATGATGTTGAAGGAGACGAGGTTGGTGAAGCCGATCCGATTGTGGATACTTTCACCGAACGGGAGGGAGACCTTCAGTTAGTCATGTCAGCCGTAAAGCATCTTCCTCAGTCCGACGTGATCGTCGCACTTCCAGCAGTAGGA
Organism: Theobroma grandiflorum; assembly: GCA_036013995.1. Taxonomy (NCBI): domain Eukaryota; kingdom Viridiplantae; phylum Streptophyta; class Magnoliopsida; order Malvales; family Malvaceae; genus Theobroma; species Theobroma grandiflorum. Next base: position 17,905,506 of record CP142126.1, read on the forward strand.
TCGGGTCAGCTTCCTCAAAGCACTCCCGAAGCCACTAGGTCGCCATAGCCGTCACCACTATCCTCAGATTACCATCATCTTGCAGCAGCAATTGTTGATCCTACTAAGCGGGCACAAGTGATAATGGCAAGCAAATACCTTGCAAGCTCGTATGTAGACCCCTCATTAAGCTGTTGGGAGGTGAAGGACACGATAGTGGAAGCCTACGAAGCCTTTAAGAAGAACCAGTTTGCGAGGTCAACTTGTAAATATCAATTCATTGTTGTTTTTTAATGAAACATTCATCCACCATCGCTTATCAAATTCATTTTGTTACATATGCAGGCGTAACGTCGGAATCTTAGGGGATCAAGGTGTTGAATTCTTCACATTATTAAAAGATCCTCGAGAAAAAATGACAAGTGAACATATCGACGCATGTCTCAGCGTTCTGTGTAAGTGGGCGACAGGGCCGAAATCGAAGCATTACACTGCCTTGCATGTGTTGTTGACACGATATTCTTTGTAAGTTTGTTACAAAAATTTTCAATTCTTTCTAAGCTTTTCAGTGCATTAAGCGTAAACTAATGCAAAATTTTTTTTTACAAGATACCATCCATATGCTACACTTAGCATATCAAACTGAAGATGCCCGGTCGAGCATGCAAAATTCGGATGAGTTACGGGGGTATGTAGAGGGTGAACGGTCGATATACGGCAAGAAATAGAAAGAGGTCGATTTCATCCTCGCTCCTTGCAATGTGTGTGGGCATTGGGTGGTGGCAAAGATCGATTTTGGAGGGTGGACAATCAAGGTAGTGGACTTCGCAACAACTTCGGTATGATAACAGAGTTCGTGTGGAGCAGCTGAAGCCATTTACGACAATTTTCCCAATCATCTGCTACCAAGTCAGGTATTTCAGCAAAAGACGTCGAAAAAGACGGGATTTGATGTCGATGCCATTGAAAATTTCTTTGCCCAAACCTTCAGTGCATCGGCAGGAGGATAGTGTCAGCTGTGGCATGTTCATGGTAAGCTACATTGACGCAATTTTGCAATTAGACCCGATAAGAGTTAAGCAGAATATGATTACAAAATTACGTCTCCAATACGAGCACGAAATTTTTTCCAACAGCTGTGTGAGCGAACCATGAACATATCGGCCATTCGTTGTACAATTTTTTTATACATAATAAAATTTAGAGACAATTTTTTTTGTTGTATACACAATCATAGGAAATAGAAATTGTACAATAGAATCATTTTTTGTATACTCACTTCATTATATTTTTATATAGAATACAATTTTTTTGTATAGACAATTAATTTTATACAGGAGTACATTATTTTTGTTAAGTAATTTTGTATCCTTATATTTTTTTTATATTGCAATTTTGTATAGATAATCTTCTTTTGTTTTTATACACAGACTTATGCACAAATCGAAGAACTCAGCGTGTCACACCATCGAACTGGAAGCACTTGGCGTGTCACACCATTGGTAATGTGCAATCGACCTGTAACACTAGTTGGGCCGTGCCGTGTCACTGACCAAACTGCAAGAAGTCAGTGTGTCACCAGATTGACAATATGCACTTGACGTGTCACGACAGTTGGGGTGCAGCCTGTAACGAATGGCAGCACTTGACGTTTCAGCATCAGAATCCATATGCACATGGCGTGTCACCATTAATATCTGTATGCACTTGGCATGTCACCACTATGTCTGCATACTCATGGGGGTGTCACCAACAGTATGCATGCACTTGGCATGTCACCACCAATATCTGCATGCACTTGGCGTGTCACCACCAGTATGCATGCACTTGGCGTGTCACGACTAGGTCCGCAATGGTAGTTGAAATGTTTAAACTGGTAAAGTTGGTTTATATTCCTCTATTATATATGGTCCACAACTCTTTAATTCTTATAGACAGACTGTACATCTCTTCCAAAGCAGTTTTGTCGATGTTTCCTCGACAGTTCTTCCGAGCATTTTGGCGGTGGTAGGATCATTTTGGAGTGGTTGTTAAAATCCCGCCCTTGATGTATTCAACTTTAGAATTCTCCACTAGTCTAATAATTAATTTGTTTCTCTTACCTCCGACCTGTAAGCAATTGTCCAACCTTGGCTATTTGAAATCCAGAGTGTCTTCATAGATATTCATTACGCAAGAGCAAATTTCTATGAAAGGACTTTACATTTCAAATAACCAGGGTTGGACAATTGCAAACAGGTCAGAGGTGAAGAGAAACAGATTAATTATTAGACTAATGGAGAATTCTAAAGTTGAATATATCAAAGGGGGATGTTAACAACCACATGTGTAAGCAGGATTTTTGGTTTGTAAATTGATATATCAAACCATGGCCTGTCAAATGTTAAAGCAATGCTGTGTTACACACTCTAAACCATGGAGTGTCACAGATTCTCGCTATGGCCTATCACAAACTCTGTGTCATGGCGTGTCACTACAACAATCCATGACGTGTCACCAACTCTGCACCCTGCCGTGTCACTGCTTCCCTCATTGGCGTGTCACCAACACCAACTCTGCACCCTGCCGTGTCACTGCTTCCCTCCATGGCGTGTCACTAATTTTGCACTCTGCCATGTCACTACTTCCCTCCATGGCGTGTCACCAACTCTGAACCTTACTGTGTCACTACTTCCTTCCATGGCGTGTCACAACTTCACTTCATGACTTGTCATAGCTTCACTCCATGGCGTGTCACACACTTTAAACCATGGCGTGTCACTACTTCCCTCCATGGCATGTCACCAACTCTAAACCATGGCCTATCAGTGCTTCCCTCCATGGCGTGTCACCAACTTTGAGCCATGACGTGTCACTGCTTCCCTCCATGGCGTGTCACCAACTCTGCACCTTACCATCTCACATTTTTTCCCTTTCACAAACTCTAAACCCAAGTGGACAATTGATATAGTTTTGCGACATCGTTTGTAAATTGAATAAAATTCCCTTATGTATATTGAAGCGATTTGCTTTAAGTAAAAACGTAATGAATGTATTGGCTTTACAATTGTGATCAATGTAGAGTAACATCGTTAATTTTTTATTTATATATGCTGTCCAAAGATTAGACAATTTACATTCCAAACTATATGACCATGCATGGTGTGGCTAAAGTCAATTATTGACTACTTCTATGCCTAGGCAATGCTATTATTATACACTGGTTTCTAGCAAATATCATTATTCAATGCAAATGTCAATGGCCAAGATCAAAATAGTTCGAAACAATTCCTAACAAAACAAAAGATAAATTGCAGTTAGTTAGCCTGACAATATGTGTTCATCCACAACACACCCTACGTTTTCAGATATTGTCCTTCGGATTGGACAATTATTGCGTGTGTGATCGGTTTCTCTGCAAATTGAACATGTTTTCGGTCGACGCACTTGTGGGGGCGCTGATTGACTTGGAGATGGTGTCAGATTTGTTAATGGATTTACAAATGGAGATGGGCAATTCTGTCTATTATGCCAGTACATCTTGCATTGCAAACATCTCCATGCTCGACTGCCTTCACCAGTGGATGGAATCCTTTTCCTCATAGGTCTTTCTGCTTGGCCTTGCCAAGGTGGTGGCAAGACGACAATTTGTTTCACATGTGGAGGGATGTCCCACTCACTAGGATGCCCTACTGGCTGAATGAACCCCGTTTAACCCTCAACCAAAACGGTTGTCTTGTAGTAGTCGGAGTAGAATTCAATGGCTTCACGTTTGCATTTATTGAAAAATACAATAAACCCAATATTCAAGCAGAATCTAAATACTATGTCAATTAAGGATCAAATAAGAAATAAAGAAAAGATATTCTAACCTTATTGCTACAATGGCATGGTTGTATGGCAGCAAATCTGTTTAGAACTCACAACATGAACACGTCTTCGTGGACAGGTGAACAAGTCCGTCCATCTTCCCGCCTTTAACTTCAAACTCCACTCGATTGATAGGCTTCACTACAAAGCGATGTGCATCATTGAAGCGTTTGCTCAATTGCCTAGCAACCCAAGGGCTGAGGGGCGTAGTCACCTTGACGGCCTCCTTGTATCGATCATGGAACCAACATTGGAACATGTCTCGTATGAACTCGATCAAAACAGTGATTGGCATTTGTCTTGCATGTTTCAAACAGGAGTTAACACATTCAACAATATTTGAGGTCATCATTTGGTATCGCCTTGTTGGTGAACATGCACGTGCCCATCTCTCAAGGCCTATTCTCAAAAGATCAGCATGGGCTTTCACATGAATCTGCTTGAGCTGGTTCATATGTCTATTGAAATAAAAAACCTTATAGTAATCTCGAGCAAGGGTGAAAATCATAGAAACATTATCACGCTTGAACTTGTTTTTTAAGTTTTCTTCAAATGGTAACCGCATAAACCGTGGCGCATTTCTGGTTATAAATTTTGGATTACTTTCTTAATGCCGAGATGCTGATCAGAAATGAACATTGTGTTTTCAAGATAACTAATCGCATCACATAGCTTGTTGATAAACCACATCCATAAGTCTTCGTCCTCAACATGGCCGATGCCAAACGCAATTGGATATACACACTCGTTCGCGTCTTTGCATACAACGACAAACAGAACACCCTTGAACCTGCATTTCAGATGTGTCGCATCAATTGCAACCACAGGACGCATTACATCCTTAATCCCCCGAATACACGCCCCGTATGACCAGAAATAATATTTGAATCTTTCTGCCTCATCAGTAGCCACTGCAGTGACTGTGTCAGGATTTTCTTGTTCCAACATATAAAAATACGAGGGTAGTAGTTGAAATGACTCTTCCGGGGGACCAAAAATAAGCTTCTCTACGTACTCCTTTGCTTGGCAAGCCTTACCATACAAGGATTTCAATCCCCACTGAACCCTCATCTCACTAGTTATGTCCTTAGGTCTCAATGCTACTCCATTAGCCTGAAGATTGGGTGCCATAAGTTCACCAATTATCTTGGCACTCGTAGTTGGAAATCACCCTTGCAAAGCATCAATAGTACATGTGTGTACTTTATGGAATGTCCGAACTTGCCAATACCCTCATCCGTCAGGTAACTTTGTTGAATACACACTGAACTTGCATGCCTTGTTCTTGCAACCAACCTCGTAACAACTTTTACATGACCTTTGTACTCTTATCCCAATTTGCTCTTTTAGAGCCAACATGTTCAGAGCTCGTTTCAACTTCCCCTTCAAGGAAAACATTATTTCTTTGTATAAGCGATCATTGGGACATGTCGACTCCTTAGTGCTAATTGTTTGGAAGAAGAACCTTTCTGCACCTGTAATTCACCACGTAAAATATATCCCTGCATTTTCCTTTTCCTGATAACTATCATCAAGCATTGTATCAACGGAACGAATCCCGTCCTCACCAGCAATGGGGTTATTGTATATGGGGTCATCACACTGAACATTTCTTACATCAAAACCTTCAACAGGTTCCGTTTTGCCTTCAACATTATTGCAAATTAGAATGTCATTATCATAAAGGCAGTCATTGTCTGAACTATCATGATTCTATTCGTCAAGCCCATCATATGAATTGTCATCAAATCTACCTTCACCGGCAACAAACAAATCTTCATTTCCCTCATCACATGTAGTATTATCTTCCAACGTCATAGTTTTAACATCCAACGTAACAATGTTGTGCTCAAGTGTCGTATTTTCATTTGAAATTGGAATTACGGACTTTACCTTTTCACCTGATCGTTGCATTCTTTTAACAGAAGCAACTAATTGGTTTGATGGGCATCCTAATCGGAATTGTTCACCAAACTCTTCTATCAATGTCCTCTGTCTACCGGGCTTCACAAACTCCTGAGGATACCTCAATTGCAGGTTACGAACCGAATGCTCTAGCATATATGAAGCATTGTAAATCTCATTCTGATTGAGCTTATTACCATGTTGTTCAGCTTCTTCATGTGGCATAACATTTATTTCGCGTCTCTTAATGCTGACGTACACAGCCGAGACATTCCTCTATTCTAGCAGAATTAATGCAACATCCTCATCGTCCTTGATAATTGGCTGTGATAACTCCCCGGGTGTACTGATCAATGCATGTAACTTAATATCATCAATTTCTGAGTTTACCCCAACAACATCTTCATTCAACTTTATCAAGCCTGCAAACGACAAATCACTCCTAACCCCCTGCATTCGTGACTCACCACCCTTGTACATGCCATCCACCCACTGACCACCGTGTCTTATCACAATTCACAGAATTGAAACCCCATTGAAATTTTGAAAATAAAAATAATTATTTAATTTACTTAATTATTTAATTATTTACTTAATTATTTACTTAATTACATGCTGGTGACACGCCAAGTGCATACAAACATGGTGGTGACATGCTAAGTGCAAGCAGACACTGGTGGTCACACGCCAAGTGTAGGCAGACATGCTGGTGACACGTCAAATGCATGCAAACATGCTAGTGACACGCCAAGTGCATGCAGACATGCTGGTGACACGCCAAGTGCATGCAGTCTTATGTGGTCACACTCTGAGTAGATGCATGGCCTGTAACAACTCTGTGCAATGTTTCTAATCCATCTTCTAATTTACATAAAAAGTTTCACAAATTTATATGTTACAACAATGAACCCAAAAACATACTTTGATGTCATCTCCGCTATGAGGTCTATTTTTTGCGGACAATATGGCCAGATGGTGAGAGATAGACCATGGCACGATGACGATGGTGCTCAACAGAGAGTTGACAGAGCTCACACAGTTCAGAGAGCTGAGAGAGCTGATGACGATGGTGCTTAACACATAATTGATACAGTTCAGAAAGCTGAGAGAGAAAGATGAGCGAGCACAAACAATTGAGCATTAATTTCTAATTTTTCTCAATGATGGGAGGTAGATATCGGCAGCTTAATTTGCCATAATGTTTTTTAAAGGCATTTTCATCTATTCATGCTACTTTTTGAGTAGAAACAAATAACTTTATTTAATTGGTTATTTTTGAAATCACCTTATGAGGATGGTTATTTCTCATAATTTTCTCTTTTGGATACTATAAGAGAGAAGCTTTTGAGGCATGGAGTTTTCGAGAGAGTGTGGATCCCTTGAATTATTCTTTGCATAGCTTGAGCAAAATGACACATGTATACATGAAGCCCTAAGAACACAAATCCATACATAAACGCAAACCAAAAGATAATCAGCCAATAAAATACCCTCCAAATTTGCTATAAATGCCAAAAACACATTTGTAACATCTTAGCCATAAGAGACAAAAAAAAAAAAACAAAGAAAAGTCAATCAATCAAAAAGAGAAAGAAGAGGAAAAGAAAAAAAGAAAAGAAAAAAGGGGCTCGACTAAAGAAAAAAAATGGAGAAAAGAAAGAAAGACAGCAGACTACAGAGAAGAGAGAAGGAAGAGAGAACAAGAAGAAAGAAAGGGAAATGTGCAGACTAGAGGAGAGAGAAGGAAGAGGGAAAAAGAAGAAAGAAAGAGAGAGGAGTGGACTAGAGGAGAGAGAAGGAAGAGAAAAAAAGAAAGAAAGGGAAGAAGAAAAAAAAGAGAAGAGCAACATCGGGAGAGAAGAAAAAAGAAAAAAAAGGATGAAAAGGGGAGAACAACGCCGAGGAGAGAAGACGAAGAAAAAAAAAACGGGAAAGGAAGAAAGTATAGCTAAATCCACGCGTGAACCAATAGCGAAGAAGTATCCTGCTATTGTGAGGTGAGTAGGTGCTAAATTTCAAAAATATTATATTCCAATAATATTATATACATTGTGTTTGACAGTTGATAAAATTATGGATGGCATGAATTGGTAAAAATTTAGGTTGATTGTGATTGTGATAAAATTTTTAAATCTATTTTTCTTAATATTATACGCAGTACGTATATATATGTTTTTAAGTATGGGGAAACAGATCTTTGACTGATTTCAAATCAAAATTAGCCTTGCAAGCTTTGTGTGATGCATTAGGCCAAGAATGACCATTATTGATTCTTGGAATGCAAGTTTAAACTTTTTATTTTCACTAAACTTGCAGTTTTGATAAATATGTGATGCCATGAAATATGTTTGTGTATAAGTATACGGTTCATGAATATACTACATACTATTTTATCATATTTTGTGAATACGTTGAGATTATATTGACTTTTCTCTTAATATAATTAAAACACTCGATGGTAGTTTCAACGAGTTGGAAAAATGGGGACCTTAAGCCCTGATTCTATTGGTGACGTGGGTAGTTCCCACGAGTAGGTAAAGGGGAATCTGAAGCCTCGATTTGTATTGGTGACGTGGGTGGTTCCCACGAGTAGGTAAAGGGGGACCTGAAGCCCTGATTTCTATTGGTGACGTGGGCAGTTCCAATGAGTAGGTAAAAGGGGACTTGAAGCCCCGATTATATACGGTGACGTGGACAATTTTCACGACTAGGTGATAATATCTGAGAATAAGCCTTAGGGCTTTATTAAATCTACCCAAGGACGATACTCACTCGTCTATTGTTTTAGTATACATTGCATGTCATTGACACGTAAATTTTTATTAATGATTGATAAGTGAAATCTATATTTACTTGAATTTCACCATTTTAGAACTTGGAAGGCATAAAATATCTTTTCGTCTGATGGAATATTTTTCTACGCGTACTCTCGGATTTATAATTAATCCCTCTTTATGTTGTTTCCCCTTCTCGCCCGTTCACTGGATCGATGATTATCACTGAATCTATGAGACTCACACCTTCTTATTTTCCTTTTTGCAAATAAGGATTAGGTTTAGCGAAAATCTTAAATGAGGCTTGTCCGGGTCTCGACGAGATTCTTTGAAAGTCTCGAACGCAAGTAACGGCCCAAAAGCGATTGTTACAAACTTGATATCAGAGCCCTAGGTTAAGTCAAGTCCTAGGATGTTCTTTTGTTAAACAGCGGAGTAGTGGGGTTGACATAGAGTCTTGCTTATAATTAGTGACTACAACATCGATTATAAGTAAGAGACTATGTAGACTCTTTATCTTAGAAAACCACCTTATACAAGCATAAGCGATGATTAAATAATGAGAATTGATTATCGATGTCCGGGTTTGAGATGCCACTTAAGACACGAGTTATTGTTGGAAATATTTTAAGGAAATGCTTTTGATGAAATGTTGATGTAATGATATACCCTCCGACTAAGAGTGGAGAAAAGTAGAGCTGGACTAATAGGTCCGTAATAACTTAATTATTTGGAGTTATAATTTGAACCCATGATTATTAATGGGAAGAAAATTAGATGACTATGGATTAGATTAGAGGATATTATAAAGGAGCACGTGTGATAATGGTAATAAGGGGCATACTTTGACCGAAACAAAAAGTGATAGTTGTGATTCACTTGAGGTTTATAGCTATGAGTATTGAGAAAGGTGTAAACCAATACTTATGTCCACGAAGGTAAGTGCACTGTGCTAATTGAGCTTGCTCTGCCCACAAATAAATGGTGTTGGGCTTCTGAAATATTTTATATGTGAATTTGTGTGTAATATGTGTATAGCAACTTAGATGGAGCTAGTTTTGAATTCAATAAAATGACGGTGAGATCCCAAGGTTTGTTTTAACTATACTGGGTTATAGTTAAAGTGTATGAATTAGCTCAAAGGTGAAAATCAATGTTTGTTATAATTGGTATGTGATCAAGAAGTAAAAGGTTAGTAAACAAATCTGCTTTAAGGATGAGTTTGAATTTTGTTATTCTTAATGTAAAGCCAAGGGAGTAAAGGAATAGTTCTGTATGTGGTGGTTTAAGTTAAATAACTTAAGAAAATTGATTCTAGTCTAAATGCCTTGTGGAGTTCTATAATTGAGCTTGATATACAATTGTTTTGGAGATCGATTTAAAAGTTTATTGGGTTCAAAGTGAGACATATGATACAAATGATCAGTCTTGAAGGTGATCTCCCCAGAGTAAGGAATCTAGAAAATGTTGATTTTTAGATAAGCTCTAAGAGGGAGCTTCTGCATCCTAAGTTAATAATAATAATAATAATAAAATAATAATTTAATTTTTATGACTACAAGGGCGAGATAAAACAATTAAGTAAATTATTCACTTTATAAATGTGATTGGTTAAGGATCGATGAGTAAAGTCAAGATCTTAACATTAAGTGGTGTACAATTTGATATTTATGTATATAAGAGTTATTTGGAGACAATTCTTTAATCAAATTTGCACTAAATGTTATGGTAGAGGAAGATGATTGTTAATAGTGAAAAATGCCTAAACGACAATTTTGGCATACCATAAAAAGGGTGAAATAAATATATTAAAATTAATGTTTTGATAGTGTACGTATGATAGAAAGTTTTGTCAATTGTAGTTTTCATGATCAGGAAATGTATGAAGGTTATCAAAAATGTGGGCATACGCTTGGAGTTGTAATGTACGGATTTTGAGTATTTAAGATATGGTTGAAGGAAATTAACATTAGTCAAAGTACATAAATTTTTAATTAATTCCTATGGAATACGAATGATTGTAGAACGGAGGCACATAGTATCGTGATATCATATGGTGATAATTGACCTAAACATACACTATTTGAAGTAAATATGGAAGTAAGGGAAAACGAAATTCTTGAATTAATAATAAGGTAAACGTAAGGTGTTGACCCAGGGGGATTAATTTCATGATAATTTTAAGTTGAAGTGATTGGACTATGTGAGTTGCAAGACAACAAAAAACCATTAGCTATGAATATCAAGGAAATTATGGTAAGAACTTAAAGGGAAGTCATGTGGTTGAGAAAGATTGACGTAGTAATTTTATAGGTAAGAGAATTTCCTTGAAGAAGAAATTTATTGTAGTTGCATTGCCACAACACCAATTGCCCAACGCCACGTCGCTAGGAATATCTCATGTATTGGACGCATGAGCAAGGTGTGGAAAGTATGGAAAATGAACGTACAAGTTAAATTCGGGTCGTTGACCTGGGTATTCAACGTTATTATGTAGAGATTTAAATGATTAGAAGAACGATACATGAATTGAAAGGTCTTTTTATTGCCTTATATATTACGGTAAATAAAAAAAAAAAGTTGGATAGTTATTGAGATAAGCTATGATGGGAAGAATCAAGGGGAATATTAAGTTAATTGAAGATGAATTTTAAGAGATAAAGGGATGTCAATATCAAGCGAGGAAATTGTAAATAAAGAATTAATGAGCAAATAAGTAACTAAATGTTCGGCAATGTGTAAGAGCTTTGAAACGAACATAACAAACTACAAGTGTCAAGAGAGATGGTCAATAGTACTTTGGAATATTTTACATGTGTGATAAGGTAGTATAGTATTTGGAATTGTCAAGGAGCCTACTGACTAAACCATGAGTTATGTGATCACATGATGGAAGTTTGAAAATGGATATTAGCAACGATATTAAGAGGTACTTAAGTAAAATTCTATTTCAAGTTGTAATTACCAGCATTGACTGTGTAGATGCAAAAAGGGAAATAATGATACATTGATGTAAAGGAATAGTATAAGATGATTGAAGGTAATTCCGATAATGAAACTGGTTAACGGGAGTCCCCTAAATGTGGAAATTGGAATAAAAAAAAAAATGCAAGAGGTGCACATGACTCCCATGAATCTAAATCTTAAGTGATTAACTAATATCGAAATGAATAAGAACATATACGATAAAAGTGCAAAAGGTAAATGAGAAACGAGGATGACTTTTAGGAATTGTGATATTGCATAAGATACAATGATCCAGTAAAGATGAACCTAAAGGGTCAATAAGATCATAAAGCATGTGCAAATACCGGATTATAACTAGACGAAATGGCATTTAGTGATTGAGATGTGGGTAATGACATGGTGATACAAGGATACATGGTATGATGAACTTTATACATATGATTGAGAATCATGAGAAAGTATTTAAGCTTGTAAATTTGTGAAATTACGCATAGGCATAATCTGGATTCATATAGATCATATAAGAGATGACGTATGGTAAAATGTAAACTGAATGATAACTTAAATGCTTAAAAAGTAAATTGGAAATTGATTATATCCCAATGTTCATAGACTAATTATGATATATGGAAGTGAAATAGAAGGATAAATTAGAAATGTTAGAAATGAGAAAAGTTAAAAAGGAACTTAATTTGAATATAGTTGACAAGAATCCCAACACACGGTGACGAATGTTGATGTCAAAAATATATATATACATATGTGGAGTTGCGTATGTACGCGGTGGAAGTGAAGAATTATTTTAGTAATTTGAGTTTTGAATACAATATGTTTAAAGAATTGCATAAATGACACAATGGTAAGAGATACCACTAAAAAAATTCTAGAATAATAGTCAAGATGGAATTATTTGATTAAGATGCAAGAATGAATGAAGTGTTGTTTCCTAATTATGCTAAATTCTCTATGTGACAAGTAAATTGCCTTTCCACACGATTTGAAGCACATTAAATCAAGAATGATGTAGAAGTGTGAAATTTTGAATGTGTGATTAACGGAAAAGTGGACAAGATTGGAGTTGTATGAATACAAGACGAATATGAAGTAGGTGGGAACAATCGAAGGTGAAAATTTTCCCCAACATTGAGAATACATACAGGAATGAAATAGAATCTTAGAGTGGGATTGATGAATTAACGTTGACTTGAATTCAAGGACAAATTCTATTTAAGTGGGGGAGTTTGTAACATCCCAACCATAAGAGACAAAAAAAAAAAGAAAGAAAAGTCAATTGGTCAAAAAGAGAAAAAAGAGGAAAAGAAAAAAAGAGAAGAAAAAGAGGGCCCAGCTAAAGAAAAAAAAAAGAAAGGGAGAAAAGAAAGAAAGGCAGCAGGCGGCAGATGAGAGAAAATAAAGAGAGAAAAAGAAGAAAAAAAAAGAGAGGAGCGGACCAGATGAGAGAGAAGAAAGAGAGAAAAAGAAAAAAGAAAGGGAGAGGAACAGACTAGAGGAGAGAGAAGGAAGAGAAAAAAAAAGAAAGATAAGGAAGAAGAAAAAGGGAGAAGAGCAACATCGGGAGAGAAGAAGAAAGAAAAGAAGGAAGAAAATGAGAGAGCAACGTCAGGGAGAAAATAAGAAGAAAAAAAAAACGAGAAAAGAAGAAAGTATAGCTAAATCCACGCGTGAACCAATAACGAAGAAGTATCCCGTTATTGTGAGGTGAGTGGGTACTAAATTTCAAAAATATTATATTCCTATAATATTATATACATTATGTTTGATAGTTGATAAAATTGTGGATGGCATGAGCTGGTAGAAATTTAAGTTGATTGTGATTGTGACAAAATTTTTACATCTATTTTTCTTAATATTATACGCAGTACGTATATATATGTTTTTAAGTATGGGGAAACAAATCTTTGACTGATTTCAATTCAAAATTAACCTTGCAAGCTTTGTGTGATGCATTAGGCCAAGATTGACCATTATTGATTCTTGGAATACAAGTTTAAACTTTCTATTTTCACTAAACTTGCAGTTTTGATAAATATGCGATGCCATGAAATATGTTTGTGCATAAGTATACGGTTCATGAATATACTACATACTGTTTTATCATATTTTGTGAATACGTTGAGATTATATTGACTTTTCTCTTACTATAATTAAAACACTCGAGGGTAGTTCCAACGAGTTGAAAAAAATGGGACTTGAAGCCCCGATTCTATTGGTGATGTGAGTAGTTCCCACGAGAAGGTAAAGGGGGACTTGAAGCCCTGATTTCTATTGGTGACGTGAGTGGTTCCCACGAGTAGATAAAGGAGGACCTGGAGCCCCGATTTCTATTGGTGACGTGAGCAGTTCCCACGAGTAGGTAAAGGGGGACCTGAAGCCCCGATTGTATATAGTGACGTGGACAGTTCCCACGAGTAGGTGATAATATCTGAGAATAAGCCTAAGGGCTATATTAAATCTACCTAAGGACGATACTCACTCGTCTATTGTTTTAATATACATTGCATGTTATTGACATGTAAATTTTTATTAATGATTGATAAGTGAAATCTACATTTACTTGAATTTCACCATTTTAGAACTTGCAAGGCATAAAATATCTTTTCATCTGATGGAATATTTTTCTACGGGTACTCTCGGATTTATAACTAATCCCTTCTTATGTTGTTTCCCTTTCTCGCCTGCTCACTGGGTTGATGATTATCACTGAGTCTATGAGACTCACACCCTCTTATTTTCCTTTTTGTAGATAAGGATTAGTTTTAGCGAAAATCTTAAATAAGGCTTGTTCAGGCCTCAGCCATATTTTTCGGAAGTCTCGAACGCCGGCAACAGCCTAGAAGCGGTTGTTACAACATTTATAACCACAATGCAAATCTTTTGGGTTTCCTTTCTATCGATATGGGTTACTTAGGGAAGGAGTTCAAGATTTATGTTTGAATTACTCAAGGAAAGGGGGAACCTGTACGAGATTTTTCCTCAAAAGTTAAGCCACATCAACATTGTGCCATCTCAATATTATGCCATGTCATCTCTATTAGTGTCATGTCAATTTCGTTAAAATGTCACGTTATACCTAATGGTCAAATTTAACGGTGTTCGAGTTAGGGATTGAAATTAACAAATTGATAAAGTATAAGGACTTAATTCACACAAATTATTATATAGGGACTAAATTTATACTTTTTGTATAGTAAAAGGACTAATTGCATAATTTAATCTTATATTTTATTATTGAGTCTTATTTGAGTTTAATTGTTCCCATCATTTTCTCTTTTACTCTAAATAATCACCTGAGCTAATTATCAAATATTGTCCTGAAAATTAATAAGAAAATTTTTTTAACATGACTCTCAAAATTCCCAAAATTAATAGTTAATTCCAATATTGTTATGATATATAATTAGATTATCACCTACAATAAGTCAAACTACATCAAATTAAATTTCATTCAACTTGGTTTCTCACCTATAACGGTAACTTTCAAAGTCCATTCACAACCCAAAACATAAGTTTTAACAAACCATTTGATTAAAGAACTAAACCAAAGAACTTATAAAATCTCAAAGTTAAAAGCTTAAATCATTCATAATCGTAATATCTTCTTTCTTTTCCTTTTTTGAGAAAACTTATCTAAGATTGATTATTCAAGGAATCCAAAATCATATAGAATAACATCCTCTATGGAAACAATAATGGTCGAAACACAACAAGAGTAGCAAAAGCAGTGGTTGGGTTGTGGGTGTTGGAGAAAGTGGAAAGTTTAGTGGTTGGGAAGGAAGGGTTAGTAGTAGTGCTTGGGGTGGTGCTTAGGGTGGTGCTGCCGTTTGTGGCTACTATAGATGATGGGTAAACCCTATCTGTCATGGTGGGGAGAAAGAAAAGAATGGAGAGACTAGAAAGAAATAGGAAAAAAAATGATAAAAGAGAAAAAAATAAAAACCAGTATTAACTTAATAATTGGAAAATAGATGTGGCAATTTGTGAGAATTGGGACTTGAAATGGAGTAGAAAATAAGGACAGAGGATTTGTGGAAAGGTGGAATGGAAATTTCCTATCCCGTCTTTGTGCTATTTATTTATGCCCTGTAGTTTTTGTCACGTAGAAAAATACAAAAAAAACAAAAGAATCACATTTCATTGATATCTTTATGGTTTGCCTTTTCTCATTTTACTATGTATTTAACAAAAAAAAAATAAAAAAACACAAGTCAAATGCTTGGATTAAATATAAAAAAATGAACCATTGAATATTTTTGAAAAGATAAATAACAAAAAAATAACATCAATCGATTAAATGTCAAATTCTCTCTCTCACGAGACAACTTCCTCTCTCTTTCATCTTCAACCCAAGTTCCGGCCAATGGATAGTAATCGGATCCTCCTGAAAAGGCACCGGTGATGATGCCTCCACCGGTTTCCCCTAAGGCGATCAAAAAAATCCTTCTTGGCCACCATTACTGATGAAAAACCATTAATCATCCTTATTAATCGTGAGCCTGAATGTTATAAAAATAAACCAGTAGCGGTTTTCTTTTTTGGAGAAATCGAAGAGTTATCACAACCTTTCAAGTTTTCTATCATAGTTTATATTGCATGCTAAAAATAGAGGTTATTCAATTGGTTTTAACGGGCATTGGTCTTTTCTGGTGCCTATAACATTCGGTGGTTAGACTTCAAACATATACTCATTAACTTATTGAATGAGCATTATTTCAAGAGGATCTGGGGTTGCCAGGCATGGTTTATAGCCAATCAAAAGATGGGAGTTTTTAAATGAAGCCTTGATTTCAATCCAATAAAAAAACCATCTATTGTGCCTATGTGGATCTCTTTCAAAAACCTAAAACTACATCTGTTTGAGAAGTCGATGCTTTTATTGATTGCCAAATCAATTGAAAATTCTTTATATGTTAATGAATCTACAACCAATGGAACCAGACCGAGCATGGCGAGGGTTTATGTAGAGTATGATTGTTTTAATCTGCTTGTGCACTCCATTTGAATAGGGATCCGTTATAGACAATCGAGCCTTAATGCTGGTGGTTATACACATAAGGTTGAGTTCTCCATAATGCTAGAATACTGCACTCATTGCTCTTACGTTGGTCATGATATTTCAACTTGTTTGGTTCTCGGTAGAAAGCCTAATAAATCTAGAAAATCGAAAGTTTCAGGACCTTCCACTGTGCTGCAACAGAATTTGGAAAAAAATGTTCCAGGAAGTGATCCCATTCATGCAATAGGGAATCAAGAGTAGTTTATTGAAAATCCTGATGAGAAAAAAGGAAATTGTAACTCGACATGATGAGAAAAAAAAAGAAACACAGGTAATTATTGATCAAAAGATTGCCATGCAGTGGAAAAAAAATAAAAAAAGACGGTAAAAGTGGGGCAAAAAATTCTAAGGGTGTAGAAATTATTTATGATGATGCACCTAAAACTCCTTTGTTGAAAGCAACCAATAAATTCCATGGTATTGCCATTGACGAATGAGATGAGAAAATAAAGAATAAGTAGGTTAACATGCAGAAATCATTGAAAGCCAGGAAAGAAAAAATTTAGGATTTTTTTGATGCATCGAGTGATATGAGAATGCATGAAGATGCTGTCGATACCTTCTCTAATGTTGTTTATGATTTATCAGTTGAAGAAAAATTAAAGTGGTCAGAAAATAATGCACAAAACGTAACTGTGAGGGGAAAAAAAAATATGGAAAGGAAAATGTGTTGATTCCCAAAGTAACTATTGCTTCTTAGGAAGAAAATAATTTTGCCATGCCAATAAAAAATTTTTACGATTTAGAACCTAATTCACTAATGGTTCAACTTGTTTTGAATGTAGGTGTTTGTGTCACTACTACGCAAATTGCTGCAATTCCTAGCAAAATTGAAAATCATCCTTCAAGGTTTCG
Organism: Theobroma grandiflorum; assembly: GCA_036013995.1. Taxonomy (NCBI): domain Eukaryota; kingdom Viridiplantae; phylum Streptophyta; class Magnoliopsida; order Malvales; family Malvaceae; genus Theobroma; species Theobroma grandiflorum. The sequence continues at coordinate 17,922,909 of CP142126.1, forward strand.
TAATATAAAATCTAATGGTTGTTGACTTTATATGTTTTTTATGATAATAAAACATTCCCTTTTATTGATGTCTAATTACTTATTTATGTGCGCAAGACAAAGTTTTAAACCCTTAATATATTTGTTGTTTGGAAGCAAGTCAAGAAGCTTGCTTGATTACAAGATGAGTTAATCAGTTAAAGAAACAAAGAAAAAAAGACTTAGTGAAAATAAAATGTTGTTAACTGATTAACGTGGAACCTTAGCTAGTTAAGGTAAAGTTAGGCACTATACAAAAGCAAGATAGTAAAGCCTTAATCAGTTAGCACAAGGCTTAGCTGATTAATAAAGTGTCAGAAGTTGAAAACAAAGGCTTGCTAATTGGTTAAGGAATTGGAATAATTGGTTAGAGCACAGGACTTTAGTACCTTCAAATGCCAAAATCCAAATTTGAAATAAGGTTGACCATTGAAGAGAGCCAAAATAGAGAAATTAAAATTCAAAAAATTTTTAATTGGTTAAAGCTGATTTTAATCGGTTAAGGTTGATGGAAGTAAAACCTCAATCAGTTAAAGGGAAACTAACCAATTAAAAGAATATTGCTATTTGGAAAAGATTGGAAACAAAAAGCTTTTAATCAATTTGAGTTTCATCTAGTTGGCTAACATAGGGAACATAGTTGCTAGATAGTACAAGCTAGAGAAAGCTTAATTGATTAGAGCATGCCTATAATTAGTTAATGGAATTCTATCTGCATATTTGAATTTAATTGCTAAAGATAAAATAATGGCTAGTAATGGCTAAAAATTGTCTTTAACAGCCAAAATCAGTCTCCCAAGTATTTAAACCCTTTACATAATCAAAATTTAGAAAGAAGCTACCGAGAGTGATTTTGAACTTAGAAGACTAAGAACTTTCTCTTTACATTTGTATTTTACTCATATTCTTTGTAAAATGTTTGAGCTTGAAGTTGTATATCTTATATCAGCTAGGTGATCAATTATACTCCATGTTTTCTTCATTCTTGATTGATTAGAGTGTGCAAGGCACTCTAAGGGGTTTACTACGCTTAAGAAAGCTTAAGGATTGTTGTAAGGGTTTAGCGCTTGGGTTAAAGGCTCGGCTTGTAAAAGCTTGGTGGAAACTTTTACTTTTATCGGTTTTAGTGAAGTTTGGTTGAAAGTCCTTGATTAAGAAGATCATGGTAGTGGATGTAGGTTAGGTGGACCGAACCATTATAAATATTGTGTTTTGCCCACTTCTCTTAACCTTCTCTTTACTTGGTGTCTTTCAATCTTGATAAGTTTTAAACTTTCTATTCCAAAAGTGTTTAAGAGTCTTTCAGACTTAGGAGTTTCCTTTAAATTTTTTTTGTGCTATTCATCCCCCTCTAACACTCCATTTGGGACCAACAAGTAATATAATGCCTAACCCTTGATTTTAAGGCTTAACATCTTAAGAGAAAGATCTAATGGCTACTCAAAATTCTAATGATGCTGAGGTCAATCTACAAATGGGCCTTCTCTATTTGATGGAACCCATTATCAATTTTGGAGTAGTAGGATATCCATTTATATTAAGACTTGTGACTATAAGATGTGGGATGTCATTATCGATAGTCCTTTCATTCTTATGAATACCAATTCGATAAATGGTGAGAAAACTCTTAAAGATAGAAATAAATGGACAAAAGTTGAAATAAAGAGAGTACAAATAAACCCCAAGGCCACACACATTCTTATTTGTGCACTTGACTATAGAGAATAAAATAGAGTGTTCATTTACAAAAATGCCAAAGAAATTTAAGGAAAATTAGAAAAGTTATATGAAGAAACAAAGAAGGAAAAGGAATTAGAAGACAAGCCTTGTGAGAATCAATGCTCAACAAGTAATAAGGCAAGTGCAAATAAAGAATCGAGTGAAGATGAATCCTTAAATCAAACTAAATTATGCCTCATGGCTCTTGATGAGACAAAGTTAAGGTCTTCATATTGTGAACTTAATTTATATGATTTTGATGAATTGCATGATGCTTTTAAAGATTTAGTATTTGAGTTTAAGAAAATGAATTTGAAGCGCAAGAAAACCATTTCCTTACTTGATGTTGAAATGAATTTTTGGTGAAAACCAAAATTGATTTGGAAAAAGAAAAAGAAAATTTGAAAAAGGGTTTTGAAGCATACTGAAAGAAAATAGATATTTTGGAAAAAAGAAATTTTATGTGAAAAAGAAATTTAAAGATTTATTAAATGAGAAACAAAAAGTTTTCATGAATTCCTCATCTTCCAAAATGACCAAATGCAATCATCGCACGTTTTTTTGTTATTGTTCATACATTTGTCTAATTAGAGTAAGTGTGCCTTACAAATTTAGACAAGTGTAGGTTCTAAAAGAAACTTTGTGCAACGAGACTAACGTTGAAGGATCTAAAGCAATTTGGATATCAAAAATCAAATGAAAAATGTCTCTTGCAGGTGTGCTAGAGCAAAGAGGAACAATTCTTGAAAAATGAATGTTCTCTAGTCACACAGAAAGGAAATGGGTGATCTTTACAATCAAAAGACTTTTGTTTTCTTAAATGAGAATTTTGATTGCTTATTTATTGAATGTTTCATTGATTTTGCTTGGTTTCTAAAATTATTTTCTTTTCTTAATTGAAAACTTTGATTGCCTTTTCTTACTTGAATTTTAAGTGCATAATTCTTTGTCTACCTTTCTTTTAGCTTTATTGATAAATTTTGATTATGCAACATGATTTGATATGATACATGCTATAAATTGCATAATCTTGAAAAAAATATAAGCCTAAAGGTTAAGTATGCATTTACATTTGATCATTAATATATTCTCATCCTTTTGCCAAAAATTATTTATTCTTATGATTGAGAAAATTACTTGCTTTTTCTTTTATATGTTTGAGCTTTATTGATTTAGCTTAGGTGTGAAAAATTGACTTGATATAATTTCCTTATGTTTTTGAAATTGATTTCATATTATTGTTTTTGAGGAAAAATGATTTTTGAATATAATTTTGAACATAAAAGGTTTGATGTTGATGATATGATGGCATATGAACACACTTGATGATTTACATGCTTACCTATTCTAATAGCCTACACAAGGAGAATTGAATTTGAAAAGTTGATTTTTTTTATTTTCTTATGTTTATGATAATTTGACCAGTTGAACAATCTTGATTTGAAATTCAGAACTTGTTTGAGTAGTTAAAGTTGGCTATTAATGAGCTTGATAAGTTTTGACTACTTGAATTAGTATTTTTTGAGCAAAAATAATTGCAAATGTTTGCCATCTTTGAACTTATCATGATTTATGAATTAAACAAGGTTGTTTTATGATAAAAAAAAAATACTAATTGACTTGTTCTTATTGGATGTGCATTCTTGCTTGTAAATTTGAACGATCACAAGGGTATTTTTGGTAAATAATTGTTGGATATTTGAAAATAACCTTTAGCATGCATAAATGTGATTCATTATGCTTAGAACCCTTTTCATAAATTGTTTAAAAGCATAATTAAACAAAATTGAATTACTTTGAGCTCATGATTTTGCATAAAAGCATGTCCAACTCAAATCTTGTATGTTTTAAATGCAAAACTTTCGAAAAGAAAGGTCAAATCTTTATCAAATTATTTTCTTACAAAAGTTCTTGTTTCTTTCAATTAAAATTGATCGATTGACTTTGCTCAAATTCCATTTTGCTTGATATTTCTCTCATGACTTGAGAATTTGAGTGAAAGTATTGTCTCTTGAGGGTGTAATGATTTAAACAAGTATGTCTTATGTTGAAAAATGTTGAGAATATAATATTAATTACTTGTCATGCTTAACATTGCGTAACACACTTGTTGAACATTTCATACATGGTATTTTTGCATCATAATGAAAATTGAGCATGCTTGAGCATATTAGAGACATGATTCTTGAAATGAACATTTCAACTTTTTGGCACTTGTGAACAATGAGCAATAAAAGCAAAAATTGAGTTCACATTTCTTTCTTGAAGAATCTTTGATCATACATGTCTAAAATGGTGTTCTAAACATGGTTAAAGTGAAATTCTAAATTGTTCTCACACAAATTTGTGTTTTGAGGTGTTGTACCTTGGAAGATTGCATGTTCAACACTTTTTTCTAGCTTTTCAATGTGCAAAGATCAAGTATAGTCAACTCCTAAGCATAACTAGTAGACTATTGAAGAACAAAATGCAAATAATGTTGCTGGAATGATAAAAAGTTGACCACTAGGGATATGTAGTTGATTCTTATGTGCTTTGAAGCCAAAATGGATATGTTTTAAGTTCCAAAATGTCTTTGTACTTCATTTCTTATCCATTGTAATATTTTCTTCCATGAATTTCCTTTTCAAAGATGATTCTTGACTCTTAAAAACATGCATCTTGAGTATTCTCATGATCGTTTGGTGCAAGTACATGTTTTTGAAATTGCAATATTTGTTGAAATATGAGAAAACTTTCTTAATTGCTTAAATCCATCTATTCCCAAGTATGACACTCATATTGATTCCATAAATTCTCGTGTGTTTAGAATGTTAAAATTGAAAAATGGGAAATTATTCATGAATGCTTGAATTTATGTGCTTACATAAATAATACCATTTCTTGAGAATGAAATGTTCATGTGCTTATGTTGAAAAATCTTTTCAATGAATTCTAAGATCAATTCTCGAAATATGCTTTATAATTGTACTTAAATGATTGTTTTAAGATTGATTCTTTGATTATACTTATGAGATTGATCATGATGAAGTTGTTGAACTTCATGAAAATATATTTTGGTTCATCTATTATATTGGTCAAGATACATGCTTACATGATTTTTAATTTTGCTTGACCTTAAGGTTTGAAGTCTAAAACTTGACTTGAGTTATGGATTTGAATATGAATTTAATTGTCAAGTTTGTTCATGACATATATTTTGAGTTGACGAGAGAATGTCGATTTGCTAATGAATAGTTGTTTACCATGCAACCTAAGTGTATGAAGTAAATAAAAGTTGAGGCATCAATGCCAACATGAAAAGGTGGATTTAAAGTATCATCTTGATGCTTTAAAGTCAATCTTTTTAGTGAAGGTTTAGAAATATGTAACTCTCTTAGACTCTGAAATGTATTAAAAGAGTGTATTAATAACTTTTGAACCAGAAGGCACCCAGACAAAAGCTTTCGAAAAGAATCATTATCGATAAAGTCTACATCGCTAAAATGGAAACTCTTTAAACTTGAAAGGCAGACGTGAGTAGGAATGGTCATAACAATATTATAAATAAATAGTTACAATTTCACCAATGTATTACTTTTAAAAGGATTCGTAGGTAGAATATCACTAGAATTTGTAATCTGTATCCGCAGAGAAAGTTCTTGAATAATTCACCGTAATGCAAAACATATCCACCTTGAAAGTCGATAAGCATCCACATCTTCATAGAATCTCTGAAAATGGAGACGAAATCTCTCAATACACTCCACATTATGGAACAACAACACTTTATCCACAAAGTTTATGAATCGATATGAGGTGTGTTGTTCATCACCAAAATCAATAGTAGAAACTAAGGTAGAAAAAAACCTCCACCTACATGATAAAATGAAGGTGTGAACTGCATTTTTTATGGGAAGCAAAGACAGAATATCAAATAGAATTGAATATGGTAAAGCATTGAGTCTGTCAGTGTTGCTGTCAATGCTACTATTGCCTTTAAGACATTGAACGGTGGTTTTGGTGTTTATAGGGAGGGTGGCCATTTGGGGATTTTGATTGTTAGGTGTTTTGGATGAAATAAAATGGTAAAAATGAGCATAGACATTTGAAATAGCTTTTAATTGGATCAATTCGGGCCCTTATACAAGAATCAATCAACAATTAAAAATTTCTAAACCTAGGGTTTCATAGGGGATTTACTTCTATTTATAGTTGAAATATGTGTTTTAGATAGGAAAAATTGCATTTTGATTTATAAAAACGCACTAGAAACAAGTTTGAACAGGTGTGTATCAACTATTGATTTTTAGGCATATGTCATGTAACAATTTCATTATTATGCATGGCATGTAGCAACTTATAATTTATTGGGTTGGTGTGTAGCGAATAAGGGTTTATAGGCATGGCGTGTAATAACTTATTATTAGCATGATGTGTAACTTACAATATATATTGGCATGGCGTGTAACTGATAACATATATAGGCATGGCATGTAATTGACAAAATATATAGGCATGGCGTGTAACATAGTATTGGCATGGCATGTACCTTACAATATCTCTTGTCATTGCGTGTAACTAATATTATATATAGGCATGGCGTGTAATAACAGTTACTATTTACACATAGCTTGTAAGAACTCTATTTGTTGGCATGACATGTAACAACATTTGGCATTGTCGACATGGTGTGTAAGAAGTCAATTTGTAGCCATGGCATGCAAAAACAATGCATATGTGCACATGGCATGTAATAACAATGTAACTATATTTGATAATTAAGTAGCAAAAAATCACATCATTGTTCATTATTGCTTTTGATGATTCAAAACACAACGATAAACAAAACCATTGATTCATTTCCTAATTAAATAGAAGCTTAGATGTTCTAGGCCATGCATAAAAGTCCTAAGATGTTAATTAATAAATAATAAATGATTGATTTTGGGATCAAAGAAAGAAAAACAACAGATAATCAGGATAAGAGAATTGCATTCATTAAAAGGTATAAAAAAGATTAATATAATTATTTAAATATCTATATTAATTCATGGTAAGAATTCTATAATGAATTTCACTTGGCATATCTTTAATTCCCTTGGCACCATCAGTAGTTTCTTGGCAATCTCGGTATGTTCTCCAACATCTTGGGCAATGTGTATTTTAAGCTTCTCCAAAACTCTTATTTTTTTTAAGAAACACTCAGCCATTTCCACATTACCACCAAATGAATAGATTTCAATCACCTTCAAGGTGGAGAAGAGACTAGAAAGTACATTTTCAAATTGATGCGGGAATAGATCTCTAACAAATCCCTGAACCCAAAATAGAAAAGCATATCGTAAGAGCTTGCAACTCTACAAATGCATAGAGTAATTGTTAGATATACTTTAATTCATACAATATGAATGATGAGAGTCTCCAAGTTAATTGAACTTTCAAGCAACTTAGTCAATCCAAGTATTTACCTCACTATCTGCTTTCTAATTAATAAATGAACTAGGTTGCGAAAGACAGGCAAAAGCCTTTTGCACAAACATAGACATTAAAATTACAAAAATAATAATAAAATGCAGTGTTAGATTAAAAAGTGCAATAAAACTACAAATTAAATATATTACACTACTCAATAAGATAAATCCATTAGGCAAGAATTTACAAACATCCTTTTAGAGTCTCTTTTGATATTAGCAACGATGGGACATTTGTACCAACTGTATTTAAAAAATGTAGCATCAACAAGAAAGAGTAAGTGAATTTACCCAAAGTAAATAATCATTGTAAGAAAGTGATCGAACATTACTAATTCCATTCAACAAACTGCTTGTAGTATCAACGTCGACCGAATGACTTAAATAAGTATGTAGAGCACTTATTTCAATGTTGACGAGAGAATGTAGGTTTACTAGTGAATAGCTATTTACTATACAAAAAGAGTAATAGAAGTAAACGAGACTTGGGGCATTAATGGCAACATGAAAAGGTTGATCTGAGGCATCATGACGATCATGTAAAGTCAATCTCTTCAATGAAGGTTTAGAAATCTGTAACTCTATTAGATTGTTAAAATTATTATAAAAGTGTATTAACAACTCTTCAAGCACAAGGCACCCAAATAAAAGCCTTTGAAAAGAATTATTATCGACAAAGTCTACACTGCTGACATGGAGACTCTTCAAACTTGGGAGGCAGATATGAGTAGGAATGGTCATAACAATATTATAAACATGTAGTTCCAATTTTTTGAGTGTCTTATTTTTAAAGAGACTCGCAAATAGCATAACACTAGAATTTGTAATCTGTACATGTAGAGAAAGTTCTTGAACACTTCGTCGTAATGTAAAACATATCCACCCAAATAGTCGATAAAAATCCAAATCTTTAAGGAATCTCTAAAAATAGAGACGAAATCTCTCAATACATTCTACATTATGAAACAACAACACTCCATGCACAATATTTATGAATCGATATGAAGTGTGTGCTTCATCAGAAAAATCAAGAGTAGAAACTGAGGTAGAAAGAAACCTCTATCTACTTGATAAAGCGGAGGTGTAGATTGCATCCTTTGTGGGAAACAAGGACAAGATGTCAGATAGAAGTGAATCTAGTAAACCAACAAAGCTATCAATTCTACTATCAATGTTGTGTTGCCTTTTGGGACACTAAGCGATGGTTTTTGTGTGCTTGGGTGCAGTGACCATTTGGGGATATTCTTGTAACACTTTTGATTTTTTGTATGAACTATGTAAGGTGAACTAAGCCAATTGATGAGCTAAATTGAATTTTTAGTGTATATATTTAAAAGCTTAAGGGTATACCTATGTCCATAGAGCAATGAATATGATATATGAGCAAGTGAAGGCTCAAAATAATGTTATGCATATGTTTGGCACATGAATGGTATAGTGCATTGTTTGGCACCTTTATAAATATGATGCCTAATGCAACTTATGCTTAGTTTTGATTCGTATATTATGTGACATAGAGCATAATAAGAATTTGAATATGGGTGATGAGTACATGATTGGATATTGAACATTCTTGATGAGTTGAGATGAGAATGATAATTTTGGTACTTAGAGCTTGAATATGGAGAACTATATGGTTTGAAGTCTAAGTGAGATTTTGACTTTTGATGATATATTTGGATATTTATGTGAGGATTTCATGTTATATGAATGGTTTGAGGTTGTGGAAAAGATTGAGAATGGGTTTAGACTTTAAAAAGGAACAAAACTTACAAATCTAGACCTGAAAAGTTGAGTATGCTTGTCTATGACCAAATATAGGCTCTTTATAATCTATCTTAGGAAGGAAAAAATGGGAAAAATGCAAGCATACTAGTCCAAGATCGACTATAGGACTTCCATAGTCAATCCTATGAAGAAAAGTTGAATGGAATTGGACATTCTAGTCTAGGATTGACCATAGGTCCTCTATAGTTGATCTTGGGAAGGGAAATGAGGGAAATCTATCAGTCAATGTTCATTATAGACTTCCCATAGTCAACCCTAGGCTACCATATTAGCCAAGTTCTGGCTTAAAAGCCCCAAAATCGATTTTTTTTTTCATTTTTTTCATTTTATATTCACTCATTCATCGTTCTCTCAAATTTTACCCTTTTCAAACCCATTCAAATCCAACAATCAATCTTAGATTCTGACTGTTAGAGGTAAGTGACTTCACTTCCAAAAATTAGATTATGTGATTTTTACTTTCTCTCTTTAAAACTCAAAAACTCTAACTCCCAAATTAATTTTTGAAGTACTTGGAGTTATTTAGAGTAAATGTGGAGTTTAGGAAATGCTTGTAAAGGTAAAATTAAGCGTTATTACCAATTGATTTCCAATTTAATTGGTGAATAACTTAGATCTTGCTTTGGTTTAGCTTGGTAAAATTGGCCTCCTTGAGTTGATTAAGGATTTGAAGTAAACAATAGTACAATCCAACTTCCAAGGCATGGGTTTAGCTTATTGTAGAAAGATTTGAACTTGTGTTGGATTGCTAAAGATTTAATTATTTCTAGAAAAGCTAGCATTTTTCGAAAACTAAGATTTAGTTGGTTTTGTAATATTTTGATGTGCCTAAGGAAAGATTGAGTCATTTAGGCATGTTTATGAGCTAAAACATAATTGGAGGCTAGGGATTGAAGCTTGACTATGGAGCACCTCTAATTTGTCAAGGTGAATGAGGAAATTTGATGCAGAAGAGCATGATGACTAAGATGCATGCATGCTTCCATAATGGAATGTGTGATGTATGCTATGTATGAGCTATACTTATGTCTAGAGGTAGCAAATGCTTAAGATTAATGTGGTATGCCTAAAGATAGTATGCTTAATCTAATGATGTTAACATGAATATGAACCAAGATTATGAGAATTATGATATTATGGTAAATGTGTATATGATGAATATGTCTAGAAATGTTATGCCTAGACTAGAGAATGTTATGGGAAATGCATGAAATGCCTTGAAGGATATGCCTAGGCTGAATATAAAATGTGATATGATGATGATATAAGTAAGTTATGATGAAATGAATGTGATCATGTGTGACAAAGAGTATCAATGATATGATGCATGTACTATTTGTGGATGATTCCATATAATGTTATGATGTTGAATAAGCACATACTGTCTGTGGATGATTCTAGATGATGAATAAATGAAGTAAGGTTGAGTATGTCCATGTCCTTGTGACCATGTATGTTTCGTTAGCAGGGATGATGGTTTCATTTCGTTTGCGATTCCCACCTATTGTTCAATGATGATTTATGATACTTATAAGGATGACAATTTTGTCTTGATTGTGATTCCCATCGTAGTGCTATGTGCCATTTGTTGAGATTGTTTCAAGTAATGTTTATTGACTTCATCGTTTGCTTTGACAATGGGGTGTGACTTGACTCTGTCATTTACTGGGGCAATGGGGCGTGACATGATATTGTATGCTATCCATCGATTGGCCACCACATGTGACTACGTTATGTCTAAAAAGGACCACTCTATGATATGTTATGATATTGTAAATGTATAGAGGCAAGCCATGGGATATGAAATGTATACCATGATATGTTATATTATGAAATGATAATTAAATGCAAAGGCTTGAGGTAAGAGTCATATTGTATGATAATGTAAGGTGATGTAACAGAAGTTATGGAGTCTAAAAACTTATACTTAATTTTGATGCTTATGAGGTATATTTGTTAAATATGTGTGTAGACGGCCATATGGTGAGCTTGTTCATATGATTGATGAAAGCCAATAGATGGCTATAATGATAACAATAATGATAGATGAGACAGAGATAACCTACTTTATGTGTATGATAATGAGTATTTATGAGCACATCATAGTGCGACTAACAAACAATGATACTATGGTTACAACAAGTGATGTTCGACTATCCCTCATATGTATATGATGATGTTTACTATTGTATATGAATGTTTAAAAGATATGTGTAGCAACTATCCCTACACAATTACAATTAATTTATGCTTTTACTGATTGAGTACTAGTGTGACTCACCCCATTTGATTGTATTGTGCAGATAAATAGATACTAAGGATCGGGTGACTTAGTGTTGTCGACGTCTGACATGTAATTTTAACAAATGGTATGTTATCCACTAGCGATGTATCTCCACTAAGTCATAGATGAGTCTTATGTTATCACAATGTATAAAATGGTTATGTTTTTGAATGGATTATATGGGTACTACATCACTCGGTATGATGTCATATAATGAGATTTTTAATAACTTGACGAGTTAGCCAATGTAAGACTATGCATATATTATGTTTAAGAATTGAATGTTGTTATGAGTCGAGGAGCTAATGTTGAATATTAAATATTTCATATTAGCTAAATGATGTTGGCCATAAGGCCTTTTGATTATGAGATATATTAAATAGAACTTACTTATGAAGGCTTCATCGAGTCTTGCAGGCTCACCTATTAGGCTTATATGTGTTGATCATGTAGCCCCAAATTTGGGTTGTGATAATTCTACAGGGTTTAGGGTTTGTTTTTTATCACCCAAATTGTTGAATTATTTTTCAAGTTAATTCCACCCCTAAATGGAAGTCAAAAAATTGGCTCATGGTAGAAAATGTCAACTATTGTCTAAGCTCGAAGTTCGGATCCATGCAATGATCTTCATGCTTCTGCTTACTCACTTGCAGGGCTCACAAATCTGGGTGTAGCATGCTATGCTAATAGCATTCTACGATTTTCTTTGATTTTTAGCCGAAATAGGTGTTTTGGATATGGAAAATTGCATTTTGATTTATGAAAACACGTTAAAAACACTTTAATCGGTGCCTAATCCTCAACCTTAAAAAAATAAATAAATAAAGGGCGTTGAGAGAATTTGAAGTTTTGATTCACATGTTGTTTTGAAAATAACTCATTAAAGGGATTAAAAACCCCATGCCTAAAATTCCTTGTTTGCTACATGCCAATACTAAAAATTATTAGTTGCTACATGCCATGCCTAATTACTAAGTTGTTACATGCCATGCCTAATTACTAAGTTGTTACATGCCATGGCTGAAAAACATTGGTTGATACATGCCTTGCATAAGAATTCTTAGTTACTACACTATGCCTAATGACTACGTAGTTACATGATATCCATAAAACTCCTAAACGACTACATGCCATTTCTAATGTGAAAAACACTGTGCCTAAAATACCAAGCTGTTATTCGTCAAGCCAAAGAAAAGGCCTTCGATGCTACATGCCAAGCCTAAAAATTCTTAATTGTCACATGCCATGCTTGATGACTAAGTTGTTACATGCTATGCCTAAAATTCCTAAGATGCTACACACCATGCCTAAAATTGCTTAAATGCTACATTTTGATTATATTTATTTCTCATTTCAAACATGGGATCATGGAAGATATAAAGTTAACACATTGAATTAAAGTATGAAATTTAAGTATGTTACATTAAATAAAATGGCAAATGTAACTGCAAATTTAAGTTCATTATGACAAATCAATTAGTTCAATATCACAACCCTTGACAAAAATTTCTAAGGTGTACTTCTTCCTGCTTCATCTTGATTTTACCTAATTTTATGATATCTTCAATATAAGTAACTATAAACATACTGCAACTATTGCCATTGGTTTACCGATTTTGAGAAGATTTTGGGGGCAAAATATCCAATGGCATAAGTGTTTAATCTTGTTCCTTACGCCACGTAATTTTGAAGTAACCAAACTGGTGGTAGATGATGGGCATCATCGTGCTTAGGCATTGAATATGTCTCTGATGCAATCTGGACTTTTGGGTAATTGAAGTTGCTCTGGAGTCCACCACATTTACTTCCCATCAAACCAAGTGGATCTTTGCAACAACCTAGTGGTCACAAACATTACAAAGGGTTAGCATAATAACAACCTCTTTTCATTTTCTCCCATATGAAGGTCTGCCATTAATCGAGCAGAATTTTCTACTTCTTTGAGTCAAACGTGACCTTATTTTTAGTTCACAACATATGGACCATGTCCTGTCAATTGTATTCCCAATAGTTAAACATCATGAACTAAACAACACTAACACATTTTCATAATTGAAAATCATTATAATATACTTAAAAAGAATGCCATGTCAACAAAGCCTACACACGGATTGAACAACTTACTGTGGGGCCCTTAACTACGCTTACACAAGATGTAGAGGAGTCCTCCAATTCCATGAAAAATGTCAGCATTTGCACACCATTGATGCTGATGTTACAACTGCACATATAAAAAACTAACGTCAAAAGGTCATTGGATTTAATTATTTGGAAACGCACATGCTTGAAATGTAATGTTTTCAGTTTATCTCCCGTTTGTGTCTTTCTTGAAGTCTTTGTATGCTTTTTTCATGGAGTCTTTCTACTCTTGTGAGGGTAAGACTATGTCCACGTATGAGCTGGACTTGTATTTGCTGCCCATAATCACTTGTGCCATTTCAGTCGTATTTACATATAACGTCACATAATTCTTGACGTTAGTCAAATCTGTTGAACATGTCCATGACTCACTACTGTGAGTTGCCTCAATAATGTGGTATCAACTAATAGTGTGGTCTTAGGAAGATGTGTGCTCTAAGCAGAAAGGACGTACATGACCATCTACGATAGGTCGACACCAGTTGGCTCTTCACCACTTGTCTCCTCACCAACTACCTAAAGGTTCCCAACTCCTCCCATAGCTTGGTCATGTTAGCTTTAAAGTTATTATCATTTTGATTATGACAAAAAGATTAAATTTTCTTGAACATTATTTGAATGATCCTTAACAAGTTCTTGAAATGATTTAATTTCCATACATTTATTCTTACATAGTTACAAGCTTGACTCTTGAAGTTATTGAACTATATCTATAAGCTTGTATGACTTAGGTGTATGAGTGCTTATGATTCCCATTCATTAAAGTTTGATTTAAAGATTACAGGAAAATTTAGATGCACTCATTAAGAGAAAGTTTTGAATATCTTTTCTAATGATGACAAAAAAAGGAGAGAATGGAGATTAAGTTAAATAAAGTTTGATAGGTATTTATGTTTAATTTATGTGTGTGATGCTTAGTTATGGTTTTGTTGAATATTATATGCTAGTTATTACTGATATTCAATATATCTTACTTAGCTACTATGGATATTGTATATCTTGTTTAGCAACTATAGATATTATAAATATTTTTATTGCAAATCTTTAAAGAAAACTAGATGCATTAACTAAGGGGAAGCAATCCTCATTATGCAAAAAGGTTTGAACCATTTATATTGAACATGGACATTGCACTATTAATCTAAGAGTGTTTTGTCATCATTAAAAATAAGAGAGAGAGAATATTGACTCCATGTATTTTTTATGATAACAAAACATTCTCATTCATTGATGTCTAATTATATTATTTAAGTGTGTAAGAGAAAACTTAAATTTATTAATATCTTTAGTATTTGAAAGCAAGTCAAGATGCTTGTTGAGTTGCAGGATGAGTTAATTAGTTAAACAAGCAAAGAAGAAAAAGGTTTAATGAAGACATATTAGTCTTAACTGATTAACATAGATCATTAATTATTAAAGCAATTCTGAGCGCTACAATAGGGATAGACAGAAAGGTTTTAAGTGGTTAACACAAGGTATAAGCTAGATGCAAAAGAAACCTTTTAATCAGTTAAAGGAAAGGCGTTAACTGGTTAAAAGTCAAGGTTAAAGTGTCAAAAAGTGTCAATTCAAATACAAAATATTGATGACAGTTAAAGGCACCAAACGAAGAGATTTAAAATTGAATAATTTTTAACTGGTTGGAACCCATTTTAATTAGTTAAAGATGAATGGATAAAAGCTTAAATAAGTTAAAGGGAGTATTAATCTGTTGAAAGAAGGGTGACCAAAAACAATGCTTAAAGGTGCTTGAAAACAAAAAGTTATTAATCAGTTAAAACTATTGTTAATTGGCTAACATAGAGAAGCAGTGTGCAAGTTAGAGAAGACTTAATCGGTGAAAGCTTGCCCTAAACTGATTAATGAAGTATTGTCTGTACATTTAAATTTAAGCACAAAAAGATAAAATAGTAGCTAGAATCAGCTAATTTCTGTCTTCAACCGCTAGAAGTGATTTTGCAAATATTTAAAGCCTCTTAAGCAGTCAAATATCATATAAAGAAGCCATCTAAAGTGATTTTGAGCTTAAAAGACTAAAAACCTTCTTTTTACACTAGTATTTCACTCCCATCTTTTGAAAAAGTGTTTGAGCTTAACTTTATATGTAAAGCCCGATCTTATAAAATACTTGTCATGACATAAATGTACTGGATAGCATGTTTGCATACTAGAAGAGCCTCGAAAAATCGACAAAAGTCGATATTGTACCTAGAGGTACAACAAAGTTGATATAAGCCTCGAACTAGGTCAAATAGGGATTTTAAGGTGAAATTCAAAAAATTTTACAGTCCAGGAATAACTTAAAATGGTGATTTGGAGTTCGAGTATCAATTTGGAGTCGAACCGAAATTTTAACTATCTAAATGTAAAATGGTAATTTTACCATCTGAGGCTAAAATTAGAATATTGGAAGAAGTTTTTGATCAATATTGATCACATTTGACTCATTGGAGTATAATAATTTGAGGTTGAGAAGTGAAAAAGTTATAATTTCGATATTTTTGGAGCATAAGGGCAAAATGATAATTTTACCACCCTAGGGGCAAAACGGTAATTTTCCCCCACTAAGACACTTGTCCAGCACATGGTCTTCCCTTATCCTCATTTTGACCTTTGACTAATCATGTGGTGGAGAATGGAAGCATAATTATTAAAGTATAAAAAGAAAAATGGACTAATAAGCATGTGACACGTGTCAAGCAAGAATATTTTATTATTTTCTATAAAAATCAACCCATATTTATCCCATTCTTCTTCTCCATATTCAATCAAGACAAAGGAAAGAAAGGAAAAACTAGAACAAACCCTAGTTAAGAGAATTTCAAGAAAAATTGTGGAAATTTAAAGGAATCAAGCAAGATAAGGTATGATTTTTCAATTTTTGCTTGAGATCTAGCATACCCATGCTTTATTTTCTTATTTTCATGGCTGAAAATTGAGTTGGCATGATGAAACCCATGAAGGCCGAATTCTAGAGAGAGAAAGTTTGGTGATGGTTTGGTTGGATTTTAAGTTATATGGATGTTTTCAATGATTTATGGTGTTTAGTGTAAAAATCAAGCTTGAAAATCACCCATTCCTTATGTGTTCTTCATTGGCTGAATTTTCTAGGGAGGATATTGTGGCTGAAATTGATGATATTTCATGATATTTTGGTGATATTTGATGTTTGGTGAGGCTAGAAATTAAATGAGAAATTTTGGTGTGAAAATTTGAATTTTTGCTCAACGTATAGACATGTGTGATTATTGACCTGGGATTGATAAATTAAATCCTATTCACAGTCATTGAGGTAATTTAGGTATAATTGGAGTGTAAAAAGTGAAAAGAATTGATTTGGAGTTAAATTGAAGATTTTAGCCGATTAGATCGAGTATAGTGTGACTTAGGTTGAATATCATATTTAAGTGATTAATCGGACATTTTGCATCCCATCGCATGCATTCATTTAGATTTAGAGAGCCTGAAATAGTTTATGACAAATTGATACAAATTATTGAATTTTGTGTCGTGTATGATGTATAGGTGGTGAGCTATTTGATAAGGATAAAGAGATTACACCGAAGACCGGGACTAGGAGTATTTCTACTCCTGATGCAGTGAGTAAACTTATTATCATCTTAATTATCTAGAGTAGTTTTATTCGATTATGTGATTTTATTGAAAAATGGGTTTTAAATGGTAAATTATTATGTTTTAGGAGCAATTGTGATTTTATAAAATGTTTTTACAAATCTTATGGAAAATTGAATCATGGTTTCAAAAATAAAGTAATTGGAGACTGACTGCTTGTGTTGTAAATTAATTGTTTAAATTAAATGGCTTATGACAATGTGGGTATGACTGGCGGGTTTTATAATTGTGTTGAAAATATGAAATGTTTGGTTTGCCTTGATAGGCTACACAGTAAAATAAATGTTATGTCGTGCTATTGAATTTTATCGATATGGTGATTATATGTATAATGCGGCCACTGCAGTGTGTGGGTTCCGTGAACAAGCTTTTAGAGGGGTATGGTTCCCAAGAAAATATATATTTTTATCTCAGTCGAAGAGGCGCGTAGGGTAACTCAAGAGGTATGATTAGAGTTCACTTTGCGCCGAACCACCACGGGGCGGTGAACTCCGCTAACGCCAAGGAACGACTGTATCTTCTATTGTGAAAATATGTTTCACGTGCGCATGAGATTTTAACAGCTTTGGCGGACTCGCTTGGATGCTTTGATGACGATCAAGTATCCCCGAGTATGAGTTTTGGCATGAGCCAAGTTTTATAAGATTCATAAGCCATGTTGATGAATTGAATGAAATACAATTATTTTACATGGATTGGGACGAACTCTCACGTGACGAAAACCATCTTGGGATGGGGTATTTTATTTTTCTCCATTTACTCGGCTTTAGATACTTTAGATGGTTCCTGTTTACTCACTGGGATTTAATAATCTCACCACCCTCATTTCCATCCATTTCAGGCTCAGGATATTCCTAGCTAGTAGATTTTGACAAGGACAACTATTAGACTTCAATCGGCAAAAGCTGTAGATTCTCGGCTTTCGATATTTTTGGTTAGTCGTGGGCCCACATGTCACTGTAATTTAAACTTTATACTTTGGTCGCCTGCATTATAGTATGTAAGAATATATTTAGCTTTTACGCTGCGAAAATTATTTACCTATAGTTTTACAAAAATTGTTTTATAAGAAAATAGATTATTTTATTAAATATTTTTATTATACTCAAATAATTACAATTTTACTTCAAACGAACATTTTAGACTTCTAAATTTATTTTTAATCATGAAATATGTGTTTTCTATTCACTTACTGCATTTTTAGCCGGTTTCGAGATTTTCGATGAAAAATAACGAAAATGCCCCTGTGAGCTAGAAAATAATATTTTATTGTTTTTGATTTGAAAACGACTTATAATTTCTTGAAATGTGAGATTTAATAATTGTTGTTCACCGGGGAAATGCGAAAGCTGATGCTAAGCCTTACGGGATTCCAATCGACATTCCGGGTAAGAGTGCCTATCGGAACGTTGCGGCAGTTGTCATGGACCAGATGAGAGTTTCGGGTCGTGACATTATACCTCTTAGATCAACTAGGTGATCGATTGTACTTTATCTTTTTTCAATTTCTTGTTTACTTAAAGTGTGAGAGACACTCTAAGAGGTAGATCAAGCTTGGGTCAACTTGGTTATTTTTATAGGTTCTAAATTAACCTTAAAAAAAGTTAGTTTTGAGTTTTGGTTGATCCCAGGAAAAATCATTATTGAAGGTTGTGGTTGAGCTTGTGAAAAGCTATTATAAAAGCTTGGTGGAAGCTTGGGAATTTCACTGATTTTAGTGAATTGGTTTAAAAATCATTGATTGGGAGATCAAAGTAATGCATGTAGGTAAAAGGGATTGAACCATTATAAATCATTGTGATTTGTTTACTTTTTTTTATTTTTCTTTTATTCTTAACTCTTAAATCATTTCTCCAACAAGCTTTAAACTTCCATTATCAAATCCCCTAATTAACTCTTAACTTGAAAAGAATTTTCATGTCATTCTGAAAGTACTATTTATCCCCCCTCCAGCACTCTCTTTAGGACCAATAGGTTGACACCCTAATCGGCATGACTATCAAAATCTTCATGATCATCAACTCGTCATGGTCAGTACCCTTATCGGCAAGATGATCATTGCCACCACTGTGTTCCCTGTTAACATTGACGTCATCCTCGTGATCGTCATTGTTGTGCGCACCATCATGTTGACTGATAGACCCGCCTTACACGATGAGAGAAATTAGAATAGATAATAACCTAGAAAATACGTTGTTACACATACAAAAAATGTAAATACATCTTAAATTCAACGTGAGAAAAATGACAAAAGCTAGAATATCATACTTGTACATTGATGCTGCCAAGAAGCCGACGTACAATCCGATCCTCCAATGACTATAATTCCTTCTTCCACTCCCGCCTCAGCTTGTGCACAACTCGTTTCAAGTGACACATTGTCATTGTTTGACCTCCCTATGCTCAATTGCAATAAAAACGAATAAGATGTTAGTTGACAGTACAACAAGGTATACAAAAAATTATCTTTATTGACTATTGGTATGCAGTGTGCGCTTAAGGAGGTGGTAGCGAGTATGCATTTAAGGCTGTGCTATATGAATTCAAAAAGGTGGCATTGTATAGGTTTGATCATCAGGCTAGGAAGAAAGAGCTAGAATGACATCAACCTCATCATCCTCATCGTCCATCCAATTAGGGCATGATCGGTCGTCGTGTCCACACGCACTAGTATGCATCCGTATAATGCCACTAGCTTTTTTCTCCTTCAGCATTCTCCTTTTTAGTCTTTGATCGAGACCGCATGCTTCTCGATCGTTCAAATGCCTTATTGGAATGTACTATTGCCTATCAGATAAAGGGACTTTTATCTCAAATCAATATGGCTTTATGGCCTCCTTCGGTGTGGGCTCCAAGGTTTGGTGTGCTCATAACTACATAATACATACATTGTAATTAGTTTGAAAGATAGTTGACATATGACAACAAAAAAATAATAGCGTTTCGCTCACCTGTTAAGTGGCTTCTAACTTTTCCACCACTGGGTAGAACAACTTTGGCTTTTGCTTGCATTGCATCTGCACAGTCGTGGATAAACATTGCCCTTACTAATGCAACAGGCAATTAAATTTTGGAAAGCAAAAATGGCCTCCATCACTCAGAACTGCAATTCGATTGTAAACATTATAATCACTTAAATGATACATGACATGCCTTAATAACATGTTATGTGAAAAGAAAAATGAAAAATGTTAGGTCACACTACTTGTATCCCTCAAGCAAATCCATATAGGTTGTAGTGGAAAAGTTTAGGTTTCTTCGACATTGCAAGAGGAACTTTGAACCCCTTCAATAGATAGTCCACAATCAGCCTCTATACATAGTGACTTTATAGGAAGGTATTCCACGTTTCAATGTGTTGTCGATTTTGCACATGCAAGTATACATATCGAACAAGTAATATAGACAATAACTTCAGAATTGTATCCCATAGGGATTTGCTCCTAATTATTCACTAAGTACTAAAATTTTGAAAAAATTAATCTTATTCAAGTAACTTGATATTTTAGAAAATTAATTAAAACTAAATGAAAGCAACCACTAAATTAATTCATAGAAATTAAAAATTCACTTAAGAAAGGTAATATATTAAAATCTAGGATTATGGGTTCATTCAAAACTTCATCTAATACCAACTTGTCTTGTTATTTATCTTTTTTGGGTGGTTTTACTAACCTAGAATCTAAAGCTATGGACAAGTCTCTGTCGAGTTGCTTGTACAAATATTTAACTTAATCAGTTCCCTATATGTCTATAGCAATCAATTAAATTAAGTTCATTAAGTAAGTGTCACAATGTGGCTATGTATGGAAATTGGCGTATGTCTATCCGAATCACAAATCAGATCACCTAAGTGACGTGAACATACACTATTCAAACCTTTGTCCAATCTAAAATCTCACTATCGAATCTCAATTAGATTCATAAATCAGTTAATTATTGGTCAAGCAATTCAAAGCATTAAGAACAGATTTGAATAAGCAAAATTACACCCATTCATGATAAATAAAAGAGAAACTAATATTCAAACTACATGTTGAAACCCACCACAATCTTAAAAAGATAATTTAGCTCATAATAACTAATAAAAACAACATCCAAAGAAATTTAGCTATCAATCCAAGTCAACGAAAATAAAAGAAACACAACAGTAATAAAAGAAACTAAGTGTTGAAGCTTTGCAATCTCAATTCTTTCTCAATTTATCTTGTTTTCTTACTTTGTTCTTAGCTCCAAATCTCTAGAATAGTTGGTAGCTGCCTCCGCTTAAAACCTTTGAAAAAGGTCTCTTAAATAGGCTCCAAGTAACCTAATTTCCAAAATCTCATTAACTTTTTATTTTTGAAAAATTGCCCAATGCTATGGCGCTATTTTTCTAGTGTTGCAGCATTGAGCTCTTAGGAAAATTGTATGGTGAGCTTCCTTCCACCAAAGCTGCAACCTTGTTCTCCTAGTGTTGCAGTAGTCTATCAACTTCAATTGTGATTTTCACCCTAATCTGGTCCAAACTAGGCAAAGTGATAAACATAAAAGTTTTTTCCCTATCTCTTAGCTTTCCAATGGATAAAAAATCATGTCATTTGAACTTCGAAATTGAAAAATAAGCTCAAAATACGGCATCATATTCAGTCCATGCATACTACTACAATACACCAAATTAGACAAATGTTTGACCATGATCCAATCTGAACAGAGAAAAGTGGTGAACATAGAAGTTGTAGCCTTTCCTTTTAGAAGTCTAGCAGTCTAAGAATCACTTCATTTGGAGTTCTTTAGAAAGAGATATGGTCAAAACATCACAACATATATGAATAAAGTGATCACTATACATGCATGAATTTTCATCAAATTTCCTACAAAAGTAATAAGAGAAATTAGCAATACTACTCTTAAAGTAATTTAAAACAAAATAACATAAAATTTAACTAAAATAACTTAAATTAACTACTTAACATGTAATCAAACTTAAACTAGAAAAAAACCTAAAATGCTACAATTCAAACCTAAAATCTAAAAGATCTAACTACTTAAACCCCCAAAATGTGTCAAAAGAACTTTATATAATAGAGTTATCACAATGTCCTCAACCAACACCAACAGCCCCAGTGTCACCCATCTTTTGTATTCTTGTTCAAATAAAATATTATTTGTGAGCAAGAAAAGAGCCACCTTTGTGGTGTCTCTTGCTTGTTAAAAGTTGCTATCTCAAAACCTATTAACCATTTACTGCAGCTTTAAATTATCCTCCCCTTTTTGGTATCTGTCATGAATTCCTTTAGGGACAACCTCATAGGGACGTGAGAAAACATCAGTCATAAGGCCGAACTTCAATCCTGTCACAAGGTAGAACTCATGCTTGGAAAAACACACCTTGGATTTGCCTATGAAAAGCCATAACTCATGCTCCATTGTGCCAAGTTTAGTGATTCTATCCATCATGATGTTTTGTATGAGATCGATGTAGAAGAAACCCTATGGATATATGTTCAGTAGCATATCGAAGCATGTATCTTTCACTACATTGTACTCCGTTGCCTAGTGGAGTGTGTCGATTTTGTACTACAAGTGCGACCACTATAAGTAGGTGTTAATGGCAACGTTGAAGGCCCATTTGTCCCTCAGAACAACAAGTGACTTTTCAAGGTTCTTGTACTCCATCTGCAACAAAAAACATTTATGCACATGTAAGCTACATGCCATGAACAATAAACCCATAGAAGTAACACGCCATTTACAAAAAGATATGTTTTTACATGCTATGTAGAACAAGTTAAATGTTATTACATGCCATGCCTAATAATTAAGTTATCACATGCCAAGCCAAAAAAATCCTTGGTTGCTACAAGCCATGCTTAAAAATTATTAGTTGTTACATGCCATGTCTAATAACTAAGTTGTTACATGCCATAACTAAAACCTTAAGTTGCTACATGCCAAGCAATTTAAACAAACAACGAGACATAAAAAAAAATCAAACAACAACCCCCTATTTAGCCAAGCAATCAAAAATATTATTTCCAGACCCATGATGAAACGGGAACATCAACAACAACCTATTAAAAAACACAAAAAAAAATTCACCATTGATTGACTTACTTTTTTACATAGGTACAAACTTGTTGCTCCAAACTTGTTTGAACACTTTGCTAGCTTTGGGAATCAGGAATAAATCAAATGATCTTTGCATATACTCTTAGTGTACCTAACATTTGGGAATGAGGAATGAATCAAATAACGAATAAAATCGATACCTCTTAGTCAAGTAATAAAATATGATGTTTCCAAACCCATGATGAAGAAGCAAAATCAACAACCTACTAAAAAACATAAAAAAAAATCCACCATTGATTGACTTACCACTTTATGTAGGTACGAACTTGCTATTGTAATTGATTACTTTACTCTGAACTTGTTTGAACACTTTTGCTAGCTTTTGGAATGAGGAATGAATCAAACGATCTTTGCTTTCTACTCTCAATTTACCTGGCATTTATGAATAAGGAATGAATCAAATGACAAATAAAATCAATACAATTTAAAATACCTAGCATTGATATATTTGGCATGGAATATGAAATAATTTCATTAAGGGCATTTTTGTCTCAAAATACTTGGTGTGTCACATTTTCTTAAAATGGCATATAACAATATTTTTTTCAACATGACATATAACAACAGTTTATTCAAAATGGCATGCAGCAAATTTTTTTGAACATGGCATGTAACAACATTTTTCCAATGTGGTACGCAACAACCTTTTTTAACATGAACTATAACAATATTTTTTTTTTCAAAATGGCGTGTAATAACATTTTTTGAACATAACGTGTAATAACTTTTTTTCAACATGGCGTGTAACAATATTTTTTCTAAAATGACATGTAATAATATTTTTTTAACATGGTGTGTAACAACAATATTGTTTCAACATGGCGTGAAACAAATTGTTTTCAAAATGGTATGTAGCAAAATATAAGTAGTATTAATTAATAGGATGTAGCTAACATAAGGATTTATAAATATTTACGGTCAAACCAAGCTTTAAAATGCAAAAGATAAAGGATATCAGACCATTTCAACTTGGCATATCTTTTATTCCGTTAGCACCATCAGCAATTTATTGTGAATCTCATATTTCTCTCCCACATTCCGGATTATTTGTATTCTAAGCTTTTTCAAAACTTTTGCATTCTTTAGGCCATACTTAACCGTTTTCATTTGACCACCAAATGAATAGATTTCAATCACCATAAGGTGAGACAAGAGACAAGAAAGTACCTTTTCAGGTTGATGTCAGAATAGATCTCCAAAATATTCTTGAACCCAAAAAGACAAAAGAAACCATAAGAGCTTGGAACTTTACAAATGTCTAGAATAACTGTTTGATATATTTAATTCATACATTATGAATGATAAGAGTCTCCAAGTTAATTGAACATTCAAGCAACTCAATCAGTCCAATGTTATGCCACTAATTCTTTCTTTTAATATCTATATAGATTAGGTTGTGAAACACATGCACATACTTCTTGCATAAACCTAAAGCTTAAAAATACGATAATAATAATAAAAAGGCAATGTTAGATTATAAATTGCAACAAAACTGCAAATTCAAGATATTACATTACTTAAAAAAATAAATCCATCAAGTAAAAATTTACAAGGATCCTTTTCAAGTCTATTTTGAAACAATCAATTATGGGATATTTGTATCAACTATATTTCAAAATGTAGCATCAATAAGAAAAAGTCAGTGAACTTACCCGCAGTAAACTATCATTAAAATGAAGTGATCAAACATTACTAATTCCATTAAATAAATTACTTGCAACATCAATGTTGACCACATTTGGAAATCCATACCCTAGATCACTCATATTAGCTTTGACAATAAAATGTAGGTTTACTAATGAATAGTTGTTTAATAGAATACTAGCATATTTGAAGTAGACAAGATTTGGGGTAGCAATGGCAGCATGAAAAGGTTGATATGAGATATCACCACGATGATGTAAATTCAATCTCTTCAGAGAAGGTTTACAAATATTTAACTATATTAGACTTTTATATTGACCATAAGAGAGTATCAATAACTCTTTAAGCACAAGGCAACTAGACAAAAGTCATTCAAACTGAATCATCATCGACAAAGTCTACGTCGCTAAGATGGAAAGTCTTCAAACTTGAATTCAAACATAAGTAAGAATGATCATAACAATAGTAGTATAAATATGTAGTTCAAATTTCATAAGTGTCTTATTTATAAAAAAACTTGGAGGTAGCACACCACTAAAATCATCTCTAAAAGACATTAGTAAATAAAGTTCTTGAACATTTTGTCGTAAGAAAAAATATATCCACCCAAAAAGTTTATAAGCATCAAGATCTTCATATTGTCTACGAAATTGATATGAAATCTCTTAATACATTCCACATTATGGAAAACCACTCTATCCACAAATCTTATAAACCCATTTGGAAGGTGTGCTTCATTAGAAAAATCAAGAATAGAAACTGAGGAAGAAAGAAACCTCCACCTACTTGATAAACAGAGGTGCAGACTGTATCTTTTGTGAAAAGTATGGACAAGATGTCAAATAGATTTGAATTCAGCAAACCATTGAGTTTGTCAATATTGTTGTTGCCTTCAGGATGTCAAGCGGTGGTTTGGGTGTGCTTAAGGCTGGTGGCCATTTAGGGACTTCAATATTTAGGTATTTTAAATGAAACTCAAATGATAGAAATGATCACAGAGGTTTGAAATAGCTTTTAATCAAATCAATTCAAGCCCTCAACCCAAATAAACCCAAGAATTTGAAATTTCTAAACCTAAGGTTTCATAAAAGATTTTCTTCGATTTTTAAACGAAACAGGTGTTATGGATAGGGAAAATTGCATTTTGATTTATGTTGGATGACTTTTACACTTGCATGCCTACATTCATCATAGTTTGGTTTATTTTTTGTTTTCAATATAGCTGTATGATTGATCACTTGTTAATATAGTTATTTTTGAAATGGGCTTATGAGATTAATCATTTCTCACAATTTCCTATTAATGTAGTTGTATGTGGAAAAAAAATGTTATTGCTACACACCACGCCTACATTACTAAATGTTGCTATTACACACCATGCCAACAAATATAGTTTTTACACGCTATACTAAGTTATTGGCACTATTGTTACATACCGTGTGTAAATATACATTGTTAACACTCCATGCCTACAAATTGAGTTGTTACGTGCTACGGCTACATTACCAAATGTTGTTACATACCATACCAACAAATAAAGTTATTACACTTTATGCGTAACAACTGACAAATACGTCTGCATGTACATAAGGTTGATTGAAAGCATCATAGCAACCAACATTTGCATTCATTCTCATATAAATAGCTATGTAATTTAGCATGTAAGTAAAGTCATTTGTAAGTCATTTCAAAAGTACAACAAAATTATATGAATTCTAGAACACTCATATTTTAGTGAATTATAGTTCTCTCGTATCATTTTTGACATAAACCTTAAACCATGTTCTCACTTAGCCAATTCTATTAAGATAAAACTAGCAATAAGAGACATGAAGATAAATCATTGGACATGTGTCCATTTTTGCTACGTTGCATTGGTTACTATGTTAATGGCGATGTTGAAGTCTGACTTATCTCTCGGAACAACAAGTGAAGCTTCAAGGTTCTCATACTATCTGAAATCCATTTGCAATAGAAAATAGTAATGCATATGTAAGCTACACACAATGAACAGTTAACCAAGAAAAGCTACATGTCATTTACAAAAAAAATAAATGTTGTTACATGCCAAGTCCATAAATTCTAGTTGCTACACACAATGACTAATGACTAAGTTGTTACACGCCATGCTTATAATTTTTAAAATGATACATGAAAAGCTTAAAATTCATTGATTGCTACACGCATTATTCATGAACTTAGGGAAATCCCCTGAGTTGTTACATGCACTATACCCATTATCTCTCAATATGTTACACGCCATGTTAACAACATTTGACCCCAATAGGCATAACGTGTAACATTTATGGGGATTCCAACAACTTCAAACAACACAATTCAACAACAGAATCAACAAATATGGCTACCATTACCAAAAAAAAAAAAACACTCCAAAAACACATAATCTTATGAACACGTTTGAATTAAAAGCAAGCATTGTAACTCCATTGACACAAAAATAGCATTCAAAAATCAAAACTCACTAAAAAATACAACAACAAATTCAAAATTCATTTACTAATTACCTCTTTACGCAGTTACAAACTTATTTGCTGTGAGTAATTACTTTGCTTAGAATTTGTTTGAACACTTTGCTAGCTTTGAGAATGAGGAATAAACCAAATGATCGTTTAATATACTTGGTGTTTAGGGTTTAGAAAATAAAAGGGGGGAGGAAAAATCTTCTTGTGTAATATGATGAGGTTCTTTTCAAAATGTCATGTAGCAAATTGTGGGAAGATTATTTTCAAAAGCAGGCACATGAATGAGGAGTGATTTTGTCTCAAAATCTTTTCTCTTGACTAAAAACACTTAAAATTATAGGGATGGTTATTTTAAAAAATTTATTCTCTCTTTCCCACTTTCTCCCTAGGATCTCCATAAGTTTGGCCAAGTTTACCTGCTTTTCCCAAATAATTTTAAGCGGCCATATATTGAAAAAGAAAGAAAGGCATAAAGGTTGAGGCATGCGCGTAGAATTTGCTACAAAGAATCTTCGGATGTCAAAAGAGTTGAACACACACATGGATATACTTTTCCCCATCACCCCACATAAGGGCAAATGAAACTGCAGCACTGCCCCATGAGTTCGTAATCAACAACGCCTACAAGTTGTTACCTAAAGGTTATTCAGGTTAATCTTGTTTCAGATGTCAAAAGAATTTTAATTCTCGTACTGTACCTATTTATGCTGGTGTATGACAACAGCATAAAAATTCAGAATCTGCAACAAGGATGAATCACCATGTTGTGGAAATCAATCAACATAGACCTTTTAATCCTAAAATTTCCTGCTCACGGTAGTATTCTAATACAGTTGTCATACTCAAGGTCCATCCCGTATACAGTTTCTGAGTCCAATAGCAGATCATCAGAACTCTGATATGTGAGAGGAGATTCACTCATTGGTGGTCCAAGAGAAGCGCAGCACCCTGGGCAGACAAACAATGGCGGCACAGCCTCGGAATCCTCTATACCGCAGCAGCGAGTGTGCTGCCACACCTCACAAATGTCACATGATACCATCCTCTCCCCGTCATCATCCTGAGCCCCGCATTCACATCTCACTATCCAATTATCGGCACCACCTTCATGCCTAAGATTACTGTGTAAATCTATTCCACTCCCGCCGACCAGAATTTCTGCACCTGACTCAAGTGCTCCAAACAGCACATCTCTATCGTCCATTTCGCCCAGGTCCTCAATATCTGTCACCACAAGTTTATCCATAATACAATAAGTATCCCTCAGTGCCTTCTCAACTGCTTGTTTTAGGTCTAAGAAAGTGGCATGGAGTGGAACCGTGACAAGTTCACCAGCTGGTGATTTCTCAGTCAATATATTCTCTGCACCAAACAAATTGGGCATGACTTGGCAAAAGAATCTCAACAACTGGTCATCTTCATCCCTAAATGGCCGTTCCTTCACAAAATGTTTGCTATCTAGAATTGCCTGAGTTGCGAGTTCCAGAAATTCTGATTCTGGATAGTCCAACAGTACATTATTATACAAATACACCACATCATCATAAACATCAGTTCCCGGGACTAGAGCAGGCAACGCATCTGGTAGAGGTTTTTGATGTATTTCCAGTTCTGCTTCTGGTGCCTTAAGCCCATTGTCTATATTGTCAATCGTGTATTCTAATATCCGAGATGTGTTAATTGCACGGCGGACAATGTGACATCCAACGATTACATTGTTCATTGATTTCAAAACATAATCCAGCAAACCTGTATCACCAATATGCATCCGAGCTGCATCTCTTAGATCTTGCCTTGTCATCCCACCATGACAGAACGCAGATTTATGTTCCTTCAAAGCATCTACAATGACCTCTGCTGCATATTCTAGCCTTTTTGCAGGCCATCTGCTATCCATATGAGCTATGACACTAGTAAATCTTTTGCACCTCAAGGATTTTTCCTTCGAGGTGGCCTTCTTGGGGAGAGATATTCTGATGAAATTTCTCTGTGAAGGAGCTGAAGGAGCCGTTATAGCTGCAACAGATTTCTTCTGCACAGCACTACGGGATTTGATAGTAAGCATAAACTTGAAAAGATCCCTTATTGTAACCAACTGGCTCTCACTTAGAACTCTATAATGCTGAATTATGCACTTGATTTGTCTGTACTGCTCTCTGTCACTGAAATCTTGAATGATTTTGTCAAGTTCTGAGGAGCTGAGAATTTCAATTGCTCTACCATAATTTTTCTCTGAAACGCCATAGCTTCCCCGGCAAAACTTGTAACCCCATCTACCAAACCATGTATGTCCATAGGCAACCCCATGGAGCAAACGTAGATCCATACCATGCTTCTTTGACACATCCTCTACTGAGATTTTCCTGAAAAATGAAAGAACGGTCTAGAATTAACATTTACTAAATGTTTACTGGCTAACTTCAATTAATGAGCTTGGGAGTTTTACCGTGCTCTGAGAATTTCACAAATACGATCCCAAAGATCCATGATTTCTCTGCCACAGAGATACTTAGAACCACCTTCGATTCCATTGATGCACAGCAGATGACCAAATCCGTTACAGTGAATCAACCCATGCAAGAGGTGGGAATGGATGTTTAATACACCATCCTCTAGAGGCTTATTCCAGTCTCGATCATTTGGTATTACTACATGATACTTCCTTTTTGAAACAAAATGGTTGCTCCAACCTAAAAGAACACGACAGCATGAAAAAAAATCAGTTTTATTACTAGGAGGATTAATAATTGGGCAGACAAAAAATTATCATATGCAGGAAGACGGCAACTGATTGAATCAGTAATATTTAGCATCCAAAATTTCTGCTGCAACAACTTCAGCTTGAAGCAGAGCTTGCACTTTAAGCAGTTCTGGGCTATTTACTGTTAAGCAGAGTCTTTTGGTTGGAGCAAAATCCTAAGAGGCTTAGAGATATTGCCAGAACTCTTATTAGCATTCCACCGGAGATGGTAAGGATACTTTCTTATGGCATGACAATTGGCGTCCACATGGTCCCTTGAATTTACAACAGTCTAAAGTTGCAGGAGCAATATGGAGATTGGCATTGGCCTCAAACAACATACAATGATTTAGTTGAAATCAAAGATAAAATTTATAACATTATTGATACACTACCTATGCCAGAGGAAAAATATTCAGAAATTTGGCTGCCATCAAATTTTTGGAAACACAAAAATGCAGACAATAGGAAGTAGGAACTTCCTAAGGAAAAACTCCGAAGCAGGTGTAGGTTGATTGGCATAAGTTGGTGTGGATTCAATTCTATATTCTCAGACATGCCCTTGTAGCCTGCATGCCAATTTTATATAGACTAACTACATTCAATGATCAGAAAACTGAGGGATTTCATTTTACTAGCACTTGTTTACTCTCCAGTAATTCTGAGGAAAAAAGAGATTATCTTTTCTTCCATTGCTCTTATGCAAAGCTAGTGTAGAATTTCCAGTAAAGAAGGCAGTTGATGGTTTGGATTCTGAAAGTTTTCTGAATGATGGAAGTTTTGCTTCTATGGAAGGAAAGAAATTACAAGACACATGGGGAAACTCCTCAAATTATTGATGCTAAATTGGCATACTCATAAGTCTAAGAAGTTATCATTAGCAGTCTGCAAAAAATGTTACCAACAAGCCCCTATACGGGTAATGCTCCTCTGACAGCAATGAGAACAGCAATCATCTTAGCAAAGCTAGTCTTTGTCATTTTTCATACTTAATTAGCTTCTTTTATATAGTAGCTTTATTCTTGCTAAACAGTTCTTGTTTACTACAAAATTCCAGCTTTCTTGGAAGAAACGAAATTGCAACTATCCAAAAGAAAGATAAACAAGAAAGTCCGGGAAAACCCCAAATACCAGAATCCCGTGACAGACACAAGAAAAGCCCCACTTGGGAAAAGAAAACTTGAAAAAGAAAAACAAATGAGAGAGGCAAACCTGTACATCTGCAGTGATCACAAAAAGGGTTTGAAGAGAGCCTAACGTCCTCTTTAATGGTGTAAAGAGGGACAACACAGCTCTTATTCTCGTGAACCAGAAGGGTACACCAAATGGGCATTCCACTGACGCAGTAATCTTCAGGTTCAGCACATTGTTTAAGGAAAAAGCGAATGTTATCTCGGAATGGACCGGTGGGGTTTATGGGGCAACCAGGTTCAGCAAATGAGTGTAATCCGAATAGCTTTGGCCTCCTCTTTCTTTTCCTGCAGGTTTCTATGATTGGGATCGACATTGTTGAAGCAAAGGGTTTGGGGTTTTCTGTTTCTTCTTCTTCTTCTGACTAAGATTTTGATTATAAGAAGCAGGGAGAAAACAGAGAGTTTTCCAGTTCTTGGGGGTTTTTGCTAGTAACTGACCGAAGTTTACAGTTAGTTCGTTAAGACGGGGCTTTTCCGCGCTCAAATTTTGAGTAGAGTTCGATTTTAGCTTGAGAATGGAGGATTGGGATGGGGAAGCAAATTTACTTGGATATTTTAGGCCCATTTGGCCTATACTTCAAGCTTACTCCAAGTACCCAAACCCCAACTTTTGTTTTTATTTTTATTTTTTCCAAAGAAAAGGAGTGTCATTTATTTTATTAAAATATTAAAAATTTTAAATAATAATAATAATTAAAGAGAGTGAAAAATAAAGGTTATCTTATTTGTACATATCATTATTTTTGTCTCTCTTCCTTTTTTGGATTTTCGACAATTTAACCAAGTTTAATCTCCATTTTGTCTACAAAGTATCGTGAATAAGGCCATAAAAATAACGTTTCAATTGTTTATTATTTCGTATCTCTTTATCCCAAAAGAAAATTACCAAAAAAAAAAAGATTTTTACGCAAAAGAAAAAATTTGAAAATTAACAGATTAATTTTCATAAAGAACCGAAAGTATTATTTTTTTACTGTAAAAAGAAAAGGAAAATAGAATTATTTAAATAAATAAATAAGAGAACCAAAAGATATAAAAAATTTAACTCACCAATTTAGCCTTACTTGAGCAACGTGTACAAAGCTTTGTTCTTGTGTTTTTTCCTTCTGTGAGACACAACTCCGAAGCTTTAAAATGGAAAGACCTTTTTACGCCAAAACTCCATTTCAAAACTGGTCGGTTCCAGCTCTCTTAGCTCAAATTTTCGCCGCAGCCAGAGTTTCCACTCTTCGGGTAAATATTTTGAATATGCCTTAATCTTCCATTTTGCGCCTTCGTGATTTCTTAAATTTAATGTTGGATGCGTTTTTGTTGTTGTTGTTGTTGTTGGTTGTTGATTGATTCCAATCTTTACTTTGTGTAAACTTCTTATTCATTACTATTTTGGAACTTTGTTGAATGTAGAGAAGGATTTCTTTGAGCAATTATTCACTATTATGTTTTCACCGCATTTGGTCATAATACTTCTACGGAAGAAATAAGTTTCAAGTTTGTTATTATATATTCCCTTGATTTCAAATCGGACCATCACCAGCAGACATAAAATTTGAATTGATTGTACGTTGTAATGTGTGAATATAGGAATTCTACTTGATTATGTTCGAGAAATCTATTTAAATTTAGTAATAATATATTTGGTTATTTCCTTTATTTTTCTCTTACTAGCTGTAGATTTTGTTAAATGTCAAAACAAGTTATTTGTGTATTTTCTGGAATATTTCTTGTTTCTGTCAATTTAAACCTTCAGCACATTGGGTTTAATATTGTGCAACTGGCGGTCATAACATCCTGCTGCTGACCCTTCTGTACTGTACGGTGAGGAAATGCACAGGCCAATACGTAAGACTAATATTCTACATTATGATAGTAATTCCAATGGTTCTGGTATACGGAACTTTCATTATGCAAATTGTGAAAAATTTTCTGCCTATGCTTTATTCCTTTCTAGGAGCAACTTGTCCATATGATTTTTCCCTTTTTTTTTCATCTTGCCATATAGCATAGGGCCATGGACCAAACTCAATGACAGGATATATTGTTTTATGTTTTATGCCATGACAAATTGATGAGCTGGTGGAACAATTTAGTGGCTGAAAAATAATGCCTAGTTATGATTTTTTGACTGCTAAAGTTCTACTTTGCATTACATGTGAAAGATGTATTGCTCTGGGTTCTATTGTTAGTTTTAATAGTATTAATTATCTCTTTCAGTCCCTTTGAAGACAGAAAGATAAATTTCAGTCTGCATAAAACTCTATTCACTGTATTTGCTTAGCTATCTAATTATTTTACACCATGTTAGCACCCTCTTAGCATACAAATGAGAGCCACCTTAAGATGCAAATTAAACTGGTGTCAGGCTATTATTATCAGTTTGTCTAAAAGCATATCATTGGTATTCATTCTTTATCTATGAAGCTATTGGTTATGTGTTGTATGTGCATTTGTGGTGTGACTAAGTGCTAATGTATCTAGTATGAAGCTCAAACATAGTATTCCTTTCATTAGAATATAATTAATATAATTATTCTTCTTTTGGTAAATAGGAATATAATTATTCATATAACGAAAGATATACACTCAGATTATTTGAGCAGTGGGTAAGAGCGAATGCACTGCTAGATTTCCCTTGGTTTTATAAGAGCCAATGCATTGTTACCACTTTACTTTTCTGTTATTAAACCTCGAATATGTCACCAACATTCAGTATAAAACGTCCATTGAGTAGCACATTACCTTTCAGTCTTGATGTGCAGCTCTCATTTAGAAGTAGTATTTAAATGTGCTTCATATTCTCAAGCCATTATCAAGCGTCAAGGTTTCTTCAATTCTGATATTGTTCTCTGCTGATATATGTTCACTTAGCATTCATATTTTAATCTCTTTGTTTCCCCTCTGTTAGTTTTTTATTAGTTTTATACATGTTCTATTTTGTATGAAAAAATTTTAGTTCTCAACAGTAGTTTTTTAGTTTTAGGTCAGGCTCGTCTTGATATAAATACAGAGAGAAAGTATAAGTTAGACGAGGTAACGGGTGATATAAATTTCAAATCATTTCTTCTGGTTACATATGATACAGTCTGATGCTTTTGATATTTCTAATTTAATTTTTTTTTCTATCTTCTTTATTGTTTTATTAATATTCTTTTTCTCAGACCTTGATATAGCACTGAAGTGCCTACCTTAGTAGTTTTATGTTCTCTTTCTTTCAGAATCACCCTATTAAGCATAGATCCATTCCATGTAAGGCTGCTGAATGTGGATAAACAACTTACATCTCCCATGGCAGAAGATTGTGCTTATGTACCCAGGAAATGTCAATTATGATTATCTGGCTGGACGGAGGAGAAGATGAGGAGGTAGAGGAAGATGTCGTGGACAAAGATGCTAATGAGTTTTGATCAAATCAGAGTTTTGATCAAATCAGTTATCTACCAAAATAGTTTTGCTTGGTATGTCAATGACCTTTGACTATCTCACCAACATAGCTTAAATTATATGCATTTTCTCGTTAAAGTTTTATGACAAATTTCCTTCTGTGACAGCTATCTGGTAGTTCAGTGTTGATATACCATCCATTTCTTTTGCTCTGTTTTTTCTTGGTCATTTAACTCTCACACACAAATAAATAAGTATGCATAAGTACACACGAGTCATTGGGATTATATTTGCCAAATACTGCTGTGCATGCTTTAAATGTTGAAAGCCGCTGAATCAGTCCCCTTCATGCTTCTGTTCCACCCATTAGCCGATCCCTGATAAGAAAACAGGGGATACCGGATTGACTAGTGTATCAAAATCACCCATCTGAACCATTACTGGTCTGTGCAATCCGTTGTCATTCCCATTCAATCAAAGATTTTAAACCAAACCAAAGAGCTAAGATCTGGCATTAAAATGCAAGCCCTCCTAGTGACTTAGCACTGTAATATACTCATAAGACTGAAAGAAGGCATGCAATTTTGCAGTTTTTCCCCCACTTTTAAAGTTTAATTTGCATGGTACTGGCTTTGGTATTGCATTCTTCCAGTATTGCCCCTGAGAATGAATGCTTATGCGAGGATAATTTGTTCAAGTAAAAGTTAGTTGATCTAGTAGTTTAAGAGTGGTGTGGAAAGTTTTGCTTTTACTCTTTTATTTTGGGATAAATAAAGATTTTGAAAGAGAATAGTATTTTTGGGTGGATTGTGCATAATGTTTTTGAAAATCTATTTTGATGGTTAACTTTCCTGCCCAAGCTGTATAAACTGGCACTGTTTTGAAAAGCTTTGTTAGCTGAAACCTATTTTAAAAGTTGCTAGTTGGTAATCCTGTGAATAAAGTCGAAGTTTCAGTCTGAAGATCATCTTTCCATCTTTCAAGTAGAAAGAACAAAAATATGTGGAGTAGAGTTAAGATCCAGGAATATGTGGTCGATATAAAGTTATGGATACTACTTGATTTTTGTAGCAGTCCTAACTCCATGTAAAAGTTTTGTTTTCACCTGAAATATCTTGATTACTCTCTGGCTAATCAGCTAACAAACTAGATGGAATCTTGAACATCATGTTGTGATGGTAGCACATATGATATTGCTGAAGTCAAAGTCAACTTAGTGGTTATTAAAGAAGCTATGTATTAGTACAAAAGAACAGGCTGGTTACAGCAGCCGTGTGTACTTGGTAATTTGTCATCATTCAACTTTTTGCAGATAAAAAAGTTCTTTCAAATCCTTAGGTTTAATGCTACACTTTCTTCTTTCTTTCTTTTTTCTGCCCCTTCTTCTGTACGGAAATTTATTAGTGTTCTCTTTGCAGTTGTGTTTTGCCTTTGATTAGTTGTGGAAGTCACAAATGGACATATCTTTTCTGTATTTCAACAGAATAAAGGCTTGGCACAGCCATAAATTTGGCTTGGGTGAGAAGGAAAATCAACGGGGCTTCAGAGATTGTTATAGGGGTACAAAGTATGAAATGATCCCGGAATGGGGTTAAGCTTTGCTGCTCATTGATTTATCAAACCAATTCTACAACAAAATCAATAAGCTTGGGATTGAAATGACTATCTTCTACCTGCATGCTACATGAGAAACTCAACAATATTAACACTGTAATCCCTGATGTTCCTGGAAGCTTGCCCCATAATTCACAACTTTGACAGTTGGTTGATTCCTTCAATTTCCTTCTTATGGATATGAACCTTGTGCTGATATTGATGTCACATCCATTGGCAGAGTTTATGCTGGTTGGTGATGGAAGTGGATTTTGTCTTGATGCAACTGGGGTTGGAAATTTCAATTTGTTTTAGCGGAACAAAGAAGGAAGGAATGGATCATATGGAGTTTCAAGATTTCATATCAATTTGAGTCAATATGTCCTGGATACACATATACGAGCTAGATCTTTAGAATCATGGCATTAGTGTAGTTTTAACTCTTGGTTAACATCTAGTGCAACATGCTTCTTACAGAATTTAATTCATATAGCTCTTATCTTTATCCCTCTTAAACTTTGATCAAGTTGACCTATCTGTTCTTAAAGTATTCATTTTGGTGCTTGGAATTAAGTTACGATGCCTTGTCATCACACAAATCCTTTTATTTTAATTTGAAGAACTTGGGATCCTCATTGTTTGGATCATTCTTAAAAGCGGAAGCAGCAAAGATATACTAAATCTTGTCATTTCCTTTTGATTTTTTCAGGTATAGGCTTGGAAAACCACAAAGTAAATGCAGTGGTATATAGCAACTGTAAGAAGGCTTGCAATAATCATCACTACATTGGTTGAAAGAACATAGCTCAGTGTCACAGTTTCTAATGGGATATAATCAGGAGAATTGTTGAATTTGATAAGGATCGTTACTTCATCCTGCTTAAATTTCTCCAAAGCCAGTGACTATTGAAATTTTTATGGAGGTTCAAGGACAGATAATACTGCTATAACTTGCAGATTGTCCTGACAATACTATCTAGAACTTTTCTTTGTAATTATTGTGCAAGAGACAATGGAGGACAAGCACCATCTCAATGATTATAGGAGAAAACTGTGGTGCTAAAATATGGTGTTAATTTGAGTTCAAGAGCAGCAATGCTACCTGTGGTACCAAAAAGAAAGCAATGCCTGACTAAAGAAATGAAACCAATAAACAGAATCTGGGAAAAAGTTTGATCAAATCAAATGTCTCAAGATTCAACATGGGCAACTAAATTGAAGTGAGAGAGGATGATGACAAAGTTGAGGATGACCAACAGGAAAAGAAGAAAAGGATTCTGAAGGGGTTGGAAAGGAGAAAATGCAAGGATATTTAAAGAAAAAAAAACTGAAATGAGAAAATTCCTCATTTAGCTGTAGAATCAACAAAATAATGTTCTAATGGTTACATCAGATGGGGCAAGGGGTAGAGAATTAGTTCATAAAACGTCCTGGGGCAGCTTTTTATGGATTTTGAAGATCTGGTTTGTGCGGGTGGTTTTGCTGATCAAAATAGTGGACTGGAATGGGTTTAGATGAGAATATGCATGAACTTTGAGATGCGAGAAAATGTTCTGAATGGACTGATGCTGTGAGGTTTTTCAGGCTGTTTTAGGCATCACTTCGTGTGAAAGGGAGGATTCTTTTATTGAAAGATGCCTGGTGTTTTGTCCATGATGTTGAAGACATTGTGGTTGCTGAAATCTGATTGTATGTGAGAATATCACCATGGACAGCTAATTCTCTCAAGGATAAGATCAACAGGGAAAGAGCAGATGAGAGAAAACCTAAACGATTATTGTAAAAGCTTGCAGAGATTACAGACTGTGAAGCAGAGATACTATAAAGAATACAGGTATGATACAATATAAATGTTATTTATCAAATGAGGTTCTAATTTTTTTTATTATCTATGTTCTATTTGGTTCTGGCCAGGTCAAGCCTAATACTGAGTCCTGAATGACTTAAAAAAAATTAAATGCAACTCGAAAGCAGCATGATGATTAGCACAGCTCTGTCAAAATCCCAACATGTGGAACCATGTATAAATCCCAACATGCCATGAAGACTAAACCGATATGTAGGTAATACATTGTCACATAAAAATGTAAGTAATACAGTTATAAATTTGTAGGTACATATATACAATTTTTTTTTTTTTTGAAAAGCACATATATACATATGTGCAACCAAATATATTTTTTCTTATATTATTTTTAACTCAGTTTGCTTGCAAATATAGCAAACTTTTGTGAGGGCAGTGTGCTGCATGTATTTTCTATAGATCCAAGACATTTTAGGCAATATCTGGCTGCAAGTGCTTTGAGAAGCACACTTCATTATCTAACTTGTCGCAGGAAGACCATAATTAAGGCTGATTCCCTGTTTTGCAGGCATTACGTTACTCAATGGGTGTGGATGTAGCACCAAACTGCTGATGTTTAAAGTAGTCATTATGCACCACACCAACAGAAAGATATCCAATGCAATTGGTGCAGAAAGCAAAGCTGATCAAGTTTATCATTCAATTCTCAACTGCCTGAAGGGTTTCAAGTTTGATGCAATAAGCAGGTTCTCCTGATGTTTTCTATTCACATCAATATGATGGAGCAATTTTCTTTGACTTTTATGTTGGAAAGTATAATAACCATGTTCTTTTGGGGTCTCCCACAATCTAAAGCGAATGAGTATGGATGATGGGGGAATCTGTACTATTTTGGTTCGTCCAATTATTTCTGAATGGTAGACAATTAAGAATGATCCTAATAACTTTCAACATTGACAGAAGTAAACTGATGTAAGCATAAGTTTCATTCAGGGTCAATTACAGGCAAGTATATGTGATGATACTAGGGAAGGCAATTGAGAAAAAATACTCAATTTTATGCAGAAATTCAAAACAGTACACCCAACTATGCCAGGTCCTTTAAGAACAGAACAACCTAGAAAACAAGTAGCCATGGCAGCCCTGAAGGGCATCAAGTAAAGGGGCTGTTTGGCACGCATCCTCAACCGGACGGTCCATCCATTTCTTGGACATAGCTTCAGCAACAGAAGCAATCTCATGCTGCAACACAGAAGCACCCAAAGGTCCGACTAAATTCAACCTTGTTGCAGCTGAAATAACATCTCGCATAGTCACATACATGTAAGCTCTTTGACTGGTTCCACTGTCCATCCCTATTAGTCCACAAATAAGCCCAAACACAGGAGCATGGTGGAAAGAAACAACCCCAGAACCAACAGAAACATCTCTCATCGATTTAAGTGACGGAACGTCAGTAAAGGCAGCAGCGGCCACTCTCATGAGGGAGGATCCTTGTGAAACTGATGCCTTTCGACTAACTTCATTCGTTAAAGTTGCATCTAAGATTCTGTTAAGATTCTGCCAGTTATCTAAAGTTGGATTCAGAGTTGTGGAGTAAACAAAGGGGAGGAGTAAACTCCCAGTGTTGTCTAACAATTGAATAATGTAAGTTTTGAGATCATCAGGGCCTGAGACCAAACGTGCCTGAACGGCTGCCTCAAGACCAAAAGAATGAGCAAACCCACCTGTTGGGAGAATAGAATCCAGGAGCTGCCATTGGCTCCACTGCAGAGTAGAGTCTATAGAAACATCTCTCTTTCTTTTTTTGTCCTTTTCAACCAAATCTGGCTCCATAGCGAATCAATCTTGATTCCTCTCTCTTTCTGAACTTTGTGGGAATCTTTATTCTGAAGGAAAGACAGGATGAATTGAGGGCCATGTTTGGTCACTCATTTAGTAATTTATTTATTTTCTCTGCAATGTTCCCTTGACCCAAGTGATTAAACACGTTAAAAAGAAAAAAAAAAGAAAAAGAAAAGGGCCATCCATGCCTTTGATGCGGAAAAGCCATCGCCCTTTATTCGTTGAACATGTCGACAACACAATCGTAGCAGTCCCTCTTATTCCTGCGCTGCGGGATGGTCCAGCAAAGCAAAGACTATTTTTTTAATGGGCTAAAATGTGGGTTCCAAATCAAGCCCAACAAGAACCCCACATGGGCCCACTGAAAGCTCAGACGCAGCCCACTGACAGCTCTGATAACTTCAAAGCAATCCAAAAATATATTTAAAAAGCCTTTTCATATGATAAGCGCCACTACATTGACAGTTAAAATACTGCTTTGCTCCCGCGGAAAAGCAATTTTCATGTATTAGTTTAATACTGTGAAGAACTGGAAAGGCAAGAGAAGCTCGTGGCCCTTAGAAACTTGGCCATCCTCTTTCACACGCACTTTTTTTCTTTTTGCCACCTTCTCTCTTTTTCTCCTTTCTTAACAGTTAATTTCCCAAGCATTTGCAGCTCTGTCCTCCAGGTAGCTGGGGCTCCCTACTCTCCATTGAGACAAAGATCAACAAAAATGGCGAAGGAAACTGAGTATTATGATGTTCTTGATGTTAGTCCATCAGCTTCCGAGGAGGAGATTCGGAAAGCTTATTATCTTAAGGTTTGGAATTTTTGGATGCTTTGTATTTCGTTGGTTGGTTTATGTTTTCAATGGTTTTAAGGTTGTTATTTGGTAGATAGTTATAGTTTTAACAAGGATGTTCTCATGTTCTTAATCATTATGTTATTCCATAATTTATATTCTATAGTATTTCTCACTAGAACAAGCATTAGCGTCTTTAGGATGATCAGATAGAAGAATCAAGGAAAAAATTGCTTTCTAATGTATTTATTGAATCTTCATCCTTGATGATCATATGCAGTCTCTTCTCTCTTTTTCTCCTTTCTTCCTTTTTCTTTTTCTTTTTGAATATATTTTGAAGTTAGATCGTGATGGGCTAGTAGAATAAGTTGCTTGTTAATCTAAGGGCCTATGTGGGAGACGAAGAGAGGTAGTTAATGGAGGATTCAATATTGAAGGTCATTGAAATTCTGATTGTTAGATGTTGACTGGACCTGATAGGTTTTAAGGGTGCAGCTGCTCTTTCATGTCCTTTTAATTTCTTTTTCCTCCCTAAACACACAATTGACATTACTATTTAGTAGCCAAGAAGAGAATATTAAAGCAAGATGCTATTATTGGTACAGGCAAGGCAAGTTCATCCAGACAAAAATCCAAATGATCCTCACGCTGCTGAGAGATTTCAGGTAAGGTTGCTTATTGTAGTTTCTTATCCACAAAAGTAGTTTTACCCTATACATCCACTTGACGAAAGGGTGGGTTAATGCATTGATAATCTTCATTTCTCAAGGTATTAGGTGAAGCTTATCAGGTTCTGAGTGATCCCGTCCAAAGAGACGCATATGATCGAAATGGGAAATACAGCATATCTAGGTATGCAATCACATTTGCTGTTGATCATGCATGTTTTTAGGCTTTGTTAACTTCTGTTTCATTGTGTTACAGTTAGGATCATCTGAAAATTAATAATAAGTTTTCAGTTTCTGATTCTTAACAACGAAGCTGTCCTGCCAACTGGCTCAATATGCAACCTGGAGTTTGTACAGTTGCTCACTATGGCCATTTGGAAATTCGTTACTTTTTCTTAAGTCTAGGCATACGGTAGGGTAGAAGATTTTCAGCCCATGGTTATGGTTGCCTGCACTTGAAGAAATTGAATGCTACCCTATTTTAAAATTTTATTTGTTCACTTATTTGAGCTTTATTAGGCAGGTATATGCATTCTTCACATGAATATGTTAGCAAGTAAGAGCAGTCATGACCAGCTTCTTACATCATTTTGTCTGATGGTAACTTTACGTTTAGTTGACAGTTGTGATAAGAGATTGGTTACAAAATTATATTAGAGCCGTGCTAGAAGTAAAAATTAGTTCAACTTGATATAATTGTTTTTTTTTTTTTTTGGTTGCAGAAAGCACTGAAAAGATAATCAAAATGGAACACTGTGCAATGTTATAAACCAAAATTTCTTTTCCCAGAAGGCCTGCGTTCTATCTTGATGGCTGACTAATAGTAACAGTCAACAGATTGAGTTTTGGACACCAAAAATTATGCTTACTCTATGACTAAGTTTACTATTTTTAGAT
Organism: Theobroma grandiflorum; assembly: GCA_036013995.1. NCBI lineage: Eukaryota > Viridiplantae > Streptophyta > Magnoliopsida > Malvales > Malvaceae > Theobroma > Theobroma grandiflorum. Next base: position 17,965,083 of record CP142126.1, read on the forward strand.
TTACTTTCAATGGTTGCATAATCATATTTAGAACTTCATTTTTCTTGTCTTTAAGTTTATCTAATCCTTGGTTCTTAATAGCAAGAAGTTAGCCTTGTGACTATTTTAACTTGAGCATGGAAGTAACTTCTATTCTTTCTGAAGGATGTTCAAGCCTCCTAATAATTTAAACCTTTTGATTGTCAGGGAAACCATGCTTGACCCAACAGCAGTCTTTGCTCTTCTCTTTGGAAGTGAATTATTTGAGGACTACATAGGACATCTTGCTGTTGCATCAATGGCTTCTTCGGAACTAGCCAGTGAAACAGACAATTCTGAAAAACTGCATGATAAGTTGAAGGCAAGTACACTCCCAAGTTAATTAATTCCTGAACTTTTGTTCGGGGGAAGTGGATGGTCAGTTCTGATAATACATCAAATCAGATGAATGTGTGGCAACTGGCAACATCAATGTTAATTCTTCCTTGGCATGTTTATATCTTTATATTGATAAGTTGATTTCATAGTAGCAGTTCTAGTCTATAATAAGAGTAGTACTCATCTCTTAAATAATGGACTTATTCTGTCCTTCGGAAAGGAAAGGGCTTACCTGATTTTCTAAGCAGGAAATGGTTAGAACTCCTTTGAGATAAGTTTTGATTTATTGAAGCAACATATTTGTAAACGATGTCCTGTTTTTGATCAAGGTCTTGCCCCAACTTCTGAAACTTTAACTCAAGAAACAGAAATGTTTACACTGATATGGTCACTTGTAGCTTCTGAAACACAAATTTAATGTCACAAACAAAAACATTTTTATGATAACGAGGCTAACTGTTTCCTGTAGTACATCTGAACAGAGATTTTGTGAATCCTGCCTGATGATTGACATGATCAAAACTGATTCCGCTACTTAGTCTTTTGGAATAATCAGGTCTTGGTTAGTTTCTTATAACACATTTTGTCCTATCTATAACAGTACCTTTGTGTGCAACATTTCATGCAGGCTGTTCAGAAAGAAAGAGAAGAAAAGCTAGCAAGATCACTGAAAGATTTTCTTAACCAATATGTCCGAGGAGACAAAGATGGATTTTTACAGCGTGCAGAATCTGAAGCCAGGCGGCTGTCTGGCACTGGTAAAAAATTGAGTTAATTATGGCAAATTTAGGTTCCTTTATATATAATATTTGACATATGCTGTTAATGGAAGGCAGATGTTGTACCAAGTAAGTGTTAAAATGCTGATTTGTGTGTCTAGTATACTTTTCCACAGCAAATTTTGATGTTAGTTGAATTTACAGCTATTGGAGTTGATATATTACACACTATTGGCTACATATACTCAAGACAAGCTGCCCAAGAGCTTGGAAAGAAAGCAATTTATCTAGGTGTGCCTTTCTTGGCCGAGTGGGTTCGCCACAAGGGACATTTCTGGAAGTCACAGATTACTGCAGCAAAAAGCAAGTTTAAATCTATAAATTAACACCCACTCCAATTTTCCTACAACTATTCAAACTCAGTGACACTGATATGTGTAGAAATGAATTCCAGGTGCTGTTCAGTTACTGCAACTTCAAGAAGATATGCGCCGGCAATTTAAAATGGATGGTAGTGGACCTGAAAATGATGTCGAATCACATATACGGTTAAACAAAGAAACTTTGGTGAGCTCATTATGGAAATTGAATGTGGTGGATATTGAAGTAACCCTTGTACATGTGTGCCAAACGGTGAGTTTCTCAAAGTGACTCCTGTTTCGTAGGATAGTCATTCATATCATATAGCAGGTATCTTTTCTATCTCTAGTTCGTTTAGATGCTGGGAATTTGGTGAAGGCTTTTGCTGAAGTAGCCTGTCTTATTATTATAATTTATGGGTTCTCTTATATTTCTAACAATCGGTTTACAGGTGTTGCGGGAAAATAATGTCAAGAAGGAGGAACTCAAAGCTAGAGCTCTGGCTCTGAAAATTCTTGGGAAGATATTCCAGGTGCAAAATTCATTAAATTGGCTAAAGAGACCAAGTTTGAATTTTTATCTAATATGACTCTAATCTGTAATTCCATTATTTTATTTTTATGCTTATCGAAGCTAAATGTCTTGATATTAAACATTTACTATTCTGACTGATTTGGTTGAGCTCAAACTGAAGAAGAAAAGAAAGTGGAAAGGGAGGCAAAGCCTAGATGTTTATGGAGTTTCAATTGTCATATGCCTGTTTTCTTCTTTTTTTTGTTTTTTTTTTGGTTTTTGGTTCTCTTCCTGGCAGGAGAAATGTTTCATTTGTTTATATAACAGATTAGTAGCTTGGGACGATGGTTGGAAGCCTAACATATGTGCCAAGAATGCACAACATGAAAGTAGTCAGTCATATTCTATCATTTGGAACAAGTCAAAGGAGATTTATGCAGTGGAATGTTATTTCATCAGGAACAACAAGCTCAAAATGGTGGAACATCAAGGAGGAAAAATGTGGCTGAAATAGATGATGATGATGATGATGGAAGCAGTTCCGACAGCAGCAGTGCAGAGGAGTCGCCCAGAGCACTTGCATACCGAACTCCTTTTCTCACCCAGGCATGTTCCAAACTCTTCACAAGTAATATTATATAAAATGAATATGAAAGCTTATTCTATTTTATAGTTTGACACATGCATGCTATGGGTGATTATCATTGCTGTAAAATTTTAGGCAATAATCTTTCTTAATAGGATTTTTAAAGGTCCATTTAAATGATACTTTCGATATCCATTTTGATATTTATGGGTGATCACTTATCTGGCAGGGTATTGGGAGACTCTTCAGATGCCTCTGTAACCCAGCATTTGACGTGGATGATGATGAAATTGTGTTCAAAAGCAAATGATTGGTTGAATGTAAATTTGCAGACACTTTGTTGCAATACTATAACCCTTGCTGATGCCTGTCAACTTTGTTCTCATTTCTCCCGGAAATTTATCCTCAAGAAAAGAAGAAGAAACTAAGAAAAAGAATACACTCTGGCTCTGCCAACACCTTTCAATAGTTTGGGATTTCTTTTTTATAGACTACAAAAGGTATGTATGTTTGCTTGTGTTATTATGCATGTCAGAGGCTTTGGACTCAGAGATGTTGAGGAAAAAGAATTGTAGAGCCCTCGAGTTTTGTCCTCCCTTGAATATTCTATAAAGTTACGGTAAAGGTAGGAGGAATCAAGCTCTAACATTCACCCAAAAATAAAAAGCATACCTTACCACGTATGTTAGTGCCGGGAATCAAAGTCCACAAAAAATTGCTCTCCACAACCTGTCACGAACCTAATCATGCTTACTATGTTGCACTGCCGTCTGCGGTGCAGCTGAAGCTGAACCCACCTTGGATGATGCTATGAAACAGTGCTTCCAATTGAATTCAACTTTCTCAGCTGTCTTAATTAAAACCCACTCTTGGTGTAGGAAATCCATCCAATCATTTTCTGTGGCACAAGTAGCACTGCTCTTGCTGATTCATGGCTACACGCGTTAAGACCCAGAAAGAAAGAAAGAAAGAAAAAAATTGTTGGCATGGAGCTGCCAAGGTAGTCCTGACTTGATGCCCCCTGCATGCGAGATTCTGATGATGCCTCTTTGACTGTGCTAGTGGGCAGTGGCGCCTTTCCTGCTCTGCTTTCTGCGCCGATGCCAACATCAACCAAGCAAATCCTAGTAGATGGGGAGGTTACACCGTATTTCGTTCCTAGTTACAGCAAAAATGCGATATGCAAATTAAATGAATGGTTCTGAAATAATTAGTAGTACTGGTACTAAAACTAATATTCATAGTATATATTCCCTATATTGGATACAGAAGGGAGGCATCCCATTGCATCATATCTCTAGGTTCAAAAAGATAGATCCAGGACAGAAATGGACACTGTCAAGTTTGATGGTTTATGAATCATATTATGATTAAGGGTTAAGGAACACAAAACCAACCTAAATAGTTCACCTAGTAGGAAATGAAAATTTGTTTATCTTCTGCAGTGTTGAACTTGGGAGGCAGCTAAGTCCATGGGTTTTAATGTCCATCCACCATGTTATAACACCCATTAATAATAATACGTTGTACTTACGAAAATACATGCATAGAAAACGCTTTATTGTTTTCTTTTTTTATTTTTTTTTATAGAAAGTGCATGCATGAGTTGGGACAAGATTCTAACAGAATTTATTGTTGTTCTCAACTTCAATGAAAATTCAAGTTTCATCGTTAAACCACAAGCAATGCAAACGGAAACTTTAACCAGCAAAGTTTGGCTTCCAAAAGCCAAATGCCGCATAATTCACAATTCAAAAGAACAGATACTACAAGTCCAAAGTGTACTCAGTCCATGATGTCCGACGAGGTAACAAATATATACTTCTCAACACAATCCTATACACGGGGAAATCTCATGTCTCTAAGCCCTTCGATAAGTACATTTACTTACAATATCAACATTGACATCCCCTTCAATGAGCTGCATGGGGAATACTGTTCATCGTGCGATGTGCTTGGACAGCACAAGCACAATGCACAGACGTTAAATTCAAGCAGCCACTCATAACAAGGGAATGCCTTCCAGAGCAGGTGTGAAGAGCAGGGAATGTATCGCATAATGCCTGAACAGCTGAAGGAGTAAGTGCAGTACACTGGCTTATATTGAGACTTCTAAGACCTTCCTCATCATATCTACCCTTCATGGATTGCCACATTGACGGCTTGTTCTTCACTCGGCTGTGAGCCAGTGAGTACATCGCCCTGTCCGTGATGTTGCGACAGTAGTAGAGACCGAGCGACCTCAAATGGAGACACTCATTTGCCAAAGCAATCACACTATCATCTGCAATAAAATTGTAAAAGGCATCAGTCTGCATCTTCAAAACATGCCATAGTTTCCTTCCATTCTGGATTTTGAAAATAGTAAGCACGCTTAGTTATTGAATCAGCAAATAATGCATCTGACACTGTCATAAGGTCATGAATAATCTTTCACAAGTAAGGTCCTTTCTTTCAGATGTCCGTAAAATTTAGTCAAGCGATTAGTTTCTAATTTTACAAATTTTAGAAAAATAACTGTTCCATATTTACCAAGATATCAAATTTTTTTAGGAACATGCAAGTGAAGTGTTCCTGGAAGACAGAACATCAACCTGCTTCATATGCTAGAAGTGATGATAAAAGTTTCTTAATAGGTAGCCCATTCTGCTAACAACTTTCGGCTATTTACCAAATTGGACCCTCTTCAGAAAAAGTATAGAGAAGGCAACTTAAAGTCAATAAATTGATGGTACACATACTTAAATTTGATTGCATAATTTTATAGACGGGTTATAGGCTACTGTTGGCGCTAGATGCTGCCCATTCACTAGATTGCATCATTGCAGCTATCCCCTCTCAAGGCATAGAAGGCTATACACAGAAGCAAACATGGGATGTCATGAAATTTATTTTCAAAAGGGAGATGAATTTGGCTTGAGTGTTAGAACTTAGAACCAAAAATAATATCTTGAATTTCAAGGTTATAGCAATAACTTACACTACCTTATGAAATACCAAATAATCACTCAATGCAAGGAATACCTGTTATGAGGACACATCCACACAAATCCAAGCATCTGAGATCAGGGCATCCATATGCAAGACTCATCACTCCTAGATCACCAACATTCTCACACCATCCCAGATTTAAAGATTGCAACATGTTGCAGTTTCGTCCAATAGCCTGCACATATAATTTACACAAATAGATTCAAGCACTTTTTTTTAATCAGCAAGTAAACAATAACTAGTCATAATACCGTTCATACCTGCAATGCACGGTCAGTTGCAGCTTTACCACATCCACAAAGATTTAATATTTTCAGTTTTTGACAAAAATTAGTCAAATATTCAAGAGCTTCATCACTGAAAGACAGGCAGCCACTAATGTTAAGTTTTGTAAGGTTAGGACAACCATGGGCCAACGCATACAATGAGTGATCAGTAAGCTTGAAACTTCTGCTGAGGTCCAAGTCCTGCAAATCGTGACAAAAATTTGCAATAGTCTCAACAGCGCTGTCTTCAAGCTGTGGTTTCTCTTGGCGCAGTATCAGAGTTTCCAATTTGGTGAATTTAGGAGCAAGAGATAGAACCAAATTGTTCATGTTCTCTCTGCACCTGAAGCAATATTTAATACAACCAAGTTATTAGAAAGTATGATATTGAGGAACAAAGACACAAAGAACAAGTTTATTACCAAAGATAAAGGCCAAAAACAAGGAATTAACGGATAAAATATTAAAGCAAATGGGGCACATGTCATTAGCTATAAGACTTCAAATTGGAAAATAATTGACCAAAAAAGATGGAAAAGAAGTTTATTAAGATGCATCCAGTAGAGGGAAAAAAGTAGAACTACTTCAATCACAACAACAAACCTGAGCGCAGTTAAGCATAATATACAGTTTTTTCTGGGCAATAAGTTACATTTCAGACTTGCAAGATCTCTCCATCTGAAACAAGTTTTGCCCATCAATATTAAGATTACATGTTTTTAATGTACCGTAATATATAAGTATCAGATGGAGCAAAAATCAAAAGAACAAAAATACCACTATAACCATGAATATACACAAATGGATATAACAAGGGAACTGATCAACCCAAGTGGAGACATGCTCCTGCTCCAATGTATCGTTTATTTATCCTACCTACTCAGAAACAAAAATACTAGGCATAGGTATTACATCAGAGAAAGCTGCAAGCATCTTTCAAAATCAACCAAACACCACACTCAACATTCATAAAATATATGGAATGGCCAATAGTTCGCTTGTAAACTTGTACCCCTAATGAAGGTTCCACAAAATCAAAAGCATAAGCAAATTAAATAACCAAGGGTATGGGACTTCATGCTATGAAGGTTAAATTTGACCAGGATAGACCACTCTGGAGGTCCACTTTTACAGTGTTTCAAATTATGCAAGTTTGATAGCCAATCACAATTCCCACAAAGTGATGAGTGCATGAATGACAGGCTAACTGAACATGGAACTGTACCAGATTAACCAACCATACTTGTGACAAAGAATGGAAACCTTAAGAGTACTTAAAAATAGAGACTGAAGCAACAGTTGGTTCAATTTGAATGACTCTAGCAGTGCAGTTCAATTCAGTATCTTGAGCACTTAAAAGGAGAATGGTTTAGGCCCCTATCAGTTGGAGAGACTAGCAATTAAAAAAATTCACACTTCCTTAAGTTTGGACTGATGCATATGAACTGTATCTAGAATTGATATTATGGATAGAGAGCACCAATACAGTCATCAAAGATATAGCTTCACGAAGAAGATGTGGATTAAAGCTGCAGTACTAAGAAGATTCTACCCCCTGAAAGCTATAAACGAACTATAAATGACAATCAATTATCTCAGAAGGACAGACAAACAAATCCATAGGCCAGCTGAAACATATCCAAAACTAGGAAAAAGATTTACCTTAGAGCTAGAGATAAAAACAGAACCAGAAATTACTTGCTTTATGTGATCTTAACTTAGCTCCCCGTTATATTCAAAACTCTTGTTCACACAAACAAGAAAAATCTTATTCGTTATCTTAAGTCTTAGCAGTAAAAAGGTTTTAAGAGAAGCATAATATTGTTTGGTTGTGCCAGTATTCGTTAGATATATCAGAAAGAAGGAACTTTACAAATAGTAAAATTACTCAGTCGTTCTGATCTTATAACTATTAGAGAGGTGATAACAATTAACCGGCACAACAAGCAAAACATACACATGAAAAAATTATTGGCGAGAACAAGAAAAGCACAAGTATTGATACTTTTATAAGAGTAAATGGCGGAGAGGACACATACCATGAGAGACAGAGTTGGGTGAGGCCCAAGCAAATGGCATCCCTCCACCCACTACAAACACCAGATGCAACAATCGCAGTCCGATCATCGACTAGAGAAACAATTCTCAACAGCAGCTCCATGGGAATATCTTTCCACTCTGTGATCACCATACCCTCCATCTTAACTCCCTCACCACTATTTCCAGCAGCAACCATCATCAGCTTCTCAAAGCACAAGTTCAAGTCTTCACTACCCACCTTCGCTTCAGCTATCATTTCACTCTCCCTTTTTTTCCACCACCGCCTTTACACAAATGTATATGTATTTGTTTTGGGATAGATAATATTTCCCTTGGTCCTAAAATCCAAAAAAAAGAAGAAAAAAGTTAGAATGGATAAAAAAAACCAACAAAAAAAGAGGACCTTGAATTTAGTGAACCAAGCCTAGCAAAAGGACAAGTGTCTACGAGCAACAAAACCCATGTGTCAAAACCTTAAGAAACTTGCAGACATGAAACAGGGGACCCCAAAAAAGAAAGCACAAAGTCCTAAAATTTTTGGACATTTTAAATACCCCAAATTAAAGTTTTACCTTCCTTTCGAGCAGAGAAACAAAAAGAAACCCTTTTTTGGGGTTTAATTGATATCCATTTTTTTACTTTAAAAAAAAAAAGAAGGGATATCAGCTTGAAATCCATAAAAAGAAATTGCAGAAGAAATGATCAGTAACAAGGAAACTATAACAATCCCATTTATTCGATTGTAAACTCAACATTTCTATCTAAAAATAACAACTTCATGACTTCAAAAAAGACGATTTTTATTGTAAAAGATTGAGGTTTAACCTGCTTCAAAATTAGCAGCTCAATTCATCCAACAAAAAAGAAAAGGATAAAACAACATTAACCAAGAGATAATTCCCAATAAAATAATTTTAATAAAAAAAAGAATCAAATAAATGAAGACTAAGATTATCATCATACCTCTACGGGGGTTTCCTTGCTCTTCTGCTATGGTTTGCTCCAAATTTATTTGGTGCTTGTCTTTGAAAGATGAAGAAGCAAAGACGAGTTTATTAACACAGGGAAAAGAGAGGGAGAAACGTACGGGAAGAGATTTAGCGACGTTTAAGGTGCCACGTGTCAGAAATCGACTAGTGATGTGACATAAAAAGGAGTGGGACCTAATAATGATTTTCGATGAACGAACTCTGATTATCTATATTTATAACGAAAGGAATCAAGTCAAAAAGAGTGTTTTTCTTTTTTTCTTCCTTTTCAAGAAAACAAATTAGGCGAACTTTGATTAATGAAATTAAAAAAAGAATTTTGATAAATAAAAAAAAGTTTGAGGTTGGGAGAGTTTGAGGTTAATGTAGAAGGTTCGTTTTTTGTTTAAAACCAAAGCCGCACCGAACAGCAATCAACACTAAAACAAGTGTACTACTTTGCCTTTTTTATCCCTAGTTTTAAGGTTCAATTTCACGTAAGTTTATTAAATTAAAAATAAATTTTTAAAAAATATAAAAAAAAAATTTAAAGATTTTTTATTAATTTTAAAAGTTATTATTATATAATTTTTTAAAAAAAATCAAAAAAAAAAATTAAGAGGAGGTACCACCAGAGCTGGTGCTCCTCAAGAGGGGTGCTTCCCTCTCCCTCTCTTGGATTTGGTGCTCCCTTAATTTCTTTTATAAAAAAATATAATAATAATTTTTAAAATTATTAAAAAGTAAAATTATTTTTTAATATTATCATATCATCAAATTAATAAAAATATTAATAATTAACTAATGACTGAATTTATGTGCCTAATAAAAAATATTTTTTAAAAATAGGATGTCAATTTTAAAAATGAATAAATTTATTTAAAATTTCAATTAAAATTTAAAAAATCTTTTCTTTATTTATGGAGTGTGGCATTAGCAAAATTAAATAAAGGCATATTATAGTGGGACATATTTATACAACATTTTGAATTTTTCTAATGAATATTGAAAATTAATAAGGTTGAACTTAGGTGCATGGGTGATGGTGGGGTCCCATTAATTGGTGCAAGTCCATATGTGCGGAATTTATGGGCATGTGAATGTGAAATATATTAATGATTAAATAAATTGTTGTTGTGATGTTTTTTGTTTCTAAAATGAGTTTCTATCGAAATTTTTGTGTTGGAAATGATCAAATTTAAAACCAAACAAGTGTTAGTTAGAAAAAGAAATTTATTTATGTTGAAATATATCAATTTTTATATATAAATGTTTTTTCTTTTAATATTGTTAAAGATCCTTAAGTTAAAAATATTCTTCAAATTCATTTTGTCTCTTTTTTTTTTCAATTTTCTAAACAAGAAATAAAAATATATGGAATTATTTTATTGGTATAATAAAATGTATTTCATTACAAAAAAAAAGTAACAATCCCATAGTATTCTCGCGAATATAATTTTGTTTTTTTAGCATTTTAGCTCTTTGTATTTTAATTTTCTAACAATTAAGGGAGCAATAAATTTAATATTGTTGTGAAATATAACCTAAAATAATATCTATGAGAGAAAAGTATTAATAAAGCAAAAAGATCTTAATTAAAAGTATATATTTACAAATAAAGTAAAAGGTCTATTTATAAGTTAATAACCCTCATTTAAATAGAATTTACAGGATAAAGATAATACTAAGAGATTTGATTTGAATGGATTAAATCCAAATTTTATTCTAATCTAATCTACAACCAAATATAGACATAATTAAATATAAGAGTTTAAATCAAATTACACTTCGATGTTTGGCCTATTGGGCTATTTAGCCTATCTCGACTGCCTAGTCTAGTTTGAACTCTTAGGTGGTGACATAACAAACATTCACACATATATTCATAACACTGCTTATTGAATATTCATTACATTAAGAATATGTATCGTTAAAACCTTACTAGAAAAAAACTCTTATAGGAAAAAATCTAAGTAAAGGAAAAAGAGTACATAATTCTTTTTGAGAATATGCTTAAAATACTGCTTTATTAAAAACCTTACAAAAAAAAAAACCTAATGGAAAAAACCTTGATGAAGAAAAATAGTATAATGTGTATTTTAATCTCTCTAATAACTGCATTATTTAAGATCTTTAAAACGATGCATTCTAATTTTTTGTACTAACTTTTTAAATATTACAATAAAAAGGACTTTGGTAAATAAATCTACTAGATTGTCACTTAAACGAATTTGTTGAACACTAATATCACAATTTTCTAAGAGATCATGCATGACTAAAGAAGAATTTTTGGTGAAATATGTTTTGTTTTATTGTTTTTAATGTACCCTTCCTTTTAACTAGGCTATGCAAGTGATATTATCCTTATATAACATTGTTAAAATTTTTTTCTTGATTGACAAGTCACATATTTCTCAAATATGTTAAGTTATAAATCTTAACTAGACATATTTACGACTTACCTCATTAATTGTTAAAATTTTTCACAATTAGAAGAAATATCAACTATAGTTTGTTTTACAGAAAGCTATAAAATAGTCATACCTTTATACATGAATAAGTAACATGTTTAGGATCAAGTTTTGTGTGGATCGGATACATATCTTATATCCACATAACCAATTAAATCTGATTTTGAATACAGTTGAGTAATGCAAGCCCATATCCATTATTCCTCATGGATATCGAAATATATGTTTAATTCTATTTCAATGTCTTCGAATCGGAAAAGAACTATATTTTGTGGACAAATTTACAACAAATGCTATATCAACTCGTATATTGCTAGCAAAATACATTAGTGTTCCGATTATACTAAGATATGGTACTTTAGGACTAAAAAGTTCTTCATCATCCTCATGAGATCAAAAAAAGTCATTTCCACATCTAGTGACCTTACAATCATTAATGAATTCAATGGATGTGTTTTATATAGAATCGTTTTAGAACTTTTTCTATATAATTTGAATGATGGACAAAAATTCCATTTGTCAATTGCTTAATCTAAAGACCTAAACAAAACTTTGTTTTTCCCAAATCTTTCATTTCAAAGTTTTTCTGTAAGTAACCTAGAACTTTTGATAACTCTTCAAGAGTTCCAATAATCGTCAAGTCATCAGCATAAATAGTCATTATGACAAATCCATATCCAAAGCTTTTATTAAAAACACATGGGTATATAGGATCATTTTACAACTTTCTTTTAACAAATATTCACTAAGGTGATTCATTAAGGCGATTATACTACATGCATCTAAATTGCTTTTAATTCATATAAATTTTATTTAATTTGATCAAATAAATTTCTTGAAAATTATGTACTTCAAGCAACTTAAATTCTTTAAGGATTTTCATCATGTGAACTGTATAAATAAGCTGTAGCTATATTCATCAAACGCATTTTAATCTTCTCAAGTATTACCAAACTAATTAAATATAAAAATATAATTGCGTCCACCACAACAAAATGTCACTTCATAAATCAATATGAAGTATTTGGATAAAACTTTATGCAACAAATCGCACTTTATATCTCACAATCCCATTTTTCTTACTTTGTTTTCGTACAAATACCTATTCAAATCTCATTTGTTTAACACCATTTGTTGTATGGACTACAAGTCCAAAATTTTCACGTTTTGCAAGTGACTTAAATTCTGCCTTGATTACATACTTCCACATTACCCAATCATTTCTATGTTTATTTTCTTCAATAGATGTAGGTTCAATATCCTTATTTTTTTTCATAACATTGAGCTTTGCATTATATGCAAAAATATTGTTGATATTTATTTCATTATGATTTCATCTTTTTCCATCATGACATAATTTATTAAAATCTCTTCATTTTCAATAATTTCAAATATCTAAATTTCTAATGAAATTTTATCAATTATGTTGCGATCTCCTTTGAAGTTTCTATTTCCTCTTTTTTTACCATCTTGTATCTTTGCTCTTTTTTTTTTCCCGAGGATTTCATCTTGGAATTGATTGGTTTTTCACGTTTCCAACATGCCTTGTCTTATAGGGACATCAATTTAATAGGAGTATTTGTAGCTGATATATGAGATTTAGTTATTTTCTTTGTGTCAATAAATACGACTAATAATTGATTTGCTATATTTTGCAAATGAATTATCTTTCAAATTTTAAATTCTTATTGATTTATGTAAAAATCAAAACCAAATAATGATAATGCATTCTAAGAATTTTTTTTCTAGTTACTTATTTTCCCCCCCTAATATTAGAAAATATGCTTCATCAAAATGACAATTGGCAAACCTTACTATGAATAAATCTCATATTAATGATTTTAGATATTTAATTATGGATAAAGATTTATATCCAACATATATTCCAAACTTTTTTTAAAGACCCATCTTTATGCATTGTGGTAGTGCAATTGGGACATATATCGCACATCTAAAAATTTTTAAATAGAAAATATTTGTTTTCTGATCATAAACTAATTGTGTAAGGGAAAATCTATAATAACTTGTTGGCATGATGTGTACATGTGTTACTATATGCGAAATGGCATGTCACCAAACAAAAACGGGGAGTTTAGTTTTCATAAGCAATGGCCTTACAATTAGTTGAAAATGTTCAATAAACAATTCTGCTAGAACATTGTGTGTATGAACATGAGGAACCACCTATTCAATAGTTATTTCAACTAATATGCAATATTCATAAAAGACTTAAGATGTAAATTCACCAGCATTGTCAAAACAAATAGTCTTGCTTGCATAATCAAGAAAATGTTCTTGCAAACGAATGATTTGGACGAGTTATAACCTTATAATTAATTTGCCTTAAGAGGAAGTAACACATAATTATTCATCATATTGAAAATTTTTTTGATTTTTTAATAGATGATTACATAAATTTTTAATAATTTTTTGTATCATTATTGATTTAGGGTGGCCCAATCAATCATGCCAAATATTAAAATCATTAGTAAACTTCTTGTTTACTTTAGCATAAATTTCAATCATTTGACCATTTGTATAATACAATCCAAATGAATATTCATATTTTCCTTCAATAAAATAAAATGCATATAAAGTAATAAATTTGCAAGTTAATATAAAATAAAATTAGATATATGATTTACTATTAAAACACAAAATAAAAACATAGTATTTAAATATAATGAGAACGTATAAAAATATTTTTACAATAAAATTATACTAAATCATATCAATAAATTAGTTAAAAATTTCATTCTTATATATTTTAATCGCCAATCACAAGGTCAATTCCTCTTTTAGGGTAGACAAGAAAAAAAAATATTTAGATGTGTTATATCAACTTGGCCATAATTAAATCAACTTAAACAAAATGTATTTTGATACTTTTTTTCTTTTAGCTTTCAGTAATGCTTTATAAAGTTCAATAAGATGTTTCGATGTACGACAAGTAGGCGACCAATGACCTTTCATACCAAATCAATGACAGACATTTTCTATATTCCTTTTATTTCATCCACTTTTGTTCTTTTCTTATATCTCTTCATTACTCATCCATTTCTAGTGGGTAAAGGTATCCACTCACTTTTAATTGGTAAATGTATCCATCTACTTTTAGTTGGTAAATATATCGATTCACTCTTAGTGGGTAAAAGTATTCAACTACTCTTTGTGGATAAAGGTAGCCATCCACTTCTAGTGGGTAAAGGTATCCATCCACTTCTAGTGGGTAAAATTATCTATCTACTTCCATCCATTCCTAGTAGGTAAAATTATCCATCCACTTTTAATGAGTAGAGATATCCATCCAGTGGCGAAGTCAAGATTTCATGTTTAAGAGACAAAAACAATGTCTATAAAATAGTCATACTAGAAGTTCCATATTTGACAAAATCATAAAATAACTTAGATAGAAAAAATTCATATGAAAATTATACAAACAACTCCAACAACGCGTTATGTAGAAAATAAAGACATTTTTTAACAACTATTGCATGGTAAGATTAGGTATCTTCAATTGAGCTCGACGGTCTTTCATAGAGTTGATGGCATCTATTCTTAAATCAATATCAAAGTTTCGAATGATTTTCTTTTCAATGAGAATGATCAACGGATTTCTAAGAAAATCATTTGACATTTTACTTCAAGTCTCGTTCTTAACGAGTCTTATAACAAAAAATGCACAATTTGATGTTGCAGTGGAAACTAGAAAAGTCAAGATAAGTCGGATCAATCTATCAATAAAGAAGTAAACTTTTGATATTCCTGTCTTCTTCAACACTTGACATAACTCAAAAAGTGTAGATACATTTTTCATAGCCTGGTTGTGAAGAATGTCAAGCTTAAATAGATCCAATTGATAACTTGGATACATTTTATCATACTTAGTAAAGTCATCAAGATAATATTTATTTGCAAGGTTGCGAATACTTTCAACATCAAACGATTCGAAATCACTCTAAGAGTCCAAAGATGTGTCAAAAGTGAGCAACTCCACCACATTCTCATTAAATCTAGAATCCAATTATTGTAAGAGTGAGTCAATAGCAACTAGAAACAAGTCAACTCGACAATGGTGCCTAATTATGGCATGATCCTTTTAAAACGACCTTTACCTAATTTATATTTAGCCCCATGTTAGGAATCTCAATTTCATATTTCTCAGAATACTTTTTCACTAACACAAGCAAAAGTTCCCATCCATTTTTTCTTAATTGTTGGAGATGTTTTTTAGTGATACTAAACAAATTGTATTTAGTATGTCTTGATACTTAAGTTGTAAAGGTTTTGAGAGATCATTTATATCTCCAACAATTCCCATGCAAGATAAACACAAATTCAATTGATATATTGGTATATTATAAAAATTATAAAATAAAAGGCAAAATTATAAATTTATTGTAAGGGTAAAATTATAAAATTCCAAAAAATAAGAATATGTTATAAAATTATTGTAGGGACAAAATTATAAATTTTTTTAAAAATAAAGGTATGTTATAAAAAATTTAAAATTTTTAAGATTTCTCCTATCCCTTCTGTCTCAATATCCATCCATTTTTAGTGGTTAAATGTATTCTTAGAATAGTGATCAGTGTAACCACTATGATTGTAATTATTATGGTGAACTCTTCCACGTTCATGACCATAACTATTAAATTATGTTACATTCACTTTAGAAAATGGAGGAAGTTAATGATTTTTCATTAGTAGCTCGTTATGTTGCTAAACCGCAAAAAGACTTGAAATCCAAAACAAAATATATTTCAGATTACCCAAAGTACAGTATTTTTCACTTATTATAAAAATAGATATCATACAAAATCAATATCATATATTCAATTCAAAATGTCTTATACAAAATCTCATAGAATCAAAGATAGATTTACATATGTTGAACAAAATCATAGTCGAAATTCAACAAAAAAATTATATATGGAGAAAATCATATTCCAAATTAGAACAAAGATATTATATATAATTATATATGTTTTTCACGCTCAACTTGATTTAATAAATCAATGGACAAAATATGATAAATATTATAAGAGAGCAAAATTCTTATTAAGGTTGATTTTCAAGGAATGAAAGCACCAAAAAGATAGCAAGTTAGTTCCTTTATTTGCTAAAACAAAAAAACAAAGACAAACTATTTAAATCCTTTTAAAACTTGAAGAAATGGAACTTCGATTTTAAGATGATGATGAAAACTAAATGATACTAAAACTTGAAAGATAAAAAATCGTGCTGATAACGTATTGTGAGAGAATTGTACTGATGACATGTTGTAAAATATAATCTAAAAGAACATCTATGAGAGAAAAGTATTAATAAAGTAAGAATATTTCATTTAAGATTATATATTTACAAATGAAGTAAGCAGCCTATTTATAAGCTAATAACCACTATCTAGATAGAATTTACAAAATAAAGATAATGTTGAGGGATTTGATTTGGATGGATTAAATTCAAATTTTAATCCAATTTAATCTACAACCAAATTTAAATATATATAATCAATATATAAGAGTTCAAATCAAATTAAACTCTTATGTTTGACCTATTGGGCTAATTGGGTCTATTTCGACTATCTGACCTAGTCTGAACTCTTAAACTGTGATATAATAAACATTCAGACATATATTCTTAACAAATTTTGATTTTTCTAAATTAATGAGTTTATTATTTATGAATTTAATAGGTGAAATAAGTCTCTTTTCACTCTTGTATTTCGTGTTGGCTTTCCTTTCCTCTCATATGTACTACTCACTAACTCCTTATCTTTTATCTTTCTCCTTCTTAACTAGCAATTAAAAGTACAAATGTTAAATGCTAAACCAATTTAATTGCTTATAATTATAACATAGCACATCAAGATTAGTAGGGACGCATCTTCATTAAGGTTTTTGATAAGACTAAACATCCATGATTACATTAAGGGCTATTTGAATTATGTATGACGATGATCACTTTTCCTTTATTTTTTTTTCTCTCATTTATAAACACAAAAGCAAAATTTCATCCTCTTTTATAAATATAAATAATCAATTATGTAAATTGGCATTCATTATATTTTATATGAATAAAAAGATTAAGATTACAAATTGATAAGTGAATAATGATGTAAAAGAAATACTTTTCCATTATTTGACTCTATTATAATAAAATTATATATAACAAAAGAACTCGAGAAATAAAAATCTAATAATTAACGAAAAATTTATTAACATTTTATTAATAGTTGGTCATTGACGATAAATTCGAATTACAATTATCCTTATTCTTATTGTGATTAAGCAATTTATCTAAAAATAATAAAACAAAGATTAGTTTAACAAAATATTAATGTGGGCAATTTGTTAAAAGGCAAGAATGATTGAGTCAAAGTATATGCCTGTGCATTGAGTTTGGACAATGAATTTTACTTTAGCAATCTATGGTGGGGCCCTAATCTAAATCATGCTCTCTTGGTGGCTTGGTGGATATGCATTTTGGATCTTTGTTAAAACTTGACTAAATCTCTTTTATTTGTTTTTCTTTGCTTTTATTTTCTTATATATATATATATATATATATATATCAAATCATGTAATCTTCCACCAAAACCTTTGCCTTTTCAATCCAACATTGAACCATATCCATATCCAAAGCCCCCACGAGAGCTGCTCATGAATTTGACACTCAATTTTGTCTAGGTGCATTCTCTCCATGCATGGGGTTTGATGTGGAACATCAAATGAGAGGGAGCATGATTGATTCTACACTATTACATTACTCATTTTCCGTTCTAGTGTTTCAATTTACTAAAATTGTGGACAGACTTGCAAATTTTCAAAACGAATTCATCATTTCGTTTTGTCATTAGCGTGGACTAATTTATGCTGGAATTTAATTCGATTAATATTATATTTTTTGGTTTTATCAAAGTTAAATAACCTTATGTCGATGAACCGTTCATTGCTTAGTTGTCTGTTATTGTTTTAATTGAATATGATTATAAATTTCTTTAAACACCAATCCTGAGATAAAACGAGAGAGACATGATTGACACTTGACACCATTGCATTGCTTTTCAATTTGAGGTTGTATTAAGAAATGACAAAACGGTAAACATCCAAAACGAATTGATCCTTTCATATCGACCAAATTTCATTTTCTCTTTTCTCATTATAGATTGATTACTGCTCCAATTAGTTTCCTTCTTGATTTCATATTAATGGTTCAGTTTTATTCTACAAGGTTTTCTTGAACATTTAAAAAAGATTATTGAAGAAAGGGCAAGTTGATCAAATAACCAATCAAGTCTTAATTGTTTCATAAATTCGATTATAAATGTGGACAAAATCAAGAAATTTTTTCTATTTTACAACCTGGGGATCGGTCTACATATATATATATATATATATATATTATAATTAGTAGTGAAATTAGGATTTCACGTTTGGGAGGTAAAGACAATGTCTATAAAATAATCATACTAGAAATTCAATGTTTGATAAAAACATGAAGTAATTTAGATGAAAAAGTTCATATGAAAATTACACAAATAAATCCATTTATGTAATAAGTACAAAATAAAGATATTTTTTAACAACTATTGCATGCTAAGATTGGGCATCTTTAATTGAGCTCGATTTTCATTCATAGAGTTGAAGGCATCTATCATTAAATCAATGTCAAAACCTTGATTGATTTCCTTTTCAATAAAAATGATCAATGAATTTTTAAAAAAATCATTTGAAATTTTATTACGAGTCTCATTCTTAACGAGTTTCATAACAAAAAATGCACGCTTTGATGTTGCAATGGAAACTAGAAAAGTCAAGACAAGCCAGATCAATTTGTCAACAAGGCTGTAAACTTTTGATATTCCCATTTTCTTTAACACTTGATATAGCTTAGTGATAATTTTATGATGTAGAGTTATTTGGGCTTAATTTCAATAGTAATTTAACTTAGTTCTTATAGTAATTCATAGAAATTAGTAAATTTTATTTAATTATTTTAAATTAGTTAATTTAGGTGAGTCAATATAATCTTAGTTAATTTTATACTTAATTTGGTGTTAATGTGATTAAGATAGGTTGTTATTGATTTATTTGTACTTTTTTAGGTGTTTGATGAAAGAAGAATTTTAATAAAAGATGGAGAGCAATTTCAAGGTGCAAAATTGCATTGCACATGTTTCAGTATTTTGACCATAACTCTCTCTACAGAGCTCCAAATGAGATGATTTTTGAACCATTGGAAAAATAAGAAAAAAAAAATACAACTTTCAATTTTACCATTTCACCTAGTTTGTTGGTCCCAAAGTGAGTGCTAGAGGGAGGGTGAATAGCACTATCTCGACTCTTTTGCAAGATTGAGATTTGATCTCAAAACAACGGAGGCAAAACAAAAGAGACAATGGACAAAGTATTTATAGTGGTTTGGTCCAAGACCTACATCCACTACCTTGATTATCCAACCAAGAATTTTTAAACCAAATACTAAAACGGTGGAATTCACAAGCTTCCACCAAGCTTTTTATAATGGCTTTTCAAGGCTCAACCACAACCTTAACACTAGTTTTTCACGAACTAAACTAAAACCCCAAGGTGGTTTTTCGAGGCTCAACCACAACCTATCACTAGTTTTTCCCGGGCTAAACTAAAATCCAACGTGGTTTTCCAAGACTCAACCATAACCTTTACTCTAGTTTTTCACGGGCTAAACTAGAATCCCGATGTGGTTTTTCAAGGCTCAACCACAACCTTTACACTCAACTTTTTAAGGCTAAGTTGAAACCTATAAGCATTCAAGCAAACCTTGCTTGAAGCAAACACTTAGAGTGAAACACTCACTCTAAGAATACAAAAAGAAGTAGAGAGAGTACCTATTGATCACACGATTGATTTATCTAGTACAAGTTTAAGTGCTAAACACAATTGCTAAAGATATGCGTTTGAGTGTAAAGAAGAGTACAAAAGATTTTCAGGTTTTCTACTCTTTTTGGCTTGAATATGATGAAATCTTTATTGATGAAGCCAAAAGTAGTTTCCTTGGCATTTAAAGATCCTTTTATACTTGAAGAATCTTGTCTGATGGCTATTGGGACGTTTATGACTGTTAGAAACAGTTTGGGAAAGATTCTAGCCGTTATTCTGTCTTGTAGTGGCTAGGTGAGTGTTGCAGACAGAGAGCACTTAGTAGACTAAAATTTTTTCCTTGGTCGACTAAGTTGGTTCTATTTCAGACGCAGATTCCAGAGAGCACTTAGTCGACTAATCCCATTATCTTAGTCGACTAACTCGATTCTGTTTCTCACCAATCTTCACCCTTTCACTTCTCCACTTTGACTTTTGTTCAACTAATGATCTTCCTTGTTTCACCAGGGAGCTTCATTAATATTGATCTTCCTTGTTCTTTATCCAAATCACATCCTTAGGTGTTCAATAGGAAGATTGACATATTGTCTCATTTATGAACATTTGCCCTGCATACTTGGGTAAAAATATTAAACACAAATGACATGGGAATATTTTATTATCATCAAAAACTAATGGAGCCAACAATCTCTCCATTTTTTATGATGACAAAACATCCCTTGGTTAATAGCATGATGCCTTTTTAATATCTTTTTCAGTCCCTGTAGAGAATGAGAATTGCTCTCCCTAAGTTCATGCTCCCCCTAAGTGTGTGCATATCTTTCATCCATTCCAGCAAGTTTTTATCCAAGTTATGTTCATAGTGATATAGTACATACTTGCCTTTGATAGAAAATGTTCATGTATATAGGTTTCAGAGCAAATGATATGTTGACAGATTTTATTAGTTTTCAATTTCTGCAGATTTCTGTCAACTGCTTGTAATTTTTAGATTTCATTCAAACCATCATTTTTCCAGCAAACTTTTTATGAATCATTATCCATATGTACTCAAACACATATTCAACTTTGCATTGTTGTCTCAGAAATGGTTTATCAACATAATAACTCAATATCAGCACAATATCAGAAAATTGTAGCAGGATTTCACAAATGTCAGTAGAAAATTTCCAGCCATGTTTCATAATGCCATAAATATCATTTTCAGAGTTCAAGCACTTCAAACAACTATTAACAAGCATATTCTAAACATCCATAAAGTTAGCCAAGATTAAGATTTAGCGTTTGAATACCATTGAGGCATAAATATCCAACAAAAACAGTAACAGTAGATTTGTTCCTAAAATGCCCTTGAGTCAATTTTCTTTCCTAGCAACCCTAGAAGTCTAGTACCTCTACCCTCATGATTTTTTTATTTTTTTAATATTTTCTCTAACAGTCTAGTACCTCTACCCTCATATTTTTTTTTTTTTGTAATTACTACTATTCTTTTTTATCATCATCAGGGAGAAGGTCTGAGATATCACTCCTCAGAATGAGATAATATGGATTCACGGGACATGGTTTGTTCCCACCAAGGATTTAGGGGAACAGGAGAGGGTGGTCTTAGAGGGGGTGGAGAGGCTACTTCAGGAGTTTGCTGAAGAAGCTGAAAAGATGTTTTTGTAGCTTTCTCTAGAGTTGCTTAATCAGAAACTTCTATTGGGACTTGAGAAGTGCTTGCAGGGGGTGATTTTACTTTTTCTGCCAATCTTGAAGACTTCCTTGTCTTTGGAGGAACTGATTTTCTTGTTGTCTTCTTTTGTCTCATGGTAGGTGGCTGAAGCTTAGTTGCTAGAGCTACATCTTTTGTTTTTCCTTTTCCTTTGCCTTTTTCTACAGCTTCTTTTTCTGAAGTCATTGCTTGAGCAGCTTAAATTGCTGCTGCGTCTTTTTCTGATTGCTCTTCTCTTACCATCTGATAGAAAAGTCCCATGATAGACACTTCATCAGAATGAGAAGGGGATGCTTCCTGTTCAGGCTGTGGTGAAGATTGATGCTCAAGAGGACCAGGTGGTGAACCAACTACCTCAGTGCTTTGATCAGATGTTTCCTTTTCTACTGAGGTGGTTTTGTGAGGTTCTTCAAGTTCTGGTTCAAGGTCATGATAACCAGGGCTTACACTCTGGTAAGCTGATCCTTTAGCTTGGAATTCAGGACTTGCATCTTGGAATCCATATCTTTCTGGTTGTAAGGCTAATCTTTCAGCACCTTGTCTTTCTGGTGCCATGCTTTCAGTAGCAGAGGAGTTAGCATCAACAGATCCAGATGGTATGTCAGATTTACTTTTAAACTGACCTCAATTTCATTCATTCTCTCTTCAATTTTCACAAGCCTTGCTCTTTGATCAGTGAGCTTGGCATCCATTCTCATCAGCAAATTAAACATTACTTCATTGGAGAATGGAAGGGCCGCCATTTCTAGTGGTGTGGGAGCTACCTCTGGCCTAGTTTGCACTGAAGTAATCTTGGAGGTTTTGTTGAATGTGTCTCTATACACTTTGTATCCTATCTTAATTAGGCTTCCTAGGAAGATGGGCTGATCTTTACTCTTCACCATATCCATATCATACCTTTTGGCCCATACTCCTTTCTTCTTAACAAGGGATGTGATTACATTCCCGTATGACAAATGGATTTTCTCCAGTTTACATGCTGCCCCCATTCTTTCTATCACGAACCTTCTAAGGTTCAGTACTTCTCTATTAAATGCATGCTCCATCAGCCAAAGGTCTTGGAGGCTGATGTAGCTTAAGCTACCACTCCTACCATGCAAATTGGTTGCCATAAAGTATGCAGGATTCTACATTGTGGACTAATGATCAGTCCTGCATTGTTCTTTGAAGAGAATTTTCCTTTCTTTCTTGTGACAATTTCCCACACAGATGCAGGATTATACTTGTCAAGCATTTCATACTCTCCATCTTCTCCTTTAATTCTTAGCAGATTACTCAAATCTGAAGTTGTGACTAAAAACTCCTTTCCATTCAAAAATACATTCAGGTTATCCTCTGAAAAATCCTCTGAATTATCAAGCTCTCTCTCACTAAATGCAATGTTAGCATAGAATTTTTTAACTAAACTAGCACTATACGTCCTGTCTTTGAAAAAGCTATACTCCTTAATCCTTAATTCATTAAAATAGTCTGTTAAGCTGGTTTGGAGTTCAGGGGTTTCATTGAAACTATCCCAGTCAATGTGCTTCTCGCATGTAATGGGAGCATTTTCGATTTTCCTAAACCTTTCTTCATGAATTTTGTTCCTAAATTTTAAGGATGAAGCAGATGATGTACCTTTTTCTCTTTTGCTCTTCTTTCCCAGTTTCTCAGTCTTCTTCTTTTTCTTTTTTTGTTTCTTCTTCTCAGAATCTTTCCCAGTCTTCTTTGTTATAGAACTCGATGCTCATTTTTGTTTCTTTTTTAGGTGCTCAGCTTCGGGGTTTTCTTCTGCTGGTCTCTTCCCCTTTTTCTTTACTAGTAAATCCTTGAGCAGGGTCAACTTGGCCATTACGATTTCTAGAAGTGATTTTTACTTAGGGTTCTAAGATGACAAAGGAAGGGTTTTCGGATGTTTTCAGAAGAAGAAGAAAAGTAAATGAGATTGTTAGGGTTGAGAGAATCAGTTATTAAAGGGTGAAGAAGAGAAGTGATTGACAGTTTCTAATTTAGAAACCGTCTGCCTCCCCTTTTACAAATGCCTCATTTTCTTAAATTTCAAAACACCCTCTCATATTTTTACTATTTACTGCTTTAGGTTTTTTCTTTTTATTTTGTCACCCGGTAGGTACAAAATTTTATTAATTTAATCCTTTATCATTCAACCATAAGTTCTTTTGATCTAATAAAACAGAATGCTCTTAGTTGACTGAGTTTCACACTTTATTCGACTAAGTCTCTCTTGTTTTTCTCTGTTTAGTCCAGACTTCTTCCTACAACTTTTCCAAACAACACATTCCTAGATTTCTTCTAATTTCACATAATCTATCCTCACTAAGGGGTTTTGTAAATATGTGAGCAAGTTGATGCAATGTGCTCAGGAATTCAATATTGATTTCTCCCTTAGTTACATAATCTCTAATAAAGTGGTGTCTAACTTCAATATGTTTGGTTCTTGAGTGTTGTAAGGATTCTTTGAAATATTTATAGCACTGGTGTTGTCACAATATATAGGAGTGTTACTCATGGATAACCCATAGTCTTTTAATTGTTGCTTAATCCATAAAACTTGTGCATAACAACTTCCTAGGGATACATATTCAGCTTCAGCTGTGGACAAAGCTATAGAATTTTGCTTTTTGCTTGACCAACATACAAGCGTGCTACCTAGGAACTGACACGTTCCACTAATGCTTTTCCTATCAGTTCTACTTCCTGCAAAGTTAGCATCTGAATATCCTACAAGACTGAATAGTGATTCTTTTGAATACTAAATTCCTAAGCTTTGAGTTTCTATGAGATATCTAAAAATTCTTTTCACAGCAGTAAGGTGTGTTTCTTTAGGTTGAGACTAAAATCTAGCACATAAACACACACTAAACTGAATATCTGGTCTACTTGTAGTCAAGTAAAGAAGAGATCCAATCATACCTCTATAGAGCTTTTGATATACATCTTTACCTTTCTCATCAGCATCAAGTTGTAGATGTACTCATTGGTATGCTGATGGATTTCAATTTTAGCATATCAAACTTTTTGAGCATGTCTTGAATGTATTTGTCTTAGCTGATAAAGGTTATTTCTTTGCATTGCTTGATTTGAAGGCCAAGAAAGTACTTCAATTCTCCTATCATGCTCATCTCGAATTCTTTGTGCATTTCCTTAGCAAAGTTCTTGCAAAGAGATTCATTAGTAGCACCAAATATAATGTCATCTACATAGTTTTGAACTATGATTAGATCATTTAGGTATCTCTTGATGAATAGTGTGGTGTCAATGCTGCCCCTAACATAGTCTTTTTCTACCAAAAATTTAGAAAGCCTTTCATACCAAGCTCTAGAAGCTTGTTTCAACCTATACAAGGCTTTGTGAAGTTTAAGGACATGATCTGGTTTCTCAAAATCTTTAAAACCAGCAAGTTGTTCAACATATACCTCCTCTTGAATGAGTCCATTAAGGAATGCACTCTTCACATCCATTTGGTACAGCTTGAAGTTCATATGACAAGCAAAGGCAACTAATAATTTTATGGCTTCTATTCTAGCTACCGGAGCAAAGGTTTCTTCATAATCTTTGCCTTCTTCTTGATTATATCCCTTTGTCACCTATCTTACTTTGTTTCTTACAACATTTCCTTGTTCATCAACCTTATTTCTAAATACCCATTTAGTGCCAACTATAGGATGATTTGAGGGCTTAGGCACTAGTGACCATACATTGTTTCTCTTGAATTGATTCAGCTCCTCTTGCATGGCTAAAATCTAGCTTTCCTCATTTTCAGCTTCATCAAAACTTTTAAGTTCAACATGAGAAATGAATGCTGAAAATTCACACGCCTCCCTAGTTCCTTTCCTACTCTTAACTCTATGAGAGATGTCACATATGATTTGCTCTTGTGGGTGATCTCTCACATATCTCCAGCTTCTAGGTAAGTCCTATGCTAGATTTCTTGTCTCTGTAAATTTTCAAGAGGTGGAGCCACGGTTTCTTTTCTCGATGAGCCTTTCTCATTGTTCTTGCTATCATTTAGGCTCATTTCTTCCATGTGTCTTTCTAGATTTTCTAAATCTTCGTCATCCTCATGAGCTTCCTTTTCAACATGGATTGATTCATCAAAAACTATATAGACATATTCTTCAACATTTAGTGTCCTTTTGTTGAGAACTCGATAACCTTTTGAGTTCAAGGCATATCCCAAAAATATTACTTCATCACTTTTAGCATTAAATTTTCCTAATGGTTGTTTTCCATTATTTAGAACAAAACATTTGTAACCAAAGCTCCTAAGGTGAGAGATGTTTGGTTTTCTTCCTTTGTACAACTCATATGGGGTCTTTGACATGATTGCTCTAATTGAAACTCTGTTAAGTATATAGGTTGTTGTATTGACAACCTCAGCCCAAAAGTACTTAGAAAGATTATTCTCACAAAGCATGGTCCTAGCCATCTCTTTTAATGTTCTATTTTTTCTCTCCACAACTCTATTTTGCTAGGGTGTTCTAGGTGTTGAAAAGTTGTGTTCCAACCCCTTTTCATTGTAATATTTTTTGAACTCATCATTTTCAAATTCTCCTCCATAGTCACTCATAATCCTAATAATGGATGTACTTCTTTCATTTTCAACTTTCTTACAATATCCTATGAAAGTTGATAATGCATTATTCTTGTGAGTAAGGAAATAAACTCAAGTAAACCTAGAATATTCATCCACTATCACTAAGCCATAGGATTTTCCACCTAAACTTGTGGTGCTAATAGGACCAAAGAGATTTATGTGCAGCATTTCAAGAGGTTTTGATGTTGACACAACATTCTTAGCTTTGAAGGAAGTTCTAACTTGTTTTCCTAATTGGCATGCTTCACATACTCTATCATTTTCAAACTTAATGCTAGGTAGTCCAACAACTAGATCTTTCTTAATTAGTTTCAACATGGTGTTCGGACTAACATGTTCTAGTCTCCTGTGCCACAACCAGCTATCATTTTCAGCCTTAGCCAATAAGCACATTTCACTATCTTTTTCTAGATCTTCAAGAAAGATGACATACATGTTTTTCAATCTTTTTCCTGTGAATGTAGTCTTGTTACACCTATATCTATTACTTCACATTTGTTGGAATCAAAACAAACCTTAAACCCTTTATCACATAGCTGACTTATGCTTAATAGATTATGCTTTGAGCCTTAAATAAATAATACATGATTGATTTATGTACAAGAGTTCTTACCAACCGTACTTATACCTTCGATTCTTCCTTTTGAATTATCTCTAAAGGATACGGTACTTTCTTTTTTCTTGTCTAGCTGAGCAAACAGCATTTCATCCCCTATCATGTGTCGAGAGCAGCCACTATCCATGTACCATAGCTGCTTCTTCTTGTGTTGAGCCTTTGAACATGTTTCCTTTAGGTGCAGCTCCATCTACAAAAGCATGGTTCAGTTCTTCTTGATAGGTACCCATGCTTTTGATGGGTCCTTGAGTGTTAGTGTCAATAAAATAGCCTTTTGGCACCCAGATTTTTTTGGTTTTCTGCACATTTATATTTTTGACACAATCATAAGATAGATGACCATATTTTCCACAACAATAGCATCTAGATGATGCTTTATGATGATTCTTCTTACTATATGAATTTTTTTTAAAGAATCATTGTTTAAACACTTAAGAGCTGTATTTTCATCAAGAGCTTTTTGTAAAGCAACAGTTTATTTTTTAGGTCTACCTTCATGATTTCAAAATCTGTTTTTGAATGTTCTAGTTCGGTTTGAAGCAAATTTCTTTGTTCAAAAACAGAGTTGAATTCATGTTTTATTTTCTCTAAATCTTTTTCAAGTGATGCAGCCTTTTTCTTCAGGTTTTTGTACTTTAAAAATAGGCTTTCAAACTCATCACATAAATTATCATATTCATCTTGTAACTCATTCATAGAAATATCACAAGTCGATGAGTATACCTTTGTTTCATCATCCTTTGCCATTAAGCAAATGTTAGCTCTTTCCTCAGAGCTTTCTTCACCAGTTTTTGTGCTCGAATCACTATCTGACCAAGTTGCAGCAACCATTGCCTTTTTTGATTTTTTATTTTTCTTTGGAGTTTCTTTTTTCAACAATGGACATTCAAACTTGTAGTGCCTTGGTTTCTTGCATTCGTAGTAGATTATTTCTTCTTTATTATTGCTGTCAATTTTGTTTTTCTTTCAAGAATGACCTTGGTCTCTCTTAAGAATTTTTCTTCCAAATCTTCGATTCTTTCTTCTTATTAGTTTTCTGAATTTTCTTGCAACAAGTGCCAATTCATCATCATCATCGCATGAGAGTTCTTCCAGCTCTTCTTCAAGGATGCTGGCTTTTAGTGATATGTTCTTCTTCTTCTCTTTTGCCTTTCTTTTATCCTCTTCTTCTTCCTCCTCGAGCTCTAGCTCATGTGTGAGGAGTGACTCGCATATTTCATCTAATGTGATGATGTTTAAATCTTTGGCTTCTCGGATGGCAATCACCTTTGGCTTCCAAGACTTAGGTAGACTCCTAAGAAGTCTTTTTACAAGCTTGTCAGTTAAAAATCCACTACGCAAGTATACGTATCGAATAGACAATATATTAGCAAGTAGAGTATCGTTCCCACGGAGAATTGATCTAAAACTTTACTAATTACTAAAATTAAAACAATTTAATTTTATCCAAATAATCTAAATTAATTAATTAATTAAAACTAATAAACTAGAATTTAAAATAACAAGAAAAATCAAAATAATAACAACTGGAGAAAATATCAAATTAAACAAGCCTAGGATTACAATATCCCTCACACTTCATCTAAATTTTACCTCTCATCCTTAACTTATTTCAATGGGTTGAATTGCTAACCTAGAGTTCTAAATTATTTATAAGGGTCTCCCGACTCGTCCTATAAAAATATCTATTTTAACCAAAACATTATATCCCTATGTGATTTGAAATTAAAACAGACTCATTAAGTTCAGGCTCTAATCTGGCTACATATGGCTTATAGGTATATCCCTATCCTATACGCAAATCATTTAACATGATCATATGCTATCCCAATTTTAGTCTACTCTAAACTCCCTCTCCCAAGTTTGTTTAGGTTCCTAAATCAATTTAATTGGTGATCAGGCAATTAAAAGCATTAAGAACAAATTGAAATAAACAATTCAATTCCCATTGAAAATAAGTAAGAAAAAGATTAAAAACTTAGACTACATGCGAGTTCAATTGCAATCCTAGAAAAAGAAAATTAGCTACTCATAATTGCAAAATCAAATAACATTGTATAAAGTTCAACCATTGAAAATAACAAGAAGAATAAAAGCTAAGGAAGAAAACAAAATAATTGCTGCTCTGATCTCCGGGTTTCCGCTTCAACTGCTAGCTTCTTTAATCTCCAAAGGTTCTCTCCCTAAAATTCTTCAAAAACATCCTATTTATACTAACAAACTTAACCTAAACTGCCTTAAGTTGACCTAGGGTTTAATTGGGCTTAAAACATAATGAGAGGCCTAAAAATTCACTTAACAGTCTTTACAAATTTCCATTCCTGGTGTAGGACGTTCAGCTACTTTTCGACATAATTTTCTCTATCTTCGAGGCAGAACTGGGCAAAGTGATCTTCATAAAAGTTGTAGCTCTGTCTATTAGCTTTCCAATGGTCTAAGAATCTCAGTAATTGGAGTTCTGTAGCTCAAGATATGACTCAAAAACTGAAGCATATGCAAGCAGATTTCTGGATCTTTCAGCACCTTACTTTCCAAAATTAAACCCAATGACTTTAGGTCATACCAAAAATATAAAAACTAATAAATATTAACCAAATTAAAGGAAATAACATAAAATTAAATAACTTACTTAAAAATAAACTAAATATAAAAATAACTAAAAATTAAGAAATTATAATTAAAAACTAAGGACTTAGCTAAAATTTAATAACAAAATTGGAATAAAATAATTCTATAAAATAGAATTATCAAAGCTCATGCTTGAGGATAGGTTTCCTAGTTGGTTAAGTTTATTTGTAATGTTTGTGAACCTATCAAACATGCTGGTGATGTCCTCACCAGGTTCCATTTTGAACATCTCATAACTGTGGGTCAGGAGAGCTATCTTGGACTCCTTTACTTGAGAAGTCCTTTCATGTATAATTCTTAACTTAACCCACACTTGCTTAGCTGTTGTACAGCTTGAAACTTTGTTAAACTCAGTGAGAGTTAAAGCATAATGCAAGGTGTTGATTGCCTTAAAATTGATCTGCACTTTCTTGGTTTCAGCCTCGGTCCATTCAGACCTTGGCTTAAGCATCAACTCATTTGTAACCACATTTACAGTTGAAGGAATAAAGGGACCATCAGTGATGACATCCAACATTTCATAATCTATAGCTTTAATGTATATTGACATCCTAGTGCTCCAATAAGGGTAATTAGAGCCATCAAACAGAGGTGGTCTGTTTGTAGATTGTCCCTCGACTATAACTGATTTTTATAGAGCCATTTGGATCCTCTCTAAGGGTGTTAGACCTTGTATACAGAGAGCTAGCTCTGATATCAATTGTTGGTCCCAAAATGGGTACTAGAGGGGGTGAATAGGACTATCTCGACTCTTTTGCAAGATTGAGATTTGATCTCAAAACAATGGAGGCAAAACAAAAGAGACAATGGACAAAGCATTTATAGTGGTTCGGTCCAAGACCTACATCCACTAAGTTGATTATCCAACCAAGGATTTTCAAACTAAATACTAAAACGGTGGAATTCACAAGCTTCCATTGAGCTTTTTACAATGGCTTTTCAAGGCTCAACCACAACCTTAACACTAGTTTTTCACGGGCTAAACTAAAACTCCAAGGTGGTTTTTCAAGGCTAAACTACAACCTGTCACTAGTTTTTCCCGTGCTAAACTAAAACCCAATGTGATTTTCCAAGGCTCAACCACAACCTTTACTCTAGTTTTTTACGGGCTAAACTAGAACCTCAAGGTGGTTTTTCAAGGCTCAACCACAACCTTTACACTCAACTTTTCAAGGTTAAGTTGGAACCTACAAGTATTCAAGCAAACATTGCTTGAAGCAAACACTTAGAGTGAAACACTCACTCTATGAATATAAAGAGAAGTAGAAAGAGTACCTATTGATCACACGGTTGATCTATCTGGTACAAGTTTAAGTGCTAAACACAATTGCTAAAGATAGGCGTTTGAATGCAAAGAAGAGTACAAAGGATTTTCAGGTTTTCTACTCTTTTTGGCTTGAATATGATGAAATCTTTGTTGATGAAGCCAAAAGTAGTTTCCTTGGCATTTGAAGATCCTTTTATACTTGAAGAATCTTGTCTGATGGCTGTTGGGACGTTTATGACCGTTAGAAACAGTTTGGGAAAGATTCTAGCCGTTATTCTGTTTTGTTGTGGCTAGGTGAGTGTTGCAGACAGAGAGCATTTAGTCGACTAAAATTTTTTCCTTAGTCGACAAAGTTGGTTTTGTTTCAGATGTAGATTCCAGAGAGCGCTTAGTCGACTAATCCCATTATCTTAGTCAACTAACTCGATTCTGTTTTTCACCAAGCTTTACCCTTTCACTTCTCCATTTTGACTTTTGTTCAACCAATGATCTTCCTTGTTTCACCAAGGAGCTTCATTAATTTTGAAGCACTCCTAGCCAAATATGGAGTCAAACACAAAATAGCCACTGCTTATCATCCTCAAACGAGTGGCCAAGCTGAAGTTTCAAATCGAGAAATTAAAAGAATTTTGGAGAAAATTATTTGTCCTTTTAGAAAAGATTGGTTGAAAAAGCTGGATGATGCATTGTGGGCATATAGAACTGCACATAAAACTCCAATTGGGATGTCTCCTTATAGATTCGTTTTGGCAAGGCATGTCATTTTCCAGTCGAGCTTAAAGACAAGGCGTATTGGGTAATTAAAAAGCTTAATTTTAATCCTCAAACGACTGGAGAAAAACGTCTTTTGCAACTCAATGAGATGGATGAATTTTGTCAAAATGCTTATGAGAGTGCAAGAATCTACAAAGAGAAGAAAAAAAGATGGCATGACAAGAAAATCATAAATAGAAGTTTTGAGCTTGGCCAACATGTTCTTTTATACAATTCTCATTTAAAATTATTCCTTGAAAAATTGAAATCTCGTTGGTCTGGACCATTTATTGTGATGAAAGTATATCCTCATGGAGCAGTGGAGATAGTTGACGATAAATCAACCTTCAAAGTAAATGGGCAACGATTAAAGCACTATTGGGGTAGCGATTTCGACCATCAAATATCCTCAATTAAACTTATCGAAACAATTTAAATCTAAGAAAGTCAAGCCAACGACTATAAATCATGAGCTTATTGGGAGGTAACCCAAGCATTTTAACCTACTTTCTTTTAGTATTATTTTATTTTATTTTTTTAAAATTTATTTCTTTATTGGTTTTTATTAATATTTTTTTATTTTGTAGGAACCAAAGAAAAATTTTTTTTGGGAGTTAGCCGCGGCTCCCTTAAATAGAGGCCGCGGCCTCGTGATGTGCTTCAATGCCAGCCATGGAGCCCATTAAGAAAGGTCGCAGCCTCGCGGGATGTAGAAGCGATAGCCGTGGTGCCCATTAATGGGAGGTTGTGGCCCCGCGCTAAAAAAAAAGTATGGAGAATATACAAAGGGGTAGGCCGCAACCTTCCTCAATGAAAGTCACGACCTTGCGATTGGGGGGAATGAGGGCCATGCCTCCAGTCTATGGTGGGCCATGGCCCCGCGTTAAAAAAAAAAAAAAAAACAACAGCCCACCAACCATTCAAATCTCTTTTAGCTACCATAAAGTGCCTCCCTCCAGCTCACCTACCCCTTTCTTTTAATAATTGTATGCACTTTTGTTATTCATTTCTCCACCATTCATTCTTGTTTTTCCTTTGCTCTTCCTCTTTCCATTCTTTTCCTTTCATATTTCTTTCTCCAAACCTTCACTCACTATATCCTCCCACATTAATTTTCAACATCTTTGCATTAAATGTCAAGTAAGCTTCAATATCTCTTTTATTTTTTTTACTTTCTTCTTTTATATTTAATATTGATGACTTACTTCTTACTATTTATTTTGTTGAAAATTTGTATTGAATATTAAAGATTCTTGAGACTTTGTGCTTAATTATTTTCTAGGTGTGATAGTTAGTTTAGATTTGTACTTTAAATTTCAAACATAAGTTGAAAAAAAAAAGAGAGGAAAATATGGTTAAGTTTCTTGATTTTAAATTTTTATATGCTTAGTAGTATAGAAATATTTTAATTGTAAGATTTTTATTTAATACTATGGGTATTGTTTTAATATGGGAGAACATATGAATTACTAATATTGATGGTCTATTGTGTGTTGTTGGTATTTTTTTTTTTTTGGTTGAGAATTAATTGTAGGATATTTGAGAATGGCACCCAAACGATCAAGACACAATTCCAGTGGTTCGTTTGATCATACTAAATTTGTGTTTGCTGATGCTGTGGCTAGACATGCGAGTTCTCTTGCAAACAAAATTGCAATCCCTGAACGAGGACTAGATCAAGGATTGATCATTCACCTTCACCTTCAACCAATGATTGATGGCCGCCATTAGCATAAATTTTGTGCTTCCCCAGTAGCTGCAAGTATCCCTTTGGTAAAAGAATTTTATGCTAATGCTGTTGAAGTTACTAATGATCTTGTTTTTGTGCAAGGAAAATTAGTTCCATTCTCAAGCCATGCCATCAACGCATTTTATGAAGCTCTTGATATTGAAAACGATGGTTATGATCAATATTTGGCTGAACATGAAAATTGGGATGATATCATTAAAATACTCTGTGAGGATGGTGCTCAATGGCGATTCTTCAATAATGCACCAGTTGCATTCAAGAGGACTGTGATGAAACCAACTTCTAAGATATGGTTATATTTTGTGGCTTCTAAACTACTTCTTCACAAAAGATCGAGCCATCCTCATTTATTCAATCATGACTGGACTCACAATTGATATTGGTCGCATAATTTACAAAGCCATGACTCGTACTGCTCAATCAAAACATGAAGGCTTGTGGTTCCCTTCTCTAATTACAGCCATGTGCAAACAAGTTGGTGTACATTAGGATGCTAGTGAGGAGTTGTTGCACCCTAAACTTCTAATTGATCTTAATCTCATCCTCAGACAATCTCAAACTTCTACTAGGGGTATTTCTTCTTCTACACATCATCCTCCAACCCTCGACCAAAACACCAATAATTGTCAATGACTCAGAGGATTGAGAACCTTGAGCACCTAGTTGAGAATCTTGGGTACCAATTTGAGCAGCACATGACTTATAAAATCCAATGCAATCAACATATGAACCACATGTTTCAAGCTTATGGTGCTTTTATGGGAATGGATACGTTTACTCTTCTACTTGCACCTAAACCTCCTAGGGGTGCTAACGAGGTAGAAGACAATGAAGACAATGATGTAGAGGATGATGGAGACAAGGAAGATGGTTAGAGCTTCTCTAGAATTATTCAACCATTAGAGGAGTATTCTTTACCTTTTCTTTAATTTTTATTTTAAACATTGAGGACAATGTTTAGTTTAAGTTTGGGGGGGTGAATTTATTTTTCTGATGGTAAATACTTTGTTGAAGTTTTAGATCTAAATTGCATGCATGTTTATAAATAAATTAGGATTAATTTTAGGATTAGTTGGTAAAAGAATGAATATTAGGAATCTAGAGTAAAGTTGTGCCAAATTTTTCAATGATTTTTTTTTATCCAATGATGATAACTAGTTGTCTTGAATTTTTAGCCTTTGGTGAATGAGGTTTTTGTTTGGATTCATGCTAAATTATGTTGTTAAGTATCATTGTTAGGATGTGATTTTCATAATTTTGAGCACAATATTCTTTTACTTTGAATTATTATGAATATTTAGAAAAGGTTTATATTGATGTGAATTTTAGATTATGTCATGAATTCTAGAATTTGCTTGATTTTCTTTCGAGGCGAGATCCTAGGCAATACTGAGTTAGGGAGATGATTTAGGCCATTTTGGACTGTTTGAGCCTAAAAAGCCAACCTTGTTAAATCTTTATCCCTAGTATACCCCTTTTGAGCCTAATTTCCCTTTTCTTTGTTTAACTACATGATATTGAGCCTAACCTTAAAATTAATTTTTCCAATTTTGCAACCCTCATTCCTAAGCATGTATATTGTTTTAGGAAATATAAATTGAGCTAAATGTTGAAAAAGGTGGAAATGTGATGTTGATGTGAAAAAAAAGAGAAAAAAAGGTTCAAAATATGAAAAATAACCCCACTACCTACAATATAAAGAAAATAAGTTTGAAGGTGTGCAATTGTGAAAAAAAAAAGATGTGTCTTAAATAAAAGAAAATTCAAATATGAAAGAAAAGGTGTATTGGGAAAAGGAAAATAGAGCTCTATATATAAGTCCTAGAATAATTATGTGCTTAGGGTGATTTGAGCCATATTAAAATCCTTTATCATACCTCGACCCTAGCCATACATTACAAGCTTTATAAAGTCCTATTGATCTCTAGCTTTGTATTGACCTACATTAATGGAGAAAGAGATGAAAGGTAAACTTATGGAAATTTAGTACTAATTTGAAATTTATGTTGGTATAAACTCATTTGAATGTCATGATATTCTTGGTAAAAGAGTTTACACATACACACGAAAATCCATTCGAGAATGTGCTTGCATTAGAATTGAAACATGAATTTGAATGATGCCTATAGTTTCCTTCGGTTAATGATTGATAGACATACTTTTGAGGAAATTAAGAGGAATCATTGAGTTGGTGCACTTTTTCTTTAGTAGTAGTAGTGGTAGTGAGTGCATTTATTTTATTTTTCAATTGACTGAATTTGATTTTTATAAGTTAAGTTCTTTTCTATGTTTTGCTTGAAGACTAGTAAAATCTTAAGTTTGGGGGTGTGATAACTCTATGATATAGAGTTATTTGGACATAATTTTGATAGTAATTTAGCTTAGTTCTTGTCGTAATGTATAGGAATTAGTAGATTTTATTTAATTATTTTAAATTAGTTATTTTAGGTGAGTCAATCTAATCATGATTAATTTTATGCTTAATTTGGTGTTAATGTGGTTAAGATAGGTTGTTACTGATTTAATTGTGCTTTTGTAGGTGTTTGATGAAAGGAGAATTTTAATGAAAAAATAAGAGCAATTTCAAGGTACAGATTTTCACTGCATATACTTCGGTATTTTAATCATAACTTTCTCTACAGAACTTTAAATAATGTGATTCTTAGACCATTGGAAAGATAAGAGAAAACTATACAACTTTTATGTTTATCACTTTACCCAGTTCGATCTGGAAGATAGTCAAAAATCATATCAAAGTTGACATACTGTTGTAGTCCTGGAGCAATTACGATTTTTATTAATTAATTGGGCAAGGCTGCAACTCACATAAGTCTGATTGGAATTGACTTCTTTCTCCACCCAATTTGACCTTACTTCAAAGCCTATAAAAATAGCCTTTCGGAGGACTTGAAAGACACGAAACGAACGAGCGAGGAAACATCGGATTAAAAGCTGAGAGTCAAGCCGCAGAGTCATTGAAGTTAAAGCTAAGAAGAATTTGCAGAATTCAAGGAGATTGGAGATCCAGAATATAATTCTTGGGCTTTTCTATCTTTTTGTTATTTTTCTTATTTTTCTTAGGGTGATTGAAATGTTTAAATTTTATTCGATGATGATGTGTGACTTAATGGGGAACTAGATTTTTAATCTAAGATTATGATTGAACTCAATATATAGTCTGACTTATTTATCTTTCTGTTGCTTATGTGTGATAGATTTAAGTTGTTTATTTTATTCTGTTCTTAATGCTTCTAGTTGACTGGCCACCAATTAAATTGAATTGAAAACCTAGGTTAAATCTTGACGAAGGAGATTTAGGTAGACCTTGAATAAAATAGCATATGATCGAATACATTTAGTGATTAGGTGGTTTGATTTGCATATAGGGTAGACATACACCTATAAGCCATACGAAGCCAAAATTAGAGCACAAACTTGATGAATCTTTCTTCAATTCAATTTGCATAGACATATAGTAAATTAATTGGGAGAAGTATTTTTATAAGAAACTCGATAGAAACTTATAAATAATTTAGGACTCTAGGTT
Organism: Theobroma grandiflorum; assembly: GCA_036013995.1. Lineage (NCBI taxonomy): Eukaryota > Viridiplantae > Streptophyta > Magnoliopsida > Malvales > Malvaceae > Theobroma > Theobroma grandiflorum. Next base: position 18,002,087 of record CP142126.1, read on the forward strand.
AGCAACTTAATCTATTAAACTGAGTTAAGAGAGAGAGACAATAATCAGATAAAGTATTGAGGGATATCATGATCTTAGGTCTAGTAATTATTAAAAGTTAATAAAGTAAATTTGCTAGTAGATTTTAGATTAATTTTAGTTTTAGTTTATTAATTTATATTTTCCTTTTTAATTTTAATTGTTTAGATAAAATTAAGGTGTTTTAATTTTAGTAGTTAACAATAAAGATTAATTCAATTCTTTGTGGGATCGACACTTTATTCATCATTATATTATCTTTACGATATGTATACTTGCGTGGGTAGAGAAATTAACAACAAACTTAGACATCACAAGCAGTCGTAAGCTAGATATCCACATAGTAGAACACATCTTGACTTGAAAGTTTTCTCGAGACAGCCAATGGGGGGTTGCCTCAAATGAACCCATAACACTCGTAGAGAACTAGTTAAAAACTTATGATGGAGAAAGACAACAAGGAAATGAAGGCGTTGCCTAGACCGAGTGTGGGAGAATGTCACTATTGGCAATCCTATGACTATTCTAGCTCAATGGAGGGCTTGGATTAGCAACACACTTGTGCCGCACAATGCCTAGGGTGCACAAATTAGGCTTGGGGTGACATCATTTGGGAACCCATCAACAATTGACATTGGGCCACCATCGATTAAGGGTTTCTAAATGGCCTACACATATGCAGACCTGAAGAACATGAGCCATTGGACTATATTTCATTAGGTCATAAATACGCCGTGCCATCCAATCTTGAAAGATTGTGGATCAAGTGCAAAAAGGCTACACATAAAGAAAATTTACACTGTAAACCCAACTACAAGAAGACTGTTCACATTAAAAAAGTTTGATTGAGGATAGAATTCTTGTGTATAGATATCTACATATTATTTAGGTCAAAATACCTGAGAGGTTCCTGTACTCATACATTTTGTTCAATTTAGTTCATATACTCTAATTTGAAGCAATTTAGTCTTTCGATTTTGAGAATTACTTCAATTTAATCATTTTTTCTAATAACATCCAATTTAATCATTAAATAAGATGATGTTAGCATAGATATGGCACATTTTTGCTTACATGGTAGTGTGGGTAGATGGCATGCTAACATGGCACTGCCACATCACTCTAACATGCTAACATGGTAGTGCCATGTCAATTTTTGAGTTTGAATTACTAACGTGGGTAGATGGCATGCTAACATGGCACTGCCACTAGGGATGTCAACAGGTAGGGTACCCGTTAATTTTGAGGTACCCGAATTTTAACCTTATTAAAAATCAAATACCCTAACCTTATTAACTGCCCGAATAATTTAATAATTACTATCATAACCCTAACCCTAATACATTCCCACTACCCTATAATTACCCTAACCCATTTAAATACCTGATTAAATAAAAAAATTATTAAAATCTTCTTCATGGGTATCCAATTACCCAATTAACTTTTCTAATCTCATAACTTCCCTTTAGATTTATATTTATAAGTTTATATAAACAAAGGTATATATACTGTAATTAACAATTTTATGAGTTATAATTTTTGCAATGTTAATACAAAATAAAAAGTAAATATATTTATATTTAAAGTACATATATATACATACACGCATACATAAAAAATATTTTAATATATAAAATAATAATTATATTCTTTATAAATTAACACAATATATAAACTATATATATATATTAAAAGACATTATAAGTTAATTAATAATAATAGTTTCATGAATTAATTTAATTAATTATAATTATTTGTTCTTAATTTCATGAAATTAAAAAAAATATTTAAGTTGCAAAACTATTCTAATCTCAAAAGCTTTCTTTAAGCATATATATGATAAGATTATATAAATAAGGGTATATATTATAATTAATAATTTTATAAGTCATAATTTTTGTAATGTTAATACAAAATAGAAAGTAAATATATTTATATTAAAAGTATATATATAATAGTAATTATATTTCTTTATAATTTGATATAATATTCAAATTATTTAAACATAATTCACAATCTAATAATTTTTTAATTTAAATATATTAATGTCATCATATTAATAATTAGAGTAACCATACTTTTCATATATTTGTTAGTTTTTAACAAAAAAAAAAATTGCTTGTAAAGTTGGTAAAAATTGTAAATTTGTAATTTAATTATTAAAATAATAATAAAATATTTATAAATAGTAATCAAGTTCGGGTAACGGGTACCCAAGGGGTGGTACCTGTACCATACCCTATTAATATTCAGATAGTAAAATCACTACCATAACCCTATCTGAACTCGTTTATGGAGTACCTAATCTTGTGTAATCGGATCGGGTATCCATGGGTACCTTATAATAGGGTACTCGTTGACATCCCTAACTGCCACATCACCCTAACATGCTAACATGGAAGTGCCATGCCAATTTTTGAGTTTGAATTACTAACGTGGCACTACCATGTCAACATGTCAAAGTGACATGGCAGTGCCACGTCACTCTCTTCTCCAAAATATTATATGCTTTTGTTGAGGTTTGAACCTTGGAACTGCCACATTAGCATATCAAAGTGACATGGCAATGCCATGTCATTCTCTTATTCTCTAAAATATTATGTGCTTTTATTAAGGTTCGAACCCTAGACCTCTTACAAATACATCAAAACGCTTATCATCATGCCTAAACCCTTACTTCTAATAATTTATTACTTTTATTTTTTTGTCTCTTTTTTTCTTTAATTTTTCCCTAAAACTACGTCATTTTGAAACTTTCTTATACTTTCAAAAACCCTAGTTATTAAAGCATTTTTTTTCATTTTTTCTTTTCCTTCTCTCTCTATCTCATTTCTCTCTCTCTCTCTCTCTCGCTCTCTTATAGCTAGGGTTTTTAAGGGTGTAAGATGGCTCTAAAACATCGTAGGTTTAAGAAAAAAATCAAAAACAAAAAGAGAAACGAAAAAAAAGGAATAAATTATTAAAAGTAATCGTTTATGTATGATGCTAAGCACTTTAGGGTATTTGTTAGATGTCTTGGGTTTGAACCCCAACAAAAACACGTAATATTTTGGAGAAAAAGAGAGTGGCGTGGTAGCATCTTAACATGCCACATGGTAGTCTATTAGCATGCCACATGGCAACTTCTTAACATGTAACATCACTCTGACACACTGACATGGTAGTGCCACGCCAATAACTAGAACTCAAAAAGTGACGTGGCATAACCACGTCAACTCGTCAAGGTGATGTGACATCACACTTCAGCATGTTAAGGTGACGTGGTAGTGCCTTGTCAGCATGTCATTTACCCACGTTGTCACGTTGTGAAAATATGTCATGTCAATATTAACATAATCTTATTTAACAGCTAAATTGGATACTATTAGGGAGATGGACTAAATTGGAGCAATTTCCAAAATTGAGAGACTAAATTGCTTCAAATTAGCGTATAAGGACTAAATTGAACAAAATGCAAGAGTACAAGGGCCTCTCGGGTATTTTGTCCTATTATTTTATTTTACTTGTAATAGAACTTTAGGCTAGTGGTGTTGTACGTAGGATAGAACATTTATTTTATTTAAATCTCTTGTTAATTAATTTAGTTCTACTAGACAACTAGAAGTAGAGTTGTTTTAGGATTGGAAAAAACTATATTATAATAGCACTCTTAAACATTAGAAAAATGTAATAGAGTCAAATTGCCAATTAGTCATATTTAAGTATTTTAGCAATTTAGGTTATTTGCTTAGAATCTTAAGTATTTGTTTTTCTCCTGAGAATAATATAATTATTTTTCTTAAAGTTTTTCCTTTAAGTTTAATTATTTTCACTTCCACATTATTCACAAATATTTAAGATTAGGCTTGCTTAGTCTTTTTATACACAAATCTAAACGTTGCACTGATCTTCGCTAAAGACTCTAAGCTTGTGACAGTTGGTACTAGAGCTAGGTTAAGTAAGATAAGCCCTATTTTTCTAAGAAAAAAGTGGTATCAAAGCAAGGTTTGGCAAGACGAGCCTTACCTTTTCAAGGGAAAGGTGGTTTCAAAGCTATGAAAGATTCTGGTAGAGTGATAGGTTAGTCAAACCCAATTATGTTTGGGAAAGCTAGGGTTGGAAAAACCAAGAACATTTAGGGAAACCCTAAGTTTTAGGGAAAATCGATTTAAGGTAAGATTCCAAACCTTATGGAGCCAATAGGGAAGTGGAAATTTATTTTGAATTAAAGTCATCGAGAAAGTTAGTAAAAGAAAGAAGAGTTTTGAAAACGAGACAACATCAACTAGTAACCAAACCATATCATGCTTAAACACCTAAGTTCAAGATAATATGAGCATTGGAATCATGGAAACTAGAGACATACGTGCTGCCCAGCATTACGAATCTAAAGACATTTTGCAAGCATTAGATAATCGTGTATCTCGCCTTGAGACGATTATCAACCATAAGGTGTGGAGCAACTTTGAATATGTTGAAGACAACATCGATTAGTTGGAGTCCAATAACAATGAGCTTCGCAAGGAATGGCACAACACAATGAATAACTTAATTCACAGTGATATAAGGCTAGATGAATTAATGGTAGCAATGCAACATCAACAATGGCAATTGACAAAGGTTGTTAAAGGTTTCAAACAGAGAGTTGCACATGCTACTGACAAATACCAAGAAGCCACACAACGTGACTTCCAAACTAGGCAATTTGAACAACGGAGCTTTGACACTGGATTAACAACTTAAGTCTCAAGTTCAAACCCCTTATGTCTTATGTGTGTTGCAAACAGAGGCACTGTGCACATGGGAACTGTGTATTTGGATGTCACAGGCCAGTTGCGAGCTAGATATCCACACAACAGAACACATCCCAACTTGGAAGTGTTCTTTAGACAACCAATGGGAGGTTACCTCAAACAAACCCACGACACTTGTGGGGAGCCCACTAAAGACTTGTGGTAGAGAGAGTCCACAAGGTAATGAGAGCATTGCCTAGATCGAGTGTGAGAGAATGTCATGGTTTGCAATCTTGTGATTAGTCCAGCTCAATGGAAGGCTCGAACCAATAGCACACACTTGTGCCGCACAATGCCCAAGGGCACATATTAGGCTTAGGGTGACATCACTTAGGGACCCATCGACAATAAGAATTAGGCCACCATCGATTGAGGGTTTCCAGACGCCCCACCAACGTGTAGACTTGAGGGCCATAAGCCATTGGGCCGTACTTCATTAGGCCATAGATACGTCATGTCACCCAATCTCACAGGATTGTGAGTTGAGCGTACGCAAGGAAGATTTACATAAGGAGCCCAACTACAAGAAGACTGCTCATATAAAAGGAGTTTGATTAAGGCTAGAATTATTGTGTACAGATATCTACATATAGTTTTATTTTACTTGCACTAAGACTTTAGATTAATGGTGTTCTTCTTAGGAATATAACATTTATTTTATTTAAAAGACAACCAAAAATACAGTTGTTTTATCATTGGGAAAAACTATATTATAAATAGCACTCTTAGGCATTAGGGAAAGGCAATAGAGTCAAATTGCCAAGTAGTCATACTCAAGTATTCTAGCGATTTGGACTATTTACTTAGAATCTTAAGTATCTGTTTTTCTCTTGAAAAAAATATAATTATTTTTTTTTCAAATCTTTTCTTCAAGTTTAGTTCTTTTCACTTCTACATTATTCGTAAATATTTGAGGTTAAACTTGCTTAACTTTTCTATACACAAGTCTAAACGCCGCATAGATCTTAGTTAAAGATTTCAAATCCGCCTCCCCTTCACTTCTGATTATAATGAATCTCCACAAATTCTGAATGTGAACTTCGAACTCATTACAATAAATTCCCTTAAAAATGAAGTAGATTATAGACCTAAGTTTGCTGGCGTTAACTTCAAGCATTGATAAATTTTTGGGTTTTTGAGCAGAGTTGGTCCATTGTTGAGTAAGTTAATAATGCCTACAGGTGTGTATATAATATATGCCTATGCTATGATAATGTAGGTTCTACTCCTCCCTAGCTTGTCGCCTATGGCTGTCTTTTTTATTATTTTCTGCCACATCAATGTTGCCTTCAAATGTTGATAATTAGTATGTAATTAGTGTAATGACACAAAACTTGCTTTTCCGGTTGTATATAATAATGCATGCTTTTAATGATGATTGAATTAATCGTTAGGAAATTGTTTCAATCTTTAAATTAAAATATAAGAGATTACTAGCTTTTGTCTGTCTGTTTGTTTGTGTTTATTTATTTAATGATACAAGGAATGAATTCTTTCATTTGTAGGCTTAATTTATTCAACAGACTGAATCTTTGCTCAAAAGAAAGCCAGAATTATGACAGCTAATACATTTATCATGTGGATTATTCTATGTTGTTTTTTTAGTTGAAAAGAATTAATCGTGGGAACAGTTTGGAAAGTTTGATGATATTACTGAAAAGACCGGACCACTTCCCATAAACCGGACATGCTAAATTAATCCTGTAATAGGAAAAAGATGCTGTGAGCATTCCTTTAGATGTTGTAATTTACAAGGTCTCGCCAATTTCTATTAAGAATATTAATATAGTAGTTAACTTCTTTAATGGGACGTTATGTCCATTCATGGCCACATAGATTGGGATTTTCTTCAATTCGATTAAATCCAACAGTTGTTCTTCACCTTATTTTAATACAAAAAAAATGTATGGAATAAATTCGATTGCAAGTAAACTTATTATTTGTTTCTTGTGCCTTGCAAATTCCATTCCAAGTCAAATGGATGATAAAGCCATCAAACTAAGCAAGGAAGCATTCAAAGTCAATTTATTGGTGTGTCCATGGTAGATAAACTATATATATAGGAAAATTAAGCTGCCAAAAGACGTAAAATAAGATAAAAAGAAAAGCAAAGATGCACTTGATTTCCAAGGTCCAAGCTTCACAATTTGCAAGCTTTTATTTTTAAACAAAGCAGGGATAACAAGTCCTTCCCACAGTTGGTATGCAACAGCCTGCATTATCCTATACAGTTCAGAGTTTGTGTCACAGCCACACAAGAACATAAATACTACTTCCTTTGTTTTTTTCTCAAGCCAAGAACTTTTCCAGCAAGTTCCCAAAAAAGAAGCTTGTTTTGGCCCATCCACTAGTCTCAGCCTCAGGTGCTTTGGCACTGGCTGGATCCTTCTTTACATTAAGCATCATTGTGTGTCCGATTTCTTTGCGAAGCGCTTCAATCGTCTTTGTATCTACTGGATTCCCATAAGCATCCCTCACATAGAAAACATTCACTGCTTGCTCCCCAACTGTTGACACCCCTGCTCTTCTAACAGACAATCCATTCTCTCGGAGAATCCTCGTTACTTCAGACAACAAACCAACTCTATCCTTTGCACAGAGCTCCAGACTTAAACCCTGCAGTCATTATATGCATCTTAGATGACAAGAAAGTGGATGTTTCTCATCAGAAACAGAATAGTTTTTGTTTGTTGTCCTAAGGACTTGTCAATGCAAAAAGCAGACATTCTTATTCATCAATCTCATGACTTCTTCTCGTTTCATCAATATGAAGAAATGCAACCAACAGTAAATAAAAAGAATACAGCTTGTTATTTAAAATTAAAAAAAGAGAGTTATTTTCTTCATTTCATTGATCAACTTGTTATGTTTGTCGAATTTTCAAGGCAAACAAAAAAATTGAAGTTCATATAAGCTGACTTCTTCATTTAGGGTAACGTTTAGGCACTGCTAAATTTGTAAGCAAAGTGTCAAGGCACACAAATTGCCAGATATGCATTAAAGGGAGAGTAGGAACCAAGGATTACAGTTTATTAAATGGAAGGTTTAATTGGTTAAGCATGAACTAAGGATTATAGTTTATTAAATGGAAGATTTTATTGGTTAAGCACCTTTGCCACATAAATTTGCCATCTTCGTTTTCTGATTAATTTTAAATTTTCTATAAAGTTTGGTTTCACCCCTCTTGCATCGAACATGCATTTTGCTTGTCCTGACAATCAGTTCCTTTGCAGCAGTTTTATGCTTTAGTTTGCTTCCTGTTCAAACAACCGTTTTTGGTGTTCTATGTAGCTTAGTCATTTTTCATTGGTGTAACATCCAAGCAGAAAATAAACTCATGAATTCATAGAAAAAGTTTGACTACCCTTAAAGAATAAGCAGATCATGCTTTTCTCCTTATTTATGTATGAAGGGAAAGAACATTCAGCATAACATCTTATGGAAAACGTTGTGCCTCATACTCTTTATCATGGGAAACAGTTTCAGAGAAGCACATACGCAATCATCAATAGCAAAGAAGAGAGTAGTTCCTGGAATTCATCTTGAAAACTGACTGTAAAATCTTAAGATGTCACGACCCTAGTTTTTTCATGTTCTAGTAGTAATTCATGTGATATGCAGCAGCTCCACAGCGGATATGGATGAAACTTACACTAACCATACACTAGCAAAAATTTTTTGTAAGCAACGAAAAACCTTTGTTTTCATGAATCATCTCATAAAGCATGGAATTTCTGAATGCTAAAAAACATTCTACACACTTGCATTAGAGGAACATCAACAGCAATTTAACATTTCACATTGAGAATTCAGTGCAGCAGAACCATTTAGAAACAAAAATTTTTAGCTAGAAACCAGAACATGGTCTCTATGTATGCAATAACACTGGCTAAACATTAACAGAACATTTCAGTTAGTCACACTACTTACCTCACTTACTCTTCTGTGAATTGCAGCTTCTAGACATTTAATAACCCTTTCTTTCTCACCTTCAGTATCAAGTGTGCAGCCATCCATGTGGCGAATAAAATATTCCTACAATTTGAAAGGCATTGTGATCATTTTTGCATATTTTTAGTCCGTCTTATACAATTTGAGTTAACAGAGTGATAAAAGGATGGATGTGACTATAGGAAGTTTACAATGAATGGCTGAGTGCTACGGAAGCATAAGTGGTGTCAATATTAAATGCCATGTCAAGATAGCTGTTTACTTTGATACTTTTTTGATAACCCCAATTTTTCCTAATTTTACTGTCCCAAAACAAATGAGTAGCCGATTACAGTTAGGCATTTTACAGACTCCTTATTGCACCCAGCTTTAATAAAGGTCATTAATCTTTTAAATCAAACTGGTGCCTTGTCAAATGTATATAACTGATTGATAAGTTGTATAAAAATGGAATAAAGGAGTTTTTACTTTTAAATGTGATGTATATTACAATTTGGCCATATACACCGTCTTTGTTTCCTTCTTTCTTGCTTGTTTTTTTTATGGCAACTTAGAAACAGTGCAAAATGATTTTTCTGAAGGCAGTGCTTGGTTCTTAATTTCCTTTTGAAAGGCTATGACAAATGACTTGCATACCTGTAAAGCATAGGGACCATTGGATGAGATGTTGGCATGAAAAACTACATATTGCATGTCTGTAAGTGTGCAGACAATGTCAAACATCAGCTTAGCTCGATCTTTGCACCGGACACTGACAACTGAGTACCCTTTCTCCTCACAATGCTCAACTGTGATCTTCGGTTTGAAGGAAGGAGGATAGTCAACCTCAGTTGTCACTCCACCACCTTCATAATCCCTATCAGCAAACAGCATTTGGTGAAGCCGCCGATCAATATGTGTGAATCCCATGGAGAAGCTGGTACGAGCCACTTTGTCATCATCCTCACAACCACGCAGGATGTGCTTAAGCTGCTCCTCCATAATAGACAGTCTGTTTGGATCATCCACAGCACGGCTGGTGGTATCGTCATTGACGTACAGCACACATGCTATTCGTCTATTATGTGTCCAAACTTCTGCAGCAGCCACATTAAAGTGAAGATTGGCAAGGACAGCAGAGATCTCTGATAAGAGACCAGGTCTGTCCCTCCCAATGAGTTCAATTGCTGTGTGATTACCAACAGAATGCACCCCAACACGTTTGCCAGGGCAGTTTTTCATCCCATCTGTGGTGTGGCCCTTAGGTCCTAGAGCCTAATGAAAGAAAAAGTATATATAAGATGTAATACAAGTACAAAAAAGGAGCACTCAATATGACACATGGAGAATAATGACAGGAAACAGTTGCTGAGGTCGTTATTCTTTTTTTTTTTTTTTGAAGTTTAATGAATTATTATAATCCCTTTTCTGTTTTTATTCGTCTCTAGTGGGAATGATAACAGGTAAGGGACAACTATTTATGAGGAAAGGAGGTGTTATCTAAACACTTCCTGTGTATTTGAATAAAATGGCAAATGCTGCTCTTCATACTTCACTCTGTGATGTTATGAGGGGAAAAAAGAGGAAACGCCCACACGGAGCATTTTGGGCAATCCTTACCACTAATTCATGTACCTGCGAGTTCTGCATTAATCAATACCATATTGCCAGGACATATAAGTTGGACAAATAAATATATAGAACATGAGAGTAGCAACACGGAGGGGCTATGGATGACTAACGCAGCAGTGGGCCTCATGAAGAGGGGAAAGAGAGGGAGAATTCATCATCCAGAAATAGAATGGTTAAGCAAAAGCTCCTGTCACTTGGTTCCCTACTGTATCTGTATGATTGCTGCCCAAATGGAAATTTCAAACTCTACCAGCTAAGTATTTTTGGGGCAATTTTGGTGCATAAAAGGAGATGAGTACGAGAAGAAAAGATAGGGCATACCCTCTCTATGTAATCGATGGTTTTTCCATCAGTAATCTGCTTCCCTTGTTGATCAGTGACGTGAAACACTGTTTGCAAAGAACAAAAATGTCAATACTCACTTAGCATTGGGGAGGGAGAAGGGGAGTGGGGTGGGGTGGGTTGGCAGATTATTAGGAGAGGGACATAATGATATTGTCCTGCTATAACCGTATAAATTAATGCTTATCCATAACTGATGAGTTTAGAAATAAAAACAAGAGTGGAACTGCACTCTGTTCTACTGTTGAGTAAGGATCTTTTGTGGGAAAATTTATTGCAAGCCTAATATAGGCACTAAGCTCCAAAGCCTAACATAAAAAATCGATAAATATTAGTATATTGATACCATCCATGAACCATCCGCCATCGGAGGAGACGTAAGCTTTGGTAATAATGAAGTCGAGGTCTGTTAGTGTTTGCACAACTTCCAGAAGTATTCCAGGTTTATTCACGCTGTCAACCTAAATGTACATAATGAATTAGCTGTTGGCACTAAGAATGTTAGATAGCTCCCCTGTGAATTCAACAGCCTTTACCTTTACAACAGTACAGTCTCTGCAACTAGTGTTGTCCACAGACACCCTGCTGGGAAAAGTATGAGAATCAAAGAGTTATAAACTATAGAAAGATGTGACCAGCAAAAATGTGTCTAAGTCTCTGATACAATGGCCTTCCCTCTCGTTAAAAAAAGGAAAAAACAACTTATACAACCAAAATATACTTCGGTTGCATAAAATTGTCAATGTACATATTTTAACAAACTGTAAATCCCAGGAACTACAGTGACTCAACCATCAAGGTAGTTGAATGTAGTTGCTTGCTTTGGAACAAAAATTGATAACTAATATTTAACAAAAGCATATAGAGAAAGAAACGTAACCTTGGAGGATTGATTCTGACACTCAGGTTCTCATACTCAGGATCAAAGTATGGCCAACAAACTTTAGCCATTTAAACCACAGCTTCACAAAAAACCAGATGTGTTTCTTTTTCTGTGTCACAGAAGACAAGCTCAGTACCAGGTGATATACATTAATTATTTAAGGAAAAATCTATCATGCCATCTCCTCCAAAACTAGTATTCAATTTTAAACATGTAGATACGAAATATTATGATTAGTCTATCAGCTAGCAACCTGTGAAAAAATTCCATATCCCAGTCAAAGAACATGTAGTATATGTTGAAATTTAAGAACAAAGGTGCATTAAGTATTGCAACCCATCCAACAATGACGGAGGTGAACATCCTGCATGAATTAGCTGATTTTTGACCAGATGGATGGAAAAGTGACCATCAAAATCGCAGTTATCTGTCGACACTTGATATCAAACTAAAAGTTAAGAACAATTCTAATGTCTCAAAACTCATTTTGAATATGAGAAAAGAAATTGAGAAAGCTTAATAAGTTCTACATATATCAAACAGTGTATTGTAGGTGCAACTAAAGGAGTTGTAAGCTAAAATCATAGACAATATTTTTTATCTTTATCTAAGAGAGGGAGAGAACTACCGTTTCTGAGGAAGACAAGAAAGGCTTCTTGATGATTTAGCTTGCAGTTAAGGTTGCTCAACGTGGCAATCCCTTATTGATTGAAATCAGGTTCACATTATGGCAGCAAATATCTGTAAATAAAGTGCAGGAAAAATAAATAAATAAAGCCAATACATTGTTATTGAAAACCTAGCGCTACAAACAAATTAAAATCTCTATATATAGAACATGAAAGATAACTTAGGACAATGCCTTTTTTCGCCAATTTTTTACGATATGTTACAAAGACTGAAGCTTTACAAACCTTTATGACTGATAAGAAGCTCAAAATAACAAAGGTGCTTTTTGCGATGATTATCCTCCATTGTTTTATATGTGTCAAAACTTGGTATACTTAATAATTTTTCATTCCAAGCAAAGGAGATATGTAAAGAATTTAATCCAAGCTATCTAACAAAGCTAATACAGAAGAAAGCCCACTATGTTTAACTTGAATTGTTACATTAACTCCTACATACGGTAAGGAAATTCTTAAGCTCTGGCTTAGTATGTTTAACTTGATCGATGGTAACACAGGTTGCAACAGTTATCTGAACTTTTATAACTAAGGGTACCTGTAAGATTCAAAACTTGGAATAAGTAACAAGCAAGTGGAATACTGCACTAAATTGGCCTTTATGGTAAGGCATGGAAAAGACAAAGGGATTCAAAGCATCCAACTGCTCTACAAACAAATAACATGATGGAAAGCAAAATATCATTTTCCTTGCAAAGAAGCCAAGCCCACAAAGAGTGCATTTCGAATCCCTGTGAAAAAGTAGAATAGTAGGGCCTTTCAATTTTCATTTTTCCCAAAATAATGCTCAGCTTTAACATGGTTGCTTTGGTGACACAGTTTATGGGGCCCCACAACCAGGAGACAGTCCATGATCAGAATTAATACTAGCAAGGAAAGGCTAAGAACAAAAGTAGACCAAAACGACTTTGAATTGACACAAGGATTTGATTCTTAACATTTACTTTTTCCCTATCACCCATATCACGACAGTGCATTCTACTGAAACAAGACCTCACAATCAGCATCACCGCCGTCTGATCTAATTCTGTTGTTCCGTTATTGTCGTTGACACGTAAAAAATCTCTAGAAACCTCAACTTTAATAGTAAATATTTATCACTCGTCAGCCACCAGTCATTGCCATTGACCAAAAGAGAGAAAAAGAGAAATCAACAATTAATCAGTCAAAGCTTGAAAACTGAAACTGCTGCAAAACCCATCCTACAGCATACCAACGAGAGCTGAGTTCTTTATCCAAGTTCTATCAAAAGAAGAAGAAGAAGAAGAAGCCACTGAATCTCCAAAGAATTCTGCGAATTCTCGGGCGTAATATCGCGGAGAAACAAAAAATCCAACTTCCAAGTTCTAACAAAGAGAATTGTGTAGAATTTTTTAATTTCAAAAGAAACATGAAAGAATAAATGGAAACTCCAACTAAAAAACCCAACTCTCAAATAAGATGACTTAACTGGAAAACAGGCAAATATACAATTATATATATATATATATGGTAATTATAAGAAGTTCATCCTGCAGAAAAACCAAAAGAAAATACATATCACACGTAAAGAACAGCTGTCAGGAGAGATGTTTATAAGCAAAGATGTAAATTACCTCTGAAAGTCCCCTCAAACGTTTATACAGCTGACTGCTGCTTCTTCTTCTTCACATTCTCTCTTGGAAACAGGAGCAAAGAGAGAGGAAAGCTTTGTTCTTTTCTGTGAATGAATGAATGAATCTTTTAAAAAGAGATTTAGTTTTCTGTACTATGCTTTTCTACGTCGGAATACCACTTTCACAACACCATGCCTTGATTTGCTTTCTCTTTCTGTGTCTCAAAAAATTCGATCTTTTTTTTCCTGAGGAATGAGAGCAGCTGAGGGGAAAATGGGAGATGGAGTGGCGTTGAGATTTAAATATGCGTTATTGCAACCAATGATTAACATTTAATTATTTCGTTAATTACTCAGAAATGACGCGGCGACCAAACTCCCTTCTTCTTCTATTTTGTGTCAGGATAGTTTTAAACCCATTCTCAGTTTGTGCGCGTGACCCCTGACTGCAGCTTGTTCTTTTTTTTTATTCCTTTAATAAGAAAAACAAAAAAATATTACAGTCAAATCATTATTGAAAAGCCTTGCTGCTTGCTTATATGTGTATATTACTTCTTCTTATTTTTCAAAAATTTTTTAACATATTGAATTAGTTTTTTAACAATTATTTTTTAAAATCAATAATAAAGAGAAGCTTTCAAATTAGGTATAGGAATAAATGTGTTTTCTTCAAAATTTAAGGAGTACACAATAATTTTCTTTTATTTTATTTATATAGTTAAATTTAAAATTAAATAGATTGATATCAAGTTCAATTTTTCTTAAGTATAAGAGTTGGTTTTGGAAGTTGGTTTTGTTACCGACACTCAAATATATTATTCTATTCAAATTTGTGAGTTATAATCGTATTTTTATCACTCAAATTAGATTTAAGTAGTCTACATATATCAAACATCGTACATCTTAATATATCTCATTATTTATATTTATTTATGTTTAAGTAAATTTGATTATTAACAAATTCTAAAATTTGTAATAGTGTTAATTGTTATTTTAAATTTTATAAATGATACTAACCAACAAAAAAAAATTTCAAACAAAATCCAAAATCTAATTGAATAGAATTTATTTTTGTAATCATTGAATTCAAAAATCAATTCTCATACAAATATAGATTTAACCTAAATCAAATCCATCATCTCTCTTCAATTTAAATTTCTTAATTTATCTTGTCACAACTTTAAAAAAAGTGAGATGTGAAAAAAAAAATTGTCAAAATTGTATAAGATTGCTTATTTTAAATTATCTAAGCGCGACTAATAATTGATGATGAATATTTGAAGAGTGATAAAAATTTATATTCTTAAACATTTGATTTAATGATAAGTAAATGTATTTTGAATTTAAAAGACTTTATATAGACTGTTTTATTTTTTCGAAAAACACAAACGTTTAAAAAGAAGAAGAAATGATAAAAAAAAAAAAAGAAAGACCAAAAATAGGCGCGTGAAGGAATACTGGTAAAGAAGGAGCGTGAAGTGCAACTTGGGGCAATGGGTTGTAGTGCCGCTCTAGGGCTGGCTATTGTCTCTTTGCGTAGGGAAATTACAAAAAAGGACCCTATGCATAAAGAAACTGACTAAAATTTTCGTTTCGGCTTTGGACATAAACGGATAAACCGTAAAATTAAGCAGGATAAATTGGGGACCGTCGAATCGGCATGTGGTGCTTGCAAAAGAAGGTGATGATGGGATGGTTAGGGTGAATTTAGTTATCGATGAGAATGTCTGTACAAATGGGGCATAAAAACTGGCAGCAATTTTCATTATTGATTAAAGAACGGTTTACACACAAATGGGATGTAGGGCCCTTCTCCGACTTTAAAGATGACACTATCAAAATGTGGCAAAATTCTCAGCCTAAATCATTTCTTTAAACCAAACGTATTTACTCTCTTTTATTTTGTTTTAACCTTAGCTACTGTCACATGTTGTTTTTTTCTTCTTAAATTTGAAAAAAAATTAAATCTTACTCTTTTAAATAAAGAATTATATAGTTATTAATAAATCAAATACTCGAATACACCTTATCTATATAATATATACTTCACTTTTACTGTATATCTTAAACCCATTATTAAATCCTTGGATGACTTTGATTACATACCATTTTCGAAAGGATTAAATTCATTCAAACAAGTGAGCAGAAAGGGGTTTTGGGTAGTTGAATTACAGTTATGGTGCAACTAAATGGATAAGCAATGAGAGGTGTAGGCGTTGGCTAATGAATCGTGCTTTTCCATTTAATTGGAACCAAGAGAAACCGAATCCAATTCCGACTTTGTTAAATTCATTGAGAACCTAAACGTCACTGCATTTTCTCAATTTCATAGGTTTCTAAAACTATACCTTTTGTCTTTGTGACGGAATCGGGATCACATGCTCCCCTCCCCTCCTTTTTTCATTTTGTGTTTTTTAATCAGAACTTGATGCTTTTATTTTCTCAGTTCAAATTGAAAACCCACACTTGTTGTGTTTTGGTTGAAATTAATTAGGTTTTGGGCATCATTCTCCACTCTCAACTTTGCTAACCCCTTTTCTTAATTAGTGATTAATGATTTCCGGAGAATCATCCCCAAGGAGGTAGTAGGGAATAGTTTGGAATCATTTGGTAACAGCAATCAAATTTTGAAACCTAATCAAGCATTTGTGTGCAGTAGCAGCGGGAAGGGGTCTATTACTTTTTGACACCTGGGTGCAATTAATCTCCCTGTCATGCTCCTACATTTTAATGCAACAAGTTGATACAATAAAATAGGAGAAATATGTTTCTGCAAGGGTGCATACGCAAATGCATGATGCCCACATTTCCTGCAAGTTGGAACTATTTGGAAGGAATATTTTTCCACAAGTTTGCACCCTTGTAATTAACCATCAAATCATACCGGAATTCAATTAACCTTAACGTTGCTTTTTTATTTTTTTCTTGGAGGGTAAAGGGTAAAACCAAAAAAGAGGCAGTAACAGAAGACAAGTCGTTATCAAGAGAAAGAAAAACAAAGAACAAGTTGCAATTGTTGATGAGGATTCTAGGTAGGATCCTGCTTTTGCCGGCGAATCAGAGCCATCCACCGCATATTTTAAGGACCCCAAGCAACCAATAGATGCGTTGACGCACCTCAGCCCAACTCTATTTTCTGTTGCATGGCAAGTCGCTCTCTTCTTAATTTCTCCCTAAAAAAGACAAAAACGTATGATATATGCCATTTGACATATCGTTGTCAATGAAATTTCATCAAGATTCAATCCATCTCAGAATATAAAACAACGTGCAAAGATCGAATGCAGACGCATTTAACTAGATGCCTACTCTAAAGAGGATCATGTTCATTTAATCTAATTTATTTTTTATCTTAGGTTAAACTTGATTTCCATAAAACTTCAACTATAATCAAACAACGTATAGAAGGTTTCATAGCACATAGAGTAATTCCCACATCCTTATGCATCGGTTTCAATTTTGGACAGGTGGCATGCCCTCTAATCTCACAATCATCGGTGATTTATTTACTCTCCTCCAAACCTTTTCCAATTTCTAGGCTACATGTTTTTTTTCTGCGAGCTAGTGCATATATAATGATGACGGGTCACTTTCCACCATTGTTGGGGCACTTCGCTTTACTTTATAGTCCACTAGGAAGGGCCCTGCCTGTTTCAAAAGCTATTACTAAAATGCAAACAAATTAAGAGCAGGGAAATGAATAATCAATGACAAAAAAAAAAAATGTATAAAGCCTAGAGAGTTCAATTGACCTAGTGAAAAGAAATCGTACTTCATATTGATATGACCATCGGTGGTGGTGAATGTTGGCTTGTGCGTTATTGATTATTAGCAAGAGACTTTGATTAAAACCAACATTCTTTGTTTATTTTTTTTGAAAACTTTGTTTTTATTTCATGGTTGAATGGCCGCACTTCCTTTGTCAAATGGGTCAAGAAAACACTCTTTTTAAGGAAAGAAAATTTGTGTAGTCATCAAATATAACTATAAAGAATAATTACTTGATCAAGTATTTAGAGAAGTAAGAAAATCATATTTGGGAGTATATTTATAATAAAGTCAAAAGCTTATTCATAAGTCAATAATTTTTTATTTTTAAATTTAAATTTAATTTAATTTATATCTAAATTTAAATATACATCATCAAATATACAAGTTCAAATCAGATTATACTTGTGTTTGACCTTTTGTGCTGTTAAATTTGATCTAAACTTCTTGAATTATAACATCATACATGTTCACAAATATATTTGTAGCATGTATTTAAATTTTAAAAGAAATATTTTTTTGTACATTATTTGAAGAATTGTCAAATATACAACACGTGTCACTCAAAAATTCTATTAATTTAATTTGAAACTTCTACTTGAACTCTCATATTTGTTCTTTTACTAAATGAATTAAGCGCTGGTAGTACATTAATTGTTCATTTGTTCTTATTCTTTTTCTTTGCTCCCTTCTAGTTTGAAACGATGCAGTTTTCAATTCCTCCACTTGAAAGGCTAGTGACTAGCAAATTTGTTGTTAAATATAATTTTAATTTATATTGTAAAAGAAAAATGTAATGGTATTTCCTGCCTCCTCTCTTCCTATCAGTGATGCGCCAGCATTATCAACATCTATCACAGTAGGCAGCATCAATCACACAAGGGTACTATTTACTTGAAATTTGATATGAAGTACTGATTGGAGACCATAGCATATCATATCTACAAGCAGAGAGGGACCAAGGCAAATGCTTAGCAGACACTTCCAATGGCTACCGCCTGGGGTCCTTGCACAACTGAATTCTAGTCTAGTACCAGAGTCACATGCTTAGTATATATGGAGCAAGCCAAAATGCTAATGATTCCCAGCAAGCCCCACCTTGTGGGAAGCACTGTAGTTTGGTCTAACTTAATGGAGCTACAGAGAACACATGTTCGTATCAGCCCTTGAGCCTTATCTTATTATTTCATGTTGGAAATTGCCACACAGATCATGACAGCCGGCCATGCCATGGTATTAGCCACACAACCAGTTTATTATGCATGAAATGACCCAACACTTTAAAACTTAGTTGCTTGGCAACATGTGATAATCCATTGCTCGGAGTGTCAGATCTGTCACTGATGATTGTTGCGTTTTTAAACATTTTCAGAGGGAAACTTTTCAGAGGAGGAAAGAGAGAATTAGAACTAGAAATTTCAAATTTAAGAAAAAAAAAATCGCACGTTCATTCATTTGAATTTAGTATTTAAACCATACACAGCTTAGATGTAGCCTCGAATAAGACAAAAAACTCCTAAATCGGTAGGGAGGTTGTGCATTGAACACAGAGCTCTCCAACAGCTAACTGAACAGTAGAAAATGATGACTAAAAACGACAATCAAACACTACCGTTTGACCAACACAAGCAACAAATGAAACGACACAACAGCAGATGTTTTGACTACAACCGACACTAATACAAAATAGACTTAAACGACATGAAACAAACATGTTTTGACACCAACGCTTAGTAAAGACAACACCCTATCGTTTCAGGCATAACACACTCTTCAACAACTCTTTTCAATTACTGTTGCGTCCTGCCCAAAGATTAATTACTCTTTTTCAACAGATTTTGACCATTCTTCAACACACCCCCATGGTCAAATATCTGATGAACCCCCAAGGACGATCTCCACATCTCAAACCTTTCTCTGTTCAACTCCTTAGTAAAAATGTCTGCCAGTTGATTCTCTGTGTGACAATGCTTCAGCTCAATCTCTTGATATTTCACTCTAATATGTTTAGTACACCCACGATGAACAGGATTTTGCGCTATAGCAATAGCAGACTGATTATCCACATGAAGAATAGTACCTTTGCTTTGCACAAAACCCAGATCAGATAGGATCTTTCTCAGCCATTGAACATGATTTGCTGCTGCAGTTGTTGCAATGTATTTAATTTCAACTGAGGACTGAGCAACAATTTCTTGTTTCTTTGAATTCTATGAGAAAACAACACTTTCCAATGAAAAACAAAAACCGCCAGTACTCTTTGAACCATTAACAGATCCTGCCCAGTCACTGTCACTAAATCCTCGAAGTTCATTACTGTCCTGCTTTTGATATTTGAGTCCAAAATCAATTGTAGCTCTAACATACTTGAGAACCTTTTTGCAGCGTTGAAATGATGCACTGAAGGACTCTGCATGAACTTGGACAAAAGACATGTAAGAAACATAACATCTGGCCTTGTTGTAGATAAATACAACAAAAAGCCAATCATACTTTTGAAAGTAAGCCCATTTGCATCTCTTGAGCCATCATTCTTATTGAATTTGCAACCAACTATCATAGGAATAGGAATAGGTTTACAAGCATCCAACTTAAACTTCTTCAATAAATCCTTAGCGTATTTAGACTGATGCAGCATAATTTGTTTAGGACTTTGTTCAACCTCCACACCAAGGAAATAAGACATTAATCCTAAATTTGTCATTTCAAACACAGTAGGCATCTGACCTTTGAATTGCTGCATACACTCAGAATCTGGTCCTGTCACTAGTAAGTCATCCACATAGATAGCTACCACCAAGTTAACTGAGTTATTTGAGCCCTTAACATATAGGTCGCGTTTGGTATATTGTAAGGAATGTGACTGTTAAGAATGTAATTGCTGGGAATATAACTTTACAACGTTTGGTATAATAAGAGAAAGTGATGATTTTAGGGAATGTGATTGCTAATAAGATTACATTATAATATTTGGTTTGTAAGCATTTTACTTGAAATGTAATATAAATTAACAAAATTACCTTTATGTATAAAAAACATATAAGTTGAATAAATTTATAATTTTTAATATAAAATTTGACTTTTCAATTTTAAGCAATTAAAATAATAAATAATAACATTAAAAGAAAAACATAATATTTTTTAAATATTTATTAAAATATTTAAATATTTAAAAAATTATAAATATTTATTTTTACTTAAACTTATTAAAATTAAAAATAATAATGGTATTTTGGAATTATGACGACTAATATAAAAATATTATGCAGTAATTATGTTGTTGGACCTTCTTTACATCAAAAACTCAATTTTGTCCCTTTTGCATGAGTTGGATGTGAAACATTGTTTTTTGACATCCACATGACATCGTCTATTGATATATCAATATAATCTATCGATGCTTACAATCCGGTGCAAAATCTATTGATAGATGTGTACACTAAGTAAAAGATGAATCGGCATGTATCGATAGATTTAAAATCTATCGATAGATTGTTCATTGACAAACGTACATGACACTTCCTCGCTCTCATAACCGAGGCCTCCAAAACCCTTTCTCTCTCAAAACCTCTCAAATTCATATTAAATTTCTTTGATTCTAAATTGTTTGAAGGGTTTAGCTCTCTACTTTCGTCCTTGAAAGCGCAAATTAACCACATGTTGCTTTCAAATTTCGTAAAAAATTTAGTTTAAGGTTTCATAAAACCCTAGGTCTCAATCCCCCCAATTATTGGATTCCTTTGCATTTTGAGAGAAATTCTCTTGATTAAATCATTTCCCTTATCCTCTTCGACATTTCTACTGAATCGTTTTATAACAAAACACCTCAAGCCTCCAAATTTCATAATTTCTGAAAATGAGTCATAGACCTAAACGCACAAAGGTGACTCATAATAGGGGTTCAAGCGGCTTTGCTTGCGCGAAAACATCCTCAGCCTTGGTTGTGAGTTCGTTTTTGCAAAATTTCACTAATCCATCAACCACTGAAAAATCCAATGCCAATTTTGCCAAACGCAAGGTAATGCCCAAACGTATAATTGACTTTGATTATTTAATGTTCATTGATTTCTCATACCTTGCGAACTTAGAAAATTTAGGGTGGACACATTATTTACAATTAAATAAGAAATACTATGGAATTTGGTTTGGATCTTTTACTTCAAAGCAACGCAAAAATATGTTGAGTCAGAAACAGGTCAGCTAGTGAACCATGACGATGTTTGTCACCCATGTCATGGGACAACGAATCCTTATTACTCGTCAGCTGATAGAACGAGTCCTTCACCTTGCTTCCCTCTGAGAAGATTTCCACTATGTCTTTAATAATGGTGACCTTTGATCGATGTTTATCTACCCCTTACCAAATGACAAAGGTAGTTCTAGTTGCACAAGGCTATGTTTCTTTGATCGAGTCTTGCACCTTATCATCACTCACACTATCTGTCTTCATGGCTCGAACTGCTCGACTGTCACCACAGAGAACCTTTGGTTCTTATTTAACATCAAATTAAAGCACCGTATTAACTTTACTAAATTCATCATGGATGACATGCTCTGCACCATTCAAGAGGGCATTAAAAACTTGCTTTAAGGCATGTTGATTAGTGAGATCATAAACTACTTCAAAGCTGACACCCGTTGTGATCTACCCAAAAACTATGCTTTGTTCAATCTTATTGATGAGCACAGTATTAAAAAGCTAGGTTTTGAGTTTAGAAACAACAGTTGGTTTAGGAAAGAGGCAGTCGATAATCCGGTATTTGATGAGGAGGGGAATGAGTTTGTTTCGCTTGATTGAGTGTCTCTTATTTTTCTTAGAACCTTTTTGTGATGGTTTAGCTAGATGCTGGTTTATGATCTTATTAGCTGGTTTTTGTTTACAGGTTATGAGGCATATTTTTGTTCAGGCCCTTGAAATGAATTGTATAGATTTGGGGGGTGGTTCTCTTGTTTTGGTGTTATCTTGAGTTCTAAAGTTATATATATATATATATATATATATTTGGTTTTTTGGATAATTGAGCAGGGGCCTCTATGAGGAAAAATTGGGGAGGTATTCTATAGTCAAAGAAATATCAACTAATATTTCTACTTAGTGTTATGCTTTCTTCATTGTTTGTAATCTTAGGGAATGTTCTGTTCCCACTGTTGGAATGAAATTTTATGAATGCATTTAAAAAAATCTACTTTAAATGAATAAGTTTCCTGTTTTCTTGGGTTGCACTGTTGCTGTGCTTTTCTTTTGGAACTTATTTGGGTATGCTTGAGTGTTTATTGTTTTCGTATGTATTGTAAAAGGGGAGAATTTTTCCCTTAGTTCTTAATAAATACTTTCTGATTGCTTTTGAAAAACAAGCAACAATGCGCACCCTAAACCCTTTGCAATAAGAATCTATCGATAGATGTTCCTTATCTATTGATATATTTAGTTCTCTATTGATAAATTAAGAACATCTATCGATAGATTCATATTGCAAAGGCGTAATACCTAAAAAACCATGATCATTTATTGATCAATTCCTAAATATATCAATATAATGTTGGAGGAATTTATAACACCTCATTCATCTATCGATAGATGACAACTTCTATTGATAGTTCATCATATGGGAGCAAAATAGGCTTGGTAGCTATCAATAAATGACAACATTTATCGATAACTTTTCACCCAAGAGCAAGACAACCCCCGTAACTATCGATAGATTTTAACATCTATCAATATTTTTAGAGAGCTTTTGTAAAACTATCGATAGATGTAGGTATCTATTGATAATTCTTTAGTCGAGAGCAAACAAGCCCAATAGCTATCGATAGATGTCAACATCTATCAATAGGTTAGTAGAGGGTAGCATAACACATCATTTATCTATCAATAAATGATCAACCAAGAACAAAGGTGGCACTGTAGCTATCGATAGTTTTTAGGACTATCGATAGATAAAGGACTCTTATGAAAATATATCGATATATTTATTAATCTATCGATAGAGGTACTCATATTTTATAGATGTTTAAAGAACATCTATCGATAAATTACGTATATAACTTCTTCAATATTAGGATCTAACCCAAGAAAATACCATAAACTTAAAGATTTAAACTTTAAATAAGAAGATTGAAACAAAAGTTCAATAGTTCTCAATATATTAACATCCATTCAAACATTAAGTATTCTTTAGAATAAACAACCTTGAAACTGCAAACATTAATAAACGTCAGTTCTGACTTAACGACAATCGAAAAAAGATTAACATTGATAAACTAATAACTACTTGTCCATTCTAATTACTCTATATTGATGAGCCACTAAGCCTAAGCACTCTTTTCACATAAAAAGATATTGTATTCCTCTAACATGCTGTAGAAGTAATTAACCTTCTTTTAGTCAGTGCAGATAATTTCTCCAGTCGTAATAACATCATCACGAGTCAACCCTTAAAGACCTTCAAATCCCTACAAAACTCGAAAACCTCCATCATCTTGTCATCTTCAGCAGCCATGTGTTTAAAACACTTGCCTAAGTTACCAATTTCAGTAGTTGCAGCTTGACAAACATCCTTCAAATCACTTATATTGTTAAAAAATGACAACTCCTCATAACTACTACTACGAGATTTGGATTTAGCTTTTTTTTAAATCGAATTTACCTCAATCAACATTGAATTCCTTGTTGTAGCAGTGGATGTCTCAGTGTTGGCATTGTCAAGTTGAGTTCCTGACAAAGTCTTTGGAATGTTGACAAAGTTCACATCATCATCTTCATGTTCACAACCCAATCCATTGAATGCACCTAAAGTTGCCCTTGCTATTGTTTCCTCGGATTCTATGTTCTTCATTGCATTTGCCAGTGCCTTTACTCCTTTTTCAGTTGCCCTATCTCTGCCAAATATAATTGCTAACTTATCAAAATGCGAAAAAGGCTTATTTCTAAGTCTTGCAGTAACTGGATGACCTTACAATTCAGTATCAAACTAAACATTAATGAAAATGAGTAAACAATCGTATGGATTGAAATCAATATTAAGCACGTGAGAGTGACATAAATAATAAGGAAATATTTAATGACACCCAAGTTGACTTACCGTCACCCATCCATTCCAAACGTCAGTTTCACAAGTGACATATTTGTTCACGTCATCTTACCCAAAGCCAGAAGTAGAATGGCCTATCATTTCAACAACTTCCCTATATTGTGACTTCAGTAATCACATTTTGGATTATATATGTAGGATGCCTCTAATTTGACAATTTGTGATCTTTTCAGCCATCCATTTCTTAAGTTGTTGCAAGTAACCAAGCTTAAAAGTCCCATTATCTCTAGACCAACCACCAACATTCACAAGATTCAAGCAACAATCAATTAGAATTGCATCTTTAAGAGGAGTCCACTGATGGGTGGATCTCTTACTTGCCTCTTGTGATCCTTGAGTTGATGTTCCTTCCATCTACAATAACAAAATGTTAGCAATTGCTCTTTGTACATGAGAGGTAGAAATGTATACAAAAAGAACTTCACACCCTTTCACACAAAAAATGATGAAACCCTAAACCCGTCAACACACAAACTATGCAAAATATGCCCACTTCTATACAATCATTGCCCCATAACATAGTCAAGGCTAGCAACACTAAACCCTAAACCTTAAACATAACATCTAATAATTACAATGACAAAAATATACTATTATGCTATGAGTCATTTCTAGAAGTTAACCAGTCATCCCACATTTCTTCTGCCAAGTTATTTATCCAATTATTCCATTCATTTGAGCTTTCAATGTATTGTATCATATTCGCATTTTCCAATTCTACTAGTCCGACATATACCTCATTGAATTTCGCCTCATGTGGATTATGTGTCATCTCTCTCCTAATATGATTGTGTAACAAAGCACAAGTCGATATAATTTTGCATTTGGTTTTCACTGGATACCAATACCTCCCAATAAGTATTGCCCATCTTATCTTAAGAAATCCGAAACATCTCTCAATAACATTTCTAGCACTAGAGTGTTTGTAATTAAACAATTCTTCTTTTGATCAAGGAGTTTGATTTTGCCTCCATTCTTTTAAATGATATCGTTCACCTCTGTATAGAGTTAAAAATCCCTCTTCATTTATATGTCTATCATCACATAAATAGTAAAAACCTATGATAAGAAAATAGTTTTGTATCAAGAACTAAATATATCAAGCTAACACTAATAAAGCCCTTTAATTATTAATTTAACACATGTCATCCCCTTATTTACCTTTGGGGACTTTCAAACCATTTCTTCTAGAGATTGCATCTCAAAGAACCCTAGAATCTATAGCTGAACCTTCCCGTCCAGGTATGATATATATGAATTGCATATATTGTGAACAAACCCCTAAGACATTTGTGTCAATCTCATTCTTCCTTGTTCTGTATCTAGGCTTATCATTTTTCAAGGTATTGACTTTAACATCTGTCCTATCTAAAGCCCCTAAACAATTTTATTGTTTTCACTAGAATAGTGGCACAACATATATTTTATTAGATTCAAACACATAAAAATTTTATATGTAAATTATAAAGAGAAACCATATTAAGTTTACCTTGAACCATTTTCATCGTAGGTTAGTTGCATTTTAGGTTATGGGCTCTAGATTCTTCAATATTATTGCTTGTAACCTTAACACAAAATTTAAAACCACCCCAAATTGCCTACTCATTGTCTTACCACTTCTAACAAACTTTTTCTTTATTATCTTATTCTTTGCATGATGAGCAATGATGTAAAAAAAGATTGCAATAATTTCCTCAGCATTCATGTGTGTTGTTGGTTTAAGCATACCAATGGATTCAAGCAAATTGCATAGTTTATAGAAGGTATTCCTATCCATTCGGATATGTTCAACACATGTTATATCATAATTAAAGACCATTCTTCTAAAGTTCAATTGCCTTATAATATGTCTCTCATAACTAGTACCATTATATAACCTCTTACGCTTTCTTTTCTTTAGGTGCACATAACAATATTTGTTAAGCAAAACAGTAATCAACACTCTTATTGTATATAATAGTAACGTCAAAGGAATAGTAGACGTGATCATTGCAATTTGTCGTTTAGAATATCTACTGTAAAGCCCGACCCTGTGTTATTTTTCTACATGTCGTTCACCTGCATTGGAAAGCATGTTAGCATCTTGAATTGCCCTAAAAAGTTAGATAAATGACGATATTGCTTTTAGGGGTACTAATAAGTCAATTATGCCTCGGACTAGTTCAAATAAGAATTTTAAGGTGAAATTGAGAATTTCACAATCTAGGAATTACTCAGAATAGTGATTCGGAGTCCGAGGGTTAGTTTGGGGTTAATCAGAAAAATTGATCGATTAGGGACAAAATGGTCATTTTTCAATTTCAGGACAAAATGGGGATTTTTAATAAAGATTTTGATTTTTATGACCAAGAATAATTATATGAAATACAATATGATTATTGGAACATAAAATGAAGTTTAGTAGTGAAAAACTACAATTTTCGATATTTTTGGGACACAAGGGCAAAATAGTAATTTTACCACTAAAGGTCAAAACGGGAATTTTTAAAGAGGATTTTGGCCCCATTTGATGTATATTGATTACTTAGACTAATTAAAACATAATTTGAGGTTGAAAAGTGGAAAGGAAATGCAATTCCGGTACATTTTGGAGAATAGGGGCAAAATGGTAATTTTGCCATCGGAGGACCAAATTTAATTTTTCCAGAGGATTTAAATCAAATTTGACAAATTGGAGTGTGGTATGAGTTTGAGGACTGAAAAATATGCCTTGTGGTAATTTTTCAATTTTTGGGGCAAAAATGTAATTTTGTACTTTTTCGAGGGCAAAAGTGTAATTTCACAAAATTACACTATAAAAATCATTAAAATTTCTTCTAGAAGCTCTTGGAAAAATCAGAGGATAAGGGTGCTGGAATTTTGGCTGAAAGAAATTCAAAAAAAGAAATAAGTAAATAATAAAATAATGAAAAAGGTAATTACCATGTGTTAAATTAAATATTTAATCATTTAACTTATAAAAAGTCAAAATTCAGCCCACTTCTTCTTCTCCAAACTGTGTAAGTGAGGGGAAAGGCTGAAAACTTGAAACCCTAGCTGAAAATTCAAAGCACAAGTGAGAAAAGTCAAGGAAGTTAGCTTGAAAAAGGTAAAACTCATTAATTTTCTATGTGATTTCCATTACCCATCCATTCTTTTTTCATTTCCATGCAAAATTAACATATGGGTATGATGATCCCTTGCTGAACCAGCATCCTTAGGTGGGTTTTGATTCATTTTGTTGGTAGATTTTATGGTGATTTAATGTTATTAAGTGGGTAGAAATGGAAAGTAACAAAAACTAGTGAGAAAAATGATTTTTCTCCATTGACACCCTTAATACCGAAATTTCTAGGAGAGGAATGGCTACTGAAAATGATGAGATTTCATGGAAATTAAATGAATTATAATGAATTAAGGGTGTAAAAAAATTATGGGAATTTTTAGAGCAAAAATCGAAATTTTTACCCACTAGGGGTATTTTCGTAATTTCAGTCAAAGACTGGAAATTTGTACCACATTCAGTGGCATTAAATCAATTTGGATATAATTGAGGTATAGAAATTGAAAGAACTCGATTCGGGCTTAAATCGGAGGTTTTGGTGAATTAAATTGCGTCCCGTGCATATTAGGCCAAATACCGCATTTCAAAGGTTATTCGAACAATTTTTGCATCACATTTCATGCATTCATATAGAATTTAGAGCCTGAAATCAATTTTGATAAATTGGCATCAATCATTGAAATTCGTGCCACGTGTATCGTGTAGGTGGTGAATCGTCCGACAAAGGTAAACAAATCGCGTCGGACCAGCAGGACTAGAAATATATCTGACTTCTAAAAACGGTGAGTGAATAAACTATCTTCCTCAATATCTAGAGTGATTTTTACTTGTTTTTGTATTTATAATGAATTGAATTTTATAAATGGTTTATAAATTGAAAAACCGATTTTTTTAACACTGAGTGTATGGAGATGAGTTTTTAACCTATGTTAAGTGTTTAAATTAATGTTTATGGCTTATGAATCTTGGGAAGCATGATGGCTGGAATTATTTTGTATGAAATGTGTAAATTGCTTTCTTTGTCTAACAGGCTGGGTAATGTTTTAATTGGCATATCATGCTGCCAAAATTTTTATTTATTAATTGGTGGGTCATTTAGTCGTTGCAGTGGCGGGTTTCCGTGGACCAGCCTACTAGAGGGGCACGGTAACCCAGTTTCATTTTACCTCGGTATGAGAGGCGAGGAGGGTAACTCTTGAGGTAAAGATCGAGTTCACTTCTCGCCGAACCACCACGTGAAGTTGAACTTAGCCAACGCCAAGGAACAGCTGTTTTCTAAACGAAAAACGTGTTTTATTGTACATGGTTTTAACAGCCTTGGCGGGCTCGATTGGACGCTCTGATCAAGTGTCCGCGAGTATGAGATTTGGCTAAGCCTAGTTTTCAAGAAAACAATCATAAGCCTTAGTATTTTGATGTATCAATATTTATTTTGTATGAATGTACTAAAATGATGTTATGAACTACCTTATGGTATCATATTTTTAGATGGTCTCCATTTACTCGACTTTAGATGTCGGGGATGGTATTTATTTACTCACTGAGTTGTCAAACTCACCACCTCAATTTCCCCTTTTCAGGCTCACAGACATATGTAGATATCAGCATTTTGTCGAGGAGACAGTCGGAGTGACGACCTTGGTTACCAAAGGTTTACTCCTATTTTCATGTTTTTCTCTGTTGTGGGCACATTTAGCATTCTAAATTAAATTTCATACTCCAGTCAGTCGTATTACTATATGTAATAATATATTTTGTTTTTACGTTGTAAAAATTATATCCGGATATCTATATAAAAATTGTTTTATAAGAAAATATTATATTTTATGAAATATTATTATTTTATTCCATCAAATGTAATTTCACTCAAATTTCACGTTTTAGATATCCGATTTAAATTCTGACTTCAATTTATGAAATATTTACGCGTAAGTAACATTTTTTCCAAATTTTAAAATTTTTGACGAAAAATGACCGAAACGCCCCTGTGTAGTAATTTTCATATTTCTCCCCGTTTTGGTCCGAAATTGGATGAAATGTTTTAAAGTATGAGATTAATAAATGGAAACTCACAGGGGAGCTGGAAAAGACTGGTACGAGAGCCTTGCGAGGTTTCGATATGGTACTCGGGGGATGAGTGCATATCGGGACATCGCGGCGGTTGTCACGGACTCGAGGGTGGTTCCGGGTCGTGACAATTCATTTGGTATCAGAGCCTTTGGTTTAAAAGCTTATAGTTTTGAAAAAAGTTTTTGATTTTTAAATTCTTGGATTTAAAGTTATTTTAAAGTAATTTACAATGTCAGTGTGGCCCCAATTAAGTTTATTAGTTGCATGTAGTTGCGTATAGAACTTTAAGTTGTCTAAATTCGTTCCTTTCTTTCTTGTAGATAGTCATGCCTCCTCGACGTAGGCGTCTACCTTTTGCTAGGTTAGAAGGGAGGGGGAGAGGCCGTTCTAGGCAGAGTCAGCCTGATTCCGCAGAAAGAGAGTCAGCTGCGTCCTCTTTCCGAGCTGCACTTGTAGCTGAGCCTAACGATATTTCTGCATCTCTTTCACCACCTGTTGCTGCTCCTGGCACACTTACCCTGTCACCCGAGGCAGCCTAGGCATTAGCTGTCTTTCTTGCTGCTCTTACGAGCCAGGCTCAAGCTGGTTCAGTCCCACCCGTTGTTCCTCCAGCAACAGCCCCAGTGCCACCCCCATCACCTCCTATCCCACTCTAAACATCGGACGTCTCCATTTCTAAGAAGTTGAAGGAAGCTCGACAGTTGGGTTGCATTTCGTTTGCTGGTGATTTGGATACGACCGCAGCCAAGGATTGGGTTGTTCAGGTATCGGAGACGCTGACAGACATGGGGTTGGATGATGAGATGAAACTGAAGGTGGCCACGCGATTACTTAAGAGGAGAGCCCGTACATGGTGGAGTTCAGTCAAGTCTCGTTCCCCTGCACCACTGACTTGGACCGATTTTCTCCGAGAGTTCGATGGCTAGTACTACACTTATTTCCACCAAAAGGAGAAAAAGAGAGAGTTTCTGAGTTTGAAATAATGGAACATGACCATCGAGGAGTACGAGGCTCGTTTTAATGAGCTGACGTCCTATGTACTTGAGTTGGTGAGAGCAGAGCAGGACCAGGTAAATTACTTTGAAGAGGGACTCCGTAACGAGATTCGGGAGCGTATGATAGTGACCGGCAAGGAGTCGTACAAAGAAGTCGTACAGATGGCTTTACGGGCTGAGAAGCTTGCCACTGAGAATAGACGGATCTGAGCTAAGTTTGCAAAGAGAAGGAATCCTCCTACGTTCCCCGGTCAGTCTTCAAAGAGAGGCAGGGATTCGACATCTACTGCGGGGAGTACTACTTCAGCATCTGTAGCATCCACTAGGCCTCCATCTCAGCAGTCGCAGTCGAGATCTTCCAGATTTGGTCGGCCAGTGACGAGTGTTTCGGGGAGGACTTCAGGAGGATCTGACAGATACCGTAATTACGGGAGATTCCATGTTGGGTCATGTAGAGAGCCTGTAAAGTGTTTTCAATGCGGCCAACAAGGGCATATCAAGAGAGATTGTCCTCAATTGAGACGGGGTACAGTAGTTACTTCTACTCCTTCGACTCATCCTAGTATACCGCGGAGAGATATTTCAGGATCACAGTCCAGACAGGGCCCAGTGATACGGTCAGGCATGGGGAGTAATACCCCAGAGCAGCCATCTTCCAGACCGCAGCCTCAGATTTCGACCAGGGTTTTCGCAGTGACTGAAAATGAAGCCCGGGTTCGACCTAGCACGGTGACAGGTACTATGATTGTGTTTGATAGAGATGCCCATATTTTGATAGATTCATGCTCTGATAGGTCATATGTCAGCACTGCATTTGCATCATATGCCGATAGAAACTTGTCACCACTAAAGGAAGAGATTGTAGTTCACACCCCTTTGGGAGAGCAGTTGGTCAGAAATACGTGTTATAGTAATTGTGGAGTTAGGATAGGTGAAGAAGAGTTTAGGGGTGATTTAATTCCTTTAGAGATTCGGGACTTTGATGTGATTTTGGGCATGGATTGGTTGAGCACACACCGGGCGAAAGTAGATTGTTTTCGAATAGAAATAGTGCTTCAGACTTCTGAGGGAGCAAAGGTGATATTTGTAGGGGAACGTCGAGTTTTACCGTTTTGTGTAATCTCGGCAATTAAAGCATTGAAAATGGTGCATAAAGGGTATCCAGCTTACTTGGCTCATGTGGTTGATGCTACAAGAGGGGAACCTAAGCTAGAAGATGTCCCAATAGTGAGTGAGTTCCCAGACGTGTTTCCTGATGAGTTATCGGGACTACCTCCAGATAGAGAGCTTGAGTTCCCTATTGACTTACTTCCGAGTACCGCACCTATTTCTATTCCCTCGTACAGAATGACACCGGTAGAACTAAAGGAACTAAAAGTTCAATTGCAAGACCTAGTAGATAAAGGTTTCATTCATCATAGTATTTCACCTTGGGGAGCACCGGTTTTATTTGTTAAGAAAAAAGATGGCACTTTTCGATTGTGTATCGACTATCGTCAGCTTAACCGAGTGACCATCAAGAATAAGTATCTTCTGCCTAGGATTGATGATTTGTTTAATCAGTTACGAGGTGCTATGGTATTCTCCAAGATTGATTTGAGGTTTGGGTATCATCAGTTGAAGATTAAAGAGCAGGATGTACCCAAGACTGCATTTAGGACAAGGTATGGGCATTATGAGTTTCTGGTGATGCCATTTGGTTTGACTAATACCCTGGCAGCCTTCATGGATCTCATGAACAGGGTGTTCCATCCTTATTTGGACAAGTTTGTTATTGTGTTCATTGATGACATCCTGGTTTACTCGAGAAATAATGATGATCATGCTGCCTACTTACGTACAGTATTGCAGACTTTGCGGGAAAGACAGTTGTATGCAAAGTTTTCCAAGTGTGAGTTTTGGTTACAGGAAGTGGTATTCTTGGGACATGTTGTATCGGGTGCTAGAATTTATGTTGATCCCAAGAAGATAGAGGCAATTCTACAATTTGAGCAACCTAAGACAGTGACGGAGATTCGTAGCTTCCTCGGGTTAGCCAGTTATTATCGGAGATTTGTTCAGGGGTTTTCATTGATAGCAGCTCCTTTAACCCGTCTAACTCGTAAGGGAGTTAAGTTCGTGTGGGACGATGTGTGCGAGAGTCGGTTTCAGGAGCTGAAGAACCGGTTGACATCCGCTCCCGTGTTGACACTTCCTGTGAGTGGTAAGGAATTTGTAGTATATAGTGATGCCTCGAAGTTAGGGTTAAGGTGTGTATTGATGCAGGATAAAAAAGTGGTGGCTTATGCTTCTAGACAGCTAAAGAGGCATGAAGCAAATTACCCTACCCACGACTTAGAGTTAGCAACTGTGGTGTTCGCATTAAAAATCTGGAGGCATTACTTGTATGGTGAGCACTGTCGTATCTTTATAGATCACAAGAGTTTGAAATATTTGCTCACCCAAAAGGAGCTTAATTTGAGGCAAAGGCGATGGTTGGAGTTAATAAAAGATTATGACTTGGTGATAGATTATCATCCGGGAAAGGCGAACGTGGTAGCTGATGCCTTAAGTCGTAAGTCTTCATCGTCTTTAGCTATACTTCAGAGTCATTATTTTCTAGTATTACTAGAGATGAAATCTCTAGGGGTCCAATTGAAGAATGGTGAGGACAGATCCCTATTGGCTAGGTTTATTGTGCGACCTACATTGCTCAATCAGATCAAGGACATTCAGAGGTCTGATGATGAATTGATGAAGGAAGTTCAGAAACTGACAGATGGGGGAGTTAGTGATTTCAGACTCGGGGATGATGATATCTTGATGTTTAGAGACCGAATCTGTGTTCCCGAGGGAAACCAATTGAGACAGGCGATCATGGAAGAAGCCCATTCATCCGCCTATGCATTACATCCCGGAAGCACCAAGATGTATAGGACTATCAGGGAGAATTATTGGTGGCCGTGTATGAAGCGAGACGTAGCAGAGTACGTAGCAAAATGTCTCGTGTGTCAACAGGTTAAAATAGAGCATCAAAGGCCAGTAGGTACTTTTCAGTCCTTACCAGTTCCTGAATGGAAATGGGAGCATGTAACTATGGATTTTGTGATGGGATTGCCGCGGACGCAGAGTGGAAAAGATGCCATTTGGGTGGTCGTGGATCGGTTAACTAAGTCCGCTCATTTCTTAGCAATTCATAGTACATATTCGATAGAGAAATTGGCGAAACTCTATATCGATGAGATAGTGAGGCTACATGGAGTTCCAGTTTCCATAGTGTCAGATCGAGATCTTCGGTTCACTTCTCGATTCTGGCGGAAGTTCCAAGAAGTTCTCGGGACCAATTTGAGATTCAGTACTGTTTTTCACCCACAGACGGATGGTCAGTCAGAGAGGACCATTCAGACTTTAGAAGACATGTTACGGGCTTGTGTCATGGATTTTATTGGGAGTTGGGATAGACACTTGCCATTGGCGGAGTTCGCTTACAACAACAGCTTCCAGGCTAGTATCGGTATGGCACCGTATGAAGCTTTGTATGGAAGGAAATGTCGTACTCCAATTTGCTGGGGTGAAGTAGGTTAGAGAAAACTAGTTAATGTGGAATTGATCGACTTGCTAAATGACAAAGTCAAGATTATACGAGAGCGATTGAAGGTAGCCCAAGATAGACAGAAGAGTTATACTGATAAGCGTAGGAAGGACTTGGAGTTTGAAATTGACGATAGAGTTTTTCTTAAAGTTTCTCCATGGAAAGGTAACAATTTAGTTGAATTAAGATATTAAATCTTATCGGATTTTATTATGATAGTAAATTGTGGTATTTTAAATGGATATTGAAAGGTGTGATCCGATTTACGAATCGAGGAAAGCTTAATCCGAGGTACATTGGGCCGTTCCGTATCAGTGAGAGAATTGGTCCAGTGGCATATAGATTAGAACTACCTCCAGAGTTAGATCGGATCCACAACGTCTTTCATGTTTCAATGCTGAAGAAGTATGTACTCGATTCTTCTCACATTCTCGAAACACCTCCTATCGAGTTGCACGAAGATTTGAAGTTTGAAGTGCAACCAGTGCGTATTCTAGATCGAAAGAATCGAATGCTTAGGAATAAGAGCATTCCGATGGTCAAAGTTTTATGGAGCAATGCTCGGATGGAAGAGATGACATGGGATGCTAAACACCAAATGAGGAAGCAATATCCCCACATTTTCTCAGAGACAAGTAAGTTAAATTTTGAGGTCAAAATTTTATGTTAAGGGGGGTAGTGCTGTAAAGCCCGACCCTGTGTTATTTTTCTACATGTCATTCAGCTGCATTGGAAAGCATGTTAGCATCTTGAATTGCCCTAAAAAGTTAGATAAATGACGATATTGCCTTTAGGGGTACTGATAAGTCAATTATGCCTCGGACTAGTTCAAATAGGAATTTTAAGGTGAAATTGAGAATTTCACAGTCTAGGGATTACTCAGAATAGTGATTCGGAGTCCGAGGTTCAGTTTGGGATTAATCAGGAAAATTGACCGATTAGGGACAAAACGGTCATTTTTCAATTTCAGGACAAAATGGGGATTTTAAATAAAGATTTTGATTTTTATGACCAAGAATAATTATACGAAATACAATATGATTATTGGAACATAAAATGAAGTTTAGCAGTGAAAAAGGACAATTTTCGATATTTTTGGGACACAATGGCAAAATAGTAATTTTACCACTAAAGGTCAAAACGAGAATTTTTAAAGAGGATTTTGGCCCCATTTGATGTATATTGATTACTTAGACTAATTAAAACATAATTTGAGGTTGAAAAGTGGAAAGGAAATGCAATTTCGGTACATTTTGGAGAATAGGGGTAAAATGGTAATTTTGCCATCGGAGGATCAAATTTAATTTTTCGAGAGGATTTAGATCAAATTTGACAAATTGTAGTGTGGTATGAGTTTGAGGACTGAAAAATATGCCTTGTGGTAATTTTTCAATTTTTGGGGTAAAAATGTAATTTTGTACTTTTTCGAGAGCAAAAGTGTAATTTCACAAAATTACACTATAAAAATCATTAAAATTTCTTCTAGAAGCTCCTGGAAAAATCAGAGGATAAGGGTGCTGGAATTTTGGCTGAAAGAAATTCAAAAAAAGAAATAAGTAAATAATAAAATAATGAAAAAGGTAATTACCATGTGTTAAATTAAATATTTAATCATTTAACTTATAAAAAGTCAAAATTCAGCCCACTTCTTCTTCTCCAAACCGTGTAAGTGAGGGGAAAGGCTGAAAACTTGAAATCCTAGCTGAAAATTCAAAGCACAAGTGAGAAAAGTCAAGGAAGTTAGCTTGAAAAAGGTAAAACTCATTAATTTTCTATGTGATTTCCATTACCCATCCATTCTTTTTTCATTTCCATGCAAAATTAACATATGGGTATGATGATCCCTTGCTGAACCAGCATCCTTAGGTGGGTTTTGATTCATTTTGTTGGTAGATTTTATGGTGATTTAATGTTATTAAGTGGGTAGAAATGGAAAGTAACAAAAACTAGTGAGAAAAATGATTTTTCTCCATTGACAACCTTAATACTGAAATTTCCAGGAGAGAAATGGCTACTGAAAATGATGAGATTTCATGGAAATTAAATGAATTATAATGAATTAAGGGTGTAGAAAAATTATGGGAATTTTTAGAGCAAAAATCAAAATTTTTACCCACTAGGGGTATTTTCGTAATTTCAATCCAAGACTGGAAATTTGTACCACATTCAGTGGCATTAAATCAATTTGGATATAATTGAGGTATAGAAATTGAAAGAACTCGATTTGGGCTTAAATCGGAGGTTTTGGTGAATTAAATCGCGTCCCGTGCATATTAGGTCGAATACCGCATTTCAAAGGTTATTCGGACAATTTTTGCATCACATTTCATGCATTCATATAGAATTTAGAGCCTGAAATCAATTTTGATAAATTGGCATTAATCATTGAAATTCGTGCCACGTGTATCGTGTAGGTGGTGAATCGTCCGACAAAGGTAAACAAATCGCGTCGGACCAGCAGGACTAGGAATATATCTGACTTCTAAAAACGGTGAGTGGATAAACTATCTTCCTCAATATCTAGAGTGATTTTTACCTGTTTTTGTATTTATAATGAATTGAATTTTATAAATGGTTTATAAATTGAAAAACTGATTTTTTTAACACTGAGTGTATGGAGACGGGTTTTTAACCTATGTTAAGTGTTTAAATTAATGTTTATGGCTTATGAATCTTGGGAAGCATGATGGCTGGAATTATTTTGTATGAAATGTGTAAATTGCTTTCTTTGTCTAACAGGCTGGGTAATGTTTTAATTGGCATATCATGCTGCCAAAATTTTTATTTATTAATTGGTGGGTCATTTAGTCGTTGCAGTGGTGGGTTTCCGTGGATCAGCCTACTAGAGGGGCACGGTAACCTAGTTTCATTTTACCTCGGTATGAGAGGCGAGGAAGGTAACTCCTAAGGTAAAGATCGAGTTCACTTCACGCCGAACCACCACGTGAAGTTGAACTTAGCCAACGCCAAGGAACGGCTGTTTTCTAAACGAAAAACGTGTTTTATTGTACATGGTTTTAATAGCCTTGGCGGGCTCGATTGGACGCTCTGATCAAGTGTCCGCGAGTATGAGATTTGGCTAAGCCTAGTTTTCAAGAAAACAATCATAAGCCTTAGTATTTTGATGTATCAATATTTGTTTTGTATGAATGTACTAAAATGATGTTATGAACTATCTTATGGTATCATATTTTTAGATTGTCTCCATTTACTCGACTTTAGATGTCGGGGATGGTATTTATTTACTCACTGAGTTGTCAAACTCACCACCTCAATTTCCCCTTTTCAGGCTCACAGACATATGTAGATATCAGCATTTTGTCGAGGAGACAGTCGGAGTGACGACCTTGGTTACCAAAGGTTTACTCCTATTTTCATGTTTTTCTCTGTTGTGGGCACATTTAGCATTCTAAATTAAATTTCATACTCCAGTCAGTCGTATTACTATATGTAATAATATATTTTGTTTTTACGTTGTAAAAATTATATCCGGATATCTATATAAAAATTGTTTTATAAGAAAATATTATATTTTATGAAATATTATTATTTTATTCCATCAAATGTAATTTCACTCAAATTTCACGTTTTAGATATCCGATTTCAATTCTGACTTCAATTTATGAAATCTTTACGCGTAAGTAACATTTTTTCCAAATTTTGAAATTTTTGACGAAAAATGACCGAAACGCCCCTGTGTAGTAATTTTCATATTTCTCCCCGTTTTGATCCGAAATTGGATGAAATGTTTTAAAGTATGAGATTAATAAATGGAAACTCACAAGGGAGCTGGAAAAGACTGGTACGAGAGCTTTGCGAGGTTTCGATATGGTACTCGGGGGATGAGTGCATATCGGGACATCGCGGCGGTTGTCACGGACTCGAGGGTGGTTCCGGGTCGTGACATCTACTCATTGTCTAAACTATAATATAAAAAGATAACATGTAAAAAATAGTTAGACAATCCACTTTACACATATAGCAATGTTGGAATTAATACAACATAGAATGAAACAATACAGTAAAAGTACATATCCTAATTAATGTGTAATTAACAACAATTAGCTGAAACACATTATATGTAGCATTTAATCCATATTTGCAAAGACAAGAGAAGAAAAATGCCCGAATTCAACTTGAAACACTATGTAGACACTACCCTAAACACCCTAAACACTATATGAAACACTAAATAAACACTATATAAACACAATATAAACACTATGAGACACATTTATTGTAAAGGTACAATGTATTGTATCATATACCCTAAACACTACCCTAAACAGCATATAAACACTACCCTAAACATTATATAAACTTGAACCAACCCTCTTACATAAGCCACAAAACTATTATCCACCCTAAACTATTATTTTAAATCCAACACGAAAGACATAATTCTCCTTCTTCCCTTGACCCTTTTTTTTCCCTTCTTGACTAAAAACCCTAAACTCTTTTACTTTAACTATCTCCATAATGCTATTATTATACATGTTTTTTTCTAGGCAAAAATATGAAGCAGCAGACAAAAATCAATCAGGCAAAATGCAGGAACAAAATCAATACTTTCCCTTTGTTGAAAATACTCTAAAATTCTAGGCTAAGACCTTAACCCTTGCACTAAATATGAAGTAGCAAAGGGAGCTCGACCCTCTAATAGCTATACAAAATCAACCTTTTACACAAGTGTTTCATCTACATTAACCCTAAACCCATAGAGGAAACACACTCCAAAATCACAAAGAATACCTTAAACCTTTAAAACCTAATTTACTCAAATCAAAAAAGTCTTAAAATACCAAAAACAATATTTGAATGCCTAAGAAGTATACATTATAATCTTTTCTATATATACCTAAATAGAAGAAGGAAGATGGCTTTGGGGCAGTGAGAACAAAAAGAAATGTATGGGTGAAAAGGAAGAAGAGAAAAGATGAAATGAGGGACTATTGGGGTAGGATGGGCAAAAAAAGGAGTTTTTACTTTCCCTTTGTTGAGGGAAGTAACTTACCTTTGGTGAGCTGAGGGAATGAGATTCCTTTAGCTGAAGGCAATGACTTTCCCTACAATGAAATGCCACTTGTACTTCCCTTCAACCAAACAATGAAATGTGATTACACTCTTTCAAAATGCAGGGAATGTGCCTTACTTCCCTTCAACCAAACGAAACCATAGTGTTGGTTTGTGATACTCCTTTTAAACTCTTGACTCTTAAAATAATCATCAATTCTCTCATACTAGGCTCTAGGAGCCTATTTGAGACCATACAAAGTTTTTACAAGCTTGCACACCTTATTTTTTGAACCTTGCACTACATACCCTTTAGGTTGTGCAATATAAATGTCCTTTTTCAAAATTCCATTCAAAAATGCTGACTTCACATCTAGATGGAATATTTTCCAATCCTACCTAACTGTCAAAGCAATTAACAACCTAACAGTATCATGCCTCACAATTAGAGCAAATGTATCAAAAAAATCCACTCCATAGGTTTGAGCAATACCCTTTCACAACTAGTCTTGCGTTGTATTTGTGTATTGAGCCATCAAGATTCCATTTGGTTTTAAACACCCATTTAACACAAATCACATTTCAACCACTTGGTTTATCTACTAACTCTCAAGTTCCATTCTTCAAAATCATTTGAGTTTCAGCATCCATTGTAGCTCTCTAGTGTTCTCCAAAATGTCAGTTAAAGACCTAGTACCTCTGACCGCAAGTCTTTCATCCTCCAAGTCAACTGACTCAACCTCCACATCACCTTGTTCATCAGCTCCAGCAAACTCATCTTCACCATCTTCAGTATAGTTGCTATTCTAGTTCCAAAAAAGCCCTTCATCAAACCTGACATCCCTATTGATGAAAATATTTTTTGCCTTTACACTAAAATCCTGTATCCTTTAAAAGTATCACTATAGCCAATAAAATCTTCTACTATATACAAATATGTTTGCACATACGCATGATGCTTACCATCTCAGGGCAAGTTTCCACTTATGGGTTAAGGTTTTAATTTAGTTCTAATAAGAGAAGTATCAATTAGGGCACAAGAAGGGGAAATTGAGATGCTAGACTAAAACAGAGTTCAAATGTGCTACTAAGACTGAATTGAAAAACGATATGACAACAGTGTTGAAATGTGTTAGTAAGATTGGGAATTGAAAAATGATATGATACATCGGTTTTTCATTCTCATGTCGATGGTGGAAAATGTTCACATGCAAGCTTTTGAAATCCTAATTGAGATGAAACTGTAATAATAGACCATGCATAATAGTAATTGGCTGACTAGAATACAAAGAACAGAAAATGGTACCATCTAGAAAATGCCAAAAAAAAAAAAATAATAATTCTTCTTCATCGCTTTGTATAATGAGGCACGGACATTTCCTTCAAGCGGTGGAAATTATCGCTTTCTCCTTCGAGAAGGCGCAAAACCTGTGGGAAAACCCATCAATTCAATATTAATATTCAACAGAGAAATCGAAACAGGATGGAGACGTTTATAGTTAGAAGACACATCGTTTCCATTAATGCAGATATTTTCTGGTTTATATGTATTTGCAGACATGTTTACTAAAGTAAACTGCTTTCACCAGTATAAGATGATTCATTGTTCCATATTTCTATCATATATACCGTGCAGGCAGGCTTCTCAGCCTATCCTATCCTAGGAAAGAAAGAATTTGCCACACATGAGTCAAAAATTCTTGCCATGCAGAAATGAATCAAATAGATGTGCAAGGTAGCTGGCCTTATGAAGTCAATTGGAACTTTAGAGCTAGAAATTCTTTTAGCTGGGTTGAGAGGTTTGCTTTTGCTGCGCTGTAGGCTTTGGCTTGAATGTAACAAACAAATTTTTGGAGCTAGAGCTGGAATTAATTTCTATCAATGAGCTCCTGAGAATAGCGGGAAAATTTTCTATTGTTGCTTCTGCCAACAGTCGGAATACATTTGCCGGGTTGAATTTTAGTTGTCAAGAAGCTGCTCATGAAGACTGTGACAAGCTTGTTGGTTCTTTCTGCTGAATGTAATGTAATCTCAATGCTTAGAATGCTAAACTTAGTTGATATTCGGTAAGACTGTGCAATGTGTTTCGAGCTCCTGTTTCAGTTGAGTTGTGCAGTTCGTGACATCATTAGGGAAGTAATTTTCTTGCTCTAAATATAATTGATTTCAAAAAAAGACGCAACTTAAAATAAGTTCTGATGACAACTATATGGAAAGCATCAACGGTTGTTACCTCCCCCATTGATGGCCTCATTTCAGGGCTCCGTTGCATGCATAAGTAAGCTGTCTTAGCCATGAGGTACAGTTGATATGTGTCATATGACTCCCCTATACCAGGATCAATGAGCTCATGTAGTGCAAGCTTTTCGATCAGTGGTTCTGCCTAAATCGTCAAATAGCATCAGAGCAATGGAAAATAAGTAAAATTTGATTAATGCCTGAACATCATGTACAGGAAAATACAAAATCTGAAGTACTAAAAGTTCTGGATCTGAGACCAACATACCCACTGTCGCAGAGATACATTTTGTCCTTCCCTTTCCAGATCAATTACTTTGCGTCCTGATATTAGTTGTAGCAGAACTATTCCAAATGCATAGACATCTGTCCTCACTGAAACAAATCCGTTCTCTGCATACTCCGGAGCAAGGTATCTACATGAAACAAAGGTTCACTCACAATAGTTTTACTAGAAAAATCATGTCATATATAATCGCCGCATCAATGGCATGCATACAGTCTGAATTCAATATGAATAAAGGGCTCATATGTAGAAGTCCTACCCTAATGTTCCAAGAATTTTTGTCTGTAGAGTATCATCATTTATCTTCCATCTAGCAAGACCAAAGTCACCTAGCTGTGGGTAGAAAAAGCATTTCAGTGAGCACGCTGTTTCATAGAAAAAAAACACTTGTCACCTTTTTTCTAAATCATATGGTAACAGCAATTAAACAAAGGATTGAA
The DNA here is from genome assembly GCA_036013995.1 of Theobroma grandiflorum. Taxonomy (NCBI): domain Eukaryota; kingdom Viridiplantae; phylum Streptophyta; class Magnoliopsida; order Malvales; family Malvaceae; genus Theobroma; species Theobroma grandiflorum. Next base: position 18,044,459 of record CP142126.1, read on the forward strand.
AGGTAAAACTTGTTCTGGAGATCCTGTGTCGTACATTTAATTATCACATAAGAATCATTTAATCTAGTACATAAAATTTTTATGCTGTAACAGGAAGATAAGAAAAGCTCTTTTATTCATGTTCATGTAATGACAACAGTCTTTCACGTTTTCCGACGGACACATAAGGTTGTTAGCAAGGTTAATAAGAATCAGATTCCTGACATATAGAAATTTCTGCATGCTGTAAGACAATCTTTCCACTTTGGAAGGAAGTCAACTGATAGTCCTTATGGAAGGATGGCATAATTTTTCCTCGACAATGTGCCCTATACGTGTGGGAGATTATGTGGTGCAACCCCTCGTTAATTATGCAACCAATATATTTAATTGCTTAAGCTGAGAAAGTAAGTATCAATACTTGCAAAGAATGAGCATGGATGAGATGAGAATGATATGCTGGATATAAGGCATAGAGACAAAGACAAGATAAGAAATGAATGCATATGGTCCATTGAGGACAAAACGAGGGAAGTAAGTTGAAGGTTAGTGAATTCTGGCATGTAAAGAGCAGACCTACATATGCCTCAGTGAGAATAATGAACTCATGTTGGCGGTATTGAAGTCGTATCTGAGATATTGTACATCTGATGCTAAACTGGATAAACCTCCTCATCATAAAAGAATATGACTTACCATTGGAACTAAGTCATGTGTGAGCAGTATATTGCTTGGACGCATGTCTCTATGAATTATAGGACCACCGCGACATTCTTCATGCAGAAAACGCAAACCCTTTGCAGTGCCAATGGCAATAGCACGTCTTTGGTGCCAGTCCAGCACGTTTTCCTTATTATCTGTAGAAAGTTCCCCAATTCCAAACATAGAAGGCAATTCAGTTTAGAAGCTTTAATGAAAGAAATAGGATAAAAACATAGGAGAGGATACTCAGATCAATTTCGCTCTTAAAAAGTTTATTGCTTACCAAATAAATGCCAGTGAAGAGACTTGTTGCATATATACTCGTATACCAAAATGTTAAGGTTCTCCTTGCAACAATAACCCAGCAGCATCACAATGTTCTTATGACGAGCGAAACTTAAGACAGATACCTCAGAATTAAATTCATCAAATCCTTGGGTACTTTCTTCTTTCCGTACCTTTGCTGCAATCAGCTGTCCATCCTTAAGTTTACCCCTATATACATGACCATATCCACCTTCTCCTAGCAAGTTCTCCTTAGCAAATTCATCAGTGGCTTGTAGAATCTCAGAATAACTGAATCTCGTAGAATCTTGGAAATACAATTCAGTCGTTATCCCACAAGCAGCACAGAGAAGACGTGCTCCTGAGTATTTATGGCGAAAGGCACTTCTTTGTTGCTTTTGGACAATATTTAAAGCAGTAGGTAGCTTATCTTCTCCTTTGGAATGTGTATCTGAAAGGAAAATATATATACTCTTTGGTAACGTTGAGAGAAACTAATCCACAAATACAGGTGATTAAGTAGGATACGGAAAGGTATCAATTATCAGAAGGAATTTAGAAGTTATTACATGAGAGTGCTTTATCATGTGGGGGGAAGTGAAATATTTTGCCAAGGTCATAAATAAAAATTTATATTTAACCTCAGTACTACTTAAAGTCTTAATAGTACAGAAAGGAAATGATGATTCCATACAAGAGGTGCAAGGTTTAGAACTGGTCCCGAAAAGCAATATAGTATGTCTACTTTTGTACACTTGACAAGCCTGCTTACCTGATTTGTCCTGCTTAAAAGAAGACCCAAAATGCGATGAAAAATTATTCTCCTGTGATTTTGTTGTAAATGAAGGCATCGAGTGGCCAATCTTGAAGTGTTCTAAGGAAGTAATGGACAAGGAGTTGTTTCGGCAAGAGGATTCTGAATGATCCATGTTATCACTACCATGTAAGTTCAATAAGGGTACAGGCTTAGACATGGAATTGAACACCTTGTGTCCTACAGCATCTGTTTCACGGATAGTATAATTTCTCAAAACCTCCACGTTGAAGCTATCTTGAACTAATGCAACCTTGCAAGGTATCCGTTTAGCATATAACTTCAAATCCCGTCTAAGGTGCCTGTTAAGATTTGTAAGTCATGACTAAGTGAAAGGAATACAGAAAGGGAGCGGCTCAACTGATAAATAGACAATGCTTTTACCCATAGAACTAAAATCTCACTTGGATGCTTTCAAAAAATTAAAAACCAAAAGATGCCAAATGAATGGAAATCGTATCAAGTTTGAATTTAAGAGATGTATATGTCATTTCTATTGCTGAAAGTCGTAGTGCAATGATAAATTTTGTACCAAGTAAAATTAGCTGCCTCATTCTAGATTAAAAGCAAGAAAGTAAAGCTGCAAATCTTTCAGTCTTCATCCACTCATCTCCAACCAAATCTTTCAAATAGAAGAGAGACAGCAATTCTATTTTCCATTAAAGCCAATATTGAAGATCTGTGCTACCAAATACAAATTCATATATGAAAAACAAAGTGTCAACGTAGAGGAGTGATACGGAAAACCTTAATTAGTGAAGGCATAATCTTCATGAGTGAACATAAAACAAATAATGATGAAACTAAGGTAAATTATGATCCATATATGCAAAATATAAAATATATTTACCGATCAAGTATAACCCATGCTGCCTTTGAGGTTAGCACCTCTTGTAGAATAACATTCTTTATGGGATTTCCAGCTGTAATTTTAACTACAATGCTCACCTAAACATGAAAAAGTGTTATTATTACTACAAAAGAAAAAGCAAAATAAAAGAAGTGGGAGGAGGAAAGATTGTTTTTGTGCATACTTTTAGAGAAGCAAACTCTTGTGTGAGTTCTTTAACCAAGTTTGGCATTCATAGATTTTGAAATGTTTTTTGCCTGATGGTAATGGAGAATTAAAACTGGTTTATTGCCGTGATTGACAGTAAGATTTTGATGATGTACCCTATTATATTTTCATGACTGATTATCTCTAAGTTTTTGAGATAGTCATGATTATATCAATTTGTTGATATTAATAAAGTTTATTTTTGACTGAGGGAAAGAAAAAGGTTCATCCCACGAATCTTTCAAGAAAAGGGATGTATACAAAATTGGAATAAAATCATTATCAAGCATTAAGTTCATAGCTAAATATAGGTATGAAGTAGCCGTAGCAATGGATCCAATCCCTGGTTCAACGGTCCACAATAGACCAACGTCCAACCTAAGTCTGCTGTGATGCGTAGCCACCCTAACATAAAGAACCCGCGTGTTCTATCCAGTCAATTGCCTCCTTACTATCAGAAAAGTCAAAGTAAAACGAAAAAACAAATTCTGCATCTAATGCAAAAAAGGAAAAATTACCCCTTGGTCTTCACAGTCTTCAGCGCTTTGGTGGAGCATATTAACATAAGCATCAACCTTCTTTGAGATTTCCTCCTCCATGGCACGAATACTTGTTCCGAAAAATTCTGGGCATGCCTTGCTCTGGTAACCCACTATACCAACCCAGAAAGAGCAGAAAACGAGGGGCAAGGAAAAGAAAAACAGTGAGTTGACATGCTCTTATAATGTTGTATATGTAATTTTATCTAAACTAAACAGATTCAACAAAAATGCAGGTGATCACTGAGCTCGACCACTTGTTTGTACCAATAGTGATTTAGATTTGTGGTTTTGTTAAGACTCGGTAGTCTAAAGCAATGCAAATTGCCAAGGGTGATTAAGCAGGGTAGAACAATATTTGAACTTGCGAATTATTACAAAAAGAATGTTAATGTTATTGCCTATAATTTCTTTTGCATGCAGAGAGAAGATAAAGCTTACCTCAAGGAGGAGAAGACTAACATGATTCAAAGTCTTGTAAGGTCAAAGGTTGATAAAGCTTAATTCGTCAATTAACTATTAAGCATTAGTGCTGAATTAATCCATCTAAAATTTAGTGACAGATGAAAGGACAAATATTTACCATGGGATGTCATCACAGGGTTCAAATTAATTCCATAATTTAACACGTTTCCGAGTTCCAATCGTCCAAACTCCTATACACGTTTGCAGCAGAAGTCCAAAAGACAGGGTCTCTGGACCATAAGGGTGAACAAGTTCTCTGATATTACATACCATATTGATTATTAGAAACCTCAATCCACCCCAAAAAATTAATAAAAAAAAAAGTTAATAAGGACCCAATTTTATGTATTCTTCAACGAGCATGCCAATGAACCATTCCGTCCGTCCATTTTTTCCCTAAGGTTTGCAAGCAATGTCTTCTTTTCAGGTTCTAGCAGACCATTTATATGTTATCTTTCTCGACGCTTTGACAAAGATGAGGTATAGTATCTATACTTAATCAGTCAAAATCATACTCCTTTGACTTGAACTTTAATTGATTACAAATTTTATTTCCAAGTTGAACTATGAAAACATCATTGCGCAAAATAAACCAATAAAGAAATAATGGAACGACTTCTAACACTGTGAGAAAAATATGAAACAAACTTACTAGGGTGAGTGACTCGATGCAAAACCCCAAGCATAAGAAGCGTATCCCCAACACGTAGAATATCACCTCTTACACGTACGTTACCGATGGTAACTCTAAGCTCGCGTTCATTATGATCCTTAGTTGCATCGAATGCAATAACAACATGAGCTGGTGATGGAGGAGTGATCTCCATTATAACCACCTGGGTCTTTTATTTGAAGCTTGTCCTTGAGTTGGGTTACAACTTTGGCTTTTAAAGGAGCAAACTAAGATGGGTCTATGATAGAAGCGTGAAAGAACATGGCATGGAGACAGAGATACGTAACCCAATGACTGTGGGTTTCGTTGAAGAGTTAATATTTTTGGTAGGTTTTTTTTTCTCAATTTTGTCTGATTTCAATATTTCTTTTCTTCCACCTCTCTTCTTTTGTCTGTTGGGGGCATCGGTTTCGGTAGTGATAGGGAAGATTCTGGAGGATATCAGAGGAGATATACTTTCGGATATTCGAAGACTATTCCAGGGAATGGCGGGAAAGCTGCCGTCTATATCAAAGACAATGAGATGATTTCAAGGTAGTTTTGACGAAATTTGCATTTCTTTATTTATTAATTTGCTCCTTTTAACCTTTGTGCACGGAAATGACATATGAGAGGTATGTAAAAGCATGGATTAGGGTTCTAAAATGTAAAAGAATGTTGTTTGCACTAACACTTTTACTCCATTTACCTATTTACTTCACTTGACATGAAAATAAATTAATTAGGTTTGTCATAACAACTTACCTATGGAATTGTTAATTTATTCGTGCAAATAAAAAATCTCATCTTTACCTTTTAAATAAAAATTTGTCATGTTTATGAAAATAAATAGTTGAAATAAAAGTGATGATGAGTGAGTAGCCAAACACTACATGATATTTCTTTTGAAAGTTAGAAGCTTCATTGATCAGCGGGGATAAAAGGATCCATGAACCTATACAACAAGAAGGCCCTACATTTTGGGTTGTTATCACAAGTCTTGCCAGCATAACAGACCAAAACACAGGCGACCTAAACAATACATGATATTCAAATTATAGTTTACAAAATGATCAGTTTGTGGGTGATTAATTCAATATTTATATCTCTCTTTTTATTTATAATATTGGTTGAGGTACTCCTTTATAATATTTATAATAGTGATGATGAGAATTTCACATTTACAATTTACTGATGACATTATATTTTTCTGTGGAAGAAGGATTGCTAGAGGCTTTAAATATCCGATTACTACTTCGGTGTTTCCAATTGGCATCAGGGTTACGTATTAACTTTTTCGAGTCCTTTGTATATTCAATTGGGTCCTCATCCCATCTGTGTGAGACAGTAGGTGAGACTCTTCAATGCAAAGTAGGCTCCTTGTGGTTTACCTACCTTGGAGTTTCGCTTGGTGCTAATCCTAGGAGCTTACGCACATGGGATCCCGTGATTAGTAAGTTCAAAAGTAGATTAGCCATTTGGTAGCGGAATTAATTATTTATCTTTCGAGGAAAGGATCGCACTCATCTAGTCGGTCCTTAACTCATTACCAGTATGTTATCTCTCAATTTTTTAAACACCAAAAATGGTGATAAAGAAACTTGAGTAACTACGAAAAGACTGCTTATAAGGGAACTTAGAGAAGAGAAAGATGGCAAAAGTTAGGTGGAAAATTGAGTGTAAATTGAAAGTTATTGGTGGATTGGACATTGCAAATTTATTGCATAAAAATTTGGCACAATAGAGGAAATGGTGATGACATTATGGGTTGTAGGAGAAAGCATTGTGAAGACAACTCCTCATGGAGAAATATGGAGCCAATAAGTTTCGATGAATACCTTTAGCGTCTAATCCTTTGAAGATGTCTACTGTAAGAAGACACATCATCAAGCTAAAGGATATGGAGGGATTAGAGAATCTAATAGGAGCCCTAGGATGTCGATGGGTGGTGAGTTGTGGAAGTGGGGTTTCTTTTAGTAGGATAAATGGTTGTTGGATGAGCCCTTAACATAACATATCCAAGGCTTCTTTATTAGAAAAATAGTATCAGAGAAGAAGGCTTGAGGTGCTGTAACATATTGTGCTTTAAAGAGTTATTATCTACTATAGGGATTTATAGACAGGATACAACAAGCCTATTGTATAATGCCTTTTGAAAGTTGAAGTATGATTTGGAAATACGTTCTCTTTTATAAACACTAAAAGGTTGTGTCGTTGTTGTTTCAATAGATGTGTTTGTTGCAAACACTGAACAATTAATCAGTGTATTTCAACAATTGTATTTGTTGAAGACACTTCTCTTATTTTAAAAGTTATGTTTTGATCTTGAGCAGTCACATCTGAAATCTGAATAAGACTTTCAACATTACAAACTATTTAACAATCCCCCACTAGTTTGTAATATTAATTATAATATACATAATACAAAGTATCTTAAAGATTTGAACTATTTATTAGTGTAGAAATTTTAAAGTTAAGACAAAGTTGTTGGTATCACAGATTGAACCACAATTCCTTATATCATAACTATAAATATCACAAACATTGCATTATTTAATTGTTTTAAGATTCTGCTAACTGCTTTAGTATTTTATATGGCCTTGTACTAATCTTGATTTTATGAATATTTACAAGAGTTAATTCTTTTAACTATTATTTGAAGTGGCACCACTTCAATATTCATATAGGTAAAATTTGTCATTATGCCCTTATTACTACAAGCATTTAACATTTCCATTAAAAGTCTTTTGCTCATCTTCTCCTCGTAACAGCTGCACTAAATATTCTAGAATGAGGCTATTTAATATTAAAATTCAATGCATAAAACATGTATTAACCTCTTGTTAACTACAAAACTTTTATTGTTAGTTTTGCTAACCTAAAATTGGGTTTCCATTACTAATACATTTAAGCCAAGGGTTTTAATCCCATTCCACTAGATGTTGAGTTTACAGCCTTTCTTGGTAATGCTTTGGTAAGTGGATTAGTTAAATTCTTGCAAGATTTAACATAAATTGTTGTTACGACGCCATTTGATATTAATTCTCTGATGTAGGCATGTCACAGACTTATGTGTCTAGACTTTCTATTATAAATCTTATTATGGGCTATACACTTTGTAGCCTTACTATCATAATATATGAAAATGGCTAGCATCAGTTGTGGCCACAATTTTATTTCTTCTAACAAATTTCTCAACCTGTCAAACCCTGCTCTATAAAGTAATTACGATGTCATTCACATACTCGATAGAATGTTTGTATATTGAGGAAGCTCGAGAAAATCGATAAAAAGACGGTATTGCCCCTAGAAGTGCTGCGAAGTTGATTTATACTTCGAGTTAGTTCAAACGGAAAATTTAAAAGGAATTTGAGAATTCTGAAACCCCAAAATCTACTCAGAATGGCAATTCAGAGTTCAAGGTCCGATTTGGAGTCAATCAGGGAAATTGACCGATTAGGGACAAAACGGTCATTTTTCAATTTCAGGACAAAATGGAGATTTTTAATAAATATTTTGATTTCAAATGATCAAGATTAATTATTTAGATTATTTAGAACATAATTGAAGTTTAAGAGATGAAGAATATTGATTCCGGTAATTTTTGAGACACCGAGGGTAAAACGGTAATTTTGCCACTCTAAGGGTAAAATGGTAATTTGGCCGCTTAAGACTTAAAATTTGAGTGTAGAAGGAAGTCTTTGATTAAGATTTATCATTTGGGGTACAATTTAAGGTTGAAAAGTGAAAAGGAATTGTAATTTCAGTATTTTTGGAGTATAGGGGTAAAATCGTAATTTTACCATCCCAGGGGCAAAACCGTAATTTTCCACCACCAGGACACTTGTCCAGCCATGGTTATCCCTTATCAACATGTTGACTTGTGACAAATCAAGTGGTGGAGAATAAAAGTGATTATTAAAGTAGAAAAAAGAAAAATGGGCAAGTAAGGTAATGACATGTGGCACCCATTATTATTTTATCATTTTTCCATAAAAATCAGCCCTTAAATCTTCATCTTCTCTCCCATAATCGGTCCAGCATGAACAAAGCCAAGAAATAAAGAAAACTAGAAACCCTTGGTGAAGAAATCAAAGGAAATTAGTGAAAAATCAAGCATTCAAGCTAGATAAGGTATGATTTCTTAATTTTTACTTGAAATCTATCATACCCATACTTTATTCTTTCATTTCCATGGATAAATTACTTGATTTCATGTTGGGTTTGATGATGACCAAATGGGTTTAGAGAGAGAAAGTTTATGGAAATGGTTTGAATTTAAAGTATGTTAGTGTTTTAGGTAGTTAATGTTGTGTGGCATGAAATCAAGTGAAGAAAAATCACCAATCCTTTGGTGCTCTCTATGGCTGAATATTGTAGGTTGAGTGGTGATGGTGGATTTGATTTGTTTCAAGAAAATTAGTTGAGGAAATGATGATTTATGGTGGGAAAAATTAATAGGAAAAATTTTATGGTTATTGCCCACCATAGCCGAATTTCATAGTTAGTGTATTGATGATAAAACAATTTCATCTCAAGTGAAATGGATTTAGAGATAATGAATTATGGTGAGTGGATTAAGTGACATTAGTATTTTAAATTGTGGATGATTAATAATATGAAGAAAATTAGCAAGAAAACAATATATTGTCATTAAACCCCAAAGGGTCAAATTTTCTAGGAGAGAGATTGATGTTAAATTGGTGATATTTTATGGTATTTAGATGGAAATTGATGATTTGTGATATTAGAAATTAAATGAGAATTTTTGGTGTAAAAATTAAAATTTTTACCCATTAGAGGTAAAAGCGTAATTTATAGTCCGAACTGATAAATTGGACCAAATTCACAGTCATTGAGGTATTGTGGATATAATTGGATAATTGAAAGTGAAATGGATTGAATCGGAGTTGAATTGGAGGTTTTAGCAATTTAGACTGTGAATAAGCAAGTTGGGTCGGACACTGCAATTAAGCGATTGTCCAGACATTTCATACTCATTCTCATGTATACATATAGATATGAGCCTGAATTAATTTATAATGGTTTGACACAAATTATTGAATTTTGTGTCATGTACGGTGGATAGGTGGTGAGCCATTAGATACGGGTAAAAGATTGTGCCTACAGACCGAGAATAGGAGTATTTCTACTCCTAATACTGTGAGTAAACTTATTATCATTTAATTTATCTAAGGTAGTTTTTATGAAATTTTATAAATTCTATGAAAAATGGATTTAAAAAGGATAAATTTCGTGTTTTATAAATAAATGTGTTTTTATAAAATAGTTTTATAAATTGTTTGAAATTAATGATGAATGTTATTTTTTTAAATAGAGTACTTGGAGACTGTGCTTGTTAAGTATGAATTGTATTTTTAATTCAAATGGCTTATGATAGTGTGAGCATGCTTGGCTGGTTTATTGTATTGATATTACACGAATTGTGGTTTGCCGTGCAAATTAATTATTATAAAAATTGCCTTGTTATGCTGTTAAACCATTTTTATGATTATGGTGGGGCTGTCCTACACTGCAGTGGCGGGTTTCCGTGGACCAGCCTATTAGAGGGGCACGGTAAACCCGGCTGATTTATTTTACCTCTGTGGGAGAGGCGCGTAGGGTAACTCCTGTGAAGGGGTTTGAGTCCACTTCACGCTTTACCACCACGTGAAAGTGAGATTCAGCCAACGCCAAGGGATGGCTGTTTATATGAATAAGTCGTTTTAACAGCCTTGGCGGACTCGAGTGGATGCTTTGATGACGATCAAGTATCCCCGAGGATGAGTTTTGGCATGAGCCAAATTTTATGAGAAACATAAGCCTTAAAAATCATTTTAATTGAATTATAATTGTTTTCTTGGGATGGAATAAATTTCCAAGTTATGAAATGGATATTGGGATGGGGTATTTTATTGTCTCCATTTACTCGGCTTTAGATACCTTAGATGATATATTTTTACTCACTGGGATTATAAAATCTCACCCCTTCTTCCTATACATTTTTCAGGCTCAGGACAGTTTGTAGATAGTCGAGTAGGACGAGAACTAAGCTCGGAGCTACATTATAGAAAGTAAGAGTTCATAGTCTTACATACTCTTGGTCAATTGGGGCCCACGTGTCATTGTAGATCAAATCTTATATTTTGGTTATTTGTATTTCTATTCATACAATTTTACTTTACTTTCATGTGCGGAAAATTATTTACGAATATTTTCTATAAAAAAATTTATATTATGAGAAAATGAAATATTTTTATTTATTATTTTTGAATAGTACTAGTTGTCAACAATTTGCTTTTAAATGAATGTTTTAGACATCAAAACCTATTTCTAAGTATAAAATATGTGTTTTCCACTTAAATATTACATTTTTTAACCTGTCTCGAAATTTTTGACAAAAATGACGAAAACGCCCTTGTGAGGCAGAAATTAAAATTTTATTATTTTTGGACGGAAAAATGATCCGTATTGTTTTAAAACATGATTTTTGTAATGGTCAATCACAGGGGATGTGAGAAACTGATACGAGAGCCTTGCGAGGTCTCGATAGGGTACTCGGGAGATGAGTGCCTATTGGGACATCGCGGCGGTTGTCATGGACTCGAGGGTGGTTCCGGGTCGTGACACAACCATTCCGTTTCTTTTTCAACAATTGTTAATGCTAAAAATTTGGATTCCATTGTGTAATACATAATACAAATTTGCTTCTTAGATGCCTAACTAATGGCACTACCTCTTAGGGTAAAAATCATCTTGATGTGGATTTATTTTCATTAATGTTGGTTATCCAACTAGCATCAAAAAATCCTTCTAAAGTATTAGGAAAACCATTACAACAAATTTTTAAAATTTTTTTCTTTAAATATCAAGTATTCTAATAATAGCCTTCTAATGATCTTTGTTAGGCTTAATTGTAAACTTTGAAAGTTTACAAATCGCAAAGGCTATATCAAGTTTGGTACAATGTGCAACATACATTATGTTGCCTATAACACTTGCATATTCTACTTGTGCCATCTCTTTCACAATTCTTAGTCAATTTTATACTAGAATCATAAGAAGTATTAAACTCTATGATTTCCAAATGATTAAATTTGTGAAGAATTTTCTCTATATAATGTGATCGATTCAATGAATTCACATTTTTATCTCTTCCGACTTTAATTGCCAAGATTGTATCAACTTCATTGAGATATTTCATTTTGAAAACTGAAATCAAATGTTTCTTGGTTTCAACAATTCCAAGTATAGTTGTAACAAAGATCAACAAACCACTTACATAAAGATGTATGATTATACCATAGTCTTTTGTAAATTTAGAGCAAATGCACTTATGTGCATTATTATGTATAAATCCATTTAAAGGCATGGTGCCATCAAACTTTTTCATGCCATTGCATTAGAGCTTGTTTTAATCCATAAAGAGATTTGATTAGTTTACAAATCTTCCTCTCATTTCCAGGAAGTATTAACCTTCATGTTGCTTCATATATATATCTTCATTAAAATCTCATTGTAAGAAGGTAGTTTTAACATCCATTTGATGTATATGTAATTTATAATAGATGTTAAAGCCAAAAGCACTCTTATGGATGTTATTCTTGCTGCCAAAACATAATTATCAAAATAATCAATGCTTTTTTTTTTGCGTGAAACATTTAGTAATTAATCTAGCTTTAAAAATTTGCACCATATCATCTGTGTTATATTTTCTTCTAAATATCCATTTACAGCCTATGGGTTTTGATTTGGGAGGAAGATTAACCAAAACCCATGTTCTGTTTGACAAGGTTGAATACATTTCATCATTTATTATTTCTTTTCAAAATGCTACATCCCTTGAAGACATAGTTTCTTTGAATGTTTTTGGATTATTTTCAACATTTAATAAAACATATATCTTTTATACACTTTGGCTCTACTTCTTTCCACAAGAAATATTAATGCTTGCGAGTAAACGAAATTTATATTTAAGTACTTTCTTCCTTTGGCTCTTTGACTTCTTCTAGGCTCAATTTGAGCATTAACCTTTTTCTTTTACTGGATGTACCATGAGAAATCATATCACTTTGGTCACAACTTGAAATGAAGACATTTTGTTTACAACCAAACTTATTATTAGAGTTACACAAAAATTTATTTTCAATAAACTTAATATGTATAAACTCTACGATAACATCTGATTGTAAATCTAAAATTCTATATGGTTTAGAATGTTGGGCATATCTAACAAAAACACATTTCATTGCTATAGGTTCAAGCTTTGTTCTCTATGATTCAGGAACTTTATAAAAGGCCAAGCACCCCACACTTTAAGATATTTCAAGTTTAGTTTTCTTCCATTCCAAAATTCATAAGGTGAAATCTTAATACCTCAGAAAGAACTCTGTTCAGTATATGACATGCTGTTAATAAAGTCTCACGTTATAAATCATGAGATATATGTGCATTCAATAATATAGCATTTGTCATGTTAATCAAAGTTCTATTTTTTCTTTTAGCTAATCTATGTTGTTGTGGTGAATAAGGAGCACTTGTTTTATTGGAATGGCATGAAACTCAAAGATAACAATTATCATATGTAGCAAAAAATTAAATTTAAGTGTACCCTGCCATGTTGCCATTTTATGGATCACCTTGGTGGTTTTAATATAAACAAAACTAGAAGTGAAGTAATAAGAAAAATAACATTACCTTTACCAAGTGATGTGGCTATCATGATGGTACTTCTTCCTTGTCTAACCCATGAATACCACAAAGGGATTAAAGAACCTCAGCCATTCAAATGCTTGGCCTCCAACAATTGCATACACGATTGCATTTGAACCTTCACAATGAGGGAGCTTTCTCAACTATGCCTTTGTGCTAGTGAGGTGGACGACAACTTGTCCTCTCCACATAATCACATTTCTCCTAGCCAGATCACAAAGTTGGAAAACTATTTTTCAAGTCACCCAAGAAAGTGTGCGGCTAGGCTTTCTTATTAATTTTCTAACGACTCAAAAGCCTAACTTGTGATAACTCTATGATATAAGTTATCACTTGTGTGTTTCACTTATATTATGAGGAGTAGCTGAAAAGTGATATTAATATCTAGGTTAATTAACTTCTTCAATTACAAATAAGGCCTAAATATTATGACCCCTTATAATATTGGCCCAACACTTAATTAAACCTTTTTTAATTAAGTCACTGTAAATTAAAATTAAATTAAATTTACTTTATTTGTTTGCAATTAAGGTTTTAATATTATAACTAATTATAATATTGGCCTTATACTTAATTAAACTATTTTAATTAAGTATTTAGAAGATAAAACCTAGTGTATGATTTAAGTCCAACTTAAACCATCGCACTCCCAATCTAATTCATAATGCAATTTATTATGTGTGACCCATTAGGTTCCTAATATGTTAGCAATGGACTTGAATTATAATTTTTGTTAAATTAATTAATTTCATTCCATAGACTAAGATTGGTATCTAACAATGTATCATGGCCATCTAATTGTTAAGAGAGTCAAAGGGATTTTTTATAAACTTTCAATGTATTGTCTATTAGTGTAATTCATTCTCTCATCATATATCTCGGAAATGATAAGAGCATGGTGTAGTGTCTATTCTTATTGATCTCAGTGTTCTTGGAGTTAAATCATTAGTTTTATAGAGGCTTATGAAACTCTTTTTCCATAATCTCCAGGTCACCTTGGCAACGGACTTCAACAAGTTAATATTAACAAAAAACTGTTAAGATATGTCTCTTAAATCACTTAGGGTGATGATTCCTTTTTTGACTACTTATTTGTCTTTACATGCTTTATACTGTACCCAAAAGCATCTTGTTTTGGCATTATTTGTTAGACAGTCGTAGGGATGAAATCAAAGCATAGCACTCCACACATAAGATAACCTAGTGTCTCAAGTTTATAGGATATTTACACAATTGACACATGAGAAGTATTGCAGAGACACTTAAGTCAAATACAAAATGTATTTCTTATGGCTAGTCATGTTCAGTGAACTTGCTCTCCTAGGCAAACACTATATTCTAGTTTCAAATATCTCTATACTTCAACCTATGAGATCAGTTGCTTACTTTCTAAGTAAGAAACATATAATGTATCAGTCTCTAGGTATCATTGACATGTTGTAATCCAACTTCTCCATTTACTACCTAACCCGTTTTACCCAATACAAATTCGAGGAAGTCTTAATTGACTGTGTCATATGCTTTCTTGAAATCCACTTTAAAAATAACCCTCCCTCTCTATCCCTCCTTATTATATCAACCACTTCATTAGCAATAAGGGCGTAGTCTATGAGCTGTCTTTTTTCGATACTGTTGGTTTCCTATCACTTCTCCTATGACTTTCTAGTACCTTAACAATGATCTTGTAAATACTCCTAACTAGACTGATAGCCCTATAGTGCCTAATGGACTTTGGGGAACTACATTTGGGGATAAGGGTGATAAAAAATTTAACCATGAAGCTTATTAACTCCTTAATCACTTGCCATTGTTTCTTGAAAAAATTAAGGTTGAATCCATCCCGTCTTGGTGCTTTATTCCCATCACATGAATCAATGGCTTCCCATACCTCTACCTCTATAAACTCTCATTCCAACTCCTTTGCTTTACCTCTCTCAAGGACTTTAAAATTACCTCTCATCTCTCTAACTCCAACCACTCTATCTTCCTTACAAATCATCTCAAAGTAATCTGCAATCTTCTCCTCGATTAGTTGGGGTTCCTCAATAATTTGACCCTTCATTTTAATACACAGGATGAAGTTTGATCTCCTTCTAGAGGATGCTATTGAATAGAAAAAACTAGTATTCCCATCACCCTCCATATACCACTTCACCCTCAATTTTTGATGCCATTCTCTTTTCACATCCCTATAAAGTTTCCACAATTCCCCTGTCTTTGTTTTCACCAACCATTCCCATTCTGATATCTATCTGTTGATAATGGTGTTATTATGATGTGCTAGGTGTGTAGAGTACGCCAGACCACGTTTCAGTCTTATTTGTGCAATGGTTGATGTTTGGGGTTGGATGGTTGTGCCTTAGTGCGCTTCCAGTCGAAGGAGTATGAGATTTCTGGGTGGCCTTGTTGAATGACTGCGTTATTTGGTGTATGTCTGGAGTGTGAAACTTCTGGTGTGATAATGGCTTATAGTTATGAACTGCTAACTAGGGAAGGGCTTGCTTGTTAACAAGTATATGCTTTGCGTATTTTTATATCTGTTTAATATGTTGTAAGATCTATTTAGGTGCATATGTGGGAAGGATCAATAGTGGATATCCTGTTTTCGCTATGGTCCTTCGTAATGCGGTAATTTGGATTTTTGCAATGTGTTCATTAGGTGTGTTGTGAGATGCTTGACCACACTGGCGTTCTCTCTTCCTTTTTACTTGACTAAGTCATGATAATGTATCATCAATTTCATGATACTTAATAAAATCTAATCTTTCATTAAACAAATAATAATAATAAATAAAATAATTTAATCAAATGAATTTTTAATTAGTTGTAAAATTTAGTTTTTGTAATACAACAAGGAGGAAAGTATCAAAGGAGGCAAACGTTGTCAAAGAAGAAGAAAAAATAATAGATATATAATGTTGAGGATTTATTACATATTTGATAAACATTTTAAAAATTGGTAATATGATAATAAGTTGGTACACCGTATATGCATGTTGACTTAGGTTTCTTGTTAGTTTTATTTGCCTTTTTTACTTTCAGAATATTAAAAATAAGCTTTTGGAGGATAAAATACATTATTTTTATTTTCTTATAGACAACTATATTAGAACTGGTATTGCATTTTAATTATTTTTTTTCATTTTTTAATTATAATTACCTTTTCTTTCTATCATTTACTTTTACTTTTGAGTAATTTTCTTTAGAAGTAAATAGTAAAAAGAATAACCATGCTTTATATATTAGTCCAAGGAAGAATACAACTTTTACCAGTGTAATTAAGGTTAAGATCAAATACTTGTACTACTTATCTTTCAGCTTGTTTTTAACATATTGCTTCTATTTTAAGTTAAAAAAAAGTAAAAAATAATAGCAAGAAAATTCTATAAAATATTCTTTTGATTTTTCTGAATTATGTAATTTATTACGCGACAGAATATTCAATTTTGATGAGTTTTGGACAAGTTTTGATTTTTATCTTTACCAGAAATAGAAAATTTGAATCCAACTCTTTAACTAACACATTTATAAATTATAATGCGTTTACAACCACATATATAACCCTAATCCCCGAATTTGAATGTGGAGTATTAATTAACCCCTACCTTAGCGCGAGATAGTAATCGGGTTTTAGAACTGGATTTCAATTATATGTATATTAATGTTTCAATAGTTAAGGAAAACGTATAAAATTTGCCTACTTTGGACCATCGTTTGTCTTCTTACCATAGAACTTGTTCTATGCACATGGTCCCTCATTTATTGTTAATTCCTCGGGATAGCATGTTCTTTGCTTGTTTATATATTTTTTTTATGTAAGTTTCATCAGTGGACAAAACTGCACGCTTGGGTAACCAGCCAATACGAATTTATGCAAAATTTCCGCAGTTCTCAATACGAATTCCAGGGGTTTTCTGCAATTACCAACCATTAGATAGTGTTTTGATTCTGGTACGTCTCCTTAAGATAAAAAGCCTCCAGGATTCTTGCTCAAAGAAATGCCAAAAGCACATGCATTAAACCCGGATGGTGCTTTATTGACATCGTCACAATACTTGTACACATAGCAGTCTTGAGAATTGAGATTGAAATTTTACAGCTTCACCGCTCATACATCGAGGAAACAACCTTAATGTCACCCCTCTCTTCTTTAATAAGGTGAAGAAAATCTAGACAGAAACATCAGAAGGGTAGTCTTTTGGATGTCTGCTGATAGTTTCTCTGAGTTGTTTCTCTTGTTCCTGAAGGTTAGATGGTAGATGATCATAGACATCAGAGAATAACTCTGTAAGTGGAGGCTTCTCTGTTTTCTCTGCCACCTGAATTGCTTGTAATAACTGCAGGAAGTTTCCAATGTTTTAGAAAAATACCAATAATCCAAAGTCTGGCAATCAAACGTGATTATTATAAGGAAAAATAGACTTGTTTCTTCGGCGGTGCTCACCTGTTTCCTGATACTCTTTCGTAGCTCATTTTCTTGTTGTTCACTCCACCAACCATTACGTTGAACCCAGCATCTAAATCTGTTGACAGGGTTTCTAGCCGATTTCCAGTAGTCAATTTCATCAAGCGCTCGATACTTGGTGGAATCATCAGACGTGGAATGGTGTCCTATTCTGTATGTAAGGGCCTGAAAGGAACATCCAAGTTTAAACACAGAATAAATTACTCCAACAAATTCCTTAGCATTGGAAAAGATTTGCATTGGCAAGGTTTTTGCCATTTTGTCATATGGCTGGTAAGACCTCACCTCAACAAGGATTGGTCTCTGTTCATTTATAGCCATTTCACGAGCTGCAGAAACTGCACTGTAAACAGCAAGAGCATCATTACCATCCACCCTGATGCTTCTAATTCCATACCCTTGACCCTTTACAACAATGCCATCACCTGCCAAAGACAAAGAATTCTACGTGAGTTTCAAAGGCTGGAAACTGCAGAGGAGCGCTCTTTTAGAAAAGAATGAGGAAAGAAAATGTACTTCGAAACTGTTCTGATACATGTGTACTGATTGCCCAGCCGTTGTTGCGACAGAAAAATATGACAGGGGCTTCCATAACTGCTGCAAAGTTCAAACCAGCATGAAAATCTCCCTGCAAAAAAAAAAAAGTGTAAAATTATGAGTAAGTAAACAAATAAAATCCGATTTCCTGGAAAAAGTAGTGACGAGTATGGGATTGTTGTATATTTACTTCACTGGTGCCACCATCTCCAATAAATGATACTGCACATGCTTTTTTGTTATCCATCTTAAGAGAATAAGCAATGCCAGCAGCTTGAGGAAGTTGTGTCCTGCAAATCATGACATAATTTTTTTTAAAAAAATTAAGATATATAATTGAGGACAATTTATGCAGCACAAACAAATTGTAGCAGTTTAATATGGGGTCTAGGAGTCTTACCCAATAGGGGATGAAATGGTGAAGAAATTGTGCTTTTTAGACCCATAATGAATTGGCATCTGCCGGCCTTTTCCATGATCGGCCTTGTTTCCAAAGCACTGGTTGGCAAATTCTTGCAATGTGAAGCCACGCCACAACAAAACTCCGGGCTCACGGTACTGGCATGACATCAATTGAACAATGCATTAGTTCTTTTTCTTCCTCTGCTTTATATCATCCTTTGTCAAATATACCTCCATTATGTGACCCATAAAATTGTGTAGCTCTTAAAATCTCAAAAGTCAAAATGATAACAAAAAGCATTCTCTCTGTTTTTCTTACTCTGTAAATCCTGGAGGCTTAAAAGAATACACAACATTTAAAACAGTGACATCAGACTAAGCAAATCACCCCCAAAATTAATTAGTTTTTTTATTTGAGCTTGGGAAAATGAGAAATGGAGTAATTTTTGTCTACAATGATATATATATATATATATATATATTATAATAGTGTTTAACCTGTGGCAAGATAATGTCTTCTTCACTAAGAGCAGCTGCAGATGCTATGTTAATTGCTTCTTCACCAGCTGAGGTCATGTAGAATGATATTCTTCCCTGCCTTTGTGCTTCATAGAATATGTTGTCCATTATTTGTAGAGTCACCATGTCACTGTACATTTTCACTGCAACTTCCTTGCTTACCTGTTACATATTTTATTTCCTTTTAATTTCGTGATATTTTGAGTTTTGTAAATAAAAAGAAAGAAAGAAAGAACCTGTTGAAAATCACTGTCCGTAATTATTAGCTCTCCATCATCATCCAGGACCCGATAGCAAGGTATTCTCTTGTGTGAAGATTCTGAGATGAAATTCATTTCCGAAGTATATGTAACTTTGCCTCCGGGAAAATCCAGTGACTGCCATGCCAACACATTTAACTTTTACAGTTAACATTCACTTGAACTTATCTATACTATTGATTGTAGGCAATTTTCGGTGACGAATTTCATTGCCAATATGCTAAAGTCTCTTCGTAACCCTTTAACTCTAATATTATCCAGTAGAAATGCTACTATATTATACTTATAAGGTTATCTTTATTTTGTAGCTAGTTTAATAAGCTCGTTTAGTTGATGTTTTTATTTATCTTTGAGTTTTTTTTCATTTTTTACTTTTTTTTATTCACTGTTTTTACAAAATTAAAAATAAAAATATCAGTCAAACAAAAGATAAATAGTAAAAACAATTTTTTTGTTAACTTTATTTTTTCGTTTTTTTAATGCATGCAGTGCTGAACTATTTTCTCAACTCAACTTAATCTATTGTTTTCACTTGCTTTCTTCTGTTTGAATTTTATTTGTTGCTTACCTTGTATGTGGCTTGTATTAGGCAATATAGATCGATCCTGTTTTAGGCTCGGACTCACCTTAATAAGTACCCAAAATTTTATTTTATTAAGCAAAATTCTTTATATTTAATTTTAATTTTAGAATATAATGTTAACATATAAATAATATATTTTTAAAAAGTTTTAATAGTAAATTTAATTTAATTAAAATTTTTTTCAAAAGCTTGGACACTTTCTCCTTTAAATTTTTTTTTAGTTAAAAAAATTGAAAATAATTCATTTAAGAAAGAATATATATACCAACGATTGAAGCAATTAATTGAATAAATATAATTGTCTTATTCATTTGTTGCATATGATATGTCTAAAATTCAAATTGTTGGCGTTGATAATATTTGAGCAAGGAATTTTGAAAGTGAGGAGATATGGTGAGGGAGGGCCATTATAATATTGATGTAATAATGAGTGCAGTTTGTGGATAAGAATTGTGAGGCAGATAAGGATGATGGATTCATGTGGTAGAAGAAACAAGACTGGGGAAGTGGACATTGAATCATTTATGATTCATCAACCAAGACCCTAAAGCCACACCCTTTCTGATTTTGTCCTTACCACTTCAACTGTGAAACGTCTTTCGCCTTAATTTGTCGCCTTTTCCTTTTTTTTGAGACAATCTCGATTGCTTAAGCTGTTTCGATAACGTTGTTCTTGTTTGTTAGTTCCAATTACTTTTCGATTTATTTATTTATTAATATATTATTGAAAGTATAATTTATAACTTTCCCAATCTATTTGTACATTCTAAATATGTAAATGATGATTAAAACTATTGAATAAAAAGTAATATATATATATGGGAGAAAACGATTGCTTCCTTCTTGCTGCACGCATGCGTGCTTGCATGTTTCACAGGTTTTGTTTTTTTCTTTTCTTTCTTTCTTTTTGGTAACTTAGTTCATGAAATGTGATAATAAATTAATAATATAATCCATTAAAAAAATATGTATGAATAACGTAGATTTGTTTATAAAATTTAAAACTTTCACAGTAAATAATTTGATTAATAAGTTTGATTGGGATAAGCAAATAGGCGTGTAATCCGCCTCGTATCTGAGTATTGTGTTTTTCTTCTTTTGAGTTTGAAAAAAAGAATTTTAAAAAAGATACGAAGCAAATCCTCGGCAGATTACACGCTGGCTCACGCCACTTGCATGCGGGGCAATATCAACTTTGATTATTTGCTTGCATTTTACGTGTTACTGTACCTATAACATGCTTACATCTACATCGACCAATGCATTACTTAACAATCACTTCAATTTTTAACTTGAAGTTTAAAAAGAAAAATATTTTACATCCATAGCCATAGGAAACTAATTTTAATATGTTCTTTATATATAATTTGAATAATATAATCTAGAGGTTTTAGGTTTTATGTGTTTTGATGCGTATAACTTAGAATCTTATATTGTCTTTAAGATAATTATGTCCTTATTATATAGTGATAGGATTATTGACTATATATATATATATATATATGTATATATAAGATTTGACAAAAGCACTCAAAAAATTGTAGTAAATTTGAAAATTTTTATTAAAATTTTAGGGAAAAAAAAGAATTTGATTCAAAGAGAAAGATAGAAAAAGAAATTTTTTTTGAATGATTTAATTTTAACTTTAAATATTTATTTATAAATAAATTATAACTATTCATCACTCATCACTATTCATCAAAAGGTCATTATTATTCATTAAAAATTATCAACCTTGAGTTTTAAATTATCAGACATTTTTCATCGAAAGTGACTATTATTCATCAAAGCTTATTATTATCTTTGGGATTTGATCCACTAAGCAACTTTTTAATTAATTAGTCTCCTTCCAAATAACGTTAAAACTTAATTTATTATGTACTACTTGCATAGATATCTTCTCTCCTTCAACTTAAAATTTTTTTCTGGAGTACGTTCAACTTATAATTTAATAAGACTACTTTCTCCAACATAAACTACAAAAAGGTTTTTTTTTTTTTTGTTGCAATAATACATATTAAAGGGTTACGCCTATTCTATTCAAATTTACTATAAATATATTTTTTTTTTGGTGTGTGTGTAGCAACAAAACTTTTGAGAATCGAATTAGTCATATTTTTAGAATTTGGTTACGTTGGTGTCGCTAGTTAATTATGTTCTTAGCAAACCTTTTGATGGTTTTTCTATCCGAATGGTTAGACTACAAGTTCACCAGTGGAATTTTGTTTTGAAAGATTCGATGAGTGGAATTGGTGTGTACAATTCCGACTAAAAATAAAAAGACACACTCGCATGCAAACACAGAAAGGCAAATAAACGAAAGGCAGGCCAAGAGAGTTACCTGTTCATCATCACTATCGCTAGAGAAAAACGAATCAAGCTGCCTTTCAGCTACGGTGGACTTGAAACGCTGAAGAGAGAAAAGGGTAGCCCTGTTGCATGGCAATGAATGCAGATAACTACAGTTCTGAGGAACAAGCCGGTGACTGCTCAAGGACGACGAACTACAACTTTGCAAGGTAGAGCTCCAAGAACTGTGGTTAACGACAGCGCCCCCCATGAAACCTTTATTCATACATTTCCTGATGTGGTTGGCGATAGTTCTCGATGATCTTGTCCACCAAATCGCCATGGAAATAGGAACAAAGGGTTTTGTGTTTTCGTGTTTTCTTTTCTTTTAGCTATATATATAGAGAGCTAGCTAGATTATATTTGCATATAACTGTAAAGAAAGAAGAAGAAAAAATGAATACGAATCAATATGAAAGCACACGAGGAAGGATTGGGAGATAATAAAAGAGCAAAGTGAGGTGGAAGAGATATCTTCTGTTTAATTTGTCGACACGCGAGAAGGCGGGAGAAGATATGCTAGCCTGATTTCGTTGACCTGACATGACATGACAGGTCATACGTATGTTGTTCAAATTTTAATTAACGTAGAGTCATTTGTTTATTCCAATAATTTATGCCTTACGAAAAGGTGAATTCAGAAGTTGATAATATACTCAACACTTGCTTGGGCGATAAAAATGGAGTCCCATCTTCATATACATCAGTAGGTACAGCCAAATTATGTCAATTTATCTGATATATAATAACCTCATCAATGCTCGTCCACTTTCTGTACAAAAAGTGGCTCAGCATGACCCACGTGGCTTTTGTCTCCATTTAAAACTCTTCTTCTCTAAAATCTCAAAATCTTTTTATCTTTATTTTTAAAAAACATGGTATTTTTTTATAAGATATATTTTATTAAAAGATATTTAAATTTAATTTTTTAAGTTAGAGATTAGGGATGTCAACGGGCACCCTATTATAGGGTACCCGCGGGTACCCGACCCGATTAAACCGGGTTAGGGTACCATATAACCGGATTAGGGGCGGGTTCGGGTAGCAATTTTACTACCCGACTCGAGTTCGGGTAGAGTTCGGGTATTACACTACGGATACCGGTTACCCGACCCGTTTAATCCTTTATCGGGTTCCGCGGGTACCCACCTTATTACCTGTTTAACTATCCATTTAATTACCCGTTTAATCCTTTTAAAGGGTTCCGCGGGTACCTGCATTGAAACCCGATTAATTATCCGTTTAATTTTTTATCGGATTTCGCGGGT
The DNA here is from genome assembly GCA_036013995.1 of Theobroma grandiflorum. NCBI lineage: Eukaryota > Viridiplantae > Streptophyta > Magnoliopsida > Malvales > Malvaceae > Theobroma > Theobroma grandiflorum. Next base: position 18,068,047 of record CP142126.1, read on the forward strand.
ACCCGCATTGAAACCCGATTATTACCCGTTTAGTTAGTCAATTAGTGGAGTAAAATGATAGTGTAGTGGCTCGAACACTGGCCTTCCATGAAAACACCCACAACTTTCACCATCCAGCCAAGTTGTTCTATTTAGTTTATATGGACAAAATATTATATTTAAAATATAGTTAGTTTAATAACTAATACATCTATATGAATATATATAAATAAAAAATTATTAAATTATTAATTATGTTTTATATATTAATACGAATATTATATCATAAAATTATGATTATTAATTAAATTTTTTAAAAATAATTTTTCACTCATCACATTGAGTACTAAATTCTATATTGAAGAATTAATGTGCAATAACTACAAGTATTAATTATTGAAGCCAATGATACCATAAAATGATATCAACCTCCTCTAAAATAATGTGTTTGTACTTCATGTTAATTAAAAAACATAAAATTATGATAATTAATTAAATTGTTTAAAAACAATTTTTAACTCATCACATTGAATACTAAATCCTAAATTGAAGAATTAATGTGCAACAACTACAAGTATTAATTATTGAAGTCAATGATACCATAACTCATCACATTGAATACTAAATCCTAAATTGAAGAATTAATGTGCAACAACTACAAGTATTAATTATTGAAGTCAATGATACCATAAAATGATATCAAATGATATCAACCTCCTTTAAAATAATGTGTTTGTGCTTCATGTTAATTAAAAAACATAAAATTTTGATAATTAATTAAATTGTTTAAAAATAATTTTTAACTCATCACATTGAATACTAAATTTTATATTGAAGAATTAATGTGCAACAACTACAAGTATTAATTATTGAAGTCAATGATACCATAAAATGATATCAAATGATATCAACCTCCTCTAAAATAATGTGTTTGTGCTTCATGTTAATTTAAAAACATAAAATTTTGATAATTAATTAAATTGTTTAAAAACAATTTTTAACTCATCACATTGAGTACTAAATTCTATATTGAAGAATTAATGTACAACAACTATAAGTAATTGATTGAAGCCAAGGATACCATAAAATGGTATCAACCTCCTATAAAATAATGACATGCAATATTTCACTATAAGGAATTAGTATTAATTCTATACCATAATATAGAATTAATAAAAATTAGAGGATAAAGGAAAAAATTCAATTTAACAATATATATAACTAAATAATATATATACCTTTATTTATATAAATTTATAATATATAAAGTTAATTATCTAAAAATAAGTTCTGATATTAGAATAATTTTAAAATTTAATTATGTTTTATAAAATTTCATGTAACTAAAAACAAATTTATATAATTAATAAAATTATAATTATTAATTAAATTGTAATATCTTTTAATATCTATATTTTATATAAATTAGATTCATGTATTAAAATATAAATACTATTTTATAGATACACTATAATACTTTTAATATATATTAATTTTTTATTTTATATTAACATTATAACAATTATAATTTATAATTTTATAAAATTCATATAATAAAATTTATTTTTTGGTGCTTATTAGAATTTAGAAACAAACAGTTTAGTTTATTTACTTCATAATTATTTACATAATTGATGTTAAAAAAAAAAACAATAAGATTAAAAACATAAATCCCTAGCCACTCTTTCTTTTTCACTCTTTCATCTTTCTCTTCTTCCCATCAGCCCAGCCAGCCCCACTCTCTGCCTATTGTCGCGGCGCTGCCCCAAGCCCTAGCCCCTGCTTGCTGTCGAGCCATCGCGGTGTCACCCCTAGCCCCAGTGCCCCACGCCCTGGTTGCTCAAGTGTCGCCCCACGCCCTGCTTGCTCAAGTGTCGCCCCAGTGCCCCACGCCCTGCCTTGCTGGCTCAGGTGTCACCCCAGTGCCCCTCGCCCTGCCCTGCTTGCTCAGGTGTCGCCCCAGTGCCCAACGCCCTGCCCTGCTGGCTCAGGTGTCGCCCCAGTGCCCCTCGCCCTGCCCTGCTTGCTCAGGTGTCGCCCCAATGCCCCACGCCCTGCCCTGCTGGCTTAGGTGTCGCCCCAGTGCCCCTCGCCCTGCCCTGCTTGCTCAAGTGTCGCCCCAGTGCCCCACGCCCTGCTTGCTCAGGTGTCGCCAAATCTGTGAAGCCGACTTCCCCTTCTCTTGCCAATAGTAGAGGCGTCGATTTGGCAGATTTGGGTGCGTTGCTCAATTTCATGAAATTGTCCCTTATTGTGCCGAAGGCTGAGACTTTTTGGTGCGACTAACGACCGGATATTTGGTGAGTTTTTGCTGCACTATTGTTGGAAAATTTTGTAGCACTTGATACTTGGTAAATTAATTCAATGTGTTGAGCGATTAAGGCTGCTGCTGAATTTTGGTTTATGTTCTGTTTATAGTGGTTTGTTATATTCAGTAGATATCGTATTTGGTATCACATTTTAGAAAGAGAAAAACACTGCAACACAATGCAAAATTCTGTTTCCTAAGTCCAAAATCATAATAAGTTATTATATAAAAAAGGCATTCAATTATCATATATCGGGAAAAAATTATAGTAGTCCAAAATGTTGGTGGATGTCCTTAGCTCATAAAAGAAGCCTCCATGCTCACTTGTTGCCCCACAAACCCTTGGTTCCCACCTTGCACAAACCAGCCCTCACTCTGCACATTTAATGTTATATATAGTATTTTTAGCTAAGTGTAAATTAAGACAATCAGGATCATATTCTTTTATGACTTTAAAATATAAACCGTATATACTAACTGAAGCAAACATTTTCCAAAAATGTGATTAAAATATAAAAATGTGATAGAAAATTAATAATGGTTTCTTTGTAAAAACTAATGATTTGTAAAAACATTTTTTTTTTCACAGATTTGCTTGTTCTTCTCCAAGCTGCCAGTTGCCAGAAGGTGATTTTCCAAATGGATGCAGCTGACAAATGTGATGATAGTGTTAATTATGATTGCAATAGGACACCCTCTCATTCACCAGCATATGTAGGGTCAAGTTCACAACAAGTGCCTATAACTGAGCCTTCTGGAACTCCTACTAGTCGTAGTCAAGCTTTGATGTCGTCGACTAGAACTAAACCTCCATTGTGTAGTTCAAGTACCAAACGTCGTCGCAAGTTAACTTCGGAGGTTTGGAATCATTTTGAAAAGATAAATATCGATGGGGAAGATGTGGCAAGCTGTCATTATTGTGGATCTATTCTTAAGGCCGATAGCAAGAATGGAACAACAGCTTTGAAAAATCACATGAACACTTGTATAAGGAGAAAAAAATTCAAGCATTGAACAATGCTTTGAAAAGCAAAAGCAGCTTAGCATAGATACACAAGTTGATGGGACGGTTCAAGTTAAAAATTTCGTGTTTGATCAAAACAATTCAAGAGATGATTTGGCTTGTGCTATAGCCTTGCATGAGTATCTGCTTTCTATTGTTTCTCATGTTGGTTTTAAGAAGTTTGTTGGTAATCTTCAACCTTTGTTTAAGATGGTTTCTCGCAATACAATTAAAAAAGACATTCACAAGATTTATTGCTCAAAGAAATCCAAGCTACAACAAAGGTTTGAGAAGTTGAAAAGTCGAATAGCAATTACGACAGATATGTGGACTTCAAATCAAAAGAAAGGTTACATGTCCGTCACTGCTCATTATATTGATGAATCTTGGGAGTTGCAAAGCTATATCTTGAGGTAAGCAATTTTTATTCTGATTATTTAAATTGTGTTATATTATAGATTAATGGTTTTATGAAAAAAAATTTAACTAAATTCATTAATATTATTTTGTAAATATGTAGATTTTTATATGTCCCAACACCTCACACGATCGATGTTCTTGCTCAAGAAATGATGAATGTTTTAACTGAATGGTATATAGAGAGCAAACTCTCTACTATCACTGCGGATAATTGCAGCTCCAATGATGGTATGATTTCTATCTTAGTGAATAACTTGGGGTCTGAACTTTTACTTGGTGGAAAAATTCTGCATATGAGATGTACTGCACATATATTGAATCTTTTTGCTAGAGATGGATTATCTGTGATTGAAAATGTGATTGAAAATGTTCGTGATAGTGTAGTATATTGGTCAGCTAGTCCATCTAGATTGGAAAAATTTGAAGAAGTGGCTCGTCAAGTTAAAGTGTCATATTCCAAAAAGTTGAGTCTAGATTGTAGAACTAGATGGAATTCAACTTATGTGATGCTTCGGACTGCTATAAGATACAAAGATCTCTTCCCTAAGTTGAAACTTAGAGACAAAGGTTACTCTTGCGTGCCTAGTGAGGAAGATTGGGAGAAAGCAAAAAATATTGCTGACAAGTTGGAAATGTTTTATGATCTCACTAATTTGTTTTCTGGTACAGAGTATCCTACTGCAAATTGTTTTTTTGTCAAAGTTTGTAAACTTCGAATTGCAATTGTGACTTGGATGTGTTCTGATGATGTGACAATTAGTGCAATGGCAAAGAAAATGTTTGATAAGTTTGAAAAATATTGGAAGGATATTCATATTGTGCTGGCTGTGGCAATTATCTTGGACCCCAGGTATAAAATGAAAATTGTTGAGTATTTTTTTCCTCAAATTTATGGTGGTGCTGCAAATTATGAGATTGAACAACTTAGGAAAACTTGTTATGATTTACTTCAAGAATACCAGAGTAGATTCGTCAATTTAAAATCAGAGTCTTCTCAGAGTTCATTAGCAACAACAGTTGATGACTTACCTGAACCAGAGGATGCTGGGATGTATGCATTTCTTAATGCTTCTACTGATGGGTATGTGAAGTCAAAATTGGATCATTATTTGGAAGAGAAAGTTTTACCATTCAGTAAAACTTTTGATATTTTGAATTGGTGGAAAGCAAATAAGCTAAATTATCCCACTTTGCAAATGATTGCCAGAGATTTTCTTGCTATTCCTATTTCTACAGTTGCATCTGAGTCAGCTTTTAGCACTGGTGGGAGAGTGGTGACTGACCATCGAAGTAGGCTTAAACCATTTACTTTGGAAGCATTGATGTGCGCTCAAAATTGGTTGAGGAATGAAATGAAAGGTAAATAAACTCATTATACTTTTATTTCATTTGTTTTCTTTAAAAAACTATCTATTATCCTAAATGTTATATATTTTTATTTTTTTATTTGTGTAGGATCATGTATAACAATTGATGATTCAAATGCCAAATGTGTTGACCCAGACACGGAAGAAGATGATTGAAATGAGCTTGCCTTATTGTCAATTTGTAACGTTGTTTTAATTAGTTGTTTGGATATTTATTTTAGTTATTTAAGTTTATGTTGTTGTTGTTTGGATATGTGTTTGGTTATTTAAGTTTATGTTATTTGTTTGGATATTTTTGTTTAGTTATTTAAATTTATATCGTTGTATGGATATTTGTTTTTAGTTATTTAAGTTTATGTTTAAGATTTTTGTTTTTGATTATTTAAATTTAAATTTTATTATTTTTGTTTTTATTAATTTAATTAATAGTTAATTTTATCAAATACGTAGAAAAATATTATTATATATGTATACGGGTTCAAGAAATTGGATAATCATGAAATAGATTTTAATAATTTTTTAATCTAATCGGGTTTTAAACGGGTTAGGGTAATTATAGGGTAATAAAAAAATAATAGGGTTAGGGTTAGGGTAGTGATTTTAAAATTATACGGGTAATTAATAGGGTTAGGGTAGTAAATTTTTAATAGGGTTAGGGTTCGGGTACCTCAAAATTATAGGGTACCCGACCCGTTGACAATGCTATTAGAGATGCATACAATTTTTTTTAATTGATTGGAATACCCACATGCTAATATTATGATTCACTATTTTTTGCAGGATCTCGTCTTTAAATAATTAGATTAGCACCTATAATATTTTCTTTAAAAATTGATGTAATGGTACATATAAATGTATTTTAGATTTATAAATATTTTTATATTTAAGATGGTAATTTTATATTAAGAACGTAATGGTTTTTCTCAAAAGGAATCATGATTTTTTTTTCTGAATAGTCATTTTAAGATCTTGTATAGATGTTTAATATGCCTAGAACATTTATATAAGTTGGTTTGTTTTTCTTAACTATGTGTCATTCATCCAATCCTCATTATCCTCGTTTATGTTCTACTGGAATACACTGAGTCCATGGGCATTTGTTATTGAGTATTATCTTTATTATTCATAGCCTCTTCATATGTAAAAGAATCATAATTGTGTATTTGATAAATTTCATTTAATAAAGTATCTTTAATCACCAGTTTAATTGCCCTTTTACCATGTCAAGGTTCTTTGTGATTGTGTAGGCTCAATTGGAGTCATAAAATTTTCTTCATTATTCTCACTTATCACATCTTTCAAGAACCATATTAGTTCTACTTTATAATCCTCTTCAAAAAAGGTACATTTCTTCTTACAAAAACTTTTGCTCACAGGATTATAAAATTGTAATCAAAACTTATTTCGGGATATCTATCAAATAAGCACCCATCCTTGAGGCCAGCTTATTGACATTGGCTATTTTACATGTGCATGATTATCCCAAATCTTTAAGTATTGCATATCAAACGATTTTTTTGTCTATTTTTTTAATGAAATTTTAAAGATTGATTTTGTTAAGATTTATTTAATAAATAAATTATTGTCTTCAATGCATAATTTAAAAAAAGAGATAAAAGAATTCTAATTAGTTCCAGTGTTTCCCCTTAAACCATGATTAGCTAGTTAAAGTGAAAGTCCCATATGTTGAAAAGTCAAATCATTCTATGGTTTGCTGACATTATCAATTAATAATTCTAATATAGAAACTTGTTATGAATATATGTGTGAATGTCTATTATGTTATAATCCAAGAAGTTTAGATCAAGTCAAACAGTGCAACACGTCAAACACCAGAAATGTAATTCGATTTGAATTCTTAAATTTGATTATGTATATTTAGATTTGGATATAGATTAAATTTGATTATGATTAAGATTTAAGGGTTATTCATCTATAAATAGGCTCCTCATTTCATTTATAAATACACACTTGAATAAGATCTTTCTTATTTACTAATACTTTGTCTTATAGTTATTCTTTCAGTTTATATCTCATAACACATTATCAGCACCATTTTCTCTTAAGTTTTGGTATCATTTAGTTTTCATCATCATCTCAAAGTCGAAGTTCAACTTTTTTCAGTTTTCAACATTATGTTAAAGTCGAAGTTCTAGTTCTATAAGGCTTCAAAAATGATTTTAATATTTGGTCTTTGATTGGTTTAGCAAATCAGGCATCTCTTTGATATTTTCATTCCCTAAAATCAGTCTTAATGTGAATTTACTATCATATAATATATATTTATATATTATATTTTGTCTCTTGATTTATTAAATCACAATATGAATTTGCTATCATGTAATCTATATCATATTTTGTCTATTAATTTATTAAATCAGATTGAACATACAAATATGTATAATTATATATGATCTCTTATTCTGGTTTTGGAATATGATTTGCTTAATATATGATTTATTTGTTGCATTCCGACTATGATTTTGCTCAACATATGTAACTTTATCTTTGATACTATGAGATTTTACATAAGACATTTTTTAATTGAACATATGGAATTGACTTTATACAATAGATGACTTTGTATGATATTATTTTGTGACAAGTGGATAATACTATATTTTGGATAATCTGAAAATACATTTTGTTTTAGATTTCACGTCTTTTTGTGGTTAAGTAAAATAACGATTTACTAATGAAAAATTATAAACTCCATATATTCCCTGAAGTGAATGTGATATCATCTAATAATTTATAGTCATGGATATGGACAAGGTCGCTATAATTATTGCAATTGTGGTGGATACACTAATCACTATTCTGATAATAAGAATACCTTTATCCATTATAAGTGGATGGATACCTTTAACTACCAGAAGTGGATTGATATTTTAGCCTAGATGGATATCTTTACTCACAAAAAGTGGATGGATATTTTTACCCACTAGAAATGGACGAGTGATGAAGAGATATAAGAAAAAGACAAAAGTGTACAGAATAAAAAGAATATAGAAAATGTCTGTCATCGATGTGGCATGAAAGGTCATTGATTGTGTATCTTTTGTATGTCGAAATATCTTATTGAACTTTATCAAACATTATTGAAAACTAAAAGAAAAAAAAATATCAAAACAAAATTTGTTCAAGATGACTTTAACCATGGCCAAGTTGGTATAAAAAATCTAGATGTTGTTTTTCTTATCCACCCTAAAGAAAGATTTGATCATGTGATTAGTGATTAAAACATACAAAGAAAATTGTTAAATAATTTGTTAGTATGTTTTAGTATAATTTTATCATGAAGATGTTTTTATATGTTCTCATTATATTTAAATAATTTGGTTTTATTATGCGTTTTAATACTAAATTATAAATCTAATGTTATCTTATGTTAAATGCAAGTTTCTTACAATATATGTATACTATTTTATTGAAAAAAATATGGATATTTATCTGGATTGTACTAAAGAAATATTAAAATGATTGAAATTCATGTTATAGTAAACCAGAAATTCACTAATGATTTTTATGTTTTGCATGATTAGTTGGGCCATCTGGGATCAATAATAATGTAAAAAATTATTAAAAATTCATGTGGTCATCCATTGAAAAACCAGAAGAATTTTCAATTTGATGAATTCTCATGTGTTGCTTTCTCTTAAGTTAAAATAATTATAAGACCATTACCAACTAAACTTGGACTGAATCTCTTCCATTTTTTAAACATATTCAGGTTGATATATGTGGACCCATACATCCACCATGTGAACCATTTAGATATTTTATAATTTTAATCAATGCATCAACTAAATGGCCACATGGGTACTTATTATTAACTTGCAATTTGACATTTACAAGATTACTTGCCTAAATCATTCCTTGCAAGCACATTTTCCCGATTATGTAATCAAGACTATTCGTCTTGATGATACTGGCGAATTTACATTTCAAGCCTTTAATGAATATTGCATATTAGTTAGAATAACTGTTGAACAACTTGTTACTCATGTTCATACAAAAAATGGTTTAGTAGAATTGTTTATTAAACATTTCCGACTAATTGCAAGGCCATTGCTTATGAAAACTAAACTCTCCATTTTTGTTTGAGGGCATGTTATTGTGCATATAACAACACTCATACCCATTATACCAACGAGTTATCATATATTATCCCCTATACAATTGGTTTATGATCAAGAATCAAATATTTTCTATTTAAGAATTTTGGATGTGTGGTATATGTCACAATTGCTCCATCACAACTCACAAAGATGGATCCTTAAAAGAGGTTAGGAATATATGTTAATTACAAATCTTCATCTATAATTAAATATCTAGAACCATTAACAGGAGATTTATTCAGGCAAGATTTGTCGATTGTCATTTTAATGAAACAAAATTTTCAACATTAGAGGGGGGAATAAGCAATTGGAAAAAAAATTGTAATGCATTATTGTTATTTAGTTTTGATTTTCACTCAAATTAATGTAAACTTGAAGTTCAAAAAATAATTTATTTGTAAAATAAAGCAAATTAATTATCAAATGTATTTACTGACTTAAAGATAATAATTAAATCTCATATACTAGCTGCAAATGCTCCTATTAGAATTGATGTCCTAGTAGGGCAATCTATTATTGCTAATGAGGGTAAGGTATGCTAGAAAAGTGGGAGACCAATTAGTTCCAAAGATAAAAATCCTCGAAAAAAAAAGAAGCAAATATTCAAGATAGTCAAAAAGAAGAAACAAAAACTCTATAAGGGACTTCTGACATAATTTCAAAAGAACTTTAGTTACATGAAATTAATAAAAATGAAAAGATCTTAATAAATTATGTTATGACGGGGAAAAGATGGAACCAAAATGAAATAAACATTGACGATATATTTGCATATAATGTAGTGGTCAATATTATGAAAGAAAAAATAAAGATCTTGAACCTACATCTATTGAAGAATGTAGACAAAGAAATGATTAACTAATGTGGAAAGACGCAGTCAAGTTGGAATTGACTTCACTTGCAAAATGTGAAAATTTTATACTTGTAATCCATACTGTTGACTCCATTAGTTTTTTATGATAATAAAACATTCCCATGTCATTTGTGTCAAACATTTCTAACTAAGTGTGCAAGGGAAATAACTACAAAGAAATAATATTTCAATCTTCCTAATGAGCACTTAAAGATATGATTTGGATAAAGAACAAAGATGATCATTATAAAGAAAGTCCCCTGATATGACAAGGAAGATCATTGGTTGAACAAAGGTCAAAGTGGATAAGTAAAAAGGCGAAGCTTGGTGAGAAACAGAATCAAGTTAGTCGACCAAGAAAATGAGATTAGTCGACTAAGCGCTCATTGGAATCTGTGTCTGAAACAGAACCAACTTAGTCGACCAAGGAAAAAATTTTAGTCGACTAAGTGCTCTCTGTCTACTACATCCGCCAAGTCACTACAAGATAAGAAAACGACTAGAATCTTCCCCAAACTATTTCTAACTGTCATAAACGCCCCAATAACCATAAGACAAGCCTTATCAACTATAAAAAGATCTTCAAATGCTAAGGAACTAACTTTTGGCTTCATCAACAAAGACTCCATCATATTCAAGCCAAAAAAAGAGTAGAAAAACCTGAAAATCCTTTGTACTCTTCATTGAACCTCAACGTCTATTATTTGTATTTGTGTTTTGCACTTAAACTTGTACCACATAGATCAACCGTGTGATCACTAGATACTTTCTTCTTTCCATCTGTGTATTCTTAGAGTGAGTGTTTCACTCTAAGTGTTTGCATCAAGCAAGGTTTGCTTGGATGCTTGTGGGTTCTAGTTTAGCTAGTGAAAAACTAGAGATAGGTTGTGGTTGAGCCTTGAAAAACCACATTGGGGTTCTAGTTTAGCCCGTGAAAAACTAGAGTAAAGGTTGTGGTTGAGCCTTGAAAAATCACATTGGAGTTTTAGTTTAGCCCGGAAAAAACTAGTGATAGGTTGTGGTTGAGTCTTGGAAAACCACATTGGGTTTTAGTTGATCTCGTGAAAAACTAGTGTAAAGGTTGTGGCTAAGCCTTGGAAAAGCCATTGTAAAAGCTTGATGAAAGCTTGTGAATTCCATCGTCTAAGTGTTTGATTTGAAAATCCTTGGTTGGATAATCAAGGTAGTGGATATAGGTATTGGACCGAACCACTATAAATACTTTGTCCATTGCATTTATTGATATACTTTCTTTGTTTTGAGATCAAGTCTCAATCCCACCAAAAATAGCCGAGATAGTGTTATTCACCCCCCCTCTAGCACCTATATTTGGGACCAACAATTGGTATCAGAGCTAGCTCTCTGCATACAAGGTCTAACACCCTTAGAGAGAATCCAAATGGCTCTACAAAAATCAGTTATAACCGAAGGACAATTTACAAATAGACCACCTCTATTTGATGGCTCCAATTACCCTTATTGGAGCATTAGGATGTCAATATACATTAGACCCATGGATTATAAAATGTGGGATGTCATCACAGATGGTTCCTTTATTCCCTCAATTGTAAATGTAGTTACAAATAAGTTGATGCTTAAGTCAAGGTCTGAATGGACTGAGGCTGAAACTAAGAAAGTGCAAACCAATTTTAAGGCAATCAACACCTTGCATTGTGCCTTAACTCCCACTGAGTTCAACAAAGTCTCAAACTGTACAATAGCTAAGCAAGTGTGGGACAAGTTAAGAATAATTCATGAAAGGACTTCTTAAGTTAAAGAGTCCAAAATTGCCCTCTTGACCCACAACTATGAGATGTTCAAAATGGAACCTGGTGAGGATATCACCAGCATGTTTGATAGGTTCACAAACATTAGAAATAAACTTAACCAACTAAGAAAACCTATCCATGAGTATGAGCTTGTAAAAAGACTTCTTAGGAGTCTACCTAAGTCTTGGAAGCCAAAGGTGATTGCCATCCGATAAGCCAAAGATTTAAACATCATCACACTCGATGAAATATGCGAGTCACTCCTCACACATGAGCTGGAGCTCAAGGAAGAAGAAGAAGGGGATAAAAGAGAGGTAAAAGAGAAGAAGAAGAACATAGCACTCAAAGCCAGCATCTTTGAAGAAGAGTTGGAAGAACTCTCATGCAATGATAATGATGAATTTGCACTTGTTGCAAGAAGATTGAGAGAACTGATGCGAAGAAAGAATCAAAGATTTGTAAGAAAAATCTTTAAAAAGGATCAAGGTCCTCCATAGAAGAAAAACAAGAATGAAAGCAATAACAAGAAAGAAGTGATCTGCTACGAATGCAAAAGACCAGGGCACTACAAATCTAAATATCCATTGTTGAAGGAAGAAACTCCAAGGAAATACAGAAAATCAAAAAAGGCAATGGTTGCTGCAGCCTGGTCAAATAGAGATTCAAGCACAGAATCTAATGAAAAAAGCTCAGAAGAAAGAGCAAACATTTGCCTGATGGCAAAGGATGATGAAACAGAGGTATGCTAATCAACTTGTGATATATCTATGAATGATTTGCAAGATGAGTATAATGAGTTATGTGATGAGTTTGAAAGCATGTTTTTAAAGTACAAAAATCTAAAAAAAAAGGTGCATCACTTGAAAAATATTTGAAAAAAATAAAACTCGATTTCAACTTTGCTATTGAACAAATAAATTTGCTTCAAATTGAACTAGAACACTCAAAAACAGATTTTGAAATCATGAAAGTAGAGTTGAAAAATAAAACTGATGCTTTATAAAAAGCTCTTGATGAAAATACAGCTCTTAAGTATTTAAACTATGATTCATTAAAGAAAAATTCATATAGTAAGAAGAATCACCATAAAACATCATTTAGATGCTATTGTTGTGGAAAATATGGTAATCTATCTTATGATTGTGTCAAAAATATAAATGTGCAGAAAACTAGAAAAATCTGAGCGTCAAAAGGCTATTTTATTGACACTAACACTCAAAGACCCATCAAAGCATGTGTATCTATCAAGAAGAACTGAACCATACTTTTGTAAGTTGAGCTGCACCTAAAGGAGACATGTTCAAAGGGTCAACACAAGAAGAAACAGCCATGGTACATGGATAGTGGTTGTTCTTGACACATGATAGGGGATGAAATGCTATTTGCACAGCTAGATAAGAAAAAAGGAGGCACCGTATCCTTTAGAGATAATTCAAAAAGAAGAATTCAAGGTATAGGTACGGTTGGTAAGAACTCTTATACACAAATCAGTCATGTGTTATTTGTTCAAGGCTTAAAGCATAATCTGCTAAGCATAAGTTAGCTATGTGACAAAGGGTTTAACATTTGTTTTGATTCCAACAAATGTGAAGTAATAGACATAGGCACTAACAAGACTACCTTCATAGGGAATAGATTGAAAAACATGTATGTCATCTTTCTTTAAGATCTAGAAAAGGATAGTAAAATGTGCTTAGTAGCCAAGGCTGAAAATGATAGCTGGTTGTGGCATAGGAGACTAGGACATGTTAGTTTGAACACCATGTCGAAACTAATTAAGAAAGATCTAGTTGTTGGACTACCTAGCATTAAGTTTGAAAATGATAGAGTATGTGAAACATGTCAGTTAGGAAAACAAGTCAGAACTTCATTCAAAGCTAAGAATGTTGTGTCAACATCGAAACCTTTTGAAATGCTTCATATTGATCTTTTTGGTCTAATTAGCACCACAAGTCTAAGTGGTAAATTTATGGCTTAGTGATTGTTGATGATTATTCTAGATACACTTGGGTTTATTTCCTTACTCACAAGAAAGATGCATTATCAGCTTTCATAGGATATTATATGAAAGTTGAGAATGAAAGAGGTACATCTATTATTATGATTAGAAGTGACCATGTAGGAGAATTTGAAAATGATGAGTTCGAGAAATATTGCAATGAAAAGGGGTTGGAACATAACTTTTCAGCACCTAGAACACCTCCACAAAATGGAGTTGTGGAGAGAAAGAATAGAACGCTGAATGAGATGGCAAGAACCATGCTTTGTGAGAATAATCTTCCTAAGTACTTTTGGGCCGAAGCTGTAAATACAACAGCTTACATACTTAATAGAGTTTCAATTAGAGCAATCATGTCAAAAACCCTATATGAGTTGTACAAAGGAAGAAAGCCAAACATCTCTCATCTTAGGAGCTTTGGCTGCAAATGCTTTGTTCTGAATAATGGAAAACAGCCATTAGGAAAGTTTGATGCTAAAAGTGATGAAGCAATATTCTTGGGATATGCCATGAACTCAAAAGCTTATAGAGTTTTCAACAAAAGGACACTAAATGTTGAAAAATTGATCCATATAGTTTTTGATGAATCAATTCATGTTGAAAAGGAAGCTCATGAGGATGATGAAGATTTAGAAAATCTAGAAAGACACATGGAAGAAATAAGTCTAGATGATAGCAAAAATAATAAAGAAAACTCATCTAGGGAAGAACCCATTGCTCCACCACTTGAAAATTTACAAAGACAAGAAATCCAACATAATGACTTACCTAGAAGCTGGAGATATGTGAGAGATCACCTTCAAGAACAGATCATAGGTGACATATCTCATGGAGTTAAGACTAGGAAAGGAACTAAGGATACATGTGAATTTTCAACTTTCATTTCTCAAATTGAACATAAAAGTTTTGAAGAAGCTGAAAAAGAGGAAAGTTGGATTTTAGCCATGCAAGAGGAGCTGAATCAATTCAGGAGAAATAATGTATGGTCACTAGTGCCTAAGCCTTCAAATCATCCTATAGTTGGCACTAAATGGTGTTTAAAAATAAGATTGATGAACAAGGGAATGCAGTGAGAAACAAAGTAAGATTAGTGGCAAAGGGATATAATCAAGAGGAAGGAATAGATTATGAAGAAACCTTTGCTCCGGTAGCTAGAATAAAAGCCATAAGATTATTAGTTGCCTTTGCTTGTCATATGAACTTCAAGCTGTACCAAATGGATGTGAAGAGTGCATTCTTTAATGGACTCATTCAAAAGGAGGTATATGTTGAACAACCTGCTGGTTTTG
Source organism: Theobroma grandiflorum (assembly GCA_036013995.1). Lineage (NCBI taxonomy): Eukaryota > Viridiplantae > Streptophyta > Magnoliopsida > Malvales > Malvaceae > Theobroma > Theobroma grandiflorum. Next base: position 18,083,155 of record CP142126.1, read on the forward strand.
AAGATTTTGAGAAACCATATCATGTTCTTAAACTTCACAAAGCCTTGTATGGATTGAAACAAGCTCCTAAAGCTTGGTATGAAAGGCTTTCTAAATTTTTGGTAGAAAAAGACTATGTTAGGGGCAATATTGACACCACATTGTTTATCAAGAGATACCTAAATGATCTAATCATAGTTCAAATTTATGTTGATGATATTATATTTGGTGCTACTAATGAATCTCTTTGCAAGAACTTTGCTAAGGAAATGCAGGGAGAATTCGAGATGAGCATGATGAGAGAATTGAAGTACTTTCTTGGCCTTCAAATCAAGCAATGCAAAGAAAGAACCTTTATCAACCAAGACAGATACATTCAAGACATGCTCAAAAAGTTTGATATGCTGAAACTGAAATCCATCAGCACACCAATGAGTACATTTACAAAGCTTGATGTTGATGAGAAAGGAAAATATGTAGATCAAAAGCTCTATACAGGTATGATTGGATCTCTTCTTTACTTGACTGCAAGTAGACCAGATATTCAGTTTAGTGTGTGTTTATGTGCTAGATTTCAGTCTCAACCTAAAGAAACACACCTTACTACTGTGAAAAGAATATTTAGATATCTCATAGAAATTCAAAGCTTAGGAATTTGGTATTCAAAAGAATCACCATTTAGTCTTGTAGGATATTCAGATGCTGACTTTGCTGGAAGTAGAACTGATAGGAAAAGCACAAGTGGAACATGTCAGCTGCTAGGAAGCATGTTGTATGCTAGTCAAGCAAGAAGCAAAATTCTATAGCATTGTCCACTGCTGAAGCAGAATATGTGTCCCTAGGAAGTTGTTGTGCACAGGTTTTATGGATTACGCAACAATGGAGAGACTACGGGTTGTCCATGAATAACACTCCCATATATTGTGACAACACCAGTGCTATAAATATTTCAAAGAATCATGTACAACACTCAAAAACTAAACACATTGAGATTAGACATCACTTCATTAGAGATTATGTAACTAAGGGAGAAATAAATATTAAATTCGTGAGCACATTGCACCAACTTGCTGATATATTTACAAAACCCCTTAGTGAGGATAGATTTTGTGAAATTAGAAGAAATCTAGGAATGTGTTGTTTGGAAGAGTTATAGGAAGAAGTCTGGACTAAATAGAGAAAAACAGAAGAAACTTAGTCGACTAAAGTGTGAAACTCAGTCAACTAAGAGCATTATGTTTTATTAGATAAAAAAAAAAACTGATGGTTGAGTGATAAAGGATTAAATTAATGAAATTTTGTGCCTACCAGGTGACAAAATAAAAAAGAGAAACTTGATGCAATAAATAGTAAAAATATGAGAAGGAGTTTTGAAATTTGGGAAAATGAGGCATTTATTAAGGGGGAGGCAGACAGTTCTCTAAGTTAGAAATTGTCAATCACTTCTTAACCTTCTGATAACCGACTCTCTCAACCCTAACAATCTTATTTGCTTTTCTTCATCCTCTGAAATCAAACGAGAACCCTCCGTCTATCACATCTTGGAACCCTAAGTGAAAATCATCTTTAGAAATCGTAATGGCCAAGTCGACCCTACTCAAGGATTTGCTTGCAAAGAAAAAGGGGAAGAGACCAGCCAAAAAAAACCCCAAAGCTGAGCACCCACAGAAAAAGCAAAAAGAGGCATCGAGTTCTGCAACAAAGAAGTCTGGGAAAAATTCTGAGAAGAAAAAGCGAAAAAAGAAAAAGAAAAAAACTGAAAAATTGGGAAAAAAGAGCAAAGGAGAAAAAGGTACATCATCTGCTTCTTCTTTAAAATTTAGGAACAAACTTCATCAAGAAAGGTTTAGGAAAATCGAGAATGCTTCCATTACTTGCGGGAAGCACATTGACTGGGACAATTTCAGTGAAACCCCTAAACTCCAACCAGTCTAACAGATTACTTTAATGAACTAAGTATTAAAGAGTATAGCTCTTTCAAAGACAAGACGTATAGTGCTAGTTTATTTAAGGAATTTTATGCTAGCATTACATCTGGAGAGAGAGAGCTTGATGATTTAGAGGACTTTTTAGAGGATAACTTGAATGTATTTCTGAATGGGAAAGAGTTCTTAGTTACTGCTTCAAACTTGAGTAACCTGCTAGGAATTGAAGAAGAAAATGGAGAGTATGAACTGCCTGACAAGTATGATCTTGCTTCTGTGTGGGAAATTATCACCGAAAAGAAAGAAAAATTCTCTTCAAAGAGCAATGCAAGATTGATCATTAGTCCACAATTTAGAATCCTGCATTACTTTGTAGTTGCCAATTTGCATGGTAGGAGTGGTAGCTTAAGCTACATCAGCCTTTAAGACCTTTGGCTGATGGAGCATGCATTCACTGGTGAAGTTCTAAACCTTGGACGATTCATGATTGAAAGGATGAAGGCAGCATGTAAACTAAAGAAGATCCATTTGCCTTATAAGAATGTGATCACATCCCTTGTTAAGAAAAAATGAGTTTGGGCAAAGAGGTATGATATGGATATAGTCAAAAGTAGAGACCAACCGATCTACCTAGGAAGCTTAATCAAGATAGGATACAAGGTGTATGGGGACACTTTCAGTAAGACCTCCAAGATTACTTCAGTACAAACTCAACCAGAGGCAGCCCTTGTACCACCAAAGACAAAAGCCCCTCCATTCTCCAATGAAGTAATGTTCAACCTGCTGATGAGGACGGATGCCAAGCTCACTGATTAAGGAGCAAGGCTTGTAAAAATTAAGGAAAGGATGAATGAGATTGAGGCCAGTTTGAAAGAAAAATCTGAAATGCCACCTGGACCTGCTAATGCTGACTCCTCTGCTACTGAGAGCATGGCACCAGAAGGACAATGTGCTAAATGATCAGCCTTGCAACCAGAAGGTTCTGAATTCCAAGATGCAAGCCTTGAATTTCAAGCTGAAGGATCAGCCTACCAGAGTGCAAGCCCTGATCATCATGACCTTGAACTAAAACTTGAAGAACCTCACCAAACCACCTCAACAAGAAAGGAAACATCTGATCAAGGCACTGAGGTAGTTGGTTCACCACTTGGTTCTCCTAAGTACCAGCCTCCATCTCATCTTGAACAAGAAGCATTACCTCCTCATTCTGATGAAATGTCTATCATGGGACTGTTCTATCAGATGGTAAGAAAAGAGCAAGCAGAAAAAGAAGCAGCAGCAGCTCAAGCTACTCAAGCAATGACCTCAGAACAGGGAGTTGTAGAAAAAGGGAAAAGTAAAGGAAAAGCAAAAGCAAAAGACACAGCTCTTGCATCTAAGCCTCAGCCACTTACCATGAGACAGAAGAAGACAGCAAGAAAATCAATACCTTCAAGAACAAGGAAGTCTTCAAGATTGGCAGAAAAAGCAAAATCACCTCCTGCAAGCACTCCTCAAGCCTCAATAGAAGTTTCTGATTAGGCAACTCCAGAGAAAGCTACAGATATACCTCCTCAGCCTCCTCAGCAAACTCCTGAAGCAGCCTCTTAACCCCTTCTGAGACCACCCTCTCTTGTTCCCCTAAATCCTTGGTGGGAACAAACTATGTCCCCTGAATCCACACCATCTCCCTCTGAAGATTGATACCTCAGCCCCCTCCCTGATAATGACAAAAAGGGGGAGAGTATTTACAAGAAAAATAAAAAAAATCTTAGGGTAGAGGTACTGGACCTTTAGGAAAAATATCAAGAAAAACAAAAATCCTGAGGGTAGAAGTACCAGACTTACTTCTAGGATAGATAGGTAGTAAAAACAGGACTATGGGTATTTCTGGAATAAATTTTTTATTACTGTTTTGTTGGATATTTATGCCTCAATGGCATTCAAACACTAAATCTTAATCTTGGCTGACTTTATGGGTGTTTAGAATATGCTTGTTAATAGTTGTTTGAAATGCTTGAACTCTGAAAATGATACTTATGGCATTATGAAACATGGCTGGAATTTGTCTGCTGATACTGTGCAATACTACTACAATTTTCTAATATTGTGCTGATATTAAGTTATTATGTTGATAAACCATTTCTGAGACAATAATGCAAAGCTGAATATGTGTTTGAGTACATGTGGATGATGATTTATAAAGGGTTTGCTAAAAAATGATGATTTCTAAAAATAACAAGCAGTTGACAGAAATCTACAGAAATTGAAAATTGATAAAATCTGTCAACATGTCATCTGCTTTGAAACCTGCATATATGAACATTTTTTATCAAAGGCAAGTATGTACAAAATCACTATGAACATAACTTGGATAAAAACTTGCTGGAATGGATGAAAAATATGCACAAACTAAGAAGGAGCACACACTTAGGGGGAGCATGAACTTAGGGGGAGCAATCCTCACTTTCTGTTGAAACTGAAGAAGGAAATAAAAAGACACCATGCTGTCAACCAAGGGATGTTTTGTCATCATCAAAAAGGAGGGAGATTGTTGACTCCATTAGTTTTTGATGATAATAAAACATTCCTAACTAAGTGTGCAGGGGAAATAACTACAAAGAAATAATATTTCAATCTTCCTAATGAGCACTTAAAGATATGATTTGGATAAAGAACAAGGATGATCATTATAAAGGAAGTCCTCCGATATGATAAGGAAGATCATTGATTGAACAACGGTCAAAGTGGAGAAGTAAAAGGGCGAAGCTTGGTGAGAAACAGAATCGAGTTAGTCGACCAAGAAAATGGGTTAGTCGAATGAGTGCTCACTGGAATCTGTGTTTGAAACAGAACCAACTTAGTCGACCAAGGGAAAAATTTTAGTCGACTAAGTGCTCTCTGTCTGCTACATTCGCCAAGCCACTACAAGACAAGAAAACGGCTAGAATCTTCCCTAAACTGTTTTTAACGGTCATAAACGCCCCAACAGCCATCAGACAAGCCTTCTCAACTATAAAAGGATTTTCAAATGCCAAGGAACCAACTTTTGGCTTCATCAACAAAGACTCCATCATATTCAAGCCAAAAAAGGAGTAGAAAAACCTGAAAATCCTTTGTACTCTTCATTGAACCTCAACATCTATTATTTGTATTTAAGTTTTGCACTTAAACTTGTACCACATAGATCAACCGTGTGATCACTAGGTACTTTCTTCTTTCCATCTGTGTATTCTTAGAGTGAGTGTTTCACTCTAAATGTTTGCATCAAGTAAGGTTTGTTTGGATGCTTGTGGGTTCTAGTTTAGCCCGTGAAAAACTAGAGATAGGTTGTAGTTGAGCCTTGAAAAATCACATTGGGGTTCTAGTTTAGCTTGTGAAAAACTAGAGTAAAGGTTGTGGTTGAGCCTTGAAAACCACATTGGAGTTTTAGTTTAGCCCGGGAAAAACTAGTGATAGGTTATGGTTGAGCCTTGGAAAACCACATTGGGTTTTAGTTGATCCCGTGAAAAACTAGTGTAAAGGTTGTGGCTAAGCCTTGGAAAAGCCATTGTAAAAGCTTGGTGGAAGCTAGTGAATTCCATCGTCTTAGTGTTTGATTTGAAAATTCGTGGTTGGATAATCAAGGTAGTGGATGTAGGTCTTGGACCGAACCACTATAAATACTTTGTCCATTGCTTTCATTGATATACTTTCTTTGTTTTGAGATCAAGTCTCAATCTCACTAAAAAGAGCCGAAATAGTGCTATTCACCCCCCCTCTAGCACCTATATTTGGGACCAACACAAACAACAAATGGTGTAAAACTGGTGGGATTTAAATGGGTATTTAAGCAAGAAAGAAATGAGAACAATGAGATTTTGAGATATAAAACACGGCTTGTCAAATAAAGTTTTACCTAAAGACCTAGCATTGATTATGAAGAGACATATTTTTTTGTAGTGGATACAATTACAATTCTATATTTAATTAGTTTGATGATACATGAGAAGATTAAATGCGTCTAATAAATGTAACTATAGCCTATTTATATGACTCACTTGATATCGATATCTATATAAAAATCCTTTAAAATTTAAGTTGCTTAAAGCACACAATCATTGAAAAATTTATTCGATTAAATTAAATAAATATATATATGGATCAAAGCAATTCGAACGCATATAGTGTAATCGTCTTAGTAAATATTTGCTATAAAATTAATCCTATATGCCTATGTGTTTTTATAAAAAGATTTGGATCTGAATTTGTCATAATTGATGTTTATGTTGATGACCTAAATATTATTGAAACTATTGAAAAGTTATAAAAAACTGTGGATTATTTAAATAAAGAATTTGAGATAAAATATTCTAGAAAAATCAGGTTTTGTTTCGATTTTCAAATTGAGCACTTGACAAATAAAATTTTTGTCCATTAATCAAATTATATAGCAAAAGTGCTAAAACGATTTTATATGGATAAAGCACATCTATTGAATTCACCAATGGTTGTAAAGTCATTAAATATGAAAAAAAAAACCTTTTACGATATCGTAAGGATGATGAAAAACCTCTTAGTCATAAAATACTATATCTTAGTGCAATTGGAGTACTAATGTATCTTACTAGTAATACAAGACTGATACATCATTTGTTGTAAATTTATTACTAAGATATGTTCTTCTCTAACTTAAAGGCATTGGAATAGAATTGGTTAAATTATGTAATTAGTCCTTGTACTATGCAAAAAATATAAATTTAGTCCCTGTACAATAATTTGTATAAATTGAATCCTTATACTTTATCAATTTTTTGATTTCAATCCCTAAGTCTAACACGTTAAATTTAACCGTTAAGTGTGGTGATGTGGCATTCTAATCAAATTGATGTGGCATTGATAAAAATGATGTGGCGTTGGCTACGTGTCTTACTGAGGCTTCTGGTTCAATTTTGAGCACTGATCACCCATTTCCTACAAAATCTCCTTCCACAAACTTTTCAACAAAGAGTCCGATGAATATCCAAAAATCAAATTTGGGCAGTCACATACCAATAATCTGATTCAATTTCTTCTCTCATTGATCCACCTACTTGTATAACTAACAAAGAACTTCAAATCCTGAGACTTTAGCACTTTTTTCTTTGCCATATCTGTAGCTTCATTTAAACTCACCAAAAAAGAGGCTAAGAATCACCTCTTCAAACTCAAGTAACTTCTTGCATGGATTTTTTTACATTTGCAAGATGCTAAATTGTGGATCTAATTTTTGAAAATTGATGCAAAGCATAATGAATAGCTTTAATGAATACAGATATAAAGCCTAGTCAACCTCTGCTCCTTCATCTATACCAGTTTTTTACGGTAGCTACCATTGTACTAGCAAAAAGATTGACATTCCATAAATCAGGCTTGGTGTTATAATTGGGAAAGCTGAAGAAACCATCAAATATCTTCAACTACAATCTAGGGCAAAGATTCGAGTTCAGGGAGATATGGATGCAGACCCAAATTTTGTGACTAGGCTTGTAGAGCTCATAGGTAATACGGAACAAATTGCTAAGGCAGAGCAGTTGATAAATGATGTTCTTGCTAAGGTAATTCATCCTGCCTTTCTATTTATATGAGTTGATGCATTACCTTTATGTAAAATATTAATCTAATTTTACCATTATGGATTCTTGCAATATTAGTTATTGTAGCGACTACTCCCTGGTCGCTACCGGCGTCCGAGACCTTCGAGAAATACCTGTCAATTCCACAACATGCCTGTCCAAATTTTCTCGTTCATCCACTACATTAAATCTTCATATAACATTTATTCTTTCATATACTAGATTAAATCAAAAATATAAAAAATCAATACGAACTTTTTACATTTTATTCGCAAATATAGGTATTAAAATTTCTAATTTCCAAATTATTGCGTATTTAAAAATTTAGAACTTCGTTTATAAGTTAATAAATAAAATACTATGACTTAACCTCTAACAGCTAACAGGTACAGGTACAGTGGAGCGACTCGGGATAAAATGCTAGAAGATAAACCTTTGATCTCTAAGATCATAACTCCAAATGTACTTCTCGATAGTGTCAACTATCTACGAACTATCTTGAGCCTGAAGACTGGATAGGAAGATGTGTGAGATTACATAATCCTAGTGAGTAAATAGATACCATCTAAAGTATCTAAAGCCGAGTAAATTGAGACAAGGAAAAACTTCCCCTCACAATAGATTTTATAGTATGATAATTCATCCCCTCCCATTTAAATAATTGTGCTTCAATCAAATTTTCAACATAGCTTATGCGCTTTTCAAAACTTGGCCCTTGCCAAAAATCCATGCTCGGCGATACCTTGATTAGAGGCATCCACCCGAGCCTGTCAAGGCTGTTTATTGTCACACACACACAATCATATTTTCTATCTAACAACACAGCCATTCCTTGGCATTGGCTGAGTCTCACTTTCACGTGATGGTCGACGTGATGTGCACTCGAATCCTACCTCGGGTATTACCCTACGTGCCTCTCCAATCAAGGTAAGCACAATAATTGGGAACTGTGCCCCTCTAATTAGGCTAGCCCACGGAACCCTCGTCACTGCAGTGCCCACATTCTATATATATATATGTTATACATATATATATATATATAAATATATATTCCACCAATCAATAAAATCTCACTAGTATGACATAGCTCACAATACTTTATTTCACATAACCAGGCAAATCAAAACAATTTACATATTTTCAACACATTATAAAAATAGCCAGTCATACCCACAATGTCACAAGCCATTTCATTCAAACAATAATTTGCAATACAAGTAAGTAGTCTCTAATTACTTTATATTTTTAAACCATTATTTAATTTTCCTAGAAAATTTATAAAATCATTTTGTAAAATCACAGTTTTTCTTAAAATAGAGTAATTTACCATTTAAATCCATTTTCTATAAAATCACATAATTGAATAAAACTACTCTAGATAATTAAGATGATAAATTGTCCACTCACAGTACTAGGAGTTCGTAATACTCCTATTATTGATCTTTTGTCACACTGCCTCGCCTCCTCGACAAACGTTCCTAGCAACATAAAATTTAAATCCTATATATTTAATCATACATTTGTATGGATAGTAATTTAATTAAAAATACCTCAAGTAATTTGCATATTTTTCATCTAAAATATACATAATATTAATTACCCATAACCTCAAAATACAATAGTAAACTTATCATTGGGCCTTCCCTCCATAGGCTTCTCCTCTTTTCCTCACATTGGGCTAAACCCATTTACTTTTCCTATTGGGCCTTGTCACATTTTATTTCTCCATTGGGCCTTGCCCAATTTTATTTTTCTATTGGGCCTTGCCCATCTAATTACCATTGGGCCATGCTCATTTTATTTTTTCCTATCATTCATTTTCAATTTTCTATTTTCTTTCTTTTTCTCCTTTCTTTTTCCTTTTTTCTTTTTTTTTTCTTTTTCTTCTTCCTCCTTTCTCTTCCAACTCGTGGCTTCTTCATCACCACCGTGGCCTTCCTCCTCCGCCGGTGGTGACTCTCTTCCTCCTCTACCGTCGGTCACCATAAAACCTCCTTCCCATGGCCACAAACCTCCAAGATTTCCAAAAATTTCCAGCCCTCAAACCGCACCTTCAAGCATCCAAACCAGCAGATTTTTCACCCAAAAATTTTCAGCAATAGTAGCCCAAATTTTTTGCACTTTTTGGCAACATAAAGCTCCAATTTTCTACACTTTTCTTGCACCCAAAACTGTACTTTGCAGCCCTCAAAAATAGCAGCAAATTCACCCATTTCAGCTCTTTCTCTCTTTCAAAAACTTGCAGAAATTCGACTTCTTCATGCCTCTCAAAGTAGCCGAATTTTGACCTTCCTTCCTCCCTTTCATTCATGATTTTTCCCTTCTTTCTTTTTTTCCTTATGTCCGTCCTCCCTCTCTTATCTTCCTCACGATTTTTCTTTTCTTATTTTCTCTCTTCTCCTTCCTCCTTTCTCTTTTATTTCTTTCTTCCTTTATTCTTTTTCTTATCTTCTTCAACTTTGACCGACTTTTCCTTCTCTTTTCTAGACTTTTCCTTAGTCTTTTATTTCTTTTGTTTGTCTTGTCTTATTTACTTAGCCGACCCCCACCACTTTATCTTCTCTTTTCATTTTTTTCCTTCCTTTATTTCTTTGTCCTTTCTTTCCTTTGTCTTCATTCTTTATTCATTCATACTAAAAATTATTTTGACTTTTCAACATTTCATTTCTTTTCTTGTCTCATGTACATAAGCAAATATTGTTTGACTTTTCCACCACTTTTCTTTATTAGTTTATTACTCATTTTATTTTCATAATTTTATTATTATCATTATTTTTTTCTTAAAATAATAAAATTTACATTTTATGCCTTACTTTATTTTTATTTCTTCGAACTAATAAAATTCACATATAATCACTTAACTTCATTTAATTTAATACACCACCATCAAATTTTCATACTTTAAAATTAATCCTTCCAACACATGTAAAAATTCTAATTTTCATCTATTTTCCTTCTCTTACACGTGTATAATCAAAACATTGAAATTAAATTTCAATGCGGTGTTTTTATAATATTTAAATATTTCTTTAATGCATTTACTCGATAAAAATCATGTCGTATGTTTTTCACTGTTTTCCTTCAAAATTATTCTTTATTTCTTTGTCCCCACTTAAATTAGTCATATTTCCCTTTTCATGACTAATTTTTGACAATATATAAAATATTAATATTTTAATATTATTTTATTAAATAAATATTATTTTATTAAATAAAATATTATTTTATTCTAAAAATTTTCACTCGCCTACTTTGGTCTCGAAACACATTATTATGTCTCGGTTTACCTCCGAATCATCCTTGAGCTCGCTAATTCATCTCTGACTAAAATATTATTATATAATTACTACTTCTGCGCATGCGAAATAATTTATTCTCAAGCGTTTTTTAACACGCCAATTCACATTAAATGATCAGTTGTTTGATCAATAAAATTTTATTTATGTCCAACAAAGGTACAAGGTGTTATAGTTATAGTAAGTATGAAATATGATTATACCCTTTAATGCTTTGGCCAGGCTGAAATAGGGGGTTTTGGCATAGTTTCTCAAAGATTAACATGACAAGTTGCAATTGAACATTTTGAAATGAAGATTCTAAAAAATAAGGTATACTAGTGTAAAAGCATTAGTCAACTTTGTTCATTTACTTTGGTTCAAGATAATATGTAATGTGAGCATGATCTTGTTGGCTCCATTAGTTTTTGATGATAATAAAACATTCCCATGTCATTTGTGTCTAACTCTTCTAACTAAGTGTGCAGGGTAAATGTTCATAAATAAGACAATATGGCAATCTTCCTATTGAACACCTAAAGATGTGATTTGGATAAAGAACAAGGAAGATCAATATTGATGAAGCTCCCTGGTGAATCAAGAAAGATCATTGGTTGAACAAAGGTCAAAGTGGAGAAGTGAAAGGGTGAAGCTTGGTGAGAAACAGAATCAAGTTAGTCAACCAAGATAATAGGGTTAGTCGACTAAGCGATCACTGGAATCTGTATCAGAAACAAAACCAACTTAGTCGACAAAGGAAAGAATTTTAGTCGATTAAGTGCTCTCTGTCTGCTACATCCGCCAAGCCACTATAAGACAAGAAAACGGCTAGAATCTTCCCTAAACTGTTTCCAACGGTCATAAACATCCCAACAGCCATCAGACCAGCTTCTCTAACTATAAAAGGATCTTCAAATGCCAAAGAACCTCTAACTTGACAACTTTGGCTTCATACAAAAAGACACCATCACATTCAAGCCAAGAAGAGTAGCAAAACCTGAAAATCCTTTGTACTCTTTATTGAACCTCAACATCTATTCTTTGTATCTATGTTCAGCACTTCAACTTGTACCATATAGATCAGCCGTGTGATCACTAGGTACTTTCCTTCTTCTATCTTTGTATTCTTAGAGTGAGTGTTTCACTCTAAGTGTTTGCATCAAGCAAGGTTTGCTTGGATGCTTGTAGGTTCCAACTTAGCCTTGAAAAGTTGGGGTTGGATTCTAGTTTAGCTCATGAAAAGCTAGAGTTAAAGGTTGTGGTTGAGCCTTGGAAAACTACATTGGGTTTTAGTTTAGCCCGGGAAAAACTAGTGATAGGTTGTGGTTGAGCCTTGGAAAGCCACATTGGGTTTCAGTTGATCCCGTAAAAAATTAGTGTAAAGGTTGTGGCTAAGACTTGGAAAAGCCATTGTAAAATCTTGGTGGAAGCTTGTGAATTCCACTGTCTTAGTGTTGATTTGAAAATCCTTGGTTGGATAATCAAGGTAGTGGATGTAGGTCTTGGACCGAACCATTATAAATACCTTGTCAATTGTTTTCATTGCCTTATCTTCCTTAGTTTGAGACCAAGTTTCAATCCCACTAAAAAGAGCCGAGATAGTGCTATTCACCCCCCTCTAGCATCTATATTTGGGACTAACAATTGGTATCAAAGCTAGCTCTCTGAATATAAGGTCTAACACCCTTAGAGAGGATCCAAATGGCTTGACATAAATCAATTGTAGTTGAGGGACAATTAACAAACAGATCACCTCTGTTTGATGGCTCTAATTACCCTTATTGGAGCACTAGAATGTCAATTTTCATTAGGGTCATAGATTATGAAATGTGAGATGTCACCACTGATGGTCCCTTTACTCCCTCAACTGTGAATATTGTCACAAATGAGTTGATGCCTAAGCCAAGATCTAAATGGACCGAGGCTGAAATTAAAAAGGTGCAGACAAATTTCAAGGCAATCAACACCTTGCATTATGCATTAACTCCCACTGAGTTCAATAAAGTCTCAAGCTGTGTAACAGATAAGCAAGTGTGGGATAAGTTAAGAATAATTCATTAAGGGACTTCCCAAGTTAAGGAGTCCAAGATAGCCTTCTTGACCCACAGCTATGAGATGTTCAAAATGGAATCTAGTGAAGACATCACCAGCATATTTGATAGGTTCACAAACATTACAAATAAACTTAACCAGCTAGGAAAACCTATCCCTGAACATGAGCTTGTAAAAAGACTTCTTAGGAGTTTGTATAAGTCTTGGAAGCCAAAGGTGACTGCCATCCGAGAAGCCAAAGATTTGAACATCATTACACTTGATGAAATATGCAGGTCACTCCTCACACATGAGTTGGAGCTCAAGGAAGAAGAATAAGAGGATAAAAAAGAGGCAAAAGAGAAGACGAAGAACATAGCACTCAAAGCCAGCATCCTTGAAGATGAGCTGGAAGAACTCTCATGCGATGACAATGATGAACTTGCACTTGTTGCAAGAAGATTGAGAAAACTGATGGGAAGGAAGAATCGAAAATTTGTAAGAAAATTCTTTAAAAGGGATCAAGGTCCTATATGGAAGAAAAACAAGAATGAAAGTAATAACAAGGAAGAAGTAATTTGCTATGAATGCAAAAAACCAAGACACTACAAATCTGAATGTCCATTGTTAAAAGAAGAAACTCCAAGGAGAAATAGAAAATCGAAAAAGGCAATGGTTGCTACAGCCTGGTCAGATAGTGATTCAAGCACAGAATCTGATGAAGAAAGCTCAGAAGAAAGAGCAAACATTTGCCTGATGGCAAAGGATGACGAAACAGAGGTATGCTCATCGACTTGTGATATATCTATGAATGATTTGCAAGATGAGTATGATGAGTTATGTGATGAGTCTGAAAGCCTGTTTTTAAAGTACAAAAATCTGAAGAAAAAGGCTACATCACTTGAAAAAGATTTGGAGAAAATTAAACTTGATTTCAACTCTGTTTTTGAACAAAGAAATCTACTTCAAACTGAACTGGAACACTCAAAAACAGATTTTGAAATCATGAGAGAAGAGTTGGAAAATAAAACTAATGCTTTGCAAAAAGCTCTTAATGAAAATGCAGCTCTAAAGTGCTTAAACAATGATATTTTAAAGAAAAATTCATTTAGCAAGAAGAATTATCATAGTGCATCATCAAGATGCTATTGTTGTGGAAAAAATGGTCATTTATCATATGATTGTGTCAAAAACATTAATGTGCAGAAAACCAGAAAAATCTGGGTGCCAAAAGGTTATTTCATTGACACTAACACTCAAGGACCTATCAAAGCATGGGTACCTATCAAGAAGAACTGAACCATATTTTTGTAGGTTGAGCTACACCTAAAGAAAACATGCTCAAAGGCTCAACACATAAAGAAACAGCCATGATACATGGATAGTGGCTGCTCTCGACACATGACAGGAGATGAAATACTGTTTGCACAGCTGGACAAGAAAAAGGGAGGCACCGTATCCTTTGGAGACAATTCAAAAAGAAGAATTCAAGGCATAGGTACGGTTAGTAAGAACTCTTGTACACAAATCAGTCATGTGTTATTTATTTAAGGATTAAAGCATAATCTGCTAAGCATAAGTCAACTATGTGACAAAGGGTTTAAGGTTTGTTTTGATTCCAACAAATGTAAAGTAATAGACATAGGCACAAACAAGACTACCTTCATAGGAAATAGATTGAAAAACATGTATGTCATCTTCCTTGAAGATCTAGAGAAGGATAGTGAAATGTACCTAGTACCCAAGGCTGAAAACAACAGCTGGTTGTGGCATAGGAGACTAAGACATGTTAGCTTGAACACCATGTCAAAACTAATTAAGAAAGATCTAGTTATTGGACTACCTAGCATTATGTTTGAGGATGATAGATTATGTGAAGCATATCAGCTAGGAAAACAAGTTAGAACATCGTTCAAATCTAAAAATGTTGTGTCAACATCTAAATCTCTTGAAATACTGCACATAGATCTTTTTGGTCCAATTAGCACCACAAGTCTAGGTGGTAAATCTTATGGTTTAGTGATTGTTGATGATTATTCAAAATTTACTTGGGTTTATTTCCTTGCTCATAAGAATGATGCATTATCAGCTTTCATAGGATATTGCAAGAAAGTTGAGAATGAAAGAGGTACATCCATTATTAGGATTAGGAGTGACCATGGAAGTGAATTTGAAAATGATGAGTTCCAGAGATTTTGCAATGAAAGGGGTTGGAACACAACTTTTCAGCACCTAGAACACCCCAGCAAAATGGAGTTGTGGAGAGAAAGAATAGAACTTTGAAAGAGATGGCAAGAACCATGCTTTGTGAGAACAACCTCCCTAAATATTTCTGGGCTGAAGCTGTCGATACAACAGCCTATATACTTAATAGAGTTTCAATTAGAGCAATCATGTCAAAGACCCCTTATGAGCTGTACAAAGGTAGAAAACCTAACATCTCTCACCTTAGGAGCTTTGGCTGCAAATGCTTGTGTTGAACAATGGAAAACAGTCATTAGGGAAGTTTGATGCTAAAAGTGATGAAGCAATATTCTTAAGATATGCCATGAACTCTAAAGCTTATAGAGTTTTCAACAAAAAGACACTAAATGTTGAAAAATCTGTCCATATAGTTTTTGATGAATCAATCCATGTTGAAAAGGAAGTTCATGAGGATGATGAAGATTTTGAAAATCTAGGAAAACACATGGATGAAATGAGTATAAATGATAGTAAGAACAATGAGAAAGACTCATCAAGAGAAGAAACTGTAGCTCCACCTCTTGAAAATTTACAAAGACAAGAAATCCAACATAGTGACTTACCTAGGAGCTGGAGATATGTGAGAGATCATCCACAAGATCAAATCATAGGTGACATATCTCATGGAGTTAAAACTAGGAAAAAAACTAGGAAAACTTGTGAATTTTCAGCTTTTATTTCTCAAATTGAACCTAAAAGTTTTGAGGAAGCTGAAAAAGAGGAAAGCTGGATTTTAGCCATGCAAGAGGAGCTGAATCAATTCGAGAGAAATAATGTATGGTCACTAGTGCCTAAGCCTTCAAATCACCATATTGTTGGCACTAAATAGGTGTTTAGAAATAAAATTGATGAACAAGGAAATGTTGTGAGAAACAAAGCAAGATTGGTAGCAAAATGGTATAATCAAGAGGAAGGAATAGATTATGAAGAAACCTTTGCTCCAGTAGCAAGAATAGAAGCCATAAAATTGCTAGTTGCCTTTGCTTGTATATGAACTTCAAACTTTACCAAATGGATGTGAAAAGTGCATTCCTAAATGGAATTATTCAAGAAGAGGTATATGTTGAACAACCTACTGGTTTTGAAGATTTCGAAAAACCAGATCTTGTCCTTAAGCTTCATAAAGCCTTGTATGGATTGAAACAAGCGCTTAGAGCTTGGTATGAAAGGCTTTCTAAATTTCTGGTAGAAAAAGACTATGTTAGGGGCAACATTGACACCACACTGTTTATCAAGAGATACCTAAATGATCTAATCATAGTTCAAATCTTTGTTGATGACATAATATTTGGTGCTACTAATGAATCTCTTTGCAAGAACTCTGCTAAGGAAATGCAGGGAGAATTTGAAATGAGCATGATGGGAGAATTGAAGTACTTTCTTGGCTTGCAAATCAAGCTATGCAAAAGAGGAACCTTTGTCAGCCAAGACAGATATATTCAAGACATGCTCAAAAAGTATGACATGCTGAAATTGAAATCCATCAACACACCAATGAGTGCATCTACAAAGTTTGATGTTGATGAGAAAAGTAAAAATGTTGATCAAAAGATCTATAGAGGTATGATTGAATCTCTTCTTTACTTAACTGCAAGTAAACCAAATATTCAATTTAGTGTGTGTTTGTGTGCTAGATTTCAGTCTCAACCTAAAGAAACACACATCACTGCTATAAAAAGAATATTTAGATATCTCATTGAAACTCAAGGCCTAGGATTATGGTACTCAAAAGAATCACCATTCAGCCTTGTAGGATATTCAGATGCTGACTTTGCTGGAAGTAAAACTGATAGGAAAAGCACTAGTGGAACATGTCAGTTGTTAGGAAGCATGTTTGTATGCTGGTCGAGCAAAAAGTAAAATTCTGTAGCCTTGTCCACTACTGAAGCAGAATATGTGTCCCTAAGAAGTTGTTGTGCATAGGTTTTATGGATTAAACAACAATTGAAAGACTACGGGTTATCCATGAATAACACTCCCATATATTGTGACAACATCAGTGCTATAAATACTTCAAAAAATGCTGTACAATACTCAAGAACTAAACACATTGAGATTAGACACCACTTCATTAGAGATTATGTAACTAAGGGAGAAATCAATATTGAATTTGTGAGCACATTGCACCAACTTGCTGATATATTTACAAAACCCCTTAGTGAGGATAGGTTCTATGAAATTAGAAGGAATCTAGGGATGTGCTGTGTGGAAGAGTTATAAGAAAAAGTCTGGATTGAATAGAAGAAAACAGAAGAGACTTAGTCGACTAAAGTGTAAAACTCAATCAACTAAGAATACTCTGTTCCATTAAATCAAGAGAACTGATGGTGTTTGATGTAGGATTAAATTGATGAGATTGTGTGCCTACCGGGTTACAAAATAAAAAGGGGAAACCTTATGCAGTAAAAAGTAAAAATATGAGAGGGAGTTTTTGAAATTTGGAAAAATAAGGCATCAATTAAGGGGGAGGCAGGCAGTTCCCTAAGGCAGAAACCGTCACTCTCTTTTAATTCTCTGAACACTGACTCTCTCAATTCCAAAAATCTTATTTGCTTCTCTCCATCTTCTGAAATCAATCAAGGACCCTCCTTCTGACACCTCTTGAAACCCTAAGTGAAAAACATCCTCAGAAACCACAATGGCTAAGTTGACCCTTCTCAAAGATTTGCTGGCAAAGAAAAAGGGGAAGAGACCAGCAAAAGAAAACCCCGAAGCTGAGCACCAAAGAAAGAAGCAAAAAGGAACATCGAGTTCTGTAACAAAGAAGACTGGGAAAGGGCTTGATATAAGGAAACAAAAAAAGAAGAAGAAAAAAGTCGAGAAAATGAGAAAAAAAGACAAAGGAGAAAAAAATACTTCATCTGCCTCTTCCATGAAATTTAGAAACAAAATTCATGAAGATAGATTTAAGAAAATCGAAAATGTCTCCATTGCATGCGAGAAGCTCATTGACTGGGAGAGTTTCAGTGAAACTCCTGAACTCCAAACAAGCTTGACAGATTATTTCAATGAACTAAGCATTAAAGAATATAGCTCTTTCAAAGATAGAACATATAGTACTAGCTTAGTTAAAGAATTTTATGCTAGCATTGCATATAGTGAAAGGGAGCTTGATGACTCAAAGGACTATTCTAAAGATAATCTGAATATTTTTCTGAATGGGAAGGAATTCTTAGTTACAGCCTCAGACTTGAGTAACCTGTTAGGAATAGAAGGAGAAAAAGGAGAGTATGACATGCCTGACAAGTATAATCCTGCTTGTGTGTGGGAAATTATCACTGGAAAGAAAGAGAAATTCTCTTCAAAGAGTAATGCAGGACTAATTATTAGTCCACAATTTAGAATCCTGCATTACTTTATTGCTGTAAACTTGCATGGTATGAGTGGAAGTCTAAGCTATATCAGCCTTCAAGACCTTTGGCTGATGGAGCATGCATTCACTGGAGAAGTTCTGAACCTTGGACGGTTCATGATTGAAAGAATGAGGGCAGCCTGTAAACTGGAAAAAATCCTTTTGCCCTATGGGAATGTAATCACATCTCTTGTTAAGAAGAAAGAAGTATGGGTGAAGAAGTATGATATGGATACGGTCAAGAGTAGAGACCAATCAATCTACTTAGGGAACTTGATCAAAATAGGATACAGAGTGTATGGGGACACTTTCAACAAGACCTCAAAGATCACTTCAGTTCAAACTCAACTAGAGGCAGCCCTCACATAACCAGAAACAACAGCCCCTTCATTCTCCAATGAAGTAATGTTCAACCTATTGATGAGAATGGATGCAAAGCTCACTGATCAGGGAGCTAGGCTTGTTAAAATTGAGGAAAGAATAAATGAAATTGAAGCCAGCCTGAAAGCCAAAACTGGGATTCCAACTGGACCTGCTGATGCTGACTCTTCTGCTACTGAGAGCATAGCACCAGGTAGACAAAGTGCTGAAGGATCAACATTGCAACCAAAGGCATTTAAATCTCAAGCTGAAGGATCAGCTCACCAGAGTGCAAGCCCTGGTCATCATAGCCCTAAACCATAAATTGAATAACCCCCCAAAACCACCTCAGTAGAAAAAAAATCTGAACAAGGAACTGAGGTAGTTAGTTCACCACTTGGTTCTCTTGAGCAACAGTCTCCATCGAATCCTGAACAAGAAGCTTCACCTCCTCATTCTGATGAAGTGTCTGTCTTGGGACTATTCTATCAAATGGCAAGAGAAGAACAAGCAGAAAAAGAGGCAGCAGCAGTTCAAGCTGCTCAAGTAATGACAACAGAACAGAGAGCTACAGAAAAAGGGAAAAACAAAAGAAAAGCTAAAGCAAAAGACCAGCTCTTGCATCTAAGCCTCAACCACCTGCCATGAGACAAAAGAAGACAGCAAGAAAATCAGTTCTTCTAAGAACAAAGAAGTCTTTAAGATTGGCAGAAAAGGCAAAGTCACCTTCTACAAGCACTCATCAAGCTCCAATTGAAGTCTCTGATCAAGCAACTCCAGAAAAAGCTACAGAAACATCTCCTCAGCAAACTCCAAAAGCAACTTCTCAACCCCCTCTAAGACCACCCTCTAAGACCACCCTTTCCTTTTCCCCTAAATCCTTGGTGGGAACAGACTATGTCCCCTGAATCCATACCATCCCCTTTTGAGAACTGATACCTCAGCCCATTTCCTGATAATGACAAAAAGGGGGGAGTAGTGTTTACAAGGAAAAATAAAAAATCTAAGGGTAGAGGTACAGGACCTTTAAGGAGAATATCAAGAAAAACAAAAAATCCTGAGAGTAGAGGTACCAGACTTCTAGGGCAGATAGGTAGCAAAAACAGGACTAGGGGTATTTCTGGAATAATTTTTTTGGTTACTGTTTTGTTGGATATCAACGTCAAAATGGCGTTCAAAAAATGCTTTTAATTTTAGCAGACTTTAATGTCTTGAATATACTTGCTGATAGTTGCCTAAAGTGCTTGAACTCTGAAAATAATGCTTATGGCAATATGAAGCATGGCTGGAAACTCTTCTGCTGACACTGTGCAAAACTGCTACAATTTTTTGATATTATGCTAATATGGAGCTATTAGATTGATAAATCATTTCTGAGACAATTATACAAAGTAAAATATGTGCTTGAGTACTTATGGATGATGATTTGTGAAGACCTTGCTAGAAAAATGATGGTTTGAATGAAATCTGGAGCTAACATGATGAAATCTGGAAATTATAAGCAATTGACAGATATCTGCAAAAGTAGAAAATCTGATGAAATCTGTCAACATGTCATTTGCTCTAAAATATGCATATGCGAACAGCTTCTGATAAGAGCAAGTATGTACAATGTCACTAGGAATGTAACCAAGATAAAAACTTGCTAAAAAAAATGAAAGATATGCACACACTTAAGGGGAGCATGAACTTAGGGGGAGCAATCCTCATTTTCTGCAGAAACTGAAAAACGAATTAAAAAGACACCATGCTATCAACCAAGGGATGTTTTGTCATCATAAAAAAAGAGGAGATTGTTGGCTCCATTAGTTTTTGATGATAATAAAACATTCCCATGTCATTTGTGTCTAACTCTTCTAACTAAGTGTGCAGGGTAAATATTCATAAATAAGATAATATGACAATCTTCCTATTGAACACCTAAAGATGTGATTTGGATAAAGAACAAGGAATATCAGTATTGATGAAGCTCCCTGGTGAATCAAGGAAGATCATTGGTTGAACAAAGGTCAAAGTGGAGAAGTGAAAGGGTGAAGCTTGGTGAGAAACATAATCAAGTTAGTCGACCAAGATAATGGGGTTAGTCGACTAAGCGATCACTGGAATCTGCATCAAAAACAAAACCAACTTAGTCGACCAAGAGAAAAATTTTAGTCGACTAAGTGCTCTCTGTCTGCTACA
Source organism: Theobroma grandiflorum (assembly GCA_036013995.1). Classification (NCBI taxonomy): domain Eukaryota; kingdom Viridiplantae; phylum Streptophyta; class Magnoliopsida; order Malvales; family Malvaceae; genus Theobroma; species Theobroma grandiflorum. The sequence continues at coordinate 18,104,075 of CP142126.1, forward strand.
TCCACCAAGCCACTACAAGACAAGAAAATGGCTAGAATCTTCCCTAAACTGTTTCTAACGGTCATAAACGTCCCAACAACCATTAAACTAGCTTTTCCAACTATAAAAGGATCTTCAAATGCCAAAGAACCTCTAACTTGACAACTTTGGCTTCATACAAAAAGACACCATCACATTCAAGCTAAGAAGAGTAGCAAAACCTGAAAATCCTTTGTACTCTTCATTGAACCTCAACGCCTATTCTTTGTATCTATGTTCAGCACTTCAACTTGTACCATATAGATCAGCCGTGTGATCACTAGGTACTTTCCTTCTTCTATCTTTGTATTCTTAGAGTGAGTGTTTCACTCTAAGTGTTTGCTTCAAGCAAGGTTTGCTTGGATGCTTGTAGGTTCCAACTTAACCTTGAAAAGTTGGGGTTGGGTTCTAGTTTAGCCCGTGAAAAGCTAGAGTTAAAGGTTGTGGTTAAGCCTTGGAAAACTACATTGGGTTTTAGTTTAGCCCGAGAAAAACTAGTGATAGGTTGTGGTTGAGCCTTGGAAAGTCACATTGGGTTTTAGTTGATCCAGTGAAAAACTAGTGTAAAGGTTGTGGCTAAGCCTTGGAAAAGCCATTGTAAAAGCTTGGTGGAAGCTTATGAATTCCACCGTCTTAGTGTTGATTTGAAAATCCTTGGTTGGATAATCAAGGTAGTGGATGTAGGTCTTGGACCGAACCACTATAAATACCTTGTCAATTGTTTTCATTGCCTTATCTTCCTTAGTTTGAGACCAAGTCTCAATCCCACCAAAAAGAGCAGAGATAGTGCTATTCACCCCCCTCTAGCACCTATATTTAAGACCAACAGATCTCAGGTTAGTCTGGTAATTGGCAAAGGTGGTGAAACAATTAAAAATATGAAAGCTAGAATTAGAGCTTGTATTCAAGTTTGAATTGTAAGTGTCAGTCTTATTTGGAAGTTCTCTATTGTAAATTAGCTACTTTAGGACCAGAACCATTTTTTTAATCAGTTCCTTCAATATGGTCTTTTAAATTTTGCAGTAGTTGCATCTACAACTACAGTTTTTGACAATAATATATTTTTTAATCTAGTGTAGGTGATAACATTGCACTTGCCCCCAAGTGATCCATTAATAGAAAGGTCATCACACATAGATGGGACAAGTGAACAGATTAAAAATGGAAGAGAATTGGTTGATGAGGTTATAAGTGAGGTATGCTTGGATGTGAATTTTGGGAAGAAAGCTTTTCCTTAGTTTGACTTATTTTTGTCTTTAGTTTTTTACATGAATCGTTTTTTATTGTTTTGTACCTTTATTTTGTATGCCTACTCCTATAGGACCTATTTAGTTCAATTTTGAATGTTGATTTTTGGTGATCTTTTGGAGCATCACTCTAATCTGTACAACATTAGTAAATATTAGACTCTTCAAAATTTTAGTTTTATTGAGACTTCTCATTAACATTACTTAAAAAATTTCCTTGTTTAAATTTTCTACAAGTATACTTATATTCTCAATTGCAAGTCAAAAATAATTTTGTTCATTTGGGTAAAATGGACTAAATTGCTACATTATTTTGTGTTTATTTTTTCCTACATAGATATTATGTCATTATGATTTGTCAATTGTTGTCTATGGTCAATGTTCTAGAAGTCTCTTCTTTTATCTAACAAATTCTTACATTTTCTTAAACTTCAATATAATCACCTTTTTAAGGACCTTGTTCTAAGTAGGAGATCCATGCTCCTTGTATGTATGTTTTTGAGCTGGGTTGTGGATATGAGTTTTTATGTTTTTGGGTTCAAATGAAGGGTCATGGCACCTTGTTTTTGTTTGGGTCTATATAGGGTTTTAAGGAAAGAGTTTGTAGGATTTTGTTTCACCTACACTTTGGCTTGTTTATGTTCCAAAGGGAAATTTTCATTCCCACTTATCAATGAAAGTTCTTATGTTTTTCAAAAAAAAAAATTCAATGATCTTCTTCAACTTTTCTAAGTATTGCCATTTCACAAATGAAAATAACTATTTCTTTTTTCTTTGGATAATTGAAGGTTTATTTTATCATCCATATGAAAAAAGAACCATGCTACTCAAGTACAAAATAAGTAGAGTCTAAATAGCAGTATTAAGGATTACATAGAAACAATCATTTTTCTTTTTTCATTGATTCCAATAACTTAGACTATTTTTTTATTTCTTACCTCTTTTTCCTTCCATAGAAATCCAAACCATCATTTAATTTTGAAAAAACACAAGTAACAAGTTTTTCTCTAAGAACATCAAAACAAAAATCTAAGAAATAATTATTAGCTACATGTATGCCATACCAAAAAAACAAAAATCTATAATTTTTAAATTTGAAAATGCTGAAAATTAAAAACATAACAATATCAATGCCTTTAATGATAACATTCTCATGGTCAAACTTTTTATTTCCCTTTCTTAGTTCTAGTTGTAACATTTTGTTGTGTTGAGATTGGTGTGGATGCCACATTTGCTTCTTTATGTTTTTTTATCAATCTTTTTCTTTTTTTGTGCCTGAGAAGAAAAATGGTAATGATAATGTGACATTCAAAACGGTAATTACAATACTATAGAAATAAGTGAAAATAATCCTAATTGTTACCAGCAATTGATTTGTAATAATGCATGAATTAGACCTCATGACTCTTCTGCCAATAATCATTTCACCAAGTCTTCCAAGCTTTTTCAATTAAAAAAAGTAGTGTTTTGGTCAATATATAAAATTGAAAAAATAAAATAAACAAAGTAATCATTTACTTACATTAATAGATATTATAATCTCAAGGCCTTGGTATAAACCAAACCCTTCTTGATGTGGCCATGTTTTCCTTTTACTTTTGTCTCTTCTTGAGCAGTCACCATTTTTCTACAAAATTAGAACATAACGAATGAACTTCACATCAAAAAAGCAAAGAAAAAATAACACCAAATGCAAAAAAGAACCAAAGGCAAACATATGATATTCTAAAACTCATATCAGATATCTTTCTTAATAACAGTACAAATATAATGACATATAGAACTAAAAATTTGACATTTGTTTACTTTGCTATAATTTTTACTTGTAGCATCAATATTACTTTTGGCAACAAGGTATTCTTTTTGTGTATTTTTGCCCTTTGTTCTCTTATTTTAAGGCATTGAGTTATTAAAAGTGGTCTGTAGAAAAGAAAGTTAACAAATTAGTATATGTATTATATAATTACAAAGAAAGGCCTACATAAATGTAATGAAATAATAGTCTTACAAATTCTATTCTCTTTGGACATCCTAGCTTGTTGTGGCCTTCTTGAAGACAATAAGCACATGTCATTTTCCTCCCAATCTTTGAAATTCTGGTTCTACTTTTTCCTTCAAGTGCTTCCCTTTTTCTTTTCATGGCAGGCCTACCAGGCATTCTTTTCACCAAGGGAGGGAAAATAAGACCATCTATGCTTTTAGGCCAAAACATCATTCTTTTTACCGGGTTTAACATATTTTTGTATGCAAACAAATAAGTTTCCTTTTCATACCATGAAGATATATAATCAAGAGGATCTGAACCATCATACATAATAGCACTCATAGCATGTTGACAAGGTACTCCACTTATGTCTCACTTCTTACATGTACACGAATATTGTTGCAACATTATAGTGTAACTCTCCCTTACTTGTGTTATTAAATTATCCCAGTAAACTTCGTGCTCACTCTCCTCCCCCCCCCCCCCCCCCCCCAATTCCATTCAACCTCCCACTTAGTACTAAAGTGCCTTGACTTTTCCAATTTTTCAATAATCCTAGGTCCATGATCAGTCTTCCACTTACTCACATACTCTCTTTTTTGCACCAATCTCTTCATCACATACATTCTAATATCCTCTAGCATGCTAATGATAAACTTGCACCTAGCTTCCAATATCACCCCAATTAAATGTTTCACACATGTTGTTGTCAATTACATCACACTTGATAATTTCAGAGAAAAAAGCTTGCCACCAATCTTTGGGTGGCCATTTTTCCAAAAGTTCAGCTTTTGCTTCTTCTCCATTAGGTAGGTTTGCCATATATTCTAATTGTTTGTTCAACTCAGGTTAGTTTGGAGACCTACCACAAATCCAGAACTATAATTACAAATCTTTTCCCTCTATGTTTCTTCCTCCATCTAGCATAAATATGTCTAGCACACATCTTGTGCTCAACTAAAGGCAACAAGTCCCTAATCGACCTTACAAGACCCTACAACAATAAACAAACAATATTTATAAATTCACAAAGACAAATTACATCACAATTGAAATAATAATAAATGTAAATAGTGTACTTTTTGCATATCAGTAATGATTGACCAACCAAGCCTATCTTTAATATCCAAATCAGAACATAGTTGGCTTATAAACCAAGTCCAACTATTAGTATTCTCATTTGCCACCACTGCCCAAGCAATTGGGAACATTTGATTGTTCCCATCCCATCTTATAGCCACAAGTAATTGACCTTTAATTAACCTTTTCAAAAAACATCCATCAAGTCCAATGATGTGTCATCATTTCTCCAAAACAACTTATTTTAGAGCTCCAAACATATATAAATTTTCTCAAAAACAAGCATTGAATTAGGTGTAGGCTTGTGGGATGTGACAAAAACAATACTTTTAGGATTTGTCAGTTTCAACTCCTCAACATAGTCATTCAAAATAAGATATTCCTCCTTGTATTTCTCTTCAAATTTTTTAATCACCTAAAGCTTGGCTGCTCTACACACATTAAATGACACCCTAACTCTTAAATCCTTCCTCACTAGTGCCCTCATATGCCTAGGCTTAATGAAAGGCATAGTAGTAATCTCTTCACCATACTTTCTTACAATCACTAAAGCTATCACCCTTTTATTCTTTGTTGTAGGCAAGCACGAGTGCTCAAATTCATATGTTTTCACCATGTATTTCTTGTTAGTAGTACACCATGAGCAAATAATAGTCCACTTGTAGTTCTTTGCAATGCATATAGCTTTTACCCTTTGTTTATCATTCTTTAAGAACTTAAATTCAAATCCTTTTCTTGTTGACAACTCAAAAAGAACATTCTTAAAAACTTTAAGCTTTTCAAACCTAAGTCTAACCATAAAATCATCAAAAGGGACCGTTGGTTTGTAATATTTATCACTAGACTTCACTCTCTATGCATCATCTTCATCATAGTTATCACTAGTTTCTATAAAACTCTTAAGATCTGATGAATCAAAGTACTCACTTATGTACCCATCTACCTTATCGGTATCAAAGTTAGGCCTAGAAGTTTGACCTTTATTTCCTACATCGTTAACAAGCATAATAAGTCTATCATCATCATCATCATAAACCATCATGACCTTCATCCATACATAACTATTTTTTCCTCTTAACATACTCTTTCAAAATTTCCCTAACAACTTCCAATTCTTCATCTGCATTTGTATCTTCATCAGTGACCCGATTCACATCCACCAAGCTATCTTCATAATCCACACTTGAATCACTACCAACATCACTACTATGGCCATCAGTTGCATTCATTTCATTAACTCCTTTATCCCTATTATTGTCATGTTAAATAGCATTCACATTAACTCCTTGCAAATCAATACCAAAATCTTTTATTATAAGAGGTACATTATCATCATTACTTTTAGTACCAGTCACAACAATATCTTTATCAAGCTCATTTATACCTTCATTAAATTTAATTGGTTCAAGAAGTGCAGTAGGTAAGTTGTGAGACCCTGTCTAAGTTGTTAGAAAACCGGTATTGTACCTAATGGTACAATTAAGTTAAATCGAGCTTCAACCTAGTTTAATGGAAATTCTAAGGGGAATTTCAAAATTCTGAGACCCACAGGACAGCTCAGAATAGTGATTTGGAGTTCAAGGTCCAGTTTGGAGTTAATCGGGAAAATTGACCGGTTAAGGACAAAACGGTCATTTTCTCATTTGTTGATTTATAGAGATTTTTAACCAAGATTTGATCACAGTGGACTAAAAATAATTATGTGACATACAGTTATGATCCCATAATTATAGAATGATGTTTAGCAGTGTAAAATGGTGATTTCGGTGTTTTTGGAGCACAGGGGTAAAATGGTAATTTTACCACCGGAGTGCTAAATGTGAATTTTTTTGAAAGGATTTTACCCCAATTGGGTAATATTGATTTATATTGATGTTATTTGAGGTTGGACAGTGAAAATAATGAAATTCCGGGACATTTCGGAGTATAGGGGCAAAATCGTAATTTTGCCATCTCGGGGGCATTTCGGTAATTTTTCATCACCAGAATAAATTTTTCCAGCCATGGTCAACCTTGGATCAGATGTTGACTTGATGAATCAAGTGGTGGAGATCAAATGGGAGAAAAAGTCAAAAAGTCAAAAAAATGGGCCAATCACATGGTGCCACGTGGCAACCTTGGTTATTTTATTATAAAAGCTATAAAAATCAGCTTAAGCCCTCATTTCTCTCTCTAAATTCTGGAACAAAAACCGATTGAAGAAAAAAAAGAAGAACAAAGGAGAAAAACACCAAAACCTAGGGGAAATTCAAGACAAAGTGTGATTTCAAGGAGGATTCAAGTGAAAAAGGGTAATAAATCTCTACTTTGGCTTGTGATCTCTAATATCTATGCTTTTGTTCTTGAATTCTATGGTTTAATATGGAGATATCATGATGGGAAGAATTCTGAAAAATGGGTTTGAGTATGGATTTGATGTTGGATTGGATTGGATTTAAACTATGTTAGTAGTTAGAGGTAGTTAAGCATGATTATGGAAGAAAAATGAAAGAAAGAAATTGATTCCATGGTTGTTCTTTGTTAGGCCGAACCTAGTGTGAAGAGAATGTGTGAGAAATTGTTTCATTTCAAATGAAATGATTTCATTTGAAATGAAAGAAAATAGAAAATGACAAATGCAAGTGAAAAATGTAGTAGAAAAATTTTCAGTGCAAATGCACTGCATTGGCCGAATTTTTCATAAGGAATTGGAAAAGATTGGATGCTGAAATTGGCATTAAATTGAATGATTTGTGGTGAATTAAAGTATTAGAAAAAGAATGGGCCAATTCGGAATCGAATTGGGCATAATAGCCGATTTATCGGGTAATCGGTCGAAGTTAGGCAATACCGCGTTCAAGCGATAATCGGACGCGATTTTGCTCTTACGTATCACACGCTAGCAATTTAAATTAATTTGTATTGATTTGGGGGCACTATAGTAATTTCTCAATTTATTCTGTGTTAAGGTGGTGAGAAGGCCGAGAAAGGCAAAGGGATCGTGATTGAGGATTTTTAATCCGAGAGCATCCGGAATCCGGATATTTGTGAGACGGTGAGTGAACTTGCATTTCAAATTATTTGGGGAATGCAAATTGTATTGATGTGGATAATTAAATGATTTATCTAAAGTTTTTAAAAATACGTGCTGGGAACAAGCCTTTGAGGAAAATGATTTTATGCGGTAAATTATGTGTTATGCGTGAAGGCATAAAAGTTATGTGTGATGCTTGAAAGCATGAAATTATGTGATATGCATGAAGGCATGAAATATTATTTATTTGATGTGAAATTTGAGTGTGATAAATGTGTACATTGTGATGATGTTTACATGGATGGTTGAGAAGTGTTGTGAAAGTGTTATCACCGTGCACGTGTGAAGAAGGAAAGTGCATATGCCTGAATGGTATGCATAGTGGGGACCGCGAGACGTAACGCCCACTAATTCCTTCAAAGTCAGAATGGAGCAAAGTGGGGACCGCGAGACGTAACGCCCACTAACTCCTTGAAATTCTGAATTGAGCAAAGTGGGGACCGCGAGACGTAACGCCCACGATTCCTGGAAGTGTTCACGCACGAACTGTGGTAAGACGTGATTTGAAGTCCGGGAGCTTGGCAGCGACGCTGAGTGATACCGCTTGCTGAGTGCTCTGATACTCCAGCTATGTGCACGATGTGAGGGTTGCACATGAGCTGGTGAGAAATTGGTGATATTTGTGTGATTGCATGTGAAATTGAATGTTATTCAATTATTGATTAAATTAAAATGAGGGGAAGGGTTGGGAAACAATTGGATAAAAATGTATGTGTTCCAAATGTTTGCATCATATTTTTATAACCCTTCCGGACATTATTGCTTGTTCCTATCTAATGTTTGCTCACTGAGTTTTATACTCACCGTTTTCAAAAATTCATGTTTTCAGATCAGGAGGTTGTAGATTCCTAGATCACGGGATCGTTGTAGTCCATCTCCTGGTAGGTGTCTGGCATTCGATAGCTGCCTGTTTTTATTGTATATGTCTCTGCTGGTAGTCATGGGTTTTTGTATGATGGATATGTACATGTAATGTACATTGTCAGAATTTATATTTGACTGATTATGTGTATATGTGTAAGCAATGTAAATTGCTAAATACATGACTGGCATAGTGCATGTATGTTAATGTTGATTATGTCATTGTGAATTGGCTGTGTCCACACCCGGAAAGGGTGTGTGTGTGTATGTGTGACTGGATGTGCCATGGTTAATTGGCATTTATGCGCACTGGGTGCATTACGTGTGGATGTCCCACACGAGCATGTATGGAATAAAGTCAGAGGGAATAGGCTTGCTTGGGCTTAGTGAGCTATGCTCATTGGGTCCTTGCGCCGGTCATGGCCCGGGAATTGGGTCGTGACATAAGTGCATGTCATTAACACAATCCAATTGTTCTACATAAATATCTAAAGTTCTCTTCTTCCTTAATTGATCAACCAATTCTGCATCGTTACTATAATCAGTTAACAACTTCAAGCTTGTGTCTAGTGACTCTCATTCTCAATATAGTAAACTTTCATTGCCTGCCCTAAATCATAACCCAAATCCTTAATAGTAGATAGAATGGTCCAATAGCAAATTTGATCAAGATCTTCATCATACTCTGCTAATGATCCATTGACATATGTAACTCTTGGTTTTCTTACAAAATTTCCCCTATGATGGTACCTTAATTTGCATGCTTTCCAAGTCATCCTATATAAAATGAAATATAGAAATCAATCATGTGCAATAGTTAGGCTAACTAAAAAAAAATTAAAATGAAAAAAGTCAAAGGCAAACAAAGAAATATAAAAGATTTAAAACCAATTCAAATACTTGCTACATAAATGTAATATGTATCATTAACTATTTTTTTTCTTAAGAGTATCATTAAAGGTCTAAGAGTTCATTTGTTAGCATAAAATAGATTCATATAAAAACACTCAATTATATGCACTAATAATTTCTTTTGTATAAGAAAATTGTAATTTAACATATACTATAACAATTTCGTATGGCCTTGCCAAAAAGTTGGAATGTTGGGGGAATTAAAATATGTAGTTTACCATACACTATCTGTAACGATCGCTCCTCGGCCACTACCGTCGTCCGAGACTTCCGAAATATCCCGTCAAGTCCCGAACAAGCTTCATTTAACTTTCTCAATAATTTCCTGTACACTTTTACTAAACCGTATAAATGTTGAACCATATATATATATATTTGTAACGTGAATTAAAAAGTAAGCATAATCATTAATTTTGACTTTAAGTCATGACATCACAATTAAATACACTAAGTTCAAAATCTCAAATTTTCGTTATATCAAAATCAATATTTGTTCACGTAACAAAATTAGAGTACTACAACTCGACCTCTAACAGCGGAGCAACTTGAAAACAGATTAGGAGATGCCTTTACCTAATCGACGATGGATCGTATTCATCGATGATTTCACGTTAGGCTAATCCCTATCTGCAAAAAAGAAGAATAAGAAGGGTGTGAGTCTCATAGACTCAGTAATAATCATCGACCCAATGAGTAGGCAAGAAAGGGAAACAACATAAGGATGGAACAGTTATAAATCCAAGAGTACACGTAGAAAACATTCCTTTAAACCGAGAGGTTTTTATGCCTTGCAAGTCTAAAAAATTGATGAATTTCAAGTAAATTAATATGTAAATTTCATTTATCATTTATTAATAAAAATTTAAGTATTAACGACATGCAATGTATACTAAGAAAATTGACAAGTGAGCATCATCCTCGGGTAGGTTTAGTATAGCCCTTAAGCTTACTCTCAGATATTATCACCTACTCGTGGGAACTGCCCACGCTACTATATATAAATCGAGGCTTCAGGTCCCCTTTTACCTACTCGTGGGAACTAGCCACGCCACTTAATACAAATCGGGGCTTCAAGTCCCCCTTTTTGTCTACTCATGGGAACTGCCCACGCCACTTAATACAAATTGGAGCTTTAGGTCCCCCTTTCCTTACAATCGAATATCAAAAAACAACAGTTTCTACTTTGTGCACAAAGGCCACACTTAACCTAGTGTCGTGACAGGTTCTACCCCAAGGTATCTCAATCACATATAAATAAAAGTCGTTGCAATTTAATGCACTTGCAAAGCATAATAGATTAAAAACATTACACTCATAAATTGCATGCTACGCATAAATCATTTCAAACATGGCATGTCTATCAAATTAACGTGCTAAATGAAATAAACAATTTATCATCACATCTAGAGAATCAATATAATGGCCATTGGCCTAAACATTACACAAATTACAAGGCATAATTTTTGAAGTGAAACCAGTCAAAGGTTTGTTTCCCCCGTATTTAAAAACATATAGATATATACTACGTATAGTATAAAGAAAATGGATTTAAAAATTTTTATCACAATCACAACAACTTAGGAATTTCTACCAGCTCATGCTATCCACAATTTCATCAATTTTCAAACACAACATATATAACATATTATAAGAATGTAATTTTTAAACTTAGCACCCACTCACCTTACAATAGTAGGATGCTACTTCGTTATTGGTTCGTGCGTATATCTAGCTGTTCTTTTTCCTTTCTCGTATTTTTTTTCTTTCTCCCTCCCGGTGCCATTGCTCTCATTCTATCTTCCTTCTTCTTTTTTTCTTCTTTCCTCTTCCTTTCTTCTTTTCTTTCTTTTTTCTTTCTTTCTCTTTCTTTTTTTTCCTTTCTCCCTGATGTCGTTACTCTCCCTCTCTCTTTTTCCTTTTTCTCTTCTTCTTCTCTCTCTTGTTTCTTCCTTTTCTTTTTTTTTCTTTCTTTTTCTCCCAAGTGCCGCTACTCTCCCTCTCTCTTTTTCTTCTTTTTCTTATTCTTCTCTCTCTTCTTTTTTCTTCTTTTTTTTTCTTTCTTACTCTTCATGCTTTTTCCTTTCTCCCCGATGTCGTTGCTCTCCCTCTCTCTTTTTCCCTTTTTTCTTCTTCTTCTCTCTCTTCTTTATTCTTTTTTTCTTTCTTTCTTTCTCCTTTCTCCCCGATGTCGTTACTTTCCCTCTCTCTTTTTCCTCTTTTTCTTTTTCTTTTCTCACTTATTTCTTCTTTTTCTTTTTTCTTTCTCTTTCTTTTTTCTTTTCTTCTTTTGTCTTTTTCTTCATTTTTTTGGCCAACCCCCATTTCTTTCTTCTCTTTCTTCTTTGTCTTTTCTCTCTCTTTTTCTCTTCTTCCAAGGGATGTTACACTATCAATTACATCTGATTTCAAGGAGTTTTGGAATCAAACATATGTCTGCCATGAATAATTTACCTCTCAGTAGGCATATGAAGGCATTTAAAAAACATGGTTAGATTTTTAAGTCAAGTTATCCCTTATTAGTGTTATGAACACCAAATCTCAATCATCTAAGGTAAAAAAGAAAGTTAGAACACCATATGCCTAGTATTTTCTTCTCTCTTACTTCTCTTCTTCAACATCTAAGTATAGGTTAAAGACATCATGTATCACTTATACAAAGCCATAAAAAGTAGTCTTAAGAGAATTATTGCACCAAAAGAGATAAAGTTGTTCAAGCATCTACTAAACATCACAGACCCTAAAGAGCAATTTTTTGCAGTAGCAACAGCTTTCTCTCCAAGTGATGAACATGAAGCCAAGGATCTTAAAGCTTTATACACGTAAGAAAATTTCTTTCATCTTTAAATTATTTTAGCATCTTTTATTATATAGCATGACATGTTCTATTTGTTTTCCATTTCCTGCTTCAGCAGTACTCTAAAAGAGCTAAACAAGTGGATTAAGATCTTGCTAGATGCATACTTTCTCAACAATGAGGAGATTGACGTCAAATAAGCTAAAAAGATGACTCAACCTATTGTTAGACAAAGGTTGTTCATCCTCAAGGAAATAATTAAAGAAGAATACTTGGATCAAAGGACAACAGCAACAGAGCAAACAGAGGATAAAACTAAATCAAAAAAGTTCTAAACTATAACCTATTTTCATCAATATATACTAGGACCATCTAGCAACCGCTGACGTGTTTATGTTAGAAATAGAAGTTAGGTTTTCATGGTGAATCTTACAATGTGATTCATTTATAGCTTTATATTATAGCCACAAACAATTTTTAGATCTTTATGTTGTATTTGTTGAGTGGCAATGTGGAAGGATAATCTTTTCTGAGCTACCATTAATTTTCTCTTTATGCGACTTATATGCCGGCCTAATAACATTATCTAATACTAGACAATTATGGTTTCAACCAAAAAACAACAGACAAAGATGTAAACCCTAAATAAAAAAAATGTTAATGGTAGACAAAACAAACCCTAAAAGGTTACGAACACCAATTTTTATACCAAATAAGTCAAATCGCACCATGTTTGTTGGGCTAACTTGTCAAAAATTCAATATGTCCCTTTCTTGATTCTTTCCTTTGATAAATATTTAATCTTTGCCTACAAAAAGAGAGTCCATTAACCTTTAAAATGCAATATTTTGCCAAAAGAAACAAATATAAATGAGATTGTAACAAAGTCTTTATATTAACTAGTTGAATTTTCAATGAAAAATTACTGATTCAAAATCAATTGAATCTTAAAAAAGAAAATTCATTATTTTACTTACCTTCAGTCCCAGATTCAAAACCAGTGAAATCTCCCTCTTTTGATTCTTCCTCTTCTGTTGTAGATTTTTTTTCTCTCTCTCAATTTTTTTTTAAAAGTTCGTAGTCATATTTTCGTTAATCTCATTTAATTTTTGATTTAAGGTTAAGGTGTTTTTTTTATGTTTCTTTGTTAAACTAGTGAGCATTTTTTTACCACTTAAATTTTTTTTCATGTCAACATTATGCCACATCAATTTGATTAAAATGCCACATCACCATACTTAACGGTTAAATTTAACAGTGTTAGACTTAGGGATTGAAATCAACAAATTGATAAAGTATAAGGATTCAATTTACACAAATTATTGTACAAGGACAAAATTTATATTTTTTGCATAGTACAAAGACTAATTACATAATTTAACCAATAGAATTAAACATATACTTTAATATCTCTGAGCAATAATAGACATGTGCTTATATTACTCAAATGTATCAAAATCAGATGTAATTGGTTATGCAAATGCAGAATATTTATCTGATCCACAAAAGGCTCAATCTTAGACAAGTTACTTATTCACAAGTAAAGGTACGACTATTTCATAGTATTTTTTAAAACAACTATATTTGCTTCTTCTTCTAATCTTGTAAAAATTTTGACAATTCATGAAGCAAGTCGTGAAAGTGTTTGGTTGTAACTTAACATATTTGAAGAATATGTGGCTTGTTAATCAAAAAGGAAATTCTAACAATATTATATAAAGATAATATGTCACAACTCGGAACTCCCCATCGGGCCCATGACAACCGCCGCGAAGTCTCGACAGGTATTCTTTACCCCGAATGCCGATCGAAACCTCGCAAGGCTCTCGTATCAGTTTCCACATCTCCCCGGTGAGCGATTTATATAAATTTTCATATTTCAAGAACTGTAAATCATTTCCAATTTAAAAATATTAAAATAATTACAGTTTGGCTCACAAGGGCATTTTCATCATTTTTCGTTGAAAATCTCAAAATTTACTAAAAACGTAATAAATACATAGAAAAACACATATTTTACGATTAAAAATAAATTTAAGAGTTTAAAACGTTTGTCGGAGGTAAAAATTTAACTATTTGAATATAATAAAAATATTCAATAAAATAATATATTTTCTAATAAAATAAATTTTTTTATAAAGCTATCTATAACTAATTTTCGTAGCGTAAAAACTAAATATATTCTTACATACCATGATATAAACAATGAAAGTATGAAATTTAAACTACAGTGACACGTGAGCCCACAGCTAACCAAAATGTGTCGAAAATTGAAAACCTACAACTTTTGTCAATTCAAGTCTGATCGACGGTCCTTGACTAAATCTGCTAACTATGGGATGCTCTGAGCCTGAAATGTGAGGAAATGAGAGGGTGAGATTATAAAATCTCAATGAGTAAACAAACACCATCTAAATTATCTAAAGGCGAGTAAATTGAGACAAATAAAATATTTCCATCCCAATAAGTTTCATAACATAAAGATTTATCCCATCCCGAATAAGTAATTGTGTTTTGTCCAAACAATTAATAAGGCTTATAATTTTCTTGAAAACCTGGCTTATGCCAAAACCTATACTTGGGGATACTTTGTACGGGGGCATCTGCTCGAGTCCACCAAGGTTGTGAAAATTTTATAATTTCTCAAAACACAGCCGTTCCTTGGCGTTGGCCGAGTCTCACTTCCACGTGGTGGTTAGGCATGAAGTGAACTCAAACCTCACCCCGGAGATACCTTACGCGCCTCTCCAATCGAGGTAAGAGTTAACCGGGTTACTGTGCCCCCTCTAATAGACTGGTCCACGGAAGCCAACCACTGCAGTGTAGAATAAGTCCCACCATAACAATAAAATCATAATTTCATGACATGGCAATTTCATTGCTAATCAATTTATCAATATAAGTAAACAATTCACATTTTTTAATACAATAAACAATTTAGCCAATCATGCTATAATATCATAAGCCATTTGATTTAAATCATAATTTATAATAACTCACGTGGTCTCCAATTACTCTAATTTCAAATTTAATTGTTCAATTTTACAAGTCGATTTATAAAAATTCAATTTATTTATTAATCCAATTTATTTCATAAATTTCATAATTTTCTCATAAAATAAGCAATTTACCAATTAAAATGATTTTTCATAAAATCACCAAATTTAATAAAATCCACTCTAGATAATAAAGACGATAATAAGTTTACTCACTATACTAGGAGTAGAAATACTCCTATCCTCCGTCCTCGGATACAGTCTCTTACCCGAATCAATTGGCTCACTACCTATCCATAATCTATGACATAAAATTCAATAAATTGTGTCAATTTATTATAAATTATTTCAGGCTCTACATGCAATGGAAATGAGGCAAAAATTGTTTGGATAGTCGTTTAATCATGGTGTCCGACCAATTTGCCTACACCTGGCCTAATTTGCTAAAACCCTCGATTTAACTCCGATTTGACCCATTTCAATTTCTAACAATCCAATTATATCCACATTACTCAATGACAGTGATCACGGGTCAATTTATTAGTCCTAGACTGTAAATTATAATTTTACCCCTATTAAGTAAAAATTTATATTTTTACACTGAAAATTTTTATTTGATTCCTACATTCATAATTCATCAAATATTACCAAAATGCCCTAAAATCCCATCAATTCCCTCAATTTTCAGCAGTCAATTTCTCTCCAAAAATTCGACTAAAAATGGTGCACTAATACTGAAATTTTCCTATTTAATTTTTTTCTCTCCATAATTGATCAATTTCAAAACCATCTCATTTGAAATGGAATCATTTCATTTTCAACATATTCCTCATGAAATTCGGCTATTGAAGAACCATAGGAAAAATAAATTTTTTTCTAGTTGTTTTACTTACAAACATACTAAACTAACCTAAATCACTAACATAGTTCAAAATTAAATCATTCTAACATCTTTCTCTCTCTAAACCCATTTGACCAGCCCTTGATTCACCATGAAAACATGCATTTCAAGCATAGAAAAATAAGGGAAATTGCTTAGAAATAAAAGATCTCAAGTAAAAATGAAAAATCATACCTTTTTCCACTTGTTTTCCTTTAATTTCCTTACTTTTTTTTTTATTTTCTCACTCTAAGGTTTCATTTTTGGTTTCTCTCTCTCTCTTCTGGTTTGGCCGAATATTGAGGAAGAATTGGCTGATTTTTATGGCTTTTTAAAAGCTAAATAAAATAATATTATTTTATTAACATTTTTTAATATTTTATTAATTTATTTTTTTTCTTCCTTTGACTTTCTTTTTCCACTATAAATTTTCCTTCTCTTATCCATGACTTGGATGAAATTTTCAAACTTTTTCAAAGCCTTGGTGGAGTGGAGTAATTTTATAAAATTACACTTTTATCTCCGTAAAAGTAAAAAATTATATTTTTACCCCAAAAATTGAAAAATTACCAAAATGTATATTTTTCACTCCTCATACTCATATCATACTCCAATAAATCAAATTTGATCCAATTCCTCTCAAAAAATTAAATTTTGTCATCGGGTGGTAAAATTATGATTTTGCCCATATACTCCGAAATGTATTGGAATTACATCTTTTTCTACTTTTCAACCTCCAAAAACACCTCAATTGATCAATCTTAATCAAATGGAGCTAAAATCTTGTCTAAAAATTTTTGTTTTGTCCTTTAGTGGTAAAATTACCATATTGCCCTTATACTCCAAAAATACCGAAAAATTAAATTTTTCACTGTCAAACTTCATTTTATGCTCCAAATAATCTTATTATACTTCAAATGATTAATCTTGGTCAAATGTGATCAAAATCTTTTATAGAAATCTCCATTTTGTCCTTAAATGACAAAATGATCGTTTTGTCCCTAATCGGTCAATTTTCTCAATTGACTCCAAACCGGACCTCGAACTCCGAATCACTATTTTGAGTAATCCCTGTACTGTGAAATCCTAAATTTCACTCTTAAAATCCTTATTTAAACTTGTTCGAGGTTTAATCGACTTAATAGTACCATTAGGGGCAATATCATCTTTTAACGATTTCTCAAACTTCCCAAATATGCAAACAGTTTATTGAGCATGTAAATGACATCGTAATTATTTTATAGAGCAGGGTTTGACATAATACCACTAACATACCCTAGTTAAAGGAAAGATATATTATTGTGCAAGACATATTTTGCCAAAATTCTTCTTCACTTATGATCTCCAATAAAAAGGTGATATTAGTATTCAATAAATTCGTTCAAGTGACAATCTAGCAGATTTATTCACCAAAGCCTTTTTACTGCAATGTTTGAAAAGTTGGCACAAAAGATTAAAATGTGTCGTTTTAAAGATTTTAAATAATGCAGTCATCAGGGAAGTAAAATACACATTGTACTCTTTTTCTTCATCAAGGTTTTTCCCATTAAGTTTTTCTTAATAAAATTTTTAGTAAGGTAGTATTTTGAAAACTTATTCTTGAAAAGAATTATATACTCTTTTTCTTTTAGTCGGAATTTTTTCTCATGAGGTTTTTCCTAATACGGTTTTAACGAGGCATATTCTTAATATATTGGACATTCAAAGGGAAGTGTTATGAATATATGTATGAATGTCCATTATGGTATGATCCAAAAAATTCAGACCAAGTCAAACAACGCAACAAGCCAAACATAAAAAGTATAATCTGATTTGAACTCTTAAATTTGATTAAGTATATCTAAATTTAGATATAAATTAAATTGGATTAAGATTAAAATTTAAGAATTATTAATCTATAAATAAGTCTTTCACTTCATTTGTAAATATATAGCTAAATAAAATTTTTCTTACTTTTGTTATAATTGTTCTTTCAATTTATATTTGATAGCAAAACTTTTTTTCTATATGATTTAAACATCATAAAACTACTTAATTCATAGAGAAACATCAGAGGGAAAATCTTGGGGATATTTATTGATCGTTTCTCGGAGTTGTTTCTCTTGCTCAAGAAGGTTAGATGGTGGAAGATCGTAGACATCCGCGAACAACTCTGCAAGTGGAGATTTCTCTGTTTTCTCTGCCACCTGAATAGCTTGCAATAGCTGCAGATATGTAATCAGTAGAAAATTATGAAAGTTGGCATTGAAAAGTGGTTTGAATAAATTAAATGGACAATTTTCTTCTGAACATATACTCGCCTGCTTCTTTATGCTTCTTCGAAGTTCTGCTTCATCTCTTTCAGTCCACCAGCCACTGATTTCAACCCATTTTCTAAATTTATTTACAGGGTTTCTTACCGTTTTCCAGTATTCGATTTCATCAAGAGGACGATACTTGGTTGAATCATCAGATGTGGAATGGTGTCCCACTCTGTATGCAAGAGTCTGCATTTATTAAAATTAACATGTTACAAGTTTAAGCACACGGGTCTAGCTATTAATTTCACTGGGAACGATGATGCCAAGAGTGGGTAGGAATGGTGTAACTTCTCTGTTCTCACGTGTGGTTTCTTGTTTGTCCGGTTTGCTTGGTAATTGAATCTTGAGAACAAATTTGTTATCTTACCAAGAACATTTAAAACATGTATTGACAATAAACAACATGGCACAGCTGTAGAATCATTTCATGGCTTCATTTTTTATTTTGGCATTTTGAAGGGAATACGATTTGTGATCTTACCTCAACTAAGACAGGTCCTTGGACATTTATTGCCTTATCGCGAGCAGCATGAATGGCACTATAAACAGCAAGTGCATCAGTTCCATCCACCCGAATGCTTGGGATTCCATAAGCTTTGCCCTTAACAACTATACCGTCACCTGCCAAACATGACTCATTCATTATCAAGCCTATACTTGAAATGAGTCTCAACATCCGAAAGTTACAATCTAGAGATTGAGACATAAATTGGGAACAATCGGGAGTCTGTCAATCACTGATGAAAACATACTTCTAAATTGTTCTGATGTAGGTGTACTTATGGCCCAGCCATTGTTGCGACAAACAAAAATGACTGGGGCCTCCAGAACTGCAGCAAAGTTCAAACCAGCATGAAAATCACCCTGAAAAGGCAGTAAATAATTAATGAGAAAGTGAGAAACAAGTTCTAGCTCATGGAGAAAAACTGAAGACGACCAAGAGATGATTGTTTTAGAAACCTCACTGGTACCACCATCCCCAATAAATGCGACAGCACAGGCATCCTTCTTATCTATCTTAAGAGAATAAGCCATTCCTGCAGCTTGAGGAAGCTGAGTTCTGTCGAGCACATGCACATAATGATAATGCTCAGAGTTTGAAAACCAATGGTTGAGTTTGGTAATGAATTAAGAATTCAAAATTGGGGTATCTAATATCTTACGCAATAGGGGATGAAACAGTGACAAAGTTATGCTTGCTTGACCCGTAATGAATCGGCATCTGCCTACCTTTCCCATCATCAGCCTTGTTTCCAAAGCATTGGTTGGCAAATTCTTGCAGCGTGAAACCACGCCATAATAGAACTCCAGGTTCCCGGTACTGGCATCAAATTAGTAGACTATATTGTTCTTTACAAGTTACAACTCCTTTTATAGAATATGATTAAATGACCATTAAATGAATATATATATATATATATATATATTGTTTTGCAATTTTTACCTGGGGCAAGACAATATCATCTTTGCTAAGCGCAGCAGCAGATGCTATATTAATTGCTTCTTCGCCGAATGATGTTAAATAGAAGGATATTCTTCCTTGCCTTTGTGCTTCATAGAACAAAGTATCCATCATTTGCAAAGTAACCATGTCACTGTACATTTTTACTGCCAATTCTTTGTTGACCTGTCCATATATAGAGTGTACCGTAAATTCAATGCTTTTGTTCGTACTACTAATATAAAGGTCTCTTCTAGTTTCAAACATTATTAAACTTGAACATTATTTATCTTAGAATTCCTTGTAAAAAGTATGGATACCTGTTGAAAATCACTACCCCTAATTTGCTCCCCATCAACATCAAGAACTCGATAGCAAGGTATTCTTCTATCAGAACATCCTAAAATGAATTTCATTTCTGAAGTATATGAAACTTTTCCTCCTGGAAAATCCAATGCCTGCCAAATAAACAAGAATAAATTAAGTAGGATAGTTTAAATTCCGAAAACATTTATATACCATCACTTATTTTTGTGTCTAATTTTGGCTTACAGAACTTCTGCTTCTATTTTGTTGCATATGATACAAATATACTTGTCAAAATGGGTCTGACTCATTGAATCGGTTTATTTTTTATGAAATATGAAGTGAGTTGAGTTTAAAAATTTAGACTCATATTTGTACATGACTTAAATGGTTCAGCTCAACAAATCAGTGGATTGGGATGGATTGGGGCAAACCAGCCCATGTGAGTTAAAAAATTAATAATTTTAATTAATTTAATATATTTAATATATTTAATTATATAAAATTAATAATTTAATTATCAATAATATTATTTATTTTATATATTTCAATATATTTAATTTTTACTGATCAAATTAATAATTTTAATTTATGAATTAAATCATAAAATATTTTTATTAATAAAAAATTTATTAAATAAAATTATAAAAATAATTTTTTTTTTGAAAAAATAAAAAATAAACTAACCCAATCTAACCCATGGGCTAATGAACTGGGTTGAAGTTTTGATGATCCATATAAAATATGGACTAACTCGAGCCGACTCATATTTTCTTAATTTATAAGGGTTTGGATTGGACTGGACCGAACCACCCATATTGACAGCTCTAGTTATATACACTATGTGTTTATTTATTTACCTATCCATAAGGGGGAAATGCTATATAACCTGTGGGAACAACGGACAAGCTTTGACCATTCAAGTGAAAAGACTTGACCGGTATAATTTCTTAGTCAATTTTTATTTAGGATCAAAATAAAGAGAATTAAAGGTTAAAAAATTTTTGAAAGAATAAAAAAATATATTTCTCAAAAAAAGATAAAAAAATATAAAATATATACAAAATTTTAAAAATTTTAGGAGACCACAGCCCCATAAATACACAAAGCTTTGCTCCTGTCCCTGGCCCACACTTTCTTTTTCTAAGTCTACTAATGAAATTTAACTGAAAATTTTTAAATTTGAGAGGTTTAAAAGACTAAAATGTGTCAATAAAAGATAAAAATGTGATCTCTCACCTAAATGGCCAAGTAAAGACGTGAGTTCACATTGAGATACCAAAAGGGAACAGCCTAAACAAGTCAACCACTCTCAACCATTAACATTTTGTGGTTGAGACTGGTAGCTAAGTAAGGTCCACCAGATAACATGCAAAACTTGAATTTGCTGAGCATATCTAGTAACACCCTTTAAAAATTATATACGTCCTTAATTTGGGAATGATATTTTTTTTTTCATTTTCAAAAATAAAAAGCGTAGAAAGTGTGTTTTGAATATAAAAAGTAAATGATATTTTTTCAGAATAAATAAGAACTAACATTTTTAATTTTTATTAACAATAAAATATCTTTTATTTCTATATAAAGATGTTATGTTTCCGATTGTGTTTAATTTCAATTTTTTTCTTACTATCAGAAAAATATGATATCATCTTTTACCATTTTTTTTTATTTTATATTAACTTTTAAATAATAAAAATAACAATCATATTAAGGAGGCCTAAGTCTATTGTTTCCCGTCTTAAAACGCAATTGATTAGTATTTATTTTAAGTTCAAAAGAATAAGCATTTTGTTAATTAATAAAATTTTTTTATTAACAATAACAAAATGATAATATAATTAAAATTCAACTAGGAGCAAAATAGTAATCCTCTTAAAAAAAGTTTCACACCCGCATTAGTATAAAGCTTTTTATGTTGAGAATCAAGTAGTCAGCTTCGTAGCCCAGCAAAGCCTCAAAAGCTAAGATAAATTATATTTTAGGTAGACCAAAAATTAGTTTTAATATAGAGTTGGGGTAGGGATCGAGAAGGAAATCGCCTTGGTGGACCAAAATTTATCCTTCTAATTAACTTTGGGAGCAAAAGGACGTATTAAAGCAATTAAAACTATTGACAATATGCATGCAAAAGCCTAATTTTGTATTCATAATTAGGCACGCCTACTATCTATTTGTTTAAAATTAAAACACCATATCAACTCTAATTCGGTTTTGTCAATATATTCATTGATTCCCTGTAAAAACTATATGTCATATAAGTTGAGAATTATTTGATTATAATTGTAATTTCTATTTCTAGATTTTTGTTTGGTTGAAAAGAAAAAGCAAACAATAAAAGACAAATACCAAACAAACAAAATCTTAATTAATATCGTAAAAGAAATTAGGGTTTTGGATAACTGAACATAACAAATATTTTACTTTTTTAAGTGGCTGTGAAGATTAATTAAGGTTGATGTCAGCCCATCATGCATGGTGAAATATTTTGATCACAGGATAGTAATTTTTTTGCAATTACTGCATTTTAAGAAGAAGAAAACCTTTACTAATTAAGGAGCATTGAACCATGATGAAGTTACTGGTAAGGTAAAGAATCAAACAGTTAAAATATCTTATTATTTCATAGATATAATTAATTAATTATCAAATTAAGCGAAGCGTAATTACCTGATCATCGTCATTATCATTATCAGTAGCATGTAGAGAATCCAGTTGTTTTCCAGTGACCGTGGATTTGAGACGCCCAATGGAGAAAAGGGTAGCTATAATATTGCATGGAAATGAAGGTGGAATTAAAGTTGAGGAATCAGATTGGAAGGGATGGCTCCAAGAAGAAGCTCGGTTGATGTGAGCAGCAGTACCCCTTAAAACCACCTTTGCCCTGATATGATGAGCGACGACACTCGATCTTCTCCACCAACTTGCCATGATAATATAAAACAAGTTGGTTTCTTTATGTTGGTAAACAGAAATTCTAGCCAAATATTAAAGAAAAATGGGGCTTAGAAGAAGAAGAAGAAGAAGAAGGAGAAGGAGAAGGAGAAGGAGATAATGAGCAATTGATGATAGGAAAATTTGTGTTCACCAAAGAGAAAACTTGGGTTGGAGAACTTGTCGTCTCACACGGATCATCTTTGTTTTTATTCTCACTCCCTCCCTTAGGTTGGGAAGATATATGTCCATACGCCTTTTTGTCAGGTGTGACAAGACAATAATTTTGTTAAATTTCAATTAATTTTCAAAATTTCTTCAACACAATTTTTTTAAAGAAATATCTGTTTTCCCCCGTAAGCTTCACCTCTTTCTGAAAGAAATTTCAACAAGGAATCTCCACTCCATCCTTAACTGCCAAGGACCTTAAATTTTTTAGTCTTAAAATAAAGAAAACAAAATTTCGTCCATGTAAGATTATAATCCTACCTCCCTACATCTCACTGCCATAAAGAGTTTTCCTTGTATTGATTAATAGGTTAATTAATAGTTACCCTTCAAAAGAACCAAAAAAATAGGCTAATTAATAGCGCTGAATTATTTGGCAGTTTCTTTGACAGAGCACGTTACTTTAACTTTCCGTCGTTATTGTTATGTTACTCTCCCATCACTTTAACTTTCTGTCCTTATTTATGAAAACATGTTGAAAACATTTTAATCAGTGTTAAATTATCAAAAAAATAAAAAAAATGAAAAGAGTTTAGAAGATTTGAAGTTTTTGTTCGTAAGTAACAACAAAATTTTAAATATTAAAATATAACAAAATATTCTTGAATATGTTATATAACAACAATTTTTTTCGAAATGGCTTGTAACAATAATATTTTTTTTCTAACATGGTATGTAACAACATTTTTTAACTAGTGTGTAACATGGTTTTGTACATAACGTGTAATAATAATTTTTTTTTTCAACATGGCATATAACAACCTAACCATGTCATGTAACAATAGTTTTTTTTTTTCAATATGGCGTATCAACCTAACCATAACTTGTCACATGTTTTTACACATGACGTGTAACAACATAACCATGACGTGTCACAAGTTTTTATACATTGCGTGTCACATATTTTTATACATGACGTGTAACAATATAATCATGACTTGTTACATGTTTTTGTACATTACATATCGTATATTTTTGTACATGACATGTCACAGGTTTTTATACATAACGTGTAACAACCTAAGAATGACTTGTCACATATTTTTGTACATGACATATAACAACTTAACCATGACTTATCAAATGTTTTTAAACATGATATATCACATGCTTTTATACATGACAAATTACATCATAACATATAATTTTATTAAAAATATTTTTATCCAACTTAACTAAAAGTAATTCAAATTATAAAAAAAAAAACTAATTTTGAAAACGCCTTGTTTTAAAAATTATTTTTTAAAATACCCCTTTTGTTTATTTTATTTTATTTTTATTTTTATTTTTACTTATACTTTATTTTATATTTATACTTTTTATTTATTTTATAAGTTTAATGCTTGTTTTGGACCTAATGCGTCCTGTGGGTTCTAATTCCTAAATCCATTACTAAAGCCCAAAAACAGGTTTGATTAATTAATTTAGCCTAAAAACAGATCAAGCACCACAATTAAACAAAATTAAGTCAGAATTAAAATGAACATGAAGAACATTCTGGAGCAAAAAATTGAAAGGCCAGTTGGCCATGCAGGGAAGCAAAACAACCAAGACATTCGTACAAGGGCAAAAATGCGCACTCCCAGGTGCTGAAAATCGTCCCTGGAAGAGGCAAAAATGGGAAAATCAACGGATGACCGACTTTTTAGGGAGGCATTTTCAGCCTCTGTAAATAAACAAAAATGGCTTTGATCAAAAAGGGGAAGAGAGAAACCTAAAAACCCTAGCAACCAAAAAAATTACCTAGCCGCAGTTTCTATAAACAAAAACAAAAATACCCTAGTCTAGCAGCCAGAAACAACCACAATAAAAAAAAAAGAAAAAAATATAAACCAAAAAAATGAAAGAGGCAAGGGTAGATTTTGGAGTTATAGGAATTTCCGTTTCGGTTTTTCAGGGGGGGAGGATTTAAGTTTTTTGGTGCTTGATCTTTGGGTAGCCGGCAAAAGGGAGAGAGAAGGCATGATCTTTTGGGTGGCCGATGAAAGGAGAGAGAGGTCCGATCTTGACGTGGTCGGCAATAGGAGAGCGAGGTCCGATCTTACGGCGGCCGGCAAAGGGGAAGAGTGAGAGAGAAGAAGAAAGAAACGGGTAGAGAGAAGGGAAAGCATCTGCCGTTAGAGAGAGAAAACATGGGAGGGAAGTCAAGAGAGAGAAAAGAAAAGCAGCTTATATAGCTAGGTCAATGGGCAAAACGACGTCATTTTGCTGGTAAGGATTGGGTGTTGAAGAGGAGCTGAGAATGACTCTGTTTCGAAGAGAAAGGAGGCTGACCACATGAAGAGAAAGGAGATTGGAGTAGATAGGAGAATATAGAAAATAGATATATGCAATCATATAGAAATAAAAATAAAATTAGATAGAAAAAAGTTATTTAGTTATAAAAACGGATTCAATGATAAATATATATAAGGAAATATATGAACATTTAATAAATAAAATAATAATATAATATATAAATTTAGGTGGATATTGAATATTAAAAAATAAGCATTTAGTGATAGGAATAGGTTTACTTAGATTGATAATATATATATATATATAAAGGAATATAAGGTTAAGAGAAAATATAATGTAGGAAAAGTTGAAATATTAGACATAATTATGGAATACATAATTATGTGAATTTATATGGGTAAAATAGGAATGAAAATGAATTAGGAAAAATTAAAAAATAAAATGTAATAGAATAAAATATGTAGATGTCAAATAAGTTGAAAAGATAGCTTTATATAAAATAAAGAGAGAATGAAAATGGGGTAAGATAAAGAAGTATTAATATAAATAAAATAATTATTTAATTCAATACCGATGATGGGATGTTCATCCGGAATGCGAGAAGTCATTACTTCGAATGAATTTTTCTTAGGCTCAGAATTTAAATTAAGACTCCACCAGCACGATGAGAGGGTCTTAATTCTAAAATTTCGATGTTTCTAATTTTAAATAAACAAAAATTATCATATAATAAATTAGTCAAAATATAAATACAAAAATAATAAACATAAAAGAATAGATGACATATACTCATTTAAGTTGTTAAAAAATAAGTGTAAAATGGTAAAAATAAAAATACTCATGATAATAAATAAATAAGTAAAATATTCAATGATGGAAAATTCATAATAATGAATATATTTAAAGTATAAAAGTTAAATATTAAGTTATATAAAAATATATATAATAAATTTATAGGTGTTATAAAAAGAGAATAAGATAGATATCAAAAAAATGAAGCATCGAATCGACACATATACAATTATGAAATAAGATATCTTGCTTAAAGACTATAGAGTTTAGGTAAAAGGAAAACTTATATAGTTAAATGAATTGACACCAAAATAGCATAATATATATATATATATAATATACATGATTATACAAAAAAAATAAATAAATAAAGAAAATCATAAAGAAATAACAAAGAAGATATAGAAAGACGTAGAAAGAAAATAATAAATTCCATAAGCATATCATACATCTTTATTGCATCATAAATGTCATGGCATGTAGATATTTATGTGAACGAGTATAAGTCCCAATGATGAGAGTTTCCGAAAGATCTTGCGAAGGCGAGTTTTCTCCGAAAAGTTTCCTAGGTGAAAAGATGTCCTTGGGTCCCACCAGTATGATGGGAGGGCTCGGAGAATATCTTTAATAAAAAGGCTTTTGCTCGTAATAGGTCTGCTTTCACGAAAATATTATTTTTGCTAAAACGCGTATGATTATCCCTATGATGGGATTTATTCGTCAAAATTGCAAAAGTGAGTTTCTCGGATAATTCTCTAGGTGAGAGAATATTCTTGGATCCCATCAACATGATGGGTGAATCCGAGAAATAGCCTCAATAAAAGGTTTTTCGTCTAACATTATTTGAATTTTATACCATGCATTTCATGAATGCATCATGTACGCATCACACCCGTAAAGTCAAATAAAATATTTTAATAAAATAGAGGATAAAACAAATGAATAATAACTAAGGAAACACAATAAATTTAAGAATTAAGGCTCTAATAAGATAATTTATAATTAAATGGTATCGTTTGTGGAACGGAAGTTACGGGGGTGCTAATCCTTCATCGGGCATAACCATACTCCCGAACCCAATCTTAAAAATCGTAGGCCAGTTTAACGTTCTCTTGACAGACTTAAAATTAATTTAAAACCTCGTCGATTAGAATTGAGTCAACAGGTAGCCAATCACACTTAGAAAAAAGATTGGTGGTGACTCCTAGTTTTTTCCCATATCTAGCAATCGAGTTTTTGGACTCGCACATTACGACAGATCTAAAGAGTAAAAATGGTGATCACACGGAGTTCACTAAACGTCCATTAGAGGATTGATGAGCTAAAGGCCGTGGTCGCCATAGTAAAAGCTCAGATAGTTTTGTGTGAGCCAATAGATGAAATTGAGATAGTCCAAAGAGAATTGTCCAAGATGATTAATACCTTGAGTGATGAGACCAGAAGTGCTTTGAGCACTTTCCAAGGTGAGATTAGAGAATTGAAAGCTCAAGTAAATCTTTTGATTATTGTTGTAAGTAATGCCAATGCAAATTTAGGAGATCAAGGTAAAATGGCTAAAGTGCCAAAACCCAAGCAATATGAAGGGGTTAGAGATGCTAAGGAGTTGGAAAACTTCCTTTATAATATGAAGCAATATTTTCTAGTCGTGTGCACGGAGTTAGAGGAGGATAAAATGGTGATGGCTTCAATGTATCTTGTTGAGGACGTAAAGTTATGGTAGCATTTCAAATTCATTGATGATGAGTAAAGTATCAACACTTAGGCAGACCTCAAGCAAGAACTGAAGAACCAGTTTTTCCCTAAGAATGTTGAATATATGGTGTTATGAAAGTTGCAGGAGTTGTCATAAATAGGATCAATGTTGGAGTTCATGAGGAATTTCTCTATTTTAATGCTAGATATCAGAGATATGACTGAAAAAAGATAGATTGTTCAATTTTTTCGAAGGTTTGAAACCATAGGCGAGGATAGAGTTACAGCAACAGAAGGTATAGGATGTGACTTCAACGATGGCGGTTGCCGAGCACTTTATTGATTATAGTGAAAACTTCAACAAAAAGAATGACCTTCTATTTAGGACTAGTAGCTCTACCTCAAATAGTGGGGTAAAATTTTTTAGAGTAAGTAGACCTTCGAGTGGGGGAGTTGATAAGATACCACCTATTAGAGACTCACCCCAACCGAGAACAAACAAGCCATGGCACTTCAAGCCACGACCTCTAATATCTTGTTTTTTATGCAAAAAATCACATCGAGTAACGGATTGTCCTCACCGAGTAATTCTCAGTGTGATATGCGCTGCCAATGTTGAGACACCCCCACCCATCACCACAATCAAAGAAGTTGAGGAAGAGCCAACACGAATGGGTTTTATTCGTTTCCTTAGTGCCTTACAAGCGTAATTAGAAAAGATTGAGAAGGGACCTCAACGAGGTCTGTATGTAAAGGTGTTGTTGAATGAGAAAAATACCAAAGCCATGCTTGACACAGGAGCCTCAAACACCTTCATCACCTTAGGAAAGGCAAAAAGATACGGTCTTCAAGTTGAGAAAGACTTTGGATGGATGAAAGCAGTTAACTCGTCAGCTTCAAATATCATAAGAAATGCCAAAGATGTAAAGATTAAGATCAACTTTTGGGAAAGGAAGATGAACCCGACTGTAGCCACTATAGATGACTTTGATTTTGTCTTAGGTTTGGATTTTATGACGAAAGTACAAGTCATCACTTTCCCTGCTACAAGTTGTTTAATGTTTTTTGGAGAATGACCATGTGTGGTACCAACTACAATTCTACCTAAAAACGGGAAGAAGATTATATCAGTTATACAGTTTAAGAAATGGATCAAGAAAGGTGAGCCTTTCTACATGGCCATGCTCATCTAAAAAGGTGAAGATAACACGAATCCAATACTTGAAGAAGTGAAACTGGTTTTGGAAGAATTTCAAGATATGATGTAAAAACAACTACCCAAGATCTTACCACTCGACAAGCTATCAATCACAAGATAGAATAGAATTACTTCTAAAAGTCAAGCCACTTGCAAAAGGGCCATATAGGATGGCTCCCCAAGAGTTAGCGGAGCTAAGAGAATAATTAAACTAGCTTATTCAAGTCATATTTATTCGACCATCAAATGCACCTTTTGAGGCCCTAGTACTCTTTCAGAAAAAGTAGGATGGGAGTTTATGATTGTGCGTCTATTATCAAGCTTTGAACAAGTCACAGTTAAGAATCAATATCCTATCCCTCTTATAACAAATTTCTTTGACTAGCTGAGTGGTGCAAAGTACTTCTCTAAATTAGATTTAAGATCGGAATGCCATTAAGTAAGAGTGGCTGAGGGAGATGAACCAAAAATTTCCTATGTAACGTGGTATGATGCATTTGAATTTCTTGTTATGCCTTTTGGATTAACCAATGCTCCTGCTACCTTTTGCATGTTGTTGAATCAGGTGTTCCATGATTATCTGGATAAGCTCATGGTAATTTACTTAGATGATATCATAGTGTACAATTCGACCTTAGAGGAGTGTTAACGACCTTTGTGATAGGTTTTTCAAAGGCTACGCAATAATCAATTATATGTAAAAAGGGAAAAATGTGCATTCGCGTAAACTCGAGTTCAATTCCTTAGCCACATAATTGAAAAAGGGTACGTCCATGTAGACATGCAGAAGATGAAGGCTATCAAAGAATGGGCCACCCTTAAGAATATGATTGAGCTTCATTCATTCTTAGGCAAGCGAATTATTATCAGAGATTTATGGAAAGATATTCAAGAAGGATAGTAGCGCTATAGAATTGCTAAAAAATGGACAAAAGTGGAGTTAGACACTGCAGTACTAAGAAACCTTTGAAGGTTTGAAAGATACGATGACGACAAATCTTGTTTTATCACTTCTCGACATTGCAAAGCCCTTCGAGGTACAGACTGCTGCCTCAGACTTAGCCTTTGGAGGAGTGTTGTTATAAGAAAGGCACTCGCTTGTGTTCGACAGTTAAAAGTTGAATGAAACTGAGAGGAGATACACGACATAAGAGAAATAACTACTAGTAGTGATTCACTGTTTACGGGTCTTATGACACTATTTGCTAGGATCACAATTCATGGTTAAGACCGACAACATAGTCGTAAGTCACTTCCTCACACAACCAAAACTTACTACCAAGCAAGTGAGATAGTAAGAGTTCCTAATCGAGTTTGATTTCTCCTTCAAGCACAAAGCTGGAAAAACGAATTGTGTGGCAGACGCCCTCAGTAAAAAGGTTGAATTCCCAACTTTAAGGGTGATCGCACTAATGACAACTAGCAAAGTGACTACAGATATTGATAACTCTATGATATAGAGTTATTTGAGTTTAATTTTGATAATAATTTAACGTAGTTCTTATAATAATGTATAAAAATTAGTAAATTTTATTTAATTATTTTAAATTAGTTAATTTAGGTGTGTCGATTTAATCTTTGTTAATTTTATTCTTAAATTGGTGTTAATGTGATTAAGATAGGTTGTTACTAACTTATTTATACTTTTGTAGGTATTTGATAAAAGAAGAATTTTAGTGGAAGAAAAAGAGCAATTTCAATGTGTAGACTTGTACTGCACATGTTTTGGTATTTCAATCATAATTCTCTCTAAGGACCTCCAAATGAAGCAATTCTTGGACCAATGGAAAGATAAGAGAAAAAGCTACAACTTTCATTTTAAACTTTATCCAATTTGACTTAGAATGTGGTCAAAAATCTTATTGAAGTTAACAAATTGTAGCAGCCCCAAAGTAATTACGATTTCTGTTAATTAATTGGGCAAGGCTGTAACCTATATAGTTTGATGAGGAAATCTTGATTGAATTGACTTCTTTCTTTACCCAACTAGACTAACTTCAAAGCCTATAAAAATAACCTTTCAAAAGACTTTTTAAAAAGAGAGAAGGAAACACCAGATTGACAGCTAAGATTAAAGCCACAAAATCGTTGAAAAATAAATCTCATTGGAGCTGAAAAGAAATTGAAGGATTCAAAAAGATTTGGAGATCAAGAGTTTCACTCTTGGAGTTTCTTTATTCTTGATTTTTCTTGGTTTAGGTTTCAATGTTTAACTTGTTCTGATGATAATGTATGACTTGATGAGGAATTAAATTGTTTATCTAAGATTATGATTGAACTCAATATGTAGTATGATTTATTTATCTCTGTTTTGCTTATGTTTGATGGATTTAAGTTGTTTATTTTATTTTGTTCTTAATGCTTCTAGTTGCCTGATCACCTATTAGATTGAATTAGAAACCTAAGTTAAACTTTAATGAAGGAGATTTAGGTAGACCTTGAATAAAATAGCGTATGATCGAATGCACTTAGTTGATTAGGTAGTTTGATTTGCATATAGGATAGACATACACTTATAAGCCATACGTAACTGGGATTAGAGCACGAACTTAATAAATCTTTTTTTAATTTAATTTGTATAGACATATAGTAAATTAAATGGAAGAGGTATTTTTATGAGAAACTCAACAAAGACTTATAAACAATTTAAGACTCTAGGTTAGAAACTTAATCCATTAAACTAAGTTAAGAGAGAGAAACACTAATCAGATGAAGTATTGAGGGATATTATAATCTTAGGTCTGGTAGTTAAGTGAGTTTTATTTACTATTTAATTTTAGTTTCAGTTCATTAGTTTTAATTTTTTATTTTTATTTAATTATTTAGATAAAATTAGGGTGTTATAATTTTAGTAGTTAACAGTAGGAATTAAAAAATTCTCTATGGGAATGATAGTCTACTTTATTAATATATTACTTGTTAACGATACGTGCACTTGCGTGAGAAATCAACAATAGATATTTGTAATCTTATTGAGGAAAATTTGAATTGAGATCCTCAAGCAATGGCCATTAGGAAGTTGCTTGAGAGTGAAAAGTCAAAATACTTTTAGGTGGAAAATGGACTCCTACTAACAAAAGGACCACGCATATTTGTTCTGAAAGTGGGAGAGCTTAGGCAAAAATTAATGTGGGAATATCACGACACTCCTTGGGCAAGACATCCAGGTTGGTAGCGGACTATTGTACTATTGAAACAGAGTTACTATTAGCTTGATATGCGGCAAGATATGATGGATCATACGAAGACGTGCCTCATTTGCTAGCAAAACAAAGTAGACAGGTAGAGACTGACGAGAATGCTTGAACCTCTACCAGTGCCAACCAAACCAGGGGAAAGTATTTCTTTGGACTTTATTGTAGGACTTCCTAAAGTAGGAGATATGACAGTGATCTTGGTAATGGTGGACCATTTCTCCAAGTACGTGATGTCCATTCTAGTGCAGAAGTTTGGCTCCATAAAAGAAACTGCTCACACGATTTTTAAATATGTGGTAAAATATTGAGGTGTTCCTAAGAGCATTATTAGCGATAGAGATCCAAGGTTTACAAGCTTTTTCTGGAAAGAGCTTTTCAAGCAATTAGGGTCAAAACTCAACATATTTTTCAGTTATCACCCACAAACAGATGGTTAGATAGAATGCTTCAATGGGTTGTTGGAAGAATACCTACGACACTTTGTATAGGCAAACCAAAAGAATTGGCCCAACCTACTAGATGTGGCCCAATTATGTATCAACTCACAGAAGACCTCAACCACTAATAGAATCCCTTTCGAGGTTGTCACCAGACAACAACCTAAACTTTCCCATACCTCAGTGGAATCGTATAGTAGGAAGAGTCAACGGGCGTTCAACTTTGCTAAAGAGTGGAAACAAAACACTGAAATCACTAAAGCCTATTTAAAGAAAGCCTCTAGCCATATGATGAAGTGGGCAATAGAGGTCGAATGGAGCAACACTTTAAGGTGAGAAACCTAATGCTGGTGAAGTTGGTACCTAACTAGTACGAAAGTATGAAAGTTTAGTACTGATTATAGCTAAGGTGGGGAAAACTTCTTACATGATTGATCCACCCAAGTGGATGAAGGTACACCCTGTGTTTCACATCAGCAATCTGAAGTCGTTACATGCAGTTCGGTAGATGCAAGCAAAAGTTGAGCCACAATAGCAACCATTAGTACCAAGTGACCATCACAACACTAAGTGGAGGAGTTTTTGGTAGAGAAGACAATGATAATCAACCAACAACTGACACAAGAGTACCTGGTGAGATAGGAAGGTTTAAGCCAGATGAGATTACTTGAGAGAAGAAAGTCAATCTCTATGCCTTTTAGTAGACGATTAAAGAATTCCAAGCCAACCACTCAATGAGGATGTCAACAGATTGAGTAGGGTTCTCATGAGCCAACCTTATATTGAACTATGACAAGGTAGAGTTGTCTAAGAGATTGAGTCTTTTTTACTTGTGAGGGAAATGTCCCTCTTTCAAACATTGTAATGGCTCATGGTGGCATATCTAAAAAATACTTGTTAGGTCTTTAAGAGGAAAGACTATTTAGGAAATGAGTGTCCTCATCTCAAGCGCTGTAATGGTTATTGGTAGAATACGTGTAAAATCTCATAAACTCTTTATAGGGGGTGAGCAGGTGACAGATTGTTGAGCTGCCTCACTGGTAAAGGTATGTTTGTAGCGAATCATCTAAGGTTGCCCTTATAGCTCGACAATGGCGTGTTTTGGTCCCTTTGTACTTAATTTTCATATTAATAAACATTTTTCCTTTTTGTGACTCAGTGGTTGCATACATGACGTTTGATATGCCTTATGATTTTGATGTGCATTGTTTTAGTCTAATTTGTTGCTATTATTGATGTTTGATTAGACACAACTAAGTATTGGCTGGCTTGCATGAAAGCATCCACTTAAATGCCGCACGAACTATCGCATACTTAGGCGAAAAAGTGTAGTTCATGACACAATGCCTATCATGAGATTACTATTGGAGAACCAGATTTTTAAAGTGTAAATGGTAATATATTCAAAAAAAAAGAAGAAAAACAATTTCATATGCAAAGCCATTCGTTTAAGCACAATATATTTTGGTAACTCACTATTGATAGTAATCTGTTATGTTGATAATCATAAAACAAGCAACCGCTCAAGAATTTTTAATGAAATGAGATACACTTGTTTTAGTAAATCAATAAGAGACATATCAGCTTAATTAATTTGAAGACTTATAATTATACTTCATTTGTAGATCAAGAGAATGCTTCACATAATTGACATAATGCTTAAATTTTATGTTTTTTATTTTAATCGAAGAGAAGTGCTCTTAAGAAATGTGACCATATGGTAAGTACCACCTGTATTGCTCTAATAATTTAATTTTGCTAGTGCAATTAATAATTTATAAATTGTCAACCTCCATGCCTAATTAACTACTATCCCAATCCCTAGCTGAATGTAGCTTGCAAAATTCTATAAC
The DNA here is from genome assembly GCA_036013995.1 of Theobroma grandiflorum. Taxonomy (NCBI): domain Eukaryota; kingdom Viridiplantae; phylum Streptophyta; class Magnoliopsida; order Malvales; family Malvaceae; genus Theobroma; species Theobroma grandiflorum. The sequence goes on from CP142126.1 coordinate 18,138,536, forward strand.
AAGAAAAAAGAAAAAGAAAAATCTAGCTTGCAAATTAACAATCCCCCATACCTTTGCCAACTAATAAGTATGTATCCCAAGCTTTTTAATTGATTATTTAATCATAGAGAAGGAGGCAAATATCATGCGTTCTTAAGTTTCTTTTATTTGTTTTCAAATTGGATTTGATACGTAAAAGTAATTAATTTGATATTTTTGTGTGTCATGGTGTCCGTGAATAAAGAAGTCTGCTATTTCAAGAAGTTAGATTCAAATCTTTTATTTTTTAAATAAAAAAATAATTCTTTAATGTATATGTTGATCATATATAAAAATGCAAAATACATGGGTAAAAATATTAGATTTATGGAAAGTAATATCTGATTCGCAATTGACACACAAATTGGAAATAAATATTTTTGGTTAAATACTTAAATAAGCTCTTAAATTATGTCAAAAAAATCAATCTAGCTTTTATCCTTTTATTGAGTTCAAATGAGTTTTTAAATTTTTATTTTAAGTCAAATAAGTCATTCTCCCTCACCATTGATTAACTTCCGTCAATTAACGGTACATGTGACACTTTTATACTACATTATCTGTCACGTGGCAAGTTGATGTGACATGTTGATGATGTCATTATCACATAGCAGATGATGTGACATTAAATGTTGTTGATTGAGATTTATTTTTTCGCTTTAAATCCTTAACCAATTATTTTTAGATATGTGTATGGGTAAAACGATAAACATACAAATCCTTATTAACAACATTTAATGCCATGTTTTTTGTCACATGGTAGTGACATCATCAAAATGCCACATCAACTTGCCACGTGGTATAAAAGTGCCACGTGTACTATTGAGTAACGAAAATTAGTTAATTGTTAAAGAAATGGGCTTATTTGATCCGAAATAAAAATTCAGAGACTTATTTGAAGTCAATAAAAGAACAGAGGCTGAATTGATTTTTTTTTGACATAATTCAAAATTTTATTTGAGTATTTAGACAATATTTTTCTTTGGAAACATGAGAAGCAAGGGCTAGCTCATTGATAAGTGAGTATATTTTTTTATGTAGAGATAATTTGAATAGTAGGATATAAACTTGAAATCCTAAAGTCAAATGGCCTAGCAAAACCAAGTGTTTGTTTTGTATTGTTTTTTTTTTCAATTTATCTATCTTTTAAAAGTAAAAGTCAGGTCAAATAGGATTTTTAAAAAGCTCTCAAAAAAATAATTTTTTAAACAAAATTAAAAAAAAATTTAAAGAAAAGCTCTAAAGAGGAACTTTCTGTTCTCTTATTTTAAAAACATATCAATTTTTCAGAAAATACCCTTCTCTCAATCAATCTCCCTCTCCTCTCCTTCCTTCTACAATTCACCATTTTCCAACGCAAATCACGATCTACCTCTTCTCTACCTCTCTCTACAAAGATTATTAAAATAAATAAAAGACCCAGCAACATAATAGCAAAATCTAAGATTTTTTCTGTTCTTACAAAAATTAAGAGAGAAGAAGACTCGCAATTCAAAGCTACATTCAAATACTATTTAAAGATTTTCTCTTTTCTTTATCAAAAAGGATTTTAATGTCAAATACATCGTTTTCTTTGTTCTCTTCTTTTTCTAAAAAATTGAAATATCATGATTCGATTTCTTGTTAGATCAATAAAAATCTAATACTATTAATACTATTTTAAGAGTTGTTTCATTTCTTTATGAATTTTTTTTATTAGGTGATTGAAGATGACATAAATACCTTTTATGATAATTTTAACCAAAATTAAGACTTATATAATTTATTTTGTTAAACAACTTATCAAACAATTTTAATTTAATTTTAAAAACTATTATTTTTAATAAAAACTTCATAATGGCTTTTAAACTTAAAAAACAAATAAACCAAACAGGCTTTTAATATATATTTAACATTAACCTTTTGTAGTCAGCAGAAGTGGTTTCTATCCCAACGTCGAAGAAAGAGAAGAGAACTAGTTGAGTTAGCAAGCCATAAGCAAAGTGATTGACACTGTTCAAATCGATGGTTTGGTCTGCTTATGCAGCATGCACTGGCGAAAATGAGGCAAAAAGATTGTACACATTCTTCAAAATAACCCATTACAATATTTGGGAAAGAGAGGAAGAGCAATCAAGTTACAGCTATTTCCTTTTTCTTTTAGATTAAACATTCTTTAAGCGACTCAATGTAAATTTTCTCCCCTTCCAATAATGTGCACAATGCCCAATAATTTAGAAGATTACATTAGCTATTGCTGCTTAGATGATTTTGCAGCCAAATTGCCGTACCTTCCGCCTCAATTCTATGCCTAGGGGTGTCCCACAGCCTCAATGAACATTGGCTACCTACCTCCTTGCTATACAAGACAAAGACAAAATATAAGCTAACTAGTCGAGAGAGAAATAAACTAAGGTACAAACAATGATTCATTTGGATTGTTTATCTAATTAATTGTCTTTTCAAATAATAATAATAATAATATAAAGTAGAATTTGAATTTTCAATTTGAAATTCTTGAACAAATCTTGATTCACTTTAAAATAAGTTTGATTTTAAAAATTTTCAAAAATTTCTTCACTTAATTACAACTTGACTCACTTCAAAATAAGCTCAATTTGAATTGTTTTGAAAATTGGATTTGGGTTCGTTTTGTAGGAAAGGTTGTAGGTGGTCTTGGAGCTGTTACAAATGATGGACTAGGTAGACAGTTGGCACTATTTTTTGAGATTTTTCATTGCTTGTGAATAGGGGTGAGCAAATGAGTGGATTAAGTAGTTTAGTTTATTATACCTAAAAACTAAATAGATTAAATATTTTTAGAAAATCGATCAAAATCGATCAAACATAAAAGAAAATCAAATCGATTAAATATAGAATTGGTTCCATCAATTCAATTTTGGACTAATAGACCAAAATTTTATCACTTTTCATTTTGCAAATTACAATATTAAAATTAATAAACTTCATCCATTATTATAAAATATACAAACAATCTAAACATAAAAAAACATACAAATAGTAACTAATTATAAACAATATGTTATAAAAACTAAGATTGTAACTAATAAAGTTATTAAGTGTAATCATATAAATAAAGTCTATTATAAATTATAGTAATGTTTATATATAAATTAAATATATGTATATATAATATATTATTTTATTTTATATCTATATATATATATATGAAATCAATCATACAAATTGTATGTTATAATTTTTATGTCACGACCCGGAATCTCCCATCGAGCCCGTGACAACTGCCGCGATGTCTTAATAAGCACTCAATCCCTAAGTACTCTATCGAGACCTCGCAAGGCATCTCGTATCAGTTTCTCCATCTTCCCCCGTGGTTATTAGTTTCCAAGAAACATTTTTCACAGAATAAAAAAAAATTCTGATTTCGAATTAAAATAATCAGAACACACAATTTACCAACCGGGAGTATTTCCGTCTTTCTTTATCCAAAAATTTCACGATTTATAAAATCGTTGCATACGAGTAGAATAAACAACATATTAAATGAAATATTTTTACAAAGATTAAAAATTATTCTTCAGCAATTGAAAGTAAAATAAATTCTTACTCATTGTATTACAAATAAACGAAATATATAAATCTTTTACAATGACACGTGGCCCTACTAATTACAACTATGTACCTTTGTGTGCTAAGGACGCGGCTTCAATCAAGCCTCTATATACACTCCGAGTGCTTATTCGTAGTCTCGAGCCTGAAAGGGGGAAAAGAGGGTGGTGAGTTTTAACACCTAGTGAGTTGGATAATTACCATCTACGACATCTAAAGTCGAGTAGATGAAGACAATATATAAAAATGCCATATCACCATATAATTCTTAACAACAAGTTTAGTAAAATCATTCCAAATAATTTCATTAATTCGAACACAAGGTTTATGATTTAATTTGTAAAATCAAGCTTTGACCAAATTTTGTACTCGTGAACACTTGATCAGAGTGTCACATTGAGTCCGCCAAGGCTGTTACAATTTATATCATAATTGAAAAATACAGTCGTTCCTTGGTGTTGGCCTAATTCACTTTCACGTGGGGTTAGACATGGAGTGAATTCTCTGGGTATCTCAGGAGTTATCCTACGCGCCTCTCTAACCGAGATTATAATTCTTGAGTTTACCGTGCTCTTCCTAAAGGTAGTCCACGGAAACCCGCCACTGCAGTGACTAATTAAACCCACCATATCACTAAAATTTCACGGCATAACAAAGCAATTTTTATACTAGCTAGCCTACACGGTAAACAACAATTCATGCCAATTTTAAACACAATAAACCAGCCAAGCATGCTCACCAAAATTATAAACCATAATTTCAATTTTAATATATGAACACAAATTTAACCCGCTCTCCACATACTCAGTGTTATTAAATCGATTTTTCGATTTAAAAATCATTTATGAAATTCAATTTATTTTAATAACACATAACTAGATAAAATTACTTCAGATATTGAAAACGGTAAATTATCCACTCATTTTATATTTTAAAGTGCACGATACTCCTGTTTTAATTTTCACTACACCTTATATTTTTTTTTCCCGTGTCCGGGAGCCCACCACCTATACACAATTCACGACACAAAATTTCATTATTTGTGTCCAACCAATATAATTTATTTCAGCCTCTACATACCTAGAAATTGGATAAAAATGGTTCGGCCATTTGTTAAATCACGGTGTCCGACCGACTTGCCTACACGCGTCTAAATTGCTAAAATCCTTAATTAAATTTTGATTTGACCCATTTCACTTTCTAATAGTTCAATTCTATCCATAATGTTCAATTACAGTGAATATGGGTCAATGTATCAGTCATAGATTGAAAATTACGATTTTACCCATAATGGGTAATAATTTCGATTTTTGCTCTGAAAATTCCCATTAATTTCCTATATCCATAATTCATCATAATTCATCAAAATCCCTCAAATAAACATCATTTCAACAACCAATTTCTCCCTCTAAAGTTCGGCATAAATGGGTTTCAAGAGGAAAAATTATTTTTTCTTACAATTTTGTTCATAACCATGCTTAACTACCACTAAACCTTAACATAGTTCAAATTCAAGCAATTCCAACATCAAATCATCATCCATACCCATTTGGCCTCAAGGTTTTCAGCATGATAATTCATCATTCAATCATGAAAAATAAGAACTAAAGCATGGGTAAGCTAGGATTAGGGTAAAACTAAAGAAATCTTACCTTGGTTTGGCTTGAATCTTGAAAAACAACTTGAAATCCCTTGATATTTGGCTAGTTTTCTTTTTTTTTCCCTTTGTTTCCTTTCCTTTCCTTTGAATCTGGTTTGTGCTGATTTTGGAGAGAAAAAGTGAGGGTTTTAAACTGATTTTATTAGTTTAATATTAAATTAAAATGACTTGCCACATGGCATAATGCTATTGGCTAATTTTTTTAACTTTTTTACTTTTTCTTCTTGATTTTCCACCACAACTATTTCAATATTTATGCATTCAGCTTTCCTTAAGCTTCTGGACCATTCCAAAAATTTTGGTGGTGTAATTTTATAAAATTACACTTTTACCCCTAAAAAAGTACAAAATTACATTTTTACCGTAAAAATTGAAAAATTAACACAAGGCATATTTTTCACTCCTCAAACTCATACCACACTCCAATTTATCAAATTTGATCTAAATTCTCTTGAAAAATTAAATTTGGTCCCCCGATGGTAAAATTACCATTTTGCCCCTATACTCCAAAATGTACCGGAATTGCATTTCCTTTCTACTTTTCAACCTCAAATTATGTTTTAACTAGTCTAAATAAACAATCTAAATCAAATGGGGTCAAAATCTTCTTTAAAAATTCTCGATTTGACCTTTAGTGGTAAAATTACTATTTTACCCTTGTGTCTTAATAATACCAAGAATTACACTTTTTCACCGATAAACTTTATTTTATACTCCAATAATCATATTATATTTTATATAATTATTTTTGGTCATTAAAAATCTCCATTTTGTCTTGAAATTGAAAAATGATCGTTTTGTCCCTAATCGGTCAATTTCTCCGATTAACTCCAAACTGAACCTCGAACTCCAAATCACTGTTTTAAGTAATCCCTGGACTGTGAAATTGAGGATTTCACTCTTAAAATCCTTGTTTGAACTTGTTCGAGGATTAATCGACTCAATGGTATTCCTAAGGACAATATAGTCATTTAACTTGTTTCTTGGGGCAATTCAATATTCAAACATGCTGTCCAATGCATGTGAATGACCTGTCAACGATAATTTAGGGTCAGGTGTTACATTTTATATCAAAGTTTGTATAAATAATAACTAACTATAAACAATAAGTTACAAAAACTAATGTGATAACTAACAAAGCTATTAAGTGTAATCATATAAATAAAGTTTATTATAAATTATAGTAATGCATATGTATAAATTAAATATATGTATATATATAATATATTTATACAAATTATATTTATTTATAACATAAATATTTTATGCTATGAAACATTACTAAGGTGAAATAATTATAACATATTAATAAGTAGGATATTTACTATCATATATTATAATGTTAACATATAAATTATATCATTTAAAATATATAACTTGTAATTTCATACTAGTATAGTTTATAAATAAATAAATATATATAGCTAATATTAAATTGCTATAATTATTATTTACATATGTACATATAATAAATTAATATATTGTAAATATATTATTAATAAAGTTTACTATCAATTCTTCTTAAAATATAAAAAATATTATATATATTAATATATATAATTAGTTTTGTTTTTTGGGTGGATTGGTCCAAAAATTTTAAAGCCGAAAATTGACTAAAAAACCAATTAGACTAGACATTTTGGACCATTAACTCAATAGACCAATTAGACCAAACCATTTTATTCAAATTGCATTTGGTTTGGGTAGATAATTAGTCTGATTTGGTTTTTCTCATCTTTACTTGTGAATGCTAAATTAATGAGTTGTTCCTATCGATGTGCATGCAACAAGATTGGTTTTTACTGCAAAATGATGTTGCCTTTCCTCATCTTGCATATGCTGCCCTAGGCCATTAGGCCTTGAAAGGTGCTTTCTTCATTAATCTTTTTATTCTTTATAGTATTTTGACTAAAATTTAAAGAATTAATATTTGATATACTGACAATGTGTAGAAGTTATACATTGTCAACTCACCAAATGCTGTCATTTCATTAATAAGATAAAACTAAAATTCTTCAAAAGCTTAAACTTAAATATTAAAAAAATTTAATAATTATTTAGATAAAAATTAAAATAGTTTCTGTTTTTCGCCAAATGTGATTATTAGGAATGTCAACGGGTAAGGTACCTATTAATTTCGAGGTACTCGAACCCTAACCTATTAAAATTAAATACCCTAACTCTATTAACTACCCGAATAATTTAAAAATTACTACCTTAACCCTAACCCTAATATGTTCCCACTATCCTATAATTATCCTAACCTATTTAAATATCTGATTAAATAAAAAAATTATTAAAATCTTCTTCATGGGTACCCAATTACCTAATTAACTTTTCTAATCCAATAACTTTCCTTTAGATTTATATGTTATAAGTTTATATAAACAAAGGTATATATACTGTAATTAATAAATTTATGAGTTATAATTTTTAAAATGTTAATACAAAATAAAAAGTAAATATATTTATATTTACAGTACATATACACACACACACACACACACGCATGCATACAAAATATTTTAATATGTAAAATAGTAATTATATTCCTTATAAATTAACACAATATATAAACTATGTATATTAAAAGACATTACAAGTTAATTAATAATAATAGTTTCATGAATTAATTTAATTAATTATAAGGATTTATTCTAAATTTCATGTAATTAAAAAAAACATTTAGGTTCCAAAACTATTCTAATCTCAAAAGCTTTCTTTAAGTATATATATTATAAGATTATATAAATAAGGATATATATATATATATATATTATAATTAATAATTTTATAAGTCATAATTTTTGTAATGTTAACACAAAATAGAAAGTAAATATATTTATATTAAAAGTATATATAATAGTAATTATATTCCTTTATAATATGATATAATATTCAAATTATTTAAACATAATTAACAATCTAATAATTTTTTAATTTAAATATATTAATGTTATCATATTAATAATTAGAGTAACCATACTTTTTATATATTTATTAGTTTTTAACCAAAACAAATTACTTGTAAAGTTGGTAAAAATTGTAAATTTTTAATTTAATTATTAAAAAAATAAAATATTTATAAATAGTAATCAAGTTTGAGTAACGGGTACCCAAGGGGTGGTACCCGAACCTTACCCTATTAAAACTCAGGTAATGAAATCATTACCCTAACCCTACCCGAACCTATTTATGGAGTACCTTAATCCGGTGTAACCGGGTCAGGTTCCTATGGGTACCTTGTAATAAGGTACCCGTTGACATCCCTAGTGATTATCACATTCCTTCTTGTTCTTCAACCCTTGAATCTAAAGAGAAAGTACTACTGAACCTTAAAAAAGAAAAAAAGTGAGGATTCCTACGTTTCTTTCTAGTTCTTTAATAGGCATGTTGAATCCCTAAGGGAGAGAGTGTTGCCGATGTAATATTCAACAATACATGATTAGGATCCCTGAGAGGAAGTGAAGATGTAATGGAAAAGGAATTGATGAATACAAGAGATGTTTTTGATTAGATGGTTGGGGATATTGAATTGCTAGGACAAGAAATTACAAAAGAGATTGAATCATACAAGGTGATCAGGCATGTCTCTTGTCTGAAAGGACTAATCACTAGAAAGTTGCATCTCATACAATAAATTCTTCAAAAAAAGAAAAGGTTGCTACAAATGAGGTAGGTGAAGAAATTCACAATGAAGCCAGAGATGACGATATGGTTGAAGGCAATCTTTTAAGATTTGGAAATGCCATAAACATGGAAAGTTACTTTTGGGAGTCCTAATTTTGAAGAAGTCAACCCACTAAAGGGGCTTAACCAATGGATTGGAACTAAACTATTTTTCAAGGTTATTTTTGGGCTTTTAACATGTGATGTTTGGGGTTTTAACATGTGCTATTATTGTTGCAACATTTACCCATAAGAACAACAAGGCAGCAAGACATATAATCAATTAAACTAAAAGGCAACAACTAAAGTTAAATCATAAGAAATATAAACCCTAATAAAATTTTTTTAATAAAATTTATTGATTTAAAAAAAATAAATTTTTATCACATTGCAATCACAAAAGAGAAAAAAAATTACTTTGAAATTTTTAGCTTTTGTAGTTGCACAATTTTGCCAAACTTATGCTTTAATGGAAGAAAAAAAAAGAATTGTTAGTGCATATTAGTTGAAAAAATTATTGAACAATTTATTGCTCATTTCATATACAAAATGGTCCAATATAATTGTTTATTAAACATTCCCCAATTCTATTTGGGGGCATGTCATTTTACATGTAGCAACACTTATACAAATTATGCTAACGAGTTATCATAAATTCTCTATTATATAATTGATTTATGATTAGGAATCAAATATTTCTTTTATAAGAATTTTGGGATGTATGGTATATGTCTCAATTGCTCCACCACAACACACAAAGATGTGTCATTAAAGGAAATTAAGTGTGAGACCCTGTCTAATTTGTTAAAAGCCGGTATTGTACCTATTGGTACAATTAAGTTAAATCGAGCTTCAAACTAGTTCAAATAGAAATTCTAAGGGGAATTTCAAAATTTTGAAACCCACAGAATAGCTCAGAATAGTGATTCAGAGTTCAAGGTCCAGTTTGGAGTCAATCGGGAAAATTGACCAGTTAGGGACAAAACGGTCATTTTCTCATTTGTTGATTTATGGAGATTTTTAACCAAGATTTGATCATATTGGACCAAAAATAATTATATGACATACAGTTATGATTATGGGATTATAGAATGGAGTTTAGCAGTGTAGAATGGTGATTCCTAGTGTTTTTGGAACACAATGGTAAAATGGTAATTTTACCACCGGAGTACTAAGCGTGAATTTTTTTGAAAGGATTTTGCCCCATTTGGTTAATATGGATTAATATTAGTGTTATTTGAGGTTGGACAGTGGAAATAATGAAATTCCAGTACATTTCGGAGTATAGGGGCAAAATCGTAATTTTACCATCCTGGGGGAAAAATCGTAATTTTCCCCTACCAGAATAAATTTTTCCAGCCATGATCATTTTTGGATCAGATTTGGACTTGATTAATCAAGTGGTGGAAAAAGAATGAGAAGAAAAGTCAAAAAAGTAAAGAAAATGGGCCAATGGCATAAAGCCATGTGGCAACTTGTTTATTTTATTATAAAGGCCATAAAAATCAGCCTTAGCCCTCATTTTCTCTCTCTAATTTCGGCTCACATCAGAATTGAGGGCAAAGAAAGAAGAACGAAGGAGAAAAACATAAAACCTAGGTGGAAATTCAAGGAAAAGTGTGATTTTCAAGGGAAATCACTTGAAAAAGGTAATAAATCTTCACTTTGGCTTATGATCTACAATATCTATGCTTTTGTTCTTGGATTCTATGGATAAATATTGAGATATCATGATGGAATGAATTCTGAAAAATGGGTATGGATGAGGAAAGATTGTTGGATTGGATTGATTTTAGACTATGTTAGTGTTTAAAGGTAGTTAAGTATGATTATGACCAAAAGTGTAAGAAAGAAATTGATTGTCATGGTTATTCTTCATTAGGCCGAACCTAGTGTGTAGAGAATGCATGAGGAATTGTTTCATTTCAAATGAAATGGTTCCATTTGAAATGAAATAAATTAGAAAATGACAATTTAAAGAGAAAAATGTAGTGGAAAAATTTTCAGTGCTAATGCACTGTATTGGCTGAATTTTTCCATGAAGAAATGGAAACGGTTGAATGCTGAAATTGGCATTAACCAAATGGCATGTGATGAATTAAAGTATTAGAAAAAGAATGGACCAATTCGGAATCAAATTGGACATAATAGCCGATTAATCGGGTAATAGGTCGAAATTAGGCAATACCGCGTTAAAGCGATAATCGGACGCATTTTTGCCTTTGCGTATCATACGTTAGCAATTTAAATTAGTTTATATTAGTTTGGGGGCAATATAGTAAATTTTTTAATTTTATTCTGTGTTAAGGTGGTGAGAAGTCCAAGAAAGGCAAGGGAATCGTGATTGAGGATTTTTAATCCGAGAGCATCCGGAATCCAGATTTGTGAGACGGTGAGTGAATTTGCATTTCAAATTATTTGGGGAATGCACATTGTATTGAAATAGATGATCAAATGATTTATTCAAAGTTTTTAAAAATACGTGCCGGGAACAAGCCCTTGATAAAAATGATTTTATGTGATGAAATTATGTGTTATGGATGAAGGCATGAAATATTAGTTTATTGCGGCGAAATTTAATTGTGCTAAGTATGTACATTGTTATGATGTTTATACGTATTGTTAAGAAGTGTTGTGAAATTATTACCACCGTGCACGTGTGAAGAGGAAAATGCACATGCCTGAAATCATGTGCAAAGTGGGGACGACGATACGTAACGCCTACTATTTCCTAGAAATTCAGAATTGAGTAAAGTGGGGACGACGATACGTAACGCCCACTATTTACTAGAAATTCTGAAAATTGAGCAAAGTGGGGACGGCGATACGTAACGCCCACGATTCCTGAAAATTTATCACGCGTGAACATTGGTGAAGTGTGATTTGTTGTCCAGGGGCTTGCAGGGACGGCGATACGTAACGCCTGCGAGTGCTCAGATAAATGTGTTTGTGTATATATGTGATTGCTCATGTCTTCGAGTATATATGTGTGAGATTGTATGGCATATGAATTACCGTAAATTGAGAAAAAGGGGTTTAAATATTAGATAGAAAAAAAAACTGTCTCGTTTTTAACCAGTGCATCATGGTTATCAAATGTCCTGGCTAATATTGCTTGTTCCCTTCTAATATTCACTCACTGAGTTTTGTACTCACCGTTTTCAAAAATTCATGTTTTCAGATCGAGAGATTGTAGATTCCTAGATCGCGGGATCACTGTAGTTCATCTCCTGGTAGGTGTCCGGCATTCAATAGCTGCCCGTTTTTATTGTAAATGTCTCCGCTGGAAGTCGTGGGTGTTTATTGTATTGTGAATACAATCTAATTATGTGTATATGTGTAAGCAATGTGAGTTGCTAAATACATGACTGATATAGTGCATGTATATTAATGTTGATAATGCCATTGTGAATTGGCTGTGTTCACACCCGGGAAAAGGTGTGTGTGTGTGTCTGTATAATTGGATGTGCCATGGTTAATTGGCATTGTATGCACACTGGGTGCATTACGTGTGGATGCCTCACACGAGCATGTATGGAATAAAGTAAGTGAAAATAGGCTTGCTTGGGCTTAGTGAGCTATGCTCATTGGGTCCTTGCGCTGGTCATGGCCCGGGAAATGGGGTCGTGACATTAAGAATATATGTTAGACAAAAAATCTCCATCTATAATTAAATATCTAGGACTATTAATAGGAGGTTTATTCACAACAAAGTTTGTCAATTATCATTTTGATAAAACAGATTTTTCAACATTAGGGGAGAAAATAAGTAGTTGGGAAAAAAATTTCTTGAAATGCGTTATCATTATTTAGTTTTGATCTTCACACAAATAAATGTAAACTTAAAGTTTAAAAGATAATTCATTTGTAAAGTATAGCAAATCATATGTTAGACGTATTAAATGACCTAAAGAGAATAACTAAATCTCATATACTAACTCTAAATACTCTTATTAGAATTGATTTATCTATAAGACAAAGCACTCTAGAAGTGTGGAAAATTAATCTGTTTCAAAGATAAAATCCTCGAAGAAGAAAATGAACAAATATAAAAGATGGTTAGAAAAAGAAAACAGAAACTCTAAAAGAGACATTTGACATAATTGATAAATTTTAAGAAGAAATTCAAGTACCTAAAATCATTAAAACTGAAAAAATCTTAATAAATTATGTTATGATGGTAAAAGATGGAACCAAAATGAAATAAAATGTTGACAATATTTTTACAAATAACGTAGCTCTCAATATTATGAAAAAAATTGAAGATCTTAAACCTACATTTATTGAAAAATGTAGACATAAAAATGATTGGCCAATGTGAAAAGACGTAATAAAGGAGAAACTGAATTCACTTGTAAAATGTGAAAATTTTATACTCATAGTCCATACAAAAAATGATATAAAACTAGTGGAATTTAATTGGGTATTTGTGTAAAAATGAAATGAAAAAAAATGAGATTCTGAAGCATAACTTCTCACACAAGGTTTTACCTAAAGACCTAGTATTGATCATGAAGAGACATATTCTCTAGTGGTGAATGTAATTATATTTTTATATTTAATTAGTTTGACAATACATGAGAAAATTGAAATGCATCTAATGAATGGAGCTATAGCCTATTTATATGGCTCATTTGATATTGATATTTATATGAAAACCTTGAAGAATTTAAGTTGCCTAAAGCATACAATTCTCGAAAAATTTATTTGATTAAATTAAATAAATCTTTATATGGATTAAAACAATCTGGATGCGTGTGGTATAATTGTCTTAGTAAATATTGGTTGAAAGAAGGCTATAACTATTATCCTACATGCACATGTGTGTTTATCAAAAAATTTGGATTTGAATTTGTTATAATTACTATTTATGTAGATGACTTGAATATTATGGGAACTTTTAAATAGTTATTAAAAACCGTAGGTTGCTTAAAAAAATTGAGAGAAAGACTTTAGAAAATAAAGTTTTATTTGGGTCTTCAAATTGAGCACTTGACAAATAGAATTGTTTTCCATCAATCAAATTATATAGCAAAAGTATTAAAACAATTCTATATAAAAGCACATTCATTAAATTCACCAATAGTTGTAAGGTCATTAGATGAAAAAAAAGACCCTTTCTGACCTCGTAAGGATGATAAAGAATTTCTTAATCTTGAAGTGTCACATCTTAATGCAATCAGAGCACTAATGTATGTTGCTAGCAATACAAGACCTAATATATCATTTGCTGTAAATTTATTAGCAAAATATAATTCTTCTCCAACTCGAAAACATTGGAATGAATTAAACATATATTTTGATATCTTCGAGAAACAATAGATATTGGCTTATATTATTCAAATATATTTAAAATCAAACTTAATTGGTTATGCAAATGCAGGATATTTATTTAATCTGTACAAAGCTTGATCCCAAACAAGTTACTTACTCACATATGAAGGTATAACTATTTCATGACGTTCTATAAAACAAATTATAATTGCTACTTCTTCTAATCGTGTAAAAATTTTAGCAATTCATGAGGTAAGTCACAAAAGTGTTTGGTTAAAATCTATAATTCAACATATTCAAGAAACGTTCTGGTCAACCAAAAGGAAAATTCCAATAGTGTTATATGAGGATAATACTGCTTGCATAGCTAAATTAAAAGAATGGTGTATTATAAGCAATAAAACAAAACATATTTCATCAAAGTTCTTCTTCACTCATGATCTTCAAGAAAAATGTTATATTAGTGTTCAACAAAATCTTTCAAGTGATAATCTAGTAGATTTATTCACTAAAGTCATTATTATTGCAACATTTAAAAAGTTGTTATAAAATATTGGAATGTGTCCTTTTAAAGATCTTAAATAATGTAGTCATTAGAGAATGTAAATACGCATAGTATTTTTTTCCTTCATCAAGGTTTTTCCTACTGAGTTTTTCTTACTAAGGTTTTTCATGAAGTAGTATTTCAAAAATCTATTCTTGAAAAGAATTATGTACATTTTGTCTTTCACTCAGTTTTTTTTTTTTGAAGAGGTCTTTTTCTAATAAGGTTTTAACAAGACATATTCTTAATAAAATAGACATCCAAAGAAAAGTGTAATAAATATATGTGTGAATGTCCATTATGTCACTACCCCATAGTTCAAATTAGGCCTAACAGTCGAGATAAACTAAGTAGCCCAACAGGCCAGATATAGGAATGTAATTTGATTTGAACTCTTATATTTGATTATGTATATCTAGATTTAGATGTAGATTACATTGGATTAAAATTTAAATTTAATCCATCCAAATCAAATCACTTAACATTATTTTCTATCTTAGAAATTCTATTTAGATATGGGTTATTAACCTATAAATAGGTCTCTTTTTTCATTTGTAAATACATACTCTTACACAAAATCTTCTTACTTTATTAATACTTTTTTTTCATAGATGTTTTTTAGGTTATATTTCATAACAATTTATGTATTTTTAAACAAAATTATTAATATTTAGTTTTAACTCATCTATTTTATAAAAAACTTGTTAATATTTGTTATTAAACTCCTCTAAATTTACATTTGGTGAGCTTTTAGTACATTAAATATAAATCTAAATTTAAATCATTTGCATTATTTCAAATCAATTACAATCACTGAATTAGGGCTTCTCAGAATAGTTTTGACGGGGTTGAGGGAATTAGCCGATATAGTAGTACCATTTTTATTACTTCTTTCAAATAACTTTGTGTGCGAATCATTTTTGGTTCAAAAGTTTCATATGGGTGTTAATACATAGGTATACTACAACTTGCTTCATTAGAGGGTAACAAACAGTTGGTTATTTAAATATTTCCTTTAATAATACCTAAGAAAGATCTCCAAACCATGACCTCTCTTGTTGAAAAGTCTACTATTGTATATAGTGTTACAATATCTTTAGATCTTTCTCCTGCTAGAAAATCCATCTCTAATTTAGACTTTCTATATGAAGAAGATTACATACCTGAAGAAGAAAAAACCCAAGCATCACAATTACCTCTAGCTAATCCCTACTCTGTTTATGCAAAACCTTTTTTTTCACCGATTGAATCCATAAAAGCTCTTATAAAGTATTCCCCAAAAACACTTAAGGAGTATATTCAGTCTACTAGGTTTGACAAACATTTCATTCAAGGAGATCAAGCGGAACAGTTCGTCACACTCCAGATACCTCCTGAATTCTCCCAACAATGGATCTAGCATGGATATTCCGATATCCACTCTGAAACAGTAAGATTGGCCTTGAATTATCATGGATGGGAAGGACAACCAGTTGTTGCGTGAATGACTCTACTTGATATTTGTCAAACCCTGCTCTATAAAATAATTATGATGTCATTTACATGTTCAATAGAATGTTTGCATATTTGGGAAATTCGAGAAATTGTTAAAAGACGATATTGTCCCTAATGATACCATTAAGTTGATTAAGCCTCGAATGAGTTCAAATAAGGATTTTAAGAGTGAAATTGAAAATTTCATAGTCCAGGGATTACTCAAAACAGTGATTCAGAGTTCGAGGTCCGATTTGGAGTCAATCGGGAAAATTGACTGATTAGGGACAAAACGATCATTTTTCAATTTAAAAACAAAATGGAGATTTTTATAAAAGATTTTGATTACATTTGACCAAGAATAATTATATGAAATATAATATGATTATTGGAACATAATATGAAGTTTAGCAGTTAAAAATGGTAATCTCGGTATTTTTGGGACATAAGGGCAAAATGGTAATTTTACCATTAAAGGACAAAACAGGAATTTTCAGAAAAGATTTTGACCCCATTTGATTAAGATTGATTATTTAGACTAGTTGGAACATAATTTGAGGTTGAGAAGTGAAAGTTTGTGATCCGGGTGAATTTTTGGAGTATAGGGGTAAAATCGTAATTTTACCACCCGAGAATGAAATTTGAATTTTCGAGAGAATTTGGATCAAATTTGACAAATTGGAGAATGGTATGAGTATGAGGAGTGAAAAATATGCATTTTAGAAAATTTTCAATTTTTTGGGCAAAAATGTAATTTTTTACTTTTTCGAAGGTAAAAGTGTAATTTTGTAAAATTACTCTACCAAGATTTTTTTGATGATTCTAGAAACTACTTATGATGAATGGATAAGTGAAGGAAGATAAAAGTGGATAAAAAGTCAAAGAAAAAAATTGAATAATAAAATAAATTAATAAAAATATTAAAAAAAAGTGATAATAAAATAATATAATTTTATTTAAGTTATAAAAAGGCCAAATTTTCAGCCTTCTTCCCTTAACATTCAGCCAAACCAGCAAGGAAGAGAGAGAAACCAAAAATAAAACCCTAGGTGGAAGAAAATCAAAGAAAATGTGTGATTTTTCAAGGATTCAAGTGTTTAAAGGTATGCTTTTTCAAGTTTAGCTTATGATCTATCATTTCCATGCATTTTTCCTTAGTTTCCATGGTTAGATTTTATGTTTTTATGGTGGATTCAAACCTGGTCATATGGGTTTAGAGAGAGAAAGTTGATGGAATTATTTGATTTTTAACTATGTTAGTGTTTTTTAGTTAGTTAGTCATGTGTATGAAGAAAATTAAGTGAGAAAATCACCTATTCCATGAGAATTCATTTAGGCCGAATTTCATAGTGGATATGTGGAAAATGAAATGATTTCATTTCAAGTGAAATTGTTAAGAATTGATGAATTATGAAGTTAAAAAAATTAAATAAGAATTTTTTTGTGTAAAAATCAAAATTTTACCCATTAGGGGTAAAAACGTAATTTATGACCTAGACTGATAATTTGCACCATACTTATGGACATAAAGTCAATTTGGGTATAATTGAGGTATAGAAATTGAAAGAAATTTATTTGGAGTTAAATTGGAGATTTTAGCAATTTAGACTACGTGTAAGCGAGTCGGTTAGACACCATGATTAAACGACTATCCGAACCATTTTTACCCCATTCCTATGCATTATGTAGAGCCTAAAATAATTTATGATAAATTGACACAATTTATTGAATTTTGTGTCATGGATTATGGATAGGAGGTGAGCCAATTGATTCAGGTTAGAGACTGCATCTGAGGACGGAGGATAAAAGTATTTCTACTCCTAATACAGTGAGTGGACAATTTATCGTCTTATTTATTTGGAGTAGATTTTATTAAATTTAATGATTTTACAAAAAATTATTATATTAGGTGAATTATTGATTTTACGAGAAAAATGTGAAATTTATAAAATAAATTGGATTTACTAAATAAATTGAATTTTTATAACTTGATTTGAAAAATGGAACAATTGGTTTTGAAATTAGAGTAATTGGAGATGGTTTAATTGTGTTATAAATTGTGTTTTAAATTATATGGCTTATAGCATTACATTAGCATGAATAGCTAGACTAGTTTATGCAAAAATTATATATTCTGCATTTTCAACCTTAAGAGGTTAGACTGTGATAAATTGTCATATCGTGCTAGTTAAGATTTTATAAATAAGGTGGTAGATAAAATAATCCCTGCAGTGACATTGGTTTTGTGGGCTAGCTTAAAAGAGGGGGCACAGAATCAGACTTATCTTACCTCGATCGGAGAACCGTGTGTGGGGCACCTCCGGAGGTAAAGTTTGAGTGTACTTCACGTGGACCATCGTGTGAGAGTGAGATTCAACCAACGCAAAGGCATGGCTAGATAAGATTGTCAGATATAAAAGTATATTCATGTGTATATGACACGGAATAATCTTAGTGGTCTCGATCAGATGCCTCTGCACGGGTATCCCCGAGAAAGATTTTTGGCAGAAGTCAAGTTAAGATTTTGAGAAATTCATAAGCCATATAATTTATTCTAGCATAATCCATAGTAATTATTCGAGTAAAATAATGCTATTTTACTCAGTCAAAATGAGTTAAGATGAGGTGACTTGGGATAAAAGAATAAATTTAATTTTTGTCTCATTTTACTCGACTTTAGATAGTTTAGCTGGTAGCTGTTTACTCACTGGGATTTTATAATCTCACCTTTCTTTCTATTCACATTTTAGGCTCATGATAGATTATGGATAGTCGATCACAACAAGAAATAAATTTCGAGTTACATCCTTAGAAAGTAAAAGTATATGGACTTATACCTTCCTGGTCAGTTGTGGGCCCACGTGTCATTGTAAAAGTAATTTTATATTTTGGTTATTTGTATTTTAGTATGTATAAATATATTTAACTTTTATGCTATAAAAATTATTTACAGATGTTTCTATAAATATTGTTTTATAAGAAAATTGAGTATTTTATTGAGTATTTTATTATATCCAAATATTCAAAATTTCGCTTCAAACCAATGTTTTAGACATTTAGATTTATTTTCAATTGTAAATTATGTTTATTTTACTTGTATGTTACATTTTTAATCGGATTTAAAAAAAAAATTTCACTAAATGTTGCTCACAATGGAGATGAAAAATTGATACGAAAGCCTTGCGAGGTCATGAAAGGCATTCAGGAATTGAATGCTTGTCGGGACATCGCGGCGGTTATCACAAGCTCGATGAGAGTTTCGAGTCGTGGCAATTCAATTGGCACCAAAGCATGGTTTTGGTTTTAAAAGATCATAGTTTTGATTTTAAAGATGTTTTAAGAAATTTACACTGACACTGCGTGGCCCGAGTTAGGTTAGGTCAAGTTAGTCTAGATTGAATAAGATGCATTTGCATATAGAGTTTGAGGTTGCTTAAACCTGCTTTATTATCTTTTATAGATTAATATGCCTCCTAGACGTGAACGCCCACCTCTAACTAGATCAAGTGATCGAGGAAGGGGTCGTTCACAATCTCGTCAGCGAGAGGCAGTAAATGAGATATCAGCTCCATCCACTTATCGAGCAGCGCCTGCTGCTGAACAGGCAGAGATTCCTCAGCCACCTACTGGCAGTCCTGCCATGCCTCTTGAGATGGCACAAGCATTGGCAGCCTTCTTTACCGCAATGGCTGGTCAAGCTCAGGCTGGTCAAGTCCCACTTGTAGTGCCACCAGTTATTCCTTCAATTCAGCCGGTACATGATGTACCCATTCCTAAGAAACTGAAAGAAGCTAGACAACTTGGTTGCGTGTCTTTTACGGGTGAATTGGACGCCACCGCAGCTAAGGATTAGATCAGCCGGGTTTTGGAAACTCTCTCTGACATGAGAGTGGATGATGATATGAAGCTGATGGTGGCCACCCAACAATTGGAAAAGAGAGCTCGTACTTGGTGGAATTCGGTGAAGTCCCGTTCCACTATTCCTCCTACTTGGTCAAACTTTCTAAAGGAATTTGACGATCAGTATTATACTCACTTCCATTAGAAAGAGAAGAAAAGAGAATTTCTGAGTTTAAAGTAAGGAAGTCTGATGGTAAAGGAATAAGAGGCTCGATTTAATGAGCCGATGTCTTATGTGCCTAACTTAGTGAAAACTGAACAAGATCAGGCCAATTATTTCGAGGAAAGACTCCTAAATGACATTAGAGACCGAATGACAGTGACTAGTAAGGAGCCGTAGAAAGAGGTAGTACAAATAGCTTTAAGGGTCGAGAAACTCGCAAATGAAAATAGGAAAATGCGAGCTGAAATTGTAAAGAGGAAGAACCCGAGTGTATCTTCCAACCAACCACCAAAAAGGGGTAAAGACTCACCTATTTCAGGAAATACTACATCTGATCCGGTGACATCTTCTCGACCCTCGTTTTCACAGACACAGCAAAGACCTTCGAGATTTAGTGGGTCTGAAATGACTATTTCTGGGAAGAGATATGGAGGTCCTAATAAATGTAGTGAATGTGGAAATTATCATGTTGGGCTGTGTAAAGGACCCACACGGTGTTATCATTGTGGTCAGTCGGGTCATATTAGGAGTAATTGCCCACAATTAGGACAGACTATTGTAGGTGCCTTATCTCCATCAGCTCATATGGATATGTAGATGAGAGATTTCTCTAGATTACACCCGAGACAGGGAGTGACTATAAGGTCTGATGTAGAGAGTAACGCCCCAGCATATCTGCCTTCTATACCCTAGACTCGTTCTTCGACAAGAGTTTTTGCTGTAGCGGAAGATGAAGCACGAGTCCAACTTGGAGAAAATGAGTGAAAAGTTAGACACAGGTGTAAGATAGTAATAAGAGATGTAAAATACTAAGTGCTGAGAATGTAAATAAGGATTTCAAAAATAATATAATAAATAAGTTTATATAGAATGTTGTTATGGAAATTTCTTATTATATTGTGGAAATTAGAACTAAAAAATGCTTGAGGTATGTAAGGCTCAAATGAATTTGAATCTTATGTAACAAATTAATGTCGGCATACAAGAAAGATACAAAGTAATATAAATGCATGAAAGATGATTGAGGACATAAGAGATTTTGGGACATAGTCGAAGAGATAATATTAAGAAAATTGATCTGTAGTGTGGTTAAGTGGTACGAGATGGATTAATATGATTAAGAAGATTAACATTTCATAAAACTGAGGTAACTATGAAGTATATGGGAATAATTGAGGATGATACTCCCACCTTTCCTTTGAGTTAGATAAATAAAATTTTGAGGACAAAATTTTATTTTAAGAGGGGGTAGTGCTGTCAAACCCTACTCTATAAAATAATTATGTTGTCATTTACATGTTCAATAGAATGTTTGCATATTTGGGAAATTCGAGGAATTGTTAAAAGACGATATTGTCTGTAATAATACCATTAAGTCGATTAAGCCTCGAATGAGTTCAAATAAGGATTTTAAGAGTGAAATCGAGAATTTCACAGTCCAGGGATTATTCAAAACAATGATTCGGAGTTCGAGGTTCGATTTGGAGTCAATCGAGAAAATTGACCGATTAGGGACAAAACGATCATTTTTCAATTTAAAGACAAAATGGAGATTTTTATAAAAGATTTTGATTACATTTGACCAAGAATAATTATATGAAATATAATATGATTATTAAAATATAATATGAAGTTTAGCAATGAAAAATGGTAATTCCCGTTATTTTTGAGACATAAAGGTAAAATGGTAATTTTACCACTAAAAGACAAAACGAGAATTTTTAGAAAAGATTTTGGCTCTATTTGATTAAGATTGATTATTTAGACTAGTTAGAACATAATTTGAGGTTGAGAAGTGAAAATTTGTGATCCCGATGAATTTTTGGAGTATAGGGGTAAAATCGTAATTTTACCACCTAAAGATGAAATTTGAATTTTCGAGAGAATTTGGATCAAATTTGACAAATTGGAAAATGGTATGAATATGAGGAATGAAAAATATGCATTTTGACAAATTTTCAATTTTTGGGGTAAAAATGTAATTTTTTACTTTTTCGAGGATAAAAGTGTAATTTTGCAAAATTACTCTACCAAAATTTTTTTGGATGATTCTAAAAACTACTTATGATGAATGGATAAGTGAAGGAAGATAAAGGTGGATAAAAAGTCAAAGAAAAAAATAGAATAATAAAATAAATTAATAAAAATATTAAAAAAAAGTGATAATAAAATAATATTATTTTATTTAAGTTATAAAAAGGCCAAATTTTCAACCTTCTTCCCTTAACATTCAGCCAAACTAGTAAGGAAAAGAGAGAAACCAAAAATAAAATCCTAGGTGAAAGAAAATCAAAGAAAAAGTGTGATTTTTCCAAGATTCAAGTGTTTAAAGGTATGATTTTTCAAGTTTAGCTTATGATCTATCATTTTCATGCATTTTTCCTTAGTTTCCATGGTTAGATTTCATGTTTTTATGGTGGATTCAAACCTGGTCATATGGGTTTAGAGATAAAATGTTGATGGAATTATTTGATTTTTAACTATGTTAGTGTTTTTAGTTAGTTAGTCATGTGTAGGAAGAAAATTAAGTGAGAAAATCACCTATTCTATGGGAATTCATTTAGGCCGAATTTCATAATGAATATGTGGAAAATGAAATAATTTCATTTCAAGTGAAACTGTTGAGAATTGATGAATTATGAAGTTAAAAACATTAAATAAGAAATTTTTTTGTGTAAAAATTTGAATTTTACCCACTAGGGGTAAAAGCATAATTTATGACCTAGACTGATAATTTGCACCATATTTATGGACATTAAATCAATTTGGGTATAATTGAGGTATAGAAATTGAAAGAAATTGATTTGGAGTTCAATTGGAGATTTTAGCAATTTAGATCGCGTGTAAGCGAGTCGGTCAAATATTGTGATTAAACGACTGTTCGAACCATTTTTACCCCATTCCCATGCAATATGTAGAGCTTGAAATAATTTATGATAAATTGATACAATTTATTGAATTTTGTGTCATGGATTATGAATAGGAGGTGAGCCAATTGATTCGGGTTAGAGACTGCACCCGAGGACGGAGAATAAGAGTATTTCTACTCCTAATACAGTGAGTGGATAATTTATCGTCTTAATTATCTGGAGTAGATTTTATTAAATTTAATGATTTTATAAAAAATTATTATATTGGGTGAATTATTGATTTTACGAAAAAAATGTGTAATTTATAAAATAAATTGGATTTACTAAATAAATTACATTTTTATAAATTGATTTGAAAAATGGAACAATTGGTTTTGAAATTAGAGTAATTGGAGACGGTTTAATTGTGTTTTAAATTGTGTTTTAAATTATATGGTTTATAGCATTATATGAGCATGAATGGCTAGACTAGTTTATGCAAAAATTATATATACTGTGTTTTCAGCCTTAAAAGGCTAGACTATGATAAATTGTCATATCGTGCTAGTTAAGATTTTATAAATAAGGTGGTAGATAAAATAATCGTTGCAGTTACACCAGTTTTGTGGGCCAGCCTAAGAGAGAGGGCACAGAATTAGACTTATCTTACCTCGATTGGAGAGCCGTGTGTGGGGCACCTCTGGAGGTAAAGTTTGAGTGCACTTCGTATAGACCACCGAGTGAGAGTGAGACTCAGCAAACGCCAAGGCATGGCTAGATAAGATATTTAGATATAAAAGTATATTCATGTGTATATGACACGGAATAGTCTTGGCGGTCTCAGTCAGATGCCTCTGCAGGGGTATCCCCGAGAAGGATTTTTGGCATAAGCCAAGTTAAGATTTTAAGAAATTCATAAGTCATATAATTTATTCGAGCATAATCCATAGTAATTATTCGAGTAAAATAATGCTATTTTACTCAATCAAAATGAGTTAAGATGAGGTGAATTGAGATAAAAGAATAAATTTAATTTTTGTCTCCTTTTACTCGACTTTAGATAATTTAGCTGGTATCTGTTTACTCACTGAGATTTTATAATCTCACCCCTCTTCCAATTCACATTTCAGGCTCAGGATAGATTGTGGATAGTCGATCACAACAAGAAATAAATTCCGAGTTACATCCTTAGAAAGTAAAGATATACAGACTTATACCTTCCTAGTCAGTTGTGGGCCCACGTGTCATTATAAAAGTAATTTTATATTTTGGTTATTTTCATTTTAGTATGTATAAATATATTAACTTTTATGCTATAAAAATTATTTACAGATGTTTCTATAAATATTGTTTTATAAGAAAATTGAGTATTTTATTGAGCATTTTATTGGGTATTTTATTATATCCAAATATTCAAAATTTCGCTTCGAACCAATGCTTTAGACATTTAGATTTATTTTCAATTGTAAATTATGTTTATTTTACTTGTATGTTACATTTTTAATCGGATTTAAAAAAAAAACCTTTCACTAAATGTTGCTCACAAGGGAGATGAAAAACTGATACGAAAGCCTTGCGAGGTTTTGAGAGGCATTCAGGGAATTGAATGTCTGTCGGGACATCGCGGCGGTTGTCACGGGCTCGATGGGAGTTTCGGGTCGTGACAATATTAGTTACATTAAGTATGAACATGCACTTTAAACACAAGAACAATGATGGTTACACTATTTCCAAACTATACTATAATTCTGTGTGACCCCAACTAGCTTTCAGCTTTAAAAGTCCAAATTCAAATTATAAGAGCCTCACAAGTGCCCTTAGCCATTATAGCAACTTTTCATTACTAGATGGTTTACAAGGTCCAAGACCATGCATTTAATCTTTCTAAACTCCAAACCAATTTGGAGGATGCATTGGTTCTAACCATAAACACAACACAGACCCCCACTTGCGCATTTGTTCCCAAAAAGATCCCGAAAAATGATTTGGCCAAACTTCTTCTAGAAAAATAGATGACCAATTATGAAAAATTATAAAAAGCCACAACCTCTATTTAGTCTACAAAAACCAATTTTACCAAAAGAACAGATGGAACGATTGAAATTAAATTTGATCATTCTCACTTGAAAGAACTATCAGCATCACCAATCTTTTCCACTATGTTCATATTCAGACCATCAGAACAAGAACCAGGTTCAAAACAAAAGCTAATTCAAAGCTTTGATAATGAAGGAAGACCCATCTTTCACTTTACAGACTCATTTAGTGGACATTGTCCATGGGATATTAATTGTAATTGTGAAAGATGTAAAAAAGAGAGCCTGAAAGCATACTAGAGCTAGAAAGAGAATAAAAAAAAAGTTAAGATGTTCAGATCAAGCAATGTACAAAAAATTCCAAGACGGAGACCCTTTTGTTGGACCACTAGGACAAAACAGAGGAAAATATTAATATCTGGTGAAATAGGTTCCCTCAGAATGGACAAAATTGCTGCCATAAAAAATATCTTATTAAGAGCAACCACCTTAGAATTCTTAAAAGCCTTTCCTGCCTTGCTATAGAAACATCCAAAAAAGGATACCAAAACAAAACTGTGCCCAACAAGCTTAGACCCCACAAGTGACCCCTCAAGTTTGTATGTTCCAACCTTCAACCTCCTCTTATGATCAGGAATTTCCTCTTCTTAAGGAATTCATAGAAAAAGAATTTAGACATTCGCCTAAAGTCCCAACTCCACTCTAAACAAATGCAATAGGGAGACCAACCAAGATTAGTGCTGCAGAAGCAACATTAACTGGTAGACTCGAAATGCAATTGCTCAAAACTCTATCTTGAAGGGAATCAACCAAAAGGTAGACATTATTCACGAAAAGGTGCAGAAAATTGAAGACAGAGTGAATGAAAACACTAAAGCCGCCAATTGAATGATCAAACTTATCCAAAAAAGATTCAAACAAGTCTCTACAGAAGTCCCAAAACAAGGAGTTCTATTCCAATTATGCAAAGAACAAAAAAAGATAGAAGTACAGAAGCTTAAGTCCCAGATAAAGCTTCTACAAGAAACCAAAAGAATTCCATCACCAAATCGGAATGATCCGTTCAGATTAAACACTCAGACTCTACCATCACCAAAAGAACCTTTAGCCACAAGGATTGATTTTCTTCCTCCTTCAACACAAGTTACTCTTTTTAACGTTTACAAAAAGCTCAAAAAACAAAAAGAAGGAAAAAAAAGTAGAGAAAAAGAAAAGAGCCAAGGGACGTGTCTAATTTAAAAAGTATTTCTAAAAAGACCCAGGGAAAAAGATCAATGTTAAAAGAAAACCATATTCCACAAGAATCAAATATTGTGATTAAAAAGCAAGAGGACCCAAAAACAATGATGCTCAAGAATCATAACTCTATCACCTATTTCCTCAAAAAAATACAAAAACACTATTCCAAAAAATTTTTCCACTGAGCCAAAACCAGAAGAATACCAAATCTTGTCTCCAACAACGTCTTCTACAACTTCAGAGTATTCTTCAAATGAAAGTTCAAATTCAAATTTATCAACATCATTTTCTCACAAACAAGAGGAAAAGCAAGTTCCCCCTCAATTCATGACAATTGATTCAGGTGTGAAAGTCAAAGAAATGGATATAGACGAGGATCTCCCACACATTCATATTCCTAGAAGATCATTAGCACTAACTGTTTCCAAACTAACGTTCACTATTGATGACATTCCACCAACACGATGGGCAGAACATTTCCAAAAATTCCATTCATAGCTTAAAACCAAGATGTTATCAGAAGACAGTTATTACATTATTCTGATGCAATTTGTGTCAAGATTTACAGGAACATTAAGGAACTGGTAGAACATCATCAACTAAACGAACCAAATGCAATTCTTAGTCTTGCCAGATTTTGAGCAAGTTGTTCAGATTCTTCACAGAAATTTTCTTGGAAGTTCTGAAGATGTCAAAGCCTACAAAGAAAAGAATTTTTCCAGAGAAAATGTTGCTCTTTTAGAAAAAGCGACCTTGACACACAATTTCAAAAAATGCAAAAATTGTTTTATATTCTTAGTGCTCTTGCAAGTCTAAAGCAAGTTTTTCTCCTTTCACTACTAGATCCAATCCAAATAGCAGTCACTAGAGCTCTTTAACAACAAAGAAAAGACATCTTTTCTCTCACTCTTGGAAAAATACAGCAATAAATACATGTTGCTTTGGAAGATATTTGCCATGGAAGAAAAATAGTCCAAGATTATCTCATAGGAAATAAAAAATTGGACAGAGCATGCGAAAGAACAAAATGGCAAATAAAATGTCCAAAATCTCGAGACTGCAACTGTAAGACAAAAGAAAAGGCATTTTAGAAGGTTTAAAATAACCAGGACTTATCCCTCACAATGTAAAAACAAGACTAAATGAAAATATCTCAAGAAAAGACTCCCAGCTAAAATGGTGACTTCAACAAGATGCTTCACCTGCAACCAGCTAGGGCATTTTGCCAAACAATGTCCTACCAATAAGAAGAAAAGTGCCAAGATGTTCCAAGCCATCCAATAGAAGAGTGGAATCAATTTAGATGAAGAAGATCTTGAATCAATCTTTTCAATGGAAGATGAACCCTCCAATAAAACCCTATTTGCCATTTAAACCATCAGTCCTGACTCAGACACTGAAGACTTTTTCATGATACAACCCCAACCCAATTTTTCCTCCCAATTAAAGATCCAAAATCTTTTTAACCCACCAGTACCCTCTATACCAGTCTCCATATACCTCTCAACGTACAGTTAACCAATCCTTGTAATAACCTTCTTTGATACTGGAGCAGCAAAAATAGTAATGAACCCAAAAATGCTACTTGGAAAATTTTGAATACCTTATGAAAGGTATTTCAAGATAGCCTCATACCAAACTTTCACTACTCATCTGATCAGTAAGCCAATCATCATTTAGTTTTTTCCTCAATGCTCTACAATAACCTAAGTATTAGGTTACTAAGGAAAGATATAGTTGTTGGATTTGACATTTATCATGAATGTCAACAGTTAAGAATACTTCTAGAAGGGATCAAATACAAATACTCTTTCAAACCCTTTGTTTCGATCTCAAAATTCTATTCTCTCCAACAACCAGAAGAGCAAAGTCAGATGATAGTTGAAAACTCTCAGAAAAAAAGCATGCGCCAACACTTATTAAGAATTTCTTCACAAATGCAACAATTCTCTTTGGAAGAATCCTGAATTCTTTGTTAAGCTGCCATGTAAGCTTAATGAAAACATTAATCTCACTAAAGCAAGTCATTCAAGCATGAATCTAGAACATTAGAACCTAACAGAGCAAGAATGCAATAAGTTATTATAGTAAGGGCTGATTGAGCCATCAAATTCTCAAGGGGCATGCCAAGCCTTTTATGTCAACAAGCGAACAGAATAAGCACGAGGCAAACAGAGGTTGGTCATCAATTACCAACCTTTGAATTATTTTCTGCTTGATGATACATTTTCTCTACCTAATAGAAATTCAATTTTCTCAAGCTTAGCTTAAGCAAAGTTCTTTTCAAAATTTGACCTCAAAGCGGGTTTTTGGTAGTTAGGAATTAACCCTAAAGATAGAACAAAAATAAGGTTTTGTATACCTAACCATCATTACCACTAGACTGTTTTAGCTTTTGGGCTCAAAATGGCACCATCACTATTTCAGAAGGCCATGATCAAAATTGTTTAGCCTATTTCGGGCTTGGCCCTTATCTACATAGATGATATTCTTTTATTCAGCCTAACAAAAGAAAGCCACATACAACTCTTTCAATAATTCTCAAAGTTCGTTTTCAAAAATAGAGTCATGCTTTTAGAAAAGAAAATATAAATATTCAAGTTTGATATAGACTTTCAAGGCAAGCACATACTCCATGAAAAATATCAACCAAGTCCCCATATCTCACAAGAACTGTTAAAATACCCAAGCCAAGACCTCACAAAGGAACAAGTTTAGTAGTTTCTTGGAATAGTAAATTATCTCAAAGACTTTGTTCCCAACTTCTCAAAATACACCAACCCTCTGAGGAAAATGCTTAAGAAAGATCCTCCAAATTGGGAACCAGCCCAAACCATAGCAGTTCAAGATCTTAAGCAAAAGCTGCAAAACTTAAAACCACTAAAGATTCCTTCTGATGGCAAAAGAATCCTACAAATTGATGCTAGTGACAAGTATCGAGGAGCTGTTCTCTTCAAACAAAAGCAAGGTAAGAGACATCTTTATGCATACAAAGTGCAAAGTTTTAAAACTCAGAATTATAGTATCATTCCACCTTCAAAGAAATCCTTGTGGTAAAAAAAAAAACGACAACAAAATTTGAGTTTCATCTTATTGGCCATCACTTTTTAGTCGAAATGGATATATCTTTTTTTCCTTAAATGCTGAAATTCAAACAAAAGACGGTGCCCTAACCCCAATTCCTAAGATGGGTAGAATGTTTTTCAAAATATTCTTTTAAAATCAAACAGATTAAAGGAAAAACAAATCATCTTGCAAACTTCTTGTCCAAACCCTCCCAAGAACATAAAATCATGATGTTCAATCCAAAACCCTCAAGCTAAAACGTCTTAGCTTTACACCAAAACTAGGTATATAAATTGCTGGATCCTCCTTCTTCTCTATCCTAATAGCCCCAAACCTCTATTTTAATTACCTTTATGAAGTTTTCAATTAGTCCAAGAAGGAACATTTCACCAAAATGCTGACCAAATGATTTTTGAATATCAAATTGAAGTTTTTAGGAAATATGGTGAATTTATCTTGAAACCTTATGGTCTTCATCCAAAATACACTTTTATCTATCTTTTTCACTATGAGTTCATGAAATTTCCAGATGAATTAAAATGGATGTTCTGGTACCTAACCCATAAGTACCGCATTAGTATCCAGTTTCACATTATGGACCTCCTAGAATTCATAAAAAAAAACAATGAATCAAGAAATTGAACCATGGCTAAAGAATTTTATGGACATGCTCACATGCTCACATGCTCACATGGTCATTTCAGAAACAAGAAAGAAGAATCATATGGTCATCTTCATCCTTTACAAGCTACAATATTTTCTCATACATGGAAAAACTACTCAGCTTGGTACCATTCCCTCAGCATGGACCTATAAGTCATTTTCTTGCAAAGTCAGAGAATTAGACAAACAATACAAGGAGTTTCAAAGATGAATTTGCCAACACAACAAAATCATCCTAGACCATATTTGGCCCTCATCAGAAATAGAAATGTCATGGGACTATTTTCTCGAGACACTTGGACCTTACCATAATCAAATTAAAGTAGCATTAAAAGAATACAATGAAGGCATCCCAAACCTCCATGAGTGGTCTCAAAACCTGTGGGATTATGGAGAAATCAATGAGGAAAAAATTACACAACTCTCCATAAAGTTATTTGAAGATAAGGTTGCATACTCCTCAAAGCCATAGTCATTTAAAGATAAAAATTCACATTCTTCTAAGCTACATTGTGAAACTTGCAAAGGACATTGTGATAAAGATCCAAAAGATTTTTCCTGCCAAATGCATATCTGTAGAGAAACAAAACAACAAATGATAGTAAAATTCAACCTCAACTCTGATTTAGAGACAGACTATGATTGATGAACCACCAAGAGACAATATGTCAAGCTAACTATGACTAATCAACCACCAAAAGACAATATGTCAAGTCTATGTATAATTAGTTTGACTGTGAGTATAATAATTGTCTTAGCTTGACTCTGTAAAATAGGACTATTTACTGTAGGCAATGCTTATCTTTTGTTGCGTCTAAACTCATTTGCCCATAAAAGCAGAAGATCCCATATAATATCGATAAAACTCCTCTAGCAATAAAATTAGTGTGTTATCCTTAAATATGAGTTTTTAAAGCCTCTCTCCTTTTCTTAGGGGTTATTACAGGGAAATATTCACAGTTCTCTCGTGAGATCATATCCTTGAGTATGCTTTACACTTGCCATATTTAATGGATCCTGTGCATCAGAAAGAATCCTATTATCTAAAACACCGACGTTGATAAAGTTGAACAGCGAAGATGAAT
Organism: Theobroma grandiflorum; assembly: GCA_036013995.1. Classification (NCBI taxonomy): domain Eukaryota; kingdom Viridiplantae; phylum Streptophyta; class Magnoliopsida; order Malvales; family Malvaceae; genus Theobroma; species Theobroma grandiflorum. The sequence goes on from CP142126.1 coordinate 18,169,745, forward strand.
CATTTAGAATCATCTGAATTTTATTGATAAATAAAAAACTAATGCCACCTTTAAGGCCAAGAAGACCGTGTCTGGTCAAAGCATACCTTCTGTCAGAAATGATTCATTTGCCTCTACCTTATTCACTTTATTTGCCTCTTTTTTCATCAACTATGGTATCAGAGCCTTATCTCTTAAAATTGTAAATATTTCCTTTAATAATACCTGATAAAGATCTCCAAACCATGACCTCTCTTACTGAAAGTCTACTATTGTAAATAGTGCTACAATATCTATTAATCTTTCTCTTACTAGAAAATCCATCTTTAAGTTAGACTTTCTATATGAAATATATTACATACCCGAAGAAGAAAAAATCCAACCATCATAATTACCCTTAGCTAAACCCTACTATCTTTTTGCAAAACCCTCATTTTCATCGATTAAATCCATAAAAGCTCTCATAAAGCATTTCTCAAAAGCACCTAAAGAGTATATTCAGTCTACCAGGTTTGACAAACATTTTATTCAAGGAGACTAAGCATAACAGCTCTTCACACTCCAAATACCTCATAAATTCCCCTAATAATGGATTTAGCACAAATATTCCCATATCCACTTTGGAGCAGTAAGATTGGCATTGAATTATCATGGACGAGAAGGTCAACCAGTTGTTGCACGAATGGCTCTACTTGATACTAGGTACATCAAGTATGAACATACTTGTATTGGTACTATAGAAGCCACTTTAAACATAAGAACAATAATAGTTACACTATTTCCAAACTATACTATGACCTTGTGTGACCCTTACCTGCTTTCAGCCATAAAAGTCCAAATTTAAAGTGTAAGAACCTTACAAGTGCCCTCAGACATTATAGCAATTTTTCATTATTATGTGGTTAACAGGGTCCAAGATCATGCATTTAATTTTTCTAAACTCCAAACTAATTCAGAGGATGCATTGGTTCTAACCATAAGCACAACATAGGCCCTCACTTGCTCATTTGTTCTCAAAAAGATCCTAAAATATGATTTGACCAAACTTCTTCCAGAAAATAGGTGACCAATTATGAAAAATTACAAGAAGCCACAACCTCTATTCAGTCTACAGAAACCCATTTTACCAAAAGAACAAATAAAACCGTTGAAATTAAATTTGATCATTCTCACTTGAAATAACCATTAGCACCACTAGTCTTTTCCACTATGTTCATGTTCAGACCATCAAAATAAGAACCAAGTTCAAAACAAAAGCTAATTCAAAGCTTTGATCATGAAAGAAGACCCATATTTCACTTTATAGACCCACTTAGTGGAAATTATCCATGGGATATGTATTGTAATTGTGAAAGATGTCAAGAAGAGAGCTTGAAGCAAACTACGAGCTAGAAAGAGAATCCAAAAGAAAGTCAAAAAAGAAGTCAAGATGTTCAAATCAAGAAATGTACAAAAGATACCAAGACGGAGACTCTTCCGTTGGACCACTAAGGTAAGATAGAGAAAATATCAATATTTGGTGAAACAGTCTCCCTCATAATGGACAAAATTGTTACCATAAAAAATATCTTATCGAGAGCAACCACCTCAAAATTCTCAAAAACCTATCCTACCCTATTATAAAAACATCCAAAAATGGAAACAAAAACAAAACCGTGTCCAATAAGCTTAGACTCCACAAGTGACCCCTCAAATCTGTATGTTTCAACCCTCAACCTCCTCTTATGAACAGGAATTGCACCATAGTTGTCGAGAGAAGAGGCAGATAAAGTGAATAGAGTAGAAGAAAATGAATCATTTCTAATAAAAGGTATGCTCTGGCCAAACACAACCGTTCTGACATCAAATGTGGCACTGACCTTATATCTATCAGTATAATTCAGATGATTCTAAACAATTCATCTTCACTGCTCAACTTTATCAACATCGGTGTTTTATCATCTTTGAGAACAAAATTCTTTCTGATGCACAAGATCTATTAAATATGGCAAGTGTAGAGCATACTTAAGGATTTGATCTCACAAAAGAACTATGAATATTTCCTTGTAATAACCCTTAAGAAAGGGAAAGAGGCTTTAGAAACTTATATTTAAGGATCACACACTAATTTTAGTATTGGAGGAGTTTTGCTGATAGTACATGGGATACTTTCTTTTATAGACAAAGAAGCTTAGATGCAACAAAAGATAAGCATTACTTACAGTAAAGATTATGTTGACAAACAAACTAATTATACATAGACTTGACATATTGTCTTTTGGTGGTTGACTAGTCATATTTAGCTTGACATATTGTCTCTTAGCGGTTCATTAGTCATAGTTTGTCTCTAGATCAGAGGTGAGGTTGAATTCCACTATCATTTGTTGTTTTCTTTCTCTATAGATATACATGTGGAGGAAAAAATCTTTTGGATCTTTATCACAATGTCCTTTGCACATTTCACAAGGTGGCTTAGAAGAATGTGCAATTTTGTCTTCAGATGACTGTGGCTTTGAAGAGTGTGTGGCCTTATCTTCAAATAACTTTACGAAGAGTTGTGCAATTTTTTCTTTATTGATTTCTCCATAATCCCATGGGTCTTAGGACCACTCACAAGAGTTTAGGATGCATTCATTGTATTCATTTAATGCTGCTATAATTTGATCATGGTAAGGTCCAAGTGTTTCGAGAAAATAGTCCCATGACATTTCTATTTTTGATGAAGGCCAAATGTAGTTTGGGATGATTCTATTGTGTTGGCAAATTTTTCTTTGAAACTCCTTATATTGTTTGTCGAGTTCTCTGAAGTTGCAAGGAATGACTTATAGATCAATGTTGAAGGAATGGTATCAAGCTGAGTAGCTTTTCTATGTGTGAAAAAATATTGTGGCTTGTAAAGGATAAAGATGACCATATGGTTCTTCTTTCCTACTTTTGAAATGACTAATTCCTTTTGAAATGACCATATGTTAAGGTAAAATCAAGTGAACATGTCCACAAAATTCTTTTTCCATGGTTCAATTTCTTAGTTTATTAATTTTTCTATAAATTCCAAGAGGTCTATAATGTGAAATTGGATACCAATGTGGTACTGTGGGTTAGGTACCAGAATATTTATTCTAATTCATTTGGAAATTCCATGAACTCAAAGTGAAAAGGATGAATAAAAAGGTATTTTGGATAAGGACCATAGAGTTTCAGGATAAGACCACCATATTTCTTAAAAACTTCAATTTGTTGTCCAAAAATCATTTGGTCAGTTTTTTGGTGAAATGTTCCTTTTTGGACTAATTTGAGAACTTCATGAGGGTAATCGAGATGGAGGTTTAGGGCTATTAGGATAGAAGAGGAGGAAGATCCAATAATATACGTACCTGGTTTTGGTGTAAAGCTTGAAGGTTTTGGCTTTGAGGATTTTGGATTAAACATCATGATTTTACGTTCTTAAGAGAGTCTGGACAAGAAGTCTACATGATGATTTGTTTTTCCCTTGATGTGTTTGATTTCAAAAGAATATTGTGAAAACCATTCTGCCCATCTTAGTAACTAGGGGTGTGGCACTGTCTTCTATTTGAATTTCAACATATGAGGAAAAAAAGACATCCATTTTGACTAAAAAGTGATGGTTAATAAGATGAAACTCAAATTTTGTTACCGCAAGGATCTCTTTGAAGGTGGAATGATAATGTAATTCCGAGTTTGAAAACTTTTCACTTTTATATGCACAAAGGTGTCTTTGGCCTTACTTTTCTTCAAAGAGAACAACTCCCTAGTACTTGTCACTACCATTAGTTTGCAGAATTCTTTTGCCATTAGAAGGAATCTTCAGTGGTTCTAAGTTTTGCAACTTTTACTTAAGATCTTGAATTACTTTGGTTTGGATTGATCCCCAATTTGAAAGATCTTTCTTAAGCATTGTCCTCAGAGGGTTAGTGTGTTTTGAGAGGTTAGGAACAAAGTCTTTAAGATAACTTACTGTGCCAAGAAACTGCTGAACTTGTTTCTTTGTGAGGTCTTGGCTTGAGAATTTTAATAGCTCTTGTGAGATGTAAGGACTTGGTTGATATTTTTCTTGAAATATGTGCATGCTTAGAAAGTCTATCTCAGACTTGAATATTTGCTTTTTTAAAAAAAAAAAAACCATGATTCTATTTTTGAAAACTAATTCTGAGAATTGTTGAAAAAGTTATATGTGATTTTCTTCTATTGGGCTGAATAAAAGAATATCATCTATGTAGATAAAAGCCGAGCTCAAAATAAGTTGAAAGCTTTCGATCATGGCCTTCTAAAATAATAATAGTGCCGTTTTGAGCCCAAAAGGTAAAACAATCCAATGGTAATGATGATTGGGTATATAAAATTCTGTTTTTGGTCTATCTTCAAGGTTAGTTCCTAATTGCCAAAAACCCGCTTTAAAGTCAAATTTTGAAAAGATTTTTGCTTGGGCCAAGCTTGTAAGTATATTCTACTTGGTTGTAAAGTAGAACCGCACTTGCTTGTCTTCAGATGCCAAAATACAGTGATTGGTGGTACATTTTAGAGGAATTTCTGGTTAACCAACCTTGCTTGACCTTTAATGATCCGGCATCTGGCTACCCTCGCCACAAGGGGGCCTTGTTTCCAGAGCATTAATTGGCAAATTCTAACACTATCAAATCACACCTTAATAGTTGTCCAGGTTCCTGGTACTGGCAGGGCCAACACAGTATTAGATAATATCATGATATTCCATGAACCTATACAAATACTTGGAGAATACAACCATTAATACATTCTTATGCATTTTCTTTTACCTGGGCCAGGACAGCATCACCTTTGCTCAGTGCAGCAGCAGAGGCTATGTTACTTCTTCACCAAAGCAAATTGATAATTAGTGTTCATGTAAGTAGGTTAGAATCCATATCTTAATTTCATTGCCTTCTACAAATAATCAAAAGCAGAATTGAAACTTTCAATTTGCTAATCAAATTAATTTGTATAAATACCTGGACAAACTTGGCAAAGCCGGGTCAATCCTTAAAGTTACAAATATCAAGCTTGTTGAAAATATCAAGATGACCTTCGTTAGCATATTGGGTTCAAGAAAAACATATGCAAACCCATATCCATACATAGTGATCTTCTTTAACCTGTTAATTCTATGTATGCTGGCTTTAACATATGTAAAGAACTCTGAAGATATCAACAAATCAGAGCCTGAATTCTTCAATTTTCTAGTTTGTTTCACTCTTATTCCCCTCAGTACCCTCTATCCCATGCTGTCAGTGAATACAGCCTTTTTCTTCCAAGTCCCAAGTTAATAATCTCAATATCAAATATATATCTCTTCCTCCATCATGATGTAACTGATCTGCCTGGAACATATATACATGGTTTTTTATTCCAATCCAACTGCATCCAACAATCTTCTTCAACCTTGACTTCATGGCCTTCTTGACTCGAATCATTCCCTCCCATCTACCCCTCATCTCATATGCACGATGCAACACCAAATAAGGTAAAGATGACTGTGGTTCCAGCTCTATCATCTTTGCTGCCATACTTTCGGTAAGATTTGGGTTGGCATAAGTTGCAGTAGCAAGAACTATTGATTCCCAAACTAAATAACTAGGATCAAAAGGCATTGCTTCTAAAATATCACATGCTTCTTTGACTTTACCAGCATGACAGAGCAACTCCACAATGCAGGCATAATGCTTATCACAAGGAATAACTCCAAATTTTTCCTCCATTGATGAAAATATACTCATTCCTATATCTACAAAAGCGCCATACCTGCAAGCTAATAGAACTCCAGCAAGTGTTATTCGATCTGGTGCTGGACCTTCTCTGAGTAGTTCCTTATATATTTCCAAGGTCTCAACAGCTCTGCCATTGTGAGCTAAACCCATGATCAATGTATTCCAAGATATTATATCCTTTACATGCATTTTGGAGAAAATCTGCATTGCTGGGTCAATTAATCCAATTTTAGCATACATATCCACAAGTGAACAGGCAACAATTGATTCTGACTCAAAACCTGATTTTATCACCAAAGAATGGACTTGATGTCCTTGCTCTGCAGAAATAAAGGTTATACAGCTCAGGACAATACTGATTGCGAACTCTGTAGGCCTGCAATCCTCCCTCAAGGCGAGCAAAAAAAGTAGCAAAGCATCATCCTGCAAGCCATGCCTTGCATAGCTTGAGATCATAGAACTGCAAAGCACAGAATCCCAACGTTCTACTTCTTCAAAAAGCTTAACAGAATCCTCTAATCTGTTGCATTTTGAAAAAAGGTCAATAGTGGCACTTGAAACAGTGGAATTTGAGATGAATCCCACTTTGACACAGAGAGCAAAGATTTGCTTACCCTTATCCAAATTTCTCAAATTAGTACAAACAGAAATCAGATTTGAAATTGTAAACTCATCAGGTGAATAACCAGCAAATCTCATCTGATCAAACTGTTTCAATGCCATGTCTTCATAACCTGAGTTACAACAACCCGAAATCAATGAATTCCAAGACACAACATCCACCTCTTCCATGTTAAAAAACACACCAAAAGCATAATCGACCAAGCCAAGCTTCCCATACATATCAATTAACGAATTTCCAACCACCAAATTGGACAAACCAACACCACTTGTAATCATTTTGCCATGAATTTCCTTCCCCTGACTAGCACAAGTCACAAATGTTGTCAGAATTGAAAATGTAAACTTACTGGGTCTAACACCAAAATTTTGCATTTCCTTAAACACTTCCAAACCATAACCCCAAAACCCCAACCACCCACAACCCGAAATCATGGAGTTCCAACTAACAACATCTTTCGCAGGCATTTCATCGAACATTAAACATGCTTTCTTAAAATGACCAAACTTTAACAACCCATTCAAGAAAATATTCCAAGATATAATATTTTTGTCATTTATCTCATCAAAAACTTTGGAAGCATCGTTAAAAGAGCCAACTTTGAAGTAAAGGTTAACAAAGCAATTACCCAGAAAAGTTATGCGACCGAATCCAAATTTGATCAACTGGGCATGGATTGTTTGGGCAAATTTAATGGATTTTAAGGATAAACAGCGGTTTATGAGGTTGGTGTAATGAGAAAGAGAGAATTTTTGAGACCCATATATTGGTTTTAGAAAAGGGCGCATGCATGGAGCAAATGTTTCTTTGTTCTGTATACAAAGCAAGAATATGATGGTGATATCTACCTTTTAGGGGGGGTAAGGTTTTGGGATTGGCTCTTTTTATTCTTACCCTTCTCTCTTCTAGCTGGGTTTGTCGCGCTGTAGCAACCCAAATTGAACAGAGAATTGTGTTTGGACTAAAATCTATAGCAACAGAGATTTGCTATGGCTTGAAGTTTAACGGTTACTTTTGTCTTCCCTCCACGTAAAGGGTATTAGGACCAAAGTACTAAAACCACGTGAGCATAATGACCTTGTTCCGGTCGGTAAAATTGAATTGGGAAAAACAAGAGGCATTCATGTAAGAATTAAGAAAGAAAATTAGAGGTAGCAAGATGCCAATCTGACTTAAGGAATTCCACTCCAAAATCCAACTCCATTATATTACCGTAGTATAATAAAATAGTTTCATCAAAACGTGATTTGATTTTAAAATAATTCCATTTAATTTAATTTAAATTACCTGAAACTTAACATGTATTATAAATTGTATTTGAATCCATCCGAAACCCAAATTAAGAAAGTAAAAACAATTAAATATATATATACAAAGACACAGAAAATAAAAAGGTTGGAAATTTTAGATGGATCCAAGTAATTAATTGAATAAAAATGTGAAAGAGAGGCAATCAATTAATACATTAGCGAACTTCATGTAAATTAAAATATTTGTACAATTTTTATGTTTTTTTTTTCTTTTTTTGCGTTACAATAAATTTTGCTACATGGCAGAAATATGTGGGTGTGACTTCATAATCGGCGCGTGCCACCTCATTATTTTTGCTCGCTGTGTTCCCTCTCGTCTGTTGCTGACAGGCACCAATGGAACAAATCAAATGTAACACTCTGTCGTATTTCCATCTTATCGCCATCTATGGACATCTTTATTCTCTTCCCCTCTTTTATCCTCTCAGGATGCAGAATATATAAGCTGGTATCCCTACAAAGCTGCAGAACAATTGCATTGAGATAAATTAATGTACTCAAATCTAAAGCAACCTGTGAAAAACATACTACCACAAGCAATTGTCAAATACAATGTCCCATAAAAGACCAAAATCTCTCCACTGAGCTTGGTGAGTGAAGCAAGGTAGCCCAGCACAACAATGGTGCACCCGGAATTGTTTTATGTGCAAAGCATGCAGCATCAAAGTATGTCTCGCAAGGAATAAAATGATCTCTTTCTACTTACCAGCAGCTGTGCACGATTGACATTTAAAGGGTCAATTAATGCAAGCTGATGAAGAATAATACATCTCATTTGGAGCGGCATATATATATATATATATATATATATATTGTTTTCTGACAACTCTTCTGCCACCTCAAAAATGCTTGTTCAACTCTCAGCCCAACTGCAACCAGGATTCTTTTTTATTTGCTTTTCTCTCATTATACTTCTAACTGCAGCTGATGTTTCCCATTCACCTGAGGTTGCGAATAAGCTTGATAGCTGTACGTAAGCACCGGAGCTTTCAGGATCAAGCTCAATAATCCGCTCGGCCACCTCCTTTCCAAGACTTTTATCTCCATGAGCAACACAGCCTCTCAAAACTGATGACCACAGGCTTACATCTTCCTTAAAAGGCATTTGTTCTATAAGATTTATTGCTTCCTCGAGGCAACCAGCACGGGCATAGAGATCAACCATGCAAGAGTAGTGCTCTATCCCAGGATCAATATGATAGTCCCATTTCATTGAGTCAAACCACTTTCGTCCCTCCTCTAGAAGTCCACAATGATCACAGGCAGACAGAACCCCTGTAAATGCTATGTCAGTTGGCCTTACACCAGCATTTCTCATTTCATTAAACAACACTAGTGCTTCAAATCCATAACCATTAGTAGCATATCCCATCAGCATGGAATTCCAAGAGATTTCATCTGATTTTGTCATTGTGTCAAATATTTTTTGCCCATATTCAACTAAACCACACTTGCAGTAGAAATCAACAAGGGAAGTAGATATTATCTGATCAGATTCAAGTCCAATGAGAGTAGCTTTAGCAAAAACTTGTTCACCAAGTTCAATACATGAGATACTAGCACAGGCACTGATGACACTAGCCAAACTAAACTTGTCCATCCTCAGGTCTAGTTTATTCATCTTACAAAATATATCTAATGCCTCAATTGGACAACCATTTTGACTCAGACCAACTATCATTGAATTCCATGATATCATGCTTTTAATTGGCATCATCTTGAATAGATGCTTTGCATCTTCAATTCTTCCACAACTGGAATACACAGTGATCATAGAGTTAAGCAAGATCGTATCATAGGTTTGGAGCTCACTAAAAAATTTGCAAGCATCATTAGGCCTTCCACACTTGGAGTAGGCATCAATCAGAGTGCTGGCAATGATAACATCACAGATTACTCCAATTTTATGAGCATGGCCATGCATTTGTTTGACATGTTCAGAGATACATAACCTACAGCAGGCACTCAAAACAACTGCAATTGAAGAAAAGTCTTCCTGAACTCCCTTCTCCCGCATCTTATTAAAAAGAGCTAATGCCTCAATTGCCTCATTATTCGAAGCATGTCCAGAAATTAAAGAATTCCACAAAACAACACATGGATCACTTACTTTATCAAATAATCTTCTTGCATCAGTCATTCTGCCACAACTTGCATAACCTGAAATCAACGCCGACAAAGAGAAATCATCAGGTTCTTTCATCAAATTCAAAACACGACTTGCACTATCCAAATCACCACATTTTCCATATAAATTTATCAGAGCACTCCATAACACTGGATCAAATTCTAGTCCCTCAACCACCATTTGCGCATGAATCTGCTTCGCATATTCAATAGCTCCCAAATCAACGCATGCCCCAATAACAGTTGCCAACACAAATGAGTCACCCAAAGATCCCAAGTCTTTAAACAGCTCAACAGCCTTTCTTGCATTCCCATGTCGTGCGTAACCATGAATCATTGAATTCCAAGCAACCCCATTTTTCCTAGGCATGTTATCAAACAAACCCCTTGCAACTTCTAACTCACCTGCTTTGGCCAACCCTGAAATAACCAAGTTCCAGGAGAAATCATTTTTATGCGGCATCAACTTGAACAACTCCAATGATTTCTCTTTGTTTCCTGATTTCATGTACCCTTCAATTACTGTGTTCCAAGAAAAACAATTTCTGTGTGGCATTTCATCGAACAATTTCCAAGTCTCAGTCATAGTACTGCAGCGTGAGTACACTTGTAAGAGGCGGTTTCCGATTGTAATAGTGGAACTAAGGATACCCTTTTTGAGGAAAAAGGAGTGGAGCTGTTTTCCTAGTTGAATGGAGTTGTGGTTGTTGCAAGATTGAAGTATACGAGCATAATTTTGGAGATCAAATTCCATGGTCATGGGCAATAGCCCTGTGGCTTTTGGTAGATGATTTTATGTGTTATGGTTAATAGACAAAGAAAAAGACTACAAATTGTCCTTTTAAACTGTAAAAAATATTTACTCCACCTTTGAGTTTGAGAATGTAAATGGCGGCAAGAATGAAACTGTCAGTACCTACCCGAACCGGCAGGTTATGGACGGCTGTCAGCTGGAGACAACTATTTATAAGGAGCGGTTAGTTTTCTTTGGGATAACATATGAGATGGTCTCTTTTGAGAAAAAGATGCCATTGAAGTTCAATAGTTTCGTTTTCCTTATCATGAGCTCTGCCAGAGACGAAAAGTGCTATTAATAGGAAGTGACACATTACCCTAAAGAATATACAGTAATGTCTGGTTTTCCATGTTACAGAGGGTTAAAAATTCGTCAAGATTCTACACTCCTCCGCAGCGAAGATTGAAGAATGAAGATTACAATTTACGTGAATAACAAGACAATTCAGAGCTATTAAAGGATTGAAGAATGTACAGAGGAGCCTACAAACTATGGTTCTCAAAAACTTGATGCATGACTTCTAATTTTAAAAGTTTGGAGGAGTGCAGCATCTGATCAAGGAAGCATGCAACGAACTTGAAATTTATGCTGCAGGAATTAGTTCTGCTGAACCATTTCTTTTCTAACTTTCATCCCTGGTATCTCTTATTAATCAGCATGTGTAGTTGCTCTTAATTCAGCCTCTGAAGTAGATCTGAGCTCTAATGTTCACGTAAGAGCACAATGTGTGCTTAGATTCGTTCCAAGTTTTCCTAAAATTGGCACTATGCATTCTGTTTCCTTTTGTGACTTGCCAAGCAGTCTGAATATACTGTCTCACAGCAGCCGTCACATGAGTAACTGATTTCAGGTTTTGCCACTTCACATTGTTGAGTTCTCGCACGTGATGTATAATAACCCTTAGCATTCTTGCATGAGGTCATTTCTGGAGAACTCTGATTCCCATTCTAGTTGCCTATGGCCTAGGCAACTGCAGAACACAACTACTGTCTGTCAACAATTCCCTACCTACCTATTTTCCTTCTGTCCTTGAGTTCAAATCTTAGTGGGGTAGATGGATTCAATTGATTATGTTGTTCAGCAGCCCATTCTCCAAACCTCACAGCACCATGCTTTTCGCATGCATCAAAGACTCTAGTCAACATTGCAACAGTTGGCTCAAATGGCAAACTCTTAATAAATTTCTTGAGCTCCTCCATGCACCCACACCGGCTATAGAGTTCAATCATACACTGATAGTGCTCCAACCGGGGTATAATGCAATAGTCATTGCTCATTGAATTAAAATACTGCTTACCCAGCTCAGCTTCATGCTCACATATGCATGCAAGCAGAATACCTTGAAAGGTGACATGGTCTGGTTTGACACCTTCCTCCTCCATCAAGCCAACCAATTCAAGTGCCTCTCTGCCCCTTCCGTTGTGGCAACATCCAAAAATCATGGTGTTCCAAAGAACCACATCACATGAAGCTGCCTCTTTGAAAATCACGAGAGCATATAAAACACAACGACATTTACAATACATGTCAACCAAAGCTCCTCTGATCACCATATCCAGCTCATAACCATTTCTAACCATGAATCCATGGATTTGTTTGCCATGATTAAGTGCAAACATATTTGCACAAGCTGCCAGAAGGGTTCCAAATGTAAATTTGCATGGTCTTGACTCCCATTGCATCTCATTAAAAAATGTCATAGCCTGCTCACTCCGATGATGCTGAGCATAGCTAGTCAACAAAGCATTCCAAGAAACCGTATCTCTCTCCTGACTCATTTGGTAAAACCAAACTCTGGCACTGTTCAAGGTCCCACATTTGCCATACATGTCGAGAAGAGCATTACCAACAAAGATATTGGAACAGAACCCACGTCGGTAGATAAACCCATGAACCTGTTTCCCCATTTCAACATCTGAAACGCCAGCACAGACATTTAAAATTAACACAAGAGTCACATGGTCAATTTCTTTAGTCATTCTGCGCATAAGAAAAACAAACTCCAAGGCATCTTCCCATTGAAACAAATGAGTATACCCTGCCAGCATTGCATTCCATGAGATTACATTTCGTTCAGGCATCATATTAAAGAGCTCCCTTGCCTCTCTAGTTCTCCCACTCGTAGCATACCCTGACATAATTGCAGTCCAAGAAATCAAATCCTTGGAACCAAGTTGGTCAAATATCATACGAGCACTCTCTAATCTACCACATTTCACATACATACCAATAAGTGAACTGGAAACAACTTTATCCTTCTCAAAGTTAATCTTAAACACAACTCCATGAATTTGCATCCCTTCCTTGAGTGCAGACATGCTTGAACAAGCAACAAGAGCATTAGAGAATGTAAAATTCAAAGGTCTAACATCTTCTTGAAACATCCTAAAAAACATAGATACTGCCTCTTTTCCATCCCCTATCTCAAGATACCGCCTAACAATCACATTCCATGAAACATCATTTGGACTCTCAATCTGATCAAAAATCCGCCTTGCATCACTTATAACTCCACATTTCCCATAAACATCAACAAGTGAACTCCCCAAAACAACATTGTTAGAGTAACCATACTTCACAACCATTGCGTGAACTTGCCTCGAAAGGCCAATCTCTAAAACAACACCGCAAGAGCCCAACACACTAGCGAATGAGATCTCATTTGGCAAAATTCCTTCCCTATTCATCTCCGAAAACAAGCACAAAGCCTTTTCTTGAAACCCATTTCGTGCATACGCTGTTATCATCGTATTCCAGGAACCCCCATCGCGTTCAGGCATTTCATCAAACAGTTCCCTTGCGTCAACCAAACACCCGCATTTCCCATAGGTTTCAATAGCGCGGTTCAAGAGGAACACTGGGGGCAAAGGGCAGAAGGTGACTAAGTGGGATTCAAGCTTTCGGGCTTCAACGATAGCATCTTTTGCGGAACAAAGGTGGAAAAGATGGGCGTAAAGAGAGTGAGGGAAAGGTTCAGGGTAAGCAAAGAGGATAGAAACGGCTTTTTGAAGACGACCTGACTTGAGGTGAGTGAGGATTGATTGGGTTACGGGTTTGAGGCTGTTGGGTTGGTTTTGGGGTTTATGGGTTTTGTATTGAAGGAGACGGTTGAGTATAGAGGCTGCATTCACAGCCATGCAAATGCAAAAAACAGAGGATTTGATTTTTGTTTTTTGTTTTGTTTTGTTTTGTTTTGTTTTGTTTTTGTTTTTTTTTTTTTTTTTGTATTGTGGTAGCAAAAATCATATGTCCAACTATTTATCCAGTTGGGTTTCGGTTTGGTACCTATTAGATGATTCTTGACCATGGTTTGGGGATCTTTTATTTTTTTTCCTTGGTAAAGCATAAAGGAGGCCTATTTAATGGTACATCATAACATACCTATGTAGAAATATATAAAAAAGGTACATTATTAATAATTTTTAAATTTATGATCATATTTTAATTATTCATTAAAAAAAACCTATACATTTACAGATTAAATTGTTAACAAAAGAATGAACTTAATGTTTAAACCAACCACTAACTTAGATAAGATTTAAATGTACAAGTTTTACATTCAAGTTCTTGTACATCGGGGATCCTCAAATGCTAAAATAAACTGCAAACTAGTAGTCGTATTTGATTTCCTTTTGCATGCAGCAATTTGAGATCGATATAAGGTACGTGATTCCACTAATTGGAATAAGAGCACAAGTTTGATCGGCCACTTTGCAAAGCTGTTGGAAGTTGGAACCAGAAGATAATTGAGAAAAGCTTAGCAAGATATGTCAGCACAACATTTCGCTAACACCACACTCAGCCCATATGCCTATGAAGATTTCCTCTACACACCAAGGTGAAGTCTATAGTCGAAATGAGAAACATGATGTCCCTTGAGTATGATTAGAGAAAAGGGAAAAAGTTTTCAATTTCTCACACACAAAGAATATATAGAAACATAGTTTAAATGTGATTGCTATGCTAAGAAATTTCATTCACAGACTGCTTGTTCACCTTGGCACTGCTGTTGAATCACTTGTGTTCATTTCAAACAAACCTCAGGCCAGCTGCAGCATCTTGGAAACCAAAATCATGACCCATCTCTCAATATAAGTGAAAAAAAAGAAAGAAAGAAAGAAAGCACTCTTTAATTAGAATCTCCGAATATTATACACAGGATTAGCTGCATCTCTCTGCTGTGACAATTCCCTGTACCCTAAACATCGACATTATTGGAAAGATAATTACACATTGCACTCCATTTCCAAACAAGGCTGAAGGCTCAATGCTGCCCTTTTATCGCGAGGCTTTGGTTCTCATAGAGGAGATGAAAGCCAAGCAACCTCTCCTCCCATGCCTGCATTGCACACAACAAAATGTTACACAGCTGATAAACAGTGGCCATTTCAACTTTGCTGCAATCTCTAGTTCAAATACAGTAATCTATGTAGTTGTTATAGCTGAAATTCTGGGTTTATTGCTGAATCCTGCATTGAGTTAAGTAACTACCAATCTAGTGTAACCTAAGCTGTTCAACCGGCAAAGCAAGTTTCTAAGCAGCTAGAACAGTGCCAATCGATATGCCGAATATTGTTAATTAAGCCTATCTCAATTGATTATTATTCATAGCTGCTCATAACATTAGTGAAAATATGGGTAAACTTTCATAAAAGTTCATTTATCCTAATAAATTGTACAAATGCACCAAGCCATTATCCCCCAAATTTGTTAATCTTAATTCACAGTAGCTTTTGACTCTTTGGCTTAAGCATTACTTGCTGATAGTAGCAATACCTCACCTTCAAAATGGAGGTGTCTAGTTTGAAATTTGAATCTCTTGCCTTTACCTAATTGTTATACAAGCAAAAAGGGTTCTTTGATGCAAAGCAAACTATTTTAGCTGCAAACGAATATGTCAAGTAAAAGTAAAGGAAAATGCTGCAGCCTTGTTTGAAATAAAAAATGTACGTTGTTGTATGTGATTTTATCTCCTTTTGCTTCCCTCTTTTTTCAAGAAGAGACTTTGACTATGATAGGAGGCCGTGAGGTGGAAAATTTAGGCAGATGAAATTTTCATCTATATACCTATTCTAGAATTTTCAAAAAGAAATTTAACAATATTACTTGCTACACGCAATCAGTAGAATAAGGCCAATGACTCTGCATCTCAGCATCCACAGAACAGAGTCCTCTGCTTCCCAATGTAAACCTTTCTCTAAATTGATGAAATAATTGAATCTTCTGCCTAAAGGTTAACAAATTCCCAGCTAGTTTTATGGTAAACAACATATTGAGCTTAGTACAAATTATTGAAATGAAAATTTAATCATTAATCTTTTCATTCAAATTTCATTTTCCCTTTGTTTGGCCTCCATTACTCCAAACATTGATTCCTAGATCTTCCCTTAAAATCCAACAAGTTGAATTTGAAAACTTTGGTGAATACCCAATTGTATTGAAGCACAAAGATCACCAAAACTTTTCAGCTATAACATACCTGCTGCTGCTATTGCTAATGCTCCTGCAGCTGCTGCTGCTACTGGTGCTGCTACTGCGGCTGCTTTTGGTGCTTCCACTATTTATAGTCG
Source organism: Theobroma grandiflorum (assembly GCA_036013995.1). Taxonomy (NCBI): domain Eukaryota; kingdom Viridiplantae; phylum Streptophyta; class Magnoliopsida; order Malvales; family Malvaceae; genus Theobroma; species Theobroma grandiflorum. The sequence continues at coordinate 18,185,869 of CP142126.1, forward strand.
ATCTACCACTCTCACTCTCACTCGACCCCGATCTCTTCTTCCACCACTCCTTATCTACATTCTTAGCAGATGCATCTGACACTGTTGGCTTTGGAGAAACTTTAGAATTGTGATTTGTAGCAGAATCATTCTTTATCTTCTTCTTTTTCTTAGACCTCAAGGAAATTGGAAACACCATTTTCAGAAGAAACCCTCCATTATCTATGCTCCCACTCCTAATAATTTGCTGTTTCTGATTGTTCCGCTTCTTCTTCTTCACCTCCTTCTCTTTTATGTATGTATCTTCATTGATCGCACCTCTCCCTTCAGCAAAACTCTCCTGTTTTGGTTCAACAACCACAGGCTGATGCTCCACTAGATCTTTCAAGGAAAGTTCATAACAGGACTCAGGCATTCTACTAACCATTTCCATAAGCTCCCTTTGGCCTCTAGCTATAGCTTGAGCTTTCGATGATGGTGATAGGCAACGATAATTAATGTTTTGTCGATGCGGGGGACTCCTGGAAGGACTAGTACTCCACAAAGGAGGAGTGGATATCCCAGAATCATCTTCCATCGCGGAAGTTTCAGCAGGGAACCTCCCCCCCATGCTGTTGCAACTCCTATAATTTGCATAGTTTTGAGCTGTCTTCTGGACTTTAGAATCATAACTGTCATAACTGTCACTCAATCTCCTTCCCATGTGGTCCGACAAAGCGACATGAGATCTGGGAAATTTTGCGCCAGGATCAAGCATGTTTTTTGGGGAGGAAAATTGGGGGGAGGGCAAAGGGGAGGCAGGGGAGTGATTGAGGCTTGTTTAAGAGAAGGTGGGTGCAGAGGCATTACCTTCACCGACTCTTTTGGTCACTTTGTCATTATCTCTTAACAAATAGGTTTAAATGTGGTAGTAGCTCAGGGCATGGCAAGGGGGATTGGGGGTTTAGGCCCATAAAAGTCAAGAAATTCTAGAGGGCCATCCCTTTCTCATTTTCACTGTAGTCCTTTTTTTTTTTGTCTTTTGAGGAGATTTTGCCTTTGTTTTCTTTTTATGTGGATTTAAAAACACCCAGCTTGTCCCCCCTTCTTGTTTTCATGTTTTGACTTTTAGCTCTATCTTGACAACGTATCTAACAGGTTCACTATCAGGTAAATATATTATCTCTGATACTTAATGAATTATGTTTTGGTGATATTATCCATCTCATGATTAAATAAAGAAAGCCACCACCCTTTGATTTGTTTAATTTGGGGATAGAGAACATTGATAAAAGACAAAGGATAGACGTATTATATTTTCTATTTAAACCACTTGAATTCTGAATTAAAATTTACTATGATTTTACGATTAGAAAGATACATGTAAATAAGAATTTTACATAAAAACAAATATTGACATAATCATAACCGAGAATATATTAAGTTTTTGTTCTTCATTTCCGGACCTTTGGGTAATCATTTTGTTTGATTTAGCCTCGACCCACTCCAGTTTTTCAGTGATTGGTGGTGTTTGTCACCAATTTGGTGATTTAATTGGTTTCTTTAATCAGAAATGGAAGGCTTTAGCCTTGACACGTTTGGGATATCTTTTGTGGAGGAAGAGGCTTGACTCCTACTTTATTAACTTAAATAAGCTTTCCTCGGGTTTACTTTTTAAAAAGAAAAAAAATCTTTGGATCCTTTTTGCAAATGATGGCTGTAAGAGAATGTGATTAGTTAAGCAATCAAATCCAGAGAGTTGGACAACATTGCTAAGAAAGAGTTGGTAAATTCGTTACTATTATTATTTTAGTACCGTATAAGCTGCGCAACCTTCACCTGCAGTCTTGCCATCATTTTACTAATCGGCTACACCTTTTCAATGACAGAAACCAAGTGAACTATTTCACTATTGATGTGTATTTTTTTTAGTTTATTTTGGATAAAACATATACATAATCCGGTTTGTGGAGCCAAATTCTATTAAATCATGCAATTAACATAAAATTAATTATAAAAGTAATGCTTAAATGCAAAGCATTGTAGCAGCCAAAGTCATTATTGTGAGGAGCGTAATACAAAGTTTTGGTTGCAATATAGAAAAGTTATGGCACTATCTATGAGGTGACCATTTTTTTGTTTTATTTGACATAAAAAGAGTTAAAAAAGAATGTATACGACCCCTTTACTTATGATATTTGAATTTCTCATATGCTGGTGCAAAAAATGGTTAAGCTCACTTCCTTTTTTCTTTTTTTTATAAGATGCTCAAAATTTGAATCGCCTTCCCCAACTTTATTATCAAATAAACAAAAGATTCTATTTATTCTGTGGTTTGATTAACCAGATTCAGACTATTTAATAGCCTATAATCCAAAAACTATATGTAGGGAGGAAGTTTTTGTTTTTTGATTCACTCAAGGGAGATGTCACAATAAATAAATGTTAACTTTAAGAACTCTTAATGTTGTTGGATGAAAGAAACAAGAGGAGCATTTGTTGTTAGTGGTAGAACTTTAAACTGTCAAATTTTAATTACTTCTGCTATTTGAACTATCACCTGCACGTTTTATTTATTTTATTTCATTTTTTGATACCATGTAACAATAATTCCCCATTACATTCAATTACTACATTTAATATACGTAGTATGGTAAAAACTAGTAAGAATTATAATCACAATAAATGAAGTATTAATTTCGCATAAAAAAATAAACAAATCTATGAACAATTGAACAAATTCAACATAAAGTGAAATTAGACCGTTATAACTTTATTTGCGCTTTGTTTAAATTACCACAGTACCTGCGCTAGCTAGTTGATTTAGATTAAACAAAAAGACAAAAAGGAATAAAGAAAAGAAAAATTAGGTGAGGGTCCTCGTGACCATACCACTATAAAGTCGTTGGATACTTAATTAACTAACAATAATAATAATGTACAAACCTTAAAATACAAGGGCAATATCTATATAGTCATGACCAAGCTATTTTTGCATTTTATATAGTTTTAGGATTAAACAGATTACTACTTTTATGAAATCTTTTGTCATATTTGTTTTTAGCTGTCATTTCTTCATTTTTGTTTCCTTTTTGATGAATGAAACCCACTCAATAATTGATGTTCATCTGTCCCTCAAATCACTGCTTTTTATGCAAGCCATGTGATGTGATCCATGATCATCTTCCTTTCACCTTACCCAAAGGCAAAAACAAAAAGGGGGAAAGGAAATCTTAGAAAATAATTCTACTTTATTAAACCATCAATGTTGGGAAATATATAGGAATGGTTTTACCTTTATAATTCTTCCAATAAGAAACAATCAACCCTACTTTAATTTCCCCTTTTTTTAAAAAAAATGCTAAACAAAAAAAATCAATCAATCGACCATAGTTTGGTTCACAGCTAAGTCGTTAGCTGTGTCAAAAAATATGAGGGAGTTACCTGTATTTGATGTGCTATGTCTATTGAATCACCTTTATGTTTTCCCTGAGTTTCAAACACCTAATTATACGCATATAATTATTCACACGTTGATTCAAATTTCTAATTATGATGTTAATTATGCTCCTAATCAACACTAGAATATGCAAATCATAAGCACAATCAACACTATAATAGCCCAAAGTAAATCTCATAAATGTTTCATAAAAGAAATCTCATACAATAAGATTAATTGATTGATTATTAGTGCCTTTTTAATTAAGAGTAAAATTTTAAGATTCTAATAACTTTGGACTCTTTAACTTTTCATAAATAAAAAACAAAGAAAGAAAAGCATTGTAAAGGCTCGAATCTAATATTTACAGAAATTAAGAAGAAGGAATTTGTCAATTGAAAGAAGTTTCTGTGATTGAACATTTTTTCAACTTATAAAAATTCGTAACTTTCAATATTTCCATAACTTGCTATGTACATGCATGTCAACCCAACTTTATTCTAACTTGTATAATTAGCGGTATTTAGTTTCTTAGGTAACATTATGAACATAGCTAGCTTGACGTGCCTTCATCAGGCGGTGCCGTAGGTAAATCCGAGCCCCAAACAAATGTACAAGTTAATGGACAAAAACTAAAACGAAACTGGTGGCTCAAAACACGAAAGAGAGGCAGTCGCTACCAAGAAATTTCTAGGTGTTGACCTATGACATTATGTATCAACACAAGTCTACCACAACAAAACCCCTTTGCCCTTTGTTTGGTTATTGTTTAGCCAAACATCAATTATTCACGCTGCCCTCAAATTTTCCAGGAAGACCAAAAACAGACTTGGAAAATAAAAAGAAGAAAGAAAAAAAAATACATAACGTGTCAACGTTGTGGCAGCCACACGTGGGGACCAATTTAATGTTTAACATTTGGCTTGGGCAGTAATCTAGAATTGAAAATGGCTAAAATTCTAATGAAAAAGAATTTAATATATTGTGGGGCCGACGAAGTTTAAAGAATCTGGTGCAAGTAGGAAGAAGAAATAATGCAAGATTTTTCATTGAAATTTCCCTGTGGTTATGTGGTGAAGATATTTCTTTTGTTCTAATTTTTGTCGTGATAAGGACGAATGGGGGTATTGTTACGTTACTTCTATTACCATGACACCTCGAAGGCGATATGTCAAGCAAAGGAAGTCTTGGCCCATTCATTCAGCCTTTTGGCACATCATGATTTAATATTTATTTCTTTCCCATCATCTGTCCCAACATTAGAATTTTGTTTCTTTACCATGCCTGGGCTATGACAAAATTTTTCTAATCTTTGTTAGCATTCTCTTACTTGTTAAAGGCTTAAAGCCTATCCTTAGTTATATTCTGAAATTCAAAGTTTTGCAACTTGGTATCTGTTTCACAAATTATTGTGTAGCGAATTAAATTAAATTCTGTCTTTTAAAATTTTCTTTTGTAAGACTTATAACATGCATGAGAGACCAAATTTTCTTTTATAAGACTTGTGACATGTATGAGAGACCATATGCCAATAGAAAAAGAGGGGGAAATATGAGAGAAAAAGAAACGAAAAAAATTAAAATCAAACATGTATTAAAGACATAATTAAAAATATATTCGTGATAATTTATAACAATTGAGACAAAAAAATAAGAATAGTGGATTGGGTTTTTATAAAATATAATAGTGTTAAAGGTGTAAGGGTCTAATTTTATATTCAGCCAATAGAGGTTAGTAAAGTACTGAAAAAAGGAAAAGGTAATGCTTTCTATTTCTAATATATCAAACAATATTCAAGTAATTACAAAAAAAAATGTACGATGAAGAATTAGTTTTAAAATATCAAAGTTTTTAAGTAGATGAACACATATAATGGACAACATAATTCATGTAAAATTATGTATATTAGACAACATGACATTAAATGAGCTCGAGGCAACTGTGAAGAGTTCTGTAATGCAGTGAAGAAGGCTCAAGCAGAGAAAGGAAACAAGGCATTTGGGAATAAAAGAATAGAACTACACTCACCGTTTTGAAGAAAGCAAGAAGAAGACCTTGAAATAAAATGAAATGCTGCGTTTTAGCTAATAAGTTTTTAAATTTATGTTATGTTAGTTAAACAATGTAATTATTAGCTGCTTCCTTTTATTTTTAGCTCTTAAAGAACTGTATATATATGACTCTCTTTTAGGTATTTTTCAATGAAAAATCTAGGGATAATTCTTTCCCAAACGATGAGTCGCCTGTTCCCTTCTACCTTTTTAGTACTTTCTGACATGGCATCAGAGCGGGTCAGGAGCCAGTTGGAAATCAGTATTTTTCTACAGTAATGATGGACCTCACATCATCAGTTGGGTATTTCATTTCCTTATCTAGCTATTTTGTTTCTTTTCTAGGAATTTATTCCTTGTCTTTTGCTACTGTATTATCTTCACTTTAATCTGATATGTCACTCACTCATTTAGTCCTTAAGATATTTTTGGCTAGTTCATTAACTATGTCTGAATCAACCCAAACAAACACTTAAACCACTCAAATCTTCCTAATAGCAGATCCCCAATCTCCTTTTTATCTTCACCACATTAATAGCCTATGATTAGTAGTTATAAATCTTAAACTCAACAGCAGCAATAATGTAGCATGGAGCAAGTCTTTTCTACTTGCAATGTCCATCAGGAACAAAATAGGCTTCCTCAATGGTACAATACCAAAACCCCAAGTAACAGATCCTCTTTTCCTATCATGGACTTGATGTAACAACTTACTAGTAACCTGGTTGCTTGATTCAATATCTTAGCCAATAACCTCAACCATATTTTTCATGGATATAGCATTTGAGATATGGGCCACTTTAAAACAAAATTTTGCACAGCTTGATGATACCAGGGTGTGCAATCTCTCGTATACATTGGGAAATATCAGTCAAGGAAATAAGACTGTTGATTCATACTTCATTGAGCTCAAGGGTATTTGGGAGGAGTTGAGAAGTTATAGGCCATTACCTCATTGCAAATATGGAAGTTGCAATTCTGATTGCTTTAAGGCATATTCAGACCAATACCAAAAGGACATGGTATTTAGGTTCTTGAATAGATTTCATGAATCGTTCTCTGCTATTAGATCACAGATCATAATGCTGGATCCTATTCCAACATTAGACAAAGTTTATAGTCTGGTGCAAAGAGAGGAAACACAGAGAAGTCTGTTCATTTAAGGTCAAGTAGTTTTTGAATCCTCTACAATGATGGTTGCTGTTGATACAAGGAAGAAAACTAGGAAAGATATCAACTGTGACCACTGTGGAAAGAAGGGACATACTAAGGATAAGTGTTATAGGTTCATCGGATTTCCTGAAGACTTCAAATTCACCAAGTTAAAACCAAACTTCAAGAAGGCAAAAGCAGTGCGAAATAATGTTACTAGCATACATGAGGGACCAGGATAAGATAATTGCAAGATTGAACAGCCGGATGAGGGAACTGAGACTAACTCTATGTCATAGTTGTCAGCCATAAAGCAACAAGTCAATAAATTAATGGAGCTTTTAAGTGAGAATAACATAAGCAGTAATGATGGTAAGACTAGCACATAAATCACTCAGCAAGGCAACCTTTCACTTGTTAATTCAACTTTTGCAAGTATAACTTCAGGCCATCTTTGCTTTCATACTTCAAATAATTTACCTCTAAACCTTAAAAATGTGAATGTTCAAATGATAAAACAAAATCATTGGATTATTGATTCTGGTGCTACTAATCATATATGCTATAATCTAGATAGTTTTGAATCTACTGGAACAATTAATAATTGTTTTGTTGAACTACCAAATGACAGAAAAGCCACTGTTTCTCACATAAGAATAGTAAAATTGTCTCTTACTCTGACCTTAGAGAATGTTCTACATGTACCAAGTTTTAAGTTCAATCTTTTTTTTTTTTGTAGGTAAGCTTACCCAAAATAACAAGACATGTGTTCTCTTTACTGATATGCACTGTATTGTCCAGGATGTAATCTCTCGGATAGTGATTGGGGTTGCTAAGGCATACATAGGGCTATACTTGATGCAAGAAAAGCATGTTGAAAAAGACATTTCAATGCCATGTTTTGACAAACTCATCAAATTTCCTTTTATTTCTTCTGTTAATGGTTATAATTCAGCAAACAAATGTTTTGATCTTTGGCACTTTAGGCTTGGACACACGCCTTTAGAAAGGATAAATGTCATTCAAAAATAGTTTCCTATTATTAAATGTTCAAAAGAGTTGATTTGTTAGATTTGCCCTTTGTCTAAATAGAAGAAATTGCCATTCCCAGCTTATATCTAAAGCACAAAAATACCATTTGAACTTGTTCATGTTGACATCTGGGGTCTGAATGAGACTCCCACTTTATCTAATCAAAGATATCTATTAATTTGTGATTGATGACTGCACACATTTTACTTGGATTTTCCTCATGAGGTGTAAGTCAGATGTTTTATCAATAATACCAGCATTTAACAATTATGTGGAAAGACAGTTTGAACACTTAATAAAGTGCATTAGATCAGATAATGAATTAGAGTTCAGACTAAAAGAGTTCTTTGACAAAACATGCATAATACATCAATTTTCATGTGTTGAGACCCCTTAACAAAATGGGGTAGTTGAGCATAAGCATCAATATATTTTGGTTGTAAGAAGGGCTTTCAATTTAGTCTGCCTACTCACTTCTGGGGTGATGCTGTAATGATAGCAGTGCATATCATTAATAAAGTACCAACAAAATTACTCAAGAACAAGTCCTCTTTTGAATTGTTATACAAGAAACAACCCTCATATGAACATCTAAGAGTATTTGGTAGCCTATGTTTTGTATCCACTTTCTCACAGCATAGAAAAAAGTTAAACCAAAGAGCCACAAAATGCATTTTCTTAGCCTATCCAAATAACACAAAAGGTTATAGGGTATATGATCTCAATGCAGACAGAATCATAATTTCAAGGAATATTGTTTTTCATGAAAGAACATTCCCTTTCCAGTCAAAACAGCACACTGCATCGGCTGAGGCATTTTATCAAACAGCTGGCATACGTACAATAAATTCAGATGAAATTGACTCAAACTTACCAAATTTACCTCACCAAGAATACATACTTGTTGAGACATATATTTCTGAACCTAATACAAGTTTTCAAGCACCATCAACATCACAGACAAATGACCTTGAACCAAATTCACTTGAAACAGTTAGTATGTCTACTGCAACTAACAGTGAAAATGTGACAATAGCTATGAACATGATCCAAATGAAAGTTTACCAGTTAGGAGGAGTACCAGATAAAAACATGTTCCCAAGTATTTGGATGCTTACCATGTTGACATTCCTTCAAAATCTCATAATGTCACTACTCACCCAATCACTAAATTTCTATCCACAAAGAACCTATCATCTACATACAAAGCATTCACTACATCTCTGTCACACACATTTGAACCCTTCACTTATCATGAAGCTGCTAATTATTTTCATTGGAGAGATGCCATGAATGTTGAATTGAAAGCTTTACAAGACAATAGAACATAGAGCATAGTACCAAGACCTCCAAATTCTTATGTAATTGGATGCAAGTGGGTGTCCAAAGTAAAAGTTGAATGCAGATGGACAGATTAAAAGATATAAAGCTCGCCTGGTTGCAAGAAGGTATAACTAGATTGCAGGTTTTGACTACAAGGAGACTTTCAGTCTTGTAGCTAAGCAAACAACAGTAAGAGTGTTCTTTGCCATAGTAGCAGCTTTTAACTGGCATCTGACACAATTGGATGTGAATAATGCATTCTTGAATGGAGATTTAAAAGAGGAGGTGTACATGGACATACCACCAGGATATGAGGTCTAAAGGGAGTATCCAAAAAATGTGGAATTGATTTGCAAACTTCATAAGTCACTATATGGCTTGAAGCAAGCATCCGGGGAGTGGAATGCCAAAGTCACATCTTTAATTATACAATATGGCTTTATTCAGTCTAGTGCAAATCACTCAATGTTTACTATGAAGACAAATGATGGTGAATTCATTGCATTCTTACTGTATGTAGATGACATACTAATAGGGAGTTCTTTAAAACAAGCTGCAGATGATGTGAAGTTGTTCTTGAGTTCACATTTTAAGCTCAAGGATTTAGGAGTAGTCAAATATTTTCTCGAGTTAGAAATAACAAGATCTTCAGAGGGTATCTCCATATCACAAAGGAAACACACTTTAGATCTCCTGGAAAAACATGGACTGTTAGGTGCAAAACCAATATCCATTCCCATTGACTATAATCAGAAGTTGGTCAATGCCCAAGATGAAGATGAGCTTATCAATCCAGCAAACTACAGACAATTAGTTAGGAAGTTACTGTACCTCACATTCAGCAGACCAGACATAGCTTATGCAGTTCAAGTATTATCACAGTTTATGGACAAGCCTAGTCTTGAACACATGATTGTAGCTCACAGGGTGCTGAAGTATTTAAAAGGGTCACCTAGTCAAGGCATCCTAATGAAGTCAGAATCGAATTTAATGATTGTGGCATACTGTGATAGTGATTGGGTAGGTTGTCCTGATTCCTGGAAGTCAATCACAAGATACAATATGTTCATTGGGAATTCTTTAGTGGCATGGAAATCAAAGAAACAATTAATGGTGTCTTGTAGCTCAGCAAAAGTTGAGTACAGGGCAATGGCATCAGCTAGTTGTGAAATTATTTGGTTAAAACATCTTCTGGCAGATTTTGGAATTGAGCATAGATATGCAGTTGTACTTTATTCAGGCAGTCAGTCAACCATTCACATCAGCAAGAACCCGGTCTTTCATGGGAGGACCAAGCATATAGAGATGGACTGCCACTTCATTAGGGAAAAGGTGATCAAAGGTACAATCAAACATGTGCATATCTTAACTAATCTATAGCTAGCTGATTTATTCACTAAGGCCTTACAACCAAGGCAATTCTACTATCTTTTGAACAAGATGAACGTTCACAACATTCACATGTCATCTTGAGGGGGAGTATTAGACAACATGACATTAAATAAGCTCGAGGCAACTGTGAAGAGTTCTGTGATGCAGTGAAGAAGGCTCGAGCAGAGAAAGGAAACAAGGCATTTGGGAATAAAAGAATAGAGCTACACGCACCATTTTGAAGAAAGCAAGAAAAAGACCTTGAAATAAAATGAAACGCTGTGTTTTAGCTAATAAGTTTTTAAATTTTTGTTATGTTAGTTAAACAATGTAATTATTAGCTGCTTCCTTTTATTTTTAGCTCTTAAAGCACTGTATATATGACTCTCTTTTAGGTATTCTTCAATGAAAAATCTGGGAATAATTCTTTCCCAAACGATGAGCCGCCTGTTCCCTTCTACCTTTTCTGGTATTTTTTGACAATGTATTTTGACATCCTAGAAGGAACTCTTTTCATCTGCATAAACATTTTCCCTCTTAATTTTGTTTTTTGGGTGAATTTCTTCTTTAACATGTTCTATAGCTTGCTTAAAAAGATTTTCTTAGTTAAGATTTATTGCTTTACGATTATAAAGTAAGTAGTTTCTTATATCAGTAGACATTTCCTTGGAACCCCTCAGTTCCAATTTTAATATCTCAGCTGAGATCAATTTCTACCGCAATAGTCCAATCAAATTACAACACACAATTACAAATGCACCAAAAAAAGATGTTGGATTTCTTTTTCCCAGCAAACATTTGTAAAAGATGATTACTGAGGCTGATGCAAGAATTTTATGGAGTTATGGATAATTATAAACCACTTAATACAGAGGAGTAAAATAAACAAAAATGAATATTCCAACAGAATATTAGGTGTTACTATTCTGTCCATATATAGACATGGTTGTCTCTTTGACAATACTTTTCTGGAAAGAAAGGCCAGGGAGCATCACAGCTTTAATTGCAAGAGTACTCGTCGTTTAATGTTTGACATAACGATTAGCAACTATCACAAAGAGATATATGTCCATATAATAATTGATATAATCACCTAGGTCATCATTACTTATAATTTTAATAATTAAATATTGGGGTTAATATCAGGACAGCTTAAGCTTAGCTTGTATGGGTGGTTGAATCATTCAATTCAATCAGACTGTCGACCGAGTTGTCACCACACCCGAGCTGGTGTTTCCTTCTGTTTTTGCGCAGTTGGAGCCGAGGGAGAAAAAGACCATTTTGAAGGTCCTGCTGTGCAATAGAGCCCATTTTGAAAGCCCAAGGCCTAATGGAATTTTAAATGGGTATTTCCATGTTGGGCTGTTTTGTAGCCTTTCCTTTTGAGCTATACTGGTCTAGCTGCTGGCATGAGGCATCCTGTTGTACCATGCTAAAGGCAGCTAGTTAGGCAGATATCCTTGTCTTGAACTCTTGTCCAGAGCTTCAGTTTATGCAATTAAGTAGTGAAACTAAATTACACTAGCCCAAGCTCAAAAATAGAATGCGAATAAACAAATTAACAACAGAAGTTTGTAACTCCAAAAAGAAATGAGGAAACAAGAATGTGGAAGAACTAATTACTTCTAAAATGACTTTAGTAGACTTGAGTATTGCATAGCTCATAAATGAAAGAGATATTTATAGATTGACTAGAACAAATAAGTTCATGCACTAAGACTCATAGAAAATTGAAAAATAAATATAAAACCAAAACAAATAAGGATAAGTCTCATATATATTTCAGTGACTTTCAGAAAATTCTATTTGTTATTTTTAACACTCCCTCTCAAAGTGATTTTTCGAAAATAAGTGCGAAAAGGTCTTTTTGATAGTGGCTTGGTGAATATGGCAGTGACATTTTCTTGAGTTCACACCTTGCTACATCAATGATACCAGTGATACCATCTAATACTTTTTTCTCTCACAAAGTGACGCTCCAATTCAATATGCTTGGTTTTTGTACGACAAACTAGATTCACAGCCAACTTCAAGGCACTTCGATTATCTTCAAAAATGCTACTTGGATTGTAAAGAGGTAAACACCAAAGTGCCTTCAAAGCCAAACACATTATTGTGTTGCTAGAGCAGCTACTTCCGTAGTAGATAAAGAAACAAAATCTTCTTTTTTATTCCACTGGAAAAGGAAAAATATTTGATACATTAACATTGTATAACTTTTATACACTATCAGGTTATCAAATTTTGATATCTCATTAATGAGGTATTATTGGGAAAGAAATAAAAGATTGGTATTATTTTGAGACCTTATTACTTTGAAGGAAATAAAAGGTGGACCTTCTTTTTATGAGGTGTCTGGATTTGGTATACTATCAATAATTTTTTATTTAATAATTAATACAAATAAAAAAATAACAAAATGACCCCATAAGTCCTACTAAACTTTGCTTTTTTTAACTCTTAAATTTCTTCACATCTCTTTCATTCTTTTTCTTTCTTTTTTGTCTTTTCAATTTTACTTTACTTTCTTCTCTGTAACTCATTACTAGAACATGCTTCATTTTTCAATAGAGATTTATGAGCTTGTCTTGGACAAGGAAAGATGGGACCACTTATCACTATTATGTGAAATTAAAAGAAGGTAAAGTTTTTTTTTATTTTCTTTTTTCTATTTATATTATTATTATTTCTTTTTCCATTTTTATTCTATTTACTCATATATTTTAATTAATCTTTATAGGTCTTCTTCTCCAAATTTCTAAAAACCATCAAACACGTTATTCTTTCTTTTTTTGTTATGTAGGTTCCACCTTCTACTTGCCATTTTTTGCTTTTTTCTGTTATGTGGATTTTTTTATGATTTTAGTTTTTAAAAATTAAAAATTACTATGTAATTCTTAAATATAAGTTTTAGTATTGTCTTGTTGACTGTTATTTAAAATTTCATCAATGTATCATTTTTCATTAATTTTGATTATATAAGAAAAAATTATCTTAACTATCTAGTCTTCAAACAATCCTGATTATATAAGAAGAAATTATTAATTCTATGTATCTGTAGACATCAATTTTAATAAAAAAATAAAATAATTAAAAATAAGCAAAACAAAAATTAGAATATGAGCATTTGGTTCATTAGTTGGTGTATGATCCCCTACTTAAATAGCAAGGTTCGAATTTTCCTTCCCTCCATTATAAAAAAAATTAAAAAAAGAGAAAAAAGAAAAAAAATAAAATAAAGGATGAGTTAGGCATGGCGACAAAGGCCATGCCCAGCAAATAGACAAGCAATGTGCGAATGCCCCCTTACTAGGTGCTAGAATTGAGCCAAACAGGGCACATATGCCACTTTAGTTTGGGCGAGGGTAGCTATAAAAGTTGACTTCTTTTTCCCTAAGAAAGGGATTGTGGAAAAAAGAAAAATCCCAAACAAAAACCTAAGAGAGAAGAAAAGAGGGGAGAGAGCCTTAGGAAGAAAGGCTAGGAAAAACTATAAAAAAAAGGAAGAGAGAAAAGAGAAAGAGAAAGAGATGGAAAAACCTTAGAAAACTAGCGGCCAATATCAACACAATCACAAAAAAGAAAAAGAAAAAGAAAAAATAAACCAAGAGCCAATGAGGCATTCTTGAGAAGTTTTAGAGCTTTAGGATTTGTGAGGATTTGAGGCTAGATAGGAAAGGGTGAATGTTGGAAAATATGCTGCAACGATTCATAGTTGGCAACGGAGCTAGGGTAGTGAGGAAGCCATCGTTTAGAGAAAGGTTTTTTTTTGTCTAGCGGAAAAAGCTGAGTCACCTAGCCACTGAAGGAAGATAAAATCTCGACAAGGGAAAAATGAGAGAAAAGAAGGTAGGGTTTTGAATAAATCGACATTGTTGAGAGAAAAATGGGTTTCGCAAGCGAACTTTTAAAAGCTTGAAGCAAGTTGTGTTTTGGGCTAGACCTATGACAAAACCAGGCCAAGCTTGGCTCTCGCAACCCCCTTGGGTCCAATAGCCCTTGATTTTGGATTGTACCCAAATCTCAATGCCTTGGGCTAGTTAGACATAAAAAAGTGATGGGTTTTTGTAAAGACCTATGTGTTGATTGGGCTTTAATTGGTTGTATGCATGAACTGGCTATTTATTTTGTTGGTGAGTTTAATTAGTATGATTTTTTTAAAAAATAAAAAATATGTCAATTTATGAGAAAATATGTATGTCCTTAAAAATGCATAATAGAAAATATATGTAGAAGTGAATAAAAAATATGTAAAAGTATAGTTTAGTAAAGCTTAATATATTTATTGTTAAAAAGATAAACTTAAAGTAAAACTACTAGGAATGGGATAAATTGGTTGTGAAATAAAAATTCTCCTTTTTTAAAAAATCTTTGAAGAAGAAGTAGAAAATAGAACAACAAAACAGAGTATGAAATGAATAACTAAAAATTAGAAAAATAAAAAGTACTTAGCGAGATTTTTATAAAGGTTTGGCCTTCCAATGCCTACATCCTTTATTTTGATAGCACAAGGAGTTTGAATCCACTATCAACATGTCTTTTCAATACGATTAGTCGTAATGTTCACAACATGCCTTTTACCAATATCAAGCGTAACCTTCACAACATGTCTTTTACCAGATCAGGCGTAACCTTTACCAAGAATTTATTTTTTAGGTTCAAGCACAACTTTTACACAATATACAACCTTTTAAAGGATTAAGCAAAACCCCTCTACCTTTTGCTTAGAGGTATAACCAATACAAAATTGGATTTTTACAAGCCTTTAGCTCAAGACCTCTAACAAAGTTGATAAAGAAGTTTAGGATTAAAAAGATGACAGCTTTCTTAAAGGATATGAAGGATGAAGGAAGGTTTAAGCTCAAAAAGTATCAACTGAAGGATAAAAATGTGATCTTAGGTTCTACTCTTACTCAAAGAAAGAAGTTTTCTACTAACAACTCTTTCTCTTGTTTTTTTTTAAAGATAATTCAAATTCATTCAAAATCTTTCCTAGTTCCTTGCTTTAACATCCTCAAGGTAGGTATTTATAGCTTTTGTGATTTCTTACTCGTTGAAGTGAAATTTTATTCACTTATTGTATGTTCTAGCCAACTTGTACAATTCTATTGCATATGGAGAATCGATTCTTTGCTATTGAGTTGTTGATTCTTCACAAAGTCTGAAACTTTCTATCTTCATAGAATCGATTCTTCTATTATGAGATTTTGATTCTTGTATAACTAGGTTCAAAGGTGACACCTTTACAATCTTGAAGAATCAATTCTTCTATCTCAATGTGTCGGTTCTCCATTGTAGTTTGGAACCAAAATTTTGAGATTCACATGTGGGTGTGATATCTCATATCTCATATCTCATATCACTAAAATGCAAGATATATAAATTGAAGATCCAAGAACTCATCAGCTTAGACTTTGAATTCAACCGGTAATCCAACAATATGTATGGATTTTTTTGGTGTGTTATTCATGTGCTCAAGGTTTAATTTAGAATAAATTATAAGAAATAACCCTTCTCAGAAGTCTAATTAAAAAATGTCTCTCATTATAATTTTAAATATTTTTATCCAATTTTTGGCATGACTTGACAACAATACCCTTTAAACAATTTCAGACAAATTAAATGATCTCAGGTTTCTTTATCTCTCCATCTAGATAAAATACCTAAAATTAAATCTTGACTTCCCTGTCTTTGCCAAATATTGTCTATCTCGTCATCTAGCTCTCTCTCGCCATCCCAAAAAATAGAGATGACATCAAGGTATGTGTTTTCGGTTATTGAGTTTATTGGTTTATATTCATAAAATCCCAAAGTTAAGGGGTTGAAATTGATTAGACATATTTATAGATTAGAAAGGTGTATAAATTGGGCAACTTAAACCTGACTGCGAGCAAACAAATCAATTAGTTATTAGGCATTGTGTCACTAGTTTTTAAGCATTACAATATTGGTTTTAAGACATTGCGAGATTGACTTTTAGGCATTATGTTACTTATTCATTGCATCTCTATTTTTAAGGCATTGCGTAACTTAGACATTGCGTGATTAGTTTTAGGCATTGTGTGATTGGTTTTTAGGCATTGCATAATTGGGTTTTAAGCATTGCGTGACTTAGGTGTTGTGAGAATGCCTTTTGAGCATTATGCGTTTGGTTTTTGAGCATTGTGTGATTGGTTTTTAGGCATTGCATGATTGGTTTTGAAGCATTGCATGAATGAAGCATTGCATGATTGGGTTATAGGCATTGCATGATTGACTTTTAGGCATTGCGTGATTAGGTTTTAGGCATTGCATGACACATGTTTGATAAATTGATTGTGACATTTATTTTCTGCTAAATTTCAACAGCGTGGAAAATATGAAGCTTATGATTATATATAATGATATTCAAAGGTGGTGAGACACAAGTGAGGGGTGTTGGGAGTGATTTATCATTTTTAGGCCTGATGAAGTTGGTTGAAGATGTTGTTGGGTAAACTCACAGAATCATGAAATCGAGCTACATGCATTGCTCAGTCATGTTGTAGGGGTTTCATGCCCAATTATCAGGGGCGATGAAGATTTAGCAAGTATTCTGTGAGAGAAGAGGAGAGTTGTAGTATTTGTGACCTTTAAGGAAAGACATACAAATGTTGTGCCACATGAACAAGTCGTCTAATGTAATAATCACTGCAATCAGATTTATACTGCTTCAAACATACCACCATATACAGTCCCTAACTAGCAACAATGGCAATCATTATCAACGTATGCATATGAGTTTGAGTAGTCCGGTACACACATGAGGTGTCTACAAATGCTATCTACACAATTTCGATCATAATGTGTGTTGAATCAAATAATTTGTTCTTCCTAACAAATGCAACCGTCACTTGAGACTAGAGTAGGTCTATTGCCATTCTTAAACGACATTATGACGGGCGTAAATGATGACGATGGATCTGATTAGATGCATGATGACTGTGCAATGGACAACACTGTTGATTGGAATGATAACGATTATGTTAGTTAGCATGATGACTATTTAGAGGAGGACAGAGGTGATGACAATGATATCTGGATTGTAATCATGGGGATGACGGTACAAAACATGCCACAACTATTGTCTTAGAAGATGTTCAATGTGATTACCTTATTTACAACAACCCTATCATCGATAGTTACGGGATTCGGTCACCTAATGACAATGATCAAGAAAAAGGAAATGCAAGGGTATCTCGTTAATAGATTATTCTGAGTGTAGATATGATCTTTTTTCAAACAATTGCCATTGAGGGGTTCAAATCAAGCGATGACCGCTTTTACTAAAAAAAAGTGTTTCTCTATAAGGCCGAATTGAAATGAGTTTCAAACATGTTGACACTAAAAGAACATTTAAAGATTAGAGTTAAAAAGTCATGTCTTGCTCATTTTAAGGTTCCTTGTAAGGACAAGGCATGCTAGTTCTCTGTGCGAGCAACAAAGTTGCCTGACATGATTATTGGCAACTTCACACGTTCCATAAGGTACACACGTGTATTGTTTATGGTTTGCAAGGTGGGTACTGAACAACGGGTGCGAGGTTAATTGGTGAGCTTATGTCTTCTAGGTTATAAGGAAATAATGTAACACCATTGAAACCTAAAAAAATAATGAAAGAGATGAATCGCAAGTGGGGATTGCAATGCTTGTATGGTAAGGCTTGGCAAGCCAAAGAGTATGCAAATAGTCTTGTTTTCGATCCCTCAAAGGAGTCATTCCAACTCTTACCCTTGTATTTCCGTATGTTGGAATGTGAAAATCCTAGTACAGTCATAACTGTAGCTACCATTTAAGCATAACAATTCAAATATTGTTTCTGGGCATACGGGGCGTGTATCTTATGGCTCAAGGTTGTAATGCGGCCTATATTTACTATCAATGCCACATATTTGAAATGTAGATTCAAGGGTATTCTGTTTGTTGTTGTCTACAATGACGTGAATGAATGGATATATCTGGTTACACTTGGCATTGGCTAAGTTGAGGGCGAAGAGTTGTGGTCTTGGTTTCTTATCCAATTGCATAATGTGATTAGTTGTCCTAAAAATGCAATGATCATTTCTGGTCAGCATCTTGACATTAAGAATGCAGTGGGAAAAATATACCACAACCTGTACCATGGTCTTTGCAATTATTACTTGGGAATGAACATACAAAATGGGTTCAAGCACGAATATGTTACAGTAATTTTCACCCTTGCAGCCAACCACTACAGAGTAGCTGATTTCAATAGACATATGAATAAGCTAAAACAAATTTACAAGGATGCTTACAACCACCTTATGAAATTACGTCATGAAAGTTAGGCATGCGCATGGTCACCGGTAAAGTGCTACCAACTCAGAATATCGAACATTACAGAGTGTAGTAACTCGTGTCTGAGGTAGGCAAGAAAAATGCCAGTCACCGTCTTGATCAAGTCCATTATAGGCATGTTTTAGTGTTGGTTCTATGAACGACACAAAGAAGCCCTCAATTTGACCACACCCCTCAACCTTTGGGCTATCGATCTGTTGAACACATTGTTCAATGAAGCATGTCATTTTTCTACACGGGCAATCGATCGAGTGAAGTTTCAAGTTATAGATGGGACTAAGGATAAAGCAGTAAACTTGTCCACCAAGACGTATTCATGTGAGGAGTTTTAGATCGATTTACTCCCTTACAACCATGTCATGGCAGCAATAAAGGTATGAATATGTTTGTTTCTTCATTTCTTTGTAATGAATGGAACTTTTATATGGTTCCTCAACTATTAGTTCATTGTCTTCGTAGTAAGTGCAAACAGCAGCCATTGAATTCTACTCAGACTATTACAAGACTTGGTCTTGGGTAGAGCGTTATGCTATTCCCATTCGCCTAATTAGGCATCCTAGTGACTGGTAAATGCCCCTTTGATGTGAAACAATTTGTTTCTTTGCTACCATATTTGCAAGGTTAAGCAGGAAGACCTAGGCGGAAAAAGATTCCATCGGTTAAGGAAAACAGTCGACAACTAAGATGTTCACATGCAAGAGCTACCGTCATAATAAACAAAATTGCCTAACGTCATTTATAGTTCCATCGACAAATTCGACACCATCTTTGAGTCAGTTGACGCCTCAATGATGATGCCGACCAAAAGCATGTACAACTTGTAGACAACTCGAGCACACATGAAATAGCTATCCTACGCGAATGAAAAACTCTGAGAACATATGGGGTTTCATAGACAAAGACAGTGGCTGCTCAGAATGAAGTGTATCACATATACCATGATTTTGTATGCTAATTTAGTGGAGCCTGAATACTCTTGTTATGATATTTTGATAATTGTTTATGAACCTGAATTGAATATGTTTTTGATGATACATTATGTGAAATTTTTTTTTATCTTTTGTTTTAATTGGTTAAGTTTTTATTTTGATTAGTTAGAGAAGGTTTAGACAATCATGTTAGTCATACTAAAATCCAAAATATATTCACAATCATTTGGTGGTGCCACAAATTTCCACACACTTTATCAAAAAATATTCACAGTTATATATATATATATATAAGATATGCTTTTGTACAAAGAAAAGAAAAAAACACCTAAACAAATTGGTTGTAGTGGAGAAATGTGTGAAAGAGAAAATGTGGACATTGAGTATTGAGTAGAGTAGTTGAATTTCAATGACTGACACGATTGTCTCAGCACAACATATACTTTCTTTATGCTTCTCAATTTTCACATTTGCCACAAAAATTACAATACACATATTGTCTTCTTGATCTCTTGATAGGTTGTATTAAATATTGTTTAAATTCAAGGCCATCTATTGATAAATGTAAGCATTTATTGATATATTTAGTTCAATACCCATTTTCAAATCCTTGGATGGCTATCTATCAAGACATTTTGTGAATCTATCAATAGATGCATGTCATGGTCCATTTCAATCATTTTTCAGTGCCTATTTATCGATAGATACCATGTATCTATCAATAAATTCAAGTCAAGGTACTTTAATATGGTTCTCGGTTGGCTATCTATCGATAGTTGCCACACATCTACGACCAAAAATGGGAGAATGAGTTAAAATTTGTACTAGATCTCCACAAAGCTAAGTTTAGTAAATGCAAAGTTTTAGGGGGAGTTTTTCAAAAAGTAAAAACAAATTTTGCTAAACTTTTTTATCACATCAAAAAGGGGAAATTATTAAACTTAAAGGTTTATTTGATTCTAAGTTTTGATTTAACAAACTAAGGGATCAAAATTGTTTTTTAGATGTTCACACAAGTCCAAATGGTCCTTTAAAGAAGTTTGATAAAAAGGCTAAGCGCCTTAAATAAGAAACAAGCAAAAAGGCTCTTTAAATTTGAAAAATGTCATTAATCTATTAATAGATGTTCTTCAGCTATCGATAGATAAGTTCATATCTATTGATAGATGAAAAACGTCTATCGATAGTTAAATGTTTTAGGACTTTGAGTTCGAAGACAATGATCATCTATCGTTAGATGCTGTGCATTTATCAATAGATAGCCAACTGGGAACCACATTAAAGGACGTTGACTTGAATTAATTGATACATACACAATATCTATCGATAGATAGGGGCTTTAAAATGATTGAAAAGGATCGTGCTGTGCATCTACCAATAGATGCCATGCATTTATTGATAGATAGCTAACTAGGAACCATATTAAAGGACATTGACTTGAATCTATCAATACATACATAGTGTCTATCAATAGATAGACGCTTGAAAATGATTGAAAAGGACCATGCCATGCATTTATCGATAGATGCTATGTATTTATTGATAGATAGTCACCCGAGGATTTCAAAAATAGGTCTTAAACTGAATCTATCGATAGATGGGCTCGAATTTGAAAGATATTGAATACAATATATCGATAGACCAAGAAGACAATAAATGTAATGTAATTTTTATGGCAAATTTGAAAACTAAAAAGCATAGAAAAGGCATATGTTTTTTGTACTGAAACAATCATGTCAGTCGTTGAAATTCAATCATTTTACTCGATAGGAACATTATGCATGGACATGCCAAAATCATTTAGCTATTGCCTAATCCATAACATTTGTGCACATAAAGATTAAAAACATGGAACAAGCACTCATTCTGCAAAAAGTACTTAACAATGATGTTACACATTTAATCTGTCAATGGCAATGGCCCATACATACTAGGATAAACATAATGTTCATAAACAATGATCAAAATATCATAACAAGAGTATTTTGGCTCCACTAATTAATCAGCATAGAAATCATGGTATATGCGATTCACTTTTATCTAAAAAGCCACTATCTTCGCCTATGAGACCCCATACGTTCTCAAAGTTTGTCATTCGTATTGGATAGCTATTTTGTGTATGCTTGGAATGTCTACAAGTTGAACATGTTGTGGTCATCATCGTCGTCGAGGTGTCGATTGACTAAAAGATGGTGCTAGATTTGTTGATGAAATTGCAAATGGCGTTGGGTAATTTTGTCTATTATGGTCGTAGCTTTTGTATTGTGAACATCTTCATCGTTGATTGCCTTGCCTAGCCAATGGAATCCTTTTCCTCCTAGGTCTTCCCACTTGACTTCACTAAAGTGATGGCAAAATGACAGTTTGTTTCACATTAAGGGGAATTTCCTAGTCACTTAAATGCCTAACTAGGCAAATGGGAACAACATAACCCACCACCCAAGATTGAGTCTTGTAATAGTTTAAGCAACATTCAATAGTTGCACGTTTACACTTATTGCGAAAGCAATGAACTCACAGTTGAGGAACCATGTAAAAGTTCAATTCACTACAAAGCAAAGAAGAAACATGGATATTTTTACCTTATTGCGTCATGGCATGGTTGCAGGAGAGTAGATCGGTCTGGAACTCCCCATATGAACATGTCTTGGTAGACAAGTTTACTACTTTGTCCTTACTCACTTCTATAACTTGGAACTCCATTTGATCGATTGCTTATGTAGAAAAGTGACGTGTTTCATTGAATCATGTGTTCATTGAACCACTAAAATTAATCAACAAACCAAGACTTTTAGCTTACATAGTGTAAATGAGCTGTAAGCAGAGAAACAAAAATTTTTAAACAGGTTAAATTGAAGCTAGCAACTCAACAAAGCTATGTTTCTTTTAAATCTCACTTACTATTCACCGACCAAGTAAAAAATACATTCGATATCTTGAATGTGGAAAAAGAGACAACCCAAGGCTTTCCTGGAAGCTTTACAATTTTTTGAGGCTTGGGTTTGTCAAATTTTGAGGTAAGGAATTGTCTTTCTTCTTGGTTGAGCTACTGGACATAACATTGAAAAGGAAATAGACCCTTTCCTTTTTATTTTTTTCCTTTAGAATGAAGAATGAAAATCATGGAGGTACCTTTCCCTCGTTTTGTGTCAAGCTCGACCCTAAATTATCTGACATGACATTTATATATGTGACATCATGTCTGTATATCTTAATAGTTCGGTAGAGTCGATAAAAGCCGATATTGTACTTAGAAGTACAAATAAGTCGATTTATGCCTTGAATTAATTAAAATAGGAATTTTAAAGTGAACTAGGGAATTTCATAATCCAGGGATAAATTAAAATGACAGTTCGGAGTTCGAAAGCCAATTTGGAGTTAATCGAGAAAATTGACCTGTTAGGGGTAAAATGGTCATTTTGCCATTTAAGGACAAAATGGGGATTTTTAGCAAAGCTTTTGATCAAAATTGATTAAGAATAATTATTTGGAGTAAAATATGAGGTTTAGCAGTAAAAGATTTTCAATTCTCGGTATTTTTGGAGTATAGGGGTAAAACGATAATTTTGCCTTATCGGGGGTAAAACGGTAAATTTCACTACCAAAACTTGTCAAAAACCAAGGATTTTGTTTATCATTGGAATGGATAAATATAAGAATATTTGTGGTGGGAAATTTAGTAGAAAAAGTCAAATAATTAAAATTTTAGACGAATTAGGTAGTGACACGTGGCAAGTTAGGATATTTTATTCTTAAAGCATAAAAATCAGCTTATAACCTTCATTTTCTCACACCAAAGTCGGCCTAAACCAGAACCAAAAGGAAAGAAAAGAAAACAAAGGGGAAAAACAAAAACTTAGCCAAGAAATCAAGAGATTTCAAAGATTTTTCAAAGATCAAGCAACATAAAGGTAAAATTTCTTTATTTCTTATTTTTCATTGCTGAATATTGAGTTATCATGCTGGAATTATTAAGGTCGAATGGGTATGGAAGAGAAATTGATGTTGGATTAGCTTGATTTTGAACTATGTTGATGTTTAGAGATAGTTAAGCATGTTTATAAGCAAAACCACAAGAAAAAAAATTGATTCTCTTTAGTATTCTTCATTGGCTGAACCTGGTATGTTGAGTATCAATGAGGGATTGTTTGAATTTCAAGAGACATGGTTTAGAAAATGATGAATTAAGGTGACAATGTTAAGTAGGAAAAATTACGGTGCTAGTGCATCAAATGACCAAATTTTTCTATAAGAAAATGTGAGGGTTCTAATGGTGAATTTGGTATTATTTGAATGATATTTGGTGAATTAAGGTATTAGAAAAGAAATGGAGCGATTTGGAAGTAATTTGGACACAATCGTCATTTAATCGAGTAATCAGTCGAATTTAGTCGATAACGCGTTTAAGCGACATTCGGACGAATTTTTGCATTTCATATCATGCATTAGTAGTTTAAGTTATCTTATTTCAACTTAGGGACAATATAGTAAATTTCTTATTTTATTCTATTGTGAGACCCTGTCTAATTTGTTAAAAGCCAGTATTGTACCTATTGGTACAATTAAGTTAAATCGAGCTTCAAACTAGTTCAAATAGAAATTCTAAGGGAAATTTTAAAATTTTGAAACCCACAGAATAGCTTAGAATAGTGATTCAGAGTTCAAGGTCCAGTTTGGAGTCAATCGGGATAATTGACCGGTTAGGGACAAAACGATCATTTTCTCATTTGTTGATTTACGGAGATTTTTAACCAAGATTTGATCACATTGGATCAAAAATAATTATATGACATACAGTTATGATTATGGGATTATAGAATGGAGTTTAGCAGTGTAGAATGGTGATTCCCAGTGTTTTTGGAACACAAGGGCAAAATGGTAATTTTGCCACCGGAGTACTAAGTGTGAATTTTTTTTGAAAGGATTTTGCCCCATTTGGTTAATATGGATTAATATTAGTGTTATTTGAGGTTGGACAGTGGAAATAATGAAATTTCAGTACATTTCGGAGTATATGGGCAAAATCGTAATTTTGCCATCTCGGGGGCAAAACCGTAATTTTCCACTACCAGAATAAATTTTTCCAGCCATGATCATCTTTGGATCAGATTTGGACTTGATTAATCAAGTGGTGGAAAAATAATGAGAAGAAAAGTAAAAAAAGTAAAGAAAATGGGCCAATGGCATAATGCCATGTGGCAACTTGTTTATTTTATTATAAAGGCCATAAAAATCAGCCTTAGCCCTCATTTTCTCTCTCAAATTTCGGCTCACATCAGAATTGAAGGGAAAGAAAGAAGAACAAAGGAGAAAAACATAAAACCTAGGTGGAAATTCAAGGAAAAGTGTGATTTTCAAGAGAAATCACTTGAAAAAGGTAATAAATCTTCACTTTGGCTTATGATCTACAATATCTATGCTTTTGTTCTTAAATTCTATGGATAAATATTGAGATATCATGATGGAATGAATTCTGAAAAATGGGTATGGATGAGGAAAGATTGTTGGATTGGATTGATTTTAGACTATGTTAGTGTTTAAAGGTAGTTAAGCATGATTATGACCAAAAGTGTAAGAAAGAAATTGATTGTCATGGTTATTCTTCATTAGGCTGAACCTAGTGTGTAGAGAATGCATGAGGAATTGTTTCATTTCAAATGAAATGGCTCCATTTGAAATGAAATAAATTAGAAAATGACAATTTAAAGAGAAAAATGTAGTAGAAAAATTTTCAGTGCTAATGCACTGTATTGGCTGAATTTTTCCATGAAGAAATGGAAACGGTTGAGTGCTGAAATTGGCATTAATCAAATGGCATGTGATGAATTAAAGTATTAGAAAAAGAATGGACCAATTCGGAATCAAATTGGACATAATAGCCGATTAATCGGGTAATCGGTCGAAATTAGGCAATACCGCGTTAAAGCGATAATCGGATGCATTTTTGCCTTTGCGTATCATACGTTAGCAATTTAAATTAGTTTATATTAGTTTGGGGGCAATATAGTAAATTTCTTAATTTTATTCTGTGTTAAGGTGGTGAGAAGTCCAAGAAAGGCAAGGGAATCGTGATTGAGGATTTTTAATCCGAGAGCATCCGAAAACCGGATTTGTGAGACGGTGAGTGAATTTGCATTTCAAATTATTTGGGGAATGCACATTGTATTGAAATAGATGATCAAATGATTTATTCAAAGTTTTCAAAAATACGTGCCGGGAACAAACCCTTGATAAAAATGATTTTATGTGATGAAATTATGTGTTATGCATGAAGGCATAAAATTATGTGTTATGCATGAAGGCATGAGATATTATTTTATTGCGGTAAAATTTAATTGTGCTAAGTATGTACATTGTTATGATGTTTATATGTATTGTTAAGAAGTGTTGTGAAATTATTACCACCGTGCACGTGTGAAGAGGAAAATGCACATGCCTGAAATGGTGTGCAAAGTGGGGACGGCGATACGTAACGCCCACTATTTCCTAGAAATTCAGAATTGAGTAAAGTAGGGACGGCGATACGTAACGCCCACTATTTACTAGAAATTCTGAAAATTGAGCAAAGTGGGGACGACGATACGTAACGCCCACGATTCCTGAAAATTTATCACGCGTGAACATTGGTGAAGTGTGATTTGTTGTCCAGGGGCTGCAGGGACTGCGATACGTAACGCCTGCGAGTGCTCAGATAAATGTGTTTGTGTATATATATATGATTGCTCATGTCTTCGAATATATATATGTGTGAGATTGTATGGCATATGAATTACCGTAAATTGAAAAAAAGGGGTTTAAATATTAGATAGATCAAAAACTGTCTCGTTTTTAACCAGTGCATCATGGTTATCAAATGTCCTAGCTAATATTGCTTGTTCCCTTCTAATATTCACTCACTGAGTTTTGTACTCACCGTTTTCAAAAATTCATGTTTTCAGATCGGGAGATTATAGATTCCTAGATCGCGGGATCACTGTAGTTCATCTCCTGGTAGGTGTCCGGCATTCAATAGTTGCCCGTTTTTATTGTAAATGTCTCCGCTGGAAGTCATGGGTGTTTATTGTATTGTGAATACAATCTAATTATGTGTATATGTGTAAGCAATGTGAGTTGCTAAATACATGACTGATATAGTGCATGTATATTAATGTTGATAATGCCATTGTGAATTGGCTATGTTCACACCCAGGAAAAGGTGTGTGTGTGTGTCTGTATAATTGGATGTGCCATGGTTAATTGGCATTGTATGCACATTGGGTGCATTACGTGTGGATGCCTCACACGAGCATGTATGGAATAAAGTAAGTGAAAATAGGCTTGCTTGGGCTTAGTGAGCTATGCTCATTGGGTCCTTGCGTCGGTCATGGCCCGGGAAATGGGGTCGTGACATCTATGCTAAGGTAGGGAGATTTTCAAAAAAGGCAAAGAGATCGTGCTTGAGGATCACTAGTCCAAATACACTCGAAATTCGGACTTTCGACAATGGTGAGTGAACTTACTATCGCCTCAATTATTTGAAGTGATTTTATCTATTTTTGGTTAATTTTACAAGAAATGAGTTTCAAAAATAAATTATTATGTTTTGTAAATAAATATGTTCAAATGAAATTATTCTATAAATTGTTAGAAATCTACCGTAGTTTTGAAAAATAGAGTATTGGGAGACTACTGTTTATTGCATGTTAAATTATATTTTTAAATTAATATGGCTTATGAAAATGTGGCATGATTGGCTGCTGGTTTATTGTGTTGGAAACTATACGAATTGCTGTTTACCGTGCAAGCTAGTTAGTAATAAAATAACCTAGTTATGCTGTTAAATTTTTTTAATTTGTGGATTATTATCTACTACAATAGATGGGTTTCCTTGGACTGGCCTATATAGAGGTGGCACAGTAAAACCCCCTATATACTTTTATCTCAGTTGTAGAGGTGTGCAGGGTTGTCCTGAGGTATAGTAGAGTTCACTTCACGTTAAACCACCACGTGAAGGCGAGCTCAGCTAACGCCAAGGATCGACTGCATTTTTGGAAAAATTATAAATTTGAACAGCCTTGGCAGACTCGGTTAGATGCCTCGGCCAAGGTATCCCTAAGTATGTATTTTATGGCACGAGCCATGATTTTGATAAATCATAAGCCTTATCATTATTATATTTGTTATTATTTGGATGAATTGAAATTACTTGTACTGATTTAAATAAGGTTTTTCAAGATAAAAAGGTTTTCATTGTCTCCTATTACTTACCTTTAGATATTTTAGGAGATATTTGTTTACTCATTGAGTTGTGTAAACTCACCACTCTCCCTTCCAACATTTCAGGACTAGACTAGTTGTAGATAGCTGTGTTTGTTGAGGACAACAGTTGATTTTGCCATCTCACCAACAGTAGGTTTTTGTCCTCTTCACTTTTGTATATTTGTGGGCCCACGAGTCACTGTAAATGTAACTACGTACTTAGTTTAATTGCATTATTGTATGTATGATTATGTTTTGTGTTTACGCTATAAAACTTATTTACCAAATACACTATAAATATTATTTTATAAGAAATTACGATATTTTATTAAATATTTTTATTTTATTCTGAAAATTGCTATTTCATTTAAAATGAATGTTTTAGATAATAAAATGTGTTTTCGATTTTGAAATTGGTGTTTTCCATGTATTTGTTACGTATTTAATTGAGTTTGATCTTTTAAAAGGAAAAAGACTAAAATACCCTATGAGTCGAAAATCACTTTATGATTGATTTGGTTTAAAAACATCGTGTAATTGGTTAAAATGTGACATTCGATGTCAGTGGATCATAGGGGAGATAAGAAAACTGATACGATAGCCTTGCGGGGTTTCGATCGGTATTCGGGGTATGAATACTTATCGAGACATCGCGGTAATTGTTACGGGCCCGAAGGGCGTTCTGGGTCATGACAATTCGATTGGTATTAGAGCTCTTGGTTTCAAAGTTTGATTTTAAAGTGTTGGTTTTAAAAAGTTATTTTAGAATTTACAATATCAATGTGGCCCCGAGTTAGGTTAAGTCGGATTAGGTTGAATAGGATGCATTTGTATATAGAACTTGAGGTTGCTTAAACCTACTTCATTTATCTTTTATAGATCGATATGCCTCATAGATGAGAGCACCCACCTATTACTTGATCAGTTGGAAGAGGAAGGGGTCGTTCCCAACCTCAGCTGTTAGATGCAGTAGAAGAGGAATCGACTGCATCTACGTTTCAAGCGGCACCTGTTGTTGAGCAGGGAAAGAGTCCTCCACATCCACCACATCCTCCTCCACCTACTAGCGCTCTTGCCATGCCACTTGAGGCGGCACAAGCATTGGTAGCTTTCTTTACTGCGATGGCTGGTCAAGCTCAAACTGGTCAAATCCCACCTCCAATACCTCCAGTTATACCTACAGTACCACCACCGACACTATAAGTCTCCATTTCCAAGAAGCTCAAGCAAGCTAGGCAACTTGACTGCGTTTCTTTTACCAGAGAGTTAGATATAACCATGGTAAAAGATTAGATAAATCAAATATCGGAGACCTTTGTGGACATGAGGCTGGATGATAAGATGAAATTAATGGTAGCCACAAGGTTGTTAGAGAAGTTGGCTTATACCTGGTGGAGTGTAGTAAAATCCCGTTCCATTATATCATTGACTTGGACAGACTTTCTTAGAGAGTTTGATGGCTAGTATTTTACGTATTTCCATCAGAAAGAGAAGAAAAAGGAATTTATAAGCCTGAAGCAGGGGAATTCAACGATAGAGGAGTACGAGACTCGTTTTAAAGAGTTGATGTTATACGTCTCGAAATTGGTTAAGACGGAGCAGGATCAAGCAAATTATTTTGAGGAAAGGCTCCGCAATGTGATCAGAGAACGGATGACCGTAACTAGCAGATAACCTCATAAGGAAGTGGTACAGATAGCTTTGAGGGTCGAAAAGCTTGTTAATGAAAATCGAATAATGCCGGCTGAGTTTGCTAAGAAGAGGAACCTGAGCGTATCCTCCAGTCAGCCACCCAAGAGAGGCAGGGATACATCTGTTTCTAGGAGTACTGCTTCTGCTTCGGTAACATCTCCTTGACCCTAGTTTTCGCAGTCGCAGTAGAGACCTCCAAGGTTTAGTAGATCGGGGATGACTAGTTCAGGAAAAAGTTTCGGAGGTTCAGATAGATGTAAGAGATATGAGAAATCTCATATTGGGCTATGCAGAGATCCTGTACGATGCTATCATTGTGGACAGTCGGGTCATATTAAGAGGAATTGTCTGCATTTAGACAAGGTACTACAACTGTCCCATCTCCACCCGTCCGCACAGACATACAGAGGAGAGAGTCAGTTGGGCCACAACAGAGGCAAGGTGTGGTCATACGATCTGGTGTGGAGAGTAACACTCTAGCACATCCACTTTTCAGACCACCAGTTTGCACTCCGACAAGGGTTTTTGCAGTAACAGAGGAAGAAGCACGTTCTGGACCTAGCGTAGTGACACGTACCATGAATTTATTTGATAGAGATGTTTATGTTTTAATTTATTTTGGTTCTGATAGGTCTTATGTTAGTACAATATTTGCATTATTTGCGGATAGAAACCTATCACCACTAGAGGAAGAAATCATAGTTCACACTCCTCTAGGGGAGTAACTAGTTAGAAACAGTTACTATAGAGATTATGGAGTAAGAATTGGTGAGGAAGAATTTAAAGGTGATTTGATCATTTTGGAGATTCGCGATTTTGATTTGATATTAGGTATGGACTGGTTGAGTATACATAGGGCGAATGTAGATTGTTTTAGAAAAGAAGTTGTTCTTAGGAATTCGGATGGAACAGAGATTGTGTTTGCAGAGAAACGCTGGATATTACCGTCTTGTGTAATTTTGGCCATCAAAGCTTCGAAATTGGTGTAGAAAGGGTACCTAGCTTATTTGGCTTATGTGATTGATACTTCAGTAGGGGAACCTAAGTTAGAGGATATCCCGATAGTGAACGAGTTTTCAAATGTATTTTCTGATGACTTATCGGGACTACCTCCGGATTGAGAGCTTGAGTTCCCTATTGATTTACTTCCGGGTACTGTGCCTATTTCTATTCCCCTATACCGAATGGCTTCAGTAAAATTGAAGGAACTAAAAGTTCAATTGCAAGTCCTAGTAGATAAGGGTTTCATTCACCCTAGTATTTCTCTTTGGGGAGCACCAGTCTTGTTTGTCAAGAAGAAGGATTGTACTCTACGATTGTGTGTCGATTATTGTTAGCTGAATAGAGTGACCATCAAGAATAAATATTCTTTACCCCAGATATATGACCTCTTTGATCAGTTGCAAGAAACTATGGTATTTTCTAAAATTGATTTGAGGTCTGGGTACTATCAGTTGAAGATTAAGGAGCAGGATGTACCCAAGACTGCATTCAGGACTAGATACGGGCATTATGAATTTTTGGTGATGCCGTTTGGTTTGACTAATACCCTGGCAGCATTTATGGATCTCATGAACATGGTGTTTCGTCCGTATTTAGACACATTTGTGATAGTCTTTATCGATGACATCCTGGTTTATTCGAGGAGTAATGATGATCATGCTGCCCATTTACATAGTGTTGCAAACTTTACGTGAGAGACAACTTTACGCCAAATTCTCTACGTGTGAGTTCTAGCTAAAAGAAGTGAATTTCTTGGGACATGTGGTATCTGGAGCTAGAATTTATATAGATCCCAAGAAAATTGAGGCAATATTACAATGGGAGCAACCGAGGACAGTCACGGAGATTCGAAGTTTTCCCGAATTAGCTGGTTATTATCGGAGGTTTGTTCAGGGATTCTCCCTAATGGCAGCTCTATTAACTTGCTTGACTCGTAAGGCAGTTAAGTTTGATTAGGACGATGTCTGTGAGAGTCGATTTCAGGAGCTAAAGAATAGATTAACCTCCGCTCCCATTTTAACACTCTCGGTGAATGGAAAGGAGTTCGTGGTATATAGTGATGCTTCTATATTGGGTTTGGGGTGTGTACTGATGTAGGATGAAAAAGTAATAGCCTATGTTTCTCGATAGTTGAAGAACCATAAGGTAAACTACCCTACCCATGATCTTGAATTAGCAGCAGTTTTATTTGCGTTAAAGATTTGGAGACATTATTTGTATGGTGAACGTTGTCGTATTTTTACCGATCATAAAAGTTTAAAGTATTTGCTCACCCAGAAGGAGCTTAATTTGAGATAGAGAAGATGGCTCGAATAAATAAAGGATTATGACTTAGTGATCGATTATCACCCTAGAAAGGCAAATGTAGTAGCAGACGCCTTAAGTCGTAAGTCCTCGTTGACGACAGCAGCAGCATTTCAGAGTTCCTACCTTTCTATGTTAATTGAGATGAAGTCTTTAAGGATCTAGATGAATAATGGTGAAAATGGATCTCTACTTGCCAGTTTTGTGGTAAGACCTTCATTGTTAAAACAGATTAGAGAGTTGCAACAATTTGATGATGAGTTGAGACAAGTAGCTCACAAGCTACAAGATGGGGAAGTTAATGAATTCAGACTCGAAAATGCTAATATGCTGATGTTTAGAGACCGAGTTTGTGTTCCAAGTAATAATCAGTTAAAACAAGCTATTTTAGAGGAAGCATATTCATCCGCCTACGCTATGCATCCCAGTAGCACCAAGATGTATCAGACTATTAAGGAAAATTATTGGTAGCCAGGCATGAAAAGAGACATAGCAGAATTTGTAGCAAAATGTCTCATATGCCAACACATCAAGGCAGAACACCAAAAGCCAGCAGGTACTCTTCAGTCTTTATTGATTCTCGAGTGGAAGTGGGAACATGTAACTATGGATTTTGTGTTGGGTTTGCCGCGGACACAGAATGGAAGAGATGCCATCTGGGTGATTGTTGATAGATTAACTAAGTCTGCTCATTTTCTAGCTATCCATAGTACATACTCTATTGAGAAGTTGGCTAAGCTCTACATAGATGAGGTAGTGAGACTACACAGAGTACCAGTTTCCATTGTATCAGACCGGGATCCTCGATTCACATCTCGAGTTTGGCCAAAATTCCAGGAAGCTCTTGGAACTAAATTAAAATTCAGCACTGCTTTTCATCCGTAGATCGATGGTCAGTCTGGAAGAACTATTCAGACCTTGGAAGACATGTTACGGGCACGTGTTATCGATTTCACTGGAAGTTGGGATAGACACTTGCCTATGGTGGAGTTTGCATACAATAATAGTTTTCAGTCCAGTATTGCCATGGCACCCTACGAAGCTTTGTATGGAAGAAAATGCCGGACTCCACTATGTTGGGATGAAATGGGTGAAAGAAAACTATTTAATGTGGAATTAATTGATTTGACTAATGACAAGATTAAAGTCATTCGGGAACGACTAAAGACAGCACAAGATAGGCATAAGAGCTATACGGATAGAAG
This sequence comes from Theobroma grandiflorum, assembly GCA_036013995.1. Classification (NCBI taxonomy): domain Eukaryota; kingdom Viridiplantae; phylum Streptophyta; class Magnoliopsida; order Malvales; family Malvaceae; genus Theobroma; species Theobroma grandiflorum. The sequence continues at coordinate 18,218,903 of CP142126.1, forward strand.
AAGGAAAGACTTGGAATTCGAAGTGAATGATAAAGTTTTCCTTAAGGTTTCTCCTTGGAAAGGTAACATTATGAAACTTTTGAAATATTGAGTTTTGATTGATTTCACTATTATGATAAATTACGGAATATATTGGGTAATGAAAAGTGTGATTTGATTCACGAAGCGGGAAAAGCTCAACCCTAGATATATCGAACTTTTTCATATTATTAAGAGGATAGGGCCAGTGGCTTACAGACTCGAGTTACCCTCGGAGTTAGATTGAATCCATAATGTCTTCCACGTTTCGATGTTGAAAAGTACGTATTTGATCCTTATCATATTCCCGAGGCACCTCCGATTGAACTGCATGAAGATTTAAAGTTCGAGGTGCAGCCTGTTCGAATTTTAGATCGAAATGATCGAGTATTGAGGAACAATAGCATTCCGATGGTCAAAGTGTTATGGAAAAATGCTCGAATGGAAGAGATGATGTGAGATGCCGAATACCAAATAAGGAACCAATACCCTTACTTGTTCTTGGAATCAAGTAAGTTAAATTTTGAGGACAAAATTTTATTTTAAGGGGGGTAGTGTTGTCAAGCCCGATCCTAAATTATCTGACATGACATTTATATATGTGACATCATGACTGCATATTTGAATAGTTCGGTAGAGTCGATAAAAGCTGATATTGTACTTAGAAGTACAAATAAGTCGATTTATGCCTCGAACTAATTCAAATAGGAATTTTAAAGTGAAATAGAGAATTTCACAGTGTAGGGATGAATTAAAACGATAGTTTAGAGTTCGAGGGCCAATTTGGAGTTAATTGAGAAAATTGACCGGTTAGGGGCAAAATGGTCATTTTGCCATTTAAAGACAAAATGAAGATTTTTAGCGAAGATTTTGATCAAAATTGATTAAGAATAATTATTTGGAGTAAAATATGAGGTTTAACAGTAAAAGATTTTCAATTTTCGATATTTTTAGAGTATAGGGGTAAAACGGTAATTTTACCTTACGGGGGGTAAAAAGGTAAATTTCACCACCAAAACTTGTCAAAAACCAAGGATTTTGTTTGTCATTGGAATGGATAAATATAAAATCATTTGTGGTGGGAAATTTAGTAGAAAAAGTCAAATAATTAAAATTTTGGACGAATTAAGTAGTGACACGTGGCAAGTTAGGATATTTTATTATTAAAGCATAAAAATCAGCTTATAACCTTCATTTTCTCTCACCAAAGTTGGCCTAAACCAGAACCAAAAGGAAAGAAAAGAAAACAAAGGGGAAAAACAAAAACCTAGCTAAGAAATCAAGAGATTTCTAAGATTTTTCAAAGATCAAGCAACATAAAGGTAAAATTTCTTTAGTTTTGCTTGGAACCTAGCTTACCCATGTTTTATTTCTTATTTTCCATGGCTGAATATTGAGTTATCATGCTGAAATCATTAAGGCCGAATGGGTATGGAAGAGAAATTGATGTTGGATTAGCTTGATTTTGAACTATACTGATGTTTAGAGATAGTTAAGCATGTTTATAAGCAAAACCACAAGAAAATAATTGATTCTCTTTAGTGTTCTTCATTGGCCGAACCTGGTATGTTGAGTATCAATGAGGGATTGTTTGAATTTCAAGAGATATGGTTTAGAAAATGATGAATTAAGGTGAAAAGGTTAAGTAGGAAAAATTACGGTGCTAGTGCACTAAATGACTGAATTTTTCTCTAAGGAAATGTGAGGGTTCTAATGCTGAATTTGGTATTATTTGAATGATATTTGGTGAATTTGGTATTATTAGAAAAGAAATGGAGTGATTTGAAAGTGATTTGGACACAATCGTCATTTAATCGGGTAATTGGTCTAATTTAGTCGATAACGCATTTAAGTGGTATTCGGACGAATTTTTGCATTTCATATCATGCATTAGTAGTTTAAGTTAGCTGATTTCAACTTAGGGACAATATAGTAAATTCTTTAATTTTATTCTATGTTAAAGTGGGGAGATTTCCAAAAAAGGCGAAGAGATCGCGCTTAAGGATCACTAGTCCGAATACACTTAAAATCTGGACTTTCAACAACGGTGAGTGAACTTACTATCGCCTCAATTATCTGAAGTGATTTTATTTGTTTTTGGTTAATTTTACAAGAAATGAATTTCAAAAATAAATTATTATGTTTTGTAAATAAATGTGTTCAAATGAAATTATTCTATAAATTGTTAGAAATCTACTGTAGTTTTGAAAAATAAAGTTTTGGGAGACCACTGTTTATTGCATGTTAAATTGTATTTTTAAATTAATATGGCTTATGAAAAGGTGGCATGATTGGCTGCTGGTTTATTGTGTTGGAAACTATACGAATTGCTATTTATCGTGCAGGCTGGTTAGTAATAAAATAGCCTAGTCATGCTACTAAATTTTGTTAATTGGTGGATTATTATCTATTGTAGTAGATGGGTTTCCGTGGATCGGCCTATATAGAGTTACTACGGTAAAACCCCCTATATACTTTTATCTCAGTTGTAAAGGCGTGTAAGGTTGTCTTGAGGTATGATAGAGTTCACTTCATGCTAAACCACCACGTGAAGGCGAACTCAGCTAACGCCAATGATCGACTGCATTTTTGGAAAAATTATAAATTTGAACGTCTTGGTGGACTCAGTTAGATGGCTCGGCCAAGGTATCCCCAAGTATGTATTTTATGGCACGAGCCACGATTTTGATAAATCATAAGCCTTATTATTATTATATTTGTTATTATTTGGATGAATTGAAATTACTTGTACTGATTTAAATAAGGTTTCATGTTATGAAACCCTTTTGAGATAAAAAGGTTTTCATTGTCTCATATTACTCGCTTTTAGATATTTTAAGAGATATTTGTTTATTCACTGAGTTGTGTAAACTCACCACTCTCCCTTCCAACATTTCAGGACCTAACTAGTTGTAGATAGTTGTGTTTGCTAAGGACAACAGTTGATTTTGCCATCTCACCAACAGTAGGTTTCTGTCCTTTTTACTTTTGTATATTCGTGGGCCCACGAGTCACTATAAATGTAACTACGTACTTGGTTTAATTGTATTATTGTATGTATGATTATGTTTTGTGTTTACGCTATAAAACTTATTTACCAAATACACTATAAATATTATTTTATAAGAAATTGTGATATTTTATTAAATATTTTTATTTTATTCTGAAAATTGCTATTTCATTTAAAATGAATGTTTTAGATAATAAAATGTGTTTTCCATTTTGAAATTGGTGTTTTTCATGTATTTGTTACGTATTTAATTGGGTTTGAACTTTTAAAAAGAAAAAAACTGAAATACCCCTGTGAGTCGAAAATCACTTTATGATTAATTTGGTTTAAAAACATTGTGTAATTGGTTGAAACGTGACATTCGATGTCAGTGGATCACAGGGGAGATAAGAAAACTGATACGATAGCCTTGCGGGGTTTCGGTCGGTATTCGGGGTATGAATATCTATCGAGACGTCGCGACGGTTGTTACGGGCCTGATGGGAGTTCCGGGTCGTGACATTTTGAGCGTAAAGAATAGTAAGCTAGGGGCAACCTTGGTTTGTCCCCCCATGTTGGGCTAATTTTCCCATTGGCTCTTTCTTTTTACTTATTTTTGTGTTATTCACCTCTTTCCTTATTCTTTGTCTCAATTTGGTCCTTGCTTGCATTCTTTTTTTTTTTTCACAATTAAAGCCTTCACGCTTCTATACTTTTATTATTTATTTTATATGTTTCCTTGTCCACGCAATTACATCCTTGTCTCATACAATCACATTTTCTTTCATGCAATTGCATCATATGTTTTATAATTACATTATTTTTTCTTCCATTTTATCTTTATTCATTTATTTTTTACTTTTTCATTTTTGCAATTTAATCCTCATTCATACTTTTTCCTTTCATTACATTACACTAACAATGAAATTTTAATTAATTGACTCTAAGAATAATATCACCATAATTATTCTTTTATTTCCTCTTTTCACTTAATTTATTCTTTTAAACTTGCTATAGTAGTGATAAGTTAGGTTATTACATCCGGTTACTTTTTGGTGATTCTTTTGTCTATTGTTTCTTTCAGTTTCATCCCGATGGATTTGAGGCATCTTTAGTAGTGGTTTTGCCTTGGTGCAGATGATCCCAGGTTTAGGTAATTCATGCTGCTATGTTGTGAATTTGCAAATGGTCTTATTGAGCTTTTGGTCTTTTTTTGAGGTATTTTAAGTTGTGGTCTTTAATTGTACAGATTTTTGGGGTGGGTGATTTTTTTTTTACTGTTTTTTTGTCTCATGGTTGTCTTCCTAGTTAGGTGGTTATCTGAGTGGACATATGGGTCACTTATTTAGTAAATGCTTGTTCGTTCTCTTTTGTTGATCCCTTGTTGTGTGGTGAGTCTTCTTTGTTTGAGTAAAGACTTGTTGCAGCAAGTCTATTACATTTTGTTGAAATCAATATTTATCTTTTACCTTTCAAAAAAAATTGAAAGAAAAATAAGCAAAGAAACCTTAGAAATTGAAGCAAGACTCTGACATATCATGTAAGTTTTGAAGATGCAAATCAAGAAACAAAGAATGGATTTTGGAATTTCTGTATTGTATTTTATTAGAATGTTAGAAAATTAAACTTCTTGAGTATAATTAAGCATTTATAGGAATAGCTATAAGCAAGGCTTAGTCTTAATAGACTTCAATCATAATTACAACATTAAAGTATTTACAAAAGAAGAAATTGTAAGAAATAGTCAACCTCATAAGCCCATTTCAAAAATAGCCTTCCATATAAAGTTAACTATTGTTACCAAATTTTTATCATAACTTGACAAAAATGCCCTTAAAGACATTTTAGACAAACTAATCTCTTGATTTCTGCCTCCCACCATACAAACAAATTAAATGCTCTCTTAGCTTTCTTTTGCCATCCAACTCTCTCTAATTTGAGCCACATCACCATCGCGTTTTGCTCTGTCTCTTATGATCTTGACATATCATCTTCAATATGTAGACCCAAAAGTAGAGATGATATCAAGGTATATTATTGGGTTTATTAATTTTCACAAAGCTACAAAATTGATGGAAAACCCATTCCATTCATTTCTTAAACTTTGTCTGTAAATTATATCATTGCCTAAAGTAGTTACATGTCATGCTTGTATGTAACAACTTTATTGCACATGGAGTGTAAAAATATATTGAACATGGCATGGCGTGTAACAACATGTTTTTGTACATGACGTGTAGTAAAATTTGTCTATACATGGTGTGTAGTAAACATGGTGTGTAGCAAAATGTTTAAACATAGCATGTAAGAACATGTTTTGTAGCAAAATGTTTAAACATGGCATGTAAGAACATGTTTTTGTACATGGCGTGTGGTGAAATTTGTCTATACATAGCATGTAGTAAACATGGTGTGTAGCAAAATGTTTGTACATGGTGTGTAGAAATTTTTTTTGAACATGGTGTGTAGAAATTGTTTTCTAAAAATGGCTTGTCACATATTATTTTTGAACATGACGTGTAGCAAAATTGTTTTGCACATGGTGTGTAACATTTTGTCAACATGGCGTATAACATCCTTTTTTTGAACATAGCATGTAACAACATTTTTTCAACATGGCGTGTAACAATATTTAGAACTTGGCATGTGTAGGGTTGTTGATAAATTGATTTGATTCTTCCAATTTAAGAGATTATAGAGAAAGATGTAAACCCATTACATGTAACATAACTTGTTTGTGAGCACTTGCAAGCTATCTACAATCAACTTGTTTTCATCGTACAATACTTGGTAATTAGTGGGTTTGAAAAAAGAAAAGAAAATAGCCAATTTTGTTATGTAGGGAAAAAGAAAGCCCATTGATTACCAAGTCTTGTATGATGATGAAAAAACTAATATCAAATAAAAAATGCATATCATACTATTAAAAAGAAAGCCTAGTTGTCAAGCTCAACCCTAAAATATCTGCCATGTTATACATGTGACTGATAGAGTGATTGTATATTTGAACAGCCGAAAAAGTATTTAAAAGTCAATATTATAACTAGAAGTACAACTGAGATGATTTAAACCTAGAACAAGTTCAAATAAGGATTTTAAGAGTAAAATTGAGGATTTCATAGTCCAGGGATAACTCAAAACAATGATTCAGAGTTCGAGGTTCGATTTGGGGTTAATTTGGAATTTTCAAAATTCAAGGGCAACCTAAAAATTTTATTTGGTTATTTAATGAAAATTTTGACCAAGATTAATCATATGGAGTATAATATGAGGTTTAGCAATGAAAAATTTTAATTCTTGGTGTTTTTGGAGCATAGAGGCAAAATAGTAATTTTATCGCCTTAGGGGCAAAACGGTAAATTTTCACCCCCAACACTTGTCAAGACCAAGGAATTTTATTCATCATGGAAATGGATAAATATGACAAATGTGTGGTGGAGAATTAAAAGATAAAAGTCAAATATTTAAAGTATAAAAAGAAAAATGGACTAATAAGCATGTGACACATGTCAAGCTTTATTATTTTAATATTAAGCTTAGAAAAATCAGCCCACAAACCCCATTTCTCTCTCCATATTCGGCCAAGACAAGGGAAAAGGAAGAACAAAGGAAGAAAAGGGAAAACAAAGAGAAAACAAAAACCTAATTAGGAAAAATCAAGAGAAATTGTGAGAAATCAAAGAATCAAGCAAGTTAAGGTGAAATTTCTTTACTTTTGCTTGAGATTTACAGTACCCATGCATTTCTTTTCATTTTCTATGGTTGAGAAGCATGATTTCATAATGAATTCAATTCTGATCGAATGGGTATGGTGAGAGAAATGATGTTGGAATTGTTTGATTTTGAGTTGGTGTTTAGAGTTAGTTAAGCATGTTTAGAAACAAAACAACAAGAAAAGAATCCATTTTCCTCATGAACCATCAATGGCCGAACCCTATGTGAAGTGTGGAAGTAATGAATTGATTTTGTGATCAAGTGAATTGGTTGAAAAATTGATGAAATGATGATTTATGGTGAGAAAATGGAATAGGAAAATTTTTAGTGTTAGTGCACTATAATAGCCAAATTTTTCCATGAAGAAATAAAAGGGTTTTGATGCTGAAATTGATGTGATTTGAATGGTGTTTGATGAATTGAGGTATTAGAAAATGAAATGGAGCAATTTGGAGTTAAATCGAACGTGTTAGCAATTTAAACGGGTGATAGGCCAAATTAGGTCAACACTGCGTTTAAGCGGTTAACTGAGCATTTCATGCATTCATATAGAAATCAAGTTAATTTTATACTTAATTAGCACAAATGTAGTGATTAATTTATTGTGTAATTTGTCAAGGTAGTGAGTCCTCTGATAAACGCAAGAAAATCGCACCGGAGGATTAATAGTCGGGGTAGTCGGAATTGATTTTCGAAGACTGTGAGTAAACTTATTATCGCGTTAATTATCTAGAGTAGATTTTATTCAAATTGGTGATTTTGTGGAAAAATAAATTTAAATGGTGAATTTCTTGATTTCTAAGAAAAATATGAATTTATAAAATAAATTGAATTTTCATAAATCGATTTGAAAATTGTATGATTGATTTGAAATCAGAGTAATCGGAGACTACTTGAGTGTATTATAAATTATGAATTTAATTGAATGGCTTATGGTAAATATGGCATGATTGGCTTATTTGATAATTGTGTTGAGAAATACGACTGTTTGTTTTGTATTGATAAATTGCTTAGCAATAAAATTGCCATGCCATGCTATTATGATTTTATTGTTATGGCGGGGCTTATTCTACATTGCAGTGGCGGGTTTCCGTGGACTAGCCTATTTAGAGGGGGCACGGTAAACCCGGTTAATTCTTACCTCAATTGGAGAGGCGCGTAGGGTATCTCCTGGGGTGAGGTTTGAGTTCACTTCACGCCTAACCACCACGTGGAAGTGAGACTCAGCCAACGCCAAGGACAGCTGTGGTTTGATAAATTATGAAATTTTCATAGCCTTGGTGGACTCGAGCGGATGCCCCGGTACAAGGTATCCCCGAGTACAGGTTTTGGCATAAGTCAAGTTTTCAGAAAATCATAAGCCTTAATAATAATTTGGGTGAAATGAATTTATTGTGATGGAATTAATTGAATTTTCATGATATGAGACCCTTTTTAGATGGACGGTTTTCATTGTCTCATTTTACTCGCCTTTAGATATTTTAGGTGATGTTTGTTTACTCGCTGAGTTGTGTAAACTCACCACTCTCCTTTCCCAACATTTCAGGCCCAGATTAGTTAGTAGATAGTTGAGCTTGCTAAGGACTACAGTTGACTTGCAACTTCACCAACAGTAGGTTCACTGTCCTCTATGCCTTTGTTTGTTGTGGGCCCACGTGTCGTTGTAAATTAAATTTTACACTTTGGTTATCTGTATCATAGAATGTATGAATATATTTAGCTTTTAGGCTATAAAAATTGTTTTATAAGAAATTATAATATTTTTTTGATTATTTTTATTATATTCAAATAAATATAATTTTAATCTAAAAGAACGTTTTAAGTATCAAAATTTAAATTTTAATCATGATACGTGGGTTTTCTACTCATCAGCTACATTTTTGGTTAGATTCAGAAATTTATGAAAAAATAACCAAAACGCCCTTGTGAGGCGAAAACTATTTTCATACTGTTTTGAATTGAAAAAAAAAAATTTTAAAATCCCTTGAGATGGGATGTTTGGCAATGAATGCTCACAGGGAAAGTAAGAAAATTGGTACAAGAGCCTTGCGAGGTTTCGATCGGTATTCGGGGTATGAATACCTATCGAGACGTCGCGGCCGTTGTCACGGGCTCGATGGGAGCTCCGGGTCGTGACACTAGTTGACCTAGATTCCAGTATATGATAAAAATCAAATTTTATGGGGTGGCAAATGGTAGTATGAACGTCAAACTTGTAAAATTTTTTTGAACATGGCGTGTAGGAAAATTTTAGAACATGGCGTGTAGCAATGTAATGTGTAAATAGATGTTGACACTTTTTATTTTTAAATTTCAGCGACGTGCCAATTGTGCGATTTGTGATAAGATATAATGGTCATTGGGTTGATGGCATGTATAAGGTGGTGAGTCATGAATGCGGGGGTTTAAGAATGATTTGTCGTTTGTAAGCTTGATGAAGCTAGTTGAAGATGTTGTTGGGGTAAACTCATAGAATCATGAAATCGAGTTACTTACATTGATTAATAAACCTGGAGAGGTATCACTCCCAGTTATTAAGGACAATGAGGATGTTGCATTAATTCTATTAGAGTCAAGGAATGTTTCAGCAAAGTACATCATCGTTAATGAATGCCATACAAATGTTATGCCATATGAACAAGCTGCACAACATGGTAATCACCTTAATTAGATTCGGATTTACATTGCTTCACATACACCACAATATTTAGTTCTTAACCCACAACAATGGCAATTTGCGTATGCACATAAGTTTATGCAGCTCGATACACACATAACATTCTCACAACAACTGGTTGCACAATTTCAAACAGTTCTTGTGTCTCCTAGTTGCTAAAAGTTGCCTTCCAAGAACCTATCAAGTTCATATTATCCTCCCCATTCCAGTATCTCATGTGAATTCTTCTGAAGATGACCTCGTACGGTCATATGAATATATCCGGCATGGGGTCGAACTTTAATCCTGTAATGAGGTAGAACTCTTTCTTGGAGAAGCACGTCTTCATTTTGTCAATGGCAATCCATAACTCATGTTCCGTTGACTTGGGTTCAGTGATTCTATGAACCATGATGTTCTATAGGAGATCAGCACAAAAGAAGTCTTGTAGATGGACGTCCAACAGCATCCCGAAGCATATACGCTTCACTAATTTGTACTTCCATTTCTCTAAGAGCATGTTATTTATGTACTATACTTGTGACCACTTATAGTGAATGTTAATGGCAAAGTTAAAGGCCCACTTGTCTTTCATCATAACGAGCGAAGCGTCAAGATTATCGTACTTTCTTCACTCCATTTGCAAAACAAATCACCCATGCACATGTTGTAACGACCCATCCTTGATCGCTACCGACGTCCGAGACTTCCGAGGAACCCGGCCAAATCCCGAACAAGCCTCGTTTGAAAGTTTCGTTAAATTCATTAAATATACTTTCACGTGCATAAATGGATATTAATAATTATACTATTATTTGCTCCATTCAAAATAATAACAATTAAATATCGATTACAAGGTCTTTAACAATTCATGTTCGTGAGTTAACAACATTTATCAACATCTAGTAATTTCTTTATGACACAACCCTAAGCAGCAGAGCAACTCGAAACAGGTTAGGAGATGCCTTTACCTAATCTGCAGTGGACCGTATGCACCGATGATTTCATGTTAGACTAATCCCTATCTGCAAAAAAGAAAATAAGAGGGGTGTGAGTCTTACAAACTCAGTGATCATCAACCCCATGAGCAGGCGAAGAGTGGAAACAAACATAAAGTTGGGATATTTATAAAACCAAGAGTAGGCGTAGAAAACACACTTTATTAAACAAAGATATTTTTGTTTTATACCTTGCAAGTCTTAAGCATAATAAGTGTGAGACCTTGTCAAGCTTGATTAAAAGACGGTATTGTACCGAGTGGTACAACCAAGTTAAATCGAGCCTTGAACTAGTTCAAATAGAAATTCTAAGAGGAATTTGAAAATTCTAAAACCCATAGAATGACTTAGAATAGTGATTCGGAATTCAAGGTCTGATTTGGAGTCAATCGAAAAAATTGACCGATTAAGGATAAAATGGTCATTTTGCCATTTAAGGACAAAATGGGAATTTTTAACAAAGATTTGATCACATTTGACCAAGAATAATTATATGAAATATAATTATAATTATTGGAGTATAAAATGAAGTTTAGCAGTGAAAAATTGTGATTCTCGGTATTTTTGGAGCATAAGGGCAAAATGGTTATTTTGCCATTAGAGAACCAAACGAGAATTTTTTTGAAAAGATTTTGGCCTCATTTGATTAAAATTGATCAATATTAGTGCTATTTGAGGTTGAAAAGTGGAAATAATGTAATTTTGATACATTTCGGAGTATATGGGCAAAATTGTAATTTTTTCACCCTAAGGGTAAATCGGTAAATTTTTCACCCCAGCACTTGTCAAGACCAAGAAATTTTATTCCTCATGGAATTGGATAAGTATAAGATTAATTGTGGTGGAAAATTCAATAGAAAAAGTCAAATAATTAAAATAATGGACCAATGGCTTTATGCCATGTGTCAAGCTTTAATATTTTAATATTAAAGCATAAAAATCAGCCATAAAAAACCCATTTTCTCTCACCATATTCAGCCTAAGCAACCAGCAACAAGAACAAAGGAAGAACAAAGGAAAAAACAAGAAAACCTAGGTGGAAAATCAAAGAGAAAGTGAAAGAAATCAAGGAAACAAGTTAGTTAAGTTAGAATTTCTTTAATTCTCCTTGATACCTAGCCTACCCATGCATTATTTCTTTATTTCCATGGTTGAATATTGAGTTATCATGATGAATTCAATTCTAAAAAATGGGTATGGAAGAGAAATTGATGTTGGATTGGCTTGATTTTGGACTATGTTGATGTTTAGAGGTAGTTAAACATGTTTATAAACAAAGCCACACAAAAGAAAATTGATTCTCTTTAGGTTTCTTCATTGGCCGAACCATGTAGGCTGAATATCAATAAGGGATTGGTTGCATTTCAAGAAAAATGGCTTGGAAAAATGATGAATTAAGTGAGAAAAGTGATTAGGAAAAATCACGGTGCTAGTGCACCGTAATGACCGAATTCTTCCAAGAAGGAATTGAAGGATTTTAATGCTGAATTTAGGTTAGTTAAAAATGTGTGTGGTGAAATAAGGTATTAGAGAAGGAATGAAGTAATTTGGAGGTGATTTGGACATAATTGTCAATTAATCGGGTGATCGATCGAATTTAGTCGATACCGCGATTAAGCGATATTCGGATACATTTTTGCATTTATATATCATGCATTAGTAATTTAAATTAGTTTATATTAGCTTAGGAGTAATATAGTAAATTCTCTAATTTTATTCTGTGTCAAGGTGTTGAGATTTTCGAAAAAGGTAAAGAGATCGCACCTGAGGACCATTTGTCCGAGTACACCCGAAATCTGGTTTTTTGACAACTGTGAGTGAATTTGCATTTCAAAAAATGCTTTTGGGAAATATGAACCTATTTGAATAAAATGCTTGAAAGATTTTATTCAATCTTTTTTAAAAAGAACGAGTATCATGGGAACAAGCTTTTTGTGAAGTATTATTTTATTAATGTGAATTTGATTGTGCTGAATATTGCTCATATATATGATGCTTATATGTATGGTTAAGAAATTTATGTGAACTTGATGTAATCGTGCACGTGTGAAGTGGGAAATGCACATGCCTGTAATGGTATGCAAAATGGGGACGGCGATACGTAGCGCCCACAATTTCCTAGAAATTCAGAGTTAAGCAAAATGGGGGCGGTGACACGTAACGCCCACGATTCTTGAAAAATTTCACACGTGAACTTTGGTTAAGCGTGATTCCCTATCCAGGGGCTTGCAAAGACGACGATACGTAATGCCTACAAGTGCTCAGATAAACATCTCTTTTACCACCAAGGACAGTGAAGACTTGGCGGTGTATATGATTGCTCATGTCTTTATGTATATATGTGTGATTGTATGGTATGCGAATTGCTTTAAATTGAGGGAAAAAGGTTTAACACTAAACCTTCGTACGATTGAGCGAAACCCTCATTCAGCGACGGGTTATGATTACGTTTCGCTGCAACAAGAATGTCTCCCCGCTGTAGCGATAAATTGTCGAATTTGCTATCTGGCTAGAATAAATCCCGAGTTAAGTGAAAAGGGTTTAAATATTAACTAGATCAAAAACTGTCTCGTTTTCAACCGGTGCATCATGATTGTCAAATTTCCTAGTTGAGATTGCTTGTTCCCTTCTAATATTCATTCACTGAGTATTGTACTCACCGTTTTAAAAATTCATGTTTTCAGATCAGGAGACTGTTGGACCCTAGATCGAAGAGTCCCCGTAGTGCATCTCTTGGTTAGAATGTGGGCATTCAGTAACAACCCATTTCTTTTATTGTAAATTTCTCCACTGGAAGTCATGGGCCTTTTGTATTGTGAATATGCACATGTAATGTACATTATCAAGTTACATGCTTGAACAGTATGTATTTGCATATTTTATTGATAATGCCATTGTGAATTGGCTTTGTGTGCACACTAGGTGCATTGCGTGTGTATGCATCACACAGTCATACGTTAAGTAAAGTAAATGAAAATAGGCTTGCTTGGGCTTGGTGAGCTATGCTCATTAGGTCCATGCGTCGGTCACGGCATGGGAATTGGGTCGTGACAGTAAGCCACAAGTAAACATATGTGAAAATAGTTACATTTAGGGTACTAAAAAAAAATCTTTCAATTTTGATATTCAGTCAATAGTAAATCCAATGGCAATTGTAGAATGAAGAGTCTCAAACATAATGATGCGAGATAACTGACCAATAAATGTGTAAATTTCACTTGCCATTCAATGGTAAATTTCAAGTGTTAATGCCATGCATTGTAATAATAATAAAAAAATCCACAAGTGAGCATCATCCTCGGGTAGGTTTAGTATAGCCCTTAGGCTTACTCTCAGACATCATCACCTACTTGTGGGAACTGCCCATGACACCATATATCGATTGAGGCTTCATGTCCCCTTTTACCTACTCGTGGGAACTACCCACGCCACCCAATATGAATTGAGGCTTCAAGTCCCTCTTTACCTACTCGTGGGAATTGCCCATGCCACCCAATATGAATTGGGGCTTTAGGTCCCCCTTTTTGCAATCAAATATCGATAATCAACAATTATTACTTTGTGCACAAAGACCACGCTTTACTTGGTGTGGTAACTATTAGTCCTAAATATGAGTGCTATAAGGGGTGAATAGCACTAATTCAGCTCTTTTAGCAAGATTGAGAACTAATCTTAAAACAAGGAAAGTAAAATGAGGAAGACAATAGACAAAGGATTTATAGTGGTTTGGTCCAAGACCTACATCCACTATCTTGATTATCCAACCAAGGATTTTCAAATCAATCATTAAAAACAGTGGAATTCATAAGCTTCCACCAAGCTTTTACAATGGCTTTTACAAGGCTTAGCCATAACCTTAACACTAGTTTTTCACGAGCTTTACTAAAACCCAAGGTTGTTTTCCAAAGGCTTAACCATAATCTACAACAATGGCTTTTCAAGGGCTTAACTAAAACCCAACACCTAACTTTTCAAGGCTAAGTTAGAACTTTTACTTTTTCAAGCAACCAAGTGTGAAACAACCACTTAGAGTGAATCCCTCACTCTAAGAATACAAGAATAGAAGTAGAGAAAGTACCTATTGATCACATGATTGATCTAAGTGGTACAAGTTCAAGTGCTAAACACAAATACAAAAGATAGACGTTTGAGTGTAGTAAAGAGTACAAAGAATTTCTAAGTTTTCTTCTCTTTCTTGGCTTGAATATGATGAAATCTCTCAATAAGCTTCCAAAACTTGGTTCCTAGCCATTTGAAGATCCTTTTATACTTGGAGAGACATGTCTGATGCCTGTTAGGCAGTTTGAGATCATTAAAAATAGTTTGGGGTAGGTTCTAACCGTTAATTTGTCTTATAGTGGTCTGATGCAAGTTGTAGACAGAGAGCTTTTAGTCGACTAATATTTTTCCCTTGGTCGACTAAGTTGGTTCTGTCTTCGTCATAGATTTTGGCAAAGAGCATTTAGTCGACTAACTTTGTGGCATCCCCCTCGGGGCCCATTCCAAGGTATTGTTATGTTTGGTTACAAGGGTCCCACCCAACTGCTGCAGCAGGGCACCCTACGGCCTCGAGCGCAATTATCACAACTCGTGGCCAGTGTGGCTAGCGGGCTGATCATCGAGCCCTGTTGCAGCAGTTGGGTGGGCCTGGTATGCCAGACCATATAATACCTTGGAGTGGTGGGCCCCGAGGGGATGTCACAAAAAGGCACTTTTTTATGGAAAACGTCCTCTCGGGCCCGGTCCCATGTCCAGGTATTGTTCCTTGGCCCATTATTCGAGTCCCAACATGCTTGCAGCACTCCTCGAACCCTGGCCACCAGGAATTTGCTTCCCCCTAAGGGAACGCTTCCAACCATTTTAGCTGACCGAGCCCGAGGGGACGTTCTCCACAAACTTATTTTCTTGGTCGACTAAGTAGGTTATGTTTCTCAATATGCTTCAGCCCGCCACTTCTCCAATTTGAATTTTGGCCAACCAATGTTCTTCATTATTCAACCAGAGAGCTTCCTTTATGTTGGTCAATCTTATTCCTTATCTATATCAGCCTCTTATGTGCATATTTGAAGGATTGACTTATTGTTTCTTTATAAACATTTGCCCTGCACATTTGGATAGAAATATTAGACACACAAGGATGGGAATGCTTTATTATCATCCAAAACTAATAGAGCAACAATCTCCTCATTTTTTATGATGACAAAACATTCTTTGATTTACTGCATAGTGTCTTTTAATTATTTTTCAATTCTGTACATAGTGGGGAATGTTCCCCCTAAGTGTGTGCTCCCTTTTAATTTAGGCATATTTGTTATTTGTTTCAGCATACTTTTTATTCGTGTAATACAGAAAATGATGTCATGCATTTAGAATATATATAGAACATTTAAGTTATTTACAGCAGATGAATGTTTGACAGATTTTTATTAGAAATTTTGCAAGATCTGTTAACAGCACATTTATCCGATATATCATCCATCATTCATCTGGTATGCTACCTATAGTAACATGATTCATTCATAATATCATAATGATCCTTAGCTGTTTGTATACATTCCTGATTATCAGAGCATCTACATAAAGTTTTCATCAACACATTATGAATAGAAGAATTTCACAGATAATAACATTATCAACAGACACATATCATTCATTTTCCACACATAGCCATAGCATCAAATGATAAATATGTTCATAACCATAGCATCAACTGTTAAACATAGCAATAAAAGTTAAATATCAGTGTTTGAATGCCATCATGGCACAAATAACCAACAAATCAAACAACCACAAATTTGTTCCAGAAATACCCCTATAGCTATTTTTGCTTCTTATCTTTCTAGAGACCTGGTACCTCTACCCTAATGATTTTTTTGTTTTTCTTGTTCTTTTCCCTAAAGGTTCGGTATCTCTACCCTTATGATTTTTTATTTTTCTTGGATTTTACTACTCTTCTTTTTTGTTATCATCAAGAGGAGTGAGGATTCATTCTTTTGAGGCAAATGGTGAAGACTCAGAGCCACAGAAGGGATTGAGAGGGAAGGGAGAAGGTTCTCATAGGGGGATTTCTTTAGAGATGGTTCACGAGAGGATTTGTCTGAAACTTCCACTAGTGCTTGTAGAGAAGATACATGTGGAGATTTAGCTTTCTCTACCAATCTGGAGGACTTTCTTCTTTTGGGAAGTGCAATCTTTGTAGCCATTGTCTTCTTTTTCACGACATGTAGCTTAGTCTTGACTGCAGGATCTGTTTCTTTTATTTTTCCTTTTTCTTTTTCCTACGCTACAACAGCTTCCTTTCCTGCTTGTGCTGTAGCATCTTCTTTTTCAACTTGTTCTTCCCTTACCATTTCATAGAAGAGTCCCATAAAAGAAACTTTATCAGAATGGGGAGGAGATGCTTGTTGTTGTGGTTGCTGTTGAGGCTGTGGCTGAGGAGGTGGACTTTCAACAAGTGAGCCAAGTACTTTTGTTCCTTGGTTAGAAGGCTCTTTAGTTTGTGGTCTGTTGAGGGGGATTTGAGAGGCTGCTCAATCCTTGGTTTAAGGTCTTGGTGACCAAGACTTACACTTTAATAAGTTGAACCCTTAACTTGAAATTCAAGACTAGTATCATGGAAGGCATAACCTTCTGGTTGTAAAGCTGATCCTTCAGCACCTTATCCATCTGGTGCCATGCTTGGAGTAGCAAAAGCATCAACTGCAGCAGGTCTAAAAGGTATTGTTGACTTTTCCTTCAAGCTAGCTTCTATTTCATTTATCTTTTCCTTAATTTTTAGAAGCCTTGTTCCTTAGTCAATGAGCTTGTCATGCATCCTCATGAGCAGATTGAATATGATTTCATTGGAGATTTGAGAGGCTACTGTTTCTAGTGGTGCAAAGGCTACTTCTGGCTAAGTTGGTACAGATGTAATCTTTGATGTCTTAGTGAAGGTTTCTCCATACACTTTATACCTCATCCTAATGCTCCCCCAGTAGATGGGCTGGTCCCTACTTTTGACCATGTCCAGATCATACCTCTTAGCCCAGAACCCTTTCTTCTTCACTAGGGAAGTGATAACATTCCCATATGGCAAATGAATTTTCTCCAACTTGCAGGCTGCTCTCATTTTCTCAATCATAAACCTCCTAAGGTTCAAAACAACTCCAGTAAAGGCATGCTCCATCAACCAAAGATATTGGAGGTTGATATAGCTCAAACCGCCACTTCTTTCATACAGGTTTGCTGCAACAAAGTAGTGCAGGATCTTAAATTGTGGGCTTATTATCAGTCCTGCATTACTCTTTGATGTGAATTTTCCCTTCTTCCCAATGATTATTTCCTATACAGATGATGGATCATACTTTTCAAGCATCTCAAACTCTCTTTCTTCACCTTCTATTTCTAACAAATTACTTAGATCAACAGTAATAACCATGAATTTCTTTCCATTTAAAAACACATTTAGATTACTGTATGAAAAGTCCTCAAAATCATCCAGTTCCTTTTCACTTAATGCTATACTTGCATAAAATTCTTTCGCCAGACTAGCACTATAGGCTCTATCCTTAAAACAACTATATTCTTTTATTCTCATTTCATTGAAGTAATTTGTCAAACTAGTCTGAATCTCAGGGGTCTCATTAAAACTGTCCCAATCAATGTATTTTTCGCAAGTGATGGGAGCATTTTCAATTTTCCTAAATCTCTCCTTATGAATTTTATTTCTAAATTTGAGTGAAGAGGAGGATGAAGTACCTTTTAATTCTTTCTTGCTTTTCCGTTTCATTTTTTCAAAATTTTTCTTTTCTTTCAGTTTCTTCTTGTCAGAAGCTTTTTCAGACTTCTTCATTTCTGAACTCGATACCCATTTTTTCTTCTTCTATGGATGCTCTGCCTCAAGGTTCTCTTCCAGTGGCCTCTTTCTTTTTTTTTTTTCAAGTAATTCTATGAGCAGAGTCAACTTTGCCATTATGAGTTTTGAAGGTGATTTTACACTTAGGGTTTCAAGCGGTGATGAGAAAAAGATTTCTGGTTGGTTTCATATGAGGGAATGCAGAGAGAATTTCTTAGGTTTTGAGGAGACGATTTTCAAGAGATGAAGAGTGGGAGTTTTTGACAGTTTTTAATTTCAAGAACTGTTTGCCTCCCCTTTAACTATTGCCTTAATTCTCTAAAATTTCAAAATTCCCTTTAACATTTTCACTATTTACTTTCTTAGCTTTTCTTCTCCTCCTTATTACTCGATAGACACAATTTTCATTATTTTATTCTTCCTTTACTCAATAGTTTGTTCTTTAGTCTTAATGAAATAGAATCTTCTTAGTTGACTAAGTTTCTCACTTCAGTCAACTAAGTGTCTTTTATTTTTCTCAACTTGGTCCAGACTTCACCTTATAATTCTTCCAAACAACTCATTCCTAGATTTTTCTAATTTCATAGAATCTATCTTCATTAAGGGGTTTGGTAAATATGTCAGCAAGCTGATGCAAAGTGCTTACAAATTCAATATTAGTTTCACCTTTAGTTACATAATCTCTAATGAAGTGGTGTCTAACCTCAATGTGTTTAGTTCTTGAGTGCTGTACAAGATTTTTTTAGATGTTTATTGCACTGGTATTGTCATAATATATTGGAGTATTATTCATCGACAATCCATAGTCTTTCAATTGTTGTTTGATCTATAAAACTTGTGCACAACAACTACCTAAGGACACATATTCTACTTCAGCTATGGATAATGCAACAGAGTTTTGTTTCTTGCTTGACCAGGACACTAGCATGCTACCTAGGAATTGGCATGTTCCACTAGTACTTTTCCTGTCAGTTTTGCTTCCTGCAAAATTTGCATCTGAATATCTTACAAGACTAAATGATGATTTTTTTGAGTACCAAATTCCTAAGGTTTGAGTTCCTAAGAGGTATCTAAATATTCTTTTAACAACTATTAGGTGTGTTTCTTTAGGTTATGATTGAAATCTAGCACACAAACACACACTAAATTGTATATCTAGTCTACTAGCTGTTAAGTAAAGAAGAGATCCAATCATACCTTTATAGAGCTTTTAGTCAACATCTTTATCTTTTTCATCAACATCAAGTTTAATGGATGGACTCATTGGTGTGTCGATGGGTTTTAACTTCAACATATCGAACTTCTTAAGCATGTCTTGAATGTACCTGTCTTGGCGGATAAAAATTCTTTCCTTGCATTGCTTGATTTGAAGGCCAAAAAAGTACTTCAATTCTCCTATCATGCTCATTTCAAATTCTCCTTGCATTTCCTTAACAAAGTTCTTGCAAAGAGATTCATTAGTAGCACCAAATATAATGTCATCCATATATATTTGAACTATGATCAAATTGTTTAAGCATCTTTTGTTAAACAATGTAGCATCTATGCTGCCCCTAACATAGTCTTTTTCTATCAAAAATTTAGAAAGCCTTTCATACCAAGCTCTAGGATCTTGCTTCAATCCATACAAGGCTTTGTGCAGTCTAAGAACATAATCTAGTTTTTCAAAATCCTCAAAACCAATTGGTTGTTCAACATGTACTTCCTCTTCAATAAATCCATTTAAGAATGCACTCTTTACATCCATTTGATATAACTTAAAGTTCATGTGACAAGCAAAGGCTACTAATAACCTTATGGCTTTTATTCTAGCTACGGGTGCAAAGGTTTGATCATAGTTTATGCCTTCCTCTTGATTGTATCCCTTTGATACCAATCTAGCTTTGTTTCTTATCACATTTCCTTGTTCATCAACCTTATTTCTAAATACCTATTTAGTTCCAACTATGGAATGATTTGAAGGCTTAGGCACTAGTGACCATACATTATTTCTCTTGAACTGATCCAGCTCCTTTTGCATGGCTAAAATCCCACTTTCCTCTTTTTCAACTTCTTTAAAACTTTTAGGTTCTATATGAGAAATAAAGGTTGAAAATTCACATGTCTCTCTAGTTCTTTTTTCAGTCTTAACTCATTGAGATATGTCACCTATGATTTGTTCTTATGAGTGATCTTGTATATATCTCCAGTTTCTAGGCAAATTACTATGCTAGATTTCTTATCTTTGCATATTTTCTAGAAGTGGAGCCACGGTTTCTTCTTTAGACGAGCCTTCCTCATTGTTCTTGCTCTCATTTAGGCTCATTTCATCCATGTGTTTCTTTAAGTTCTCTAAATCTTCATCATCATCATGAATTTCTTTTTCTAAATGAATTGATTCATCAAAAACTATATGGATAGATTCTTCAACATTTAATGTTCTCTTGTTGAAAGCTTTATAAGCCTTGGAGTTCATGGCATATCCTAAAAATATTGCTTCATCACCTTTGGCATCAAACTTTCCTAATGGATGTTTTCTATTATTTAGAATAAAGCATTTGCAACCAAAGCTCTTAAGGTGAGATATGCTTGGTTTTCTTCATTTGTACAGCTCATAAGGTGTCTTTGAGATAATTGCTCTAATTGAGACCCTATTAAGGATATAAGCTGCTATGTTTACAGTTTTAGCCCAAAAGTACTTAGGAATACTGTTCTCACAAAGCATAGTCTTAGCCATCTCTTTTAAGGTTCGATTCTTTTTCTCCATAACTCCATTTTGCTGGGGTGTTTTTGGTGCAGAAAAGTTTGTTCCAGCCCATTTTCATTGTAAAACTTCTCAAACTCATCATTTTCAAACTTTCTTCCGTGGTCACTCCTAATGCTAACAATGGTTGTACTTTTTTCATTCTCAACTCTCTTACAATACCCTATGAAAGTTGATAATGCATCATTCTTATGAGCAAGGAAATAGACCTAAGTATACCTAGAGTAATCATCAACTATCACTAAGCCATAAGATTTTCCACCTAGACTTGTGGTGCTTATTGGACCAAAAAGATCAATATGCAGCATTTCAAGAGGTCTTGATGTTGATACAATATTCTTAGCTTTGAAAGAAGTTCTAACTTGTTTTCCTAATTAACAAGCTTCACACATCTTATCATTTTCAAACTTTAGTGTAGGCAATCCAACCACTAAGTTTTTCTTAATCAACTTTAACATTGTGTTCAAACTTACATGTCCTAGTCTTCTATGCCACAACCAACTGTCATTTTCAGCATTTGCTACTAAGCACATTTCATTATTCTTCTCTAGATCTTTAAGAAAGATGACATATATATTTTTCAACATTTTTCCTATGAAGGTAATTTTGTTAGTGCCTATATTTATTACTTCACATTTGTTGGAATCAAAACAAACTTGAAATCCTCTATCACATAGCTGACTAATGCTTAACAGATTGTGTTTCAAGCCTTTAACAAATAACACATGACTGATTTGTGTATAAGGGTTTTTACCAACCGTACCTATTCCTTGGATTCTAACTTTTGAGTCATCTCCAAAGTATACGGTGCCTCCCTTTCTCTTGTCTAGTTGAGCAAACAATATTTCATCCCCTGTCATGTGTCGTGAGCAGCCACTATCCATGTACCATGGCTGCTTTTTCTTGAGTTCAGCTTTTGAGCATGTCTCTTTTAGGTACAGCTCAACCTACAAAGCAATTGTTCAGTTCTTCTTGATAGGTACCCATACTTTGATGGGTCTTTAAGTGTTAATGGCAATATATGAACTTTTTGGCACCCAAATTTTTTTGGTTTTTTGCATGTTTTTGTTTCTTACACAATCATAAGATAAATGACCATGTTTTCTACAACAATAGCATCTTGATGATGCATTCTAATGATTTTTCTTAGCATAAGAGTTTTTCTTTAATGTATCATTTTTCAAACACTTAAGAGCTGTATTTTCATCAAGAGATTTTTGCAAAGCAGCAGATTTATTTTTCAGCTCTACTTTTATAATTTCAAAATCTGTTTTTGAATGTTCTAACTCAATTTGAAGAAAATTTATGTGCTCAAAAACATAGTTGAAATCATGTTTTATCTTTTCCAAATCCTTTTCAAGAAATGCAACTTTTTTCTTTAAGGTTTTGTACTTTGTAAACAGACTTTCAAATCCATCGCATAAGCTGTCATGCTTATCTTGTAAGTCATTCATCGAGATATCACAAGGTGATGAGCATACCTCTATTTCATCATCCCGAGCCATTAAGCAAATGTTTGCTCTCTCTTTTGAGCTTTCTTTATCAACTTCAGTGCTCTAGTCACTATCTGACCAGGCTACAGTTACCATTACCTTTTTTGACTTTTTATTTTTCATTGGTGTCTCGTTTTTAGCAATGGACATTCAGATTTAAAGTGGCCTAGTTTCTTGCATTCATAGCAGATCAGTTCCTTCTTTTTGCTGGAATCGTTTTTGTTTCTTTTCCATGAAGGACTTTGGTCTCTTTTGAAGCCTTTTCTTGCTATTTTTCTGTTTCTTCTGCCCATCAATTTTTTGAATTTTCTTGCAACAAGTGCTAGCTTTTCATCATCATCACAAGAAAGCTCTTCAAGCTTTTCTTCTAGGATGTTGGCTTTAAGTGTGATGTTTTTCTTCTTTTCTTTTGCTTCCCTCCTATCTTCTTTTTCTTCTTCCTTGAGCTCCAGCTCATGTGTAAGGAGAGACCCGCATATTTCATCAAGTGTGATGATGTTTAAATCTTTGGCTTCTCTAATGGCAGTCACTTTTGGCTTTCAAGATTTAGGAAGACTTCTAAGAAGTCTTTTTACTAATTCATGCTCGGGGATATGCTTTCCTAGTTGGCTGAGTTTATTTGTTATGTTTGTAAACCTATCAAACATACTGGTGATGTCTTCACTAGGCTCTACTTTGAACATATCATTATTATGGGTTAGGAGGGCTATCTTGGACTCCTTGACTTGAGAAGTCCCTTCATGAATTATTCTAAGTTTGTCCCACACTTGTTTAGCTGTTGTACAACTTGAGACTTTATTAAACTCAGTGGGAGTTAAGGCACAATGCAAGGTGTTGATGGCCTTAAAATTGGTTTGAACTTTCTTGATTTCAGGCTCGGTCCATTTAGACCTTGGCTTAGACATTAACTCATTTGTGACAACATTCAATGTTGAGGGAATAAATGGTCTATCAGTTATGACGTCCCACATTTCATAGTCTATAGTTCTAATATATATTGACATTCTAGTGCTCCAATAAAGGTAATTAGAACCATCAAACAGAGGTGGTCTGTTTGTAGATTGTCCTTCAACCACAATTGATTTTTGAAGAGCCATTGGATCCTACCTAAGAGTGCTAAACCTTTAAGAACAGGGAACTAGCTTTGATACCAATTGTTGGTCCCAAATATGAGTGCTAGAGGAAGGGTGAATAGCACTAATTTGGCTCTTTTAGCAAGATTGAGAACTAATCTTAAAACAAGGAAAGTAAAACGATGAAAACAATAGACAAAGGATTTATAGTGGTTCGGTCCAAGACCTACATACACTACCTTGATTATCCAACCAAGGATTTTCAAACCAATCACTAAAAATAGTGGAATTCACAAGCTTCCACCAAGCTTTTACAAGGCTTAGCCACAACCTTTACACTAGTTTTTCACGGTATCAACTAAAACCCTAGGTGGTTTTTCAAAGGCTCAACCATAACCTACAACAATGGTTTTTCAAGGGCTCAACCAAAACCCAACACCTAGCTTTTCAAGGCTAAGTTAGA
This sequence comes from Theobroma grandiflorum, assembly GCA_036013995.1. NCBI lineage: Eukaryota > Viridiplantae > Streptophyta > Magnoliopsida > Malvales > Malvaceae > Theobroma > Theobroma grandiflorum. The sequence continues at coordinate 18,242,884 of CP142126.1, forward strand.
ACCTTTACTCTTTCAAGCAACCAAGCTTGAAACAACCACTTAAAGTGAATCCCACACTCTAAGAATACAAGAATAGAAGTAGAGAAAGTACCTATTGATTACACGGTTGATCTAAGTAGTACAAGTTCAAGTGCTAAACATAAATAAAAAAGATAGTCGTTTGAGCGCATTGAAGAGTACAAAGAATTTCTAAGTTTTTTGCTCTTTCTTGGCTTGAATATGATGAAATCTCTCAATAAGCTTCCAAAAGTTGGTTCCTAGCCATTTGAAGATCCTTTTATACTTGAAGAGGCATGTCTGATGGCTGTTAGGTAGTTCGTTACCCTTAGAAACAGTTTGGGGTAGGTTCAGACGTTAATTTGTCTTGTAATGGTCTGGTGCAAGTTGCAGACAGAGAGTTCTTAGTCGACTAATATTTTTCCCTTGGTCGACTAAGTTGGTTCTATCTCGGTCGCAGATTTTAGCAAAGAGCACTTAGTCGACTAACTCTTTTTCTTGGTTGACTAAGTTGGTTCTGTTTCTTAATATGCTTCAGCCTGCCATTTCTCTAATTTGAATTTTGGCTAACCAATGTTCTTCATTATTCAACTAGAGAGCTTCCTTTATGTTGGTCAATCTTATTCCTTATCCATATTAGCCTCTTATGTGTACATTTGAAGGATTGACTTATTGTTTCTTTATAAACATTTACCTTGCACACTTGGATAGAAATATTAGACACACAAGAATGGAAATATTTTATTATCATCAACAATTAATAGAGCAACAGTAACAAGTCTTACCTAGAGTATCTCAATCACGTTAAATGAAAATCATTGCAATTAAATGCATTTGCAAAACATGACAGATCAAAAGCAATATAATCGTAAATTGCATGTTATGCATAATTTATTTCAAAGCATGGCATATCCATCAAATCAGTATATTAAATGAAATCAATAGAAATTTTTTTTTATCAAATCCCATGAATCAAGTAATGACTATTGGCCCAAACATCACACAAGCTTGCAAGGTATGGTTTTGAAGCGAAAAGCTAGTCAAAGGTTTGTTTCCTCATAATTAAAAGCATGTAGATATATACTTATATGTAATATAGAAAAACGAATTTAATATCCTTGATTGCAATCACAAACAGCCTAAGGCTCTCTACCAACTCATGCTTTCCACAATTTCGTCAACTATTAATGTAACATATATAATATATTTATCGAGATATAGTTTTTGAAATTTAGCACCCATTCACCTCACAAGAGTGGGACGCTACTTCGCTATTGGTTCTTATGTGTCTATAATTATTCCTATTTGCCAGTCATGTTTCACTTTGTCGGGCACGTCATCACGACAAATTTTTCAATATTTTTTCCTTGCTACTAACCTTCCTTCTGGCTGGCGTTTCTCTTTTACTTCTATTTCTTTTTCTTCTTTCCTTCCCTCTTTCTCTTTTTCTTCTTTCTTATTTCTTCTCTCCCCTCTTTCTCCCTTAACACGCCATTATTCTCCCTTTCCCTTCCTTCTTCTTTTTTTTTTCTTCTTTCTTCTTTCTTCTCTCTCCTCTTTCTCCCCCAGCACGTCGCTACTCTCTTTCTCCCTTCCTTATTCTGTTTTCTTCTTACCTCTTTCTTCTCTCTCTTGTTCTTAACTTTTGACCGGCCTTCCTTTTTTCTTCTCTTTCTTTCTTGTCTTTTCTCTCCTTTTCCCTTCTTCCAATGGCTGGCTTGAATTTTTTTTTCTTCTTCTCTTTCCTTTCTTTCGTTTTTTCCTTCTTTCTTTTTTTCATTCCATGTGGTCGGCCCCTACCTCTTTTGTGCCTTCCATTATTGCCTCCAATTTCACACTAAAAATATTTGTTTGACTTTCCAATATCTTTCCTTCATCCTCTATCTCATTTCACTCTCAATTCTTTTTTATCCTTTATTATTTTACCATTTATCATATTATTTATTTATTTTATTTCTTCAAAATAATAAAATTAACATATCATTCCTCAACTTCATTTTATTTAATACACCACCCTCATATTTTCATATTTTAAAATTGATCCTTCCGACACGTGTCAAAATTCTAATTTCCTTTTATCTTCCTTCTCTTACACGTGTATAACCAAAATATCAAAGTTGCACTTCAACGCGGTGTCACCATAATATTTTAAATATTTACTTACTCACGCTAACTCGATTTAATAAAATCACGCGGGACAATTATCATCGTTTTTTCTCCAAAATTTTTCCTTACTCTCCTCCACTTAAATTAATCATATACCTTTCTGTCGGACTAATTTTCATAATTAGTAAAATATTAATACTTTAATATTAATTTGTTCATGAAATAATATTTTATTCTAATAAATATATATATATATATTCTTTTTGCCCATTCTCGATTTATGGCCCTTAAATTTGTGTTAAATGTCCCTTCGTCCCATTGATATGGTCTTATGGGCTTCTAAACGAGAGTATGGGATGTTACACATGTAAGCTACATGCCATTAATAGTAAACCCATTTGAAGCAACATAATACGTAAAAGAAATTTATTGTTGTTACACGCTATGCAAAATAAGTAAAATGCTGTTACGCACCTAAAGCCATGTAAGTTAAATATTGTAGTTGTCTTCAGAATATAAGCAGGAGGAATGAATGTACAATGGATACTAAACCCCAAAATCAAGAAGAAAATAGAAAAATATATCAGTGCATTACCCTAAACCTAAACCTTTCATAAAAAACAAAGTCAACAAAAAAAAAAACCGACTAAAAACACAAAAAAAAAATTCACCATTGATTGATTGACCTCTTCATGCAGTTACAAAATTGTTGCTATGATCTATAGCTTTGCTTAAAACTTGGTCGAACACTTTTATACCTATAGGAATGAGGAATGAATCAAACTGTCTCTACTTTCTGCTCTTAGTTAGCCTTGTCGTTTGCAAATGAATCAGAACATGGTACATGCCATACATATAATCCTAAGATCATACACACAATGCCTAAACTTCATTGGTTGCTACACACCATATTCATGCACTTAGGGAAATCCTCGGAGTTGTTACGTGCCATGCCCATTTTCTCTCTATATGCTAACAACATTTGACCCAAATGGCCATGGCATGTAATTTCTTTGGGGATTTCAACAACTTCAAATAACACCAAATGCCATTTAACAACAAAACTCTAAACCACATTCTCAAGTAATATGGTATTCAAATCATTAAACCGACTAAAAAATACAACAAAAAATTCGACATTCACTAACTTACTGTTTGTTGCGAACTTCCTTTTTGTGACTGATTACTTTGCGTTGAACGTGTTCGAACACTTTCCTATCTTTGAGAATGAATCAAACGATCGTTTAATAAACCTGCCATATAATATACCTAGCATTTGTGTTTACGTCAATGTTTGAAAAATTAGAAAAATCATCTCTTGCAACATGAGGATGTTTTTAACAAAATGTCATGTAGCAAATTCTGGGCAGATTTATTTTCACTTATCTACACGTGAATGAATAGGTTTTATTAAGGGCATTTTTGTCCCAAAATCTTATCTCTTAACTAAAAACAATCAAAATTATAAAAATTATTTTTGAAAACACCTTATATTTGAGGACTAAAAAAATTTTTATCCCTTTACAAACTATTTTGTTCTACCAGCTTCTAGCACCTTCATAATAATACACGTGCTTCATTCTTCACACATTTTTAATATTGTGTGAAGAAATCCAATCCCTATTGGCACATCCTACTGCTTATCCAAGTATTGAACTAAGAAAGTTTTATTCATTCATTATTCAATTTTTTATTCTACTGGCTTCTAACACCTTCATAATAATACACGTGCTTCATTCTTCACACATTTTTAATACTATGCAAAGAAATTCAATTTCTATTGACACGTCCTACTACTTATCCAAGTATTGAATTGAGAAAGTTTTATTCATTAATTATTTAATTTTTTTTACATATATGAAAAAGTTTAAAAGAAAATAATAACTATTAAGTCACGTCTAGATTAATTAATTATTATTTATTGTGAAATTAGAGAAAGGGGAATTCAATCCTTACAGAAAAATCATACATCAACTAATAAGCTAAATACTCAAATGCAATTAATTATTTAATTCACTACAGCTTCTTATTTCCTGATACACTTTAATTATTATGAAAGCATGAATAGGTCTCGCCTAGGAGACAATTATGAACTCAAAGTCGATCTGTTTAAGGCATGACTTTCCCTCGATGATATGGTGCTGGTTGGCTTCTAAGTAGTCTTTGTAGGACATGCCACGGTATGCTGCGGGATGATCATCATCTACAAATTCAGGTGCGGGGCTCACGAATGCCTTTAGTGATGGTCCCATAAATAGAGGAAAGTAACCCTTCTTATTTCATTGTTCACAATCACACGATGTACGGTGCTCTTATATTTACCATTTGTTAAAACCAGTCACAACATTAAGGAAAACCATGATTTAATTTAACGAGAGTGAAGCATTAGAAAAAAAGAAAGAAAGAATTTGGAAGGAAAAGAAAATAATAAGGAAACTATAATGGACCTCAAGATGATCAGCGAGATTAACGATAATCCAGTTAGGATTCAGATTTGCATTGAGCCATTTCCCCTTGTGCTCTAGTTGGAGAACCCCACTGTCGTTTTGCATAAGAAGGATCAGGAGACCAGGATCATTGTGAGGGAATTGACCAATTATGTTTGGAGTAGAAACACGTGGTGGATAGTCATTTGCAGTGAAGAAATCATAGCCTGATTGCAAATTCATTGCGTTTTGTATATAATATTCTTCAACTCCCAAAGACTTTGAAATCCCTCTTAGTAAATTAATCCCCACTTCTCTCAATCTTTTGCTATACTCTTCCAAAATCTCTCTGTCAACATATAGAATCAAGATGGACAAATAAATTAATATATAAATCAAATTGCTTTGAAAGGGGGTACATTACTTAAAATTGAAGTTAAATATATAATACTTTACTTGCGTTGTTAGACATCAATTATTTCTCTACTAAAGAATCAGAGTGTAAATCTCTCATTTAATATAACTTTCTCCTAAACTAGCACAACCCAGTCCATCCCCAATTCGGTTAAGGCCACATGTGGGAAGTGGGATGCTTTAGTAAACGATAATAATATGCATATTCTGTTGGGTTTGGCTATGGATGGCATGCTCAAAATGTGTAGCGAAAATAAAATTAAAATTCATAATTTAAACAACAAAAACATACCTCCACCCATGGATCGCCTTGGTGATATTTAACACATAAAAGCACAAAATAAATTATATTTTAAAAAGTTACCTTGCCAAGTAATTTCGTAATTACAATGGCACTTCCTGAAGCAATCCCACAAACACCACAAGAAGCAAAAACCCTAGTCAATCAAGTGCTTGGCCTCCAATGGTAGTACACACGATTGCAGTTGAACCTTCAACAAAGGAGGGAGTTTTTTTTTAACTATACTTTGTGCTAGCAAAGAGGGCAACAATTGTCCTTTTCTTCTTTTTCACAATCTTGGTCGAACCTCTCTTGAAAATTGCTTCATAAGCAATTTTCTCTTTCACACAAAGGGAGTGGTGGCAAAGAGAGAAACCGTTTTTCTTTTTCTGACAAAAACTACGTTCTCTTCAATTATGAAAACTCTTTTGAAAATTGTTAAAATGTGACTTATATAGTTAGGTTAAGATAACTTCAATTTTGCAATTAAGCCCTCAATATTATAACCATTATAATATTGAGCCCATTACTTAATTAAACTCTTTTAATTAAGTCCTTGGAAATTAAAATCAAAATTAATTTCCTTTATATTTTGCAATCAAGGCTTTATAATTATAACTATTTATAATTATGTCTAAAACTTAATTAAACTCTTTTAATTAAGTTTATGGAAGTTAATTACCTAACATGTGATTTAAGTCTAACTTAAATCATCACTCTCCCAATTTAATTCAAATGCAATCATTGTGTGTGACCCATTAGGTTCCCAACATGTTGGCAATGGAATTGATTAATGACTCAAATGATTAATATAAATTTCAATTAATTAAATTATAATCAATTCCATAGACCAAGATTGGCATCTAGCAATGTATCATAGCCACTGATAATTCTATTTTATAGAATTATTTTATTCCAATTTTGTTATTAAATTTTAGCTAAGTCCTTAATTTTTAATTGTAATTTACTTAATTTTTAGTTATTTTTATATTTAGTTTATTTTTAAGTAAGTTATTTAATTTTATGTTATTTCCTTTAATTTGGTCAATATTTATTAGTTTTTATATTTTTGGTAGGACCTAAAGTCATTGGACTTAATTTTGGAAAGTAAGGTGCTAAAAGATCTAGAAATCTGCTTGCATATGTTTCAGTGTTTTAGCCATATCTCGAGCTACAGAACTCCAATTGCTGTGATTCTTAGACCATTGGAAAGCAAAGAGACAGAGCTACAACTTTCATGAGATCACTTTGCTCAGTTCTGCCTCGAAGATAGAGAAAATTATGTCAGAAAGTAGCCGGACGTCTTGTACTGGGAATGAAAATTTGTAAAGACTGTTAAGTGATTTTTTTTGGGCCTCTCATTATGTTTTAAGTCCAATTAAACCCTAGGTCAACTTGGAGAAATTTAGGTTAAGTTTGTTAGTATATATAGGATATTTTAAGACTTGAGAAAAGGACCTTTGAAGATTCAAGAAGCTAGAAGTTGAAGCAGAAACCCGGAGATCAGAGCGGTAATTATTTTGTTTTCTTCCTTAGCTTTTATTCTTCTTGTTATTTTCAATGGTTGAACTTTATACAATGTTATTTGATTTTGCAATTATGAGTAGCTAATTTTCTTTTTCTAGGATTACAATTGAACTCATATGTAGTCTAAGTTTTTAATCTCTTTCTTACTTATTTTCAATGGGAATTGAATTGTTTATTCCAATTTGTTCTTAATGCTTTTGATTGCTTGGCCACCAATTAAACTGATTTAGGAACCTAAACAAACTTGGGAGAGGGAGTTTAGAGTAGACTAAAATTGAGATAGCATATGATCATGTTAAATGATTTACGTATAGGATAGGGATATACCTATAGGCCATATGTAGCCAGATTAGAGCCTGAACTTAATGAGTTTATTTTAATTTCAAATCACATAGGGATATAGTGTTTTGGTTAAAATAGATATTTTTATAGGACGAGTCAGGAGACCCTTATAAATAATTTAGGACTCTAGGTTAGCAATTCAACCCATTGAAATAAGTTAAGGATGAGAGGTAAAATTTAGATGAAGTGTGAGGGATATTGTAATCCTAGGCTTGTTCAATCTGATATTTTCTCCAGTTGTTATTATTTTGATTTTTCTTGTTATTTTAAATTCTAGTTTATTAGTTTTAATTAATTAATTAATTGGGATTATTTGGATAAAATTAAATTTTTTTAATTTTAGTAATTAGTAAAGTTTTAGATCAATTCTCCGTGGGAACAATACTCTACTTGCTAATATACTGTCTATTCGATATGTATACTTGCATAGTGGATTTTTAATTGACAGCCACCTAATTGTTAGGAGAGTCAAAAGGTTCTTTGACAACCTTTCAGTGTACAGTCTATTAGTGTAATTCATTCCTTCATCATATATCCCAGAGATGATAAGAGCTTGGTACAGTGTCTACTCTTATTAACCTCTATATTTGTTCCTGCAGTTATAGCATTAGCTTTATAGAGAGTTATGAAACCCTTTTCATAATCTCCATGTCGCCTTAGCCAAGGACTTCACTAAGCTAATGTTAACCAAGAACTGATAGCATATGTCCTCTAAAACACTTGAGGTGATGATTCCTATCTTGACCACTCATTTGCCTTTACATGCTTCATACTATACCCAAAAGCATCTTGTTTTGGCATCCTTGGTTAGGCACCTGTAGGGATAAAATCAAAGCATAGCATTCCACATATAAGATAACCTGGTGTCTCAAGTCTAGGGAGTATTTGCACGACTAACACATGAGAACTGTTGCATAGACATTGGAGTGTATTACCAAATGCATTTCTCATGGCAGGTCATGTTCAGTGAACTTGCTCTCCTAGGCAAGCACCTATATTCTAGTTCCAAGTATCTCTATACTTCAATCTATGAGATCGATTGCTTACTTCCAAAGTAAGGAACATAGAATATACTAGTCTCTAAGCATCATTGATGTCCAGCCTTAATATACATTGACTAGGGACATTTTGAGATTATGCTTTGATGCATAAGAATCTTATAACTGCAACCCATTACAGTTTCCTTGCATGACATATTAATCTCATGGACTTCATCCAATTAGACTTATAACTCATTATAATTGTTGTCTTATTGATGAAGGAAAACATTTAATCATTCAACATGAATGATACTATTGCATGATTGGAATCAAGCCTTTACCAATCCTAATTGGCTGCAAGGCTCATCCCAACATCTTCTATTAGCACAAAGCCAATTGCTACCTCATCGTATGTGGATTCAATCCATCTAGCAATCATGTCTGCATGTAGACTTGCTTGTGCCCGTTAATGTAGCTAATTACTTTTATTTAACTTTATGATGTCCATACATCACATCATGTCATATTAATATGTCTAGATCGAATGAGACCCAGGTTCTGTTAGTATGGCTCAATTGTTACATTAACAATGTTTAGAACCTTTTATTAGTTCCATGGACTAATGATCTAAGCATCTTCATATTAGAGCCTTTTTAATAGGATGCATATGACTTTAATTATATACATGTATATAGTCCTCTTTCTTTCTTTGGAACCATTCTAACTAAACTATGTTGTATGTATCATATGCATTTGTCACTTTTCATTGTGCTATCCGTCCCTTTTAAATTTTGACACTTTCTTTGTATATACATTGCATCCCATGTAATTGTATCACCAAAGAATTGTATTCACTCCTACTAACCTCCATTTATGTATGAGATAAGTACATTTATACATTTTATTAAATCCAACTCTTTGGATCCCATTTAATAAAACAAAGTGTATAACTTCAACGAAAAACATATTTAGTAGTACATCATAATACATCTCTAATGTATCCTACTAAATCCATGGAGTTCTCATACATGTGATGTCACGACCCAATTTCCCGGGCAATGACCGGCGCATGAGCTCAATGAGCATAGTTCACCAAGCCTAAGCAAGCCTATTTTCATTTACTTTACTCTACGTATGATCGTGTGAAGCATCCACACACAATGCACCCGAAGCATACAAAGCCAAATCATAATGGCATTATTAGCAACAATATACATGCACCATACCAATCATGTATTTAGCAATTTACATTGCATACACATATTCACATAGTTAGATTGTATTCACAATACAAAAAGACCCATGACTTCCAATGGAGACATTTACAATAAAAGAAATGGGATGCTACTGAATGCCCACCTTCTAACCAGGAGATGCACTGTGGAGACTCTTTAATCTAGGGTCCAACAGTCTTCTGATCTGAAAACATGAATTTTTAAAACGGTGAGTACAATACTCAGTGAGTGAATATTAGAAGGAAACAAGCAATGTCAACTAGGAAATTTGACAATCATGATGCACCGGTTGAAAATAAAACCATATTCATCTAACTACTATTCCAAATCCTTTTTCCCTTACCCAGAAATTTATTACACATTCAAGGATTAAACATCTTTGAATTTACATTGATCATTCTAGCAAAGTAGTAAAATTGACGGTTATTTATAAACCGTCACATTATAAAGGTTTCACAACCCGTACAATTCATATATGTATATATATCACGTACAATTTCATTCACCAATCGTTCTATCAAGCAGGATAGCAAAATTAACGTTTTATCATAAACCGTCACAAACAAGGGTTTCACATACCACACAATCACATATATATACACACAAAGATATGAGCAATTATATACACCGCCAAGTCTTCACTGTCCTTGGTGGTATAAAAAAATAACTATCGGAGTACTCGGTAAGGGGTATCACTTAGCATTATTCACTCAGACATGGGGGTCACTCAGCATCCCATTTTGTGCACCATCACAGGCATGTGCATTATTCACTCAAGTGTGGGGGTCATTCAGCATCCCATTCTGCACACCATTACAGGCATGTGCGTTATTCACTCAGCATCCCATTTTGCACACCATTGTATTTCTAGAAAATCGTAGGCGCTACGCATCGTCGTCCCCACTTTGCAAGTGCACAATCACATCAGGTTCACATAAATTTCTTAACCATACATGTAAGCATCATATAAATGAGCAATATTCAACACAATCAAATTTCATATCAATACAATAATATTTCTTGAAAAGCTTGTTCCCATGGTACCCGTTCTTTTTAAAGAAGATTGAATAAAATCATTCAAGCATTTTATTCAATAAGTTCATATTTTCGAAAACCATTTTTGAGATTCAAATTCACTCACAGGTGTCGAAAATTCAAATTCCGGGTGCACTCGGACTAATAGTCCTCAGGCGCAATTCCTTTGCCTTTTTCGGATGTCTCACCACCTTGACGAATAACAAAGTCGAGGAATTTACTATATTGTCTTTATATTGATATAAACTAATTTAAATTACTAATGCTTGATATATAATTGCAAAAATGTGCCTGATCATCGCTTAATCCCGGTATTGATTAAATTCGACCGATTACCCGATTAATTCATGATTTAATTCCAAATAATCCCATTTTTTTCTTCCAATATTCCTAATCATTAAACTCCATCTTAATTTACTCGAAATATGACCAAAATCATTCTCATATCTTTCAAGGAAAATTCAGTATATAGGGTGCACTAATATTATAATTTCTCAAGCTTAATTTTCTCATCATAAATCTTTAATTTCCCATTTAATTCACTTGAAATAAAATAAAGTTTATCATCAACACTCCATATACTAAATTCGGCTATTGAAGGGTTCACCAATAATCAAATTGTTCAAGCTTGATTCTCATATTCCAAACCATTTATTCTTAACCAAATAACACAAGATTTCACCAAATGAAATCAATTCATCATCAAATTATCACTCCTCATATTCGGCCACATAGGGTTTAATGGTGAACAATTCACTTTCTTGCTAAATTTTCATATCCAATTCTTCCAATTTAATTTCTAACACTACTAATTATCAAACACTATCTAAGTACCTTGAAATGTCACAAATTGGGCATCAATTTCTCCCTTGAATATTCGGCGAAAATGGATTTTCATAGAGTACATAATTTTCTTCTATAATTTTCTTCCTAAACATGGCTAACTACCTCTAAACATCAACATAGTCTAAAATCAAATTATTTCAACAACAATTCCTCATCCATACCCATTTTTCAGAATTGAATTCATCATGATATCATGCTTCTCAACCATAGAAAATGGAAAGAAATGCATGGGTACTGTAGATCATAAGCAAAAGTGAAGAATTATTACCTTTGTCACTTGATTTTCCTTGAAAATCACAATTTTTTCTTGAATTTTTTGCTAGGTTTTCTTGTTTTTCCCTTTGTTCTCCTTTCCTTTCCCTTAAATCTGGTGTGTGCCGAATTTAGAGAGAGAAAATGGGTTGAAATGGCTGATTTTAGGCTTTAATAATAAAATAAACTAACTTGCCACATGGCATAATGCCATTGGTTTGTTTTTTTTTAACTTTTTTGACTTTTTCTTCCAATTCTTTTCCACCACATGATTAGTCAAAGTCAAGATATGATTAAAAGATGACCATGGCTGGAAAACATATTCTAGTGGTGAAAAATTACCGTTTTGCCCTCAAGATGGTAAAATTACGATTTTACCTCTATACTCCGAAATGTACCGGAATCACCTTATTTCTACTTTTCAACCTCAAATAACACTAATATTGATCAATATTAATCAAATGGGGTAAAAATCTTTTCAAAAAAATTCCCGTTTAGTCATTTAGTGGTAAAATTACCATTTTGCCCTTGTGCTCCAAAAATAACAAGAATCATAATTTTTCACTGCTAAACACCATTTTATACTCCAATAATTATAATTATATTTCATATAATTATTCTTGGTCAAATATGATCAAATCTTGGTTAAAAATCTCCATTTTATCATCAAATGGTAAAATGATCGTTTTGTCCCTAATCGGTCAATTTTCTCGATTGACTCTAAACTGGACCTTGAACTCCGAATCACTATTCTAAGTCATTCTGTGGGTTTTAGAATTTTTAAATTCCTTTTAGAATTTCTATTTGAGCTAGGTCAAGGCTCGATTTAACTTAACTATACTACTAGGTACAATACCGGCTTTTAACAAATTCGACAGGGTCTCACATGTGATTATGCATCTCTATGCAAAATCTTAAGAGTTAGATTCCAATGTAACCATATAATAACTAAGAAACTTCTTTCTTAGTGTCTTCATGCTCCCACTAAATCCAAGATCCTTTGTGAGAGTAATAATCAAACTCTTTTGAATTTTCTGTGATACATACATATATCTCAATGTATGCTTGGAATCATATTGGTTTGGAATAATATAATTGGCTACATATATATATTGGAGAGATATGGACCAAATCATATCATTATATGAATTTGCTTTCTTCTTTAAACAAACATCTCTATGTTTTATTCATAAGAAAGTTCCATTTCATATGAATCTACATTCATCTTTTGAATAATTAATTAATAAGTAAGAGTAATCTTCACTACGATCATATCTTAATAAGAATACTTCATACTATATAGCTCGTATGATCTTATATTTGAATTCTCTGAACATTTCAAGGTTTCAAATATTATTTCTTTAAGTATACAAGACAAAATCTTAATTTGGTCTTGTTTAAACTTAAAGAATTAGAAACATTTTCTATAACATTTTATGTTCAATGGTTCACATACATCTATATGTATAAGACTTTTTGAACATACCAAGTCATTCACTTTTGCATGAAAATTGATTTGGTCATATAAGAATTACTAGCTCCTTTATGATTCCCAATCAAAAAGGATCTAAGTATCTTCATACTCTAATTCTTACTTTAATGACTAAGACAAAATGCCATAATTGAGATCATATACAATCAGTTTTCTTGACATTTATATTGAGCATTGACTTATTACTATTGTTTTGCACTTTATGTCATTACATAAATGCATTCAACATCTAGTATCGAATACTCATGGTGTTAATACAACAATAGTAACTTCTAACTCAATCATAAACTTTGGCAAAGTAGAAGCTTCTATAAGCTTCCCCCCCTTTTTTTTTTTAACTTTGTCAAGGAAACATTTTTTTTTTTATTAGTCTCTCCTTTGTCCATCTTTACCATAAAGATGTTTGAGAACATTTCTCAGTTAGTGCCATTATCGTGGTTGTCTTCTCAATTCACAATTAAGGTAATATAAATTCCATCTCATTGAAGTACACTTCTAATTATGAATTGTATTTGGTAGAGATTGTGGAACGAACAACCTTTTGCTTGAGAACATTTCTCAAATCCTACTACCTTTAAAAGGGGTTTGGTCTAGTGAGTTTGATTTGCATCCAAGATGCACTATAGTGACAGATTATTAGCCATATATATAAATTATGTCTAAACAGATAAAATAAAGCAATAAGTAAAAATCATGCATAAACTATTTAAAACAAGGTTTTAAAATTTTAAATAGTTTTCCCACTATTTTCTACAAGATGATAACCTTCCATATCACCTTGAGAGATCTCTACTAGGATTCTCTTAGTGGGCTAGGATCCCATCCATCTAGTCATGACCTTGAGTGTGCTCAATAAACCATGATAGGTGGATTAGGTAGGTAACTAAGCTTACCAATTGTATCTCTATACAACTCCTAGATCAGCTAGGTGACAACACATTGCCTAAACATATCATATATGTTTCGCCTAGCCTTTGCCTCTAGTTTCATAATAATCAAGTTTCCAAGCATCCGTATTTTATGAAACTAGTTGACCAAGACCCACCAATAGCTCAAACATACTCGTGTAAAAGTGTGACCTTGAGTGTGCTCAACAAGTCTCCGATTAAAAGAGCAGCCAGGTTATCTTGCTATATGGTGGAAGGCAATTTGCTCATGCGTGGCATGTGACTCAATATATAATGAAAGATTTTGTTTTTGCCTTTATTAGGGTCTCATCTTTGCATGCATAGCATTTATTAAATTGCATAAAATAAATCTATCACATGCATACTACTTTGCATTGCATAGCATTTATTAAATTGCATAAAATAAATCTATCACATGCAAACTACTTTGGATAATCATGGACTTTAACTATACTAATTTCCTTGAGCCATTAAAGGAAACTAGCTTGGTCAAACCTAGGGGATTACATAAAAGAATCTTCAAAATTGCTTGTAATCTCCTTGTCCTTCTTGGCGCTTTGAATCCCCATCATCAATTTTTCCAAAATTCAATTCCTAATCTATCCTAATTCTAATTATATTTGAATGTAGAAACCTTGAGTTACATTCGAGGGGAGTAAGATAAGGAAAGAATTTTACAAACTGAGATAAAGAGATAAGGCAGGACATGCAAGTCCTATTTCAAAAATACCAAGAATATACATTCAACCATAGCACAATCATATTAGGCCTAAGTCCATAATCATCCACATATATTCATCAATATGAATAAAATTTAAAGACATGTCTCATTCAAATTGTTAATCATATGAAGTATTTGAGATTAGCGATTTTCAACATTTGAATTTTGCCAATTTCAAATTTTTCGAGTAACTATTTAATTCTATATATATGGAAACTTTTTCATATATAGTAAGTATTACTAATCAAAATTAGTAATTTATCCATTCCTAATCTTCTTAGGATCAAAATTAAAATTTTTATTACAAATTAAAACATTTTTAATTTGTGCTCCTAAACATTTTACACAACCTATTATTAATCTCATTTAATTAAAGATTGAATGTCTATTATTACCGAATCTTATTAGGAAATAACTTAGACAATTTAATCTTTAAATTTAATGTCAAATTAGAATTATCTTCTCGTAAGAAGTTAATTCAAAACAAAATTTGTCCATAAGTATTTAGACTCCCATTACTCCTAGGAATCTAATTCCAAAATTAATGTAGTCTTTAATTATTTAAATTTTGACACCTTTAAACTAAGGAATCACATTCCATAATTTATTAAATAAATTATCAATCTTTATGGAACATATTCCATAATTAATTGGCTAATGAAGATATTTTAACTTTCATAATTTTAGAAATCACATTTCTTTATTTGTGGATGTGAATGCATCATCTTTGACATCCTTAATTTTAGGAATCATATTCCTTAAATTAAATGTTTCAAAAAAAAATCAGCATAATTACAGAACCAATTCCATAACTTATCTTCAGCCAATTAACTAATTTAATTGATCATTTATTGGTGTAAAATTTGGACAAATTCTTTGTCTTAACCAAGACACTGTCCTGCTGCAGACAGCAGCAGACATGTCTTAATTACGTGGAATTATAGTGTTCTATCTTTAGAAATTTAATTCCAATAAAATTTATCCTGATAGATAACTCATGGAACTATTCCAGAATAAATTTTCAAGATTTTAGGAGATGATTTGGCCATTCAAAAAATTCAAAAACCGTGACCTTTATCTGCAGGAGACAGAAATGGTTTTTGAGTACTTTTGAAATTCTTTGGGGCTAAAAATTTGGAATTTAATTCCTAATGAAATTTATCCTGATAGATAACTCATGGAACTATTCCAGAATAAATTTTCATGATTTTAGGAGGTGATTTAACTATTCAAAAAATTCAAAAACCATGACCTCTATCTGCTGGAGGCAGTTTTGGTTTTGTCTTTCTTTTGAAGTTATTTGGTGGCATAAAATCAGGAATTTAATTCCCAATTAAATTTCCTTTGATAGAAAACTTATGGAACAATTCCATATTAATTTTTCAAGATTTTAGGAAATGTTTTTGGCTGTCAAAAAAATTCAAAACCGTGGCTTGCTGCTGCAGAGGCAGCAACAATTTTGACTCCACCAACTCAGTTTTATGAAGGCTTAATTCTAGGGATTTAAATCCCTAAAATTCTTGGCAATAATTTGGATAAATTATGGAACCTTTCCATAAAAAAAATCCTCAGCCAATTGGTGCAACTAATTGCACAAATTTAGGACTTTCTAGATTGCCAAGCCAAACAAAACTGTGACTATTACTGCTGCAAACAGCAGCTGTTTCAGCCATATTTTGGTAGCTTTACCTCCACCATTTGCCACACATAATCACCCATCTTGGAACATTTTTAATGTGTGTTGATCCCTTAATTTTCTTGCATTTTATGAAGCACTTAAATCTCACTTTAATGGCTGAAAATGGACCAATACCATGGCTGGACAGAATCGAATTCTGCCAATTGAATCACACCATAATGTCATGAGATCAAATCTTTATTTGCTAAATTAATTTGTGCATCTCATGCACTTGTTAATCTACAATATTTTGACATTAAAATGAGATTAATATTATGACAAATAAATTTTAAAATTTATAATTAAAATCTATCTAGAAATCAAATTAACTAGAATAAATTGTAAAATTTTAAAATTTACTAATTTGTGTAGAACAAAACCCGAACATCTCATATTCCTTTTCAACAAGGCATTAACAACAATAGACATAAAAATGTGTTAAAATCGAACCAAGGAAGGCTTTGATACCACTGTTGGGTTTGGCTATGGATGGCATGCTCAAAATGCGCAGTGGAAATAAAATTAAAATTCATAATTTAAACAACAAAAACATGCCTCCACCCATGGATCGCCTTGGTGATATTTAACGCATAAAAGCACAAAATAAATTATATTTCAGAAAGTTACCTTGCCAAGTAATTTCGTAATCACAATAGCACTTCCTGAAGCAATCCCGCAAACACCACAAGGAGCAAAAACCCTAGCCAATCAAGTGCTTGGCCTCCAATGGTAGTACACACGATTGCAATTGAACCTTCAACAAAGGAGGGAGTTTTTTTTTAACTATACTTTGTGCTAGCAAAGAGGACAACAATTTTCCTTTTCTTCTTTTTCACAATCTTGGTCGAACCGCTTTTGAAAATTGCTTCATAAGCAATTTTCTCTTTCACACAAAGGGAGTGGTGGCAAAGAGAGAAAACGTTTTTCTTTTTCTGGCAAAAACTACGTTCTCTTCAATTGTGAAAACTCTCTTGAAAATTGTTAAAAGGTGACTTCTATAGTTAGGTTAAGATAACTTAAATTTTGCAATTAAGCCCTCAATATTATAACCATTATAATATTGGGCCCATTACTTAATTAAACTCTTTTAATTAAGTCCTTGGAAATTAAAATCGAAATTAATTTCCTTTATATTTTGCAATCAAGGCTTTATAATTATAACTATTTATAATTATGTCTAAAACTTAATTAAACTCTTTTAATTGAGTTTATGGAAGTTAATTACCTAACATGTGATTTAAGTCTAACTTAAATCATCACTCTCCCAATTTAATTCAAATGCAATCATTGTGTGTGACCCATTAGGTTCCCAACATGTTGGCAATGGAATTGATTAATGACTCAAATGATTAATATAAATTTCAATCAATTAAATTATAATCAATTCCATAGACCAAGATTGGCATCTAGCAATACATCATAGCCACCTAATTATTAGGAAAGTCAAAGGGTTCTTTGACAACCTTTCAGCGTACAGTCTATTAGTGTAATTCATTCCCTCATCATATATCCCAGAGATGATAAGAGCTTGGTACAGTGTCTACTCTTATTGACCTCTATATTTGTTCCTGCAGTTATAGCATTAGCTTTATAGAGAGTTATGAAACCTTTTTCATAATGTCTATGTCGCCTTGGCCAAGGACTTCACTAAGCTAATGTTAACCAAGAACTGATAGCATATGTCCTCTAAAACACTTGAGGTGATGATTCCTATCTTGACCACTCATTTGCCTTCACATGCTTCATATTATACCGAAAAGCATCCTGTTTTGGCATCCTTGATTAGGCACCCGTAGGGATGAAATCAAAGCATAACATTCCACATATAAGACAACTTGGTGTCTCAAGTCTAGGGAGTATTTACACGACTAACACATGTGAACTGTTGCATAGACACTGGAGTATATTACCAAATGCACTTCTCATGGCGGGTCATGTTCAGTTAACTTGCTCTCCTAGGCAAGCACCTATATTCTAGTTCCAAGTATCTCTATACTTCAATCTATGAGATCGATTGCTTACTTCCAAAGTAAGGAACATAGAATATACCAGTCTCTAAGCCTCATTAATGTCCAATCTCAATGATACATTGACTAGGAACATTTTGAGATTATGCTTTGATGTATAAGAATCTCATAACTGCAACCCATTATAGTTTCCTTGCAAGGCATATTAATCTCATGGACTTCATCCAATTAGACTTATAACTCATTATAATTGTTGCCTTATTGGTGAAGGAAAACCTTTAATCATTCAACATGAATGATACTATTGCATTATTGGAATCAAGCCTTAATCAATCCTAATTGGCTGCAGGGCTCATCCCAACATATTCCTCTATTCTCTCCCTCTATCATCTTACTCTTTTATCCTTGTATTTCTGTATTTCTTTTTAATTTGTTAACCATACTAGATTGAATTTGGAACTTCCATTTTATATATAGTCTAAGAACTTTCTTCTATCGTGAGGAACTTGTACAAGTCAATGTACCTTAAACCATCCGGGTCAGTAGGGCAATGGAACTGAGGATGAGCAGTAATCTTGAAATACTCCCTGCTAACATGGTGGACAGCCCATTTTCCCCACCTTATCTTATCAGTATAATTGTTGGTTTGATACTTGCGTTTCTTCTCTTCAGCTAGCTCAAAAAACGTCATAAGCGCCTCCATCGTACCATTAATCACACTATCTGGTATTGCGTGATTCATTACCTGCATGCCAATATATATGAGGATCAAATGAATACACCTGCAAACCATGCACAGTGTGAAAATAACAAAATGAATTAACGAAACATGCATTAAATGTAATGTTGTGATTATATATCTTGAATAAATGTTATATGTATGAAAATTAAAAACAGAAAGATAATTAAGGTATGGTTGGTGAGATACAAGGGTGCTGCTATAGAGGGATTTGAGATCATGTGACATATTATAAGTATATCATCTAAAAGTAAAGAGAAAATGATTCGTACAGCAAATAAGCCATATTCGATGCAGGTTTTGCCAAGGTTTTTAATGACTTGGGAACATTGATCATGATCATCATATGTAAGCATGGAGTAGTCAATAATGGGAATTGCATCATCTACACCTAAAAGTGAGTCATTGGAAATGACTCCACATGCCTTTGGAGGGACGGAACTAGTCCCGTTGTTCGGAACAGGAGATTGCGTGAGCACTGAAGCTATGTTTGTGTCAGCCATCAGAAAGAGAGAGAAAGCTTGCACAAATGGAGGAAAGTGAGGCCACTAATGAATTCTGAGGCAGCGATGGACTTTATATATAGACACAAATTCAGCATTAGACTCAATGTTAGTCTCTCTTTTTTCATGAAAGAAAAGCGAGTCGAGGATTGTAGGCTCAAATAGTCTCTCCTTTTTCTGGAAAGAAAAACGTGAGAGATTGTGGGGGAAAGTTTTGAGATTCACATATGAGTGTGATATCTCATATCTCATATCATTAAAAAGTAAAATATATAAATTGAAGATCCAAGAACTCATCAGCTTAGACTTTGAATTCAACTGGTAATCCAACAATATGTATGGACTTTTTTGGTGTGTCATTCATGTGATCAAAGGTTTAATTTAGAAGAAATTGTGAGAAATAACCCTCCTTATAAATCCAATTCAAAAATGTTCTTTATAATTTTAACTGTTTTTATCCAATTTTTTGTATAACTTAACAACAATGCCCTTTAAACAATTTCAGACAAATTAAATAATCTCAAGTTCCTCTATCTCGCCATCTAGATAAAATACCCAAAATTAAATCTCGATTTCTCTCTTTTGCCAAATACTATCTATCTCGCCATTCGGCTTTCTCTTATCATCCCAAATAGCAGAGATGACATCAAGGTATGTGTTTTGGAGTTATGACCCAAACTCGGGGTTTATGACTAGTGCACGAGCCCAGTAAGCAAGTTCACTAGACTCGAGCAAGCCTCAGAGTTTATATCCAAGCATAAACAGGCCAAGGGACTCAATCATCAAGTATTCATAATAATCTTGAATAAAGTACAATATCCCTAGCTTAATTTCCATACAAATAGAAATAGGGCCATATGTTGGCCATCCAAGTAGGTTCGTGCCTGTTAACTCTTAATACACAATATAACATTGCACTTAGTGCCTACACACATTATCCATAGTGGAAGGCTTTGATTAACTTAGTGGAGTGACCAAAATAGATGACCTACCAAATGCCAAAATCGATCTATCTACAAACGATCTTTACCACGCTGTGGTCTATGTATCTGCACATGGTACATAAATGGGTGAATACTATAATATTCAGTGAGTAGTGAAGATAATCAAAATCAATTATATGCATATATATATCAAACATATAATAACTATATTGCACTCTTAGCACCCGAGCATTTGGCTCATTGGTTGGTGCATTATCCCCCTGTCTAAAAAGCAGGGTTCGAATCCCCTCTCCCTCAATTATAAAAAAAAAAACTATATTGCACTTTCAGTGTATCCATATAATCTTTCAATACATCTCCAAATATAGGGGGATATAGTCATCCTTAGGTTCATCACATACGAGGGTATATCATCCTCCCTAAAGTCATCATTATCATCACATATCGTGGGGTTGACCCTTGAAGCCATCCAAATCATTTAAACCATTCTCCAGGACACACTCTAGTTACTGGAGCATCACATGAAAGTCTATCATAGGTATATCAAGCCTTTCATGACTATCTCACGTCATACACAAATCAATCAATGAGTGGTCCTCTCCTAGACATAATCAAATCACGCTTGGTGGCCAGCCGACAGAGAATCAAATCAAGCACAAGTCCAAAGCTGCTAATGGAAAAATAGATCATGCTCAGGGCCGAAGCAGCTAGTAGAAAGTCAAAGTCATCGATCGGAGTAATCTCTTAACAATCAACATCACTTAGAGTATTCTCATGCAAATGGCATCACAATCATCATCCGGAGTAATCTCCCAATGGATGGCATCGTACACTATAGGCTAGAATAACAGGTGGGACATCAACCATTGCCTTTGCTTACCACCGTCCCTGAGGCATGGACGTAATCACAGGGCATCGAGCTCCACTCATCCACAAATCAGATCAATGTCTGAAATTCATCTTTCGGATGGAAACACAAATCCACAATAAGGCCATCATGCCTTCATCATTCACATTTTTCATATCAAACCTCAATTCACATTTATCGAGCTTTAATCATCTTAAGCTCTATTAGATTCTAAGTGCCTTTAAGTATTCAAGGCCTCATTCAATTAAATTGTCTTGACACATCCACCACCTAGGCTAATCCACTTCTAGAGGTTCAACATAGCCTATAGGCCTTCTAGTCTAGGCTTACACAACATAGGCCACCCATGTGGCTTGCATCATAGCGTAATCACACACAATTCAAATATTTACATATCCACATATATTATTCTCTAGCCTAGGTTCATTCATCTAGGCCTATGCACAAAATCTAGTACTAGTGCAGAGACTTGTAGTGCGTTATGCATCAAGTGCATTTAGCTTAAGTCCCACTCATAGTGACAATAAAAGGCACTCCTAGCCAAACTCCGATCTTTAGCCTCTAATCATCATCTAACTTGCCAATGAGTCGATTTAACTCTTTTTTCCCCTTCAAACACATCAGAACATCAAAAGATTAATTATTCTTGGCTTTTGAAAAATGTCAGCTTTTCACACAATTAATTAAATCTTAGCAATCCAACTATTTAAGCTCAAATCCTTCATTAATGAGCTAAACCCATACCTTGGAAGTCGGATTGCACGAATCTTAGCTCCAAAAAGGAAAAAATACCAAATTTGGAGAAAATTCAGATTTGAAGTTATTAACTGGTTAAATTGAAAAATATTCAGTAAAAATGTTAAATCTTACCTCCAAAATGGTTTTTCAAGCTCCAAATAGCTTCAAATCACTTTAAAAATCCGTATAGGGCTGTAGGTTTCGAACTATTTTGTCACAACCCAATTCTCGGAGTAAGGACCCAATGAGCATAGCTCACTAAGCACAAACAAGCCTATTTTCATTTACTTTACTTATCGTACGACCGTGTGATGCATACACACATAATGCACCCAGTGTGCACACAAAGCCAATTCACAATGGCATTATCAATAAAATATGCAAATACATACTGTTCAAGCATGTAAATTGATAATGTACATTACATGTACATATTCACAATATAAAAGGCCCAAGACTTCTAGCGGAGAAATTTACAGTAAAAGAAATGGGTTACTACTGAATGCCCTCATTCTAACCAGGAGATGTACTACGGGGACTCCTCGATCTAAGGTCCAACAGTCTCTTGATCTGAAAACATGAATTTTTAAAATAGTGAGTACAATACTCAGTGAGTCAATATTAGAAGGGAACAAACAATCTCAACTAGGAAATTTGACAATCATGATGCACTGGTTGAAAATGACATAGTTTTTTATCTAGCTAATATTTAAATCCTTCCCACTTAACTTGGGATTTATTCTAGCCAAATAGCAAAATCAACGATTATCACTGTAGCGGGAAGGCATTCTTACTGCAGTGAAGTGTAATCATAACCCATCGCTAAACAAAGGTTTCTCTCAACCGTACGAGTGTTTCGTGTTAACTCTTTTTCCTCAACTTAAAGCAATTCCCATACCATACAGTCACACATATATTCACAAGAATAAGAACAATCATATACACCGCCAAGTCTTCAATATCTTTGGTGGTAAAAGAGACATTTATCAGAGCACTTGCAGGCGTTATGAATCGTCATCCCTGCAAGCCCTTGGAAGGATAATCATGCTTCACCAAAGTTCACGAGTGAAAATTTCTAGGAATCATGGGCGTTACGTGTTGCCATCCCCACTCTACTCAACTCTGAATTTCTAGGAAATTGTAGGTGCTACGTATCACCATCCCCACTTTACACACCATTACAAGCATGTGCATTTCCCACTTCACACGTGCACGATTACATCGAGTTCACATAAATTTCTTAACCATACATGTAAGCATCATATAGATGAGCAATATTCAACACAATCAAATTTCACATCAATAAAATAATATTTCATGAAAAGCTTGATCCCATGGTACTCGTTCTTTTTAAAGAAGATTGAATAAAATTATTCAAACATTTTATTCAATAAGTTCATATATCCCAAAACCATTTTTGGAATGCAAATTCACTCACAGGTTTTCGAGTGTACTTGGACTAATGGTCCTCAAGCGTGATCTCTTTACCTTTTTCGAAAATCTCACCACCTTGATACAGAATAAAATTAGAGAATTTACTATATTACCCCTAAGCTAATATAAACTAATTTAAATTACTAGTGCATGATATGTAAATGCGAAAATGTGTCCGAATATCGCTTAATCGCGGTATCGACTAAATTTGATCGATCACCCGATTAATTGACAATTATGTCCAAATCACCTCCAAATTACTTCATTCCTCCTCTAATATCTTTATTCAACAATCACATTTCAAATAACTAAATTTCAGCATTGAAATCCCTCAATTCCTTCATGGAAGAATTCGGTCATTATGGTGCACTAGCACCGTGATTTTTCCTAATCACTTTTCTCACTTAATTCATCATTTTTCCAATTCATTTTCCTTGAAATTTAAACAATTCCTCCTTGATATTTAGCCCTCATGGTTCGGCCAATGAAGAACCCTAGAGAAATTGAATATTTCTTTTGTATTTTTGTTCATGACCATGCTTAACTACCACCAAACAACAACATAGTCTAAAATCAAGCCAATCTAACATTAATTTCCCTTTCATACCCATTTTTCAGAATTGAATTCATCATGATAACTCAATATTCAACCATGGAAAATAAGGAATAAAGTATGGGTAAGCTAGGATTAAAGTAAATCTAAAGAAATTTTACCTTTGTGTGGCTTGATTCTTGAAAAACCCTTGAATTCCCTTGATTTTTGGCTAATTTTCTTGTTTTTTCCCTTTATTCTCTTTTGTTTCCCTTTGAATCTGGTTTATGCCGAATTTGGAGAGAGAAAGTGAGGGTTATAAGCTGATTTTATTAGTTTAATAATAAAATCTAATGGCTTGCCACATGGCATAATGCCATTGGCTTATTTTTTTTTAACTTTTTGACTTTTTCTCCTAAATTTTCCACCACAAATATTTCAATATTTATCCATTCCATTGTTAAACAAAATCGCTTGGTCTTGACAACTGTTGGGACGAAAAATTTACCGATTTGCCCCCGGGATGAAAAAATTACGATTTTGCACCTATTCTCCAAAATGTACCGAAATTACATTATTTTCACTTTCTAACCACAAATAACACTAATATTGATCAATCCTAATCAAATGGAGCAAAAATGTTTGCTAAAAATCCTCATTTTGTCCTTAAATGGCAAAATGACTGTTTTATCCTTAACTGGTCAATTTTCTCGATTGACTCCAAATTGGACCTTGAACTCCGAATCACTATTCCAAGTCATTCTGTGGGTTTCAAAATTCTCAAATTCCTCTTAGAATTTCTATTTGAACTAGTTCACGGCTCGATTTAACTTGGTTGTACCACTCGGTACAATACCGTCTTTTAATCAAGCTTGACAAGGTCTCACATTTTTAAAGAGAGAGAGAGAGAGAGAAAGAGTTGGGCGAAATGGCCTAAAATCCCTTTTTATTTTTGTCTTTCCTCTATGAGACAATGATACATTTTGGTAATGTATCGATACATTTACCTTAATTTTGAATGAATGTATCTATACATTGGGTAATGGATACATACTTTTCCATTTAGGTGTTCTCTTCTTCAAATGCATTGATACATTCGAACAATGTATTGATACATGTTCATCTTTGGACAAATCTATTGATACATTCTCAAATGTATTGATAGAATATTCTTTCTCAGGCCTTTGTTTTTCATCCTGCCAAGAATATATTGATATATTGGGATATGTATCGATATTTTCACCCCTGTAGCTTGTTCCAAGCTTCCAAAACTTTCAAAAATTTAGGTTTAATAACCCAAAAGCATTACCTGTTAACATCACATCTCACATTTTTCATTTAACTTAATACCATACACATAAAAATCCACAAACACAACATCAAACTTAGATCGAAACCTCAAATTATGGGATTCATCACATATTTCCTCAAATTTGCCTAAGTGTCAATATGTACACTCTTAAACACTAAGCATACATATCCTATTATCAAAACCCTCAAGACTCTATATATTTCATAAATCATTCTTAGTTTACATCAAAAATTGAGGGTGTTACATTTGGGTTATTTGGTTTATTGGTTTACATTCATAGAACCCCAGAGTTGAGTGGTTGAAATTGATTAGACATATTTATAAATTATAACACTATATGACTTTAGCAACTTAAACCTGACTGCGAGCAAGTAAATCAATTAGTTATTAGGCATTGCAATACTAGATTTTAGGCATTATGAGACTAACTTTTAGGCATTGTGTTACTTAATCATTGCATCTCTATTTTTAAGGCATTGCGTGATTGGTTTTTAGGCATTGCCTGTTTGGGTTTTAAGCATTGCTTGACTTAGGCGTCACGAGAATGTGTTCGAAGCATTGCATGACTTAATCAGTGTGTATCTAATTTTTAAGCATTACATGACTAGTTTTTAGGCTTTATGTGACTTAGCCATTGTGTGATGGGTTTTTAGACATTGCGTAATATGGCTTGTAAACATTACATGTCTAGTTTTTAGGCATTGTGTGATCGATTTTTAAGCATTGCGTAAATAGTTTTTAAGCATTACATGACTGAGTTGTAGGCACATCATGACTGACTTTTAAGCATTACGTGATCGGGTTTTAGGCATTGCGTGACACGTGTTTGATAAATTTATTGTGACATTTATTTTTTGTTAAATTCAACAGTGTGGCAAATATGAAGTTTATGATTTCATACGGTGGTCATTGGATTGATGACACTCACAATGGTGGTGAGACACAAGTGATGGGCGTTGAGGGTGATTTGTTATTT
This sequence comes from Theobroma grandiflorum, assembly GCA_036013995.1. Classification (NCBI taxonomy): domain Eukaryota; kingdom Viridiplantae; phylum Streptophyta; class Magnoliopsida; order Malvales; family Malvaceae; genus Theobroma; species Theobroma grandiflorum. The sequence continues at coordinate 18,269,136 of CP142126.1, forward strand.
ACGAGCTTGATGAAGCTAGTTGAAAATGTTGTTAGGTAAACTCATAAAATCACAAAATCAAGTTACTTGCATTGTTCAATCATGCTGAGGGGGTTTCACACCCAATTATCAAGAGTGATGAAGATTTAGCAAGTATTTTGCAAAATGAGAGGGCAGTTATAGTATTTGTGACCGTTAATGAACTATATATAAATGTTATGCCACATAAACAAGCTGTCCAACATAGTAATCATTGAAATCATATTTATACTGCTTCGGATATACCATACCATATAGTCATAATTGGCAACAATGGTAATCACCATCGATGATGCACATGAGTTTGAGTAACCCAGTACACATATAAGGTGTCTATAAATGTTGTCTACACAATTTTGATCAAAATGTGCATCAAACCAAATACTTTGTTTTTGCTAACAAGTGCAAGTGTCACTTGAGACTATAGTAGGTTTATTGCCATTCTTAAATGACACTATGACAGACGTAAGTGATGACGATGTATCTGATCAAATGCACGATGACTGTGCAAAGGATAACAATGATAATTGGAAATTAAGTTATCGGGCATGATGACTATTTAGAGGAGGATAAGGGTGATGACAATGACATTCTGGATTACAATCATTTAGATGTCGATACAAACATGCTACAACTATTGTCTTAGAAGATGTTCAGTGTGATGACCCTATTTACAACAACTAAGTCACTGATAACAACGGGATTTGTTCACTCAGTGACAACGATCAGGAAAAAGAAAATGCAGGGGTATCTCGTCAATGAATTATTTTCGGTGTAGATATGATCTCATTTCAAATAGTTGCCATCGAAGAGTCAAGATCAAGCGATGACCGCTTATACCGACGAAAATGTTTCTCTCCAAGGCTGAATTGAAACGAGCTTTGAGCATTTCAAGATTAAAGTCAAAAAGTCATGTCATGCTCGTTTTGAGGTTCCTTGTAAGGACAAGGCATGGTAGCTCTTTGTGTGTATAATAAAGTTGTTTGACGGAGATTATTGCAACTTCACATGTTCTATAAGGTACATACGTGTATTTTTCATGGTTTCCAATATGGGTACTAAACAATGAGCATGAGGTTAATTGGTGAGCTTATGTTCCCCAGGCTGTAAGGAAATAATGCAACACCATTGAAACCTTAAGAAATAACAAATGAGTATGTGGAGAGTCTTCTTTTCGGTCCCCCAAAAGAGTTATTCCAACTCTTACCCTAGTATTTCCATATGTTGGAACGTGAAAATCTTGGTACAGTCACAATTGTGGTTACCATTCAAGCATAACAATGCAAATATTGTTTCTGGGCATACAAGGCATATATTTAAGGGCTCAAGGTTGTATTGTAGCCTATGGTGGCTATCGATGCCACACATCTGAGAGCCAGATTCAAAGGTATTCTATTTGTTATTGTCTACAAAGACGCAAATGAACAGATATATCCAATTACATTTGGCACTAGTTACATTAAGGACAAAGAGTCGTGGTCATAGTTTCTTACCCAATTACATCATGCGATTGGTTGTCCTAAAATTGCAATGTTCATTTTCTAATTAGCATCTTGACATTAAGAATGCAGTGGAAAAAGTGTACCACAACTTGCACCATGGTCTTTGTAATTACCACTTAAGAAAAATTTAAAAAACAAGTTCAAGCGCAAAGACGTTACAATAATTTTCACCTTTGTAGCCAACTACTACAAGGTAGTCGATTTCAACAAACATATGAATCAACTGAAATAAATTTGCAAAGATGCTTACAACCACCTAATGAAATTACTCCTTGAGCGACAGGCACATGCATGGTCACCGGTAAGGTGCTACAAACTCATGACAACATACATTGCAGAGTGTATTAACTCGTGTCTAAGGTAAGTAAGAATAATGCCAATCATTATCTTGATCGAGTGCATCAGAGGCATGTTTTAGCGTTGGTTTATGAATGACACAATGAGGCCCTCAATTTAACCTTACCCCTTAGCCCCTGAGCTATCGATCTGTTGAACACACGATTCAATGAAGCATGTCAATTATCTACACAAGCAATCGATCAAGTGAAATTCCAAGTTATAAGCAAGAGAAAAGACAGAATAGTAAACTTGTCCACCAAGACGTGTTCATGTGTGGAGTTTTGGACTGATCTACTCCCTTACAACCATGCCATGGTGGCAATAAGGTACGGATATCCTTGTTTCTTTTTTTCTTTGTAATGAATTAAACTTTTACATGGTTCTTTAACTGTAAGTTCATTGTCTTTGCAGTGAGTGCAAACATGTAGCTATTGAATTTTGCTTAGACTATTACAAAACTTGGTCTTAAGTATATGGTTATATTGTTCCCATTCACCTGGTTGGGCATCCCAGTGACTTGTAAATCCCCTTTGATGTGAAATAAATTGTCATTTTGCCACTACCTTGGCAATGTCAAGCGAAAAGACCTAGGAGGAAAAGGATTCCAACAGTTGAGGAAGGTAATCGACAACGAAAATGTTCACAATACAAGAGCTATAGTCATAATAGACAAAATTGCCCAACTCTATTTGCAATTCCATTGACAAATTCAACAGCATCTTCTAGCCAGTCGACACCTCAACAATGATGATGACCAAAAGCATGTTCAACTTATAGACAACTCGGGCATACACGAAATAGCTATCCAATGCTAAAGACAACCTCTAAGAACATATAGGTCTCATAGACGAAGATAGTGGCTCCTCAAAATGAAGTGCGTCACATATACCATGATTTTGTATGCTGATTTATTAATGTAGCCAAAATGCTCTAGTTATGATATTTTGATAATTGTTTATGAACCTAAATCTAATATGTTTTTGATGATACATTATGTGAAATCTTCCTTTATCTTTTGTTTTAATTGGTTAACTTTATGTTTTGATCAGTTAGAGAATGTTTAGACAATCATGTTAGTCATACTGAAATCCAAAAAATATTCACAATCATTTGGTGGTGTCACAAATTTCCACACTTTATCAGAAAATATTCGCAATTATATATATATAATATCTACTTTTGTATTGAGAAAAGAGAAAAAAACACATAAAAAAATTGGTTGTAGTTGAGAGACGTGTGAAAGAAAAAATATGGACGTTAAGTGTTAAGTAGAGTAATTGAATTTCAATGATTGACATGATTATCTTAGCATAACAAACATCTACCTTCTTTGTGTTTCTCAATTTTCACATTTGCCATAAAAATTATAGTACACCTATTGTCTTCTTGATCTATCAATAGATTGTATTAAATATTGCTCAAATTCAAGGCCATCTATCTATAGATGTAAGCATTTATAGATAGATTCAGTTCAAGACCCGTTTTCAAATCCTCGAGTGGATATCTATTAATAGATTTTGCAAATCTATCAATAGATGCATGTCATGGTCCTCTTCAATCATTTTTGGGTGTCTATTTATCGATAGATACTGTATATTTATCGATAAATTCAAGTCGAGGTCTTTTAATATGGTTCCCAATTGGCCATCTATCGATAAGTGCTACACATTTATGACCAAAAGGTAGAGAATGAGTTAAAATTTGTACTAGATCTCCACAAATCTAAGTTTAGTAAATGCAAAGTTTCATGGGGAGTTTTTCAAAAAATAAAAAAAAATTTTACTAAACTTTTTTATCGCATCAAAAAGGGAGAAATTATTAAACTTAAAGGTTTATTTGATTCTAAGTTTTGATTTGACAAACTAAAGGATCAAAATTGTTTTTCGAATGTTCACACAAGTCCAAACGTTCCTTGAAAGAAGTTTAATAAAAAAGCTAAGCACCTTAAATAAGAAACAAGCAAAAAGGCTCTTTAAATTTGAAAAAAGTCATTAATCTATCAATAAATATTCTTCATCTATCAACAGATAAGTTCATATCTATTAATAAATGAGAACATCTATCGATAGTTGAATGTTTTAGCACTTTCCCTTCGAAGACAATGAACATCTATCGTTAGATACTATGCATCTATCGATAGATAGCCAATTGAAAACCACATTAAAGGACATTGACTTGAATTTATTGATACATATGCAGTATCTATAGATAGATACACACCCAAAAATGATTGAAAAGGACCATGCCATGCATTTATCAATAGATGCATAGCATCTATTGATAGATTGTCACCCGAGGATTTCACAAATAGGTCTTAAACTGAATCTATCGATAAATGTTTATGTATATCAATGGATGGGCTCAAATTTGAAAGATATTGAAGACAATATCTCGACAGATCAAGAGCACAATAGGTGTACTGTAATTTTTATGGCAAATGTGAAAACTGAAAAGCATATAGAAGGCAAATGTTTGTTGTGCTAAAACAATCATGTTAGCCATTGAAATTCAACTACTCTACTCAATAGGAACATTATGCATGGACATGCCAAAATCATTTACTTGTTGCCTAGTCCATAACATTTATGTACATAAAGATTAAAAACATGGAACAAGCACTTACTCTACAAAATGTACTTAACAATGATGTTACACGTTTAATTTGTCAATAGGAATGGACCATAAATATTGAGATAAACATCATGTTCATAAACAATGATCAAAATATCATAACAAGAATATTTTGGCTCCGCTAATTAATCAGTATACAAATCATGGGATATGTCAATCACTTCATTCTAAGGAGCCACTATTTTCATTTACGAGGCCCTATACGTTCTCAAAGTTTGTCATTTGCATTAGACAAAGATTTCATGTGTGTTTGGGTTGTTTACAAGTTGAACATGTTTTCGGTCATGGTCGTTGTCATCATTAAGGTGTCAACTGACTAGAAGATGATGTCAGATTTGTCAATGAAATTCTAAACAGTGTTGGGCAATTTGTCTATTATGGTTGTTGCTCTTGTATTGTGAACATCTCCATCGTTGACTGCCTTCCCTAACCAATGGAATCTTTTTCCTTCTAGGTCTTACCACTTGACCTTGCAAAAATGATGGCAAAACAACAATTTGTTTCACATTAGAAAGGACTTCCAAATCATTAGGCTACCCAACAAGAGAAAAAGGAATAACATAAACCTCAACCTAAGACTAAATCTTGTAGCAAAATTCAATAGTTGCACATTTGCACTTACTGCGATGACAATGAACTCACAGTTGAGGAACCATGTAAAAGTTCAATTCATTACTAAACAAAGAAGAAACACGAATCCTTACACTTTATTGCCATCATGGCATGGTTGTAGGGAGTAGATCAGTTTGGAACTCCTTACATGAACACGTTTTGATGGACAAGTTTAATACTACGTCCTTGCTCCCACTTATAACTTGGAACTCCATTCGATCGATTGCTTGTATAGAAAAGTGATATGCTTCATTGAATCGTGTGTTCAATAGATTAGTAGCCTAAGGGTTAAAAGGCATGGTCAAATTGATGGCCTCTTTGTGTCATTCATGGAACCAATGATGGAACATGCCTCTAATCCACTCAATCAAGACAATGATTGGCATTTTTCTTGCCTGCCTTAGACACAAGTTAATACACTTTGCAATGTTCGATGTCATGAGTTTGTAGCACCTTACTAGTGATCGTACACATGCCCATCTTTCAAGGAATAATTTCATAAGGTGGTCATAAACATCCTTGCAAATTTGATTTAGATGATTAATATGTTCGTTGAAATCACCTTCGATGTAGCTGTTGGTTGTAAGGGTGAAAATCGTTGCAATGTCTTCATGCTTGAACCTATTTTTTATGATTTTCCTACGTGATAATTGCAAAGACCGTGGTGTGCATCATGGTACACTTTTCCCACTGCCTTCTTGATGCCAAGATGCTTATCAAAAATAAACATTGCATTTTCAAGACAACCAATTGCACTATGCAATTAGGTGAGAAACCACGACCACGACTCTTTCTCCTCAACATAGCTAATGCCAAATACAACTGGATATATCTGCTTATTCGTGTCTTTGCAAACAACAACAAATTGAATACCCTTGAATATGACTTTCAGATGTGTGGCATTGATAGCAGCTGCAGGAGTTAGAATAACTCTTTCGGGGGATCGAAAATAAGACTCTCTGCATACTGCTTCGCTTGTCAGGCCTTACCATACTAGCATTGCAATCCCTACTTATGATTCACCTCTTCCATTATTTCCTTAGGTCTTAATGGTGTCACATTATTTCCTTACAGCCTGGGGAACATAAGCTCCTAATTAACCTCGTGCTTACTATTTGGTACCCACTTTGCAAACCATCAACAGTACACGTATGTACCTTGTGGAATATGCAAACATGCCAATATTGTTGTATGCACAGTGAACTTTCATACCTTTTCCTTACATGCAAACTCAAAAAAAGCATGACATGACTTTTTAACTCAAATCTAGAAATGCTCTTTTAGTGCCAACATATTCAAAGCTCGTTTCAAATCGACCTTAAAGGGAAACATTTTTCCTAAGTATAAGCAGTCATCGCTTAATTTGGATTCCTCGGTGGCAACTATTTGGAAGAAGATCATATTTCTACCCAGAATAATCCATTGACTAGATACCCCTGCATTTACCTTTTCCTGATCATTGTCATCGGGCGAACAAATACCATTGTCACCAGTGATGGGGTTTTTGTAAATAGAGTCATCACACTCAACAACTTCTAAGACAATAGTTATGGCGTGTTCTGTACTGCCATCCACATGATTACAATTCGACCCTTTTCCTCCTCTAAACAGTCATCATGCCTACCAACATAATCATCATCATTCCAATCAGAAATGTCATCCTTTGCACAATCATCATACATCTAATTAGTGCTGGAATTCAACCTCATGCTCAAACATGAAAATAATCAATAAATTGAAAATTATAACACAGCGGAATAATAACTAGTATTAAATAAGAGAAACAATAAAATCCTACAAGATTAATGCTTGTGTTTTTCACGTAACTTTCAAATTTATTATGAACACTCATAAGTTTAAGAATTGCATACCTTGCTCTGGATATCATAATCAGAAACCACTTAAATCAAAACCTTTGCTTCTTCACCTTTAGGATTTGTCAAATCTTCATCCACCCAAGTGTTTGGCCTCTAACAGTAATCCACATAGTGCTTGAATAAGACCTTCTCAAAGGTAGGATTTTTACTTATGCTAGCAAGTTATGTTTCTAAAACAATAAGACCAAAACTTTTTATCAAATCTTATTTTTGTCAAACAAAGAAAACCATTTTTCTTTTCCTATTTTATGAAACGGTTGAGAAGTGGTTTTTTTTTTTTAAGCTTAGAGTTTTTACTTTGCTAATATAACATATTTATTTAGCCAAACTAAGTTGTAACTCTAAATACAATAGTTGTATTTTAATTTAATTAAGTCTCTAAGAATTTAATTAATTTCTCACTTTATTTTGGTCTCTTTTAATTAAGTCCAACTTAATTAATTATCCTTATTTAATCTCAATCATGTCATTTAATGTGTGTGACCCATTAGGCTTCTAACATCTTGGCAATAAATATAAATTATAATCAAATATTAATTTGATAATTAATTTATATTTGTAGATCATGAGCGGCATCTAGCAATACATCATGAGCACCCAAATGTTAGAGAGTCAATTAAAAAATTTGATAAAGCCTTTCAGTGATAAGCCTCTCACTACAATACGATCTTTTCATCAAATATCCTAGATATATCATTAAGCGTGGCTCGGTGTCTACTTATGATATTTCATATTAGTTCTCATAATTCATGACAAACCCTATGAATTTAGGAAACTAACTTTTCTCAAATTCATCATGCTTTGGCCAAAGACTTTATACAAGTTAATCAAGTATTAAGAACAAGTGAGATACATCCTCTTATATCACTTGGGGTGATGAATCCTCTCTTGACCACTCACCCACCTTCACATGCTTCATGGCATACCCAAAAACACCTTATTTAGGCATTTAGTTGCTTCCAAATCCGTAAGAATGAAATCAAAGTATGTCACTCCCCATACAAGATGACTTGGTGTCTCAAGTCCAAGGACTAGTTGCACGACTATCACATGAGAACACTTTCCATAAACACTTGAGTTAAATACCAAATAGAGTTCTCATAGTGGGTCATGTTCAGTGAACTTGTTCTTTAACAAGCACCTACACATTATCCTCAAGTATCTCATATACTTCAATCTATGAGATCGATTGCTTACTTTTCAAGTAAAGAGGTTTAACATGTATCGGTCTTTGAGCATTATTAATGCCATGTCTTGACAATACAATAACCAGGAACAACTTTAGGAACATGGCTTTGATGCATAGTGATCAGATAATTGTAACAACTTTACAATTCTCTTATAAGGCCTTTATGTTCCATGGGCTTCATCCAATTAGTACTTAATAACTCCTTATTATTGCACTAACATGAAGGAAAACCTCTACCACATATAGTTATGCGATTAAGTATGCGTTAAATGATAATATATATTTCTTGATCAATCCAATTGGCTCAAAGGCATATACCAATAATTTCCCACTTGCACTTGAGTCAATTGCTAAATGTATCCAATATCAAACTCCTTCTCTTAGCAATTATGTCTCTATTAGGACAACTCAAATTGTAATATTTGAGAATATGTTAATTTATATGTTTGATAATCTCCATTATCATAATCGATGTAAGACCCGACTCTATAAAATATATGTCATGTTATCCATGTGTTGGATGAAATGTTTACATACTTGAATGCCCTTGAAAGGTATTAAAAGTCGGTATTATAACTAGAGGTATGACTAAGTGGATTTATGCATTAAACTAATTGAAATAGGAATTTTAAAGTGAAATTGGAAATTTCACAGTCCAGGGATGACTTAAAATGGTGATTCAGAGTTCGAGGGTGTAACACCCGACCCTAATTTATCTGTGATATGTCATTCACATGCATTGGATAACATGTTTATATATTGAATTGCCCCGGGAAACAAGTTAAATGACAATATTGCCCCTAATGGTATGATTAAGTTAAATAAGTCTTGAATCAGTTTAAACAGAGAATTGAAGATAAATTTGAGAAAACTAAAACCCATGGATTGATTTAAAACAGTGATTCGGAGTTCAAGGTTCAGTTTGGAGGTAATCGAGAAAATTAACCAATTAGGGACAAAACAGTCATTTTTAATTTCAGGACAAAATGGGGATTTTAATAAAGATTTTGATTTTAAATGACCAAGAATAATTATATGAAATATAATATGATTATTGGAGCATAAAATGAAGTTTAGCAGTGAAAAAGTGTAATTCTCGGTATTTTTGGAGTGTAAGGGTAAAATAGTAATTTTACCACCGGAGGATCAAATTTAAATTTTCGAGAGAATTTTGATTAAATTTGACAAATTGGAGAATGGTATGAGTATGAGGGGTGAAAAATATGTCTATGGGCAATTTTTCAATTTTTGGAGCAAAAATGTAATTTTTGAAAAGTTCGAGAGTAAAAGTATAATTTTGAAAAATTTGCTCCACCAAAAATTTGGATGAGTCTAGAAACTTCATGTGGACTATGGATAAGTGAGAGAAATTGAATGGTGGAGAGAGAAAGTCAAAAGGATAAGAATTTAAAAATGAATCAATGAAATTGTGACATTTGGCATTAAAATAATATATTTTATTATGCCTTTAAATAGGCTGATTTTTCAGCCAATGACCCTTAGGAGGGTCGGTCTAAACATAGCAAAGAGGGGAGAAGAAGAAGAAGAAAAAGGAAACAAAGGAGAAAAACAAGAAATTTGATGAAAAAAATCAAGAGATTTCAAGGTTTTTCAATATTCAATCCAAACCAAGGTAAGATTTCTTTAGTTTACCCTATCCCTAGATTACCCATGCTTTAGTTCATATTTTCCATGATTGAATGATGAGTTATCATGCTGAAAACCTTGAGGCCAAATGGGTATGAATGATGATTTGATGTTGGAATTGCTTAAATTTGAACTATGTTAAGGTTTAGTGGTAGTTAAGCATGGTTATGAATAAAATTTCAAGAAAAATTGATTTTTCCTCTTGAAACCCATTTATGCCGAATTTTAGAGAGAGAAATTGGTTGCTGAAATGATGTTTATTTGAGGTATTTTGGTGAATTATGATAAATTATGGCTAAAGGAAAATTATGATAATTTTCAGAGTAAAAATTAAAATTTTTACCTACTAGGGGTAAAATTGTAATTTTCAATCTAGGACTGGTAAATTGACCCGTGGTTGCTGCCATTGAGTAATTGGAATATAATCGAACAATTAGAAATTGAAACGGGTCAAATCGAAGTTAAAATGGAGATTTTAGCAATTTAGACGCGCGTAGGCGAGACGGTCAGACACCGTGAGAAAATGACTATCTGGACCATTTTTAGCTCATTTTCATGCATCTCATAGAGCCTGAAAATTGATTATGGTTAATTGACACAATTTATTGAAATTGGTGTCACATGGAACACATAAGTGGTGGGTCCCCAGACATGAGAAAAAGGCAATGTAGTGGGAAATTGAAAACATGAGTATCGGGCACTCCTGTGACGAGATAAGTCGATAAATTATCATCTTTAATATCTAGAGTGGATTTATTATGGTTTATACTTATTAAAGCATGGTGAAATTTGAATTTTTGAAATATTATGATTTTCGATTAAAGTGTGTTTCGATGAAATACTGCTTTAAAATTAAATACTGATTTCTATGAAATTGAGTATGTGGAGACGTACACTATGATTTGTATTGTATATTCATGAATTGAAATTCTAGCTTATGGCATTGTGGTAGCATGATGGCTGGACTTTTGTGTTGGCACGAAATGTATAAATTGTTTATTTTCTTGACAAGATGGATTAAATTTCTAGCTTATGGCATTGTGGTAGCATGATGGCTGGACTTTTGTGTTGGCACGAAATGTATAAATTGTTTATTTTCTTGACAAGATGGATTAAATTTTATTTGCCATATTATGTTACTGGAAATTTTATGGGTCTGGTGGTATATTAAATAGTCACTGCAGTGATGGGGGTTTCCGTGGGCTGCCTATGAGAGAGGCATGGTAACCCCAATTTTGTACTTACCTCCGGGGGGAGATGTTGGTTGAAGTATCTCCTGTGGTAAGATTAGAGTGCACCTCACGTCCAGGCCACCACGTGAGAGTGAGACTCAGCCAACGCCAAGGAACGGCTGTGTGTGTCAGGTGGGAAAAACATGGTTATGGGTATGGGACACTTAACAGCCTTGGCGGTCTCAGTGGGATACCTTGATGAAGGCACTCACGAGAATGATTCTGGCAGGGGCCAAGTTTAAGAAATTGTTTGGTATGGATTGGGACAAATTTTGAGTTTTGAATATTATTGTGATATAATATTTTTATAGTGTCTCCATCTACTCGACTTTAGATGTCATAGATGGTAATTATCCAACTCACTGGGTTGTAAAACTCACCACCCTCTCCTCCCCCTTGCAGGCTTGAGATTTTTGGTGGCACTAGGTGTGCACATAGAGGCTTGATTGAAGCCGAGTCCTTAGTATACACAAAGGTACATAGTTATATTTAGTTGGGCCCACATGTCATTGTAATTCATGTACATACTCTGTTTAAACGTATAACAGTATGTGATAACTTATTTTGCTTTTATGCGTAAAAATTTGATTATTTGTGTTTCCAAAAATGTTTATTGGAAAATCATTAACCACCGGGGGAGGGGGGAAGATGAAAGAAAAACTGGTACGAGATGCCTTGCAGGGTCTCGATTTGCACTCGGGGAATGAGCACCTATCGGGATGTCGCGGCAGTTGTCACGAGCCCGATGGGTGGTTCCGGGGCATGACAGAGGGCCGATTTGAAGTCAATCGGGAATATTGACCGATTAAGGGCAAAATGGTCATTTTGCCATCCAAAGTTGAAATTTGATTATTTAATGAAATTTTTGACCAAGATTAATCATTTGAAGTATAATATGAAGTTTGGTAGTGAAAAATTTTAATTCTCGATATTTTTGGAGCATAAGGGTAAAACGGTAATTTTGTCACTAGAGGACAAAATGGGAATTTTTAGAAAAGATTTTAGCCCCATTTTACTAAGATTGATCAATTGGAGTGAAATTTGAGGTTGACAAGTGAAAAAAATGTAATTTCGGTACTTTTCAAAGTATATGGGTAAAATCGTAATTTTACCTCCCCAAGGGCAAATCGGTAATTTTTCGCCCCCAACATTTGTCAAGACCAAGGGATTTTATTCATGATGAAAATGGATAAATATGAGAATTGTGTGGTGGAGAATTAATGGATTAAAAGTCAAATATTTAAAATTTGAGCCAATAAGGAAATGCCATGTGTCATACTTTTAATATTTTATTATTTTCTTAATAAAAAGAAAAAATCAGCCCATTTTAACCCCATGGTCTGCCAAAAACCAGAAAAAAGGAGAAAAACAAAAGGAAGAACAAACTCTAGGTGGAAAATTGGAGAAAAAGCGTGGGAATCCAAGGATTTGATCAAGTAAAGGTAAAATTTCTTTGATTTTGCTAGTGACCCATCTTACCCATGCATTGCTTTTCATTTTTTATGCTTGAAACTTGAGATTTCATACCAAACCCATGCCGGCCGAACATTCAAGGAGGAGTTTTGAGTCTTGATTTTGCTAGATTTCAATGGAATTTAGTGTTTTTAGTTGATCAGTAATGTTAAGTGTGAAAATCTAGTAAGAAAAATACTTGTTCTTCCTTTAACCCATTTAGGCCAAATTTTCTAGGGGGAGAATTGATGCTGAAATTGATGATATTTCATGATATTTTGGTGATATTTGATGATTGGTGAGACTAGAAATTAAATAGGAATTTTTTGTATAAAAATCTAAAATTTTGCCTAATAAATAGACTAGTGTTTTTTGTGGTTCGGACTAATAAATGGAATCTCATTTGCAATCATTGAGGTAATTTAAGTATAATTGGAGTGTAGGAAATGAAAATAATTGATTTATAATTAAATTGGAGATTTTAGTCGATTAAACCGAGTATAGTGCGACTTAGGTCGAAAATTATATTTAAGCGATTAATCGGACATTTTTCGTTCCATCGCTTGCATTCATTTAGATTTAGAGAGCCTGAAATACTTATGACAAATTGACACAAATTCTTGAATTTTGTGTCCTGTATTATGGATAGGTGGTGAGCTATTTGACACAGGTAGGAGACTATACCCACGGACCGAGAATAAGAGTATCTCTACTCCTAATACTGTGAGTAAACATATTATCGTCTTAATTATCTAAAGTAGATTTTATTTAATTTGTTGGTTTTGTGAAAAATTATTTTAAATGGTGAATTTCGTATTTTATGAAAAAAAATGTGTATTTATAAAATGAAAGAAAACTTTATAAATTGATTTGAAAATTGAACAATTGATTCTGAAATAGAGTACTTGGAGACTAGTGTTTGTTGTATAATAAATTGTATTTTTAAATTGATATGGCTTATGAAAATGTGGCATAATTGGCTGATTAGTTATTGTGTTGGAAAACATATGCAATGCTGTTTGTCGTGCAGGCTGGTTAGTATTAATATGGCCTAGTCATGCTGCTAAAATTTTTTATTTAATTGGTGGATGATTATCTACTGTAGTAGACGGGTTTCCGTGGACCTACCTATTTAGAGGTGGCATGGTAAAACCCCCTATATATACCATTATCTTAGTTGTAGAGGCGTACAGGGTTGTCCTGAGGTATGACAGAGTTCACTTCACGTCAAACCACCACGTGAAGGCGAACTCAGCTAATGCCAAGGTACAGTTGAGTTTTGAATAATTTAACAACCTTGGAGGGCTTGGTTGAACACCTCTGATCAAGGTATCACCGAGCATGATTTTGTTAGCATAAGCCAAGTTTTCAGAAATTCATAAGCCATAAAGATTTTTAACCCAAAATGAATTTATTTTACCCAGTGAAAAGAACTGAAATATTACGAATTATATTATGAAGATTTATTTATTCGTCTCCATTTACTCCTCTTTAGATAGTTTAGAGGGTATCTGTTTACTTATTGGAATTTTATAATCTCACCCCCTCATTTCTTCACATTACAGGCTCAGAGTATTCCATAGTTAGCAGACTTTGACAAAGACCATCAATCGGACCTGAATCGACAGAAGCTGTAGGTTTTCAGCTTCTGATGTATTTTGATTAGTTGTGGGGCCCACATGTCACTGTAGTTTAAATTTCGTACTTTGACTACTTATATCATGGTATGTAAGAATATATTTAGTTTTTACGCTGCGAAAATTATTTACTGATAGCTTTATAAAAATTGTTTTATAAGAAATAGATAAATTATCGAATATTTTTATTATATTCAAATAGTCAAATTTTTACTTCAAATGAGCATTTTAGATAGTTAAATTTGTTTTAATCATTAAATATATGTTTTTCTATGCATTTACTATATTTTTAGCAAATTTTGAGATTTTTGATAAAAAATGAAGAAGATACCCCTATGAGCCAGAAGACAAAAATATTTTTGTTTTTGAGTCAAAAATGACTTTTGAATCTTTGAAATGTGATATTTTATAAATATCGCACACTGGGGAGATGTGGAAATTGATGCTAAGCCTTGCGGGGTTCTAGTCGGCATTTCGGGTATGAGTGCCTATCGGGACGTCGCGGCGATTGTCACTGGCCCGATAGGGAGTTATGGGTCGTGACAATCAAAATACTAATTTAGATCACAACGAGACCTGGATTCTATTATTATGGCTCTTGTTGTTACTTTAACAACTTAGAATCATTTATTGGTTCATTAAACCAATGATCCAAATATCTCTTCTTTTATAGCTTAAACAAAATATTTGTATCTGATTATAGATATATATCTGATTATAGATATAATTATGTAGTTATCTCTTGTTTTGGAACCAATCCAATACAACTGCTTAATCATGACTTTATATCACTTTTAACATTTAGGATTCTCTTTATGGTAAACTCCGTTAACATATAATCCTAAATTCATTTGTTGAATCCCTTTTTAGGCTATAACTTTTTAGTCCCATTTTGTTTTTCTTAGACTAGTAAATGTATCTTATACACTTTTAATGAGTAACTTATCTTACCCCCACTGACCTTATGATGTGCACAAAATATGTTTATCTTATTCAATGTATTCAACTATTTTGAATTTATTACATTGAATAAAGATTATAATCCAATCATTCATGTTGGATTATTTAGTAAAACTCATCTTACATGAGTAGTGCATCAATATCCATCTTACTAATGATTTGTATTTAATGGATTCATCTCATGAATTATGCATCTTCATGCATTCCATTAATTTTTTTTTTTGTGCATAGATCTTATCAATTGGATTTCATAATTTCATAACCTTTGACTTTTAAAATGTCATTAGCTCCCACTATTTCTATCATGTATAGGAATCTTACCAAGTAAACTTATTTACTTTTCTTTAGGGTGTTATATCCATAATTTTTATGTATACTTACATGTCATTGGTTATGGGATGAAATCCTCTCAAAGGTTAGTTTATGTGATTAATTGGGTTTGGAATGCTTTGTAATTCATCTCTTATGAATTCAATATGATAATCAATTATTATTTAGTTCTAAGCAATCTTAATTTAGATCCAAGATTTCATTAAGAATGCTCATTGACTAAATATGTTCATAATCCTATTATGAATTCATTGAGTTATGACTCAATTTTATCTAAGTCAACTCATTAATTTCCTTTTTTGATTCATAATCAAAAGAAAAATAATCTCACAATGATCTTATCATTATGACTTAGTATTGATTATCATATATGCAAGGTTATACTTTAAGGATAAATAATTTAGAACAATTCCAAAATAAAATGAGATGTAATGTAAATATATAAATATATATAAGCTAAGCATCTCATGCTAGCAAAATATAAATCTATGTTTCCTAAACATAAAAAAAATATTTAGCCATAGGTCTAAAACCAGAAACATCTCATCTTGACAATCATGTCATGAAAACATTCAATGTTCTAAAATGATCTATTATTCCACAATCTAATTTAGGTCGACAGGCTTGATCACCATCAACTAAGGTTGTCCTTTTCATGATTTTATTATTCACTACTCTTTGTCATTAGTTCCTTCAATATGTCATACATATTAAAACCATTAATAAAGAGTAAGGTATCATATACCAAGTAGTGAAAAATAAATCATCATATGATTCATACCTGATGTGGAAGCTTCCTTTTTGTTTCTTCCCTTTGATAGATTCAAGATAATCCTTGCAATTGCACCTCAAATGCCCTAGTTTGCCACAAAAGTGGCATTTGTCATTGTCCTTGTCCTTCTTCACTCCTCCAGTAGGCTTTATACCTTTTGAAGTTGATGCCTTTTCATCTGTCTTTCTTAAAAAAATGTTTTTCTTATTTTTTTTTTAAAAAAGACAAGATGAATTGAAAGCTTCTTTTTCACAATGGTGTTCTCAGCCTGTGTGAGCATTTTTAATAAGCTTGAAAGAGTTACCTCAATCTTGTTCATGTTGAAGTTCAACATGAACTATGAATAGCTCTCTGGTAGAGAAGAAAGTATAAGGTTTATGCTCAAATCATGATCCATAACCCAACCCAACTACTCAAGTCAAGTGATCTATCCTATCATCTTAAGCACATGGGGCCTTATTGGGCTTCCTTCAGACATTTTACATCGAAACAATTCCCTTGAAATGTAAAATCTCTCTGTACGACTTTCCTTATCAAACATTTCTCTAAGGTTTAGGATAATATCTTGAGCATTCATAGCTTCATGTTGCTTTTGAAGATCTGGAGCCATACTAGCCAACATCACACATATGGCTTGATCAAGATCATCCTGATAAACTCTATAGGCCTCATTTTCTTTATTTATAACATCATCGTTAGGTTTCTCGGGAACAGGACCATTTAGGACATAAGCTTTTTTCTCTTGTTTCAAGACAATCTTGATATTACGAAACCAGTCAATGAAATTTGGGCCTATCAACTTGTTTGCATTAAGTATGCTTCTAAATGATAACCTATTCGCCATGATAGATTTATATCCTATATAAATCAACATAAATTATTATTAGTCATTAACGCAAATTATATAATCATAAAGACAAGGTTTTAGAATTTTATATGATTATTCTCAATATTTTATTGTCGTTAAAATTCTACTACGCAAGTATACGTATCGAACAGATAGTATATAAGCAAGCAGAGTGTCGATCCCGCAGGGAATTGATCTAAAACTTTACTAAGTACTAAAATTAGAACAACTTAATCTTATCCAAATAATCCAAATTAAGTAATTCAATAAAACTAATAAACTAACATTTAAACTAACAAGAAAAATGAAAATAAAAATAAGTTGAGAAAATATAAAATTAAACAAGCCTAGGATTACAATATCCCTCACACTTCATCTAAATTTTGCCTCTCTTCCTCAACTTATGTTTAACCAAAACACTATATCCCTATGTAATTTGAAATTAAAACAAACTCATTAAGTTCAGGCTCTAATCTGACTACATGTGGCCTATAGGTATATCCCTATCCTATACACAAATCATTTAACATGATCATATGCTATCCTAATTTTAGTCTACTCTAAACTCCCTTTCCCAAGCTTGTTGAGGTTCCTAAATCAATTTAATTGTTGATCAGGCAATTAAAAGTATTAAGAACAAATTGGAAAAAACAATTCAATTCCCATTGAAAATAAGTAAGAAAGAGATTAAAAACTTAAACTACATATGAGTTCAATTGCAATCCTAGAAAAAGGAAATTAGCTAGTCTTAATTGCAAAAACAAATAACATTGTATAAAATTCAACCATTGAAAGTAACAAGAAGAATGAAAGCTAAGGAAGAAAACAAAACAATACTTGTCGTCTTGATCTCCAAGTTTCTGCCTTAATTTCTAGCTTCTTGAATCTCCAAAGGTTGTCTCCTAATGTTCTTGACAAATATCCTATTTATACTAACAAACTTAACCTAAACTTCCTCAAGTTGACCTAGGGTTTAATTGGGCTTAAAAACATATTGAGAGGCCCAAAAAATCACTTGTAGTATTTACAAATTTTCATTCCCGGCATAGTACATCTAGCTACTTTCCAATGCGATTTTCTCTATCTTCAAAGTAGAATTGGGAAAAGTGATCTTCATAAAAGTTGTAGCTCTATCTCTTAGCTTTCCAATGGTTAAATAATTGTAGCAATTGGAGTTCTGTAGCTCAAGATATGGATAAAACACTGAAACATATATAAGCAGATTTTTGGATCCTTCAACACCTTACTTTTCAAAATTAAGCCCAATTACTTTAGTTCCTACCAAAAATATAAAAACTAATAAATATTAACTAAATTAAAAGAAATAACACAAAATTAAAATTACTCACTTAAAGATAAACTAGATATAAAAACAACTAAAAATAAGTAAATTATAATTAAAAACTGAGAACTTAGCTAATATTTAATAACAAAATTGGAATAAAATAATTCTATAAAATAGAATTATCATTTATCAAAATAATAGCCCTCCTTTACTATTTTGAGAAATTTAACTTTTAAACTTTTTATTGAGCTAGGATCCTTTTCATCCCATCACAACCTTGAGTGACTTAACAAGCCATAATGAAACTAATTAGGTAGGTAACTTAGCTTACCAATTGTATCTTATACAACTCCTAGATCAGTTAGGTGACAACTCTTTGTCTAAATATATCATATATATTTTGCCTAACTAGGCCTTTAATACAATGTGGTTATGTGTGACACATTCAAACAACATGGTATTAGTTGAGTAAGACCCACCAATAACTCAAACATACTCGTGCAAAAGTTTGGCCTTGAGTGACTCAACAAGCCTCCAATTAAAAGAGCAGCCTGGTTATCTTGTTATATAATGGAAGGTAACTTTTGACTTAATATTTTAATGAGGGATTTTTATTTATTAATTCATTAATTAAGGTCTCATTGATTTGGCATTGTTGACATGCATAGCATTTATCGCATTTCACATATATCATATATATATATATATATACTGAAAAATAAATCTATCTAATGCCAACTACTAGGATGATTATGGACTTTACTAATTCTAATTTCATTGAGCCATTAAGGAAATTAGTTGGTCAAATTCTTAGGGGATTTATACAAACATCGTCTTCAAGCTTCGCTTGTAATCTCCTTGAATCTCCATGGCGCCTTTGAATATCCATCTTCAAGTTGCAAAAATTTTCTATCTAACCCTAGTTTTACACTTTGATGTAACTAATTACATTGTATAATCAAGAAATCTCGAGTTACATTCGAGGGGAGTTAGGTGAGAAAAGAATTTTACAATCCAGAGAAAATAGAGATAAGGCAAAGTGCGTAGACCTTATTTTAAAATAAATACCATAAGAAATAAATTTAACCATCCATGACCTAATCTTCTAAGGTCTAAGTCCATAATCATCCTCATGTTTTATAATCATAATCAAAAGCATAGAAATAAATGCAAGCTCAATATCAATTGGTGATTATGTGTGTGTTTTGGGAAAAACGTCAATTAATTCACTTAAAGTGCTAAACTCAAATTATTTGGTATTATTTTATTTCAATTTAATGTTTAAGTAAGTCTTATTTTCAAAACACTTAAAGTAAACATTTTACTCTTTATTTCTTATTAGAAATTCATTGAAATAAAACTTTCCTTTTTAAGAATTTCCATTTTAATTCTTTCCATAATTAAAACTCCTTTTAATCTTGGAAACTTCTTTATTTTAGGTAAACTTCATAAATTATATCTAAGACAACATTTTAATTTCTAACATTTAGAACATGGATTAGTTTCCTAAATGGTGATTTAGATTTTTTTTTTTTTTTTTGGAAACTTCTAGTCAAACCAAAATTTTAAGGAAAGTTCAATGCTATCACATAACTTTAGGAATTTCTTTTGAAGTAGGAAACTATTTCCTATGAATTTCTCAAATTAAAATGCTATCCTTAATTTTAGGAATTTCTTTTAAAGTATGAAGTGATTTCTGATTTTTATGAATCACCCAAAATTAAAATTCTACCCTTAATTTTAGGAATTGCTTTTAAAGTAGAAAATGATTTCCTATTTTTATGAATCACCCAAAATTAAAATAGATTGTATTTAAGTGCTCTTAAAACTTCATAAATCATAAGCCAAACTCATGAAAAAGCTACTGAAAATTTATAGCAAGTGTGTTTAACAATTAAACACAAAATTCATGAAGAATCAAGCCACCAAAACTGATCATAGCTGTCCAAAATTTTCTGCATTGAATTTTTGTTTTTTTGGAACTTGAAAACTGATTTTATGAACATTTTTCATACTAAATCAAGTTTAGTCGAAACATGCAGTAATTTAATTTGATAAAACTAATTTTTAACAATTAAAAACTGCTCAAAACACTTACCCAATGTTAGTAAAAAATAATTGACACCTTAGTTCCCAAAACACCTCAAAACTAATCGGTTTTAACTTGACTTCGCAAGTCTTTTAATCCATTCATTAATTCTTCAACTAAACATGATCTTAAACCTTTTAAAACCTGTTTTAATGAATTAATTACATGCTGTCCAGATTTGAATTAAAATAGAAAAATAAATTTTTAATAAAGCCTTTAAAATTGATATATACCAAATCAACACACAAATCAATCCTATTGATTATCACCAAGAATAAAACATGCTTATTACATAAAAATATCAAACAAACGCTCTGATACCACTGTTGGAATTTGACCTCACGCTCAAACATGAAAATAATTAATAAATTAAAAATTATAATGCAACGAAATAATAAACTAGTATTAAATCAAACAAACAGTCGAATCTTACAAGATCAATGTTTGTGTTTTTCATGTAACTTTCAAATTTATTATGAACACTTATAAGTTTAAGAATAACATACCTTGCTCTGGATATCGTAATTAGAAACCATTCAAATCAAAATTTTTGCTTCTTCAACTTTAGGATTTGTCAAATCTTCAGCCACCCAAGTGTTTGACCTCTAACAGTGATCCACACAATGACTAAATAAGACCTTCTCAAAGGTAGAATTTTTACTTGTGCTAGCAAGTTTTGCTTCTAAAATAAAAAAAACTAAAACTTCTTGTTGAATCTTATTTTTGTCAGATAAAGAAAACTATTTTTCGTTTTTTGTTTTATGAAATGGTTGAGAAGTGGTTTTTTTTTTTTTAGACTTAGAGTTTTGGTTTGCTAATATAACATATTTATATAGCTAAACTAAGTTGTAACTCTAAATACAGTAATTGTATTTTAATTTAATTAAGTCTTTGAGAACTTAATTAATTTTTTACTTTATTTTGGTCTCTTTTAATTAAGTCCAACTTAATTAATTATCCTTATTTAATCTCAATTATTGCACTTAATATGTGTGACCTATTAGGCTTCTAACATATTGGCAATAAATATAAATCATAATCAAATATCAATTTAATAATTAATTTATATTTACAGATCATGAGCTGTCAGACCATGCTCTATAAAATAATTATGATGTCATTTACATGCTCAATAGAATGTTTGCATATTTTGGAAATTTGAAAAATCGTTAAAAAACGATATTGTCTCTAACGCTACCATTAAGTCGATTAAACCTCGAGTGAGTTCAAATAAGGATTTTAAGAGTGAAATCAAGAATTTCACAGTTCAGAGATTACTCAAAACAATGATTAAGAGTTCGAGGTCCGATTTGGAGTCAATCGAGAAAATTGACCGATTAGGGACAAAACGGTCATTTTTCAATTTCAGGACAAAATGGAGATTTTTAATAAAGATTTTGATTTCAAATGACCAAGAATAATTATATGAAATATAATATGATTATTGGAGCACAAAATGAAGTTTAGTAGTGAAAAAGTGTAATTCTCGGTATTTTTAGGACACAAGGGTAAAATAGTAATTTTACCACTAAAGGTCAAAACGAAAATTTTTAAAGAAGATTTTGGCCCCATTTGATTTAGATTGATTATTTAGACTAGCTAAAACATAATTTGAGGTTGAAAAGTGGAAAAAGATATAATTCTAGTACATTTTGGAGTATAGGGGTAAAATCGTAATTTTACCATCCGATGACGAAAATTAAATTTTCAAAAGAATTTGGATAAAATTTGACAAATTGGAGAATGGTATGAGTATGAGGAGTGAAAATTATGCATTATGGTAAATTTTTAATTTTTGGGGAAAAAAGTAATTTTTAAAAAGTTTAGGGGCAAAAGTGTAATTTTGAAAAGTTTACTCCACCAAAACTTTGGAAAAATCTGAAAATTTCATCTAAGACTTGGATAAGTCAAAGGGAATGCATGGTGGAAAAAGTAGGACAATTGGATGGCTAGAAAAAATGAATTAATAAAATATTCAAAATGTGAATAAAATAATATTATTTCATTAAACTAATAAAAAGGCATAAAACATATCAGCCCATAACCCATTCTTCTTCTTCAACATTCAGCCAAGCAAGAAACAAGAGAGAGAAAGGAGAAAATAAAACCCTAGCCAAGAAATTTAAAGGGAAAATTGGTGGAAATTCAAAAATCAAGTGGAAAAAGGTAACATTTCTTAAATTTGTCTTGTGCTTTACCTTTCCCATGCATTTCCCATCATTTTCCATGGTTGAATCATGTGATTTGAGGATGATTTCAATTCTGGTCATATGAGTTTAGAGAGAGAAAGTTGATGGAAGTAATTGATGTTGATATATGTTAGTGTTTGTAGTTAGTTAGTCATGTGTAGGAAGAAAATTAAGTGAGAAAATCACCTATTCCATGAGAATTCATTTAAGCAGAATTTCATAGTGAGTTTATTGAAAATGAAATGATTTCATTTCAAGTGAAATTGTTGAGAAATGATGAATTTTGGGATGAAAATCAAATAGGAAAAATTTTAGTGAAATTCCACCTAGTATAGCCGAAACTCCCATGAATAATTTTAAAGGTAATTAAGCATAAATTTAGGTTATTTGGCATGTATTTGGTGATATTTGATGAATTATGGAGTTAGAAAATTAAATGAGAATTTTCGGTGCAAAAATTATAATTTTTACCCACTAGGGGTAAAAGCGTAATTTTTGGTTTGGACTGATAAATTGGACCAAATTCACAGTCATTGAGGTATTGTGGATATAATTGGATAATTGAAATTGAAATTGATGGAATTGGAGTTGAATTGGGGATTTTAGGAATTTACACCGTGTATAGGCGAGTTAGATCGAACATCGCAATTAAGCGATTGTCCAGACATTTCAAACCCTATCTAGTGCATACGCATGTATAAGAGCCTGAAATAATTTATGATAAATTGACACAATTTATTGAATTTATGGATAGGTGGTGAGTCAATTGTTTCGGGTAAGAGACTGCACCCGAGGGCGGAGAATAGGAGTATTTCTACTCCTAATACTATGAGTAAACTTACTATCGTCTTAATTATATAGAGTAGTTTTATTTAATTGTGTAATTCTATGAAAAATGGTTTAATTGAAAAATTATTGTGTTTTATGGGAAAAGTATGATTTTATAAAATACTTTTATAAATTTCTAAAAATTGAATAATGATTTCAAAAATAGAGTAATCGGAGACCCATACTGTGTTTTGTGTTGTTTATCCATAATTTTAAATTAAATGGCTTATGATAAATGTGAGCATGACTGGTTGTTTTTATGATTTCAAGAATATGTGAACTGCTTTTGATTTGCCTTGAATGTGTTATGTGGGCTATGTCATGCTATTTTGATTTTTATTGATTGGTGGATAATTAAAGTGGGCACTGTAGTGACGAGGGTTCCGTAGGCCGCCTATTGGAGGGGCAAGGTTCTCATTTATTGAGCTTACCTCGATTGGAGAGGCACGTAGGGTAACTCTCGAGGTAGGATTTGAGTACACTTCACACCAGCCACCACGTGAAAGTGAGACTCAGCCAACGCCGAGGAACGACTGTGTTGTCAGAGGTAAAATATGTTTGTGTGTGTGTGTGTGACAATAAACAGCCTTGGAGGTCTTGGTTAGATGCCTCGACCAGGGTATCCTCGAGAATGGATTTTTAGCATAGGTCAAGTGGCAGGAGCTTGGAAGAGGGCAAGCAGAGAGCCTTCAGTTGAGGTTTCTTGGTACGTCTCTTGCCGAGTACTCTAATAAGCCAAGTGTTGAAAAGTGCATAAGCCATATTGAGAAATTGATTTAAATACAATTGTTTATATGGGTTGGGATGAATTTCCAAGTGAAAAAATATGTTTTGCAAAGGGATATTTTCATTGTCTCATTTTTACTCGGCTTTAAATACTTTAGATGGTATACTTTTACTCACTGGGATTTTATAATCTCACCCCTCTTCCTATTCACATTTCAGGCTCAGGATAGACTGTGGATAGTCGATTACAACAAGAAATAAATTCAGAGTTACATCCTTAGAAAGTAAAGGTATAAGGACTTATACCTTCCTAGTCAGTTGAGGGACCACGTGTCATTGTAAAAGAAATTTTATACTTTGATTACTTGCATTTTAGTAGGTATAAATATATTCAATTTTTACGTTATAAAAAAATTATGTACCGACGTTTCTATAAATATTGTTTTATAAAAACATATATATATAATGTTATTTTATTGAATATTTTTATTGTATTCATATATTCAAAATTTTGCTTCAAACTAATGTTTTAAATGTTTAAATTTATTTTCAGACTATGAAAATTGTGTCTTCTACACATTTATTACATTTTTGGCCGGGTTTTGAGATCTTAAAAAAAAAAATTTCACTAAAGGTTGCTCACACAGGAGATGAAAAACTGATACAAGAGTCTTGCGAGGTCTCGATCGGCATTCAGGGGAAAGAGTGTCCATCGAGACGTCGTGGCATTTGTCACGAGCTCGATGGGGAGTTCTGGGTCGTGACATGAGTGGCATCTAACAATACATCATGACCACCCAAATGTTAGAGAGTCAATTAAAAAAATTGATAAAGCCCTTCAGTGACAAGCCTCTCAGTGCAATACGATCGTTTCATCAAATATCTCAGATATATCATTAAGCATGGCTCGATGTCTACTTATGACATTCCATATTAGTTCTCATAATTCATGACAAACTTTATGAATTTAGGAAACTAACTTTCTTCAAATTCATAATGTTTTGGCCAAAGACTTTGTACAAGTTAATCAAGAATTAACAACAAGTGAGATACATCCCCTCATATCACTTGGGGTGATGAATCCTCTGTTGACCACTCATCCACCTTCACATGCTTCATGGCATACCCAAAAACACCCTATTTAGACGTCTGGTTGCTTCTAAATGCATAAGGGTGAAATCAAAGTATGTCACTCCCTATATAAGATAACTGAGTGTCTCAAGTCCAAAGACTAGTTGCACGACTATCACATGAGAATATTTTTTATAGACACTTGAGTGAAATACCAAATGGCATTCTCATAACAGGTCATGTTTAGTGAACTTGTTTTTTAACAAGCACCTACACATTATCCTCAAGTATCCGGTATACATCAATCTATGAGATCGATTGGTTACTTCTCAAGTAAAGAGGTTTAACATGCACCAGTCTTTGATCATTGTCAATGCCCTGTCTTGACAATACAATAACTAAGAACAATTTTAGCAACATGGCTTTGATGCATAGTGACCTCATAATTGTAACAACTTTACAATTCTCTTACAAGGCCTTTATGTTCTATGGGCTTCATCCAATTGGTACTTAATAACTCCTTATTATTACACTAACATGAAAGAAAACCTCTATCACATATAATTATGCGATTAAGTATGCATTAAATGACAATATATATTTCTTGATCAATCCAATTGGCTTAAGGGCATATACCAACAATTAAATGCATCATCATCATCACAACCATCACAATGTCATTTGAGAATGACAATGGAACCATTGTAGTTATGGGTCACAATTGCATTTGTTAGCAAGAATGAAGTATTTGGTTCGATGCACATTCAAATCAAAATTGTGCAAGTAGCATTTGCAAACACCTCATGGGTGTATCGAGCTGCTCAAACTCATGTGCATACGTTAATGGTGAATGCAATTGTTGTTGGTTAAGGATTGCATGATGTGGTATGTCTGAAGCAATATAAATCAGATTTAGGTGATTACTATGTTGGACAACTTGTTTATGTGGCATAACATTTGTATATCGTTCCTTAATAGTCATAAACATTACACCTTCATTCTCATCTCACAGAATACTAGATAAATCTTCATCGTCCCTAATAATTGGGCGTGAAACCCTTTATGACATAACTCAACAATGCATGTAGCTTGATTTCATGATTCTATGAGTTTACCCTAACAACATCTTCAACCATCTTCTTTAGGCCCAAAAATGACAAATCACTCCCAACACCCTTCACTCGTGTCTCAGTACCCTTGTAAATGTCATCGACCTAATGACCACCGTATGTAATCATAAGCTTCACATTTGGCATGCTAATGAAATTAACAGAAAATAAGTGTCACAATCAATCAATTCATCAAAAATGTGTCACACAATGCCTACAACCCAGTCTTGCAAAGCCTAAAAATTAATAACGTAATACTTAAAAATCAAACACACAATGCCTTCAACCTAGGCACGCAATACCTAAAAACCAGACACGCAATACTTAAAAGGCAGTCTCGTAATGCCTAAGTCATATAATGCCTAAAAACTAGTCACATAATGCTTACAACCCAATCATGTAATGCTTCAATCACGTGATGCCTAAGTCATGCAATGCCTAAAACTAATCATGCAATGCCTAAAAATCAATCATGAGATACCTAAAATCAATCACGTAATGCCTAAGTTCCAAAGACATAATGATTAAGTCACGCAATGTCTGAAAGCCAATCTCGCAATGCCTAAGTCAAGCGATGCTTAAAAACCAATCTCGTAATGTCTAAACACCAATCTCATAATGCTTAAAAACTAATTGATTTGCCTACTCGTAGCCAAGTTTAAGTTGCCAAAGCATTACATTGTTCTCATTTACAAATATATCTAATCAATTTCAATCTCTGAACTTTGGAGTTTTATTCTATGAATATAAACCAATAAACTCAAAAACCCAAAACACATACCTTGATTTCATCTCTGCTCTTTACGATGACGAGATAAATAGTATTCGACAAGAAAGAGAACTAAGGACTTACTTTTGAACGTTTTGTTTAGATGGCAAGATAGAGGAAACTAGGATCATTTAATTTATCTGAAATTGTTGAAAGGGTATCTTTGTCAAATCATGTCAAAATTTGGATAAAATTAATTAAAGTTATAACGAGAGGCATTTTTGAATTGAGCTTATGAGAAAGGTTATTTCTCATAATTTTGTCTAAATAGTCTCTCTTTTTTATAGAAAGAAAAATGTGAGAAATTGTGGGAAAAAATTTTGAGATTCACATGCAAGTATGATGTCTCATATCTCGTGTCTCATACCACTAAAATGTAAAATACATACATTGAAGATACAAGAACTCATCACCTTAGACTTTGAATTCAACTGTTAATCAGCAGCATGTATGGACTTTTTTGATGTGTTATCCATGTGCTCAAGGTTTAACTTATTTCACCCAACAGCAAGAAAGAGCCGAAATAATTGTTTACTTCTGAAACTCGAATGGTTTATCTATTCTCAAAAAATAAAGTTAATTCACCCAAACAAAAGTACATGATTGTATAATTTTTGCTTTTTATAAAATTAAGAGATTTTATTGTAGTGGTTGACCGACTACCAAGATATCATTTTATAATGTTTGTGTGTTTTCTCTCAAAAAAAAATGTGCCTTGAAATAGTTCATCATCTCATCGAAATAAATTATTAAAATTTTTATTAATAAAATTTAATTTCAATGGATGACTATTAATAGTGTGTAAAATATGTATTGATAATATATTAAATATAAATTTTAATGAAAAATGAATGTTTAAAATTAAAAAATCCATGTGGGATGCCAAAAATGGGGTGGAAAGGATTAAAGCTTTGGACACATTTTTAAAGTACTATTGGCTGGTAGTATTTTAAGGCTTAAAATTCTGGTCCTACATGCACGGAAGTGATGCTTTCAACATCTGTTTGTAATAGACGTGTTTTGCAAGTTTATCATGTTTATGCCTTCCACAGTTTTCTTCATGTTCTTTTCCATAAAAAAGTTTTTGTTTATCCAAAGTAAATTCAAAAGTTAAAATTTGAAATGAGAGTGTTGGAATTTTAAGCACAAGCCTATAATTTAACACCGACATTAATACAAAAATAAATCATATAAAGAGATAATAATTAACGTAATTGGATCTTTATTGTCTACATATATAGACGACAGAAAAAAATTACAAATATGTGAAACCCTCAAATAAAACCAAACTGTCATATATATACTCTCTATATATAAATAGCTCAATAAGTTACTATTTCAATTGTTCTTGATTGGGCCTCTAATTAAATGACAAGTATCATTTGCACTCGAACATTTAGCTCATTGGTTGATGAATTATCCCCCTGCCTAAAGAGCAGAGTTTGAATCTTCCCTCCCCCAATTATATAAAAAAAAAATTGACAAGTATCATTTAATTTGAAGATTAACTCTATAATATAGAGTTATTTGAACTTAATTTTGATAATAATTTAGTTTAATTCTTATACATTATTTTGTATCTGATGATTCAGTGACATGAAAAAAACAAAATAAAGAAAAAATAGTACCCAAATTTTCCTAAAAAAATAAAATCATTTTGTTTTTTCTATTTCCATGTCACCTTGTTTCCTTTTTCTTTTTATTTTATTAATTTTTGTCACATATAAACACATGGTGCAAAATTATAACGTGTAACGTTAGTAAAGGTGTTCATGATTTAAGTCATTGAGTTTGGTTCAATCTATCAGATCTTCTTTTTCAAAGCTTGATTTGGTCTGTTCAATTAAATATTATTTTATTATTTTTTATATTATTTTAAAATAATATTTTAAAAATTTAACTATATTTTAAAATGAAAATTTAATAAAATGAGTTAATTGGACATGACGGGTTGGAATAAGATTAAAAAACTATATCCTCACTCCATCCATGAACACCACTAAATGTTAATATGATGAGAATGATTTAAAATAAATTATTTACGTAACTCAAATGTTAAAAATTAAATGATTAATTGTAGTCATTTATCTTTTTGCAAGTAACTGGAGGCTAGGGTGAGTAAGAACTATGTTTCAGTCAATTATTTGCAATAATTTATTTTATGATGAATGACACTCAAAATATTTTTCACTGTAGTGAAAAGGATTTAATAATTTTATAATTCATCCCGGTTTGATCATATTAATTTTTCTTGGTCCTTGAATGAGTAAAGAATCGCACATTGCGCAAGAGTTTGAAAAAGCTATTGCATTGTTGATTTTTATATATTACTAGAAGAGGGCCAGTGCGTTGCGCACGGACCTCTTTACACCTCTCCTTCTTTTTTTTGCTTCAACGTCTTTTTTTTTCTCTTTTTACCCTAAAATAGAGAAAGTAAAATTATCAGAGAAATTGTAAATATCTTCCTATGTCTCTCTTTTTCTAAAATTGAGCTTTTGTTATTGTTGTTGTGTTTCATAAAGTTTTATTTTCTGCTTAAAAAGAAAGAGAAAAACTGAGATCAATTCCATTTGTTTTTACTCTCATTTTTTTCTATTTTAGAAAAAATTAAAAAAAAAAGAACAAAGTTTAATCTTTTTGTGGCATTTGTTGTAAATTCATCTTCTTCTGTTTTTTCTTTAAATTCATTTTCTTTCTATTTTAGAAACGGTGCTTGTGATTTAAAACCCTTTTCTTGAAGGCTATATTTTTTTACTTTGACAAAGAGTTTTTTTAGTTTGACTCAGTTTTAAAACGTGACTACTTATTAAGTTAATACTTGGTAAAATGAAGAAGCTTTAAAGGGAATTTTTTAAAAATATATAATAGTTATTTTTTTTACTTAATTTTAGTCATAAAATGAGAAAAAAATTATAAGAGATAACATTTCTCATAAGCTCAATTCAAAAACATCATTCATTATAATTTTAATTATTTTTAGCTAATTTTTAACATGCCTTGACTACACTACCCTTTAAACAATTTCAAACAAATTAAAATAACTTCGATTTTCTCTATCCTGTCATCCAGATAAAAATTTTATAATTAAATATCGATTTTTCTCTCTTGTCAAATACTATCTGTTTCACCATCCAACTCTTTCTGGTTATCTCAAAGAGTAGATATGACATCAAGGTATGTGTTTTAGGTTCTTGAGTTTATTGGTTTATATTTATAAAACCACAAAGTTGAGTAATTAAAATTGATTAAGCATATCTGTAAATTAAAACACTGTATGACTTGAGCAACTTAAACCTGACAACGAGTAAGCAAATCAATTAGTTATTAAGTATTACATTATTGGTTTTTAGGTATTGTGAAACTATTTTTTAGGTATTATGTGACTTAATCGTTGCGCTTCTGGTTTTTAAACATTACATGACTGATTTTTAGGTATTGCGTAATTATTTTTAGGTAATACATATGTCACACGATACTAAAAAACTAGTCACGCAATACCTTACTAATTAGTCACGCAATGCTTATCAACTGGTCATGTAATGCCATATCAATAAGTTACGTAATACTTAAAAATCAGTTACGTAATACTTAAAAACTAGTAACGTAATACTTAAAAACTAATCAAACAATGTCCAAAAACCAATTATACAATATTTAAAAACCACTAAAACTGTTGAATTCCATTTAACAAAATTAACAACTTCAAACAACACATTATATTCCATTTAACAATATAATTAAAGAATATACCTACTTGAGAAAGAATGATGAAAATGCTTAAAAGTTTTTCTTCATGCATCAAAAACTACTTCAAAATATTTAAAATACTCAAAACACTTAACGATAGTTTTTCGTATATCAAAAACCACTTCCAAATGCTTAGAAGTTTTTCTTTTTGATAAGGAATATTTTAGAGATGAATGGTCTGTTGAGAAAAAGTCAAAGGATATGAATCGCTTTAAAACACCAATCTAAATATATGGATTGGTTTTATTAAAAGTAATTTTGTCTAAAATTAATTTTTCTTGACTAAAAATAGTTAAAATTATAAAAAAGATTATTTTCAAAAACACTTTATGAATGAAGAGTATTTTTAAAATGAACCCTGAAATGAGAGGCAATACATCTTTTCCCATCTTACAAATTCCAACAAGTAATCTCAAGATTTAAAGCAATTTTTTTTTTAAAAGGTAATTCATTTTCATTCAATCAAGAAAGGAAAGAATGCTTTATTGGGTCTTGACCTCCCACAAGCTGTATCAATCACGAGGATTTTCAACGATCAAAAACTGCCCCTGTTCAAACCGTCTCTATACAGAACTGTCCCTGACACTGAAAAAACCCAACAGAAGCCAAGTGTCACTCATAAACATACCAACAATAAGAACCCGGGGATGCCACTCTCCCTTCCAAAACCATCATGCACTCCCCCTGTGATCCAAAGGCATCAACAGACAAGAACACGGGAAAAAAACCACCTCCAAATCTGAAAACACCATTAAAGACCAGCACAACAAACAAAGGCAGGCACTAGCAGACCGACAAGGCAACGACAATCGCTTAAAGCAAAATCTTTGATAAAATCTTTAAGTTCAAACTGTTGGGATATCTCTTTAAAAATAAATTTTTTTATATATTATAGTGTGTTTACTCTTTTAGCATTAATTAATTTGTACGTCAGTCAGCCTCCTTTATTGTAATAAGGTTTCCCCACCACTTAATTAACTGTTCCTACTAAAAATACTTATGAACAGTTTAACTTTCTTGAAGGCAACTCCAACATATCTATTGGTCGTCATACTTTTCTGCTAAGGTATATCTATTTGTAATAGATAACGCAAAAACAATGTGTTTAATTTCACATGGGTGATCATATGCATTCAACATTATACGCTGTATTTTATTTTATTTGTTTCCATTGATCATTATCCTTTTCCTACCATGATGGAAAGCTAATCTTATTACAATTAGGGATGAAACTAACCAATTTTTATTATGGCATCAACAATAAAAAGGAATAAGAAATAAAAATTTTTGAGAGATTATTAAGAAAAAAATATAAGATATATAAAAAATTTTAAAAATTTTGGGGCATCCGCCCCGGATTACAATGATCTTAATCTATGTTCTATTTTGATGACAGCCTGCGTAGCCTTGGATTACGTAATTAAGCTTATAAGATGAATGAATCTGCAAAGAGATTGCGATGATGAGAAAGGTTTGAGAGACAAATTGATATCTAATTATTTAAACAACGATAAATACATTTATTATTGAACTAAATATTTACATGCTCTTAATTTTAATTATTAAATACACTCTTCAAACTCTCAATCTCAAACTAGTACGCCTTTAAAAATGTATTGCTCATAAATTACTATTTATATAGCATATATATTAACATTAGTCATTAGTGAATCTTATGTAAATTAGATAAGATTATGGTAATTTTTTAACCAAGTGTCTTTCCTCAATTTATTGAGTTAGCATGATATACAAAATTAGGCCTATCTTTAAATTTGTCATGTTAGAGATTTAAAACTTACTTTTATATGTAGAGTACATAATTCGGAATATGTCTTTTATGTATAGGGGACTTTGGTATTTCTCGTTGATCAGCATTGGCATTACTTGTTCTGCTGTAGGAATGCCAATGCAAGTCTCCTTTATTATGTTACGGAGACTGACAATGGCATCCCTTGTTCTTCTTTCATTAACGGAATGAAAGCTTTAATTCTCAAAAAAAAAAAATCTACAGTACATAAGATTTAATTTAATTAACCTTTAGTTTAGGTATTTTTTAAAGTGAGGTTCAATGTAAGTGATTAGGGACCGACCAAAAAGCCTATCTTGAGCGCATCCCACCCTATTAAGATAGTTTGTTATTTTGAAAAACAAGATTAATGTAGGATGAGATAGATGTTTTTCAATAAAAAGAATGAATCAAAGCAAGAGGTTCAAATTTAGGTCGCCCAAGGCTTTATTAAAAATAACATTATTTTTAATTTTTATTTAGTTATATATATTTATATAATGGCTTTTTTTTTTAGACTGGAGAAAAATGAGAGAGAGCAAGAGAGCGAGAGAGTGAGAGTGAGAGCATTTGGGACAACGTTTCGTGGGAATGGATCGGCCGTTGGAAGAGACCCAGGTAAGAGGGTTTGGAATCCAAGGGTAGCTCGGAGCATTGGGCTATGGCGAGCAAGTCTTCACTCGGTTCTTGTTGATAACATTAGTGTTAGAGTTCCATGGAGTGCTTTGAAAGCAATCTTTTATGATTATGGGGTTGTCATGGATGTCTTACTTCCAACCTCGAACAAGTATCCCAAAAGTAGAGCTTCATGTTTTGCTGTTGTTAGATACAAGGAAAAAGAGGAGGCTCTCTCAGAGCTGCGGAGTTTGGCAATGGAAGATTGGTTGACGGCAATAGGCTCTTTGTTAAATATGCAAATTCCGGTAAGTCTAATCCATCTTCCAAGTCTGTTAGAGTGGTGAATCACCAGTTGGTTGAGTCTAGAAAGGATATTCCTTCTAAGAATGCTCTTTTATTGTAACACCCCGTACCTTCGTTGGATATAAATAAGATTATATTGATCAAACAAGTGATCATTTAATGTGAATTGGCATGCTAAGAAATGCTTAAAAATAAATTATTTCGCACGTGCAGAAGTAGTAATTAAATAATAATATTTTAGTCGGAGATGAATTAACGAGCTCAAGGATGATCCGGAGGTAAACTGAGACATAATAATATGTTTCGGGACCAAAGTAGGCAAGCAAAAATTTTTAGAATAAAATAATATTTTATTTAATAAAATAATATTAAAATATTAATATTTTATATAATATCGAAAATTAGTCATAAAACAGAATATGACTAATTTAAGTGGGGAAGAGGAAATAAAGAATAATTTTGAAGAAAAATGACGAAAAATGTACGACATGATTTTTTTTATCGAATTAACGCGGTAAGTAAAAATTTAAATATTATGGTGACACCGCGTTGAAATTCGATTTTAATATTTTAGTTATACACTTATAAGAGAAGGAAAACAAACAGAAATTATAATTTTTACACGTGTTGGAAGATTTAATTTGATTTGATGAAAATTTGGTGGTGGTGAGTTAAATAAAATAAAGTTAAGGAATGGTAAATAAATTTTAGTATTTTGAAGAAATAAAAATTTAAAATGATGATAAAATGGGTGATAAAAATAATGAAATGAAAGTATTGAAAAGTCAAATTAATTTGTATGTGCATGAATAGCCATGTGAAGACAAGAAATGAAATAAAGAAAAGTCAAAATAATTTGTAGGTGCAAAGACATGATCACATGAAGACAATCAAAGAAATGAAAATGACATGAAATGAAATGAAAGACAAAAGAAAGAAGAGAAATGATGGATGGTGGGGCCGGTCACACAAAGAAAGAAGTAAAGAAAGACAAAAAAATGAAGGAGAAAAAGAGATAAAAGAAGACAAAAGAAAGGTCTAGAAGATGAAGGAAAAATCTAGTGAAAATGATGGTCAAAGAAAGCAAAAAGGATAAAAGAGAAAAAGGAAGATGAGGTCGGTTAAAAAAGGAAAGAAATAAAGAGAAGAAAGGACACAAAGGTCGAGCAAGAAGGGAGAAAAGAAGACAAGGAAAAAGGAATAGAGAAAGGATAGAAAAGAAGAGAAGAAAAACCATTGGAGAATGGAGAAGAAGACGGAAAAACAAAAAAAAAGAAAAGAGGCCAAAATTCTTGTATTTTCTTGGAGTGGTTTTGTTGCAATTTTGAGGGTCTTGGCTGCTAAAAATTGGGTAGAATTTGAGTCAAAACTATGATGGTTATGAAGGCTTGAAGGTGCGGTTTGTTGGCTAATTTGAAGCTAAAAAAAATCTGCAGGTTTGTGCAGAAAATTGAGTATCTTTGAGTGCCAAATTGTGGAGGAGAACAAACTAAGGAAGAGCATAATTTTTGATGCCATGGTGGTGGAGGGAGGAGGCCACGGTGGTGAATGAGTGGTGGGTTGAAAAAGAAGAAAGCTTGGCTGGACAGTGAAGAAAGAAGAAGAAAAAAACGTGGAAGAGGAAGAAAGAAAAAAGAAAAAGAAAAAGAAAAAAAACATAATAGAAAATGAAAAAGCAAAAATAGGAAAAATAAAAATAGGCTAAGTAGATAATGAAATTGGGCAAGGCCCAAGTGGAAAATAAAATTGGGCTTGGCCCAATAGGAAAATTGGAGAGGCTCATGGATAAGGTACAATAGTTAGGAGGAAAAGAAAAGGCCCAAGCCCAAATAGTAAGTGAATTGTATATTTAATTATTTTGGGTAATTAATATTATGCATATTTTAGATGAAAAAAGTATGCAAGTTACTTGAGGTAATTTAATTAAATTATTACCCATACAAATGTATAATTAAATGTATAGGATTTAAATTTTATGTTGCTAGGAACGTTTGTCGAGGAGACGAGATAGTGTGACAAAGGATTGAGAATAGGAGTATTACGAACTCCTAGTACAGTGAGTAAACTTATTATCATCTTAATTATCTAGAGTAGATTTTATTAAATTTAATGATTTTATAAAAATCATTTTATTGGGTGAATTGTTGATTTTGAGAGAAAATTGTGAAATTTATAAAATAAATTGGATTTAGGAAATAAATTGAACTTTTATAAATTGATTTGAAAATTGAACAATTGGTTTTGAAATTAGAGTAATTGGAGACTGCTTGATTGTGTTATAAATTATGTTTTAAATTATATGGCTTATAGTAGTATGTGAGCATGAATGGTTAAATTGGTTTGTATTGAAATTATTTATACTGTGTATTCAGCCTTAAGAGGCTAGATTGTGATAAATTGTCATATCATGCTAATTAGGATTTTATAAATAAGGTGGTAGACAAAATAATTCATAATCCCTGCAGTGGAGGTTCTGTGGGCCAACCTAAGAGAGAGGGCATAGAATCAGATTTACCTTACCTCAATCGGAGAGCCGTGTGAAAGGCATCTCCGAAGGTAAAGTTTGAGTGCACTTCACGTGGACCACTGCATAAGAGTGAGACTCAGCCAACGCTAAGGAATAGCTATATACTATTTTTAATATAAAAATATGTTCATGTGTATACTACACTGAACAGCCTTGGCGGTCTTGGTTAGATGCCTCAGCCGGGGTATCCCTGAGAAGGATTTTGGCAAGAGCCAAGTTAAGATCCGAGAAATTCATAAGCCATATTATTTATTTGAACATAAGCCATAGTAATTATTCGAGTAAAATAATTATATTTTACTCAGTTAAATGAGTTAAGATTTGGTGAATTATGATACAAAGAATAAACTTATATTTGTCTCCATTTACTCGGCTTTAAATACTTTATGTCACGCCCCAGAACCACCTATCGGGCCCGTGACAACTGCCGTGACGTCCTGATAGGCATTCATTCCCCGAGTGCAAACTGAAACCCCGCAAGGCATCTCGTACCAGTTTTCCATCTACCCCATGGTTAATAATTTCCAATAAACATTTTTCAATGAATAAAATTCGTGTTTTGAACCAAAACAATTAAATCACACTATTAACCTCGCAGGAGCATTTTCATCATTTTTCCTCTGAAAATTTCAGAATCAGTAAAAATATTACAATTTATTATAAAACAATATTTTTATAAACACCAATAATCAAATTTGTACGCATAAAAGCAAAATATGTCATTACATATTGTTATGCAATTAATCCGAGTGTGTACAAAATTTCAATGACACGTGGGCTCAACTAAGCATGACTTTGTACCTTTGTATACTAGCGACGCGGCTTCAATCAAGCCTCTATATGCACTCCAGGTGCTTACCTGTAACTTCGAGCCTAAAAGGAGAATGAGAGGGTGGTGAGTTTTACAACCCAGTGAGTTGGATAATTACCATCTACGACATCTAAAGTCGAGTAGATGGAGACAATATAAAAACGCAATGCTATCATGTAATTCATAGCATCAATTACACCAAATTTAATTCAATTATACAAAGCAATCATATTTTAGCAAAACACAAGGCTTATGATTTATTTATAAAAATCAGGTTTAAGCCAAATCTCATACTCACAGACACTTGATCAGAGCATCCAACTGAGTCCACCAAGGCTGTTAGAATTTCATAATTTTTTATATACAGCCGATCTTTGGCGTTGGCTAAACTCATCTTCACGTGGTGGTTTAACGTGAAGTGAATCGTAACATTACCTCGGGGGTTACCCTACTCGCTTCTCCGACCGAGGTAACAATTAATCAGGTTAATTGTGCCCCTCCTAAAGGCAGTCCACGGCAACCCTCACTACAGTGTTTTATTAGACCACCAAATTTATAGAAAAATCCAACAGCATAACAAGGCCATTTTAATACTAGCCAGCATACACGGCAAACAACAATTTATGCAATTTTAACACAATATACCAGCCAACCATGCTCACTAAGATCATAAGCTATAATTTCAATTTTAATACATAAACACAAATTAATGCCAATCTTCATATACTCAGTGTAAATAAATTTAATTTATTTTTAAATCACAGAAGCAGATAAAACTACTCTAGATATTGAAAACGGTAAATTATCCACTCACCTCGTCATAGGAGTGCACGATACTCTTGTTTTTAATTCCACTACACCGAAATTTTCCCACGCTCGGGGGACCCACCACCTATGTGTAATTTTTGACACAATTCCAATCATTTGTGTCAATCCACTATAAATTATTTCAGGCTCTTCATGATGCATGAAATGTTATGCAACTGTCCGAATAACTGTCTAAACACGGTATTCAACTTAGTTCGCCTACACGCGTCTACATTGCTAAAATCTTCATTTTAACTTCGATTTGACCCGTTTCAGTTTCTAATTGATCGATTACATTCCAATTACTCTATGGCAACAACTACGGGTCAATTTACCAATCTTAGACTAAAAATTATGATTTTACCCCTAGCAGGAAAAAATTTTGATTTTTACTCTGAAAATTCTCGTAATTTTTCTAGGCTCATAATTCATTAAATTACACTTAAACACCACAAATTTGCATTAGAATCAGCAGCCAATTTCACCTTAGAATATTCAACCTAAATGGATAAAATGAACAACATTTTATTTCTAGTTAAATTTTCCATTCCATTATTTTTCCTACTTGATTTCTACACCAAAAATTACCATTATGCCATCCAATTCTCTTAAAATAAAGTCAACCTCATCCTTACACACCATTGGTTAGATTCGGCCTAGAGAAATTCATGGAGAAAATGAATATTTTTCTTGTTGTTTTACTCATAAACATGCTAAACTAACACTAAACACTAACATATATCAAAATCAATTATTTCCCATCAACTTTCTCTCTCTAAACCCATATGACCAGAATTGAAATCATCCTCAAATTAGATGATTCAACCATGGAAAATAAGGAGAAATGCATGGAATGGTAGATCTTAAGCTAAGCTTGAAAAATCATACCTTTAAACACTTGAATCCTTGAAAAATCACACTTTTTCTTTGATTTTCTTCCACCTAGGGTTTTATTTTTGATTTTTCTCTCTCTTCCTTGCTGGTTTGGATGAAATTTAGGGGAAGAAGGCTGAAAATTTAGCCCTTTTAAGCCATTAAATAAAACAATATTATTTTATTATACTTTTTAATTTTTTCTTAATTTTTTTTTCAATCCTTATCTTTTGACTTTATTTTCAGCCACCAAATTTCCTTCCCTTATCGTCAGCCTTCATGAAGTTTCTGAACAAATTCAAAAATCTTGGTGGTGTAATTTTGTAAAATTACCCTTTTTTCC
The DNA here is from genome assembly GCA_036013995.1 of Theobroma grandiflorum. Classification (NCBI taxonomy): domain Eukaryota; kingdom Viridiplantae; phylum Streptophyta; class Magnoliopsida; order Malvales; family Malvaceae; genus Theobroma; species Theobroma grandiflorum. The sequence goes on from CP142126.1 coordinate 18,308,062, forward strand.
CTCAAAAAGTATAAAATTACATTTTTACCTCAAATATTGAAAAATTGCCCATAGACATATTTTTCACCCCTCATACTCATACCATTCTCCAATTTTTCAAATTTGATCAAAATTCTCTCAAAAAATTAAATTTGATCCTTCGGTGGTAAAATTACCATTTTACCCCTATACTCCAAAATGTACCAAAATTGCATTTCCTTCCCACTTTTCAACATCAAATTATGTTTTAACTATTCTAAATAATCAATCTAAATCAAATGGGGCCAAAATCTTCTTTAAAAATTCTTGTTTTGACCTTTAGTGGTAAAAATACTATTTTACCCTTGTGTCCCCAAAATATCGAGAATTACACTTTTTCACTGCTAAACTTCATTTTATGCTCCAATAATCATATTATATTTCATATAATTATTCTTGGTCATTTAAAATCAAAATCTTTATTAAAAATCTCCATTTTGTCTTGAAATTAAAAAATGACCATTTTATCCCTAATCGGTCAATTTTCCCGATTAACTCCAAACTAAACCTCAAACTCCGAATCACTGTTTTAAATCAATCCATGGGTTTTAGTTTTCTCAAATTCATCTTCAATTCTCTGTTTAAACTGATTCAAGACTTATTTAACTTAACCATACTATTAGGGGCAATATTGTCATTTAACTTGTTTTTCGGGGCAATTCAATATACAAACATGCTATCCAATGCATGTGAATGATATATCATAGATAAATTAGGGTCGAATATTACAGCACTACCCCCCTTAAAATAAAATTTTGACCTCAAAATTTCATTTATCATATTCTAGGAAAATGAGGGTATCAGATTTTTCTTTGATATTTAACCTCTCAGGTTATCTCCTTTATAAGGAAACTCTTATTCGTTACTTCGATTTCTTTCAACACGACTTACGTATTTCACTTATATTTATCTCGAACCTTTAAAAATTTGATCATCAACAATTTCCTCAATAATGATTTCTTGCCTAGAGACATGCTCAGTGTCTCTATTCCTCTTATTTAAATTTGAACCAAAATTTCTTTCCACTTATATCAATTTCAATCATTTCTTACACTTATGTATATATATATACCAATCACCATTATCACTAGATCCTTTATTAAACCCTTTGGTATCCATTCATTCATTCTTATCCTCAAACATTATTATGTATCTTATAACATCCTTAGCCTATCACATTCCTTCCGTACACATCCTTTTTGTAGGGGAAATTAATAGTCTCTATTATCCCCACATATCTCATGTTTATCTTATATTTATACAAACTTCAATTTTCTTAATTTTTCTTAATGTCAACGTTTAAATCCATCTCATATGGATTCATACTGTAGATTCCATTTCCTTGACTATTTTTCCCCAAAATTTCTTAAGTCCATAAAATTCTAATTCTTGATAAAAATTCTCATTATTGTGCTACTCACATAACTCATCGCACATCAATTTTAAACTTCAGACTTTTAGAGTTCATCATTTACTTTAATTGGTCATATAATCATTTTCATGCACAAAAGTATGCATCGAAAAACTCACAATGCTCTCGAGTAGGGAAATATACATCAACACGTGGATCCACTTCCACGTAATAACATCTGAGAGTATCGCCTCCACTGGATTCCCATATAATATGCCATGGCAATCTCAATGATGTTGGCCGACATTGGAGCTATCAAGCGATCACAATTGCGTAAATCATTTGTGGCCTTGCCACGTATATCATAGACCATGGCCCCAGCCATGTCTAACAGCCCGTCAGCAACCCAAAAATGTTTCTAGCTAGAGCTCACTCGTGCACAAGGGTCACACTTAACCGATATGACATCTGACATACTCTCGACGCGTTCGGTTTATAAAAAAAATAGAACATTTTTCGGGTCCATAATAAGCTTCTCAAGTCTATATATTCAAAACAATTTCTAAGTTTCATAACCCACTAGAAGATTTCCATTATCAAGATTATTTTCTATCACTTCTTATGTAATCCATACCGCTTCTGATCATATCTATATATGATTCCGCATCACTTACATGTACTTATGCTCGTTCTTGGTACTTCCAAGTGTATGTTTAAATTTCTTTGTACTGCATATATATTGTTGCATCATCATAATCATTTTATCTGGCTAGTGCTTGCCATGCACCTACAGTTTCTAATTCTAGTGATACTTTAAATTTTCACTTTGACACAATTCATTGTATCTCACGCAATATCATTAGTTTCACTATTGATTCGTCATTCAAGATTTATACCAATTTGAACCTTATATGTCTTAAACAATTTCAGATCACTATCTCCATAACTATTTAAAAGATTTTTCATTATCGGGGTTCTCTTTCATTACCCCTTGGTTCTACGTTTATTTTTGCCTCATTCATAGAAAAACTTCTCTTAAATATTTTCTCTTTAGAAATATCTATCTAGATCTTATGTCTCACAACCTGTGATTATCCAATTCATGATTTAGCCATTTGGCTCTTTAGCCAATTTCAAGACCGCACTTATTATACTCGTCACATATGCTTTGAAATTTTCTCTTGAAGAATTTAAACATCCTTGGGAATACTTAACCTTTTGTTTATTTCTCCATACTCCAAACATATTCTCTCTATAATGACATAGATGTGCTTACCGAAATATTCAAATACGTACTCCACTATTTGTATTTCAATTTATCTTCAAGGATTTCGAGTATACCACATACTCGATCTTGTTTTATTATTAACTCTCTTTTCATTCTACTGGGTTGAGGCAATATTTATAAACTTTCATAGTAATACTTTTCATCAACTTATTTCTATACCACTCTTGTAATCCTTCATTCACGAGTTTATCATTTGGTATTGATATTCCTCATCAACATCTCATAACTTATTTAACTCCTCATTATGTCTTACTTAGCCATCAACAAAGCTTAACTTTCTATTTCCTTTGTTCTCTTATAATCGGACTTAAATTAACTCATCATTGATCTTACTGTTCTATATAACAATGTACCTCAATGTGACACTTTCGGTAACTTTTAAATTTTCTTCTATCCATATGTCTACATATGTGAATCAATATAGGAATCTTTCAATTTACTTCTCACTTCTATTTTAACACCTTTCCAATACATTTAAACTTCAATTAATAAAACTCAGTGTTAAACCAATGAATATCCTTTATCTCGTGAAATTAACTTTCATATCACTCAAACTTTTACTTGTGCTATTCAGCCACAAGAGATAGTTAACATAAAAATATTGAACAATTAATGTTATCACGTTATCACCTTTGGAATCTACTTAATTAAAATGAATCTTTTGCCCTTAGGCTATTATCACAACCATTATTGCAACATGACTCCTTTTTAAATTTACACCTCAATTGATAAAATTTAATCTCCTACCATACATTACATGATTGAAACCTTAATTTTCAAGATCATTACCTCCATTTCATCTTATCCATATTATCTATTTTAATACATCCAATTCACACTTTCTCAGTGGATTTCTGCAATTTCCATAACATATTTCCATTTCCTTTCCAACGATAATATTCTGTAATTAATTCATATCACCCTCAATCTCTAAATACTTGGATCATAATTCAGTCTTTATTTACTCTTATCAAATACTCTACCATTTGTACTTTCATCAATAAATATCTTAAAATCCTCATACTTTCTATTTTTATCTTATAACATATTTCCCAAAAGGTCACCCATCATAATATTACTATTGCTCAAGCATGCTTAACTGCAGAGTGCTTATGGGATCCGGTGCCTTAACACTGGTATGATCGCACCCCACTACTATTTTTATTATTCATATTTAATTATCCTTCATATTATATAACTCCGATAATTTATTCGCTTCTAGTACAAAGAAATCACAAGACAATTTGTCCTTATCAAATTCCTTCATCGACTATTATGGCTTAAAATTTTAGATTATGAGTCTACACAATTCCCTGTGTATGATCAGTGCTGCAGTCACTGACTATAAACAAGACTCTATGTTGACTCCATTACTCTAATATTTGATTCCAAAATTCCTGCATTTAATCGATAAATAGCTCATTTATTTTTCAAATATACCATTTTTCTAAAGACGTGCACTTGTCCATCAAAGTATTTAAATACGTACCTAACTTATCTCCCATTTATCGCATTCATATCAAATTATCATCCATCATAAGTATCACATTTGAGATAATTGTTTATTCTCAAAATTTTATATTATCTTTCTATCTCTAGTATACCCAAAAGACTCCCATATATACACATTTAGTTACTCAAACTTCACTTTGTATTACATTTGTATTGTATAAGGTCAAAAGTCAACCTTTGAAGTCTTTTATATAAAAAACTTATCCTTCCTCTTATATTACATTCATATTGTACAAGGTAGAAGCCAACACTCAATTCTTTTTATACATTCATCTATGGCTATTTCCGCTTACATAATTTCTATCAAAATTTGAAGTTATGGGTAGCCTAACTAACCCATCAGGTATCACTAAAGTCATTTTTCTCTGTATGCTCTTCCATCTTGGGAGACTTCCCTTTTTGTTTGCTAGTCCCCGCTTGTTGAATTCTTTTACACTCCTTATCGCTCACCGGGGAAGCATTCCTTCCACAACCAAGAGGAAAATCTCGTATAACTAGTGCTTTCCCAAAAGAAGGACCTCTCACAGTCATTCTCGGTTTAGTTTTCCATGGTTAACCTCTTACACTTGGCCCACATCAGGGAGAAAAATATCTAATTACTGGGGAATGAGGTCTCCCAACAGTCCCGGTTTCTCGTAATCTTTTTATTCTTTCTCTTTCTCTTTCACATTTCTCAACTTCTCTTACAAGAGAACTTCTTGTGCTTTCTTCTATATCGTTGCTACTAGCGCTCTCATCAGCCCCACTAGAACCAAAACCTTTCTGTTCTCTAATTTTCTTTCCCTAATCCCCTAGAGTCCAATTATCGGGAATTGTGAAAGCAAACGGATATCTTTCCGGGCTGCTCGGATTTGAACGCCATCTACTTCCCGCAATAGAGTCTAGGGAATCCTCACTCATACTGCTAAAGGTATAATAATCGTTGCTTTCTCTAGACATTATAGACGTGTGTTCGGCACACTTCAAGACCTATATTGAAATTAACAGTGACGATTCAGTCACCAAGCCTAACAAAAGTACAAAAAGATTTTTAAAATCTACGTGCAAATGCACACATTCCATTCAACCTATCTTAACTCGACTCGGGGCCACACAATGTCAATGCAGATTTTCAAAACGACTTTAAAATCATTTCAAAACCATGCTCTGATACCAATCTAATTGTCACGACTCGGAACCACCCATCGGGCCCATAACAACTACCGCGACGTCCCGATAGGCACTCGTTCCCCGAGTGCAAACCAAAACCCCGCAAGGCATCTCGTAGCAGTTTTCCATCTACCCCGTGGTTAATAATTTCCAATAAACATTTTTCAATGAATAAAATTCGTGTTTTGAACCAAAACAATTAAATCGCATCATTAACCACGCAAGGGCATTTTCATCATTTTTCCTCTGAAAATTTCAGAGTCGGTAAAAATATTACAATTTATTATAAAATAATATTTTTATAAACACCAATAATCAATTTTGTACGCATAAAAGCAAAATATGTCATTACATATTGTTATGCAATTAAACTGAGTGTGTACAAGAATTTCAATGACATGTGGGCCCAACTAAGCATGACTTTGTACCTTTGTATACTAGTGACGCGGCTTCAATCAAGCCTCTATATGCACTCCAGGTGCTTACTCGTAACTTCGAGCCTAAAAGGGGAATGAGAGGGTGGTGAGTTTTACAACCTAGTGAGTTGGATAATTATCATCTACGACATCTAAAGTCGAGTAGATGGAGACAATATAAAAACGCAATGCTATCATGTAATTCATAGCATCAATTACACCAAATTTAATTCAATTATACAAAGCAATCATATTTTAGCAAAACACAAGGCTTATGATTTATTTATAAAAATCAGGCTTAAGCCAAATCTCATACTCACGGACACTTGATCAGAGCATCCAATTGAGTCCGCTAAGGCTATTAGAATTTCATAATTTTTCATATACAGCTGATCCTTGGCGTTGGCTAAACTCATCTTCACATGGTGGTTTAACGTGAAGTGAATCGTAACATTACCTCGGGAGTTACCCTACTCGCTTCTCCGACCGAGGTAACAATTAATCAGGTTAACCGTGCCCCTCCTAAAGGCAGTCCACGGCAACCCTCACTACAGTGTTTTATTAGACCACCAAATTTATAGAAAAATCCAACAGCATGACAAGGCCATTTTAATACTAGCCAGCCTACACGGCAAACAACAATTTATGCAATTTTAACACAATATACCAGCCAAGCATGCTTACCAAGATCATAAGCCATAATTTCAATTTTAATACATAAACACAAATTAATGCCAGTCTCCATATACTCACTGTAAATAAATCAATTTTTTTTATTTAAAAATAATTTATAAATTCAATTTATTTTTAAATCACAGAAGCAGATAAAACTACTCTAGATATTGAAAACGGTAAATTATCCACTCACCTCGTCACAGGAGTGCACGATACTCTTGTTTTTAATTCCACTACATCGAAATTTTCTCGCTTCTAGGGGACCCACCACCTATGTGTAATTTTCGACACAATTCCAATCATTTGTGTCAAACCACTATAAATTATTTCAGGCTCTTCATGATGCATGAAATGTTATGCAACTGTCCGAATAACTGTCTAAACACGGTATTCGACTTAGTTCGCCTACATGCGTCTACATTTCTAAAATTTTCATTTTAACTCCGATTTGACCCGTTTTAGTTTGTAATTGATCGATTACATTCCAATTACTCAATGGCAGCAACTACGGGTCAATTTACCAATCCTAGACTAAAAATTATGATTTTACCCCTAGCGGGTAAAAATTTTGATTTTTACTCTGAAAATTCCCGTAATTTTTTTAGGCTCATAATTCATTAAATTACACTTAAACACCACAAATTTGCATCAGAATTAGTAGCCAATTTCACCTTAGAAAATTCAACCTAAATGGATAAAATGAACAACATTTCATTTCTAGTTAAATTTTCCATTCCATTATTTGTCCTACTTGATTTCTAGACCATAAATCACCATTTTGCCATCTAATTCTTTTAAAATAAAGTCAACCTCATCCTCACACACCATTGGCTAGATTCGGCCTAGAGAAATTCATGGAGAAAATGAATATTTTTCTTGTTGTTTTACTCATAAACATACTAAACTAACACTAAGCACTAACATATATCAAAATCAATTATTTCCCATCAACTTTCTCTCTCTAAACCCATATGACCAGAATTGAAATCATTCTCTAATCACATGATTCAACCATGGAAAATAAGGAGAAATGCATGGAATGGTAGATCTTAAGCTAAGCTTGAAAAATCATACCTTTAAACACTTGAATCCTTGAAAAATCACACTTTTTCTTTGATTTTCTTCCACCTAGTGTTTTATTTTTGGTTTCTCTCTCTTCCTTGCTGGTTTGGACGAAATTTAGGAAAAGAAGGCTGAAAATTTGGCCTTTTTAAGCCATTAAATAAAATAATATTATTTTATTATACTTTTTAATTTTTTATTAATTTTTTTTCAATCCTTATCTTTTGACTTTATTTTCAGCCACCAAATTTCTTTCCCTTATCCTCAGTCTTCATGAAGTTTTTGGACAAATCCAAAAATCTTGGTGGTGTAATTTTACAAAATTACCCTTTTGCCCCCCAAAAGTGTAAAATTACATTGTTGCCCCAAAAATTGAAAAATTGCCCATAGACATATTTTTCGCCCCTCATACTCATACCATTCTCCAATTTGTCAAATTTGATGAAAATTCTCTCGCACAATTAAGTTTGATCCTTTGGTGGTAAAATTACCATTTTACCCCTATACTCCAAAATGTACCGATATTGTATTTTCTTTCCACTTTTCAACCTCAAATTATGTTTTAACTAGTCTAAATAATCAATCTAAATCAAATGGGGCCAAAATCTTCTTTAAAAATTCTTGTTTTGGCCTTTAGTGGTAAAATTACTATTTTACTCTTGTGTCTCAAAAATATCGAGAATTACACTTTTTCACTGCTAAACTTCATTTTATGCTCCAATAATCATATTATATTTCATATAATTATTCTTGGTCATTAAAAATCAAAATCTTTATTAAAAATCCCCATTTTGTCCTAATTGAAAAATGACCATTTTGTCCATAATCGGTCAATTTTCCTAATTAACTCCAAACTGAACCTCGAACTCCAAATCACTGTTTTAAATCAATCCATGGGTTTTAGTTTTCTCAAATTCATCTTCAATTCTCTGTTTAAACTGATTCAAGACTTATTTAACTTAACCATACTATTAGGAACAATATTGTCATTTAACTTGTTTCCTGGGGTAATTAATATACAAACATGCTATCCAATGCATGTGAATGATATATCACAGATAAATTAGGGTTGGGTATTACACTTTAGATGGTATTTGTTTACTCACTGGGATTATGTAATCTCACACCTCTTCTTATCCATTTTTCAGGCTCAAGATAGTTCGTAGATAGTTGATACTGTCGAGAAGTACATTTGGAGTTATGATCTTAGAGATCAAAGGTTTATCTCCTAGCACTTTACTTTGAGTTATTCCGGTATATCCGTTTCTATTATGTTAGTGGTCAAGTCGTAGTAATTTATTTATGAAGTTGTAAGCGAAATTCTAAATTTTTAAGTAAGCAATAATTTGGAAATTGGAAAATTTAATACATATATTTACGAATAAAATGGAAAAAAATTCGTATTGATTTTTATATTTTTTATTTAATCTAGAATATGAAAGAATAAATATTATATGAAGATTTAATGTAGTGGATGAACGAGAAAATTTGGACAGGCTTGTTCAGGACTTGACGAGTTTTTTCCGAAGGTCTCGGACGCTGGTAGTGACCGGAGAGTGGTCGCTACATCTATCGTATGCGAAAATCCTTAACAAAGGAGAGTTGTATGGTGGTCAACCTTCAAATTATGAGGCCTTGGGTTGTTCTGCTCCAAATCTTACTAAGGAAAATGATTTATCATGTTCTCAAGATAAGGCTCTTAATGATTCATATGAAGCTGGTTCCCCTATCGATGATGTAACTCTTCCTAATCTTCTAGTCAATAAGGTCCCTTCCACTACGTTTGTGGATGAACTTTCCCTTGATGAGGATGAGCCGCTCAAGTTCTTTGTTTCTTTAAGTAACATGGAATGGATCAACCTTAGTGCTGTTGGGGTTCTTAAACAAGATTTTCTTTTGAGCAGTGTCCAACCAGGATTGGCATTAAATGGTATTTCAGCCACGGTTTGTAGAGTCAAGAACCTCCAAGTTTTGATTACTTTTTATGAGATAAGAGACATGATGGCCATTACTCAATGCCACAAAGATCTTTTTGAACTTTGGTTTGAGGATCTTATCTCGTACAAGCAATGGTGGGCGTCTAGTATTGGTTGTAAATGGATTAAACTTTCGAGAGTTCCTATTCATTTTTGGCACCATGACTTTTTTAAGGCTCGTGTTTCACATTGGGGATCGTTCGTTGCTATGAACAAATCCACAGCTTCCAGGAGTTGTTTCGATCATGCAGTTATTTTGATTAATCTTTTGAACATTTCGCTCATTCCTAAGAAAGTCCATGTTTGTTGCAATGGTGAAAGGTTTGTTATCAACCTTGAGTTATTGACTTCTTTTCACTCTGTCGATGTGAGCTTTGAAGGTTGGAGTTTCATATGCCGTGTCAAGGATTTCCCTGCTGATAGTGAAAATTGCTCATCTGACCAATGGATTGCTGGTGATAATGATATGCCGAAGTGTTCAAAGGCTTCCCTTCACGTCGCTGGCGGTTGCGATTCCCCAGTTTCCATCTTGGAAGAAGTTGAAAATTCTGACTCTCTCAAGAAGTCGGGTTGGAACTCTCCTTTGCATGGCTATTCTCCCTCAATGTCACAACACGTGGATGATCTCAACAAGAAAGAGGCAGAACTTTTTACTGCTGGCATAGGCTTTTCTTTCGATGGTGATAAGCTCGAGGTTAATGGTTTTCAATGTAACCTTTCCTTTTCTAAGCAACACCCAATGGTTAACGTTGGGATTAATGGTTTTTTGGCAGATTCTTTTGATCTTCTTATGGATCGGGTTTTATGTGGGCCTTTCCTCGATGAGTCTCATAATAGGCTCGAAATGGGCTCTCATGTTGAGAATGTTTTACAGACCCATGGTGTGATGTTTAGCTTAAGGCCTGAGGGGGGCTTGTTGGGTTGTGAGACTTTCCTAAATCATGTGGCAGAATCCACATTCCTTTTCTTTTTGACTCATTGGTGTCAAATTAGACAGACTTGTTGATGAGGCAATCGTTGAGGCTACTACATAGGTCATTTAAGGTTGAATGAAAATTCCTTCAATATCTTTTTTTTTTCCAGCTTAAAATAATTTTATTGATCATTTTCTTTTTTCTTCAAAACTTGATTGCATTTGTCCATGGTTTTCATATTAAGGGTATGATATTCCAACATGGCATTTTACCAACATTGTTAAGTTATAACCTTCTTCTTTCATTGTTAATTTGAGATATATATCTTGGGCTGTAACTTATTTGTTTCTATTTTCTAATTTATGACTTTCTACACAAAATGCGTAATGACCAAGTTGTTGCACGAAATGTGTCAATAAACATTGCTGTTACAAGCCATGGATATTAGGCAATTGTTGTTAAACGCCATACCAATATTATTTTGCACTTACAGGCCATGCCTATATATATTTTCAGTTACACACCAACCTTATATATATTGTTAGTTACGTGCCATGCCTATATATATTGTCATTAACACTCAATGCCTATATATTTTGTTAGTTACACTTTATGCATAAACATACCTTGTTATTACACACGATGCTTAACTCCATTGTAAGTTAAGGTAATCTTGATTATGTAGCAAACATAAGGATTCATTTACAATTAAAACAAGCTTCAAATTTTGGAAGAAGAAAAAAGCACATGCTTCTACCCTAAACTAAAAGCTTAAAAATTGGACAATCATAAAAATAAATTCATAGTTTTAGACTATAAATTGCAATAAAACTGCAAAATCAATATATTACACTACTTAGAAAATTAAACATAGATCCACAATGAAAGAATTTACAAGCATTTCTTTGAGGTTTTTTTTTTTAAACTCTTAATTATAAGATATTTGTACCAACTATATTTTCAAAATGTTGCATCAACAAGAAAAAGTCAGTGAACTTACCCATAATAACTCATTGTTGAACTGAAGTGATCAAACATTACTCATTCCATTAAACAAATTACTTGCAACATCAACGTTGTACTCATTTTCAAATCCATTATGTGGATCACTCATCTCAAGCTTGACAAGAGAATGTAGGTTTACTGATGAGTAGCTTTTTAATAGAACACCACAGTATTTGGATTTAACATAGACAATATTTGGGGTATCGAGGTCAAAATGAAAAGGTTTATTGAAGATATCACCAAGATTATCTAAATTCAATCTCTTCAGTCAGGTTTACAAATATTTCACTTAGTAAAACTTTCAGATTGACAATGAGACCGAATGAACAACTCTTCAAACACAAGGCAACCAGGCAAAAGCCTTTGAATAGAATCATCATCAACAAAGTCTCCATCGCCATTATGGATAGTCTTTAGACTTAGAAAGAATACATTAGTAAGGATGCTCATAACGATAATAATATAAACATGTACTTCCAATTTCATGAGTGTCCTACTTTTGGAGAGACTTGAAGGCAACAAACCCCTAGAATCATCTCTAATAGACATCTATAAATAAAGTTCTTGAACACTTCGCCATAATGCACCAAATAGTGTACACCCAAAAAGTCAATAACCTTCAAGATCATCATATAATCAAGAGTAGAAACTGATGGAGAAAAAAACTTCCACCTACTTGATAAAACAGAGGTGCGAACTATATCTATTGTGGGTAGAAAGGATAGGATTTCAAATAGAATTGAATCTAGTGAAGCACTGAGTCTTTCAATGTTATTATTGCTTTCATGCCATCGAGCGGTGGTTTTGATGTGCTTGGGGTGAGTGGCCATTTGGGGATTTTGATTTTGAGTTGTTTTCTATTGTTGGATTAATACAAACAAGTGCACGTGGTCGTACAAGTAATATAATAAGGTAAGTTGAGTATTGTTTCCCATGGAGATTTATACCTATTTTCACTACGTATTAAATTTATAACAAAGATGATCTTATCCAAGCACTCGATTTCAAATGGTTAATTAAACTTAAAATGATTGTTTAATGAAATAAATAAGGAAGAATAAAATTTCACTAAGAGAAATATTAATTCAAAACCTACAATTATGGTATCATTCAAAATTTCATCTGAATTTAATCATTCTCTTTAACTTAGATTAATGGGATACACAATTAATGGGATACACAACTAACCTATAATCCATATTATGTACAAGACTTTGTCGAGATCATGCACATATACCTTTTCGAAACTAATTCCATATCTCTATGCAAACTAATTAGAAAATGTTCATTACGTTAGCATTCTAATTTGGCTGCCTAGGGTATTTTGGTATATGTCTATCCTAAATACGAAACTATCACCTAACTCCGAAGTGAATCAAACATAGGCTATTCAAAATCATGGTTTATTCTAAACTCCTTCTATTGAATTGCATTTAAAAACCCAAGACATTTCAATTGGTGATCAAGTAATGAAAAGAAATAATTACAGAATTGAATAAACCATGAATCATTCATTAATACTAAGCAAGGAAAAATCAAATATTCAAACTACAAAATAAAATAACCATAATCCTAGAAAACAAAATTAGTTCTTCATTGCTTTTATAGTAAGCATAATTAATTCAAGAGAAAAGATCATTTCTACAGCAAAATAACAAGAAAGATTTGAAGAGTAAAGAAATATTAAAGCCTTTTTCAATTCTTGATCTTTGATTCCTTTGATTTTTTCTCAATTTTCTCATTAGAGAGCCTTTTTATTTTCTGTCAAAAACTGTTGTTCATTGGTTCTCTAAGCTTCTCCTTCAGCTACTGAAAATCACATATTTATAGTCTCGAAAAACCTTAAAAAACTCAATTCCCAATTGGCTAAAATTTCATAATCCACGTCAAAGCATTGTAGCCAATCTCTAAAGGCGTCGCGACACTCCTACCTTACATTTTTTTTTTGTTGGTTTCTTAACCAGCGTTGTGGCACCCTTCCTTAGGCACAACAGTGTTAAACTTTCAAGTTTTTCTATGGATGCTATGATGGACCTTGGGCGTTATGGCCTTGAGTTTTGCAAGGCCACAACTCTGTGTTTGTGTAATTTGTTGCCATGCCGCATCTTTCAACTTGATTTTCTCCTACCTTAAGGCTAATTTGGGTGAAATGATAAACATAAAAGTCGTAGGTTTGCCTCTTATATTTCTTATGGTCCAAGAATCATGTTGATTGGATCTCTGTAGCTCGAGTTATGTTTGAATTACCGCAATATGTTTAGTGAAAATCTACACTTAGTCTCCATTGCATAGCTCATCACCATCTAACTTAATGCAATTGAAAACCTACAAACACAAAGACTAAATTAGCATTGGCCTAGAATAGGGCTTTCAACATGAAAATAAGTTAAAATTATATGAATTAAACTAAATTCATGTGTTTTAAACTAACCAACTTAAAATGTAAAAGCTATTTAAAAACTACTTAAAACACAAGGACTTAGCTACATTAATATTCCAAAATGTGACTAAATAACTTTATATAATAAAGATATCATTTTCAATGAGTCAAATGGTTGAAATGATCACAGAGGTTTGAAATAGCTTTTCATCGGATCAATTCAAGCCTTGAGCTTGAATAAACCTAAGAATTTGAAATTTCTAAACTTAGGGTTTCATTGAATTTTCTTCAATTTTTAGACAAAATAGATGTGTTTGATAGGGAAAAAATTGCATTTTGATTTATGAAAACACGTTAGACAAACTTTAATCTGCACCACTCCTAAAAAAAAAACAAAAAAAAAAACATGCAAAGAGTTAAGAGAATTTTAAGATTTGCTTCGCAAGTAGTCTTCAAAATAACTCCTTAGAGTGTTTAAAACCCCATGCAAAACAAGTTAAATGTTCTTACATGCCACACTAAGTTATTACACACCATGCCTAAATATCCTTGATATCTACATGCCAACCCTAACAACATTCAGTTAAAACACACCATGCATCATCACTAAGTTGCTACACGCCTTGCGTAATCATTAAATTGTTACACTGCATGCTTAAAAATCAATGGTTGATACATGGTGTGTAACCACTGTTGGCTCCATTAGTTTTTGATGATTATAAAACATTCCCATCCTTGTGTGTCTAACATTACTATCCAAGTGTGCAAGACAAAAGTTTATAAAGAAACCATAAGTCAATCTTTCAAATATGCACATAAGAGGTTGATATGGATAAGGAATAAGATTGATCAATATAAAGGAAGCTCCCTAGTTGAATAATGAAGAACATTGGTTGGCCAAAATTCAAATTGGAGAAATAACGGGCTGAAGTATATTGAGAAACGTAATCAACTTAGTTGACTAAGAGATTGAGTTAGTCGACTAAGCGCTCTCTACCAAAATCTGCGAGCAAGACAGTACCAACTTAGTCGACCAAGAAAAAATATTAGTTGACTAAGAACTCTCTGTCGGTAACTTACACCAGAGCACTACAAGACAGATTAACAGCTAGAACCTACCCCAAACTGTTTTCAATAGTCACAAACTGCCCAACAGCCATCAGACATGCTTATCCAAGTATAAAAAAGCCTTCCAAGGTTAAAAAAGAAGCTTTTTGAGAGATTTCAACATATTCAAGCCAAGAAAGAACATAAAACTTAGAAATTATTCTTGTACTTCACTGCACTCAAACGTCAATCTTTTATAATTGTATTCAGCACTTAACCTTGTACCCTTTCGATCAACCGTGTGATCAATAAGTACTCTCTCTGCTTCTCTTCTTGTATTATTAGAGTAAGGGATTCACTCTAAGTGATTGATTCAAGCTAGGTTGCTTGAAAGAGTAAAGGTTCTAACTTAGCCTTGAAAAGTTAGGGGTTAGGTTTTGGTTGAGCCCTTGGAAAACTATTGTAAAGGTTGTGTTTGAGTCTAGTAAAAACCATTGTAAAAGCTTGGTAGGAGTTTGGTAATTCCACCATGTGATAGTGAATTTTGGTCAAAATCCTTAGTTGGATAATCAAGGTAGTGGACGTAGGTCTTGGACTAAACCACTTTAAATCCTTATATATTGTCTTCTTTGTTTTACCGTCTTTGCTTTTAAAATTAGTTCCTAATCTTGTTAAAGAGCCGAATTGTGTTATTCACCCCCCCTCTAGCACATTTTATAGGGACCAACAAGTGGTATCAGAGCTAGTTCCTGATTTTAAGGTCTAACACCATTAGGTAAGATCCAATGGCTCTTCAAAAATTTATAATTGCTAAGGGACAATCTACAAACAGACCACCTCTGCTTGATGGCTCTAATTACCTTTATTAGAGCACTAGAGTATCAATATATATTACAGCTATAGACTATAAAATGTGAGATGTCATCACTGATGGTCCCTTTGCTCCCTCAATCGTAAATGTAGTCATAAATGAGTTGATGCCTAAGGCAGGGTTTGAATGGACTGAGGTTGAAACTAAGAAAGTACAAACCAATTTTAAGGCCATCAACACCTTACATTGTGCCTTGACCCCCACAAAATTTAACAAAGTGTCAAGCTATTCAACAGCAAAGCAAGTGTGGGACAAGTTAAGGATAATTCATTAAGGGACTTCTCAAGTTAAAGAGTCCAAGATAACCATCCTAACATAATTATGAGATGTTCAAAATGGAGACTGGTGAAGACATCACCAGCAATCTTGATAGGTTCACGAACATCACAAACAAATTGAGTCAGTTAGGCAAGCCAATACTAGAACATGAAATAGTTAAAAGACTCCTTAGGAGCCTACCAAAGAATTGGAAACCTAAAGTGACTACTATCCGAGAGGCCAAGGATTTGAATGTCATCACACTTGATGAAATATGTGGTTCTCTCCTTACACATGAGCTGAAGCTCAAGGAAGAAGAAGAAGATGATATGAGGGAAGTAAAAGAGAAAAAGAAGAACATAGCACTTAAAGCCAATATCTTTGAAGAAGAGCTGAAAGAGCTTTTATGCGATGATGATGAAAAGCTGGCACTTATTACAAGAAAATTCAAGAAGTTGATAGGCAAAAAGAATCGAAGAATTGCTAGAAGAGGATTCAAAAGAGATCAAGGTCCTTTATGGAAGAGAAACAAAAATGACACAACTAAAAAAGAGGAGTTGATCTGTTTCGAGTCCAAAAAGCCAAGACACTTTAAGCCTGAATGTCCATTGTTGAAAAATGAGACACAATGAAAAATAAAAAGTTGAAGAAGGTAATGGTAGCAGCAACATGGTCAAACAATGACTCAAGCACTGAAACTGATGGAGAAAGTTCAGAGGAAAAAGCAAACATTTGCTTAATGGCTCAAGATGATGAAACTGAGACATAGAAAACTAAGACATGTAAGTTTAAATACCATGTCAAAGTTGATTAAAAAAAACTTAGTGGTTGGATTACCTATTCTAAAGTTCGAAAGTGATAGGATGTGTGAAACTTGTCAACTAGGAAAACAAGTTAGAACTTCTTTCAAAACTAAGAATGTTGCATCAACATCAAGATCTCTTGAAATGCTGCATATTGATCTTTTTGGTCCAATTAGAATAACTAGTCTAGGTGGAAAATCTTATGGCTTAGTGATAATTGAGGATTTTTCTAGGTATACTTGGGTTTATTTCCTTACTCATAAGAATGATGCATTATCAGCATTTATAAATCATTGTAGGAAAGTTGAGAATGAAAAAGGTACAATCATTGTTAGCATTAGGAGTGACCATGTAGGAGAGTTTGAAAATGATGAATTTGAAAAGTTTTGCAATAAAAAGGGGTTGAAACAGAATTTTTCTACACCAAGAACACCCCAACAAAATGGAGTTGTGGAAAGGAACAACCGAACCTTAAAAGAGATGGCTAGGTGTAACACCTGACCCTAAATTATCTGTGATAGGTCATTCACATGCATTTGATAGCATGTTTGTATATTGAATTGCCTCGAGAAACAAGTTAAATGACTATATTGTCCTTAGGAATACCATTTAGTCGATTAAACCTCGAACAAGTTCAAACAAGGATTTTAAGAGTGAAATTCTCAATTTCACAGTCCAAGCATTACTTAAAACAGTGATTCGGAGTTCGAGGTTCAGTTTGGAGTTAATCGGGAAAATTGGCCGAGTAAGGACAAAACGGTTATTTTTCAATTTAAAGATAAAATGGAGAATTGTAATAAAGATTTTGATTTTAATTATCAAGAATGATTATATGAAATATAATATGACTTTTGGAACATAAAATGAAGTTTACCAGTAAAAAAGTACAATTCTCGATATTTTTAGGACGCAAGGGCAAAATAGTAATTTTACCACTAAAAGTCAAAACGAGAATTTTTAAAGAGGATTTTGGTCCCATTTGATTTATATTGATTATTTAGATTAGTTAAAACATAATTTGAGGTTGAAAAGTGGAAAGGAAATGCAATTTCGGTACATTTTGGAGTATAGGGGCAAAATGGTAATTTTACCACTGGAGGACCAAATTTAATTTTTCAAGAGAATTTTGAACAAATTTGACAAATTGGAGTGTGGTATGATTTTGAGGAGTAAAAAATATGTCTTGTGGTAATTTTTCAATTTTTGGAGCAAAAATGTAATTTTGCACTTTTCGGGGGTAAAATTGTAATTTTGTAAAATTACACTATAAAAAGTATTGAAAATTTTCTAGAAGCCCCAGGACAATCAGAGGATAAGGGCTGGAATATTTTGGCTGAAAGGAAATTCAAAAAGAAAA
The DNA here is from genome assembly GCA_036013995.1 of Theobroma grandiflorum. Classification (NCBI taxonomy): domain Eukaryota; kingdom Viridiplantae; phylum Streptophyta; class Magnoliopsida; order Malvales; family Malvaceae; genus Theobroma; species Theobroma grandiflorum. The sequence continues at coordinate 18,326,144 of CP142126.1, forward strand.
TGAATAAATAATAAAATAATAAAAAGGTAAATAAACATGTGGAAAATTGAATATTTAATTATTAAGTGATTAAAGCGACAAAAAAACAGCCAAAAGCCATAGTGAGGTTCGGCTAAGGCAAGCAAGAAGGGGAGAAGAGGAAAGGAAGAACCCTAGGCTGAAAATTTGGGAAAACGTAAAAGAATTCAAGAAAAATCACAAATTAAGGTAAAATTTCTTTAAATTTCTTATAGATTTATCTTACCCATGCCTTATTTTCTATTGTTCCATGCAAAATCACAAGTGGGTATGATCACCCTATGCTGGCCGAATTTCATGGAGGGATTTTGAGTTTGATTTGATTTGGATTTTAGGTTAATTAGTTGTTGTTAGTTAGGTAGAAATGGAAAATGACAAAAACTAGTGAGAGAAATGATTTTTCTCCATTGAACCCGATTATACCAAAATTTTCAGGAGAGAAATCTGTTTTGAAAGTGATGAGATTTCATGGTAATTATATGAATTATGGAGTTGAAAAAATTATGGGAATTTTTAGAACAAAAATTAGAATTTTTACCCACTATGGGTATTTTCGTAATTTCAGTACAAGACTGATAATTTGCATCACACTGAGAGACATTAAGTCAAATTTGATATAATTGAGGTATAGAAAGTGAAAAAAATTGATTCGAAATTAAAATGAGGATTTTAGCAATTTAGACGCGTGTAGGCGAGTCGGTCGAACACTGTGAATAAACGTCTGTCCGAACCATTTTTACCCAATTTCCAAGTATGTAGAGCCTGAGATAAATTATATTGGTTGGACACAAATAATGAAAATTTATGTCGTGATTCGTGTATAGGTGGTGGGCTCCCGGACACGCGGGAAAATTTCAGTGTAGTGGAATTAAAAACGGAAGTATCGGGCACTCTTGTTACGAGATGAGTGGATAATTTACCGTTTTCAATATCTGAAGTAGTTTCATTTGGTTATGTGTTATTAAAATAAATTGAATTTCATAAATGATTTTTAAATCGAAAAATAGATTTTAACACTGAGTATGCGGAGACTGGCATGAAATTACGTTTATGTATTAAAATTGAAAATTTTGGCTTATGATTTTGGTGAGCATGCTTGGCTGATTTATTGAGTTGAAAATTGGCATGAATTGCTGTTTGCTGTGTAGACTGGTTAATATTAAAATGGCCTTGTCATGCTGTTGGATTATTCGATAAAATTCGTGGTTCATAATTAATAAAACACTACAGTGAGGGTTGCCGTGGACCGCCTTTAGAAGGAGCACGAAAAAACCAGATTATCGGTCACCTCGGTCGTAGAGGCAAGTAGGGTAACTCCCGAGGTAATGTTACCATTCACTTCACGTTAAACCACCGCATGAAGATGAGTTTAGCCAACGCCAAGGATCGGCTGTATTTGAAAAATTATGAAATTCTAACAGCCTTGGCGAACCCGATTAGACACTCTGATCAAGTATCCACGAGTATGAGATTTGGCTTAAGCTTGATTTTTATAAATAAAACATAAGCCTTGGCTTTGTTAAATAAGATTGATTTGTACAATTGTATTAAATTGATGCTATAAACTACATGATAGCATTGTGCTTTATTTATATTGTCTCCATCTACTCGACTTTAGATGTCGTGGATGGTGGTTATCCAACTCATTGGGTTGTAAAACTCACCACCCTCTCCTTCCCTTTTCAGGTACGAGATTACGGGTAAGCACTGGGAGTGCAAATAGAGGCTCGATTGAAGCCGCGTCACTAGTATACAAAGGTACAAAGTCATGCTTAGTTGGGCCCACATGTCATTGAAATTCTTGTACACACTCGGTTTAATTGCATAACAATATGTAATGACATATTTTGCTTTTATGCGTACAAATTTGGTCATTGGTGTTTATAAAAATATTTTTTATAATAAATTGTAATATTTTACCGATTCTGAAATTTTCAGAGAAAAAATGACGAAAATGCCCTTGTGTGGTTAATTGTACGATTTAATTTTTTTGGTTCAACGCACAAGTTTTATTCATTGAAAAATGTTTATTGGAAATTATTAACCACGGGGTAGATGGAAAACTGGTACGAGATGCCTTGTAGGGTTTCGGTTTGCACTCGGGGAATGAGTGTCTATCAGGACGTCGCGGCAGTTGTCACGGCCCCGATGGGTGGTTCCGGGGAGTGACAATCTAATTGGTATCAGAACATGGTTTCGAAACGATTTTAAAATGTTTGAAAATCTGCATTGACATTGTGTGGCCCCGAGTCGAGTTAAGTTAGGTCAAATAGAATGTGTGCGTCTACACGTAGATTTTAGAAACTTATTTGTACCTTTGTGAGGTATAATGACTGAATCGTCACTGTTAAATTTTGTATAAGTCCTGAAGTGTGCTGAGTACACACTTCCAATGTTTAGGGAGAATAGAGACTCTGACACCCCCCATAGTGTTAGTGAAGGGACACTAGAATCTACGGCTAGGAGCCGACGACGTCTTGAACCCATTAGTCCAAGAAATGACTCTCTTAGAACCCCACCAGATTGGGGAAGATGGCTTCACATGAAGGAAATTCTTGATATTAGTGGGACTACTGAGAGTAAAGGTAGTAACGACCTTGAAATAAGTGTAAGGAATTCTCTGTTAAAAGAGCTTGGAAAAGAGATTATAGGAAGTGAGGGAAGTCTCCTAAGATGGAAGAGGATACCAAGGAAGACGACTCAAGTGATACTTGAGATGTTGGTTAGGTTTCACACCACTTCAATTTTTTGTAAATGTAATATAAACGGAAATAGCCATAGCTATTTGTATCAAGGAATTAAGGGTTGACTTTTATGGTATATAATATAAATGGATTGTGGAATAATTATTCGATTAACATAACATACAAATATGGAGATCCTTGGTATGAAAGGGATAGACTCACAATATAATTTTCGAGAATAAAAAAAAATTTATCTTAAAAGTGTGGAATCGGCAACTCGAGGTTAAACAACTTGAAATTGTCGAATCAATTTTAAGTAACATGTAGAATCCTATAATTGAGATTGATACAGGAATTATTCGGAAAGATTAATCTAAAAGTCTGTCTAGTTCAAAGTATGATTCATAATGAAAATGATTAGTTTCAAAGATGATGACCCTACAAATATTTAGTGTTTTGTTGAAATTTTACTGCCTTGGCTTTAAGTAAATGTCATATAAAGGAAATGATCAGTACTTGTATAAAAAAGTTAAAAGTTGACTTTTGTTTTATATGATATGAACGAGTTATAAAGTAGTTGTTTAAGTGACCAGATGAGTATGAGAATCTTTTGGTATCACAGAGGCAAATTTGTAATATAAGTATAAAAAATGAATAAATATTTACAGTAGTGGCATATTTGGTCATCATTAGTGGAATTAAGATAAGGATTGTAAAATTTGAGTATGGTGGAAATGAGGAGACGATATCATGGCATTATAAGATAATGATTTGACCCAAATATGGATCCATGGGAGATAAGTTGAGTACGTGTTTAAATACTTTGATGGGCAAGTATACACCTTTACAAGAATGATATATTTGGAATATAAATGAGCTATTTACCGATTAAATGAAGGAATTTTTGAGTCAAATATTAGAGTAATGGAGTCAACATAGTGTCTTGTTTATAGTCAGTAACTGCAGCACTGATTATATACAGGGAATTGTGTAGACTCCCAATCTAAAATTTTAAGCCATAATTATTGATGAAGGAATTTGAGAAGGACAAATTGTTTTGTGATTTCTTTTGTACTAGAGGCAAATAAATTACCGGAGTAATCAGACAGAAAGAATAATTAAATGTGAATAATAAAAATAGTAGTGGGGTGCGATTATACCAGTATTAAGGCACCGGATCTCATAAGCACTTCGCAATTAAGCGTGCTTGAGTAAGAGTAACATTATGATGGGTGACCTTCTGGGAAGTATGTTTTAAGATAAAATAAAGAGTGTGAGGATTTGAAGATATTTATTGATGAAAGTGCAAATGGTAGAGTATTTGATAAGAGTAAACATGGACTGAATTATGATCCAAGTATTTAAAGATTTAGGGTGATATGAATTAATTACAGAATATTATCGTTGTAAAGGAAACGAAAATATGTTATGGAAATTTCAAAAATCCACTGAGAAAGGGTGAATTTGATGTATTAAAATAGATAATATGAATAAGATGAAATTGAGGTATTTATCATGAAATTGAGATGAGAGATCAATTGTGTTAATTGAGGGGTAAATTTAAAAAAGGAGTCATGTTACAACAATAGTTGAAAAATAGTCTAAAGGTAAAAGATTTAATCTGATTAAGTAGATTCTAAAAGTGATAATGTGGTAACATTAATTGTTCAATACCCTTATGTTAACAATCTGTTGTGGTTGAGCAGCACAAGTATAATTTTGAGTGATATGAAAGTAAATCTCATGAGATAAAGAATAGTCATCGGCTTAATACAGAGTGTTGTTAATTGGAATTTTAAGTGCAACAGAAAAGTGTTGAAAAGGAAATGAAGAGTAAATCGAAAGATTCCTATATTGATCCACATGTATAGACATGTGAATGGAAAGAAAATTTAAAAGTTACCAAAAAGGTCACATTGAAGTACATTATTCTGAAGAGTAGTAAGATCAATGATGAGTTGATTAAAGTTTGATTTTAAGAGAATAAAGGGGATAGAAAGAGTTAAGGTTTGGAAATGGTAAAATAAAATTAAAGGAAGAATTGGATAAATGATGAAATAGTGACAAGAAATATCAATGCTGAGTGGTAAACATGTGAATGAAAGGTTACAATGGTGACACAACAAAAGAGATAATGTGAAGTATTGTTATGGAAAATTTTAAATTTGGTTTTAAACCCAATAGAATGAAAAGAATTGATAATAACACTAGATTGTTTAAGTGATATACTGGGAATCCTTGAAGATAAAGTGAAATGTGAATAGTTAAGTGTGTATTTGAATATTTTGGTAAGCACATATATGTCGTTATAGAAAGAATATGTTTGGAGTATGGAGAAATAAACAAAGGGTTAAGTATTCCCAAAGATGTCTAAATTTTTCAAGAGAAAATTTCAAAGCATGTGTGACGAGTATAATAAGTGTGGTTTAGAAATTAGCTAAAGAGCCAAATGGCTAAATCATGAATTGGGTAATCACAGGTTGTGAGACATAAGACCTAGATGGATATTTCTAAAGAGAAAATATTTAAGAGTGAAGTATGATATGTTCATGAGAAAGAGTGAAATAAAGGATAATGAAAGAGAACCCCGATAATGAAAATCATTTAAATAGTTATGGAGATAGTGATCTGAAATTGTTTGAGATATATATAAAGTTCAAATTGGTTTAAATCTTGAATGACGAATCAATAGTGAAACTGATGATATTGTATGAGATACAGTGAATAGTGTCAAAGCAAAAAAAAAAACTTAAAGTATTAGTGGAATTAGAAAATGTATGTGCATAATAGACAACAATTGAATAAAAATGGTATGGAGTACATGAGGAGTATATAAGAATATAACGCAAATTAGATATGAGAAACTTATTATGGATTCAAAAAATATTTTATTTTTGATAAATCGAAAGCGTCGAGAGTAGACCTGATATCACATCGGTTAAGTGTGACCCTCTTGCATGAGGGAGCTCTAGCTAGAAACATTTTCGGGTGGCCGACGGGCTGTTAGACATGGCTGGGCCATGGTCTGTGATAAATGTGGCAAGGCCACAGATGATTTATGCGATTGTGATCGCTTGATAGCTCCGATGTCTGCCAACATCATTGAGATTGCCATAGCATTCTATGAGAATCTGGTGGAGGCGATGCTCCCGGATGTTATTACGTGGAAGTAGGTCCACATGTTGATGTGATGTTTTCCTACTCGAAAGCATTGTGAGTTTTCAACGTGTACCTTTATACATAGAAATGATTATATGATCAATTAAAGTAAACAATGAACTTTAAAGGTTTGAAGTTTGAAATTGATGTGCGATGAGTTGTGTGAGTAACACAATAATGAAAATTTTCATCGGAAGTTAAAAATTTATGGATTTAAGGAATTGTTGGGAAAAATAGTCAAGAAAATAAAATCCATAGTAAGAATCCATGTGAGATGGATTTAAATGTTGACATTAAGAGGATTAAGGAAAAATCTAAGTTGTATAAATGTAAGGTAAACATGAGATATGTGGGGATTATTGAGACCATTAAATTCCCTTACATAAGGATATAAATATAGAATGAAAGTGATATACCAAGGGTACTTTAAGATACATATTAATGTTTGAAGATGAGAATGAATGAATGGATGCCAAAGGGTTTAATAAAGGATCTAGTGATAATAGTGATTGGTATATATATATATACATAAGTATGATAAATAATTGAAATTGATACAAATGGAACAAAATTTTAGTTCAAACTTGATAAGAGGAATAGAGACACTGAGCATGTCTCTAGGCAAGAAATCATTATTGAGGAAATTATTGATGATCAAATTTTTTAAAGGTTCAAGATAAATATATGTGAAATACGTAAGTCGAGTTGAAGGAAATCGAGGTAATGAATCAGAAATTTCCTTATAAAGGAGATAACTGAGAAAGTTAAATATAAGACAAAGATCAATTGCTCTATTCTCGAGGAATAGGATGAATGAAATTTTGAGGTCAAAATTTTATTTTAAGGGGGGTAGTGTTGTCACACCTGACCCTCAATTATCTGTAACAGGTCATTCACATGCATTGGATAGTATGTTTGTATATTGAATTGCCCAGGGAAACAAGTTAAATGACTATATTGTCCTTAGGAATACCATTTAGTCGATTAAACCTCAAACAAGTTCAAACAAGGATTTTAAGAGTGAAATTCTCAATTTCACAGTCCAGGGATTACTTAAAACAGTGATTCGGAGTTCAAAGTTCAGTTTGGAGTTAATCGAAAAAATTGATCGAGTAGGGACAAAACGGTTATTTTTCAATTTAAGGACAAAATGGAGAATTGTAATAAAGATTTTGATTTTAATGACCAAGAATGATTATATGAAATATAATATGATTTTTGAAACATAAAATGAAGTTTAGCAGTGAAAAAGTGCAATTCTCGATATTTTTAAGACACAAGGGCAAAATAGTAATTTTACCACTAAAGGTCAAAACGAGAATTTTTAAAGAGGATTTTGGTCCCATTTGATTTATATTGATTATTTAGATTAGTTAAAACATAATTTGAGGTTGAAAAGTGGAAAGGAAATGCAATTCCGGTACATTTTGGAATATAGGGGCAAAATGGTAATTTTACCATTAGAGGACCAAATTTAATTTTTTGAGAGAATTTTGAACAAATTTGACAAATTGGAGTGTGGTATGAGTTTGAGGAGTGAAAAATATGCCTTGTGGCAATTTTTCAATTTTTGGGACAAAAATGTAATTTTACACTTTTCGGGGGTAAAATTGTAATTTTGCAAAATTACACTATAAAAAGTGTTGGAAATTTTCTAGAAGCTCCAGGACAATCAGAGGATAGGGGCTGGAATATTTTGGCTGAAAAGAAATTCAAAAAGAAAATGTATAAATAATAAAATAATAAAAAGGTAAATAAACATGTGGAAAATTGAATATTTAATTATTAAGTGATTAAAGCCACAAAAAAATCAGCCAAAAGCCATAGTGAGGTTTGGCTAAGGCAAGCAAGAAGGGGAGAAGAGGAAAGGAAGAACCCTAGGCTGAAAATTTGGGGAAAAGTGAAAGAATTCAAGAAAAATCACAAATTAAGGTAAAATTTCTTTAAATTTCTTATAGATTTATCTTACCCATGCCTTATTTTCTGTTGTTCCATGCAAAATCACAAGTGGGTATGATCACCCTATGCTGGCCGAATTTCATGGAGGGATTTTGAGTTTGATTTGATTTGGATATTAGGTTAATTAGTTGTTGTTAGTTAGGTAAAAATGGAAAATGACAAAAACTAGTGAGAGAAATGATTTTTCTCCATTGAACCCGATTATACCGAAATTTTCAGGAGAGAAATCTGTGCTGAAAGTGATGAGATTTCATGGTAATTATATTAATTATGATGAATTATGGAGTTGGAAAAATTATGGGAATTTTTAGAACAAAAATCAGAATTTTTACCCACTAGGGGTATTTTCATAATTTCAATCGAAGACTGATAATTTGCATCACACTGAGGGACATTAAGTCAAATTTGATATAATTGAGGTATAGAAAGTGAAAAAAATTGATTCAGAATTAAAATGAGGATTTTAGCAATTTAGGCGCGTGTAGGCGAGTCGGTCAAACACCGTGAATAAACGACTATCCGAACCATTTTTACCCAATTTCCAAGTATGTAGAGCCTGAAATAAATTATATTGGTTGGACATAAATAATGGAAATTTGTGTCGTGATTCGTGTATAGGTGGTGGGCTCCCGAACATGCGGGAAAATTTCAGTGTAGTGGAATTAAAAACGGGAGTATCGGGCACTCCTGTGACAAGGTGAGTGGATAATTTACCGTTTTCAATATCTGAAGTAGTTTTATTTGGTTATGTGTTATTAAAATAAATTGAATTTTATAAATAATTTTTAAATCGAAAAATGGATTTCAACACTGAGTATGCGGAGACTGGCATGAAATTGCATTTATGTATTAAAATTGAAAATTTTGGCTTATGATTTTGGTGAGCATGCTTGGCTGATTTATTGAGTTAAAAATTGGCATGAATTGTTGTTTGCTGTGTAGACTGGTTAATATTAAAATGGCCTTGTCATGCTGTTGGATTATTCTATAAAATTGGTGGTTCATAATTAATAAAACACTGCAGTAAGGGTTGCCGTGGACTGCCTTTAGGAGGAGCACGGAAAAATCAGATTATCGGTTACCTTGGTCGTAGAGGCGAGTAGGGTAACTCCTGAGGTAATGTTACCATTCACTTCATGTTAAACCACCGCGTGAAGATGAGTTTAGCCAACGCCAAGGATCGGCTGTATTTGAAAAATTATGAAATTCTCACAGCCTTGGCGGACTCGATTAGACATTCTGATCAAGTGTCCACGAGTATGAGATTTGGCTTAAGCCTGATTTTTATAAATAAAACATAAGCCTTGGATTTTGTTAAATAAGATTGATTTGTACAATTGTATTAAATTGATGCTATAAACTACATGATAGCATTGTGCTTTATTTATATTGTCTCCATCTACTCGACTTTAGATGTCGTGGATGGTGGTTATCCAACTCACTGAGTTGTAAAACACACCACCCTCTCCTTCCCCTTTCAGGCTCGAGATTACGAGTAAGCACTGGGAATGCAAATAGAGACTCGATTGAAGCCATGTCACTAGTATACAAAGGTACAAAGTCATGCTTAGTTGGGCCCACATGTCATTGAAATTCTTGTACACACTCGGTTTAATTGCATAACAATATGTAATGACTTTTTTGCTTTTATGCGTACGAATTTGGTCATTGGTGTTTATAAAAATATTTTTTTATAATAAATTGTAATATTTTAATGATTTTAAAATTTTTATTGGAAATTATTAACCACGGGGTAGATGGAAAACTGGTACAAGATGCCTTGCGAGGTTTCGGTTTGCACTCGGGGAATAAGTGTCTATCGGGATGTCGCGACGGTTGTCACGGGCCCGATAAGTGGTTTCGGGGCTTGACACTAGGACTGTGCTTTGTGAGAACAATCTCCCAAAGTACTTTTAGGCTGAAGCTGTAACATTGCAGTTTATATTCTTAATAGGGTTTCAATTAGAGCAATTATCTCAAAGACTCCTTATGAGCTATACAAAGGAAGAAAACCAAACATCTCTCACCTTAGGAGCTTTGACTGCAAATGCTTTGTTTTAAATAATGGAAAACAACCATTAGGAAAGTTTGATGCTAAGAGTGATGAAGTAATATTTCTAGGTTATGCCATGAACTTCAAGGCTTATAGAGTTTTCAACAAAAGGACATTAAGTGTTGAAGAATCTGTCCATATAGTTTTTGATGAATCAATTTATTTAGAAAAGGAAGTTCATGATGATGATGAAGATCTAAAAAACTTAGAAAAACATATGGATGAAATGAGTCTAAATGACAACAAGAACAATGAAAAAGGCTTATCTACAGAAGAAACCATAGCTCCACCTCTAGAAAACCTACAAAAACTAGAAATCTAGCACAGTAATTTGCTTAGGAGTTGGAGATATGCAAAAGATCACCCACAAGAACAAATCATAGGTGACATATCTCCAAGAGTTAAGACTAGGTAAGGAACTAGAGAAACATGTGAATTTTTAGCCTTCATATCTCAAATCAAACCTAAAAGTTTTGAAGAAGTTGAAAAAGAGGAAAGTTGGATTTCAGCCATACAAGAGGAGCTAGATCATTTCAAGAGAAATAATGTATGGTCACTAATGCCTAGGCCCTCAAATCATTCTATAGTTGGAACTAAATGGGTATTTAGAAATAAGTTTGATGAACAAGGAAATATGATTAGAAATAAGGCTAGATTGGTAGCAAAGGGATACAATCTATAGGAAGGCATAGACTATGATGAGACCTTTGCTCCCATTGCTAGAATTGAAGCCATAAGGTTATTCGTAGCCTTTGCTTGTCATATGAACTTTAAGTTGTATCAAATGGATGTAAAGAGTGCTTTTTTAAATGGACTTATTCAAGAGGAAGTATATGTTGAGCAACCAATTGGTTTTGAAAATTTTGAAAAATCAGATTATGTTTTTAGACTTCACAAAGCCTTGTATGGATTGAAGCAAGCTCCTAGAGCTTGGTATGAAGGCTCTCTAAATTTCTGGTAGAAAAAGACTATGTTAGAGGCAGCATAAATACTACATTGTTCATCAAGAGATGCTTAAATGATTTAATCATAGTTCAAATATATATGGATGACATTATATTTGGTGCAACTAATGAATCTCTTTGCAAGAACTTTGCTGAAGAAATACAAGAGAATTCGAGATGAGCATGATGGAAGAGTTGAAGTATTTTCTTGGCTTTCAAATCAAGCAATGCAAGGAAGGAATTTTTATCAGCCAAGATAGATACACTTAGGACATGCTTAAGAAGTTTGACATGCTGAAACTAAAGCCTATCAGCACACCAATGAGTCCATCCACCAGACTTGATGCTGATGAAAAAGGTAAAAATGTAGATCAAAAGCTCTATAGAGGTATGATTGGATCCCTTCTTTACTTAACAGCAAGTAGACCAGATATACAATTTAGTGTGTGTTTGTGTGTTAGATTTCAGTTACAATCTAAAGAAACACACCTAACAGCTGTTAAGAGAATATTTAGATACCTCTTAGAAACTCAAACTTTAGGAATTTGGTACTCCAAAGAATCATCATTTAGTCTTGTAGGCTATTCGGATGCAAACTTTGCAGGAAGCAAAATTGATAGGAAGAGTACTAGTGGAACATGCTAATTCCTAGGAAGTAAGCTAGTATCCTGGTCAAGCAAGAAACAAAACTCTGTAGCTCTATCCACAGCAGAAGCAAAGTATGTGTCCTTAGGTAGTTGTTGTGCACAAGTTTTATGAATCAAACAATAATTGAAAGATTATGGATTGTCAATGAATAACACTCCAATATATTGTGACAATACCATTGCAATTAATATATCAAAAAATCTTGTGCAGCACTCTAGAACTAAGCACATTAAAGTTAGACATCACTTCATTAGAGATCATGTAGCTAAATGCGAGATTAAGATTGATTTTGTAAGTACATTGCATCAGCTTGCTGACATATTTACCAAACCCCTTAATGAAGATAGATTTTGTGAGATTAGAAGAAATCTATGAATGATTTGTTTGCAAGAATTATAAGGTGAAGTCTGGAGCAAGTAGAGAAAAACAGAAGGCACTTAGTCGACTAGAGTGAAAAACTTAGCCAACTAAGAGCATTCTGTTTCATTACAACTAAGACACAGCCATTTGAATGAAGAAAAGAATAAAATATAGAAAGAAATGTGTTTACCGGGTGAAAAGAAAAGAAGAAAAACCTAGTTAAGTGAATAACAAAAATTGGGAGGGAAGTTTGGAATTTTAGGAAATAAATTAAGGCAACACTTAAGGGGAGGCAAACGGTTCTTGAAATTAGAAACTGCTAAAAACTCCCACTTTCCCTTTCTTGAAAACCGACTCTTCAAAACCTAAGAAAGCTTCTCTGCATTCCCTCATCTAAAACCAACCAAAATTCTTTTTTCATCACCATTTGAAACCCTATGTGTCAAGATCTCTTTGAGAACTCAAAATGGCAAAGTCGACTCTGCTCAAGGAACTTTTGGAAAAGAAGAAAAGCAAAAAACCACTAGAGGAAAAATATGAAGCCACATTGCAGAAGAATAAGAAATTGAAAAGGGGTCTACCTCATCAAGTTCAAATTTCGAGAAATCACTGAAAGAAAAGAAGAAGAAATCGGAGAAAAAAAAGAAGAAAAACAAAGACTTATCACCGAAGCAAGGTACCACTTCTTCTTCTAAGTTCAGAAATCAATTTCATGAAGAAAGATTTAAGAAAATTAAAAATGCCTATCACCTACAGGAAATATTTTGATTGGGATAGTTTTATTGAGACCCCAGAAATTCAAACTAGTTTGACAGATTATTTTAATGAAATGAGAATAAAGGAATATAGTTCTTTTAAAGAAAGATCCTATAGTGCTATCTGGTGAAGGAATTTTATGAAAGTATAGCCTTGAGTGAGGAGGAACTTGATGACTCTGAGGATTTCTTTGACAATAGCCTGAATGTATTTTTAAATGAAAAAGAATTCATGGTTACTATTGCCAACCTAAGTAATTTGTTCGAAATAGAGGGTGAAGAGAGAGAATTTGAAATGCTTGAGAAGTATGACCCATCATCTATATGGGAAATCATTACCGAAAAGAAGGAAAAATATTCTTCAAAGAGTAATGCAGGTTTGATAATAAGTCCACAATTTAGGATCCTACACTACTTTGTTACAACAAACATGCATGGAAGGAGTGGTAGCCTGAGCTACATTAGTCTTCAAGACCTCTGGCTGATGGAATATGCATTTACTGGAATTTTTTTAAATCTTGAAAGGTTTATGATTGAGAAAATGAGAACAGCCTGCAAGGTTGAGAAAATTCATTTGCCATATGGGAATATCATCACTTCCTTGGTAAAAAAGAAAAGAGTGTGGGTAATGAGATATGATTTAGACATGGTCAAAAGCAAAGACCAGCCTATCTATATCGGGAGCTTAATAAAAATGGGGTACAAGCTATATAGAGAAACCTTCACTAAGACATCCAAGATTACATCCATACCAGCTCAACCAGAAGCAGCCCTTGTTCAACCAAAAGCAAGTTCCTCACAATTCTCCAGTGAGGTCATCTTCAATCTGTTTATGAGAATGGACAATAAACTAACTAATCAAAAAGCAAGACTCTTGAAGATTGAATAGAGATTAAGTGAAATGGAAAAGAAAATGAAAGAAAAGCTAGCCATGTCTTCTAAACCTGCAGCAGATACCTCTACCACACTAAGCCTAGCACCAGAAGGACAAGGTGCTGAAGGCACTGCATTTCAGGCAGAAGTGTCATGACTCGAAACTCCCTTCGAACCCGTCACAGCCGCCGCGAAGTCTTGATAGACATTCCTACCCCGAATGTCGACCGAAACCTAGCAAGGCTTTCATACCAGTTTTCTCATTTCCTTTGTGAGTGATAGTTACTAAATTTACATTTTAAAGTAGTATTGACCATTTTCGATTCAAAAACAGTCAAAAAGAAAATTCTACTACACAGGGGTATTTTCATCATTTTCATCAAAAATTTCGAAATCGGCTAAAAATGTAGTATGTGGGTGAAAAACACATATTTCATAATCAAACATAAGTTTAGATGTCTAAAACCTTTATTTAAAGTGAAATGGTAACTATTTGAATATAATAAAAATATTGAATAAAATATTATGTTTTCTTGTACAATAATTTTTGTAATAAGCTACGTAAATAATTTTTGTAACGTGAAAGTAAAATAAATTCTTACATACTGTAACAGAGACAACCAGAGTATGTAACTCGATATACAATGACAAGTGGGCCCCCGAATGACAAAATTGATCTAAGGCTGTGAGTCGGTAAACGTTTGATTTCTAAGGTTGCAACTCCAAAGTTTGTTTCTCGGTGGAACCACCTATTTACTGCCTATTCTGAGCCTGAAATGGGTGGAAAGGAGGGTAGTGAGATTATATAATCCTAGTGAGTAAACAGACATAATCAAAAATATCTAAAGTCGAGTAAATGGAGATGTTCAAAATATTCCTTCCCAACATGTTTTTCATAACATTTAAATTCATCCCCACATATTTTCCATAACATGAAAATTCATCCAAATGATCAACATGGCTTATGAATCTCTTAAAAGCTTGGCTCCCACCAAAATCATTCTGGGCGACACCTTGATCAAAGGCATCTACCTGAGTCCGCCAAGGCTGTCAATTATCATATATGCATAAAATATGTTTTTATTTTGATCACACAGCCATTCCTTGGCGTTGGCTGAGTCTCACTTCCACGTGGTGGTTAGGCATGAAGTGAACTCAAACCTCACCCCAGGAGATACCTACGCAACTCTCCAATCGAGGTAAGAATCAGCCAGGTTTATCGTGTCCCTTCTAAAGGCTAGTCCACGAAAACCCGCCACTGCAGTGTATAATAAACCCCACCATATTAATAAAATCTCAACTGCATGACATGGCTAACATTGATAGGTCTGGGTCCCCATCACTTGACTTACTGGACTTATTGGTAACGCCATAGGTCCCACAAAACCTTCTCACCAAGTTTCGAACCCCAGATCTTTTCAAACTTTCCCCGAAGGGAACACTTTTAACCATTTCAAATCCAGCCACTCAAGGCAAAACAAACAATGCACATATTTTCACACAATGACCAATCTAGCCGTTCATGCTCACATTATCATAAGCCGTTCATTTCAAATCATAATTTACAACACAACAAGTAGACAATCTCCAATTACTCTATTTTCCAAAATCATCATTTAATATCTGAAAAATTCATAAAATTCATTTCATTAAATCACGTTTTGTTTATAAAGCATAAAGATTTTTCCATTTAAACTCATTTTCCATAAAATCGTAAAA
Source organism: Theobroma grandiflorum (assembly GCA_036013995.1). NCBI lineage: Eukaryota > Viridiplantae > Streptophyta > Magnoliopsida > Malvales > Malvaceae > Theobroma > Theobroma grandiflorum. Next base: position 18,341,316 of record CP142126.1, read on the forward strand.
TCAGATAAAAACATACTTTAGATAATTAAGATGATAGTAAGGTTACTCACAGTACTAGGAGTTCGAAACACTCCTATTCTCGATCCTTTGGTACAATGTCTTTACTTTTACCAGAATGCTCACCACCTATGCATATTACACAATACACAATTTACCACATTAATGCTAGACCGTTATAAAACCAATTCAGGCTCGATATATATGCATGAGATAGGATGTGAAAGGTTTGAGACAATCGTTTAATTACGTTGTCCGACCCAACTTGCCTATACACGGCTTAAATTGCTAAAACCTTCAATCCAACTCCAATTCGATCCGTTTCACTTTTAATACTCCAATTATATCCATAATACCTCAATGATTGTGAATGTGATTTAATTTATCAGTCCTGAACCATAAAACACATATGTCTATACATTAGGTAAAAATTCAGATTTTCATGCCAAATTTTCCTATTTAATTTTTAACATCACCAACCATCAAATTCCATCAAAATACCATAAAATATCACAATTTCCAGCCTGAATATTCTCCTTATGAAATTCGGCTATCAAGGATTTAATGAAGAACAAATTATTTTCTTGCTTGATTTTTAAACTACACGTTACTAACTAACTAAAAACACTAGATTACACTAAAATCTAACCAAATCAACCATCATTCTCTCTCTTTACATGTTCGGCCAGCATGGGTTCATCATGCAAACTTGAGTTCTAAGCATGGAAAATGAGAAAGAAATCATGGGGAAAGTAGATCACAAGTAAAAATCAAGAAATTTTACCTTTACTTGCTAAATCCCTTGAAATCCCACACTTTTTCTTCAATTTTTCCTCCTAGGGTTTCTTTTCTTTCTTTCCCTCTTTTGTTCTTGCTTGGCCAACCATGATGAAGAGAATGGGATGGTGTGGGCTGATTTTTATAGCAAAATAATAAAATAATCTAAACTTGCCACGTGTCATGATTTCATTGATCCATAATTTAAATACTTATCTTTTAAACTTTAATTCACCACCACATAAAAAGCCATAATTGTCCATACAAATAATGAGTAAAATTCATAAATTTGACAAGTGTTGGATGGTGAAAATTACATTTTTACCCTTGAGGTGGCAAAATGATAATTTTGCCTCTATGCTCTGAAAAATACCGAAATTTAAAAATTTCACCTCTAAAACTCAAATCATACTTCAAATGATCAATCTTAGTCAAATGTGGTCAAAATCTTTTCTAAAAATTTCCATTTTGTCCTCGAATGGCAAAATTATCATTTTACCTTTGGATCATGAAAATTTCAAATTAACTCCAAATCGGTCCTTGAACTCCGTATCACCATTTTAAGTCATTCTTCAAATTTGAAATTTTCAATTTCATCTTAAAATTTCCATTTGAACTAGTTCGAGGCTTAAATCAACTTTATTGTACCTCTAGGTACAATACCGACTTTTGTCAATTTTTCGAGGCTTTCCAAGTATGCAGGCATTCTATCACTCATATGTATGACATGGCAAATACTTTGTAAGGTCGGGTTTGACAAGAAGGCTCAGACTTTCATGATGCAAATCCTGTGCACCAAGCTAAGGGCTCAATATACCAAACTGCAAGTCTTGGTCAACAATCAAAAGACCTTGAACCAAGGATTGACTAGCCTCTCAAATCCCCCTCAATAGAACAACAGATCAAGGAGCTTTTTGACCAAGGAACAGAAGTACTTGGTTCTCTAGTTGCAAGTCCACCTCCTGAAATTCCTTTACAGCAAGAGCCTTAACAGTAAGTATCCTCTCCCCATTCTAATGAAGGTTATGTTATGGGACTCTTCTATGAAATGGTAAAGGAAGAACAAGTTGAAAAAGAAGTAGTTGCAGCTCAAGTTGAAAAAAAAGCAGCTGCAGCTCAAGTTGAAAAAGAAGCAGCTGTAGCTCAAGCTTCTAAGACGGTGCCCTCTGAACCATCAGCTCAAGCAAAAGAAAAAGGAAAAGTAACAAAAAAAGCTCCTGAAACTAAGTCCAAGCCACCTGCCATGAGTAAAAAGATAGTGGTTATAAAGACAGCATCACTCAAGAGAAGGAAGTCTTCCAGATTGACAGAAAAGGCCAAATCTCCACCTGCATCCTCTCATCAGGCACCATTAAAAGTTTCAAACAAATCCTCTCCTGAATCATCTCTAAAGAAATCCCTCATGCGTGAACCTTCTCCCTTTCCTCTCAATCCATTCTATGGCTCTAAATCCTCACCCTCTGCCTTAGAAGAATGAAGCCTCACCCCCCTCTCTGATGATGACAAAAATAGGGAGTAGTAAAATTCAAGAAAACAAAAAATCTTGAAGGTAGAGGTACCAGACTTTTAAGAAAAAAACTAAGAAAAACAAAAAATCATTAGGGTAGAGGTACTAGGTTCTAGGGAAGATAGGAAGCAACAACTGGCTTAGCGGTATTTTCGGAGCAAAATTTGTTGAATGTGTGGCTGTATGTCATTTGTGCCATGATGGCACTTGAACACTAAATTTTAAATTTTTGTTGGTTTTATGGTTGTATGGAATATGCATGTTGACATTTATTTATGGTATTTGATCTCTGAAAATATTGTTATACTCTGCTGTTCATGGCATTCTGAAATGTTGCTGTCAACTTTTTCTTGTTGATAAAATCTGATACTACACTAATGTGCTGATTTTGAGTTATTGTGACGATAAATAGTTTCTGTCATGATATTGCAAGTTGAATGTGTTTTTGAATAACATGTGGATGATGATTTATAAAGTATTTGCTGGCAAAATTGATGGCGTTGATGAAATCTGGAACCAACATGCTGTTGACAGAAATTTGGAGAAATGGAAAACTGATAATATTTTGTCAACTTATCATTTGTTCTTAAACCTGCATATATGAACGTTTTCTGTCAAAGGCTAGAATATACAATGTCACTGCCTATATAACATAGATAAAAACTTGCTAGAATGAATGAAAAATATGCTCATACTAAAGAGGAGCATGCACTTAGGGGGAGAATTCCCTCACTGTCTGCAGAACTAAAAATGAACAAATAGATATTGTGCTTTCAACCAAGGAATGTTTTGTCATCATCAAAAAGGGGGAGATTGTTGGCTCCATTAGTTTTTGATGATTATAAAACACTCATTTCCTTGTGTGTCTAACATTACTATCCAAGTGTGCAGGACAAAAGTTTATAAAAAAACTATAAGTCAATCTTCAAATGTGCACATAAGAGGTTGATATGGATAAGGAATAAGATTGATCAACATAAAGGAAGATCCCTGGTTGAATAATGAAGAATATTGGTTGGCCAAAATTCAAATTGGAGAAATGACGGGCTGAAGTATATTGAGAAATAGAATCAACTTAGTCGACCAAGAGATTGAGTTAGTCGACTAAGCGCTCTCTACTAGAATCTGCGAGCAAGATAGAACCAACTTAGTCGACTAAGAAAAAATGTTAGTCGACTAAGAGCTATCTATCTGCAATTTACACCAAAGCACTACAAGACAGATTAACGGCTAGAACCTACCTCAAACTATTTCTAACAGTCACAAATTGCCCAACAGCCATCAGACATGTGTTTCCAAATATAAAAGAGCCTTCCAAGGTTAGACAAGAAACTTTTTGAGAGATTTCAACATATTCAAGCCAAGAAAGAGCAGAAAACTTAGAAATTCTTCTTGTACTTCACTACACTCAAACGCCAATCTTTTGTAATTGTATTCAGCACTTAACCTTGTACCCTTTAGATTAACCATGTGATCAATAGGTACTCTCTCTACTTTTTTTCTTGTATTCTTAGAGTGAGGGATTCACTCTAAGTGATTGATTCAAGCTAGGTTGCTTGAAAGAGTAAAGGTTCTAACTTAGCCTTGAAAAGTTAGGTGTTGGGTTTTGGTTGAGCCCTTGAAAAACCATTGTAAAGGTTGTGGTTGAGCCTGGTAAAAACCATTGTAAAAACTTGGTGAGAGCTTGGTAATTCCATCATGTGATAGTGAATTTTGGTGAAAATCCTTGGTTAGATAATCAAGGTAGTGGATGTAGGTTTTGACTGAACCACTTTAAATCCTTGTGTATTGTCTTTTTTGTTTTACTTTCTTTGCTTTTAAAATTAGTTCCTAATCTTGTTAAAGAGCTGAATTGGGCTATTCACCCCCCCCCCCCCCTCTAGCACATTTTATAGGGACCAACAACCATAACATTTTTTACTAGGTCTTACATGCCACACTTAAATTACCAAATGTTGCTACACGCATTACCAACAAATAAAGTTGTTACACGCCATACGTAACAACTGATAGATGGCCTACATGTTCATGTGTTTGATTGAAAGCATCTTACCAAGAAGGACTTGTATTCATCCAACAACTTTAAATTCAAATGTAGAGTTTTGAGATGTTAAATTAATAGTCTTGATTCTTATTACTATGATTAAATGTATGGAGACTAAATGTCTTTTCATTTGTCTTCCTTGAAAATTGTTTCATTTTGAAGTTGCTCAATTTTGAATGTTCATTTATTTATATGTTTTCCATCTAGCTAAACCTTTTCAACTATTATAAATAGTTGTGTAATTCAACATGTAAGTGAAGTCATTTGTAAGTCACTTTTGAAGTACAACAAAATTCTATTAATTCATTCCACTTCACTCATATTTTAGTGAATTTCAATTCTTTCATATTATTTCTCACCTAAACTTTCAACCATAAACCCTAAACACTCAACCCTCAACCCTAAACCAGTGCAATGATGCAAACATGGCCACATGTCTAAATGATTAACCTTCTTGTCTCCTATTCCCACTTTACAAATTTTGTTAAGCTGTAACTAACAATAAGAGACAGAGATTAATCCTTGGACATTGTGTCCATTTTGGCTTGTTTCTCCTGGTTACTTTATACTAATGCTCCATTACACTGGTTCATTGATTCTATGAAGAATGATGTTGTGCAGGAAACTAGAACACAAGTAACCCTTGAGCATTTCTGGTTTCACATCTTCCTTCATTAGAGCCACCACAGTAGTATGGATTATGGTTTCATATCTTCCTCCTTTAGTCACCATGATTGGTTCCTCTTCTGGTTTTTCATCAATGTTCTTGTACTTTGTGAAATCCATCTGCAATAGATATAGTAATGCACATGTAAGCTACACAAAATGAACAGTTAACCTAGAAAAGCTCCATGGCATTTACAAAAATATTTATTTTGTTACACGTCATACTTATAAATTCTTGATTGCCACACATCATGTATAATGACTAATTTGTTACAAGCCATACATCAAATACTAATGTTTTTACAAGTTATGCCTGAAATTCATAACTTGATGCACACCATACATATAATCCTTAGATGATACGCGTAATGCCTAAACTTCATTGGTTGCTGCACACCATATTCATGCACTTAGGGAAATCCTTGGAATTGTTACATGCCATGCCCATTTTCTCTCTATATGATACAACATTTGACCCAAATGGCCATGGTATGTAATATCTTTGGGGATTTCAACAACTTCAAATAACACCAAATGACATTAAACAACAAAACTATAAACCACACTTTCAAGCAATATGGCATTCAAATCGTTAAACCCACTCAAAAACACAACAAAAAATTTGACATTCACTAACTTACTGTTTGTTGCAAACTTCTTTACTGTGATTGATTACTTTGCTATGAAGTTGTTCGAACACTTTCCTATCTTTGAGAATGAATCAAACGATCGTTAAATAAACCTGTCATATAAGATACCTAGCGTTTCTGTTTATGTCGATGACCAAAACATATAAAAAATCATCTCTTGCAACATAAGGATGTTTTTAACAAAATGTCATGTAGCAAATTTTGGGTAGATTTATTTTCACTTAACTGTGCATGAATGAAAAGGTTTCATTAAGAGCATTTTGGTCTCAAAATCTTGTCTCTTGACTAAAAATAGTTGAACTTATAAGAAGGGTTATTTTCAAAAACACCTTATATTTGAGTACTAAAAAAAATTGTGTCCCTTTACAAAACTATTTTATTCTACCAACTTCTAGCAACTTCATAATAATACACGTGCTTCATTCTTCACACATTTTTAATATTGTACAAAGAAATCCAATCCCTATTGACACGTCCTACTACTTATCCAAATATTGCACTAAGAATGTTTTATTCATTAATTATTCAATTTTTTATTGTACCAACTTCTAGCACCTTCATAATAGTACATGTGCTTCATTCTTCACACATTTTTAATATTGTGCAAAGAAATCCAATCCTTATTGACACGTCCTACTGCTTATCTAAGTGTTGAACTAAGAAAGTTTTATTCATTAATTATTCAATTTTTTATTCTACCAGCTTCAACACCTTCATAATAATACATGTGCTTCATTCTTCACACAACTTTAATGTTATGCAAAGAAATCCAATCCCTATTGATACGTCTTACAATTTATCCAACTATTGAATTGAGAAAGTTTTATTCATTAATTATTCAATTTTTTTTAGATATATGAAAAAGTTTAATCAGCATACAAATCATGGTATATGTGATTCACTTTATTCTATAGAGCCACTATCTTCATCTACGAGATCCCATACATTCTCAGAGTTTGTCATTCGCATTGGACAACTATTTTGTTTGTGCTTGAGTTGTCTATAAGTTGAACATGTTTTTTGTCATTGTTGTTGTTGAGGTGTCAGCTAACTAAAAGATGATGCTGGATTTGTCAATGAAATTGTAAACGGCTTCAAGCAATTTTGTCTATTATGGTATTTGCTCTTGTATTGTGAACATCTCCATCGTCGACTGCCTTCTAAGGCCAATGAAATCTTTTTTCTCCTAGGTCTTTCCATTTGACCTCACCAAGGTGGTGACAAAACGACAATTTGTTTCATATCAGGGGGGATTTCCTAGCCACTAGGATAGCCAACTGAGTGAATGGGAATATCAAAACCCTCTACCCAAGACCGAGTCTTGTAATAGTTCGAGCAAGATTCAATACTTGCGTTGGCACTTACTGCAAAGACAATGAACTCATGGTTGAGGAAACCATGCAAAAGTTCAATTCATTACAAAGCAAAGAAGAAACATGGATAATCGTATCTTATTGCCGCCATGGCATGGTTACAACGGATTCAATCGATCTCCCCACACGAGCACATCTTGGTGGACAAGTTTACTACTCTATCCTTACTCCAGCCTATAACTTGGAACTCCATTTGATCGATCGCTTGTATAGAAAAGTGACATCCTACATTGAACCGTGTGTTCATTCAACAACTAAAATTAATCAACCAACCAAGACTTTAGCTTATGTAGCGTAAAAGAGCTACAAGCACAAAAAGAAAAATTTTTAAACCAGTTAAATTGACACTAACAACTCAATAAAGTTATGTTTCTTTTAAATCTCACTTACCATTCACCAACCAAGTCAAAAATGCATTCTATAGCTTAAATGTGGAAAAAAAAAGACAACCTGAGGCTTTCCTAGAAGCTTTGTAATTTTTTTTAATGCTTGGGTTTGTCAAATTTTGAGGCAAGGACTTGTTTTTCTTCTTGGCTAAGCCACTAGACATAGCATTGAAAAGGAAATGGAGCCTTTCCTTTTTTCTTCCTTTAAAATGAAGAATGCAAATCATGGAGGTACCTTTCCCTCGTTTTGTGCATGAAGAATAACAAAGTGTGGGCAACCTTGTTTTGTCCGCACATGTTGGGCCAATTTTCTCATCAACTTTTTCTTTTTACTTTTTTTTTGTTATTAACCTCATTCTTTATTCTTGGTCTCAATTTCGTCCCCGCTTGCAGTCTTTTCTTCTTATTCTTCACAATTAAATCCTCCATGCTTTTGTACTTTTACTGTTTATTTTAATTATTTCCTTGTCCTTACAATTACATCCCTCTCTCAAACAATCACATTTTTCTTTCATGCAATTGCATCCTATGTCTTACAATTACATTATATTTCTTCCATTTTATCTCCATTCTTTTATTTTTTACTTTTCCATTTTTGTAATTTGATCCTCATTCATACTTTTCTTTTCAATTTAGTACGTTAAAGGTGAAATTTGAATTAATTGACTCCAAGAATAATATCACCATCATTATTCTTTTATTTCCTCATTTCACTTAATTTATTCTTTTAAACCTGCTGCAATAGTGAGAATTCAGGTTGTTACATCCGGTTGCTTTTTGATGATTCTTTTGTCTGTTGTTTCTTTCAGCTCATCTTGATGAATTTAAGGCATGTTCAAAAGTGGTTTTGCCTTGGTGCAGATGATCCCAAGTTTAGGTCATTGATGGTGCTATGTTGTGAATTTGCAAGCAATGTTATTGAGCTTTTGGTCATTTTTTGAAGTCTTATGAGTTGTGGTCTTTAATTGTACAGATTTTTGGGTGGGTGATTTTTTGTTACTGTTTCTTTTTGATCTTGTGGTTGTCTTTTTCATTGGGTGGTTAAATGGGTGGACATCTAGGTCACTTATTTAGTAAATGCTTGCTCGTTATTTTTTATTGATTGCTTGTTGTGTGATGACTTTTCTTTGTTTGAGTAAACACTTGTTGCAAAATCTTATCTTTTGGCTAAAAATAGTCAAAATTATAAGAAGGCTTATTTCCAAAACTCCTTATATTTGAGGACTAAAAAAAATTTTGTCCTTTTACAAAACTATTTTATTCTACCAACTTCTAGCACCTTCATAATAATATTCATGCTTCATTCTTCACATATTTTTAATATTGTGGGAAGAAATCCAATCCTTATTGACATTTCCTACTCCTTATCCAAGTATTGAACTAAGAAAGTTCTATCTATTAATTATTCAATGTTTTACTCTACCAACTTCTAGCACCTTCATAATAGTACACGTGCTTTATTCTTTCCACATTTGTACTATTGTACGAAGAAATCCAATCCCTATTGACGTGTAATACCCGACCCTAATTTATCTGTGACAGGTCATTCGCATGCTTTGGACAGCATGTTTGTATATTGAATTACCCCGAGAAACAAGTTAAATGACAATATTGCCCCTAATGGTATGGTTAAGTTAAATAAGTCTTGGATCAGTTTAAATAGAGAATGGAGAATGAATTTGAGAAAACTAAAACCCATAGATTGACTTAAAACAGTGATTCGGAGTTTGAGGTTTAGTTTGGAGTTAATCGAGAAAATTGACCAATTAGGGACAAAACGGTCATTTTTTAATTTCAAGACAAAATGGAGATTTTTAATAAAGATTTTGATTTTTATGATCAAGAATAATTATATGAAATAAAATATGATTATTGGAGTATGAAATGAAGTTTAGCAATGAAAAAGTGTTATTCTCGATATTTTTGAGACACAATGGCAAAATAGTAATTTTACCACTAAAGGTCAAAACGAGAATTTTTAAAGAGGATTTTAACCCCATTTGATTTAGATTGATTATTTAGATTAGTTAAAATATAATTTGAGGTTGAAAAGCGGAAAAGAAATGCAATTCCGATACATTTTGGAGAATAGGGCAAAATGGTAATTTTACCACCAGAGGATCAAATTTAATTTTTTGAGAGAATTTAGATCAAATTTGATAAATTGGAGTGTGGTATGAGTTTGAGGAGTGAAAAATATACCTTATGGCAATTTTTCAATTTTTGGGGCAAAAATGTAATTTTGTATTTTTTTAGGGTAAAAGCGTAATTTTACAAAATTACACTATGAAAGTCTTTGGGATTTGTCTAGAAGCTTCATGAAATCAAAGGATAAATGCTGAAAATTTTTTTGGCTGAAAAGAAATTCAAAAAGAAAATAAATAACAATAAAATAATAAAAAAGTAAATAAACATGTGAATAAAATTGAATATTTAATTATTTAAGTAATATAAAGCCATAAAATTCAGCCAAAGAACCCCAAATTGGCCGGCCATCAAAGGAAAGAAGGAAAGGAGAAGAACTAAGAACCCTAAGCTGATTTTTCAAAGGGGAAGTGCAAAGATTCAAGTAATCAAACTTGAAAAAGGTAAAAGTTTTTAATTTTCTTAGTGATCTAGCTTACCCATTTTTTTCTTTCCATTTTCCATGCATGAAATTCATGCTTGCCCAATGAACACTATGTTGACCAAATCTCCATGGGCAGATTTAAGCAATATTTTGGTTGAATTTTAGCTTGAATTAAGGTGTTTAGGAAGTTTAGTTAAACATAGAAATGAAAAATGGCAAAAATAAGCAAGAAATAGGATTTTTCCCCATTAAACCCATTAATGCCGAATTTTAGAGGGAGAAATTGGTTGCTGAAAATGATGTTTATTTGAGGAATTATGATGAATAATGATGAATTATGACTAGAGGAAAATTATGAGAATTTATGAAGAAAAATCAAAATTTTTACCCACTAGGGGTATTTTTGTAATTTGTGATCGGGACTGATAATTTGTATCACACTGAGGGACATTAAGTCAAATTGGATATAATTGAGATATAGAAAGTGAAAAAAATCGATTCGGAATTAAAATGAGGATTTTAGCAATTTAGACGCGTGTAGGAGAGTCGGTCGGACACCGTGAATAAACGATTGTCCGGACCATCTTTAGCCCATTTCATGCATCACATAGAGCTTGAAATTGATTATGAGAAATTGACACAATTTATTGAAATTCGTGTCATGCGTATTGCCTAGGTGGTGGGTCCCTCGGACACCGGAGAAAAACAGTGTAGTGGAATTAAAAACGGGAGTATCAGGCACTCTTGTGACGAGGTGAGTGGATAATTTACCGTTTTCAATATCTGAAGTAGTTTTATCTAGTTATATGCTATTAAAATAAATTGAATTTTACAAATGATTTTTAAATCGAAAAAAAATCGATTTAATAACACTGAGTATGTGGAGACGGATTTAAATTTGTGTTCATATATTAAAATTGAAATTATGGCTTATGATTTTGGTGAGCATGCTTGGCTGATTTATTGTGTTAAAAATTGGCATGAATTGTTGTTTGCTGTATAGGCTAGCTAGTATTAAATTGGCCTTGTTATACTACTGTAAATTCTATAAAGTTGGTGGATCATGATTAATAAAACACTGTAGTGAGGGTTGCCGTAGATTGCCTTTAGGAGGAGCACAGAAAAACTCGAGTAATTGTTACCTCGGTCGTAGAGGCAAGTAAGGTAACTCCCGAGGTAATGTTACAATTTACTTCACGTTAAACCACCACGTGAAAATAAGTTTAGCCAACGTCAAGGATCGGCTGTATTTGAAAAATTATGAAATTCTCACAGTCTTGGCGGACTCGATTTGGACACTCTGATCAAGTGTCCACGAGTATGAGATTTAGCTTAAACCTGATTTTGTATAAATTAAACATAAGCCTTGGATTTTGATAAATAAGATTGATTTGTACAATTGTATTAAATTGATGCTATGAACTACGTGATAGCATTGTGTTTTATTTATATTGTCTCCATCTACTCGACTTTAGATGTCGTGGATGGTAGTTATCTAACTCATTGGGTTGTAAAACTCACCCCCTCAATTTCCCCATTTCACGCTCACAGACAGTTGTAAATAGAGGATTTTGTTGAGGAGAAAGTTTAGAGTGATAACCTTCAGTGCACAGGTTCATTTCTTAGACTGTATTTCTCTATTACGGGCCCACTTAGCATTGTAAATTAAATATTATACTTCAGTTAATTGTGTTACTGTATGTAATAATATATTTTATTTTTATGCTGTAAATATTATTTTCGGATATCTATATAAAAATTATTTTATAAGAAAATATTTTATTTTATGAAATATTATTATTTTATTCCATTAAATGTAATTTTATGAAATCTTTAAGCGTAAGTAACATTTTTTCCAAAATTTGAAATTTTCGACGAAAAATGATTGAAACGCCCATGTGTAGTAAATTTCGTATTTTTCTCCGTTTTGGTCCGAAATTGAACGAAATGCTTAGAAACATGAGGTTTGTACATCGAAATTCACAAGAGAGTTGGAAAGACTGGTACGAGAGTTTTGCAAGGTCTCGATATGGTACTCAGGGGATGAATGCATATCGGGACATCGCTGCGGTTGTCACGGACTCGAGGATGGTTCCGGGTCATGACATGACACATCTTACTGCTTATCCAATTATTGAATTGAGAAAGTTTTATTCATTAACTATTCAAATTTTTTTACATACATGAAAAAGTTTAAAAGAAAATAACAACTATTAAGTCACGTCTAGATTAATTAATTATTATTTTATTTTGAAATTAGATAAAAGGGAATTTGATCCCTACAGAGAGATCATGCACCAATTAATAAACCAAATACCCAAATGTAATTAATTATTTAATTCACTACAGCTTCTTATTTCCTAATACACTTTAATTATTATGCAAGCATGAATAGATCTCGCCTTGGAGACAATTATGAACTTAAAGTCGAATCTGTTTGAGGCATGACTTTCCCTCGATGATATGGTGCTGGTTGGCTTCTAAGTAGTCTTTGTAGGACATGCCACGATATGCAGGGAGATGATCATCATCTACAAATTCAGGTGCGGGGTTTATGAATGCCTCTAGTGATGGTCCCATAAATAGAGGAAAAGTCACCCTTCTTATTTCATTGTTCACAATCACGCGATGTATGGTGCTCTTATATTTACCATTTGTTAAAACCTGTCACGAGATTAAGGAAAACCATGATTTAATTTAACGAGAGTGAAGCATTAGGAAAACAGAAAGAAAGAATTTGGAAGGAAAAGAAGACAATAAGGAAATTAGAATGGACCTCGAGATGATCAGCGAGATTAACGATAATCCAGTTAGGATTAAGATTTGCATTGATCCATTTGCCCTTGTGCTCTAGTTGGAGACCCCCACTCTCGCTTTGCATAAGAAGGATTAGGAGACCAGGATCATTATGAGGGAATTGACCAATTATGTTTGGAGCAGAAACACGTGGTGGATAGTCATTTGCAGTGAAGAAATCGTAGCCTGACTGCAAATTCATTGCGTTTTGTATATAATATTCTTCAACTCCCAAAGACTTTGAAATTCCCCTCAGTAAATTAATCCCCACTTCTCTCAATCTTTTGCTATACTCTTGCAAAATCTCTCTGTCAACATATAGAATCAGGATGGACGAATAAATTAATATATAAATCAAACTGCTTTGTAAGGGGGTACATTACTTAAAATTAAAGTTAAATATATAGTACTTTACTTGAGTTGTTAGACATCAATTATTTCTCTATTAAAGGATCAGAGTGTAAATCTCTCATTTAATATAACTTTCTCCTAAACCAGCAATACCCAGTCCATCCCCAATTCGGTTAAGGCCACATGTGGGAAGTGGGATGCTTTAGTAAATGATAATAATAAGCATATTCCTCTCTTCTCTCCCTCTTTCATCTTACTCTTTGATCCTTGTATTTCTGTCTTTCTTTTTAATTTGTTAACCATACTAGATTGAATTTGGAACTTCCATTTTATATATAGTCTAAGAACTTTCTTCAATCGTGAGGAACTTGTACAGGGCAATGTACCTTAAACCATCGGGGTCAGTAGGGCAATGGAACTGAGGATGAGCGGCGATCTTGAAATACTCCCTGCTAACATGGTGGACATCCCCTCTTCCCCATCTTATCTTATCAGTAGAATTGTTGGTTTGATACTTGCGTTTCTTCTCTTCGGCCAGATCAAAAAACCTCATAAGCGCCTCCATCGTACCATTAATCAGACTATTTGGTATTGCGTGATTCATTACCTGCATGCCAATATATATGAGGATCAGATGAATACACCTGCAAACCATGCAAAGTTTGAAAATAACAAAATGAATTAACGGAACATGCATTAAATGTAATGCAGTGATTATATATCTCGAACAAATGTTATATGCATAAAAATTAAAAACAGAAAGATAATTAAAGTATGGTTGGTGAGATACAAGGGTGCTGCTATAGAGGGATTTGAGACCATGTGACATATTATAAGTATATCATCTAAAAGTAAAGAGAAAATGATTCCTACAGCAAAGAAGCCATATTCGACGCAGGTTTTGCCAAGGTTTTTAATGGCTTGGGAACGTTGATCAGGATCATCAGATGTAAGCATGGAGTAGTCAATAATGGGAATTGCATCATCTACACCTAAAACTGAGTCGTTGGAAATGACTCCACATGCCTTTGGAAGGACGGAGCAAGTCCCGTAGTTCGGAACAGGAGATTGCGTGAGCACTGAAGCTATGTTAGTGTCAGCCATCAGAGAGAGAGAGAGAGAGAGAGAGCTTGCACAAATGGAGGAAAGTGAGGCCACTAATGAATTCTGAGGCAGCATTGGACTCTATATATAGACACAAATTCAGCATTGGACTCTATGTTAGTCTCTCTTTTTTCATGAAAGAAAAACGTGAGATATTGTGGGGGAAAATTTTGAGATTCACATATGAGTGTGACATCTCATATCTCATGTCATTAAAAAGAAAAATATATAAATTGAAGATCCAAGAACTCATCAGCTTAGACTTTGAATTCAACCGGTAATCCAACAGCATGCATGGACTTTTTTGATGTGTCATTCATGTGCTCAAGATTTAATTTAGAAGAAATTGTGAGAAATAACTCTCCTCATAAATCCAATCTAAAAATGTTTCTCTTTATAATTTTAACTGTTTTTATCCAATTTTTTGCATGAAGTAACAACAATGTCTTTTAAACAATTTCAGACAAATTAAATGATCTTAGGTTTCTTTGTCCTACCAACCAGACAAAATACCCAAAATTAAATCTCGATTTCTCTCTCTTGGCAAATATTATCTATCTCACCATCCAACTCTATCTTGTCATCCCAAAAGTAGAGATGACATCAAAGTATGTGTTTTAGAGTCACGACCCAAACTCAGGATCCATGACTGGCACACGAGCCTAGTAGGCAAGCCCACTAGACTCAAGCAAGCCTCAGAGTTTATATCCAAGTATACACAGGTCAAGGGACTCAATCATCAAGTATTCATAATAAATTCGAATAAAGTACAATATCCCTGGCTTAATTTCCATACAAATAGAAATAGGGCCATACGTTGGCCATCCAAATGGGTTCATGCATATTAACCCTTAATACACAACATAACATGGCACTCAATGCCTGCACACATTATCTGCAACGGAAGGCTTTGATTGACTCAGTAGAGTGACCAAAATGGAGGACCCATCATTTGCCAAAATTGGTTTGTCTATAGACAATCTTTACCACGATGTGGTTTATTTATCTGCACATCATACACAAACGGGTAAATACTATAATATTTAGTGAGTGGTACGAATAATCAAAATCAATTATATGCATATATACATCAAACATATAATAACTATATTGCACCCTCATTGTATCCATATAATCCTTCAATACATCTCCAAATATAAGGGGATATAGTCATCCCTAGGTTCACCACATACGAAGGTATATCATCCTCCCTAAAGTCATCATTATCATCACATATTGTGGTGCTGACCCTCGAAGCCAACCAAATAATTTAAACCATTCTCCATGACACATTCTAGTTGCTGGAGAATCACATGAAAGTCTATCATATGTATATCAAGCCTCTCAAGGCTATCTCACATCATACACGAATCAATCAACACTTGGTCTTCCCCTGGACATAATCAAATCACACTCGGTGGCTAGCTAGCAGAGAATCAAATCACGCATAGGTCCAAAGCCATTGATGGAAAAACATATCACGCTCAGTGCAAAAGTAACTAGCGAAAAGTCAAAGTCATTGATCGGAGTAATCCCCAACAATTGGCATCACCCGGAGTATTCTCACACAAATAGCATCACAATCATCATCCGGAGTAAACTCCCAATGGATGGCATCGTACACTATAGGTTGGAATCACAAGTGGGATATCAACCATTGCCCCTACTTACCACTGTCCTTGAGGCACGGACATAGTCACAGGGCATCAGACTCCACTCATCCACAAATCATATCAATGTCCAAAATTCATCCTTCAGACGAAAACACAAATCCACAATTAAGGCAATCATGCCTTGATCATTCACATTTTCTGTATCAAACCTCAATTCACATTTATCGAGCTTTAATCATCTTAAACTTGATTAGATTAAGCTCGATTAGATTCTAGGTGCCTTTAAGTCTCCAAGGCCTCATTCAATCAAATCGTCTTGACATATCAATCACCTAGGGTAATCCACTCCCAGAGGTTCAACATAGCTTACAGGCCTCATAATCTAGCCGTACACAACATAGGCCACCCATGTGGCTTTCATCACAACACAGTCACATACAATTCACATTTCTACATATACACATATATTATTCTTTAGCCTAGGTTCATTCATCTAGGCCAATGTACAAAATCTAATACCAGTGCATCAGGTGTATTTAGCTTAAGTCCCACTCATAATGACAATTAGAGGAACTCCCAACCAAACTCCGACCTCTAGCCTTTAATCATCATCTAGCTTGCCAATGAGTCGATTTAACTCTATTTTCCCCTTCAAACACATCGAAAACATCAAAAGATTAATTATTCTTGGCTTTCGAAAAATGTCAAATTTTCACACAATTAACTAAATCTTAGCAATCCAACTATTTAAGCTCAAATCCTTCATTAATGAGCTAAACCCATACCTTGGAAGTCAAATTGCATGAGTATTAGCTCCAAATTCCCTAATCCTAGCCAAAGAGGGAAAAATACCAAATCTAGAGAAAAGTCAAATTCAAAGTTATTAACTAATTAAATTGAAAAATATTTGGTAAAAACGTTAAATCTTACCTCCAAAATGGTTCTCAAGCTTCAAATAGCTTGAAATCACTTCAAAAATCCATTTAGGGCTTTAGGGTTTCGACCTTTTTAAAGAGAAAAAGGGAGAAAAAAAGCTGAGAGGAAGAGTTTGGCGAAATAGCCCAAAATCCCTTTTTATTTTTGCCTTTCCTCTCTGAGGTAGTGATACATTTTGGCAATGTATCGATACATTT
Organism: Theobroma grandiflorum; assembly: GCA_036013995.1. Classification (NCBI taxonomy): domain Eukaryota; kingdom Viridiplantae; phylum Streptophyta; class Magnoliopsida; order Malvales; family Malvaceae; genus Theobroma; species Theobroma grandiflorum. The sequence goes on from CP142126.1 coordinate 18,358,282, forward strand.
GCCCTAATTTCAAATGAATGTATCGATACATTGAGGTAATGTATCGATGTTTTTCTCCCTAGGTGTCTTCTGCTTCAAATGTATCGATTCATTCGAACAATGTATCAATACATGTTCATCTATGGACAAATCTATTGATACATTTTCAAATGTATTCTTTCTCAAGCCTTTGTTTTTCATCTTGCTAAGAATGTATCGATACATTGGTATATGTATCGATATTTTCACCCCTGCAAACAGTTCCAAGCTTCCAAAATTTTCAAAACTTGAGGTTTAACACCCCAAAATCATTCCTTGTTAATATCACATCTCACATTTTTCATTTAACTTAATCTCATACATGTATAAATCCATAAACACAACATCAAACTTAGATCGAAACCTCAAATTATGGGATTTATCACATATTTCCTCAAATTTGCCTAAGTGTCAATATGTACATTCTTAACACTAGGCATACATATCCTATTATCAAAGCCCTCAAGACTTCATATATTTCATAAACCATTCTTAGTTTACGTAAAAAATCAGAGGTGTTACATTTGGGTTATTTGGTTTATTAGTTTATATTCATAGAACCCTAAAGTTGAGTGGTTGAAATTAATTAAACATATTTATAAATTATAACGCTGTATGACTTTAGCAACTTAAACTTGATTGCAAGCAAGCAAATCAATTAGTTATTAGGCATTGCATTAATAGTTTTTAAGCATTACGAAACTGACTTTTAGGCATTGTGTTATTTAATCATTGCATCTCTGTTTTTAAGGCATTGCGTGACTTTGGCATTGTGTGACTAGTTTTTAAGCAATGAGTGTTTGGGTTTTAGGCATTGCGTGACTTAGACGTTGTGAAAAGGGCTTTTAAGTATTGCATGACTTAATAATTGTGTATATGATTTTTAAGCATTGTGTGACTGGTTTTTAGGCTGTATATGACTTAGACATTACGTGACTAGTTTTTAGACATTGTGTAACATGGTTTTTAAGCATTGCGTGTCTAGTTTTTAGGCATTGTGTGACTAGTTTTAAGCATTGCATGACTGAGTTGTAGGCACCGCATGACTGACCTTAAGCATTACGTGACTGAGTTTTAAGCATTACATGACACATGTTTGACAAATTGATTGTGACATTTATTTTTTAAAAAATTTTAATGGCATGGCAAATTTGAAGCTTATGATTACATATGGTGGTCATTGGGTCGATAACACTTAAAAAGATTGTGAGAGACAAGTGAAAGGTGTTGGGAGTGATTTGTCATTTTCGAGCTTAATGAAGCTGGTTGAAAATATTGTTGGGTAAACTCATAGAATCACAAAATCGAGCTACATGCATTGCTCAATCATGCTGCGGGTGTTTCACGCCCAATTATCAAGGGCGATAAAGATTTAGCAAGTGTTCTGTGATATGAGTGGAGAGTTATAATATTTGTGACCGTTACGGAACGACATACGAATGTTATGCCATATGAACAAGCTATCCAACATAGTAATCACTAAAATCATATGTATACTACTTCGAACATACCCATTATATAGCTGTAACTAGCAACAATGGTAATCACCATCATGATGCACATAAGTTTGAGCAACCAGATACACACAGAGGTGTCTATAAATGTTGTTTACACAATTTTGATCAAAATGTGCATCGAACCAAGCACTTTGTTCTTGCCAACAAATACAACCGTTACTTGAGACTAAAGTAAGTTTATTGCCATTCTTAAATGACACTACGACAAATGTAAGTGATGATGATGCCTCTGATCAAATGCACGATGACTGTGCATAAGATAACAATGCTAATTGGAATGATGATGATTAAGTTAGCAAGCATGATGACTATTTAGAGGAGGATAGGGGTGATGACAATGACATTCTAGATTGCAATCATTTGGATGTCGGTACAAAACATGCCACAACTGTTATCTTAGAAGATGTTTGGTGCGATGACCTTATTTACAACAACTCTATCACCGATAACAATGGGATTCGTTCTCCTAATGACAACAATCTGGAAAAGGAAAATGCATGGGTATCTCGTCAATGGATTATTTCAAGTGTAGATACGATCTCTTTTCAAATAGTTGCCATCGAAGAGTCAGGATCAAGCAATGACTGCTTATATTGACAAAAAGTGTTTCTCTCTAAGGCCCAATTGAAACGAGCTTTGAACATGTTGGCATTAAAAAAGTATTTCGAGATTAGAGTCAAAAAGTCATGTCACACTCGTTTTGAGGTTCCTTGTAAGGATAAGGCATGCTAGCTTTTTACACATGCAACAAATTTGTTTGACGAAGATTATTGGCAAATTCACATGTTCCATAAGGTACACACATGTGTTGTTCATGGTTTCCAAGATAGGTACCGAACAATGAGCCTAAGGTTAATTAGTGAGCTTATGTCCCCCAGGCTGTAAGGAAATAATGTAACACCATTGAAACCTAAAGAAATAACGAAGGAGTATGTGGAGAGTCTTGTTTTTAGTCCCTCAAAGGAGTAATTCCAACTCTTACCCTAGTATTTCCATATGTTGGAATGTGAAAATCCCAATACAGTCACAACTGTGGCTACCATTCAAGCTTAACAATTCAAATATTGTTTTTGGGTGTATAAGGCATATATTCAAGGGCTCAAGGTTATAGTACAAACTATGGTTGCTATCGATGCCACATATTTGACAAGTAGATTCAAAGGTATTTTATTTGTTGTTGTCTGTAAAAACGTAAATGAATAGATATATCCGATTACATTTGGCATTTATTACATTGAGGATGAAGAGTCGTGGTCTTAGGTTTTTACCCTATTGCATCGTGCGATTGGTTGTCCTAAAAATGCAATGTTCATTTCTAATCAGCATCTTGACATTAAGAATGCAATGGGATAAGTGTACCACAACCTGCACCATGGTCTTTGTAATTACCACTTAAGAAAAAATGTAAAAAACAAGTTCAAGCACAAAGACGTTAAAATAATTTTCACCTTTGTAGCGAACTACTGCAAGGTAGCCAATTTCAATAGACATATGAATCAACTAAAATATATTTGTAAAGATGCTTACAACCACATTATGAAATTACTCTTTGAGAGATGGGCACGTGCATGGTCACTAGTAAAGTGCTACAAACTCATGAAATCAAACATTGTGGAGTGTATTAACTCATTTATGAGGTAAGTAAGAAGAATGCCAATCACCGTCTTGATCAAGTGCATTAGAGGCATGTTTGAACGTTGGTTTATGAATGACACAATGAGGCGCTCAATTTGACCATGCCCCTCAACATTGGGCTATCAATCTATTGAACACACGGTCCAATGAAGCATGTCACTTTTCTACACAAGCAATCGATCGAGTGAAATTCTAAGTTATAAATAGGAGTAAGGACAGAGTAGTAAACCTATCCACCAAGACGTGTTCATGTGGGGAGTTCTAGACCAATCTACTCCTTTACAACCATGCCATAATGGCAATAAGGTACAAATATCCTTGTCTCTTATTTTCTTTGTAATGAATTGAACTTTTACATGGTTCCTTAATTGTGAGTTCATTATCTTCTCAGTAAGTGCAAACATGCAACCATTGAATTCTACTCAAAATATTATAATACTTGGTCTAAGGTAGATGGTTATGTTGTTCCCATTCACCCGATTGGGCATCCCAATGACTAGTAAATCCCCCTTGATGTGAAAGAAATTATCATTTTGCTACCACCTTGGCCAGGTCAAGCGAGAATACCTAGGGGGAAAAGAATTCCATCAGTTGGGGAAAGCAATTGATAATGGAAATGTTCACAATACAAGAGCTACAATTATAATAGACAAAATTGCCCAACTCCATTTGTAATTCCATCGACAAATTCGACATCATCTTCTAGTCAGTCGATGCCTCAATAATGATGACAACCAAAAGCATTTTCAACTCATAGACAACCCAGGCACACATGAAATAGTTGTCCAATGCTAATGACAAGCTATGAGAACATATGGGTCTCGTAGACAAAGATAGTGGCTCCTCAAAATGAAGTGTATCACATATACATTAATTTTGTATGCTAATTAACTAGTGGAGCCAAAATACTCTAGTTATGATATCTTGGTCATTGTTTATGAACCTACATTGAATATGTTTTTAATGATACATTATGTGAAATCTTTCTTTATCTTTTGTTTTAATTAGTTAAGTTTATGTTTTAATCAGTTAGAGAATGTTTAGACAATCACTTTAGTCGTACTAAAATCCAAAAAATATTCACAATCATTAGGTTGTGTCACAAATTTCCACACATTTTATCGGAAAATATTCGCAATAATATATATAAGATCTGCTTTTGTATTGAGAAAAGAAAAAAAACACATAAAAAAATTGGTTGTAGTTGAGAGATGTGTGAAAAAGAAAATGTGGATGTTGAGTGTCAAGTAGAGTAGTTGAATTTCAATGACTGACATGATTATCTCAGCACAACAAACATTTACCTTTTTTGTGTTTCATAGTTTTCAAATTTGCCATAAAAATTACAGTACAGCTATTGTCTTCTTGATCTAGGAATAGATTGTACTAAATATCATTCAAATTCAAGGTCATCTATCTATAGATGTAAGCATTTATCGATAGATTTAGTTTGAGACCCATTTTCAAATCCTCGACTAGATATCTATTAATAGATTTTGCAAACTATCAATAGATGCATGTCATGGTCCTGTTCAATTATTTTTGGTTATTTATCTATCGATAGATACCATGTATTTATTGATAAATTCAAGTCAAGGTCCTTTAATATGGTTCCCAATTGACCATCTATCAATAGATGCCACACATCTATGACCAAAAAGTGGATAGTGAGTTAAAATTTGTACTAGATCTCCATAAATCTAAGTTTAGTAAATGTAAAGTTTTAGGGGGAGTTTTCCAAAAAATAAAAACAAATTTTGCTAAACTTTTTTGTCACATCAAAAAGGGGAAAATTATTAAACTTAAAGGTTTATTTGATTCTAAGTTTTGATTTGACAAACTAATGGATCAAAATTGTTTTTTAAATATTCACACAAGTCCAAATGTTCTTTTAAAAAAAGTTTAATAAAAAAGCTAAGCACCTTAAATAAGAAACAAGCAAAAAGGCTTTTTAAATTTGAAAAAAGTAATTAATCTATCAACAGATGTTCTCATCTATCGATAGATATGAACTTATCTATCACTAAATGAAGAACATCTATCTATAGTTGAATGTTTTAGCACTTTCCCTTCGAAGACAATGGACATCTATTGTTAGATATTGTGCATCTATTGATAGATAGCGAACCAAGAACCACATTAAAGGACATTGACTTGAATAAATCAGTACATACATGGTATCTCTCGATAGATAGGCATCTGAAAATGATTAATATGGACCGTGCCATGCATCTATCAATAGATGTGCGACATCTATTGATAGATAGCCAACCAATAACCATATTAAAAGATATTGACTTGAATCTATCGATACATACACAGTATCTATCAATACATACATAGTATATATTGATAAATAGACACTTAAAAAAGATTGAAGAGGACCATGCCATGCATTTAGCATTTATTGATAGATAGTCACTCGAGGATTTCACAAATAGGTCTTAAACTAAATCTATTGACAGATGCTTACGTATATCGAGAGATGGGCTCAAATTTGAAAGATATTGAAGACAATATATCGATAGATCAAGAAGACAATAGGTGTACTGTAATTTTTACGGCAAATGTGAAAACTGAAAAGCATAGAGAAGGCAGATGTTTGTTGTGTTGAAACAATCATGTTAGTCGTTGAAATTCAACTACTCTACTCGATAGAAACATTATGCACGGAACATTATTCATGGACATGCCAAAATCATTTACCTATTGCCTAATCCATAACATTTGTGTACATAAAGATTAAAAACATGGAACAAGCACTCACTCTGTAAAAAGTGCTTAACAATGATGTTACACATTTAATCTGTCAATAAGAATGGACCATACATATTGAGATAAACATCATGTTCATAAACAATGATCAAACTATCATAACAAGAGTATTCTGGCTCCAATAATTAATCAGCATACAAATCGTGGTATATGTGAATCACTACTTTCTAAGGAGCCACTATATTCGTATACAAGACCTTATACATTCTCAAAGTTTATCATTCATATTGGACAGCTATTTCGTGTGTGTTTGGGTTGTTTACAAGTTGAACGTGTTTTCAGCCGTGGTCATCATCATCATTGAGGTAACAACTGACTAAAAGATGGTGTTGGATTTGTCAATGAAATTCTAAATGGCGTTGAGCAATTTTGTCTATTATGGCCACAGTTCTTGTATTGTGAACATCTCCATTGTCGATTGCCTTTCCCAACCAATGGAATCCTTTTCATCTTAGGTTTTCCCACTTGACCTCGTAAAAGTGGTGGCAAAATGACAATTTGTTTCACATTAAAAGGGACTTCCCAAACATTGGGATGCCTAATAGGGCAAATAGGAATAGCATAACCCTCTACCTAAGACCGAATCTTGTAATAGTTCGAGCAAAATTCAATAGTTGCACCTTTACACTTACTACAAAGACAATGATATTATAATTAAGGAACCATGTAAAAGTTCAATTCATTACAAAACAAAAAAGAAACATAAATCTTTGTACCTTATTGTCGTCGTGGCATGGTTGCATGGGAATAGATCAATCTAGAACTCCCTACATGTACACATCTTGGTGGATAGGTTTACTACTATGTCCTTACTCCCACCTATAACTTAGAACTCTGTTTGATCGATTACTTGTATAGAAAAGTGACATGCTTCATTGAACCATGTGTTCAATAGATTAGTAGCCTAAGGGCTAAGAGGCATGGTCAAATTGATGGCCTCCTTATGTCAATCATGGAACCAATGCTGGAACATGCCTCTAATGCACTCGATTAAGACAATGGTTGGCATTTTTCTTGCCCGCCTCAGACACAAGTTAATACACTTCTCAATGTTCACTGTCATGAGTTTGTAGCACCTTACCGGTGACCGTGCACATGCCCATCTCTCATGGAATAATTTCATAAAGTGGTCGTAAGCATCCTTGCAAATTTGATTTAACTGATTCATATGTCCGTTGAAATCACTTTCCATATAACTGTTGTCTGCAAGGGTGAAAATTGCTACAACATCTTCATGCTTGAACTTGTTTTTTTACGTTTTTTCCTAAGTGGTAATTGCAAAGCCCATGGTGCACATCGTGGTACACTTTTCCCACTGCATTCTTGATGCCAAGATGCTTATCAAAGATAAATATTGCATTTTCAAGACAACCAATTACACTATGCAATTAGGTAAAATACCATGACCACGACTCTTCTTCCTCAACATAACTAATGCCAAATACAACTGGATATATCTGCTCATTTGTGTCTTTGCAAATAACAACAAGTAGAATTCCCTTGAATCTGGCTTTGAGATGTGTGGCATTGATAGCAACTTCAGGAGTTAAAATAACTCTTTTGGGGGACCGAAAACAAGACTCTCTGCACATTCCTTTACTTACTAGGCCAAAACCATATTAGCATTGCAATCCCCACTTATGATTCATCTTTTCCATTATTTTCTTAAGTCTTAATGGTGTTACATTATTTCCTTGTAGCCTAGGGAACATAAGCTCACCAATTAATCGCGTGCTTGTTGTTCAGTGCCCACCTTGTAAACCATCAATAATACACGTGTGTACCTTGTGAAATGTGCAAACTTGCCAATAATCTCTGTCAGGTAACTTTATTGTACACACAACGAACTTGCATACCTTATCCTTACAAGCAACCTTAAAACAAGCATGGCATGACTTTCTAACTTTAATCTAGGAATGATCTTTTAGTGCCAACATGTTCAAAGCTCGTTTCATTTCAGCCTTGGAAGGAAATAGTTTTCCTAAGTATAAGCGGTTATCGCTTGATTTGGACTCATCGGTGGTAACTTTTTGGAAAAAGATCATATTTGCATCAAGAATAATCCATTTACTAGATATCTCCACATTTACCCTTTTCTAATCATTGTCATCCGATGAATGAATCCCGTTGTCACTGGCGATGAGGTTGTTGTAAATAGAGTCATCACACTCAACATATTTTAAGACAACAATTATGGCATGTTCTGTACCCCATCCGTATGATTACAATCCGAAATGTGATTGTTTAAACCCTTATCCTCCTCTAAACAATCATCATGCCAGCCAACATAATCATCATCATCCCAATCAGAAGTGTCTTCCTCTGCATAATCATCGTACATCTAATTAGATGCATCATCATCATTCACAACCATCACAATCTCATTTGAGAATGACAATGGACCTACTGTAGTTGTGGGTGACGATTGTATTTGTTGGCAAGAATGAAGCATTTGGTTCGATGCACATTCTAATCAAAATTGTGCAAACAACATTTACAGACGTCTTATGTGTGTATCGAGCTATTCAAACTCATGTGTATATGTTAATGGTGATTTTCGTTGTTGTTGGTTAGGGATTGCATGGTGTGGTATGTTTGAAGCGATATAAATCTGATTTAGGTGATTACTATGTCGGACAGCTTGTTTATGTGGTATAACATTTGTATATCATTCCTTAATAGTCATAAACACTACACATCCTTTCTCATCTCACAAAATACTTGATAAATCTTCATTATCCTTGATAATTGGGCATGAAACCCCTATGACATAACTCAACAATGCATGTAGCTTGATTTCGTATTTTATAAGTTTACCCTAAGAACATCTTCAACCAACTTCATCAGGCTCGAAAACGACAAATCACTCCCAACACGTTTTACTTGTGTCTTAGTACCCTTGTAAGTGTCATCGACCTAATGACCACTATATGTAATCATAAGCTTCACAATTGGCATACCGATGAAATTTAACAGAAAATAAGTATCACAATCAATCAATGCTTCAAAAACATGTCACACAATGTCTACAACCCAGTCTTGCAATGCTTAAAAATCAATTACGTAATACCTAAAAACCAAACACATAATGTCTACAACCTAGTCACGTAATACCTAAAAATCAGACACACAATGATTAAGTTACGCAATGCTTAAAAGGTAGTCTTGTAACGCCTAAGTCACACAATGCCTAAAAACCAGGCACATAAAGCTTACAACCCAATCATGTAATGCTTTAGTCACGCAATGCCTAAAAATCAGTCATGAAATACCTAAAATCAATCACGTAATGCCTAAGTTCTAGAGACATAATGATTAAGTCACAAAATGTCTGAAAGCTAATCTCGCAATGCCTAAGTTAAGCAATACTTAAAAACCAGTCTCGTAATGTCTAAGCACCAATCTCATAATGCCTAATAACTAATTGATTTCCTTGCTCGTAACAAGGTTTAAGTTGCTAAAGTCATACAATGTTCTAATTTACGATATGTTTAATCAATTTTAACCTCTTAACTTTGAAGTTTTATTTTATGAATATAAACCAATAAATCCAAAAACCAAAAGCACATACTTGATCTCATCTCTGCTCTTTAGGATGGTGAGAAAGAGTTGGATGGTGAGATAAACAGTATTCAACAAGAAAGAGAAATGAGGATTACTTTTAAACTTTTTGTCTAGGTGGCGGGATAGAGGAAACCATGGCTATTTTAATTTATCTGAAATTGTTGAAAGCGTATCTATGTCAAATCATGTCAAAATTTGAATAAAAACAGTTAAAATTATAATGAGAGTTATTTTTAAATTGAGCTTATGAGGAAAGTTATTTTTCATAATTTTCTCTAAATAGTCTTTTCTTTTTATAAGAAGAAAAACGTGAAAAATTGTGGAGAAAAATTTTGAAATTCACGTTTAAGTGTGATGTCTCATATCTCGTGTTTGATATCACTAAAATGTAAAATATATACATTGAAGTTACAAGAACTCATCAGGTTAGACTTTGAATTCAACTGTTAATCCAGCAGCATGTAGGGACCTTTTGATGTGTTATTCATGTGCTCAACGTTTAACTTATTTCACCCAACAGCAAGAAAGAGCCGAAATAATTGTTTACTTCTGAAATTCGAATGGTTTATCTATTCTCAAAAAATAAAAATTAATTCATCCAAACAAAAGTACATGATTGTATAGTTTTTGCTTTTTATAAAGTTTAGATATTTTATTGTTGTGGTTCACGTACTACCAAGATATCATTTTATAATGTTTGTGTGTTTTCTTTCAAAAAAATTTGTCTTGAAATAGTTCATCATCTCGTCGACATAAATTATTAAAATTTTTATTAATAAAATTTAATTTTAATGGATGACTATTAATACTGTGTAAAATATGTATTGATAATATATTAAATATAAATTTTAATGAAAAATGAATTTTTAAAATTAAAAAATCCATGTGGGATGCCAAAAATGGGGTGGAAAGGAATGAAGCTTTGGACACATCTTTAAAGTACTATTGGCTGGTAGTCTTTTAAGGGTTAAAATTCTGGTCCTACATGCACGGAAGTGATGCTTTCAACATCTGTTTGTAATAGACGTGTTTTACAAGTTTATCATGTTTATGCCTTCCACAGTTTTCTGCTTTTTCTTTTCAATATAAAGTTTTTGTTTATCCAAAGTAAATTTAAAAGTTAAAATTTGAAATGAGAGTGTTGGAATTTTAAGCACAAGCCTATAATTTAACAACGACATTAATACAAAAATAAATCATACAAAGAGACAATAATTAACGTAATTGGATCTTTATTATCTACATATATAGATGAGAGAAAAAAATTACAAATATGTGAAACCCTCAAGTAAAACCAATCTCGCATATCTATATTATATATATAAATAGCTCAACAAGTTACTATTTCAATTGCTCTTGATTCGGCTTTCAATTAAAGGACAAGTATCATTTAATTTGAAGATTAACTCTATAATATAGAATTATTTGAAGTTAATTTTGATAATAATTTAGTTTAATTTTATGTACATTATTTTGTATCCAATGATTAATTGACATGAAAATAATAAAATAAAAAAAATAGTCACCAAATTTGCCTTAAAAAAAATAAAATCATTTTGGTAACTTTTTTTTCTATTTCCATGTCTCCCAGTTTACTTTTTCTTTTTATCTTATTAATTTCTGTCACATATGGACACATGGTACAAAATGATAACGTGTAATGTTAGTAAAGGTGTTCATGATTTAAGTCATTGTGTTTGGTTCAATGTATCGGATTTTCTTTTTCAAAGCTTGGTTTGGTCTGTTCAATAATTAATTATTATTTTATTATTTTATATTATTTTATAATAATATTTTAAGTTTTTAACTATATTTTAGAATGAAAATTTAATAGAATGAGTTAATTGGACATGACCGGGTTGGAATAAGATCTAAAAAACTATATCCTCACTCCATCCATGAACTCCACTAAATGTTAATATGATGAGATGATTTAAAATAAATTATTTTAAATAGTTGATAAATCTTCATTGTCCTTGATAATTGGGCGTGAAACCCCTATGATATAACTCAACAATGCATATAACTAAATTTCGTGATTTTATGAATTTATCCTAACAATATCTTCAATCAATTTCATCATACTCAAAAACGACAAATCACTCTCAACACGTTTTACTTGTGTCTTAGTACCCTTGTAAGTGTCATCGACCTAATGACCACTATATATAATTATAAGCTTCACATTTGGCATACGGATGAAATTTAACAGAAATTAAGTATCATAATCAATCAATGCATCAAAAACATGTCACACAATGCCTACAACCTAGTCTTGCAATGCCTAAAAATCAATTACATAATACCTAAAAACCAAACACGTAATGCCTACAACCTAGTCACGTAATACCTAAAAATCAGACACACAATGATTAAGTTACGCAATGCTTAAAAGGTAGTCTTGTAACACCTAAGTCACACAATGCCTAAAAACTAGTCACGTAATGCTTACAACCCAATCATGTAATGCTTTAGTCACGCGATGCCTAAAAATCAATCATGAAATAGCTAAAACCAATCACGTAATGCCTAAGTTCCAAAGACATGATGATTAAGTCACAAAACGTCTGAAATCCAATCTCACAATGCCTAAGTTAAGCAATACTTAAAAACCAGTCTCGTAATGTCTAAACACCAATCTCATAATGCCTAATAACTAATTGATTTGCTTGCTCGTAACCAGGTTTAAGTTGCTAAAGTCATACAATATTCTAATTTACAATATGTTTAATCAATTTTAACCTCTTAACTTTGAAGTTTTATTTTGTGAATATAAACCAATAAACTCAAAAACCAAAAACGCATATCTTGATTTCATCTCTGCCCTTTAGGATCGTGAGAAAGAGTTGGATTGTGAGATAAACAGTATTCAACAAGAAAGAGAAATGAGGATTACTTTTAGACTTTTTGTCTAGGTGGCGGGATAGAGGAAACCATGACTATTTTAATTTATTTAAAATTGTTAAAAGGGTTTCTATGTCAAATCATGTCAAAATTTGAATAAAAACAGTTAAAATTATAATGAGAGTTATTTTTAAATTGAGCTTATGAGGAAAGTTATTTCTCATAATTTTTTCTAAATAGTCTCTCCTTTTAATAAAAAGAAAAACGTGAAAAATCGTGGAGAAAAATTTTGAGATTCACGTTTAAGTGTGATGTCTCATATCTCGTGTCTGATATCACTAAAATGTAAAGTATATACATTGAAGATACAAGAACTCATCAGGTTAGACTTTGAATTCAACTGTTAATCCAGCAGCATGTAGGGACCTTTTTGATGTGTTATTCATGTGCTCAACGTTTAACTTATTTCACCCAACAGCAAGAAAGAGCCGACATAATTGTTTACTTCTGAAATTCGAATGGTTTATCTATTCTCAAAAAATAAAAATTAATTCATCCAAACAAAAGTACATGATTGTATAGTTTTTGCCTTTTATAAAGTTTAGATATTTTATTGTTGTGGTTCACGTACTACCAAGATATCATTTTATAATGTTTGTGTGTTTTCTTTCAAAAAAATGTGTCTTGATCATCTCGTCGACAAATTATTAAAATTTTTATTAATAAAATTTAATTTTAATGGAGGACTATTAATACTGTGTAAAATATGTATTGATAATATATTAAATATAAATTTTAATGAAAAATGAATTTTTAAAATTAAAAAATCCATGTGGGATGCCAAAAATGGGGTGGAAAGGAATGAAGCTTTGGACACATCTTTAAAGTACTATTGGCTGGTAGTCTTTTAAGGGTTAAAATTCTGGTCCTACATGCACGGAAGTGATGCTTTCAACATCTATTTGTAATAGACGTGTTTTACAAGTTTATCATGTTATGCCTTCCACAGTTTTCTGCTTTTTCTTTTCAATATAAAAGTTTTTGTTTATCCAAAGTAAATTTAAAAGTTAAAATTTGAAATGAGAGTGTTGGAATTTTAAGCACAAGCCTATAATTTAACGACATTAATACAAAAATAAATCATACAAAAAGACAATAATTAACGTAATTGGATCTTTATTATCTACATATATAGATGAGAGAAAAAAAATTACAAATATGTGAAACCCTCAAGTAAAACCAATCTCGCATATCTATACTATATATATAAATAGCTCAACAAGTTACTATTTCAATTACTCCTGATTGGACTTCTAATTAAACGATAAATATCATTTAATTTGAGAATTAACTCTATGATATAGAGTTATTTGAAGTTAATTTTGATAATAATTTAGTTTAATTTTATATACATTATTTTGTATCCAATGATTACGTGATGAAAATAACAAAATAAAAAAAAATAGTCACCAAATTTGCCTTAAAAAAAATAAAGTCATTTTGGTAACTTTTTTTTCTATTTCCATGTCTCCCAGTTTACTTTTTCTTTTTATCTTATTAATTTCTGTCACATATGGACACATGGTACAAAATGATAACGTGTAATGTTAGTAAAGGTGTTCATGATTTAAGTCATTGTGTTTGGTTCAATGTATCGGCAGGGGCGGAGCGTCCCTTTGCAATGGGGGGGCCATGGTCCCCTCAAAAATTTTGAAAATTTTTATATATTATATATTTTTTAATAGTTTTTTATTAAATAATTAATATAATTAAAAAATAATTAAATAATTTTACAAATTTTATTCAATTTTATTCAAATTCTTAAATTTTTTTAATTTTTTTTGTTTCTCCACTCATCTTTCTTTCTTTTTTTTTCCTGTCCTTGTATTATGAAATTACAAAAAGGTAAAGTTTTTATTTAATTTTTTTATTTATATTATTATTATTATTATTTATATTTATTTATTTTTTCAATTATATTCTATTTGCTCATATATTTTAAGTTTTTATAGATTTTCTTTTTTAAATTTCTATGAATCATCAACTATATATTTTTTTGTTATATAAGTTATATCTCTTACTTGTCATGGTTTTTTTTTTGTTATGTGAATTTTATTTTTAATGATTATAATTTTTAAAAATTAAAAATTATTGTATATGTAATTCTCAAATATAAGTTCAAGTGTTACATTATTGGTTGTTGTTTAAAATTTTACTAATATATTATTTTTTATTAATCCTAATTGTACAAGCAAAAATTATCTTGAGTTTATGTTTTTAATGTGCTTTACATTTTATACTTAGTTGAAAGAAAATTATCTTGAGTATAAAAAGATGTTATTAATTTTGTATATTATATTTAACTATTTATATTATATGCATTATAGTTTAATATTTAATATTATAAACTTAAATATAATAAAATAAGAATATTGGATGTTGACTACATTAATTTTTTAGTCGTTTATATCGAGAAAAAAAAGACTTCGAAACAAAATGAATGATAAGTTTCTTATAAATAATTTAATTTTTTATATTAAAAAATATATTGCCATTATCAAACAAAACTTTTCAAGAATAGTATTATAAGTTTTTTTCTTTTTGTTTCTTTTGATTTACATATTGTATAAAATTATTGTCTATTATAAATCTTTTGATTATTAATGATTAAGTTCAATATATTAATTTTAAAAATTTTTAATTTTTATTTTTTTTAACCTTTGGCCCCCCCAATAAATATTTGCTAGCTCCGCCCCTATGTATCGGATTTTCTTTTTCCAAGCTTGGTTTGGTCTGTTCAATAATTAACTATTATTTTATTATTTTATATTATTTTATAATGATATTTTAAGTTTTTAACTATATTTTAGAATGAAAATTTAATGGAATGAGGTAATTGGACATGACCGGGTTGGAATAAGATTTAAAAAACTATATCCTCACTCCATCCATGAACTCCACTAAATGTTAATATGATGAGATGATTTAAAATAAATTATTTATGTAACTTAAATGTTAAAAATTAAGTGATTAATTGTAGTCGTTTATTTTTTTGCAAGTAACTGGAGGCTAGGGTGACTAAGAACTATGTTTCAGTCAACTGTTTGCAATAATTTATTTTATGATGAATGACACAAAATAGTTTTCACCGTAGTGAAAAGGATTTAATTATTTTATACTTCATCCCGGTTTGATCATATTAATTTTTCTTGGTCCTTGAATGAATAAAGAATTGCATATTATGCAAATGTTTGTAAAAGCTTTTGCATTGTTGATTTTTATATATTATTAGAATAGGACCAATGCGTTGCACACGGACCTCTTTGAATCTCTCTTTCTCTCTTTTTGCTTCAACATTTTTTCTTTTTCTCTTTCTACCTTAAAATAGAGGAAGTAGAATTACTAAAGAAGCTGTGGATATCTCTCTATGTCTCTCTTTTTTCAAGATTGAGCTTTTGTTGTTGTTGTTATGTTTTACAAAAGTTTTATTTTCTGTTTAAAAAGAAAGAGAAAAACTAAGATCAGTTTCATTTGTTTTTATTCTTATTTTTTTCTATCATAGAAAAATTTTAAAAAAACAATTTTTTTTTGATAAAGAATATTTTAAATATGAATAGTTTGGTAAAAAAAATCAAATGATATGAGTCTATTTGAAATACGAATATAAACATATGAGTTGGTTTCATTAATGATAATTTTATCTAAAATTAATTTTTTTAATTAAAAATAATTAAAATTATAAAAAAATTATTTTTAAAAACACTTTATATATAAAAGATATTTTTAAAATGAATCCTAAAATGTGAGGTAATACATCTTTTCCCATCTTACAAATTCCAATAAGTAATCTCAAGATTTAAAGCAAATTTCTTTTTCAAAGGTAATTCATTTTCATTCAATCGAGAAAGGAAAGAATACTTTCTTGGGTCTTGACCTCCCAAAAGCTGTACAATTAGAACCCTCTATCACGAGGATTTTCATCCAACAAAAACTGCCCCTGTTCAAACCGTTTATATACAGAAGTGTCCCTGACACTGAAGAAACCCAACAGGAGAAGTGTTACCCAGAAACATACCAACAGTAAGGACCACTCCCCCTTCCAAAACCATCATGCACTCCCCCTTTGATCCAAAGGCATCAACAGACAAGAACACAGGACCACCTCCAAGTCTGAAAACACCATTAAAGACCAGCACAACAAACAACGCAGCCACTAGCAGACCGACAAATCAACGACAATCGCTTAAAGCAAAATCTTTGATAAAATCTTTAGGTTCAAATTGTTGGGATATCTCTTTAAAAATAATTATTTTATATATTATAGTGTTTACTCTTTTAGCACTAATTAATTTGTACGTCAGTCAGCCTCCTCTATTGTAATAAGGTTTCCCCACCACTTAATTAACAGTTCCTACTAAAAATACTTATGAACAGTTTAACTTTCTTGAATACTTAATTAATTTTTGAGAGAATATTAAGGAAAAAAATATAATATATAAAAAGTTTTAAAAATTTTGGGGCATCCGCCCCTGATTACAGTGATCTTAATCTATGTTCTATTTTGATGGCAGCATGCGTAGCCTTGAATTACGTAATTAAGCTTATAAGATTAATGAAGCTGCAAAGAGATTGCGATGATGAGAAAGGTTAGAGAGACAAATTGATATCTAATTATTTAAACAACATTATATACATTTATTATTGAATTAAATATTTACATGCTCTTAATTTTAATTATTAAACACACTGTTCAAACTCTCAAACTAGTACACCTTTAAAAGTGTATATCTCATAAATTAGTATTTATGTAGCATATATACTAACACTAGTCATTAGTGAATCTTATGTAAATTAGATGAGATTATGATAATTTTTTAACCAAGTGTCTTTTTCAATTTATTGAGTTAGCATGATATACAAAATTAGGTCCATACTTAAATTTGTCATGTTAAAGATTTAAAACATACTTTCATATGCAGAGTGCATAATTAGGAATGGGCCTTTTATGTATAGGAGACTTTAGTATTTCTCGTTGATCAGCATTGACATTACTTGTTCTGCTGTAGAAATGCCAATGCAAGTCTGCTTTATTATGTTATGGAGACTGACCATGGCATCCCTTGTTCTTCTTTCATTAATGGAATGAAAGCTTTAATTTTCAAATATATATATATATATATATCTACAATACATAAGAATTAATTTAATTAACCTTTAGTTTAGGTATTTCTTTAAGGTGAGGTTCAATGTAAGTGATTAGGGACCGAACAAAAAGCCTATCTTGAGCGCATCCCACCCTATTAAGATAGTTTTTCATTTTGAAAAACAAGATTAATGTAGGATGGGATAGATGTTTTTCAATAAAAAGAATGAATCAAAGCAAGAGGTTCAAATTTAGGTCGCCCAAGGCTTTCTAAAAGATAACATTATTTTTTAATTTTTATTTAGTTATATATATTTATATAATATACTAATCATTTTATTTCTTTACTTTCATCATAAATATATTAGTTGAGTAATAAAACATATATATAATTTAATTTATACTAAAATGATAAATGATTTTCCTAAGCTAGCTTTTTATAAGTAAAGGCATCCCTACATCTTTAATTAGTTAAGAGCTGGCGTATTGCAACAGGTGTAAAATTTTTCATTAATAAGATAGATAACTATTTATCTTATTTCTCTATATTAGAGTAAAATCCAAAGGCCTATTAAAACATTTCAAAATGACATTTTGATCCCTTTTATTTCAAAATGATGTTCCTACTATGCAAGTATACGTATCGAATAAATAATATATAAGCAAGCAAAGTATTGATCTCATAAAAAATTAATCTAGAAAAATTACTAAATACTACAATTAGAACATTTGTTTTATTCAAATAATTAAAATATGAATTTTAATTAAACTAAGAATTACTCAATTAAAACTAATTTAATTAAAAATTGAAGCAAAAAGATAATTGCGTAAAAAGCAATTCAAACAAGCCTAAGATTACAATATTCTTTACACTTCATTTAAATCTTACTTCTTTTTCTTAACTTATTTCAATAGGTTGAATTACTAACCTAGGGTCCTCAATTATTTGTAAAGGTCTGTTGACTAGTTTTATAAAAATATCTATTCTAAACAAAACATTATATCTTTATATGAATTGAAATTAAAATAGGCTCATTAAGCTCAAACTCTAATCTGGCTACATATGGCATATAGATATATCCCTATCATATACGCAAATTAATTAACATGATCATATTCTATTCCAATTTTAGTCTACACTAAAATCCCTTTCCCAAGTTTGTTTAGATTTCTAATCAATTTAATTGGTGGTCAGATAATTAAAAGCATTAAGAATAAATCAGAATAAACAATTTAAATCCCATTAAAGATAAACAAGAAAGATATTAAAAAATTAGATTACATGTGAGTTCAATTATAATTTTAAAAAAAGAAAATTTAGCTACTCATAATTGCAAAAGCAAATAACATTATATAAATTTAGGGGCATTTTAAAAAATAGTCTTTAAAGATAAGACGTTTTCAAAAATAATCCTCTTTATAATTTTAACTATTTTTAGCCAAGTTGGACAAAATTACTTTTAATGAAATTACACGCTATAATGTTACACGCCATGTATAAAAATATGTTACACGCCATGTACAAATACATGTTACACACCATGGTTAGGTTGTTACACGCTATGTACAAAAACAGGTGACGAGCTGCCATAGTTAGTCTGTTACACACCATGTACAAAAAACATGGGACAAGTCATGGTTAGATTGTTACATGCCATGTTGAAAAAAAATACTATTGTTACATGCCATAGTTAGGTTGTTACACGCCATGTACAAAAACATATTACACACAATGATTAGGTTGTTATATGCCATGTATAAAAACATATGACAAACTGCCATAGTTAGGTTATTACACGCTATGTACAAAAACATGTGACAAGCCATGGTTACGTTGTTACATGCCATGTTGATAAAAAATATTATTGTTACACGTCGTAGTTGGGTTGTTACACGCCATGTACAAAAATATATGACAAGCCATGGTTAGGTTATTACACGCCATGTTGAAAAAAAATATTTTTGTTACATACCATGGTTAGGTTATTACACGCCATGTTGAAAAAAATATTGTTGTTATATGCCATGTACAAAAACATGTTACACGCCATGGTTAAAAAATATTGTTACACGTCATATTGAAAAAATATTATTATTACACGCTATGTTGAAAAAAATTATTATTACATGATATATTCAAAAACATTTTGTTACATTTTAATGTCTAAATTATTATTGTTACTTACGAACAAAAACTTCAAATCCTCTCAACACTTCTCATTTTTTTTTCACAATTTGGCACCAATTAAAGTGTTTCTAACATGCTTTCATAAATTAAAATATAATTGTTTTTTATCTAAAATACCTACTTTGACTAAAAAAAAAAAAATTCCTTTGAAAATCTAGGTTTATAAATTTCAAAATTTTGAGTTTCTTAGTATCTAGGTCTCAAATTGATTCAATTAAAAGCTATTTCATACATTTGTGATTATTTCTACCATTTTTGTTTTATCCAAAATGCCTAAAAATCAAATTTTCCAAATACACACCCACCCAAGCACGTCAAAACCATTGCTTGGTATCTTGAAAGCGCAAGAAAGAGAAATCTGAAAACGTAGGAAAGAGAAATTGGAAGCATAGCAGATGAATGCCAAAAAGAGAAATTGGAAGTATAGCAAACGAATGTCAAAGAGAGAAATTGATAAAATTTGAGAGAGTGAGATGGTGAGAGAGAGAAATCCGAAATACAAATGGAGAGAAATTGTGATGAATGGTTTAATTTATTTAAAATAGTTTAAAGGGTGTTTTTGTCAAGTCATAGCTAAATATGGTTAAAAACAGTTAAATTTATTTTAATGGTTATTTTTAAAATGTCTTTATCAAAAAAGGTCATTCCTCACAATTTTCTCTAAATTTTAACTATTGAGAGTAACAAAAAAAAAAAAAAGCTATGGAAGAAAACAAAGCAATTAATTGTAGTTTGTGTCCCAAGTTTCTACTTCAACTTTCAACCTCTTGAATCTCCAAAAGTTCTCTCCTCTAATGTCTCTTAAAAATATCTTATTTATACTAGCAAACTTAACTTATAATTTCCTAAGTTAGCCTACTGATTTAATTAGGCTTAAAAGTATAATGAGAGGCCCAAATATCAATTGTCAGCCTTAAAATTACCATTCCCATAATAATACGCCTAGTCATCTTCTAATGCAATTTTCTCTATCTTCAAGGTAGAACTAAGCAAAGTAATCTTCATAAAAGTTATAGTTTTATCTCTTAGCTTTCCAATGGTCTAAAAATCGCATCATTTGGAGTTTTGTAATGAGAGTTATGGGCAAAATACTGAAACATATGCAAATAGACTTTTGGATCCTTCAAACACCTTACTTTCCAAAATTAAGCTCAATTTCCTTAATTCCTACAAAAACATAAAAACTAATAAATAATAACCAAATTAAAGGAAATAAACATAAAATTAAAATGACTCACTTGAAAATAAACTAATTAATAAAACAACTAAAAATAACTAAATTATAATTGAAAGTTAGGGACTTAGCCAATATTTAATAATAAAGTTGGAATAAAATAATTCTATAAAATAGAATTATCACACCCCCAAACTTAAGATTTTGCTAGTTCTCGAGCAAAAGAAAATAACAAAAAGAAAATTGAACATAATAATACTTGAAGAGATAGAAGTACCAAATCATGATTTCCTAATTTTTTTCCTCTGAAATTATCCCAATTCTAGCTTAAGGTAAAATATAGCTAATTCTTAAAGTAATAGATTACTTCAAGGGAAAACTTATTTTCGAATGGACTTCTTGTGTGTGTGTGAATAATCTTTTACAAAGAATATCATGCAATTCGGATTAGTTTATGCCAAGGTTTAAGCATAAATTAGTACTAAAATCCCATAAGTTTGTTTTTCATTATTCTTTACACTAATGTAGAATAACACTTATTTAAGAAGTAATAGATCTTTATTAAGTTTATAATGTAAGGCTAGGGTCAAGATATGATAAAAGATATTTTTAAGCTTAAATTCACCTCAAACACTTAATCAATCAAAGACCTATAAAGAGCTCAATAAAATTCTATAGCACTTCCAAACTTAAAGTAAACTTTCATTTGTACAACACACTTTATTTATTTTTTTTTTTACACCCCCAAACTTATTTTTGACAATTGTGAATGTGAGGTAAATTTCAAACACCTATCACCTTTTTTTTCTTTTCTTTTTTCACCTTTCTCCCTCAATTTGTCTTTAACTCAATTCACTTCCTAGAAAGCTTAAAATATTTAAAGGTGAAAGGTTTAAACTGTTGAAATTAAATAAAAAGGCTAAGGCTAATATATATAAGTGTAATTACAAAGAAATGGTAATTTAGGCTCAAAATGGGTGACTAAGGATAAATATATAACAAGGTAGCTCAATAAGGTTCAAACAATCCAAAGATAGCCTAAATCACTTCATATCTTAAGTGTTATATAAGATTTCACCTCGAGAGTGAATCAAACAAATTTTACAATTCTTGACTTCACTTTACTCTTTATCATCATAAATGTTCTCTAAATCACATAAAAATTCTAAGTAAAGGAATACAATACTCAAATTATTAGAAGTCACATTCTAAAATAAAGCTATCACAAGAATATTAACATAAACTTAAATCATACCCATATTCTTCCCAAAAGCTAAAATCGTGAAATATTCAAAATATCATCCTAGAATAAAGAAAACACATAAACAAGGTAAATGATAACTAATCCTAAAAGCATACAAATAATTAAAATTAAATCTAAAACTGTCACAGAATATTCATCACCAGAAAAATAAATTTAGCCTCATAACTTAAGCTAAACATTGTCCTCAATGTTAGCAAATATAAAGAAAAGATAAATAATACTCCCCTAGTTGTTACATGAATCCGAAGAAACTCTAATCTTCCTCATCTTCATTATCATCAACGATTGTAGGAGGCTCTTTTTTCTTTTTACTACAAAAAGAACATAAACAAAGACTAAAGTAGACATATAAATAAATAAAATAAAAATAAAAATAACTTAAATGAGAAAATATGAGTTTCGAAAGCTTGGGTTGCTTCTTATGTAACACCTGACCCTAAATTATCTGTGACAGATCATTCACATGCATTGGATAGCACGTTTGCCTATTGAATTACCCTGAAAAACTAGTTAAATGACTATATTGCCCTTAGTAATACCATTGAGTCGATTAAACCTCGAACAAGTTCAAACAAGGATTTTAAGAGTGAAATCCTCAATTTCATAGTCCAAGGATTACTCAAAACAGTGATTCGGGGTTCGATATTCAGTTTGAAGTCAATCGGGAAAATTGACCGATTAAGGACAAAACGATCATTTTGTCATTTAAGGACAAAATGGAGATTTTCATAAAAGATTTTGATCACATTTGACTAAGATCAATTATTTGGAGTATAATGTGATTTATTGGAGCATAAAATGAAATTTGGCAGTGATAAATGTAATTTCTTGGTAGTTTTGGAACACAAGGGTAAAATAGTAATTTTACCATTAAAGGCTAAAACGGAAATTGTTGAAAAAGATTTTGACAACAATTGATCAAGATGAATTATTTAGATTATTTAGAACATAATTGGAGGATTTAATAGTGAAAAGTTTCAATTTTCGATACATTTTGGAGAATAGAGGTAAAATGGTAATTTTACCACAAGATGACCAAATTTAATTTTTGAGAGAATTTAGATCAAATTTAATAAATTGGAGTGTGGTATGAGTTTGAGGAGTGAAAAATATGCCTTTTGGAAATTTTTCAATTTTTGAGGTAAAAATGTAATTTTGCACTTTTTCGGGGGTAAAAGTATAATTTTACAAAATTACACCATCAAAATTGGTGGAATGGTCCAGACACTTCAGGAAAGCTATGGATATGTGAGACCAGTGTATGGTGAAAATTTGGAAACAAGTGGATGGCTAGAATTTAAAGAATTAATAAAACATTAAAAAATAAATAAAATAATATTATTTTATTCAAATATAAAAAGGCCAAAATTTTCAATTTTCTGGGCATGTGAGGGTCGGGTAGAACAAGGCAAAAGAGGGAAAGAAGGAAATCAAAGACCCTAGGGAAAAATCAAAGGGGAAAAGTGTAGAAATCCAAGATTTATCAAGTTAAAGGTAAACTTTCTTTAATTTCCTTTGATTTCTTCATTAGCTGCCTATTTTTCTTTAATTTTCATGCAAATTTAGAAAGTGGGTATGCTCCCCACATGTTGGCCGAATTTCTTGGAGCGATTTTGGATCTTGATTTGGTTGAATTTTAGCTTGATTTAATGTTTTTAGTGAGTTTAGTTAAGTGTAAAAATGAGAAATAGCAAAAATAAGCAAGAAATAGAATTTTTTCATATTGAAACCCATTTGGCCAAATTTCTAGAGAGAGAAATGATGCTGATTTTGATGCTATTTCGTGATAATTAAGTGAATTATGATGAATTATGGCTAGAGGAAAATTATGAGGATTTTTAGAGTAAAAATTAAAATTTCTACCCGTTAGGGGTAAAATTGTAATTTTTAGTCTAAGACTGGTAAATTGACCCGTAGTTGCTACCATTGAGTAATTGGAATGTAATCGAACAATTAAAAACTGAAACAGGTCAAATCAGAGTTAAATTGAGGATTTTAGCAATTTAGACGCGTGTAGGCGAGTCGGTCAAACACCGTAAGAAAATGACTGTCCGGACCATTTTTACCCCATTTCATGTATCACATAGAGCTTGAAATTGATTATGGTTAATTGACATAATTTATTGAAATTGGTGTCATACGGAACACATAGGTGGTGGGTCCTTGGACACGAGAAAAAGGTAGTGTAGTGAAAAATTGAAAACAGGAGTATCGAGCACTCCTGTGACGAGGTGAGTGGATAAATTATCGTCTTTAATATCTAGAGTGGATTTATTATGGTTTATGCTTATTAAAGCATGGTGAAATTGGAATTTTCAAAATATTATGATTTTCAATTAAAATGTATTTTGATGAAATACTACTTTAAAATTAAATACCGATTTTATGAAATTGAGTATATGGAGACCTATTTGATGAATTGTATTATGTATACATGAATTAAAATCTGTGGCTTATGACATTGGAAAGCATGCTGGCTGAATTCTATATTTCTATGAATGATGTAAATTGTCAATTTATTTTGATGAGTGGACATAATGTATTGGCTATGCTATGCTGCTTGATATTTACAAATATGGTGGGTTATCTAGTCGCCGCAGTGGCGGGTTTCCGTGGACTGCCTTTAGGAAGGGCACGGTAAACTCAAGAATTATATAATCTCGGTTGGAGAGGCGCATAGGGTAACTCCCGAGATACCTAGAAAATTCACTCCATGTCTAACCCCACGTGAGAGTGAATTGGGCCAACACCAAGGAACAATTGTATTTTTCGATTATGATATAAATTGTAACAGCTTTGGCAGACTCGATGGGACATTTTGATCAAGTGTTCACGAGTATAAAATTTGGTCAAAGCCTAGTTTTATGAAATAAATCATAAGCCTTGTGTTTGAATTAATGAAATTATTCGGTCTGATTTCACTAAACTTGGTGTTATGAACTATATTGTGATATGGCATTTTTAAATACTGTCTCCATCTACTCGACTTTAAATGTCATAGATGGTAATTATCTAACTCACTGGGTTGTAAAACTCACCACCCTCTCTTCCCCTTTTCAGGCTCGATATCACTGGTAAGCACTCGGAGTGCATATAGAGGCTTGATTGAAGTCGGGTCCTTAGTATACAAAGGTACATAGTTGTACATAGTAGGGCCCACGTGTCATTATAAACTGATTTGTATATTTGAGTTATTTACATGTTATTATGTATAACTTTATTTTACCTTTACGTTCAGAAAATGGAATTTTGAAATTTTTGAACAAAACAAAAGAAGAAAATACCCCAAGTTGGTAAATTGTGTGATCTAATTATTTTAATTCGAAATCAAAATTTCTATTTTATGAAAAATGTTTCTTGGAAACTAATAACCATGGGAGAAATGGAAAACTGGTACGAAATGCCTTGCGAGGTCTCGATAGAGTACTCAGGGATTGAGTGCTTATTAAGAGATCGCGACAGTTGTCACGGGCTCGATGGGAGATTCTAGGTCGTGACAATTATATTGGTATCAGAGCATTTGGTTGCTCTTGGTTGTAATAGTATGAAAAAGTTAGATTTTTAAAGTTGATCTAAAGATTTGCATTGACACTGCGTGGCTCGAGTCGAGTTAAGTTAGGTCGAATAGAATGTGCGTGTCTGCACGTAGATTTTAGAAACTTATTTGTACCTTTGTGAGGTATAGTGACTAAATCGTCACTGTCGATTTTGTATAGGCCTTGTGGTACACAGAGTATCCTTTTACAATGTCTCGGAAGGACGATAGTCTTGACACCTCTTGTAGCATTAGTGAGGAATCGACTGATTCCACTGTTGAAAGTCGATGGTGTCTTGAACCTGATAATTCAGAGGGATATTCGTCTAGGGCGCCTATAGATTGGGCTCCATCAGATTTGAAAGCGCAAGTTAGGATAAAAAAGAGCCCTAGTGATAACAAGACTGACGAGAGTATAGATAGTAATGATGTTAATCAAGGTATAAGAAATTTCCTTTTGAAAGGAATTAGGAAATGTGTTGAAGAAAATAAGAAAATGAGAAATTTAAGTATAAAGGAAATTATGAAATGAACTTTTAATATTATAAGAAGAGAATCTGGCGTGAATAATGTTTATTAAAGGTAAATGATGGGATCTGAGAAGGATAAGTTCTTGATTTCTAAGAATTGAAAGTTTGAGTGTACAGAGAGATGAAATGTTTTATGATTTTGTACAAGAGGTAAATAAATTATCGAAAACATAAAACAAAAAGGATAAGTGATTATGAATAATAAAAATAGTAGTGGGGTGTGATCATACTAGCATGGATGCACCGGATCCCATTAGCACTTCGAAGTTGAGCATGCTTGAGCAAGAGTAATAATAGGATAGGTGACCTTCTGGGAAGAGTGTCTTAAGATAGGACATGAAGTATGAGGGTTTTTGAAGATATTTATTGATGAAAACATAAATCGTAAAGTATATTTTCTTCATGAATTTTGAATTTTTTGAGAAATTACCATGGTAAAGTATTTGTTAAAGGTAAACGAAGGTTGAATCATGATTCAAATATTTAGAAATTGACAGTGATATGAATGGATTAAAAGATGAATTTGGCATACCATAATAGATGGTATGAATAATTTGAATGAAAAAGATTGGTGACAACACCAGATCAATTATGAGGTATACTAGAAACTTTGGAAGAGAAAGTGGAGCATGCACGATAATGAAATGGAAAAACATAACATTATAATACAATATGGTGAAGTTGTTATATATTATGAAACTTTTTAAATATTGATTTGATTTGGTTGGAAGGAAAGGATTAGTAGTAATACAAGTAAATTAATATTTACGTGCATGAAGGTAAATGCACTATGTTGATTGAGTTGTTATGTTCCTATATAAATAGTGTTGGAATTTTGAAAGGTTTTATGAGTGAATAAGTGAGGAAAATGTATAGTAGCTTAGAGGGAATTGGCGTTGATTTCTATTAAATGATTGTGAAATTTCAAGAATAGTTGGATCTATTGAGGTTTAAAGATACAAGTGTATAAGACAATTTAAGAATGAACATCAGGGATTATTATGATTGATGTGTGATCACGAAGTAAAAAGTTAATGAATAAATTTATTCAAAAGGTGAACTTGAATTTTGCTGTGCATAGTATAGAGAGTTACAGGATTAAAGGACTAAATGTGGTAAGATGGTTAAAGGCATTCTTTTCAAGGGATGGAAAGGTTTCGAGTTTGAACCTCCCCGTGTCTAACTGCGGGCTGCAGACTGCAAGGAAGACCGTGTTAGAGGGATGAGGACCCAGACATGACGATAACTTGGAAAGATAGTCTTTCGGAGGGAATGTCATCTGTGGATGTGACAGCTTGAGATTAAGTGACTCAAAAATGTCAAATCTAGTCTAAATGCCACATAGAGTTATATAATTAAGATTGATATACATGAGTTACTTGAAAGATCAAGTTAAAAGTCTATTAAGTTCAAAGCGCGATTTATGGCACGAATGATCAAGTCAAGGTATATATTTGAAGTATTAATGATATTGTAATGTAAATATATATGAGAGAATGAGACCTAAGTGTAAGATTTGAAACGATAAGAAAAGAGTATGAGTATGCTAATGGTATGGGACTATACACGGATATGACAAAATATTGATATGAATTATGAAGGATATTCTTTGGCTTAATATGAAGTTTTATTAATTGGAATTTTAAGTGCATTGGAAAAAGTGTTAAAATAGAAATGAAGAATAAATTAAAAGATTTATATGTTGCTACATATAGAGATACATGGATAAAAGAGAATTTAAGAGTTTTTGAAATGGTCATATTGAGATAAGCTATTATGTAAAGCATCAAGATCAATGTTCAGTTGATTAAAGTCCGATTTGAGGAGAACAAAAGAGATGAAGAGTTACACTTTGTGGATGGCTAAGTAAGAGTGAATGAGGAGTTAAATAAATTATGAGATATTGATGAGGAATATCAATACTAAATAATAACATTGTGAACGAAAGATTACAAGGTGGTATAATAAATGTGATGATGTGAAGTGGTGTTATGAAAAATTACAAATTTTATTTTGATCCAGTTGAATGAAAAAAATTGATAATAATGCAAGGTTGTTTAAGTGATGTGTTAGAAATCCTTGAAGATAAATTGAAATATGAATAGCTAAGTGCATATTTGAATATTTTGGTGAGCAAATGTATACCTTTAAGTGAAGGATATGTTTGGAGGATAGGAAAAGCAATTAAGCGATTAAATATTTCAGAAGTGATTAAATTCCTGTGAGGAGGAATTACGGATTTTAAATGACGAGCCTAAGATGTATGATCTTAAGAATGGCTAAGGAGCTAAATAGTGAAGCCATAAGTTAAGTGGTCATAAATAGTGAGAAACCTAAATGTAAAATAGAGATTTCTAATACAATACTTAAGAGAAGTATTGCTATTAATGAGGCGAAAATAAGTATAGAATTAAATGGTTATAAAGAGAAAGTGGTAATACAAAAATGATACTTATGTTAATATTGTGAGGTACTTGAGGAGAACTCAATTTCAAGTTTTGCTAATTTCAAGTACCATTGATAAATTGATTAAGAGAAAATCATGTAATGTTCATATGACAGAGTAGAGCAAGGGCTGATAGAAAAACCACTTTGAGAATGTAAATTTTCTGATGGGTTATGGAGATTGGAAATTGAAGTTGGTTAAGGTACACAAAATTTAAACGAGTTTAAGTTTTGTGGGATAAAGTAATACCGGAATTGATGATATTGTATGAAATACAATGAATTGTGTCAAAGCGAAAACTTAAAGTATCAATGGAATTAGAAAATGTATGTGCATAGTAGACAACAATTCAATAAAAATGGTATGGAGTACATAAGGAGTAAATTGGAATGAGATGCAAATTAGATATGAGAAGATTGACACAATTGTGGATGTAAGATATCTTTAGACATTGTTTGGAATATATAGACTTGAGAAGCTTATTATGGATCCGAAAAACATTTTATTTTTTATAAATCGAAAGCGTTGAGAGTATGTCGGATGTCACATCGGTTAAGTGTGACCTTCGTGTACGAGTGAGCTCTAGCTAGAGACATTTTCGGGTCGTCGACGAGCTGTTAGACATGGCTGGAGCCATGGTCTGTAATATACGTGGCAAGGCCACAGATGATTTACGCGATTGTGACTGCTTGATATCTCCAATATCGGCCAACATCGTTGAGATTGCCATGGCATTATATGGGAATCCAGTGGAAGCGATGCTCTCGGATGTTATTACGTGGAAGTGGGTCCACATGTTGATGTTATGTTTTCCTACTCGAGAGCATTGCGAGTTTTTTGACGTGTACTTTTATGCATGGAGATGATTATATGACCAATTAAAATAAAGGATGAACTCTAAAAGTCTGAATTTTGAAATTGATGTACGATGAATTGTATGAGTAGCACAATAATGAGAATTTTCATCGAAAGTTAAAATTATATGGATTTAAGGAATTTTTGGAAAAAATAGTCAAGAAAATGAAATTTATAGTATGAATTCATGTGAGATGGATTTAAGTGTTGACATTAAGAGGATTAAGGAAAAATCTAAGTTGTATGAATGTAAAGTCAATATGAGGTATGTGGGGATCATAGAGACTCTTAATTTCCCCTACATAAAGGATGTGTACAGAAGGAATGTGATATGCTAATGATGCTATAAGATACATAATAATGTTTGAGGATGAGAATGAATGAATGGATGTTAAAAAGATGTTGAGGAATGATCAAGTGATGATGGTGATTGGTGTATATAGATACAGAAGTGTAAGAAATGATTGAAATTGATATAAGTGGAAAGAAATTTTGGTTCAAATTTAATAAGAAGAATAAAGACACTAAGCATGTCTCTAGACAATAAATCATTATTGAGGAAATTATTGATGATCAAATTTTTAAAGGTTCAAGATAAATATAAGTGAAATATGTAAGTCGAGTTGAATGAAATCGAAGTAATGAATCAGAGTTTCCTTATAAATGAGATAACATGTGAGATTAAATATGAAATGAAAATCCAAAACCTTCATTTTTGTGGAATATGATGAATGAAATTTTGAGGTCAAAATTTTATTTTAAGGGGGGTAGTGTTGTAACACCTGACCCTAAATTATCTGTGACAAATCATTCACATACATTGGATAGCATGTTTACCTATTGAATTGCCCCGAAAAACTAGTTAAATGACTATATTGCCCTTAGTAATACCATTGAGTCGATTAAACCTCGAACAAGTTCAAACAAGGATTTTAAGAGTGAAATCCTCAATTTCACAGTCTAGGGATTACTCAAACAGTGATTCGAAGTTCGAGGTTCAGTTTGAAGTCAATCGGGAAAATTGACCAATTAGGGACAAAATGATCATTTTGTCATTTAAGGACAAAATGGAGATTTTCATAAAAGATTTTGATCACATTTGACTAAGATCAATTATTTGGAGTATAATGTGATTTATTGGAGCATAAAATGAAATTTGGTAGTGATAAATTTAATTTCTCGGTAGTTTTGGAACATAAGGGTAAAATAGTAATTTTGCCATTAGAGGCCAAAACGGGAATTGTTGGAAACGATTTTGACAACAATTGATCAAGATGAATTATTTAGATTATTTAGAACATAATTGGAGGATTTAGCAGTGAAAAGTTTCAATTTTCGGTACATTTTGGAGAATATGGGCAAAATGATAATTTTGTCATCGAAGGACCAAGTTTAATTTTTCGAGAGAATTTAGATCAAATTTGATAAATTGGAGTGTGGTATGACTTTGAGGAGTGAAAAATACGTCTTTTGGTAATTTTTCAATTTTTGAGGTAAAAATGTAATTTTAAACTTTTTTGGGGGTAAAAGTGTAATTTTATAAAATTACACCATCAAAATTTGTGGAATGGTCCAGAAACTTCAGGAAAGCTATGGATATGTGAGACAAGTGTATGGTGAAAATTTGAAAACAAATGGATGGCTAGAATTTAAGGAATTAATAAAACATTAAAAAATGAATAAAATAATATTATTTTATTCAACTATCAAAAGGCCAAAATTTTCAATTTGCTGGGCATGTGAGGGTCGGGTAGAACAAGGCAAAAGAGGGAAAGATGGAAATCAAGAACCCTAGGGGAAAATCAAAGGGGAAAAGTGTAGAAATCCAAGATTTATCAAGTTAAAGGTAAAATTTCTTTAATTTCCTTTGATTTCTTCATTACCTGCCCATTTTTCTTTAATTTCCACGCAAATTTAGAAAGTGGGTATGCTCCCCACATGCTGACCGAATTTCGTGGAGCGATTTTGGATCTTGATTTGGTTGAATTTTAGCTTGATTTAATGTTTTTAGTGAGTTTAGTTAAGTGTAAAAATGAGAAATAGCAAAAATAAGCAAGAAATAGAATTTTTTCATATTGAAACCCATTTGGCTGAATTTCTAGAGAGAGAAATGCTGCTGATTTTGATGCTATTTTGTGGTAATTAAGTGAATTATGATCAATTATGGCTAGAGGAAAATTATGAGAATTTTTAGAGTAAAAATCAAAATTTTTACCCGCTAGGGGTAAAATCATAATTTTCAGTCTAGGACTGGTAAATTGACACGTAGTTGCTACCATTGAGTAATTGGAATGTAATCGAACAATTAGAAACTGAAACGAGTCAAATCGGAGTTAAATTGAGGATTTTAGCAATTTAGACGCGTGTAGGCGAGTCGGTCGGACACCATAAGAAACTGTTCAGACCATTTTTACCCCATTTCATGTATCACATAGAGCCTGAAATTGATTATGGTTAATTGACTCAATTTATTGAAATTGGTGTCATACGGAACACATAGGTGGTGGGTCCTTGGACATGAGAAAAATGCAATGTAGTGAGAAATTGAAAACAGGAGTATCGGGCACTCCTGTGACGAGGTGAGTGGATAAATTATCGTCTTTAATATCTAGAGTGGATTTGTTATGGTTTATGCTTATTAAAGCATGGTGAAATTGGAATTTTCAAAATATTATGTTTTTCGATTAAAATGTATTTCGATGAAATACTGCTTTAAAATTAAATACCGATTTTATGAAATTGGGTATATGGAGACCTATTTGATGCATTGTATTATGTATACATGAATTAAAATCTGTGGCTTATGACATTGGAAAGCATGTTGGCTGAATTCTATATTTCTATGAATGATGTAAATTGTCAATTTATTTTGATGACTGGACATAATGTATCGGTCATGCTATGCTGCTTGATATTTACAAATATGATGGGTTATCTAGTCGTTGCAGTGGCGAGTTTTTGTGGACTACCTTTAGGAGGGGCACG
Source organism: Theobroma grandiflorum (assembly GCA_036013995.1). NCBI lineage: Eukaryota > Viridiplantae > Streptophyta > Magnoliopsida > Malvales > Malvaceae > Theobroma > Theobroma grandiflorum. Next base: position 18,390,755 of record CP142126.1, read on the forward strand.
GTAAACTCAAAAATTATATAATCTCGGTTGGAGAGGCGCATAGGGTAACTCCCGAGATACCCAGAAAATTCACTCCATGTCTAACCCCGCGTGAGAGTAAATTGGGCCAACGCCAAGGAACGGCTGTATTTTCTGATTATGATATAAATTGTAACAGCCTTGGCGAACTCGATGGGACACTTTGATCAAGTGTTCACGAGTATAAAATTTGGTCAAAGCCTAGTTTAATGAAATAAATCATAAGCCTTGTGTTTGAATTAATGAAATTATTCGGTATGATTTCACTAAACTTGATGTTATGAACTATATTGTGATATGGCATTTTTAAATACTGTCTCCATCTACTCGACTTTAGATGTCATAGATAGTAATTATCTAACTCACTAGGTTGTAAAACTCACCACCCTCTCTTCCCCTTTTTAGGCTTGAGATCACTAGTAAGCACTCGGAGTGTATATAGAGGCTTGATTGAAGCCGCGTCCTTAATATACAAAGGTACATAGTTGTACATAGTAGGACCCACGTGTCATTGTAAACTGATTTGTATATTTGAGTTATTTATATGTTATTATGTATAACTTTATTCTACCTTTACGTTCAGAAAATGGAAATTCGAAATTTTCGAACAAAACAAAAGACGAAAATACCCAAAGTTGGTAAATTGTGTGATCTAATTATTTTAATTCGAAATCAAAATTTCTATTCTGTGAAAAATGTTTCTTAGAAACTAATAACCACGAGGGAAATGGAAAACTGGTACGAGATGCGTTGCGAGGTCTTGATAGAGTACTCGGGGATTGAGTGCTTATCGGGACATCGCGACAGTTGTCACGGGCTCGATGGGAGATTTCAGGTTGTGACATCTTAAGAAGTGCTTCTGTATAGTCACTAGCTTGACTTTGGTTGAGGTCTTCATTCACTCTTCAAGAAAGTTTGAGTTTGCATGGAAAAACCTTGATATGTAAAAGTAGCCTTCTCTTAAGATAAGGTTGTTATGGCTTTGACTCAAGATTTAGTGCTTGCTCAACTCAAGGTGGTGGAATAAGTTGACTTTTATCCAATTTCTCAAATTGAGTTCTTATTGAATAATGCACTTTTGGTATAGCCTTCATAACATGTGTAACATTTGTGAGTTTTTTATTCTTGTTCTTTGTTGTTGCATCTTGAACTAAACAAGCTACAATGAGTTTTTTTGGATTTTCCATATCAACAGCCTCCTTAGATAACTCTTGCTTAACTTCTTCATCTTGAATGTGCTTGTTGGAAGTATTCTCTTTATCTACTTAATCTCCATCATTACCACATCTTTGTCGTTTACCTCATCTAGATGCTTACCATATTCTTCTCTTTTATGATTAACTTCCTGAGGCCTATTGTTTATGTTATTAATAAGTTGTCCCACTTAAATATCAAGATTTCTCAATAAAGCTACTAGACTCTGAATGACGGCATCATTCTTAGCCATGTATTGCATGAGAACATCTTCTATGGTAGGCTTTTATTCAAGGACATGAACTCTAGCTTGTGACTAAAAGCCATTATGGAAAACAAGTTGTAATGAATATGTAAGACCCTGATCATTACTCCAAGAAACATTTGGGTGATTCTACCTTGAGTTGTAACTGTTTGAGTATGAAAAGTTTTGTTGCCCATTGAAGTTTTCGTTAAATTGCATTGATTCATAATAGGTTGAAAACTGTTAACACTGTTAGTCAATAGTTAACAACAATTAAATTTAATACTATTTAAAATATTTTAAGACATAAATGCCCTTTTAAAAAATCTGTTTGTATTCTTTTTCAAAACTTAATTAAGTTTATTTTGATATTTAATAAAATTCAATATTTGACAAAAAAGAAAAAAACTTAAAATTTAATAAAATTCTAGAACGAGATTTCTTAATGCAGTAATTTATCTCACTTTGATACTTAATGAAATTTTGTATTTAATAGAGAAGAAAAATACTTAAAAATGTTTATATATAGTAATCAAGTCAAAATCTTTTTGCATCACCCTAAACTTGAATCTCAAAAAACATATTTTGGATAAAAATTTTTCAACAAACTAGTAATCATGAGTAAGAAATTAATCTCTTGACCTGACACTCTCAAATTTGAAATACCCATCATTAAACGAAAAATTACTTTTAATGCATTCTTTTCAATGAAAAAGAAATTATCAAACTGTTGAAAAAATAAAGAGTATGATAACAATAGACTTTACCTTAAGAAAAAGGCTTACGGTTGTCTAGGTAGATACAATTTCAAATTTCCAAGCCTGTAAAGTAAAAATTTTTTAGGTTTTTCTTCTTTTTTGCTGATTAAGGTTCTAGAAAGAAAGATGAGCAATTTTTTTTAAAAAGGAGAATATGCTTAAATTAAAAACAAAATATAAAGAGTATTTATATTTTAAAATATTAATATAGTATTAAGTTTAATTTTTTTAAAAATGTTGACTAATGGTATTAACAATTAACAAATCAAAAACATCATTTTGAAATAAAAACGACCATAGTCTCCTTTTAAAAATTTTGAGGGGTTTTTTGGATTTTACCCCTTTACATTATGTGTACGAATTATAATTATTTTGAAACAAAAAAGAAAAAATACAAATTGAGTGATCAAATCAATTTTTAGTCTCTTTTTTCTTTTCAATTTATTATAAATTATAATTTTTTAAAAAATTAAAAAGAAAAGAAATAGTAACGGAAGGAAGAAAAGAAGAAGATAAGGCAAAAATAAGAAAAATAAGTATAAATCAAGTTTTTGTTCAATTTTTTCTCTTTTTATCTTTAACCCAATGTTTTTAGTTTTAACTTCTTTTATTGTCCACTTTGCTTATTTAATTCAAAATCAATAAATCATGACGTCATTCTATAATTGCATCATGTGAGCTTGTAAAACCAAATAAAATGTTTTAATTCACCAATAAAATAAAGAATACAATAAATAAACAAAGATTAAGGAACCACAATGAAATAAATTTAAGAATTAAGGGTCTAATAATATAACCTATAATTAAGTGGTACTGCTCACGGGGGTGTTAATCTTTTCCCATGCATAACTGTAATCCTAAACCTAACTTTAAAAAAATCATAGACCAGTTTATTATTTTTTTGACTGACCTAAAGTCGATTTAAGACCTCGTCGATTAAAACAAAGTCAATAGGTGGTCAATCGCACCTAGATAAAAAAGATTGATGGCAACTCCTAATTTTAGTCCATCTAGTGGTCGAGTTCTCAAGCCCTCATGTTATGACTTGGTGCTTTGTTAGGAGTATTTTTCATTTCCTTTTAAATAGTTGCCTAAATCTTTGCACAATTCCTAAGTTTTAGAAATGTGCAAAAAGGGACAGCTATAGACACCCTATTTTGTCCAATAGATTTAATTTATCCCTTTATATTCCATTTGTTTTGTTTTCATTTCTATCCAAACAATGTATTTTTTTTACCTTATTATGTCTCAAGTTATTCTATTCTTTTTTCGAGCTCGAATCAGATTGGGTTTAATTTATGAATTGGACTTTGGACCCAACTAAATTGTCTTTCCTTTGAACAAGCATAAATTCTATTCTTTTCTTCTTAGGGCTCATGAAGCCCAATGGACTTTTTTGTTTAATTATCTCATAAATTTTCATTTTATTTAAGTAAAAAACAAAAACAAAAGCACAACAAAAAGATAAAAAAATTTTGAAGAAAAAAATAAAAAATCCTAAAAAATAAAAAAAAACCATTTTTTCACCTTTTCATGGAATATTTTGTTGGAAATTTCAAAATTTTATGGATCAATTTTTTAAAATTTTCAATCAATAACATTACCGACTATGGTTTCAACAACAAAATTTATGACAAAATTTTGAATTTGAAAATTGGTTAAGGAAGATGAGGGATTTGAATTTCGATGTAGTGATTGGGATTTGAAACTTACTTTGGTTAAAGCAATTTCAAGTTGAATTTCTCTTTTTGTTTGTTTAAATTTGAGGAATGAGGGATTTGAAACTTACTTTTTGAACAAAAAGACCATATATCTATCATTGAGGAAAATACTTGAATCATTAATTTTTTATATAATAACGTATATTTATTAAAGAGAAAAAATAGAATTGTAAGAAATTCATTAAATTCTTGTTGATACAAGTTTCCATTATTTGCTTGGTCTAAATATCCATATGGGTTATGAGTGCAACCTTATATTATCTATACTGCTTAGATTTAGAAGACCAAATGATTGCCAAACTTGGTTTGACAATAAATATGGTGAGTATATGGTGAAATCGAGATATTGGATGCTAAGCTTTTCTATGGGAAATCTAGGGGTGGGTAGCTTATCATTAGATATACAAGGAATTTGGAAAAATTGTGGACACTAGGGGTTCCGCGAAATTAATTTTATGTAAAGGAAGCTTTGCCTACAAAGGATGCTCTCATACAAAGAAAGATTAATGTGGAACCTTGCTGTGCATTTTTTGGAATGGGACTGCAAACTATTTTCCATTGTCTTGGCACCTGTCAATTTGCTCGGGCTGCCTGGGTATTGTCAAAGTAGGGCTCTTGTGATTGATGCTAGAACTTTAGGTCAATTATAAAATTTTATCAAATGGTCTATGAAAAATTCGATGAAGAAAATGTTGAAGAGGTTGTGGGAATTTTATGGGCTATACAGAAGGCTAGAAACATGCTCATATTCAAACAATAAAATATGGATCCAATGATTGTGGTAGAGATAAGCATGGATACAGTGTGATAATATCGATTAGCTAACACCTATTCATCAAGGAGTGATATGGAGAGAAGAAGAATTTGTATACAAGTCCCCCTAAATGGTTTGAAAATCAATTCAGATGCTGCAATTTTTTACGTAAATGGCACGAAAATGGTGACTGCTAATTTCATGGTTAGAAGTTGAGCAGGGACTATATGTCACGACACAAACCTGAGGGTCATGACTAGTGCACAAGCCCAACAAGCGAGCCCACTAGACCAGAGCAAACCTCAGAGTTCACAACTTTATAACTTAAATGCCAAGGGATTTATAATCAAATATTTGTGACAATTTCAAATATATTACGTTATCCCTGGCTCACAATCTATACAATTATACATAAGGTCATACATTAGCCATCAAATCAAGTTCATACATAACAACCCTTATACAGTTCAAATGGCACATTGTATTTGACATATTCACTAACTAATCAAACTGTAAGACGAAAGGCGCATACAAACTCAGCAGAGTGACATATTGGAAGGGAGACCTGTCGAATGCCAATTAGGTGTCTGTCCAATCAACAACACTTGTCATGAAACCCCCATAGCTTCTCTTATCTACACATGGTACAACAAAGGGGTGAGTCATCTAATACTTAGTGAGGGCACGCTATCACAACATAATATTTCATATATATCTATATATATATATATATATGTCTAGGCCTATCTAGTCATAATATATTGATACTCAAGCATCTCCAATTCAAAAGGTGTGAGGATCATCCTAATATCCTATATGCACAACTCATCATATTAAATCTTGTCGGATTACATCTTGATGGCATATCATATCCACAAATTACCAAGTTCTATGTCTACAACTTATCATAAATTACATTTATCAATTCACGACTTATCCTTAAAGCCGTCACCATCAAATTAAGCTTCATAGGCACACCTTAGTTGCTGAGCAAAATCTCAAATTTCATGTACAAACCGTTGCTTATTCTAAAGCATTCCATCGGATGTCATTCACAGTTAGTCACCACAATTTCATGTTCAATTCAAATCATGCCATCTCTGGTGCATGTTATCATAATCAAATGGAATCAAATGAGTGGTCTTGCTTTAACACAATTAAATCATGCATAGTGGCTAACTAGAGGATAATCAGATCACGTTCAAGGCAAAGCCATTGGTAGAAAAATAGATCACGCACGTGCCAAAGTAATAGGTGAAGAACATATCACGCATTTGCCGAGGCAACGGGCGGAGAATTATACCATCAATTGGAGTAATCTCCTGACATTGACATCACCAGGAGTAATCTCAACGGATGGCATCTAAGCACTACAGATAGAAATCATAAGCGGGATTAGTGCCACTATCCCTACTTACCACCATCCTTGCAAGCACATACATAGTCACAGGGCGTGGGACTCCACTCCACCTCAAGTCAAATCAGTGTCTAGAATTTATTCCTTGGATAGAACACATATCCAAAAATCAGGCCATCTTGCCTCTTGTGACATTCCACATGCCCACATCAAATTATATTCAAATTCATCGAGCTTCAATCATCTCTAAGCTCAGTATAATTCTAATTGTCTTTAAATGTTTGAAGTATCATCAAACAAAACATAATCAATTTATAGGCCCTCATGCCTTTAACTCCACATGGGCACTAATCATATTTAATCAAATCAATCGTGGCTTAATAGCCTTATACTTATCCTCAATCCACAACAAATACATGGGCTTGCATACACAGATCCTGTCCATGAGCAATCATGGCCCCTTGGCCTTACATATTCATTATCTCTCAATCGCTATGCCATTAACTCAAATACATATCATGCCCACATACCTAATCGGGCAATCCATTCTTCATACCTTGGTGTAGTCCTTAATTCATAATTCATATCACACAATGGGTAGGCCTCTTGCTCTAAGTCTTACATACCATAGGTTCCAAAACAATGCCATCTTATGGCTCACCACAAATCACACAATCACAAATTTCCTCTTTCAAATAACTAGTTAGCCTAGGCATTCTCATCTAGGCACACAATCATACTTGTTCTCCAACCTAGGCACATACCTTTAGGTAAACATACATATACACATGCATTTAAATATATATATATATATTATACTGATATCAATTTTCCAGCCTAGGCATTCTCATCTAGGCATACACTTAACATTTAACTACCATGGTAGTGCACACATTATGCGAAATGTATCACATGCATTTAATTAAATCCCACTCGCCTTGACAATCGGAGGCACACCACAATCAAGCTCAACCTTTAGCCTCTAATCGTCTTCTAGCTCACAAATGAGTAAAATAGCTCAACTATCCCCTTGGACACATCAAAGCATCAAAATCATAATTATTTCCTAACTTTCAAAAATATCCCAACTTTTCAAAAATACCCAAATTCAATATATAAGCTCAATCTTTCAAAAAAAAAAAAAAAGCTAAGCATTTACCTTAGAAGCTAGGTTACCCATATCTAGGCTCCAAATCTCTAATAAACACAAGGAAAGAGAGTTTGGACAAATCTGAAAATATTTAGATTTGAGGTTATTAACCAATTAAATTGAAAATCAATGGGTAAAAATGCATAATCTTACCTCCAAATCATTTCCCAAGCTTGGATCTAGCTCAGATGGGCTCTAAATGGCTTTTCTAGGCTTAAGGTTCGAAGAGGGTAGAGAGAGAATGAGAAAAAATGTTAAGAAAGAAATGGGGCGATATACCGATTGACCTCTTTTTATTTTTGCCTTTTCTCTTTGATGTATCAATACATTTGGCAATGTATCGATACATCAGCCTTAATTTCGAATGGATGTATCAATACATTGAGGCAATATATTGATACATTTCGAGCATAATGGTCTTGAGTGCTCTCTGCCTCAAATGTATCGATACATGTTCATCTTTCCCAGAATGTATCGATACATTTGCTAATGTATCGATACATTTTACCTAGATTGCGCCTTTTTTTGTATTCAAACTTCAAAAAATTCGAACTTAGAGGCCCAAGATCATTTCGTGTTGATCTCGTACCTCAAATAACTCATATAATTCAATTCTTCATACGTATTTCCTCAAATATGTATCAAATTAAATCAAATCCTTAATCTATAGGATTAATTCATCATTTTCATCGATATTCACCTTAATGTCATACTCAGATGTCAAAGTGCCAAACATCTGCACAATTTCATTAAGGATTTTAATTTTCACTCACATTCATAGTCATTTGCACCCTAGACATAATCATATTCATCAAAACTTAAATAACTCCTTAAATCACTTTGCCAATTTCACATATAAGTCATATAAAAAAATGAGGTGTTACATTATATCACCTTTTATTTTTTAATATAAATTATGGAGAATGAACTTGAAATTGTAAATAGATTTGAGGACCTTGATGGTGTGTTAAATATGTTGAGTACATGGAAGTATGCCTATAGACATTTAGGCAGAATTTTATAAACATATTTGGTAAATCTTAAAGTTTGATACTTAGATCAAGATTTGATCATACAATTGAGTATATGTATGAAAGATTTCAAGTAATATTAATAATTTGAGGTGTTTGATAGAAGGAAAGTGAATTAAAGACCTTATGAATGAATTTGGAGACTCAAAGAAGTGAAAACCTGGACATTGGGCATGATCTATCTATAGATGTTCTGTAAGATAAGAAAACAAGTTGGACAAACATCTATCGATAGATTTTCTTAACTATCGATAGATGACCACCCAAGGCTTTACAAAGCAAAGATGCCCAAAAACTATCGATAGATGCATGAAATCTATCAATAGATAGCCATACGAAATTAATGGAAACCAAAATGAGAAACATCTATCTATAGATCCATGTAATTTATAGATAGATGGCCAAACGAGGAAAATAAAAGGAGGGCTACAGTATAATCTATCCACAGATGTTAGTTCCATTAGTTTTTGATGATAATAAAACATTCACATTCATTTGTGTCTAATATTTCTACTTGAGTGTTCAGGGCAAAAATTGTATGTCAATAATAAATTGATCATTTAAAGGCACATATCAAAAATCATATGAATAAAAAGCCATAATTGATCAACAAAACAAAAGTCTCTTAGTTGAATAATGAAGGGTATTAGTCAGCTAAAATTCAAATCAAAAGTTGGCGAGCTTAAGAGAACTGAGAAATAGAAAAGATTTAGTCGACCAAGAAATAAGTTAGTTGACTAAAAGCTTGTCACTAGAAATCTAGACTTCAAGATAGAAACAACTTAATTGACTAATAAGTAACCTAGTCGACTAAGTGCTCACTGCCAGAAGCTAAGATTAAAAAACAGATACGACTTAGTCGACTACGACATATGTTAGTCGACTTAGAGCATTCTGTTTGAAAATTTGAATTGAGCACTGAAAAACAAATTAATGGCCAGATTTGTTACCAAACTATTTTCAACAGTCAAAAATTGTGTAACACTCATCGAAGCTGATTTCTCAAGTATAAAAGGGACTTCCAATGATTAGAAAACTGATCTAAGGCTTTCAAGTCCAAAAAGAGCTCCAAAAATAGCAAAAATTCCTTTACACTCTTACTGTACTTCACTCTTATCTTTGTATTTGAGCTATACACTTCACTTTACACCAATTAGATCAAGTCAATGATCATAGGAACTTTCTTATTTCTTTTCTTCTTGCAAACCTAGAGTGAGCGAGTCACTCTAAGGGATTTATTCAAGCTTGAATTGTTCGATTGAGTGTATAGGTTCTAACTTAGCCTAGAAAAGTTAGTTGTTGAGTTTTGGTTAATCCTGGTAAAAACCATTGTGAAAGGTTTTAGCTAAGCTTGGTAAAATTCATTATAAAAGCTTGGTGAAAGCTTGTGAATTTTACTATTCATAGTGATTTTGTTTGAAAATCCTTGGTTGAATAATCAAGATAGTGGATATAGGTCTTTAACTGAACCACTCTAAATTCTGGTGAATTGTCTGCTCTGTTTTTATTTCATTCCTTTTTAAATTATTCCCTTATTTACTAAGAGCCAAAAAGTATTATTCACCCCCATTTAAGACATTTACTTAAGATCAACAAGTGGTATTAGAGCAAGTTCTCTATTTTCAAGGTTTAACACCTTTTGGGAAAATCCACATGGCTCTTCAAAAATTAATAGTTGCTAAGGGATAGTCCACAAGCATACCACCTCTATTTGATGGCTCAAATTACCCATATTAGAATACTAAGATGTCAATATATATTAGAACAATAGATTATGAGATATGTGATGTCATCACTGATGGTCCCTTTATTCCTTCAACCTTAATTATTGTAACCAATGAGTTAATTCCCAAGCCTAGGTCTGAATGGACTGAAGCTAAAACCAAAAGAGTCCAAACAAACTTCAAGGCAATCAATACACTACATTGTGCCTTAACTCCCATCGAATTTAACAAACTGTCAAGCTGTACAACAGCTAAACAAGTGTGGGATAAACTTAAGATTATCAATAAAAGAACTTCACAAATTAAGGAGTCCAAAATAACTCTTCTTACACATAATTATGAGATGTTTAAAATGGAACTTGGTGAAGATATCACCAGCATGCTGGATAGGTTCACCAATATCACAAATAAACTCAATTAGCTAGGCCAATCAATTCCTGAACATAAAATTGTCAAAAGACTTTTAAAAAGCCTACCCAAAAATTAGAAGTCAAAGGTGACTACCATTTGTGAGGCCAAGGACTTAAATGTTATAACCCTTGATGAAATTTATGGTTCTCTCGTCACTCACAAGCTGGAACTAAAGGAAGAAGAAGAGGAAAACAAAAGAGAAAGAAAGGAAAAAAAGAAGAGCATTGCCTGAAAAGCAAGCATCCTCAAAAAAGAATTGGATAGTCTATCTTGTGATGATGATGAGGAATTGGCCATGGTTGCAATAAGGTTTAGAAAGCTTATGAGCCAAAGAGACCAAAGATTGGCCAGAAGAGGTTATAGAAGGGATCAAGGCACTTCATGGAGAACCAAAAATAAAAATGAGTTTAATAAGAAGGAAGAGATTATATGTTTTGAATGCAAGAAGCTGAGACACTTCAGGTCAGAATGCCCCATGCTGAAAGAAAAATTTCCCAAGAAAAACAGAAAATCAAAGAAGGCAATGGTGGCTACTACTTCGTCTAACAATGATTATTCAAGTTCTGAAGCTGAAGAGGAAAATATGGAAGAAAGAGCTAATCTATGTCTAATGGCAAGGGATGATGAATCTGAGGTATCTCCATCTCCTTGTGATATTTCTATTGATAAATTGCAAGAATAGTATAAACGTCTTTATAATGAGTTTGAGAAACTAATATCAAAATATAAAACTTTGAAAAAAAAAAACTACATCTCTTGAAAATGATTTGGAAAAGACAAGATAAGAGTTCAATTCTGTTTTCGAGAAAAGAAATTTTTTGCAAATTGAATTAGAATATTCAAAACCAGATTTTGAAGTTTTGAAATTGGAGTTGGACAACAAAACTGAAGCTTTGCAAAAAATAATTGATGAAAACATTGCTCTTAAGTGTTTGGAAAAAGAAACATCAAGGAGGAATACATATTTTAAGAAAAATTCTAATAATGCTTTATCTGATGTTATAATTACGAAAAACTTGGACATTTATCTTATGACTATTATAAAAAAAGAAATATGCAGAAAACAATAAAAATTTAAGTTCTAAAAGGATCTTATATTGCAGCTAACACTCAAAGACCTTTCAAGGTATGGGTACCTATTAAGGAAAAATAAAAATCTGTTTTGTAGGTTGAGCTGAACCAAAATGACACATGTTCAAGAGCTCAACTAGAGGATAAGCAGCCCTGGCATATGGACAGTGGATGCTCAAGGCACATGATTAGATTGAAATGATGTTTGCTCAATTGGATAAGAAAAAAAGAGGTACCGTATCCTTTGGTGATGATTCAAAAGGTAGAATCTATGGCATAAGAATGGTTGGTAAGAATTGTCAAGCTCAAATTAGTCATGTGTTACTGGTTAAAGGTTTGAAACACAATTTATTAAGCATTAATCAATTGTGTGATAAAGGATTTAAAGTATGCTTTGATTCAAATAAATGTGAAGTGATAGACATAAGTACTAACAAAGTTTCATTCATAGGAAAAAGGATTAAGAATATGTATGTTATATTCCTTAAAGATCTTGAGAAAAAATGTGAAACGTGTCTTATAACAAATGAGGAAATTGATAACTGGTTATGGCATAGGAGATTAGGACATGTGAGCATGCATACCATTTCAAAGTTGATTAGAAAAAATCTAGTTGTTGGACTAACTAACCTTATGTTTGAAAATAATCAAATATATGATGTTTGCCAACTAAGAAAGCAAGTTAGAGCATCTTTCAAAAGTAAAAAGAATGTGTCAACCTCTAAACCACTTGAGTTGCTACACATTGATTTGTTTGGTCCAATTTACACAACTAGTCTAGGTGGTAAATCATATGGATTTGTAATAGTTGATGACTACTCTAGGCATACTTGGGTCTACTTTCTTACTCATAAGAATGATGCTCTTCAAGCATTTATAAATCATTGTAAGAAAGTTAAAAATGAAAAAAGACTAACCATAGTTAGCATTAAAAGTGATCATGGAGGTGAGTTTGAGAGAAATTAGTTTGAAAACTTTTGTAATGGAAAGAGGTTAGATCATAACTTTTCAGCACCTAAAACACCTCAACAAAATAAAGTTGTAAAGAGGAAAAATCGAACCTTAAAAGAAATGGCTCCAACCATGTTGTGTGAAAATAATCTTCCAAAGTATTCTTAGGCAGAGGCTGTCTACACAATAGCATATATCCTTAATAGAGTGTCAATTACAGCCATGATATTAACGACTCCATATGAACTTTACAAAGGTAGGAAACCAAATATCTCTCACCTTAGGTGTTTTGATTGTAAATGTTTTGTATTGAACAATGGAAAATATTTTCTAAGAAAGTTTCATGCAAAGAGTGATGAAGCAATATTTTTAGGTTATCCATTAAACTCAAATGCCTATAGAATTTTTAACAAAAGGAGTTTAACTATTGAAGAATCAATCCATGTAGTTTTTTATGTGTTCAATGCCTTACAAAAGGAAATTCTTGCTGATGAAAATGATACAAATGATCTTGAAAGACATATGGAAGAAATGAGCTTATATGACAAGAAGAATGGTGAAGAAAATTCCCTAGGAAGAGAAATAGAACCTCCACCAATAGAAATCTTACAAATGACTGAAAATCAACACAATGATCTACCAAAGAATTAGAAGTATATCAAGGATCATCCACAAGAACAAATCATAAGCGATATTACACAATGTGTCAAAACTGAGAAAGGAATTAGAGAATTAGAGAGACATGTGAGCTTTTAGCTTTTATATCACAAATTGAACCTAAAAGTTTTTAAGAAGCAGAAAAAGAGGAAAACTGGATAATGGCCATGCAAGAGGAATTTGATCAATTCAAAAGAAAGTATGTATGGTCATTAGTCTTTAGGCCTTTAAATCACCCAATTGTTGGCACAAAATGGGTGTTTAAAAATAAGGTAGATAAGCAAGGAAATGTCATTAGAAACAAAGCTAGGTTAGTGGCTCAAGGGTAAAACCAAGAGAAAAGAATATACTATGATGAAACCTTTACGCTTGTTGCTATAATAGAAGCTATAAGATTATTGCTTGGATTTGCATGTTATATGAACTTCAAATTATTTCAAATGGATGTGAAAAGTGCTTTCTTAAATGGTTTCATCCAAGAAGAAGTCTATGTTGAACAACTACCCGCATTTGAGAACTTTAAAAAACCAAATTATGTTTTCAAACTTCATAAGGCCTTGTATGGATTCAAACAAGCTCCTAGAGCTTGGTATGAGAGGCTTTCAAAGTTACTAGTCGAAAAAGGTATGTTAGAGGAAGCATTGATACAACATTATTTATTAAAAAATGCTCAAATGATTTCATTGTTGTTCAAATCTATGTAAATGATATTTGTGTTTGGTGCAACGAATGAGGCTTTATGCAAGAACTTTGTTAAAAAAATGCAAGGTGAATTTGAAATGAGCATGATGGGAGAGCTAAAATTCTTTCTTAGCTTTCAAATCAAACAAAATAAGGAAAGAATCTTCATCAGCCAAGAAAAATACATTCAAGACATGCTAAAAAGGTTTGACATGTTGAAGCTGAAATCAATTAGCACATTAATGAGTCGATCCACCAAACTTGATGTTGATGAAAAAGGAAAAAGTGTTGACCAAAAGCTCTATAGAGATATGATTGGATCATTACTTTACTTAATAGCAAGTAGACCAGATATTCAATTTAGTGTGTGTTTATGTGAAAGATTTCAGTCACAACCTAAAGAGTCACACTTGAGTGCTGTTAAGAGAATATTTAGATACCTTATAGAAACTTAAACTTTAGGAATATGGTACTCTAGAGAATCATCATTTAAATCTTGTAGGTTATTCGGATGCAGACTTTGCTGGAAGCAAAACAGATAAAAAGAGCACTAGTGGAACATGTCAGTTTTTAGAAAGTATGCTAGTGTCCTAGTTAAGCAAGAAATAGAACTCAGTTGCACTCTCCACTGCTGAAGTTGAATATATCTCTCTAGGTAGTTGCTGTGCACAAATTTTGTGGATTAAACAACAATTAAAAGACTTTTGAATAACAATGCATAATGTACCAGTATATTGTGATAATACAAGTGCAATTAATGTATCAAAGAATCTTGTACAACACTCTAGGACCAAACATATTGAGATTAAACATCACTTTGTGAGAGACAATGTGATAAAAAGGGACATAAAATTGAGTTTGTTAACACATTACAACAATTAGAAGAAATTTAGGGATGGTTAAGATGCAGGAGTTATAAGAAAATTTTTGAAGTTTTTCTTTATAAAACAATAAGCACTTAGTTGACTAAGAGGAGCACTTAATCAACCAAGAGTGTTCTGTCTCTTTAAATAATAAGACTCAGTTAGATAAAAAGAGAATGAATAAAATAATAAAAAGAAACTACCTATCGGGTGATGGAACAAAAGAGAAAAACTGCCCAGCCAAAAATAAAATTTAAAGGGAAATTTTTAAATTTTGAAAAAGGAAGTTACTGAGTACATTTAAAGACAAGAAGACAGACGATTTTAATAAAATTCAACCTCTCTTAACACACTCTCACTTCATTTTCTCTTTTCTAAAACTAACCCACCTGAAATTGAAATCCTTCCTTTTCAAACCAACAAAACCCTAAGTCAAAAATTTCTCAAAACAAAATGGCAAAATCCTCACTATCTAAAAAGAGTCTTGAAAAGAAAAGGGGTAAATGGTAACTAGAAAATGGTCCACAAGCAAGAATTCTGAAGAAAAAGAAAAAGATTGTGTCAACCTTTGAGGTTGAGAAATCTGAAAAAAAAAAACAGATCGAGAACAAACACAAAACAGAGAAAAAAAAAGAGAAATCCTCCAAGAAAGGTACTATCTCGTCCTCAAAATTTAAGAATAAAGTCCATGAAAATAGATTCAAGAAAATAGAAAATGGTCCAATCACATGTGAAAAATTCATTGACTGGAACAGTTTTGATGAAGCCCATGAATTTCAAGTAGTTTTATCTTATTATTTTGAGGAAATGAAACTAAAGAATTTTAGTACTTTTAAGAATCGATCCTACAGTACTAGTTTAGTAGAAGACTTTTATACAAGCATAGCATTGGGTAAGGATGAACTCGAGGATTTTGATGATTTCATTAATGATGGTCTCAATATCTTTTTAAATGGAAAAGAATTTACCGTGACTGCTGCTAATTTAGAAAGTTTACTTAAAATTGAATGTGAAGAGGGTGAGTATGAATTTCTTAAAAAGAATGACCCCTCATCCTCTAGGAGATAATCACAAAGAAAAAAGAAAAATACTCATCCAAAAATAATGTTGGTCGGATCACAAGTCCTCAAATTAGGATCTTGCATTACTTTATTGCTACAAATGTTCATGGAAGAAGTGAAAGTTTCAGTTATGACAACCTTCAGGACTTATGGCTAATGGAACATGCCTTCAATGGTGTACCACTCAATCTGGGCCAATTCATGATTGAGAGAATGAGAGGAGCCTGTCAAGTGAATAAAATAAATCTACCTTATGGGAATATCATTACATTATTGGTATAGAAAAAGGAGATTTAGAGTTCTAGGTATGTAATGGATCAAGTGAAAACCAGGGACTAAGCTATTTATCTTAAGAGTCTACCTAAGATAGGGTATAAGCTTGATGGAGAGAAATATGTTAACACCCATAAGGTTACTCCAGAAGGAAATTCTTCTCTCCCTGCTCAACCAGAAGCAGCCACTTCCCAATGTTTGAATGAAATGTTTCTAAACCTGCTTATATGAATAGATGGAAAACTTACTGATCAGACAGTAAGAATTCAAAGAATTGAAGAAAAGCTAGCAGAGTTGGAAAATATGATGAAGGAAAAAGGAAAAATGCCTTCTAAACCTGAAGCTGCAAACACCTCTGCTACACCAAGCTAAGCCCCATCAGAATAGCCACTTGAAGATCTTGCCTTTCAAACAGAAGGGTCCACTTCTCGAGTTGCAAGTTTTCTCTTCCAAGCCAAGGGTCATAAACCAGAAGTTGATCAACCAAGAAAATTGCTCTCACTTGAGCCACAAAATAAAGATGAATCTGATCAAGGTACTGAGGTACTTGGTTCACTTGATGATAATCCTCCATCCCATCATGAACCTCAACCAAAACAACCTTCTCCACCAAAATCTGATAAGGTTTCAATCATGGGTCTTTTTCATCAAATGGTTCAAGAAGAACAGGCAGAGAAAGAAGCAACTAAAGCAAAAGCACAGTAAGCAAGATCTTCAAGGACATCCCTTGAGCCAACTCATACTACAAAGGGGCAGTCTAGTAAAGGAAAAGAAAAAGCTACTGCAGCTCTACAAGCTAAATTTAAACCACCAGGAAAAGGTATAAAGACCATGGCTACCAAGACAAAATTCCTCAAAAGAAGAAAATCCTCTAGGATTGCTAAAATAGCTAGACCATCAGCCATTTTTTCTCCTTAAGACCCCCTTGAAATCTCTAATAAATCATCCCTTAAACCCTTACCATAGAAATCACCACCTGAACCCTCACCTCAACCCCTAAATGTCGATTTTGGAACTCTTGAATCTACCCTCTCTACTTTTTCAAAAGATTGATGATGACAAAAAAAGAAAGAAGTAAAAAGCAAAGGGGAAAATAAATTAAAAAAACGTTAAGGAAAAGGTACCAGAAATTTAGGAGAAATTTAGGAAGTTGAATTTGACTAGGTTATCTATAGTAGTCTATTTATGGTTGTCTACTAAATATTGTTAAAAATTAGATACTGATTATTGTGCTGAAATGCTATTCGTTTATTATGTTCTATTGTTGATGCTGATAATGTGCTGAAAACCTATTCTCATGATATTTTGGTTGGATTGTGAATAAATGCAATGCTGATCATGCTTTTACAAGCATATTTGTTGAATGTTTATTGACATTTATTTTTGGAATGCATAAAATCTGATAGAAATATACTGATGACTGGTAACTAGCTAAAATATTAACAGTATTCTATCATCTAGTCACCTATTGTTGATTATTCTATAAGTCTACATATATATATATATATATATCTTCAGTCAAGGGTTGGAATATATAATGTCATTGTCTGTATGACATAAATAAAGACTTGCTAAAATGAATGGTAAAATATGCACACACTAAGAGGGAGCATACACTTAGGGGGAGAAAATCCTCATTTTGTGCAAAACTAAAAAGAACATATGGACACTGTGCTATTAATCAAGAAATGTTTTGTCATCATAAAAAAGGGGGGAGATTGTTGGTTCTGTTAGTTTTTTATGATAATAAAACATTCCCATTCATTTGTGTCTAATATTTCTACTTGAGTTTGCAGGGCAAAAATTGTATGTCAATAATAAATTGATCGTTCAAAGGCACATATCAAAAATCATATAACTAAGGAGTCACAATTGATCAACAAAAAAAAAGTCTCTCAGTTGAACAATGAAGGGTATTAGTCAGCTAAAATTCAAATCAGAAGTTGGCGGGGTCAAGAGAATTGAGAAACAAAAAAGACTTAGTCAACCAAGAAATAAGTTAGTCCACTAGAAGCCTATTACCAGAAATCTAGACTTCAAGACAGAAATAACTTAATCAACTAAGAAGTAAGCTAGTCGACTAAGTGCTCACTGCCAGAAGCTAAGATTAGAAAACAGAGACGACTTAGTCGACTAAGACATATGTTAGTCGACTAAGAGCATTCTGTCTGAAAATTTGAATTGAGCACTAAAAGATAGATTAATGGCCAGATTTGTTACCAAACTATTTTCAACGATCAAAAACTACCTAACACTCATCAAAGCTAATTTCTCAAGTATAAAAAGGACTTTCAATAGCTAGAAAACTAATTCAAGGCTTCCAAGTCCAAAAAGAGCTCTAAAAATAGCAAAAATTCCTCTGCACTCTTACTGCACTTCACTCTTATCTTTGTATGTGAGCTAAGCACTTCACTTTGTACCACTTAGATCAAGTCAATGATCATAGGTACTTTTTTATTTCTTTTCTTCTTATAAACCTAAAGTGAGCGAGTCACTCTAAGGGATTTATTCAAGCTTGAATTGCTTGATTGAGTGTATAGGTTCTAACTTAGCCTAGAAAAGTTAGTTGTTGAGTTTTGGTTAATCTCGGTAAAAACCATTATGAAAGGTTTTAGCAAAGCCTAGTAAAAGCCATTATAAAAGCTCGGTGAAAGCTTGTGAATTTCACCATTCATGGTGATTTTGTATGAAATTCCTTGGTTGAACAATCAAAGTAGTGGATGTAGGTCTTTGACCGAACCACTCTAAATTCTGGTGCATTGTCTACTCTGTTTTTATTATCATTCCTTATTAAATTAATCCCTCATCTTGCTAAGAGCTAAAAAGTGCTATTCACCACCCTCTAGTATATTTACTTGAGACCAATAACAGATTCCTCGAATATATCGGCATATGAAAGTTAACACTTAAAATGTTTATATGGATCTATCAATAGATTCCTCCCATCTATCGATAGATCACCCTATAAACGTAAAAATTAAAAGGTGCTTAAGGTGTCTTTTGCCTCAAAACAAAAGAGAAAAACCATTTCTCTCTCTAAACCCCTAAACCTTAACCTCCTAAACCAACTTTTGAAGTTATTTGAAGTAAATTAGAGTTTGGTAGATACTTTTAGAGGTAAGATTAAGCATTTTTACTAATTGATTTTCAATTTAATCAATTAATAACTTAGCATCAATTTGGTCTGACCTTGCTGAGATTTTCTCCCTTGAGTTTTGTAGGGATTTCGAGCTGATATCTAGGCAACCCAACCACTAAGGTAAGGATTTAGCTCATTGTTGAAGGATTTGAGCTCATATATTGAATTGGGTTATTTTTGAAAAGTTGGATATTTTCTAAAGCTAAAAAATAAATATTATTTGGATGCTTTACTGTGTTTAAGGGGAAATTGGAGCTACCTAACTCATTGGTGAGCTGAAGAACGGTTGACGGCTAAGAATAGAAGCTTGATGATGGAATGCACCTTCGACTGTCACTATGAGTAGGTTTTGTTTAAAATGATGTAATGCCTATCGCATTGTTAATGTGCTGTCATGGTATTGAAATAGCCTGTATGAATATAAATGTCTAAATAAACCTGCTAGGCTAAAAAACAATTATATATGTGATTTTGTGTGTTGTGTATTGTGTGTGCCTTGGTATAAGCCACATAGTGGCCTATGATGTTCGAGCCTAGACTAAGAGGTCTAATAAATGTGATGAATGTTTAAGAGTAGATTACTCAAGATGAATGATTTTCAGAGAGATTGAATATTAAATGCCTTAGAGATTTAAGGGCACTTAGAACTATATTGAGCTTATAAACAATTGAAGCTTGTTAAATGCAATTTATGATGTGATTGATGGATATATGAGATATTTAAGGCATGACGGCCTTATTGTGGATTCGTTTTCCATTTGATGTTGTGAATTCTAGACGTTAAATTGATTTGAGGTTGAGTAGAGTTCTATACATTGAGATTACGTGTACCTGCAAGGATGGTGGTAAGCAGGAACGGTGGTATTAGTCCTACCAGTGATTCCCACTTATAGTGCGTTGATGCCACCTATTTGAAACTACTCTAAGTGATACCATCTGTTCAGAGATTACTCTAAATGATTACTCTAATTCTTCATCCAATGTTTCGGTAAGTGCGTGATTCAATTCCCCACTAACAACATAGCTTGAGTGTAGTTTGACTCTATGCGTAATTTGACAATGTTTGAGAGGCTACTCTACGATTGTGAGTTAAAGTGTGAGTGATATGACATAGCCTTGGATAGGCTTAGATAAATTCATTTTGAAATATATGATACTTTGGCAACTAGCGTGTGCCTATAGATATTTATTTTGATACGGCTAAAGATAAGCTTAGCAATATACTATTTGTGAAGACTCTTAAAGATGATTGATATACCCCTAACATTGGAGATGTTTGTTAGAACATTCGTTTGCACTGATAATGCAATATGTTCATATGTGTCTAACATATATGTTTTATTTATCTGCACCCCTCACTGAGTATTAGATGACTCACCCATTTGTTATACCATGTGCATATAAATAGGCCATACGACTGTATGGCAATGGTGGTCCATTGACAAACCGATTTCAGCAGTCAGTAGGTCCCCATCTTGACATATCCTCTTCGTTGAGTCTATCTTGAGCTTCCTCTTTAGAGTTTGGTTTAGTTGTTATGTATATGGGTACGACGTGCCATTTAAACTTGAGTTAAAGGCTATAAGGTATAAACCCACTTTGTTGGCTAATGTATGACCTTATGAATATTGTATTAAATATTTTGTATGAACAAGGCAACTGTGTATTTGAATTTAAATATTAGATGAATATATGGATTTAGGAACCCTTGGCTATGTGCGTATGATTTGGAATTCTAAGGCTTGCTCGGGTCTCGTGAGCTTTTCTTATCAAACTTGTGCACCAATCACGAATCCCCTAGTTTAGGTCATGACAAAGTTGTATCAGAACCTAAGTTTAGAGTGTCTTAAGTCATTTAGTGTCTATCAGCAAAGTGTCGAGACTAGTGTAGAGTTTTGTTCGTGGTTTATGATTATAGCATAGATTATGAGTAAGAAGCTACACGAACTCCTAAGTTCTTAGTAAGCTTACCCATGGATATTTGGAATCATGAATTTTGAATATTGTTGTGTAAATTGTCTTTTGCTTGTGCAATATAGGATATGCTCAAAATTGAATGCAAAATACAAGCAAAGATTACGTGAAAGTGCACACGATTGCAACAAGTAGTAAAGTGATGAGTTGAGTTGTCACTCCTCGAGGAGTTGATCTAATAGTCATTGCTAATTACTAAAATTAAAACAAGCTAATTTTATCCAAGTACCAAATTTTGAACTATGATTAAAACGTATTCTAATCAACCAACTCTAATCCAAGTGGTGCAAATAATAAATTAAGGTGGAAGCAATGGTCTAATAGTCTAGGATTATGGTATCCTTTAATATTTCATTTGAAATTGTGTTTGCTTAATTACTTAATCTCAATGAAAGTTGATGCTAGTCTAGAATTTTAAAGTAAGTGTAATTCTCCTTCGAGATATTACACCCTTGCTTAACCTAATTGAATCACTATATGTCTATAGGAAACAATTAAATTAAGTTCTTTAAGCCAAGGTTCTAAAAATTGACTATGTGTGGCAATTAAATGTATGTTTACTTTAATTGCACATCAAAACATTGAAATTCCTTTCTAAGTGCATTGAGCACACATTACTCAAATCAAGGTCTAATTTAGACTAACTCTTTCAAGTGTCATCTAAATACCTAGACACATTTAAATGGCGATCAAGCAAATAAATGGGTAATAAGCCCCAATTTAAGTAAACATCAATATTTCCATAGAAAATAAGCAATAAACCAACACAATATCCAAGCTACATATTAAAATCCACCATAATCCTAGATTAATAGTTTTAGTTCAACATATTAAAGAGGATAATACACATTTCAGTAAACAAAAACATTGTTCTACAAAAAAGAGTTAGAGAGAGAATCAATCTAAAGTGAGAAAATGTCTAGTTGCAACTTTTTAATCCTCTAGCCTTTGATTCTTTTTCTTTCTGTCATTTTGTTCTTGCCTCCTTTTGGCCCAAAATGGTCTCTCCGAATCCTACTCTTTCTCAATGCAACACTTTCTATTTATACCCTTTTTTTTTTCAACTTGATCTAAAATCTCATGTAGGAATATTCATTAACTGACGTGTTCTCGCTACAGCACAGTTCTTTCTAACTTGGCATTGCAAACACCCTCATTTTTGCTACAGTGAGAATGGATTTTTGCTATAGGGAAAATCTTTTTTATTTCATTTGCCCCGTTTCTCGTTGCAGCGAGAAACTCTCTGAGTTAGACATTCTACCTTGCTTCGCTGACAGCATTGCAATGCTGGGAGTTTGGTGCTACAGTGCTGGAGGTTCTGTTTGGTGAGGAAGGACAGTGTTGCAATGCTGAGAGCTTGAGCTGCAACGTTGGGCTTGCATGTTTTCTTCCTTTAAGCTGCCTAGTGTAGAACTGCTATGGTCCTCACTTTTAGCTTCATTGTTGGCCATGATTCCTTCTGATCTAAGTGAAGTGTTGAACATCAAAGTTATAGCTCGTCCTCTCAACTTTCCATTGTTCAAGATTCATCTCAATCGGACTTCTATAGCTCAATTTATGCCTTAAATATTTCAGCATGTTCAGTTACCTTTTAAGCCCACTTGTACCATCCTCTACATTCATGCTCCAAGTCTTTGCATGTCTTTCAACATTAAGGGATTAAATAATCAGAGGTTTAATTAAGGGATTTTCACAAGAAATTAAGTTAAAATTGCATAAATGGAACTTGATACCATATAAGTTAAACTACTACTAAAAAGCATAGAAATTTCCTAAGGATTACACAAAAAACTTAAAGACTTAGCAAAATTCATGCTCCAAAGGCACATATGATAACTCTATATAATAGAGTTATCAAACATATTATTACTTCTTTTTAGTACTGGATGCCACCTAAGACGAAAGTTGCCTTAAGGGCTATGAGAGAGTAAGATGCCTTGGATGAGTGTATCAAACAACCACAAGTGTCCACGTCAAGAAACCATGGCAGAAGTAGAGCAACTAGACATGCTCGAAACATGAAACCTAATTATATATATGACTACCTTACAAGAGGATGTGTCACCCTAAAAGATCTAATAGTAAAACTATAGAGTTTCGTTCATGAATTTGCTAAGTTTTGTAATAAAAGAGAGTCACAATTTGAGGAATAGGTTGATTCTAGTTCACAAGATTTAGACTATGATAACTCTATGATATAGAGTTATTTGGGCTTAATTTGGATAGTAATTTAGCTTAGTTCTTGTAGTAATGCATAAGAATTAGTATATTTTATTTAATTATTTTAAATTAGTTATTTTAGGCGAGTCAATCTAATCATGGTTAATTTTATGCATAATTTGGTGTTAAAGTGGTTAAGATAGGTTGTTATTGATTTAATTGTGCTTTTGTATGCGTTTGATGAAAGGAGAATTTTAATGGAAAAAAGAGAGCAATTTTAAGGTGCAGACTTTCAATGCATATGCTTTGGTATTTTAGACATAACTTTCTCTAAAGAGCTCTAAATGATACAATTCTTAGACCATTGGAAAGATAAGAAAAAAATATACAACTTTCATGTTTACCACTTCACCTAGTTCAGCTTGGAAGATGGTTAGAAATCATGTCAAAGTTGACATACTGCAGTAGTCCTATAGAAATTACGATTTTTATTAATTAATTGGGTAAGGTTGCAACTCAGATAAGTCTGATTGGAATTGACTTCTTTCACCACCTAACTTGGCCTTACTTTAAAGCCTATAAAAACAACCTTTCAGAGGACGAATGAACGAACAAGCGAAAAACACCAAATTACCGGTTGAGAGTCAAGCCACAAAGTCATTGAAGTTGAGAAGAGTTTGTAGAATTCAAGGAGATTTGGAGATCCAGAATACAATTATGAGGTTTTTCTATCTTTTTGTTTTTTTCTTATTTTTCTTGGTTTTGTTCCTAAATGTTTAAATTTTATTCATTGATTATGTGTGACTTGATAGAGAACTAGATTTTTAATCTAAGATTATGATTGAACTCAATATATAGTTGATTTATTTATCTCTCTGTTGCTCATGTTTGATAGATTTAAATTGTTTATTTTATTCTGTTCTTAATGCTTCTAGTTGGCCACCAATTAGATTGAATTGAAATCCTAGGTTAAACCTTGACGAAGAAGATTTAGGTAGACCTCAAATAAAATAGCATATGATTGAATACACTTAGTTGATTAGGTGGTTTAATTTGCATATAGGGTAGACATACACCTATAAGCCATACGTAGCCAAAATTAAAGCACAAACTTAATGAATCTTTCTTCAATTTAATTTGCATAGACATATAGTAAATTAATTGGCAGATGTATTTTTATAAGAAACTCGACAGAGACTTATAAATAATTTAGGACTCTAGGTTAGTAACTTAATCTATTAAACTGAGTTAAGAGAGAAAGACAATAATCAGATGAAGTATTAAGGGATATCATAATCTTAAGTCGGTAATCACTAAAAGTTAATAAAGTAAATTTGCTAGTAAATTTTAGATTAATTTTAAGTTTAGTTTTTAGTTTATTTAAATTTTTCTTTTTAATTTTGATTGTTTAGATAAAATTAAAGTGTGTTAATTTTAGTAGTTAACAGTGGGAATTAAACAATTCTCTGTGGAAATGATACTTTACTTCATTACTATATTACTTGTTAACGATACGTCCATTTGCATGAGAAATCAACAACAGACTATGTGCTTCAATGTGAACATTAGAGAAAGGTATTTATGTTACTTTGACAGATTTTATGAAGCTAAAACCCTTATCTTTTACTATCACAAATGCAGATAAAGATCTGCAAAGAGTTTTGGAGAATATGAAATGTATTTTTTCTACTTTGGAATGCTCCTCATATCAGTCAATGGAATTAATATGATTTAGACGAAAGGATGTGGCCAGAATATGGTTTATGTCCCTAAAAAGAAGTAGACCATTATGGTCAACTCTAATAACTGGGGAGGAATTTGTCCAAGCTTTTTGTTGCCACAAGAT
Source organism: Theobroma grandiflorum (assembly GCA_036013995.1). NCBI lineage: Eukaryota > Viridiplantae > Streptophyta > Magnoliopsida > Malvales > Malvaceae > Theobroma > Theobroma grandiflorum. Next base: position 18,415,793 of record CP142126.1, read on the forward strand.
GCTCAGACTTCCAATGCAATGGTCACAAGTACACTTCATCTTTATAGCACTGAAGCTTTGGTTTTATTTGATCCTAGATTAATGCATTCCTTTATGTCACCAAGCTTTATACCAAAGTTGGATGGGTTTTTGTTGTAATATGAAGGAACCCTTAATTGTGAGTACTCCCTTAGAGGATATATTTGTGGCAGAGTATGTACATAAGTCTTGTGTGGTCTGCATCAAGGGCAAGGACACGTTAGTAGATTTGGTATTGTTGCTAACCTTGGTTGTCGACATGATATTGGGAATGGACTAGTTAGCATCCTTTTGAGCTAAAATAGATTGTTATCGTAAATTGGTGAAGTTTAAGTTCTTAGGGGAACTTTTATTTGTAATTTATGGACATGGTAGTCCAATGTCTATGGGAATTGTGTCAGATATGGACACTAGACAAATGCTAAGGCACGAAAGCTAAGGGTATCTAAAGATGGCAGAAGATGTTTCGATGAACAACATGAGTGTGGATTTTGTACGTATAGTAGCTGAGTATTCGAACGTATTTCCAAAGGAATTACTTGGGTTGCCTCTTCAAAGGGAGATTGAATTTTGTATTGATATGATTTTGTATATGAAGTCAATTTTTATACCTCCTTATCGAATGGCACCAGTTGAATTACAGGAGCTTAAGGAGAAAATGAAGGTTTTGTTAAATAAGGGATTTATTTGCTTGAGTGTTTTGCCTTAGGGAGCTCTAGCACTATTTGTGAAGAAGAAGGGTGGTAACCTTCAGTTATGTATTGACTACTGGCAACTTAATAAAGTGACAACAAAGAATAAATATCCACTCCCAAGGATCGATCATTTGTTCTATCAATTAAAAGGTGCAATATGTTTTTTGAAGATTGCTTTGCACTCTGGGTATCACCAATTGAGAATATCAAAAGGTGATATACCCAAGATCGCGTTTCACACATGCTATGGGCACTATGAATTTTTAATGATGTCGTTTGGACTCACTAATGCCTCTATAGCCTTCATGGACTTGATGAACAGGGTTTTTTAGACGTATTTGGCCAAATTTATGATTGTGTTCATAGACGACATATTAATACATTCTAAGAGCTCGAGGGAACACGTACAGCATTTAAGAATTCTGCTTTAAACCTTGAGAGAGCATCAATTGTATGCTAAGTTTTCGAATTGCGAATTCTGGTTGAATAAAGTCAGTTTCTTGGGACATGTTGTGTCTGAATAAAGGGTACAAGTCAATCCCAGTATGATAAAAGATGTCAAGACTTGGCCAAGGCCAACGTCTGTAACAGAAGTTGGAAGTTTTCTAAGCTTAGTTTGCTATTACAAACGTTTTGTGCAAGACTTTTCTAAGATTGCATCCCTTTTAACAAGTTTGACTCAAAAAGAAGTTAAGTTTGACTAATTTGACGTATGTGAGGTTAGTTTCCAAAGGTTTAAGGCTTGTCTCACTTTTGCACTAGCTTTAAGCCTACTGTATGGATTTGAAAGCTATACAGTGTATTATGATGCATCACGAATTGGATTAGGGTGTGTGTTAATGCAACATGGGAAAGTCATAATATATGCCTCTCAACAACTAAAGAGGCATGGATAGAACTATCTTACGTATGCCCTAGAGATGATAGCAACTGTATTCACTTTGAAAATATAGTGCCATTATCTCTATGGTGAGACCTAGGTAATATATACTGACTACAAGAGTTTGAAGAATATATTTCAGTAAAGGGACTTGAATCTAAGATAGCATAAATGGTTGAAGTTGTTGAAAAACTATGACTGCACCATACTTTACCATCCCGGCAAAGCAAATGTGGTGGCAAATGCCTTGAGCCTAAAATCGATAGGGAGTTTAGTACATGTGACAGTGGAAAAATTATCATTGGTGCAAAGTTTATATGATATAGGCAATATTGGAATACACTTTGAGGTTAATAATTCGAATGTCTTATTGGCGCATTTTAGAGTTAAATCGATGATATTAGATCGGATTAAAATTACCCAAGACTAAAATGAATATTTGGTGAAAATATTTAGGGACATGAGCAAAGATACAGCTTGAGCCTTTGTTTACAGCACTAATGGTTAAATGAGATATTGTTCACAAGTTTATGTGTTGAATATGAATGGTTTGAGAAATGAGATTTCAAAAGATGTTCATGTGGCAATTTATGCAATGCATCTAAGAACCACCAAGATGTATCATGATATGAAGTCTGTTTACTAGTGGCTAGGATTAAAGAGAGAAATGGCTGATTATATCTCTAAGTGTTTGACATGTTAGCAAGTAAAGACTGAACATTAGAGGCCTTTGGGATTGTTATAACTATTACTAATACCCTAACTGAAGTAAGAACATGTAGTAATGGATTTTATAATGGGTTTACCATGAGCTAGGGGTGGCTATGATGCCATTTGTGTGATAATCGATCAGCTAACTAAGTCAACTCACTTTTTACCTATTAAAACTAAATATGGAACAACTTGATATGCCCAAATTTATATTAATGAGATTGTGAGGTTACATGGTATTTCGGTAACAATAGTGTCCGATAGAAGATTGTAGTTCACGAGTCAATTTTAGAGGAATTGCAAGAAACCTTAGGCATAAGATTGGATTTTAGAACGACTTTCCATCCATAAACAAACGGCCAATCCTAGTGCACCATTTAAATACTTGAAGATATATTAAGACCGATTATGCTCGACTTTGGAGTCTTATGATACTATTATTTGCCTTTGGTCGAGTTTGCTTATAATAATAACTATCAAGCCACTATTAATATGGCACTGTATGAAGCATTATATGGGCGAAGATGTAGATCACTTACTAGATGGCTTCAAGTTGGGGAACGAAAGGTCTTGGGATTGAAAATGATCCAAGAAGCTGAGTAAGGAATTCTTGTAATCTAGGAAAGGATGCTAATAGCTCAAAGTTGCCAGAAATCCTACACTGATAATAAGTGAAAATCCTTGAAGTTTAAAGTTAGCAACTATGCGTTTTTGAAAGTTACACTGACCCAGGAAGTGAGAAGATTCTAAAAGAAAAGGAAACTGAGCCCTATATACATCGGATCCTTTAAAGTGCTAAACTTTGTGGGCACATTTGCTTTTCACTTGGCATGACTACCAAATTTGTCCGATGTTCATTTGGTTTTCCATGTATCCATGATTAAGAAATATGTTCTTAATCCTTCGCATGTGCTTCAACATTATGAGGTCCAATTACAAAACGAGCTTAGTTATGAGAAGTAACTCGTAGCCATATTGGATCGGCAAGTAAAACGGCTTTGCTATAAGGATATTGCTATGATGAAATTGTTGTGGCAATACCATTCAGTGGAGGAAACCACATGGGAACTCGAAGAGGAAATGTTAGAAAAGTATCCTTATCTCTTTGAAACTTAAGATATTTGTTAGTTGTGGTATATGATTTAAATTCGAGGATGAATTTCTTATAAGGAGGGGAAAATGTATAACCCTCAATTTTTCAATATAAATTATGTAGAATGAACTTGAATTTATAAATAGATTTAAGGACCTTGATGATGTGTTAAATATGTTGAGTATATGGAAGCATGCCTATAAACACTTAGGCAAAATTTTATGAACATATTTGGTAAATTTTAAAGTTTGATACTTTGATAAAGATTTGATCATATAATTGAGTGTATGTATGAAGGATTTCAAGTAATATTAATAATTTGAGGTGTTTGATAGAAAGAAAGTGAATTGAGGCTTTAGAAATGAATTTGGAGACTTAGAAAAGTGAAAACTTGAAAACTGGGCATGATTTATCAGCAGATGTTCTATATCTATCGATAAATGTAAGGTCAAGGGCTTGGAAACACAAGTTGGATGAACATCTATTGATAGATTCTTTTAACTATCGATAGATGACCACTCGAGAGTTTGCAAAGCAAAGAAGCCCAGAAACTATCAATGAATCCACAGAATCTATAGATCAATAGCAATACGAAATTAATGGAAACCAAAGTGAGAAGCATTTGTTGAAAGATTCATTAAATCTATGATAGATGGCCAAATGGGGAAAGATAGAAAGAGGGCTAAAGCATAATCTATTGATAGATTTGAGGAATCTATTGATAGATGAAAGTCAACACCCAAAAATTTTAGAGAAATCTATCGATAGATGCCTCCCATTTATCGATAGATCATCCCGTAAATGTAAAAAATAAAAGGGGCTAAATGCATCATTTGCCTTAAAACAAAAAAAGAAAACCCCTTCTCTCTAAACCCCAGAACCTTAACCTCTCAAACCAATTTTGGAGCTATTTCAAGTATATTGGAGCCTAGGAAACGCTTCCAAAGCTAAAATTAAATGTTTTTACTAATTGATTTTTAATTGAATTAGTTAATAACTTAGCATTAATTTGGTCTAGCTTTGGTGAGATTTTCTCTTTGAGTTTCATGGGTATTTGGAGCTGAGATATGGACAACCCAACCACTAAGGTGAAGATTTAGCTCATTGTTGAAGGATTTGAGCTCAAATATTGAATTGGGTTATTTTTGAAAAGCTAGATATTTTGAAAGCTAGGAAATAAATATTATTTGGATGCTTTGTTGTGTTTAAGGGGAAATCGGAGCTACTTAACTTGTTGATGAGCTAAAGGACAGTTGAAGGTTAAGAATTACAGCTTGACGGTGGAACGCACCTTCGACTATCATTGTGAGTGGGTTTTGTTTAAAAAGCATGTGATGTTTATTGCATTATTAATGCAGAGCCATGGTACTAGAATAATCTATATGAATATATATGCCTAGATGAACTTGCCTAGGTTAGAGAACAATTATGTATGTGATTATGTGTGCTATGTATTCTGTGTGCCTTAGTGTAGGACACATATTTGCCCATGATGTTTGAGCCTGGACAAGGATGTCTAGTGAATGAGATGAACGTCTAGGAGTAGATTACTCAAGATGAATGATTTTCAAAGAGATTGAATATTTGATGCTTAGAGATTTAAGGGCACTTGGAACTATATTGAGCTTATAAACAATTGAAGCTCGTTAAATGCAATTTATGATGTGAGTGATGGATATATGAGATATCTAAGGCATGACGGCCTCATTGTGGATTTGTGTTCCGTTCGATGCTAAGAATTTCAAACATTAATCTGATTTAATGTTGAGTGGAGTCATATGCTCTAAGACTATATGTGCCTGCAGGGATAGTGGTAAGCAAGAACGATGGTATTAGTCTCGCTTGTGATTCTTACTTGTAATGCTTTGATGCCACCCGTTTGAGAGTACTTCGGGTGATACTATTCATTGGAAGATTACTACGAATGATGACTCTAATTCTCTGCCTATTGCTTCGGCAAGCACGTGATTCCATTTTCCTCCAACAGCTTAACCTTTAGAATGATTTGACTCCGTCGATTGGCCACCTTGCGTGATTTGATGAAGTCTTGAGGAAGTCCACTCTACGATTGTGATTTGACATGTGAGTGATATAAGATAACCTTGGATATGCTTAGATAAATTCATTTTGAAATTGATAAGATACTTTAGCAACTAGCGTTTGCCTATGGAAATTTACTTTGACACGACTTTGAGGATAAGTCTAGTAATATACTATTTACAAAGACTCTTTGGGATGACTAATATACCTCTAACATTAGAAATGTTTGTTAGAACATTCGTTTTCATTGATAGTGCAATATGTGTATATATGTCTAATATATATTTTTAATTTATTTGCACCCTTCACTGAGTATCAGATGACTCACCTATTTGTTGTACCATGTGTAGATAAATAAGCCACAAGACTGCATGACAGGCATCGTCCATTGACAGACCATTTTTGGCCTCCGATAGGTCCCCATCCTGACATGTCTTCTCCATTGAATATGTCATGTGATTTCATCTCTGGAGTTTAGTTTAGTTGTTATGTATGTAGGCACGACGTGCCATTTGAACTTGAACTGAGGCTTGTAAGGTACAAACCTACTTCGTTGGCAAATGTATGACCTTATGAATATTGTATTAAATATTATGTATGAACAATGTGCCAAGGGCAAATATGTGTATTTGAATTTAAATATTATATGAATATGTGAATTTAAGAACCCTTGGCTATGTGCATATGATTTGGGATTCTAAGCCTGACTTAGGTCTCGTGTTCGTCTGCCGAACTCGTGCACCCATCATAGACCTTCAGGTTTGGATTGTGACAAAGACGATGCAATTTGCTGGGGTTAGAAAATTCAGGTATGAATCCTCTATGGCTGAAGCCGAATTGAATGCATTAGCTTGGTCTTTATATGTGTGTTGTCAAGAGAACTTAGCTGTAAAGGAGGTAGAGCGGGACAATAGTGTGCTTGTTGGCTAGCTGCGAGAGAAGAATTATAAAGGTGGTGCAGGGAACATTGTTGAGGACGGCAGCTTGCTGATGGAGCAACTAAGGTGCATTGATGCATCACATTGTACGAGGTAAGCTATTTGATGTGCTCATTCAATTGCCCAACGGGGAAGGATGCTACAACGTAAGAATGATCAGCTTATATGGACAAGTTTGGAGGCTTTGCAAATCCTAAGTGTCTTAAGACAAGATTGGATTGGGTTACAGGAAACAGAGATGGCTAATGATTGTAGAGCTTTGAGATTATGGAAATACATGTTTTTTAGAGTACTCTTTTCCTTATTTTTCGTTTTTTCTCGTTGGGTTTTTTCTTGAAAAGATTTTGACCGAAACTCTAAAATCATGTCTTAAGATCTTAACGAAGTTTATTGGGTGGAGAGGTTTTATATTGTTATATTAGTTATTCTCTAAATATATTGTTTCTTGATGATTAATAAAATTCATCCTTCTTCAAAAAAGAAATATCCATATAGGTTTCGACTGCGAGTTAAATTTGGTACCAGTCACAAGGGTTCAAATATTCCACCCTTTAATAACTTACCTCCGGATTTTATTAGAAAACATACTACAGTTACATTTGAGTTCGTAATCTACCTAATCTAGAAATTCCCCAAAAGAGAAGCACATCAAACCATTGGACAACTACAAAAACTTCTTTTCTATATTACCATATTCTTCTTCTGTTCCCCCAAGCACGGACAGCAATTATAAATACACACAATATTTTTATATTATATTACTATATATATGACGATCAGTTGATGAGTGAAACACAATTAAGACATAGACGATCAACAGCTAGTAAACACATCATATTCGATATTCTCGGTTATGCTCATGACATTAGATGGATATTCGAAGCTGTGCAATAGATGACTGCACATCGATTTCATCGTAACCATTAAACTCCAAGGATTCCTTGTAGGTCACCCCTCGGTAGGCTGGTGGGTGAGACTCATCCACGAACCTTGGCGCTGGGTCTACGAATGCGTCCAGTGAAGGTCCATGAAGTGTAGCCATGGAGATTCTTTTGACTTCGTTGTTATCCAGGATCACTTGATGAATATGACTCTTGTACTTGCCATTGGTTAAAATCTACATAAAAAAATCATTAGTTGTATAGGGACAACAATAATACTACCCTAATAATCAATTATGTCGATCTACGCAAATGAATTAACAATTAAACATTGACATGCACCTGATTTTGGGAAAACATACTTAGTGGGTTGACCGGTTGGGAGTTGGTCAAGAAAGGGAGTAAAAAGGTAATCCAATGGTTAAGCAACAAAAAGAAAAGGCTTATGAATTTGTATTATCCAAAAAGTTTTCGTCCTTCTCCCCGTGGAGGTCTTTTATAAAGCAAAACCTGAATTCGACTTAGAAATCATTTAGATTTTACACAAATCCGGAAGTTTCTATTGTTTTCCAATTGAATTGGTTGTAGATTAATCTAGTGTAATTTTTGCAAGATTAACGTCCAATAAGAGATCTTGAGAAGTAATAGAATGCTAATTGTCAGTAATTCAAGAGTATATATACCTCAAGATGATCCCCAAGGTTTATGAAAATGGCGTTTCGGGGTATGTTAACACTTATCCACTTTCCATTATGAGAGAGCACTTGAAGGCCGCCATTAACATCTTGTATGAGGGAAACAAAAAGGCCAGGGTCTGTATGATCAGGCACACCGATGGAACCTTTGGAGTGGAAGGATGGAGGATATAGATTCATGGCAGAAACATCGAAGCCTGCTTCTAGCTTGAATTCCTTCTCAATATAGGTTTCTTCATATCCTAAAATTTTTGAGATTGCTTTAGCTAAACCTAGTTTAACCTCGTGGAACCTTTTGTAGTATTCGCCAATGGCATCTCTGTCAATATATAGAAAATCCCCCATGTGAAGCCATCAACAACTATTTATTTCTAATAAAATTAAATAACTGATCTAAAGATGAATGCCTAATTTAAGGATACGGTTAGAGATTCGTTATTTCCTCTTTTGTTATATTTATTCTATTCTTCTACGATAATTCAGAACAAAAGGAAAGATAACTTATGCTTCTGAATTCTGATCATACAACTTTATTTGAGACTCTAAATAGAATGTCATGCATGTAATTTACCACCATAAGTCAATATCTTCAACGAATCAATGTCAAAACACGTGAAATACCTATTGATCAGATATAGAAAAGAAAGTGACTCTAAGGCTCCAAATAAAAAATCAATATATCTATACTGTTAATCAAATATATAATATAAGATATGAAGCTTTAAAAAGATTTGTGGATATATTACAAGGAAAATAAAATTTTAATTAAATTGCAATGCTCTTTTTTCAATTTCTTAATTTCAATAGCAAAAAGGAAATTAAATTGGGATGTAATATCTTTTTATAACTATAAATATGAATATCATTAAGTTATTTCCCATCATGGACGGGTTGGTTACTGTTATATAATTGCTCTTATTTTTATTGTTAATGAAATCTCTGCTGTCTTTTTTAATAAGCTATATAAGTAATTAATATATAGTTAATAAGCACCCAAGCATTTTGTTCATTGGTTGGTGTATTATCTCCCTGCTTAAAGAGTAGGGTTTGAATTCCCCCTCCCCTAATTATAAAAAAAAAACTAATATATAGTTAATAACCAAAGTTAATTTTTTTTCTCTTGCTCAGTGACCAAAGTTAATTATACCATAAAAACAAGAAAGAAAATGATAGGTTGGTTCATAAACCTGAAATTGGCGGGTTTGCTAGGGCAGTGGTGCTGGGGATGTGCCACTACCTTTAGGAACTCTCTGTTTTCTCCAGCATGGGATCTTAGGCCCCACCTTATCTTATCCTTGGAACTCTTCTTTAAGTACTCACTCCTCTCCTCTTGTTTTGTCAGATCAAAGAAATCCGAAATTCCCTTCAATGCTCCTTCAACCACACTTTCTGCAACACCATTTACCAGCTGCAAAAATAAAAATTTCCTTCTCAAATAAAACGGATTATATCAAGATAAATTTTTCTGAAAAGAATGAAACAATTCCTCTCATTAAAAGTTTAAAATATGCATGCAATTTCTTAATTAGTCAACACTCACGATCATATAAATGAAATACTGTTTTACTCTTTATGGTTCTTCAAGATGGTTTTCTTTTATGAAACATGTATATAAAAGTAACTCTAATAAAATATTCCAATAAAGAGAACAAAATTGGAGGGTCATACATAAAAGAAGCCAAAGTCCTGGCATGCTTTGCCAAGGTGTTCCAGGGCATTAGCCCGTTCAACATGATCATCAGAAAATAGCAAAGAGTAGTCAACTGTGGGGATTTCATCATGATGATCAGTGGCTGAAACAAAATCAACGGAATTCATGGAGTCATGGGAATGAGAAATGGCTTCGTCTTTCAAACCATAGGACTTTTTACTAAGCACCCCAACCGTGGTAGCCATATGTCACAGAAGAGAAAGAAAAACAGACAGAGATCACAAAGCACAAAGAATATTGAAGAGTTTTTTGGAGATGGGAAGAGCTGGATTTTGCATGCATGGAGGGACGTGTTCGCCCCCTTTTATAGATGAATCGCGGACCCATTTATTGTTTTATTTTGCATTATAAAAGACCTGAAAAAGAATAGTATAATTATTTAGATCCACTTGGTTATTAGTTGGTATCTAACCAACTTAATCAGTCTTCGCATATATTATATTTAAAGTTTAGTGAAGCTGTAGAGGCACATGGAAATGGGAATCGTGTTGTCAGCGGGGTTAGAGGTTTAATTTTTTAATTCTTTTACAATTGCAATTTGCAGGTGACTCCAGAGTGACGTAAACACAAAGGCTCAAGGCTTCCCTCAGCAAAGGATGCCGTGACTCGTCAGCATACCTCTAAGCTAAAATATGTAGGATCTTTCCTTTCAACAATTTTTTCTAACGGATTATTTACTTAAATCTTTGGGGTTTTCTTTGTTTTGTCATCAACGTTACTTAAATGGTATATTCATAATCATTCGACTTGTAAATATTAACGTATCTTCGTAGTGACATTTCATGTCATTATTTTGTATCCAATGATTAAGTGACATGCAAATAACAAAATAAAAAAAAAAATTAGTCACCTAATTTTCTAAAACAAAATCATTTTGGAAACATTTTTTTTCCTATTCCCATGTCACCCAGTTTCCTTGTCTTTTTATTTTCTTAATTTCTGTCACGCATGGACACTTGGTACAAAATGATAAGGTGCAACGTTAGTAAAGGTGTTCATGATTCAAGTCAAGTTGAGTTTGGTTCAATCTATCCAACCTTTTTTTTTAAAAGTTTGGTTTAACTATTATTTTATTATTTTTATAATAATATTTTAAAATTTTAAATATATTTTAGAATTAAAATTTAATAAAAATAATATTTATTAATAAAGTAAGTTAATCGGGCATAACCAGGTTAGATTAAAATTTAAAAAACTACGTCTTGGATCACTCGATCCGTGAATACCTCTAAATATCAATATAGAGAAATATTAGTACGATGAAATGATTTAAAATATATTATTTATGTAACTTAAATGTTATTTATTAAAATAGAATGATTAAATTATAAAATTCAAAAAATTTAAGTGATTACTTGTAATCATTTATCATTTTGTAACTAACTGGAGGCTGGGCTGACGAAGAACTATGTTTCAGTCAATTATTTGGAATAATTTATTTTATGATGAATGACACTCAAAATATTTTCCACTGTGGTGAAAAGGATTTAATTATTTTATACTTCATACCGGTTTGATCATATTAATTTTTTTTGTCCTTGATTGAATAAAGAATTGCATATTGCGCAAGAGTTTGCAAAAGCTTTTGCATCATTGATTTTTATATATTGTATTTCTTTTTACTTAATCTCAGCCATAAAATGAGAGATAGTACGACTCTTCCATCTTACAAATTCCAATCAAGTAATCTCAAGATTTACAGATTTTTTTTTTTTTGAAAGGTAATTCATTTTCATTCAATCAAGAGGGGAAGGAATGCTTTATTGAGTCTCACATTTATGCGACTTAATGCAGCATTCAACCTCCCAAGAGTTGTACAATTATAACCCTCTATCATGGCGATTTTCATTTAACCAAAAATGGCCCTGTTCAAACTGTTTCTATATAAAATTGTCCCTAACACTGCCCAAAACTCAATAGAAGCCACGTGTAACCTAGAAACACACCAACAGAAAGAACCTAGGGGATACCACTCCCCTTTTCCAAAACCATCATGCACTCCCCCTAATAGAAGAATATATTATTAAATTATTATTTTTTAAAAATTTTAGGTATAATAAAAGTTTTTGTTTTATTTAATTTACTTATACAAGGAGTTTTGATTAGTTATATTTTATTTAGAAATAGAACACTTATTTTATTTAAATCTCTTGTTAACTATTTTAGTTGTAACAGGCAACTTGAAGTAAAGTTTTATTAGGACGTGGACCTATGATACTATAAACAAGACCTTTAAGCTTAATATGAGACATTCAAATTAAGAATTAATAAAGAATATTTTATTAAGTAAGAATACTTATTTCTCTAGACTCTTTTCAAAAGAGTAATGATTCTAGTATCTTTGACCAAACCAACCAAAGTGGGACTATAAATAAGATCTTTAAGCTTAATTATGAGATATTTAAGTTAAGAATTAATAAAGAATATTTTATTAAGTAAGTATTTAGACTTTTTTCAAAAGAGCAAGAGGGTATAGAATTTTTTTATTTGGCCAAGCAAAGTAAGATTTTGGTTATTTTTCACCTTAGTAAGATTTTCTAACCTTACTAAGATTGGTGATTCACCTTAATGGGGTTTTTAACTTTGCCACAATTGGTGTCTTTCACAAGCTTCAGGCGTCTTCACAACATCCCTGCGTCAATTTGGTATCAAAGCGGGAGGATCATTATTCGCTGCGTAGTTTGAGTTTTTGTCGTTCTTGGTTTCGACTCTCCTTGTTGAGCCAACAAAATGTTGCCAAGACATCAAAATCGTCAAATTAATGATCACGAGATCGAGATTCAAGAACTTTGTCACCAATTCAAGAATTACAAGAGCCACTCGCAAGACATAATGCTATTTAAATCTACAATAATAGTTTTAGGGATGAAGGGATGACACCAACCCTTTCCATCAAAATTTGTCCTTTGATGAAGAAGTACTTTTATGTCGCTTAAGGACTGTTGCTACTAGAGATTTGGAAATCAAAGTCGACATTCCTAAGTTTGGAAAAAGACTTCACCCTAACGACTTCCTTGATTGGCTTTACATAGTGGAAAGAGTTTTTGAGCTCAAAGATATTCTCAATGAAAAATGTGTGAAGCTTATTGCAATTAAATTAAAGAAGCACACCTCTATTTGGTGGGAAAATCTTAAACAACAATGATAAGAGAAAGTCGCAACAAAATCAAAACATGAGATAAGATGTGTCGAGAACTCAAATGTAAGTTCCTTCCTAAGCATTATAAATAGGAAATTTTTATTAAATTTCATAACTTGAGGTAGAAAATAATGTCGGTAGAAAAATATACAATAGAGTTCAAACAACTTCATATGAAGTGCGATTTCCATGAACCTGAAGAGCAAATTGTAGCTCGTTATCTTGCAGGTCTCAATGTTAAAATTGCAAATATTGTTCAACTTCAATCATATTGGAAATTAAACGATATCATGAAATTAGCATTAAAGGTTGAGAAACAACGATCATGGAAAAGCTTAATGAATTTAACTAGACAAAAATATTCTACCTCAAACTTTGGGAGAGAAAGTTTGACAACCATTCTGCCTCCAAAAGTAAACTCCTCCACAACTTCAAACAATAATAATAATGAAATTACTTCTACTCGTGCTTCTATTGTCAATAAGAAGTGTTTTAAATGCCAAGGATTTGGGCATATTGCTTTTGATTGTCCAAATCGAAGAATTATCTCCCTAATCGAAGAAGAGGTTATGGAAGAACCTAGCATGGAAGAAGTAGAGGATGAGCTAGAAATATTCAACAATGATAAGATAGAAGAAGTTTCTGTCGATAATGGAGAAGCCCTTGTCATTTGCTATAACCTCAACATTGTTATGATGATTAAAAATGAAAGTTGGCTTTGTCATGACATATTCTATACAAGGTGCACATCCCAAGGGAAGGTTTACAATGTCATTTTTGATAGTGGAAGCTATGAGAATGTTGTTGTCACGACTCGGAACTCCCATCGAGCCTGTGACAACCGCCGCGATGCTTCGATAGGCATTTATACCCCGAATACCGATCGAAACCCCGCAAGACTTTCGTATCAGTGTCTTTATCTCCCTTGTGAGCGACAATCATCAAACGCCACGTTTTAACAAATTTTCATTTCACAATATTCATAAAATGACTCCCGACTCACAGGGGCATTTTGGGCCATTTTCGTTGTAAAATTTTTGAATCCTTTTAAATGTGTAGCAAATTCACAAAAAATACCCATTTCGAAATCAGAGACACGTTTCGTTAACTAAAACATTTATTTTAAATGAAATAGAAATCATCGGATATAAATATAATAAAAATATTTAACAAAATACTGTAACTTCTTATAAAACAATATTTACAGCGTGTTCAGTAAATAAGTTTTATAGCTTAAACACAAAATAAAATTTTACATGTTGAAATACGAATAGACAATGTATGCAGTAAATTTACAACGACTCGAGGGCCCACAGATATACAAAAGAAAGGAGGATAGAAACCTACTGCAGATGAAGTTGCAAAAATTAACTGTCGTCCTTCGCAAGTACAGTTGTCTACAACTAGTCTGGTCTTGAAATGTTAGAAGAGAGAGTGGTGAATTTACACAACTCAGTGAGTAAACAAATATCTCCTAAAATATCTAAAGACGAGTAATAGGAGACAAAGAAAATCTTTTTATATCAAAGGGTTTCATAACATGAGACCTTATTTAAACCAATGCGAGTAATTTTAATTTACTCACATAATAACAAATATGATAATAATAATAGGGCTTATGATTTATCAAAATCGTGACTCGTGCCATGAAATACATACTCGGGGATACCTTGGCTGAGGTATCTAACTGAGTCCGCCAAGGCTGTTCAAATTTATAATTTTTTCAAAAATGCTGTCGATCCTTGGCATTGGCTGAGTTCGCCTTCACGTGGTAGTTTAGCGTGAAGTGATCTCTATCCTATCTCAGGACAATTAAATAACCCTTTACGCCTCTACAATTGAGATAACAATATATATAGGTTTTACCATGCCACCTCTAATTAGGCAGTCCACGGAAACCCATCTACTGTAGTAGATAATAATCCACCAATTAAATAAAACATTTAATAGTATGATTTGGTAAATTTCATTTCTAAGTAATTTATTAGAGTAAAACAGACAGTTCACAATTTTCAACATAATTAACAAGACAGCCAATCATGCCATAATACCATAAGCCAATTGATTCAAATCATACTTTACAATATAACGTAGGGTCTCCAATTACTCAATTTTTCAAATAAATCATAAAATTTTCAATTCAATTTAGAAAAATCAAATTGATTTTATAAATTGAATTTATTTAGAAAATCTACATTTTTTCACATATAATAAGTAATTCACCAAATCAAATAATCTTATCATAAAATCATTAAATTAAATAAAAATCACTTTAGATAAATAAGGTGATACTATGTTCACTCACAGTTATTGAAAATTCGGATTCCAAGTGCACTCAGACTAACGATCCTCAAGCGCAATCTCTTTGCCTTTTTCGGACGTCTCACCACCTTGACACATAATAAAATCGAGAAATTTACTATATTGTCCCTAAATTGATATAAACTAATTTAAATTACTAATGCATGATATGCAAATGCAAAAATGCGCTCGAATGTCACCTAAACACGATATCGACTAAATTTGACCGATCACTCGATTAATTGACAGTTATGTCCAAATCACCTCCAAATTGATCCATTTCTCTTTTAAAACCTTAATTCATCACACACATTTCAAATAATTAAATTTCAGTAGTGAAATCCTTCAATTTCTTCAGATAAAAATTTGGTCATTATGGTGTACTAACACCGTAATTTTTTCTAGTCACATTTCTCACTTAATTCTTCATTTTTCCAATCCATTTTCCTTGAAATTCAAGCAATTCCTCCTTGATATTCAACCCTCATGGTTCTGCCAATGAAGAACCCTAGAGAATTTGAATGTTTTTCTTATATTTTTGTTCATAACTATGCTTAACTATCACCAAACAACAACATAACTAAAAATCAAACAATTCCCATTATCAAATCTCTCTCATACCCATTCAGCCTCAAGGATTTCAGCATGATTACTCATTATTCAGCCATGAAAAATGAGAACTAAAGCATGGGTAAGCTAGGATTAAAGTAAAACTAAAGAAATTTTACCTTTGTTTTACTTGATTCTTGAAAAACACTTGAAATCTCTTGATTTTTGGCTAGGTTTTTGCTTTTCTCCCTTTGTTTCCTTTCTTTTCTCCTCAATTCTGGTTCAAGCCGATTTTGGTGAGAGAAAGTGAAGGTTATAAGCTGATTTTTATAGTTTTATATTAAAATATAATGGCTTGCCACATGGCATAAAGCCATTGGTCCATTTTTTTAATTTTTTTGACTTTTTCTACTTAATTTCCCACCACAATTAATTCCATATTTATCCATTTCATTATTAAATAAAATCCTTGGTCTTGACAAGTGCTGGGGTAAAAAATTTACCGATTTGCCCCGTGACAAAAAAATTACGATTTTATCCCTATACTTCGAAATGTACCGAAATTACATTTTTTTCACTTTTCAACCTCAAATAACACTTCAATTGATCAATCTTAATCAAATAGGACCAAAATCTTTTCTAAAAATTTTTGTTTTGTCCTTTAGTGGTAAATTACTATTTTACCCTTATGCTTTAAAAATATCGAGAATCATAATTTTTCACTGCTAAACTTCATTTTATGCTCCAATAATCATATTATATTTCATATAATTATTCTTGGTCAAATGTGATCAAAGCCTTTTATAAAAATCTCCATTTTGTCCTTAAATGACAAAATAACTGTTTTGTCCCTGATCGGTCAATTTTTCCGATTAACTCCAAAGTGGCCCTCGAACTCCGAATTACTGTTTCGAGTAATCCCTGGACTGTGAAATTTCCTATTTAACTTTAAAATCCCTATTTTATTAGTCTGCGGCATAAATCAACCTATTTGTACTTCTAGTACAATACCAGCTTTTTATCAATTCTAACAAGCTATTCAGATCTGCAGGCATGATGTCACATATATAAATGTCATGTCAGATAATTTACGGTCGGGCTTGACAGTTGTTGTCAACTACATGGTGGAAAAGTTAAAATTTCTAATTGAAGTACATCCTCATCCTTACAAGCTATAATGGCAAAGAAAAGGAAATGAAGTTAAGGTAACGAAGCATTGTTGTGTTCAATTCTCTATTGGAAAATAAGTATCAAGATGGAGTCTAATGTGACGTTATCCCAATGGACGCATGCTATCTATTGTTGGGATGCCCATGGTAATATGTTCGTCGAGCTCACCATGATGAATGCAAGAATACTTATTTCTTCATCAAAGATAGAGTAAAAATTATGTTGACTCCACTAAAGTCAGAAGACCACTTAAAAAGACAAAAAGAAGATAAAGCATTTATCATTGTGTCTGGTTTAAACAAAGCTTATCATGAGCCAAGCTTCTTATACCTCTTATTAGTTTGTGAGGAGAATAAAGTATTTTCGCCCTTATCCAACAATGTCAAACTCATAATTGAAGAGTTTTGTGATGTTATACCTGATGAGCTATCCCATGGACTGCCACCAATGTGAGATGTTTAGTATGCCAATTTCATCCTTAGTTCTATAATTCCAAACAAGCTTACTTGTCGTATGAGTCTGCAAAAGCATAAGGATTAACAACATCAAGTCAAACAACTTTTGGAGAAAGGCCTGGTAAGAAAAAATGTTAGCCCTTGTGCTATTCTTGCTTTATTAGTTTCAAAAAAAGATGAAACATGACGTATGTGCGTTGATAGTCTTGCCGTGAACAAAATCACCATCACTTATCGTTTTTCAATTCTTAGACTTGATGATTTGTTGGATCAATTACATGGTACTATTATCTTCTCCAAGATCAATCTACGTAGTGGTTATCACCAAATTTGAATGCAACTTGGAGATGAACGAAAAATTACCTTTAAAACTCATGATGGGTTATATGAATGGATAGTTATGCCATTTAGCCTCTCTAATGCACTCAGCACTGTTATGCGCCTAATGAACCAAGTATTCTGCCCTTTTATTAGGAAGTTTGCTATGATTTATTTTGATGATATTTTGGTGTATAGTAAAAGTCAGAAAGAGAATTTGGAACATTTATGACAAATCTTTGAGATACTTTGATAGCAAAAGCTTTGCTAACTTAAAAAAGTGTGAATTAATGACAAACAAAGTTATCTTCTTGGATATGTTATTCCAAGCCAAGGAATTGAAATGGACTAAAGCAAAGTTGATGCTTTCATTAATTGACTAGTTCCAAAGTCACCTCATGATGTTCGAAGCTTTCGTGGATTAACCTTTTTTTACTAGCATTTCATCAAAAATTTCAATTCTATTGCTGCTTTGCTTATAGAATGCCTCAAACAAGATAGTTTTATATGGAATATCAAGGCAGAGCATAGCTTTAAGGAATTGAAAGAAAAGATTACTGAAGCTCCCGTGCTTACACTTCTGAACTTTGATTTGGTGTTTAAAGTCGATTGTGATGCCTCCAATATAAGTATTGGTGTTGTTCTTTCTCAAGAAGGACAACCTATTGCATTATTTAATGAGAAACTCAATGATGCAAAATTGAAATACTCAACGTATGATAAAGAGTTTTATGTTGTTATTCAAGCCTTGGACCAATGCAGCCACTACTTGTTGCCAAAAGAATTGATCTTGTATTCCAACCACGAAGCCCTCAAACACCTTAACTCGTCTACATGCAGCTTGGAGTGAGTTTCTTCTAGCCTTTCCAATTTTTCTCAAGCATAAATCAGGTGTGTAAAACAGGGTAGCTAATGCCTTAAGTCATCACTTTACCCTTTTTTCTACTTTACAATTAAAGGTTGTTGGCTTTGGAGTTGTAAAAGAATTGTATGAGAAAGATCCTGAATTTGGTGAGATATGGAAGTGCAGTTCTTAACATCCTTATTAATAATTTCACCAACAAAAAGGGTATCTTTTCAAAGGTTACCAATTATGCATCCCTCAATGATCTCTATGCCAATCTATAATTTAGGAAGCTCATAATGGAGGATTAACTAGACATTTTGGGAGAGATAAAACATTGGCTCTTGTGAAAGAAAATTTTATAAGCCCAAACTAAAGCAAGATATCATCTAACATATTTAAAGGTGTCATATTTCCCATACTACCAAGCTTAGAAATCAAAACATTAGTACGTATAAACCATTACCCATACTTGAAGCTTTTAAGGTATATGTGAGTATAGATTTTATTTTGGGTTTACCTAGAACCCAAAGGCAAAAGGACTCTGTAATGATGGTTGTCAATAGATTTTTCAAAATGACTCATTTTATGTCATGCTATAAAACAGATGACACTTCTCACATAACTGATTTGTATTTCAAAGAAATTATACGTCTTCATGGAATTCCAAAAACCATCACTTTAAATCAAGATGTGAAGTTCATGAGTTATTTTTGGCAAACTCTTTGGAGGTTAATGGGGACTCGCTCGCAATTTAGTTCAATAAGTCACCCTCAAATGGATGGTCAAATAAAAGTGGTCAACAAAAGTTTGGAAAACTTATTATGAAGTTTTGTAGGTAACCATATTCGCCAATGGAATCTTGTGTTAGCACAAGCAGAATTTTCTTACAATAATTTTGTGAGCCAAACCACTAGAAGATATCCATTCGAAGTAGTGTATAGAAAACGCCTTCTTAGTCATTTGGACTTTCCTGTGCTACCAACTACTCATGAATACAACATTGATACTAAAGAACATGCTAAACAAATCAAGAAGCTTCATGAAAAAGTTCAAGAGAAAATTATTGATGAAACTACTAGATATCAATACATCTAAAGGGTAGACAAAAGGATTTTCATTTACTAAAAAAAAAAATGGAAAACGTTCTCAACCCTTAAGCGTTTCCCCCCTTTCCATCTCTTCATGGCATAGCCCATGGTCGACCGCCAGACCCTTTAAACCCTTATTTGACAGTGACTTCAACGGAAACAAGTCCTTTGGTGGAAGGAAAGATACAGCCACCAAAATCACATGGCTTCACACAAGCCATGCAAAGCCATACCCAGCTGCCAACCTCTCTTCGGTTTATAAAAAATCCCTTTCTTTCCATTGCTACAGAAAAAATACCTCATGTGGTGCCTTTTACCCGAGATCCATTTGTGTATAAGGATCGGCCTGCGGCTGCATTTTTTGAGGATGAAATACAAACTTTAGCCCAGCTGTTCAAGATGTCCCTGGTTGAAAAATTCTTGCGTATGCCGAAACTACAAGACATCATATCTGCATTCAAAGGAATAGGACTAGCAGAGGCTTATGAAATCCGTTGGTTACACTATAAACATATCCTCATTCACTTGTCTAATGAACAAGATTTCAACTGGATCTGGACAAAACAAAATTAATTTATTGCAAACCCGAAAATGAGGGTTTTTAAGTGGTCACCAGATTTTGAATCAGAGAAGGAATCAGCTGTGGTGCTTGTATGGATTTCATTCCCAAATTTGAAAGCACATCTATTTAAGAAATTGACTTTATTGTTGACTGCAAAAACGGTAGGAAAATCGTTGTTTGTAGATGAGGCCATTGCTAAAGGATCACGACCGAGTGTGGCTCATGTTTGTGTAGAGTACGATTGTAGAAAGCCACCGGTGGATCAAGTCTGGATTGTGATTCAAAATCGAGAAACAAGCATGGTGACTAGCGACTATCCCCAAAGTGTAGAGTTCACCCCAATGCCGAACTATTGCAATCATTGTTGTCATGTTGGTCACAAATAGACTAACTGTCTAGTATTCGGAACATCAAAACCATCAGCTCTTACAAAGCAGCAGCCCAAGGGAGAATTTAGGTTGGTATCGAACGCGGCTAAGATCCCATTACTAGAGAAAATGGAAAGGAGGAGAGAAGACAAAGGAAAAGGGATAGCGAACGAAGAAGTCCGACCAGCAGCTAGGCAGATGGATGTCCAGAAATAAAGTGTTTGGAAAGAAGTCAGCAAAGTTGGGAAGAGTGGGATGAAATACTTGAATGGGAAGGAAATAGTTTTGGAAGAGGGTGTTGAAAAAGCTGCCATACCGGTTTCTAACAGATTTCAAGAGATAGTAGAGAATGATAATGAAGAGCAGCAGCAAAACAAAGAACAAAGACAAACAGAGTACGTGAACAGTACTCTACTAGCCAAAAAATTTAATGCGGAAGCCACTCCGATGGAGCTTGAGATTTCGAAGAACACTACTAATGGAGATTCCAGAGGTTCAGTAGTCGAACCCAATGAACTTGAGAAGGATGATAAGGTGGCGAATAGTTCACAAGTAGGCATAGTATATCTGACAGTGTACAGAATAGTGATGGGCATGATTATGTACAATGGGCTGTGGAAAATGCTCAAAATGTTATGGTTCAGAAAAAGAAAAAAAAGAAACCAGTGGTGCAACCATCAGAATTGGCTATAAATGGTCATGGTTCTGCTTGGTTAGAAAGTCAACAAATGGTGGTGCCTCCAATATCGTTAGCTGCTGACTTGGTGGAAGGTAGTGGAGAAAATAAACCATTGGTAGGTGAGGAAGAGGGGACGAACCATGCAAAAATAGAAGTACACCCATTGGTGCAGAACAGGAGACATTCTGATAAAGCACTTTCAATTGATAAGTGCTCTGCTTCAGAGGAAGTAGTGGGAATGGAGGAGAAAGGTGGAATGTCGAATAATGATCCATCTTTACAGGCTTTACAACTAAAATGTATCCATGATAAATGCTCTGATATGGAACGTTAGAGGTATCTCAGGGAAGGTAATACAAAGAACACTCAAAAAATTGCAACTAGTGCATAAAATAAAATTGCTAGCTATTATGGAACCAATGGTGATGTAAACAGAGCCGATTCTATTTGAAAGAAGCTAGGCTATGAAAAGGTTATTTCAAACTACTCACAGAAAATATGGCTTTTTCTTTCCTATGATATTAACTGTGAAGTGCATCTAAATCATAACCAATGTCTACATGTTAGTCTTTCTTTTCCATGGCTAGAATTCCCTCTCTTTACTACTTTTGTATATGCTAAGTGTACAAGATCAGAAAGTTTGCCACTTTGGGAATGTCTGCGAACTTTATCAGCAAGTATCTAGGAACCATGGATAGTGGGAGGAGATTTTAATGTCATATTGAAGACGGAAGAGAGATTATATGGTGCAAACCCACACGGTGGTTCAATGGAAGACTTTGCTATGTCGTTGATGGATTGTGGCTTAACGGATGGAGGTTTTGAAAGTAATCCCTTCACTTGGACTAATAATTATATGTTTCAGAGATTGGATAGAGTGGTTTATAATCACCAGTGGTTGGATTTTTTGCCAATAACTAGAATACAACACCAGAATAGGGATGAATCGGATCATTGTCCGTTATTACTCTCATGCTCGAGGCTCATTGATAAATTCCCATCTTCTTTCTGATTTTTGCATGCATGGGTTAAGCATCATGGTTTTAAACATTGTGTGGAAGCAAACTGGAGGATGCCTATATACGAGAAGGGTATAGAAGCGTTTTGAAGGAAGTAACTTCGTTTAAAGCATCATTTAAAATGGTGGAATAAAATAATATTTGGTGATATTTTCCATAATCTCAAAGAAGCAGAAAAACAGGCAGAAGCTAGTGAACTAAAGTTTCAACAAGAGCAAAACTTAGCTAATCAAATGGCTTTGAACAAATCTTATGTTCTGCTTAATCGGCTACTGAGTATAGAAGAAACTTTTTGGCAGCAAAAATCCGAGATTAAATGGATAGTGGAAGGTAAAAGAAATACCAGATTCTTTCACATGAAAGTGCAAAAAAATAGAGTCAAAAGTCATATATTCAAAATAAAAAATCTGAATGGTGGGTGGCTAGAAGATCTGGGGGCAATCCAAGATTCTGTCGTAACTTTCTTCTCTTCCCTCATACAGACGGAACATTATGATATAACTAGGTTCAATGCTTCTCTTATTCCTTCTATTGTCTCTGAATTTGATAATGCTAATTTATGTGCAGTGCCATCCTTGCAAGAGATTAAAAAAGCTCTTTTTAACATTGATAAAGATAGTGCTGCGGGCCCAGACCGTTTCTCCTCATATTTCTACTAGCAATGCTAGGCTATTATAGCACCTGATCTCCTTGATGCAGTGACAGATTTTTTCCAAGGTGCAGTTATGCCAAGAGGAGTTACTTCAACCACACTTATATTGCTGCCTAAGACTAATAATGCATCAAAGTGGAGTGACTTTAGACCAATTAGCCTTTGCACGGTGTTAAATAAAATTGTTACAAAAGTACTAGCGAACCGATTGGGGAAGATTTTGCCTTCTATCATCTCAGAAAATCAAAGTGGATTTGTGGGTGGGAGACTGATTAATGATAATATTTTATTAGCACAAGAACTAATAGGGAGAATTGATCAAAAAGTGAGGGGAGGTAATATTGCGATGAAGCTGGACATGATGAAAGCGTATGACCGAATAGAGTGGCCATTTATCTACAGAATGTTACAAGAATTTGGGTTCAGTTCACAATGGATTCATTTGATCCAAAGGTGCATAGCTAACTATTGGTTCTCAGTGTTGATGAATGGTAAAGTTGTGGGGTACTTCAAATCAGAGAGAGGATTGCATCAGGGTGATTCCATCTCTCCACAGCTTTTTGTGTTGGCGGCAGAATATCTTTCTAGAAGATTAAATGCTCTTTTTGCTCAATATCCTTATATCCATTATTTATCCAAATGCTCAATGGTAGTGAGTCATCTTGCATTTGCTGATGATGTGCTTATTTTTTTCTAATAGGGCTAAGTCTTCAGTGCAGAAAATATTATCCTTTTTAAAGGAATATGAAGCTGTATCTGGGCAGCGTGTTAACCACCATAAGAGCTGTTTCATCACTCATCAGAACTTGGCAAATTCTAGACGCCAAATCCTATCTCAAACTACAAGTTTTTCCCATAATTGTCTTCCTATTACTTATTTAAAGGCTCTTCTTTATAAAGATCCAAAGAAGGTTTTGTTATTTGATGGTCTTGTAACAAAGATAAAAGAGCGCATTTCAGGGTGGGAAAATAAAACCTTGTCGTCAGGTGGTAGAATTACTTTAGTGAGAAGTGTGTTGTCTTTTTTACCCATGTATATACTTCAAGTCCTTAAAACTCCTGTGTGTGTCATTGAGAAAATTGAAAAACTGTTTAACAGTTTTTTGTGGGGAGACTCAGCAGATAGTAAGAAGATACATTGGACTTCTTGGCAGAGAATTATCTTTCCATCTTCAGAAAGGGGTTTAGATGTCAGAAGCATAACTAATGTCTTTGAGGCCTTTGGAATAAAGCTATGGTGGAGGTTTCAGTCTTCTTGCAGCTTGTGGACAAAATTTATAAGACAAAAATATTGTACTGATCAAGTTCCACGGTATGTAAAACCTAAAGTGCAGGATTCGCAAACTTGGAAACGAATGGTGGCGAGCTATATGTTGACGGAACAAAACATGCGATGGCGGATTGGTAATGGGAAATTATTCTTTTGGCATGATTGTTGGATAGGGGACGAACCTTTGGTAAATCGCTTTCCTTCATTTATTGCATTTATGACATAGATTTGCTATTTCTTTGATAATGATAAGTTGGATGTTAATAAATTAAAAGAAGTATTGCCAGAGGAGGTTATCATTGATATTCTGCAAATTTCGATTGATAAATCATGTGAGGACACTGTGTATTAGGTTCCTACAACTGATGGGAATTTCACTACTAAAAGTGCTTGGGAATTAATTCGACAACGGCAATCAGTTAGTCCTGTATTTAACTTTATATGGCATAAAAGTATTCCTCTATCAGCATCCTTTTTTTTATGGCGATTATTCCATGACTGGATTCCCGTGGAGATGAGATTGAAAAGCAAAAGATTCCAATTTGCAACTAAATGTCAATGTTGTAATTCCGAGGAAACAATTATGCATGTCATGTGGGAAAGCAAGGTGGCTAAACAGGTTTGGAATTATTTTGCAAAATTATTTCAAATCTTTGTTACTAATCCGTAAAATATTTTTCATATTCTTTGCACATGGATATACTCTGGTGATTACACTAAGCAGGGCCACATACGTACATTAATACCTTTATATATCTTTTGGTTCCTATGAGCTGAACGAAATGATTCTAAGCATAGGAACTTGGGAATGTATCCTAATCGAGTGATATGGCGCGTTTCAAGGCTTATTCATGAGTTATTTCAAGGGGGCAATTCCAACATTGGCAATGGAGAGGAGATGTTCAGATAGCTCAGACGTGGGGACTAAGTTTCCAGAGGGAGATACCCCCACAGCCAAAATTAATCTCTTGGCATAAACTAGTGACAAGGGAATTTAAGCTAAATGTTGATGGTAGCTCTATAAATAATTTTCAGAATGCTGTAGGTGGTGGGATATTGCGTGACCATACAAGTACATTAGTATTTGCATTTTCTGAAAATCTAGGTCTTAAAAACTCTGTTCAGGCAGAATTATTAGCATTATATCGAGGATTAGTCCTATGCCAAGATTATAACATCTTGAGGATTTGGTTTGAGATGGATGCTATGATTGTCATTCAAATGTTAAAGGAGGGACGACGTGGTTCACATAATAGTAGGTATTTACTGGCAGCTATTCGTCAACACTTAACCTTTTTCTCTTATAAGATATCGCACATATATAGGGAAGAGAATCAAGCGGCTGACTGGTTAGCTAATCACGGACATCAACATAATGGCCTACAAGTTATTTCGGAAGCACAAGGGAAGTTGCGGGGTATTATTACTTTAGACAAAATCAACTTACCTTATGTTAGATTCAAATAAATGTAAAGGAGTAGTACTCCTCATTTCAAACTCACGGTTAATTATTATATTTTGTTTTCTATCATTTATAAACTTACCTTAGATCTTTGTATTCAGGTCAATTACATATCCTTGGCTTCAAAAATTATTGCTAAGGTAGTAATCCCTATTTTGGGAATTCTACATCTCCTTGCTCTTGTAATTTTGGAGGTTAAGTTTCGGTCCCCCTCCCTACTGTATTTAATTTTTATAATTACTAATAAAATTTTTACAAGATAGCTGGGTCCTGCGAGAATTTCCAACATAAAAAAAAAAACTACTAGATATCAAAAGCAAGCAAACAAGCACAAAAAACCAGCTAGTTTTAAAAAAAGAGACTTAGTGTGGATTCACTTAAGGAAAAAACGTTTTCCTAAGTCATGAGCAAAATTATCTCCTCGAGCTGATGGACCATTTCGAGTCTTGGAATGTATTAATGAGAATGCTTACAAGATCGAAATTCTTGGAAATTATTACGTTTCTTCAACTTTCAACATAGCTGATCTCTCTCCTTACAATGAAGAAAACATGGATCTTGAAGACAAATTTTCTTCAATTTAGGGAGAATGATACAAAAGTATATTATTAGATTATTATTATTATTATTTAAGAATTATAGGTATAATAGAATTTTCCTTTTTATTTTATTTAATTGCACGAAGACTTTAGACTAGTCATGTTTTTCTCAGGAATAAAACACATATTTTATTTAAATCTTTTGTTAATTGCTCTAATTGTACTAGGCAACTTAAAATATAATTTTATTAGGACGTGGGCTTATAATACTACAAATAGAACCTTTAAACTTAATTACGAGACATTCAAGTTAAGAATTAAATAAAGAATATTTTTTTAAGCAAGAGCACTTATTTCTTTAGAGTCAAGCAAGAGGTTCTAGTATTTTTAGCTTAGTCAATCAAAATGAAATTTTAACTATTTTTCACCTTAATAGAGTTTTTTAATCTTACCAAAATTGATTATTCATCTTAATGAAATTTCTAATCTCATCACGATTTGTGTATTTCACAATGTATAGGTATCTTTGCAATACCCCGACGTCACCCTGTGTGATCTAAAGGTATCCACAGACAAGAACACAAGAAGAAAACCACCTTCAAATCTGAAAGCAACATTAAAGACCAGCACAACAAACAAAACGCAGGCACTAGCAGACCGACAAAGGAACGACAATCGCTTAAAGCAAAATATTTGATAAAATCTTTAAGTTTTAATTGTTGGAATAGAATATCTCTTTAACCATAATTATTTTATAGCATTAATTAATTTGTACCTCAGTCAGCCTCCTCTATTGTAATAAGGATCCCCTACCACTTAATTAACAATGAACAGTAACTTCCTTGAAGGCAACTCCAACAAATCTATTGGTCGTCATACTTTTCTGCAAAGGTATATGTATTTGTAATAGATAATGCAAAAACAATGTGTTTAATTTCACATGGGTGATCATATACATTCAACATTATACGTTGTATTTTATTTTATTGTTTCGATTGATCATTATCTTTCTTCTACCACAATGGAAAGCTTATCTGATTACAACGAAGAGTGGAATTAACTAATTTTTATTAAGTGGTCAAAGACATAGAAGAATAAGAATTAAAAATTTTTAGTAGACTATTAAGACAAAAAATATATAATATATAAAACATTTTAAAAATTTTTGGGTATCCGCCCCTTATTACAATGATCTTGATATATGTTCTATTTTGACGACAGGATGCATAGCCTTGGATTACGTAATTAAGCTTATAAGATAAACGAAGCTGCAAAGAGATTGCAATGATGAGACAGGTTGTGAGACAAATTTATATCTAATTATTTAAACAGTGATGTATATATATTTATTATTAAACTAAATATTTATTTGCTCTTAATTTTAATTATTAAACACACTCTTCAAACTCTTAAACACGTACACCTTTAATAATGTATTTATAAATCTCATAAATTACTATTTATGCAGCATATATATTAAAATTAGTCATTAGTGAATCTCATGTAAATTAGATGAGATTATGGTAATATTTTTTAACCAAGTGTCTTTTCTCAATGTTTTGAGTTAGCATGATATACAAAATTAGGCCTATATTTAAATTTGTCGTGTTAGAGAATAAAAACATATTTTTATATCTACAGTACATAATTAGGAATAGTTCCTTTACGTATAGGAGACTTTGGTGTTTCTCGTTGATCAGCATTGACTTTACTTGTTCTGTTGTAGGAATGCCAATGCAAGTCTCCTTTATTATTTTATGGAGACTGGCAATGGCATCCATTGTTCTTCTTTCATTAAAGGAATGAAAGCTTTAATTTTCGAAACAAAAATATTTTCAGTACATAAGAATTAATTTAATTAACCTTTAGTTTAGGTATTTTTTTAAGGTGAGGTTCAATGTAAGTGATTACGGACCGACCGAAAAGCCTATCTTGAACGCATTCCCCACCCTATTAAGATAATTTTTTATATTGAAAAACAGGATTAATGTAGGATGGGATAGATGTTTTTCAATAAAAAGAATAATAATCAAAGCAAGAGGTTCAAATTTAGGTCCCCAAGGCTTCCTAAAGAATAACATTATTTTTAATTTTTATTTAGTTATATATATTTATATAATATACTAAACATTTTATTTCTTTACTTATGAAAGATAAATATATTATTTCAGTAATAAAATATATATAATTTAATTTATACTAAAATGATAAATGATTTTCCTACGCTATCTCTTTATAAGTAAAAGCATCCCTACATCTCCTTTAATTAGTAAAGAGCTGTATGAAATTTTTTATTAATAAGATAGCTAACTATTTCTCTTGTTTCCTTACATTATGTGTAGGAATTATAATCATCACAAAGTTATTTTGAATCAAGATTAAGTTTATGCTGTTGATCCATGTATGAGGAAACCAGTTTGTAACTTGGTGCTGCCATGTTTGGCAAAGCCCTAAGTTAATTCTCCTTTATAATTTAATTAAAATTTTAATTTATTAGAACATGCTGATGTTAAATATTCTTCCATAGATATACTATAAATTTATATTTGTACGTATAGAAAACATTATTTGATTTTTATGATAATTCTACTTATAACTATTAATGAAACCTCATAAAAAATTCCTTTTTAAAGTTTTTTTGTTGATTTATGCACCATTGGACATCTATATCATAAAAATAATTTAATTAAAATTTTAATTTATTGGAACATTCTGATGTTAAATACTGTCTTTCAGCCAGATCCTTTCGTAATGGTGATGGAGAACAACTATGGCAGGCAACATTAACAACAACAATTACGCGTCTTGCTACTATGGCATGATTCATGTACATGGATCATATTAGTTTTGCTAATTAACTTTGTTTGAAACATAATCTAGTACATGATTAGGTATATAGTAATTTGGATGGAGGCATGGGCACTTGAAATTGTTTATTATTTAAAATCAGTTTGAAGTTGTGATTGCGATTGACGGCTGTGCAATTAATTGCTATTTTAATTTTAATTACACATGCTTTTATAATTGCGATTGACGGTTGGGCAATTATAATTGATCAAACAAAATTTCAATCACAATACCAAATAAACTCTTAATGTTGGTTACAACAACCTCGTACTAAACATGAAACAAATTATTCGTATTGTATAATTATACAAGTTGCTGGTGATCACATGCTGTTGTCTTGATAGGTGAAGACTTGTTTGTTTGTAAGCATGCATCAAATTCTAATTATTCCTTAACCAAAGGCGTGGAAAACGCTTGAATTTTCGTATCCTGGATGAGTTCAGAATTGTGATGAATGCAGCTGCGCTCAGTTCGGCATTCAATTCAACAACTTCGGCTGTATTTTATTCGTACGAATGATCACGACTTTGATTCTATCTGCTGTGAAAACAATTTGATCAAGTTTTGCATTTAGGGATTAAAAATTGGTAGCAATCTATGTGGACTGTGCATCATTATGTGCACGTTTCACGTTTTATTAATTGGTCAAAGTAGCGTAGGTGATAACCGTAGGAATATGTTTAATATGTGATATAAACGTCTTTGTCCTCATTTCACAGTATTTTTGCATTATTAATTAATTGTACATAAAAAGTCCTTCCCAAAAAAAAAAACTGCATATAAAACGACTGATATTTGACGTTATAAATATATGTAGAAAGCATCCAATTATGTCAAGCCACTGTTTATATTCAATATCTTGGTTGCGCTCACAATCGCTCTAGCTAGTCTTAATATGTAGTATTTTTTTTTAATAATTTAAGCAAAAAATTTCATTAATCATTAAAAACATTGATACAATAAGACATACTCTCACTTAACAAAAACAACATAACTGTAGCTTCTGCCAACTCTAGCGTCATGCAGAAAGAGCCTCCTAAACCCAAAGTCGAACACCTTTTATTCACAAATTCAAACTCAAAAAATTTTTGTACAATCTAGATTTGTATAAATTTTCGTTTGAAGTAAAAATTAAAATATAGAATTACAATGTTTCTATTCTTATATATCCTCAAAACTAAAACATCATATGCTTCAAAGTCTAAAAAATTATCTTCATTTTCACTTTCCAAGTTGTTTCGCATGTACATGAATCCGTGACTATTACCGTCGCTGTCCCTATTCGCCTTCCGAGGTTTTAAAATGGAGTCGCTTACAACCTAATTACAGTCGTGTTGATTGTTCCTTGGCAACCGTGAAGGTTCATTGACTACTACGCTTCAACAATTGCCTAGTTTTCCCCGAAATATTTTGTTTTGACTTGAAGGCAACTTGTATAACATAGTTCTGTACCGAACAAAAATTCTTAGTTAAAGTTATAATAGAAAATTAGAATACATACAAGTTGCAGTAACAGAGTGGTTGATGAGAAGGGATTTTAATTCGACAGGATCTTTCTAAAAAGTGTGTGTACGTACATAAGCTTGTTTCTGGTTAGTTTCATGGTATCTTAGGTTCCTAAATCCAAATTGAAAGCTAAATCCCACTTGCTAGTTTCATAGTTTTTTCTGACCCAATGGCAGTTGGGCCTAATGATTACAATCAGAAACGAGAAGAAGCCGCCCGTTCCTCTGGGGAAGGTCTCTATATATCCCAAGTCCATGATTAAGTCGATTCTGATTTGTAATTCTCTACAATACGAATAAACATTCCCCGTATCTTACATTCTCCTTGGCTTTTAAGCTCAGACCAGTGGCATCGGTTTCTCTTACAAAATGTAAACTATATAAAATTCAGGAACAAGTAAATCAGATGAGACTTAAAGGAAATCAGGTAAGAAAAATTTGTTATTAATTTTGGTTTTTCTATCGTGTCTTTATAATACATAAATATATATATATATATATATCACCAAATTAGCAAGAAAAATTTTTATTCTGTCAGCCTGCAAGTTCCGATCGTCATCTTTTGTTTATTTCTTGGTACAAATCATATTTTTCACTCTCTTCTTTACTCTATCCTTTGACATGATGAACGATGAAACATGTTAGTCCAACATTTTCACCACCTCAAATCAGGAGCGGAGTTAGAACATTTTTAAAAGGAAAATCAAATAAAATAAGACATTAAATAGTCAAAAAAAATTTATATATAATTTAATTTTTATTTATTTAAAAAATTAAATAAATTTCATAAAACATTGAACATACGAAGAAATACAAATTAACAGTAATGATAGTATCATATATATATACAGAATTATGAAAGGAATCCCTCTTATTCTCTGTGCACGTGAGTGAAAGAAAAAATAATTTTTCAAAGTCAAATAAATTATCCTTTTATCATAATTTTTAAATCAAAATACGTTTTGTATATTGAAATCTTATTTTTTTATTATCAAATGTGGTATTGTATTGTAAGATATGGTAAAAAATTTTAAAATTAATTATAAATAATATTTATATATATGTAAAATAAAGAAAAAAATTAAAAATATTATATTTTTAACAAAAATGAAGATTATAAATAATATTATATATATGAAAAGATAATTATTTTTTTAATTTAAACTTTTCACATATTCTTTAATAATATAAATTTTTAAATAAAATATACATTCTATCATATTAATTTACTAATTAAAAATTAAAAAAATTTATCATTTTAAAATTAAAGGGGAATTCAGTTTTTGTAGTATTTTTTTTCTTTAAAATCTAAAAATTGAAATTCATAAAATATAATTTTTCATGTTCTAACTTAAAAAAAAACAAAAAATTAAAATTTTTAATAATTAATTAAATATAAATTTGTAAAAAATGTGTTAACTGTATCGTACGATATGCCTCCGTATTGTAAGATAAGTGTTGTGTATTGTACGATACGTTTTAATACTTGATTAAATACGATACAATTACATATTATTTTTTACTAGTATCGTATCGTATTATATGATATGTATCACATATCATATCGTATGATACGTTTTGCATATGTACGATGATGATAACTATTCTTTTTACTTTTTTTGTTTTATACGAAAAAAATAGTTTTTTGAAAAAAAAATTTTATTTTTTATTTATTTTTTAAATTATTAATTAATATATTAAAATATTAAATTAAATTATTAAAATATAATATATTATAATAAATTATTAAATTAAACTATTAAGATATAATATATTATGATAAGTTTAAATTTATATTAAAACTTAATAAGTTTAGATTAATAGACTTACTTTTTAAAAAAATTAATAAACTTAACATATTAATTTAAGCACTTAATCTTTTGGTTAACCGATTAGTGCATTATCCCTTTTTATTGAACAAGGCTTGTAGACACAATTTTAATTTATATGTACTTTTATTTTGCATTTGTTTTTATTATTTGTCTTTATCTTATTTTAAGTCCAAGTCCAACCGGTTTTAAAATGGTTCTTAATCCAGAAACAAGTTCAAGAGAGGCAATTAGAAGAAAATCAGATTAAACAGGACCAAAACAAATAAAATGATGATTAAGGCAAGATTAGTTAAAGAACTTTCCAGAGAATGCAAATAACCAAATGAAAAAGGGCCACCTAGCAGAAACCAAAAATCGTACAATGCAAGAGCTCTGCCAAGTGCATGAAAATCGCACCTGGCAGAGGCAAAATCATCCCAGGATCAACGGTTGACCGGTTGCCTAGGATGATATTTTCCAGCCTCTATATAAAGAAAAATATTTTCAAAAAAGGGGTAGATTCTCAAAAAAAAAAAAAAAGAAAAGAGATGGATTTCAAAAACCTTAGAAACTAGTTCTTCTACCAACCGCATACAATACCACAATTCCAACCAAAGAAAATCAACAAAAAAATACATGAAATAGGAATGGGGTAAGGCAGAGAGAAGTTTGCTTTTCATAGGACTTGGGGATTTTTTTTTTAGGGTTTGGAGTGATTTTTCCATTCCATTTCCCGATTGAAAGATAGGAGAAGCAAAAATGTAGTTTTTGGGGTTATGCCGGGATGATAGCAACGAGTAGGTGAGGCTTCCGATCAAGCTAAGAGAAAAGGGAAGGATTTTTAAAGAAAAGGTGGAGTAGCCGCGGGTAGATGGAGAAAAAAAGAGAGGAAAATGGGGGAGGGAAGTGAAAAAGTGTGTTTTTATACCAAGAGTTGTTGTCGGTTAAACGACGTCATTTTGGGGGAAGGGGTTGTCGTCCAAACGGCATAGTTTGGATAGGTTGAGGAGCTGTTGCACAAGCAACAAATGGTACATTTTGGGTGAAATGCATTGGGTTGAAGAGGCAGGCTTGGGGCGCTCCTGTATGGACTAGTCTTCTTGGGTCATCTCCTGAGCCCAAGTCTGGTAAAAGCCTTATTCCTTTTCTTCATGGATTTATTGTGGTTTGGGTTGTTTGGGTCTAACTCATTTTATTTGGTTAAAAATGTATTATTTGATGATGTAGGATTAATTTAAATTATTTTAGCATAATATTTTAAAAATTTTTAGATGATATTTAAGGTTAGGAAATTAAAACAAATAGAAGAATATCAAAATAATAATAATAGCAGAAAATAATAAAAATGTTTTAAATATGTTTAGCTATAAAAAGAATTTAGACTTAGATGAATATGTATTTAAAAAAATATATGGATTTAGGTGAGTGAAATATATATAAATGGGAAAAAATGTCTAGATAAAATATAGTTAGGTGATAGATTTAGCTAAGGTAAAAGACTATAGAATTAAATGAACGATTAGTAAAAAAATAAAGATAAGATAAAATAAAAAGAGACTTAAATAGAAAATATGAAATAGATTTAGTCATAAAAAAATAAAGAATAGACTTTTATAAATGAAAAGGAAATAGAAAAGAAAGAAAATACCAATATTTAATTATAAATAAGGTAAGTAAGGTATGTAGTAGAAATAGAACACTTAGTTATACAAATTTATATATATATAGTTATATGTAAGAAATAAAAAAAATATAACACAGTACAAAATTACAAATATTAAAAATATAATGATTGTTTTAAAGTCAAAACCAATGATGGGATATTCATTCGGGATGCAAGAAGTTGCAATTCCGAATAAAGTTCTTTAGGTTAAGAATTTCGATTAAGACTCCACCAGTATGATAAAAGGGTCTTAATTTTGAATTTCGATGTTTTTAATTCTAAATAAATAAAAATTATATATACTCAATTAGTCAATATATAAAAAATAAATATAATAATAAATATAAGAGAACAAATGACATATATTTACTTAAGGTGTCAAAAGATAAATATAGTATTGTGAAAAATAAAAATACTCATGACAATAAATAAATAAATAAAAAGTAATGAAATATTCAATGATGGTAATTTCATAATAATGAATACATTTAAAATATAAAAGGTAAATATTTAGTTACAAAAAAAATTTTTATAATGGTTATTAAAAAAAAGAAAAGGATAGATAATAAAAAAAAGGGAAGAAGTTGAATTTAAAAAATATATACGTAAATAATAATAACTATAAAATAAGATATCTTGCTTAAAGGACATAGAATTTAGGTAAAAAGAAAATATATATAGTAAAGTAGATAGACACCTAAATAACATAAAAAATATAATTCATAATATACATACCTATAAAGAGAAATAATAAAAAGGAAATCTTAAGCAAACAACTGTCGTAGCGTGCGGGGTCCGAGAACCTGACCGCTAGACGTGGGCGAAAATAAAAGAACTTAGGAGTCGCCACCAATCGTCTTATATAGGTGCGATTGGTCACCTATTGACTCGGTTCTAATCGACGAAGTCTTAAATTAGTTTCAGGTCCATCGAAAAGAACGAGAATTGGTCTATCTTTTTCAAAGATGGGTTTGAGAGTGCGGTTACACACGGAGAAGGATTAGTACCTCCGTGGTGCCCGTTCCACGAACGGTACCATTTAATCTTAAGTCATTCTATTACGGCCTGATTTTGATTTTATTGTTATATTTCCTTAATCTTTGCTTATTGACTAAGTTTTATTGAATTGGTCTTTTATTCGATTTTACGTATGCATACGATGCAAGTATAAAATGGTGTTATGATTTATTTATTTTAAATGATGGGGTCGGTAATTTTTTATTGGAAAATTATTTGAAAACCATCCCAACGCTTTTGTGAAGTCTCGACGTTTTCCTCACCTAGAGATATCCCCGAAAGAACTCATCTTTAGAAGCTCTTCGGAGAAATCTCATCATCGGAATTCTCGCCTCATTTACATGGTAAGCGTGGCATGCTATGACAAGATAAGATGATGATATCTATATGCACGCGTTTATTTACTTAGGGGATTTGTAATTCACCCAATTATGTGGTTAATAGCTTGAGATGATTTATCACATTACTTGCATTTATTATCATTTGTTACCTTTTTTGAATTATTTATTTTATTTTTTATTTATTTATTTTTATTTTATTTATTTATTTATTATTTTATTATTTTTTTCTACTTAAATCTTTATTTTTTATTTAACATTATTGATTAGTAACTTTTTTAACTATATAGTTAATCAAACGAACAATTGAAATTTTTTATGATTAAAGTAACTTTATTTGATAATATTTATTTAAACTAATTAACTAATTATACTAATTTAATCTTAAACGTAACATTATAAAAATTTATTATTATTATTCTATTATTATTTTTTTAATATATATTTTTAATAATGACTATTTGAGTAATGAATATTGGAATATAGAGTTCGGATTTATCGCGACGCTTCGGTGAAAATCCATCTTGATCTCTTCACCTAGAAAATCAACCTGAAAGAGGCAACTCTTTACCCCTTTTTAAGTTGAATTCCATCATCGGATCACTCAAAATAATTATTTCATTTCATTTATTATTATTATATATTATTTTATTTATTATATTTTTTTATTAATTATTTTTTTATTTTTTCATTCTTTTTTTGCATTGTTTTTTTTTTTATCCTTGTTCATCTAGAACTTAACTTCTTTTAATTTTTCTACTAACAAACTATTCAAAACATTTTATCCCACCTTCATTATCAACATTCACCTTTATACTTCATATTCATACTAGCTTTCCTATTCTAAATTTTATATAAAACAAATTCAAAGCATTATGTTAAAATTATTTAATTTCATCACGCATCATCAAACAATATATTTAACTTAATGTAAAATATTTAAACAATACATTTAACCTACTACAAAAAGTTTAGGCCCAAACAAAAATATACCATCTTAAGCCCACAAAGTAAAACATAATTTTTACCTTATTCGGGCTTAGATAATAGCCCAAACAACACCAGACCTTCAATTGATTGCGCTGTTGGAGGCCTAAAAAGAAATCTCTCTTCCTCCAAATGTGGCACCATTTTGGACCTTTCTCCCTTTTTTTCATTTTTTCTTTTTCTTCTTTTTTCTCACCACCCAATTCTCTCTTCTTTTTCCTTCTCTCTTTCTCTTTCTTCTTCTTATTTCTTTCTTCCTTTTCTTTCTTTCTCCTTCTCTCTCGGTTTCCTTTTTCTTCTTTTTTCTTTCTCTCTCTCTTTCGGCCTCTCTCCTGCAGTCGGCCTCCCTCTCTCTTTCCTCTCTTGGCTGCCGATCGGCAGATCTGGCTTCCCTCTCTTTCTCTGTCGCGTCGACCGACCCCTTTTTCTCTCTCTTTCTTTTTTTTTGGATTTTTGTTTGGTGATTTTTTTATTTTTTTGGATTGTGGCTAGGTAGCCGACTGCTAGATCTAGGGATTTTTTTGCAGGTGATTGTTGGAAGAAGATGATTTTTTTTTTTTTTTGTGTTTTTGGATGTTGTATTTTTTTAGGAAGATGGGTTTTTTTGTGTCTTTTTTTGCTCCCCTTTTGTTGCTTGGTTTTTCTTTGTTTTAAAACTGGATTGTCCAAAATTTTGGACAATCCGGAATGGAGCTCTAGCACCAAGGAGTTGGTAGCCAGAGCCCCATTCTTCCTTGTTTCTTACCTTCTTTTCTTTTTTTTAATTATATTTGTTATTATTTATTATTTATTTATTTTATTTTTGAAATAGGTGTTTACAGTTGCCCCTCTTTGCACATTCTTGAGAATCAAGAATAGTGCAAAGACGTAGACACCGTATTAAAAAATTAAAATTCCTAGACTTGATCCAGGCTCGACCTAAACAAGTTGGATTTAGAAATTGAAATTCCTAGACTTGATCTAGGCTCGACCTAAACAGGTTCTATTTAAAAAATTGAAATTCCTAGACTTGATCTAGGCTCAACCTATCTTCAAACAGGTTCGATTTAGAAATTGGAATTCCTAGACTTGATCCAAGCTCAACCTAAACAGGTTCGATTTAAAAACTTAAAATTCCTAAACCTGATCCAAGCTCGACTTATCTCCAAATAGGTTCGATTTAAAAAAATTGAAATTCCTAGACTTGATCCAGGCTTGACTTAAACAGGTTCGATTTAAAAATTGAAATTCCTAGACTTGATCCAATCTCGACCTATCTTTAAACAGGTTCGATTTAAAATTAAAACTCCTAGTCTTGATTTAGGCTTGACCTATCTTTAAACAGGTTCGACTTAAAAGTTAAAATTCCTAGACTTGATCCAGGCTCAATCTATACAGGTTTGATTTAAACGAAAATTCCTAAACTTCATCTAGGCTCGACCTGAACAGGTTCGACTCAGAAATTGAAATTCCTCGACTTAATCTAGGCTCGACCTAAACAGGTTCGATTTAAACGAAAATTCCTGAACTTGATCTACGCTCGACCTAAACAGGTTCGACTCAGAAATTGAAATTCCTAGACTTGATCTAGGCTCGACCTAAATAAGTTCAATTTAAACGAAAATTCCTAAACTTGATTTAGGCTCGACTTGAACAGGTTCGATTTAAAAATTAAAATTCCTAGACTTGATCCAGGCTCGACCTATTTTTAAATAGGTTCGATTTAAAATTGAAACTCCTAGTCTTGATCTAGGCTCGACCTATCTTTAAACAAGTTTGACTTAAAAGTTAAAATTCCTAGACTTGATCCAAGCTCGATCTATACAGGATCGATTTAAACGAAAATTTCTAAACTTGATCTAGGCTCGACCTAAACAGGTTCGACTCAGAAATTGAAATTCTTAGACTTGATCTAAGCTCGACCTAAACAGGTTCGATTTAAACGAAAATTCCTAAACTTGATCTAAGCTCGACCTGAACAGGTTCGACTCAGAAATTGAAATTCCTAGACTTGATATAGGCTCGACCTAAACAGGTTCAATTTAGGAATTGAAATTCCTAGACTTGATCTAGGCTTCTACAGTTTAAAGCTAATTACCCGGAGGTTTTGAAAATGTACTCGGAGGTTTTAAAAAAAAATTATTCCTTATCTCAAAATGAGAAATGTACTCGGAGGTTTAAAAAATGCACCCGGAGGTTTTGAAGATGAACCCGAAGGTTTTAAAAGAAAAATTGTTTCTCATCTCAAAATTAAAAATGTACTCGGAGGTTTTGAGAATGTATTTGGAGGTTTGTTTTTTTTTAAAATGTACTTGAAGGTTTTAAAAATGTACCCTAAGGTTTTAAAAAAAATGTACCTAGAGGTTTTGAAAATGTACCTAGAGGTTTTAGTAGAAAAAGTTTTTTCTTCATCTCAAAATGAGGAATGTACTCGGAGGTTCTAAAGAAGTACCCGGAGGTTTTAAAAGAAAAACATTGTTCCTTATCTCAAAATGAGGCTACGTTACTTGGAGCTTTTGGACATGTACCCAAAAGTTTTGAATATGTACCCGGAGGTTTTAGAAGAAAAAGATTGTTCCTCATCTCAAAATGAAAACTTAAATTCTCTCGTGCCAAGATGACAAGGCTTAGATGTTTTGGGTGCCAGCCAAATTGGGCTTAAACATCTCGATGCAAATATAACTAGGCTTAAACATCTTGGATGCCAACTAAATTGAGCTTAACTCTTCTTGTGCCAACGTAACTAGACTTGTACATCTTGGATGCCAGCTAAATTGAGCTTAACCATTTCAGTGCCAACATAATTAGACTTAAACATCTTGGATGTCAGCTAAATTGGGCTCAAACATTTTGGTGCCAACGTAACTGGGTTTAAACATCTTGGATGCCAGTTAAATTGGGCTTAACTCATCTTTGTGCCAATATAATTGGGCTTAAACATCATGGATGCCAACTAAATTGACCTTAACTCTCATGTTTGTTTTTTTTTTCAATGAAAGACTCAAATCTTTTTTCACTTATTTGCTTGAAAACTGCATTAGTTTTTACTTTTGTTTGAAAACTTTCAATTTTGATGATGCATGGTCATGTGCATGATTGGACATGTATGCATGATTGAATGATAGACAAATGATGCATTACTTTCTTTTGTTTTGCACCATATATTCCTCACTTGAAAGATTATTTTTCTCGACTTCGCATCTTTTGATGATGTTTTTGTGCAGTTGCTAATTTCCATGTTAACAAAAGATCACCAATTCAAATTAGGTTTCAATGCATTGATGCCTTTGATCATGAAAGCTCTTCTTCACATTGCTTTTTCTCACTTTTTCTTGAGAAATGAATTTGTCTTTTTCAAAAGTGCTTGTCTTATCTCTCAATGATTAAGGAATTTTCCTCACAAAGATCGTAAAAACTTTCATTTTTCTTTTTCTTTTTGTTTTCAAAAACATCTAGATTTTGACAAAATCACAGCAAAATTGCCCCACACAATTATTTTCATGATCAAAGACAGCTGAATCTTGGAACAAAAATGTATCAATTCCACACTTTCTTGTTAAAGTGACAAAACATCCAAGTTGAAAAAATATGTGATATTTGAATCTCTTGAAAATTGATTATTACTGTTTGAAATGATTTTGGATG
Source organism: Theobroma grandiflorum (assembly GCA_036013995.1). Lineage (NCBI taxonomy): Eukaryota > Viridiplantae > Streptophyta > Magnoliopsida > Malvales > Malvaceae > Theobroma > Theobroma grandiflorum. The sequence goes on from CP142126.1 coordinate 18,455,665, forward strand.
AGCCAAATGAGAATATGGTTTTTCAAATAAATAGGATGGTTTAACACATCAAGGTCTTGGTCAACAATGAGGGTTTGTCACCATTTCATGGGGAAAAGAAAAAAAGTTGAAGTTTCTTTGTCTAAGCTCACAAATGTATGGTGATTAAAAATCCAATTTTGCAAAAAGATTCCTTTCAAATTACAATCAAATTTAACATTCTCTAAGCCTCATGATGTGTGGCAAGATGATAAATGTCAAGACCAGCTATTACAGGTTTAACATTGCGGAAGGCTATTTTAAAAGAAATAGGCTCAAAATTTAATATGGATTTTTCTAATGGATCTTGAATCTTTAAGGTGTTTGAGAGTTTTATACACTTAAAAAGTGTCCAACGAATTCTAGCTGCCTTGAAATGGTCTCTCTTTGGTGCTTCTTGTTATCACTTTAGTTAAAATCATGTGTGGCTTCATAAATTTCCATCTTCGCTTTAGACTGCCCTTTCGGGTTTTCACTCTAGAGCTTTATCTTTTTCACTCTTTCTTTTTTTCTTTTTTTTCTTCTATTTTCATTGATCGTCCCACCATGTACTTGAGAAAATTCAAACTCCATCCAAAATGGATTGAGGGATTCAAAAAGGTAATTTTGGCAAAAAAAAAAAAAAAGGTCAAAGTCTCATTCTTTATGTGATGATCTTTCTCTATAAGATAGCTCTTCAATTTAAGTATCCACACTTGATCAAAATGGACATTTTAAGCACGAAATGTAGGCTATGGTTAAAGGTTCTGAAAAAATGGATATAAAGGCCCAAACATGCATTTAAAGGTGATTAAACCAAGGATCATTTATTACCGTGCAAAAAACTCTTTGAAGACATTTGTCTTTTTCAAAGCTTGTTTTTTTCACCATTTCCCTTCTTTGCTTTTTCTTTCTTCCTTTCTTTTTCTTTTTTTCTCAATTTTCATATTGATAGATTGAGCTCGAAATTTTCAAGAACTCAAATTTGAATCTACCATTATGGTACATAAGATGTTCATTTGTCCTTTGGAATGAATCTTCCATCATCCGTGCTTTTGACGAAAATTTACCTTTATAATTTCCTCCCAATATGGGAGGTGATCCTTGTTTGAGGTGCATTTTAGAGAAAATTCGATAAGTTCAAAAGGGTAGCAAATGGATAATTTCTCATTTGTGAAAAGAAAGCGAAACATGGCCATTTGTCCTCTTAACTATGGTTACTTATATTGAAGAGCAATCCCTAGAAAGGAAGAATTTAAGATCAAAGGTTGACTTTTCTTTGTTTTTTCACTTTTAGCATCATTGGAATATCTCAAGTGCATAATGTCAGTTTCTTATTTCTTCTCTTTTTTTCTTTTTCTTTGTTTTTTCTTTTCTTCACAACTCAAGATTAGAAGCCTTCAAAGATCAGAATATCTTGTCATGATTAACTCTTTATAACAAGAAACGAGAAAGGAAAAAAGGGCTATTTTGAAGCCAAGGTGTCTTGGAGGAATTGGGCAATCTTGTTTTTTTCTTGGTCATCATACCCCAGAATATGGGTAAAGAAAAGCTTTAGAAAATGGGTTCAAGGTTCACATTTGGTATCCAAATTGAAAGAATTTGAGAAGTATTAGGGTATTTGAGACTTCAGCATAGTCTTGACATTTATTAACCTACCCTATTCAGAGTTTTTATAAGAGTGTTTGATTTGCTTGCTTTCTAAAGGAAGAATTTTGCAAAACAATCAATTAACATCAATCATTGCCTAGACAAAGATCATTGTCCTTTGGTATCACAAAATAGGGTTAATGCATTTTCAAAACTTTGCTTCTGTTTGGATTTCAAGTTCTTGAATAACCTTTATTCGAGTGATTATGGGTTCCCAAGTGTTTGGAGAAATGGTTAGAGAATGTTTACAAGGACAAGTTCATTCCAAATAGTAACCATCAATTCTTTCGAGAACGTGTATGCACTTTATTGCCTAAACTTTTTTTTTTTGAAAACATGTTATAGAAACCTTGACCAAATCAATTGTGTCACGTTCTTTTGCAAAGTAAATACAAAGTTGTAAAAATTTCAATCCAACAAAAACATTAAAGCTTCAATTACAGGTTCTGAAGTTTATATTCCTTAGCAAAATCCTACTTCTGTTGTGCCCTTGAAAGATAAAAACTCCAAATCAACCACTTTTCTTGCAAGCAATTTGTTCGAGACCCAAGGCATTTCTAAGAGCCCAATCTATGACAAAGTCGATTTCCAATGTTCCATAAGCTCAAGAGTCAAAGTGCCATCCTTGATGAGATTTTCAATTTTCTCTTTCAATTGCCTACAGTTCTCCGTTGAGTGTCTGATTGCCCCTATGTGATAGTCACATTTAGCATTAGGGTCATAATTCCTTGCCGATGGGTTTGGAATTGTTTTCATTGGCACAAGACTGAGGTATTGATTCTCAATTAATAGAGGCAAAAGCTTAGAGATTGGCATGGGCAGTTGGTAAAGGTTGGGTTTTCGCCATGATTGAGGCATAAGTGGAAGTATGGTTGCTCTCGAATGGGAAATTAGTTGTGAAATCGGTTGATAGGGATATAAGTTATGGGAAATATGTTCAGAGTGGGGTAGGAAGGTTGGCATGTGGGATAAAAATAGTATGGATTGAAATTATGGGTTTGTGGGCCAACATAAGCAATTGCCTGTACATCCTCTTCTTCTCTCTTGGGCATACTCCATTTTTTTGAGCTAATAACTTCATGTCCTTCAATCTTCCCACTTTTGATAGCTTCTTCTATTATTTCTCCAGATAAGACCAAATCCGTAAAGTTTTTCATGGCATTGCCAATTAAGCACTCATATAATGGAGCTTGGAGTGTGTTTACGAACAACACAGTCATTTCCTTATCAGTGAGAGGTGGTTGAACTTACGTTGCCGTATCCCTCCACCGTTGGGTGTACTCTTTGAAGCTCTCACTTTGTTTCTTTTCCATGGTCTGCAATGATAACCGATCGGGAGCTAATTCAGTGACATGTTTGTATTGTGTTACGAAGGCTCTTGCTAGATCTTTCCAAGTCTTAACATGGTTTCGATCTAGCTGTATGTACCATCGGGCAGCTGACCCAATCAAACTATCTTGGAAGAAATGTATTAGTAGCTTGTCATCATGAGACTGTGCGGCCATCTTCCGACAATACATGGTGATGTGTGCCATTGGGCATTTTGTCCCATCATATTTTTCAAATTCTAGCACCTTAAATTTGGAAGGAATTACCACATCAGGAACCAAGCATAACTCAAGTGCATCCATAATCCTGAACCTATATACTCATTCCACAACACGAAGGCGCTCTTTTAACAAATCGTACTTTTTTTGTACCTTTTCATTTTCTCCTATTTCTGATGAACTCTTTCTTAATTTCTCTTGCTCTTTTGAATCGTCCAAATCTGAAACATGAATTGGCTCAACAGGATTTGCTCTGGAATTTGACCCAAATTGCCCTTGGACTGATTGATGGCCTATTGGAGGTGGCACGTTGTAATAAACAGGTGGTGTCACTTGCGGGTGGACCCTTTTAAAAGTTTGGGCATGGGGTGGAGTGGACCCCAAGGGGCAAGGCGGATCGTCTCTTAGGTTGCTGGTGTCTTGTATTTGTGGGTTTTTTGACGGAACTGACTCTTCAACCACTCTTTTTCCTTTGCTTAAACTCATCATCAATTCCATCATCTTTGCTAACTGTTCTCTCATTTCTTCTTGAGCTATTTCCATTCTATCCATTCGTTTCCTTTGTTCCTCTTCCATGATCCTTGCCCGTCGACGAGTATTATGAACACGATGGTCACCGACTTTGGGTTATGAAGCTATCTTGGAATCTTTATTTTTTAAATCATGAACAGGAATTAAATGCAACTTTGGTGCATGAATGAAAATGAACCCATTATCTTTATTTATTATTTACAGGGAATAATTGTCATGAAATGCATGTATGAATGGTCATGTACTAAAAGTATTTGTCACATAACACCCATCAACAAAGTAATTCGTTGCATAAGATATTTTCCTTGATTACATCTACTCCGTCAATAGCTATCAGGTGACAAATAATTTTCCTATATACAAAATCATAATGCAAATGTGCATATACAAAATAAAAATGACTAGAAGTTCAAATTAGTAAAAAATGTTTAAGAGTAAAAAATGAATGAAAATAATTTAAAAGATGGGTATGCATGATACCTTAATTATTTTGCTAGGAGAATTTAAAGTAAAGGGAGTATGAAAGATTCCTTCATGTGTTCCTAGTCAAAGGTATATTCTCACGGGCAAAGTTCTACCTAGGCAAAGGTGACTTTCAGTATTCTACATGTTGAGTTCGGGTCAAAAATAGAGCTAAAGGTTCTCAAATCGTTCCTCATTGTCGTCCACACGGACTAGCAAGGCACCTCGATCCTCGCCCATTATAGGCTTCAATCGGACTAGGTTCGATTTGAGTGGGGGCCTTCACTAGCCCATGCAGAGGTTATCACCTCACAAGAGCGTAGCTACTTAACCCCCTTCTAATTAAGGACTAAGCCGGGTAGAAGGCTTATGCATGAATGCAAAATGTGTCGTGCGTGTGAAGGACTATATCGACTTTCGGCCAATAATCTCACATCCCTCTATCCTAAATTCCCCACAATTAAATAACAATAACAAGAATTAAAACAATAAACGTAACAAAGGGTAGTAAAAACAAATGCACAAGATTAAGGAAAACATTAAATTATTTAAGGCCTTGAATGACTTATGATTACTTAATGGCTTGACTCTCTTTGTTCCCAATAGAGTCGCCAAGCTGTCGTAACGTGCGGGGTCCGGGAACCCGATCGCTAGACGTAGGCGAAATAAAAGAACTTAGGAGTTGCCACCAATCATCTTTTATAGGTGTGATTGGTTACCTATTGACTCGGTTCTAATCAACGAAGTCCTAAATTAGTTTCAGGTCATTGAAAGAACGAGAACTGGTCTATGTTTTTCAAAGATGGGTTCGAGAGTGCGGTTACGCACGAAGAAGGATTAGCACCTCCGTAACGCTCGTTCCACGAACGGTACCATTTAATCTTAAGTCATTCTATTACGGCCTAATTTTGATTTTATTGTTATATTTCCTTAATCTTTGCTTATTGACTAAGTTTTATTGATTTGGTCTTTTATTCGATTTTACGTATGCATATGATGCAAGCGTAAAATGGTGTTATGATTTATTTATTTTAAATGATGGGGTCGGTAATTTTTTATTGAAAAATCATTCGAAGACCATCCCAACGCTTTGGTGAAGTCTCGACGTTTTCCTCACCTAAAGATATCCCCGAAAAAACTCATCTCTACAAGTTCTTTGGAGAAATCCATCATCGGAATTCTCGTCTCATTTACAAGGTAAGCGTGGCATGCTATGACAGGATAAGATAATGATATCTATATGCACACGTTTATTAACTTAGGGGATTTGTAATTCACCTAATTATGTGGTTAATAGCTTGAGATGATTTATCACATTACTTGCATTTCTTATCATTTGTTACCTTTTTTGAATTATTTATTTTTATTTTGTTTATTTATTATTTATTATTTATTATTTTTTTATTTTTTTATTTTTTTCTACTTAAATCTTTATTTTTTATTTAACATTATTGATTAGTAACTTTTTTAACTATATAGTTAATCAAACGAACAATTGAAATTTTTTATGATTAAAGTAACTTTATTTGATAATATTTATTTAAACTAATTAACTAATTATACTAATTTAATATTAAACATAACATTATAAAAATTTATTATTATTATTATTATTAATGTATATTTTCAATAATGACTATATGAGTAATGAATATTGGAGTATAGTGTTCGGAGTTGTCCCGACGTTTCGGTGAAAATCCGTCTCGATCTCTTCACCTAGAAAATCAACCTAAAAGAGGCAACTCTTTACCCCTTTTTAAGTTGAATTCAATCATTGGATCACTCAATATAACTATTTCATTTCATTTATTATTATTATATATTATGTTATTTATTATACTTTTTATTATATTTTTTATTAATTTTTTTTTATTTTTTCATTCTTTTTTGGCATTGTTTTTTTTTATCCTTGTTCATCTAGAACTTAACTTCTTTTAATTTTTCGACTAACAAACTATTCAAAACATTTTATCCCACCTTTATTATCAACATTCACCTTTATACTTCATATTCATACTAGCTTTCCTATTCTAAATGTTATATAAAAAAAATTCAAAGCATTATGTTAAAATTATTTAATTTCATCATGCATCATCAAACAATATATTTAACCTAATGTAAAAAATTTTAAAAATACATTTAACCTAATACAAAAAGTTTAGGCCCAAACAACATATACCATCTTAAGCCCATAAAGTAAAACATAATTTTTACCTTATTCGGGCTTGGACAATAGCCCAAACAACACCAGACCTTCAATTGATTGGGCTGCTGGAGGCCCAAAAAGAAATCTCTCCTCCTCCAAATGTGGCACCGTTTTGGACCTTTCTCCATTTTCTTTCATTCTTTTTTTTTCTTTTTCTTTCTCACCACTCGATTCTCTTTTCTTTTTCCTTCTTCTCTCTTTTTTCTTCTCTCTTTCTCTTTCTTCTTCTTCTTTCTTTCGTCCTTTTCTTTCTTTCTCCTTCTCTCTCGGCTTCCTCCTTCTTCTTTTTTCTTTTTTTCTCTCTTTTGGCCTCTCTCCTGCAATCGGCCTCCCTCTCTTTTTCCTCTCTTGGCTGCCGATCTGCAGATCTGGCTTCTTTCTCTTTCTCTGTCGCGTCGACCAACCTCTCTTTCTCTCTCTTTCTTTTTTTTTTTTTGGATTTTTGTTTGGTGATTTTTTTTTTTGGATTGTGGCTAGGTAGCCGGTTGCTAGATCTAGGGATTTTTTTTGCAAGTGATTGTTAGAAGAAGATGATTTTTTTTTTGTTTTTTTTTTTTTGTGTTTTTGGATGTTGTATTTTTTGAGGAAGATGGGTTTTTTTTACCTTTTTTTGCTCCCCTTTTGTTGCTTGATTTTTCTTTGTTTTAAAACTGGATTGTCCAAAATTTTGGACAATCCGAAATGGAGCTCTAGCACTAGGGAGTTGGTAGCCAGAGCCCCATTCCTCCCTATTTCTTACCTTCTTTTCTTTTTTTAATTATATTCGTTATTATTTATTATTTATTTATTTTATTTTTGAAATAAGTGTCTACAACAACAAGGAAGATATTTGAAGGTTTAGAAACAAATATTAAATTTCATAGGCACATTACTATTGCATCGTCAAATATCATGGCATGTGAATACTCTATGTGCACAAGTATAAGCTCCAATGATAGGATTTTCCAAAAGATCTTGTGAGGTGAGTTTTCTTTAAGAAATTCCTTAGGTTAAAAGATATCTCCAAGTCCCACCAATATGATGCGAGAGCTAGGAGAATATCTTTAATAAAAGACTTCTGCTTGTAATAGGTTTGCATTCATGAAAATATTATTTTTTAAAATGCGAATGATTACTCTGATGATGAGATTTATTCGTTAAATTTGTGAAGGTGAGTTTCCCAGATAATTCCTTAAGCAAGAGAATATCCTCGAATCCCATCAGTATGACGCGCGGATCCAAAAAATATCCTCAATAAAAGGTTTTCGTTCGACATTATTTGGATTTTATACCATGCATTTCACAAGCGCATCATGTGCACGTCACATCCATAAAACCAAATAAAATATTTTAATTTACTAATAAAATAGAGGATAAAATAAATAAATGATCATTAAAGAAACATAATGAAATAAATTAAATAATTAAGGCTCCAATAGAATAACTTACAATTAATTAGTATCGTTTATGGAACGGGTGTCACGAGGATACTAATCCTTCCCCGTGCGTAACTACACTTTTAAACCTAACTCTAAAATATGGTAAGACTAGCTTATCATTCTTTCGACAGACCTAAATTAATTTAAACTTTTTCAATTAGAACCGAGTCAATAGGTAACCAATTGCACTTAGAAAAAAGATTGGTGGTGACTCTTTAATTTATCACGTCTAGCAAATAGGTTCCTAGACCCGCACATTATGACAGAGTTCAAATCTCTTTCCCCATATTCCAAAAGAAAATATTAAGTTAGAATTTATTTGTTGGCCTTAATTAGCAATATGTTGATCATAATGACTCTAATTTTATCAAATGGTTTGAGGAATAAAAATAATTATTAAATGAAAAAATTATTTTGACGCCCGTTAAAAATATATAATAAATAAAATTGTATTGAAAGAAATACAATAATTTCATTCTGTCAATTTGTATGTATATCTTTGTGTACTTAAAGTTTTGCAACATACATGTTAAAAAGCATTGTTTTTTTTAAATAAAAAAATGATACATTGATGAAATTCTAACCAATAGTGCAACACTGCAACTTATGTTTGAGAATTACATAATAATTTATTAATTTTTAAAGATTAAAATCATAGAAAATAAAAACTCCACATAACAAAAAAAAAAAGAACATGACAAGTAGAATATAGAATCCACATATGACATAATAAAACTGAAAGAAAATGAATATAGTTGATGGTTTTGTAGAAATTTGTGGAAGAAATTTATAGAGATTTAGAACATATGAGTAAATAGAATAAAAATGAAAAAAAATAAAAAAATAAATATATAAATATAAATATAAATTGAAAAAAAAAATTTAATTGAGTTAGGTACATAGAATCATTTTGTTATATTTGTATTAATTATTAAATAAAAAATTATTTTGAGGGATCATTAAAAAAATTTATAAAAAATTTAAAAATTTTATATCGTACAGAAAAAATTTTAAAAATTTTGAGGGAGCCATCCTTTAAGGAGGCTCCACCTCTGCCTCAAATTATGGGTATCTCTCCTCTAAGACCATAGTAGTCTAACATTTTTCTTTTCACCCAAGTATTTAACTCATTGGTTAATGCATGATCCCCTACCTAGAAAGTGGACTCCGAATTTTCTTTTTCCATTTAAAAAAAAATGTTTGGAGGTTCAATTGGACCATGACTTAAACAATAAAGATAATAGCATCTTAAAAAATTTTCAACCATACAATCAAGAAATTAAGATTGATATATGAGGAACATGGACCTTGACATCATTGAGTGCACTACCCCTATCCACATCAGTGATTCGGGGAACATTGGCCTAGACACAACCTTAGGGGTATTAGAGGTGAAACTAACTACCCCAAACTGTCAAGCTTTAGAGCTCCAAAATAATGAAGTAGAATGGGAAATTGATAAACACTTGTCATAGTGTTAGCTCAATAACAATGTGAAAATATCTATAAGAGGATGAATTAGATTCTAAAAATTGTTTTCCTCAAATCAAATTTCCAATGAAGACAAGCTAAAAATAATTTTTACAAACTTATTTTCCCATCAAAATGTGCCAAAAATATTTTAAAGATTTAAATCAAAGGATTGACAAATTAAAATGAATTTTATAAACACTTTATGTAAATGCATAAACTCAAGGAATGAAAAGTAAGAAGAAAGTGTATAAAGAATTTATAGAGGTTCAACCATTCCTTAGCACTTATGTCCTTTTCCTAAGCAAGCTAAAGAGTTTAAATTCATTATTTATAATCAATCAATATTATGCATTTTCAAGGTTCAAGTATAACCGTTGCCTTTTCAAAGATCAAGTATAACCATTGCCTTTTCAAGATTCAACCATAACCTTTATTCCTTTTCTAGGTTCAAGCACAACCTTTAAACACTACCTTTTAAAGGTTAAGGTATAACTTCTATGCCTTTCAAGAGTTAAGTACCCTTCTCCTCTTTTATAAAGTTTGAAGCAAGGTTGTCACGCCCCGGAATCTTCCATCAAGCCTGTGACAACTGCCACGATGTCTCAATAAGCACTCAATCTCCGAGTACTCTATCGAGATCTCGCAAGGCATCTCGTACCAGTTTTCCATATGCCGCGTGATTATTAGTTTCCAAGAACATTTTTCACAGAATAAAAATTCTAATTTCAAATTAAAATAATTAGATCACACAATTTACCAACCGAGGGTATTTTCATCTTTCTTTATCCAGAAATTTCACAATTTATAAAATCATTACATACGAGTAGAATAAACAAAATATTAAACGAAATATTAAGTTTTATTTCAAATCAATATTTTTAGAAAGATCGAAAATCATTTTTCAGCAATTGAAAGTAAAATAAATTCTTACAAATTGTATTACAAATAAACGAAATGTATAAATCTTCCACAATGACACGTGGGCCCTACTAATTACAACTATGTACCTTTGTGTGCTAAGGACGCGGCTTCAATCAAGCCTCTATATGCACTCCGAATGCATACCAGTGATCTCGAGCTTAAAAGGGGGAGGAGAGGGTGGTGAGTTTTATAACCCAATGAGTTAGATAATTACCATCTACGACATCTAAAGTCGAGTAAATTGAGACAATATATAAAAATGCCATATCACCATATAATTCATAATAGCAAGTTTAGTAAAATCATGCCAAATAATTTCATTAATTCAAACACAAGGCTTATGATTTATTTCGTAAACTAGGCTTAGACCAAATCTTATACTCGTGAACACTTGATCAGAGTGTCCCACCGAGTAAGCTAAGGCTGTTACAAGTCATATCATAATTGGAAAATACAATCGTTCCTTGGCGTTGGCCCAATTCACTCTCATGTGGGGTTAGACATGTAGTGAATTTTCTAGATATCTCGGGAGTTACCCTACGCTCCTCTCCAACCGAGATTATATAATTCTTGAGTTTACCGTGCTCCTCCTAAAGGCAGTCCACGGAAACCCGCCACTGCAGCGACTCATTAACCCACCAATCGATAATAATTCATTTAACATGATTTGACAATTTTTATTGCTAAACAATTTATCAGAACAAAGCAGTCAATTCATATTTTCCAATACAATAAACAATTTAGCCAATCATGCCGTCATGCTTCTATAATTTCATAAGCCAAAAGTTTCATTTGTTTCATAAATAGCACAATTCATTAATTTGGTCTCCATGTACTCTATTTTATAAAATTGACATTTAATTTCAAAACAGTATTTCATCAAATACGTTTTAATCGAAAATCATAATATTTTTATTTTCAATTTCATCATGCTTTCAAAAGCATACAGCCATAATAAAACCACTCCAGATATTACAGATGATAATTAATCCATTCACCTTGTCACAGGAGTGCACGATACTCCTGTTTTAATTTCCACTACATCATTTTTCTCCGGTGTCCAAGGAACCCACCATCTAGGCGATATGCGTGACACAAATTTAAATAAATTGTGTCAATTACTCATAATAAATTTCAAGCTCTATGTGATGTATGAAATGATAGAAAAATGGTCCAGATAATCATTTACTCACGGTGTCCGACCGACTCACCTATGCGCGTCTAAATTTCTATAATCTTCATTTTAACTCCAAATCAATTTTTTTCAGTTTCTATACCTCAATTATATCCCAATTGACTTAATATCCCCCAGTGTGGTACAAATTATCAGTCTCGGTAGCAAATAACGAAAATACCCCTAGTGGGTAAAAATTCATATTTTTGCATCGAAAATTCTCATTTAATTTCTATATCTTTAATTCACCAAAATACGCTTAAATACCATAAAATATCCTCAAACCAGCAGCCATTATTCCCCTAAAAAATTCAGCATTAAAATCCTTCAATTTGTTCATGAAAAAATTCGGTCATTACGGTGCACTTACACCGTAATTTTTCCTAGTCAATTTTCTCACTCTAATTCATCATTTTTCAAGCCATTTCTCTTGAAATTCAAACAATCTCTCATTGATACCCAACATACCAGGTTCAGCCAATGAAGAACACTATAGAGAATCAATTTTTTTCTTGTGGTTTTGCTTATAAACATGCTTAACTATCTCTAAACATCAACATAGTCCAAAGTCAAGCCAAACCAACATCAATTTCTCTTCTGTACCCATTTTTCAGAATTGAATTCATCATGATAACTCAATATTCAACCACGGAAAACAAGGAATAAAGCATGGGTAAGTTAGATCACAAGAAAAATCAAGAAAATTTACCTTTTTCTAGCTTGAATCCTTGATTTTTCTTGTTTCCCCATTGAATTTTTGGCCTAGGGTTCTTAGTTTTCTTTCTTTCTTCTTCTCCCTTCTTTGCTGAGTTTAAACCGTCCCTCACAAGGTTAATGGGCTGAAAATTTTGGCTATTTAATAGCTAAATAAAATATTATTATTTTATTTTACTTTTTGATTTTTTTATTAATTTATTTCTTTATTAATTTTTCTTTTGACTTTCTTTTCCACCACAAAATTTATTTCCCTTATCCTCAGCTTTCCTGAAATTTCTGGACAAATCCAAAAATTTTTGTGGTGTAATTTTGTAAAATTACACTTTTACCTCCGAAAAAGTATAAAATTACATTTTTACCTCAAAATTTGAAAAATTGCCACAAGGCATATTTTTCACTCCTCAAACTTATACCACACTCCAATTTATCAAATTTGATCTAAATTCTCTTGAAAAATTAAATTTGGTCTCCCGGTGGTAAAATTACCATTTTACCCCTATACTCCAAAATGTACCGAAATTGCATTCCTTTCCACTTTTCAACCTCAAATTATGTTTTACCTAGTCTAAATAATCAATCTAAATCAAATGGGGCCAAAATCTTCTTTAAAAATTCTCGAGTTGACCTTTAATGGTAAAATTACTATTTTACCCTTGTGTCTTAAAAATACTGAGAATTATACTTTTTCACTGCTAAACTTCATTTTATGCTCCAATAATCAAATTATATTTCATATAATTATTCTTAATCATTAAAAATCAAAATATTTATTAAAAATCCCCATTTTGTCCTGAAATTGAAAAATGACCGTTTTGTCCCTACTCGGTCAATTTTCCCGATTAACTCCAAACTAAACATTGAACTCCGAATCACTATTGTAGGTAATCCTTGGACTGTGAAATTGAGGCTTTCACTCTTAAAATCCTTGTTTGAACTTGTTCGAGGTTTAATCAACTTAATGGTATTCTTAAGGACAATATAGTCATTTAACTTGTTTCCCGGGGCAATTCAATATACAAATATGCTGTTCAATGCATGTGAATGACCTATCATCGATAATTTAGCGTCAGGTGTTACAAAGGTTATCTTTAGAAGATGAATTTTGCTAAGTAGATAGATGAAAAACTTTGAATGATACAAAAATATGTGCAAATGATAGAAGTGAAAGTACAAAAAATTTATAGCACAAGAATAGCTTAAAAGTTAAGTGGAAGAATGTGATTGCTTACTTTAACTTGGTTTTTCTTGCTTTTTCATTTTTTTCTTCATAAGATTTTGTTATTGATCCAATGATATTCTCACTTTTTTTAACCTTCAAAATGTGCCAAAAAAGTTATTTTTAAAGTTAAAGAAGTTTTAAAGCCGTTGAAGATGATTTGGTGAAGAAAATAGCCATTTATCTTTTGAATTTTGTGCATAATTGTTAGTTTTGGTACGCAAAGATCGATCCTTATATGGTGGCAGTCGATCTCTACAAGGTAACAAGAACTCTACACATTCTTTGAAGGGGGATTGATTCTTGCAGCTTAATCTTGATGAAAACCTTGTTTAAACCATTTTTCACATGAAAATACTTAGGCATTTCAAATGTAAATGTGTGGGAGTTTTTAACATGAAAATTTTAAATTCAAAACTCATTTAAATAAGTTCAAACTCATTCAAACAAATTCAAAACTTATTCAAGTAAGTTCAAAATCATTCAAGCAATTTTGATCATTCTTGTCATTTCAAAACTATAATCATTTTAAAACTAATACATCTAACGAAAACAACAAAGTAAGAACGAGATGAAAGACATCGAGCAAAGGAAAGAGGAAACTAATATCTAGGGAACTAATACATCTACATAGCTTTTATTTATGAAAGGGGCTAGAGATGCAAAACCTTGAGTGATTGAGATGATTTGGGTATGACGAGAACTTGAGCGGTGTTATATTAGTAAGATGGTAACTTAATATCTCATTGCTCATCGGTACCTTTTTTTCATTGGTCGCACATTCCATTTTCCCTATATGACAATGAATGGATGATGAGTTAGATTGGGAGCTATACACATTGATTTCTTGATCATTCTTGTCATTTCAAAACTATAATTATTTTAAAACTAATACATCTAACAAAAACAATAAAGTAAGAACGAGATGAAAGACATCGAGCAAAGGAAAGAGGAAACTAATATCTAGGAAACTAATACATCTACATAGCTTTTATCTATGAAAGGGGCTAGAGATGCAAAACCTTGAGTGATTGAGATGATTTGGGTATGACGAGAACTTGAGCAGTGTTATATTAGTAAGATGGTAACTTAATATCTCATTGCTCATCGGTACCTTTTTCTCGTTGGTCGCACATTCCATTTTCCCTATATGACAATGAATGGATGATGAGTTAGACTGGGAGTTGTACATATTGAAACCAATGTGTACGAGTGGGAAATGTTGCATTTAAATGTGTTGCGTCCACATGGAATGCAACTATGTTAATTATTACGAATAATTAACAAATATTTATTTAAATTAATGATGGATATTATTTTGATTTTTTAATTAAATAATTAAATAATTTATTTATTAGATTATTATTCTAATAATTGGGATAAGATATATTAAATTTGAATTTAATTTGTTTAAATGCGAATTAGATTAACCATTTAATAGTCCATATCTTAACAATAAGGGATAAAATTTCCCAATGCAGTTAAGATTTAGAGAGATACGATATCTCCCTATCTCAATAAAATAGAGATATTATCTCTATATAATAAAATGACATACAAAATTTTTTCCAATCTAAGGTAGTCAGTTTTTCTCTAAATTAGAAAAAATAATATATTTTCTCTTTCTCTACATTCTTGTGGCACTATTGACAAGAGTTTTGGAATGTGTAATTCATGGTGGAAGACTCCAGTAACCGATCCATAACAATGAGAACAAAAAGATGGTTGTATAGTTATTACATGAATGTTTGGAATACAAAAGAGGATTCGTAAAGAAAGTTCTTTGGTCAAAAAAGGAAAAGAAAATTCGTCCAAAAAGGTAAACCCATTCCCAACAAGGTGAAATTCAATATTAATGGGTCAGCTAGGGGAAAACCAAGATGAAACCACCATCGATAGATTGTGGTTGAATGTTGAGGGACTACTTAGGGTGCATCATGTGTTTATTTTTTGATCCACACGAGATTCAAGACTCAAATTTTGCACAACGCATGGTTATCAATCATGTGTTGGAATTGTTTGCGTCCTTATCTTATGTTGGCACAAAAAGTTAAAAAATTGAATTTGACTCTAAAGTAGCACTTTCATGATTTTGCAATGAGAAAATGAGATCATGATAGATTTTTAATGAAATTGCTAATAGGGGAGAAATTAGGGACATTATCCTTGTGCATACATTCCATGAAGCAAATAACTTTATAGATTCATTAATCAAATTCCGAGTGGGCAAGGATCAAATGTTTTTGCATGGTAGCAATAAGGGGTGCATATGGACAAGTTGTGTCTGAAGGTGCTTTTCTAATTTGGCGGTAAATAAATATGCATTGCATTGCCTATATATTTAGCATTGTTTGTCTCACAATGGTGGGGCGTTTATTTTCTAGGTGGGTAGGGCAAGATAAATGGTGTAATTTGTACTTATTTTACCGTCTTGGTTTTAGATGGCTTGGTTATGTTGTTTGTATTGATTGTAAACCTTGTTATTTGCTTTTGGTTGTGGATAGGGATGTCAATGGGTACCCTATTATAGGGTACCCATGGGTACCCTACTCGGTTACATCGGATTAGGGTACTCAATAAATAGGTTCGGAACGGGTTCCGGTAGTGATTTCATTATCCAAATCGGATTCAGGTAGGATTTGAGTATCACTCTTTGGGTACCCATTACCCAAACCCGATTATGTAATATTCAGGTTCTGCGAGTACTCGTCACGAACTTGATTATAATACCAGTATATATATATATATATATTTTTATTATTTAAATAATTGAATAAAAATAATCCACTAATTTTATTCAAACTTAGGTAAAGAAGGAAAGCAACCAAAATCTTTACTATCTTGACAAATAATTTTTTTATTAAATGTTGAAAAATATATTAAAAATATGGTTAGTCAAATTATTAATGTGATAACATTAATATATATAAATTAAAAAATTATTAGATTATTAATTATGTTTAAATAATATAAATATCATATCATATTACAAAAGAATATAATTACTATTATATACATTTTTAATATAAATATATTTACTTTTTATTTTGTGTTAACATTACAAAAATTATAACTTATAATATATATACTTAAAGAGAGTCTTTGAGTTTAGAATAGTTTTGGAATCTAACCATTTTTTTAATTTCATGTAATTAAAGGCAAACTCTTACAGTTAATTAAATTAATTCATTAAATTATGATTATTAATTAACTTGGAATGTTTTTACATATATATACATTATATATATTAAGTTCATTTAAAAAAATATAATTATTATATTATATATATAATACTTTTAGTATATATATACATTAAATATAAATATATTTACTTTCTATTTTATGTTAACATTACAAAAATTATAACTTGTAAAATTATTAATTATAATATATATATATACACAATTTATAATATATAACTTGTAATGTCTTTTAACACATAAACTTTATATTATAAATTATGTTCATTTATAAAGAATATAATTACTATTATATAAATTAATTACTAAATAATATATATACCTTTGTTTATATAAATTTATAATGGAATAAACTTAATTATCTAAAAAGAAGTTGTGAGATTAGAATAGCTTTGAAACTTAGCTATTTTTTTAATTTCATGTAATTAAAGACAAACTCATATAATTAATTAAATTAATTAATGAAATTATAATTATTAATTAAATTGTAACGTCTTTTAATATCTATACTTTATATATATTGAGTTCAGTTATAAGAAATATAATTACTATTATATATATACACTAAAATACTTTTAATATATATACTTTAAATATAAATATATTTATTTTTTATTTTTTGTTAACATTATAAAAATTATAACTTGTAAAATTATTAATTGTAATATATATATACTTTATAGCATATAACTTGTAATATCTTTTAACACATACACTTTATATTATATATTTGGATATTATAGTATATACACTAGTTGTTTGGATATTTATTTTTAGTTATTTAAATTTATATTGTTGTTGTTTGGATATATGTGTTTGGTTATTTAAGTTTATGTTATTTGTTTGGATCTTTGTATTTAGTTAAGTTTATGTTGTTATTTGGATATTTATGTATAGTTATTTAAATTTATATTGTTGTATGGATATTTATTTTTAGTTATTTAAGTTTATGTTTAAGATCTTTATTTATGATTATTTAAATTTAAATTTTATTATTTGTGTTTTTATTAATTTAATTAGTAGTTAATTTAATGAAATACGTAAAAAAATATTATTGTATATGTATATGGGCTCGGGTTTGGATAATTGGGTATCCATGAAGAAGATTTTAATATTTTTTTTATCTAATCAGGTTTTTAAACAGATTATGATAATTATAAAGTAATAAAAATGTAATAAAATTAAGATTAGAGTAGTAATTTTTAAAATTATTCGAGTAGTTGATTTTTTATAAGATTAACAACCCTAGTTGTGGAGGAGGTCATGTGTTGAGGTGAATCTTAATGTGGCGTCATGAGGAAGAATTGTACTTTTCAGTCATGAATAAATTGAATTGTTCGTGTGATTTCACTCCAGATTTGCCCAATGTGTTGAGGTGAATCTTAATGTGGCATCATGAGGAAGAATTGTACTTTTCAGTGATGAATAAATTGAATTGTTCGTGTGATTTCACTCCAGATTTGCCCAACTATTTTCCACTCAGCTTCTTTTGGTGTTCGTGTGTTTGCTAAGTGCTGGATTATTTAACTGCTAGTGATAGCCTAAACGGACAAGAATATTCAAGCTTATGTAGCACGCTTTTAACCTGTACAGCGAACTAAGTTTTAGTTAGATAAAACTGCAATTAATATCTGAACAAATAATTACATCTTTAGGACCCAATTAGTTTTACTTTTTCAAAATTGCTCTGACAAGAAGACAAAGAATTTAAATTTAATTTTTTAAATAAATGATCATTGAAGCTTTACATATAGAACTCCACAAGGACTTTAATGGTGTACATGCTCAAATTCTAGTCAGAATATTGTTTCATTACATAATATTTGTAGCATAACTTGTTGATTTATGTGATGTCGACGGTCTGTTATCCATTATTATATTTATAACAAGATTGGATCCAGTTTTTTGCCGACTCAAAAGTAGTTTAGCATTGATACTCTAATTCAGAACTTAATTTGTTTCATGTTTTTACTCACTTTTTTCTTTCTTAAGCTTTTTCTTCAGACATTTTATTTTGTGCATTTTCAAAGCAGGTCTTAGTTCATTGTAGGTATTCCCTCGAATGATCAGAAACGTGGCAAAGTTGTAGCGCACTTGTAAGTTCAACTTGCTAAAAAAATCAAAGCAAATACATAAAAAATGTAAGGGGAGACTAAGAAGCAATGAGCCTTTTCATGCACAGGCATGGGGAAATCTATTCATATTTTGCCCAAAAACTTCTTTGGATACGACTAACCCAGATGGTTCTCGTAATCTTTTTATAAACATTTTACGTTTCCACTCCTTTTTCTTCCTTCTTCCCATTCTACAATCCTCCATCACTCTCCAACACATCCCCAAAATGTGAACAAAAACTGTATAATTTTTCTCCTTGATCATGACAGGGAAACTACATCAATCCCTCTGCAGCAAACGCTATCCGACCAAAACCCCTTTGGATATATACTTGGACCGTGACTATCCATCTGACCAATCTCTGGTTAGGACAGGGTCAACCATTGTGCCTGATCCAAGGGTCCCACCCCTAGTTTTCCTTTGACATCTACTAGATTAACCTTCTAAATTGGCCAACCATTTCTTCTCGCTCTCCTTAGAGTGGGACCTTAACAACAAATAACGCGGTTCCACGCCTTTGATTAGTGAATTTTCCTCCGCCCATTAAACAAAAGTCAAAATAGGAAACCCTTTTATTTCCATGAAATAAATGCGACTACTGTATTTATGGAGAATTATTATAATTGTTTAAAGCTTGATGTTGCACCACTAGTCATTTGTTTTTAACGACCGACCTTTAGTTCTTTAGAGTCAGAGATTATTTATTTGGTCCACTTATGAAATTTTTTAAAAAATTTTTTAAATATAAATTGAATTTTATAAGGAAAGATATTATAAAGTATTACTTTTATGTTTCATCAAAATGTTGTTGTGATTGCATTAAAGTTACTATATGTAATAGTAATGTTTTTCATATATTGACATATTAACACAAATAAAAATAAAAACGAATTAATATTTTATTTCAAAAAATAGATTAATAGAGAAGCATTATTTTTTTTAAATAATAGTTTGGTCACCCAAACCATCATCACAGCCTGTCGTAGAGAATTTTTTTTAGATTAAAAGTATAAAAACCAGAGAAAATTGTGCCTAACTCCTTCGTTTTGTTTTCTTTCCCATTTTAAAATTAAAAGTATTTTTTTTTAAAAAAAAGTCCAATTTGATTCTATAGCTACCCAAAAGCTGACGCAAAGCCAAAATTGGAAAAAGGGCAATAAAAAAAAAAAGAAAGAAAAAACCTCACCAAAACAAAGCAAGCCCTTCAACCAAGTCCAAGAGAAGGCGCAGAAAAAAATATTTAGCAGTCATTCTTCATATAAGCATACTACACAATCAATCGTCCTCTCTCTTCTTCTTGGTCTTTGTCGTTAGGTAAGATCCTCAATCCCAAAACCCTTCGAAGACTTCTTGGTATTTCTTGATTTTTTTGGTTTGGTGAAGTTTGGGTCTTATCGGTTTGATCACTTGGGGCAAGAACCTGATATTGAAGCTTGCTTTTTATCTTAATTGCTCTTAATTTTGTTCATTTTCTTTCTGGGGTTTGATTACTGTTCTGGGTTTTCTCCTTTCTATCCGTTAAGTGTGGTATGAAGGGATATGCATAAATTTTTGGGGTAATCCTGGGCTTAGAATTCTGGGGTTTTATTGCTTGGTATCCTTGTTATCAAGTATTTTATATAGATTGTTATTATTCTATAGGGTTATACTTGCTATAGTTTCATTTAATTTCAATTGGCTTTGTTGATGATCATGTTCTAGAGCTGGTCCTGATGACTGTTAACTTAGTATGTGATCTTCAGTTATTTTATTTAAAGTCATGCAATTTGCCTCAATTCATGATATTGAGTGATTTTGTAATTGATTTTCGTGTAGTTTGTGCCTATAGAATAATCAGGGTTTTTGGTACTCTATAAAAGAGGCAGGTGGTCATGGCTCACAACGCGGCAGCATGTGCTGAGATGGCAACTAGTGACATGCTGATTGGTCCAGATTGGGCTGTAACCATGGAGCTATGCGACGTTATAAACATGGATCCAAGGTATCAATTTTTTTTGTAGCTTGGCCTTTCTGCTGTGCATTTGCTATTCTGTTTTTTTTTTTTTTTATACATTTTAGTATCTATGAGTGTGAATTTTTTTTTGTTTGGGAAACGGATAATTGATTTATTTGGAAACACAGATATTCTTACCAGGATTATTTGAATTGTGGTTTAAGTTATGCAATGTGGGCTACTTGGGTAATTTCCAAACTTTCAACCCTTGTTTGCTGAAGGGAAGTTCTAATCATTATTTGTTTGTGTTCAGTCAAATTTGTGATACAATGCATCTTTGGCTAGCATAATATCATAAGAGATCGTAAATGCACTTTTAATTTAGGGTAGGGTGGGGTAGGACGCTCTACTATAATTCAGTAGTTGTCCAATAAGGAAAGAGGTGGAGCTTGGAGGGAGATCGCAGAGTCATAGTTGTTGATGACAGCTGGGCTTACCAGCTCCAGTCAAATAGTAGCTTGGCCCAATAATGCTGATGGCAAGTTATTGTGACTTGATTTGTCAATGAGAGTGAGGAAGGGAGGTATGGTGGAAGGGATTGATTTTTGGATCTTTCAATTATGGTACCCTTTGTATCTTGTAGGAGAAGAGGAAGAGGAATTTTAGGGCAAATTTATATGCTATGAGTGAGGGAGGTGGAGAGAGAGGGAGGGATGGAGAGATTTTTTAAATCTTGAAAGTGGTGCAGCTTGAATGAAAAGAAGAAGAAGACTTTTAGGGCATACTTATATGCCAAATTGAGAAGAAGGGAGGGAAAGAGATAATTTCAAGTGTAATACACATATTTGTATCCTACTATTGGATTCCTTTTACCTTGATCATGCAAGTGAAAATTTTGAATAGACAGTGAGTCAAACTTTAGAATGGATACCCTTATATAGAATTGACTCCGTGCAATGTAGGACTCACACACTGCAGCCTTGCTATTTTCTATTCTCTTGGAAGCTACTTATTTGGTATATATGTCCATGTGACACTTTTAACTTTTCCATCTTTCCTCAAATTCTCTCTCTCTCTCTCTCTCTATATATATATATATATATATATATATATGCACACACACACACACACACACACACACATATGTATGTATGTATGTATAAATTTCTTGTCTTTATGTCTTCCTTGTGCGCTTTGTGTACCTGAGTTGCTCTTGGGTTGTAATTATCACTTTTACTAGGAAAAGCATTGAAGGGTCTGTATTTGGGTGAAAAAGTTTGAATAGGCTGAAAGATCTAGACTGATGCTAAGGAATGCATTGTGTATATTGCCATTGCCTATTTAAACATTTGAAGGATGATTTTCTCCCCACAAGGGGTTTTGCATAGACCTGACGCACCCTCCCTTATGAAAGTTGCATGGTTGTCCTGCTATTTGGTTGAGTTCATTACTGCCTCATTCTTACTTGAGCCCAGCCACTTATTAACATTCGTGATGCATGGTGGATCCTTAACTTATCAGGAATTCAATGAAAATGTTTGTTAAGTTCATTGACATTCTCTACGTGTCTATTGCAGGCAAGCTAAGGATGCTTTGAAGGTCCTCAAGAAGCGCCTGGGCAGTAAAAATCCAAAAATACAGCTGCTATCACTGTTTGTGAGTTACATTTTTCTACCCTTGTTCAGATATCACAAATATAGCTCTTTTAAATTTTTATTTGAAGTCAATTGTGTAAAAATATCTATATCTAGGTTGTCGTAATTTTCTTTAATCATGTGGTCTCTAGTGAATATGAACTTGGTACCATCCTGCCTTTGCTTAGTGGTGCATGATGATAAAAAAGTAATTTGATACCTTATATCTGCTAAATATTGGTCTAGGTATTGGATTCTCTCAGCAAAAATTGCGGTGAGCATGTTTTTCAGCAGATTGCAGAGCGCGATATCTTGCATGAAATGGTTAAAATAGTAAAGAAGAAGGTGCCTTATCTTCACCTGGCCTGTGATACCTGACATTTCTTTTTATTTTTCTCCCTCTCTGGTACTTACTACTTGTATGCTTCTTCTGGTTTAACCATGCAGCCTGACTTGAATGTCAGGGAAAAGATACTTATTTTGATAGACACATGGCAAGAAGCCTTTGGAGGATCTAGGGGGAGGTATCCTCAATATTTTGCAGCATATAATGAATTACGGGTAAATGTTCTATTGTACCTTTATGTGCCCCTCCTTTCTTTTGTTGGTTCTTCTTAAGCATCAATTTTTCCAAACAAAAATATTTTCGAGCATGTTCTTTTTGTGCCTGAATATATCAGGTTCAATGTTTTCTGCAATTCAATGCATGTAATACATAACTTAAATTTCTACCTTATGTTTTGACCATAGAGAAAACAGGTTTTATTGTTTGGTTAAAACTATGCAGTTGAAACTGGAGTGTGATTGTTTTCTCCTTCCCCTTTCATATTCTCTAATTTATCTTTTCTTGAAACGTGAACCGGATAAGTGTCTTAATAGCCCAACAGGGATGGATGTAGGATTTTATATCATCGGGAGCAAATTTATCTAAATGACTGTTTACTTTAGTCAATTTATTAAACATTGACTTAGGTATAGTTTAATTAATAAAAGTGAAAAGAAGCCTTGATAAATATCTTAAATTCAACACAGCCCTTTCTTTTGTGAAGAAAAGGAAGTTCATCTTAAATAGTTTTTAAATTACTAGCTATATGGAGGTTTTGTTTCGTTTGCAAAAAACATTGAATATCAAGTTGAAAACAATGTGTTTGTACAATATTTTTATAAAGGACATGCATATTTCCTTACTAATGTCATGAAAGGTGATATATATAGTTTTACATAAAATAAATGTTAGACTTTTTTATTTTAATTTTTCTTCTTTGGATTTCTTATACAATAATGATAGTCTAAATTAAATTGATGGTTAACTCAAGAAGATTCATAGGCTTCAAATTTTAGATTTTGATAAATTTCAGAGGGGCAAAAGCATTATTTTCACTAAAAGTTTCAATATTTTCAATTTTGTGGAGGGGGCAAATGATTATTTCTATCAAAGTTTTAAATTTTTCTGTATAATTTCAATAAATTTTTAAAAGTTCAGCGGGGCAATTGCCTACACAATACTGTATGTAGATTTGTCTGTGTAGCCCAAGGTTTTGGTGACTGAAAGAACTGTAATTATTTAATTTATAACAATATATTTTGTGATTTAGAGTTATTTGTATCCATGGTTGAGAATGCATTTTAATTATTAAATCATTGCCGATGAAATCCCATTCTCAACAGCAAAAGGAAAAGGAAACAAAGGCTAGCAAATGCATTCAGATACTGTTTGTCTAAATTTAGCTTTAGACCCTTATTGTCATGATTTCCTGAAAATATTAATTCCAATATCCTGAGGCTATGCTTAACTTTTCTATTTATATCTTTCAATATAGTCTCTTTTTGACTTAATTTGGTGGTTTCTGCAGAAAGAGTTGAGCTTCATTGGTTATGTTTGTATAATCCTGCTGCAGTTTCTTTGTTTTTTATTGACCTGTAAATTTCATCTATTAGTTTGATGTATTAACTGAGAGCATCCTATTTGCTGTTCGATATTTATACTTTTCTGTTGGTTTGTGTTGTTATGGAATAAAATATCAAAAAAATTGAATAACTTTATCTACACCAACCAACACAAACTCATCCTACTCTTGTAACTTCGTGATTCTTCCCTCCTGAACTCTTTGGTTAATTACCTTATGTTTTGTCTTTATTTTATTTTTTTCTGAGGTTTCTCAGAGCAATTTTGGTGTTGTAAAATTTGTATATTGACTTCTTACACCTGTCAATACTAAGAATCATGGGCTTGTTGTTTATGCCATTTGGAACGTCATTTTCTGTATAGTGTTTTTTCCATCATATCTATCTATAACAGTTTCTTGAAGTTAACTACTCTTTTTTTTTTTCTTTTTCATTCTTTTTTCAGGCTGCTGGAGTTGAATTTCCTCCTCGAGAAGAGAATAGTGTTCCATTATTTACTCCACCTCAGACCCATCCAGTTACTCACCACCCTGCTTCAGCATATGAGGATGCAGCTATTGAGGCCTCTCTACAGTCTGATGCTTCTGGTCTTAGGTACTTTATGTGCTAAAATCATTATATTCTGGTTGCAGTTTATGTGGTTGTTTTTTGACACAACTCATGTTTGCCAGGACAAAGATTTTGAAACCATTGCTTCACTGAAATTATTTTTGAATATGTGCTTTCTTAGTTCTGTTTTCATTTTTTTGTTTTGGCCAAAGCTTCTTAGTTCAATATGAAATAGATTGTAAAAAAGGAAGATTTGTTTTGGTATCTGCAAAATTGCAACTCCTTTGCTAGGATCAATCTCTCTTCTCTTGCTTGTCATGTCTTATTTTTTGTTTAGATATAAATTGTAAATCATCTGTGAATAGTTTATATATTTATATATTCGATCATGTGTATGCTAAATTATATACCATTACAATATCTAACAATTTTTATTCCGTGTTCCTTTGGAAATATCTTTTTATATAAATATATAATAATTTAAGAATGAATATTCAAATTCATTTCTTTTATAAATCTAAAACTGATTCTGGACATTTTGTGAAAACCTTTCTTTTGACATCATCCTTTATTTTTATCTTCGTAGTTAAGCAAATTAGGTAAATCATTCTGGATAATTGGAAGTTAGAAAAAATTTTCTGGATTTTAACTCACTGAAATGATAAAAAGATCACTCAGGCTTGACTTTTGTTAGATTGTTGTAGTCAACTTAGAAATTTTGTCATCATTACCTTTGGTTCAAGGATCTTGTTTCTAACTTTGGGACATGAAGCTTAAGCTTTCCTTTTCTCTTTATACAAATTACGCCAGAATAAACCACTGCACAGTTGCTGCATCTCTTTTTCCATCTTCATGCAACATCTGTGCTGCTGACCCATGAACTTCCTGCATACCCCTGCATTATTTCTGTTATCATAGCCTCTACAGAGATTGAACTTTGTCTATTTCAGCTTGCCAGAGATTCAAATTGCTCGTGGATTAGCAGATGTATTAATGGAAATGCTTAGTGCTTTGGATCCCAAGACTCCTGAGGTAAAAACTTTGTTGTGCAATTGGATTATTATGCTTGTCACATGGTCTATGCTGTTCTAATTTTTCTGATTATCTGCTTGCTGATAAATGTTGATTACTCATTCCTATATTGAGTACTAGCGAAGTTTATTGTTCTGAGCGTTAATCTATATTTATGGGATTGGCTCCATGCCTTTCATCAATCCTCTTTTCCTTTGTCACTCATCTGTTCTGAATGTAAATCTTTTTTTTTTTTTTTCCCCTTTGACAGCCTCTTAAATGGATTTTCTTTGTTGAGAATATTACAAAACTTATCAGATAATCTCATTAATTTATATTTTCTGATCTCTTTATGAATTGCATATATGTGTCTGGGTGTAGAAAAAATGTAAGTTGCACTTTATATTAAGATTTTTAGTGTTTGAGCTTCTTGACTTATTCTGCTGCGAGAAATGTAATAAATCAATGATTATAGTACATGCCAGGTGATTAAATTAATAAATATTGTTAGCCTGATGCAAGTCTAATGATTAGTCCTTACTGTTTGGGATCGTGGCAGGCTGTGAAGCAAGAAGTGATTGTAGACCTTGTTGATCAATGCCGTTCTTACCAAAAACGTGTCATGCTTCTTGTGAATAATACTACGTGAGAATCTGTTTGTATCTTCGACTGCTTTCCCTGCTGTTAGATAGAGTATTGCTGATGATGGATTTTGCGTTTTCAGGGACGAGGAACTTTTATGTCAGGGGTTGGCACTAAATGATAACTTGCAGCGTGTTCTTTGTCGGCATGATGACATTGTGAACGGAAACACTGTTACCACAGGAGCAATGGTAGAAACTCCTGTTGTGCCACTTGTTAATGTTAACCATGAGGATGATGAATCAGAAGATGAATTTGCTCAGCTGGCTCACAGGTGACTTTCTCATGTTTTTCTTGCTCACTCCCCTCCCTTTTTCTTTTCAAACATTTTTTCTGCTAGTTTAATAGAAATATTGGCGATGTTACTAGATTAGCCTCTGCAGTTTGAAACCATGAAAAACTCAAACAAAGAAACTTCTACCTGTACTAGTTCATCTACTTAGAACATGGAAATGGTCTATGGACACTTTACCATTTTTTGTTGCTGTGTTGCATTCCCTGGTCTCCATTGTGTTCTTTGCTTTCATTGGATTACTGAAACTTAGGGGAAGTAATAGCAGGAATCTATGGATGAAAATGCAGTGGTCTTGTCTTCTTTGTTTATTCTCTATAATGCATTTCTCGTTTTTAACACACAAAGAGTGCTTTGAGTGTAGGTTCTTAAGAATTGAGTAATTAGTGGCAAGGCTCCTTATTCTTTTTCCTATATTGTTTTTTGGTTTTAATCTAATTTAATGAATCCCGATACTCACTTAATACAGATCATCTAGGGATAATTCTCAAGGACAGGGCAGGAGAGCACCTAACAATGAGCCTGGGCGAATTGGTCCACTTATTCCTCCTCCACCATCGTCAAAAAGGCCAGTTGCCGCAAATGCAAGCATGGTTGATTATCTTAGTGGTGATGCCTACAAATCTGAGGATTCCCCTGAAACAAGTGAAGCTACGCCTCACACTGTTCCAACTCATACGTACACAAACTCCTCCCCACAGTTGATTTCAACTTTAGCTCCATCGTCACCTCCTTCCCGCTCTGTTGACTCTGGATCCTTGCCTGTGTTCAGTGGACAGCCTATTTATGACAAACCAGGTTCCCTGAGCAAATCCGCTGATGCTGAGCAGCTTCCGCCAGCTCCCTGGGACAGTCCTACAGTAAACATACCGCCACCACCATCTAAGTATAATCAGAGACAGCAATTCTTTGAGCAACAGCACAGTTATACTGGTGCTGCTTCTCATTCCAATAATGGATCTGGTTCCTCTCATGACAGCTTGGTTGGACAAACTGAAAATCTTTCTCTTAATTCGTCAACCCCAACCAAACAAGTAAAACCAGAAGATGCTCTCTTCAAAGACCTCGTTGATTTTGCAAAAGCGAAGTCGTCTTCATCATCCAAACCCAATAGATCATTCTGATCATCTCGAGTAGTCAGCTTGGTTTTGAGTGGTACAGCTTGTGAACAGTTATTAGGTTTATCAGTTTTTTGTATTAGATTATGAGGTTTCATGTTATTAAATAAACGTGGGTTTTAAACATTGCTTATGGTTTGTCTGTGCTGTTTATTGGTTTAATTTTGAGACAAACTGCTCATTGGATATATTCATATATTTTACATATTTAAATACTGGGAGTATCATTTTTTGACTTTGATCTTTTACCCACTCGATTCAATTTCCAAACTTTGGTTACACAAAGCGTCTCGAAAACTCCATTGCCACCCTACGTTCTAGGAAAAAACAATTTCTTTCCATTATTATAATTAAATTCAGTTGTTACACTCATAGATCATACATAAAATATTAATTTCTATTTGTCCTTTATTTTTCATTCTTACCAAATAAAGAAAATAAATAATTAAAAATAGATAAAAAAATTTTAAAATAAAAAATAATTCATGAATTAAAAAAAGTACTTAACAATGATAAAACTAACCCGATACATACTTTTAGGTATTATTTTATTTCACTTATAGTATAAGGTCGTAACCACGAGATAATAGAAATGAAAATTAAATATCAATCAATCAAAATTTATTAATGAATTTTTTAAGAAGCAAGATGTTTATATGTAATGTAAAAAAATTTTAAATTAGTAAATGAATGATTTGCTTAAAAGAATATTTTTATGATATTAAAAATCAAAATTAGATATATATCACGAATTGACAATGCAAAAATGTAACCTTAAATAATTTAATTAAAATTGATAATCTAACTTGCTTTTGGTTTTAAGATCAACTTGAACCCTAAATGACCTGACATGAATGACTCAAATGTCAACTTGAATAACTCAAATTCAAAGCTTGGAGTGACTTGAACCCCAAAATGACTTAAATAAACAATCCAATCAAACTCGAAAATGGCTCTAATTTCATTTAAACCCCAAAATGACTTGACCTAAAACCAATCGACCAATTATACCACTTCTACGTCAATGATATTGATGATTCTAAAAGGCACCTGCAGGAAGAAAAAAGGACCACTTAGACAAGAAATTGACATATATATATATATATATATATATATTTAAAAAGTGAAAAATAACATATACATATATGTGTATGTGTGTGTGTGTGCTTTTTGAATCGAATAGATTTAAAATTGATGAAAAGAAAATATCAGATCCAAATAGACCTCTACTAAGCAACTCCGAACTCATAAACCATGACAACAACCTAATAGATTTTTTTTAAAAAAAAGATGAATATATAAGAAATTTAATTCTTTTATATATTTATTTGTTTATAGTACAAATGAAAGTGTTATGACTCAATTCAAGGATTAATCTAGAAAAACCAGAATAAAACCAATGCTGGAAAGGGCTGAGACGAAACATCCAGAAAAATAGAACGAGTATTAGTGAAAAAATGCACGAAGAGAGCTGCCTATTGACATTCCATAAGCTTGTTTACGGACAAGCTATTGAAATAAGCATTTTTTGATGTGTCATTCATTCATCACTGTAGATGCAATGCAAAGATGTTGCTGAAACATTAATAGTTGTGAATGCTAGACCTTGCTAAATTAACTGAATTTTTTTGAAGAACTATCAATATATCATTCACCAAAACACAATAAAAGCTTCCCATCTTTATTATTATAAGACCAAAATAACAAAGACATTCCTTTAAAAAAAAAATACATGCCACTTAATTAAGGCAGATATTTAAGCTAGAAGTAACTCATCATCAACGACCATCCCTATAAACTTTGACTATTCCTATTTAATCTTTCCTTTTCTACTTTTGGAATGAATTTACTATTATAGAATAATAAAATGAAATATGCAGGGCATAACGATTGGACAACAAGAAGTTTAAGTAACATTAATTTTATATGGTCATTGATATTAATGAAGCTTCTGCTACAGCGCGCAGAATTGAACATATATTTTCTATAGAATTAAAGGGGCAAGAAATGGCTAACTGCTGTTGCTGTTGCTAATGAGGTGATGAAGAATGAAGTATAGGCTTGCCAGCTTCAGTTTTTTAAGCAAAAGTGCAAAGATCTTTCGCTTGACTCTTCCCCTGATGGGAGGAACTCGGCACCTCTTCTCCTTCTTCTTCTTAATCCCACATTCAATTGGTCTTTCAGACTCCATTGCCGACTCTTTAATCTCAATTATTTTCTTATCCATACGTGTGGAGAGACACAGAGGGAAGAGAGAGAAATGGTAGCATGAGAAAATAATATAATATCGAGGCATTAATATGCGGCAAAAATGTAGTAACATGTAAGAGAAGGAACCTTCCTCCCACTTTCATGCACTATATACTAAATTTCAAAAATTATTTCTTCTCAGAAGGGCAATTCAACTTTCGAAAATTAATATATCGTGTACAAGGCCAAAAAATGGGGAAACAATAACTTTCAGAAATAGCTCACATGTTTACAAAATTTGCAAAGGTGTATTTTGTTGCGAATGTTATGAGTGATCTTTGTACTTTTGTGTGTCAGTTACTGGCAGAAAGCACACGTATGATTCTCCAACTCGAAGCCTTCGGTTTCTTAATTCTCTGGTCCACTTGTGTAAAATTCTGTTGACAAGTACGTTACGTTAACCATATCTAGGACTAGGAGCTAGGTCAAATTTTATGATTCCTGTCTATTAACTTCCATATTTACACTTTCCAATCAAATAAACATACAGATATAATCCAACAATATCATATTAAACCGCGTTGCTCCTACAAGAAACTTCTAAGCAAAGGCCTTAATCGCCAGAAATACCTAGCATTGGCTTGAAAGCAGTGTGGTTGGCTTGTGTACTTTCATAGATTCAGATAGGATCTCTAAATAGATGACAAGGGAAGGAATATCAAGGATATCAATAAAACAAGGTTAAATATCTAAATAAATTTCTAAACTATATCTAAAGAGTCAACTAATTCTTTATCATTTTATTGTATTTAATTAAGATTATGAATTTTTATTTTAAATCAAATAAGTTTCTCTCATTAATTATTGATTAACTTTCATTAATCAACAGTTAAATTGACACTTTTATAGCAGGTGACAGTTTGTTGTGTCATTTTGATTACGTCTCTGTCACATGGAAAAAAATGTTGCTGAGTAGAAATGGTTATTTTCTCTTTTAGCTTAACCATATGGCATAAAATGATTGGCTTAGTGATTTTTTTTTTTAAAGAAAAAACAACCTAATTACTCTTCTTTCTTAATTTGATAGAATAATCAGTTTGTGTTTAAACAAACTAAATCATTTAATTTAAGATTTAAATCCAAAACTTACTAGATCATCTTAGAGACCAAAAAGATCATCTTAGATATAAAAAATAAAAAATCAAATAAACCCTGAATTTTAATCTTTAAAATATTGGATGCCATTCTCTCTTTTGATCGAGAAATGAAACTTCTGTTACTACTATTAAGCTACCTTTGCTGATGAAACCGGTGGTAGAAATTTGTCAAAATTAATTACTATATCATAGTACCAACTTAGTGAATCTTACAAGGTTTAAATTCTCACACCACTAAGAAAACAATTATGGCCACCAAAATTGTGCATAAAGATACTCATTTTTCATTCCTTACTCTAATCTAACTTTTTAACTAGTTAATCTACCATTCAAACATAAACTAGTAACTTAGAAGCTCAAAGTTATTTTTCTCTTACCTTTGTGAGCTTGTAGAGAGAGAAAATCAAATTGGGTTCAAAACTTTTAGAGAGAGAAACGTGAATATGTTGGAAGAGTATAAATCAGAGGTTGGAATCAAAGTTTAAGGAGTTTGAAAGCTGAAAATCTTACCTTTGTATTTTCGGAAAATCGAAACCAATCTTTGAATCTTCAAACGTGAGAGTTTTAGAGAGAGTAAGATGAGAGGGAGGTTGAGAGTTTTTTGAAAGTGGCTAAGGGAGGCGGAATAAGGCTGAGGGGGTTTAATATTAACCTAAAAGGGAAATTTTTAAGGTGAAAAGTCTGTTCTACTCCTTTTATTTTTTGTAAAAACGACGACTAAGTATCAATGCTGCATGGGGATAAGAATATCAATGCTTTTGTTTTGGATTTCAAATATTGATACTTATTCATCAGGTATTGATACTTATTCTTCAAAATCCCTTTTAAAAGCATTTTGGGTAGCAAGTATCAATACTTGTTCTTCAGGTATTGATACTTTTATTTCGGAATGTAAAAATTAACTTGAAAACATGTCTATTTTGACTTCTCTTTCCTTTAATACTTATTAAATCAACTTAGTATTTAAAATGTAATATTTTTTAGAGGTAAAAACTCAAGATATGTGTCCAAAACAAGAATTTACAACCTCACCTAAGGTTTTACCATTTTATCCTCTAATGAAAAGTTGGGGTTTTAGAGGACGACACAATGATCCTTTGTGAACTGGAGCTGAGGTGGCTTGTGAGTGTGAAGAGAATACTTAGATGCTTTCAAGTGATTTTTAGGTTATGTAACCACCGTTCCTTGATTGCTATTGACACTTGAGGCTTGTGAGCAAGTTCGCCAAGTCTTGAGCAAACCTCCATAATTCATCAACGCAACAACCCACAACATGTCTCTTGGAAACCTCATAATCATTATAATTTCATTAACAACATATATTCACTCAATACAACATGTTTCATCCTCATATAAATATTTGTTTTACATTTTATAGCAAAAGACAAGTTCTTAAAATCTCTTGACAACATAAGGATTTCTAGCAGTGGAGTGACTCGAGAGAATATATTAAGAGATGCCTTTACCTACACCGAAGTAGAAAGAAAATTTTATCTAGCTCTACACTAAGTTGATCACTTATATGCAAAATAGAAATATTGGGATGAGTCTCATAGATTCAGTGGTCATCGGCCTAATGAGCAAAGCGAGAATGGGAAACAAGCATGAGGGTGGAACATTTGAATAATAAAAACCAAAATAGTGATAAATAACTTAATACTCAAATGGGACAGTCTTGCAAATATAAAACAATATTTGATTATGCAGCATTATATTATAATAAAATCATCTTTATATTGTTATAAACAAGTAACATGCACTTTGAAACCATTATTGCAGCATTATGCTAAATCATGTATTAACTTAGATACTTAAAAACAGTTCACATGGCAAGAACACATCGATATCAAATGTATAAACCAATTGAAAAGTACATATTTCTTTACATATATAACAATCACTTGCCATTGAGAAAACTATTGTATAAATCTTAACCATGCTTAATTGAAATCAAGACCTGTCGCGTTAGTGTTATTTTATTTTAAAATATTCTTTTCACCCTTCACCATTTTTAAGCACTTCAATTAACCTCCATTGACCTTCATCTTATCCTTAAAGTCTTATATTAGCTACCGTCCCAGGTACGACGTGTTACAAGTTATAGATCAATTTTTAGAAAAATAATTTTTTTGGGGTTAGAAGAGAAAATTAAGCAGATAGAATACTTTCTTGACATTGATACCAACGAGCTTGCTTATCTTGTACATGAGTTTCTTTTCTTGTTATATGATTTAATGACTTTTAAATCTTTTTTATGATATAGAAAATCAACATGGGAGATATGCTAACACATAAATGGAAATGTGACTTTTAAGAACTTAATTATGATTAACAAAATCTAGCTTGATTTGAAAAATTTGTCCAAAATTAAATTCTATTTGATTTTAAAAGTCAATAACTAAAACTCAAAATGAATTGAACCTAACTAGCCCAAATATCAAATTCAAATGACTCAAACATAATTAGCTATCTTTACACATTCTCCTCAATATCTTATAGGTAAATTAACCTAAAAACGAAGAGCTCTTGCAAACCTCTAATAAATATCCACCACCCAATTTTGTTGAGGTATGTGTGTGCAGCTGGTTTGGCGTATAATTCCTTTGTCTATGACAAGCCTCTTGAAATCTCCATATAAATCTCTTGGGCATTATCCGATCAAACTGATTTCACTTGTACATCGAACTTTGTTTACACCATTTTAAAAAATTGATCAAATAAAAGTGGAGCTCCATTTTTATTAATTTTCATTAAGTAAACCCAAGTACTTCTCGAAGAATCATCAACAATAGTAAAAAAAATAGTTACCTCTAGTATGTATGCTAGTGTCATATGGTCGTGAAGTATTAACATGAACTAATTCAAATAAATTTCTTGATTTATTCCTACTAATAGAAGATGACAACCAAGTTTGTCTAGCCTTGTAACACGCATCACATGGGAAAAAACTTTTATTCTTAAACGAAACATCAAATAGACCTTTCAATTTAAGAAATTGGATATGTCTTGACCTTCTATGTAGCAATTCTAGTTGATTCTTCAATCTCACAGCATTTACTCAAATCTGATTTCTTTCTTATAAATAGTAGAGCCCCCCTTTCATTCTACTTGTTCTAATCACCTTCTTAGTGACAAGATCTCACAAAATACATCCATTAGGGAAAAATATTACTGAACAATTTAAATCTTGCATAATTCAACTAATTGAGGCTAAATTGCAAGTGAAATTTGATAAGAAAAAAGCATCCTTTAAAACAATATTGTGATTTAGTTGAACATCTCCAACACAATCAACTTATGACTTTCTTCCATCTGGAAGCGTTACTTTCATAATAGACTTTCTTGATTGTTTGCATTTTAACAACTTTGAATATGATAAAACATGGTCAAATGCCCCTCTGTCCAAAATCCAATTTTGAGAATAAGAAATTTTACCAACAAAGTTGACAATGGGAGTTCCTTGTTCGTCCCCATTAAGTATGCCATTAGTTGATTAAATTGAGTTTGAGATAACCCCATTGGATTTAGAACAGTATTCTGTTGATTTGCTTGTTGGCAATGCACCTCCTTTCGTTTCATTTTTGTAACAGCTATATTAATGACTATTTTTGCTTGAAAAGTGTTTTTCTTCCCTTGCCAATTTAGAGGATATTCTACAATCTCAAAGCAATTTTCCTTTGTGTGACTTGTCTTCTTACAATACTTATACCTTGGCCTCTTGTTTGGATCTCGATTCCTTCTCTCTAGTATATATTGTGAATGTTATTACCTCCATAATTGGCCTTGTCATCATCATCTCTTTTGAACTCAACAGAGAATAAATAGTTGTTAAGGATGGTAGTGGGTCCTTATAGAGAACATTCGATCTTACAACACCATAAAAATCATCCAATTTCATTAGAAACTGATGCAATTTCTCTTTTTCTTTTTTTTTTTTTTGGGGCAAAGACTCCACATCCACAATTCACACATCCCCATCCATAGGAGTTGGACAAAACTATCAAGATGATCCCAAAGCCCCTTCATTTTTGTATAGTAAGACGAGATTGTTAATTCATCTTGTCTAGTGTTGACGATTTCTCTTTTTGACTCTTTAAACCGAGACCTAATTCGTTGTAAAAGGCATTTTCTCAGATCTCTCCAAATGTCATAAGTAGTGTCATGATATGCAACATTGTTAGGTAACTCCTCATTGAGTGAGTTTAACAACCATGCAACGACCATAGCATTACAAGTCAACCAGTCATCCTCTTCTAGATCTCCTTTTGATGTTGGTAATTTTCTATCCATGAATATCAATTTGTGTTTTGATCATAGTGCATTGACTACAAATCTCCTCGATGTTGAATAGTTAGTCGCATTTAATGGATGGAATACGAACAAGTTACATGGTCTATCCGAATTACTCATGTGATAGTAAGATGGTTTGTCATTCATGGTTTTGATAGAGGTCTTTGTTTGGGTTTCCGTTAGTTTTTGTGCCATAAAATAAAATTTAGTGTTCACAAGGAACAACAACCAAGCTCTAACTATGAAAAAAATATGCAATGGATCGTTTTTGAAATAAGAAAAACCATGTCTTTTATTGACAAGATAAAAGTATATATACACTTTGCACAAATTCTATCACTCCTGATATTTTCTAAATTCCATAAGGAAACGATGGAAAATGCTGGAAAGAATCAAAAGTTTCCAAATGATGTTGCTTGGAATTATGGTGAACTAGAAACGAAATTATGGTGGATATTGCCCCTGGAATTTGGGCATGTTGCTTTTGAAATTACATATACCCGTATATTTTGCAATAATAACAATTGGAGAAGATTCTTGAAACTCCAAAAAAACTAACAGCTGAAATAAATAGACAATTCAATTGAAGCACCCCCAATGCTGCTAGAAAGATTAGAAGTGCTAAAATGACCTTTAGCTTTGTCGAATCTTAGTTTGAAACCACCAATGATTAAGAGAGTTTAAAAGATTTTCAAGATTAACGGAATTAACAAATCTCATAAACTCAAATTCTTTACTTTCAAAATTCCTTTTGGCAAGATTATAAATATCAACAATTTCACCATAACACTTGAAAAATTCCAAAAATTACAAGCTGTCCTGAAATTTGAAAAAATTGTGAAATAAATTGAAATTGAAGCCAAACAAAATTTAAAGCCATCCAAGATAAAAGAATGTTTAACTTTTGAAGAACCAAAAACATTTTAATGTGTTCAAAGGCAGAGTTAGTCAATTTTTGTTAAAAGGTCAAAGATAAAGTGAAATAAAGTAAAAATCTTTAAAACCAATATGTTGCATTTAAATAACAATCAAAAGATTTATAATATACAATAAATTTATATAACATGTAAATCAAAAGGAATAAGAAAAGAAAGACTTGCAAAAAAGTTGTGCTTAACTATGTTTCCTAGATTAACAAAATATAATACATAAAATATAAATAGTTAAATAAGATGTACTAAATTTCATATATATAATATTTAAATAATATAAATAGAAAAAAGAACATAAAACTAAACTTTATCTCTTCTTAACTTCACATAATAGTGGTGAGTGGTCATTATCCAAGCTCACAAGCTTAGAAATCTCTTTTAAAAAATGAAGTGTATTTTAGTAGTTAGTTACATAGGAAAAAGTAAAGTAAAAAAAAAGAACAAGAGAAAAGAGAGAGAAAAAGAGGGAGAAAGAGGTGTGAATATACTTAAGAATTAGGGTAAAGTTGATTAGGGTTT
This sequence comes from Theobroma grandiflorum, assembly GCA_036013995.1. Lineage (NCBI taxonomy): Eukaryota > Viridiplantae > Streptophyta > Magnoliopsida > Malvales > Malvaceae > Theobroma > Theobroma grandiflorum. Next base: position 18,492,464 of record CP142126.1, read on the forward strand.
GTGAGGTCATTTTATTATTATTTATATTAATTATTAAATAAAAAATTATTTTAAGGAGTGTTAAAAAATATATAATAAATAAAACATTGAAAAATTTTTGGAATATCCACAACCTTTATAAATATCTTACTCTCCAAGATTATTAAAAATGTATATATAATAACTAAAAATTTTCAAAAATTTTTAGACCCGCGGGTCTCCCCATAACAGTAATGACTCTTCACCCCCGAATGTGCTGTCAATTAACAGTAAGGAAATGGAAGATAAGTTAACTGTAGCTAGCAGCAGTGGCTAAAAAGACGATGATATGACATGTTGGTGCGTCAAATTCATGTTTTTGGACAAAATGGAAGAGATGGATCTCTTAAGAGTATATCTTCTTAAATCTTATCTGCAGGAACCCTTTTTTTTATTTTTTTCTTTGATAGAAAGAGAGAAGGAACCTTCGGTTGAGAAATGTAGGAAGCTTCCAATGCTGCATTGTTTGTGCAATATTGGGCGTTTTTTAAGAGAAGGAACCTTCGGCTGACTTTCATGTACTGTACATGAACTTCCACTAATACTTCACTATCGCACCAAAACATTATCTTAATTTGTCGCCAATCAACAAAAGTTTTATTAGCACGACCAAGTACTTTGTGTTTCGGCAAAGCTTTCGCATTTCAACACCAGAACTTAAAAAATACTTTCGTAATTCCTTGAGAAAATCCTCTCAAGTTTTCGGATTGAAAGAGGGGGGTTAAACTCCCCTGTCATCTCCTTCTAACTTGTGCGTCTAGAAATCTTCATCTTACATCTTTTTACTATTTTTTTTTTTTGGATTCATGCATGAATGAATAACAAAATATATTAGAATAAAATGACCAAAATATACGGATACATACATACATACATATATATATATATATATATATATCTATATTTAAAAAGCGTCAAGAATTTTATTGATAATATGATGCCGTGTATACCCATTAACCTATAAGCAATATTACAAGTTTAAATCAAACTTGTCCTCTACTTCTTGGCTCTTTTTTTTTTTCAGTTCATATTTATACTTTTTCCCTCACTTACTCTTAAACTAACCTGATAATTTCCGAATTAAGGGAATTTACACAGACTGCTCATTAGGCCATACAATTTATTGTGATTAAAAATTATATATGCATATTTGTCTCTAAAGTCTACGATCACTTTTCGACAACATTGAAAATAGGAAATATCATGAAACATGAAACAAAAATAGTATGTAATTGTAACTTTTGATATATATGAAGATTCATTAATTGGATTATGAACTACTCACTAAATTAGAACATTTTCGTATGTTCATAAATCTTGCTTTATTTCTGTATTCAAACTTGAAAATTCAACTATAAATTTTAAGTCAAAATCTTAAATTTTATTAGTTGAGGCTTAGATAAACGTAATTGTAAAATGTTGATTTCATTCACAGTCAATATTTCATCTCAGTATTGTATATTAACAACTTGAAACATTGCAAAAATCCCAATTAAAAGGCTAAAACAAGAAGAAACAGTAAGAACATGTATGCATGTTACGACTGATCACGACGACCTACTGTATAAATATATAAATATACGCATGAATATTTATATATTGCAATGAACTGACGTGCTTCATGCTGCCATGACGAACTGCATGCTACCGTTGCTGACGGCTGAACAGAAGATGACTCATCTGTCTGACTGTGACTTTAAGCCGTCGATATAATTTATTGAAGATCCTGCGTTTTATGTTCCCTCTTACAGGCGCAGCAGTGCATTTTCCCCTTTTTCTCAGCTTTGCATTGCAATCTCGGGATTCGCCTTTGTTGCATTCTACCATCTTCTTCTCCATCTAATTTACGAGGCATTCACTATCAGAGGCAAAGGCCATCAAATCTTCTTTCTTAATTTCTTTATGTATACACTAATAAGTGGACAACTAACGAGAGTTTGATCAACAAAGTATACTGAATTATTTATTGTATCATTGTCTGTACATAAATAAAATAACGAATGAATTTCTTTGTCTATCCCATCCCAATCAATCATCATCAGAACAGTTTAGAACAGGAAACTTCTTTTGTTCCAGTCAACCGGTTCGGTCTAACGTTGTAAACATCGAGGCATGCACTTGCTGCTGATTCTCCTATTTACTCGAACCTGGAACACCTCATTCCAATCCTATCGAATGCTACAAGTTACAATACGACGAATTAATCAACGCCATTTTTTTTCTCTTTCGTTCTTATTTCCAATATATTTGGTTGAAAAAGACTTAATCTTGTTTATTTTAATTATATATAATCATGTTAAATATTTTGAAATAATAAGATTGATAATCAATTTAAAAGACTTAAAAGTTTGGACTATCTTAAACTTGTGTTACAATTTACTCATTAATTAATAGTATATATAAAATAAATTAGTTATAATTCAAGTTATAACCATTAAATTAAGAGTAAAATACCTCCACTCTTTAAATTTTAATCAAAATTTTAAACAAACTCATTAATTTTCAAAATGAACACTCTATTTCAAAAAAAATCTTCCGATGGATATATAAATTCAACCGTTAATCAACCGTTAATATTTCTGTTAGTTTGATGAAGTAACAATATTAAAAAAATAATTTTATTTTTTATTAATTTTAAAAATTATTATTATATGATTTTATTAATTTTTTATGAATTTTTTTAAAAAAATGCCTTGACTCCCCAAGGGAGCACTAGAGCTCCTTGGGAAGCTCGATTTGGGGCTCCCTAGAAGAGCCCAATTTGGTTCTCCCTTGGGAGGCTCGTGCTCTTAGAGAGCACCGATTTGGTGCTCTTTAGGAGAGCGCAGGGTAAAGATGGGTGGTCAAACGATGCAAGGGACACAGCTGGCTGACCTAAGAGAAAGAAAACAATGAAAAAAAGAGAAATGATATTTTAAACATTTCATATTTAATATTAATATTATTTAAATATTTAGAACGAAATGTTCATTTTAAAAATTAATGAAGTTCTGTGTAATTTTGATCACAATTTAAGAAATAGAGGTATTTTACCCTTAAATCAAAGATGATATACTATTAAAGTAATCCTCCATTTCTTTTGTTTTTTGACAATAGTGCTTCTTAGCAATAAACTTTTAAACTATATATGAGCCAAAAATCCAAAATTATATCTTAATATTTAACTATTTTAACGGATAGGGTATAGATAGGTAGAGATCTAAGCCGGCAGCAAAATTTTGATTCAACCATATTCTATGCGCTTGCAATGAAAATGACCAGATCGTATATGTATTTAATTTTATCTCCCTCTCAATTAGCTGGCAGACGCCAACTAATTGTTTTAGATTTGAGGTCTACGAACTTAATAATTTGTTCTATTCTCACGCCAACTTTTACCTTATATTAAAATGAACTTAATCAATATTACTCTTTTCGTTTAAAGTTCATTACCTTTATTTAATTCTTTTTGGAATTTAAGAAAAAAAAATTTCTTTTAATGTGTTTTGTAATAAAATTTTAGATTTTGTATTGATTCTTTATGACTTTTAATGCGAGAAAGTAATAAAAAAAATCATGAAAAGTAATTTTGAAATATAGAAAAGTAAGAGTATTACGTCTTCAAAACAAAAGAGAAAAGAATAATTTTGGGATATTCCAAAGAAAAAAGAGGGATAAATAAAGGGGGAATATTAAAGAATATATGAGTTTAGTGACGGTGAACATTAGAATTCTTTAAAATATTAAACTTTGAAATAAGTGGCTATCAGAATTCTTTAAAATATTAAACTTTGGATTTCAGGGCGTACTACCAAAACCAGTAAAGGGCAGACCAGGGGCGGAGCTAGCAAATATTTATTGAGAGAGCCAAAGGTTAAAAAAAATAAAAATTAAAAATTTTTAAAATTAATATATTGAACTTAATCATTAATAATTAAAAGATTTATAATAGACAATAATTTTATACAATATGTAAATCAAAAGAAACAAAAAGAAAAAAACTTATAATACTATTCTTGAAAAGTTTTGTTCGATAATGGTAATATATTTTTTAATATAAAAAATTAAATTATTTGTAAGAAATTTATCATTCATTTTGTTTCGAAGTCTTTTTTTTCTTGATATAAACGACTAAAAAATTAATGTAGTCAACATCTAATATTCTTATTTTATTATATTTAAGTTTATAATATTAAATATTAAACTATAATGCATATAATATAAATAGTTAAATATAATATACAAAATTAATAACATCTTTTTATACGCAAGATAATTTTCTTTCGACTAAGTATAAAATGTAAAGCATATTAAAAACATATACTCAAAATAATTTTTGCTTGTACAATTAGCATTAATAAAAAATAATATATTAGTAAAATTTTAAACAACAACCAATAATGTAACACTTGAACTTATATTTGAGAATTACATATACAATAATTTTTAATTTTTAAAAATTATAATCATTAAAAATAAAATCCACATAACAAAAAAAAAATCATGACAAGTAAGAGATATAACTTATATAACAAAAAAATATATAGTTGATGATTCATAGAAATTTAAAAAAGAAAATCTATAGAAACTTAAAATATATGAGCAAATAGAATATAATTGAAAAAATAAATAAATATAAATAATAATAATAATATAAATAAAAAAATTAAATAAAAATTTTACCTTTTTATAATTTCATAATACAAGGACAGAAAAAAAAAGAGAGAAAGATGAGTAGAGAAACTTAAAAAATTAAAAAAATTTAAGAATTTGAATAAAATTGAATAAGATTTGTAAAGTCATTTAATTATTTTTTAATTATATTAATTATTTAATAAAAAATTATTAAAAAATATATAATATATAAAAATTTTCAAAATTTTTGGGGGGGCCATGGCCCCCCATTGCAAAGGGACGCTCCGCCCCTGGGGCAGACCACCCCCAACTTATTATTTTCAAAGTGCCCTGTACCTTGTATTTATTCTTAATGCAGCAGCCCTCTCCCCCTCTTGTAGCCTACTGCCTTTCTACATGATAAGCATGCCTATTCTGGCTGCCTTTTATAAGTCTCCTTTTGCGAGACCTTTTCGCTCTTAAAAAATAAAAAACTACTTCAGGAGAATGAGGACTGTCGTTCTTTTGTTCACATTTATTTGTCTTAGTCTTAATCCAAGTAACTCAGTCAATTGCCAAGGAAAGGGTTGTATAAAGGTGAAGAATACACGGCTATAGTCCTTTGGGCGATTACTTTTAGTGCCACACCGCATAACTTGTGTATGTAAGAAAGGTTGGGGCTAAGCTAGGTGTTTAAATTGGGATGATGTTTCGTAAACATTAGAATCTGTCTCTACTAGGCCTGCATGTATATATGCACACGACTCTTGAAGCTATGGATAGACATTTGGAATTACTATCTTCTTCAATAAAGTTATTCTTAAATTTAAGTTCTTTTACTTTTGGAAACCTTACAATTAACAAGCACTCAGGCCGGCAAGGAAGGATATATATATATATATATATATATCCATCACATGCAAGTTACACATATAATGCAGCTAGCATCAGTACAAAGACTAAGGATTAATAGGGAATGGTGTTTTGAATTTTATACAAGAAATGGATAGGGACTTCAAAGTCATAAGTCAATTAAAAATTTACAATATACATATTGTTTGACAAGAATAACCTGTTGAAATAAGAAAAATAATATAAAGTCTCAATGTTATATGGAGATAATTTTTATTTGCTATGGGAAGTTTAATTGGTTTACTTTATCAAAGTCAATGGTATACTAGTCAGTTAATTGTTATTTTTTCGGAAATATGTTCACAATTAATATATATATATATATATATATATAGTAATTGTGTCAGTGACATCATTTTATTTACTTTTCTATTTTGCACATATCAAGCTTTAGTAGATTAAAGACTACATTCTTGGAAGTAATTTCCACATTGAAGGTTATAATAAGATTTAACAATTGACCATGTTCCCCCTATTAAACATGAAGCCCTCTCCCCTTTCCTTATATGTATGGATTGGAAGTTTGATGAAGGATTTTGTACCAAAAATTTCTCTGAACCCCGAATTCTATGCTGAATACAACTGGTATTGAGTTTGCCAGAATGCCTAATACTCCTGCCATTCAAAACACAAAAGGGATTTTGTCACAGCTATATAATCTAGATTCAATATATATTTCCATAAGTGGCATACACCATAATTTTCAAGAAAATAGCTGATGTTTCTGTATTAAGGTTGCAAGCAACTTAGAAGGAGAGCCCTTTGTAATAGTATAGCTTTACTGTTGATTTACAAAGCAACAAAGAAAATAGCCATTAGTTAATGAATGAACAAATGGCCTCAGTTGCAGAAGAATTGTGCATTTACATTTCCAATCCAATTCAACTAATGCATCAATCACAAAAGAATCAGAAGCAAAATCCTTCTTTCATGAAATGGATGCCTAGCCTTTTGAGTCTTAATATTCAACTTTTATTGTATTCTTCTCCACTTCACTTGTCCTTGGCTTGTATTGCAGCCATGAGGCAAGAAACCAGCCCATTGACCAGTTACACAAGTCAAAGAAGGAAGGTAAACAGAGCTTGAAAGATGGATTTTGGCCTTCTTCCCCACTTTTCTGGCGGAGAGGAACTTTCCTTATCTGCTGTTAATAAACCTTGAACTTGATTGCCCAGTCTTCCCTGATGAAAATAAAAAATGCTAGCAGTTGAATTACTACATATTGTTATTTCCAATAATTCTATATATGATAGTGCCAAATCAATTATTCCATTGAGAAAAAACTGGTTCATTATTGAGGTTAATGATTTTCCTCACAGAAAGTACCAGTCGAAAGCTAGCATTGATAATTCTTTGAGAGAAAGGAAGCAGCCCTTGAATGTATGCGGCAAACTATGAAACCATCAGGGTTTGATATTACCTCTGCAGCATCCTTGAGTGGTCCCCAACATTCCATGCTATTGTACTTTGGCAAGCTAGAGTGAAAGTAAACGCAAACTATAGCATCAAGTAGCTCAGGGTGTTCGGTGAAAAAGACTGAATCTCCATGGAGCACAGCTTTAAGTACCTACTTTGCATTGCAACAAAAGTTCAGCAAGTATTAGTCATTCAACCAACAGATTGTCACTAGCATTGCAAGTAAACACAGCATGCTGAAAGATAAATCAGTTTATTCGATGGCTAAATGGAGGAGTAAATTCATATTGAGATCACAAAGATGCCATGTAAAAGTTAAACACATCAAAGCTGAGTTCTAAGTTTCTAGTCATCTTGTAGTCTTTTTCTTTTCTGATGTAAGGGAGGAGAACTTACCAAAGGTAATTCCTTGGAGAAAATGTGGTATCTAAACTCAGCAGCAAGGTCAAGCAAGAGATTGGGACCGCTTACATAACAATGCACATTGAGTGACATGGTCTCTTTCACTTTCTTCCACTCAGCTACCACATCATCCTTATTGTACCACCCTTTCAACTGCCATGGACACATGCAATGTATAAAAGCGCAATCAAATATTAGGTGTTTCAAATTAAAATTCCTCAACTGCAAATATATTCACACAAATGGAAATGACATACCGAATGCTGACTCCATGAAGATTTAACTGTTTATACCTCCATCAGAAGTTTTAGATTCAAACAAGTTTCAAAAAAACTGTGCAGCTTTAAAATTTGGTACAATGTTAAAAAGAGAAAAAAGAGAACATTCGGTACAAAGTTTAAATGCCAAGATAGCAAAATAATGGAATTCATACCTGATCAAGGTTGATGACATTGGAGATGGTTAATGTTAAGTTAGCCGTGAAGTCACAGTGGGCAAGGATGTAGGTTCTTGGGATTATTGCAGAATAATTTTTTAGCTCCTCTCCCATGAAAACAACTTTGAGTTTTGAAGCTTCAAAACTTGCTGGAGGACCCAAAAGCCTTGCAGCCTGGAAATCGAAAAATAAAATCCAATAGAATAAATGGAAATTGGTTCAACTTTTTCAGGATAATGTTTAATTAATATGGGCAGGCAGGATAATGATGTTTTCTGTTGTTGCAGGGAAAACAGAACGAAAAAACAGAAATGGACATGAGAAAAAGCTGTAAGGAATGCAATTTCTATGTTTTAGATTTTTCCAGAACTAGCCATACAATGCTTATTTCTTCATGTGCAAAATATACAACAGGCAATAGACAGGATTAATATATGTATGCATTCCTATTTGAAGCTAATGATTAGTTTTAGTAAATCTCTTATACACACAACGCAGCTATGGCACAGTTTCAACTTTCAAGCAACCACGCAAAAGAACATGCCGTACTTTAGCATTGTCTTCATGAAGTAATAAATTAAAGCAAAAAGGCTAGGTCACATGAAATCAAGCAGGCACCATAGGTCTTTCCTGTAACAAGCTGAGGACTCAAGTATGGAGTTTTGTGGCTGCAGGAAATATATCACTGCAGGAACTAATAGCATCAATTGGGAACCATTTTCTGTATTTGCAAAGCAAATTATGTGGAAGTGAAATGGGGTGAATGTTTCAAGTCTATCAATCCTGATGCAATGATATTTTACATTTCCCATCAGTGAATCACCCAAAGCATGGCACGAGTTTCTGATATAAGTCCACGAGGATGCCTATTCCGAGCCGAGTTGAAATTTAGATGGACATCAAATCTAAAATCAATTTACAGAAAGTGAAATTATCTTTATATATCTATATATCCAGAATATTTATATTCCAACTTAACTTATGTGAGATTAACTTTGTCACCACTTTAATATTATGAACATAACCAAAATATTACTAGATTATATGTTTTTTTTCCCTATAATGTGTGTCAGGCATCGATTTAATTCATAAACAGTGTAAGCAACGGCTAGCCAGCCAAAATGAAGGAAGTAGAGATTGTTAATGGTGCATGAACAAAACTTAGGCATATTCTAAACAACATTAAAAATGCCTTTCTTTAAAGCAACTTCCATTTCCAGAACAAGCCAATTGTCATATCGCCAATGATCCTAATGATAGTAGGCCGTTAAGTTGAAATTCGTCCATCTAACATTTATATATAACAACGCCATTACAAAGCAAGAGTTTCTAAATAAAGAGAGAAGAGAAGAACACCTCAGAGACAAGAGTGTTGTAGGAGGCTCTAGCAGTGCTGCTAATGGAAGAAACCTGAAGGCGAAGAGGCCTGAATTCTTCTGAAGACCGAAATTTTCTGGTCTGGGCAGCATAGTCTATGAAGGGTGAAGGTGAAAAGGAGGCATAGTAAGCAGAATGGCAGGCCATGGAACAAGCATAACCTACTCTTTCTCTTCTTCTTCATTGTTGAAAGCCCACCATTGTCTTGTCTGTGAGCTTTTCCAGAGAGAAAGAAAGGGAATGATATGATGGTTGCGTGGAGAATTGATGTTCAGAGATTTTGGTTTTTGGGTTCACGTGGAGTTGGGATTCATTGGACCCCACTGGTCCAACATCTATGTCAATCACACATTTGTTTTTTTTATTTTGAAAGTATTGGTAGGAGGATTGTGATTGGCTGTAGGGGTTTAAACGTTGCGCCAGGTCATCTATATTTGTTGAAATATTGATAACTTTTGGATAATGTAATGACGTGGTCATAAGGAAGGGGGTCAGTTGGACTCAATTCTCAATTTCTAGTGGGGAAAAATTCAAGATATTATTAGCAAGGGAAGGGAATTTTTTTCTTAATAGCAAATTTAGTTTGTAAAAACCATAGTGTGTCATTTTGATGTATAATATTCATCATGTGTTGAAAATTTATCATGTAATTTGGGTTCTTGTTGAAAATTTAAGACTCTCACTACGGTGCGTTTTGGCCAAACTTTCCCCTTTGCAGTTTGACAGAGGTGCATTTTCCTTGTTTGGGGAAAACTGAGACTCCATGAGGCAGGTGAAACAGAGTACAGGCCTATGTCAAGGACCCAATATGTATGCTTGGCGGCCCAACGACTGGACGATGGGACCGAGGTCAAGGCCCATAGTAGAATTTCTTTTCCTAAACTACACCTAGAATGTCATGTTAGCACAGTGACATCATGCCATTTTAATTCTTTTCTTTTTTTTTTAAAAAAACAATGGAAAATCATTATGACAACATGTCAAAGAAATCTTTATAGAAAGGTGATGTATTCAAATGAATTAAAAAAAACAAAAATGATGAATTTAATGAAGGTAAGCGTAGGTGGGCTCATGGCCCATGTTCTAATTAATGGGCTTTTGAAAGCGGCTTCCACATCTGCACGTAAATTTGAGTGTCGGTGCATGGGGATATCAACGGGTCGAGTACCCTATAATTTCGAGGTACCCGAACCCTAATCTTATAAAAAATCAATTACCCTAACCCTATTAATTACCCGTTTAATTTTAAAATTACTACCCTAACCCTAACCCTAATATATTCTCACTACCCTATAATTACCATAACCCGTTTAAATACCCGATTAAATAAAAAATTATTAAAATTTTTTTCATGAGAACCCAATTACTCAATTAATTTTTTTAATCTCATAAATAAACATATATGTACTGTAATTAATAATTTTATGAATTATAATTTTTATAATGTTAATACAAAATAAAAAGTAAATATATTTATATTTAAAATACATAATATATACACACACGCATTCATAAAAGTGTTAATGTCATCATATTAATAATTAGAGTAATTATACTTAAACATAAATAACAATCTAATAATTTTTTAATTTAAATATAATAATGTCAACATATTAATAATGAAAGTAACCATACTTTTTATATATTTGTTAGTTTTTAACAAAAAATTTACTTGTAAAGTTGGTAAAAATTATAAATTTTTAATTTAATTATTAAAATAATAATAAAATATTTATAAATAGTAATCGAGTTCGGGTAACGGGTACCCGGTACCCAATAGGTGGTACCCTAACCCTATCCTATTAATATTCGGATAGTAAAATCACTACCCTAACCCTACCCGAACCCGTTTATGAGTACCCTAACCTTATATAATCGGATCAGATATCCACGGGTACCCTATAATAGGGTACCCGTTGACATCCCTATCGGTGCAGTGTGCAATGAATGGCAGCATCGCCGTCACAAGCTGTTGTGACAATACTCCATGCTTCTTTTTTTTTTGTTTTCGACATCAAACTCATTTTTTATTTTGAAAATAAAATAATTTCGTTTGCTAGAATGAGATAAAATTATGTAAAAGTTTTGTTAATGATCCATTTTAAAAAAATTTATGAAGATTTGTACATAAAAAAATAGTATAAATTATGCTCATTTGTACATAAAAGAAAAATGATGAGATTTCAAATATGAGAGAATATTTTGGAACACAAGCATGTGCCCCAAAAGTCAGCTGCCTAAAATGGACTATCAATTTTAATCAATTATGTTACTTTAAATACGGATTTAATAAAAGTTTTATTTATGTAAATTTTATGAACATAATGTTATTATCATGATCACCAAAAAACATATTTATTAAATTAAAAAAATTATTGACAAGAGATTAATGATATTATCATTGTCAAGTAACTATATTTTTAATTTTAAAGATATATTTATTAAATAAAAAAATTTAATTATAAACATATGATTTATCATATCTCTTACTAATGTTTTGAGATAGATTATATATTTTTTAAAATTAGAGATAGATAAATTATTATCATTAAATCAAGTATTGGATATGATTTGTTTTTTCCCAAATAAAATAAAAATGTGGTTCACTTTTTGGTACAAGGAATTTCCCAAGACACATGGAGATTGAGAGTCCCAAATTGAAGACATGTGCATTCCTCAATTCATCAATTTGTAATTAATTAACAGGGTTAAAATAATTATAGCAATATTCAAGATATATATATATATATATATATGTATATATTCCCGATCTCCGTGATATTTATTTCCAACTATTCCACATTCCCGGTAAGCATAGCATCAAGCCAAGCGGAAACCGACAACATAATACTAGTATACCAGTAGTTTAGCAATAATCTGCTGTCAAAGGCCGGAACTCCACCTGCATTAAAAGTCAGCTTCAGCTTCATTCCCACCTCCTGTGTCTCTGTCCTTTTACCAATTAGATTAATAAAATGAGCAAAGACACCTAAATTTGTTCAGACCCAGATCCCAACTACAACAACCCCACCAAAGAAAACGGAGAGAAATAAAGAGGTACAGTCTTAAATCCTTTCTCCTGTCATTATAAACATAGTACATAGATTTTTTCTGCATTCTCTTTGTTATTCATGTTTTCAAGTTAGATAGTATCTTTGTTCTGTTCCTGTCTTTTCTTTCTGCAACTAAACTCTTCATTATCAGTTAAGGTAATGTCAACTGCTGTTTTTAAGTTACTGTTTCTGCTTTTTTTGCTGATCAGGACTTCCGTAAGTTTAACTTCAATAGCTAAAGATTGAAGAATCAATCCGACTGAACTTTTATGGGTCTTATTTTTATGGATCTGGGTCTCTTTCGTAAATCAAGAAAAGATTTAATTTTGAGTATGAAGTTTTAATCTTTATTCGAAAACATTGTATTTAGAAAAACACTGTATTGGTCTCATTTTCTGTTACCAATGATGTTTTAAAATTATTGGTAGCTATGTTTACTTGGGAGTTCACTCTTTACTAGCAACATGTAATGGTTGCTTCTATAGAAGATTTTAGCTTTAATATTGTCAAGTTTTTTATTTTCCTTATAGAAAAACTTGAGGAATAGATACAAGTTATTGAGTCCCCATTCGCTTGTTTTGGCATATTGGTGGTTATTGACTGCCGGAAAATAATTTTCTGCTCTACTTTTGGATTCAATGGTTTATAGATTTGGCTGTCTAGATCTTTCTTTTTCTTCTTTTTTTCTGGCACCATGATGTTTTTTCTATCATTTTGATTTACTAAATTATATGGACATGAGATTGTATCTGGTTTTTAATTGTTGAAATAAGATTGGAAGACGTTTGGTTGTGGTACTAATTGATTAGCTGTTATTGCTGTTCCAGCTGTATGTAACAAGAAAATCCATCATAAAGAAACATGGCGTCGGGGAAGTATTCCAGAGTTGATGGGAGGAAGTCATCAAGCTATTGTTCGACTGCTACTATAGTTGTGTTTGTTGCTTTTTGTTTAGTTGGGATTTGGATGTTCATGTCCTCATCAGTTGTTCCAGTTCAGAATTCAGAATTGTCATCTCAGGAGACCACAAATGAGGTGAAACAAACAGTGCCAAAAAGTGTTTCTAAGCAATTTGATGATACCTCAGGTGATCTACCTGAAGGTGCAACAAGAGAAGATGTCACTGGTTTGCCTAGTAAAGAGTCCGAGAATACTGATGAGGATAATACGACAGAGAACTTAGTGGTTGAGAGAAAAAATGAGAATACAGACTCTCAGAATTCAGCTGAGGAAAACCAGGAAGAAAATCGTGCAAATGAGAGTTCTGATGAGAAAACTGAGTCAGAAATTGAACTGAAAATGGTGGATGAAGATGATGGGAATGGAAAGGGGAAAGATGGGGAAACAAATGCAAGAGAGGGTGAATCAAATTCAGAAACTGGAGAAGCAGAAATTGAAGGTGGTGAAATGAATAAAAATTTGCAGACAGAATCAGAGGACAGCTCAGGTGAAAACAGATCTGAGTCAGCTGAGGGTGAGAAGAACTATGAGGAAGAAGAAACTGAAGATAAAACTAAAAGCATTGACAAAGATGCTATTTCGACTGAGGAGAAGAATGACCAAAATCAAGACAAACATTCGGAACAAAGTGCTGTGACGAATAGTGTGGAAAGCCAGGAAAACAATCAAGCTTCAAATGAGATGCTTCCTGCTGGTGCTCAGTCAGAAATTTTGACTGAGTCTACTACTCAAAATGGAGCTTGGTCAACTCAAGCAGTAGAATCACAGAATGAGAAGAAATCACAACAGTCTTCAATATCCAGTGAAAAGAATGGCCACAATTGGAAAGTCTGTAAGTCAACCGCAGGGCCAGACTACATACCTTGCCTTGACAATTGGCAAGTTATCAGAAAGCTTCCAAGTACAAAGCACTATGAACATCGAGAGAGGCACTGTCCTGAGGAAGCTCCTACATGTCTTGTCCCTCTACCTGAAGGATACAAGCGCTCAGTAAAGTGGCCTAAAAGCAGGGACAAAGTAAACACCTATCTGCTGCATGAACAAGTGCTTGTGTTTTCTGTATTTACTTTGATTGAAATTTATTGTTTTGGTGCAGATATGGTACTACAATGTCCCCCATACCAAGCTTGCAGAGGTTAAGGGGCACCAAAATTGGGTTAAAGTAACTGGTGAATACCTTACCTTTCCTGGTGGTGGAACTCAGTTTAAGAATGGTGCTCTTCATTACATTGATTTTATTCAAGATGTAAGTCCTTATCCTTTTTTTTTGTCTACTAACATAAGCTGTTTGGATATATTCTTGCTTATATTATGCGTTGGTGTTTGCTGATTTATGATTACCAGCTATTTTTGTAATGCTTTCAAAGGAAAAAGCAGCACATTATTGTGAAGAGTAATTTTAAGAATTTCCTTTTCATTTTTGTAGATAAATTATTATTGACATGATTAAAATCATGAAGTCTATAATCTACCTAGAGCCATGGATCTGTATAATTATTATGTTTAGAAAAACCACATAAATTACCATATGCAGGACAATCATACAAGTCCTCCAAATTAGATCCTTCTTAAGCTTCTACTTGTATATATGTGCACATACGCACTTAACTCTAATAATCTGTCTCTCACTCTCTTTCGTTATATGTGTACTTGGACAACAATTATATATAGACATGCTTCTGCACATGCTTAACTCTTTCTAATGAGCAAATTTATGATAATTGGCTATAGCCTATGTTAGCTACTGGGACTTTTTTTCTCTTCAATATGTCATTTCATCTAATGAAGAAGATGTTCATCTGGTTTAACATCTCACATTATTTCCATTGTGAAACCTGAGCCACCCCAGGAACTTGAAGCTATTCCCAAACATTGGCATCATTATTTTTTTTTTCAAAACCTTTTACTCAAAGCATTACCCATTACATATGTATACCTTAATGTTTCCTCTGCTCCTTTATTTTATTTTATTTAATTTTTATGTATTCATTTACTTTTATTCTTCTCCTTTCTTCAACTTATTTTAATATTCCAGTTGGGTTAGCTAACTGCCTTGGGATTTAGTTTGTATAGCTTTTATTTTTTGTTGAAATTATTTTTTCTCTGTAACTTTGGATGCAAATTTGCTTCAACAATGCAGTCTGTTCCAGAAATTGCGTGGGGAAAAAGAAGCCATGTGATACTGGATGTTGGGTGTGGGGTGGCTAGCTTTGGAGGCTATCTTTTTGAAAGAGATGTTCTTGCAATGTCATTTGCTCCTAAGGATGAGCATGAAGCCCAAGTGCAGTTTGCACTTGAACGTGGAATTCCTGCCATATTATCTGTGATGGGCACCAAAAGGCTACCGTTTCCTAGTTCTGTCTTTGATCTGGTGCACTGTGCACGTTGCAGGGTCCCTTGGCACATTGAAGGTGGAATTTCATTCTATTTTTATCAGTATTTAGTTATTTACTGTTATATTCTTTTCTAATATAGAGACTTTTTGAGGCATATTTCAGGTGGCAAACTTCTGTTAGAGCTCAATCGTGTCCTGCGACCTGGTGGTTACTTTGTGTGGTCTGCTACTCCAGTCTACCAGAAGCTCCCTGAAGATGTTGGCATTTGGCAAGGTTAATTACTTTATAGCCTAGTCATGAGTCTCCAAAGAGAAAATTAGATTCTGATTTACCTTAATATGTCTTTCAATTTCTTTTTTGTGGGCTGTGGTTTTTGATGGCAGAGATGTCTCGGCTAACAAAATCAATGTGCTGGGATCTGGTGGTCATTAAAAAGGACAGACTGAATGCTGTCGGAGCTGCAATTTATCGAAAGCCAACTTCCAATGAGTGCTACAATAAAAGATCTAGACATATACCTCCACTTTGTGAAGAATCTGAGGATCCTAATGCAGCCTGGTAATTGTTACTTTTAACCATCAGTATGTTTTCGCTTGCTTAACAGTCACTATATAAATATGAAATGTTACCATGATAATTGTAAATGATGCCCAAATAAAATGTGAAATAAAGTTCGTAGTCAATTGGAAACCAGCTTTTAAAATGATTGAATGGGTGTGACGTTAAGTTTACTGCATATGATTTTCTTGTCACCATAAACCTTGCAGTGCAATTCTAAAAGTGTCAAACGTAAAATTTAGGTGCTACATTTTATTATCTTCTTCACTGTTAAAAGAATTAGTCACTAGGAAAAGAGAGAAGTTCTTTAATTTGGCTACAATTAGTCCTGAACTCTTGTTTATTTTAAGAAGTAAAAATTAAGTAGATCTAAATTTAGTTGTGTTTAATTCCATTCAGGTATCTCAGCCATGCATATCTTGAGATGTAGAGAAACAAAATATGACTGTAAATTTTTCCTTTGAACACTCCATCTGACTTGCCAATTAACCATCTCAGAATGAAACAAATTCAGTGGGATTGCTTTTTTTTTTTTATATATATATTTTCCATTGCCCCCTGCCTTTTTTCTCCTGTTAAATTTTTAAGCTGCACTTGGGCGAATGGCACCTGTTTTATGCTACAGGTTTCATTAACGGTTTCCTAATGCAGTTTTGTACATGTAAGCTAATGCATGTACATTTGCTCTAAAAGTATTCACTAGTTTAAAGGAGCATTTCTCTTAGTGAAATGTACTCCCAACTTTCTTGACAAATAATGTTTGCACTACTCTCTTCGGGTAATATTTTCTGGTTCATGTCTTCAGGAATGTACCCCTTCAGGCATGCATGCACAAAGTGCCAGTAGATTCAGAACGTGGATCCCTTTGGCCTGCACAATGGCCGGAACGGTTGGAACAACCTCCATATTGGTTGAATTCTCAGGTTGGCGTTTATGGTAAAGCTGCTCAGGAGGATTTCACTGCCGACTACAATCACTGGAAAACAGTTGTCTCCCAGTCATACTTGAATGGGATGGGAATCAACTGGTCTTCTGTGAGAAATGTCATGGATATGAAAGCTGTTTACGGAGGGTATTTCATTAACCTCTCTCTAGTTATGACAGAATTTATTAGGCTCTTTCTTTTTCCAAGGCTAAAATTACCCTAAGTGAAATTAAAGACTCAGTTGAATTTTAGCTTACAATAATCTTATTTGCCGAGGAAGAAATTTCTGCTCGCATCCTCTCGGACCTTATAATATGGTTTTGTAAGAAACTATCAAATTTTAGAGGAAAAGTAATCCCCCTCTCTTCTCCCTATTCCTTCCCCTTTCACTACTTTATCCTTTTCTTTTTCTACTTTCAAAAAAGTTATTTACAAGAATATTTTTGCCTGGTTGCTATTGTTAAAATATCTTCTCTGAAATGCATCTCGATGTTTGTATAACCTTTTATCCTAGTTCTTACTCTTATCATTCTTTTGTGCTTTGGTTTTTAGGTTTGCTGCAGCCCTGAAAGACTTGAAAGTGTGGGTTATGAATGTAGTTCCAATCGACTCTCCTGATACACTTCCAATCATCTATGAACGTGGCCTGTTTGGAATATATCATGATTGGTGTGAATCATTTAATACATATCCCAGAACATATGATGTTCTTCATGCTGATCATCTCTTCTCTACTATCAAAAAGAGGTTTGTTATCTTCCATGCTATATTTCTGGCAGTTGTCATTCTCAACCAAGATAACCTCCCTGATATGATGTTGATTTTCCTGGCCACAGGTGCAAGTTGGTTACAGTAATTGCAGAAGTTGATCGAATTCTGAGGCCAGAAGGAAAGCTGATTGTACGAGACAACGGTGAAACCATAAGTGAGGTGCAGAGCTTGGCCAAATCTTTGCAATGGGAGATCCGAATGATTTATTCAAAAGACAACGAAGGATTGCTTTGTGTTCGCAAGACATTTTGGCGTCCCACTGAGGAAGAAACTATAAAGTCGGCCATCATTTGATTTGCCGCACTGGGCATGATACTGCATATTCTTTTCACATGGATGTTATAGTATACCATAGATCTAGTGATCCATTGGCAAATGTAAAATTATATAGTTGATTTATTTTAAACCTGCTTATATCAGTTACAATTTTTGTCCATTTTCCCTGGTTGAATTAGAATATGTAATTTCATTACTATGAATGTTAATGAAAATCAAATTCATTCTTGATGTTACTTCCTACTGTTAGTATATATATTATGCATTTCTGATTTATCATTTTTGTAGCCAACAATAGGCCGTGCTAGAAGTTTACCCCGCAGAGGGGGTTTACGTGATCAACGAGTCAACTTCAGGTTGGTTAGTTGCATGTGTGTAATCGGGTATCTTCACCTATGTTTCATGTATAAATAGTAAATATTAAAAGAGTAGCTAGCCTTGCATGATTATGGACCATTGCTTGCTTATTGGGGTTTGACAACTGAACTTTTGAGGAAGATATGGGCTATCTTCTATATTGGCAGGCGAGCAGCATTTCCACTGCTGACAGAACACTATAATTTGGTACTGATCTCAAACACGATTTACCATCATGCCTGTCTTCCATATGTTAAAGATGCTAGGAATGATCATACATTTTGATTATTAATACTATAATATCTTTATCTCTCATGGTCATAGGCATGACTCCAGGTCAAATACAAATAGGAGCCCTCGCATGCAAAACAACATGGAAAAACAAAATGACCGGCCTCTTCAACCCAAGCCATACATTGTTGGAGATGGAGTGCAAACACTTCTTCCAGTTGATGGGCCATAGATTTACACATTTTTCTCTAGCAAGCTTTTGATAGTTGATGAGAGGAAAAGGCAAAAAACATTCAGATTGTTGGTATTACGTCATAGAACATTATAATCAGAATTTCATTAACATTTTTCCTTCCTGATCTGTCAATTTTAGTAGCTCTACTTCGAGGCTGGTCTCCTAATAGTAAACCCAAGTTTCCAAACTAAAAACTTGTCAGAACCAAATTGGTCAACAGGACTTAGACCACAATGAGTGAGTGAAGGAATGGACCCACTCTGAAACAGGCGCAGTGTCCACCTCCTTCCAACTCTTCCTGTTCCAAATATGCCTACACCAATTTGAAATATTTTTCTTTATCCGACATCCTTCTACCTTGTGAAATAATCTAGTTTCTAGCAGGAAAAAGAGGTTCAATTTTTTATTCAGTGGACACCCTCTCTCCTCTTTGTTAAGGACAGTGAATAGGCCAAGTTGCCCCTTTAACAAAAACAATGAAAGAGGAAAAACGTCAGTTGTTGGACCTTTGATTGCTGTTAAAGCACTATTTGGTGTAATTTTCAAGACATTGAGTGCCTTAAAAACCACTGGCTTTGTAATAAAATATATCCCTATCTCACTGACACTACAGATGACCTGTTTTAAACTGCTGCTAATTTTATTGTAAAATTTTCTGAATGTTGGTAAAGTAGCATACAAAAGTGTCTGAGATGCTTATTTTGGACTTCCTTTTCTAATGTTCTTCACCTTTTGCTAATGTTGTTATAGACTTGTTCGCCTTCTTAGCTATCTAAAAAAAGTAATGAAAAGGGCACTATCCTCATGTTTGCATGATTGAAATTAAAGAATAATAATGCTAGGGGTTAGGTGGGGTTATTCTCGAGCATATATAGGCTTGGAGGACTTTATTGGCAAATTCTTTTATCAATACCACATCCTTTATGGGGTCTGATTTGCATACAGAGTATGCATCCGTGCATCCATATAATATGCTTCAGTAAATGCATTGTATGCTATCATTAAGGTTTGGCAAATCATATTAAATTAATGTCATAACTAATACAAACCATTGATATACATACATGCATTCCCTGGTTTACTATGGTGCTCCATAAGTTTTTATTCTCTTTTGTTGTGTTATTGAAAAAAATTCGAGGACAGAGCCAAAAGCTATCTTTTAATCCATCTCGTCAACCACCCCCCCTCCCCCACTGACAAGAATACACATTTCCATGGTTCAAGCTAGTTATGGACAAGATGCAAAGCAAAAACCTATTATAGTGCTAGAAAATGTTCTCTGTTTAGCCTAATTAAGTTTTATGATAGTACTAAGAACCTATAGTGCATGCTTCATGCTACTGATCATGTGCAATATGAAGCATAATGGTCTAACATGTGAATATTTTATGTATGTTATTAAATTAGCATACCTAGTTGGTTAATTGTTCTTACTTTGTTGTATTATATTTTCAAAGTGGCTTTACTGATTATAGCACTACAGCAGCTCTGACAACAAAAATTTGCTACCAGACCCGGAAGATCAAACATAAAATATATGCACCCAGCTAATGTCTGGTCCCAAATGAATATTTATATCCCTCAAATTCCTCACTAGCACTCTCAGATTCTACTTCCTAATAGACAAATGCGAGCAACAACATGAGCTGCTTAACAGGTTACTATTATCAAATTCCCCATTGTCTGCCATTGGCACATCTTTCCTCAAACAGACAAGTTGGCAGTCTCCATACATTACTCAACATGTCTGCTGCCACAAACCTTCTAAAGCTATCTTTGAAAGTTAAGGAGAGCTCCAGGCATCTTTTGATCATCAACAATCAAACATGTTAGGTTCTTGGAGGCACAAGTGCTTGCTCTTCACTCTTCTTGCTTTCATTGTTCTCTCAGAAGCATCAAGATTACCTAAGGAGTATTGGGAACAGATGCTGCCCAAGAAGCTCCCAGCTCCATCCTCATCTCCCTCTAAAGGTACCAACTCTCTAACAACATCAACGTCGAAAGCAGTTAAAACTGATAGAAGTCTCCCTTCATCAGATGGAAAGGTCTAGTTGCCTTTGGAGGGCTCTAGTTCTACTGCTGCTAACTGTAGCCTCATTACCTTGAGACTGCACCAATCAGATTCAGGAGAGAGCACACAGAGTTTTGTAAACTAGTCATCTGTAATTTAAATATATCAGTCTGTTGTGCTCATGGACAGGGTCATATACTCATGTAGATTTGTTCAACTTGGTCTGCGGGTACACAGTTTACTGTGAAGAATATTGACTAGCTCTTCATCATTGATCAGGATGAAATTGCAGTATGACAAATTGATCCACGGATACATTTAGATTTGATAACTGAGCCTTCTTATGATGCATAGCTCATGTTTGTGAGGATAAATAACCCGTTGAAGCTAATATTAAAAGTTTTCTTATGTAACATTTCCTGTAGTATATTTCCACGAAATAATTTAATCTAACTTACTGGAGATTAGGGATAATTTTCCCGGTAAAAGAATATAATGTATCACATATTTTGATTTATTCACCTCTTATTACTTTGATATTAGTTCTATTTTTGAAAGGAATTCCACTTCTGTCTTTCAACATCTTTTTCCTTGAAAGAAAGAAAAAACCGGCTGTCTCCATCGCAATCTGATTAGCGTTGTATTGCGGGGGATAAAACAGACAGTGGTACCTAGCTTGTTGATTAGAAGCTCCGAAAATGAAGCAGATTTTGGAAGCAGACTTCCAACTATATATGTCCATTGGTGCCAGGCTCACTTCAGAGTTTGATTCCTGTCATTGTAGCTATATTTTTGAGCAGATTTGTGATTTTGTATCCATTTACAGCTTTTGCCCATCGAACGAAGTCGTTGACAGGTCAGGTTACTTCTGCAATCAATTCCAACTTACTTCTCACATCACAATTGCTTTATCCCTAACTCAAACATGTCCGGAATCAATCCTGTATGATCCTAAGTTTCTCTATACGCTGAAGTAGGATGATTTTTACATTTAAGATGAATATAGAAGACATATCCCAATAGCAAAATGTTTAATGGAAGTGAGAGTTCAGAACTCAGAAAGCAAAGCTGTGGGATCACGTATATAGACCAGATCTCAAGACTCTGAAAATAGCAGTATAATTCTAGAAGCTGCTTGGATCGTAGATAAGCGCAGGAAATGAGAAATAAACAAAGAAATTACATGAGAGTAACTGTTTTCAGATATCCGATTATTGTATAACAAACATGATGGCCCATCTAATGATAAAATCCCTCACAACTAGGGAGAAAAACCAGAAACAAACTGCTGAAAAAATTTGAAAGATCATAGGGAAGCGAAACAAGAAATCATTCTAGCACATGACATTTTATGTTTTCAACGTGCACCTTCAAGTTCAAACGTGACTTGATTATTTATGCTGTCATACCCCACTGAGCTGCTAGATGCACCATTATCGTAACTGTTGCACAATTCACCAAGCAAGTATTCAGCTTCTTCTGCGTGTAAATTACTTTTACCCCAAGGGTGTTTCTCCATTGCTTGCAGTCCTGCTAGTTCATGGGCGACTTCCTTCATACTCGGCCTTTCCTCTCCCTCCATTCTCACACATTTCCAAGCTAAAGCTGCTACTTCTTTAAGATGCTCGAGGTTTCCATCATTCAGCACCCTTGGATCGACAATTTCTAGCAAGCGGTCCTCTTTCATCAAAGAAACAAAGTACATAGCCAAAACTTTCTTGTCTTCTGATCTTTTAAAAGAAAGCGCTTTTTGCCCTGTTAGTAACTCTATAAGAACAACCCCAAAGCTATAGACATCACTCTTTTCAGTCAATTGGCCTGTTTGCATGTATTCGGGATCCAAATAACCAAAAGTTCCTTGAATAATTGTAGTCACCTGTGCCTGGTCGGACGGGATCAATCTCGAAGCTCCAAAATCAGAAACTTTTGCGGAGTAGTGCTCATCTAAGAGTATGTTTGCCAACTTGATGTCTCGATGAATAATTGGAATAGAAGCAGCAGAGTGCAAATAAGAAAGGGCCTCCGCAGTTTCTGTGGCAATTCTCAAACGAGCTTCCCATGGAAGAAACGAGGCACCAGCAACATTATGCATATGGTCAAAAAGGGTACCATTAGTCACATATTCATAGACTAACAGTGGAACCGGTGTCTCCAAACAACATCCTAAGAGTTTGACAACATTCCTGTGGTTGATTTGGTAGAGCACAGATATTTCATTAATGAATGGTTCAACTTGGCTATGATCTCCTATTCTGGATTTTTTTATGGCAACCATTCGATTATCAGGTAAAATTCCTTTGTAAACCGTTCCCTGTCCTCCTTGACCTAAGATTCTACTTTCATGATAATTGTTTGTTGCCTCCTTGAGTTCTTCAGCTGCAAATACTTTAACCTTTTCACCGCACCCTTCACGTTGGGAAAGTTTTTCTTGCAACAAAGTGCCACCGTTCTGCTGAAAGTATTTTTCTCTGAGTTTGGCATTCTGCCTTTGTTTGAGTATCAAAGACAACAATGTTATGCCCAAGAGCAGGGCAAAGAAGCCAATGCCACTAACTGTGATCAGGAGCACTTAATTAGCATGTGGATTTAAATATGCTTACTAAGTAATATTTTTGGGTTTGGGAAGAAAGTAAAAATTCAATTGAAATAAATAAAATTCATTTGCGAAATGACTAAATAACCAATTAATATATGTGAAGATTGAACATAACTGAAGCAATATTCATTTACCAATTTACAATATAAACATATATTAATTGAAATAAAAAAAATTTTAAAAATAAAAGTTTGGTGTGTATGCTAACTTATTGGTTATTTACTTTGATAATATATTATGAATAACTAGATTACCAATATACAAAGAAAAAAAATCCTAATACAACCAAGTTTATATAAAAATAATAATTCTAAAAAGAAATCGAAATTTTCATTGAAGGTGGACAAAAAATAAGAATGTAAACACAACTTGATTGAATTACAAATCAACAAATTTGAATACGTTAATATTTTTTTGTGCAAGATGAAGCTCAAGTTGAGCATCTGAAGTAAGAACTTATAAAATAAAATCATAAAAGCATAAAACATAGAAATTTTGTACAAGGTTTTATAACAAATTCAATTTAAAAATATTTTGAAAATAGGTGGAGCGCTTTTTCATATTAGAAAATCCAAGATGAATTTCTTTTTGTGAAATTTATTTTGATGATACTGATTGTGTTTGAAAATTTTATTTGAAACTGATGGAAAAAGTAAGAAAGAAGATTTCAATTTTATTTTATATAGTTAACACCTTTAAATCAAAGATATATATATATATATATATTGTGTATGTGTGTTCATCAAATAAAGAAATCAATCTATTCTAATTAAAAGAGAGATTCAAATATTAAAAATACATTTCACTATCAATTTTGAAGTCTAACAAAAAATATTTTTTATGTCTGTTTCGCCTGCACACAGAGGAGTTATTGATATAAATATATTTTTTCATATCGTATGCTCTCAAAAATATTGAAAGTTGATATTACTGTTTTTATTTAACACACAATAGGATTAATCTTATCTCCTATGATAATAATTTAAATTTATATTAGGTCTCATAAAATATAAAAATAGTCAATAAACTTTAAATAGCTCAATAAATTGATTTAGATGTTCGTTCTCTAAAATAATTTAATAAAATACGCATAAATTTTTATAATGAATGAGGAGTTATATAGAGGAGGGATCCATTTAAATCCGTAAAAAATGAATTAAATTTTGCACCCTTTCATATATTTTTATTTGATTTATGCTTTGTTAACCCAATTGTTGCGTTTGATATTCTATTCACATAGATTATGCATGTCAAATTTCAATTTACTTGAAAATATATAGCTATGTATTTAATAATAATTAAATTTTAACAGTTAAACATATATTGAAGATAATTTCTCAATTGATATAATATGAATATTGTATTAACTTGAAACTTTACATGCATAACAAATACAAGTAGGTTTTTGAATCCAACAATTGGTTTGTTAAAATATTAATTGTACATGAAGTTATACAAAAGTGTAAAATTTAATTCATTTTAAATTGATGTAACTTATAATCCAATTTATTTTATATAATTTATAAAATATGTATATTATTAAATAATTAATAAAAAATAATAACAAATTAAAAAATAATGAAATGATCATAGGCAATCAACATTTCAATAAACAAATCAATTATGATTTAATGATAAGCGACAACAAGTTTATTACATGTTGCAATATTTTTTACTAATTAATCAAAGTTAGTTTATGTATAAACTTTATGGAAGTAAAGTTGTAGTTTAATGAATATTAATAAAGTTTTTCCTAAGATTAATGATTTAGTTAGGTTTCAAACTTATAAATTTTAAATAATTAAATGATGGTGTATCTTAATGAATTATTAAATTTTGAGTTATATCATTTTCTAAATATGTAATGCAATGAGTAATTATTGGATGCTGAAAGGATATCTGTCAAAGTTCATATGTTTTCTCCTTTCTACTTTTATTTAATGATCTCAAAATTTATTTGTTAAATTTCAATTAGTTTTAATATATATCTTGTTTCCATTGAAGAAAATTTATTTAATTTTAGTGTTTTCATGAAAATACATTTTTCTACTTATATATATATATATTTATATTTTAAATGTTAATTGGAATTGACCCAATCATAATCTACAATTTTTTTATTATTTTCATTATTATAATTATGATATTTAACATATTAAATCATCTATGTATAATGTGTAGCAAAAACTAATAAACGAAAAATTGATGAGAAATTACTGAGTAAATTTCAAATTTAAAATGATCAATAGAGGTAACTTTCTTTCTTATTGTTATTGAAATCTCGGTTACCATTTTTGAGTAAATGATCATTTAAAAGCTCTTACTAACATGCATTTTTTTTACTATGTTGCCTTTTAACCGTTCATTATATAACAATAGTATATATTTATTATCATAAAAAAAAGATATATGTACCCAAAAAAAATTAAAAAGGAAGAATATGTATTTATAGAACATACAAACCTAGAACAATATTGGTTAGAGATCTCTTATTAATTGGGCGACTGCAGCTTGTTCCGTTATTCCTGCCGTCACCTTGGAATCCGTCAGGGCATGAACAATTATAACTCCCCAGCAAATTGTGACATGTCATATTGCAAGGCTTAGGCTCTAAAGTTTGGCACTCATCTATATCTGCAAACCACAAATATATTAATGGAAATAAAAATAGAATACACACTTTATTCAACACAAAAAGTTGAAGGTCCTATATATGCAACATCTACTATTGATGTAAGGTGATTTATGCGAAGAGAGAAAATTTTATTTCTTAATTTTTATTCACATATACCAAAAATATGAGAAATTTAGTTACAGCCATCGATTTTTAATAGATTATTGCCAAAAACATCTAAGGCCAGGGGAACTTGTGGTTACCTTGGCATCCATTGGAAAGGTAAGGATTCCCCTCGTAACCCTCAAAACACTTGCAGAGATATGATCCTGAACTAATTTCTGAGTCAACGCAGGTGCTATTCCCCTTGCATGCAAAATTATTCTTGTCCTCCTTCGCTTCTCTGCAACTTGTTTTTTTCCCGATTGTCCAATCGAGAGTAACTGGAAATTGCCTTTCTTTTAAATCGTAACCGCCAAGATCTGAATTAGAGAAGTTATAGAAGGTATCCTCTGCAACAAATGCATAGCTGCAAGGATTGTCAGCCAATACGCGGGAATGGTTGGCATAGCTATTAAGAGTGATGTTATAACCCCTCACTCCTTTTGGGATAGCTGTCTGGCAGCAGCCAATGCCAGAGCAAGACCGATTTATCACATCGCTAACGCCATTACATAGTGATAGACAGCCGGTCGCATATTCACCATTGGTGCCTTTAACAACAGCATACGTGTCGCACCCAATTGCTGTGAACTTGTTTCTGGTATTATTTACGGGGAATTTGGAAAGTTTGAGCCAGAAATTGAAATAAGAATCTCTTCCTGATGAATTATAACAGTCATAGGTTGCTGAACTAAGGACGTGCAGCTGACCGTCGAGAGATATGTGGACGACTTCGATCTTACTGGTGGTTAAGAAAGCTTTGTTGGGTCTAACAGTGGTGTCGCATCTGATGAAAAAATTTTCACTGATGTAGCAATTCTCGCCTGTACCGAAGGGGTATGGGATGCTAACATTGCCGCATTGACTTAGGCATCTGGATGTCGATTGAGCTGCTTCTATCCTTGCTGTAGCTTCCAACACAGTTGTAAGCAAGATAAGCTTCACAACAACCACTGCCAAACGAATGCCCATTTTTCTTCAACTTTAAATTGTAATTCACTGTATTTCTGCACTTTGTTAGATATTTTAAGGGCAAGCTTGCTTGACGCAGTTACCCCAAAGAAGGGTTGAAATATTTGACCAGGCATTAAGTACTGGTCCCAGACTCCCAATTACGTATTTTATCAGCAAATCCGTAAATTTATCCATGACTGACACTTTCCCCTTGAACTTTCTCTGTGGAACAGCATGCCTCTTTCAGTTGATCTAGCATTCCTTGGAACTTTCTCCATGGCAGCCACCAATCATCTTCCTGATTGACCCATAAAAGGTCGTTCCATAGAAACAAGGGCCACGCGTAATTTTGATTCATCAGGCTGCTTAATGATAATAATTTCCACATGTAGATGGGGACTTTCATCATAAACCTATTCAATTATTTTTAATTTCGTACACTTAATTTAAATAACAAAAAAAATTTTAATTTATGGATTTGAATCTTCATTTTTTAATTTTTACTTATTTATTTTTAACATAAGACTTTTCAAACTTAACTTAAAATTTTTTGTTTAAGACTTCTCGCAATTCCTCTCAAAAAAAAAAAAAAAAGTCTTCTCCTAATTCCAGTAGTGTTTGCTATTATTATCTGTCAATGTTTTCTGGCAGTTAACATCGTTAATTCATTATAAATCCATTCCCACATTTTGGCTATGATATTAATATTATACATGACTTTTTATAATTTGGAGAAATTCCAAATATTTGCTAGTAACTTTATAGGCTCAAAGTTTGTTTGGCCACGAGGTAACGAAAAGGAGGGGCAGAGCAATGAATCCAAGTGCAAGATCAACGAGCATTCACCCTCGACGTAGAATACAAAATTGTCTGTTTAGAAATTGGAAATTGGCTTAACAATTATTGATCGTGTTTCTTACTTGAAACAAAATTTTCTACAATATTTGCTCGCAAATCAATCCCACGTTGCTATGTCACACCAATTGGATTATGACTTTTTTTGTTTTGGCCAAAATTATGACTTTGTTTAGTATGAGATAAAGTGATGGAAGTGGTTGTAGGAATAAGAAGATCTATATAATAAAATTTGCTGTTTGAATTTCGTTTCCCTTTTATTTTTGTGAGCATATAGTTTTTTTCATTGTTAATCATACTACTCTCTCTCTAAAGCTAGCTGTCTCATTATTTACATTTGGGACAAAAGTTTGGTAAACAAAAGTATTTTGCAATAACTAGGATATTCAATGGTGGCTGTGTTTTGGGTGCTTAATATATTCAATGATGAATTTTAATCACCATTAATCAATCCAACGATTTCCTCAATTCATTCTCATTCTTCATTTCTACTTCTGCCTAGCCTATTTTCTATCTAAAAAACAAAAAAAATCACATTTCTTGTTCCTTCGTACAAATGTCTAACTCCAAATATCCTTTCTCTTCTATTCTAATGTTGGAAACTTTAATACATACGTCTCAAATGGTAAGACTTGCATTGATTGCAAATAGGTTTATAAAATCATAACCCGCTCAGATGACTCTATTGAACATTATAATACTTGTTCAATGATCAAGGGTTATACTCAACAATATAAAATAGATTATGAAAAAATCTTTGCTCTTGTGATTCACATAACCTCTATACGCAATCTTTTAGCCATTATTATTATTAAGCGTTTCTCAATGGTATTTTACAAGAAGAAGTTTACATGTTACCTCCACCTGGTTATGCTCATCCTCCTTATAAAGTTTGCAAGATTTAACAAGACTTATATGATTTGAAACAAGTACCAAGACCTTTTTTTTGCAAAATTCAATTCCGTTATTGCTCAGCTTGATTTTACTGGAGCCTTCATGATTTATCATTATTTATTCGACATATGGATCATGGTGTTTTTTTTCTTCTTCTTTTTATGGATTACATGGTTATAACTGGTAATGATAAGATTTGTATTAAGAATTACAATAGTATCTTAGTCAATAGTGTGAAATGAAGGACCTTGACTCTCTTAATTAGTTATTCTTAGGGCTTGAAGTCTCCTCCACCTCTGATGGATACTATCTTTCTCAGGTTAAGTATGCATCTAACTTGATTTTTCGAGTTGATATTACTAATAGCAAAAATGTCTCTACTTCCTTGGAACCTGATGTCAAACTTACTCTAATGAACAATATTCCTCTTATTGATTCTATTGTATATCGCTAACTGGTTGAGAGTTTAGTCTATCTTATAGTCACCTGGTCTGATATTGCGTGTACTATTCATTTAATTCACTAATTTATGGTTGCTCCTCTTTCATCTTATTTTCAATTGTTTTGCGTATTCTACGCTATATCAAAAACACTCTTTGTGAAACTCTAACCTTTAATAAAGGTTAAAGTTGCAAATTACTTTGGTGAGCATGTAAATTCATGATTTCTATCAGTTAAAATTTTATTACGCAAGTATACGTATCGAACAGATAGTATATAAGCAAGCAAAGTGTCGATCCCCCAGGGAATTAATCTAAAAATTTACTAAGTACTAAAATTAGAACAATTTAATCTTATCCAAACAATCCAAATTGAGTAATTAAATAAAACTAATAAATTAAAATTTAAACTAACAAGAAAAATCAAAATAATAAGTTGAGAAAATATCAAATTAAATAACCTTATGATTACAATATCCCTCACACTTCATCTAAATTTTATCTCTCATCCTTAACTTATTTCAATGGGTTGAATTGCTAACCTAGAGTTCTAAATTATTTATAAGGGTCTCCCGACTCATCCTATAAAAATATCTATTTTAACCAAAACACTATATCCTTATGTGATTTGAAATTAAAACAGACTCATTAAGTTCAGGCTCTAATCTGGTTGTACATGGCTTATAGGTATATCCTTATCCTATACGCAAATCAATTAATTTGATCATATGTTATCCCAATTTTAATTTACTCTAAACTCCCTTTCCCAAGTTTGTTTAGGTTCCTAAATCAATTTAGTTGTTGATTAGGCAATTAAAAGCATCAAGAACAAATTGGAATAAACAATTCAATTACCATTAAAATAAGCAAGAAAGAGATTAAAAACTTAGACTACATGTGAGTTCAATTGCAATCCTAGAAAAAAAAATTAGCTACTCATAATTGTAAAAACAATTACCATTCTATTAAAATTAGCCATTGAAAATAACAAGAAGAATAAAAGCCAAGGAACAAAATAATGATTACTGTTTTGATTTCCAAATTTCAGCCTTGACTTCTGACTTCTTAAATATCCAAAAGTTCCTCTAATGGTCTTAAAATATCCTATTTATACTAATAGACTTAACCAAAAATTCTCTTAATCTGACTTAGGGTTTAATTGGGCTTAAAAAAAACATAATGAGAGGCCCCAAAAATAAATTGTCAGTCTTTACAAATTGCTATTCCCGGCACAATACGTCCAACTACTTTCTGACATGCTTATCTCTATCTTCAAAGTAGAACTGGGTAAAGTGATCTTCATGAAAGTTATAGCTCTATCTCTTAGCTTTCCAATGGTCTAAGAATCGCAGCAATTGAAGTTCTGTAGCTTGAGATATGACTAAAATACTAAAGTATATGCAAGCCAACTTTTAGGTCTTTCAACACCTTACTTTCCAAAATTAAGCCCAATATATTTTATTCTTACAAGAGATATAAAAACTAATAAATATCAATCAAATTAAAAGGAACAACATACAATTAAAATAACTCACTTAAAAATAAACTAACTATAAAAACAACTAACAAATTAAGTAAATTATAATTGAAAACCGAGGACTTAGCTAATATTTAATAATAAAATTTGAATAAAATAATTCTATAAAATAAAATTATCAATTTCTAATGATATTTTCGAATATTTAAAATATAGAACTGTGTGTTTAGGTTGCCAAACGAGTTTATTTGAAAAGCGAGACTTAGGGAGGGATAAATGTTTTTGTTTTGGTCTTGAAATTTGCATTCTAGACCAAACCTATTAATACTTGTTCATAAGGTATCAATACTTGCAACCCAAAAATGCATTTGATGAATAAAGTATTGATACTCGATGAACAAGTATCAATACCTTTAAACCCAAAACAAAAGTATTGACACTTACTCCGAAAGTATTAATACTTCTATTGCATATTGGAAAAAAAAAGGTAAAATAGACTATTCCTCAATATTTTAAAGCCCCAAAGCCTTAAAATTTTCCTAAAACGACGAAAACACTTTCTTTCTTTAGTCTCAGCTCTCTCTAATCATTGACAAGCATTTGCAAGCATTTGAAAATCGTACCCAAGTTCAAATTTTGATTTTAAGGACTTATAGAGGAAAGGTTTCCTCATTTTAAACATTTAAACTTTGATTTTTGATTTCCAAAATTTATAGCTCATTAAAATTCGTTTTACTTTCTAAGACTTAGGTTTTTAAGTGGTTTTCGGTACTATCTAGCTCACAAAGGTAAAGTTGCTTAAATCCCTTACTAGTAGACGTAAGAACTCATAGTTAGGTTAGATTTAGCTATTGATTTTTGGATTAGAGATTTTTTTTTGAAAAGCGTAATTTATTCCTTTATTACAACAATGCCATGGCAAGTTTATAACCTATTTGGCTAAAGACTTTAATGGCATAAGAAGCTTGGTATGAGCAAAATCAATCAACATTACACAAAAATTTGTTGCTAAATATGACATTGGCAATCTAGGATCCTAACCAAGCCACTACTAGAGCTGTAAATCATTATAAAAACAACTCAAAAAGAAAACATATGATCAACATGCCTATCAAACATAAACCTTTGCTAGAGACAATCAATTAAATCCATAAATTGGTTCAACCACATGTGAGACCCTGTCTAAGTTGTTAGAAAACCGGTATTGTACCTATTGGTACAACTAAGTTAAGTCGAGCTTTAACCTAGTTTAATAGAAATTCTAAGAGGAATTTCAAAATTTTGAGACCCACAGAATAGGTCAGAATAGTGATTCAGAGTTCAAGGTCCAGTCTGGAGTTAATCGGGAAAATTGACCGGTTAAGGACAAAACGGTCATTTTCTCATTTGTTGATTTATGGAGATTTTTAACTAAGATTTGATCACATTGGGCCAAATATAATTAGGTGACATACAGTTATGATTTTTGGAGTATAAAATGATGTTTAGCAGTGTAAAATGGTGATTCCCGATGTTTTTAGAGCACAAGGGCAAAATGGTAATTTTGCCACCGGAGTGCTAAATGTGAATTTTTTTGAAATGATTTTGCCCCAATTGGGTAATATTGATTTATATTGATGTTATTTGAGGTTGGACAGTGAAAATAATGAAATTCCGGGACATTTCAGAGTATAGGGGCAAAATAGTAATTTTGCCATCCCGGGGGCAAAACCGTAATTTTTCATCACCAGAACCATTATTTCCAGCCATGGTCAACCTTGGATCAGATGTTGACTTGATGAATCAAGTGGTGGAGATCAAATGGGAGAAAAAGTCAAAAAGTCAAAAAACGGGCCAATCACATGGTGCCACGTGGCAAGCTTTTATATTTTATTATTTAAGCCATAAAAATCAGCATTTAACCCTCATTTCTCTCTCTAAATTCGGCACCCACCAGAATTGAAAGAAAAAAAAAGAAGAACAAAGGAGAAAAACACAAAAACCTAGGGGAAATTCAAGACAAGTGTGATTTCAAGGAGAATTCAAGTGAAAAAGGGTAATAAATCTCTACTTTGGCTTGTGATCTCTAATATCTATGCTTTTGTTCTTGAATTCTATGGTTTAATATGGAGATATCATGATGGGAAGAATTCTGAAAAATGGGTATGAGTATGGATTTGATGTTGGATTGGATTGAGTTTAAACTATGTTGGTGTTTAGGAGTAGTTAAGCACGATTATGGAAAAAAATGGAAGAAAGAAATTAAGTGTCATGGTTGTTCTTCATTGACCGAATCTAGGGTGTAGAGAAACCATGAAGAAATTGTTTCATTTCAAATGAAATGATTTCATTTGAAATGAAAGAAAATAGAAAAATGACAATTTAAAGTGAGAAAATGTAGTAGAAAATTTTCAGTGCTAATGCACTGCGTTGGCCGAATTTTCCATAAAGAAATGGAAAAGATTGGATGCTGAAATTGGCATCAATTGAATGATTTGTGGTGAATTAAGGTATTAGAAAAAGAATGGACCAATTCGGAATTAAATTGGACATAATAGCCGATTAATCGGGTAATCGGTTGAAATTAGGCAATTCCGCGTTAAAGCGATAATCGGACGCATTTTTGCCTTTGCGTATCATACGTTAGCAATTTAAATTAGTTTATATTAGTTTGGGGGCATTATAGTAATTTCTTAATTTTATTCTGTGTTAAGGTGGTGAGAAGTCCGGAAAAGGCAAGGGAATCGTAATTGAGGACGATTAATCCGAGTGCATCCGGATTTGTGAGACGGTGAGTGAACTTGCATTTCAAATGATTTGGGAAATGCACATTGTATTGAATTAGCTGATTAAATGATTTATTCAAAGTTTTTTTTTAAAACATGTGCCGGGAACAAGCCCCTGATAAAATGATTTTATGTGATGAATTGTGGTAAGCATGAAGGCATGAAATTGTGCTGTTATATATGTGTCACATATGTGTGAATATGTGTGATGTATTGACATTTGATATTGTTAATATATATGTAAATGTACGTGTGTGTGATGTGTGGAAAAACACATGTCGGAGAAGTTGGATGTGGAAGGTATTGTTGGTGCACGATGTGGGGGGATGCACACTGTAGCTCCAGCTATGTGCACGATGTGGGGGGATGCACATGAGCTGGTGAGTGCACATGGTGCACATGATGATGACTCCAGCTATGGGCACGATGTGGGGGGATGCACATGAGCTGGTGAGTGCACATGGTGCACAGGACCACTCCAGCTATGTGCGTGATGTGGGGGTTGCACATGAGCTGGTGAGTGCACATGGTGCACACGATATTTTCAGCAGGTGAGACAATGGAATGTGGTACTTATCTGTGTGCGTATGTATGAATTTGATTATTCCTTCATTATAAATTAAATTGAAGTGAAGGGAAGGGTTTGAAAATAAATTGGATAAAAATGAATGTGTTCCAAATGTATGCATCATATTTTAACCCTTCTCGATATTATGGCTTGTTCCTATCTAATGTTTGCTCACTGAGTTTTATACTCACGTTTTCAAAAAAATTCATGTTTTCAGATCAGGAGATTGTAGATTCCTAGATCGCGGGATCACAGTAGTCCATCTCCTGGTAGGTGTCTGGCATTCACTAGTGACCGTTTTAATTGTAAATGTCTCCGCTGGAAGTCGTGGGTGTTTATTGTATTATGAATACAATCTAATTATGTGAATATGTGTAAGCAATGTGAATTGCTAAATACATGACTGGTATAGTGCATGTATATTAATGTTGATAATGCCATTGTGTTTTGGCTGTGTTCACACCCGGGAAAAGGTGTGTGTGTATGTATGATCGGATATGCCATTGTTATTTGGCGTTATATGCACACTGGGTGCATTACGTGTGGATGCCTCACACGAGAATATGTGGAATACAGTAAGTGAAGTAAGTGAAATTAGGCTTGCTTGGGCTTAGTGAGCTATGCTCATTGGGTCCTTGCGCCGGTCATGGCCCGGGAATTGGGTCGTGACACCACATAAGAAAAAAGACTAACAACTAGAAGCTTCATCCAAAACTAACTCCCAACCATACCAAAAACTTGCAAAGAAATAAAAATCGAAAATTCCAAAAACAATCAGCATCTTCATAGAAGAATCTGATATTAGACATTACCATAACTAGCATTCAAACTTTTGCTATACCATTGCACTTTACTATGGAGTTTGATCTTGTGAACATTTCACCTCTACATCTACAACTTTGAGTTACCTTATCTTTCTTTTCTATTAAGTTTAATCCCAACTTCTTACTAAGTTCGCAAATTTCCTCCATTTCTCTTACTAAGACCAAATTTCTCTTCCTGATATCGATGTTTGAAACTGAACCTTTTTTCTTATCATCACCTTCATTTTTATTCTAGTTATTCTAACCACCATTTCTGATGGCTTCATTCCCTTTGCTTTTGAAACTTGATCCTGACCTTGGAGTAAACAAACCACTTTTCCTTCTCATACTTCTACTTTTATTTTTGTTCCAGCATTTGCTCTTGCTCCCTTCACCACTTTTCATATCAAGTGAATATTTCTTTGCTTTGTTTTTCTTCTTCTTACTTCTTCTTTAATTACTCACTTCTTAATCCTCTTCAATTTTTCTCCCCATTCTTACCTTTTCTTCTTGTTCTTGCATCAATACCTAACCACAATCATTTTCTTCCTCCTTATTGTTTTGCATTTTCTTAGTTATAGTCTCATTGTTCTTTATTCTCGAATTCTTTTCCTTTTTTGCTTGGGTGTGCATCGTTTCTCTTTTTTTTTTTCTCTTTTTTGGGAGTCATTCATCTCTGCTAATTTTTTCTACTCAATTCTTTCTAATGCCCTTAGGACCAATAGCCTCTATTCTTTTTTGATCATTCAGATTTGGCTCATTATTTTTCTTTGAATTGCAGTCTCACTAACTTCTGTTGGACTTTTATCTTTTAACCTTAATTTCTCATATTTCCTCATTGTTGGGCTTTGAAGTATTGAGCTCTAATTTCCTTTCCCACTAAGCATTTTTGGCTTGCTCATTGTTGGCCCACTTTCTTGTCCTTTCTTTAATAGGCTATCATAATTAAAACCTAATCTTTTCTTTGGCTCAATTTCATGACCTACAATCCCACTCACTAACCTTACTCCTTTTCTATCAAGCATTACCTAATTCTTCTCCCTCATGTCTTCTCAACCTTCTTTCTTTAAACCTAGATCTCTTTTTTTCCTCTTTCATTTTGACTTAGGGCTTGAAGCACTTATCGTCATCATTCCATCTGCCTTTTTCTCTACATGCCTCACATCTCTTTTGCCACTTTTAACCGAACCGCTCCTTGACTTTTGAAGCCTATAGACTATCGATTTTGTAAAAATTTGATCTAAATCTTCTTCACCAGTGTACACTTTGAAAGCACCATGTCTTTGCTTTAATTCAAAAATACTTGTCGCTTTCTTCTTTTGCTTTAACTTTCACTTATCCCTATATTACCTTCTAACTCATGTTTCTTGTCCATTAGCTCCATCTTCTCTTTTCTCTCATCATTGCCATTGCCACCATAGCCCCATCGTTGTTCGTATGTTTTCTCTTTTTCATAGGTGCTTTACTTTCCTTAATCATAACATTCCTTGCTACAATCTTCTTTAACTCCAATCACATTGACCACAATCTTGTAGTGTTTACCTTTGGCTTCATCCAAGGCCATAGATGGGATGACATACCTACTTCTAATAGAAACTAGCATACACACCTAGTCAAACCTTTCCATTTTATAGGTACTTCTATCAACTTCCACAAAATTTCCCTAACCGTTTCCTATTACTTTGAAAGTGTTAATATGCCAAACTTTTAATAGAACTTCACATAGTTTAACCCATACCCTTATTTCTTTTTCCTAGTTTGTAGAAGCCATAAGGATAACCGATTCAAACCAAGCTTCCAACAATTCCTTATAACACTTTAGCGCCATTTCTATTAACCAATGTTCTTTGAATGTTAGCACAACCAATTAACCTTCTAATACTCTGACTTTTGTTACTATCCCTTCATTCACTAACTTAGTTTGAATGACATTGTAGGAGACTTTGGTTTTTAATTTTCCCATTACACTACATTAAACCCAAGCCATTTCCTCATCCTCTTATTGTCGTGTTGAAAACTACCATTTTTTATGCTTGCTTTTGAATCTCTTCACCTTTAGGTTTGACCACTTTGCTCCCATTTATTATCATTCCTTTATGAGTTTGCACCTTTTGCGATTAACATTCTTTCACCATCATAGCCTTGTGGCTTTCATTCTTTTCTTTGTTTTCTTGTTTCAACCACTTTGTCATCGAGCACCAAGTTGTCAATGGAACATCCATTAACCCTTTTATTGGCGTTTTGATTAAATTGAGTTTTTTCTATTTGACTTTTTCTACTGAAGTGTTTTTTTCATGCAATTTCTGCTCTCCGCACCTTGAGTCTTGTGCATTAATCCATTGATGGTTTCCCCATTTGCTGGCTTTCTCCATTTCCTGTTTTTCCTTATACCTCACAAATGCAAAGTTAGCCCACCTCTTCTTGTCCAACGAACTCTTTGGAGGTATGAAAACATCAACAACTCTACCATATTTCTCAAAGGCTCCATTGATTGCTAACCAAGGCACTTTCTTGCTTATGTTATTGACAAAAACAGAATATAAACTATCCAACCACCAACACCCTCCATGTCACGACCTGAAACTCCTATCGAGCCCGAGACAACCGTCGCGATGTCTCGATAGACATTCCTACCTCGAATGCCAACCGAAACCTCGCAAGGCTTTTATATCAGTTTTCTCACTTCCCCTGTAAGTAGTAGTTACTAAAATCATGTTTTAAAGTGATATGGACCATTTTTTATTCAAAAACAATCAAAAAGAAAATTCTACTACACAGAGGTATTTTGGTCATTTTTTCTAAAAAATTTGAAACTTAATAAAAATACGATATACGAGTAATAAACATTCATTTCATGTGTAAACATAAATTTAGTGGTCTAAATCATCAATTTAAAGTGAAATTGTAGCTATTCGAACTAAATAAAAATAATAAATAAAATATTCTATTTTCTTATAAAACAATATTTTTAGAACTTTGCGTAAATAATTTTTGTAGCGTAAAAACAAAATAAATTCATACATACAGTAATATAGATAACCAAAGCATGTAATTTAATTTATAACGACATATGGGCCCTCGAATGACAAAAGTGAACTAAGGCTATGAACTTATTATTTTTGATGATGGAACTTCAACTGTAGCCCTCGACAAAATCAGCTATCTACTCACTATCCTGAGCCTGAAATGGGT
The DNA here is from genome assembly GCA_036013995.1 of Theobroma grandiflorum. Taxonomy (NCBI): domain Eukaryota; kingdom Viridiplantae; phylum Streptophyta; class Magnoliopsida; order Malvales; family Malvaceae; genus Theobroma; species Theobroma grandiflorum. The sequence goes on from CP142126.1 coordinate 18,530,651, forward strand.
CAAAAGGAGGGTGGTGAGATTATATAATCTCAGTGAGTAAACAGATATCATCTAAAATATCTAAAGTTGAGTAAATGAAGACAAATTTAAAATATTCTATCCCAACATATGTTTCATAACATGAATATTTATTTCATTCAAATAATCAACATGGCTTATGAATTTCTTAAAATCTTGGCTCTTGCCAAAAATAGTGCTCGATGATGCCTTATGCAAGGGCATCCAACCGAGTCCGTCAAGGCTGATAAAACCACATATACATATAAAACATGTTTTTATTTTGAAATTGTAGCCGTTCTTTGGCGTGGCTGAGTCTCACTCTCACGTGGGGGTTATGCGTGAAGTGAACTCTAAAGTTTTACCTCAGGAGTTACCCTATGCGCCTTTCCAACCAAAGTAAGAATATAACGGGGTTTACCGTGCCCCTCTCATAGGTTGGTCCATGAAAACCTATCCACTATAGTAACTTCAAATCCCACCATATCAATAAAAATTCCAACAGCATGACATGACAATTATATCACTATCCAGCCTATCAAGGCAAAACAAACAAGGCATATATTTTCACACAAATACCAATTCAGCCATTCATGCCAATATTGTCATAAGCCATTCATTTCAAATCATAATTTACAACACAACAAGTAGTCTCCAATTACTCCATTTTCAAAGCTATCATTCAATTTCAAGATCATTTATAAAATCATTTCATTACATCACATTTTTGCTTATAAAACATAAAAGTTTATCATTTAAACTCATTTTTCATAAAATCACAAAATCGGATTAAAATTCACTTTAGATAATTAAGATGATGATAAGGTTACTCACAATTTTAGGAGTCGATGCACTCCTAGTCTCGGTCTTCGGGTACAATCTCTGTACTTTTACTAGAATGCTCACCACCTAGACATAATGTACAGCAACCAATTTACTATATTTGTGCTAAACCATTATAAAACCAATTCAGGCTTTGTATGAATGCATGAGATGGAATACGAATTGTTCGGATTATTGTCTAAACACAGTGTTCTACATAAATTCAATTGTGTACCTAAATAAAAAAGGTATTGGCTTGATTCGATCTATCACCCGATTAATTGGCCAATACGTCCAATTCAACTCCAAATAATTCCATTTCTCTCCCAATACTCCAAATCATCAAACACAATTTAAATAACTTGAAATATGGCAAAATCATCCTCACATTCTCTCTTGGAAAATTCAGCCATGGTGAGTGCACTAACAATATAATTTTTCATGCTTGATTCTCACCCCATAAATCATTAATTCCTAACCAAATCACTTGAAATAAAATCAAATTCATCATCAATATTCCACATGAAAAATTCGGCCAATGAGGGTTATGTAAGAACATGAATTTTTCTTGCATATTTTTCATACCTAACATTATAAAACAACTAAAAACACTTAGATATCTAGAAATCTAACCAAATAAATCCTCAAATCTTCTCTCTCTAAGTTTGGACAGCCATGAATCCTTCATACAAACTTGGTTCTCAACCATGGAAATTGAAAAATAATGCATAGGAAAGGTAGATCACTAGCTAGAATTAAGAAATTTTAACTTTAATCACTTGTTTCCTTGAAATCCACCAACTTTCCCTTGAATTTTTCACTCTAGGGTTTTGTTCTTCCTTTTCCCACTTTGTTCCTCACTTGGCCGGCCATGAAGAGTGAGTTTAGAAGAGTTTAAATTTGCTTTATAAAGGAAAATATTAAATGGACATAAACTTGCCATGTGTCACCATATCATTGGTCCATGTGCAAATACTTAATGATTAAGCAATTTCTCTCCACCACACATAATTATCCATAATATAAAATGAAATTCATGTGCTGGACATGTGTTGGGTGGTGTAAAATTATAATTTTACCCCTAGGTGGTAAAAATGACTATTTTGCCCTAATGGTAGGAAAAATGTCGAAATTAAGATTTTTCATTTCTAAACCTCAAATTATGTTCCAAATAATTAATCTTGGTCAAAAGCCTCTTCCAACATTCAAATCTTAACCTCGGATGCCAAAATGACCATTTTGCCCCTACGTTATGAAAATTTCAATTTGACTCCAAATCAGTCCTCAAACTCTGAATCACCATATTATGTCATTCTAGGGTTTTAAAATTCTCAATTTCATCTTAAAATCTCTATTTGGACTAGTTCGAGGCTTAATTCAACTTAGTTGTACCAGTAAGTACAATACCAACTTTTGACAATTTTTCAAGGCTTTCCAAGTATGCAAGCATGTTATCAAGCACATGGATGACATGGCAAGTATATGATAGGGCTGGGCTTGACATTCCACATCTATTTCTCTCTTTAGCCATCTCGTTACATGATGTGCTGTTGGAATTCTTCATAAAGTGTTAGAAGACAACACCATGTGATCCCGTCATCAACCTATCTCTCTCTGATTACTAGTCAAACCCTAACCAAGCCAAGCAATTGATCTTCATATACGGTTAACCTGTTATGAATCTCGACCCTACAGATTTATCTTAAAATATATATATAAAAGGACAAAGAAAAAGAAATATTTTGGGATTAGAGATTTAAGTAATAAAGTTAGTGGGAGGATTAATGGTTATTGATGAAGATTTGATGCAATGAGTTAACATGAAAACAGAGGCTAGCACTTGACAGAGCTCTTAAAGTTGATAATCAAATTTCAAATATAGAAACTTAAACTTAAAATTTGAAAAGAAACGTAATATTATTCAATAATTCCAAAAGATTATTGTCAATAACTAAGCCTAAGGGTGCTATTTATAATAACATAATCCTTCTTGACCTAAACTTAGAACGCAAGTAAAGTAAATTAAAATAAAAAAGTATTCTATCCTAGACTTCCTTTGAGTATAAGAAAAATAAATTCCTAAACCTATTTTTACTTGTCGTCTAAGTAAAATAAAATAAAAGAATATTATACTTATAATTCCTAATCGGACTCCTAACTAAATAAGAAAAATACTAAATTACATGTTATCTGCTAGACTATCTATGTCAATTCCCTCCACTTGAAAAAAAACTAGACCTCAAGTTAACTTGTACATCTAAATATAAGGGTTACTCTGATAAATGAAATAGGTAAAGATCATCCACATTAAATGTTTTGGAAATTCCCATTGTGTCTGGTAGATCCACAACATATGCATTATCATTGATCTTGTTCAAAATTTGATATGGTCCATACCTCTTAGGTTGCAACTTACTATAAATCCTCATTAGAAACCTTTCTTTTCCCAAAAGCACCATCACTTGATCTCTCACTTCAAAAATCTACTTTCTGTGATATTGGTCTACAACTCTATTTTTCTTGGCATTAACTTTCTCTAATCTTTGTTTCACCTCAACTTGAACATCTTCCAATTGATTAGCCATATTTTTAGCAGTTACACTAAATCCAGGAACTTTAGGCAGCTTGATCAAGTTAAAAGCATGTTGTGGCGATTTTATGTACACAATAGAAAATGGAGATTTTCCTGTGGCACTATGAATAGTACTATTATAAGCAAACTCTAGTTATGCAATGCAAAATCCTACTACTTTGGTCTATCTCCACAAATACTGCGAATCAAATTGCCAAAGGTTTTGTTCATCAATTCAATTTGGCCATTAGTTTATAGATGATCTGTGATGTTGTAATTAAAAAAAGAATCAAACATCTTCCACAAAATCCTCAAAAAATGGCTAAGAAACTTGCTGTCTCGATCTAAAGTGACGGTTTTAGGCACACCATGTAGATGAACAACCTCATTAAAAAGCAATTTGACTATTCTATTTGCATCTGAAGTTTTCTTAAAAGGGATAAAGTGTGCCATTTTAGAATACCTATCAACAACAACAAAAACAGAATCCATGCCCCTTCGTGTTCAAGGCAATCCAAGCACAAAATCCATTAATAAATCCTTCCAAATATTCTTTGGAATAGGCATAGGCATGTACAAACCAGTATTTTGGGATTGTCCCTTTGCGGTTCGGCATATGTAACATTACTGCACAAATCTTGTTACATCCTTTCTCAAATATGGCCAATGATATCTTTCTTCAATAATAACAACCATCTTGTCATGACTTAAATGACTAATGAGACCTCCACCATGCAAGTCTTTAATCAACTATTCTCTTAATAAAGTTTTAGGAATGCAAAAATGGTTGTCTCGCATTAGGAAACTATAATGAATGTGAAAATCCTTAACAGGTTGATTTGTGATACACTTCTCCCATGTATCATGAAAATCCTCATCTATATGACACAATTCCCTAATTGTATCAAAACCTACAACTTCTTGTCTCATTGTCACTAGTAAATCTACATGTCTACTCAATTTACATCTATTGATTTATTTTGTACTCCAGCCTTGTGCCTCAACTTGTAAGAAAACTTTTGCAAAAATTGAGACCATGCATGTTTTCATTTATTTGTTTTTGGCTATTCAAGTACTTCAATACCTCATGATTTGAGTACAAAACAAATTCTCAATTGACTAAGTAATGCTCCCAATTCTTTAAAGCACGCACAATAGAATAAAATTATCTGTCATACGTGGTCTACTTGTGCCTCGCATTACTAAGCTTCTCATTGAAATAAACTACTGATTTCTTCTTTTGTGAAAGAACAACTCTTATCTTTACACCACTAGCATCACATTCAACTTCAAATAATGTATCAAAATCTAGTAATGCTAAAACAGGAGTGATACATAGCTTCTCCTTTAGCACAACAAAACTAGTTACAACTTTTTCACTCCACTAAAACTTTCCCTTCTTTAGGCACTTTATAATAGGTCCTGTAATACAACTAAAATTTTTGATAAAATGCCTATAGAATGTCACCAACTCATGAAAACTTCTTACTTTTGTTACTGTTTTTGGGTAGGCCATTCTCTAATAGCTCGAATCTTCTCTTCATCCACTTGAATTCCATCTGCACTAACTACATAGCCTAGTAATAATAGCTTATTTGTCATAAAGCTGCACCTTTTCAAGTTCACATACAACTTATTTTCTTGTAAGACCATTAACACCTCATGCAAATGTAAATGATCATTTAAAGCTCTTACTAACTTGAAATTTTTTATTTTTTTATGGTACGTATTAAACTTTCATTATATCAAAAGAATATAGTTATTGTCATAAGAAAAATATTTGTGACCAAAAAACCAAGAAGAATATGCATTGAAAGAACATATAAACCTAGAAAAATATTGGTTAGAGATCTTTTATTATTAATTGGGAGGCTGCAGCACATTCGGTTATTCCAGCCGTCACCTTCAAATCCCTCTGAGCATGTACAATTATAACTCTTTGAGAATTTATGACATTTCATATTGCAAGACTAAGTTTTTAAAGTTTTACACTCATCTATATCTGCAAACCACAAATATATTAATTGAAATGAAAACATAATACACGCACTTTATTCAACACAAAAAATTGAAGGTCCTAAATGCAACATCTACAATTTCAACTTTGGTTTACGGTTTTAGATTCAAATTTTATGATGGAGTAGATGAGATTTATGCGAAGAGAAAAATAGTATTTCTTTGCATTCATATGTATAAAAAATATGAAAGGTTTAATGATAGTCATTTATTTTTAATAGATTATTGTAAATAATATCTTGAGGAAATTGATGTCATTTTCTTGACATCCATTGGAGAGGTAAGGATTCCCATCAAAGCCTTCATAACACTTGCAAAAATATCTTGAACTTTTTTTTGAATCAATGCAGTGGCTATTCTCCTTTCATGCAAACTTCTTCATGTCATCTTTCGCTTCACTGCAACTTATATTCCGGATTGTCCAATCGAGAATAACTGGAAATTGCTTTTCTTGTAAATCGTAACCACCAAGATCTAAATTAGAGACGTTACAAATGGTATCCTCAGCAACAAATGCATAGTTGCAAGGATTATTAGCCAATACATGAGAATGGTTGGCACAGCTATCAATAATGATGTTATAACCCCTCACTTCTTTTGGGATAGTTGTCTGGCAACAGCCAATGCTAGAGCAAGACCCATTTATCACATTGCTAATGCCATTACATAGTGATAAATAGTCGATCACATATTCTTCGCTGTCTCCTTTAACAACAACATACATGTCGCACCCAATTACTATGAACTTGTTTCTAGCATTATCTACAGGGTATTTGAAAAGGGTGATCCAGTAATTGAAAAACGAATAGCTTCTTAATGAATTATAGTAATCATAGCTTGCTAAACTAAAGATGTGCAGTTGACCGTCGAGTGATATGTTGATGACTTCGATATTACTAGCAGTTAAGAAAACTTTGTTGGGAACAAAAGTGGTGTCACAATGTGATGAAAAATTCTTCATTGATGTTGCAATTTTTTCCTGTACCAAAGGGGTATGTGATGCTAAAATTACCGCATTGCCTTAAACATCCAAGTTTCGATTGAACTGCTGTTATCTTGTTGTAGCTTCCAACAGAGCTATAAGCAAGATAAGCTTCAGAAGATCCACTGCCAAACTAATGCCCATTTTTCTTCAACTATAAATTGTAATTGACTGTATTTTTGCATTTTGTTAAAAATTTTATAGGCAAGCTTGCTTGACGTGGTTCCCCCAAAAAAGGGTCGAAATATTTGACTAGGCAGTAAATACTAGTCCCTTTTCAATTTACTCTGTCGAGCAACATGTTGATTTAGCGTTACCTTAAACTTTCTCCCTAACATCCAAGAATCATCTTCCTCATTGACACATAAATGGTCTCGATTTCTTCTATCCCGTTATTAGGTAAAAATTTTTAAATTCAATCTCGATTTCTCTATCTCGCTACCCAACGCTCTAATGCCATCGAGGTATATATCGCCATCCAACTGCTTGCCACATCCTAAAGAGCAAAGATGACATCAAGGTATGTATTTTGGGTTCTCAAGTTTATTTGTTTATATTCATAGAATCCAAAAGTTGATGGGTAAATTATATAACTTTAGCAACATAGACTTGGCTGGGAGTAGTAAAATCAATTAGTTATTATGCAATTCATGAATAATTTTTAGACATTGCATTACTAGGTATTAGATAGTGTGTGACTAAATATTAGGTATTGCATAACTGGTTGTTATACGTTACGTGAATTAAGCATTGCATGACTGATTATTAGGAATTGTGTAACCTGTTTATTTGGCATTACGTGACTAAATATTAGAGAATGTGGGACTAGATATGAGGTATTGGGAGACTAGATTTTATGAAATGTGTGACTGTGTATCGCTTGATTAGGTTTTAGGAATTGCTTGACTAATTTGTAGGCATTGCATGATTGGTTTTTAGTCATTGCGTTCTTTATCTAACTACTGCTGAAGCTAAATATCTACTAATTTGGCCCCCTTAATAACTAATTCTGTAAAATTAAAAAAGAATTAGGAATGCACAATAACCAATTTAGCCTTCTTAATTTCAATTATGTAGATGCCGAAAGCCATCCAAATTCAACAAACAAAAAATTCTGAAATTCTCTTTAAAGCACTTATTGCATTGATTTAAGGACTAACCATATTCATCGAAAACAAGACTAAAACCATTGAACACCCTTCCAAGAGTTAGCATTTGCGCTTATATACAAAGGGAACTATTGCCCATTTCAATCAAAATCATCTAAGGGAAAGTCACAAAATCTCAAAATTCTTATGGCTTTTAAACATTCTAGAGGCAAAACTGAGATGAGAAGAAAGATATTCTTAAATATGTTACAATATATATGGAAAAATTGATTGATGTCATTGAGAACATGGAGAAAGACCTATGTGTTTTGATCGAGGAGGTGCTAGTTAGGACAAAAGTTTTGAAAATAGAAATTCTATACCATAACAAGATTCTGGCTAAAATTTATGAAATAGTAAATGAGATTAGGAAGAAATGAACCATGAAAGGCACATAATACTTGGTTGTTATGACGTATCATCTGTTAGTTTATGAATAAAAATCTTGATTTACTTTATATTTTCCATATATAATAACTGCCATTAGTTTCTATTATGCTAAATAACTTGTCTACTTACCTAAATTTCTTAATTTTCTATTTATAAAAAAAAAAAACAAAGGTATGATGAAAATAATTTGAATGTTATATTGTTGATAGGCATTACGTGAATATATATTAGGCATCATGTGAATGGATATTAGGCATTACGTGACTAGTTTTTATGTATTGCGTGACATTGGGCCGTTGCGTGACTGGTTTAAGGTAATGCATGACCATTAAGTTGGCATAATGCGAGTGGTTATTAGGCATTGTGTGAGTTACTATTAAGAATTACGAGACTGGCTTGTAGGCGTTGTATGACTTATGCAATGCATCTATTATTTTGAGACATTTATAGACTAGTTTTTAAGCATTGTGTGAATGTGTATTAGGCATTGCGAGACTGACTTTATGTTATTACGTGACTTAGGTATTGCGTGACTGATTTTTACGCATTAAGTGGTATTTGTTGATGAATTGATTGATTATGACACTTATTTTTTGTTAAATTTCAATGTCCAGCCAAATGTGAAGCTTATGATTACATACAGTGGTCATTGGATCGATGACACTCAAAAGGATGGTGAGACATGAATGAGGGTTTTTGGGAGTGATTTGTCATTTTTGGGTTTAATGAAGTTGGTTGAAGAGGTTGTTAGGGTTAACTCATAAAATCATGAAATCGAGCTACATGCATTGCTCAGTCATGCCGTAGGGGTTTTGCCCGTAATTATCAGGGATGATGAAGATATAACAAGTATTGTGTGAGATGAGATGACAGTTAAGGAATGAATGCAAATGTTATGCCATATAAACATGGTGTCCAACATAGTGATCACCTACAACAGAATTATAATGATTTAAAGCTACCACACCATGCATTTCATAACAAACAACAATGGCAATCACCATTAACATGTGCACATGAGTTTGAGCAGCTTGGTACACACATGAAGTGTCTGCAAATGATGTCTGTACAATGCCTATCAGAATGTGTATCGAACGAAATACTTTGTTGTTGGCAACAAATGTAACCATTACCCTCGAATGTAGTGGGTTCATTGCCATTTGCAAACGACACTATGATGGTCATGAGTGGTGATAATGCATCTGATCATATGAATGATGATGACGAAGAGGATGACATTACGAATTGGAATGATTGGGTGGATGATGAGTGTGAAGATGATTTTGTTGGCAAACATGCTAACTATTCAAAGGACGATAGGAGGGAGGACAATGACATTCTATATTGCAATAATGCATATTGTAGTATAGAACATGGCATAACTGTTGTGTTAGAAGAAGTTTAGTGAGATGACCATGCTACAATTTTTGTCATAAAAGATGTTGAGTGCCATGACCCTATTTACGATAACCCCATTGCTGGTGAGAACGATATTCGTTCGCCTAATAACAGTGATGATGAGAAAGTAAATGTAGGCATATCTCATCAATGGATTATTTTGGAAGTAGATATGATATCCTTCCAAGTAGTTGTGACAGAGGAATCTAGATAAATTAATGACCACTTATATCACAAAAAAATGTTTCCATTAAAGATTACATTAAAATGAGATTTGAGCATGTTGGCATTAAAAGAGCATTTCGAGATTACAGTTAAAAAGTCATGTCACGCTGGTTTAGAGGTTGCTTGTAAAAAGAAGGCATGTAAGTTTGCTATGCGTGCAAAAAAGTTGCCTGAGGGAGATTATTGGCAAGTTCGAACGTTCCACAAGGAACACATGTGTACTATTGATGGTTTGCAAGGTGGGTACCGAATTATGAGCGCGAGGTTAATTGGTGAGCTTATCTCCCCCAGGTTGCAAGAAAATAATGTAACACCATTGAAACTTAAGGAAATAATGGAAAAAATGAATCACAAGTAGGGATTGCAATGCCTATATGGTAAGGCCTGGTAAGCAAAGAAGTATGCAGAGAATCTTGTTTTTGGTCCCTCGGAGGAGTCATTCCAACTCTTCCCTTCGTATTTCCATATGTTGAAGTGTGAAAATCTCGATATTGTCACAATTATTGCTACAGATAGGGAACAACGATTCAAATATTATTTTTGGGTGTTCGAGGCATGTCTTTGGGGGTTCAAGGTTATAATGCAACCTGTAGTTGTTATCGATGCCACACATCTAAAAGGCAGATTCAAGGGTATTCTGTTTGTTGTTGTATGCAATGACGCGAATGAACAGATATATCTAGTTGTATTTAACATTGGCCATATGGAGGACGAAGAGTCGTGGTCAAGATTTTTTCTCCAATTGCATTATACGATTAGTTATCCTAAAAATGTAATGTTTATTTCTGATCAGCATCTTGGAATTAAGAATGCAATCAAGAAAGTGTATCATGACGAGCACTATGGTCTATGCAATTACCACTTGGGGAAAAATGTTAAAAATAGGTTCAAATGTGAAGATGTTGTTGCAATTTTCACCTTTATTGCCAACTGCTACAAGCTCGTCGATTTCAACATACATATAAATAAACTGAAACAGCTTTGTAAACCTGTTTACCAACTTATGACATTAGGCCTTGAGAGATGGGCACGTGCACTATCACTAGTAAGGTGTTACAAGCTCATGACATTCAATATTGCGAAGTGCATTAACTTGTTTGAGGCAAGTAAGAAAAATGACAATAACTATCTTGATTGAGTTCATCAAAGGCATGTTCTAGCGTTGGTTCCATGACTGACATAAAGAGGCCTTGAATTTGATCACACCCCTTAGCCCTTAAGCTACCAATCTGTTGAACACATAGTTCAATGAAGCATGTCACCTTTTTGCATAAGTAATCAATCGAGTAGAGTTTCAAGTTGTAGGTGAGACTAAGGATAAAGTTGTCAACTTGTCCACCAAGATGTATTCATGCGGTTAGTTCCAAACCGATCTATTCCTCTACACGTATGCCATGGCTGCAATAAGGTATGAATAAACGTGTTCATGTGGTCGAGTTGGGACACGAGCAAGATGTGGGGAAGTTGTGGTTAGATTATTCATAGGATGTAGGCCCTCGATTGCGTTTACTATTCAAGATGATCTTTGAATGTGACAGTGGGATGTTAGCTTTGAGTTTATACAATTGCCTGATTTATGCTAGTTGCCTCATTAAAATCAACCGCACTACCGATGCCCTTTTCATTGCTCTCACCATCCTATTTACCCATTGACTAACTCTACATAGTGACAAAAATCAAACACATTAAAACATCAAATACACCGTAAATGTTAAAACACACACGATAAAAAGGATAAAAGCTCATACCTTATAACAATCGATCAGCTGACGAATAATCTGATCTTTTAGCCCTTGAAATGACTGCTGGATATCCAATTGCATTGATCGCATCTGTAGCTGCATCTACCGCTGGTTCTCCAACTACATTGATTGCATATGCATCTGATGTGTTGTTGAACCTCCATTCGTAAAGACTGAATTTGCATCTCTATCTACATTGACTATAGGTTCTTCTTCCATTGCGTCCTTATCCGTTTCATCTCGCACTTGAAGCTTGTAGTCATTTAAGGACGCAACGACGAGTTGCACACATGAACAAGAGGAACAATAAAAAGCGTAGCAAAAAGAGATTCAGGAGCAATAGGAGGCACAACAAGAAGAGAATCAACAGCACCAGGAGCTTCTACAACAGCAAAATAGGCATGGACCAACTTGTCCATGGTGCGACTCCACTTAACACCTTATCTTAACCCACTTTTCTTTTTACAGTCCATTATTTTCTTCCTTTGTTAGGGATCAAATTCTACCTGACCCTCCAACTTCTAGAATGGAATGTATTATTGTCCCTCGAAGATATTGACATTAATGTCGGCCCAATATGTGGTCAACATTTCTTTCGTAATTGGCTCCAAGGTCCTAATTGTGGGTAATTGTACTAAAACATACATTGCCACTAGGTTGAAAAGTAGTTAACATATGACAAAAAAAAGATTTAATTAAAATAGAAACCATATGGTTTCATTCTTCATCTTACCTTTTCTCTCCGAACTTGCACTATCGATGTGGAAGCTTACGGGCCTCTCGTCACAATACCATTTCAGCATTTTTGGACAAACCTATCCAGACTGGCACTACTTTCCAAACCAGCTTTAGATATAAGGGGTTGCTTCCAATGCCCAAAATTGCATGTCAATTATAAAACATTTTATTCGTCTTATAAAATCTTATGTGAAAAGAAAAATGAAAAACCTTAGGGTAGGGCGCACTATCTAAAACGCCCATACAAATTCGTATAGGTGGTAACACTTCTTTTCTTCCACTCCCACTGCTAGAGGTTCGAAACGCCTTGACAAGTAATCCATAGTTAGACTTCATAAGTAGGTGTCTCATGAGAACGCATTCCACTAGTCAATGTTCTTGACCAGCCACAATAACCACGGGATCACTGCTCGTTTGTAATCTCAACTGAATAAAACATTGTTTACAATCAAGAAGAAGATAATCTTTGTCGTATCTCTATCCTATTGAAACTACCCTCTCTTGAACATCTTTAATGTTTGTTGTATTTTCACCTTGTTCCTCATTTCCCAATATCGCTCGTGAATTCCTCTAAGGATAGCCTCGTAGGGATTGACAATAATGGCCAGTAGGCTACCAAACTTCAGTCTTGTCATTAGGCAGAACTCACGCTTCGAGAACCAAGCCTTCGTATTGCTTATTGCAAACCATAACTCACCTTTGTTGGCATTGAGTTGATTGATTCTACACAGTATTAGTTTATGCATGAGACTGGTGCTAAATAATTGCTTGTCTGATTCGACGTCTATTAGATGCTTGAAGCATGTTCTCTTTATTACTTCCAACTCATTTACTTTCCATAGTATCTCATGTATCACATGCTGCTGCATCAACTTATAGTGTATGTTAATGCCAACGTTGAAGCCCCACTAGTCCCTCGGAACACAAAGCAAAACTTCCACATTCTCTTATTCTAGCCATCTGCAACATAAAACATATAATCATTTTAGTAACTATGATCAATGAAGATTAGAAAAAACAATAACTAGTTGTTACTATCTTTGCATACATAAAACAAAATAATTAATGCACGTGTAAAGCATGTATTATTAAGTAAATCAACATATACATATTAAAGCATTAAACTTGAGCCAAGATAATACAGAATGAATGCAATGACAGTCATGCAATGCCATACATATAAAATTCATGCAATGCCATACTTATAACACCATAACATTCATGCACTTCCATATAGAACACAATCAAGCAATGCCCTATCAAACAATCACACAATAACTTACATTCAATCACGCATTGATCTATCAACAAGTCATACAATGCTAAACACTTTACGTAATGCAAATCCTAAAACTAGTCATGCATAAGGTGTCAACTACCACATAAACTTTTAGTTAGCTAAACCCTAAACCTTTAAACCCAATTCCTATCAACTAGTTATGCATGCTCATCAACCAGTCATGCATGTCTTGTGACAGATATGACATGTTTTCTGTTTTTTATTCATTTAGCTTCTAACATGAGTCCTGTTAATAGATTTTTTATAGAAATATTCCTTAAAAGATCTTTTTTGTTAGATTTCACCATATTCCCAAAGATTTTGTGATCATTCATAAGGGTTAGGGATACATCATTTGTATTCTTTCAAGGCTTGCATGATTTTCTCATGGTAAGATTAAGGTGTTTTAGGAATATAATCCAAACACATTTCAATATCTGGTGATGGCCAAATATGAATTGCTTCTTGTGATGATGAGTTCTTCCTAAGGTGTTAAGAGGAAAAATCATTGTAGAACTTCAACAAAATTGACTATCCAATATTCTATTGACATTATAAATCAGTTATGCAATGACCTATCAACCAATCACGCAATGGCCTATCAACCACTCATGCAATGACCTATCAACCAGTCACACAATGTCAAACCCCTAAACGTAATATCTAACCTAATCACGCACACCTTAAATGATGCCATGCCTAAACCAGTCATGCATAAGGTGTCAACCACTCATGTAAGCCCTTAGTCACGTAATACCTAAACCCTAAACCCAATTCCTATCAACCACTCACGCATGCCTATCAACCAATCATGCATGCCCTGTCACCGTTCGAGCCAAAAAAAACTAACAATACCAAATTTAAATTTATATTCAGCAATTTTAAGCAACAAGAATATCAATATGAACAAGCAACATGCCTACATGTACACTCAAAAACTATAAATGAATAACATGAAGAATAAGAATAGCCCCAAACCTTTCTCTGCATGGTTAAAAATAAAAATAAAAATATATGCCTATCTTTCTTCACGGAATGTGAACTTCTTTTCACTACTTAATAAGTAAAACTACCTTTATGCAGAAAACCACTCCAAATGCTTCTATCATTGCTCAAAATGCTTGACAATTAAACCAGCATGGAATGCTTTGAAAAGAATGCTTTGTAGGGAGATGTATGGTCTGTTGATGAGAACTAAGGACTTACGAATATTGTTCCCTTTAATATAGGTCGGGTTGATGTGCGAAGCCAAGCATATGAGTTGGTTTCATTAAAGGTAATTTTGTTTTAATTTTATTTCTCTTGGCTAAAAACAGTTAAAATTATAGAAAGACTTCTTTTCAAAAATACTTTTTGCATGAGGCCTATTTTTGAAAAGAACCCTATAAACAAGTCCCCCCCTCGTACACTTAATTTATAACAAAAACTTTTAATTTATCGATTTGAATTTTCAGTTTTTAATTTTTTTATGGCAGTTATTAATTTGTACGTATCTATTGTTAACAAAAGACTTTCTAAACTTGACTTATAACTTTTTTAAAAAAAAAATTTTGTAATTCTAATTGTGTTTGTCATAATTCCATTGGTTTTTTTAACATAAATATTTTAAAAAACTCTAAACTATTTCAAAATTTTAAATAATCTTTTATACTTTTATTGTATTTAGTCAAACTCTTATACTTTTATTTTGAATAAAGTAAGTTTTTATATTTTTATTTTGAATCAAATAAGTTTTTATAATTAATGACTGACTTCATCAAAATGTCACTGTTTTATTCCACGTGACACTGATGTGACATGCTAATATGTCATAATTGGTGATAATGTAATATGCTGATGTATCGTAACTTATGCTAATGTGATATGATAACATGAGCATGTAGCATTTTCACCCTCAACATCAACTCCATGTTAAAATCACAAGTAGGTAACAATTAATCAATAATTTTTATAGAGACTTGATTGAATATAATAAAAAAATTTTATTTAAATATTTTTAAATAATTTAATTTTTTTTAATATTAAATCTTTTTCCCTTCATATCTACCGCTGATTGCTTCCTGTTAATATCGTTAATTCATTATAAATCTATTCTCACATTTTGGCTGATATTAATATTACATATGATATTTAATTTGGATAAATTCCAAATATTCTGCTACTTTTTTTTATAGGGAAGCTCAACGTTTGTTCTACGACGAGGTAACCAAAAGACGGGGCGAAACAATGAATCAATTCTGGGTCAACGAGCACTGACCCTACGGAGAATGCAAGAAATTGAAAATTGGCTTAACAATTATTGGCCACATTTCTTACGTGAAACAACATTTTCTAGGATATCTGCCTGCAAAAGAATCCCATGTTCGTATGTCACACCAACTGGATTATGACTTCATTGTTTTCTCTTTTGGTCTAAATTATGACTTTGTTTAGTCTGAGATAAAGTGATGGAAATGGTTGTAGGAAAAAGAAGATAGATAATATATTTTTCTATTAGAATTTCTTTTCCCTCTTAAATTTTTGAGCATATGGTTTTTTTCCTTGTTAATCATACTACTCTTTCCATCCAAAGCTAGCTATCTCAGTTTTTATATTTGGGACAAAAGTTTGGTAAACAAAAATATTTTGCAATAACTATGATATTCCATGGCCATAATTTTTTGGGTGCTTAATACTAATAAAAGATTATAAAGTTCTGATTTCCAACAAATTAATGTGTAATTTGAAATTTTAAAAAAAAAGTTAATTATAGTGTAGATGCACTAGAAAAGTTAGGTGTGAAAAAAAAAATTATGACTTGGTGTTAATATTTCTTTATTTGTTGAGTATTACGAGATGTATTTTTCTATATGTTTTCTGATGTAGAATTTTTATAGAAGCAGCAGTATCAGCAGCATCAGCATCTTCATCAAACAATAGCAATAGAAGCACCAGCAACAGCAGAAAGCCAGCCGAAGAACTATAAGGATCAATGCCCAAGGATAAGAGATCAATCCATATTGGACAAACACCAAAAGATCACTCACTACCCGTTAGAGATTGATTGCAAAGGATAAAGGATTGTATAGAAACTAAGAAATCACTCACTGCTTGTTAGGGATCAATCCCATCATTTGAGAGATTGACCCCCAAGGTACAGCAACAACCAACAGCATCGATTGAAGTTTAAAACAGTAGCAACAAATATTTGAATATAAGCAGTGGCACCACTAAGGTGAGTTATAGTTGTAATAGATTTAATGGGAAGTTAATCCAGCTATACAGATTGCACGCATGTGAAATACTTTAGCATTCACCGGAAAAATATCAAAGCTAAACTTAAGGGATTCTGAAACTATGATTAGGGGATTATATTACATTTTGTAACGTTATTGTACCGTTGGTAAGTTTCCTTAACTGAAACTTACAATAAGTGTATAATTTATAGGTTGAATATTCATATCCATTAATTAGGAAGCAGTGCACCCAAGCGAGGGTGCACAATAATGAAGTCATGGTCAACTATACTGTGCAGACCTTTTTTCTTGCTCTTTTAAAACTTTAATTGTCTCTTATTGATGAAAGAAAAAAAAATTAATTGGTCATTGACTTGAAAATTGGCTTGCATGTCCTTTTAATCATTCATAATTTTTCTACCTTGGAAGATGTTCTTCCCCAAAAAGTTTTATCCTCCATGGGTGAACACTGGAGCAGGTGCATGTCCGCGTCTAGAATTATTGCAAATGGAAGATATTCTTCCCCAAAAAGTTATATCCTCCATGGGTGAACACCGGAGCAGGTGCATGTCCGCGTCTAGAATTATTGCAAATGGAAGATATTCTTCCCCAAAAAGTTATATCCTCCATGGGTGAACACTGGAGCAAGTGCATGTCCGCGTCTAGAATTATTGCAAATGGAAGATATTCTTCCCCAAAAAGTTATATCCCCAAAAAATTATTGCAAATGTGACTATCAGTCACATCTTGATGGGTCTTTCATTATCATTTTAATTTAATGTCAATATATGTTATGTGATGAACTTAATGCTTTCGCAACAACCTATGCTTTGCCCGGTAGTTTTACCTCTATTTTTAAAAAAAGGTTAAGACTTGTTCCCTTAGTTTAGTAGTTTCATCTGTGTTCTCAAACGAATTCCTCATGTATAAAAAAAATTACATATCACTATAGATGTACCAATTGATCCTTTTACCTTCTCCATAATGATGGCATCGATATTCATATTAAGTTAAATAATATCCGAAGCCAGATGTATTTACTTGCAGTGAAACATGGTTGGCATCAATAGTAGCTTTCCTAACGTTCGCATTTTCTTCGTTGACAGCATCATCAATTGGTGTTTCCATCCATGTAATGATCGATTGACTTAGTTTTAGGCATGCACCATGACGCACGGCTGAATATGGGATGGGGTCCATGCAGGGGCGGAGCGTCCCTTTGTCATGGGGGGGCCACGGCCCCCCAAAGATTTTGAAAATTTTTATATATTATATATTTTTTAATAATTTTTTAAAAAATAATTAATATAATTAAAAATAATAAAATAATTTTACAAGTTTTATTTAATTTACTCAAATTCTAAATTTTTTTTAATTTTTTAAGTTTTTTAACCCATCTTTTCCTCTTTTCTTTTTTATCCTTGTATTATGAAATTATAAAAAAGGTAAAGTTTTTTATTTAATTTTTTTATTATATTTATTTATTTTTTTTCAATTATATGCTATTTGCTCATATATTTTAAGTTTCTATAATTTTTTTTTAAAATTTCTACGAATCATCAACCATATTTTTTTTATATAGGTTATATCTTCTACTTGTCATTTTTTTCTATTATGTGGATTTTATTTTTAATGATTTTAATTTTTAAAAATTAAAAAATTATTATATATGTAATTCTCAAATATAAATTCTAATGTTGCATTATTGGTTGTTTAAAATTTTACTAATATATTATTTTTTATTAATCTAATTATATAAGAAAAAATTATCTTGAGTATATGTTTTATATTTAGTTGAAAGGAAATTATCTTTAAGTATAAGAAGAAATTATTAATTCTGTATATCGTATTTAACTATTTATATTTTATGCATTATAGTTTAATATTTAGTATTATAAACTTAAATATAATAAAATAAAAATATTGGATGTTGACTATATTAATTTTTTAATCATTTATATTGAGAAAGACAAGACTTCGAAACAAAATGAATAATACATTTCTTACAAATAATTTAGTTGTTTATATTAAAAAAGATATTGTTATTATCGAATAAAATTTTCTTAGAGCACTATTATAAGTTGTTTTCTTTTTATTTATTTTAATTTACATGCTATATAAAATTATTATTTATTATAATTTTTTTAATTATTAATGGTTAAATACAATATATTAGTTTTAAAAATTCTTAATTTTTATTCTTCTTAACCCTTGACCCCCCCAATAAAAATTAACTAGCTCCGCCCCTGGGTCCATGGGGACCATAACTAGTGGCCATTGTCTTCCGAGCTTCCACAATATTAAGTTGATTAATAAATTTTCAGGAATTAACTTTCATAAATCATACTTCATATGAAAATAGATAGTAATAATTTCTCATTTTCAATGTTAAACTATCATTTTAGCATACAATACATTTAAAATCATTATATATTTTAATTGTGAAAAACAAAGATCATTATTTTATTCATTTTTACAAAAAAAAATTAAAGAAATCAAGTAAAAAATATTATGTTTGTAAATATACAATTCTTTTAAACAGTTATACTTTGATTGATTTTATGCATAAAACTAAATTATACAGAAATTTTTTATATATACTAAATGATAATTATATCATTTACATTACAAAATTATTTGACTATAGTTAAAATACTTGTATTTATATATATATATATATATATATAAACTTGATAAAAAAAAAGAAAGGAACTTTCTTTTCAATTCCACCGACAACAGCTTTAATTGGGATGCCTTGTTTTACACAGCAAACCAATTGAAGTGCTGTTGAAAGAACTGCCGACCAACCCGTAGTTGGAGATGAGTAATCAACGACTCCAAGTCTTCGTCCTTCCTGTTTTTTATTTATTTACCTAGATATAATTGGTTAGAAAATTTTGAATTATTGGTATAATTTTTATGAAATTAACATATTGTACAACACTTGAGTATTTAATTTATTAATTAAAATATATTTTTTTATTAAAAAAATAAAATTTAAATTTCACTTCTCTAATTAAAAAAAAGAAAAAAAATTAACACATCATGAGCCATGACAAGAACTACTCGTGACGTAAGATATGTACGTCTTGCCTTCATCAAGTCAAGGAACTAGTAATTATTTTTTTTTCTTTTACCTAAGAAAAATCATATGTGTGAACTGCTACCAGATGTATTTACTTGCAGTCAAACATGGTTGGCATCCATAATAGCTTTCCTAACTTTCACATTTACTTCGTTGACAGCAGCAGCGATTGGTCTTTCCATCCATGTAATGATCGATTGACTTTGTTTTTGGTATTCACCAAGACCCACGGCTGAATATGGGATGGGTTCCATGGGGATCATTACTTATTGGCCAATGTTTTCCGAGATTCCACAACATTAATTAAGTTGATTAATAACTTTTCAGGAATTAACTTTCATAAATCATACTTCATATGAAAATAGATGGTAATAATTTTCATTTTCAATATTAAACTATCATTTTACCATGCAATACATTTAAATCCATTATATATTTTAATTTTGAAAAACAAAGATCATTTTACATTTTATACATTTTTACAAGAAAAATTAAAGAAATCAAGTAAAGTGAAAAATTATTATTTCTGTAAATATACAATTCTTTTAAACAGTTATACTTTGATTGGTTTGATGTATGAAGCTAAATTTTTCTGGATTGATATATTTGGTATCCATCAATTTTTTATCCATATATATGACAAGATATCTATGGATATACATATTCATGGATAACTATGGATATTTCAAGTATCCATAAATATTTGTAAAAAAATTATGGATTTTGTTGAATATCACGAATATATACCTATGAGGATATTTTGGAAAATATTCATGAAAGATTCAAATAATGAGTAATCTTACTAATTTTGATTATGAAAGGAGAATGGGATAAACTATTGGTACAATAAAATCTCTATAAATTAATATTTTTGGAACCATGAAAATTTATTAATTAATTAAGATATTATTTAATCAATAAATTAATAATTTATTAATTTATATATTAATTAATAAAAAATAAATTTATCAAGGAATTTTTTTTTTCAAAACATTAAACTTATTATATGTATTACATATTGTGATTATACAAATATTACTTAATTACAAAATTATGAATAATTATTATTTGTGATGCAAATTATTGAGAATGTCATGGAAAATGATAAAGAAGATGAAGTTTTTGTTTTTAAA
This sequence comes from Theobroma grandiflorum, assembly GCA_036013995.1. Lineage (NCBI taxonomy): Eukaryota > Viridiplantae > Streptophyta > Magnoliopsida > Malvales > Malvaceae > Theobroma > Theobroma grandiflorum. The sequence continues at coordinate 18,551,393 of CP142126.1, forward strand.
GGTAAATTTGTATTGAAGAAGACAAATATGTACAGTGGCTTGAAGCCAAACAAAAAGGACTTTAAACCCTTACTCGAAACAAGAGGAAGCCATTTGCTTCCTGAAGCAACGAGATTCACAAATTGAGTCCCTTATAAGCACAAAACTCTTATACCAAATGAGAATGAAAGACCCTTCTATACATAGGGTAAAGGTAATCAAGTTCACGTGAAAATATAAATCTTGTAACTTAAAACCTGTAGCAAATTCTCAAAGAAATCAGCCCATATGAATGCTAATCAAAGGATAAAGGGAAATGCCAAAACATAATCAGCACAATGGAAAAAGGGCCTTCGCTAGTGGTCATTAATCCTAGTGGTCTCACCACGGTCAGCATCTGTAAGAGCCTCGTTACTAATCCAGAGGAGGTTAATAGGGCATTGTACACTTTCCCTTGCAAGTTTGTCAACGGCTTCATTAGCTAACTGTAAGATATGCTTAATTTGCCATTCCTTGACCTTTTCCAGGATTTTGCAAGTTTGGATAACCAGCTGTCTTAGTCTCCAAGGAGTCTTATTGGGGTTTGTTATCCAGTGAACAACATTGCTACTGTCACATTCCAAGGTAAAGGGGAACGTTTCATCCCACTTAGAGGCAGCATAGATGAGCCCGACTTCTCTTACCACCATTAGCTCAGCTTTGTTGGAATCATAGACGCCAATGGCTTTAAAGAAGTAAACGAAAGCATGTCCTAACTCATTTCTTAGAATACCTCTTATACTTGATTCACCGAGGCAGCCTCTAGATGATCCATCCGTATTAAACTTTAGAGTTCCATTTTATAGTCTATTCCAAACCTCCACACTCTTGGCCTTTTTATGTTCCTTGGGGATCAAACCCTCATTAGGCAATCTAGACATATCACCGATAAAAATATTAAGGTTAGGCCATTTGACGTTCATCCACCGAGCAACCCGTACCTTAATAAGTTCAAAAATTTATTCATCATCCCATTCTCTACCCTTGAAGACAACCTCATTTCGAGTTGTCCAAATTGCCTAATTGATGGCATACCATGCTATTTTCTAAATCAAGCTATTATGAAAGAAAACAACAAATTCAAACCAAGCAAGGAAACATACCACAGGGTTAGGGTGCGTCACCCATTGCACATTCCATAGTGCTCGCCACTGCCGTTAGAGCATCCGTGACTTTCAAAAGTGAAAAAAGATGATTTATAGTCTTAGGTTCATGCCTACAAAGGAGGCATGAGATAGCGTCAGCACTGAAGATATCTCTCTTCGCCAAGACAACTTTTACCGCCACAGGCCCTCTCAGCGACTGCCAGCAGAAGATATCTATTTTGAATGGAGCAAGCCCCGCCCAAATTAACTTCTAGTGCATCTCAATGCTAGTATTGGAGAGCTTAGCATGTCGATAGAAAGATTAAGCGAAATAATTATCGCTAAAGCTCTCCCGCCAAATTAATTTATCATGACAATCCCTACCGAGAGATGGGGCTTCAATGACATTTTTAAAGCTTTCCCATCCGAAAACATTTCGTCTTAAATCTACTCTCCAAACCCAATCGTTGTTGATCCATTCCCTGAAGTTAGTAATTTTGCCCTCTTTTTCACTGCGAGAGTGAATTCTTGGGGAGGAATTCTTGAGGATGCAACCATTTGCTCATACTTCATCCCAAAAACTGATTTTGCATCCATTTCCGAGAGACAGTCCTATGCCACTAACAACAAGGTTGCTGAAATCTCCAACTCCTAACAATGCTTCTGTAATGTTTTTCCATAGATTTGACGCTTTACTAGGATTACTGACACTTGGAGTAATACTGTTATTCTTAAGATCGGATTTTCCACAACTATACGTCTCTAGAAGCTTTTCAGTTCATTGCCAAAATGCCACAACCATTTGCTCAAAAGTGCCTTATTTTTATGCCCTAAATCAACCAAACCAAGCCCACCAGTATCTTGATAATTACAAACATTCCTCCAAGCAACATGGTGCAATTTTCGAACGAGGCTTGGGCCTCTCCACAAAAATCTGTTTTGAATATTTTCAATGGTGTTTCTTACTTGGACCAACATTTGAAATAAAGACATGTAAAATAAAGGCATGCTACGCAAAACCGATTTAAGTAAAGTAACTCGTCCTCCCTTAGATAAAGTTTTTGCTTTTCACATAAAGGATAGTTTTATACTAGAGTCTGTCTTGTGCCAGTGCCGGCCCTTGGGTGAAGCCACCCAAGCAATGGCTTTAGGCCTCCAATTTGGAGAGGCCCCCACTTTAGAAAAAATTTATAATTTTACAATAATTATAATATATTTAATTATATTAAAATATATAAAAATTAAAAAATATATAAAAATAAAAAATAATTATTAAAATTATTTTTTCACTTTTTTAATTATGTGACAAATAATTTTAATTTTCTATTACTTTCTTCTTTATAGAATGCTATTAATTCTCAACTATATTCTCTTATTTTCAATAAACCAACAGTTATATATATTTACTCATCTCCAACAGTTATTTTTTTCTCACTTGTTTTTCTTATTTCCAATCAATGCATTTAATGACTTTCAACAGTTATTTTTTTTATATATAAAATTAATTTTTTTCAATGTATAATATCTACTTTTAAATTCTTCCTTTCTTATTTGCCATTTCTTCCTTAACTTCAATTTTTCTTCAAAAAATACACAAAAAGTCTATTCTTTTATTATCTTTATAAAATTGTGAGCCTCATTTGCGGTTTGTAATAAGCATTCAACAATTAGGTACTATTATTTTAATCTTTACAGATTTTTTTACTTTAATTTAGAGTTTATATTATATTGTTATATTATTTTTATTTCATATAATAGTTGATTTGTTTGAATTAGAAATTTTGATTGTTAATTTTATATTAGCCATTTAGAAAATAGAAGATAATTATAATAGTTTAAAATATAAAATAAAAGTTTAATTAAAAATTTTAAATCTCAAAAAGTTAGAAGAATAAAATTTTAATAAATTTTTTTTAATTTTAATAAAAAAAAAAACCTCATTTGAATATTTTGCTTTAGACCTTTGAATTTGTTGGGCCGCCCCTGTCTTGTGCAAAGATGCATTCAAAACAATAATCACATTGCATAAACTTTCTCTTGCAATACAAAAACACTACATTAGAGCTTCTTAATGCATTAAAAAAAGTTAGAGATATAAGGTTCAAGAAGACATCAATTTTAAAAAGAAACAAGTAACATTGGAGTCATATTTTACAAAGGCCTCCTAATTGAGTCATGTATATATATATATATATATATATATATATATATAATTTTGATGTATAAGAAGATTATTAATTTATATATCAAGTAGAACCTATTTGTGTTTTTTTCAAATGTATTATTTTATAAATTTAGTAAATTATTAATTTACCATGTTAGTCTTAAGTTGGGATTGATCAAAAATATTATTTAATTAAAATTATTAATTTATCGAGTATTAATATATAAAGGTTTTACTATAGTTGGTATGACGATCTTTATGGTGTACATGACTATAGACAATCATATGCATATCATCAGTTTTCATTATGTTATCAGCTTGGAAATCTAACTTGTGAATATGATCAACAAACTAAATCAAAGGTGAAGATTATAGTCATTTACATCTATTAAGCATCCCACCAATTTTTTTTTCAAGCTTGCCATGTCATTGTTGCCATATTAGCATGTTAGTGTCACGTCATTATCATGTTAGTAAAGTTTGACATGTCAAAGCTACGTCAACACCATTAACAATAAATTTGGATTGCATTAAAAGGAAGGACTAGATTGAACAAAACCTCAAAGTACAAAGACTTAATTAACCAATTTTGGGATAAAATGACTAAATTAACTAAAAACCCATAGCACAAGGACCTATGGGGTACTTTGAGCAAAAGTAATTGGCAATAAGTTACATTTATTAAGCATGCCACCAAAAAGTAATTGGCAGTAAGTGGTTTAGATACTTCATTTTGTCTATGTGTAATTAGCATAACATCAATCCTAGAAGTTAAACATTTGAGCAATTTGCATAATGTTATTTGCTAAGAAATGTTTATTATTATTGTTGTTATTATTATTATTTCTTTTTAAAGTTGTGAACCTTGATGTAGAAGTTCTTTATTTCCTTTTAAAGTTGTTTAACCTCAGTGGAGTTTTTCTATTTCCTTTTAAAGTTGTAAAGCCTTGGTAGAAGAGTTTTTTTATTTCTTTCTAAAGTTGTGAAGCTTCGGTAGAAGAGTTTTTTTATTTCCTTTTAAAGTTGTGAACCCTCAGTGGAGTAAATTTCTAAAGTTGTCTTGTCTTAGTTGAGGAGTTTTTATTTCCTTTGAAAATTGTGAAGCCTTGGTGGAGGAGCTTTTTATTTCTTTTAAAATTTTGGTCTTAAAGTTGTAAAGCCTTCGTGGATGAGTTTTTCTTTCCTTTTAAAGTTGTGAAGCCTCGATGGATGAGTTTTTATTTCTTTTTACAATTGTGGAGTCTCAATGGAAGAAGTTTTTTTTTTCTCTTAAATTTGTGAAACCTCGATGAAAGGGTTTTTATTTTTATTTTTTAAAGTTGTAGAACCTCGATGGATGAGTTTTCTATTTTCTTTTAAAGTTATGAAGCCTTGGTGGAGGAGTTTTTTTAAGTCCTTTTGAGCCTCAATTTGAAAGGACTTTTTTGGACAAAAATTATTGTCTATACATTTTTATAAAATTCCTGATTCCTAGAGAGTACGTAAAGAAGGCAGCTATGGATATCAAATTTGTTCGGGCTTGGTCCCATTTTATTACAATTTTTTATTTTATTTTAATTTATTTTTATGTGTATCTTTATTGTTTTTAGGCCTTAAATGTTAGTGGGCCTATGACTAATGTACCAATTGGATCAAAAGCCCAATCCAGAATAAATGGACTTGAACTTTAGGCTAACAAGCCCACCAATAACAGAAAAACATAAAAAGCAATGCCAAAATGGATCATTCAAGACCAAAAATAAAAATTAAAAACAAATAAAAAATAAAAAATAAATCAAATAGGAAAATAGGTTTTTCCAAATCCATAAAATCCAAAAATATGAATATTTTATTTTACTTCCTAATAAAAAAAATCTCACAAAATCAAATCAAATCAAGAAAAATGATAAAACTTCACAGGGATCTCTTGTGCTATGACATTTTCTTACAAGTTCTTTTTTTCCAAATAAAACCTTATGCTTTATTACCACTGTTTCCAGGGGGTAACGTTGTTAAAATTTTCCCAATAAAAAAAATACCCTTATAAGTTTCTCTAATGTAACACCTATACCCTAGTATAGAAACCAATATGACCTTATCGATAAGACGAAGGGTCAATTGACGTAAATTTAAGTGTCAAAGAATGGTGACAGGTGAAAGGAATATTTTGAAATAAAATATTTTACGCGCAAGAAAATAGTAATTAAATAATAATATTTCTATCGAGAATGAATTAGTGAGTTAAAAAAGTGATTTAGAAGTGAACCGGAACAAAATAAGACATTTTGGGTCTTGAGGAGATAAGTGAAAAATTTTAAAATAAAATAATAATTTTTGAATAAAATAATATTAAAATAATACCGATGTCAAATTGATCATATTGCATGAAGAATTTGTGATTTGTATAACTTGTCTAAGTGGGGTAGTGGAAGTAGGGAAGAATTTTGAAGAAAAACAACATTAGTGAGGCCTCCGTGTCTGTATTAAATAAAGTTAGAACGGGTAAGTATATATTTAAATATTATGGTGACACTTTGATAGAATATGGAATTGATATTTTATTTGTACAAATATAAAGGAAGGAAAATAGAAGGAAATTGGAATTAAAGAAATGTTAAAAGGACCAAATTGTAAAGGATGAAAAGTTTGAAAGGTTAAATGGTAAATAAGGAAAAGTTTGAAGACTTATGTGCAATTACAATATTTGGAGTTAAAAGGAAATTAACTAACCAAGGAAAGTGAGATAATGTGAGATATGAGATGTACATGTGAATTCACTATTACATGCTAATTATAGCATGCAAAAAAAAGAAGTTAGTGGAAAACATGTGGGACCCTCACCATGTGAAGAAATAAGAATGACATTGGTGCATTAGGTGGCCAAATGAGGAAAGTAAAATGTGGGATGCATGTGACTTGAATGGTCTAATAAATGACCAATTAAAATACAAAGTGAAGCTTGTGCATGAAATGTGATTGGAGAAATAAGGTGGCAAATGAAATAAACCAAAAAGAATACCATGTGAATCAATATATGTGCAAAGTAATTTAGCCAAAGAATAAAGGAATGCACAAGGAAAACCTTGCATGCACAAGCCACCAATGAAAAGTGCTGTTAATAACAAAGAGAGGATTTGAATGGCATGAAATGAAAAGAGAAAAGAAAAGAAAATAATAGAAAAAGGAAGTGACTTTGGGCAATCCGCCCATGTATGAGCAAAATGAGAAAGTGAAAGCCATTTTTAAGGCTTTTGCCTTGAGAGGTCTGCCCATAACAAAGTAAGAATAGAAAGAAAGAAAGGAGAAAGAAGAAAAAGAGAAAGAAAGGTTCGGCTTAGAGGAGCTAAAGAAAACCGAGAGGTTTTCCTCCCACCCACATGCCATTGTTGGAAGTTTAAAGAGAGCTTGGTGGCTTGGCTTAGAGATTCCAAGGTAAGGAAGGTAAAAATTATCCTTTTGTTTGAATGCATGCTCTTTGAACCGATTATAATATGAGACTTTGCTTGTGGTAGCAAGAATCTTCAAGGATTCAAGAACCCGATGTATGCATGTAGGCAAATCTTGGAATGCATGGTGATTTTGAGCTAGATAACCAATGGATAAGTGATTTACTCTTGGAATCACAAGTAGACAAAAGAAATGAGATGTGTATTAATTGTCTATATTTGTGGCAGCAATGGTGACCATGGATGTGAGGAAATTACTATAGAAATAGAGTGTTTTGTCAATGAGACTATTATAGTTTTTCCTGGAAGCATTTGAAAATATGATCTATTTAGTGCTATTTTTGTATGCATAATATTAATATGGAAGTTTTTAGTCATCCTAAATAATAAATATGTATAAGCAAGCACAATATCCCTATTTTGTATAGATTGATATAGTAGATTCCTTATAATGTAATTTATTTTAGGCTTGTATTAATTATTGAGGCCATGTAAAGGGATGTAATTTTGCGCTTACTTTACGCATAATATTTTTTTTTTGGATATAGGCACCTATAAATATTATAAGGGTTCTGTAGTAGAACTCATTATATTATGTGGTACGTGGGAGTTGTTCCCACACTTAGGAATAATGGAAGTTGTTCACAAAATCCAAAGTTAAATTAAATTAGACATTTTAGTTAATGCTCATACTATTGGTGATGATTACTAGCATGCATGTGAAATTTTTGAACTAGTAATATAGGTAAAAATTAAATACGTCTAATCTTAATTGATTAGAAAATTAGATATGTTCCTAATTAAATCTGATGCAATAATATAGTGATATGGCTTCAAAACAAATTATTGCTGATTTGATGAAAGGTCAAACTTGATGGCAAAGACCATAATATCTGGCACAAGAAGGTTCAATATCTTCTCAATGAGCAAGAGTTGCTTGATCATCTGACTAAAGAGATGAACCAACATGAAGTTGGAAACATAGCCCAAAATCACCATGACCAAGAAGCCTATGACACTTGGTATAAGAGAGACCGTAGTGCACATGTTACCATGTTAAGCTGCATGCATGATGATCTCGTTGGGGAGTTTGAGAACTTCCCAACTGCCAAACAGTTGTGGGAATAACTAAAATTCAAGTTTGGTGGAACCATAGTTACGAGGCTTCATGCCTTAACACTTAGGTTCAATCAATATGTGATAGACTTTAAGCACATTATGGCTAAACACTTAAGGTCTATATCAACCATGATAAGAGAGATGAAAGCAGCTGGTTATGATCTCATAGATGAATAACAGGTCTTAGCTGTCATTAGGTCATTTCCCGAGTCCTCATGGGGACATGTTAAACTTATATTAACATATAATGAAAAGATAAAGACTTTTGATGATATTTCTCGTCATTTAGAGCTTGAGGTAGAGCGTAGAGAAGCTATTCACAGACTGCCCTGATAGCTCAAGCTGAAAATCGTAAAATGTACGTTCCTTAGAGAAAAAGACAATAAAAGAAGGGAATGACTAGAAATCTAATGCCCAAAAGTGATTGAGTCACTAAGCATCAAAGAGGGAAGCGCGGTGAGAAAAAGGATAAGTCCAAGTTGAAATGCTTTAATTGTGGCAAGAATGGACATTTTGCTTAAGAATACACTGAGCCTAAGAAGGTTTATATTCTAAACCACTTTAGAACTTATGTATGTTCTCATGTGTTTATAGCTCATTCTTTCCTTGGTTGGATTATAGATACGAAAGCAACCAAGCACATAACTTGTAACCATGCAGGATATGTAGCTTACCATTGTTTACCGATGGGTAGACACTTTGCATGATGGAGAACGGAGAACAGGAAAAAGTTTGAGGAGTAAAAACTTACCAACTCACAATGCACAATAGGCGAAAATGGCTCATACATGATGTGCTTCATACTCCGTCCATACGATGTAATCTACTTTTAGTTTTAGCATTGATGGGTTTAGGATTTAATTTTACCTTCGAGAATTATAGTTTGTCTATTTTTCTTGAAAACACATTTTTTGATCATGGTAATTTTAAAGATGATTTGATTATGTTAGATTTGGATTCTAATAATGATGTTGTTTTTGTTTCAAATTCTTTTTCTGATGTTATAAATTATTTTGTGAAATGGCATGCTGGATTAAGACATATTGGGCAAAAAAGAATGTCCAGATTGGCTAGAAAAAGGTTATTAGGATCAATCACCAAAGTTAAACTTCTTACATGTGAGCCATATCTTGCTAGTAAGTCCAGCAGAAAGCCTTTTGTGAAGGCTAAAAGGGCCACTTATCTTCTAGAACTTGTCCATTCAGACATTTGTGGGCCTATGAATATAAAGGCACGCAATGACACATCCTATTTCATTACATTCATAGATGATTACTCATGATATGGATCCATATTTTTGTTGTCTTATCATTCTGAAGCTTTGAATTGTTTTAAACACTTTATGCTAGAGGTTGAGAATCAAAAAGAAAGGAAACTTAAGGTTTTTCACAGTGATAGAGGTTATGAATACCTATTTGATCAATTCAAAGAATTAAAAAAGGAAAAAGGAATATGTCAACAATTAACGATACCTAGAACTCCATAACAAAATGATGTTGCAGAAAGAAGGAATTGTACCTTGTTAGACATAGTTAGGTCAATGATGCCACACCTTTCAATAAGTTTTTGAAAGGATGCTTTTTTGATCGCAACATATATCCTCAATCATGTGCCCTCAAAATCTGTTCCCACAACCCCATATGAGTTATGGAATGAAAATAAGCCTAATTTGGAAGGCTTACATCCTTGGGGATTAGCCGAGTACGTACATTATTCATCTCATAAGTATAGGAAACTTGGTCCTCAAGCTAATAAGTGTGTCTTTATTAGATATTCAGAACATTCTAAGGGCTACGTGATGTATGGAAAACACCTTGATGAAGGGCAAACTGGGATGGAATCTCGTGATGTTGATTTTCTAGAAGATGAATTCCCACCATAGGTGAGGTTAAAGAAAACCTTAAGCTTTATGAGATGGAGGAGCCTCAAGAAAATGTATCCCAACATGAGGAAATGAATATGGAAACACATCCTATCTCAGAGATTGTTGAGGTTAGTGAGAGTACACTGTTTGAGCTCTACCAAGATTCATAGTTGCGAAAAAGTGAACGTGGGCAAATACCACGTAAACGATTCGAGATAGAAGGTTAGTCTTTCTTAAGTATTCCTGTGGATGTTGATGAACCATTTTCCTATGAGGAAGCTTTAAACTCACCATCATTAGACAAGTGGCGTATTGTTATGGAAGATGAAATGAAATCCATGACTGAAAATCGAATATGGGAGTTAGTTACCCTTTCACTTGGGTGCAAAGTAGTCAGAAACAAATAGGTTTTGAAGGTAAAATGTAAAGTTGATGGATCATTTGAAAAATATAAGGCTCGTTTAATGGCAAAAAGCTATACCCAAAAAGAGAGTGTGGATTATGAAAAAACATTTTCTTTTATGGTAAAATTTACTTCAATTCGCTTTATCTTGGCTATAGTGGCATATCTAGATTTGGAATTGCTCCAAATTGATGTGAAAACTACATTTCTTAATGCAAAAATCAATGAGGAGATTTATATGAATCAACCAATTGATTTTCAAGCCAAGGGAAAGGAACATAAGGTGTGTCGCTTGAAACGTTCTATCTATGGCTTGAAACAATCATCCCGACAATGGTATCTTTGTTTTCATCAAGGCATTGTTTCCATAGGGTTTATGATGGTTGAAAAGGACCATTGTGTATGTGTAAAGAGATTAGGGAATAAGTTCCTTATTTTTTCATTATAGGTGGATGATATCTTATTAACCGGGAATGACATGGAGTTAATTGTCACCACTCAAAAGTGTTGACTCTATTAGTTTTTGATGATAATAAAACATTTTCATTCATTTGTGTCTAATTTTTTTACTTGAGTGTGCAGGACAAAAATGCATGTTAATAATAAAATTAATCACTCAAAAGCAAACATCAAAACTGATTAGATTAAGGAGCTAAAATTGAATAGCAAAACAAAATCCACTTAGTTGGATAATCAAGAGAGTTAGTTAGCTAAAATTCAAATGAGAAGTTGAAGGGTTCAAGCAAGTTGAGAAATAGAGAACACTTAGTCAACCAAGAAGCGTGGTTAGTCAACTAAGAGCACATTGCCAAAAATTCAGATTGTAAGATAGAGACCACTTAATCGAATAAGAAGCACAGTTAGTTAACTAAGAACTCACTGTCAAAAATTCAGATTACAAGACAGAGACGACTTAATCGACTAAGACGAATGTTAGTCGATTAAGAGCATTCTGTCAGAAAATTTGAATTTAAATACTAGAAAATATATTAACAGCTAGAATTGTCTCTAAACTATTTTCAACAGTCTGAAGCTGTCAATCACCCATTAGAGTTGATTTTCAACATATATAAGGCATTCTCAACGGCTAAGAAACATATCCAAGGCTTTTAAGATTAAAAAGAGCTCAAAAAATTACAAAAATCCTTTATATACTTTTTGCACTTCACTCATATCCTTGTAATAGCTTAAAGCACTTCACTTTGTACCACTTCAATCAAGTCGGTGATCATACGTACATCTTTATTTCTATTCTCCTTGATTACTTAGAGTGTGTGAGACATTTTAAGGAGATTAGTCAAGCTTGAGATTGCTTGATTGAATGTATAGATTCTAACTTAGCTTAGAAAAGTTAGTTTGTGGGTTTTGGTTGATATTGAAAAAAATCATTGTAAAGGTTGTGTCTAATTCTGCGAAAAGTCATTGTAAAGTTTGATACGAGCTTGAAAATTCTATCATTTTTAGTATTTTGGTTAAAAAATCCTTAGTTGAACAAAGGTAATGGATGCAGGATAGCATAAAGCTAAATGTGTTATTGTATGTCATACTAAACAAGTATCTAAAAATTGATACCCCCATGAAATGGCTGCCGGCAGGTCACCGGACCCCCCCTGCCATCTCCCGCCAGCCAACACAACCACCCTCTTACAGATCGGAGAAACCCATAGCCAAGTAACACCTAAAAACCTTCAACTTCCAGCCACAAATGATGCACAACAAGCAGTTGTAGCAGAAAACAAGCAGCCATCGTCACCCCGGGCTTTCAAGAAGTCATTCTTGTGGGTGGCAGCAGGTGAGAAACCCCTTGTAATCCCTCATTCACGAGACCCATGTGTCTACAAGGATAGACTAGCTGCAACTTTCTATGAAGATGAGATACAGATTTTGGCTAGACTTTTCTCTCACTCGATAGTGGGAAAATTCAGCAAGATGCCCAAAATGCAGGAGATAAGGTAAGCTTTCAAAGGAACAGGACTCTCGGGTGCTTATGAAATACGCTGGCTAGATTATAAGCATGTGTTGATACACTTGTCCAATGAACAGGATTTTACCCGTATATGGGTTAAGCAACAATGGATCATCTCAAACCAGAAAATGAAAGCGTTTAAGTGGTCTCCAGACTTTGAAGCGGAGAAGGAATCGGCTACAGTACCTGTGTGGATCTCGTTCCCGAATCTGAAAGCTCACTTATATGAAAAGTCGACTTTGTTATTGATTGCAAAGACAATAGGAAAACCATTATACGTGGATGAAGCTGCAGCAAATGGTTCCAGGCCAAGTGTGGCAAGGGTGTGTGTTGAGTATGACTGCAGGCAACCCCCGGTGGAAGAAGTTTGGATCGTCATACTTAATAGGGAGACAGGTGTGGTTACAGGTGGTTATTCTCAAAAAGTGGAGTTCTCAAAAATGCCTCAATATTGCTCTCATTGTTGTCATGTTGGCCATCATGTGTCGGAATGCTTAATCATGGGAAACCGAGCAACTAAGACTAAATGGGATGCCGAAAGAAAGCAAGAGTTATCGTAGCAACTAGACGACGTTGGTGGTTAGAGGAGGACCACGGGAATTGGTGATGGCATTGCAGGTTTATTGGATAAAAGAAAAAATATGGAAAATAAAAAAAATCTGGGCCTCGGGGAACCAGCAAAATAATGGCAACCGATGGGTAGAGCTGGACCCAGCGGAGTTAAAGACCGACAGGGTAGAGAAAAGGAGCCAGAGAAGGTCGTTGGCGGAGCTTTGGTAAAGATTCAAAACCATGGCAAATCCACGGTACCACTTTCAAACCGTTTTGGGTCACTTGAGATGGTTGAGGTTAGGGAACCGGTAATGCATGCAGAACAAAGGCAAACAGAACATGGGATTGGTGCTATGCCAGCATAGGAAATCGCAGCAGTTAGCGAGCTTGTGGCTCTTGCCCACGGTGAAGCTGGACAACCACAGCAGATGGAGGATGGAATGTTGACCGGCTTACTTCGGGAAGCCACAGATGAGCCAAAGGAAGGTATGACGGGGTAGCTCGACAACGACACGTCGGAGGGTGTAGGAACAGCAGCGAAAAATTCGAGAAAAGTGCAGAAAGCAAAGGGAGATATGCAAACGAGGTTTCACGGATATGGGTTGCATGGGAAAAAAAGAAACAACGTGGGAGAGAATAAAAGGAAAGAACAAACAGGAAATGAGCATCTGGAGGTTCCAGTCTTGAATGCGAACGTCCAGCAACCACCAAGAAACGGATGCCCACGTGGCGAGAAGGACGTGACAAATCAACCCGTAGGGACACAGCAAGCAGACACGTTCGAACCAGTAGGGGGTGGTACAGATAAGCGAGTAGAAATATCCTCAAAGAGGCAAACGGGAGAGAGAAACGGGAATGCACAAGCGAGTTTGCACCAAATGGGAATGCATGAACATAATGAAAATACCGAGGTCTGCATGGTGGAGCGTAGGAGAGAGACCAGTGTTGGAATAAACAAAGAAGGAAAAAATCTTCAAAAGCTGATGAAAAGTGCCGAGGTCGTGGGACCCTCGACAACACCAGCGGACAGGACTACATGGCAAGGCTAGCAGGACCCGATGAATGATGGGGACGCACAGCTGCAACAGAAAAATAGAGACCCACGTGGCGAGGAGAGCGAGACAGACCAGTAAGGGGTGGCTGAGATCGCACCAGCAGGAAGCAACAATATTCTAGAACCGTCAATGAGGATGCCAGAGCAAGCAGGCGGAAAAGAAAAAATAGCAATAAAAAAAAACTTTTTCAAATGCCCGATAAGACAGTTTCAGTGGAAAGACCTACAGCCCGTCCTTCTCTCACCGAGTTTGACCAGCGGGACCTATCAATGAGTCCCACGGGTACGAGGAATAGGGATTTCACAATTCCAGCAGTGGAAGATGGGACGTGGACGCATAAAAAGATGAGTACGAACACAGGAGAAAATTCAAAAAATCATATTTCAAAACCCTCAGAACGGGCAGAACCTATCTCACAAGGGGAACATCTGCAAAGGGCAGCGACTGGGTCAAGCGGCTAAAATCTGTCAGTGGATATTGCGGAAGGCAGTAGTGAACACAGCCCAATAAAAGAACAAGAAATAAGTCAAACTAAGAGCTTAGGTGGAAATAACCGAGCTGCTCTATCTTCTGCACGCCCACAAGAAAGAACAGCAAGCCATTTTGACAACCCTCCCACCCAAGAGTCTGCCTCAGGTAAATGTGCATATAATAAAGAACTAAGTGATGATCCCTTGGTCTCAGGAGTCCATTCTACAGAATTGAAAGTCCTTCCACGAGAACAGTAAAGAAGACATTCAGACACTACAGCTACAATTGGCAAAATTTTCAATTTAGCCTCTGAAGAAGCAGTTGATATGGGGAAAAATGATGGGGTCTCAAATGATGATTCCATCTCGGAGAGCTATGCAGCTAGAACCCAATCATGATCAATGCACTTGTTTGGAACGTGAGAGGTATTTCTAGTGTAGCTATCCAAAGAAGAATTAAGAAGTTGCAGTTAATGCACAAAATAAAAATTTTAGTCATTTGGGAGCCAATGGTTGATGCATCTAAGGTATAATTCATCAGAAGAAAATTAGGCTTCGAAAAAATTTTTATGAATTGTTCTCAAAAAATATGGCTGCTCCATTCCTTTGATTTGAATTGTGAAGTGTTGCTGGATCATGTTCATTGTCTGCATGTTAAACTCTCCATGCCATGGTTGGAAATCCCTCTTTTAGCATCTTTCATCTATGTAAAATGTACCAGGTTAGAGATGTTAGTTCTTTGGGACTACTTGAGGAGTCTGTCTACCAATATTCAAACACCGTTGATAGTTAGGGGTGATTTTAATGTCATTATCCACAATGGGGAAAGGCTGAATGGAGCTGTGCCACATGGAGGTTCTATGGAAGATTTTGCCACTACTTGACTGTGGATTAATGGATGGTGGCTATGAAGGAAACCCATTCACCTAGACCAATAATCGTATATTTCAACGGTTGGACAGAATGGTTTTTAATCATCATTGGGCAGAATTCTTTGCTTTTACATGTATACAGCACCTGAATAAGGATGGGTCAGATCATTGTCTTTTACTGATTTCTTGCTCTATGAACCAAGAGAGAACCCCCTTATCCTTTCGATTCTTGCATGCGTGGGTTCTTCATCACGAGTTTAAAAACTTTGTGGCACAGAATTGGAATCTTCCCATTCTTGGATCGGGTATACAAACCTTTTGGGTAAAGCAACATCGGTTGAAACAAGCTCTCAAACGATGGAACAAAGAAGTATTTGGAGACATATTTCACAACGTGAAGATGGCAGAACAAAAAGCTGCAGATTGTGAATTAGTCTTTCAACAAGAACAGTCAATTGAGAATTGTGCAACAATGAATAAAGCCTATGCTCAGCTCAATCATTGTCTTAGCATTGAAGAATCATTCTGGTAGCAAAAATCTAGTATAAAGTGGCTTATGGAGGGTGAACGCAACACCAACTTCTTCCATATGCGAGTCAAAAAGAAACGAATCAAAAGTCATATTTTTAAGATTCAAAATCCAGATGGCAGCTGGATCGAGGAACCGGATGCAGTCAAGCTCTTGGCAGTGGAATTCTTTTCCTCTCTCATGAAAAAAGAACCGTGTAATATGGCCAGGTTTGATGCTTCATTAATTCCTACTATTGTTTCTGAGAATGATAATCTGAGTTTACGTGTAGTACCATCTAGAGAGGAACTTAGAGAGGTAGTGTTTAATATCGACAAGGACAATGTCGCTGGCCCAGATGGATTTTTTTCATACTTTTATCAACAATGCTGGGATATTGTTGCCGATGATCTCTTGGATGCAGTAGTTGACTTTGTTCAAAGAGCTGAGCTACCAAAGGGAATCATGTCTACAACTATAGTGATGTTACCCAAGACACATAATGCCTCACAATGGAGCGATTTTAGACCGATAAGCCTTTACAATGTCTTGAACAAGATCATCACCAAGATTTTGGCCAACTGTCTCGCAAGAGTGCTCCCGTCCATTATTACAGAAAATCAAAGTGGTTTCATAAGGGGAGATTGATTAGTGATAATATCCTTCATGCACAAAAACTCATTGAGAAGATTGGCAGAAAATCAAGGGGATGAAATGTAGTTCTTAAGCTGGATATGACGAAGGCATATGACCGACTCGAATGAGATTTTCTATACATAATGCTTCAGTAGTTTGGATTTAATTCCCAATGGATTTATATGGTTTGTCCCTGCATATCTAATTGTTGGTTCTCTTTATTGATTAATGGTGGAGCCGTAGGTTATTTCAAGTTAGAAAGGGGACTCAGACAGGGTGACTCCATTTCCCCTCTATTATTTATTTTGACGGTGGAATATGTATCTCGAGGATTGAATGCCTTGTTTACCCAATATCCTTTTCTGCATTATCTTTCAGATTGGTTTATGTTAGTTAGCCACTTGGCGTTTGCTGATGATATTATTATATTCACTAACAGTGCAAAATCTTTCTTGCAGAAAATTTTAACATTTTTGTAAAATTATGAAGAGATCTCCAGACAAAGAATAAATCATGCTAAGAGTTGCTTCATCACTCATAGAAACGTGGCAAATTCGAGGAAATTGATCATCTCCCAAGTAATTGGTTTTGCTCATAAGTCCTTGCCCATCACATACTTGAGAGTTCCACTTTATAAAGGTCCAAAAAAGATAATGCTATTTGATGACCCATTGGAAAAGATCCGGGCTTGCATAGAAGGATGGGATAACAAAATATTATCCTCGGGTGGTAGAATAAAATTATTGAGGAGTGTATTGTCTTCTCTTCCTATCTATCTCTTATAGGTCCTTAAACCCCCTCTGAGCATAGTTGAAAAAATTGAGAGAATGTTTAACAGAATCCTGTGGGGAGGTTCATCAAGCACTAGACATATTCATTGGGGCCCTTGGTACAAGACCACTCTTCCATCCAGTGAGGGTGGACTAGACATCTGTGGCCTATGTGATGTGTTTCAAGCCTTTAGCATCAAGCTCTGGTGAAGATTCATATCAGGTAATAGCATTTGGACTCGTTACATGCGGGCTAAATATTGCAATGGTCAAATTCCGAGGTATGTTCAACCGAAACTCCGTGACTCACAAACATGGAAACGAGTATTGGCAAGCTACCTAGTTACAGAACAACACATTAGGCGGCGAGTTGGTAAGGGTGAATTATTTTTTTGGCATGATTGTTGGATGGTTGAAGCACCTTTGGTTAATCGGTTTCCATCATTTGCATCATTTATGACAAGAATGTCTTTTTTCTATGATGATGGCAAATGGGATGTGGCCAAGTTGAACAATGTGTTACCAAAGGATATTGTGGTGGAAATCTTGAAAATTTTGATTGATCTTTCCAGTGAAGATAGGGCGTATTGGGTACCTACCTCAGATGGGCAGTTCACTACTAAGTCTAATTGGGAGATAATTCGTCAGCTCCAACCGATAAATCTTGTGAGTAATCTAATTGGCATAAAAACATTCCTTTATCCATCTCTTTCTTCCTATGGAGGTTGTTATAGGATTGGATCCCCGTTGAGTTACGGTTGAAAAATAAGGGATTCCAACTAGCTTCTAAATGCCAACACTACAACTTAGAGGAGTCTCTCTTGCATGTCATGTGAGATTGTCCAATTGCTACGCAGGTTTGGAGTTATTTTGCAAAATTCTTCCAAATCAATATCATCCACCCTCAGAATGTTTCTCAGATTATATGGGCATGGTTTTACTTTGGAGATTACACAAAAAAAGGACACATACGCACATTAATGCCTCTTTTTATCTTTTGGTTCTTATGGGTTGAAAGGAATGATGCGAAACATAGGAACCTTGGTATGTATCCTAACAGAGTGGTGTGGAAAGTGTTAAAGCTTATTCACCAATTATTCCATGGGAGGTAATTTCACCAGTGGCAATGGAGGGGTGACTTACAGATTGCCTAAGCATGAGGATATTTATTTCAGCAGGTGTCCCCAAAACCACCAAAAGTTCTTTCTTGGCATAAACCATTAGCAGGTGAGTTTAAGTTGAATGTTGATGGTAGCTCTAAGCATAATTTTCAGAATACTGCTAGGGGTGGTTTTCTCCGTGATCATACAGGCACCTTGATCTTTGGGTTCTCCGAAAACTTTGGACCTTAAAACTCATTACAAGTAGAATTAATGGCTTTACACATGGGCCTTCTTTTGTGCATAGAGTATAATGTTACTAGACTCTGGATTGAGATGGATGCCAAGGTTGTGGTTAATATGATACTAGAGGATCGTCATGGTTCAGCTAGAACGTGGTATTTGCTTGCTTCCATTTGTAAATGCTTGAGGAACATCTCTTTTCAGATCTAGCATATCTATAGAGAAAGCAATTAGGCAGTAGATCTCCTCTCAAATAGAGGGCATGCACACTAGAACTTGCAAGTTTTCTCACAAGCAGAAAGACAGCTTAGAGGTATGTTTAGATTAGACAAAGCTTATTTACCTTATGTTCGTTTTAAATGATTGTAAAGGAGTAGTACTCATAATTTTACTTAGTGTTTCTTACTTTTTCATTTTCATAGAATCTTGAAATATGGAAGTGTTTCAATTTTATGACGATAGTAAAAAACTTGGTCATAAAATGAAACATTCCATCTTAGGTACCATTCTTCATATTTATCGATCTCATGTACTTCTGGAGGTTCGGTTTACATCCTTCTCCCTTTTGTACTAACTTTTTCAGTTTATTAATAAAACACCTACATGGTAGTTGGGCCCTGCGAGAACTTCCAGCATAAAAAAAAAGATAGTGGATGTAGGCTTTTGACCAAACCACTTTAAATCTTTGAGTATTGTCTACTCTGTTTTATTTTTTATTTTCATTCTTTTTTAAACCATTCCTTCATCTTGTTTTAGACTTCTCATTATTAACTTTTAACTTGCCTGAAATTAGAAATCAAATTGTGTAAGAGCCAAAACGTGTTATTTATCCCCATTTAGCATATTTGTTTAGGACCAATAAGTGGTGTTAGAGCCTAATCTCCATGCTTAAGGTCTAACATCTTTTGGAAAGATCCAAATGGCTCTTCAAAAATCAATAGTTGCTAAAGGATAGTCCACAAATAGACCACCTCTATTTGATGGATCGAATTACCCATATTGAAGTACTAGAATGTTAATTTACATTAAGGCAATAGATTATGAGATGTGAGATGTCATCACTGATGTACCTTTCATTCCCTTAACCATAAACATAGTAATAAATGAGATGATCCCTAAGCCAAGTCCTGAATAGACCGAAGTTGAAACAAAAAAAGTTCAAACAAACTTCAAGGCACTAAATACTTTGCATTGTGCCTTAACTCTCACTGAGTTTCACAAAGTGTCAAGCTGTACCACAGCTAAACAAGTGCGGGACAAACTAAGGATTATCCATGAAAGGACTTCACAAGTCAAAGAGTCCAAAATAACTCTCTTTATTCATAATTATGAGATGTTTAAGATGGAACCTAGTGAAGATATCACCAGCATGCTAGATAGGTTCACCAACATCACAAATAAACTCAGTCAGTTAGGTAAATCAATACCTAAACACGAAATTGTCAAGAGGCTTCTTAGAAGCTTACCCAAAAATTGGAAGCTAAAGGTGACTCTTATCTGTGAAGCCAATGACTTAAATGTAATAACTATTGATGAGATTTGCAGATCTCTTCTCACTCATGAACTGGAGCTGAAAGAAGAGGAAAAAGAAGACGAGAGAAACAAAAGAAAAAAAAAAGAAAAGCATTACCTTAAAAGCAAGCATCCTTGAAGAAGAGTTAGACAATCTATCTTGTGATGATAAAGAATTGGCAATGGTTGTAAGGAGATTTCGAAAGCTCACGTGACAAAAAGATAAAAGATTGGCTAAATAGGGTACAGAATAGATCAAGGTTCTTCATGGAGAATTAAAAATAAAAATGAGTCCAACAAAATGGAAGAGGTCATATGCTTTGAATGCAAGAAGCCTAGACATTTCAAGTCAGAATACCCTTTGCTGAAGGAGGAAACTCCCAAGAAAAATAAAAAGTAGAAGAAGGCAATGGTAGTTGCAACCTGGTCAAATAGTGATGCTTCAAGTTTTGATGTTGATGAAAAAATGGTGGAAGAAAGAGCAAATTTGTGTCGATGGCAAAGGATGATGAATTCAAGGTATCTTCAACTTCTTATGATTTTTCTATTGATGAACTTTAAAAAGAGTATGAATGTTTTTATGGTGAATTCGAAAAACTTGCTTCAATATACAAAATTTTAAAGAAAAAGACTACATCTCTTGAGATAGATTTAGAAAAGATAAGACATGACTTTAATTCTATTTTTGAACAAAGAAACCTTCTTTAAATGGAACTAGAACATTCAAAAATAGTTTTTGAAATTTTAAAATTGGAATTGAAAAACAGAATTGAAGCTTTACAAAAAGCAATTGATGAAAATGCTACTTTTAAGAGTTTAAGAAAAGAAACTTCAAGAAGAAACACATACTTTAAGAAAAACTCTAATAATGTCTCATCTAGATGTTATATTTGTGATAGACATGGTTATATGTTTTATAACTATTATAGAAATAGAGGCATGTAGAAAACAAAAAAGATTTAGGTTTCAAAAGAATCCTATGTAGCAGCTAATCTTCAAAGACCCATCAAGGTACGGGTACCAGTTAAAAAAAACTAAAAATTTATCTTGCAAGTTGAGCCAAACCAAAAAAACATAGCTCAAGAGCTCAACTGAAGGAAAAACAACCATGGTACATGGACAGTTGCTGCTCAAGACACATGACTAGAAATGAACTATTATTTGCTTAGCTGGACGTGAAAAAAAGAGGTATGGTATCTTTTGAAGATGATTTAAAAGGTAGAATTCATGGTATTGGAACCATTGGTAAGAACTCTCAAGCTCAAATTAGTCATGTGTTGCTAGTTACAAGTTTGAAACACAATTTATTAAGTATCAGTCAATTGTGTGATAAAGGTTTTAAGGTATGTTTTGATTCAAATAAATGTGAAGCGATTGACATAAGCACCAACAAAGTTTCATTCATAGGAAAAAGAATAAAAAAATATGTATATTATATTTCTTGAAGATCTTGAAGTTAATTGTGAAACATGTCTTATTGCAAATGAAGAAAATGATAGCTGGTTATGGCATAGGAGACTTGGACATGTGAGCATGCATACCATCTAGAAATTGATGAGAAAAAATCTAGTTATAGGATTACCTAAACTAAATTTGAGAATGATCAAATTTGTGATGCATGTCAACTAGGTAAACAAATTAGAACATCCTTTAAAACCAAAAAGATTGTCTGAACCTTTAGACCTCTTGAGTTGCTGCATATTGATTTATTTGGACCTATTAACACAACTAGCCTAGGAGGTAAATCATATGGCTTTGTAATAGTTGATGACTACTCTAGGTATACTTGGGTTTACTTTCTTGTTCATAAGAATGATGCTCTACTTGCATTTATAAATCATTGTAAAAAGGTTAAAAATGAAAAAAGACTTGTCATAGTTAGCATTAGGAGTGATCATGGAGGTGAGTTTGAAGGAGATGAGCTTGAAAACTTCTGTAATGGAAAAGGGTTAGATCATAATTTTTCAACACTTAGAACACCTCAACAAAATAGGGTTGTTGAAAGGAAAAATCAAACCTTAGAAGAAATAACTTGAACTATACTTTGTGAGAATAATCTATC
Source organism: Theobroma grandiflorum (assembly GCA_036013995.1). NCBI lineage: Eukaryota > Viridiplantae > Streptophyta > Magnoliopsida > Malvales > Malvaceae > Theobroma > Theobroma grandiflorum. Next base: position 18,573,217 of record CP142126.1, read on the forward strand.
GAAGTATTTTTGGGTAGAAGCTGTTAACACAACAGCCTACATACTTAATAGAGTTTCAATAAAGGCCATGATATCAAAAACCCCATATGAACTATGCAAAGGTAAAAAACCAAATATCTCTCATTTTAGAAGTTTTGGCCACAAATGTTTTTTGTTGAACAATGGAAAATATTTTCTAAGAAAGTTTGATGCAAAAAGTGATAAGGCAATATTTCTAGGATATGCATTGAATTCAAAAGCTTATAGAGTATTTAACAAAGGAACCTTAATAGTTAAAGAGTCTATCCATGTAGTTTTTGATTAATTTATTGCATTGCAAAAGAAAGCTCTTGTTGATGAAGATGATGTAGAGGACTTAGAAAGGAAAATGAAAGAAATGAGTCTAGAAAACAATAAAAACAATGAAGGAAGCTCACCTAAAAGAGAAACAAAAACTCCACTTCTAAAAAATTTACAAAGAACTGAAAGTTAGCATGATGGCCTTTCAAAAAGCTGGAGATATGTAAGAGATCATCCACAAGAGCAAATCATTGGTGATATTGCACAAAGAGTCAAAACTAAGAGAGGAATTAGAGAAATGTGTGAGTTTTTAGCTTTTATCTTACAAATCAAACTTAAAAGCTTTGAAAAGGCTGAAAAAGAGTAAAGCTAAATTTTGGCCATGCAAGAAGAGCTTGATCAATTTGAAAGAAACCGAGTTTGGACACTAGTTTCTAGACCATTTAATTACCCAATTGTTGGCATAAAATGGGTGTTTAGAAATAAGGTGGATGAGCAAGGTAGTGTCATTAGGAACAAAACTAGGCTAGTGGCTCAAGGGTATAACCAAGAGGAAGGCATTGACTATGATGAAATATTTGCTCCTATTGCTAGAATAGAAGCCATAAGATTATTGCTTGCACTTGCATGTTTCATGAACTTTAAATTATTCCAAATGAATGTTTAAAGTGCATTCTTAAATGGTTTAATTCAAGAAAAAGTCTATGTAAAACAACCCTCTAGATTTAAGACTTTCAGAAATGTGATTATGTTTTCAAATTACATAAGGTTTTGTATGGATTGAAACAAGCTCCAAGAGACTGGTATTAAAGACTCTTAAGGCTTTTAGTTGAGAAGGGATATAGTAGAGGACGTATTGACACGACATTATTTATTATGAAGTGCTTGAATGATTTAAGTGTTGTTCAAATTTATGTGGATGATATTGTGTTTGGTCCTACTAATGAGGCTTTGTGTAAGAACTTTGCTAAAGAAATGCAATGTGAATTCTAAAGGAGCATGATGGGTGAGCTGAAATTCTTTCTTGGCCTTCAAATTAAACAAAGTGAGAAGTGCATCTATATTAGTCAAGAAAGATATATTCAAGACATGCTGAAAATTTTGATATGTTGAAGCTGAAATCAATTAGCACACCAATGAGTTCTTCCACCAAACTTGATGCTGATGAGAGAAAAAAAAAAGTGTTGATCAAAAGCTGTACAAAGGAATGATTGGATCTTTGCTTTACTTAACAACAAGCAAACCTAATATTCAATTTAGTGTATGCTTGTGTGCATGATTTCAATCACAACTCAAAGAGTCACACTTGATTGCTGTTAAGAAAATCTTTAGGTACCTTTTAGAGACACAAACTTTAAGAATATGGTACCCTAGAGAATCATCATTCAGTCTTATAGGTTATTCGGATGTTGATTTTGCTGAAAGCAAAATAGATAGAAAGAGTACTAGTGGGATTTGTCAATTTCTAGGAAATATGCTTGTATCCTGATTAAGTAAGAAATAGAACTTTGTAGCACTCTCCACAGCTGAAGTAGAAAACATTTCTTTAGGTAGTTACTGTGCTCAAATCTTACGGATTAAACAACAATTAAAAAACTTTGGAGTATTTATGCATAATGTACTAATATTTTGTGATAGCACAAGTGCTATTAATATCTCAAAGAATCCGGTTCAGCACTCAAGAACCAAACATATTGAAATTAGACATTACTTTATTAGAGACCATGTGATTAAAGGAGACATTAAAATTGAGTTTGTTCACACTTTTCAACAATTAGTTGATATATTCACCAAGCCCCTAAATGAGGAAAGATTATGTGAAATTAGAAGAAATCTAAGAATGATTAATGTACGAGAGCTTTAAGAAATTTCAGAGGTTTTTTTTTCATAAGACAATAGACACTTAGTTGATTAAGAGAGGCACTTAACCAACTAAAAGTATTCTGTTTCATTCGATAAAGGACTTAGCCAAGAAAAGATAAGATGAATAAAATATAAGGAAAAAAGATAAGCATACTAGGTGAATAAGAAAAAGAAAAACCGTTCAACTGAAAATAAAAACGAAGATAAATATTTTGAATTTTGAAAAATAGGGTAACTGACAACATTTAAAAGGGGGAGTTAAACGGTTTCCTCTACACCTTCCATTCTCTCCTACCAGAAGTTACTTCTCTTAAAAACCAAAACCCCATTTCTTTCTAACTCTCAAATCTTAAGTCTAAAACTGCTCAAAATCTATGGCCAAAACCACATTACCCAGTAGTGTTTTGGAAAACAAGAGGAGAAAATGACCAATAGAAGAGAGTCCACCCTCTAAAATTCAGAAAAAGAACAAAAAAATTGGTGTAGTCTCGGTGGTGGAGAAAATTAGGAAAAAGTAGAAAGAAAATTGGGAAAAAGTAGAAAGAAAAAGAACAAAAATTAGAGAAAAAGAAAGAAAAAGAAAAACTTTCATGAAAGGTAATCTTTCGTCATCAAAATTTAAAAATAAACTCATGAGGATAGGTTTAGGAAGATAGAAAATGCTTATATTACATGTGGTAAATATATTGACAGGAATAGCTTTGATGACACCCCTGAAATTCTAGTGGGTTTATCGAATTATTTTGAGAAAATTAGGTTGAAGAAATTGAGCACTTTTAAGAACAGAATCTACAGTGTTAGTCTAGTGAAGGAATTCTATGCAGGCATAGCGTTAGATGAAAATGAACTTAAGGAACTTGAGGATTTCATTGATGATGGTTTGAATGTACTCTTGAATGGTAAAGAGTTTGTGGTCATTACTACAGACTTGGGAAGTCTACTGAAAGTTGAATATGAAGAAGGAGATTATGAAATCTTTGATGATTATGATCCCTCATCTCTGTGGGAAATAATCACAGGGAAAAAGAAAGATATTCATCAAAAGCCCTCAGATTAGAATCCTATATTACCTCATTGTTTTGACAATTCATGGGAGAAGTGGTAGCTTCAACTACGTAAGCCTTCAAGATTTGTGGCTGATGAAGCATGCCTTCAATCCCGCTCCACTCAACCTAGACAGATTCATGATTGAAAAGATGAGAGTAGCATGTTAAATTGATAAAATAAATCTGCCATATGGAAACATAATCACCTCATTGGTGAAGAAAAAGGGGATATGGAGTTCCATGTATGAAATGGGCTAAGTAAAAAGCGAGGGCTAGGCAATCTATCTTGGAAGTCTACCAAAGATGGGGTACAAACTAGAGGGTGAAAAGTTTGTTAAAACCCCTAAAGTCACTCCAAGAGAATAACACTTTCTCCTTACTCAATCAAAAGTAACTTTTTCTCAATTTTCAAATGAAATGGTTCTGAATCTGCTAATGAGAATTGATGGGGAACTCACTGACCAGTCTGTAAGAATGCAAAAAATTGAAAAAAAGTTAGATGAGCTAGAAAATTGGATGAAAGAAAAAAAGAAAATCACCTTCAGGCCCTGCAGCTAAAAAATCACCTTCAAGCCTTACAACTAAAGTCACTTCTGCTACACCGAGTCTAGCACCAGCAGAACAAGCTGTTGAAGGCCCTACCTTCCAAGCTGAAGGTCTTGAACCAGAATTTGATCAACCAAGGAAATCTCCTACCCCTGAGGCTAAGAATGAAGAAGAATCAAATCAAGGCATTGAAGTACTTAGATCATTCAATGGTAATTCTCCATCCCATCATGAACCTCAGCCAGAACAGTCATTTCTTTCTAATTCTGAGGAAGTTTCAATCATGGATGTTTTCCATCAAATGGTCCAAGAAAAATAAGCAAAAAAAAGAAGCAGCAAAGGCTAAAGCTCAAAAGCTAGCACTTGTTAGAGAATCCCCTAAATTAGTGCACACTAAAGGGAAGCCAGAGTAATCTAGTATAGGCAAAGGGAAAGCTGCTACACTTGCACAAGACCAACCGAAACCAACTAGCAAAAGAAAGAAGACCATGGCAACAAAGATAAAATTCATCAAAAGAAGAAAATTTTTCAGAATAACTGAGAAAGCTAGACCCTTAAGCATGACTTCTACTCAAGATCCGCTCCAGATTTCTTCCCCTAAAACCTCACCAAAAAGACCATCACCTGTGCCATCTCTTTAACCTATCAATGTCGATTTTGGCACTAATGAGTTTACTCCTTTTGATTCTTCTCGAACCGATTGATCATTCTTATTTTCACTGATGACAAAAATGGGGAGAATTATGATAGAAAACTTAGGAGAGATAGTAATTAAGAGAATTTTAGGAGAAAAAGTAAAAATAACTTAAGGGGCAATTTAGGAATCTAAATATGACTTTGATGATGTTGGGCTATTTATGTTATTTTGGTTGTTGATTGTTGAAAATTGGATAGTGATAATTTGCTGATAACTTATTTTTATGGTATTTATGTTGGATTGTGAATGGTAATTAATTTTAGAATGAATGTGGATGCTGATCATGCTTTCATGATATTTTTGTTAAATGTGTGGTTAACGGGATTTATTTTTGGAATGAATATGGTCTGATAACTATGCACTAATGACAGTTAGTTACAATATTAATGATATTCTATCAAATGTTTGAATTTATACTTGTCATTTTCTTTAAGAGATTGATAAAACCTTGCTGAATTAAATAATAAAATCATGCATGCATTAAGGGAGAGCACACACTTACGAGGAGAAAATCCATATTCTGTGTAAAACAAAAAGGAACAAATAGGCACTGTGCTTTTAATTAAGGAATATTTTGTCATCATCAAAAATGAGGAAATTATTGACTGTATTAGTTTTTGATGATAATAAAATATTTCCATTCATTTGTGTCTAATTTCTTTACTTGAGTGAGCAGGATAAAAATGCATGCCAATAATAAAATTAATCACTTAAAAGCAAACATCAAAACTCATTAGAATAAAAAGATAAAATCGAGCAACAAAACAGAAGTTATTTAGTTGGATTATCAAGAGAGTTAGTTAGCTAAAATTCAAATGAGAAGTTGACGGGTTCAAGCAGGTTGAGAAATAGAGAACACTTAGTCGACCAAGAAGCATGGTTAGTCAACTAAGAGCACACTACCAAAAATTCAAATTGCAAGATAGAGACCACTTAATTGACTAAGAAACACAATTAGTCAACTAAGAGCTTACTGCCAAAAATTCAGATTGCAAGATAAAGGCGACTTAATACATTAAGATGAATGTTAGTCGGCTAAGAACATTCTGTTAGAAAATTTGAATTTGAATGTTACAAACAGATTAACATCTAGAACTGTCTCCAAACTGTTTTCAATGGTCAAAAACTGTCAGTCACCCATCCAAGTTGATTTTCAACATATATAAGGCACTCTTAACGACTAAGAAGCATATCCAAGGCTTCCAAGATCAAAAAAAGCTCAAAAATTGTAAAAATCCTTTGTATACTTTCTGCGCTTCACTCCTATCCTTGTAATAGATTAAAGCACTTTACTTTGTACCACTTAGATCAAGTCAGTGATCATAGGTACATCTTTATTTCTATTCTCCTTGATTACTTAGAGTGTGCGAGACACTTTAAGGGGATTGGTCAAGCTTGGGATTGCTTAATTGAGTGTATAGGTTTTAACTCAGCCTAGAAAAGTTAGTTGTGGGTTTTGGTTGATCTCGGGAAAAACCATTGTAAAGATTGTGGTTGATCTTATGAAAAATCATTGTAAAAGCTTGGCGGGAGCTTGAGAATTCCACTTTTTTTAGTGATTTGGTTCGAAAATCCTTGGTTGAACAATCAAAGTAGTGGATGTAGGTCTTTCACCGAACCACTCTAAATCTTTTAGTATTGTCTGCTCTATTTTATTTTTCATTTTCATTCTTTCTTAAACCATTCCTTCATCTTGCTTCAGACTTCTTATTATTAACTCTCAACTTGCCCGAAATTATAAATCAAATTGTGTAAGAGCCAAAAAATGCTATTCACTTCTCCTCTAGCACATTTATTTTGGACCAACAAAAAATGGTTGTCCTCTACTTTCGAGATGAAAGACATGGGACAAGTTGAATATATCCTTGAGGTTAAGATATTGAGAAATCGTTGAAAGAAGTTCTTGAGTTTGTTTCAAGAAAATTACATTCAAAAGGTTTTAGAATGATTCTGTATGCAAAACTCTAAGCTTATAGACACTCCAATGGAGAAGGGCTCATATCTCAGCATGGAACAATGTCTTAAGACCAAAGAAGAAAAGAAACAAATGGAGAACACACCATATGCAAGTGTTGTTAAAAGTTTGATGTACGCTATGATGTGTACTCGACCAGACATATGCTTTGCGGTTGGTATGGTTAATAGGTACCAAAGTATGTTGGTCCCAAATAAGTGTGCTAGAAGGGGGTGAATAGTATTTTTTGAATGCTACTAAAATTGATTTTAAATCGAGGGCAAGTTAAAGGCCAATGATGAGAGCTTAAATGCAAGATGGAGGAATGATCTAAAGAAAAATGAAATGAAGAATAAAACAGAGTAGACAATACACAAAGATATATAGTGGTTCGGTCAAAGACTTACATCCACTACCTTGATCTTCCAATCAAGGATTTTTCAAACCAAATCACTATAAACAGTGGAATTCCCAAGCTTCCACCAAGCGTTTACAATAACTTTTTGTAGGCTCAACTACAACCTTTAACAATGGTGTTTTTCGAAATTAACCAAAATCCAAAACTAACTTTTCCTGAGCTGAGTTAGAACCTATACAACTAATCAAGCTAACCCAAGCTTGATCAATCCCCTTAGAGTGAATCGCACACTCTAAGTAATCAAGGAGAATAGAAATAAAGAAGTACCTATGATCACTAACCTGATTTGAATGGTAGAAAATGAAGTGCTTAATTCAATTACAAGGATTAGAGTGAAGTGCAAAAAGTATGGAGAAAGTTTTTGCTATTTTTGAGCTCTTTTTAATCTTGGAAGCCATAGATGGATTTCTTAGCTGTTAGGAGTGCCTTATATAGCTGAGAAACCAACTCTGATGGATGTTTGATAGCTTCAAACTATTGGAAACAATTTGAAGTCAGTTCTAGCCGTTAATCTATCTTTTAGCATTCAAATTCAAATTTTCAAACATAATGCTCTTAGTTGACTAACATACGTCTTAGTCGATTAAGTCGCCTCTGTCTTGTAATTAAAGTTTCTAGCAGTGAGCTCTTAGTTGACTAACTGTGCTTCTTAATCGATTAAGTTGTCTCTGCCTTGCAATTTAGATTTTTGACAGTGTGCTCTTAGTTGACTAACCATGCCTCTTGGTCAACTAAGTGTTCTCTGTCTCACAATCTGCTTGAACCAATCAACTTCACTTTTGAATTTTAGCGAACTCTCTTGATTGTCTGACTGAAAGGCTTTTATTTTGTGACTTAATTGTAGCTCCTTATTCCTATGAGTTTTGATATTTGCTTTTCAGTGATTAATTTATTATTGACATACATTTTTGTCTTACACACTCAAGTAAAAAAGTTAGACATAAATGAATGGGAATGTTTTATTATTATCAAAAACTAATGGAGCCAACAAAGTAATTCTGGGACTACCCACTAGGTTGTAGTCAAAAGGATACTACGGTATCTAAGACAAACCATTAATTTGGCTTTGTGCTATCAAGGTGGAAATCTAAAATTAGTCAGATATAGTGATATTGATCACGCTAGTGATAAAGATGATAAAAAATCTACTTTAAGATATGCTTTTATACTTAGAGGCAAAGCTATTTCTTAGAGTAGCAAGAGGCAACTTCGTACTACTCTATATATTATGGAAGTAGAGAATGTACCATGTTGTGATGCAGTGCAAGAGGTGGTTCGGTTAAGGAGATTCTTACAAAGCTTGAACATTACTAGGCATCTTAGTGAAGCTATTGTACTTTATTGTGACAACATAGCTACCATAGCTTATACAAAAGATCCTAAGTATCATGGAAAAACCGAACACATTGATACTCGTTACCACTACATTCGTGACATCGTTGCACAATGTCTTGTTGTGTTGAAGTACATTTCCACAACTAATATGTTAGCAGACCCATTCACTAAACCTATTGCTCGAAATGCTTTCCAAAAGCATATTAAAGGTTTAAGATTATTACACATTTGATATTCATGTACTATTGTTTTTGAACAATTAATAAATTAAGTCTATTTTGAATCATTTGATCAAATGTTGTTAATTAATTAGGGCACATATCTAAGGTAATTATTGTCACTTGGTTTTATAGATTATTCCTCTCACATAGGATAATCGCCCAAACGTTTCGGTAGTGTGTGGGATAAGACTTCAACAATCGCAAGGTACCAAGTGTTTTGTGATCTTCTTGTCACATGAGTTGTAAGCAAGGATCTTAGCAATGTCACCTTAACTTAGAGTCAGGTTGAGGCTCGTAAGAGTCGAACATGGAGATTATCCATATTCCACGGAGCCAGTGATAGCCGAATTTGAATCTTAGGGGATTCAAGTCAATCCTTTTGTAGGGATTAGACTGAGATCTATATGGTGATTTTGACGTGACAAACCTTAAATGAAGGTCCACCATAACGTACATTTCATACTGTATGTGTTATTAGTTGATCAATGGAAATGAGTGATTAAATAGATCCCTACTCCATCACTGTGTGAGGCCTAAGGACTTATGTAGTCCAAATTTTATACATTTTGGACTTATATCTATGATATGAAGTTGAGATTTGCTGTTGCTACTTTAGCGTGATTTCCAAGGGTAAAAAATGATACTATCTAGCGGAACATGACTAGGAAAACAGTCATATCTTAATGGATTGACATGAGAATCCAAGGAAGAGTCATTATACATTTCACATACATGGTCTATAACTCATTGCTCGGGCGGTTATAAAAAAATTAGTTATTAGATATAACAATGAGTTTATACACATAAAGAGATTATGCATAACTCTTACATGTAGAAGGGATTAAAGATGCAAAATCTTGTGTGATTAAAATGATTTAGGGTATGATGAGAACTTGAACGGTGTTATATTTGTAAGATGGTAACTTAATATCTTACTGCTCATCGGTACCTTTTATTTTCTCGTTGGTCGCATGTTTTATTTTTCTGTATGACAATGAATAAAGAATGAGTTAAATCGAGAATGGTATAAGTTGATGCCAAAGTGTATGAGTGAGAGATGTTGCATTTGAATGTGGTGCGTCCACATAGCATGAAACTTTATTAATTATTTGTGGATAATTAACTAATATTCAATTGATTAATATTAGATATTGTTATGATATAACTTAATTGAATAATTAATAATAAATGTTTGAGATGGGATAAATTTAAATTTAATTTGTTTAAATTTAAATTTAATTTGTTTAAATTTAAATAAAGATTAATTATATTTAATTTAATTTGTTTAAATTTAAACATAATATCCTATCTCTATATCCCTAATGCATCTATACATAGCAAATAGACGTACTAGTTTCAACACACAGCAAAAGAGTGAATGCGAGTTCTTTGTAAGTCAGAAAGCAAAAAAAACTCTTTTCTTCATTTTTTTTCCTTTCTCTTCATTCTTGAGGCACCATCAAAGGCTAGAGTGTTTTGTAACGTGTAATTCCTTGTGGAGGACTCTAGTAGTTGCTCCATAATAATGACAATGAAGAAATTGTTGTGTGCACGAGGAAGATTTGTAAGGCAAGCTTCTTTGATCAAAAAGAGAATGGAATATTCGGTTGAAAAGGTAAGCCCACATCCCAACAAATAGAAATGAAATAAAAAGAGAAATAATAAAATGATAAATAATAATGCATATATAGTATAAAAACAGTTAATATTGAAATTTATAGCATGTCATGCACCATCATCGTATTATTTAAATGTCATAACATCTTAATGTATTTTGTACACAAGTTAAGGCCTTGATGATAAGGCTTTTTAAGAAAGCTAGTAAAGGTGAGGTCGCTCGAAAAATACCCTAAGTGAAAAAGCATCTTCAGGTCCTACTAGTATGATGGGAAGGCTCAGAGAATATTCTTAATAAAAAGCCTTTACTCATACCAGGATTTGCATTCATAAAAATATTGTTTTTACCTGTAAATGATTATCTTGATGATGGGATTTGCTTGATATGCTTGCTAAGACAAGTTTTCCCTGAATAATTCTCTAGAAGAAAGAAAATCCTTAGATCCCACCAATATGGTAGATTTGGAAAATATTCTCAATAAAAGATTTTTATTTGAAATTTATTGAGATTTATGTCATGCTTTTCACAATTGCATTATGTGCAAGTCTCCCCCATAAAACCCAATAATGGACTTTAGGTCATGAATAAAATCAAAAATAAAAAATTAAATAATGATTAAGGAAATATAGGAATAAAATTAAAAGTTACGGTCAAAATGGAATAATAAGTGATTATTTGATACCGTTCGTTGAATGGGCATCATGGGAGTGCTAATCCTTTTTCGTGCATAACTGTACTCTTAAACCCAAACTCAATTACGTAGACCAGTCTCTATTCTTTAGATAAACTTAAAATCAATTTAAAGTATCGTTGTATAGAATAAATTTAATATGTGACCAATCACATCTAACAAAAAATATTGATAGCGACTTTTTAAAATTTTCACGTCGATACGGACGAGTTTTCGGATCCACACGTTATGATACTAATTCTCTTAATTTTTTTTACCCTTTTATATTTCAAATTGTTTGCATCTATTAGAATTAGATTTGGCAATAGCTTGTGTTAGCAAGATTAGCATTTATCTTTTGTTGTATAAGTTTGGAGTGAAATATATGACGTTCGGTTTAGAAGATTTGTTAATTAGACCAAAATTTGCATCTTTCAAAAAAATTGGTATTCTTTAAGTTTGAAGACTTGCAAATTTTATAGATTGTAAAATTTAGAGATATGTTGAGATTTTAATTGTGATTTGCTATAGTTCAACAACATTTTAAGTTTAAAATATGTGATTCTTAAAAATTTAAATTTTAAATTATTACTAGATATCAACTTAAATTGCTTTTGATTTATGAATCTTAACAATCATACTCAAATTAAACTTAGGAGGAGATATCACTTATAGTCTCCATCGTACACAACGAATGCATAGTTGCAACATAACTAGCAAAACTGACGGTATAATTCTTCACTCCATGTTGCATAGCTGTATGGAAGAAATCAATATTAGAGCATTATGCCCCTATCCATTTATAAACATGGTTAATTAATAGAAAATTTTGGTTAAAATGATTCAGTTAATGTGATTAATTCGGTTAATTTAAAAATAAACACGGTTAAATCAATTAATTTGATTGAATTCGGTTTTGAAATTTTTTTTTCAAATCGAATGAACTGATTTATATATAAGCCATTTATATATCATAACATTATAATAATATAAAATATTATATTATAAAATATATAATAATATAAACGTATTGTAATTTGTTAGATCATTTCAGTGTGTTTCATGTATGTTTGTTGAAACTTTTTAATGTTATTAATCTTGTGATATTATTAAGATTACATTATTGAATTATATTTATTATGTAATTTGCATGAAAAAAAAATTTAAAAAAATCGGGTTTTACTGTACTAGGACACATGACCCATTAATTCGATTGTTAACCGAATTAATGGATCTAATTCAGTTAATAGGTTAAAACGATCTTTTTATGGTTTGATTAGTTTTTACAACACATTGAATTAATTCGATTAAGAAATTGGGGTTGAGGAGTGTGTTGAGTTAAGGAGTTGGAAGAGAGGAGTGTTGTGAGTTAAGGAGTTGGAGATCGTTGGCTCCTCCGCTTGTCTTGCTGATTCTTTTTGCTACGTCCTCCTGGGCAAATGCAGTTTTGTGTTTCGTGTGCCTTCCTCGCCTGGGTGGTGTACTGCAAGCCCTTTGGACGCCGTTGTGAAAGGAATTCTGTCTAGGGTCATGGAGACCATCGTGATGAGTTGCTGAGCTGTTGCATTCTCTTGGTTTCCTTTTTCGGTCGCCTTGTCCTATGAGGCTCTTCCATTTTGTGCGTTTGCTGGTTGGGAGGCAGGGAGTTTTCTGGTTGCTGTATGAATTTTTTCCTTGATGTCTCTTCTGTAAAGCTGCAAAGTTCTGAGCGTAGCGTACGTGCCTAAAATTCTTTTAGTAATTTCTAGTTTTCGGATTTTAGTCGATGATTAAAGTAGCATGAACCAATTTCATCAATTAAAATGAACGGTTGTATGCAGGGACGGAACTAATTAACTTTTGTTGAGACTTAAAAGATAAAGAAAAATAAAAATTAAAAATTCTTAAAATTAATACATTGCATTTAAATAAAAAAAATTATAATAAAAAATAATTTCATATAATATATAAATAAAAAAGAATAAAAAAGAAAAATTTATAAAAAAATTATACTTGATAATGTTTTTTAGATTTATAAAATATAAATAATTAAATACAATATATAAAATTTCATATAATAATTAAACAATATAAAAAAAAGATAAAATAAAACTTTACCTTATCCAAGTTCCCAAGATTATGAATATCTCTTTAAAAAAATAAAATGTGTTTTACTTGTTAATTGCATAAGAGAGTAAAATAAAATAAAAAACAAAAAGAGAGGAAAAGAAAGAAAGAAAAAGAGAGAGAAAGAGGTGTAAAGAAACTTAAATTAGAGTAATGTTGATTAAAGTTTATAAGATCATTTTATTATTTATTATTTATATTAATTATTAACTAAAAAATTATTTTAAAAAACATTAAAAATATATAATAAATAAAATATTTCAAAATTTTGAGGGGTCACGACAATACCACCTACGCCCCTGGTTGTATGAATAAAGGTGTTCATGTTAGCAAATTTTTTCAAATAATTTATGAACTTTATGTTTTTGTAAACAATTAAAAAAGAACTGAAAACAATCTTTTATCAAATGACTATATGAGCGATTAATACTGTACCTAGAAACGAATATATGAACACTAATTTAAAACAAAAATTTGGTGCACATAAATCTTCCTGGAGGAGTTATAATCAGCAGCCACCATGAAATGGTGGTGAGATTATTATTTGGTCTCTGATGCTATCAAACCCAGCAGTTGTGGAGCCACTACCAGTTACATTGCCACCGCCAAATGCATTTGAATGTACAGCTATCAAGTTCTCAGTTTCTTCAGAACCCAATTTAACTTTAACCCAAGGATGCATTTCCACGACTCTCAACCCTTATAATTCCATTGCTACTTCCTTCATGGTTAGGCCTTTCCTCACCTCTAACCCTTGAGCACCTTTTTGCTAGCTCAGCTACTTGCTTAATCTGTTGAATGTTCCCCTCATTTGCGATGTGATCATCGAGAATTTCAAGCAACCGGTCTTCTTTCATTGAAGAAACAAAGACCATAGCAAGATTTCTTTCCTTTTCAGGCCGATCAAAAGCAAGAGCTTGCTTACCTGTAAGTAGCTCCGCAAGAACAACCCCAAAGCTGTAAACATCACTTTTCTCTGTTAGTTGACTACTGTGGAAGTATTCTGCGTCCAAATATCCTAACGTCCCTTGCACCAAAGTGGTTAACTGCGTTTGATCCAATGGGACCAGCCTTGAAGCTCCAAAATCTGAAACTTTTGCTGTGTAACTGTTGTCTAACAATATGTTGGTAGTCTTCACATCCCAGTGAATTATAGTCATAGACGCCGCAGAGTGCAAGTATGCAAGTGCTCCTGCAGTTTCTGCAGCTACTTTCAACCGCAATTCCCATACAAGTGAGGATGCTGGGAGTTTATTGTGCAGATGGTCTTAAAGAGTCCCATTGGTAGTGAATTCATAAACTAGTAGAGGCACCACTGTCTCCAAACAACAGCCTAATAATTTAACCACATTCCTGTGGTTGATTTGTGTCAGCACAAGCAGCTCATTGATGAATTGTTCTGTTTGGCTCTGGTCACAAATTTTAGATTTCTTAATGGCTACTACTTTGTTGTCTGGAAATAGTCCTTTGTAGACTGTTCCATAACCACCTTGGCCAAGGACTCTGCTTTCATGGTAATTGTTGGTGGCTTTCTTTAGCTCTTCTGCAGTATATATTCTGGCAGTTTCGATTGATCCTTTATGTTTATGCAGTTGTTGCTGTAACATAACGCCACCATTTTGCTCAAAGAACTTATCTCTCAGTTTGATAAGCTTTCTTTTCTGCACTCCCCAATATATCCAACACCCTCCCACAATTAGCACCAAGAGGCTTATGGTGACACCTGCACAGAAAATTATCACATTTAGAAACAGTCCAAAACGGTCTTAAGGATTCTGACCAGATAATGAATTCTTAAAGATTCAAGGATAATAATATACTAACTAATACTAATTATATGATACAGAATAAAGAATACAAAGGTTCTACAGACCAAAATTAATGAATATTCGTTGTACTACATAAATACGACTAAGACAACGGGGCTTCTGAGCCAATTTTCCATTTGTTCAATGCAGGAATTATAAGTTTAGTTAAGCCTGTGAATTGAGGAGGCGACCAAGCTGCAGTGGACCAAAGAACATTTTCTACTCATTGATTTTTTTTTTTAAATCTCGTCCACATAAATATCTCTAAAGTTTAGGTGCTTGCCTAAACATTTTAAAATGTTATGAGCTAGGCATCGTTGACAGCCTTGACGTAGAGGACCTGTCGTAATCAAAATAATTAATTGAATCTCTACTCTACCTAACCATCACACACATTCAAATTAAATGAAAGGTGTAGGAATAAGTCAAAAAACGTAGTATGATATTCTGACTCTTCTTAAGCCTCCACAACGGTGACAATCATGTTAATCATTCTTCAACTCCAAGGCAACAAGCTATAACATAATTTCAATGCCAAAATGATGCAAAATTGCTATCATAGTTTCAATACTAATGTGATTCTTACCATTTATGTCAGTGTCAAGAAATTTGAATTATGTTAAACTGTTCAACAGTAAAAATTCTAAAACAGAGTACTCACTCAATGGAATAATCAATCTCTTTTCATCGCCTGTATTGGCTTTACGTTGGCAACCGGTCCCATTTCTCTTTCCATCCCCTTCGAACCCTTCTGGACAAGAGCAAGAAACACTTCCAGGCGAGTTGGGGCATGTCCCGCTGCAGGGATTTGAGGTTCTGCATTCATCAATGTCTGCGAGAAAATGGAGCCTGCCGTCACAATGAATACCAACTTCCAATCGGTATCATATGAAAAGAACAAGTTTTTTGTTTTCTTTTTTCATTTTAATTAATGCATAAACGTTTGAAGAAACAACATATTACAATATATTGGTACCTTGACAGCCATCAACAAGGTAAGCGTTTCCTTGAAAGCCTGTCTTGCATCTGCAGCGGTACCCAGGTCCACTGCTTGAATTCAAGCATTCGCTATCTGCTGCCTGGCATGCATATGTAGTCAGATTATTTTGAGCTTCTTGACACGTTACATTTCCTACTGCCCAGTCAAGCACGACAGGCATGTCGTCTTTGTTTCGCAAATCAATAAGATCTCCAGTGGAGAGCTTATAAAACCCCTCTTCAACCAAAAAGGCGAAACTGCACGGGTTGAAGCTGCTAACTGTGGTGTGATTCTCCAAGCTGCCAACAGCTGCACCAAAATTCCTCATTCCTCTTGGGATCATAGTTTGGCAACAGCCTATGCCTGCACAAGACCCGTTAGCTACATTGTCAATTTGGGCACAAAGAGACAGGCATCCAGTTGTAAAGTTTTGTCCTCGTGTTCCTGCAATGGCTGCAAAAGTATCACAACCAACAGCAGTGAACCTGTTACGGGTGTTTGAAATGGGGAATTTTGTCAAAACGAGCCGAGAAGTTCTGTCCTCAACTATCAGGCCTGACGCATTATAACATTGGCGGGCTATAGAGGATGAGACTCGCAATTCGCCATCTAGAGAAATGTTCAGGACTGGGGCAGATGCATTGCCTTGCCCTAAAAATGGTTTTGGGGGGCTGAAAGTGGTGTTACAGGTGATCAGAAATGATTCATCGAGGAAACATCCATCGCTTATTCCGAAAGGGTAAGGAATCTCAAGGGAACCGCAACGATCTGTGCAGCCTGGCTTGGTTTGTGAGGCCACTTCTGCTGCAAAAACTACCGATCCAAACAATATGACATTCGGCAAAACTAATCGATGCAAAGTCATTGTTTTCATTCTACAGTTATCAATCATGGGAAAGAAAGCCATTTTGTGATTTCGAAACCTATCACCGCGCTCCTTTTATAAATCCAATACACGTTAAGTCTTTTAGTTTATTCTTTTGGACTTCGTCCTTAAAATGGAGCCGTATTTTTTATTTTCCACTTTTATTTAATTCTTTTAGATTGCTTTTAGTTCATTCCCCTGACCAGGCCGCCGGGGTGAATAAGTAAATAAAGTAAAAGCTACATAAAAAATTAATAATAATAAGATGGCTTGAACTTTGATGAATTTGACTTTTCAAACATCTCTGTTTTGATTCTGTTCCTTTCTCCCCTGTTTGTTATGGAATAAATGGCTTCAAGGTAGAAGGACCAACAACCACTAGCGGCTCAAGTGAAACATCTTGATAGGTTTGCTTTGCCTTTTTTTTTTTTTTTTTTTTATGGTTTGCTTTGCCTTTTATATACTCATTAAGACGCTAGAACCAAGCCCCATTACCTCTCTTTTTAATTAAGCGAAACATCTTTTGCCATGCTGTTATCTAAGGACTAATTGTTTGTGACAATTGCATTATCCTGATCAAAAATCAAATTCTGCTGTTGGTTTTAGAACCAGGCATTTTTTTTTTGAGGTGGTTAAGGTAAGCAAAAAGAATTAGAAATACTTGCTAGGCAGACAGCTGGCCTTGTTGCCGTCCTCATCATGGAAAATTTTGAGTGAAAGTAGTAAAGAGCATAGGTTGCTGAGGTCTGAAGAGGCTGGCTTCAATATAATATGCACATATAATACTTGCATTTACCTCGTGTCATTTCATATGTAGCACATTCCTGACAATTATTAGATTATAAATTTTAAGAGGCGTGTTATGTCCATGTTCATATCAAGTAAGCAAGGCTTATCAGCCGCGTTATGAGAATCCTTACGGCATAAGTTTTTCAACTGATGGCGAAGAGAAACTAGAAGCAGCAGCCAGTAACTGAGATTGCCAACACAGGCAGTGCAATGTTATATAACTGAGACCAACATCTAGGTTCGTCTAGCGTGTAGATTCTTGCCAAATATAAAGTCAGATTTTAGTTACAAGTTAAAATATATGAACTTTCTAGTTTCTCTATCTCACCTTTCCAAAGGCGGGTGTAGTTCTTCTGTTTTCTGTTTTCATACCTTCATGGTCTGAAAGAAACGGGCTGACATCTTCCAAACTAATGAAAGGAAACAAGCTTGCCAACATTTCTAACAGGAATGCTTTTACATCTTCTGATTCACAAATCAAACCCTGAGAATCAAATTTTACTAGCTCATTTGGATGAATGTTGTCTTTCTTACTGGTTGAAGATTGTTTTCTATTTAAAGCTTCGGTGTTGGGCTTTTGAGGGCTTAGGCTATTAGCCACAAGCAAGCATATGCAAATATACTCAGTAAGCAAGTTTATGATCATTATTAAAGCATTCCCAGTGATGCATCAAAAGTCACAACAATTTGTATTGGAAAGTTAATCTACTGATCTCATTAGGAATTTTTTGTTCAAGAATAGTAACAAAGAAATCTATTCCATTTAATCAGTTTGCACAAAATCAACAATGGGATTTTGTTCTGTGAATTCACGTTTTAAAGTACAAGTTTATTGTTGCTAAGAAGTCCCAAAACATCGGTTAGCGATGCGAAACCCCGAAATCTCAAGCAATAAAAAACTACACCTAGAAAATATAACATTCTTCTACGTTCTCAATATGTTGACACTTAAGAACTTCCTATGTTGATGTTGCAACCAAAACAAAGTCACAAATTCAAAGAATTTATGTCAGAACATAGTTTTTTTGAAAGTTCGGTTGTATTCATAACAAAGGGAACAAACATTCACCTCTGGTCAGTACAAGATGATTTTGCTCTGATATTCTTAGGTTGCAGAAAATCATAACAAAATCCTCCCCAAAAGAGAAAAATCTAAACTATATACAATTGATGCAGCCCCCAGCCGCAGAACCACCCCAGACCCTGCACATCACAATCACAACACACTCTGCACATTCATAAAATCGTCCAAGCATATTAAACCCGGAACAACAACCCAAAAAAAACCAGGCAGCATCCTCGCTCAAAGTGCAGAACCAACACAAACAATTTTGAACCCAAAAACAAAAGTGGATCCTGACAAAAGGATAAACATGATAAGTACAAAGCTCAACACAATGCACCTGTACATTCAACAACTGAACAGAAATCATCCAACAAACACAAGCTCAAAGCACATAAAAACCACAGCCACACCACAAGCTCTAAAGAGTCAGCGTTTACTAACCAATCATCAGAAACCAGAAAAAATATCCCCTCGCAAAAACAAAGCATCATAACCAAAAAAATTACTTAAAGACCTTAAACAGCTCTTCTTGCCTTTGCACACTAGCTTTAGCAAGGCTGTCAGCCAACTGGTTACTTTCTCTAAAAATGTGTTTAATCTCCCATCTCTTCACTTCCTTCTTCAATCTTTCAATGTGCAAGACCCATTTCCTAAATCTCCAAGGGGCTTCTTATAGGTAATTAGTCCGTTTGACTGCATTTTGCGAAGTACTTTCAATTGCGAGATTGTGTGTTTGGCACCATTTAGAGGCTGCAAAAGTAATGGAGGCCTCCCTTATTGCTATAATTTCAGCCACACCAGAGTCTTCCACCCCTATGGATTTGGAGAAAACAATTTTTATGCATCCATCTTCGTTCCTCATAACCCCCTCGATCCTTGCTTCACCGAGGTAGCCTTGGGTCGCCCCATCCACATTGAACTTCATAACACCACACGGTAGAGCACACCATTCCTCAACTTTTTTGCTTGTCTTGTTTTCCCTCAAACCGGCACCCATGGTAGAAAACCTATATGTGTCAAGAACTGAGCCATACTCTCTGGGCCGTTTAGCCTTTGCCCATGTCATAACTTTTAATTTGATTAGCTCA
Organism: Theobroma grandiflorum; assembly: GCA_036013995.1. Classification (NCBI taxonomy): domain Eukaryota; kingdom Viridiplantae; phylum Streptophyta; class Magnoliopsida; order Malvales; family Malvaceae; genus Theobroma; species Theobroma grandiflorum. The sequence continues at coordinate 18,592,565 of CP142126.1, forward strand.
AAAACCTGATTAGCTTTCCATTCCACGCCTCTAAACACTTTATCGTTTCAGTAAAGCCATATTGACCATATTATAGCATAAAAACCATTTTCCAGAAAAATTTGTTCCCCTTTCTAATTTCCATTCCATTCCATGAGTGAAATGCACTAATCCGATCAATAGGGACAACTCATTCAACCCGTTATTCCTTCCCCCACCACTGCCATACTCTCCGTACTTCTTAGCAATCAATGAGAAGATATTGTACATTCTCTTGATCCCCGTTACACAAAACACATGTCGTAGCCTCCCAACTTATCAAGTTTCTTCTAGCAAGCTCATACTTGACAACCACTTTCTTGTGGTGAACCTACCAACAAAACACTTCAATCCGGTGTGGCACAAGATTGGTCCAAATGTTTCTCTAAACATTTCCCTTAGAAGATTCTCTTTTAAGCACCTGCTTACACGAAGATTTAACCATGTAAAGACTGAAAACAGACCCTTTCCGTTCTATCGAATTTGGCAGCTTCTTGCACAAGTGAAATTCACCAATCGTGTGATTAAGTTGCTGCCACTAGTCTTGCTCCCATCTAAACGATTGTCTTCTCAACTCAACATTCCAAGTCCATACATTTTCGCTCTATATTCCCTGTTCATTAATGAACCCCTCCTAGTTCCGTGCAAAGGCGAACATCCTTGGGAAGAGTTTTCACAGCATAACTTCCCCAACCCAGGGGTTTGACCAAAACCTTATCCTACTCCCATCGCCCACCATCATCTGAATGTTGGATTGTACCTACATAAAAAAATCATTAGTCAGGGAAAGGGTTTGATGATATTATTCCACACTCTTGAAACCTTTCTATTAGTGTTTATCTTAAGTAGAAGGTTAATAGGATTTCCCTTTAGCTTTTCAACCATCACTTCTCTCCGTAAACTATTTTGTTCACTTCCACATTTTCAAATCCACTTATTAAGTAATGCTTGATTTTTCGGCTCAAGCTCGATAATCCCAAACCTTTCATTTTCCTTGTAATCACTTACTTTGTCCCATCTAATATAGTGCACTTTCTTTTTTTCATCTATCCCCTCGCACAAGAACTTCCTTTAATTTTTTTCAAGTTCATTAACAACTCTTTTTAGGATTTGGAAAAGTGACATGTAAAAAATAAGGAGGTTGGTCAAAACTGATCTCAACAACGTCACCTTCCCTTCTATAGAAAGAACCTTTGATTTTTACCCGAACAATCTATTTTCAAACTTTTTTATAATCGTTTTCCAAATGCTTAAGGAGTTATGATTAGCTCCTATAGGTAGGCCGATATACGTAATTGGTAGCTCTCCCACCCTACATCTAATGCTCTCTACCTTTCTCCTTATCAAGTGATTTGCCACCCCTATGCCAGCAGACTACTTTTATGAAAGTTTATTTTCAGTCCAGAAATCACTTGGAAGCTCCTCAAAACTCTTTTCACATTCTAAAGGTTCTCAGCCACAAGTCTACAAAACAACATAGTATCGTTAACAAATTGTAAATGTAAGATATCTAATCCATTTCTCCCAATGGGAACCCCTTGGCACAACCCCACTTATTTTGCCTTCAATATCATTTGACTAAAGGCTTCTACTACAATGTTGAATAGAAAAAGTGAAAGAAGGCAACTTTACGCAAATCTCTAGTTCATCTTAAAAGGTTCAGTTGGCACTCCATTAACAAGGATTGAGACTTTTGCATTAAATACACATCCTATCATCTACCTTATCCATTTCTCCTTAAATCCCATTTTTCCCATAATAAACTGCCAAAAGAGTCAATCAACACTATTATACGCTTTTTCAAAATCCACCTTAAGTAGGAATCCACCCTTATTCTCTTTTTTCAACAAGTTTATGACTTCATTTGCTATGAGAACACAATGCATTAACTGTCTTCCTTTAAGAAAAGTAAATTGCCTCCCTTCTATAACTTCTTCAATTTCTAACCTTAACTTGTTAGCTAGGAGTTTCGCTACAATCTTATAAATGTTCCCAACAAGCTTGAAATTCAAACATATTCATTAAGTTCAAGCCCTAATATTGGCTACATATGGTATATACGTATGTCTCTATTTTATACACAAATCAATTTATTCAACCAAGTAAATAAATATGATCATATGCTATTCTAATTTTAGTTTACACTAAACTCTCTTTCCCAAATTATGTTTAGGTTTTTAGATCAATTTAATTGGTGATCAATCAATTAAAAGCATTAATAATAAATTGAAATAAACAATTCAATCCCATTGAAAATAAGCAAGAAAGAGATTAAAAATTTAGACTACATATGAGTTGAATTGCAATCCTAGAAAAAGAAATTTAGTTATTCATAATTGCAATAATAAATAAAAACATATGAAGTTTAGCCATCAAGAATAAAAAGAACAATAAAAGCTAAGGAAGAAGAAATATACAAATTTTTGTAGCCTTGACTTCTAACTTCTTGAATCTCTCTTAGGGTTGTCTTCTTGAGTTTTTGGTGGCTAATCTCCTTATATAATAACCTATAACCAATTCCCTCTAGCCTCTCTTTTGAGTTTGGCTTTATAAGGATGTATTTATAGGGTTCACGAACATAATTTTGGTCCAATTTGAACTCTCATCTTCGAAAAGGCATCTTTAAAAACCCGAGGTGCCACAACATTGCTTTTTGGCGCTGCAACATCGAATTGTTTTACATTTTGGTTCTTGTTCAAGGCAAAATTGAGAAAATTTGTAAACATGAAAGTTGTAGCTCTTCCTTTTAGCTTTCCAACGGTCTAAGAATCACCTCATTTGGAGTCTGTAACGAGAGTTATAGTCAAAATATATAGACATGTGCAAAAGAAGTCTGCACCTAGAATGCACTCTCCTAGTCCAATTAAAAGTCCTTCTTCAAAGCACACCTTCAAAAGCACAAGTTAATCAATAGCAACTTTTCTTAAGCAATTTAACATTTAACTTGGCCTAAAATAATCTAAATTTAATTGACCCAATATAATTAACTATAATTAAATAAATAACTAAAAACACCTAAAATTATGCTAAAACTCAAGAACCTAGCAAATTAATAGCTAAAATTTAGACCAAATAACTCTATATCATAGAGTTATCAATATACTCCAATTTATTTAGCCTAACTACCACCGAATGATTTGATTTGCGTATAGGATAGACATACTTGTATGTCATAAGTAGCCACGATTAGAGCATGGGCTTAATGAGTCTTTTTTCAATAGACTTTTACATAGACATATAGTGAATTGGTTGGTAAAGATATTTCTATAAGAACCCCAACAAAAACTTATAAATAATTCGAGAACTCTAGGTTAGCAACTCAATTCATTTAAGTAAGTTAAGAGAGAGAAACAAAATTCAGATGAAGTATTTAAGGATATTATAATCTTAAGGTTATTTATTAATTGGTTTTTCTATTTAAAATTTGCCATTTAGTTTTTGAATTTAGTTTAGCTATTATTTAGTTTTAGTTTTGCTTTTAATTAATCACTTTAATTCGGTTGTTTGAATAAGACTAAGTTGTGTTAATTTGAGTACTTAGCAAAAGTTGTTACAATTCTCTGTGAGGTTGTTATTCTACTTTTCATTATATTACTTGTTAACTATATGTGCACTTACATGGTAATCCAACAATAAGTTTTTAGCACCATTACCAAGAACTTTTTCCTGCCTTTTGATTATGTTTTTAGTAGTAGTTATGAACCAAATTTTTTATCTAGGATTGCAATTAAACTCAACATGTAGCTTGGATTTTTAATTTCTCTTTTGCTTATGATTAATGGAATATAAGTTGTTTATTCCAATCTTGTGTTTAATGCTTATGATTGCTTGATCACAAATTAGATTGATTTAAATACCTAAATGCAACTTGACAAAGGGAGTTTAGTGCAGGCCTTAGATGGAGTAACATATGTTCAAATTTATTTAGGCTAATTGGCACTAAATGATTTGATTTGCATATAGGATAAACATATACTTGTATGTCATATTTAGACATGATTAGAGCATGAGCTTAATGAGTATTTTTTTAATTGACTTTACATAGATATATAGTGAATTAGTCGGGGGAGATAATTTTATAAGAACCTTGACAAAAACTTATAAATAATTCGAGAACTCTAAGTTAGCGACTCAATCCATTTAATTAAGAGAGAGAAACAAAATTTAAATAAAGTGTTAAGGGATATTGTAATCCTAAGCTGGTTTATTGATTAATTTTTCTAGTTAAAATTTGCCATTTAGTCTTTAAATTCAGTTTAGTTATTGTTTAGTTTTAGTTTTTCTTTTAATTAATCACTTTAATTCGGTTATTTGAATAAGATTAGGTTGTGTTAATTTTAGTACTTGGCAAAAGTTGGTACAATTCTTTGTGAGATCGATACTTTACTTTTCATTATATTATTTGGTAACGATACGTGCACTTGCATGGTAAATTTAACAACAAGTTTTGGCATTGTTGCTAGGGAATTGTTTCTTACTTTTTTAATATTAATACCAAACAATCTTAGTCTTAATTCAAAATTTGTTTTTCTTTATTTTCAAGTACTTTCAGTCATTATATGCGAAGAGTGAGAAGTTTGGAAATTGTTCTTTTTAATTCAAAAATTGAAAAGACTTTTTGAAAACTTCAGAGAGAAAATTCACCAGCTTAAATTCACATTGAAACAATAGCTAAACAACAAGGCGAAGAAAAAGTTTTAAGGGAATATGTTGTTCCTCTTGTGCAAGGTCTTCACTCTAGTATTTGAAGGTCTACCATACAAGATAATAACTTCAAAATCAAGCTAGCTATAATTCAGATGATTCAGACTTCAGTATAATTTGGGGGGTTACGAATGATGATCCGAATGCTCATATTGTGAATTTCTTATAGATTGCGATAGATTCAAGCATAATGTGGTCACTGATGATGTTATTAGATTGAAACTTTTTCCTCTTTCATTAAGAGACAAGGCAAAGAATTGGTTGAATTCACTTCTTCTTAGTTTTCTTACTACTTGGGATGATTCGGCTCGTAAGCTTTTAGCTAAGTTCTTTCCATCTGCTAAGGTAACAAGGATGAGAAATGTTATCACATCATTCATGCAACTAGATTCAAAGTCATTATATGAGGCTTAAGAAAGATATAAGGATTTACTTAGAAGATGTTTTCATCATTGGTTACCTAAATGGCTATGGTACAAACTCTTTATAATGGGTTGTTGGGTCCAATTAAAACTATTATTAATACTGCAGCAGGTGGAGCAATCATGGCAAAATCTATTTATGAAGCTTATGATTTGTTTTAGAATATGGTTTCTAATAATTATCAATGGCCAATCGAGACAGTAATGCTTAGGAGAGTTGCTAGTATTCATGAGTTGGATGCAATTAATGCTTTGACTACACGAGTATCTGTTTTAACTAAGAAATTTGATACTTTGGGAGCACATGTTGTTCAAAGCCCATTCATGACTTGTGACTTGTGTGGAGAAGGACATTTTAGTGATCGTTGTCTAGTTAATTCTGAATCAATGCAATTTGTTTGAAATTTTAATAGGCAGCAAAACAATCTATATTCCAACAACTATAATCCTTGTTAGAGTAATCACTTTCATTTTTCATGGAGCAACAATCAAGGATCTTCATCAAGAGCAAAGCCAAATTTTTCTCCTAGATTTCTACCTCAAGCTAGAGTTTTTATGCTTGAGAAAAAGCCATATGTGGAAAAGTTATTCATACAATACATGGTAAAGATTGATTCTCTCATTCATGGTGAAGTAACATCACTAAGGAATCTTGAAATACAAATGGGTCAATTTGCCAATACCATCAACAATAGGCCTCAAGGATCTTTACTAAGTGACACTAAAGCCATTCTTAAAAGAAAAGGTAAGGAGCATTGTAAGGCAATCACCCTCAAAAGTGGAAATGAGATAGATAGTAGCGGTAAGCAAACAAATTCTCTTGGTAAGCTTGTTAAAAAGAAAAAATGGTTGAGAATTCTAATTTATAAGCTCAAGAAAAGAAAGTTAAGTCCACACCACCATTACCACGCTTTCTTCAACGTTTTTAGAAATAAAATCTTGATAAGCAGTTCCAAAAGTTTCTAGAGGTATTTAAGAAGCTCCATATTAATATTCCTTTTGTTGAAGCTTTGGAACAAATGCCAACCTATGTTAAGTCTTTAACAGCATGTTTGGTTAGGGGAATGGCTATGCCATTCCCCTTCTATTCCCCATCAATTCTTGTCCCCTCGTTTGGTATCAAAGTGCAGCACGGAATAGGAATTCCTCAGTCATTCCTATTCCGTGCTGTAAGGTAATAAGGCTGGCTTAATTGTTCCCGATGTCCCTCTCTGTAATGGCTATTCCATGTCTCATGGAATAGCTGTAATATTGTTAATGACAAAAATACCCTCATTCCTACTTGAAAATTTCAACTCTGGCCATATAAAAGATTTTTGTTTCTCTTTCTTCCTCTTTCCCCTCTCTCCCTATCTGTCTCTTCCCTTTTTTCGATCTTCCCCTCTGTCGCCGATCTGCCTCTTCCCCTCTTCCGATCTGCCCCTCTTCCGCCATTCTTCGTCTTTCTCTCGACTGATCTGGCGCTCAACGGCCAGATCTGGTCGCGGGAAGCACCGGATCTGGTGCTTCCCGACCTGATCCCACGGTTGGATCTAGCACTCCATGGCCAGATCCAACCGCCGGGGACAACGATCTGGCGTCCTAATGGCCAGATTCGACCACATGGTGTGCCAGATCGATGTTACATGACATCGGTCGCCTTTCCGGCGATCGGATTACGGGGAAGAAGAAAGAACAAATAAAAAAATAAAAAAGAAAAAAATATTTATAAATATTAAAATATTAATATTTTATTTATTAAATTATTAATACATTAAATGTTTAATGAATATAAATAAAAAATAACAAATTATTAATATTTTAATCATAATAATATTAAATTATGAATAAAATATTAATATTTAATGTATTAATAATTAAATTATACTAAAATATTAATATTTAAATTATTAATTATTAATATTTTAATTAAATTATAAATTATTATTACACTAAAAAATAAAATAAAAAATAAATAATCATATATAATAAAGGGTATTTTTGTCTTTTTATTTTCTATTCCTTTCTTATTCCAAAGTTATTGTTACCAACCAAACACTGTATTAAGTAGTAATAGTCATTCCTACTCTATTCCATTCACTGAACCAAATAAAGTAATAATTATTCTTTTTTATTCCCACCTTATTCTATTCCCACAGAATACCTATTTTATTCTATTCCTGTCTATTCCGCGAACTAAACGTGCAGTAAAAGACATCTTGACTAAGAAAAGAAGATTGAGTAAGTTTGAGACAATTGCACTAACTGAGGAGTGCAGTGCTATCATCCAGAATAAGCTCCCACCAAAGCTCAAGGATCCAAGTAGTTTCACCATTCCATGCATTATTGGCAATCTATTCATTGCAAAATGTTTAAGTGATTTAAGAACAAGTATCAATCTAATCTATTTTATCAAAAACTTGGTTTGGGGGAAATCTAGCCTACTAATGTGACCATACAACTTATTGATCGATCTTTCACCTATCTAAGTGGTATTGTTGAAAATGTACTTGTTAAGGTTGATAAGTTTGTCTTTCTAGTAGATTTTATTGTACTTGACATGGAGGAATATTAAGATATTCTGATTATTTTTGGGAGACCATTTTTACATGGTACTGGAGCTTTCATTCATGTTAAAAAAGAAAAACTTACTTTAATCAAGACAAAGAGGTTACTTTTAATATTTTCAAAGTTTTAAAATTTCCTAAAGAATCTAACGAGTGTTTTGTAGTGAATGTGATAAATAGTGTCACCAATAAGGTATTTATTGAAAACTATCCCAATGATCCATTCAAGACTTTTTTGGTTTCTACTTTTAAAAGGGATAATGATGAATTTATTGAATGCTTGAATTTGTTGGATGCTCCATCACGTGTCATGAGATCTAATCCCCAATTTGAGTCCTTAGACCTTCCAATTGCTTCATCTTCACCACCCAAGCCCTGTATTGAAGATCCTCCTATCTTGGAACTCAAGCCATTACCAATGCATTTGAGGTATGCTTTTCTTGGTGACTCATTTATTATTCTCGTTACTATTTCTTCTTTTCTTACTAATGTGTAGGAAGAAAAGCTCTTATAAATGCTAAAGGGAGTATAAGAAGGCACTAGGATAGACCATTGCAAACATCAAAGGAATTAATCCATCTTTATGCACACAAAAGATCCTTCTTGAAAACAACCTCAAAGCCACCATTAACCATCAACGTAGACTTAATCCTATCATAAAGGAAGTGATCAAAAAAGAGATCATTAAATGGTTGGATGCAGGAATAGTGTATCCTATTTCAAATAGTACATGGGTGAATCTAGTTCAATGTGTGCTAAAAAAAGAAGGGATAACTGTATTTGTTAATGCCAACAATGAGCTTATTCTGACTAGAACAATGATTGGTTGGAAGGTGTGCATGGATTATTGAAAGCTCAACAAGGTTTTATTACTTCAAAAAGAAGGCATCACTTTGCTTTACCTTTCATTGATCAGATGCTTGATAGATTAACTAGTAAGGAATTTTATTACTTCTTGGATGGATATTCTGGATATAATCAAATTGCCATAACTCTTGAAGATAAAGAGAATACCACTTTCACATGCCCATATGGAACTTTTGCTTTTCGAAAGATGTCATTCGAACTTTATAACGCCCTTGGTACTTTTCAGAGATACATAATGGTCATTTTTTTGATATGGTGGAACAATGTCTTAAGGTATTTATGGATGATTTTTCAATTTTTTGAGATACTTTTGACGATTATCTTTTTAATCTTGTTAGAGTCCTAAAAAGATGTGAAGAAACAAACTTAATATTGAATTGGGAAAAATGCTACTTAGTGGTGCAAGAAAGTATTGTTCTTGGACATATAGTTTCTAACAAGGCATAGAAGACAACGCTAAGATTAGAACAATTGAGAAGCTTCCACCTCCAATATCAGTGAAAGGCATTTGGAGTTTTTTTGGACATGTTGGGTTTTATAAGCGCCTTATCAAAGACTTTTCCAAGATCCCCAAGCCAATCTACAATCTCTTGAAAAAAGATGTTCTTTTCAAATTTGATGATGCATGCCTTGCTGCATTTTTGGAATTGAACAAAAGGTTGGCTTCTGCACCTATCATCATAGCCCCAAATTGAAATCTTCCATTTAAACTCATGTGTGATTCAAGTGATGTTGTGATGGGTGCGATCTTAGGCCAAAGAAAAGGGAAAACTTTTCATTCAATTTTCTATGCCAATAAGACCTAGATAGAGATCCACATGAACTACGCTACCATTAAGAAGAAGCTACTTGCAATTGTGTTTGCATTTGATAAATTTTGATCCTATCTTATTGGCACTAAGGTGATTATTTACACTAATCATTCAACGATCAAGTGCTTGATTGCCAAGAAGGATACCAAACCATGTTTAATAAGATGGATCCTTCAACTTCAAGAATTTGATTTGGATTTTCGAGATAGAAAAGTTATAAAAAATCAAGTGGCGGACCCTTTATCGAGATTAGAGAGTGGAACACAAGCTGGTGATTCAACTTTGATCAATGAGACTTTTCATGATGAACAACTACTGCATGTTGTTTATAAGAAACTACCATAGTATGCTAATTATGTGAACTATATTGTAAGTAGTGTTCTTCTTCCAAACTTGAATTCTCACCAAAGAAAAACGTTTCTACATGACGTCAAACATTATATGTGGGATGAGCCCTTTTTGTTTAAGTAATGTGTAGATCAAGTTCTTAGAACGTGCATTCCAAAGGAAAAAGTTGATGTCATACTTTGGCATTACCATTATTCAAACTATGGAAGACACTTTGGAAGGGATAGAATTGTGACAAAAGTGCTACAATAAGGTTTGTATTGGCTAACTCTATTTAAATATGCTCATTATTTTGTTTTAAAATGTGACAAGCATCAACGAGTGGATAACATATCAAGGAGACATCAGATTTCTCTCGACAACATCCTTGAAGTAAAAATCTTTTATGTCTAGGGTATTAACTTTATGGGTTTGTTTATACCTTTATACAATAATCAATATATTTTGGTTGCTTTTGATTATATATCAAAATAGGTTGAAGCTGCGACACTACCAAGAAATGACTTTAAGGTGGTGTTAAAATTCTTGAAAAGGAACATCTTCACTCGATTTGGCACACCAAGTGCAATTGTGAGTGATAAAAGCAGCCACTTTCACAATAAGTATTTTGAAACACTACTTGCTAAATATGGAGTCAAACACAAAGATTGCAATTGCTTATCATTTGCAAACAAGTGGTAAAGCTAAAGTATCTAACAGAGAAATCAAGAGAATTTTGGAGAAGACTGTGAGTCCATCCAGAAAAGATTGGTCTAAGAGATTGGATAATGCATTATTGGCTTATAGAACTGCTTACAAAACTCTGATTGAGATGTCTCTTTACATATTGGTGTTTGGGAAAGCATGCGACCTTTTAGTTGAGTTAGAGCATAGTACATACTAAGCCATCAAAAAACTAAACTTTGATATCCAATTTACCAGTGAAAAGCGTCTCTTGTAACTTAAAGAGATGGATGAGTTTTGACTTCAAGCCTATAAGAATGTCAAGATTTATAAAAAAAAGACCAAGAGATGGCATGACAAGAAGATCATTAAACACCACTTTATACTAGGCTAGCATGTTCTACTTTATAACTCTTGGTTGAAATTATTTCCAAGTAAGCTCAAGTTTAGGTGGTCAGGACCTTTCGTCATCATAAAAGTATTTCCTCAAGGAGTAATGGAAGTAGTTAAAGAGAGTTTGAACAAGAAATTCAAGGTGAATGGACAACATCTCAAGCATTAATGGGGAGGTGAAATAAATCGCTAAAAATTCTCAATAACTCTTCTCAATCCCAAATGAGCCTGAAAGAGGTTAATTGATGACTATAAATCAAGCACTTCATGAGAGGCAACCCAAGCTTTCTATATTTAATTTTCTTACTTCAAGTCATTTTTCTTTATTACTTATTTATTTTATTTTCTACATTAATTTTTTTATTTTGCAAGTATTATTTAAGAAATTTCTTTTAAAAAAATTGGGAGTCAAAACCTGTGAACCCCTCTCCTAAACAAAAAAATAGGCACCATAATGCCTAAAGAGTAGCACTACGGCACCATTTTGCCTACACTCCTACTATAAAAGACCTCTTTTAATTTCAACAGCCCTAACCTTAAAATTTCTTACGATTTTTTTCGTACTCTTCCACAAACTTTCTTCCTTTCATAAACTTTTACATACCCACTCCAAATTTCTTCAACTTCTTGCATCCAAACTCATAAAAAAAAAAATTCATTCAATCTCCACCAAACCTTCAACAAACAAGTTGCTGCAAATTTTTCAAGTAAGTTATTTCTCTCTTTGAAGATTTTAAGCAATTTTGAAGAAGTTAGGTTTATTCATGATTATATTGGTTAGTTGTTAGTTTTGATGAAGTTTTTGCATATTGAGAAACTTGTGCTTTAGTTAATCTTGGGTTTGTTGCAATTGTTAAGAATTGTGATTTATGTGACTTGGGTTAAATTGTGGCTTGAGTAATGGGTTGATAAGTTGAGTTGTTGATTAAATAGTATTAGTGCTGCAATTTTGTTGATAAATTTGAGAGTTTGTGTAAAACCCGACCCTATAAATACATGTCATGACATACATGCAATGAATAACGTGTTTGTATGTTAGGAAAGTCTCAAAGAATAGCTAAAACCTAGTATTGTACCAAATGGTACACTTAAGTTGATTTAACCTCGAATTAGTTCAAATAGGAATTTTAAGATGAAATTTAATATTTCACAGTCCAGGAATGACTTAAACTGATGTTTTGGAGTTCGAGGGTTAATTTGTGATGAATTTGAAAATTTTGATGTTTAGGGGCAAAATCGTCATTTTGCCACCCAAGATAATAAATTGACCATGGAGTGAAATTTTTGATCAATATTGACTATTTGGAGTATAATTTGATGATAGGAAGTGAAAATTTTCAATTCCGACAGTTTTCGGAACATAAGGGCAAAACGGTAATTTTGTCGCTCCAAGGGTAAAACCGTAATTTTCACCACTCAAAACTTGTCAAAATCTTAGGATTTATTCATTTTTGGTATGCATGAGTATGGTGTTTGAAGTGGTGAAAATTTGAAAGTTTCATAACGAAATTTTAAAAACAGGTCCCACGGGAAAGTGACATGTGGCATTTTTAAATGAAATAATATTATTTTAATCAAATAAGCCCATTTAAGCTTCAGCTGATGAGGGGTTTGGCCATAAGGGGAAAAAGAAAGGAAAGAATAGGGAAAAAAGGAAGAAAGGAGAAAAACCAAAGAGAAGCTTGAAATTTGACAAAAGATTCACAGTTTTCGCCCGTTTTCGCGTCTAACGGTCAGATTTTTTGATTTTGGCTTGGTTTCTACCTTTCCCATGCTTTTGTTTCATTTTCCATGCTTCAAGAGAGAGATCACAGAATAGATCTGAGGGCTGGACGAAATTTAAGGGGGGAGATTTTGAATTTTTCAAGTTTCGATTCTTAGCTAAATCGGTAGTTTCGATTAGCTAGAGGTGTTTAGAAATTAAATTGAACTCGAAAGCATGGAATTTTTACAATACCCACTCTAGGCTGAATCTTCAATGCTGTCCAATGGTGATGAATTGATTTTTATTCAAATGAATTGAAGGGAAAATGATCAAAAATGATTAATTGTGCTAGAAAAACAAAGTAGAAAATTTACCGAGTGAATGTCCCATTTTAACTGAATTTTTCAACGAAGAAAGTGACCTGAATTTAGTGATTCCAGAGGGTTATAAGCTGGTATTTGATGGTTAAAAATGTTGGAGAGAGAACGGGACGATTTAGAGCAAAAATGGAGCGCGTTAGCAATTTATCGGGTAAAGTACCGAAAATAGGCTAGTACTGTGTTTAAGCCGTTTTAGGTCGTTGCATTTCATACCATGCAGTAATATAGGATTTAAATCAATTATATAGTGATTTAGCATAAATGTATTGAATTGTGTGATTTTTGTAATTTATTAAGGAGGTGAGACATTTGGAAAAAGCAAGGAGGTCATACCCGAGGAAACGTGATTGAGACGCTTTTTCTTCAAAAGAATTGGATTTATATATCCTGTGAGTAAACCTACTATTATTGTAAACTATCTAGAGTTTATTTTTAAATGTTAATTACATATTTTATGCAAAAAAAATGGTTATAAAAAGAGAAATTTTGCTGTATGCAAGTAAATAGATTTAAATGAAAATATTGTTGGATTATTGAATAATTGATCTTTGTTAAAAAAAAAATTGAGTAGTTTGGAGGTCGTAAATTGTGTTACAAATGATGTTTTCATTCAATAGGCTTATGAGTATGTGTATATATGTGGCTATGTTTGAAATGTTATTGGGAATAAATGTAAGTTGGATTTTTACTATGCAGGCTGGGTAAATAAATAAAAGCCACGTTATACTGTCGAAATTTTATTAAATTGGTGGGTTTAGTCACTGCAGTGGCGGGTTTCTGTGGACCGCCTATTAGAGGGGCACGGTAAACCCGGTTATATAGTTAATCTGGTTGTAGAGGCGAGGAGGGTAACTCCCAAGGTAGTGTTAGAGTTCATTTCACGTAGAACCCACACATGAATGTGTATCTCGGCCAACGCCAAGGAACTGCTTGTTTTAAAAACTAAAACGTGTTTAATGTGTAACTGTTTTGACAACCTTGGTGGACTCGGTTAGATGCCTAGGCCAAGGTATCCTCGAGGACTAGTTTTGGCTTGAGCCATGATTTTAATAAAAGTCATAAGCCTTAACTATTGTTTTGATAAACTATAAATATTTCTTGATTTAAGAAATAAAATGAAACTTTATGAAATGGTTTGTAATAGCTATTTAAATTTGCCTCCATTTTACTTACCTTTAGATGTTTATGATAATGTTTGTTTACTCATTGGGATTGTAAAATCTCACTCACCTCCTGTCCAAACATTTCAAGCCTGTAGTAGCTTGTAGATACCAGATTTTGTCGAGGACTACCGTAGATCGTCTTACCACGACAGATAGTAGGTTTACTGCCTTTGTCGTATTTGTATAATTATGGGCCTACCGATCATTGTAATTAATATTGTACATTATGACTTTGTAACTTAATGTATGTATGAATTTTTTTTACTTTCACGCTATAAAAATTACTTATACGCGTGTCTATAAAAATTGTTTTATAAGAAAATGGAATATTTTTATCAATATTTTTGAATAGTAAAATGTTACTTTAAACCCTTGAAAAAGAAGGTTTTGGACTTCCGATTTCAAATTCGATTTCAGATTATGTATTCTGGATGCATAAACTATATCTTTACCATATTTTAATATTTTCGTCGAAAAATGACCAAAATACCCTATGAGTCAAATTTTATATTTTGATTTATTTAAGCTAGAAATGAGTTGTAAACCCTCAAAAGGGGATGGTTGGAAAGAATTACTCACATGGAAGGCTAAAAACTGGTACGTAAGCCTTACGGGGTTCCGGTTGGCATTCCGAATAATGAGTGTCAATTGGGACGTCGTGGCGGTTGTCAGGGGCCCTAGGGAAGTTTCGGGTCTTGACAGTTTGAGAACAATATAATTGTTATATTGTAGTTGAGTAATTTTGGAGGTTAGGTAGTTGCTACAAAATTTTGCTTTGTTTTGCCTTGCTGGGGTTATTGTTGAGTAAGGGTAGCTCAAGTAGTTCATTAGATAGAACCAGGTTTGTGTCTATGAATGATGTCACTAGACACAACAATTCCCTCATCAATAAAGTTTCAATTCGAGAAAGAGGTCTTGATGTTGCTCTAATACATCATGTAGGGATACAAAACAAGAGTAACGAAAGACAATGGTAGAAATTCTGTGCCTAACAATAAGCAGCAATCATCCTTATGGTAAGAGAATTATATTCCAATGCTTTTGAACATACTAATGGTGTAGCTTCTGTGCAAGGTAGACAAGTACCTTTTGATAGCCATGCCATCAATGATTTCCATGAGACTTTTGACATCAAAGATGATGGTTATAAGCAATATGTGAAAGAGCATCAATATTGGAATGAGATAATCTCAATACTTTGTGAAGATGATGCATAGTGGAAGATGTCAAAGGATGAATTAGTATCCTTCAAAGTGAGTGTTATTAAGAGGGATATAAAAGTGTGGTTTACTTTGTAACAGCAAAGATGTTTCCTTCCACACACGTTAGTGATGTTATAAGGGAAAAGGCAATACTGATCTAGGCCATTATCACCAGTAGATCCATAAACATTACCCACCTCGTATTCAATGTGATATTGCACACAACTCGTACTAATCAAAAAGGTTTATGGTTCTTATCTTTGATAACTACTTTGTGTGGGAAAGTTGGTGTACGTTGGGACAAGAGTGAAGAATTGCTACATCCAAAACCTTTTATTCATGTGGGCATTATTCATAGATTTTATGACTCTTCGGTTAGTGGTGAAAGTTTTTCCTCTACACCACACCCTCGAGCTATTTGACCTCGATCTCAGAACCTAACATTGATCTAGAGAATGGAACGTTTAGAGCTCTAAAACATGTAACAAATGTAATATCAAGTGGAGTGTAATCAAGTAATGAAGCAGATGTTCTGTGCTTATGCCAACTACAAGGGGATGGACATGGACAATTTTCCTACCTTACCAAATCCTCTCACAAGCATAGGTGGCAATGAGGAAGATGAAGAAAAGGAGTAGAGTCTCTCTACATTCCTACAAATCCTAGGGGAGTATTCTTTTATTTTTTTTCTATATTTCACATTAAAGACAATGCTGATGTTAAGTTTGGGGGTGATTTTATCTTTTTAAAGATATGGGTTTTATTTGAGTTATGTTTTTATTTATTTACATTTATGTTTTAGGTATTAAGCTTATTTAGTTTGTTTAGTATTCAATTTTTCTTAAGTGTTTTGGTTTTTAGAGTTACAAGTAGAACTTAGTTATCTTGTTGTCTTTGGCTTTTGGTAAATATGGACATTATTTGAGTTTGTATGAATTTCTTGTGTTTAGTATCATTGTTGGAATGAGATTTTCATATATTGACATTTTAGCTTTTGCTTATAATTGTTGTGCATATCTAGAAAAGGTTTATATTGATGTGAATTTTGATTATGTCGAGAATTCTAAAATTTGTTTGATTCTTTATCGAGGTGAAATCTTAGGTAATACTTAGTTAAGAAAATGATTTAAGTCATTTTTGGACCATTTGAGCCATTCAAACCTACCTTTATATATTTTTATCCCCAGTAAACCTCATTGAGCTTAATTTTACCTTTTCTTTGTCAAACACATATGTAGCTTAACCTATAAATAAATTTTTAATTTTGCACTCATCACTCTTAAATATGTTAATCATTTTAGGAACTATATTGAGCTAAATAATGAAAAAGGTAGAACGGGTGGAGTTGTTGAAATATTTAATTGTGTTTAGTGTTCACCCTCCTATCTAGATTAAAAACAAATAAGTTTGTGGGTGTAGAATTGTGATGAAAAAAAGAAGAAGAAGAAAAGAAAAGAAGAAAAAGAATAAAGTGTTTGATAAAAGAAAAAAAAATTGAAGTTGAAGAAAAGAGTGTGACTTGGAGTATGATTAAAGCTTTATATATATAAGTTTTAGAATGATTATGTGCTTAGAGTTATTTGAGTAATATTAATATCCCTTATCCTACCTTGACTCTAGCCATTAATTACAAACTTAATAAAGTCTTAATGATCCTTGATTTAGTATTAGTCTACATTAGTGAAAAGAGAGATGAAAAACAAACCTATGGAATTCTAATAGTAATTCGAATTTTGCATCAGCATTAACTTTTTCTGATTGCATGATATTGTTTGTAAAAAGATTACACACACACCAAAGTGCATTTGAGAATGAGCTTGCATTTCAATTGAAGCATGGACTTGGATGATATTTATATTTACCTTGAGTTGAGATTGTGAGATAACTTTTGAGGAAATTATGCTTGTCATTTACGTTGTTTTTGTTTTTGTTTAAGTTTTCCTTTATGTTTTTGCTCAAGGACTAACAAAATCTTAAGTTTAGAAGTGTGATAACTCTATGATATAGAGTTATCTTGTCACTTTTTGAGCATTAAAATCAACTAAGTCTTTGAGTCTTGATATGAATTAGTCTCATTTTAGGAGTTTATTTTAAGTTTCGTTTTAATTATTAGGAAATTTATTTTAGCTAATTTTAGGCTAATTAAGTCTCTTTTATCAAGAATAGTAGTGTCCTTTGATTGCTTTTGAAGGTGTTCATTTGAAGGAGTTCGAATCAGAGAAGGAAAGCAACCATTGGAATCAAGATAGACAAGTGGGCACTGCAGCCTTGGATGATTGGGCTCTACAATGCCATGAAGAAAAGAAGTGCAGAGCCTAAACTGAACATTGGGCGCTACAGCACCAAAAGAAGTGGCGTTACGATGCTGGAAGAAGAACACTGAAAAAAATTTTAGAGGCTTAGGCGCCACGATGCCGACACGACAAGGCCTCCATGCATAAATTCCAGGATTTGATTTCGTCTAGGATTCTGAAGCTTATTTAAGGGCCCTTTCAGAGCAATTTAAGAAGACAATTAAGCAAGGGTTTTTGAAAGAAAAAGAAACATCAAGCAAGTAAGAAAGCTAGGAAAAACACAAAGTTTGAAGATCGAAGACCAAAGACCTAACAAACCTTAGTTTTCCTTCTTTTATTATTCTTCTATTATCTTTGTTTTGTGTTGATGGTTAAATTTTTTTTTTTTGGATAATGTTTTTAGTAGTATTTATGAACTAAATTTTTTTATCTAGAATTGCAATTGTACTCAACATGTAATTTGGATTTTTATTTTCTCTCTTGCTTATGATCTATGGAATAGAAGTTTGTTTATTCCAATCTTGTATTTAATATTTTTGATTGCTTGAACACTAATTAGATTGATCTGGATAATTAAATGCAACTTGACAAATGGAGTTTGATGTAGGCCTTAGATGGAATAGCATATGTTCAAATTTATTTAGGCTAACTGCTACAAAATGATTTCATTTATATATAGGATAGACATATACTTCTATGTCATATGTAGCTAAGATTAGAACATGAGTTTAATGAATCTTTCTTCAATTGACTTCACATAAACATATAATGAACTAGTTGAAAGAGATATTTTTATAAAAATCTCGATAGAGACTTATAAATAATTCGAGAAAAAGAGAGAAACAAAATTCAAATAAAGTGTTGAAGGATATTGTAATTCTAGACTTGTTTGTTAATTGATTTTTCTAGTTAAGATTTGCCATTTAGTTTAGTTATTGTTTAGTTTTAGTTTTGTTTTTAATTAACTACTTTAATTCGATCATTTAAATAAAATTAAATTGTGTTAATTTTAATAGCAAAAGTTGATAAAATTTTTTGTAGAATCAATATTTTACTTTTCATTATATCACTTGTTAACAATACGTGCACTTACATATTAAATCCAACAACAATAACCACAATACCTGATCTTGAAAAAGAAATTCAACTTCAAAGATCTCTTCTAATATTGAATTATCAGACCTACATTTTTTTTTTTGAAAAGAGACCTACATTTTATTGGCAGGCTTTGATCATTGATTAATCAAAAATTATGCCTCATTTAGAAAATTAAATATAAATAAAGGACGAGAAAAATTTGTTCAATCACGAAATAATGAATTATCTAATCTTCCACCAGACTGCAGTAGGGCGTTTGTTGAACTTTGCTTTCAAGTGAAAAAGAGACGGTTGGCCGGCCACTTCAAAGTCATTTTTTACCCAAACGAGACGATTTAAACACTTTAGGTTAATCACTTAAACTAGAATGAGTCTTTTGTCAAAAAGAAAAACTGAAACATCGAACATCAAATTGGTGTTTGAACTTTGTAGCATGTTCCAGGCCAGCTGGTTCATAAATTACTCTATTATTACTCACAGTTTAGAACAATCATGCTCATTCCTTTTCAATTCTTTTCATTCTTGTTTAGTCATGTTCATAAATCGATTAATTATAGTTCGTTGTGCATGTTTAATTATTCATTAACTGTAATGATAAGGGACTACCTATTAGAATAGTAGTAAAGTTTCATAGATCAATTGAAAGTTCTTAAATTTTGTGAATCAGATAACATTACATCAGACAGAAGACAAATGGGTTCAATTTTTTCAAATTTACTTTTCAAACCAAAAGGAATGAAAATCTGAAAAAGAATGATTTGGAGCAAAGCTTTACAATTAATGATGATTTCAAAACTAGAAGCAGAGTAGCAGTGAACGGCTATTTCTAGCTTGCAACTTCACCTTTTACAGCAATAGGTTTTTCCTAATTAAGAAGTCAATGACGATTGTATGGAAGCATCTACACCACAGCCACAACAAAGTACCAGTAGCCATACCAAAGCACAGCAACAGCACTACAGCAGCACTATTGGCAGTACCACGCAGTAGCAGTAACACTATTGGCAGCAGCACCATTAACAGCCAAGAAGTTACTTCATTAACATAAATCTAGTAGGAAGATTTGAGACAAACAAATCAGAGAAAATTCACGCATGTACTATAGTTTAGCAACTAACTTAGGGTCATTAAGCTAGGGACTGTCATAAATTATAGTCAAGGGTAGCTGTTCGATAATTAAGGGATTGGCATAAAATATAGGGATTCACTTAGATTTTATACCGTTGCTTGTACTAGGGAATATTACCGTTAGGAAGTTTCCTTATTTGAAGGTTCCAAACAACCATGCAACCGTAATATAAATGGAAATGAAGATAACCATCTTCACTAAGCAGAAATGGAACAATAGACAAGTTCATTACGCTTTCTTCTGCCTTATTTCTTTCTCTACCCTCTTCTGTTCTGTTTCAATATTTCTTCAGATTGTCTAGTACAGAAACCATCATCTTCCATTATCTAAAGGCAAGATTACCACATGGCTTCTTAAGCTGTCATACCCACTTGAAGTATTGCTACTACTGCCACCATAGCTATATCTATCGGATGGTTTTCCCTTCAGCAAATACTCAGTCTCCTCAGAATTCGATTCAAGATTAACCCATGGATGCTTCTCTGTCAACCTTAGTCCTTCTAATTCCATTGCCACTTCTTTCATTGAGGGTCTCTCCTCTCCTTTAATTTCTAAGCACCTCATTGCTAGCTTAGCCACTTCCATGATTTGATCTCTATTTTCTTCATCCACTAAATGACTCTCCAGAATATCAAACAAGCGATCCTTTCTCAACGAAGAAAGGAAATACTTAGCTAGACTCCTCTCCTCCTCAGGCCTGTCAAATGCAAGGGCCTTCCTTCCAGTGAGAAGTTCAACGAGAACAACTCCAAAGCTATAGACATCACTCTTCTCAGTCAGCTGGTTTGTATGCAAGTATTCAGGGTCTAAGTAGCCAAGAGTTCCTTGGACCATTGTCGATAACTGAGTTTGATCTACAGGAACCAATCTTGAAGCTCCAAAATCAGACACTTTCGCGGTGTAGTTATCATCCAAGAGTATGTTTGTAGTTTTGACATCTCTGTGGATAATTGGTATAGATGCAGCAGAATGCAAATATGACAGCACTCCAGCAGTTTCTGCTGCAATTCTTAATCTTGTTCCCCAAGGCATGGTGGCTGCCTTGCTTTTGTCATGAATGTGGTCAAAAAGGGTCCCATTAGCAACAAATTCATAAACTAGTGACGGAACTTCTTCCTCTAAACAACAACCCAAAAGCTTGACTACATTCCTATGGTTGATTTGTGAGAGCACAACAACCTCATTTATAAATTGCTCAATTTGGCTCTGATCCACTATTTTCGACTTCTTTATAGCAACCATATTGTTACTTTCCAAGATACCTCTGTACACTGTGCCATAGCCTCCGCGACCAACAATCATGGACTCATCATAGTTGCTCGTAGCTCTTTTAAGTTCCTCTGCAGTAAAGATTTTAGCAGTTTCAGATGATGTGTCTCTGCCAGTGAGTTGTTGTTGAAGCATCAAACCACCATTTTGCTTAAAAAACTTTTCTTTGAGCTTGATGAGCTTTCTTTTCTTGTGTAGCATGTACAGCCAAGCGCTCCCAGCAACTACAGCTACAGAGCATATACTAACACCTACATTTGAAATAAGTAGGATTATTCTCCACGCATCAAAATCTTTATATTGTATTATGATTTCCTTTATATTGTTCATGCTAGAAACAAGGTGAAATTTTGTAACTTTTTCCAACTTATTGTTGATATCGCCATTTTCAGCAAGGAGTCATTTGGTTAGCCGGTTTACAAGTAGAGTTAGATGCCTCCAGGTTGCATTTAGTCTGACTATGTAGTTCTCTCTTACAAAACAACTGAAATTTGGGGCCCAGGGTTTTAAATAAATCAAAACTTTGCTTTCTAAAAACTTGTCAAGTCAAGACTATTGCAACTCTTGGAAGCATCCGAGAAACCGCAAACCTGGAAAAGTTTCGGCTACATAGAAAACCTAAGACTTTCAGGAATTTTTTAAATAAAAATCCTTTTTAACTAAAATGTCCATGTTCTAATTCCTATGATGCCCACACCGTGCTTAAGATCTTGAAGGAGTGAATGTCTATGCAACAATTTGTTTTCAAGGAATCATCTTTTGGTAAAAACAATTAAATTCGAAGGCAAAGTTTACCCTGCTAATCTATTCATCCTCTGCAACTGGTTAAACAAAAACCAATAGTAAATCCATCTACTCCGAACTGAGAGTGAAATTCTTTTGGCCAATTTAATTGGCATGCAAACCATTCATAATATTTTTTTAGTAAGGCAACTTTAAAAAACTAAATGATGTTTTAATTATTTGTATATTAATAATGCAATCAAAGTACTTACCAAGAGCAATTTGAACAAGTTGTATTTGATTGGGAATGCAGCCTTTTCCACCCTTTCTACCATCGCCACGATAACCCTTAGGACACTTGCAAGTATAATTTCCCAACTCATTGACGCAATACCCTGGTTTTTCGCATTCATGCAGGTCCGGATTGGTGGTAGTGTTACACTCATCAATATCTGAGAGATGACAAAAAATATAATTAGGAGTCTAGGTAATATTTAAACGAACAGTGAACGCAAAATAAGCAGAGCAAGTACCTCTCATTAGAGGAAAAAGGAATAAAAAAATTGTTACCTACCATAACAACCATCGAGGTATGGATTCCCTTGATAACCATCCACGCACTTGCAACTATAACCATGCCCGTTATAGGATCCATCACATGTGCTATTTCCCTTGCATAGAAAAGTGGACTTGTTTTGTCCAGCTAATTCACAACTTTCATCCCCAACTGCCCAATCAACCACCATTGGGAGCCTTGTTTCACCTTCAAAACCTTGAAGATATTTGGGGGAGAAATTGAACTCCTTTTCAACAACAAAGGCGTAGCTGCAGTTATTGAACTCCGTTACATTTCTATGTTGAAAATAACTACTCGCTGTGAGTGTGCTGTTTTCCAGACCTTTGGGAATGGGAATTTCGCAACACCCCACACCAGAGCAAGAATGGTCAACAACTTTCTGGCTATCACATACGGACATGCATCCGGTTGTATACCTATCATTACCTTGGTAACCCTGAATCGTAGCATAGGTGTCACAACCAATAGCCACAAATTTGTTTTGGGTGTCAGAAATGGTGAATTGGCCTAATGCCAAACTGGGCCTGTTTCTTCGCACTAAATCACCACTTTTGTTGTAACAATCGTGTGCTATGAAAGATAACAAATGAATCTCACCATTAAGTGAAATGTTTCTAACAGGAACATTACCATACAACGGTTGTGCAGGGACAACAGATTGATTGCAAGAGATACTAAAACTTGCATCGAAGTAGCAACCTTCCCCTATTCCAAAGGGAAAAGGGACGCTGACGTTCCCACATCGGTCGGGACAGCCAGGCCTAGCTTGAGCTGTTGCCGGTGCCGCGGTGGATGCCAATAGCACTCCTGCAAGCATGAACTGCAACAGCATTGCATATAAGCCCATTACAACTATTTCAATTGATACAGGATGGTTTTAAGAAGAAAAGCCTTACTTGGTGGCCCTTATATTAGTTAAACTCCTATATTTGGAAGACCAAGTCAGGAGTGCAGCTAGAAAAGAAATTTAAAAAGAAAGTTCCCTTACTTTGTCTTGCCTTATAGTTTGTCCTAAAAGTCTACGTAGAGCATTCCCATGACCAAGTCAAGTTTGCGGTTCATCTAGTGAACAGGCATCTATTATATAATCAATTAGTGCTTGAATTAGTAATTAATTAATTGCTCGGCATCGTTGAAGAAGAACGGGTACGCGTCATTTAACAGCTAACTGTTTGGCAAAAGTCTTTTTCAGGAATAAATTAATGTAAAGTGGTCCTAATTTAGAAAAGCAAAAGCAATCAAGAGAGAGAACACTACAAAAATTTTGCCTATTTCCAACGAAATTTTCCGTTAGAAATAGGATTTTTTTCGTTGAAAATAAACATTTTTAACGGATTTTCAACGAAAATTTCCGTTGAAAATTCCGTCGGTACAAACCTTGTGGGTAATACTTTCCGTTGGAAATCCGTTGAAAATTTCCAACGAAAATTTAGTTGAAAATCCGTTGCAAATATATACATTTTTCCAAGTTTTTGCAATTCCGTTGGAAATTTCCAACGGATTTCTAACGGAAATTTTCAACGGATTTCCAACGAAAATTCTGTTGGAAATAATTCCGTTGGAAATTTTCAACGGAAATTTTTCAACTGAAAATTCCGTTGGAAGACATATTTTTAATAGAAAAAATAATTTAGTTGGAATTTTTCCGTTGGAAATAGGATTTTCCAACGGAAATTCCGTTGAAAATGTCCGTTAGAAGTTAGACATTTCCAACAGAATTTTCCGTTGGAAATCCTATTTCCAACGGAAAAATATTGAGTATTTCCAACGGAAATTTCCGTTGGAAAAATATTTCCAACTGAAATTTCCGTTGGAAATATTTTAACCTATTATTTTTATAAAAATATTTTTTAAAAAATTTTTTAGAAAAAATTATCAATTTTTAAAAAGTGCTTAATTTAATTCCGCATTCAAACTGTAACATATATAGAAAAAATACACATTAAAAAATTGAGATCAAAAGTATAAATATCTAATTAGAAATTATCCTTAACACACAATATATAAAATATAAGGATACATATAAGAACTCATAACATAATTAAAATAAACAGTATCCAAGTGTTTGCAACAAAAATGATACATCATTTGAGGGAACTTTTTTTCCTTACTTGTCACGTCTTGAAGGGCCCGCATCGCCAAGGGTTGAACGTGTATTACTCATGAACATGGTTTCCATACGTGCCATAAATTCACTCATGCCTTCTGCCATCACATTTCTCATTTCTTCATGTATTTCCCCACGTATTTCTTCACATATCTTAATTAAGTTTTGTGCAAGATTTTCCACCTTTTCTTCCAATGCATTTGCGGGACTGTTGAAGTTTGAGTTGATTGGGTCACACGCAGACTCAGATGTTGCTACATTGGATTGTGTTCCAGTAAGTAAAGCTGTAGCTGGGACACAAGAGCCAAACCCATACACGTGAGTGCGTGTAGTCTCATTCCCTCCAATTGCTTCAGTCCAAGCATGCGGATCGAATTCAGGCTGAGAAGATGACTCATCGCCATACTTCTGCGATAGTACAGAATTATACATTTCCTACAGAAAAGTCATAATTAATGATTAATATTGAAGTAGACCATTAACTTAGAATAAATAGTAAAAATTAATGAAATTGTTCTTACACTCATAGACTTGGACTTGTTATCAATAAAATCACCATGACCCCCTGAACGTTTATGAGTACGATTGAACACTTCCAAGAATGTAACATCTCGTTTCAACTCAATTGCCTGAATTTATGGACACTTATTTTTAGTCAACCATAATCGATATATATATATATATATATCTTGATATATATAACATGTATATGAAAATCGAGATCCAACTACTAAACTTACGTATTTAAATGAAATTCATGGACAAACATTTTTATAAATATTATGAGTAGCATTAATTCATACCATCATTTTTGCATGAACCACAAATGGAACTGAACCTCCAGTGTGCTTTGGAATGCATCCATCTTTTGGCGTTAAACGATTTTGCCTTGCTTTGCGTGATTTGTTTTGCCACTCTTCTGTACCCCATACTGTATCGATCAGGGTGTCCTATATGTCATTAGTGATCCATTCCCTCGACATGCCTCTGCATTCTGTAATGTTGTTAGTTTTGGCTTCAGTCATTGCTTTATGCCTTTCTTCTGAAAGCATGTCTCTTAATCGATCAGAACAAATTTTTTCCCATATGCGTCAAACTACAACATCTTCATGTGCAGACCAAATACATTTTTCCTAAACACAATGTAATACAATAATTTAACAAAGTTATACAAATCAATTGAAACAATATATTATTAATAAATAAATCTTGTAACATAGTACCTGAAATTTTCGAAACATTAAGTTTTTTATATCATTTGGGACTTTCCTCCATGTCGACCATGGACCATGAAAGTGATTTTTGATGATCCTTGTTATTGTTGATGTCACCCCTCTCTCGAAAAAAGAGCTTGTAAAATATGCACAAATAATTGTATATATTAGCAATTAAGAAAATTTAAAATTGTTGCAAAAAATAACAAGTATAAACAAGATAACATACCTATCCTCAATAGGAGTAATACGTAATCTATCCGATGGATCTACAAGAGTCTGTAATCCTACACTAGGTCCCCTACCTCTTGATCTTAACGCTGTCTCATTTGTATTTCCACCTAAATCAATAGATGGGGATCTTGTAATATCATGTGTAGCTGCATCATTTTCGACGTGCTCTGCAAATGCATCGTATAAAGACTGTGTCTCAAATGGCGCATCTATATTATCCTGCTGTACCTGTTGTGGAACGGATATATCATCACATGCTTAGGAACTTGTCTGCATAGCCATACTTGCCGATGCATATGAAGACCTGGGTCTCGGTTTTGATTGCTTCCTTTTAACCATCGTTGTTGCAATATCCTATTATTAACATCCCATTAGCAATTGTTATTAATATTATTATTATTAAATTCGAATAAATTACATCAAATCACAACGGAATTACATATATAAATCTTAGCTAGATTTGGCAACACAGCAATTATATACTAACTAATTGCAACATTTATATGTTGATTTAAACTCAAACCTTATATTTAATAATCACGTTAAAATACTCCGCCTTAAAAAAATTAAAGTTAAACAATAACGTAAAAAAGTAAATATTAAAGCAATATCAAACGTGCATTATGTGATCATTCACTTCCTGAATAATGAAACTCATGTTCCGCATTATTATCACTGTCATCATTATAAGTTTCGCAATCGTCATGCTCCACATGATCTTTATCTTCATCTTCATCTTCATCTTTATCTTCATTATCTTCTCCATCCGTGTCATCTTCTGCATCTTCATCTTTATCGGAATCATATTCTTCATCCTCAATTGAAATTCCGACAGCTTCATATTCACCACTGGCTAACTCAACTAAATCAACTGCTTCTGTTTGAGTTCTAGTGAATGAATTGGACACATCTTCTTGGTACACTCCTTCATTCAAATCACTTTCATTTTCTTTTTCACCACTAATTGGAATTTGAAATCTACTCTTAGCCTTTGTTTTAAATACTACCCACCAATCACGTCGACTCTCCTTCTTGATGGATAACTACTATAATAAACTTGGTTAGCTTGGGCAGCTAAAACAAATGGTTCATTAGTGGCTAGTATTGACTTGGAATTAACATCAACAAGACCATGCAATCGATCAACTTTTATTCCTTTTTCCGTATCAAACCAATGACACTTGAATTGAACTACTCTGTTTCCTATGCCAAAATACTCCAACTCGATTATATCCACTAAGATGCCATAAAAGTCACGCTCATGATCATTGTAAAAACTCCCTTTTATGCATACCCCACTGTTCATTGTCTTACGATTATTGCCGTAATCTATTGTGTGAAACTTGAAACCATTTACAAAATATCTGCTGTAAGACCTTATCATACGTCCGGGACCATAAGAGATATCAATTATGCGTTGGTCAATTTCCTTATTATGCTTTGCAACCTATGAACATTCGATACAATAGAATAAAATAATTGATATCATAACATATTCGTCAATGAATTTTTGTAAGTTAACTTGTATGTTTATGGTACTTACATAATTTTTAAACCATTTAACGAATCTCGAATCACGTACTTTCTCCAATTCATCTTCCGAAATTGAGACAACATCTCCCCTCACCATGTCATCAAATATCCTATCATAATATCCACAACTACATTACAAATCAAAATTCTTATTATACTGTATTAGCAAGAGTAAACAACAATTGGTACTTACTTTATATATGGGAGCATCTCATCGCAATTCATTAAAATATATAACTCAGCCGCATAAAACTCATCCTCATCCAAAAATCGAGACTTATCTGATGGACCAAAAGCTCGTCCCGGGTGAGTGAAAATTGAGAGACAACCCATAAAGTCTACCTCTCCCCCATCATCGTTACGTGGCACTCTATTTACTCTTGTTCGCACAGTATGTTCAAAATACAATGAACAAAACGAGGAAACTTCCTCGATAACATAAGCCTCGCATATGGAGCCTTCAACAGAGGCACGATTTTTAACTTTCTTCTTCAACTGTTGCAAAAACCTATCAACCACAAAATGCATCAATCTTATGAAAACATTCAAGCTTTTCAAAAGAATTTTATTCAAACAAATAACCATTATTTTACCTCTCAAATGGATACATCCATCGATACTGTACAGGTCCACCAACCTTCGCCTCGTAAGGCAAATGAATCGGCAAATGCTCCATTGAGTCAAAGAAAGCCGGAGGAAATATCTTCTCCAGTTTGCATATAGTTTCATATATTTTTCCTTGCAACGTTTCCATATGATCACCATTTAGTTCAGTTGCACACAAATCGCTAAAAAATTGAGATATCTTTGTAAGTGCCGTCCAAATTGTTGGATGCAGCATATCACAGAATACAATTGGGAGTAACCGTTGAATAAAAACATGACAATCATGACTTTTCATCCCATAAATTTTTCCCCATCATCATTAACACACCGAGAAATGTTCGACGCGAAACCATCTAGTAATCTCAATTGTTTAACCCAATCACAAACACTTCTGATTTCCTCCTTATGTAATGTGTACGCAGCCTTTGGCTTATATAATTTTCCATTATATTCCACCAACTCCAACTCTGGCCGCTTACAATACACCTTCAAATCTTGTCGTGCCTTTATGTTGTCCTTTGTCCTTCCTTTAACATCCATCACTGTGTTGACTATATTCTCAAAAAATTTCATTCAATATGCGTAACATCTAAATTGTGACGAATAAAAAGCGTATGCCAATAAGGCAGAGACCAAAATATGCTCGTCTTCACCCAATTATGACAAACATCATATCCTAAACTTTTTCGCTCACCACATTTTGTTCCGAATGGGAACTGAGGCAGCGAATTCAAATGCCTGATAATCGAGAAAATGGTATGTCATGTTCAATCCTTTTTTTAATAAATTTGTCTCTCTGCCTCCTAAAAGGATGATTAGTTGGCAAGAATTGCCGATGACAATCAAAGAAACAAGGTTTCCTACCATGCTCTAATATGAAAGATTTGGACTTTTCCATGCAATACGGACATGATAACCGTCCATGTGTACTCCACCCTGACAACATACCATAAGCAGGAAAATCATTAATTGTCCACAATAATGCTGCCCTCATCTGGAAATTTTGTTTCCTAAATGCATCATAGGTCAGAACACCGTCTGCCCACAATAAATTCAACTCATCTATCAAAGGCTTCAAGAAAACATCTATATTTTGACTTGGACTTTTCTTACCCGGAATAACCATGTTTAGAAAAATATATGGTTGTTTCATACACATCCATTGGGGTAAATTATACACACAAAGCATTACTGGCCAAACAAAATATAGGTTGCCAGTCGATCCAAAAGGGTTGAAACCGTCAGCACATAACCCGAGTCTAACATTTCGAGGGTCCATTGCAAAGAATTCATGTGTGCGGTTGAAATGTTGCCAAGCTTCACCATTAACTGGGTGTTTAAGGCGTCCGTCATCACTTTGGTGTTGCGCATGCCACGTCATATGTTCAGCAGTTTTAGATGACATATAAAGCCTTTGAAGCCTCAGTATAAGTGGCAAGTAACGCAAAATTTTATAAGGAATTTTTTTCTGCATTCGCACACTTGAATTCTTCTGTTTATACCGAGGATGTCCACATACCTGACAATGCTCAAATGTAGCAAATTGCTCATAAAATAACATGCAGTTGTTCTTGCAAGCATCAATTTTGATATATCCCAACCCAAGCTTTGCTACTTTCTTTTTCATCCTATAAAAGTCTGTAGGTAAATTCTCGTCAGATGGCAACATATTCTTTATTATCTCTAACAATCGATCAATGCATTATTCACTCAAATTGTACTCCGCCTTAACATTTAAAAGTTGCGACACAGCTGAAAGCGTCATGTGCTTTGTGCAACCTACCCACAAAGGTTCCTCTGCATTGCTTAACAAAGAGTAAAAAGTAGATGCATTTGGATTGGGATCTTCTTCCACGAAGCTTGACTCATGAGTATTGTCCATGCCATGGTTCAAAACAACTTCGGGACGCATAACATCCATAACCATTCGACTATATGGATTTTCTATTTCATCCTCATATGTAGGTTCTCGAAAAACAACATCTCCCTCAAATCCAAGGGATGGTTCAACTCTAGATTGACTTCTTGATGATTGTCCAACATCAATTTCCCCATGTAAACTCCAAATTGTGTAAGCACCAGTAAAACCCCGATTTAGGATGTGTTCTGTGACTTTATCTTTGTCTAAGAACTTATTATTACTACATCGCGTGCAAGGGCATCTAATTCTATTATTCCACATAAATGTAGTATTCGAATATACGAAATTAATGAATTCAGTCACTCCATTTACAAATTCAGCTGTAATGTATCCATTCTGTAAACGACGGTACATCCAAGACCGATCTCCCGACATTCTGCAATCCTAAGTATCATAGAATATCATTATCAAGACTAATTTGTATTGTTTGTAACAAACCTACACCCTAAACACTACATTCCAATATGTATTTCATATATATATATATATATATTCAAAATTACTTTGTAAGATGCAAAGTATGGGTTATAGTATAAATTATTGCGTACATTAATTATCAAACAACCTACATCAGATGGATTAAGTATGTAATTTTGAATAATTGCTTTAATTAGAGACCATAAACATTGAAGTGTAATTTGATGCCTGTACATTAAGTTTGAATATCAGTTATATATACCTAATGTCTACCCTTTTTTTTAATTGTCATAAATACATGTAATTTCGAATTTATTGTAAATTTTAAAAAACGTATGCCAATTTGTCTGCATTCGTTCATATGGGTATGACTATCTAATTTTGCCGCTTTAAATATTAATATGAATTGACGTTCATAATTTTAAGATGTAATAATTTAAATTATAATAAAGGCTATAGGAAAGATTTGAGATTAAGCTCAAATATTTTAATTGCTTTTGATCCATATCGAGTAATAAGATTTTAAGATAGTCGGAGAGATGATTCAAATTGTATAAAAATATAAAAGTACGTGTAATTTAATTATGTTTTGTAATTAGATGCCAAAAGTTTGAGTCATTTTTAAAAAGTAAATTAAATTACATTAAAGTATTGTGCCTTAACATATAATATAACAATATAATATTTCAAATATTAGTAATACAATAAAATTATTTAAATTTAAAAATTAAAATAAATGAATGTTCAAATGTTATGTGTATGTATATAATATATCAACGTTATTACGTTACCGGCAAAGAGAATTGATTTCCACATAAATGATATTTACTGAAAGGTATTTTGTAAAGTGTAATTTCATTTAAAATAAATAACATAAATGATTAATTGGAGATAAGAAATGTTCAAATTAGTAATTGATTAATTTGATATTTCGATTTTTAATTCCAACCAGATTGCATATTAAATCAATAGACGAGCTTATATTGTAAGATTTTATTCATCCGTTCAAAATCGCCAATATTGTTTAATGATTTCGTAAGTATAATCGGAATCATTCATCGTAACAAAAAAAGGTATTTTGATTCGATCGTTATACGATAGTCTTACCCTAAAAAAAAAAACTACATTCCCGACGTCAAATTTCAAAACCGTGATTGAAAGCAACGTATCTTCTAAAATTGAACACATAAAATATATCAAAACACCATTCCATATCTAAATTGTTCAGAATGCATCATCAAACTTTCAATTTTTAATCACTGCCCAAAAAACAATATACTACGTAATTAATATGATTTAATTATGAAATCATGGGTTATACATTAAATTTCGTCCAAGCATAAAATCAAATTGAAAAATAAAGATTTGTCGACGGGCCAAAATATATGTAATTCCTTGTGTGTTTTTCTTACTCACCTGCAAAATTATAACTAGACACAATCTGATTTTGAAGCAGAGTGCACGAAGGTTCAATCCTTATACAGCCAACCAGTTAATATGTCTGAAATTGTGCATGTAAATTATGGTTTAGGATTGTATTAGCAAAGATAATTCATTCAAAACAGAGGTTGTCTATACCCTAAACACCAACATTAACAGGTAAAAACAATATATGTATAGGAACCATCACCTGCAATGGATGCCCAAAACCCAAAACCGTGAGTGAAGCAGACCGGTGATTTCAAGCTGCAAGATCGGACCGTTGCCTTTGGGCAAATCTGGGAACTGAAACCTTGAACCTTGTAGATAGCAAATTATATGCAGTCAACACCAAATTAACAATAAACAATACTAACAGTACCATATGCGCATCAAACCGAAGCTAATATGCACAAAATCATATATAAACCAAATTACACAAAGCATGACTACCCCCAAAAATTCGAAAGCCTAATGGATCGGAGCCTCAGGACGGGCACGGGTAGGCGACTGAGAGGGGCGACAACCCGAATGGGGTGACAACGCCAGAACCGGTACAGGTCACCGGCAGTAGGAGGGCACCAGGATCACCGTGGAACAGGGCTGCGACGGAATCTCAAAAAAAATCGTGTTGGGTTTGGAGCAGCAGGACGGGCAGGCGACTGAGAGGGGCGACAACCCGAATGGGGTGACAACGTCAGAACCGGTACAGGTCACCGGCAGCAGGAGGGCACCAGGATGACCGTGGAACAGGGCTGCGACGGAATCTCAAAAAACATCGCGTCGGGTTTGGAGCAGCAGGACGGGCAGGCGACTGAGAGGGGCGACAACCCAGATGGGGTGACAACGCCGAACCGGTACAGGTCACCGGCAGCAGGAGGGCACCAGGACCACCGTGGAACAGGGCTGCGTCGGGCTTAGAGAGAAGGCAGAGCGCTGCTGGTAGAGAGAGAAAACGGGAGACCAAAAGTGGGGATGGGGAAGAAAAATGGGTATTTATAGTTAGGGTTGAGAGGGCCAAAACAACGTAGTTTTGGCCCTGTATACAGGGCAGATATAGAGGGCCAAAACTACGTCGTTTTGACATTCGATACAGGGCAGATATAGAGGACCAAAAACGGCGCCGTTTGTTATGATACATAAATGAATTCAATTTGCTTTATTAATAAATTCAATTGGGGAGCAACTTATTGTTATTAAATTATAATAATATATAGTTATATACCCTATAAAGTATAACTTGTAATTTAATGTTATTAAATTATAAATTGATTTTTTTCTTAAATCATACTTCTTTGACTCTATATATATATATATATATATATTTTCTATAGCTCTCGGTCAGAGCTATATGAATATATAAATATAATAAAATGATACTTTTTAAGCACAAATATAATAAGTAAATTACAAGACTTCAATCATAATAAGCTAATTAACTACTTACGTTTAAAACATAAATATATACCTACTAATATATCTTTTTTAGATTATATTTATATCTAATCATGGATTCTTAAATCATACTTTTCTAACTATATATATATATATATTTTTTCTATAGCTCTCGGTCAAAGCTATATGAGTACATAAATATAATAAAATGATACTTTTTAAGCAGAAATATAATAACTAAATTATAAGCCTTCAATCATACGTAGCTAATTAGCTAATTACATTTAAAACATGAATATATATCTACTAATATATATTTTTTAGATTATATTTATATCTAATCATGGGTTTTTACAATGCCATAAAATTAAATGTTGTTATTTTTTACAAATTTGGAATAATATAACATTATCAAAATTTGGTATTATAATGCCAATATTGTCCCTAAACATCAAAGTTAAAAAAATTATACAAATAATTATTAACTGTTTGTATTTACTTTTAGTAATATTTTATTTTTAAAAAAAAATAAAAAAATTTCAAAAAAATTTAGATTTGTCAAGAGGAAATTTCATAATTATTTCCAACGAACTTGTCCTACGGAAATTCCGTTAGAAAGTTTAACAAATAAAACAAAGTGTGGTAAATTAAATGATAATTTTCCAACGGATTTCCAACGAAAAATTCCGTTGGAAATCCGTTGGAAAATCTAAAAAACAAATTGATTTAGCTTAAGGTTCCAACGGAATTTTCCGTTGGAAATCCGTTGGAACCAAAATGTGGCATGTTGTGATGCTTAGTTCCAACGGATTTCCAATGGAAATTCCGTTGGAAATCCGTTGGAAAATCTAAAGAACAAATTGATTTAGCTTAAGGTTCCAACGGAATTTTTCGTTGGAAATCCGTTGGAACCAAAAAGTGGGATGTTCTAATGCTTAGTTCCAACGGAAAATTCCGTTGGAAATCCGTTGGAAAATCTAAAAAACAAATTGATTTAG
The DNA here is from genome assembly GCA_036013995.1 of Theobroma grandiflorum. NCBI lineage: Eukaryota > Viridiplantae > Streptophyta > Magnoliopsida > Malvales > Malvaceae > Theobroma > Theobroma grandiflorum. Next base: position 18,626,722 of record CP142126.1, read on the forward strand.
CTTAAGGTTCCAACGGAATTTTCCGTTGAAAATCTGTTGGAACCAAAAAGTGGCATGTTGTGATGCTTAGTTTCAACGAATTTCCAACGAAAAATTCCGTTGAAAATTTTCAACAAAAATTCCGTTGGAAATCCGTTGGAAAATATAAAGAAGAAATTGATTTAACTTAAAGTTCCAACGGAATTTTCCGTTGGAAATCTGTTGGAACTAAAATGTTTTATGTTATGTTGCATTTTTTCAAAGGATTTCCAAAGGAATTTTCGTTGAAAATAGTACATATAAATTGACAAAGTCAATTTCCAACGAAAATTTTCATTGAAAATTCTGTTGAAAAAATAAGTTTTCAATGGATTTTCCAACAGAATTTTTCGTTGAAAATTTCTATTGAAATTCCGTTACAAAATCGTTGAAAATCCGTTACAAGCATCATCTGTCAATTTTAATTAAAATCCGTTGAAAATCCGTTGTAATTTCGTTACAATTTTCTAACGAAATTTTCCTACGAAATTTTTTCCGTAGGAAAAAGATGAATTTTTTGTAATGGAAGTTCTCGCTTGATTAGAAACTCGTAATGGTTTAGCAGCAAGGCTGGGTCCACTGCAGCATTGACTGAACTTTCTTTGACGGGACATATGGTAAATACAAATATATTCTGTAGATGAATCAAATTTTTATCCCAAAGTTTAAGAACAGTTGGTTTTTATCCATGAAAGAAAAAATAAAGATCGAAGATGTAAGTGAGAGAAAGTGAGACTGCAACTGCATTCGCTTGATTCTTTCCTTTCCTTTCCTTAATACAGCTCGACTACATGAAAGAGAAAAGTAATAAACAAGGAAACGCAAAAAGGACTCAAGGCGCATTACAATTGTCTGCTACCTAGTGCGTTTGGCAGGCAACAATGCAACACGTGTTCAAGACTAAACGACATAACAGAAAAATAAAAGAGAAGCGGTGGAGTCACGTGTAACTTAGCACGTCACTTCATCTTCTTCAATTTAAAAACTTTTCCGCACCAACAACCATTACCAAAACAGATCTCAACTTCAACTACAAGAAGTTACTCGTGTTATGGGACACCTATGGAGGACTTGGATTTCATTGAGTTGACATCCTATCACAACAATTTTTAAAATGTTTGGTTGTATCACTCTTCAAGTTTGTCTGCGACACTCGTAGACAAGTCATTTAATGGAATAAATTTATGATTTACGATAATCTCATATTTTTCATATTTTCTTAATAAAAGAAATTTCATGATTTGCGGAAATGAAGAAAATCTCATAATTTATGATAATTTCATATTGTTTATATTTTTTTAATAAAAATACTCTCATGATTTTATGATAATCTTATATTTTTTATATTTTTTTAATGAAGGAAATCTCATGATTTACAAAAATAGAAAAAATCCTAAGATTTACGAAAATTTCATATTTTTCATATTTCCTTATAATATACTATTAATGTACAAAGTCAAATTGTCTTACTTTAAGAAAGAACCTAATCTTAAGATTTAACATTAATAGCCTTTATTCTTTTTTGTACTCTATATATAACATTTTCCCATTCAATAAAATATACCAGAGAATTTTCTAATTCTTCTTGGTATTAGAGTGGATTCAGTAACTCAACTTTTCACAAATAATTTGAATTATAAGTATGTCAGGAGATGATGCAAATTAGGTTAATGTGAATTTAGTGCCAATCATGTCTACATTACAAAATGTTGTAATTAATCCCAAATCTCCATACTATTTGCATGCTTTTAATCATCCAAGGTTATTATTCGTCAGAAATCCTCTCAAGGAAAATGACGCCAATTATTTCGCATGGCATAGGAGCATAATGAATGCATTGACTACAAAGAAGAAAGCAGGCTTTGTAACTGGTGAAATTAAAATATCGAATGTCAATTCCTAGGATTTTCAATCATAGTTTCAATGCAACGCTATTGTGTTGTCTTGGCTTATGAACACTTGACAGAGAGTTGCAAAATGAAGCAGCACATGCAAAGACGGCCAGTGAAGTATAGGCAGATCTAGAGGAGCGATTTACTCAGGGAATCGTTCCTAAGGTCTACGAACTAAAGTGATCAATTGCTCTTCTACAGTAGAAGAAAGTTCCTATATCAACCTGTTATGGGAAACTAAAAGCAATTTGGAATGAAATGTAGGCATTGAATCCAGTACCAATATGCTCATGCGGATGTACATGTAGGGTTGCGAAAAAGGTTCAGGTGATGCGGGAAAAAAAGAAAGTCTTTGACTTCCTTATAGGCCTTGATGAATCATTTAGCATTGTCCAGTCTCAAGTGCTAAGCATAGATCCATTGCCAACCCTGGGCCGAGCTTATGCCATCACAGCTCAAGAAGAAAAACAAAAAATTGTGGCAACATCACGGGTGCCCCTAATGGAGTCGACAGTGCTGCTTGCATGAAAAGATGCTATATCTAGTAAATGCAACAGTAACAGTATGAAATACGGTGAACGGAGGCTAGATTGGAGCAAATCCAATCACTGCGAGACGGGAAATCATCATCGTGAGAGTTTTTACGAACTTATCGGTTATCCCGAACATTGATAAAAGAAGACATGCAACTTCGGTAGCCGTACTCGTAACGAATTGGCATCAAGTGGTTAAGGAAGCACAACTTTAAATTTGCAAATACCGACCTTCGACTTTGGGCTCGTGAGAATGAAATTTGGGTTTACAGGGGCCATCGATGGTGGGGCTGCATCTTATACTAGGACTCACAGCCAAGTAGCACTAGCAGCTACTAGTCCTTCTCGGTGGTGAAAATTCAGTTGCTTCCTCAACGAATTTGGTGAGTAACATGTCCGGTAAAAAAGTTTAACCTTTTGTCATTGATATCAGAGTAACAGATCATGTCACTTATGACATTAATCAATTATTTGATCTTATTATAAGTCCTAATATCGGGCCAAATACAAATTCCTAATGCCGATTTAGTTTAGGTTCATGCATTAGGGATTATTAATCTACATAAGAAGCTTATTCTAGAAAATATTTTTGGAGTTCTTAATTTTTGTTTTAGCTTGATGTCAATAAGCAAATTGACAAAGGACTTAGATTATGCACTAAGTTTTGGGTCAGATATTTGTGCAATACAGACTTATCATCAATGACGCCGATTAAAGTGGGTAAAATGCGATATGGCTTATATTATTTGGAGACTAGGAAAAAAAGGCAAGGCAATGGTAGCTTAGTGTTCAAAGAATTTCAAGTTATGGCATCAATGGTTAGGGCATCTTCCCATGAATCATCTTTCTTTTATCCCAAAGTTGTCTTTTACTACTAATAATGGGAAAAGACATTTTTGTGATGCTTTTTGCAAAGCGAAACAAACTAGACTAACTTTTCCTTCTCATGTCAATAAATCATTGCATGTTTTGAGTTGATACACTGTGATATCTAAGGACTATAGCGAACTGGGTTTATTACACATGCTCACTATTTTTGACCATAGTTAATGACTACAGTAGAGCAACTTGGGTTTTCCTAATGAAATTTAAATCTGAGACACATGTTTATTTGCTTAACTTTTTCAAATGGGTGCAGACAAAATTCAATTCCACAATCAAGACTATTTGCATAGATAATATGCTTGAGTTAAACATGGTGATCTTTTGGACCATTACAAGGAACATGGTATGGAATGACAGTCCAATTGCACTGATACACCTCAACAAATTGGGTTATTGAGAGCAAACACAGATATTTATTAGAGTTTGCTCATGCATTACAATTTCAAGCTAAACTTCCTATCAAGTTTTGGAGAGAATGCATCTTTACGGCAACTTATTTGATCAATCGAATGTCGTTCACTATCTTATGTAATAAAACACCCTATGAGATGTTGTTTGGAAAATTACCAACTTATGATCATTTGCATGTTTTTGGCTGTTTATGCTACAATCACATTAATGATAAACCTCTTAACAAGTTTGCACCACATTCTCAACCGGGCATCTTTCTTGGCTATCCACATGGACAAAAAGGTTACAAGATTTTTGATCTTGCATACAAAAGTATTTATGTGTCTCAAGATGTGAAAAATTTTTCAAAGAAACTTTTCCATTTACATTTGACATAATAGCAACCTTCACTGGTTCCATTTTGACTTTTATGAACCAAAACGAAGCATATGGATTAGATGGCATATCACTTAGTCCTCTTGAGCAGCCACCACATGACTCAACGAATTTAGGCCATTCAAATTCAGCTCAAGCCGTGCGAGCTCAAACTGACACGAGCCCACCTGTCGTGTCTAAGCTCATCAATGACACATGGGTTGCTCATGTTCCTCCTCAAACGTTTGGCCTGTCACCTGATACTTGGCCCATTCTGTATAAAGTTGGCTTACCTAAACCCGTGCAGTCCAATTTTATGGGGCCACCCACTTTGCTAAACGTTGCACCTTTTATTGATCAATCTACTGTTGAGACACTACTTGAGACAACTTCTGTCACTTTTAGCGACATTGCACCATCTCTCACAAGTTTCATGGTTTTGATGTTCAATTGCCCCTTTTTTTTTTGCTCTTCCAAGCTCGCTATCACATTCACTCAATTCATCAATTCATTCGATGATACATCTTTTCTCCAATTCTATTTCCTATTCTAAATTTTTGTTTGTTCATCACACTTTTTAGCTGCCATCTCTTATGTGGATGAGCCCAAATCCTTTACCCAAGCAATGAAACATCAGTATTGGAGAGAAGCAACGACTAAAGAAATTACCGCTCTTGAGGCCAATCAAACTTGGATACTTACTCCATTGCCTCCTAACAAACGTGCTATTGACTCCAAGTGGGTTTACAAAGTGAGGCACAATCTAGATGGGAGCATTGAGAGATTCAAAGCTCATTTAGTTGCCAAAGGATACACATAATTTAAGGGGGTTGACTTTCATGAGACTTTTATGTCGGTCGTAAAACTTGTTATAGTTAAATGCTTGCTTGCTGTGGCTTTAGTTTGCAATTGGGAACTTCATCAATTAGATGTCCACAATGTGTTCCTCCATGGTGACATTGATGAAGAGGTCTACATGAAAATCGCACAAGGTTTTGCAAAACAGGAGGAGACACGTGTTTGTTAGTTACAGAAGTCATTTTATAGACTACAGCATGCCCTTAGAAATTGGTACCACAAATTCACAATAACTTTTTTGGTCATTGGTTTTTATCAATCGCACGTTGATCATTTTCTTTTCATATTCAGCGTTGACATATCTTTTCTTGCTATTTTAATTTATGCTGATGATGTTATTGTTACTGGCCACGATGTTGTGTGCATTCACAAGTTCAAGCATTATCTGGATCAGAAATTCCACATTAAAGATCATGGGAAGTTGAAATATTTTCTTGGCACTAAAGTGGCAGGTTCTTCCTCTAGCATTGTTATTTGCCAAAGAAAATACACACTAAATATTCTTCACAAGAGTGGGCTTTTGGGAGCAAAAACCTCTTCTTTCCCAATGGATTCGAAGCATAAGCTTCGGGCTAATGTAGGCCCATTATGCTTTGACTCAGATCGCTATAGACATTTAATGTGTATTTAACCATCACGCGATTTGACATTAATTATGCAATCCATATACTTATTCAGTTTATGCACTTTCCATATCAGCCTTATTTCAATGTTACCTATCAAGTTTTACATTATTTGAAAGGCACTCTTAGTCAAGGCCTTTTCTTTCCTTTAGATGGTCAATTATCTCTATGGGTCTTTTGAGATACAAATTGGGCCGATTGTCTAGCCACACACCAACCCACTATTGGTTAAATTGTGTTCTTTGGGCCTTCTCCTATTTCATGGTGAGCTAATAAGCAATATGTGGTTTCTCGATCCTTTACTAAAACTGAGTATTGTGCTATGGCTACCACTTCCAGTGAAACAATCTAGCTCATTTGTCTTTCACATGATCTTTAAGTCACTTGTAGTTAACTAGTTCTACTATTCTATGACAATCAAACAGCCCTTTATATCGCTGCCAACCCCATTTTTCATGGATAGACCAAACATATTGAAATCGACTACCATTTTATCTGACAACACATTCAATCCAACACCATAATTCCCAAATCGATTTCTTTTCAATTTCAATTGGCAAATATTTTCACTAAAGCACTCAGTCATGATTGATTTCATGAACTATTTCGCAAGTTGGGCATTTCTTCCATCCATGCACCAACCTAAAAGGGAATAATGGAGGAAATCCCATGAGTTACGACAATCCCATATTTTCCATATTTCTTTAATAAAGGAAATTCCTTGATTTACAGAAATGGAGGAGATCCCACAATTTATGAAAATTTCATATTTTTCATATTTCCTTGTACTATATTATTAATGTACAAAGTCTAATTGTCTTATTTTAGGAAGGAACCTAATCTTTGGATTTAGCATTAATACCTTTTATTCTTCTTTGTACTATATATGTAACATTTTTCTATTCAATAAGATACAATACAAAATTCTCTAATTCTTCATCACCCTTTCCTTGGTAAGCAAATTGAGATTATTACTTTCACATATGAGAATATTATTCTAATATTTGTCATCGTAGTTTGGAAAAGTTTGATAAGAACAAATTGACTTCCTCTTAACTTCAATGGCACGTACGTTTGTCAAGTGGAAGGTTATTCAATTTGATTTGGTTCCAAAGATAAACTTCTATTCAGTTATCAACTTAAAGTTGAAGGTACTGATTGTAACCATGTTAAAAATTTACAACGTATTAAATGTTAAATGGCCACTGATGCTTTCAATTAATGCTTAGGCTATAGGTAGAAACTAAAAGGGCAATGACCTCTAGGTCTTATCCCAAGATTGAGCTATCCAAGCTCATGACTTAAAATTTTTGACAATGAAGAAAGGAATATAAAGAAAATACATGTTACAGCCAATAAGCCAAAACTACGACAAGTTATGATTTTTTTTATGGTCAAAATACCTCAAAAATCCCTGTACTCATGCATTTTATTCACTTTAGTCTTTTTACTCCAAATTGTAATAATTTAGTCGCTTAATTTTGAGAATTGCTTCAATTTAGTCACCCTAATATTTTTCCTCTGAAATACCTTCACAAAGTTGATGTCATTGTTGACATGGCATTGACATGGCACCGCTTGTTGATGTGCCATGTGAGGTGGACTGAAAATGCTGACGTGGTAATACCATATCACTTTGACATGCTGATGTAGATATGTCACGTGGCATGTTAGGGAGGGCACTATGTGTCACACTCTCTTTCAACACCCATCCATGTCATGACACATGGCATGTTTAGAGGGTGACACGTGGAATAACAAGAGAGCAACACAAGTCTCTACTTTGTTTTCTTAGTGCATGTTTGGCATAGCTTTTTTTCAGCTTATCTACCTCTTAAAAGCAAAAGCCAGGCCAAACATAAATTTTGAAAAGCTCTTAAAAGAAAAAGCAGCTTTTTTTTAAAGAGTAAAATTTTTAAAAAAAGAGCTTCAAAAAAAGCTCCTATGAGAAGCTTTTTCTTTTCTTCTTTTAAAAATACAAAAAAAAATTTTATTTTTGTTTCAAAAATATCCTTATCTATTAAAAATAATTACAATATTATTCTTTTTAAAAAAAGAAATACCCTCTAAGATAATTTTAACTAAAATTATAATTTATATAAAAAAACTGATAAAAAAAATTTACCAAACAATTTTAGCTTAATTTTAAAAGCTATTATTTTTCATAAGAGCTTCATAATAGCTTTTAAGCTAGAAAAAAGTCAGGCCAAACAGCCTCTTATAAAATATTGTATGCTTGTTGAGTTTCGAACTTAAAACCTTATGCAAGCACAACAAACTCATTACCACTTGCTCTAAACCCTTACCTTTAATTATATATTGCTTTTTTTTTCTTTTTTTTTCCTTTTTGTCTTTTTCTTTTTTTTTCTTCTCTTTTTTTTTCTCTCTCTTTTTCCTCTCACCTACTCCTTTAAGGATTGGTCACCAATCATCGGATGTTGTCGTCGATTGTTGATCAATGCTTATCAGTCATGGTCATGGCATAATGTCAAGCCCAGCCCTATAATATACTTGTCATATTGTATATGTACTTGATAGAATGCCTGCATACTTGAATGCCTCGAAAATCGTTAAAAGATGGTATTATACCTAATAGTACAATTAAGTTGATTTAAACCTCAAACTAGTCCAAATAGAGATTTTAAGATGCATTTGAGAGTTGTTGAACCTTAGAATGACTTAATATGGTGATTCAGAGTTCGAGGATTGATTTGGAGTCAAATTTGAAAATTTCATAACGTAAGGGTAAAATGATCATTTTGCCACTTGAGGGCAAAATTGGAATAGTGGATAAAATTTTGATCAATTTTGATTATTTGGAACATAATTTGAGTTTGAGAAGTAAAAATTTTCAATTTTGAAAATTTTCAAGTACAAGGGCAAAACGGTCATTTCACGTGACCATGAGAACGTAATTGAAATTTTTAAAATTTTACACCACCATGACACTTGTCAAGCCTATAAATTTCATCTATTATACTTTGGATAATTAAGGTATTTTATGTGGTGGTGGGAGAATGCTTAATTATTAAGTTTTAAAAATGGACCAATTAAATGGTGACACATGTCAAGCTTTAGTTATTTTTATAATTTCCTTTAAAAAACTAGCACACACCTTTCTCATTTCATTCTTCATAGTCGGCTAAGACAAGAACAAAGGGGAAAAGAAAAGAACAAACCCTAGGAAGGAAAAATTCAAGAGAAATTGGTGGATTTCAAGGAATCAAGCAAGTAAAGGTAAGATTTCTTGATTTTAGCTTGTGATCTATATTTCTCATGCATTCTTTTTCATTTTCCATGATTGAAACTCAAGATCTTATGAAGAATTCTTTGCTAACCAAACATGGGAGGAGAGGTTTTGAGCTTGGACTTAGCTAGATTTCATGCTATTCTAGTGTTTTTAGTTGTTTGGTGATGTTTACCATGAAAAACAAGCAAGAAAATTTCATGCCCTTCACCCACACTCATTGGCTGAAATTTTCAAGAGAGATATTGATGGTGAATCTTGTGACATCTCATGTCATTTGGCTTGAATTTGATGAATTATAGTGATGGAAATTTAAAATGGTGAATGCAAAGCATAATTCTTTTAGTGACCGATTTGTTGGCAATGAAAAGATTAAGTGCATTAAGGCACCTTGGATGTATTTGGAGTGTAGGAAGCATAATGAATTTATTTGGAGTGGAATTGGATGTTTTAATTGATTAAACAACGTATGGTTCGAATTAGGTCAACACCATTTCAGTCCCATACACAATTGGACTTACATAGAACACCGTTTTCAAATGATTATTCGAACATTTCGCATCTCATTTCATGCATTCAGTTAGAGCCTAAAATAGCTTTATAACCATTTGGTACAAATATAGTGAATTACTTGTTGTGTATTATGTTTTGGTGGTGAACCATCTGGTAAGGGAAAAGAGATTTCACCCGAGAACTATGAGTAGGATTACTCTCGAAATTGTGAGTAAACACACTATCATCTTAAATATCTAAAGTAGTTTTGCTCGTTCTTATGTTTATAAAGAACAATGGATTTAAATTGTCAATCGTTATATTTTATATTGAAGTTTGATTTAGTGCAATGAAATCTGATTTATAAATTGTTTTGAAATTGAATGTTGTTTTGAAAATTGAGTAAGTGGAGACTGTATGTTTATGACATATGAAATTAATATATGACTCGAATGGATGGCTTATGGCAATGTGGTGGCATGAATGTCTGGTTTTATGATATGTTGAATATGTGAACTGTTTCGATTTTCCTTGACAGGCCGGATAATGTTATGTTAGCCATGTCATGTTGAACTTTTTATTAATATGGTGGGTTAATTGATTAGTCACTACAGTGGCGGGTTCCGTGGATCATCCTATTAGAGAGGTACGGTAAACTTGGTTATATCTTACCTCAGTACGAGAGGCGTGAAAGGTATCTCCTAAGGTGAGGTTTGAGTTCACTTCATGTCGAACCACCACGTAAGGGTGAACTCAGTCAATGCCAAGGAATGTCTATGTTTTAATGTAAAAAATGTGTTTTATGCGTATGTGACTTTTTAACAGCCTTGGCGGACTCGGTTAGATGCCCCTGATCAAGGTGTCCCTGAGTATGAGTTTTGGCATGAGTCAAGTTTTTAAAAAAGTCATAAGCCTTGTTGAGTAATTGGATGAAATACAATTGCTTACATGGGTTGGAATGAATTTTCATGTTATGAAACACATGTTGTGATGGGATATTTTGATTGTTTCCATTTACTCGGCTTTAGATGTTATAAACGGTATTTGTTTACTCACTAGGTTTATAAAAACTCACCAACCTCCTTTCCACCCATTTCAGGCTCAAGACAATCTGCAGATAGTCGATTACATTGAAGGTTACTGTTGGGTTGGCATCCTCAAAAATCGTAAGTTTACAGCCTCGGTTACTTTTAGTCATTCAGGGGCCCACATGTCATTGTAAATTAATTTACATACCCTGGTTATATGTGTTACCATATGTATAAATTTATTTTATTCTTACGCTGTAAAAATTATTTACGCAGCGTTCTATAAATATTGTTTTATTAGAAAATGGAATATTTTATTCATTATTTTTAATTAGTTCAATTAGCTAAAATTTCACTTTAAATTGATGATTTTGATTACTAAACTTATTTTTAAACATGAAATGTGTATTGTTCACTCATATACTATATATTCAGCATGTTTCAAATTTTTTGAGAAAAATGACCAAAATACCCATGTGTAATAGAAATTTCTTTTTGACTGTTTTTGAATTGAAAATGGTCCATACCCATTTAAAACATTATTTTAGTAACTATTACTCACAAGGGAAGTGGAAAAATTGATGTTAAAGCCTTGCAAGGTTTTGGTTGTCATTCCAAGTAATGAATGTTTATCGAGACTTCGCGATGGTTGTCACGAGCTTGAAAGGAGTACCGGGTCGTGACACATAACATGTCTAGTGACCATTGATTGACGACCGGCATTCGATGACTAATGACCAATGGCCAACGGCGACATCTGGTGATAAGCGGCTAGTCCTTCTGGGAGAAGGTGAAAGAAAAGAGAGAAAAAACAAACAAAAAAGAAAAAAGAAAAAAATGAAAAAAAAGAAGGAAAGAAAAAATAATATATAAACAAAGCTAAAGGTTTAGAGCAAGTAGTAAGGAGTTTATTGTGCTTGCATGAAGTCTTGGGTTTGAAGCTTAGCAAGCACACAATATTTTTAAAGAAAACAAGAAAGAGATGCATAGAATAAGTCTGTGAAGGGTAATTTCAAAAGGAAAATGTTAAAGGAATTATATTGAAGCAATTCTCCAAATCAAAAGACTAAATTGACACGTAAACTAAATCTGTGAATGGTAATTTTAGAAGGAAAATGTTAAAGGGACTAAATTAAAATAATTCTCAAAATTAAAAGACTAAATTGTTGCAATTTTAAATAAAGGGACAAAAATGAAGAAAATACATGAGTACATGGATTGGTGAGGTATTTGGACCATACGTAGACTAAGTCTGTGAAGGGTAGTTTTGGAAAGAAAATGTTAGAAGGATTAAATTGAAGCAATTTTTATAATTAAGGGACCAAATTATTACGATTTTGAATAGAGAGACTAAAATGAAGAAAATACATAAGTATAGGGACTGCTAAGGTATTTTGACCATTTTTTTATCTGCATATCCTTTCACAAAATGAGAAAATACAAAAAGAAACCATGTTAGTATATTACAATAAACATAGTAAATGTCAGGTACTGTTACCGACCATGTAATATTATTTGTTGCCTAATGTTGTCATGGCCAGACAAATTGCTACCGGTACCTTGATCATTAGCACCTGAGAGTTCATCAAGCAAATAATCTGTTTCCTTTAAATTCACATCATCTTTTACCCATGGATGCTTCGTCGATGCTCTTAGACCCTCCAATTCGATTGCAACCTCTTTCATTGTGGGCCTCTCTTCACCTTTTACTTTTAAGCACCTCTTTGCCAACATAGCGACTTCCTTTAGTTGTTCAGTATTTTCCTCAAGAAGCACATGATGATCAATAATTTTAAATAATCGATCCTTCTTCAATGCAGAAACAAAATGCATAGCTAGATTCCGCTCTTCTTCAAGCATTTGGAATCAAAGCGCCTTTCTTCCAGTCAATAACTCTACAAGGACAACCCCAAAGCTGTATACATCACTCTTTTCAGTCAACTGGCTTGATTGAAAGTATTCCGGGTCTAAGTACCCAAGAGTTCCTTGCACCAATGTGGTTAATTGGGTTTGATCCAAAGGAACTAGTCTCGAAGCTCCAAAATCTGATACTTTTGCTGTGTAATGCTCATTTAAAAGAATATTAGTAGACTTCACATCTCTATGAATAATGGGAGGATAAGCAGCAGAGTGTAGATATGATAGTGCTCCAGCTGTTTCTGCTGCTATTCTTAAACGAGTTTCCCAAGGAATGAAGGATGCAAGGCCTGAATTGTGCAAGTGATGATCCAGGGTACCATTGGCAATGAATTCATAAACTAACAGGGGAACTTCAGTCTCTAAACAGCATCCCAAGAGCTTTACCACATTTCTATGGTTGACATGAGAAAGCACAACAACCTCATTAATGAATTGGTCAACTTGACTGTGATCGGCTATCATGGATTTTTTTATGGCAACAACTCTGTTGTCTTGCAACAATCCTTTGTACACTGTTCCATGACCTCCTTGGCCTAGAATTCTACTTTCATGGTAGTTGTTTGTTGCCTTCTTAAGCTCTTCGGCGGTGAATATTTTGGCTGATACAGGCCCTTTATGCTTTGAAAGTTCTTGTTGTAAAATAATTCCACCGTTCCGTTGGAAGAACTTTTCTCTGTCTGATGAGCTTTCTGTGCCAAAGTCCCCAATATATCCATGAAAGGCTCAATACTAGCACTAAAATGCTTATGCTGACACCTGCTCACCGTGAAAATGAAAAAAAAAAAATTATTGCAACTTTTACATGACATTTAAACTGTGAAATTGGGTCTTCAGGGCTCAGTTTTGAAGGTACAAACACAAAAGTCATATCTATGTCTAATTTGCTTATTGGTTACTTTTTCAATTGTGAAATTTAATGGTTCAATAGCCAACTCTAGCTGTTTCAACCCTAAACTGGTTTTTGGAAAAATGTCAAATTTTTCGTTTGCTTTTATAATTATCTTTTTCCCAACTCAATTGCTTGAAATTTTGTATTGCCCCAAACTTCTGGCTTTAATCTTTTTGTAGATAATAAATTTGTGCAGTTTTCGTAAACCTAAAGTCCCGTTCCAAAGACCAGAATTTATTTGAAATCCTCAAAAGAAACCTAAACTAAAATTGCACACTTAAGTTTCATCTCTTTTCCTCTCACCCTTTTCCTCCTTATGGTCAGTATATAACTTTAACTAACTGCATGAACTGAAGGCACAAAATTTTGATATGGATTAATGTGTTAAACTTTATCGATAATTAATTTAAACTTAATTTAAAATTCACTATAACAAGAATTTTTTTTCTCAGCCACTATAACAGGAATTTAAAATACAAAAGCCTACCCCATTCTTGATCCATGATTTAACAATGGAAACAATACCAAACAGATAAATTGTTGGGATTTAGTACATTAAAATTTCCTCTTCCTTGATCTATAACTCTCAAATAAGTGAGATTCTTAATGTTTTCTATAAATAGGAGAAGAAACCTAACTATACCTTTATATCGTAAAATGTTAGTGTCACACATTATAGGATTTAGGGTTTACTATAAAGGCCTACACTAATAAGCTCACATATAATACTGAAGTCTACCTCACTTTATTAAATCATATTATGGACTGTAATATTGTCTCTTTATCAAAACGAAATTACCTTAGCCTAATTTTGATAAAAGGAAAATTAAATTAAATAATTTAAGTCTACACTTTAATTATTCAAAAAAATCCAACAATCTTCCACTTGGACTATATTATTTAAATTTAATTTTTGAAAAATAAATTTTCTTAAAATCAATTTATAAGCTAAGACATTGAAAGCTTTTGTGCCCAATATAAAAACAAATTGATTTTGAGACTACTCCAAACACTATTCTCTCCAACAAAATTTTGTGATATCAAAGAATAGTAATTACTTCTTTAAAGATATAGCATCAACTATAATCACATATATCACCCAATCTTATTCAGATGAACTCAATGTGGTAGTGTAGCAAGTAACAACAAAACTTTCTTGACTATCTATTTCATGTGTTATATTCATTTGTCAGTTACTTTATTTTCTATTTTATGCAGCCCAAACTTATAAGAGAAATATTTAATAAACATGTTTGTTTTTCCTTAAATATCTCTAGATGTACTTTGTGTCAAAGACATACCATTAGTGTTATCAATTTATACCCCAACTTATGCTTAAAACTAACACACGTCTTACGTCTTCAAATATGCTATATATATATATATATATACACACACACATACACACACACACACACACACACACACACACACACACTTTATGACTGAATAATCATTTTTAATAATAAATCCAAATACATCACCAAAGATGTGTTCCAAACAAACTAAGCACAAAAGATAAAACAATGTCAAATCTTTCCACTAACCAAGTACATAAAAAATCTACACAATATACATGTCATAAACATTTTTCTTGAAAGTGACATAATGCAATTTCTTGGTTAGAGGATTAGATATAATGTCATTAGTCCAATATGCTTTACTGAAATGTCACATTGTTTTCACAAGTTTTTTAATTGTCAAATATTTTATCTTCATACACTTAACCCCTTTTATATCTTTATTGTTGTTGATGAACAAAGCCGCTACAATGTTATCAAGCTATAACTATATGGATCTTTGCAATAAAGCCAACTACCAACAATTTTATAAGGGGATTTCTTAACTGGACAGCCTATGTAGTTGCCCCATAGCATGCTATAAATTCTACTTGTATAGTGGATGAGGTCACAAGTTTTTTAATTTATACTTTTCCAAGATATTGCACAACTTATAATATAAAAATGTATCCTAAAATGAACTTTCTATCATCTAAATAGCTAGCAAAGTCATAGCTCGTATTACCCACCAGTTTAAGATCTTCAACCTTTTGGTAAGTTAACATATAATCCTTAATCCTCTTCAAATATCTCATCACTTCCTTCGCAATTTCTTAATGATCTTTACCAGGATAAAACAAATGTTTACCTAAAAGACTCAATGCAAAAGCAATGTCAACTCTTGTGCACACCTGAGCATAAATCAAGTTTCCCACTACATTAGCATATGACACTAGTTTCATAAATTCCCTTTCAGCATCATTTTAAGACATTGTGTCAAGTTCAATTTATCACCTTTAACAACTAGCACATCTTCATCTTTGCAATGAAGCATGAAAATATATATAACAAACAAATAATGTATGCATTTTGAGAGAGCCCCAACAAGTGATGAGATCTATCTTTATGGATTTCAATCCCAAGGACATGGGATGCTTCTTTAAGATCTTTCATGTCAAACTACTTAAACACTACTAGCAAGAAAGATATCATCAACATATAAAATAAGAAAGATAAACTTACTCTTTTATTACTGAGATATATGCATTCATCTACTTTCTTCTTAACAAATAAAAAAAAGGTGACTATTTCATCAAATTTAAGATACCATTGATGAAAAGCTTGTTTGAGTTTCTAAATAGACTAATTGAGTTTACACACAAGATGATTTTTATCGTCCTCTTTAAAACCTTCAAGCTGCAACATAAAGCCTCTGCAACATGAGTCCCATTTAGAAAGGCAGTTTTAACATCCATTTGGTCTAACTTTAAATCTTTATGAGCTACTAGTGTAATAATTACTCTAAAAATAACATCCTTATAGGATATAGGAGAAAAAGTTTCATTGTAATCAATACATTCTCTTTAAGTAAAACCTATAACATCTAGTTTGGCTTTATACTTATCAATTTTCTCTTTGGAATCTTTCGTAATCTTGTATACCCATTTACAATCATTGAGTTTGTGACCCTCAATTATCTCAACAAGCTACCACACATCATTATTTCATAAAGAATGCATCTTATCATTCATTGCATCCCACCACAAATTTGATTGAAGACTAGAAATCGTTTTTAAGGAGTTGTTAAATCAACTACATGATCAATCATAATCATTTTCTCAAAGATAAAATTAATAAATGTATAAAGAAATATCAAGTTTTCTTACTTTTATGGATTTTGTTTATGGCATATTTTCCACAACATTCTGGTGTTAAGAGACCTCATTTAGAAATAGTTGAACTTGTTCCTACTCCCCAACTCATGTATTTGCCACAAATCCTTTTATATAGGTATATAAATACTTAAGTCTTAGTATAATCTCCTCTATCTCTATATTAAGAGTAACTAATATCAATTATATCTAACTTCAAAAACTTAGTTATTTTACCTCAATAATTTTACCACCTCCATTTAAGTAATAAAATTTATAACCCATGGAATGATCTATGTACCCAATAAAGTATCAATAAATAGAATAATATTGTATCTTAGTTTTAATGGATCATAAAGATGTACTTTTGAAGGATGTCCCTAAATATGTGAGTGATTAAGTCTAGGTTTTCATCCAGTTCACAATTCAAACGGGGTTTTAGATATAGATTTGTTAAGGATTTTATTGAAGATATACAAATATATTTTGATTACTTTTCATTACAAAATTATGGTAAATTAGCCTCATTCACCACACTATTCATCACATCCATTAAGGTGCAATTCTATCTTTTAGTCACACCATTTTTGTTTAGGACTACCAAGCATTGTGTATTGGGCATTATTCCACAACTTTCTAAGTATTTGACAAATAGACTTTTATCTTATCCCATTATGTCATGCCTACAAGAATATTCACTACCCCTATCAGATATAACAATCTTAATGGTTTTCTCAACTATTTCTAACCTTTAGTTTGAAAGATTTTGAATTTATCAAGGGTTTCAAGCGTTTCTTTAGTTAAGAACAACTAACCATAATGAGAAAAATCATTAATAAATATCACAAAAAGTATCCACAATAGTGGTAATGATGGCAAGGGATGTAAAGCCCGACCCTGTGTTATCTTTAACATATCATCCACATGCATTGGAAAGCATGTTAGCATATTGAATTGTTCCGAAAAGTTAGTTAAATGACGATATTGCCCTTAGGGGTACTGATAAGTCAATTATGCCTCGAACTAGTTCAAATAGGAATTTTAAGGTGAAATTGAGAATTTCACAATCCAGGGATTACTCAAAATAGTGATTCTGAGTTTGATGTTCAGTTTGGAGTTAATCGAGAAAATTGACCGATTAGGGATAAAACAGTCATTTTTCAATTTCAAGACAAAAGGGGGATTTTTAATAAAGATTTTAATTTTTAATGACCAAGAATAATTATATGAAATACAATATGATTATTGGAGCAAAAAATGAAGTTTAGCAGTGAAAAAATGTAATTCCCGATATTTTTGGGACACAAGGGTAAAACAATAATTTTGCTACTAAAGGTCAAAACGAGAATTTTTAAAGAGGATTTTGACCCCATTTGATTTAGATTGATTATTTAGACTAGTTAAAATATAATTTGAGGTTGAAAGTGGAAAGGAAATGTAATTTTGGTACATTTTGGATAATATGGGCAAAATGGTAATTTTACCACCGAAGGACTAAATTTAATTTTTGAGAGAATTTAGATCAAATTTGATAAATTAGAGTGTGGTATGAGTATTAGGAGTGAAAAATATGCATTGTGACAATTTTTCAATTTTTGGGGTAAAAATGTAATTTTATACTTTTTTGGGGGTAAAAGTGTAATTTTACAAAATTACACCATAAAAATTTTGGGAATTGTCTAGAAGCTTCATGAAAGTAAAGGATAAATGCTGGAAATTATTGTGGCTGAAAAGGAAGTCAAAAGAAAATCAATAAATAATAAAATAATGAAAAAAATAATTAACATGTGTATTATTATAATATTTAATTATTTAAGTAAGAAAAAGCCACAAAAATCAGCCAAACACATTGAGAATTTCGGCCTCAACTAGCAGCATGAAGAAAAGGAACAAAACTTGAAACTCTAGCCTTGAATCAAGGGGAAAACAAGGAAAAATTAAAAATCCAACTGATTAAAAGGTAAAAATTTTGAATTTTCCTATTTATTCTTATTACCCATGCTTTCTTTTCTTTCTTCCATGCATGAAACCCTAGTGGGTATGATGAAATCATGCTGGCTGAATGTTCAAGGGGGAGATTTGAATAATTTGTAGGTTGATTTTAAGTTGATTTAGTGTTTTTTAGTTAGGTTATAACCAAGTATATCAAAACTTAGCTAGAAAAATGATTTTCTCCCATTTAAACCCATTATGCTAAATTTTCCAGGAGTGAATTTGCTACTGAAAATGATGAGATTTCATGTTATTTAAATGAATTATGATGAATTATGGGTGTAGAAAAATTATGGAAAATTTTGGTGCAAAAACTGAAATTTTTTCCTAAAATTCAAACTGGTGCACTAGGTGATTCGGACTGCAAATTGACATCACATTCATAGTCACTAAGGTAAATTAAGTGTAATTAGAATATAGGAGTTGAAAGAAATCAATTCGGAATTAAATTGGAGACTATAGCCAATTTAATCGCGTGTAGGTGAATTAGGTCGAAAATCGTGTTTAGACGGTTATTCGGACAGCTTACATTGCATTTAATGCATTCATATAGAAATTATAGAGCCTGAAATCAATTATAATTAATTGATTTGATTTATTGAAATTCGTGCCATTCGTAACGCGTAGGTGGTGAGCCATCCGACAAAGGCAAAGAAATAGTGTCGGACGACAGAGACTAGGAGTATTCTAGACTCCCGAAACCTGTGAGTGGATAATTTACCGTTTTCAATATCTGAAGCAGTTTTACCTGATTATGTGCTTTTAAAATAAATTAAATTTTTATAAATGAATCTTTAATTGAGGAAAATGTGGAGACTGGCATGAAATTGCGTTATGTATTAAAATTGAAATTATGGCTTATGATTTTGGTGAGCATGCTTAGTTGCTTTATTGTGTTAAAATTGCATAAATTGTTGTTTGCTGTGTAGGCTGGCTAGTATAAAAATTACCTTGTTATGCCGTGAAATTTTTAGTAGTACGGTGGGTTAATTAGTCGCTACAGTGGTGGGTTTCCGTGGACTGCCTTTAGGAGAAGCACGGTAAACTCAAGAATTATATAATCTCGGTTAGAAAGGCGCGTACGATAACTCCCGAGATACACAGAGAATTCACTACATGTCTAACCCCACGTGAGAGTGAATTAGGCCAACGCCAAGGAACGGCTGTATTTTTCAATTATAATATAAATTGTAACAGCCTTGGCGGACTCGATGGGACACTCTGATCAAGTGTTCACGAGTATAAGATTTGGTCAAAGCCTGATTTTTATAAATAAATCATAAGCCTTGTATTTGAATTAATGAAATTATTTGGCATGATTTTACTAAACTGGGTGTTATAAATTATTTGGTGATATGGAATTTTTATATATATTGTCTCCATCTATTCGACTTTAGATGTCGTGGATGGTAGTTATCTAACTCACTGGGTTGTAAAACTCACCCCCTCAATTTTCCCATTTCAGGCTCACAGACAGTTGTAGATAGAGGACTCTGTTGAGGAGAAGGTTTAGAGTGATAACCTTCTATGCACAGGTTCATCTCGTAGACTGTATTTCTCTATTTTGGGCCCACTTAACATTATAAATTAAATTTTATACTTCAGTTAACTGTGTTACTGTATGTAATAATATATTTTATTTTTACGCTGTAAAAATTATATCCGGATATCTATATAAAAATTATTTTATAAGAAAATATTTTATTTTATGAAATATTATTATTTTATTCCATTAGATGTAATTTTACTCAAATTTCATGTTTTAGATATCTGATTTCAATTCCGACTGCGAATTAGGAAATCTTTACGCGTAAGTAACATTTTTTCTAAATTTTGAAATTTTCGACAAAAAATGATCGAAACGCCCCTGTGTAGTAAATTTCGTCTTTTTCCCTATTTTGGTCCGAAATTGAACGAA
Source organism: Theobroma grandiflorum (assembly GCA_036013995.1). Lineage (NCBI taxonomy): Eukaryota > Viridiplantae > Streptophyta > Magnoliopsida > Malvales > Malvaceae > Theobroma > Theobroma grandiflorum. The sequence continues at coordinate 18,646,933 of CP142126.1, forward strand.
ATGCTTAGAAACATGAGGTTTGTACATATAAACTCACAAGGGAGTTGGAAAGACTGGTACGAGAGCCTTGCGAGGTCTCGATATGGTACTTTGGGGATGAGTGCATATCGGGACATCGCGACGTTTGTCACGGACTCGAGGGTGGTTCCGGGTCGTTACAAGGAATACCTTAAAATAGCGTGCCCACGAATACCCGACCCAATTATATAGGATTAGAGTACCCTATATTTAGGTTCAGGATGAGTTTGAATAGTAATTTTACTATACGTATCAACTTCAAGTAAGGTTCGGGTAACACCTTTTGGGTTCCTAATACCCAAACCCGATTATGTATTATATAGTTTATAATAGATAATTAAATATGTAAAATATTGTTGATGTTAGTAATCAAACTTTTCATTTATAATATATTATTGTTAGTCAAATTATTAATGATATGTTATAAATGTATTTAAATAATAAAACTTTTAAATTATTAGTTATGTTTAAATAATATCATCTTACAAGGAATATAATTACTATTATATATATATATATATTGCAATGTGTTATGATTAAATGTAGCAATCAAGTATACTTGTATTAAGTAGAATAGATATTTACATTTTCAAATTTTAGAACATAAAAAATATGATTATTTATTAAAGTCATGGAATATGTAATTATAGGTTTTATATTTTAAATGATATAAGTTATATGTTTTTTCTTTAATAGATATAAGTTATATGTCAAACTCGGCCCTAAAATATCTACCATGTTATACATGTGACTGATTGAATGATAGTATATTTGAACAGTTGAGAAAATATTTAAAAGACAGTATTATAACTAGAAATAAGACTAAGATGATTTAAACCTCGAATAAGCTCAAATACAGATTTTAAGAGTGAAATTGAAAATTTCACAGTCCAGGGATTACTTAAAATAGTGATTCGGAGTTTGAGGTCCAGTTTGGAGTTAAACAGGAAAATTGACCGATTAGGGACAAAACGGTCATTTTGTCATTTAAAGACAAAATGGAGATTTTCATAAAAGAATTTAATCACAATTGACCAAGAATAATAATATGAAGTATAATATGATTATTGGAGCATAATATGAAGTTTAGCAATGATAAATGTAATTTTTCGGTAGTTTTGGAGCACAATGGCGAAATAGTAATTTTACCAATTAAAGGATAAAATGGAAATTTTTGGAAAAGATTTTGACAACAATTGATCAAAATTAATTATTTAGATTATTTAGAACATAATTTGAGGATTTAGCAGTGAAAAGTTTCAATTTTCAGTACATTTTGGAGTATAATGGTAAAATGATAATTTTACCATCGGATGACCAAATTTAATTTTTTGAGAGAATTTAGATCAAATTTGATAAATTGGACTGTGGTATGAGTTTCAGGAGTGAAAAATATGCCTTGTGGTAATTTTTTAATTTTTGAGGTAAAAATGTAATTTTGTACTTTTTCGGAGGTAAAAGTGTAATTTTGTAAAATTACACCACCAAAATTGTTGTAATGGTCCAGAAATTTCATGAAGGCTGAGGATAAGGGAAGGAAATTGGTGGCTGAAAAGAAAGTCAAAGATAAAAAAAAGAATTAATAAAATATTTAAAAAATGAATAAAATAATGTTATTTTATTTTACCTTTAAAAAGGCCTAAATTTTCAATTTGCTGGGCATGTGAGGGTCGAGTAGAACGAGGCAAAAGAGGGAAAGAAGGAAATCAAGAACACTAGGGGAAAATCAAAGGGGAAAAGTGTAGAAATAAAAAATTTATCAAGTAAAAGGTAAAATTTCTTTAATTTCCTTTGATTTCTTCATTACCCACCCATTTATCTTTAATTTCCAAGCAAATTTAGAAAGTAGGTATGCTCCCCACATGCTGGCCGAATTTCTTGGAGTGATTTTGGGTCTTGATTTGGTTGAATTTTAACTTGATTTAATGTTTTTAATGAGTTTAGTAAGTGTAAAAATGAGAAATAGCAATAAATAGAATTTTTTCATATTGAAACCTATTTATGCAGAATTTTAGAGAGATAAATTGGTTGCTGAAATGATGTTTATTTGTGGTATTTAAGTGAATTATGTTGAATTATGACTAGAGGAAAATTTTGGGAATTTTCAAAGTAAAAATCAGAATTTTTACCCGTTAGGGGTAAAATCGTAATTTTCAATCTAAGACTGGTAAATTGACCCATAGATGCTGCCATTGGGTAATTGGAATATAATCGAACAATTAGAAATTAAAACGGGTCAAATCAAAGTTAAAATGGAGATTTTAGCAATTTAGACGTGTGTAGGCAAATTAAGTCAAAAAATCATGTTTAGACGATTATTTGGACAATTTGTAAGACATTCCATACATTTAGAGCCTGAAATAATTTATGATGAATTGACACAATTTATTGAATTTTGTGTCATTAATTACGGATAGGTGGTGAGTAAACTGATTCGGGTAAGAGACTACACCCGAGGACGGAGGATAGGAGTATCTCTACTCCTAGAACAGTGAGTGGACAATTTATTGCCCTAATTATCTAGAGGAATTTTATTTAATTTGATGATTTTATGAAAATTATTTTAAAATGGAAAATTTCTTGTTTATTGAGAAAAATACGAAATTATGAAATAAATGGAATTTATCAAATAAATCAGATTTTTATCAATTGATTTGAAAATCGAATATTGGATTTGAAATTAGAGTAATTGGAGACCCCATGATTTATTGTGAATTATGTTTTAAATTATTATGGCTTATGAAAATGTGGTATGACTGGCTACTGGTTTACTGTGTTGAAATTTATATGAACTACTGTTTGCCGTGCAGACTGGTTAGTGATAAAATGGCCTAGTCATACTATTAAAATTTTATTAATTAGTGGATTGAAATCTGCTGCAGTAGATGGGTTTCTGTGGACCGGCCTAATTAGAGGTGGCACGGTAAAACCCCTATATATCGATATCTCAGTTGTAGAGGAGTACAAGGTTATTTATTTAATTATCCTAAGATATGACAGAGTCACTTCACGTTAAACCACCACGTGAAGGCGAACTCAGCTAACCCCAAGGAATGGCTGATTTTGAATAATTATGAGAATTTTGACAACTTTGGCAGGCTTGGTTGAATACCTCTGATCAAGGTGTCACCGAGCACGAGATTTTTGGCACAAGCCACGATTTTGTGAATAATCATAAGCTATGTAAATTTTCAAGTGAAACGAAATTAATTTACTCAGTGAAAGGGAATAAAATGTTATGAACATTTACTGTAGTTTGTGATCATTGTCTTCTTTTACTCGACTTTAGATAGTTTCGATGGTAAATGTTTACTCACTGGGATTTTATAATCTCACCCCTTTTTTTTCCACACCGTACAGGCTCAGAGCATCCATAGTTAGCTAATTCGATCAAGGACCGCAGTGGACTTGAATCGACAAGAACTGTAGGTTCACAGTTCTCAAGACATTTTGGTTAGTTTTGGGGCTCAAGTGTCACTGCAATTTAATTTTAATATTTTAGTCATTTGTATTAAAGTATGTAAAAATATAATTAATTTTTACGCTGCAAAAATTGTTTATCAATAGTTTTATAAAATTTGTTTTATGAAAAAATATATTATTTTATTAAATATTTTATTATATTCAAATAAATAAATTTTATTTCCAAATAAATATTTTAGATACTTAATTTATTTTTTATCATGATAAATGTGTTTTATACGCATTTACTACATTTTTAGCAAATTTCAAAATTTTCGGTGAAAAATGATGAAAATGCCCCTATGAGCCAGATGAAACTATTTTAGTATTTTTAAATTGAAAATAACTGGTGGTATTTGAAATGTGACATTTTGTAATCGTCGCTCACTGGGGAAGAGTGAAAGCTGATACGAAAGCCTTGCGGGGTTTCGGTCGATATTCAGGGTGTGAATATCTATCGAGACTTCGCGGCGGTTGTTATGGGCCCGATGGGGAGTTCCGGGTCATGACATTATATGCTAATATTAATTTATGATTAATAAATATTACACCTATAATATATAGTACTGTTTTGCCCATGTAAACCGATATCCTACATATAAATAGGTTATATTAATAAGTTATAAATATTAATATATTTAATTTATATATAAACATTACTATCTACTATATACTTATTAACATATTAAATATGTTATATTTATTAATAATTACTATGCCTGTATCCTACTTATTAATATGTTATATGAATAGATTATAATATTAATATATTTAATTTATATATAAACATTACTATATACTTATTATGATAAAATAATTTTCTAGTTATCATTACTATAGGAACAAAACTTGTAATTTACAAAAATTATAACTTATAAAATTATTATTGTTACATTTATGCTTACATTAGTAGAAAAAGTAAAATATTGCTATTAAGTGATAATAACTATTAACAGCCTTTCATTATACGTACAAATAAGAACATAATAGAAATAATAACTATAATTTGTAAGTTATTTGAGATATTTGATTTTGGTTATTTAAGTTGTTATTTGAGATATTAGTTTTTGGTTATTTAAATTTAAATTTTATTGTTTGTTTGCTTTTATAAATTTAATTATTAGTGAATTGTATAGATGTAAAACATAATTTATTATTGTATACATATTCGAGTTCGAGTAATTGGGTCTCCATGAAGAGTATAATAATATTTTTTTACATAATCGAATTTTGAAACATGTTCAACTAATTACTAGGTAGTGGGATGGTAATATGGTTCAGGTTCGAATAATAAATTCTAAAAATATTCGAGTAGTTGTAAGGTTCAAGTTCGGATAGTAAATTCTAAAAATATTCAAGTAGTTGTAGGGTTCAAGTACCTTACTTATTAATCGAATTCGAGTTCAAGTATCTCAAAATTAACAAGTATCCTACCCGTTGACATCCCTAATAATGAATGAATAAGATTCACTTATGTCAATATAAATAAGTTTTAATCAACCATAACACTTGAGTATTTGGTTCATTGGTTGATACATGATTTCACTACTTAAAAAGTAAAGTTCGAATCCCTCTTTCTCCAAATCCAAAAAAAAAAAAAAAAGTTTTAATCAATCATAACTTCAATTGTATCCCTCACCATTATCTTGGTCACTTTACACCTACAATAGTCAACATATGTCTCCAAGTCATCAAAAATAAAAATACACAAAATGTTATTCTTTATTAACCTTTCTACCTTCTTTTTGGAGATATGCCAAGTCTTTTATGCCACAACATGGAAGACGTTTCAATAGTCAACATATGTCTCCAAGTCATCAAAAAAAAAAAATACACAAAATGTTATATTTTATTAACCTTTTTACCCTTTTTTTATAGATATGCCAAGTCTTTTATGCCATAACATGGAAGATGTTTCTTTTATGTGGGGTCTTTTAGCAACTATTTCAGCATAAGATGAGGTGCCATATATATATATATATATATATAAACAAATTCTACATATTCCATGAGACAAGGACACTAGTCAATAAATTTTGAATTAGTAATTATTTAAATAATTGAATTCTTCATTTTGAAAATATAACCAATGTTGTCTAACATTAAAAAAATTAAATTCCACTCAAATGACAGTACATAGAAGTGTTTTTAAATTAAAGTGTATAACCATTGCTTAATTTAAACAAAGTATTCTTACAAGCTCAATTTCCACCCCTATATTATTATCACTTATGAGTTTAGACTCTTCCTTTTTGGCTTCCTCTTGCTTATTAATCCTTATAAAGCAACATCACTATCTAGCCAACAAGAATTAGGTAAAGCTTCAATTAAATTGGATTCATGTATAACACGAACTAAAAAGTTACCTTTATACTCATGTTCCTCTAGCCAAGTTTTATATTAAAGACCGACTTATCTTTTAGGTTTAATCATATTCTAGCAAAAGAAAAATCTAAGTTTCTTCTTGAGGACAACTTTTAAAGCTCTTATATCGACAAATTGACCTGATTTCTTCTTTTATCTTTAACTTGTTTAGGAATATTATATTTAGTGGAAACTCTTCTCATCATAACTCATAAAATAAAGTCTTTTAAAAAAAGTGTTAATTTCAGCATCTGATGACACTTTGTACCTCTATGCTACTATAGTTAAGAACTCTTTTTCTTTAGTTGAATCAAGATGCCTACTTAAAAAGTGAACAAGAATGGACCTCTTAAAAATCATCAGACAAAATTTATTGGATCTCTCATGCCTCAAACACTTTCTTATCATTTTCAAAACTTTCAACAATATATTCTACGAGCTTATCTGTATTCATAACTAGATCTATATTTATTATCTAAATGGCAAACAACACAGACTTTTCTAATTCTTAAAGTTTGACTTACTCAAAATATCAATGGTGGCAATATTATTATTGATAGAAAATGTGACTGAAAATTTAAATAATGCAAATTAATTAGAATAAATAAGGTAATTCAAATATTATTAAACCTTAAATGGCTATAACCAAAAGGTCTAGACATTTTATCATGTTAACTCATATAGGTTGAATGCATGATATGTAATTAGAAAACCTTTCACATAAAAGCAGTCATGAAAATTTAATACAAACTTTACAACTTAACACCTTTAGGTGAATAAATTAATAGAGTTAGCAATTCTTACACACATGTTTTTATGTGCTACTCTCTAATTTTAACATACAAAAACCACCTTTAAGTGAATGAATGTACACTAAAACTAGAAAGATCTCTAAAACATATGGGAATGATAATTCCACAACACTAGCCAATTGGCTACTCTAGCCAAGTGACTACTTTAGTATAATGAAACTTCTCCTATAACAAGATATTTCTTTATATTATCCACACAAAATTTATGGTATCATTTATTTCTTAATTATTAACTTAATGGGCATGGGGCACTATGCTCCAAAATCATACCTATACATATGTCATAACCTTATGAGATATTAGTCATTACATCTCTATTATTGTCACCTAACAAATTTTTTGCATTAAAAATATCATTTCATAAGGTTTTAGTTATCAAACTATTTAACTTTTTCTCGAGAGTTTATAAAATACACAAATTATCTAAGAAAAGTACATGTTATCATTAAACTAAAAAATATCCATATTATTTTTTAATCACAAGAATTCCAAAAATACCTCACAAAATATTTGAAATAATAAATTAAATACATATAATAAATAAATAAATAATAAACATACACTTAAAAAATCATAAAAATAGCACACTAGGTAACATTAGGAGTGTAACACCCGATCCTAAATTATCTGTAATATATCATTCACATGCTTTGGATAGCATGTTTGTATATTAAATTGCTCCAAAAAATAAGTTAAATGACTGTATTGCCCCTAATGGTACGGTTCAGTTAAATAAATCTTAAACTAATTTAAACAGAGAATCGAGGATGAATTTGAGAAAACTAAAATCCATGGATTGATTTAAAATGAGGATTTCAGAGTTTGTGGTCCGATTTGGAGTTAATCCGGACTTTAAGTATTTTAGGGGTAAAATGGTAATTTGCCACCTGAAGACGAATATGGAATTTTTGAAAAAGATTTTCTAATCCCTTTTGATTAAGATTGATTATATTAGACTTATTGGAGTATAATTTGAGGGTTTGGCAGTAAAAAGTTTAATTTCGGTGATTTCTGGAGTGTATGGGCAAAATCGTAATTTTACCACTCGCGGACAAAATTTAAGATTTTGAGAGAATTTAGATCAAATTTGACAAATTGGAGAATGGTATGAGTATAAGGGATGAAAAATATGTCTATGGGCAATTTTTCAGTTTTTGGGGTAAAAATGTAATTTTTGACTTTTACGGGGGTAAAAGTGTAAATTTCAAAAATTACTCCACCAAGACTTTGGATAAGTCTGAAAATTTTATCTAAGCTATGGATATGTGGGACAAGTGTGTGGTGAAAATTTGGAAACAAATGGATGGCTAGAATTTAAGGAATTAATAAAAAATTAAAAAATGAATAAAATAATATTATTTTATTTTAGCCTTTAAAAAGGTTAAAATTTCCAGAATTCTCATATTCTTCAAGCCGTCCAAACCAGGAGAGAAAAGGGGGAAAAGAAATAAGAACCCTAGCTGAAAAATTTGGGAAAAATCAAGAGAAATCAAGAAATCAAGCATTAAAAAGGTAAATTTCATTGATTTTCCTTGTGATTTTCACTACCCATGCATTTTTTTCTCATTTCCATGCAAAATTAGAAAGTGGGTATGAACACCCATGCTGGCCAAACCTCCATGGATGAGTTTTGAGCTTGATTTGGTTGAGTTTTAGCTTGATTTAATGTTGTTTAGTTAGGTAGAAATGAAAAATAGCAAAAATAAGCAAGAAAATAGAAATTTTCATATTAAAACCCATTTCGCTGAATTTTATAGAGAGAGAAATGCTACTGATTTTGAGTTTATTTTGAGGTATTATGATGAATAATGGTGAATTATAGCTAGAGGAAAATTATGAGAATTTTCGGAGAAAAATTGAAATTTTTACCCACTAGGGGTATTTTTGTAATTTGCAATCGAGACTGATAAATTGCATCACATTGAGGAACATTAAGTCAAATTGGGTGTAATTGAGGTATAGAAACTGAAAAAAAAATTAATTTGAAGTTTAATCGGACACGTATATCGATTTATCGAGTAAAAGACCGAAATAGGCTAACACCGCGTTTAGGCAAAATTTAGACATTTTGCATTTCATATCATGCATTAGTAATATAAATTAGTTTATTTTGGTTTAGTACCAAAGTAGTAAACCTCTTAATTGTGCAATTTGTCAAGGTGGCGAATCCTCTTGCAAGGGCAAAGAAATCGCACCCAATGAGTAATAGTTGGAGTACCCGAATTTAGTTTTCAAAAATTGTGAGTAAACTTATTATCACCTTAATTATCTAGAGTAATTTTATTCAAATTGATAATTTTGTGAAAATTATTTTAAATGGTGAAATTTCTTATTTTATGAGAATTTGATGAAATAAATTGAATTTATAAAATAAACTGAATTTTTATAAGTTGATTTGAAAATTAAATGTTGGATTTAAAATTAGAGTAATTGGAGACCAAAGGATTTATTATAAATTATTATTTAAATCAGTTGGCTTATGATATTATGCCAAGATTAGCTGCTTTGATAATTATGTTGAAAAATATATATATGAACTGTTTGTTTTGCCTTGATAAATTGGTTAGTAATGTAATTGCCATGCTATGCCATTGAAATGATCAATTGGTGGTTTAAAAATTAGCTACTGCAGCGGCGGGGTCCCATGGACCAACCTATTAGAAAGGCACGGTGAACCCCAATATATTCTCACCTCGGTCGTAGAGGCGCGTAAGGTATCTCCTGAGGTGAGCTTTTTGAGTGCACTTCACGTATAACCACCACGTGAAGTGAGATTCAGCCAATGTCAAATGAACGGCTACTTTTCAAAATAAAAATAAGTTTTTTGATTATATAAAGTTTTTCACAACCTTGGCGAGCTCGGTTGGATACCCTTAGTCCAAGTGTCCTCGAGTATAGGTTTTTGCATAAGCCAAATTTTATGAAATTCATAAGCCATATTGATTATTTGAATAAAGTGAATATTCATGTTGTGAAAAAACATGTTAGAATGAATTATTTTGATTGTCTTCTTTTACTCGCATTTAGATTATTTAGGTGATGTTTGCTCACTCACTGGGATTATTTAATCTCACTACCTTCCTTTCCACCCATTATAGGCCCAAAGTAGTGTGTAGATAACTAAGTTGGTCGTGGACTATAGTTGGCTCTGCAACCTCACCAGCAGTAGGTTCATTGTCTTTACTACTTTTGTTCATTTGTGGGCTCACATGTCACTGTAATTTAAGTTCATGCTTTGACTTACTGTATTACACTATGTGTAAATTTACTTTGCTTTCACGTTATAAAAACTATTTACTGTTATTTCTATATATATTGCCTTTCAAGAAAATAGAATATTTTTATTAAATATTTATAATTTGATCAATTTTCGAAAGTCTTGACGAAAAATGCCCCTGTGAGGTGTAAATCGTTTTTCTATTGTTTTTAAAAAAAAATACTCCTCTTAAAATATGATCTATGGAATGATTACTCACGAGGGAAATAAGAAAACTGGTACGAAAGCCTTACGATGTTTCGGTCGGTATTTAGGATAGGAATGCTTATCGAGACGTCGCGGTGATTGTCACGGGCTCAATGGGAATTCTGAGTCGTGACAAGGAGAATGGGTTTGAACTGTTAGAAAATGAACTAAAAATATGTTCAAGACCATGATCTAACCTCGAAAATGGGCATTGTCTTGCTCCATCCAAGTCAAGATTTGACCCGACTAGAGCAAATTCGACCTATTAAAGTTTGATTTGGTTTTTCCTCTCTAATTATTGGGTTTTAAAGCAATTTAATCAAATTAAACCCATCCAAAATTCGATTAAAGAATTGTTCTATGAAACCCATATATCAAAAAAATCCATTAAAATAAGTTAAATTGAGATTAATCTATGTATTATTTGAAATTTCATAACCCATTCAGGTTTGTTACATTTTTTGCCATTAAAGCTTGATTTTGAGCTTTAAATTCCTTCAATTTTGACTCTTTTACTTCATAAAATCAATCCAAAATGAAATTAACTTTATTCTCCTCTACTAATTCAAATTAAAACACATAAACTGAATCAATTTTAAGCCAAATTTGAAAACCAAACCCATGAATATAAAATTCTAACATTGCAACACCTATTTTGATGAAATTGATAGGTTTAATCAAATTTTAGGACCTCAATAACAATCTTAACTCATCAAGAAATAATAATCTCAAAGTAATTTAATAAAAATTACATACAATCGAGTTATTTTCTTAGCTTAAAATTAGTAAAACCTATAACACTTGAAAAATCGAATTTCTCAAACATAATTTCAATCAATAGCATTTGTTTTAATTCTACAAATCCATTGTATTACCAATAATATATCATCAATCAAATAGGCTCAAGATTTAATTGTATTATATGTAAGGGAATTATACACAAATTCAAAACCACACAAGTACTTAACATGTAGTCATGCATGATTTATGCAATCAATATATAATTCTATTTGTTTTATTAGCTTTAAAATGATTATAGTTTTGAAATGACAAAAATGATTAAAATTGTTTGAATGATCTTTGAACTTGTTTGAATGACTTTTTAAATTGTTTGAATGAGTTTTTGAACTTAATTTATTAACATTAAAAACTCTCGTACATTTGCTTTGAAGTGCCTAAGTGTTTCCATGTGAATAGTTTCAAAATTGCTTATGAATGAGTTTTGAACTTGTTTGAATAGTTTTTGAATTTGTTTAAATAAGTTTTAAACCTCCCTTATGTATGCTTTTGAAATGTCCAAGTATTCGACATCAAATTGGATTCAAAAAGAAGCATTTTCTATGTGTTAAACTACAAATATTGATACCTTAGTATTCGGTGTTGATACAGTTTACACAAAATGTTTTTGGATGCTAGGTATAGATACTTGTCTCAAAAGTATCGATAACTAGACCAAATGTACTGATACTTAGAGAAAAGTTTTGATATTTGAGGTCCAAAACTAGTTGTTAGACACAAAAATCAAAGGAAAAATGGCTAATTTCTTCACAAAACCTTTTCAAATGGCTTCAAAACTTCTCCAACTATAAAAAAAAAAAAAAAACTTGTCCAACACATTTAGAAGGTAAGAAGAGTGAAGAAAAACATTAAATACTCAAGCAGTATATCTTATGAAGAAATAGAAGAAAAATAAAGAGAAACCAAGTTAGAGCAAGCTATTCACATTCTTTCACATAGCTTTTAAGCTATCCTTGTGCTACAAATTCTTTGTACTTTCATTTTTATCATTTATACACATCTTTGTATCATTCAAACACCTCCAACCTTATATTTACTTAGCAAAACCCACATTCTAGATGTATACTTGCTTCAATCTTATAAGAAAGAAAAAAGATATACCTTAGCCTTCAAAAGGTAGTATTAGAGATTGTGCTTGATCTTTGAAAGGCATAGACGTTATATTTTAACCTTCAAAAGGTAGTGTTTAAAGGTTGTGCTTGAACCTTGGAAAGGTATTAGTTGTGCTTTAACCTTGAAAAGACAATGGTTATGCTTGAACCTTTAAAAGATATTGTATTGAATTTATTCAATAATGGATTGAACTCCTTAACTTGCTAAGCGAGAGAACATAGGCACCAAGGAAGGGTCGAACCTTTATAAATTCCTTTTGCATTTTCTTTTTACTCTCCACTATTTATACTTGTGCATTTTACTTTACTTTAAGAGTTTTGAAATTTATTCTTTTTTTTTTTTTAAAAGGTGAATTTATTAGCCTCACAACCGTAATACCATTTCAAGTCTCTTGCTTGGGTCGCAAAAAACTCCCATGGCATAAGCATTTTCGGTTTCAGCAAAAGAAGCCTATACATTTGTTAGAAACACCTGCCATTAAAACAAACAATGGCCTAAGCACAGAAAATGTCCTAAAGAAAAGCTCAACAGGATTTGTGCATTTTACTTTATTTTGAAGGGTTTTGAAATTTTGTTCTTATTTTTTGTTTATTTTTTAATTTATCCTTCAAATTACTGTTGACACACTTTAATAGAAAAACAAGTTTGCGAAAATTGTCTTTAGCTTACCTTCAATGGAAATTTGAGTTGAGGAAAAGAATTTTTAAAAATCCAATTCACCTCCCTTTTGGATACTTTCATATTATTATGGAGCTAACATTTCTAACAAATTCTTTAGGGTTCTAAATCCTAATTGTATATGTTATATATTCTGATGTCAATTGTTAAATTTTATGTATAACTAATATACTTAACTTAAAATTCACCATACTAGGAATTTAAAATACAAAATCTTACTTGATTCCTAATGCATGATTTGATAGTAGAAAGAATACTAGCCAAATTAACTATTGAATTGCATATAAAAAAAATTAACTATTGAATTAAGTGCATTCCTCATCTTCCTTAATCTATAACTCTCCAATGGGTGAGATTCTTAATGTTTTCTATAGACAAAAGAGGAGACTTAGTCATACTTTTATATAGTGACTCCCTAATCCCACCCATCATAGGATTTAAGATTTCCTACACAAGTTTACACTAAACCACATATGACACTAATGGAGTTTAGCCTACTTTATTAGATTATATTGTGGACTATAATATTGTCTCTTTATCAAAGATCAAATTAACTTAATCTAAATTTGATGAAAAGTAAAAAATAAATTAAATAATAAGTCAATGCACTAATTATTCAGAAAAATATTATGTAATGTCCTTACCTAGAGCAATGTTAACAAAGGGAAACTCTTTAGTTTTATGTACGAAACTGCAACCAGTTCCATTTCTTTTGCCATCGCCTTCAAAACCACCGCTGCAAATGCATTTGAAACTTCCTGGTGAATTATAGCATTCTGCATTTTGGTGGCAGGGATGCAAAATCTTGCACTCATCAATATCTGCCAAAATAGGTAGTACCATCAATCTAGTAGTCAACATAAACCTCCTTCTTCAATTAACAAGAAAAAAAATTGATGTGTAAATAATTTTCAAATGGAGAATGCGTTATATATTGCAGATCAGTTGAGGCTGCAAAATTGAAAAGAAAAAAAAAAGGTTGGTATTATCTTAAGTTCTGTGGCTGGTAGTTGACCTGAAAAGGCATTATGCCTCTTTATCAAAATGTGTATTCTTCTCTTCTTTTCCTGCTCATCTTCAAAATTTTTCAAAGTGTCAGCAGGTATTAAAACTTACCTTGGCAGCCTTCTGGGAGGTATGGATTCCCTTCATAACCGTCTAAACACTTGCAAAGATAGCCCAGACCTATGCCAGGTTCGTAACACTCACTCCGATTACATGTGAAATTAAATGTATTCTCAGCTTCCTCGCACGTTTCATTACCTTCTACCCAATCAAGCGACACAGGGAACTTGTAATCTTCCGGTATAGATCGAACATGATCCGAGGAGAACTCAAATTGGCTTTCTTCGACAACAAAAGCATAGCTGCAAAGGTTGAAATCGGACACTTTTGTATGGTTTTTAAAGCTATATGCAATCACATCAATATTTTTCAGCCCACCAGGAATCTGTGTCTGGCAACATCCGAATCCTGCACAAGATCCATCCACCACGTCTTCAATGCGATCACATAGGGACATACACCCTGCGCTGTAGCTTTTATTGCCGACGAAACCATTAAGGTACGCATAAGTGTCGCAGCCAATAGCTGTAAACTTGTTTCGGGTATTAGAGACGTTCAAAATTGACAACGGAAACCATGATGGTACCCGTGGGATCACAGGCTCCCCTGAAGCTTTGTAACAATCTCGGGCAACTGTGGCCATTATCTGCAACCGACCTTCCATGCTTATATTGGTAACAACAAAATTAGTATAACCTAAAAATGCTGTGAAGGAGTTGGCAGAATCATTGCAGGTGATGAGGAAGTTTTCGTTTAAAAAGCAGCCTTCCCTTGTACCAAACGGGTATGGGATGCTTAGATTCCCACAATGAGTAGGGCACCCCGGTTTGGCTAACACTTGAGCTCTGTCCGTTGTTGTTGCTGTTGATGCCAATACCAACCATACCAGTCTGCCTACTGCTAGCCTCTTATGTGTAACCATTTCCCCCTCCTTCAAAACCTCTAACAAAAAATTAGACTGAAGAGGATTAAAATTGTTCTAATGTAATTTTTACCGATAATGATCTTCTCGCATGGTAGTAGGAAGAAGGATTCCTTTTTTTTTTACCAATACCAAAGAATATGCTGGAGACATATCTATGTATGTATAACGCCGGCTTTTGTGTTATATGAAATATCCTTTTGGAAGTTAACGACCCAAGAGAGAGTCTTCGAATTAGAAATGAAACAATTTCATACATTTTCACTTAGGCCTCTATCTAGATTGTCCATTGGTTAGAAAAATGCACTTTGAAATTTCTTAATCTGAGATAACCTCTAACAGACGCATCGGCAGACAGCTCATATATTATGTTTGTGCAGCATTGTTACACCCAAAAATAAATCAACAAGCAGATGAATCAAACTTGGTATAAGTTGGCGTCATGAAGTTGACGAGATTGCTGGACGTTTCGTTTCACAAGGCTTGGTGGGTTTCCTTTGTTTTGTAGTCTCTCCTGGTTACTTCACCCTCCTGAATAATAAGAATTTATTTTCTTGTTTCTTTGGATCGTCTTTAGTTGGCCGCTGCCGCCTCTTCAATCAAAGTTGTTCCTGTACTAACAAAACTATAACTTAATGCACTCATTCGCTAACAATTGCAAACATCAACAAAATCGGGAGGTTAATAATCAATGAATATTCATTTGATTTATTCTTGCCACGGTTAGTAGCCTACATCCTCTTTCAACCTAGCTCATTAAAAAAAGTCAACCTATGAACTGCTTGTTGGGGCCCAAAGTCTCAATTTAATTATGGAAAAACAAAAGACAGGAACTAACCATGACCCGCTCCATGCTGTGGGGCCGGATCAGCCAAGCCCCGGGAAAGTGCAAAGCAACAAAAACAACACAGCAATGCCCAGCCTGCTGTCAGTCCGTAATCATTCTGCAAAGGACAAATGTCAAGCACAGTGATAGCTCATAATTCAACTTTCAGTCTATTCTTTTGGACAGTTATTAATTTATTTTTGTTATGAAATATGATTTTAAAAAAATAAATATTAAAAATATTTAAAGAGAATAATAAAATTTTATTTAAGTGTGTATTTATAAATGAAATGAGAGATCTATTTATAGATTAATAACTCTTTATTTGAATAAAATTTACAAGATGAATATAATACTAAAAGATTTTATGGATGGATTAAGTCATAATCTTAATCCAATCTAATCTACATCCAAATTTAGATATACATAACATAAATAGATATTCACAAAAATATTCATAACACTCCCCCTTAAATATCTATTATATTAAAAATATATCTCATTAAAACTTTACTAGGAAAAGCTTCATGGGAAAAAAATCTAAGTGAAGAAAAAAAAGTACATAATACTTTTTAAAAATACGTTTTTGAAATATTACCTCTTTAAAAACTTTATTAAGAAAAACTCAGTAGAAAAAACCTTGATAAAGGAAAAGAGTATAATGTGTATTTTATTCTCACTGATTACTGCATTATTTAAAACCTTTAAAACGATTTTCAATCTTTTGTATCAACTTTTTAAATATTGCAATAGGAAGGGTTTTGGTGAATAAATCTACTAGATTGTCACTTGAACGAATTTGTTGAACACTTATCACATATTCTTGGAGATCATGAGAAAAGAAGAATTTTGATGAAATATGTTTTGTACTATCGCTTTCAATGTATTCTTCCTTCAACTGTGATATACAAGCGATATTATCTTTATCTAATGTTGTTGAAACTTCCTTCTTAATTATCAAGCCAGATGTTCCTTGAATATATTAAGTTATAAATCTTAACCAAACATATTCACGACTTATCTTATGAATTACTAAAATTTCTATGTAGTCAAAGGAAGTATCAACTATATATTGTTTTACAAAACACTATGAAATAGTCATACCTCTAGATGTAAATAAGTAACTTGTCTAGAATTGAGTTTTATGTGGATCAGATAAACATTCTGCATTTGTATAACAAATTAAATTTTATTTTGATACATTTGAGTAATATAAACCTATGTCCATTGTTCCTCGAAGATATCAAAATATATATTTAATTTCATTCTAATGTCTTCAAGTTGGAAAAGAAATATAATAAATTTACAACAAATGATATATCAGGTCATGTATTACTAGCAAAATACATAAGTGCTCTAATTGTACTAATATATGGTACTTCAAGACTAAGAAGTTATCCATCATCCTCAAAAGGTCGGAAATGGTCATTTTCTCACATATAGTGACCTTGCAACCATTGTTGAGCTCATATAGAATCATTTTAGCACTTTTGCTTTATAATTTGATTGATGGACAAAACTTTCATTTGTTAAGCATTCAATTTGAAAACTCAAACAAAACTTTATTTTTCCAAGGTCTTTCATCTCAAAATTGTTTTATAAATAACTCATAGCTTTTGATAACTCTTCAAGAGATCCAACAATATTCAAGTCATCAACATAAACAATAATTATAACAAATTTATATCCGAATCTCTTTATAAAAACATATAGGCGTATAGAATCATTTTTATAACTTTTTTTCAATAAATATTTACTAAGGCGATTATACCACATGCGTCTAACTTACTTTAATCCATATACATATTTATTTAATTTGATCGAATAAATTTCTCAGAGATTAAAATTTTGTTCTTTAGGCAACTTAAATCCTTCATGAATTTTCTTATATCGACATTAAGTGAGCAATATAAATAGGTTCATTAGACACATTTCAATCTTCTCATGTATTGTCAAACTAATTAAATATAGAAATATAATTACATCCACCATAAGAGAATATGTCTCTCTATAATCAATACTAGGTTTTTGGGTAAAACCTTGTGCGACAAGCCATGCTTTATATCTCATTTTTTCCATCTCTTTTTCACACAAATACCTATTTATATCCCACTAGTTTTACACCATTTCGTATACAAACTATAAGTCCAAAACTTCATGCTTTTGCAAGTGAATTCAATTCCATATTGATTGCGTCTTTCCACATTGGCCAATTATTTCTATTTCTGCTTTCTTTAATATATGTAAGTTCAAGATCCTTATTTTCTTTCATAATATTGAGCACTACATTATATATAAAAATATCTTTGACGTTTATTTCATTACGGTTCCATCTTTTCCCCATCATGACATAATTTATTAATATCTCTTCATTTTCATTGATTTTAGGTACTTGAATTTCTTCTTTTATCAATTATGTCAAGGATCTCTTATGAAGTTTTTATTTTCTCTTTGTAACCATTTTGTATATTTACTCTCCTTTTTTTTTGTTAAGGATTTTATCTTTGGAACTTATTGGTATTCCACGCTCTTAGCGTGCCTTTTCCAACAAAGACATCAATTCTAATAGGAGCTTTTGCAACTAATATATGAAATTTAGTTATTCTCTTTAAGTCAATAAATACGTATAGTAATTGATTTGTTATATTTAACAAATGAATTATTTTTTTAACTTCAAGTTCACATTGATTTATGCGAAGTTGAAAACAAGATAATGATAATATATTCTAAGAAATTTTTTTTAACTGTTTATGTCACGACCTAGAACTTCCCTCGGGCTCCTGACAACCGCCACGATATCCCAATTGACACTCATTATCCGGAATGCCAACCGGAACCCCGTAAGGCTTACGTACCAGTTTCTAGCCTTCCCTGTGAGTAATTTTTTCCAAACATTCCCTTTTGGGGGTTTACAACTCATTTCTGGCTTAAATAAATCAAAATATAAAATTTGACTCACAGGGGTATTTTGGTTATTTTTTGACGAAAATATTAAAATCTGGTAAAAATATAGTTTATGCATCCAGAATACATAATCTGAAATCGAATTTGAAATCGAAAGTCCGAAACCTTCTTTTTCAAGGGTTTAAAGTCACATTTTACTATTCAAAAATATTGATAAAAATATTTCATTTTCTTATAAAATAATTTTTATAGACACGCGTATAAATAATTTTTATAGCGTGAAAGTAAAATAAATTTATACATACATTAAGTTACAAAGTCATAATGTACAATAATAATTACAATGACCGGTGGGCCCATAACTATACAAATACGACAATGGCAGTAAACCTATTATCTGTCGTGGGAAGACGATCTACGATAGTCCTCGACAAAATCTAGTATCTACAAGCTACCACAGGCATGAAATGTTTGGACAGGAGGTGGGTAAGATTTTGCAATCCCAATGAGTAAACAAACATTATCATAGACATCTAAAGGTAAGTAAAATGGAGGCAAATTTAAATAGCTATTACAAACCATTTCATAAAGTTTCATTTTTATTTCTTAAATCAAGAAATATTTATAATTTATCAAAACAATTGTTAAGGCTTATGACTTTTATTAAAATCATGGCTCAAGCCAAAACTAGTCCTCGGAGATACCTTGGCCGAGGCATCTAACCGAGTCCGCCAAGGTTGTCAAGACATTTACATGTTAAACACGTTTTAGTTTTGAAAACAAGCCGTTCCTTAGCGTTGGCCGAAATACACATTCACGTGTGGGTTCTACGTGAAGTGAACTCTAACACTACCTCGGGAGTTACCCTCCTCGCCTCTACAACCGGAGTAACTATATAACCGGGTTTACCGTGCCCCTCTAATAGGCGGTCCACAGAAACCCGCCACTGCAGTGACTAAATCCACCAATTTAATAAAATTTCGACAATATAACATGACTTTTATTTATTTACCCAGCCTGCATAGTAAAAATCCAACTTACATTTATTCCCAATAACATTTCAAACATAGCCACATATATACACATACTCATAAGCCTATTGAATGAAAACATCATTTGTGACACAATTTACGGCCTCCAAACTACTCAATTTTTTTAACAAAGATCAATTATTCAATAATCCAACAATATTTTCATTTAAATCTATTTACTTGCATACAGCAAAATTTCTCTTTTTATAACCATTTTCTTTGCATAAAATCTGTAATTAACATTTAAAAATAAACTCTAGATAGTTTACAATAATAGTAGGTTTACTCGTTGGTCATATAAATCCAATTCTCTTGAAGAAAAGCGTCCCGATCACGTTTCCTTGGGTATGACCTCATTGCCTTTTCCGGATATCTCACCTCCTTAATAAATTACAAAAATCACACAATTCAACACATTTATGCTAAATCACTATATAATTGATTTAAATCCTATATTAATGCATGGTATGAAATGCAACGACCTAAAACAGCTTAAACGCTGTATTAGCCTATTTTCGGTACTTTACCTGATAAATTGCTAACGCGCTCCATTTTTACTCTAAATCATCTCATTCTCTCTCCAACATTTTTAGCCATCAAATACCAGCTTATAACCCTCTGGAATCACCAAATTCAGATCACTTTCTTCCTTGGAAAATTCTGTTAAAATGGGACATTCACCCGGTAATTTTTCTACTTTGTTTTTCTAGCACAATTAATCATTTTTCATCATTTTCCCTTCAATTCATTTGAATAAAAATCAATTCATCACCATTGGACAGCATTGAAGATTCAGCCTGGGTGTGTATTGTGAAAATTCCATGCTTTCGAGTCCAATTTAATTTCTAAACACCTCTAACTAACCGAAACTACCGATTTAGCTAAGAATCGAAACTTGAAAAATTCAAAATCTCTACCCTTGAATTTCGTCCAGCCCTTAGATCTATTTTGTGATCTCTCTCTTGAAGCATGGAAAATGAAAACAAAAGCATGGGAAAGGTAGAAACCAAGCCAAAATCGAAAAATCTTACCGTTAGACGTGAAAACGGGCGAAAATCGCGAATCCTTCGTCAAATTTCAAACTTTTCTTTGGTTTTTCTCCTTTCTTCCTTTTCTCCCTATTTCTTCCTTTCTTTTTCTCCTTATGGCCAAACCCCCCTATGGCTGAAGCTTAAATGGGTAGTTTTGATTAAAATAATATTATTTCATTAAAACCATGCCACGTGTCACTTTCTCGTGGGATCCGTTTTAAAATTTTGTTATGAAAATTTCAAATTTTCACCACTTCAAACACCATATTCATACATTCCAAAAATGAATAAATCATTTGATTTTGACAAGTTTTGATTGGTGAAAATTATGATTTTACCCCGAGAGCGACAAAATTATCGTTTTGCCCTTATGTTCTGAAAATTGCCGGAACTGAAATTTTTCACTTCCTATCATCAAATTATACTCCAAATAGTCAATATTGATCAAAACTTTCTCTTCATGATCAAATTATTATCTTAGGTGGCAAAATGACGATTTTGCCCCTAGACATCAAAATTTTCAAATTCATCCCAAATTAACCCTCGAACTCCAAAACATCATTTTAAGTCATTCTTGGACTGTGAAATATTAAATTTCATCTTAAAATTCCTATTTGAACTAATTCGAGGTTAAATCAACTTAAGTGTACCATTTGGTACAATACCAGGTTTTAGCTATTTTTTGAGACTTTCCTAACATACAAACACGTTGTTCATTGCATGTATGTCATGACATGTATTTATAAGGTCGGGTTTTACAGCTTATTTCACCCCTTCCCTAATATTGGAAAAATTGTTTTGTCAAAATGACAATCAACAAACCTTAGTATGAATAAATCTCCTATGAATTGTTCTAAATAATTAATTGTAAATGGAGATTCGTATCCAACATATATTCTTAACTTCTTTTGAAGACCCATCTTTGTGCGTTGGGGTAGAGGAATTGAAACATACGCCATATATCCAAAAGCTCTTAATGTCGCTACGTGCAATGTGAAAATTTTGGGAGCCACCACCAACTTTTTTTTTATAAGATGTGGTTGGCCACCGATTAGATTCATTCTACTCAACAAGGTCTCAAATTTATTTTAGGTTCATCTAAAGATCAATAATCTGGTCTACGAGTTTTATAGTTAGGTTCAAGAGTATAGTTACACATAAGGAAAGGTTAACACTCTTGTGATGCTTGTTCCACGAACGGTACCATTTAATCATGTGTTATCCTATTCGAACCTTAATCTTTAATTTTATTCTTATATTTCCTTAATCGTTATTTATTATTTTATTGACAACTTAAAGGTTATTATTCAATTTTACGAGTGTGACATGTACATAATATAATTATGGAATGTATGGCACAAATGTCGATATATGTCAAACGAAAACCTTTTATTACGAATATTTTTCAAATACGCCCATCATATTGGTGGAGCTTGTAAATATTCTCTCACTTAGGAAATTATTCAAAAAAACCCATCTTCACAAACTTATCAAGCGAATCCTATTATCGAGGCCTTCATTCATTCGCAAAAAATATTGTGAACATGTAATGAAAGATAAATAATGCATGTAATGATGCATAACGAATTAAATGGTAATCGTGTTTCATTTTTTGCAAACTTGTTTTTTTATTTTAATGGTTTTGTATTCTTTAATTAAATATTTTAAGTTATATTATTTATTTACTTATTTGTCTTTTGATAAATTTTACTTGAAATATTTTTTTGGATTCATAAAATTTGAAACTTCCCATCATTTTGGTGGGGTCCCTACTAAGCCGTTTATTCAAGAAAATACCTATTTATTTAGTTACTACTCTTCCCTAATAAATTCTATCAACTTTTATTATTTAGAATAAATTTGTTTTGAATCACACTAGTTCATTAAAATCGAGACCCTCGCATCATTCTAGTGGAATCCCAATTTTTTAACTAAAAAAATAAATTATTAAGTATATTTCAATTTTTATATTTTTATATTTCAAAAAATGTGTTTTACATTTCTCCTCACCTTTTTCATTTTCGCTTAAGACATTCATTACAAGATTTCAATTTTCACTTTTTAATTATCAAATACAATATTTATTTTTACCATCTCTTATTAAGAAATTAA
This sequence comes from Theobroma grandiflorum, assembly GCA_036013995.1. Classification (NCBI taxonomy): domain Eukaryota; kingdom Viridiplantae; phylum Streptophyta; class Magnoliopsida; order Malvales; family Malvaceae; genus Theobroma; species Theobroma grandiflorum. The sequence continues at coordinate 18,669,532 of CP142126.1, forward strand.
TTTTTAAACTTAACTCTATATTATTTTAAAACCACATATTCTTCGTCCATCATCTTTTTATTTTATTATTTCATTATTTCTCTAAGAATATGGATGTTTTACCACTTTTTTTTACATTATCTTTTTATGTTTTTTTTTATAGTAGTAACTAATTTAAAATGTTTCTCAATTACATTTTCCTACACTAGATACTCATTTTATTTCACTTAAAACTATATATTTTTTATATTTACCATATGTTAATTAAATATTACATGTTAATTTATATACTTTATCCATATATTTTTTATACATTAATTAGGACTAATAATAAAACAAATAATGCAAATAAACTCAAAACAAAATAATATAATAAAAAAAACAAATACAATCCAAATAAACCAACCAAAGCCAAGGCGCCCAACAACAAGTCAAACCGTCATCCAAAGAGAAATCCATTACATAGCTGGCTGAAACAAGCCCAAAGATTCAACAAGACCACTTTTTGCTTGCACCAAGTGGGTTCGTCCAAGCTTTTTTTGCAAATGGCCAATGCCTTTATTGTCCAAGTTCCCCACAAATGCACCATGTAGCACGTTGTATTGGATCCTTTCTCCTCTTCGCACCAAAACAGTGTCATTTAGCACCCTAAACTCCCCTAACCCCAAGTTTAAAAGCTCCATTTTCTTTTCAATCTTCATTTTTCTTATTCCACTTTCTCTCACTAACAGTGACAAAAATTTTTCTCTACAAGACCCTACGTCACTGTTTCTCACTTCTGACCTGTCACAGTCCAAATCCCGGGCCATGACCAGTACATGGGCCTAATGGGCATAGCCTTTTAAGCCCAAGCAAATCTTTTTATGCAATCTTGATTGTCATTTTAGTAATCATTCTTAAAGTCACATTTCATAATTTTCGACTATAAAATGTTTAGTGGTATACTATGGCAATCAAATACTCACATTTGTATTATGCCAAAATAATGTCATCCATTTGCCAACTCATAATGGCATCATTAATCAAATATACATATTTCAATTATAACATGAATCCGAGATTTGCATTTCATATACGTGTACACTAGTTTAAGACTCTTGACCATCAGCGGAGTGACTTTGGGTGAAGGTACAGCTATTGAGATGCTGTAGTACCTATTAAAAGACGAACATACATGGACAACTCAATCTAGGTTCCAACTGCCTATGAATCTGAAAACATGAAATTTAAAAAATTGAGTATAAACCCAATGAGTGAACATAAAAAGGGAACAAGCAAATGATATGGAAAGATTTTGAAAACATGATGCACTTTTGTTGGAAACAATGCAATTTAGTTTAATTCTCTTGTAAAGCCCCTTAAATCAACCCTTGATTATTTAATTCCTTAGTGTTGAAAAATCCATGATAAACCATAAAGTTGAAAGAATGAAAGTTTCAGCAAATGTCCAAGCAAGACAAGCAAAATAGAGGATTTTTCGCTACAACGAAAAGGTATTTTCGCTACAGCGAAATTGGAAGCAAAATTTTTGAACCAAACCCCAGAGTTTCTCACTGCAATGAGATTCTTTTTTGTTGCAGTGAGAACCATCATGAACAACTCGCTACAGCGAACTCTAAGGCTATTGCAAGCCCTCAACACCCGAAAGTTTCCCACTGTAGTGAGATTCATTTTCGCTGCAATGAAAAACAAAGCAAACAAGATAAAGAGAATCTTGTTACAACGAAAAAAAAACCATTTGTGTTACAACGAAAGTCAATTTGAAAGTACTTAGCAATTTTCAAGATTCAACATGCGGGATTCAACATACAATACAATCAAATATTATAATCATAAATTTTCTATTGCATATACATATATAAACATATATAAACACGCATACTACCCCGCTTTACTCAGCTTATGTGCACTCCCTACACGCACAAGGTAATATCATCATGTGCACCCCCACATAGCGCACAGCTAATGCCATCATATGCTCCCCCACATCGCACACAGGCAATATCATCACCCACACTGCTGCACCCCATCATTGCTGACATGTGCACTCCCACATTACACGCCACCAGCACTGTCACGTGCACTCCCACACCGTACATGCACGGTGATAGTTATCACATAATATTACTTATCAATATATATCATATATATGTATATCAACATAATATATGAGTACATGGATTCATCACAATTACATTCCACAACGTAAAAACGTTTTATCAAGGGCTTGTTCCCATGCACGTTTTAAAGATAAAACTAATAAAATATTTCAAGTGATTCATTCAAACATATATGCGTTTATCCCTAAAATATTTTAATGCAAGTTCACACACTTTACGATAGCGAAATATTACATCACTACTTGTTTGGAGGCGTATCTAGCTATTCCTACTTGCTAGTCACTCGTCATTTCCTCTGACACACCACCACAGTGCACTACCTTTACTGTTGCACTTCCTAGCAACAATTTCAATTCAATATCTTTAGCATTCATCATTTATACTTCCTTTTTTCATTCAATCATGAATCCTTATTCAACTTAACTTATCTTGACACATTTTTACCGAAGTTTCTTTTGTCCCTTGCTTGTGTAATTCTTTAAATTATGATTACCAGTAACTTGTTTATGACTCTAACACATATATTAATCTTTTCTAAGGATATTTATCAAGTTCAACCATCCTTTCCACAACAACCACAATTTCTCACAATATGCCACTTAAAATGTCAACTACACAACAATACCCCTTTTCTCAAGATTTTTCAACTACACTTAAAACATTTTTTGTTTTTACCTTTATGGTTGCTTAACCCGTACTTGCACTCTAATATTCCTTCAAAACATTAATCATCAAGCTACCAAAATTATTCACAAATTATTTCTCCAAAGATTTAACCAACCATGAGCTTAAAACACAAAAATCCTTACCTTTACTTGCTTAAATTACAAAACCAAAGAAAATGGTGTTGGGAGGTGAGGAAGAAGAAAGATGATGCTTTTGAATATGATGGCCGACCATGGGATGAGCATGAAAAGTCAAAGCTTTCTTTGGAAACTTTGACCAAGCTTTATGGTAAAATTACCATTTTACCCTCAAAGTTTCTTCCTTTTCTAATTTAGTCCTCCCAACACTCTTTTAACTCTAATTTCCTTCTATTATCTTCTTTTACATATGTACAAATGAAATATAAAGTTTGTACTCCAATGAGATATCACCATAATATCTAAAATATATTTTTACCCGCATTAGTTTTATTTAATAACAATACGCGGGCCATTTTAACTTCATTTCTCTCCAAAATTTCTTCGTTCTTCGTCTTCCCCACTTAGATTGACCATATATCCTTCCTTCACGAAAAATTTCGACACCAATTAAAATATTAATATTTTAATATTATTTTTTAATAAAATATTATTTTATTAATAAACTATTATTTTATTCTAAAATTTTTCACCTGTCTCTTTGGTACCCAAAATACCTTATTATGCCCGATTCACTTCCAAATCACTCTTTATCTCATAATTAATCCTCAATAAAAATATTATTATTCAATTGTTGTTTCCTCGCATGCGAATTATTTTTCTCTAAAATATTCTTTTCACCTTTCATCACTTTTAAACATTCTAATTAACCTCAATTAGTATCAAATAATCTTTATTAGCTACTATATCAAAGTACGGGGTATTACACGATCGAACACTAATGCCTTCTCCTTCACTAAAATCCCTCATTGATCTATCCAAAAGTCCCAAATCCCCTTAAAACCACCAAAATCAAGAGCCTCTTTAGGGCTTTCAAATGAACCTCTCTCTTTTTTCTATATTTCTTACTTTTATGGAGCTATTATTGTGTTTTGGATTGTGGTTCACAAGTTGGTAGCACTCTAGTTTTTTTTTTTTTTTATGAAAATGTTTTCGAAGCTTCTCTTAAGTTTTGTTATTCTCTAAATCTCCAAAAATCTTTACCTTTTTCCTTGTGAATTTAGGGGTTTCTTATAGAACTTGGTTGTTTGATTTTTTGGATAATAGGGGAAGGGGTAATCATGTCTTTTAGGTTAGAGGTGGGTTAGAGAACAAGTTGAGAGTGGCTTTAGGCAAAGAGAAGTTAGTCTTTCAAGTAGCTACCACAGCTTTTCTCTTTTTTTTAAAAAAATTTTTTTGAATTTTTTGTCTTTTTTAAAAACCTTATTTTTTTGGGTTTAGGGATGTTTAGGCTTTAAGCTTTAAAAGCCTAGAGATCCAATGAGGAATTGAACTTAAGGTGTCTTTGGATTAAAAGGAACTAATGCAATCGTATCAGCATCCAACTTGACCTAATGTTAAATAAATAAAGGTTAATAAATGAAACAAAATAAACATAAAATAAATGCCTTAAATTGATCCGGGTGTCTATAGTTGTCTCTTTTTGCGTATTTTTTTAGAATCAGAAATTATGCAAAGATACAAAGACAAATATTTTGTTTGAAAAAGCAATTCAAGGCCACTACGACTTTGCTCATCTAAAAATGAGCTAGATTCTTTAATCTCTAAGTCAAAGATTTTGAAAAACGTCATCTAATGGTTTTGAAAGTGGTACTCAAAGGTTTTGAAGATGTATCCGAAGGTTTTGAAAAATTACTCAAAGGTTTTGAAGATGTACCTGAAAGTTTTGAAGAAGTACTCGGAAGATTTGGATAGTATACCCGAAGGTTTTCAAAATCATTACCCGAAGGTTCTAAAAAAGTACTTGAAGGTTTCCAAGATGGTTCTGCTCACCATTTTTAAACAAAGTTACATAACTTAAAAAAAAAGCCATGATAGTAATTACCTTAGAGGTTTTCAAATGGTCACTTGAAGGATTTGATTATGGTTACCTACCTGAAGGTTTTGAAAATATACTTGAGGGATTTAGAGAATGCACCCGGAGGCTTTCAAGATTTAACTCAAACGATTTGAAATTATTACCCGATGGTTTAAAAAAGATTACTCAGAAGTTTTAAAGATTATACTCAGAGGATTGGAAAGTGTTACCCAAAGGTTTTCAAAATGGTTATCTTGAGGTTTTGAAATTATTACTCGGAAGATTGTTACTTGTAAACTTTCAAGATTGTATTCGAAGGATTTGAAGATTGTACTCGAAGATTTGAAATTGTTACCCTGAAGGTTTTAAAGATTGTACTCAGAAGATTTGAAAGTTGTTCGTTTGATGAAAATGCATTTCAACTTAATCAAAACTTGATATCTTTGCAAAATTTCGTGATGGATAGCTTTATATTCTCTAGAAAGATGTGTTAATTTTGACTTATTTTTTGCATGAAAAGTTTCAATGCTATTGTTGCATGGTCACGTACATGAACATTCATGTATGCATGATTGCATGATGGAATGAGAAGATACTAACAAACATCCCTCCATTTTCAATGTATTCTTTTATTAAAAAACCATTCCTCTTGTCCTAGGGAATTTTGTGGTGACATTCTTATAAAGTTGTCAAATTCCTCATCACAAACGAAACCTTTTTGCCAATCTTGTTATATATCAACATAAGATTATGTATCAATGTTTCCATGCCTCTTAATTATGAAAACACTTCCTTGCACCACATTTTCTTCACTTTTTTCTTCAAAAATGACTTTGTGTTTCTTATATTTCTATAGAATACTTATGCTATTCCATTTTATTCTATTCCGTGAATCAAACGTGACATAAAAGTTTTTGTGAAGTTTTTTTTTATTTAATTGGGAAAAAGAGGATTCAAACCAAGCTTTTTAGGCAGATGGATCATGCATGAATCAATGAGTCAAATATTCAAGTGTAAAGTTTTTGTGAAGTTACAAATATAAACTTTTATAACTTTTTGTCAAAAATAGAACTAGTTCTACAACGTGACAAGATTATGACCAAGTAACACACAAAATGTTAAGGAGACCTCCATCTTCCAATTTGTAAAATCATAAATGTTAATGGATTGTCACCTCTGCTAATTTGATTATAACTCATGGTAATTATTTTTACTTGATTTTGAAAATTGACAGTGGACAATACAATTTTTCTAATTGGTTTAAGAATATGGATTTGTGTATTTGATTTCTTAAAAGCTTACAGTCTGGTTATATACATGTTTTCTTATAGAGTATTGACTATGTTATTATTATAATTTTTATTTTTCCCAGGACAACATCTGCAATTAGGAGAGGAAAACTTTTATTTTAGGGTTGTTTCTTCTCAATATGATTTCGTGGCGCTTTGATCAAACAAGCTACCCTCCCCGTTATCACGACCAATGTGAAAATATGCCCTACATTTTAAACAATGGTTTTACATTTTAGTTTCAGCTTTCGTGGGGTAGATATTTTACCAATATGAATTGAGGATCTTCTATCCATTCTAGCTATCATATTTTACTCCTCCATATCAAGTTAACCATTCACTATTTTAATTTATATGTCTTTGAATAATGTTTTTATTTCCTTTTCAAACATAAAAAATTTTTCTGTTTTTTTATTTAAAGAAAACCTCCACTTATATTTTCTTTTTTTTTTCTTAGCTTGAATTGAATCTCTCTCTAGAAGTTTCGGTAGGTTCAATCCTCTTTCTCTCTCTTTAGAGAAGAATTTGATAATTTTGATTTCAAATCCAAAAAATAAGATTTTTAAATATAAGGGTTTTATTTGTTATGAATATTTTGTGAATATCCATTTTTTCTATCTATATTTAGATTAGATGTAAATTAGATTGGATTAGGATTTAATCCATCTAATCCCTAAGTGTTATCTTCATCTTGTAAATTCTATCAAGATAAGGGGTTATTTCCTTATAAATAGGCCCCCTCAGTTCATTTGTAGATACACACTTCAATAAGATCTCTTTTCACCTCCTCAATACTTTCTTTCTTCTCTTTAATTATTCTTTCCAATTATCTTTATTCGTTCTTTTATATTTATTTCATAACACGTTATCAGCACGATTCTCAAGTTCTAGAATTATAATGTTTTCATCATCTTCAAGCTTCAAAAGGATTTCAATAATTGGGTTTTGATTTCTGATTTTAAAAAAATCAGGTAAGTGACTTGATATCTCTTTAGTATTTTCATTCTCTTAAAACCAACCTTAATATGAATTTTACTATCATGTAGTATATATTTTGTCCTTTGATTGGAAAGTAAATTTATTATTATATAGCTATTAATGAAAAGTCATGAATGTCTATTCCCTGAAGTGAATGTGACAAACGAGCTACTAATAAAAATTATGCATGTTCATTCCCTGAAGTGAATGTGACATCATTTAATAATTATGGTCATTGTCATAAATTTATCTATTCCTTGAAGTGAATGCCACATCATTTAATAATTATGATCATGGATAAATAATTTTTTACCACCAGAAGTGGATAGATAATTTTATTATCAAAATCTAAGGATAATTTTATCACCAAAAGTGAATGGATAATTTACCACCAGAAGTAGATGAATGTCATAATCTGCTAAAAAAAAATGGATAATCCACCAGAAGTGGATAACCCATCATATGTGGATCACCCACCAAAAGTGAATGTATACTTGTAACCTAAATACTTTCAACGCACCAAAAGTGGATAGACACCTTAACCCACTAACCCACCAGAAGTGGATAACCCATTAAGAAGTGGATGAATACTTGTAACCCACCAGAAGTGGATAAATAATGAAAAGAATAAAAGGAATATAGAAAACATGTTGTCATTGATGTGGCATGAAAGACCATTGGTTACGTACCTGTTGTACGTCATAAATTTTATCAAGCATCACGAAAAGATTAAAACATCTTGTGATGATTTTAATCATGGCTAAGTTGATATAGCACATCAATATATTTGTCAGCTCTGAAAGAGGAATTAATTAGATGATTGGTAATTAAAATATCTATTATTGATTTTCTTATCTTAAAGAAGGAATTGATCATTCGATTAGTAATAGAAAAATCCGAGAATGAACTTAATAGTAATTGGTATATTTTAGTATAACTATATTATGAAGATATTTTAATATGTTTTCATTATATTTAAATGATATGTTCTTATTATGTGTTTTAATTCCATATGTAATATTCTTTTATGATAACTTGCAAGTTTTTTATTGTATATATCTTATTGAAAAAAAAATGCGATATTCATATTGTTGGATCTAAGATCTATGATAAAAATATATGTCTGGCAGACATTGCTACAATACATTATATTTGAAGACAATAAATATTTTTCCTACTTGACAACGAAAGAAAAATCAATGTCAATTCAATATCTGGTAGTATAAGATTAATTGAGGGCTCCAGAAGAGCTAATATTTTACTACCTTGAGGAATAAAGTAATAGAGGATGCATTATTTTCTATTAAGTCTTAAAAAAGTTTATTAAGATATTCGTTTGAATAGATATCATACTGAGACAATGAATACTTCTATATTACATTTATTATCTCAAGTAGAAAGTGTGTGTTGAAAAGAATTACTCGCTTAATTTTCAAAATTAAACTATACAAATATTTAAATAATTAAAATTCATAGTAAACCAGAAGTTTACTAATGATTTTAATGTTTGGCTTGACCGGTTGGACCATCCCGGATCAATAATGATGCAAGAAAATGATTGAAAATTTATATGATCATTCATTGAAAAACTAGAAGATTTTTCAATCAATGAATTTTATGTGTTGCTTGCTCTAAAGGCAAATAAATTATAAGGCTATCATCAGCTAAAGTTGAGATTGAATTCTCTACGTTTTTTAATAATATTCAAGGATATATGTGGATTCATACATCCATCATGTGGACCATTCAGATATTTTATAGTTTTAATCGATGCATCGACTAAATGGTCACATGTGTGCTTATTAGCAGCTTGCAATTTGGCATTTGCAATCATTTGTTTGCAAGCACGTTTTCCTAGTTATATAATCAAGATTATTTGTCTTGACAATGTTGGTGGATTTACATCTCAAGCCTTTAATATTGTATATTAATTGGAATAAAGCTTGTTGCTTATGTTTATACACAAAATGGTCAAGCAGGATTATTTATTAAACACTTCCAACTGATTGCAAGGCCATTACTTATGAAATTGAAACTCCCAATGTCTACTTGGGGGCATGCCATTTTAGATGCAGCAGCATCTGTATGCATCAGGCCAAACGAGTTATTATAAATTCTCCCCTATACAATTGGTTTATGGTCAGGAACCAAATATTTCCCATCTAAGAATTTTTTATGTGCAGTATGTTCCAATTATTCTACCACAACGCACAAAGATGGGTCCTCAAAGGAGGTTAGGAATATATGTTGGATACAAATCTCCATTTGTAATTATATATTTAGATTTATGAACAGGAGATTTATTCATGACAAAGTTTGTCAATTGTCATATTGATGAAATAATTTTCCAACATTAGGGGGAGAAAATAAGCAGCTGGAAAAGAAAATATCTTGGAATACATTATCATTATCTAGTTTTGATCCTCGCACAAATCAATATGAACAAGAAGTTCAAAAGATAATTCATTTGTAAAATATAGCAAACCAGTTGCCAGATGCATTTACTGACCTAAAAAGAGTAACTAAATCTCATATACTAGCTACAAATGCTCCAATAAGAATTGATGTAGGACAACCTGCTGTTGTTAATGAGTCTAAGACACGCCAAAAGCGTGGAAGACCAATCGGTTCCAAAGATAAAAATCCTCGAAAAAGAAAAGGAACAAATATTCAATATGGTCAAAAAAAGGAAACAAAAACTCCAGAAGAGACCCCTGACATAATTTCAGAAGAAATTCAGATACCTGAAATTAGTGAAAATGAAGAGATCTCAATAAATTATGTCATGACGGGAAAAAGATGGAATCGAAATGAAATAAACGTCGACGATATTTTTGCATACAATGTAGCGCTCAATATTATGAAAGAAAATGAAGATCTTGAACCTACATCTGTTGAAGAATGTAGACATAGAAATGATTGGCCAATGTGGAAAGACGCAATCAAAATGGAATTAAATTTACTTGTAAAACGTGAAGTTTTTGGACCTGCAGTCCATACACCAAATGACGTAAAACCAGTGGAATATAAATAGGTATTTGTGCGAAAACGAAATGAGAAAGATGAGATAGTGAGATATAAAGCACGGCTTGTCGCACAAGGTTTTACCCAAAAGCCTGGTATTGATTATGAAAAGACATATTCTCCTGTGGTGGATGCAATTACATTTCGATATTTAATTAGTCTAGCAGTACATGAAAAGGTTGAAATGCGTTTGATGGATGTAGTTACAGCCTATTTATACGGCTCACTTGATAATGATATCTATATGAAAATCCCTGAAGGATTTAAGTTGCCTGAAGCATAAAATTTGAATTCCCGAAAGATTTATTTAATCAAATTAATTAAATCTTTATACGGATTAAAACAATCCGGAAGCATGTGGTATAATCGCCTTAGTGAATATTTGTCGAAAGAAGGCTATAAAAATGATCCTATATGCCCATGTGTTTTTATAAAAAGATTCAGATCTGAATTTGTGATCATTGCTGTTTATGTTGATGACCTAAACATTATTGGAACTCCTGAAAAGTTATCAAAAACCGTGGATTATTTAAAGAAAGAATTTGAGATGAAAGACCTTGGAAAAACAAAGTTTTGTTTAGGTCTTCAGATTGAACACTTGACAAATGAAATTTTTATCCATCAATCTAATTATATAGCGAAAGTGCTAAAACGATTTTATATGGACAAAGCACATCTATTGAGTTCACCAATGGTTGTAAGATCATTAAATGTGAAAAAAGATCATTTTCGACCTCGTGAAGATAATGAAGAACTTCTTGGTCCTGAAGTACCATATCTTAGTGCAATTGGAGCATTAATGTATCTTGCTAGCAATACACGACCTAATATATCATTTGCTGTGAATTTATTAGCAAGATATAGTTCTTCCCCAACTCGAAGACATTGAAATGGAATTAAACATATACTTCGATATCTTCGAGGAACAACGGATATGGGCTTATATTATTCAAATGCATCAAAACCAGATTTAATTGGTTATGCAGATGCAGGATATTTATCAGATCCACATAAAACTCGATCCCAAACAGGTTACTTATTCACATATGGAGGTACGGCTATTTCATGACGTTTTGTAAAGCAAACTATAGTTGCTATTTCTTCTAACCATGCAGAAATCTTAGCAATTCATGAGGCAAGCCGTGAACGTGTCTGGCTAAGATTTGTAACTCAACATATTCGAGAAACGTGTGGTTTGTCAACCAAGAAAGAAATTCCAACAGTATTATATGAAAATAATACTGCTTGCATAGTACAGTTAAAAGAAGGATACATTAAATGCGATCGAACAAAACATATCTCGCCAAAATTCTTCTTCACTCATGATCTTCAAGAAAATGTTGATATTACTGTTCGACAAATTCGATCAAGTGACAATCTAGCAGATTTGTTTACTAAAGCTCTTCCAACTGCAACATTCGAAAAGTTGGTACAAAAGATTGGGATGCGCTATTTCAAAAATCTTAAATAATGTAGTTGTTAGGGGGAGTAAAATACATACTGTACTCTTTTCCTTCATCAAGGTTTTTCTCATTGGGTTTTTCTTGATAAGGTTTTTAATGAGGCAGTATTTCATAAGTGTATTCTTGAAAAGAATATGCACTCTTTTTCCTTCACTTGGATTTTTTGCCCATGAGGTTTTTTCCTTATAAGGTTTTAACAAGGTATATTCTTGATACAATGGATATTTAAGGGGGAGTGTTATAAATATTTTGTGAATATCCATTTATTCTATCTATATCTAGATTAGATGTAAATTAAATTGGATTAGGATTTAATCCATCTAATCCCTAAGTGTTATCTTCATCTTGTAAATTTTATCAAGATAAGGGGTTATTTGCTTATAAATAAGCCCCCTTAGTTCATTTGTAGATACACACTTCAATAAGATCTTTTTTCTCCTTCTCAATACTTTCTTTCTTCTCTTTAATTATTCTTTCCAATTATCTTTATTCGTTTTTTTATATTTATTTCATAACATTATTATCTTTTTAGTAAAATTATAACGGTCTTATTTTTTTTATTGGTGAAAATTTAACACTATTACCTTATAAGAACAATAGTAAAGCGCAGAGTCTTATGTAAGAAAATCTCGTATCAACATGGGTTTGGAGTTTACCATTTCTCTTGATTTTATTTGATTTTGTAAGATATTTTTTTATTAAGAGAAAAATAAAATATTCAGATTTGTGGAAGGATTTTAGGTATTTGGTAAAACCTATTTTCTTTTTTAATTTATTTTTTATTTTTTATATGTTTCTAATTTTTTTTATTTTTTTTTCTTGATTGATCCATTTTGGCATTGCTTTTTCTGTTTTTTTTTTTTTTTGGTGGCCTTGTTCTCCTGAAGTTCAAGTCCTTTTATTGTGGATTGGCTTCTGATCAAGGTGGCACATTGGGTCATAAGGCCATTAACCTTCCTAACGAAAATAAAGATTTACATAAAAAAATCAAATAATTAAAAAAATAGTAATAAAATGGGACCAAGCCCAAACAAATTTGATGTCCATAGCTGCCCCTTTCGCACACTTTCTAAAAATCAAGAATTGTACAAAAACGGATAGACGATGATTGTTGTTAAGAAGAGTTGAATAATAAACTTTTCTTTTTAAAATTAGACTATGTAACTTTAAGAGAAATAAAAAAACTCTTCTACCCAGGCTCCATAATTTTAAAATAAAATAAAAGATTCATCCTTCAAGGTTCCACAACTTTAAAAAGGAAATAAAAACTTCTCTATTAAGGTTTCACGATTTTAAAAAAAAATTAAAAAATATCTTCCGCCAAGGCTCCATAACTTTTAAAAGAAATAAAAACTCCTCCATCGAGACTTCACAATTTTTAGACAAAATAAAAATTCTTCTACCGAGAGTTCACAACTTTAAATTTTAAAGAAAAGAAAAACCTCTTCCACCAAGGCTTCACAATTTCCAAAGAAAATAAAAACCCCTTTACTGAGATTAGACAACTTTAAAAAATTCCCCTACTGAGATTTCATAACTTTAAAAAGAAATGAAAAACTCCTCCACAAAGGCTTCATAACTTAAATAATAATAATAATAACAAAACATTCTTCAACATATATCATTATTCAAATTTATATCATGATATGCAAATGCTTAACTTTTAAGATGATGTCATGCTAATTACACCTAAACAAAATGAAATATCTTGACCATTTATTGCCAATTACTTTTTGGTGGGATGGTTAATAGATGTAACTTATTGTCAATTATTTTTGGTCAAAGTATCCCATAGTTTTGATACTATTGGTTTTTTATTAATTTAGCCTCTTTTATCTCAAAATTGATTAATTTAATCTTTGTACTTTGAGATTTTATTCAATTTAATCTCTCTTTCTAATATTATTCAAATTTATCATTAATGATATTGACGCGGTATTAATATGTCAAGTTATACTAACATGACAATGATGTGACACTAACATACTAACATAATAATAATGATGTGACAAGCTTGAAAAAAATTCCAAAAAAAAAATTGGTGGGATGCGTAACAGATGTAAATGACTATAATGGAAACTAATGATGTCCATATGATTGTCCATAATCATGTACACCATAGAGACCATCATACCAACTACCAATACTTGATCCCATTCTCCTTTCATAATCAAAATTAGTAAGATTACTCACTAATCAAATTTTTTATAAAAATATCCTTAGTAGCATATCTCTTTAATATTCAACAAAATCTACAATTTTTTTTCAAATATTTATGGATATTTGAAATATTCATAACCATCCATGATTATGTATATCCATAGATATTTTGTCATATGGATAAAAAATTATATGTATAATTGAGTTTCATACATAAAATCAATCAAAGTATAACTGTTTAAAAGAATTGAATATTTACAAACATAATATTTTTCCCTTTACTTGATTTCTTTAATTTTTTTTTGTAAAAATGTATAAAATAATGATCTTTGTTTTTCCAAATTAAAATATATAACGATTTTAAATGTATTGCATGCTAGAATGATAGTTTAACATTGAAAATGAGAAATTATTACTATCTATTTTCATATGAAGTATGATTTATGAAAGTTAATTCTTGAAAAGTTATTTATCAAGTTAATTACTATTGAGGAAACTCGGAAAACATTTGGCCAACAAGTAATGATTAGCATGGACCCCATCCCATATTCAACCGTTGGTCATGGTGAATACCTAAAACTAAGTCATTCGATCATTACATGGATGGAAAGACCAATTCATGCTTTCAACGAAGAAATTGCAAAAGTAGGAAAGCTACTATTGATGCCAACCATGTTTTGACTGCAAGTAGAGATGTCAACGGGTTGGGTACCTTATAATTTTAAAGTATCCGAACCTTAACTCTATAAAAAATCAATTACCCTAACCCTATTAACTACCCGTTTAATTTTAAAATTACTTCCCTAACCCTAATCCTAATATATTTTCACTACCCTATAATTACCCTAACCCGTTTAAATACCGATTAAATAAAAAAATTATTAAAATTTTTTTCATGGATACCCAATTACCCAATTAATTTTTCTAATCTCATAACTTACTTTTAAATTTATACGTTATATGTTTATATGAATAAACATATATATACTGTAATTACTAATTTTATGAATTATAATTTTTACAATGTTAATACAAAATAAAAAATATATATTTATATTTAAAGTATATAATATATACACACACGCATTCATAAAAGTATTAATATTATCATATTACTAATTAGAGTAATCATACTTTTTATATATTTGTTAATTTTTAATAAAAAAAATTACTTGTAAAGTTAGTAAAAATTATAAAATTTTAATTTAATTATTAAAATAATAATAAAATATAAATAGTAATTGAGTTCGGATAACGGGTACTTAAGAGGTGGTACCCGAATCCTACTCTATTAAAATTCAAATAGTAAAATCACTACTCTAACTCTATCTGAACCCATTTATAAATACCCTAATCTTATATAATCGAGTCAAATACCCGCAAGTATCTTATAATAAAATACTCATTCACATCCCTAACTGCAAGTAAATACATCTAGTAACAGTTCAACAAATGATTTTTGTTAGATAAAAGAAAAAAAAAACATAATTACTAGTTCCTTGACTTGATGAAACCAAGACATACATATCTTACGTCACGACTAGTTCTTCTCATGGCTCATGATGTGTTAGTTTTTTTTTTTTTAATTAGAGAAGTGAAATTAATTTTATTTTTTAAATAAAAAATTATATATTAATTAATAAATTAAATATTCAAGTGTTGTATTATATATTAATTCCATTAAAATTATGTCAATAATTCAAAATTATCTAACCAATTATATCTAAGTAAATAAATAAAAAACCGGAAGAACAAAGACCTGGAGTCTTTGATTGCTCATCTCCAAGTACGGGCTGGACGGAAGTTCTTTCAACAGTACTTCAATTAATTTGCTGTGCAAAACAAGGCATCGCAATTAAAGCTGTTGTCGGTGGAATTGAAAAGAAAGTTCCTTTTTTTCTTTTTTTATCAAGTTTATATACATGAGTACAAGTAATTTAACTAAAATCAAATAATATTGTAATGTAAATGACATAATTATGACATTTAGTATATATAAAAAAATTAACAAAATAACCAGGTAAATCAAATAAGAAATATAAAAATAAAAAAGAATCAAATATGGAATTGGATCAAACTCAATAATATTGAGACATAAATTATAATATAAATCTTTTAAGGTTTGTTTGTCTTATAACATTACTGAAGGTTTGGTTCACGAAAAAGAGGTTTTTAAAACAAAAAGTTAATTGTTGGTGAGTGATCAGCAACCATCTTTCTTATACTAAGAAAAAAAAAACTCAAATATTAATTTCTTATACATCACATCACGAGATATAAAATTATAAATAACATTTAAATCAAATTAACCATTAATCATCAAAATTTATTTGATTTAAAATAAAAATATAAAAATTCATTTAATTTAAAATAAAAATATAAAAAATTATTTAACTTAAAATAAAAATATAAAAATTTAATTAAACATAATAAAAATATAAAAACTTATTTAAAATTTTTAAAATAATTTAAGAGTGTTTTTTAGATATTATGTCTCAAAGTTTTAAAAGAGAAAGAAAAGGAGTATGCATGGTATAGTTGACCCTACGACTTCATTATTGTACACCCTTGCTTGGGTGCTTCCCAATTAATAGATCTGAATATTCAACCTATAAAGTAGTACACTTATTGTAAGTTTCAGTTAAGGAAACTTACCAACAGTACATTGATGTTACAAAATGTAATATAATCCCCTAACTAGAGTATGAGAATCCCTTAATTTTAGCTATGATAATATTTTAAGTCAATGCT
The DNA here is from genome assembly GCA_036013995.1 of Theobroma grandiflorum. Taxonomy (NCBI): domain Eukaryota; kingdom Viridiplantae; phylum Streptophyta; class Magnoliopsida; order Malvales; family Malvaceae; genus Theobroma; species Theobroma grandiflorum. The sequence continues at coordinate 18,685,957 of CP142126.1, forward strand.
AAAGTATTTCACATGTGTGCAATCGGTATAGCTGGGTTAACTTCCTATTAAATCTGTTACAACTATAATTCACCTTACTAGTGCCGCTGCTTATATTCAAATATTTGTTGCTATTGTGTTACACTTCAATTGATGTTGTTACTGTACCTTGGGGATCAATCTCTCAAATGATGGGATTGATCGCCAACAAGCAGCGAGTGATTTCTTAGTTTTTATACAATATGGGTCGATCTCTTATCCTTTACGATCAATCCCTAACGGGTAGTGAGAGATCTTTTGGTATTTGTCCAATATGGTTTGATCTTTTATTTTTGAGCACGGATTCCTATTAGTGATAGAGTTAAGATTTTATGGTTAAGGGGGATAATAATATCTATAAAGTAGTCATATTAAAAGTTCAATATTTGTAAGAATAAAATTATAAATTTTTTTTAAAAATAGAATAAAATCATAAAATTTAAAAAAATAAGAAAAAATGTTTAAATTTAAAATTTTTTGAAGAAATAGGAGCCCTACTAGCCCCCCTCTCTTTATCTTTGATTCCAATAGTTCTTCTACTAACTTTCCTATTGTTCCTAGTGCTTCTATTGCTATTGTTTGATGAAATGCTGATGTTGCTGATAGTGGTGCTTCTATATGTCGTAAAATGCAGGTCTGAGAACTCGATCGCTAGACGTAAAAAATTAAAAATTATTATAAATCTTTTTTGTCAAGGTGCAATTGACTGTCTATTAAATTTGTTTTTCTCGACCAAATTCTAAATTAATTTTAAGTTTACCTAAAGAACAAGACTCAATCTATGTATTTCAAAATTAGAGTTTAGGAGTACGATTATACATGAGAAAGAAATAACACCTCCACAATGCCTGTTTTATAAACGGTACCATCTAATCGTATGTTATCTTATTGGTGTCTTAATTCTTAAATTTATTTTATTGTGTTTCCTTAATTATTATTTATTCATTTTATTAAATCAGGTTACAACTTATTATTGTGTCATGCATTTGATGCAATCGTGAAATGCATGTTGTAAACATTGATAAAATGTTGAATGAAAACCTTCTATTGAGGTTATTCCCTAAATCCACCCATCATACTGGTGGGATTCAAAGATAACCGCTCACTTAGGGAATTAATTGAGAAAGCTCACCTTAACTAGTTTATTGAGTAAATCTCATAATCAGAGTAATCATTCGTATTAAAAATAATATTTTTCATAGATGCAAACCTTAATACGAACGAAAGCCTTTTATTAAAAACATTTTTCGAGCCCTTCCATCCTACTAGTGGGCATTTCAATGTCTTTTCACTTAGAGAATTTTTGGAGAAAGCTCACCTTCGCAAGTTCCTTTAAAAAGTGCCATCATAAGGGCTGACTCGTGCATACATGTCTACATGTCATGACATTTAACGATATAATGATGATGTGTAATGTGTTTATAAATTTCAATATTCGTTCTTAATTTTCCCACAACACTTTTGTTATTTCTTTAAAAAATATTTATTTTTATACATATATCATGAAATAATATTTTACATTTATTATTATATATATTTTTTGTCTAACTGTATTTCATTTTATAATATTTTTTTATATTTAAGCATCCATTTATTTTGCTATGTATTTTTTCATTTTACCTAAATACTATTTATTTAAACCAAATATTTTATTTATGAATATTTTTTATAACTCAATTCCTTTTCTACTTTTTTAAATTACCTAACCTATTTTCTAACTGCATAGCTATTATGTTTTTTTTTTATCTTTTCTCATAAATCTATTTTTCATAACTAAATATTTGGCTCTTATACTTTAGTTATATCTATTATTATTATGAGTTTATCCTCTTTAAAATTTTATTTTAATACTTATTTATTTATCATCATAAACATCATTATTTTTCACAATACTCTATATCTTTTGAAACCTTAAGTATATATATGCCATTTGTTCCCTTGCATTTATTATTATTATTATATTTATTATTATCATTATTTTATTATTCCTTTTTGTTTTTATATTTTTGTTTGATTATAATTAAGTTAATACATTTTTCATTTCCTTGTGGTTGTAAACATTGCGACTCAAAATTCCCATCATATTGGTAGGGTTTTAATCGAAATCCTTTACTTAGAAAAATTCATTCGAAATTACGATTTCTCACATTCCGCATGAATATTTCATCATCAATATGATATACATAATTTTTGCAGTTATTAACATTATAACATTTTTTAAATCAAACCTAGATACTTTCCTAACTATCAATATTGATCCAAAATATATTATTATTATTTCTCTACCTTTTTGGGAATAAATATTTTATTTTATTATTACTATTATTATCTAATCTACTCTTATTGTGATTTAATATTTTTTTATCTATCTTTTTCATTTACTTAACTCACTTTCTTAAGACTACATCTTTTATTATCATTTTTGCTTCTTACCTAGTCTATTTTCTTATGAATAAACATATGTATATATTTTTTACATTTTTCTATATTTTCTTTCCTCTAGCTAAATTAATTCTTTCATAACTAGATATTATTTTACTTGGATCTATTTTTAATTGCTTAATATTTTTTTTATTTCTCTCATATATTTATAATTTTTAAACCTAAATCTACTATTATTATTATTTAGATTAGACTTTCATTTTCTTCCTATATATACATATATTCTATCTAACTAAATCTATTGTTTTATAATTAAATATTTATCTATCTTTTCATTTATAGCTTTATATTTTTTACATATATTTTTTTGATCTAAAAACATCATGTAATCTTTTCTTAATATATATATTTTTATCCTATTTAAATTAATCTTATGTTTCTAATAATATGCTTTTAGCACAACTAATCGGGCCACAATGAACAAACAAACTACACCCAAATAAAAAAACAATGAAATTGGATCTTACCTTGTGTAGGCCTGGCATAGCCCAAGAAGGACAAAGCTAAGGACGACCACAGCAACCCCGCAAAGCACAGCAAAATGCACCGTTTGGTGTGTTGAAAACCCTCTAAACGGTGCCGTTCAAGAGCTCCTCTTTTGTTCTACAATATTTGTAGCAAATGAGGCCATTTTAGGTCCTAACCCTAGGAATGAAAGCCCTCTTTTCTTCCTTCCTTTTCATTTTCGTTTCATGTTTTCTCTCTCTACGACCAGTTCTCTAACCAAAGCTCTCCTCTTTCTTCCCTTCTCTCCCGATCACCAATCTACCCCAAAACAGCATCTCTTTTCATCGATACTCCTCCACTCTTTCTTAGATCAGAATAAAGGAACCCTTTAAAACTCTAAAGTTTACAAACCTAAAAAACTTCCCCTTTACCCTGCTGCCACCTTCATTTCTCGGCTTTTGATTGCTTTTTCTTTTTATTTTGAATGTTTAGTTTTTTATTGTGGTTAAGGTATTCGGTTGCTAGACTAAAAGTTAAGATGATTTTGGTTTTTTGCTCTAGGAATTTCTAGGGTTTCCAGTAGGGGTTTCTAAGTTTTTTGGTTGCTAGGTTTTCTCTGGCTACTAGGTTTTCGTGGCTGTCGCTACTGGGGAGTTCTAGGGTTTTTTTTTTATTCATTTTATATAGGAAGGGATTTGTAGATCCCTCAATTTTTGGCTCTACCAACTGTAGGATGCACTCTACAGCTGGTGGAGCAACTAGATGGCCTTTGTTAGGGTGTCAAGGCACTTCAAGTGGGTAGAGACTCATGCTCTTCTAGTGGAAAGTGACTCCATGAATGCTGTCCAGTGGGTTTCTTCCCCAGATTTAGCGTCGTAGCAGTATTGAATAGTGATACTCAAAATTGAAAGTCTTAAAAGGAAATTGAAGGCTTGGAAAGTCCAGCATGCCCCTAGAGGTGCTAATCATTTGGTTAATGAGTTAGCCAAGAATGGTGTTACTAGAGACCATAATTTTATTAAGAGAAAATTGTAAGAAATAGGCCTCATCATAAGCTTAACTCAAAAATGACCATCAATATAATTTTATTTATTTTTAGATAATTTTTTGCATGACTTGACAATAATACCTTTTAAACCATTTACTTCAAATTAAATAGTTTCAGTTTCTTTTATCCCACCATTCAGATAAAAATTTCAAAATTAAATCTCGATTTCTCTATCTCGTTGTCTAGCTTTCTAACGCTATCAAGGTTTATGTCGTCATCCAACTCTCTCATCATCCTAAAGAGCAAAGATGACATCAAGATATGTGTTTTGGTTTTTTGGGTTTATTTGTTTATATTTATAGAACAAAAAAGTTGATGGGTAAATTATATGACTTTGGCAACTTAAACCTGGGTGGGTATTGTTGATTTCTCACGCAAGTGCACGTATCGTTAACAAGTAATATAGTAATAAAGTAGCGTATCGTTCCCACTGAGAATTGTTTAATTCTTATTGTTAACTACTAAAATTAACACACCTTAATTTTATCTAAATAATTAAAATTAAAAAGAAAATTTTAAATTAATAAACTAAAACTAAAATTAATCTAAAATCCACTAGACTTAAGATTATGATATCCTTCAATATTTCATTCGATTATTGTCTCTCTTTCTTAACTTAATTTAATAGATTAAGTTGCTAACCTAGAATCTTAAATTATTTATAAGTTTCTGTCGAGTTTCTTACAAAAATACATCTCCCAATTAATTTACTATATGTCTATGTAAATTAAATTGAAGAAAGATTCATTAAGTTTATACTCTAATTTTGGCTACGTATGGCTTATAGGTGTATGTTTACCCTATATACAAATCAAACTACCTAATCAACTAAGTATATTCGATCATACGCCATTTTATTCAATGTCTATCTAAATCTCCTTCGTCAAAGTTTAACATAGGTTTTTAATTCAATCTAATTGGTGATCAGGCAATTAGAAGCATTAAGAACAGAATAAAATAAACAACTTAAATCTATCAAACATAAGCAATAGAGAGATAAATAATTCAGACTTATATATTGAGTTCAATCATAATCTTAGATAAAAATTCAAATCTCCATCAAGTCACACATCATCACTGAATAAAATTTAAACAATAAAAACAAACTAAGAAAATAAAAGAATAATAAAAAAGAATAAACTCAAGAATTATAATCTTGATATTCCAACTCTTCTTGAATCATTCAAAATCTTCTTAGTTTCAATGATTTTGTGGCTTGATTCTCAAGTTTCAATCTGGTATTTTTTTTCTTTCTATTCCTCCTCTCTGAAAGGTTATTTTTGTCGGCTTTGAAGTAAGGTCAAGTTGGGTGGAGAAAGAAGTCAATTGTAATCAGACTATTGTGAGTTGCGACCTTGCCCAAATAATTAATAAAAATTGTAATTGCTCCAAGACTGCTACAGTGTGTCAATTTTGATATGATTTTTGACCATATTTCAAACCAAACTGGATGAAGTGATAAACATAAAATTGTATATTTTTCTCTTATCTTTCCAATGGTTTAAGAATCGCATCATTTAGAGCTCTGTAGAGAAAGTTATGGCCAAAATACCAAAGCATATGCAATGAAAGTCTGCACCTTGAAATTGCTCTCCTTCTTCTATTAAAATTCTTCTTTCATCAAATACCTACAAAAGCACAATTAAATCAGCAACAACTTATCTTAACCACATTAACACGAAATTAAGCATAAAATTAACTATAATTAAATTGACTCACCTAAAATAACTAATTTAAAATAATTTAATAAAATCTACTAATTCTTATGCATTACTACAAGAACTAAGCTAACTTATTATCAAAATTATGCCCAAATAACTCTATATCATAGAATTATCAGTGGGAGAAGTGAAATCAATTAGTTATTAGGCAATTCGTGAATATTTTTTAGGCATTGCATACTGGTTATTAAGTAATATGTTACTGGATATCAAGCATTGCATGAATGGTTGTTATGTATTGCGCGACTTAAGCATTGCATGACTAATTTTTAAGAATTGCGTAACTTGTTTATTTGGCATTACATGATTGAATATTAGACAATGTGGGACTAGATAGGAGGTATTATGAGACTAGCTTTTAGGAATTGTGTGACTTGTACATTGCTTGACTAGGTTTTAGGAATTGCTTAACTAGTTTGTAAGTATTGCGTGATTGATTTTAGTCATTGCGTTACTTCATCTACCTACCGTTGAAGTAAAATATTTACTAATTTAGCTCCTTTAATAACCAATTATATAAAATTAGAAGAGAATTAGGAATGCTCAATAACCAATTCAGCCCCTTTAATTCATATTGGTGTAGAAAACCATCCAAATTCAATTGATATAGAATTGTGAAATTCTCTTTAAAGCTCTTATTGCATCGATTTACGAACTAACTATATTCATCAGAAAACAAGCCTAAAACCATTGAACATCATTTCCAAGAGTCAGCATTCATACTTATAAACAGAGGGAACCTTTGTCCATTTCAATCAAAAATCATCCGAATGAAAGTAACAAAATCTCAAACTTCTCATGGCTTTTAAACGTTCTAGAGGGGAAATCGAGAATGGTGATGATTCTGAAAAGGAAGATATCCCTGAATATGTTGCAATATATATGGGAAAATTGATGGAAGTTGTTAAGAACATGAAGAAGAACCTGCGTGTTTTGATTGACAAGGTGCTAGTTAGGACAAAGGTTTTAGAGATAGAAATTCTAGATAATAAAAAGATTCTGGTTAAAATTTATGAAGCAATAGATGAGATTAAGAAGAAATGAACCATTAAAGGCATACAATACATGGTTCTTATGATGTATTATCTGCTTAGATTCAACTATATGAATAAAAGTCTTGATTTATTATATATTTTCCATAAATAGTAACTGCCATTAATTTCTTTTATGCTAAATAACTTGTTTACTTACCCAAATTTCTTGATTTTCTATTTATATAAAAGAAGCAAAAGTATGATGATAATATTTGGAATGTTATTTTGTTTATAGGTGTTATGTGAATGAATATTAAGCATTGTGTGAATGAATATTAGGCATTGCATGATTGGTTGTTATGTATTCCGTGACTGGTTTTTATGTATTACGTGATGTAAAGTAATTACGTGACTAGTTTAAGGTAATGCATGATTGGTTAAGTTAGCATAATGTGAGTGGATATTAGGCATTGCATGACTTATTATTAGGTATTGCGAGATTGGCTTTTAGGTGTTGTGTGACTTATGTAATGCATCTTTTGTTTTGAGGCATTTCTTGACTAGTTTTTAGGCATTATTTGAATGTGTTTTAGGCATTAATAGACTGACTTTATGTTATTACGTGACTTAAGAATGTTATGACTAGTTTTTATGCATTGAGTGGCATTTTGTGATAAATAGATTGATTGTGACACTTATTTTTTGTTAAATTTCAATGGCTTGCCAAATATGAAGCTTTTAATTACATACGGTGGTCATTAGGTCCATGACACTTATAAGGGTGGTGAGACACAAGTGAGGGGTATTGAGAGTGATTTATCATTTTCGCGTCTAATAAAGCTGGTTGAAGAAGTTGTTGGGGTCAACTCACAGAATCATAAAATTGAGCTACATGCATTGCTCAGTCATGTAGTAAGGGTTTCACGTGCAGTTATCAGGGGTGATAAAGATGTAATAAGTATTCTGCAAGATGAAAAGGCAGTTGTAGTTTGTGATAGTTAAGGAACTAAATGCAAATGTTCTGCCACATGAACTTGGTGCCCAACATAGTAATCACCTAGCACAAAATTATAATGATTCAGATAAACCACACTATGCATTTCCTAATAAACAATAATGGCAATCACCATTGACGTATGCACATGAGTTTGAACAGCTCGGTACACACATGAGGTGTCTGCAAATGATGTTTTCACAATTATGATCAAAATGTACAGTGAACGAAATACTTCATTCTTGGCAACAAACGCAACCATCATCGACGAATGCAATGGGTCCATTACCATTTGCAAATGACATTGTGATGGTCATGAGTGATGACTATGCATCTGATAGATGGACGATAATGGAGAATAAGATGACATTGTGGATTGGAATGATGAGATGGACAATGAGTGTTGATGTGTGCATCAAATACATATATTTAATAAGAGATTAAATGCCAAATTAGTCTAAATTAGACTAGATTTAGGATCAAATTTAAGTGTTTCTAGTTATTTTATTAGTTTAGTTTAATTTGTGTTTAAATGTTTGTTTTAAGTTAACAATGTTAGTTTTATGTTATTGATATTTATTCTTATGTTTTTGTAGGAGTAGGATTAAAAATAATTTCAATTGTTAAAGAAAGGTGCATAATCGATCGATGCTATATTTGCATATGTTTTGGTTTTTTGAGAATATCTCTCACTACAAAAGTCCAAATGACATGCTTTTTAGACCATTAGAAAACTAAGAGGCAAGAATACAACTTTGATGTTTACACTTTGCCTAGTTCAGACCTGAATGTGGTCAAAATTTTTGTCAAAGTGGAAGTACTGCACCCAAAAAACAAAATTGAGATAGAACCTTTGAGAGTAGCGGCTTTGGAAAATGAGAGCCATGGTACTCAACGTATTTTCAAAAAATAACAAGCTTCAAGGTTTTGGAAGTTATGGCTTTTGGAGGCTATTTAAAGGGTTTTTTTTAGAGGTTTTTGGGAGGAGGCAACAAGCAATTTCTCTAGAGAAAAAGAGCCAAAAACAAAGTAAGGAAGAAAGGGAATTGGAGGGAGAACCAAGATCATAAAGCTTTAACTTTTAGTTTTCTCTCTTTAATTTTGTGTTTTTTTATTTTCTTTGACTTGAATTAATGGGTAATTTTTTTTTGATGAAGTTTTTATTAGATATTATGAACTAAACTATTTTTCTAGGATTACAATCGAACTCACATGTAATCTAAATTTTTAATATCTTTTTTGCTAATTTTCAATGGATCTGAACTGTTTATTCTAATTTGTTCTTAATGCTTTTAATTGCCTGATTACCAATTAAACTGATTTAAGAACCTACACAAACTTAGGAAAGGGAGTTTAGTGTAGAATAAATTTGGGATAGCATATGATCAAAATAATTGGTTTGCGTATAGGATATGGATGTACATATAAGTCATATATAGCTAGATTAGAGTCTGAACTTAATGAATCTATTTTAATTTTAACTAACATAGGGATATAGGGTTTTGGTTAAAAATATATTTTTTATAAGATAAGTCGAGAGACCCTTATAAATAATTGTGGACTCTAGGTTAGCAATTCAACAATTCAATCAGATCTTTATACTTTTATTACTAGAAGATTGTGGGGGCATTTCCTTGAATGGAGGATTGTGGAGGGTGTTTGGTAGGGGTCAAGAGGAGTCAATTGGCTTTGATTGTTGAGGGTGAGGTTTTGTCCTTTGTGCTTTTTTGTTGGAATGTCAATGATGGCATTGCTTGTTTGATATTGCTCTTCTTTCTTTTGGCTTTCGTTGGGCTTTTGGGATTTTTGGTTGCCTTTCTTGGATTGGTTGAAGGGACTTTGATGAGGGGTATTTTGTCTTGGCAAATGCTTCGAAGGCTTTTTTCAACTTTAAGGGTTGTTCTGTTGGTTGGTTCTCTTTCTTTGCTGGTTGTTTTCGTTTTGGTTTTGGTGTGTTGTTGTTGTGGTTGGTTGTTGAATGTCCCATTTTTTTTGGGTTCTTGGTTGTTGTTGGTTTTTTGTTTTCTTGTACAATAGGGAGCTTAGTTTTTGATGAAGCTTTGAATTTTAGGGCTTTTCTTTTTCTTTTCCTTTCTTCATTTAGGTGGTTTTTCTTTGACCCGATTTCCCTACTGATTCTTGGTTAATGCTTCAAATGATCTTAGGTTTTTGTTGTTCTTTGATGGATCAAGTGCCTTTGTTATGGCTGTATTTTGATCCTTGTTGTTATGTGGCTTTTTGAGCAGTGAACTTTTTTTGTAATTGTACAAAGTCTTTTCCCATATCAAAATCTCTATACCATTAAAGTCTTTTGTCAATTAGGTTTAAGACTTGTTATGGCATAAGTTGGTGGTGGAAGAATAAAATACGTTTTTCATAAAAAAGTTTATATATTTTTATTTTGAGTCAAATAAGTTCTTATGAAAAATAGTTGATTAATTACTACCTATTTGTCATTTTATATCCACATAACAGTGACATGGAGTTGATGTGGAGGGTGAAAATACCACTTAGTCATGTTATCATACCATATTAACATGTTGTATCATTATAAATTATGATACGTTAGAATGTCACATTATCATCAATTTTGACATGTTAACATGCCACATTAGTGTCACGAGGTATAAAATGATTAATGATTTATTGACTAATTTAGTCATTAGTTATAAGAATTTATGTGACTCAAAATAAAAGTATTAGAGTTTATTTGGTTCAAAATAAAAATATAAAATTTAATTGAACGTAAAAAAAATATAAAGCTGATTGAATGTAATAAAAGTACAAATGCTTATTTATTTTTTTTTTTTGAATAATTTAGAGTGTTTTTAGATATTTATGCCAAGAAAAAAAAACTTAATGGAATCATAGCAACAAAATTGGAAGTACAAAAAAAACTTACAAAAAATTATAAGTCAAGTTCAGAAAGTCTTTTGTTAATAATAAATAAGTAAAAATTAAAAACTAAAAATTTAAATCGATAAATTAAATTTTTGTGTATATAAATCAAGTGTACGAAATCAAAATAATTGAATAAGTTCACGAGGAAAGTCCCCATCTACTTTTACAAATTATTATCATTGCAGCGTGATGAATCAAAAGTTACAAGGAGTGCACTCAAATACTTGATTTATTGATTGATATATAATTTTTTATTTAGAGAGTAAAATTTAAATTCTTTTTTCTCTAATTTAAAATTAAAAAAAGTTAAGGAGGGGGGGCCTGGTTTATATTGGAACGGCATTTTATGGGCCAATGAGGAAGATGATTGCTGGCTGCTAGGGAGAAGTTCCAGGTAACGCTGGATCAACTAAAAGAGGGCTTGCTGTTCGAAAGAGCAACTTGAAGTAGTACTTATTGCCGGGTCAAATATTTCAACCCTTCTTTGGGGTAACTCTCGTATCAGTATGATTAGTACACACCAACTGCCCCATTGTCACGCTTGCCTATAAATCTTTTTAACAAAATGCAGAAATGCAGTCAATTACAATTTGTAATTAAAGAAATACAAAAATAAATTAATCATTAATTATAAAAAATTATTTAATTTAAAATAAAAATATAAATACTTGATTGAATGTAATAAAAATATAAAGATTTATTTAAAATTTTTTTAAATAATTTAAGATTTTTTCAAACATTATGCCAAGAAAAAAAGGAGCAATGGAATTATAGCAAACACAATTGAAATTACCAAAAAGCTTTAAAAAAGTTATAAGTCAAGTTAGGAAAGTCGTTTGCTAACAAAAAATAAGTAAAAATTAAAAGATGAAAATTTAAATCCATAAATTAAAATTTTTTTGTATATAAATTAAGTGTACGAAATTAGAAATAATTGAATAAGTTTATGATGAAAGTCCCCATCTACATTTGGAAATTATTATCATTAAGCAGCGTGATGAATCAAAAGTTAGGCGGGGCCCTTGTTCTATGAACGGCCTTTTTATAGGTGAATGAGGAAGATGATTGGTGGCTGCTACGGAGAAAGTTCCAAGTAACGCTAGATCAACTGAAAGAGGCATGCTGTTCCACAGAAAATTCAAGAGGAAAGAGTCAGTCATGGGTAAATTTATGGATTTGCTGATAAAATACGTAATTGGTAGTCTGGAACCTTGAACCTAATGCCTGGTCAAATATTTCAACCCTTCTTTGAGGTAACCGCGGTATCAGTATGATTAGTACACATCAACTGGCCAAGTGTCAAGCTTGCCTATAAATCTTTTTAACAAAATGCAGAAATACAGTCAATTACAATGTACAAATCAAATTATAATAGTTAATCTGTCCACTAAAGCCCAACCGTCCATCCTTACAAGCAGTAATCTCTCCCCTTAACCCAAATTTCTATCCTTAAACCCAATAACCCCACATTTTGTTGGTATGATGTTTATACCCAAATATCGCAACACTCTTTTAGCCTAATATATTTAAAACCCGAACAACCAAAGGCAAAACCAAACCTACCCTTTTAATCCCTCAGAAACTCCCCAATCAATTAAAGTATACCTCAATTATCCCAAATCAAGAACACTCGGCTATCAATTGAAGAGGCAATTTGCTAAATGTCCACGATTGTATTGATTCGGGGATAACTTTAATTGTTTCTATAGATGTGTGAATGCAAGCTATTCAAAAAATGTGATTGGGGTGCATTCATATATAATCTCATGAAATATTATTTTATACTTAATTTTGTTATAACATTTTCTTATATTTTTTATAAGTGAAGTTAAAACATTGTCATATGTATATTTTTTATATTCCTTATATCATTTTCTTAACTTATTTAATGCATCTTAATGAGTTATATAGCAATCAATCTCACTCGTAAAGTTTAAAAGTTATACCAACAATAAATAAAATAATATTGAACATACAAATCCCAAAGTTCAGTTCACTTATATTGCTATATAACAAAAGTTATACCAACAATAAATAAAATAATATACCAATAAATAAAGTTCAGTGCATTCATATATAATCTCAGAAATTTAACTTCACTTATATTGCTATATAACATTCATATGCCAAAAGATTCAAAAAATGCTAACCTTACTTTTTGTTATAACTTGTATAAATTTCATTCTCGTTGTGTCTTTAGGACATACAAATCCCAAAGTTCAGTTCAATTAATTCAACTTAATTTCTGAATATGAAAATGCAATAACAAAAAATTAGGAGTACAAAATTAAGCAACTTGCCAGTTAATTTTGAAATTTTGATATATCACACCAAAAAAGTGGTTGGGGTAATTATAGAAAACCTGACATGAAAGAATATTCATCTTCCATCACGAACTTGTAACAATACATTATTTCTCATGCTATCATAGGTAGCATGCATACTACCACTACAACCACCTTTCTCAAATGGTTCACCAAGCAAATGCTCTGTCTCTTCTAAATTCAACTCATCATTTACCCACGGATGCTTTACCATTATTCTCAGTCCCTCCAGTTCCATTGCCACTTCCTTCATTGTGGGCCTTTCTTCCCCTTTCACTCTTACGCACCTCTTTGCAAGGTTAGCAACTTCCTTAAGCTGCTCACTCTTCGCTTCATTCACTATACAATCTTCAAGAATATGTACCAAACGATCTTCTTTCAAAGCAGAAATGAAATACATAGCAAGATTTCTCTCCTCCTCTGGTCTTTCAAAGGAAAGTGCCCTTTGTCCAGTCAGTAGCTCAATAAGGACAACTCCAAAGCTATAAACATCACTTTTCTCAGTCAATTGGCTTGTATGCAAGTATTCAGGATCCAAGTAGCCTAGAGTCCCTTGCACCACTGTTGATAACCCGGCTTGGTCTAGTGGAACCAACCTTGAAGCTCCGAAATCAGATACTTTTGCTGTGTAACTATCATCTAAAAGTATGTTGGTAGATTTCACATCCCTATGAATGATTGGTGTGGAGGCTGAGGAATGCAAATATGATAGCACTCCTGCAGTTTCTGCAGCTATCCTTAGCCGGGTTTCCCAAGTCATGGAAGATGTCTTGCTTTTGTAGTGGATATGCTCGAAGAGAGTGCCATTGGTAATATATTCATAAACTAGTAATGGAACTTCAGTCTCTAAGCAACAACCTAAAAGCTTTACCACATTCCTGTGGTTGATTCGTGAAAGCACAACCACTTCATTAATGAATTGACCAATTTGGCTTTCATCGACAACCTGTGACTTCTTGATTGCAACGATTCTCCCATCTGTAAGAGTCCCTTTGTATACTGTTCCATAACCTCCTCGACCAAGAATCTTACTTTCTTCATAGTTGTTGGTGGCCTTCCCAAGCTCTTCAGCTGAGAAAATTTTAGCCGTTTCAGTGGAATAGTCCCGCCTGGAGAGTTCTTGCTGCAACATCAAACCCCCATTTTTCCGGAAGAATTTCTCTTTGAGTTTGATAAGCTTCCACTTCTTGAATGCCCAAAACAACCAAGTGCTACCTGTTAGCAGTATTGTGATGCCTACGCCAATCCCTATATTGCATAGATGTCGAACAATATTATCACAACCCTTATATTGGACATTGACTTAAGTTGCAAGGAACATGTTGATTCTCTGATAATCCCTTTGTGCAACTACCTAACTTGATTACAGAGGGATGAGAGGAATAGATTGGAGATCAACAACATCTAACAGATGTTGTTTGACTGTGGAAAACAAATGAATACTTTTTCTTGGTCTGGTAATTAGACCCATTCAAAGAGGTAAAACAAAATGATCCTTTTTTCTTTGTGATATGAACACTCTCCACTGATCTTACTCTTTGCAAAGCAGAGAAAGACCAGGGGCTGTGCTGTTTAACCAAAACAAAAAAGTAATGTAAAAAAACTGAAAAATTGAATTTGGGAATTATAAATAATCCAACCAGTGTATATGCATGAAAGGGCTCTTAAATAATATAGCAAAGAACTTGTCAGACTCAAATGGGTTAGAACTCCTTACCAACAGTCAGCTCAACAACAAGTGATCGCGATCGAATGGCAACGCAGCCTTCACCATCTTTTCTTCCATCGCCATGGTAACCCTTGGGGCACTTACATGTGTAATTTCCTTTTGTATTTTCACAGATCTTTTCACAGTAATTGAGCTTAGGGTCTTTGCATTCATCTACGTCTGCAAAATAATAGATCTTATTACAAAAGAAGCTACTGGTATTACCATTAAATTAACCAAATTGCAGAAAATTTGATTTGCTGAAAATACCTTGGCAACCGTTAGGTAGGTATGGATTTCCTTGATAGCCATCTAAGCACTTGCAACGATATCCAGAACCATTGTCCACATCATAGCAAGTACTATTTCCTTGGCATGCATAACGCATAATTTTGGCTTCTACTGTTTTACATGTCTCATTCCCAATAGACCAATCAAGCACCATAGGAAGCATCTCTACATGTAAATCACGAAGATAACTTGAAGTAAAATTAAACTTATTATTTTCAACAACAAAGGCATAGCTGCAGGGATTGAATTCCCACACATCTCTGTGATTATTGTAGCTTCTTACTGATATGTCAAAGTAGCTTACACCTTTATCAATGGATGTCTGGCAACAGCCTATGCCAGAACATGTATAATTTGCTACATAGTTGATGCTGTCACATTTGCTTATGCACCCAGTGGTGTACCCCTTGTCCCCTTGGATACCTTGGATGGTTGCTTCAGTGTCACAGCCAACAGCAACAAATATGTTATCAGTGTCCGAGATAATGAACTTGGATAGTCTGAGGAAAGGATCATTATTGGCAACTGGAGAGCCCGACTTATTGTAGCAATCACGAGCTATAAATTGCATAATCGGCAATTTCCCTTCAAGAGTTATGTTTTTGACCTCTATATTGCTTCTTCTTAAGAATGCTTGTGGAGGATCAGACGAAGTACAATTTATGAAAAACTCTTCACTGAAATAACAGTCTTCTGTTGTGCCAAATGGATATGGGATACTAACGTTCCCACATATATCTTGACAGCCAGGCTTGGCAATTGGAGTTGATTCTGCTGCAGCTGCTGCTAGTAACAGGCCAATAAGTGCAAGATGCCAAGCCCGCCCTTTAACACTCATGGCTGCCTCCATCTCTATGTGTTTTTGAACGCAAGTGCTGCAGAAAATTTCTCCGCCTTCCATATAGTAACACAGTGGAAAGACTAAGTCATCAGGCAAACAGTACAGGTTCATTTAATACTGTCGTTGATTTGACATGCCTCGCACAACGTCCATGGAATCATCTGCTAAGAAACTTCTGCTAGCCGATTATTTAGACTTTTATAAATAGTACTATAAAAGGGATTCATCCGCATGTAAAAACCTTTGGTGTGGGATATCCTGTCTCATTTTGCTGATGTTAGCTGCAGTATATTGACTTTTGAACTCTTCAAATGCCTTGCTGGCCCATTCACCACAGGGACTTAACAGCTCCAACCCATCCCCTTTTATCTTCTGGCTCCTCAGCAGTTAGAGATTACAAGTAAAAGTAAAGCAAAATCTGTCGCATTTTCTCCTGGTGTTATCTCTATCATTCTCAGTTAGAGACATAAAAAAAAAAAAAAACCATCATACTCGTTCAGTACATCTTCAATTACTAAAGGGAATGACCATTTTATAACTAATAAAGTAGTCAATCAAACACATTTTTTTAGCAAATACGAGAAAGTCTAAGGGAAGGAGATTGGATTCAAACATTAAACTTGAAGCCACTAGAGAGAACCACTAATCACATTAACATCAAGCCTGATTTCTATAATCAAAAGTAATTTTATGGTAAATTAATCAATCAAACGATAAATTTTGGGGATCCATATAAATACAAGAAAATTATTTCAAGTCTTACAAAAAAGCAGCTACTTTGACTATTCAAGCAAAAAATGCTGAAAGGTAACTCTTTCAATTTTATATATTAGGATTCCATTGCAATCGTAACCGGTTGAATGCTATTGTGGGTGATGATTTGTGTAGAGAACATTATGCATTTGGAGGTGAATAACCTGAATGATTTTGGATTATCCTGTGGATCGTGGAATTGCGTGTGAGAAGCTTCAAGCTTACAAGGCTGTGAGAAAAGACCAGTACCCAACTTAACAAGAACACCTTTCAATCAATTAATACAGCCCAATTCTCTCCATATGTAGCCGAAGGGAAGGCCCAAGTCTCTGTTTTTCCACGCGACTCTTTTCTCTCTCCTGCTCATCAACATGCAAACTGCGAAGGTCAGAAGGGAATAATCATTGGTTTTCTGTGGAGAGATCTAGGCTAGATCCATGTAGATTCTTAAAAATGGTAAAGTACCCCTGAAATCTTAATCTAATTAAGCATCATAAACAGAAACTAAATTCATTTCCTCACCCTTCTTTCTCATCATCAATAACGTGGGAAAATTACAAAAGTTGAAAAACTTTGATACTTTTAAGTAGGGGAATAAAAATGAGAAATACTTTTCCTTGGCAAAACTTTTGGGCCGTGTAATTGGGAGTCAAAGATAAGGTCAATTGCGTTTAATTTGTCTTTGATTCAGACATAAATATATATATTATACATTTGATTACGAAATCTTATTTACTTTTTTGCGAGGCTTAATCAATGACCAAGGTTTTTTGGAAAGAGGTGCGGCAAGGGTGGGCTTCGGCTTCGGTTTATGTAGGCCCCTCAGGAAATCTAGTCCTACGTTATTTCAAATCCAGCAAAATTTTGATAATGGGCTTGTTTATTTTCCCAGCCATCTGATTTTGCTCTTGAGTTTTGGGCCCTCCTCTGGTCTTGTCATTACAATTATCAATTTATCATTGTCCTATGCAAAACACAGAAGGACAGCCCTCGTGTCAATGCGTCATTATGCCAGACAAATGTACGGATTTTCTTTAGCCTTTTTCTGTCTTTTACAAACAAAAAATAATTCGGTGATCCAATCCGCATAAATTGGAAAAGGCATGGGTAAATTTAATTTAATCTTATTATAACCCAAAATAAATTGACATAATGTGCAATTAGTTGACAGTGAAAATTAAAGAAATTTGATATGGAAAAGAAATTTTTAGTTTGAATCTTGTGAACGAAAGGCCAAGGATAATTAAGAAGCTAATATTTTCATTCACGTAGAAAAAAAAAATTATCCATCTCTCTTCTTGACCGTCATATACATTCATATTCATCAATCTATTTTCGAATTGTATCTTTCTTGAAATTTACATGCAAAACTCAACAATCATCTGTCTAGTTTATGCTGAATTGTAATGTTAGAATAAGGTCATTTATTAGTAATTTAAACTATTGAAACACTTGGTTACTTTATTATATCCTTTTAATTATGCACTAATCTCATCTAGAGTATCTTTAAACTTATCAGAAGCAATTCAATCTAGTGATCAAACACAGAGAAATTTTAAAAACATAAAAATTATCCAAGTAAAAATCACCTAATTGCAAAATGTAGATGTGGAGAACTCATGTAAGGTCAAGTCAATTAACTTTTCGAACAATAAAACGATTACAATTCATGACCTTAACATTACCATACGCAGATCACATTTCCTTGGTTCCCACATTACATGTTGAATTGGAATGTGATCTTAACATCATAAATTAAGGATTCTAAAGAAAAACAGAATTATTTATTAGTAGCAAGGCTGCATCTACCATGGCCTGGCACTGAAATCGATTCATCTAAAATAATAACCATGCATCCATATCTATGACTCTATATATAGGAAGGAAGCAAGAGAGACTAATTATTGTCAACAGGTTTGGAAGATAAGAGCCATTTGGTAAAGTTGTGGAGAGTATGAGCGTCGGCTCTGTAGTATTTTTGGGTGAAAAGGTGGAAATCCGACCATGTGAAATCTGGGTAAGCTCTTGTCACTTCACCGTGCACAAGATCCTCAGGGGGTCTGACCACCTTGTCTTCTCGTGGGCAAAGAAAGAATGCCAATGATCTTCTGGCCCTCCGCCTGTTAACTACTGCCCTATGCAGGCAACTCTTGTAATTCCCATTTGATAATGCCTGCAATTGCATTCGCCATCCAACAAATTAATAGCAATAAAAACCCTTCCAAGATAGCTTTTTATGTATATCTGCATGCTACAAGGTCTTACAGCATAAAACATGGCATCAACATAAATGAACATGTCGACTTCAATGTCACGGGAGAATTACACTAATAAATAAAATGTATACTTTATATGTATATTTCCCACCACAGCCTTAATTCCCTCCTTTCTTAACTTATTTCGACAGGAAATATCCCAACATTATTGTTTGTATATTGCTTAGATGTCAAAATATGAGTGATGTATCCCATATTTCCCACCACTGCATATATACTTCCTTGTCAAGGCGGCCACAAAAAAACAATCTTGTGTTTTTGGCTACCTTCTCGATTGTTTCTACCTGCCTACCTCTATGATAGGAATTACTAGAAAATGACAGCAATGCTGGTTTAACTATTTATTAGGTCATGATTTATTGTTGATTAAAACTTAAAATATCTACAACACCTGAAACTTTTTTTTTCCCAAAAAACAGCAATTAGAATATTTACTTGTGTATAGTACAACTCATGAGCTAATTTATTAAGTCTATACATATATATATATATATATATATATAGAGAGAGAGAGAGAGAGAGAGAGAGAGAGAGAGAGAGAACCTCAAAAAGTTGTCGAATAAATAATTTACACAGCAGTCCTCAAGCATACATATTAATTAATTTACACAACAATTCATATATGTAAGTTTGCAAAAGATATTTACGAGGGGCTTCACTTGCACGGATAAACTCAAATGTCCAAGCTATCCCAATTCAAGTACCAATTGCTCAAACAATCTTTGATTCAAGTACTGGAGTAATTACTGTAGCTAGGAATATGAAATTATCAGGTCAGAGACATAAAGAGTACACCAACTTGCAACTCGGCATCTCAGCATATTATTAACAAATGAATAAACCAAAAGGAGTCTAATTAATTAGTCGGTATCCATTCATTTATTAAAGCATTGGTTTTAAGTTTTTGCCAAAAGAAACTTAGGCATCCTAATGACAAAAAAATAAAATAAAATAACCTTTAAAGGATACGAGCAAGGGACAATTAGGCAGTCGCGCACGAAGTACAAAAGTTTGTCCTGTAATGATAGTGTCCCATACTAGTGAAGATAAAAACAAGTTGATGAAAATCTTAAAATTCATAGAAAGTGTGGAAACCCACCGTGAAGGTCTCACCAATGTTGATTACTAGGGCATCATGATGAGGTCGAACAATCTGCCATTTGTTGTTTGCAAAAATTTCCAAACCTCCGACTTCATCTTGGTGAAGAATGGTCAGAGATGCGGAGTCACAATGAGGTCCAGTGCCAAAGGTAAGACCTGGCTCGGGGCAATGAGGATAATAGTTACATCTCATTATAGACCGCCCATCCCTAAAAAACTTTTTATAATGCAATCGATCAACTCCCAAGCTGATTGCTAATATTTCCATCACTACAAGTGCCAAGCCCTTCATTCCTTCACAATACTTCTGGTAGATCATGCTACAAAATGGAGAAAGTTTTTGACTACAAATGTGTTGTTTGTATGTCGATAAACGGAAATTAGGGTTAGGGTAAGTGGGTGACTATAAAGCAAAATGCAAAATTCCATGAAAATTCTTACCCCATCTGTTTAAAATCATCCCCTAAACAGGCGTTGAACAAATCTTCTATACTGGCCTCCTTCGGATTCCCTTCGAAGACGAAAGTTAATGTCTCCTTCCATGGCAAATTTGAAGAGAAACGATCAGCATGTGCACCGGAATAGCTCAAGGTGTTCAATCCAGTAGTAGTCATCTTTCGAGCCCTTAATTTCTGGCTAACGGGTAATTGAAAGAAACGATTCAGGTGCTCGTATGCAGCTTTAATCAGATGTGAATCAACACCATGATTGATCACTTGAAAGCAACCATGGCTTAAACAAGCAGCCCTAATGACACTGGCAGCTTGTTGAATTGCCAATTCATCACCTCTAAAGAACCCTTCAAGATCTACAAGTGGATCCAAAAGCTCTTGATGAGCATTAACTAAATCAACTTTGGGCCAAAGAAATTCTTTGGGTACGTTAGTTTGGTTTTGGAGAAAAGATGAGTCAATAAAAGAATCTTGATTAAGTCTTTGATCTTCAAGGGGAGAGGAAAGGAGGTTCGTAGAGGCAGAGGAAGTTGAATCCATTTGGAAGACAAGAAAATGAGTGTGTAAGTAGGAAAAGGTGGCGGGAGATATATATATATATATATATATATATATATATATATATATATATATATATATATATATATATAGCTTCAACATGGGTTAAGAGACGATATGTAGAGCAAACAAAAAATATAACGACCTTAGGTAGAGGTAATATGGGTCACTGGGTGTATTTTTTTTTTTTTTTGGAATATGGGTCAATTGGGTTTTTTTTTTTTTTTTGGAGTGAGTCACTTGGTGTATTTGATTGAGGGAGATTAGAGAAAATTAAGATAAGCGGCCGTTCAAAAAAATAAAAAAAAATTACGCAAGGCGAGTAGTGGGTTCTAGTCACTCCCTCTTTAAAAGGCTGTATTTAACCTCTTTCCCTTCTTTTTTTTTTCTTTTTTATTTGTAGATATTTAAACTAAAATGTTATTTAAAATACATACATGTATAGAAAGTGATTGACCGAGTTGATTTTTGCACGAACTAGCTCTCTTTTCTTCAAAATATAATGTTTAAAATTTTAGCCAGCTAGTATTCAATCATATTTTTAAATTAATTTACCATGTCTAAGGACAGATACCTCAAAATGTTTAATTAGAATTTGAAACTTATAGTTTAAAGGTGATTTTGGAGATTGTTACATTTTCTGTGTGGTTTTTTTTTAATTTTATCAATATAGGTTAAGTTAATTTGGTTTCGATAAAGTGATAGTATTATAATTCATAATATAATCTAATAATTTGGACTAATTTAAAGGTGATTTCAATATTATATGTGGATTTAAAGTGTAAGTTTTTATAAAAAATTTTAAATTTTATGATATTAGGATTGGAGATTTACTGCGTAAAGGTAAGACTACGTCTTCTCTTTTGTCTACACAAAACAAAATTAACATTTTATTTATTGGAGGGTTACGTAGAAAAGGAGAAGGAACATCTTAGTGTACTGAATTCCATCAATGAATCTGATTAGTATCACTTCTACTGTCCGATTAAGTATCAAGAATTATATGTTTTTATGTTTTAAATTTTTACTATGATAAATCCTGAATTAATATAAATTAATTATATATAAAATTTAACAAAAGCTAGTGAGATTCAATGAAGTAAGAAAAAAAGCTATTTTTCCTTATGTAATTCAAATCCTTTAATGGCCAACTAGCTTTGATATGTACGAAAAATAAATTTTACTTATACATTCTGATTTTTCTCTATTTCATCCCTAAAACTCTCTTTCTTTTTTTCTTTAATAAATGTCTAGTCTTTACTCATTTGTTGCATGACCTGAATTTCAATTTATACAAAGAAACCTTACACAATATTATATATATATATATATATCTTTAAATTCTAAACCATACCGATCAATACTTATATATTATAAAATTAAACAAAATAAAGAAAATCATCATTGCCAGTTGGAAAAAGTTTTTAAAACAATGAATTATTTCCTCCACCTTTGAGTTGACTTGGTTGAGTGTTCAGACACTTAAACAATGAATCTCTCTCAGAAAAGTGACAACGGTGATAAGTGAAACTGTCAAAAAAAAAAAATGCCTTGCCATCCCCCTGACTACGTGGTGACAATAAAAAACAAAATCAACTAGTTGCCTAAGTACGTATTTAATTACTAGCTAGATTCACCAATGTTTTGACTGCACAAGAAAAGAAGAATTTGGTAAGGCAAAAAGGAGGAGAGAGGAAGCTAGAAATGTTGATATTAATTGGGGACTCCTAGGAGGGCCACAGCCCTACAAATATTTTTTTTTCTTTTTTCTTTATGGATCGAGTGCTCCTTGGGGAGCATTGTTTGTGTGGTGCTCCTTGAGAAATCTAGTTGGATTTGAGCCAGATCCGGCTATGAGGTGGTCAGTTGGATTAGGGAATATTGCCGACTAGACTAAAAAAAAGGTGAAAAAAAAGGAGAGATATTTTAGATATTTTAGTTTAACTATTAATACCGTTTAACTGTTTGCAACAGAGTATCTATTTTACAAATTAAAAAACTCATATATAATTATGATTAAAATTTAAAAATGATAGAATATTTTATTTTAAGTAATAACATCCAGTCATTTGCAATAAGATTGTGGGTCATAAATTACTTTTAATAAATGATAATTGATAACAATCTTTGCTAATTAAAATTTTCAAATGAAAATCGATCCATAAATCTTAGAAAGTAAGATTACAAATATTATATCTTACAGAGATATGCTAATTGCTGTGAGCATTGGGAGAAAAGGTTCCTTCAAGTAATTATTAATGCCCTTTAAATTTCAGTAGAACCCTTTCAAAAGAAACCATGCAACTACAGGACAAGGCTTTGCTCATTATTAGGGATGTCAACGAGTAGGGTATTCGTTAATTTCGAAGTACCCGAACCCTAACCTTATTAAAAATCAAATACCCTAACCCTATTAATTACTCGAATAATTTAAAAATTACTACTCTAACTCTAACCCTAATACATTCCCACTACTTTATAATTACCCTAACCCCTTTAAATACCTGATTAAATAAACAAATTATTAAAATCTTCTTCATGGGTACCCAATTACCCAATTAACTTTTCTAATCTCATAACTTCCTTTTAAATTTATATGTTATAAGTTTATATAAACAAATGTATATATATTGTAATTAATAATTTTATGAGTTATAATTTTTGCAATATTAATACAAAATAAAAAGTAAATATATTTATATTTAAAGTACATATATATACACACACGCATACATAAAAGTATTAATGTCATCATATTAATAATTAAAGTAATCATACTTAAACATAATTAACAATCTAATAATTTTTTAAACATAATATTCAATGATATAGTATTCAAATTATTTAAACATAATTAACAATCTAATAATTTTTTAATTTAAATATATTAATGTCATCATATTAATAATTAGAGTAACCATACTTTTCATATATTTTTTAGTTTTTAACAAAAAAAATTGCTTGTAAAGTTGGTAAAAATTATAAATTTTTAATTTAATTATTAAAATAATAATAAAATATTTATAAATAGTAATCGAGTTTGGGTAACGGGTACCCAAGGGGTGGTACCTGAACCCTACCCTATTAAAATTTGGATAGTGAAATCACTATTCTAATCCTACCCGAACCTGTTTATGGAATACCCTAACTTAGTGTAATCGGGTCGAGTACCCACGGGTACCTTATAATAGGATACCTGTTGACATCCGTACTCATTATGGTGTCAATCACGACCCCAACAACTTTATTCCAACTTTTTCGATCCATAAGCAATTTCACATTCTCTTTTCACACTTTTAAGGTTGCCTTCTATGCCAAATTCTCTACATAGTAATTAATTTCACCACATTTAGTCACTAGATTTTTGTTTTTTTAGTTATTCACCAAATTTGTTAAATTAAATAGTATAACATCTTTTAATTATGAAGAGCGAATGGAGATTATCTGAATTGGTACTTACTAACTTACCAACTTACTAAGAGAGCCCTAAAAGGTTAGCAAAGTTTTTTTAAATCAAATCTCTCACTTTATGCTTTGATTTTATGTTAGATTGCCTCACT
This sequence comes from Theobroma grandiflorum, assembly GCA_036013995.1. Classification (NCBI taxonomy): domain Eukaryota; kingdom Viridiplantae; phylum Streptophyta; class Magnoliopsida; order Malvales; family Malvaceae; genus Theobroma; species Theobroma grandiflorum. The sequence goes on from CP142126.1 coordinate 18,710,366, forward strand.
TCTCTATATGTTTCTTCCTATGTTTTATATGTTGAATACGAAAAGATACAACCTTACTCAAACAAAGCAATATCAAACAAATCAACTTGAGAGTTTTTTTTCTATTTTTTGCTAAGTCAAGGAGATTTTAGTGAAAAGTAATCCAAAGGTCAAAGTTCATGCTAACTACTCGATCATCAAAATTGTATTAAACATCGAATACTTCACCTAAACAATTCAAAAATTAATCAACTAAAACTACAAACATAAAAAAGATTTGTTAAGTTTTAGGTTGACAAAAATTTTAAATCTTATTTACTAGGATTTTTGTTTGCGTACAACATTGAGTAGTTTTATGGTTTTAAACTTTTTGTTCCATATTAAGTCATAATCTCATTTTACTTTAGACTTTTATATTATAAAAATGGATCTTTATGCTTTAAAATAGTGAGTAGTCCTTTGGGAGCCCTAGAAAGTGAACACCTTGTAACTTTGTCTTTTGCTTTAGGTGGAGCTAGAGTGGTGTGGGTGAGTGTTAATTTCTCAATAGTAGAAAAACTTTTTCACTCCGTAGATATAAACAAGAGGTCGAACCATGTAATATTCTTGTATTTTTCTATTTGCTTGATTTCTTTGGGTTTTATCTTTATTGTTTCATGAACAATTTTCATAACAAGATCTTAAGCACAACCTGCCTCTAAGCAACACATAAAGGAAACAACCACACACAACATTTTCTTCTTATTATATGACTTCAAAGGATCCTAATTAAATAAGCTCCCAATTGATAAGCATAGATCACAGAACACCCCCTACAAGACATTCAATTAAAATCCACCATCAAGTAAACACATACAAAAACCAGTAAACTGCTTCATGTTAATTTGGTTGCGATACACTTCAAGTGACCCTTGACCAATAACTTATCAACCTCCAAACAAAAATGAGAACTCATGGTAGTTGCTTTCCTTTCTCTTATGTAATGCTTTTCAAGTAAAATTCTGAATTGGAATGTAAATTATCTTAAACTAAAAATAAAACTAATAAAACTCATGACTAGATAACATCCATTAGCTTTAACCTAAACACCACTTCCTAGTTAATCTTGGACCAGAATAAAGTTCTTTTTAGCTCTGTATCACTTTCAAACAACCCTAGTACTCCAAAGATTCTACAACTCAAGAAGAGCAACCCATCATGTAAAAATCCATTCTTTATGAACCTTAATAATACTAAAAGTTCATTAATTTCCATTAAGGACTCCTTTTATAGAGTCACTAATTTATGCCTAGAGACATTGAATTAATGCGTAATCTAGATTATATTAAACCAATAATTATGTTTTGACCACCTATCTCTCTTTAATCAACGTTATGCTTCAAAAAAAGAATTTAATTTCAACCCAAAAATAGTTTAAGAAATTAACCATCTTTTTTGAATAACATGTTAAAATAAGTAAAAAAGGGATAAGAATCATCATAATATCCTAAGTCAATTTCCAAGTTGGTACCTCACTTCAATCAAATTTGACAACAAAAGTGCCCAAATGAGTGAAAAAATGTCACCCAACCCTTTAGCCAAGTCATATCCAAATATTTCTTAAACCATGAAACACCTATTGGGCATTGAGCCTAATGGTAAGAGAAATTGAATTAACTAAACTTCCAACCTTAACAATAGCCAGTAGAAAGATAAACCACCTAAATAGAACAATTTTATGACATGACTTTATCAACCAAGACTCAATGCAAATAACACAAATTAAGAGCCATAGAAACTCCACCTCTTAATAAGCAACTACCATTTCACCATCTTGACAACCTTACAAACAAAAACAACATAATCTCACTTAATTTCAATAAATCAAACATGTCATGACCCTGTCCCAGGTCGTGACTAATGCAAGGACCTGATAAGAGTATCCCACCAAGCCCACATAAGCCTTATACAATCATTATATGTAGTCCATCATTGAAACTTTTAACATTTCTTTATAAGTCATACTTAACAATATAACACCTTTTCTTATATACATAACCAACAATTCATTAATAGTTTTTAGTCTACCACCCCGTGGCCATATTGGCCTACACTTGGCAAGTACAACTATCTCATAATCCGAGTACATATAAATATAAACAAGGTCAAGGGGCCAACAACTAGCAAAAACCATCAGCCAACTACCAACTACCAACGGAGTGACTTTGGTGTGAAAAATGCTATCGAATGCTAGGGCCATTGAACCTACCAAAATAAACACATGAGTCCCTCACGCATCTATGACTCAGTGGCTTCGGATCTACAAAACATGCGTTTGAAAGAGTGAGTACAATTACTCAGTGACGGATATATCTATATATATATGTATATGTATATGTATATAGGGGACTAAGCAACAACATGTAATAAATTCCAAATCAATGCATTTTGTTTGAAATCAAGCATGTTTGCTCATACAAATCCGTTATGCATTTGGGTCTCACCTATCAAAATACACATTTTGACCTTAAACTCACCTATTGGTGTTAATCGTAAGCTCCGACATCTTGTTAATCTTGTAACTTACAAACAAATCTGAAATAATTCACTATGAGATGCCAATAGTGTAAATAGGCATATTGCATAAAAGGCTTTGAATCCTAGTTAGCTTGTCTATTAGTTTCATGTGCAACATCTTATGCACAAGTTTTTCAAGGCTATCCAAGCTTTTTTTATACTTATTGTCCGCACTTATAACCTTAGTTGCCATTCACACTTCTTGGTTTTCTAATTTAGTAAGTGAAACTTTTAAACATGCTGTCTATAAGCATTTCATGCATCAATAACAATATCATATCAAAATGCACACATAAACTTAGCATTCGGTGGTATTGCTACCCTATTGAGGCAATGCACATGGGGTACTCTAACCCTAACTCCAGTGGTACTTCTACCTTATCGAGGCCATGTTATGCATCGATGACATAACAACAATATTATATTTTCATTCATATCATACATCACAATATAATGCATACAAAACATAGTAACTAGTCATAACTGTTCATGCTTGAACACATATAATTATGTGTGCCAACATCTCACCTTTACCTAGGGTTCACATAACATCATATAGTCAATTCATTATAGCTTGTTCCTTTACATTTTTCTATAAAACCATTTACAGTACAATATACTTAAAATCTCATTTCATAATTTTTCTAAAATCATTTATATGCAATATCCACTCATAGTGACAAGATAGTTTCGAACAGCTTATCAAGCTACTAGTCTTTTGACCATCAATTATGCTTGAGCTTTAAATAAATTCCTCAAGCTCCCTAGCATTCCATAAACATTTATTTATAAATTTCTAGCATACTAGTTAAGCATTGAGCTTTTTTCTTATGTTTCAACTAACAACCTCATATACCTCTATTACCTAGACATTTAAACCCTTACCTTAATGACTAGGGCAAAGCCAACCAAACCTTCAAGATCCATAAACTTGGAAATGATGAACTCTTGTTGAAACATTACCAAAACCAAGATTACAATTGATCAAATTAAAGCTTAAGCTACAAGGAAGCTTGTTTTTACTTTAGTTTCCACTTTCCTATCTCCAATTTGCTAGAACGAGTACTCATAAACTAACGGAGAGCTTAGAACCTTTGACCAAGAGAGAAACATAAAAGTCCTTCTAACCAAATGAATGGGCACATTGCATAAGGTATCTTTATAATTCTGCAAGGATTGACGCTATAGCTTAAAGGGGTCGATCTTGGCTAGTATAAACAACCTTCAAATGCTAAGCTAGCCATTTAAGGATCAACTTTTTAACTTAAAAAGGTCTTAAAAGGTTGATCCCCTAAATAACAGAATACTTTTCTAAACCATTAAGAAGCTAAGGATTAACTTATCCCTTCTAAAGGGTTGATCCTTACAATCATGCAAAAATTTTCAAGTGTTTGGAAGATTAGAATCGACCTATTTACCACCAAAGGGTTGATCTTACATCTAATAGAAAGCTCACCAAGCCAAAAGATAGACCTCCCGACCTCCCCCCATTTAAGGGTCGATCCTACTTCAACATAGAATGCTCCCAAGTGTTTCTGAAGGTTGAGGATCGACCTCCCCCCTTTTGAAAGTTGATCTTTCTTGAAACAGAATCAAAATTTAGCCCTTTTTCAACATCTCTTTTTCTTTTTTGTCCACCATATGCCTTTTTCTCTTAATTTCACAATTTCACAAGGCTCGACCTTGAACATCATTATTATCACATTCATTATAATCTCATTAACGTGATTCCATCCAATATAGCATTCAACCATATTCAATATATCACAGTCACTTCATTCATTCCTTTATTTCCTTAACTATATATATATATATATAAATAGCAAACCAATTTCAACATCAACATTAAATCTATATATACTACATAGGAAACAACTAACCTATTCCACCAAAGCGTTTATTTTACAACTGTTGTTTATATTGAAATCAAAATCATATGACATATAGGTTGGCTATCATTCCCCTTAGTATATGAATAGAAATCAATTCACATAAAAATGTCCAAATTCATAACTATATACATGGATATAATCTCATACCAACCTTAAGCGCATCAATATATATCAAGGTATAACCAATTCCCTATTAAGCCTTTAGACATTTAATTTTAATCACGGTAAGTCCCACCATAGGCTGCTTCTCTTTATAATGCATGCAAACTCTCACCATGCACATATTCATACATTTATATCTTATATGTGTACATATGGACATCTAGTTTTAGCCACCATGGCATTAAACATGCTTGAGCCTCACAAGCTTATATCATATAATTTATCAAGCACCATTTGATGTGCATAGGTGGTATCATCCCATTTATGCATAAAATTTAGCACATACAACTCACATTTACAATGACAATTTATAACATAAATGCATGGAAGAAATCACTCATCAACCATATGCACATCATTTTATCTAACTCACTAGGTAGCATAATTTTCATGCATAATTTCCTTTACATAGGTCAGGGCATTACAAAAAAACTTCCATTTCTTGTATTAAGACAAGCAAACTTCCCTTGCTAAAAATGTAAAACAGATAAAAAAGAAACATATCTTACCAGATGTTGAAATTTTGAATCTTGTGTTACAGCTTCATGGTTAAGACAATCCCATCCATATTTATCAACCTTTCACTTATTAAATCTTCATTCAAATTTGTAACTAGGCCTAACTTTTACTAATTTTCCATATCTCCATTGCTTCTACCAATATTAGCTTGTGTTTATTTATTATATCACTATTAGAAATAAATGCACTTATAATCGATTGATTAATCTTTTCTTCTTTGATGCACCTTGTTTTCTTGCTTTTCTTGTTCTTTCCGCCTTGTTTTCTTTCTTTGGCCTTACTAAGCTTCGTCTCAATTTCACTAATCAGATTTGATTTTTAGTTTCTAAGTTTTACAAATAGGAGAAAAGCTAAAGACAAAATACAATGCTCAATCCATACACCCATGTATGAAATTATCCATTTTTTTTCTTCTTTCCTTTTTTCTGCTATTTATTTCCCACATCTTTCACTCTAGCTTAGTTCTTAATTTTATTGTTGTAATTCAGGGATTCAACCCTTATCTTCTTTTTCATTTCTATTTTGGCTTAACCTTTTTTATTTTTGTGAAGCTTCGACTTTCATAAACACGTAGCTAGAAGTAGACATAATAAAATAGACTAGGGGAATTTCATCATTTTCCTTAGTGAGCTCCGAGAAATAGGTTTTCAAATGTTATTAATGCCTAAGTAAGCCTAAGGAACAAATGAATGAGGAAAATAAGGACAAAATAAACGAAAAAAATAGAAATAATGATGATTTCTAAAGTAAGGATAAAATGGTCATTTTGCATCTTGAGTCGAAACTTTTAAGTTTTCATGAACTCAAGTATTTCTAGACTATTATGGACTTTGTCTCAATGTTAAATGAGTAAAAAAAAAAAGTTGAACCAAAGGAAAGAAAGAAGGCAAAGTCAACTAGTGAATGACATTGTTGTAAATAATGAAACTTTAGTCAACTTTAGCTATAAATATCTAATTTTCCAGCTTCTTCTTCTTCTTCTTCCCATCTCATGTTTCTCTCATTTTCCATAGAAGCCTCTTTTAAATCTTCCATCATTTTCTCAAGTTAACCTCAATTTTCATGCTTTTGTACACCTTTCATGAGACTTTTTATGCTCTTTCACTCTTTTACCTTAAAAACCCTCAAAAGTCTTACCTCAATACTTCTCTCACGAGTTAGGTGTTTTAGAGAGAGAAAGAGAGACTTTCTATAATAGCTTGAGAACTCTTGAGAAAGAATTCAATTACAAATCTACCAAGGTGAGTAATAAAATTGAGTTAATTTTTGAGTTGTTGAGAATGACTGGTGGTTAGAATTGTGAGAGTTTTGTAGTTGAGGTTGTTTATTGATCTTTAGTGTGACTAGAATAATGAAAGTAAATAGCCACTTAATGGCAATTGGAAGCTAGTTAGGAATAACTAGTAGAACATTATTTAAGAGATAACTTTTAGAATTATATTTATGGGAACTAAGTTGATTGTGATACTGTTATGTGTGATAAGTCCCAACAAGACCTCACATCTCCATTCGGAGCATTAGTGGAAGTTGGAGTCAATTTAAGAATCAACAAGGACTGATGAGTGAACTTGTATTAAAATGCTTTGGGGTAAAATGCATATATGTTTGAATGAATTACTTGAAAAGTTTTAATTGTCTTTTTCTTTAAAATGTATACGAGAACAAGCTCTTGATGAAATATTTTTGTGTTGTGAAATGTGACTGTGATAAGTCCATGTACTCTTTTATTATGTTAATATACATATATATATATATATGTGTGTGTGTTGTGCCTTGATAGGTAATATTGTGTAATAAATATAACCGTGCGTGTGCGGTGTGGGAGAGCACATGCCGGTAATGATGTGGGCAGGAGTGCATGTAATGATATTGAAATGTGCGAGTAGGGAGTGCACATGATGATATTGCCTTGTGTGTGTATGGAGTGCACATTGGTTAAGTGGGGTGGTGGTATTCATGTTTATATATGCATATATACTTGTGCAATAGAAAGTTTATGAATATAGTATGTGATTGTAATGTGTGTGGAATCTTGCATGTTGAACCCTGAAAATTTCTAAGTATTTTGAAATTGATTTGTATTGCAGCAAAATGGCTTTTTTTTTTGTTATGAAAAGTTACTATTCCTTGGTTATTCTGACTCTCGCTGTAGCTAGAAACTCTTAGCTTTGTGAGGCTGGCCACGGTTTTACTTTTCGCTATAGTGAGAATGAATTTCGCTGCAGCAAGAAACTCTCAGGTTCTTGCTATCTGAATTCGCTGTAGCGAGAATGCCTTTTCGCTGCAGCGAAAAACCCTCTATTTTGCTTGTCTTGCATGGACATTTGCTGAAATTTTCATTCTTTTCAACTTCATGGTTTATCATGGATTTTCAATGCTAAGGAATTAAATAATCATGGGTTGAATTAAAGGGCTTTACAAGAAATTAAAGTAAATTGCATTGTTTGCAACTAAAGTGCATTATGTTTTCAAAATTGCTCCGTATCGTTTGCTTGTTCCTTTCTTATGTTCACTCATAGAGTTTATACTCACTCTTTTCAACTTCATGTTTTTCAGATTCGGAGATAGTTGGAACATAGAGTGAGGGGTCCACGTATATTCACCATTTTGGTATGTACCATGGCATTTAGTGGCTGTACCTTCACCCAAGGTCATTCCGTTGGAAGTCAAAAATATTTTGCCTGTATATACGTATACGTGATGCAAACTACTATAATACATGTTATAAACAGTATATGTGTATTTTGATTAATGTTGCCATTATGAGTTGGATCTGGATGACATTTTTTTTGGGTTAACATAAATGCAAGTATTTAGTTGTCATAGTTCATTAATAAAGTACTTATGATTAAGAATTATGGTATGTAACTTTAGAAATATTTGATGAAATGATGAATAAGTTACATAAGAAAGGCTTGCTTGCGCTCAGTGCCCTATGCTTGTTGGGTCCATGCGCTGATCATTGCTTGGGATTTGGGCATGACAAACTTGGTATTAGAGCCTTAGGTTGTCTAAGTCCTAGGATCTTTTTGTTGGTCCAACGGAGTGTTGGGTCTTTATGTGAAAACTTCGATTGTGAATTGTGAACTGTGGCACATTTTACAACCAAAAGATTGCATAGATTCCCTATTCTAAAAACCACATTTTCTCTTAGGTATAATTATAAAATATGTTTAATAATAGGTATTTGCTCTTGTTTAAGTAAAAATACCGCCTAAGACATGAGTCGCCTCGAGAAGGATAGGAGAACAAGATGCTCCTAATGAGACGACAAGTAGGACATGGGCATCCACCCTTAGAGGGTGAGGCAGATGTTGTAGGACCACTAGATTGGTGAGGGCAAATACACTTGTGAGTAAACATGATGAGGAACAGTCTTCAGTGAGGCGAATAAACACCCAACTGGGTGCATTACTATTGAGGAGTTGGCGACAGGCCTAGAGAGAGTCAATAAGGTTATAGAAATGATGGCAACCTGTATGGATGATATACAAAAGATAGTAGAGGGGAGACATGCAATGCAAGAGTCCCTTAGTTCATAAGGACAAGTGGATCGTCGGCACATAAAGGTTGAAAATAGTTATGTAGAGGTTTCACTCCTTGACTTCCTGAAGCTTAATCCTCTATCGTTTATAGGGTCAGATGCATAAGAGAAACCCCAAGTATTCTTGGATAGTATGGAGAAAATTTGTAATGCCTTGGGATGCTCTAGCACTAGGTCAGTTGAGCTAGCCGTGTTCCACTTAGAGAATGTGACACAAGAATGGTACGGCTCCTTGCGTAGAGGTAGGCCAACAGATGCAACAACATTGGCTCGAAATGAGTTTAGTATAACCTTTTTGAATCGATTCTTACCAATCAATGTAAACATGTAAGAGCCAAAGAGTTTGAGGCATTAATACAGACCTCAAGTATGACGGTGTTGGAATACAACATCAAGTTCACACACTTGGCTTGGTATATGCCCTATTTAGTTCTTACAGAGGAGATGAAGATGCAGAGATTTGTGGATAGGCTAGTGGAGCCATTGTTTAAAGTAGTAGCATCTTGGGATTTCGATACCTACTCCACAACCATATATTGCACCCAGCAGATAGAGATGAGGACCAACGAGAGTAAGGTTGCTAGGGATAGAGTTAAGAGGGCCAAGAAAGAAGGCCATCAAGGTCACAGAGATTTTAGTAGTGGTACTTCATTTTTTAGTCGTTAGGGCCTACGGAGGGACTCACGGTTGCTCCAACTAGGGAGTGGCTTATTTAATGCTAGCATCAGGTTGGGACAAAAAACCTTTAGTGTTAGGAGGCAACAAGACTCAAAGTAGAGCAGTCAAGTTATCAACCCTTACAATACTTGTATAGTACGACGTAAAAGATGATGTTTTCTTACTACAAGAGCTTGTTTACTGTGTGGTTAACTTAGGCACATAAGGAGGAGTTGTTCGATGGCTTATCAACTACAAGGATCTGCTTTTGGCTTTGTTCAGCTAACTTCGTCTGCTCCATCAGTAGTCACCTTATCTGATCAGAGGCTAGCAGATCTAAAGGTAGAGGTGTTATTACTTCCTTTCAGAGCACGCCGTTTGGGTATGGATGTCAGAGTTCTGCTAGTAGGGGTCACACAAGGGTATATACTTTAACACTGCAGGAGGCCCAGACATCCAATGTAGTGGTCTTAGGTACTCTTTCTATTTGTGATATGAATGCTCGGGTATTGTTTGATCTTGGTTCAACCCACTCTTTTATCTCTCCATGTTTTGCACCTCGATTGAGTAAGGATCATGTTAAGAGAGAAGAACAATTAGTGGTGTCTAACCCTTTAAAGGAGGTATTTGTGGCAGAATGAGAATATAAGTCTTATGTAGTTCGAGTCAAGGACAAAGACACTTTGGCAAATCTAGTGGTATTAGACACCCTAGATTTTGATGTGATCTTGGGAATGGATTGGCTGTCGTCTTGCCATGCTAGTGTGGATTGTTATCATAAATTGATTAGATTGAATTTCCTAAGTGAGAAATCATTTAGTATCCAAGGAGATGAAGCAATGCTCCAACCAATTTGATATCAGTCATGTCTACTAAAAGGTTGTTAAAACAAAGTTGTCAAGGTTACTTCGCTATTATGAAGAATACCCCAACGAAGGTCGGAGACATAAGTCAGGTGTCGGTAATGAATGAGTTTATGGAATTATTTTCAGATGAATTACCAGGTTTGTCTTTCGAGTGAGAGATTGAATTTTGTATATATTTGATTATGATATTAGACCCATATCTATACCCCAATACCGAATGGCACCGACATAACTTAAAAAACATAAGGATCAATTAGAAGATTTGTTAAACAAAGGTTTCATCTGCCCTAGCGTCTCACCATAGAGAGCACCAGTGTTATTTGTAAAGAAGAAAGATGGGTCACTTAGATTGTGTAGTGACTATCGATAGCTTAATAAAGTGACGGTGAAGAATAAGTACCTCTTTTCGAGAATAGATGATTTATTTGACCAAGTACAAACAGCACAATGTTTCTCCAAGATTGATATGTAATATGGGTACCATCAATTAAGGATCTGAGATGAAGACATACCAAAGATCGCATTTCGATCGAGAAATAGGCACTATGAGTTCTTGATGATGTCATTTGGGCTTACGAATGCCCTTGCGACCTTTATAGATTTGATGAATCGAGTGTTCAAGCCTTATTTGGACAAGTTTGTGGTAGTGTTTATTGATGACATTTTAATTTATTCTAAGAGTAGAGAGGAGCATGGGTAGCACCTTAAGATAGTGCTCCAAACTTTGAAGGAACATCAGTTGTGAAAAAATGTGAGTTTTGGTTCGAAAGTGTTGGATTCTTGGGTCATGTGGTTTTTAAAGATGGAGTACAAGTCGACCCAAAGAAAGTGGCAGTAGTGAAAAAGTGGCCAAAGCCAACATCAGTTATAGAGGTTAGAAGCTTTTTAAGGTTAGCATGCTACTATCGTTGTTTTGTGAAGGACTGTTCCAAAATAGCCATTCCTTTGACTAGACTGACACATAAGGATACAAAATTTGTGTGGTTAGATGCTTGTGAGGATAGCTTTGAGAAGCTTAAGGCTTGTCTTACCGCAGCTCTAGTATTAAGCCTACTGTAAGGCACAAGGCGTTATATGGTATTTTATGATGCATCGTGGATTGGTTTAGGGTGTGTATTAATGCAGCATGGGAAGGTGATTGCATATGCAACAAGGCAACAAGGCATGAGCAAAATTACCTCACACATGATTTAGAGATAGCAACAATCATGTTTGCCTTAAAGATTTGGAGACATTACTTGTATAGTGAGACTTGCGAGATATATACAGACCACAAGAGCTTAAAGTATATATTTCAACAGATGGATCTTAACTTGCAGCAACGTAGGTGGATGGAGTTGCTTAAGGATTAAAACTGTACTATTCCATACCATTTTGGTAAGGCGAATGTAGTGGCGGATGCCTTAAGTCAAAAGTCGATGAAGAGTTTGGCACATATATCTGTAGATAGGAGATCCTTGATTCGAGAGATGCAAGGCTTAGGAGATATAGGTGTGCATTTTGAAGTTTCAAAGACCAATGCATTGCTAGCACATTTTAGAGTGAGACTTATCTTAATTGACCAGATAAAAGAAACACAAAGTAAAGATGAGTTTGTAGCCAAGGCCTTAGAGGACCCTTAGGGAAGGAAGGGAAAAATGTTTACTAGAGGCACGAATGGAGTGTTGAGATATGGAACTAGACTTTATGTGCCTAATAGTAATGGACTAATGAGAGAAATATTAGAAGAGGTGCATATGGTAGCATACGTGGTATATCCAAGAGCTATAAAGATGTATCAAGATTTAAAAGAGGTTTACTAGTGGGAAAGACTTAAGAAAGATGTAGCTGAGTTTGTTTTTAAGTGCCTGATTTGTCAGTAGGTTAAGGCAAAGCATTAAAAGCCCATAAGACCACTACAACCCTTACTGGTGCTCGAATGGAAGCGGGAGCATGTTGCAATGGACTTTGTAACGAGTTTGCCTCGAATTAGTGGGGACTATGACTTGATTTGAATTATAGTAGAATAGTTAACGAAGTTAGCTCATTTTCTCCCAATTAAAACTACTTATGGAGTTGCTCAGTATGCTCAAGTTTATGTGGATGAGATAGTACAACTGCATGGTATTCCCAATTCTATAGTGTTTGATAGAGGGACACAGTTCACTAGTAGGTTTTGGGGAAAATTGTAAAAAGCTCTAGGCACTATGTTGGATTTTAGAACAGCTTTCCACCCTTAGACTGATGGACAATTCGAACGAACAATACAAACAATGGAAGATATGCTGAGGGCATGTGTAATGGACTTTGGGGTTAGATGGGATCAATATTTACCTTTAGTGGAGTTTGCATACAACAACAGTTTCCAAGCTAGCATCCAAATGGCACCATTTAAGGCGTTATATGGACGGAGATACAGGTCACCCATTGGATGGCTAGAGGTGGGAGAAAAGAAACTCTTGGGGCTAGAGGTGGGGTAGGACTCCACCGAAAAGATACTCATGATTCATCAAAGGATGTTATCAGTACAAAGTAAACAAAAGTCATATGCTGATAATCGACGGAAAAACTTGGAGTTTCAAGTGGGGGATCATGTATTTTGAAGGTTTCCCCAACAAAAGGGGCAATAAGGTTCAGCTAGAAAGAAAATTAAGTCCTCAGTATATAAGACCCTTTGAGACTTAGAAAGGGTTGAAGTAGTGGCATATCGTTTGACACTACCACTAGACCTTTCGAAAATTCACCCAATATTTCATGTGTTGATGCTTAGGAAGTATAACCCGCATCCATCTCATGTAATACGATATTAAACCATCCAGTTGAGAGATGATTTAACTTATGAGGAGCAACTAGTGGCTATCCTTGATAGGTAAGTCAAAAAGCTTTGTTCAAAGGATGTAACTTTAGTGAAAGTGTTATGGCGAAACCACACCGGTGAAGAGGTAATGTGGGAAGCTGAAGATGAGATGCGAACAAAGTATCATCACCTCTTTAATATGTAGAGGTACGCTACCTTATAGTTGAATTTAAATTCGGGGATCGAATTTCTTTTAGTGGGGGAGAATTTGAAGCCTTGACTTTTATAAACACGTAGCTAGAAGTAGACGCGATAAAATGGACTAGGGGCAATTTCATCATTTTCCTTAGTTAGCTCTGAGAAGTAGGTTTTCAAATGTTATTAAGGCCTAAGTAGGCCTAAGGAATAAATGAATGAGGAAAATAAGGACAAAATAAACGAAGAAAATATAAATAATGATGATTTCCAAGGTAAGGGCAAAATGGTTATTTTGCATATCGAGTCAAAATTTTTAAGTTTTCATGAACTCGATTATTTTTAGACTATTATGGACTTTGTCTCAGTATTAAAAGAGTAAAAAAAAGTTAGAACCAAAAAGAAAGAAAGAAGGCAAAGTCAACTAGTGAATGACATTTTTGTAAATAAATGAAGCTTTAGTCAACTTTAACTATAAATATCTAATTTTCCAACAGCTTCTTCTCATTTCCAATAGCTTCTTCTTCTTCTTCTTCCCATTTCACGTTTCTCTTATCTTCTATAGAAGCCTCCCTTAATGCTTCCATCACTCTTTCAAATTAACCTCAATTTTCATGCTTTTGAACACCTTTCATGAGATTCCTTGTGCTCTTTCACTCTTTTACCTTAAAAACCCTCAAAAGTCTTACCTTAATACTTTCTCTCACTAGTTAGGTGTTTTAGAGAGAGAAAGAGAGACTTTCGATAATAGCTTGAGAACTCTTGAGAAGGAATTCAATTACAAATCTACCAAGATGAGTAATGAAATTGAGTTGATTTTTTAGTTGTTAAGAATGGTTAGTGGTTAGAATTGTAAGTGTTTTGTAGTTGAGGCTGTTTTTTGATCTTTAGTGTGACTAGAATAGGAAAAGTAAATAGTCATTTAATGGCAATTGGAAGCTAGTTAGGAATAACTAGTAGAACATGATTTAGGAGATAGCTTTTAGAATTATATTTATGGGAATTAAGTTGATTGTGATGCTGTTGTGTGTGATAGGTCCCAACAAGACCCCACATCTCCATCCAGAGCATTAGTGGAAGTTGGAGTCAATTTAAGAATCAATAAGGACCGATGAGTGAACTTGCATTAAAATGCTTTGGGGTAAAATGCATATATGTTTGAGTGAATTACTTGAAAAGTTTTAATTGTATTTTTCTTTAAAATTTATACGGGAACAAGCTCTTGATGAAATGTTTTTGTGTTGTGAAATGTGACTGTGATGACTCCACGTACTCTTTTATTATGTTGATTTACATATATCTGTGTTGTGTTTTGATAGGTAATGTTGTGTAATAAATATAACCGTGCATGTGCAATGTGGAAAAGCACATGTCGGTAATGATGTGGGCGGGAGTGCGTGTGATGATATTAAAATGTACGAGTAGGGAGAGCATACGATGACATTGAAATGTGCAAGTAGGGAGTTGTGAGACCCTGTCAAGTTCGTTAAAAGACGGTATTGTACCGAGTGGTACAACCAAGTTAAATCGAGCCTCGAACTAGTTCAAATAGAAATTCTAAGAGGAGTTTGAGAACTCTAAAACCCACAGAATGATTTAAAAGGGTGATTCGGAGTTCGAGGTCTAATTTGGAGTTGATCGAAAAAAATTGACCGATTAGGGGTAAAATGGTCATTTTGCCATTTAAGGACAAAATGGAGATTTTTATAAAATATTTTGATCATATTTGACCAAGAATAATTATATGGGGTATAATATGTGGTTTGGTAGTGATAAATTTAATTTTTGGTATTTTTTAGAGCACATAGGTAAAATCGTAATTTTGTCACCCCGATGGCAAATCAGAAAATTTTCACCCCTCGACACTTGTCGAGACCAAGGGATTTTATCCATCATAGAAATGGATAAACATGAGAAATGTGTGGTTGTAAATAAATGGAATAAAAGCCAAATATTTAAAATCGGAACCAATTAGAAAATACCGTGTGGCATACTTTTAATATTTTATTAATTCTTTATAAAAAGGCATAAAAATCAGCCCACACCACCATTTCTCTCTCATAAGGATCGGTCTTGGCAAGAAAACAAAGGAGAAAAGAAGAACAAACCCCAGGTGGATAGAAATTCAAGAGAAAAGTGTGGATTTTCAAGGAAATCAAGTGAAAAAGGTACGATTTCTCCGATTAAGCTTAAGATCTATGTTTCCCATGCATTTCTTTTCACTTTCTATGGTTGAGAGGCATGATTTGATGATGAATTCAATTCTGATCAAATGGGTTTGATGAGAGAAATGATGTTGGATTAGCTTGATTTTGAGTTATGTTGATGTTTAGAGTTAGTTAATCATGTTTATAAACAAAAGAATAAGAAAAATATTCATTTACCCTAGAAAACTTCATTGGCCGAACCTAGCATGTTGTGTGTGTGTGAGGGAATGTTTTTATTTCAAGGGAAATGGCTTGGAAAATGATGAATTAAGATGAAAAAGTTAAATAGGAATAAAAATTACGGTGCTAGAACACCAAGTGGCCGAATTTTTCTATGGAGAAATGTGAGGGTTTTAATGCTAAAATTGGTATGGTTTGAATGATATTTGATGAATTGAGGTATTAGAAAAAGAATGGACCAATTTGGAGTCAAATCAGACGTGTTGGCTAATTTATCGAGTAATTGGCCGAATTAGGTCACCGTCGAAATTAAGCGATTACTCGAACATTTAATGCATTCATTTAGAAATTAGGTAAATTTTATACCTAATTAACACAAATGTAGTGATTAAATTATTGTGCAAATTGTTAAGGTGGTGAGTCTTTAGGTAAAGGCAAGAAAGTCACCACCGAGAATTAGCAGTCGAAGTGCCCGAATTCGACTCTCAAAAATTTGTGAGTGAATTTGCATTTCAAATTAGTTTTGGAAATATGAACGTACTTGAATAAAATGCTTGAATGATTTTATTCAACTTTCTTTAAAAAGAAAGGGAACTTGGGAACAAGCTTTTAGTGAAAAAAAAATTATGTGATGTTAAATATGATTGAGATGCACCTGTGTATATCTGTATGATGCCTATATGATTTGTTGAGAAATTTATGTGAAATTAAGTGTACTGAATTTGTGTACCCTTATATTATGCTGATATGCGTTATTGATAAATTTTGGTGAATTTGATGTAACTGTATGTGTGTGGATTGAAAAATGCACATGCCTGTAATGGTGTGCAAAGTGGATAATGATATGCGAGTAGGGAGTGCACACATGGTTATATTGTTACGTGTGAGTAGGGAGTACACACATGATGATATTGCTTTGTGCAAGTAGGGAGAGCACACATGATCTTATTGCTTGGTGCGAGTAGGGAGTGCACCAGAGTGAAGAGAGTAGGGTGGTGGATGTTATTGCATATGATTTTATATACATGCGTGATATAATGTGTATGATGGAACATGTGATTGTATTGAATGTGAAACCCCTATTCTGTGATGGTTTGTGATAAACCGTTGATTTTGCTATCTAATTTGGTAGAATGATTGGTGAAATTTCATGATTTCCTTATCATTGCATGTTTAATAATTTTGGGTTAAGGGAAAAAGGGTTTAAATATTAGCTAGATAAAAAAATTGTTTCATTTTCAACCAGTGCATCATGGTTATCAAATTTCCTGCTTGATATTGCTTGTTCCCTTCTAAGGTTCGCTCACTGAGTTTCATACTCATGTCGTTTTATAAAAATTCATGTTTTCAGATTTAGAGGCAATTGCGACTTGGACCAAGTCATCCACGCAGGCTTGCCTTTTTGTAGGTACTACGGCATCTCAGTAGCTATGTCTTTATTCAAAGTTACTCCGCTAATAGTTGAGAGTCTTTGTCTGTGTACAAGTATATATATATATGTTGGATTAATGATGCCTCGATGAGATGCCATTGAATGACAGTGCTTTGAGATAATGAAATTATAAACATGTGGTATACATGTTATGTTTTGAAATATATTGAATTGTGAATCAAGAATTTTGGTTCAGAAATAGTAATGCAAGATGTATAAAATGTGGAACATGATTACCGGAAAAGGCTTACTTAGGTTTAGTGGGCTATGCCCATTGGGCTCATGCACCGGTCATGGCCCTTGAAATTGGGTCGTGACATGAGTGCACATGATGATATTGCCTCGTGTGTGTCGGGAGTGCACATTGGTTAAGTGAGGTGGTGGTATTTGTGTTTATATATGCATATATACTTGTGTAATAGAAAGTTTATGAATATAATATATGGTTGTAATGTGTGTGGAATCTTGCATGTTGAACCTTGAAAATTGCATGTTGAAAGTTTATGAATAAAGTATTTTCAAATTGATTTGTATTGCAGCAAAATGGCATTTTTTTGTTATGAAAGGAACCTTTTCCTTGGTTATTCTGATTCTCGCTATAGCCAAAAACTCTAAGGTTCTTGATGTTCAAATTTCGCTACAGCGAGAATGCCTTTCCACTTTAGTGAGAAACCCTCTGTTTTGCTTGTCTTGCATGGACATTTGCTGAAATTTTCATTCTTTTCAACTTCATGGTTTATCATGGATTTTCAATGTTAAGGAATTAAATAATGATGGGTTGAATTAAAGGGCATTACAAGAAATTAAACTAAATTGCATTGTTTTGCAACTAAAGTGCATCATGTTTTCAAAATCTTTCTGTATCATTTGTTTATTCGCTTCTTATGTTTACTCACTGAGTTTATACTCACTCTTTTCAACTTCATGTTTTTCAGATTCAGAGATAGTTGGAACATAGAGTGAGGGGTCCACGTATATTCACCCTGTTGGTATGTACCATGGCATTCAATAGCTGGACCTTTATCCAAGGTCACTCCGCTGGAAGTCAAAAGTATTTTGCCCGTGTATACGTATACATGATGTAAACTACTATGATACATGTCATAAACAGTATATGTGTATTTTGATTAATATTGCCACTATGAGTTGGCTATGGATGACTTTTTTTTTTGGGTTAATATAAATGCAAGTATTTAGTTGTCACAGTACATAAATAAAGTACTTATAATTAAGAATTATGGTATGTCACTTTAGAAATATTTGATGAAATGATGAATTGGTTACATAAGAAAGGCTTGCTTGGGCTTAATGGGTTGTGCTCATTGAGCCCATGCATCGGTCATGGCTCGAGATTTGGGCCGTGACAATTTTCCACTTATGCTAACTTGCTGCTTAGCTATCTTTTAAAACCACTCCCTTGTACCAGTTCTTTTGGATCCTCACTTTCTCCCCCAATTGTTTCTTTACTCAGCCCTAAACTCATGTCATCACTTCTCTCTTCTTTTGCTATTTTCAGTACAAACTTGTTTGCTTCCATTTTTTGTCTATTTTTCTTTAAGCCCACCACCTTTCATAAGCTACCTTTTGATTCACCTGTCTTATCTCCTCTTGCAACAATGAAACTCTTCCATCAATCTTTTCCTTAAAAATAATCTTCCTTTTGTTTTTGTTAACTTCTAGCACTCTTCCATGTTATCTCTTATTTTCAATTTCTTGCTATTCTCATCTACTTACACTTTACATCTTTTAATGTCCTTTTAATGCATCAGATTTTGAATTTGAAATGTATTCTTTTTTTTTTGTTGAGTCATTATGGTCCATCCATTATTTTTTTTCACGTCAATTTCACTATCAACATCATCATCTTCCAACCTCTACACCACATAGCATGGGCATGGCATAAACATGGCTTTTGAAAATTATTCCCACACGCTTCCTTCTTCATTTCTAGCATTATAAAATAACAAATTTTCTCTTACTTCTACGGATATCTCCTTGTTTCGTTCTTCAGTTCTATCATTATCTAATAGCAAGTTTTCTCTTACTTCTACGAATATCTCCTTAACATAAACTTTGTAGCTTTGGGCAATGCGTAGACATGGTTTTTAAGAAATCTTCGTCTTCCATCCTTTCCACCACATAGCATGGGCTTTGCACAGACATGACTTTTGAGAAATGTTCCCACCCATTTCCTTCTTCATCTCCAACACTATCTAGTAACAAGTTTTCTTTTCTTTCTATAGATATCTCTTTAACAAAAACTTTGTAGCTTTGGGATTTGCACAGTCATGGTTTCTGGAAAATCTTCATCTTCCACCTTTTCCACTACATAGCATGGGCTTTGCACAGATGTGGCTTTTAAGAAGTGTTCCCTCACGCTTCCCTTTTCATCTCCAGCACTATCTAGTAGCAATTTTCTCTCCCTTTTATGGATATCTCTTTAACATAAACTTTGTAACTTTGGCTTGTAACAACAAGTTCCACCCATTCATTGATCATTTCCCTATTTCTTCTTTCAAGACACATAATGCCATATCTTAAGCTTCATTTTTTTCATGGTTTAAAGATCTATAAATATTACTTCTCCTCAACAACTTGCAATGTTCAAAAAAATGTTAAGAAACCAATCATGGAATGGAACTTAATGTACAGTTCTCCATTTCTAGTAAAAACTTGGCTAAAACACCGTTGACCACAATTCTATTATTGCAAACCAATTTTGCAACTAATTCCAACCATTTTATTTAAACTTCTTAAATGTTTTCTTGTTACTAAAAGTGATAAGGAAATCATCAAGGGCCAACTCCCTTATTTCCAAGCCTTTATGTCCTTCCATCCTAAAATATTCTCGTAATTTTGCTATCATAATATGGTATATTGTAGTAACAACAATGCTCTTCTCCAACCAATGCAAGTACTTGGCATTAATCAGCCCATGCACCATTTACTATACTTTTTTTCCATTTCTTTCTTGTTTATCAATGTTTTCATTTATCTTTAATACGTCCTTCACCACATATGCATAAGATAACCTCACACTATGAGATGGTATGTTCATCTTACTATCCCTTTTCTTCGTCTCTCATTTTTTGACATTACTTCTAATCTATCTTTTCATCTTTTTTTGTTTAATATGTTTCACCAAATCTTTCTAAGTTTACACCTAATTTATTATCTAATAGCACAACACCATTGAGCCTGTTAATTGTCATCTTTACTTTTGCTAAGCTTTCAAAGTTTACAAATTCAAACCTAGGGCCATTTCTGTTTCTTATTTAGATTATAAACACATCAGCTACTTTACCAGCCTATTCGATTATCTTTTTCAACTATTTTCAATGAACCACCTTTAGAATATTGTTCACAAAGTAGAAATGATATTATTTTTTTCTACAAAAATATTTCACTTGTTCATCTAATCGTTATCTGCAAATTGATCATCATTACTAAAGATGGTTAAGTCGCATTCATATCTTTATTTTTTATCAACTTTAGAGTTAGTAGTAAAAGCATAAGCGCATCAAGAGCAAACTGGAATAGCAGCTAAACACATTTAACAATAGAATAAAATAGTAACACAAGCATATTAGGAAAACGTAAAGTAGCCTAACGTACCAAATTAAATGAATAATAATCAAGTAGGATAGCAATAATCATGGTTGCATGCAACAGTTAAATATCAAACAAGAATAAGAAATAAGTGAAAAGTTTCGTCAAATAATTTAGCAAAGAGTTGGTCAAGGATTGTAAATTATTTGATTTCATTAGTTTTTTTTGTTTAGCTTGTGACCAATGGAAAAGTTTTCATAATAAAAGCTCATTTCAACTAACCTCTAAATAGTGAAGTGTTCATCCTTAAACACTGACCTAAAAAAAAAAAAGAAAAAGTAATTCAAACCATTACATTAATCTCAAAACTATCTTTTTGCTTAATATTTTACATGGCATCAAAGCAATTGAGTAATAAGATTTAATCACCTTTCCAATCTACTTTTCTTCTTCATCTTATTTTTGTAATACTAATCAAGAATTGACCTCTTATTAAACTTCTTGCTCTAATTTCCTTTTCTGCTCCATCTTTATCAATATTATAATTCTACTATCTTTTACTTCTAATTGATATGAAATTCTCAGCCTGTCTATACTCAGTCTACAAATTAATACTTCTACTTTACTTCTAATTTTATTATCATTCTACTGTAATCTTTGTTTATTCTTTTATCACCTTTCAAATCTTAATTCTTCTCCATTAATGGCATCATTTAAAAATCCATATCCTTCAACACTCAACATTAGTAATTAACGATATCTGTTCACCTTAACCAAACAAATTTTCTGTTGTGGAAAGCTCAAATCATAGGGTTTATTGAAAAAAGCCAAGGTATGTCGGGATTCATTAATCGTAGTTATCTTAACTAAAAAATTCTAACTTCATCTCAAATTTCAAAGCTAATTCTAGATTATACGTCTTGGAAAAAATATGATTCTTTTTTTCATAAATGGATTACTAGCCCTTTATCAAAAGAAGTGCATGGCCTTGTGGTTGGAAAGGCTCTTGTTCATGTCTTTGCTCAAGAATCACATAAAAAGGAATTTTATCTTCCTCAAAGGCATCAAACGTACAAAAAAATAATCTTTCTATCTCAAAATATATCATGAAGCTCAAATTAAGGCAATTATGGTTACTTTTTTGCCTTAGCAAATCAATTAATAATCAAATAAAGGTGTTCAAGTTACTTTGAGGACTTAACCATGGCTATGAATCCTTTCCCACAATGATGATGAAGCCATCTATCCCCTCTTCAAAGAAATTGTCTTTCTACTCCAAGGGCATGAAATAATAATATCAATTAATTCAATTGAAGGCCTTGGCTCCCTAATCAAAACATGATCTTTGTTATTTAATGTTTTCAACACCGTCTAGGAAGAAGAAATTTAACCACAAATTTAAACCATCAATTTCTCATCATAAAGTCATGGCTTTCCTCAAACCAATTAACTCGCTACCAAGTTGGCATCCTTGGTATAATGCCTACTCTACTTTCTGGTAATAAATCTCCTATCAAACAAGATCAAGAAAGTCATGTGTTTTGCCTCTGAAATTACTTGCAATGTTTCAATTATCTTTATCATGTTGGTGCTCTTTCATAAACCTTGGCAACTCCTAGCATTTCAGACATCTAGGATGGAGCATAGCACCCAAATGCAAGAGCCTCATCACAATGAAAGTTGCTACTATTAAGCTTGACCGTCTTATTGAATATAAATTACCTTATAAAAATAATGATGGGAAATGGACATATATACTTTAAATTGTATACCCTATAATTGTTCAACAACAAGTAATGTTTTCAACTAGATTTCAAGCATGAAAGACTAAGAAATCCTTAAATGCTAGTAGCTAGTATTCTAAAACAACAAAATTTTAATTTCTAGTACTTGTAAAGATAGTAGACACATTTACAATAGTTGTCAAATGACCAAAGCATTTAGATTGCCTTTCTTAATAACTAATGAATCATACGCTAAACTTCTTTCATTATGATATATGGGGAAAAGCACCAGTTTTATCACATTTAAACTTTAACCAATATGTCATTTCCATAAGTGAATGCACATGTCTAACATGGCATTTCCCTTTAAACAAAAATCTAATTGTTTACAAGGCTTCATTAAATTTAATAAGTATTTTGAGAACTAATTTGACTAGAAAATTAAAATCTTCTACTTTAATGGAAAAAATGAGTTTATTGTTACCAAATTTAATACTTATATATCAACTTATGATATTAATCATCAAATGTCATGCCCTAATATAACTTAATAGAATGACCTTGCACAAAGGAAACATAGAAACATCATTGAGCTTGGCTTCACTATGCTATTTCATGGAGGGGTTCCCTAAGAACCAGTGGAATGAAGCTTGTGCAATTGCTATATGGTTGATCAATTGACAACCTTCTTGAGTACTAAAATGGAAAAGTCCATAGAAACTACTATTTAGAATACAACCTATTTACTCATACTTAAAGATATTTGGATGTCGATGCATTCCCTATTTAAAAACCAATGCTAAAACCAAAAGTGAACCAATGTCACTATTAGGTTAATTCTTTTGGATATTGTGAAGTGCATAAGGGATACAAATGCCACTATCTATCTACAACACTCATGTACACTTCCTTACATGTGGTCTTTGATGATGTTACATATCCTTTCCAAGAATCAAGTACTCTCTTTTCAAGTAACTATTCTAACCTTGAGGTTACCCATTTTAGTGGCTAGGGTGCAAGCATGACATATCGTACTTTTAAGCCACCTCACAGACGAAATTCACAATAACTACCAACTATATTAATATGTGAGCATTAAAGGTAAAATATAGATACAAGTATACCTATTTAGAATAATCCATTGAAAGATACAAAAGCATTAGGTGAGCATTAAAAGTAAGACACTGATACAACTATACCTATTCAAAATAATCCATTGAAAGATACATAAATGCATCATGTCACATACTATGTTTAACCCCACCTATAACATATATGATTCCAAAGACATCACAACCACATTTCATCCTATTGAATCAATTACTGCACTTAACCTTTAATTAACATGCTCTTGTCCTCACCTCATAATTTAGTTAAATATCATCTTTCACCTGATGCCATTGAATTATCCATTGACACTTCTTCTTCTATTCTTCAACCTAAACCCACATAACCTTCAAATCACGTCAATGCTCACATCATGATCACAAGATCCAAAGTTGGAGTTATTAAACCAAATCTTAATTATGTTTCACCAGCCTATGCATTCATGGGTCAAATCTCCTCTAAACCTAAAACCATCAAGCATGTTATGCAACAACTTGGCTAGCTCAATGCTATGAAATAAGAATTTGTTGCACTTAAAGGCAATAACACTTAGGACTTGGTACCAATGATTCCACATATTCATGCAATTGGCTACAATGTATAAAACCAAACTCAAATCCAATGGTTCACTCAAAATATTAAAGGCTAAAATTGTTGCCAAAAGATATTCCTAAGTTCAAGATCTAGGTTTTGTAGAAGTCATCTCTCTTATTATCAAACTTGTCACCTTACACATTGTTCTCAATGTTATTTTGGAAAACAATTGGATGTTAAGAATGCTTTATATATGACTAACATTATGAGCCTATCTACATTGAACAACCGCCAAGATTTCAACATAACACAAAATTAGTTTATGTTTGTAACTTCAAGAAGGCCTTGTATGGACTTAGACAAGCTCTTTGTGTCTTTAATCATTTTAGTCTTTTCCTTCTATCACTAAGTTTCTTTCGTATTACAACCGTTTCTCTTTATTATTAGGCATAACTTAAATGTCACTATTTATTAACTTGCTTATGTAGATGATATTATATTAAGTGTGAGTGATCTTAGTCATTTAAATAACTTTATACAAGAACTAGGCATAAAATCATCTATGAAATATCTTGGTTGCATTCACTACTTTTTTCACATAGAAGTTCATCATTTTTTGCAAGGTTTATTCCTTACTTAAGCCAAATATGGTTTTAAACTCCTTGAGAAAGCTCATATGATCCCACTTCTATACCAAAGCTTACTAAGATTCATCTCAATATTACAGCATTTTTTGAAAATTTACACATCATCGTAGCATTATTGGTAGTTGGCAAAACTTAACTTTCATTAGACCATAAATTAAAAATAACCTCAATTATGGTTCCTACTTTATGCATTCTCATACACACAATACCATTTTCAACTTGTTCAAAGGATGTTAAGATATATTAAAGGCACCATCACTTTCAGTTTCAACCTTTATCTCACAATCCTCTAGTATTATATTCCTACTTATATGTAGATTAAGCTAGTTGTCCCTTTACTAGATGTTCAACTACAAACTATTGTACATTTTTTGGAGCAAATTGCATATCTTGGAGCTCAAAAAAGCAATCTATAGTTTCTCAATCTAGTGTAGATGCAAAATATGGTGCTCTAGCTTTACCATAGCTAAACTTACTTTAATATGTTGCATCTTACAAGATCTTGAAACCTGCATGCCACAACAGGCAATACTTCTCTACGATAATTTATTAGCTCTTCATAAAATCATCAATCCTATCTTTCATGCTTAAATCAAGCATATTGAGATTGATTATTACTTTGTTCAAAAATAAGTGGCTCTAGGTTATTTTGTCACTAAATTTGTTCCGTCCATAAAATAAGTAGTTGATTTATTCACTAAAGCTCTTTCTTGTAAGATTTTTAAGGCTTTTGAACTAAATTTGGACTATGAAATTCTCTTATATGTCCAATTTGAAAGAGATTGAAAAAGCACAACCTTGCTTAAATGAAGCAACATTAAACAAATTAATCAAATTTAGTGTTAGTGGCAAAAACTACATCAACCACAAACTAGATTAGTAGTTGAACACATTCAACAATAGATTAGAATAACAGCACAAACACAAGCTAACATTAAGTAGCAAAACATACTAGATTAAATGAAAAATAATCAAGTATGATATTAGCAATTAAGGTTGTAACGACAAAACATCAAACAAGAATAACACATGAGTGCAAAATCTCTAAGTATAATTTGGCAAAGAATCGTGAAGATATTGGTCAAGGATTGCATATTATTTGATTTGATTATTTTTCTTAGTTTAGCTTGTGACTGTTGGAAAAGTTTCCATAAACAAAACCCTTCACTTATTGGAAGTAGCTTATAAATAATGAAGTGTTCATCCTTGAATAGTCATCTCAAGAATAAGTGTCATGTCCTGAAACCAAGACATAACATAGGCCTAATACCTTGAGACTATGCCCCAAAGTAATACGAAGCTTTTCTATCTATCATTCATATAAAAGTCTTCAATTGAAGTCATATTGAAAATTATCTTCTTACATTTTTGAAATATAAACTATTACAACTTATCTAATGTTTATCTTTTTACATATTCGAAACATAAACTATTACAACTTTTCTAAAGTCTCCAAAGATTATAAAGTAAATCAACTAGCAATTTAAGTATTAATTACACATAATAGAGTTTTAACATATATAGTAATGTCTTCACACTAAAGTAAACTTCTTAAATTGTTCTCTTAGCTTCCACACTTCTAAAGCTCTCATCTTTAGTCATATACAAAAAATGTAAATAAAGGAATGAACAACCACAGCTTAACAAGTATAGCCACAAACACCTTTTCAGATTAAGCATTATTTTAAATATATCATATAGATCATTTAAGAACATTTCAATAAATAATGCCATCAAAATAGTCAAAGATTCATTTTATCCAAAATGAATAATTTCATAAGTTCATAAATTATTAGCGATCAAATTTCATTCTTAAAATATAGTTCAAGCAAACCATAGATTTAATCTTTAAAACTCATAGTTTCATCATCTTTAGCTACTGACACTATTGTAACTTATGACAAGAAATGTATAGACAATATCATTCTCATGATCATTTGTCAAGCTCAGCCCAAAAATACTGGCAATGTCATACATGTAATGGACAACATGTTGGCATACTTGGAAAGCCCCGAAAAATTTTCAAAAGTCGATATTGCCCTTAGAGGTACAACGAAGCTGAATTAAACCTCGAACTAGATAAAATAGGGATTTTAAGATGAAATTTAAAATTTCACAGTCCAGGGATGAATTAAAACGGTGATTCTAAGTTCGAGGGCTAATTTGGAGTCAATCAAGAATATTGACCGATCAGAGGTAAAAAGGTCATTTTGCCATTTAAGGACAAAATGGGAATTTTTAGAAAATATTTTGACCACATTTGATTAAGATTGATCATATGGAATATAATATGAGGTTTAGTAGTGAAAAAAAATTTAATTCTCAGCATTTTCAAAGTATAAGGAAAAAACGGTAATTTTATCGTCTCGGGGGCAAAACGGTAATTTTCACCCCCAACATTGGTCAAATTTGTGGATTTTATCTATTGTGGGAATGGATAAATATGGCATAAAGATGTGGTGGAAAATTAAGTGGAAAAAGTCAAATATTTAAAGTATAAAAAGAAAAATGGACCAATCACAAAATGCCACGTGTCAAGCTTTTTTATTTTATTATTTTCTATAAAAATCAGCCCATATTTATCCCATTTCTCTCTCCATATTCAGTCAAGACAAGAGAAAAGGAAGAACAAAGGAAGAAAAAGGAAAACAAAGAGAAAACAAAAACCTAGTTAGGAAAAATCAAGAGAAATTGTGAGAAATTAAGCAATCAAGCAAGTTAAGGTGAAATTTCTTTACTTTTGCTTGAGATTTACAATACCCATGCTTTATTTTCTTATTTCTATGATTGAGAAGCATGATTTCATGGTGAAGCTAGGCTAGGTCGAATGGGTATGGTGAGAGAAATAATGTTATAATTGTTTGATTTTAAGTTATGTTAGTGTTTTTAGTTAGTTTAACATGTTTGTGAGCAAAACAAGCAAGAAAACAAATTGTTCTTCATTAAACCCATTATGGCCGAATATGTGGAGTGAGGATTTGATGATGAAATGATTTCATTTCAAGTGAAATGGGTTAGGAAATGATGAATTATGATGAGAGAAATAAATGATGTTAGTGTTGTAATCGGTTAATGATTAATGGTGTGAAAATTAACAAGAAAATAATATGTTTTTCATTAAACCCTAAAGGGCCGAATATTCTAGGAGAGAGATTGATGAGGAATTTTGTGATATTTTATGATATTTTATGATATTTTGGTGATATTTGATGATTGGTGAGACTAGAAAGTAAATGCGAACTTTTGGCATAAAAATATGAATTTTTACCTAATATCTAGACCCGTGTATTTTGTGGTTCGGACTGATAAATTGAACCACATTCACAGTCATTGAGGTAATTTAGGTATAATTGGAGTGTAGAAAGTGAAAAGAATTGATTTGGAATTTATTTGGACACATTTGTCATTTAATCGGGTAATAGGCCTAATTAGGTCAACACTGTGTTTAAGCGGTAGTCAGACAATTTGCATATCACATCATGCATATACACCGAGCCTGAACTGATTTTATAATGATCAAGCATTAATGTGGTGTATTATGTATTGTACATTGTGGATAGGTGGTGAGCAAACTACACTGGTAAAAATACAGAGATTGTACTTGAAGACTGGAGTTAGGAAAATATCGATTCCTAATACTGTGAGTAAACTTATCATCATCTTAATTATTTAAAGTAGTTTTTATCTAATTTGGTGATTTTATGAAAAATAAAATTAAATGGTAATTTGTTATGTGTTTTCAACAAAATGTGATTTAAATAAAATGATTTTATAAATTATCCTGAAAAATTGAATAATGATTTTAAAAATAGAACAATTGGAGACTACTTGTTTGTATTACAAATTATAATTTGAAAATTTATTGGCTTATGATAATATGACATGAATGGCTAAATTTGAAATGTTTAAAAGCGTTCCTTTCGGGGAAAATTTTAAAGGGTCTGGGATTCGAAACCTAGTGAGTAGGTCCTACAAGAGGCCTGTCCTTGGCATGGTAAAACGACAGAGGAGTAAGTCAGGTGATGAGGACCCGACCTACCAATAATTGCCATGACATGCAATTGATATTTTTATTGATATGGTGGAATTACAAAAGGGTCACTGCACTGACGGGTTCCGTGGACTAACCTTTAAGAGGGGCACGGTTCCTCGTCATATTCTTACCTCAATTGTAGAGGCGTGAAAGGTAATTCCTGAGGTAAGATTAGAGTTCACTTCACTCGGATACCACCATAGGTAGGTGAATTCAGCCAACACCAAGGAATGACTGTATTTTCTAACGTGAAAATATGTTTCATGTGTATATGAAATTTTAACAGCCTTGGCGTATTCGATTGGATACTTGATGACGATCAAGTATTCCCGAGAATAAGTTATGGCATGAGTCAAAAGATTACGGAATTCATAAGCCTTGTTAATATTTGAATGAAATACAATTGTTCATATGGGTTAGGATGAATTTCCAAGTTATGAAACAAGTATTGTGATGGGATATTTTTAATTGTCTCCTATTACTCGGCTTTATATTATTTTGATGATGTTTGCTTACTCACTGAGATTTTATAATCTCACCCCTCTTCCTATCCATTTTTCAGGCTCAGGATAGTTGTGGATAGTCGATCATGTCGAGAAATAATCTCGAAGTTGCATCCTTAGAAAGCAAAGGTATATAGGTTTATACCTTCTTGGTCATCTAGGGGCTCACGTGTCATTGTAAAAGTAATTTTATGCTTTGGTTAATTGCTTTATAGTATGTATGAATATATTTAACTTTTACGCTATAAAAATTATTTACCGATACTTCTATAAAAGTTTATTTATAAAAAAAATAGAATATTTTACTCAATATTTTTATTTTATTCTAATAGTTGTATTTTCACTTTTAATAAAGGTTTAGACATTCAAATTTATTTTTAATTATGAAACATGTGATTTCTACTCACCTACTACGTTTTTGGTCAGTTTCGAAATTTTTGAAGAAAAATGACGAAAATACCCCGTGAGCCAGAAAATAATATTTTATTGTTTTAATTTGGAAACGACTTGTAATTTCTTGAAATGCGAGATTTAATAGCTGTCGCTCACCGGGGAAATGCGAAAGCTGATGCTAAGCCTTGCGAGGTTCCTGTCACGACCCGGAACCACCCTCGAGTCCATGACAACCGCCACGATGTCCCGATAGGCACTCATCTCCCGTGTACCTTATCGAGACCTCGCAAAGCTCTCGTATCAGTTTCTCACCTCCCCCGTGATTGACTATTATAAAAATCATGTTTTAAAACAATACGGATCATTTTTATTGTCCAAAAACAATAAAATTTTAATTTCTGCCTCACAGGGGCGTTTTCGTTATTTTCGTCAAAAATTTCAAGACAGGTTAAAAATATAATATTTAAGTGAAAAACTCATATTTTATACTTAGAAATAGGTTTTGATGTCTAAAACATTCATTTAAAAGCAAATAGTTGACAACTAGTACTATTCAAAAATAATAAATAGAAATATTCCATTTTCTCATAATATAAATTTTTTATAGAAATATTCGTAAATAATTTTCCGCACATGAAAGTAAAGTAAAATTGTATGAATAGAAATACAAATAATCAAAATATAAGATTTGATCTGCAATGACACGTGGGCCCCAATTGACCAAGAGTATGTAAGACTATGAACTCTTACTTTCTATAATGCAACTCCAAGCTTAGTTCTCGTCCTACTTGACTATCTACAAACTGTCCTGAGCCTGAAAAATGTATAGGAAGAAGGGGTGAGATTT
Organism: Theobroma grandiflorum; assembly: GCA_036013995.1. Lineage (NCBI taxonomy): Eukaryota > Viridiplantae > Streptophyta > Magnoliopsida > Malvales > Malvaceae > Theobroma > Theobroma grandiflorum. The sequence continues at coordinate 18,740,668 of CP142126.1, forward strand.
TATAATCCCAGTGAGTAAAAAGATACCATCTAAAGTATCTAAAGTCGAGTAAATGGACACAATAAAATACCCCATCCCAATATCCATTTCATAACTTGGAAATTTATTCCATCCCATGAAAACAATTATAATTCAATTAAAATGATTTTCAAGGCTTATGTTTCTCATAAAAGTTGGCTCATACCAAAACTCATCCTCGAGGATACTTGATCGTCATCAAAGCATCCACTCGAGTCCGCCAAGGCTGTTAAAACGACTTATTCATATAAACAGCCATCCCTTGGCGTTGACTGAATCTCACTTTCACGTGGTGGTAAAGCGTGAAGTGGACTTAAACCCCTCCACAAGAGTTACCCTACGCGCCTCTCCCACAGAGGTAAAATAAATCAGTCGGGTTTACCGTGCCCCTCTAATAGGTTGGTCCATGGAAACCCGCCACTGCAGTGTAGGACAGCCCCACCATAATCATAAAAATGGTTTAACAGCATAACAAGGCAATTTTTATAATAATTAATTTGCACGGCAAACCACAATTTGTGTAATATCAATACAATAAACCAGCCAAGCATGCTCACACTATCATAAGCCATTTGAATTAAAAATACAATTCATACTTAATAAGCACAGTCTCCAAGTACTCTATTTAAAAAATAACATTCATCATTAATTTCAAACAATTTATAAAACTATTTTATAAAAACACATTTATTTAGAAAACACAAAATTTATCCTTTTTAAATCCATTTTTCATAGAATTTATAAAAATTTCATAAAAACTACATTAGATAAATTAAATAATAATAAGTTTACTCATAGTATTAGGAGTGGAAATACTTCTATTCTCGGTCTGCAGGCACAATCTTTTACCCGTATCTAATGGCTCACCACCTATCCACCGTACATGACACAAAATTCAATAATTTGTGTCAAACCATTATAAATTAATTCAGGCTCATATCTATATGTATACATGAGAATGAGTATGAAATATCTGGACAATCGCTTAATTGCAGTGTCTGACCCAACTTGCTTATTCACAGTCTAAATTGCTAAAACCTCCAATTCGACTCCGATTCAATCCATTTCACTTTCAATACTCCAATTATAACCGAAATACCTCAATGACTGTGATTATTATTTAATTTACTAGTCTTAGGCCACAAATCATATATGTCCACACATTAGGCAAAAATTCAGATTTTCATGCCAAATTTTCCCATTTAATTTTTAAAATCACAAATCATCAATTTCCATCTAAATATCATAAAATATCACCAATTTAACATCAATCTCTCTCCTAGAAAATTCGGCCCTTTGGGGTTTAATGACAATATATTGTTTTCTTGCTAATTTTCTTCATACCATTAATCATCCACAATTTAAAATACTAATGTCACTTAATCCACTCACCATAATTCATTATTTCTTAATCCATTTCACTTGAGATGAAATTGTTTCATCATCAATACACTAACTATGAAATTCGGCTATGGTGGGCAATAACCATAAAATTTTTCCTATTAAATTTTCCCACCATAAATCATCATTTCCTTAACTAATTTTCTTGAAACAAATCAAATCCACCATCACCACTCAACCTACAATATTCAGCCATAGAGGGCACCAAAGGATTGGTGATTTTTCTTCACTTGATTTCATGCCACACAACATTAACTACCTAAAAACACTAACATACTTTAAATTCATACCATTTCCATAAACTTTCCCTCTCTAAACCCATTTGGTCATCATCAAACCCATCATGAAATCAAGTAATTTATCCATGGAAATGAAAGAATAAAGTATGAGTATGATAGATTTCAAGTAAAAATTAGGAAATCATACCTTATCTAGCTTGAATGCTTGTTTTTTCACTAATTTCCTTTGATTTCTTCACCAAGGGTTTCTAGTTTTCTTTATTTCTTGCCTTTGTTCATGCTAGGCCGATTATGGGAGAGAAAATGAAGATTTAAGGGCTGATTTTTATGGAAAAATAATAAAATAATAATGGGTGCCACATGTCATTACCTTATTTGCCCATTTTTCTTTTTTCTACTTTAATAATTACTTTTATTCTCCACCACTTGATTTGTCACAAGTCAAAATGTTGATAAGGGATAACCATAGCTGTACAAGTGTCCTGGTGGTGGAAAATTACGGTTTTCCCTCCAGGATGACAAAATTACGATTTTACCCCTATACTCCAAAAATACTGGAATTACAATTCTTTTTCACTTTTCAACCTTAAATTGTATCCCAAATGATAAATATTAATCAAAGACTTCATTCTACACTCAAATTTTAAGTCTTAAGCGACAAAATTACCATTTTGCCCTTATGTTGATAAAATTACCGTTTTGCCCCCGGTGTCTCAAAAATTACCGGAATCAATATTCTTCATCTCTTAAACTTCAATTATGTTCTAAATAATCTAAATAATTAATCTTGATCAATTGTTATGAAAATCTTTTCCAAAAATTCTCGATTTGTCTTTTAGTAGTAAAATTACTATTATGCCCTTGTACTCCAAAACTACCGAAAAATTTAATTTATCACTATCAAACTTCATATTATACTCCAATAATTATATTATACTTCAAATAATTGATTTTGGTCGAATGTGATTAAAATCTTTTATGAAAATCTCCATTTTGTCCTTAAATGACAAAATGACCGTTTTACCCTTAACCGGTCAATTTTCCTGATTGACTCCAAATCGAACCTTGAACTCCAAATTACCATTCTGAGTAGATTTTGGGGTTTCAGAATTCTCAAATTCCTTTTAAATTTTCCATTTGAACTAACTCGAAGTATAAATCAACTTCGCAGCACTTTTAGGGGCAATACCGCCTTTTTGTCGATTTTTTCGGGCTTCCTCAATATACAAACATCCTATCGAGTATGTGAATGACACCGTAATTACTTTATAGAGCAGGGTTTGACAGTTTCGGTCTGCATTCCGGACAATGAATGTCTATCGAGACGTCGCGGCGGTTGTCATGGGCCCGATGGGAGTTATGGGTCATGACATCATTGCTAACTATTATAATTCGTTAGTATGGTCATATGCTAACTACTGTAACCTGTTAACAAGGTCATATGCTAATTATTGTAACCCATTTGCAAGACCATATGCTAACTAATATAATCTGCTAGCAAGGCCATAGAACTAGTTTTCATGTTGATTATCTCACTTCCTAAGAATCATTTTGTAGCTCTTATAACATTCTTTAAAAGATAATCAAAGATTTCATCTCATTCGTAAATCGATATTCTTCACATGAATAGACCAAAATATTCATAAATCAATCATCATCAAATGAATAAACCAAAACATTCGTAAGTCAATCTTTGTCATATGAATAAATCATAACATTCATAAATCAATCTTCATTATTTGAATAAACCAAAACATTTGTAAATCAATCTTCATCATCTAAATAAACCAAAATTTTTGTAAATCATTCTTCATCATATGAATAAACCAAAATATTCACAAATTGATTTTCATCATATGAACAAACCAAAAAAAAAAATAATCATATACTTGATCTTGTTTTCATATATTAAAAATAGTGAAATAAAAGGTTTACTTCATTTAATGAAATATACATATACGATATTTTCGAAAACAAGCAAAGTGTGTGAGGATATACTTACCTTTCTTCGCTCTAATAACTTTCTTTCTCCCAAAAACAATCAAAAGCCTAATAACAATCATTTAAACATATCAGACACAATCTAACTCTCTATAATTTAATTATCACTTAAAACTAGGCAAAGTAATCAAAAATCTCCTAAATAACATTTTGAAAGCTTGCACACCACTTGTTAAAACAACTATATCTTAAGCTACAAAACTTGAAATCAAGATTCGTTTAATGCATTGTAAATTATAATTAATAGACTTTCCATCTATATATAGCTCAACACCTAACTCGGTGCTAAAAAGTTACATAAAATTTTCAAAATTGCCCCAAGCGTTGCTGTTGGCATTTTGCACAGTCTTTATACAAAAATTTCATATCCTTAACCAGAAAACTTGAAATGATCTATTTCTATTTGGTTCATTAGAAAATGGACTCATGTAGTTTTCCAACCATGTATAACTCAAACAGTGAAACTTTATAGATCAATACAGAATTAGAACAGGTACAATACATGAAACTTGGTTCTTACATACATATTTTCCTTTCTAATTCATAAGAATTTGATTTCTCCCCATCCAACCTCTAAGCCAAGCTTATTGTTATGTTTAAATCTTAAATAATTGATAAAAATAAAATCCAATGGCCCAACCTCTGCTACATCATAAAGATGTGTGAAAACTACAAAACTTCTAATTAGTTTTTCTCATAAATTTCAATTCAAATTCTTGCACCTCAATAAGATATTTTTCTTCAATAAAAGAGGATTTTTACTCACCTTTTAAGCATAAATTCTGCTATAACCTTTAATTTTAATTCTTCAAATTTGCTCTTGGAAATCCTCGAATCGTATAAAAAATATCGATGCTTGTGAAACTTCCTTCTTAACTTTTCATTTTCTCCACCAAAGAATGTGGTTGCTATTTTTAAATGGGTTATTTCTACTAACCTTAGTTATTTTTTAATAAACCTAACCTAAGAAAATAGCACAGACTCAAATATTTTATAAATAACTTGATAAAAGTCTATATATCACACTTTAAGACAATATAAATATAGTTCAAATGTCATTTGGGTTGGAGTATCACAATAAAAGTAATTCAAACACTTGCATTAATCTCAACTGCATCTTTATGCCTAATATTCTACGAAATATTTTAACTGTGATTAGTCCACATTCGAATTTCTACGAACTTAAACAAAAACCTATATAATATCCATCTATTGAACGGTTTATTGATATGAATGTATGTACATGAATGTGATGAAATATAATTTATAATTAGTTAATTATATTTTATCAAACATTTGGAATTTTTTTTCCCTCTTCGTTTGGAGTAGACAACAATAATCGGGTCAAATTTGATTATTATTTAGAACTTTTAAAATGCTGAAGAGGACTTTGGTTTTCTTTTTCAGGGGGTATAAGCTTTATCTGCGTGTACTGGAGTTTGAATATATCGATCGACAATATTCGATATGGATAGAGATATTGATCAGAGCAAGGAAAAAACCAGTATATCATAAAACAATTTCAATTGGATCATAATTATTACATCAATCACTTCCTCGATGGGACTCCCTCAAAGGAGGCCCCCCGTCTGCCTAAATTACCCGAGAGAGGGAGAACAAAAAGACTCACTGAGGAATGAAGTGTTTTTGGCCGACATGGATATCTTGCAAATTGCTTTATCAGTACCTAATACATCCAAACCAACTTCACGTGAAGTTAATCGCCTTGTTGCTTTATTTAAAGACAAGCTGTTCTTGGATGGTCTCATAATAACCTTGCCCTACCTGTCCCAATTGGTTAACATACACTAATCACTTCTTTGATTAATGCTAATTATACTTGTTAAGAAGCTGTCGGTTCAATTGCATTATATATGCATGATTTCTCATCCGGGTTTTAATTTGTTGCTTTATTAGTTTCTTAAATTTATATTTGATGCAATTAATTTCTACTTCGCCCTTGTTACTTTAAAACTTAGTTATATATATAATCCTTGCTTTTGTATGAAACATATACTCAACCATTTTGATATGAAGAGGCTTTTCACATGGCTTAATTAGTTGCTTGATGCCCTCATAGCATTCCTTATTCTTTCAGTCTTAGAAATCTTATCTGCATTTTACATTTTAAATCTTATCTGTTCTATATTTTTTACTATTTAAAGTGAAGAATACATTCAAATGTTAGCCTAAAGAGCTTGTGAGAATTATGGAAATTGCCTTATGGATTAAAATTTCATTCATTAACTCTTTGAAATTCTATTAAGGCATTCTTTATTACAAATACATGGCATTTCATTCATAATTAATGTTAAACAATGAACATTGAGAATATATATATATATATATATATATGCATTATCAATATCCTAATTAATTATATATTGAATTTTGAATAAACTATAATACTGTACAAATCCCGAAAATTTTACTTATAATGATTACTTAATTCTTATTTATCTGGATATCCCTATATTTTGTAGGCATGTTTTTCTCATTAGACCTTGCTTCATATTAAGAAAACTGTTTCAAGAAAGCATTTGGTTTTTTTTTCCAAGAAGTTTCTACTAAACAGGGACATTTTCATTCAATAATATTTTTACCATGAGCCATGGAATGACTAATAACAAAAGAGAGGGGAATGGTTCAGCCCCTTTTTTGAGGAATAGCTACTTTTTGGAATGGCTATTCTCAATAGTAAAAAGCAAACAAATAAATGTAACACTATTTTGAAAGAATAAAGAGGGAATGACTTAGTCATTTCCCTTAACCAAATATGCCATTAATAACATATATTAAATGTATGTAAACATTTAGTTCAATTGTAAGTACATGTATCTCTCATACTTAAGTAATTGAGTTCTAATCTCTCTTTCGTCATATTAAAAAAGAAAAATAATACATAGTAAATTGCTATAAAAAATTTAAGTATCAATGTGGGTCTTGGTTTTTCTCAATGATGAAAACCCCTGGAAAAACATAAACGAAAACTCCAAAATAAGCTGAGCGATTGTTAGAGTTTTCATTAAGCATGCTATTTCAGATAGGCTCAAAGCTTCCTCAGGTTTTTTCCCTTATTGCACCAAAATTGGTAAGCCGAAGGGGCCATTGCTGTTGCAATACAGCCAACATATGGCATTAATTTCATTTGTATGCAAAAGAAAACCTCTATTATATGTGTTGTTGTAGATCTTTTAAGTGTCTCATGGTTTTTCTTTTCAAATTGTGATGCAACAAAATTCAACTGAGTGGTGTTCGTTTGATTCACTTTTTGGGAAAAGTATGGCTGAGAAATAGATAGGGAATCCTTTAACTCTATTTAATTAATAATAGGCCCATCTGGCTAGGAAAGGTGACCAATGGTGTTCAATAATGGATTCTACCAAGTTAATATAAATCTCCCTCTTCTCTTCCAAGAAGTTGTTTCTATCCTTCTATTATATACCATCTTTGGCTTGACAAAATTGCGTTCACCCCGACAAGTCCAAGAGAAAAGGGACCTCTTCCACTTGCACTATACATATGTTCAAATTACTTAAAACAATCTGTATTATTTGGCCTAATTATTGTTATCTTCTCTATTAAAAGAATTTTTTTCTGTTTTCATTCCTGGCCAAAAAGTAAAATTTATGCAAAACCATAAGTATGGAAGAGAAATATACCAAAGTTGCAAAATTATAATTGTTTTAACTCTTTGTCTATTAGTCTTTATATTTGAGCAAATGCTGATATTTGGGTAGTAAATCAGCAATTCCAATAATTATGTTTGGAAATTAATTGATTTATAGTGACAAATATGGGTCTTAACTAATTTAAGCCATATAATTTGAAATATCAATATTTAACATAGATAGTTAATCAATTCGCCAGGCGAAATTTGGAAAAGATATTAATTAAGGAACGACTTTTTATGTCTTCAGAGTTTTAATTTTGGATGCTATTTGTAATTATATATTGAACAGACCTTGGTTTTACTCTTGTTTTTATCTTCAATTTTTTTTTTCAGTCTGTCAATTGAGCAACGAAGTCCCTTTGGGCAACGGGCCATTGTCCATTTCCCAGCCCAACAAAGAGGCTGGGAAAGAATAGGGATCTCATTACCCATAAACCTTGGCCTCGGCCGCCAGCTTCCCCAGCCTAAGGCCCGACTGAAAGTGTAGTAGACAGTTGGCCCCTGCTTTGTGAATGTTTATTTGAGGATACCAATGCTTGTTTAAAATTTTTAAAGATTTAAAGTCAAATTTGTCATTATATTATATATATTGAAGCTGAATTTTCTTTTATTCAAAAGGAAAAGGTTCGGAGTTTGGGCACATAAGAGATTGCAAAAGCAGAGCGGTACGTAGGAATTGTGTTCTAACCCTGCCAATCAAAATCTGTCAAAAGTAATAGCAATCTTCATTCTTCTATCTTAGTATATGACAAGAAATTTGATAAAATCAATACACCCCATTCAATCAACACTATCAATCTAGATATTTGATCCTGTTGATCATTTTTAATCCTATCCATAGTGAATATTGTGGACAAACAATCAGAAAATCAAGCAAAAAGGAAAAATAAAAAAGTGTGAAAATGGAAAATGTTTCAGCATGCATATGCAAGCTCCTTTTCTACAGAAAAATGAAACAATCCAAGGAAATTTGAGGATTGTCAATGTCCTCCATAGTAATGGAGTCATTTTCTTGCTGGGACAGGGCTGCTCGAAGCGCACTTTCATCGATTTTGGAACTAATACGGTGAATGAAAGTCTCCCGATTTCTCAAACAAGACTTCAATGGACTAGGATGGCTGATCATTGGACTTGAAGGCCTGAAATGATCCTTTCTTAGAGAGGAAGAAACAGTATTCAGTGCATTTACCTTAGGGCCAACAATTCGCTTTGATGAGCAAATTTCCTTGGATGTGCTTGCCAATATTCCTCTACTATAATCCCCCGTACTAAATCTTCTGCTTGGAGATGGTGACCTCAAACTCCTACTTGGCAAATTATATGCAGAATTAAGTCTCTCAGGCTCCTTTCGGAAGCTCTTTTGACGAGTCAATGTTGTTGGTGAACTTGACCGCCCTCTTTTCTGTGGTGTTGAGCCCTTCTCCCTTTGCGGGATTGACTGTTTCGCTGGTGCCACGGCTGGCTTAACCGGGGAGCCAAATTTCTGAGTAGGAGATTTTGCAGTGGCTAATGCAAGAGAAGCTTCCTTGATTGAATTAATACGAATGATATGAGGGTTTTCCTTAACGCATGCCCACAAGAACTCATTCGAAAAAGACCTATCCTTCGAGCTCAAGACCGAAGCTGAGCTTGAAATCGATGAACATGAACTAGTTGTAGTGTTGCTAAAGGAAGAAACTGAAGAAGAAGAAGAAATGGTAGGTGAAAGAGGCAAAGGGGAAATTTTGTTTGAGACAGGAATGGGAGTTTTTGGAGCTTGTGAGATCACAAGCTTGTCTTGAACATGACTAAAGTCTTGTATGAAATATTTCTTGGGTCTGCATTTGCTAATGCAAGAACCCATTTCTTGTTGGTTTCTGAATTTTTCAAAGATACAAAGACAAAAATGAGAATAGGACCATAGGCAGACAAATAACATCAAAAACCATTTTTATATAGTCTGAGGTACGTAGTTGGATTTTGAAAAAAGCTAGGAACAGGTAAAGGCTGGCTTTTGCTTTTGTTCTTTTTCTTTATTCATGTTTTTTGAATTTTGGTTGGCCGGGCATAAATCCGTTATGCAACGGTTATCATACAAAAAAGCACTGATGAATGCTTGCTTTTTCCATGCTCAAAAACTTTAAGGTGCACTTAAAACAGAGAAATGTCGGGGCAGTTTGAACTCAATACATCACTTCCCTTCGGAGCAAAAGCTGCGCAAAGTGTTGGATAAGGGCTTGACCATCTTTAACCTGTTCAAGTTGTAGACTATAGGTAAGGGTGATAGTTTGGGTTTTAAGGGTGGCTATGACATAGCACGATATCTTTATAAAATAAAATAAGTATTTTGTGAGAAGATAATAAATTATAATAAAATGAAAATATTATTGTAAATTTGGTTGCTTTCCGTCATATTAAAAGTAAGAATTGTTATTATAATTTATTACAATGTTTAGCTGCAAAAATTAATTCTAAAACAACAAAGAAATAGATGATAAAAAGATAAAATACCTTTTATTATAACACATGATTATCTACGTTTATTTTATTTTATTTTTAAATATTCATAATTTATAATTTATTTAAAATAATCATAATTGATAATTTAAATATTAATACGTTACTTATAATTTAAATATTATTATGATTAAAATACTAATAATGTTAATTAATTTTAAAATTTTAATTATTAATTTTTTATATTACATAATTAAAAACTTAAACTTTTTATTATAATTTTTGATTATCTATTTTTATTTTCATTTACTTTTAAATATTAATAATTTATAATTTATTTATAATTTTAATATTGCTATGATTAAAATATTAACATTTTTAAATATTAATATTTTATTTATAATTTTAATATTACTATGATTAAAATATTGATAATTCTTTTTCAATTTCAAATTTAAAATATTAATTTTTATAATATATAATTAAAAATTTAAACTTTTCATTGTAATATATTATTATCTATTTTAATTTTATTTTATATTTAACTATTAGTAATTTATAATTTCTTTAAACTATTAATAATTTCATTATTAATATTTTAAAAAATTAATATTTTATAACTAATTTAATCATTGACGTTTTAAAATATTAATATTTTATTTATAATTTAAATATTATTATGATCAAAATATTAATAATTTTAATTTATTTTGAATTTTAAAATATTATTTTTATAATATATAATTAAAAACTTAAAATTTTTATTATGATATATGATTTTCTATTTTTATTTTATTTTATTTTTTTAATATTAATAATTAATAATTTATTTAAAAAATAATAATTTATAATTTAAATATTAACATTTTTAAATATTAATTTTTTATTTATAATTTAATCATTAATAGTTTAAAATATAAATATTTTACTTATAATTTAAATATTATTATGATTGAAATATTAATAATTTTAATTAATTTTTAAATTGAAAATATTAATTTTTTATAATATATAATTAAAAACATAAACTTTTTATTATAATGTGATTAGCTATTTTTTATTTTTTTTAATTATTAATAATTTATAATTTATTTAAAATATTGATAAATTATAATTTTAATATTTTAAAATATTAATATTTTATTTATAATTTAAATATTATTATGATTAAAATGTTAATAATTTTAAGTAATTTTAAAATTTAAAATATTAATTTTTTGTAATATATAATTAAAAACTGAAACTTTTTATTTTAAATTCTTTTTTTTCCTTTTTTTCATTTTCTCTTATAAGGGGTATTTTTGTCTAATTAATTTTAAAAGCTATTACCCCACCCATGGAATAGCGAATACCTTGGGCGGGGTGGGTTGGGATTAGCTAATCTTTGATTTTGGTGATTTTAAGGAATAGAAGTTGCTAGGGGAATGACTATTCCTATACATTATTTGGCAACTAAACAAAGGCACAAATATTCTTTAGGAATAGAGGGGGAATGGCCTAACCATCCCTCCAACTAAACACGCGTATGAAATGAAAGAAATCTAACCTAAATTCACTTATTGTGTTATTAATCTCAATTTTGTTCTAAATTTGGGATAAATACAAGAGATTTAGTTTTATAAAGTTAATATAGTTCGAATTGGACAAAATCTAGGATGATTTGAAATAAATTTGTGCCACAATCATCACTACTTATAGAAAATTCAAGCTCAAAGAACTTTCAGTCATTTTGAAGGGCAAAAAAAGGGCTAAAACTATAATTCAGTAAACACAACAATCAATTCCAATTCCAAACCTCAACTATATCTTAAATATTGATAGAATGTGTGGATTCATAAATGTTTATGCACCAAACAATGAACTGTTAAGAAAGAATTTATGGGATGAATTAACAGAGATAATGAATAAAAAAGAAGAAATATGGTGTGGGGTGGAGGGGGAGATTTTAATGTAGTTAGGAATGAGTAGGAAAAATTGGTAGGGGAAACATTAATAGGTTTGCTAGGGAGTTTGGGAATTTATTGATGGCTTATCCCTTGTGGACCTACCACTCACAAGGGATAAATATACTTAATGTGGAAATAGAGATGGATGGGTGTTTAGTTGAATGGACAAATTTTTGCTTGACATGGAGTGGCTGGAGTATGAACAAGGAATTATTCAAGAATACCTATCAAGTTCAATTTCATATCATAATCTAGTTATTGTGAGATCAAATAGAGTTAAGTGGGGCCAAAACCATTTAAGTTATTTAACTATTGGTTAGACGAGAAGAGTTTTCAAGATCTAGTAGTAAGGGGTTAGATAAATTATAGACAGTCAAATAGTGACAACAATAGGATTTGGAGTAAACTTAGGGACCTAAAAGTTGATATTAAGGAGTGGAAAACAAGGATTTTTGGTAACACAACAAAAAATAAAAGAGCAGGAAAAAATAATCAAGGTCTTCAAAGTTCAATACCAAGAAAAAGGGTCTGACTATGGAAAAAAAGAAGAATTGTTGAAAAAGAAAGTTGACTTGTGGGGATTTTACCAAAACAAGAAAGGGAGTGTCTATAAAAATTGAGATTGAAATGGGTGAATGACAACAGTATTATGCCATTGGCATAACATGTGGGTTCGGGAACCCATCCATTCAACATGAAATGGAGTCACCAACAATCTTTTTTATCTAGGTGCGATTGGCCACCTATTTAAATTTATTCCTTTAAAATGTTAATTTAAGTTTAACCTAACTTCATTTTAAGAAGTAGGATTTAGTCTACTAAACAATTTCAGGTTCGAGAGTATGGTTATGCGCGAGGAAAGTATTAGCATCCTGTGGCGCTCGTTCAAGGAACAGTACCAATTAATCATTTGTTATCGTTATGTTAGCCTTAATTCTTGATTCTTAATTTAATTCCCATTTTTCTTAATTATTATTTACTTGTTATATCTTATTTCATATTTTGTTTGGTGTTGGAGATTTTTCTTAGACCCCTCTAACACTCTAGTATGGGTTTTTGAAATCCTCTTCACCTCAAAAGTATTTGAAAAGACACGCTTATCCCCTCAAAGAGGCTTTGTCATCGGGTTATTAAGTATTTTTCTAGTGTTATTCTTGGTCTTGAATTGTGTGCATTTTTTATACTTATTATTATATTTTATTATTATTAGTTTTATTATTTCACTTTTTGTTTGTCGATGCATAAATGAAATCTTTATATCAAAAAAATCTTCCTAGATTATCTCAACATTTTAATAAAGTTTAAGAATTTTTCCTCACCTAAGGAATTTTTCGAGAAAACTTTCCTCTACAAACCTCTTGAAAAAGTTTCATCTTTGGGGATTTTCATATATGAACCGAGTTTATGCTATAGATGCACATGATATAGCATGGAACGGTAATGTGATTTTTAAATTTTAAAATAATGGGAGAAAAACCTTGTATTGGAAAAGTATTCTAAGATTATCCCAACGCTCCGATGAAATCTAAGAGTTTTTCCTCACCTAAGGATTTTGTTGAGGAAACTCCTCTCTGCAAGTCTCTCGAAATGATTCCATCTTCGGGGTTTTTTTACCCATTTGTAAAACAACTAACCCACATGCAATGCGAAATTGTGGATGATGCAAAATGAATACATTTATAAATACAATATTTGATTTATAACTTTGCAATTATATAATTAATATATTTTTACTTCAATTGAATACTTTTTATTCTTGTTGGATTTTAAAATGATTATTTGAATTAATCAAGTTTTGAAATATAAAATTTAAGATTTTTCCAATGCTTTGGTGAAAAGCCTAACTAAATTACCCACTTAAGAAAATTAATTCGAAATTGTGACTCTTCACATCCCAAACAAAAATTTTATCATTGACTTAATTCAAGTAATATATATTTATTCTAATTCCCTAATTATTTTTGTATCATCTTATTTCATTATTTAAATCCTAGTTTATTAATATTTTTTTCTATATTGTACTAAGCATCATTTTCATCACTTTCATGGTTTATATTTTTTAAAAATAATAAGTCTATTAACCATGTTAAAAAATTCCTAAACAAAATACCAAATATAAAACAACTAACAAAAGAGAGAAGCTCAAGGAACATACCTCACTTGGGTCAAATAAAAGCTCAAGCTTTCACTAGGTTCAAACCGTGGGCCTTAACAGGCTTCTTTCTTTTTTTTTTCCCTTTTTTCCTTATTGGGCTTCCCTTCTTTTCTTTTTCTTTCTTTCTTTTTTAGGCCACCTTTTCCTTGGGTTGCCTTTTCTTTCCTTGGGTTTACTTATCTAAGCCATGTGCTCACTTCCTCCATTCTCCTTTTTTCTTTCTTTTCTGAAAATGAACTACATATGCTAAGATTCAAACCCTTCAAGTAGACTATCTAAAACCTCATAGTTCATTTGTAAAACCTCCAAGTACACTTTTTAAAACCTCTTAATACAACTTTTTCAAAACTTTTGGGTACATCCTTATGAAACCTCTAGGTAATCATCTTCAAGATATTTTTTTTTTTTTAAGTTGCATAGCATCATTCAGAAATAAGGAGCATTTTCAATTTAGTGGAAGTAAAGTGTCCACGTGTTTTTATTATCCTTAATTCTCAAGAACACACAAAGAATAATAGTTGTAAACACTATTTTGTGTCTAGACCTTTAATTGCATTTATATTTTATCTTTATTTATTTATTTATTTTCTCTTCATTTGGATGTATTAGGTTCAATTTTCTTTTGGACTTCCTTTCGGATTTTAAAAAAAGTCTGAACTGCTTCTAAATGGGCCTTTTAAATCCTTAAAGCCCAAAAGGTCCCAACTTAATCAAAGTAATAATATTAATAAATATAAGAAAATAACAAAAAAAGAAAGAAAAATAAGAAAATAAGTGAGGAATTCCTGATTTGCTGCCTTGCTTGGCATGGCAATCAAGGTGACTTTTATGGCAACCAACTAAGGCTAGATTGCCATAGCAATCAAGCTTTTCTCTCTTCAAGACAAATCAATGCCTTTTTCTCCTAGGATATGCCAATCTTAGCTAAGGTTTTTTTTTGCCTTTCACAATTTATCACTTTTCCCCCTCGTTTTTATTTGGTGAAAGACTTGAAGTCAATTTTGAAAATCAAGGGTTTGGCAACAGGTCATTAAACCTAAAGACCTTACGGATATGACCACCAGGGTGCTGCAAATGGCAACAGGAAGACGAAAAGGATTTTCAAAATCCTTTCCCACTTATAAAAGCAAAGACTAACAACATGAAAAAAAAAAGAGGCGATTCTAAAATAAAAAAAGCCTATGATCTCTTTTTCACGAATCGTAATATTCAGTATTCATTTGAGTAAATCCTAGCCACTTCTAAAAAAAATTCAAAAAAAAATTAAGTCTTAGATCTACCAGTTGATTCTAACGTGGGAAAATACCAAAAAAAAAAAGAACAAAAGCCCTAGTTTTTCTAGCAGTCAGCATGATACCCAATTCCTCAAGTAAACAAAAAGGGAAAAGAGAATGTTTGTTTGAAAGCCTTGGAAAGCTTGAAGGGTTGTTGTCATGTTGTTTGGATGGTTGTTTTGGGGTTGAAAAGCCTTAAACATCTAACATTTGATGATTAGGAGAGCAGAGCGATTGCAACAAGGAGACCAAATCTAAAAGGTTTTAGTTTTTTTTTCTTATCTGGTTTGAAAGAGAGAAAAAGACATTGTTGAATTAGAGAAAGTGTGTAAGGAAAGAAATGAAGGAAACAGAAAGAAAAGAAAGGTTTTATACCTAGGGTTTGAGATTCAAGGTGCTAAAATAACACCATTTAAGGAAGAAAGAAACGAGAAATAAAAAAAAAAAAGAAAGGGACTTGTGGTGTAATGCTAAACGACATCATTTTGGAATGGGGGAAGATCTGTTACAACATGCCTGGCCATTCCAAACGAGTTAGACCAGGCTCGTATGCTCTTAAACCCATTGGTTTTGGGTCTTTGTCAAGCTGAAAGAAGGTAAGCCCTTTAGCTGTTTTGTTTTATGTATTTGGTTCATTTTCTTTAAGGTATTTGGACCTTTATTATGTAGATGGAAGCATTGATTTAGTATTTAATATAAAAAAATATAAAATACAATAAATAGATTAGTGAATAAGAAAATATGTCAATATAAAAATATGAAATATAAAAATATAGAAAAATAGAACATGTGATTATAAAAAAAAAGATAGGGAAGATAAATGTTTTATATAGAAAAAATTCAAAATATGCAAATAAGAAAAACAAGAAAAATATATACATAATAATGAAAAATATATAATATAAAGATTTTGAAAATACAATCAATTATTTAACTAATTTGGAATAATGAAAAGTAACTAATTCCAAATAAATTGGGACCTCATCCGAATGATGGGAGGCTCTTAATTTTATTGGTCTAATATTATATGAATAGTTATTCTAGATAATAAAATTAATAAAATTTATAAGAAAATGTATAGCAAAATATATAATGAATGTAAGAGCAACAGACAAATAAGAAGAAGAATAACAAAATGAATGGGAATTTATTATTTGAGTTAGATCAAAGATGGAATTTTTATCCAAGACATGTGAAGTCGTAAATCTTGGGTTAACTTTCTTAGGTGAAAGATTTGATTTAAACTCCACCAGTATGATGAAAAGGTTTTAATATTAAGTTTCAATATATTAATTCGAATAAAATATTTTTAAAATATTAATAACAAGATATTAAGGAATATAAAAGATGATAATAATAACAATACTAAACACATGACATAAAAAACGATAAGTATCAAAATTTGTTACACGTAATCATCACATTATTTTCCTATCTTTGTATCCATTTAGATATATTTTGTATGCAAGTTAGGGCCTTGATGATGGGACTTTTCGAGAAAGCTTATAAATGCGAGTTTGCTTCGAAAATTTCCTAGGTGAAAGAATATTTTCGGGTTCCACTAGTAGGATGGGAGGCTTCGAAAAATGTTCTCAATAAAAAGTCTTTACTTGTATTAAGATTTGCATTACATGAAAATGTTTTTATTCACAGATGATTGCTCCAATGATAGGATTGCCTTCATAAGCTTATGAAGAATTCCGAAGAATTCTTCCGAAGAATTCACTTAGTGAGAGAATATTTTCATGTCTCATCAGTATAATGGGCGGATTCAGAAAATATTCTTAAAAAAAAGTTTCATTTGACATTTTATAGAGATTTGTACCATGCATTTTGTAATTGAATTAAGTGCACATTATACAAATAAACCGAATAATGGACTTTAGGTCATGAATAAAACCAAAAATAAAAAAAATCAAACAACAAATTATAATTGTCACGCCCCGGAACTCCCCATCAGGCCCGTGACAACCGCCGTGAAGCCTCGACAGACATTCTTCCCCTGAATGCCCCTCGTGACCTCGCAAGGCTTTTGTACCAGTTTTTCCACTTCTCTTCTCTTTTTTTTTTTTAATAATATAAAATAAAAACATTAATTAACATAATCTACTTTAATGTAAAACAATATATATATTTTGAAACATCAAAAATTAATTTTCCACACGTAAAAACAAAATAAATTTATACATACTGTAATATAGAAAACTAGAGTGCGCAATTTAAATTACAATGAGACGTGGGCCCCCAACTGACAATGAAGGTATAAGTCCTCATACTTTTACTTTCTAAGGATCTAACTCTGAATTTAATTCTTGTTGTGATCGACTATCCACAGTCTATCCTGAGCCTGAAATGTGAATAGGAAGAGGGGTGAGATTATAAAATCCCAGTGAGTAAATAACTACCATCCAAAGTATCTAAAGCCAAGTAGGTGGAGACAATATAAAAACGTTATGTCTCAATAATATTTATAAAGCCAAAATTTATTCCAATCCATACCAAACAATTTCCTTGCATTTAAAACTTCCAGGTTTATGAATTTCTTAAAAACATTTGGCTGATGCCAAAACCTGTACTCGGGGATACCTTGTACCCGGGTATTTGACCGAGACCGCCAAGGCTGTAAAGTGTCCCATACCCATACACATATTTTTCACATCTGACACACACAGCCGTTCCCTGGCGTTGGCTGAGTCTCACTCTCACGTGGTGGCCCAGACGTGAGGTGCACTCAAATCTCACCTCAGGAGACACTTCACCCGCCATCTTCCCCTGGAGGTAAGTATATAAATTTTGGGTTACCATGCCTCTCTCATAGGCGACCCCCAAAAACCCCCATCACTGTAGTGACTATTTAATATACCACCAGACCCATAAAATTTCCAATAGCATAATATGGCAAATAAAATTTAATCTAGTCTACCGAGACCAAATCAAAATTATTCATATATTTCATGCCAAAATCCTAAAAATTTTGCCATCATGCTACCACAATGCCATAAGTCATAATTTCAATTCATGGATATACAACACAAATCACAGTGTACGTCTCCACATACTCAATTTTTCATAAAATCGGTATTAAATTTTAAAGCAGTATTTCATCGAAATACATTTTAAACGAAAATCATAATATTTTGAAAATTCCAATTTCACCATGCTTTAATAAGCATAAACTATAATAAATCCACTCTAGATATTAAAGATGATAATTTATCCACTCACCTCGTCACAGGAGTGCACGATACTCCTGTTTTAATTTCCACTACCCCTTAATCTTTCCCGCGTCCGGGGAATCCATCACCTATGCACGATTCACGACACAAAATCCCATTATTTGTGTCCAACATAATAATTTATTTCAGGCTCTTCATAATGCATGAAATGCCATGCATCCAGTCCGAATTACCGTCTAAACACGGTATTCGACCTAGTTCACCTACACACGTCGAATTGGCTAAAATCCTTATTTTAACTCCGATTTGACCCGTTTCAGTTTCTAATTGTTCGATTATATTCCAATTGCCCAATGGTAGCAACTACGGGTCAATTTACCAGTTTGAGAATGCAAATTATGATTTTACCCTTAGTGGGTAAAAATTTCAATTTTTGCACTAAAATTTCTCAATTAATTCCTACACCCATAATTCATCAAATATTACCAAAATGCCACCAAATCTCAACAATTTGGTCAATTTCCAACAGCTAAATTCACCTTAGAAAATTCAGCATTTAAAATCCTTCAATTTGTTCATGGAAAAATTTGATCAGTACGGTGCACTTATATCGTAATTTTTCCTAGTCAATTTTCTCACTCTAATTCATCATTTTCTAAGCCATTTCTCTTGAAATTCAAACAATCTCTCATTGATACCCAACATACCAGGTTCAGCCAATGAAGAACACTATAGAGAGTCAATTTTTTTCTTATGGTTTTGCTTATAAACATGCTTAACTATCCCTAAACATCAACATAGTCTAAGTTCAATCCAATCCAACATCAAATCCTTATTCATACCCATTTTTCAGAATTCCTTTCATCATGATATCTCAATATTCAAGCATGGAAATCAAGAACAAAAGCATAGGTAAGCTAGGGTTAGAGTAAATCTAAAGAAAAGTTACCTTTATCTTGCTTGAATCTTGGAAAACACTTGAAATCTATGGATTTTTGTCTAGGTTTTTATGGTTTTCCCTTTGTTCTTCTTTTCTTCCCTTCAATCGGTTTTTGTCCAGAATTTAGAGAGAGAAAATGAGGGTTAAGGCTGATTTTTATGGCCTTTATAATAAAATAAACAAGTTGCCACATGGCATTATGCCATTGGCTCATTTTCTTTATTTTTTTTGACTTTTCTTCTCATTCTTTTTCCACCACATGTTTGTCTTACATATCCATAGCTTTCCAGAAATTTCTGGACCATTCCAAAATTTTGGTGGTGTAATTTTACAAAATTATACTTTTGCCCCCGAAAAAGTGCAAAATTACATTTTTACCCCAAAAATTGAAAAATTGCCCATAGACATATTTTTCACCCCTCATACTCATACCATTCTCCAATTTTTCAAATTTAATTAAAATCCTCTCGAAAAATTAAATTTGGTCCCCCGGTGGTAAAATTATGATTTTGCCCCTACACTCCAGAAATCACCGAAATTAAACTTTTTCACTACCAAACCCTCAAATTACACTCCAATAAGTTTAACATGATCAATATCAATCAAATAGGATCAAAAAATCTTTTTTCAAAAATTCCAAATTCGTCCTTTAATGACAAAATTACTATTTTGCCCTTGTGCTCCAAAACTATCGAGAAATTAAATTTATTACTGCCAATTTCATTTTGTACCCCAATAAATCACTTTATACTCCAAATAATTGATCTTAGTCAAATGTGATCAAAATCTTTGCTAGAAATCTCCATTTTATCCTTAAATTGAAAAATGACCGTTTTGTCCCTAATCGGTCAATTTTCTCGATTGACTCCAAACTGGATGTCGAACTCCGAATCATTGTTTTGAGTAATCCCTGGATTGTGAAATTCTCGATTTCACTCTTAAAATCCTTATTTGAACTCATTCGAGGCTTAATCCATTTAATGGTACCATTAGGGACAATATCGTCTTTTAATAATTTATCGAACGTCTCAAATATTCAAACATTCTATTGAGCATGTAAATGACATCATAATTATTTTATAGAGCAGGGTTTGACAAAATTATAATTAAAGGAAATAGGATAAAAATAAAACATAAAGGCTAACTAATAATAACATATGATTAATTGGTACCGTTCTTTGAACGGGTGTCGCAAGGGTACTAATCCTTCCTCGTATATAACCATACTCCCGAACCCAACTTAAAACTCACAAACTAGATTATTGTTCTTTGAACATACCTAAAAT
The DNA here is from genome assembly GCA_036013995.1 of Theobroma grandiflorum. NCBI lineage: Eukaryota > Viridiplantae > Streptophyta > Magnoliopsida > Malvales > Malvaceae > Theobroma > Theobroma grandiflorum. The sequence continues at coordinate 18,761,213 of CP142126.1, forward strand.
CAATTTAGGACCTCGTCGAATAGAATAAATTTATTAGGAGGCCAATCACATCCAAATAAAAAATATTGGTGGCGGCTCTCAAATTTTGAAGTCTAATGGTCAGGTTTTCAAACCCGCACGCTATGACAAAAAGGAAATTTAAGGCCAGTAAGACTTAGCTCATCTCAAAATGAGCTCGATTCTTTGATTTCTCAATTTAAAGATTTTATAAAATATTACCTGAAGGTTTTAGAGAATGTACTTGGAAGTTTTGAAGATTGTACCTGCAAGTTTTCAATATTGTACTAGGAAGTTTTGCGAAAAAAGGTTTTACTTCTCATCTTTAAATAAGGTTATATAACTTAAAAGAAGTCATGAAGGTAATTACTTGGAGATTTTCAAAATAGTTACTCGGAGGATTTAATGATGGTTACTCGAAGGTTTTGATAGTGTACTTAAAGGTTTTCAAGATTTTACCCAATGGTTTTCAATATTATACTTGGAAGTTTTACGAAAAAAGGCTTTTCTCCTCATCATTAAATTAGGATACGTAACTTAAAAAAAGTCATGAAGGTAATTATTTGGAGATTTTCAAAATAATAACCATGAGGATTTGATAGTGGTTACCCAGAGGTTTTAAAAGTGTACTCAGAGGTTTTCAAAATATTTACCCAAAGGATTTCAAGATTATATCGAGAGGATTTGGAACTATTACCTAGAGGTTTTCAAAATTGTACTTAGAGGATTTGAAATAGTGTTCAAAGGTATTGAAGATGTACTTGAAGGTTTTAAAAATTGTATCTAGAGGATTTAAGAATATACTTAGAGGTTTTGAATTTGTTACTCGAAGGTTTTTGAAAATACACCCGGAGGTTTTGAATTTTTTTCTTTTGATGAAAATGTGTTTCAACTTAATCAAAACTAGATATCATTGCAAAATTCTATGATGGATGGCCTTATATTTCCAGAAGATCCTAGGAAGATGTGTTAATGAAAATTTTGAATGTCAATTTTACACGGTCATGTACGTGAACGTTCATATATGCATGATTGCATGGTGGAAATAAGAGATACTCACAAACATCCCTTCATTTTCAATGTATTCCTCTATTGAAAAACCATTTTTCTTGTCCTTAGTCATTTTTTATGACATTCTTGTGAAGTTACCAAATTTCTTGTAATAGAAGAACCTTTTTGCCAATCTTGTTATCTTGATCTAAATTTTTGAAATAATTTTCCAACAATAAATATCAGCAATGAATTATGTATCAATTCAAACTTGATTTCAATGTTTCCATGCCCCTTAATGATGAAAACACTTACTTGCGGCACTTTTTCCTCGCTATTTTCTTGAGAAATGACTTTGTCTTTTTCAAAATGCATGTCTTATCCTCATGAAATGATTATAGATTTACCTCACAATAATCACAAGGACTCTTCCTTCTTCTTTTTCGAACTCTTTTTTTTTAATCAACACTTTCAAAATCATCTTGATTTTTGGCAAAATGATCACAAAATTCCCCACACAATTACTTTCATGATCAAATATAATTGAATCTTGGAACAAAAATGTATCAATTCTGCATATTTTCCTTGTTAAAGTGATAAAATATCTAAATTTGAAAAACATATGATATATGAATCTCTTGAAAATCGATGATTATTATTTGAAATGAACTTTGGTGGGTTAGATCACAATTTGGTCTTTTGGATATATTGAATGATTTAACACATCAAGGTCTTAGGTAACAAAAAAGTTTCACCATTTGATGTGAAAATCAAGAAACGGTGTTTCTTCGTCTAAGCTCACAAATGTAACATTTTCTCAACTCTATATTCTTTGAAAATCAAACATTTTACAAAATGATTCATTTCAAATCACAATCAATTTTTCACACTCTCTTAGTCTCATGATGTATGGTATTTTGATAGATGTCAAGACCAGAAGCTTAAGATTTGGCAAGCTATTTTAGAAAGGAAAGGTTTGAAGTTCAACATTGATTTTTTAACAAAGCTTGAATCTCAAACGATGTTTGACATTCTTAGACATTTTGAGGGTCTCCAATGCACTCTAGTTGGTTCAAAATGACCTCTATCTTGTGCTTTTTGTCAACCTTGATCAAATTCATGAGTGGCTTCACCAATTCTCATTTTTTCGCTTTAAACTACTTTCTTGAGTTTTCACTCTAGAGCTCCATTTTTTTCTTTTTTTTTCTTTCTTTATCTTTTTGATTTCATTGACCGTTCCATCATGCACATTGGAAAAAAATTTGAACTCTTCCAAAGTGGATCGATGGATTCAAACGAGTAATCTTGACAAAGAAAAGAAGCCAAGGCATTGTTTTCAAAATGATGATTTTTTCTAGAAGAAAGCTCTTCCATTTAAGCATCCACACTTGATCGAAATGAACATTTTTAAGCACATAATGCTGGTAATAAAGGAGAGGTTAAACTCTTATTCTCTAAAACAATCGACATAATTGATTCGAATCTAGCACAAATACTAGAAATAAGAGAAGCACTCCTCATTTTTGTAGCATCACAATGGAAAGAGAATCAAAAGTTTCTCATCGAAAGCAACTTAAGCAATGGGGTGAAGTGGATCAAAGATGTAAGCATGGCACCTTGGGGAATGAGAAAATGGCTAATGCAAATTGACAGAATGGAAAAACAATTAACTGGTGGAAGATAAGACACATTCTAAGAGAGACTAATCAGAAAGTGGATAACAATAGAGAATAAAATATAAAATAAAAGCAACAAATAAAATAAAAAATAGTGTCTACAAATGTCCTTCTTCAAAGGGATATTTGTAGACACTATCTTTTATTTTATTTGCTGCTTTTATTTTATATTTTATTCTCTATTGTTATGTTAGTTTATATAATCCAATAGGCAATGGGCTTTAGGAAGTCTAAGCCTGGTATTTGGTCCTCAACAAGAAAACATTGGGCTTGATGAACAAGTCCAATGTCTAGGCTTGTTAATAAACAGACACAAATAGTTAAAATTAAAAGCAAACAAATCAAACTAAGAAAACAAGATTAAAGTCAATAAGCCAAGATTAAAGCCAATTAAAATGAAGAACATTCTGGAAGCATAAAGAACAAAAAACAAATAAAATAAAGCAGACAAAAAAAATAAAAAAAAAGGAAAAGAAATAACTCAGCAAGGTGCATTTGCACCATGCCAATGGCAGCTTTACCATGCTAGATGCGTGAAAAATTTTCATCTGGCAATGGCCTCACAATGCTAAGGATGCCACAGATGGCTACATCCCTAGTATCTCAACGCAGCTTTATAGCTACCTTCTTCCCAAATCAAAAAATCAGAGAGCCAATTTCACAAAAAGGGAGAGTGATTTAAAACACAAAAAAAAAAAAAAACCACGGGCAACTGATAGGAAGAACAAAAAACCTAGCTATCCAAAAGCCCTAAAAACCCTTGCTAAAAAATTCTAAAAAAAATCGATAAAAAAGAAAGAACCTTAAGTTCTACCAGCAATAGAAAACTACAATAAGAAACTTAAAATAGCAAAAACAACAAAAAAAGAAAAAAACGAAACAAGTAGGACAATGGGGAAAAGGCTTTCTTCTTTCGATTCTCATGGGACTTAAGGAGTTTAGGGTTGGTGATCGAAAAGGAGAGAAGAAGTTTTAGGAAGTAAAAATGAGGGTTTTTCTCTTCTAGGCCAATGGTGAATATCCAACGTAGGGGAAAAGTAGAGAAAAGGCTACGGTTGGGGTCTGCTTAGAAAAAATGGAGAGTAAATCGACGGTAGAGAGAGAAAGTAGGAAGGAAAAGTGAAAAGGTAGAAAGAACAAAAAGCTTTTATACCTAGGTTTAGGACCTAAAAACAGTGTCGTTTCTTGCAACAGTTGTAAAGCAAAGGAGGGGTTCTTGAACGGCACCATTTAGAGGGATTTCAATACACCAAACAATGCATTTTGTTGGGCTTGGACGACTAGTGCAGTAGGCTTTTCTTCTCTTTCATGGGTTGGTTAGCTTGGGTTGTTCCTAGCCTAAGTGCAGTAAAGCCTTACTCCATTGTGGAGTTGAATTGGTTTATTGGGGCTTGCCTATTTTATTTAGCTAAAAATTTATTGTTTAAAATATTTAATTAGCTTAAATAGGATAAAAAATATTTTGAAAAGTTTATATGATGTTTTGGAGTAGAAGAATAAAAATAAAAAAGAAAAAACTGTAAATAAAAAAATAGATAAATATTTAGCTATAAAAGATTATAAATTTAGATGAATGTTTAGTTATAAAAAAAAGGTTTAGGTAAGTAGAATACATATATAGGGAGAAAATAAATGTCTAAATAAAGAAATATATTTTTCATGATAGATTTAGTTAAGGTAAAATATAGAAAGTAAATAAATATTTAGTAAAAAAATAGGAAAAATGGAAAATACCTAGTTATAAAGAAATAGATTTATATAGATGAAAGAAAATATAATAAAAATAAAATATATTTAATTATAAATAAAAATAGTTTAGGTAGGTAAAAGAAATGAAATATCTAGCTACACAAATTTATATATAGGCATACATAAAGAATGAAGAAAATATGATAAAATATAGAATTATAAATATGAAATAGACTAGTCATTTTGGATTAACTTCGATAATGGAATTTCATCTAGGAAAGCAAAGAGTTGCTATTTTCAAGATGATTTTTTTAAGTGCGAAATTCAATTAGGATTTTCACCGAAATGTCGGGATAAACTCTAATTTTATATTCTCATGTCCCATTAATTCCAATAGTTATCTTAAGTATTTAAAGGAATAAATTCATATAATATTCTATCTAATATTTAAACTGATATAATTATTAATTAATTCAAGCAATTATTGCAAATAAAAGGTTAATAGAACTTAGTTGGTTATTCAATAAAAGTAACTCAAAAAAATAATAATAGTAATATACCCGTAAAAATTATCGATTTAAATAAAACGTTTTTCTAAAAAATATATAATAAAAATAAATGAGGCATTTAATTATACTAAGATGTTAAATATGTTACTATAGAAATTGTAATCAACGAAATTATATTTGTAAACACGTTCATTTGGCATCATTCACGATTTTATCTTGACATAGCACACGACACATTTATTTTGCTAATGGGATAAGTGTAATGCCTCGTATCCTCACTGGACACAAATAAGATTTTATTGATCAAAGGAATGATCATTTGATGCGAATTGGCGTGCTAAGGAACACTCAAAAGTAAAATGTTTTGCACTTGCAGAGGTAGCAATTAAATAATAATATTTTTGTTCAGAGATGAATTAGTTAGTTAAAGGATGATTCGGAGGTAAACCGATACATAATAATGTGTTTCGGGACCAAAGAAGGCAAGTGAAAATTTTTGAAATAAAATAATATTTTATTTAATAAAATAATATTAAAATATTAATATTTTATATGCAATTGAAATTAATCATGAAAAATGGAATATGACTAATTAAGTGGGGAAGAAGAAGTAAGAATGAATTTTTGGAAGGAAATGCCGTAAGTTAGACCACGTGATTTATATTAAATCGAGTTAACTCGGTAAGTAAATATTTAAATATTATGGCAACATCGCGTTGGAATACGATCTCAATATGTAGATTATATATATGTGTGAAGGAAGAAAAATAGAAAGAAATTAAAATTTAATAAGTGTGGATAGAAATTAAAAATATTGGACTTAATTTTTTGAGAGCAAAGTGTTGAAGAACTCATAAATTTTTTGTATATGCTTGAGTATTTTGGCCATATCACAAGTTACAAAACTCCAATTGTAGAAATTCTTAGACCATTGGAAAGCTAATAGATAGAGCTACAATTTTGATGAAGATCATTTCACCTAGTTCTATGTCTACGATAGAGAAAATTGCATTGGAAAATGGCTAGATGTGATTATATCGAGAATAGAAAATTTTAAGGATTGACAATTAAATTTTTGGGTCTCTTATTATACTTTTAAGCCTAATTAAATCCTAGATTAATTAAAGGCTTAAATGAATATTTAAGAGGGTGAAAAGAGGAAAAAAATGTTGAAAAGTCAAAATAAAATTTTATTTGGTCAATTGCCACATGAGAAAAAGAAGAAATGAAGAAAGAAAAGTCAAAGCAAATTTTGGGTTGTGTAGAAGTGGGGGCCGACCACAAAGCAAACGAAAGGAGAGGAAAAATAAAAAAAATAAAAAGGAAACAAAGGAAAGGAAGACACGGGAAACAAAACAAAGAAGAGTTAAAGAATGATGAAGATGAAAGAAATGAGAGTGGGGCTGAATAATGAAGACAAAAGAGATAAAGAAGAGAAAATTCTAGAGGTTGGCAAAGGGAAGAAATAAAAGACAAAGAGGAAAGGAGAAAGAAATAAAGAGAAGAAGAGAAGGAAAGGCAGTTGAGAAAGATCGAGAAAATAGAGAGAAAAAAGAGAGAAAAAGAATAGAGGATGAGCCAAGTTGAGGGGGGACTGATTTCGGTCAATTTAAAGAGGAAAAAGAGAATGATTTTGCTACGATTTTAAGGAAGGAAGAAAGTTGAAATTCAGCAGTCTTTAAGGAGGTATGAAACTGATTTTTTTTAGCTAATTATTGTCTGAATTTTTGTGAGTTTTATGGCTGGAAATTTATAATTTTTTTGAGCTGAAAATGAGTGAGTTTGCTACTGATTTTTTTTTATTTTTCATAGCTGATTTGTGAGCTGGAAATTGGCAGGATTTTGGGTGGAAAATTAGCAACTTTGTTACTGAAAATCTGGGCAGAAATGAAGCTGTAAATTTATTAAATTTTTGGGTGTTTTGTGGCCATGGAAGGAAGCTTGATGTTGCCGAAAATTGTGGGAGAGAAGAGAGTTGAAGGTGCTGCCATGGAAGAAAGGATGGGCTACCACCACCGGTGGAAGAGGAAGGCCACGGTGGTGATGAGGAAGCCATGGCTAGAGGAAGAGAGAAGGAAGAAAAAGACGTGGAAGAGAGAGAAAGAAAAAGAAAAAGAAAAAAAAGAGAAAAAAAAAGTGTGTGGGCATGGCCCAAATTAAAAATAAAATTGGGCATGGCCCAAGAAAAGAATAAAATGGGCCAAGTGGAAAATAAATTGGGCAAGGCCCAATAAAGAAAAATTAAATGGGCTTGGCCCAATAAAAAAATTGAAGAAGCTCATGGAATGGGGCCCAAAGATCAAGAAGAAATAGACAAGGTCCAATGGTAAGATTAGTACAATATTTCAAAGTTTTATAGTAATTTAATGTTTTGCATATTTTGATAAAAATATATTCAAGTGTTTAAGGAATTTTAATTAAATTATTATTCATACAAATGTATGATTAAGTATGTCGGAATTAAATTATTGCTAGGAAAGTCGTCACGGAGGAGTGTCGGATAAAATAGATAATCAACAACTAGGAATAACTAGATACATGTACGAATCAATAGAGAAGTAAAATCCCACTATTACAAGGTGAGTAGGGGGTGTTAATTTTTAAATATTCCGTATATAGATATGCTTCTACGTGTATTTTACGTGTAATACAATTTTTATGAAAAACATGTGTTGAATAAATTTTAAGGAATTGTGAGTGCAAACTATTTTAGAAATCATTTGAAATATATATATATATATTATACGTAAAGTATTTTAAACCGAGAAACAAGCGTTTTGAAATGATTTGCATCAAAATGAAAAATGTGCCTTAATGTTTGTGTGATGTGCATTTGATGAAATATTTAAATATTCACCATACTAGTTTGATAGAGAATATCATGCAAATGTTTACAACGAACATTTCGTGAAACAAGAATTTCAACGTGATACGGGGATTGATTATTTGAAAAAAAAAGATTTAAAATATCCCCTTAAAAATCATTTTGAAATCGAATGATGATTTTAGAAAATTTGAATAATTTGAGAATACATTTTTGTGTTATATAAGTTATGTTTTGAAATTTATGGCTTATGATGGTGTGATGGCATGATTGGCTGATTGGCATTTGTATTAAAATTTCTTGAACTGGTTGTTTTGCCTGGATTGGCTCGGTAATAATTTGATTGCCATATATGCTATTTAAATTTTATTGATTGGTGGGTTATAGGATAGTCACTGCAGTGGCGGGTGTCGTGGATTGCCTTTAGGAGGGGCACGGTTACCTGGTTATATTCATACATCGGTAGTAGAGGCGCGGAGGGTATCTCATGAGGTATGGTTAGAGTTCCCTTCGGTCGACCCATCACGGGAAGGTGAACTTCGCTAACGCTAAGGAATGGCTGTGTTTTCTAAAAAAAAAAGTATGTTTTACATGTAAATGAGATTTTAACAACCTTGGCGGATTCGGTTGGATACCCCAGCGCAAGGTATCACCGAATATGAGTTTTTATAGCATGAGCCATGTTTTTAAGAATGTCATAAGCCTTACTAATTATTTTTGATAAAATGTAATCATTTTACATAGATTGAAATAAGTTTTAATATTATGAGTTATATTTCCTTGCATGGTGAAATTTGATTTAAACGGAGTTTTGCAGTTCTTTTATTTGTTTTTCTATGAAATGGATTTGAAATTCCTAGCTTAAAGGCGAGCCATGATTAGTGCATGACTTTAAATAATGTTGGTCTCGCGAGAGCTTGCTTGATTTTATCAATTTGGTTCGAAATTTGTTATCAACATATTTTGATGAGAAAATATTATTATTTCAATTGATTATACTTTCAAGAATTCTCGAATTTCGATATAAGGCACAAAACCCCTGTTTGAGACAAATTATTTTTATGATCCTGTATTTTACATTCAACTGATCCGTCGTATGCTTGTTTCCTATCTACTTCCTATTCACTGAGTCGATGATATTCGCTGAATCGGTGATATTCACTAAGTTTATGAGACTCACATCCTATTTTATTTCCTTTTTTTGCAGACAAGGATCGTTTTTGTGTGAAATCATCGACGTGTTCGCCTGTGGTCTACCGTGAATAAGTAAAGGCATCTCCTAGCACACTATTTTGAGTCACTCCGCTATGTCCTGTACATGTTATGTTAGAAGTCAAGTCGTAGTATTCTACTTATTAAGTTGTAAATAAATTTTAAATTTGTATATAAGCATTAGTTTGAAAATTATAGATTTTGGTGTATATATAATTGTGGATAAATAAAAAAAAAGTTATTATTGATTTTTATATTTATGAATTAATTTGATATATGAAATTATAAATATTATATGATTTTTGATTGTGGTGAATCATCGAGCAATTTTGGTCAGGCTTGTTCGGGACTTGGCGGGTCTTTCTCGAAAGTTTCGGACGCCGGTAGTGACTAGAGAGTGGTCGCTACAACAAGAGTCCCAATAATGGAATTTTCTTGAAGAACTTGTAAAGATGAGTTCTTCCAAAGACATCCCTAGGTAAGGAAAACTTCGAGATTTTACTAAAGTGTTGAGAGGGTCTCTGAATGATTTCCAATACAAGATTTTCGCTTCTCTTTATTTAAAATTAGTAAATCATGACATCATTTCATAATTGCATCATGTGCACCCATAAAACTGAATAAAATACTTTAATTTGCTAATAAAATTAAGAATAAAATAATAAACAAAGATTAAGGAAACATAAGAATAAAATCAAAAGCTAAGGTTAATATAGGATAACATCTTCGAGGAATGGCATCACGGGGATGCTAATCTTTTCCCATGTGCAACTGTACTCGCAAACCTAACTCTAAAAAATTTCACAGACCAAACTATGTTCTTTAGACAAACCTAAAATCAATTTAAGACTTCGTCGAGTGGAACAAATTTAATAAGTGGCCAGTTGCACCTAAACTGAAAAAAATTGTTGGCAACTCTCAAATCTCCACGTCTGGCGATCAGGTTCTCAAACTTGCACGTTACAACAATATCCTAAGAGTGTTCTAGTAAGCTTATGAGTCTTTTTTGCTAGTTTCTTGTTTTTGTTGAGCTTTGTAAAAGTGTATAGGTGGAGCTGGAAGAAATTCGAGGAAATCGTGATATTGGTCTTCAGTACGAAGGTGGAGTGTTTATCTGGGAACAGTTGAGTATGACAGGTTTGGAAATTACTTTTTTACTTTTTAGGAAATAGGTAAAGTAAAGCTTGTTGATCACTAGAGGAAATTCTTGCTTATGAATGCTGGGGTTGAGGCTTCAATTCCTTGTATTTTTTTTTTTTTTGTCTTGTACAAGGACTATTTTCATTTTACTTTTCTGTAGTAAGGTGTGAATTTTGTAAATGGTTTCAAATTAGGACTTGCGATTTTGAAGGCCTTATGCTAAGTCTAAGGAAATTGGGGAAATATACTCACAAAGTAAGAGTATATGAACCAATTTCTTTTACCTCCTACATGATGTTTCTTGATGTAAAATTAAAAGGGTAATTCATTCCCTTCTACTAAGAATGAAAGTCTAGAATTGCTTGTTTAAAAAAAAAAAAGACAATTACATAAGTAATTACAATAGGCCAATATCATATACACATCTATAAACAGAGGCAGAGGGGAGGCAAGTTAATTAGTAGGGTCCCTCACCCTTTTTAAAAATTTTAAAATTTTTATAACAACTTTTATATTTTCGAAATTTTATAATTTTGCCTTATAATATTTTTATAACATACCTTTATTTTTTAGCATTTTATAATTTTACCTTTACAATAATTTTATAATTTTTCCCTTTATTTTATAATTTTTATAACATGTCGATATGTCATTTGAATTTGTGTTTATCTTGCATCTTATGAAGGAGTTGTTGGAGATAACAAATGACCTCTCAAAAGCTTTACAACATAAGTCTCAAGACATACTAAATGCAATTTGTTTAGTATCACTTACTAAAAAGTGTCTCCAACAATTAAGAGAAGATGGATGTGAACCTTTACTTGTGTTAGTGAAAAATTTTTGTGAGAAATATGAAATTAAGATTCCTTACATGAGAGTTAGATATAAATTAGGTAAAGATCATCTTCAAAATGATCATGCCACAATTAAGCACCATTGTCGAGTTGACTTGTTTTTTGTTGCTATTTACTCACTCTTGCAAGAATTGAATTCCAGATTTAATGAGAATGTGGTGGAGTTGCTCACTCTTAACACATCTTTGGACTTTTAGAATGATTTCAAATTGTTTGTTATTGAAAGTATTTGCAACATTGCATATAAATATTACATTGATGAATTTACTGAGTATGATGAAATGCATCTCAGCTATTAATTGGATCTATTCAAGTTTGACATTCTTCATAATTAGGCTTTGAAAAATGTATTTACACTTTCTGAGTTATGTCAAGTGTTAAAAAAGACGTATGGGTATATCAAATGTTTACTTCTTTGTTGACAGATTGATCCAACTTGTCTTGACTTTTTCTGTTTCCATTACAACATCAAAGTATGCATTTTTCACTATGAAACTCGTTAAGAACAAGATTCATAATAAAATGTCAGATGATTTTCTTAGAAATTTGTTGATCATTCTTATTGCAAAGAAAATCATTTGAGGCTTTAACGTTGATTAGTTGATAGATGCATTCAACCTATGAAAGACCAATGAGCTCAATTAAAGATATTCAATTTTAGCATGCAATAGTTATAAAAAAAATATTTTTATTTTGTACTTAACACGTAATTGGAGTTATTTGTTTAATTTTTACATGAATTTTTTCTATCTAAGTTACTTTATGTTTTTGTTAAACATTGAACTTTTGTCTTTGTCTCCTTAAATCTGGATTCTGTCATTGTCTATAGAGATAATATACCAAACTTATCAACCTAGATTAATGCAACTTGTTACATTATTATTTTAAAATAAATTTTTTCTGATCACTTAATTTTTAAAAATTTTTTGTTTGGTTGCCCAATATTGAAAAAAAATGTTTTAGGTACAAACATTTATAAGTGTTAATTTTTTAATCAGTCAACTATTAAAAAATAATAAATTTCTAATTTTGTTGTCACGTGAATATAATACTTTTTTATCACAAAAAATCTCAAAAAAATTAAGTGATAAGAAAGTAATTTATTGTTTTCATGTGCCATAAAAGAAAAATTGATGATGCAGAGAGTCTAGAGTAGAGTAGTATAAAACTTAGGCTAGCTTGTTAAGAAAAAAGGGCTAATCTAATCAGTTTGTTTTATTAACGCCAGCCCAAAACTATCTAGTCAGCTAGTTCCTCTGCTAGCCCATAGATAAAGACTTTGTATGATTACCCGAAGTCAACATATTTCATTTTATAATTAACATGAAGTGAAAATTTCAGGACAGGCCAGCCAAGTATGCCCAGCTAGCAACTCTAGCCATAATGTGACTTTAATCTTTAGCCTGAACCTTTCCTGATAGCAACCTTTCTCATACTGTCCTCGTCGAATCCTGTTTCCAGCTTGTGGCCACCAGGGATAGCAGCTTTTATAGAATATAAAATTTACTTGGATTGTCAAACTCATACTGTAGCAAACTGTGACCTTCCGAGATATTATTATTGTAGATAACATACTTGTGGTTATGATGTTTAGAAAAAACAGAGTAAAGAGAATTCATGTGTACGGCTTCAAAGAAATGATTCTATAGAAGGGTATTGCATTCAGCTCAACAATTATTTTGGCCAGAGCTCGAAATAATATGTTAATAGTCTCCTAACATTGCAGGCAATACTTAACAATTTTTGCAAATTTTCTTTCGAGTGCTGACACACGAAGAGCCCCCAAATTATATGTATGCTCACAAACCCCAATAACAAGAGAATAAAGTAAGTTCTTCGCAAGTCACGGCTCAGTAAGACAGCGGTTATAATTTAGTAGATCGGATCGGATTATAACATTAAAATATGTACATTCACTTTCACACACTTCACAGAAATTAAACCCGCTTCTTCTACACCATAGAAACCTTCATTACTCGGATTTTTCTTTTATTTTTTGTTTTCAAAGTACTCAAATCTCATACCTGACTTATAGATTAGATATTGACTGTGGACCCTAAATATAAGGAACAATTTCTAAAGAAAGTTGAACATTCTTAGCGGACACATACCCGACACTCACTTCCTATTGTCATTGGAGCAACATATCTAGGAACTTCATCTTGAGCTAATTCTTCTCTGGCTGCTCGCTTTATAGAATTAAACGTCTTCCAAGAAGAAGAGAAGAGAGACCTTTCACTCACTCGAGATTATATATACAAGGCCACAACTGAGACTGTTATCTAAGCGGTTGAAGAGTTAGAAGACCGGCTTTTATTAAAATCAGCAATGATATTTTTCATCACACTTCCCCTCTTTGGTGGCCTCATTGGTTTTTGCCTGCGGGGGGCCTCTGCTGCCTGCCGAGAGCTGCTGTTGCTTCCAGGAGCTGCAGAACGTCCACCATCTCTGCTGGCGTTTTGCTTGTTGGTTTCACTCATTTCCTCTTTCCAGTTGCTTAACAAAGGCGCAGCTGATCTCTATGGAAAAATTAATCGACTTAAAAAGGGGTAAAGTGGAGAAGGGAAGGCACAGATAATAAAGTCGGACGGTACTGCTTGGACAAGGCCCCACGCAGCTTGGCATGCGCATGGTTATGGGGTGGCCCATCTTGCTTTATTGTGCAAAGCCTTCATGTTTTCCTGTGCAAGTGGCAAACATTGAAAATTTTTTGCATTAAAAACTTTTTCATCCTTTTTCTTTATTTGGTGACTAGAAAATATTTACAGAAAATATACTTTTTTTTGGATCAACCCAAAAAATACAGTTAATATGAGGAAAATAATTTACCCTTTTCCATAACATCAAATATTTTTCATCTATGTTTCTCTTCTTTTGAGATGTATTTCATAAAATTTGAGATTGATCCCACTTGAAAAATATAATCCTCTTCTTTCTGTGAGATCAATCCCTTAAATCTTGGGATCAATCTCAAAAGTAAAAAAACCTTATTATTTTCCATGTTTTATCTTTTTGTTCATTATTCTTTTTCTCAACATAATATTGATCATTGACTATTTTTATTAAACTATTTCACAAGAATCATATCACTATGATTATTTTTACTAAGACATTACAATCATATAGGTATAATACAAAATAAATAATGTCAGACAATCACATAATGGGTCAAGATGCTCAGTATTGGAGGAAGATAAAATTCGTGAGACCATGCAGAGCAAGCTGGCCAAGAGTAATGGAAAGATTGTAATGCTGGGTGAATCCTATCCAAGCTATCCAAGGGAGAAAAGGGCTGCAAGCAAACGCATCATAATGGGTGAGGATAGCCGAGCCAATGAGCCCGTAGATCAGAATGAAGGACACCCACAGACATTAAATGAAGTCTGGCCTACATTGACAGATACTGACCAAGGCAATAATAAAGAAATGGGAGAACCAGAAACCAGTAGTGTTTTGAATACAAGATCAGTGACTATGAATGAGGAAGTGGATGGTGATAACAGGGTGGCTACCTCTTCTAAGGAGACATTGAAGAAGACAAGAAAGACAGACTCATTTTCAAAGCAGGATGGAAAGGTGATTCCACAAGAAATAACCTTGGATCCGGCTAAACATTCAGCAATTAGGAGTTTGGAAACGCCTATCAGTAAAAATAACCCAGATAACTTGATGGTACACCGTAGGTCTTTAACCAGTATCGTTGGGAGAACCAGTGGAGGGTCCTTACAGGGAAAAAGTGAAAAACCACCAGATAAAAGATGAGCCATGAAGGTTCAACAACTTTCTCTTAAAAAAAAAAGGCTAGAATAAAAAATACAGGTCCCAATGATCCTAGAGTGGTTTTATCCCATTTCTTAGGTGAGATGGAATCAAAGACAACAACCATGACGGGAGATATGTTAGTTGAATCGAAAGATACTTCGGCAACTCAGTCTGAAGCAGTCACTTCAATGTGGAATGCAGATAATCAAGACATCTCGTAAGTTCACATCGTGTCTTGTTTATTTGCTTGTTTATTTATTTTCTGATAACATCCTTAATATTATTTAAAATGAGTATGAAAGTTATGGTTTGGAATTGTCAAGGTGCTAATGATCCGAATATTGTGAGAGTTGTGAAGGATTATGTTAGACAATATAGTGTGTCCATATTAATCCTTGTCGAACCAAGAATTAGTGGAAGTTCAGCCGACAAGGTTATTAGGAGTATTGGTTTTGATATATCACACAGAATTGAGGCTACAAGTTATTCTGCTGGTATATGGGCACTTTGGAGTGAGAACATACAAATTTCAGTTGTTAAGAGCCATAGCCAGTGTTTGCACTTAGTTATTGAGAACACTTTAGAATCTACTCGGTATCTGACTGCAGTTTATGGCCATCCTAACTCGACAATTTGAGAGGAGCTTTGGCGGGAACTTTACAAATTTGCAGCATCTATAGACAGGCCGTGGCTACTAGCAGGGGACTTTAACTCTTTCCTTTTCTCACACGAGAAATCTGGGGGTTCATCTAGAGGTAGTCAACCATGCATTCATTTTCAAGAATTTATGAATGAAGCGAGACTATTGGATTTGGGCTTCTAAGGACCAAATTTCACATGAAGAAAGGGTCTTGTACTTGAAAGACTTGACAGAGCAGTGTGCAACATTGAATGGCGTTTAAGATTTCAAAAAGCTTCAGTGCAACATCTTCCCAAAGTTAGTTCCAATCATAGGCCCATCCTAATTAATCTTCAGGGTTTTCTAGTTACAATCATAGGCCCAGCCTAATTAATCTTCAGGGTAAAGAAAACCATAATAGAAAGTTCTGCTTCAAATTCCAAGCGGCATGGCTTGCACATCCTGACTTTGGTAATCTTGTTCAAGGAGGGTGCGATGAATCATTAAATATCCAAGATGCATTAAAGAGTTTTGCTGGCCAAGTAAGTCAGTGGAATAAGGTTGTTTTTAGTAATATATTTTATAGGAAAAAAAGAATATTGGCAAGGTTGGGAGGTATCGAAAAAGCAATCGAAAAACGACCATCTAGAAGACTTAGAGAGATTGAATATAAACTGAGGTTGGAGTATGAGACTGTTCTTCAACAAGAGGAGATTTACTGGAAGCAAAAATCAAAGGCACATTGGTTAAAAGTAGGAGATCGAAATACCAGGTATTTTCATCTTTGAGCAACACATAGAAGGAATAAGCTTATGATCCTCCGACTGAAGTCCAGTGACGGAAGTTGGTGCGATGATCAAGAAATTCTTAAAAGACAAGCAGTTGATTTCTTCCAAAAGTTGTATACTAAAGAAGATAATGGTTTTCCAGCCTACCCGATTAGAGGTAAATTTCCAATTTTGGATCCATTAGTTAATGCGAACTTGATTAAACAGATTGAAGAGGAGGAGGTTCGTACAGCTTTATTTGAGATGAAGCCACTCAAAGCACCAGGAATTGATGGGTTCCCTGCATTATTCTTTCAATCTAATTGGACGGCGGTGGGTAGAAGTGTGGTTGATTATGTTAAAAAGGAATTTGATGGAGAGCCGATGGGAGAAAATTTATGCCATTCAATCATCGCTTTGATTCCTAAAGTAAAAAATCCTGAAGATATCTCCCGATTTAGACCAATCAGCTTGTTGCCTATAGTATTCAAAATTTGCATGAAAGTCATTACTAATAGACTGAAGCCACTCATGAGTTCTTTGATTTCAGAGACACAAGCTAGCTTTATTACTGGAAGGCAGATCACAAACAATATAATTATGACACAAGAGGTAGTACACTCTTTAAAAAAAAAAGCAAGGTAAAATAGGGTGGATGATGATCAAGATTGATCTAGAAAAAGCTTATGATCATTTGAGATGGGAGTTCATATATGATACTTTGATTGATGCTAAAATTCCTACAGCTTTGATTAATATCTTAATCAACTGTTGGAACTGTAGCAACTTACAAATACTCTGGAATGGTACGCTTTCAGATAAATTTATACCCTCTAGAGGTGTAAGACAAGGAGATCCTTTGTCCCTGTATATTTTTGTATTGTGCATGGAACGGTTGGCACATGGGATTAATGCTGCAATAGAACAAGGCATATGGAAACCTATCAAACTAGGTAGGAGAGGCCCTTCTTTATCTCATCTGATCTTTGCGGATGATTTAATATTATTTGTCGAAGCCTCAGAAGCACAGATGAAGGTAGTACAAGGAATCTTTCATGATTTTTGTATTTATTCTGGACAGAAGGTGAATATACAAAAATCATCATTTTTCTATTCTAGAAATGTTTCTAAAGGGACTATTAACAGTCTAAAGCATTACTCAGGCTTCTCACATTCGAAAGATTTTGGGAAATATTTAGGGGTACCACTAATCAATGGTCGGAAGGGGATTCATGATTTTCGCTATTTGGAGGAGAAAGTACGTAATCGCTTGTCTGCTTGGAAAGCTTCCACGTTGTCATTTGCAGGTAGACTCACTTTAATTAAATCTACTTTGTCTACTGTTCCTTATTATGTGATGCAGACGATCTCGATACCTGCTAGTATTTACCCGAAAATTAAGGCACATTGCAGGAGATTTTTATGGGGTGGTGATTTAAACAATCATAAAATTCATCTGCAAAGATGGCAAGAGGTTTGTAAACCAAAGGAAGATGGTGGTTTGGGAATTCGTCATTTGCAAACTATGAATGAGGCTTTTTTAATGAAAATCTATTGGAAGGTTGCAACCAATCCTAGACCACTGTGGGTAAGAGTTCTACGAGCAAAATATAACGTTGGAACCCAGTTAATACCTGATAATGTTAATCGAATTAGCTCCTTTTCTTTTTGGACTTCGATAAGCAAATTGTGGCAAACTTTCAAGAATAACGTCAGATGGGCAATCAGAGACGACCATGATACTTGTTTTTGGAAAAATGTGTGGTTAGGGAAAAGACCTCTAATTGAAGTAGCTTGAGAAAAAGGTTATTTTGTTGATGATAACAGCAAGGTTCAGGATTTTATACTTCCTAGTGGAGACTGGGACTTTGAGCGACTCGGCATTTGGTTATCAGATGAAGAGATAAGGCTTCTATCGAAAGCCATACCACCAGCTTATTTCGACAAACTTAATGAGCCATATTGGGCACATTCTTCATCTGGGACATTTACTGTCTTATCAGCTTACAATTGTTTGCAACCAAGCATGGGATCCCAAGATGGAACACAAGGCATTTGGAATATGGCCTGGCAGTGGCAAGGACCAGAACGAATAAGCACATTTCTATACCAATGTATGCAAAAATGTTTGTTAACCAACAAGGAACGAGTAAAACGCCACCTATCAGTTAACGCTACCTGTGTCCAATGCAAGCAAGAAGATGAATCCATCTTGCATATTTTGCGAGACTGTCTTCTTTCAAGTGCAGTTTGGCTACGATTTGTGCCACAAGGACTCCAAGACCATTTCTTTAGCTCCAACGGAATTGACTGGCTATCATACAACTTATCGTGTTGTAAAGTAACTATAAATTAGTGTTCTTGGGCAATAATATTTGGGGTAAGTTGCTGGTATATTCGGAAATGGCAAAATACTTTCATTTTGAAGGTAAACGGATAACTACAGAGGGGAGAGTTATAGCTATCTTAAGTTTTGCTTCAACTATCACTCAAGAATGTGGTAAGATCGGAAAAGGTCTTAAAGCTCTAGAAAATAAGAAGGAAGAGATCCTGGTTGGTTGGGCAACACCATCAAATGGTTGGTTAACCTTAAATATAGATGGAGCATTTCGAAGATCATTAGGCTAGGCAGCAGCTGGTGGAGTACTTCGGGATGGTAGTGGAGACTGGTTTGGTGGTTTTTCAATCAAGCTAGGTAGATGCACAGCATACCGAGTTGAGTTGTGGGGTGTTTATCAAGGTCTAAGTCTGGCTTGGGAATTGGGTTATCGTAAAATAAAGCTCCAAGTTGATAGTAAACCAGTGGTCCAAGCCATAATTTCCCCCAAAGGTCATCCATGTTCAAATTCAAACTTGATTGAAGCTATACAACATCTACTCCAACGCCAATGGGAAGTCAAAACACGACATATATTTAGAGAAGGAAACTCTCTTGCCGACTTCTTAGCAAACAAAGGCTTTTCCATAGAAGAGGATTATGAATTTTATGATGTGCCTCCCATAGACACTAGATCATTTCTCATGAATGATATGGTAGGGATTCGTTTCCCTCGTTTAATTTGTGTTTAATAAAGATCGCTTTCAAAAAAAAAAAAGAAAACTTTTATGTGAAAAAGGAAATAAATTTTTTACACATGACAATATCTTCTTTAGTTTAATTTTCAATTTATGATTTTTTTTCACTTAAAAAACTACTCAATATAACAATATGATGAAAAATAAATAAATAAAAATATTAAACATTTTTTATATATAATAAATATTGAAAAAGATGTTTTGGATGTCTTGCAATTGTTAGTGCGTGCAATGCATTCTCTTCCTTCTTATTTAATAAAATTTAATCCACAGTAAACTTTTATTTCATGGTTATTAAGCCGACAAAATATATCAAGTTGCAACTTAAATATCAATTCAAAATTCTAATAAGTGAAAAACATCAATGTTACTAACTAAAGATATACACATGAAATTTCCTCTTGGAAAATAAAAGGGAAAGAGAGTCAAGGCTTAGTTTGATATTTTTTTGTTTTTGCTAAACCAATAGAGAGGGAATTTTAGATTTTTGCAACTTTTGTTTTGAAAGTAAGGTTTAATTGTCATAAAAGAAACACACCTTAGACAGTCTAATATAGAACTTAAGTGCTTAGTCGTTTATCTTTAAAAAAAAAAAAAAAAGCATTTACCTTGTATTACTATGGATACAAAAAACAACCAATAGCGGTAGTACATGTCTCTAAGCGTACATGCAGACTTAGTAGACATATTCTAACAGAACATCGTCGTCTCGATTTAAACACCTAACTTAACCTCCACCTTTCCTCGATACCCAAGTTATGCGGAATTGCATGAAAAGTCACCGTCCCAAGGACTACAGCCGTATAATTCTAGTATACCATCAATTCAGCAGTCCATTGCCAGGTGAAACAATAACAACAAATAAAAGATAAACGTATTGCATCTTAGAAGGAGTTAAAGAATATGAACAAAGGTAATATTTAGGTGAAAGAGTTAAAATTTTTTTCAAAAAAATTATTTAATGTGCTAATGCTATTGTCTCAACCTTCACCTCATTTAATTTAATGTTTTTTTTTTTTTTTTACATACTTAGACATCTACTCGATCTTTCATTATATAAAAAGGAAAAGTAACACCCACTCATCTCGCAATATTTAATTTACTCCACGTTGAAAAGCAACAAAAAATCGCATATATCCAAGTGGAGACCTCATTTCCAACATTTAAGGCCGATTTCTTTCTATTAATATATGATGTCATTCTACTTATGTGACGGATCGTCTTGTTGCTTCACGTTCCTATAGGTAGCTGGGTTGTCAAATTTTATCTATTTAAATATTCTGCCACATGTCAGAACTTAAAAGCAAATAACTCAAGATAAACATCACAAGCCAGAATAATACAGCTCACGACGATTGTGACGACTGCCAAAACCTTATATTGTTGCAAGGGTAAAATAATCGTACATCTTTAATTTTTAATTATAATTACATGATATTTTATTAATTTTTAAAATAAATATTTTATTTTAAAATAAATATTTTATTTTAAAAAAATATTTTTTTATTAAATATATAAATTTAATTATTAATTAATCGTCAATATTTTTATTAATTTAATGATGTGATATTGTTAAAAAATAATTTATGTTTTATTAATTTTAAAAATTACTAAATTATTATTTTTTAAAAAAAATTATCTTACCTTTGATTATTGACCACTTCACAGTCGACTATCCCATAATCGGATCTAATCAAAAAATACTTGATCGAGATCCGTATGGGTGCTCCTCAGGAGCATTGATCTAGTACCCCCCAACGTGGGTGTTCCTTGAGAAGTAGTGATCAGGTGCTCCTCAACATGGTGCTCTTTGGGAGCACCAATTTGGTTCTCCTTGGGGAGCACTGTTTGCGTGTTCCCCAGGGAACATAGATGGGTGCTCCTTGGGAGCACAAATCTAGTGCCTTCTTGGAGAGCATCCTCATGGAAGTTTTGAGAACATCAACTCTGGTGGTTTTGAGAAATTCAGTCGGATCTGAGTCAGATTTAGCTACGAGGTCACTTATCAATTAAGAAATATGACCGACCAATATAAAAATAAAAAATAAAAAAGACATTTTAAACATTTTAATTTAAATATTAATGTCATTTAACTGCTTAAGACAGAATATATATTTTATAAATTAGTAAATTCGTGTGTAATTATAATTAAAAATTAAAAATAAGATAACATTTTGTTTTTTTTTGTTTTTAGCACATGCCCCAAGGTAATAATAGGGATTGTTGTTGAAAGCCCTTATTAGAGCATGAATATTCCATATAATATCCAATTTTTTGTTTTGATATATATGGGAAGGTTGGAATTCAAACCTTAGGCCTTAATTCTTTGTCATACCTATTATATTTTTTATTTATATCGATCTTTATATCATAATGTTATATTTACTAATTTATGGTTTTGGGTCTCATACCCAACTCCTTTATGCAGGCTAAACGTGCATTAGTTATCGACCAAACATTCAAGAAAAAAAATTCTTTTGTTTTACTAAAAATAAAAAATTTGGAATTTATTTTACTCCATAATCTCCAAAAGTTTTTGCTTATAAAATTTCAAGTTTATATAATGTGTACGGTAAAGCTTTTAATTAATTTTTTGATGCACTTATGATATTTGGGTTACAAAATCAGGAGCGTTGTCTCTTTCATGTCATTAATTCTTTTCTTTCATTTAAAAATTTGAATTTAAAACTTTCGACTTGAATTATTATTTATTTTGTAAAAGTAAATGAACTCTTTTATGTTGTGATTGAAAGTTAAAACTCATGAGGAATCACTGAATTTAAAGTGAATTTTGAGTTGATCCTTCATTTTATTTTGTTGATAACAAAAATACAACATCAATTAATTGTATTTAAGATTTGTTCAAGTGGGGAATGAAATTGAGTAGGGTACATGGAATGGGCAGGAGACATCATTTTCTTTTTTGAATTAACAAATTTTAACATAGATTTGTAGTGTTAGAAAGAAGGACAAAATACTCTTACCTTATTAAATTTTGATCAAAATTATTTGGAAATCTATTAGTTTTTAAAATGAATACTCTGCTCCAAAAAAATATTTTTCGTTAGATACATAGATTTAATTGGTTAATATTTCTGTTAATTTGATGACGTGATAAGAATAAAATAATTTTACTCTTGATTAATTTTTAAAATTATTATTATATAATTTTATTATTTTTTATTAATTAAAAAAAACTCCCCATCTAGGGAGCACTGATGCTCCCTTTTTTCGAAGAGCATCAATCGGTACTCTTTATTTTTTAAAAATAAATAATAATAATTTTTTAAATTAATAAAGAAAAAAGGTATTTTAGTTTTTTCAAAATTTCTATTAACGATGTTTGCACTCTTAGAACGAAATATCTATTTTGAAATCTAATGAATTAGCTTAAAATTTCAATTAAAACTTAAGAAGAAGTATTTTACCAAAAAAAAAATTAAGAATATTTAAACATAAACATTCAACTAGTTCAATCAAGACTATTTGTTATTATTTAACTTCTTATGATAATTAATTGGATTCGGAGATTATTGGAATTGAAAGGTTATAATCAATTCAAAAGAAGTAACATTACATTCAAGGTCTCAACTTTTACATTCAAAGAAGCAAAGAGAAATGAACCCATTATATATTAAGTAATGATTAAGCAGAGAGAGAGATGAGTGATAGGGCAGAGGATGGAGGTGAATCAGTGGCTTTGAGCCTTCGATGTGCCCTACGGATTCAAGTGAATTGATGGGTTCTTGTTGGCTTCCGGCTGCTGTTGCGGTAGTGGGCTGATGATGGCGGAGGTGGACCGTATATTTTTGGGTTACGAGGCAGAGGAGGCGGGATTTGAGGGGGCTGGAGGGAAATAGAGGATACTGAATGGCAAAACTATAAATTTAACAATACATATTAAATATAAAAGTTTCGGTGGTGCAACCACGCAGAGAAGAGCTATGAATTCGTAGAGGTTGTAACAGAGCAAGGGGAACGATCAACACTACACATTAGGGAAACAATGGACTGGAATATGCAGTCTAACATATTTCTCTTTACCAGCCGCCTAGTTTTCGGAAGCACACTATGAGTACCAGTCTTCCCTTGGAAGCATGGCTCCTGCTCCTGCATCTTGGCTTTGTCAAGTAGCTCTCGAGGATTCTGCTTCTCAGTTCTCACTCACTCTCACTGTTGCTACTCTGGATTTTCTTAATAGAATGAGATGAGAGTTGGCGGTGTCGATTCTTGGTTCATCATCAACTTAGATTAATTTATAGTACAGAAAAGGGGAAGTGAGATGCGAAATCCAAAGCAGTTAAATGGATGATAGTTGGAAAGTACAAGTCAAAGTTGATGAAGCACGTCAGAGAACGTATGAATAGAGCCAAGAAATAAATTGATAACTTGTTGAATTCCCAAAACGATTGGCGAGCCTTTTGTGTGCTTTAGCGTGATATGAAAATGCGGTGATGGAGCTTCAGATTTTCCTCGTAGCTTCAGAATTTGAACTCCATCTACTTCTTGAATACATTTTAAGTGAATTAAATGATGATTTTCCTCGAAATGACCTACTGCTGAAACTAAATTAAATTGCTACCCTTCGTTTCGAGCTTGACAAGCCCAAGGATTTCGTCGGGCAGTAGGCAAAAGAGCCCCAAAGGTTCCTGTCGTTCCCTAAAGGCCCATCAAAGTGCTCAACTTGCTTGTTATAAAAGCATTTTTTTAAATAAGATGCCAATCTTGGCTAAAGCTATGAACTCTTGATAGTAAATTATTCGCTTAGGACCCATAATGATAAAGCACGAGAAGATTTGGATAAAAATTCCAAATTTCGGTCTTAACATGTCCCTTTTTTTTCTTTTTTGGGTGAAAAAACAAATTGACTCATATTTCTTACTTAATTATTTCATTGATTCTCGTCCAGGTTGTCCTGTACAAGCTCGTGAGTCACTTCACTTGCTACAGAATTTATGATGCTCGTATCTTTCTACCTCTCATTTTCCAATAGAAAAAAAAATGCTGTGTCAAAAGTTTTGACCATATCTTCCCCTACTCTCCACGCCCAGTCCAAGATTCTTTTTCATCGAGCTTGTTATACAATACTTACGACTTTTCTTTTTACACATAAAAATTGAGTCAAACAACCAAAAGTACCCTTCTCGACAAAACTTAGCATGCAGCTCAAATTATTTATAATTTTCCACATATATGTGGTGCTCAGATTTTACAGTACATTCCTACAGCCTTACGTGATGTTTCCAGAAGCCAATTACATCACATTTCTATGTGCGTATGAGCCTACGAATATTTCACCTAATAAAGCATTGTCTTACATGACTATGGAGGATTGGAGGTGAATAAAAAATGGAATAAATCAAAAAGCTAAATCAAATTTGAGCATAAAACTGATTCGTTCCTTTAATTTTGTATTGCAGCTATATATGCACTACAATGCGAAAAAAACACTAAGTTGGGTGATTCTGAAAAGGTCACTTAATGAAGATTTGGAAGAACATTTCATTTAAAGCTAGATTTTAATATGGAGTGATATGTTTGGCGTTTTTATTTAAAGATTTCATCAACTGATTCAATAATAGATGCACGTATTTTTTATTAAAAAAATTAGATCTGAATTAAATCTGTTTCTCTAAATAAAAAATAGTAGTAAAGATATCATTAAATTTCAGATAAGGAGAAAGAAATGTGATAGGCTAGCACACAACCAAACTGAAACTCTTACTAATTATTATATTCTAATTTAATATTAACTAATATTTATTGTCACATGCCTTGCATATGAATATTTTATTTTTATTTTAAATAGTAATTATACATAAAATACAAATGTTTCAAAAGTTTAAAATTATAATTGTCTGTAAATAAAAAAAATTATAATTAAAAAGACAATTGATATTTCAACCGCATATGATTGAAATTTTATAATATTAATGTATAAATTATTCAATATTATTAAAATTAAGAAAAACATTTTTATAATCAAACTCATTCAATGCTATTAAAATTTGCATTCACAAATTGGAGAAATTTTATGAATATTTATAATAAAAAATATAATTAATGAAAATCAATCAATATAATTAAAATTTTTATTTGTATACAAATTTAATAAATCTTATTAATATTAATAATAAAAATTAAAATGACAATCTAAATATATAATGAATAAATATGATCATTTTTATCACTCAAAAAGATTTTACCATACATGTTATATAATAGATAACATCTTTGATTACATGATAATCTCAACTTGTTTTAAAGAGGTTAAGTTATATATATGTAGTTACATTGAAACTAAACACTTAACGTTGACATAGATTCTAAGAGATATTACATGATGAAAACAGGTCTAAGAAACATCCAAAAGACACTATTGCTTTGTCACCGGAGTAACTAGAGAGGACGTGGATTGCTATGAGTTACAAAGTTAAGTCTTGTTTCACATTATTTTGCTGCTTTGGATGGTAGAGCCACCTCTGACGCTGCGCAGTTACCAGACTTGCTGGATTGAGACGCTCCAGAGCAGCAGCAGGGACCTTGACGTCCACAGCAAGAAGTGATGCATTGCACCATTTGATCGAACATTTTTTTCTTCACTAGCGTCTTTTTTCCAGAATATACAGTTGCAGGACCTTGCTTTGCTCCTTTGGGTTCCTCTTCAAGATTGTGATCAAGCCCCATCTCAGAGTCACCACTCTCGATTTCTTACAGTGAGCTTATTGTAAGAGTTGAGTACCCTTGAGTGTTTGCTCAACACATTTATATGATCAACAAATTAAAGGCAATAATGCTGTTGGAGCAAAGCATCCTTGAGTGCTGCCACTACTTTGGGTGTCACATTAACTGAAACAAAGAATCGAAATTAGGTACATTAGCACCTTCAAACATGCGGAACCGGATGAGGTCTAAAGGTATGAGATCAGCAGATAACGTCTAGAACTTGATTCTCAAACTAATCACAAATCATCAAGCCACAAGATATGAGTAGATTAAATTTCTTCTGCCCCTGCTTCCCCTCGTTCAAATATAAATGCCTGTATCATTTTTACTTCTGTTTGATAAATGAATGAACAATGGAATTCGCTCTTTCCCAAATCTTATCAATTTTGACTTTAATGGGAAGAATGATAGGGTCCTTCGCATCACTGACCAGACATATGGCAGATACTTCAAAATACGATAAAAACCGGAGAGGCCCTTAACTGTTTCGCCATATATCTGTTGAAATGAAACTTTGAATGACAGCATTGTGCGTCAGAATTATGCTTGACACTTGGCAATTTTATGCTTTAAACGGGCCCAACGATGTGTAGCTGAAATTTTTTGCTGATTGCTTCGTTGGGAGTTGAAGAATGCTGATGGGATTGTACATTCATGTTCAATAGAAAGATCATTTTAAAAGGGTACACCGGGCAGTTGGGCTTGCTAGGCCTGTATCATTCAATGTTAAAGATTGGCTTTTGGGCACTTGGGCTTGGTGAACAAAATTGATCTTGTAATTTTTTTTTTAATTTTTGAAAATTTATATTTACCTTAAATATGAAAAAATACGTTTGATTATCAACCACAAAATGATTTTTTATACCGTAATTGATTTCATTAATTCTGTTTAGAGAGTTTTAGGTTTGATTGTATTCTAAAGATAAATTACCTTTAACGAAGTGACTCACGACTCAAAGTCAATTTTTTTTTGCTTTCTTTATACAATTTTCTAACGTGGTTTACCTTTGTTAAACACATCATATACAGGATGGATTTTTCTCACTGTCAATGCAATTACATATATATGGCTCTTAGACAAGTAGCAGCAAGAAATATATATATATATATATGTATGGATAAATATAGATAAGAAAATGATTGATGTTTACAAATAGGAAGCAGCTAGCTGTACATTGTTAAGTTTGGTTATGGACAAAAAAAATAAAAGAAAAGAAAGAAGAGGGGAACATTCCAAAATTGTCAGTACATGGAGGTAGTGCGGAACAGGCTCATCCAGATATTGAATGTCTTCGGAGCTGTCATTCGTAGCTGTCATTCGTAGGAGTATCTAAACTCAACATATTTGGATTACGTGGTCCTTTTAAGTCTTCACTTCAAACTATTTGGTAGCCAACTAGCCTCCACTTTTTTGGCCCACAAAATTTTGTCATGTTTGTTATTTATTAGCAAAATATAAAAAAAGAACATTTAATAGTTAAAGAAAATTAATCTAAAAATTTTAAAATTGTTTTCCATTTTGCAAAAGTGAAAGACCATTTTGCAAATTAATCAAGACAGAGCAAATCCTCTCTTCAATTATACCTTTATTATTTTTAATTTTAATTTCAAAAAATATATTTAATGTATAAACATATTAATATAAAAATATATTTTTAAAAATGTTTTAATAATAAATATTATTAATAATAATTTTTTTGAAAAAAATTTGAACAATAAATGCTATTATATTACTTTTTCTTTTTGGTGAAACAAACGGAACTTAAATTTTACAACAGTGCTACATTTCATCATGCTAGATCATGTCCCCTCTTCTTGATTTAGTCAAATATTTTTTTACATATAAAATTCGCAGCAAAGAGGTTATTCAGAGATAAGAAGAGGAACAAAAAAAAAAAAACCCATAATGGCAGGGATCTTCCACGCAATGAAGATTCACCTCTTCAATAATGGCAGGGATGTTTTTTTCAAACACATATTACTCCAGTGTCAAGTCTTCAATGATTGTCCTTGTATCTCCACGTAATGAATGAAGATTTACCTCTTTGCCTTTTTCTTTTAATTTTAATTCTAATATATGTTTGAAATGGTCCTCCACCACCTCTACCCACCCCTTCTTCTCTTGCGGGGGCATTCACTGCCATCTAATAACACCATTTATTTTTTGTACTTTTATTACGTGAACTGAATTCAGAATGTTTTGCTTTTCCTTTGTTCCCTCTTATTTACTGCGACGAGAGTGGGGACTTTTAGTCTTAGAAACTAAACCCAAGTCCTGCAAGAGGTCTCATCCAAGTAGGATATATTGCATTTTAGTCCTTTGAATTTTAACTGTCATACAAAATTAACAACATGATAGGAAAAATTATCAGTATCATTAACACATCAATTAACATTAAAGTGACATTTACAGCTTACAACACACTTCATTTCAAAGGCAAATGAGTTCAAAACCAAAAGGAGAAGGGGGAATTCCCAAAAAACTAAAAGCTGACCTGGATGACGTATGGAACTAGTTAGTTGATGATGTATGGTCTAAGTCCAATTGTCAGTCACGCTCTTACAAGATTAGGCAGAACCATCTGATCGAGAAAGACGGCGGTGTGCAAAATATACCAACGGTTCTTTGCTTTCCACCCTACACCAGAAGCGGCTGGTACTTGCTTTTATTTTAATATTACAAAAAACTAAACACTTTAATAATATAATTGTTTATGTTGTTAACATGTTTTTATAATTACGAGAAGAGGAAAAGTAATGCCAGGTTACATTCGTCGAACTCTTTGAATGCACTCACAAGCGATAAAAAGGGTAGCAAAAAATTTTTGGACAATAGAACTTAGAATGTCTATTGCAATAATAAGTGTGTTTACATACACACTCATACACGCAAACACGCAAAAAGTGACAGAGCCAGGATTTTGCGTTTGGGAGGCGAAGACAATGTCTACAAAATAATCATTCTAGAAGTTCAATATTTGATAAAAATATAAATCAACTTAGATAGAAAAAGTTCATGTGAAAATTACACAATAACTCCAACTACATGTTAAGACAAAATAAAGAATATTTTTAACAACTATTGCATGCTAAGATTGAAAATCTTTAATTGAGCTTGACGGTTTTTCATAGAATTGAAAGCATCGATCATTGAATTAATGTTAAAGCCTCGAATGATTTTCTTGAAATGAGAATGATCAATGAATTTTTAAAAAAATCATCTGACATTCTATTACAAGTCTTGTTCTTAACGAGTTTCATAGCAAAAAATACATGTTTTGATGTTGCAGTGGAAGCTGGAAGAGTCAAGACAAGTCGGATCAACCTATCAATAAGGAAGTAAACTTTTGATATTCCTGTCTTCTTCAACACTTGATATAACTTAAAAAGTGTAGATACATTTTTCAAAACCTCATTATGAAAAATATCAAGTTTAAAAAGATCCAATTGATAACTTAGATGCATTTTATCATGCTCAGTAAAGTCATCAGAGTAATATTTATTTGTAAAGTTGCAAATATTTTCAATATCAAACAATTCGAAATTATTTTGAGAGTCCAAAGATGTGCTAAGAGTAGTAACTTCACCACATTCTCATTAAATCTGGAATCCAATTCTTGCAAGAATGAGTCAATAGCAGCTAGAAACAAGTCAACTTAACAATGATGCTTAATTGTGGCATGATTTTTTTGAAGACGAGCTTTACGTAATTTATATTTAGCTCTCACGTTAAGAATTTCAATTTCATATTTCTCACAAAACTTCTTCACTAACACAAGCAAAGGTTCCCATCCGTTTTCTCTCAATTGATGGAGATGTTTTTTAGTAAGCGATACTAAACGAATTACATTTAGTATGTCTTAAGGCTTAAGTTGTAAAGCTTTTGAGAGGTCATTTGTTATCACCAACAACTCCGTCATAAGATCCAAGATAAACACAAATTCAAATGACATAATATGCCCCATCTACATGAGCCTTTTGAGTAGAATTAGAGTTTCCATCATTAATAATTTCAAAAAGAACCTTAAAAGCAACATAGAACATATTTATCATACTTTGAAGAGAAAACAAGTAAGAGCCCCATCTAGTATCTCCAGCTCTTTTTATTTTGCATTTTTTTTATTTTTCCCACTACTTGATTGAAGTTCACTTATAAAAATTATCTCCTCAACATACATTGCCTGATGCTTCAACAATTGATCATGTCATTTGCTGGAAGCACTAATCAAATTGATAATAACATCCAAATAATCAAAAAATTTAGATATAGGAATTATAATCTTGGAAGCCCAAACTAAGGTTAATTGAAGACGATGAGCAAAACAGTGTACATAGTATGCCAAGGGACACTCCTCAAGAAATAAAGCTTGCAACCCATTCCTCTGTCCGCGCATATTGCTAGCACCATCATACCCTTGATCTCAAATATCCAATAGATTCAAATTATGACATGAAAGAACAACACAAATTTCCTTTTTCAAAGTGGATGATGTAGTATCAGACACATGCACGATATCAAAAAACCTTTCATTGAGAAAACCTTCTTTATCAACAAATCTCAAAACTATAGCCATTTGCTCTTATGAAGATGTGTCACAAGCTTTATCTATTATAATACAATATTTTGCATCACCAATCTCTTCTCTGATAAAGTTTTGAACTTTTGTTGCAAAAATGGATAATATCTCTTTTTGAATAGTGAGTGAGGTATAGGTGCGATTTTGTGGAGCATTTTCTAAAACAACTTCTGCAACTTCTTTACTATAGCTAGATATAAGTTTTATGCATTCAATAAAATTTCCTCGATTTAATGAGGCTACAATTTTGTCATGGCTTTGGAAAGTTAATGCTTGGCATGTGAGATATTTAGCAACATCCATAGAGACTAGAAGTCGTAAACGATTCTTCATAATTTCTTTAGATTCTTGTTTCTCAAAAGCTTTGTTAATATGTTGTAATGAATTCATAAGAACTTTACAAGAAGTTATTGCTTGCTATATGAAGAATTAGGACCTTTGCCTTCATGGACTATAAAAGCACATTTCTCTTTACAATTCACTTTCTTCCAATTGCGAAAAGCCTTTTGATATGAATGCACTTTAACCTTTCTGTCCAAGTGGTTTGTGAAAAAGAAAGCATGGAAGTCAATAAGCAGCTTTTGTTGTTGGTGAGAATTCCAACATGTCAGGGATGAATCGCTTACCATTGTCTTTTACATATTCAGAAGTATTTGGAGGCTTGAATCTTTTTGATCCAACATTTATATAAGCTCGACGAACTTCATCTTGTTGATTAACTGGATAGGTTGATATTGATTTACACAATCCAAGATCTTGTTCCAAATGAGATACATTGAATTCTTTAAATTCATTCCTTGGGACTTTTATAGGTTGAGACTTTGGAATAGAAGTCCCAATTTTACAAGATGATGATTTTAGAGGAGGATTAACATTATGAGTAGAAGATTCAAAAGTGTCAACATTTTGTGAAAGACTCTTTTTCTTGAAATAAGAATTAATTCTCTTATTACTCATAATAATCTATTTGCAGAACTCAGAAATCCTAAAAATTATTCAAAAGAACTAATCTTAGTAATTTACTTAAAAAACTTAATTGTTCACAAGACTAAGCAAAATAAAAAACACAAATAATTTGTAAAAAAAACAATCAAGCTATCCCTAAATAAATAAGTAATAATTAACCTTACATGCTTGATTAAATTCTTGTTTTGTTGCTTTCTACAAAAAATGGCTAAGATGATAAATCTTAAATCAAAATCATCAAGTAAAAATTATAAAATAAAGAAAAAAATAAATATTAAAAATATTAAAAATAAAATAACAATAAATAAACCAAACTTACCAATTATCGTAACATGAAAATTGAATTATTGACTAAAGATTTTTTGAGTAGAGAATGCTCGTGGCAAGCAAAAAAGTGTAAGAAAAAAAAGACTTTTTATTTCTCTTTGGTAAAAAGAGACCACGGTTGTGAGGTTTTGAAGAAGTTGGGTTTGGGAATAATTCTAATACAATAAGTTTTATTTTAGTTGTTAACTAATTGTTGTGGGGTATCTCACTAAACAAATAACTATTACAGAGACAAAATTATAAAATTCTCAAAAAAATAAAAGCATATTAAAAAAATTTAAAATTTTTAAAAAGGCCAAATTATAAAATTTTTTAAAAATAAAAGCAAATTATAAACTTTTTAAAATTGTTGGGGTGGTGAGATCCCCCACTAACCCCCTTTCCACCTATATATATAAATATATGTTGCTTACCAATTAAATAATTTAATAATTTTTAATTACATTTCTATTTGTAAGAATCGTACGCTTCGACTATATCACAGGAGTAAGAATAAAAGTAGACGACCCAGCCAGAGTTTGATCTAGTGGTATGGATCGAGGCCATTGGAGGACGCACTAGCACTCGGACCCACGTTTACG
Source organism: Theobroma grandiflorum (assembly GCA_036013995.1). Taxonomy (NCBI): domain Eukaryota; kingdom Viridiplantae; phylum Streptophyta; class Magnoliopsida; order Malvales; family Malvaceae; genus Theobroma; species Theobroma grandiflorum. The sequence continues at coordinate 18,793,504 of CP142126.1, forward strand.
AAGTTAGCACTAAAGTTCTGTAGACACCTATTTCAAAAATAAAATAAATAAATAATAAATAATAACAAAATATAATTAAATAAAAAAAAGAAGAAGATAGGAGATCGGGAGGAATAGGGCTTTGGCTACCAACTCCCTAGTGCCAGAGCTCCATTCTGGATTGTCCAAAATTTTGGACAATCTAGCTTTAAAAAAGAAAAACGTTTCAAGAAAAAGGGAGATTCGAGCAACAAAAACCAGAGCAAAAAAAAAAAGCAACAAAAAATAAAAAATTCCAACATCCAGTAGCCAAAAAACCAAATCTAAAAAATAACAACAGCAACAACAACAACAAAATCTTTCTAGAACTAGCAACACAAAAACCACCAAAAATCCTAAAAGTCTAGTAGCCAATAACCACAATAAATAAAAAAATCAAAATAAAAACACAAAAAAAAGATAAAGAAAGTCACGATTTTTTTTTAGAGATCTAGAGTATTAGGGTCTGATCTATAGTGGGTCGGCAAATGGGAGAAGGAGATTTAAGGGGTTAAGGGTCGGGCTTCAAGTAGCCAGCAAAGGAAAAGACGAAAGAAAGAAGGTTGGTTGGCCGACGATGGAAAGAGAGAGGGAGAGGAAGATTTGAACGACGCGAAAAGAGGGAGAAGAAAGGGATCCGGCGGAAAAAGGGTGAGCTGTGAGGGTTCTCGACTTTGGCTTCCTTATCTATCCAGCAAAGCTGAACGGTGAAAGAGAGGAGAGAAAGATCAGTGAGAAGGTGAGAGAGAAGGAGAAAAAAGCAGCTGAAAAGTTTAAAGGGAAGTGATAGGGTGGCTACGGTAGAGAAAGAAAAAGAGAAGGAGAAATGAAAGGGAGTGAAGAAAATTGGGTTTAAATACTTAGGTTTAGGGTCTTTAAAACGACACCATTTTGGAGGATTACAAGCTGCTAGACAAACACCTAGAGCGGTGCATTTCGAGCTCAGCCTCGTGGGCTTCAAGAGGAAGATTCAGTACAGCAAGCTTGGGCTTTCCGTGGACCTTCTAGTGGGGCCAATAGTGGCCTAGAAAGGTGTAATTCTTACCTTTGTGCTTATGGACCTGTTTAATTTATTTTGGGTCTAGCTCATTTTGCGTAATTAACATGTAATTTTAGTTTAATTTTAGACCGTTCTAGAAAAATAGGTTAGGTAAATTAGTGAAAATAAAAATGTATTTATGATCAATATTTATAATTAAGAAAGTTTAAAGAATTGATCTAAAAGTTAATAAATAAATAAATAAAAATAAAATAAAATAAAATAAAAAATAAGACTTAGCATGAAATTATTAAGTATAAAAAAATATATAATGTTTGATTTGGAATTAATACCGATGATGGAATTCAACCTAAAAAGGGGTAAATAACTACCTCTTTCAAGTAGATTTTCTAAGTGAGGAGTAAGAGACAGATTTTCACCGAAGCGTCGGGATAAATCCAAACTCTATACTCCAATATTCATTACTCAAATAGTCATTATCAAAAATACACATTAAAAGAAAAATAAATTTTCATAATGTTGCATTTAAACTTAAATTAATATAATTAGTTAATTAGTTTAAATAAATATTACCAAATAAAGTTAATTTAACCATAAAAAAATTTAATTGTTTATTTGATTAACTATGTAATTAAGTAAAATATTAATCAATAACGTTAATTAAAGAATATAGATTTAAATAGAAAACAAAAAATAAAACATAGTAAAATAATAAAAAATAAAAAAAATAAATAATTCATGAAAAAAAATAACAAACACATAATTGAATAAATTACGAGGCACTTAAGTCAATTAACGCATGTATATAAATATCATCATTTTATCTTACCATAGCATGCCATATTTATCGTGTAAATGAGGCAGGAATTCCAATCATGGGACTCCTCCGAGGAGCTTGTAGAGACGAGTTCTTTCGGGGATATCTCTAGGTGAGGAAAACGTCCAGACTTCACCAAAGCGTTGGGATGGTCTTCGAATGATTTTTCAATAAAAGATTACCGACCCCATTATTTAAAATAAATAAATCATCACATCATTTTATACTTGCATCATGTGCATACATAAAACCAAATAAAAGAATCAATCAGCCAATTCAATAAAAATTAGCTAATAAGCGAGGATTAAAGAAACATGGGAATAAAATCAAAAGAAGGCTATAATAGGATAACTTAAGATTAAATGGTACCATTCATGGGACGGGCACCACGAAGGTGGTAACCCTTCTCCGTACGTAACCGCACTCCCGAAGCCATCTTTGAAAAATGTAGACCAGTTCTCGTTCTTTCGATGGACCTTAAATTAATTTAAGACTTCATCGATTAAAATTGAGTTAATAAGTGACTAATCGCACTATAAAAGACGATTGGTAGCAACTCCCAGTTTTGTTATTTTCGCCTATGTCTAGCGGTCGGGTTTTCGGACCCCGTATGCTATGACAGCTTGGCAACTCCACTGGGGATGAAAGAAAGTCGAGCCATAATTAATCATAAGTTATCTTAAGCTTTAAATAATTTGGTGTTTCTTTTAAATTTGAAGATTTGTTTTATGCATTATGACTTTGTGCATTAATTGTTTTATGATAATTATTTTATTATTTTTTTAAAATTTTGGGGAATTTAGCATAGAGGGGTGTGAGATTGTTTGTCAAAGGTTGGTGCATTCCTTCACACACACCACACATGTTGCATTTACGCATAAGTCTTCCACCCGAGCTTTGTCTTTTATTAAGAGGGAGTTTAGTAGCTACGCTCTTGTGAGGTGATAACCTCCGCGTGGGCTAGTGAACATTCTCACTCAAATTGAACCTAATTCGTTTGAAGCCTATAATGGGTGAGGACTAGGGGTGAGCAAAATGGAACCGAACCGAACCGAACCGAAATGAGTTCGGTTTTTCTAGTTCGGTTAGTTCGGTTGTTCAATTAGTTTGGTTAGGATAGTTCGGTTACTATAATGACTTCGGTTCGATTTCGGTTACAAAAATATCTAACCGAACTAACCGAACAACCGAAGGACATTTTAGACATTTTACCTAATAAATTCCTTACCCTAACTATGGGAATACCGAATACCATTTTCCCATTCAAGCATTCAGCCATTCTGGCTTTTTGCCGTCCCCCATCCTCCCGTAAGCCGTGACAGATTGGCGATCATGACTCCCATATCCAGTATAGCTTCTACCTTTCTGCTATTCCCCTATTCTCCCGTGAGCCATGACTAATCGTGACTCCCATCGCCAGTATAGCTTCTTCTCGTCACCCGTCGCCTATTGCCCATCGCTTGTCGCTTTCTCTTCTGGTTAATTTCTAGTTGTTGGCTTTCTACCTCCCGTGAGCCGTGACTGCCAGAGTCTCATCTCCACTTCTCTGCTCTCCCACTTCTCCAATTCTCCACTCTCCCACTTCTCCAGCTATTTCAAAGCTCTCTCTCTCTCACACATACAGACCCCACACACCCCAACGACTTTCATCTTTCTTGTAGTTTTTTCCTATCTCAATCGGTAAGCCATAGGCTCGTAGCAACTCTCAATTCTAATTTTTGTATAATATTTAAATGTTTTGAAGTGTATGATCTGTCAAATTAATAACATGTTTAATGGGTTAATGATGAAATGGAGCTACATAAGAAATGGCGAAAAATGATCTGTGATGAAGCTGTGATTGGTGTGCCGTGTGCTAGTTTTATATTTATCATTAATTTTCATTCAAACATTTTGTTAGACTTGCTTGTCGTCCTTTTGCACCATAAACTTTCCTGATGAGTTAGATGGGTTTGGGTTCAACAGCTGGCTAGCCACACTTATAGGTCAAGAAGCAGTTCTAGCCTTGAAACGTTGACACGATTGGGACAAGCCTTATATTCAGAGCCTATGTAATTGTTGTAATGTTTGCAGCGGTCTCACTGAACCTCCCTAGTTGCAATGTCTAAGTGAATTTTCTGGTCTGTAATTGAAAGGGATTCAATATATAAGTACATATTTTCTTTTCAAAACATAATGAAGGGAATGACCAATGTGAAGATTGAGTTTTATCAGCGTACATGGTAAAAGTGGTTCACAACTTCACATGCTTGGTTGTTGGCATATATATTAATTTTTTCCAACAGAAAGTTATCATGACAAATTTGCTAATTAATTAATTTTTTTTGAGTGACAGGTTGAAGATGTTAATGGCAAGTGAAAACGATAATCCAGCTCTAGCTCCTACTCCTAGTGATGTTGCTACGCAGTCTACTCTTATTGGCATGCCGTCATTGTCACCAACACCAACTACACAACAAACTTTTTTTTTCCACTAATGAAAGTGATGCGGTCAATTCTAAGAAACGGAAAGCACTTCCACCGAGGTCAAAAGTTTGGAAACACTTCACCAGATTCGTCACTGATCAAGGTGAACAAAAAGCTAGATGTAATTATTGTGGTAGGATACTTTCTGCTAATACTAAATATAATGGCACAACTTCATTGAAGAATCACATGAATTCTTGTAAAAAGTTTCCTAGTTCTGCTAATGATTTTACTCAAACTGAGTTAGCTTTTCAATTTGGGGATAGGTCAATAGGAACTTGGAAATTTAGTCAAGAAGCCAGTAGAAAGTCTCTAGCTAAGATGTTCATCAGAGATGAGTTACCTTTCAGATTTGTAGAAGGGGAAGGATTTAAGGAATTTGTAGCAACTTCATGTCCTAGATTTATTGTGCCATCACGATGGACTATTGCTAGAGATTGCTTTAACTTTTTTGTTGATGCAAAAAACCATTTCAAGCATATGTTGAGAACATCTTCTTTTAGAGTTTCTCTGACCACAGACACATGGACATCAATTAAAAGAGAGAAGTATTTGTGTTTTACGGCTCACTTTATAGACAATGATTGGAAAATACACAAGAGAATTTTAAACTTTTATCCCATTTATAGTCACAAAGGTGAGGCTATTGGGAAAATGATTGATAAATGTTTGCATGATTGGGGGATTAGCAAGGTTTTCACTATTACTGTTGATAATGCTAGTTCCAATGATGTTGCAATAGCACAATTGAAGAAAAAATTGAACTTATTAGGAAATAGCTTTTTAGAAAGTAAATTTCTACATATGAGATGCATTGCACATATCATTAATCTCATTGTCACTGATGGATTGAAGGAAATGAATGCTTCAATTGCTTGTATTAGAGGGGCAGTTAGATACGTGAGACAGTCACCTGCGAGGTTAACGAAGTTCAAAGAATGTGTTGAGTCTGCAAATATTCAGTCAAAAAATTTGTTGTGCTTGGATGTTAGTACTTGATGGAACTCCACTTACTTAATGTTAGAAACAGCTCAAAAGTTTGAGGAAGCCTTTAATTTATTTGAAGAAGTTGATTCTCAGTATAGAACTGATTTGTTGTTGGGAGATGGGATACTTGAACATGAGGATTGGGAAAATGTTAGGAGGTTGAATCTTTTCTCGAAACATTTTTACACACTCACAATAAAAGTTTCAGCTACTTCTTATGCTACTATTAATACTTTTCTTGATGATATTTGTGGTATTTATTGCATTTTGAGAGATAGACAAAGACATCCTGATGTTGAGTTGCAAGCAATGGTAAAGAAAATGCAAGAGAAATTTGATAAGTATTGGGGAAATATAGAAAAAATGAATAAGCTGCTTTATGTTGCCTCTGTTCTTGATCCAAGGAAGAAACTTGTATTTGTGGAGTTTTGTTTGAGGAAAATGTATTTGAATGAGCAGGTTTCATCGATTTGTGTGAATTTGAAAAAACAATGGAGGAGTTGCTTGTTGAATATAAAAAAAATGTTCAACCTCCTATTGAGAAAGTTGGTGACAGTAGCCAATCCCAAGTGAGCCAAATTTTTGAACTTGATGATGATATTGACTCCAGTGCTAGTGCTGCTCTTCTGAATGAATTTAAGAGATATAAGATTGCAATTGGTAGGGAAGAAGATAAATCGAAATTGGAGAAGTATTTGAGTTTAAATGAGCCTGATGCAATCGATGGTGATGACTTTGATGTTCTCATTTGGTGGAAACTCAATAGTCATAGGTATCCTACTCTTGCCCTACTAGCTCGTGATGTATTAGCGATTCCTCCATCTACAGTTGCTTCAGAATCAGCTTTTAACACTGGTGGTCGTGTGCTTGATGCATATAGGAGTTCTTTAATGCCTAAGATGGTGCAAGCTATTATTTGTGCTCAAGATTGGCTACGTGGCTCTTCTTATTATCTTCATGACATTGAGAATGATTTGGTCGAGCTTGAGAAAGTTAATGAAGGTTAGTATTTTATTTATATCATTATTTCATTTTTGTTGTTTTAATTGTTAATATGTTATTGCTTTATTTCTTACTTTCTTGTTTATATATTGTAGAGTTGTCAAAGATTGCAGTGGACAATGTACTTGATCATCTTTAAGGTAATCAAGTAATGTTTAGTGTTTGATAAATATATTCCTAAATATTTATCAAATTAACAATTTTATATTATCTTATTCTTGAAAAAGTTTAGTCTTTATTGATGATAATTTGTTTAGTTTTCATTTTTCCATTTATGGTAGTAATCTTTAGTCTTTATTCTTGAAAATTTTATATGCATGTTATTGTTCCAGTTTGATGGGGCCATGGAGGTGCTGGTGTGCTGCTACCTGCTAGACTATTGGAGCATATATTGTTTCTTAGTTTCTTATTTCTGAAATTAGTGCTTTTGGTGCTAATGTTAATAATATCTATTTTTGCTAGTATGTATTTTTCAGGCCTTGGTTTAAGGGTACAATCTATTTGTTGAAGGTTATTTGTTGTTGTTTTTTATCTAGTTAAATACTGTTAATGATTTGTTATTATTTCTTCAAGACTATTTATTGTTGTTTTTATCTATGTTTTTAATTATTTAGTATTGTTTAGATCATATAAATTATATGAGTATTTATTTTATTTATTATAATTTCTTATCATATAAAATTATATCATATAATTTTTTTATCATATAAATCATATAAATTATGTCACCATGTCCATTAGGATGGATCTTGTGCAATTGTACATCAAATTATTTATTAAATTCGGTTTTTGCATACAAATAAAAAAAAACTATTTAGTTCGATTTTTAGTAACCAAACCGAACTAACCGAATTAGTTCAGTTTCGGTTAGTTCGGTTATTTAGGATCTTCAGTTCGGTTTCGGTTAGTTGTTAGAAGAGTTCGATTAGTTAAGTTACTGGATATCCAGTAACCGAAAAAACTGATTGCACAGCCTTGGTGAGGACCGGGGTGCCTTACTAGTCCAAGTGGACAACAGTGAGGAATAATTTGGGAACCTTTAGCCTCGTTCAAAATCGAACTCAACATATAGAAAGCCGTGAGGAGCCATCCTATAAGCAGAGTCTTACCGAACCTGTCATGAGGAATACACCTTAATTTAGGACATGTGAAGGAACAAATCTGTCATAATAGCCTTTTTTGATAGATTAACAATAACACGTGTCAAAGTGTTTTTTTAGAAAAAGAAAAAACAAAGAATTTCTTTTGTTCTCCATGTTAAAAAAAAAAAAGAGAGAGGAGCAAGATTTTTTTAACGTTCCTTATTTTTTTGAATACTGTTTTCTTTACTTTGCTTTAAACATCTCAAAAGAATAGCTTTTTTTATTTTTTATTCTCTCCTAAAAATAAAAGATATACATGAAAAAGGGAGATGATTTTTTTTCTTTCTTTTGTGAAAAAAAAAAACAAAAAACAAAAAAATATAAAGAAAAAAAAAGAGTGGTATTTCTTTTAAGTGAGGTCTTCGCAAAAAAAAAAAAAAAGAAAAAAAGAGAAGCAAAAGAGGTCTTCAATTCCATTTGTCCAAGAAAAAAAAAAGAGAGCAAGAAAAAAGAAAAGCCTCTTCTCCTACAAAATTAGATGAGGAAGGTAAAAAGAGAAAATGATGTTTCTTGAAAAAAAAAAAGAGGAAACTAGTTCTCCATTTAAGCAGCAAGAAGAAAGAACATAAAAAAGTTTTTTTCATTTCTTCCATTTTCTTCAAAAACCACAAGAAGAAAGGGATTTTAGTTTTAAATAAAACTTTTTACCTCCTACTATTCATGATTCTCAATAATGTGGTCTTTCATTTCATTTCATACCATCCATGCATCAAGGCATCATAGCATTTCATGCATACATGTAAATATCATATTTTCATGCAATCATTTTATGTTTGTTTTAATATATAAGAACTTTACAATGTTGTTAACTTCGTAGGAAAGAATAAATCCTTTTTTGAGAAATTTTTAGTAAAATTTCTTTTTCTTAATTTATTTTGGTTTGAGTCAAAAGGATTGAACAATATGGAACATCAATTGGAAGAAAGGATAAGTGCATTGGAATGCAATCAAGAAGAATTTGGACATGGCCTTCGAGAGATCAAAAGGACAAATGGCCAAATTGATGGAAATTGTTGAACGTCTCAGTGAAACCAAAGGCAAGCACCCTTAAGAATCCCTATCGCTTCAAATCAAATCACACCAACAGCAATAACTAAATAAAAAACAATTTGTCCTTGATAAACCCAACACATTGCTTAGTGGCTCAAGTAAAGATCAAGGTCTAGAAAAAGTTGTAAAAGGGATGAATGAGTTGAATACGCAAATGATCGAGTTGAAAAGTTTCATGACCACGATGGGGTTTCCAAAGCTACACAACCCTCGAACAATGGGTTGCAACTAAGGGCATATTCTTAACCCACTACTTTTCAGCTCGCAAGAATCAATTTGCAACCAAATTCATACTTTTGTCTAAGCATTTTTCGACCCCCCTTTCAATAGGCCTTTCAAATCCAACGGGCACAATTATCAATCACCCCTACTCCTAGCCTAGGCACCCCTCAAAAACAATCCAGAAAGAAAAAACAATTTGATCCTGCACCCATTACCTACAAAGAACTCTTTTATCAATTAGTTCATGATCACCTTGTTGTCCCATTGCCTTTGGAACCCTTACAACCTCCATACCCAAAGTGGTTCAAGTTGGATGCAATATGTGATTATCATGGTGGAGCTATGGGACATTCCATCGAAGATTGTGACGCCTTCAAGTATCAGGTGCAAAAATTGATAGATGCCAAATGGTTCGATCCAACAAAGATGATGGGGCATGATTGTGGGGAGCACAATTAAGTGTCAAGATGAAAAAAGGATTGATTGTGCTAATCCTTTTTTAGAAAAGTTTTGTTAAGACCTTAGGACATTTTAATCTTTGACTTTTTTGAGTCTTGTAAGAATGGGTTCACGTTTGTGAAGAATTATGTTGACTTTTGAGATCTTGTTTAACCTATTCTTAAATGAAGTTTTGTAAAAAAAACAAAAAACAAAAAAAAATCATAAAAAATGAAAAAGAGTTTGTTTGAAATGCAATCAAGTGTTTTTGTATTCCAAATAAGTTGTCATACATTTAATCATGCATTTGAACATCCTCCGATTCTGACACACATCCAGTCATCATTCATCTTTTTTTGTTGTAAATAGCATCACTGGACCTTACTACATTCTATGAAAGAAGAAACAAGATTGTTGTTGATTTTCATGAATAAAAAGTTCTTTCTAATTATATATTAAACAAAAAAAAAAACCCGAGGGAACCTACTTACAGTTGGCACAATACAGGGGCTCAGGCTAGAATCATGGGTGATGAACAATCAAATTTGATAGACAAGATGGAGAAAACCCAAGAAGAGATGAGAAAACAGTTGGCAAAGTTAATAGAGAGAGTGAATGCTGATGAAATGAGGAGGACTGTTGAAGGATCTTCAAGTTTTCAAGGATTAAGCTAGTCGTCAACACAAAGGCAAACTATGCAAGTTTCAGGGGTAAATCTTTCTAACCAGGTTCCTACACTTGTCTTGAATAACTTTAAGGAACAAGGAAAATTAAAAGTGGACATATCAAAATTGAAAGAGAAATCGAGAATGCAACAAAAGTATGATCTTTTAGAAGAGCACTGTAAAGCTATAAAGAGAACATATCTCTATGATGCCGTTAAGGTAAGGGAATTAAGTTTGGAGCCCAATGTGGTTATTCCACCCAAGTTTAAAGTCCCAGAGTTCGAAAAGTATGATGGAACCAAATGCCCTAAGACACATTTGATCATGTATTGCAACAAGATGACTCCATATGTCCATGATGAGAAATTGCTCATTCATTTTTTTCAAAATAGTTTGGAGGGAGCTGCGATTACATGGTACTTCAGGTTGGAAAAAGATTGTATTCGCACATGGAGAGATTTGTCCAAAGCATTTTTGGGACAATACATGTATAGGCTAGAAGCAATTCCTGATCGAATAACCTTCCAAAACATGAAAAGAAACCCTTCTGAAAGTTTCGAGGAGTATGCTTGTAGGTGGAAGGAAATAGCATCACAAGTCCAACCACCCCTTACTAATAGAGAATTAAATTCTTTATTTGTTGATACTCTTCCTGCTTCATATTATAACAAATTGGTGGGTAATGCTTCTTTAAATTTTACAGATTTGGTGTTCTTCGTGGAAAGAATTGAAAATGGAATAAAAAAGGGAAAGATTGTAGACTCTCGAGCAAATGATATTGTCGAAAAAGAACATGATGCTTTTGATAAAGAAGTTCAAGCAATGACCTTTGAAAGGAAAAACAAAAGGAAATTTTGTGACATACAAGGAGATCCTATGGGCGCTCATTCACACCTATTACCATATGTCCATAATCTACCTCGACCTATTATTTCTTGCACTTAATCATCATTTACACAAGCTCTTTTACCTTACACGTCCATTTCAGGTGACCAAGAAATTAATCCGGATTGCTTTCAAAGCAACAAGAGAAAGAAAGCCAAAGTGTACCATTCATTACCAATGTCCTATGCAAAGCTTTTCCCTTTATTGGTACAAAACCATAAGATCTCCATTATTCTTGCCAAGCCTAGGAAACCTCCTTACCCAAGATGGTATAACCCAAATGTTAAATGTGATTACCATTCTGGGGTTGAAGGTTATTCCACGGAGAATTGCATTGCATTCAAAAACAAAGTTCAACCTTTAATCGATGCGGACCTAACCAGGTTCAAAGAATTTTTTAAGAACTACAGAAATTAAGGGTGATGGATGCAAGGCTTGGGTTTTGGAACGATTAAGGGGTATACCAGTTCGGGGGCAATCTTTGATCACTTTCTAGTCATGTACATGTTTTGAGGGCGAAAACTCTTCGAATTATGATTTCTGTCTGTTATGCATGATCATGTAACTCGAGATGAGTGTATGTTTAGTCTCTATCATCACATGCTGTTGTGGGTTGAATCGAGTTTGTAAATTGCATAAATTTCTTTTGGTTCTCACTTATTTATTTATTTATTTATTTATTTTTTTTTAAAAAAGATGACTTTAGAATTTAAAAATAAAGCCCCATACTGCTTGTTTCCAAATTCATACATGAAAAAAGGATCAAAGGTTCTTATAAAATAAATGGTGAAAAGAATCTCGAAAGAATTAGTGGTTGCTATTTACAAATGAACTCATTTTTAAACATTTTCAATGCCTTAACCAAGCGAATAAAGGCCATTCAAAGACCTGAAAGGAAGCAAAAGTTCTGAAACTTCGTCAATCTTATCCTTTCACACCCAAGGATAATGGTTTTTGTCTCAGTGATGATCGATGTTGTGTCAAGGTAAAATTCAGCTTTTTCATAAAAATCAAGAAAATCTCACACTCTTGGAAAGAATCTGAATTTGGCAATTTGATGAGTGTCAAGACTAGCTAAAGCTTCAAATGCATCAAAACCACTCAGCCTCTTTCGATTGGATCCAAAATGTGAGCTTCGTCACCCATTGCTTAAAGTTGTCTTCCATCCATACTCCGAAAGCAAGATGGTCAGAAGAGGAAAAACTTCTCAATACTTTCAAGACAATCGACTTGTAAAATAACCTTTATTTCTCCCTTATTTAGAAATGCTAACAAGAGCAATTCGGGAAATTGAGGATTGAAATGAGACCTTTGAAGGTCTTGAAAGGGTCATAATTGCACAAAGTTTGCTTAAGCCTTCGTTTGAGTGGTTGATTGAGGAAAGACATCCTCAGTGAATCTTTCATTTTGGAAAATGAGAATCAAGTTTTGAATTGTAAAGGTATCAAAAAAAAAAAGAGGAAAAAAAGGAAAAATAAGAGAATGGTGAGAAAAGTTCATAGTAACATCATGTACTTGAGACATTCAAACAATGCCAAAGAAAGAAAAGAAAAAAAAAACAAAGAAAAATCAATTTTTACTTCAAAATTCATCCATTCTAGGGATTGCTTTTCAAGGTAAGTAACCACATTTGAGATGAGAAATGGCCATGTTTCATTCTCCCATTCACAAATAAGAAATTATCGGCTTGCTACCCCTTTGAGCCTATTAAATATTTTTGAAATGCACCTTAACCAAGGATTACCTTTCATATTAAAGGAGTAAATGTGTATGAAAATCTTGTCTAAGAACATAGAGAACAAGTTTTCATTTGGAGAAAGAAAACACCTTGTATGAAGAGGCGAATGCAAAAAAAAAATTCGAGTTTACCTCATCAAAAAAAAATGAAAAAAGATGATCAAAAAGTGATGAAAAAAGAAGAAAAGTTGATGGAAAGAGTTGCTTTGAAAAATCGAAAATACAAATGTCTTGGAAGATTTTCACATGAATGATCCTTGGTTGATCACCCTTAAACTTATGTTTTAGGTCTCTTTATCCATTCTACCAAAGCCCTAACCTTAACCTACATTATATGCTTTAAAAGTCCATTTTGATCAAGTGTGGACGCTTAATTAAAGAGCTTTCTTCTAGAAAAAGACATCATAAAATCAAAGAGGCTTTAGCTTCTTTTTCTTTGCCAAGATTGTCCATGTGAATCCGTCAATCCATTCTAGATAGAGTTTGAATTTTCTCAAGTGCATGGTGGAACAATCAATAAAAAAAGAGATAAAAACAAAAAAAAAAAAGAGGAAAAGGGAGAAAAATGAGCTTTAGGGTGAAAACCTGAAAAGGCAGCCTAAAGCAATAATGGGAATTCACAAAACCACTCATGATTTTGACTGACAAGAAGCATGATAGAGAGATCATTTCAAAGCAATCAGAGTGCATTGGAGACCCTCAAAAAATGTTCAAGAATGTAAAATTCAAAATTTGTCATAAAACGAATGTTGAACTTTGAACCTTTCCTTTCCAAAACAACCTTGCAAATCTTAAGTCTCTAAAGCTGGTCTTGACATCTATCAAAATGCCATACATCATGAGACTAGGTGAATGTGAAAATTGATTGGAATTTAAAATGAGTGTTTTGGTGAAGAATTTGATTTTCAAAAAGCATGCAACATTTGTGAGCTTAGACGAATAAACATCGATCCTTCTTTTTCCCACAAAATGGCAGGACCTTTTTGTTACATAAGACTTGAATTTGTTGAACCTTTCAATCCATTGCGATTTGACCCACCAGAGTCATTTAAAATAGTAATAATTGATTCTTAAGTGATTCAAATATCACATTTTTTTTCCAAACTTGGACATTTTATCACCTCAACAAGAAATGTGTGGAATTGATACATTTTTGCTCGAAGATCCAACTATCTTTGACCATGAAAATAATTGTGTGGGGCAATTTTGTTGTGATTTTGTCAAAATCAAGATGTTTTTGACAACAAAAGAAAAAGGAAAAATTAGAGTCTTTACGATCTTTGTGAGCAAAATCCTTCAATCATTATGAGATAAGACAAGCACTTTTAAAAAAGACAATTTCATTTCTTCAAAAAAAATAATGAGTGAAAAAAAACAAAGCATGGAAGAGCTTTCATGATCAACAGGTGCGGAAACATTGAAATCCAATTTGAATTGGTGATCTTTTGTTAACATCCATTGTGGAAAAATGATTTCAAGAATCCTAATCAATATGACGAGATTAGCAAAGAGGTTCTTTAGAGGTGAAAAATTAGCAATTGCACAAGGACATTGTCAAAAGATGTGAAGCCAAGAAAAATGATCTTTCAAGTGATGAGCATATGGTGCAAAACAAAAAGAACCAATGCACCATTTGTCCATCATTCAATCATGCATACATGTCCAATCATACACATGATCATGCATCATCAAAATTGAAAATTTTCAAACAAATGTCAAGACTAATGTAGTTTTCGAGCAATTAAGTGAAGAAAGATTTGAGTCTTAAGCCCAATTTGGCTAGCATCTAAGATGTATAAGTCCAGTTGCGTTGGCACAAAGAGAGTCTTAAGCCCAATTTAGTTGGCATCCAAGATGTTTAAGCCTAGTTATGTTGGCACAAGAAGGTTTAAGCCTAATTTAGCTGGCGTCCAAGATGTATAAGTCCAGTTATGTTGGTACAAAGAGAGTCTTAAGCCCAATTTAGCTAGCATCCAAGATGTTTAAGCCCAGTTACGTTGGTACAAGAAGAGTTAAGCCCAATTTAGCTGGCATCCAAGATATTTAAGCCCAGTTATATTGGCACAAGAAGAGTTAAGCCCAATTTAGTTGGCATCCAAGATGTATAAGTCCAGTTACGTTGGCACAAAGAGAGTCTTAAGCTTAATTTAGCTAGCATCCAAGATGTTTAAGCCTAGTTACATTGGCACAAGAAGAGTTAAGTCCAATTTAGCTGGCATCCAAGATGTACAAGTCTAGTTACGTTGGCATAAGAAGAGTTAAGCTTAATTTAGCTAGCATCCAAGATATATAAGTCCAGTTACGTTGGCACAAGAAGAGTTAAGCCCAATTTAGCTGGTATCCAAGATGTATAAGTCCAGTTACATTGGTAAAAAGAGAGTTAAGCCTAATTTAGCTGGCATCCAAGATGTATAAGTCTAGTTACATTGGCAAAAAGAGAGTTAAGCCTAATTTAGTTAGCATCCAAGATGTTTAAGTCCATTTATGTTGGCACAAAAAGAGTTAAGCCCAATTTAGCTGGCATCCAAGATGTTTAAGTCCAGTTACGTTGGCACAAAGAGAGTTAAGCCCAATTTAGCTAGCATTCAAGATGTATAAGTCTAGTCACGTTGGCACAAAGAGAGTTAAGCCCAATTTAGCTGGTATCTAAGATGTTTAAGTCTAGTTATGTTGGCACAAGAAGAGTTAAGCCAAATTTAGTTGGCATCCAAGATGTTTAAGCCCAGTTATGTTGGCACAAAAAGAGTTAAGCCCTATTTAGCTGGCATTTAAAATGTATAAGTCCAGTTACGTAGGCACAAGAATAGTTAAGCTCGATTTAGCTGACATCTAAGATGTACAAGCCCAGTTACATTGGCATAAAGAGATGTTTAAGCCCAATTTAGCTGGCATCTCATATGTATAAGTCCAATTACGTTGGCACAAAAAGAGTTAAGTCCAATTTAGCTGGCATCTAAGATGTTTAAGCTCAGTTATCTTGGCACAAGAAAATTTAAGCTACATAGTCTCGTTTTGAGAAGAGGAGTCTTTACATCTTCAAAACCTCCAAGTATATTCCTAAAACCTTCGGGTAATGTAGTCTCATTTTGAGATGAGGAATAATCTGTTTCTTTTAAAACCTTCAGGTATGTTCTTCAAAACCTTCGGGTAATTAGCTTCAAGATTTCTTTAAAGTTACATAGCCTCGTTTTGAGATGAGGAGCTTCTCTGATTACAAAAAAAAAAAAAAGAGAAGAGGACTAAAGAAGAGATTCAATCTAGTATGAGTAAGGTGTCTACATCTTTGCACTATTTTTGATTCTCAAGAATGTGCAAAGAGGGACAACTATAGACACCTATTTCAAAAATAAAATAAATAAATAATAAATAATAACAAAATATAATTAAATAAATAAAAAAGGCAAGAGACAAGGAGGAATGGGGTTCTGGCTACCAACTCCCTAATGCTAGAGCTCCATTCCAGATTGTCCAAAATTTTGGACAATCTAGCTTTAAAAGAGAAAAACGTTTCAAGAAAAAGAGGGATTCGGGCAACAAAAATCAGAACAGAAAAAAAGCAACAAAAAATAAAAAAATCCAGCATCTAGTAACCAAAAAACCATATCCAAAAAACAATGACAATAACAAAATCTTTCCAGAACCAGCAACACAAAAGCCACCAAAAATCTTAAAAGTCTAGCAGCCAATAACCACAATAAATCAAAAAAATAAAAATAAAAAACACAAAAAAAAAGAGATAGTCACCATTTTTTTTTTTAGAGATCTAGAGTATTTGGGTATGATCTATAGTTGGTCGGCAAAGGGGAGAAAGAGATCTAAAGGGTTAAGGGTCGGGCTTCAAGTAGCTAGTAAAGGAAAGGGCGAAAGAAAGGGGGTTGGTTGGCTAGCGATGGAAATAGAGAGAGAGAGGAAAATTTGAACGATGCGAAAGGAGGGAGAAAAAAGGGATCTGGCGAAGAGAAGGTGAGTTGTGAGGGGTCTCAGGTTTGGCTTCCTTATCTAGTCGGCAAAAATGAACGGTGGGAGAGAGGAAAGAAAGACCGGTGAAAAGGTGAGAGAGAATGAGAAAAAGGCAGTTGAAAAGTTTAGAGGGAAGTGAGAGGATGGCTATGGTAGAGAGAGAAAAGGAGAAGGAGAAATGAAAGGCAGTGAAGAAAATTGGGTTTAAATACTTAGGTTTAGGGTCTTCAAAACGACGTCGTTTTGGAGGATTACAAGCTGCCAGAGAAACATCCAAAGCGGTGCATTTCAGGCTCAACCTTGTGGGCTTCAAGAGGCAGATTCAGTACAACAGGCTTAGGCTTTCCGTGGGCCTTTTAATGGGGCCAATAGTGGCCTAGAAAGGTATAATTCTTACTTTTGTGCTTATGGGCCTGTTTTAATTTATTTTGGGTTTAGCTCATTTTGCTTAATTAACATGTAATTTTAGTTTAATTTTAAACCGTTCTAGAAAAATAGGTTAGGTAAATTAGTGAAAATAAAAATGTATTTATGATCAATATTTATAATTAGGAAAGTTTAAAGATTTGATCTAAAAGTTAATAAATAAATAAATAAAAATAAAATAAAATAAAATAAAATAAAAAATAAGACTTAGCATGAAATTATTAAGTATAAAAAAATATATAATGTTTGATTTGGAATCAATACCAATGATGGAATTCGACCTAAAATGGAGTAAAGAGCTACCTCTTTTAAGTAGATTTTCTAAGTGAGGAGTAAGAGACAGATTTTTACCGAAGCGTCGGGATAAATCCGAACTCTATATTCCAATATTCATTACTCAAATAGTCATTATCGAAAATATACATTAAAAGAAAAATAAATTTTCACAATGTTGCATTTAAACTTAAATTAATATAATTAGTTAATTAGTTTAAATAAATATTACCAAATAAAGTTAATTTATTTGATTAACTATGTAATTAAGTAAAATATTAATCAATAACGTTAATTAAAGAATATAGATTTAAATAGAAAATAAAAAATAAAATATAGTAAAATAATAAAAAATAAAAATAATAATAATAAATAAATAAATAATTCATGAAAAAAAAATAACAAACACATAATTGAATAAATTACGAGGCACTTAAATCAATAAACGCGTGCATGTAAATATCATCATTTTATCCTGCCATAGCATGCCACATTTATCGTGTAAATGAGGCGAGAATTCCGATGATGGGACTCCTCCAAGGAGTTTGTAGAGACAAGTTCTTTTGGGGATATCTCTACGTGAGGAAAACGTTGAAACTTCACCAAAGCGTTGGGATGGTCTTGGAATGATTTTTCAATAAAAGATTATCGATCTCATTATTTAAAATAAATAAATCATGACATCATTTTATGCTTATATCATGTGCATACGTAAAACCAAATAAAAGACTCAATCAGCCAATTCAATAAAAATTAGCTAATAAGCGAGGATTAAGGAAACATGTGAATAAAATCAAAAGAAGGCTATAATAGGATAACTTAAAATTAAATGATACCGTTCGTGGGACAAACGCCATGGAGGTGCTAACCCTTCTCCGTGTGTAACCGCACTCCCCAACCCATCTTTGAAAAATGTAAATTAGTTCTTGTTCTTTCGATAGACTTAAAATTAATTTAGAACTTCATTGATTAGAATTGAGTTAATAGGTGACCAATTGCACCTATAAAAGACGATTAGTGGCAACTCCTAGTTTTGTTATTTTTGCCCACGTCTAGTGGTCAGGTTTTCGGATCCTATACGTTACGACAAGTTCCTGCTTGAAGACTTCTAGCTACATCCGCGACATTTGAGTCTACTGGTGCCCTTATTGCTACACCACTTTCTCCGACTCCTGCGATTGAACCCAAGAGTTTTAGGGAATTGGTTACTATAGTCAAAGACTTCAAAACATCTTTTAACAGGCTTAGTGACTTGTTGATTGAGGTGATTGGATTGAAAAGATCGTTAGACACCTCCAGGCCTTCTTCATCACAACAGTCAAATCTATAGCTTTCACCATAGCAACAGCAATAGCCACCCCTACCCCCTTAGTGAGATTTGTATTTATTTTAGATGCTTACATTTGGATTATTATCAAATGTTTTCATTTGTATTACATTTTCATTTTTTTTCTATATATATATATATATGAATTTTTGTGTTTGTTATATGTAAACTTTATCAATAACAACATCATGTGATGATTTTATTATGAACATGACAAAATTTGATCCAAAAGATTTTTCCTGTAAGTATTATCTACAAATTTCATCATTTAGTGACAAATCTCATCTTTTATCGATGGAATCGTCAACGAAATTCATATTTTACAATTGGAATTCATATCAAATATCGACGAAATACCAACAATTATTGCTATTTGCCGACAGATAATGCTTGTAAGATTCCAAGCAGGATCCATTGGCTATTCATCGATATTTTCCAACAAAATTGCTAACAAAACATTTTTGTCGATAACTATTGATGGAATTTTCGACACATTTAAATTCGTCGGTATTGTTACTGACGGATTTTTCTCTTTATTGACTACATTCTGATCGACGGACCTGAGCCTTTGCCAATGGGCTTCTTGACAGAATTTGCAAGCGATAAGTTACTAACGAAATATTCCGTTGCCGACAGATTTGCCTTTATCAACGACAACATTCTCGATTGACAACTGATAGAAAGTGGTAATTCCTCTTATCAACGAAATCATAAGGTATTAGTGTTGAAAATTTCTGTTGATAATACCTTGTTTTTTTGTAATGTTTCCTTTCATTTCGTTTTCACATTTTATCTTCAATTTCACCTTAAAAATTAAAAAAAAAAATTGCATATCTCACAAGCAAATAGGTAATTAGGAGTAATGCTTTATGTGATTGAAAATAAGAAAATAAGGAATGACAATAGATAGCGTAAAAGTAGTTTTTGAAAGGGAAACCATAAATGTAAATTTAGAAATCAATGCGACATTAACCTTTCCTTTATTTTTCTTTGCTTTAATTACAATCCTCTAATAAGATTCCAGAATGATACAATGACATTCAATTAATGATAGCATGTTAAAAGAGATCTCCTTTTAACAAACAATTTAATATATAGTAAAATGGACTTGGATAATGCGTGACTATAAACATTAGTTGAAGATAATTAAAATGTTATAGGTGTAATATTTAAAAAAGTTCTTAAATTATTTAAGAAAATTTAAATAAAATTGTAGATTTTTATTATGTTTAATCAAATTCTTATACGTTTATTTTGAGTCAAATAAACCATTATATATTTATTGAGTAAAATAAACATTTATAACTAATGATTGATTTAGTTAAAATGTTATTTGTCTTTTTATATCATGTGACATTGACATGGCATATTAACATATCATAATTGATGATGATATAGTATATTAACATATCATAATTGATATAGCATAATTGATAATATTGTGATATGATAACATAATCATGTAATATTTTTCACTTTGCACATCAATATCATATTAGTATTATGTGAATATAAAATGATAAATGACATTTTGAGTAATGATATTTAATTAATTATTAATCATAACTTATAAGAACTTATTTAATCAAAAAATAAAAATATAAAGATTTGACTGAACGCATAGAAGAATAAGTATTTATTTAAACTTTCTTTAATAGTTTATGATCTTTTATAAGCATTATGCTAATATTATATTTATCAAATTCAAGAAAAAAATACATTAAATACATAATGTTAATTTATAATATTAAATATCACTTTAATTAATGCTAATAGACATAGGTAACTAGGAGATTAAGCCATCTCAAGGGTAAAGCACTAAATTCAATTGCAACGCCGTAGAACATTTTCGAAGCCTCCCCGATAGTTACGTATGCAACTTACCGTCTGAAAACCTACAGATATTTATCCTATAGATTCTTAATTGACTCCCAACTATACCTTGGGGACTTGGATAATTCCATACAAGTTTCAAATTTTCATTACCAGCTGCTCTCTAACATGTTAAGATAAGACTACTTTGCTCTCTTCTAATTGGCGGATCCAATCTCACTGCTTTTCAGCACTTGCCATGATGGGAAAGGATTCTTGCATTGTAAAAAGGGTTCACAATGGTTTCTACAATACACACAGATTTTACTTTTGTTCGTTGTTCAAACACCATACGTAACCCCATTGGTAAAGTGGTTCACAGTTATGGGATTTGGTCCTCAAATGGACTTAAGGATCAATGATTCGTCTTCAAGTGAATTCACTCGATCACCAAATCAAATCAAGAGGGCCCCCATAGGCAAATTATTTACATGTCGTT
Organism: Theobroma grandiflorum; assembly: GCA_036013995.1. Lineage (NCBI taxonomy): Eukaryota > Viridiplantae > Streptophyta > Magnoliopsida > Malvales > Malvaceae > Theobroma > Theobroma grandiflorum. Next base: position 18,814,230 of record CP142126.1, read on the forward strand.
CATGTTTAAATAAATAGGGACGATCATTCATCCCTTATCTTTCTCGAATCTTTCTTTATATGAAATTCAGATGGGGCTGTGTCCCACAATAGTTGGTATCACGTTGTCCACTTTGTTGTATCTGTATGAAAGAAAAACCCCTGTTTTCACAAAAAGTTCAGTGGCCGTATTTAGCTAATTTAGGTCTAGGGTACATTACTACCAAAAGAAGAAAGTGAGACTCTAATAAATCCAGTAAAATTTTTTTTCAATTGAAATATAAAGATAGAGTTAAATGCTACACTTAAACATAGAATGTTTGAATAGAAATAAACTTTTGGAATGAGCTTATACAGAAGGCATAGTTTTCTATCATAGGTAAGCCCCTCCTAAAGGCCTTGTTTGGACCGAGGGAAACGGAGAGAAAAGGAGGGAGTGTGGAATTATTTCTTATATTTGAGTAACTTTTTAGTGGTGGGGGGAAATTAAGGGGGGGTCTACATACATTGACCCTTCAAAACATAGTTTAACATTTCTTTTCAAGGAATAAAAGAGCATATTCTTGTCAAAGTATATGGAAAGCTATCTTTTTTCCCCCAGTACGTCTTAACCAAACAAAATGAATAAGATATTAATTTCTTTCGTTACCTCTTCCACACTTTCTTCAACGGTTTCACAAATATAAACTAAGTGGATGAAAGTTTGATATAAACTTTTACAAATATACCATAGATATACACGTGTATACATGAAATATATTCAATTTAATTAAATAATTTTATATATTATGTACACGGCTTTTGTCTGCCTGTTGGCATCAATGAAGCAGATATGGGCCCGGCTGCCGACCTGGTTGACTTGTGGTTCGTTGATTCACGAGGCCAATTCATTTGTGTTGCTTTTGTCAACCAACGACTCCAAAGAGAGACTGCCAAAGAAAGTGTGTAGATGCCCACTGTCAAAGTCAAGTTCACTTCATTGCCCTAAAAGTCTGAAGTTTCAATTCTCATATGCATGCATTAAATTTTGCGCCCACAAAAGATACAAATTCCACTCACCTTTATTTTAACAAGTTTTCAATGGAACTTTCCTATGTCTAATTTCAAATATTAATCGGCGTACAAAGTTCATTAACTACTCAAATCATTTCAAATTCAACATCAAAGATTTTCCAAATACAGAGAATGATGTTAATTAATTTGTGTCTTTAGTTAAGTTCCCATTCTCATTGCCACCAAGTGGATGACAGATTCATTGTTCCTGATCAAGGATACATTACAAGTACGAATTAGATGTTTATTTAGTTCAAATTTACTCCAACTCTTTGTCTTTGTGGTGTGCCTTTGGGTGTTCCGGTTAAAAAGGACAAGATTCTAATTTCTTTTTATGAAGCATTTAAGATGTTAATATATCAAATCAATACGTCAGAATTGAGACAATGGGTGGAAGCAAGCGGCACCACGCCACTTGAATGACGAGAGCCATGAGATCAGACTGATGCAATTAATCAGCTTTGGATTTACACCTGTAGAATTTTCGGTCATTGCCCTTGATTATTATGTAGTACTAGTACAGATGCTTCTGCCCGCCAATTTTGTAGATAATGTCAATTGCATGAATCGCCTTTATGTTACGGGTAAAGGAGAGGTCAAGCCATGGCAATAAAGAAAGGAAAAAAGGAATATCCTCCCAAAAATCAATTAAAATTTTGGCTTCCAAAATAACAAAGAAGCTTCATTCTCTTGACAGCCACTAAACATTTTTGTTATGAATAAACACTGTGTCTACTTTTCTAACTGCTAGGAATAAAAGTCTTACCAGTGGAGGAACTAGGAATACGATCTAACATGACAATTCTGCTCTGTACTAAGCTAAGCTGTAAAAGTAAAAACTTCAATACACAGGCAAATTAAGGTCACAAATATATCGCTATATATTACTATAACCTTTGAACCAAATTCACTGAAATTCTCAAAATTCCATCCCAAGGATGTATATGATTGATGTATGTATATCCACAATTCCAAATTTCTCCAGCCTGCAAGCGCATGCCGATGCTGCTACCCTAGAATTTATTGGGTTTATTAAAATCTGTAATAGAAGTCCTCTCCATATGATCCATATTACCTTGAATTAAATTGAATACTGAGGCTGCTTATCTGAGAAAAATCCTGGATGGAGGTTATGGTGGTACTTTTCGTGGGCCTACGGGTGATTTTCTTTTTGCTTTTTTCTTTTAAATCTTGACTTTTCTTCTAACTCTGTTGTTGAATTTCAACCCAGTTAAAGAAGGGCTTGTAATGGCTCAAAAGCTAAATATTCCTTTTCTAGAGATTGAAACAGGTTCAGAACTTGTTTTCTACCGTCTCAGGCGAAAGGTTCGTCAACCCCATCAGCAGGCAATCTTTCTTGATTGTCTTGAGCTTTTTACTTTCTGCCATAGGGAACCCAATGTTATAGCTGACCTTCTGTCAAGAAGAGGTGCTTGTATAAAACGGACTTTATGAAGGGTAGTCAGCTCCACCTACTTGTTTTGTTCAAGTTCCCTCATTCTGACTTAAGTAATATGTATCTATGTAGTTTGATTTCCGATCCTTGGAGAATGGACACTTCCATTTTGCAATCTTTTGGCTTGTGTAAATAATATATATCTCGGAAAAGAGTTTTCTACCGAAACTACAAGCCAGGGTATTATCAATTATGGTCTTTGCTTGTCCATAGCCACTGAACTCTATTTTTGGTTATTACTGTGAAAAATACCACTACATTCTATTTTGAGAGATTGTACGATGATGAAAAGAGTGAAGAAGGAGAGTTGGAAACTTGGGATTTTGGAGTTTGAGGCTGCGTTAAGTCATAACTAAGACGTTGTTGTACTTGAGCCCGTAATTGTCTCCATAATTCTTTCCTTTTCTTTTGCTCTCAATTTACCCTCTCCAGTTGGAAAGTCATGACGATTACTAAATTTGATAAGAGATTAATATTTCATATTTTTAGCAAAACAATAGGGGCTGATAGGATTGATGCAAAAAGGCCAAAAAGCGTCCCCGCGTTTGGCAGGATTCTGAATATAAACCTGATCTGAGCACTCTCCCTGTCGTCGTTTCCCCCCACACCCTTTTACTTTCTCCTTTGTTTGTTCCGTTTCCGTCTATTTAACGGTGAACAGACATTTATGTTGGGATAAAATCTAGTGGAGTAAGAATTGAGGAAATAAAGAAAACAGTAGCCTTCCATGTTCTATTTCATTATTGTGTTGGAGCTCCCTGATTTAAATGGCGCCGGACGTTAGAGCCCTGGCTTTCTGTTCACCCTACTATCATATGTGACCTTTTAGCATTGAATGTGAGCCACTGGGTTGATCAGTTGGGCTCTACCACCCTGCCACTCCCAACCCCTAAAGGGATTTGTTTTGTAGTTCAACTTTGCAAAAACAAGAGCTAAATTAAATTTGGGTCCATGAATTTGTAATGAATCCTCTCCTTCCCCTTCACCAACCCCATGGCCCCATCCCTTCACCCAAAACGAAAAAGGTTAAGCCCTCCACCCGGACCCCCAAGGAAACGAACAGTTTTCCTCTGTTTCTTCCATGGCGGATTCATTCACGTGGGATATGCAAATCTTAAATTTCAGAGATTTGAATTCGTTTTGAAGTTAAATGGACCAGCCTCTGAACTCAGGGGATTTAATAAGAAGAAGAAGAAGAAGAAGAAGAAGAAGAAAGGAGCCAGAAAAGCACAGCAGCAATCATCTTTAATACATGAAACAGAGGCCATTACAAAAAAGGTAGGCCATTGAGGATTCAAAAGAAAGAAAAGAAAAGTACAACATATCAATCGCAGAAAAAAAACACCCACTTGAGAACATAATCATAAGACCTGTAATAAAAAAACCAACAAGTTCTATAACATTAACATTCAGTGGGAACATCAGATCCTTGTCTGTTTATCATATCATTGATAGTACTAGGAATCTGACATTTTCGTGTTATGGGATTGGGAGGACCCAAATGAAAGAAAAGGAGAAGATAAAGACTTAACTAAATATTCCAGCATCATCTTCTTAACCAGCTTCCTCCTCGTTGGAAACACACTTCCGTTCTTCTGCTTAAACCTTGGCTCCGTCATCATTTTCAACTTCATCCCTTGTTCAGCTGAATTTACCTCAACTTTTGGCTCCCTCAGGACTTCAATTGAATCATTTGGATGTACTTTCACACCCATCCTCTCCTCTTTCTCTCTTCCTTTCTGTTTCAGTGTGTCTGCTTGTTTCTCTCTCTTTCTCTGTTACGACTCTCCTTTATGGACAGGCAGGTTATAAGTTTCCTCTTAGGCCTTCCTTCCTTTTCGTTCTCTTGTTTTTTTTCATTATAAGAGTTGAAAATTCCAAGGAATTTATGGTTCTTTACAATTGGTTGAAAATTAAAGCCAATAGGCAAACAGACTTGGCCCCAAAGCTTGCGGTAGTTAATTGACACGTGGGTGACTTGTCAAGCAATAAGCATCCCAATTGGAGGTTCACCAATAAACTCATTCCAGCTGTGGTTTATGCTCTTTTTCTCCCCAACCAACAACTTGCTTATTGTTATCCAAGATCAGAGTCAGATTATTTTGCCAATATATTTATTAATTATACAGTTCATGAATAAGAGAAGGGAGCTGCTTTTAATCCTATGGCTTTGGGTTTCTTTTTTTGTAATGACTTCATTGTCTGATAGTAATTGTCTTGATGAAGCGCCAAATTAATTTCATAATACGTTCCATGCTGTCTCCAAAATAGAGAGATTTTGGTCCCCTTTGAACACATCCTATAAGAGAAAGGGATGCCCCATTGGATTAGCTACCAAAAAGGTGAAAAGGGTTAGTTGTAAGATTGCAAAATGTGGGTATTTTATCCAATTCCAAAAATGTCTTTGGGATTCTCATCCATTTACAATGAAACAATGTTAGACTTTCTAAACTCCACAATGAGAGCAAAATTTAAACAAAGCATTGCCTAATTACGAATTGATCTGATATACATTTTTTTAATTCAAAAATATTGTTCAGATTTCAATTTTATTTGAACTATTAATAACATAAAAAATCCAAACAATGTGACATCAACATCACCCACAGGTATTTCAATGGCTATAATTAGGCTTATGAAGCCAACAAAATCAATATTGTAGACAATGCTTGTGTCGTAAAATCTAGTATAAGTATTAGTGACAAGACCAAACACTTCCCAACCTAAATCACAAAATCTAATGAAAAAGGAAATTTGTTCCCATCGAACTGGCCGGTGCTGACAACTTGAGGTGGTCCGCCTGTCCACAATCGCAGTCCCTCTAAATAGAAAGGGCAATTAAATATAAATAATTAAAATGAAACTAGCAAATTCATTACTAAGAATATAATTAAAAAGATAAATAAATATAATTTACAATCATTCTTAAAAGAACTTTCCTTACAATAGATTAGGAATAGATGGCGTTGACACACAAAATATTGGTTTTTTCTAAAAATGAAACAGTGGGACGACCAATACCTAAACCTATAACTAGAATAATAATGTAGGGTGCAAATGCATATTCAAGACCAAAAGAAACATTGATGGTTTAATGTCAAGATACAAGGCTTGATTATTGGCTACAGGGTTTAACCAAAGATCAGGTCTTGATTACACAGAAATATTCAGTTCAGTTATTAAAATAATTGGTATTATGCTTAGTAGCATTGCATCGTTGGCCCTTTCATTCATTAGATGTCAACAATGTCTTTTTACAAGAAGACTTAATTGAAGAGGTTTATACGAAACAACCATCTATTGTTGTAAATAAATCACACCCTGATTATCTTTGCAGACTCAGAAAACTATCTATGGTCTTAAATAAACTCCAAGGGCTTGGGATAATGTTCTTGGCTCATTTCTTTTTTTTTTTTTTTTTGTAATCTCTTATGGCTTTCAAAACCCCATTGTTGACACTTCCCTGTTTGTTTTCCACAGAGACAGTGTAATTGCCCTCGTGCATGTTGATGATATTATAATTTTAACAGGCAATGATTATTCGAGTCTTGTCTGGCAAGTTCTCTCACAAAGACATGAAAAACCTAAACTACTTCTTAGGTGTTGAAGTCATCCCTCATACTGATGCCAATTTCTCTTTAACATAGAAACATGAATGATATCCTTCATCGAACCGACATGACTGGTGCAAAAATATCCAGCACCCCTATGTCAACTTCAGTCACTTTGAAACTAAATTTAGGAAAACAGTTGGCGCCTTCCAATATTTGCCCCTCAGGAGACCGGATGTCAACTTTGTTGTCAACAAATTATCTCAATGTATGCACAAACCAACTCAACAGCGTAAACAGCCTTAAAAAGATTGCTCAGAAACTTAAAAGGCACCCTCTTTCATGGCCTTTTCATTAACAATGATGCTCAGCTTCCTCTCGCAACATTCTCAAACTATATTTCAAGGCCTAAGTCTAGATTTCATTATCTTCTATCTCCAATGGTTTTTCAATCTTGCGGGGGCATATTGGACAGTCAAGCTACAAGGATGTTGATCAGCACTTGACAAAATCAACTTACCGAAATCAAAAAGCTGATAAGCACTAATAACAGCATATTACAATCAACACAAAGGACAACAGATTAAACTAAGCATTAAAATTAAAAATGCATCAGCACTAAAGCATAAATTAAAGTGGGTTGCTACATGAAGACCTAAATTGATATAATTAAGCATAAACGATAAAATTAATTGTAAAAAAAAAGCTTGTAATTAGTTGTAAATTTAAAATTATATTGATCACAATGTAACCCCAACTTGTAAACATATCCTCTTATCCAAACGACTTAGAATTGTAACCTTGTATACAAGCTGAGAAGCAAAATTATTTTTCTCCACATAAAATTACTTCTAAATAGCTATTTTTTCATAGGACCACTTTGACCCATTGCCATTGCCCAATTGTTTTCCAGAAAATATTGAAAATTTGAATGGTGTGAACGGAATGAGAAAATTTTCTCATTCACTGTTGACTCAACAATGACATTTCATCATGTGCATTGCATTATGCTCATCAAAACTGAGAAGCTTCTTAGACAGTTCCCAAATCAGAGAACTTCACGGATACTTCCTTTTAGGGGAAATTTACAATTTTTTTTTTGAAAAGTAACAAGAAAAAATTGATTCTTCCAGAACGGTTTAGATTGAATTTCTTAGTCGTTAATTCATAACTTTTAACAAAGAATTGACAATTTCAAAGGGTATATATGTGACTGAAACAAATGGAATATGGTTTGGTTAGATCATTGGGTAGTGGATGGTTGGAAGTGGCCAGGAAGTGGCTAACAACTGTGAGTTTCCTTTTCAAAAGAATAGGTTAAAAAAAAAAAAAGAATTGTTTTTTTTTATTAATTTTTTTTCCCCAGCTTGAAATTTATTAAATATGGTTTATGAGTTAGTGTTATGGAAATTGCTTTGAACAGAATGACATCACTAACAAAGGTGGGATATCAAAGCAACTAACCTTGAAAAGTAGAGTAGACAACACTATATCAGAAAGCTAAATACCATTTTAAACAGAAGGTTAATTAGTCAAGTTAATAAGAGTGATTAAGGAAGATGTATTGAAAGATAAAATTAGTGAGTGAGCACCATTTAATTAACTAGTTAAGGCATACCCACCTGCTTTCCAACAAAAAAGTAGAGTGACTCAACTAAGATGTATTGTATATATTATGTGCAAAGGCAGATAGTCATAGAAATTCTAAATTAGTGGTCAACCATAGCACACTCGTATGTTTACACTTTCTAGTTTCTGTCCTTGTAGAACAGAGGGAAGGAGAAATTCGAAATTTGTCTTTATATAAAATACTAGTACTACTACGGCAGATACGAACTAAGTGCGCATGAAAAAATAAAGGACGAGGAGTTAGACAATTTCACTTTCAACTTGATTCATGATCTAAACTCCAATACCCATAGTGATAAAACCTAGTCAATCTAAGACATTTGCTGGTGACTGCTACGGACGAAAATATATCTTGGACCATATATAATTTCATGGATTAATTTTGGTATCTTTGCGATTTTAATATATTTGTTCTTAGTGAATATATACATATGTTGATACACCCTAATTGGTATCAATCTGACAATAATAATAGTAGTATTAAACATCAGAAATTAGTTGATGAATAGCTTGGATATCCTTAACTCTGAAAACCTCCATGTGTTTTTAGGTACTATTACTAAGAGGGTCATGAAATTTTCAACCAAGGACCAGGAGATGCAAGACTATAATTATATAATGTTATTTTCAATGGTGGTAGATGCTGCTCTTTCTTCCTTGCCCCCTGTTAGGAAACCAAAAAGGGCACTTCTTTTGTATTTGGGACTGACTCAAATTAAGTAGACTTGTTAAATTGTTTTGGTTCTATCCCTTATATGCCCCAAAACAAAGGATTCGGATTCTACTATCCAAATTGAAACAGCTGAGTCTGATTAACCTCGATTTTGGTGGTGTTTGTTCAATAATTTACAGTTTGTGTTAGGTTAAACAGTTAAACATTAAGGCTAGCTAGCAGCTGGTATACAGTATTAGAGTTTGTTCTTACCCTATCAACTTTCCAGCTGGGAGAGTTGGGAAAGTTACTGCTGTCCCACTTCCCTGGCTCCCATGATATCATAATCTTAGATAGATTAAAAAGAAAGCCTGGTGATCCTACTTAACTTGGCATCAAAAAAATTTGACAAAGTGACTGAAAGTGATACTTATAATTAAGAGAGGGGCTGTTTGGGCTCAATAGTCTATTAATCTTTGACGAAAAGTAGACAATACAGACAATATTAAGATAACACCCCGCCTCTCTCCACCGAAATAATCAACACACACGTGAGATATATATATATATATATATAATATATCTTATTATATATAGCTATTGCAGCCGTTATTGATCTGACTTGTTACTAAGCTTTGAATTTTATAATAATGATACTATTTTCTTTATCTATTACTTTGAAGATATTAGGCAAATCAATTGTCAATATCCGGGCTCTAATTAACAAGAACGATAATTCTTATCATGTTATGTAATCACAGTGCATTCATTAATTTTTCTTTTGAAATATATATATTATTTTCGTAAAATAAGGTTTTGTCAAAATAAATAATCGCATTTGGATTTAATTATGCCAACAACATTTAGACACCGTGAAACAGTTTCTGTCCATCTCTGAGACGATATTAAAGTCTACGGCTTCCTCTCTTCCTTTTATATTTTCTCGTATATTTCAAATATATTATCCAAAGTTTAGATGAGCATCCTCTCCACTGTTAAAAACAAATAATGGAGATATCTGTTGTATTCAATATAGAACGACATAACAGTGGATTATGATCCGCTATTTTCAATTCTGAAAGAACTTAATTATTTTAATTTTATCTTTAACTTATTTTAATTGAATTAGAAATAATAACTCATAGATGAATTTAATCACACAATCTATAAGTCTTTAGAAATTTGATTGACCAAACTTATGTGTGTTAATCTTAAATTAACTAAAAAATAATTATTTTGCAATTGATTATATAACTGACTTAAATGATCATTCCAATAATCTCACATGCTGATATATGATTTACTTGAACATTTTTCAATTAATTAATTAATTAAAAAGAAGTTTTAAAAACACGTGGTATTTTGTAATTGATCGAGATTTTTTTCTTTACACAATCTACCATTCATATGTTGTGTGATAAATTTATTAATACTAGAATTAAAAAAAATTATACAAACAGGAAAAAAAGCTGTTTCAATCAAACTGGTGTTGGAAATTAGAGTGGCGTAGGGTTGCTAGCATCAAACTAGGCAGGCATCTTTATTTGAGGAACGATATTTTGTCATTTACGTTTGCATTTGGAAATCAAGTGTGAACCAAACGAGATTAATGTAACATTATTTAATTATTGAAAGGAAAAGTCAAGGGCATGCACTTGGACCTTTTCTCTCTTTCACCATTTTCCTTGATCGAGCAGCTTGTCCCGGTAACATGTTAAACGAAGCTTCTTGGAAGTACCCTTTTGGAACCAAACCTAAAGCGAATTGTGAAATAAATAACTAACGCCTTAATTATTAGATTTAATCACTAGTTAATTGAATAAAGAAAATGCAAAGCAAATTTGTCAAAACGAACTGTGTACATTCCGGCTGGACTAAATTTGTCAAGAGGAGTAGCAGTGCTGGTCTTTTAGGTCAATTCGAGTAGCCAAATTTTATATATATACAAACAAAGAAATTGTTTTCTTTCCCGTTTTAGTTGTTTTTGGAATTTTAAATCTTGACATATTTTGAATCCTTCTTTTTGAGTAAAACTAATTAATTCTCTATAAGTAAGATTTTTATAAGGTATAATTCCTTTGTTTGCTTCCCTAATTTGATTTTTAACTTTTTCTCCTAATAGTGTGGGTAACCCAGCTAGGAATTTTTCTTTCCAAAAGGGTTGATTGTTATTTGATCTTTGCATAATTTTTGTCATAAACATGTCTTTATACCATTTGAAATCTATTAGGTTTTTACATCTTAAATTAGATAATAATTCTGAATTTTTATCTTTAAAATAGGTAGGATCACTTATGAAGTGTTTTGATGTTGAGAAGATAAGAGCTGCAACGGTATTTTGTATTTCTCTTCCTCTATCATCTAAAATATTATCACCAATATCATCTTTTTTCGTGACTTTTAAAATTTCTTCTTGTTGATCTGGTGTGAAATAGTTATCCCACCATCCTTTTAATTGACCAGTAAATCTTGCTATCAAAAGATTTGCTATTGCTTGGTCTGAAGTTTGTCCCATTTGATTTTGAGTTTTGTATACATTTGAAACCATTATTATTTGTTGGAGTGTATTCAAAATGTTGTATTCAGACATTCCATCTATGTTCCATTCATATACAGTGTTAGCATTATATTTATTTTAAAACATAAGTTTTTCTTCAATATTTATATCTGGTGTTGTAATTTTTGGGTAGTAGAGTTTTTATGGTTATTTCCAAACTATTTTATTTATTTGGTTTTTTTTATTCTGAATCTGTTCCACTGTATTCTACTTTGATTGTATTGAGTTCTCTTGTTGGTCTATCTGGAATTACTCTTAAATTTTGGCTTTCTAGAGCACCAATTTTTTCCTGAGTTTCTCTAAGGAAATAATTTTGTTGGATTTGTTGGTATCTTTTTGGGACTTCAAATGGCTTAAATATTGGTTTGGATGTTTTAGTTTGTTCTGCTTTTTCTTTGGGGGTTTGGACTTTTCCAGATTGATGTTCTACTAAGGTTTCTATGTTTTCTAATTGTTTGGATATGGTGTGTAAATTTATATTGGTGTAATTGTTTTGTTCTACTATCATTTTTATATCTTTTGAAAAAATATTTTCTCCATTTTCAAGTGCTCTCATTTTGAGTGGTATTGCTCTGATTCCTACATTTTTATGTAAATATTGTATTTCTATTAAAGGAGGGTGTTGTGTTTTTATTTTTCCTTTATTTGTTTGCCATTTATTAATTTTTTTTACAATATGTAGCGATTGGTTTTCAAAATAATTTTCATACCATTCAAAAATTCTATTAAAATTTTGTATTTATTCATAAAAGCATAATATTGTTGTAGGATTTCATTTTTGTCATGATTATAGTTTTTAAAGTAATTTTTCCTTTTTTGATTATTTTCTTTTGAATAAAAATGCTTTCTGCACCATTCTCTGTTTATTTCAAATTCTGTTTCTAAAACAAATATTTTTGATTGATTTGTACTATGGTTTTGGTTATTTGTCATGGAAGAGTATGTTAGAGACATATTGAGGGAATTTATAGGACTATTTTGTTGTCTATTATAAACTGGTTGAGGTATATTTGAAGAGTTATCTACTCCTTGTAAATTTGTTTTTATGGTAGAAGGTATTGAAGATACTAAGGCTCTACCTGTCCATTCTTAGACCTATCCAATGGCATGAAGTACAACTTCCCAACACATGGAAAATAGAAGGAATAGCCATTCCTCCAGTAGTTCAAAATACAGAAATAAATCATATAGCAGAATATAGATACGATTCAGTAAAACTTGTCTTTAATAGACCCCCAAGGATACTCTCCAAACACTCTTTTGATATAGAACAATCCATAGCCTCAATAAGAAGTATAAATATCTTAGGAGAAAACAAAAGAGAAAATAGAGAAAATCCATCAATAACAGGAATAGATTTTAGGACAGCTGGAGCCTCAGTATCTTCAATACCTTTTACCATAAAGATAAATTTGCAAGGAGTAGATAACGCTTCAAATATACCTCAACTAGTTTATAATAGACAACAAAATAGTCCTACAAATTCCCCCAATATGTCTCCAACATACTCTTCCATGACAAATAACCCAAACCATAGTACAAATCAATCAAAAATATTTGTTTTCGTCACGACCCGGAACCATCCTCGAGTCCGTGACAACCGCCACGATGTCCTGATAGGTACTCATCCCCCGAATACCATATCGAGACCTCGCAAGGCTTTCGTATCAGTTTTTTATCTCCCATGTGGTTAATCGTTGCCAAATGTTGTATTTTAGAGACTTTTAAGCCTTTTTCCAATTTAAAACAGTGGAAAAAATAAATTTCACTTCACAGGGGCATTTTAGTCATTTTTCGTCAAAAATTTCAAATTCGACCAAAATGTAGTACTTAAGTGAGAAATGCATATTTCGAAATCGAAATTAAATTTGAATGTCTAAAACGTGATTTAAAATGGAATTATAACCATTTAAATAAAATAAAAATATTCGACAAAATATTTTATTTTCTTACAAATTAATATTTATGGAGTATTTTGAAAATGATTTTTAATAGCGTAAAAGTTAAATATATTTATACAAACTATAATATGGAAAACCAAAGTATGAAATTTAATTTACAGTGCTACATGGGCCCATAAATGAACAAAAGTAGTAAAGACAGTAAACCTACAGTTTTTGAAGTAGTATGGCCAACTATAGTTCTTGACGATGTCTGCTATCTACAGATTAACCCGGCCTGAAATGATGGGATAAAAAAAAAAGGTGAGATTATAAAATCTCAATGAGTAAACAAACACTATCTAAATAATCTAAAGGCGAGTAAAGAGAGACAATTAAAAATAATTGATTTCAGCAAGTTTTTCACAACATGAATATTCATTTCAACCAAATAATCAATATGGCTCGTGAATTTCTCAAAACTTGGCTCATGCCAAATCCTATACTCAAGGACACTTGGACCAGGGGTATCCAACCGAGTCCACCAAGGCCGTGAAAAATTTTATATAATCATAAAACTTGTTTTTATTTTGAAAAAAAATAGCCGTTCCTTGGCGTTGATTGAGTCTCACTTCACGTGGTGGTTAACGTGAAATGCACTCAAAAAGCCCACCTCAGGAGATACCCTACGCGCATCTACGATCGAGGTGAGAATATAATGGGGTTTACCGTGCCCCTCTATTAGGTTGATCCACAGAACCCTGCCGTTGTAGTAGCTAATCTTTAATCCACCAATTGATCAAATCTCAATGGCATAGCATGGCAATTACATTACTAACCAATTTATCAAGGCAAAACAGACAGTTCATATTTTTCAACACAAGTATAAATTCAGCCAATCATGTCAATTTATCACAAGCCATTTAATTCAAATCATAATTTACAATAAATCACTTGATCTCCAATTACTCAAAATTTCAAATCCAACATTTTATTTTCAAATCAATTTATAAAAATTTAATTTCTTTTATAATTCCATTTATTTTATAAAATCATATTTTTCCCATAAAACAAGAAATTCATCATTTAAAATAATTTTCATAAATCCCAAAATTGAATAAAAACTACTCTAGATAATTCAGACGATAATAGGTTTACTCACAGGTTTCAAAAGTTCGGACTTCGGGCGTACTCAACTTAATGATCCCTAGGCGTAATTTACTTGCCTTTGTTGAAGGGCACGCCACCTTGTCATAGTATAAAATCAAGAAATTTACTATGTTGCCCTTAAATTGAAATAAACTAATTTAGATCACTAATGCATGGTATGGAATGCAAAAGGTCTAAATTTTACCTAAACACTGTATTGACCTATTTCGGTATTTTACCTGATAAATTGAAATACGCATCCAATTGAGCTCCAATTGATCCCGTTTCTTTTTCTAATGCTTAATTCACTAATCACATATCAATTAACTTAATTTCAGCTTTGAAATCCTCCAATTTCTTCACATAAAAATTTAGACATTACGGTGTACTAACACCGTAATTTTTCCTAGTCACATTTTTCACTTAATCCTTTATTTTTCCAATCCATTTTCCTTGAAATTCAAACAATTCCTCCTTGATATTCAACCCACATGGTTCAGCCAACAAAGAACCCTAGGGGATTTGAATGTTTTTCCTAAAACTTTGTTCATAACTATGCTTAACCATCACTAAACAACAACATAGTTTAAATTCAAGCAATTCCCATTACTAAATCTCACTCATACCCATTTGGCCTCAATAAATTCAGCATGATTCCTCTTCATTCAGCCATGAAAAATGAAAGTTAAAGCATGCTTAAGCTAGGGTTAGAGTAAATCTAAAGAAATATTACCTTGGTTTGGCTTGAATCTTGAAAAAACTTGAATTTTCTTGAATTTTTGGCTTGTTTTTCTTGTTTTTCTCCTTTTTCTCTTTTGTTTTCCTTTGTTGCAGGTTTGTGCCGAGTTTGATGAGAGAACGTGAGGGTTAAAGCTGATTTTATTAGTTTAATAATAAATTATAATGGGTTGCCACATGGCAAAATGCCATTAGGCCATTTTTTTTTAACTTTTTGACTTTTTCTTTTCAATTTTCCACCAAAATAAATTCCATATTTATCCATTCCATAGTTAATAAAATCTCTTGGTCTTGACCAGTGTCGGGGCGAAAAATTTATCGATTTGCCCCCGAGGTGAAAAATTACGATTTTGCCCCTATACTCCGAAATGTATCGCAATTACATTATTTTCACTTTTCAACCTCAAATAACACTTTAATTTATCAATCTTAATCATATGGGGCTAAAATCTTTTTCTAAAAATTCTCGTTTAGTCCTTTAATGGCAAAATTACCATTTTACCTTTATGTCTCAAAAATACCGAGAATCATAATTTTTCACTGCTAATATTCATTTTATGCTCCAATAATCATATTATATTTCATATAATTATTCTTGATCATTTGAAATCAAAATCTTTATTAAAAATCTCCATTTTGTCCTAAAATTGAAAAATGACCGTTTTGTCCCAAATCGATCAATTTTCTTGATTGACTCCAAATTAAACCTTGAACTCTGAATCACCATTATGAGTGAATTTTGGAGTTTTAAAATTCTCAAATTCCCCTTAGATTTTTTGTTTGAACTAATTCGAGGTGTAAATCAACTTAGTTGTACTTTTAAGTACAATACCAGCTTTTACCTATTTTATCGAGATATTCTAGTACATAGGCATGATGTCAACTATATGTATGACCTGACAGATAATTTAGGGCTGGGCTTGACAATTTTAGAAATAGAATTTGAAATAAACAGAGAATTGGTGCAGAAAGCATTTTTATTCAAAAGAAAATAATCAAAAAAGGAAAAATTACTTTAAAAACCATAATCATGACAAAAATGAAATCCTACAACAATATTATGCCTTTATGAATAAATACAAAATTTTAATAGAATTTTTTGAATGGTATGAAAATTATTTTGAAAACCAATCACTGCATACTGTAAAAAATATTAATAAATGGCAAACAAATAAAGGAGAAATAGAAACACAACACCCTCCTTTAACAAAAATACAATATTTACATAAAAATATTGGAATCAGAGCAACACCACTTAGAATAAGAGCACCTGAAAATGGAGAAAATATTTCTTCAAAAGATATAAAAATGATAGCAGAACAAAACAATTACACTAATCTAAATTTATACACCATATCCAAACAATTAGAAAACATAGAAACCTTAGTAAAACATCAATCTGGAAAAGTCCAAACCCCTAAAGAAAAAGCAGAACAAACTAAAACATCCAAACCAATATTTAAGCCATTTGAAGTCTCAAAAAGATACCAACAAATCCAACAAAATTATTTCCTAAGAGAAATTCAGGAAAGAATTGATGCCCTAAAAAGCCAAAATTCAAGAGTAATTCCAGATACACTAACAAGAGAACTCAGTACAATCAAAGTAGAATATAGTGAAACAGATTCAGAATAAGAAAACCAAATAAATAAAATGGTTTGGAAAGAACAATAAAAACTCTACTACCCAAAAATTATAGCACCAGATATAAATATTGAAGAAAAACCCAAGTTTTAAAATAAATATAATGCTAACGCTGTATATGAATGGAATATAGATGGAATGTCTGAATACAACAATTTGAATACACTCCAACAAATGACAATGGTTTCAAATGTATACAAAACTCAAAATCAAATGAAACAAACTTCAGACCAAGCAATAGCAAATCTTTTGATAGCAGGATTTACTGATCAATTAAAAGAATGGTGGGATAACTATCTCACGCCAGATCAACAAGAAGAAATTTTAAAAGCCATGAAAAAAGATTATATTGGTGATAATATTTTATATGATAGAGAAAGAGAAATACAAGATGTTGTTGCAACTCTCATCTTCTCAATATCAAAACACTTCATAGGTGATCCTACCCATCTTAGAGATAAAAATTCAGAATTATTATCTAATTTAAGACGTAAAAAACTAACAGATTTCAAATGGTATAAAGACATGTTTATGACAAGAATTATGCAAAGACCAGATAACAATCAACCTTTTTGGAAAGAAAAATTCCTAGCTGGGTTACCCACACTATTAGAAGAAAAAGTTAGAAATCAAATTAGGGAAGCAAACAAATGAATTACACCTTATGAAAAATCTTACTTATGGAGAATTAATTAGGTTTACTCAAAAAGAAGAACTCAAAATATGTCAAGATTTAAAACTCCAAAAACAACTAAAACGAGAAAGAAAACAATGTGCAAAAGAATTAAGATCCTTCTGTGAACAATTTGATATCAAAGAAAAAATATCCTCTTCAAAACAATGTTGTTCTAAACCAACAAAGCAAAGAAAATATAAGAAAAACTCACAAGAATACTATCAAACCGCCAAATATAAAAAATATAGAAGATATAAGAAAAAGCAAAAAGAACCATATAGAGGAGACAAAACAATAAAATGTTATAGATGTGGAAAAACGGGCCACATTTCAAAATATTGTAAAATTAAAAAGAAAATTAATCAACTTCAATTAGGAGAAGAAATTGAACAAAAACTCGATGAAATCTTTGCAGAAACAACTAGTGATACAAACAGCTCTGAAAATTCTCAAGACAACTTACAAATTGATACAACCACAACCACCTCACAATCTTCAACAGATAATGAAAACTTAATTCATGTTGTGACAAAAGATAAAGAATTAATGATTGACATAATTGACAAAATTCAAGATCCAATATTAAAAAGAGAATATCTTCAAAAATTAAAAGAAACAATTAAAGAAAAACCTAAAAAATAATTTCAATAAATCATGAACCAATGTATAATATAAAAAACATTATTTTTGATGAATATGAAAAAACAAAACCCAGAAAAATAACAAAAGAAGAACTAAAAACAGAAATAAAACACATAAAACTTGAGATCTCTGAATTAAAGAAAGAACAACAAAAAGTTAAAGACCAACTTATAAACAACAACACCATGGAAGAACAAAATTCACATTCTACAGAATTAGATACAGAGAAACAAGAAGACCAAAACTATATGATGGCTCTTACTGAAGTATCCATTCAAAGATACTTAATAAAAATAACACTTTTAATCAATCAAGAATTCCAAATAACCACCATAGCATTATTTGACACAGGTGTAGATCAAAATTGTATCGGAGAAGGAATCATTCCAACTAAGTATTGTGACAAAACATCTGAAGGATTAAAAATTGCCAATGGGGAAAAACTTAAAATCATATACAAATTAAATAAAGCAGAAATAATAGCAAATCAAGGAATAAAATTCTAGACACCCTTTTTAATAATCAAAAATGTAACTCAAGATATCATTTTAGGAACACCTTTTATATCATTATTAAAACCATACAAAGTTACACATCAAGCAATAACCACGAAAATCTTACAAACTAAAATAATATTCCCCTTTATAGAAAAACCCAGAATAAGAAATCTTAATTTATTAAAATCATTAATAATTCATACCAACCAGATTAATTGCTTAATCAATCAAAAGCAAAAACAAATTACATATTTAAAAGAATAAGTCTTTTTTCAAAGAATGAATCAACAACTAGATGAACCAAAAATAAAACAGCAAATTGAACACATAAAATACAATATAGAAAGAACAATCTACTCAGAAATCCCGAATGCCTTCTAGAATAGAAAAAAACATCAAGAAAGTCTTCCTTATATAAAAATTTTAATGAAAACCAAATACCAACCAAAGCAAGAGCAATTCAAATGAACAAAGACGTGGAAGAATTTTGTAAAAAAGAAATTTAAGAATTATTAAACAAAAAGCTAATAAGAAAAAGTAATCCGCCATAGAGCTGTTCAACTTTTTATGTTATCAAAAATGTAGAGATAGAAAGAGGAACACCAAGACTAGTCATATATTATAAACCTCTTAACAAAGCGTTAAAATAGATCAGATATCCAATTCCAACCAAAAGGGATCTTTTACAAAAATTATGTAAGGCAAAAATATTTTCAAAATTTGACATGAAATCAGGATTTTGGCAAATCCAGATTAAAGAGTCTGAAAGATATAAGACAACTTTTATAGTACCATTTGGACAATATGAATGGAATGTAATGCCTTTTGCCAGTAAAAATGCCCCATCAGAATTTCAAAAAATAATGAATGAAATTTTCAATCTTTATTCACAATTTACTATTGCGTATATTGATGATGTTTTAGTCTTCTCAAAAACATTTCAAATATCTCACAATATTTATAGAAGTTATCAAAAGAAATGGATTAGTAGTCTCCAAATTCAAAATTACTCTATTTCAAATAAAAATTAGATTTTTAGGTCATTACATTACTCAAGGAACCATAATCCTAATAGAAAGATCAATTCAGTTCGCTGATAAATTTTCAGATAAAATTTTAGACAGAACCCAACTTCAAAGATTCTTAAGAAGTCTCAATTATGTAATTAACTTTTACCCAGGGCTAAATAAAATTTGCAAACATTTACATGATAGATTAAGAAAAAATCCCACTCATTGGACAGAACATCATACTGAAATAGTCAAACAAATAAAAACACATATTAAAGGACTCCCTTGTCTACATCTAGCAAATCCTAATCTTCCTAAAATATTTGAAACCGATGCTTTTTAAATAGGTTATGGAGGAATCCTTAAACAAGTAAAAGAACAAAGAGAAGTTATAGTCCAATATACTTCCAAGCACTGGACTCCAGCTTAGCAAAATTATAGTACTATCAAAAAAGAAATTTTAACAATTGTTTTATGTATCTCAAAATTTCAAAGTGATTCATTAAATCAGAAATATCTTTTAAGAATTGATTATAAATCAGCAAAGGAAGTTTTGCAAAAAAATGTTCAAAATATTGCTTCAAAACAAATTTTTGCTATATGGCAAGCTATTTTAAGTATATTTGACTTTGATATCGAATATATCAAAGGAGAAAGTAATTCTTTACCTGATTTTCTAACTAGCGAATTTCTACAGGGAAAATATGAACCCTCAAAAGAAAATAACCACTAAAAAGACCACCCTCCATAAAAGACAATAGTATTACAAATACTGGTTGTTTAAAAAATTATCCAAAAATTCTGTCATACAGATCTCTTTTCTCAAAAACCCTAAAAACATTACTTTGCATTTCAAGACAAAATGCCTCCAAAATTAAAAGAAAGAAAAAAAAAGACAAAGAGAAAGAAGAAGAGTAAGAAAAACTTTCTCAAAGTCTGACTCAAAGATAAATTAAATCATGGTACGAAATATGTACCCAAGATGAACAAAATGAAGCAGAAAGCTCTTCAAAAGAGCTCCAATTATACCAAGACAGCCAACTATATCAAGATTTTCAAGACCCCTATCAAATGGACTCCTAAATGAACTCTCAAATCCAGAAATTCTTAGAATCCTTTTCTCAATCCCTCGAGATTGCCCAAGCTTTTGCCTCACAAAAACAACAAACCCCTCTTACGTAGATTGCTCTCACGACCCTAGAATCTGCTAAGAAAAAAGAAATAGCCATACAAAAACCCAAAACACTACAAATCATTTTTTTAGAAACTCAATTAACCCAATCCAAGTCACAAACCTCTTTTTCCCAAAAAAGCCAAAATTAATATCTCAGAAAGAAAAATATCTAAAATGTTATCCTTATTGAGGAAGGGCTTTATCATGAACATCATCATCTAGCCATCAAAAAAGCTTTTTTAGGATGACATTTTAAACCATGGGACTTGAAAAAACCCCAAGAATATTACCAAAATATTTTAATTCAAATATGATCTATTCTTTTCAAGAGATATACTGATAAGAACGATCCTACTCTTATAACCCATTCCATGGCATAGATTTTAAAAGTTTTAAGGCCGATAGATTGGGGAGAAAATTTGAATCATTTTCAACAATTTCAAAATAATTTTTCCAAAACAATAGACCATTGCCCCTTTTTTAATTATTGGGATTACCAACAGGCATAGTTCAATACCTTTTTATTCAACAACAAACACAATCACCATTCATGGCCAATGTTTTTCAAATTTGACGTCCAATACAAATTTTCTATTTGGTTTTCCCACTGGTGGAATTGGTATGGACCTTTAAGAGAAATTCTTTCACCTAAACTTGACTAATTATATGAAAGATTTTATCAAAATTTTCAGCCTAAAGAAAATCAAGTCAACATACATGTTTCCATACATTTCTTCTCAAAGTTAACAATATCATGGGTCACATCTTGGGAATATTCTTATGATACTGATTCTCATTCTGGAGCACCAATAGTCACCTGTATTTTTAAGACAAAATGGTGGGACAAATTTGATGACAGAAAATATGATGTCCAATACTTGTTAACATGATTCGAAAAGAATCCAAGACTCTATAAGAATGCTTCAACCTCACAACAGAATGAGAGGTTTATGCAAGCCAAATCAAATGCCAGCGCCTTACTAGCACAAGCAACCACCAAAGTTGAGTATAAAAGGATAATGATAGAAATGTTAAGTTCTTTAGACTCATATGAAGAAAGAGAAGAAGAAGAAACTGCTATTGCCTCATCAAAAACAACAACAGATCTCTATCAAGATGAGACTATATTCCTCTGAGAAGGACAAAAGAAAAAAAAAGTAATTTGGCAAAAGCAGATTCGCACTTTGCCAAAAAGAATCCACAATACACTCCTATGACCGAAAGCAGCAGAAAAGCAGATTCCCACTTTGCTAAAAGAGATTTATAGTATACTCCCGTGACTAAAAGCAACAGATGTGACCAAAAACAGCAAAAAAGCCAATTCTCACTTTGACAAAAGAAAGAATCACGAGATTAGATACTGTGACATATGACTCCTTTGATATAGAACAATCCACAGCCTCGATAAGAATTATAAATATCTTAGGAGAAAACATAGGAGAAAATAGAAAAAATTCATCAATAGCAAGAAATGATTTTAAGACAGTTAGAGCCTCAGTATCTTCAATACCTTCTACCATAAGGATAAATTTGCAAGGAGTAGATAACTCTTCAAATATACCTCAACCAATTTATAATAGACAACAAAATAGTCTTACAAATTCCCCTAATATGTCTCCAACATACTCTTCCATGACAAATAACCCAAACCATAGTACAAATCAATCAGGAATGGCTATTCCTTCTATTTTTCATGTGTTGGGAAGTTGTACTTCATGCCATTGGATAAGTCTAAGAATGGTTGTATGTGTTCTCATCATATATGTTTGTATTAATAAAGTTTCTCTTTTTGGACTATGCATCAAAGCTTTTGTGTTGACCATAGAATGCATGGCTTTATAGTATATCTTATATACAATAGTTAAAGGTTCAGATCCTGGCATCATTTTATAATTGTGAGTTTGAATTTGAAATGTTAAAGAATTTAAAATATTTCTATCTTTCAATAAGACCATAAAATTTGGAAAACAATTAAAATGAATTGGCCCAATACAAAGGCTCATTTCTACTGTTCTTAACAAGGAATTATTGAATTGCAAATGTCTTTTATCTCTTAAAACTATTAATATTGAGGTGTCTAGACCTTTGTTTGTGACCGATTTTGCTCCTACTTCAACTAATCCAAAGTGAATATTGTTATATTTCTGATTTCTTAATTTTTGGATTGTTTCTTAATCCAATAACTGGATATTTTTGTTGATCCCAAATATAGGTGCTAAAGGGAGGGTGAATAGCACTATCTAGGCTCTTTTTGGTGGGATTGAGACTTGATCTCAAACTAAGGAAGATAAGGCAATGAAAACAATTGACAAGGTATTTATAGTGGTTAGGTCCAAGACCTACATCCATTACCTTGATTATCCAACCAAGGATTTTCAAATCAAACACTAGATTGTGGAATTCACAAGCTTCCACCAAGCTTTTACAATGGTTTTTCCAAGGCTTAGCCCCAACCTTTACACTAGTTTTTCATGGGATCAACTAAAACCCAATGTGGCTTTCCAAGGCTCAACCATAACCTATCACTAGTTTTTCCCGAGCTAAACTAAAACCCAATGTGGTTTTCCAAGGCTCAACCACAACCTTTAACTCTAGTTTTTCACGGGCTAAACTAGAACCCAACCCTAACTTTTCAAGGCTAAGTTGGAACCTACAAGCATCCAAGCAAACCTTGCTTGATGCAAACACTTAGAGTGAAACACTCACTTTAAGAATACAAAGATAGAAGAAGGAAAGTACCTAGTGATCACACGGTTGATCAATATGGTACAAGTTGAAGTGCTGAACATAGATACAAAGAATAAGCGTTGAGGTTCAATAAAGAGTACAAAAGATTTTCAAGTTTTGCTACTCTTCTTGGCTTGAATGTGATGGTGTCTTTTAGTGCGAAGTCAAAGTTGTCAAGAGCTTGTTCTTTAGTATTTGAAGATCCTTTTATAGTTGGAGAAGTTGGTCTGGTGGCTGTTGGGAGGTTTATGACCGTTAGAAACAGTTTAGGGAAGATTCTAGCCTTTTTCTTGTCCTGTAGTGGCTTGGCGGATGTAGCAGACAGAGAGCACTTAGTCGACTAAAATTTTTCCCTTGGTCGACTAAGTTGGTTCTGTTTCTGATGCAGATTCCAATGATCACTTAGTCGACTAACCCATCTTGGTCGACTAACTTGATTCTGTTTCTCCCCAAGCTTTACCCTTTCACTTCTCCACTTTGACCTTTGTTCAGCAAATGATCTTCCTTAACATATCAGGGGACTCCATCAATACTGATCTTCCTTGTTCTTTATCCAAATCACATCTTTGGGTGTTCAATAGGAAGATTGAAATATTTTCCCATTTATGAACATTTGCCCTGCACACTTGGTTAGAAGTATTAGACACAAATGACATGAGAATGTTTTATTATCATCAAAAACTAATGGAGTCAACAATCTCCCCCTTTTTGATGATGACAAAACATCCTTTTATTAACAACATGGTGTCTATTCAGTTCTTTTTTCAGTTTCTGCAGAGAATGAGGATTGTTCCCCCTAAGTTCATGCTCCCCCTAAGTGTGTGCATATCTTTCATTTTTTTCAGCAAGCTTTTATCTTGGTTACATTCCTAGTGACATTGTGCATACTTGCTCTTATCAGAAGCTGTTCACATATGCAGATTTTTAGAGCAAATGACATGTTGACAGATTTCATCAGATTTTCTACTTTTGCAGATATCTGTCAATTGCTTGTAATTTTCAGATTTCATCATGTTAGCTCCAGATTTCATTCACACCATCATTTTTCCAACTAAGCTCTTATGAATCATCATTCATATGTACTCAAGCACATGTTTTACTTTGCATTATTGTCTCAGAAATGATTTAACAACATAATAACTCAATATCAGCACAATATCAGAAAATTATAGCAGTTTTGCACAATGTCATCAGATAAATTTCCAACCATGCTTCAAATCCCATAGATATCATTTTCACAATTCAAGCATTTCAAATAATCATCAATAAGCATATTCTACGCATTCATAAAGTCAGCTAAAACTAAAGGCATTGTTTGAATGCCATTTTGGCATTGATATCTAACAAAACAGTAACCAGAAAAATTATTCCAGAAATACCCCTAGTCCTGTTTTTGCTACCTATCTGCCCTAGAAGTCTGGTACTTTTACCCTTAAGATTATTTGTTTTTCTTGATATTCTCCCTAAAGGTCATGTACCTCTACCCTCAGATTTTTTATTTTTCCTTGTAAATACTACTTCCCTCCTTTTTATCATCATCAAGAAGAAGGCTGAGGTATCAATTCTCAGAAGGAGATGGTGTGGATTTAGGGGACATAATCTATTCCCACTAAGGATTTAGGGGAAAATGAGAGGGTGGTCTCAAAAGGGCTTGAGAGGTTACTTTTGGAGTTTACTGAGGAGATGTCTTTGCAACTTTTTTTGGAGTTGCTTGATCAGAGACTTCTATTGAGGCTTGAGGAGTGCTTGAAGGAGGTGACTTTGCCTTTTCTGCCAATCTTGAAGACTTCCTTGTTCTTGGAGGAACTGGTTTTCTTACTGTCTTTTTCTATCTCATGGTAGGTGGTTGAGTCTTAAAAGTAGGAGTTGTGTCTTTTACTTTTGTTTTTCCTTTCTTCTTCCCTTTTTCTGCAGCTCCTTGTTCTGAGGTCATTGCTTGAACAGCTTGAGCTGTTGTTACCTCTTTTTCTACTTGCTTTTCTCTGACCATTTCATAGAAAAGTCCCATAACAGATACTTTTTCAGAATGTGGAGGGGATGCTTCATGCTCAGGCTGAGATAGAGGTTGGTGCTCAAGAGAACCAAGTGGTGAACCAACTACCTCAGTCCCTTGATCAGATGTTTCCTTTCTTACTGAGGTGGTTTGGTGTGGTTCTTCAGGTTTTGGTTCAAGGTCATGATGACCAAGACTTGCACTTTGGTAGGTTGATCCTTCAGTTTGAAATTCAAGGCTTGTATCTTAGAATTCAAAACCTTCTGGTTGCAATGCTGATCCTTCAGCACCTTGTCCTTCTGGTACCATGCTCTCAGTAGTAGAGGAGTCAGCATTTGCAGGTCCCGTTGGCGTTTTAGATCTAGCTTTCAAGCTGGCTTCAATTTCATTCATTTTTTTTTCAATTTTAACAAGCCTAGCTCCCTGATCAATGAGCTTGGCATCCATTCTCATCAACAGATTGAACATCACTTCATTGGAAAATGGAAGGGCTGCTGTTTCTGGTTGTGTGGGGGCTGCCTCTGGTTGAGTCTGAACTGAGGTGATCTTAGAGGTATTGCTGAAGGTGTCTCCATACACTTTGTATCCCGTTTTGATCAAACTTCCCAAGTAGATTGGTTGGTCTCTACTCTTGACCATATATGTATCGTACTTCTTTGCCCATACTCATTTCTTTTTGACAATGGATGTGATCACATTCCCATAGGGCAAATGAATCTTTTCCAGTTTACAGGCTGCACTTATTCTTTCAATCATGAATCGTCCAAGGTTCAGAACTTCTCTAGTGAATGCATGCTCCATCAGCCAAAGGTCTTGAAGGCTGATGTAGCTTAGGCTTCCACTCCTACCATGCAGGTTCGCAGCAACAAAGTAATGTAGGATTCTAAATTGTGGACTAATAATCAGTCCTACATTACTCTTTGAAGAGAATTTTTCTTTCTTTCCAGTGATAATTTCTCACACAGAAGCAGGATTATACTTGTCAGGCATGTCATACTCTCTTTTTTCTTCTTTTATTCCTAGCAGGTTACTCAAGTCTGAGGCTGTAACTAAGAATTCCTTCCCATTCAGAAAAAACATTCAAATTATCTTCAGAATAGTCCTCTGAGTCATCAAGCTCCCTTTCACTATATGCAATGCTAGCATAAAATTCTTTAACTAAACTAGCACTATATGTTCTGTCTTTGAAGGAGCTATATTCCTTAATGCTTAGTTCATTGAAATAATTTGTCAAGCTTGTTTGGAGTTCAGGAGTTTCACTGAAACTCTCCCAGTCAATGAACTTCCCGCATGTAATGAGGGCATTTTCGATTTTCTTAAATCTCTCTTCATGAATTTTGTTTTTAAATTTCATGGAAGAGGCAGATGAAGTACCTTTTTCTCCTTTGTCTTTCTTTCTCATTTTCTCGGCTTTCTTCTTCTTCTCTTTTTGTTTCCTCATCTCGAGCCCTTTCCCAATCTTCTTTGTTGTAGACTCGATGCCCTTTTTTGCTTCTTTCTTTGGTGCTCAGCTTCGGGGTTTTCTTTTGTTGGTCTCTTCCCCTTTTTCTTTGCCAGCAAATCTTTAAGAAGGGTTGACTTAGTCATTGTGGTTTCTGAGGATGTTTTTCACTTAGGGTTCCAAGAGATGACAAAAGAGGGTTCTCGGTTGATTTCAGAAGATGGAGAGAAGCAAATGAAATTGATGGAATTGAGAGAGTCGATTTTCAGAGAATTAAGAGTGAATAACGGTTTCTGATTTAGGGAACTGCCTGCCTCCCCCTTAACCAATGCCTTATCTTTCCAAATTTTAAAAATTCCTTCTCTTATTTTTACTATTTATTGCACCAGGTTTCCTTCTTTTATTTTGTCACCCGGTAGGCACAAAATCCCATCAATTTAATCCTATATCAAACACCATCAATTCTTTTGATTTAATGGAATAGAGTGCTCTTAGTTGACTGAGTTTTACACTTTAGTCGACTAAGTCTCTTCTGTTTTCCTCTATTCAGTCCAAACTTTTTCTTATAACTCTTCACATAACACATTCCTAGATTCCTTCTAATTTCACAGAATCTATCCTTACTAAGGGGTTTTATGAATATATCTGCAAGTTGGTGCAATGTGCTCACGAATTCAATATTGATTTCTCCCTTACTTACATAATCTTTAATAAAATGATGTCTAATTTCAATGTGCTTAGTTCTTGAGTGTTGTACAGGATTTTTTTAAATATTTATAGCATTGGTGTTGTCACAATATATGGGCGTGTTATTCATGGACAACCCGTAGTCTCTCAATTGTTGCTTAATCCATAAAACCTGTACACAACAACTTCCTAAGGACACATATTCTGCTTCAGCAGTGGACAAGGCAACAGAATTTTGCTTTTTGCTCGACCAGTATACAAGCATGTTTCCTAGCAACTGGCATGTTCCACTAGTGGTTTTCCTATCAGTTCTACTTCCCGCAAAGTCAGCATCTGAATATCCTACAAGGCTGAATGGTGATTCTTTTGAATACCATAGTCCTAGGCCTTAAGTTTCAATGAGATATCTAAATATTCTTTTTACAGTAGTGAGGTGTGTTTTTTTAAGTTAAGATTGAAATCTAGCACACAAACACACACTAAACTGAATATCTGGTCTACTTGCAGTTAAGTAAAGAGGAGATCTAATCATACCTCTATAGAGCTTTTGATATACATCTTTACCTTTCTCATCAGCATCAAGCTTTGTAGATGTACTCATTGGTGTGCTGATGGATTTCAATTTCAACATGTCATACTTTTTGAGCATGTCTTGAATGTATCTATCTTGGCTGACAAAGGTTCTTCTTTTGCATTGCTTGATTTGAAAGCCAAAAAAGTACTTCAATTCTCCCATCATGCTCATTTCAAATTCTCCCTACATTCCCTTAGCAAAGTTCTTACAAAAAGATTCATTAGTAGCACCAAATATTATGTCATCAACATAGATTTGAACTATGATTAGATCATTTAGGTATCTCTTGATAAACAATATGGTGTCAATGCTGCCCCTAGCATAGTCTTTTTCTTCCAAGAATTTTGAAAGCCTTTCATACCAAGCTCTAGGAGCTTGTTTCAAACCATATAAGGCTTTATGAAGCTCAAGGACATGATCTGGTTTTTCGAAATCTTCAAAACCAGTAAGTTGTTCAACATATACCTCTTTTTAAATAATTCCATTTAGAAATGCACTCTTCACATCCATTTGGTATAGTTTGAAGTTCATATGACAAGCAAAGGCAACTAGCAATCTTATAGCTTCTATTCTTACTACTGGAGCAAAGGTTTCTTCATAATCTATTCTTTCTTCTTGATTATACCCCTTTGCTACCAATCTTGCTTTGTTTCTCACAACATTTCCTTGTTCATCAATCTTGTTTCTAAACACCCATTTAGTGTCAACAATAGGGTGATTTGAAAGCTTAGGCACTAGTGACCATACATTATTTCTCTCGAATTGATTCAGCTCCTCTTGCATGGCTAAAATCCAGCTTTCCTCTTTTTCAGCTTCTTCAAAACTTTTAGGTTCAATTTGAGAAATGAAAGCTGAAAATTCACAAGTTTTCCTAGTTCCTTTCCTAGTCTTAACTCCATGAGATATGTTTCCTATGATTTGATCTTGTGGATGATCTCTCACATATCTCCAGCTCTTAGGTAAGTCATTATGCTAGATTTCTTGTCCTTGTAGATTTTCAAGAGGTGGAACTACGATTTCTTCTCTTGATGAGTCTTCCTCATTGTTCTTGCTATCATTTAGACTTATTTCATCCATGTGTTTTCCTAGATTTTCAAAATCTTCATCATCCTCATGAACTTCTTTTTCAACATGGATTGATTCATCGAAAACTATATGGACAGATTTTTCAACAGTTAGTGTCCTTTTGTTGAAAACTCTATATGTTTTTGAGTTTATGGCATATCCCAAGAATATTGTTTCATCACTTTTAGCATCAAACTTCCCTAATGGTTGTTTTTCATTGTTCAACACAAAGCATTTGCAGCCAAAGCTCCTAAGGTGAGAGATGTTTGGTTTTCTTTCTTTGTACAGCCCATATGGGGTTTTTGACATGATTGCTCTAATTGAAACTCTATTAAGTATATAAGCTACTGTATTGACAGCTTCAGCCTAGAAATATTTAGGGAGGTTGTTCTCACAAAGCATAGTTCTTGCCATCTCTTTCAATGTTATATTCTTTCTTTCCACAACTCCATTTTGCTGAGGTGTTCTAGGTGTTGAAAAGTTGTGTTCCAACCCCTTTTCATTGCAAAATCTCTCGAACTCGTCATTCTCAAATTCACCTCCATGGTCACTCCTAATCCTAATAAAGGATGTACCTCTTTCACTCTCAACTTTCTTGTAATATCCTATGAAAGCTGATAATGCACCATTCTTGTGAGTAAGGAAATAAACTCAAGTAAATCTTGAGTAATCATCAACAATCACTAAACCATAAGATTCACCACCTAGACTTGTGGTGCTAATTAGACCAAAGAGATCCATGTGGAGCATTTCAAGAGGTTTCGATGTTGACACAACATTCTTAGCTTTGAATGATGTTCTGACTTGTTTTCCTAGCTGACATGCTTCACATACTTTATCAACTTCAAACCTAATGCTGGGTAGTCCAATAACTAGATCTTTCTTAATTAGTTTCAACATAGTGTTCAAGCTAACATGTCTTAGTCTCCTATGCCACAACCAGCTATCATTTTTAGCCTTGGCTACTAGGCACATTTCATTATCCTTTTCTAGATCTTCAAGGAAGATTACATACATGTTTTTCAATCTATTTCCTATAAAGGTAGTCTTGTTTGTGCCTATGTCTATTACTTTACATTTGTTGGAATCAAAACAAACCTTAAACCCTTTGTCACATAGCTGACTTATGCTTAACAGATTATGCTTTAGACCTTGAACAAATAACACATGGCTAATTTGTGTGCAGGAGTTCTTACCAACCATACCCATACCTTGAATTCTTCCTTTTGAATTATCTCCAAAGGATACGGTGCCTCCCTTTTTCTTGTCCAGCTGTGCAAACAGCATTTCATCTCCTGTCATGTGTCGAGAGCAGCCACTATCCATGTACCATGGCTGTTTCTTTATGTGTTGAGCCTTTGAGTATGTTTCCTTTAGGTGCAGCTCAACCTACAAAAATATGGTTCAGTTCTTCTTGATAGGTACCCATACTTTGATAGGTATTTGAGTGTTAGTGTCAATAAAATAACCTTTTGGCACCCATATTTTTCTGGTTTTCTGCACATAAATGTTTTTGACACACTCATATGATAGATGACCATATTTTCCACAACGATAGCATCTAGATAAAGCATTATGATGATTCATCTTGCTATATGAATTTTTCATTAAAATATCATCGTTTAAACATTTACGAGCTGCATTTTCATTAAGAACTTTTTGCAAAGCATCAGTTTTATTTTCCAACTCTACTCTCATGATTTCAAAATCTGCTTTTGACTATTCCAGTTCAGTTTGAAGTAAATTTCTTTGTTCAAAAACAGAGTTGAAATCAAGTTTAATTTTCTCCAAATCTTTTTCAAGTGATACAGCCTTTTTCTTCAGATTTTTGTACTTTAAAAACAGGCTTTCAAACTCATCACATAACTCATCATACTCATCTTGTAAATCATTCATAGATATATCACAAGTCGATAAGCATACCTTTGTTTCATCATCCTTTGCCATCAGGCAAATGTTTGCTCTTTCTTCTGAGCTTTCTTCATTAGATTCTGTACTTGAATCACTATCTGACCAGGCTGCAGCAACCATTGCCTTTTTCAATTTTCTGATTCTCCTTGGAGTTTTTTCTTTCAACAATAGACATTCAGATTTGTAGTGTCTTGGTTTTTTGCATTCATAGCAGATTACTTCTTCCTTGTTACTGTTTTCATTCTTGTTTTTCTTCCATGTAGGACCTTGATCCCTTTTAAAGAATTTTCTTACAAATTTTTGATTCTTCCTTCCCATCAATTTTCTCAATCTTCTTGCAACAAGTGCAAGTTCATCATTGTCATCGCATGAGAGTTCTTCCAGCTCATCTTCAAGGATGCTTGCTTTGAGTGCTATGTTCTTCTTCTTCTTCTCTTTTGCCTCTCTTTTATTCTCTTCTTCTTCTTCTTTGAGCTTCAGCTCATGTGTGAGGAGTGACCCGCAAATTTCATCAAGTGTGACGATGTTCAAGTCTTTGGCTTCTCAGATGGTAGTCACCTTTGGCTTCCAAGACTTAGGCAGACTTCTAAGAAGTCTTTTTACAAACTCATGCTCCGAGATAGGTTTTCCTAGTAGGTTAAGTTTATTTGTGATGTTTGTGAACCTATCAAACATGCTGGTGATGTCCTCACCAAGTTCCATTTTGAGCATCTCATAGTTATGGGTCAAGAGGGCAATCTTGGACTCCTTAACTTGGGAAGTCCTTTCATGAATTATTCTTAACTAATCCCACACTTGCTTAGCGGTTGTACAGCTTGAGACTTTATTGAACTCACTGGGAGTTAAGGCACAATGTAAGGTGCTGATTGCCTTGAAATTTGTCTGCACCTTTTTAGTTTCAGCCTCGGTCCATTCAGACCTTGGCTTACGCATCAACTCATTTGTGACAATATTCACAGTTGAGGGAGTAAAGGGACCATCAGTGATGACATCCCACATTTCATAATCTATGGCCTTAATGAAAATTGACATTCTAGTGCTCCAATAAGGGTAATTAGAGCCATCAAACAGAGGTGGTCTGTTTGTTGATTGTCCCTCAGCAACAATTGATTTGTGTTGAGCCATTTAGATCCTCTCTAAGGGTGTTAGACCTTATATTCAGAGAACTAGCTCTGATACCAATTGTTGGTCCCAAATATAAATGCTAGAGGGGGGTGAATAGCACTATCTTGACTCTTTTTGTGGGATTGAGACTTGATCTCAAACTAAGGAAGATAAGGCAATGAAAACAATTAACAAGGTATTTATAGTGGTTCGGTCCAAAAACTACATTCACTACCTTTATTATCCAACCAAGGATTTTCAAATTAAACACTAGACGATGGAATTCACAAGCTTCCACCAAGCTTTTACAATGGCTTTTCCAAGGCTTAGCCATCACCTTTACACTAGTTTTTCACGGGATCAACTAAAACCCAATGTGGCTTTCCAAGGCTCAACCACAACCTATCACTAGTTTTTCTCGAGCTAAACTAAAACCCAATATGGTTTTTTAAGGCTCAACAACAACCTTTATCTCTAGTTTTTCACGGACTAAACTAGAACCCAACCCCAACTTTTCAAGGCTAAGTTGGAACCTACAAGCATCCAAGCAAACCTTGCTTGATGCAAACACTTAGAGTGAAACACTCACTCTAAGAATACAAAGATAAAAAAAAGAAAGTACCTAGTGATCACACGGTTGATCTATATGGTACAAGTTGAAGTGCTGAACATAGATACAAAGAATAGGCGTTGAGGTTCAATGAAGAATACAAAGGATTTTCCGGTTTTGCTACTCTTCTTGGCTTGAATGTGATGGTGTCTTTTAGTGCGAAGCCAAAGTTGTCAAGAGCTTGTTCTTTAGCATTTGAAGATCCTTTTATAGTTGGAGAAGTTGGCTTGGTGGCTGTTGAGACGTTTATGACCGTTAGAAATAGTTTAAGGAAGATTCTAACTGTTTTCTTGTCTTGTAATGGCTTGGTGGATGTAACAGACAGAGAGCACTTAGTCGACTAAAATTTTTCCCTTGGTCGACTAAGTTGGTTCTGTTTCTGATGTAGATTTCAGTGATCGCTTAGTCGACTAACCTCATTATCTTGGTCGACTAACTTGATTCTGTTTCTCTCCAAGCTTTACCCTTTCACTTCTCCATTTTGACGTTTGTTCAGCAAATTATCTTCCTTAACATATCATGGGACTCCATCAATACTGATCTTCCTTGTTCTTTATCCAAATCACATCCTTTGGTGTTCAATAGGAAGATTGAAATATTTTCTCATTTATGAACATTTACCCTGCACACTTGGTTAGAATTAGTAGACACAAATGACATGGGAATGTTTTATTATCATCAAAAACTAATGGAGCCAACAATTTTTATACTAGTTTTGGATTGGAATACCTTTTTCTTTAGTTTTTATTAGGTATCCGCAAAAAGAATTTAAATGCAAAGCATGAAATGTAGATGATTTGTAAATTTGATTTTTGAGGGACTTTTGAGATTTCCCAATTATCTATTTCTTGAATAATATTTTCAAAGTGAATATGTTCCTCATTGATACTTTGGGTTTGGTTAGAGTTTGAGCTAGAGCAAGAGGTAGTTCTTAAAAATGGAAGCATTTTCTTTTACATATTATTTTCCTACATAGGGGGCTTCTATTGTTTGGATGATATTATACTTGCTTGGCCTACAGGGGAAAACAATGTCCTAATCTCGTCGAACTTGAATGGCTTTTTGGATAGATTTTTCAAAGGACTTAGCAGAATTAGTACAAGATATATTCTGTCAAACCCAGCTCTAAAATATCTCCCATGTTATACATGTAACTAATATAGTGATAGTACATTTGAACAATTGGGAAAATATTTAAAAGGCAGTATTATAACTAGAAATATGACTAAGATGATTTAAATCTCGAATAAGCTCAAATACGGATTTTAAGAGTGAAATTGAGAATTCCACAGTCTAGGGATTACTCAAAACAGTGATTTGGAGTTCGAGATTCAGTTTGGAATTAATCGAGAAAATTGACCGATTAGGGACAAAATGGCCATTTTGTCATTTGGGGACAAAATGTGGATTTCTATAAAAGATTTTAATCACAATTGACCAAGAATAATTATATGAAGTATAATATGATTATTGGAGCATAATATGAAGTTTAGCAGTGATAAATGTAATTTCTCGATATTTTTAGGACACAAAGGTAAAACAGTAATTTTACCATTAAAGGATAAAATTGGAATTTTTAGAAAATATTTTTCCACATTTGATTAATAATGGTTAATTGAAGTGTTATTTGAGGATAAAAAGTGGAAAAAGAGGTAATTCCAGTACAATTCGAAGTATAGGGGCAAAATCGTAATTTTACCATCCAAGGACAAAAATTGAATTTTTGAGATAATTTGGATCAAATTTGACAAATTAGAGAATGGTATGAGCATAAGGAGTGAAAAATATGCATTTTGGTAAATTTTCAGTTTTTGGAGCAAAAATGTAATTTTTGACTTTTTCGGGGTCAAAGTGCAATTTTTAAAAGTTTCTTTACCACGATTTTTTTTTTATGAGTCTAGAAACTTTTCTTGCTGAATGGATAAGTGAAGAAGCTGATGGTGGATAATAAATTATCAAAGAAAAAAATAAATTAATAAAAAAAATCAAAAAGTATAATAAAATAATATTATTTTATTTAAATGATAAAAAAGCTAAATTTCAGTCTTCTTCCCCAAAAATTTTGGCCTAAGCTGAAGGAAGAGAGAGAAAACACAAACATAAACCCTAACTAAGAGAAAAATCAAGAGAAAGTAAGGAAATTCAAGTGATTCAAGAACAAAAAGGTGAGATTTTTCATCCTTAGCTTAATTACTACCTTACCCATGCAATTTTCATTATTTTCTACGGTTAAATAGCATGATTTCATGATGAATTTAAAGCTGATCATATGGTTTTAGAGAGAGAAAGTTAGATAAATTTAATTTTTAGATATATTGATGATTTTAGCTAGTTTATCATGTTGGCTAGCAAAACACCAAGAGAAAATTTTATTTTGCCCACAAATCATCCTTAGCTGAATTTACTCTTGAGTGTGTGAGAACGAATTAGATTTTTATTTCAAGTAAATAGGTTAGAAAATGAAGAATTATGGAGAGACAAATTAAATAGGAAAATTTCGGTATTAGTGCACCATTTTTGGCTGAATTTTTTCAAGTAGGAATAAGAATGTGGCTTTGCTGAATTTTGAGGTATTTAGCTTGACATTGATGAATTGAAGCATTAGGAAAGAAATGGAATTGATTTGAGTTAAATCGAATGTGTAAATCAATTTATTGGACAAAAAATCGAAATAGGTCAATGCGGTATTTAGGCAAGAAATAATTATTTCCCATTTTACCCACTTTAGACCTAATTTTATGGAGAGAGATTGATTGCTGATTTTGATAATATTTTATGGCATTTAAGTGTATTTGGATGAATTAAGGATATAAAAATTAAATGGAAATTTTCGGTGCGAAAATATGAATTTTTACCCAATAGGGGTAATTTAATAATTTGTGGCCTGGACGGATAATTTGCATCATATTAATGGACATTAAGTCAATTTGGGTATAAATTGAGGTATAGAAATTGAAAGAAATTGATTCGGAATTAAATTGAAGATTTTAGCCGGTTTAGACGTGTGTAGGCGATTAAGCTGAATATCGTATTTAGACGGTTATTCGGACAGTTTGTAGGACATTCCATGCATTTAGAGCCTGAAATAATTTATGATGAATTGACACAATTTATTGAATTTTGTATCATGGATTATGGATAGGTAGTGAGTAAATTGGTTCGGGTAAGAGACTGCACCCGAGGACGGAGGATATGAGTATCTCTACTCCTAGAACAGTGAGTAAACTTATTATCGTCTTAATTATCTAGAGTAGTTTTATTCAATTGTGTGTTTTATAGAAAATGGGTTTAAAAAGTAAATTGCCATGTTTTAAGAAAAATTGTGATTTTACAAAATGATTTTATAAATTTTCTGAAAAATTGAATAGTGCTTTCAAAAATAGAGTAATGGGAAACTGTTTACTTGTATTGCAAATTATTGTTTGAATTGTATGGCTTATATTAAATTGTGGGCAAGACTGGCTATTTTTATGAATTGATAAATACATGAACTGTTTTGATTTGCCTTAATTAGTAAAATAAGAATTATGGGCCATGTTATGCTATGATAATTTTATTTAATTGGTGGAATAATTGTAGTCGTTGCAGTGGCGGGTTCCGTGGACCAACCTTTAGGAGGGGCACGGCAACCCAAAAATTTATTGTGCTTACCTCGTTAGAGAGGCGCGTAGGGTATCTCCTGATGTAGGATTTGAGTTTACTCCACGCCTAACCACCTCGTGGTAGTGAACTCAACCAACACCAAGGAACGGCTGAATTTCAAAAAATATGAAATTTTGCAGCCTTGGCGGACTCGAGTGGATGCCTCCGTACAAGGTATCCCCGAGTACAGGTTTTGGCATAAGCCAAGTTTTAAAGATTGTGCATAAGCCAAGTGAATTATTGGAATAAAATTGAGTATTGATGTTGTGAAAAATATATTGGATTTGAATATGTTATTTGTCTCCTTTTTACTCGGCTTTAGATACTTTAGATGGTGTCTGTTTACTCACTAGGATTATATAATCTCACCCCATCTTTCTATTCACATTTCAGGCTTAGGATAAGCTGTAGATAGTTGGTTGCATCGAGGACTACAATTGGATTGTATTCCCAGAAAAGTGTAGGTCCCCATCTTTCAATGCATTTCGGTTAGTTGTGGGCCCACGTGTCACTGAAATTTAAGTTTCACACTTTGATTTTTTGTATACTAGTATGTATAAAAATATATTTAGTTTTTACACTACGAAAATTATTCACTGATTTCTTTATAAAAATTATGTTATAATAAAATAGATTATTTTATTGAATATTTTTATTTTATTCTAATAGTTAAATTTTTATTTTTAAACAAATGTTTAGATACTTAAATTTGTTTTTAATCACTAAATATATGTTTTCTATTCTCCTATTACGTTTTTTATTAGTTTCGAGATTTTCGTAGAAAAATGACAAAAGTGCTCCTGTGAGCTGAGAAATAGTATTATATTGTTTTGGTTTGAAAACGACTTATGATTTCTTGAAATGTGAAATTTGATAACCGTCGCTCACTGGGGAAGTGCGGAAATTGATACGCATGCCTTGCGGGGTTTCGATAGATATTCGGGGTGTGAATATCTATCGAGACTTCACAGCAGTTGTCACGGGCTCGATGGGGAGTTCCGGGGCGTGACATATTCAAACAATTAAAACCAAAGCTCAGAAAACTAAAAGTAATTTGACAAATACTTAGATTTAAAAGAGATACCTTTCACTCCGGTGTGGCTCTGATACTAAAACTCCGTAGTGATCGACACTAGAAATATGAAAACTCTTTGAAGATTTGTTATTCAAGAAAAAGAAATAGGATACAAGATTTTGAGGAAGCATAGAAGTCTTCCTTTATGAATTCTATCTAGAGAAATTTGAAGTCCGTCTTTACAAATGAGATTTTGGATTTTTATAGGCAAATTTCTGCATTTGCATTTACATTTTGGTTTCATTTCATTTCATTTGTCACAGTATCTAATCTCGTGATTTCTTTTATCAAAGTGAGAATTGGCTTTTTTGCTGTTTTTGGTCACATCTGTTGCTTTTAGTCACGGGAGTATACTATAAATCTCTTTTAGCAGAGTGGGAATCTGTTTTTCTACTGCTTTCGGTCATAGGAGTGTATTGTGGATTCTTTTTGGTAGAGTGGGAATCTACTTTTGTCAAATTACTTTTTCTTTTCTCTTGTTTTTCTCGGAAGAATATAGTCTTCATCTTGAGAGAGATCTGTTGTTGTTTTTGATGAGGCAGTAGCAGTTTCTTTTTCTTCTCTTTCTTCATCTGAGTCTAAAGAACTTAACATTTCTGGCATTATCCTTTTATACTCAGCTTTGGTGGTTGCTTGTGCTAGTAAGGCGTTGGCATTTGATTTGGCTTGCAAAAACCTCGCATTCTGTTATGAGGTTGAAGCATTCTTATAGAGTCTTGGATTCTTTTCGAACCATGTTAACAAGTATTGGACATCATATTTTCTGTCATCAAATTTGTCCCATCATTTTGTCTTAAAAATGCGGATGACTATTGGTGCTCTAGAGTAAGGATCAGTATCATAAGAATATTCCCAAGATGTGATCCATGATATTGTTAACTTTGAGAAGAAATGTATGGAAGCATGTATGTTGACCTGATCTTCTTCAGGCTGAAAATTTTGATAAAATCTTTCATATAATTGGTCAAGTTTAGGTGGAAGAATTTCTCTTAAAAGTCCATGCCAGTTTTACCAGAGGGAAAACCAAATAGGGAATTTGTATTGGATGTCAAATTTGAAAAACATTAGCAATGAATGGCGATTGTGTTTGTTGTTGAATAAAAAGGTATTGAACTATGCCTATTGGTAATCCTAATAATTAAAAAAGGGGAAATGGTCTAATGTTTTGGAAATTTTGTTTTGAAATTTTTGAAAATGATTCAAATTTTCTCCCCAATCTATCAGCCTTAAAACTTTTAAAATCTGTGCCGTGGAATGGGTTATAAGAGGAAGATCATTCTTATCAATATATCTCTTGAAAAGAACAGATCCTGTTTGAATTAAAATATTTTGGTAATATTCCTAGGGTTTTTTCAAGTCCCATGGTTTAAAATGCCACCTTGAAAAGCTTTTTTAATGGCTAGATGAGGATGTTCATGATAAAGCGCTTCCTCAATAAGGAGAACATTTTGGATATTTTTCTTTCTGAGATATTGATTTTGGCTTTTTTGGGAAGAAGAGGTTTGTGACTAGGATTGGGTTAATTGAGTTTCTGGAAAAATGGTTTGTAGTATTTTGGGTTTTTGTCTGGCTATTTCTTTTTTCTTGGCAGATTCTAGGGCTGTGAGAGCAATTTACGTAAAAGGGGTTTGTTGTTTTTGTGAGGCAAAAGCTTAGGCAATTTCAAGGGATTGAGAAAGGGATTCTAAGAATTTCTAAATCTGGGAGTTTATTTAGGAGTATATTTGATAGGGGTCTTAAGAATCTTGATATAGTTGGCTATCTTGGTATAATTGGAGCTCTTTTGAAGAGCTTTCTGTCTCATTTTATTCATCTTAGGTACATATTTCATACCACGATTTAATTTGTCTTTGAGTCAGACTTTGAAAAGGTTTTCCTTATTCTTCTTCTTTCTCTTTGTCTTTTTTTCTTTCTCTTAATTTTGGAGGCATTTTGTCTTGAAACGTAAAGTAATGTTTTTAGGGTTTTTGAGAAAAGAGATCTGTATGACAGAATTTTTGGATAATATTTTGGACAACCAGTATTTGTAATACTGTTGTCTTTTATGGAAGGTGATCTTTTTAGTGGTTATTTTCTTTTGAGGGTTCATATTTTCCCTGTAGAAATTCTCTTGTTAGAAAATCAGGTAAAGAATTATTTTCTCCTTTAATATATTCAATATCAAAGTCAAATATACTTAAAATAGCTTGCCATTTCGCAAAAATTTGTTTTGAAGCAATATTTTGAACATCTTTCTGTAAAACTTCCTTTGCCGATTTACAATCAACTCTTAAAAGAAATTTCTGATTTAATAAATCGTTTTAAAATTTTGAGATACATAAAACAATTGCTAAAATTTCTTTTTTGATAGTACTATAATTTTGCAGAGCTGGAGTCTAGTGCTTGGAAGTATATTGGACTATAACTTCTCTTTGTTCTTTTACTTGTTTAAGGATTCCTCTATAACCTATTTAAGAAGCATCAATTTCAAATATTTTGGGAAGATTGGGATCTGCTAGATGTAGACAAGGGAGTTCTTTAATATGTGTTTTTATTTGTTTGACTATCTCAGTATGATGTTCTATCCAAAGAGTGGGATTCTTTCTTAATCTATCATGTAAAGGTTTGCAAATTTTATTTAGTCTTGGGTAAAAGTCATTTACATAATTGAGACTTCTTAAGAATCTTTGGAGTTGGGTTCTGTCTAAAATTTTATCTAAAAATTTGTCAACGAACTGAATTGATCTTTCTATTGGGATTATGGTTCCTTGAGTAATGTAATGACCTAAAAATCTAATTTTTATTTGAAATAGACTAATTTTGGATTTAGAGACTACTAATCCATTTCTTTTGATAACTTCTATAAATATTTTGAGATGTTTAAAATGCTTTTCAAGTGTTTCTGAGAAAACTAAAACATCATCAATATACACAATAGTAAATTGTGAATAAGGATTGAAAACTTCATTCATTATTTTTTGAAATTCTGATGGAGCATTTTTACGGCCAAAAGGCATTACATTCCATTCATATTGTCCAAATGGTACTGTAAAAGTTGTCTTGTATCTTTCAGACTCTTTAATCTGGATTTGCTAAAATCCTGATTTCATGTTAAATTTTGAAAATATTTTTGCAGTACATAATTTTTGTAAAAGATCCCTTTTGGTTGGAATTGGATACTTGATCCATTCTAATGCTTTGTTAAGAGGTTTATAATTTATGACTAGTCTTGGTGTTCTTCTTTCTATCTTTGCATTTTTGGTAACATAAAAAGCTGAACAGCTCCATGTTGAATTGCTTTTTCTTATTAACTTTTTGTTTAATAATTCTTTAATTTTTTTTTACAAAATTCTTCTATTTCTTTGTTCATTTGTATTGCTCTTGCTTTGGTTGGTATTTGGTTTTCATTAATTTGTAAGTTGTCTTGAGAATTTTTAGAGCTGTCTGTATCACTAGTTGTTTCTTCAAAGATTTCATTGAGTTTTTGTTCAATTTCTTCTCCTAATTGAAGTTGATTAATTTTCTTTTTAATCTTACAATATTTTGAAATGTGGCTCGTTTTTCCACATCTATAACATTTTACTGTTTTGTCTCCTTTATATGGTTCTTTTTGCTTTTTCTTATATCTTCTATATTTTTTATATTTGAGGGTTTGATAGTATTCTTGTGAGTTTTTCTTATATTTTCTGTGTTTTATTGGTTTAGAACAAAATTGTTTTAAAGAGGATATTTTTTCTTTGATATCTAATTGTTCACAGAACGATCCTAATTCTTTTGTACATATATATATATATATATAAAGAAAGAAGCAAGAGACAAAAGCAATCTCTCAAGTTAAACAATAAGTGAAGTTAAGATTAAGGTTGGTTCAATGCTTATAAAAGCTAAAAAGACCATAATAATTTAATCACTACATCCTCTAATCATATTGAAATAATTAATAAGACATAGCCAGCTTTGTCGCCTATATATAGTAATTACTACTATATATATTACTCATTATCATGATATAAAGGATTAATTGAAGGCCTCCTCAAGATATTAAGTGATGATTAAATCCATATTAGAAGCTCCAAATATCTAGTTGGGAAGAAATTATGTTGGTGATTATGTTCATTTTTTTTTCAGGGCACGAAATTCCAAACATCATCATCAATCCCAAGCATGATAATTTGAATAATTTCGACAGGGAATGCCTGAAATAACAGTTAAATATGGCTTTAAAAGGTCAAGCAAGACAAAAGGAACACCGATGGCCAAGACGACTTGGCATTGAGGGATTTCCAAGCCAACCTTTGCCGATATCATGCCCAAATTCCAAGGGTAGGCAAGCCAGCTCGAGGATACGCAAGCAACATGGGTTGAGACTCTGATTACTGTGGCTCGAAAGTAATGGCATA
Organism: Theobroma grandiflorum; assembly: GCA_036013995.1. Classification (NCBI taxonomy): domain Eukaryota; kingdom Viridiplantae; phylum Streptophyta; class Magnoliopsida; order Malvales; family Malvaceae; genus Theobroma; species Theobroma grandiflorum. The sequence goes on from CP142126.1 coordinate 18,855,724, forward strand.
TGGGAGCAGAATGGACGAGTCAAGCTGCTAGCAAATTGGGCATGTAGGCTAGTGAGTAGTTGGGGCTCACAAGTTAGTAGACAGACTGGGCGTGCAAGCTAGCAGAAAAAAAAATGCAACGCAACAAGCAGAGTGGTGCGAAATTAAGGTGCTCAGGTCACTTAGACAGTCTGCCTGGTGAGCGAGAACCACTGCTTAGCCCAGGCATGCAAGGCAACCGTTGCCTACTATTGGGAATAATGGTTGGGATTCGTCAAGAAGGTTCAGCAGGGCTTAATACACCTCTTAGCCGTTAGGAATGGCCTTGTAATAGCTTGAAGTGGTCTATAGCTTATAGATACCCCTTGAGCTCCCTCATTTAAGGGTAATGACTCATGTATTGAACTTCTATGAAATAAAAGCTCTCTTTTTGTTCCCTAAGCTCACTTTCTCACTTGTACTTGCCTTAAACGATCTTAATTTGTTCTAACTGAATAGGCTATTAACCTTTCTAAGGGTTTTTGAGTAAGGCAAAAGCTAGGCTGCACGGGTTAAAAGAAAACCCCCGTGACACTTGGTATTAAAGAGGCAATGGCAAACACAAAATATGGTGTGGAAACCGAGGGTGTTGCTTCCACCCCTGACACGAGATAAGCATGTTTGAGTAGGGTGAAAAGAAATCGTTGTCAAGAGACCTCCTCACGATGGTAGAGACTAGGCTGAAACGGAAAAAGGAGCGTATGGTAGAACTGGCTGATCATTGAGAGGCTGGTAAGGTTTGAACGGACGAGTTTGAGGAGTAGATGTTTGAGCTACAAGAGGAGCTGCAGGCTACCCTCAATGAGACCTTGGAGCCATTAACCTAACATGATGCTAACGGGAAGCTAAGGTTGAGCAGTTAAAGCACGACATGAATAAGCTAAGGTGAGAACTCAAAGCATGCAAGACATTCTTTAGGGGAGGGTTACTGGCCATGTAACCAGGTAGCAAGGTGGACATCCCCAAACGAGAAAAAGTTCAAAGACCATCGGAGCACCCAAGACATTGATGACTTTCTATTAGGGATAGAGCAATACTTCTAAGCCACCAATATTGTCGATAATAGTAAGAAAATTAACACGGCATCTATATATCTTACTAACTTGGCATGTTTGTGGTGGCGTAGGAAGTGTGACAAAAGGCACGGTGAAGCTACCATTTCGACATAGGCTAACTTTGTACAAGAACTAAAGGCTCAGTTCTATATAGAGTATGCCTAGGATGAGGAATGGGAAAAATTGAGGTGTCTAACATAGCGAATAGGAGTTCAAGAATACGTGAAGGAATGCATCGAACTAATACTGCAAATTAGTGACTTAGGTGAGCAGAAAGCTTATTTTGTTTCCTTGATAGGCTAAGATCATGGCCAAGGCACGAGTTCCAACGTTGTGGGGTCTAAGACATCACTGCCGCAATATCCACGGTAAAATCTCTGATTGAGTTCTAAAAATCAAAAGTTGAGAAAGATGTGGGTAAAGGTAAGGCCAAGACTTAAGCTTGTGCCAAATATCTATCGAAAGGTATTACTAGTGAGCAGACTAGCACACGAGGTATTGACCAAGGCAATAAAGTTGAAAAAGATAAGGGGAAAGAATCCTTGAAGTGCTTCTTGTGTGACAGGCTGCATTTGGTCAGAGATTGTCCCAAGAGAAGCAAGCTCTCTCCCATCACATAAAAAGACAGTGATGGGTAGCAATAGGGTGACACTTTGCGGTTAGGAACCATGATGCTGGCTATATTGAAGTAGCACAAATCGAGCCGCAGCAAAGGTTTAATGTTTGTAGACATCACGGTGGCGGGCAAGAAATTGAACACCCTAGTTGATAGGGGGCGAACGTCTTATTTGTTTCTGCTCAGACAGTAAAGATGCTGAGGTTGAAAGTCAAGGCAAGAGCCTTGCACATCAAGATTGTTAACAGCAAGGAAGTCTCTACTATAGGCATTGCAAGCAATGTGAGCATGCACTTAGGTGAGTGGGTAGGTAAAGAATCCATTGAGGTCATTCCTCTTGATGATTATGATTTTGTTGTTGGTTTAGATTTCCTTGACTGATTTAATGCCATGGTTATCCATTTTTCAAATTACATTATTATACTTGACCCCCAAAGCCAATGTGTGGTGCTGATGAGGCTCGAATAGCAATCCGTAATTAAGACACTAGTGCCTTACACTTTTTGATGGTGTGCGTAAGTGTAAAGAAACCTACATTGCCACATTGTCCATGAACGAGGGTAAGCCAAGCAAGGCAGCACCCATGCCAAACAAGGTAGCAAGCATGCTAGACGAGTATGTGGACATGATCCTAGCTAAGCTGCCAAGTTAATTGCCACTCAAGTGGGAAGTAAACTACAAGATAGAGCTTGTTTCGGGTGCACAGCCACCCATATGGGCATCTTAGCATATGGCACCCCTAGAACTAGCGAAACTACATCGGTAGCTTATGAAGTTGATTGAGGCAAGCTTCATTCGATCGAGCAAAGCACATTATGGTGAGCTTGTCCTCTTCCGATGAAAGCATGATGGATTGTTGCGCTTGTGCATAGATTACCGAACACTAAGCAAGTTGACCATAAGAAATTGTTATCCGATCCTCAACATCTCCAAGTTGTTAGACCGACTAAATGAGGCCAAGGTCTTTTCCAAACTAAACTTACGATCCGGGTACTACCAGATGAGAATAGTCAAGGGTGATCAAAAGAAGACTACTTGTGTGACACACTAAGGCAGCTTCGAGTTCTTAGTGATGCCCTTCGGCTTGATGAATACCCCTACAATGTTCTGCACCCTAATAAATAAGGTACTATCTTCGTTCCTTGACAAGTTTATGGTGGTCTACCTTAACAACATTGTTGTTTATAGCAGGACCATGACGGAGCACATCAAGCACCTACGAGTCATGTTTGGGCATTTACGATAGCACCAATTTTATGTTAAATGGGAAAAGTGCTCTTTTGTCGAGCTGGAGATTCCATTCCTAAGCCACATCATTGAAAGAGACTAGATTTGGATGGATAGGGCTAAAGTCTAAGCTATCAATGAGTATGAGTAGCCTACTAGGGTGATAGAGTTAATGAGTTATCTAAGGCTTGCAAACTACTACCGTAAGTTTATGCATGGTTACTCCAACATCGTGACACCCCTGACCAATTTGTTACGCAAAGATCGAGCTTGGCACTAGAGTTTGGATTAAAAACAGGAATTTCAATGATTGAAACAAGCCATGACTAAAAAGCATGTGCTGCGATCGCTTGATCTAAGTGTGCCATATAAAGTACATACTGATGCCTTGAACTAAGCCATATGAGGGGTCTTTATGCAATAAGGCCTCCTAGTAGCCTATAAGACTAGGAATCTTAATAATGCCAAACGGCACTACATGACCTAGGAGCAAGAAATGATGGCGATCGTTCATTACCTGAGTGTGTGGCGACACTACTTATTGGGGGCACTATTTGTGGTGAAAATCAACAATGTGGCCTATAGCTTCTTCTAGACCCAAAAAAAGCTCACTCATAAGCCAACCAGATGGCAAGTCTATTAGGCTGAGTTCGACTTCACCATAGAATACAAGTTGGGCATAGCCAACCAAGTCACAAACATATTGAGTTGTAAGGCAGAGTTGGTAGCCATCAACTAAGCACAAGATGAGATGTTGGCCAAATTATGTGCAGGGCTTGTAAGAGACACCACTACCCAAGCCATCATTTAATGTGCCAAGGAAGGTAAAACATGGCAGTTCTGAATGGATAGGGACTTGCTCATGACTAGAGGGAACCAAATCTATGTGTTGAGATCTAAGCGGCTACACAAGGAAATCATGCGGGAGCATCATGATTTTCGATGGATAGGACATCCGGGGAACCGAGCAGACGGAAGCACTAATAGCGATACGCTATTATTGGTCCAAACTAACCAAGGATGTGGAGGCCTATGTGTGGACATGCTCAGTCTATCAACAGGACAAGGGAGAACAACAGTAATCAATATGCTTACTCGAGCCCCTAGAGTTGCCAAACCAACCATGACAATTTGTATCCTTGTACATTATTACTAACATTCTCACAATTAATGGTTATGGTGCTATTGTGGTTATGGTGGACATGTTTAGCAAATATGGAACTTTTGTGCCGGTAAGTAAGAAATGCCCAATTGAGGAAGCAGCCTAGGCATTCATGGCTCATGTAGTGAAGTTGTGGGGTGTGCCCAAGAGCTTGGTGAGTGATTGGGATGAGAGATTCACGGATAAATTCTAGACCGAGCTATTCAAGCTGTTGAGGTCCAAGTTCTATTTTTGGACCAACCTACACCCCAAACGAATGGCTAGACGAAACAGGTGAACCATCTACTGGAGCTATACTTACGACACTTCATCTGCAACACTCAATCGAACTAGTCGAAGCTACTAGACATTACCTAGTTCAGTTATAACTTGCAGCATCGGGAATTGATAGGGAATAGTCTCTTTGAGCTAGTAACGAGGCAACAGCCTATGACCCAAGGGTCCTTAATCAACAGCTACACGAGGCCAACACTAGTAGCTTTCAGATATTCCAAGGATTGGCATGAGTAGAGAGACCTAGCCAATGTGAGCCTTGAACACACCTCCTAGAAGTAAAAGAGATGGGTAGATAGGCATCGGTAGGACGTGACCTTCAATGTGGGGGAGTTGGTGCTAGTCAAGATTCACTAGATCCTCTGCAACCTGAAGCTGCACAAAAGGCTAACCTGACGGTATAAAGGGCCCTTTCGCATCACAAAGAAGGTTGGTCTCATGATCTACAAGCTAGAGATGCCATTCGAGCCTAAAGTCCATCCGGTTTTCCATGTCAACATGTTGAAGCCATATCATGTAAACTCAGAAAATCCGAGCAAATGCTAGAGCCAGAGCCATCCAATGGGGCAAAAAGCCTTATATGACCAAGATATTAAAGAGATCCTAACTAAAAGAGTCTTGAAGAGGAAGAACTATTGGCTACAGTATAGTACCTAGTCTAGTGGAAAGGGCAACCAACAAGTGAGACAAGTTGAGAGCCTACCTAGGCCTTGTGGTAATTCAAGGACTTAGTGGAGCGGTTCCACACTCGGTAGGCAACGAGGGTGTTGCCAACATAGTTAGGGGAGAATGTTACACCTATTTTATGGTGAGGGGCAAGCCACCTCTACAGTAGGGGATTGAGGCTCGAAGATAGGCGAGCCACCTCGAGGATGGGCGAGCAACATGGGTTAAGACTCTGATTCGATGCCGGGGTAGCATTATGGCTCGAATGTAATGGCACCCGAGAGCAAACTAGGAGCGCAAGCCAAAAGGCAAATTAGGCGCATGGGTTAGTAGACTAATTAAGTGCGTGGGCTAGTGGGCAAAAGGGGCACGTGGGCCAACAAGTAGATTGGGTGCACAGGCTAGCAGAAAATGGAGCATAGCACAGTAGGCAGACTGGCATGAAATTGGGGTGCAAAAGTTGCCTAGACAATCTACTTGGTGCGTAGGAACCATTGACTAGCTTGGGCCTATGAGGTAGCCGTTGGGAACAATGGCTAGGGCATTTCAAAAAGGTCCAACAAGGATCAAAACACTCAATAGCCATTAGGAATAGCCTTGTAACGACTTTAAAGGATCTATGGCTTATAAATACCTCTTGAGCTCCCTCATTTGAGGGTAATGACTCATGTATGGAACTTCTATGAAATAAAAGCTCTTTTTTTGTTCCCTAAGCTCACTTTTTCACTAGTGCTTGCCTTAAACGATCATAATTTGTTCTAATTGAGTAGGTTGCTAGCCTTTCTAAGGGTCATTGAGTAAGGCAAAGGCTAGGCCGCACAGGTCAAAAGAAAACCGCTTGACATATTATGTAGTTAATTGAGTAAAGAAAAGCAAATTTAAACCAAAGTAAACCTGTAAAAACAACAGCAATGCTTTTAACATAATCGAGTTGCTACGTTCATGGCCAACTACCTCCCAAGTTACATTGAAATAAAACATGTCATGCACACTAATAACAAGTGCTACTATATATATTAATTAGTCATTGTTAATAATAATGAGATGGAGGGATTAATTAATTAACCATAATTAAGCTCTCTTAATCATATGAAATGATCATTATCAATATCACCATCATCATCAATCAAAGCACGACAAAAGGAATTCCTAAAATTTAAAAATGTCGTTAAAGGTTAGGTTTTCCATTAAAAAGGTCATGTGATAGTCGCACTAGTGGTCCAAACTTCATGCAAATTTATGAGGTTTAGGGATGTCAACGGGTACCCGCGAGTACCCTACCCAGTTACACCGGATTATGGTACTTCTTAAAAGGGTTCGGGTAGGGTTAGGGTAGCGGTTTTACTACCCGAATTTTAATAGGGTAGGGTTCGGGTACCACTCTTTGGGTACCCGTTACCCAAACGCGTTTACTATTTATAAATATTTTATTATTATTTTAATAATTAAATTAAAAATTTATAATTTTTACTAACTTTACAAGCAATTTTTTTTCTTAAAAACTAACAAATATATGAAAAGTATGGTTTAATACAATGACATTAATATATTTAAATTAAAAAATTATAACTTATAAAAATTATATTTTTTGTTATTTAAGTTTATTTATTTGTTTAGATCTTTGTGTTTAGTTATTTAAGTTTATGTTGTTATTTGGCTATTTATATATAGTTATTTAAGTTTATGAGTTGTATGAATATTTATTTTTAATTATTTAAGTTTATGTTTAAGGTCTTTTTTTGATTATTTAAACTTAAATTTTATTAATTTAATTAGTAGTTAATTTTATGAAATACGTAGAGAAATATTATTGTATATATATACGGGTTTAGGTAATTGGGTGTCTATGAAGAAAATTTTAATAAATTTTTAATCTAATCGAGTTTATAAACAGGTTAAGGTAATTATAAGGTAATAAAAATGTAATAGGGTTAGGGTTAGGGTAGTAATTTTAAAATTAAACGGGTAGTTAATAGGGTTAGGGTAGTTAATAGGGTTAGGATAGTTGATTTTTTATAGGATTAGGATTTGAGTACCTCAAAATTATAAAGTACCTGACCTGTTGACATCCCTAATGAGATTCATCCGAAGACTTGAAGAAAATCGTGGCTTCAATGGCTAAACATTGCTAGACATGGATTAGAACACAAAAACTAACCAAATTTCAAGAATAAAACCATTGGTTCATTGAGTTTGCCCTTTTTATCACTACACGTCATGTCATCTTATAGATTTTATTTTTAAATATTTAATGCAATAATATATATATATGTTTTTTTATTTAACTTAAAAGATTATATTTAAATCCTCTCTTCAATAATAAAAGAAATATAATAATATTTTTCTAACCTTTGTTGAAATATGTCCCAATTGCCATATCCAAGCTTCCAATATAGGAAATCAGAAAATTGGCTGATTGTTGCTATTTTTTTTTTATTTAGAGAAAGAGAGATTGGAATTTAATAATTAAATATGAGATGATATATTAATTATTAAGTTAAATGTTTAATGAGATCATACACTTTAGCATGTACTAAAAGTTATCCTCTACTTCACTTTGATTTTTTATTTTGAAGATGAAGAAAAATAAAGTTGTTGGACTTATTCTGGTTTTTCTTTTAATTTAGTCAAAAATCAAAAAGTCTCTCTCAGATTGAATAAAGAAAGACAGGTTCCCCATGTGAGCGGCAAGCACCCCTGCATCCCCTGTGGCAGGAAAAGAAGCCGACGCCACGCAGCCGTTGCCCCACCGTGCTTGTAAGAGCACCACCGCATTCTTGTGGTAAGGAACGACGGCCGTTGTAATGCTCGTGCCTTACGGGCTAATAGGGAGGTCGACGAGAAACTGGCTCGCCATTAACCTCCTCTGTTTCCCACCAAAAAATATGTTTCAAACTAAAAACTTGGCATTCCAGGGAATAAGAATCTCAACTTCACCAATCTTTCCAGCATCAATATTTGGGTTTTAGAGTTGGAATTTACTTCAAGTCCCTTCCAAAAACAAAAAAGGGAACCCAATTGCTCTACGAAAGCTCAAAATTCGGGTAATTAGAAGCGCCCAGTACAGAGTCAAAAACAGAGAAGCCATACCATTGAAAAATATGTATAATTAAAATAAAAACCCATTTTAAGACAGAATCAGATAAAAGATTAAGCTGCTACGTAAAAGCCTGAAAGCATCAACCTCATACTTACAAGTAAACATAAACAAATAAAAAAATGAAAAGACATAAAGCAGCTAGTTTTGTTAACTGTAATACTATGCAAGCAGTTGATGATGGCGTGGACAGCTGGGCATGGGAATATCAGCTGCTCAGTGCCTCAGTCGCTGCGCTTCTGGCAGATTGATGACAGAAGAAAGACTTGATCAACAAATCCAGCATCATCTTCTTCACCGATCTTCTCTTCTTTGGAAATAAGCTTCCTTTCTTTTGCTTGAACCTTGCCTCTGTCTTCACATTGCTTACTTTTTCACCAGGATTCACCACCATTCCTGGCTTCCTTTCGGCTTCCTCCGGGAACACCTTCATGGCCATATCTCTCTTTAGACGATAATTTTTTTGGTGCATTAAACTGGGGGGTGCTTGAGACCATTTTATAGCAACTTCGATGGTGGGTGAGGATGTTTCGCTGTGGCCCTTTTTGCGCGTCAATGTCTACTCTATTGCCTTTTTCCTTTCAATATCAAAAACCATACCACGTATATGCCGAATGCCTTTGGGCGCCTTTTGGCATCTGCATTGTGTACGGCCATACAACTTGTTTTATCATGGCCCCACCAAATTCATACCCTCCTGAGGAGTACAAATCCTCTCTTTCTGCCTCCATTCTACACCCCTTTCTTCCCCCATCTCTAAAATGATGCCATCTGTCTAATATTTTGAAATCCCTTAAAATCCTCAAACGGAAAGGCCAATGCTTCTCGTCTTTTTTTTTTTTTTTGTTTTAAAGTGGATTTTATTGATAGTTCAAGAGCTAGCACGTCATAAGGGGTCTTAAATCTTGATTTCTCTTCTCTTTTAAATGTTAGTCCCTACTATTTACAAAACTCCTCTCTTTGGTCTTTGAGAAACTTTTCAAATTTATCAGGAGGTAGCTCAATTATCTCAAAAGCCTAAAACTAAATGTTTAAATGAGACTAATTTTTTATTAGAATTAAGAAAATTATGTCTTTTTTTATTGAAGTTAAGGAAGAGCAAATGAGAGAAGAAGAATTCATAATGGATATTATAAATTGAAAAAAAATAATTAATTTTATATATAAAAAAAATAGTTGTTAGAGTTTATTAAATACATATTATTCTTAATTAATTGCGAATATGAGAAAGTGTTGAAAATTGATAGCATTGTGTGAGTTGAAAAGCGATAAAAAAATTGAGATTTATTAGGTAAAGAAGTGTAAAAATATGTTTTTTATTAATTTTCTTGACTTTTATATATTTTTAATGAGAAAGGAGATAAATGGTTGAGAATTAATAAAGGTATGGAAGTGAGAGAAAAGAGGCATTTATTAGGTATGAGAGAATAGGTAGATATTTTATTAATTATCTTAATTTGTGTATATTTTAAATATAATTAATTATATTATTATTATAAAATTATAAGGCTTCTCTAAATTTGAAGCTTAAAGCCCTTGCTTTGGTGGCTTTACCCACCACCCGGCACTAAGTTTAACCATCTCTCATTTATCATCATCATCATCATCATCATCATCTTCAACTTTTTCTTCATCCAACGATAATGATGGCAGTGAGACCAACAATGCAAGTGGAAGCGCAAGCAACATAGAAGAAGAAGAAAATGGAGAAAAAGTAGCCAATATATATTAATACCAATAATTATGATTACAATAATAATAGTGAAAAGGGTATATTACGAGTAGGAAAAAGAAGACAGAGATCTTTTTGGGTCTGATAATGAAGATTATTGTAAAACCCTTGTCACAAGCTCTTTCTTTATTCATTATTTTTTATTGTAATTAGTATGATCTTTGCCGAAAAATGGTGATTTTGAAGTGCATCTAGGGGTGGACCTACCTATATTGAAGTGGTGTCACATGACACACTTATTTACAAAAAATATTTACTTTCTTATATTACTTTTATAAAAAATATTTACTTGTTATATTACTTATCTAGAGTTTTATGTAGTTTATGATACTAATGAACCCATTAATTTTTTTGTAATTTTGTAAGAAGCTAGGTCAAGGTAGATGTTGACTCCATTTGATGATGATAAAATATTTTTTATTTATTTATGTCTAACTTTACTATTTAAGTGTGCAAGATAAAGCTTAAATCCCCTAATAAAATTGTTGATTAAAGACAAGTCAAGAACCTTATTCTTTTAAAAGATGGGCTAATTAGTTAAAATGGGAAAGAAGAAATGGTTTAGTAGAAACAGAACATTATTAATTGATTAATGTGGAGCCTTAACCAGTTAAGACATAACTAGACGCTAAAAAAAGTAAGGCAAAAAAGTCTTAATCGGTTATCATTAGGCTTAACCGATTAAGAAGATACTAGAAGCTAAAGACAGAGACATGCTAATCAGTTAAAGAATGTGATTAATAGGTTAAAGCACAAGACCTAAAGTATCTTCAAGCACCAAAATACAAATTTGAAATTAAGTTAACCGTTGAAGTGAGCCAAAATGAAGAAATTCAAATTTGAGGAACTTTTAATTGGTTGAAGCTTGTCTTAATCGATTAAAGATGAAGAAAGAAAAACTTTAATCAATTAAAGGAAGATTGTTGATTGGAGAAGCTTGGTAACAGAACGTTCTTAATCGGTTAAAGCCATCTTTAACCTATTAACACAATGGAATGAGTTGCTTGATAGTGCAAGATAGAAAAAGGTTAATTGATTAAGGCTTACCTTTAACTTGTAACAAAATATTGTCTGTCTATTTAAATTTAAATTCTAGAAGACAAAATAACTACTAAGAAGGCATCATACTTGTCTACAACTATTAAAACTGTCTCCAATACAAAAATTTAACTCTCTAAGTATAAAAGAAAGCTCCAATAGTCAAAGAAAAGAAAGAAAAAAGCTACCAAGATCATTTTTTTTTAGCAAAAAGCGAAAGAATCTTCTCATACACACTTGTTTTTCATTTCTATTCTTGTAAAAGTGTTTGAGCTTGATTGTATTCACCTTAAATTAGCAAAGGTGATCATGTGTATTCCTTTTTCTTCTCTTTTCTTAGTTAATTAGAGTGTGAGAAGCACTCTAAAACTTATTGTAAGGGATTAGAGCTTAGGTTAGAAGCTCACCTTGTAAAAACTTGGTGGAAGTTGTTAATTCCACTAGTTTAATGAAGTTAGGTAAAAATCCTTCATTGGGAGATCAAGGCAGTAGATGTAGGTCAAGGAGACCGAACCACTATAAATACTTATGTATTATCTACTTTTCTCTACCTTTTCTTACTTGATGTCTTTTAACTTCAATAAGTTTTAAACCTTCCCTCTTATAGTTGAATAAGAGCTATATAAGCTCAAAAGGTTTACTTCGAAATTTTTAATGCTATTCATTTCTCCTCTAGCACTCCAATGGGACCAATAGTAGATCTAGTAAAAAGTAATGTATATATTAATATTTAAATCCTACATGGAAAGACAAAAAAATTTTCTTATTATAATTTAAGATTTTATTAAAAAAGTCAAAGTCTAAACTATTTCCCTTTTTCAAAAATTCAAGTCTAACTCTTAAAACCCACAATGACGCTTCCTTTTCTTGACCCTTGGTTGTGTTTTTCACTCTCTTAAAACAACTCATTTAAACTTCAATTATAAGTAATTTTCAATCCAAATTAAGTTTTTAAATACTTCATATCTGAAAATTTTTAATTAATTTGATAGTTTGGGTTCATAATTATAATCTAGCTAATAGAAAATATTGTTGCATGTCAAATAATATCTTAAAATTATGAGTCTTTCTTTTGTTTATTTATTTTATAGATATATTGTTTGATTATTTAGTAGACAAATAAAAATACTATGTATCCGTTAGTTTATTTCCTAGTGATACTTGCATTGATCTTACTAGTTGTAATAACATTAGTTGAAAAAGCTTTTTCAACAATGAAATTTATAAAACACAGACCATGTAGTCAATTGAATGATGAGTGGATGAATGATTGTCTGGTGACATATATTGAAAAAGATGTATTTGATAGTTTTTCTACTAATTCTATCATACACCATTTTTAGTATAAGAAAAATTGTCATGAACAATTATAGTTATCTTAGATATTTTTATTTCGAAGTATTAAATGAATGTGCTAAATTTACATTTTTTTAATTTAATATTAAAACTTATAGTTTATAGATTTTATCATATTTATATTTTTTAATTATTGTTATTTTAATTATGACACTACTTAGAAAAATTTTTGGGTCCATCCCTAAGAGTATCCATTCGTTTTCTTGGAGATTTTTGCTATGTTAAATGAAAATAAAAACCTTTGTACCTTTATTTTTTCTTACTTTGCTTGGGTGTAGATATTAGAGCTTCCTAATTAATTGCTTTATTGTTGATTCTTTTAATTTGGATTCTGGAATTTAAGTTCAAGGAATAACCTTAATGTATAAGGAAAATGGATAGTTGGCTATTAATAGTTAAATTTAGCATATAAAGTAATAGGAGATGTTATGGACTCTTTATCATCTGTTTACATAAAGTTTTAGAATTATAAGAGCATACGAATGAAGTTTTAGAATTATAATATTTAGGCTTATTTAGCTGACTAGCTGCTTTTGTAATTCTTTGGATACATGCACGAAACAATTGAATTTAGCATTTGAGATTTGAGATTTTCTTGGAATAAAGGCAAATAAAGATGATAATTCTACACATTCATCCAAAAATGGATGTTTTGTTGCTGTAAACAATTTCATGTTTTTATGTCTTAGCATTTGAAGCACTTTAGTCATGCTAGGACACAATGTAAGTGTATGCCCCAGAAGCCAATTGAATTGGATTAGAGATGTACTTTGTTTCTTGTATTTTAGATATTCTTTTATCCTTTTATTAATAACTAGAATGATACTCGTAGCTACGTTACGGAAAATGTTAAAAGAAATATAAATTATACTGTATTAGATTTCAATTTGATATTTTTAAAAGATAAATTGTTTGTAGAGAAAAAGATAAATTGATTTTAATTACAAAATTAAATATATAGAGAGGGATTCTAATTGAATGATAGACACTCAATTGGAATTCAATTAGACACTCAATTGAAAGAAATTGGGAAATCAAATTATATTACTTTTATATATAGTAGAGAAAAAGATAAATTGATTTTAATTACAAAATTAAATATATAGGGAGGGATTCTAATTGAATGACACTTGTCATTCAATTAGACATTCAATTGGAATTCAATTAGACACTCAATTGAAAAAAATTGAGAAATCAAATTATACTACTTTTATAATTTCAATTTGATATTTTTAAAAGATAAATTGTTTGTAGAGAAAAAGATAAATTGATTTTAATTACAAAATTAAATATATAGAGAGAGATTCTAATTGAATAACAGACACTCAATTGGAATTCAATTAGACACTCAATTGAAAGAAATTGAAAAATCAAATTATATTACTTTTATATATAGTAGAGAAAAAGATAAATTGATTTTAATTACAAAATTAAATATATAGGGAGGGATTCTAATTGAATGACATTTGTCATTCAATTAGACATTCAATTGAAATTTAATTAGACACTCAATTGAAAGAAATTAAGAAATCAAATTATACTACTTTTATATAATTAGACATTCAATTGGAATTCAATTAGACACTCAATTGAAAAAAATTGAGAAATCAAATTATACTACTTTTATAATTTCAATTTGATATTTTTAAAAGATAAATTGTTTGTAGAGAAAAAGATAAATTGATTTTAATTACAAAATTAAATATATAGAGAGGGATTCTAATTGAATAACAGACACTCAATTGAAATTCAATTAGACACTCAATTGAAAGAAATTGAAAAATCAAATTATATTACTTTTATATATAGTAGAGAAAAAGATAAATTGATTTTAATTACAAAATTAAATATATAGGGAGGGATTCTAATTGAATGACACTTGTCATTCAATTAGACATTCAATTGGAATTTAATTAGACACTCAATTGAAAGAAATTAAGAAATCAAATTATACTACTTTTATATATAGTAGATATTGAGGTATTCACTTTATCAATAAGTCAATGCATAAGAAATAGTTTACTATTCAATTATTGGATAAAGCCCTTGGATAAACTTATGCTTTGCAAAGAGATTGTAAAGAGTTAAAATTATGAGATTCTTGTACATCAAAGCATATATCCTAAATGTTTTTAGCCATTGTATTATTGAGATAGGGCATCTATAATGCTCGAAAGCCAACACATGCTATGATCCTTGCATTGGTAGGCAATTGATCTCTTAAATTGATAGTATGGGGATACTTAGAATAAACATGTGGGTGCTTGTTTAAGCTAGAACAAGTTCATTGAACATGACATGAAAACAGAATTCCATTTGATATCTCACTCAAGTGTTTATAGGAATAATTTTCTAGTAATAGTTGTGTAAATGATCTTTAGACTTATGATACCATTGTTATCTTATATAAGGAGTGTTATACTTTAATTCTATCTCTCCGGGTCCTAATCAAGGATGCCTAAAAAAGATGTCATTGGGTTTAACATGAATTATATAAAGGCATATAGATTGTCTAGAGAAGAATCATCACCCTAAGTGATAAGCAACGAGAAGTATTTTGTATACATGTTAACTTGCATTTGCTCATATGCAAATCCTTGGCCAAGGTATAATAAGGATTCAGGAAAAATGAGTTTTCATGGAATCTTCATTGAGCAAATTTCAAGGTCAATAGCGAACATGGAAAGACATAAAGAGTAAACACTGAACCATACTCTTTACTCATTTCGGGATGCATGATAATGGAATTCAATTAAATAGATAAACTGTGCATTGATTAGATTGGTCAAACCACATTTACTTTTCTAATAATTGAGAGCTATGATGTGTTGCTAGACGCTAATCTTGGTCTATGAATATAAATTGATCAATTAGAGAATTAAGGATTAATTAAATAGATATTTGATTAATCTAATTCTAAATACAATTTAGGATTATAATTATACTCATTATCAATATATTAGAAACCTAATAGGTCACATGCATAAGGTGAATTGTCGAAATTAATTTGAGTTCAATTGGATGTGATCTAATTGATTTTGTAAAGGCTTAATCCAATTAAGTATTGGTCTAAATCAAATATGATTTGATGGAGTATAAAAGAAAGGAGAAATCGACAAATCCGTAAAGCATAGGATTTGTGATTTCTATTGGTTAGGCTAAGGATATCAACCCAGCATGAATTAATCCCTTAGGCTTTATTTCGGACTTGATTTATGTGTTTTAATACAATTGGCGCTAGTTACACATAAGTTTGAAAGTTAATTAAATTTATATTATTAAATAAAGGTCCAATTAGGCCCAATTAGCCAAAGATATTTTCTAATCCTTATAGGATATTAAGTATGTCAATTCATTCCATAAAAATATCCTTTAGCCACCCCTTGAACATACAGAAGAGTTTTGAATTTAGTCTCTCATGTGTTGAGATAGGATTATAACTATCTCAACACATTTATCTCAGCTCATGAAAGAAACACAAAAGAGCTCAAAATTGAAAGTTTGCTAGCACAAACTTTGACTATGAGATTCACTCACTCTTAGTGAAGAGATTTCGACAAATTACTGTGTGGATCACTATTAGAGGTAGGACAATTGCACTATTATGATTTGATAATTCCTAGTTAATGCACAAGAAGAGAAAAACCAAAGAGGACTCCACCAAAGGAAAGTAGGCATCAAACCTTCAATTATATGTTGAAATCTTTCTCTTATAATTTTTCTAGATTAGTTTCAATATTAAAGTGATCTATGGCTTAGAGGATGAAAAATTTTTAATATTTTGCTATGTATGATCTGTCTTAGCATGTTTCCGATCCCCAACACACAAATTGATTTTGCCCGAGTACAAAGCGAACCAATTTGGATGTCTCTCTTTATTTCTTCGACATTTTCAATATCCAAGCTTTCATCTATGATTTTGATGTTGTGTTAGATTGGAAGTGCTTCCATGCCTGGTGAAGGTAAGAACATGACAGTTTCTTAAACAAAAGAAGGAATATATAATAAATAGATAGATAAATTTGTAAAATCTAAAAACCCTCCTCAAAATATTTTAAAAGGACACGTTGGCCCCTTTTTATTTTAAAATAATATCTTTGGTCCTTTAACTGTTATTACTGTTGATCAACGATTAAAAAAAATTAGACCTAATACTACATAAATATTTTAAGACATAAATACCAAAAAAAATTTGACTTGATTACTAGATATAAAAAGTTTTAAGGTTTTTTTTTCTTTGCCAAATATTAAATTTTATTAAGTATCAAGTGAGACAAATTACAACATTCACAAATCCTGTTCTAAAATTTTATTAATTTTTAAGTTTTTTTCTTTTTGTTAAATATTAAATTTAATTAAATATCAAAATGAATTTTATTAAGTTTTAGAAAGAAATATAAGCTGATTTTTTTAAGAGGATATTTGTACCTTAAAATATTTATGTGATATTGAGTATAATTATTTTTAACTATTGACTAACAATGCTAACGGTTAAGGGATCAAAAGTATCATTTTGAAATAAAAAAAAAATCAAAATGTCTTTTTGAAGTGTTATAAAGAGGTTTTTTTAAATTTGATCTCTTTTTAACTTTTTTTTTTATCTTTCTCTTATTATGTGATTTTATGTGACCTGATGTCTTTCTTTTCCCACTTTCCTTTAACTAAGTTCATCGAAACTCAATTATATATGTCATAAATTTCATCTCCAAAGAGGTAATCAGTTACTTTACACTAAAGGGTTGAAAATACACTATTTTAGTAACTTCGTATAATTTGCTTTTGACAAAACAAATAAGTAAATATCTTTGGACAAATCTTTAATCAGATGGGATGATATTTATGAATGAGAAATAGTGCCTCTTAATGTGTATATCAAAAATATATCTTAATGTATTAAAAAATTTTCTTGAACCATTTTCCGTATGAAGGAAATCTACCAACTAATTTCGAGATATGGACCTAGATTTAGTCAATAGTCAGGACAGATTTGACATGGACTAGAATAAATGGGGTATGATAAAAGAGTAAAAGAACTATACAATTATTATTAGTATTTTTAATATATAGCTAGCGTCGTCTAAGTTGAAATAAAATCTGGCAATCTTTAAGTTACAAAGGATCTCCAAGTATTGAACATGAAAAATGGAAGTATTTCATTTTGGAAAGGAGACAAAAGGGAAATGAAGAAATATGTGTTGAAGTTATTATTTCCCCGGATTAGAAGCTAGAGGAGAAACTTGTTTGGATTAAATATTCTCATACGTAGGAGGAAAATTATGAAATTACTTAATGTATGTGTTTCTTTAGGTTCAATCGCTTCCATGTGTTACATGTGTAGGTTGACTTTGAAAATCAATTCACATTGATTGAAAGATGAGGCATGGTATGTATGGGATGTTGTGGCCACTAATATTCCCATGGTTGTAAGGGTGGTGTGGATTGTCCCACCAGGTATCTCCATGTCTCTTTCCTTGACTGTTTCAGTTTTTGGTCCCAGCAGGCAGGACTGTCAAGCATCATCTAGATTCCTAAACTAGTAGATTAGATTTTGTTTCCTCCAAATATTTGGTTGGATTCATCTTCTTTCATACGTAAAACAAAATGTCCCTAATTGTGTTCACATCTTCATATGCTCAAGTGAAAGTGGAGGTGAAGCATTTAGATGGGTCCATTAGGTCATTCTAATGTTATAGACTACATTTAGGGCATTGAATTTATCGTCTCTTATTAATGGTGGAACAAAGAAACTTATTTAATTGCACCATAACGATAATAATTTAAAACTTTTAGATGGGTCGATTAGATCATTCTACTGTTATAGACTGCATTTGGGGACATTGAATTTATCACCTCTTATTAATGGTGGAACAAAGAAATTTATTTAATTGCACCATAACAATAATGATTTAATTCTTCACAATCACATTTTTCATCAGCTAAAGGATGTCTAAAATTTTCTTAAGAAACAGCCAATACAACGTAATAAACGAAATTAAAAGAGTGAAAAAGATGCTAATAATAAAGAGGATAAATGGCTTGAAAGTCCGTGGAGTTTTCCAAACGCTGCGCCTGTGCGGTGGCATCATTAACTCTCGTATTTGCCAGTAATGACAGCTGATGTTGATGCCATCCAGTGGGACAGAAGTTTTTAAAACAAAAAAGTTAAAAGAATGAAAAAGCAAAACACGAGTTGTCAAAGACAGACTTATTAGGATCAAAAACAAGTGACAGACTATGACGTATTGATGTGTCCCTTGATATTAATGGTCAGCTATGGCCCATGGTCGTATAGGAGCCCTCATGATGCGGGGGCCGTGCCTGCGTGGAGGATCGTTTGGTTAGGCCACGGCCCAGGGCTAGCAGAGCAACTTCGAAATTCCTTCAAACCTCTGTTTGCAGTATTCTCAAAATTTTAGTCTAATTTTGTGTCATTTTTAATTTTAAACTTAATTACCATAATTTTTTTGTTTTGTTTTTGTTTTTGCTTAATCAATCTGATGATTTTATTCATCACCTTGACGGTGGAGAGGAAAACAGAAGAGCTATCGCAGTGAGGGAACTAACTGAACACAGACACCAAGAATTAGTGTTCCTTGATATGTAATTAGCACATATTTCCAGCACTCCACTCTTAGAGCATACAAGCTTTTAAATCATCAAAACCTGAAACATCGTAATAAACTTAAAAGATTGGCATGGGAACATGAGAATTTCAGATGCTTACACAACTTATTGGATTTGACATTTTGGGATGTTTCCCTTGCAATTACAAGGTGAACAGAAACACTCCAAGACGCTTTTCAGCACCATCTTCAACATCGACGGCCTTTTCTTAGGATAGACACTTCCTTTCTTTTGGTCCAACTTTGGCTCTATCTCTGCCTTTCCCTCAGCTACAGCCTGGTTACCCCCCTCCACAGCCATTTCTGCCTGCCAGACTCACACCACTCACTTCCTTATATAGGCATGCGAGAGAAGGCTCAAATTCACCTCAGGGCATTTACCTTTTTGGCCTCAAACAAATGAAATTAGGAATAAAACGCAGAAGCTTCCATTGAATGAGTGGAAGCCACGTTAGCTAATGCTGACTTCACCCTCATACGTCACACTGGCTTTTTGTCTCTTTTATATGCTCTTGTTCATTTCCTTTCGATGGCTGGGGGACTGGGGAGGGATAATCGCTTTATTTTATCCGCTCTTTATTCCTTTATTAGGAGAACAAAAATCGGTGTGTGGTT
The DNA here is from genome assembly GCA_036013995.1 of Theobroma grandiflorum. Taxonomy (NCBI): domain Eukaryota; kingdom Viridiplantae; phylum Streptophyta; class Magnoliopsida; order Malvales; family Malvaceae; genus Theobroma; species Theobroma grandiflorum. The sequence continues at coordinate 18,875,202 of CP142126.1, forward strand.
TGCGTTGTAATAAAATTTTATCTAGTAATTTCCAGCTTTCAAATTTCAATCCATCAGCATATTGGTACATCAGTGCCGTCCAGCACCCTGAAAGTGACAAAGGGATTTTATTAGCCTCCTCTGACAAGTTTTATTCGAACCCCACCTTAATTAAGCAAAGTTGCACAGACAGGATTATGCACTGGTTAATGTTCCTTCATTTCACGTGGCAGAATAAGATGCTGAAGCCGCTATCCATTGGATGAGTTTGAGCTCACCTCCTTTCTAGTGATCAGAAGCCCCTTTGTTACACTGTTTAACCAAAAAACATAACCAAACCAATTGGTTTGGTTTGATTTAAAGTTTTTTGAAAATCAAATCCAATTGGGAGGTTTAGTTATGCTTAATCTTCTGCTACTTATGTTATATTGAAACTTTAGGTACAAGAGTTCCAATGGCTAAGTAAGAAAGGTAAATTTCGGTTTTTCTCAATGATTGATGATGTAGAACTTGTTCATGACTAAACCTGATAATTCCAGAATTTTTGTTCATTGGATTGGTCAGTAATCGTGTACAGGTTAAAACAGTGAAAAGGAATGAAACAGAAAGAGAATCAACTTTTGCAGATTGAAACTAGGAACTTCAGACTTGGAGGCGGCTGGACAGTGCTTGCTTTGTACTTGAGCCTGTAGTCTGTATCTTGGTAGGTTCAATCTTCTACACTTAGATAATTGCTGCTCTAGTGTCCAAGTTCAGATATAGACAAAAATTATTAAATACTAAATGGAAAGTCCTAAACATCTACCAGAATAAATAACTCTAGTTTAATCTTACTCAATGTGGTAAGTGTTGAAAAAGCAGAAGACCCCTTTAGTCTTTAGTTGATTAACTGAATATGAACATGATTAGATCAAATTAGTTACAATTGGAAATCCTTTAGTAGATTCGCTGAATATGAACATGATTATATCCTGCTTTTTGTCAATTTTTTTAAAAGTTGAGACATGAATTATAAGGTCACAAAGAAAAACTTTTCCTTTTGACCAGAAATGAATAGAGAAAGATTTCCCTATTCTGGGGGTTCTTAGTTGAATTGGTAATTATATCGTCATGAAATTAACCTTCCTTTACCGGCTAAAAGCACAAATGGAGCTAGGAAAGGGTAAAAAAAAGCCTTTGCTTTTCTGGTGGCTACTTGTGTTGATTTTATTAGAAATCTGAATTTCTCTAAAACTGTTGTGAACTGAAGAGTAAAAAACAAAAAACCACTGTGAAAAGTGCAAATCTTTATCAGCACGGAAATCCAAAGATCAAATTATCCAGAACAGAACTATTCTCTGCCTTGTATGTCCAGATCCCTACAAGGCATGAAGTTAAATGCTTTATGCTCAAATTAAAGCAACTAAAACACTAATCATTGAAAATCCGTTTCAAGACAGCATCAATATATAAGCTACTGTATTGGTAAGAGCCTAAACTTGAAACATAAATAACAAGAACAGAACAAGGTCTGTTATGTAACATTGATCACTGATGGGTAACCAAGGTGATGTTATTTTTCTAACAATGCTTGACCTTTTGCATTTGGGTTTACTTGGATTGAGAGGCTTTAGAAGAAGTAAAGAGAGAAAAGAAAAACTTAACCACGCAATCAAGCATCCTCTTCTTCACTAGCTTCTTCTTCTTCTTCGGAAACACACTTCCGTTCTTGGCCTTGAACCTTGTCTCTGCTTCTGCCCTGACTCTTTGTGCTCCTCCTGCCTCTCTATTGACTTTACCAGGGTGCACTCTCATTTCCATAGCCATCTCTTCCTCCCTTCTCATTTCAGGAAGCCAAGGGGTATTTTATTATTTTCACAGAAAAAATTGCATCATGAGACGTGGCAGATTCTGAGTTGGTGTCCTGATGTAGGCGCTGAAAAAGACAGCATTCTTTTGGATCTTATTGGCATGATATCTACAACTTTACATTCATCCCACTTTCAGGCTACTTAAAATCCCCATTTTTCTACTTTGATTTCAGATACTATTTTCTTAACTTTGAATTGCTCAGTTCATTTGTCTCTCTTTTCCTTTTACCCAGCTTTTCTTTTTTAAGTAATATGTGGTCAAGGAAATTCTCTGCTACATCTTTCAACCCCAAAAGGTTGGTTGTGGCAGACACGCAGTCAGACAGTGCCTGAAACAGATAAAATCAAATCATAAGGACTAGTTTAGCTTTTTTTGAAAAAGGTTTCCACAGTCCAAGACCCCACCGAAATCGTCACAAAATCATGGTTTTTCTTAATTCATTTCTTTCTCCTTTTGTCATTTCATCTCCTTAGAATCATTCATCCCATAATGTAGAGGAAAGCTCCTTGGATTAGTCTAAAAATATGGTTAGTTTCACATGTGAATTGGGAAATGTTTGGATACATTTAAAACCATGCCCAAATCATCAATAAGTTGCAACTTTTTCACATCAACAAAGTGAGTTTAGACCAATAGTAGTAGTGCCACCATCGAGATATTTTAAGAAAAGAAATTGTTTGCATCAAACAGTGAATCGACAACTGAAGGTGGGAGAACTCCCCAAGCTTCTCAAGGCCTCCAAGGATAAAATCCTAAAGGGGGCCAAGACATTAAAGTGACACTCTTCCGCTTTCCATTTGAAAATCCAAGGCTTTGGCCTTTGGTCATTTTCAGTGGGACCATTTTTCTTGTGTGTTGGGCAAGGTCGAATAAACTACATTTTGACTCTTTATTACAAATAATTAAAAAAAATGTTTAACTTTTCAGCCATGCGGCTCGTGCCCAATATTTTATTGGAAAAAAAGAAAAAGAATAAACAAACCAAAAGCTACTTGGCTACATTAATAGGACCTTTTCCGTTTATATATGTATTCGTTGAGAACAAATTCTGTTTCCGTGGACAATTCCTAAATTTTGATCCAGATATTTTTATCTTAATTTTCACGAAAGTGCAAAAAAGGACAAACATTTAATAAGGGATGGAGTATTTATGTTTGTAGGCTTTTCTAACGAGTATTTTTTTAACACTTTCTAACAAAATCGCTCACCTATTACTATATGTAATGAATGTAAGAATTTTTCTATCAATGTACAACAAGTGTTTTTAGGAAATTTGTTAACGAAATCTTATTTTTATTTCTTAATGACCAGATTTAATATTCTACTTCATTTCAACAATCCAAAGTTACTGGTAAAGAGTTTGTTAGCTTGATTAAGAGAGAGAGAGAGAGAGAGAGAGAGAGAGAGAGAGAGAGAGGAGTTTGTCAGCATAGGTAATTACTGTGGAGATAGTAGGTCATGCATGCATGGTCTTAAATCTTAATCGACGTATAAAAAGGACCATTGACTGCCATTTCAACAAACGTATGTTGAACATTCAAATCAAATATTACCATATGCAAAGTGTGAAAAGGAATAATAAGATATACTAATTCCACAATTTGGTATTTGCATTTACAAACTTATATCCTGGTGACCATATGTGGAGACTTAGCCAGAGGTTGATTTGAAAGAGCATGGAAATTAACTTTCAGCTGAAAATTTCTAAGAAGAATAGGAAATTAAAAGGACCAAAGAGTAACATCGCCACACTCGTTTCGAAGTTATGCATAATTTAATGTACCAAAAGTTTAGATATATACCAAGGGTTGAGGTAGGTTAGGGATAATGGACAACATTGATATACTAAAACAAACATTAAGTAATGTTGAATTAAAAAATTAACTGACACAGCTATAAAGAATAAAATAATAATTTCTGTCATTGTCAAAGCTAGCACATTTGTTACTGCCCCTCTCCTTCTAAACTTTTTTTTTCTCTTTTATAATAGAAAGAGAAAAAGTATTGGAAGATTTTGATGCTGTCAGCTGTAGAAGTTCAAACTTCTCCTTGAATAGGGGGAAAGTGCATAGATTATGAGTCTTTATAGTTTGACAGTCTGAGTGTTATCCTTGACCAATTTTGGATGAGTGCTTGAAACCGAGAAAGACTAGTCAAGATTGAAGATCATTACTTTTGATTAAAGATTTTCAAATTTATATGAAAAAATTTGAATTAGTTAAGGGTAAATTATGATAGGCGAGAGGTTAATAAGGTTGTAGATCGAGTAGCAATTCAATCGAGAAGGGGACGTGCCTTTCAAATTGGATTAATCAGTCTCTGTCTTTTTTGGTGCATATATTGAAAAATGATGGAATAATGAGTGATGTAGGCTACAAAGAGGGTATGGCATGCCTAATACTTGACTGGGGGTGAAGAGTTGCAAGTTGCAACAAATTCAATCTATAATCTTCAAAATGCTTAACCGTCTATCCGGGACATTTTTTAATAAAATGCTCATCAATTGAACATGTAAAGAGAGATCAACCGGTGTCAATTCCAGTTTGGTTGATGACCTAAACTCCATTTCTATGTTTAGTTTATTAAAAAGGCTAAATATATACTCCAAAAAACTTGCTTTTAAAAACTAATATATATGTATATAGTATATTTCTCATGTTATTGTCTCTATCTGTTCACTTGTTTTCCAGATGAAATAGAATTACCCCTAGTTTGTTTAAGTTTGACTCGCAATGGTGACATTAGAGATTAATTAAGGCTAGCTTAATTAGTTAATGATCATTAAAATGTGTTGGAGTACTATATGCAGAATAATTATGCAAGTTGGTGTATCAGTGTTTTTTTTGCACATATAAAGACAACAAATAATGATTGATCACCTCACCAATTGGAATAATTAATTTGAACGATTTAGTTAAAGAATGTATGATGAGTAGCATTTTCTTGGAATCATTGATCTTCCATGTCATTACTCATGGCTCAGGGAAAGCCAATAAAGTAAAAGACTGAAAATGGTTTTAGATATTGGTTCCACAATAACCATCACGCAAATCTTAGTTCATCTACAACAAATAGTAGCTTCAAACTTTTAAATTAATCACAAAAACAGGATTTGGACCCTGGTGTTCCGTGGACAGGTGGAAGAATGGTGATTGGTGTTTGGTGATGATCTGATGGGGGTCCTCAGTAAGACTTTCTCAAGCATTACCACGAATCTTTCCAGTCCCAATTACATTTCCTGTAGCTTCAGTTTGCTGCACCTACAAGTTTTCGATTTTATCTTCACCTGCCCAAAGTGAGATAGAAATGTCGTATGAAATCTCTTTCATGTTTCTTAATGTTAGGTTTAAGTGAACGTGATTTGATGTTCTTGTCATATCTGCATCGTTGAGTATTCGTTTCCAGCATTGGAATGGGCCAAGTAAAAACCCAAAGTTTTCATCACTCATGGAAATGAAGCCAAGAAAGACTAGTTATGCTAAGTCCAAAGTCAAGAATCAAAAGCAACAAAATTGCCATCCTTTGAAACTGAAAGCCAGCGCTATGGTCCAATTTCCCCTTCATTCAACCCTGAGGCTGAACAGGCATGTGTAACACACCCAACTTTAGCTTTTCAGAATAACATCATAAGTTTAGGTCTTAATCTTGGGTTTTAGTGGGAATCAGGAACGTGCATGAAAATTTCTGCCAAATTTCCAAAATGGGACCCAAAACAGAGCAACTTGCCCTAGCCTCTAATGAATCACTAGTAACCATGGATGTTGATGCTGAATGCAATGGAATAAGACCATTTTTTTCATATTTGAGACAGTCAGCACACTGGAAAGGCACTTTTTTTCCAATGTAAATTAATGGAATTGTGGTCATTAGCACCTTCACTAACTTCTCTCGTACTTTTACCGAAAGTGATTTTTCCAGCACTCCAGCTGTATTACTTTTGAGAAAAAACTTTATCTGTTTATTCATGCCAACTAATCAGAAAGGAAATTTTAGGTCTTTATCCTTCAAGGTTCAGGATTGGAAAAACATTTCTTTACATTAAGCAAGATAAAAAGGAAGAGACAGAATGGCCATTATTGAAGTGCAGAAAATTCAAGGAAACAAAGCCAATTAACTGAATTAAAAGCTGAAAAGTATAGCTCATCACCTGCCATGGAGAGAGAGTGTTGTGCAGTTGAAGTTGTTTTGCTGATCCTAGAATATGTATGAAGATGCAGCTAAATATAGCTTGGGACCCAGGTTCAATGGGGCCACATCTATTGATTAAATAACAGAAAGAGATGAAAAATCACAATGAAAGAACAACGTAACTATAATCTATCCATATCATTCCTTCTATCGCAGCTAGACCCACCAACCAATTTGCATTACATTTAAAGAAAGGACAACAACTATAGCTGGCGAAATCCATAGGGGTTGTATCCAGGATTTAGTATTGAATATCACTTTTGCTAAGGATATTTTGGCCAAGTTCCATCCAGGATTTCTAAATAGTACGTCCAAGAATTTTTTAATTTTGGCAAAGGGATGCAGATTGAATAATTCATCAATCAACAATTTACAAATTCCCTGTCGATCAGAGGGGAAAACGTTGACAAACCACCAATTACTTGAGTGTGAATGTACCAAGCATTTTTATGCTAGTAAAGTTGTAATAATGGTATTCATGTTCATGGGAGATATAAATATAATTGGTACTTTGAGAGTTACAAAATGCCAAATGTCCTGATAAATTGCAAAGGTCATGGCTTTGAACAAAATTCAAAAGGGTGATCGCACATTAAATGCAAGAAATATGATGACTCTGACCCAAGATCAAACGTGGAAAATACCTTTATATTCAGAAATCTGCTTTTCCTCTCCTCAAAGTTCAACTAGTCCACACGCCAAATGGTGGGCCATTTTGGTTTTTACACATAGTTTTAAATAAATAAATAAATAACCTTCTGCTTCTTCAACTTTTCTTTATTTATAATTTACCATTCAACTATACATCAAAGACATTTTAGAGCTTTGAATTTTGACGCTCTTTTGGACTATGGACAAAGCCACTGGAAAGTCTACTAGAAGTTGAAAAATGTAATTATTTGTTGATTAAGCAGTTTGGCATATAGAGGCTTCTAATTTCAATGAATTCACCCGCCCTTTGATTTATGCGATTTCCCAAGTGTAGCTAGCTATAAAGATTCAGCTATCACTTTTAAAGTTTTACTCATAAAGTTTGTCTCTATGATCTGAAAAAGAGCTAATAATTAGACATATAAACTTCCTCGATATCATGGTTAGTTACCAAAAGAAAAAAAAAAGTAATGGTATGATTAGGAATGTGGCTCTGATTAAAGATATCTTTGAGTTTTGGTGTGGTTGTATGGTCAATTGGGCTGCTGTGCTGGGCTTTTGACATATCGCCAGCAAACTTGAACTTTGATATTCCTCATCCATTCATTGCTTTGAAAAAGATTCTCCCCGCCCTTTTCTCCTCCCCTTCCTTTTCTCATTTCTTTAATCTGCTTTAACTACAACCCAATAGAAAGTGACCCATTTAAAAGATTTAATCAATTGTATTTGCCTTAGCTTTCTTCTCAAATTCTTTACATTTTTAAATGATAATAAGTGAATGTGATGCATGCCTTCTACCTCACAACAAGCCATTAATTTCTCCTTTCTTTTTTCTTGTAACAGAAATATATATATATTCTTCTAGAAATCAATGCCTCTTTCTAACTTTTTCATTTTGGGGTTTCACAATTAGGGAAACTACCTTTCAGTCTTCATTATTTTATCCACATCATGACAATATTATCCATCCTTTCTATAACAAATCCACTCCTTAAGCGGCATCATCACAACATAAAAATTTTTAATCTTCCCTTTGTCCAGAGAACTTTTTTACGTTGCACTCAATTCCCAATCCTTTGCCTTTCCACCTTGCAGTCATTAGGAATTTGACTAAGTAGATTCATAAAACAGACAGGGAACAGCAGAGCTGTAAATGAAAAGTGAAACTGAAACTTAAAGAGATCCACTTTTTGGGTAAGTGAAATTATATTTAATCATTCCAAGAGAAACAGGAAGAATCTGCTTCAACTACATTGCAAAGGCTTCAAAAAAGAAGAAAAATACAGTGTGATAGACATAGCCAGTCCAGGCTAGCCTAAGAAGAAGAGAAGAAAACAATTTTCCTCTTAACACTTTCGTAGCCCAGTCAAGAACTATAAACCGACTTCCAGGATCTCCTTTTTGAGGTCGGAGGTATGCACTCGGCAGTATTTTCTCCCATATTGGCTTGCAATAGTTGCAAACGTAGAATATATGATCTCATCTTTCCTCCTTCACATACCATATAGACAGCAGCTTCAGGTCTGTGCTTTAATGCCCAGGAGTTGAGCCTAGATGGGGTACTCAATCTGTTTAGTGCTGTTAACCTAGCTATAAAAAATGTTTGTTAATACATAATTGGTACCAGATCAACCTATGCCATGCCACCGTAGATCTTTTTTCTCCTTTTCCAAACCCAAGTTTCAGCGACGTCGTAATGTCCTGCCTGCTTATTAAGTCAGGGGAGATGTTATTACAGTGGCCTATTTGAATTTCCAGCAACATCTGATGTCTTGCTAGGGCCGGTAGCCGGTACCAGTTTCCTCCTCCAAAACTAGCTGCAACTTTTTCTTCTTCTTGAATAGCAGTCATAGATAAGCCTCCTACCCTTTATGTGGAGGACCAGAGGAACTAATATTAAAACAACTCTATGCCATAGCCTATAGCATATATTCACATTTCACATACATATAGTTGCCATTAATTTTACATATTGGCTAGTTGGCAGGTAGGTCATTCTGGCTAGCAATGGCCGAAAGATGATCCTTTTTAGGGAAGATCCTCATATTCTTGGCGTTCCCATAAGGCGCCAGTTGTAGCTCTTCCCCTTCGAGGGAACCACAATTCATAGGCTGCGAAGTCGATGCTGCTCCGGAGCTAGCAGGATGGCAGCAGGCATGAAAAACAGAAGAGACAGACTTGACAAGTTTATCGAACATCATCATTTTGACTGATCTCCTCTTGGGTGGGATTACGCCCCACTTCTTGACTTTGAATCTTGGTTGCTTTTCAGCTCCACCACCAAGTTCTTCAACCAGGCTCTGCTCCATCTTCATCATATATATGGTAAATGTTTAGCCAGTATTTGAAGAGGAAATTTAAGAGGAATAATGCATAACCAAGAAAGACAAGAGGCTTGGAAATCAATCGAGCGCCTCAGTGAGGATCGAGGATAGCTCTTATATGGTATTATGATTAACGAAGTGATAATCAAAGTCGACGGCTCAATGGGGTATGCGTTGGTTTGATTAGCAAGTGGGGACAGACCAAGACTTTTTTTCTCTGTTGTTGTATATAGCAGGATAACAACCAGTTGGCAGTCGCATTTCTGTTTTGGGCCCACGTCTCACAGGACCAGCACGTATTTCTTAGATGTGAAAGCTTCGGAAAGGAAATTGATGCAAGCAGCAAATCCACAGCGTAAAAGTGGAATATTCCAGCTATCCTGTATCTGGTCACTCTCCTCTCTCTCTCTCTCTCTCTCTCTCTCTCTCTCTCTCTCTATATATATATATATATATATATATATAGACACACACACACACATATATATATATTGACATTATTTGTCTTGACTATAAATATTGTCATCAATAGTAGAACAAAACTGTCCTTGATGCTCAATTGCTGTCTAAGTAATGCCATGTCTGTTTTAGCATAATAAACTCCACAATCTTTTTGAGAGTTTTGTGCTAAACTATTAGTTAATAATAAGGAAATAAAAAAGGGAGATTGATGCATTAGTTCTGGAATATTGACAAATGATGACCTGAACAACATTCAACACTTGAATTATTACTGCGCGAGAGCTACGAGTCTTCCATGATAGTGACAATTTTACTTTCAAGCAGATTCAGGCAAATATCTGCTGATGAGCTTTATAGTACGTCGACCTTCTAAGAATCACAGCTCCAACATTCAATTTCTTTCATTTCTTGGATGGTTCAATCTGAGCAATCATATTCTTAAGGTGAAAATTTAGGAAAAACAATGGGATAACAAGCCTCAGTCTTGTTGTCTCCGATGCTCCTATGCTTGACCATTATAATTGTATCTGTGTAACTTTGGAGATCTGCAGTAATGAGATCTCCCATTTCTTTGCCACCAGCCACTACCCGCGCCCCGCCCCCCCCCCCCCCCCCCCCCCCCGGGTCCCAAAAAAAAAAAAAAAAGAAAGCATGAATATCTAATCAAAGTCATAAAGTCCATTCCACGCCTATCTCAAATTATCATAGAACCTTTAGTGGCCCCCAGCAATCTTACTTTTCCAGGGAGAATTTGAAAGAAATTCCTGTCATGTCTTATCCTGGAATTATCATGGTAACGACCGAGGTCATGATGTTGGTTGAGATTTGGGAAGATTTAAAAGAAAAAAACTTACCATGGTTCTGATCCTAGAAAAAGGTTAAACAAAGCCTCTTCTGCTGATGAGGCTGCCTACTGGCCGTAGGTTGGTGATCTTGGATAAGCAACATTTGATAATATTATGTACAAGCTGCGTGCATTTTCTAATGCTCTTGGATAAGAAATACTATAGACGGGTGGAATTCAGGAAAATCATGTATATCACATAGTGATAAAAATTACATATACTAGTGTAAGTTACCCATCATGAATATTTATTTAAGAGAGTAACTTACTCTGATTTTAATATATATCTGGCGCGCATAAGCATTGTTGTTTTCATCATGAATACTTGAGAGTATTCAATTTCCATTTGACATTAAAATAGAACATCAATGTGACAACTAAAAAAAAAAAATCAAAAGATCTATCCAATTCCTATGTTTTTCAATTTTGTTCAATTTAATTATTGTACTTAAAATCGAAATAATTTCATCCATTGATTTTGAAAATTTCCTAATTTAATATTTTTCTCTAAAAGCATTCAATTTTATCACTAAAGAAGATGACGCTAGTGATAATGTCAATGTTGATGTGACATCGACGTGATGACATGACAATGTCACATGGTGTTAGTATAATGATGTGGCAATGCAAACGTGACATTGACATGTTTACATGTTAGTGTCATATGACAGATCAAAAAAATTTTCAAAATAAAAAAATTCTACTATGTTATAGGGATTAAATTAGACAAAAATATATAGTACATGAATTAAACTTAACAAAACTAACATGTTGAGGAATTAAATTGAAAAAAATTTAAAAATACAAATCTTTAAATAGATTATTGATATACTTATTAATAAATCAAATATTTAAGTGTGAAAGATTTATAGAATTAATATATATATATATATATATATTTTCTTACTTGGTTAGTCAATTCTATGTACGTTAATTTATTTTTTTTACAAAAATTAAAATTGAATTCTTCTATTAAAAATTTTCGAAAAAATTTCATACCTAAAGTCAAATTTTGATGAGTAACTTGCATTACATTATAATAAAATAATATAAAATGACTAATTAAATTCTTTTTTCTTCTATTTATAACAGGATAAAAAATTGAAATTTATTCAACTTAATTTTTAATTTGAACTAAACTCAAATTAACAAAATAGATTGATTTAGTTACAATTTTCACAATTTACAAATACCCATTCTTTTGAATTATTCAACTCTTACTCAATTTACCTTTTATTTAAATTTACTCAAAATTTCTTATAAAATGACTTTATTTAAGTTTAAATACCACAATTAGATTTCGCTAAATTTAAATTTAAATTATTAATTTGAATGTGCAAAAAATTTATTAATAAAATAAAATAGTACAAATATTTACAGTTATATTTGATTTTATCAACCATAAATGCAGTATTTAATCTAAGAAATTTTAACTAAAAAAATATAACTTGAAATATTAAATAAATAAAAATATAAAAAATAAATAAAAAATTAAAAAAATGGAGCTGAAATTCTATTGTTGTAATAAGAGGTATGTCATGTTCAAATTAAACAAATTAGAACGAAAATTTATTTTTATAATCATCGTTAACTCCATATCTCCGTTTTTCATTTTTTTAAAAAAAAAAACTAAATCAACCTATTTTACTAATTTAAGTTAAGCTCAAGTTAAAAAGTAAATTAAATAAATTTTAAATTTTTATACTAGTATAAATAAAGGTGTAGACACTTATACTCATAGATCCCAAATAAAAATAATAATAAATAATAAATAAAACAAATAAATCACTCTTAAAAAAAATTGAAACTGACAGTTTCAGTTCGCCTAACGTCTTTTTCCCACAATCGACTGACCAGAAGTTTAGGCCTACCGCTACCTTATTGTTTTTCTAATCATCGTCACTTCGATACTTAGGAAATAGCCTACACATGGCATTTAGCGCCTTTTGGACAGTCGAATTTGGGTCACCTTCGGCTGCTGCCCCCCTTAAGATTTGTTTTACTTGGAACCCTACACTTTGTAAAATCATACTTAGAAGAGCATGATTTCACTTTTGAATTGTACAAAGACAATTGGGTTCTAAAAAACTCTCAACATTCATAAGGAAAGGGGATTTTGGGATAAAAAAATTCAAAACAAAAAAAATCTAGCTTTCTACCAGTAACCAACAACCACAATCAAAAGCAAAACTAAGAAAAGAAACCAAAAATAGCTAAAATCATTGAAAAAATAAATCAGTAGGTTTGGTGGGGGATTTCTTTTTGGCTTTTTCTTTTCTTTTTGAATTTTTATGGTTTTGAGAGAGTTTAGATTTCAGATTTGGTGGTCTTTCAAGACTTCTGATTGGTTGTGAGAGAGCTTGAGGATTTGAAAGGCTAGCGTTTCAAAAGAGTGAGAGAAAGCTATGGGTTAGAGAGAAGGGAGAGGGGCCAATGGTTAGAGAGAGAGAGTAAAAAAGAGAAATAAGGGAAGAAGAGAGAAAAAAGAGAATTTATACCCAAGGTTACTAGTCTAAACTGTGCCGTTTGGAAAGAGTGACAGGAAGACAAATTCTAGCCCAAAACAACGCCATTTTGAGGAAAGAAAGAGAGTTGCGTTGTGGGTACCAAACGGTGCATTTTGGAGGGAGACTTGGTGGATCATAGCAAACGGGCATCCTTTTTGTGGATTACTCCCGGTCCAATGAGGTAAAACCTTTTCTTTTGTTGTTGGGTTTTGATTGTGTTTATTGGGGCTTGCCCACTTATCTAACCCAAAAATATTTTTTTGTTTAAAAGTCTGTTTAGCTTAAATAAAAATATATTATCAAAATTATATGATGTCTTAAAGTAGAAAAATAAAAAAAAAAATATACAGAGCTATAAATGAAAAAATATGGATAAATACATGATTATAAAATAATAGATTTAGTTAAATAGAATATAGGTATATATATATATAATGAATGTTTAATCTAAAAGATAATAATAGTAGATCCGAGTTAGAAATAAAATATATGAGAGAAATAAATAAATATTTGACAGTAACTAAGTAAGTAAAATAATAGTTAGTTATGAAAAAATTAATTTAGCTAAAGGAAAGGAAATATATAAAATGTAAAAAAAATTGAAAGATATTTAGTCATAGGAAAAATAGAACGAGTAAGGATTGAAAATAATATTAAAATAGATAATCATATGAGCTAAATAAATAAAAGTAAATAAAATATATTTTTAATAATAAGAATAAGTTAGGTATGTAATAGAAATGAAATATTTAATTATACAAATATATATATATATATGTACATATAGAAAATAAAAGAATATAACATAGTATGAAATTATAAATATATAAATATAAGGATTATTTAGGAATGTCGATGATGAATGTTCATATGGAGCGTGAGAAGTCATGATTCCGAATGAATTTTTCTAAGTAAAAGATTTCGACTAAGATCCCACTAGTATGATGGGAGGTCTTAATATTGAATCTCGGTGTTTCTAATATTAAATAAATGAAAATATATTAACCTAATTATTAATTAAGTAAAATATAAAAACAAAAGAAGTCAAGAAATAATGAAAATAATAAATATATAGGAAAAAATAATAGAACTTTCAATGATGGTAAATTCACAATACAACTAAAATATAAGAGGCAAATATAAAATAGAATTATTAGAAAAGATTAAAAAAAATAGTTAGTCAAAGAGAAAATAGGTTAGGTTAATAAAAAATAGGAAAGAAATTGATTTATAAAAATTAAAAAATAAAAAATATACATAAATAATAATTATGAAATGAGATATTAGGTTTAAAAAAAGTATTTAGGTAAAAAGGAAAATTTATACTGTAAAAATAGATAAATATGTAAATGTAAAAAAGATATAATAAAATGAAATAAAAAAATATAGTTAGATAAAAATAATAAATATAACATATTTATCCATGATATATATGCATACAAAGAAAAATAATAAAAAGAAATTTCAAAGAAATAACAAAAGAGTTGTAGGACGGTTAATAAACAAATATTGAAATTTATGTGCACATCACACCTCATCATTCATCATTAAATGTCATGGCACATAAACATATTCTGTATACAAGTAAAAGTCCCAATGATGGGGGTTTTTCGAGAAAGCTTGTGAAGGCAAGTTTTTTTGAAAAATTCTCTAGGTAAAATGATACTTTGAGTCCCCACAGTGTGATGGGAGAGCTTAGAGAATGTCTTTAATAGAATGTTTCCACCTGTATTAAGGTTTGCATTCATGAAAAATATTATTTTCGAACGTGAATAATTATCTCAATGATAAGATTTACTTGTTAAATTTGTGAAGGCGAGTTTGTCAGGTATTTTTCTATATGAGAGAGTATCTCTGGATCTCACCAGTATAATAGGCGGATTTGAGAAGTACCCTCAATAAAAAGTTTTTGTTTGGCATTATTCAAATTTTATGACATGCATTTCATAATTACATTATGTGCATGTCTCACCCGTAAAATCGAATAAAATGTTTTAATTAATTAATAAAACAAAATATTAAATAAACAATAATGAAGGAAACACAATGAAATAAATTTAAAAATTAAGGCTTTTGTAGGATAGCATATGATTAGATGGTACCATTCGTGGAATGGGCATCATAAGGGTGCTAACATTTCCCTATGCATAATCGTACTCTCAAATCCAACTTTAAAAATTAATAGACCAAGCTATTGTCTCTAAGACGGATCTAAAATCAATTTAGGACTTTGTTGAATGGAATAAATTCAATAGGTGGCCAATCACACTTAAGTAAAAAAAAACATATTGGTGGCAACTCCTTAATTCTTCCCCGTTACGACAGCTTAGTAACTCCACTAGGGAGTTTGAGAGTTGAACTAGTAATTAATCATAGATTATCTTAAGCCCTAAATAATTTTGTGTTTCCTTTAATTTAGAGCATTTGTTTTGTACATTATTGTTTTGGTGTGTTAGTTGCTTCATCGTCGTTATTTTATTGCTTTTATTAATTGTGGAAAATTTAGGATAAAGAGATGTGAGATTGTTGATCGAAGGTTGGTGCATTCTTTCACACGCACAACACAGGTTGCATTCATGCATAAGCCTTCTACATAGACTTTATCTTTCATTAAGAGGGAGTTTAGTAGATACATTCTCGTGAGGTGATAAACTCCGTATAGGCTAATGAATACTCCTACTCAAATTGAACTTAGTCCGTTTGAAGTCTATAATGGATGAGGGTTAGGGTGTGTTTAAAGCCTATAATGGGTGAGGGTTGGGATGCTTTACTAGTTCGAGTGGACGACAATGAGAAACAATTTGGGAACCTTTAACCTCATTTAAAACCAAACCTAGCATATAAAATGCCATAAGTATCCTTCCCCTAGGTAGAGCTTCACCTATAAGATATAGAGTATTCCCTTGAATTAGGCATACGTGAAGGAACTCCTTTAACACCCTCTACTTTAAATTCCTCACCAAAAATAATAATAAGAATCATGTAGTAGATTACATTTGATGATGTGATAAATACCCATGATAATAATTTTCACTTTTGTTTCTAATGCAAGTTAATTTTATCCACCATATTGACTTGAATTCTTTTTTCCTTTCTTTCATTTGTCATTTCATATATACCCATCTATATCCATTGCATTGCATATAGGAAAATATTGGATATACAACAAATATTGATTGGAGGAATCTTATTTACATCTATGGCATCATTGTCTACTAGCTCACTCAATAGGTATAGAAATGACTGAGGTAAAACTACAAATGAGACAAGTTCAGTAAGACAAAAAAGATTGTTTGCCCAAAGGGCATATCCCAACCCTCCCAGAAAAGGTTCATTTTGATCTCAAACAAAATGACCTTTCAAAGATGAAAGGTATTTGGGAGCAATGGTGGTGCAATAGTCTAGACAGTTTTTCTACCAAGTATGGGCACATTGCTTGGCTTCTCTATGTACATGTGGTTGATCAACTACTTAGGGCAATCATTCAGTTTGGGCTCTTTTCTATTAGTGTTTTGTGTTCAAAGAAGTAGATATGACACCGACAATAGAGGAGTATTTATCACCGTTTTATATGGATAAAATGAAACTAGACAAGATATACTGGAGAGCTCAAAAGATATGGCATTGAAGGTTACTAGCCAAGTTGTTAGATATCACCATTGAAGAGGTTGATCAAAACTTGAAAAAGAATAGAGATACCAAATGCTTCTCATGGAGTTTCTTGAATAATTATATTAAAAAACAAATGAAAGATGAATAGGGTCATTTTGACTTTGCTTTGGCAATATATGGGTTAATGGTCTTCTAAAAAATCCTAGGATATGTTGAAGTCTCAATCATAGAGTTCTTCAACCAAGTAATGAGGAACATCAATCCAGCACCTGCCACTATAGTCGAGACATTGAAGTCGTTGAACTATTGTCGTCGAACATGTGAAAGGCATTGCATTGGGTGTGCCTAACTTCTCACCATATGGATGAAGAGCCATTTTGAGTGCAAAGTTGATGGATTCCAAAAGCCTTTCTTCTCATCAAGTTATCCTATCCGCAAATTCTATGAAAGTGAATGATTAGCGTACAAGAAAAAAGAAGAATGGATTGCAAGACTTAGAAGGCTTACAAGTATGGAGCTAACTTAGAAGGTTCTTTAGATGCCTAGAATGCAAGTGATATACAAGTGTGGAGACGAACCATGAGTACCACTAATGGGACTTTAGGGAGTGATTAGCTATGCTCCAATAATGGTACAGAGGTAATTCAGATCTGAGCAATTTGTACCAATGATACACATGCTCAACCAACTAGAGTTCGGGTATGGAGAGTAGGGAACCTTTAAAAAGATCTAAGATATCATTCAAGTATAGGAAAAAACAAGTAGGGTAGACTAGGGAAGGTTCACTGATAAGGTCACTACTGGATATTTAGCTTGGCATACCCAAAGAGTAAAAGATGTCGTATGTCTTTCAGAAAATGCATCCAAATTCCCTATTGGTTTAGAGCCTTAAGATGTTCTCCTAGAAAATAAGCTAGTTAGAAGGAAGCTTGAGATAGAAATGATGAACATGAAACGTAGATATGAAGCTAAACTAGAAAAAGTAAGAAAAAAAGTATCAAGGAAAGTTCAAAAAGCTTTTGATGAATGAAATGAGTGGACAAACAAGTTTGAAAGTTCAAATGCGACATGTTCATTTTTTGGTTGTCAAGATTCAAGGAATGCAAATTGCTAATAATAACTTGCAAAACAGGACACAATTGTAGAAATGAACCATAAAAGAACTTAAGAGTGATTGCAACTTAATTGAGGCAGCCATGGAAGGTTATAAAGAGCAATATGAAGCTAGTAGGCAAGAATAATTTCGAATGCGACAAATGAGAGACTTGTATGAGCAAGACCTCCAAAGAAGGTAATATGAAATGGAATGGATATTGATGTAAATGAGAGATGTAGCTTTCAAAGCAAGGGAAATGGCAAACAAGACTGAAGAGCTCAAGAGGGAGATTCTTCCAAAAGACGAGCTCAGTGAGCACTTAACAGGTCAGCTCAAAATAGTTTGGGACCAATATGATCGAGGTGGCCTTTTCTTTTGAAACCAATGATGTTAATGTTTTAAATAGGGATGTAATTGGATGCTCAACTTTTATAAATCAGGATTTCTTACAACAAATATTGTTGGATGGCCGATATCTTTCACTCACATCACATGTGCGTCAATTGCTCCATAAAGACATATAAAAAGCATAAGAATTTAACTCTTATCATTATTAGTTCCTAATTTTTAGGAAACAAATAAAAAATAAAATTAAATGAATCAAAAAGCTCAAGAATCTTACCCTTTTCATCACATTCATGAAATAAAAATTCACTTAATTCATGTTAATGATTATAAAAGGTTTCCAAAATAGCTTGACCACCTAAGTTTCATAACCAGCGCACTCATAATACTCGTCAATAATTAAGAAGCATGGAGGAAGAGCAAAGGAATCAAATGGATAGAATCGAAAAAAGTCAAGAAGAAATGAAAGACTAATTAAAAAAAATGATGGAATTAATGAGGAGGTTAAGGGAAGTGAGTAGTCGAAGAGCCAACTTACCAAAAAACCCATAAAACACTAATAACTTAAGAGACGATTGACCTTATCCTCTAAGGTTCACTTCACCATGTTGCTCCCAAACTGAATGCTAGAGGGGGGGGGGGGTGAATAGCATTATCTTGGCTCTTTTGACAAGATTAAGAACTAATCTTAAAACAAGGAAGCTAAGACAATTAAGGTAAAGCAAGGAAGACAATGGATAAAGTATTTATAGTGGTTCGGTCCAAGACCTACATCCACTACCTTGATTTTCCAACCAAGGATTTTCAAACAAATTACTAAAACATTGGAATTCACAAGTTTCCACCAAGCTTTTACAATGGCTTTTCCAAGGCTTAGCCACAACCTTTACACTAGTTTTTCACGGGTTCAACTAAAACCCCAAGGTGATTTTTCAAGGTTCAACTACAACCTATCACTAGTTTTTCCTGAGCTAAACTAAAACCCCAATGTAGTTTTTCAAGGCTCAACCACAACCCAACACTCAACTTTTCAAGGCTAAGTTGGAACCTACAAGCATTCAAGCAAACCTTACCTGAATTAATCACTTAGAGTGAATCCTTCACTCTAAAAATACAAAGAGAAGTAGAGAAAGTAAGTATTGATCACACGGTTGATCTAAGTGGTACAGGTTTAAGTACTAAACACAAATACACAAGATAGGCATTTGAGTGAAGTGAAGAGTACAAAGGATTTTCAAGTCTTCTACCTTTTCTTGGCTTGAATATGATGGAGTCTTTGTTAATGAAGCCAAAAGTTGATTTCTTAGCATTTGAAGATCTTTTTATACTTGAAGAAGCTTGTCTGATGGCTGTTGGAACGTTTTTGACCATTAGAAACAGTTTTGGGAAGGTTTTAGCCGTTAATCTGTCTTGTAGTGGCTTGATGTATGTTGCAGACAAAGAGCACTTAGTCGACTAAATTTTTTCCTTGGTTGACTAAGTTGGTTCTGTCTCAGTCGCAGATTTGGCAGAGAACACTTAGTCGACTAACCCATTTTCTTGGTCGACTAACTCGATTCTGTTTCTCACCAAGCTTTAGCCTTCTGCTTCTCCACTTTCACTTTTGTTCAACCAATGATCTTCCTTGTTCCACCAGGGAGCTTCATTAATATTAATCTTCCTTGTTCCTTATCCAAATCACATCTTTAGGTGCTCTTTAGGAAGATTGACATATTGTTTCTTTGTAGACATTTTTCCTGCACACTTAGGTAAAAATATTAGACACAAATGACATGAGAATGTTTTATTATCATCAAAAACTAATGGAGCCAACACACCACATGCCCAAACTTTTCAAAAGGTTTATCCATAATTGACACCACCTATTGCCAAGTTCCTTCATGTTTATTACAATGTACCACCCCAATAGGTCATCAATCGATTTAGAGGCAATATAGGTCAAATTGAGGAATGTATCCCACTGAACAAATATATGTCTTTAATCTAGACGACCCGTAAGAGCAAGAAAAGTTAAAAAAAAGTTCATCACAAACATGGGAAAATGAGTAAGTTGAGAAAAAGTATGATTTGTTGGAAGAGTACCTTCGTGCTATTGAAAAAGTTAATAGGTTTGGTAACATGGATGCAACCGTACTATACTTAGTGTCTGATGCAATGATCCCTACCAAGTTCAAGGTTTCGAAATTTGAAAAATATAATGGAACGAAATATCCAATGGCATACATTACTATATATTATCGAAAAATGGCTACATAGTCTCATGATAACAAGCTATTGATCCATTTTTCCCAAATAGTCTTACTGGATCAGTTACTTGGTGGTACGTACAACTAGATCGAAGTTATGTTAAGACTTGGAAAGATCTACCAAGAGCCTTCATAGCACAATATAAGCATATGGCTGAATTGGTTCTTGATCGATTATCATCACAGACCATGAAAAAAAAAACAAAGTGAGCACTTCAAGGAGTATGCCCAAAGATAGAGAGATATAGCAATGCAAGTTCAGCCATCTCTTTCTAATAAAGAAATGACTATGTTGTTCATAAACACACTTCAAGCTCCATTTTATGAACGATTGATTGGCAATGCCACAAAAAACTTCGTGGACTTGGTCTTATCATGAAAGATAATAAAAGAAGCTATCAAAAATGGAAATATTAAAAAGAATGAAACTACTAGGTTGAAAAAAAAGAATAAGTCCAAGAAAAAAAAAAAGGGACATACATGCAGTCGCCTATGACAGGCAACAAACCCATAGCTTCAACCTATATCAACCTTTCTATTCAAATATAAGTAACATCGCGCTGAATCCATATGTTTACCAACTTGCCCCACAGGCAATGTTTCAAACCCACGTTCTTTCATAAGCCCTAGCACCAAAACCTGCAACTTCAACTAACAACTTTGGTAATGGTCAGAGGCAACCCCAAGAGAAACCCAAGTTTGATCCCATTCTAGTTTCCTATGTTACATTATTGCCACAACTTATAGAAAATTGACTCATTGCTCGAACCCCTTTAGAACCACTCCAACCTTCTTTTACAAAATGGTATGACTTAAATGCACATTGCGATTACCATTTTGGAGTTCAAGGACATTTCACGGAGAATTGTATTATGTTGAAATGAAAAGTCTAATCACTCATCCGGGCAAGACTCATAAATTTCGCTAAGAAGGAAGGTTCAAATGTTGTTGAAAATCTTTTGCATGATCATGCAAGGCCGATAGTAAATGTTGTACATGATAGAATTGCTTGTAATGTGAAAAGCAGCATTGACAAGGTTCAAACACTAATGGATATAGTGTTTGGGGTTTTACTCAAAGTCAACGCCATTATTCTAGAATCTAGATGCCATATTGGGGCACGATCTTAATCTTTCTTGCCAATTTCATATGAATGCCATTGGGCATTCCATTCAAAGTTATGATGACTTCTGTTGCAAGTTGTAGAAATTGATGGATTTATCAATAATTGAATTTTACGTAAGAAATGAAGAGGATTTACTTGGAGCCATAAATGAAGATCCCCCAACTGCAGAGGTGTTAAGCTTGTTTAACACAAGTAAACCCAAACCTTTTTATTATATTTTATGAAGAAGAAAAAATTCTGATGACTAACAAGCCCCATGATATTGTTAGAATTAGAATCACCATTGAAATTCTTATTCCATTCCCACACAAGAGTGATAAAGTTGTCTCATGGAATTATGAATGTAATATTTTCTACACAATTTCCCTTATTACCCAAGCATCTTCTGCAAATTTGACTAGTGTGGAAGGCATAACTCGAAGTAGGCGATGCTACTCCCCTGAAATGATGGAAAAGACTAAAAAAAAAAAGATAAACAAGGAAAAAAAAGTTTGAAAGTGGCAGAAGCATTGTCCAAAGACCAAACTTGTAGACCCACAGTTGCTCAAGATGATGAGATTAAAAAACCTATCATAGAAAAAGAGGCAAGCGAGTTCATCAAATTCATCAAGCATAGTGAATACAATGTAGTGGAACAATTGCCTAAGATGCTTGCACGCATCTCAATGTTATCATTGATTTTAAATTCAAACTCACATAAGAACAGTTGGCTTAAAGTCTTAAATCAAGCTTATATGGATCATGATATATCTGTTGAAAAGTTAATCATATTGTGGGGAATATCACAATAGAGAACTTAATTGCTTTTAGTGATGAAGAAATTCTATCAAGTGGTCAAGGGAGTAACAAAGTTTTTCACAGAACTATCAAGTGAAAGGACCATGCCTTATGTAGAGTTTTGATTGACAATGGTTTGGCTCTAAATGTCATGCCTTGCTCTAACTTGACTAGGTTACTAGTTGATATGTCTTATATGAGGACTAGTCATATGATTGTAAAAGCCTTCGATAGGACCAGACGGGAAGCGACAGGTGATATTGAAATACCAACAAAAATTAGCCCTTGTATCTTTGATGTCCAATTCCAAGTCATGGACATTGCTTCATCCTATAATTGCTTACTAAGGCATCCGTGGATATATATGGCAAGAGCTATACCATCTTCCCTCCATTAAAAAATTAAATTCATAACTGAAAGTCAATTGGTAAGTGTATCTACAGAGGAAGACATACTAGCTATTCAACCTTCATTTGTTTTTTATGTAGAGGCTGCAACAGAAGTCCCATAGTGTTCTTTTTAAAACTTTTGAGTTTGTTAATACTACCTATGTGGGAGAATGAGCAGCAATACCAACTTTGTGCTTGTCAAGGGCAACTAACATGGAGATCAAGTAGACAGTAGGGAAAAGGTGTCACGTTAGTTTGGGCTAAGAAAGAACTTGTAAGGGATCAGGAGACCTTTAACTCTAGTTGAGAATAAGGAAACATTTGGTTTGGGGTATAAGCTTACTAAAGAAGAAAAGAGAAAGCGAACGACGTAGAAGAAAATGAAAATGATGGTTCAATTCAAAGAAAAAGAGGAAGAGTTTGAGAAAAAGACAATCTCGTACTTGTATGAGACATTTCATTCTATAGGATACATTCATCTCAAAGCACTAAATGAGGTTACTAGGATTTTAAAAGAGGCATTTGAGGAGCTATCAATTCATATGATCAAGGATGAAGATCTTAAATTGAAGGTTCTTGTGGTATATCCGGTATCGTCAAGATAATAGCTAACCAATTGGATAGTTACCGAATTGCCTATCATTTTCAAGAATTGAAAAATATAATGAACAATCTCAGCTAAATGTCTATGCCCATGGGCATTAGAAATAGTTTCTTTCTTAATATGGGCTTTCTCTTACTTTAATCAATCAAACAAATGACAAGCATGATGTATTTTTATCATCTCATTGGTTACCATCTTCTCTTGCACATACTATTTTCATATTTTTTTTCTTTAGCCAATAAATGATTGCTTGTATACGTATCCAATTTCACCTATTCGTAAGTCTCTAAATAATGTACACGAAGACAGTTTAGAAAGCAATTAGAATTTTGATTTCGAGAAAATTTCAAGCATTGATGAATTAGAAAATGAAGACCAGTTGGATGGCTATATGACTTACCCCTTGATTTGTCAAGATTGTTGGAATAGGAAGAAAAAAAGATTTTAGATCACTAGGAAACCATGAAAATGGTTAACTTGGGAAATGAAAAGGATAAAAAAGAAGTTAAAATTTATACTTCATTGTCACTTAGTGAACGATAAAAGTTAGAGAAGCTACTCTGTGAATATGCTGATATGTTTGTATAGTCATACCAAGACATGCCAAGTTTTAACACTAGCATCGTTGTTCACAAATTACCATTAAAACCAGAATGCAAATTGATTAAGCATAAGTTGAGATGGATAAAGCTAGACATGTTGCTAAAAGATAAAGTTGAGGTAAAAAAATAATTTAATGCTGGGTTCTTTGGGGTGACCAAGTATCCTGAGTGCGTGGTTAACATAGTCCTAGTTTCAAAAAAGGATAGAAATTTCTGAATGTGTGTAGTTTATAAGGATATGAATAGAGCAAGTTCGAAAGATAGCTTCTCTTTGCCACATGTTGACACTTTTATAGATAATACAATGAGACACTCTTTATTTTCATTCATGGATGGTTTCTTTAGGTATAATCAAATTAACATGGCACCTGAAGATATGGAAAAGACAATGTTTGTAATCATATAGAAGCGTTCTGTCACAAAGTTATGCCGTTCAGATTGAAAATGCAAGTGCCACTTACCAAAGGGCCATGGTAACCTTGTTCCATGATATGATGCATAGATAAATAGAGGTATATATGGATGACATAATTGCAAAATATCATAAGGAAGAGGATCATACTATCAATTTTAAGAAGTTGTTCGAGAGATTACGAAAGTTTCAGCTCAAGCTGAATCTTGCAAAATGCACATTCGGTGTTACGTTTGGGAAATTAATGGGGTTCATAGTAAGCAAAAAAAAGATAGAAGTAGACCCAAACAAAATACGAGCTATCCAAGGGTTACCACCTCTCAAAACATAAAAAGAAGTGAGAGGATTCTCAGGGAAGTTGAATTACATTGCTCGATTTATATCCTAACTCAGCTCCAAATGTGATTCAATTTTCAAGTTGCTTTGAAAACATGACCTAAGAAAGTGGAATGAAGAATGTCAAGTAGCTTTTGATAAAATCAAAGAATATCTCTCAAATCCACTAGTGTTGGTACCATTAATGGTTGGAAGACTTTTTATTTTGTAGTTGACAGTCAATGAGAATTCCATGGGGTGTGTGCTAGGGCAACATGATGAAACAAGCAAGAAAGAATACTCCATATACTATTTAAGCAAGAAATTCACTATGAATCTAAATACTTTGTACTTGAAAAGATGTGTTGCACATTAGCATGGACTACTCATAGGTTCCGGTAATATAAGTTTTACCATACAAAATGGTTGGTGGCAAAATTGGATCCCATCAAATACATTTTTGAAAAGCCATCTTTGTCTTGGAGAATAGCCCAATGGCAAGTTCTACTATTTGAATGCGATATTATATATGTGTCCCAAAAATTGATTAAAAGGAGTGCCATTGTCGATTTCCTTGTAGATTGAGCCACTGAAGATTATAAACTTGTAAATTTCAATTTTCCAAACGAAGATTTAATGCCTATCTTACATATGGACAAACAGTTTAGTAAACCTAGCACTTGGAAAATTTATTTTGATGGAGCATCAAATGCTTTGGGGCATAAAATTAGAGCAGTCTTGATCCCCTTCAAATAAGAAGTATTATCCAGCCACTGCAAGATTAGATTTCAATTGTACTAATAACATGGTAAAATATGAGGCATGTGTAATGGGATTATATGTAGTAATCAACATGAAGGTTGACACTATAAAAGTCTATGAACATTCCACTTTGGTGATATGCCAAATGTGGGGAGAATGAGAAACAAGAGACTCTACACTGATTTCATATCAAATGTTGATTACAAAATTAAACAAACAATTTAAGAAAATCAGCTTCAACCATTTGCCTCAAGAAGAGAACTAGATTGCTAATGCTTTAGCCATCCTTACAGCAATGTTGAAAATAAATAAAGCGGTGGACGTGTGTCTTTTTAATTTGGGAATCTAAGAAGTCTCTACACATTGTCTAAATGTTGAGGAAGAGGTTGATGGTAAACCATGGTATTATGATATTGTGCAATACATTAAGCACCAGGCATATCCTGAGAATGTCATAAAAAATGACAAACGGGGTTCTTAGAAAATTAGTAATGGGTTTTTTCCTCAATAGAAAGGTACTTTACAAAAGAAGTCGAGACCAAGTACTCTTAAGATGTGTGGATGTTGTTGAAGCCAAGAAAATAATGGAAGAAGTCCACGAGGGAACTTGTGGAGCTCATGCCAATAGACATATGTTGGCCAAACAAATTATAAGAATTAGATATTATTGGTTGACATTAGAATTAGATTGCATAAACTTTATTAAAAAATTTCACAAATGTCAAATTTATGTAGATAAAATCCATGCTCCACCAGCTCCATTACATGTTTTCATGGCACTTTGGCCTTTTTTGATATAGGAATGGATGCGATTGGGCTCATCACTCAAAAAGCTTATAATGGACATCGATTTATATTGGTGGCCATTGATTACTTCATGAAATGTGTAGAGGTAGCTTGCTATGCCAATGTAACGCAAAATGTGGTATGCAAGTTCATCAAGAAGGAAATAATATGTTGTTATGGACTTTTAGAAAGAATCATTACCAACAATGAAAGCAATTTGAATGGTATAGTGGTAAAGGAAGTTTGTGCTAAATTCAAGATCAAGCATCATCACTCAACAACTTACCATCAAAAAATGAACAGAACCATAGAGGCAGCCAACAAAAATATCAAAAGGACTGTTGAAAAGATGAATGAAGTTTGTAAAGACTGGCATGAGAAACTTTTTTTCGCTTTACATGCATATCGAACTTCTGTGCATACCTCCACAAAGGCAACCCTATATTCATTAGTATATGGCATAGAAATGGTGTTACCCATTGAAGTGAAAATCCCATCATTGAGAGTGTTAATGTAGGTAGAATTAAAAGACGCTGAGTGGATCTGCTCTCATTATGAATAGTTAAATTTGATTGAGGAAAAAAGACTCGTAGCACTTTGTCATGGCCAAATGTACCAACGAAGGATGATGCGACCATACGAAAAAAAAAGTTCATCCAAGCATTTCCAAGAAGGAAAGCTAGTCCTCAAAAGGATACTCCATAGCCAAAATGATTCTCGTGAAAAATGAACGCTTGACTAAGAAGGACCGTATATGGTGAAAAAGTCTTTTTCAAGAGGAGCTTTAATTTTAACTGACATGGATGGAAGAAACTTGCCTAATTCAATAAACGTGGATGAGGTAAAGAAATACTATTCCTAAAAAAAAGATAAAAAAAGAAAAGCAAAAAAAAAAAGATTTATGTTGAAAATTCAAAAAAGGTAACTTGAATCCAAAAGAGATGGCTCATGTTGAAAACCCGTAAAAGGTACCTTGAGACCAAAAAGAGAAATTTAGGATGAAAATCTGAATATACTTGCTCAGATAAAGTACAAAATGAAGTATTAAAAAACGTATTGAAAATGAAATCCGTTGACTTTGCAAAACAAAGAGAAGTCATCTAATCCACGACTTTCGGATTTGCTCAAGACATTAATCGAGGACAATTTTTAAAGTCGAAAGATCAGATTGTTTACTCTAAATGGTCTGAGTGTTCATTACTTGAAAGATCTAATGATTGCTTTGTAAATTCCACTTTCCTTGAGTTATTTGCATTATATATATATATATATGAAATCCTCTTTCATTTCTTTTTTTCAACCCTTGCTTTCCACCATTAGATAATTCCACATGATAATTATCATGGAAATTAATTATGACTAGTAAGGAGATGAACTAATTAAGCAAGAAACTATATTTTTTGTTCAGTAAAAGACTTAATGATGAGGAAAAAAAAGGGGAGCCTCAACATGAAAAAAGGTCCAATGTAAAAAGAAAAGATGCTTAAGGGAAATTAGGAATTTCAGCCAATGCAGAAAGGCACTAACAAAAATGAGTGAAAACTATAGTGGAAAGGTTGGATGAAGCAAGAAAAGGGTTAAGAAACCTTAATGAATCATAAACATGAAAGCATTCCATTATTTCAATCATGCATATATGTCTGACCATGCACATGATCATTTTCAAACAAGAATCAAAATTAATACATGTTCCAAGCTTCAAAAATGGAAATTTTCCCAACCTAAAGTGTTGAGGTTGTAAAACTTTGATTAAGATGGAAAGATTTGAGTATTTCATTTTCATAAAAAAAAACCAATGAATAAGGGATTTAAGCCTAATTAAGTTGGCATGAGAGATTTCAAGCCAAATTTAGTTGACACCAATATGAGTTTAAAAATGATGTTAATCCAATTAAGTTGACATTAAAGAATTTAAAATTGAATCTGTTTTGATATAGGATGAGCCTAGGTCAAGTCTAAGAATTTTAATTTTTAAATCGAACTTGTTCTGATATAGGTCAAGCTTAGATTGAGTCTAGAAATTTCAATTTTTAAATTGAACCTGTTTTAATATAAGTCAAGCCTAGATCGAGTCTAGGAATTTCAATTTTTAAATCGAACCTATTTTAATATAGGTCGAGCCTCAGTCAAGTTTAGGAATTTCAATTTTTAAATTGAACCTATTTTAAAACAGATCGAGCTTAGCTCAAGTCTAAGAATTTCTATTTCAATTTGAACTTGTTTTGATATGGGTCAAGCCTAGGTCAAGTTTAGGAATTTTAATTTTTAAATGGAACTTATTTTGATAAAAATCGAGCCTAGATTAAGTCTAGGAATTTCAATTTTAAAATCGAACATATTTTAATATACGTCGGGCCTAGGTTCAGAATGAGAATTTCAATTTTAAAATTGAACCTGTTTTGATATAAGTCAAGCCTAGGTTGAGTATAGGAATTTCAATTTTTAAATTGAACCTGTTTTGATATAGGTCAAGCGTAGGTCAAGTCTAGGAATTTCATTTTTCAATTCGAACCTGTTTTGATATAGGTCAAGCCTAAGTCAAGTTTAGGAATTTCAATTTTTAAATCGAACCTATTTTGATATAAGGCAAACTTAGATCAAATCCAAAAATTTCAATCTTTGAGTTGAACTTGTTTTGAGATAGGTCGACCTTAGACTAAGTCTAGAAACTTCAATTGTTTAAATCAAACTTGCTTTAAGATAAGTCAAATATGGTGTCTATGTTTTTGCACTATTCTTGATTCTCAAGAATATGCAAAGAAAGGCAATTATAGACATCTGTACCCATGGTTCCTAAATAAAATAATAATAAATAAAATAAATAAATCACTCTTAAAAAAAAATTTTGAAATTGACAGTTTTAGTTTGCCTAGCCTTTTTCTCCCACAGTCAACTGATCAAATGTTCAAGCTTATGGCTACCCTATTGCTTTTCTAATCACTGTTACTTTAATACTTAGGAAATAGCCTGCATAGGGCATTTGATGCCTCTTGCATAGCCAGATTTGGCTCACCTCTAGCTGCCACCCTCAGATTTTCTTTTACTTGAAGCCCTTCACTTGTAAAATCATGCTCAGAAGAGCATGATTTGACTTCTAGATTGTCCAAAAACTTGGACAATGGGGTTCAATAAAACCCTTCAACATTCATATGGAAAAGGGGATTTTTTTAGGGGGGAACAAACAAAATCAAAATAAAAAATTTTATCTTTCTACCAGCAACCAACAACCACAATCAGAAGCGAAATCAACAAAAGAAATAAAAAATAGCCAAAATAATTGAAAAACAAAAATCAATAGGTTTGGTGGGGGATTTCCTTTTAGCTTTTTCCTTTTCTTTTGGGTTTTTTATGGTTTTGGGAGAGTTTAGGTTTTGGATTTGGTGGGCTTTCAAGACTACCGATAAGTTGTGATAGAGCTTGAGGATTTGAAAGGCTAAGGTTTCAGAAGAGTGAGAGAAAGCTTTGGGTTAAAGACAAGGGAGAGGGGTTTATGGCTAGAGAGAGGAAGTGAAGAAGAGAAACAGGGGAAGAAAAGAGAGAAAAAAAAGAATTTATTTCTAGGGCTACTAGTCTAAATGGTGCCATTTTGAAAGAGTGAAGGGAAGACAAATCCTAGCCCAAAACGACGTCGTTTGAAGGAAAGAAAGGGAGCTGCATTATGGGCACCAAATAGTGCATTTGGAAGGAAACTTGGTGGATTGTAGGAGACATGCTGCTTTCTTGTGGATTACTCCTGGCCCCATGAGGTAAAACCCTATCTTTTATTGTTGGGTTTTGATTGTATTTATTAGGGCTTGCCCACTTATCTAACCTAAAAAATTTGTTGTTTAAAAGTTTGTTTAGCTTAAATAAAAATATATTATGAAAATTATATGATGTCTTAAAGTAGAAAATTAAAAGTAAAAATATATAAAGCTGTAAATGAAAAAATATGGATAAATATTTAATTATAAAATAATAGATTTAGTTAGATAGAATATAAGTATATATAAAAAAATGAATGTTTAATCTAAAAATTAATAATAGGAGATCTAAGTTAGAAATAAAGTATATGAGAGAAATAAATATATATTTAACAGTAAAAAGTAGAACTAAGTAAGTAAAATATTATGAAAAAATTAATTTAGCTAAATGTAAGGAAATATATAAAAATGTAAGAAAATTAAAAGATATTTAGTCATAGGAAAAATAGAGCGAGTAAGGACTGAAAGTAATATTAAAATAAATAATCATATGAAAATGAGTTAAATAAATAAAATTAAATAAAATATATTTTTAATAATAAAAATAAGTTAGGTCTGTAATAGAAATAAA
Source organism: Theobroma grandiflorum (assembly GCA_036013995.1). NCBI lineage: Eukaryota > Viridiplantae > Streptophyta > Magnoliopsida > Malvales > Malvaceae > Theobroma > Theobroma grandiflorum. The sequence continues at coordinate 18,905,394 of CP142126.1, forward strand.
GTATTTAATTATACAAATTTATATATATAGGTATATATAGAAAATAAAAAAAATATAACATAGTATGAAATTATAAATATATAAATATAAGGATTTTTTTAGGATTAATGTTGATGATGAAATGTTAATATGGAATGCAAGAAGTCGGGTTTCCAAATGAATTTTTCTAGGTAAAAGATTTCGACTAAGATCCGACTAATATGATTAGAGGGTCTCAATGTCGAATCTCGATGTTTCTAATCTTAAATAAATGAAAATATATTAACCTAATTATTAATTAAGCAACATATAAAAAGAAAAAGAAAAGAAAAGAAATAATGAAAATAATAAATAAATACTAAAAAATAATAAAACTTTCAATGATGATAAATTCACAATGGTCAATACAACAAAAATATAAAAGGCAAATATAAAATAGACTTATGAGAAAAGATAATAAAAACTAGTTAGTCCAAGATAAAATAGGTTAGGTTAATAAAAAATAGGAAAGAAATTGATTTATAAAAAATTAAAAATAAAAAATATACATAACTAACAATTATAAAATGAGATATTTGGTTTTAAAAAATACTTTTTAGGTAAAAAGGAAATTTTATACAACAAAAATAGATAAATACGTAAATGTAAAAAATATATAATAAAATGAAATAAAAATAACAAATATAATGTATTTATCCATGATATATATGCATACAAAAAAAATAATAAAAAGAAATTTCAAAAAATAACAAAAGAGTTGTAAGAAGGTTAACAAACAAATATTGAAATTTATGTGCACATCACACCTCATCATTGCACCGTTAAATATCATGGCATGTAGACATATTCTATATACAAGAATAAGCCCTAATGATGGGACTTTTTAAGGGAGCTTGTGAAGATGAGTTTTTTTGGAAAATTTCTTAAGTGAAAGAATCCCTTCGAGTCCCATCAATGTAATGGAAAGGCTCGAAGAATGTCTTTAATAAAAAGCCTCTCGTATTAAGGTTTGCATTCATGAAAAATATTATTTTCAAACGTAAATGATTACCCCGATGATGGGATTCACTTGTTAAATTTGCGAAAGTAAGTTTCTCAAGTATTTTTTTAGATGAGAAAGTATCCTCAGATCACACCAATATAATGGGCGGATTCGAGAAGTACCTTCAATAAAAGGCTTTCGTTTAGTATTATTTAGATTTTTTGTCATGCATTTCACAATTGCATCATGTGCACGTCTTAATCGTGAAACCGAATAAAATGTTTTAATTGATTAATAAAATAACAAATAAAATAAATAAACAATAATTAAGGAAACACAATGAAATAATTTTAAAAATTAAAGCTTCTATAGGATAACATATGATTAGATGGTACCATTTGTGGAATAGGCATCATGGGGGTGCTAACTTTTTCCCGTGTGTAACCGTACTCCCAAATCCAACTCTAAAAATTCTCAGACCAGGCTATTGTTTTTTAGATGGATTTAAAATCAATTTAGGACTTTGTCAAATGGAACAAATTTAATAGGTGACCAATCACACGTAGGCAAAAAAAAGATTAGTGGCGACTCCCTAATTCTTCCATGTTGCAACAACAAGAAAAACAAGAATTTATTTAGTCATTTTATATTATTTTATTATAATATAATGTAAGTTTTCATCTAAATTTGACTTTAGGTATTAAATTTTTTAAAATTTTTTTATAGAAGGAGAATTCAAACTTAATTTTTATATAAAAATAATGTAATGTACATATCCTAGAATCAAATAATCAAGTAATAATATATATATATATATATTTTAACACCATAAATCTTTTTGTCACGACCCAATTCCTGGGCCATGACCGGCGCAAGGACCCAACGAGCATAGCTCACTAAGCCCAAGCAAGCTTATCCATTTACTCTTGCTCAACAAACATTATCATATCAGGCATACGAACATATCTTTTCCCGAGTGTGAACATAGCCAAACACAATGGCATTATCGATAATAACATACATGCACTATACCAGTCATGTATTTAGCAATTTACATTGCATACACATATTCACATAGTTAGATTGTATTCACAATACAAAAAAAAAACCCGCGACTTCCAGCGGAGACATTTACAATAAAAACGGGCAACTATTGAATGCTGGACACCTACTAGGAGACGAACTACAATGATCCCGCGATATAAGATTCTACAATCTCCTGATCTGAAAATATGAATTTTTGAAAACTGTGACTACGAAACTCAGTGAGTGAACATTAGGTGGAAACAAGCAATAATATCCAAGAATAATTTTAAACCATGATGCACACATTTGGAACAAAATAATTTTTGATCCAATTTCGTATCAAACCCTTTCCCTCAACTCAAATTAATTTACAACGAAGGAGTATTCAATTTCATACATATCCACACAGATGAACACAATATCCCACTATCTTAACAGCTCATGTGCAACCCCTACATCGTGCATATAGCTAGAGTTATCGTGTGCATCCCCTCACATCGTGCACAAACAATATCACTCAATCTCACCAGCTCATGTGCAACCCCCACATCGCACACATAGCTGGAGTTATCGTGTGCATCCCCCACATCGTGCACAAACAATATCACTCTCCATATCTCTGCACCCATCATCACCGACATATACTCCCCACATCGTACACATGTACGGTTATAATTATCACACAATGTTATTGGTCAATACATATCACATATCAACACATATATATAGCGGCATATTATAGAGCACATGAATTCATGCTTTTATGCATATCATAATTCACACATCAAAACATTTTTATCAAAGGCTTGTTTCCAGGCACGTATTTTTAAAAATTCAGATAAAATCATTCAGATTATCCATTTCGATACACGTACATTTTCCAAAATAATTTGAAATGCAAATTCACTCACAGTATCAAAAATCCGGATTCCAGATGCACTCGGATTAATAGTCCTCAGGCGCGATTCCCTTACCTTTTTCGGACGTCTCACCACCTTGACATAGAATAAAATTAAGAAATTTACTATATTGCCCCTAAGCTAATATAAACTAAATTTAAATTGCTAACGCATGATAGGCAAATGAAAAATGCATCCGATTATCGCTTTCACGCGGTATCGATTAAATTCGATCGCTCATTCGATAAATTGGCCAATACGTCCGATTTGATTCCAAATTGCACCATTCTTTTTCTAATACCTTAATTCACCACATATCATTCAAATAGTGCCAATTTCAGCATTAAAACGTTTTCATTTCATCATGAAAAAATTCAGCCATTACAGTGCATTAGCACTGTAATTTTTTATACTAAACTTTTTCACTTTAATTTGTCATTTTCTAATTTATTTCATTTCAAATGAAATCATTTCATTTGAAATGAAACAATTCCTCATTGATTCTCAATACCCTAGGTTCGTCCAATGAAGAACAACCAAGAGAATCAATTTATTTCTTACGGTTTTGCTTACTAACATGCTAACCTATCTCTAAACACTAACATAGTCTAGAATCAAGCCAATCCAACATTAAATCCTCATCCATACCCATTTTTCAGAATTAAACTCATCATGATATCTCAATATTCAACCACAGAAATCAAGAACAAAAGCATGGGTATTGTAGATCATAAGCAAAAGTGAAGAATTATTACCTTTTTCACTTGATTTTTCTTTGAAAATCACACTTTTTCTTGAATTTTTGGCTAGGTTTTCTTGTTTTTCCCCTTTGTTCTCCTTTCCTTTCCCTTAAATCTGGTGTGTGCCGAATTTAGAGAGAGAAAATATGTTGAAATGGCTGATTTTTAAGCTTTAATAATAAAATAAGCTAGTTTGCCACATGGCACAATGCCATTGGCCCAGTTTTTGATTTTTTGACTTTTTCTTCCAATTCTTTTTCCACCACATGATTAGTCAAAGTCAAGATATGATTAAAAGATGACCGTGGCTGGAAAAATATATTCTAGTGGTGGAAAATTATCGTTTTGCCCATGAGATGGTAAAATTATAAATTTACCCCTATACTACGAAATGTACCGGAATCACATTATTTCTACTTTTCAACCTCAATAACACTAATATTGATCAATATTAATCAAATGGGGCAAAAATATTTTCAAAAAAATTCCCGTTTGGTCCTCTAGTGGCAAAATTATCATTTTACCCTTGTGCTCCAAAAATACCGAGAATCACAAATTTCCACTGCTAAACTTCATTTTATACTCCAACAATCATAATTGCATTTCATATAATTATTCTTAATCAATTATGATCAAATCTTGGTTAAAAATCTCTATTTTATCATCAAATGGTAAAATGACCGTTTTATCCCTAACTGGTCAATTTTCCCGATTGACTCCAAACTGGACTTTGAACTCCGAATCACTATTGTAAGTCATTCTGTGGGTTTCAGAATTTTGAAATTCCTCTTAGAATTTCTATTTGAGCTAGTTCAAGGCTCGATTTAACTTAATTGTACCATTAGGTACAATACCGGCTTTTAACAAATTTTCTAGGGTCTCACACTCTCCCCCACTAATAGAATTTCGGTCCCCGAATTTAAATGCAAAGTAAAGTGGCTTACCTTTACATATCGAAGAGGTGTGGATACTTGGTCCGCATTTCCTTTTCAGCTTCCCATGTTACCTCTTCACTACTGTGATTTTGCCACAACACTTTCACTGAAGCCACATTCTTTGATCGGAGCTTTTTGACTTGTCTGTCAAGGATAGCTACTAGCTGTTCCTCATAAGTCAAATCATCTTGCAACTCAACAGTTTCATACCGTATCACATGTGAAGGATCTGGATTATACTTCCTCAACATAGACACATGGAACACGGGGTGAATACTCGAAAGGTTTGGCGGTAATGCCAATCGATATGTCACTGCTCCGACCCTTTCTAAGATCTCAAAAGGTCATATATATCCAGGGCTTAATTTCTTTTTCTTGCCAAACCTCATTACCCTTTTGGTTGGCGAGGCTTTTAGAAATACATGGTCTCCCACTTGAAATTCCAAATCCCTCCGTCGGTTATCCACATAGGACTTCTGCCTACTTTGTGCTGTAAGCATCCTTTGGCGAATCATTTGTATTTTATCAGTGGCGTCCTGCACCAACTCAGGCCCCAAAAGTTTCCTGTCACCCACCTCTAGCCATCCAATGGGTGACCTGCACCTTTTTCCATATAGTGCTTCAAATGGTGCCATTTGGATGCTAGATTGGAAACTGTTATTGTAAGCAAACTCCACTAAGGGTAAATATCGACCCCATTTGACTCCAAGGTCTATTACATATACCCTCAACATGTCTTCCAAAGTCTGTATGGTTCGTTCAGACTGTCCATCAGTCTGAGGGTAGAAAGCTGTACTAAAGTCCAACTTAGTGCCCAATGCTTCCTGCAACTTTTCTCAGAATCTACTAGTAAACTGTGTCCCTCTATCTGACACTATAGAAACAGGAATGCCATGCAACCGTATTATGTCATCCACATAAAGCTGGGCATACTGAGCAGCCCCATAAGTAGTCTTAATCGGAAAAAAATGAGCTGACTTCGTCAACCGGTCTATTATGACCCAGATCGAGTCATAACCCCCACTAGTTCGAGGGAAACCAAATATAGTGCACATCGAGACAGCTGCGTAAATTTTATATCATATTCCGACACCGTCATGCTCGGAGTTTGCACCAATGCCTCAAACTCTCTAGCTTTGGCACTTCACACACTGTGCGATAAAAATCGATCTAGAAAGGCTGTACTAAATTCACTCCAAGTCAACAGTGGAGCGTCTATCGGTTTACCCCTTCGCAAGGAGTCATACCATTCTTGTGTTACATCCTCAAACTGAAAAGCTACTAGCTCCACTGATCTAGAACTAGAGCATCCCATAGCGTTACAAATCTTTTCCATCTTATCTAAGTAAACCTGGGGTTTCTCCAATGCATCCAACCCCGTAAATGATGGAGGCTTGAGTTTCAGGAAGTCAGTGAGTGAAACTTCGACCTGACCTCTGTCACTCTCAGGACGTTGGTGGTTTGTCTGGCCTTGGGAACTAAGGGACTCTTGCTCCACATGTCTCCCCTCTATTATTTTCTGTATATCTTCCATACGGGCTGCCATCATTTCTATAACCCGATTGACTCCTTGTAGACCCGTCACCAAGTCCTTAACAGTAATGCCCACAGTCGGTGGCCTAGCAGTCTTACCTACAGGCTGTCCATCCTCTTTTCTACTCTCGGGTGTATCTGCCTTCACAGGCCTAGTGACCCTACCACGTCTACCTCGCCCCCTATGGGTGGGTGCCCGTGGCCTATTGGTCATCACTTGTCTCGAGGTGGCCCGTGTCTTAGGTGGCATTTTTACCTAGACAAGAGCAACACCCATTATTAAACATAATTATGAAAATAAGGTGGTTTCTAAGATTTGGAATTTATGCGGTTCCTCAATTACGAAATGTGCTGCGGCTCACAATTCATAATTAAAGATCCCACATAAAAACCTGACTCTCCGCTGGATTTGACCACAACACCCTAGGACCTAACAACCTAGGGCTCTGATACCAACATTGTCACGACCCAATTCCTAGGCCATGACCGGCGCAAGGACCCAACGAGCATAGCTCACTAAGCCCAAGCAAGCCTATCCCTGTACTCTTGCTCAACAAACATTATCATATCAGGCATACGAACACATCTTTTCCCGGGTGTGAACATAGCCAAACACAATGGCATTATCAATAATAATATATATGCACTATACCAGTCATGTATTTAGCAATTTACATTGCATACACATATTCACATAGTTATATTGTATTCACAATACAAAAAAAAAACCCATGACTTTTAGCGGAGACATTTACAATAAAAACGGGCAATTATTGAATGCCAGACACCTACTAGGAGACAAATTACAATGATCCCGCGATATAGGATTCTACAATCTCCTGATCTGAAAACATCAATTTTTGAAAACTGTGAGTACGAAACTCCGTGAGTGAACATTAGGTGGAAACAAGCAATAACATCCAAGAATAATTTTAAACCATGATGCACACATTTGGAACAAAATCATTTTTGATCCAATTTAGTATCAAACCCCTTCCCTCAACACAAATTAATTTACAACGAAGAAGTATTCAATTTCATACATATCCACACAGATGAACACAATATCCCACTATCTCACCAGCTCATGTGCAACCCCCACATCGCGCACATAGCTGGAGTTATCGTGTGCATCCCCCCACATTGTGCACAAACAATATCACTCTCCATATCTCTGCACCCATCATCACCGACATGTACTCCCCACATCGTACACATGTACGGTTATAATTATCACACAATGTTATTGGTCAATACATATCACACATCAACACATATATATAGCGGCATATTATAGAGCACATGAATTCATGCCTTTATGCATATCACAATTCACATATCAAAACATTTTTATCAAAGGCTTATTTCCAGGCACGTATTTTTAAAAATTCGGATAAAATCATTCAGATTATCCATTTCGATACACGTACATTTTCCAAAATAATTTGAAATACAAATTCACTCACATTGTCGAAAATTCAGATTTCGGGTGCACTCGGATTAATAGTCCTCAAGGGCGATTCCCTTACCTTTTTCGGATGTCTCACCACCTTGACATAGGATAAAATTAAGAAATTTACTATATTGCCCCTAAGCTAATATAAACTAAACTTAAATTGCTAACGCATGATAGGCAAATGAAAAATGCGTCCGATTATCGCTTTAATGCGGTATCGATTAAATTTGACCGCTCACCCGATAAATTGGCCAATACGTCCGATTTGATTTCAAATTGCACCATTCTTTTTCTAATACCTTAATTCACCACATATCATTCAAATAGTACCAATTTCAGCATTAAAACTTTTCCATTTCTTCATGAAAAAATTCAGCCATTACAGTGCATTAGCACTGTAATTTTTTTTACTAAACTTTTTCACTTTAATTTATCATTTTCTAATTTATTTCATTTCAAATGAAATCATTTCATTTGAAATGAAACAATTCCTCATTGATTCTCAACACCCTAGGTTCGCCCAATGAAGAACAACCAAGAGAATCAATTTATTTCTTACGGTTTTGCTTACTAACATGCTAACCTATCTCTAAACACTAACATAGTCTAGAATCAAGCCAATCCAACATTAAATCCTCATCCATACCCATTTTTCAGAATTAAACTCATCATGATATCTCAATATTCAACCATAGAAATCAAGAACAAAAGCATGGGTATTGTAGATCATAAGCAAAAGTGAAGAATTATTACCTTTTTCACTTGATTTTTCCTTGAAAATCACAACTTTTCTTGAATTTTTGGCTAGGTTTTCTTGTTTTTTCCCTTTGTTCTCCTTTCCTTTCCCTTAAATCTGGTGTGTGCTGAATTTAGAGAGAGAAAATGGGTTGAAATGGCTGATTTTTAAGCTTTAATAATAAAATAAGCTAGTTTGCCACATGGCACAATGCCATTGGCACATTTTTTGACTTTTTGACTTTTTCTTCCAATTCTTTTCCACCACATGATTAGTCAAATTCAAGATATGATCAAAAGATGACCATGGATGGAAAAATATGTTCTGGTGGTGGAAAATTACCATTTTGCCCCTGAGATGGTAAAATTACGATTTTGCCCCTACACTACGAAATGTACCGGAATCACATTATTTCTACTTTTCAACCTCAATAACACTAATATTAATCAATATTAATCAAATGGGCAAAAATCTTTTCAAAAAAATTCTCGTTTGGTCCTATAGTGGTAAAATTACCATTTTGCCCTTGTGCTCCAAAATTATCAAGAATCACAAATTTTCACTGCTAAACTTCATTTATACTCCAAGAATCATAATTGTATTTCATATAATTATTCTTAGTCAATTATGATCAAATCTTGGTTAAAAATTTCCATTTTATCATCAAATGGTAAAATGACCGTTTTATCCCTAACCGGTCAATTTTCCCGATTGACTCCAAACTGGACCTTGAACTTCGAATCACTATTTTAAGTCATTCTGTGGGTTTCAAAATTTTGAAATTCTTCTTAGAATTTCTATTTGAGCTAGTTCAAGGCTTGATTGAACTTAATTGTACCACTAGGTACAATACTGACTTTTAACAAATTTTCCAGGGTCTCACACTTTTACACTTAAATCTTTAGCTTACTAATAAGTATATCAATAATCTACTTAAATATTTATATTTTTCAAATATTTTTTTCAATGTAGTCTTTCAACATCTCAATTTTTTTCAATTTAATCCTTGTACTATATATTTTTATTCAATTTAGTGTCTATGGCATGACAGAACATTTTATTTTGAAATTTTTTTTATTTACCACATGGCACTAACAAGTCACCATGTCAATGCCACGTTAGCATTGCCATGTCATCATTTTAGTGCCACGTGGCATGTTGCGTCATTATCTCAACACCATGTCATCAAAATATACCATGTTAACGGTGGCGTTATTGCATTTAATAGTAAAATTAGATGTCATTCAGGGGAGGGACTAAATTGAAAAAATTTTCAAAATTAAGGGATTAAATTGCTTCAATTTTGATTACATAGACTATAATGAACAAAATTGAAGAATATAAATACTGGATAGGTGTTTTGACCATATATATATATATATAAGTTTACCAAAGTTAAAGTTTTTTGTTTATTTCTTTGGTTGAGAATTGACTATTGAGATATAGTTTTCAAAAGAAGAAGACTTTAGAGTGATAAAGTTTTGCAAGTGAATGTATAAATTTATTATTATTATTATATTAATGCACAAATGCATTTAAAGGATTTTTGTTATTATGGTTACATTAAAGTGATGATAGAAAAGATGTTCATACTTTAAACATTTCAACAGGATGGATTGTCATCTACTACCTGTTATAGGCATGTTATAAGATGAGCATAATTTGTTGTTAAATTCTGAAGTTTAATGATAGAAAAGCTCCATAAGAAAATAATATAAAAAGGATTAGAAAGCTATATATATAGTTTGCTATTATAATTGAGGTTTTGAAGATGTTACATTAATGGCACTTTTTTGACATAAACATCATCTTGTACCTACTACAATGAATACACAGTTTGTACCATTTTCTGTTTTGAGACTTTGTAGTTATGTGTTGATTTCTCTTCAAAAGATGCTACTTCTTGTTGGTGCAAATGGGGTTTAAATGGAATTGAAGAAATTGATAGAATGTCAGTGCAAATGGGATTTAGATGGAATTTAAGGAATTGGAAAAATTGAATTCAAGGTAAGCCTTTCAATAGATGTTGCCTTAAAAACTTATTTTGCTCTTACCACTTGGTATGCAAAAAAAATAATGTGAATAGCCTTAGGGATACAATAAAGGCAACGTTTAACTTCTTCTTGCACTTTACAAGAGTAGACTACTAGATACACTTGAGGGTTTGTAAAGTTTTTCAGCCTTAGAGCCTACTTTCTACAACAATTAGATTATAGGAATTTAAAAACTTTTGTAAGTGATGATAACTTTAATGTTTATGTTAATTTTCAGAACACAACAGTTCTCTTACTTTTGTTTTTTCTACTCTTGTTTTATTTTTGTTTTGATGTGTCAAAATAGTTGGCAATAAGTCCTTTATGTAGGCTTGCATGTGACATTTCATGTAGGAGTCGGCTGAAGAAAAAGAAAATGGAGAAAAGAAAAGACAAGAGAAAAGAAAACAAGAAAAGAAAAAGGAAAAAAAAAGAAAAAAAGAAGAGAAAAATGAAGAAAGAAAAGAAAAAGAGAAGAAAAATGAGAAAAAAGAGAAGAGGAAAACGACAAAAAAGAAAAAAATAGAGAAAAGAAAGAAATGCAGTAGGCGGTAAAGGAGAGAAAAGGAAGAGAGAAAAAGAAGTAAGAAAGGGAGAGGAGCGGACCAAAGAAGAGAGGAGAAAGAGAGAAAAAGAAAAAAGAAAGAGAGAAAAGCAGACTAGAGGAGAAAAGAGGAAGAGAAAAAAGAAAGAAAGAAATGGAGAGGAGCGGACCGGAGGAGAGAAAAGGAAAAAAAAGGGAAAAAACATACTAGAGGAAGAAAGAAGAAGAGAGAAAAAGAAGAAAGAAAGGGAAAGGAGCGGACCAGAGGAGAGAGAAGGAAGAGAAAAAAAGAAAAAAGAAAAAGAAGAAGAAAAAAGGAAAAGAGCAACACCGGGGAGAGAAAAAGAAAGAAAAGAAGGAAGAAAAATGGAGAGCAACGCCAGGGAGAGAAGAAGAAGAAAAAAAAAGAAAAAAAACAGGAAAAGAAGAAAGCATAGCTAAATCCACGCGTGAACCAATAGTGAAGAAGTATCCCGTTATTGTGAGGTGAGTGGGCGCTAAATTTCAAAATTATATTCTTATAATATATTATCTGTGTGGTATTTGACAGTTGATGAAATTGTGGATTGTATGAGCTGATAGAAAATTTAGGTTGTTTGTGGATGTGACTGAGTTTTAAAATTTGTTTTCTTGATACTATACGTAGTACGTATAAATATGTTTTTTTTTAAGTATGGGGAAACAAATCTTTTACTGGTTTCAATTCAAAATTAGCCTTGCAAGCTTTGCGTGATGCATTAGGCCAAGAATGACCATTATTGACTCATGGAATGCAAGTTTTAACTTTCTATTTTCACTAAGCTTACAGTTTTGATAAATATGCTATGCCATGAAATATGTTTGTGCATAAGTATATGGTTCATGAATATACTACGTACTGATTTATCATACTTTGTGAATATGTTGAGATTATATTGACTTTTATCCTAATATAATTAAGACACTCGAGGGTAGTTCCTACAAGTAGGAAAAATGGGGACCTGAAGCCCTGATTTGTATTGGTGACGTGGGCTGTTCTCACGAGTAGAAAAAGAGGGACCTAAAGCCCCGATTTGTATTGGTGACGTGGGCAGTTCCCACGAGTAGGTAAAGGGGGATCTGAAGTCCTGATTTATATACGGTGACGTAGGCAGTTCCCACGAGTAGGTAATGATATCTGAGAATAAGCCTAAGGGCTAAACTAAATCTAACCAAGGACGATGCTCACTTGTCTATTGTTTTAGTGTACAGTGCATGTCATTGACACGAGAATTTTTATTAATGAATGATAATTGAAAACTACATATACATTTACTTGAATTTCATCATCTTTAAAACTTGCAAGGTATAAAATACATTTCTGTTTAATAGAGTATTTTTCTACGCGTACTCTTGGATTTATAACTAATCCTTCCTTATGTTGTTTCCCCTTCTGGCCTGCTCACTGAGTCAATGATTATTACTGAGTCTATGAGACTCACACCCTCTTATTTTCTCTTTTTACAGACAAGGACTAGTCTAACGTGAAATCATCAGCGAGCACGGTCTACCACAGATTGGGTAAAGACAATTCTTAACTCGTTTTTTAGTAACTCCGCTGATAGAGGTCGGGTTGAAATACTCGAGATTTGTATGTGACAAACATTGATTTTCGATATAATGAAAATTTGAGATTTCGAACTCAATGTAGTTTAATTGTGATAGCATGACGTAAAGTAAAAATGAAATGATTGTGCTTATTTTTGAATTCAAGTACACGTGTATATATACATGATTTACTATTTACATAGTTAATGGAAATGTACAGGGGATTATTGAAAAAGTCAAATGAGGCTTGTTTGGGACTTGGCGAAATATCTCGAAAGTCTTAAACGCCAGTAGCGATCTAGGAGGGGTCGTTACAGTGTTGGTATCAGAGCCCTAGGTTTAGAAAGTCTTATGATTTTTCAAGTTGTCAGCGGAGTGTCAGGGATAGTGTAGAGTCTTATCCATGGTTTATGACTGCAGCATGAATTATGGGTAAGAGGCTACACGAATTTCCTAATCCTAGAAAGCCACATTTATTACTAACTTCTGATATTTATTTAAAAGGAATGTTTGTCACTGTCTAGGTATCGAGATACCGCCAAAGACACGAGCCACCTCGAGAGCACTTAGAAGGTTTGATGCCCCAGAATAGGTTATGGAGGAACCACGCGCGTCTTTCTCTAGGGGCAATGGGAGAGGTAGACCTAGAGTTTGAATCGTCAAGCTTTATGACAGCCAAAGTTCTAATGAAAAAAGAGCCAATACTAGTTCTGGAGATATGGGAGGTGAGCATCCTAAGGTACCAATTGCCACATTGGAGGAGATAGCAACTGGATTGCGTGGATTGACTAAGGAATTTTCACAATTCATGACGCACAGAGCATATCAACCCAACGAGACAATGGGTTCTAGCTTCGAAGACTCGAAGTATCAATCTTATGAGGAAGTAGATAGAGGAAATGTTATGATGACTTTGAGAGAGTTCATGAAATTGAGACCCTCTTCTTTTTTGGGTACTAGTTCAGCAGAAGACCCACAAGTATTTTTTGATGAAATGGATAAAATTTGCATGACTTTGGGTTATTCTAGCCGTTAGGCAGTCGAGTTGGTAGGCTTTAGACTGACGGATGTAGCACAAATATGGTTCACCACTCTCAAGCGCTGTAGACCTCCTGGCTCCACTCCACTCATTTGGGAAGAATTTGCACAAGCTTTCCTGGATAAGCTTTTACCGAAAAACGTGAAAGAAGCTAAGGCGCAGGAATTTGAAACTTTAAGGCAAACTTCAGGGATGACAATTTCAGAGTACGACGTTCAATTTACTCAGTTGTCGATGTATGCTCCTTACCTAGTTAAGACTGAAAAACAAAGAATCAAGAGGTTCATCAAGGGGTTACTAGAACCCATATATAGAGTTTTAGTCTCTCAAAGATTCACCTCATATTCCGAAATAGTTGATGCTGTTAGGAAAATCTAGGCAAGACGTATAGAGGGTGGGGTAGACAGAAAGAAGAATAAGAGGAATCATGGTGAGGGGTCTCTAGATTTAGAGACTTTAGTAGGGGTACGGATACTAATATAGTTGGCCAACAAGGTCGAACGAATGGCAATTTGCTTAGAAGATCTGTGTTCACTAGCCCACCAAACTAACGTAAAAATTTTCAGTTCCGTAGCCCTCCACGTAACACTTATTTCAATGGGGTTAATTATAGACGAGCTATGAACAGCGGGATGGCTAATATGAATCCCATACAAAGTAACCAGTGGGGTCCTTTTTGTACCTTCTGTGGTAACATACATACAAGGCCATGCAATCAAACTGTGATGTTTTGTTACGAATGTGGGGGAGTTGGCCACGCAAAGAAGGATTGCCCTACCTTCAGACACAATCAAGAGATGGCTCGTGATTCAGTGCAATCTGATTTGCTACCATACTAGTAGTTGTACCGCCAACTAGGAATGTCAAGAGAGATAAGGGAAAGGGGATAACTTCCTCATCACGAAGTAGATCGGCAAGTACCACTCAACAAGGTGTTTCTGGAGAAGGATAGGCTAGAGTATTTACTTTAATGCCACAAGATGCTCACACCTCAAATGTAGTGGTGATATGTACTCTTTTTATCTGTGGTTATGAAGCATCGATTTTATTTGATCCAGGATCCACCCATTCCTTTATGTCTTTAAATTTCTTGCCTAAATTAGGCAAGCATTATGAATGTATGGATGAAACGTTAGTAGTGACCACTCTATTGGAGGAATCATATGTTGCGAAATATGTATTTCGTTCTTGTGGGGTTTAGATTAAAGATAACTACACTTGGGTGGACTTAGTGTTAATAACCATATTGAGAGTTGACGTGATACTAGGAATGGATTGGCTAGCATCTTACTATGCCAACGTGGATTGTTATCGCAAGTTGGGGAAGTTTAAATTCTCGAGAGAGCCGTTATTTATTATTTATGGTCACAACAGTCAATGGGGTAACAGTGTGATGGCTATAATTATTGGAGAAGAATAGAGTGAAAAGGGGAACTTGGAGGGGACACTAGTAGTAAATGAATTTGTGGATTTGTTTCCAGAAGAATTGTCGGGATTACCTCCAGAAAGAGAAATTGAATTTTATATTGACTTGGTTCTAGGGACGCAACCAATATTGATACCTCCGTACCGAATGGCACAGACAGAGCTAAAGGAGTTAAGGGAACAATTGCAAGATTTAATTAATAAGGGTTTTATTCGCCCGAGTGTGTCTCCTTGGGGAGCTCCAGTGCTGTTTGTAAATAAGAAAGATGGTAGTCTCAAGCTATGCATAGATTATCAACAGCTAAATAAAGTCACAATCAAGAATAAATATCCACTTCCAAGGATTGATAATTTGTTTGACTAACTGTAAGGGGCCCAATGCTTTTCGAGGATTGATTTGAGGTCTGGATATCATCAATTAAGAATCAAGGAAGAAGAAATACCCAATACCGTGTTTCGTACGAGGTACGGACATTATGAATTTTTGGTGATGTCTTTCAGATTGACTAATGCCCCTGTTACATTTGTGGATTTGATGAATAGGTTGTTTCGAGCATACTTGGATAGATTTGTAGTCGTCTTTATTGATGACATTCTCATATACTCGAGGAGTTGGGAAGAATATGCACAACATTTAAAGATCGTGCTACAGATCCTACGGGAGCATAGATTGTATGCAAAATTTTCTAAGTGCGCATTTTGGTTGAGTAGCATTAGTTTTCTAGGACATATTGTATCTAAGGACGGAGTGCAAGTAGATCCCAACAAAGTCAGGGTGATTAAGAATTAGGCTAGACCCACGACAATTACGGAAATTAAGAGTTTTCTAGGATTGGCTGGGTATTATCGACGATTTGTGAAGGATTTCTCTAAAATAGCTTCCCCACTGACGAGGCTAACTCAAAAGGGGATAAGATTTGAATGGTCGGAGGCTTGTGAACACAGTTTCCAAACACTAAAAGCTTGTTTGACTTCAGCACTCGTATTAAGTTTGCCATGTGGGTCTAGGGGCTACACTGTGTATTGTGACGCTTCGAGGGTTGGATTAGGGTGTGTACTGATACAGCCTGGTAGAGTCATCGCTTATGCCTCAAGACAACTTAAGAAGCATGAACAAAATTATCCTACACATGATCTGGAGATGGCAGTGATCTTGTTTACCTTAAAAATATGAAGGCATTATTTATATGGAGAAACGTGTGAAATATATACAGATCATAAAAGTTTGAAGTATATATTTCAACAGCGAGATCTAAACCTAAGGCAACGCAAATAGATGGAATTGTTGAAAGACTATGATTGTACAATACTCTACCAACTTGGCAAAGCAAATGTTGTAGTTGATGCATTAAGCCGAAAGTCAATGGGTAGTATGGCTCACATAGCAGTGGAGAGAAAGTCGATAGTGCAAGGATTGTAAGATCTGGGTAACATGGGAGTCAAATTTGAGGTCAATGGATCAGATGCAATATTGGCACATTTCAAGGTTCGACCAATCCTAATTGATCAAATTCGAGATGCCTAAGCTAAAGATACATTTACGATGACTATTTTAGAGAGTATCGGTAAGTATGTTTCTGAATTCGATTTTGGGTCTGATGTATTGTTGAGATATGGGTCTCGAATCTATGTGTCGAATTTAGATGGATTAAGGGAAGAGATTCTAGAGGAAGCACATGTTGCTGCTTATGCAGTATATCTAAGAGCGACCAAGATGTATCATGATTTAAGATTCGTATATTGGTGGCAAGAACTGAAGAAAGATGTAGGGGAATATGTTTTGAGATGTTTTGTGTGCCAATAGGTGAAGACAGAGCACCAAAATCCTTCGGGTTACTACAACCATTATCGATACCCGAAGGGAAGTGGGAACACATAGCCATGGACTTCATAACCGGGTTGCCCCGAACTAGAAGAAGATACAATTCCATATGGGTGATTGTTGATTGGTTGACTAAGTCAGCACATTTTTTTCCGGTCAAGACCAAGTTTGGGGCAATACAATATACTCGAATCTACATTAATGAGATTGTTAGACTTCATGGCATACAAGTGATTATTGTGTCAGATTGGGGACCACAATTCACTAGTCAATTTTAGAGGAGGTTACAAGACGAACTAGGGACCCGACTAGACTTTAGTACAACATATCACCCTCAGACAGATGGTCAATCCGAAAGCACGATCCAAATATTGGAAGATATGTTAAGAGCGATCATGTTAGATTTTGGAGTTCCTTGGAACTTATACTTGCCTTTGGCAAAATTTGCATATAATAATAGTTACCAAATGAGTATCAAGATGGCACCGTTTGAGGCACTGTATGGGCGGAAATGTAGGTCACCCATTGGATGGTTGGAAGTGGGAGAGAGAAAATTGTTATGGTTGGAAATGGTACAAGCAGTGGAGGAAGGAGTATAAATAATTCAAAAACAAATGTTGGTAGTTCAGAGTAGACAAAAGTCGTATGCCGACAACCGACGTAGGCCCTTGGAGTTTGGAATAGGTGAATATGTGTTCCTAAAAGTCTCACCTCTTAAAGGAATACGAAGATTTGGCAAGAGAGGGAAGCTCAGTCCTCGATACATTGGCCCGTTTAAAATATTGGAACGAATAGGTATTGTTGTTTATCGATTGGCATTACCACCAAATTTTGAAAGAGTCAATCCAGTGTTTCATGTATCCATGCTTAGGAAATACGTTCGAGACCCTTCACACATGATAAAACATGATACGGTATTTTTGGAACATGGGTTGGAATACCAAGAGCAGCTTGTAGCTATATTAGACTATCAAGTCAAAAGGCTTCGCCATAAAGACATCACCTTAGTGAAAGTATTATGGCAAAACCATTCAGTGGAAGAGGCAACTTGGGAACCAAAAGAAGAAATGCAAGTAGGATATCCACAACTGTTTGAGGATTAAGGTACGAAAAAGTGCTTCTATGTTATTGAAATTCGAGGATAAATTTATTTTAAGTGGGAGAGTTTGTGACATCCCATGTAGGGGTCGGCTGGAGAAAAAGAAAAAAGAGAAAAGACAAGACAAGAAAAAAAAAAGAGAAGAGAAAAAGGAAGAAAAAGAAGAAAAAAGAAGAAAAAGAAGAAAAATAGAAGAGAAAAATGAAAAAAGAGGAGAAAAAAAGAAAAAAAAGGAAAAAAAAGAGGAAAAAGATAAAAAAGAAGAAAAGGGAGAAAAGAAAAAAATGCAGCAGGTGATAGAGGAAAGAGAAAAAAGAGAGAAAAAAAAAAGAGAGAGGAGCGGACCAAATGAGAGAGAAGGAAGAAAGAAAAAGAAAAAAGAAAGAGAGAGAAACGGACCAGAGGAAAAATGAGGAAGAGAGAAAAAGAAGAAAGAGAGGGAGGAGAGCGGCCCAAAGGAGAGAGAAGGAAGAGAGAAAAAGAAGAAAGAAAAGGAGAGAAGCGGACCTGAGGAGAGAGAAGGAAGCGAAAAAAAGAAAAAATAAAGGGAAAAGAGCGGACCAGAGGAGAGAGAATGAAGAGAGAAAAAAAGATGAAAAAAATGGATGAAGAAAAAAAGAGAGGAGCAACACTAGGGAGAGAAGAAGGAAGAAAAGAAGGAAGAGAAAAAGAGAGCAACACTAGGGAGAGAAGAAGAAGAAAAAAAAAGAAAAAAGAAACGGGAAAGGAAGAAAGCATAGCTAAATCCAGGCGTGAACCAATAGCGAAGAAGTATCCCGCTATTGTGAGGTGAATGGATGCTAAATTTCAAAATTATATTCTTATAATATATTATATACGTGGTATTTGACAGTTGATGAAATTGTGGATTGCATGAGTTGGTAAAAAATTTAAGTTGTTTGTGGATGTGACAGAGTTTTAAAATCTGTTTTCTTCATACTATACGTAGTACGTATATATATGTTTATTTTTAAGTATAGGAAAATAAATCTTTGACTGATTTCAATTCAAAATTAGCCTTGCAAGCTTTGTGTGATGTATTAGGCCAAGAATGACCATTATTGACTCATGGAATGCAAGTTTTAACTTTCTATTTTCACTAAGCTTGCAGTTTTGATAAATATACTATACCATGAAATATGTTTGTGCATAAGTATATGGTTCATGAATATACTACGTACTGATTTATCATACTTTGTGAATACGTTGAGATTATATTGACTTTTCTCCTAATATAATTAAGACACTCGAGGGTAATTCCTACGAGTAGAAAAAAGGGAAACCAGAAGCCCCGATTTGTATTAGTGACGTGGACAGTTCCCACCAGTAGGTAAAAGGAAACCTGAAGCCCCGATTTGTATTGGTGACGTGGGCGGTTCCCACGACTAGGTAAAGAGAAACCTGAAGCCCGATTTATATTGGTGACATGGGCGATTCTCACGAGTAGGTAAAACGGGACCTGAAGTCCCGATTTATATACGGTGACGTGGGCAGTTCTCACGAGTAGGTAATGATATCTAAGAATAAGCCTAAGGGCTATACTAAATCTATCCGAGGATGATGCTCACTTGTCTATTGTTTTAGTACACATTGCATGTCATTGACACGCGAATTTTTATTAATGAATGATAACTAAAAACTACATATGCATTTACTTGAATTTCATCATTTTTAAGACTTGCAAGGCATAAAATACATTTCCGTTTAATGAAATATTTTTCTACACGTACTCTCGAATTTATAACTAATCCTTCCTTATGTTGTTTCCCCTTCTCGCCCACTCACTGAGTCAATGATTATCACTGAGTCTATGAGACTCAGACCCTCTTATTTTTCCCTTTTGCAGATAGGGACTAATCTAACGTGAAACCATCGGTGAGCACGGTCTACCACAGATTGGGTAAAGACAATTCTTAACTCATTTTCGAGTCATTCCACTGATAGAGGTCGAGTTGAAATACTCAAGATTTGTATGTGACAAACACTGATTTTCGATATAATGAAAATTTGAGATTTCGAACTCAACGTAGTTTAATTGTGATAGCATGACGTAAAGTCAAAATGAAATGATTATGCTTATTTTTGAATTCAAGTACACGTGTATATATACATGATTTACTATTTACATAGTTAATGGAAGTGTACAGGGAATTATTAAAAAAGTTAAAAGAGGCTTGTTCGGGACTTGGTAGGATATCTCGAAAGTCTCGGACGTTAGTAGCGATCTAAGAGGGGTCGTTACATTGTAGGTGGCTTTTCTTCAAGGGCACAACCTTTTCATCAAGGCATTTCTTTATCTAAAAGACATTTTTATATTTTGTAAGATACAACCTTTGGATAAGGGATATTTTAATAATTACCTTTTGAAATTAAAACCATTCATTCATAAGACATAATATAAAAAGAAAACTTTACATTTGAAGAGACACCATTTTATTTTGAAAATACACCAACAATCCTCCACCATTTTCAAAATTTTCATATACTAACAACTTTGAGAATCTTGTGCATAAATGAAGGTATCTAGCAAATTTGAACCTTCACTTAAAAAGTGTAGTTGGTTCTAGTATGAATTGAGTGATTGACCAAGCATTAAACCATCGATTCATTATTTGACTAGTCAAGCCACTAAACACACACAAGTTTCCTTGCTCAGTTCGTATCTAGTTTTGCCAACACGTTGTATGCCCTTGTGTTTTGCATCCATTTATGAGTGCTTGTCACAATTAAGCCTTTAACTCCTAGAAGCGGCCACACTTCCATTCATATAGATAGCCTCCTTCAAAAGTACTCTGTAATTATAGTACTTCAACATATACATATCATGGGTCTATTAAGAACTTTTGTTCAACCTTACTTTACACATTATAGGAACCAAGCACTAGACATCTTGGGATGGAAAATATAAATTAGTGCTTGCAATCATCCATATGGTAGAATGGTCAGTACTCAAGACTTACAAATTGGCCAAAAGCATTAAGGTGTGCTCCCACCATTGAAGATTTAGTTGATAGACTTGAGACCAATCCCTTTTGAGGTCTTTATCACTAAGTCCTTTTTTAGACATTTCGTAAATGGATCTGTTAAGTTTTCACAAGACCTTACATAACTTATAATGATTATATCTTCACTAATTTTTTAAGATTATGTTGCCTAAAGCAATTAATCATGCATTCAAACTCATGAAATTGATTCATAAAAAAACGATCATTTATGGATGTGATGAAATACTTTTTTCCAACCAATATGCATTTATTATGCATATCACACACAATATCATTCATATCAAGGAAAGAAAACTTATCGTATAATCCAATGTAGAACCATTTTTCCATAAATGAGCCTTGTATATAGATTCTTCTTCAAAATGTTCTAGCTTGACAATGTTGGTAGCCATATCTTTTAGTGAAGTCATTTTGAATTCCAACACCTAAAAAAATAAATCTTAAAATTGTTGGTGCAAATGGGATATAGATGGAATTCAGGGCAATAGCAAAATTAACTTTAAGGTGTGCCTTTCAATAGGTGCTATTTTTAAGACTTATTTCGTTTTCACCACTCGGAATGAAAAAAGGAATAATACAAATAGTTTTAGAGATAAAATGAAGCCAACATCTAATTTCTCGTTGCACTTGACGAGAGTAGATCGATAGATGCATTTAAGGTTTGCAAAATTATTTGACTTTACAACTTACTTTTTGCAGCAAGTAGATTTTAAGAAATTTGGACTTTTTGGTAGTTGATGACAACTTCAGTATTTATGTTAATTTTTAGAATATAACACTTTCCTTGCTTTTAATTTTTCTGTTTGTCTTGTTTGTTTTTGGTATGTCAAAATGGTTGGCAACAAGTCTTTTATATTGGCTTGCAGGTGTCTTTTCTCAAAGATAGAACCTTTCATCAAGACATCTCTTTGTCTTAAATATACCTTTGCATTTTACAAGGCATAATTCTTAGATAAAGGTATTATTTTAATAATCACCATATAAAATGATAACCATTTATTCCATAAGATATAATCTTTGATCTACAATATGAAAGATAAATTTCATATTCAAACTTTTAAGTTGTACTGTTTTTCCAATTATCTCATAACCTTTAGATTTAGAGATTTTTTTCCAATATGTCACTTTACCGAGAGATATAACTATTTATATAAAAAACCCACCTACAATCCAATAGTCATACTGTCAAGCCCAGCCCTAAAATATATGTCATGTCATTTATATATTTGACATCATACCTGTATACTAGAATATCTCGAGAAAATAGATAAAAGTCAGTATTGAACTTAAAAGTATAATTAAGTCGATTTATGCCTTGAACTAGTTAAAATAGGGATTTTAAGGTGAAATTGAAAATTTCACAGTCCAAGGATGACTTAAAATGACAATTCGGAGTTCGAGGACTAATTTAGAGTGAATCGAGAATATTGACCGATCAGGGATAAAATGGTTATTTTGCTATTTAAGGATAAAATGAGAATTTTTAGAAAATATTTTGACCATATTTGATCAAGATTGATCATATGGAGTATAATATGAGGTTTAGCAGTGAAAAATTTTCATTCTCGGTATTTTTGAAGCGTAGGGGTAAAATGGTAATTTCCACCACCCAACACTGGTTAAACTTATAGATTTTATTCATGTATGGGAATGGATAAGTATGACAATATATGTGGTGGAAAATTTAAGTGAAAAAGTCAAATATTTAAAGTATAGAAAGAAAAATAGATTAATAAGCATGTGACATGTGTCAAGTAAGAATATTTTATTATTTTCTATAAAAATCAGCCCATTTAACCCCATATGGGTCGACCAAAGGAAGAACAAAAGGAAAAAAGGGGAAAACAAAGAGAAAACAAAAACCTAGTTAGGAAAAATCAAGAAAATTCAAGAGAAATTGTGGAAATCCAACCAATCAAGTGGAAAAGGGTAAGATTTTTCAAGTTTGGCTTAAGATCTACAATACCCATGCTTTATTTTCTCATTTCCATGGTTGAACTACATATTTTCATGGTGGATCTAAGCTAGGCCGAATGGGTATGGTGAGAAAAATGATGTTGAAATTGTTTGATTTTAAGTTACGTTAGTGTTTTTAGTTAGTTGAATATGTTTGGAAGCAAAACAACAAGAAAAGAATCCATTTTTCCCATGAATCTTCAATGGCCGAATGTCCCATGATGTATGTGTGTGGTGAGTTGATTTGGTTTCTAGAGAAATAGGTTAGAAAATGATGATTTATGGTGAGAAAATGTAATAGGAAAATTTTTAGTGATAGTGCACCAATATGGCCGAATTTCCCTTGAAGAAATGGGAAGGTAATTAGGTTGAATTTTGAGTAATTTGGCTTGTATTTGGTGACTTGAAGTATTGAAAATAAAATGGTACAATTTGGAATTTATTTGGACACATCTGTCATTTAATCGGGTGATAGGTCGAATTAAGTCGATATCGCGTTTAAGCGATAGTCGGACAATTTGCATATCATATCATGCTTATAAACCGAGCCTGAATTTATTTTATAATAGTCAAGCATTAATGTGGTGAATTATGTATTGTACATTGTGGATAGGTGGTGAGCAAACTACACTGGTAAAAGTACAGAGATTGTACTTGAAGACTGGGATTAAAAGTATATCAACTCTTAGAACTGTGAGTAATCTTACTATCATCTTAATTATCTAAAGTAGGTTTTTATCTGATTTTATGATTTTATAGAAAATGAATTTAAATGAAAAACATCAATTTTGTTTTATAAACAAAGTGTAATTTAAAGAAATGAATTTTATGAATTTTCAGAAATTAAATGATGATTTTGAAAATTAGAGTAATTGGAGACTAACTACCTTGTTGTAAATCGTAATTTAACTTGAATGGCTTATGGTAATATTATTATGACTTAGTTGTTTTGCCTTGAATGGCTGAATTTGAAATGGTCAAAAGTGTTTCCTTCGGGAAAAGAAGTTTTAAAGGGTTTGGGGTTCGAAACTTGGCGAGTTAGGTTCTGCGGGACCTGTCCTTGGGTGACACTGTTACGTAGAGGAGTACGTCATTGGGTGACACGTGTTACACAAAGGAGTAAGTCAGATGATGAGGACCCAGACCTATCAATATTAGTTATGTCATGTTGTGGATATTTTATTTACTTGGTGGTTGATAGAGGAGTCACTACAGTGGCGGGTTCCGTGGACTAACCTTTAGGAGGGACACATCTCCCTGTCGTACTCTTACCTCGGTAGAGAGGCGGGGAGGGTAACTCCTGAGGTAAGGTTAGAGTTCACTTCGCTCGGATATCACCACGGGGAGGTGAATTCAGCCAACAGCAAAGAACGACTGTATTTTATAACGGGTATATGAAATTTTAACAGTTTTGGTGAACTCAATTGGATGCTTGATGACGATCAAGTATTCTCGAGTATGAGTGATGGCATGAGCCAAAGGATTATGGAAATTCATAAGCCTTATTAATGATTTGAATGAAATACAATTGTTTATGTGGGTTGGGATAAATTTCCAAGTTGTGAAACAAGTATTATGATGGGATATTTTTAATTGTCTCCTATTACTCGGCTTAAGATTATTTCGATGATGTTTGCTTACTCACTAGGATTTTATAATCTTACCCCCTCTTTTCCATACCTTACAGGCTCAAAGTTGTTTGTAAATAGCAGACCTGGTAAAAAGTCACTTATGGAGTTGCATTTCTCGAGACCATAGGTGCACTACTTACACTACAGTTGGTCAATCGGGGGCCCACGTGTCATTGTAAAACTAATTTTATACTTTGGTTGTCTGCATTATAATATGTATGAATATATTTAACTTTTACGCTATAAAAATTATTTACCAATAGCTTTATAAAATTTGTTTTATAAGAAAATAGTTTATTTTATTGATTATTTTTATTATATTCAAATAGTCAAATTTTTACTTCAAACGTACGCTTTAGACTCTTAAATTTATTTTTAATCATGAAATATGTGTTTTCTACTCACCTATTACGTTTTTGGCCAATTTTGAGATTTTCTAAGGAAAATGACGAAAATGCCCCTGAGCTAGAAAATAATATTTTAATATTTTGATCTGAAAATGATATATAATTTTTTGAAACATGATATTTTATAACTGTCGCTCACTGGGGAGATGCGAAAGATGATGCTAAACCTTGCAGGGTTCCAGTCGGTATTCCGAGTAATGAGTATCTATTGGGACATCGCGACGGTTGTCATGGACCTGATGGGGAGTTCTGGGTCGTGACACATACTATATCACTCTATGTGACATAACTTTTAAGCTAAGATAGCTTTTCATATGAAGTGAAAATATTTTCTTTTGAAAATACACCAATACTTCCTTGTCTTGTTTTATTCAATGACAAACCATTCTTGTGGCTATAGCCACCGTCTCAGAATGGGAGATCAAACATCGAATTATTCTTTTTGCTTCGAGGCATTAAAGAGTGATAGTTATTTGACTTTATTTTCAATTTATGAATCTCTATATTAGTGTTTCTTTGCAACTTATGAAGGGATTTGTGGTTAGATTTGATTTCTTGTCAATATGAAATATCTTCCAATTATATTACGTTTACTAATAGAATTTCGGTAGAAGCTCCCAACCATTGATACATGAGCTTCATTTTGAACTTTTGGTAAATGCTAATTACTAATATTTCTTCATTTGAATTTGGATTTAAGTACCCTTATTTAGGGGTATGCAAACGGTTAGTTCGATTATTGGATATTGATATCGAACTAACCAAACTTCTATTTTAAAATAATTGAAACCAAACCAAACTATGTAACTAACCGAACTAACCGAAACCGAACAAATTTGGTTAGTTCAGCTCGGTTTCCAAAAACAGAACTTAACAATTTTTTTTGTATATATTTATTTATGTTGTATTTTTTAAAATAAATCAATATTACAAAAATATTAAAAATGACCTTAATATTAATAAATCAATATTACAAAAATATTTTTTTAAATAATTAGTATTTTTTCTAGTAAAATCTCCATATTACCCTTATTTAGGTTTTACTAGTTCGGTTAGAAATTTATTTAACCAAAACTGAATTGAAATAATTTTACTAATCGAACTATCTTAACCGAATTAACCAAACCCAAAAAATCGAACTTAGTTTGGTTCAGATCGGTTGTTCGGTTCGATTTATATTTGCTCACCCTTACCCTGATTTACTTGCATCCATGTAACATGCTTTGCTATTCATAGTAATTACCCTAGTTGGTGTTGGTCATAACAGAGGCTTCTTTAGGTACAGGGCTTCCAAAATTTTTAAATTTTTTTTATGCCATATAGAATTTTTAAAATTTTTAATATATTTTCTTAATGGTCCTTAAAAATAACTTTTACTTAATAGTTAATACAAATAAAAAATAACAAAAATTAATGTCACATGCCTCAGTCGACTTTAAAGTTTTTTTTCCTTCTTTTAATTTATATTATTATTATTATTTATATTTATTTATACTATTTGCTTATATGTTTTGAGCTTTTATGGATTTTCTTCTTCAAATTTCTACAAACTACCAATTATGTTCTTTTTCTTTTTTATTTTGTCATATGTGGATTCTATCTCTTAGTTGTGATATGTGGATTCCATCTTGTACTTATCATGTTTTTCTTTTTTCTATTATCTGAATTTTATTTTCTATGATTTTAATCTTTAAACATTAACAAATTATTATATAATTCTCAAATATAAGTTATAGTGTTGCACAATTGCTTAAATTTTTATCAATGTATCATTTTTTTATTAATCCTGATTATATAAGAGAAAATTATCTTAAGTATATATTTTTTATATGCTTGATGTTTTATATTTAGTTGAAAGGAAATTATCTTAAATATATAGTCTTTAAACAATCTTGATTGTATAAAAGGAACTTATTAATTCTATATATCGTATTTAACTATTTATATTTTAAGCATTATAGTTTTATATTTAGTATTATAAGTTTAAATAGAAGTAAAATGAAAATATTTGATATTGACTACAATAATTTGTTTTCAAGTTTGATTAAAGTATGAGTAAGTTAAAAACAATGAACAAATTTTTAAAAGAAAAGATGCAAATCGTTCAAATGATTCTCCTACACTTGAACCACCAAGCCTTAATACTTCAATTCATGAATAAGAGCAATATAAATGAAAACGTCTAAGACTCAATCTTAAAGAAATGAATGTTTTTCAATATATAACTAATAATTGATGAATTTGAATTCAAGAAATATGGTCGAGTACAATTTTCTTAAAAGATTATTATAAATCTTTTTTTTTAAAACTACATGTTATATAAAACTATTTTCTATTATTAATCCTTAGATTATTGATTACATTTAACATATTAATTTTTAAATTTTTAACTCTTATTCTTCTGTCTTTAATCCTAATAAAAATTAATTAACTCTGGCAATATGATTAGTCGCACATGCTAAATGTCATCTAACAATAGACTTCATTCAACCCATGATCTAGTTGCCTCTACCCAAAGTGCTTGACAAGTATTTGCAATTGTTTTTTTCATTAATAGAGGATTACATTATCCGGTATTATCTTTTTGTCCCTTATTAAGTTCTTGATTAAATAAGCTCAATTTTCATTATTTTTTTAAATAAAATTACAAAGTTATAAAATTTTCAAAATAATATTAATCAATTTTAAATTTCAAATTTTCAAAATATATATTTTGAAAATTTAACTCTATACAATTTTTAAAATTAACATGAATTTAAGTAAAAAAGCATTATTCTTATTTAAAAGTTTTAATTTAATTAAAATATAATAATAAATATAAAATCAATTATTATAACGAGAAGAAAAGGCATGAATTGGGCTTAAATCATGAATCATAAATGGATTCGAGTTTTTGAACAAAAATGACCCGACCGGATCGGGCCTATTGTCCTCACTGAGTTTGAGGAAGAACAAAAGTAGATTATCCAAGTGGGAGTGAAAAAAAGAATTGCAGAAGAGATGAAGCTAACGTGGAACAAGAACAAGAACAAGAACAACAAGAAGCGGTCCCTGGAAGCTATAGCACACTACCCAAACCTTCCTTTTGAACAACAAAAACCAGATGCCCAGCTGCAGACTGAAGAACCCGCAGCTTCTCAAAATCATGAGAGATCCTCTGCTGATTCTTTGGATTCTGACTCTAAACGACTTGCCCAATCTTTCCAAGCCCAGGGCAACATGCTTGCTGAGGTATATACTTTGTTTCCCCTTATTTTCTTTTTCTTTAATATTTCTCTCTGTCCCGTTTCCAATAAATTGATGTTTGGTGTTGAAAAAGATATAATCTTCATCGGCTGCTCAGGAAATGGCTTATATGATCCATTTTATGTATATTGTGTGTTGCTGATGATGAATTTTACTATTTCATTAATTGATTATGGGTTTTTTGCCCTGTTTTCGTTTGTGGTATTCTAATTTCTGTTTCATTGTGACATGTTCTATTTTTCCCCCGTAATTGTACTAAATTATAATGCCATGAGAGGGGATACCCCAAAAATGTTTTTAACCACTAAAAGGAATGATTACTAATTGCAAATCTAACAGGGAAAAAAGTAGAGTAAAAAGGGGAAAGAAAAACTGGTGGAGTTGAGCTTAGATATTTTTATATGGTTTATTACTACGCTTATGGTTTCCATCAGCAAGTAATGGTGGCACTTTTTTTGTGTATTTATTATTCTATTTTGGCATACCTGATATGATGTATTCATTCTTATCTCTAATCTATATTTGAAGGATGGGAAATACCGGGAAGCACTTGGGAAGTGGGAGGGTGCTTTAAATTTGATGCCTGAAAATGTAGTCTTGCATGAACAGAAGGCACAAATTCTACTTGAAATGGGGGATGCATGGAGTGCATTGAAGGCAGCGACTCGTAAGTTCCAGTTCCTATTAACTACTTCACTTATGTTTCTTGATGCAGTTTTCAGTTAGTTGTATTTCAATGCTTCTTTGATTTAAAGTTCCTTAGACAATATGAGAAGTTCCAGAATGCATGCACAATGTATTCACCATGTTTGCCTTTGAATATGTAATGCACTACAGTTTTCTGTTTGTTTGTTTGTTGCATTATGAATATATAAGTTTGAAATTTTTGTATGCTTATCTGTGGATTCTACTTGGCAGGGGCAACTCAATTGGAACCATCATGGGCTGAGGTATGTCAGCCTTGTAACCTGAATATGATGTCAAATATAAAGCTTTATTGTTCACCTTCAGAAACTGCATATCCCCTTTATAACTCTGTTCTATAAACATGATGCTTATAATTCTTAAAGGATTTGGAGCAATTGTAACCGGTAGTTTGGTATATACGTGCAAAATTGAGCTCATTTTCATGGTTTTACACTTGCTACTTTGTAGGCTATCATTAAACTAATGATGCCCACAAAGCTGCGCAAATTTAATTGGTGAGGAGGAAAGAATTTGTAATATTGATATGTAAAATTTGGTTGACTTTCCATGTGGCAGCTTCCTTAGGTTTCCCATGTGTGCTACCTGTATGGTGGTGGCTAGCTAATGCTGACAATTTATATTTGAATGGTTTTTTCTGTTAATAACTTCATTACATCTAATTTTTAGTCAAAAATACACTTCTGTTATTTTAGTTTTGTTCGATGCTAAAGGGCTCTTTTATTTCCTATGATATTGGATTGTTTTTCAGGCATGGGTCACTCTTGGTAGAGCGCAATTAAACTTTGGAGAGCCTGATAGTGCCATCGAGAGTTTTGATAGAGCATTAGCTATCAAGGTACGTTATCAATACTTGTCATTTTTTAGTACTTTGTCTGGTCTCTTATTTTAAGTGAATGTGCTGTGTCCTAGATCATTGAGCTGCTGCTTATATTTTTTAAGTCTATTATCCTGGGCAAGAATGAATTTTGCAGGGCAAAACCAGGTACTGAACTGTTTTGAGAAGTTTTTATCTCCTTGGAAATGCCAATCAAAGTAGATCACCCAAATTGTTTAACAAGATCTTGAGTTTTTGCCACATGAAGCCTCTGTGGAATCTGATACTCGATAATCATTTCCTAGTTTTAGCTCTTACCATATTCTACACCTTAGTAATTATGAGGGAGGCTGCATTCTCATAAATCTGTTTTTGATTTTTACTTTATTCTATTATTTGTGTTCAGCTATTATGTTCTCGGATTTATTAAAGTCTTAAGTTTTTGCAGCCTGATTCTGTGGAGGCACAAGATGACAGGAAAACTGCAGTGCATCTTATAAAGAGAAGAAAGCAGCTTCATTCATCAGGCTTGAGTACTGACAAAAACCGTTTTGTGGTAGGTGATAGGACTGAGGCCTCCTGATTGTACATGAGAGCAACTGTTACTGATGGGAGGAATGACGTTTGAATTTTCAACCCTTGGTAGTTTCTAAATGGAAATTCAGTCAGTGTGTAGAGAATAAACCACCACCATGGTGTGCTCAAGTTATCATGGGTCTTAAGAGGGACAGAGCTTTATGACAGAAACACTTGAATTTGCTTAGAATTCAGATGCAAGGAAGAATACTGTCTGACAGAATGTTAGACACTTTGGCTTGTGAAAGTTTTTGCAAATGGAGGATGTTTCGCCCCCAGGAAACCGTTGTTAAATTTAAAATATGACACAATGTACAGATAAATTCTCCCAAGAGCATGTATAATATTGGACATTATTAGAAGACCTCATTTTCTCTCAGCTTCAAAGTATTTTTTAAGGACAAAAGAAAAGAATGAGAAGCTAATATATTAACTATTAAGTTGTGTGCATTTGAAGGCAATCCTGACTCTTGTACGAGTTTCTTTTGGCCTTAGGTACAATGATCGTATTGTCCACTTTAGAGCTCACGTTGTTAAAACAATTCTATTATATAGCCTTGGCAATATCCCTGAGCATAAACTTGTTAACTTTCCCAGTTGATGTCTTAGGAAGCTCCTCCCTGAACACCACAGTTTTAGGTGCCATGTAATGTGGGAGCTTTGTCCTAGAAAACTCTATTATCTCCTCCTCCGTGGGCGTTTCACTCAACTCATCCTTCAAACATACAAAAGCACAAGGCGTCTCACCCCAAAACTCATCCGGTCTCGCCACCACAGCTGCCTCGCTGATAGCCGGATTCGAGTACAAGACAGACTCAACTTCGGTACTGCTTATATTCTCTCCTCCGCTTATAATCACATCCTTGGATCGATCCTTCACCTCCAAATAACCGTCAGGGTGAATAACACCGATGTCTCCAGTATAAAACCAGCCATCCTCTCGCATGCATGAGGATTCAGCTGTTGGGTCCTTCAGGTAACCAAGCATTATCGGCCCACCTTTGAAAACAATTTCTCCGAGCGATAAACCATCTTTTTTTACACTAACTCCTCTCTCAGGATCCACCACATCCATTTGCATTAACCCAATTGTTCTCACCCCTTGCCTGGCTCTTAACGTCGCTCTCTCTGACGCAGCCAATGTGTTCCATTGTGGTTTCCATGCACATGACACAACGAACCCAGCTGTCTCAGTTAACCCATAGCTATGACTCACTCTAAAACCCAATGACTCAGCCTGCAACAGCAATGGTGCTGGCACTGGAGCCCCTGATGTAAGGAATTGGACCGGTTTTTCCAAATGTTCATTAGTGGGAGAATTTGATATTACCATTTTAAGCACAACTGGCGCGCCACACATATGGGTAACGTTGTGTCGTTTTATCAAGTTATAGATGATCGACGCATCGAATTTTCTGAGGCAAACGTTGGTCCCACCCACCGCTGCCATGCCCCACGTGTAACTCCATCCATTGGCATGAAACATGGGGAGGGTCCACAAGTAAACAGGATGATGTGGGACCGACCAATCAATCAGAGAACTAAGTGTGTTGATGAATATTCCCCTGTGGCAATGGACAACTCCTTTTGGTGATGATGTGGTGCCTGATGTGTAGTTCAATACCATTGGGTCCCACTCACTCGCTGGTCGGACCCACTCGAAATCAGGATCACCTTTCTCGACCATGTTCTCATACGTGTCAATAAAACCAACGGTAGGTAATGGGGAGGGTTCATCATCAGTGATGAGGACGAGTAATGGGACCTTAGCATTTGATGGAAACAAAGTTATGGCTTCAAGAACAAGAGAACTAAATTGATGGTCAACGAATACGAGCTTTGATTCACTGTGGGACAGGAGCACTGATACAGTGCGGGCATCAAGGCGAGTGTTGATGGTATTGAGGATGGCCCCACACATGGGGACGGCAAAATGAAGCTCATACGTGGCAGGGATATTGGGGGCTACCACAGAAACCACGTGGCCTCTGGTGATAATGGACGACAACGATGAGGCCACCTGTAACGATCGACGGTGAGTTTGCAACCACGTGTAAGTCGTTTGATTATAGACAATGGAAGGGCAATCCGCGTAAGCGGTGGCTGCTCTTTCCAAGAAAGCTACGGTTGTGAGTGGGGTTGAATTTGCTGCTGCTCTTTGCCTTGGTTGCTCCATTATCTGGGATTTTGATCCTTTCTCTAGGCAATTTGGCTCTGTTAATAATCTTGCAAGGCAAATAGGGTGAGCTAACGTAGGTTTAATTCCGGCTAGAGAACCTGTCTTGATTCGTAATCCGAAGGTTACTATTGAATTAGAGTAAAAGAGTTATAAGAAGGGGCAGATGATATTTATTGAAGTAACATTCCTTAATTAATATTGTAACATAAAGATTGTATCTACCGGGAAGTTAGAAAACGGGCTATCAGTTAGAATGTGGCAGTGCAGTCCGCAGGGTATCCCAGCTAGAGCTAGCTCAAGCCCCAAGGCAAATTTGTACAATATATAGGTTCCCACTATGACCCAAATTGAAATGGCCAACACCACTTTTCTCTTTGATACTAGTCCTAGTCCTCCAACCAAAACAATATATCAATGTTATTATGATTTATGCTACACGGCTCAAGGATTGAGACATTTTACGGAACAAGCCATTTTTATTCGTCATTTACACGAGCACAACTAAAATACTTAGTCTTACTCATGACGATGTTAAGAAAATCTCATATGCTTTCGTATATTTTTGCAATTATCATTTATTGCTTTGTTTATTATTGAATTAAAGTTATAAAAACATTTTTTTTGTTTTTAGTAAAAACAAGTTGTCATCAAAATTGCAAAAAAGAAGAAGAGTTTTAAGAGGAAAGGAAGGAAATCAGTAAAATAACAAAGGAGTTTCAATTGCAAACGGGTCCCTATCTGACGGGGAATTTGTCAACAGAAACGGTGTGATCAGAATGGAAACAGAAGCGACTTGGACCGTGAGGAAAAAGCTAGGATTAACAAATGTGGGGGAAGAAAAAAGAATTCTTCAAGAATAAGCAAATTAAGTTGGATGTCAAGCTCAAACTGTAGCGGCAGTTCTAGATTTGGTATGACCTTTTTGTAATGTTAAGGTCAATTGGGTGTTGTCATGTTAATTGGGATGATCATTTCTCTTGGTGGATGTTTCTTTCTGTTTAATCATTGTCTTCAGTATCTGAATCTCGGGGAGGGTAAGCTAAATTCAAGATAATGAAAAAAAAAAAGCTTAATGCAGCAAATGTGAACAGCACCACTGTAGAAAGATAAAAATTGTTATTCAATTATAAAATGTCACGTGTTCAAAATTAATAAACTAAAAACAAATAATGTGTTGTCATGCGGATTTGAATACATAATTTAAAGTAGTCATAAAATTAATTACTAAATAATTAATTTATTAGCTAATTATCCTAAACACACATAATTGGATCAATTAAAATTTTGATATGTGTCATGTATTTATCTCTTGAAATAACTTAGAGATAATATATTAATTGGACCAATAAAGATTCACTTATTAGTCATCCAAATCATCTTTAAATAAATGAAGATAATTTAAAAATAATATTTAAATTTGATCAATTAAAATTTACTTATTGATCAATCAATTTATCTCTAAATAAATTAAGATAATTTAGAGATAAAATCTAAATTTAATTATCCAATTTATCTTTAAATAAATTAAGATAATTTATAAATAATATCCAAAATTCAGCCAATGAAAGATAAATCAGTAAATGGAGTTGTCGGTAGCTAAAGGATTTTTCTCTAAGAATTCTTCACTAGTTATTCTTGACGACAGATCTCGGGAAAAAGTTGATTGTGAAAGCATGCTGCAGAGGGAGATCAGATGGTGGTACACCATAACCCTTCTTTCAAAAAAGCTTTGATGTCTACGGATGGAGAAGATCTCTTTTTCGACACGAATATGGGCTTAGATAAAGAAGTAGAGGATGAAAAAGACAATGGCTCGGACAGTGATAACGTGTTTTCAAAGACTGAAGGGCTTTCAGTGGATGATTTTCAATTTGATGCAATTGACGGTGTGTCGTCAATTAGGATTTCTGATCGGAAACAGGCAGAGTTAGCCAGAAGAGCGCCTTATTTTTAATTAATTTCTCTATGATAAAATTGCAACTTTATGGTTCCTTAAAGGTAAATTCACTGTTGTTGATTTTGATGAGGAGAATTATTTAGTCAAATTCACAGTGGAAGAGGATTACTTAAAGCCTCACTTGATGGCCCATGGATGATTCAAGGTCATAACTTGATGGTGAGACCTTGGTCTCCATCTTTTTCCCCTGAGTTTCAGGATGTATTTGTTGTTGCTGCTTGGGTTAGGTTTCAAGAAATGCCTCTCCATATTTATCATAAATCGGTGTTGAGACAGATTGCCACCCTGTCTTGTCAACTGTTGAAAATTGATTACAATACGAGCTCGGAAAAACGGGGAAAATTTTCCCATATTGCAATCGAACTAGACCTATCGAAACCATCGTTGCCTAGGTTTCTCCTTAATGGAAGAATGTAGGAAGTTGACTATGAGGGACTTCCTAGGGTTTGCTTTAATTTCAGAGTCTATGGTCATGTCAAAGAAACCCGTCCCAAACAAACTTCTGAGCTTACTGATGTTACTTGTGCTGATGAGAACATGGAAAAAACTCAATCGTAATCCTCCCTTTTTGGACCGTGGATGTTGGTTGCTTGTCAAAAACCACGTGGTGGAGATTTTAAACAAAGGTTTCCACGCAACATGAATGTTGGCAAATATGTTCAACAGGGATCTAGATTTTCTATCTTAAGAGAAGAGGGAGAGTTCGGTTCTGGACCGACTGATCACATTAGGGGGAAGGACGACGTGTCGAATTAGAAGGATGCCATGATTATGGAGGAATCTATTGAAGCTAAGAAGGATTATTCCTTAGGTTTCCCACTAAGCTGTAACTGATACTGACAGGAATTATTTGATTAACCTATCTAAGGGTCCATGGCTAACGTTGACTGCAACATCTAGCCAAAAAGTTAATGAAAGGGATAAAACTAGTGGAAAGGAGAGTGATATCCAAAAAATAGTAGAGATGGGACCTAGTGTTCCTGTGTTGGGAGAACCTTCTCTCTCTGACGTGAAGAACAATGAATCTGCACACATGATCGAGACTGAACAACATTGTAAGGAGTAAGGTGTTATTCCTCAACTTACAACTCTTGATTCAACAATACACACTACAAAAACACACACTATTTCCAACGAAAAAAATCCTATTGGAAATTTTCGTAGAAAATTTTTAACGGATTTTTAACGAAATTTAACTAAAATTTATAAATACTTGTTCGGATGGATTTTCAACGGATTTCTAATAAAAAATTCCATTGGATATTTTTCAACGGAATATTCCGTTGAAAATCCGTAAGAAAATTTACATTTGAGGAGCATTTGTGTAACTGTTTAACATTTTTGACGGAACTTTTCGTTGGAAACTTCCAACGGAAAATTCCGTTGGAACCCAAATCTGCTTCAAAAATTCGAATATAATCTTGACATTTCTCACGGAATTTCCAACGGAATTGTCCGTTGGAATTTTCCAACGAAAAATTTCGTTGGAAATTCCGTGGGAACCCTTAACTTATCAAACCGACCGTGTGAAGCTATAATTTTTCAACGGATTTTTCTGTTGGATTTTTTCGTTGAATATTTCAGGATTAAATATTGAAAACATAAATAATTTAATGTTTTTACTTAATTATTTAATTATTTACTTAATTGCGTGCTAGTGACACGGCAAGTGCATGCAGACATGTTGTTGACACCCCAAATGCATGCAGACACTGGTGGTCACAGGCCAAGGCAGGCAGACCTTGGTGGTCACACGCCAAGTGCAAGCAGAAATAGTGGTGACAAGCCAAGTGCATGTAGAAATGGTGGTGACACACCAAGTGCATTCAGACATACTAGTGACATGCCAATTGCATGCAGATATGCTGGTGACACACCATGTGCTACCAGACGTGCTGGTCACATGCCAAGTGCAGGCAGACATCATAGTGACACGCCAAGTTAGTTCATACATGTTGTTGACACACCAAGTTAAGGCAGTCATGCTTTTGACACGCCATGTGCAGGGAGACATCTGGTGACACGCCAACTGCACGCAGACATGCTGGTGACACCCCTAGTTCATGCATATTCAACTTTAGAATACATAAGAACAAAAGAAATCGGATCAAACAACTTCCAACAGAAGAAAGTTTCCTGTTTCTTTAACAGCTAAAAACAAACTTAAAACCACCAACAGTGATGACTTTCTGCCCCCCTTGATTTATTCAACGTACTTTAGAATTCTCCAACCCTGAGTATTTGAAATCTAAAGTCTCTTCATCGAAATTTACTCTTGCGTAATGAATATTTACAACAAAACATGGGATAAATATCATTACACAAGAGCAAATTTCTATGAATTAGACCTTGGATTTCAAATAGCCAGGGTTCGACATTCTCATGCGGGGAAGAACTACCGAGTAAGCATCGACAAAACTACTTTTGAGGAAATGTACGGTCTGTCGCTGATAATTGATCATTTCTCATGAGGAGTTGTCGACCATATATAGTAAAGGAATATAAACCGACGCAGGCAGTTTAAACGTTTCGAGTATCGGCGCGGACCAGGTGGTTTCACGCCAAGTGCATGCATACTGGTGGAGACATGCCAAGCATTTGCTGACATGGTGGTGACATGCCAACTGCATGCAGACATGATGGTTACACGCCAAGTGCAGGCAAACATGCTTGTGACTTTGAAAATGCATGCATGCATGCTGGTGACACGCCAAGTGATGCAGACATGATCGAATGACACGCCAAGTGCATGCAGACATGCTGGTGACACGCCAATTGCACGCATACATACTGGTGACCCGCCTTGTGCATGCAGACATGATGGTGACATGCCAAGTTCATGAAGACATGTTGGTTACACGCCTAGTGCATGCAGACCTGATGGTGACTCGTCTGGTGCATGCAACGATTCTGGTGACATGCCAAGTGCATGCAGACATACTAGTGACACACCAACTGCAAGCAGACATGCTGGTGACACACCACGTGTATGAGGTCTTATATGGTCACACGTTGGGTAGATGTAGGATTTTGTGTTGACACGCCATAAATACTTCTGTTGTGACATGCCACGAGTGCATGCCCTCTTCTGTGTCCACACGCCAAGTATATGTAGAATTTTGGTGACATTCTATGCATACTTATACTATAATTATACAAATTATGATTATACAAATTCTCCGAACGTGTCACCCATATATTCTTCGAAAGACATCAGTACTGATATTTGAACAAAATCATTATACAACTTTAAATTTACATACTATATCAAAACAGAAAGAAAATATAGAAACGTAATGTAATTTATGCAAAATTAATGGGAAAGTAATGTATAAACTGATGAAGTTAAAATCAATAAAATGAATTGGTTATACACAAAAAAAAGAATCAAGTACAGAGTGGTTGAAGCTGTTATGTTCAAGGTTCGCTCTCACAACTGTTGGAAAAAATTTCGAGAGCGTATTGGCGACGCAAATTTTCAATCATATTCTATTTAACTCTGATTTTGTCTAACTACAAAAGATCGTCTATGTACCCAGCCATGAACATACCGCAGTTGACACTATCGTTCCACTGATGCATTGTAGCTTTTGGCATATGAATGTCCAATACTATCGGCCTCAAATCCCGTTTTTTCTGACGTGTTCTGTTGAAATAACCGGCTTGGTGATAGATGATTGGCAGCAATGTCGTGAGGGGGGTCATTTGAGCCGCACGAACTCCATTATCCTTAACAGCCGAAGTTATAGCAGAGTCCACCATTTTGATCGTCCACCTCACCAAGTCGATCTTCGCCACCACCCAATGGCCTCCCACATTGCAAGGTGCGATGATGAAATCCACATTTTCCCATTTTTTCATGTAAGTTGGCTTCTCACCCTATACGTATCCCCGCAACTCATCTGTAATTTCCATGCTGGCACAAGCATCTTCATTGGGGAATGCCTAGTGTAGCATATAGAGGGTGTCCTGTGAAACATGTATACATTAGCTTACAATTCTTGTAATAAATAACTTAATATTTGCATAATTGAAAATAATGAAAAATAAACTTACGAAGAATATCGTGTCAACCATGCATGCACGGGCATTGTACATCTTCCATTTCGGACCTGCCATCCGCTTATAGATTACGCTGATGCATGCGTCGACATGTTCACTTGTCATTTCTTCATCAGGATCCTTTAATGAAACGAAAAATTTCGCACCTTGGTCCCTTAAGATCCCGACGTTACACCTGCATATGTAACATAATGAACTTAATCCATTTAGCCTTGGTGGATAGATGTTTAATTAAACGACAATATTTACAATGTTATTTATGTTGTTGACCTTGGGCACTTGTCTTTCTTGAAAGCATCGTATGCTTCCACCATTGAGCTCTTTTGATCCCGAGAAATCAATGAGGGGTCGATATATGGGCTTGCAATGTACTTGCTTGCCATTCTCACCCGTGCCCGCTCAGTAGGGTCTGAAATGAATGCTGCACGATCCTGGTCAGCAGACGCCTCTGTTGTCGATAATCACAAGATGCTGGGTTCAGGAGTGCTGTGCAAAAGATGGTCCCCTTCGTAGACGACTATTGCAAGGTTCCCATCCCTTCCCTCAAGTGCATCGATCACTAGATCAGCATCCACTGTGATAGTATCATGTCCGTCTGCACCAACCACATCATCATCGTCAATGCCAACACTAGGTTCATTATGGTCTAATGGATCAGCGGCATCCCCGTGGTCCTCACCGACATCGTGAGATGAAGGACCGCCTTACAAAACGAGACAAATGATCAAATCGTTAGAAAAAACCGATGCCTCAAATTAGAACTTACCGTTATTTACATAAACAACAAATATTATACGCAAAGATTGAAATCGTACTTGTGATTTTAGTCCCTTTAGAATCCGAGTGATGATGCGGTCCTCAAACATCTGTAGGGACAGAGTCAATGACTGGATTGAAGCTTTCAATGCTGACATCTCCTTTTTATGTCGGATCTCTAACCGTTGCATTTGACGCTTCAGTTGACGTTTCGTCACTAGTCCGCCATTGACTCTTGTGGATTCTGTCAACTGTAATAACATTTATGCGCATCATTTACTGTGTAATCATATATGGAATTGTTGAACATTAATCGTTAGAAGTCTAAAATCCTTACCTGTGGCTCGTTATTGGTACTGTGTGGTTGAGCATGACTGATCGACTCTTAAGGTGCTTGTACTGTCACCTCCCTTAACTGCAATGATAGAAATTATAGTGTTAGTCGAATAACATATTACAATATCTGTTTAACCAGAACCGTTACAACCGATCTTATCAACTGCTCGTTAGCACTATGCGTATGATAAGGAGCTATCGGAGGTTGAGGAGCTGTCGTAGCATGGTCACCCCCTTCCTGCATAAACTCAGGTACTAACTATTTATCCTCATCGTCTAAAGCAACGGATGTACGCCTCTGCTTAATGGCACCACTAGCTCTTCTGTCCTTTATCTGCCTCTTCTTTTCCCTCGCACCTAAGCCCCAGTCTGCACGATCCTTCATGTGGCCTATAGGCATGTACTGGTGTCCATTGCTCAATGGGACATCAATGTCCACGAAGTAATCCTGCCTGGCCTCATTCGAGGTAGGTTTCAAGGTCTCGACTGCTCACAACTGCAAAATAGGGACTGTGCTTAAATATCATTTTATGGGTTTCGGGTAATAGTAATGTGCATCATAAATTGGCCAAGCTGTTCACTCACCTACTGAGATTACTCTAACTTCTCAACAATTTTATAGAAATTTAGAGGCTTTTGATTGCATTCGCATTTTAGCATACGTGGGTAGACATGCTTTGGAGCAGATAGGGTAACTAGATTTCGAAATGCTGAAATTGCCTCCATTGCCCAAAACTACAAGTCATATATACCATTGTTAGACCGTAAATGATAAACTAGTGCATCATATGATTTTTAAGTCAAAAGGAAACTCATCAATGTTAAGTGCCCGTACTTGAATCACCCACGTGAATTCGTAAATGTTGTAGCGTAAACGGGTTACTGGACGCAAGTTTGAGGCAGGCACTTCGAACCCCTTCAAAAGGTAGTCCTCTGTTAGCCTCCATACGTAATGACCCCATGGGAAGGCATTCTAAGAGTCGATGTCCTCCACCAATGACAATAACCAGGGCGTAACCCGTCTACGGTAGTCCTAACCGAATAAAATATTATTCGCGATCAAGACAAGGGCCATCTTGGTCGCGTCACCTAGTCGCTGCAAGCTGCCTCCGCTGAATGTATTCAACAACTCCTATAGCTTAATGTTCTATTGCCCATTCCAGTATCGTGCATGAATTCCATCAGCAACAACCTCATACGGTCGTGTGAACACATCGGGTATTGGACTAAACTTTAGTCCGGTGATAAAGAAGAACTCTTGCTTAGATGTATACGCCTTGTTCTTGCCAATGGCAAACCACAGCTCGTGCTCCACTGAATGTGTTGCCTTGATTCGACGAATCATGATGTTATGCAGGAGATCAACGCTAAAGTAGCCTTGTGGATATACGTCCAAAAGCTGTCCGAAACACGTACTCTTCACTACATCGTACTCCCCTTTCTCTTGGAGAGTCTTGTTGATATAATGCAACTACGACCACTTGCAGTGGGTGTTGATGCCGACATTGAACTCCCACTTCTCCCTCGGCACAAGCAGCAAGCTATCAATGTCCTCATGCTGTCCAGACTGTATCTGAAAAACATGGGACACATGCATAATTGAGTTAGCCGATAACGTGGAAACAAGGTTCAATGAAGAAAGAAAAAGCAATGAAGAAATAAGTACTGTGACACGCCATGCATTAGTGTCGTGACACGCCATGAGTAAGTTTTGTGACACGCCATGAGTTAGTTTCGTGACACGTCAGGTCGGGGATATATGACATGACACGCCATGCGTAAGTGTCGTGACACGCATGCATTTGTGTCATGACATGCCAAGCGTCAGTGTGGTGACACGCCATACGTTAGTGTTGTGACATGAAATGCATAAGTGTCGTGACACGCCATGCATTACATTGTCATGGTACGCCACGCATAAGTGTCGTATGGTGCCATGCACCTAAGCCGTGACATGCTAAAAAACCCAAAAACCAATTATCCAACAACACGATACCCTAACCCGTGACACGACAAAAAACCCAAAGAACCAGTAAACCCACAAGACACAATTTGCAGACTCAGACCCCATTCTTCAACAATTTTCCTAAACCCTAACCTAGGAATGTAGCAGTTACGCCATGCATAACATATGGAAAAAAAATCAACACAAACTTATCAAACCAAACCTAATCGAAAAAACAACGAATAGAAGAAAGTTTTAATTTGAATTTTAGACTCACTGACCTGTACACTAATATCAGACATTATTGCTGTGATACTGGTGAGGTTGGTAAGAGCCAGGTTGAATTCTCTACTACGTTTCGAGATGATGATCTATTCAAAATCTCTAACTTTCTTCACACACGAGGTTGCGATTTCAGAAAAATATTTACTTAAAATTTAATCAACTTTTATATTCATTTCATAAATTCAGTGGAAGTCCAACGGGTTCCGTCATTATTTGCACCTCATTATTTGCCCGTCTTCTTTCAAATTATAGCTTGTCAGTTTTTCACCCCATGGCGTGTCACATGTGGAGACCATGGCCTGTCACACACATTATTACCATGTCGTGTCAGGCACGCTAAACCTGTCGTGTCAGACGTCAAAGCATGGCGTGTCACACGCACGAAACCATGCCGTGTCACAGCTATGTCACACATTCTCCTGTGCCGTTACACAGTTTATAACCCTGTTGTGTCACACGACAGTCCATGGCGTGTCACACACTATACTCCCAGCCGTGTCACACATTTCTCACGCAGTTTCACACGTTATAGGCCTGCCGTGTCACACGTCTGACCATGACGTGTCAGACAATCTAAACCTAGTCGTGTCACACTGGCTACTGTGTCGTTTCACAGATTATAACCTTGCCGTGTCAAACGTCTGACCTTGGGGTGTCACACACCATTTGGACCTAGCCGTGTCACACAATCAGCCATGCCATTTCACAGATTATAACCCTGTCGTGTCAAAAATCTGACCCTGGCGTGTCAAACAATCTAAATCTAGCCGTGTCACACTAGCTACCGTGCGGTTTCACAAATTATAACCCTGTCGTGTCAAACGTCTGACCTTGGCGTGTCACACACCATTTGGACCCACCCGTGTCACACATTCAGCCATGCCGTTTCACATATAATAACCATGCCGTGTCACACGTCTGAAAATGACGGGTCACAAGTCTTATCATGGTTTTATAAAATACCATGATAAGTTATAAAAATCATTTAATAAAATTATATAACTTTCTGTTACGTTGTAATTGTAATGAGCAAATATATACAATCTAGATTGAAGTTTTATAATAAACTTATTAATATTTGTGCTTAAAAAAAGTTAATTTTATTATATATATGTATTCATATGCAAATTTGACTGAGAGCTTTAGAAAAATATATATATATCGATATATAAACTTGTATATCTATAAGAAAACAATCAATATATAATTGTACTAAAATTATATTTCAAGTTATATTTTATCTGATATACATTTATAACTTAATATTTATATATATGACAGATATTAAATAAGGGTCTATATATATTAATATATCATTTGAGTGTTGAATATAATAAATTTCATTAATTGTTTATATTTATCTCCCCAACTTAATTTATTATTAAACCAAACTGAATATATATACCCCTGATCAAAACGTCGCATTTCCACAACAAGTTTGGTTTGATTATCCCAACTTCAAAACGACGTAATTTTGATTCCCTAAACCATAAGTAAAATTCCAACTTTTCTCCCTAACCTTTTCTTTGCCCATGCCATTTTCTCTCTCTACCCGTGCCCGATTGAATCGAAGATCCCTCGTGTTGTCCCCTTACCGGTGGCTTCTCTCCGTTCCACAGTGTTATCCTATTCAACTCTTTTCGTTGTCTATCCGTTGCCTTTTGACCTGTCGGCATCCTTACAACTACTCTCGTTTTGATCCTTCCCTGTCTTGACCCAAAAGCTTCGTGCTTCGAAAATTTCTGTGCCAGTCGCTTTAGGCCCCCTGGTCCTTCAAACTGCGCCATCTGATCTCAACTTTAAATACAGCCATAGGTTTAATGCTGTATATGTTCATCATATTATTTTTATCAATACTTGTTTAGGGAATGGTGCTGCCTAGGTTAATTTATCGATTTGATATTGTGTTTTAAATATTTGATTTATGGTTTGAATCCAACACGATTCGGCTATTTGTATTTCAGGCAAAGTCAAACATTGGCTCTATAAGAGACAAAGGAGTGTATAGTGTCTGCTGCAAAACGAGATTTTGCCAAATTCTTAAAATTTGCAAGTGGCTAACACAACCCTTGTGTCAAGTAAATGTTGGTATTTGAGAACTGACCACCCATGTTTCGGATTATTTGATTTGCTATTACAATGCTAAATGTTTGATTGATTTAATTTCAGTAATTGGCAATTGGTTGGCTGTGTAATTGAGTAACAATGTGCACTCTCCTTCCAAACGAGATTGTGTTTAGGTCTGATTTTGGAGGTGAGTAACATAAACACATAAGCTTTTAAATGTTGGTATTTGAGAAAACAAATCCCATGTTTTAATTCAATTTTATAAATACTAGTAGTA
Organism: Theobroma grandiflorum; assembly: GCA_036013995.1. NCBI lineage: Eukaryota > Viridiplantae > Streptophyta > Magnoliopsida > Malvales > Malvaceae > Theobroma > Theobroma grandiflorum. The sequence continues at coordinate 18,949,415 of CP142126.1, forward strand.
AAATTAGACCAACAGATAATAGTACATACATTTTTACCGATCCACACTACTCATGCTGTTCTATTTGATTTTAATTTGCACAATTTGAATGTATCACCAAATATTTCATGGTTAAAGCAATTAAATTACGTAGCATTTAATTTTTTGCAATTCGAATGTACGGAAATTTGATGATATATATACAAGTTTAGATTTTAAAAACATATACGGACAATGTGTAAAATAATACTCCGATGAAACGGGATGATGAAAATGTCAGACTTGTTTGTATGTTAAGGCCTTTAATTTGTCACCTAGTACGTGTAAGTTTGAATGGATAATTAATAATTTGACATAATATATTGTATAACACTTAAGAGTATTGAATGTCGGGAGATCGCTCTTAGATGTATCGTCGATTACAGAATGGATTCATTACAGCTAATTTTGTAAATAGAGTTACTGAATTCATTAATTTTGCATGTTCGAAGACTACATTTATGTGGAAGGATAAAATTAGATGCCCTTGCACACGCTGTGGTAACAAGTTCTTAAATAAAGATCAAGTCACAGAACACATCCTAAATCAGGGTTTTATTGGGGCTTACACAATTTGGAGTTTACATAGGGAAGCTGATGTCGGAGAATCATCAATAAGTAGGTCTATTGTTGAACCATCCATTAGATTTGAGGGAGATGCTGCTTTTCGAGAACCTACATATGATGATGAAATAGAAAATCCATATACTAGAATGGTTAGGGATGCTATGCATCCTGAATTTGCCTTCAATAATGCCTTTTCAAATGAATCGAGCTTTGTCGAGGAAGATCCCAATCCAAATGCAACAACCTTCTACTCTTTGTTAAGCAATGCAGATGAACCTTTGTGGGCAGGTTGCACAAAGCACACAACGCTTTCAGCTGTGTCACAACTTTTAAATGTTAAGGCGGAGTACAATTTGAGTGAATCATGTTTTAATCGACTGTTAGAGATAATAAAGAACATGTTACCATCTGATGAGAATTTACCTAGCGATTTTTATAGGGTGAAGAGGAAGGTAGCAAAGCTTGGTTTGGGATATATCAAAATTCATGCATGCAAGAACAATTGCATGTTATTTTATGCAGAAACTGGCACATTTGAGAATTGTATGGTCTGTGGACATCCTTGGTTTAAACAGAGGAATTCAAATGTGAGAAGCTAGAAGAAAATACCTTACAAGATTTTGCGTTACTTGCCACTTATACCAAGGCTTCAAAGGCTTTATATGTCATGCAAAACGACTGAACATATGACGTGGCATACGCAACACCAAAGTGATGATGGACTCCTTAGACACCCGGTTGATTGTGAGGCTTGGCAACACTTCAACAACACACATGAATTCTTTGCAATGGAATCTCGAAATGTAAGATTCGGGTTATGTGCTGAGGATTTCAACCCTTTTGGATCGAATGTCAAACCGTATTCTGTTTGGCTAGTAATGATTTATGTGTATAATTTACCCCCATGGATGTGTATGAAACAACAATATATATTTCTTAACATGGTTATTCCGGGCAAGAAAAGTCCAAGTCAAAATATAGATGTTTTCTTGAAGCCGTTGATAGATGAGTTGACATTATTGTGAACAGAAGGTGTTGTGACATTTGATGCATATAGGAAACAAAATTTTCAAATGAGGGCAGCATTATTGTGGACAATTAATGATTTTCTTGCTTATGGGATGTTGTCAGGGTGAAGTACACATGGATAATTATCATGTCCATATTGCATGGAACATTTGAAAGCTTTCATATAGGAACAAGGTAGGAAACCTTGTTTCTTTGATTGTCATCGGCAATTCTTGCGAGCTAATCATCAATTTAGGAGGCAGAGAGACAAATTTAGAAAAAAAAGAGTTGAACATGACTTACCGTTTTCGCGATTATCAGGCGAGGAAATATTGACAAGTTTGAATTCTATTCCTCATCTCCCATTCGGAACAAAATGTGGTGGGCGAAAGAGTTCAGGATATGGTTTTTGTCATAATTGGGTGAAGAAGAGTATATTTTGGTCTTTGCCTTATTGGCATACGCTTTTTATTCATCACAATCTAGATATTATGCACATTGAACATAATTTTTTTGAGAATATACTCAACACAGTGATGAATGTTAAAGGAAGGACAAAAGACAACATAAAAGCTAGACAAGATTTGAAGGTGTATTACAAGCGGCCAGAATTGGAATTGGTGGAACATAATGGAAAACTGTACAAGCCAAAGGCTACGTACACATTAAATAAGGAGGAAATAAGAACTGTCTGTGCTTAGGTTAAACAGTTGAGATTACCAGATGGTTTTGCGTCGAACATTTCTCGGTCTGTTAATGAAGATGATGGAAAAATTTATGGGATGAAAAGCCATGATTGTCATGTTTTTATGCAACGATTGCTCACAATTGCCTTCCGTGATATGCTGCCTCACCAAATTTGGGTTACAATTACTGAGATATCTTAGTTTTTTCAGGATTTGTGTGCAACTGAAATTTATGTTGATCATATGGAAGTGTTGCAAGGAAAAATATGTGAAATAATATGCATACTTGATGAGGTATTTTCGCTGGGGTTCTTTGACTGTATGGAGCATTTGCTGATTTATTTACCTTACGAGGCTAAGGTTGGTGGACCCGTCTAGTATCGATGGATGTATCCATTTGAGAGGTAATATAATTGTTATTTGTTTTCATATATTTCGTTTGAAAAGTTTAAAGTACATCACACGATTGATGAATATTGTTATCGATAGGTTTTTGCAACAGTTGAAGAAGAAAGTTAAAAATCGTGCCTCTGTGGAAGGATCTATATGTGAGGCATATGTTATCGAGGAAGTATCGTCGTTCTGCTCATGGTATTTTGAACCTTTAGTGCGAACAAGAGTAAACAGAGTGCCACGTAATGATGATAGGGGAGAGGTGGAGTTTATGGGGGGTTTATCAATTTTCACTCACCCGGGTTGAGCTTTTGGTCCATTAGATAAATCTCGATTTTTAGATGAAGATGAGTTTTATGCTGCTGAGTTATATGTTTTAATGAATTGTGAATAGATGCTCCCATATATAAAGTAAGTACAAGCAAGTTTTTTTTTTTACTTGTTAAAACTTGATAATAAGATTGGACTTAATCCCGTACTCATGGATATGATATTAGGAAATTTGATGAAATCGTGAAGGGAGATGTTGTGGACATTTCGGAAGAGGAATTGGAGAAAGTACGTGATGCGCGATTTGTTAAATGGTTTAAAAATTATGTAAGTTTCCAACGCATCAGAAGTGAACTTTTAATAGCATTGACGAATAAATTATGAAATTTATTATTTAAATGTTGGTATCTCATGTTCGTAGGTTGCAAGCATAATGACGAAATAAACCCACGTATAATTGAAATCTCTTATGGTTCGGGATGTATGATAAGGTGTTACAATGGATATTTCGTAAATGGTTTCAAGTTTCACACCTTAGATTACGGCCAAAAACATAAGACAATGAATAGTGGGGTTTACATCAAAGGGAGTTTTTACAATGATCAATCGCGAGAATTTTATGGCATTTTAGTGGATGTAATTGAGTTGGAGTATTTTGGTATAGGAAACAGAGTTGTTCTATTCAAGTGTCATTGGTTTGATACTGACAAAGGAATAAAGGTAGATCAATTGCATGGTCTTGTTGATGTGAAATACAACTCAATACTGGCCAGTAATGAACCATTTGTTTTAGTTGCCCAAGGTCACCAAGTTTATTATAGTAGTTATCCATCAAGATGAAGAAATCGACGTGATTGGTGGGCAGTGTTTAAAACAAAAGCTAGGAGTAGATTTCAATTTCCTATTAGAGGTGATTTGAAAAATGAAAGTGATTTGAATGAAAGAGTATACCAAGCAGATGTGTCAAATTCATTTACTAGTATACAATCAGAAGAAGTGGATTTAACAGAGTTAGCGAATGGTGCTTACGAAGAGGTTAATTTATCAATTGAGGATGAAGAAGATGATATCGATAAAGATGAAGATGAAGTAGATGACATGGAAGAAGAAGATAATGAAGATGACGATGAAGATGATGATGAAGATGAAGATCATGTGGACCACCACGATTGTGAAAATTATAATGATGATAGTGATAATAATGCAGAACATTAGGAAATTCCTTAGGAAGTGAATGATGATAGTAGGCACGTAAATGATATTGGTTGCATATTGTCTTTTTACGGAATTGTTTTACTTTATTACCATAACATTAAAGTAGTTTGATATGTTGTAATATAATAACGATGGCATTAATATGTACGGATAAATAATGCAACTACTTAATATATAATTGCTACTTTGCTTAACATAATTAAGAATCATATTAAAATTAATTTCTGTGAATTGATGTTTTTTATTAAATTATAGTTTGAATATATTTAAGTAAAATGGCTAATGGGATTTTAACAATACAATATTGTAAGAACGATGGTTAAAGGGAAGCAATCAAAACCGATACCTAGGTCTTCATATGCATCGGTCAATATGGATGTGCCGTCAAGTCCCCAAGCGTGCGATGGTATAGCAATTCCAAGACAAGTCCAGCACGAGAACTATGATGCGCCATTTGAGACACAATCTTTGTACGATGCATTTGCAGAGCAAGTAGAAAATGCAACATCTACACATGATATTACAAGATCCCTATCTATTGATTTAGGTGGAAATGCAAATGAGATATCGTCAAGATCAAGAGGTAGGGGCCCAAGTGTAGGATTACAGACTCTTGTAGATCCATCAGACAGATTGCGTATAACTCCTATTGGGGATAGGTATGGTATCTTGTTAAACTTGTTACATTTTTCAACGTAATTTGTGATTTTTTAAATTTTAATATATACAATTATTTGGGATATTTAACAAGCACGTTTTTCGAGAGAACAGTCACATCTACAATAACAAGGATCATCAAAAATCACTTTCATGGTCCATGGGCGACATGGAAGAAAGTCCCTGATGATATCAAAGACTTATGTTCCGAAAATTTCAGGTACAATTACTTATTCTACTATTAAGCGTTTTATTTTCCATTAATTTGTATAGCTTTGCTAAATTACGATATTACATTATGTTGTAGGAAAAATGTGTTTGGGATTCACATCAAGACGTTGTAGTTCGACGCATATGAGAAAAAATTTGTTCTGATCGATTAAGAGACATGCCTTCAGAAGAAAGGCATAAAGCAATGACTGAAGCGAAAACTAACAACATTACAGAATGCAGAGGCATGTCGAGGGAATGGATCACAAATGAGATATGGGACACCATGATGGACACCGTATAGGGTACAGAGGAGTGGCAAAACAAATCACGAAAAGCAAGGGAAAATCGTTTAACCCCAAAACAAGGAAGCATTCCAAAGCAGGCGGTTCAGTTCCATTTATGGTTCATGCAAAAAGGATGGTATGAATTACTGTTACAACGAAATTTATATGTATGTTTCCCATAAATTTCATTAAAATTGTAAGTTTAGTAGTTGGATTTCGATTGTGCTTTGCATGTTATATATATCATGATATATATATCGATTATGATTAATTATATATGATTGTTAATAAATTCAGGCCATTGAGCTGAAACAAGATGCTACGTTCTTGGAAGTGTTCAACCGTACTCATAAGCGCTCTGGGGGTCATGGTGATTTTATTGATAACAAGTCTAAGTCAACGAGTGTAAGTAAAAATTGATTAATTTTTACTATTTTTTTTCGATGGGTTTATACTTCAATATTAATCATTAAGTATGGTTTTTATGTAGGAAATGTATAACTCTATATTGTCGCAGAAGTATGGCGATGATTCATCTTCCCAACCAGAGTTCGATCCACATGCTTGGACTGAAGCTATTGGAGGGAAGGAGACTATACGCACTCACGTGTATGGGTTTGGCACTCATGTCTCCGCTACAGCGTTACTTACGGCAACACAATGTATCAACATCGGAGTCAACGTGTGGCCCTATCAACTCAAACATTAACAGTCCCGCAAATGCATTGGAAGAAAAAGTGAAAAATCTTGCACAAAACTTGAATAAGATACATGACGAAATACGAGTGGAAATACGTGAAGAAATGAGAAATGTAATGGCAGAAGGCATGAGTGAATTTATGGCACGTATGGAAATGATGTTCATGCGTAATGCGCGTTCAACGTTTGGCGATGCGGGACCTTCAAGATTTGACAAGTAAGAACGTTAAAATTCCCTCATATTTTATAATTTTCAGATGAACACTTGGATACTTTTTAATATAGTTATGTTTAATATTCATATGTGTCCAACTATTTTATATATTATGTGACAAGGTTCAATTTGTAATTATTGTGTTTAGAATTGAAAAGCACTTTTGTAATGTCATTATATTATATATTTTACAATTCGAATGCGGAATTAAATTTAGTATCGAAATGAGAACTATTCATTTTTCCTAAAAATATATTATAAAAAAATTAGGTCATTATATTACCAATAGAAAATTCCGTTGGAAATATTTTTCCAACGGAAAAAATTTTAATTGCTTTTTCCGTTGGAAATAGGATTTCCAACGGAAATTTCATTAGGAATAAGATTTCTAACGGAAAATCCGTTGGAAATTTTCAACGAAATTTATGTTGGAATTGCATTTTCCAATGGAAATTCCGTTAGAAATTTCCAACGGAATTTTTTCAACAAAAATTTCGTTGAAAATCAGTTGAAAATTTCCAACGGAGTGCTAAAAAACAATTGGTATTTTAAAAATTTTCAACGGATTTCCAACGAAATGTTTCGATGAAAATTTTTAACGGATTTTCAACCGAAAGTATTAACCACAAAGCTTGTACTAATGGAATTTCCAACGAAATCTTCCGTTGGAAATAAGCATTTTCAACGAAAAAATGCTTATTTCCAACGGAAAATTCCGTTGAAAATAGGCAAAAATTTAATAGTGACATTTAATTTTTCGGATCATTACTAATCTTAAATCGACAGAAAATCCCCTAAAAGCATAATTGCATAATCATAATTTGAGTTTGGTAGTTGAACGTAAAGAGGGTATTAATTATTATGCATGAGAGAGATGATAGACCACTTGTTACAAAGAGCATTGTACGAGTAAATAGAACATTGCTTAAAAAGAAGGCTAGAGTGAAAAATACGAGGTCTTTTGAGCAATAGACTTTACATTCTACAACGTTGATAGAAGATAGCGCTCATTCGAGGGAAGTCTCAAATGGTTCGGGTTCGGTTATGAAATTCACTGTTACATGCACTAGGGAAGTAGAGAGCACGATCATGGTGGATGAATTAAATAATGACTTCAGAGTCATTTCTAGTTCTTCTTTTTGAGTTTATTTACTGGATTTTCGAATGCTTGTTTGGAATTGTTAGGGAACCGAAGATACTGGTTTTGTCAAAATAGTTCATGACTTGGTGAAACAATTTAAACTGTATTTACTAGCTTTGGTGGAACCACGCATCAGAGGTGAATCAGCGAACATAATTGTTAGAAAGTTGGGTTTTGATAAATCACATTGGATTGAAGCTAAAGGGTTTTCAGGAGGCATCTAGGTTCTATGGAAAGAAGATTTACGTATTTCAATTAATAGCAATCATGCTCAGTTCCTGCATTTATCCATGGAACATCCGATTGGCTTTCACTGGTGGCTATCAATTATTTATGGACATCCTTCATCGATGATTTGACAAGTACTATAAGATGAATTGTCCCTCTTTGCAAATTCTGTAAATAGTCCATGGTTAATGTCGGGTGATTTTAATGCTTTTCTTTTTTTGCATGAAAAATCTGGAGGTTCCGCTCAAGGAAGTCGCCCATGTCAACGATTTCAACAATTTAAGAACAGCCATGATCTCTTGGATTTGGGATTTCGAGGCCCTAGGTTTACTTTGAAGCGTGGTTTAGTTTTTGAGAGATAGGATAGGGCAATCGGTAACATCAGTTGACGTATGAAGTTTCATGAAGCCTTAATCCGTCATTTACCTAGGATTGGTTCCGATCACCGACCTCTCATGATAAATTTAGTGGAGCTAAGATTGGCTAATGACAATAATAGCTTTCATTTTCAGGCAGCTTGGTTATCTCATGTTAAATTTGGGAATTTTGTACAAAGCTCTTGGAATGGTTCTATAGGAATTCAGGTAGCTTTGGCGGAGTTTGCACATAAGGCCAGGTTATGGAGTAGAATGGTCTTTGGCAATATTTTTTATTGCAAGAAAATAATATTGGCAAAACTAAATGGCATTGAAAAAGCCTTGGAACAACATCCCTCTCAGCAGTTAAGGGATCCGGAGCTTTCGTTAAGGATGGAGTACGAGACAATGCTCCATCAAGAGGAGATTTTTTGGCAGTAGCGGTCTAAAGCTGAATGGTTGAAGTTGGGAGATAGAAACACCCGTTATTTCCATATCAAAAATGACTCATAAGAGATGCAAATCTAATCCTACGAGTTCGTTCTTTGAATGGTCAATGGTGTGACGATCAAGTAATACTACAAGCTCAAGTAGTTTTCTTTGAGAAGTATGCTACGGATGGAAGATTGCTTCCTTTATATCCAATCCGAGATAAATTTCTTGAGTTTAACCAAGCAACGATCAATTTCATGAGGAGACTGATGGATGACTTAGAGGTTTACATTGCTCTTTTTGAAATGCAACCCCTCAAGGCTCCAGGAATTGATGGATTGCCAACATTGTTCTTCCAATCGCAAAAGAGTATAGTTGGCACGGACATTACTAATTACATACATGCGGTTTTTGATGGGGCAGAGATAGGTAATGAGCTTTGTAAATCCATTATTACCTTGATTCCTAAATCTAAGTTATTGGAATTTATTTATCATTATAGGTTGATTAGCCTATTGCCTATTATCTTTAAAATTCTTATGAAGGTCATTGCCAATGGATTGGAGCCATTCATGAGCCAATTAATGAAGGAAACATAAGCGAGCTTCGTACCTGGAAGACACATTACGGATAATATTATCGTTGCACAAGAAGTAGTGCACTCTTTTAGGAAGAAGAGGGGTAAATCGGGGTGGATGATGATCAAGATAGACCTTGAGAAGGCCTATGATAGATTAAGGTGGGAATTTTTTCATGACACTCTTGTAGATGCAAAAATACCTATTTAATTAATATTATTGCTCATAGCTAGAATAATAACAGTTTTCAGATTTTATGGAATAGGACAAGATTCAATAGCTTCAAACCTTTTAGGGGGTTTGGCAAAGAGACCTTTTCTCTCCATACTTTTTATATTGTGTATGTAAAGGTTATCTCATGGCATAAAAAATGCAGTAGCCAATGGTTTGTGGAAACCTATTAAGCTTAGTAAACAAGAACCTCCATTAACTCACCTTCGATTGCACATTTGTGGAAGACATTTAGCAAAAATGTTCATTGGACTGTAAGGGACGGTCTCACAGTTCAATTTTGGATGAACACTTGGATGGGTGAGTGCCCACTGGTGGAAACTATCAAAACAAGAAGGTTTCTTTTTGAAGACCATAGTTGAGTCAATAACTTTGTGATGCTAGATGTTGTATGCAATTTTAACAATCTATCTCATTATCATCCTTCTAAGGAATTGACATTGCTCTTGGAAACTATTGCACCTCATCATGTTACCATTTCTGATCAACCATACTGGGCTTTATCCTCATCCAGTATTTTCATAGTCATCTCTCCATATGAGTTCTTACGAAAGAATTCAGACTTGAATCCAGTTCCTAGTTTGGGAAAGTTGCGATTAGCATGGAATTGGGATGGTCGTGAGAGAATATGGATGTTTTTGTTATAATGTCTCCATAACTGACTGCTAACCAATAAGGAAAGATTTAGAAGACATTTTTCCAATGAGTCATTGTGCCCCCAATGTGGTTTGGTAGTTGAATTTATCATTCATGTTCTTAGAGATTGCCCAAAGGCAAGTGCAACTTGGCTGCGTCTTATACCATTAAGTATGACTCCTTCATTTTTTAATTTTTTGAAGCTAATTGGTTTTTATCATAACTAAGTCTAATAAGGAGAATAATGGTGCACGATGGACTATGGTATTTGGGACTACATGTTGGTTCCTTTGGAAATGGAGGAACATTTTCATTTTTGAAAACAAAAACGTACCGATTGAAAGGAGGCTATGGTTGTTTTACAACATGGTCTTGGTGGTGCATTTTGATTTCTCAGTTGATATTGTAAGCAAAAAACAATCATTTGGTACTAATGAGGAATTAATAATCGGTCAGATTGCACCTACTACTGACTCGATTTCTTTAAATTTCGATGGTGCATATAGAAAATCAATTGAACAAACGGCTACTGATGGTGCTTTGAGAGACTCAGCTAGTCATTGGAAGGGTTATGCAATGAGATTACGAAAATGTACTACTTACAGAGTTGAATTATGGGGAGTTTATTGTAGACTCCAATATGCATGGGATCTTAGTTTTCGAGAGATTGATCTCCACGTTGACAGTATGTTAGTGGTCAAAGCAATGTCATCCGTTGAGTCACCCATGTTGAAAATCAAATTTTATCCAAGCAATCCATGGTTTAATTCAAAGACAATGGGAATGTTAGTGTAAAAGTCTCAATAAGCAATATATCAAGAGGAGGGTGAGTTGGTATTTAAAAATACTTTTGAAAACTAAGCGTAAAAATCAGAACTTTTACAATAGAAAATTTCTTTTAGTGTCAAAAACAAAATTTGTGATTTTTCTAAGCAAGTTTTCAATAATAAATTGAAAAGAACAAATAATAAATCAAGGTAAAATATTTTCCTAAGTCAAACGCAAGCAAAGCATAAATAATGAATCAAGGTAAAATATTTTCCTAAGCTAAATACAAACAATAAATCACAATGCGAAAAAATTAAAAGTAAGACACAAGATTTATAGTGGTTCGACTTTTCAAGTGCCTACATAACCCTTACACCAGCTTTTTCACGAGATTAAGTGAACCTCTACAATAATGGTTTTTCATAGACTCAACCACAAACCCATAAATAGCTTTTCAAGGTTAAGCTAGAACCTTTACAATGGAGTACAAAGTTTAACAAGAACATGCATCTACAAGGCTGGGTGCTAGGAGTTTAAACTTAAGTGTGGTGAGAGAATAAATTTCAGCTTGAATAAAACAAGTATAAGACTTTTCCAAAGCTTGGTGAAAGACCAAAATGAAGCTAAAGAGTGAGAATAAGCTTTTAGAGGTTTTTCTAGGGCTTGAAACTTTATCTCAGATCTTCTCTTGTTTCTAAATGACTCAATGGTGGCTTTTTGTAGCTAGTGTGAAGTTTGGAGCTGTTAGACACAAGTTTGAATCAAACTTGACCATTGTTGAAGCTTGAAGGTCGACTACAACGCTCCTAGGGTCAAGTATGTGCCTCAAATTCTAAAATTAGGGTTCCATAATCGATTATAACCTTCCTTTACTTGATCCAATTCCCTAAGAACATGATTTATGCAAGTCTAGGCTAATATAGTCAACTATGGCTTTCCCATGGTCGATTATGTCTCTTGATTCTCTCATTTTTCATGCATCATAGTATCTAAGATCGACTACATAAAGACCAACGTTGATTATGGCTATGTTGTTTTTCAATTTTTGAGCTTTCTACTTTAAGGTCAACTATAGCCACTTAAGGGTCGAATATGGCTTTGTATACTTGAAGCTTTCACTCTTTTTGCCTTCAGATAGACTTAAGCTTTTCTAGGGTTGACTTTTGACTTGTGTCTAGAGGTTTCCTTAGCTTGTTTTGGCATTTCTCTTCAATTTTTTCTTCCTTGCCTTGTTCTTACACTCAAATAATAATTCAAAGCATATTTGTTTTTTGTTTTCTTAGCTAAATATGCATTTTTTTTGAAAGATTTTATGACATTTTCTGATGATGCATGGCTTTTCAAACAATTATGTGACCTTAGGAGATTAAAAATATATTTGAGACAATTTCAAATGCTTGACATTAAGTTCAAGATAACATGTAATTTTTCGTCAAATCAAAACATGATGTATCCCAAGACTAACAATCTTTCCTTTTTTGATAAGACAAAAACATGAGCATATTGCATTTGAAATTTCTTGAAACCTCCCCTTAACTTAAATAGTCTTTATGTTCTTGTTAAAAACATTTAAGTGTAAGTGAGAAGGATATAGGAGATGAATATTAACTTTGAAAATTCTCCCTTTCAATTTATGCATGAAGTTGAAAAATGTTCAAGAAAAATTCAAGTCATAGAAGAGCATATCAATACGCTCATAAACCTTCTTCCCCTTTTTGTTCTATAAAAAAGGTTAAGAAGTGTGAGCTTTAAGTATTTAAATACAAGAAATAATGGTTAGTGATAATCAATAAGGATATAAAAAGCATTAAGTCCAATAATCTCTAACCATCAAATCAATATCATGAAATATATTTCTGTGCAAGATATTCAATTAAGAGATCAAGAAATTTATTCTTTCATCATAATATGAGAGCATTAAATCAAGATATATTTCCATTCAATATATAATCAAGCAAAGCAGAGAGAAATATACTCATTTAGCATACTCAAAGAGAAATATATATAAATAGGTCATAATATATTTTTACTCAAGATATTCAATTAAAATATGAAGAAATATGTTCAACCATTACAATCAAGGCACAATATATGTCATCATCAAGAATGCCACATATAGATGTTCATTTATAAGCAAAGTATAGGCATTTTATCCTTTAAATTCAAGTTGCATATACATATATATATATATATATATAAACAAGCATAATTAAGTATAAAACATTTATAAGTATGCATATAGTGTGACCATGATCTGTATGAGTAAGATATGTGCAGCTTATATAATAGTATATTCACATATTCATTTGAACATATAATCATGAGAATATAAGTTATCGATAAGTAAACAAATTGAAAACACAACTAATAATGCAAATATGTTCACCAATGTATACACAATTAAGTATAGTAAAGAGCATGATAATCATCATTCAAGTACAACTGTGAGACACTATACAACCTAAGGCTGATATGGTGTTTAAGAGATATTACCAATAATAGATGAACACCACTTGTTAAGTCTTTACCAAGCTCATTGTTAAAGATTTCTAGTGCTCCATAATCATAGGACAGTGTCAATTATCAACTCCCCCTTAAACATTCATTAGATTGCTTCTGTAACAACCAGTCTCCCCGGTTGTTACTGGTGTCCGAGACCTTCGAGAAATCCCGTCAAGTCCCAAGCAAGCCTTTCTCGAATTACTCTTTAATTTGTCTTTTTCACTCTTCATATAAAATTATTACTTTCTTGTACTAATTTAAATCATAGATATATAAAAAAAATCAGTACTAACTTTTTCCTTATTATTTGTTCACAAACATATACACGAAAATATAAAATTTAAAATAGGTTTATAAATTAATAAATACAGCACTACGACTTGACCTCTAACAGACCAGCGGAGTGACTCGAGATAGTGTGCTGGAAGGTAAACCTTTAATCTCTAAAGTCATAACTCCAAATGTACTTCTCGACAGTGTCAGCTATCTACCTGAAATGTGAATAGGAAGAGGGGTGACATTATGAAATATCAGTGAGTAAACAAATACCAGCTAAATTATCTAAAGTCGAGTAAAAGGAGACAAAATTTCAAATTTTGCTTTCTTTGTACTACCATTCTTCTTATCTCAAGTCATTTCAATTGAGTAGAGATAAATAAAATATTCTATCGAGCAAAATAGAATTATTTTACTCGATTAAATTAATATTTAGTATGGCTTATGTATTTCTTAAAAACTTAACTTGGCTTATGCCAAAATCATTCTCGGGGATACCTTGTACGAGGGCATCTACTCGAGTCCACCAAGGTTGTGAAAATTTTATAATTTCTCAAAACATAGCCGTTCCTTGGCATTGGCTGAATCTCATTTCCACGTGGCAGTTAGGTGTGAAGTGAACTCAAACCTCACCCCGAGGGATACCCTACGCGCCTCTCCAATTGAGGTAAGAGTTAACCGGGTTTACCGTGGCCCCTCTAATAGGCTGGTCCACGGAAACCCGCCTCTGCAATGTAGAATAAGTCCCACCATAATAATAAAATCTTAACTAACATGATATGACAATTTATCACAGTCTAGCCTCTCAAGGCTGAATACACAATATAAATAATTTTTGCATAAACTAGTCTAGCCATTCATGCTCATCTAATGCTATAAGCCATATAATTTAAAACAAAATTTATAACACAATCAAACCGTCTCCAATTACTCTAATTTCAAAACCAATTGTTCCATTTTTCAAATCAATTTATAAAAATTCAATTTATTTAGTAAATCTAATTTATTTTATAAATTTTATTTTTTTTCGTAAAATCAATAATTCACCCAATATAATAATTTTTTCATAAAATCATTAAATTTAATAAAATCTACTCCAGATAATTAAGACAATAAAATATTCACTCATTGTATTAGAAGTAGAGATACTCCTATTCTCGATCCACAAGTGCAATCTCCTACCCGTACCAAATGGCTCACCATCTATTCGAAATTAACTGAACGCGTCGATAACTACGCGCTAACTCAATCTCTATCTTTAAATAGAGGGATATTTCATCGCTATTTTTGTACGCATATAATTATTTCTATTTCTCGATTTCCTATTTCACTTGGCTCGCCTCTTCGATAAACGTGCCATTAGGCCTTTTTCCATTTCTTATTTCCTTTTTGGGCCTCCCTCTCCATGGGCTTCTCTACTTCTTTCATTGGGCTAAGCCCATTCACTTTTCTTATATTGGGCTATGCTTAAGTTTAGTTCTTATTGAGCCATGCCGAATTAATTTTTTCATGGGTCATGCCCACCCATTTTTTTTCGTTTTTTTTTTCTTTTTCTCTCTTTCTTTCTTTCTTCTACATTTCTTTCTTCTTCATTTTCAGCCCATTTCTCTTTCTTCTTCCTCCTCCCTTCACCACCGTGGCCTCCTCCATGCACCATCGTGGCCACATTTCCTCCTTGATTTTCTTTTTTTTTTCCTTCCATTTTCTCTTCCATTTTTAGCTCAATTCTCTACTCCATTTGCTGTACTTTCTCAGCTCAATTTCCAGCAGCCAAGCTGCCCCCTTTTAGCCCCAAGATCCTGCAAATTTTCAGCTTAAATGTTCAACCAATAAACCTCCAAAAATCAGCCACCATGCTGCCCAAAAATCGGCACTTTTTGGCAGCATAACACATAAATTTTCTGCTCACAATTTAGCCATCAACATGCAGAATTTTCGGTCATTAAAATCACCAATTTCCAGCTCAAAAACTCAGCCATAACAACCTCAAAAAATTAGCTTTCTTACCTCCAAAAATTTCAGAATTTCGGCCTTCCTTCTTTCTTTGTTGTTCACGATTTTTCTTCTTTCTTTTCTTCCTTGTGTCCACCCCTTTCTCTCTCGGTTTCTTCTTTTCTTTTCTTCTCCTTTGCTCGGCCTTTCTAGGCTTCTTTCTTTCCTCACGGTTTTTTTTTTGTCTCTCATTATCTCTTTTATTTCTTTCTTCCTTGCTTGACCGACTTTGATCTTCTCTTATCTTTTTATCTCTTTATTTCTTTTGTCTTCTTGTTCTTTCATTTTTTTTCCTTTCTAGCCGACCCTACTCTTTTCTCTTTGACTTTTCTTTGCCTTTCCCCCTCACATGGTCGGCCCCCACTTCCAGCCCTCATTTCTCTTCATTTCATTTCCATTTCATTAAATTTTCATTTTCATTTCATTTCATTTTCTTTTGTTATTTTGTCTTTTGTTTCCTTTGATTTTTCAACACTCAAATTTTATTATTTTATTATCCATTTTACTTTCTAAATATTCATTTAAGATTTAATTAACCTAGGATTTAATTAGGCTTAAAAATGTAATAAAAGACCAAAACATTTAATTGTCAATCCTTACAATTTCCATTCCCGACATATCACATCTAGCCACTTTCCAACACAATTTTCTCTATCTTAGAGACCGAACTGGGCAAAGTGATCTTCATCAAAGTTGTAGCTCTATCTCTTAGCTTTCCAATGGTCTAATAATTTTAACAATTGAAGTTCTGTAACTTGAGATATGGCCAAAATACTAAAATATGTACAAGAAAATTTCTGAGTTCTTAAACACTTTGCTCTCTAAAAATTAAGTCCAATATTTTTAATTCTTATCCACACTTATTAAATTTCAATTTCCTTCTATTCTTCTTCCTTCACATATATATATATATATATCAAAATATTGAGATCGCATTCTAACGCGGTGTCACCATAATATTTAAATATTTACTTTATCGCGTGTACTCAATAAAAATCGCGTCTCACGTTTCTCGCCGTTTTCTTTCAAATTAAATCTTTATTTCTTCTCCCCCACTTAAATTAGTCATATTTCCTTTTCATGACTAATTTTCAACATTATATATAATATTAATATTTTAATATTATTTTATTAAATAAAATATTATTTTATTCTAAAAATTTTTAATTATCTTTTTTGGTTCCGAAACGCATTATTATGTGTTGGTTTACCTCCGAATCATCCTTTATCACACCAATTTGTAACAAATGATCATTTATTTGATTAATAAAATTTTATTTGTGTCCAATAAAAGTACGGGGTGTTACAGCTTCCAACAAAGAGAAGGGATTAAATGGTTAATCATATTAAAGCATAAACTTACATTCCCTTAGATGGATCATGTGACAAATATGGGAGTAAATCAAAAGCATATGATAAATAAGTATTACAATGGAGATTCAATATATTAATCAAATACTCAAGCATTCATGGAACTAGAAAAATATGAGCATTTAGGTAAATATTCAATATATACTTCAAACACTCATAAATTTAAGATGTATATGCACATTAGTTCCAATACATGTCCAAGATATCATTTTTCATTAAGCATCTTTTTCAATTTTCATCATGCATTTTCCAAGCAATATTAATCAAACATTTTAATGAAATTCTCTAAAATATATAAGAATAACAATTTAAGAGAGAATTTTCTTAACAATACCATTTCATCATGAGAATGTCATCATTAAGCCCTTTTTGGTAATATCTTTTCCACAGTATTTTCACATAAGCATTTCAATAAGTGTTCTTCAAAATATGTATAAGACTATTAATTAAAGACGTTTTCTCATCAAGACAATATCATTTTCAATGAAGCACTGCCAAGGCATTTTGTACTTGATAGAATTATACATGAAGGTATTACAATCAAGTAGGCACAAGCATGATCACATATAATAATATGGCTATCTTCATTAATTATGATTTCAATTATGTTCATCGAAATGCAAGTAAGGTT
Source organism: Theobroma grandiflorum (assembly GCA_036013995.1). Taxonomy (NCBI): domain Eukaryota; kingdom Viridiplantae; phylum Streptophyta; class Magnoliopsida; order Malvales; family Malvaceae; genus Theobroma; species Theobroma grandiflorum. Next base: position 18,966,781 of record CP142126.1, read on the forward strand.
TCAATTTCCAAAAATATGAACATATATTTGTCAAGGACATGCAAGCATCAAAGTTCATGTATGCATGCTATTTCTTAATGATCTATGATTCATGAGTGATACCAATTGTTATGAAATATTAAAAATAAAACACTTAAATCATGAATATATCTAAAGTGAGAGTCCAAGCATCAATGAATAACAATTGTCAAGATTCAAGAAGAAAGCATTCAATTAAAGCTCATTAGGTATTTATTGCTAACTCAAGCTATAGGCCATTTTTCATCTTAAACTAAGTCATTCACGGTAGCCTATAAGCTAAAGTTGGATGCACACAAGTCTTTAGATCATGTAATCATTTAAGCTCATGGAAGACATACACCACAAGAAAATAGATTTTTTTCGATGGAAAAAATTTCGTTGAAACTTTTCGTTGAAAATTTCTAAACAATTTCCAACAGAAATTGTTGTAATTTTTTTTGACGAATTTTCAACAGAAATATACCAACGGAATATTTTTGTTGAAAATCCGTTTGAGGTTTTTTTACACCAAAAAAAAAATTCTCCCACCAAATTTAGTGACGGAATTTCCAACGAATTTCTATTGGAATTATTCAACGGAAATTTATCTGTTGGAAATTTGTCGGTAAGTTTAAGGATCAAAAAAATTTGAAAGCCCGTTAAACTTTCCAACGGAATTTTACGTTGACAAAAGCTGTTACCAACGAAAATTTTCCAACGGAACATTCCATTGGAAAATTTCATCGGTAAGAGTATGTTTTAAATGTTTTGTCTTATTAATCTTTTATAAAAAAATAGATATTAATAAAAGTAAATATATACATACTGAAGTTTATAATATTTAAAAGTTTAAATATGTTTTCCTTTGCTTTTTTTTTTTACATTTTTGAAAACTTTATTGAATCATAAATTATAAGTTAATAATTCCAAATTCATTAATTTTATAACATTAAAAAATTGATAAAAAGAACAAAATAATTTTTTTAATTTTATAAAAATACATGATAAGATATAATGATAAATTAAATAAATAATAATACTTTATGTACATTTTAATATTAATTAGTTAATATATATAAATTAAGAAGATAAATATGTAATAAACTTATTAATATAATATATTTAAAATATATTAGTTTATTATATCTATGTATACAAATTAGAATCATAGCTATAGAATATATATATATAAACCTGCATTATTTACAAAAAAAAAATATAACCTATTGCATTAATATGAAATTATAAGTTATATTCTTTAATTAATATAACTTTATATGTTAATATATATATATATATGTATGTATATGAGATATTAAAATATCCTACATATATATATTAATATATTTTATATGTAAGCTTATAGTAAATTTTATTTACATGATTACAGTTATTAATTTTATTAGTTATTATCATCTTTTTATAAAATTATATTGATAAGTAATTATACAAATTTTGTAATATATATCAAATTATAACATATAATTTGTGTCATTAATATATTTAATAAATTTATTAATATAACATTATGTTTTATATTAAGTAATATAAAAAAATTAATTTATTAATAAAATTTAAAATATTTAAATTTATATTACTAAAAAGACTTAAACTTGTGTCTAAATGAAAAATAAATTAAACTTTAACCAAGTCTACCACCCATCCAAATTAATTTTAAAACTCCCCAACTTAATTTCAAAAGAAACCAAACACATATAACTCAAATACAAATCCTTAACATATACGTCACTTACTTCCCCTTTATCTCTCTACTTTGCTTCCCTTTCTTGTGCCAAAAGCAGAGATTTTATGCTGCGAATCTCCGTACGTCGCTCACTTTCCCCAAATTTCTCGACTTTGCTTCCCTTTTTTCTGCCGAGACCAGAGGCTTTGTGCCACGAATCTCCGTGCGTCGCTCACTTTCCCCAAATCTCTCTACTGTGTTTCCCCTTCTTGTGCTGAGCCCAAAGGCTTTTTGCTGCCATTCTTTGTTTGCTTTCCCAAAACTGTGTTGTTTTGTTGCCTTTGCTGTGAATCTCTGTTTGCTATGCTGTTTTTGAAGGATCTCAGTTAGCAATTTCCAGGTTTTTGTGTGTGAGCTAGAGGTAAACTTTTTGCTATTGCTGTTTGAGTCGTTAGTCTGTTGCTATGGTAGGTTCTTGAGTCTTGGTTTGAAAATGGCTTTTCACCCAGGATTGATCTTGACTTTAATCTTCGGTGAGCTCTTACTTTACTTTTTTTGGGATTTTTTGTAGCACTTGAAGCTTTTGTCTATAGTGCTTTTGTCTTGTTGCTTTGTTTTTGTAAAATGCTGGGGTGAGCTCTGTAAGGGTTGGTTTGTGAAGGTAGTAGGGGGTTGAGCTGCCCTCCCTGCCTTGTTTTTGAGTGCAGGGGGAATGCATTGTTTTTTTACTATGTTTGATTCTTTGCTTATGCTGCTGTATTGTTGGGATGCTGGGGCTAGGTTTTTAGGCTAAGGAACATTGTAGGGTGTACATGCAATCCAAGATTAGGGGTTTGCATCTGGGGCTGCTACTTGTCATTTTGGAAGAATATTTACTGAATGAATTATATATTTTTTGCCATCCATGTTTGTAGTGTTATTTAAATTTGTGTTTGGTTTTGTCAATCTGGCTGATCAAAATCCTTTGTGTTAAGCCTAGGTTGGTGGTTTGTACAATATTGGAAGACTGTTTCGAAAGTAGTTATTGATGCATTGTTGGCATTACGGTTTTGCTACTGTTTTTCAATTTTTAAGCTTGATTTTTCCTATCAATACATTGTGCTGTTGAGAAAATATGATTTTGAAATTGAGATAATCTTTCTGGATAAGTATATATGTGTTCTGCTTTGCTTGATATGTGTGTCTTGGCTTTATTACCATAAACAGAAGGAAGTTGGACTAAATATGTATTACCTTCATCCCAAATGAGAGTATAATTTTTTTAAAGTAAGTCTTTGTAAGATCTTGTATTTATGTCTTGCAGTATATTTACATATCTAGGATCAGAGTTATTTCTTGTTTTGTCTGCATTCTAAAGTGTGTTTATTTTTTTTGGTATTTGGCATCCTAGAGGCCAAATAGAGTTATCTGAAAATACTGTATTATAGTTTTAAGTTTGAAGTTTGATTATCTCTTTTGCTGTTCTGTTGATAATTGGCTCTTGCGTTTGATTTCGTTGAGACATGCAATGTGATGCTTCTCCATAATCTTGATTTGTGAAAGGTCATCAACACCATGTAGGTATTTACAATCCCTTAGCACATTTGTTTTAACCCCCATGCCTATCTGCATTTCTGTTTTATTAGATTTGATGTAAAAAATGAAAGTTTGGCACTCATTCATTATAGTTTTCATTGTACTATAGCTTGAAGACATGAAAAGCAGAGGAAGCATATAAAGCAGACAAATGTATCTCACCAGTAAAAAAGTGTAAGGTAAGTTAGCTGTTCTTATTCTAAAGTTAATTAAAATGTACATTCTGAAATATGCTTTAGATATGTATTCATATTGTTACTTTTTTATGAGAATTTTGGCAATGGTTTTATTATAAATTTTATTTATATGCATGTATAGTTAGATACGTGAATTAGTCTTTTTAGAAGTAAGAAAGCCTAAACCCAAAATCATAAAATGTCCTTGGATTTAAAAATCTTAAATCATAATTATTATTGATATTTGAATAGATAGAATTGATTAGTATGTTGAAAATTATAATCAATTAGGATTAAAGGTCGATAATTTCTGAAATGAATGGCATTAATATAAATAGATTAATAGGAATTTATTAGAAGAATGGATTAATTACTCTATAATTAGTCAGCAAGACTACAATTAATGGATCAAGTTTCTAATTTAGGTAAAATATGAAAACATTTTTAAATTGGAAAATATTTTGTTATTGGTACAATAAAATAAGCCAATAAAGCTAACAATCGCTTAACGAAGAAGCTCTTTTCTTCTTCTTTTCAGGAAGTATCATCCAGCTGTAACAAGCTCTTTCCTTCTTTTTTTTTCATTCTCCTAAACTGTGAGTACTTTGCTGACTTGATTCCTTATTGTCTACCTAACTTTTATACATAACAAGATTGCAGTGAAGCAATTAGCAATTTCCATGAAAATATGAAGTCTAAGCTTAAATATTGCTTTCTTTCCTCATGTAAATCTCTTTTAGCAGAAAGCTAGAGAAGTTTACTGTTTAAATGACTTTTTGGGCTTTTTGATCTCTCATCTCTGCATCTTCTACTGTTACTGTCAACATCTTCCAACACTCTCTGTCACTGTCACTTAGCACAGGTACTTTTTACCCTCCCCCCACCCCATTATTTTTTATTCCCATAAATAGTAAGAATTGATTGCTTATTTACCTTCTTAGTTTGCTGGAATCTTTTTATTATTATTATTATTATTATTATTATTATTATTATTATTATTATTATTATTAATTCTTTTGCTTTTGATTATGGTGTATATTGAATAATAATACTGTTTTCCCTTCTATATTGCAGTTTTCACACATAAGAAAAGAACAACATTACAGTCAAATCTAAAATCCGCAACTAAACCTAACTGATCACAACCACTTGAACTAACTTTAGCATAATCAGTTTAACGCTTAATTGGGTTTCATATCAAATTAACTACTTTATATTGTTTCCAACCAATTCATGCTCCTTTTAGCCATGATCGAAGAGATCTAGTAAAGCCAAACGTGTTGTCTTGATGATAAGGAAAGAAGACTTGAGACTTTTAAGTTTCATATTCATTAATTGGTCAAGTCAATGACATTAATTGGTCACTTCCCTTAAAGCTGCTTTAAACTGAAGATGATATAAATCAAATAAAATATGAAAAAATTAAAAATTATATATATAATTTTTAAAAAATTTACTATTTACTTTTTTGTTGGAAATTTACTATTTACTTTTGTATCTAAGTTTTTTTTATTTTTTAAGAATAAATAATAAAAATATCAAAAGTCCTTACTTCAAAAAAATAATAATTCCTTTCCTATGTTGGAATTAAATTTTTTTATCATAAAAAACTAATCATGACTTGAGGTCCAATTCATAGTGCTTAATTTTTATCCAAAAGGAAAAGCAAAAGAGTTTTGGCCATTTCTCAGTCACTTGGTTTTATAAGATTTTGTTCTCATTAATACGTAGAAAAGCTTGTGAATATGAATTTATTTACTCGTTTATAAAGTTACACTTATATAGTGTCTTGTTTTTTTTTTGTTTTTATTCTTGTATGGAATATTTTTACTATCCTTACATGTTATTATTTTTTAAAATTTATATTTAAAATGTTTAACTTAGTTTTTCATATTGGAATGTAATTGTTAACAAATTTTATTTTAAAAAACGGTGGAAATTACTCGACTGTTATATTTTATGACACTTAGAATTATAAGATGACGAGAGATCGATCTTGGATGTACCGTCACTTAACTTCTGATGGATTCATTCAAGATGAATTTGTAAATTGAGTTAATGAATTCATTCATTTTGCACATTTTGGCTTTACATTTTTGTGGGAGAATAAAATATGATGCCCTAGCTTTCGGTGTAGTAACAATAAGCTTCTAAATTCCGATAAGGTGACAGAGCACATCTTTAAAATGGGTTTTACTGATGCTTACATAATTTGAAGTTTACATGGGAAACATGATGTTGGACAATCATCAAGAAGTAGAGATAGAGTTGAACCATACGTTAGTAATGAGGAACATGGGGAATATGGAGAACTTACATATGGAGAGGAAATAGAAAATCCATATACTAGAATGGTTAGGGATGCTATGGGTCAGGAAGTTGCTTTCAATTATTGTCATGATAATGAGTCTAGGTTTGTGGAAGAAGATCTAAATCCAAATGCAGCTAATTTTTACTCTTTGTTAAGAAATACAAAGAAATCTTTGTGGTCAAGTTGCACAAAGCACACAACACTTTCAGTTGTGCTGCAACTTTTAAACGTTAAGTCAAAGTTTAATTTGAGTGAGTCATGTTTTGATTTATTGTTGGAGATAATAAAAAATATGTTGCCATCAGATGACACTTTACTTACTGACTTTTATAGAATGAAAGAAAAGGTAGCAAAACTTAGATTGAGATATATCAAAATTTATGTTTGCAAAAACAATTGCATGTTATTTTATGAGGAAACTGCTAATTATGAGCATTGTATGATATGTGAGCATCCTCAGTATAAACTAAGAAAATCAAATGTGAAAAGGTAGAAGAAAATACTTTACAAGATTTTACGTTACTTGCCACTTATACCAAGGCTTTAAAGGCTTTGAATGTCAGATAAAACTGCTGAGCATATGATGTGGCATGTGAAAAACAAAAGTGATGATGGAGTCCTCAAAACACTCTGTTGATGGAGAGACTTGGCAACACTTCAATTGCACACGAGTTATTTGCAATGGAACCTCGAAATGTTAACCTAAGCTTATGTGCTGACGGTTTAAATCTTTTTGGACTAATTGTCAAACTTTATTCTATTTGGCTAGTAATCCTCTGTGTGTATAATTTATTCCCATGGATGTGTATGAAACAATAATATATATTTCTTAAAATGATTATTCTAGGGAAGAAAAATTCAAGTCAAAACATAAATGCTTTCTTGAGGCCTTTGATAGATGAGTTGAAAGTATTGTGGACTCAGGGTGTTATTACGTATGATGCATATAGAAAACAAAATTTTCATATGAAAGCAACGTTATTATGAAAAATTAATGATTTTCTTACTTACGGTATGTTGTCAGGGTGGAGTACTCATGGATGATTATCATGTCCCTATTATATGAAACATTTTAAAGCTTTCATATTAGATCATGGTTTGCTACCTAATCATCTTTTTAAAAGGTAGATAGACAAATTTATTTAAAAAAAAATTGAACATGACTTATGATTTCCTCGATTATCAAGTGAAAAAATATTGTCACGTTTGAATTCATTTTCTCATATTTCATTCGGAATAAAATGTTGTAAGCAGAAGATTTCGGGTTATGGTGTAAGTCATAATTTGATGAAAAAGAGTATATTTTGAGATCTGTCTTATTAGCATACGTTTCTTATTCATTACAATCTAGATGTGATATATGTTGAACGTAATGTATTTAAAAATATATTCAACGTAATGATGGATGTTAAGTGATAGATAAAAGACCACTTAAAGGTACGATAAGATTTGAAAGTGTATTGCAAGTGACTAGAATAGGAATTGGTGAAAAATAATAAAAAAAATTTCAAGCTTAAAGCTTTGTACACTTTAAATAAAGAAGAAATAACAAATGTTTGTGTTTAGGTGAAACAATTGAGATTACTTGATGGTTTTGCGTTGAACATATTTCGATGAGTTAATGAGATTGATTGCAAATTTTATAGAATGAAAAGTCATTATTGTTATTTTTTTTTTACAACGATTGCTCCTAATTGTCTTTCGTGATATGATGCCTTACTCAATTTAAAATGCGATTATTGACATATTTTATTTTTTTTAGAGATTTGTGCATAACTGAAATACTTGTAGATCATATGAAAACTTTGCAAGGAAAAATGTGAAATTATATGCAAATTAGAAAAGATCTTTCCTCTCGATTTTTTTGACTCTAGAGAGTATTTGTCGATTCATTTACCTTACGAGGCAAAGGTTGGTGGACCCATCCAGTATCGATAGATGTATCTATTTGAGAGGTATTATAATTGTTATTTGTTTTCAAATAGTTTATTATAAGAGTTGAATGTATTTATTAAGTATGATGAATATTGTGATTTTTAGGTTTTTACAATATTTGAAAAAGAAAGTAAAAAATCGAGCTTTTGTTAAAGAATCTATATGTGAGGCTTATATTATTAAGGAAATCTCTTAGTTTTATTCATGGTATTTTGAACCTATTGTGCGAACAAGATTAAATCGAGTGCCACGTAATGATGATGAGGAAGAAGTGGACTTTCTTAGTCGTCTTTCAATTTTCACTCATCTTGGGTGAGTTTTTAGTTCATTAGATAAATCTCGATTTTTAGATGAGGATGAGTTTTATGTTGTTGAGTTATATGTTTTAATGAATTGTAAAGAGATGTTTCTATTTATTAAGTAAGTACCATTCTACCATAAATTCAATTGATTGATCATAAGAATGAACTTAATTCGTAAATTGTGGATATGATGATAGGATATTTGATGAAACGGTGAATACAGATGTTGTGCATATATCGAAAAATGAATTGAAGAAAGTACTTGATGCAAGTTTCGTGAAATGGTTTAAAAATTATGTAAGTTTATATAAATTAGAAGTGAACTTTTAATAACATTGAAGCATTAATTATCTAATTAATAATTTTTGATCTTGTATGTCATGTTTGTAGGTTGCAAAACGTAAGGATGAAATTGACCCACGTATACTTGAAATCTCTTATGGTTCAAGATGTATGATAAGATATTACAATGGATATTTTGTAAATGGTTTCAAGTTTTACACTCTAGATTATAGACAAAATCGTAAGACAATGAATAATGAGTCTGCATAAAAATGAGTTTTTATAATGATTATGAGCATGACTTTTATGATGTTTTAGTGGATATAATCGAGTTGGAGTATTTTGATGTCAAAAATAGAGTTGTGCTATTTAAGTGTCATTGGTTTAACAATGAAAAATATATTAAGGTAGATCTTTTGCATGGTCTTCTTGAAATTAAATACAACTCAATACTTGCCACTAATGAACCATTTGTTTTAGCTGCACAAGTTCACTAAGTTTATTATAGTAATTATCCATCAACTAAAAGAGATCGACGTAATTGGTGGGCAGTATTTAAAACAAAAGTTAAGAGTAGATTTTATATTCCTAGTAGTGGAGATAGAGAAAATGAAATTGATTTGAATGAAAAAGTATACCAAGAAGGTGTGTCTATTTCAATTAATGGTACTCTATCGGAAGAACTTTATAACATTATAGTTTTAGCAAGTGGTGATCATGAATAGCTTAATCTCTTAATTGAAGATGAAGAAGATGACATGCAAAGAGATGAAGATGACACGGAAGGAGCTGAAAATGAAAATGAAGATGAACTTGAAGACGACGATTGCGAAACTTTTAGTGATGATAGTGATAATAATGAAGAACATGAGTTTGCTTATTCTGAAAGTGATTGATGATGGTAGACATATATGATATTGGTTTTATATTTTTTGTTACCTAGTTGCTTAACTTTAATTTTATAATATGGAAAGATCTTGACATGTTAAAAAAGTATTATACTTTATATTTATAAATGTTAAAATGAATACTATATAATGGCATCTTTGATAGTACAAATGATTAAGAATTACTGGTGATTGTTGTAAATTTATGATTTGTATACTTTGTTTCAATTTTTTTTGAAAAAAAAATGTGTATGAATTTTAACAAACATATATTATAGGAACGATGGTTAAAGGGAAGCATTCAAAACTGAAACTTAGATCCACAAATGCCTCTAGAAGTATGTCTTTGCCTATAAATGCTAATGCATTTGTTGATCTATCCATTCAATCACATATACAGTAGGTCAATAATGATGTGCCTTTTGAGTCACCTTTTTTATTGGGTGCATCTCTAAAGTAAGTAGAAAATGAGACATCTACTTACAATTCTCATAGATTCCCATCTATTGATTTAGGTGCAAGTGTAGATGATACATCCTCAAAGTCAAAAGGTAAATGGTTTAGTGTAGGATTACAGACTCTTATAGATCCATCCGACAGATTGCGTATAACTCTTATTTGGGAGATGTATGTTACCTTGTATTTTAATGAAATTGTTATATTTGTTATAAATTTTAATATATAAATTTTTTTTTATATTCTACAAGTACTTTTTTCGAGTGAGGGGTCATAGCTATAATAACAAATATCATAAAAAATCACTTTCATAGTCCATGGTCGACATGGAGGAAAGTCTCTAATGATATAAAGGAGTTAATATTTCAAAAATTTCAGATATTATGTTTGTTATTCAATTAAATTATAATTTTTTGTTTTCAATTAATTTGTATCAATTTTTTTAATTACTCTATTATTTTGGTGTAAAAAAAATGTGTTTGGTTTGCAAATCAATATGTTTTGGTTCGATGAATATGGGATAAAATTTGTTTCGATCGGTTACGAGATATGCTTTTAAAAGTGAAGAATAAAGCAATGACAGAAGTCAAAACAAACAACATTAAGGAGTGCAAAGGCATGCCAATGGAATGGATCACAAATAAAATCTGAGATGCTTTTATTGATACAATATGGGGTATAGAAAAATGACAAAACAAATCGAGAAAAGCAAGGTAAAATAGTATAACGCTAAAAGAAAAAAGCATTCCAAAGCACACTAGTGGTTCAGTTTCATTTGTTGTTCATGCAAAAAGGATGGTATGAATTAATCTTACTTCGAATTTATATGTATGGTTTTCTTTCAAACTAAATTTAAGTAGTATGTTTAGTAGTTTGATTTTGGTTTTTCCTTACTTGTTATTTATATATATTGATTATGATTGAGTATATATAGTTGTAAATAAATGCATGCAATTGAGATGAAACGAAATGTTAGTTTTTTGGAAGTGTTCAAACGCATTCATAAGCATTAGGCGGTCATGGTGATTTTATAGATAATAAGTCTAAGTTTACGAGTGTATGCACAAAATTGATTAATTTTTACTTCAAAGTTGACGATCTAGTTGAATAATAATCTTATTTAATTTTTTTATGAAGGAAATGTATAATTCTGTATTATCGCAGAAATATGGTGAGGATTCATCTTCTCAATCAGAATTCAATCCGCATGCTTGGGTTGAAGCAATTGGAGAGATGGAGATTAGACGCACTCACGTGTTTGGTACTCGAGTGCCTATTACAGCTTTATTTATTGGAACAATAACAATGTAGCAACATCTGAGTCTGTGTGTGACCCTATCAACTTAAACGTTACCGGTCTTGCAATTGCATTAGAAAAAAAAATAAAAAATCTTTCAAAAAACTTGAATAAGATACGTGAGAAAATACGTGAGGAAATACGTGAAGAAATTAAAAATGCAATGACGGAAAGCATAAGTGAATTTATGACACGTATGGAAACCATGATCATAACTAATGCGTTTTCAAAACAAGGAAGTGCGGACCTTCAAGCCCAAATCTTGACAAGTAAGAGCACAACATTTCATGGTATGATGTTTCTTTTCATTACTACACTTGGATAGTTTTTAGAATAGCTGTTTAATAACACATTTAGCTTTATATTCATATGTGTTTAACATTTTTAGATATTGTGTGTTTATGATAATTTTTAATTGTATGAATTTGACTTTGAATCTCTATTTTTAATGTGTGTTTTTTTTTATATATTTTGAAAGTCAATTGTGGATGTCAATTGATAATTTATTATCGAAATTTTAATTGGTAATTTTTGTTGGAAAAGCATTACTAACATGATATAGAATTGAAAATTAGTAAAAGAATTTCCGTTGAAAATATATCACCAACGGAGAATTTCGTTAGAAATGCGTTTTTAACAAAAACATCCGTTAAAAATTTTCAATGGAATTCTCCGTTGGGAATGCTTTTCCAATGAAATTTTTTGTTGAAAATAGTTTTTCAAAGAAAAATTTCGTTGGAATTTTTCAACATATTTTTCCGTTGAAAATTCATTTCCTACAGAATTATTTTCAACGAAATTTTTCGTCAGAAATTATTTTTCAACGAAAATTCTGTTGGAAATTTCTAACGGAATCATAATGGGATAGCCAACAGAAAAGTAAATTTTTTTTAATGGAATTTTTCAACGGAATTTTTCGTTGAAAATTTCTAACAAATTTTCAACGAAAAGTATTACTGATGAGGCTTTTACTGATGGAATTTTTGATGGATTTTTCTGTTGAAAATTTGTTGGAAAAAAGTATTTCTAACAAAAAATTTCATCAGAAAAAGCTTATTTTTTTGGTAGTGATAGTTAACATTCAAAGGCTTTTTCAATTATGTCAACATAATATATATCATGATCAAGCTTAACAAATTAAATTCACATTCAAAAGCATAACTCAAGTCAAGTTAAAGGCTTCAATTCTTAAGGTCAACCAAAATGAGATGTCATATAAGCATGTAATTTGACCAACAAGATAGATGAACCAAGAATATTTTTCATGAAGTTCATGGAGTTCATCATAATCTATTTCATATGCATAATCAAGTAGTCAATCTTCAAATAATCATTTAGACACAAACATAAGGCATTTTCAAGAATTGTTTCTAGACTAAGCATTTAAACATCTCAACTTGTAAGAAAAGATATTGCAATGCAAGTACATGAATATTCCAATGGATCAATAAGTTTAAGGATTTTCATGTGATAAACTTGTTCAACCTAAAAGTCAATGTAGACTCAAATGATGGCAAATAAATGTCTATATAACTCTCATTTTCCCTTGAAGAAATCAATTCAAGTAGTCAAATATAGTCATGCTTAACTTTAACCATTTTGAACTTTTCAAATTTAGTTCTAAATTTCAAAACATGTACAAGCACTATCATTAAATATAATATCATCATTAAGCACTTTTATCTCGTATATTCTCAATTTCACAAGGATAAACACTCAATTTAAAATATATGAATATTGAGAATTAATATTGCACATATTTTACCTCAATAATCTTTTTGAGCTACAAATGATAAAAATTACCTCGTTCATATGCTTTTGACTTTAAGCATGTAAGCTCCTCCTACAATAAAGAAACTTAAACTTTTGTTTTTGGTATCCAAATTTTCTTGGGTCTTTTAAAGTTAATAACCGTGGTTTCCTTTTGAACCTTATCAATTTTTATCACTTTACGATGTGGAGGATTAGCTCTTTTTGGAACCCATACATATTTCACAACTTTGTCTTTTGTGAGACAACTCTCAAAAGGCAAGATAGATTAGAATGTCCAAATTTAAAGCAACAAATGCATCTTGAAAACCCATCTTATTTTTCATTTTCTTTAGCAAAGAAATTATGAAGATGGGTTTCTTTTGCGATAAATCATGATCTATCCCTTCTTTGTTAGAGAAAGCCCTTTGCAATACCAACATGCCACTCAATTTTTATTGGCTATCTTGAGATCTAGAGAATATATCATGCAAGCTTTTATATTTCTTTTTCATCTCATTCAATTCAAGTTGCATGCATTTCATATTATTTTCCAATTTAATCCTAGTTTTAATTAGGTTCTCATTTTCAACCTTAATTTTTGCTATAATGCCTTTATATTTCATCAGTTTCTTTTTAAACTCAAACATAAGACCAACAAGTATCCTACAATTTATGAAAGATGTAATCAATTTTATTATGAGTATAGGAATAAGGATTATGAATAACAGTATATGCTTTGCAATCATCAAGTGCTATCAGACAACGACTTGCAATTTCATCATCTTCATATTGAAAGTCATCATTGTTGCTCCCAATTGCCATCAGTAATTTCTTCTTGGAAGTGTTTTTCTTCATACTTAGCGTGTCTCCACTTCTTGCAATCAAAGCATATTGTAGACACCCATTTTTATCCCATTCATATTTATATTTATTTCTATTTTTATCAATTTTCTTTTTTATTTTTATTCATTTTTATTTATTTTTGTTTTTATTTATTATTCATTTTTATTTATTTTTGTTTTTATTTATTTTATATGTTCTGTAGGATCATATTGTGTCCAGATTGAAAATTGCATCTGCCATGAGCCTTTTGGGCTTTGATGAGGTCCAGGTTTTGCTTGGATACTTTTCAGTGTTCTATAAGCCTTAAGTTTTGAAACTATTACCAAAGCCTTCTTACATGACCCAAAAACAAGCTTTAACAGATTAATTAAACTTAAAACAGATCAAACAACATAATTAAACTGAACTAAACATGGATTAAAACAAGAAAATTCTAAAAAAAATTGAAGAAGCATCAGGAGACCAACTGGCCATACGAATCGACAAAAATCTGTATCAAGGCAAAATGTCCTCTAACAAGGGCGATTTCTCGCACTTGGCAGAGGCCAACAAACCAACAAATTGTGACAACAGAGGGTGCCCAAAAATGGCACCCTTTACTCCATATGAATAGAACAGCGGACAATTTTGAGGGGGGAGGCTCTTAGAAAAGAAAACCCTAGAACGATTTTAAGGAATAATAGAGAAACCCAAGGGTTTTGTTTTTTGGAGCGTTTTTCTTTCTTTCCTTTCCGTCTTTCAAAACAAAGAAATCCAAAGAAAATTTTTCTCAAAAACCCTAGCCACAATAAAAAAAATACAAAAAAAATATAGCAAGAAACCCTACTTTTCTACCAGTCGCATATTACCACAATTTAAAAAAAGAAAAAAATAGCAAAAAGAAAAAAACGAAACTTTGAAACCGGAAAACATAAAAGCAAACAAAATACAATAGGGATACTTTTGATTTGTAGGCCTTTGGCTTGGGAGTTTTTGGGTGATTCAAGGGTAGTTATTTTAAAAAAAAATAAAAAAGAGAGGCTGAAAGATACAGGCTACGGTTAGAGTGAAAGGAGAGCCGCTAGTCCAGAGGGAGAAAGTGAAAGGAGAACAATGAAAAAAGAAAGAGAAAGAGAGTTTAAATCGGTAGGGTTTGAGAAGGAAAAGAGTGAAATGCTGTCGTTTCGGCCTTGTGGGGAAGAGGAATCCAAACCTTGTGGGAATAGGCAGCTTGACCCATGTCTTGGTGAGCCCATCTCTGTTGCCAGAGCACAGCTGGAAGAGAAAAGAGCCCGTTGAGCCCATTTTCTTGCATCCTTGTGAGCCTAGGCAAGTATAATCTCATGGGCTTTCATTCAATTGCTCGATTGGTTTTTTTTTTTTTTTGGTTATATTTTAAAAGCATGCATTAATTAAATATCTTTTACTATGATTGCTTATTTGTTAAAAAATATAATAATAATAATAAAATAAAAAATAAATAGGTTAGTTTATAATAAAATATGCATTTCCCTAAATATGCATCATGAAAAAATATATGTATAAAAAAAACATAAAGATATAGCTTTGTAAAGCTTAATATATATAGAAAAATATAGTATGAAAAAAAAAGAATATAGCTTAGTAAAGAAAATAAATAATAGTTACAATTACTTGATGTTGTTATCTATAATGTTGGTACTAAAAAAAGAGAGAGAAGAAATTAGAATATCCATGTTAAGAAAAATAGAATAGTTATACTTTTAAAAAAATGTAACATAGGAAAAGTATTATTTGAATTAATGTCTAATGATGGAATTTCACTCAAGAATGCGAAGAGTCGCATTTTCGGGACAACTTTCCTAGTTGAGAAATTTGATTAGGGCTTTCACTAAAGCATCGGGGATAAAACCTAATTTTTATATTCAAATACTTTGTTAATTCAAAATAATTATGTTAATAAGAATAATAATTTAAGGGAATTAACTCATTAATTTTTTACTTAAAATTAATAATTAAAAATTAATGTAGTAATCAATAATTAATTCAATTGATTATTCTAAATAAGATATTTTGGAAGTTAATTTATTCATTAAATTAAAAGTTAGCTTAATGGTTGAGGTCAATTGTTTTGAATCAATCTCCGAGGATGGAAATTCTCTCGAAACGTGAAGAGTCATATTTTCGAGTTCAATTTCCTATGTGAGAAATTTTTGTAGGATTTTTACCAAAGCATTGGGAATGTCCTAATTTTATATTTTGAAACTCAAATGGTTCAAATAGATATTTTAAAATCTAATAAGAATGGAAAGAGTTATTCAATTAAGCAAAACTATTAAATATATAATCACAAAGTTCAAAGTCAAAAATTACATTCATAAGTGTATTCATTTTGCATCATCTATGATTTTGCATCACACGTTATTTGATTATTTTGTCAATGGGTACAAAAACTCCGATGATGAGATTTTCTCAAGATGCTTGTAAAGATAAGTTCTCTCAGGAATTTTCCTACATGAGAAAAAACTTTTAAGCTTTTTTGAAGGGTTGGGATAGTTTATGAATGATTTTTTCAATGCAAGGTTTTGTTCCCCATCATTTAGAATTGAAAAATCAGATCATTATCCTATGATTGCATCATGTGCATTAATGAGAAATTTGATTCATGAATGACAATCTCCGATGATGGGATCTTCTTAGGAAGGCTTATAGAGACGAGCTTTCTCAAGAAATTTCCTAAGTGAGGTTAAATTTTTAGACTTCACCAAAAAGCTAGGATGGTCTTGAAAATTTGTACGAGATGAAGATTTCATTCATGCATTGATAAAAATAACAATAATAATCAATAAAACAAATAAATAATAAAAATAAATTAAAAAAAGAATGATAAAGAACATATAAAATCAAGAATAAAAGAATGAATAATGATTAAGGGAATATAAGAACAATAATCGGTAATTAAGGCTAAAGATAGGATAACAAATGATTAATTGGTATCATTCATGGAACAGGCATCGTGGGGTGCTAATCTTTCCTTTTGCATAATTATACTCTCGAACTCAATTCTAAAGCACACAAACTAGGCTTTTGTTCTTTAGATGGACCTAAAATCAATTTAGGACCTCATCAAAGAGAACTAATGTAATAGGTGGCCAATCACACTTAGCTCAAAAAATTTGGTGGTGATTTCTTGAAATTTCTCACATCGCATGTAACAATAGATTGGCAACTTTGCTAGGGATTTAAAGAGTTGAGCCATTAAATAATCTTAAATTATCCTAAACCTTAATGAATTGATGATGTTTTATTTCTTTAATTTTAAATAATATTATTTTTCATATTTTATTCATTTTCTTTATGATTGCATATAGCTAATTGTTATTTATTTATTTATTTGTTTTAATAAATGTGGGGAATCTAAGATAAAGGGACATGAGATGAGTGGTTAAAGGTTGATACATTCGTTTACACACACGACACGATTTGCATTCATGCACGAGCTTTTTACTCGGCCTCTATCTTCATTGGAAGGGGGAGAAGTAGCTATGCTTTCGTGAGCTGATCACCTTTGCATGGGCTAACGAAACACTCCCACTCAGATTGAACCTAGTCTGTTTGAAACTTGTAATGGGTGAAGACCGAGGTGCCTTACTAGTTCGAGTGGATGACAACAAGAAACAATTTGGGAACCTCTTAGCTCCAATTGAAACTGAATTTAGCATGTAGAAAACCGTTAGTAGCCTTCCTTTAGGTGAAGCCATTACAACCTACTGTGAAGGATAAATCGTTAAATAGGAACACCTGAAACAACACTTCCCGCACTCTTTATTTTGATAAACAAATAAAGTTTTTTCTTTTATTTCGTTTGTCCTTTGAAAAATTATGAAAATGGAAAAAGAATAAGAAAAGATACTTCATTCAATTTTCTTTTTCTCATGAAAAGACAATAAACAAAAAACATAACAAACATAAAGGAGAGAAAAGGGTTTTTGATTTAGATAAGAAAAATGAGAAATAGAAAAGGGTCTTTCATTTCTTCCATTATTGTTTTTTTAAAAAAAAAATTAAAGGGGAGGGGGGGAGGGGGGGGGGGTGGGGGAAGAGAATCATTTTAATTTCTCACTTTACATGATTTTAATAATGTGGTTTTCATTGTGCTCGCATTGCGTGCACAATGTTTAAATTTTCTTACCTATTTTTTTTTGAAAATTTAAATTTTCTTACATTTTAGGGGAACTTTTTCATCACTTCATCCATTCATCAAGGCATTATTGCATTTCATGCATTCATGCATAAGACATTGCTTCATTCATATGCATCTATTGTCAAACCCTGATCTATAAAATAATTACGATGTCATTTACATGCTTAATAGAGTGTTTGCATATTTGAGAACTTCGAGAAATCGTTAAAAGATGATATTGCCCCTGATGATACTATTAAGTCAATTAAACCTTGAACTAGTTCAAATAAGGATTTTAAGAGTGAAATTGGCAATTTCACAGTCCAGGATTACTCAAAACAATGATTCGGAGTTCGAGGTCCAGTTTGGAGTCAATCGGGGGAATTGATCGATTAGGGACAAAACGGTCATTTTGTCATTTAAAGACAAAATGGAGATTTCTATAAAAGAATTTGATCACATTTGACCAAGATTTATCATTTGAAGTATAATATGATTATTTGGAGCATAATATGAGGTTTAACAGTGAAAAATTTAATTTCTCGGTATTTTTGGAGTACAAGGGTAAAATGATAATTTTACTACTAGAGGACAAAACGAGAATTTTTCGAAAATATTTTGGCCCCATTTGATTAAGATTGATCAATTGAAGTGTAATTTAAGGTTGAAAAGTGAAAATAATGTAATTTTGATACTTTTCAGAATATAGGGGTAAATCGTAATTTTACCACCCGAGGACGAAATTTAAGTTTTCGAGAGAATTTGGATCAAATATGATTAATAGAAGTATGATATGAGTATGAGGAGTGAAAAATATGAGTATTGGCAATTTTTCAGGTTTTGGAGCAAAAATATAAATTTTCACTTTTACGGGGGCTAAAGTGTAATTTTTAAAAATTTACTCTACCAAGGCTTTGGAAAAATCTAGAAACTTCATCTAAGACATGGATAAGTGAAGAGGAATGTATGGTGGAAAAAGAAAGTCAAATGGATGGCTAGAAAAAAAATTAATAAAATATTCAATATGCAAATAAAATAATATTATTTTATTTAGCTTTTAAGATGCCATAAAAATCAGCCCATCTTCCCCAAATATTCGGCCTAATTATGCAAGAGAGAGAAAAATAAGAACACAAACCCTACAGTGAGAGAATTTAAAGAAAAAGTAAGGAAATTCAAGGAAATCAAGAACATAAAGGTATGATTTTTCATTTTTGCTTGAGATCTCTTAGTTCTAAGCAATTTCCCTTATTTTTCCATGCTTGAAATGCATGTTTTCATGATGAACCAAGGGCTGGTCAAATGGGTTTAGAGAGAGAAAGAGGTTAGATTGAATTGATTTTAGGTATGTTAGTATTTAGAGATAGTTTAGCATGTTAATAAGCAAAACAATAAGAAAAAAATTGATTTTCCCCATGAATCTTCAATGACCGAATGCCTTAGGGAATGTGTGTGCAATGAAATGGTTTCATTTCAAATGAAATGGTTTTGAAATTGATCAATTATAAAGAGAAAAAAAATTAAATAGGAAAATTTTGATATTAGTGCAACATTTTTAGTTGAATTTTTGGAGAGAAATTGACTGCAGAAATTGAGAAAATTGATGAGATTTTAGGACATTTTGGTAATATTTGATGAATTATGAAAGTAGGAATTAAATGAGAATTTTCGGCGTAAAAATATAAATTTTTACGTAATAGGGGTAAAAGTGTAATTTGTAGTCTAAGATTGATAAATTGACCCGTGTTCGCTATTATTGGGTAATGTGGATATAATTGGATGGTTAGAAATTGAAATGGGTCAAATCGGAGTTAAATTGAGGGTTTTAGCAAATTAGGTAGGGCGTAGGCAAATTGGTCGGACATCGCAATTAAACGACTATCCGAACCATTTTGATCTCATTTCCATGCATCATGTAGAGCTTGAAATAGCTTATGACTGTTGGACACAATTTAATTGGAATTTGTGTCATGGATTATGACTAGGTGGTGAGCCATTGGATACGGGTAAAGAATTGTACTCGCGGACTGGAAATAGGAGTATTTCTACTCCTAATACTGTGAGTCAACTTATTATCGTCTTAATTATCTAGAGTAGTTTTTATTCAATAGTGTGATTTATAGAAAATGAGTTTAAATAGCAAATTACCATGTTTAAGAAAAATTGTGATTTTATAAAATGATTTTATAAATTTTTTGAAAAATTGAATAATGGTTTCAAAAATAGAGTAATGGGAGACTGTTTACTTGTATTGCAAATTATTATTTGAATTGTATGGCTTATGATAAATGTGGGCATGACTGGTTGTTTTTATGATATGATAAATATATGAATTGCTTTAATTTGCCTTAATAGTCAAGGTAAGAATTGTGGGCCATGTCATACTGGGTTGATTTTATTAAATTGGTGGGATAATAATTGTGGGCACTACAGTGACGGGGGTTCCGTGGGCCAGCCTAATTAAAGGGGCACGGTTCCCATTATTGTGCTTACCTCAACTTGAGAGGCACGTAGGGTAACTCTTGAGGTAGGATTCGAGTACACTTCACGCCGACCACCATGTGAAAGTGAGACTCAGCCAATGCCAAGGAACGACTGTGTTGTCAGAAGTAAAATATGTTTGTGTATGTGTGACAATAAACAGCCTTGGCGGTCTCAATCGGATGCCCGGGTACAAGGCATCCCCGAGAATGGATTTTGGCGTGGGCCAAGTGGCAGGAGCTTGTAGGAGGAGAGCAACGAGCCTCAGTAAGGCGAAGCTAGATGCACCTCTTGTCGAGTGCTCTGATAAGCCAGGGTTTTAAAGGATTCATAAGCCTCTTTTTGAGTAATTGGGTGAATTACTATTATTTGAATGGGCTGGGATGAATTTCCATACTATAAAATGAATTGTGCTGGGAAGTTTTTATTTGTCTTCTTTTACTCAGTTTTAGATTATTTTGATGGTGTCTATTTACTCATTGAGATTTTATAATCTCACCCATCTTCCTATACATTATTCAGGCTCGAGGTAGTCTATAGACAGTTGATTTAGTCAAGAGACAATTTTGGAGGTGCACCTGTAGAAAAAAAAGGTTATAGTCTTATAGCTTTACATTTTCTTGGTTAGTTGGGGGCCCACGTGTCACTGAAATTTAAATTTCATACCTTGGCTCACGGTATGATAGTAAATGTGAATTTATTGTGTTTTTACATTGTAAAAATTATTTTTAGATATTTATGAAAATATTGTTTTATAAGAAATTAGAACATTTTATTGAATATTTTTATATATATTCAAATAGTTACAATTTTACTTCAAATAAATGTTTTAGATCTCTAAATTTATTTATGCTTACAAAATATGCGTTTTTCACCCACACATTGCATTCTTCGCTTATCTCGAAATTTTTGACGGTAAATGACCAAAATGCCCCTATGAGGTTAAAATTACTTTTCTATTGTTTTGAATTGAAAAAAAAATTTAAATCCTTTAAAATACGATGTTTGGCAATGACTACTCACAAGTGAGGTAAGAAAACTGGTACAAAAGCCTTGCGGGGCTTTGGTCGGTATTCAGGGTGTGAATACCTATCGAGACTTCGCGGTAGTTGTCACAGGTCCGATGAGGAGTTCTGGGCCGTGACATCTATCCATCTCATGTTTATTTTTTGTCATATTTTGTCACGACCCAGAACCACCCTCGAGTCCGTGACAACCGTCGCGATGTCCTGATATGCACTCATCCCCCGAGTACCATATCGAGACCTCGCAAGGCTCTCGTACCAGTTTTCCATCTTCCCCGTGGGTATTAATTTCCAAAAACATTTTTCAAGAAATAATAATCCAGATTTTTAGATTAAAATAATTAAAACGCACAATTCACCACACATGGGCATTTTCGTCTAAAAATTTCAAAATCAGTAAAATCGTTGCATGCAAGTAGAATAAACATAATTCGCAAACTAAAATAAAATTGGATACCTAAAACCCTTATAAAAAAATTAAATTTTTAGATAATAGAATAAAATAGAAGCATTGAATAAAATATTACATTTTAATTATAACATAATATTTTTAGAAATATCGAAAATCAATTTTTAATACGCGAAGGTAAAATAAATTTTATACATACTGTATTGAATATAAACAAAGTATGTAAATCAATTACAATGACACGTGGGCCCCACTGTGTATGACTATATACCTTTGTTGCTAGGATGCGACTTCAAACTAACCTCTCAGTGCAATCCAAGTATCTATCAATAACCTCAAGCCTGCAAGGGAGAAGAGAGGGTGGTGAGTTTTACAAACCAATGAGTTAGATAATTACCATTTATGACATCTAAAGTCAAGTAGATGGAGACAATATAAAACACGATATCATAATGTAATTCATAACATCAAATTTTGTACAATCATACAAAACAATTTCATTTTTATCAAGACATAAGGCTTATGATTTCTTCGTAAAAATCAGGCTATTGCTAAAACTCTTACTCGATGATGCCTTGGCCCGGGCATTCAACCGAGTCTGCCAAGACTGTTAAAATTATATCATATTTGAAAATACAGTTGTTCCTTGGCGTTAGCTAAATTCACTCTCACGTGGGGTTAGACATGGAGTGAATTCAATGGTTACCTCAAGAGTTACCCTCCGTGCCTTTACAACCGAGGTGATATAAATCTTAAGTTTACCATGCCTCTCCTAAAGGCAATCCACGAAAACCCATCACTACAACGACTAGTTGACCCACCATTTCACTAAAACCTTTAAGTGGCATACATGGCCAGTACAGTTTTATATATCACATCCAAATAAACCACGATGCATATATTTCATAATAATATGAAAACTCAGCCAGCATGCTAACATAATATCATAAGCCATAATTTTAATAATACATAAAATTCTCAATCAACCTGGGAAGTCCCTATGTACTCTATTTTAATAAAATCAACGTTCAATTTCAAAGCAGTGTTTTCTTTCAAAATAGTTTATAAAAAAAAATTCCTTATTCAAATCATTTTTCATCAAAACACATTAAATTGAAAATCATGATATTTTGTACTTTAAATTTATCATGCCTTAAAAAGCATAAAATACATAAATAAAAACCACTCTAGATATTACAAACGATAATTTATCCACTCACAGGTTTTAAGAGTTCAAATTACTCCTAGTCGCGATCGTCAGGTGTGATTTGTTTGCCTTTATCTGACGGTTCACCACCTATACACCATGTGCGACACGAATTTTAATAATTTGTGTCGAATTACCATAAACGATTTTTAGGCTCTATAAATCTACATGAATGCATAAAATGCTATGCAATTGTTCAAAAAATCGCTTAAACGCGTTATTCAGCCTAACGCGTACAGTACGCAATTTAATTCTCTAAAATCTCCAAATAAGTTCTAAATTGATTTCTTTCAATTTCTATACCTCAATTATACCCAAATTGATTTAATGACTATGAATGTGGTGCAAATTATCAGTCCGGATCACAAATTATGAAATTACCCCTATTAGGTAAAAATTCATATTTTCGCACCAAAAATTCCTATTAATTTCCTAACCTCACCAAACATTAAATAACACCTAAATACCATGAGATATCATCAAAATCAGCAGCCATTATTCCTCTAGAAACTTCGGCATAATTGGGTTTAATGGAGAAAATTTTAATTTCTTGCTAGATTTTGTTATTTTTCATTACTAACTAACTAAAAAACATTAAATCTACCTAGATCTATCAAAATAATCACTCAAAAATGCATCATGGAGGTTCGGCCAGCAAGGGTGGGTTATACCCACATGTGATTTTTGCTTGGAAATAGAAAAAGAATGGATGGGTAATGAAGAACACTAGGAAAATTAAGAAAATTTACCTTTTAAAAGCTTGATTCCTTGATTTTTCTTCTTTTCCCCTTGAATTTTTGGCCTAGGGTTCATGTGTTCTTCCTCTCTTCTTCTTGCTTGGTTAGGCTGACCATCACACGGCTTTTTAAATGAATTTTAAGTCATTTTATAACTTAAATAAAATATTATTATTTTATTATACTTTTTAAATTTTTTATTAATTTATTATTATTTTTATTACTTTTCCATTTGACTTTTTATCCACCATACAATTTCTTCACTTATCCATCCATTAAAAGAAGTTTCTAGACTTGTTCAAAGTGTTGGTGGAGTAATTTTTCAAAAATTACACTTTTGCCCCCGTAAAAGTAAAAAATTACATTTTTACTCCAAAAATTGAAAAATTGTCAAAATGCATATTTTTCACTCCTCAAACTCATATCATACTCCAATTTATCAAATTTGATTCAAATCCTCTCGAAAATTCAAATTTTGTCCGCGGGTGGCAAAATTACCGTTTTACCCCTATACTCCAAAAATATTGAGAATTCAAAATTTTCACTGCTAAATCCTCAAATTATACTCCAATAAGTTAAATGTGATCAATCTTAATCAAACATGGTATAAAAATCTTTTTTGAAAATTCTCAACTTGTCCTTAGGTGGCAAATTACCATTTTACCCCTAGATAGTAAAATTTCTAGATTGA
This sequence comes from Theobroma grandiflorum, assembly GCA_036013995.1. Taxonomy (NCBI): domain Eukaryota; kingdom Viridiplantae; phylum Streptophyta; class Magnoliopsida; order Malvales; family Malvaceae; genus Theobroma; species Theobroma grandiflorum. The sequence goes on from CP142126.1 coordinate 18,990,972, forward strand.
CTCCCAATCGGATCTCGAACTCCAAACTATCATCTTTAAAATCCCTCATTCAACTAATTTGAAGTTTAATCAACTTAACAGCATCATTAGGGGTAATATCGTCCTTTGACGATTTCTTGAGGCTTTCTAAATTTGTAACTATTCCGTCAAGTATGTAAATGACATGACATACATATAGAGATTTCGAGCTTGACATATTTCCTCCAATAATAAAGAACCATATAATGTTATTAGGTTTAAAGGAAAAAGAACAAATCACTTTTATGGAAAACATCTAGAAATTTTTTAGTGAAATATCAAAATTGCTTTTCTAATTTATTTGATTTGAGTCAAAGGGGTTGAAGGATATGGAACATCAATCGAAAGCAAGGATAAGTGCACTAAAACACAATCAAGAAAAGTTTGGACACGATTTTCAAAGATAAAAAGACATATTCCCAAACTAATGAAAATGGTTAAAGGTTTCCACAAAGCCAAAGGAATTCACCTTCAAGAATCTTTGTCACTTCAAATTGAACCTCACCTCAAGCAACCACTGAATGACAACCGATTTGTCCTTGATAGGTCCAACACTTAACTCAGTGGCCTAAACAAAGATCAATGTTTGGAAAAAGTCATGAGAGGGATTGACGAGTTGAATACACAAATGATTGAACTGAAAAGCTTTATGACTGAGATGGGATTTCTAGACCCCACATAACCTTCAAATAATGGTTTGCCATAGAGCACATACCTCCAACCTACCACTTTTCAACTAACTTTTCAACCAATGAACATTAGTTTTTGTCCAAGTTTATACCCTTGCCCAAGCAGCTTTCAAACACCATTTCAACAAGCTCTTCAAGCTTAATTGTTCACACTATTGTCAACCACCCTTACTTTTTCCTAAGGTGTCATCCAAAAACAATCCAAAAAGAAAATACACAAACAGTTGAATCCCATTCCTATTACTTATAGAGAATTTTCTCACTAATTGGTTCAAGATCACCTCATTGCTGTTATGCCTATGGAACTCTTAAGACATTCTTATCTAAAGTGGTACAACCCAAATGCAAGATGCGATTATCATGGTGGAGTTGTGGGACATTTCATTAAAGATTGTATCGCTTTCAAGCATAAGGTGCAAACATTAATAGATGCAAAGTGGTTTAATCCAACGAAGATAATCAGGCATGGTGATAGGATGTCCAATTAGGTGTTTAAGTGAAAAAAGAGTGGGCTTTATTAGGACTTTTTTCCTTTTGAGTAAAAGTTTTTAAGACTTTAGAACATTTAATGTTTAGACATGGTAGTTCTTAACTTCTTTTCCAGTCTGTAAAAATGAATTTATGTTTGTGAACAATTATTGGGAAATGAATGTGTTCCTCAAATGATGCAAAGAATTGTCACGGATTGAATCGAATGTAACAATGATTGACTTTTAGAATTTGTTTAAACATATTCTAAATTCTGTTTCATAATAACAATGAGGATTTCCTAAAAAGAAAATGAATGGAAAAAGAGTTGGTTTGTAAAAATAAATGTGTTACAACAACTTAGATTTGGTTGTAATCTCATCATGCATAAAAAATGCCCAAATCATTCATCATCCATTTACTCATAAATACATTTAATCATTTTGTCATGCATTTAAGCATCCATTCATTTTGACACACATGCATTCATCATTCATCCACCTTTTTGTAAGTATCATCATTTGACTTCGCTATATTAAATGAAAGGAAAAGCAACAATGTTGCTGATTTCATAGGATAAAATATCTTTTTCCAAGTCTTTTATGAAAAAGGAATATATTTAGAAAGATCTTCAGTAAGGTATAATTTATCACTCAATCTAATTTGTTTCTATCTTATGAAAACATAAAAGCTCAAGGAAATCCATTTACTGTTTATGTGATACACGGACTCAAGTTAAAATCATGAAAGAGGATGTGAGACTTTGATCTTTATAGACTCGTAGCTAGAAGTAGACGCGATAACACGGACTAGGGGTTATTTCATCATTTCCTTAGTGAGCCCCTAAAAGTAGATTTTCAAACATTATTAAGGCCTAAGTAGGCCTAAGGCACAAATGAATGATGAAAATAAGGATAAAATGATGAAAGAAATAGAAATAATGATGATTTTCAAGGTAGAGGCAAAATGGTCATTTTTCATCTAGAGTCAAAATTTTTAAGTTTTCCTGAACTCGAGTATTTTTAGACTATTATGGACTTTGTCTCAGTGTCAAAAGAATAAAAAGATTGCACAAAGGATTGGAGGAAGACAAAGCCAACTTGTTAAAGGCATTTTCATAATTTAAATGGAGCTTGGATGAGCTTTAGCTATAAATATCATTTTCTAGCAGCTTCTTCTTCTTGTTCCTCACATCTCACATTTTTTTCATCTTCCCTGGAAGCTTGTTTTGAAAGCTCCATAACTTATCTTAAGTTAACCTCAATTTTCATGCTTTTGTGCACTTTTTCATAACACCTGTTGTGCTCTTTCACTCTCTCACCTTAAAACCATTAAAAAGTCTTACTTCCATACTTTCTCTCACTAGCTAGGTGTTTTAGAGAGAGAAAGAGAGAGCTTCTATAATAGCTTGAAAATTTTTGGAAAGGAATTCAATTGCAAAGCTACCAAGGTGAGTAGTGAATTAAAGTTGATTTTTAAGTTGTTGAAAATGGCTAGTGGATAGATTTGTGAATGTTTTATAGTTAAGGTTATTTATTCATCTTTAGTGTGATTAGAATAGTGAAAGTAAATAGCCACTTAATGGCAATTGGAAGCTAGGTAGGAATAACTAGTAGAACATGATTTAAAAAATAGCTTTAAGAATTATAGCTATGTGAATTGAGTTGATTTGTGATGCTATTGTGTGTGATAGGTTCCAATGAGACCCCACATCTCCATTTAGAGCTTTAACGGAAGTTGGAGTCGATCTAAGATTCAACAAATACCAGTGAGTGAACTTGCATTAAAATGCTTTTGGGTAAATGTGTAAATGTTTGAGAGAATTACTTGAAAGGTTTTAATTGTCTTTTTTTTTTCTTTCTTTAAAATGTATATGGCAACAAGATTTTAGTGAAATGTTTTGCATTGTGAAATGTGACTGTGATGAGTCCACGTACTCCTTTATTATGTTGTATACATATGTATAGATATATGTTGTGCTTTGATAGATAATATCGTGTAATAAATATGACCATGCGTGTGTGGTGTGGGAGAGCATATGCTAGTAATGAGGTGGGCGGGAGTGCATGTGATGATATTGAAATGTGCGAGTAGGTAGTGCACATGATGATGATATTGCCTTGTGCCTGTAAAGAGTGCACATGAGTTGAGTGTGGTGGGATGGTATGCATGATGATGTATGTATATATATATATATGTTATAGAAAGTTTATGAAAATCTTTGTGATTGTGTTGTATGTTGGCATTGTTAATTGCTCCCAAATTGCTTTTCATTTCAGCAAGAAAATGGCTATTTGATGTAATAAGACGCCTTTAACTAAATTGCTTTGTTTCTCGTTATAGTGAGATTCATTCTCATTGTAGTGAGAAACTCTTAGGCTGGGGAGGGTTTTACATTGGCCTGGTTCTTGCTGTAGCGAGATTTCATTCCCGCTACAGCAAGAAACTCTCGGGTGGTTCCAAATTTGTGGTGTAGTACTTTCAATTTGACAAAGATTTTAACTACCTTTCATTTAGAATTGAGTAAAGTGGTAAACACCAAAGTTGTAGCCCAACCTCTTAGCTTTCTAATGAATCAAAAATCATATCAATTGGACTTCTGTAGTAGGAGATATGCTTAAAAAACTAAAACATATGCAAACTCAGAATGCCTTTTCTCCGCAGCGAGAAACTCTCTATTTGCTTGTCTTGCTTGGTCATTGCTGAAATTCTCATTCTATTCAACTTCATGGATCTTATAACATTAAGGGATTAAACATTCAAAGTTTGTGTGAGACCCTGAAAAATTTGTTAAAAGCCGGTATTGTACCTAGTGGTACAATTAAGTTGAATCGAACCTTGAACTAGCTCAAATAGAAATTCTAAGAGGAATTTGAAAATTCTGAAACCTACAGAATGACTTAGAATAGTGATTCGGAGTTCAAGGTCCAGTTTGGAGTCAATCGGGAAAATTGACCGATTAGGGACAAAACGGTTATTTAACCATTTGGTGATAAAATGGAGATTTTTAGCTAAGATTTGATCATAATTGACTAAGAATAATTATATGAAATACAATTATAATTATTGGAGTATAAAATGAAGTTTAGTAGTGAAAATTTGTGATTTTCGGTATTTTTGAAGCACAATGGTAAAATGGTAATTTTACCACTAGAGGACTAAACGAGAATTTTTTTTGAAAAGATTTTTGCCCCATTTGATTAATATTGATCAATATTAGTGTTATTTGAGGTTGAAAAGTAGAAATGATGTGATTCCGGTACGTTTCGGAGTGTAGGGGTAAAATTGTAATTTTACCATCTTAGGGGTAAAACCGTAATTTTTCACCACCAGAACATATTTTTTCAGCCATGGTCATCTTTTGATCATATCTTGACTTTGACTAATCATGTGGTGGAAAAGAATTGGAAGAAAAAGTCAAAAAAGTCAAAAAATGAGCCAATGGCATTATGCCATGTGGCAAGTTAGTTTATTTTATTATTAAAGCCTAAAAACCAGTCATTTCAACCCATCTTCACTCTCTAAATTCGGCACACACCAGATTTAAGGGAAAGGAAAGGAGAGCAAAGGGAAAAACAAGAAAACCTAGCAAAAAATTCAAGAAAAAGTGTGATTTTCAAGGAAAAATCAAGTGAAAAAGGTAATAATTCTTCACTTTTGCTTATGATCTACAATACCCATGCTTTTGTTCTTGATTTCCATGGTTGAATATTGAGATATTATGATGAGTTTAATTCAGAAAAATGGGTATAGATGAGGATTTAATGTTGGATTGGCTTGATTCTAGACTCTGTTAGTGTTTAGAGATAGGTTAGCATGTTAGTAAGCAAAACCGTAAGAAATAAATTGATTCTCTTGGTTGTTCTTCATTGGCCGAACCTAGGGTGTTGAGAATCAATGAGGAATTGTTTCATTTCAAATGAAATGATTTCATTTGAAATGAAATAAATTAGAAAATGACAAATTAAAGTGAAAAAATATAGTAGGAAAAATTACAATGCTAATGCACTGTAATGGCTGAATTTTTTCATGAAGAAATGGAAAAGTTTTAATGTTGAAATTGGCACTATTTGAATGATATGTGGTGAATTAAGGTATTAAAAAAAGAATGGTGCAATTTGGAATCAAATCGGACGTATTGGCCAATTTATCGGGTGAGCGGTCGAATTTAATCAATACCGCGTTAAAGCGATAATCGGACCCATTTTTCATTTGCCTATCATGCGTTAGTAATTTAAATTTAGTTTATATTAGCTTAGGGCAATATAGTAAATTCTCTAATTTTATTCTGTGTTAAGGTGGTGAGACGTCCGAAAAAGGTAAGGGAATCGCGCTTGAGGACTATTAGTTCGAGTGCACTCGGAATCCGGATTTTCAACATTGTGAGTGAATTTGCATTTCAAATTATTTTGGAAAATGTACGTGTATCGAAATGGATAATCTGAATGATTTTATCCGAATTTCTAAAAATACGTGCCTGAAAACAAGCCTTTGATAAAAATGTTTTGATGTGTGAATTGTGATATGCATAAAGGCATGAATTCATGTGCTCTATAATATGCTGCTATATATATGTGTTGATGTGTGATATGTATTGACCAATAATATTGTGTGATAATTATAACCGTACATGTGTACGATGTGGGGAGTACATGCCGGTGATGATGGGTGCAGAGATATGGAGAGTGATATTGTTTGTGCACGATGTGGGGGGATGCACACGATAACTCCAACTATGTGCCTGATGTGGGGGTTGCACATGAGCTGGTGAGATTGAGTGATATTGTTTGTGCATGATATGGGGGGATGCACATGATAACTCCAGCTATGTGCGCGATGTGGGGGTTGCACATGAGCTGGTGAGATAGTGGGATATTGTATTTATCTATGTGCATATGTATGAAATTGAATTCTCCTTCGTTGTAAATTAATTTGAGTTGAGGAAAGGGGTTTGATAATAAATTGGATCAAAAAATGTTTTGTTCCAAATGTGTGCATCATGGTTTAAAATCCTTATTGGATATTATTGCTTGTTTCCACTTAATGTTCACTCACTGAGTATTGTACTCACCGTTTTCAAAAATTCATGTTTTCAGATCAGGAGATTGTAGAATCTTAGATCGCGGGATCACTATAGTTCGTCTCCTGGTAGGTGTCCGACATTCAATAGTTGCCCGTTTTTATTATAAATTTCTCCGCTGGAAGTCGTGTGTTTTTTTTTTGTATTGTGAATACAATCTAACTATGTGAATATGTGTATGCAATGTAAATTGCTAAATACATGACTGGTATAGTGCATGTATATTATTATCGATAATGCCATTGTGTTTGGCTATGTTCACACCCGGGAAAAAATGTGTTCGTATGCATGATATGATAATGTTTGTTGAGCAAGAGTAAATGGATAGGCTTGCTTGGGCTTAGTGAGCTATGCTCATTGGGTCCTTGCGCCGGTCATGGCCCGGGAATTGGGTCGTGACAGTTTGAAATGAGGGGTTTTAACCAAAATTTAGACTAAATTGCATGGTATTATCGTAAGTGCATCATGTTTTCTAAAACATTCCTTATCGTCTGCTTGTTCCTTTCTTATGTTCACTCACTGAGTTTATTCTCACCTTTTTAAATTGCATGTTTTCATGCCCATAGATAGTTGGGACCAAGATTAAGGCGTCCACTTGCATTCACTCTTGGTAGGTATCATGGCATTTGGTAGTCGTACCCTCACCAAATTTGCTCTGCTGGTCGTCAGAAGTCTGTTATATGAATGCATGTACATTAAATGTAAATTGCTAGGATTCATTTTGCAAGTGATGCATGTATAGTTGGAATGATGGTGCCATTATAAGATGGCTATGAATAACCTTATTTTGAGATCATACAAATGTAAATTTTTGATATCCATGTTGTATTATGAAAATACGTCTAGTTGTAAATTACAAATTGTGGTCTAGTAATAGTGATAAAAAAATTTGATGGGATAGTGAATAGGATTATGTAAATAAGCTTGCTTGGGCTTAGTGGGCTACGTCCACTAGGCCTATGCGCTGGTCATGGCTCGAAAATTGGGTTGTGACCGAGGAATAGTCAAATTGGATGGACAAGATTGAGAAACGTTAGGAAGAGATAAGGGAACAATTGGCAAAGCTAATGGAGATGATGATAACTAGTAAAGGAAAAGTAACAATAAAAAAATTTACAAGTTCACAAGGACAGAGCCAATAGTCGGTGCAAGGGCAACTATGTTGATTTCGAGGGAAAATCTCTCTTACCCGATTTCTATTCTTGACTTAGATGACTCTAAAAAGCAAGGGAAATTGAAAGTAAACTTGTTTGAGTCAAAGAGAAAATGGGAAATGCAACAAAAGCATGACCTTTTGGATGAGCGCCTTAAAGCCATTAAAGAGATGGATATCTATGGATCTGTTGATGCAACAAACTTATGTTTAGTACCTAATGTGATTATCCCACCCAAGTTCAAAGTACCAAATTTTGAGAAAAACGATGGAACCAAATGCCTAAAGGCCTATATCACTATGTATTGTCAAAAGATGGCTGCACATGCACATCATGATAAACTCTTGATTATTGTTTCCAAGGTAGCCAAACAAAGTCTGTAGGTAGGTGGTATGTTCGATTGGATAGGAATCATATTAGTGCTTGGAAATATTTTGCGAGAGCATTCCTAATCCAATATAAACGCCTCATAAACATGGCTTCAGATAGGCTCTCTCTTCAAAATAAGGGAAAGAGAAACACTGAGAGTTTTAAGAAACATGCCCAAAGATGGAGAGATGTTGCTGCACAAGTTCAACCACCTTTCACTAAAAAGAAACAATAGTGTTTTTTATTGGTACTCTGCAATCACCATACTATGATAGGCTAATTGATAATGCCACCAAGAACTTTGCCGACATATTGATTTTAGGAGAGATGAACGAAAATGGAATTAATAAAGCCAAAATTAGAGAGAACAATGTTAATTGCATGGAAAAATGTAATGCATAAAAAAAAATGAAAGAAAGAGGCATCGGTTATTACGTTTGAAGGGCAACAACCATAAGGCATCAATCCATACCATCCTTATCCCACATACTAACCTTTCTACCCCACTCTAAATCATATTTCTCATAACTTATATCCATATTGACTAGTTCCACAACCAACTTTTCGTTCAAGCATACCCCCAGCAACACTTATGCCTCGATTATTTCCAAGATCCAATACTCGTTAATTGCCAATGCCAATCTATCATCTTTTGTCTCTACTAATTGAGAATCAATATCTCAATTTTGTGCAAAATGACGATAGTTCTAAACCCATTGACAAGGAATTATGCCCCTAATACTAAATGTACTATCACATAAGGGTAATTGGACACTTAACAGAGAAGGGTAGGCAATTGAAGGAAAAAATTCAAAATCGCGTTAAGGATGGCACTTTGACTCTTAAGCTTATGGAACATTGGAAATCGACTTTACCATAGATTGAGCTCTTGTTGGGGAAGTTGAAGAAAACCCTCAAGTCTAAAACAAATTGCTTGCAAGAAAAATGGATGATTTAAAGTTCTTATTTTGTATTCATGAGCATGGGATGAGTAGGATTTTGTTAGAAATATAAACTTCAAAAGTTGTAATTCAAACTTTAATGTTTTTGGCTTAAACTTTTTAAAGTTTTATATTTAATTTGAAAATTTGTGTGATACAAATGATTTAATCAAAAGTTTTTACAACTTGTTTCCAAGATCATAAAAATTGATGGAAAAAAAGTTCTAAGAGGCAAAAGGTTTTTGACAATGAAGTGTGTACAAGATCTCGAAAGAATTAATGGTTGTTGTCAATTTTGCATATGCAAGTATACGTATCAAACAAGTAATATAGACAGTAAGTCCAAAACAATATCTCATAAATATTTGTTCCTTAATCTTTACTAAGTATTAGATTATGACAAACTAATCTTATTCAAGTAACTTGATATTTTATAAAATTAATTAAAATTAAATTAAAGCAAACACTAAATTAATTAATAGAAACTAAAAATTCAATTGAGAAAGATAATAGATTAAAATTTAAGATTACGAGTTCATTCAATACTTCATCTGATGCTAGTTTATCTTATTATTTATATTCATGGGTGGTTTTACTAACTTAAAATCCAAAGCTATGTACAAGCCTCCATCGAGTTGTTTGCACAAATACCTAACTTAATTAGGTTACTATATGTCTATAGTAATCAATTAAATAAGATTCATTAAGCTAGTGTTCTAATTTGGCTATGTATGACAATTAGAGTATGTCTACCTTAATCGCAAATCAGATCACCTAAGTGACGTGAACATACACTATTCAAATCTTAATCCAATCTTAAATCTCTTTGTCGAGTCTCAATTAGATTCACAAATGAGTTAATTGTTGGCCAAACAATTAAAAGCATTAAGAGCTTATTTGAATAAGCAAAACTATACCCATTCATAGTAAATAAGAGATAAACTGATATTTAGATTACTTGTTGAAATCCACCACAATCCTAAAAAAGCAAAATTAGTTCATAATATTTAAATAAAACATCATCCAAACAAAATTAACCATTAATCCAAATCAAAGACAATAAGAGAAACACAAAAGTAGAGAAAAAAACTAATGATTAAAGCTTTTGATCTTGATTCTTTCTCAATTTCTCTTGCTTTCTTGCTTTGTTTTGAGCTTTAATTCTTCAGAATAGTTTATTGGTGTCCTCCTTCATGTTTTTCTCCAAAAAAACTTATTTATAACCACTTAAAAAACCTTAATTTTTAAAAATCGTGAGTGTAGAAAAACAAGAATTTTTTTAGGCACTGAGGCTCTCATTTTCCAAAGTCGTGGCCCTCACTTGTTTGTGTTGGTGCTCGTGCTTTACTCCTTTTCAGCGCAGTGGCTCTCTTGGTACAATATTTCCACTTCGACAAGGATTTTGATAATTTTTTTATCAAAAATGAGCGAAGTGGTAAACATAAATTGTAGCCCTATCTTCTAGATGTGCAATGGATCAAGTGTCACGACCCGGAACTCTCCATCGGGCCCATGACAACCGCCGCGAAGTCTCAATAGGTATTCACACTTCGAATACCGACCGAAACCCCGCAAGGCTTTCCTATCAGTTTTCACGCTTCCCCGGTGAACGACGATTACAAAATGTCACATTTTAAATACCACCAGTCATTTTCAATTTAAAAATACTAAAATAGTTTCATCCGGCTCACAGGGGCATTTTCATCGTTTTTCATCAAAAATTTCAAAATTTGCTAAAAATGTAGTAAATACGTATAAAACACATTTATCATGATAACAATAAATTTAAGTATCTAAAATATATATTTAGAAATAAAATTTAATTATTTGAATATAATAAAATAATATAATTTCTCATAAAACAAATTTTATAAACTATTGATAAATAATTTTCGCAGCGTAAAAATTAATTATGTTTTTACATACTTTAATACAAAAGACTATAATATTAAAATTAAATTGCAGTGATACGTGAGCCCCAAAACTAACCAGAATGTCTCGGGAACTGTGAACATACAATTCTCGTCGATTCAAGTCCACTGTGATCCTTGATCGAATCAGCTAACTATGAATGCTCTGAGCCTGTAAGGTGTGGAAAAAAAAGAGGTGAGATTATAAAATCCCAGTGAGTAGATAGGCACCATCTAAAGTATCTAAAGCCGAGTAAAAAGGAGACAAATAAAATATTCAAATCCAATATATTTTTCACAACATCAATACTCAATTTTATTCCAATAATTCACTTGGCTTATGCACAATCTTTAAAATTTGGCTAATGCCAAAACCTGTACTTGGGGATACCTTGTACGGAGGCATCCACTCGAGTCCGCCAAGGCTGTAAAATTTCATATTTCTCGAAATTCAGCCGTTCCTTGACGTTGGTTGAGTTCACTACCACGAGGTGGTTAGGCGTGAAGTAACTCAAATCCTACCTCAGGAGATACCCTACGTGCCTCTCTACCGAGGTAAGCACAATAAATTTTTAGGTTTTCATGCCCCTCCTAAAGGTTGGTCCACGGAACCCGCCACTGCAGCGACCACAATTATCCCACCAATTAAATAAAATTTTCATAGCAAAACATGACCCATAATTCTTATTTTGCCAATTAAGGCAAATCAAAGCAGTTCACATATTTATCAATTCATAAAAATAGCCAGTCATGCCCACAATTTATCATAAGCCACACAATTCAAACAATAATTTGCAATACAATTAAACAGTCTCCCATTACTCTATTTTTGAAATCACTATTCAATTTTCCAAAAAATTTATAAAATCATTTTATAAAATCACAATTTTTCTTAAAACATGGCAATTTACTATTTAAACCCATTTTCTATAAAACACACAATTGAATAAAACTACTTTAGATAATTAAGACGATAATATGTTTACTTACTGTTCTAGGAGTAGAGATACTCCTATCCTCCGTCCTCGGGTGCAGTCTCTTACCCGAACCAATTTACTCACCACCTATCCATAATCCATGACACAATATAAAATATTCATCATAAATTATTTTAGGCTCTAAATGCATGGAATGTCCTACAAACTGTCCGAATAATCGTCTAAACACAGTTTTCGACTTAATTTGCCTACACACGTCTAAATTGCTAAAATCCCCATTTTAACTCTAATTTGACCCGTTTAAATTTTTAATTGTTCGATTATATTCCAATTTCTCAATGGCAGTATCTACTGGTCAATTTACCAGTCCTAGACTGAAAATTACAATTTTACCCCTAGTGGGTAAAAATTTCGATTTTTACTCTGAAAATTCTCAAAATTTTCCTCTAGCCATAATTCAACATAATTCACTTAAATACCACAAATAAACATCATTTCAGCAACCAATTTCTCTCTCTAAAATTCTGCATAAATGGGTTTCAATATGGAAAAAATTCTATTTCTTGCTATTTCTCATTTTTACACTTACTAAACTCACTAAAAACATTAAATCAAGTTAAAATTCAACCAAATCAAGACCCAAAATCATTCCAAGAAATTCGGCCAGCATGTGGGGAGCATACCCACTTTCTAAATTTGCTTGGAAATTAAAGTAAAATGGGTGGGTAATGAAGAAATCAAAGGAAATTAAATAAATTTTACCTTTTACTTGATAAATTTTTTATTTCTACACTTTTCCCCTTTGATTTTCCCCTAGGGTTCTTGATTTCCTTCTTTCCCTCTTTTGCCTGGTTCTACTCGACCCTCCTAAGGGTCATAGGCTGAAAAATCAGCCTATTTCAAGGCATAATAAAATATTATTATTTTATTTATTTTTTAATATTTTATTAATCCATTAATTTCTAGCCATTCATTTATTCTCAAATTTCTACCATGTATTTATCTCTCTTATCCCCAGCTTAGATAAAATTTTCAGACTTATCCAAAGTCTTGGTGGAGAAATTTTTGAAAATTACGCTTTTACCTCCATAAAAGTCAAAAATTATATTTTTGCCCCAAAAATTGAAAAATTACCACAAGGCATATTTTTCACTCCTCAAACTCATACCACACTCCAATTTATCAAATTTGATCTAAATTCTCTCAAAAAATTAAATTTGGTCCCCTGATGGTAAAATTACCATTTTGCCCCTATACTCCAAAATGTACTGAAAATTGAAACTTTTCACTGCTAAATCCTCAAATTATATTCTGAAGAATCTAAATACTTAATCTTGATCAACTGTTGTCAAAATATTTTTCAAAAATTCTTGTTTTGTCCTTTAATGGTAAAATTACTATTTTGCCCTTGTGCTTCAAAACTACCGAGAAATTACATTTATCACTGCTAAACTTCATATTATGCTCCAATAATCATATTATACTTCATATAATTATTCTTGGTCAATTGTGATTAAAATCTTTCATAGAAATTTCCATTTTGTCCTTAAATGACAAAATGACCATTTCGTCCATAATCGGTCAATTTTCAAGATTGACTCCAAACCGAACCTCGAACTCCAAATCACTGTTTTGAGTAATCCCTGAACTGTGGAATTCTCAATTTCACTCTTAAAATCCGTATTTGAGCTTATTCGAGGTTTAAATCATTTTAGTCATATTTCTAATTATAATACTGCCTTTTAAATATTTTTCCAGTTGTTCGAATATACTATCACTCTATCAGTTACATGTATAACATGGCAGATATTTTAGGGCCGGGTTTGACATCAAGATTTGCATCAATTAGACTTATGTAGCTCAAGTTATCCTCAAAATACTATCGCATATATGAATAAAGCCATCACCATACTTGTGCAGTTTTTTATCAAATGAACCTTTCTCATCAAATTGTTCACAAAAACAATAAGAAAAATCAACAATAACTATTTTCAAAATACTTTAATGAAAAATAAAATAAAATTGAACTAAAATAACTTAAATTAAACTAATCAACATGTAATCAAACTTAAACAAAAAAAAACACTTAAAATATTAAAATTTGAACCTAAAATCTTAAAGACCTAGCTATTTAAGCTCTCAAAATGTGTCAAAATAACTCTATATAAGAAAGTTATCAATGGTTACTATTTGAAATGACCATATCCTTGCAAACCTTCTCAAACCATTTCTTTAAACACTTTGGAACCTAAAACCACCCAAATAAAGGCTATTCAAGAACTTGAAACAAAAAAGAAGCTAAGATTCAAAAGTCCATCAACCTTAACATGTAATACTTAAGCACAATGATCTTTGTCTACACAATGATCAATACTATATTTGGCTATTTTGCAAATTCTTTCTTTAAAAATCACACAAATTAGGCATTCTTATAAAGACTCTGAATGTGATACGTTAATAAATGTCAAGACTATGTTAAAGTCTTAAATATGCCAAAACCTCTCAAATATTTTTCAATTAGATGCCAAATGTGAACCTTTCAACCTATTGTCTAAAGTTATCTTTTTCCCATATTCTAAGGCATGATGTTAAAAGAACAAGACTACACAACACCTCTAAGACACCTTGGCCTAAAAAATCACCTCTTTCCCTCTCTTATTTACCAAAGGTATTTCTTATCATAAAGAGTTTATCATGATAAGGGATTTTGATATTAGACCTCTGAAGGCTTTTAAGAAACTTTGTTGTTTAGAGTTGTGCCCCGAGCCTTCATTTGAGTGGCTGATTAAAAAAAAACATTCTTAATAAGTTTTTCCATTTTGGAAAGGTTGATTCAAGCTGGAATTGTGAAAAAGCAAAAACACAAAAAAAGAAGAAAAAGGAAAATGAGAGAATGGTGAGGAAAATTGATAGTGATATTATCCATTTGAGATACTCAAATGGTGCCAAAAAGTGAAAACAAAGAAAAATCAACCTTTAATCTTAAATTCTTCCTTTCTAAGGATTGCTCTTCAATATAAGTAACCATAGTTGAAAGGATAAATGGTCATGTTTCATTTGCTCTTCACAAATGAGAAATTGTCTGCTTGTTATGCCTTTAAGCCTATTGAACTTTCTCTAAAATGTACCTCAACCAAGGATCACCTCCCACATTGAAAGGTAATTATGTATGAAAATTTTTTTCAAAAGCATGTATGATAGAAGATTCATTTTGAAGAAAAAATGAACACCCTTTATATCATGAGGGCAAATGCAAATTTGAGTTGTTGAAAATTTTGAACTCAACCCATCAAAATGAAAGTTGCAAGAAAAAATACAAGGAAAGGAAGGAAGAAAAAGCAAAGAAAAGAAATAATGGCAAAAGCATGCTTTAAAAGAGGACAAATGTCTTAAAAAAATCCTTTACATGGCAAGAAATAGTCTTGGGTTTTATCAACTTTAAATACATGTTTTGGGCCTTTGTATCCATTTTTTTTAGATCCCTTAACCCTAGCCTACAGTACATGCTTGAAAAAGCCCATTTTGATTAAGTGTGGATACTTAAATTGAAAAGCTTTCTTATAAAAGAGATCATTATATAGAAAAAGAGACCTTGGCTTTTTTTCTTCTCTAAAATTACCTTTTAAATCCCTCAGTTCATTTTGGACAAAGTTTGAATTTTTCAAGTGCATGATGGAATTATCGATGAAATAAAATGGTGAAAAGAGAAAAGAAAAATGAAGCTTTAAGGTAAAAGAGGGAAATGGTAGTTTAGAGCAAAAAAGAGAGCTTATAAAGCCATTCATGATTTTGACTGAGGCTTCAATAAGAAGTACCAGAGAGAGACTATTTTGAGGGAACTAGAATGCATTGATACCTGTAAAGTGCTCAAGACTCTCGAATACTTTTGGCAGAAAATCAATGCTGAATTTTAAACCTTTCTCCTTTAAAATAGCCTTCTACAATATTAAGCCTCCAATAGCTTTTCTTGACACTTATTAAAATGTTACACATCATGAGACTAAGAGAATGTCAAATTTGATTGGATTTGAAAGGAATCATTTTGCAAAATTTGACTATAAAAAAATACAAGTTTAGGAAATCACCATTCATTTGAGAGCTTAGACAAAGAAACTTCAAATTTTTTCCCTTTTCAGCCAAAATGGTGAAACCCTTCTTGTTAACCAAGACCTTGATGAGTTAAATTATCTAATCCATTTTAAAGACTAGATTGCCATTTGTCTCATCCAAAATCATTTTAAGCAATAATCATCAATTTTCGAAGGATTCACATATCACATGTTGGAAAAATGTTGCATTGACTCAATTTTTCCCAAAACCTAACCATCTTTGGTCATTAAAAATAGTTTTGTGGGCAATTTTGTTAACATTTTGTCTTAGTTCAACATTATTCAATTTAAAAGAAAAATAAAAATGTGTTTCAAAAAGGAAAAAGTTCTTGATCTTTGTAAAGTAACTTCTGTTATCATAATATGACGATCAAAAGCTTTAAATGATGAGACAAGCATTTTTGCGAATCATTTCTCAAGGAAAAGTGAGAAGAATATTGTGCATAAGTAGTGTTCCAAGGATTAAGAGGCATGGAACCATTGAAATCAAATTTGAATTCAT
The DNA here is from genome assembly GCA_036013995.1 of Theobroma grandiflorum. Classification (NCBI taxonomy): domain Eukaryota; kingdom Viridiplantae; phylum Streptophyta; class Magnoliopsida; order Malvales; family Malvaceae; genus Theobroma; species Theobroma grandiflorum. Next base: position 19,007,150 of record CP142126.1, read on the forward strand.
ACATGATTCTTGGTTAATATCTATTTGTTGGGAAATGATTTCAAGAATTCGAAACAATATGACAAGACTACAAGAAGGTTTTTTCGTGACAAAGAGATCAACAACTACACCAGAACATCATCAAAAAGTTCACAAAAATAGGAAGAATGATTTTCGATAAGGGAATACATTGAAATGAAATGATGACATAAAAGTCATGCTCCTCCTATCATGCAATCAAGAATACATGTACATGACCATGCAACATTGATGTTGGAAATTTTCATGCAATAGTCAAAATTCAGAAATATTTTCCATACATTTGGAAAGGTAGAAACTCATCCATTATAAAGTCTTTTAAAGATATCAAGCTTTGAGAACCATTTTCAAATCCTTTGAGAACAATCTTTGAAACATCCAAGTACATCCTTAAATCCTCTAAGTAACTAGTTTTCAAATCTTCCAAGTACCAATCTCAAAACCTCCAAGTAATGAGTTTCAATATTTCTTTTAAGTTACGTAGTCTCATTTGAATATTTTGAAACCTACAGCTAAGGTTAGAGAGAAAAGAGAACCGCTTGTTTAAGAGAGAAATGAAAGGAAAAAATGAAAAAAAAAAAAGAGAATGGGAGGTTTAAATAGGTAGGGTTTGAAAAGGAACAGCGTGAAACAACATCGTTTTGGCCTTGTAGGGAGGAAGGATCCAAACCTTGTGGTAATAGGTAGCTTGACCTATGTCTTGGTGAGCCCATCTCCACGGCCCAAGCACAGTTGGAAGAGAAAAGAGCCCATTGAGCCCGTTTTCTTGGATCCTTGTGAGCCCAAGCAAGTATAATCTTATAGGCTTTCATTCAATTGCTTGGTTGGGTTTTTTTTTTTGGTTATGTTTTATAAGCATGCATTAATTAAATATCTTTATTGTGGCTACTTATTTGTTAAAAATATATACTAATAAAATAAAAAATAAATAGATTAGTTTATAATAAAATATGTATCTCCCTAAATATGCATCGTGAAAAAAATATATGTATCAAAAAATATATAAAGATATAGTTTAGTAAAGCTTAATATATATATATATGTATGTATGTATGAAAGATAAAAATAAGTATATGGCTTAGTAACGAAAGCAAATAATACTTAGAATTAGTTGATGCAATTATATATAATGTTGATATTAAAAAAAGCGAGAAGAAATTAAAATATCCATAGCAAGAAAAATAGAACAGTTGTACTTTAAAAAAATAATAACATAGGAAAGTATTATTTGAATTAATTTCCAATGATGGAATTTCACTCAAGAATGCAAAGAGTCGCATTTTCGGGACAACTTTCCTAAATAAGGAATTTAATTAAGGTTTTCACAGAAGTGTCTAGACAAATCCTAATTTTTATATTTCCATATTTCTTAATTCAAAATAATTATCTTGATAAGAATAACAATTTAAGGGAATTAACTCATTAATTTTTTACTTAAAATTAATTAATTAAAAATCAATATAGTAATCAATAGTTAATTCAAGTAATTGTTCTAAATAAGAGATTTTTGAAGTTAATTTATTTATTAAATTAAAAGTTAGCTTAATGGTCAAGGCCAATTGTTTGGAATCAATCTATGAGGATAGAATTTCTATTAGAATGTGAAGAATTGCATTTTTGAATTGAGTTTCCTAGGCAAGAAATTTAATCAAGATTTTCACAAAAGCATTAGGAAAGCCCTAATTTTATATTTTGAAACTCCATTGGTTCAAATAGATATTTTAAAATCTAATAAGTATGAAAAGAGTTATTCAATTAAAGCAAAAATATGAAATATATAATCACAAAGTTTAAAGTCAAAAATTACATTCATAAGTGTATTCATTTTGCATCATCTATGATTTTGCATCACACGTGATTTGGTTACTTTGCCGATGGGTACGAAAACCTCGTTGACAAGATTTTCTTGAGAAACTTGTAAGACGAGTTCTCTTAGAAATTTTCCTAGGTGAGGAAAAACTTCTAGACTTCTTCAAAGTGTTGGGATAGTCTATAAATGATTTTTTCAATACAAGGTTTTGTTCCCCATCATTTAAAATTGGAAAATCATATCATCATTCTATGATTGCATCATGTGCATTAATAAGAAATTTGATTCATGAGTGACAATCTTCGATGATGGGATCTTTTTGGGAAGGCTTGTAAAATCGAGCTTTCTTGAGAAATTCCCTAGGTGAGGGAAAATTCTTAGACTTCACCAAAAAGTTGGCATGGTGTTTAAAAATTTTTCCAAGATGAAGATTTCATTCATGCATCGATAAAAATAATAATACTAATAAATAAAACAAATAAATAATAAAAATAAATTAGAAAAAAAGAATGATAAAGAACATATAAAAATCAAGAATAAAGTAATGAATAATGATTAACGGAACATAAGAACAATAATTGATAATTAAGGCTAAAGATAGGATAACAAATGATTAATTAGCATCATTTGTGGAACAAGCGTCACGAGGGTGTTAATCTTTCCTTGTGTGTAATCGTACTCTTAGGCTCAATTCTAAAGCACGCAAACCAAGTCTTTGTTCTTTAGATGGATTTAATATCAATTTAAAACCCCATCAAAGAGAACTAATGTAATAAGTGACCAATCACACCTAGCTAAAAAAGATTTGTGGTGACTTTTCAGAATTTCCCACGTCGCGTGTAACAACACATATTAAATGGTCTTTTGTATGCTCTTCTTTAGGCACATCCCTCATTGTAGGTCTTCTAACTTTAAAATTCTTCCTAATGAACTTATTGAATTTTCTAGGTAGCAAGGCTACATCCCTTTCACTTTCACTCTCACTCTTTTGACCTCTTTTTTCTTCCTCAACTATGGACTTAAGGGCTATTCTTTATTTCTTAATATCCTCTCTCTTAGACTCGTCTAACTCACTTTTATGTTTCAATGTCATCTTAATGGGGAGTAGAGATCCTACTAACTGTTCTAGCTTAAAATTGTTAAGGTTCCTAGCTTTCTTTATGGCCGTTACTTTAGATCTCTAAGATTTTGGTAGGCTATAAAGTATTTTCTTTACAAGTTGGGCATTGGAAAAGTCTTTCCCTAAAGCCTTCAAATCTCCAACAATGTTGGTAAATCCTTCAAACATCTCATTTATGGACATACTTTTTTTCATCCTAAAAAGCTCATAAGTCACGACTCGGAACTCCCATAGAGCCCATGACAACCGCCGTGAAGCCTCTACAAACATTCTTCCCCCGAATGCCCCTTGTGACCTCGCAAGGCTTTTGTACTAGTTTTTCCACTCCTCTCTCTTTTTTTTTTAATTTTGGAATAATAAAATAAAATAAAATAAAAACATTAATTAACATAATCTATTTTAATGTAAAACAATATATATTTTTGAAACATCAAAAATTAATTTTCTGCAAGTAAAAACAAAATAAATTTATACATACTATAATATAGAAAACTAAAGTACGCAATTTAAATTACAATGGCAAGTGGGCCCCCAAATAATTGAGAAGGTTTAAGTCTATAACCTTGCTTTCTAGGATGTGACTCCAAAATTTTCTTCTCGATGCAATTGACAGTCTACTGCCTATTCTGAGTCTGAAAAATGTTTAGGAAAAAGGGATGAGATTTTATAATCCCAGTGAGTAAACAAATACCATCTAAAGTATCTAAAGCCAAGTAAAAGGAGACAATGAAAATATCCTTTCGCAAAACATATTTCACCACTTGGAAATTCATCCCAACCCATATAAACAATTGTATTTAAATCAATTTCTCAATATGGCTTATGCTGTCACGCCCCGGTATCACCCATCAGGCCCGTGACAACCGCCGCGACGTCCCGGTAGGCACTCATTCCCTGAGTGCAAATCGAAACCCCGCAAGGCATCTCGTACCAGTTTTTCATCTACCCCGTGGTTAATAATTTCCAATAAACATTTTTCAATGAATAAAATTCGTGTTTTGAACCAAAACAATTAAATCGCACCATTAACCACGCAAGGGCATTTTCGTCATTTTTCCTTTGAAAATTTCAGAATCGGTAAAATTATTACAATTTATTATAGAACAATATTTTTATAAACACCAATAATCAAATTTGTGCGCGTAAAAGCAAAATAAGTTATTACATACTGTTATGCAATTAAACAAAGTATGTACATAAATTACAATGACATGTGGGCCCAACTATATATATATATAATTATGTACCTTTGTGTATGCTAAGAACTCGGCTTCAATCAAGCCTCTATGTGCATACCAAGTGCTACCAAAAATCTCGAGCCTGTAAGGGGGAGGAGAGGGTGGTGAGTTTTACAACCCAATGAGTTGGATGATTACCATCTACGACATCCAAAAGTCGAGTAGATGGAGACAACATAAAAACGCAATGCTATCATGTAATTCATAGTATCAATTACACCAAATTTAATTCAATTATAGAAAGCAATCATATTTTAGCAAAACACAAGGCTTATGATTTATTTATAAAAATCAGGCTTAAGCCAAATCTCATACTCATGGACACTTGATCAGAGCATCCAATTGAGTCCACCAAGGCTGTTAGAATTTCATAATTTTTCAGATACAGCCGATCCTTGGCGTTGGCTAAACTTATCTTCACGTGGTAGTTTAACGTGAAGTGAATCGTAACGTTACCTTGGAAGTTGCCCTACTTGCCTCTCCGATCGAGGTAACAATTAATCAGGTTAACCGTGCCCCTTCTAAAGGCAGTCCACGGTAACCCTCACTGCAGTGTTTTATTAGATCACCAAATTTATAGAAAAATCCAACAGCATAACAAGGCCATTTTAATACTAGCCAGCCTACACAGCAAACAGCAATTCATGCCAATTTTAACACAATAAACCAGCCAAGCATGCTCACCAAGATCATAAGCCAAAATTTCAATTTTAATACATGAACATAAATTAATGCCAGTCTCCATATACTCAGTGTAAATAAATAATTTTTTTTATTTAAAAATTATTTATAAATTGAATTTATTTTTAAATCATAGAAGCAGATAAAACTACTCTAGATATTGAAAACGGTAAATTATCCACTCACTTCGTCACAGTAGTGCACGATATTCCTGTTTTTTAATTCCACTACACCGAAATTTTTTCGCGTCCGGGGGACCCACCACTTATGTGTAATTTTCGACACAATTCCAATCATTTATGTCAGACCACTGTAAATTATTTCAGGCTCTTCATGATGCATGAAATGTTGTGAAACTGTTCGAATAACCGTCTAAACACGGTATTCGACTTAGTTCGCCTACACGCGTCTAAATTGCTAAAATCTCCATTTTAACTCCGATTTGACCCATTTCAGTTTCTAATTGATCGATTATATTCTAATTACTCAATGGCAGCAACTACGGGTCAATTTACAGGTCCTAGATTGAAAATTACGATTTTACCCCTAGCGAGTAAAAATTTTAATTTTTACTCTGAAAATTTCCATAATTTTTCTAGGCTCATAATTCATTAATTTACACTTAAACACCACAAATTTGCATCAGAATCAGCAGCCAATTTCACCTTAGAAAATTCGGCCTAAATGGATAAAATGAACAACATTTCATTTCTAGTTAAATTTTCCATTCCATTATTTTTCCTACTTGATTTCTACACCATAAATCACCATTTTGCCATCCAATTCTCTTAAAATAAAGTCAACCTCATCCTCACACACGATTGGCTAGATTCGGCCTAGAGAAATTCATAGAGAAAATGAATATTTTTCTTGTTGTTTTACTCATAAACATGCTAAACTAACACTAAACACTAATATAGTTCAAAATCAAATAATTCCATAAATTTTCTCTCTCTAAACCCATATGACCAGATCTGAAACCACCATAAAAACATGAAATCTAACCATGGAAACTAAGGAGAAATGCATGGAAATGATAGCTTACAAGCTAAACTTGAAAAATCATACCTTTAAACACTTGATTCCTTGAAAAATCACACTTTTTCTTGATTTTTCTCACTCTAGGGTTTATTTATGTTTTCTCTCTCTCTCTTCTGGTCTTAACCGAATTTTTGGGAAGATGGGCTGATTTTTTTTTATGCCTTTTGAAGCCACTAAAATAATATTATTTTATTTTAACACATTTTAATTTTTTATTAATTTTTTATTCAATAGTCATCATTTTGACTTTCTTTCTCCACCATTCATTTCCCTTGACTTATCCAAGTCTTAGATGAAATTTCTAGATTTTTCCAAAGTTTTGGTGGAGCAAATTTTCTAAAATTACACTTTTGCCCAAAAACTTTTCAAAAATTACATTTTTACCCCAAAAATTGAAAATTTTTTGTAATGCATAATTTTCACTCCTCATGCTCATATCACACTCCAAATAATTAAATTTGATCAAAATCCTTTCAAAAATTCAATTTTCGGTTCCATGTGGTAAAATTACCATTTTGCCCCTATACTCCAAAAATATTGAAAACTCATATTTTTCACTGCTAAATCTTCCAATTGTACTTCAATACTTATATCATACTCAAACATGTCAAATGGGGCTAAGAAAATCTTTTATAAAAATTCTCATTTTGTCTTCAAATTGTAAAATGACCATTTTGCCCCTAACCAGTCAATTTTTCGGATTGACTCCAAATCGGACCTTGAACTCCGAATTACCATTTTGAGTCATCCCTAGACTGTGAAATTTTTAATTTCATCTTTAAGATCTTGATTTTATCTTGTTCGAGGTTTAATCGACTTAACTAAACTTCTAGGGGCAATATCATCTTTTGTCGATTTCTCGGGCTTCCTCAATACACAAACATTCTATCAAGCCCGTGAATGTCATCATAATTATTTTACAAAGCAGGGTTTGACATCATAGTCGTGTAAGTAGTCTAATTTTGAATTTCTTAACTTGGTTAGTCCCTTCATAAGTAGTTTCTAAAGTATCCCAAATTTGTTTTGCTTTTCACACTTGGATACTTTATTAAATTCACTAGCACTTAGGAAGCAAAGTAGAGTGTTATATGCTTTGCAATTAATTTGAATAAATTTCTTATCCTTATCACTCTACTCATGTTTAGTCTTAATTACTATTTTACTATCTATTTCTTTATAAGGCACACGTGCACTATCTAATATGACATTCCAAACATCTAAGGTCATAGATTTTATTAACATTTTTATACGCATTTTTCAATAAGGTTAGTTTGTACCTACAAAAAAAGGTGGCCTTTAGATCGATTGTCTTTCACCATGCACGGTTGTCATCACCTCTATTTTATGATTTGAACTTCTATTACGGATCACTTAAAGTTATTAGACCTATAAAAATTGAGTCCTATCTCTGATACCAATTGTTAGTGTAGAAATCTCAATAAGCAATATATCAAGAAGGGGGTGAATTGGTATTTAAAAATACTTTTGAAAATGAAGTGTAAAAATCAAGACTTTTGCAACCAAAAATTTCTTCTTGTGTCAAAAACAAAATGTGTGATGTTCTTGAGTAAGTTTTCAATAATAAATTGAAAAGAACAAATAATAAATCAAGGTAAAATTTTTTCTTAAGTCAAATGCAAGCAAAGCATAAATAATGAATCAAGGTAAAATTTTTTCTTAAGTCAACTGCAAGCAATATATCACAGTATAGAAAAATTAAAAGCAAGACACAAGATTTATAATGGTTTGGCTTTTCAAGTGCCTATATCGACTCTCTTGGCAACCAATGAATCCAATCCACTAAAAAAAAATTCTAACTTTCTAACGGAATAAAGCAATAACCTTCATAATGGTTTTCACCTAAGCAAGTGATAACCCTTACACAATCCACAAAGAGATTCTTGTTTTTTAACGAAATCAAGCAATAACCCTTACATAAACCTTTTCACAGGATAAAGCGATAACCCTTACACAATCCATAAAGAGATTCTTGATTTTTAATGGGATTAAGCGATAACCTTTACACTAGCTTTTCACAAGATTAAGCGAAACCCTTCAATAATGGTTTTTCACAAGCTTAACCACAAACCCATAAATAGCTTTTCAAGGTTAAGCTAGAACCTTTACAATAGAGTAAAATGTTTAGGAAGAAAATGCCTCTACTAAGGTTGGGTTCTAGGAGTTTAAACTTAACTATAGTGAGAAGAAATTTCAGCTTGAATGAAGTAAGTACAGGACTTTTCAAAACTTAGTGGAAGACTAAAATGAAGCTAGATAGTGAGAATAAGTTTTTAGAGGTCTCTCTAAGGTTTGAAACTTTATCTCAGGTCTTTTAATACTTTCAAATGACTCAAGGGCATGATTTTATAGCTAGTGTGAAGTTTGGAGCCCTTAAATACAAGCTTGAATCAAATTTGACCATTGTTGAAGCTTGAAGGTTAACTACAATGCTCATAAGGTCTATATGCTTTTCAAATTTCTCAAATTAGGGTTTCATAGTCAAGTGTACCCTTCCTCAACTTGATCTAATTCCTAAAAGCATGATTTGTGCAAGTCTGGGCTAATATGGTCAACCTTGTCTCTTGATTTCTCTCTTTTTCATGCATTAGAGTAGCTAGGGTCGACCATATAAAGCCCAAAGGTTAGCTATGGCTGTGTTGTTCTCAAATTTTTGAGCTTTGTACTGTAAGGTTGACTATAGCCACTCCAAGGTCGACTATGGCTTTGTATATTTCAAGTTTTTCACTCTTTCCACCATTAGATTGACTTGAGCTTTTCTAAGGTTGACTCTTGACTTGTGTCTTGAGGTTTCCTTAGCTTATTTTGGCGTCTCTCTTCAACTATTTCTTCCTTGCCTTATTCCTACAATCAAATAATATTTCAAAACATGTTTGCTCTTTATTTTCTTAGCTGAATATGCATCATTTGAAAGCTTTTATGATATTTTCTAATGATGCATGGTTTTTCAAACAATTATGTGACCTTAGGGAATTAAAAGTATATTTGAGACAATTTCAAATGCTTGACATTAAGTTAAAGCTAACATGTAATTTTTTGTTAAATGAAAACATTATGTATCTTCAGGCTAATAGGGAAGTTCCATTTCTCCACGTTTATAGGGAAGGAAATATAGTTGCTAACTTTATGGAAAATGAGGGTTCTTCTATCGTCGAAAAGTTTTTCTCTTATGATAATCCTCTGGAAAAGGCTGGGAACTTCTTTCGAAAAGATGTAATAGTGGTTTGTTTCCCCACGAATGATTAGGCAATAAAATCATCTGATTTCCTTGAAAAAAAAATCTCAATGACTCAAAGATTGACCAATCAAAATATCATTTATGAGTTATCATGATTTATCCTTAATAAAATTAAAATAATTTAGAGATAATTCAAAGAGACTAAATTTTCATGAAAGCCTCTCATTTAACATTATAAATACAATGCTTTTCCAAGCCATTTAAGGACCGAGGGAGAAAGAAGAAAAATGGGAGAAAAAAAAAAGATTTTGAACATTGAAGCCTTTCTAGAACTTCCACAACTCCAAAGCCTCCCACAAGTCTAAGGCCTCTAACAACTCCAATGCCTCCCCCAAGTCCAAGACTTCCAAAAGAAAGATTCTAAAGATTAAAGCCTCCAGAAGGAAGAGAAGATCAAAGCCTCTTCACGATTTCAAAATCATGTTGTAAGACCCTTAAAGCAAAGTTCGAAGCTCAAAAGCAAGTCGTAAAACCTTTGAAGCAAATTTTGAAGTTCAAGATCAAGTTGCAAGACCGTTGAAGCAAAGTTTGAAGTTCAAGAACAAGTTGTAAGACCTTCAAAGCAAATTTTAAAGTTCAAGAACAAGTCGCAAGACCCCTGAAGCGAAGTTTGTGTTGGGTGAAGGTTGATCTTGCATCATAACCAAATAAAAACGCAATGAAAATAAAATTAACAAATTAAATTATGCTTCACCTTCCTAAGATCTCTTCTATGCCAAATTGAGTACAAAATTAAATTAATAAATAAAATATATGATCCTATCACTTTACTTAAATGACAAAGGTTGATGAATCCTTTGTTAAACCACCAAGTCAGCTTTCAAAAAGCTTAACCACCTCAACCCGGTTCTTGTAAACCAAAGCTATCCAAGGAATCCTTGTGTTGCCTCTAATGGTGATTCACACCAATGAATTAGAAAATCCTTCTTTAAGGATTGAGAGTGCTATGCCTTGCCAATTTGTTAGCAAAGATGAGTTTCATAAACTTATAATCCACACAAAAATTTTGAGGCTAACACACAAAAGAAATCAAGTGAATGAAAAACTATTTTTTTTCACACAAAGAGCGGTAAGGCAAAAAGAATTTCTAAAGTCTCGTTCATCTAATTTTTTAGCTACTCACTATTTTTGTTTGGAGGCTATAGCAAAGTATTTATACCTTGGATTAATTGTAAACTCTTATTACAAAGCTATTTTGTAATTGCCAATTATTCCAATAATTTGATTAAATAATTTAATTAAGTCCTTAAGAAACCCAATTAACTTAATTGTTTAATTTAATTAATTAGGCCCAATGACTTAATTAAACAATTTAATTAATTAAGCCTAACATTTTAATTAAACAAGTTTAATCAATTAGGCCTAATGACTTAATTAATCAATTTAATTAATTAGGCCTAATGACTTAATTAAATAATTTAATTAATTAGGCGTAATGATTTAATTAAACAATTTAATTAATTAGGCTCAACTTAATTAAACAATTTTAATCAAGTGCTTAAGAAGCTCATAAGTTCTAATTAATTAAGTCCAAATTAATCATCTCTCCTATTTTATTTTCAATATTCATTTTAGGTGTGTGACCCATTAGGCTTCTAACATGTTGGCAATAAACTCAATATATAATTCCTAAGTTAAACTTAGAATTAAATAACTTTAAACTACTTTAAATTTATCATTAATCAAGTCAACTACCTAGAGTTCATAAACTAAGATTAGGATCTAGCAATTCATCATGGCCACCCAAATGTTAGAAAAGTCAAGATGATTTGACCCAACCTTTCAGTGATCAGTATTTCAATGTAATTCATTCCCTCATCATATATCTCGGAGATGATAAGAACATAGTGTAATGTCTACTCTTATTGATCTCTATATTCGTTTTTAAAATTTGATCATCAGCTTTATAGAGACTTATGAAACTCTTTTCATAATCTTTAAGTCACCTTGGCCAAAGACTTCAATATGCAAATATCAACCAAGAACTGTTAAGATATGTCTCTTAAATCATGTAGGGTGATGATTTCTATCTTGACCACTCAATTGCCTTCACATACTTCATGCTATACCTAAAAGCATCCTGTTTTGGCATCCTTGGTTAAGCATAGCACTCTATACATAAAACAACTTGGTGTCATAAGACCCTTGAAGAAAAGTTTCTAAATTGTTCGTTCAAGATCAAGTCATAAGACCATTGAAACAAAGCTTCGAAATTGCATGAAGTTCAAGATTTAGTATCATGACCCCTGAAATGAAGATTGAAGAAATTAATCAAAGGACATTATTTATTGTAAAAGAAAATCAGAGATTGTAAACTCACGTTTGATCAATACATAAATTTTATATTTGTCAGATATTTTTGTAGTCCAAATATTCGACATAAAAAAACTTATGTACAACAACATAAAAACTCTATTTTGAGACAAACTTAGAGAATTAGGTGGGTATTTGAAGGGAACAAAAATACAAAATTCTTTTATAGTAAAGCAAATCTTTAATCCTTAGGCCAAAATTGAAACCTAATTTTACATTTTTTTTTTGAGGAAAATATGTTTCCAAATTGTTTGTTCAAGAACTAGTCATAAGACCATTGAAGCAAAGCCTCTAAATTGTATAAAGTTCAAGATTAAGTATCATGACTCTTGAAATGAAGATTGAAGAAATTAATCAAAGAACATTATTTATTGCAAAAGAATATCAGAGATTGTAAACTCACATTTGATCAATAAATAAATTTTATATTTGTCTCCAAATATTTTTGTAGTCTAAATATTTGTCACAAAATTTATGTGTACAATGACATAAAGAATCTATTTTGAGACAAAATTCAAGAATTAGGTGGGTATCTGAAGGAGACAAAAATACAAAATTTTTTCATAATAAAGCAAAACATTAATCCTTTGGCCAAAATTGAAACCTAATTTTACAATTTTTTTAAGAGGAAAATATGCTCATTAGATAACTAAAAGGAGAAGCATTCCAAATTGAGCATAAAGTTGACAATATATCAAATACAACTTAACTCACAAAAGTCTAAACATAGACTTACAGGTCACCAAATTGAAAGTTATCTATCATGGTGTCACATCCCATTTTTGAACTCATGATCGACGCATAGACCTACATGGGTATAATCTTTTAGGCCCAAGCAAGCCCAAACCATCAATGCATGAGCTTGTCATTCATCGCATTCATTCACATTTCCATTCACATAATAAAATTCTCAAGCAAATCAACGATATTACATCATTGTGGAACTTCTCAACATAATATGTAATTTCCATTCCATTTCATATCAACATTCAAAATGCATTTATATAAACTAAGGTCCAACACTCTTACCATGATTATATCGCTATGGTTTTTTTACCCTAGTCTCAACGCTAGTCCGCACCCATTTTTCGAGGCTTAACACATTATTCACAATAAAGCACAAATATAAGTTTATCAACATATTATTCACATAACCAAGTATCAACAATATAAGAATCGACTTTACACACTACGGAGTGCTTGACACTAAAAGAGTAGAAGGAAGGCATAATCATACCTACCAAATGTAAGCTAAGCTATGACTCCACCAAGCACCTAGCCAAAAGAGCTACTAAAGCTAAAAAACAAAAACAAGGCAAAATAACGAGTGAGTCACAAAGCCTTCGTTAGTAGATACGGGGAAGGGTTTTAGCATAAATCATACATTTGTAATAACCATGTATCTTTGCATAATCATAGATTTCTCATTTAAACCTTTCAAATGAAACAGTCATAAATCCAACAACGTTTCTCCATATCAAATATCACATTTCATAAACTCATTTATGAAATAAAAGATTGAGCATGTATGAAATCATATGCATGAAAAACAAAGATGTTATAAGTTGTTAGGTACTAGTTCCCTTGCAAGGGTTTATACTATATTCTAAATTATTGGCCTTATAAGGATTAATACTCGAACATATAGGGTCCAATTTTAAAATCTACCACATATCATTTCCCTGCACAATTAGTGAACTAATAATCATTTTCATAATAGAATTCAATTCAACACAACATCATACACATATAATGTATAACAATACTTTATCTCAAAATTAAGTGGAATTTCCTATCACCAACATAACTGTTCTCGCAAAAACATTAATACCATGGTCTAGAGTCTCTTATATACACCTCGTATACCATGTTAGTCAACATGCCTCAATAGACCTGGACCCTTCGATGTCGCCTTGTATACCATCCCCAGCAATGATAAAATTGACAAAGGCCTTTTGGCTCCACACCATTTACCATCTCTTTATCACACATTATGAGTTTTAGGCCTTTTAGCTTTGCCTTTATACACCATACTATCCACACATCATTAATACAATAATACATCCATTCCAACATTTCAACATAAGCATTTACACATTAACCATGCCAAAATGACCATACACAATCACAAGTGTACAAATCAATGGGCAACGACATGCTCAATCAACAAAGCCAATACACATATAAGCTATTATCATCAATATTTCCATATCATTATCAAACAAAGGATATCATTTATCCATTCACATCATTTAATGTTTAAATGTCATTTCACTTTTATCATATCATGGAAGGATATTTTGAAAAGAAATCATTTGAAAGGGCTTGTCTCCCCTTATTCAAAACTACTACATAGTAAGATATTTACTTACATTATAGATTGAAAACTTCTTTAACAAAAAATTGATCATGTAATTGAAACCAAAATTTTACCAAAGTCATTTCCTTCATGTAATGGTAAATAATTCATCAAAATATCCTCAATTTACGTATCCAAAATACTTAACAAAGCGTACCCACTCACCTTCGAAAATCAGCTTCTACCAACGAGCAAAACCCCACCCCAGTGAATTCCTTGGAGTTTCAATAGTTTCTAAACATCCAACAATCAAAGTAATTAATACTTAAACTAGAAATCAAATAGTAATCGTCCTCAACTCTTTTGAAGTTATTTAGGTTCATCTAAAGCTAGTTTTCTAGACCAAATTCACTACTCTTCAAATACTCATATATTTAAATCCATAAACTCATCATCCTTACCTTAGGTGAGCTCCAAACTAGGAAAAAAAGCCATCATATCCCTTAGTTTGAAGGAATCAATAATTCTAGAACAAATAATAACATTTTCAGAGTTGGAAACCAATGATTTAAAAATTCCAAGAGTGGAAAAACATCACATTTGTTGTCAAAATCAAAACTCAAGCTTTAATCTTCCAAAATAATGATTCTTGATGAAAATAGGTTGAAAATTACTGTAGAGTGGGGGAAACTAAGGGAAAGTGGCTAGAAATGAAAAACCCTCATAGAAAATGCCTTTTTTATAGTTTGGGGTGTGAAAATACTCATTTTCCCTTATTAATTTTTTAGAAATCTACATAATTTATCAATACATTTGCCAATGTATCAATAAATTGATTCTGGGAAAAATCTATTGCTACATTTGGCCATGTGTCAATAAATGTACATCAAAATTCTTTTAAAAAGCTTTTTGGACAAAATCTGTCCATAAATTTAGGCTATGAATTGATAGATTTGCTTTTAGAAGAATCTATCAATACATTTGTGTCATGTATTGATAGATTTTCTCTAGCAAGCAAAAATAGGTTTGAAAATTAGTCCATTTGGACTCCATTTCGTACCATATTTTGTAAATCATCTTAAAGCATCAAACATGAATTTTTCCAAAGATAAAACTCTGTTTAAATGTTCAAAACATGAAATCTACATGCTCACCTAAAGATTTCTTAATTTATTCTCCTATATAAAATGGGATTTCATGCATGACACCTCAAAATGTCGAAGCAAAATTATGGAGTTTGGTATGGGCTAACATTGCTGGGATTCGACCTCATGCTCAAATAAGAAATAATTAAAAAATTAAAAATAAAATACAGTGGAAAAATAAACTAGTATTTAATCAGAGAAATAGTCGAATCTTACAAGATCAATGTTTGTGTTTTTCATGTAATTTTTAAATTAATTATGAACATTTATAAGTTTTAGAGTTGCATACCTTACTTTAGATATTGTAATCAAAAGCCAATTAAATCCAAAAACACTTGTGATGAAGCAAGTAACCAAAAAAGAGAACAAATCAGTCTGAAATCCTGCAGTCGAAATCTTTACTTCTTCACCTTTAGAATTTGTCAAATCTTCAGCCACCCAAGTGTTTGGCCTCTAATAGTAATCCACACAGTGACCAAATAAGACCTTCTCAAAGGTAGGATTTTACTTGTGCTAGTAAGCTTTGTTTTTAAAAACAAAATGACCAAAAGTTCTTCCTGAATTTTATTTCTGTTGGACAAAAAAAACTATTTTTCTTTTCTTATTTTTATAAAACGGCTAAGAAGTGGTTGAAAGGTTAGAGTTTTTGTTGGTTAACATAATATATTTGTATAGCCAAACTAAGTTGAAACCCTAGATACAATAGTTGTATATTAATTCAATTAAGTTCTTGTGAACTTAATTAATTGCACACTTTATTTTGGTCTATTCCAATTAAGTCTAACTTAATTGATTATCCTTATTAAATCTCAATCATGTCACTTAATGTGTTTGACCTATTAGGCTTTTAACATGTTGGCAATAAATATAAATCCTAATCAAATATCAATTGGATAATTAATTTATATTTATAGATCATAAGCAGCATCTAGCAATATATCATGATCATCAAAATATTAGAAAGTCAATTAAAGAATTTGACAAAGCTTTCAGTGATAAGCCTCTTAGTGAAATCGATCATTTCATCAAATATCTTGAATGTGTCATAAAGCATGGCTCAGTGTCTACTTAACATTTCATATCAGTTCTCATAATTCATGTCTACTTATAAGATAACTTTTCTCAAATTCATCATGCTTTGGCCAAAGACTTTATACAACTTATTCAAGAATTGAGAACAAGAAAGATACATCCCCTCATATCACTTGGGATGATGAATCCTCTTTTGAACACTCATTCACCTTCGTATGCTTCATGGCATACCCAAAAATACTTTGTTTAGGCATCTAGTCACCTCTAGACCCATAAGGGTGAAATCAAAGTATGTCATTCCCCATACAAGATGACTTGGTGTCTCAAGTCCAAGGACTAATTGGACGACTATCACATGAGAGCATATTCCATAGACATTTGAGTGAAATATCAAATAGAGTTCTCATAGCATGTCATGTTCAGTGAACTTGTTCTTTAACAAGCACCCATATGTTATCCTCAAGTATCCCATATACTTCAATCTATGAGATCAATTGCTTACTTCCCAAGTAAGGAGGTTTAACATGTTCTAATTTTTAAGCATTGTCAATGCCTTGTCTTAACAATAAAATGACTAGGAACAATTTTAGGAACATGGCTTTGATGCATAGTAATTTTATAATTGCAACAACTTTGCAATTCTCTTGCAAGGCTTTTATGTTCTATGGGCTTCATCCAATTAGTACTTAATAGCTCCTTATTATTACACTAACATGAAAAAAAACCTATATCACATATAGATATGTGATTAAATATGCATTAAATGACAAAATATATTCCTTAACCAATCCAATTGGGTCAAGGGCATATATCAACAATCTCCTACTTGCTCTTGAGTCAAATGCTAGCATATCCAATATTGAACTCTTTCGCTTAGCGACTATGTCTCTATTAGGACAACTCAAATTGCAATATTTGAAAATATAGTAATTTATATGTTTGACAATCTTTATTGTCATAATCAAAATACTAATTTAGATCACAATGAGACCTTGATTCCATTATAATGGCTCTTGTTGTTACTTTAACAATTCAAAATAATTTATTGGTTCATTAAACCAATGATCCACATATCTCTTCTTTTGTAACCTAAACAAAAGGTTTGTATCTAATTATTGATATAATCATGCAATTATCACTTGTTTTGGAACCATTCTAATTCAACAGCTCAATCATGACTTTATGTCACCTTTAGCATTTAGGATTTTCTCTATGTTAAACTCCTTTAACATATCATCCTAAATTCTTTTTTTAAGTCCCCTTTTAGGATTTAACTCTTTAGTCCCATTTTGTTTTTCTTAGATTGACAAATGTATCTTATACACTTTTAATGAGTAACTTATCTTATTCCCACTAACCTTATGATTTGCATAAAATATGTTTATCTTATTCAATGTATTCAACTACTTTGAATTTATTCCATTAAATAGAGATTATTATCCAATCATTCATGTTGGATCATTTAGTAGACTCGACTTCTATGAATAGTGCATCAATATGCATCCTACTAATAGTTTGTATTTAACGGATGAATTATGCATCTTTATGCATCCCATTATATCAAGCTTTGTGCATAGATCTTATCTATTGAATTTCATAATTTCATGACCCTTGACTTTTAAAAGTGTCATTAGCTCCCACTATTTCTATCATGTATAGAAATCTTACCAAGTAAACTTATTTACTTTCCTTTGGAGCATTATATCCATAACGTTTATGTACACTTACATATCATAAGTCATTCATCATTGGTTATGAGATGAAATCCTCTCAAAGATTAGTTAATGCGATTAATTGGGTTTAGAATGCTTTGTGATTCATCTCTTAATTTAGATATTTTATGTCAATAAGAATGCTCCTTAACTAAATGTGTTCATAATCCTATTATGAATTCATTGATTTAAGACCCAATTTGTTCCAAGTCATCTCATTAATTTTCTTTTTGATTTATAATCAAAAGAAAAATAATCTTACAATGATCTTATCATTATTACTTCGTAAGGATAAATAATTTAGAACAATTTCAAAATAAAATTAGATGTAATGTAAATATATAAATATATATAAGCTAAGCATTCTATGCTAGCAAAATATAAATCTATGTTTCCCAAACATAAGATAAAATATTTGGCCATAGACCCAAAACCAAACATCTCATCCTAGCAATCATGCCATGAAAACATTCAATGTTATTTATTGTTCCACAATTTAATCTAAGCTGACAAGATTGATCACCATCAATTAAGGTTGTCGCCTTCATGCGCCTATTCTTCATTGCTCCTTATTATTGGTTCCTTCAATACGTCACACATCTTAAAATTATTAATAAATAGTAAGGTATCATATACCAAGTAGTGAAAAATAAATCATCATATGATTCATACCTAATGTAGAAGCTTCCTTTTGTTTTTTTCTCTTTGATGGATTCAAAATAATTTTTGCAATTGCGCCTCCAATGGCTTAATTTGCCATAAAAATGGCATTTGTCATTGTGCTTGTCCTTTTTTACTCCTTCAATAGGCTTTATACCTTTCGGAGTTTATACCTTTTCACCTTTATCTTTCTTAGAAAATTTTCTTTTTTTATTTTTATTTTTCTTAAAAAAAATAAGATGAACTTAAGCCTTCTCCTTCGTAATGATGTTCTCAACCTGTGTGAGCATATTCAATAAGCCCAAAAGGGTTACCGTAACCTTGTTCATGTTGAAGTTTAACACTAACTATAAATAACTCATTGGTAGTAAAGAAAGTACAATGTCTATGCTCAAATCATAATCCATAACCCAACCAAACTGCTCAAGTTGAGTGATATATCATATCATCTTAAGCACATCAGGCTTTACTGGGTTTCCCTCAAACATTTTACATCGAAACAATTCTCTTGAAATGTCGAATCTCTCTATGCGACTTTCTTTATCGAACATTTCTCTAAGGTTTAGGATAATATCCAAGGCATCATAGCTTTATGTTTCTTTTAAAGATTTGAAGACATACTAGCCAACATCACACTTGTGGCTTGATCGAGATCATCCATATAAACTCTATAGGCCTCATTTTCCTCATTTGTAACATCATCACTAGGTTACTTGAAACAGGACCATCTAATGTTGGAATGGCATGAACCTCATAGATAACAATTATCATATGCAGTGGAAAATAAAAATTTTAAACATACCATGCCATGCCGCCACTCAGGGATCATGTTGATTTTAATACAAACAAAATAATGAGTAATAAAAAATATTACCTATCCAAGTAATGTTGTAATCATTATAACAAATCCTCTTGATTGAGAGAAGATACAACACTACTCTTGTTTCTGCTCAAGCCTATGTACACCACAAAGGGAGGAAGAACCCAAGCCACCCAAGCGTTAAGCCTTCAATAGTTGCACGCACAGTTGCATTTGAACCTTTATAAAGAGGGAGCTTTCTCAACTATGCCTTTTGTTGGTCCCAAATATAGGTGCTAGAGGGGGGGTGAATAGCACTATCTCGGCTCTTTTTGGTGGGATTGAGACTTGGTCTCAAACTAAGGAAGATAAGGCAATGAAAACAATTGACAAGGTATTTATAGTGGTTCGGTCCAAGACCTACATCCACTACCTTGATTATCCAACCAAGGATTTTCAAATCAAACATTAAAACGGTGGAATTCACAAGCTTCCACCAAGCTTTTACAATGGCTTTTCCAAGGCTTAGCCACAACCTTTACACTAGTTTTTCACGAGATCAACTAAAACCCAATGTGGCTTTCCAAGGCTCAACCACAACCTATCACTAGTTTTTCCTGAGCTAAACTAAAACCCAATGTAGTTTTCCAAGGCTCAACCACAACCTATCACTAGTTTTTTGTGATATCCAACATCCCATATCTGATTTGGATATGATTGTTCAGACCTATATAACAATCCAAGTCCACCACTACTAGTAACTTGAGCTTAAGCTTTTGAGGGCCACGTGGTTTAGGTCCAAAAAGTTGCTGGGTCAGTGGTTGGACTTGGGTCGTTACAAATGGTATTAGAGCTTGCACCAGTCCGATGTGAGCTTTTACATTGCTCTGGTGAGATCTTGGTCCTGTGGATATGATATGTGACCTTGATGAGGACATCAAGGATTTGAGTGGGTGGGATTGTGATACCCAACATCCCACATCTGATTTGGATATGACTGTTCAGACCTATATAACAATCCAAGTCCACCACTACTAGTAACTTGAGCTTATGCTTTTAAGGGCCACGTGGTTTAGGTCCAAAAAGTTACTGGGTCAGTGGTTGGACTTGGGTCGTTACAATTATGCTTCTATATATAACTGCACTTCCATAACACATCTCAATCACAATGTTAATATCAATTTAAGGTTAATTCATTTATAATTTTTGTTCCAAATCAACAATGGTCTTTAATTATGTATAGTCCCTATATATTTGCATAAACTTGTTAGTTTCTCTCTACGATAAATGCAGAATTTTTAGTTTTTTGATTCAATAATAGTAATTATCATCTAATATAAAAGTTAACAATCTATCACACGAAAATTATAGATCAAAATTCACGTATCTTAAATGCAACATTTGAAAATGTCAAACCAAGAAAGGTAGGTTATGTTAAAAGAGATTTTTGGTCATTTTTTCCAAATAGAGAAGGGTAAAGATGTCAAATTAAGTTTGATAACATTGAAGAGTAAGCTGCAATATGAGATTATATTAGTTTTTAAATGCAATCACATTATATTTATTGACTATGATATGATTGCATTGTAATCTTACATTATGTTGGCTTGTTTCAAAAGAAACGTTATAATGTATTTTAGTTGGACACATTGCAAGGAATGTGACTGCACAATCCTTATACCAAACACTGCCTAGAGATATTTATAAAAATGAGACTTGGATTTCTAATTCAAAAGATGTGAAAAAGGCAATTGTGGATTATATTATCAACTTATGCACTAGTAGAACCTTGGAAAAGGTTACTATTAGTGATTTTGACTTTAGAGTGGCGTTTGGTACTTTACAATGTAATATGATTATAAGCAATGTGATTTTAAGAAAAATAGCATTGCAATGTTTAGTATACAAGAAAAGTAATGATTAAAGTGCAAAGAAGATAATATTCCAATGTTTGGTTTATAAATACTTTGCTAAGAATGTAATGTCAATTTTCAGAATTATTCCTATTTATTAAAATGCAAGTTTAATATATTTATATTTTTATTGTTAATTTTTAAATCTCTTAAATATATTTTTAATGTCATATATTTTATTTTCACTATAATTTTATATATTTGATTTTCATTTTTTACTATAATTTTTTATATTATGTATTTTATTTTAATTTTTTCTTTTAAAAGATAATAAAAAATTTATTAACAATCACCATAACTACTGAGAATAATAAAAAAATCCTCAAAATCTATATAAAAAAACAAATTATAACATTATAAAATATTTTTAATAAAGCAACAAAGTTAAAAGGTAAAAATGTCTTTAATAACATTGCAAAGTAGAATGCAATCTAAGTGTATTACAATCTTACATTGCAGTGGTTTGTTGCAAAACAAACACTACAATATAATTTAATTGAGCACATTGCAGGAATGCGCTTCCACTTCTCTCATACCAAATACTATGTAAAAGATTAAATTGTCATGATGTTATTACTTTAGAAGAACCTGTTATGGTTAAGGAATTGAATGCTGCAATTTGGAATTTTAAGAAATTGAAATCACGATGGTTACAATTTTAATATTTTCAAAAGTATGTGACCTTTTTGTTGAAAGATGAGTTGATGGAGTTTGTTACTGACTTTTATCATAATGGGATGTTAGAAAGGGACTTACATCCATCTTTTATCACCCTTACTCCAAAAGTGTTGCAAATCTCCCTTAACTAAAGGAGTATAGGTCTATTAGTTTGGTCAATTCTTTGTATAAGATATTGGCTAGAATCCTATCTTATAGGTTGAAATTGGTGGTGAATTTGATTGCTAGTGACAATCAAAGTGCATTAATTAGTGGGAGACAAATCATGGATGGTATATTGCTAGCAAATGAAATCACTCATAGTATGAAGAGGAGAACCTGTAATCAGGGAGGAGTGATTTTTAAAATTGATTTTGAGAAGGGCTATGACTGCCTTCAATGAGATTAATTTTTTGATGACAGTGATGATGAAAATGGATTTTCAGGAAAAATGGTATAAATGTATTAAGGAGTGCATATCCGCAGTCAAAGTGGCAGTCTTGATGAATGGATCGGCCATGACGGAGTTTCCTATCAGTAGAGCATCGATGAAAAGGGGTGGTCTTTTATCTCCGTTTCTGTTCATCATAGGTGTGGAAGCTCTTCATGTCGTATTCCTCAAAGCTAAAGATTTAAATCTGTTTTAGAGGAATTAAAATTTTTACTTCAGGTATGACCATTTCTAAAGTATCTTACAATCGACTACGCACTTCACTATCAAATTAACTACTACCTCCCTAACTTTCTTTTTGAGGCTAAACATTTAGTTCAACACTGCATGTTTCGCTCCTAAGTTATAGTTGTTTCAAATTCAAATAAGAAAAAAAAAATGAAGGCCAATTTTTCTATTTATTAAAAAAGAAATCAAAATGATATGGGATGATATTTTAATGAAATCAAGTCAAATTATTAAAATATTATGTCAAAAAATTATGGCGAAGGGTTTGAAAGTAATAAACAATAGATAGATATATATATATATATATATATATAATTTTGCTTACAACTGGAATTATCAGAGAGTTGGACTCTCGATATTTGTGATATTCGCCGTAAAGGAATTTCATCAACGTGAGCGATGAGCGATGGCATGTGGTATAGCAATATTAGTTGGCAAAAAGGAAAGGGACAAAGCAACTTGTTAATTTACAAGTGATAATATACCTAAACCCCACCCCATTTTTTCCACAAGGAACAAATTTGTAGACAGAGAGCTATACTGCTATTAATATTTACTTAAGAATTAATTAATACAGCCACATCCGCTGCTTTCACGCCACGTCCTGATCAGGTGGTTAAAGCCCTCAAGTCCACGGAGGTTATTATGTGAATGTATTAAATATTTATTATTCTTTTCTTAGTTTATTTAATCAATAAAATCTCACCACTCCTATACAGTTCTATTTTCTTGTCTTATATATGTTTAATTTACTATTCATCTTACCTTTGGACCTGCATTATCCAATGAGAGTGTTACAAATATTATAAGCTAGTTATGTAGATTGTATTTTCATTTTTTTCTTGTGGATGTGATGTTGGTTTACACAGTAAGAGATATTTCTTTCACATCTTATAAAATCTCACCTCGTCAGCTTCAAAATCCAAACTCGAGACTTCCGATATGAAATCTTAAACTCTAACCATTGGATGTTTTCCTCGAAAATATCTATTAGTAAATTGTGAGACTTTGAATTTTAATACTAATAAAACAATACCAAGTTATTGTTCTCTTTTTTTTAATTAGTAAAACTCTTGAATTTCCTATTTCTTTCTTTGTATTTCCTTGATTTCAATATGGTATTTAACACTAATGATGAATAAAAGTAGTAATAAGAGATATGAAGGCAAACACCAGTTATTTGTGTCTGACATGACTCCTCAAGAAGAGCATGGATCAAAGAAAAATGTTCAACTTGCTCTTGCGTTCAAGAAATTGAATAAAATAAGAAAATAACTCAAATTCATAATTTAGGGAATATATCATCTTGATTGTATTGAAAAACACACAACTAGCTTCATGTGCAGCATCAACGTGATGATTTTGAGAGCAAAAACAACAACAAAAAAAAAAGTAAAAGAACAGTCCTTAATTAATTAGGATTTGTTAAGAACTTATCCTAAAAAGAGGTCCAACTGATATTTATTACAAGCAATTAACCAACTAGGCTAAGGCTGTTCAATGTGAATCAATAATACACTTAATACAAAAATCAAACTCTCTGTATTATCCACCAAAAACGTAGGCGAAAAAAATTGCTCAATAAATTTTGTTTGGATATTAATACAGCCAATGAAGCATTATTCTTTAAAATTAAATTAGAAACACAACGCATAAAAGTACAGGTGAAAGCATGAAATAGAAACCAAAAATATTACCGAGTGCCTAACCGAGTGCACAGCTCGATTCATCTCCACTCATAGCCTTCGCAATTTCCCTCAGAATAAACTTCTGTACTTTCCCTGTTGACGTCCTGGGAAGCTCTTCCTCAAACACCACCGTCTTCGGCGCCATATAATGCGGCAGCTTATCCCTACAATACTCTATAATCTCCTTCTCACTTGGTTTCTGAGTCAACTCATCATCAATATTCTTCTTCAAACTCACAAAAGCACACGGCGTCTCACCCCAAAACTTATCAGGCCTAGCCACTACGGCCGCCTCATTAACCGCCGGATGAGAATACAACACTGACTCAATTTCAGGGCTGCTTATATTTTCTCCACCGCTTATAATAATATCCTTTGAACGATCCTTGATTTCCAAATAACCATCAGGGTGAATTACCCCAACATCTCCACTGTAAAACCAACCATTTTCTCTCATGCAATTGGATGTCCCTTCAGGGTCTTTGAGGTACCCCAACATGACACACGCACCTCGTAAAACAACTTCGCCAAGCGTTTTACCGTCGCGTTTGACGCTTTCTCCTGTCTCAGGGTCAACGACGTCGACTTCCGTGAAAGCAGCAGAGTTAACTCCCTGTCTTGCCTTTAGCCTGGCTCTTTCTGTTAATGGTAACTTGTTCCATTTCTTTTTCCATGCGCATGTCACAACGAGTCCTCCTGTTTCAGTTAACCCGTAACCGTGGCTCACCACAAAGCCCATTGACTCGGTCCGCCCTAGCACGGGTGCTGGTGGGGGTGCACCGGCTGTTAGAATTTGGACAGGGCGGTTCAGTGGTTCGAGGTGTGAAGCATTTGACAGCATGTTGAGCACCACAGGCGCACCGCACATGTGGGTCACGCCATGTTCTTCGATCAAGCGATAAATAACCGATGTATCAATCTTTCGGAGGCAAATGTTGGTCCCACCTACGGCAGCCATGCCCCAAGGGAGACTCCACCCATTAGCATGGAACATGGGAAGGGTCCATAAGTAAACAGGCTGATTGGGAACTGACCAATCAAGCAAAGTAGCCATGGTGATTATGAAAGCTCCCCTGTGGCTTAGGATCACACCTTTGGGAGAAGATGTTGTACCCGATGTGTAGTTTAACACCATTGGCTCCCATTCACTCTTAGGCGTGACCCATTTAAACTTTGGATCACCATCTTCTAATATCCCCTCGTAATGATCAAGAAAACCGACGGAAAATGATGGGTTTTTGCTGCCTGAGTCCTTTTCATCGTCGATGAGGACGAGATGCGGGGCTTTGGTTTTGCTCTGAAACAAAGAGATTGCCTCAAGAACAAGAGAACTAGACTGGTGGTCAACAAAAAGGAGCTTGGATTCGCTGTGCTGTAAGAGTACGGACAAGGTGTTGGCATCAAGACGAGTGTTGATGTTGTTAAGGACAGCGCCGGACATGGGGACGGCGAATTGGAGCTCGTACATGGAGGGAACGTTGGGGGCGACAACTGAAACCACTTGGCCTCGTTGGATGCCAAGGGAGGTCAGCGATGATGCCATCTGGAGACATCGTCGGTGGGTTTGAGACCACGTGTATGAAATGTTGTTGTAGATGATGGAAGGGGAGTCGCCATAGGCAGTGGCAGCTCTCTCCAGGAAGCCTAAAGTTGTCAGAGGGGGTGAGTTTGCAGGGTTTGGCAATAGCAGTTCCATTGCTATTAAAAAAGGAAGATGGGTTTGGTGATCTTCTGACTAAAATTGATCTAAGTTGTGAAGATCTTTTATAGACAAAAGAAATTAATGACTAGTATAAACAAATATCGGTTTCACGTTAAGAACATTGGAATTTGGAAGGGTAGAATATAGAAGATATCTATTAGCATTGATTATATTTTATAGTGGAATTATAGCCCAACCCCAAGCGATGCCATAGAAAAGTCGGTTGGTGCCAGCCCTATGAAATCAAGTCATTCAAGATTCCTGCTTGCCAATGGTCGTAGCCTCTTGCTAAAATATCAATTTTTTAGTTTTTACAATTTGATGCATCTCTTGATTTAAAAGAAAGGTTTAAGAGGAGAAAGAAATTGAAACCTAATTTTACATTTCTTTTTTTTTTTTTTTTTGAGAGGAAAATGTGCTCATTAGATAACTAAAGGAGAAGCATTCCAAATTGAGCATAGAGTTGACAATATATCAAATACAATTGAACTCACAAAAGTCTAAACACAGACTTGCAGATCACCAATTGCAAGTTGCCTAGCATCATTCTTGAATAGTATAAATTAAGTTATGAAATATTCCTTAAGTCAATTCCTATGATCTTGCCCATAATGGTGGAGAGAGAAATCCTTTTAAATTAATTAATTAAACATAGAAGGAAACTTGAACTGCAAATTTGCAACAACTAAAACCTTATCTTTTCCAGGGAAATGGATTAATAGTAAGAACACAAATCTAATTAAAGTAATACTAATCTTTCTTCTTCATTATTCATTTACGCAGCTTATCGCCAAAGCAAATTGCTGCCAAGCTATCTTAGACCATCAATAATGTGAAGCACGTCCGTGATGCTTGGATCAATACAAGATTTGGGTGGATTGCTACGACCTTTTTTATTTGCATTCACTGCAAATGGATCAATCAATAAGTTGGCAATACTATCACTAGTATAATTCATTTATATTATTTTACATTGTTTCTTAGATTTTGAGGATTTTGCTTTTAATCAATGCTTCTAATTGTTTGCCCGGACTAATGATTATGGTGAAAATTGTCATCAAATGTCCTATAAATATAATTCTAAAAATTCCAAGTATGCACCCATAAAAAGGTAATTATAAGTAATGAAATAAAAATAAAATCATAACTATAATTAAAATAATCTTCCTTTTAGGGTGTTCCAAAATTATGTCTTTTTTTCATTTCCAAATACATAATTATTTATTTTTAATAATTCTTCTTTTGATGTTTTGCATTCCAAACCATGCGTTTAACATTAATTTTACCACAAAAATTAAAAATTGAATGTAAATTAAATTAAAATCAAATACTTTTTATTAATTTTCATAAAGTCACATAAGAACAAATAATCAGAATGAAAAGGAGAATTAATTTAAAATTGTTAAATCACTTCATCATTTATCAATTTATTCAATTGTTATAGTAATTAATGACAACATTCGATCCAATACATATCTCATCATAGCATTACCATTACAATCTTAATTATCATTCTTATTGTAATCAATTGTAATAAAAATGCATTCTGACTAGGTGTTTAGCGAAACTTTTCGACCATTATGCTTCTATATATAACTGCACTTCCATAACACATCTCAATCACAACATTAATATCAATTTAAGCTTAATTCATTTGTAATTTTTGTTCCAAATCAACAATGGTCTTTAATTATATATAGTCCTTATATATTTGCATAAACTAAGTTGTTTTTTTTTTTTAATTTTATTGCTGAGGTAAAAAGGTAGAAATTTCTTAATCAAGACTAAGTACAGATAAAGTTAGAATCTTATACAATGGGGTAGGGAATTGGACATAACCTAGGAAAAATCATAAGGTGGCGTTTGGTACTTTACAATACAATGTGATTGTAGGTAATGTGATTGCATGTAAGATAACATTGCAGTGTTTGGTATATAAGTAATGTAATGATTAAAATACAGAGAATATTACATTGCAGTGTTTGTTTTACAAGTACTTTACAGGGAATGTAATGTTAAATTTCAAAACTACCCTTATACATTAATACAAGTTTAACATGTAATTTTTTATTGTTAATTTTTATATAATGTCATTTTCTAAATATATTTTTAATTAAATATATTTTATTTTTCATTTCTTATTAGAAATATATATTTTATTTTTATTTTTATTTTTAATATAATTTCTTAAATTGTATATTTTATTTTAAATTTTTTCTTTAAAAAATAATATTTTATTTTCATTTCTTAATAGGTTTTATATTTATACATTAATGTGATAGCTTCCTCTCTTGTAACCAATAGCAAATTGGCAACAAAATACTCATAATTCTCAATCTCCTATTAATTTATTCTAAAAATAAAAATAAATTCAAAATAACTTGCTATAAAGCTAAAACAAAATATCAACATAACGTCACCAAAACCATATAACTGAAATGGGCATTTTAAAAATTAACCCTTAAAGATAAGACGTTTTCAAAAATAGCCCTCTTTATAATTTTAACTATTTTTAGTCAAGTTAGACAAAAATACCCTTAATGAAATTACACGCTATGTACAAAAACATATGACATGCCATGTACAAAAACATATGACAAGCCATGGTTAGGTTGTTACACGCCATGTACAAAAATATGTGACAAACCATGGTTAGGTTATTACACGTCATGTACCAAAACATGTGACACGCCATGTACAAAAACATATGACAAGCCATGGTTAGGTTGTTACACGCCATGTACAAAAACATGTGACACGCCATGTATAAAAACCTATGACACGCCATGTATAAAAACATGTGACAAGTCATGGTTAGGTTGTTACACGCCATGTACGAAAACATGTAACACGCCATGTGCAAAAACATGTGACACGCTATGTACAAAAACCTGTGACACGCCATGTACAAAAACACGTGACATGTCATGTACAAAAACATGTTACACACCATGTACAAAAACATATGACAAGTCATAGTTAGGTTGTTACATGCCATGTTGAAAAAAATACTGTTGTTACACACCATGGTTAGGTTATTACACGCCATGTTGAAAAAAATATTGTTATTACACATCATGTACAAAAACATGTTACACACTACGGTTAAAAAAGGTTATTACATGCCATGTTGAAAAAAATATATTATTGTTACATGCCATGTTGAAAAAAATTATTATTACACGACATATTCAAAAACATTTTGTTGTATTTTAATGTTTAAAATGTTGTTGTTACTTACGAACAAAAACTTCAAATCCTCTCAACTCTTTTCATTTTTTTTTTGTGTTTTTAACAATTTGGCACCGATTAAAGTGTTTCCAACATATTTTCATAAATCAAAATATAATTTTTTTTATCTAAAATACTTACTTTGACTAAAAGTTAAAAAAAAAAATTCTTTTGAAAACCTAGGTTTATAAATTTCAAAATTTTGAGTTTATTGGTGTCTAGGTCCCAAATTGATTCAATTAAAAGTTATTTCATACATCTATGATTATTTCTACCGTTTTAATTTTATCTAAAATACTTAAAAATCAAATTTTTCAAATACCCACCCACCCAAGCACGTCAAAACCATTGCTTGGTGTCTTGAAAGAGCAAGAAAAAGAAATCTGAAGATGCGGGAGAGAGAAATCAAAAGCATTGCAGACGAATGCCGAAGAGAGAAATCGATAAAATTTTAGAGTGTGGGATGGTGAGAGAGAGAAATTCAAAACACAAATGAAGAGAAATTATAATGAATGGTTTAATTTATTTAAAATAGTTTAAAGGGTGTTTTTGTCAAGTCATGACTAAATATGGCTAAAAATAGTTAAATTTATTTTGATGATTATTTTTAAAATATCTTTATCAAGAAAAGGCATTACTTACAATTTCTTCTAACTGAAAATCATAAATGAAGTACCTTGATTGATACTCTAAACCAAAAGTCATAAAGTTCTAATAACCACAAAGTTAAAGTCATCTAAAGGATAGACACACCATTGTCAAAATACAAAAGAGTTCAAAGTTAATAATACTGTTAAAGTTCAACCTAGATTGATAACCAGTTCTTTGTAATAACAATACCCATCATTGCTTTAGATTGAGCCATTAAGCAAAGCCTTCACATAAATTTTCTGCAACTCCTCTGACAATGAAACTAGATAATTTATCTTCCATATATCACTAGAGATGATATGTCCAGCCTTAACAATTTCTTTGGGAGTCAAACCTTAAACTCTTTGAACTATCTCAGCTACACGTTTTTTCAACCTCGCATCTTCAGCCATGAATTGAAAACAACTTGCTAATTTATCAATTCCTTCCCTTGCACCTTGACAGATTTCTCCAATCTTATCCACACTAGATTAGAATGCATGAACAATGTTGTCTTCTCTACTTTTTGTCTTAGTTTTTTTACGATCACCTTGCTTTGTAGTCCTTCTTCTAGTGGTAGTGGATCCCTCACTATTGGTAGCAATTGTAGGAGAAACATCATCATCACCATTGTCATCTTCATCAACATTCATTGCATTGAAAGCTTCTGAAGTTGCCTTTGTTACTGCAAATGCAACTTCCTCAGTTTCTATATTCTCCACTGCATCAGCTGGTGACTTTGCTCCTTCCCCAGTTGCTCTATCCTTCCCAAATATAATGGCTAATTGATCTAAGTGAGGGAAAGGCCTATTTCTAAGTCCTACAGCAGTTGGGTGACTCTATATATATAAACAAATAAAAGGCATCAATAAACTATGCAAAAATAAACATATGCCTAACTTTACAATATAACAATGTTGTATAATAAATTAGAATCATTACCTTAACCCAACCATTCCAAACATCATCATCACAAGTAACACATTTCTTAATATCATCCCAACCGAATCTAGAAGCGAAATGCGATATCATCTCAACAATTTCCCTATATTGTTTCTTCAACAACTTCATTCTAAAGTTAATATGAGGGATAGCCCTTATGTTGCAATTTGGGATCCTTTCATTCATCCATTTCTCAAGTTGTTGCAAATAACCAGGCTTGAATGTCCCATTATCTCTACCCCAACTTCCTTCATTCACAAGATCAATGCAGCAATCAATTAAGACTCCATCTTCAGTAGGTGTCCATTGATGGGTGGATCTTTTGCTTGTCTTCCCTGATCCTTGAGATGATCCAACTTCCATCTACAAGTATAAAACATGAGCAGCAGAAACGGCATAATAACAAATATATAGTATACAATAGTTAATTAAAAATTAAAGAAAAAACATAGCATATTTAATTAAGAACAAATAAAAATATGTCTCAATCAACACAAATTTAAGTAGTTACAAATAAAGCATACTACATTTGTTGCACCAAATAAAAAATACAACATTTGTTGAACCAAATAAAAAAATTAAGTTTCATTTCTAAAAGCTATCCAATCATTCCACATTTCTGGTGCCAAGTTATTTCTCTAAGTAGTCCATGCATTTGATGTCTCAATGTACTAGATCGTATCTGCATTTTCCATCGCATCTGATTCCACATACTCTTCATCCACTTCATCCTCAAGTGGATCATGTGTCATTTCTCGCCTAATGTGATTGTGTAACAATGCACAAGTAGAGATAATTCGACATTTTGTTTTCACTGGGTGCCAAGACTTCTCCCTAAGTATTGTCCATCTCATCTTAAGGAATCCAAAACATCTCTCAATACATTCCCAGCACCAGAGTGTTTGTAATAAAACAGTTCTTCTTTTGAACGAGGAGCGCGATTTTGTCACCATTTATTCAAATGATAACGCTGACCTCTATATGGAGTTAAAAATCCCTCTCCATTTATATACCCAGCATCACATAAGTAGAAAAAACCTATGATAGAAAATTTATTTTTAGTCCATCACTCTAAACAATGTCAAGCTAAAATAGTTAACAATTTAATGTATATTTTCCTCATACCTTTTGGGACATCCAATCCATTTCTTCTAGATATTGTATCTCAAAGAACCCTAGAGTCTGAAGCTGAACCCTCCCATTCAGGTAAGATATATATGATTGCATATTCTGGGAACATACCCCTAACACATTTGTAGCACTTTCATTCTTCCTTGTTCTGTATCTAGGCTTATCAAGTTCTAGGACATTGACTTTAATGTAAGTTCCATCTAAAGCACCTAAACAATTCTATTGTTTCCAATAGAATAATGACAAAATTATCCTTTAGTTGTATTTTAAATAGATTCTTATACTCAATCTATAAATGTGAAAGAAATTTTTGTTTACCTTAAACCATTTCCATCTGAAGTCAATCGAATTCTCAAGTATAGGCTCTGGCTTCTTTAGCAGTATTGATTGCAATCTTAAAATAGAATTCAATACTAAACCAAAATGCCTACTCACTATCTCACCACTTCTAACAAATTCTCTCTTTATGATCCTATTCTTTGCATGATGAGAAATAATGTATAAAAAGATAGCCACCATTTCCTCAACATTCATGTTTTTTGTTGGTGTAAGCCTACCGATGCATTGAAGCATATTACATAGTTTATAAAATGCAGCTCTATCCATTCTAATACTTTCAATGCATGTTAAATCAGAATCAAACACCATTCTCCTAAAATTTAATTGCCTAATAATATGTCTCATATAAGTACTAATTTTGGATCTTTTACGTTTTCTAGTATACATTAAAATATGATAACATCCTTGAACCAAAGTATTAGCGAAAAGTATCATGTTAAACAGCTCAATGGCTAATGCAATAGCAGACACGATCGTTGCAGTTTGCTCTTGAGAAAACCCTTCCATTGTGTGAACTAACAATATAAAAACATAATTAAAATAATGAAATATAAACATTATATAAAAAATAATGTCTAGCAACAAGAAATATGCAAAATCAAATACATGTTGTAACAGCAGCATTCAACTCATTATCTAAACCCAAACACAATCCCTAAACAGCATAGAAAATTTATAATTTCTCAAAACCATTCATTAAAACAAACTTCAAGAATTAACATATGCATGTAGGGGTTCTCTAGTTGGGATATCTAATTTCCTACAAGGGCATCATTGATTTTGTTGACCTAAAAAGAGATTTTTTTCTAAACCTTTACTCTTATTCTAGTTTATGTTTTTTTTAAGCCTTTGTTTTTGGTAGTGTATCTTTTCTGTCATGATGCACTTGCCAAATGCTGTTTTTGCATGCTATTCCTGTTGCTCTATGAATTTTCAGTTAAAATTGATGTTTTTTAATGTGCAAAAAATAAAATCAAAGAAAATAAAAAAAATAAAAAATGAAGTCTAGCTAGCTTGGAAAGTTTGTATATATCATTTCCATATATGAGTCATAAAGGGAAAAAAGATAAACATTTACATATGGAAAATGATTATGAAGTATAAAAGATGAGTTGTTTACTGCTAGCATTGACACTTCAATCTTCTGTTGTACAGTGGGCCATGGCAAAGCTCATCAACCATATAGAATGTTATCATGTTTTATGTTTTGATCCATTTCATAAATGAAAATGGTAAAAGTTAAGTGGAGATTTAAAGTAGTATGTTTCTCAATGTTCCAAGTATTGTTGTTGGCAATGTGAAGTAATTAAAAAAATGATTGCAAGCACCGAAAGCTTGTATGGATTTGGGTTTGGAAATGTATGGGTTATCAAATAAGGTATTCATGGTTACCTATTATAAGGACTGTTAACTTTTTCCTGCATTGTTGAAATAGATTTATTTCCTAAAATGAAAGCGGTTTTTGAGTGTGTTACAAAAAATGTTGTGCGGGGCCTATCATGTATCATTTCAAAGCTTAATTTAGTTGGTGCTCACTGTAATGTCATTTACTAGTGAATGGACACAGAAGGTAGCATGTTGTTTTACAATTATCACATGGTCAAGAGCCTTTCAATTTTCTGTTGTTTGTAATAGCTACATTAGGATGTTCTTCAGATTACTTAGTAGTTAAATAGATGGAAAGGAAAGGGATTCAATCTTCTGTTGATGTTGATCTTGTTGAGTCATTTATTCAGTATATATGAAGTAATTTTCTAGGTTGTATTTACAAGCAAATTTACCTTATTGATATGCAGATATGCTGATATTCAGAATATGCATTAAACTAGAAACTAAAGTGTAGTTTCACTCCTGAGGGTTTTAATCTTGCTATTAGAACACATATTGCCTTCTTCCTTTGAGTTACATCAACAAAAGAATATCCTAAATTTTCTGGCTGTATAAACATAATACAGTATTTAACTTGACATAAATATCCTAAATTTTAATCAAGTTTTCTAGCTGAGTTACATCACAGAACAAATCTGTGAACAATTTGAGTGTCTGTGAAAGAAGGGGAAAGATCAGAAAGCCAAGATATCAGGAACAAAGAAAAGGAAACATCTTCTATGGATGGTTTACCAGCTAAATTTCCCATATAAAATTCTTTATTTTTCTTAAGGATTTGCGTTACCCAAAGAAAAGCAGAACATACCTACGAGGAGAAGAATCGACAGTACAAACAGGATACATAGAAAACAAAACAAAACCAAACTAAATCAAACATTTTTACATCCAGCCCCAACTTCTCATGAAACTCTAAATTGACAAGATCTCTAGATAGATGCAATAAACCAGATAGAGGTCATCAAAGGATGCTTAGTTAGCGATTTGTTCAACTCCATAAATTCCAAAGTACATTATGCACAAAACAACATAAGCAGCAGAACATCAATTTAAGTCATCAAAACATAAGCAGCACAAAACAACCCATACAAATAATGAAAGCATTAAAAGATAGCAGCATTGTTAATCAAAAACCTTGCTCATTTAAGAGTTTGCCCATCAATAACAAAAATTCAACAATTTTACCGCACCCAAGACTGCCCCAGAATAGAAGAGAATTGCAGGGGGACAGATTTGGCAGCATTATGTTTTGGGTTTAAAAGGGCAGAGGATGGGTCACCAGTGGGTCGATGAAGGGGTCTAAGAATGTGGGTCAAGATGCTAAGGGTAAGAGGAGAGAGAGAGTAAAGGTTGAGGAGGGAAGAGCTTAAATGTCACAAGAAGCTATCCCAATTGAGAGGGAAAGGTCACGGGAACCTATTATTGAGGGGTCTCAGTAGGAGAGGGAGGCGATAGGAGAGTTACAGAAAAAGAAAAAAAATTGGAAAAAGAAAATATCATGCGCTTGGAGGAACCAGCATAATTACCTGTGACTGTTGTTGAAGAGCCCAAAAATCCAAGCTCTCTTGCCGATGAAGAAGCAGAGCTTGAAGAATGAGGAATGACTTAGGAAAATGAGGAAGAAGCAGTAGAATGCCTAAAACCAATGATAAATTACTGGGGCATTTTGAATAATTTCATTAAAAGATGATGGGTAAAAATATCCTTAACGTATTGCACTCTGCAATGTAATGTAGATTGCATTAGTTTTGGACTGCAACCACATTGCAGCTAATGGCTGCAATGTGATTGCATTGCAATCTGACATTGCAGTGGTCTATTACAAAACAAACATTGCAATGTAATTTAATTAGGCACATTGCAGGGAATGTAACTTTACATCCCTACAAACAAACGCTACCTAAGTGAATTGCCGGACACAAGGCTGCAATTGTCAAGGAAGCTGAGGACACACTCATGGTAAGTAAGAGTGCTGGGATGGTTTTCGAATAGTGTGATGATGAAATGATCAATAATTTTACAGCTATGGAGAATGATGTTAATCCTTGATTCCTTCTTGACTTGGAGGTATAGTAGTTGTGTCTTTTTCTTCTATCTGTTTATTTTTTTTCATTACATGGCAACAATATCCTAAAATGTGAGAAGGTTTGGTAGGTTTGAGAAAAAACAAGCAGTCAAGCATTTAACTGCCAAGTAATTTTACTCCTGCAAGAAACTAAATTGTAGACTGTTATTGATAATATTGAGAATCATTTATGGAGCCGTAGAACTGCAATTGGTTGGTTGCTGAATCTGTTGGTGCTTCAGGGGGTTTATTATCTATTCGGTGTCTGAACTTGTTTCATTTGAAGCAAACTATTATTAACCCTCGATTTAATCTAGCAATAGGAAAAATGCAAGGTTTTGATGATGCTGTTGGAATTGGCAATATTCATGCTTTCAATGATGAGGAAGAAAGAGTGAACTTTCTAGAGTAAGGTTTTGCAAGCTTTGAAAGCTTAGGATATCATTTGGTGTGTCAATGGTAATGCCATCAAGAATTAAGAGGAGCACACCGGATGTAATGCCTACGATAACTCTATGACTCACTTTGCTAATTTCATTGAAGAGTCTGGTCTTATGGACATTTCGATGACAAAGGTTAAGTTTACTCGATGTAACTTTAGGGAAAATTACACCTTCAGCAAACTTGACCGTTTTCTCCTTGTAATTGAATTCATGGAGCATTTTCTAGATCTAATTCAAAAATATTTGTTGGCCTCTATCTTTGACCATAATCTTGTTATTGTGGACCTAAGCTTTTTCGATTTTTTAATTACTAGTTAAAGGATCGTAGTTTTAATAACATGTTTGCTTTTGCTTGGAAAGATACTGAGAACTATAATGGTAGAAAGGCTACAATTTAGCATCGACTCAAAGGCACCAAATGCCATATCAGGAAGTGGTAACGGGACACTTTTGGAGGCTTGTCTAATTGGATTAGCAATCGTCAATCTGAAATTTAGCATCTTTCTTAAGAAATTCAACAAGGGACTTCGAATGAGTAGATTTAGAACTTTTTTAGAAGGCTCAAACAAGAATTATGGCAGCTCCTTAGATCTAAAAAGAAGCTTGGCATCAAAAATCACATGTCAGGTGGTTTTTAGAGGGTGATCCCAACACTCGATACTTTCACAACGTGGCTTTTACTCAATGCAAAGCCAACTTTATAAGTAAAATTTCTTCTCAAGGCTGTGTAATGGAGGATCCGATTGAAATCAAGAAAGCGGTTGCATTGCACTTTGAAATTTTAAATGGTTCTAAGGTCATCTTTAAACTTAAAGAATTTAACAGTGACCTTCCTAAGTTTGATGGGTAAGTTGTGATAGCATTTGAAATACCGTTCTCCAAGGATGAGATTTGGGAAGTTATCAATGGTTGCGATGGGAACAAGGCTCGAGGGCTAAACAGATTTAACTTTTGCTTCCTTAAGAAACAATGGGGAGTTATCAAGGAAAAGGTTATGAAATTTGTTACTAATTTTCAATCTAGCAGCTCCTTAGATAAAAGGATTAATGCCTCTTTTATTACTTTGGTCCTTAAGTGTGATATGCCTAGTTCTCTTCATGACTAATGACCGATCAACTTGTTGGGCTATTTATATAAAATTATTACCAAAGCCTTCTCCTTAAGATTGAGGAAAGTTATTGATGATGTGGTGGGCATTAATCAATTTACCTTCATCCATGGTAGGCACCTTTTGGACTATGCTTTCATAACCAATGAGATGATGGATCTTATGCAGAAGAATCGACATGGTGGACTCATCTTTAAAGTCAACTTTAAGAAGGCTTTTGATAGTGCATCTTGGGAATTCTTAAAGTATGTTATGAAGTTGATAAGTTTTGGCGTTAAATGGCGCTTTTAGGTTATGGCTTGCATCTCAACTACCACCGTTTCTGCCTTAGTTAATGGCACCCTGATGAGGAAAATTCATATGAAAAAAGGCCTTAGACAAGGCTGCTCGTTGTCTCCCCTCTTTTTAACTTAGTTTTGGAGGCTTTAAATGCTTTGATGTATAAAGCTATTAATCGACAACTTATAAAAGGAATTACGATCGATGACTTTGACATATATATTTCGTACTTCCAATACGCCGATGATACAATAGTCTTTTGCAACCCAACTCTTAATTTTCTTCTTAATATTAAGCGGTTGTTGAGGTGTTTTTAGGTAGTTTCAGGTCTCAAGATCAATTTTAGAAAAAGCTGCCTTTAGGATGTTGGCATTAAACATTCTATTTTGGCTCCGTAAGCTGATTTGATTAAGTGCCAGGTTGGCACACTTCCCTCTACTTATCTTGGACTCCCTTTGGGTGTTATCTCAAGCTTGACTAGCGTATGGCAACTAATTATTAGAAAATTGGAAGCGAAGTTATCCCCTTAGAAAGCCAAAACTTTATCTATGAGGTAACGTCTTACTTTGCTTAGATCTGTTTTGAGCAGACTTTCTATTTTTCATGTCTTTATTCCAAATGCCGATCAAGATTTTACTCTCAATTGATAAAATTCTTAGAAGATTTTTATAGGGTGGCTCCAACCTTGTTCATAAATTTCACCATGTTAGTTGGGACACTATTTGTTCCTTCTAAGATCTAGGTGGACTCAGCCTTGTTGATATTAGTCTCAAGAA
Source organism: Theobroma grandiflorum (assembly GCA_036013995.1). Lineage (NCBI taxonomy): Eukaryota > Viridiplantae > Streptophyta > Magnoliopsida > Malvales > Malvaceae > Theobroma > Theobroma grandiflorum. The sequence goes on from CP142126.1 coordinate 19,045,243, forward strand.
CAGAGCTATTCTCAATAAATGGCTTTAACGCTATAATAAGAAACCTGAAAGTCTTTGGAAAATAGTAATGATGGAAAAAGTAAGGTTGGCTACCAACACGATTATGCTGAGCATAGGAAATCCTTCAAAAACTTCTAATATTTGGAAAAATATTACCAGGTCTCTCATTGATTCTTGCAACTTTAGCTCTTATGTGATTGAAGGAATAGGTTTGTCTATGGGCCGAGGTGATAGAATAAGTTTTAAGAATGATATATGGATTGATGAGTCTTCTCTTCGAAACATTTTCCTAAAGATTTATGCTTTGGCAATTAAGAAGTTGGCCAGCATTAGTGAATTTGGTTCCTAAAATGACAATGACTAGTCGGGGGATATCGAGTTACCTAGAAGTGTTTTTAACTGAGATAAAGATCAATGCAAAAGCATCAAACAGCTCATTAATGATCAGGTAATCAACAAGGATTTTCATGATAAATTGATTTGGAATAGGACCTCTAGTGGTAATTACTCTCCTAAATCCTTTTATTATCAAATACTGATCAATAATGCAATTCCTTTCGGCCATTGGAAATTCATCTGGTCGAGCCTTGCTCCTTTCAAAATTAACGAGCAGATTCAAAAGGGTAGTGTTGTTGATTTCCCACGCAAGTGCATGTATCGTTAATAAGTAATATAGTAATGAAGTAGAATATCATTTCCATAGAGAATTGTTTAATTCCTATTGTTAACTACTAAAATTATAACATCCTAATTTTAACCAAACAATTAAAATAAAAAAAATTTAAAACTAATAAATTGAAACTAAAATTAAATAGTAAATTAAACTCATATAACTAGCAAACCTAAGATTATGATATCCCTCAATACTTCATCTGATTATTATCTCTCTCTCTTAACTTAATTTAATGGATTAAGTTACTAATCTAGAATTCTAAATTATTTACAACTCTTTATCGAGTTTCTCATAAAAATACATCTCCCAATTAATTTACTATATGCCTATGCAAATTATATTGAAGAAAGATTCATTAAGTTTGTTATCTAATCTTGGCTATGTATAGCTTATAAGTATATCTCTACCCTATATGCAAATCAAACCACCTAATCAATTAAGTGTATTTAATCATACGCTATTCTATTCAAGGTCTACCTAAATCTCTTTCGTCAAGGTTTAACCTAGGTTTCTAATTCAATCTAATTAGTGATCTAACAATTAGAAGCATTAAGAACAAAATAAAATAAATGACTTAAATCCATCAAACATAAGTAAAAGAGAAACAAATAAATCTAACTACATATTGAGTTTAATCATAATCTTAGATTAAAAAGTTTAGTTCCCTATCAAGTCAGACATCATCATTAAATAAAGTTTAAACAATAAAAACAAACTAAGAAAATAAAAGAATAATCAAAAAGATAAAACTCAAGGATTACAATCTTGATCTTCCAAGTCTTCTTGAATCCTTCACATTCTTTTTAGCTTCAATGACTTTGTGGCTTGATTCTCAACTGTCAATCTAGTATTTTGTTCTTTTTTTTCCCCCTCTCCCTTTTTCTTTTTTTGAAAGGTTGTTTTTATAAAGCTTTGAAGTTAGGCCAAGTTGGGTGAAGAAAGTATTCAATTTCAGCTAGGATTTCCTCATCAGACTATGTGCATCTAGCTTTGCCCAATTAATTATTAGAAATCGTAATTGCTCTAGGACTACTATAGTATGTTAACATTAACAAGATTTTTGGCCACCTTCCATGTCAAACTAGACAAAGTGTTTAATAAAATTTAACCTTGTTGTCAAAAAAAAAAAAAAAAACTAGACAAAGTGTTAAACATAAAAGTTGTAGCCTTTTCTCTTACTTTCCAATGGTCTAAAAATCGCTTCATTTGAAGCTCTATAGAGAGAGTTATGATCAAAATACTAAAACATGTGCAGTAGAAGTCTACACTTTGAAATTGCTCTCCTTCTTTCATTAACATTCTTCTTTCATCAAATACCTACAAAAGCAAAAATAAATTAGTAACAACTTATCTTAACCACATTAACACCAAATTAACCCTAAAATTAATTAAGATTGGATTAACTCACCTAAATTAACTAATTTAAAATAATTAAATAAAATCTACTAATATGCATTACACTAGAACTAAGCTAAATTATTATCCAAATAAGCCCAAATAACTTTATATCATAGAGTTATCAGGTAGATTGGTAGTTAAGGATACATTGGCTATCAAGGGCATTATTAGTTTAAAAGCTACTATTTGCCTCCTCTATCATGACTATATCGAAATGACTATACCGAAACGGTGAGCCACCTTTTCTTTCATTGCCCCAAGTCTTGATTGTTATGGCAGTAATGGTGCTGTTTATAGAATATCCGTTGGGTGGTCCATAAGGATCCTTTGATTTACTTCCTTTCATGGGTTAAGTTTGCTTGTCGAATTGACAATGGGCTTATGTGAAAAATGGTGTGGTTTGCTATAATTTGGGTTATTTGGACTTCTAGGAATGATATTGTGTATAAGGTGAGATTTAGGATGGTGTGCAAATCTTTAAGCTTTCAAAAGTTCGAGTGGCTAGTGGATGCATGCGAAATGGCCTGAACGCATTCCACTAATCACTAATCTAGCTCAATTCCCTAATGAAGGTACGCTACCCACCCCAACAAGGAAGAGTAAAAGCATTATGCCTTGGTCTAAGCCTAGTACGAGAAGTTTCAAATTTAATACTAATGGATCCTCTAGAGGATGTCCTGTTGCATTGGTGGTGTCTTAAGGAATGATTCCGAAGATGTTTTTGCTTTATTCTCTAAATGAGTAAGCACCATTGATTCTAACAAAACGGAGTTACTTGTGGATAAAGAGGCTGTTGTCATTTATGTTGCTTCCAAGTGGTGCTACACTCACTCACTTATTCTTAAATGTGATAATTGCAACGTTGTTAAGTGGATTTCAAATCCTAACGATACACCTTGGAGATTGATAGCCATTATTCTTCATATTTGTTCCATTATTGCCAAGATTGATAAATGGTCCATTTACCACATTCCTAGATCCTCTAACAATGTTGTTGACTTCTTAGCTAAGGAAGTGGTACTTCGGCCATATGATTTTCTTTGAATTACTGATGGGTGATCTTGATTTTTGACTCCATTCTTTGCTTTGTCGAATATGCTTTAAGTCTCTATTCTTATCTTTTGTTGTTGGCATCAATTACTATCCTTTTATCTATTTTCCATGATTGTGTGATGATGTATCTACTAAAGTCTTTTGCTTTCTCCTTTCTTCCCAAGCTCATTGTAAGCATTGTACAGGAGCTTGCAGCAACTATTAAGGAAACTACTATGGTGATGTTTTTACTTTGTTTCTTTTTCTGCAAGAGGCATTCTCTACCTTTTGCCTTTGATTTTAGGGTGCTTTTTTGCTGCACTTTTTGTTCCCTACAACCTTGTACAAAGGAAAAGCATACATACTCTTTGTAGTGTTCTTTTTTTATTATTTATGAAGATTTTTCCATAGCTTTTTAAAAGAAAAAAAGGAATGTTTGAGAATAGCAAAAATGTTTTCCACTCATAGGTTCATTAGTTCTACTATACGATCCCCTAATGAGTTTGTCTCATTGAAATTATGTTCAAAAGCTAAATTGGTCAATTGACATTTAACGTTCTTAATATGTGTTTCATTAGCCATGGCACTACAGAGTGATTGTTTGAACAAAGAATTGCAATTTTTACATCATTTTCAACGATAAGGGAGTGTGAAGAGGCTCAAGTAGTAAAAAAGCAACGGCAAAGTCAAGGTGGTGGCAAAGATGGTGATCGTCAACCCTCAGTATTTAATTTTTTTTCATTACTATATGTATAAAACTTGACATATATAGTATGATTATTTTTATAATTACCTTTTAATCACCTTCCATGTAAAATCTTGGATTTGTCACCATAAAAGAGAAACATAAAAGTCTTTTCATGGTGGTCATAAGTTCTACAAAGTTTAAGTTTTCCAGCCTATGAACTTCAAAAAGATTCCTCTTATGGCTCTTGATTGGTCATGCAAGACACCACCAATTGTAGTTGGTTCCAGTTTCCAAATGCAAACCCATCAACATTAAGTTTTAGAGTACCTTTCAAAAGGCGTGATTAAGAATACCTTGTGTGTGTCACTAGTCTTCAACTGTCACATAATGCTGACTTGTTATGTTTAGAGTTTTCCATTTTTTGGTTTTTTTTTTCTTTGAAAAGTTATAACATGTATCTTTCTTAATTATATAGCACTACCTTACCCGATCGTCTAAATTAATCCAAGTAAACATTAACAATAAAATATATAGATTCTTACATAGCAAATTTAAACAAGAAAGCTAACAATCTATCCTGCCTAAAGGCAAAGGCAAAGGCTTTGATTGCTATTTGATGCAAAATTGGCTACTCCTTCATGCAATATATAGCACAAAATCAACTCTAGGGCTAAAAATTAATGCATACTTGAAATGTACCCGTACATTGCACACAGATACAATAATACATGTTGTAATAGTTATGTTTATCATATTTTTCATTCTATAACTTTTTGTAGGTGAGGAGTAAAGCAAGTTCATGTACTAAAAATTACATACACAAAATGTTACAATTGGTAGTAGATAATGTAAAACAATATTACGACAATTTATAATTTTATATATTGATTGTTAGCTTAGTTACCAAAAATGGTGTCTGTAAACAAAAGTCAACATAAGGCTTTAGCAAAGCTCTACAAAAGATGCACTACTTTTTGTCTTTTTAAGGTAGTGTGTCAATGTTTTGCCAGTACATTAAGCATATATAAAAAAATATAATGATAGTGTGCAATAAAATATGAAACTTTGTGACTAAACAATTATTTAAAACTAATAGTAACTGATATTGGGCTTGAAACCATAGAACTTCAAATCAAGGATATTGGGCATTTTGCTTGAAATCATAGCACTACAATCAAGGATAATTAATTAAACAATAGATATCAAGTGGGTATCATGACATATCAAAGATATCAAGCATTATAATTGGAACTATAGCACCTCAAATCAAGGACATCAAGCATTAGGCTTGGAAGCATAGCACTACAAATTAAGGATATCAAGCATAATGTTTTGAACTATATCACTATAGATCAAGGAAATCAAGCATTAGGCTTAGAAGCATAGCACTACAGATCAAGGATATCAAGCATAACGATTTGACCTGTATCATTATAGATCAAAGATATCAAGCATTATGCAGTGCCGGCCCTTGGGTGAAGCCACCCAAGCAATAGCTTTAGGCCTCCAATTTGGAGAGGCCCCACTTTAGAAAAAATTTATAATTTTACAATAATTATAATATATTTAATTATATTAAAATATATAAAAATTAAAAAATATATAAAAATAAAAAATAATTATTAAAATTATTTTTTCACTTTTTTAATTATGTGGCTAATAATTTTAATTTTCTATTACTTTCTTTTTTATAAAATGCTATTAATTCTCAACTATATTTTCTTATTTTCAATAAATCAACAGTCATATATATTTACTCATCTCCAACAGTTATTTTTTTCTCACTTGTTTTTCTTATTTCCAATCAATGCATTTAATGATTTTCAACAGCTATTTTTTTTCTATATATAAAATTAGTTTTTTTCAATGTATAATATCTACTTTTGAAATCTTCCTTTCTTATTTGCCCTTTCTTCTTTTAATTTTAATTTTTCTTCAAAAAATACACAAAAAGTCTGTTCTTTTATTATCTTTATAAAACTGTGAGCTTCATTTGCGGTTTGTAATAAGCATTCAACAATTAGGTACTATTGTTCTAATCTTTACAGATTTTTTTACTTTAATTTAGAGTTTATATTATATTGTTATATTATTTTTATTTCATGTGATAGTTGATTTGTTTGAATTAGAAATTTTGATTGTTAATTTTATATTAGCCATTTAGAAAATATAAGATAATTATAATAGTTTAAAATATAAGATAAAAGTTTAATTAAAAATTTTAAATCTCAAAAAGTTTGAAGAATAAAATTTTAATAAATTTTTTTAATTTTAATAAAAAAAAGCCTCATTTGAATATTTTGCTTTAGGCCTTTGAATTTGTTGGGCCGCCCATGGCATTATGCTTGGTACCATAACACCCTATATCACAGATATTGTCTATTATGTTTGGAATTGTAGTATTACAAATCAAAGATATTTAGTGGATATCAAGTAGATATCATAACATAGTAGGGATATCATTTATTATGCTTTGTACCATAGGACCCTAAATCAAGGATATTGGATATTTTGCTTGGAATCATAGCACTACAAATCAAGGATAATTAAGCAGTGGATATCAAGTAGATATCACAAGAAATCAAGGATATTAAGCGTTATAATTGGAACTGTAGCACCTCAGATCAAGGATATCAAGCATTGTGCTTGGTATCAATCTTGTAAATAATGATAATAATATAAAGAAAGAATAATTTTAAATTAAAAAAATTATAAATAATAATAGTAATAAATCAAAGAAAATTTATTCCAAAAAAAATAAATCAAAGAAAATTATTTTAAAGTATTGATAATTTTTAAAAAAAATTTCTTGGTGTTTCAATTTTATTAACAAATTTTTATATTATATTTAAATTTTTAATATTTTTTATTTTTTATTATTTTAGGATGATTAAAACGTTTGTTATTATTTTGTTTTCATATTGTTTTACTCAAAATAGAACACTTCATGAACCGTGGCACAATACATCAACCATTTTGCTTGAATTAAGACATGTCCATCATATGGTTGTCTTGCAATAAGCTATTGTAAGTCACCGCACATGCATGTTGCTATGTTTTTATGTTACTCAAGATTCAAAATTAGTCAACATTTAAAGCAAAAAAAAAAAAAAACTCTATAAGCTATTTTCCCTCAGTTAGTAATGTTTTAATACGGCAATGAACAAAATTTAGTGTTCCCTTTTATTAAAATCTAGAAGAATCTTTCTTCCTTGTGATACACATGATTTTAAAATCTTTAAGAATTTAAAATCTTTAAGAATCTTTAAAAATTTTAAAATGCCCTGTGCCAAATCAACCACAATCACAATTTAACTTAAAACCTTTAAATATTATTCCAAGTACTACTCTAAATCATAGCTTACAGATCAACTAAGTCTCTAAGGATATACATATAAAGGGTATTTAAGAACAAATAGTTTAAGTAAAACAAAAAAAAAGGCAAAACGGTAGGTTTTTTTTTTAAAAAAAAGGTAAAACATGTTAAGCAGCACTATTAAAAAAATGGTAGTATTAGTAGGTGGAGTTGGCCTATGAAATAAAATAAATCACCCAACCTTCACTTTTTAAAAATAAACATTTTAAATGGTCCAATTGGAACAAAATTTGAAGGTTGAATTAGGTTTTGTTAACTTAAAATATATAATAAATTTTACTTTTTTTATATAAAATTTTCAAAACTAAAAGATTTGAACTTTAAACTTCTCTAAAAATGAATAATAAACATTAAATTAACTTTTGTTATTACTATAGATAATATATTTTCTTAGAAAGAAAATAGAAAAAAAAAATCAATTTACAAACTATATTAATAATGGAGGTCTAAATGTTATCTTAAACCTTCTTTCTTAACTAAATATATGGATTGAAGTTGACACAATTATATAAATTCCATCGTGAATGCATACTATAATAATAATTAAATTTAGAAGGCTTTATTAAATATAAAGCATAGATGTATCTTTCTGAAAAAAAAAAAATTAACAACTAACAGTTAAAAAGACTACATGAAAATGAACTACTGTATCTAAACAATTCATAGCATAATTTAAGACAAATAACACAGTCAATAATTTGATTCCATATAATAATACATATTTTTACTAGCCTTAAGACAAATAACATAATCAAAAATTTGATTACATATTGCACTACATGGTTTTACTGATCTGACAAAACATCTTTGAATGGATTTGGCTTGGGTTTCTATCCATGATTAATGAAATTGAGACAGGATCTTGGATAATTAGATATTTTTGCTAGCTCATGTTTTAGATCTTTCAAAATAATAAAATACATCAATCAAGATTAACATAGATTTTAAAGATAATTTAAGTAGATTATTTCTCCCATATATTCCCTCCCCAAACTAAAAAAAGAATAAAAAAATAAATCTTTATCCTTCTTGTTTATGAACTGAGACAAGATCTTCGATAAACACAAACCAGCAAACTCTCCAAGCCCAAAAAACAAAAAGAAAACCAAATCTCCAGAAGCACAGTTAGAATTTGTTATTTTTAAACACAAACTAACAAATTCAAAATATACAAAATTAAGTTATTCACATTTCACTTTCAAATACACACACAAAGAAGTTGTTGTCTCCAAACACAACCCAACAAACTCAAAACACAACAAAACTAACTTACTTACATTTCAGTTTCAAATACACACAAAACGAAAATCTATTAACAATAGAAGTAGCAAAGAAGGACCTGTGAAAGCAAAACCACCGCAAGCTGAAGAAAAAAAAAATAGAAACAGCCCTACAAAGAATGAAAGTTGAGCAAAGAAGGTAAGATCAAACAATCAAAAGCAAAAAATGATAGAAGAAAACTCTAAAAAAGCCAAGAAATACTCTCACCCAAATCAACAAAATCAAGGGATAAAACTTGTGAAAGACTTGGAGAGGGTGATACTGCATCAAGCAACCGAAAAATTGAGATAGCACCTATTTCAGCCACCCATGTATAGAACCGTAAAAAGGAAATTGATTGAAACCACTTCCCAATGAGCTAAACCATCGAGCATACATGGCTGCCAAAAAAAAAAAAAAACGTTTCTGAAAATACTTACGTGGATTAAACCATTTCACACATGCGGTTATAACGTATGGGCAAAAAATTGAAAAACCAAAACAGAGTAATACACCAACCAACATTTGACCCAAGGCTGAAAGTGCTTTTTTTCCCCAGAGACGATCGCACATATATATTTTTTTTCCTCCAAATGCAAAAAAAAAAAAAAAAAAAACACCGATCAAATTTGTTCATGTGGAATCCAAGCTTTGACCCAAACACATCAAAGAAGATTAGTATTTATTTGGTAAGAAATATAGTGTGTTTGTTTTATATAAAAAATGAGTACTAAAAAATAGTGAGGACACTAGCACATTAGATTTATACGCAGAAGTGATGCTTTTGTTGAGTCACAGGAAAAACCAAACTCTATCTCATAATGTAAGCCTATTTTACCCATAATGAAGGCAAAACACGTCAAAAAAATTACCGAAAATGGAAACTTTGTTCATTTTTTATCAATCCCTTTACAAGCAATCTGTGCACTGATGGAAATGAGATTGCAAAGTAACCGCTTGAATATTGACAATCAAATTACATCCATTACTGGATTTAAATTATTTTAATTTCTTATATACTTTCACGTAATTGTACTAAAATTAAAAGGGAATCAAATTGCCCCTAATTATTTTGAGGTACAATATAACCTCTCTTTTTTTTTTCTTATTGGAGATCTAGTCATTGGTTTACTTAAAGTCTCCTAGTATTTGATTTTGCCTTCCAATTTCATATTCAGTCTTGATTTTTGATCTCACAGACTTAGTTTCAAGAGAGTTATTATGAAAATCACAACTACGGAATCTTAACTTATAATAAATAAATAGAAATTATTTTAAAATTTTCACTTGAGGAAATTAATATTTTTTTTCTGATAAATCTGACTTGAGTTGAAATTTTGCGATTATGATTAAATCATGTTAGAGATAATGTGGTAACCCTCACATAACCAAGTCCATAGGATCAAAACTCATCCTTGCTCTGCTTTGTGTCATCAACATACTTGAGTTAATGCTATGGTTAAGTGATGTATGCTGAGTTAAACTTGAATTGATGGTATGGTAGAGTAATGTATGCTGAGTCAAACTTGAATTGACGGTATGGTGAAGTGATGTATACTGAGCTAAAACTTGAATTAAATGAGATGGTAAAGTGATGCATGCCGAGTTAAAGTTGAATTAATGGTATGGTAGAGGGGTGTATGTTGATTTTTGTTGATACCAAATCCTACCCTTTGCCTAACTAGAGGAGAGGGGCAGTTCTTGCTAAATATTATACAAATAAAAGATACAGCTACTGCGCATCAATGTTGGAAATTAGTACCATCATCCCTGAATGCTGCAAATTGTGCTTTCTGGAAGGTAATGCTGCAGATTGTTAAATGTTCTTCTTCCTTTCATCCCAGCCAAATTTGTCACTTTTGTTACCTTTTTAAAAAAAAAATAAACAGGTTTATAATTGATTTCCCATATATTTTTCTCCTAAGCATAACCACTTGAGAATAATTGAATACATACTTTTTCTTTAAATGAAAAGAAAACATAAAGCTTTATACGCAAGCATTATATATTTATTGCGTGAGAAGCCAACAAGTATGGAGGAATTATATAGGTTACAAAACCAGAATCCATTTCAATGGATTTCTCCAATTAATCAAAAAGGAAAAGGGGAGAGCCAGCCAGCATACTCACCTAGTGAGGAAGGAAAAATGATGCATCAGAAAGCACAAGTAAAAAGGAAAGTTATCCTTGACTTTTCATGGTTAAAAACAGGTTTGTTTGGTCAGAGCTTTCTCCACATTATACAACATTGCTGAGAAACAATTGCTTCTGATAACCTCCTCTAAAGTCTAAACTACGTATTCTCAATAGTACAAACGAACATTACTTCACACTCCCTCTGTTAGTGGATGATTCCCCCATCCCCTTCATCATGCAGGGACCAAAGTACTACACATCAAGTATTTGGCAGTGCCAAACCAAAAATATACAGCCTTCAGAATCATGTCTCGCTCAGATCTCCGTATCCAAATGCCAACAAAATCTAATGAAGTTTACAACCTACCAAAATATATCTTGTTTCCCAGCCGAAAAAATGAAGTGAAAATAAGTTGTTACTCTTGAGTTACCCATACAAAATCAAATGCATTTACCATGAAATTTGAATCTTGTCATGTCCTCCAAGCGCAAGGCTCTAACTCTTCATCTGTATGGCAGCTAACTTCTCCTCGAAACTTAGAGTATTAGCTGCAGTTAGAAGCATGTCCACTCCACCTCTACTTTTATCTGACTCCTCTCTGTCTTTTTGATTCAGACTCATTTCCAGATTATCATATGCCATTTTGCCTCCTATGCCTTTCATTTTCAGCTTATTTTCCATATTCTGATACGCTCTTTTAGCTCTGCGTATTCGCTGGATCCCAGCATCACATTTTCTGCAAAACCACTTCCCTCTTGGAATTGAAGTTCGTGGTGGTTTCATGCAATAAATGTGGTAAGCAGCATCACAGCCATCACACAAAACAATCTTATCATCATCTTTGTCAGTGAGGCAATTTCTACACAGGCAAGAAGGGCAGTACCAGTGAGAACAATATGATTTTAACTGCTTCATTGTCAGGCACCTCATATGATAATATTTATTGGGGCAGTAGGGATGCTCGCAACACCTTGACTTCTGACCTTTTTCAACACCACTTCCACAAATTTTACAAACACAAGGGTGTTTGTTCGCTGGTGATTTCTGAAGCCCATTATCAACACTACAGTTTGAATGTTCCTCCAATTCAGTAAATATTTTACAATTTGCATTATTATTTTCATCAGCAACAAGAGTCCTGCAGGCATTCAATCTCTCACATATCACACAGTTCTCATGTGGAGATCCCATTCCATTAGCAGTACAGCTGGTACAATACCAACTTCTTGGAGGAATCTCCTTCACAGCAGGCTCAATACAGGCAACATGGTACATTTCCTCACATGAATCACAAACTAAACAATCCTTCCCATCTGCTTTCTCCCCACAATGCCTGCAAGTGCAAACTTTATACACACCACAAGCTTCAGTTTGCTCCAGTTTAGCGAGAGACTCTGGTTCCTGAGTACAGAACTGTTTTTCATTGAACAAAATTCAGAACATTTCTCACGGATGAATTCAACTTTCAAAGCACTTTCTTATTATATAAATGGAGATCTCTTGCATGTAATACAAATGAAACGCAAAAGAAACAGTTCAGGTCAGAATCCTCCCCACAGCCTTAAAAATCAAGATGCTCTACAAATACTAATTCAGATATCCCTCGAGATGCTCTACAAATAATAAATTCAGATATCCCTCGAGATGCTCTACAAATACTATATTCAAATACCAAAGCAGGAGAACAGAATATGACTACTAGATACCAGCAGGAAACTGCCTGATCACACCAAATCATATCAATACAAGTAGGGTAGAAGGTAACCAGCTACCCAGTACAACAGATAGAAAGGTTTACTAAAGTTTCCACACCATTAGAGTGTTTAATGAAGAAACTTAAGTGACAGAGGGCCAGTTGAAAAATTGTTAAGTCCCACAATGAAGGAAAAAATATCTATACTTGAGAACCCTAAAACACACCCATCAATTTTATACAATGTATGACTTCCGTTGAAATTAGACAACACATAAGAGCAGTGAAATTTCAAAGTCTTATAATAAATCAACTTTATCCAAACTCTGAAGCACCAAATGTACCCTAAACTACCTAATACAGTTCTTTCTTTTTTATACTAACAACCTCATAGAGTTAGAATGTACCTATAACTAAAATTTGAAGATAGGATTATGCATTCTGCTGACACGTGCATGCCAATGCATACTATAACATGAATGTTTGCCTCATGTTTATGAATGTTTACCTCATGTTTCTCCTTTTCAACATCACCACGAGAACACCCAACCTGAAAGGGTGAAGAAAAAGCATCACCAACAAATTATAACATGATATTCATTATCAATGGAATAAATTTTATAAGCAAATTATAAAATTCAATATGCTAGAGTAGCACAGTGCATGTTCAGTAACTCACTTGTTCACTATAGGAAGTGCTTGATATGTTTGAGAGGCTCTTTGCAAGGGACACAATTTCAGTTCCTATGTCTTGAAGTTTTCTCCATACCTACAGGAGTCATTTAGGTAAGATAAATACATATATAATAAGTGATGACAAAAAGAAACTGCTCTGCTACACGGAACAAGCATTTCATTTTTTTTTTTTTGGGTACTTTGCAAGCGTTCTTATTAGTTTGGAAAACACATCAAAATTTGCATTAACATTGTAGTATGTATATCAATATAAATTATATTCCACTGCTTTGAGAATCCTGTAAAAAGACACATAATTATTAATGGGCAAAAAAAACACAAATCAAATAAGATAGTTTGAGAAAACTTAAGAATGACGTAGATTATCTGAAGATTGCAATATAATTCTAGTGAAGCACAGGGACAAAAAGAATAATCGATGCAGGAAGGAAGAATGATCTGCAAGGGTATCAGGTATCATAAGAGATGTAATGAGTTAAGTTCTTCGGAGATGTGCAACTTAGGTCTAGTGAAGAACAGGAATAGAGAATTGTTTGACGCACAAAGAAAGAATGAAAACTAAGGGTGTCATAAGAAATGTCATGAGGACTTAACATCTACCATTGGTTTCAAGAAGCATTGCCCTAACCCTAGCACAATAGGAGTAATGTAGCTTGTGCATGTCTATTGCATTGAATACTCAGCAAATGAAGGAAAAGCCAAGTACCCTATATTATTCAGAAAAGCAAGAGAGAATGTGAAACAAATGCAGTATGCATACACAAGCATAATCTACTAGAAACATGAGAGAATATCAAACATCAATTCTACTGAGGAATTAGACCTTACGCATACAATGGAAATCAACAACAATTCACTTTCTTTCAGAAAGATAAAATAAACAACTTTAAGCATTCTTTCTTATTAAGACCTCCAGGTCTAAGCAATCAACATGATTTGCAATTCCTAGAGTCTAATCCTCCAGCTAAGCTCCTTACAACTATCAACACAGTTAGATAAATGAAACTAAAAGCAGTATTTTAACTGTACAAGAGCAAGTTGATTCATGTTGTAGGAATGAAAAGAACTAAGAAAGACTAGAATGAGAAAATGATGATTGTCAAGGTAAGTCAACTGTCATCGCTGAGGTAGCTCAGATTCAAATGCCTAGTTGACTACGTGGAGATTGAATCAGACTCCTTGAAATCCATTCTAATGATCAAGCAAACATCCACTCTTCCCTATCATAAAAGCCTTCAAAGGCCTCCTAAACACCAGCCACTCCTGGAGACTCTCCTATATTACAAGGCAGAAAAATTTTATTGCAGACTGGCTCACTGATGGAAGCCTGACGCACCGAAGAGGAGTTCAAGTATACCAAATTCCTGAGGAGCTGAGGTCTCTTTCTATTAATAGGCATACTGGGTATAAGTTATCCTAGATTAGTTTAGTTGCTGCTGTTAAGGGGTGTTGGCCCTCCTATGTTAAAAAAGCCTGGTGGGTAAACTCTGTATGGAAAACAGTGGCAAGATAATTCTGATCATTCTACTTTTATCTATAGTTAAAATAAGGGCTCATCATCAATGTACTTAGAATTGTAACAGAGTGCCTTTAAAAAACTAAAAGGTCCTCTAATTTGAGACTTCAATCTGGACAGGGTCAGTAAAAAGCCTATATTAGTAAATAGCAGATTCTCAGATCATTCAATAGAATACAATACTCTGAACAATGAAGACACCATGATAAGAAGATATACGACCCTACTGATCTAAGAATTGATCTAAAGTCCCACATCCATCCATGTTCTCAATATTGATGTGGTTGTACACACCAATCTAAAACAAATGAGTGGTAGGTGAAGTGCACATCTTCACTCCTAGTATATACTATAGAAAGAAACAACAAGCACAGAAGTTGCTGAAAACAAATTAAGTGATCATAGAATCTAACAACATCTAGCTCAGGGCCCACAATGTAACAAAACAAAAGCTCTAAATGTAACCTAAAATTGAGCTTATAATTTTAATCTTTCGAAGATTTTTAGAATACTCGGTAGAAGAGAAATTCAAATTATAAGAAGTCTTCCTGGTTTTCAACTTCCTTTATTTCTTTCTCCTTCCCAAAACTTCCAGAGTCCCAAGAATAGCCCTTTGCTTTTTAGCTCTCTCCCTTGCTGAGTATACCATGTGTGTGTGTGGAGGTTAAGAAGAAGGTTGAATGAATTCAGGTGTTTTCCTCATAATCATCATAAGAAATACAGGATAAGAAATCACATAATTATGTATGACTTAGATTGAAATATATCTAAATTAAAGCTCTTGGCACAAGAGTCAACTTACTATTCCCCGCCCTTCCCCCCCCCCCCCCCCCCCCCCCCCTAACTCCATTATAACTGTCTGTTCATTTTTTAAAACTTGCAACAGTCATTGTCATTGAAAATACACTAAATAGTGAACTCTTCACTTGTTTTAATGTGTAATACAAAAAAAAGGAGATAAATACATTAATTTAAAGAACAATTTGAGTAGACAACTATTATAAGACCGAGGGAGGGCCACACAGGAAAAATATCTAAAAGAATGTCTTTCAAAATGAAACTATTTGATACATGTGACTCATTAAATACCAATAGCCACTACAATTTTAGAAAATAAGAATAAAAAAACACCTAAAAAATATGGCATGAAGCTATTCGACCTATCAACATCTTGATTTTCAGGAAAAAAAAAGCACCTAGGCTGTCAGTGGAACATTTTTATCTTTAAACTAAGCAAGATCAGTCAAGCAACGCATGCAAATAAAAATGGTTACATAAATTACCTGCTGAATATCTGATGAGAAAAGCATAGGTGAATGCTCATAAACTCCATTTTTCATCCTCGAATTTATGACACTTAAGTGAAAAAGGCTGTCAACCTTGATCCCTTGGAAATTGTCAAATAGTAGCTTACACAGAGATGTGAACTTTTCAGAAATTATAACATCAAAGAAAACACGCTGGCACATCTCAGTGGTAGTTTGAGGATTTTCTTTTAACGACCCATTAGATATCACACCCTCCAGCCCCTCAGCTGTATGCTTACTTCCATTAGGAATTCGCCCCGCTTGCAGAGAGTATTTCTGTCTACCTTCATGAGAAGAATCAGGTTCCTGTAGAAGAATCAGAAAAACAACAAT
Source organism: Theobroma grandiflorum (assembly GCA_036013995.1). NCBI lineage: Eukaryota > Viridiplantae > Streptophyta > Magnoliopsida > Malvales > Malvaceae > Theobroma > Theobroma grandiflorum. The sequence goes on from CP142126.1 coordinate 19,061,352, forward strand.
TCCAATATATCATAAAGAAAATGGACAAGAAAAAACATCACTGAAAGCCATCATAGACCTTACAGAGTTTGGATAACAGCACAAACCTTAACTGTCACATTACAACCATTTTCTGGATGAAATAAAAGTGCATCTCGAATGCAACGCTGTATACCACCTTCATCACCACTTAATAACTGATGCATGTGCTCCAATACAACATTTCTCCACTGCCTCTGTATACAATCATTTGAACCATTCAAAGAAGCACAATGATCAGTCTTAGGAAGAGGGACCTGCACATGATAATTAGCATCCATTAGTATGTTGAACTGTACTTTTACAGTCTGCAAGAAACCAAATGTTCTTTGGATTAAAGAACAACAAAGACCAGAACATGTCAGCACAAACAGAACATTTGGGCAATTACAGTAAAAAAGTACATCTTTCACTAATTCAATTAGACTAAATCACAATGAGAAAGAACAAATACACCTTGCATTAGTTGAACCAGACGAATCATAGACCTACACATATGTCATAAATTAAATACAAATCAGTTAACAATACCTGCCCCCTAAACTTTGAATGTGCAAAAACACTTGAGAGTAGAACAATTAAGCCCATTAATATAACAAAAAAAGAAAATAAAATCTTAAGTTCGAACAACTCCTGTCAATCTTGTCCTAACAGTCAAGATTTCCCTCACTAATTCTCTTACAATACTGACCCTAAGAAGGAAATGCCAGCTTCACAGTCATAAGATCTAGCAGCCACATGTAAAATGATTTTTCCAGAAGGAATCAGACATAAGCCAAATACAGAAGAAAAATTCAACAGCACATCTGATACAAACTTACAATACTCTTAATTACTTAAAATGCCATATACCAACCAAACATGAATAAAATAACATCAAATGGTAAATCAACAAAATCCATTGTATAGTATCATTTGCATTGTTAAAGAACAGATGCAAATATGTATGTTTATGTACCACAGTCGGATGGCAAAAATTATCAAATCTTGCTTTAGAATTTTCAGCATCCATGTGTTCAACAGCAGGGCGGCATGTACTACCATATCTTACTTCACTAATTTCAAAAGCTTCTCCTTATTTATTATCCATTAGTTACCAAAAGGTGGCTAGCAGTCATTATACAGGTATTTGGTCATGCTCTGTGACTTATTTCCAATGCAGGAGGAAGAGATATTTTCTCATAAAACATATGAGATACATAAGCAATAAAAACATGAAACTTGTCAAAAAGACTATCACTATCAAATTATTCTTGTGATACAGGATTAAAATTGTCAATTACATCGGCTCCTCTTCATCTCAAAAATATGAAAGAAATACGCTCTGAATGTGAACATAAGAGAGATTTTTGACATATTCATGTCTGATGCTGGAACCTTCGTACGAACATCTTGATGAAGCCTTAGAGAACTATACATGAGACCAATTTTTAAGAATATTTGTAGAATCAATTTATCTTGCAAACAGTTTCCAAAATCTCATTGCTCAAAGAAAAAAAGATTTAGAAAACAATCACCTTCACTCAACCATCAAAGCCACCCCAAAATCCACATGGCTTTTCAAATTCCATCAACAAGTAACAACTATTCATTGTTGTAAATTTCTTGACATCAGAAACTTGCATATTTATGTCATACTACGCACGCTAGTTTTAAAGTTAACCCAATAGCTTGAGCTTGTATTTTATGTACCCAATAACCCAATCTGATCTTCTCCTCATAGGATAGTCTACATGCAGAGCATTCCATACGATTGCACACAAGTTACTATTTTTAATCCACAATCCAAAGCTACCAGAACTAAGATCTTAAACTCAAAGGCAACAACAAATCTTGAAACATGAGTTGATAAACAAAAACATAGTAAGCCCATCTCAAAATTTAACTAGTACAACAAAGAAAAATAGTTAACATCTACAACTGCAAGCATACATTAGACACAAAACACATTTATAGAAACCTACCTGGTCTGTGGAAGCTCTTCCATCGACCTGCACTTTGACCTTTGAACTTGACCTTAACTGTCTGCGCCTCTTATATGTTTGAAAATTCTCACTTGCCCCTGAACTCCCATCACCAGAATCATTCACAAATTCAAATCCAAACCCATTATTCACTGGTTCACTCTTGAAGCACTGAACCACCTTTCCACACTCTGCTCCTTCACCATTGCTTGTCCCCTCCTCAACAACCATCTCCAGAATTCACGAAACAGAACAAAACCCTAGTTTTTCAAGCATTTCGCCACAAAGTTAGGGTTTCACTGTAATAAACCAGCATTATCTTTCAAATTCATATAGATTATCCCATTAACACTTTGAAATTCATCCGATTAAACAAAAAATCCAAGAAAAAGCAGTAAGAACCCTCCATTAGGCAGCTAGAAAACAAAGAAAAAAACAAAAAGAAAATTGAACTCCAAACAAACCATCCCCTGCCCTTCAGCTCCACGGAAAACGAGGAACACAAAAACTTTCCACCAAATTAAGCTTAGTAATTGAACTAAAATCCACTATTTACTAAATTTTTGACCATTTTAATCTTAAAAGTTAAGAAATTCAAACTATTTAACAACTCTGTTTCTCTCTCTCTTTTTCCCTCGCTACATTTTCTCGAGTACCAAACAAGAAATAACAAAAGAAAACAAATTCTGAAGAGAAAACTTAAAATGACAAAAGAAGAGAGAAGAATAAAGAAGCTTCACCTGAGATGAAAATTGAAATTGAAACTCTAAAAAAATCGAAAAATCGTTTTTGAAACTTTGGCTTTGCTCTGCAACTTCTCGTCTTATCCGTGTTTTATTTATTAAAAGAAAAACAATACTTTGAAAATAAAATGACTACAGAAGAGTTTTAGTTAACTATTCTATGTAGTTCAGTTTGTTTAGTTGGGGGGATCTAGGACGGGATGATTCCGGTTGACAGTGGGGAGAAACTGACAGGTGGCGGTTGTTCTGGGACAAAAACGGTATGGTAAATCCCAAACGGTCAATTCAAGTCAATTTGTGGTTCGGCCTTTTAGAATCTAAACGTAGATCTCTTACTAGGGATGTCAACAGTCATTTTATTATTATAAGGTAGCTGTAGGCACTCAATTCATGAGTTTAAGTAGTAATTTTACTATTTAAATCGAGTTCAAGTATCACACTTTAGATACCCTTTAGATACCCGTTATCTAAATTCGATTATTTTTTAATTCATTATCCAAACTTGATTATTTTTTAACAGAATTTCACGAGGTACCCACCTGAATTCATTTATAAATACTTGTGTATATTTTTTTATTATTTAAATAGTTGAATTATTTCACGAGACACCCTCCTAAATCCGTTTATAAATACTTATGTATATTTTTTATTATTTAAATAGTTGAATTATTTCACGAGATACCCACTTGAATCCGTTTATAAATACTTATGTATATTTTTTTATTATTTAAATAGTTGAATTAAAATGATATTGATTGGACTCAAACCAAGCCAAAGAAAAATGACAATCACCATCCCTACCATCTTAACAAGCAATTTTCTTTGTTATATATTGACAAATATATGAAAAATATAATTAGTTAAATAACTAATGTGATGATATAAATATATATAAATAAAAAACTTATTAGATTATTAACTATGTTTAAATTCTATGAATATCATATTATATTACAAAGGAATATAATTACTATTATATACATTTTTAATAAAAATGTATTTACTTTTTATTTTGTGTTAAAATTACAAAAATTATCACTTATAATATATATATATATATATATATATACTTAAAGAGAGTCTTTGAGATTAAATAGTTTTGAAATCTAACTATTTTTTTAAGTTCATGTAATTAAAGATAAACTCATATAGTTAATTAAATTAATTCATTAAACTATTATTACTAATTAACTTGAAATGTTAAATATATATTATATATATTGAGTAATGTATAAGAAATATAATTACCATATTATATATATACTAATACTTTTAGTATATATATTCTTTAAATATAAATATATTTATTTTTTATTTTGTGTTAACATTATAAAAATTATAACTTATAAAATTATTAATTATAATATATACATATATATATATATATATACACTTTATAGTTACTATGACTTACAATGTTTTTTAACACATACACTTTATATTATATATTATGTTCATTTATAAAGAATATAATTATTATTATATAAATTAATTATTAAATAATATATACATTTATTTACATAAACTTATAATATATAAATTTAATTATCTAAAAAGAAGTTGTGAGATTAGAATAGTTTTGAAACTTAGCCATTTTTTTTTAAAATTTCATGTAACTAAGGACAAATTCATATAATTAATTAAATTAATTAATGAAATTATGATTATTAATTAAATTGTAATGTCTTTTAATATCTATACTTTATATACATTAGGCTCATTTATAAAGAATATAATTACTATTTTGTATATACACTATAATACTTTTAGTATATATACTTTAAATATAAATATATTTATTTTTTATTTTGTGTTAATATTATAAAAATTATATTTTTTGTTTTTTAAGTTTATGTTATTTGTTTGGATCTTTTTGTTTAGTTATTTAAGTTTATGTTGTTATTTGGATATTTATGTATAATTATTTAAGTTTATATCGTTGTATGGATATTTATTTTTAATTATTTAAGTTTATGTTTAAGATCTTTTTTTATTATTTAAATTTAAATTTTATTATTTTTATTTTTATTAATTTAATTAGTAGTTAATTTTATCAAATACGTAGAGAAATATTATTGTATATGTCTACGAGTTTAGGTAATTTGATATCTATGAAGACGATTTTAATAGTTTTTTAATCTAATCAAGTGTCAAGCCCTGTCTTATAATATGTTTGTCACGTCATTCATGTGCATAGTAATATATCTGCATATTTAGAAAGCCCCGAGAAATCGTTAAAAGACGATATTGCCCTTATGGTATAACTAAACCGATTTAAGCCTCGAACTAGTTCAAATAGGAAATCTAAGACGAAATTGAGAATTTTACAGTCTAGGAATGAGTTAAAATGATGATTTGGAGTTCGAGGATCAATTTGTAGTCAAACCGAAATTTTCGCTCCCTAGGGGCAAAATGGTCATTTTGCCACTTAAAAATTTTATTTGGATATTTGATAAAATTTTTGACCAAAAATGATTATTTGGAGCATAATTTGAGGTTTAGAAGTGAAAAATTATGATTCTCGGTATTTTTGGAACACAAGGGTAAAATGGTAATTTTACCATTAAAGGACAAAACGAGAATTTTTAGAAAAGATTTTGGCCCCATATGATTAAGATTGATCAATTAAAGTGTTATTTGAGGTTGAAAAGTAGAAATAATGTAATTCCGGTGCATTTCGGAGTATAGGGACAAAATCGTAATTTTTTCATCCCGAGGACAAATCGGTAAATTTTTCGCCCCGGCACTAGTCAAGACCAAGGGATTTTGTTTAACTCTGGAATGGATAAATATGGAATTGATTTTGATAGAAAATTGAAAAGAAAAAGTTAAAATGTTTAAAAAACGGGCCAATGGCATTATGCCATGTGGCAACCCATTTTATTTTATTATTAAACTACCAAAATCAGCCTTTAACCCTCACATTTCCTCTCAAATTCGGCACACACCTGCAGCAAAGGAAAAACAAAGACAAAAAAGAGAAAAACAAGCCAAAAATTCAAGAAAAATCAAGTTTTTTCAAGATTCAAGCCAAACCAAGGTAATATTTCTTTAGATTTACTCTAACCCTAGCTTACCTATGCTTTAGTTCTTGCTTTCCATGGTTAAATGATGAGTTATCATGCTGAATTTCTTAAGGTCAAATGGGTATGGATGAGGATTTTATATGGGAATTGCTTGAATTTGAACTATGTTGTTGTTTGATGATGGTTAAGCATAGTTATGAACAAAGTTTTAGGAAAAACATTTAATTCCCCTAGGGTTCTTTGTTGGCTGAACCATGTGGGTTGAATATCAAGGGGAATTGTTTGAATTACAAGGAAAATGGATTGGAAAAATAAAGAATTAGGTGAAAATGTGACTAGGAAAAATTACGGTGCTAGTACACCGTAATGTCTGAATTTTTATGTGAAGGATTTCAAGGATTTCAAGGCTGAAATTTTAATTATTTAGAAGTGTGTGTGACGAATTAAGGTTTAAAAGAGAAACGGATCAATTTGGAAGTGATTTGGACATAATTGTCAATTAATCGGGTAATCGGTCAAAATTAGTCAATACAGCGTTTTGGCGAAATTCGGACGCGTTTTGCATTTGCATATCATGCATTAAGTATAGAATATAGGTTAGTTTATTATGGTTTAGTACCAATGTGGTCAATTTCTTGATTTTACTCTATGTCTAGGTGGAGGGACATCCGATAAAGGCAAGGAGATAGCACCAGAGGATCGTTAGACTGTGAGCTTCAAAGAAATCCAAACTTTGGACATAGTGAGTAAGCTTATCATTACCTTAATTATCTAAGATAGTTTTATTTGATTTAATGAATTCTATGGAAAATGGGTCTTGAAAGGTACATTTTATATTTTATAAACAAATATGCATAAATGATGTAATTTTATAAGTTGTTTGGAAAATAAACGATGATTTTAAAATAGAGTACTTGGAGACTATTACTTGCTATATTTGTATTGTAATCTGTGACTTGAAATCGAATGGCTCATGGAATTGCTGGCATAAATGGCTGATTGATAATTGTGTTGTTGAGAAATATGCAAACTGTTTTGGTTACCCCTGCAGGCTGGATAATATTGTTTAAGCCATGTTATGCTGACGAAATTTTATTAATTATGGTGGGTTAATTAGCTTACTGCAATGGGCGGGTTCCGTGGACCAGCCTATTAGAGGGGCACGGTAACCTCGTTATATTATACCTCGGTATGAGAGGCACGGAAGGTAACTCCAGAGGTATGGTTAGAGTTCACATCACGTCCAACCACCACGTGAGGATGAACTCTGCTAACGCCAAGGAAAGGCTACGTTTTCAAAATGAAAACCTGTTTTATACTTATATACAATTTTTAAACAGCCTTGGCGGTCTTGGTAGGATGCCTCGGTCAAGGTATCCCCGAGAATGGGTTTATGGCACGAGCCTAGTTTTATGAGATTCATGAGCCATGCTAATTATTTGAGTGAAATAGATTTATTTTATTTGGTGGAATTGTTGTGAACCATGGTACAATAATTTATTTTAAATGTCTCCAATTACTCGACTTTAGATATTTTAAGTAATGTTTGTTTACTCACTGGGATTATATATAATCTCGACCTCTCTTCCTATCCATTTCAGGCTCAGCGTAGCTTGTAGATAGTCGAAAATCGTCGAAGATTACAGTTGGCCATACTACTTCAAAAACCTGTAGGTTCACTGCCTTTGAGTACTTTTGTCATTTGGGGGCCCACGTGTCGCTGTAAATGAAAGTTTATATCCTGGTTATCTATAACAATGTATGAAGTAATTTATTTTGCTTTTACGCTGTAAAAATTGTCTATGGATATTCCTATAAATATTGTTTTACAAGAAAATAGAATATTTTAACGAATATTTTTATTTTATTCAGATAGTTGTAATTTCCCTTCAAACGAACGTTTTAGACACCAAATTTTATTTTTGATCATGGAATATGTGTTTTCTAAATATATATTACATTTCTAATTGATTTTGAAATTTTTGCTGAAAAATGACCAAAATACCCCTATGTGGTAAAAATTTCTTTTTGACTGTTTTCGAATAAAAAATGGTTCATACTTCCTTAAAACATGATTTTAGTGACTAATACTCACAGGGGAAGTAGAAAAACTGATACATAAGCCTTGCGGGGTCTCAATTGGTATCCCAAGAAATGGATGTCTATTGGGGTGTCGCAGCGGTTGTCACGGGCTCGAAGTTAGTACCGAGTCGTGACATCAGGTTTTTAAATGGGTTAAGGTAATTATAGGGTAGTAAAAATATAATAAGATTAAGGTTAGGGTTAGGATAGTAATTTTAAAATTAAACGAGTAGTTAATAGGATTAGGGTAATTGATTTTTTATATGGTTAGGGTTCGGGTACCTCAAAATTATAGGGTACCCGACCCATTGACATCCCTATCTCTAACCAATAAGGAAAACCCAAATTTCCACATTTACAGAAGTTATTTTACTAATGGAATTTGGCTTTTGTCAAGTACTTTATGCCCACAAAAATCTTTTATTTACATATTATCATTGCGTTTTGTCCAATCTAATTTAGTTTCTCAACTTCAAAAAAATTTTAAATAAATTTTTATTTTTTATTACTTATTTTATTTTAAATTAAATAAATTTTTATAATTATTGAATAACTAATTATTTTTAATAAAAATATCACTTGTCCTTTTTATGTCATATGGCAAATTAAATATTATAATGTATGATGACTTGGTATAATAACATGATTATATGATAATTTTTACATTAACATCACATGGGTATAAACATGATAGATATCATTTTTACCAATAACAATTAATCAATTGTTAATTTCAAAGGTCTATTTGATTTAAAATAAAAATAATAAAATTTAATTGAATATAATAAAATAGTAAAAATTTATTTAAATTTATATAATTTAAAAGTGTAAATTAAGACATTGTGTTAAAACCAATTTTCTTGTATTATGTTGTAAATAATCATTTGCAATAGTAATTAAAAATTTTAGTCATGTTACTTAAGATCAATAGCTCTCAAGTTCAATATTAACAAATTTTAACCTTCATTGTCCTTATTGTTATTCAAATTACTCAAAATTGATTACAATTAAATTGAACATATAACTGACTCAAGAATTAGGTTAAAAGAAGTTGAATTACTAGATTTTGATTATAACCCTAAATGGGCACCAACCATTTTGTATTATTGAATTTACTTGTTATTCCACTTTTACACGCACCGTATTAGTAACTATTGATTCTCAATATATTTAAATGCAAAAATATATGTTTGAACAAGTGCTCATGAATTCATAAATCTCTTACATATATTTAATAACTATTATTAATTACATTTTTCTTAATTTTAATTATAAATTAATAGTATAAAATTTTAATTGTTTATACAAACTATATACTCTGAAAATATTTATATTTATTATTAAAAGAATAAATATTCAAGTCTACATGCAAGATTTTGTTTCCTTAGAAAGGGGCATAAAGCTATGGGCAGGAGTCATGCAAGAAGGAAGAACAGGCATCATCAAGATGGAACAAATTGATATAGGAGAATTCGCTATATTTGTTACTTGCTAAGTCAATTTTTTAATATTAATAAATATAATATTACTATGGACAAAGAAAGAATTATAAAAGAGTAAATTTTTAAATAGGCCTCATGCATAAGGTGTTTTTGAGAATGGATATCTCCATAATTTTAAGTGTTTTTAGACAAAAGAAGTCACATTTGGACGAAAATGTCCTTAATGAAACTGATCCATCTGTTTGGGTCAACGCCTCAACCCGAAATGTTTCAACGGGTAAAGTCAGTTTATATGTGGTCCACAACTCCTTAGTTCTCAAAGACAGACCGTACATCTCCTCAAAAGCAATTTTGTCGATACTTCCTTGACAGTTAAACTTCGGAGCATTTTCGCAGTGGTAGGACCATTTTAGAGTGGTTGTTATCAACATAAAGGTACTTCACATACTCAGCAGTGAGAGGAAGTTGACATTACAAGGAGAAAGGTATAATATTTATTTTATTTTATTTTAGTTAAGAAAAGTATTCTTTTTTAAAAAAAAAATTTGAATCGTGTGGAGAAATGGTTATTCTTCATGTTAAGGGTTTTGGTTTTTGAGCATAAACCTATACATATTGGTTGTTCATATTGATATTCTTGTCATTTGAAATGGTTGAATAGCGAGGTGAAGGTGGTATTGTTGGTGTTGATGGGGTCGAAAAGTGACCGGCGTCACGTGATTGGTTGATATGTATGCGTTATGACCCTTTGGTAGGAATTGGGTTGAGGGTGACTGAGGGCTTGCTTACCTGTTGTGCGTGACTGGATTTTGGCATGGGGTCACTAAAGGTGTGCGTGATTGCATTAGAGTTTAACTTTGCATGATATATTGATAGGTCATTGCGTGGCATATTGATAGGTCATTGCGTGACAGCACAAGTGGATGGGATGGGGTTAGGGTTTGCGTGATTGCATTAGAGTTTAACTTTGCGTGACATATTGATAGGTCATTACGTGACATATTGATAGGTCATTACGTGACAGCACAAGTGGATGGCATCGGGTTAGGGTGTGCGTGATTGCAATAGGGTTTACATTGCGCAAATGGTTGATAGGTTTATATCAATGCGTCACTTATTTATAGATGGTTGCATGATTTAATGTTCATAATTGCATGACTAAATTAAAAGGCATTGCGTGACTTTTTTGTATTGAATTGCACAAGTGTCATAACTTCATGAAATTTATCCGTATGGCATTGCATGAAAGACATTAGGTTCATTATGTATTATTTTGGATCAACTGTAATGCTTTAATGTGTATATGTTGATTTGCTTAATAATCCATGCACGGCACTTGCATTAATTATTCTGGTCCAGGGCGGTCTAAAAATGGTTAAAAGTATTGAGGGAGTTATTTTATGAGCGAAATTATGAGGAGGGCTATTTTTGAGAAATTCCTCTTACTTTTTTGTTAATCTACAATGATGGTATTAACATGACTAAAATAAAAGGTGATCTGTTGTATGTTGCAGATGGCTAACATAGGAACAGAGCATGATAATGTCGAATCTATGCTTTGTGTGCCGAGGCAGCAGTGGGGGTTCAATGCGAGCATTAACATCCACTACGAGTGGCCGCAGCTACATATGATGCGAGAGATGATGTCCAAAGTCAACGAATTGGAGAGGTTGAAGGGAACATACTTTGGGCACATGATGGATGTCGAAGCTAATAAGAGTTTATTCTACGCCAGTCTCGTGCACAACTTAATGCTGCATAGAATAAATGAATCAGACTCTATCAAAGGCGAGCTATGGTTCGCCACAGGCAGAACAAAGGCCCGGTTCTCAAAGAGAGAGTTTTGCCTCTTGACAAAGCTTAAGTTTGGTGCCCTACCGAGCCTTATTGTCAATCGATACGAGGCCGTCCCTAGAGGAATTCACTTGCATTATTGGCGAGAGGGGAACGAGGTGAAGATTCAAAAAGTTTTAGATACATTCAAGGGAGGCCAGTTTCAGTAAGAGGGAAATGCGACCAAGATGGCCTTCGTCTTAATGGCCCTTGTCTTAATGGCCCAAAATGTTTTATTCGGTCAAGACTATAGACGATCAGTGGTTCCATGGTTGCTGTCGCTGGTGGAGAACATCGAGGAGTGGAACGCATTCTTATGGGACACTTATGTTTGGAGTCTGACCGTAGATTACATGACGAAAGGCTTTGAACCTCCTACTGCGAGAGTAGCAGAAAAAAACACTACCACATCTACGGATTTATTTGGGCAATTCAGGTAGTGTGCCATACCCTACTGTTTATCATTATTCTTGTCACATAAGATTTTATAAGGTGAATTCTTTTTACATAAGAATTTAGGAGGTGAGTAAAAAATGTTTGACATTTGATGTGCAGTTTTGGGCTTTGGAAACAATTCCTGTAATCTGAAGTCTATTTGGAAAATAGTGCCAGTCGGGACAGGTTTGGCCAAGAATGTTAAAATGGCAATATAACGAGAAGCTTGTAGGCTTCCACGCCAACATTATAACTTTGAAGGAAGAAGGAAAGGTGAGTAAAGAAACTATATTTTTGTATTTAATAAAATTTTATTTTTATTGTCATAGGCTAGCGAGGGTTATACCTAATGACAATGTATGTTTTGGAGCAGTTGTGCGTGTTGAGGACATTGGAACCAACTGCAGAAGAGATGTTGACCGTGTACTGGGTCGACATTAGGGTCAACATCTCCGAAGGGCAGCAATACATTCCATTATGGAAGTTGGATGGTAGGACAGAATTTGACCCCTAGCAAAGAAGGAGGAAAATAGACCGCAAAGGGAAAAGTAAGGCAGCACAAGGCGTTAAGCGAAGACGTCGCATGGACAAGGAGGTCCCTTCCTAGTTCGGTGCTGTTGAGGCCTCTGATTCTCCTCCTCCGTGTCTTTATGCTGCCCATCATGCTGCACCTCTTTCTGCTTCTGCTGCTTCCCTATCTGTTGAGGCGCGCAACCCACCACTACCTCCGCAAAAGACTATGAGTATTAAGCAAGAGCTGCAATGAATGCGAACACAGTGGAAAAAAAACCTACAGTCCTTGCAGACCGATATGCATATGCAGATGCAAGCAATGTAGTTGGAGATCTAGCAGGCAATGTAGTTGGAGATCCAGTCACTACATCAGCATATCGAGCAATCAATGCAAGGGGTGGAGGATTGGATCGTGGGTCGGTTGATCGACCATTTTGAGGTATGCGCGTTTATGTTTTTTATTACGTGGGTTATAACATGTATGATGTATACAGTGTTCTAATGTGTTTGATTTTTTCAATGGTTTAGGCTCAATTTATGAGTGAAGAGGATAGTGCACGCGACAAAGATGGCAGCGAGATTGGGGTTGATGTTGAGGATGCAAGTGGCATAAATCAGTCATTTGCATCGGCTCGAAAGTCACCTCCTACTGGCCCCATTGAACATCATCCTGCACATATCTCATCCCCAACAGAGGTATCCTAGCTTTCTCATTGCATACCTTCTCGTGTGATTAGTGGAGCTATAACTTCCTCACGTCTTGCTCTTGTCCCAACTCAACCAGAGGCCCCCCTGTAAAGTGAGATCACACTTTCTAGTGAGGCTCTACCTCAACCTAAGCCCGAAAATGCAAGTGTGACCTTAGCCAGCAATTACCTTAGAAGCCCATACGTTAACCCACTATTGGTCCAGCACCAAGCGAATGACGAATTGAAGGCCAGATATGAGGCATTCATGAAAAACAAGCAAGCCAGGTAAAATAAAAACAGTAGAGGATATTGTTGTGTTTACGGTTCTAGTGTATTTATTTCATAGTATTTTGACATTAGTGTTATTATAAAATAAATATGCAGGGTTAACATTTTGGGCATCGAAGGACAGAAGGGCCTTGATTTTTTTTTTTGTTGCAGTTGGAGACGTCGACAGAGTTGATGGACAACCAACAGATTGATGCATGCATCGATGTGTTGTGTAAGCGGGCGCACAAGCACCATCGACAACAGCACAAGAGGAGAATATGCATCGTTGACACCACATTCTATGTAAGTATATCATATTTTAGTATATTGTAATTATTCAAATGTAAGGTATGTGTATTAGTTAGTTTCATCTAACTATTGCATGTAATGTAATTGACAGCTTATTTTGCTCAGTCTGAGCAAAGAAATGAAGCCTTTCCCCAACGAGAAGACATTCAACCCGAATGAGGCGATAATGCCAGACCATCTGCTGGAGTATGCAAAGGGTTTGAGTCCTCCGTGGGGTTTGCCATGGCATGAGGTTGACTTAATTCTAGCACAGTGCTATTTTGACGACCATTGAGTGGTAATGCACATCAACTTGCTGAAATGGACTATGATGGTAGTGGACTCATCATACAGTCGAGATGACGCACAGAAGTCTAGCTTGCATGATAAGCAGATGAGTCCATTAACATCATTGTTTCCCATTATATGCCACCAGTCAGGGTACTTTGTCAGATCGCGTCGTCAAAAGCGACCTTTAACGCAGATGAGGCAAACTTTAAAAGCAAAGACCCCAATACAGAAAGATTCGGTGAGTTACGGGGATTGGGTTATCACCTCGTTGGAGTGGTTCATCCAGTTGGATCCTCCAGTGCTGAAGGCAAACGCGATAGAGGGCATTCGAAATAAGTTTGCCTTTGAGATTTTTGCAAATAGCATAAGTTGTTAAATTTTTTTATTTGTTTATTCTTTTTCAATCTGTAAATAACATTATTTCGTATCATGTCCATATTATTCTTTGTTCTATCATTTTCATATTATTCTTTGTATTTTTTGTTGTTTCAATTAACAACAAAGGAAAATGGCAATAAGAACAGTTATGTATTCATTGCTGGTATAAGCATACGGATGCAATAAAAATAACATTGTTTCTTCTTTCCTTGTTTGTTTCTTATTCGCATCGTAAAGTCTTTTAGTTTGTTACATTATTTACATTCCAGCATTCATGCGTCCGCATATGCCAACCCCCCTTACTTTACAGCATATATGACATGTTGAATTGCATTGCGTGATAAAGGGTTGTAACCAGTTGATATTGAATTGCATAACTCAATGCCCTAACAATCGCATCCCAAATTGATATTGATTCACGTTAGTATTTGAGATACCATGGTAGGCCAATAGTCAATATTGAATCACTTGAGTAGTTATTATGGAATCGCGTGACTAATCAACTTGGATATGGTGACTACTAAATATGGATCGCGTGAACCTTTAATATTTAGCAATGCGTCAGTAGTTGATATTGACTCGCATGAGTTGTAAATATGGATTGACGTTTACTACTTATTATTGAAGCCATCACTAGTTTCTGTCGAATCGCGTGAGTAGTTGATACGTTGAGTCCCGTGAGTAATATAAGGAGTCTCGTTACTAGTTATTATGGAATGGCATGAGTATTTATAGTAAAATCGCATGAGTAGAAATGGAATCTCGTGAGTCGTTATTATGGAATTGCGTTACAAGTTGTCATCGAATGGCGTGAGTAATTTATGGAGTCGAGTAACTGTTAACTGTTAACTCTAACTGTTATTATAAAATCACGTGACTATTTTCCCAAGTCATGTGACTAGTTGATATCAAATCGCGTGACTGGTTATTATGGAATTGCGTTAATAGTTGAAATCAAATTGCGTGTGTTATTTATGAATTCGCATAACATGTTTTTTTGGAGCCACGTTACTATTTTTTGTCGAGCCACTTGACTAGTTGATGAGCACTTGCGTGAGTCATATGGAGGCCAGTTACTAGTCACTGTTGCAAAATCGTGAGTCTATATTATAAAATCGTGTGAGTAGAAAATGGAGTTTTGTAAGTGGTTATTATGGAATTGCGTTAAAAGTTGTCATCGAATGGCGTGAGTAATCTATGGAGTCACGTAACTGTTATTATAAAAGCGCTTGACTATTTTTTCCCCACGTGCGTGACTAGTTGATATCGAAATGCATGACTAATATATGGAGCCATGTCACTTGTTGAATGGCGTGAGTATTTATGGGAAAATCACGTTACTATAAAATAGAATCGCGTGAATGGTTATTATGGAATTGCGTTACTAGTTGACATCGAATTGCTTGAGATTATTTATGGATTCGCACAACCCGGTAGACTCAGCCTATTGAAAGAAAATAAAATGAGAAATGTCTAGACAGGGTACTAGGGTTTACAAGATAAATTCCCTTATCTATTAATCCTGTCATAGTCCTAGCGACTGTAAGCTGAACTGTGAGTGAGAGATACTACAAGTCTTCAATGCAATCAATGGGTCCAAAGAACAAGTTACAAGCATAGAAAGTCTGCCAAATTAAGGTACACTTCTGCCTACCATTGATTAAAGTTGGAAGCCAACAAGTTTATTTATCTTTAAGAACAACTCTTTCTGAGCAAGATTCTTTTGTAGTCATTCACTTATTAGAAATAAAATAAATAATGGTTTGCATGCTTTATATATCTTCTTCAACTAAATAAAATAAAAAAAGAATTCCAGCCGGTTTAATATGATCTTATTAGTTTAATTATGTAAGACAATGCCAAGCGTTTTTTATTAAAAAAAAGTGGATTAAATGTCCTTAAATACACAAAAAAAGAAAAAAATGCATATATGGAATATGACATGCATGTATACTTTTATTTATTTTATTTAGTTGAAGAAGATATATAAAGCATGTATACTTTTATTGATTGCATTGAAGACTTGTAGTATATCTCACTCACAGTTCAGTTTACAATCGATAGGACTATGACAGGATTAATAGCTCAGGGAATCTATCTTGTAAACCCTAGTACCTTGTCTAGGCATTTCTCGTTTCACTTTCTTTCATTAGGCCGAGTCTACTGGGTTACTTTTTTATAAGTCAACACCAGCAACCAGTCAATCGACATCCAGCCTTTAAGACCTAACATCCTCAACTCCCAAATGATAAGGCTCAAAAAAAACAACAAAGAAACAATTCTCGCATCCTACTATTTTCAAACCCCCAAAATCCATAATTTGCCAAGCTTAGCTTTCGAATAAGCCGCTTTTGAAGTTTTAACCAAAATCTATCCTATGTCATTAGATCTGTTGCTGAAGTTAAATCAAACAAAAAAGGTATTGATGCTAAGTCGCAATTGCATAAACTATAGATTGAGCAATCACATTAAAAATATATCAGACAAACAATAAAAAGCAATGTTAAAGGAAAATTACCTTTTTTGTACTTACATAATATGTTTTCCATTTGAAGGTGTATTTGTGCATAAGTGAATCCGTACTTGCTCAGATTGGACCATTTTGAACTCCAAAGTTCAAGTTTTACCAACTTATAGTTTTCCTCTTATGTTTTATATGCACGCTTGGTAGAAGAATTGAATGTTTTTGAGAAATTTGTCATCCCTATGATAAGATTGAAAAGAAACAACAAAGAAACAATTCCCGCATCCTACTATTTTCAAACACCAAAAATCCATAATTTCCCAATCTTAGCTTTTGAATAAGCCGCTTCAGAAGATTTAACCAAAATCTTTCCTATGTTATTAGATCTGTTGCCGAAGCAAAAAAAAAAAGGTATTGATGCTAAGTTGAAGTTGCATAAACCCCTTATTGACCAATCACAAAAAAAATTCCAAAAAATGTGTAACAATTGAAAAGTCATCAATCATATAACCTTTATTAAAGGAAAAGAAATTTCTAAAATACAATTGGCAAGAGAAAAAGTTTCATCAAAGCTTAAACAGACCTTTACCTTAAAAACATTTAATTCTTCTACCAACGTGCATATAAAACTGTAGGTTTTTCCATATTTGTTGGTAAAACTTGAACTCTAGGGTTAAAAATACGTCCATCCTCACCGACTTTGGGTCTGCTCAAAGATGCGGCTTTTGCCTAAGACATAAATGATGTTTGAGGTTCACTGCTTGATCTTACAACTAGAGATAGGTTTACGATATTTTTGCTTAAGAGTTTCATCTAGGGTTTAGGGTTACAAGGTTTAGGGTATTTAGTAGTTCAAGAGAAAAAAGGACAAGGGTTTTTATAAATTTCTCTACGTTTGGGTTATTGCAAGCACTGTGATTGCTGAGAATATCAGGTTGCATCGTTTGGTAGAACAGGGTGAAGTGATGAGTACTAAGAGGATTATATCGAAGTGTTTGAGGATATCAGTTTGCAACCTCCTTTAAGATATACCATCGCGTGAGTTTTTGATACTCAATCCCGTGACCGACAAAAAATCGAATTGCGTCAACTAATTATTATTGAAGGGCGTCAGTGTGTTTTTTCAAATAGTGCCAGTAGTTGATATTCACTCCCGTGAGTAGTAAATATCATTTGGCGTCAATAACTTATTATTGAAATGTGTCAGTATGTTTTTGTCGAATCCCGTGAGTACTTGATATTCACTCCTGACTTGAGTAGAAAATGGAGTAACGTGAATGGTTATCATGGAATTACGTGAGTTATTAACTTCGAATCTCGTGAATAATATAGAGTCGCGTCACTTGTTATGGGAACCGCGTGAGTAGAAAATAGAGTAGCGTGAATGGTTATTATGGAATTGCGAGAGTTATTGACTTCGAATCGCGTAAGTAATATGGAGTCGCATCACTTGTTATGTGAAACACATGAGTAGAAAGTGGAGTAGGGTGAATGGTTATTATGGAATTAAGTGACTAGTTGATTTCGAATTGCATGAGTAATATGGAGTCGCGTCACTTGTTATGGGAAATGCAAGAGTAGAAAATGGAGTAGCGTGAATGGTTATTATGGAATTGCGTGACTAGTTGACTTCAAATCGCGTTATTCATATGGAGTCGTGTCACTTGTTATGGGAACCGCCTGAGTGAATTTTTTCGTTATAATGTGAGTAGTTTATGTATAATCTTGCGTGTGTGGTTAGTATGGAATTGCGTGAGTAGTTGATATCGAGTCCCCTGAGTTGTTGTTTCAAATTCCCACCATCTACAAAAGATTTCACTCTCCAAATTCCTTATAAAACCCCTTTGCAACATAAGTCTTCTCCTAAAACATCCTAACTTCGGAGATATCTAAGATGAGTCACAGAAGCAAACGCACAAAGGTGACACACAGCAGTGGTGAAGGCCACTTCGCTGATGCGAAAACATTGTCAGGATCGGTTGTTAGTACTTTTTTACAAAATTTCACCTATCCGTCACACGCTGTGAAATTCAATGCCAATTTCGTCAAAAGAAAGGTAATGCACAGGCGTATAATTGACTTTGATTATTTAAAGGCAATTGATTTCTCATACCTTGCGAACTTTGAAAAGTTAGAGTGGATACATTACTTATAATTGAAGAGGCTATACTATGAGAAATTGGTCTTAATTTTTTACTTCAATGCAAGACAAAAATATGTTGAGTTGGAAACATCTAAGGTTGTGCACCATGACGATTTGTTTGTCACACACATCATGGGACAACGTATCGTTGTTATGCATTACCTCATAGAATGCGTCTTTCACCTTACTTCCATGCAATCAGATCTCTGTTATGTCAGTCGCAATGGGAACGTTGGGTCGATATTTATCTACCCTCCATCAAGAGATAGTGAAAGTACTAATTGGACAAGGATGTCTTTCTTTGATCAAGTGTTGCACCTCATCATCGCTCACATTATCCGTCTTCACCAAGCGAAGTATTTGAATGTTAGGACAGAGGGGCTCTAGTTTTTACATAACATCAAATTGTCTGACCGTATCGACCTTGCTAAATTTATCATGGATGACATGGTCTTGACCATTCAAGGTGGCAACAGAAGTCTGCATTACGGCATGTTGATCAGTGAGATAATAGACTACTTCAATGTTGACAACCGTTGTGATCCGCCAATAAACCATGCTTTGTTCGATCACATCGATGAGCCTAGTATTAAACAGCTAGGTTTTGAGTTCAGGAACAACACTTAGGTTAGGAAGGGGCCAGTCGATGTTGATCAAGCTTTCACTCGCCTTCTTTCATTTATGGAAACAATGGACTCTAGGTTGAATGCCCGAATGGAATTGTTAGAGGGGCAGAATCATAAGCCGTTGCAGCGCCAACAACAGTTAGAGGATTTATTTCACTCTCAATTCCCACCACCATCATGAGCTCTAACTGCATGCTCTATTGTCAGTTAGTGGAATGTTAAATTCCACTACGAACTGTGCATAAGATTTTGGATGTAGTTAAAGATATTTGTATAGAGTTGTTGTAGAATATAAATTGATGAAATGGAAAAATTGACCTATTGTTGCTTGGCATGCTTTTAGTTGCGTTTGTTTCAAACAAATGATTATTTTTTGTTTATCTAATGCCCTTTATTGTGTGCCATGTTATATGAAAGTGAAAGCACATGTTCAGAAATTCTCAGAAATAATATAACATAAATACTTTAATAAACAAATTAATGAAACAAATTACACTTTTCGTGAGGTAGTTAATCCACGAATGAAATGGGTTAATATGAATTCGTAACTATTATGCTCGACTCAGTGATTGGAAGTGCCTTCCCGAGATGCTGGCTGATCAGTTGTATCTGTTCTTTACTGTAGAAGATTCTCTACATTCTATACCCTCAAATCCAATGTCTGCAGGCTATCAGTTTGGTGATCCAATTTTTCTTCAATCCTAGCAAGCATAGTATACATGATGTCATTGGTAACAGGTTCTAGATTAACTGTAGATGGACCAGTGGATGGAGTACCATGGGCTGGATGAGCTTCATATGCTTGACTCAAGTTATATCCCCTTTTCACAAGCCATCTGTATGAGAGCTTACGAGTCTTGAGACTGGTCCAATCGGCTAGATATCTATTGCTCCAAATACCTTTCCTCTTAACTAGAGCCGATATGATGTTCCCATATGAAAGGCTCATTTCATCCCCTATGGGAACATCTCTCATTCTGAGGATCATATATTCTGCAATATTGATGCCATAGGTGTGGGATATTGCTTCAATCATCCACAAGTCCTCTAGGGTAACACGTTTTAAACGAGTTATCCTTCCCTGTACTGTTGACGCAAGAAAATTATGTATCAGCCTCATGGATGCATGTTCTAAATGATGAGCGAAACATGAAGTTGCCATGTATGGTTCTGCTCTACCAGTCACGTGGGCCCACATAGCGAAAAATGGATAAAATGGGTCATTCCGTCTTGTCCCTGTTTGTACTCCATTTTTAGGAGATTCCTAATATCATAAGGTGTAACTGTAAACTCTATTCCAGCCAAATACACGTTCAAAACATAATAGTCTTTACTCGGGCGTATGCTAGAGTAAAATTCCCTAACAAGAGTAAGGCTATAATCATGATGTGGGAAGGTACTTAGACCTTTAAGTTTACCAGCATAAAAAAGCTGTTATAAGTAAGCCTCAAGTTCGATGTTTTCCTACAAGCTTTCCCAATCTACCACTTTCCCGCAGGATATGATGGCATTCTCTATTGCTAGATATCTAGTAGCATGTGCGTCATCCCTAAACCGTAACCCAGATGACAGACCAATACCTGTTTCAATTAAGTGTGCAATTGGTGCAGTAAGCAGTTCAACGGCTAGTCTCCATTTCCTCTTTGACCGTAGGGTTGAGTATTCATCGTCACCCATAATTCGGTTGACATTGTCATTGACATTGGGTCTGCTGGAAGATGTGGCCATTGTTTTAGACAGTGCAGGACTGTTGAGGTTCACTAGTTGATGTATGGAGTATGGAAAGGTATACAATATTTTCGGATAAGACTTTCCTTCAATTAGGGTTAGGGCTAAGGGTATTTAGGATTTCAGAAGAGAACACAAGCTCGGTTTCAACTCCAATTTTGCTGCAAAGGTATATTAATAGGAATGTGACTGCTGAGAATAGCACTTCGTAACATTTGGTCTAACAGGGGGGAGTGATGAGTAGTAAGAGGATTACATCGCGTAATGTTTTGGGATATCAATTTGCAACGACATTTGGAAATTGCCTATAATACCCTTATGTATATTGAAGCAATTTGTTTTCACCCAAACGACTATGAATGTATTATCTTCACAATTGTAGAAATGTAGAGTGACATTGTTGACTTCTGTCTTCATATATGTTGTCGAAAGATAACACAATTTACATTCCATACTCTATGACTATGCATGGTGTGCCTAAATTCAATTTGTGACTAGTTCTATTAGTAGTCACTGCTATTGTTATACAACTTTTCCTAGAAAAAAATATGAAGCAACCGGCCAAAATCAATAAGGCAAATATAAATATTATTGGTATATTTGTAATAAGAATTTGATTGTTTACAAAGATACATAAATTATCGTCAATTATGAAAGAGTACAAGGCATTTGATGATCCGACAATAGCAACTTATTGTTGGCTTTAATCAGCAGTCAGAGTATCACCTCCAAAATCAGGCAAACTCAAATACAAATATCATTATTCAATGGAAATGTCAAATGGCCATTTCGAAACAGTTTGAAACAATCCCTAACAATTGACGTATGAAGTTCCACAATCTTCAAGTACGACACCTGTAATATTCTCACAGTTTGTTATCTGGACTGGACAAGTGTTTCGGGTGTGCCCGGGTACTCTGCAAATTAAACATGCCTTCCGTTGTCGTCGTCATCCATCCGGAGGCTGCGAAGATGATGTTTCCCATATTGTGGGTGGACCTGCAAATGACGTTCAGTAATTTTGTCTATTATAACCGAAGCTCTTGCATTGTGAACATCTACGTCGGCAACTGCCTTCCCCAGCCGATGGAATCCTCTTTCTCATAGGTCTTCCCGCTTGACCTCGCCAGGTTGGTGGTAAAACGACGATTTCTTTAACGTCATGGGGGACATCCCATTCATTGGGATGCCCAATCGGGCGAATGGGAACTGTATATCCCTCCACCTAAGAGCTAATCTTGCAATAGTGCGATCAGAATTCAATGGGTGAATGATTGCACTTACTATGAAGGTAATGAAATCACAGTTGGGTAATAATGTAAACATGTAAAAATTCAATTCATAATGCACTAAATAAGAAAACACGATTATTCATACCTTATTGTCGCCATTACATGCATGCAAGGGAGTAAATCACTATGGAACTCACCACATGAACACGTCTTCTTGCATAGGTTGACGACTGCGTCCTTATGCCTGCCTATAACTTGGAACTCCACCAGATCAATTGGTTGGATGGAAAAATGACATGCTGCATTCAACCGTTTGTTCAACAGATCAATAACCCAAGGGCTGAGGGGCGTGGTCATATTCAATGCCTCGTTGTGCCGGTCATGGAACCAACATTGGAACATGCCTCTGATGCACTCGATCAAGACGGTTATTAGCATTTTCCTTGCATGTTTGAGGCAGGAGTTAATACACTCTGCAATGTTGGATGTCATCAGCTTGTATCGCCTTGCCGGTGACCGTGCACGTGCCCATCTATCAAGGCCTATTCTCATAAGCCGGTCATAAGCAGGTTTGCAAATCCGTTTCAGCTCAATCATGTGTTTGTTAAAATTGGACAGCCTATAGCAGTTGGCAGCCAATGTGAAAATGGCGGCAACATCTTAGCCCTTGAACAGGTTTTTAATGTTTTTCCCTAAATGGTTACTGCATAGCTCGTGATGCGCGTCATTGTACACGTTCTCAACTACCTTCTTAATCGCAAGATGCTGGTCAGAAATTAACATTGCATTTTTGGGACAACCAATTGCACGACGCAATTGGTTAAGAAACCATGACCAAGACTCTTCGTCCTCCACATGGCCAATGCCAAATGCAACTAGATATATCTACTCATTCCCATCTTTATAAACCGCAACAAACAAAATACCCTTGAATCTACCTTTTAGAGGTGTGGCATTATTTGCAACAACAGGTCGCATTATAGAATGAAACCCCAAAATACATGACCCGTTCGCCCAGAGGTAATATTTGAATCATTATTCCCCATCTGTAGCAACACTCGTGAGCGTACTAGGATTTTCACATTCCAACGTATGGAAATATGAAGGAATGAGTTGGAATGACTTTTCTGAGGGATTGAACACAAGATTTTCGGCATACTCCTTCACTTGCCAGGCCTTTCCATAAAAGCATTGCAATTCCCACGTGCAATTCATCTCTTTCATTATTTCTTTAGGTCTCAATGGGGTTACATAATTTCCCTACAGCCTGGTGGAGATAAGCTCACCAATTACTCTCACACTCGCAGTTCGGTATCCACATTGCAAACCATCAACAGAACACGTGTGTGCCTTATGCAACGTCCGAATTTGCTAATAATCTCCCTTAGGCAACTTCGTTGCATGCAAAGCAAACTTGCATGCCTTCTCTTTACAACCCACCTCAAAACGAGCGTGGCATGACTTTCTAACTCTAAGCTCAAAATGCTCTTTTATTGCCAACATGCTCAAAGAACATTTCAAATCGGCCTTCGATCGAAACACTTGTCTGCGACATAAGTGATTGACATGTGATCTAGATTCCTCAGTTGTAATTGTTTGGAAGGATATCATATCTACCTCGGGAATGATCCATTGACGAGATACCCCTGTATTTACCCTCTCTTGATCACTGTCACCTAGGGAACGAATGCAGATCTCAAGTCCGATGCTGTCGTCGAAAATAAGCTCGGCATGTTCAACATCTTCTAATTCAGCTGTTATGGCATGGTCTTGGAACTGAACCCCTTCTAATGCAACAGTTGTGGCATGGTCTTCGAACTGCACCTCTTCTAACGCAACAATTGTGGCATGCCCTATGTTGCCATATGCATGATTGCAACCCGAAATGTCAATGTGCTCACCCCTGTCATCATTTGAACATGCATAATCTTCGACAACGTAATCATATTCACAGTCATCATGCAAGTCATCTGTGTATCCCCGGTGTCATCCTCTTCAACATCATCTTCAATCTCATCAGATGCATCGTCATCATTCACAAACATCACAGTGTCATTTGCTAATGTCGATGGACCAACTGAATTTCCATTTGACAGATTTTTTTGTTGCAATGTACCATGAACTTCGTTCGATGCACATTTTGATCAGAATTGTGTAAACATCATTTGCAGATACCTCATATATGTGTCGGCCTGCTCAAACTCTTGACGATACGTCAAACATAATTGCCATGGTTGTATGCTAGGAAATGCATGCTATGGTATGTCAGAATAATTACCATTCTGTTGTAGGTGATGATTATGTTGGATAACATGTTCATGTCAAATATCGTTTCCATTTACTACCTTAACTGTCACAAACACAACAACTGCCTTCTCATTTCGTAGAATACTTGCTACATCTTCATCATCCTTGATAACTATGCGAGAAACTCCTACAACATGTCTCAATGATGCATGTAGATCAATTTCATTATTATGTGCGTCGACCCCAACAACCTCTTCAACCAGCTTCACTAGGCCCGATAATGACAAATCACTCCCAACAACCCTCACTCGTGTATCACCACCCTTGTGACTGTCATCGACCCACTAACCACCGTATGTAATCATAACCTTCACATTTAACAAGCTACTGAAATTTGTCAAAAAATAAGTGTCACAATCAGTCAATTTTTTTTAAAAAAAAATTACCCCTCAATACATAAAAAACAACTTACACAATGCCTAATTCACATTTGGCCGGCGGATGAAATTTAACAGAATAATTGTTGCAATGTATAATACACATTCATGCCACGCCTAAAAAGCAATGAAAAAAAGCCTTGTTACAAGATGTGAATTGCAAAAGTCACGCAGCAACAGTCTCGAAATACCTAATAATAAGTCACTCAGTGCATAATATCCATTCACTCACATTATGCCAACATAATGAGTCACGTAATAGCCTAAAGTCATGCAATACTTAACAAAAGGTCACGCTATATATAAAAACCAGTCACACAATGTCCAAAAACTCGTGACCCAAAGCATCAAAATGAGATAAATTGCACAAATCAGTCTCGAATGGCAAGTCTCACTGAACCCTAAGAATAAGTCAATCAATGATATTAGGACAATCACGTACTAGCCCAATGTCATGCAATACATAAAAACCAATCACGCAAACCCTGAAAAGTAGTGAACAAAAGCTTCAATACAACAGGTGAATTGCATAAGTCTAGCAGTACCAGTCTCGCAATACCTAATAATAAGTCACCTAATGCGTAATATCAACTCACTCATGCCAACATAACTAGTCACGTAATGGACTAATGTCACGCAATACTTAACAACAGGTCATGCACTATATCAAAACCAGTGACGCAATACTTCAAAACCATAAACCTCAACACAAGAGATAAATTGCACAACTCATTCACACACCAACAGTCTCGCAACAACGTAATAATACGTCAGTAGATGCCTAATATCCACTCACTTTATAGGTTATGCCAACATAACCTTCCATGTAATGCCCCAACGTCACGCAATACATAACAACGTCACCATATACATACAAACCACTCACGTAATGTCTCAGACAGAAGATATGCAAAAACAATTCACGCAGCACATATAACCTACTCTCTCAATACCTAATATAACTTAAATTAAACAAAAATAATATATAAGAACCATAACAAAATATCTGCTCGAAGAAAATGAAGAAAAACTTTCAAATATTTTATTAATTATTAGATAATACGACAAAAGAGATACAACACAACAACAAAAAATTAACCGTAGTTCATTTCTTCCTAAGTTCATCTACTTTTTCCTCGATCTCAACCAGTGCCTTCTGGTTGTACAGGATGGAACACTTCAGGTCATGAGCCCTCTCCATCAACTTGTCAAAGAGGACTCACACCTCTTGCTCGAATATCTCCAACTGGTCCCTCAAGGCCCCCACATCCTCCTTGGAGGTTGCTCTCCCAAGACCATTGTCTTCTGTAGCTTCTTTGGATGCCATTTTCAATTATCTGAGAATGTTAAGATAATTGAATTTGACTTAAATGGTTAATGGTTCTCTTTATTTATAGGCATCAATGTTGACTCTTCGTTTGCTACACACATATCCCTGTATAAGTGCAATTAAAGGGGGCTGAATTGGGGAGGCTATACTTGTTCAGCATGGTGTTTCATCTCCTCATCTTATCTACCTCTTAATTAATGATGTTTGGTTTTAAAAGGTAGATAAGACGAGGAGATGAAACGCCATACCTGTTATGATGTTTGGCTTAGCTTTTGGTTTTAAGAGGTAGATAAATATGAGGAGATGAAACACTAGGTCGAACAAGTACAGCCCCCCTTAATTGCACTTATATAAGGATATGGATGTACCAAACGAAGAGTCATCATTCATGCCTATAAATACAGGGAACCAATAAGCATTTTAATCAAATTCAATTATCTTAAACAATCTAAGATAATTTAAAAAGTCAAAAGGAGTCTGTGGATCTAAGCCAAGATATTGACGAAGAGGCAACCTCCCAGTAGGAGGAGGTGCCCCTCCGGGATGAGTTGTAAATATTCTAGCAAGAAATGCATGCTCTTGTCGACTAGTTGATGGCCTGGCCAGGACTTTTGTGCTGGAGGCTGACATCTTGGCCAATAAGAAGATTCTCACCTAGATATATGACATAATAGATGAACTTAGGAAGAAATGAACAACGATTCATTATAAAATTATTTTTTTCCATCGTCTCATTCTCCTTCCTCTTCTTGTACTTCTTCTAATTATACTACCTCTTCTTCCACCTATTCTACCTCTTTTTCCTCCTGTACTCCTTCTTCCTCTTCCTAACTATATTAAGTTAGTGTATTTGAGCATATACATACACTAACTTAATACAGTTAGGGTAAGGAAAATGGAGTACAGGAAGAAGAAGAAGAAAAGAGTACAAGAGGAGGAATGGGGAAGAACATGTGGATGAAGAGGAAGTATAATAAGAGTACCAAGTAGAGGAAAGAGAAGGAGAAGATGAAAAAAATAAAGTTTTTTGCATCATTTCCTTTCTCTTGTATTTCGGAGAATCTTAATATTAATAAAATTTTATGAAATTTTCTTTGAGCATATATTTTCTTATGGTTACGTCTTTTCTTATCTTCGTTTAATTTATAGTATTATGCAAAATAACTGCGTAAGTGGATGTTAGGCATTGCGTAAACTATTATTAACTATTGTGAGACTGGGTTATACCCGCTGTGTGAATCGTGCAATGCAAATCTTTATGCAAGACATTGCATGAGTGGATTGTATATATATGGTAACCTATTGTTATGTATTGCGGGACGTTGGGGCAGTACGTGGATGGTTATGTTGGTATAACGTGGGTGCATATTAGGCATCGAGTGACTTATTATTAGGTATTGCGAAAGTGCTGGCGCGTGACTGCCTTCTGCAATTTATCTCTAGTTTTGAGGCTTTTAGACACTAGTTTCTAGGGTTTGCGTGACTGGTGTTGACATATAGCATGACCTGTTGTTATGTATTAGGTGACTTCATTATGTGACTGGTTATGTTGACATGTCCTAATTAGGTTCCTAAATATTACGTGACTGAATATTTGTTGTGCATTGCGTGATTTATTTGTAGGTATTACGTGACTGAGTATTACGTAATATTACCTAATATCCAACCATGCATTATTCAGTCACGTAATGCGTACAAACAAGTCACGCAATGCTCAACAAATATTTAGTCACGTAATATTCAGGCACCTAATGCCAAATAAACAAGTTATGACTATTGATATCCAATCACAGACCCTAATATCCAGTGACGCAATACCTAACAACTATTTACGTATCGGCTATAAACTGATTGATTTCGCTACTCGAAGTCAGATTTAAGTTTCCAACCTCATATAATTTACCCATTAAATAAGTTAAGATTCCTAATATCCAATCACACACCCTAATATCCAGTGACACGATGCTTAACAAATATTCACGCATCGGCTATAAACTGATTGATTTTCGCTACTCCCAACCAAATTTAAGTTTCCAAACTCATACAATTTACCCATCAACTATTACATTCTATGAATAACCATAAATAAACTCAAGAACCCATAACACATATCTTGATTTCATATCCGCACTTTGGGATCCTCAGAAAGTTTACTAGCGATATAGACCTCGATGGTGACAACTAGATGGCGAGATATATACTCCAATGATCTTAGAGAGTTGGACGGAAAGATAGCTAAATCGAGATTTAATTTTAAAATTTTAATTTGAATAAGAGGAGAAAGAGATCAAATCATCCCTCCTTCATTTTGATTAATTGATTTAAAATGTATTCTTGTTAAATCGTGTTAAAAACAGTTAAAATTAAATGCAGTTACTAAGCAGCTCATTTTTCAGGATTTCCTCTAAAAGATATATGTAAACGTGATATTAGAAAAAGCAGGCAGTTAGCCAAAGCCTTATTCTTCTTTCCATAGGGCCACGAGCTAAAACCAAAATGCGAAGGCACCGGTGCCACCAGGCGGTCCGATCCGAGTCCGAGACGGAGAGCGAGACCGACACCGAGACCATGCGGTGCATATCGTGCAAGGAAGAGTACGGAGCACGTGACGCCGGCACGTGCAAGGAGTGCTACGATGAGGCAAGCGAGACCGAGGAAGAGCTCAAGCGTGAGATCGAAGATCTCAAAGCCAAAGTCGCCTTTTTACGCTTTTGGTCTCCGCTCGATCATGCCCACCGTGGCTCCACCTCGCCTGGTCCCTTCTTCCCCGACGTTGTCTTGGTCGCTTCCGATGATGGGTCCCCGGGCTTGCCCCCTGTGCCTGTACCCGCCCATAAAGCTGTTTTGGTACTACCCATTTGCCTGAATTTCTTGTCTACTTGTTTTATTTTAGGTAAAATGTATAGTATTTGAAGTTCTAATGTACAAAAAGTGCTACCCAAACTTCAATTTTTGGATTTCTGTGGCAAAATTGTCTCGATTAACTAAAATGAAGCTTTGGTTTGGAACTTTGCCTCTCATTCAGAAACTCATTTTCAGATTTTACAGATACCGAAACAGCGAAAGTGCTTAAAACAACTGAGCCAAAGAGGCACTTTGTATTGTTCTATGTACTCAAATTAGAAACCGTGTTGTTAGGAAGGATTATTTGTTTTTTTTTTTTCTTTGAAGTATTTACTAACATTTTGATGTCAAAACAGACGAGTCGTTCACCAGTGTTCAAAGCAATGCTTGAGAATGAGATGGAAGAAAGCAGGAGCGGAACCATCAAGATCAGTGACGTATCGTATGATGCTCTCCGTGCGTTTGTAAACTATTTGTACACAGCGGAAGCATGGCTGGATGAGCAAATGGCTTGTGACCTTCTGGTTTTGGCTGAAAAATACCAGGTGAAGCATCTCAAGGGGTATTGCGAGAAGTTCCTGGTATCCAAATTGAACTGGGATAATTCACTTATGAGCTATGCCTTTGCTCACCAGCACAACGCCAAGCTCGTGCTTGATGCAGCTTTGTGTTTGATAACAGACAACATGGATAAGCTTACGAAAAGGGAAGAGTATATGGAACTTGTGGAAAAGGATCCCCGACTTGTTGTGGAGATTTATGAAGCTTATCTCTCCAAACAGGTTAATACTGCTGCTCATAAGGAGAGTTCAATGAAATCATAGTTAACTCTGATCAAGGATTGTTTGTTCATCATTTGAATAATGAGGTTTTAGTCATTGTTGGTGGATGAACTTTTAGTATATAAAAGAGGAAAAAGTTTGATGATCCTCCTTTGCTGGGAGAAATCTGTATTCCAATGGAACCATACATACCATTCAGCTTTGTTCCTTCTTATCACAAAAATGTTTTTGGTAAAATTGTGGTGATTTCTGCATGATTTGGGATCATTTTCCAGTTGACAATAATGAACTGAGTTTTAGTCTTTTAGATGCTTACCAGGGCGGCCTCTATTGCATTTACAAGGATTTCATGTCTTTGCTTTTAGGTAGCATTTGTTACGAGGGATGTGCTTCCACATTCTTTGCAACATATATAATTAGATTACATTGTAGCTTTTTGTAGCTTTTGTTTCATTACATGGATGTAAGAAGATTGTAATGCAATTACATTATTAATCAGGAAAGGAAAGGTATTGTGATTGTACTGAAAAAACAATATAATTTCATTACTAACTACTTTGCAATGTCATCAAACTTGATTTGATATTTTTGTACTTCAATCAATAAAATTTTAAAACTTAACTTTTATCACTTTAAAAAGAACTTAAAAAATTAAAAAAAAAATTAAAAATTTTTAAAAAAAATCTATATATTTTGAAAAACATAAAAATATTTTTTAAAATTTTTAGAAATTTTAGAAATACCCAAAAGTAATTTTAAATTGTTAAAAAAAGTCTAGAACAATAAAAAATAAAAATTATTTTTAAGAAATTATAAAAAGATTAGAAAATCTATAAAATAAAAAATATGTTAGGAATTTTGGAAAAAAAAATAGAAGATATTTTTACTATACTCATAATTTTGTAAAATCATAAAAATTATTTTCCTTCTATAATTTTTAATAAAATTTTAAAAATATAATTTTTTTTTTTACTTTCAGTTTTTTCCAAAAATCTCTTTTGGCCTTTTTTTTTTAATTTTTTTCAAAAAAAGAATTATTTCCATTTTAATTTTTTTAGGAATTTTGCAAAATAACAATGATAAAAATATATTTTAAAACATTCAAAATTACTAACAAATAAAAAATTTATTTTTTAATTAATATTAAAATGAATTTGTCCTATCTAATACTTGGTTATTTGTTAGGAGAATGCTGACTCTAATTTATTGTTGGTGTAAATCAATTTTGACGTTTATTTTTTATTAAGCTTTCAGGGAGTTCATTTCTATATTTTATGATTTTTTTTTTTTTTTGTGGTGTTTTATGACGGGTAAGTTTTGCACTTTGAGATTGTTTCTCATTTGTGTAGCAAATTGCTTGATCATTTGATGTATATCATTTACTTTCCAATTGATAATTGAAGTTCAACCCATATCGATGCGTTATAACATAATTTATTCCTATAAAGTTTAATAGATAAATTTCTGTAATTTTTTTTTTTGTTTATGTCATATATAAACTAAATTTGTATTATAATAAATAAAAATAAAATATAAGATTGTAATAAAAAATAAAAATAAAATATATAAAATTAAAAATTTATTTAAGAGATAATATCATATAAAAATTTACAATAAAAAAACATATAAGTACATTAAACTTGTATTCTAAATGTTTCAATTGAAACATGGAATACGATTTTCCAAGGAGATAAAGGTTGCAGTAAGAAGATTTACTCATGGCAAATTTCTAATGTACAAATTACATTTAGAATGCAAAAGAGAAAAAAATGTAGTATCGGTTTAACCAAATGCAGTAAATTGATCCTTGGCCTATCCTATTGACATGTTAGGTATCATCGTAAATCAACAGATTACACTAAATTATATAGAATAATGGGCGGCGTCTTCCATTTTTTCCTTTTCTTCTGTTTATAGATTGGCAGCTTATTCCTAAGTGAGACTTTGTACATCCAAAATGTGGGCAAGATAACCGCTAAAGCATGGTTTCAGTGATTTTCATCCAACAATCACATCACATACGTTTCTCAGATATTAAAATTTTCCAGCTTGCATGTGGACCTTCACCTGTATCGTGCAGTGCATGCACCCATCCCAATGCAGTTGCTATTTCCTGAAGTTCACCCATAACAGACACTGAGTCCCGTATATATACACGTCCACCAGGTCTCAGCATCCGGTCCATCTCAAGCATGATGGTTGAGATATTACACCTACATCAACCAGACAAAGAACATGATAAACTGTACCTGAAGAATGTGCATTCACAAGTACTAAGGCACGAGCAAGAAAAAGGATGAATAATACCTCTTCTGCTCGACAGAGAAAAGACCTGCTGCATGCAATAGGTCGTATGTTCTTGGATAAGTATCAAATGGCTCACACCTGAGCAAAAATTGACAACTATGAATAATAATCAAGCAAGGGGAATATTGATAATTCTATTTTATAGAATTATTTTATTCTAATTTTGTTATTAAATTTTAGCTAAGTCTTTAGTTTTTAATTATAATTTACTTAATTTTTAGTTATTTTTATATTTAGTTTATTTTTAAGTAAGTTAATTAATTTTATGTTATTTTCTTTAATTTAGTTAATATTTAATAGTTTTTATATTTTTGGTAAGACCTAAAGTCATTGGGTTTAATTTTGGAAAGTAAAGTGCTGAAAGATCCAGAAATCTGCTTGCATATGCTTCAGTGTTTTAGTCATATCTCGAGCTACAGAACTCCAATTGCTGCGATTCTTAGACTATTGGAAAGCTAAGAGACAGAGCTACAACTTTTATGAAGATCACTTTGCCCAGTTCTGCCTCGAAGATGGAGAAAATCGCATCGCAAAGTTGTTGGACGTACTGTGCCGGGAATGAAAATTTGTAAAGATTGTTAAGTGATTTTTTTGGCCTCTCATTATGTTTTAAGCCCAATTAAACCTTAGGTCAACTTGGAGAAATTTAGGTTAAGTTTGTTAGTATATATAGGATATTTGGAGACCTAAAGAGAGAACCTTTGGAGATTCAAGAAGCTAGAAGTTGAAGCGGAAACCCGGAGATCAAAGCGGCAATTATTTTGTTTTCTTCCTTAGCTTTTATTCTTCTTGTTATTTTCAATGGTTGAACTTTATACAATGTTATTTGATTTTTCAATTATGAGTAGCTAAGTTTCTTTTTCTAGGATTGCAATTGAACTCATATGTAGTCTAAGTTTTTAATCTTTTTCTTATTTATTTTAATGAGAATTGAATTGTTTATTTTAATTTGTTCTTAATGCTTTTAATTGCCTGATCACCAATTAAATTGATTTAGGAACCTAAACAAACTTGAGAGAGGGAGTTTAGAGTAGATTAAAATTGAGATAACATATGATCATGTTAAATGATTTGCGTATAGGATAGAGATATACCTATAGGCCATATGTAGCCAGATTAGAGCCTGAACTTAATGAGTCTGTTTTAATTTCAAATCACATAGGGATATGATGTTTTGGTTAAAATAGATATTTTTATAGGACGAGTCGGGAGACCCTTATAAATAATTTAAGACTCTAGGTTAGCAATTCAACCCATTGAAATAAGTTAAGGAGGAGAAGTAAAATTTAGATGAAGTGTGAGAGATATTGTAATCCTAGGCTTGTTTAATCTGATATTTTCTCCAGTTGTTATTGTTTTGATTTTTCTTATTATTTTAAATTTCAGTTTATTAATTTTAATTAATTAATTATTTGGATTATTTGGATAAAACTAAATTGTTTTAATTTTAGTAATTAGTAAAGTTTTAGATCAATTCTCCGTGAGAACGATACTCTACTTGCTAATATACTGTCTATTCGATACGTATACTTGCGTAATGGATTTTTGACTGACAAATATAAAATCATATGTTGAAGTTCTACAGATGAGCTTGAAATTAAGAAACCGCCAGTTATGAATGAACAACTGCAAATGAACCAATGGAAGAGAGTGCAAATTTCGACCTACCATGACAGAACTAGCAGATGTGAAAGTGTGCAACTATTATTACTTGGATATCAATGTCATGGCTGTTCTCTTACTTTCTCAACCAACAAATCAAAAGGTCCAAGGTTTCTCATGTTTTTTTACTAAACTCTATAAGCTGCTTGCTTGTGCTTGACCTGATTCAAGGCTCATCTTGATTCATGCTAATTTACTGAACATGCTAAGATGATTAGTTGAACCCAGATTATGCCTCAAGCCAAATCTCAAAGAAGCTCAGTTTTTAGGGAATCTACAAATTTAACTTCAAATATTGGTGAGAGAGGAAAGGTTGTCTTGCTCAAACCCAACATGGCAGCTTTCACAAAATACATCTGAGTAGAAATTTTGGTAATGACATCAAATGGAGACCCTTTTCTCATTCAGATAATTTTTAGCTTATTAACCATTGTTCCATTCCAGTTGGATGAGGTCAAGCACAGCAGGTTCGTAATGTGATCTGCAAAGCTTCATTGCAGTCTCACAAGCAATATACTTAATGTGCCTGTAGGATTCAAGGCCCAAAATAGTAGCTTCAAATATTTTATGTATGAGGGTAAATAGAATCTAGATATATGCTACAAGACTACGAAGCACATGATGTTCCAAGAAAAATTTAAAAACTATAGTTAAGTGAAAATTGTCTATACCAGTCATGCATAACTCCCATTAGCCCCCGATCATAAATAACAGGCAAGGTGTTGAATCCACTAATAGGAACAACATTCATAACCCAGCAATCAATCTGCAGATCATGGAATGCTGCTGCAAACCTGTCAGAGTCATAAACAAAAATTACAAAATAATGCAATATATTTTTACCATTCTTTTCAAAATAAAGAGCATTCTAAAATCAGAAAAGGCTATGCAGCAGCATGATATATAAGATGTTACCCTCCAAGTCCAGCTCTCATGTCCATCACATTACGTAGTTTCATATCTTTCCAGCGAAAAGCACGTACATAACTGTCTATTATTTCGTTCCAATACTTTGACTCTGCTCTAAAGATTTCCTTTCTGGATATGTAGGCATCCATTTCTATGCTTTGGAGCCTGTCAGGCGGATAATGAAGACGTGCAGGCCATGTGCTAACATTAGAGCCATAACCATTCTCTGGCAATTGAGTGATGCAGGCCTTCAAATCAACATACCTGCAAATATCATAATGTAATTTGTTATGAGCTGTTCATATTTAGCTAGTTAAGTCTCATCGAGCTTTTCTGCCAAATCGAAGTTTAAAGGAGTAGAGAATATGTGCAAAAAAAGGCAACAAGAAAGCACCCAGCTACAAATACTCCTTAAAAAAAGAACATCGTTCAAGTTTGTCAGAGACTATGGCTTTTCTCTTCCAGCATCTTTATTTACTTAATTGGTAGAGACTTAGCAAACTAATGGAGTTAATTCTCCTAACCCCCACTCCCCCAACTCCCCACTGTCTCAACTTTTTAATCACCAAGTCTTAACAAGTATCTATATAAACATTGTCTCAACTTTTGAAGCAGTTTGCCATGATCTGAAGAGCAATTTTTACAGAATACTGCAGGATAATGAGTCCCAAAAGATTGGTCCAGCACTAAATATGTTGAAATCATTTATGTAAGGTTTTCAATATCATTTAAATGTGGTAAAGATATATGTATTGAAGCAAGACATACCAAACATTGTCTGAATTATCATTGGGATCACAAAGGGGAGGTAGCACTCCTGTATCACGATTAAGATAGCAGCTATTGTTTAAAGGCTTCCGCCATACGGCAATATACCCCTCCTTTTTGATAAGTTCCCAACAAATGCGAGTAGTAAGATCCTCCATTTCTGTAGATAAATCAACTTACAAATGAAACTGAGCAATTGTGAGGTATCAATTTCTTAGTGCTGCAATATTATTGAACACAAGAATAGTTCATCAAGGTCTTATACATGCATTCATACCAGAGAATTTTTTTTTTCTTTTTCTATTTTTTTGTCTTTTTAAAAGGGATTGATCAATGCAAAGAATTTGAAGCATCTAAAAAACAGTATCAGGATTTCAAGCACCATCAAAAAAAGAAGTGAGGGAGGGAGGGCAAGAGAGAAGGCTGTAATAAACTTGACATGAGAGGCTACCTTTCCATTGCTCTTGTAGAATCTCTTCATGTTTATATACAGGCTGCGCGGCCCAGACAAAATATCCTCCAGCCCTTAGCATCCTGTTGGCCTCAAGAAGCAAAATTCCATCTTCATCATAGGCAAAAATAAAAAGAAGCATCAACATCAAAGAGTTAAGGTCAATATGCAGCATACATATACACATATACGTATAATAAAATTCATAACTTACTGAGCATGCAAATAAAAACATGAGCATATACAGATACACACCTGCACACATGCAATCCTAAACCTTGAAAGATTTAGGAAGGCTCAAACAGCCACACTGGAATGCTGTTGGATGAATTTAAAGTTTATTATCAGGTTTTAATGGTCAAATATAGACAGCAGAATCTCAATCTGATGCCAACAGTTACTTTCCAAATATGTCAAGATGTAGTAGCTTTTCACTATCAGATATGTAAAAGAAAAACAAGCATACCATCACAAGTCCAATTGATTCTACATCTTGAACAATGTATCAAGTCAAAAGCCTGACTTGGATATAACAAGCGATGTGTAGCGAATACTGCAACCATGGCAGGCATTCCACGCTCTAATGCAAATTGAATTTGGTTCTCATGAACATCTTTTGGTGCTATTGATAGAGTGGTGACATTGCGTTGTAGAAGAAAGGCACCAAAACTAGCAACACCACAACCAATATCTAATGCAATACGGATACAGTGGCCAAAAGAAATTTCAGGAACCATCTGCATATGGAGAGATGGTTATCAATGCCATGCAAAAAACAAATACTACTACCAAGTAGAGGCTGTGGAAAGCAGAAAAACCTGTGAAATCTGATTCAAGTATTGATCTGCACCATGAATAAACTGTGTTCCACCTCCTGGAAAAATGAATTTATCTTTTTTTATCGATATCCAATTTTGCCCACCTTTATCTTCGACCAGACGAGTATGCGGCACATTGCTGAACCAAACCTGCAATTATAAGTCACAATTAGCCAAAAGAACCTTCAATGAAAATTTTCACAAGGTAAAATAGTTACTTTGAGATAGAGCACCAAAGAAGATTTTCATATCCAATTGTATTCATTGTAGAAGCAGCAAGGATAACCAGACAGGCAGATAGCTAATAGAAAATGTTAAAACTTTAAAACTATAAATTTCTAGATGAGGGCTATCACAATTCCATAATGCCTCTGCTCTGGGTAAATAGCAAAATAACAAAACTTAAAATCAAAGTGCAAGTCCAGGTCAAAGTAAAGGTACATCTTCAACAGACAAAAATCTAAGTTGAAGGAAAATCACTGGCATAAGAACTAAGAAGTCAATGGCCACATATTTGATGAATTCAAGCAGTATCAAGCATTAATAACAATATCAATTCAGATGCCAGGGTTGCTTGCTTGCAGGTCAAAACTGACCTTTCTCTACCAATTTCATTGTGCTATAGCTGTCATCTTTCATCAGAATAGTAGTTAATTAATTCCTATGTCAAAAGCTTGGGAGAATGCAAAGACGATTATCCCTTTAATAATCTCAATGTTCCCAACCACACCAAATCAATCCGCACTGCATCTCTTTGGGGAAAATATGACAACTAAAACTAATCTTAGACAACTTCAGCGGCAATCTTGATGCACCTGGGAGATGTTATCACCCAGCCAATGCCAGTACTAACATAGACTCTCCTAATAATTTTTGTACCAAGACTAGTACCCACTTTATGGTAGTAAACTCCACTAAACTTAAAAATAGTGTTGCATAAACATAGTGTTCATGAAATGCCTCCTTCTTCATACCATGATCAATCATCCAAGTTCACTAAACCCCTCTTGTCTACCTTGTTCAGCAGCAGCTCTTCACGCACGCATTTGACATCTAACTTCTTAGCTACCCAGGACCAAGCCTTTAACAACATCCTTCACACCCCCAAATTAAACTTACTCAAAACCAGTCTCCAATCAAACTCCCATCCACACATTGTTAAAACTATCAAACTTTGCACCCGAGCATTTGATTCATTGGTTTGTACAACATCCTGCCTAGAGAGCAGGTTAGAATCCCCACTCCCCCAATTAAAAAAATAAAAAAACTATCAAACTTTTTTATTAGCAAAACTAATTAATAGCAAATCTAATTTTTGAAAAAAAAAAACAAATCGTAAATAAATTATGAGAATTTCAGATAAAAGCTTACCTCATCACGACTCTGAGGCCACGGTATCGGACTCCGGTACCCTTCCGGCCTCGGAACCACACAATCCAACATTTTATCTTTTCGAGGACAATGCCTCTCGTATTTTTCCCCTTTTTCACTCTCATTAAACAGCTTAATCGCTTCCTCATTATCTAAACACGGTATATAATCAACTTTACTCGCCTCACACACCTTATATTTATCAACCCTAGCCCTAACTTCACCATCACTCTTCTTCCTCTCCTCTTCCTCGTCTCCTCCTTCCTCGTTGCCGTCACTCAACTCGGTAAAAGCATTCGTGGAGTTCGAGTCTAGCTCCCCGATTAAGAATTCATCCGACATTGCCCCCGATTCGTCGATTATACCCGTCCTCCGAACCGCTGGCGGAGGCGGAGGAGGAGGAGGAGGAGGTGGTGGTGATGGAATTGGAGGGGGTGAAAGCGGAGGCGAAATTTGCAGCGGTAGTGAGGAGTAATTGAAGGAGAAAGAAGAGAAAGGAGAGGAGGAGGAGGAGGAGAAGTGAGTGGCAAGGAAAACGAGGGAAACAGAGAGGAGGGCAATGGCTGCAAACTTAACGAACTTCGGGGTTTTAAGGATATCAGCTATCGTCGTTGATGATAATGCCGTGGCTGTTGTTGTAGTACTGATAACTGGGGCCGTCGGTTTCATTTTGTTTGTATTTGGGAATTTTTCTTTATTTTATTTTCTGAGGAAAGTGATGGAAACCCCTGCGAGAAAGAAACGAGGGATTTGATTTGCAGAGAGAAGGTTAAGGTTGCAGAGGAGAAGGTGAGGGTACGCGCTTCCGAGGTGGAATTGATTAATAATTAATGTCAGTGGCTACGTAGGATAAGGGCTGCGAAGAAGAAAAATATGGCCAGCTTTCTATGCCACGTGCATTGCGTCCTTGTCTGGGGCCTTTTTCTACTTTTTTTTTTATTCCTTCTTTTATAGTTTTTAAATGTTTTTATAACACATGTGAGGTTAATGAATTAAAATGAAACAGACCTCAAATCCCAAAATTATTTTAGATTCAGAGATTCTTAAATCCAAGTCTTTTATCTTGTTAATATAAAATATAAAATCTGGCGAATATAAGCTGCTTCAACCCTAACGTCAAGACGTGGATCCGTGGTTTTTATAACGCCTAGCTAAGATGTCAGCTCGTTCCTAATTATCAGGATTATTTATTTAGTATTATTTTACTCAATTACCTACTAATAGGATATTCCAGTTCGAATACAGAATTCAAATAATAGTTTTAAAGTAGGTGGTTTTTAAAAAATAACAATCTTTATAATTTTAATTATTTTTAGTTAAGTTAGACAAAAATACTCTTAATGAAATTACATGCTATGATGTTACACGTCATGTATAAAAACATGTGACACGTCATGTACAAAAATATGTGACAAGTCATAGTTAGGTTGTTACACGTTATGTACAAAAATCTGTGACAAGCTATGTATAAAAACCTGTTACACGCATGTACAAAATATGTGACAAACCATGATTAGATTGTTACACGTCATGTACAGAAACCTGTAACACGATATGTACAAAACATGTGACACGTTATGTACAAAAACCTATGACACGACATGTACAAAAACATGTGACAAGCCATGGTTATGTTGTTACACGCCATATACAAAAATCCGTGACAAGTCATGTATAAAAACTTGTGACACGCCATGTACAAAAATATGTGACAAGCCATGGTTAGATTGTTACATGCCATATTGAAAAAAATAGTGTTGTTATACGCCATGGTTAAGTTATTACACACCATGTTGAAAAAAATACAGTTGTTACACGTCATAGTTAGGTTGTTTCACGTCATGGTTAGATTGTTACACGCCATGTTGAAAAAAATTTTTGTTACACAACATATTCAAAAACATTTTGTTACTTACGAACAAAAATTTCAAATCTTCTCAACTCTTTTCAATTTTTTTTTGGTAATTTGGCACCGATTAGAGTGTTTTCAATATATTTTCATAAATCAAAATACATTTTTTTTATCTAAAACACCTACTTTGACTAAAATTTAAAAAAAAAATTTTGAAAACCTAGATTTACAAATTTCAAAATTTTGAGTTTATTGGTGTCTAGGTCTCGAATTGATTCAATTAAAAGCTATTTCATACATCTGTGATTATTTCTACCGTTTTTATTTTTTTCAAAATATCTAAAAATCGAATTTTTCAAATACCCACCCACCCAAGCACGTCAAAACCATTGCTTAGTGTCTTGAAAGCTCAAAAAAAAGAAACCTGAAAACGCTAGAGAGAGAAATCGAAAGCATAGCAGACGAATGTCAAAAAGAGAAATCGATAAAATATGAGAGAGTGGGATGGTGAGAGAGATCTGACTAAATTTGGTTAAAGGGTGTTTTTGTCAAGCCATGATAAAATATGGCTAAAAACAGTTAAACTTATTTGAATAGTTATTTTTAAATTATCTTTATTAAGAAAGGTCATTCCTCACAAGGTATTTAATATTTAAATCATATTATAAATAATAATTTTTAGTTAATTTTATATAAGTATATATTTTTTGTAATTAATATAATACTTATTAAAATTAATTAACCTTTCTAAATATGATTTTAAATTTTATTTTTATCAATTAATTTTAATTTATTAATTTAATTTTCAATAATAATATATATAAATTAATTTTATATTTAACTTAATCGAGTATTTAATTGATATTGATATTTAACAAATAAATGCCTATGATATTTAAATATAAATTCAAGTAATAATTTAAAATTAAAATTAAAATATTTCAAAATTAACAAATATCTTACTTACGACATCCCTACTCCGAGCCCAAG
The DNA here is from genome assembly GCA_036013995.1 of Theobroma grandiflorum. Classification (NCBI taxonomy): domain Eukaryota; kingdom Viridiplantae; phylum Streptophyta; class Magnoliopsida; order Malvales; family Malvaceae; genus Theobroma; species Theobroma grandiflorum. The sequence goes on from CP142126.1 coordinate 19,102,285, forward strand.
GGTTCACAAATGCACAGTCACCGCTAGTATGGATTTTTTTGCCCCCGACATATTGGGCTGAACCATCCAAAACTTTGCAGGCCTTCTGTCTTTCAGAATTAGGCTTCTTTGAGAAGGAATTTTCAAGAGGCCCAAGCCTACTTAAATATGTGCCCACGGGCTTTCAAGTCTCAAATCAGTTTCCCCTTTCTCCCTGCAAAGTGCTTCAAAGTTTCGTTGGGCCCAACAGTCTTGTAGACAAAATTCATTGCTATTACCTAGATTTAGACGCTGTTTGGCCTGACTTTTTTCTAGCTTAAAAGTAATTATGAAGTTCTTATAAAAAATAATAACTTTTAAAATTAAGCAAAAGTTGTTTGGTAAATTTTTTTTATAAGTTTTTTTATATAAATTATAATTTTGGTTAAAATTATCTTAGAAGTGTTATGAATATTTTGTGAATATCCATTTATTCTATCTATATCTAGATTAGATGTAAATTATATTAGATTAGGATTTAATCCATCTAATCTCTAAGTGTTATCTTCATCTTGTAAATTCTATCAAGATAAGGGGTTATTTGCTTATAAATAGACCCCCTCAGTTCATTTGTAGAGACACACTTCAATAAGATCTCTTTTCTCCTCCTCAATATTTTCTTTCTTCTCTTTAATTATTCTTTCCAATTATCTTTATTCATTCATTTATATTTATTTCATAACACGTTATCAGCACGATTCTCAAGTTCTAGAATTATAATGTTTTCATCATCTTCAAGCTTCAAAAGGATTTCAATAATTGGGTTTTGATTTCTGATTTTAAAAAATCAGGTAAGTGACTTGATATCTCTTTAGTATTTTCATTCTCTTAAAACCAACCTTAATATGAATTTTACTATCATGTAGTATATTTTTTGTCCTTTGATTGGAAAGTAAATTTGCTATTATATAGCTATTAATGAAAGTCATGAATGTCTATTCCCTGAAGTGAATGTGACAAACAAGCTACTAATAAAAATTATAAATGTTCATTCCCCGAAGTGAATATGATATCATTTAATAATTATGGTCATGGTCATAAATTTATCTATTCCTTGAAGTGAATGCCACATCATTATGATCATGGATAAATAATTTTTTACCACCAGAAGTGGATAGATAATTTTATTATCAAAATCTAAGGATAATTTTGCGACCAGAAGTGGATGGATAATTTACCACCAGAAGTAGATGAATACTGTAATCTGCTAAAAAAATGGATAATCCACCAGAAGTGGATAACCCATCAAATGTGGATCACCCACCAAAAGTGAATGTATACTTATAACCTAAATACTTTCAACGCACCAAAAGTGGATGGACACCTTAACCCACTAACCCACCAGAAGTGGATAACCCATCAAGAAGTGGATGAATACTTGTAACCCACCAGAAGTGGATAAATAATGAAAAGAATAAAAGGAATATAGAAAACATATTGTCATTGATGTGGCATGAAAGACCTTTGGTTACGTACCTGTTGTACGTCATAAATTTTATTAAGCATCACCAAAAGATTAAAACATTTTGTGATGATTTTAATCATGGCTAAGTTGATATAGCACATCAATATATTTGTCAACTCTGAAAGAGGAATTAATTACATGATTGGTAATAAAAATATCTATTATTGATTTTCTTATCTTAAAGAAGGAATTGATCATTCGATTAGTAATAGAAATATCCGAGAATGAACTTAATAGTAATTGGTATATTTTAATATAACTATATTATGAAGATATTTTAATACGTTTTCATTATATTTAAATGATATGTTCTTATTATGTGTTTTAATTATATATGTAATATTCTTTTATGATAACTTGCAAGTTTTTTATTGTATATATCTTATTGGAAAAAAAAAATGAGATATTCATATTGTTGGATCTAAGATCTATGTTGAAAATATATGTCTGGCAGACATTGCTACAACACATTATATTTGAAGACAATAAATATTTTTCCTACTTGACAACGAAAGAAAAATCAATGTCAATTCAATATTTGGTAGTATAAGATTAATTGAGGGCTCCAGAAGAGCTAATATTTTACTACCTTGAGGAATAAAGTAATAGAGGATGCATTATTTTCTCCTAGGTCTCAAAGAAACTTATTAAGTTTTAAAGATATTCGTTTGAATGGATATCATATTGAGACAACGAATGAGAGAGACATTGAATATCTTTATATTACATCTATTATATTGGGTAAAAAATATGTATTGGAAAAATTACCCTCTTTGTCCTCTGGATTGTATTACACAAAAATTAAAATGATTGAAAGTTATGTAAACCAGAAGTTTACTGACAATTTTAATGTTTGGCATGATCGGTTAGGCCATCCCGGATCAATAATGATGCGAAAAATTATTGAAAATTCATGTGGTCATCCAGTGAAAAACCAGAAGATTTTTCAATCAAATGAATTCTCATGTACTGCATGCTCTCAAGGTAAATTAATTATAAGACCATCACCAGCTAAAATTGGGATTGAATCCCCTACGTTTTTGGAACGTATTCAGGGTGATATATGCGGACCCATACATCCTTCATGTGGACCATTCAGATATTTTATGATTTTAATCGATGCATCAACAAGATGGTCACATGTGTGCTTATTATCAACTCGTAATTTGGCATTTGCAAGATTACTTGCACAAATAATTCGTTTGCGAGCACATTTTTCTGATTATGCAATCAAGACAATTCGTCTTGACAATGCTGGTGAATTTACGTCTCAAGCTTTTAATGAATATTGCATGTCTATTGGAATAAATGTTGAACAATCTGTTAGTCATGTTCATACACAAAACGGTCTAGGAGAATCGTTTATCAAACGCCTTAAACTGATTGCAAGGCCATTACTTATGAAATCCAAACTCCCAATTTCTGCTTGGGGACATGCCATTTTGCATGCAGCAGCACTTGTACGCATCAGGCCAACAAGTTATCACAAATTCTCCCCTATACAATTAGTTTATGGTCAGGAACCAAATATTTCCCATTTAAGAATTTTTGGATGTGCGGTATATGTTCCAATTGCTCCACCACAACGCACAAAGATGGGTCCTCAAAGGAGGTTAGGAATATATGTTGGATATGAATCTCCATCTATAATTAAATATCTAGAACCTTCGACAGGAGATTTATTCACTGCAAAGTTTGCTGATTGTCATTTTAATGAAACAAATTTTCCAACATTAGGGGGAGAAAATAAGCAGCTGGAAGAGGAAATATCTTGGAATACATTATCATTATCTAGTTTTGATCCTCGCACAAATCAATGTGAACAAGAAGTTCAAAAGATAATTCATTTGCAAAATATAGCAAATCAGTTGCCAGATGCATTTACTGACCTAAAGAGAGTAACTAAATCTCATATACCAGCTGCAAATGCTCCAATAAGGATTGATGTAGGGCAACCTGCTGTTGTTAATGAGTCTAAGACACGCCAAAAGCGTGGAAGACCAATCGGTTCCAAAGATAAAAATCCTCGAAAAAGAAAAGGAGCAAATATTCAAGATGGTCAAGAAGAGGAAACAAAAACTCCAGAAGAGACCCCTGACATAAGAAATTCAGGTACCTGAAATTAGTGAAAATGAAGAGATCTCAATAAATTATGTCATGATGGGAAAAAGATGGAACCGAAATGAAATAAACGTCGACGATATTTTTGCATACAATGTAGCGCTCAATATTATGAAAGAAAATGAGGATCTTGAATCTACATCTGTTGAAGAATGTAGACATAGAAATGATTGGCCAATGTGGAAAGACGCAATCAAAGTGGAATTAAATTCACTTGTAAAACGTGAAGTTTTTGGACCTGTAGTCCGTACGTCAAATGACGTAAAATCAGTGGGATATAAATGGGTATTTGTGCGAAAACGAAATGAGAAAGATGAGATAATGAGATATAAAGCATGGCTTGTCGCACAAGGTTTTACCCAAAAGCCTGGTATTGATTATGAAGAGACATATTCTCCTGTGGTGGATGCAATTACATTTCGATATTTAATTAATCTAGTAGTACATGAAAAGCTTGAAATGCGTTTGATGGATGCAGTTACAACCTATTTATACGGCTCACTTGATAATGATATCTATATGAAAATCCCTGAAGGATTTAAGTTGCCTGAAGCACAAAATTTGAATTCTCGAGAGATTTATTCAATCAAATTAATTAAATCTTTATACGGATTAAAACAATCCGGACGCATGTGGTATAATCGCCTTAGTGAATATTTGTTGAAAGAAGGCTATAAAAATAATCCTATATGCCTATGTGTTTTTATAAAAAGATTCAGATCTGAATTTGTGATCATTGCTGTTTATGTTGATGACCTAAACATTATTGGAACTCCTGAAGAGTTATCAAAAATCGTGGATTATTTAAAGAAAGAATTTGAGATGAAAGACCTTGGAAAAACAAAGTTTTGTTTAGGTTTTCAGATTGAACACTTGATAAATGGAATTTTTATCCATCAATCTAATTATATAGCGAAAGTGCTAAAACGATTTTATATGGATAAAGCACATCCATTGAGTTCACCAATGGTTGTAAGATCATTAGATGTGAAAAAAGATCTTTTTCGACCTCGTGAAGATAATGAAGAACTTCTTGGTCCTGAAGTACCATATCTTAGTGCAATTGGAGCATTAATGTATCTTGCTAGCAATACACGACCTGATATATCATTTGCTGTGAATTTATTAGCAAGATATAGTTCTTCTCCAACTCGAAGACATTGGAATGGAATTAAACATATACTTCGATATCTTCGAGGAACAATGGATATGGGCTTATATTATTCAAATGCATCATAACCAGATTTAATTGGTTATGCAGATGCAGGATATTTATCAGATCCGCATAAAACTCGATCCCAAACAGGTTACTTATTCACATATGGAGGTACGGCTATTTCATGGCGTTCTGTAAAGCAAACTATAGTTGCTACTTCTTCTAACCATGCAGAAATCTTAGCAATTCATGAGGCAAGCCGTGAATGTGTCTGGCTAAGATTTGTAACTCAACATATTCGAGAAACGTGTGGTTTGTCAACCAAGAAAGAAATTCCAACAATATTATATGAAGATATAACTGCTTGCATAGCACAGTTAAAGGAAGGATATATTAAAGGCGATCGAACAAAACATATCTCACCAAAATTCTTCTTCACTCATGATCTTCAAGAAAATGGTGATATTATTGTTCGACAAATTCGATCAAGTGACAATCTAGCAGATTTGTTTACTAAAGCTCTTCCAACTGCAACATTAGAAAAGTTGGTACAAAAGATTGGGATGCGCCGTTTCAAAAATCTTAAATAATGCAGTTGTTAGGGGGAGTAAAATACGCACTGTACTCTTTTCCTTCATCAAGGTTTTTCCCACTGGGTTTTTCTTGATAAGGTTTTTAATGAGGCAGTATTTCATAAGCGTATTCTTGAAAAGAATTATATACTCTTTTTCCTTCACTTGGATTTTTTTTTGCCCATGGGGTTTTTTCCTTGTAAGGTTTTAACGAGGCATATTCTTGATACAATGGATATTCAAGGGGGAGTGTTATGAATATTTTGTGAATATCCATTTATTCTATCTATATCTAGATTAGATGTAAATTATATTGGATTAGGATTTAATCCATCTAATCTCTAAGTGTTATCTTCATCTTGTAAATTCTATCAAGATAAGGGGTTATTTGCTTATAAATAGACCCCCTCAGTTCATTTGTAGAGACACACTTCAATAAGATCTCTTTTCTCCTCCTCAATATTTTCTTTCTTCTCTTTAATTATTCTTTCCAATTATCTTTATTCATTCATTTATATTTATTTCATAACAAGAAGGTATTTTTTTTAAAAGAATAATATTGTAATTATTTTTAATAGATAAGGATATTTTTAAAACAAAAAGAAAAAATTTTCTTTTATTTTTAAAAGAAGAGAAGAAAAAGCTCCTCACAGGAGCTTTTTTTGAAACTCTTTTTTTAAAAATTTTACTCTTTAAAAAAAAAGTTACCTTTTTTTTAAGAGCTTTTCAAAATTTATGTTTGGCTTGACTTTTACTTTTAAGAGATAGATAAACTGAAAAAAAGTTAGGCCAAACATGCACTTAGTATTCAGTTGGCCTGATTCATTTTTAGCTTATCTATTGCTTAAAACAGAAATTGAGTTAAATAAGATTTCTTGAAAAATTATTAAAAAAAAGAAACTTTTTTTAAAAGAATAAAATCTAAGAAAAAAAAGCTTAAAAAAAAACTCGAATTAAGAGCTTTCTCATCTCTTTTTTTTTAAAAAAAATACCTCAGCTTATTAAGAGAGTTTTTTTTATCACAAACATCCTCCCTCAAAAAATGCTCCCTCTCTCCCTACGATCTCCCTCTCCTCTTTCCCTTTCTGCAAATCATCATTCTAGGTTTTTTTTGTTCTTACAAAAATTAAGAAAAAAAAAGTTCAAAATTCAAAATTGCATTTAGATATTATTTCTTCTTTTTCTTTCTATTTTATTTTTTATTTTATTTTCTATCATTTTTTTTGGACTTTGGACTTTGAAAACTTTCTTTATTAGTTGATATTTCTCAGTTTATTGTTTGATATGATAATTATATGATGTTTTTTTATTTTTAATTTCTTTATGATGCATATAATATTTGATGATTATGATTGAAATAATTAATCAAATAGGTTAATAGTTGTTGAGATAAATTAGATGAAAATTGACATAAAATTTGTTGATTACTTTTGTTGAGATAATATTGTTCATAAATGTGAACTTTGTTGGTAAGGACATCAATAGCTAAACAAGATTTTCCTAAAGTATTATTACCACCTTATACTTCTCTTCTTTTTTGGGTTCTCCTCTATTGTTAGGGTTAAAGGTTCTAGTAGGCAACTCTCTGCTTTCTTTCATCTCTTTTTTTATGATTTATTATTAATTATAAACTTTATATTATATAATTTTTTTATATTTTTAAAATTTTATTTTAAATAGATAAAAAATAAAGTTAATTTTTTTATTTTAAACAAAGAAATTAGTGATTAATAAAAAGTTATTTATTAAATACCCTTTTATGATAATTTTAATTAAAATTAGAGTTTATAGAAGTTGTTTTGCCAAACAATTTATTTATAAAACAGAGCTTAATTATAAAAAATAAATTTTCTAAACAACTTTAACTTAATTTTAAAAACTATTATTTTTCATAAAAGTTTTATAATAGCTTTTAAGTTTAAAAAAAAATCAGGCCAAATGGGCACTTATTATTTAAACTAAAACATTTCATTCATAAGAACCCCCACCATTAAAAAGGAACTAGGAAGTCCAAGGATAGAGTGAGAATAATTCCAAATTTAAACCTGAAGAGAAATAACAACCGCTAGATGCTGTCTTGATTGATTGTGACCTAATAATTGAGACATTAAATAAGAAATGATTACATCTTAGTCGAGAATAATATAATTTACATAGTTTATTGAGAAATTTGTAAGAAATAACTTTCTTTATAAGCCTAATTCAAAGATATCATTTATTATAATTTTAATTATTTTTAGTCAATTTTTAGCATGGCTTGACAATAATGCTCTTTAAACAATTTCAAACAAATTAAAATGGTTTTGGTTTTCTCTATTCCTCTATCTAGATAAAAATTTCAAAATTAAATCTCTATTCTCTCTCTTGCCAAATACTGTCTATCTCTCTTTCTCATTATCTCAAAAAATAGAAGTAACACCAAGGTATATGTTTTAGGTTTTCGAGTTTATTGGTTTACATTCATACAACCTCAAATTTAAATAGTTGAAATTGATTAGACATATCTGTAAATTAAAATACTGCATGACTTTAACAACTTAAACCTGATTATGAACAAGCAAATCAATTAGTTATTAGGTATTGCATTATTGATATTTAGACATTGTGTCACTAGTTTTTAAGTATTGTGAAACTAGTTTTTAAATATTGCATGACTTAATCATTGTGTTTTTTATTTTTAAGCATTGCCTAATTTGGTTTTTAAGTATTTCATGACTAGGTTGTAGGCATTGCGTGATTGATTTTGAAGTAATGCCTAAGTCACACAATGTCTAAAAGCTAGTCACGCAATGCCTATCAACCAGTCATGCAATATCTAAAAATTAATCACACAATCTTCAAAAACTATTCACACAATATCCAAAAACTAGTTATGTACTATTTAAAAACCACAAAACTACTGAATTCCATTTAATAAAATCAACAATTTCAAACAACACACCATATTCCATTTAACAATAAAATCAATGAATATGCCTACTTGGTGAAAAATGCTCAAAATGTTCAAAGGTTTTTCTTCATATATAAGAAAGACGACTTTTTTTTTATAGGCCATATGCATAAGGCGTTTTTGACAATAGATCTTTTTATAATTTTAACTGTTTTTAGCCAAGAGAATTAAAATTTAGACAAAATTACCCTTAATGAAATCGACCCATTTATTTAGCTCCGCGTCTCAATCCGAAACCTATTAACGGGTCAAGTATATTTAGTTATGTGCTTCAAACAAACTTATATTCTTCGAGCTTTTCTCGCCAGACTATTCATCTCTAGAGTATTGTGTGACTAGTTTTTAGATATTGCGTGACTAGTTTTTAGACATTACATGACTATTTTGTCAAGGGAAAGAAAAACGAGCCCAAGAGCATCACATCCCAGATCGACGAAGGGCAGGAGTAAGACCATTATCAAAGAAAACAACATCAGATACAGATTTCTCTCGCTATCAAGGTAAAGGCAGATCGTCACGTGGAAGGAATTTTTGACTCAGAGGTAAGAAAAAACACGTAAATCAGCAACCGAAGACAAAGGAGTAGGGGAAGCATTCAAAACTCACAACGGGAAATACAAGACGCTAACACAAACAAGAACTCTGAAAGAACAAAACATAGCCAAAAAAGAAGACTCCTAAGACCCAACCAGAAACCAAAGTCACGCAATGCCTTACTAACAAGTCATGCAATGCCTTACTAACAAGTCACGCAATGCCTTATTAACAAGTCACGCAATGCCTATCCACTAGTCACACAATGCTTTACTAAAAATTAGTCATATAATGCTTAAACACTAGTCACGCAATGCCCAAAGTCAGTCACGCGGGTTGCGTGAGACATTAACACAAACAAGAACTCTGAGGGAACAAAACATAACCAGAAAAGAAAACTCCTAAGACCCAACCAGCGTGACTGACTTTGAGTTGCATGACTAGTGTTTAAGCATTATATGACTAATTTTTAGTAAAGCATTGCGTGACAAGTGGATAGGCATTGCGTGACTTTGGTTTCTGGTTGGGTCTTAGGAGTTTTCTTTTCTGGTTATATTTTGTTCCCTCAGAATTCTTGTTTGTGTTAATGTCTTGTTTTTCCCGTTGTGAGTTTTGAGGGCTTCCCCTACTCCTTTGTCTTTGGTTACTGATTTACGTGTTTTTCCTTACCTCTGAGTCGAAAATTCTTCCCACGTGACGATCTGCCTCTATCTTGGTGGTGGAAGAAATTTGTATCTGATGCTGTTTTCTTCGGTGATGATCTTGCTTCTACCCTTCACCGATCTTGGATGTGATGCTCTTGGGCTAATCTTTCTTTCCCTTGACAACGAGTCAAATCATTGAGTTTTTCTTCTTTTTTGCGTTGGTTTATGGTGTTTGGATTCTTTTATGCTTGGCTTCTCTACTTGATCATTCAAGGAGTTTTAGCTGGTCATTTTTTAAGTTGTTTTTCAGTGTCTTATGGTGTTTGAGTAGAGAGAAAGCCAGATTTAATTTTGAAATTTTTGTCTAGATGGCGGGATAGAGAAAACTGAAACTGTTTTAATTTGTCTGAAATTGTTTAAAGGGTATTCTTGTCAAATCCTGTCAAAAATTGTTTAAAAATAGTTAAAATTATAAAGACGATCATTTTTGAAATGCCCTTACTACAAAGGTTATTTCTCACAATTTTGTCTATAAGAAATTACTTCAAAATGCTTAAAATGCTCAAAACACTCAAAGGTTGTTCTTTATGTATCAAAAACCATTTCAAAATGTTTTAAAGTTTTTCTTTCTATTAAGAAATACTCTAAAATGAATAATTTGAAGAGAAAAACTCAAAGAATGTGAGTTGGTTTGAGATGCGGATTTAAACATATGGATTGGTTTTATGAAAGATAATATTATTCAAAATTAATTTTTCTTAACTAAAAATAGTTAAAATTATAAAAATGATTATTTTTAAAAACATCTTATTTATAAAGGTATTTTAAAAAAAAATCCTAATTTATTTAAGTGCAAAAAACCAAGGTAAAAAATACGCAAGACAACCAACCTGCCACCACTTGTTTAGTTTTCTTTTGTTCAAGTACTAACACTTAGACAACTTATTTGCCTATCTATATACCAAGTTTGGCACCTACAGTTACCACCACCACCATTTTCTATATACCCAGTAATTGCAACATCTCATTACCAAACTTCCGAAATTTATAAATATCTGTGACACAAACCAAACCTGCCCATATTGGTAACTACTTCACCGACTAGAAATAATAATTGTACCATTTTCTGGGACATAGCAGGCACATACTTGTTCCGTGAACAAGAAAATGAGACAGGGGACGGGGCCTCTGCCTCCGGTCCTAGTTTCTTGCTGTCAATTTTAGTCTTCAAACCTTTCTCCTTCCGCGATCCATCCTCATATGTTACAAGAAAGGGATAGTTCTTTCATATTTTCCTCCTTTCCCTTTCGAGTTGATTTCTGATTCAAACAACCAAGGTTTTCAACTGTAGAGAACCGTCTTAGAAGGTGTAAAACGACATACTAAATGACTTACTTTAGTCTTCACATATACATATAGAGGCATGGTTTAAAAGTCGGAGGCAAAGGGCATTCAAAGGTCTAACATCGTGCCTAAGGTCGGACCTTTTCCCTTAGTAGCAATATCTATGGGATGAATTGGTTTTCACTCAAATACCATAAGAAACCAACAACGTTGACGCCAATACCAGAAAGAAAAAACGGTATGTCTCAGATATATATATATATATATATATATATATATATACATGATCTCATTGTGAGTCAGTTTTGACCTTGATAAATTTCAAAGAATTTCGTGGGAAGTTGTTAAAAGACTTAAAGTAACTTCGCAGAACGTACCAAAAAGTACACTACCGTACAAGGCCTTTAGTCCTTTTTAGTTTGTCGTCTGTCTAAGTATTTAAAAGCATTTTTAATTCCATTGGTTGACGGAAGATTTTTAACTGCCAACTTGGACATGGTAGTCGTCCACCCATCTGTCAACATTTTCTATTTAATTTCCTAACAAAAGGGCATCTCTGAATTGTGATAACTAAAGTTTCATGCAAGTGGGTGAGAAAAATATGGGCCCAGATTAATTTACTACAACCCATAGATAATTTTCAATGCAATGGGCAGACAATTAATATAGTCAAGCGATGCTGCAGCAGCAGCTTCAGCTTGGGTTGAGGTTTCTCGGAATATTACCTTGCTGTTGTCATAAGCAAAACCTTTTCATGTCTAAACCTCACAATGCAATTTCCTTTCTTCATTATTATACTACTTTTGGAGATTTCAGAATTAGAATACCGCAAAAGGGGGTTCCATTATAGGTGGGATTTGTGGCTACATTTTGTTTGGCGGTTAAAGATTTTAGACAAATGTTATACAAGATCACGGGCAGGAAAATATCTCAAAACTGTGTTAAAGGTAATGGAGACTAGACAAGTTGACTTACAATGAATGCCACATAGAGTTGGAATTTTCCAAAGTCAGTCCATTAACTTTCTGGAACCTGCCAGAACAATTATTCTAGGTACACGTATCAACCGCCTTAACCATATTAGGCACCGACTTTATATATTCTGTCCAAATTCATGTCTTTTCCGGCTCTCTTTTTTAAAGTATTGGCGTTTTTGTGTTCCAAAGACTATTAAATGTTAGATACATTCATGGGTATATTTAATAAATACGTAACACGATATATTATGATTAATATAATATTAAATATATTAGATTAAATTTTATATGATATGATATGATTAATATAATTAAAATTTATTAATTTATAACGTGTTTAAATAAAATGATTAAATTAAAATATGTACAAGCAAAATATAATTTTATTATTTACATCCAAATATTTAATTTCTTTGTTGATATATAATCTCCCTACTTAAAAAATAGAATTTGAATCACTCTTCCCATACTCAAAAAAATATATATATGATTCTATTATTAAAATTTATAATAAAAATTATAAACATTATAATATTTATCAAACATAATAAAATTCAATATAAATAAATCTTACTTATCATAAAAATATTAATATATATATGGATCAATAAATAATCTTAATCGTAAATTAAACGTGTTTATACGACAAACACGATCAAATAAATAAGTAATAATGAGAATGCGATTAGTTAATCATGTCTTACACAAATTAAATAGATTTGACACGATTAATTTAAATTTAAACCTACTTAAACTTGTGTTATTGTTCGTATAATGTTGATGAGTCATATACAAAATTACTAAATCTAGTATAAAAGATTAATCACATATTAATCATATTGAAATTGAAAATAATAAGAGATTTGGTGAGAACTTAATTGTACTCGTTTACAACGCGTATCTTACAGTACCCTTAGTGTCCGGTCCATTGTACCTTTTGGTTTGAAATAAGTACCCTTAGATGTTACTTTGAAAAAGGAAAAGTACCCTTACAGAGGAAGAAAAGTGAGGAATGATGAGGAGAAGAAAACCATGAACAAACTCAACAACATCATAGGGAAAATTTTGCTTAAAAATAGTTGCTATTAATACCGATGATAAGAAAAACACTTGATATATATTGACCAAGGGAATGGGGATGAGGGTGATGGTACATAATCATCATCATCATCAGCTCAAATGAGAAACCAAAAGGCAATCAATAATCATGAACCTTTTTTGCACTTTCACACAATGGAATTAAGAAATGGTCTGCAACATCATGTTTTTGAATTCTTCAAAATCAACCATGCCGTCCAAGTTGGTGTCGTAGAAGCAAATCATGCTTCTGCAATCTTTGCCGCTGCTTTCATCCCACAAACCAAGTCTTACCAACACGCTTTGAAGCTCCTCGCAGGAAATGAAGCCATCGCCATTCAAGTCAAACACTTTGAAAGCCTTGACAAGGTCGCTATCTTCATCGGCTTGGATTAATCCATCCTCCTCCCCTGATCCTGCTGACTCCATGTTCTTGCCATCATCATTCTGGTTCGAGATAGAATCATAAAAGAACAAGAATTCATTGAAGTCGAGACATGGTTTTCCCACAAAGGACCCTAACTCCTCAAGGCTGAACTGCACTTCAATTCTCACCAGGAGCCCGTTGAGCTCCTCCAGGCTAACCAAGCCATCCCCATTCTTGTCAAGCTTCTCAAAAATCCGTTGCAAGTCGTTCTTGCTAAGGGGAGACATGTCGTTGGCAAAGAGAAAGTCACCATGAACATGAAATATCGATGCTTTATTGTTTAGTGTTTCTTGCGCATACGATGACAGCATCCTGAGGGGGTTCGTTGTATATTTATATATGCAAATGGCTAATGGAAGTAGTTACGGTTTGTGAAAATCCAACTTGTGGAGAAGATGATTCAGGAAGCTCGCAAGAAATTTCCTAGGAAATTATTGATGGAAACAAATAATGTATTATTTTGATTTTCAGAAGATTGAATTTTCTTTTCTGTTGAGGCAGAGATGAAGCAAACATAACATTATAGCTGGGGATCAGCGAATGAAAATTTTGTCTTCTGATCCCTATCCCAATCGTGGTCTACGTGTCTCATGTCCCTTTCATTGACTCTCTATGTTTGTCTTTTTTCGAAAGTCGTTTGTACAATAGACTTTAATACAAGAAAACTTATAAAATATCAATTATTTTCTTAAAAAAACTAGAAATTTCTTTGAGATAAATTTGCCACATATCTTGCTAGATACAGTTGCTTTTTAATTTAATTTAAATTAATATATATAATATTTAAAAAAATTTCAAACTATTAATAAAAATTTTATAAATTTTTATTCTTTATTTCATCAATTAAACTTTTATATTTTTATTTTAAATTAAATAAATCTTTATAACTAACAATTGTTATTATTTAAAACACCAGTCATTTTATATCACATGAAAATTTTTAAAACATTATATCTTAAGAAAACTAGTAGACTTCTGTTAAGGCATATAAGGAAGTCAAAATCTTAACTATTGGAATTAAAAACTTAAAATGAAGTTAGATATTTGTTCTTTTAAAAAGAGGAGTAGGATTCATATGATTTTGAAAAAATTATTTCCTTGTATATTTTTAAAAACCCACCAAACTTTTATATAGACATAAAAGAAAGAGGTAAGGTCACTTCAAAAATAACTGTCACTATAATTTTAAATGTTTGTAGATAATTTTTGACCAGATTTGACAAAAATACCCTTTAAACCAATTAATCCAAATGAAGACGAGTCTCAGTTTCTTTCTCCTCTCCCGTCATTCAGATAAAAATTTTAAAATTAAATCTCCATTTAGCTATCCCTCCGTCCAGCTCTCCAAGGCCATCGGGGTATATATCTCACCGTTTAGCTCTCCAACGCCATTGAGGTCTATATCGTCAGTCAACTTTCTCAGGATCCCAAAGTGCGAAGATGACATCAAGGTATTTGTTATGGGTTCTTTGTTTTATTTAGGGTTATTCATAGAATGCAAAAGTTAATGGGTAAATTATATGAGTTTGGAAATTTAAATCTAGCTAGGAGTAGCAAAATCAATCAGTTTATAGGCGATGCATGAATATTTGTTAGGCATTACGTCACTGGATATTAGGATGTGTGATTAAATATTAAGAATCGTAACCTGTTTAATGGGTGAATTATATGAGTTTGGAAACTTAAATCTGGCTAGGAGTAGTGAAATCAATCAGTTTATAGGTGATGCATGAATATTTGTTAAGCATTGCGTCATTGCATATTAGGATGTGTGATTGGATATTAGGAATCGTAACCTATTTAATGGGTAAATTATATGAGTTTGGAAACTTAAATCTAGTTGGGAGTAGCGAAATCAATCAGTTTATAGGCGATGCGTGAATATTTGTTAAGCATTGCATCATTAGATATTAGGATGTGTGACTGGATATTAGGAATCGTAACCTGTTTAATGGGTAAATTATATGAGTTTGGAAACTTAAATCTAGCTAGGAGTAGCGAAATCAATCAGTTTATAGGCGATGCATGAATATTTGTTAAGCATTGCGTCACTGGATATTAGGGTGTGTGACTGGATGTTAGGAATCGTAACCTTTTTATTTGGCATTAGGTGCCTGAATATTATGTGACTGAATATTTGTTGAGCAATGCTGACTTGTTTGTAAGCATTACGTGACTGAATATTACGTGGTTGAATATTCATTGAGCATTGCATGACTTGTTTGTAGGCATTACGTGACTGAATATCTATTGAGCATTGCGTGACCTGTTTATAGGCATTGTGTGACTTGATCTACCTAATGCTGAAAATGATTATTTATTGATTCAGCCCCTTTAATAACAAATTCTATAAAATTAGAAGATAAATAGGCTAAAGTTGTTTGGTAAAGTGTTTAACAAAATAAATTATATAAGTTGTAATTTTGGTTAAAATTACCATAAAAGAAATTTATGTCATCTTCAATCACCTAATAAGCTATAATGTAATGCTTGAAGTTTATATATAATTTCATATGTTAAAATCAAAGAAATTAATAAAGAAACGGAACAATTTTCATACTTGTATAATAGCAATAGTATTAGATTTTTAGTTGATCTACTAAGTAATCGGTCCATGATGTTTAAATTCTGAAAAAAGAAAAGAAAATAGGAAACGATGTATGTAACATTAAAATCCTTTTGATTAGTGAAAAGGAGAGAAAACCTTTAAATAGTATCTGAATGTAACTTTGAATTTTAGATTTTTTTTCTTAATTTCTATAAGAACAAAAAAATTTTAGATTTTGATATTCTGTTGTTATGTCTTTTGTTTTTTTTAGTAGTTTTTGGGTAGAGAGAGGTAAAGGAGAGAGAAATCATGATTTACGTTGAAGAATGGTAATTTGAAAAGGGAATGAGAGGAGAGAGAGATTGAAAATTAAAAAATTAATATGTTTTTAAAAAAAAGAAGAGAAAGCTCTTCCATCGAGCTTTTCTTTAAGCTCTTTTTTTAAAAATTTTGTTCTTAAGAAAAAAGTTGCTTTTTATTAAGAATTTCTCGAAGAATGATGTTTGTCCTAACTTTTGCTTTTAAGAGGTAGATAAGATGAAAAGATGAAATGCTAGGTCGAACAGGTACTTAATAACCAATTCAGCCCTCATTAATTGCACTTATATGGGGATATGGGTGTAGCAAATGAAGAGTCAGCATTCATTCCTATAAATAAAGGGAACCATTAAGCATTTGAATCGAATTCAATTATCTTAAACAATCTCAGATAATTGTAAAGTGGCGTCCAAAGATCCAACAGTTAAGAACGGGGAAAGGGCAGCCTCCGAAGATGAGGAGATGCCTTTGAGGGAGCAGCTGAAGATATTCCAGCAAGAGATGCACGCCTTCATTGACAAGCTGGTGGCCAGAACTTTTGACCTGGAGGCTGACATTTTGGCCAACAACAAGATTCTCACCGAGATATATGAAATAGTAAATAAACTTAGGAAGAGATGAGCTACGGTTCATTTTTTTTTTGTATCATCTCATTTCTCTTCTTATATTTCAAAGAATCTAATTATTAATAAAATTTTAAGCATTTTTTCATTGAGCAAATATTTTCTTATGTCTTTTCTTATTTTCTTTGTTTAAGTTATATTATGCTAAATAACTACGTGAGTGGATGTTAAGCATTACGTGACTTATTATTAGGTATTAGAAGACTGAGTTATATGCGCTGCGTGAATTGCGCAATGCATATCTTCTGTTGAGACATTGCGTGAGTGGTTTGTATGTATATGGTGACATGTTGTTATGTATTGTGTGATTTTGAGGCAGTACATGGATGGTTATGTTGGCATAACGTGAGCGGATATTAGGCATCGAGTGACTTATTATTAGGTATTGCGAGACTGTTAGTGCGTGACTGAGTTGTGCAATTTATCTCTTATTTTGAGTCTTTTGGTCACTAGTTTTTAGGGTTCGCATGACTGGTTTTGATATATTGCGTGACCTGTTGTTATGTATTGCGTGACAACGTACTGGCCCAATGTCATTGAGTGATTTATTCTTAGGTATAGCGAGACCAGCGGTGCTTGACTGACTTATGCAATTTATCTCTTGTTTTGAGGCTTTTGGTCATTAGTTTTTATGCTTTGCGTAACTGGTTTTTATATATTGCGTGACATGTTGTTAAATATTACGTGACATTGGGCCATTACGTGACTCATTATGTTGGCATAATGTGAGTGGCTATTATGTATTGAGTGACTTATTATTAGGTATTGCGAGACTCGTGCTGCGTGACTTGTGTAATTCACCTCTTATTTTAAGGTTTTTATTCACTACTTTTTAGACATTGCATGAATGTGTATTAGACATTGCGACACTTATTTTTTGTTAAATGTCAACGGCAGGCCAAATGTGACTTAGGCATTGCGTAAGTGATTTTTATGCATTGAGGGGTAATATTTTATAAATTGACTAATTGTGATACTTATTTTTTGTTAAATTCAACGACCTGCGAAATGTGAACCTTATGATTTCATACGGTGGTCATTGGGTCGATGACAGTTATAAGGGTGGTGAGACACGAGTGAGGGGTGTTGGGAGTGATTTGTCATTTTTGTGCCTAGTGAAGCTGGTGGAAGAGGTTGTTGGGGTCAACACACATAATAATGAAATTGAGCTACATCCATCGCTCAGACATGCAGTAGGGGTTTCTAGTGCAGTTATCAAGGATGACGAAGATATAGCAAGTATTCTACGAGATGAGAAGGCAGTTGTTGTGTTTGTGATAGTTAAGGCACGAAATGCAAATGATATTCCACATGATCATGGTGTCCAACATAGTAATCACTTACAACATAATGTAAATTATTCTGACATACCACACCATGCATTTCCTAACAAACAACTATGACAATCACGTTTAACGTATCCTTATGAGTTTGAGCAGCTCGACACACACATGAGGTGTCTGCAAATGATGTCTGCACAATTCCAATTGAAATGTGCATTGAACAAAATACTTGGTATATTGTAACAAACACAACTGTCGGTCAAAAATGCAGTGGGTCCATTATCATTCGCAAAGGACACTGTGATGGTTGTGAGTAATAACGATGCATCTGATCAGATTGAAAATGATGTTAAAGAAGACGACATGGAGGATTGGAACGATGAGTTGCATGATGATTGTGAAGATGATTACGTTGGTGGAGATTATGCCTGTTCAGAGGACAATAGGGGTGAGCACAGTGACATTTCGGATTGCAATCATGTAGATGGTAGTACAAAACATGCCACAATTGTTATATTAGAAGAGGTTCAATTTGACGACCATACAACAACTATTGAATTAGAAGTTGTTGAGGGTGCCGAGCAGATTTACGACTATGCCATCGCACTTGAGAATGGCATTCATTCGCCTGATGACAGTGATCATGAAAGGGTAAATAAAAAGGTATCTCGTCAATAGATTATTCCCAAGGTAGATATGATATCATTCCAAACAGTTACGAGTGAGGAATCCGGATCAATGGATGACCACTTATATCGCAAAAAAGTGTTTCTATCGAAGGTCGAATTGAAACGAGCTTTGAGCATGATGGTACTAAAAGAGCATTTTAAGTTTAGAGTTAAAAAGTCATGTCACGCTCGTTTTGAGGTTGGTTGCAAGGAAAAGGTATGCAAGTTTCCTTTGCGTGCAACGAAGTTGCCTGAGAGAGAATATTGGTAACTTTAGACATTGCAGAAGGTACACACGTGTATTCTTGATGGTTTACAATGTGGGTACCGAACTACAAGCGTGAGGTTAATTGGTGAGCTTATCTCCATTAAGTTGCAAGGAAATTATGTAACCCCATTGAGACCTAAGAAAATAATAGAAGAGATGAATCGCAAGTGGGGATTGCAATACCTATATGGTAAGGCCTGGCAAGCGAAGGAGTATGCAAAGAGTCTTGTGTTCGGTCACCCGGAAGAGTCATTCCAACTCCTCCCCTCGTATTTCCATATGTTGGAACGTGAAAATCCAGAGACTGTCACGAGCGTTGCTACGAATGGAGAACAACAATTCAAATATTATTTGTGGGCGTTCAAGTCATGTATTCGAGGGTTCAGTGCTGTAATGTAGCTTATAGTTGCTACTGATGCAACACATATGAAAGGCAAATTCAAGGGTATTCTGTTTATTGTGATATGCAAAGATGCAAATGAGTAGATATATCCAGTTCCATTTGGCATTGGCCACGTGGAGGACGAAGAGCCTTGGTTGTGGTTTCTTAACTAATTGCGTCGTGCGATTGGTTGTCCTAAAAATACAATGTTAATTTCTAATCAGTATCTTGGCATTAAGAATACAGTTGAGAAAGTGTACAAGGACGCGCATCACGATCTATGCAATTACCACTTAGAGAAAAATATTAAAAACATGTTCAAGCGTGAAGATGTTGCTGCGATTTTCACCTTGGCCGCCAACTACTATAAGCTCTTCGATTTTAACATATATATGAATCAGTTGAAACAGCTTTGCAAACTTGCTTATGACCGCCTTATAAGATTATGCCCTAAGAGATGGGCACGTGCACGGTCACCAATAAGGCTATACAAGCTAATGACATCCAACATTGTGGAGTGTATTAACTCTTGCCTAAAACATAAAAGGAAAATGTCAATAATTGTCTTGGTCGAGTGCATCAGAGGATGTTCCAAAGTTAGTTCCATGACCAGCACAATAAGGCATTGAATTTGACCACGCCCTTCAGCCTTTGGGCCACCGATCTATTGAACTGATGGTTCAATGAAGCATGTCACTTTTCCATACAACCAATCGATCAGGTGGAGTTTCAAGTTATAAGCGAGACTAAGGATGTGTCGTCAACCTGTCCACCAAGACGTGTTCATGCGGTAAGTTCCAAACTAATCTACTCCATTGCACGTATGCCATAGCTGTAAAAAAGTATGAATAATCATGTTTTGTTATTGTTTGTGCATGATGAATTGAATTTTTACATTGTTCACCATCTGTAATTTCATTGCCTTCGCAGTAAGTGCAAACGTGAAGTTATTGAATTCTGCTTGGACTATTACAAGACTCGATCTTGGGTGGAAGGATATACAGTTCCCATTCGCTGGGTTGGGCATCCCAGTGAGTGGGACATCCCCCATAACGTTAAAAAAAATTATCATTTTGCCACCAACTTAGCAAGGTCAAGCGGGAAAACCTAAGAGGAAAAGGATTCCATCAATTAGGGAAAGCAGTCGACAACGTAGATGTTCACAATGTAAGAGCTATGGTTATAATAGATAAAATTACCAGACTCTGTTTGTAGATCCATCGACAAACAAGGAAACATCATTTACCCAGTGGACGGCTCGACGACGACGACGACCCAAGGCATGTTCAATTTGTAAACAAGCCGAACACACATGAAACCACTGTCCAATGCAAACTACAAACTCTAAAAACGTTATAGGTGTCGTGCCTGAAGATAGTGGTCCTTCATATGTAAGTACCTGAAGATACTTACATCGAAAGTGGTATCAATGATACATATTCTCTACTTGTAGTGTTGTGAATGGTGCTCCCGTGCTCGGTGCTCCCCCGCTCGGTGCTCCTGCGCCCGCTTACACAATATGTTGATGGATGCATAATGTGTTGGTTGTCTAATAACTCAGTCAGCACCTCAAATCGTAGAAAAAAATCAAGGCTCTCTTGTCCTTCAATGCCCAGAATGTTAACCCTGTATATTTATAATACCTACATCAAAAGGTCTATGGAATAAAAACCCTAGAACCGTTAACCCTAATATCGTGTATTGTAATTAGTTTACCTGGCTTACTTAGTTTTTATGAAAAACTTATATCTGCCCTTCAAATCATCTTTCGGTTTACGCTAGACTTATAGCAGGTTAACATATGGGTTTTGAAGGTATCTACTGGCTAAGCTCACACCTGCATCTTCGGCCTGAGGTAAAGGTCGAGCCTTAGAAAAATGTGCGATCTCACTTTACGGATGGCCACTGATGGAGTTGGGACAAGAGCAAGACATGGGGAAGTTGTAGATCGATTACTCTCAAGATGAGGTGCCTCTTTAATCTCATATGGAGGTAGAGCCTCAAGAAAAGGTATGCATTGAGAATGTTGGGCTGCCTCTAATGGAGATGCGATAGGAGTAGGATGATGTTCGATCGGGCCAGCGGAAAGTGAGCTTCGAGTCGATGCAATTGACTGATTTATGCCACCTGCATCGTCAAGATCAACCCCAATACCGCTGCTCTCTTTATCACACGCACCATCCTCTTTACCCATCACTCAACCCCAAACAGTTGAAAAAATCAAACATATTATAACACTATATACACCATACATGTTATAACTCAGGTAATGAAAAACATAAAAGATCATACCTCCAAACGGTCGATCAGCCGACCGAAAATTCAATCCTCCAACTCTTACAGTGATTGTTGGATATGTTAATGAGTGACTGCATCTGCATCTGCATCACCCGCTAGATCTCCAACTGCATTACTTGCTGGATCTCCAACTACATTGCATGCATATGCATTTGCATTTGCATATCTGTCTACAATGACTATAAGTCTTTCTTCCACTATATTCGTATTTGTTACAACTTTCGCTTAATGCTCGTAGTCATTTGCGGACATAGTGGCCGGGTGTGCGCTTGACCATGAAGGGCAACAGCAGAAGCAGAAGGAAGAGCATCGTGAGGAGTCACAAAAATTACAGCAAAAGAAGCAGCATGAAGAGCCACAAGAAGAGAATCAGGTGCCTTAACAGCACCCGGGGCCTCAACAACAGCGAACTAGGAATGGACCTCCTCGTCTATGCTATGTCTCCGCTTAACACCTCATACTACCATATTTTTCCTTTTACGGTTCATTACCTTCCTTCTTTGCTGGGGACCAAATTCTGACCAACCCTTTAACTTCCATAATGGCACATGCTGTTGCCCCTCGGAGATATTGACCTCAATGTCAACCTAGTATGTGGTTAACATCTCTTTTGTAGTTGGCTCCAACGTTCTCACTACGTACAACTGCATCAAAACATACATTGCCATTAGGTATAACCCTCACTACCCTATGACAATAAAAATAAAATTTTATAAAATAAAAAAATATGGTTTCTTTACACACCTTCCCTTTTCTTTCCAAACTTGCAATATTGGCATGCAAGCCTACAGGCTTCTCATCACAATGTCATTTAAGCATTCTTAGCCAAACCTGTCTAGATTGGCGCTACCTTCCAAACAGGCTTCGGATTACAGGAATTGCTTCCAACGCCCAAAATTGCACATCAATTGTGAAACATTTTTTACTCACCTCATAAAATCTTATGCAAAAAGAATTCACCTCATAAAATCTTATGCGACAAGAATAATGATAAACATTAGGGTATGGCACACTACCTAAAACGTTTATATCAAGCCGTAGAGGTGGTAGCATTTCTTCTTTTTTACTCCCATAACAGGAAGTTCGAAACGCCTCATCAAGTAATCAACGATCCCCATGGGAACGCATTTCACTCGTCGATGTTCTCGACCAACGACAACAACCATGAAATCACTGATCATCTGTAGTCTTGATCGAATAAAACGTTGCTCACGATCAAAACGAGGACCATCTTGATCGTATCTCCCTCATGTTGAAACTACCCTCCCTTGAAGGTCTCTAAAACTTCTTGAATTTTCACCGCGTTCCCCTGTCTCCAATATCATAGGTGAATTCCTCCAGGGACGGCCTCGTAGGGATTGACGATAAGGGCCAGTAGGGTACCAAACTTAAGTCTTGTCACCAGGCAGAACTCTTTCTTAAAAAACTAGGCTTTCGTTCTGCCTATGGCGAACCATAACTCACCCTCGATGGCGTCGGGTTCGTTGATTTTGCATTGCATTAAGTTGTGCATGAGACTGGTGTAAAATAAACTCTTCTCATATTCGACGTCTATCATATGCCCAAAACATGTTTTCTGCAAGCTTTCCAACTCATTTACTTTGGACATCATCTCATGTATCACATGAAGCTACAAGTACTTACAGTGAATGTTAATGCTCGCGTTGAACCCTCACCGGTGCCTCGGCACACAAAGCAAGATTTCACATTATCTTGCTTTATTTCTGTGCTGGCTATTTGCAATAAAAAACATATAACATTCCCATTTTAGTCATGTTAATACCATCATTGTAGATTAACAAAAAAATAAGAAGAATTTCTAGGAAATAGCCCTCCTCATAAGCTCACTCAAAAAAATAACTCTTTCAATAATTTTAACTGTTTTTAGACAGCCTTGGACTAGAATAATTAATACAAGTATTGAGCTTGGATTATTAAGTAAATCAACATATACATATTAAAGCATTACAGTTGATCCAAAATAATACAAAATGAACCTAATGTCGGTCATGTAATGCCATATAGATAAATTTCATGCAGTTATGACACTCATGCAGTTTCATATAAAAACAGTCATGCAATGTCTTTTCAATTAGCCACGCAATTACTAACATTAAATCACGCAATCATCTACAAACAAGTGACGCAATGCTAAAAACCTATCAACCAGTCACGCAATGTTAAACCTTAATACAATCACGCACACCTTAACCCTATGCCAAAATCCACTCATGATGTCATGCAATGACCTATCAATATCTCACGCAATCACATATCAAACACTCACGCAAAGTTAAACCCTAATGCAATCACGCACATCTTAAATGACCCCATGTCAAAATTCAGTCACACAAAACACGTAAGCAAGCCCTCAATCACCCTCAACCCAATTCCTATCAAAGGGTCATAACGCATACATATCAACCAGTCACGCATGCCTGGTCACCTTTCGACCCCAACAACACCAACAATACCACCTTCAACTCGCTATTCAACAATTTCAAACAACAAAAATATCAATATGAACAAGCAATATGTATAAGTTTATTCTCAAAAACCCAAACCCTAAACATGAAGAATAACTATTTCTCTACATGGTTCGAAATAAAATAAAAAAATATTATACCCTTTCTTCTCGTAATGTGAACTTCCTCTCACTACTCAATATGTGAACTACTCTTATGCGAATAATAATCACTCCAAAATGATCCTATTATTGCGAAAATGCTTGAAAGTTGAACTGGCGAGGAATGCTTTCAACAGAATTGCTTCTGAGGAGATGTACGGTCTATCGATAAGAACTGACGACTTATAGATCGTATAAACATACTTGACCCGTTAATATGTTTCAGGTTGAAGCGCAGAGCCAAACGAATGAGTCAATTTCATTAAGGACAATTTTATCCAAATTTTATTTCTGTTGACTAAAAACAGTTAAAATAATAGAGTGATATATTCTCAGAAACACTTTATGTATAGAACCCATTTAAAAAAAGTACTCAAAAAGAAATTTTAATTCACCTATATAAAAAAACAATTATGCTTCAATTATTTGTTTTTTTTTATTTTTTTATTTTTTTGTTTTTTTATCAATCATCATTCTAATATTATGAGGGAACAAAAACTTGGAACGTGTATTAGATGATAATAATAAATTGAGATAACCATGATAGCGTGCCCAACCATAGCAGTAGTAATCCAAAAAATGACTAACTAATGTGCTACTAAAGAGTGTCCTCGGTCTATCTGTTCCTAGACGGAACACGTGTCTGGACCATGTACACCTAATTATTATGGACCATAAATTTCCATCTCCCCTACTTTGTTAAGGGGCCACATGGTCGGCTGTAGCCTTGGAGCCGAAACCTATGTGCCCTGAGACGTATCCATTCCTCCCATTGTTTGAGTGTAGAAGTTGAATTGTTGATGCAGCCGCCATTTGTAAGGCATGAAAGGCCAAGGAAAAACCTATCTTGATAGAGAGAAATGGCAAATGCATACATTAATTTACCAAATCTTTCTCCTGGTTTGAATCTTTGCATCAGCCTCAGGTTTTTTTCTAGAATAATTAATATTCAGTTCTTCTTATCATTGTGAAAGTGTGTGATGCCAATGGGCAAATATATTTACACTCAAATATTTAATTTATTAATTAATATATTAACTCTTTATCTAGAAAATAGAATTCCAATCCGTTTCTCAATTAAAAAAACATATGCAAGTATATTTAATTGGCAATTTAACAAAGATTTTGTGGGTAAGCATATCAGCCCCACCCCCACATAGTTATTTGAATTAAATAGCTCCAAGGTTCACGTCACTCATTGACCGAATGGTGGTTGCCAAGAGCCTCTAAACATCGGCCACAGCTGATTTCTTTCTGCTTTTTTGCGTGTGGAAAAAACTTGAACGTGAGGGCCATATTGATACAGGTCCTCTGCCACCCTTCTCTATATCCAAAGGCCACTTTGCTGACATATATCTTCTAACAAATTAACAGAAATTAATGTAGGTCAGGAGTTAATACGAATGGGCTGCATTTTTTATAGATGCAGCACTGTAAACTTCTGCAGCAAAAATGGTAGCAGGAGGGTTTACTCTCATCACTTCACTTTGATAAAAGAAGCAATCTGCACGAACTAGATTGCTTTGCTGACATATATCTCGTCACTCTTTTCTGTCACTAGATATCAAAAGGCCAAGGCATGCAAGAAATAAGCATCTTATTCAAATGTCAAGAAAATTTTATTCCAGAATAAAAACATTGAAGAGTTGAGAAAGAGGGAAGGTTTGAATTATGGCGAGGGTAATATATCATACAAAATCTCCCCACCTCTTAGCTCATTATTTCCAGGAACATTACTTGCTAAACCAACTACCTTTGATAATAATACAAGTTACTGAAGGAAAGAGATTTATTCCTTGCCAAATCATAAAAACAGAATTGCTGTGTCTCTGTTTATGTTCAACTTCATGGCTTTAAGCTATACTTTCCTGGTTCGCTGATCTCCAATTGCTCAATTTTGTTGAGTTTGAAACCCCTGATCCTCAGTTCCTCTGCTATTGCAGTGTCTTTGTAGTCAATGCTCTCAATAAGCCAGCCCTTGTTCTGTATTGATCCTCTTACTTTTACCTATTTCCAAAACCATGTCATTATGAAATTATTCTCCAACTAACTAAAAGAAGCCTGAACCCCAAACTAAAGTTCCCTACAAACATACAAAAAACTGCCTTCCACATTTACAAGCGGAGAAGAGTCGCATACTCAATATAACAAATTTGATCCCTGAGCTAACAATGATAATGGCTAAACTAAGTGAATAATGAAATGATAGGCAATGATCAGGTACGAATTTTCGAACAAGAAGATGTAAGAAAATTAAAGTCATGAAAGTCAACATATTTCGGAACAACATCTCTTATGATATTCCAAAATATGGCATCAAACTAAGATATAAATAGAACAATCATGGTACTTATAGACAACACTTAAAATATGCAATTGTAACAAACAACAAATCCGTTAAAGTTGTTGCAAAAGAGTGCAAGGAAAAAGACCAAAAAAATAACAGATTAAACAATAGCATGCATCTACTATCAATTTATTATGGCATACCTCTGCACCATCAACAGAGTCAACAACAAGAGCTCCATCCAAGGATAGATCTTCAAGAAAGATATCGCGGCCCTTAAGGGCCATGGTAGACCTTTGAGAAATGGAGCAACTTCCACTAACTTTGCTTTTGATATCAGAAAAAGTCAGCCCCCATTTAGGATTCCACGTAACACATGGCCACACTTCCACCTCTTGCCCATTGAAAACCTGTTGCACTCCATCCTCCACTTGGACACCAGCCTAGCAAACAGATAAAAATTGGAAAACCAAAAGGTTCAACAATAAAATGAGGGATAGAATGAGAGAGTGAGAAAAAGATTTTATATAATGAGACAGATTCTAGATTCTAGCACTTGAATTTAGCAAAAGAATAACATGATAACCTTTTTAAGGATGAGACTGTTTGCACGATATATGGCCATTTCTCCAGAAGTTGCACTGTGATATGGGTTCCCTTTTGGTACCTTAATCATGGTTGAGCAAACATTAATAGCTAGAATCAAAATGGCAAATTATGCCCAGAACATAAACTCTAAATCACAAAGGACAACAGAAGATAATGATTATAAATATCCAAATTGGAGCCTTGGTTCTAAGGTAGATAAAGAATATGCAGCCTAAAGGTTGCCTTACTTGAAGATTAACCAAGAACAGTTTAAAAGAGACAAAAAGTGAATTAGGCACAAGAATGGAGCTGAAAGATATTATAATGATCACCACCATCTAAATAACTGTAGCACATCCCTTGAAACAACTCTATACTTTTTCAAGCGTGAGGACTGGATTTAAGAAAAGTAATGAATCTAAAAGGAACTGATGTACTTGTTTGACACAAGTCACAACAAAATAGTTCCTATTAGAAGTTGTGGCAAAATAATGCTAAATAGGATGATTAGGATTTAAACCTGTATGATGCAAGATAAATAAAAGAAAACTTAAATGATTAACTTTGAAATAGATTCCTGAAAGAAATTACACAACAAAATCTAGATCTTATAGCTTTTCAATGTTGTGATCTCCACAGAAGGACTTATTATACTGCCACTCCATTCCGTATTGGACCAATCTACACCAGAAATCCTGGATTTGCTATTTATCAATATGCTACATTGTTATAATTGCAAAAAAAGACCCTGTTAAACAAAGAAAGATGGAGTACAGGAATTATTAAAATATAATTTCACCTTAGCAGCATCCTCAGGGTTGTTTTTCACAGGTGCATAAGCAAGCCATGTATCCATCACCTACACAATCATATTACGTCAGGTTTAATTATGAATAAATATTTAATAGCAGATTCTTTAACAGAATGACAAGAGAAACAGGTTCCTATCAGATAGGAGATAGGAGGTATCAAGACCAAAATGTTTAAGTGCAATTACAGGAAAGGCTTGAAACCACAAATTACCGTAAATCCAACTCTTGCTGTTGGAGGCAATGTTTTAGGATAGTCTTGCATCATGCACTCCAGTCGAGTTGAGGATTTAAATGATGTTTTGCTAGCATCCTTATACCTGCAGTGATACAGGACAAAACAGAAGACGTGGTCAAGATTTACCTTTCTTCTGTACAAGGGACTAAATATACAAAGTCCACAATTAATGTCTTGGGACATCAACAGTCTGATAAAATCAGATCAAGCTGTTGAAGAATTTCCCAAAATGATTTGGAATCAATTGAATCCAACTTCTTTACTAGCTAGGAACCTAACAATAAAAGGAGCTTAATTGTCTCATTATCCTAACTGTTTCAGGAACTGGAAGAAATTTCCCACGGCAGGCAAATTCTAAGAACAATGTACAATACTTAGATGTTTGCAATAGCCACCCATGAAAATTCAACAGATGATGCCAATGAGATTACCGTTTATTTCAAAATTTTCTGTTATGCTACATTTTTCCCAGAAATTCAGCTTAATTCCTCTTCCTCACGTTGCTTCATATGGCATACATGCTTTGAGGTTTTAAAAATAATTAATGAAATAAAAAAGAATAATAAACTGTTTATTTCAAAATCTTGTTATAAGCAATATGAAGATGTTAAATCATCCACAAAGCGTAACATTAACAAGTTTCAATCATAATTAGCAAAAAGAAAAAGAAGAATTACTTGGGGTTAACAAATTCCTTAATAGCACCCCCTGTTTTTGACAGCTCCTCAATGTATGGACCAAGCTCCAAAATCAGCTGTAAAACAGAACCAAAAAAGAACGGGATAGGGAGGGGAGAGCAATTAGACAAAGAATGGAACAGTTCCCACATGTGGATACAAAAAATCAGATCAAATTTCATAAACATCATCATGATGACAATGACATTTTCATCAGTAGAAAAACTTTGTAATTTTTGGTCCCTCTAACCACATTGCTTACATAAGTAAAGAATCCTTTATACAATCCCAACCCTAGACATCCCCCCCAGAACTAAAACATCTAAATAATGCTTTTGAGCCAGAAAATTACTTGGTTTATATTCCCTGGGAAAGGAGAATAGCCTGTCTCACAATTAACATCTCCATCAGGATGTCCAGTGGCTCTAAGCAGAGGATCAAGTTGATTGTACTCGACATTGATCACCATCGATCTCCCTGAAGTCAATTTCAATAGCATGCAGTGAAGCATAAATCATAGTGCAATTGAGGCCTAAAACACCCACTATAGCATAATTGTATCATATATATCTGATATATCTAAGAAAAGGTAAAGAGTGGTGGGAGGGAGAAAAAGAAGCAATTATGCGCTATAATATATCGTCAATTAACATGAGCAAGCATAAAAACCAAAAGTGACCTAACGAAATCAGAATTGGTGAAGTGTAGACCTTCTTTTAGTTTTATGTCAATATCCCTATAGAAATAGGTCTCTAAGCAAATACACTCACATATAATTGGCAGTTCTAGCTTTGAAGAATTAGAGGAGAGTTTCATATATAAATACCATCACTGTGAGTGAGTCTGGTAATTCCTCCAATAGCTTCTTTTGCTTTGCGTTGAACGGCAAGAGAGTTGACATGGTATTGTTTAGTAGCACTGACTCCCAGTGATGCTGGAATTGCCTACATTGAAGCAGTAAAATTTTGTTTAAAAAAAAACGGTTTTGCACAATTAACATAAAAAAACTATGGATGAAATGATGGAAATTGTAGCAGTTAACCTTGAAGAGGAGTCCATTTGTGTCTTGGAAAAAGAGAACCCATCTCAAACCAGCATCACGCCTAACAAAAAGTGATGATAAAAGTATGAAAAGAAATATAAAAAATAATCCATTAAACCAATTACCTGTAGTGACATTTGAAATTTTTATATGCTATGTAACTGATGTAGATAAATGTTGAGATAATTAAGAGCAAGGAGAGTTAGAAAACAGATTATTTATAAGTGTATGGTAGATAGATAACTAGCTTACTCATATGGTTGTTGTCAGTTTGTTTCAATGTAATAGCTTAATGTGGGTTAGAAACCAAAACTTGAGTCATACTACCATAAAGAGAGGCAAGGACAAGAGCAGAATTCATATAAGGAGTTTCTGTGCCATAAAGAGATAAGTTTACAACAACAGGCAACATAGAAAAGTAAACTTGCAAAGGCATGCAAATAAAATTCAAGTTTCCAGAGTTTAGAAGCAATATAAGCATTTGAGACGTACCATATGTTCAGAAGGCCACTAGAATAAAGAAGTGAGTGCACATCACCATGGCCATGAGGTTTTGTCTAACAAGACAAGGAAAGGTTTGTGAGAAGAACCTAAAGTTTTATGATTAAGAATGTATCCATTGCCTTGTATACAGCACTTACCTGAATTTTGTACTTGTTATGAGGGTCCAAAGCAAGCCTAGCATCGTTATCATCTAAGCATGCAACTTTTTCCTGGAAGTATATATGGCACTTGACATAATGCAACTTAACAACAGCTTTCACCAACAACACACAATGAGTGATTACATACCTGCTTAAGAAGTTTAATTTGAGTTGGTTTCATCCCAAAATAAGAATTTGATTCTAAAAACTCCAATGTATGGGCATGGGTGTCATCTGATGTCATTATTACAAAAGGAATCTCCTTTTGACATGCGCCTAAAATTTAGAGAGAGAGAGAGCAATGAAGTTAAGAGATACAAAGAGCTAATAAGTTTAAAAATGAAATAAACATTACAATGAATTTTACTAAACAAGGGGTTGGACATTAACTAATATTTCTTACTTATTGAGGCAAATATGTTGACATGAACACTTCTATCTTGTAAAAAATATGAAATAGTTCAGCTTGCTGAACTAAGGAGGTTGTTTACAAAGTATTTAATGGCCTCAGGTGGCTTAGCTAATTGCACCTAGAATATAGCTCAAGCAGATACTGAAAACAGATATTCGTTGTGCCTTTTTACCCAGAGGAACTAGTCCAGTTGAGAGCTTCCTTATATGGATAAGCTCATTTGCTATTGTTGATTACTGCACATATAAGCAAGAAATTTAACTAGATAGAAAACATTACAGTCTAACTTGGAACTCATTTCAACTCGATCATTCTATCATTTTTCACACTTTTTTGAAAAGTGGCTTTTCCGATGATCGCTATAATTTAAATTTAAGTTCATCCAAGTGGCTTTCTCTCCATGCTTTGTGCACTAAGCAATTTCTCATGCATATCGACTAGTGAAATTGCTTTCTCTGATCTGCTCAGTATTTCCCATTGGCTGCTGCCATCATATACTGAAGGACAATAACACTTAATCTTCCTTGATCACATGGAAGAGCAAAATTAAAAGGACCATAGAATATGGAAGGCTCCTAACAAATAAGATGCCATACGAACCTTTTGTGAGCCTACTACTGGCTTCCTGAAGAGCCAGGATGGACTCAATGTACAGTTGTAAGAAACATGTTCCAGTTGTGGTCTCTGCTGGAAGTGCAACCTACAAGGTGTAAAAATAGCTAGTCAAAATTTTTTTTTGGGGGGGGGAGCAAAACTAGTCAAGGTGTTGGGACTGGTTTAATCAAATATGTGGTTAACCCTCTTAAAAAAATTTTTAAAAAAAAAGCATCTACCCAATGTGCTGACAAGCATGAGTACAGGATCTTTTGCTGGAACACAGGCTTCACACCAAAGTATCTATCAAATATATTTCAACTACGTAGATTTGTGTAGCTTTTCTGAAACCAAATAATTTAAATTAACAGGATAAACAACATAGTAACTGTCAGTCTATAGGTAATCTACCTTAATTCCATTGTATCCAAGCCGTTCCCCAAGTCCACCTGCAACAAGAACAAATGCTGCATTTTGCCCTTCTTTGATGCCTGCCTCTTCAAATTTGATGAAATTTTCATCACCAAAAGAAAGAATTTCTCCAGTTGGAACCTGCAAAATAATTCACTGTGTTTAAGAAAAAGTTGCAGAGAAGGCAGTGGAGAGAAGGACATGATACAGGGTAAAGAAAACTTGATATTGATGTCAATTTACATTAATATGAATTGTGTCAATATAAGAAAATGGATACCGATTAACATCATCAAAAACTTGTATAAAAAATAAAGTTTCCAAAGTGAATGACTAATTCGTTACCGAAGGTGTGAAGCCATCATAAGGATTCTTCCCTGCTTTTGAGTCCGCTAAGAGCTCCCTAGCGGTTTTAATATACGATGCCAAACCCCCTGGATAGCTTGAATTTAGCTTAGCCACCTAGAAAGAAACAAAGCCACTACATAAAACTCTAAGATAATAGTAAATATTCACTTGAACACAATTCAAACATATCCAAAACAGCCGAGAAAAGAAAAATAAAAGTCCATCCATTTATGCCCTAAATTTTTTTTTTTCAGTCATAATTTTACCGCATTTGCCGAAAACAAATAAAAATACAATTTTGATAATTAAAAAATTTAAATCACAGCAGAGTTCGGTAGAATTCCATAGCTTAAAAAAAAAAATCCGAAACCTGAGCAAAAAAAGCTTCCTTTTGGTCGTCCTCGACGCCAGGCTCTTCCCAATCCTGAAACAAATGGCTCTGTCCCATCTCCAACAACATCTTAGCCAATTTAATCTGCCAAAACAACCAAACAAAGCACATAATTAACATACTCGTATATCAATATGTATATATATATATACAGTATTCGAACTTTTTTTAAAAACAAGGTACGGAATCAGGGACATGCAAGACCTGATCCGGAGAAAGGTTGCGGAGATTAGGAGGCCAATCTCCCCCGCTAATGTTGAGGTTGGAGAGAATCTCCGCCGCCGCCGAAGCCATTCTCGCCGGAATTTTTTTTCAAATAAAAAAGAAAAGAGAAAAGAAAGGAGTGAAGAAGAAGAAGAAGCTTGACCAGAATTTTACGTAAATAGAGCCCAAAACGGAACTAAACTTATCATGTGAAGTGGAGGACGGAGAGAGATAGGGAACTGAGAGGAAGAGCAGAGTGAATGTCGCCTTGAATGATGGTGACCGATAACCGGACATTACCGGTTACCAACCGTTAGTTTATATGGGCCCCACCTGCCCACAGTCTAACAGCTCTACAATCACGTAACGTACGCCTGCCAACTGATTGTTTTTTTTTTTTTCCTTTTATTTTAATGAATTTTTTCTTTTTCTTTTATTAGTTCATCATCAGATAATCATTCACCAAAAAGAAAAACAATAACAATCAAACTGAAAATTATTTTGTCTAATCTAATTTAAGAGAAAAGGTCGGAAAGTAGGGGTAGCTTTTCCGGATCTTTTCTATCAAGGCTTTTTCATTAGGAGCAGTATTTAAAAAAAATAATGAAATTAAAAAGTAATGATTAACTTAAGAGTCCCTCTCAATAAAAAGATAGATTTAATTATTATCATATTTTTAAATATTTTTCTTTGTTGTATTCAAAAAACAAAAAGGAAAATTTGTGTACCCTTCCCTATTAAAGTGCTAATGTTAACTGTTTGAATTTTAAAATATATAGATCAAGAGTGTTCATTTGGCTGGTTTGATTAAAACCAAAATTAAATTACCCGAATTAATATTTTTTTAATCAAAAATCAAATTGAAATTATATATAATCGAAACATAACCGATTGAATTATTTTGAGTAATTCAGTCTAATTACACAATTTAATATAATTAATATTAAATTCGTTACTTTAATTAAAAGCAAAAAGACTAATTGTTCATAAATATCAAAATTTTATTCTAGCAATTAAAAATTAAAATAATTAATTAATTTAATTTTAACATCAAACTAATTCAAAATTTTCAGACTCCAACATTTATAGAGCATATATGTAAGATCAGATTTTAAATTATTAATTCACAATATTAACACGAATATAAGGAAATCCAAGAAAAATCAAATACCAAAAAAAAAAATTACATTCATAGAACTTTATTCAAATGCTTACACACTCACCTACATCACTCAATTAAGTTTCTTCATATAATATAATAATATATATAATTATAATAAGTGATTAATCAATATTTTTGATATTTGGGTTAACCGAAATCGAATTATAAAAAATTTATAATATAATAATAATAAATCAAAATTATTTCGAAAACTGATTGATTAATCAAATTAATTTGATTTCACTCGAATTATGCGTACCCCAAACAGGGACAAAGTTAATGACATTGTATATAATCATACAAATTAAATTAGTATGATATCTGGTACTTGCATTTGTACTGGAGGAATCATAAAAGTTTCTACTAAAGAATAAAGAAAAGAAAACCACGTGGCAGGTAGTGGCAGACAACCGAAAAGGTGAGCTTTTATTTCCTTTTAACAAAAGATTAAAAAGAGAGAGACCGAGAAAGGAATGTGAGCATATGCTTCCCAGGCTGAAGCACATTCTCCTTCATTTTCAGCGCTTTTCGCCTCCTTTTTTTTTTAAATACTCAGTATGTAATTATATATTTTATTTAATTTAATCTTCATATTTAAAATCAAAACAATTTAATCTTTTATTTTTTAAAATTACTTCAATTTTATTCATCTTCAAATGATATCTAATTTTAATGATAAAAGAAAAAACATCAACACTAACATGGTACCAATACGGTAACATAGTAATGTCATGTGGTAGTAATATGATGATGTGACAATGTTGATATTGTACTGACATGCTGACGCGTCGATATCATATAATAGATAAAAAAAATTAAAAAAAAATTTATGTCACGTCATAAAGACTAAATTAAGTAAAAATATATAATACATGGACTAAATTAAAATAAAATTAAGATGTTGAGAGATTAAATTGAAAGTATTTGAAAAATATAAATATTTAAATAGATGATAAATATACTTATTAATAAATCAAATATTTAAGTGTAAAATATTTATGGTATTAAAAAATATATAAAAATATTTTTTATTTGCTTATTTGATTTTAAAATATATACATTAATTTATCTACTTTGTAAAAATTAAGTTTAAATTCTCCTTTTATAAAAAAAAAATTTGAACAAAATTTTGTACTTAAAGTTAAATTTAGATGAATAACTTACATTATATTGGAATAAACTAATACAAAAAAAATAAATAAATTCTTTTTTTCTTCTATTTATAATAGTATAAAAATTTAAAATTTATTTAACTTAGTCTTTAACTTGAGTTAAACTAATATTAGCAAAATAGGTTGATTTAGTTACAACTTTCATAATTTACAAATACCCATTCTTTTGAAATTATTTAATCTTTACTCAATTTACATTTTATTTAAATTTACTCAAAATTTCTTATAAAACAACTTTATTTAAATTCATATACCATAATCAAATTTTACTAAATTTAAATTTAAATTATTAAATTAGATATACAAAAAATATAAAATAAAATAATACAAATATTTACAAATATATTTAACTCTATCAATCATAAATGGAGTCTTTAATCAAGGAAATTTCAATCTAAAAAATATAACATGAAATATTAAACAAAATTTAAATATAAAAAATAAATAAATAATTGAAGAGGTGGAGTAGCTCAAATTCTATAGGTGTAATAAGAGATTTGTCATGCTCAAATTAAGCAATTTAAAACGATGAATTATTTTTCTAACTCCATATCTCCTTTCTCCATTTTTTTAAAAGAAAAAATTAAATCAATTTATTTTACTAATTTGAGTTTAGTTCAAGTTAAAAACTAAGTCAAATAAAATTTAAAATTTTATACTATTATAAATAGAAGAAAAAAATTATTTAGTCTTTTTATATTATTTTATTTCAACATAATGCAAGTTATTCATCTAAATTTGGCTTTAGATATAAATTTTTTTTCAAAATTTTTTTTATAAAAAAAGAATTCGAACTTAATTTTTGCAAGGAAGATAAATTAATGTACATATTTTAAAATTAAATAATCAAGTAAAAATATATATTTTATACCATAAATCTTTTACACTTAAATATTTGACTTATTAATAAACATATCTATCATTTACTTAAATATTTATAGTTTTTAAATATATTTTTTTCAATTTAATCTCGTAATATTTCAATTTTGTTCAACTTAGTCATTGTATTATATACTTTTGTTTAATTTAGTTTCTATAACGTAGCATAATTTTTTTTTGAAATTTTTTTTATCTATCATATGGTATCGACACATCAACATGTCATACCACATCAATATTGTCATGTCATCATACTTGTACCATATGGTACCATCACGTCATCACGTCAATGCCACGTGACATGCCACACCATTATGTTGATGCCATGTCATTAAAATGTATCACGTTAGTGTCACGTTAACTTTAATGTCATCATTTCTAACAGCAAAATTGAATGTCATTCGAGAGAGAGAGATTAAATTGAATCAATTCTCAAAATCAAATGAATAAATTGCTTTGATTTTGAGTATAGGGTTAAATTGAATAAAATGCATGAGTACAGGGACTTGGTAGGTATTTTGATTTTTTTTTTTGAAAAAGATGGCCCTAAATATAGAAGCCCAAGGGATAAGCCCAACTCTATATTTCAATGGGCCGTAGAAAGCTGGTCCAAGTCCTTCCGAAGCATAGAACCCAGCCCAAAAACAATCCCAATTCATTCTCAGTTTCTCAACTGGGAAACGCGAAAAAAGGTTAGGGGGAAAAAAAAACCTCTCCTACACTCACTTAATTTCCGATTTTTGGGTAAGCTCCTGCGATATGCGCTGTCCGTTTGGTTCCTGAGAAATCGTGGCGAAAACTGAAAGAAAATTAAGCAGCATTACAGTATCCGGTCTTGCACCTATTTCTCTTCTTTTATTTTTTTATCCTTAAACCGAAGGTTGCCCCAATTAACTCGTAGCAGTTTTATTGAACGGAAAAAAGGTTTCTTTTTTGTTTGGAAGTAAGAAAGTTTTGATAGCACAATGCATGATAAAATTTCAATTTTTCATATTTTTTATAATATAGGTACCGCATGATTGATTGGTAGAACACTGAGAGCAAGAAGAAGAGGTTCTTTTTTTTCCTTATAATGGGGGGAGTGGAGAATCATATATCTGATGATATTTTGGAGGATTTAAGGTTTTATAGTAGGTTGAAGAAAGAGCGCAGCATGTTGGAAAATTTTAGGCCTAGTTGTGGTAGTAATGGTAAGGGAAATAAGAAGATAATGAACAAACAATGTAATGAAATTGACATGGAAGAGAGTTTAAAGGATTCGGATTATGAAACATTTATCAATAGTTTAGAGCAGTACGGTTATGGCACTGATCATGATCATGATCGTGAGAAAGGGAAGGAGAGGGATCCTCAGTATGAGATGTTTTTGGAGAATCTTAAACCGGATGGGACATCATACTTAGCTGAAATTCCATTGAGTTCTGGCCTCTCAATTATAATTAGGTATGAAGAAAAGGAACAAGGGTCCTTTGAGAATGTGGAAAGAATGAGAAATTTTAAGAGCAATTCAAAAAGGGTAAAGGCTGAGGTTCCAGACTATTTGGATGGGTTTTCAAGGAAAGCAAAGACTGATTTGAGAAGGATAAAGGCTAACGTTCCACAAAATTCGGGTGGAATTTCAAGGAAAGCAAAGGCTGAGACGTCAAAAACTGTCAAGAAGGATTTGAAGATTGGAGAAAAGAAAAGAAAGGGGAAAGTAAGAGATGTTCCGAATGGGGAAAGACAGAGTGCAGTAGATGAGAACCAAGTAAAAGAGGAAGCTGAGGATGATTCTGTTCCTTATAGATCAAGTGGAGAACCTTCTAAGAAGATGAGTCTTGATATGGTAGATGAAAGCTGGGAAGAGTTTTTGAATTCTCGGTCTAAGCGTGGCGAGAAAATGGTATTTAGCGATGAAAGTGGTCAGGAAGGTAGACATTGGAAGGATGATGAGAGTTCTTCTGATGTGGAAATACTTGCATCAGACAATATTCCTTTTCATGAAGGAGGTTATACACCATTTGTACCAGCAAAATCCTATCAATCCTTGGTATATATTTTTCTTTTCAACTCTCTATATTGCTTCTGTTCCTATTTTCTTGTTCCTTTATTTTTTGGTAAAGGGGAAAAACTACAAAATAAAGTAACAGTAGATATATCTAAGCCAAGATATTTTTATCAAATAGTTAAGAAGGGTTCTAACACCGTCTTGAAAGGGTTTTGTAGTATATTTTTTCCTTCAATTTGGTATGTTACTGATTCTTTGACTGTTCTTTTCTGGTTCTATGTGCTTGTTGCCAACAAAAAGACTGGTGATGAGAGTTGGGAGGGCATAAAAAATTCTAGCCTGTCTCAGTTTAGGGAGAAGCTTATGAATCTTCTTAAAAAGCCTTATGACCAAGAGGAGTTTGATTATCTATGGCGAGAAGTAACTTACAAGAAACCAGTGCAGGGTGTTAGAGACTTACGTAATGGACGAATGAAAGCGTATTCAACCAAAACTGATGGAAAATCATACCTTGATTGGTACAAAAGTAAGTGTGTTTTCTCCAAATACATTGATGGGCATATGTCTTTGCTTTTTTCATTATAAGCACGTACACTATATTTATAATGTACATTAGTCACTGAGACCATTGCCACTATCTAGAAGAATTTGTTTTATGTAGTTCTCTCAAAATGATCCTAAGATATTTTCTCACACAAGATAAAATCTTGCAAGCAAAAGACTTTGTCCTATCGGTGTCCAATTACTTGTTTAAAATGAGTATCTCATCTCCTGGTTTTGTAATGTTACTGAGTGCTAGATGATTCCTGGAATCCCAAATTGTTCAATAAAGTTTATTCTCCTCACTGTCTGCTGATTTCTTCTTCTTCTTCTTCTTCTTTTTTTTGGTATTCCACTGCCTTGGAATATTATTTTATGTTTACTATTACAAGATTACTATCTGGGTATTCCTCAAATTACAGCTCTCATCAAAGAAATTGTTTTGGCAAGTGATTTGAGTGGTTGTTCCTACCTTTTCTCTTTCCCATCAGATTTTGCAAGTTTATTTTGCTTTGGTTCCATAGCTTTGGTTGAGCAGAATTTATTGAGATTGTTCACTGTTTTTTTCTGTATGTTCAGTATGTATTCAGCATTCATACAGTTTCAACGAAACTTCTTACACGATATTAGCTTTGATGTTCATTTTTTGTTACCCTTGCAGAACTAAAAATGAAAATTGATGAATTCAGGTGTGATCGACATAAAATTTTATGTCTCTTACGTGGATTTTTCTTTTGGTTGGAGGTGAGAGTTTTATATCATCGGTGCATCTTCTCATTTTCCTCATGTATCCTGCCCTAGGCCTCTTAGATGCTAATAAATTTTCCTAGCAAAAGTCAGAGCCGGGGAAAAAAATGGTGGACTTGGGAACAGGGAGAAGAGCAGGTATTTGTGTTATTGATAAACCCAGTTTAATGGAATTATTATGCAGTGAAAGGAGACACTGGCTTAATAAATACTTCAAGGAGGTTAAGCAGAGCAGAGTGCTAATCTTTATTCTCATCTATATTTAGAGTTAATGAGGATGAAGCAATAGAGGGCACTATGCATTTTCATCCCAATGTGAAGTTGAATTTATGGACTAAGATTAAAGCATTTAAGTTCTTAGATAAATTAGTATCACCTACAAGCAAAAAACACTTTAATATATTCTATATAAAACACTAATTAATTTAAGGGATTAAGGTTAAATCACCACTATATTATGACTCTTCAGGAATTTTGCTACTGTACTTAAATTTTATTGAATTTTGCTACTATAATCTCAATTTTTTTTTATTTTTGGACAAAAACTAATGGAATTGAAAATTTTCATGGAATCAATAAAATTAAAAGTATAGTGGCAAAATTTACAACTTACATTAACAAAATGTTCCTTGAAAATTTTCAGTTCCGTTAGTCTTTCTCCAAAAATCAACAAAATTGAAAGTATATTAGTAAAATTCAATAAAACTGAAGAACAGTGACAAAATTCAACATTAACTCATAGTATAGTGACATATTTGACCTTAATCTCTAAATTTAAACTGGGCTTTTATTTGAATTGCCATATAGTGACATATTTGACCTTAATCTCTAAATTTAAACTGGGCTTTTATTTGAATTGCCATACTTATTTATTTTTGAAAATCCATTTATGAAATTGAAACCTTTTTTATTTTGCATCCATGCATATTAGCAGAGATTGTCACACCTACACGAGTATGCATGATTGCTTGGTGCAGATGGCATGAATTGATGTTTTGTAGCTAGATGTTTTTGAGAAAATCTTCTAACTATTTAGGGTTGTCTATATTTTGTCAGAATACTGCTCATGAAGGTTCATTTCAGCCTTGGTTGGACTCTTTATATTTGAATGCTTTGGATGACCGGAGATTTTCTCTGAATTGAGATTACAATATCTCAGTATTATAAAGCAAATGTTGAGAGATGCAGCTGTAGCAAATTGGGCACAAATGTATAAGACCTCACCTGTGAATATTTTGGCAATTAAGGAATATATGCATCAGGTCTCTCTGTCAAAGATCTAAGTTTTGGTGGCCAAAGATTTTTGTACTTGATGCAACATTGTGATGCCTTGTAAACTGAAACTTTCTATATTCGCCAAGGTGTTCTCCCATTTAGCCATTTTTGTGAAAATCTTGTCATTCTGCATCTTGAAAATGGCCATCATTGTTGTCGAATAGAATGCGTGGCTTCCCCATGCTGAAGTTCAGTACCTTGGCATTCATGTTGTACTTAATTTCTCCATCATATAGTAGCTTCCTGATGTAGTGTTCTATGTCCGAACCAATCAGACGAAGCGTGTACTCTGTCAATGGTGCACCCTGCTTGCAATATGATACATTATTTCTCTTCAGAGCAGAAACATCAAGCTTATCTAAAGAAATGGAGAGGCTGCTAGCATGATCCCTATAATCCCTGAATTATTGAATCAGATGGAACAAAGTATATTTGCATTTTTTGATAAATAAATAAGCTGATTTGGATTCAAGGTAATCTATTCTTGGTTCCTGCAGCAAGATAATTCTCCCTTGGGGCTATGGATAACCTAGTCTTGATTGAAAACGAAGTTGCTGAGTTACTCAATATCAGGAGTAAGAAATTAAAAGTGGATTACCTCGTAGTGATCCACAAGCTCTTGGAAGTAAGAATAAACTTTGTTGCAAGTTTCAGGAGTCCAGACGAACTCATCAGTAGGGTCAAGTATAAGGGTGAGTTTATCCATCTGCGTTTGATCGAACTCGGAGGTCTGTGGGTCAATGTAGGCGGCATAGATTCTGACGTGCCGCGTGACACTGCTGAGCCACTGCCCTCCATATTCTTTGCTCATGTTTTTGCTCTTTACATTCAGTTGCGGTTCCACTGGCCTCGGTTGTGTACTTTGTTGCTTCACCTTCTCTTGCTTTTCTTGCACTTTTGCTTCCTGTGCTTCTTCTCCTACTTGAGCTTGCTGTTGAGCTGAAACTGAAACAACCCTTGTCTTTCTCAAATCTCTTTTTCCCCTACCCCAACCCAGCATGGAGAATTTAGTGCAAGCCATGTAAGAGGAAGTTGTAGCCATGATTGAAATCTTAAGGCTGAGTGGATTTTACTCTCATACTTCTTCTTGTTTTAATGTATATATTTGTTCAGAGGACCCCTGTTTTTGTTAAATTCATCTTAAGCCCAGTAAAATTTGATCCATCGGCTTTGTGGATAAGTCTTCTTGTTTTTATATCGGGGTTGTTGTGGTGGAGAGGCAAAGAAAAGTGCCGGCCATGAATTGGATAATTGGCCTTTTGGCAATCTCCCTCCTAAACCGTCAATCTGACGTTTATGGCTTAAAATCAAATTAAAAATGCATCATCACATGACAAAGTTAATGGTGAGGATCTAAATAGTAGGGTCAAAATAGGGATCTTTTAACTACTTACCACTACACACAAAATGCATTTCTATCAGAGGTAGCAAATACTACCAATGTCTAACCCCCCGGGTAACAACTAACTGCATTCAACATTTCAAACACAAACTTGGCTACATGCTAGCTTGCACACAGAATCTGATAAAAATCAGAACAAAAATTTTATTTCCTCAAACTTATGCAACATTTCATTTCTAAATTCCTCTTCTGTTACAAGGTACATAAGGTATCGCCATAAAAAAAAAAGGAAATAAAAGAGAGCCTATGGACACTAAATAATTCTGCACCGGCAGAAAGCCAATATACATAAAAATTTGCTCACCCTATATACAGCATAGCATGTTCAATTCCTCTATTTTACAGCCGCATGCTTAACACTTGAACCTTCACTAACCAGAAATGATTCTCTCATCTTTACCTATTCATTATCCGAATAGGTTTGATTAACTCATCAAGATCATCTAACTGTAAATCTGAGGAATCATTTTCACCAAAGGTCGTTTGATCATTCATCACTTGATGAATTTCCCCAGCGTCATCATTGCTAACATCAAGCCTAATGTAATCAGAGATTTTCCCATCAAAGAACATGTCATCATCATCTAGTGCCTGGTGGCTTTCAGGCACCATTCTTTTAGGCACCAACATGTCAATACCAAAGTATCGCCCGCGAGCATTGTTATGTTTAATTGACCTTTTGCTTTTCTTTCCCTTGCTCTGGTTTTTGGGGTGGTGAAGCTTGCATTTAGATCCTTGAGGACAGGACCCTGTTGCTTCAAAGTTGGGACAGACATAGCTGTGCTTCTTCCGACACTGAGAGCAGAAACACATTCCATTTCACTTATTCAATGTTAGTGTGGTTTGTGTGTGCATTAGATAAGAGAGTAGCTTAAAGAGAATCTAAAACAACTGATGATGACGATTACTCACAGAACCTAAACATATTTCCAAGAAAAGGAAAGGGGGGGGGGGGGGGGGGGGGGGGGGGAGATACATATAGGTGTAAAAATAAACTAACAGTTTATGCATGTTGAATGTATAACAGATCATCATTACAACTGCTTATTCAAGAATTTCCAAGAGAATTCAAGAAAATCCATATGAAAAATGTATATATGCAATGAAAACAGTATACCACAAGACTCTTCAAGTAATGTCATCATTTCTTAGAAAAAAGTACATGTGAATCAAATTAAAGTAAATATCAGTGCAACAACTTAAATAAATCTGGTTATGAAAGTTTGACAGGTCAGAGAGTACACAAAGTTGAAAGATTTTCTTTTTCTTTTCAAAAGTAGAGAACAAAATGTTACCTTATCTTTTAACAGTAAATTTCAACAATTTTCTAATATTAATTATTACGACCACTGTAAACAACCAAGAGAATGCAAGACAAAAGATATCTGTATAACATGATATTAAACAGGACATGGCATAAAATGCAAAACAATAGACTAAAATAGTATTTTCAAAATGATACGGCACTACCTCGTTACCATCAGCACAATAGCCCCTAAGAAATCCTTCACAAGTAGAGGCATTTGGATTCACATGTACATGTCTATAAGGACAATTTTCATTTGTGCACAAACCTGCCAGTAATTTTGTCAGAATTCTGCATTCATGCAATTAGATATAAGAAAAGCACAATCTACAAAAATAACACCTTGCAAAAAATATGAACAATCAGGCATTCTTTCCGGAATGACCTGCACAAAAATCCCAAGAATAGATGTTAGTCATAAAACTCAACACCTGGCAGAACGTTAAGTCAATCAGATAAGTTCTGAACCTTATGAGTCAATTTGCAGTTGGGATTTGAACATAGACCCTTGAGAAATTTTGTGCATACAGCTATTTTGGAGGGATCATGAATATAGGGACACTTTCCATCA
This sequence comes from Theobroma grandiflorum, assembly GCA_036013995.1. NCBI lineage: Eukaryota > Viridiplantae > Streptophyta > Magnoliopsida > Malvales > Malvaceae > Theobroma > Theobroma grandiflorum. The sequence continues at coordinate 19,146,270 of CP142126.1, forward strand.
TCTTTGTTGCATTTTCCAAATCTTGTGAAAAATTGACAGTACTTCCGCTTTTTAACCAATCGTAACCTAGCAGTGTGCAAGCTCCATCGAACTTTCTCACTTGCCAAAACACGAGTGCGTTTCTTTGGATCTCTAACAAGCTGGTTACCATTGCCAATTTGAACATACCTGCAGATGGAGTTCATTTTAATTTCTTATATTCTAAGTAATTCATTCAAATTCACGTTTTATGACATGGTAGCGTCAACATACTCATCATTCCCAATCACTAATCTCCTTGGGACATAAGTTTTTTTGGTACTGTTTTCCGATAGGTGATCACTGGAGCATGACGAATCGTCATCTACACAGAAAGTAAATAGAGTTATGAAAGCATCACAAAAATTTTAAAGAAAAAGTTGAAAGAAAGAAAAAGGACATCACAATCAGCTCCGACTTTAGGTTAGAAAAGGGACATCAACATCAGCTTCAACTTTAGGTTCTGATCAGAAACTAATAGAGAAAAGTTATTAACATCACAATGATGTGTATTTCTGCAACAAAATTTCTGAACAGATTATGAGGAGTCCCAAACAAGCACTTTGATACAGCAATACCAAGCCTTGCTACATAAGAATATGGTCACATTCCATCAACTTGGTGAGAACGTAACCCGATGTTTCTTCATTTATGCTACCAACAAACCCAACACAAACTGTCTCTTTCTCATCATTTAACAATCAGAGAAAAGCATACATAACTTTCATTTGATAAACATGGCTGTTCAATTCATCTTCTACCAAGCTAGTGTCTCAGAAAAATTAACCAGCATTGGAAATCAAAGAGGGGTAAGCATAAAACTTAGCCTCTGAAGCATTAAACGCAACTGTGCTTCCCAAAATTAAAAAATGCAAACTCACACCTCAAAAAGTTTACCTACAGCCTCTTCCTGTTCATCATCCTCCAAATTAAACTTGTTGGAACCCAAATGATGGAATTTCATACTGACAAACCGGATTTACTCAGAGAAAAAGAACATGGTACTGATTCTAATACCAAAAACGTTACTGCAATCTCAAAACAATGCATGAATCATCTATGTAGTCTTACATAAATGCAAATAGAGTCACACCACAGGAAACAGAAAGTTGCATCGCGTAGGAACAAAAATCTTTCCAATAAATGCAAATACACATCCTCAAAGAAGCTTTTGATTGAATCCGACTCAAAGGTAGCCCTCACTTGGATCCATCAGCCTTGTTAAAGGCCATGGGAAAAATGGATTCTTGTCAATGAGATTGACTCACTTATCAATCAACTAGGGGATGTCAATTTCCAGCATGTCCTTAGAGAGGGTTTGCTGATTCTTTGGCAAAGTATGGTGTAGATAAGAAGACAATGTTCTTGGCATGGTGGTGATCTGTTACATTGTGAATGATCAAATAGCAGAGATGGTTTATTGATTCTGTCTATCAGTTGATGCAGCCTTTTGCTTTGCTTGTTTGTTTTGGTTGGTCTGATGCAGCTTGTGTTATTGATACTTTTATTGCTCTGATGTACCTTGGGTACCTTGCTAGTCTGTTGCTGCTTATGTCTTCTATTGTTTGTCTCTTGTGTCTTTTCTGGGATTTTAGGATGCAGAATCCAGGTGTAACTCTTTGTATTTTGATAGGAAAATATAAGGCAGTATATGTACTGACAGTCATGTAGGTGTTGATTTTGTCTGGGTTTATGTTGCAGACAGATCCATCTTGGATCTGCTCTCTTCATGCTGGTTTCCCCAGCTTTTACCCATTTTGGGACATTCAATAAAATCTCATTCTGATTGAGTAAAAAAAAACATCTGCCACTATGTGTTCAATTGCTATTAGGTTTACTTCCAACCACATTTGGAGTTAAAATAAACATAAACAAGGGACCTAAAAACCACAATAAGATAAATCAAGAGTGGAGAACCTGATATCCTCTGAAGGGAATGCCTTGAAGAATCCATTTTGTAGCGCAATGAACCAATGCGGAATATACGTTCGCCTACAATATCAAATATTTACATGAAACATATCACTGAAGCATCCTTTTCAAAACCATTAGATAAAATGCTTTTACTTCACAAAGTCTGAAAAAACTTTTTGTTATGTACCAGACCAAGATCATTAATTGGCCTACCTGGCCGAAGTTCAGTACCATGAACAACCTTATGACAAGAGTAACTTCTTTTGCCTGTCCCAGAAACAGTGCCCTTCTGTTCTCTTTTCATTCTTTCTGCTTCAGCAACTGCTAGTGTAGCTTCCTATTAAACAGTAACAGAAATTTTTAAGAACAAAGCCTAGACTTCTATCATACTTCAGTTTTGAAATATATATGGAAGACATGAGAACTAGTAGATGATACACCCTACCTCATTAGCTTTCCTCGAATTCCTTTCAATGGATTTCGACCATTTCAAACTAGAACCACCAACACTAAACACCTTTGATTTCCTAATTGAAAATCCATTACTTGACCTGGTGTAAACAGTATTTCTCTTTCTTGATAGCAGCATCTTTCGACTGCAAAAGAAAATTAATTATTATTTTCTTGGACAACATACACAGGTGCATAACTAAAACAAGAAGCTACTGAAATAGGAATTATACCTGATTGTAGACAAAGAACTATTGCAGGAAGAAACTGAGTTCAACTTAAAGCTTCTCCAGTATGTCATTCTTTTCCAAGGAAACAGTTGAGGAAGGACCTTTGGACGACGTAGTGAATTGCCATCATTATTTGAAAGCCTTCCATTATGCAGAGTCCAGACCAGAGAGAATTTGGAAGGTTTATGGGTCTTTCCTACAACTGCACAAGGACTAGTAATTTAAGCCTTTGCATAACTAATGATAAAGCCAAAGACAAGAAATGAAACTTGCTGCAACCAATTTCCAGTTTCATCCATTTAACTTAGTTATGAGTTTAATACAGTGAGGTTGATGGTCATAATAACATATTTAGAGATGGCCACAAAATTCAAATAACTAGCTACAACTAATAATCATAATGTAGTACAAATTATTTCAATAGGTTGCTCATAATCGATAGAAGTGTGTACTAGAGACTTGACAAGTTAGCAGAGGCAACATGAGTCCTTAACTAAAACTAATAAAGCTAGCTTCTTTACATCTTTCTGTCACCAAGGAAAATGCAAAAATTGGTGAGGGAGAGGGTGGCTAAAATTTGATAAAAACATAGGCAACTAGAATTCGTAAAAGGAGGCAAATTGGGTGGAAAAAAGTAACATTGAAAATTAGCATAAGAATCTAGTTATACATATAGTTTGCAGGCAGCCATCTCTCATGATTTTTTTTTTTTTTTGAAAGGCTGAGATTTTATTGCTATAAAAATCTCCAAATGGAGATTTACAGGGAGCAAGGTCACAAGTGACTTGCTTGAAAACAAAAAGAATTCCCAGCAGGGATGGTTGGCAGAACTTAGAGAAGATCTTGATGAGCCATCAGACATCAATCATACCAGAAAAGATAACAAAGAAATCAAAGCCAATATAGGCTCGCCCCAACTAATCTGGGACACTAATCTCTCATGATCTTTAGTGCATAAAATTCCAACAGACAAGTAGTCATTTGTCTAAAGACATGGCTAGCACCAGTCGACTCCCATGAAATTGGAAAAACCTACAATTGCAAGTGCTGAAGAAAACAAACATAAAAATTATAGCCAACAGAGACAAATAGGAGAACAAAGATGGAAGAAGACATGTCATTTTTATGCTTCATGAACAGAAATTAAGCAGAATAAGTGATAAAAAGTTAAGCCATGTCTAAAAGCTACTTTCAGTGCTCAATAAAATGCACATGAAACAAAAAAACGCAATTGTCAAGTACAAAAAATAAAAGATTATGCTAACAGAAAATTCATGAATGCATACCTTTATTAGATTGCCTCTTACCAACAGTTCTACTGGGCATAACCTTAGCAGCCACTTGTCCCACTGAATTGGTTTTGTCGTCGGACATGGTAACTGCCTGCTTGATGTGACTCTCAAGTGCAGTCCTAATCAGTTGGTTTTTCCTTTTCTTATAGTAGCCATCAGAGGGAGCAGAAAAGTTTTGATTCTTATCAGCATTGAGAATAGAGGTACGACCACATTCTGAAGTTGCAACCAACTGATTTGATTTTGGCTTTACATATGTTACCCTTTTTGCATTTGAAGGGACCAAGTTGCTTTCACTTTGCTCAGTCAGTTCTTCCAAATTGTTAACTGAACCATTTTGATTGAGATTTTCAAAAGTCTTCAGTCCATCCTCTGGGGAATTGAGCACATCATTAATGTCCATAGAACTGGAATGATTTATTGTAGTTTCACAGCAATCACTAAAAGAAGGCTCTGCTAATGGGGAAGATGTACACTCTCCTGATGAGTTTGAAGTACAATTTGGTACTTTGGAGACACTAGATAATGGGGGCGTTGTGGGCCTCTCAAAAGAGGTATTTGCACCTCCTGTTCTCAAGTCAACAGCACCAACTCTACTATTGGGTCCTGTGCCCTTCTTCACTTCATCCACAACCCCAGGGTTCATCCGGTAAACAGATGAACTCAAGGAATGAGACCCCTGGGGAAGAGCAGGAACTGCAACGGGTTTTCTGACAAGACTGTTACCTTTACGAATGTAAGAAGGACTTTGCAAAAATGCAGCCTTTTTTGGCATCTGTCTTTGCAAATGATTGGCACTTGAGGAAGGTTTATTTCCTGATAGAGGAGAGGCAGAAGAATTATTGGTTCGATGCCATGTCCGGGGCTTTGTGATATTGGTAGAAGATGTTGTATTCTTGGAAGCAGAAAAAACAAATGATGAGCGAGTAGGATAACTCTTGGGAACAACATGGCTAAGAGGGTTTTTCTTCCCACATGTTGCTCCACTAATCCAATTGGGGGAATTAGTATTTTTGGAATCATGTGATGGTAACAAAACTGCCTTCCCCGCAACTGATTGATTGGTTCGAATTGCATCATTTGACTTCAAAATAGTTCTGCTATGCTGTGAATATGACACAAGGGCAGATATGTTGCAAGCACCTTCAGCCATAGGCTTATCATCTGAAAATTTTTCATCACCAAAAGCCTGCTTTTCTGATTGTTGGCAGAGAGGTGCTTTGCAAGTTGATGCGCTTATAACAAAGTTATCATGGCTATAGGGAGAACCCACATCAGATACTATATCAGGTGCAGGCATTACTTCATCATTGGAGTAGGTAGCAGAAACTTCATTGGCATCAACACCAAAAACCAAAGAATTCAATGCAGAAGGTAAATCATCCTTCAGAGGAAAATGATTGTCATCTTCCACATCTGTGCTAGGCAACCTCTGATCTAAGCTGGGAGAAATATGCTCTGGAGTAATTCTGCATTGGCTTACCTCACTAGAAATAAATTTTTGCTCTTCTGCAGTACCCACATGCACTTTTCCCCTGTCATCACCTTCAATATCCATAGCAACAATTTGGTGATTATTTTGAGCAGAAACTTGTGTTGCAGTTGATAACTGGTCACCTCCCAACTTTAACAGATGAAGGCATGGGGAACTTGGAGCAACTGACCCAATAAAAGCTGAACAAGGGTCAATCCTTGGGTGATCAATCTTGTAAGCATCTCTAAAAAAGCCAACAGCCTGAGAAGGTCCAACCACTGAACTGTTTACAAGCAATAAATCAATCCCCTCCTTATGAAGACCATCTATGCTTGATACTTTAACTTCCTGTTCCAATTGCAATTGATCTTCAGTAAAATTGGAAGGTAGTTGTACAGCAGATTTAGAGATATTGGAAACTGCGACACCCTGGTTGATTACAGATGCAGTCACATCAGAACTGGAGGTAGAGATTTTTCTCTTTTTGTTCTCTGGAGACCTTCCATCTGCACTAGCACTCACCTCTCGGGAGGTATCAAGCCACCCAAAATCACTAACCATAACTTCAGGAGGAGTGGAATTTACGCCAGATGTAATTATTGTCGTGTCCAGACAATTTCCAGAGGTAAGCACATCTGCAGATCCTACAGTGCAATGCAGTGATTCCACAGCATTGGGGATTCTTTCTGCTCCAGAATTCCCAAGTGACAGCGTAGAAGAGGCAAGGTGTTCAACAAAATCATCACCTATTTCACAGTTGCTCCCCCCTGAATTAACATAACCAATACCAGGAGCGTGGATTGTACTTCTGTTATGGTTGGAGCAGTCTGCATAGATAGAATCACTGTTAATTTGAGTTTCCTCTGAGCATGGCAAATGGGGCATTTTGTTGCTTCCTGCAGAACAATTAGCTTCCGGCAATCTCCCAGTAGCACCATCCTCAACTACTGGATTGTCAGGAGTAGCACAAGCCTGCTTGCTACCAGAATTCACATTGCCAATGTCACAAGCAATATTTATCTCCTGGGTGTTAGATGAACCACATTCAAAACCAGGGGTGCCATGCATTGCAACAGATGAGCTACCTATATCTACAATATCCTCATGGACATTGATGTCCTCAGATCTTAACAAGCCATCATTGTTACTTTCACTATGGTAAAACTGTTTGTTAATATCTTCAACACTAAAAGTGTGAGATGTAATACTTTCATTTAGTGTCTCAGTACGGTCCACCTTGATATTTGAAACAATATGCAGGCCAAAGACAGAATTATCAGAATTAACAAAACCCTGATCAACTTTACTCTCTTCATGACCTGAAGACCTCAAAGGCAAAGTTGAGCTGTTCCTCTTTCTCTTAATCTTAGGTGCAACTGAACTACCTGGATCAACATCAGTGCCAACTTCCTTTGAGACTACGTCTTTTGACACTTCAGTCACTTTCTCATTTTCAAGAAGCAGAGCTGATTCTTTCGGACAACACTCCAAACCAACAGCACTAGCTGAACACCCAGCAGCAGAAGCAATTTTCATTTTAGGAGGTGTAACACTCTTGTCGGCCACAGAGATAGCAGATAAACAATAAGTAGAGGTATCTGCCTTAACAGGTTGATCACAACTCTTTGGTGATTTTGAATTTGCCAAATTCAAGGGAGAATTGGTAACCTTTTTCTCCACTGTCCTCACAATTTTTTTCTTCTTGGTAGCTTTGAGAGAGGATGGTTTACCAACACTAGCACCACTTTTATCTGAAAGAGCGCTTTTAAGTGTACCTTCCACTTTATTCTCTCTAACTGAAACATTGGCCCTGTCAGAACAAGTTTGCAACCCACCATCCCTCATATTACCAATACAAGGAATTGTACCCTTCCCCTCCAATGATTCTGGTTTCTTGTCAGTAATTGGGGTATCTTCAGTAACACATGTCAAATCATCCAATTTTACAGTAACCTTACAAGATCTTTCGAACTTACCGTTTCTACGTGAAACATTGGTCCTTTTTGAACAAGGCTTTGTAACACCATCATGCACATTACCAATACCAGGAAATTTAACTTTTCCCGCAGACTGCTTAGAGTCCTCAGAACCAGAACCACTATTTAATACAGAAGTAGAAACATCAAATTTTGCACTACTCTCATTGGCCTTGTCAAATATCATAACTTTCCTAATTTTGCTAGTCCTAGGCTTCACATTCAAATCAGAAACTGGTGAAGAACTAGAAGGAGTCACAATTGCCTTAGCCACCAATGAATTTGATTTAAAAGACACATCAAGCTCTACAGGGCTAACTTCTCTCTCTCTTTCTTCCAACCGATTATCCGAACGTAAGACCAAATCTTTTCCTCTAAAAGTACCAGGTTTCCCTTCATTATGATACCCCATATAATGTGATCTCTCATCTTCCCTATTCCTATGATTCTGTTGTGCCTTTTGAATCCTAAGAAAGGCACTCTTTTTCTGTATTTGCTTCCTTGGAGCCCGATTAAACTCACGGCTATCCTCTCTACTACTTCCCCTATCACTAAACCTCTCCAATTCTGAATCCTGATAATAATCAATTTTCCTCGGGAAAACCCTCATTTCACCTCTTTCATTAATCTCATTATTTCCATTATCAATCAACTGATCACGTAAACGTGAACCCCATCTCACATTTTCAGCAACCTTATGATAAAAACCTGAATTATTTGAATTTGATTCAAATCCCATCGAAACAATCCCAAAATCCCTAGAAGCTCTATCGGGAATCCAATTATCACTGTGAACCCTACCAAGTTCCGGTCTTTCTCTCAGATTCAGCTCGAGAGCTCTATACCTAGAACTTCCCTCAACATCATGTCTAAACCTGTCAACCGCCGAAGAGGCGGGTCTCCGATCAAACTGATGATAATGGGCCTCCCGATCCAAACTGGTAACGGAATGGGGCCTGGATGCCCGATTATCGGGCCAGTAATCACGGCGGATATCGAATTCGGGCACCGGCCGTTGAGGGAGATCGTGGAATTGGTGGGAAACATTGTTAGGGTTAGGGTTAGAATTTAAATTGGGATTGAAAGTGTATTGAGGATGTTGAGGGTTGTAAGGGTGATGATTAGGATGCTGCTGACGCGGCACTGAAGGTGGTGGGGCAGGGAGAGGGTGATATGGTTGCTGTTGCGGCTGTTGTGGTGGAGGAGGGGGCGGAGCAAGTTGTGGCGGAGGCCGAGGTGGAGGGACGTGGTAGCGGGAAGGGTAGAGATTGTTAGGACTTTGCTGATAGGGTGGAGCATGAGGAGGAGGGGGAGGGGGAGGGGGAGGCGAAAGAAGGTGAAGAGGAGGAGAGAGAGGGGCGTACCTGGTGTGGTTGCTTTGTTGGTGGTGGTGGTGGTGGTGATGGTGGTTGACGTAGGAGGAGGGATCCATGTTCGGCTAGTTCGGCTTTTGCTTTCCTGATTCTTGACTTGCACAAGTCTTCTCCCCTTTATGGGGATAGCTGTGGAATTCCCTCATCCTTTGTGGTCGCTTTTGATTTTTTTATTTTTTCTTTTCTTTTCGTTATACAATTATCACAGCAAGAAATAACTGTTACGTGGCGGCCTCACGCTTTCCTTTTTTTTTTGTCTTTTTTTTTTATGTTTAGAAATTTATATCATATACTTGCGCATAGGTACATTGCTATAGTAAACGGCTCAGCTCCAAATTTTCTATTCTTTTTAGTTCGTGTAATAGATAGAAATATTGTAAAATAATTATTTTATAAAAATAAAATAAAATAATTATTATTTAGTTTAATATGATAAATAAAATAAAATAGAAATAATTATTATGATTTATTATCATGTTTGATGGATAAAAATAAGTTTGAAAAAAAATAAAAATATCTTTTATTATATAGTATTATATATTATTATTTTGTTTTTAAAATATTAATATTTTATTTATAATACAATCATTAATATTATCAAATATTAATATATTATTTATAATTTAAATGTTATTATAATTATTTTTTTTTTTAAATATTAATAATTTATAACATATTTAAAATATTAATATTTAATAATTTAAATATTAATATTTTATTTATAATTTAATTGCTAAAATTTTAAAATATTAATACTTTTAATTAATTTTTAAATTTGAAATAGTTTTTAATGTATAATTGAAAACTTAAACTTTTTATTATAATAAGATTTATTTTCATAAAAACAAAAATACTCTTTATATAAATTAGTAAAATTTATACTAAAAGACAAAATTAAGTAATTTTTTTAATTATTTAATTTTTATTTTTAATAAAACTTTAAAATTTTAATAATTTATTTATAATTAAAATATTATATAAGTTTAGATTTGTAATTTTGGAAAGAAAGTGAAAAACATATTTGCCTAAAATGTTTTGGATTCTATTTCCATGAATGTGGAATAGCAAATACTAGGGCAGAGATGGTATTAGCTATTCCAAAGCTTTGTAAGATTTTGAGGAATAGTCATTTTTATATACAAACCAAACACAAGGAGAAATTTTTGAGGAATCCATTTTCCCAACCAAACATGATATTACTTCTTATTGGAATCAAATATGAGACTCTTAAATTGTTTTTAATTGTTTTAATTGTTATGTGTTTATTTAATATTTTATATAAATTTTGATTTATTTTTTAAATATAATTTAATAGATAAGTAAAAACATTTCTACTGTTTTTATATGGGAAATTTCTTAATAACCATTCTTTTAAAATCTTAATTCTCTGTAGATCGAAATCATAAACAAAGCTTTAATCCTTTTCTATGTTACAAAAACAATTAAATTCAATAAAATTATCGAAATATAAAATATTAATGTGATCTTGGTGAAGACAATGATCATGTAAACTTGTTATTAGGAATGAATATACTATTGACGTTAAATAGTAGTTTGAGAGAGTTTCTTATATTGTAATCGATTTAGACTATTGATCATTCAATGAAGTCTATCGTACTTTTCCATCACCTATGCTATCAAAAGTTAAAATAATTAGAGTTACATCACTACCATAAACTTAATTTTTCAGGATAGTAACAAGCTATTTTCATCTTAATGAATAAAAACTCTGAAATTAAACGTGTTTAGGTAAACATAATGCAAATGAAAAGTAACATATCGGAGAACAAGATTTTATATATAATTATTTAAATGTTTATTGTAAAAATTATCAATTACGTTATTTTTTTATTATATAAGAAGAGTGAGAATTTCAATCTTAAATTTTAAGAATCATTATCATTGATATAAAATATTTTATCATTAAGGTTTATACTTTTGATTAGAAAAAACAAAAAAAAAATTGTAATTTTGAACCCTCCCTACCCATTGGGCCTTGTCTTGTTCAATTGTAGAAGTTTGTAGTCAAGCAGCCCATATTTCAACTTTCAAGCCCAATTACCCAAATCCAGTCTCGACTGCTGCTTTTGTAAAATCATGTGGGAAATGGTGATCCCAGTTACACGATGTCATGTAAATGTTTCAAATAAATAAATAATTAAATTTTTTAATTTTACATAAATCTTCAAAAGGTTATAAACGTGAAAGTTGTATAGTTTATTAAATTAATTTTTTTGAAAAAAATAATATTTTAATTATTTTCATTAATAATCTTTAATTAATGATAGGAAAATAATCTTTTTGGATTTTTTTTTGTAAATTTTAATTTTTTGATTTCAACTTTTTAATTCTCAAAATCATTACTAAAGATATATGATACTATCTTCTTAATTAAATTCATGAAAATAAAAAAAAATTTTAAATGAGTAATGATAAAGCCAAATTAAAGTAAACTACAATATAATAAAAGTAAAATTCAAATGAAAATACTGCTAATCAATTTGGAATAATCCCTTATTTCTATTAATGTAAGTTTATAAGTTATGGATTCATGTTCTTAACTTATAAAAAATACTTAATAAATAACAAAAAATTTATATTTATATATTCGATATTCATCTTATTTTTTATTAATGTGAGATCTATGACACTTGTATTGACCATTTCGACCAAAGCAAGAAATACAACAAGCTTAAGATACATTTGGCAACCCAATAATCAGTGCCATTAAAAAAACTCCCTATTCAAAATTGGAGAGGTCAATGACCCATAAATTTCCTTTTCAAATCTTTAAGGTACAACAAGTGGATGTGCCTTGGGGGAAGAACATGGGCTGTCGTGACAAGCTGACAACTGGGAAATTGAATTGGATAGCAATGGAGATGGAGGTTGACCTTTACTTTATAATAATATTCAGATAAAATGGTTTGTCTGAAAAGAGCTAGAGATACCAATGACTTAAAATAGATAAAGGTTTCATGGGTCGTAATGGAAGATGCTGATGGCAGCCTGAACATGAAAGTAGCTTGAATATACAATGTCTATTTGAGAGTGGGAAAGGAGAGCCACATTAAATACCAATTGATTCAACAGTGATGGCCGTTAGCTTCTTAGTAGAAAGAGGAAGACTTGTACTATACGTGACGCCTTACTCTTTTTAAGTTACAAATCACAAATAAAACGCTTGAACATTAACAAATAACTATGTTTCCTCATATTGTTCATCAAGTTCTTATCTCTAAATTAGAAACAGTTCAGTACTTCGCATTCCTTTATTAAAGTGAGATTTGTTGGCAAATATAAGTAATTGCCTTAACTAGGTGAGAAAGAACTGCAAAAACTGAGAGAAGGCCAAGCATTACTTGTGCTCACTTAACTAGGAAATGACATTTGCTTAAAAGGAGAAAGTCATGGGGAGGGGGGAGGAAGGGGTCAAGGAGCTGAGGAAATCAAAGTGTCGGTGGAGATAGCGAGTGAAAGTGGACTCCCTAGGGTGGTTGTGGCTGTGGCATCACTTTTCCATTTAGTAGCCCTATTAGGCTAGTACAATTTTGTAACTTTGCATGGCGTGTATAACAGTGACGACTTCGTGAAAGAAATAAAGATTTCAGCAGAAAGTGAGGAGCCTAAAACAAGGGTTGTGCTGAGTGGGTCGAGAGAATCTTGAAAAAGTGCGTTAAAAGCCAATTCAATGACAACAGCAACAAGCTGGAAGGATGAAAGGGACTTTTGTGGATCCTTGAATGAGCATTCTACGAGCCATGAAAGTTAGCAGATATGCTGAATCTGCAAATGCAAATGGAGGAATAACTAGTAATCAAAGTACGACGCATACCAATTTCCAAGCAAAATTGCTCTTATTAGCCAAGCTTCAGGCAAATTCAGAGCAATGCTTACTTTATACTCACTTTAATAAGAAAAATAATCCCGGGTTACAACACAATTAGCTTCCACCGCTACAATATATTCCCACTCCTAATCTATTGCGATCAAGGAGCAAACCCAACACTTTCAAGAACATCAAACAGACAAAAAAAAGGGAGGGTAGAAAGCAGCCCCACAAATACAGAACATTGATTGAATAGAAGGGAAGGAGGAGGGCACACCAGGCAAACAACCTCTCATCCAACACCTACCGTAAGCAACCCAGTTGAAAGAAAACAGAGTAAAGAAAACCAAAGGAATATACAAGGGGGAGAAAAAAATAATCCACAAATGGAATAAGCTTATTTGCAGCTTAGATTGCCGGTATTTTGGGTTAGTCGAAGCTTGATGAACGGCTCCACCTACCATTCAGGTAGTCCTCTAATGACACAGACTGCTCAATGCTGCTCATGGAGATTGAATCGTCCTCCACATCAAGCAATGCAAGGCTAAGATGGGATTGGAGGTTAGACCTGGGACAAGCTTCACCATCCAATGCGTCAGATCCTTCCGAGGCATTCACTTGGAGCCTTGCCCACTTTGTCACATCGGCATCGCCTTGAAGGAGCTTCCAAACCTTTGGCCAACCGGAACAAAAACATAATTAGTTATCTGTTATTTACAGAAACGTTAAAGAAGTAAATTCATCTGCTTAGACAGGGTTTTAACACTGATATGCTATTGCAACCGAGATACTAGTGGGAGTGGGATACTTGGCACAGTGCACACTTCAGCTCACAATACCAAAACAAGCAACTACCCAATACACCCTTTCCAATTTAGCTTTTTCTATTATGCGCTAAAGAAAATTAAAGCAAAATTTAATAAAAGAAGTCTTTTATCTTCTAGTGGCCCGCTTTATCAGAAAGACTTGGCTGACCAGAAAAGTTGCACACAGAAAAAGCTAGTCTGATTAGAAAAATCAAAGATGAATTACCACACTCATTTGAGGTCTAGCACGTGGGGCACGTCTAATACAAAGCGTGGCAGCGAGAACCATCCTCTCCATCTGGTCACGGTCATAGCCATCACCCAATCTTGGGTCTAATAATTGGGAAACCTTCCCACCACTTAAAATTGGTTTTGCCTGGACAAGGTCAATTCTATTTTAGACACAAAATTGGGAGGTAGATTAACACGATGAGTCACATGAGCGAAAAGGACATACCCACATGACCAAGCTCTCTTGGCCTTTTGGATAGTCATTGCTTATAGGTTTTCTTCCAGAAAGAAGCTCAAGCAGCACAACACCAAATGCATAAACATCAATCTTGTCGTTTACTTTGCCATACATGAAGTACTCAGGAGCCAAATAGCTGGAGCAAATGGTAATATCATTAATTAATCAATGACCTGTACCAACCCTTTCCCCAAGAATATTTTCAATTGTTTCAAAAAATGTTGGCAAGATTTTCAATTTTGTACATTATAATACCCCCTGAAATAAATGAACATAATTAGAAACAAGTAAGCCTAGAGCAATGGAAGTGAAAATTACATACCCAAAGGTTCCTGCAACATCTGTGCAGGTTATATGTGATGAAGAGGCTGATACCCATTTAGCAAGTCCAAAATCTGAGAGCTGCAGAAACCAAGCAGAATACATGGAAATTAATTATTGGAAGATTTTCAAATTCGAAAGCACAAGACTTGGAAGTCAAAAATGAAACATACCTGTGGCTCAAAATCATCAGACAGTAGTATGTTAGAGGATTTAATATCCCTGTGGATTACAGGGTGCTCACTGTTAGTATGCAGATAATCTAAGGCCTCCGCTACCCCAAGTGCCACCTTGTATCTTTCACTCCAACCAAATGCACAAGGATCCTTCTTGTTACCTGAATTAGCAATATAATATGATCTAATCTCTTTTCAATCTCAAAACCAATAATATTATGCATTTACTTACCATGAAGGTTTTCTTCAAGGCATCCTCTTGATAAGAAATCATAAACCAAGAGAAGATTGTCATCCTCATAGCAAAAACCCAAGAGGGAAATAATGTTCTTATGATGTAATGTAGTAATAATCTCAATTTCCGAAACAAACTCCTTCAATACATCTTCAGAAGGCTTTAGAATTTTCACAGCGAGTTCCTTGCCGTCTCTAAGGCAACCTCTATAAACCTGACTGCTACCTCCTTTTCCAATAAAATTTTCTGAAAATAAAACAGAAAAAAAAAAAAAAGAAGAAATGGATCAAGTCAACCAATTTCCAGAGGAGGGACTAAAGTAAATTGTTGCAGAGAGGAATGATGAATAAAACAAACCAGCCAAGAAATTTGATGTTGCTGAGACGAGTTCTTGGTACTTAAATAATCTGCAAGTTGCAGAGTATTTTTCATGGAGACCCTCCAATTCTTTTGGCAGGTTTCTTGAGTTTTGATCAGGTGAAGGTGGAGCAATGACATTCTCCGTACCAACTGGAACAATTGCACCGCTTTCTACATCAAAACTAGAGGACTTATATTCACTCTGAGTGCAGCCTTCTTGTTTCTGATCCGAATTGGCAAGAAACAGAGTACGCCTAGAGGGCAACCGCATCACCCACTGAACCACAGATATCTGCCTCAATGAAGACCGGTCAGGAACTTGTTGTTGTCGGTCTGACAAAACTGCACGACGAAGTAAAGGCCAACCGGGTCTGATTTCAGGCAACTGTTTGATCAACATGGAAATCGAACTGGATGTAGCCTCAGCCTTTTGCACTGGCACTATAGCCAACGATTGGTCTCCATCGTTAGCATCACCAGCAGAAGACCCTTTTGCAGATTGGTGACAAGAATTATGTAGCAACAACTTATTACCAGATCCACAGATCGAGCAATTTTTCTTTGGATCACTCTCCAAGCTGCCTGAACGGGCTTTTGATAAGGCCAGCTCCAAATTTTTGTCGTTGATTTCATCAGAATTCAGATTGGTTTCGGCATTGGCATTTCCTTCACTTAGTACTCTAGAATTCTTGTTCAATGTCATTGTTCGCTGAATTGCATTAAGCAAGCTATTTCTTTTCTGATCTTCACTTCCTGAAACAAATACACAACAAAGAAATTCCTTAGTAGCCATGAAAAATTTACATTCACATCCAAAATGTTAATAGCCAAAACAAAAAATTTTTACCTTGTGAACCAAAAGTACCAGCTGGAGAGCCCTCTCTCTGGAACACAACTTTCCCATTATGAACAGCAAGAACTGAACAGTTTTTTGTTAGTTTCTTAGCACAGTACTTAGCTACCGAAGTCGATGACCGGATTTTATGGAGTTTGGCGGCTGTTCCAACTATAAGCTTAGTTGCAGAATAAGATTTTGCTTCTCTCACTAAAATTTTGCGAATTGAAGAACCTCTGCATATCTTAAGTTTGAGATCCACCTGCAAAATATCGCCAAAACCAACTCCTTTTAAGTCTTAAATTTGCTCTTGGAAATGTTTAATTAGTTATTCTTAGCAGTGTAGCTAACTTAAGCAGTAGGGGAAGGTCGAATTTTCATTTTGATTCTCCTCCATTTTCCAATTGACCAAACAGAGGAAAATCAGATTAACAAAGTTATCATTGAAAAAAAATGGCTACAATAAATAGAAAAGCATAAAAACAGAAAGTAGAGCGTGAAACTGAACCTGTTTCAAATTACAGAATCCTTCATAGACGGCAAGAACAGAGTCAAACGCTTTGACAAGCGATAAAAGCGAAGACTTCCCATCTCGATCCACGATTTCTACAGACACAGAAAAAGAAACCAACTCCCACTTCACTAAACCACCCAAAAAAAATCAAACCCCACAAAAAAAAGAAGTTACTTAAAACACGGAAACAGGAAAAGAGAAAACACCAAATTTCTTGACTGACCATTGTTGCCAAGAACATGAAGAGCAATCACAGAGTCACCAGGCTGAGCCACCTTAACCAAAGCCCATGTCAAAAGCTCTCTGCTTGGTGAATCAAGCTTCACCCCAACAACCACCGTTCCTCCACCAGAACTCACAGTCTCTTCTTCTCCAACAAAACCGTTTTGCACCATTTTCATATCTGTCTTTTGCTGTCTCAGACAGACTCTCAGTTTTCAGCCAGCTCTTCTTCCTTGTCCTGACGAAGGTTCAAGGACATGTTAAGGCTTATATATGGAAGCGTTAGCTTCTCGAGGAATAGAAGGGAAGGGAGAAGAGGGAAAGCGTTTTGTGTTTTTTTACGCTTAACCGTCAGTTTGTTAGCTTTTCAAGTTCGCCAACCAGACTAGACAGAGAAAGGGAGGGAGGGAGGGAGGGAGGACTTTTTAAGGATACCCCCAGTTACAAGTTAAAATTATTAAACAATTGATTTGCTTATTTTAACTTACCTTCATTTGTTAATGTGTTAATTCAGGTTTTAATGGGGGCTTTTTATTTTTTATTTTTTATTTCTTCCTTTTGTAGGAATTAAGGAATGGTCCTACCCTGTAAAGGAAATGGGAGCTAAATTTTTAGAACATAGATTTCTATGGTATTAAATAAGTTCATTAAATGGGCATGGGCTCTCAACTGGTAGGACCAAGCTTTGCATCATTCTACAAATGAAAAAAACCCAAGTTTTTTTTTTTTTTTTGTGAATTATTGATTATAAAAAATTTAAAGGATATCGTTGATTCATTTTTTTTAAATTAAATAAACAATATATGTATTTATTATTAAAGCAAATATTATGTAATGTAGCACTCCCATGCATAGTGAAATTTTAGTAATTTTGACCATTTCTTTGAAGTGCAATCAGCGTCGTTATCTGCTTAAATTTGTAGTCAAAGTAGTTTTCACCATTGAGTTTGAAGTTGAAAGAAAGGGCTGCCAACGATGCTTCCTCCCCTTCGATACTTGACTGTCGACTGTAGTCAAGTTACGACTGAGCAAGGGACCCATTAAAGCAGTCGCTGTAGTTCTATAGGGCCGAGTGACCTTAAGTCCTTAATCTTTTCCCCACAACCAAAACCCAAAAAGTCTTTTAAGTCTTCTTTTCCGTCTCTTCCTTCGTTCCTTTTTATCCCCCCAAGCTTTTATCATTCAGCCTTTCTGGTAAGACGTGCCTTAAACATTGTCCTTCGTCTATCGATTAACCTCCTAATTTATTGTCTTTGTCTATTAAATTAAGATTTCATTTTCTGGCACAGCAAAGATCAACTTTGAATTAAGATTAAGCTGGAACGATTTAATATATGTTTTGGGTAATTAAAAAGTGGTCCCTAAAACTTGCTTTATTGTAAGGGATCTAATGAGCTTTTGATCTCCTTAATTTGTATGCGTCTCCCTCCTTCCAACCCCACACTTGTGTTTTACTTTTTCTCTTGCATCCTCCACTTTTTGGGACTGTCATTCATGCTCCCCTTTGCTAGGTTAGCTTTTAATTTCAAGTTCACTTTCAAGATTGATAGTATTAACTAACCAATGGTTTGATTTACCCATAAAAAGAAGCTAATAAATGAAGTTGCTTCATTTATATAGTTTAAGGAGGAGCATATTTGCATTTACAACCTCTTTGCAAAAAAGGAAAACTAGCGTGCAGTTTTAGGTTACAATTCAACTACCAAGCATTGCCTTAATGCAACTAACCAATACTGCTTTAATCACTATACTGAGGAAAATTATAAGTAAAATATTACCTCAATTTAAAAATAATTATTTCATATAAGTAAAATTATAACATTTTGATGAAAGTTAATTTTTTATTTTTATATATAGTTCTTTGAGAAATTTTTTCTTCAAAAAGCAAAAAAAACCTAAAATAACTCTCATCTTAATATAACTAATCCTAACTCCAATCAATTTTAGGCGATGAATAAATTTTATACTATATTCAAAATACTTAATAAAAACGGCAATTGTTTGTCATGCATGACATACAAGAAATGCTTACTTGTTTATTAAATTCCAGTGGATGGCATTGATCATTCTCAAAGGGTAATGCAAATAGACATAGACAAGCAATGGAATAAACCTAATTAATTTCGCATTAAAGTTAAATTAATTAAGATTACATCAGGCTTTCGTGACATAACGCAAGTGATTATGGTTACATTCACAAATTAGATGATGAAATGAGGTTTCTTAATGCTTAAACATTGCTTAACGTAATAAACCATTTAATCATCTAATCCCAGAAAGTTTAAAATTTAGCTGATTTTATTGCAAAATAATAATAATAATAGTAACTAAGCTGATATATTACTTTTTACTGTATAATTTATGTATGTTAATTTTGAAATTAAGACTAGCCTTTGGATGAATGTTGCAGTCATGGACAATTTGACATTGTTACCTTACGTTTACCTTTAGTTTATATATATATATATATATATATAAATTGATACTGATGACATCACCTCACATGACAATTAATTATATTTATGTTCCATTTGGCAATTATTTTTTACCATCAATTACATATAAGTAGTTATCCCATTCCACTTTTATCAAATGTCATTGTGTGAAGAATACTCGACTCATTGTGGGCGGTGATGAATGTAAACGGACTCCGCCTAAAAAATAAAAGATAATTAACCCCGTGACTGCGTCACCGAAGCAAGCCTCGCTCCCCTGGTGCACCAGTGCCAGCGGCTAGATCGGGGAAGCCCACGATCACGTGATCCCTAATCAAAAGCCGCACTCGTGGACCCTTTAATTGTGTGAACCCCACGTCAACTGCTCGCCGTACACGTGCTCCTCAAGTTGACGGCCACGTGCCCTCTCCCTTCTCGTTTCATCGTTTTCCTTCATAAATATATAATACCAATATCAATATCCAATAGATACTATCATATTCTTTCAATAGTCTTTTTGCTTTCTAGTCTAAATAAATTTTACGGAAAATTGGCCCAAGAATAGAGAGGGAATGAGAGTTTTTTTTTTTTCCCTTTTGTTAATCAAATCATCAATGATGAAATCAATTAAATATAATCGAAGATATTTTTATCTTAAATTTATATTTAGTATTATATTCGTCTCATAAGTATTATCTTGTTTGATTTTATTAATCAAACTTTTTTTAATTTAGACCTTAGTTATTTTAAATATTTGATTAAATTAATTTTTAATAAATTTAATATATATTTGAAAACTACTTCATATAAATCTTATATTTTTTAATTTTAATTAACGATATTTATAAATAAATAGTGACCAAACTTGAAACTTGAAATAAAAATTCAAACTCTGAACACTAATTATAGTATATAAAAAATAATAAAATATCAATAATTTAATTTAATCACTATGAGATAAATGAGATAAATACCACAAACATATTTTAGTTATATAATTGATTCTTCTAACTCATTCCACTTGTCCGCATCATTCCTATATTCTAAATATGATTGTTCTCAACGTTAATATATTTAATTTAGCAATTTGTTGATTTACCTTTTTCTAAAGGGGAAAAAAAAGATGTGGAACCCTTCTTTCTTTTTTCTTTTTTTTTTAAAAAGGGGCCTTACTCTTATTAAGATTAACATGCACGAAGCCGCCAACCCCGTTCAATCTAGCATTAGGATTTTGTTACTTGGTTCTTGTGATTCTGATTTTCTTCTGTTAATACCGTCCCCAAGCCAAGATCAAAAGCTTCCAACAGTAAAGTGTTAAGGAAAGAGAGAGGTGAAGGGGCGCCACACCATGAAAATAATAGGAACAGCATTGTACAGAATAGGGGAGGGACCGTTGCTTCTGATGCTTTGCATTTCCATGTGATTTGTTCTCTTTTGGTAACAATGGGGTCCACCTCCCAACCATTCCCAGAGGCCCAAACCCCAATATTAATTTAGCTGCTTGGGTTATCTTTAGCACTAATTAAATGTTCTTGTTTAGGGTTTTAAAATTCCTGAACGACCCTAGCTTATGCATTGTCGGTGGATCCAAGCATGCTTCTTCACATGCTAAAAGGCTTAAAATATCCTTACTTACCCACCGAAACTATATAAACAAAAGCCAAATAAAAAAAAAAGGAAATTTATCTTTTCATGGTGACGGGACCTCAAGAATTTTATAAAGATCTTCCAAGAAAAGATCTTATAACTCTAATTTGAGAAGCAAAGGGGTTGAGTAAAAACTTGTAGTTTCTTTTAATTGTTTTACCTAAACTCTGGAAAAATCTACCTGTCAAAGAAGCTTCAATGGTTGTCAGCAACAATCCTGTAATAATTAGGCTTCAAATGTTGGTACCACTTTAAAAAGTTTATAACCCACCTCCCAATTTGTTCATACAAGGAGGAAGAGCTTGTGCTAATTAAAGCAATTGAAGCATATGGTATATAACAAATTTGCATTTCAAATTGTAGTTATTATTTGATTTATCGATTAGTATATAATTTTTTTTTAAAAAGTAAAATTAATTTTTTTTTCTTTAATTAAGAAAAACACTGCATTCCTAACTTAATTTTTTTAATTTTTTATTTTTGCAACCCGAATTGAGAAGACAAGGTTGTTTGTACGGAATATGGCCCTACCACATCTCAGAAAACCAACCTTTCGATCTATAGGTTTTTGTGGGCCTGTCTGTCTGTAACCACAGACATTGGCAACCATTTGATCCAATGAAGCGAACATTGCATACTATAAGAAAAAAAAAATCTAAATATTTTAAAATGATTTAAATAGATAAATGGTTATGATTATTCATCATACAATAGCTCGTTGTTGAATGCGGCTTGGAGGCAGTGGAAGTACATGTGCCATAATGCACATCCTTGTCCATTAGATATTCATATATTCTTTGGGACAGATTAGGTACCTTTTCCAATGGGGCCAGACCAAGCCATTTTCGTGGAACATGGTCAAGGTGCTTCTTGTACCATTGGACATGAGCCGCTGCGTAGATGTTGTTTCTTAGATTTTTGTATACAGTAACAAATCTTTTTCCATTTTCACCATTTCTTTTTTGACACAAAATATGAAAACAAAAGAATATCTTTACGGCTTCAAGTGAACCCAATTGCTCGAGAATGACTCGAACAAGTGGTTAATTTTAAAACTTGTTTAATCGTTTGTTACCAAATTTACATTGACAACCTCAATTCTAACTACTAAACTCGTTTATGTCAAACTGAGTTAGATTAATTTACAAGAAAAACTTTACATGATGCCTTGAAACAAGGCCAAAACAATGTCTTGAACTCTGGTTGTTCTTTTTTGTTTTCTCACAATTCCCAACGAACCTAATTTCCTCTTACTTCTCTATCATACATGATTAATAAAACAGACACTACCTTTTTGTGACACCCAAAATCCCTGCCATGCCTTAAGACCAGATCCTAAAGCAAACAAAAACAAGGTCAAAACTATGATTTTCAGCTGGCAGTTAGGCCCCCAAAAAAAAAAATGATGCTTGCTTAGAGTTCTGTGTTCCCTAACAATCGGCCGTTAAAATGGGGTTTGGGAGACCAAAACGACACATTAACCAAATGAAAGAAAACTATTGCATAGCGGCAATGCCAAACCAATCAAATTATTTTCACCATCTTTATATTTTCCCCTGGAGTCGCCGATTAGTTCCAAGTTTCAAGTACTTAATCATGCTTCTTTTAACAGACAGAAGAGGAAACTTAACTTGTCAGTTTGGTGTGCCTTGGTGGGCTTGTTTTCTTTGACGGGACACTGAATCTCTGATAGATTAGAACAATTTTGATTAGCTTAGACAACGCACGATGTTCAAGTAAGGTAGACTTGCTATCTTGTTAGTCAATCAAGTCTGCTTAATACCATGCTATAAGATGGTTTAAGAGTCAACTAATTTGATAATTAGGTATATCTTTGGTTATGGTTGTTTTGGCGTCATCATTTTGGGGATGAATTTGATCAATCCATTTCATTTTTCTTATGGATAAGAGTCTTTCTATTTATAAGGGTACGTGTTAGAGAAAAATTAAGTTATGTATTGAGAGGAAGTTAATCTTATCTCTTTATGAGCATAACAAACTGATATAAAATAAGATTTTTTTTGGGTATAAATGAGATAAGATTAACATTATCATGTTATCCCTCGATTCTTGTAGAAGTAATGGCTAATTTATTATTGTACTACTAGATTTAAGTCAAGGAGCATTTAAAAGTATTTAAAATTGAGAAAGATTATATCAATGACATAAACGTAGATTAATATGGTATCATCAAACTCAAAGACTTTCAATATTTTCACATGAAAAAAAAAAAAAACCGAAACCTTTAAAATATCAAAACCAATAATTAGCTATCCAAATCAATAGTTTCCCCAAACTTAAAAAATTTCTCTTAATTATTTATAAAAATTAAAATAAAATTTTATTTTTATATTGTGTTCAATTAAATTTTTATATTTTTATTTTTAATTAAATAAGTTTTTATAATTAATCAAAATATCACTTATTTTTTTTATATCACGTGATACTAACGTAATGCTAACGATGAATGTAAAAATACTATGTAATCATATTAATTATTGTCATGTCATATTAATGTATCACGTAATCATTTATTATGATATATAAAAAAGTCACGTTAACATCATGTGGTATAAAATGATCAATAGTGTTTTGATTAATCAACTATGACTTATTTAATTTAAAATATAAATACAGTAACTTGATTAAAAATAATAAAAAATTTAAATTTTATTTAAAATTTTTAAGTATTGTGCCCACAAAAATACATATTGAAACTAAAATGAAGTTTTAAAGAATTGGATCGTAACCAAGCCAAACCTACTAATTGCTAAAACAAAGTAAAAGACATTTTGAATATCATACATTTTTTCTGGCCAAAAAATAAAAAAGTCTACATTTTTATTAGTTTGGCACAAAATAGAGGGCAACCCACCGTCCTATCCACAAGAAAAATGTCGTTAAGCATTAAATAGAAGAAAAAAAAAAAAAAAGGAAATTAAGCAACCGATATGGCTGCATAGCCATTATTGCCACCCAATGAGCCTTGTTCCCACCCTTGTGTTCAGAATTCAGATAAACGCAGAAAGCAGGCATCTCAAAGGCCTAACACCATATTTGTGGTTGCCGACCAAAGATGTGGGACTAATTAAAAGCTGATACAAAGACATGAGCCATGTAAGCTTGGTTTTGTGTTTGCCCCCACTTCATTTTTCATGTTAGGAAACGTGGTTTCCTTGTCCTAACATTTAGATGCGGTAACAGAGGTGTAGGAGATTTGGTTGGTTATGGGTCACATTTATTTTAAGTCCGAAATTTTAATGTTGGTCACTATGGGTAAGTATATTTCTTTATCCACGCATGTGAAATTTTTTGGGATACTTCATAATTTCGTTGGAAAGAGAGGACACCACAAAATTTGTTTTAGACCACCAGAGCTACTTGACATATCTTCTACTCTCTGAACATTATAAATATTTGCTATAATATTTAAAAAAATTATTAAACTATTCAAAAAAGAATTGAATAAGTTTTTATATTTTTATTATATTTAATCAAATTCTTATATTTTTATTTTGACTCAAATAAATTTTTATAATTTATGATTGATTTAGATAAAATATTATTTGTTATTTTATATCATGTGACGCTAACGTGACATATTAATATATTATAATTGATAATATGACATATTGATATATCATAATTGAAGATAACGTGACATTTTAATTTGACATGATAACATGATCATGTGACATTTTTTATCTTTCACATCAATATCATGTTAGTGTCATATAGATATAAAATGATAAGTGGTATTTTAACTAATGATAATTAATTAATCATTAAGCTAAGGGTTTTATTATTTGATAAAAAAATAAAAATAAAAATATAAAGACTTGATTGAATATAATAAAAAAATAAAATATTTTTAAATTTTTTTAAATAATTTAAAATTTTATTTTAACATTATGGCTAAATATTTTGAATCTACCATCGAAATCTTATTTTACTTACTGCAATGACTCTTTCTCGTTACTTTTTTTTTTTTAAAAACAAAAAAGATTAATTAAACTCTAGTACAAAATATTTATCCAAAGTCTACTCATCGTTAACAATTGAATCAAGTCGAATCGGTTGCAATGGCCTATATCCAGCGAGAACGAAATGGCACTACAAATTAATAAAAAAAAAAGGAGAAATATTCTCAGTCAGAAATCCAAACTTGTATTGTTACTGAATTTTAATAGAAATATTGAATTTTTGTTCAATAGAAAAATAAATTGGAGATGATAAATATTCAATATACTCCAATAGGGCTAGATAGATTTTTCTTTGTATAATATCTATGGGCTTTTACTTACAGGTTTTCGGGGGTTTAGCCCATCCACACTTCCCCCTTTGGGCCAGTAAGTGGGCCTAAGCTAATTGTTAATAAATTGGACAACAACCATAGGACCCCTGCTGTCCATGGGCTGAGCCTGATACAAATTTCGTCGATAGAGATGGAAAAACCAGCGTCAAGACTCAAAACTAGTAGAGGTAAATAAAGAGAATCTTCGGCGATTATTCTTAAAATAATTCTTATGTTTATGACCGATTGTGTGTGCATTTAAATTCTGGGCCCATTGATCGATAAACAAAAAAGGTTGGGCCCGTCGATGAGTCTGCGTAAAGTTCAATCAGATATTCACAACTCTACCAACTCATCGCCGTCGATGAGTCGGCGATTATTCTTAAAATAATATTTTTATTGGTAATACCAGGATGTCTAAGATTAAGCTCATTCTTGACATAATATTTGAAATTGTTTTAAATTATTTTAAAAAATAAATAAATTATTTTCTTTTTTTTATATTTATTCAAATATTTATATTTTTATTTTGAATCAAATAAATTTTTATTATTAATTATTGTTTAATTATTATTAATTAAATTATTATCTAAAAAATGAAAAATATCATATTAATATATTACGTTACTATTCATTATAATATGTCGATATATTATGTTAGTATCGTTTGATATAAAATGACAAATGATATTTTAATTAATAATAATTAATCAGTTATTAATTATAAAAATTTATTTGATTTAAAATAAAAATATAAAAAAATTATTTAAATTTTTGTGAATAATTAATGATTTTTTTCAAGCATTTTCTTTTGCTGAATAGATATTTTTTGTAAGTTGCTCAATTATTACATCAAACCCATAAATAAAAATCAATTCAAAGCTGTATTTTTTAATGACCATTATTCCTTTTCTTGGTAGTTGTCTTATTGTAGTAGCTACCACCAACTTTACACGTATTTTCATCAATATATGATATATGCACATATTCCTTTGCTCCAAAATGAATAATATATAATTGGATATTTACTTGATTTGATTAAATAAAATTATAATATTTTATAATTATGTTCGAGTGAAGTTTAGATAGTAAAATCATATTCATAATTTTAATTTGATTATAAATAATTATTTTTAATATTAAATTTTATTTTAAATTTTATAAATTATTTATAATTAAAATAACATTTATTAAAATTATCACTTACTTTAAATATAATTTTCAACTTTAATTTATTTTTATAAATCAACCTTGATTTATTACTTTAATTTCATTAACAATATATATAAATTTATTTAAAATTTCTTATTTTAAGTTCGGTTGATTTTAAAAACATATATTTATGTTACTTATAATTAAATAATTGGATTTTAGTTTTTAAGAATTTATGTAATCAAATTTAAATATTAAATGCTAATTATTAATCGAATTCGAATAAAAATATAAAATAATCAAATTCTAACCCTTTGGTTGGCCGGCCTCAAATTTTCTTCAACTGTCAACTTCGAAGAACCACACGCCCCTCCCTCTCTCCCTCCCTGTTTCCATTATCACTAAGCCTACGCCCTCCTGTTGGCAAATACATTCACGTGCCTTTTTCCTGAAGAGAGATATTCATCATGGATCAATGTCCCATACCACTAGAGCGAGTATGTTGTCATCTCCAACTCTAGCAAGTAGCCTTAACTTCAAACAAGAGAGTAGTTACCCCTACTGACCCTTCTTTGCTTTGCACTTTCCAATTGGAAGCATGTTCGCTTACTTCTCCGGTTGTGTTATTATTCTCTCTCTCTCTCCTTTCTCTTAATTAAAGAAATTCCTTAAACTGTCTACCAATTTTTCATCCTTTGGCCTTTTCCATGTCTATAAATAAATATATATATATATAATTAATTAAACCCACATCAATCCCAAAAATCTTGTAGGACTCTTGTTGAAGCTTCCACGCTGATCTTGGTAAAGCCTTGTGTTCTCTTCTGTTATTTTTTTGACTGTTCTGGTTTGTAAACTTGAACCCCATTAATATTCTTGTTCTTTCAGGCTTCCTTTGATTTACTTTTCTGATTTATTTCATTTAGTTCAACTGGAATCAACATAGGATCAGTTGGGCTTCTCTTAGTTTCTGTATCTTGCTTACGTTTCTCTGGTTTCTTTAGGAGTTTCCAAACTTTGAACTCACAACAGTTTAATTTAGCTGCATGATGATGTGTTTATATGTAATCTGAATGACTTCTTGCTTGTTGAACTGGAAAGTCTGGAATCTTCTCCAACTACTATATTTTTGCCCCCTCTTGATTTTGGACAATTTGTGAAGTTGATTTAATAGTCTGCGTGAACTGAATTTTGTTGATGACTTGCTTTTCATTATGGTGTACTCGTTTATTTTCTTTCATGGGTTTTTAGAGCTAATGTTTGTTGTTAAAAGTTTGAGCTGTGCGAAGCATATAATTTTTCTTTTTTGAGTTGAGGATGCTGTCATTTTAGGTGAATGGATGCAACAAGTTCAAATTGTATTGGAACACCATTACATAACTTTATCACAATCTCCAAACATTATGCTAAGCTTGTCTCTTTAAGAAAGATACATGCATATCAGTAGTTTTTAGTTTCCTAAAGCTGGCTTTCTGTTGGGGTGGTGCCAATATAGGCAGTTTATTTAGAGACCTCAGTTTATGCATTATAAATATGATACAGTGATTGGATGCAAGATTTTGAATTTGTGATCTAGTTATAATTTGTCCTTAAAGTTCACATAACCGATGAGGGTGGCTTACTATTTTGTAAAAGAAGTCATGGCATAAACCTGAGCATTTGTTAAGTTTAAACAGCTTGACTTTGTTCTGTCATACGAAATACTCTGATGGCATCAAGGAACGCGATAAACATGCATGATTCCTCGCTTGTAGTTCTTCTTTCTTGCTTTGTAGCTTTACACTTGGTGGATTTCACTCTTTTACATTGATCAGATTGAAACAATAGTCTCAAAATTTTTAATATTAGGGCAGCAAGAATCTTGCAGATTACTATGTTCTTGTTGAACCATTGCTTTTAATTATCATCGTATCCATAGCTTTGAGTAAATTTGATGAAAGATGCTGATCAGATTTTTTGTTACTGTTGAATTGCAGTCCTCATCCATTCTTATTTTTGATTGTGCTGTGAAAGATAGATAGTGAAAGATAGTTAAAGTTGGTGACAACAGTCTTTATGTTTCGAGCCATTGGTTACATCTTGATAGCCACAGCTAAATAAATCATGCAGTTATATCAGCATCCATTCTCATTGGACAGCCAAAAGGTCAGACTCGCTTTGGAAGAGAAAGGCATAGATTACACCTCATTTCATGTCAATCCTCTTGCTGGCAAGAATATGGACTCCTCCTTCTTCAGGATGAATTCAAGTGCGAAACTCCCTGTTTTCAAAAATGGTTATCATACCATTTTTGACACAATTGAAATAATCCTGTATGTTCTAAACTTTCATTCACAATCTTTAAGTCTTCCAAGCACTTGGATGTAATTTTAAATCTACGTTTTGACAGCCACTAAAATTATCTACTGTAGCTGACTAAGGATTAATGGAGAGGATAAGAAAGTAAAAAGTTCAGGGTAGTGTCTCTAAATAATTTCTTTTAAGCCTTGAAAGCTCCTAGTAAGTACAACTTATCTGCTATGTTAAGATTGCTGTGATGAAAGGGCTTCTCATTTTTCATATGTTTGATTGAAATTTGTTTCAGAAAACACCTTTATTAGTGAAAAAGGGAAGATTCTAATGTGAGCAAGATATTTGCAGGTACATTGAAAGAATTGCAGTTGTCTCTGTTGGTAATAATGGCATCTCCTTTAGTAGTGAAGAAGTAATAGAGTGGATGCACAAGATACAGGAATGGAACCCTAAATATTTCACACTGTCACACATTCCTGACAAGTATCGCACCTTTGTTTCTAAATTCATAAGGAAGGTGGTGATTGCTCGGATGGCTGAATCTCCTGACCTTGCTAGTGCTTATCACTGTAAGCTCAGAGAAGCATACGAGACAGAAGAGAAGTTGAAAAATGCTGATGTTCTGAGAAGGAGCAAAGAACATCTGGTTCAACTGCTTGACGAAGTTGAAACAAAGCTGAATGAAACGACATATTTAGTAGGGGAGGAGTTCACCATGGCAGATGTGATGCTCATTCCAGTGCTAGCTCGCTTAGTGCTCCTAGATTTGGAAGATGAGTATATATTTAGCAGACCGAACATTGCAGGGTACTGGAGTTTGGTGCAACAAAGGCCTAGCTACAAAAAGGTAATAGGAAAGTATTTTAATGGCTGGAGGAAGCGCAAAACACTAGTAAAGGCTTGGTGCATACTTCATACCAGAAATTTGCTGAAGAGATATTGATGAAGGATTGTGGCTTAGAGCCAGAGGTGACAGAATAAGGGAGGTGTAAATTGAGATAAGTAAAATGAGTTGGAAAGAAAAGAAATTGCAATTGTATGTACTTTCTGTTTCTTGTTTTCCTTTTCATTACAGGAACTTTTCTTTTTTGTTTCTTGGCTTCTGGTAAAATGTGAAGAAGAGATGTGGAGCGGAGGGATTGAAACTTTTTATGTTTAATTGGTTCTAAAGGTTTATATAAATGAAAGGTCTAGTGATTCCTTTAATTTTTACTTGGTAAAGTCACATATCAAACGTGGTAATCACCTTTTATACTCGTTGCATTACCAAGAAACTAGCACCCTTTTTAGGGTACAAAATTACCCCTTAAACTAACCAGGGGCCAAGATTCAATAACATACTGTTTCTTATAGCAACGCAATGGTTGAATTCATGCAAGTTTTTAGTCATTTGTTTCTACAACCAGGATTATGAGAGTGTGTGTGCATTCCCCTTGGCCCAAGAAATGAAAAATGCAATATAAACAACAAGTGCTACCTCTCAAAGTTTGCAAGGATCCATGACCAACAAGGCAAATACCAGTTCTCAAAAAGAACCTGAGATTAATTACTTCAAAGTCGAAAATTGTATAAAATTACAAATTTTCACTGGAAATTAAACCCAGGAAATAAAGAATTGAAGAGAATACATTAAGTATGAAAGAAAATTCAGTACTTCTCAGAAAGAATTCCTATAAATCACTGTTGATTTGGGTGCTCTGGTTGCTGATAAAAATCATTACCACCTTTTTCAACTCTACAGGTTATATCATCTGAAAAATAAGAATTTCTGAGCTCATTTTTTACATTTCCTACATCTATGCAGCATGTCCCACCTATATGGTTGTTTCCCATGCATTCAGACTTATGCCATGGAGGCCCCTTCCGTTTCTGCTGTCTGAAGTACTTCTTACCCAAATCATAAGATTCCCTCATTCTTTTAAATGTCTGTTGGATGTTAGTACCTGGAATGTCTGGATCTGGTTGGTTACCACCAGCCGTGCAAGGAATGTTTTCATCAGGATAACTAGTGGCAGGTCGATCGCTGTCCCGTTGCCCTTCTTCTGCATCTTCATCAATTCCAATGGAATTAGCAGTGCAAGCAGGTCGAGTGTCTTTCTTATCACGGGGACATGGAGGTAACGGTGGAAAAGGATGGAAAGGCATGCCTGGGGCAATTATCCAACTCTCTACACATTCACCCTGTGGTGATCCAAACTGCTGCAAAATGGGCAATGGAATTCCATAGGAGACGGGCAAGCGGGAGATGAATCTCTTCTGTGGGAGAGCAATAATCACATCAGGACACTTCAGCTGATACGGTTTAGGGAGTGCGATAGCAGTTGATGGAGCAGTAGATGAAACCAAAGATGCATTGGGAGGAGATGAGAACCCTGGTGGAACATCCTCCTGAAAACTGTGTCTTCCATTGTCAACATTAATAGCTTCACCCTTGCAAACACAGTCACGGCATTCCTTATCCCCTTGGCTCATCTTGTCTATGTGATCTGGTGTTGATTCAACTAAAACAGGTAATGGACTATATTGAAGTTTCTTTGGTGACCGAGAGCCAATTTTCTCTGTCTCTGCTGGCTGATCCCAGCGGCTTTTACGCTTGCGAATTTTGGTACTATTGGTTTGGCAAACACCAGTAGAAGATGAGGAACATCCTTCACGGGATGCAGTATCCACTGAAGTTGTTGCAACCACTGATTGCATAACACAACTAATTGCTTCAATAGGTCTTATGGCCTGGTCACGCCAATGATTGTTTGATGCTGGAACCCTGCTACAGTCCAAACCTCTGTGAAACTCCATTGTGCCCTCATCCTTGTCCCTGTAGCTAAGTTTTCTGACGGGTTTAGGAATCCATCTATCTCGAAAGTTCCGGGCTATTTGATGGACCTGTAATGCACATTAAACTAATTAGAACTCAAATAGTCACCCAAGAAATAGCTATTCACAAAAAGAAAGAGTATAATCCATAAATAACAAATACACAACTATGTTATAAGCAATAGCTCCCTCTCAAATGTACATAGCATGGAAAACCATTAATCAAAAAGCATGTTAATTCAAACTAAAAGTATGAACAAGACAATACCTGTTTGTCATCATGCTCTGTAAATGACAGTATTGACTCTCTAAAGCTGCATGAGAAAGCATAGTTTTCAGGAAAAGAGAATAAGAAAGACTAAAGAGTGTATTCACCAAACAAAACTCAACTATGTCCTCTAACCTCTGCCTTCCAGCACAGGAAGGACCTCCAATAATATGGTCCAGCGTAAGTATCTCCCTCATTGCTAAATACTCCAAAACCTGCAGAAGAAGTGCGTAAGTTGCAACCTCTAGTCTTGTCATATCTTCAGAGACAGTTTTCTTATTTATTTTCAAGTTCTCATAACTGACACTTTGTCATTATAACATGAAGATTCTAGATACCAGCTTAACAATAACAACTCTGGGCCAGATCTGGCTGCACATAGATTTCATACAATCAAATGCACTAATTGTCTCAAATTGACATCTTTAGTTATCCAAGATATGGTTGTGACACTGACCAAAAACAAAAAAGGATATCATAATGATCATGAAAGCTAGTATAAACACTATGTAAGACTTACATGCTTATATATATATATATATATATAAATGAATTTTCCACTACCAAAATATCTTTTTTTCTCTTTCAAAACACACTACTGAAGCAGTTTCACCATTTCATTAAGCAGTGAAATTCAGCTGATATGAATGCTATTGTTGAATAAAACTATAAAAAGAATGAAGCACTTAAGACTTAATCTATGACAGTGAATGTCTTCCTCAATATCTAATTTTTTCCCTTACAGGAAAAAAGGAGTATAGTTTCTGCATCTTTTTGACTGACATTCAGTTCAAATACTATGATGTACTTTATAATTCCAAGAATCAATGCTTGACATGACATGCAAATTCGCAAATATGGTTATAATCAGAACAAATTATTGCAACACAGTTTCCAGCACTGCACCTTTAGAAGCTTCCGAAGAATCGGGATCTTTTTGAAGTCCCCTCTGTATTTCTTCATAATGTTGTGTAGCATCTGCAAACCTGAAAAGCAAATCAACAGCCATTTATTTGCATGCTTATAGTGACACAACTGTGAATGTATTCATCATTGACTGCTGTTTTGCAAAAGTTAGGAAACAATACCATTCTTGTTTATTATATCAGTCAGCACAAGTCGTGATTTTGTTTTTAAAAGTGCATCAAGAATCATTGAAAGATCTCGATTGCTGCACAACAAGAAAGCTAGAATCAAAGATTGGAAGCTTATATAGCAAAAGCACAAAATATAATGTTCTTAAGGCATCTAAATAAAGAGAAAGTAAATTGACCTTTGAATTGTTTCACCATTGCCACTATCACCAGAAGTTGCTGTGAGAAGCAGAAGCTTCAAGTAGCCTTTAGAAGCATCCTGTTACAAATCAAAATGCCTGAGAAACATGATCTGGTACAAAAATCGGAATAAAGAACCATGCTGCATTACAAGAAAGTCCACATATTTTCCTCATCCACATAAGTAGCATCCCATAATGACCTTTAGAAGATGCCAAAGCAAAAAAGAAAAAAAAAAACTATCTCATAGACACAAAAATTATGAAAAAGTACACGCTAAATCTAAAAACTTTACTAAGTTAAATGCATGGCATTAAACCACTAACCTTTCGTTTTGTTATCCCCCCATCCGAATCCAGCAATTCATTAAGTTTCTCCTCCACTGCAAGCATCCAAATGCATGTATCAACACCAAAAAAAAAAAAAAAAAAACCACACAGCAGTCTCGTTCTAAGATAGAGGATTCCTAACCTGCTTCAATACGGCAATTACTAGAATTTTCTGACAATCTTTTGGGCTTGACAGAAGGCACTTGAGATTTGGTGGATGTTATCTGAACCTTATTTCCATTCAGAGAATTACTACTAATTTTCCCTTTCTTAATAGAGCTAGATGAACGAGAAGTCTTCATCAAGGGGCGTGATTTTGGAGGAACCTGTTTGTCTTCTGCGGTATCAAACTTTGACTTCTTATTAACATCAACAACATCAGAAGGTAATTTGTTGTCCGAAATATTTAGAGAAGTATCTAATTTCTGAATGGAACATGAGGTTTTGTTCAAAGCCTTCTTTCCTTTGGTACTATCTGGCTGAACAGCAGCCATAGCTGGCAAAACTTCTTCTGGCTGAATGGGTAATTGGAAATTTCCATTCAAATATTCTGTTTCAAATGAAGTCTTCAATCGAGATGTGACAGAAGCAGAACGGTTCACAGAGTCCTCAGCTTCTGGTGTATTCTCCAACTTTATTACACCATCAGTTATTACACTCTCCACAGATTGCATTTCTGCACCACCAACGGAACTAGATCTAGATATTAAATTGTCAGAACCATTCCAAGTTTCACCATCTTCAAGCATCATAGGTTCAGGAGACTCTTCATCTGAATCATCATGAACAATTTCTTCCGCACTAAGTAGATCACCACCTATATAACCACGACAATGAGGTGAACCACAATGACATTTTTTAGCAGCAGCTCCAAATACCCTCACATAGTTGTAGTCAAATGTCACCTCTTCACCCTGACAAATAAACCAAGCTCATAATATATAAAAAATGATTTCTCATGAATGTCACAGAAATACAAAAGACTTGCATTTATACACACGCACACACACACATTCATGATATGACACAAGAACCATTTCTTCAGGGTAACTGCATGTACTGAGGCCCTAAACCCTCCAAAAACTCATCAGATTCTACTTACTCTGGTTTTGCCTTGAAATTTACACTCTTGACTCTTAAGGCTTAATCCTCCATGATCAATTTTTCCCTTATCTTCTTGGTTTATTAAATATCCATCAGAAAAAATGTGGCTCAGTGCAACTAAATTTTCTGACATTTGAAAATCCATCAAAAGATGCATGGCTACTTTGCAATATATACTAATCAACTTGCTGGTTGTTAACTCATTAATTAAGCATTCTGTCTCCTTATGAGGATGTGCCTATTCAAAAAGTGTATTTTAGCATTATTATGTGTATTCTACCCTTCTTCACCCAGAAGTGTAGCATGGATTAGTTATTAGTCTCAATAAAAGATTGATCAGCTAATGTGTGGCATATTTGAGAAATCTGTTAGCAGGACTTGCAGAGGGCTTAGGAATTAGGCTGAACACAACTACATCTTTTTGGGGGTTAATGTTTGGAAAGAAGAAAATAGTTGAGTTTTAAGACTTGAACAAGCAACTTGGAGTACAAGACAAAAAGTTCTTGCGGAAAGTTCCTATAATAATATTACGCAAAATTCATATATAAAGCAATGCTTCTGCTTTAAAGCAGCCATAACTGGTGGCTCATGAGGCCTCTTGGCCGGCTGGGAAGACAACCCTTGAGATTCCTGCTTTTGAACCCTCAAAATCTCATTAAGTTTTATTTTAAAAAAGAGAAAAGGAAAGAGATGAAGGCACTAAGTTGCTAAAGCTAAGTTTATGTAATAATGGCCAACAAAATTTTTTCTTCAAAAGCTGCAGAAACATCTTTTTTAATATGATAATGCAGCACCATCTGTTATTGAATATATTTTGATATTATCAAGCATCTTTTAAATATGCCACTTTGACTGGGGCCATAAAAGCCCAAAGTTGATAATAAGATCAATAGATGATGACAAATCCTATGTTCCTGTTTTCATTAACTAGTGATATGAGGCACATCTGACCAAATGGGATTTAACCAATTGTTACTTCCCTATGCCTGCTCCTGCTTTTAGATCTTTTTAGCCACTGTTTAGCACCCTCTCTCTCTCTCTCTCTCTCTCTCTCTCTCTCTCTCTCTCTCTCTCTTGCTCTCTCTCTGTGCAGTTTATCCTTCAATACATAGAACAGAGGTTTTCAAACATAAATACTTTATTCTTTTTCAAACTTCAGTCTACCTTAATTTTCAACCTTCTTTCTGCTGTTTTCTTTTCATATTTCAATCACCCGAATTCATCAGTTAAGGATCAAGAAAATGTAAGCTCCCCAAATGATTTTCAAAATCTCAAATATATCAGCTTAAAGGTTCAGCAGATTGGAATGCAGCACCAAAATATGATTTGTGAGTTGTATGTAGCATACCTTTTTTATATCCCTCAATGCAAATAGTCCAATACAGATTTCTCCATTCACCATCCACTGCTCACAAAAAAGGAAAAACCAATGGAAATAAAGGTTAAGATTTTTGAAATGAAATGAACACATTGAAAAAGTTTAGTTTGAGAAGCAAAATTCGGTAAAACAAGACAGCCATGTTCATATTCAGCAAACATTACATGGAAAAAGTCAAAACATTTGGAGACCAGCCCCAAAGTAGTTGGCCATATCAGTCATACTGAGAGGCACATAGGTCAGTAGGGGGGAAAAGGCAAATTAAAGCAGCATCTTTTATTGTAATCTTATAATCTACATTTGACAATAATAGTTAATACATTGATATATTATTAAGATTTTAAAAGACTTTTTGAAGCCCATGGTCACCAACAAAGCATAAAAAGGCAAAGATGGCCATGATACTCTAGTTGATCTGGCAAATTACATTCCAAAAGAAAAGTTAATAAGAGCAATCCCCAATATAAACTTATCCACCTAATTTTTAATTAAAGGGGTCCATATAGTGGAGATATCCTGGAACTACAAGGAAGGTGTAAAGGAGACATTCCACCAAAAGATTCCATATTCTGCTATCACCCAACTCATGATAACAAGCACATATTAAGAATTCCATGTATTTTATTTTTATTAAGGAATCCCATTTTCTTATTAACTG
This sequence comes from Theobroma grandiflorum, assembly GCA_036013995.1. Lineage (NCBI taxonomy): Eukaryota > Viridiplantae > Streptophyta > Magnoliopsida > Malvales > Malvaceae > Theobroma > Theobroma grandiflorum. Next base: position 19,182,409 of record CP142126.1, read on the forward strand.
ATATGATAATAAAAAGCTCATATGAACAATCACCTTTTCAGTACGACAATTGGGATCACAACTATGATTAATGAAGCGCCCCAAATTTCCTTTGACATATGCATCTATTACCTGGAAGACAGGAAAAACATCCATGAAACTGGAGCATCAAAGTATAAATTGATGGAAAAAATCATACAACGGAGTAGATTTCAATGATATACAAAAGAAACCTAGAAAATTAAATCACAATATTATTCAGGATAAATAGATAATTACAAGTCTGTAGCAAACATGAGACTGCACAGACAAATAAAGTGTTAAGTGAAAAACCAAATCTAAAGTGGCAAAGGAAACCTCCTCTCTTCTCCAGAGTACATCCAGTAATAAACGGTTTTATCATGAACAATGAACACAATATCCTAAATCAATAAGAATAACTAACAAAATTATGTTTCTTGTTATGTGCACATACATGTACTAAGCGATAAATAAAGTTAATAACTAAATCAAATGCAGGCAAGAGAAAATGCAAACTTTCTTCACTTCAGGTGGACTTTTGTACTATCATGTGCAATTTAATAGTCATATTATGTTTGCAAAATATAAATAATAAAAAAAAATTTAAAAAGGGTAAAGGGAATATCCAAACCTCACTGCCATTCAATGTCATGAAATAGAAATGCCTCTGACCCCTAGAAGCATACTCCTTTTGCCGAGCCTCATAAGCTTGCATATCAAGCACCTGATGAACCATATATTTCAATTACCATGGTAAATACGAATATTAAAAAGTGCTACGTACATAGAATCGGCATCTTATGCATGCTCACTCTTCATATACTCCAACTACTAGGACAATGAGAATTATTTCATCTATATAATAAGCAAACTATAACAAAAAAGTGAATTATGGATCAGGCGCAACTAGCCTTCAACAAATGTGACTTTTACAAGCATGAAAAGCACAAGGAACTTTCAGAAGAGTGTGACAAGAACAGGCTAAGGCTAACCTACCTGGTATTCTACCAGGATTGATAAATGGCTTGCACAAAAACCGAAGAGTCCACATGGTAAAATATGACTCTTAAAATAATCGGGGGATCACAATACTTACTAGATACACCCAGCTTTTATCCTTCCTCCAAGATATGAATACTTAATTCCCATTGTTAAGAATATTAACATAAAAGAGACCTTACTCACTGCTTAAGACAGTTCGTACATTATATCAACTAAATAATGAAGCACAACTAGCTAGCAATGACACAGCAGAACAATGCCTTAAACATGCTTATTATGCCAAACCATTTGACAATATATATGGTGCTTTTACCAGAAAAGTACAGCAAGAGGTGGAAGCCTCAACAGTCTTCATTATAACTGTGGTTTACTTAAAGGTACCATTTAGAGCTGGCAAAGTTGACCCAAACTCAAAAAACCTGCCTAGCCTACCTAAACCCATCCCAACTCAATTTGACAAAAAAGTTAACAACTCAAACCCAAAATGACCCGAATTTGAGAACAACCTGAACTCAAAATGGTCCAAACCCAGAATGACCTGAATTCAAAATGGCTCTAATCCGAATTTGACCTGAACCAAGCTAATCTGAAATGACTGGAATTGGAATAAGCTATCTCAATCCAATTCGATTTGACTTTAAAAGTCAACAACTTAAACAGGAATGACTTGAACCTGAATTACCTGAATGACCTAAACCCGAAAAAATCCAAACTCAAAAATGACCTGAATTTCCTTTGACCAAAATCGACCTGACTCAACCGGCCTAATTGCCACATATATTACCATTTACTTGAACAAATAAAAAAACCAGTTCTAAAATGGCCATGATTTGAATTTGACTACACTTCCAACAAGTCTGTTACAAATCAACAAGCATAAAAATAATAAAATACCTCTCCAACGTATTCAATAAGGAACTGGCCAGCAGATATATTCTCAAACATTGTCAGCCCAAAACCTTTCCTACCAAATCTGTCCCATTTCATTTTTGCATATTTGCGTTTCTGGAACTGCAAAATAAAAGTTTGGAATAAAATAACATTCTCTTCAAAAAACAATCGTTTCAGAAACACACTCACACACAAGAATATATATACGGCATATATATTGTCATTGTCATCTACTAAAAACAGCGGAAGAACCTGTTGATTTGAACAAAGGTCCCCGCATGGACAGGTGCCTTGGACACATTCAATATTCAGCATTCGATTCAGGCATTCATCCCCACAACCAAGCTTACCATCTGGAGGTCGTTTGCAATGGCAAACCATTATCTGCACCAAATTAACTGAAATGTTAATTGCAAAAACACATGCCCAAACAACATAACCAAAAAATTATCCACCTAACAATGATATAATCAGAAAAAAGTTAATCTGAGCACTTATTTTAGTCCAATTTAATGAAAGCCCATATACCAATATTTGTATCACATTGAATGATAACTAAAGCAAGAATAGAATGGTGTCGACAAGCTCAACAAATTAAGTATGTTATTATTGTACCCAAGACATGGGATCAAATTCTAGCTTCACCAAGGACTTAGGAGGGGAGATTTAAGTAATGGAGAAACCCTAACTCATTTGTGTGGCCTAGTTATTAAACTAGAACAAGTGAAGAAGGTGTCAAGGTAGTTAAAACATAGAAAAAACTCCTCCCCCCACCACTCTCCCCCCCCCCCCCCCCCCCCTCTCTTCAAAAAGGAAGAAGAGGAAGAAATAGACGAGGAGCCCGCCTATCGGGAAAATCACTTCCTCAGTAAACTACATTAAAAAATTATCACATGACTTCACTATGTCAGCATAAAATCTTTGTGACAAGGTGGAAAAAAACAAGATTTACAAGACCTGAAAAGATTAATATGCTTCCAGATAAACTCATACTGCATCTAATAAGCAAGTTAAATGTATTTTCCTATACTATCTCCCTGCATTTTCTTTGAATCATGACAACAGATCTTCAAACTGCTGTTGGTTAATAACCTTTAGAAGTACCTCCTCCATTTGTTAAAACTAAAATATTCCATCTTACAGTCCGACCTATTTTTTCATATTGAAGTTATTAAAGGAAGCCTCTAATCATTATTATCATTACAATAAATAATGAATGATTATACTAACAACAATGAAAAGATTCAGCAACACACTCAATAGCATATAACTATTTAATTAATCAACTTAGGTTCAGACCTCATCAATGGTTTGAGTTTTACGGCTACGGTGCAAAAATCGATTACTATCAATACGCCAAAAATGTGATGTTGGTGGCACTGCAATAATTGGAAAGTGTGTTAGAATTAAAATATCAAAAAGGAACGAAGCAGGAGAAAAAAGAATCATTATACTAAACCAACAACATTTCTATCTACAATTTAGTCAAGCAGTTTGGCTATCAACAGCAACAATTAATACCGGTCATATGTTTACTTTCAAATCCCTTCTCCAGTTCCTTATAATTTAAAACATCACAACCATCTTCCTCAGCATCTGATATGCCCAAGTCTGCATTAATATCTGCATTGGACTTCTCTTGAGGGATTGAGCAATCAGCAAATGCTTTATCCACGTTGTCCCCACAGACCCTTCCAAGTAAATAGCAAAAAATTCCAATTAAGACATCAGACTGCCTTTCTCAGTGAAACCAGACAAAAATCACCAATGCCTTAGAAGATAGGTCAAAAACATGAGGAAAGATAAAGAGATGACAGTTTTTATGTATCTAAACTACTTCCATGGTAATGGGGAAAATAAGAAACAGAATGAGAAAACACTTGAAATGGCAAACATATCATTAAGATCAGCCAGAAGAAAAAACATCTGATCAGATAGTAAGATACCACATTTTATGAAGACTAAGAGTCTAAGATCATTAGAAGAAAACCCAATTGTGTTTCTGCAAGTTGTGGAGTATGCTTTAGGCCTAGGTGACATTCAACAAACCACAACCACTACAGGTCAACCAAGTCTTCTATACAAACAATCTGAAGGCCAAGGAATCCCAAAAGCATAAATAAGACTTCTGTGGACAAAAGGTGGACTTCACACAGATAGGATAAAAGGTTATCATTCTGACATGACTTCCACGGTTAAAACTTTTTCTAAATGGTCCAAAGGTTAAATCTAACTGCACAGAGAGTAGAACACTGCAAAGCCATGCATGATAATGGTTCTTCCCACTTTTTCTTTTTTAGAAAAAAAAAAGAATGCATTAATCATAGATGTCAAAAGGACCCTGATTTAGCTTGACTAAAGTACGACTTAGAGTTCTGGGATTCAAGAAAAGTTCAATGCAAGGTGCTTCAGGCAAGTGAAGATATAAAATCCAAGTCAGTTCATAGAACATATGTGAAAACATGACTATGGTCTTCCTGTCAACAGGAAAGAAAAGGAAAATTTTAAATACAGCAAACTCAAACTATTCACCAGCTCCATCTTTTGAACAGTTAAATAAAATTCAAAACTAACTTGTTTATTCATCAACCAAGACACCTGTTAAATAGCCAAGAGAACTTTAGGTCCAGCATGACAGGAGATTTTGCCAGAAAATTAAGATACAAGCTTTGTCTTGCAATTGCTAATGAACAAATCTGTCTATTAAGAGCAAAAGGACTAATATGTGAAACACTGATCTTTAACTATCCTTCACTGCCCAATAAAAACAAAAATTTGAAGCATAGAACGCCCTTGATCTAAAATCACTGCATAGTGAGATGGGCAGCCATCCCTGAACAAGTTCTCTTATTAACTACAAGTTGTTTCATCTAAAAGTATATTATAATCATCGACCAATATCAAAACTTAAATACTTAAAATGTTAATAGTACTTTTTTTTTTTTAATAGTACTTTATTCTCTACGAACTATTAAATAAAACATCAGATATTATTCTTCCTAAAGGAACAATCATTGCACAATGCACCTCTTCCTCATTGAGTCAATACTATTTAAAGTGAAGAAAGCGTGAGACAACAAGGGGCAGATAAACAAAAGAGAATGATGTTGGGAATGTCTGCATGTGGAGTTGAAACCCATTTGTTTTACATATAAGCAGTAACATGCAACAGTTAGAATTTTGAGAATGAAACTAAAGGTGGCCAAGTGTGTTATAAGTCACTGCAATACAGCCCTAAAAAATGTATAAATATTTACCAACCATTTTCTATAAATTCACTAAATGAAGGAAGCAACATAAGCCCCAAAGGCTAATCAAAACCTGGTTGAAAGCAACACCCCATTCCTAATGCTGTAGATACCGGAAATAGGTTGAAAAAAGCATAATTTTTTTTATGAAAAGAAAAGCATGAGTTGGGTGATTAAACTATACAAGATCCATAGGTTAATAACACATCCAATCATTGCAATTCATAAGATCTGTGGATAAATAAGTGACCCTTCTTATACCATATATGTGTTAGGACCAAGTGACTGGCTGTTCTCAATCTTTTAAGAGCCAACAAATCAAACATGGGAAAAATATGCACAAAATAACAGGTTATACATAAATTGCATATCTAAGATGATAAGTAGATGTATGAATGACAGCATACCAACGGCATGCCTCATCAATTGACTTTACAAGTGCAACTGGTATTCGCCGCCACTTATGACAATCATCACAACGCACCCAAGCATTATCAGGCTGTGTACACTGCTCCATGGTACCATCTGATACCAAGTCAACATTAATCATGTCTGCCGATGCAATGCTGTTGCTTGTATTTGAGATATCAATATTATCTGAAATGTGATTTCCTGCAATATCAACTATTGTAAAGTTAATACAATCTCCAATTTCCTCTAATCTGAAAAATTTTATCCCATTGGCAAGGAAAAACAATGACAACTAACATGTGAAAAGATTAAAGCGATAAAAAATAATAATAATAACATGAGAAAAACAGAGAAGGGAAGAATCAGTAATCTATATCCTTATAGTTCCAGTACCTGTTAGTGGGTGCCTTCCTCCTCTGGCAACAATGTCTTTGTCAGAGCCTTTCTTCTTTACTTTGGTCTTAGTAACTGACTTCAATTCATCCCCTTTCTGCTTACACGCATTTCCTTTCCTGCTCCTTGCTGAATCAGAGACTCTGGACTTTCCCTTGCTCACTCCCTGAGATTTTGAGCTTTTGGAAGGTTGATTCCGCTTGTGTTTAGAGGAAGACAAATTCTTAGTGTTCTTTGTATCTGGAACATCAGGACTGCAACATGCTTTAGCATCCATACCAATTTCCACTTTCATAGCCTCTTCAGAGACACCAAGTCCATTCTCTCTTGAAGAAGTGGCACCAGTGGATGAAGTAAGAGCTCCGCTAGAGCAAAATCCATTAACTGTTGTTTTTTGTTTGCCTCTGCAATTCTTTGATGATTTAGATTTCCTTGCGCTGGCTGCACCAGGAGATTTATGATTATCCTTCTTTCCCTGCTTGCTACTCTTACTACCCTTAACACCTCCAGGGGAAGCAAGCGCTCCAGAAGTATTCAAAACAGTATTACGTGACTCTTCTTGGTGTATTGAACCAACTTGGGCATCAGGAATTAAATTGATTACTTCAGAATCTGGCGAAGTTCCAGGATCAATGTACTTGTTCTCTACAACTTCCCCAGATGCTTCAGCCACCGCATAAGACAGACTTACAGGGTAATTATCTGCAGCATCTTCAGCAGACTTTTCAAGATTTTCAGCACTCTCCACAACCTTATGTGCTAGTTTTAGATCCATAATAGAAGCATCTGAGCATGGTTTCACCTTTTCTAAGTCCTCCTTAAACTGCAACTGCCTTTCACTTTCCAGTTTCCCTACTTTATCTTCAACAACATTAACTAATTTTGGACATTGAAAACTGGTTTCTTTCCCTTGATTATTAAAATAAGTATCAACAGAAACTGATGGATCAACCAATTCTGTAACCACACTATTCAGATTAATTGGAGCAACTTCCTTGCCCACTTTGATCTTCAAACGTAGGCAATTAGTTGAAGTGTTACTTATCCCATTTGACCCTTTTCTGTTTTTACCAGTCCGATTTTTGCTCCGTTTCCCACTTGCTCGGCCACCCCCAGCTTGGGACGGTTCTTGATTTGGCACTTCATTACACCCAGGCTGATGATACTGCTCAAGAAATTGTGTAATATTACTCAACAATCCCCAGTCAGAAGCACGAGCTGGTTTGGACGAACAGCTTCTCTTCTTCCTTGAAGCTCTGAAAATAAATTCAATACTTTCATGTGGGTTTGCCAGCTTTGTCTTCCTGCAGTACCTGGCAATCCTTTTCGCAGGAGCCTTTCGGCTTGATTTGCTTTTTCGGCTGCCTCTTCGAGATGAGGAAGATGTGGCAGGATGATGCTTAGTTTGTGAAACACAATCAACCTTGACAATATCCTTTCCTTTATTTTCTCTTTGTCTGGAACAGTCAATTGAACTGCTAGAACTAATCGCAGCACAAGCATCCTTTGCCAAAATATCTAGTGGATCCAACCTCTCAGACAAGCCATTTTCAACAACATCAAAGGGCTGACATGACAAAGAATCTGATCTATCACCAAGACAGTTTGCACCTATCTCAAAAGAATCCCCTTTCGAATTGCAGGCATTTTCTTCTGCATTTATAATTTCACTGGGAGTCTCAACCTTTGTACCTGCAGTTACAGCTGCCCTCTTCTCAAAAACCTCTGCAACACCATTTTCTGATTGACCATCAACATTCTTATTGTCAGTGTGTGCATTCTGATGGGTGCCCAATGATTCAGCCCTATGTAATGTTTCCAATGTACTCAGGCAACCCTTTGAAGCCAATAACTCAATGCATATATCATTCGTACATTTAGTTTCCACAGGTTTAGTAAAACTTTCCAATGAGAGATCACTACTACTCAGATCATCTTTCTGGTTATGCCAGTCACTACTACTCACAGAATCACCTGTTACACTTATTAACTCAAAAGGCACTTCACTCTTTTGTGAAGGCAATATTTGGTTCGGAACATCAGCCCCTGTCCTTTTTAGCACATCATTATTCTCTACACACTTTTCTTCCCCATCTTCCATGACCCCCTGCTGAGTGGAACCACTGATACTCTCATCATCCTTCTCCTTATCCTGTTTAACACAATTTCTAGGTGAAGTAGCCACTGTTTTCAATTCTAATGGCATTTCAGTGTCCCGTGAAGCATCATTTTCTGAGTCGTGATGCTCAACTTTACCCAGATTCTCAGTCAAACAAACCCCACCTTGAATGTCAATACATTCTTTTAACATCCAACCAATCACATTTTCATCATTTCCTCCCATCTGATCTATAGAAATCTCCATGCCACTGCTCAAACAAACAGTATTTTCATCCTGAGAACATCCATCCACAGCAGTTGGACCATCTTCACTTGAAATTCCTACATTTTTCAAGCACAACAGATCAGTTTCTGAATCATTAACATCAACATTACCCTGATTTTCATTCAAACAAACCACATTATCACCAATACTATCACCCATCAATTCCTTTGAACCAGAAGGATCTACATTTTCCTGATTTTCATTTGAATAACCTGTGCTATCACCATCATCAATCAATTCCTTTGGACCAGAACCATCTACATTTTCACCCTGATTATCATTCAAACAAACCACACCGTCACCACACCTATCATCCATCATTTCCTTTGAACCAGAACCATCCACATTCTCAGACTGATTTTCATTCAAGCATACCATGCTATGACCATTCTTATAACTAATCAATTCCTTGGAGCCAGCACAATCTACATTCCCACCCTGATCCTCATCGGAGCAAACTGTACTATCACCACACCTATCACCCATCAACACATCTGAAAAAGAACCATCCACATTCTCACCCTGATTCTCATTCGAGCAAACTGTACTATCACCACACCTATCACCCATCAAGACATCTGAAAAAGAACCATCCACATTCTCACCCAGATTTTCATTTGAGAAAACTGCACTATCCCTGCACCTATCACCCATCAATTCCTTTGAACTAGAACCATCCACACTTTCACCCCGATTTTCTTCCAAACAAACCACACTATCATTGCACCTATTGTCCACCAATTCCTTCAAGTCAGAATCATCCACATGTTCATCCTGATTATTTTCTGAGAAAACAATACTATCACCCATCGATTCTTTTGAACAAGAACTATAGACATTTTCACACTCATTTTCTTTCAAACAAATTGTGCTGTCACAACATTCATCACCCATCAATCCCTTCAAACCAAAACCAACCACATTCTCACAATCACCCTTTATTCCATCTCTGCAATCAATATCCCTAGACCTTTCACAATCAGTATTTTCATCTTCACTCGGTTCACCAGCACAATCCCCATTAGGATCAAACACAATGCAATCCCGCTGCTGAGGCACAAGGTTTCCCATCAACTCTGTGCACGAATGTTGCTCTGTAGCAGCAACTTCACGCAAAGGTTCATCAACCAAGGTCCTATTCTTGCACAAACCCATCTCCGGCTTTTTTCCAAAAAAATAGTATCAACAATGAAGCAAAACCATACTCCAAACCCAAAAAAAAAGTAAAAAAAAGCAAAAGAAAACTTTGACCCAATAATAAAAATCAATCATATCCCCTTAACCAATACAATGCACCCTCAAATTCGCCGATCACGAATCCCTACCTCCCTTTTTCTAACCATATCCTTCCTAATAAAATCTTCAAAAAAGAAAAAAAAGGAAAAATAATACCTTCGTCAAAACTCGCTCTGAGGAGAAACTCAAAAAACCCTAGAATCCCTTTCTCTGCAGAATCCAAAAACCCCTAATCTCAGAATCTAAACACTAATGCAGATAGAAAAACATAACTACGAAGAAAAATAAACGGATAATACATTGAAACAATTAACCACGAAGAAAAAATTTAAAGAAAATATAGAAACGAAAAAATATACCTGTTAGAGAGAAGAGGAACCAGGCCGTTGAAGAAGGAAGAAAAGGTCCTTTTATATTTTTAATTTTTTTATACTATTTTTTTTCCTTAATAAAACTGTTTGAGAGAGAAGAAAGAATTCGGTGGCGCTGCAAACAGTTTAGCACGAGAAAAAGCGAAAGAGCAAAAAAAAAAAAGGAAAAAAGGAAGGCAGGGAGGCGAGATCGTTATTAAAATATCAATTTTGACCTTTTCTGCTTTCATTAGGTGAAAAATCCACTCGCCCGAGTTTGATTGGGACAGCCTCACCTCCCTTCTCCCTCCTTTTTACACGTGTATTTATTATGGGTGTTTTTGTCATATAAAAAAAAAGAATCCTTTTGCCTTGAAGTCCGAAATTTAGTTTTTAGTTTTTTAGTGTTTTTTTCTCTTTTTGTTGGTAAAGCCGCACGATAACATGTTAGAACTTCGAATTCACCCGCACCAGGGATAAGAATATTAATAAAGGCTAGGGGGTTAAAGTTTTTTTAACATAATATTTAAAAAATATTTAAATTATTTAAATAAATTTTTATTATTTTATTTTGTTCAATCACACATTTATATTTTTATTTTAAATTAAATAATTTCACTTACTGTTTAAATATTACGTAAATATAAAAATAACAAATAACATTTTGATTAATTATTTTAGTATTAACGTTTATTTGATATAAAATAAAAATATAAAAATTTAACTATAAATAATAAAAAAATAAAATTTTATTTAAAATTTTTAGATATTTTAAAAATATTTTAAAATATTATGTCTTTTCCTTTCTTACAAATTTATGGTATTATCAAACATGAAACTACCAAGGTTAAGACTGTAGTCAAGCAAATATAAGATAAGAAAATTATATAGTATTTTACATTAATGGGATTAGAAAATTGTTACATGTCAATTAAGTTATATTTAGAAAGCTAAATATAATTAGTAGGTGGACTTAGGATAATTATATAAACTTGATTAATTTTTATTGAGTATTTTAATTTTAATGATAAATATATATACATATATATATTTACAGCTTATAGTGTTTTATGACTTAATTGATAGAAAATGAAATTGACAGCAATTTGTTTTGAAATTGTTCTAACATTAATTTGCTTGTGCATGGACATATGATTCATTTGTATGTACATATTTGGTTATGAAAAGATGAAAAGAGTTGTTTGTAAGTACGTAACACAAAAAGGTGTAACATGGAACATACATAGATAGGCCTGTCAATATGGCCCAGTCTTTGTGGGTTGACAAAATATGGGGTGGGCCGGGCTAGCCCATTTTTTATATGGGCCAACAAAACCTCAACCCAATCCACCCTTTCTTAACTTATGGGCTGAGTTGGGCCAGCTCATTTTTTTAAAAAAATTATTTTTATAATTTTTACTTAATAAATTTTATATTAATAATATTATTTTATAATTTAATTTATAAATTAAAATTATTAATTTGATAAATCAAGATTAAAAATATTACAATATATAATATAAGTAATATTATTAGTAATTATATTATTAATTTTATATAATTAAACATATAAAATTATTAAATTAATTAAAATAATTAATTTTGTTAACCCATGGGCTGGCCCGTCTCAGTCCACCCCAATCCACTGATTTGGTGGGGCTGGCCCATTTAGATCAGGTTTTAATATGGACTAATAAAACCTCAATCTAATCCACCCCATATTCAATACAAAATGAGCTGACCCGATGGGCCAAGCCCATTTTGACAGGTATACTTGTAGCTGACCGGAGTAGTACCCAAGAGTAAAATGAAACGAACTGCCTCCCATTATGAGTGATAAACATCATCCAAGAGACTAGAGAGAGCCATGTGAGTACAAAAGCAAGAACGTGCTTGATGGAGAGGACAATGTGGGTCATTATACCCCCCTTTGAATTATTGCATTCCTTTTGGTTACGACTAGCAAAGTGAGTATAAAGGGATGATTTTGACTTTGTGAAAGGGAATCCAATCTGTTACATGTTTTAAATACTGCAAAAAGATGGCTCCGATCTTTCCTGTTAGCAAATAAGAATGCATGCTCTTTCGGCATTTTAACTTTATCATGAAGATGGGTCAAGGTTGCTGCGTGAAAGCTGGCGAGCAAAATTTTAAACCTTCTCAATACAGCTGGACAAGTCTTCAAAGGTTAGTCCTAACATGAACAAGGGATCCGTTCATAACAGCTGTTTTTCCAAAATATTGGCCTGAGTTCTGCTATCAATCAAAGGATATTTCTCTTTCACAAGAAAAACTTTTACAGGATTTCCCTCGGAGAGTTGCACTCTGTCAGAATGAAAATCAAGCAACAAAAAAATTCAGCTCGACATGAGAGAGAGAGAGAGAGAGAGAGAGGACAGGCTGATCAAAGCATGCATTATATCACTAAAGCATCAATATGAGAGTTACAATTAGGTAAGTGATCTACAAGGTACAATGTAATTGTATAAATTTTACTGTTGGCATTAGACAGGTGGAAAAGCACGGAAGAATGTTGTTTAGCCTCAAAAAAGTTTTTGGGAATACTCTTCCAATAACTAAAAAAGATCAGCTTAAGATCTTCTGTCCAACCTCCTTTCACTGGATCTCTTCTCTTCTGTCTCTCGCCGTTTTTGCTGCCTGCCATTTACCAACAAAATGAACTAATAAGCAATAAGCACTAGCTCTAAGTTGCTTCCTTTAATAACTAAAACCATACAGCCATGAAGATGAAACTCTAGTCCAGGTGGAAAATGCATGAAATCAAGGAGGGAAGATGATAACAATTTTCCATCAAGTTGTGGGACTTACGCAAAAGCTGTGTACCCAGTTCCAGCATTAGCAGCTGATAACAGAACTGTATGTGCTCCAACAGTACATAGAGATTCCTGCGCTCCAACAGGAAGAGGATTTCTTCTATCACTATCCACCTGGAATTTAAACAAAATAAATGAGATAGTAACTTAATTGATATCAGATATCTTATTTGTGAGAGAGCTGCATAGACAGGTTAGAACCTTATCCCATTTTGATTTCTTGTTCTGTCTACCCTCCCGCACAATGTTATCAACTGCAGTTGGAGCAGAAGGCAAGCCACCAGCAGCCACAGCTGAAACACCTCAATATCACTCAATATAAGAACACCATCACAAGATCTTGTACTAAAAACACTGACATGAGAAGATATTTTCCACCAAAAAAAAAAAATGCACCTGCAATAGGCAGGCCAACTTTTTGGGCAGTAAGAACTGCTCCAGGTTGACTACTGCCAGATACAAATTCAACCTTTTGATTCTTCTTGCTTTCTTGTTCCTTCCTCTCTCTTTCCCGTTTCATATCAGCCTCTGCATTAAACAAACAGGTATACAGAAAAAAAATTTTAAAAAGAATGAGAAAGCCTAATGGGATCAACAACAAAAGCTTTGATGAAAACAATTAAAAGAAAGTAAAATTCAACAGTTAATACTTTGAATATATTCAATGTCATTAAAACATGGTAAGTGTTTTCAATAGATAAGGGAGAGAATTATAGAAGGAAATGTAATAACCCATTTCATCATAGTAGTCGCTTTTGTCATATCCATGAGGATCAAATACATCTTTACTGAAGCAAGATCCTATCTGATCAATATCTTGATACCTCACAGCATGCAGCAAAAAGTCAGGGTTCCGATAATCCTTCCTATTACGAACTTCTGCATTGAAGCTTTTTCCAGCTCGCTTCAAAAGGAGAAATTTATCTATCTTCCTCTGCAGTAACATGACAGAAAGACATGAAGGTCATGATAATATAGAACTGAAAATAAAAGGAACATCGTTTAGATCATTTAAATTGTGTCAACAAGAGATATGCTCATTGAGCTAAAAAGTGCAATAGGAGTACAACAACCACTACATGTCTAAGGATTCAATATCATGAGCTACCTATCTTTCACTCAGCAGCAAAGAGTGGGGATAACTGACATTGAAATTAACTAAAAACCAAATGAAGTTCAAAGCAAACCAGGCTATAAATTAGACAAACCTAACCCAGCCCCATGAAAACCAGAATCAAAAAGAGCTGCATCTACAATTTACACCGTGTTGAGTATCAGCAAATCTTCATATAGCAAAAACAAATGCCTTAGCTACACTTTACCCTATTTCATGTCTCATAAATAGCACACAGTTCCAACACAGCATTTTCAGTCCATCTCAACATTATAGCATCAACGTGGTTTACACAGGAATATGCAGGGTTCAGGTCAGGCTGTTTATATAAGGTCCAAAGAATCAGAATTACTGATCGCTAGCGAACGAAAGACACTTACTTGTAACTCCTCTGAGCACTTGGCTTTCGGTGGCGGGGGAAGAAACTTATCCAACGGATCAACATTCTCTACAGCAACAGGTTCTTCAACTTCTACACCTTCTGACTCAGTCACAGCATTGTTCATGGTCTCAGGTTGTGATGGTTCTACGTTGGATAATTGCGGAGTCACCTGAGCAGCTGCTGGTGGCGTTTTTCCTTGAAAATCACCTGCAAACAAATACTAAATTAGAAAGCTAGCTATTTCGTGAGTAACATTTTAAGTTAAATTTATCAAATTAAGAAAAACAGAGAAATAAATAAGTACCATTAGTAATTTGATGCTCTATACTGCTTCCTAATTCCCCTTCCTGCACTTGAAGAAGAAAATCAATTAAATCACTCGTCATTAAAAAATCAAAGAATTCACAAAAAAGACCCTGCCTTTGGCGCAGGGGAGAGGGGTTACCTCGGGCTCCGGTGACATGGCAGCTTCATCATGGCCGTAATCAACAATGGTCAGCCTTCCTCTACCACTTCTCTTCGAAGAAACCACTCGCAGCTGTTGCTGTGGCGAAGAAACAGAAGGCTGAGGCGGTTGTTGCGAAGGAGTGGAGGTTTGGTAAGGAAACGGAGGCGTATCATCATTGGTTCTCGCATCTTCTTCCAGGTTTGATCCTCTGTACTCGTTTTCTTGTTCTGGTTGTTGCTCTTCTTCTATACCTTGTTGATGCTGTTGATAGTCGTCTTCTTCGACGTCTTCCATTTCTTCATCATCTTCGTCATTGTACATGGATAGCAAGGCAATTCCTTCGGATTCTTTCTTCCTCGACGCCATGGAGTCTAGGGTTCCTGATTTTTGGCGGATTTAGAACTGGATTAGAAGTTGGTGAAATTAATATCGAATTAGGGCTTTGGATTTGAATAGTTGGGGTTTAGTTTTCGGATAGCAGCAACTTCACGCAAAGGTTCATCAACCAAGGTCCTATTCTTGCACAAACCCATCTCCGGCTTTTTTCCAAAAAAATAGTATCAACAATGAAGCAAAACCATACTCCAAACCCAAAAAAAAAAAGTAAAAAAAGGCAAAAGAAAACTTTGACCCAATAATAAAAATCAATCATATCCCCTTAACCAATACAATGCACCCTCAAATTCGCCGCCCACGAATCCCTACCTCCCTTTTTCTAACCATATCCTTCCTAATAAAATCTTCAAAAAAGAAAAAAAAGGAAAAATAATACCTTCGTCAAAACTCGCTCTGAGGAGAAACTCAAAAAACCCTAGAATCCCTTTCTCTGCAGAATCCAAAAACCCCTAATCTCAGAATCTAAACACTAATGCAGATAGAAAAACATAACTACGAAGAAAAATAAACGGATAATACATTGAAACAATTAACCACGAAGAAAAAATTTAAAGCAAATATAGAAACGAAAAAATATACCTGTTAGAGAGAAGAGGAACCAGGCCGTTGAAGAAAGAAGAAAAGGTCCTTTTATATTTTTAATTTTTTTATACTATTTTTTTTCCTTAATAAAACTGTTTGAGAGAGAGAAAGAATTCGGTGGCGCTGCAAACAGTTTAGCACGAGAAAAAGCGAAAGAGCAAAAAAAAAAAGGAAAAAAGGAAGGCAGGGAGGCGAGATCGTTATTAAAATATCATTTTTGTGCTTTGATTAGGTGAAAAATCCACTCGCCCGAGTTTGATTGGGACAGCCTCACTCCCTTCTCCCGCCTTTTTACACGTGTATTTATTATGGGTGTTTTTGTCATATAAAAAAAAATAATCCTTTTGCCTTGAAGTCCGAAATTTAGTTTTTAGTTTTTTAGTGTTTTTTTCTCTTTTTGTTGGTAAAGCCGCACGATAACATGTTAGAACTTCGAATTCACCCGCACCAGGGACAAGAATATTAATAAAGGCTAGGGGGTTAAAGTTTTTTTAACATAATATTTAAAAAATATTTAAATAAATTTTTATTATTTTATTTTGTTCAATCACACATTTATATTTTTATTTTAAATTAAATAATTTCACTTACTGTTTAAATATTACGTAAATATAAAAATAACAAATAACATTTTGATTAATTATTTTAGTATTAACGTCTATTTGATATAAAATAAAAATATAAAAATTTAACTATAAATAATAAAAAAATAAAATTTTATTTAAATTTTTTAAATATTTTAAAAATATTTTAAAATATTATGTCTTTTCCTTTTTTACAAATTTATGATATTATCAAACATGAAACTACCAAGGTTAAGTGTCACGACTCGGAACCACCCTCGAGTCCGTGACAACCGCCGCGATGTCCCGATATGCACTCATCCCCCGAGTACCATATCAAGACCTCGCAAGGCTCTCGTACCAGTCTTTCCCACCCCCCTGTGAGTTTCTATTTATTAATCTCATGCTTTAGAACATGTCGTCCCTTTTCGAACCAAAATAGGGAAAAAGTCGAAAATGTCTACACAGGGGCATTTCGGTCATTTTTCGTCGAAAATTTCAAAATTTGAAAAAAATGTTACTTACGCGTAAAGAGTTCATAATTTGCAGTCGGAATTGAAATCGGATATCTAAAACATGAAATTTGAGTGAAATTTCATTTAATGGAATAAAATAATAATATTTCATAAAATAAAATATTTTCTTATAAAACAATTTTTATATAGATATCCGGATATAATTTTTACAGTGTAAAAACAAAATATATTATTACATATAGTAATACAGATAACTGAAGTGTAAAATTTAATTCACAATGTTAAGTGGGCCCAAAATAGATAAATACAGTCTACGAAATGAACCTGGGCACAGAAGGTTATCTCTCTAAACCTTCTCCTCAACAGAGTCCTCTATCTACAACTGTCTGTGAGCCTGAAATGGGGAAATTGAGGGGTGAGTTTTACAACCCAGTGAGTTAGATAAATACCATCTGCGACATCTAAAGTCGAGTAGATGGAGACAATATAGATAAAACACAATACTATCATGTAGTTGATAGCATCAATTTAACACGATTGTACAAATCAATATTATTTATCAAAATCCAAGGCTTATGTTTTATTTATACAAAATCAGGCCTAAGCCAAATCTCATACTCGTGGACACTTGATCAGAGTGTCTAATCGAGTCCGCCAAGGCTATTAAAATTTTATAATTTTTCAAATACAGCCGATCCTTGGCGTTGGCTAAATTCATCTTCGCATGGTGGTTTAACGTGAAGTGAATTGTAACATTACCTCGGGAGTTACCCTACTCGCCTCTACGACCGAGGTAACCGATCATAGGGTTTCCCGTGCTCCTCCTAAAGGCAGTCCACGGCAACCCTCACTGCAGTGTTTCATTACTCATAATCCACCAAATTTCATATATAAAAGTTCTCGAGTAACGTAGCATGGCAAATGTTCATTTCAATCCGGTCTATCAAGACCACCAATAATTCATAAATATTATTCATAAAAACATTAAAATCATGCCATCATGCTACTATAATATCATAAGCCTCAAGTTCAATTTATTGCATAAATAGCACAATTCAATAATTAGGTCTCCATATACTCAATGTAAATAAATCGATTTTTCGATTTAAAAATCATTTATGAAATACAATTTATTTTAAACGCACATAATCAGGTAAACTACTTCAGATATTGAAAACGATAAATTATCCACTCATCTCGTCACAGGAGTGCCCGATACTCCCGTTTTTAATTTCACTACACCGTTTTTCTCCGGTGTCCGAGGAACCTACCACCTAGGCGATACGTGTGACACAAATTTCAATAAATTGTGTCAATTTCTCATAATCAATTTCAGGCTCTACGTGATGCATGAACTGAGTTAAAAATGGTTCGGACAGTCGTTTATTCACGTTGTCCGACCGACTCGCCTACACGCTTCTAAATTGCTAAAATCCTTATTTTAATTCCGATTTGACCCGTTTTAGTTTCTAATTGTTCGATTACATTCCAATTACTCAATGACAGCAACTACGGGTCAATTTACCAGTTCTAGACTGAAAATTAAGAGTTTACCCCTAACGGGTAAAAATTCAATTTTTGCTCCGAAAATTCTCATTAATTTCTTATATCCATAATTCACCATAATTCATCAAAATACCTCAATTATATCCAATTGGACTTAATGTCCCTCAGTGTGATACAAATTATCAGTCCCGGACTGAAATTACGAAAATACCCCTAGTGGGTAAAAATTTCAGTTTTTGTTCTAAAAATTCTCATAATTTTTCTACACCATTAATTCATCATAATTCTTATAAATACCATGAAATCTCATCACTTTCAGCACAGATTTCTCTCCTGGAAATTTCAGTATAATCGGGTTTAATGGAGAAAAATCATTTCTCTCACTAGTTTTTGTCATTTTCCATTTCTACCTAACTAACAACAACTAATTAACCTAAAATCCAATCAAATCAAACTCAAAAATCCCTCCCCTAGGTTCAGCCAGCATAGGGTTCATTGTGCAAGCTCATGTTTAATGCATGGAAAATAGAAAAGAACATATGGGTAGTGTAGATCAAGAAGAAATTTAAAGAAATTTTACCTTTTTCCTTGTGAATTGTTTGAATCTCTACACTTCCCCTTTGATTCCTACTTAGGGTTCTTAGTTTTTCCCCTTTTTCTATTCTTGTTTGCCTTAGCCGAACTTCACTATGGTTTTTGGCTGATTTTTTGTGGCTTTAATCACTTAATAATTAAATATTCCATTTTTCCACATGTTAATTTACTATTCTTTATTTTATTATTTCTTTTATTTTCTTTTTGAATTCTTTTCAGCCCAAAAATTCCAGCCCTTATCCTCTGAGTTTCCAGGAGCTTCTAGAAGAAATTTTAATAATTTTTATAGTGTAATTTTATGAAATTACACTTTTGCCTCCCGAAAAGTGCAAAATTACATTTTTGCCCCAAAATTTGAAAAATTGCCACAAGGCATATTTTTCAGTCCTCAAACTCATACCACACTCCAATTTGTCAAATTTGATCTAAATCCTCTCGAAAAATTAAATTTGGCCTTCCGATGACAAAATTACGATTTTGCCCCTACACTCCAGAAATCACCGAAATTTCTTCTTTTTCCACTTTTCAATCTCAAATAACATTTCAATTGATTAATATGATCAATCTCAATCAAATGGGATCAAAAAATCTTTTTTCAGAAATTCCAAATTCGTCCTTTAATGGCAAAATTACTATTTTGCCCTTGTGTCTCAAAAATATCGAAAATTACACTTTTTCGCTGCTAAACTTCATTTTATGTTCCCAAACATCATATTATATTTCGTATAATCATTCTTGGTCATTAAAAATCAAAATCTTTATTAAAATCCTCATTTTGTCCTTAAATTGAAAAATGACTGTTTTGTCCCTAATCGGTCAATTTTCCCGATTAACTCCAAATTGAACCTCGAACTCCAAATTTTCATTTTAAACCAATCCATGGGTTTTAGTTTTCTCAAATTCATCCTCAATTCTTTGTTTAAACTGGTTCAAAACTTATTTAACTTGATCATACCCTTAGGGGCAATATTGTCATTTAACTTATTTCCCGAGGCAATTCAATATACAAACATGCTATCCATTGCATGTGAATGACATATCACAGATAAATTAGGGTCGGGTATTACATTAAGACTGTAGTCAAGCAAGTATAAGATAAGAAAATTATATAGTATTTTACATTAATGGGATTAGAAAATTGTTACATGTCAATTAATTTATATTTAGAAAGCTAAATATAATTAGTAGGTGGACTTAGGATAATTATATAAACTTGATTAATTTTTATTGAGTATTTTAATTTTAATGATAAATATATATACATATATATATTTACAGCTTATAGTGTTTTATGACTTAATTGATAGAAAATGAAATTGACAGCAATTTGTTTTGAAATTGTTCTAACATTAATTTGCTTGTGCATGGACATATGATTCATTTGTATGTACATATTTGGTTATGAAAAGATAAAAAGAGTTGTTTGTAAGTACGTAACACAAAAAGGTGTGACATGGAACATACATAGATAGGCTTGTCAATATGGCCCAGCCCGGCCCCAGCCCTTGTGGGTTGACAAAATATGGGGTGGGCCGGGCTAGCCCATTTTTTATATGGGTCAACAAAACCTCAACCCAGTCCACCCCTTCTTAACCCATGGGCTGGGTTGGGCCAACCCATTTTTTTAAAAAAATTATTTTTATAATTTTTACTTAATAAATTTTATATTAATAATATTATTTTATGATTTAATTTATAAATTAAAATTATTAATTTGATAAATCAAGATTAAAAATATTAAAATATATAATATAAGTAATATTATTAGTAATTATATTATTAATTTTATATAATTAAACATATAAAATTATTAAATTAATTAAAATAATTAATTTTATTAGCCCATGGGCTGGCCCGTCCTAACCCACCCCAAGCCACTGATTTGATGGGCTGGCCCATCTAGGCCCTATTTTAATATGGACTAATAGAACCTCAACCCAACCCATCCCATATTCAATACAAAATAGGCTGACCCGATGGGCCAAGCCCATTTTGACAGGTATATACATAGATATACCATCACGGCATCAAGCGTGGCATAAGATAATATATCTTGTTGCATAGAGTAAACTTTTTTTGTATTTTAAATTAAAAGATTGAATGAGAATTAAGAATAAAGGTTAATTAAAGTAGCAAGTTGAGTTGCATGTAAGGAATGCTTTACATCATTATTTTTATTTACTACTCTCATGTGCCATATTTATGTAAATAAGTATGATGACATTAACAAGTATGCAATTAAACTACGAAAGGGCTAAATTAAATCATACTTAGCTGGCCTTACATTCGCCATCAAGCTTGTGGCAATTAAATATCAAACTATTAATAAAATTGCAATTGACAAGCTCCGATGCAACTTTATAATATTTTATATTGTTATTTTATATCCGCATCATATATAAAGTTGCACACTAATTTTAAAAAGAAAAATATATATATATATATTAATATTTATTGTTGTATCATTGAACATGAATACTTATTTTTTTATTTAATATTAAAATAATAATTATATGTAAAATACTAATATTTCTTAAGTGTAAAAGTAATTTTTTATAAATAAAATACAATTATAATGGAAAGAAATATATATATATATATAAGAAGATTAATGTTTCAATTATATATAATTCAATGTATGCAGTATTAATCTATAAATCATATAATACTATTAGAAATCAAGTAAAATATTTTTTAATGACAGTCATAAATTAGATAAATTTTATTAATATTCATAATAAAAAAATTTTTTAATGAAATTTATTAGATGCAATTAGAATTCTTGTATTTACTAATTAGAAAAATATTATCAATATTAAATACAAAATATTTGAAATAATAATTTAGAAATATAATGAAACAATTTTTATTATTTTTGTCAATCATATATATATATATATATATATGCGCATGTGTAAATAATAGTAATAATAATAATGATATCATTTACAAATATAGTAAACAAAGAGTTTATAATGATTGCATATTTACAATTAATTAACTACTAAATAAAGGAAAATTAAATCAATAAATATCATATCCAATAGCAAAATTTGGCAACTACATCCTAACTCAATAATCTTAATTAAGTAACTAATTAAGAAAAATCAAAGTAAGCAAGAATATTGGTAACACACAAATATAAACCAGTGTATATATAATAGAAAAGCACATACATAGATAATGGGTCTCAAAGTAGACAGACATAGTGATCGTCCACACTCCACATATCAAGTTCATAGTTGCTAGCAATACGGCTTTAACTTATTACAAAGTTAAGGGAAATGCGTTTAAGATCATCACAAACACTGGGAAACATGCAGAAAATTAAAGTTATTAGTATCAGAAAGCAGGCTAGAGAATTTCAGGCTTCAGCTAGCTATCTGCCCCAGCCCTCGCAACACGATTACATCCTCTCTTGCAGGTTTGGCTGCATAGGCTGCACACGGAAGGCGAAAGGCATCTGCGAGTTGTAGTCCCTTGCTCGCTGGTATCCGTTTTCCATTTGCTCTCTTGCATTTTCATAAGCTATATGCTGTTGATTCTGCAAAATCAGAGATTATACATTCATTATAAATCATTCATGAAAATTAACAAACTAATGGGAGTGATAGACACGAAGCCGTTTATTACATAGGGACAAAAAAGAGGGAGAATTAGGCCTTTGACCCTTTATATATATATATATATATATAGTGATATAGCAAGGATCCTAGGTCTAGGGTCGACATTCTTTTCTACTGCTTTAGAGAAAAACTACTGTTTCCTCTGTGTGTATGCCACAGAAGCTTTGATGTGTCAACTCAACAAGGTACATGCAAAATGCAAATACTCCTATTCCTATATACAAATCTTAGCAAGGAATTGTGCTCAACAGGTAGCTTCTTAGCTACTGAGACTCTAGAGCTAACATGACATTGCACCACTCAGTTGCAAAGCCAACTTTTTCCCTTTTATCATGTGAAGACTCTTGTTTGTTTGGGTAAAAATAATCAGATTAATCTGATGAAAGTTTAAACTAGGTGAGCAAGGTGACATTAGACATTTTTTTCCCTCTCCCATCTTATAAATCCTTACTAGAATTTAGTTGTGTAGCTCATTGAATAACTTTGCTTATTTTCTTTTTCCTTTCTGAATGATTTTTCAAATAGAGGTGTTCCTTCTTCTTGCCATTTTCATTATAGGCACAAATCTTCCACACTATCAGTTGTGATCACCCTTTTCTTCTCATTCAATTAACACATAGCTACTATGTGAACAAGGAGATATTAAACAGTGCTTACTTGGGTAAATAAAAAAAAGGGAGGTGAGATATAGGAGAATAAATATATACCACAATGAAATTGAGCTGCTTATTGTCCTCCTCTAACATTTTCGTCTGAGAATCACTCACCCAAAAGCATAGAAGTTAGCCAAATATAATTAGCAAATAATTAGCCAATTGTAGTCACAGAAATACTAGTACTAGTAATTATATATAATACTATATGCGTACATTTTTCCTTGTCACATCAAGGACGTCCATCTGTAACACACAAAATAAAAAAAAGAAGGGAGCCAAAATGAGACTGATGATCAGCTTTAACTTAAATATAGTTTGGAGATGTTTAAGGGGAAAATAGAGTGTTAATGTAAGTAATCAATACTGGCCTGTTTAGCACGGACACAGGCGAGGCCATTCTCAAGGGCATCCTCAATGGCCATCAGCTCTTTGTACTGCAAAGATGTGATATCCTCGCCTTTCAGATGCCTAAGGACATGCTTAAAACATAAGACCGAGAGAGAGAGAGAGGAAACCAAAGAAATTAACAAAGCTGGAAAAGTATTTGTACCTGAGTTCAATGTGCATGCTATCATTCTCTTTCTTGATTCTATCTATTTCATTGCTAAGGTTCTGTGAGTTTTTATTGTAAGAGAAAACAGAAAAAGCAAAAAAAAAAAAAAAACTGTTAGTTTATTGACAAGAAAATCCATAGCTATATATGACCTATATATGAGCTTACATATCGGTATGTTGGTTAAAATTGTGCTTTTGACCAAGAAACCCTAGAGTACGATCATGAACTAGGTAGATCTTACTGGAGATCTGTTCAGGGAAAATGCATTTATTGTTTTGTTATGCCTTTAAAACTGACTCCTATGTAGTTCTTCAATTTTTTGCAAGGAAAAGGAAGGTCGGCAATAACATTTTATTACCAGATCTGTTGATAGATGTTACATTTCAGATAGTTTTAGTTTTCTTTTTCTAAAAAAAAGGCATAAAATTTATGCATGAGAGAGGAAGAGTTAAAGGACTACATCAATTTATCCCATTTGTAGATCTATTCAGAGAATTCATAGTTCATGTTTTTTGTTAACTTTTTAGCAAAAAAAAAGTCATTTCCTGGTACATGCAAGAGAAAACCAGATGCCCTTAGCTAGGGTCGCAACAGATAGAAAAAAGATGAAACATCAAAGGAAAGAAAGGAAAATAGATTCAAACCTACCTCATGTTTAGCATCCCACAGCCTCTTTCCGGAAGTCTTGTGATATTGATCCAAGATATCGATCAAACTTCACCATAAGAGGAATTGTTTTTGTAGAAAAGAAAAAGGAACAAGCAAAACAAAGAAACCCCATAAAGAAAAATTACAAAAAAACAAAAATAGAAACCCCTTGTTGTTAGAAGCAAAACCAAGAAAGAAAAAAAGGGTTGAGAAAAACAAGGGAAAAAAACTTCATACTTAGTAGAAGGACTGCAGTACTCATGCATCTTGCCAGAGCTAGCAAAGATAATAAGAGAAACACGAGCATCACACAGCACAGTAATCTCCTTAGCTTTCTTCATGATCCCATTCCTTCTCTTTGAATAAGTAACCTGCCTGTTGCTTGAGTTCTCAATCCTCTTGATCTCAATCTTGCCTCTCCCCATCTCTTCTCTTTGCTCTCTTCTTTTTTTTCTTCTCCCTTGTTTTGCTTGTGAAATGATGAATTGAATGGAGCAGAAAGTGAGGTTTAAAGGCAGAGAAAGGGAGAGAGGAAAACAACAGGGAAGCATTCTATTTCAGGTTTGGAGGATAGAGAACTTTCTAAGTGTCACAGTACGGGCATGTTTGTTTCAGGGTTGTTGACAAGGCCAAGCCAACTGCCTTTTTCTTTGTTTAATCTCATGTTTTTGAAAAGAAATGGCTTTGTTAGTTTTTGTTTCACCTTGTTAACCATTGGTCTCTAAGATCCTCTTGGTGAGAGTAGATATGTAGCATTAGTAACTCAAGGAGAGGCCTTAGGGTTAGGGCTAGAGTTTTAATATGGAAATTCGGACAAGACTTTAAAGGCCGGCGTGAGGAGGGAACAACAAACATCTTTAGGAGGCTTTGATGTGTTTCATACGTAAAAGTAATGTAGAAAAAGAAAATTCGGTGTGCATGTAGTAAGGGACACGTGTCACGATTCGAAGCCATTGAAATCTAGAATGGTCTTGTCTAGGGTTTGAGTGATAGAATTACTAAGTATGGTAGTCTATAATAAATCATATCCTAACCATCAAATCAAAATCAAAGGGAACAAAAGTATTAATTTTATTGAAGGTGGAGATGTATGGTTTTCCAAGAGCTAAAAACTGTCGAGGTCTTTCAAATAGGAGGGCTAGGAATTGGCTTGGGGCTGCGGCAGCGGCGGCCTCTGCCTATATGCCAGGCCGCTTCATTGCTTGACAAGGGAGGCAACGCCCATTTTGTTTTTGTACATTATGCAATACCATGCATTATGTTTTGTACATTATGCAATAATTTTGATTTCGCACAAATTATATATTTGAACCATATATACTTTGTTTATGTTTTACCATTTTCAAAAGATGTAATTTATAATAAATAGTAATTACTGAAGATTTAATGCAATGGTTAGTTTTACTTGAATTGACTTAATAATAATTTGTTTAAAAAAAAAGTTTAGCATATATTACTCAATCCAAGTGGCAAAATGATGTACATGATGATGATCTCCATACCAAGCTGCATTAGATTTATAAATATCTATAATTATATCATAAACATAAGCATTACATGATAATTAGTCAATAACCAAATCAGGGGTGGAGCTAGTTAATTTTTATTGAAGGTGAAAAATAAAAAAATAAAGGTTAAAAATTTTAAAAATTAATATAATTTTTTTAAAACTATAAAAAACTAATATGTTGAACTTAACTAACAATCAAAAGTTGGTAATAGGAAATAATTTTATATAATGTGTAAATAAAAAAAACTTGCAATAATCTTTTTGAAAAGTTGTACTCGACCATCTTTTTTAGATTCAAATTTATCAATTATTAATTATGTATTGAAAAATATATATTTATTTAGAATTGAGTCTTAGACGCCTTGAATTGCATTGCTTTTGTTTATGAGTTAAAGATTAAGGCTTGATGACTCAAGTGTAAGAGAATCATTTAAACGATCTGTATATTCTCTTTTAAAGAATTTGTCAATTGTTTTCAATTTATTTATACTTTAATCAAAACTTAAAAAAAAATTAATATAGTCAACATTTAGTATTCT
This sequence comes from Theobroma grandiflorum, assembly GCA_036013995.1. Lineage (NCBI taxonomy): Eukaryota > Viridiplantae > Streptophyta > Magnoliopsida > Malvales > Malvaceae > Theobroma > Theobroma grandiflorum. Next base: position 19,208,756 of record CP142126.1, read on the forward strand.
TATTTTATTTCTATTTAAACTTATAATACTAAATATAAAACTATAATGCATAAAATATAAATAGTTAAATACGATATGGGATTAAAAACTTTCTCTTATATAATTAGAATTATTCAAAAACTATATATTCAAAATAATTTCTTTTCAACTAAATATGAAATATAAAACACATAAAAAAGATATACTTAAGATAATTTTCTCTTACATTATCAAGATTAAGAAAAAAATAACATATTAATGAAATTTTAAGTAATGGTGCAGCACAATAACTTATATTTGAGAACTACATAATAATTTATTAATTTTAAATATTAAAATCATAGAACATGATATCCACATAACATAAAAAATAAGAATATGATAAGTAGAAGATAGAACCCACATATGACTTAACGAAAAAGAAAGAAAAGAATATAGTTGATGGTTCATAGAAATTTAAAGAATAAAATTGATAAAAACTTAGAACATATGAGCAAATAGAATAGAAATTAAAAAATAAACAAATATAAAAAAATAACAATATAAATTGAAAAAAAAAATAGAGAAAAAACTTTTAAAGTTGAGTGAAGTATGTGAGATCATTTTGTTATTCTTTATTTATATTAATTATTAAATAAAAATTATTTTGAAGAGACTATTAAAAGAGTATATATAAAATTTTAGAAATTTTATATAATATATATATAATTTTAAAATTTTTGGAGACTATGCTAAAAGGAGGATCTGGCCGTGAACCCTGCTCATTTCAAAAAAGAAATATGGTGCCTTTTACAAAGCTAAAGCACTGGAGGCTTTCAAGTGTAAATTTGTTCTCCACTAACATATATACGGATTTTATAATGATGTAATGTCAATATTTAAATAAGTTAATATTTTTTCTATTGTATTTAATTAAGTCTTGTTTGAAAAAATTTGAGTAAAATAATAAATTTTTATAATTAATGGTTAATTAACTGTTATTAATCAAAATGCTATTTATCATTTTATATTCATATGACACTGACATGATGTTGACATGAAAGATGAAAAATATCATGTAACCATATCATCGTACCATATTAATATATTATGTCATTATCACTATGACATGCCACATAGCATAAAAAAAATTATAAGTAATATTTTGACTAACAACAATTAATCAATTGTTAATTATAAGAGTTTATTTAGTTTAACATAAAAACATATGAATTTGATTGAATGCAATAAAAACATAAAAACTTATTTAAATTTTTTTAAATAGTTCAAGAGTTTTTTTAGATATTATATTTTTTATAATTGATTTTCATTAAAATTTAAGAAATAAAAGTTTGAAAAGCATGTTAATCTAAATTGAAAACATTAATTTTGATGAATAGCATTGTATTTCATTTTACATATCTTTATGGATAATACAAAAACATTAATTTTGCAATCTTTTATTTTATTGACATTGCATTGCGGGTGTTCCAATTCATACCTTAGATACTTTTTCTCATATATGTCAAACCAGAGGACCCTCTGCTAGAGATCATATAAAATTATCCTAACATACAATATTAGGGTAAATAAATCATCATTTTCATATAAATAAGTGAAAACAAACAAGCAAACAAACACATCTATTTATTTCAACAACATATGATTAAAAATTGAGAATCTGATAATGGCTAATTATAATATTGATGAAATTAAAGAAATAGAAGTAGATTACCTCGATCATACAAAATCCAATCACCCACAATTTATTATCAGCTAAGCCTAGGCCGAAACTTATAAATGATCATAAGATTAAGAGTTGCAAAATCCAAGGACTACAGAGTTTACAGTAATCCTGCACCGCAACGGCTACTGGATTCACACACTTGGCAACTTCAACTCAAACAATTGGTCCAAGTGATGAACCTCATTTTATACAAAGAGAAATAATTACATGTTCTTGTAGCTCCAACATACAACAAAATTGAACAGGCCCAGTAACGCCAACAACATCCACGGAGAACCATTGGTCGAGGAAGCGACATTTTGCTCTCCATTGTCAATTTTTGTTCTGCAAGTTCAAACTTATTTCCTATCATGCTGACACATCCAGACCACCTCTCTACTTGTTGCATGATTGTCTTTACCTTCATCAAGCAACCTTTTCGTTATGTCATTGGATTTAGAACCAATTTGAAATGCTGAAGTCTCGTAGCTTTCTGAGATGTCTTTCCATGTCTTGTCTGGTCTTGACCCACTCTTCCCTTTCTATTACAGTTGTTGGATCATCTTCTTCACTCTGAAAGCATAGAAAAGAAGAGTGAATTAGGTAATGCCTAACATGCAACTACAAAAGGATTTGGAGAATGAGTAGTCACCGCATGGATTATTTTGAAGGAGGTTCCATTATCACGTATAACAAGTAGGTCACTCTTTCTGTCCCGGTTTCTTCCTCCTGGAACTGTGACCTACAGAAAGAATCAATGAGTTAGACCATGGTAAATAACAAAATGAGCAGCAACCATCCAATAAGGATCATATAGCTACTTTTCAGGTTTTATGAAAGTGTAGGACGAGGAGGATTCCTTAGTGACTACCAAAACTTCAATATATGACCTGAAGGACTCCCAAAAAGGAAAAAGTTATCCAAGTGTAATGGTCCAGTTAAACATGTCCATACACAAGTACCTGCCATCTTTTTTGGCTCTTTTCATGTTAATTATTTACCAATTTATATATAATATTTAGCTTGAAGAACTGTAGAAACATTATGAAATTCAGTTGCTTCTACTTGCGCTTTTTTTTTCCCTTGATACATTCTAATATTCAAGTTGTCCTTGAAATAGGTTCTTGAGCAAGCTCAAGAATAAGAACAAGACTGCATATTCACCCTCACTAGCTAACGCATCATCAAGAATGAGGAATATTTCTTATTTGAATCCGAAGAGCAAAAAAGTAATTATCTAAGTAAGAAAGAAAGCATAAAGGGAATGGAAGGCACAAGTCATGTTGTAGCCTCATGTGCAATATTAGAAGAGTATTCAAAGTAGATTTAACTATAAAATTTCTTACCAAAACTTTTGCTCTGGTAATTGACTTGGTCTTGGAATCAATCACATATATCTCCTCAAAGTCTAGCACAAATTCTGGGTCACCCAACCTTCGATTCCTGTAATGTTTTGTCAAAAATACCTGTAATAAAAAAACAGCCAGCTCATAATATTGCTGAAAGAAAATCAATGATCCTTACTCCTTCAAATTAAGATAACAACCAGAATTCCATGATATGGCAAACGGAAGGATGATTTTTGATTATTCTGAATTCCTAAATTACGTAATTTGTCATCTCATTCATATCCTGTTTTGCTATCAAACCAGGGGTAAATGAAAACTTCATGCTAGCACTCATTTTTCTTTCTTCTTCTACTGCTTTATTCTTAATTCACACTTCTTCCAGTATGTCTGTTGGATTAAAAGTTTTTCTTTCTTTTTCTCAATTAAACTAAATCCTAATTATAGTAGAGCTAATAAAAAGCAGACTAGCTTTATTTATTCAACAGAAATCAAACAACAAAGGTAGGCTGCAATTGACAAAGTATATAAATAGGGCAAAAGTTGAAATTCTAGCTCTCTTTAGGCCAAATCTGTAAACCAATCGAATCTTGTGAACAGAAGGACTCCTCAATCCCAATCGACAAGCATTTAGGAAGCCTTTATCGCGCAAGGAAACAGCATAGAAAGATGAGATATAAGAGCGAGACTGCTTATGGTAGCACATGGCTAACCTCACGTATGGTTGAGGATTTGCCTGAGTTAAATTAGCCAAATATGAGATTGGAGCATGTCTTTAGGGAACAGAAAAGACAGAAATACCTAAATTCCTACATAAAGGGAACAACCTGACAATTGAATTTAAAATGTCATGGAAAAGAGTCTAACTATGACTGCTAGCTGTTTAACAAGGCAATCCTCTAACGTTCTAATCAAGAATAGAGCTGATGTCAGCAAATGTAGTTAACATCAAACTTAGGAGGAAAAATACTAATAAGATTACATGCAAGAACATCTTATGTAGTACCCAATCCCACCCTTTTGCAACTTTACTTTTATTCCTTTTAATTAAAGAAAAAATGTGCCACCCTTTAGCAATAATACAACCTTAATGGGTTTATAAGGCAAAAAATCTAAAAGGCTGGATTAGTGTTTTATTTTATATCAGTAAATCTGATGCATAAGCAAATTATGGAGTTCTCTGATAGGTTTATTGGGGAAGAATGGGTATTTATGGAGGAAAGATCAAACCAATTGAATTTAACAACATCAAACACTCTTAAACCAAAATAAAAATGAGTTCAAGAATAGCTACCCATAATGGTCCTCAGACCACAAACCAAAACAGAAAGATACACTTGTATCGAGTACATGTTCATCTTGGAAGGGTCAGGTTTGCTGGAGGAGGGGCAGTCAAAACTAGAAGCATATTGGATTCACATGCTAAACAAATGGTACATTATGCAGCAATAGATAAGAAGTCATACCTTCATGACCTCCCTCTCAGATTTGTAAAGTGGATCACGAGGTGCATCAATGGGTGGTTCTGTAACGTTGTAGCAGCCATAATCACTCTTTGCACAGCGAATATACTGTAATTTTGACATAAATAGAGTTACGCCCCTCAATGAAAACAAATCAATTAATGAAAACAAATCAAAAGACCAACTTAAAGGAAGTCAATATGACTAGCTGTTCAAATGAAAACACATTAGAATCTGTTTGCTGAGAATATTATAGTCGCATTAACTTTAGATAAGAAATTACATATAATATGTCTTTAAAAAGAACCAATAAAAACCAAAGTTATCAACAATGACACAACCTTTTGAGGCATTGGAGCCAGAACCTTGGGAATGGAATACACATCCGTATCGGGTGGAGTAACATACATCTGAAAAAGCATATTAAAAAAAATTACGAATACAAATCACATAGGAAGTCCAGAAACAAGAATTAAACACTAACTAATCAAAACCCATACGAGAAAACCAACAAACATCACATCAAAAAGTCCAGAAACAATAATCATATACAAAATTTAAGCAAAACCCATATGGAAAAAACATAAAACATAAGTAACACAAAACAACCAGAAAAGGTAATTAAGTTCAACACAAAAATAAAACAAAACCCATATTTATAAATAAAACAAATCAACAAAAATGCCCTCAAAACCAAAACCCCACTAAGGCACTAACCTCCCTGAAATCATAAACATCATTATCTGGGTCGGGTGGCTTCCGAATAAAAAAATCACAATCCAACAAGCTAATTTTATGAAACTCCTTCTCATTTATCCTATAATCCACCACCATCTCCGAGTCCCACCCTTGTGTCGACACGAAGCTCTTGCTTTCAGTAATTGTAATGTCCACGTCAACAGTAGCAGAAGAAGCAGTAGCAACAGAGGCGGCAGCTAAAGGGTCGTATTCGACGTCGAAGTCTTTCTTGTTGTCGAGTTCTTCGACTTCTTCTTCGTCCATTTCGTAGTCGTCGGGTCCTCCCCCGTCGGCATCGCCGTCGTCGACCCGCACGAGGAAGGAGGGTTTAAGGATTGGGGTTAAGGGGGAATGGACGGGTTTGGATTTGAGAGACGGGGAAGGAAGGAGAGAGTGGTTGAGGAAGAGGGACGAGTGAAATTTTGGGGTGAATAACGGTGGGGAGAGGAAGGGTGTGGCTGTGGTGAGGGTGGTGGGGGTGGTCATGGTCGCGGGAGAGCGGGGGAGGGAAACAGTTTGCGCATTTGGATTAGATTTTCGAAATAAATAGTACTACTGCTCAAAAATCTATTCTCTTTTTCATTTTGAATAAATTGTTTTTGTCTTTGGGTCAAATTTCTTGATATACTTTTTAAGTAACAAACTTCAAATTAAATGTAAGTTAATGAAACAAAACCAAGTTAGGTAATAACTAAAAAAACTTATCAATTATTAAAAAAAGCGAAATAAGTTTTTGTTTTTTATTATATTTAATTAAAATTTTATATTGTTATTTTAAGTAAATAATAACTAATTGTTATTAATTAAAATAGCACTCATTATTAAGTCATATTATGTTATGAAGAATTTTGTGACATATTAATATATCATAATAACATTATCATATAATATTTTTATATTTTATATTAGCACTATGTGTATAAAGAAGAAAATGAGTGATATTTAACTAATGATAGTTAGTTAACAATCAATCATAAAAAATTTTTTGATTTAAAAAATATATATAAAAACTTAATTAAATAATAAAAAATAAAAAATAATTTAAAATTTTTTTAATATTATAAAAAAATTCTAAAACATTATGTCATCTATAAGCTATTCTTTGAACTTTCTACTCATCTAAGTTATCTACATTTGCCTATCAATAGATGCAAAATGTGTGATCACCTTATAACATTATTAAAACTATTATCAAAACTATGAAAACTATTAAAAAGATCAAAAGACTATTTATCAAAAATAGTAAAATACACATTTTTACATGTAAGTGTTATTGTTTGATCGTTTTTTGTGTTGTTGTTATTATTATTTAATATATGAAATGAAATTTAAAAATCTTGGCAAATGATTTATACATTTATTATATGTCTATTTAACTATCATGTAGTAGTATAACTTAACATATATATTCATTTTCAACTTTATCATTAATATATAATATAATAATATTTTTCTTATATAATACCACCCAACATTTAAAAGTAAATGCTTTTAAAAAAAAATTTAAAAGCAAGTGTTTAATTTCGTTCATAACTCCATGAGAACTTCTAAGTATGAGTGTGTGCGTGTTAGGATATGTAAATAGTCAAATATACAACCCTAGTGTCTGTTTGACATGATTTTTTTCTACTTATCTATCTCTTAAAAATATAAATAAGACCAAATATAATTTTTAAAAAACTCTTAAAAAAAGTAATTTTTTTGTTAAATAAAAAAATTTGTGAAAAAAGAGTTTAAAGAAAAGCTCTAAGGAAGAATTTTCTCTTTTCTTCTTTTAAAAACATACCAATTTTTCAAGAAATATCCCTCTCTCAATTAATTTCCCTCTCCTATCCTTTGTTATGCAAATTGTGATCTTCCTTTCCTCTCCCTCTCTTTACAAAAACTATTAAGAAAAAAAAAAACCAGAAGACTCGACAATAGAGCAACAAAATCTAAAATTTTTTTATTCTTACCAAAATTAAGAGAAAAAAGAATTTAAAATTCAAAATTGCATTTAAATACTATTTAAAAGTTTTCTTTCCATTTCACAAAAATAGATTTTAATATCAAATATATCATTTCCTCTTTTTTTTTTTTTTTTTTTTGAGAATTGAAGCATTATGGTCAAATTTCTTGCTAGATTAATAAAAATCTAATACTATTGCTACTATACAAATGTGAGAGTTATTTCATTTTTTTATTAATTTATTTGATTTTAACATTTGAAATTATATACAAACTTGAAATCATATATAAACAAAAATCATATACAAATTTGAGCTCTTACCACGACTCTAATATATAAACTACAATTGTTTAGTTAAACAATTAACTTTTCTAATATTCGAAATGGGAAAGAAAACAAAAAAACACTATTGTGACATTGAAGCATTCTTCATTTATTGTCTATGATTCAATCCATCAGATAAGAAACAAGTATAGTAATAATCACTAGTTGATTAATAAAGTGTTTAATTTCTCAAATCAAGTTTTTTTTTTTTTGAAAGTAGGAAAAGGGGATTCAAATCCTACCTTTTAAGTGGAGGATCATATACCAATTAATAAATCAATTATTTGAGTGCATTTCAATAAATGTTGACCTAATGTGTGTGATTTTCAAAACTTATTCCATTATACCTACCGGTATTTTTATCTGGTTTTTTATCTTCAATGGTGTTAAAAGAGTTGACCTGCATCTGCGGTTAGGTGTAAAGTAACTCCCATGTTAGGATGCCAAGTGCCATCATGTGTTTTTGCAATGGTAAATGTTGCCAGTGCTTGAGGTGTCGTATTAGATTGCTAGAGATTCAATCATCTTTTGCCAACGATTGAGGGCAATGTGTCTTGATTCATTGCATATATGACAAAGCATAAGTGATACTGGATCATGTTTTGTATTAGGTCTGTTTCCAACAGTAATAACAATCATATTAGGCTTGGCAATTTGGAAAATGTGGCATTTGTTTGTAGAAAACCTCTCCCTTGGAAAGAAAATCCAAGTAGATTCTATTTGCTTTTTTGATTCAAAAGTTTGCCTCCTCTTTATCATTGGCTTACAAAATCCATGTTTTAATTAAGTGAGCCGAAACTATCATAAAGAGTTCACTTATTCCATTGTCTCGTGTAATGATTTATCGGAAGGAAAGTATGGGAGGTTTCAACATGGTTGTAACGAAGGCTTCATAACCTTGTCCAGGTCCTGGAAGTAGTTAAAACATTTTTGTTTGATCTCCAACTAGCTTGCCAATGACAACTAAATCATCACAAACACTCTTAAAATTTCTAATATAGTCTGAGATGAAAAAGATGTGTTTTCTAAAGGTTTGGAGTGTTTCCAGTAAGTAATTAAAACTTGTTCGTTTTGTACTAGTGAGCTAAAGAATGAATAACTCGAGGAATGAATAAGTTTCCTGAAAAGAAGCAAAGTGGCAACTAAACTCTCTTATTCAAGTCAATGAGCAGTTACACATATTTATACAAGGCTACAGTTGGCTGTCAAGAAAGGAAAAATAAAAGAAAATAAAAGAAATCGTACTACAACAAAATAAATATCTGCCTATTTACAAACTGATCACATTTAGATTGATACACGTGTAACTACCATATTCAACACCCCCCTCAAGATGAGAATTATGAACATGAATGTTCAAAATACTCATCTTGTTAAGTAAGAATTGAAATTGTCCTGGTAAAAGTGATTTAGTGAACAAGTCTGCCAATTGATGAGAAGTTTGTACATAGCTTGGTTTGATAAGTCTGAAAAATCACTTTTTCTCTTACAAAATGGTAATCAACCTCTATATGCTTTGTTCTCTCATGAAAAACGAGATTTTTGCATATACTCAAAGCAGACTAGTTGTCACAATATAATTCTACTGCTTCAAAATGAACAACTCCAAAATCTGTCAATAAGAACAGCAGCCAAATAATTTCACTGCACGTTACAGACATTGATCTATACTCTGCTTCCGTAGAGCTTTTAGCTACAACACTCTGTTTCTTTGACTTCCAACTAATCAAAGAATCACCAAGGAAGATAGCATAACCTGTCACGGAGTTTCTTGTAAGTAAGCAACTAGCCCAATCACTATCACAATAAGCCCTCAATTTTAGTTGTGAAGAAGTAGACATCAGAATTCCCTGACCAGGAGAACCTTTCAAGTATCTAAGAATTTTGAAAGTAGCTTGTAAGTGAATATTCCCTGGTTTATCCATAAACTGTGCTAGAACTTGTGTCCCATATACAATATCTGGCCTAGTAAAGGTCAAATATATTAATTTGCCAATGAGTTGCTTATACATAGTACCATCAGCCAACAAATCATCTTTATCAGCAGCAGCTATCTTGTGATTATATTCCATTGGGGTTGAAGCTAGCTTAGAACCTAATAAACCATACTCATTAATAAGATCTACTGCATATTTTCTCTAACACAATAGAATACCTTTAGGAGATCTAGCTATCTCAATACATAAGAAATATTTAGGTGGACCAAAGACCTTCAGCTTGAATTTTGACTTCAAATATTGTTTCACTTCAGTTTAAACTTGTGCTGCAAAACTGGCTACCAAAATATCATCTACATACACTAGCAAAGCTATAAATTCACCATTATCATACTTTTTTGTAAACAAAGAATAATCATCTTTTGATTGCATGAATCCATACTCAATTTGAGTCTCTGTAAATTTGGCATTCCACTGTCTTGATGTTTGTTTAAGGCCATATAATGATTTTTGGAGTTTACAGACAAATTTAGTCTCTGGTGGACACTCCCCCTGAATAATAAATCCTTGAGGCAGCTCCATATATATATATATCCTCAACAAGATCACCATTAAAGAAGGCGTTATTGATATCTAATTGGGATAAAAACCAATTATGAATAACAGCTAATGCAAGAAAAACCCTTACAGTCGTTTGCTTAGCAATAGGGCTAAAAGTGTCTTGATAATCAAAATCTTTCCTTTGGTTGTAGCTTTTGGCTACCAACCTGGCCTTGAATTTGTCTATATTGCCATTAGCAATGAACTTAATTTTGTACACCTATTTGCAACCGATGATTGGAAAATTATAAGGAACAATAACCATTTCCCAAGTTTTGTTCTCAATTAAAGCATCTAATTCATCTTGCATAGCATTTCTCCACTGAACATGATGTACAACTTGTGCGTATGTGGTAGGCTTAGAAACAGAAGGCAAACCGACCGTGAAAGCTTTGTGTATAGGAGAAAGTTGATTAGTGGACAAGTAATTATTTATTGGATATGTTGTAACATTAGATGTCAATGATGGTAAATCACAATGATAAGACTCTAGGTATTTAGGTAATGATCTGATGCGATTGCTTTTCCTAGGAATGAAAAAAGTTTTTGTTTGTGATGAATAGATTTTGGCTGAACATCAAATGGAGATGAAGAATTTGGAGGAATGAGAGAAGAAAAATCTGATGGTGAAGTAATATTTGAAGGTGAAATAAGTGAATTTTGTTAAGCATCAGAATGAATGGATGTAGAAGGAAAAATTGGATCATAAAAAATATATGATGAAGGCAAAGAAGTGGAGGTAGGTGAATCCTTGTTACCTAAATGTTTGAAAGGAAAAATGGATTCATGAAACACAACATTCCTGAAAATTAAACACTCATGAGTTTCTAGATCATACAACTTGTAACCTTTGACACCAAATGAATAGCCAATGAAGAGGCATGGTTTAGCTCTAGGATCGAATTTAGTTCTATTTCTTTGTAGGGTACTAGCAAAACATAAAGCATCAAAGACCCTAAAATGAGAATATGATGGAGATTTTTGATATAACAATTCAAAAGGAGTTTTGTTGTGAAGTAGCGGAGAAAGGATACGATTGATAATAGAGGAAATTGTGAGAAATGGACACAAGAGTAACCGCACTTCAAAAATGACCCTCTATATAATTTTAACTGTTTGTAGACAATTTTTGGGTCGACTTGACAAGAATACCCTTTAAACCAATTAATCCAAATGAAGGAGGGGCGTCTCGGTCTCTTTCTCCTCTCCCGCCATTCAGATTAAAATTCCAAAAATAAATCTCGATGAGCTATCCCTCCGTCCAGCTCTCCAAGGCCATTGGGGTATATATCTCGCCGTTTAGTTGTCACCATCGAGGTCTATATCGCCAGCAAACTTTCTGAGGTTCTCAAAGTGCGGAGATGGAATCAAGGTATGTGTTATGGGTTCTTGGTTTTATTTATGGTTATTCATAGAACACAATAGCTGATGGGTAAATTGTATGAGTTTTGAAACTGAAATCTGGCTAGGAGTAGCGAAAATCAATCAGTTTATAGCTGATGCATGAATATTTGTTAGGCATCGTGTCACTGGATATTAGGGTGTGTGATTGGATATTAGGAATCTTAACCTGTTTAATGGGTAAATTATATGAGTCTGGAAACCTAAATCTAGCTCCGAGTAGCGAAATCAATCAGTTTATAGCCAATGCGGGAATAGTTGTTATGTATTGCGTCACTGGATATTAGGGTCTATGACTAGATTCTGGATATCAGTAATCGTAACCTGTTTATTTGGCATTAGGTGCCTGAATATAACGTGACTGAATATTTGTTGAGCATTGCGTGACTTGTCTGTACGCATTACGTGACTGAATAATGCATGGTTGGATATTACGTAATACTCAGTCACGTAATGGCTACAAACAAGTCACACAATGCTCAACAAATATTCAGTCACATTATATTCAGACACCTAATGCCATATGTCAACATAACCAGTGACGTAGTGAAGTCACCCAATACATAACAACAGGTCATGCTATATGGAATATACCAGTCACAAAAACCCTAAAAACTAGTATCCAAAGGCCTCAAAAGTCAAAATTAGAGATAAATTGCAGAAAGTAGTCACGCAATGGCACTATCGCAGTACATAATAATAAGTCACTCGATGCCTAATATGCACCCACGTTATGCCAACATAACCATCCACCGATCCACGTACTGTCCCAACGTCTCGTAATACATAACAACAGGTCACCATATACATACAATCTACTCACGCAATGTCTTGCATGAAGATTTGCATTGCACAATTCACGCAACGCGTATAACCCAGTCTCACAATGGCTAATAATACTTCACGCAATGCCTAACATCCACTCACACAGTTATTATGCATAATACTATAACTTAAACGAATATAAGACATAACCATAAGAAAATATATGCTCAAAGAAAATTTCATAAAATACCATTAATATTAAGATTCTCCCAAATACAAGAGAAAGGAAATGATGCAAAACACTTTATTGTTTTTCATCGTCTCTTTCTCCTTCCTCTCACTGTATTTCCTCTTTCTTCCTCCTATACTCCCTCCGCCCTCCTCTTGTACTCCCTCCTTCCTCTTCCTGTACTTCATCTTCCTCACCCTAACTGTATTAAGTTAGTGTATTCCAGCATTCATTTTCTTATATGTTCAAATACACTAACTTAATATAGTTAGGAAGGGGAAAAGGGAATACAAGAAGAGGAAGGAAGGAATACAGGGGCAGGGCGGAGGGAATACAGGAGGAGGAAGAGGAAGTACAAGAAGAGGAAAAAGAAGCGAGATGATGGAAAAAAATAATTATATAATGAACCGTTGTTAATTTCTTCCTGTCATATATCTAGGTGAGAATCTTCCTGTCAAATCGTTGTTAATTTCTTCCTAGAATATCTCCAGCTAATCCCCGGGGGGGCACCTCCTCCTACTGGGAGGTTGCCCTTTCGTCAATATCTTGGGTTAGATCCGCGGAAGCCTTTAGACTTTCTAAATTATCTTAGATTGTTTAAGATAATTGATTAAAATGCTTACTGATTCCCTATATTTATAGGCATGAATGATGACTCTTCGTTTAGTACACCCATATCCCCATATAAGTGCAATTAATGGGGGCGGCACTTGTTCGGCCTAGTGTTTCATCTCCTCATCTGTATCTACTTCTTAAAACCAAAAGCCAGACCAAATATCATAACAGGCCGAACAGGTACAGCCCCCCAATGCAACTCCCCATAATTGCACTTATACGGGGATATGTGTGTGGCAAACGAAGAGTCAGCATTGATGCTTATAAATAAAGAGAACCAGTAACCATTTGAGTCAAATTCAATTATCTTAACATTCTCAAATAATTGAAAATGGAGTCCAGAGAAGGTACAGAAGAGAATGGTCATGGGAGGGTAGCCTTCAAGGAGGATGTGAGGGCCCTGGTGGACAAGTTGGAGACATTCGAGCAGGAGGTGCGAGTCTTCTTCGACAGGTTGATGGATAGGGCTCATGACCTGGAGTGTTCCATCCTGTTCAATGAGAAGGCGTTCGCTGAGATAGATGAAAAAGTAGATGAAATTAAGAAGAAATGAACTACGGTTCATTTTTTTGTTTTGTTTTGTAATATCTTCGTTGTCGTATTCTGATTAATGAAAAAACATTTAAGAAGTTTTCTCTCATGTTGCGGGTGTTGGTTTTGAAATATTGCGTCACTGGTTTTAACATAGTTCGTGACATGTTGTTAAGTATTGCGTGACATTAGTCAATTACGTGACTCTTTATGTTGGCATGAGTGAGTGGATAGCACGCATTGAGTGACTTAGTATTAGGTATTGCGAGATTGGTGCTGCTAGACTTGAAGTTATTCACATGTTGTATTGAGCATGTTGTTCATTACTTTTCAGGATTTACGTGACTGGTTTTTTAGAATTGCGTGACATTGAGGCTGTACGTGACTGCCCAATACCATTGATTGACTTATTCTTAGGACTTAGCGAGACTTGCCGTTCATGACTGGCTTGTGTAATTTATCTCGTTTTGATGTTTTTGGTCACGAGTATTTGGGCATTGCGTTATTGATTTTTATATATAGCGTGAATGGTTTTTATATATAGCGTGAATGGTTTTTATATATAGCGTGACATGTTGTAATGCGTGACTAACTTATGCAATTTATCTCGTTTTGATGCTTTTGGTCACGAGTATTTGGGCATCGCGTGATTAGTTTTTATATATAGCATGACTGATTTTTGTATATAGCGTGACATGTTGTAATGCGTGACTGACTTGTGCAATTTATCTCGTTTTGATGCTTTTGGTCACGAGTATTTAGGCATTGCGTTATTGATTTTTATATATAGCGTGAATGGTTTTTATATATAGCGTGACATGTTGTAAGGCGTGACTGACTTATGCAATTTATCTCGTTTTGATGCTTTTGGTCACGAGTATTTGGGCATTGCGTGATTGATTTTTTTATATAGCGTGACTTGTTTTTATATATAGCGTGACATGTTACAATGCGTGACTGACTTGTGCAATTTATCTCGTTTTGAAGCTTTTGGTCACGAGTATTTGGGCATTGCGTGATTAGTTTTTTTATATAGCGTGACTTGTTTTTATATATAGCATGACATGTTGTAATGCGTGACTGACTTGTACAATTTATCTCATTTTGATGCTTTTGGTCACGAGTATTTGGCCATTGCGTGATTGGTTTTTTTATATATAGCGTGACTGGTTTTTATATATAGCGTGACATGTTGTAATGCATGACTGACTTGTGCAATTTATCTCGTTTTGATGCTTTTGGTCACGAGTATTTGGGCATTGCGTGATTGGTTTTTTATATATAGCGTGACTTGTTTCTATATATAGCATGACATGTTGTATTGCGTGACTTATGCAATGCACATCTTGTAACGAGGCTTACGTTAACTGGTTTTTAGGCGTGGCATGAATGTGTATTATACATTCTTGGGAACTTATGTTTAAAAAAAATTGATTGATTGTGACAATTATTTTTTGACAAATTTCAGCAGCGTGCCAAATGTGAAGGTTATGATTACATACGGTGGTCAGTGGGTCGATGACATTTACAAGGGTGGTGATACACGAGTTAGGGTTGTTGGGAGTGATTAGTCATTATCAAGCCTAGTGAAGCTGGTTGAAGAAGTTGTTGGGGTCGACGCACAAAAGAATGAAATTGATCTACATGCATCGCTGAGACATGCTGCATGGGTTTCCCGCATAGTTATCAGGGATGATGAAGATGTAGCAAGTATTCTGCGAGATGAGAGGGCAATTGCTGTGTTTGTGACAGTTAAGGCAGGAAAGGGAAACGATATTCAACATGAACATGGTATCCAACATAGTCATCGCCTACAACAGAATGGTAATTATTCTGACATACCACAGCATGCATTTCCTAACATACAACCATGGCAATCACGTTTGACGTATCGTCAAGAGTTTGAGCAGGTCGGGACACACATGAGGTATCTGCAAATGATGTTTGCACAATTCCGATCAGAATGTGCATTGAACGAATTTCATGGTACACTGCAACAAACAAATCTATCAAATGGAAATTCAGTTGGTCAATCGCCATTCGTAAAGGACACTATGATGGTTGTGAGCGATGTCGATGCATCTGATGAGATTGAAGATGATGTTGAAGAGGATGACACGGCGGGTACGCATGATGACTTGCACGATGACTGTGAAGATGATTATGTAGCCGGAGATTATGCATGTTCAGATGATGACGGGGGTGAGCACATTGACCTCTCGATTTTCAATCGTGCAGATGGCAGCACAGGACATGCCACAACTGTTGCGTTAGAAGATGTGCAGTTCGAAGACCATGCCACAACTGTTATGTTAGAAGATGTTGAGGGTGCCGAGCCTATTTACGATGACGGCATCGCACTTGGGAACGGCATTCGTTCGCCAGTGGACAGTGATGAAGAGAGGGTAAATATAGGGGTATCTCGTCAATGGGTCATTCCCGTGGTAGATATGATATCCTTCCAAACAGTTGAGACAGAGGAATCTGGATCCCACGTCGACCACTTATATCGCGGACAAGTGTTTCGATCGAAGTCCGATTTGAAACGTGTTTTAAGCATGTTGGCAATAAAAGAGCATTTTGAGGTAAGAGTTAAAAAGTCATGCCAGGCTCATTTTGAGGTAGGTTGTAAGGAGAAGGCATGCAAGTTTGCTTTGCATGCAACGAAATTGCCTGAGGGAGATTGCTGGCAAATTCGGACGTTGCATAAGGTAACACGTGTACTGTTGATGTTTTGCAATGCGGATACCGAACTGCGAGCGCGAGGGTTATTGGTGAGCTTATCTTGACCAGGCTGCAAAGAAATTATGTTACCCCATTGAGACCTAAGGAAATAATGGAAGAGATGAATCGCACGTTGGGATTGCAATGCCTTTATGGAAAGGCATGGCAAGCGAAGTAGTATGCTGAAAATCTTGTGTTCGGTCTCCCGGAAGAGTCATTCCAACTCATCCCTTCATATTTCCACATGTTGGAATGTGAAAACCCTGGTACGCTCACTAGTGTCGCTACAGATCGGGAACGTTGATTCAAATATTGCTTCTGAGCGTATAGGTCATGTATCCAGGGATTTCGTTCTGTAATGCGGCCTGTACTTGCTATCGATGCCACACATCTAAAAGATAGATTCAAAGGTATTTTGTTTGTTGCAGTTTGCAAAGATGCGAACGAGCAGATATATCCAGTTGCATTCGGCATTGGCGACGTCGAGGACGAAGAGTCTTGGTCGTGGTTTCTTAACCAATTGCGTCGTGCAATTGGTTGTCCCGAAAACCATATGTTAATTTCTGACCAGCATCTTGCGATTAAGAAGGCAGTTGAGAATGTGTACAACGACGCGCATCACGGTCTATGCAGTTACCACTTAGGGAAAAACATTAAAAACCTATTCAAGCGCACAGATGTTGCGGCCATTTTCACATTGGCTGCAAACTGCTATAGGCTATCCGATTTTACCAGACACATGACTGAGCTGGAACAGATTTGCAAACCTGCTTATGACCGCCTGATGAGAATAGGACCTGATAGATGGGCACGTGCATGGTTACCGGCAAAGCGATACAAGCTGATGACATCCAACATTGCAGAGTGTATTAACTGCTGCCTCAAGCATGCAAGGAAAATGCCAATAACCGTCTTGATCGAGTGCATCAGAGGCATGTTCCAACGTTGGTTCCATGACCAGCACAACGAGGCATTGAATATGACCACGCCACTCAGCCCTTAGGCTACCGATTTGTTGAACAAACGGTTGAATGCAGCATGTCATTTTTCCATCCAACCAATCGATCTGGTGGAGTTCTAAGTTATTGGCGGGAATACGGACGCAGGGTCAACCTATGCAGGAAAACTTGTTCATGCGGTGAGTTCCAGAGTGATCTACTCCCCTGCACGTATGCAATGGCGGCAATAAGGTGTGAATAATTATGTTTTCTTATTTAGGGTATTGCTCATTGAATTTTTTACATGTTTACATTGTTCCTCAACTGAGATTTCATTGCCTTCGCAGTAAGTGCAATCGTTCACCCATTGAATTTTGCTCGCACTATTACACGACTAGCTCTTGGGTGGAGGGATATTCAGTTTCAATTCGCCCAGTTGGCCATCCCAGTGAATGGGACGTCCCCCATGAGGTTAAAGAAATTGTCGTTCTGCCACCAACATGGCGAGGTCAAGTGAGGAGACCTAGGAGGAAAAGGATTCCATCGGCTGGGGAAGGCATTCGCAGACGTAGATGTTCACAATGCAAGAGCTATGGTCATAATAGAAAAAATTACCGAACGTCATTTACAGGTCCATCCACACCAGGGGAAACATCATCTGCTCATCCTCCGGATGGACGACGACGACGACGGAAGGCATGTTCAATATGCAGACAACCCGGGCACACACGAAACACCTGTCCATTGTGGATAACAAACAGTGATAACATTACAGGTGTCGTACCCGAAGATCATGGAACTTCACACCTCAGTTGTTAGGGTTTCGTTCGAACTGGTTTGAAATGGCCATTGACATTTCCATTGAATAATGATATTTGAATTTGAGTTTGCCAGAGTCTGGAGGTGATACTCTGACTGTTGCCTAGAGCCAATGATAAGATGATACTATCGGATCATTAAATGCCTTGTACTCCGTCATAATTGATGATAATTTCTGTCTCTTTGTAAACAATAAAATTCTTATTTGAAATATACCAATAATAATTATAATTATATTTGAAATAGAGCATGTAGTCAGAATTATATCATGTTGGTGGTGCGAATTGAGAGCGAACTAGATCCTCCAACTGTTGTTGGCACTGCAACAGTTCACGATTCTGCCCCTCCAACAATTCTAATCGGGCATTCAACCTTACGTCCATTGTTTCCATAAATAAAAGGAGACGAGTGAATGCTAGATCAACATCGATTGGCCCGTTCCTAACCCAGGTGTTGTTCCTGAACTCAAAACCTAGCTGTTTAATATTGTGCTCATTGATGTGATCGAACAAAGCATGGTTTATTGGCGGATCATAACGACTGTCGACATTGAAGTAGTCTATTATCTCATTGATCAACATGCCGTAATGCAGGTTTCTGTTGCGATCGTCAATTGTCAGGAGCATATCATCCATTATGAATTTAGCAAGGTCGATACGGCGGGACAATTTTATGTTATTTAAGAACCAGAGCCCCTCTATCCTGACATTCACATACATCGCTTAGCGAGGACGAATAGTGTGAGCGATGATGAGTTGCAACACTTGATCGAAGAAAGACATCCTTGTCCAATTAGCACTTTCACTCTGTCTTGAAGGAAGGCGGATAAATGCTGACACAAGGTTCCCATCGCCACTGACACGGCACAGATCTGATTGCATCGAAGTCAGGTGAAAGACGCGTTCTATCAATTTACGCGTAACAACGATACGTTGTCCCATGACGTGAGTGACAAACGAATCGTCATGGTGCATAGCCCTAGATGTTTCCTACTCAGCGTATTTTTGTCTTGCATTGAAGTAAAAAATCCTGACCAAATTCTAGTAGTATGGCCTCTTCAGTTGTAAGTATCGTGTCCATCCTAAATTTTCAAAGTTCGCAATGTATGGGAAATCAATTGACTTTAAATAATCAAAGTCAATTATACGCTCGGGCATTACCTTTCTTTTGGCGAATTTGGCGTTGAATTTCGTAGCGTGCGACGGATGGGTGAAATTTTGTATAAAAGAATTGACAGTCGATCCGGACGATGTTCCCGCATCAGCGACGCCGCCTTCATCGCTACTTGAAGTCACCTTTGTGCATTTGCTTCTGTGACTCATCTTAGATATCTCCGAAGTTAGGATATTTGGAACTTGAAACAACAACTCAGAGGTCTCGATATCAACTAATAATAGCAATTGATTTGGAACTTGAAACAACAACTCAGAGGTCTCGATATCAACTAATAATAGCAATTGACGATTCCATACTAACCACACACGCGAGATTATACATTACATCTCTAATGCGAACATAAGGAAAAAATTCACTGACGCGGTTCCAATAACAAGTGATCACTGACGCGATTATGGATCAACAAGTCACGCAACTCCATAACAACCACTAACGCAACTCCAATTTTCCAGTCACGCGATTCCCATGACAAGTGACGCGACTGCAGATCACTGACGCGATTATAGATCAACAAGTCACGCAGCTCTATAACAACCATTAACGCAACTCCAGTTTTCCAGTCACGCGATTTCCATGACAAGTGACGCGACTGCGAATCACTGACGCGATTATGGATCAACTAGTCACGCAACTCTATAACAACCATTAACGCCACTTCAATTTTCTAGTCACGCCATTCCCACAACAAGTTACGCCACTCCATATCAGATGTTGCGAGTCAATATCAACTACTAACGCGATGCTAAATCTTAAAGGTTCACGCCATCCATATTTAGTAGTCACGACATCCAAGTCGATTACTCACCCGATTCTATAATAACTACTGTTTCTCAAATACTAACGCGAATCAATATAAACTTGGGACTCGATTGTTAGTGCGTTGAGTAACCCAATTCAATATCAACTGGTTACAACCTTATGTCACGCAATGCAATTCAACATGTCATATATGCTGTAAACTAAGGGGGGGTTGGCACATGCGGAGGCAATCATGATGGCATGTAAATACTGTAATAGACTAAGAGACTTTACGATGCGAATAAGAAACAAAAGAAAGAAGAAACAATGTTATTCTTATTGCAGCCGTATGCATATAACAGCAATGAATACATAACTGTTCTTGTTGTTAATTGAAACAATAAATAATACAAAGAATAATATGTAAATGATAGAACAAAGAATAATATGGACGTGATACGGAACAATGTTATTTGCAGATTGAAAAAGAATAAACAAATAAAAAAATTTAACAACTCGAGCTGTTTGCAAAAATCTCTATGGCAAACTTATTTTGAATGCCTTTTATCGCGTTTGCCTTCAGCGTTGGAGGATCCGACTGGATGAACCACTCCAAAGAGGCGATAACCCAATCCCCGCAGCTCATTGAATCTTTCTGTACTGGAGTCTTTACTTTTAATCTATGCCTCATTGGCGTCAAAGGTCGCGTTTGACGACGCGATCTAATAAAATACCCTGACTGGTGGCATATAATGGGAAATAATGATGTTAGTGGACTCATCTGCTTATCACGTAAGCTAGATTTCTGTGCGTCGTCCTGACTGTACGATGTGTCCACTAACATCATAGACCAACTTCGCAAGTTGATGTGCACTACCACCCAGTGTCCGTCAAAATAGCACGGTGCGAGAATTGAGTCAACCTTATCCCAGGCCAAACCCCATGGAGGACTGAAACCCCTTACATAGTCCAGCAGATGGTCTGGCATTACCACCTCACTCGGATTGAATGTCTTATCATTGGGGGAAAACTCCATTTTTTTGCTCAGACCGAGCAAAATAAGCTGGCAATTACGTTACGCACAATAGTTAAATAAATCAAACTAACTAATACACAGACCTTACATTTGAATAATTACAACTCACTAAAATATGATATACGTAGATAGAATATGGTGTCAACGATGCATATTCTCCTCTTGTACTGTTGTCGACGGTGCTCGCGCGCCCGTTTACATAACACACCGATGCATGCATCAATATGTTGATTGTCCATTAACTCTGTCGGCGTCTCCAATCGTCGAAAAAAATCAGGGCCCTCATGTCTTTCGATGCCCAGAATGTTAACCCTGCATATTTATTTCATAATAACACCAATGTCAAAAGACTATGAAATGAATGCACTAGAACCATAAAGACAGAAGGCTTGATCGTTTACCTGGCTTGATCGTTTTTCATGAAGGCCTCATATATGGCCTTCAATTCGTCCTTCAATTTGCATTGAATCAACAGTAGGTTAACATACGGGCTTCGAAGGTGTTTGTTGGCTAAGGTCACACGTGCATCTTCGGGCTCAGGTTAAGGTGGAGCCTCTGTAAATACAGGTGTGATCTCACCTTGCCATACCACTAATTGTGCGACCTCTGGTTGAGTTGGGACAGGAGCAGGAGCATAACGCGGGGAAGTTGTGGCTCCACTAATCGCACGAGAAGGTATGTCATGAGGAAGTTGGGCTGCCTCTGCTGGGGATGGGATAGCCACAGGCTGATGTTCGATTGGGCCAGCGGGAGGTGACATTAGAGCTAATGCAATTGACTGATTTATGGCACTCGCATCCTCGACATCAACCCCAATCCCACTGCCATCTTTCTCGCGCGCACCATCATCTTCACCTATAAATCGAGCCTGAACGATTGAAAAAATCAAACACATTAGAACACTGTATACATCATACATGTTATAACCCATGCAATGAAAAACATAAACGCGCATACATCAAAATGGTCGATCAGCCGACCAACAATCCGATCCTCCGCCCCTTGCATTGACTGCTTGATATGCTGATGCAGTGACTGGATCTCCAACTGCATTGCTTGTTGGATCTCCAACTGTATTGCCTGCATCTGCAAATGCATATCGGTCTTCAAGGACTATAGGTCTTTCTTCCACTGTGTCTGCATCCGTTGCAGCTCTCGCTTAATACTCATAGTCTTTTGCGGTCGCAGCGGTGGGTTGCTCGCCTCAACAGATAGGGAAGCAGCATAAGTAGGAAGAGGTGCAGCATGATGGGCAGCATGAAGACACGGATGGGGAGGGACCTCCTCGTCCACGCGGCATCTCCGCTTAACGCCTCGTGCTACCTTACTTTTATCTTTGAGGTCCATTATCCTCCTCTTTTGCTGGGGATCGAATTCTAGCCGATCTTCCAACTTTCATAATGGAACGTATTGCTGCCCCTCGGAGATGTTGACCTCAATGTTGGCCCAGTACGCGGTCAACATCTCTTCTGCAGTTGCCTCCAACGTCCTCAGCAAGCACAACTGCATCAAAACATGAATTACCATTAGGTATAACCCTCGCTACCCTATGTCAATCAAAATTAAATTTTATTAAATACAAAAATATGGTTTATTTACTCACCTTCCCTTTTTCCTCCAGATTTGCAATGCTGGCGTGGAAGCCTACAGGCCTTTCGTCACATTGCCATTTTAACATTCTTGGCCAAACCTGTCCCGACTGGCGCTGCCTTCCAAATAGGCTTCGGATTACAGGAATTGCTTCCAACGCCCAAAACTGCACATCAAACGTAAAACATTTTTTACTCACCTCCTAAATTCTTATGCGAAAATATTTAATCTCATAAAATCTTATGTGACAAGAATAATGATAAACAGTGTATGGCACACTACCTGAAACGCCCAAATAAATCCATAGATGTGGTAGCGACTTTTCTCCGCTACTCTCGCAGTAGGAGGTTCGAAGCCCCTCGTCATGTAATCTACGGTCAGACTCCAAACATAAGTGCCCCATGGGAACGCGTTCCACTCCTCGATGTTCTCCACAAGCGACAGCAACCATGGAACCACTGATCGTCTGTAGTCTTGACCGAATAATACATTTTGGGCAATCAAGACGAGGGCCATCTTCGTCGCATCTCCCTCTTGCTAAAACTGGCCTCCCTTGAATGTATCTAATACTTTTTGAATCTTCACCTCATTCCCCTCTCCCCAGTAACGCAGGTGAATTCCTCCAGGGATGGCATCGTATTGATTGACAATAAGGCCCGATAGGGCACCAAACTTAAGCCTTGTCACGAGGCAGAATTCTCTTTTTGAGAACCGGGCCTTTGTTCTCCCTATGACGAACCATAGCTCACCCTCGATGGCGGCTGGTTCATTTATTCTGCGCAGCATTAGGTTGTGCACGAGACTGGCGCAGAATAAATTCTTATCAACTTCGATGTCCATCATGTGCCCAAAATATGTTCCCTTCAACCTCTCCAACTCGTTGACTTTGGACATCATCTCCCGTATCATATATAGCTGCAGCCACTTGCAGTGGATGTTAATGCCCGCGTTGAACCCCCATTGCTGCCTCGGCACACAAAGCATAGATTCTACATTATCATGCTCTGTTCCTGTGCTGGCCATCTACAACATGCAACAGATCACCTTCCATTTAGTCATGTTAATACCATCATTGTAGATTAACATAAAAATAAGAGGCATTTCTCAGAAATAGCCCTCCTTATAAGTTAACTCATAAAATAACCCTCTCAATACTTTTAACTGTTTTTAGACAGCCCTAGACCAGCATAATTAATGCAAGTGCTGTGCATGGATTGTTAAGCAAATCAACATATACAAATTAAAGCATTACAGTTAATCCATAATAATACATAACGGTTCCAATTTCTTTCATGCAGTGCCATACGGATAAATTTCATGCAGTTATGACACTTGTGCCATTCAATATAAAACAAGTCACGCAATGACTTTTAATTTAGTCACGCAATTACGAACATCAATCACGCAACCATCTATATATAAGTGACGCACTGATATAAACCCATCAACCATTCGCGCAATGTAAACCCTATTACAATCACGCACACCCTGACCCCATGCCATATACTCGTGCTGTCACGCACTGACCTATCAGTATGTCATGCAAAGTTAAAGCCTAATGCAATCACGCAAACCCTGACCCTATGCCATCCGCTCGTGCTGTCACGCAATGACCTATCAATATGTCATGCAATGTTAAACCCTAATGCAATCACGCACACCTTTAGTGACCCCATGCCAAAATCCAATCACGCATAGAGGGTACGTCAGCCATCAGTCACCCTAAATGCCAATTCCTACCAAAGTGTCTGGACGCATACATATGAACCAGTCACGCGACGCTGGTCACCTTTCGACCCCATCAACACCAACAATACCACATTCACCTCGCTATTCAACCATTTCAAACGACAATAATATCAATATGAACAACCAATATGTATAGGTTTATGCTCAAAAACCAAAACACTCAACATGAAGAATAACCATTTCGTCACACGATTCAAAATTTTTTTAAAAAATAAATACTTTCCTTAACTAAAATAAAATAAATATTATACCTTTCTTCTCATACTGTCAACTTCCTTTCACTGCTGAGTATGTGAAGCACCTTTATGCTGATAACAACCACTCTAAAATGGTCCCATTGTGAAAATGCTCCGAACTTTAACTGTCGCCTAAGTATCGACAAAACTGCTTTGGAGGAGATGTACGGTCTGTCTCTGAGAACTGAGTGGTGGACCACATATAAACAGACTTTACCCGTTGAAACGTTTCGGGTTGAGGCGCGGACCCAAAAGGACGCGTCGATTTTATTAAGGGCATTTTCATTCAAAAGTGACTTGTTGTGTCTAAAAACACTTAAAATTATGGAGAAGTCCATTCTCAGAAACGCCTTATGGATTTGGTCTATAAAAAAAAAGTCGTCTTGATAATATGTGTCGCTGTAAGAATAGAGTCCCCCAAAAATTTAACAGGAAGAGAAGCTTGAAAAAGAAAAGCCTAGCAACATTCAATAAATGTTGATGTTTCCTTTCAACAATGCCATTTTGCTATGGAGTTTCCACAGAAGACCTATGATGCCCAATTCCAGTTTTCGAATAAAATTCCACTAATCCAAACTCTGGTGCATTATCTATTCTTAAAACCTGAACTGATGTATGAAACTGGGTATTTATCATTTGACAAAATGCAGGAATTATGATACTAACATCAGACTTGACTTTTAATAAGTATAACCAAGTAAATCAAGAATAATCATCAACAATTGTTAAAAAATAATGATGTCTTGACAAAGATGGTGTGCGATAAAGCCCCCATATATCTGCATGAATTAGTTCAAAGGGTTTTGTAGTAGACTGAGTATGCAAAAGAAAGGGCAATTTGTGTTGCTTAGCTTAAGGACAAATATTGCATTGAAAATTATCTTTACAAATCACATCTAAGTAGCATTCATGAATCTGTTTTATTCTCTGTGATGACATATGACCTAATCTATAGTGCCACATATCAAAATCTTGACTCAAAGAGATACAAACAAACTTTGAACAATCATTATGTATCAAATCAGACTCTATAGACTTTGCATTAGCAAACTGAACATTATGAATCCTAGATTTTGAAAAAACAAAAACATAACCATTATGAATAGAAATCAATTCTAGGAATTGTGCATTCATCTATCTTTGTATGATATAAAGTCCAACAATGACTCTAGCATGCCCAATCACTATCCATGTAAGAAGATCCTGAATGAGGTAATGATTGTCAGCAAAAAATAAGCATTTGGTTTTATCTTTGGTAAGTTTACTAACAGAAACTAAATTGAATCTAAATGATGGAACCGAGAGAACATTTTCTAGTGTTAAGTTCTGAGAAAGTCTAACTGACCCTAAATGTGTCACAACAGCTTTAGCTTTATTTGGTAATTCAATAAACATATCATGAACATGTCTAAAACAACTAGAATGATGTAAGGAACATGTAATGTGATCTGTAGCCCCAGTGTTTAAAATCTAGGTGTTATGATTCAATGCAGGCAATTTATGTACAACAGAATATACTAAAGGAATAGGTGGTGAAATTTTACCTGCTAGTGCAGAATTTACAAGAAAAGGCTTATCTGAATGATTTTTTTTAGCATATGTTGTATCACTTTGTTCAGAGATCAATACCATAAGCTTTTGAATCTGTGCTTTAGTCAAGGACAGTTGTGCAATTGAATTGGTAACTGATCCAGCATATTCATCTTGTTCAGAAGCACTAACAGCACTATTAACTGATGAACCACATTTCTTCATATTCCCTTTTGATTTTGTGAACTTAAAGTTTTTTGGGAATCTTATAATGCAATAGCATTTTTCTTTTGAATGTCCTTTCTTACCACAGTGTGAACATACCAGATTAGTATTTTTCCTTTTTCCCTCTGTTACAATAGTTGCCATAATATGAGTTTTCAACAGGGGATTGTAAAATCAAAGATCTCTGTGACTATTCCCTGATCATTAAACTATAAGCTTGGTCAATACTAGGGAATGGTTTAAGCATCAAAATATGTGATCTTAGACCTGAAAATGATTCATTTAAACTATTCAAGAAAGGAAATACCGCATCTTTATTCTTTTGATCTGCATATTTTTTATATCAATTACTCTTGCAACCCCCATAATCGCATTGAGGCAAAGGCCTGAAGTTCTTTAACTTTTGCCAAATTGAATTTAATTCTGTAAAATAAGCATTCACTGACTTTGTTCCTTGCAAGACATTTCCAAATTGAAACTGGAGGTTACAAATTCTGGTTTCGTCTGGCTGAGAAAATCGATTCTTCAATGTCTCCCAGATCTCTTTGACTAAGTCCATGTAAAAGACATTTGATTCAATCTCAAGTGTCAATGACTCAAGCAACCAAGTAACTATCAAACTGTTGCATCTGGACCAGTCTTCAAACAATGAATCTGCCTCACTTGGTTCTTTGATTGTTCCATCGATAAATTTCTTTTTCTTGTGAATTGACAGGGCAAGCAAGAAAGTTGGTGTCACGACCCAATTTCATGGGCCATGACCGGCGCATGAGCCCAATGGGCATAGCCCACTAAACCCAAGCAAGCCTTTTCCGGTAATCATGTTCGACATTTTATAAATCTTGCATTACTATTTCTAAACCAAAATTTGTGATTCACAACTCAATATATTTCAAAACATAATATGTATACCACATGTTTACAATTGCATTATCTCAAAGCACTATCATTCAATGCCATCTCATTGAGGCATCATCAATCCAACATGTACATATATATATATGCTTGTACACAGAGAAAGACTCTCGACCATCAGCAGAGTAACTTTGAATAAAGGCACAACTACTAAGATGCTGTAGTACTTACTAAAAGGAAAGCCTGCGTGGACGACTTAGTCCAAGTCGCAATTGCCTCTAAATCTGAAAATATGAATTTTTATAAAATTATGAGTATGAAACTCAGTGAGCAAACCTTAGAAGGGAACAAGCAATATCAACTAGGAAATTTGATAATCATGATGCACCGGTTGAAAACGAGACAATTTTGCTCTAGCTAATGTTTAAAACCCTTTCCACTTAACTTGGAAGTATTAAACATTCAATGATGAAGCAACCATATAATTTCACCAATTATTCTAGCAAGATAGCAAGTCGACGGTTTATCACAAACCGTCACAGAACAAGGGTTTCACAGACCATACACATCACATTTTTCCATCATGCACATTTTATCACGCATATATAGATAAAATCACAAGCAATTTCATACATCACCTATTAGAGCACTCGTAGGCATTACAAATTGCCGTCCCTACGAGCCCCTGGGCGGAGAGTCACGCTTTGTCATAGTGCACTCGTGAAAGTTCCCAAGAATCGTGGGCATTACGTATCGCCGTCCTCACTTTGCTCAATTCTAAGTTTCTAAGAATTGTGGCGTTACGTATCACTGTCCCCACGATGCACACTATTACAGGCATGTGTATTATCCACTCTCTCGTGGGTGTTACGTCTCGATGTCCCCACGTTGCACACCATTACAAGCATGTGCATTATCCATTCTCTCGTGGGCGTTACATCTCGCTGTCCCCACGTTGCACACCATTACAGGCATGTGCATGGGCGTTACATCTTGTTGTCCTTATGTTGCACACCATTACATGCATGTGCATTATCCACTTTCTCGTGGGCGTTACGTCTCGTTGTCCCCACGTTGCACACCATTACAGGCATGTGCATTATCTATTTTCTCGTGGGTGTTAAGCCTTGTTGTCCCCATGTTGCACACCATTACAGGCATGTGCATTATCCATTCTTTCGTGGGCGTTACATCTCGCTATCCCCAAGTGCACACCATTACAGACATGTGCATTATCCACTCTCTCGTGAGCATTACGTCTTGCTGTTCCTACGTTGCTCAATTCTAAGTTTTTAGGAATCGTGGGCATTACGCATTGCCGTCCCCACTTTGCACACCATTTCAGGCATGTGCATTTTCTCATTCACACGTGCACGGTTACAATAATTTTGCAAAAATATATTAACAATACATGTAAACATCATGTAGATGTACAGAGATTTATCACTATCATATTCAACATCACCAAATTATTTTCACTAAAAGCTTGTTCCTGGGATTCATTTTTAAATGGGAATTAGATATAATCATTCACACATTTCATTTCAACTTAATTAGAATTCCCAAATAAATTTTGAAATGCAAATTCACTCACTAATTTCTGAGAGTTGAATTCAAGCACTTCGACTGCTAATCCTCGAGTGTGATTTTCTTACCTTTATCAGAGGGCTCACCACCTTGACAAATTGCACAATAATTTAATCACTACATTTGTGTTAATTAGGTATAAAATTAACCTAATTTCTATATGAATGCATTAAATGTTCGGGTAACCGCTTAATTTCGACGATGACCTAATTCGGCCGATTGCCCGATAAATTAGCCAACGCGTCTGATTTGACTCCAAATTGCTCCATTCTTTTTCTAATACCTCAATTCATCAAATACCATTTAAATAATGCTAATTTCAGCATTGAAACCTTTCCATTTCTTCATGGAAAAATTCAGCCATTTGGTGCACTAGCACCATAATTTTTCCTACTTAAATTTTTCACTTTAATTCATCATTTTCCAAGCCATTTTCCTTGAAATAAAAACAATCCCTCTCACAGACACAACATGCTAGGTTCGGTTAATGAAGGATTCTAGGAAAAATAGATTCTTTTCTTACGGTTTTGCTTCTAAACATGCTTAACTATCTCTAAACATCAACATATCTCAAAATAAAACAATTTCAACATCATTTCTCTCTCCATACCCATTTGACCAGCCATGGTTTCCCTATGAAAGCATGCTTTTCAACCATAAAAATTAAGAAAAAATGCATGAGAAAATAAATCTCAAGTTTAATTGGAGAAATCTTACCTTTTTCAATTGATTTTCTTGAAAAATCAATGAAATCTCTTGATTTCTTAGCTAGGTTTTGGTTTTTCCCTTTGTTCTTCCTTTCCTCTTGCTTTTCTTTCCTTTGGCCAACCAAGAGAGGTGTGTTTGGGAAGTTATGGGTTGATTTTTATAACAAAATAATAAAATATTATAAACTTGCCACGTCTCACAAGCTTATTGGTCCATTTTTCTTTTTCTACTTTAATAATTGACTTTTAATCTCCACCACACATTTCTCATGTTTATCCATTTCCATGATGGATACAATCCTTTGGTCTTGACAAGTGTCGGGGGTAAAAATTTATCGATTTACCCTCGAGATGGTAAAATTATTATTTTACCCATATACTCCAAAAATATTAGAAAATTAAAAATTTTTCACTGCTGAACCACATATTATATTCCAAATAATTATTCTTGATCAAATGTGATCAAAATCTTTTCTAAAAATTTCCATTTGGTCCTTAAATGGTAAAATGACCATTTTATCCCTGATCAGTCAATTTTCTCGATTAACCCTAAATTGGACCTCGAACTTCGAATCACCCTTTTAAATTATTCTGTGGGTTTTAGAATTCTCAAATTCCTCTTAGAATTTTTATTTGAACTAGTTCGAAGCTCGATTTAACTTAGTTGTACCACTTGGTACGATACCGTCTTTTAACGAGCTTGATAGGGTCTCACAGTTGGACTCCAAGACATGAAATTGGTGGTAGTAAGTTTAGGATTTATCACTAGTGATCCATGAAGATCAGATTGATGGATATAATATGGTGAGAGTGGATTTTTTGCAGGTGAAACTTGAGTTGTTGCAGATGAATCTGCCATTCTTGCAATGATAGAAGGTTTTGATTAAAGAATAAAAGAATTGGTGGATGAAGTAAAAATTGTGAGATAAAATGAAAGAAATGAAAGAACAATGGATGAACTAATCAAGAAGTTGAAGAATTTGATGATGTGAACCTCGATTCTGGCTTCGATCTGGCTCTGATACCATGTTCGTTTTGTACCAGTGAGCTAGAGAATGAAGAACTCAAGGAATGAAGAAGTTTCCAGAAAAGAAGCAAAGTGACAACTGAATTCTCTTATTCAAGTCAAGGAGCAATTACACATATTTATACAAGGCTACAACTGGTTGCCTAGAAAAGAAAAATAAAAAAAATAAAAGAAATCGTATTACAACAAAATAAATATCTTCCTATTTACAAACTGATTACATGTAGATTGATACACGTGTAACTACCATATTCAACAAAACTCTTCTAACAAACCACTATAGGGTGCTAGAAATCCATCTTGAAGAAGGGATATCTTATTTCTGCCAAGCTAGTCTGGATTTGTCTTTTGGAAGTTGACAAGAGGCTGAGATCCAATCGATGAAGCCTAACATATCCTGACTTTTAAGAAGCCCCATAATCTGTGTACAAAAATTTCCAACATTGAGAGTAAAGAGACATAAGGATATTTTGAGAGAGAGAGCCATGGGTCTGATAACATGTTGAAAAAGAAACAGAAAAGAAAAGAAAGGAATAAGAAGAAAGTGTAAATATGTTATGTATATGTTTTTATTCAATTGAGTGTAAAACTGATTCTTCATTTTTGTTTATATAATAGTACTTCTTTAATTTTCTGCTCAACTACTGCACACGTGACGATTTTGTTATGTATGCCCATTGTATTTGAATCTTTCTTGTTGTTTGAATATCATTTAGTGCTTCTTTTGCTGTCATATGTAGTTGGAATGTCATTTGCATTCTGCGTTGAGCTCATGTCATCTTATTTCTTTGTTAGGAGTGTCATGTGCTGATTGTTGTGCTGCAAGTTCATATATATATGTGTGCTTGAAGGTGGTGCTGCTTGCAGTAGCTGTAGGGCTTGCATATAATTCCTGTGGCTCGAGTTCAAGTTCCTTTGCATGTTATATGGTATTATAGTCTCTTTGTTTGAGATGATAAAAGAGTCTTAACAACGTCTCTGCCAAAAGAAGCATTTCATGCTCATGGATGCTAAGCTCTTGCTTCTCCACAAGCAACACCAGCATTAGAAGCAACGGCAACAGCAACTGCAGCTAATGGGTCGTTGAGAGTTCATGCACATTCTTCTCATCTAAAGTAGTAGTAGTAGTAATAGTTGTTAGGCAGCTTAGGCTCCACAACATGTAATTACCAACTCACCATTGTCCATGCGTGAGGCAAAGAATATGTTGTGCTGGGTTCTGCCCTTTGTTTTAGGCTCTTGTAGAATGATAGATAAATTTTTATTTTTCTTTTTCCTTTTTACAAAGGAGTTAAGTTTGGCTTTTGACCAAAGTAACACAAGTACAATCAAAGTTTACACTACCAATGCACGCATTCTCAATGGCCTCCTAACCAGGCCAGTGGCAGTGGCTATAGGCTCTAATCCACGCATCTCTGGACCATATGAACCAAAGCCCTGGTCCTAGAAAATGGAACCACAGGCTGAGGCTTTAACGGGGGTCAATTTTAAACGGATCCAGACTCTCGCGTGTCATCTGCATGAAACCCGACCCTTTCCCTTCCCGTCTGCTCCTTCAAATTTTTCGGGGAAGGAAATTCGCAAGAAAATTAAACTCGGACAACCAATAAAAATATTTAATAATCCACTTAATAAACCCAAAGAAGAAAAGAAAAAAAAGAAAAATCCCCCTTGGAAATAAAAAAAAAAGGACGTTTCTTTATCCCGCGCAACTCCCCTCTCATTCTCTTTCCCAATCAAATTCCCCAATCTAGGTCTCAAATTAGAGCCTTCTATTACTGATTCTTGAATATTCTTTCGTTTCAATTAACCCTAGGAATAATAATTGGGTTACCCGACCCGGAATTCTTGATGGACGATAAGAGTGGTGGTGGCGGAGGAGCCGGTAGTGGTGAGCCCTCGAGAGTGGTGGCGCCGAAGGCGATGAAGGCTGGTGACCGGCAAGTTTTCACGGTTGAGCTCCGGCCAGGAGAGACCACGTATGTTTCGTGGAAGAAGCTTGTCAAAGACGCCAACCGGGGCAATGGATCTTCTGCCGCTGCCGCTGCCGCCATGGTTGCGGTGGCGACGTCTGCACCTGAGCCCCCTCCGAATGCCCACCCTAACCTGCAGTCTCGCATCGCCCCTGTAAGAGCCGCTTCTTCAATATCTATTTTTACGTAATTTTTTAAAATTAATTTATTTTACATGCATGCTTGCATTGAGCTTGATTTTGCACTTTGTGGCCTTTTTTTTTGAAGAAATTGTGCTTCGTATTTTTTGGTATATTTGAATGTATCAGTATTGTTTGGCTGCCTAGAAAATGCGGGAAACTGGAGGAAAATCTGATAATTTGCTTTTTCCCTTTTCGGCTATTCTTAATCATGCTTGGCATTATCCAGGGACAAGCGGCAGAGAAAGAAACCAAAGATGAACCTCCTCCAAATCGATTCAGTGCTGTTATTGAGAAGATTGAACGTCTTTACATGGTATTTTTATGTTTTATTTTGTTTGCGTTGTGAGATGCACTTTGAATCGTCTGTGATAATGTTAAGTGAAACTTTTTCAGGGTAAAGATAGCAGTGATGAGGAAGAACTGGATGAAACTCCAGATGATGATCAATATGACACAGAAGACTCTTTTATTGATGATGCGGAGCTGGTTAGTACTAAAATCGATTTCTTATATTTTTAGCCTTTTTATGTTGGTTGTACTGCAGCATTTATATTGATGCTATTCTTCTTGTAACAAGGAGCGTGTAATGTGTTTTATTGCTTTATAATGTTGTTTCATTGCTTGTTATGCAGGATGAGTATTTTGAAGTTGATAATTCAGCAATAAAACATGATGGATTCTTTGTTAATAGGGGAAAGTTGGAAAGAGTGTGAGTTTCTTTTCTGCTTCTTCTCCATTTGTTGGTGACAAAGCTTTAGTACTGATTCTGTTTAGATGGCTATTCATGTGTATCCTCTGACATACTAGAAGCCATCATTCATTTTTTATCAGTTCAAGCTAGGTTAATTGAATGATTATTTTGTCTTAAATGGGCACAAATTTGGCTTGAAGACCAAAATAAATTGGGATCCACAGTTAAGCGTTCAACTTTAATTCCTGTTATCGTGAATAATGCTGCTCTAATTCTCTACAATCTAGTGGTTTTCAAGAACCCCGTGCTTGTGTTGTCTAAAGTAACCTTATATTATATTTTATTTTATGTTTCTTTTCTCATTGCAATGCGGGTAAACCTAGTGTACTTGATTTATCCTTAATTTAGCGTCTCAAATTATATGCTTTTTCATGTTGAAAGTTCATTGTTAGTTGATTTCTTCTAATTTCTCTTCACTGATTTCTTTTATTTTTTTTCCTTCTTTCTTCAAGAAATGAACCCCCTGTTATACTGAACCAGCAGCCCAAGAAAAGGCGAAGAAAAGATGCTGCAAAACCTGTTGGTGAGCGTGATGATGGTCGTGTGTCAAATAAACATGTAAAGGCTGCAAAGATGACTTTGGGGAGGGCTGAACCATCTCTTGGGAGGAATAATTCTAATCATTCTCAGAATTTGAATGCATTAAATGAACAATATGGGGATGTAAAAGCTCAGAATCAACTATCAGTTTCTGGTATTTCTTCCAAGAAGAAATCTTCTGAAACAAGACTAGCATTGGATCCTTCTTCATATTTGAAAGTTTCAAATGGTAATACTTCTGTACCTTTGGCAGATGTGAAGGATACAGAAAAGTCCAAGATGGGAGTTCTGCAGTCAAAAAATGTTGTCAGTAACAAATTGAAAGACGCCAGTGGGTCCTCTGATGTTTTGCATCAGAAATACCATGATAAAAATGCTTACTTACAATACAAATCCCAACATGGAAAACCAATTGGTAATGTTGATGAGCTTGAACTATCAGTTCGACTGAGAGAAAAAAATGGCATCCGTGAACTGCAAGACACTAATGTTTCTGATGGCAAATATGCTATGCATGCAGCGGTGAGTTGTTTTTTTTCCTTCAAATTTGTTTTGATAATTTGTTCCATTTCTCATTTTTCCATTGGCAGGTTAATAAGTTGTTAGTATAACTAGTAGCTGAATAAAGTAGTTTGAATTTTGATGAACACAGGGTTCTGGTTATGATGGCCTGCAATATCTGAAACACTATGAGTTTGATGGCTGATTGTGTCTGTAGTACAGTAAAAAAAGCTCTAACATAGATTTACATGACAACCATTTGGACGGAAAGATTGCTGGTACTTCATATTAGAGATAGAGATAGAGACATTTGAATCTGTTCTCGGTTCATTTGTCGTAGTCTCTCAAATTTCATTTGAACATTATGTGGAATACTGAAAAAATCCTGGAAAGTTCAAGGGCCCCATAGCCCTCTCTTTCTGAGTGCGTGTGTCGTGCATGTGTTGCAAGATATTAAATTTAGGATGGGCGTCAAACCTAAAACCAATTGGCTGTAGTGGAAGATATTAGTAAACACTATGTTCAAAATTATTGCTCACCAGAGAGAGGTGAGCAATGATTTTTGCATTAGATGTTAATGCTATCATATTGGTTTTTATTTTGATTTTAACGTGTAATATATCATGCAGAAATCTTCACACATGCAGAAAAAGGATGGTTCTACTCTTAGGCCCAAAAGTTCAATGCTTGAAAAGGCCATTAGGGAGCTAGAGAAGATGGTTGCTGAATGTAAGTGTTTATGTGTCTTGAACAATTTAATTATGAATATTTTCTTTTAAATTAATTTTCTTTCCTTCCTTTGTATAATATCACAGCAAGGCCACCCACAATGGAAAATCAAGAGGCTGATAATTCATCCCAGGGTATTAAGAGGAGATTGCCTAGAGAAATAAAATTCAAGCTTGCTAAAGTTGCTAGATTAGCGGTATGGGACTTTCATTAATGCTTATGCCCTGTAAAAGAACTAATTGTCTGCTTCCTATTTGTTTCAATAGCATGGTGCTTTCAGGGAAAGATTAAGTTTTTCAATTTGATTTGAATTGATTTTTATATTTGCTGCAGGCAAGTCAGGGGAAAGTATCTAAGGAGTTACTAAATCGCCTTATGAGTATCCTTGGCCACTTAATACAGCTAAGAACACTTAAGGTATCTTTCCTTGTCTATGAATGAGTGTGACACCCGCAAATTTTCAATTGCAATTTCAATTTTTTGCTCTTACTGGATAACGTTGAAAAAGAGCTTGGAATATTATCATGTTATGATTGCGTGCCAACATGCCAATGAACTCTTAAGTCTAGAATTACTTTCTGTGAAATCTCCCTTTTCTACAGACATGGCTTTTGCTTTTAATTCATGTGATGTAGTTTCTTTTGGTCCGATGAAAAAAGTTGGTACACCATACATTTGACTAATCGTGACTATTCTAAGAGCAATTATGGTGGCTTTGAAATGTAAATTAGTGCATATGCTTTGGGTTTGAATGATGCAATCAAATTTGTGAGACCGTGAAGCATGTTTTGGTTGTAGTTATAATCCAAATATATATTATTAAGAGGCTGTTTGGTCTGGTTTTTTTCTAGCTTAATAGCTATTATGAAGTTCTTATGAAAAATAATAGCTTTTAAAATTAAGTTAAAGTTGTTTGGTAAATTTTTTTTATAAATTTTTTTATATAAGTTGTAATTTTGGTTAAAATTATCTCAGAGGGTATTTCTTTTTTTTAAAAGGATAATATTGTAATTATTTTTAATAGATAAAGATATTTTTAAAACAAAAATAAAAAATTTTCTTGTATTTTTAAAAAAAGAAAAGAAAAAGCTCCTCACATGAGCTTTTTTTGAAGCTCAATTTTTTAAAATTTTACTCTTTAAAAAAAGTTATTTTTTTTAAGAGCTTTTCAAAATTTATGTTTGGCCTGACTTTTGCTTTTAAGAGGTAGATAAGTTGAAAAAAAGTCAGGCCAAACATGCACTAAGCCTTTTTTTAGAATTCTACCATTCGAAGACTGTTTGGTGGCTGTCAAATACGTGACCTTTTCCTGACTTTTTGAAGAGATTCCTGTGGTTTAAAATCTTTATGCTTTGAAATTTACAACTGGTAAAAGAATGAATAAAACAGGGCAAATCTATGTAAACTTATGTGCTTTTTACCTTTTTATTTTTTATGCATGACTAAATCCACTTGTTTGGTCTCCATGATCTCTTCCGGTAAAGTCATTCTACCAATTTGAATTGTCTTTGTAAATTACATATGTATGAATATTGAGGCAATATTATGGATGCAGAGGAACCTCAAAATCATGATTAGTACAGGTTTGTCAGCAAAGCAAGAAAAAGATGATAGATTTCAACAGATAAAGAAGGAAGTTGTTGAGATGATAAAGACAAGAGTACCTTCTCTTGAGCCAAAGGTTTGTTTAATTATCTCTCTCTCTTCCCCATGCTATTCTGATTTTAATTTAATTCATTTTCTGTTTCCTCTCTTAGTTTGTCCTGATTGAAGAGTCTCTTAACCTTTTTTATTTTTATTTTTTACTCTCTATAATGAATTGTAGCCATTATTATGTTCTGCTTATGATCAAGGGCAAAAATTTTTCTTTCCCACACCCTTCCACATAGGGCCTGCACTTTTGCTAAAATATGCCTTTCTTACCTTCTGGCCATAATGTTGTTGTACTTCAATTTCTATCCCTCCTTATTTACGTGTGGATTGTTTAGTTTAAATAATTTTTTATTGTAGATTCCTTGACTATTATTCTCTTTACTTCTCTCCATCTTGGTATTCAAGATCATGGTCTTTCATCTTGTTCATAGTTAGTACCATATCTTATCAACAGAAGTTAGAAAATTTCCTGCTCTTGATGAAATATGCATAAACTTTTTTCAGGCATTGGAGCAACAAGCTGGAGCTTCTGATGATTTTCAAGAAGCTGGTTCTGAAGAAAGAGCTCTTAAAAGGAGATTTAGCATGGACACATCATTGGAGGACAAGATTTGTGATCTTTATGACCTCTATGTTGATGTGATTATATGTCCTTGCATGACCTTCCTTTGACAAAATTTCATCTTCGTTGGGGAAATCTCTTCTTAGTGAATCTCATCCTTGCTTTTTATTGTTTAATGGTTGTAGGGATTGGATGAAGATTCAGGTCCACAAATCAGAAAGCTTTACGTAGAGGTTGAGCACTAATCATTTCTTTCTCAACTCCCTCAGTTACTGTAGTCATAATGAAAATCTTCATATTGCTGGCATTAGGTGTCCATTAAGGTGGCCAACTATGTCTCTGCAGTTATTGTTTCCTGATGGTTTTTGATAGGGTCACTCTCTTGCCAATTGGATGAGAAGGGTGCATGAGAGTTGAGACTGCTCTGTCTCTTTCTATTCTTCCCACCTTCTCTCTTCTGTCATTTCCTATTTCTCTTTTATATCCTTCCCTTGTACAGTTCCTGTCTGGATTACATCTTCTCTTTTATAACTAAATCAGGCCTTAAATTTCTTGTTCCTCAAAAGAATTCCATAGAATTCATCCTACAGTGTCATTATTGTTCTTTTTCAAATAATTTGCTTTAATCTTGTAATGTTCTTCTTGAGCTCATTTCCCGCTTCTACCTTACTCAGAGGTTTTGTCTCTTGTTTTGGTCATGTACCCTTTATGTTGATTTATTAGTGATGTAGCTATTCTTTATTGTTCTTAATGCTTAATTATACTTCTACTTTTTCTGTTGTTACATGATTATCTTACGTTTGGTGTCCCTCCCTGGTCAGCTTGCACAGCTGTGGCCAAATGGTCTGATGGACAACCATGGGATTAAACGTGCAATTTGTAGGGCAAAGGAAAGGCGGAGAGCCATGTACAACAGACATAAGGTAAGTAAAATCCCTTCTATGCTGTTCACCCTTGTGTTGGTGTATATACCTTCATTTATTCTTCTGAACATTAAGGTCTACGTTTTCAAGGGCTTCTGTCTATTAATTGTGTATCTTCTGCAGACTGGATGTAACCCATCTTTGACAATTTTGGTATGCTTATGAGATTTAAAGCTTCCTTAGGCTTGGCAACCAAAAACCTCTGTTATCCGCACGAGTAAAGCAACCTAGTGCATGTTTGTTATTATTCTTAGGGTTTCAAATGAACCAATAGTAGGTGAATGCTGGGTGTTTTGTTTACCCACGTTCTCTATTTTTGGTGATGTATTTGTTAATGGGTCTCCTATTTGATTAATTGTCATTTCGCATCTAGAGAAGTCTTGCATTTGTGTATAGACAAAGATGTGTCTTCTCTCCTTTGATTTGTCTCATGTCAATTGCTGTTGGCTTATCATTTTCAATTATATCTTTTTTCAAAGGATCAGGAGAAAATCAAGAGGAAAAAGATGTTGGCACCAAGACCAGAGGAGAGTGTTCGAGTGGAGTCTGCCTCAAGTGCTCAGATACAGCACTCGCGAGAGAGGTTGGCTCCTGATTCTGGTAGTCATGCTATACCTTCAACTAATAAGTCAATTTCAAGTGCACCAGCAGGTGCTGTCCGGACTCCAAGTCCCTCAACAAATGGTTCCAGTTTGGACCGACTAAAACAGGATAAGTTAAAGGGCATCTCAAGCAATGCCATGGATGAAATGAAGGTGGCAGATGGCTCATTGCCAAAGAAAAAGGTGAAGAGGAAGCCTGAAATGGAGTTGGATGAAACCCATTTCCGTCCAGAGAAGCTACCTCTGCAACAGGGGGATGATAGACACAAGTCCACCAAGCAGCCTGTAAATCTTCCCCCGAAATCAAGCCTTCTGCCAACTGCTACAGGTTTCGAACAGCCAAGCTAACATCATGTAATTCATTTAGGAGTTCACACCATAAAAAAAAAAAAGAAAAATGCGTGTGACAAGTGCCTTTCTTATTTTGTTCTTCCCTTCTCTACTCCTCCTCACCTTTTTAGATTTATTGCTTAACTCTATGGTGAGCTTCATTCCTTCTGACCGACCAACTGATTTGTCACCTTATCTGCTACCAATTTTTGTAATTAAAGGTTCTTCCTCTTGCAGTCAAGAGTTACATGTTAAATAGGAGAGCAAAAAGCTGTAATATTCTTGCGCAAATGTATGTGCATGACGTCAGGCAATTTCTTTCTTTTTCTTAATTTTTTAATTCTTGATTTCTAGCACCTCTGTCAGCGGGAAATTCTCTTTTTGCCTTTAAAATTTAAATCATTTGTAAACATAATAAATTGAGCAACTCCAAGATCTCATTCATCATGCGGGAGACTTGGCTTTTTCTTCTTTTTATTTTCTGCTGCTAAAATATGGAAAAGAAGATTGCTAGGAAAGGAAAGGATTATCATAAAAGGAAAGACCTGGATCCAAACCATGGGTTGGCCCAGTAAGCGTCCTATTGACCCAAAACAACAAACAAAGCGCAAAACCAACATTCCATTTCGGCCCATGATATAAACTCAGACCCTTCCCGCGTTTTTTCCCATTTCCCTTCTCCCGTTCCCAAAAGTTCTTTTCCTCCCCAAATTCAAGCAGACCAGCAGTCTCAAAAAACCTAACTCTTCTCAACTCTCTCTTTAATAGACCAAACCGTAAAAGAAAATTAAAGAGATAAAGAAGAAGAAGATGATGATGATGAAGACAAAGGCGTTCAAGGGATCGAACGTGTTCATGTCACGTAACCTGGTTCCCCCCGAAGTATTCGACAAGCTTCACGGCGTTCTCAAGGATAGCGGAGCCCAAGTCTTCCTCTGTTGTGACCCTTCTCGAAACGGCCCCGATGACTTCCACGTCATCTCTTCCATTGATCACGTAATCTCCTTTTGTTTCCCCCCATTTTCATTTTACTAAGTATTTGAAATTATTTTTAAATATGTCTTTATTTTATTTAATCGATTTCTTTTTTTTTTTTTTGCAGGAGAAATTTGAGGATCTTAGAGGCAAAGGCTGTAATTTGCTAGGTACATTTCGAGTTGTCAATGACTTTTTCAAAATTACGGTGCTTGATAATTTATTGGTGAAAATTTTTGTGATTTGGGCCTCAGGTCCTCAATGCGTGCTTTCCTGTGCAAAAGAAAATAGAGCTTTACCTAAACAAGAATTTACTTGCTGCCTTGCAATGGACGGCCTCAAAGTACTAGCATCTGGTTTCGACATGGATGAAAAGGTATTGCAATTGCTGGGGTTTGTGTTAACAAGCCGATTCTTATCTAGTTCTTATCTAGTTGAATATTTTTTGATAAGCTCTTATCTATTT
Organism: Theobroma grandiflorum; assembly: GCA_036013995.1. Classification (NCBI taxonomy): domain Eukaryota; kingdom Viridiplantae; phylum Streptophyta; class Magnoliopsida; order Malvales; family Malvaceae; genus Theobroma; species Theobroma grandiflorum. The sequence continues at coordinate 19,249,461 of CP142126.1, forward strand.
GAATTTCTTATTTAATACCCTAATTTTGACGTTTCTTATGATGATTATTGGTCACAGGTTAAGATTGAAAAATTAGTCACAGCCATGGGGGGAGTATTGCACACTAAAGCATCGTTAGATGTTAGCTTTGTCGTTGTAAAGAATGTTCTAGCTGCAAAGTATAAGGTTTGGTGCTTGTAAAAATAATTCTCCCTCTCTCTCCTGCCTGCATGTGTCACGTTTAAGTGTGCATCTATTGTTTGGCTGATGCTTTTAAGAGCTCACTGTTAGGGCTTTAATATTCTTAAAAGCTAGTAGGTTTTGTGAACTTAGAATACACCATAGTGGAATCAGTAATGATGATATTATTCAAAAATCTTTTCCAACTTGAGTTAGGTGAGAAGGTAAACAGGTATATATTCCTGTCTGCTCACATATTGGAGGACCCTGCACATATGTGGGAGGAAAAGCTTGAAAACACACCTGAAAGTGGTGACAGGAAATGGCTCTTCTCATTGTGGAATATTGTAGTAAAACCTTTATAGTTTTGTGGACATTATGTTCTGAATTTGAGTTTGAATAAATCCTGTTTATCAGACTGTGGACTTGAAATTGATTATCTTTGGAGTTTCTTGGAGAAGCTATTATTACAAAGAAGTCAAAGATTGTACATCACTTTATGAGATACTATCACTAATTATTTTCTATTTGTGCAGTGGGCTTTAAATGTTTTAAAGAAACCAATCGTTACTATTCATTGGTTATATCAATGCTGGAGTGAGCACCGTGTTGTTCCTCAGGAGTCATACAGGGTTCTTCCTTTTTCTGGATTGACTATCTGTGTTACCAGAATTCCTGCAGGTTTTAATGTCAGCTACCTATTGGCCCTGCTTGTGACAGTCTACTTAATCATTGAATTCTAATATTCTCATCCTCTCAGATGAGCGAAAGGAGATTGAAAAGCTTATCATACAAAATGGTGGAAAATATTCGGCTGAACTCACCAAGAAGTGCACACATTTGATTTGTGATATATCCTTGACATTGTCCCTTAAGATATAAGAATTGATTTTATTAGTTTCTTATTCTTGGTTTCCACTCTCTAAGAACATGAGCAACATGCTCAAGTCAGTAATGCAGTATTAGATCTATTTATGCAAATTTCATAAAGCCGTCTACTCATTTTTAGCAAGGAATATTAGTCAGTTTTGAAGCCATTTGTAGTTTTGTTTCTTCTGTTTGATGTTTGTGCATTACACCTCCGTCTTTAATCAGCATTTTACTTCCATCATGAACTCATCTCAGAATAACCATCCATGGCCACTTCTGTGCAGAAAAATTGATTCTTAGCTTTCTGAATGTCATTCATTTGTGATCTTGACTTTCCGTAAGCTCCTGAAGGTGACAAGTATAAAGTTGCCCGAAGATGGGGCCACGTTCATATTGTAGTTCGGAAATGGTTTGACCAATCCATTGCTAGACGAGGTAATGCTTTATGTTATTAATAATGTTAAGTTCTAGCACTCATGAGTTCATGACATTATTTGTACAACCATGTATTATCACTGATTATAGACATTGTATCTGACCGCAAATAATCCTTTTTGTCCCTGGTGGATAGCATGTCTTAATGAGGAGTCCTATCCTGTCCAGGGTGGCTGTTCATCTTCAAAGAAAAGTGTGAGTGGTTCCTTGTCAACACAGCATAGTCAAGACAAGTTTAGGGGAAGTTCTTTGTCTGCAACATCCTCAATGATTAGTGAATTTAATTTGTCCACCGTGCCTCCTACTGGAGTGGGAGATCCAGATCTTGAAGCTACTCTCTCGCAGAACATCCCTTCTATGGTATCAGATGCTCAGGTCATTGTTAAAGAGGATGGTGGTGAAGCACCAACTTTGCAGCCCTCTAATGAAACAAAGCTTGATGGTTGTGTTGCCAATGACTCTGAATCGGAAGACAATGATCTATACTTGTCTGACTGTAGAATTTCACTTGTTGGCTTGGAAGCTTCTGAGATCCGTAAGCTGGTCATGATGGTGCGTAGAGGTGGTGGATCCCGGTATATGTCATGCAATGATAAATTGACACATATAGTTGTTGGGACTCCATCTGAAGTGTAAGTATTTCTTCTTTTTATCAAACAAAGTTATGAAATTATTTCTTTGTTTCTTCTTCTTTTCATTTCTCCATTGAATTTTCCTCCTTTGGGTTCTATTTATATCAGGCTTTGCAAGCCATGCTTTAACACCTCGCGGGCTCAGTGTGATGATACTTTTGTTGCATTGGCTATCCAGTGACTATGTTGATTTTGTGGACTATCTTTCCCAATTTGCATAAAAGCTTTCTCTTTTACATGCTTGTTAGGGAAAAGAAAGAGGTAAGAAGCTTTGCAGCTTCAGGTGTCATGCATGTGGTAAAGAGCAACTGGCTTGAAGACTGTGATCGTCAAAAGAAAGAAATCCCTGTCCAACAGAGGCACATTGCATATGACTTACTACTTCCTAAAGGTTGCTAAATTTCTGAACTCAATCACCTTGGTTGTCTGTTTGTGTATCTTCTCCTTAATTCATGTTCATGCAGGATGCGTTTTGTTATTTTTGACACTTCTTTAGCATGAAAAGATGAAAATTTTGTTTTGGGTTGTTTGAATTAACAGATATCATCAGTAAGCTCTTAATAGCTTCTGTTATTCATGATTTTCATGTTGTATAACTTATAACCATTCTTGCTTGCACAGATTCTGTACGCTCTGTCAAAGGAGCAGTGATAGGAACGGTCAGTTCTAATCAAAGTAAATCCTCGGTTCTTGCAAACTCTGGAACTGGAATGTCATCAATTTTAGGGGACAATCTAGATGATAAGACGAAAATCAACAGGAATGGTGACAAGTCTTTGGAAGCTACTGTAAGATCATCCAAGCAAGGCGTACCTCCTACTGTAAATAGTACCAATAATGGTTGGCAGAAGCAGCATTGTGGCTCCATAGTCCTAAATCTTAAGAATGGGATGTCATCAACTGTATTTAAGGGGAAAATATTTTGCTTTTCAAATTCCTTTCCTGAAGATAGGGTAAGAATTTTTCCCTATAAAAATATGATGCCTTAGCATAACATTTTGGTTGCAAATTTTTGAGATGATTCAAATTTTTAAAATGTCAATATGTCTTTCAAGAAGATATATACTCTAGAGATTTTGGAAAAAGAAAAAAACTTACTAATACTCACCATAAGTATGCAACAGCATGCTTGAAGGTTTCCAAGAGAGTTTATGCTTGAGAAAATAACCTCCTGAATCCATTCACCTTCACAGAGAAGAGGACTTAACTTTATGTGTTGACTCCGGGAGTAAGCTGGTCAAGTTGAACATGTCGGCTAGGAAATTAGATTTGAGTTGGGCCTTGAAATATATGCTTGATTTGCAGATTGTTGGGCTGGTGTGAACTTAGTAGATATAGGCATCTTATGTGAGTCAAACTCTCTTTGCGAGCTAAAATGTGTATGCTGTGCTTTTCTTTGTATCAATTCTTCTTGAGATATCTGTAGAACTGATTTTGCCCATAGTGGGGTATCTTTGTTGAGATTTTCTTTTGCTAAGCAATTGCATTACGCAATTGAAGTAGGGAATTGCCTTATAGTCCCTCAAACAAAATTTTAGACTGGAGAAGGCTGTGGAGGAACAAAGTGCACTTTACTCTTGCACTTGGTCAATGGGGGATGCCCCAGTCCAGTAACTAGAAAAATTCTGAACCTCCTCCTTTCAAGTAAGAGACACCTTCTCACAGCAATGAGTTGATAACTATTTAAAACCCCTGTGATTTTGTTGTCTAACTCTTAGGTATTTAACTGCCATCTTTGAAATGTTCTAGCATGTTGTATTCATTTTTTCTCTGGTATATTTTCTTACTTTGAATATGTCTCTTTCTAAGTTTCCAAAGGTGACTTTTCTAGTGTTTATTGCAATTTTCTAAGATTTGGATTTCTTCTGCCAGAGAGCTGAAATTGTTGAATGGGTGGATCAAGGTGGAGGAGAGGTTGTTGATGATCATGTTAAACAGAGTGTGAATTTCATTATCGAGTGTCATGGTGTGATATCCAGGTCTATCATTGATTCCCAAATTACTTATGTTTCCACTCACTGGGTCCGATCTTGTTTAGAGGTATGCTTGAAACTTCCTCTTTGGTCATGATATGCCTTTTTCCCATTACATAAGGTGCAATACTCTGTATTTGTTTACTACTGTTGCAACCGCCGCAACTACTGTTTCCTTTTGGTTTCTTTTTGACTTTAAACTATCGTGTTTCATTATCTCTTTTAACTAGAGAACAGAAAGTGGTGCTTTGGTCTGAATAATATCTGGTTGTATTATCTTTCTTTGGTGTCATCTTCTTGTCAATGCTGATGGAAATTTGGTATTTAGGATGGATGCTTGCTTGATGTTGGTAGTCACATTCTTTATTCACCACTTCCCTGTCAAATTCCTTTTCCTGGGTTTAAAAGCTTTCGGTTTTGTGTTTCACAATATGAAGAGAAGGATAGACTGCTGTTAAGAAATCTGTGCTTTATTCTTGGAGCCAAGTTTGTGGAAAAACTTACAAAAAAGGTGACCCATTTATTATGCAAGTTCACTAGTGGACCAAAATATGAGGCTGCATGTAAATGGGGAATATACTCAGTTACAGCAGAGTGGATATACGAATGTGTGAGTCAGGTATGTTTCTGATTCTCTCTGTCTCATTTGTGCAATGGTGCAGTGGCAAACATGTCTGCCCACAGTTTATGTTTGTTTTTCTGTTCCCCCGGAAATAAATGGGTGCAATTTGTATTGTTTAGAATAAAGTTGTTTCTCTGGATCCATTTTTCCCAAAAGAAGTAACTGCTCAAGATCGAGAGGCAGGATTATGCACTGTGAGCCAATTTCCAACACAAGCTGTTCAAATGATGTCTGTAGACATTCCGTCTCAGGTTATGACTCAATCACAGGACCTGAGAACACAAACTCTTGGTAGTAAAATTGAAAGGATTATTGGTGGTAGAGATGAGGCCAAACAATCAAATGTTCATCTTAAAAGAGCAAGGTGCATGGAAGAAGATGATCAAAATGGTCTGCTTTCTTCTGTAGTGCATTTATGTGAGCCTGTTTTGAACGAGAGTTCTACTGAAAACAACAAATCAAAAATTGTGGGGGAAGCTGCTCAAGTTTTGCCTGATGTAGCAGCTGCTATAGAAGACTTACTTGAGCAAACTAGTAAGGTGAATATTGATGTCCCCTGCCTTTACCACCTAATTGTTTGCTGATTGGTTGACTCATTTTATCTCTGCTTCTTTTTCATAAGATTCATGATCAGAAGTCACCAGAGAGGAATGGGTGTGATAAAAGTGTATCCTTGTATTGTTGATTTTTCCACTATTAAAATGTCTACTTTTCATCTCTCATATATGTTTCTGCATTGGTATCAATCCTTGATGGTAGAACAGATATTTTCATCTGATCGTACGGGCCTTTGTCAAGGCCATGCTGACTCTCATTCTGTTATTGGGTTATCTAGACATTGGTTAAACCGGTCAGTACTCTATATTATTACCAAATAATTATTATTGCTTATAGCATTTTTAATACTAACGGATGAACTAGTCTTGATTTCCTTGCATGTGCCTGCTACAGCCAAATAAAGAACCTACTGAATTTTGGGACAAAAGCAAGGCCAATGTGGAATTATTTTTTCATTATAGCAGGAAATATTGCTTCATTCTCAGCTCCTATTGACCTTCTGCATTTTTCAGGACTCTGAAAAAAGATGAAACCTGCAGTTATTCTGGAGGTGGGAATGCTGGCCTATATGATGGTTTCAGTGAAACACAGACTGAGTCTCAGGTTTCAGATCTCACTTGTCTCAAAAGTTTTTCTACTTCCCCTCTATTTCAGTAGTTTTTTAATGAGTTTAAAATCTGTAAAGGTCTTTTCATGGACCTGACATTATTGACTTTGAGAGGGAAAAAAATAAAGCCGTCCCAACTTTCAGGCTCAACCCTCTCTTCTCCCCGTCAAATTTGCCATCATAAATCTAGTGCTTAATGTTGGCAAATGCAGGTTGTGGGTTACGAAGAAGATTTGTCGGGCAGGCAAATGCTTATAGACAGAGTTCGAACCCGGAGTAGCATTGCCTGAAGCGCTGGAAGTCCACCCTTGGGAAGTAGACTTGATACTGACAACAAAATGAAGTTTGATGAGTAGCTCAGGTTTGCTCTCTCGCGCTGATGCATCCATCAAGTTTATAACCTTGCTTATGTACATGCTCCAATAGGGAGATACTGCAAAGGAAATTGCAACACTTGTACCGTTGTACATAAATGCACTTGTAGCGTGTAAAAGTTCATTTATCGATCCAAAATAATGTGCAAATTCTGTGTATTCTAGCTGGTTATTGTTATTCTTGTGAATTACTATTTCGGTGCTGAGAGTTCCGATGGGAACTGGAAAATGACGACAAGCTTGTAGTTTCCTTGGATGTGACATCGTTTTAGCCACTGCGCATGTAGTCGGAGATTGACATGTGACAATGAGAGGCATGAGGATAGGCCAAAGGGAAAGCAACAATAGGGTGAAAAATAGTGAAAAGCGCAAGTTCTTCTTACCCTTTGTTTTCTTTTCTTTTAACTAGATAAGGGAAACTGTTTTTTTTTGGCTATTATTCGTTCTTTTTATATTCCTGTCCGATTTATCTAATACCAAATCAAAATGTAACAAAATGGTTTTAAGTTACAATTAAATTATGGGTGAGATGGAAGTAAAAAATAACAAATTCTTTTAACATGTCTTGCCCAAATTGTAAAAGGGTGTTTTATATTTTTTAATTAAAAGATAATAATTTTGTAATAAATCGATACGAAAATTGATCAAATTTTAATTTATTCGAGTGAATCTTATCTTAATATGATTCACGCTAAGTACTTTTTAAGAAAGAACAACGACAGCGACGAGGATGTGCTTGGATGGAGCACATCAACAGATAAAAATCTTAAAAAATTTAAAAGTATAAATATTGCATTGTTTATAAGAAAAACAGGCTTCGTGTGTAATTATCTTTCTATGTATAAATTTTTTTTTTATATTTTTAATATGTATAAGAAAATGTTTAGAGATTTATTTTTTTTTATTTTCATATCTATAATATTATAGAAAAACCAGAAAAGAAAAATTGCAGGCTAGAGAGAGAGAGAGAGAGAGAGAGAGAGAGAATTACAAACTAATGCTTCGAGTAAGAAATAAAACAAACAAATGCTTACAAAGGCTAGAGAGAGAGAGAGAGAGAGAGAGAGATGGCATAAAACAAAATCGAAATTCTTTTCAAAAAAAAAAAAAAATGAAGAGAAGAAGGCAGCAGTAGCACATCAAGAGCCAATAATATCACTACAAAAATCCAAAATCTCAACGTTTTCCTCTTTCGGTATTATCCACAACAATTATTCTTCTCATCATCCACACAAAAAAGCTTTCACTACCAAACAGTTCCCAACTTTAAACAATATTAGTAACCAGTAATACCCCCCCCATTTCCCACCCAAAAAAATAAGAATAAAACAGAACCAAATATTACAAAATTTTCCCGTATGGTGGAATGCCTCTACGTGTGCCACGTGGCTATCGTCGACATGAAGAGGTTGTCGCCGGTGGCCGGACTGTCACCCCCCTTTAAGCTTGGTAGAGAGAGCAAGGTGTTCGGTTTTGGACTCGGATTCGGGTTGAAGCGAAAAGTGGTGGTAAGGAAAAGGCTGAAGCTTGTAGTGAGGGCGGAGTTATCCAAGTCTTTCTCCTTCAATCTGGGTCTGGACTCTCAGGTTTATTTCCTGTCAATTCATTCTCTTCTCCCTTTCCTCTCACTTGGTTTTTTCTTTTTCTCTTCTTTGTTTCCTTTTATTTCAATTTCAAGTTTAAACGTATTGTTCGATGAAATGACAGACGTAGAGTCTTGGACTGGTGTTATCTAATCTGTTGTTACTATTATTTTTGGTGAAATGATTCTGGGTTTGATCAACATTGTATTAAGCTTTGTGCTTGGCCCATGATAATGTTTTAAGCATCCTACAGGATAATACTGTTGTAAGAGTTTAATATTGGCTGTCTATTTTATATTGGTTTCATATGTTTTGAACGAGCTCGATGCCGGGTTTTGTTGTATTGATCTTTGCTTGTGCAATTTCTCAAATTTAGATTTGTGTTATAGTTCATATCTCTTTTGAGTCAAAAGCCAGGTGATTTCTGTTGCAGCTCTCATTTTCTTCTTACTTTGTTCGTTGTGTCTGTTAAAATGCACACATATCAACACTGGTTTGAAGAGGGTCGTTAGGGTCTACTTAATATATGAATGAAAGAGCAGCAACTAGCTTTAAAAGGAAGAGAAGATCTTTCAATTCTTTCAAGCATTTTATTAAGCCCATTCCGAATCATGGACAATGATTCTTGATATTCCATTCTGACTTCTAACTATATCCTCTGGTGAATTAACTACGTTCCCCTTATGTGTATCTGTGGGGTATGGTGAAACAGTGATAATACTTGCTCAATATTATCCTTCTCAAAGGTTTTTTTTTTTTTTTTGGTGTGATTTCATGTCTGTTTTATGATGCTAATGTTAGTAAGTGGTAGCAAGTACATCTGAGGTAAATTGCTGCATTTTTCTTTATTCCTGGTGTAGCAGACTATTTCCCTTTTTTTTTTTTTTGGATTTCCTTTTTTAATCTTATAGAGGAAATAGTGAATTATGTTTTTCTTTCATTGTCTGGCACTTTTTTCTTTGGATTAGAAGACTATCCAGTCACATGATGTATCACAGTTGCGTTGGATTGGTCCGGTTCCTGGGGATATAGCAGAAGTCGAGGCTTATTGTAGAATTTTTAGAACAGCTGAAAGGCTCCATGCTGCTTTGATGGACACTTTATGCAATCCATTGACGGGTGAATGTATTGTTTCGTATGATTTCACACCAGAGGAAAAACCATTAGTGGAGGATAAGATTGTGTCTGTGCTTGGTTGCATGCTATCTCTCTTAAACAAAGGAAGAGAGGATGTTCTTTCAGGAAGAGTCTCAATTATGAATAATTTTCGTATGGCAGATATAAGTGTGATGGATGATAAGCTTCCACCACTTGCTCTTTTCCGGAGTGAGATGAAGAGGTGTTGTGAGAGCTTACATGTTGCCCTGGAGAACTATTTGACACCTGATGATTTTCGAAGCCTGAATGTTTGGAGGAAGTTGCAAAGGTTGAAGAATGCTTGTTATGATTTGGGTTTTCCACGCAAGGATGAGCATCCGTGCCATACATTGTTTGCAAACTGGCAACCTGTTTGTTTGTCGACATCTAAAGAAGAGATAGAGTCAAAAGATTGTGAGATAGCATTTTGGAGGGGTGGTCAAGTAACGGAGGAAGGCCTGAAGTGGTTGATTGAAAAGGGATTTAAAACGATTGTTGATCTAAGAGCTGAGATTGTTAAGGATAATTTTTATCAAGCAGCCATGGATGATGCTATTTCTTCTGGGAAAGTTGAATTTGTAAAAATTCCAATTGAGGTTGGAACTGCACCATCAAAGGAGCAGGTTGAGAAGTTTGCATCTTTAGTTTCAGATTTCAATAAAAAGCCCATCTATCTCCATAGTAAGGAAGGAGTATGGAGAACTTCTGCAGTGGTCTCTAGATGGCAGCAGTACATGACTCGCTTTGCATCTCAGTTTGTCTCAAATCAGTCAGTGGGTCCCAGTGATACACTTTCAAAAGCTGCGAATGGATCAGGAGAAATGCAGGCATCTTCGAGTTCGGAAGAAAAGCTCAAGTTACTAGAGACATTGAATGTGAGTCATAGTTCAAATGTAGCACATAAGAATGAAGTCTTCTCAGACAATGATAAAGAAGATCAGAGAATTTGTGGGGCCAACAATGACCTCATTTCCAGCCAAGTTATGACATCAGAGGAAGCAGTTGATAATGCGGAAGGAACTACAATAAACATCTTTGAAAATATTGATCCTCTAAAGGCTCAGATTCCTCCTTGCAATATTTTCTCCAGAAAAGAAATGTCCATGTTTCTGAGGAGTAAAAAGATCTCTCCTCCAATGTATTTCAATCATCAGCTCAAAAGATTAGAAACCCTGCCTGTTTCAAGAGAAACATCTACTAGAGCAGCATGGGGAAACAAGGTGGCTCATGCTAATACTAAATCCCAGCTTGCAGAGGCAGGAAGTTCCAATGGATTGTTTAGTGCTAAAAATCAATCGCAAGAGCATCACAGTACCGCTGCTGGCAGAGGAAAGTACTTGAATGGTGCTAGTTATGCTACCAGTAGCACAAATGTGAATGGATTTGTTGAAGGGGAAAGGTATTCCATGACTGAAACCAAAGTTGCAACGTTAGATGGGAATTTCAATGAGCATGTTACATCTACCTCGTTTAGCAAGAGACAGAAGAGCAATGGTAAGGCCTTCTCAGATTCAAGTGATGATGAATTGGGATCGATTGAGGGAGACATGTGTGCTTCTGCAACTGGTGTTGTAAGAGTGCAGTCGCGAAAGAAAGCAGAGATGTTTTTAGTGCGGACAGATGGGTTCTCCTGTACCAGGGAAAAGGTAACTGAATCCTCCTTGGCCTTCACTCATCCTAGTACCCAGCAACAGATGCTTATGTGGAAGTCTACTCCAAAGACTGTATTACTGTTAAAGAAGCTGGGGCCTGAACTAATGGAAGAAGCTAAAGAGGTACCATTTGAAGATTTTTTTTTTCATTGTTGGCCATAATTGCCTCCATACACTTTAAAAATAACTACCAAAATATTTTTTATTTCAGTCATATTTTAAGTCTGTTGGTGTGTATTCTTGTATAAGCTGAAAATGGAATCAAACTGACTTCAGCATTTATAAATTCTGAGGCTGTTGATGGTGCAGAATGTAGACATTTGTAGCCTCGACCTTTGCATGCAGGGATTGTTCCAACTGTTAGGCTCTTATTTGAATTGATTTTAGTTTTAAAGTCCCAATATGATCGCTGTTTCTATTGCTGATTGATTATTTCAATTGTTAAGAACTTTTTAAATGGTTTGAGTATTGACTTCTTGTTTGAGGTAAGGTATGGCTGCCATAAGGTTGTTAAGAAGGATCATTATTAGTTGGCTGTCAGTGTAAAGCATAACACAGCAACATCCTACAAATCTAACTTGAACGTGATAGTTTCTTGAACTTTCAGCTGGAAATTATCTCTTTTTTTTATCTGTGATTGATTAGCATATATTAAATATGTGCTTCTGCAGTTGCTTGTTTGATATGTAGCAGTTCTAACTGCATTTTTGTGTTTGAGGTGCAGGTTGCTTCTTTTTTGTATTATCAAGAAAAAATGAATGTCCTTGTTGAACCTGATGTCCATGACATTTTTGCTAGAATCCCTGGGTTCGGATTTGTCCAAACTTTTTATAGTCAAGATACCAGGTACCTTTATGATTTATTGTGCAATAGAGTTGATAGTCTACTATTCCTCATGCCTGATTGGGATTCTGCTTGTTCTATGCTCATATGACAGTGATCTGCATGAAAGGGTTGATTTTGTGGCATGCTTGGGTGGAGACGGGGTTATATTGCATGCATCAAATTTATTTAGAGGTGCTGTACCACCTGTTGTATCATTTAATCTTGGATCTCTTGGATTTCTCACTTCCCACACTGTAAGTTGCTAAGTTATGTGATTTTTGTTACTGGATATTGGATGTCCTCATGATTGCCCCTTTTTTTAATCTCTGTACCTTTGATTAATATAGTTTGAAGACTACAGGCAAGACTTGAAGCAGGTCATCCATGGTAATAACACGGCAGATGGTGTTTACATAACTCTTAGAATGCGCCTACAGTGTGAAATTTTTCGAAATGGTAAAGCAGTGCCAGGAAAAGTATTTGATGTCCTGAATGAGGTCGTTGTCGATCGTGGTTCTAATCCGTACCTTTCTAAGATTGAGTGTTATGAACATGACCGGCTTATAACAAAGGTTAGTTAACTTCTTTTAATGAAGAAAATTTAAGCCTCAATTGTCACATAAGCAGTGAGTTATACTTGCTCTCATGGATTATAACTAATTCGCACCTGCTATCTATGCATTAAGTGCATCCATGCATTAAATGTTATTTATCTTATCTTATATAGCTTTAAAGATGGTCAATCTTTTTTAATTTTCCCATGATTTTATTTAATAAAAAATGTGCTTTTAGGTGCAAGGTGATGGAGTCATAGTAGCCACGCCTACTGGGAGCACTGCTTACTCTACAGCTGCTGGAGGTTCCATGGTAGGTTGTCCTTTAAAATTCAGAGACACATATGAGGTTTATTATATATAGACCATGTTGAGTATCATGACTATTCTGTAAGTAACAACAGACTGTTGCAAATGCAGGTTCATCCAAATGTTCCTTGCATGCTTTTTACACCTATCTGCCCACATTCCCTCTCATTTAGACCAGTTATACTTCCTGATTCTGCAAGGCTTGAATTGAAGGTAAAGTTATTCACATAAGAAAAGACCACTTGTAGATAATCGTAGAAATTTTTTTTCTCCACAAATAAGAATCTAGTAAATTTTTTTTATCTTTTGGTTTAAACTTATATACTATATTTGCTTTAATTGGTCAAAATAGGTCCATGTTTTATTTTTCCGGTGGGTATGTCATCGCTTATGTGATGTATTAGATAAAGTTTGTTACTTTTTTGTAGTATATTATGGTTAGTGCTTGTAAGTTACAGGATTGGTGTTGGGAACAAGGTAAACCATAGGCAAGTAGTCTGTAGCACTAAGTGTAGACCAAGGTATTCTAACCGACTTTTGACCCTCCAACGCCCTTTTGGCAACATGGTCTAGTCTAGACTGGACTCTTATTGCTCTACAGCATTGTACTAGAGTAACTTGCTACAATGAACCTTGCTACAACACTTCTTCTACAGTGATACCATGGTCGGTAATAAATTTCATGAGGTTTTAATGTAGAGGATCCACTAGAGTGGTAATTGCAGAGCATATGACTCATGTCATTGCTTACTTGGAGTGATGGTGGTTTCATACTAAGTTACTAGCTAAAGAGAGAGAATAACCAAAGAGAGAAAACTTAGAAAAATATAGTTTTATATTTCACAAAGGAGATTTTGCTAAGAGAGGTGATAACTTAGAAAACTAAAACTTGCCTCCTTCGTGAGGAAGGATTTGCCCCTTATAGATACACATTGGACACATGAAGATACTTGTTACTATTCCTTGGTGATAGTAACATGACATTGACAATGACTAAACTTTTACAAAGGCTTATAACTTTAATAAAGTAAACATTATCTTGTCTTGGAAAGAGACAAAAGAACACTTTTTTTGAAGTGGCACATTCTTCAAGATGGCATGTTCTTTGATGTGCGTTTATCTTTTGAGGAGACCCATTTGTTGAGAAAAACAAGGGGACACTACTTCACGTGGTTGCCAATATGGATTCCATTCAACTGGTTTCAAATGGGAAATGTTAAACTTAAAGTTTGGGAGGAGTGGTCGTATTGTTGGATTTGTGAATTGCTGCTCATAGATATGCCTATCTATATTGAGCTGTTTGGCATAGTCTGGATAGTCTCTCCAAGGTGCAGTGGCTTGTGAATGAGTCCATATCTCTGAGAATATGATCCTGTTTAGTTTACAGAGCTGTCTTTGGACTTCAATATATTCCTGAGAATGTTCAAAAATTCCGTCATGGAGGGAATAACCTTGGCTGCAAAGGATGGCAGTATAAGGGAAGTATCGAATAGTGCTTATGTAATTGCAAGGGCGATGAAAGGTGATGATAATATGTGGGATAGGGTAGTACTTGTTTTGCCTTTCAGATGTTGTGAGTCATTGCCTCCAAATAAGTATGGGCTTGAACCAAGGAAGTGTTTGAAATTCTCATTGGGGTCTATGGGGTATCTTCTGGGGCTAGACCATGTTCTGGATTTTATGGGCCGTTTAGATGAAAAAGGCAAGTGAGAATTCTATGGCGATGTAGTAGAGATGGCATAAATAGCACAAAAAACCGAGAGTTTCTTTTGGGAAGAATATCCAGTGTTGAACAGGGGAGTAAAATGGATGGATGAAGGGGTATTTAGGATGCACCCCAATAGGTTGGATTGATGTATCTCAAAACCTTCGAAGGATTTGGCTTTGATACTTGAGCATTAGCAGGTAGGCATGAGTATGGAAAGAACTGCTTGTGATAATGTGAAAAGTTTAGGTGGAAGTTGATCCAGGGGAGGTTGTTTTCCATTTTTGGAAGGTTATTTGGATCAAGAGGGTAACTGTTGTCCTCTGGAGGGAGGCAATGATTGGAATGATCTTTGAGGAGGAGAGTTTCTAAGATGAATGAGAAGTTGGCCTTGAGAGCATGTCTGGACCGACATTGTCTTTTCGTTTTATATGCTTAAAAGTGAATGTGTACCATGAAAACCATTGAGACCATCTGAGTAGTTGTGCATTGGGAAGGGTTTTCTTTTTTAAGTTAAGCATGTGATCAAAGGTTTACATGTTTGATTCCACAGTGAAATGGTGGCCAATGAGATGGAACTCGAACTTATGAATTCCATATTTAATTTCAAGTATTTCTTTGAACTTCCACTTTTGTATTTGTATATCTTTCTTTTGCTATCAATTTCTTTGAGTAGAAATATGGACCAATACTTGTTACTTGTGTCGGTCTGAAGGATTCTTTTCCTCTGTGAGGAATCTGCAGGGTAAGAAGTGATTGGACAGTAGATTAGAGAATCTGTACTGCTCTTATTTGTTTCTAAGTCCGCTTTGCTAGAGAATCTTTCCTTAACATTATCTTGAGGGTACTTCAGATCTTTGTGAGATTTGAGATGAACTCACTCTTGTAATTGACAATTCCAAGGAACCATCGGACTTGTTTCTCCATGAGGTGTTCATCTAGGAAATTCTGTAGTTCTTGGGCAATGTGTGGCTGAGCGATATGTTGTCCATCTTTGAGGTGCGTGCCAAGGGAATCTATTTCTACTCTATTAATATGTTTACAAGCATATGCCTGCTTTGTCCACCTCAAAATGCATAAAGTTGTGTCCACTTGTTTTCTTTTACAAATGACTCTCCTTGAAAGATAAAAGCGCATCAAAGAATGTGTCACTTTGAAGAACGTGAGAAGTGTTCTTTTGTCTTGTTATAGATTAGGAATGTGTAAATATTCTTTTATTAATAAACGTAATTATAGGAATTAGATATTACCATGATTATAGGGATTGAGAATCGCCATGATTATAGGAATTGAGAATCATCGTAATTATAGGGATTTTATTTTCTTTATTTTCTTTATTCTTTTCCTATTTTAGAGATGTTTAGGTTGTATATATAGGTGATGTGTTATGAATGAAAAGAGTGGAGTTTTCTCTTCCTAAATAACATGGTATCAAAGCCATTTTGGCAGATCTGTTTCCTTTGAAACAGAATTCTTAGTTTCTCTTTTACACGCTGTTTTTAGTTTCTGGTTCTGTTCTAAAAGCCGACCATCTGTTGGAGGTTCACTCCTGTCTCATTGTACTTGACTAGACCGTGTTGCTAAGCGGGCATTTGAGGATCAGAAATCGGTTAGAATATCTTGGTCTACGTTTAGTGCTATGGATTACTTGCCTACAGTTTACCTTGTTCTCAACCGATTCTGTATCTTTGGCGATATCCAATCTTTGCCATATTATATGAAGATTCCCTTATTGCTATTTGCAAACCTCTGATCAAACTTTTTATTTATCATTGGCATGTGAGAATAAAATCATTTCTGTGCTATACCTGGCTGGAAGTTGCTTGTGGGTATAGTTGCTGTAAAGAAAGTTGAAGTATAGGGAGTGTTGCTTGACAAGGAATCATTTGGTCCAGTTGGACTCTTGTTTGTAACCATTCTTCATTTTTTTGGGTCTTGCAAATAACTTAAAAGAAGGTGTATTTTAGTATTGAATAAGACAGAGAAAGACAGCATTTTAAGTTTCTGGGGGTAACTTGATGGTATTCCAATTTGGAGAGCTTCTCAATTGGGGTGGTTTTTTTGGGTCTTATTGCACCTAGTATACCTCATTTGATGTTACTTTGTCATCTCTTCTCAGGAATGCTTGTAATATTAGCTATTTTCTATGTTAGCATCTCAATTAGCTTTATGGAAGTAATGATGCAATTTACACAAATGAAGTTGTATTTCTGAAACTGCTCCTCATCTTTGTCATATAGGTTAGTCTGGTGGAGAGTTATGAGTTTATTGTGCGCAAGCTGAGGGCATTTGTTGCTAGACCAGGCATATAAAATTGTATGAATAAAGATAAACAAACTGAAATTGCATTTTATATCTGAGAGTTCTTTAAAGATGTCATCACAATATGTGTATCTGCAGGAAATTTCTTATATTGTCTTTTGAGAAATTACCTAATTCTTGTTAGGCACATTATATAAAACATTGAAACATTGTTGTTTCTGTTTTCACAGATCCCTGATGATGCTCGTAGTAATGCTTGGGTTTCTTTTGATGGGAAGAGAAGGCAGCAACTCTCACGAGGACATTCTGTTAGAATATTTATGAGCCAGCACCCCCTTCCAACTGTTAATAAATCTGATCAAACAGGTGATTGGTTCCACAGCTTGATTCGCTGCCTAAACTGGAATGAAAGATTGGATCAAAAAGCCTTGTAAGACCTCTGACATTGGGTAGCAAGTTTCTTCATCTTCATCAAAGGATGAAGCTTCATGTAAATTGCTGTACATATATAAAGTTGAAAGATTAAAGGTTTAGTATACAAAGTGAATGTTATTCATTACCAACATAGGCTTCACCATTAAAGTAGAGTGGGTCAACTTTCACCCTTAAATTGTACAAAAACTATCTGTTACCATACAGCTTTTGAAAAAAAAAACAAAATTTATTTATAGTTTTTTCTTTTTTTTTGGGGGGTGGGGTGTGGGAGATGAAAGAACTAATCTTCGGATTTGCGATCTGTTTCAAAGCTTTAATTAATACCCACGTGATAAGTTACATGTATTTCTTTCTGGTAGTTTTCTGTCGTATATTTTCGCAATTTCATGTGGGAATGGTACAATAGAGCCATAAAGGAAGGTTCCTTGATGTTGAGAATATTTCAGTGGTCCATGCAGAGCATGAATCATGACCCAAGATAAGATGACCGATCTATTAAGGATAGGGCTTTAACCTTTGGTTTTCTATGAAGGATTAAAACAAATGGAGCTACCCAAGCCTGGTAGGAGTATAGTATAGTTACCTTCTGTTTCTCTTTTTCATTTTGATCACCTTCTGTTACCCAACAATACTTGGGATAAGTCTCCGCTAGCTCTTGGCCTGGTGCACTTGAGCTAGCAAAAGAGTATAAAACTTGATGAGGAGAAATTAGTCTTCTGGTGGTGCCCTTAGTTGGACATTTACTTGGATTTCCTTGTCATCTTGCTGCTTCATCAATTTTGTGGAGAATGGATTTCATGGACTGAAGTGAAAAGTGAAAGCCATCCATCATCTACCTCACAATATGTCATAGATTGTCTCTTACTTTTCCATTTTTACAATCTAACTAGAAAATCGGAGATTAGATTGATAGATTTTAGTCCTTTTCCTCTATATACCAACTGGAACATGCATCCCAGTTATATATTAAATTAGAAAGAAACCAAAAAAAATTTGATCCTTTTTTTCAATGTGCCGCCTGCTTGTGTTGAGATGCATGTGGTACATGCATGTTCTGCAGGAGGGCATCTATTTTCACTGAAATAATTGTGAAAATTAAACAATGGAAAAGAGAAGAAAATCCAATAATAATGAAGGAGGACAACTGCTGATATATTAGGAAGTCAAAAAACTCTGAAAGCTGTTGCTTAAAATGAAGAGTAGAATTCATAAAACATATGATTCTAATTTACAGACCCAACTTTAGCAGATGCATGAGCATCTTATCATGTTCATCACCACAAACAGTCCAAACTCGAAAAGCAAACACTCTAGTAATAGCTAGTTTACTCACTTGAACTCTCTATCCTTCCCTGGAATTTTAATTTCGAGGAAAGAAAGGGCTACGCATGCAAGACTTAATTATACTAAGAGCCATTCGCCAAGAACGAAAAGTAAAAGGGAAGACAAAAGAAAAAAAAAAATTATCTCAGTTTTTTAACTTCTTATCTTCTTGCTGTTACATGGCCCTTACAGCTTGGAACCTTGGTTCTTTTGGGAGGAACTTTTGCTGAACATAAACAGACATGTAGTCACCAAAAACAAACTTGGGATAAGTTTGTTCGACTTGTTGGTTTGTTTTCTCCACCAGCTGTGGTGCAGGAGCTATGGTGGCACTAAGGGATGGATTGTAAAATGAGGCGATCGATCGCCTGTTCCCGTCAATGGAGCTCACAACACGGTGCCAAGCACTCTTGTATCGACCATTGCTCAGGACCTCTATCTGATCACCAGTGTTGATGACAATGGTGTTTGGCAAGGGCTGCACATCAATCCATTCCCCATCTTTCAGGACTTGAAGGCCTCCCACCTTGTCATCTTGGAACAGTAAGATCACACCACCTGCATCGGTGTGAGCTCGAAGACCATTCACTCTCTCGGGGTGAGGACATGGTGGGTAGTGGCTCACCTTGGTCCCAAAGAAGGCATTATCACCACCTTCTCCGTCATTGAATGCCTTCTTGATGTATCCCTTTGGGAAGCCTAAGTTTTCATCCATTACTTCCATGACCTTTTCGGCCAATTTCTTCAACTCAAACCTGTATTCCTTCATGGTTTCCCTGTCATGACCGTCAACAAGTTGGAATATTGTATCCAGTCGTAAGCAAGCATTTAATGAACTAACTTGTTAAGAAGTGATCATAGAATATATATTACTTACTCGAATCGGGCTGTTTTGGATGGCCACTCATTATCATCCAAGAGAGTAATGACGTCTTCCCAGTCCACATTCTCCAACCTTTCACCAGTCTCTTCCAACAAATTCACCAGCTTTGAGTTCTTGAAATTCTCTTCCCTCTCCAGCTTATAGAACTCGGTTGAAACCTTCTTCACTCTCTCCAGCAGCTCCTCTGGAATCCCATGGTTCACCAGCTGCAATAAATATAATCACACGCACACACACACCCCTTAGGAATTTGGGTATATAGACAAAACTAAGACGAAAGCCGTTGCCTCCAACGGTTAATAATAAGAAAAGGGTACCTGAAAGAACCCCCATTCCTCGCATGCATTTGCAATCTGAGCCAGCGTCTTGGCCCTCTCCTGACCATTGAGCTGAGAGAAATCAATCACAGGAATCGCCATTCAAGTGGTAAGCAATGAACGAGAGATCACAATGAAAGAGAAAGACTAGCAAAAGGGAGTGGTATAACTATAACTTGAAGTTGTGAAATGCTTAGCTACTTCAAGGTTTGCGCTTTTTTGGGTTGACAAAGGGGAGAGAGGGTCGGCCCTATTTATAACGAAAGCAAAGGAGAAAGCTTCCCGCCAATTTGGACAACCACTAATTTGTTGAAAGTCCCTTTCTTGTTCCTCGAAGTAGCCGTTGGGGTAAGGTATGGGACGGTGACACAAATGAGTAAATAAATTTAATAAAAAATCAAGGTCAATGCCTTTGAGATGTTACTGGTAATCCACAACACAAGCATACTAACTTTTCTCTCAATCAAAAAGTTAACACACCTTTTCCTCTGGTTTAACTCTTTAATTATCATTAACAATTACAAAATCGCTGCCACGTACTAATCATCCTTCAAGTCTCCAACACAATGATGAGCTCATCTCTTCAAATGTGGGGTTTGAATTGGATTCAAAATATTCAATTATCAGTCTCCTAATCATAGCAATTAAGCCCCCCGAGTGTTATTTTCACCAAATAAAGCCTCAAATGAAGTCCACAAAAGATCAAATGGCTTTGATTGGTTCATTCATCTGCCAGACAGTGGAGTCCAAAACCCAAATAATCAAGGCCAGGTGGCATGATCAAGTGTCATTCATGTGCAATATATTCTGCTTTTTTTTTTTTTTTTTGCTTGCTTACTCATCATGGAATTTTCTTTTCTTTTGCCTTGTTCCTTACTTGTAAGTCAAATCTTTGCCGACTCCCCTCCCCCCAGTTTGCCTTGGATATAAGGTTTTGACTCCTTCCTTCGATCTTGTGGGCTGTAGCCCCCATCACCGTCTCACCTCCCACACACCCATGAACATGATCTTCGACCCATGCACTGATATATATGTAGGCATAGTTTAAGGGTTAAGCAAGGCAAAGTTGAGGACTACTAGTGTATCATAAACAAAGCTATCATCAACCCTTTATTTAATATTGCATTGTCAACTTATAAACTATATTCAAACTAAGCTTTCCGTTCCTTTTCTGTTTCTGTCCTTTTTTTTTTTTAATCTTTATTCTTAATCGGGGAAGGTTTGGGGATATAATTTAATAATCAACCTTTCATTTTTGAAAGTTTAATAAGCCAACATTTAAGGTCAAAATCAATATATATCTTAACATTCACTTTGTTATTGCCCAAGGCTTATCGAAAATTAAATTTTAACTTAAAAATGTCAAGAGACTTGAATTTTACACGATAACATTGTATTTCATACACTAGAATTTGTAAATTAAATATTTATATATCAACAATTTAATTATTTACCATTACCTATATATATATATTACTTCATTAAATTTGTATACATTTTAAAAGAATTTCATTGATAAAGTGTATAATATAAACTACTTAATTATAACATTAAGTATCTTTAAATAAAAACATAAGATTTAAATAATTTGACATAATTAAATTGGTGGTAAATATATACTAGTAAGTGGTATTGTGTAGGGCATGGGAATAATGATCTGTAATTCAGGAAGCTGCACTGTATGAGCAGTTGATGCATAGTTGGCCATTTCTGATCATGATTCCAATAATTGTCCGAGTGTTAGGGTACAGCTTTGAAGAGACAGGCTATATTGGCCGTCTGATGAAGAACTAGCGTCACAAATTTTAATCAACTCATTGCTGTACTTGTTCAAGTACCTCACAGCATGTGTCACAAACATGATCAAACCCTCAAGCTTGCAATTGCATAATTGGCATGTTTTGGATCTTGTGGCACACAACCACTGCTGCATCATGCGCCACCATGCATCCTTCTTAATCATTATTTGCATACCATGTTTATACATACATATATATATAAATATATAATTTGACATTTTTAAAAATAAAAATCTTAATTTATTTATAGTAATAATTAAAGCAATGATGTCGTCACTTTTAGATGGAGATTTTGAATTCCAATCTCATAATTAATATCATTTGTTTTTTATTATTTGAAAAAAAAATTAAACTCTTTGTAAGTAAAGAGATTATGCACCAAACAATAAATCAAATATTCAAATGCGTTTAATTTGATTTGTCTCATTGTTGAAAAAGCATGGAATGATGCAAAAAATAATTGGGATTAGTTGTTAATTAATTTTGGTATATGATAAGGGTCTGGGAATGAATTAACTAAACCAAAGCATCCTCTCAAACTGTCCCAGTGAAGTGATGAGAAAATTGCAAGGGCTAATATATATATATATATATATATATGTTAAGGTTGTTCTAAGTTAGAATTAATTAACAGTCAAGACATATAATCCAATCCGTGACCATGACTTTTAAGTAATTAATTGTGAGTTTTGTTAAACAGAACATGGTTTTGTTGGTCAAATGTCAACTAATTAATTTGCAATTAGAAAAATCTAAATCTTGCTTAATAGTACAACTTGTACTAACTAAAAGACAGTTCTCCACTCCACGAGTCCGCAGCTAGCAATCCTCCTCCCAACCAATCTAGTAGAGAAATATGGTTTACGACAAGAAATCAATCCACAAAATTCACTGTTAACTTTAATATTCTTATGTTTAATGTCAAAGGACAAGTATATATCTATTAATTTTAAAATATTCGAATTCGAATCTTATTATTCGATAGGATATTCGAATTTTATAAATATTTGATTAAATTTTTTAATTGTTACTCGAACTCATATCTGAATATTCTAAATGCTCCCCATCAATACTTACGCTCGTTAAATATCTAATTAAAAAACATTATATCAATTTTTATGTATATTATTAATAAATTAAAATTTAAAATCATAATTAGTATAATTAATAAATTTAGTAAGCATTAAATTAATTATAAAGAATTTATAAACTTAAAAATAATATATAAAAATTAAAATTTAATATAAAAAATAATTATTTATTATCAAATTCGAGTAGTGGGTATTTAAAATCATTATCGGAACTCATGATAGGTAGTAATTTTACTACCCAAACTCTATCTAAACCCAATTATAGATTACTTTAATTTTACTTAATCGGATCAACTAATATAAAATACCCAATTACAAATTACTCGTTGACTTTCTTGTCCATATCTCTAGTTTAATTGGGTTTTAGGTGCCTAAAATTACCAATCTTAAATAAGGAGTTAGGAACATGGATTTGATCGCTTCTCGGGCTTTGCAAAAAGGACACACACCTTGTTGAAGAAGCATGCCAATTAACTTCTCTTAACTAACAACATAAAACAGCTAAATTATTAACTAACGGTAATAAGAATTTTGCCATCAGTTTATCACTATCAAATATTTAATCAAAGGGCAGCCATAATGGCCATGGGTCTTTAAATTCATTCCCCCAAGACATTGTCTTCGGATTGAAGGTGCTTTGGGATCAGGACTGAGAACTCAATTGAGTATTATTAATGTTGCATGAATCAAGGATTAGGGTTAAAATTAATTAATTATGAATTACTGATTCCCTCTTCCCATGGCTTAAAACTGAAGAAAGTCTCTCAATCCTCACATGGTGCTGACTAATGGGTGTCTCTGATTTAGAAAGCATTTGTTTCCATGACAAAGAAATGGTCTAGGGACTCTGTACATAGATTTGGTTTTCTGCTTTATGTCTCCCACTTCTTTATTCAATATACTATTGATCTTTTATTATTTTTATTCAATATAATAAAAAATTATTTGAAGCCAGAGAGAGAAGTGTTTGACATGGTCGGCTTTTCCAGATACTTGTGCACCAATTTTTCCTTTGGGAAAGAAAAGAATGTGAGTTGCTTAATTTTATACATGTGATTGATTATTGATTAGTATCACTTTGTGAGCAAAATCATGTAAATTGTATTAATAAAAGCATAAAGGGTATATTCCTATCTAGAAATTAGACAATAATTAATTTCACACGTTTAAAAGTGATAAATTATGAATAAATTTACCAGCCAGTTGATATTAAACAAAATAAGCTTTGATTATTTATGTAACTGCCTAAGAACCGAATTAGGGTTCCGTAGGCATGCCGCAATTGGAAATTTGCATGTGTGTTTCCATTTCGTCAGCCAGGCTTTAAATAATTTGGTCCTATCATTTAATGTTAATGTTTCATGAAGATGGCATTTTACATTTTTTTTTAATTTTTTTGAGGGTGACATTGTACAAATTTAATTAATTAATTAATTAATTAATTTTTGTATTTGTAAAAAAAAAAGGAAGATTCTTTCTTTTTTTAGCAAAAAAAAATTGAATCTATTTAAAACTAAATTTTGCTGCAATTTGCATATGGAATTGTTACGCATTCATATTTTGAATACAAAAGATATCTTGATGTAGGATTCATGACATTCAATAGTGACTCTTTTCACTTATAGAGGAGCAAGAGATCAATCTGATATTTCTTGAGGGTTTCACAATTGTGGAGAATTAGATAGGTTTATATTACCATTTGTTACGAGCTTAGACTCTCAATTCACAAAATATGTTTATTAAGTAGAAAAAGACCTTTATTTATAAGTTCAAAAATTCATCTCATTTTTGACTGACGTGGGTTTCGTGATAAAAATGTGTAGCAACATACTTTATGCCTCCACTTTAAGTCTTTAATGCACTAATTTCACTTAAAATGATTTTGTTATATAGTGGAAAAGAAGAATATATAATAATCTCAAAATTGAAAATTTAAAAGTTTAAGAATGGGATGTGATATATTAAATACATTTATTTATTCTAAGGAACAATATTTAGAGGGAATAATAGTGGCATATATAAAACTAGTAAGATATTGGCTCTTTTTTTTTTGTTTTTCTATTTTTTATCTCTTTATTGATCAAATATATCATTCTCGTGCATGCATGACTCTCATATATGTTGAATAAATTAAACATGCTAGCCATTTAACTAAGAAAGATAATTTTTAATTAATTAATGAAGTCAACTAATCTTTTTCTTTTATATATATATATATATATATAGTATAGTAATTTTTTTTAATTTCATTTGTCTAGCGATGATTTCTCAACGCAAGCTACTCCGCTAAATTCTAACCAAATTTTTATATTGATTTTTATTATATATCATTTTGTATCAGATATGCGTATGTAATTATTAAAATTGATATAAAAATTTAAATCAATCACTATTACTAACTTGAATTTAAAATTTTAAAAATTACATGGTTTAAGCCGGCAATGATTGAGAGCTGAATCATTATTATTTTGACATTTTATAATTACGATTTGAAAATGGAATAGAATGACCTATCTTTCCATGTATATTTTGATTGTTTCAACAATTTCATGTTGCATTCATTACATGTGAATCTCAACTTACCTAGCTATGATATTGATTGACATTTACATGTAAATAACTAAATAATGCATAATAGAATCATCCGGTAGAATATTTTACTAAAATACTTCTTAATTTGTTGTCAATCTTTAACTGAAATAGATTGAAAGTGATATTTTCCATCAATTTGTTGATTAACCCCAAATAAAAGAATATATGGCACCCGTTTAATTTTAATGAATCATTGTTTTATAATCAAATAATCAAACATCTACTCTCATTAAATAATTCATTAAACTACTTCGATACATATATGCATCATTGATTCATTGTTCATTCTTATATGTAAAATTTTATAACGTATAAAACAAATATCGTAAGCTGTGAAAGTGACATAAACTTAAACAATAATGACCTAATTATTCATGCAATGACTCACAGGATCAAGATGGAAAGAAAATATGCTCTCCAAATAAAATAAAATAAAAAACACATAAAAAAGTTGTATTGACTTGTACCATGGTTGCAAGACTAACATGGGTTGGTGGGCCTCTGAGCCCAAACAGCCCGGACTTTAGGTTACATTTTGTAGGTCCGGATAGGCTTAGTATTCAAAGCCGACAAGTATGCATCTTATCTGGGCCCAGTGGTCCCAAAGTCTGATATTTCTTGGCAAAAGTCTCGAGAGGGCTGGGCCGGTTGGAGGCACGGAATCTATCGGTCCGTCTGCTTATGATCCACGCTAGTAATTAATAATTAGAAGCCAATAATTCGATTTTTTTTTTCTCAGCAACCAATAATTCAATCTATCTCATGTTTACGTCACGGATTTAATATTAGTAAGAGATGAAATATGTCTTAGACTTATAACTAAAGGTTTTTCTCTAATTATTAAGCATATTTTTTAAATTAAAAATGTAGATTCGTGATAAGTAGTATTATAGTCTATTTAATTTTTCATTGATGTAGAATCTTTTATAAGAGATAGTAGAGTTGAAATAAACCTGAATCAGTGCAATGAGAGGGTTGCACACGTTAGGCCAGATAAAACGTCACAGATCCGTATAAGATAGGATAATTCTTAGATTTATAAGTAAAACTTTACCTAATAAGCATGTTTTGAATTAAACATGTGGACACACAACATTTTTTCTAAATACTAATTTAAAAACCTATCTAGTCTTATTAAACTTTTTAAATCAATAATATTTTATTTAAGTATCTTAAATAAAAATAATATAAGATTATTTACAAAAACTTTTAAATTACATTTAGTATATATGATTAATCTACTGAAAAGTCTAATTCATAGTTTGTTGGCAGTTAAAAAAAATGAATTAATTTGCTTGCGGAGTTTGTAAGCTGTCTCTCCACATTAAACAAATGTTAAGATCAAAGGACCGGAACTGCCCTTTTAATTTAATGGAAAGAGGTATCTGCATGAAGGGAAGCAGACAAAGGAATTCCCAACTTGGGTTAATTATTAAATAGTATTTGGACTAACCTTAAATCAAAACTTTCAACTGGTTAGTTGACTTGGGACTGAACATGGATAAATATAAGAGCAAAGTCGCAATCAATGAAGAGTCAAGTAAGGAACAAAAGTACCCTTTCCAGGGATCTTATAGCAACATTGTTGAATACAAAACCACGACCACAACAAGAAGAGAAGCTTTCATACTGCAGCTGCGCCAATGGCATTAATTTTCTATTTTCGTTTTTGTTTGGGCTCAATTTGCCCACTGATGGGCTTAAAAATGATGACTAATTCAAAACTACCAGTCTTCTTCTAGGGCTATTTAATAGGCTTGGATTATTATTCCTTATACCACCTAAACAAAATCACTTTTCTATAGCTACTTTTGGCTTAAGTTCAACATGGATTTAAGGGATGAACATGCTGCGATGAGCCATACGGCAGCCTTGGAAATGGATTCCGGAGAAAAGCGTCTTAACGAGCTTGGGTACAAACAAGAATTGAGAAGGGAAATGGTCATTTGATACACATTACTTGTTTAATACAAAGCTCTTTTTCTTTTCTTTTTGAGTTAATTGATTTAGTGTGGGGAGTACCAAGAACACTATTTCGTGTCTACCAACAAAGATATGGTCTTTTCATTTGGTTTTTTCATGCAGACTTTCTTCAAGACACTGGCGATAACATTTTCAAGCATGGCAGTTTTCACCGGAACGCCTCTGTATGGCCCCAGCTTGAGGTATGCAGGCCCTGCAAGCATGATATGGGGATGGGTGGTCACCACATTCTTCACTTGGTTTGTTGGAATTGCAATGGCCGACATCTGCTCCTCTTTCCCGGTAATAATACAACTCATTTCTCATCTTTCTTATATATCATTTGTTCTTCTTTTCTAGAAAAAAAAAAAAAATAGCAGCAAATATATATTCACTAGTACCTGCAATACAAACTGGCATAGCCCAACACATATTACCCAGTCCTTGACTGTTATTGTTCCAGTTTCTATGCTTATAAGATGATGGGATTCACAAGATAATACTGACTCTTTTAGGTACATTGAGCTTTCTCAGACCTTAGACCTTCCAATTATCCATTGATCAAAGGGACAGAGTAAAATCATATAAATCATATTATTATATACATACTAGGATTTGGATGTAAAATAGGGACAAGCTAGTAGCTAGGCCAGACTCAATAGAACACTAAAGTCATATGAGTCTCACAGTGAATATAAGTTAGTATTACGAAATTCTCACCTAACAAATGAATTTTTATCCGAATTTTTTTGACATGATATGAATGACTAAAAACTATTCTCCAACTTTTATCTAGCCGTTCAAAGTTCAAACAGTTTAAATTTTTAAGTTGAATTATATTCTTAATAAATCTTGTCATTAAATTATTCAAAAAAAATAAAATGCACATCCAAATAATAAATTAACACTTGTATTTTATATACTTGCTCCGCGCGTCTCTAATTGTTTATCTTGACTTTCATGCATATTAAGAAAAAACAAATTTGACTTTTATGAATTTTATATTATAAATTCAAATTTTTTTTATAAAATTGATGTACATGCTTTAATATGAAAAATAAAAAAATTTTGAAAAATCAATTTAAAGAATAGAAAAAATAAAAATATTAAGTATTTCAAAATGAAAAAAGATTTTATTTTAAAATATCTAAAATATATATATAAACCAAGAAAATGATTGCAAAATACTACGTATTTTCGAATCCTGTAAATTAGTATAGACGGCTATATTTTAACAAGATGTTCCTGGCAACTGGCAAATGACCAAAGGACATGCTTGAACATCTAACAGACCACGGGTTCGTTGTATTTCTGGGCTGCCCATTTGGCTGGACCTAGATGGGGGCCATTTGCATCATGGTGCTGCGCTTGGCTCGAGACTGTTGGTGTCATTTCTGGAATTGGCGCCCAGGTAACAATAGGCTGCATCAATAACAGGAGCTTCCAATTCCAAAGATGGAGTTGTTTCTGATTCATTGATTCATTTTTATTGAACGGTAGGCGTATTCAGGGTCACAGGCATTGCAAATTATCCTTCTTTTATCCACTGGAACCAACAAAGGCGGAGGATACTTTGCTTCTCGAACTGTTTTCTTGTGTATGTATATATGCCTCACCATCATATGGGCAGTTCTCAACACCTTTGCTTTACGGGTCATCGCATTCCTTGACGTTATCTCAGTTTGGTGGCAGGTTTGCAGTTTGTTTCCTGCATCAGAATTACCATTACATTGTAAAAACAATGCTAGAAGTCTATTAACTTTTTTCAGTTTAATTGCATGGACAAAGGCATTTCAGTTCATTTAATTAAATTCTAGCAGTAAATGCAGGTGATTGGCGGCTTGGTTGTGATCATAATGCTTCCTCTAGTGGCACGGCCAACACAACCAGCTTCTTATGTATTTACTCACTTTGAAACATCTCCTGACTCAACTGGAATAAGCAGCAAACCTTATGCAGTCATTCTGTCCGTACTCCTCAGCAACTACAGTCTCTACGGCTACGACACAGCAGCTCATTTGACTGAAGAAACCAAAGGGGCTGATAGGACTGGTCCAATTGCCATACTTTCTAGCATTGGAATCATATCAGCATTTGGATGGGCTTATAATTTAGCTCTTACATTCAGCATTAAGGTATATGGCTTACAGAGCAAGTTTTAGTTTGGAATTTTCAGTATACATCCAAAGTGTAATTTCTATTGCAGGACCCCAACTATTTGTATGATGTGAATAATGAGACAGCTGGAGCTCTTGTACCAGCACAAATCATCTATGATGCATTCCATGGGAGGTTTCAGAATTCTGCTGGGCCACTAGTTTTTCTCTGCGTTATTTGGGGATCTTTCTTCTTTTGTGGACTTTCAGTCACTACAAGTGCAGCCAGAGTAGTAAGCAAAACTAAATCACATGTCTCTGGAGCTACAACCTTCATGAACACAACACCACAAAAATTCTACCTGTCTCATTTTTTCAGTTTTCTCATTTCCATGGTAATCAGCCAAACATCCAACCATAGATAGTGACTTTGGCTTCTTCTAGGTCTATGCCTTATCAAGGGATGGGGGGATCCCATTCTCACATATTTGGAGCAAAGTTCACCCAAAGCATAAGGTCCCAACAAATGCGGTGTGGCTCTGTGCAGCAATCAGCATCATTCTTGGCCTACCTATCTTGAAACTGGATGTTGTGTTCACTGCTATTATATCTATTAGTACAATTGGATGGGTTGGGAGCTACGCTGTGCCAATCTTGGCGAGGCTGGTGATGGACGAGAAGAATTTCACGCCAGGACCATTCTACTTGGGTAGATCTAGAAGGCCAGTCTGCTTAGTAGCCTTCTTGTGGACATGCTATACCTGTTCAGCCTTTCTACTGCCAACTCTTTATCCCATCCGATGGAGAACCTTCAACTATGCACCAGTCGCTCTGGGTATAGTTTTGGCAATGGTAATGCTTTGGTGGATTCTGGACGCGAGAAAATGGTTTAAGGGACCTGTAAGAAACATTGACACGCTGATGCAGAATGGGGGAAGATAATGCACTCTGATACATTGATTGAGTATAGTTTGAACAAGTTATCATAGTTATACGGATCGCTCAGCTGGTCAGCTATATTAACACATAGAATGCCACAGTGAAAACAGAATATCAGTCATTCAATTAAACTTAAATATGTTCCAGAAAAAAAAAAAAACTTAACTATGTGAACTTATTCTGTATACTCAAAATTACATATACGCTTTCGCCGTAGTACAAGATAAAAATTCCATGATCCCAATACATATATGCGTGCAATGATGAACTTTGAGAAACGTTGATGGTATTGTACAACAGGCAGGTTCTTCATTGGTGACAAAATTTATGGTACAACCAAAGTCCTTGTAGAGCATTGCCTTTGGCATACTGCAAAAATGCAGATCACTTCAAAAGCAGTGTGAAACTTGTTGGCCAAAAACATAGTGAGGTTATGTATCTCTGAGTGATACAACGACCAATGTGTTGGGACATTCTAATTCATTGGCACTGCTGCAGTTGCATCTTCCCAAAAATGGAAACCTTGTTCCTTTGAACTTAACTGAAAGAGCATACACAATCCAAGCTCTAAATAAACCTTGTGGCTAGACATTATCCTGACTCCGTTGGTCACCCTGCCACCCAAAGAAGAGTACTTCTCAAAGCTGACAGGAGCACTTTCATTAATAAGCGACTAAAAATGGAATAAGAAATACAAAATACCCTTGTCAGAATGGTCCTATGTTATCTCCTTCTGTATACCATTGATGAGATTTTGCTGAACTGTAGATCACTGAAGACACTGGCACTACAACTTCATCCAATCCAAATGAACTAGATACATCCCTAGAGGGTGAGCATAATCAATATCAACTGCCAACAAAAAAGTAAAAAGGTCTTATGGCATATGCTACAACATGAAATTTTACACATATCAATGAGGGAAAAATGATTGACTAAAAGAAAATTTAAAATAAATTAATTAAAAAAAAAAAGAAAAGCATAAGAATAAAAGAAACAAGACTGTCTAGTTTAGACACTAACTGCATGTTTGGTTGGGGAATCGAATATCAACTCCACTTATTCCTAATCTTTCTTTAATATGTTGTTTGGCTGGAAGAAATGGCCATTTAGGGAGATGATGGAATACCAATACCAAGGCCACTGGTATTGGCTATACCAGAATAGAGTAAAAAAATTTGTAGACAAAAATACCTTTCATTAATTTTAAGAATTACCATACCATATAAAATGCAATTTATTCATTTTTTACAATTTCTTTTTCTCATATCCTTCCCTCACTAAATTTAAATGAATTTAAAATAAAAAAGGTTTAAGTTTTAATTATAAATTATAAAAAGAATATTTCAAACTTAACTATTAAATTAAAATTTTAACTATAAATTTTTTATATTTTAATATTTCAAAAATAAAGAATAAAATAAAATAATAAATTAATTTTTTAATTATAAATTATTAATATTCTAAATGAAATATAAATTATTAATATTTTGTAAATTAAAATAAATAATCATAGTAACGTTTAAATAACAATTTATTAATATTTTTAATAAATTTATTAAAATAATAAATATTTTATTTTATTTTTTTATAATTGGAGAAGGAGGAGGATTCGAACCGTACTCTTGGAGATTATGTACCAACCAATAAACCAAATACTCAGATGCATAATAAATATTTTAATTTAAAAATTAAATAATATAACAATAATGATAGTTTTGTTATTTATCATTTATTCCTTAGTTATTTTTTAAACTATTCCTGTCAATCCAACATTAGAATAATTCATAATAACAATTCTTGTCTTATTCCATTCTCATGAACCAAACTTTAAAATAACTATTCATCTCTTATTCTTACGGAATGACTATTCCATTCCCACTCTATTCCTTCCTGCAAAGCAAACACATCCTTAAGGATACAAGTCAATGATATTAAGTGGCAAACCTTCGCGTAATCATACAACCAAAACAGTTCCAAAGCATGCCCATCTAGAAATTAGTAGACAAACATAAGCAGAAACAAACCTTAGCTTGATCAACATCTGCCTTTATGATAAAAATAGCTCTTGTGACTCCATAGGGGATGACCAATAATGCAAGAGTGATTCTACAGTTAACCTTCGCGTTGCACTGAGCATTGAGATAAAAAATCGACACCCATCAATTTTATATTCTTCAAGAGGATTTCTGTGCCCAAAACTTCTTACATTTACCTATCAAAGAATGCCATAAGAGTGCATCCACATTTGAAGCTGAAGAGAATAAAACAACATATTTAGATTAAGTACCGCAGAACTCAGCCTGTTCATGTTTACAAGATGATCCCTCCAGAAACAATCCAGAGTCTTGACAAGAACTGCTCTCTGAATTCCAATAATAAGAAGATTAGCAGCTAAAAAGGAGGAAATAAACAAGATCTTGGTTGACATGTAAGCGGCAGTAAGAGGTAGGCCGAAAAGAATAGATAATTAAGAAAAGTTGTTGATATGTGCGCTCTCAAGCACGCATACTTCACTTTAACTAAAGCAAAACATGTGATACAATTACAAACATATTAAATAGAGTTTGGAAGGTGAGAGGAGTTAGGTAATAGGAACACCATGCCAAGGTCAACAGTAATTGTCACAGAATCAAGCCATGGAAACACAACTCGAGTTATTATAAACATGAAAAGGAAGCACCTGACCTCAATTTCTTTTATGTAAGCATTGTCATAACCAGATTCTTCTGCGATGTTCAAATATGAAGCAATCAAAATATCCCCAAGGTATTTGCGGAGAAGATTAGACGTTGGCCGGTACCTCCCATTCCTAGAGTAGAAATATCAAAGGCTACTATTTAATATCAAAATAGTCTAGAACTAAACTAAACAGAAAGAAGCCTAATGCTCAGTTAAATTTATTAATATTTTACTTTGTTGAATCATCAGAGCAAATAGCAAGCCAGCGCTTCAATGAAGAAATTTTTCTGTGGATTCCTCTAAAGCAATCTGGAGGCTTTGGCAAGTTTGGAAGGTGAAAATTGTCAATATCTACAGAATTTGATTCATGTAGCTGTTTAAGAGATTGGAGTAAATCTTCCTCTGTAATTGATGCAAATGAGTCTGCAGAAATTCCATGCAATAAGGAATTATGCTGATGTGGTAGAATGTAATTCCAGACCAATAAGTTATAAAATATGCCAAAAAGGTATCAAAGAACTAAGGTGGTGCTTAGAGATAAACTCACCATCCAGTAGATTCCCTGCAATAGCAATGAACTCTTTCAAAAGCTTAGCCAAACTCCAGCATCTTGGATGCTACAGAATGGATTACCACGATTAGTCTTAAAAGAAGAGCAGGAGTAGACAGCATCTCAAGATAGAAACTCACTACCTGCAGTGGATCAGCATTTGCAAAGACAATTTCATCTACCACTGCTTGCATGTACCTATTGGGCAAATTTTCTCTTTTAATGTTAAAACTAAAATTTTAAAACAGTTGATAAAAACTGCACATTGTAAAGCTGACATCTGCCAGGCAGCATACTAATGGTTGCCAGCATGATTTAGATATACATTAATAACATTTTACTGAACATAATGATATCAAAGACACCTGTGTATAGAAAGACATCTAGCACGATACAAACAAAAATAATTGATAAAATCTGTCAAGCAAGAAAAGGTAGAAAGAGATACTAAAACAGCTATCACATATTCTATACATTCTATAAAAGTTTAATGATGTTTGAGGTCATATACTATAAATTTTCTTGCTGGTATGCATTGCTTAACTTGCATTACAGCTCCTATTTGCCAAAAATAACCCAGTTACATTGCGAGGGCACTCTTACCAAAGGAACCTGAATGACAGGGGAAAGAAGGGAGCCAACCACACAATCAGACCAGGAATGTTGATCTGCTCTGCTCTGCTCTGTTCTTTTTCTTTTTTCATTTTTCATCAGATTTAGATGTAAAATATCACACTGAACAACTTAACCTTCTATATATATGTCGTTATCCTAGTCAAAATTGAGTAACCACAAACAAAAAATAGATGCACAATGAAAACTATAATTTGAAGAACAAGTTGCCTGAATTTCACATGGCAATTTCTGATAAAGGCTCTTTTCATCATCCTAATAACCTGGTTTCCAAAAATTGCATCTCCAATATAGTTCAGACTACAAGAAGCATAATGGCATGATTGGCTTGCTTTCATATTGTTCCCATCCTCTATGACTTGCTATGACATGTTTAGAGTGTAAAACTTTGCGCTAAAAAATGAAAAAAGGGGCACTCATGTGCACTGGACCATGTATGTTGGTGGACTGCAATTGAACTTGGGAAATCTACTACACCGGGTCACACCAATACAGTTGCTAAGTATTAGAATGATACTCACTGAAATATATGTTGAGAACAACTTTCATTATCACCCGTCAAAATCAATTGCCTGAGGTCATAGACATGCTTTCTTTGAACCTGATAAAAGCAAACCAAAGAATTTAATGAGGTGATAATTGATGGTTGGTCCCCTATTTAAATTGGAAATTCAAGGATTCATTTCAGATTAAAAGTTACAATTTTTCTTAGTTGATAAATTGAAGAATTCAAATGGAAATCAATCACCAATAAGTCTGCTAAATGAAAGGTATTAGTTAATAGAAAATATTGAATAAAAAGTTGCAGTAACATCATTTTAAAGGATTTTGTAGATAATGTGCCTTATTAATTAAAATCGCAAAGCAACCTACTAGATGGTCCTTTAGAAACTTCCAACACATAAA
Source organism: Theobroma grandiflorum (assembly GCA_036013995.1). Taxonomy (NCBI): domain Eukaryota; kingdom Viridiplantae; phylum Streptophyta; class Magnoliopsida; order Malvales; family Malvaceae; genus Theobroma; species Theobroma grandiflorum. The sequence continues at coordinate 19,283,926 of CP142126.1, forward strand.
TGAAGGTTTAGTCAAACTCCTATTAAAAGCAAGACCACATCAATAACTTAGGCAAGATGTCCAAAGATGGCTTTGTTGTTTCCAAGCACATACCTCTAAAACTTCATCAAACTCAACCAGGCTCTTTCTTATGTTAAAGAAGTACTTCTCTGCATTGATTTGAAGCGCCAAAAGCTATAAATAGAAAGCCCTTGAAGTCAGTAATAAGAAGATGATGTTTACAAGGCTTAAAGCTCTCAAACAGAATACATGAATGCATACCTGCTTTACAATTGCATCACCTTCAATAGGTATATCTTCATCATTTGTAATTTTTGAAATAAGCTTCACAGCCCACTCAGTATCAAAATTAAACTTTTGAAACATCTCATCTTGCAAGCTGTTACATCAATAAATAATCTATGAATATTCTGAACAATTTTAACTATACCTTAAACGGAAAAAAGAAAAAGATACATATATAAAAGACGATTTTAGTTATTAAACTATTGAGAAGAAAATGTAAATTCCAGTGGGATCATGACTGGGGTTTCTTCTAAAGAAATTCACATTATGAAAAAGCTAAGAGGAGTGCACAATCATCAGATTCCCCATGAGTGAGGAAGTTTCTTTTGACATGACATTTTTGATAAATAGCAGACGAAGTTGATGGTAAATAGTTTTGGACAAGACAGTGGCTATTATATGAGAAGCCAACTACCCCAAGAATTCATTCAGATTTACAATCACATTCTATTTATCTATCTCTCTGTTTCATCAAGTAAGTGATTACCTCATTTTCAGATACATGCTGCAAAGATTGTATGTTAATAGTTATTACTTACCCCAATGACAACCCTTCAGCCCCTATTCTCCTTGGGTGCAATGACAAACATTTGATAAAAAAGCTTTCTTCCTACTATGTGCGGTTGGCAGTTGACTACATGAAATAGATTACACCATTGTAAGCTATTTATAACCATCTCCTGAATAGATCAGTGAAAATAAGGTCCTTTATTACAGCCTATATTCTCCAAATGATGCCTTCTTTGGTCTCCACCTCCCCTTTTTGGCATAGGCATCCTCCACTGAGTCACATCTTTTACAGAAGCATTTTCAGGTATTTAAATCACATGTCCAGCCTTTCAAAAAAAAAAAAAAAAATCACATGTCCAACCACCTTTAGTGCTTTTCCCACATTTTTCCCTCAATTGGTGCAACTCCAACCTGTTTTTAGATGCACGAATTTTTTATCTTATCTTTCCACCCTCTCCCTCTCTACCTTGGGAACCAACCACAACAATTAAAATAAATAACTCTCTTCAACCTAATTTATACAGAAATCTCAGACTGAGCTTCGGGCTGCATTAATTTTGTTGGGCCACCAAATTGACCATCTCCACCTTTATAATTACAACAATCGGCTTTTATTTAAAACCAAAAGAAAGGCTCAAAAAAAATTATTATTGGGATAAGAGCCATAGATAGACAGTTCGTAGTCCACGGACCAATTTCACTGAAAGAGGATTTTATACTATCCAACATTAATTACCTTAAAAGATCAGTTAAAAGAAGCCCTAAAATAGTGAGTCAAGGCTTTGTGGAAAACTATGGTAGCTCATAACATGTAGCAGAGATTAAACCAGTCCCCTAGAGCAATACCTGTAGAGAAAATCTATTCCTACATTGAATATATTTTTTTCCTATTTTAATACCACCTTATCCCATATCTAAATGGAAACGGCTTGGATGGGCCTGATAATGGCATGATGGACAAGAAAAATCATTCAACCAATGCCTAGTAACTTGTGCAGGCCTGCTAAATTGAGTGGAAATGGACAACACCAGTCTCATTAAGCTTTTCTTTTTAAGTTTTTTCCACAAAAGCCATTTAAGTCTTAACGACATAAAGAAATAATTATTGGCACACTACCTCACCATAAACCGTGTGGATCCAGGATCCCCTTGCCTTCCTGCTCTACCACGAAGCTGTGAAAGACCATTGCCATTGTTAATTTAAAATTAGAGTCATGTTTAAACTGCAATAAATAGCAAAGAAATAAAAGATACATAATCCGTTCTCTCTACCCCCAAACCCCCAAAATATGTAAAAACAAAAAAAAAAGTTCTTCCTTAAATGAACAAGGTTAACATTAATGCTTTTTGTATAATATTCTATCAGGATGTATTCTGATGTTAGAAGTGCAAGCATTCAAGAGTAACATGAATTGATTATCAAAGAAGATTAAAGGAGTATGTCATCTAATAGTCAGGTCATGATTATCATATATCAAAATTCCGATAAGGACACAATGCATTCGAAAGTTAGGTCATCCAAATTCAAAAAATATTATTTGTCCACTGACAATGAGTATAAAATAAATTTGGGCCCAATGAAATCTCATACTATATGATTTATGACTTCCAAAATATACATGCACATTTAAAAGTGTACGAGGATAGTGCATATCTTGTATTTTACATGCTACAAATGTGAACAAAAACATTGCTTCTAATGAAACTTAGAGCCTTGTCTTGCATATACAGTTAGATCTAAATTTCTATCTTCTTAGAATCTAACCGTTTGGAAAATGGTGACATTTGGACTATGTAGAGTAAATGTGATGCATGGGAAACAAAAGTTTTTTAGTCAATTCAGAATATTTGGAATTTAGATCAAATATTATGACAATGGAACTGTATATAGATGGTTTTATTCCTTAATAAATGCCTGGAGTACGACGAACTGAACTATGAATTGACTGAATAAGCAGAAAAAGGAAAATCAATAATAAGGGATTGACTGCCACAAAGCAGTTCATTCAATCTAGAAAAGTAGGGGTGTGCAAGTGTCGGTTTCGGTCGGTTTTCCCGAAAACCGAACAAAATTTTTCCCCATTCTAACCGACCGAACCGCACCTGCCACTCGTCGGTTTTGGTCAGTTTTTACGATAGGCGGTTTCAGTCGGAGTGGAGCCTGGAGCAGCGGCAATAACTCAAAGAAGGGGAAGGAGAAGATTTAGGGGGGGACGGGTCGGGGTTTCGAATAGAAATGCCAAAAGGGGGGTGAGAGGGGGAATTACCCTTATGGGTTTATGGCGGGGGGGGGGGGGGGGGGGGGGGGTGGGGGGTTTAATGAGGGGCATTTAAGTATTTCCCCCCCACTTGAAAAAAAAAAAAAAAAGAAATTGACGTCCGTTGTTCGGTCGGTTCAGGGGGGAAGGAGTCCCCCCCGAGGGCCGAGCCGATTGGCTGACGAGGCCGATTGGAGCAGCCGATGGTTGCCGTTGCAACCATCGGTTGTAACCGTCTATTACATTAATCGACGGTTTCGGCAACCAACCGGAGCACACTCCTATAGAAAAGTATCTATCCAGAAAATAATTGCATCTTCATCAAGTAATACATACAATGAGACAATAACATATGCAATGGAAATGACCAATAGAAAACAACCTATTGATCGTTAGCTTTAAATGCAGGAGTTGACATATAATAAATCAAACAGCTAAATTGGATACTTGGCACTTCATTGTAGAAGTTTGAGATTATTTCTGTTGCTTTAAATAGCAAAATCCATAGCAATTTTCTTAAAGCAAGACAGATTCTTCAGAAATGCTAACTAACTCATGGTTTAGATGTAGCATAAATGATCATATCATTACTGCATTTAATTAGTCACCTGATTATCTATTCTACGAGATTCATGCAAAGATGTGCCGATCACATGAAGCCCCCCAAGCCTTTTCACTTCAAACCCTTCCTTGGTGCAATGTACTTCACAATCTTTGAGAACAGACAAATAAGTAATTGCTATAGAAGGGCCAAGAGGGTACATCTCAGACTGTTCATCAATAAGCTTCTGCAGCTCTTTCAAAGGCATTGACTGGCTCATTTCCACAGACTCTGAAATGATAGGATTTGCCTCCTGATATGTCCAGCTCTTTCCCTCACTTTTGCCAACATATTTTGCTGTTTGATTCACATTTAAAAGAAGAGTGGAATCAGAATAATTAAATATACATACCTATATCAATAAAATGAAGGTATAATAGGGAAAGCAAGCCTAACTAGAAGCTTTAAGAGTCACAAACCCATTAAGGCAGCCTTAGCTAACAAAGCCATTGATGATGGTCCAACCTTTATCTTTGACAACACCTATACCAAATATTAATAAGGATCATGAATTTATTTCTTGCCAACTATCAGTGACAAGGAAGAATTACCTTTTTTGAAATTCCCATGTCATCGGCTTCAAGATTAGGAGCTTCTCTTGTCACAAATGAAAGCAAGCTGTCCTCTATAATTTCTCTTGCGAGCATCTTGATAAGGCATACAAGAGGTGAATGTCACTTCATTTTCATCATATATATTTTGAGAAAATAAAAAGAGCTCCACAAGAAGGAAGTAACACATTAAAAAGTTAAGAGAAATGCATATAAATGCATTTCATCAAAATTGCTATAAAATGATCCTGTATCATTCTAGTACCTTTTCCCACATTACTAGGGGCACTAAACATAAAATGAATCATCCAACAGGTAGACTTACTTTTGGATTACCCCCAAGAATAATGTCAGTTCCTCTGCCAGCCATATTGGTAGAAATGGTTATAGCATACTTTCTACCTGCTTGGGCAATAATTTCCGCTTCCCTTGCTGCATACTGATGGAATAAAAGGAAAAAAAACATACTGGTCAAAGAAGCTTGCATAAAGATAAAATGATTGGCGCCAAGAAAGAACTATAGCCCATAGAGTAAACTGTACATCCAACCGCAATGTATCAGTGAATTAAAATCTTAACAAACCTTGGGTCTTGCATTCAGGACATTGTGAGGGATATTTCTCTCCTTCAGCAGATCGGACAGATACTCAGAGTTCTCAACACTGCAACAAGAAGATGATAGATCATATCTAAGGACCTTCTTGCCTTTTAACACTCTTCAAAGATGCAAATAGACCAATTCTATTAACTATCCATACAATAGAAAGATTAAAAAGAAAAGAGAAAAGGGTAAATCACATTGAGAGCTGCTGGAGAATTTACCTAGTGGTCCCAACTAAAACTGGACGGCCCTGTCTAAACATGTATTCCACTTCTTGACTAACATACTCCCATTTCCCTCGAGCAGTCTTAGGAGAATAAAAAAACCAAAATCAATCAAGAAAAACAGTAACAAAATCATCATAAAAAATAGAAACATTATTAAGAAAAATGCTACAAGTATTAAATGCCCTACAGCAAAAGCTTGTATGGGTAAATCTTTACGAATATTTGGAAGATTAGTGGGCACTTCGATAACGGGCATCTGGAACATTTTCAAGAACTCCCTCTCCTACAGACAAGAAGATTGCAATTTTTCACTTAAATTGCATTAGAAATTAGCAAAGGATTAATAATTAGAAATGGCCAAACACGGTGCACAAATCCATCCACACTTCAGTTTTTGCAGTCCCTGTCATCCCTGAAAGCTTTGGATAGAGCTTAAATAGTGATTGGTAGGTGATTTGAGCCACAACAACTGAATCAGCCTACCAAGTATAGAAAAGTAACAACTTTGAATCAGACAAATAAGATTTATATTTGATGTAGGTCAAGACAAAGTTAAGACAACACTTTGCAGACATCATTATCTACCTGAATCTTCAGACCTTCTTTTGCTTCTACAGCCTGGTGAATCCCTTCAGACCATCTCCTTTTCTCCTCAACTCTGCCTGTCAGCTGCAGGGTTTCATAAATGTTTCAGTGCCATCAAAAAACAAAAGTTATATACTTAAACTTGTAAATTAAATGAAACACCAACAGCAACAAAATCCTTATCTTTTTCCAAGCTTTAGTCATCAATCTAAAGGACATGATAATGTTCTACCTCAACAAGGTTTAATGAAAGCAAGATGTCTTTACGACATAAAGAAATCATCAACTTTGCACCTAGTAATATTTGTTATATATTAATAGACATTGGAGTTTACAATTTAAGATTTTCGCAACCATCTGCCATGATTAAAGCTAAGTAATTAAGTAATTGAATTGGGCTATTGATAAAGAGCTCAATTTTAAAAATCAGAAATCCCATTCTACTGGTAATGGCACCCCTGCACTTCTAACTCTTACAGCCATTGTTGAGTGCAATGATCATCATGTTTGGGCTGACAAACATAAAATGGTTTGTCTTTTGCGTGCCAGCTTGAGCTAGCACAGGCTAGCTAGACAGTTTGCAGGAAACTCCTTTCCGGTAATTATATACAATCATGGTAGAGTAATGGATAAGCAAAATATTACATAAATGAAATAAAAGAAGGGACTAGTACTGCAACAAGGACACTGAAACATCAAAAATAATACACAAACACCTCATTGATAATGAGAGCTTTCCCATTTCTGACAATGTATTGGACATCTCGCCGATAAAATTCTTTAGCTTTCAAAGCATTCATCACAAATCTGCAACAATATAAAATTTAACTACCAAGTAAAACATAAAGGAAAAAAGCATTACATGAGACGTGTATCGTGTTATGCAATGGATCTTATTCAACCACCAGCAACACAGTAGCGGGGTACTTGGTTACAAATTCAACCCAGAAAAGTTCTAATATACAATGAATGAAAGAAAGAAATCATTTTGCATTTGGTCAAACATTTTCTTTTGGGGCCTTTTAAAAGCATCATGTGTTAGTGAAGACTTGAAATAAAACTGTGAGAAGTTGCCGACAGAGAAACAGATATTTGGAACAAAAAGTGTAAAGGACATATTGCTTATACCCTCAATAGTATCCATTAGCTGTAACAAGGAAATTAAAGAATGACAACAAAGGGAAAAAGGGCAACTATTCACCTTGCCCAGGGATCATTTTCATCCCACAGATCATTCGTTTCAAGAGCCAACTCAGCAAGTGCAATTCCTTCTTCAGTCAACTCCACTGAATTATCTTTAAGCTCAACATTATAATGCTGTTACCAAAATTTATTAAAGAGAAACTACTTTAATTATTACCTTTGTGTAAAATAACTGTACAAGCTTAAAATGCCAGCTGCATAGCAACAAAATATTATGGTTTAACAAAAGATGAAGACAAATGACTGAACTCACCAGACCCCTCGTTAGCAGCTCAGCCACTTTAGCAGCAACCGGATAACGCGCAGCATCTTTACTAGCCTGGAACACAACAGAGAAGAGGCAAGGGGCTATTACAAGCTATTTCTACAACTTTGAGACTTTGTCTCAATGTTTCAGAACTTTTCACAGGCAATCTGTTAAACATTTTCTAAAAATAGCTCCCAACCAATTTTGTGATTCTAAAATGTAGTACTACACACAGAACCCGAAAAAACAGTTAATCAAGGAAGAAAGGCTAATTTTATATTACCTCACCACTTATTAACAAAGGATTTCTTCCTTCATCAATGAGAACAGAATCAACTTCATCAACAATGGCAAAATGAAATGGTCTTGGCCTGTTTTTGCACAGTTTATCTCTAGTAGTCCAATAAAACAAATCAAAGACCAAATTGAAATAGTGCTCTGACACATACCATCTCATCACAAGTTGATCACTATTTCCAGCAAGATTATCCCGAAGATAATCAAAACCCAGTTCCTAACAACATTCAAAAACAATGGTATGAGAAACAAGACATACAGAAGGGCAGGGGAAAGAGGAGGGAGGGGGGAGGGAGTGGAAGAGAAAATGCATATGTAGTAGTCAACATTCAATTACACCACTCTAAATGAACAGTTACCGAGTTGTTGGTGTATGTTATATCACATTGGTAGTTGATTCTCCTCTCTTCAGCTGTCATCCCCTTCTATATATGCAATCAAAAAATGGGGAAGACTATTATAATATGGGGTATATAAGTATCTCAATGGTTATAGAGATCTGTTTCTCTTGCATAAATAAAATAAAATGTCTGGTGGTTGACCCAAGTACATGTCTGCAAGAATATATTATTATGACACTTTCTAGAACATTGCAACTCTCAGTAACAAATACCTGAATAAGCCCAACTGAAAGACCTAAGAAGCGATGAACTCGACCCATCCACTCAGCATCACGTTGAGCAAGGTAATCATTCACAGTTACAACTGTTAATGGCAAAAGCAACAATGTCAAATTTAAGTGAAAATTATGCATTACCATTTGGTCAACACGAGCTTAAGAAAGAGTAACATGTCGTAACCAGATTATCTCTGCAATAAAAGGGAATTCAAAGGACTGCTGAGAATCTAGTTAGAGGTAAAATCAGATCAACAATGCTGTCCCTTATGCTAAACATTTTATAATCCTTATATCTCAAAACTTTTATCTTAAAACGAATATCTGATATTCATATGCAAATGTTTGAGCAAGTATCTCATTTCAAATTTATTTCAACATCACAGAAACCATAAAGAATAACATCTTTATAATAAACTTTTCCCAAAAAAAAACCAGGATACAAAGCCTACCATGGACACCATCACCAGTCAGTGCATTAAGATATGCAGCTAATGTGGAAACCAATGTTTTTCCCTCCCCTGTTTTCATCTCAGCAATGGACCCATCATGAAGTACCGCTCCACCGAGAATCTACCATTAAAAAACTTATACAATATTACCTAACTTCAAATGAATAACAAATATACTTGTTTACAGTTACATAATCATAGGTACATGATCACACAGTATCCATGCAAGCATTAAATCACACATGCTTTTGTCTCTAAGCATAAAAAGATCAAGACCTGCACATCAAAATGGCGCATGCCAAGCTTCCTTCTTGCAGCTTCCCGAACAACAGCAAATGCCTCTGTAAAACCAACAATAAAAGGAGCATTAATTGTCATATAAATTTCCATAAATTAATCCCTCTTGAACAGAAGCATTAATAAAAACTAACCAGCTTGAATATCGGAAAGACTATCCCCTTGACTCAACCTTTTCTTAAACTCAGAAGTTTTAGCCGTCAGCTACAAGAACAAGCACGACCCATTATTCCAATGACCCAAACAAAAATGCTAGTAATTGATTGTAAACAAGCTGACCAACCCGCTCATCAGATAGCCTCTGAATCTCTGGCTCGAGTGCATTAACAGAGTCAACAAGACGATAATAATCTCGAACAACCCAGTAGTTTAAGCTAATAAAATCACCCAAAGTCTTCTTAAAACGACCCACGTCCTCCTGAAACAAAACAAGAGGGCGTCAAAATTGAACAGTAACTCCACGCAAACAAAAAATCAAACAGTTGGTCAGCCATTGAGAATAGTAAAAAAAGAAAAGACACAAACTGGGACCTTAAGAGATGCAGCTATAGGCGTTTGTTTATTAATATGTCGTCGTCGAAGGATGAAGAAAGAAGGAGAAGAAGAAGGGAAGAGGAAAGAGGAGGTGGGTTTTGTACAAGGGAGGGTTTTACGTTGAGGGAGGGGCTTTGGGGTGAGGAAAGAAGCGTTGAGAAGAGAAGGCAAAGTGGCCATTTGGGTAGCTGTTGTTGCCGTTGGCTTATCCTATGAGCTATGAAATCATTTGGCTGGAGTTTTCTTCTTGCATTTTAAGCTTTGATAGTAGCTTTCCTTCTTTTGGAGCCAAGCGATGAAAAAAGGAAGAGAGCTATAAATACGTTGCTTTTAGGATTTCCATGTTCCCCGCCAAAAAATTCTTTTGTCCGTTTACCGACAGCAATACCATAGCATTTGTTTCCTTTCATATCTTGTTTTCTTAATCTAATGTAAATATTTGCCAAAAAAAATTGTAGCCTAACTTAAAACAATTTGTCCATTAGTTAATGTGTTTGATTTGATTTAATACAGTTTTAATTTAAAAATAATTTATTGTGGCTAAATTTATTTTAAATATCCCATAGTTTTATCTTCTATGAATGAATTGGTATTAATATGATCATTAATATAAAAATCAAAATTAAATAAAAAAAAGTCATTTATCTTGAATATTTTCCATATTTGACAAGATAAACAAAATATATCAATTTGTTAGAACAATTTCTCTTGTTTTATTGCTTTTATTCTTATGCTGTTATGCATTTACTTGCCAAATAAGAAACCTTTATTTGTTTTATTCAATTAAAACCCTGTTTAATTTTACATATTTAACTTACCAATTCCCTGTAACTTACCTTCAATTAATTGAAAATAACATAATTACATTGATATGTTTGTAAAAAGAAAGATAGTGCAACATGAAGCATCTTTGAGTCAATGCAATTTTTTATTTCAATAAATTCATTGTCTTTCTCAATGACAATATTATCCATTGAATTTTAGGCCATAAAAGAAATAATAATAATAATAATAACCGTAAAAGAAATAATAATTATTTTAGACCAAAAGAACATTTAACATTCTCGAATTCTCTCTGTTTTTTTTCTAATAAATTGGGAAGTCTTTTATTTCCTTAATATAAATATTTACATTGTATTTCACACATTGCAACGCAGAGCCTTCCTTTCCCATTATAACAATCGGGAAAACGGGGAACAATCTATATATTTGCCAATTTTAGTTATCCTGGCTTGTGATACTGATATAAAAACTTGAGCACTACAGGTTCCACAATCTACAAATTGGTCCATTGACACCAACAGATATACATGCGTTGAGAGTGAACAGCCACCAGTTCCCCGTATGCATGTATTGGTATATTTTTCTGTACAAAGTTCATCGTAGAAACTGCTCGGTCCTGAAAATCAAGGTTTGCTAAGTGCTTAACTCAGATTATAGATCAGAGAACAACAGCAATCCCAATGAGACTTTGATCACTTCCCATAATAGTATACCTGCATAATCAGATCAATGTTAATTGATCCAGCAATTCATCCATTGTTGGAAGGAAAAGAAACAAAAGACGGTAATCAGACACATAAAACCAACAAATCTCCTTTTCATTGTTGGTTTATACACACGTGCGTAGATTAAAGCCTACTAACAGAAACAGGGAGGTATCTCTTGAGTTAAAAAGTCATACTTAAAAACAACAAAGTGGTTATTTGTGTAAAATACACATTGGACTGCCATCCCCCAACCAATGCTACAGAAGGAGCAATTCTCATGAAAATATACCAAAAGATGTACATACCTTGACAGTCCTATCACCAAAACCTACAAAAAGCTTCCCTTCCCAGTAAGATAAAGCTGTTATGACAGAATCACAAGGAATTGATCCAATAGGTCTAAGGTCCACCTGAAAATCATCTCCTGCTAATTCCTGCAACTCAATTACATTGATGATATTATAATTAAACATAAAAAAAAAAGAAACTGCACCAATCAATTCAACAAATTTAAAATAAAACATGAAGTAAAAACAAACTTAGATGTAAATGTAATAATAGAATAAAGTTTACATAGGTTAATATCCCCATCAAAGCTGCCTAATTCACAGGCACACAAGGATCAATTAGTGAAGTCTAAACAAATACAATAACAGGCTGTGTTCAAACCTGTGCCTTGATGGTCCTGTCCCAACTTCCTGTAAAAAGCCACTTCCCCTCCAAGCTAATGGTAAAAATGGCACCATTGTGTATTTGTATAGATTTCCTAAATACATCATCCCTCCAGATCTGAAAAGAAGCACAAAAGATGGAAACAGACTCAAGAAAATAGAAGGTAAAGAAAAGAGGGGGGTTGGGGATGGGGAGAACAGCAATATGCATTTGGCCTTTTCACATGGAGAGGAGAAGCAAATAGCAACAACCTATTGCAACTTTGCAAGTTTATATATTCCACCCTAGAGTTTCTTATAAGATAAATGTTTCCTTTCGTTTCACAATTTATAATACATTTGATGACAAAGCATTCAAATAAACCTTTTAGCATTCATGCAAGGTAGGTTCAGGATGTGGATATTGGCAACATTCTATCAACTATCATTTTGTATAATGTTATTCTATGACAAGCTATGAATGCAATGTGACATCAATTCATTTCCATGAAAAATGTAAATGCACATAAGAATACAAATTAAGACCAATTCAAGAGCAGTTTGAAGAACAAAGAACCTTAACAGATCCATTTTCATAAGCAGCAACAAGCGTATTCATGTCAGCTGCAAGAGACAAGACAGTGGTCACAGATCCCAATGTGTCTTCCCCTAAAACTGTCAAAAGACTGTGATCACTAAGACTCCATAATCGAACAGTTCCATCCCAACTCCCACTGTAAAGAACTCCATTACTCACTGCTAGCGTGGAAACTACAGATTTATGGCCACTCATAGAGCATGAAAAGGTGCCATCCTGGCATAAACAGCAAACCAAGGTTCTGCATGATCATCTAACAATTCACAAGGTGAAGACATAAGCAGTGCAGATCACTGTAAATTAAAGAAGATACCCGCAATGACCATTCTTTAATCAATTTATCTCCACTTCCAGTATATAAATATCCAATCTCTGAAACTGCCAAAGCATGAATTCCACTGTAACGCCAATCCTTTTCTTCGTACCATTTTTTCAATGGCTCTTGTACAAAAGGGATACTAATGCTCCATACAAATATACCACCACCACTATCACCACTAATGCATAATGGCTGTTCTTCATCCACACAGACAATAGCCATGACCTTATGCTCATGGCCTCTAAATGTATGCAAATGAGAGTAGTCCTGTAAAAAGATGCAGGAAGGAACTGATTCAAAAGGAGCCAATAATCCAAATTAAATTACTCACAGAAAAATTACAAGTACAGAGTAATGTTGAGTTTTAATCATACAAGTAGAGCCACTTGAATAAATGACGAATTAAGAGAGTATACCTGCAGAGACCATACTTTGACTGATTTATCAAAGGAGGAGCTGAACAGATAACCACCTACATCAGAAGGGAAAAAAAAAATCAGAATACAGCTCCTAAATTACCTAAGACTCAAAACGTCATTTTAAACTGTCTGTGTGAAGAAGATCTGAAAAACCATCAACATTGAAAAGAGGTATAAACAGGGTAAACAACATAGTTTAACCAAATACCATTCAACTTAAGGTTCAAAGAGTTCTTCCAAGGATCATGGCACATCCATGAGAAGAAGGGGCAATGAGAGGAACATCATATTTCAAGCACTTGTGCAAAAAAAGAAATTATGCCTTTTGATGTAGCAAATCCACAACACCCACCCCCAACCCCACCCCCAACCCCAAGGGGCCCCAACACACTCGCCCACCCCATAAACAAAAGATCCTTGCGATGCAAGTAATTAGTAACTTTGCTTACATTTCCCTTAGCAACTATGCAACAGCAAATGCGAAGTTAAAAATTTTGAATGCACATAGATTTAAAGGCCTTAGGCTTGTAAAGTTCATAAACACAGAAGCCATACCACAGTATCAACTACTAAGAAGCCCTTCCATCATTTGGCTAAGAGAGATTCCTTTAATTCCATTGATAGCATGGAAATTTCATATTTTTTACCATTACTCAGAATTGAAACAATTTCTAGGAACCACTTAGGCTCTGATTCTTGAAAATTAAGAAAGATGGCACAAATAACAAAGATACATTGAACTCTAAGTTTCAGCAATACGTTGCAATTTCTTACCATAAACTCAACAAACATCTATAATAAATTGTCAGGTAGCATTAAAAAGTACCAAACTGAAGCACATATGTCGAAGACAGAGACAAAAGAAGTTACACCTGCAACAGCTAATCCTGTAACACAATCAAGATGGCCTTGCAAATCTTTAGATTTAATGCTTCCCTCTGTGAGACCAATAACCATATTTGTTGCACCATTTGTTTCCATTCCTTGTGACACATCTTTTTCCTGTATTTCAATTCTTTCCCTGGACAACAGAAACAATTTTCCAACAACTAAGCATCGACCTCTATTCTCATCATAACTTGCTCCATCCAATTTGACCATTTTATCAAACTGAGGTTTAACAACCAGCTCCCTAATAAATTTCCACACATCTCTCACAAGTGAACGATTTTTTGGATCAAACTCCAAACATTTACAAAGAATCTGTTGCAATGACACATATTCTGAACTAAATTTAGTCCCCAACAAAGAGCTCACTTTCTCCATCAAACTCATGTAAGCACTTGAACAATCCAATTCATTATTTTCACTTCCTTTCACAATAATATGACACATATAATCAACCAACTCATCACTAAAAACTTCACCAAGGAGAATCCTAAGCAAAATACAACCTAACAACCAGACATCCGAGCTATAACTTATTGAATATCTTGAGCTACCACACTCTACCACAATACCCTCTTTCTCCAACAGCTCAAGCACCACCTCAGGGCTAACAAACACATCCCTTTTAAACAAATCTTTTATCAACAAAACAATTTCTCCATCACCAATCTTTTTCCCACTAGAACCCACCTTTGCAACAACTTCAAGAACTTCCCTTCCAATCAATAACATCTCACTCAAATTAAGACAAACGTGCCCAAAATCATCAAACTGAAAGCAAGAAAAACCTAAACAACCAGCAATTAACCCTTCTTTATGTAAAGCAATAACTGCCTCACATATTTCCATACCTATCATTGCAAAATTAAAAAACCCATCCTTTTCAAAACCACCCAAGTTTTTATCCAAAAAGTTCCCATATTCTTGCTTCTCACTCACTATATACAAAATCCCATCTCCAGGATCACCCCATAAACCCAGAACCCTACAAATTCTACCACTTTGTTTATTAAAAGCACTTAAAACTAAAATCAACTCCTCTCTTTCCCCCTCCTTCATTCCACTCAAACAATCCATAACTCTAACAGAATAGCCAGCCGTAAACCCAGAACCACCCTCACCCCCACTTGAAAAAGACCCAACAGCCAAAAGACTTACTTTTTGTCTCTCAACAGCGTCACTAGGGAGAATGTAGATTTTCCAATTGGAGTAAAACTCGTCTGACCAAGAGCGAGGGAGGAAAGCGACGCGGGAGTCACGTGGGGATTTGTTGACGTGTTTTCGGGTACTTCCAGACCCGGGGATGAGTCTGAGGAGTTCGATGTTCTTGGGGAGAGTCGTCGGGCCCTCTGGAGGGTACTTGACGAGCACAGTACACGCGGGGCAGCGGATTGCTCCCGGGAGCTTCTGGGGGAGGTTTACAAGGCAGGTTTCGCACACCGTGTGGCCACACGCGAGCACCCGCGGGATCGCACACAGGCCGTCGTATGGTTGCAAGCACACCGGACACTCCGGCAACTCCTGCGACTCCATCACTCGGCCAAGAAAGTAGAAAAGTTTCGTCCTTTTTAAACTTTGCGTTTCAAACGCACCGTTTCATTTTGACTAAGACATTTCTTTTGACATTTTTACCCCTGCTATTTTCAGTTAATACCATAATTACACTTCTTTTCACTAGTTGCTGTTAATCTGCATTTGTACTTCCCTGTTTTCGTCGTTCTCTGAAATTTTGAAGGTTCGGCAGAGCAACGGAGAGGGATCGGGCGTAGCTAGGGTTTAAAAGGTACGGCCTTGAAATTTTGGAATTCCCTTTGATATATATAGTTAGCACTTCTTCGGTTTTTTTTATTTTGATCTGTTTGTGAAGCTGATTTCCAATTTTATCTAATGAGATCCGAACTGTGACATAGATAAGATTGTGATTCATCGAGGGTTTATCTAAATTCCACTTTCAATTTTTTATGTTTCCAGATTGTTAATTATATTTCCTGAGATTGTTTCTGAAGGTTTTTTATTTAATGCAACGAGTAGGCCATGGCAGGATCAGGGAGTTCGATGCTGTATTCGTTTCTTCTATTTACTGTCATTCTCTCGCTCCAAGAGATGTATAGAGGGAAGTTAGCGTCGTCGGAGCTGTTTACAATCCTTGGAGGATTCGTCAGCTCCCTCTTGTTTCTTGTATCACTAACGGTGAGTCCTAAATGCCCTGAAATCGACTCCTTTTCTTATTAATTTTCACACCCTGAAATGCATCCCGCTGTTTTATGTTCTGATTTATGGTTTTAGTTTGATTATATGATGTACTTGCCAATGTTGTAGATCCCAACTAATTACGAGCTGAGCTATGAAAACCGAATAGCATTCTATTGTGTGACTTTTTTAACTTGATTTGCTGTGACAATTTGTATTTGCTTGCTTTTTGTTCTTTCAGTTCATTGGGAATTTCCAGGAAACATGTGGGATGAGGACCGGATGGGGTGCTGGTGAGTTTACAGAGGCTTTTTCTTTTCTTCTTAATTATTTATGATGAGATATTTTTTAAAGGTCTGAGAAAATGAACCTTTAACCTTTTTATAGTGTTCTGCTTATTTCACTTTCCTTGGTGAAAATGTAGCATGCATACCTTGCTGCTCAATCTCATGCACATATCAAAGATGTGTGTGTATAAGCCACCATGATTAAGATTGTGCACCTGAAGCTGTGCATTCACGTTTCATGAGATTCACTACTGGAAATTTAAACAGTAGAAAGAAGCTCAGGAGGCGATAATTTTTGTAAGAAAATATTTTCTTGTGCTGTTAACAGCTATTGAAGTTCATGAAAACCTTGACATCAAATTTTTTCTATAGGAAGAAACCACTATTTATTTTCTATTAATCAGGTTCAGTCTTTCATGGAGAATAGAATTTAAGGCTCCAT
Source organism: Theobroma grandiflorum (assembly GCA_036013995.1). NCBI lineage: Eukaryota > Viridiplantae > Streptophyta > Magnoliopsida > Malvales > Malvaceae > Theobroma > Theobroma grandiflorum. The sequence continues at coordinate 19,300,473 of CP142126.1, forward strand.
TTAATAACTAGCACTTTGTCTTTGTTCTAGCTTATTTTCCAATGCACTACGTTCTCTGCTACAAGTATTTGTTGTTTTATAAAGAACTTAACTTGAATTGCACATTGTTTTCTTTTTGGCAGTCATATTAGCAGAAGCAGTTGCACTGATTGCTGCTAGCACTGTTCACCGAGTTTGTATCACAACATGGTAATGTTAAGATGTGACTTATTATCTTTTATTGCAAGCTCCTACCATGTCATGAGAAATTCCTTTTAATCCATTAGCAGCATGGTTTGGTAAGTTTAGATTATGTTGAAGGAAGAAAATGCTTAAGCAAGTCCACATATAATTAAGAAGCAATCCAGTGTTAGATAGAAACTGGTAGTTATTGTTGAATAGGTCTCTTTCATTGTAGAGCTGTGGTGATGGATTTGAACCTTCGACTTCCTTATGGAGATGTATTGTAGGCTTATAGCTACACAAACACAAACACGAAAAATGAGGAAAAAGATTATTCCTAATAAGTTTGTTCTATGCTGTGGAATGAGGGCCAGTTTAAGCATAAAAACCTAAAATTGCTTGAGTTGGAAATAATTACAGCTTGCTTGGTATGAAGGTTTCAGTTTCTGAAACGAAGTTTTACAAATAATATGGATCAATTAGTACAACTAATGGCAAATTAGCATTGTGTATCACAAATTTGTATGCTAATGACTGTTTTCATATTCTTGTGTTCAATGCAGTTTCTTGTTCTCAGCTGGATTACTTTATGAGATCAACAAGATTTCAGGAGTGACGCTTTCTAAAAGTGAATCTAAAACAAAGAGGCACTGAGTTGAAGCATCATTTCTTTTCACCATAGAACAATATTTCATTAGAATGTTACCTTTTTGTGCTATAAGGACTAGATGCAATCAATGGCCATCATTGATGTGAATTTAGAAATTTTCTTATGGACATAATTGCTTGTCACGTGTTATTGTCTCCAATGACTTATACAGGGTGATGGGACGTAGATCTTCTCCACATTCCCTTTCTCACCCTTTATTGCCTTTGAATGAAGAATTTCGAGATTGATTAGTGTTTCTTTGTCTATTTTGCTTTGGTGCCATTTTTGCCAGACTGCTAGCTAAAGTAGTCTTGCTGAAGTACTCTTATAACGAAGTTAATGAAAACAAAGTATCAGTCATTTCCAGTTTGTATCAAGCAAATGGGTGTGCATGTTCATGCTGCCATGGGCAATGTGTAGTTAGGTTGAAGAACTCAAGGCTCTGAAGTGTAAATCGGTAATCAGATGCTACCTTCAAGATTCTAAAGAAGACTAGTTCTACAGGAAAAAGAAAACAAGGCGATTTCTTACCAACAGACTGGTTCTGATAACAAAGAAAAGAATAGAAGGAAAAGCCGGCATGAACCTTTGAGTAAGATCTTAATGCCATTAAAGATAATCTTAAAGAATTAATAGCAGAGGCAAGATAGTTCACTAAATATAAATCAGCTGGATGGGTGAGTTCAATTCTTCTCTACACCCATTGACATTGCCAAATGGGCAAAAGATCAAATAACCAGGCTGCATCCACAAGGATACAAGTCCCACAACTCTTTGTGACCCAAGTCACTAGATTCAAGTATTATTCAAGAAAGCATTAACAAATTCTTTTGCTTGCCTAACTGCCTATAACAAGTTGATAACTGATTCTTTTAGCATCTAAAACAAAAGAACTGATCAAATCTTTGCACCAAACGAGCTGATTTGTTTTATTTGCCTCTTAAAAGAACCCCTGACCTCCTGGGAGCCCAAACTTCCACTCAACATTACACGATTACTATAACAACACCCAAAAGGTCAAATGGCAAATTACAATCCTCTTCATCCATTTCATCAGTTACCATAGAGTATAGACAAGGAATCAAGCTAAACTTGCTTGCAACTCCTCTAGCTGGCTGCTATATAATGCTGTAATATGTCCTCCGCTTTCTTACACTGAATATCAGAGTTTTCTGGGACAATCTGTTTCATTCCATAGAGATTTCATTTCTTAGACCTTCAAATAAATGTAAAGTATAAACGATTAAATAACAAAATATAATAGTTTGACAACAATACTTGTGTCCATAAGAAAAATCACTAACGTTAGGCCTTGAAGTACTAAAAACCACATTGGTTGTCAAACCACGAAAACCTCAAATGCTGTGACTAAATTCTACCATGAACATATGAGCATACAATGAACTTGAGCACACTGTCCAGCATTAACATATCACCATCCTTAAGAAAACATTAATTGAATTTCTAAAACATTATTCCAAGTGAACAACCTAGTTAGACATTTTCTTCTTACTTGAAAGGGAAAAAAAGAAGGCTATTCCTTATGACATGGGGGAGTTTGGTGCAAGATTAGTTTCACATCCAGTAATTTTTATTTCAACATCTAATTCAAGGTTTAGAATTAATACACAAAAATGTTTCAATATTTACCCATTCCCTTTCTTTTGACATCTGGAGCAGCACTCCTCCCCACCCTCTTCATGACCTCTATTTTAAAAAACAGATACTATTTTTCTCAGAAGGCAAGAGTGAAAACAAAAAAGTACGCATGTGTTCTTTCTTTTACATTTATCACAACCAAAAAATGTCACCATTTTAGATGAAAATTAAAGAGAGACAAATTACCTGCACAAACTGATATTGTACTTTTCATACCATGTGGTAATCAGGCATTTGAATTTCATATGTTCAGCATTATCAACAGCTGAAAAGGCATAATTCTTCAATCATATAAAGGCTCCTTGATCAGGAGGTTCATTTTCTCCTGAAGAAATTTGAGTACATCTTCTCTCCCTTCTTTTATAAGCAATTGTCTTAACCTTCCAAATGTCAGACCTGAGGGCTGAATCCCCTTTTCTAGCATCTCTTCCAGTAAGATACAAGCCTTAGCAGCATTGCCCTTCTCACATAATCCATGTATGAGAACTGAAAATGTGTGCATGCTTGGGATAAACTGCTTCAACCTCATGTACTTCCACACTTTAAATGCCATGTCTAACTCATCTCTATCACAGAACATCTTTATCATTATTGTATACGTATCAGCATCTGGTTCACATTCTTTGATCATCCTGCGGAACACCTTAAAAGCTTCATCAGTCTCTCCGCGACCTATCAAGCTGTTGAGAATGATATTGCAGGTCCTTGCATTTGGTGCCACACCCTTTGAATCCATCTCATTTAAGACCCTATACACATTCTTTAATTTGTTTACTTTACAAAAAGCACCAATCAGAGCATTATACACAACCACATCTGCCTTGATTCCATTTCTTTCCATCTCTAGGAATGCGTCAACAGCATCTTCAATTCTGTTTTCTATCCCATAAGTATGGACCAAGACGCTATAAATAAAAGAGGTTGGCCTGCAGCCATTAGAATCCATTTCCCTAACAATCTCAATAGCTTCATCTACCCTCCCTGCCTTGCAGAGAATGTCAACCATTATACCATAGGTCACAATATCAGGGTCACAACCCATGTCAACCATTTCTCTGAAGATCTCCCTAGCCTTTGGCAAATTTGGAGCCCTACCCCATCCTTCAAGCAAAATACTATAAGTTTTTGAGTCTGGCACAAATCGATCTTTCATTTTATCAAAAATCTCTTGCGCTTTTCTCACATTCTTGGACTTACACAGGGTACTTAGTAAGCCATTAAACGCTGCTAAATTTGGTGGTACATCATACTTCTCCATGATATTAAACGTATAAACCGCCTCCTCCACCTTCTGAACCCTCGCATACCTTCTCATTATAATACAAAATGTCTCAACATTCAACATGCTTTTATTCCTCATTGTATTCACGAGATCCCACATGATCTGATACTGCCTAATCTTAGCCAAAGATTCAATCACGGTATGATAAGCCCTAATACTATGCATATAATTCCGCTGCTTCTCTGCCCACTCAAAAAATCTATAAGCCAGCATACCGGCATTCTCAAACCGCTTAAGAACATCCTCCACTACTTCAGGTGAAACCCTTAGCCCACTTTGATCAAGAGCTGTATTGAGCACCATTGGAGAAGAAGACATCATGATTTTACATAGTTTTTTGCTTGTATCTAAAACATCCCTTGTTGGTTCACTTGAATAAGATCTTCTTACCAATACAATCCATCCCAACAATAATTTGTTATGGCATTTACAAACTTTGATCATTCTTCCTTTTTGAACTTCAATTAATAATCAGAATTCACCTAAATAACAAGAAACAAAATAAAGGCATTAAAACTTCTGAATAACATCAATGCACATAAAGATTTGAATAAGCCAAAAGTCATAAATTTTAATCCAATTTTCAAATACCAAGATTGGAATTTCGACTTATCTCTTAAGGGTTAGAGAGAATTAACGTAAAAAGCCACTGATAGTTGCTATCTTTCTGTAAAGCTAATGCTACCTATGTAGTGGGCAATAAATAAAAAAAAAAATTTAGCATACAGAGGAAAAAACGATTGATGAAATCAAATTTTATTATACAGAAAGATATGAGAATTCTTCAAAATGAAGAAAGGAAGCAGAAAATTTACCGGTAACGCTGTCGTGATTGCCGTCGCCGTCGGGTGGAGGGGAGTGAAGGGGAGAGATTAACTGGTTCTCAATTTTAGAAAAAAGAAAAAAAGAAAAAACGGCGCCGTATATCGAGTAATAAAACTTGAAAACACTTGCAGGTTAAATTAAATATATAGAACTTCAATCGAGCCCAATTCTAACCCAGAAATTAGATATGTATTAATCAATTACAATATATAAAGTACATGAAATACAAAAAAAAAATCCATTAAATTTAGTAAAAATATAAATAAAGAAGAAAAATTAATAAATTAAATAATTATAAATGAACACATAGTAGTGATTCAGCCTGTTTAAGGAGTATAGAAATTCAATTTTTATGTGTAAAATAACAAGTCGTAAATAATTTAAAATATAATTATTCTCAAAAGTTAATAGGACAGCTCGACTATTAATATGGTTAGTAATTTTGACAAATATATTTTAATGTATTTTAGAATTATTCTAAAAATGCTGTAAAAAAGTTAAAATATTGTTTTTTAATGTAGAAGTACTGAAAAATGTAGAAAAATATATCAGAAATAAAAAGAACTCAAGTACTTTATTAAACAAAATTATACATTTTTAAAAAAAATAAAAAATATTTTTTATTAATTAAAATAATGAATAAATCAAAGTGAATCAAATAAAAATATGAATATAAAAAATTATATTAATTCTCTTTTATAATATTATGAATTATTAAAAAATAAACTGAAAATATAAAGAACTTTAAATATTTATTGCTACATATCAACACTTTTTGAATAAGTTTTGATTTGTAACTTTGTCTAAAAACTCAAATGAACTTCTGCTTAAATTAAAATTTAAAAAGACAAACACCTTATTTTTACATTTGCAATAAAAAAAATACTTTAATAAATTGGACCAAACACCATTAAATCTAGTTTGGAAATCACATAGGTAATTGTAATTTGACAAAATATTTTTAAAAAATTTAAATAAATTTTTATTTTTCTATTGCATTCAATTAAGGCTATGTATATTTATTTTGGATAAATAGGTACTTATGACTAAATTAGTCAAAACACAACTTATCATTTTATATCTATATAAAAAGTAAAAAATACCACATGATTATGTAATCATGCTACATCAATATATCATGTTACTATTGATCTTGATGAATCAGTATGTCATATTAGTATCAAATAACATAAAATGATAAGTAACATTTTAACTAATAACAATTAATCAATCAATTGTTATAAAAATTTATTTAACTTAAAATAAAAATATAAGAGTTTGATTAAACGTAATAAAATAATATAAATTTATTTAAATTTTTTAAATAATTCAAGAGTTTTGTTATTAAATATTGTGTTCATGATTCTAAATGCTAAATTTATCTGTTATAATTTTATTAAATTCGTCATTTAAACTTTATGATATAACAAAATTAGTTCATATTTAAAATATCAAATAAATTAAATCATATTCAATTAAAAAATGTAAATTATTACAATCAAACATTAATTCAAATATAATTAGATTTTTATTTTGTCAAATATGTAAATTGGCTGGGATGTCAATTAACTCTATTATGCCTTTTTGGATCACAGATAGGGACTATCCATTAAGAAAAGTAATAAAAAAACATGTTATTTAAGGATAATGGAATAGTGTGAACAATGGAGTAATAGTTGAATGGGCCATTTCTTTTTACATGAATTATATTCCCTTTTTCCAATTGATTATCAACACGTGTAACTTGTGCGTATACAACTAACTACTCACCATCCTCAATGCAAGAAAGGTATTTCATAAAAAGTATCGTGAAACCATTGCACCAAAAACACGTGTAATTAACTGTTAATTACTCTAGAAGACCCATGGTTAGTTGAAATCAACACAATATTACGCTTAAAAGACATTCTCATCCTCGTCTTTATCTGATAATTTGAACATTTAATTTAATAATTTAAAAATATAAATTTATTTGAAAAAGTACATTTAAATTTTTAATATTTTCATATAAAAAATAAAACTTGCAGTCTAGATACTAAAAAAAAAAAGGTCTGGTAAATAATAGAGGTCCCCATCACAAACAAAACAAATACAAATCATCCCCTGTTTTGTTCCCCATTTAGTGCCCCTCTTATAATTTGATGCCACGTGTATGATGTTTTCATTTGTTAACGTCAGCTGTTAGGTCATTTATACTGCTTTAGGTAACATCGACATTTTGTAGCCTCTTTTTTGACACATTTCTCTCCTCAAATCTTTCATCAAAGTCAAGGAACACTTTTACATGAAGTGTTTTTTTTTTTATTATTGTTCATGTATTCTTTGATGATAGGAATTAAAAATTAAAAAAAAAAAGAAAATCATGGAGAAGAAGAAGAAAAAGAAACGAAAGTATTCTAGAACAAGCTGTTTTGATAGTCAAATTTTAATAGACATTAGAGAAAGAGAAGACATAAGTATTTTTATTCATTTAAAAACGCTGGCACTGACAAAAGTAACTAAAGCATATTAACCCATTAATTAATTTATAAAATTACGCAAGAACCAGAAACAGGTATATGTTTCACAAGTTCTTACTTTCTCTTACAGTATGTTTGTGTGCCTATCATGTTGGAACTATAAGGTTCTATTTGTGATAGAATGTTTTGTTTTATACTTGAGTTTAGGGATGAATTGTTGAAACAGAATTTTTTTATGTTGAATTAAACATAAATGATATTTTGATTAATCACTCCTCAACTAAAAATAATGTGGTTTTACGGCTACTCAATAAATCTCATAATTTAAAAAAAAAAAAAAAAAACAGATCAAAGCATTCTTATTCATCGGAGGACATTATAGGTGTCTTAGGCAGAGTTAACATAGGTGTTCTTATTCATATGAAGATTCTGACTCTGGCAAGCATGATTGGAAAAAAAAGAGTACCCAAAAGTCTTATACCTCGTATATGGGTGCTCATTGCTACAGGAGTATGAGAATGTTGATGGATGCTTATTCGTACAGGAGTATGAGAATGTTGACTGGCATAATAGGAAGAGCAAAGACGAACATTATGTCAAATGAGATTTAGGTTAACATCTAACCGCCCTGGGAACAATAGCCACTAACGGCACCAACACCTGACGTTAATAAACAAAAATCTATGGGACACGTCGCATCAAATTATAAAAGAGACCCAAAATGGGACAGACGATTTTCATACCAAACAAAACAATCTTTGAAAGTTTGAATTGAATAATTCTAGGTAATGACTTGTCTGATTAAACATGTATGACCAAGATACGTAGAAAAGAATGAAAGCTTACAATATTAGTTAATTAACTTGACTCTATGTTGTGCAGCTCTGTATACTTTTCATGTTGTATCCTAATTTCTAATCACTCGATGTCGGGATCAATGACAAGTAGGGTGCCTAGATGTATAAGAGAGAGGAAAATATAAGAAAAAAAAGGCTTACCATGAATCCAAGAACTATATATGGTGGTTGGCTGGTGCGGAAGCTTTACCAAACCTAACCACAAGGACAGAAATAATCTATGCTAGGGACATGTTTGACCTAGTTCTCGATGTACTACTTGTCGATGCACCACTTCCTAAAGATGATTTAAAGGACTCATGACTGAGTGGCAATGGCCTGTCTGGTAACTTGGGAATGTCAATATCACCCTCTAACATCCTCAGAGCTTCAGCGATTTTTGGCCTGAAAGCCACCATGACATGAGCACAAAGAATCCCCACCCGAACAAACCTCTCCATCACCCCTTTGGGCCCTTGCTCTCTTATCGATTCATCGAAAATTTCTTGCACATTGCCTGATTTGGCAAGCTTCCAAGCCCAATCCGTGATCAACAGATAGGATGAATTTGATGTATCAAGTACTTTCCTCCCACTCATAATTTCAAGAATCACAATCCCAAAGCTGTATACATCACTTTTCTCCGTTAGTTGTCCATAGAGAGCGTATTCTGGTGCCAAATAACCATGCGTGCCAGCAACCCTGGTGGTGAGATGAGACTGCCCTTCCAAACTCTGCTTGGCTAATCCGAAATCGGCAACTTTTGCTTTCATTTCTGAGTCTAGAAGTATGTTAGTCGCCTTGATGTCTCGATGATAGATGGCTGGTTTAATTCCATAGTGCAAGTAAGCCAGACCTCTAGCCACATCAAGAATTATATTCTTGCGTTGAGGCCAACTCAATTGCTGCCTACTAAAATCATTGAACAAATGATCACCAAGATTGCCATTTGACATGAAATCATAAACAAGATATCTTCTTCTACCTTTTACCATGTCGCTTGTGACACAACAACCACGAAGAGAAAGAAGATTTCTGTGCCTTATTTTGCTTATGATCTCAACTTCATTGGAAAACTCTTCATCGCCTTTTGAGTCCAAATCAAGAATCTGTTTCACTGCAACCAAAGTACCATCTGCAAGAGTTCCTTTGTACACAACTCCATATGCCCCTTGGCCTATGAAATTCCTTTGAGAAAATCCGTTAGTGGCTCGTTCGAGCTCTGATAAACTAAACCATTTGGCACCTGAGTTTGGTAACACGTTTGCCCTGAAAGTGTTAACAAATCTTCTATGTGGGGCATTTCTCTTGTTCTTCTTATCCCATTTCCTGTATAAGATGATTAGTGTAAAGGCAAGCAAAACGCCAAAGAAAGCGCCCAGGAAACCAAAAACCAATTTGAGCAAGGTTTCGCTGCTTGATTTTTTCTTTGCCTTCTCTGTTGCTGAACTTTCCAAGGGCAAGCCTAGTATGCAATCAGCTGCGCCAGGATCCTTTGGACCGAACTCATTGATCACACCGATAGCATACACGACAATGAAGTGAAAACATTTTTTGGCCTTTGGATCAAGACTCAATAACGTGGTAAGCACAGTGTATCCAGCTTCAATACAGGGCCTGCACCTTAACCCAGTCACATCACCTCTGCAAGCAGTGTCTAATACAGTCACCGGACCAACCTTTTCAATCCAATCTTGGATTGTTATAATTCCTGCACAACTCGAAGCGTTGCTAACAAACTGGGTCGAGTTTTGTATGCAAGAAGCGACTAAAGATGGCCGTATTGACAAGGCAGCAAGCTTGTTCTGAAAATCAGACACGCAAGAAGCTGCAGCCACTGCGTTCGGTAACTGAAACAAGGATGTCTCCTTAAGGTGCTGCGCAATTCCTATGCCAAAGAGACTGATGAGCCCTTGGCAGCACTGCGTTCCATCAGGGTCGAGGCATGTGGATTTATCCCATGGGAAGGTTTCTACGTAACTAAGATCGATTGGGCATGAAGAAATGTTTGAATCGATGCAAAAACCGGTGGAGAAAAAGAGGAAGAGAAGGGAGGAGAAGAAAAGGGAGTTTCCCATGTCGAATTCCTATGTGATATCTTATCCAAAACAATTTCGTTGGGACATATTGGGCCTGTTCTTACAAAGCTTGGTTATTAAGCAGTGAAGTATCAATTTTGGCAGCCGCTGGTCAAAGTGCACGTTTTTGCTGTTTTCCCAGTTTAAGAGTTTGATACGTCGTTTGTTGGTCAAATTACTCAAATAGGGTTAGGTGTTATTCGCACAAATGGGTCAACCTTGTTTCATGAAATTCATGACTGTTAAGACTCGAGCCCTATCCATTGGCTCACGGGGTTAGTGTTCCAGGTCACGTGCCCTTTAAAAGAAGAGAAAATCCTGGTCTCCCTTGGAAAGCTGCTGGGATGGGCTATTGCCTGTTAGCCTGTTAGCGTGTGAGACCCAAAACAAAGAAATCATAATTTTAAAAAGTTCAAAGATTCTGCTGGAACGTAGTAAAGTGACTAAAGTCTAATAATTAGGCTGCCCAACTTGTTATTCTTAAGAAAGATAAATTATATTTTGACAAAATTACCAAAAGCTCAGTCTTTTCATGCTTCCAATAGCCAAAGACCAATAAATAAATATAAAGAACAAACCACTGTCAGTATGCCCAATTAAATACCTTGTCTTCCAATTTCATAGATTCACTGCGTCTAACTTCGGCCAAAGCCGACAATAATGGCAAGATCCAGGCCGGCTCGCAGCTTAGCTCCATTATGAGTACAATCGGTACTTGTCTCCACCATGTTTCCTATACTAATTACTTTGTTTTGTGTTTCAATCCAATGGGATTTTATTCTATTCTTTTAGTCAGGAAGTTACTACATACATAATGAACGTACAAAAGGTTTCCATTAAAAAAAATCAAATAATATTGTCAGAAAAAACAAAAGTAGACTAAAACTCAATTAACAATAAAATTATTATTTTATATACTGCCATTAGAGATCAAATAATCCCAAGAAAAAGCACAGCTTAATCCCTAATAACTCATGCCAACTACTATATACTAGTTGTCTTCAAGCCTGTTAAATTTGATTCTATGCTATCACTAATGCTGCAACTTATTAGTTGTTTCCGACATGGACTTATATGTATGTATACATTAAAGAGAGTAATGAATTTGCTAAGCTCTTAGCCCACGAGATCTACACTGCAAAAGCTGCTGGCATGGGCCGTCACACCAGAAACAAATAATCTTAATCTTTTCCTTTTCTTCACTGAAATTTGTAGACACAATATTTTTAAAAAATTTTAAATTATTTAAAAAAATTATAAAAAAATTATTTTTAATTATATTTAATTTTATATTTTATTTTAAATTAAATAAATTTATATAATTAATAATTAATTAACTGTTATTAATCAAAATATAATTTATTATTTTATACATTATTATGCAACGTAATATATTAACATATCATATAATGTGAAGCTATGACATATTGATATGGTATAACGACATAGTTACATTATAGTTTTCATTCTTTATATTAACGTCATATAAAAATAAATGATAAGTAATATTTTGATTAATGATAGTTAATGATATAAAAACTTATTTGATAAAAATAAAAATATATAAATTTAATTAAACATAATAAAAAATAAATATTTATTTAAATTTTATACATAATTGAAGAATTTTTAAAATATTATATAAAAAAATTATAATTCAAGTTGCGAGATTGCGCTTGAACTAAAACTCCTAATTTAGGTTGCCACCAATTTTTTTCCCCTTAAGAAAGATAGAAATGATAATTTAACAGTAACAAAATGAAAAGTTTCAGAAATTTAGTAGCAACAATAGAGTGCAAGACATGATTTAAATGTAACGTGTCCAAAGAATCACCGCCGACAATCATGCAAGGTCCAGGCACAGCTCTCAATTCCCATCATAGCTTCCTCCATTATTAATTATGACTTGTGGACCATCATTTTCCTTTTTTTTTTTTTTGTTTTTCAAAATATTTTTACAATTTTTGTTTTCTTTTGTTTTTCATTTAATGTGATTCTATTGAATTATTTTTAATGGACAGAATATACATCACGAGTTGGAATTTAAAATCTAGTCTCATATGTCCAAATTCTGAAAATAAAGTTTAAATAGTTTTATAAATCATTGACTATATTCTTAACCCAAAAGACATGTCTAATAAGTGGTTGAATATCCGTATTTATATTTTTAAGACTCACCTCATCTTTTATTAATGTGCGATCTATAAAGAAATTCATAGTTATATTCTCAAGACTTACTTCATCTTTTACTAATATATGATCTATGACATTCTTCCTCACTCAATTTTACAACGTTTTCGTTATACTGACTCTTTACCTTTATGTGATATCGCTCTTTACCCATCTTTGACATTCCACAACAACTCTCTCTTTGTGTTGGCTTTTTACCCATTTGTGACAGATCATTGTATTGGCTCTTTACTCATCTGTGACATTCTACAACACCCTCATTACACTAGGTATACATTCTAAAATGCCCTTGTTACATTTGATGGATTTTATCAGTACCGGAAATCATAAGTCTACATTACTAACTTAAAAAAATATCTGATAAGTAGTGAAAAATCTATATTTATATTCTCAAAACCCACTTCATCTCTTATTAATGTGAGATCCGTGATACTATACCTCTTCCTACTACAAAGCTAATACAATAGGAGAGGTTCAAACAAATATGAAAGTCATAAAACCACTCTCTCAAGTTTATTTTATATCCATGATCTAACTTAACCCTACCAAACATATTAATGGGGACCAAACTTTGGCATTAAGTGAGGAAAGACAAATTTAAGCATTTCTTTTAGAGGAAATTAAGCAGTTTTTAATATACTAACAACATTAAAGCATGCGATTTATTATTTTGTAACTTTATAAAAATAGCAAAAAATAATTATTCTCGATATTTGATTTATTTACACTTTATTATGTCATGTATGCTTTAGACACAATTCAACAAATATAGGACAAATAGAAATTTTAAAACTGATTCCAACAGCAATGTTTGATTAATTCTGATGTTGAAATTAAATATTTGTTTTCATTCTTAATTTTATTCAGAAGGTAAAAATTGAAATTATTCCACTTAAATCTTTATTTTTTTATTAATTTTTTATTTGTCACAATAATTAAATTAAACTTAAGTCAATAAATTAAGAAAAATGAGAAACCAAACTGATTTAAATAGCTAAAATCCACATGAGTTGCTATTATTAGGATAAAATATTAAAAGGAATCTTAATATAGGCGTTGTTATAATTATTAGTATTTGATTAAGTTTTACTAATATTCTGTTTTTTTGGATAAATTTGGAAAAAGGAGAAGAGACATAGAAATAGTGTAGTCATTACTAAATAATAAAGAAAAGGGCAGATATGATGGGCCACCACTCACCCGTCGAGTGTGGGCTCCACAATTTACCTTCCCACCGACTCCAAAACCATCTCTCACAAGTGACAACACGCCCAGGAACAGAGAGAAAAGACTTTTCTTCTCTTCTGGTCTTCTTCTCCCACGAAATTTTCTCTTCCATTTCTCCAATTCCCCCTTCCGCAAAATTTCCTCCCCCAGCTTTCCTTCATCAGCCAATTCCCGCCATTTTTTTCCCTTCACCATTGCCATATTTTCATTCAACCCCTTCTCATTTTTATATCTCCCAGCTCAAAATTTTTCACTCCAACGAAAAAAAAAAAAAATCTCATTATATAAGCACCCAAATCGAATTCACATCTCTTGTTAATATTAATTTTACCATTTTAGATTACTTTTCATCTTAGATCTATCGGAATTCATTTTTAGAGAACACCCACGTATTTGATTTACTTAAGAAACCGATCCTCTTTGTTTTCCTTTTGATATATAGAGAGCGAAAACTATGGACCAATTTGGCGTTTTAACAGAGCGTTACGGTTTAAAACCGCAAGGAAAATCAGCTCCAATGTCGCAAGCCAAACGACCCACCGCCACCGCATCCACCAACCACAATTTCGGGTTCGATACAGGTTTGAACGGAAGCTCCATGCCATTTTCTTCAAAATCTTCATGGAATTCGAGTCCCGGTAATGGCTCTTTGCTTGATGATCACGACGTTTTTTCCAACCAAAAACCCCAAAATTCTTTTGGCTTGGGCGACGATTATGGTTACGCGTTTGGTGCATTCGAAAACACCACAAAGAAGCAATCGAATACGACTAATAATAGTAGTAATGGATCTTCATTTGATTTGGATTCAATGTTGTTTAATCCGGGTCCAAAGTCTTCCTCTACGAATTTGTACGTTGTTGATGATTTATTTGGAGGAATACCTGGCTCAGAAAATGCAAGTAATGATGACATTATCGGGTCTTTTGCCACGTCCACAAAGCAAAAGGGTTCGGCAGGTGACTTGTTGGGTGATTTTAGTGGTGTCGCGGCGAAATTGAAGAGTTCTAGTAGGAAAAATTCGTGGGATTCGGGAAAAACTGAAGCTGGTTTTGATGATTTGATACCCGGGTTTGTTGGAAGCAGTCCTCCGGCTAATAGGTATTAATATTTATTGAAAATGGATATAATTTACTGCCTGATAGTGTTGGCTTTATTAAATTTGATTGTTAAAGTTTTAGCAGAATTATTTGTTGTTTGACTCCGTCTATAATTTGTCAGTTGGAGAAATGGAGATCATAATAATGACATTTAAAAGAGTTAAAAAATCGTGCACTGATAGAATGTGGGATAGCAGTTCTTTTCATAATTTCGAGGGTTTCTTTTTCTGGTGTGAATTTTTTGGTTTTGGGGATTAGTTTGGATGAAGGAGCTCTAAAGTCTTTAAGAATGTGTGATGTCACAAAGCATGGACAATTTATGGCTGTCTGTAGATGTTCTTTTTGATGGAGATAAATATTTGGTGACATAAAACTCTGATGTACAGAACTATTTCTTTCATTCTGCTATAATTTACGTTTAGTAATAATACTTTTTTCTGAACCAAATTTGGATGCATGAAAGGTTACTCTGCTCTATCCATAAAGCATCAAGTGAAAGATTTGAGCACTGCCTTTGTTGTGACATTTTCTTGTCAAGTATTATTCCTCTCATATCTGAAAAATTTATAGTTTAAGGAAGTATGGAGAGCAGCTTAAATTAATTGACTGGACAACTGGAAAAATCATCTGAGAATTAACAATGCAAATCAACCATTGTTTTGGGGGGTTGGAACCTGTCTTTATCAATTGTACCGGTTACAATTACTGCTTGGCAATGTTTAAATTTCCAAAAATTGTAACTGAATCTGGCTTACATGCTGCTTTGATGGGCTGTTGGGGATGAGGCTTACTTTATTGATATGAGCAGGGGAAAGGGCTTAATATTATAATTATGGAATCGCATGATGATCAAAAGGATTTACTTCTTTAGTGAAGTTAAAATTATTCTCATCATTATGACTTTTGTATATTTGGCTTCCAAAACACAAAACTGCTGCCACTAGTGTCTTGCAATCTTTTACTTGTCATACATTCATAGGAACTATTGCAATGGTAAGTTGGTGAGTTAGTGGTCCAAGCGAGGAAGGAAAGGATGTTGTCATATTGAAGCTATTATCTTCTGACTGTTTTCTTTAGCATTTGTTTTCAACAATAACTTGGAATTTATTGCACATTAAATTTACATATTTGCATTTGGATGTTGTGACATAGTAACTTCTATACGATTAGTTGTTAGTATGTAAAATGTGTAATCTCTATTTGAAATTTCATTCTTTTCCATACAGGACGAACATTAAGACAACCAAATCTACCTTCAAATCAACAGAAGACCCTTTCATAGTATTAGAGTCAGCTTCAAGCTCGGCATATAATTCCTCAGAAACCCCCACAGATCCACTAGAAGAATTCAGCATGCTCAATGAATCTGGAGGGTCAAAACCTTGTGGTTCCTCAAATGCTTCCCGATCATTGAGGCCTCCTCCAAAACCAGCACAAGTTTTGAAGGCAGATAAAGGTTCTTCTGCATCCATTAGCAAAAATAAAGGTCAATGTGCATTTTTCTTTGCCATTCCATCATTACCTTAGTAACATTGAGATGATTCATGATGCAGTCAAGAGTTCGGGTGCATCTCCTATAGACGAACTTGAGGACTTTGCCATGGGCAGGGTGTCTAATAAGGCTAGTAGATCTAAAGAAGCTGAAGATGTTACAAGAAAGAATCAAGAGAAGAGAGCCGATGATCTGGAATCCTTTTTTGGTGTGAGTTCCAGATCAAATAGTGCACCAAAGTCAAGGGCAACAACTTTGGTGAGCGTTTTAGATGTAAAAAGTACTACCACATTTCCAACCACTGCTATCGGTATTGATTCCTTCTGTTATGCTTATTAGGATCCCATGTTTGATACAAATACACACCAGAGACAGCAAAAGACATCTCCAGGAGCATCATCCACTGCAAAGAAGTCTTCTCCTGCTACTATGATGAATGGGGTAGATGACCTTTCTTCAATTTTTGGAGGTATATTATTGCTGAAATATTGAAATGGACTGTGTCCAGCTCTGTAAATTATCGTTGCACTGTATCTCTTTGATGTTAATCTTTTTCATAATTTCTGTTTGCAAAAGCTGCCCCAATGTTTGGAGAATTCAAGGAAGTTGATGGCGAAAGTGAAGAAAGACGAAGAGCCAGATTGGGATGTCACCAAAGGACCCAGGATCGAGTGGTGTGTATATATTCTTACCTTAAATTTAGCTTATTTTTATTTTTTCATGGATAGGCTTAAATTAAACTAGTAGAGGTATAAGAAGATATGTGCTGATGAGAAGAGAAGTACATATGGGAGTCAACATTGATATGTATGTCTTTTTTTCAAACTCACATATCCACACACAAGTGAAGACTGAACAAACTAAGGGCACTAAAGGGGTGCCAACCGGGTACAAGGCTGATTTTCCATGAAAAAAGATCAAAGAAATGCCAAGCATCTTGCTCTTCCATGGACTGATGACTAAAGCAGTTTTAGCAATCATAAAATGAGATAAAAGTTGTGTCCAGCGTATGAGGATTTCCTGGACATTTGTTGCTACGTTCATGTTATACTGTTTTGGCCATCGTTGAGCTTGATACTCTTCTATATTGGACCACCATGGTACTCAAACTACTGCCCAACTGAATAAGTGACCCTTTTGGGCCTGTGGTGAGACTTGCCTGTGTCATCTGGATTCAGATATGCCGCATGTGCCAGCAAAAATGCCAGGCAAACTCTTCTGTTGGCACCTCTATTGTTTTATCCTTCTCATTTTTTTTTTAAATTTAGATTATATATATATTTTTTGTTTGAAGACATGGTTCAACGGTTCTGGATTGTTTTCGTGCTAGGCAAGAGCAGTTGCTGACATGAACCAGCGTGACCGTCAAACACAGCATGAGCAAGAAGAGAGACGTGTAAGTAGTTCAATTTTGTAGATTAGCAGTTGGGGGTTTTAATTCTTCATGCTTGTGTGCACTTTGCCTGCTTTTGGCACTATCTTTCCTATACATTGTGAATTCTTGATTTTGATGGCGTAGTAGTTTGCCTTAATCTTAATTTTCATAGAGGATTGCTGAAGCTATGGATTTTGAGATAAAACGCTGGGCTGCAGGGAAGGAAGGCAATGTGCGTGCACTTTTATCATCATTGCAACAGGTGTGTTCCTCATCATTTTCCTATTCTCTGCATTTACCTTCTAATAAGAAATTATCAGTTTAATAGTTTGAAATCATTATTAAATGAATAAAATTTGTGACTTCTTGGTTTTCATAACTAACCTTTTACTGCGACAAACAGGTACTTTGGCCTGAATGTGGTTGGGAGCCAATTTCACTGACTGATTTAATAACTTCTGGCTCTGTTAAAAAAGTTTATAGAAAGGCCACATTGTGTGTCCATCCTGATAAGGTTCAGCAGAAAGGTGCCACTCTTGAACAGAAATATATTGCTGAGAAGGTGTTTGATATTCTTAAGGTACTGTATGAATTTCACTACCATTTTTCATTTATTTTAGCATGAGTCATACCCTTAATGTTAAAATCATGTTGGACCTCTTTGAAGGATTGCAGAGACCAAAGTTCAAAACTCTGATGTTTGTGTGGTATGTCTAGGAATGTAATTCCTACCCAGTACTTAACCATAGTGATGGGTCTTTGAGTAAACTTATTCCTTTGGGATGGATTTTTCATTTTGAAAATCAGGGATCAGTTAGGGATGGTACTTGGTAGTAGATGGTAGTCCTTGACATGGAAGTGGGGCAGCGGAGTTATAAAACTCTCTGCCCTGGGTATGGCCTTTTCTTTTTCCTGTTTTAATATGTTTATTATATACCCGCATAGGTGTCAAGTCCAAGAGGTTCTTTGCCCTGAGTATGGCCTTCTTTTTTCCTGCTTTAATAGGTTTATTATATACCCGCATATGTGTCAACTCCAAGTTTCTTGCACATTCCTATTTTTTTTCACATCTGCCTAAGGTTTTGTGCTACTTCTGTTCGTCCGTTTTTCAGCTTTTCTATCTCAACCATTCATCTTCTTTTGTTTCATATAGTTAAAAACAAATGACTATTGAGTATTTTTGTGTGGAACAAGTAGGGGAAAGAGATGGAGAACAGAAATTTAGAGGGAAAATAAGAAATAGACAGAAGCAAAATGGGGAAGAAAAAGAGGAAATCAGGGAAGAAACAGAAGAACAATGGGAGAAAACTAGAAGAATCAATAGAGGGAGGAAATCTCAATAACCAATCTCAAAATCTCAGTATTTAATAATCCAAAACCTAATTAAAACTAATATAACATGGGCATTTACAACTAAATACAAAATCCTAACAAAACATAAAATACCAAACATAACCTTGAATAAATTAATCCTAATAAAATAAAAGGCCTAAAAGGTTCTCCATTAATTTTGCATTTAACAAAATTATAGAGCTTTCAGAGCACATTTGGTTCACGTAATAGAATAATTATTTCATGGGAATAATAAATTTTATTATAAGATGAAAATACCTTATATTATAATATATGATTTTTAATTTAAATATTAATTTTTTAAAATTATTTAAAATATTAATGAATTTTAATTAAAACTTTAATATGATTATTTAATTTAATTTTTTCTTTATTTTCATTTTCTAAATATTAAAATGTTAAAAATTTTACTTTATTTAAAATATTAATAATTTATAATTAACACTTTAATATGATTTTTAATTTGAAATATGAAATTTTTATAATTATAATTAAAATTTTAATATAATTTTTAATTTTTTATCTCTATTTTCTTTTCTTTTTTTCATTCTCTTTTTCCTCTTTTCTTTCCTTTCTTGCCAGTGGACTATCAGAAATGTGGCTAGCACAATGGAATGTGAGATCAGGCCGCTAGACTGCTAGATCAGCGCTTCTTGTGGCCATATTAGGCCACTGTAGGTGTCGGTTAGCCATTGCGGCTAGAGGATGGTGGTGGTGGAGGAAATTTAGAGAGAAGAGAGGCAGATGAGGTAGAGAGAGAAAGAAAAAGAGAAAATGAAAGGTTTCTATATGTAGGATAGTAATTTCACAATATAGTCAAGGGCATTTTTTAGCCTGTTCGAGCCTGTGCAGAATAGCTATTGTTGAGGGGAAGGTTGGTAATAGCTATTTCAACTTCTCTTGGAATCATCATTCTCTGAACCAAACAAAAGAACAAAGGAGGAAAAAAGAATAGCCATTCCCTCCAACCAAACATGCTGTGATTGTTTTCTATCTTTTCTGGTATTAGCCAAATGTGTGGTGCCAGATATCCTTTTCGTTTTTGCCTTTTTACTTTGTGTTTGGAAAATACTTCTTTCTATCCTTTTCTTGGTTTGGTAGGAGGCGGATAGGAAGAGGGAAGGAAAATTGATGGATTTGCAGTTTTTCCTCCTTCCAAATCCACTCCTCCCAAAAGTGGGAGAACCATTTTACTCTTAATTTTACCTCTAGTCTCTTTCTTTAGTTCTATTTTCCATCTGTAACACAAACATGAGGAAGAAAAAAGAACCATCTTTCCTCTCCTAAGTCCCCTTTTCTTTTTCTCTTCTCTCAGTTTTTCTTCCTTCCTACCAAATAGAGTGGAAAAGTTTATGGTTTGTTTTCCTTTCCTCCCCTTGGAATAAGCTTATAATTTTATTTGTTTTCATCCAAGACTCTGAAATGAACTATTTATTGGGCATTGTATGCTTGACATTTGCTTTGTGTCCTTTAGAAATTTTGTATTTTGGATTTGTTTGGGTTCATTAGGGAGGGTTCAATGGTCAAACTTTGTTAAACTGGACTTCTTTTATCTCACTCATTTTTCTTTCTCCATCATGTTTATTTTTGGTCACCTTTATAGTTTGCCGACTTTATAATTATTTTCATACAAACTATCGTTGTCCTTCTTTTATGTGGTTCTATATACAACTATTGTTGATTGACAATAGTTCTTGTGTTTTTCATATTTCATTTGTTTGCATTGAAATAGGAAGCTTGGAACAAGTTCAACAAGGAAGAACTTTCTTAAAACCTGGAAGGAAAGTCATTCGAAGAATGAAGCCATTTTATTTGGCACTTATACAGATTTGTTTCACAACAAAAGATGCAAGTATGTGTTATGGTTTTAGGAAGATGACACCGTCCAAATAGCACATTGCTGGTGAGCAAAATTCTATAATTGAAAGCTATGAGGCGCTTAGCAAGGAGTAAATTTTCTCATGTATGACTGTAAATTAATGTATCTTCAGGAAGTGAGTAGATTTCACGATGTTTATCGAATCTGCACCATGGCATATATATTTCATTTATTTAAGCTATAGATTTTTCTTCTCTTGTTCATGTTTGTTGGGCTTGAGTGGTTTTAATTCCACTCTCATTAGTTTCATTGATTGTTTTTCTGTATGCAAGCACACAAGCTGCCTTTCTTGTAATTTCAGATTAATTGTATCAGTAATTATTTTTTCTGTGAGCCTTCAATTTGTTGAATAAAGTTAATGCTGTCCCATTTTAATGCCGCCTTATTATTATCGTTGTGGAATATAAATTGAATGGTGATGCTTGCCAATTATAACAGAGTTCCAAGGCATAGTGTTAGCCATTTCACCATACTCATTTGCTAATATTTCTTGCATCAAATCAGCTTGATAGGACTAATTAAATTGAACTAGGTTGAGGCTGTTGAAGGTCAGTTGCACAAGTAAATGAAACTCAACGAAAAGTTAATGAATAACATTTTCTGGTAAACCAAGCAAGAGTTCAATATTAAGGTAAAGTGCTGCAGCTATGCGGGGGGTAATCAAGATGGTAGCTTCCTATCATCAGCTTCAGCAATTTCCTTTATATGTTTAAACCATTTATGTTGAGCCGAGAACGAAAGTGGGATACAAGCAATCTGTGGCAAGGAAATTTGGCGAAACCTTACTGTTGGTCTCCCAGCTATATGCACCCAACACCACCATAGACCAAAAGGTGTTATAGACATAGAGCTTGTATTCGAATTGCACATATTGATATTTATACACAGTTTTCCATCGTTTTTCTCCCTGTTTTGCTCTGAGTTATTGAAGACAGTCAAAGGGAGAAGCCTTATGACTTGTTGCAACTGCGTTGGTAGCCATTGCCTTGTCATGAAAAATTATGTCTGAGGTAATTGGATGCCGAGTGTTGACAGGGATTTTCTCTAGGACAATCAGACGGTTGTGTTTGGCGTTGGGATCAAACAGATAATTCAAAGAAGCTTGAGAAGGAGAATGATGGATTGATTATAACAAATAGAATGGAGCCGCAACAGAGGCTGACAACGTTTTTCAAGGAAACAATGTTGAAAAGATGCGGTTTGGAGGAATTGACCAAGGTGGTTTTGCCTAAGAGGATGAAATGGTGGGATGGGATATGATGATCGTGATGGGTTTGGGTATCAACGTAACCTTTCAAAGGAGATGATCGAATGCGCAACTATGGAAGCTTTTCTCGCTTGTACAATGGGATCAAAGCTGTTGAAAGGTTAGAGTATATGGTGTTTGGTATGGTTAATATTCATTAGCGTTAGCCTATTAAGACGTATTACTTGGAATGCTTCGATTTTGAAAGAGTTCTTGGGTGAACTGAACCCAACACTTGTACCAGGAAACCAGAGCTGTAATCCACTTGAAATGTGAGAAGTAGGTGAAAAATTAAGGATCAAAAACTCATAATGGTAATACTTCTTTTTCCTGATTAGTTGCTTTCATCACGGAATCAGCACCTATTGATGCTTTGGTTGCAAGAAATGTACGTCGTACCTCGGATTTAATCCATTTGAAAATGAACAACATATCAACAGCAAAACCCACAACACAATGATTATTAACCAAGAAACCAAGAGACAGGACGGCGATATCTATTGACAATATAAAGCTTAAAGGAGTAAATAGCGGGGGGGAAATCTCCAAGAAAATCTCTGTTGTTTACTTACTTCAATGAGAATGTTGAAATTTCCCAATTTCATACAATGAATCATCAGTTGATTTCTAGTAAATCCATGACTTAAATCCATTCCATCTTGTATAGAAAACAATCAAATCATAATTTGGGTTCTGAAAATCAATCATAGTCTGTTAACTTCTTGTACAAATAATTACTTCTTTTGAAAATGAAATACGAAATAGTAAAATAAAGGATCCGGAATTCCCCCTTCCCCCTATTCTTGGAGATTCTTCTCTAAAACTCCATGATTACGTGAAGGAAATCATGATCAAAGAGAATTACATTGGCAAAAAAGAAAGAAACCTTTGGCAAACTGGGAAGGACACCCAAGAAGACCCACTAATGACCGCTACCAACCCAACCCACTACTCTTCAAGGGGTCCACCAGCCTCCGCTTGGCGGCTGGGGTGGCTACCTCCTCCGCACTACCGCCGCTTAAATCATCATGCATCACAAACGTGCTGCAACCGTTAATGCAGAAAGCCGAGTAGCACTTTACATAGACTGCTTTATGGCTGTAATGGCTAGTGGCTACTGCTAAGTAGTAATTAACAATAAATATATAACAATACAGGTAGGGTTGGTGTGGAATAATCTGTGGAACGAACCTGAGATAACTTTTGCTACTTTAGAACCAAAATTAATGAGGTATTATTCTTGGCCTTTTGATTTACTCAACCGATAAAAACCAAATTCCACATTTCTCAACATAATTTAAATTAGCAAATAGTTCATTTGAGTGAGGTATTATTTAGACTTCATTTAATTAATATTTTTTATTTTTTCTTTACTTTTTGTAAAAAAAAGAATAAAAAGGAAAAGGAAAAAAAAGTAGAAAATGATTTGTGGTAATATCTAAAAAATTCTTAAAATTATTTAACTTTTTTTAAAAAATCCTTATTATCTTATTATATTTAATTAAATTTTTATATTTTTATTTAAGATGAAATAAGTCCAGTGATGGGTTTAAGATTTTGTATGAGGGTGGCTAAAGAGTAATCATATAAAATCATAAATCGAGTTATAGATCAGATCAATGGTTCAATTTGGAGTAAAAAAATTAATTACTTTTAAAATAAAATTAAATTATAATATAAAATTACATTAACAATTTAAATATAAATTTTCAAATTTATCAATATAAATAGACATAATGTAAAAAAAAAATTAACATTAAATGGACAGTCACAGTTGACGTGTCAAGAATGGAAAGATCAACA
Organism: Theobroma grandiflorum; assembly: GCA_036013995.1. Taxonomy (NCBI): domain Eukaryota; kingdom Viridiplantae; phylum Streptophyta; class Magnoliopsida; order Malvales; family Malvaceae; genus Theobroma; species Theobroma grandiflorum. Next base: position 19,324,088 of record CP142126.1, read on the forward strand.
TTGTCTTGTGGAGATCTTTTTTAGAAGTAAGAATCTCTTTTTAAATTAATCATGACAAGTTCACTTTATACCTATTTAATTTGAAAAAGTAAGATAAGATTATTGAAATATTTTAAGTACTTTAATCACATTTTTTAATTTTTTATGTTAATGTATGAGTATATGATATATTACATAAATAATCAAATCGAATCAACAGATTATAAGAAAAATTAAAGTAAAAAAATTTTCCTCTTTAGGCAAAAGAGTGCTCAAATTAAATCAACATGTCGTATAAAAAATTAAAGTAAAAAATTATACTTTTGAGGGACTTTGAATGTATAGCTGTAAATGTGTAGGATTGAGATGTGAATGTGTATACTTTTAGTTTTTGCTTCTAGTTATATTTTTGTAATCTAAGTTGATTAGAGAGTACCAAGATTGATATAGTTATAATACTCTATTATTTTTACAAAGGGTTTATGCTGTTCTAATAATAAAATAATTTTAATTTTTTTTAAAAAAATTATACTCGTTAAGACAGTTAAGCAATACATCTATTACTTTATAGGACTAAGGAAAATACATCTTAAAGTTAAATCCTCTAAATTGGTTTTAAAAAGGAAAATCCAAATCAGTTTTAAAACGAAAAAAGGAAATCCAAACCAAAAAAAAGGAAAAAAAGAGAAGAAATGGAAATCCGAATTGGTCTAAAAAAAGACAAAATAAGAGAAAAAAATAATTTTTAAAATTTGTGCCTAGAAAGAATTTAACCTAAACCTTTAAAAATTAACTTAAATTTCTCACCACTATTCTAAACCAACTCAATTAATTTGTTTAGGGGTGGTAAAGCTAGATATTTTAAATTTTATATACATAAAAAAATTAAAAATTGACGGGTGGTGGCCGTCACCCATCTCCCTTAGTCTTTGAATAGGTTTATAATCTTTATAATTAATAATTAACTAACTATTAGTCAAAATGTTATTTATTATTTTATGTCACATTAAAATAAAGTGATATATTGACATATTATAGTAAATGGTGACATTATATGATAATATGGTCATATGAAATTTTTACTATCTACATTGACGTCATGTGAGTATAAAATGATAACTAACATTGCGATTAATAATAGTTAGTAAACTGATAGTTTATTAAACTAAAAAAAAATTATTTTACATAATTAAAGAATAAATATTTATTAATTTTTTTAAAATATTCTGTCAAATGAGTAGGATAAATAACAAAAAACAAAAAACCAAAGTATTAAGCAATCGGAATCTTAATTATTGGTATGTACATACGATAAAGGTTTTTCTAAATAATGTAAAACATTTGTCATTGTGGGAGAAGAAATGGTGGACTAGAGTCTGAAATGAGAGACTGGTCGTGTGGCTATTTTGCCTTGAAGATAATGATCACTAACAAGTCAGCTGAATAATAAAAATTTAAATAAACAGTTTGCTTTAATTAGTGTCCTGAATATAGCATCATAGGATCAGAAAATCCTAGTTAACAAAACAGTTTCTCCAACTGTTTAGTTTTTACAGCACCAAAATTTGTGGCTTTCCCAGGGGTTAAACTGTCCAACCTGTTGCTCTTAGGTCGTTGTTCAAGCCTGCGAGGATCAATCTTCAAAGTGCCATTGAAAGCGAGACTAGCTTCAATCAAAATCTGATCCTTTCGGCCTTGACTAGTAACAAGAACCCATCTCTTTAATCCTCAATCATAAAACAAGTGTGGCCCCAATTCTGCTTTTTGGTGTTGCCCATCATCCGATCCCTTGCCTTTGATTGATGAATTCCATTCCAACCCTTTCTGCGGAATGGACTTAGAACCGTGTGCACACACGAGGGTGTCCGTGTTGAATAGAAATGGGCACTTCCAATGGTGTTGGTGTTCATTGCGTTGCCATTTTGCAGGAAACAGGTTTCCCTTGTCCATTTTAGTTTAAAAGCAGTAGCCTTTCAAGTTTCAATCATTCCAAAAGAAGAAATGAGGATTTCCCACTAGTTATTGAGCAATTTTGGCACGGAGTAACATTTTTAAATTGTACCATAAAAGTTCAATATACGGTGGCCTGCACAGGACTTCTCTGCTCAAACTTCTCCATTTTGCATCGAGTGATAGGGAAAGTTACAAGTTCAAATGGTGACACATGGCCCCCCATTTAGTTGAACAGTAGAGAACAAAAGAAACTGAGTAGGAGTAAAGGTAATTAACAACAACAATTTAGGCTTGATATGAACATGAACATGAACCTTTTTTAATCCTAAAGATTAGTTTTCCTTGCTTTTCTGAGCTGTCCACGAGTAGTGTGATACCAGTGCAATTCTACTGAACTAGTAGCCGGCCGAGAAGGGCTTATATGACTTGAGATCAAGAACAACCCCTGCGACAGAACCGGCAGCTGCAGCTATAGTGATAATAAGGCAAGCAATGCTGAGGATTTGGAGGCAGAGCCATCTTATGCTCCATTTTGGTATCTTCTTCTTTGAAATGTACATCTCAACTGGGAAGTAAACTGTGAGGGGCCAGAATCCAAGAGCCCCAAGGAGTCCGACAATATCGTTAAAGAAGGGAAGAAGCATAGAGATCAAAGTTGTTGAGATCACAAATAGTGTCCTCCAAACCAATCGGAAGAGGTTGAGATTGTAGGCGCGGAAGCCTGGGATAGGGATCTTGATATCTTTGGTGATGAACTCACTATCTGGGAACTTTTCTGCTGCTTTTTTCTCAATGAAGGCAAAAAGGGGTTGGCAGTAAACTTGGTACGCACCAACGAGGTGAATTACAATGGCAGCATTAGCAATGTCAAGGAGCCAGAATGGGTTATAGAATCCAAAACCAGTGAGAAGGTTTCCAGGGGACAAGTCTCCAAAAGCAGCATAGCCCATGCAACCACACAACATGTAGAAGAGGGTTGTCACTGCAACACTTATCAAAGATGCCTTCTTCATTGTCTTGGATTCTGATGGTGGAGCCTTGACTGTGTCCTGTAAAAATATCATGTTATTAAGCTCAAGTTCAATGGTTCTATCAAGTTAACGAGTCATTTTGTGTTAGATTAACTAGATTGACAGAATGAAATTAAATACCTGAATTTCAATGAGGATGAGGGAGTAAGAATAGGCAAAAGCTATGTCTCCGAGTGCCTGGAAGCTCCTCCATATCTTTTGGGTTTGAGTAACGGTTCCAACACTTATTCCGGTCAGGCTTCCCCTGAATTTTCCAGTTTCTGATAAATTAACCAAACAAAAACACCTTAAATCAGTTTCATCATACCAAATTTATTTTCCAAAAATTACCTCAAGAGTAAAACGCATTCGAAGTTTCTGAGGAAGCTGTTCTTACCTGCTACTTTAGCAATTCCAAGACCAAGTCCAATTGTGGAGTAAGTGAAGGACATGACAGCAGCAACAATGGAGAGCCACCATAATTGGTCAAAGCCAGGAATTTGAGAGAAAATGATTTCAACAATACCAAAAGCAATCATATAAGGGTTGCTATTCATGTGGCATGGGTTTTTGCCTCCGCTGGCATGGAAGCAATTAGACCTTTTGATAGCCCTGTTATATCAAAACCAAAAAAAAAATCTGATAAGCTCAAACAAATTCATAAACAACTAAACAAGAAAGCAAATGTCATTGGATTCTTCTATAAAATAAAAATCTGAAGTTGGAAACTCACATCATGCTGATCGATGATGCAATTGTGTATCCAATGGCAACTCCAAAAAGGTTCAAGTATTGAACCCACCCGCATATCTTGACTTTAAACCCACCTGCAAACAAAAAAAAGAACGAAGACATTAACTTTTAAGAGTTTTAGAAGAACCCCATTTGCTAATGCAATTGAAAAGTTAATTTAATTTACCAAGATTCGATCGGACAGCGTCCATGTAAGTGTAATTTCTCTTGCCATTGACAGGGTCACCAGAGCGGTAACAGGCAGCAAGAAGAGTGGAGGTGTAGTAAGTTACGAAAGAGAACAAAAACATCACTGCTGGACCAGCAACCCATCCAAGCTGAGCAGTGGCCCAAGCCAGGGATAGGACACCAGAACCAATCACAGCTGTAATAATATGAGCACTTGCAGTCCATACAGTTCCTGGCAAAGGAAACACAGTAACGCACAGAGTTTAGTGAATACACTACAACTTGTTTTCTTTTTCCTCCTCCTTTTGAACTTTATCAACTTTTTCCTCCTCCTTTTGAACTTTATCAAAAGTAGAATGAATTTACTTTTTTCAACAAAAGCAACAGCGAAGCAAAAGAATCTTGTCAAAAATTTTCTGAAACTTACCAGTTCGCTTGAGACGACCATCTTCATCAAAGCATTTGGAGCCGCCTTGAGGAAGCACATCAAGGGAGAGGTCGAAAACTTGGTTGTGTTGAAGTTGGTTCTTTCCAGCACCATTCTCTGCCATCTTTTGTTGAAGAAAGAAATCAACAAAATAATAAGCGGGTTTTTCTTTTCTGATAAACGAAAAGCTTCCACTAGTATTGTTGCCTTGTAAAATCTACCGTCAAAGTTTGTGCGCACTGTCTAGCCAAAAATTTATCATAACACAGAAGCAGAATTTAAGAGAGTTAAGGCTGGTGGGTCTCTGAATTCTGATGTATCAAGGTTTAGTTCGGCTATATGTCTAGCAGTGACTGCCGTTACTAACACTGAGATTTTCACACCTCCCAATTGTCACAAAAACCCAAATAGATTTAGTGCTTCAAAAACGACAACAGGGCAGTTTTTTTTTTTTTGTTCTCCCGGGGAAGTGTCTCTCAAGAGATGGAAAGCTATGAAAGAAGAGAAGGCAGTAGAATTGAATTGGGGGTGCAGAATGAGGAACCGTGGGTGGAGTATATATAACTGCCGGGGGTGGAGTATATATAACTGCACGTGTTCCAAATGACATAAGACTACGCGTTTTATGTCACTCGCCCTCCCCACCATACCGTGGCCCCGAACCACTCACATCGCGTATGCATAGCTGATCTGTCTCTCTCTTTTCGTGTTTGTGAAATTCAAGAAATATCGCAAATCCTTCCAACCACTCTGGGGCTACCCCACCAGAACTCTGGGGCTACCCCACCAGAAGGTATAGCACTTTTTACCTACGAGCTACAACTCTCCTTGTAAAATTTTCAACAGTCAGACATAACTGCACTTTCTAGTTTCTTGTAGCAGTCTATAATCAAATACACAAAGTCTCTGACTCAGTGTTCTAGGTTGGGTTGCTTCATATTTTAACATGTAGCATTTGTACTTTTGTACAAACTAGTAACTTCCAAGACTCCTGTCGCTAACCAGCTTTTTGCTCTGCTAATTAGTACCGTAGTAGGATATAAAAGAAAAAATCTTCGGGCAAGCCTAATTGTAAATTTCTCACCCACCCTTTCTCTTTCCTGTCTCTTCTCAATTATCAATCTCTGTATCTAGAAAAGATGACCATATTTTACTATAATTGCTGTTTGTTTGTATCGTTTGTTGGGTAACGTTGTTTTTTTTTTTTGGAACAAGTTTGTTGTTTATTGGGTAAAGTTGATAATTAATTGTTTTCGAAACCTTGTTTATGTACAAAACATACTTGGAGTATTTAATTAACAAATTAGCAACCTGAATAAGTTGGAGTGCAAAAATTTTTGGAAGAGTATATGTTGATTTGATTGTTTCTAAACAGCAAGCATGAATCTGAGTTTCACTGGAGGTTTTTCTTCTTCACAAGAATTAACTTACACGATAGTTTCATGTTATTACACCTACCGATGCCCTTAACGGGAGATGCACATGCCAGCTATTTTAATAAATTATAGATATAAGTATAAACATTTGATTTATTTATTGGTATATGATTTTTTTATTTAAAGAGTACGGTTCGAATTTCTTTCCTCTCAATTCAAAAAAAATATATAAAGTATAAATTCTTTAATTAGACATAGTTAAATATAACATGTCTTTTTCTTTTTTTCATTAGAATTATTTACTCAATATCTTATGTATAAATTTATGTGTCTTTATGTGTCAGAGGTTTGTTACTCTTTAACTATCAAGAATTATATCTTTAGCCTGAAATTAATCAAATAATAGAGTTACATGCATGCCCAAAGAAATTAATCCTTTATTTAATGAACAAAATAACATGATAACTAAACTTTCATATTACTCAGAAAAGAAAATGGTAGTATTCATACCTTCATTGTTGTCCCTCAGACACCCTCTCCTCTATGGGTTTGATGTAACAAGAAGTGTTGTCACAAGCAATAGAAGAGGGGGGGAATTGTACTAAGTTTTTGTTGTGCATCTCTGTGATGAAATTTAGATTGTTTATATAGTGGAAGGGGAGTGCTTATAGAAATAATAATCTAATCTATCTCTTTAAAGGACCACCTCTGATTCAAAATTCTCTTGGTTATTGCTTCTCCTCCATCCTTATTGAAGGGGAATAAGGTTCCTTCATTATTCATTTATTCATGATCCCAAAAAATTGAATGGAGTATATAAGTAATTGAATTGAAATATATTTACATTAATGACAGTACTCAAATGCTTTCTTCATGATAATCTGAACATGGCTCGACCACTCATATGTATCCTCTCAGCCAACAACAACAAAAGAAAAGAAAAGAAAAAATACTGCCAATTGTGGGTGGACAATCAGTATCTAATTCCTGTCTTTAGTTCCCAATGAATGAGGAAGAAAGAAAGGGTTTTAACCCTTAAGGAGAGAGGGTATCTTTGAATTCATTTTCTTTCCTTTTTCCCCTTCTTGGGAAAATAGGACACTCTCTCCTTGATATTACACCCCAGTCATTTTTATGTAATTAGATTCTCTTTAGCAAGGTGCCCCCTTTGTGGTTTAGAATGGATGTGCCGACATTTTATGAACCTTACCCCATACAGTCACGTATACACCCTACCATTAATTCCTATAAAATTTTGTCAGTTAATTAATTAGCAATAAAACTTTAATTATTAGTTTTAACAAGGATTGAAATTTTGATTTCACCAAGGGTTCAAAATTGAGAAAGCAAAAAGGCTTGTTAAAAAGGGAAATGCCATGGCTGCAAAATTTACAATAGAATATTCACTCATGTGAAAATCCTATTTTGCCTCTCAACTTTGACCCAAACTGATGAAACTTTCTTATTCACACATTGATTGATTCACTAATAAATTGGTAAAATTCACATTGCATTTATGTATTAAATTGTAATGTGAAGTCAAGTGATGGACAAATAAGAGGAACAAAAGTGTATTTTATTAATATCTGTCATGTATTTAGAAAATTTTCAATAATCTTATTAAATTTTAAATGGTTTTGTAATTGTAGATACTAATCACTATTTATTAATTTATCTATAAATGAACGCCTATTCATTGCCTCACCTATTAATTAGATTTAATAGGCCAATAGTTAATTAATTAGTTGAATGTAGACAATTCGTTTTGTCGAAACAAGTGGCAAACATCAATCGCCCACACGTTGAGAATCGTCTGCCTGATCATGGGGATTCCATTATTTCGAATCCATTAACCCTTTTTTAGTGCGTGATTACTGTGTATTTGAAGTTTCGATCCATAATTTATTCCAAAAGAAATCTTCTCATTTTAATTTGGAAAAAAAAAAAGGGGGTTTAATTTGTTCACTAGTTGAATGTGATGTGACCTTTCACAGATAACCAAAGAACCACTTTCTAGCTGTTGCCATGGTAGAGATGGATCAATAGACGTATCTCAGTAAAAGCATTAGAGATTGATATGTAGCAAGGTTGCCAGCTTTGACTGCTCCACTAAGTTGTGGAATTCAATCGAAAATGTTTGATTACGACCCGAAGATAATTTAGGGAGACGGTTCTTCAAGATCATTTCCATGTTTCGGCATTTATTTTGCTACCTTTAAGAATCTTCAACTCATGATATATAGAATTAGATACAATTCTCATCAAGCACTTTTGCTACTTCAACATCATGGAGCTGCTACGTGAATTAAGCGGCTCTGGTTTTGACAATTCAGAAATACTATTTGGTAGTATTTAGTATAAAGAAAGTAAAAGTATAATTTTTTATTATATGTTTAATTAAATTATATTATAATATTTATTTTACAATAAATCATTAGAATATAAGATTACAATACGATCAGATTGTATTGTATTCTGCAATATTATTAAAGATATTTTTATTTTTTAATTTGGTTATTTTGTTAAAAATATTTTGTAATAAATTTTTTTTATTAATCAAATAGATTATTTTTTTATTTATCAAAAAATTAATACATAGTTAGATCGATGCTAAAATTAGATAGACAGGAAACCAACATCCGAGTAAGGGATTATTTAAACACTTTACAAAAACAAAACAAAACAAAATCAAAGAAAATCATTTAGCACTGAAATCAGAATTAAATCACACCCAAAACATAAAGCTAGCAACACCAATGATACTGTTTGGCCTTTCTTCATAGGTGGCATTTGTTGCTCAGGTTCTTACAGTTGTTTTAATTTTACTGGGTACCTCGGCTTACATCATACTTTTTCTTCATATATATATATATATATATATATTTGTGATTAATTTTAAAAAATTTCATTTCGTGACTTCAATGGTATAAATTAAAGCTTAATGATTAAATGAAAATGGACATAAGGTTATTGATTAACAGTGTAATTTCTTCTAAAAATCTTGCCTCCTACTACTATATATGCTATATTTAATTGGACCTAAAAAACAATATTTAAAAAATACAGCAGACCTTTTGAGAATTTGTATTTTTATAAAACCTTGTTATATGGTGTAACAATTAATTAATCTAAATTTGACTTAATTAATATTACCCTTTGATATGGTTCAATTATTTCGTTCAAAGTTCAACTCCTTTTCTTTCTTTTCAAATGGAAAAACACTAAAATATGGTAAGAGAACAATTATTGAAGCACAATATGAACATATATAGCCACATGATTGGTGACTTCAACACCATGAGTTCTATAAATATATATGCCAAAAAATTAAACAAGAGCTAGCCTCATACACAGAAATATCTTATTAATTTCTAGATGAAAACAAATGTGATAGAGCTGTTTCTTTATTCTATATTCTCCCTAATCCTTCCAAGAAATGTAGCTTGGAAAGTCTCAACTCTGCAAGCAATGGAATCCCTCTTGTTATCCCTAGAAAAAGCTAATGTTGGTTGATTTTCAAGACCATTTTTTGCTGGTGATGAAGGCACCTAAGTAGTTAGGCCAAAGTAAAAAACTATTTATATGGTTTAATGAAAGTAATTGATGAATTATTGCAATTCTATACAAAGTTAGATGGTGCATCGTTCCCAAAAGTTATAAAGACATAAGTAAAAAAAGATAAAATTAAATAATAACCATGTAATTAGATGGATTTGAAATTTCAAACTCAAACTTAAATGGATGGTGAAACTTAATTTGGATTTTCAATTATTGAGCAGGCATTATCCCTTTAGCTGAAATAGGAATTGTACTCATAATCAAAACTCAAGAAAATGCATTAAGCTTATAATTATACTTTAGTTAATTCTCAATTTCAAAGATATATATAATTTAGCAACCTAATTATGATAATGACATAGAATAATTTTCTTTCAAAACCCTAGCTAATGTTAGAACTATTTTTATGTACTTCCAAATTGGGTATATTTCATTTTCTTTCAACATTCTGAAACTGGATATAATGAGAATGACATGGAATAATTAGCAAAGATATTTCAAACTTCATCCTTTTAACTTGTAAGCAAAACCCATCCAATTGGAAGAAGATGAAAAGAAGCAAAGCTTCCACTATCAACATCAGATTCTTTGAAAGATGATCAATAATAATTATGCTGATAAAATGTGGAATAACTTTATGAGGAGGAGAGAGAGCGACTAGTACATTATTTGCTTCGGTTAAGATTTGTTTCAATAATTTTTTTTTGAAAAGAGAAAATAAAAAATATCTAAATTGTAGATAAATGGTCAAATTATGCAATTAATCTCTTACTCTATTGAATCTTTGTTCTACAAATCAATTGCTGGTAATAATTATGATTATTTTTGTTTGCTTCTCTACTACCATAATTACAATACAAGGATTCAATTTACAATTAAATTATTTTTGCTTGCTTCTATACGATTGTAATTTTTGTACAATAAGGGTCTAGATTGAAATTAATAAACTAAAAAAATATAAGCCTTTAATTTACATAAATTATTATATAAAAACTAAATTTATATTTTTTTTATAAAGTTCTTAGACTAATTGCATAATTTAACCTATATAAATCAACTTGAAAATGCACTAGTCAAAAATGTGTTTTAGGTAGAGCTGAAATTGTTGAATATTTGGCTATATATTGTTTTTTTTCTTAAGGGTGAAGAATGGCTTGTCTATCTCTGCGGAAAGCACAATTAGAATAATTGAAGTGCTCGTTGCACACTTCTTTTTGAAGGCCCTTGAAAAGCACCAACGAGTTGATCTTAAGTCCAAATAAGGGGATCAAAAAGACTTTGAGGCTATCCTTGTCATGGAAACAAAATGCTCATGTTGATTGCTATTATGACTTCTTTAGAATCTTTGGGATGACTCTTGTCTCATCGAATTTTCTTTTTCCAAGTTTTGTCAAAGATGGTTTGGTGTGTGGTTACTTGGCTCCATAAGTGACATGGCAGAAAATATTTTCCTTAGTTCAGCAGATATTTTAAGCTTAAGATTGCTATGATATTCTGATATACAAAACCAAGTAAATCAACATCCGAACTTAGATATCTAAACATTAATTTAATTCAATAGTAAATACATACTTATATCTATTCAAAATTCTTTTTGATTATATAGTGAATAGTACTCAGTTAACATGCTTCCCTAGCATCTTATCTAAATGTGAAGGAAAGTGCCCTTTGTAGAACTCTTCAAATCCTTCTCCAATCCATTATTTTTCGGATAGAGTAGCTTTATGAGAACCCTTTTTGGCAGGCAAGACCCAATTATGCAATATACGAGTAGTAGTTTCCTTAAGGATAAGAAAAAGAAAAGATTGATTTTGGGTTTTAAATCTTGAAAAACATAACCATCTTTGCATTCAAATTCATAACCTCCTTCGCAAAATTCGGATTGAAAATCTTCTACTAAGTATTACAAGTCTTACATGCCAATCAAATATCCAAGTGTTTTCTTTATTCTATTCATTTGAATGACACATGTTTTCACATGGCTTCAATGTAGTGGCCGTCCCACTTCTTCCAATTATAGCAAGGTCTTGTCGCCTTCAATTGGTTAGGGGAAGAGATTTACAAAATCAATCCTCTAAAAATCTATAAAAAACAATGGTGTTGGTCCTAATCCATCTAACTTTCATTACGGCACTTGATTTTAAATATATACCAATCAGAAAGTGTAAAATCTCATCATATATTTAAGCAATTTTCTTGTTTCCTCCCTCCCCCACATTTCCACTATAATTGTTATTTTTTTGTCAAATTTGTTTCAAGTTTTAAGCAGCAGTTGAGAATTTATGGATGGTAAATGCCCCCATTTCATATCCTTTGGCTACTGTTTATCACATGTTTTAGGGAATATATAGCACATATATGGCAACCATTCATTCTTGCTCTTAGCTAAAGTCTATGTCTTGCATTCAAAGGTAATTGAAGCGTTTAAAGAGATCTTTTTTTTTTTAAATTTAATTATACAAATTATCTAGTTAGAATTTTATTATAATATTACTCATTGGTTAGACTGTGATATCTAATTAGAGTTATACTATAAAGTAATATAACCAATTATGAGACTTGTAGAAAGTTTAAATTTGATCCAATACACAAGATTTCCTCCAAATTTACAATATCTTCTGAATTATAAAATTAAGGAAAAAGTTCAGGATCGATATCCAGCTGAAGAGAATTCAATAATTTCTTATATTACTTTACAGCTTTTTATAATATTCTGCTTCATATAGAAGAAGAATAATGCATGCGCATATCCCCTTGTGTTGTTTTACCTATCTTTAAAATGTGTCAAAATTCTTCCAATTCAGAGGATTTTAACATCCTTGAAAGCATGCTCTCCAACAACATGTTTTGCCACGTCTCGTCTTTTTAGTATTGGATTTCATTGTCAAGTGCTGTGTTATTTCGCCTTTTCGCCCTTTTTTTATTATTATTTTTGGATTTCTTGCTGGGGAGGAAGCAAAGGATAAGAGTCGATTTGCGCCAATAATTAATATTAGAGGATAAAGATGACTTTATTTCGTACATATCCACTGGTTGATTGTAAAAATAAATAAAGGTGAGACTTATATTCTTATTCATTCTAAAAAAAAAAAAACCTTATATTCTTATTATTTTTCTTTTTATAATGAATTTTTACGTTTTAGTCAATTGACTCGATTTTAACATGAAAAATATGTGTTTTTATTTAAAAAGAACATGCCGTCGGGACGTTGTGAAGACATCGATTGCGTTGAGGTTAAAAACGTCACTAAAGTACTAAGGTGAATACCAATTTTGAACAAACTCCGACTTTGGTTGGACAAATCAAAGATAATAAAATTTTTATTTTTTTTAAAGAATTTGGAAAAAATAAATGCTCTTACTTATTAAATAAAATATTTTTTATTAATTCTTAACTTGAATATGCTTAACAATTAATCCAAAAGAGCTTTATATAATTATTCTTAAAAAAGAAACCCTTCTTACTTTTCTTATATGAGATTAAATTTTCTTGAAATACAAGTAAAGTAAAAGATAACTTAACTTAATTTAACTTAACGCGCAAGTAACTTAATAATATACTCTGTATCAGAATATGCATTCTTTAATCATGAATACTAAAATTCATATTATTAGATTACTAGTTTTTTGTATTTCATCAAAATCTAGTTAAATTAATTTGGTTTTAATAAAGAGATAATATTTAAGTCCATGATATGATTTTTTTAAAGGTAAATGTTTCATTGATTAAAGGAGGAATCTAATAAAATGAGTTAGACTGGTGAGTTTAAAAATGCAAAAAAAAAATTTAAAATTCTTATGAGTAGGATTAAGGACAAACTATATAAAGATAAGGTTAAGTTGAAATTATTAAGATTCTCATCCATTGGAGAGTTAGAAGGGTTAATTGAAAATGAGGAAGAAAATTTTAATACATTGAATTTCAGCAATTAATTAAGTCAATATTGTTTTTAAATTCATGCTATGATAAGCTCTAGATTTTAATAAATTGATTATATATAAAATTTAACACATACATGCAAAATGATTATTAAATATGCATTCTAAAATATATAATTTTGCCCATCAAAGTTTGTTGACTGAGGAGAAGCAAAATTGCTTGGAATGATATTTTTAATGGTTGTCTTTAATTTCTTAACATGTCTAAATACAACTTTTCTTTTTTATCTAAAAATTCTAATAATCTTTAATGAACAACCCTAAACATCATGAAGAATTCAAAGTGTGAAAGGAACAACCAGTCATTTCTCTTGACAATTAAATAATGTTACATACTTAAAGTTCAAACCATGAGAGAAAAGAAAAAGGATGCATGTATCTCATTTTCAAGGCTTCATGGCAGGGAGACACCAACCCATAATTAAGAAAGGCTTAAAGAAACCAAAAGAGACGAAAAGAGTTTGAATTTTTTTTTTTCGAAATCATAAAATATAAAGCTACCCCATGTCTAATTATAACAACTTCTTTTTCTTGGACATACATTGATTTAATAACCTCAAATTCAGTCAAAATCTACATGAATTAATTTCCTTTTTTTTTTCTTATACCTAAATTAAATATTAGTATAAATAACAAAATCAGCACAAACAATTTTGGCATATGTCAGACTTAATTAGAGATACGATATTTTCCTTCTGGAAGAAAAGAAGAAAAAACAAAAGAAAAAGAAGAGAACACGTGGGAAACCCATATACGTATATCCTTTAATTTATCTTGTTTGTGAATGCAATGATTTGGGGAAGTAATTGTCATGTATAGTCGTTTGCATTGGAGAAGAACCATGGAGAGCACCAACCCTACTTCAGAAGGGACCCATTTACAAGATATTAGTATTTCGTTGTATCAAATGAAGACTTTGAAAATCCCTTTTTCTAAACTTTGCTGACTTTTTAGAGTTAGGCTTTATACATCACGTTGACAATCGGGACCTTAGCTTTCTAAAATTGATTATTATTATTATTTTTATTATTATTATTATATAAAATTTTTAATCACATTGGCGCTTAAGTGATTATTTAATTTTAATTAATAATAATTATTTAACCTGTTAATTAAAATTTTTTTTAGTTTAACACAGTTGTAGAAATTTTAAAATGTTATACTTTTTGTAAATTTATGCAACCGACACCTGAAGCCAAAAACATATTATAAATAGAAGCACACACCCTCCCTCCACCCACCAGAAAAAAGAATATAACACATTTTTCAGAGCTAAAACCGCCCTTAAATTTTTTTATATTTATTAGGCCAGAAAACCTCTTTAGATTAAGTGGAATAATGGAGAAAAACGCCCCCATAAATTAACGATGGTTTTGATTAATCTCGATGTAATTGTAATCTACACCTTAATTAAACAAAGAGCATAAAAATCAAAGTAAGAATCCAACAGTGACAAACTGTAAACAACTTAAAAGGCCTCAAAAGCTAATACCAAATCTGGTTGCGAATAGAAGAAAATGTAAGGAAATCAGCTATTGGGTATTTTTGTTTGGTGGGGAACTAAAGATCAAAGGTATAAAAATGACAATCACCCAAGTTGGAGAAGAGCTTTAAGCTAAGGTTTTTCATATCACCACAAGTAGTCCAAAAAGGAAGAATATATATTTCAGTTTTAAGTATTCCGATTTAGAATTCCATCGGCATATATTTTAGTGTATAAAATTAAATAATTGATTAATTTTTTTTGAATAAATAGAGATTTTTTTTAATTTACCGACAATAAATAATGTGAGCACAATACGTTTATATGCGACGACACAGGAATTGAAATTCAACATTGAAATTTATTTAACTATGAAAATAATTCAAAGTGTGTAAAGTGTTGGGGAAGACTACACCCCGTGGGAATGGCATTGATTTTTGTACGTTTACGTGTACTCTATAGGACAGTTGAACAACTCCAATTAGATCCACTTATTTTTTCCATTGTCAAACTTTAGTCATTCTTGTGTATGACTGGCCAACGCAATTAACACCTTTCGGTTTCAATCATGGAGTTTCTTTTGTATGTGTTTTGTTTGTATATAATTAACCTTCGCTTCTTCGTGTCTCTGTTATGCTTAAATTTGACAACAACTCCTACTTGGATTTTTAATTCGAGAATTATTAAAAAAAATTTTAAAAGAATTAAGTTTTTTTAATATATATTTACAATTACAATCATTGTTAAAATTTTAAAACAAGCCTATAACATATATAAAATTAATTTATAATAAGTGATGGGATATTTATTATATTTATATGTTAAAGATACTCTTAATTTAAGAGACGTGTATTTTTTTCATATGTAAAGATCATGAATTTATCGCATGATATGAATTATGTTTTGATATTATATTAAAATTTTAAAATAAAAATTTAACTTAAAATTGATTGATAATAAATAAAGAGTTCAAGATAACCTCCAATTTATCCAATTTTTTTTTCTCACATTTCCAGTTGAAAGCAATTTTGAAAACAAAATTATAATTAATGAAAATTAAAATTCAATTTAAATTTTTTTAAACTTTATACAAAATGAAAATGAGGCAACCAAATTTCATAGTGTGGGCCAACCAATGAGAGCTGCCCATCGCAAATGCCCTCCATGGATGGTGAACAGACTGTCAACGACGTTGGATGTGGGTCCCATGCAAAAAGACCCAACGGAAGGCAATGATTTATTGGTACGCCGGTCAACAATGGCTGTCTACACTCTGCTTTTTGTTTTTCTCCGTTGTTCTTAATTTCGTAAAGTTTTTTGTTCTCCACAAGCACTTGCTCTACAGGTCCAGCCACCATAAAGTCGTGGCTATGGCTAAGGCTACCCACTCTCATTGAAGGCCAAATTGTATTTGAGAAAGATGCCTCTGTCTGTGTCGTTGACTCTCACAACAAGAAGACTACTGCCCTAAGAGAGAGAGACTTGTTTTTTGGTATAGTTGTATGTGTTGACGAGGAGGAACCGGCTGTGCGGCGAATCGGCCTAGCTTGCGTTGGAATTGGGTTCAGAGTGTGAGGACCGAGGGTGGAAGAGACCAAGTGGGTTGAGTGCACGCTGGCTCAGTCACTCTAAAATTGACATCGACGCTTTAGAGTCATGTCTCACATGCCCTGTGTTTCGCATGTCATGGGTCAATTAGTCTATGTACAGCCGCACAAAATTGAGAGTCACATCTCTCGTTGAGTGCTGTCGCAAAAATCCATAGGACCCACACGACTCGTGACTATATTTTGACCAATTTTTAAATATATTTTACAATCTAATTCTATTTAAACAAATTGATATGAAAATTTATAATTTAATAATCAGCAATATTCAATAAGAAAAATCGATTTCTACACACTTTCATGGTTAAGTTAAGAAAATTGAACAAGTGAAAGGGAATGGGAAGGATAAAAATCAGATTTTTGCAATGAGATTTATTTGAGTTGAATCCAGTGGAGGGTGATTCCTCAATCCCCATCCACATCAGGCTGCAACACGCAACGTGCAGCAAGGCAACAAATGGCAAGAGAGTACAAGTCATGGGCCTTTTCCGTAGTGTTGTGGGTGTAGTGCTTTGTTGTCGAATTGATGCTTCATTTCGATGGCCCAACCTCATTTGCCGGATTTCAGAAAATATTCTTTTGTTTTTCCCATCCACATGATTGCCCGTTGAAAAATTATGCGAAGTGTTTTTTTTTATTCTTTTTCTTAGTATCAATGAAGTTACATGTTGATCTTTCTTTGGTTAGATTTTTAGAAGGAAAAATATCGTTTTAAAATAATACTTTATTTCCTTTTATTCTTCATCTCTTTCTTATATTAAAATTTGAATTTTTTTTATAATATAAATGTCTGATGTTTTTTAATATGAGAAATAAAAAATTATGAAAAATAATTTTGTAATATAGAAACAATGAAAAAAAAAACACTTCATTTAGGGACATTTTGAAAAAAAAAAAAAGGAACAAATAAAAAGGGACGAAAGAAATATATATTTAAAAAAATTAAAAGTGGATATCCTTGATATTATTAGTACAAGGAAAACTAACCCAAATATCTGATATACACTTTTTATCTCCATTTGGCCTGTAAAAGAAAAGAATTTTGGTTTAATAAATCCTGAAAAAAAGGAAAGTGGACACACTTGGCACGAGGATATACAATAATATAAACACTTTTTATCCTATTTCCTACCCTCTTCAAAGAATCACGAGTTCATTATCCTTAACACATCTCTAAAGTTTTAAGCTTACCTTAGGATGAGCATGTGCATTCATGCTTGTAAAAAGCCACACCCTTTATCCCTTTCGTTTTTATAATCTTCTTCAAGAATCAAATGATGATTTTCTGGATAAAGAGAATTTCTTATGATTGTAATCTGATTACAGCTACCATACAATGTGATCCATGTGCAGAAAATAATAATGAAATAAATATAAAAATAAGTTGATAACAAAATTACTATAGTTTAGATATATCATTTAATCATTTCTTTGATTGAATTCATATAATATCTTATCTCATATAAAATGAGAATATGATTATTAAGATTTATATAAAAATTTAAATCGATCACTATAAATAATGACTTTAAAATGTTAAAAATCACATAATTTATATTCGAAAAGTTATTGAATCAGTGATATTTAAATCTGAATCGTTATCGTTATAGTTCACTATTTTTATTTTTCGTGGATTTTTTTGTAAGAACTACAATTTAAGTTTTACCTGCAAATAGATATTTATGTTCATGTTGGGAAAAGACAAGACCTCCTGCTAATTTTCTTTCTGTTTTTCTTCATTAGAAGATGAATGATAAACCTTGGACCTGAAGCATTTGGCATGCCAAATTTGACCAGGAAGTTAGGAAGGTTGATGATGGAAGATAAGGTCGGATTTTCCATTTCCCTACCTCACTAAGATCCAAAACAACTGTAGCTTTTAATCGATTGAGAGCTGACATCACTGAAAGCACTACAAGTTTCTAGAGATTGGAAGTACCCAATCGGGTAAAATATCTACCGTCCGAGTTGGAAAATATATAGTCAGCTAATCAGCATGCCAGCCACTGTTATCCGCATCCACCACCCTATTGTCTTGTGCAAGCTGTGGGGAATGCAGATCCTTCTACTAATTTTTTGTTTATCAATAATCTTCAATGTACCCACCATTTATCAAGATCATTCACAGTCAATATGCCACAATGGATGTGTGTGTAGACTGTATGCATGTATGATGAGTTCAATGAGAATTATTAGTCTGTAAAGTAAATATTGAGAGTAGAGCTCCCAAAAGGTCTGTAAGAAATCTTAAATCAGGTTTTAGCTGGCATGACATTCTGTGTCAGCTAAAGTTAGCAGAGCAAAATAGGAATATCACCCTTTTCCCCTGCCATTTTGGGTAGGATAGTTTTAAAATGGTAACTGGAAACCTCCTTTAACCATCCTCCTAACCTGGCTTGAAAGGAAGGGTCCAAAGCTTTGATCCATCTAAAAGGAAGTAACAAACAAACACAACTTGATTTGTCTGTTCTAACCATCCACAATCAAAAAGCTACTGTCCAATGTTAAATTACAAGCACATATACAGGCCACATTGATAGCATCCAAATCTTGGATGCAAATGTGCAAGAATGTGAGTCAATTGCAGCAAAACAGCAGTACAACTCCATGCATCTACAGTTCAGCTAATTTACATTCTAATGAGATTTGCCAAGACTTGAGAAAGCTTGGCATCTCAAGTTCATCCCGAATCACCAGGTCAATGGTTTGAAGGTCTGTAACAGCACATCACATATCTTCCAAGAATCTTTTCCACAGCCAGTGGCCCCCTGGTTATCAGTCAACATTGATGACATAAGGAAAAAAGAAAAAAAAAATTGCATTTACAGCAAAAATCACGTTTCAAATTATGAGTGAATGAAGAGGAAACAAAGTATTTAGCCATATCAACATTCAAGAAGATACTCTTTTGGAATATTATTCTATATATTGGACATTACAAAGTTATTTTTCTCCTTTTTTAAAAGGAATTAAATTCCTCTAAAGGAGGCTTTCAAGGGCGAAACAGCATGTTCCAAATTATATCCATATATCATTAATCATACTAAGAACAAAAGAAAATAGAGCTCAGCACAGGAAAATTGAAAAAAAAAAATGGAGAATGTAGTCGATGTACCAATTATGTGAGTCATAGCTGTTATTTCGGTTGTCCCCCAACACATAAACATGACCTTTAGGCACATGCTGCGGTTCCGAGAAAAATGATAAAGTCAGCAAGAAGCAACAACTGTAAATACTAAAATAAGAAAGAGTGGAAGACCAAGCAAGCAGTGTACCACCCTATGGTAAACCCGAATACAAATTGATTTGAAACATGGAGGCTCAGATGTCAACTTTAAGGAGCCCACCACACTTCCTCATGCTCACATTTATTGTACCTAATCTAGTGATAAGTCAAAATAGTAAAGGAGATTTACTAGGTAATTGCTGAATAATATACTAAGGTAGTTCCCACCCCATAATGTTCTTTAAAGAAAACATTATTCTTGGCCCATCAAATGCTGGAAAACTCTAAAATTACAAGGAGAGACAAAAAAGGGGACGCACTGTTAAGTCTGATGTGTATGATGGCCGTTCAGCTATGAAATTTTCATTTTGTGCAACTCCGTTGACATAGAGTGAGCCGTGATGAACCTGCATAGTATTAGAGGAACACATTTTAGAAGACGGAGAAGAAAAGCCTTCAGCATTTTTTTAGCAGTTTGAATTAAGATATTGTCTTGCTGATATTAGGTGCTGATTTATATAGATAATGAATTAAGGAGCTTGGAGAACTTTCTCTGAAGGCATGAAAGAAATGTGATTGAATTTTAATTGCACACTTGCATTCAAAATTAACTAAACTACAACAAAATCAGTCTAAATGACAGTCAGTATTGGAAAAAGATGCAGAACTAAAAGTAATCTGTCTGAATGCAGCCTCCACAGAACTTTGAATTTGCAGTAACAATGTTTTACACCCAATAAATCTTAATGAGACAAGTGGCAACAGCATCAGTAATACCTGAACCAAGTCTCCAGCTTTTGCAACAATTCTCTTAATGAAAACAGCATCCTTCCCATATCCAGGCTCCTGTAGCACACCAAGAAGACAAGTGTACTTCAGAATAATTTTCTATTGGGTGCAAAGTGCAAACAGTTAGGCAATAATACATCCCACTGACAAACCTGTTCTGGAGCTTGGAATGTTACAATATCATTTATGGCAGGGCTCCTGAAGAAGTATGAGGCCTGGACAAGTTGCAAAGCAACAGCTAAATGAGAGTAAACACCATAGTGGTGCCTATAAGAAAATCAGGATCATTACTCTTTAAGTCGGTCACAATCATGATGCATACTCAGCCAAAATTCCATAACACAAACACAAAGAGTATTATAGTAGAGCTCTATTTGCATTAAGCTGACAAAACATATATCAAGAAAAATAAAAGGGTTTGTTTGCGAATTAAGAAAGACAATTTCATGTCTTTTCATTCCCCTCTAAAGTCAATTAAGAATCTAGCCTTTTCCCCCTGATAATAGTTCTACTAAATTAAAATTTCTGGAGTAGAATTTCAGGAATCTTGCTCATCATCCTAATGATTCTCAAAATTTTATTAAAACAGAAATGGTGTTGAGTGAATTTAATGGTTCCAAGAATCTCCAATCTTTAAAAATCTATACAAGCAGCTTGTGAAGTCTTCTGACAATGACTGTCCTATCAATAGTATTGAACATTGAAGAGTAAAATTTAGAGTAGAGACAAGACCTCTTAGCAACACAATCAAGAACCACGATCAGAAAGAATTCTCAGTCAGCCTCTAAATAAAGTAGCATGCCTATGTAAGAGAGAAATATGACATGTCTCTGTGAATGATATCAAAATTGAGGTGATGCCTATGTAAGAGAGAAGAGCCCTGATTATTAGAAATGATACTCAAGATACCTCCAAACAAACAAGAATTTTAGACACTATTGTAACAATAACAGACAGATTAATGATTTATAGACTCCTTAACAGTTTAACACAAGAAGAATTGCTATTTGTTCTGTACACTTTAAAATATTCTAGTGAATAGGAGAAAATGCTGACAAAAGTAAGAGCAAAGCTAGTTATAAATGGTTAGTTAGAAGATCATATAAAATGCTAAACATCGACGTGAGGACTTTATAACAAAACTTTTTTCTCATTTATGGCCAACAAAAGCAGAAACTAAGCCATGCAATAATGCATGATAGGAGAATCACAGTCTTGACAGAGCCCTTAGGGGAAAAAGACCCAGGGTGAGCAGAAGGAGGGCTGAGGAGAAGAACGTGCATCAGATGTCAATCCTTCAATTCAAAGGAAGCTGTTTCATCAGTACCCTGATTCTCCATTGTTGCAATGACTTAACAGAACATAATACCACATCAACCCAAATGTATTGCTTGCAAACTCTGTCACTTGAAAAATACAGGTACTTCTACAATTTTCAACAAACTAAAACAGAGAACTTCTTTCTTTATGTCTTGATTTGATCAAATTAAACTAGGCTTTTGCTTAATTACTTGTTTTCTTCTTGTTTCTTGCATTAGAGGCCTGCAGGTTTGCAATTAAGTTCTGAATATATTCACTTAGTTTTATAAATACTTTCAAGAAAACATGCACAAAGATATAAACCAGTTATTAAGTGCAATAAAATTAACTCAGAAAAAGCAGTAATTATTCTCCAATTTTGCTATAATGAGCAGCTTGATGAAGCAAAGAATTAGAAACTAGAAACTTGATATAAGAGAAACCTTAGAAACTGTAATTTGCAATCTTAGAAACCTTAGAAACTGCAATCTGCAAATTAATGTTGAGATGCCTGTCACACAGTATCTTTAGCTGGAATAGAAGGAAATTTAAACTCACGAATGTATCCTTTACCAGGTTACAAATCTGAAAGAAAGGACTATACAACCAAGCTGGTTTCACAAAGTAGGAAATATTAGGGGTCTTTTTATTTAATTGAGGCACTAATTTACAATAGGCTGTGAAACTATGAAGATGAATTTCACATGTCATTTATTCAATCGGTTAGTGCGCTTTCCTAGGATCCAAAGAACAACAGGGCTAAACTAATTAATATGGAAAGATGAGTTAAGGATTGTCCTTTTCCTGAGAAGTGTACGGAAAGCACATCTATCTTTGGACAAACTACTCAAACTCTCCAATAAGAAAGCCATTGCCCTGTGAAGGAATAAAATCATATCACATTCCAGCTCAAAGAGCCATTCAATGTACTTGGCAAAGAAGGAAAGTTGTTTCCGAAAAGTTTAAAACGAAAATTCTTATATAACTAAGCAAAAGTTGTGATCATCCACAGAATTCAGTCTGAAGCAAGACAGAAATGAAGTTTACGTGGAATGTTAAGCCCAATGGGTAAGACAGCCACCTATATACGTCTGAAGCTGCAAATATTTACGCAGAATTCAGCAGCAAACATATCAACTATTAACAAACTAACCATCAAGAGAAAAAAGAAGAAGACTAAAGATTTTTACCTTCTCAACGATGATTCGATCACCAACACGAAGAGTAGGGTACATAGAAGAAGAAGGAATGAAACGAATCTCAGAAAACGTGGTCCACAAAAGAGCTACCACCATGAATCTCAAGAACCCATCTAAACCTGGCCATCTAAGGAAACCCCAGCTCTGGCAAGGCATCCATCTCAGCGAAGGGAAAGTAATAAGAGTCTTGTATAAAGCACAGGGTCTCAAGTAACTCATCGACCCAGAATTGCAAAGATAGAAAGAAAGAAGCCTGGTTGAAGCTCTTCACAGGCACTTGAAAGTTTAGTTGCAAAACTAGGAAAGAGAGAGAGAGAGAGAGTAGAAATGGGGTCTACGAAGGATGTTTGACCTGGTTTCCTTGGAGAGTAAGGCTCAATGTTGGAGAGACAAAAAGTGGAATGAGGCTGTGCAAGGTTTACTTTTTGTTAATATAATATAGTAACGTCCAACGACTTTAAATCTCACTTGGTGCCAATCAGTCGAGGCCAGCTCACTTAGTCACTCTCTCCACTAAGATACACTGCGCAAAGAAATTTACTTCTAGTTTTTTCCCCAAGGTTGATGGAACTTACCATGTTCTGAGAATGTAAAATTTAATTATTCTAATAGAATCGGCTAATACCCTGAAAAACACCATATATTATCATGATTTATTCAATTAACTTCTCATATTTTATTATATTTAAATGATTCTTTAAATTTAAATTAAAATAATTTTTAATATTGATGAAAATTTAATCATCTAATGACGTAATCTCATTTGATCTTTTCCTATCCAAATGATATATGACTTATAGAATTCATATAATCACATAATATCTAATGAGATTATATGACAATCGACGAGGTTAATTATTCAAATATTTTTAATTATATCAATTTACTCGGTTATAGGACACGTAAAAAACAAAGTTAGTCGACATTTAATTTAATGACAACTAAATTTTAGATAGGATGAAGAGTTTGTTTGGATTTGAATTAAAATTTAAGAACTCATTTAAATGTGATAAAGGTAAAGAGCTTAATTGAATAAATTATAGAGTTCAATAATCAAATGGTTTTTTTCTCTAATTTTTCCATTAATATTTGGTCCCGTCATGATTGAGAATTAAGGATGAATACCAAATTTGGTTCACAAAATTAAATATAAGAGGAATGAAATAGCTATTATGTGAAAACAAAATCAAATAATTATTATAAAATTTTAGTTTATAAAAAGAAATTTTCATTATGATATTATTTTGATGTTTAGTTGATAAGAATAATTTTACAATAATTAAAAATAAATGAAAAAATAAAAAATATCATTTATTATAATTTAAAATTTATTTTATAAAAAAATATACTTTTTATTATAATTGAATAATATTTATGTCACAACATAAAATCACCTTTTATTACAATTTAATAATATTTTCATCAAAATACAATCTACCCTTTATTATAATTAAACAATATTTTTGTCAAAAAATAAAACATCTTTTGTTATAATTTAATATTATTTTCATCAAAAGACAAAAATATCTTTATTATAATTTAATAATATTTTCACCCAAATACAAAAATATGCTTTATTGTAATTTAAAAATATTTTTCATCAAAAATAAAAATACCTTCTATTATAATTAATAATATTTTCACCAAAACATAAAAATACCTTTTACTACAATTTAATAATATCTTTTCAAAAGACAAAATAACCTAAAATGGCATATCTCTAAGCCCAATTCAGGAGATTCTCAGACTTCCAAGTAAAAAAATTTCAGCCGATTCGGATTTATGCAATTTAAGGAGAAAATTCATTAAGAATTCTGAGCACAGGACCGATACAAAATGTGTTGGATTAATTGGTATTAAAACAACACCCAAACATTTTACTCAATACTTGTCAATTGCTACATTACTCTCTTATTCAATGCAGCAATGGCAAGCGGAAACATCCAACTTTTGTTTATGGAATTATCTGTTGCTCGGGTCCTAGGCTCTTAGAGCCTGGCCTCTACAAATTTGGTCCATTACTGCATCAAGTGCTATTACTTCCTCGAATACCAACAGATACCCAGATGCATGTCGATGAGGACATTGCGGCAGAAGGCTGAACAGAGAGTTCACCAAACTAGAGTAGCGGCTATTTTGTCAGGTCTAATCCCTAGTCCCAACCTCGTTTCAAATTTGGCAATTATTTCCCTCACGCAAAAAGCCAAGGAATAAAACAAAATCATTGGTTATTCAATAATTTGAGGGAATGGCAGGAGAGAAAGAAAAATTTCCCCAATTCCCGCCGAAGGAAATTATGGTATGGTGAGACTAGCAAGATATTCAAAGGTATATTCAATTAGATATGACCGTCATGACATAATATGGAAGTACTCAATCCTCCATTTCAGTAAAAAATCTAACAAGCATGATCAAAGCAAATGCAAATATAACCTAATGTGACAACACCATGGCCTCATACTTAAGCAGGCTGAAAAGGAATCAGGAACTTGAAACTCTTATACATCCCAATCCAATTCTCTCCTTGTAACCTAGTGCACCACAAAAGGAGAAAAATCAGCAACAAACACAACAAAACAAAATCCCAGTAAAGTGAATGAGGGAGAAATGCTGGCTAAGAACTAAAATGACTACCTTTAACAATACTTCATCGTATAGAAGACAACTAAAGTGCCTTCCACTAGCTAGTGGCATCACCATGATCAAGTAACACAACAGGAATAAAGGCAGGATCTGGCTACTGCATGATTCCTATAGCTACCATATATCTGTTTTCTCAGCCACTAAATGCAATTTACAAGCTATCACTCGAAGGTGCACTTGTTCTCATTATCCTATGCAAAGATCACAGCAAAAAAGGAAAAAACAGAATCTATTTGAATTACAACCATAATAGTTGTCACTAATACTGGCAAGGCATCATAAATAAAAAACAGTGCATTGCGTAATTTTCTGACAGCATGGCAACTGAAGACAAATCAAGTACTTTTAACAATGATATCTTTTTGGAACAAAACGGCAAAAAGAAAGTTCTAAAAAACCATGAAAACAAAGATATCTTTTTTGAACAAAAAGAAAAAAAGAAAGTTCTAAAAAACCATGAAAACACTGATCAACCAAACCGGATGCATTTACAGCAATGCCAGTTTAGCAAAACAATCAGCCATGTATATGTCATTCTACATTTCTACTCTTATTTGCCAGGGGAAAGGCACTAAGGAACAGTATTAAGCAAATGGATATGAAGACCGACTTTCGGTGCTACCATAACAAAATTTAATAGTAACCATAAGGAAATTAAATTAGATTGGTGTACTCCGAATTGTTGCTAGTAAAAGAAACCATCTCAAGCCAATGAACCTGCTTCCAACATGTAATAAAAATGACATTCGGGAAATTAAAAGAGCCCCATCATGGAGGGTAGTCCACCTCAAACCCTAATGACAAGGCATCCACCTCCAAATACTATACATCTTTCGAAAATAACTACCTAGGGACAAAGAGGATGCTTTTATTCTATCACTCTTTTTTCTTGTTTTACAATCCATTCAAAGTCTTAATTCCTAATCCATTCCAAAATTTTCTTGCCTTCCTGAATATAACTACTTACAAAAACTTTCAAGTACATCAAATTAGCCATGTCTAAAACCTCTCATTCCATTAGCACCACTCCTTAGATAAATTATCTCCCTCAACACGTCTTGAGCATACAAATTCTAAGGCTGTGTTTTGTTGTTGCTTTGCTACACAAACTACATTTCAGTGATTTCACACATGAAAATTTCAAAAAATGGTATTCAACCCAGATAATAAAATTCGTATTTGAAAATACCAGCATAGCAAATAAACCCAGTTCCCAGAACTAATCCTACTACAAGTAAAATGATTGTGATAGTAATAAAAAGCAAATAAAATCTAAGTCTTTGAACTACCTGAAAAGAAAGAGAGGAGACATCTAGAACTCGAGCTTGAGCTCTTCCTTGTCATCAGAGAGGTAATGAAGAATGTAAGGAGTGACACGAACCACAGCTACCCACACCCCAAACATAACCACGTGTGCCTTCAGCTCATTCAAGGCCGCCGCCTTGTCTGGTTTGCGCATGAACATTCCTGGAAACATCGCTGCTTTTATTTGATACGTGCGTGCTCTCGATTAGAAAGAAGCTGAAACCCAAGCTGCACCTGGCTTTTCTCGTATTTTACGGTTCGATTTTTCAATCTGGTGGCTTTTGGCGTTTTGGCTGGACCGGCCGGCCGAGGAGTGGGGCGGCAGTGGAGATAGGGTTTGCTTTAGAGAGAGAAGGAGTGAGGCAGGTGTGAGGAAGAAAGAGAGAGAGAACGAGAGGATGCGACATGAGGATGCGAGCATGTCGCGTCCTTTCCTTCAAGCGCGTGGCTGGGCTTTATTTTGTTTTTTGGCCAGCCTGGCAATTCTTTTCTCCCAACCCAACTTCTGATGCAAAACGACTACGTTTTGATAAACTATTTTTGGGCTGACTCTTGATTATCTCCGTCACGAAATTTCTTCTCTTCCCCGAAAACCACCGCACCAAATCCCCATTATCTACCATTCCATTTTCGCGTCGCTCTCTCTCTTGAAATCTTGCTTCCCTCTAGGCTATCTTCCGCTCAATTCCTTTATTTTGTTTTCATTTTCATTTGCTTTATTCTTCTTTTTGGAGGGCTTGCATGGCGGCTTTTTAGTGGTTTCATGCAATGGTTTTTTTTTTTTTTCAGATTTTTACTTCAATTCTTTGTTATGCCACATGGGTGCTTTTATTATTCTCGGCAATTTGCTTTATTTATTTATTTATTTATGTTACCATTACACTTGCCTCGGACAGATTTAACTCGAAAATTTTGCTGGCCCTTCAACAAGTTTTCGTGTTTGTTTTGAATATTTTGAGTGTGATTTTGTTCGTTTATTCTGAGTTCTTTGGTTGTGAATTTTTGCAATTGGTCATTTTTGTCGTAGATGTGCCATTGATTTGTTGTTTAGGCCTGCATAATTTCTGTGATTTGCTTAGGATCCTTAAAACAAAGTTTGTCCTTTGAGTACAGCACCTAGATAAGAAATTTGAACTAGCTTTAAAGTAAGGTTCATTTGGTTAGTAAAGTGATATGCTTGCTGTTTTACCTATTCTTGCTCATGCTTTTGATCACCTTTTTGTCTAAAAAATAAATAGTGGTTGAACTAGTATGTGTTGGCATTATCCCACTATTAAGCATAACATGATTGGTAGGGATCTTCAAGTGCATGATCACTATGAGAAAGTATCTAAGATAAGAATATGTGACCCTTGAATACCAATGGCATACTTATGTCTTTAAAATATTAGAACTTTTTACCAGATTTAAAGTTAGGTGAATTGATTAGTTAAGTGATTTCCTTGCTGTTTTTCATATGTTGTTTTCTTTGCTTTGAATCACCTTTTGTCTAAAAGAATGATTGTTTGAACTTGTACATTCATCACTGTGAACATGTTCTTTTTATTTGTAAGAAGTAATGAATTCACAATTTTACTATTGGCCATATACATGGCTGGTAAGAATGTTCAAGAGTATGATCATTGAATTTATGACACTAAATTTCATATCGCTTGATACTTGTATTACAATGGCATCCTTATTTTCAAAAAAGGATGTTGTTTTCTTGGTACATAAGCCAAGTGATAAATTTGGCCTAGGTTTGAAGAGAGGCGAATTGGTTGTTGTTCGCTAGAAATGATATTTTTCTTTATGCTTTTTGACCATGCTCTTACTATTCTGTCGAAACCGTATGACTTTATAGTGTGTAGTACTGTGAAGGTGTTCCATTTTGTTCTCCTTGACCATGCTTTAATCTAATTATGGTTGTATAAGTGTGTAGTACTTTGAACGTGTTCTTTTTTGTTCTCGAGAAGCCATAAGTTGGTATAAGATTATATTCATGCCAATTCTCTCTGTTTAATTTTTTTTCCTTTGGAACTTGAAAGGTCTAGAAAACTTGCCCTGTTTGAAGTTTGTGAATATATGGGACTTCCTGAGCCTAAATTTTCTCAAGAAAATGGGTTTATGGGTAGGGTTGCCATCATGGAGATTGATCTTAACGTTGCTGGCATCTCTACTTCAAAAGGTGTTTCCTTCATAGAGGAAGAGGAGCAAGTGTGAACCTAGCTTAATATTTCTGAAGAGGATGCATCAAACTCTGCCATTGAATGACTAACGGAATCCTTCAATGTTGGTATTAAAGATTTGAACCATGTCAAAAAGAGCATTTAGAGAAAGCTATAGGAAGAGAAATGCAGGGAGTACAATGAACTCCTTTCAAGCAATTTCACTACAATTTTAGCTAATGGATGTACAAAGAGATGTACCAAAGGGCTTGACTATGAGCAGCAAAGCAAGTTACTGCTTGCTCAAGAACGTTCATACTATGAACAACTCCTCGAAGACGCCAAGGTTACTGCTGCTCTTCATGCTGCTTTGAAAACGCTAGCAACCTTCGTCTTTTCTTTGTGTCTCCTGGTTATGAATGCATTCTTCTCTATTGAGCTAAACTAAAGAAACTTTTAGGGGATTGGGCCTTTCTCTCCTACCCTCTCAAATTGGGCCCCGACTGTCTTAAAACTTAAGCTGTACAGTTTTCAAAGTCCAACTGCTGGATCGAAGAAGAATGCCCAAAGATTTTGTTCTTTAGTAAATAAATAAATAAACACCCAAAGATTTTAAAACACAGACAATGGTACAATCCTGTCCTATCAATACATCCAAATGGGCAAATCCGGATAAAAATTGACTACAGCCAGTGGCCATTGCCATTGACAAAAGTCCTCCAGTAGGATCCCACTAATAAAATAATCACGAATTATTTTATTAGTGGCTTCAATCTACTGCCACGTGTCACGATAAAAACAAAGAAGCGGGTCCACAATCTTCACACCACGTCATCCCTTACAACATAAAACTCATCTCCTTAAATTCCATCCAAGACTCATTTAGTGCCACTCAGAGACCAGCTTCATCGGAGCAACACCATGAAACCGAAAGCACTTTTCAGTTTCTTTCTCCATTTATCCTTCACCTTGCTGTGTACGGCGGCGGAGCATGAACCTCGAAGCAGAAGCGGCAGCATAGTTTTTACTACACTTGGCAGATCAGATTATGCTTGGGACATCTTCACTCTCCCAACTTTGGATCCACCAAACCCTTCTAACGAACTTCAGATTACCGACGGTGAATCCGTTAATTTCAACGGCCACTTTCCGTCGGCCTCATCGTCCTCCATCCTCTCACTCCTCCACAATCGAAGCCTCCTTCATCCTCCGGGTCCACAAGCTCGGTCGCCGCTCCAGCTCATCTACGTCACCGAACGAAACGGGATTTCAAATATTTACTACGACGCACTTTATTACGATGCGCCGCGAATCACCAGATCGAGGTCGGCTCTTGAAATTCCGGTCCGAGTTCAAGCTCCTTTGTTGGGTTTAGAAGAAAGCAAGAATCGGATTTCGATGAAAGATAGGCCGAGTTTTAGTGGGGAGAATTTGATTTACGTGTCAACTCATGAGGACCCGGGTGAGCCGAGAACGAGTTGGGCTGCTGTGTACTCGACTCAGTTGGGAACTGGTGTTACTCGGCGACTCACTCCTTATGGAATCGCCGATTTTAGTCCGGCCGTGTCTCCATCTGGGGTTTGGACAGCTGTGGCTTCGTATGGAAGCAAAGGGTGGGATGGGGAAGTGGAAGAACTGAGCACTGATATTTATGTTTTCTTGACTGGGGATGGGTCTCAGAGAGTAAAGGTTGTTGAACACGGTGGGTGGCCATGTTGGGTTGATGACTCGACTCTGTATTTCCACAGGAGAAGTGAAGACCAGTGGATAAGTGTTTATAGAGCGATTTTGCCTAAAGGTAAACTGGTTTCTACTCAGTCAGTGACGATTGAACGAATCACACCACCGGGTCTGCACGCGTTCACGCCAGCTACTTCCCCAGGTAATCATAAGTTCATAGCAGTAGCTACGAGAAGACCCAATTTGAGTTTTCGCCATATAGAGCTGTTTGACCTTGTTAAAAACGAGTTTATTGAGGTAACTCGTCATGTTTCTCCTACAACTCACCACTTAAACCCGTTTATATCCCCCGACTCAGCCCGAATTGGGTACCATAAGTGTAGGGGAGAAAGTAACGGAGGAAAAACTCCCCAATTATTGCTTGAAAACGTTCGAAGCCCAGTACCAAATCTCTCTCTTTTCAGAGTCGAGGGTTCATTCCCTTCTTTCTCACCGGCGGGTGACCGTATAGCCTATGTGGATTTCCCGGGTGTTTATGTCGTGAACCGGGATGGTTCGAACCTTCGCCAGGTTTTCCCCTTCAATGCTTTTGCAACCGCTTGGGACCCGATTCGTAAAGGAATTGTATACACCAGCGCTGGACCGGAGTTTGCAAGTGAGATAACCGAGGTTGATATTGTAGCCATCAACGTCGATGATGATGACCAATCAAATTTTAAGAGGTTGACCGTTGATGGTAAAAATAACGCATTCCCCTCGCCGTCACCCGACGGAAAATGGATTGTGTTCAGATCGGGTCGCACGGGTTACAAGAACTTATATATAATGGATGCGATCGAAGGGGAGGCGGGCGGGCTCCGGAGATTAACGGAGGGCCCGTGGACGGATACGATGTGTAATTGGTCGCCGGACGGTGATTGGATCGCTTTTGCTTCGGATCGAGACAATCCGGGTTCAGGGAGTTTCGAGTTGTATCTGATCCACCCGAATGGCACGGGTTTAAGGAGGTTGGTTAAGAGCGGGTCATCGGGGCGGACCAACCACCCGTCATTTAGTCCGGATGGAACGTATGTAGCATTTACTTCGGATTATGGGGGGATATCAGCTGAGCCAATCTCAAACCCACATCACTATCAACCTTACGGTGAGATATTCACGATGAAATTGGACGGCTCTGATTTGAAGAGGCTGACTCACAATTCTTATGAAGATGGGACCCCCTCGTGGGCTCCATCGTACATTAATCCAGTTGATGTGGAGGGGCCAAAGAGGCCCCATTGTGCTTTTGAGGATTGTCATTGGCTCAATGAAATGCCAGGCCGTGGCACTAGGGTGGAACCGTTGGGGTCAGCCAAGCCTGAGTGCGGTGCATGATTCCAAGCTTTTCTTGCATATAAATAGAATAATTATGTGTTTAGGTCTTGTAAATTTGTTTGATGGAAATAGTTTTGGGCACCATTGAAATATTTGTAATTCTTTGGTGCTCTTTTTGTGTAATATAGTTTAGAAAAATAATGAGCTTGTGGCCCCATGGCCGTATAAGTATCTCATGTAATCAACTTCTTTTTCAGTGTTTTTTTTTTTTCTGTTTGTGTGTGTGTGTGTGTGTTGGGTCCTGAAAGGGACCCAAGCAAAATTCTGTGTTATTCTTAGCTGAAAAAAACATGAAAAGGCAAAATTTGGGTTAGCATTAAAATTTGGAGCACAAAAAAGAAAGAATCTATTTATTCTTTTGTGTTTCTATTTTATTTTTTATTTTTTTGCATATTTGTAGTTGAGGAACTAATGAGTAAATGGGCCCCTGCTCCTGAAAAGACAAGGGATAATCTTGAACAGAACACAGACGAGCAAAGTTATGCTCTTCTTAACGGGGAAAAAGAAAAAGCAAAATTTGTGCTACCTGCTATATTTCAAAGAGGAAAAATATTGACTCTTCTAACCAGGAAATAAGAGCTTATCGGAAATTTACAGTAAATATGTCTTTTCGAATGAAAAGTTGCATGTCTTTTTATAGGAAAAATTGTGACTATTAAAAAGACATATTAATTAACTTAATTAAAAAATTACATAAATAAAGTGATATAATGAAAAAATATTTTAAATTTTAAGATTATGAAATAATTGAAAAATATCACTATTTAAAAGTTTTAATATGAAAAGTTTTGTTTTCACATTATTACTCATAGGAATGATTGTTTTTTCATAAAATAATTATTAGAACAATATTTTTAAATTATATCTTGTAACATGCAAAGATATGTTTAAGACATATAAACATTTTAATTAAAGAATTGTATTTTTAATGAAAGAGACACTTGCAAAAACTCGCCAACAACTATTTTGCCACATGATAGAAGGCAAAAAAATATTAATAAAAGAAATGTTGTGTTTTTTAATAGAAATTTCAAAAAAAAATAATACAAATACTTGGATTTTTTATTGTTTATCAAAAGAATTTAAATTTTTTATAATTTACTTTCTGCAGAAAGTATGTCCTAAGCGAAACAATTGGTATCAGATTATTCACATAATTTTCTTTTACATACTCAACCAAATAAATCTTAAAATTAAAATCTACAAAATCACATTTTAAAATCAATTTTATCAATTCATTTGAATTCTAACTAATCTCCATTTACACCAACAAAACAAAACATAAAGCATACTCATGCTTATGATCTTAACTCAAAAGTCTTGTGGGTTTAACAAATTAATAACATGAGATTCATGAGGTTTAACGAATTAATAACATGAAATTCATGATTCATCTACCAGGACATAGCGATCTCCATGATATACGCCCACAGGGCATTCGCTTAACTTCATTTTCCTTCGCAAAATTAACTCCTAGTCCAATTACACATTCATTGCTGCCCAAACCAGAAACCTTCTCCAAGGCTTAAATGGCTGACTTACTAGCCGGGACAAACCTAATCTGGCTAACTTCCGTTGTGTCTCCGTCTGCATTATCCTCTTACTGTATCTCATCACCATATCTTATGGCTCCGAATGTCACAGCAATCAGGGACTTGCTACTTTTCACGTTGTGTTCATCACTCAACATGGACTCCGTGAAGTCCAAGATGTTCATGATACACTCGTACCTGACCGATTCCGGGGCTGGTTGGCCTTCGGACGGGAGATAAGACGACTGCTGGAACAGTTTCTGCTTATATGTTGCATTGAGTCTCAGGGAATCGGGCTGGTGGAGATCAATCAAAGCATGGCAAGTTGGCAACAAAGAAATGGGACCTGCAAAGAAGGGTCATTAACTCCATGTTTGTAGTCATCTAGGATTTAATAATCCTCAAGTTGATCTAATTGGAATGGTACCTGAAACCAGAATTCATCAACGGAATAAGCCGATGGCAGTCGCAAAGTCTTAAACAGTTAACATGACCAGGCCAAATTTGGCAAGCTATGTACCAAGGAGTAACGTCGGGTTGGGATCAAGTCTTCGAAATGGGTTTTGCGAATGTAAACGTCAACTTCATTAATAAGCATATAGTATAAATTTCTGTGAAATTGTTCTTTTCAACTCAAAAATAAAATTCTACGAAATTAAACTAACACTTCAAACATAGGATTTAGTCTTTGCACTTAATTAACAAACTTACCTTCGTCTCTGGTAACTGACAGTACTGCAATCTCACAATAAACGTCACGACAGGGAATGAGCATTTTGGCCCAATGACTATCCACAGTCTTGCACTTAACTACAAGCTTTTTCTTCGACTTAACTTATTCAGTGTTTCAATTTAACAATAAGTAATATTATACGAATTTTATTTTTACATGTTATCTTGATAAAATATATTATTTTTATTTTT
Source organism: Theobroma grandiflorum (assembly GCA_036013995.1). NCBI lineage: Eukaryota > Viridiplantae > Streptophyta > Magnoliopsida > Malvales > Malvaceae > Theobroma > Theobroma grandiflorum. The sequence goes on from CP142126.1 coordinate 19,358,459, forward strand.
TATAAAAAAACACTTAATTAATTTTAATTTGAAAAATCTCGTAATGAGTCAAAGACTTATACTTAATCGAGGGCATTGGCTCTGTCAAAAAACACTGACAAACTTCTATTTAATCATCTAAACTCACAGAGTTAAATCAATGACACACACAAGAAATAATAATTTATTTGATATATCAATTTACTTACATCTATTACAAAAAAAAATAACAATTTTATACTTTTTTTTTTTAAAAAAAAAAAGAAGAATACTCATTCACTCACCAAACCTAAACCCAACACGAACACCCACATAGAAATGTACTCTGGTTCGACTACTACTAAATCCTACCAATTCTTATATATATTGGGACCTCTTTACATTCATAGACTCACTAATTTAATTACCCATAAAAGACTTCCTTTTCACTTAGAACACTTGTCTAACAAGATGTCTTCTCCAACCAATCAAAAAACGTTCATCCGAAACGTACTTGAGACTCGACATCATGACCCTTAACACATTATAAAAAGGGACTGCTTCTAGCCTTGTGTGATTAGCACCAACCAAAAGAAATTGGAGATTGTTTCACCCGCCTTTTGGTGGTCAGCTATGACTCTCAAAGAACCGTTGCTTCCTTCTTCTAGCCTTGCCCAGGTATATCTTTAATCTTCTTTGTTCTTTAGGTATATGTATACGTATGTATTTTTCAATTGCCGTAGGTAGAGTAAATTTGTCTAAGGGGATTGTCTTTTTAGATTGCCCATGATTGAGTCAAGTAAGGAATTGTAGATATCTATTAATTATTTCTACATAAATTAGTGCAATTATTTTGATCTTTAACCCAAAAAAACAGAAGTAAATCTGGTCAGAAGATTGAAGAAGTAAATAAAGAAATTAATTAAGTAAATTCAATAGTGAATAATTAATAATATATGATTCAAAATTCCTTAATTCCTTAAATAAATGAATTTATTCCTTATGCTATTTTTGTTTTCCCCCTAAGGGTAAAATGAGCAGAAATCCCTCCAAACAAAAAGAAGCTTCGAAGTTGGACGTGGAGCTACCATCTTGGTCGTATGGAATTGTCATCGTTTCAATTTATGTTATTTCGTTGGTATGTGCGATAGTCTGGTTGGACTTTATCCCAATAAACTTTACAGCATCTGATCAGCCTGAAGGCGATAATGTGCGACGCCTAATCAACATGGGCTTCTGCCTTGGTCTTCTTCATGTCAGTGGCATGGGATTCTCTTTCCTAGTGGCTGACATGTCCATTAGTTTGTTCTTGCCTGCAATTCTCGAGCTGGTTTTGGGTGGTGATGGAGAGAAGAAAAAAATTGCGACTCCAGCTTGGTTCCCTAGCATATCTCCTGCTGCTGCTGGACGTTGCTTATTCTATTTGTTGGGTGCTGCATTGTTTTGGCAGATTAATATTTACTTGCGCAAGACGCTTTACGAGAGCAATTGTCCTTTTGACTATATCTTGTGGCCTTATGTAAGTCCTAGCTGCTTTGGTATAATCATGTTCACCCTCTTGGCCCTCACATTCCTCCTCGTCAGGATAATCAGTTATGCAAGAACCAGGACAACTTCTCGGAATACTTATGTCAAGATACCACGCTCGCCCTGATCCACCTAGCAGCGATGCGTCTGGTAAAAGAGAAAGAAAAGTGAACTAACTACTGTTTCGGGTTTTTTCCTTCTTTTTTTTTTTTTTCATTTTTTGCAAGTTTGTATCAGTTACAGCTTTATATCTGTCTTTTAATCTTAAGAGCATATATATATATATATATATATATATATCTGTTAAAGAGTAGTGCATGGAGGCTTTTAGCTTTGGTAATTACATCGGTGATAACCCATCCCATAAACTTACAGAAATTGCCAAACTTATAGAAGTAGCAGCACCACAATAGCCAATAACAAGCAGCCTAGTCCATGTACGCAAGACTTAACAGTTTACTAACTTCTCAAATCTTAAGACTTAGCTTCGTATCTTATAGTCTTCTAAATTGATTTCAAGATAACAAATGGAACCACTAGCAATCTTTAAAATCACTCTTTTTTCTACTCCAATCATATTTCTTGCCTTTCTTCCCCCTAGGCCTTTTAAGTTTTTGGTTAATAGCAGACTCTAAACAGTAAACACACTCATTAGTAATCATATGAATTACACTTGAATTTGATTATGCAGTAATGTCCTCTTCTTTGTCAACAACATTAGAAATATTAGTAAAATCGGCAACCAAACTTGAAACAAAAGGATCCTTAGCATCCTTCAAGCTAATAAAGGACATTCACCGGCAGCAGCTGTCACTGCACCACCGGCCACCACCATTGCACCAACTGAATCAAAGGCATCAACACTTAACATTTCACAATCTAGAGCAATCAAGTTTGCCATTGCACCAACTAAATCAAAGACAACCTCAGATGGAACACTTGGAATCCAGAGTCTAAAGCAATCAAGGTAGTTTTAATTCCTTTTTCAGTTTCTTATCTTGAATTCTTTATATGAGACTAGCCTTCCAACAATGCCAGCCAACCCTACATTCTTATTTTCAAGAAAAAAGAGTTCATTCGCCATTGCGGGTGAGATTGAAAAGTGATGTTTATTCATTTATCGAAGCAGAGTTTGGAAGGTCAGTCTCATCTCACTTCCAGGGTTGCTGGCACACATGGTTATTTGGCATCAGAATACGCTTTCTATGGAAAGCTAACAGAGAAAAGTGATGTTTTCAGCTTTGAAATTTTGAAATTATGAGTGGGAGAAAAGTACTCGATACATCAAATTCATCTTATCCTTTGATCATAGGTTGGGCTCTGAAGCTTGCAAAATCAGGGGAATATGTGAGAAATTTCCAATGAAATAAGAGAGAAAGGACGTAATGGGGTGATGGAAAGGTTTGATTGTGTGGGGGACTCTTTGCGCTCATCTGATGGTGGCTTTCAGGTTGTACCTATTTATGCATTTTAAAGGGCACATAATTAGAGCCCCTCCACAGCTAGGTAGGGGAATAAAAATAAGAGAAAGAAAAACATAAAGAAACGAAAGGAAAAAAAAAGAGAGGAAATTCATAAAAAAAATTTACAACATGTAGCAAAATTTGGCCATATGGACAGTGACACAAGGCTAAGTTTCGCCACGTGACGTCCATTAATAAAATGAACACTACATCGATTATACCAAACTAGAATTAAGGTCTTACACATGGAAGATCCTAAATTGTGTATCTAGTCTAAATGAAAGTGATACAGGGTGAACGTCTCATCTCAGAACTGGAGAAGCAGGCTGGTCATGACAGGTGTGGAACAGTTTGTTTATCCAACAAAGTATTGGAACAGTCGTGCTGATGTCTGATGAGTGCATTTAGTTCTGGAAGAATTCTGAAGGTATTGAGGGAGGGCAGTACTTCTTTGCAACACATTTGTACTGAGGCAAAAATAAGATCTCGGTTTTAGATTGGATGTTTGCATCAATTAAAGCAATCAAATGCACATTTCAGCTATGCAAATAACATTTTAAAGAAGCTCCTTAAAGTGTGTAATATTATTACCTTATGTTGATTGTATTTCTCCCTGATTGCAGGCAAAGTAGAATTTTGATTGTTACAGCATAATCTATGAAGGTCCTTCACACAGTCACACAGATCAGAGGGCTTGTAAAGTGTGTAATGCTGCAAGGTAGAATTCTGCACCATAATAAATGGAGATCAGACTATAGAGTGAATGTCAAGAACAAGAGTTCTATTAACTAACAATTTTTTTTTATTTAGATAATATATGAAAACAGCAAGAAGAAGCTGCTTGCACATACCCAAGGTCTCTTCGAAGGAAGAAGTATAAATTTGGCCAGGAAAATTGCAGAAGCGGCTATTAGTGATGGAGCATAACAAAGCATGGTGTACTCAAGGAGTGAGAGTTCAGCGATGTAGTTGGCCATGCACTCTAATTGCATTGATGGAACCTAATAGAAACCACACAATCACCACAGGAAATCAAGGAGTTAGGACTCCTAAAACCAATTATTAATCAATGAAAATGACCATGATTGTTGATTTCAATTGTTCGCCACTTTAAACATTGTTACAGATGGTTTTAGTATGTTTCTTTGTGCAGAGATATTAAGGTGCACATGACAGAGGAAAGACAGAGGAGCTAGAATATAAAGCACTGAAAGTCAAAGAAAAATACCTCATTGACCCCTTGAGCAGCACGAACAAACCGTCTGAATGTCATACCAATGATCACAAGTTACCACAACAATGGTAAACATGAAGAGCAGAAAGTATGTTCAATAATAATGAGCTAGCCATTACCTTAAGAAACATTTAGCTGTTGCAGCAGTCATTTCAAACTTCAAGTAATTTAAGACAGAAGATTCCATTTCCAGAACCTGTTATAAGTTAAATGGTTAACGCCTTATTCAGATTTTAGAAACTAACATCTTTGCAAAGAAGCTTATAACAAATTTCTACTTAAAAATAACAGAGGCCAAACCTCCTCCTTGAAATATGTATTATCAGTGATGTAGCAAAACTCCTCCACCTGGGGTGCACAAATCTCCTCATATTTTCTGATCAATTAAACAACCTAATATTAACATTATATCCATGGGAAAATCTTAGATGAAAACTGAGTTATAATAATCTAAAAGGAAACGAAAGAAAGTAGGAGGGTGTTATTTCTTACGCAGCAATCATCATGCAGGCAACACCAAGCAACTGTAGCCGTTGCCTATTCATCACATTCCCTGAAAGATACCTATCTATGTAGTTCACAGTCAAATATAACGTATCTGGTACAAGCCTATACTCTTCAGCTACCTGCAGTTAAAAATTGGAAGTTTAGCCTTACCAAGAGAGAACACTGTACTCTCAGAAATATTAATGAAAGAAGCTACTAGCAGCAGAGATTATGCTAGCAGAGATAGTTTTAGAATCTTGTGTAGTGGAAATTCTAAATAACCATATAACTTTATAAATAGACAGAAAATTACTTCTACAAGCCAATCAATCAGTATTGCACGCATGCTGGAATTTATGTCTTTCTGAATTCGCTCCATGAAGTCTGTGGAAGGTCTTTTCTTCACCTGAAATCCAAAATAAATAAGAAAGTTAAAGGAGCAAATCAACGCTGGCAAAAAGGGCCAAATTGGATAAAAGCAAATACAGAACATACAAAAGCACACCCTAGGATACAGAACCAGGGCTTTCCAATCCAATCAGGGTATAGAATCAAGCAGGACAGACTTCTGTTTTAAACATTTAAGTTTAAACATCCTATCTCTTATGCATTACACTTGAGATCTTCCAAGACGTTATACACTTGTAATCTAACGGTAACCATTAATGTTTCTCAGTCAAAACAGTGTTTAACGAGTTGTACATTATTTTTCAGTCTATCAATTTTCGTGTACAATTTCTGATTGTGCCTTCTAGAGCTCTGCCTATTTGAAAGCAAATCTTCAAAAGCATAACTTCGAGGTAGAAAGAGATGGAAAACCTCAGATGCACGGAGGTGCTTGTAAATATCACAGGCAAATGTTGCGCAAAGCTGTGGATCCACGTAATTATCATCAACATCAATTATCTTATCATCTGTTTCCATCTCCGCGATTGCATCTCTATTGCAGATATTCCCTGCAACCAAATCAGTTTGAAACTAAATAGCAGATCAAAAGAAAAAAAGTCTAAGCAGAAGTTTACCATATGATGATGAAACCAATCAAATTGTTTAGTAATAAGCTTTTTCTTTTTGCACTTGACACTGAACCTGTTGCTTCTACATGGTCCGAAATGTAGAGATTGCTGAACGTCTTTCGTTCAATGGAATCAATGGCTGTAACATCACGGTTGTCCATGTATTCAACTTCAGGGCTTTTGAAAGAGTCACAGGTGGACATTGTCTCATCCATAGAGACCGAGACACCATCTGATTTAGTAGGAGAAAACTCCATGCTACATAGCGGAGGAGGGATAGTAGAGATACTAGGAGGAGGCACCACCACTTCATTTCCTCTTGGAAAAGATGTAACGACCTTGGGAGGCAAAACTGAACTGGGTCTTACATTTGTAGAAGGTAAAACATGTCCTGAGAAACCTACATTACTAGCCGGCTGTGTCTTCCTTGCCTTTAAGATTTTGTTTGAACATGGTACCTAAAATTAGAAATTGAAAATAAAAAATTAAAAACTAGAGCACCCAAGAATAAAAAAATGAAAATTATACATAATATACATTAGTTCCATAATCAATCAAAACCACAGCTTTCTACTTCAATGTAAACAGAGCCAGCTGCCAGGCATGGTTTCTAATTGGATTACAATGTGCCTAAAATGCCAAATAAGAAATAAAAAAGTTCCAAATTTGAAATTAAACCTATAATAACTCTAGCTCAAACTCCAAATTTTTAAATGGGGTGGCTTTTTCTTCCATGTTACAACTCTAGGGAGAAAGTAGTACAAAGTTTCAAATTTGATCTAATTCTCTACTTGGCTAAAACTTTGTCAATGACAAAAAATAGAACATAATGAAAACCCAAATTTTGTTGCTCATAATTTTTTTATTTAAAAAGAAGTTCTTAGAAAATCTTTGACGTCCCCATCAATTCAAAGAACAATGTAAAAACTAAAACTTCTAAAATTTGACCATTTTCTATCTTTTCTTTCCTTACATTATCTCAGAAAACAAGAAACCAAAAACGATGATCAAGAAAACAAAAAAAAAGAAAGAAACATAACAAATTAACTATGTTACAAAAACAAACTTAAGACCCACCAAAGAAGAGGCCGAAACCGAGCTTCTTAGGCTATTCTTTTGGTTAGTAATGTTACTAAGAGGGACTCTCTTTTTAGCCAAAGAAGCCGTGACTTTTCCCACATTCTCCGACGACGACGATGATGCGTGTCGTTTCGCCAAAGACGACGTCGTCGACGACGAAAACGACGACCGCCGATTACTACTTTGTGTCGACATTTTTTAGCTTTCGTTTTCTAGGAAGAGAGTCTCTTTGCGAGAAGAAATTTTGGGTGGGGCTTTTATTTCTGAGGTTCTTCTTGCGTATAATTATTTTATAATTTTTTAACGATCCTTTTGAGGCGGGGAAATTGGGTGATTTGAATTGTCGAAAGATCCCAGCCGTCGATTCCACTCGGTAATCGTTAGGAGCGTGATGTGGGGACCACCATTCCTGTTTTGGAGTTTGTTGAGTCAGCCTTTTCCATTTTCACAGCAACGAACGAGGGAACGACACGTCGAATTACAAGGTTGGGTCTTTGGTCTTTTCAGCGGTTTGGGTGGGTTCCATTGGCTGGTCATGGAGTACAAGAGTCACGGCTGGGTACGTTTAGGTTTCCAGTATATTTGAATTCGAATTTCAAACGGTCACAAGATCTGTCTTCACTTTCACTCTATTGTAACCTAGTAAACAGAACAAAAAAAAAAAAAAAAAAAAAACAGAAAGGTTTTTGAATGATTGAACTTTGGCAGCTCTTCCACATAGAAAGCAGATATCTTATAATGTAGTTGTACCAAAATATTTTCATTTTAATTTAATTTTAGATGAAATTTTGGGTAGTTGGTTCAAAAGGGGTTGTCGTATTTCCTTTGTTTGTCTCTTTTTCCTAAAAGAAGAAAGTTTTCTTTCTCTTCCTTTTTGTCTCTATGGAAGTATTCAAATTCTCACCAAAATAATTGAGGCTTCCTAGTTATTCCCATTAATTAATCTTATGCTCATTGTACATGAAAATTTCGAATTTAAAATGATACTTTTTTTTCTCTGATTTGATTTATTTGTACTACATTATAAATTATAATTATAGATTGAAAAATACTAGTGTAAGAGATTATTTTGAAATTATTTGTCCAAATAATGTGTATGATATTAAGGGTGAAAGAATAGATTAATGTTGGAATTATGTTACAACTACTTGCACCTAACTAACTCTATTGATGAACTAATTAAGTTATATAGAATGAAATTTGCTACGAATGCCAAAGTGGATCATCCTTCCCTTGCCTTTTTATCTTTATAATTTGAAAAAGGTTATTGTATATTTGATATCTAAATTATTATCAAATACTCAATTTGGTATCTAATGTTTAAAAATATTTAATTAAGTACTCCAACTTTGTTTCATTCAATAGTTTACATCTAAGACTAATTTTATTAGCTAAATGGGTGACATGGCAAAAATAACCAATAGGATTGCACCATGTGTCTAACTCGTATTGGATTTTTTTTGCTGCTTTATTTATTTGACTAATGAAGTTAGCAAGATGTGCACTCTACTTAACATAACAAAAGTTAAGGTATTTAATTACAAATTTATTTTCTCATTTATTAAATTGACATTTTCAATATAATCAAGTACCAAAAAACTCAATAATACAAATAAGAAACTTAACCATTAAGTATATAGTTGAAGACAACACCATCATATGACATGATTTATGGTTATTTATACTATAGATTAAGGTAGAATAGAACTTGAATTAGTGGTCTTTTTTGGATTCTCAAGTTTATGATCTTTGAATATGAGAATGCCTTAATGCTCTTTATATTAGTTTGAAATTTAAGGTAAAATAGAACTTGAGTAATAAGGTATTTTTAAATAAGCATAAATTTGAAAAAAAATATAAAATTATTTTAGAAAATTTAAATAAAATCTTTATTTTTATTACTTTTTATTAAATACTATATTTTTATGACAATGGTTAACTAATTGCCATTAGTCATTAGTCAAACATAATATTTTTATTCTTTGATCAAATAGGTATTTATGGTAATAGTTAACCAATTATTATTAGTCAAATATCACTTCTTATTTTATGCCTATATTACGTTGATATAATGCTGACTTAAAAAATAAAAATTATTACATGATCATATTATTATGTCATGTCAACATATTATGTCATAATCATTATGACATGTGACATACCACATCAATACTACGTAATATAGAATAACAAATGTCATTTTGAATAATAATAGTTAATTAATTATTAATTATAAGAACTTATTTAGTTCAAGTATAAGGACTTTATTGAATGTAATAAAAAATAAAAAATTATTTACAAATTAAAAATAAAAAAAGGTTTTTTTTGGGCTCATTTATCCTTTCTTGAACGAAAGCCCATTTTTTGAAGGAGCTTAAGCCCAAAAAGTCTAAAACCAAAACTATTGACCCGTCATATATTACATTGGGCTTGCTTGGGCCATTTAATATTCTTTTTGATATGGAAATAGACGGTTCAGATCACTTCCCTTTCTTCCCAACCAACGGCGAAGATCCTTTAACCTTTCAAATCAACTACCACTTTTTCCCGCTTCTCTTTGACTGAAGGAGTGAAGAACCATGGAAAAGGCAAACACCTTTCTTCCCCCGCGGCTTTCTCAGTCTCCCTCTTGTCTCAACCTCGTCGGATTCCAAAGAAATGTCGACCCCAAGTCGCCGATTGTCATCGACGGCGAAGGCACCGTCCACCTCAGAGAACCCAATGGCCGAAGGGAAGCCGCAATTGGCTAAGAAGAGACCAGCCCTTAGCGACATTTCCAACCAAAGCAAGAAATCGGTTCGTTGTTCACTTCTTTTTTTTTTTTTTTGGTTTGTTCGAGTAGTTATTGTTAATGACTTTTTTGTGTGAATTTCTTAAAAATCTGCAAATAAATAAAGTTTTAACTAAATTTTGTTTTGAAGGTGCCATGTACCTCCAAAGGCCGAGCTGAGAACTCCTTGCATACAGCTAGAGGCATGGCTATCTCTCCATCGAAATCACCAATTAAAGCGACCGAAACCAAAGAAAACAACAATCTCTACATTCAGGAGCACGGGCATAAAGAAGGTTTCGAACTCTTTTAAGAATACCGTAAATTTTATTGGTTGAATTCTTATACATAGTGATGAATAGATTACTTTAGGCTTATGGTGTTTTAAATGGATTTACTTGATTTGCAAAGAGCGAATTAAAAGATACCATCTTTGTTTATGATTTTGGCACTGGCTCTCAGGGAATATTTGCAAGGGAAATGTACTTTTGGAGATCGAAACAAATGATGATGCTGTTGATGTTGGTAACGATTCCATGGATCCCCAGTTCTGTGCTCACATTGCTCATGACATTTACAAGAACTTGCGAGCATCTGAGGTATACCTACCTTTTTCTAACTAGTAAGTAGCGTAACCTAAAAAAGTCATGTACATAGACATAGTTAACATTAACTTTCTCTGTTTTTGTAGAAACGACAGTTGCATTCGTATTGCTTGGTTTCTAGTTTATATTTCTGAGCTTTCTTTAGATGTTTACTTTCTTCCAATTTATATGGAATAAAAAAGTTTACCGTATTAGTTATATCTTTACATTTGATATTGTGCACTGATATCAGTTTCATTTGTGGTCTCAAAAAAAAAAAAAGATTATTTTCTAGAGCAGCAGGGGCTGATAATTTGTCAACTTTACTAACTCAAAACTGCAAGTATAAAATATTAAACATTGTTTCATGTAAATGGAAATACTTGTTGAAAAATTAAGAAAGGAAAGTATTGCAGGTTGTTCGTTTTGAGGCATCATATAACTTTACAAGAACTGGTTCTTGGTAAACTTTTTAGGTATTATGCATAGTAGCTGCATTGATTCATTATCTGTAGTATATTCTCTTGTTACGCACAGAACCGTTTACTGAATAACATGACTCTCTCCTTCTCTTTTGATCTATGTATTTTTGTATGCTAAACTTTTCTTTTGCTTCATCTGTTTCATCTTATTCCTCGGGTTTCGTAGACAGTAAAATGGCCTTCTGCACATTATATGGAGATGGTCCAGAAAGATGTTAGTGCGAGCATGCGGGCACTTTTGATCAATTGGCTAGTGCAGGTAAATTGTGGTGGGTGATGATCTTGCCAGGGTAGTTTTATGATCCAAGAAACAACCCCTCTCCAGTGTACTGTTTCAGGGTTGCTTTTATTTGTCACAGCCGTTTCTCTATTTTAAGTGGCATTGTTAAAACACTATAGCCAATTTCATCGAAGAACTATAATTGTTTACTTTAATGTGCATTTTTTCCCCTTGGAATGATCTTACCTTTTGATTACAATTGTAGGCGGTTGAAGAGTGCAGACTTGTACCAGAGACGCTATTTTTGACGGTGAACTATATTGATCGTTATCTTTCTGGCAATTCCATCAACAGACAGCAGTTATGGTTGCTTGGAGTTACCTGCATGATGATTGCTGCGTAAGATTCCATATCTTTTTTGTGTTGACAGTTCTCAGTAAGTTTTCTGTGCATGGACTTCCCTGTGCATGTTTATGTGTCTAAATATGTAGCCAATAAAAAAAATGCATTATAACTGGAATAATGATTTTGAGGCCAGTAAATACGAGGAGATAGATTCACCTAAGGTGGAATACTTCTGTTATCTTACTGGTAACTCACATGGCAAGAAAGAGGTTAGTATTCTGGTTAGAGACTATTCCAATTTTCTTTATGCACCTCAATCTACAGAAGCATTTTTATTTTTCCACTTTAATTGCTATAGATTTTGCAAATGGAATCTGCTGTGCTGAATTATTTAAAGTTTGAAATGACTGTCCCAACAGCTAAATCCTTTCTGAGGTAGTGTCTCACTCTTTTGTTCTTTGATTAAATATTTAAATACAATAGCAATTAATAGATACTGCTAAGGTTTTTAACGTGGTTCATGAAAAATGCCTAGGCATTTTGTTCATGCAGCTCAAATGATCAATCAGGTATCTCTCTCTTGGACTGGTATTTTTTAAAAAAATTCATCATCATATCTTTGCTTCTCTTACTAAGTTTAATTAGATTTGGTTGTGATAGTAGATTTCTGAATGCTAATAGTGATGAATATTGTTGTTTCTTTTATGTAGTTCCTAGTTAAAAGATACAATGGGATATTATAATCATTCCAACGGTGGACATCATCATGTCTTTATTTTCAATCTCTGTTTATCTGACAATATTAAAAACCCCAGTAATCTATACTGGTAATATATTTCTGCCTTTTGTAGGTTCAATCTCTGCAGTTTGAATGCTTAGCCAACTACATTGCAGAATTATCACTTCTTGAGTACATAATGCTTCCTTATGCTCCATCTTTAATAGCTGCTTCTGCTGTTTTCTTAGCCAAATTTATACTCTCTCCTTCAAGAAAACCTTGGGTATGGACAGAAGAAAGTTTATTTGTTCAATACTAACTCAGCGATTTTGTTTCTCCATCTTATTGTTATTAAAATGTTTTTGATTAGTTTAGTATAGCTTCTATTAGCTAAAATTGTCTACATTTTTCGATCCTGTTGCACAGGATTCGATGTTGGGGCATTACACACTATACCAACCCTCTGAATTGTACAACTGTGTGAAGGATTTGCATCATCTCTGCCTTAATGGTGATTGTCCTAATTTGGCAGCAATCAAGCAGAAGTATAGTCAGCATAAGGTGAGTAGGTCTTCCATCTTTCTCACACAAGATGCTTCTGATTTATAGACTATAGACCTTTTACATCAACATTGCTGAGCATAGCCCCTTCAGAAATACCTTCTATTCCTCTTCTAGTGGGTGTATGCATGTATTCGGCACAGTTGTGTCTGTTGTCCTTTTTCAACTTCTCATATTTGTAGAGTTTCTACTTTCTAAAGAATGTGTCGGAAGGAGATCTCATGATATCAAAATTATATGCTTTGCTTCATTGCATAAAACTACACTTGTTGACTACATTCAGTGACTTCACTAGATGTTTACATACTCCAATATGGCCATTGGCCCAAAATTTCAGCAAACTTAGATCCCAAAAGAATTTCTTCCTGGAAATCTGAACCTGTTGCAATCGCTGAAAGTCTTTGTATGCTCAATCAATCAGTTTACCTTCACTATAAAATTGGCAATTGTTTTTTTTCCCTATATTTTGATGTTTGATGCCTGACAAGTTTTTATTTGCATCAGTACAAATTTGTGGCAGAGAAGGACTGCCCTTCTTCAATACCTCAGGAGTTTTTCCGAAACTAAGTGGGTAGCAGTGTGGATACTATTATCAGTCAGTTGCTCCCACTAGCCCATTGGATGTAATTAAGATATGTATAGGCTGACAGATGCTTGATTTTGTTGATGTAGTAGATCTAGTCCTCTTTAATTTTCAATTTTACTCTTTTATTTAATTGTTTTGGAAGGGGTACTTAAGTCTTGCTTTACACGTGATCATTATGAATTAAATAGGAAAACTTGCAAACTAACTAGCTAGTGTTCACTAATGAAATCTAGCATGGTTGAGTTCTTTATAAATCTTCCTAATTAGTAATGAATTGGATAACAATTACAGAATCACATTAATGTGAGGATATAAGGCCAATTGGAGTCCATGCATGATTAGGCCCACCCATGGTTAATTCGACAAATTTGTCTTAGACCGATAGTAAATAATTAATTAATTTATTTTTAGATTTATATTTTATGCATTATTATTAATATTAAAAGAGAAGTTGTCATTTTAATAATAAATAAATAAACTTAAAAATTTAAAAATTCTTTAAAATAAATATTTAAATTTTAAATCACATCAGTGCTTTTTTCTTTCTAATCTTCCCTTTTATTTTTTCTCTTTCAATGATTCCATGGAAAACCCTTTTCATAATCTTCGCCTCTATGTTGCCTATATCTCGACTTTTCTTTCTACCTTTAAAAAGAAAAATTAATTCACATTTTTTTATTTTCTTACAAAATACAACTACTCTCTTTCTCTTTTTTTTAAATATATTTTTTTCATCGCATAACGAGTGTGTCAAATTCTATACAATATTAATTGAATAAATATGTAAATAATCTATGTTGTTTCAAAAGTACATATTCTACTAATTAGAAGATAGAGATTTTTGACATTTAAGTCCAACCTTATATTAATTTATCAATAATATATTAATGGATCATATTAAAAGAAAACAAGTATGCATTGCACATTATTATTAGATGAAATTAATACACATAAAAGAAAGTATTTTCCCTCCTCTTAATTGGCATTATGTTTTTAAGTATTATTTTGTCTGAATATATCAAATAACTGTCACCAGACAACAGAATAAATTTCTCATTTTCTTCTCCTTGACACAAGCTAAAAATTGGATTAACTCCCGCTATTGCCACGACATCTATACCCTTGAGATTGCTTGAGGATTTTTTTTTTATTTAACAGACGGTCCAGATCTCTCAATTCACCAAACCAACGGCCCAGATCTTTTTACCTTTTAAATTAATATGTTTTCGCGCCCTGCTCAGTATTATCTTCATCAAAAAAGCCTTCCTTTTTTAATTCTCTTTCTCTCCAAACCTTCCGGGAATCAGAACAAGAATAAAGAAACCCTATTTCAATTTCAAATTAGGTCAAAATATTTCTTCTCAGATATCAAGAAAACGTAGGTATATTATTCTACATTATTTCTATTTTTTTTTAAAATCTATATATGTTCTCCTGAATTTCTTGAATCCCACGTAACCTGCTTTCAGTTCATTTCTACAAAAGGGTTCAAGTTAGGGTCATGATGTCGACCCGAAATCGGCGTTTTTCTACATCGTCATCATCATCAACGGCAAAGAGGCCGTCGATCACCGGGAATCAAAGCAAGAAGATGGGTGCTGTGAAGACGCAATTTATTAAGAAGAGAGCAGCTCTTAGCGACATAACCAACCAAGGAAATGGGTATCCAAACGGGTCACGGGTCATTCTTATTCGCTCAAAACCCATGGTTCGTAATTCTTTTACCATTGTTTTTATGTTTTCTTTCCTAATTAATTTCTTAGGATAAAAAAATGCCCTTCTTTTTTGAATTTTATGGTATCAAAGGGTATTCTTGGTCAAGTTTGTACGTATGGATGATGCCTTGCAAAATTATGAGAAGAATTTTCCGTTGCAGTTGTAACTTTTGGTTTGATTAATTACTTCTCTCTGTCTAATCATTAAAAGAAATAACATAATATGTTCTTAGGTCTTAAACTGTAAAAGTTGATCGGATTCAGGAATGAGTTGTTGGATGTTGGTATGTGTTTGCCAGGCTCATTCAGGACTTTCTATGTTTTTCCTTTTGTTTGAAGGGTCAAGCCCAATAGTTGCATCCACTTTGAGGTGTCGAGTATGTGTTGTACGTTACGAAAAAAATGAGGAGCCATGGTTTGAATAATGTGCTCTTAGAACAGCATGTCCTAATATACCAAGTCCATTTTGACTTTCACAGCTTTCTGCTTCTAGGTGGGTGAAGTTTGATGCATGATTGATCCATAGGAGTGCAGATATGCATGCACAAATATACACACACTTTTAACTGCTGTATTTATCATTTTAGCAATTCCATTTTTATTGTATCATAGAGCTTAAAGTGATTGATGGTAAATATTTTATAACTTGAATTTATTTAATAACAAACTTTTATGTCAAGATGTGACTTTATAATTGACTTTATCTCCAGAACTCGATCTAATTTCTGCAAATAGAGGTTAATTAATTTTGTTTTTGAAGGTGCCATGTACCTCCAAACTTGCCAAGAAGAAGGAAACTTCTACTTGCACTCAGGATCACGGTCTATCTAGGTGTACAACTCTGAGTCCGGAATCATGTGCTGATGTTTCTTGTATGGATACAATTTGGACGAGAGATGATCAACCTACCCCTAAAGTTTCGGGTCTTCTTTCTCCAAGCAGGATGTGTATGCCTGGAAGCATGGATGTCTCTCCGGATAGATCACTTTCCAGTTCAGTCTCTCTAGACGAGACCATGTCTACTTGTGATTCTTTGAAGAGCCCAGAGTTTGAATACGTAGAGAATGAGGATGTTTCAGCAGTTAAGTGGATTGAGAGGAAGGCAAACTACAATCTGTACATATCAAAGTACACGCAGAGAGAAGGTTCTTTTTCTTCTAGTAGATATGAACTTGCTTGATACTGTCATTTCTGTTGGCTGAGGTTTAATTCTTTTAACTGTCAACTAAAATTTCCATATCTGGTATATATAGGTTAGTTTAGGCCAAAATATTTTAATCATATAATTGCATTAGTTTGTTGGCCTGCCTCAATTTTGTTTTGGTACACCATCCTCAGGGAAGATATGCAAGAGAAATATACTTTCGGATATGGGAACAAATGATAATGCTGGTGCTGTTGATAACACTTCCGAAGATCCACAGTTCTGCACACTGATTGCTCATGACATTTACAAGAATGCATGGGCATCCGAGGTATATTATCTTTTTTATGCTGCCATTTACAAGCTGTTTGCTTCATAGCTAGTCAGATTCCTAAGTAGTGTCACTTCAAAAAAGTGCAAATACATTATTACATTAACTTTAGTATTTATAGAAAAAGATTTACATAGGTATTGCTTGGTTATTTTTCTGATCTTATTTTAGATGTTTATTTTCTTCCTAATTTGAATTTGCTTGTAGTTATACATGTACTTTTGATACTGGCAAGTGATAACAGTCTTATTTATTTGTGGTTAATCGTTGTCTACAAGTTGAAATAGGTTTTATATTTTAGCTGTTCTGATGATTTATGAAATTTATAAACTGAAAGCTGCAATAAAAAATTATCGAATTTCAAGTTAATCATAATTGTTTGTGGTGTGTGCACTGGTATTTGCGGAACTGTGGATAGTTATTGTCATTCTTTTTTATTATTTTTTAAAGTCAAATATGCGTATTTAGGTAGCCTATCGAAGTTTTGGTTATTAATTTATGGTCTTATAGTGGGATGTTGATCAATTGGGTTATGGCATAGTTTGTTGTTGCTGGTCCTTATGTTCTTTTTTAGAGATGTTTAGGTATAATAATTTTTTTATGCCTTAGATAACTTTTTACTGCTGTGTTATATTTTTATGTCTAGCTTGAAAACTATGACTGGCCCCCTGAGGTAATTTGTTATCTTAGGACATTGTAGGACACTGTTCAATGCAAATAGAAATGCTATTAATTGAAAAAGAAAAAACGAAGAGAAATGCTAGTAGAAAAAGGAGATGAAAATGTAGCACAGGTTGTTAATTTGAGGCATGAAGCTTTTATCATGCCTGGTTCTTGGTTAACCTTGTCAGGTCTAAGATATTCTAACAGCATTGGTCCTTATCTGTAATACATTCTCTTGCTATTCTGCTGAACCTGTGATTGACTTTATAGAAACAGCATGCATTTGCATTTTCTGAATTTTGAATAACATGAATATTTCTATCTATATATTTTTGCTCTATGACTCCTGTTTCATATTTTTCATCCTATTCCTGGGTGTAGGCCAAAAAAGGGCCTTCTACAGACTTCATGGAGAAGGTACAGAAAGATATTAATGCCAGCATGCGAGCTATTCTGATCGATTGGCTAGTTGAGGTAAATTATGGTGGTTGATGTCATTGCGAGGGTTGTTTACATAATCCAAGAAAAAACCCATTTCCAGCTCTGTATTCCAGGGTTTCTTTATCTTGTAATGGCCACTTTGACTATTTAAGAGGGGTTCTTCCTTGCATTATTAGAAATACCACAGCCAATTTCATCAAACACCTCTAAGTTACTTTAATGTGCAGGTTTTCCCCCCTTCATGTGAATGGTGATCTTACCTTATCATTTTAACTGTAGGTTTCTGAAGAATACAGGCTTGTACCTGAGACACTATTTTTGACAGTGAATTACATTGATCGTTATCTTTCTGGCAATTCAATTAACAGGCAACAGTTGCAGTTGCTTGGAGTTGCCTGCATGATGATTGCGTCGTAAGATTTCATGTTACTTTCTGCATGTTTGTGTGTCTAAATGTAGCCTAGTAATAAGAATGGTTTATAAATGAAAATGGGATTTTGATGCCAGTAAATACGAGGAGATATGTGCACCTCAAGTGAAAGAGTTCTGTTATGTTACTGATAACACGTACTGCAAGGATGAGGTCAGATTATATTTAGAGATTCATTTCCAATTTTCTTTATTCATCACAACCTACATAAACTTATTTTTCCCTGCTTTGATTGCTGCAGATTTTGCAAATGGAATCTGCTGTGCTAAATTACTTGAAGTTTGAAATGACAGTCCCAACAGCTAAATTTTTTCTGAGGTTATGTCTCACTCTCTTATGCCATTCAATTTGCAGTTTATAAAAGTTGCCAGATTATTGACATATTCAGGAAAAATGCCCAGGCACTTTGTTCATGCTGCTCAAATGATCAATCAGGTACCCCTCATGGACTAGCGTATTTACATTCACTTTTATGTTTTTGCTCCACTTGTTAGGTTTAGTTAACGTTATACTTGTACTAGTGGACAAGCACATTAATCTGTGCAGCAGATGTGGTTGTTTCTTTTGTTTATTCCCTAGTTAAAAGATATAATTGGATATGGGAATCACTCCATTGGTTCAAGCCATCATGCTTTGTTATCAATCCTCTGTTTACTAATGATATCAAAAACCACAATAACTGATGATGGTAATGTATGCCTGCCTTTTGTAGGTTCAATCAATGCAGTTTGAATGTTTGGCCAACTACATTGTGGAGTTGTCACTTCTTGAGTACACTATGCTTCATTATGCTCCATCACTAATAGCTGCTTCTGCTACTTTCTTGGCCAAGTTTATACTCTCTCCTACAAAGAAACCTTGGGTATGTCCCAAAGAAAGTTTATTTGTTCTATACCAACTTATTCAGATTGTATGTTCTTTATCTGATGTTTATTAATTTGTTCTACTTTTGTATAGCTTCTATTAGGTAATACTTGTTTACTTCTTTTACCCTGTTGCATAGGACTCTATTTTGGAACATTACACACTATACCAGCCCTCTGATATGTGTGACTGTGTGAAGTCACTGCATCATCTCTGTCGTAATGGTGGTCGTGCTAATTTGCCAGCAATCAGAGAAAAGTATAGTCAGCATAAAGTGAGTAGGTTCTCCATCTTTCTTGGGCAAGAGTTTTATTATAATACTGTAGTTGGTCCAAGTGTTCATTATGATAAGGGTCCAAATAATACGATCTACCAAATGAATATGCACTTGATGCAAGAACTGAAACTTTTCCCATGCTGAATTAATAAGTTCACCTTCACTACAAAAGGGTAAATAACAGATTTTGGTAACTTGCTGAGTTGCAGGTTGTTTAGTTTTATGTCAATCTTTCTTCGTTATTTTAAAGTTTTAATTGTCTGACATAGTTTCATTCTGCATCAGTACAAATTTGTGGCAAAGAAGTACTGCCCTGCATCAATACCTCAGGAGTTTTTCCAAGAATTGAGCAAATAGCCCAATGGATACCATCCCGGTATTCAGGTGCCTTCCAATACTCTGTAGGATGAAGTTAGATGTAAATGTTGATTTTGTAGCTTAGGAATAGGATCTTCATTTTGCTCACATTATTGGGAAAAGCAACATTGATTCGGCTGAGTTAGTGAAGACTTTGAATTGTATACTGTATACATACTTGAAGACATTTTCATTATGAAATGCTTGTCAACAGGATCAAGTATAAGCTGTTCACTGTTTTTCTTTTTATATCTTTTTTATTGGCATCATTGCTGCTGGTATTACAAATTGCTTCTTGCCATGTAATACTACAAAGGAATAAGTCGTTTTGTACGAAATAATTCATATTTTCCATTGCAACTTTCTACATTGATTGGTTTTTTCAGACGAAATAAAGTGTTTTTTGTAAGATGAATTTACAAGTGGTTTTGAACGAAAAAAAAAAAAAGTCTCAACGTAAATATTTATTTTAATTAGTTTTTTAGTAAAATAAATAAAAGTTTTATTGTGATAAAAATTTATAATCATGTAAAATCATAATAAATACTTGATATTATGTGAAACAAAAACACTTATTGTATGTTTTCAAATGCAAATTAGTTGTTTTGATAAAATTTTCATAAAATTAAAAAGGTTTTAGACGTTAAAAAAATTTATGAACATATAAAATTATAAGTGCCTATTTAGTTCATTTTTTTTTTGTTTTATCTATTTTTTAAAAATAAAATTCGAGTCAATTAAGATTTTGAAAAGCTTTAAAAACAAAGTTTTGGGAAAACCTCAATAAAGAAGCTTTCTTTTAATTAAGTCAGTTTTTTTAGAGAATTTTTTTTTGTTTCTAAAATATTCTCTATTAAAAATAATTTTACCATTACGCTTTTAAAAAAAAAAAACTATCTCTCTCAATCAATCACCCTCTCTTCTGTCTTTCTCTACAAATATCCCTCTTCATCACAAATTACGATCTATCTCTCCTCTACATTTCTCTCCAAAGATTAAGAGAAAAGAAATCCAAAATTTAAAGTTGCATTTAGGTACTATTTCTTATTTTTCTTTCTATCATTTTTTTCTTGGGCTTTGGAATATCTTTTTATTTCATTTAATTTTGAGATATGCATTTGAGTTCTTGCTAAATAGCTTAGAGAATCAATACTGTCATTTTGGGTTTTGGTAAAAATCCTAGATCCATTAAAATTGTTGAAAGATCTTGATTGAAGAGTCTTATATTTTGGGTTTAGATCAGCATATTTGATATTATCAAACATGTGCCTTTTAATGGAATCAAAACATCAGTATAAGTGTCCTTATTCCAAAGTGTCTTATCTGGTTGGTAGCTTAGACAATCAAAACATGAATATATTTTGGTAGCTCTACATCCAATAGTCTTATCCAGTTGCTTTTGTTCCAATATTGTCTTTTTCCTATTCCAAAGTGTAGGTAAATATATCGAGGTTTGATTTGTATTGAATTTTATTAAAGTTACAAATGATTAAAAATGTATTCAAATAACTATCTGTTACTTTTCTAGAAACTATTATTTTATTGTGGATATGATTTATAGTAATTTTCTTATTTTCGATTTTTCCTGTAAGTGTCCCTAAATGTTATGTACGATTTGGAGTCATGTTGGATGATTTGTGAGTGACATATACTTGTGTGAATCTTGGAGTACCTTTTGCCTTGTTATGCATTTTAATTTAATTGTATTTGATGTAATGTATATGCGATCCTAATGGATCATTTTGGTCGAATGATCAGTTATTGACTAATGATGACATAAGATTTATTGCTTTTTATGTCTTGTGCAATTTATGACTAGTTAAGAAATACCTCCTCCAAATTCTAAAATTTCAAAAAAATCAAAATATAATGTAAAGTGAAATTTGGTCATTACCAAAATTACTTCAAATTTGTACAGATTAAATTTGTAAAACTAGAAATTTCATTCACAATTAAAAGATGGGAAGTTGTAATAGAGGAATTTAATGCTTGTGCTAATAAAAATTATATTCAAAAGTAATTGAAAAATAAACTAGATAGTCTAAGAAATGAATGGATTTTAAAGAAACAATTGAAGGGTAAAGAAACAAGTTTAAGTTGGAGCCACAAGACGGGAACCATCGAAGTTGATGCCACATGGTGGGAAGCCAAAATAAGAGTAAATATTTTAAATTTTATATGTTTCAGTTACTGTAAATTATTTTATATATGCACGTTGTTTAAAAGTTTTTTTTTTCTTTAATGTTTGTGTAAGTCAATCCAAAATATGCTAGATTTCGGTATCATTGGCTAAAACATGCTAATGAATTGAAATTTATATTTAGAGATATAGTAGCCACCAGTCAAAATGCATGGACTCTAGCGATAAGTGTACTAATTGAAGATATTGTAAAATCTGCAAATCTAACTTCGCTACAAGACAATGTTGAATCTGACGCTGAAGAAATCAGTTGTGGTGAAGATGATAGTCTTATTGTAAACACCCAAATCAAGAGGAACAAAATGGTTCCAAAAGAAATGAGAAAAAAAGTGACAAAGGGTAAAGCAAAAATTGGGACTGCAGCAAGCTTGCAAAGAATATTGGAATGATTGTGTGAGACGGCAGAAAGTCATAACGCAGTTGAAAGTGCTGAAATTCAATGTAATTGCAAGCCACAGGACAATATAGTATTTTAGATTGTGTTCGAGCATTAAAATCTGTACAAAATGAAGGGAGATTGAGTGTATATAAATTTAATTTTGCATTACAATTGATTAAAAAGGAAGAAAATTTATTTCTTTGCCATATTTAAGTGATAAGTTAAATTGGATTCTATATGAGCATAATTTATCAAAAAACTGGGTTGGCAGCAGTTGATTAGTTTAAGATTTGATTTATTTATTTTAGGTTAATGTTGAACTTTAAACTACTTTCTTTTTACACTTGTGTTGCTTGTTATGTGCAATTGAATTGGTATTTGATAGAATTTGCTATTATCCATGGTATATTTATTTGAATTGTTATTTGTTTCATTTGATTTGTTTGAAATAATATTTATTTTTTAGTTGATATGTTTAGATTTTTACTTACGTATTTTGATATTATCAAACATATGTCTTTTAATGGAATCAAAACATCAGTATAAGTTGTAAAAAGAATATAATGTATAAGGTTTTATCAGAACATTTATGGAGGAGCTGCTAGTGCAATTATATATCACATGAAATTTTTAAAAATTTGTTTCTCTTGTATCTTAAACACTAAAAACAAACAAGCCCTAAGAAGAGAAAAGAATGGAGGCGGAGGTGACAAAAGGTTCGTTACTCAAGATGGACACCTCTTCACTTTTGGATGATCGATCTAAAAAAAAAGTGTGTTTATGTAGTGAGAGTTTGGAGAGTCTATCTACTGGTAGGATAGTTGTGGTCCATAACAATCCTTCTTTCGGGGATGCGTTGATGAATTCTGAAGGAGAAGATTTATTTTCAGATAATGATATGGATACAAATGGGATTAAACTGATGACAAGAAATTCTCGGTTGATATTTATGTGTACAATAGTATATCAAAAGGAGACAAGATCAAGCATTTTAAGTTTGAAACAATTGACGACATCCCATCGATTAAAATCTCAGAAAAAAAGCATAAGGAACAGGGGCGGCCCAACAAATTCAAATGCCTAAAGCAAAATATTCAAATGAGGCTTTTTTTTATTAAAATTAAAAAAATTTTATTAAAATTTTATTCTTTTAACTTTTTGAGATTTAAAATTTTTAATTAAACTTTTTCTTATATTTTAAACTATTATAATTATCTTATATTTTCTAAATGGCTAATGTAAAATTAACAATCAAAATTTTTAATTCAAACAAATCAACTATCACATGAAATAAAAATAATATAACAATATAATATAAACTCTAAATTAAAGTAAAAAAATTTGTAAAGATTAGAACAATAGTACCTAATTATTGAATGCTTATTACAAACAGCAAATGAGGCTCACAGTTTTATAAAGATAATAAAAGAACAGACTTTTTGTGTATTTTTTGAAAAAAAATTGAAATTAAAAGAAGAAAGGGCAAATAAGAAAGGAAGATTTCAAAAGTAGATATTATACATTGAAAAAAATTAATTTTATATATAGGAAAAAAACAGCTGTTGAAAATCATTAAATGCATTGATTGAAAATAAGAAAAATAAGTGAGAAAAAAATAATTGTTGGAGATGAGTAAATATATATGACTGTTGGTTTATTGAAAATAAGAGAATATAGTTGAGAATTAATAGCATTCTATAAATAAGGAAGTAATTGAAAATTAAAATTATTAACCACATAATTAAAAAAGTGAAAAAATAATTTTAATAATTATTTTTAATTTTTATATATTTTAATATAATTAAATATATTATAATTATTGTAAAATTATAAATTTTTTCTAAAATTGGGGCCTCTCCAAATTGGGGTCCTAAAGCCATTGCTTGGGTGGCTTCACCCAAGGACCGGCACTGATAAGGAACTAGCAAAACGTTGAAGGAGATCTATTATTATGCATTTGTTGGGGAGATCTATCTCATTCAAGTTATTAAGCAAAAAGATTGAGTTTTTATGGGCCCTTAAAGGAAAATATTCGATCATTGATTTACATGAGCAGAGTTTTATGATTAAATTTGTAGGGGAAGATGATTATCTAAAAGTCCTCCTAAAGGGTCCTTGGATGGTGCAGGGCCATTACCTTATGGTAAATCTTTGGACTTCGTCGTTTGTCAGGGGTTTTCAAAATCTATCAGTGATAGCGACGTGGGTAAGGCTTCCTGGTATGCCTCCCCATTTATACCACAAGTCAGTTTTAAGAAGAATTACTTCTCTTCTGGGTAAGCTTTTGAAAATTAATTATAATACCCGTTTAGAAAAATGTGGCAAATTTGCTTGTATAGCAATTAAGTTAAATCTTTCGAAGTCGTCGATCCTTAGATTTCTATTTAATGGGAAAATGTAGACCATTGAGTATGAGGGCCTTCCTAAAGTTTGTTTTTTGTGTGGTTTGTATGGTCATTTGAAAGGAGAGTGTTGTGGTATTGGTTTATAGATTGAAGCTTTTAATGTTAAAAAAGAAACACCTAGTGAGTCGCCAGCAAGTGATGAGTTGTTTGGTCCATGGATATTAGTAGCTAGATGTAAGCCTAGGAGTGGTTTGGTCAAACAAAATTCCACCATGAATCCGAGGTCTGCCAAGCAGTAGCCCAATGGTTCAAGGTTTTCAGTTTTGGAAGGTTTGACTGTAAATGAGACCTTTCTAACAAAGGCTACATGAATGAGAGAACCTTCGACTAGGGATGCTTATTAGGAAACTAATCATGAAGCCTTTGCGAACAAAAATTTAAAGGAAATATTGGTATTGTAGACAAGCTGTGATCAATCTCCTACTTCATTTAATGATGTTGAATGGCCAACTTTGTCACTAAAAAAGAATGGTAAAGAGGTTGTGTCAGTGATAGATTGTGCTGCGGAGTGTGCTAATGTGGAGGTAGAAAATCTCGAAACTAGTAAGGAAGCTAGTGATAATAAAATCGATGCTGTTTCAGGGCTAACATAAAAGAAGCAAGAGGAGAAGGCTTTACCATAACCTATTTCTTTTGATCCAAAGAAACATTCTGTGGTTCGATTTAATAATCATGCATTGGATTTCAAAGTCCTCATTGTTTAAAAGAAAGGTAGAGTCTTTTTTCCATCCATAGGGGCTAGGCATGGAGGTTTTACGCTGCATGATAAGGAGGAAAAACCACTTGATAAGTGGGGAATGACTCGAATTCAAAATACCTCCCTTAAAAAGCAGGCAAGATTGAAAAATAGTTTTTTTTTAAAAGGTCAAGGTGACATGACACTGTGAAATATTTGAACAGGGTTTCAAAAAATCAAAGTGGTGGTCCCTCACAGAAGTTGGAGTCTTTGGGTGAGCACCAAATGGTTCAGGTTAATTCCACATTGGCAGATGGACAGTAGATGAACTTGTAGGTAACCCCTGGACATCTTTTTCTTTCTTACTTTCTATTAATGTCATTGAATTTTCGAGTGTGGAATTGTCAAGGTGCAAGCAGTACCAATTTCTTAAGAATTGTGAAAGGTTACATAAGGTGATACGAGATTTCCATTATGATTATTGTTGAACCTCGAGTTAGTGGCATGTTGGCGAATAGGATAATTTGTCTGATTAATTTTGGTAGATCACATCGTATTGAGGCTACGGATTTTTTTGGTGGAATATGGTTACTATGGAATAATATAATTCAAATCTTTGTTCTGAGAAATCATAGCTAATGTCTTCATTTGATTGTCAACTATCAATCTACAGATCCATGGTATGTTTTGGTAGTATATGGAAATCTTAACCTGACAATTCGAAAGGAATTATGGAAAGAACTATATTATTTTACAGACATATCAATAGACCCTGGATGATTACTGTGACTTCAATGCTTTCCTATTTTCGCATGAGAAACTTAGAGGTTCAATGATGGGTAGTCAGCCATGTTCTTTGTTCCAATCTTTTATGAATGACCTTAAACTACTTGATGCGGGTTTTTAAAGACCGAGATATTCATGGAGGAAAAGACTTGTGGCTGAAAGAATTTATAGGGCTATCTGTTCTTCTAATTGGAAGCTACAATTTCATAAAACTTCTGCACAACATTTCCTTGGCGTTGGTTCCAATCATTGTCCTATTTTGATTAGAACAAGTGAAAGACAAGTTGTTTCACATGGTGTGAGATTTAGATTTCAAGCTGCATGGCCCTCTCATTTGGAATTTCCTAATTTTGTTTAGTAATCTCGGGACAATAATCTACCTATCTTTGATGCGTTACAAAACTTTACAACTAAAGTTAAACAGTGAAACAAGGTAGTGTTTGGTAACATTTTCTTTAGGAAGAAAAGATGCTTGGCTAGACTTGGTGGCATTGCAGACGCCCTTGAAATTCATCATTCTAAAAATTTTCGATTACTTGAATTTAACTTGAAATTAGAATATGAGATAGTGCTATTATAGAGGAGATTTTTTGGACGTAGAAATTGAGAGCGAATTGACTTAAATTAAGAGATAGAAATATTAGCTACTTTCACATACGTGCGACATGTCAAAAGAGCAAAATGAATATCCTACGATTCAAAATTGAGGATGATTCTTGGTGTGACAATCAACAGTTACTTCGGAATCATGCAGTTGATTTCTTTGGCAAGTTATATGCAAGAGAATATGATGTTTTCCCACCTTTCCCAGTTAGAGGTATGTTCCTTGTTCTAGATCAATTAGAATATAGTAATATGCTCAGACTAGTGGAAAGTGAAAAGGTACGTAATGCTCTATTTGAGATGAAGACACTTAAAGCCCCTGGTGTAGATGGTTTTTCGACATTGTTCTTTCAGTCTCATTGGAGACAATATAATTAATTATGTGAAGAATGTATTTGACGGTATGGTAGTGGGTGAGGAACTTTGTAAATCAGTCATTATCCTAATTCCTAAGGTAAAAAAATCTAAAATAATTACTCAATTTAGACCTATTAGCCTACTACCGATTGTGTTTAAAGTTTTGATGAAGGTCATTACGAACAGATTGAAACCTGTGATGGTTAGTTCGATAAAGCAAACACAATCTAGTTTTATCCCTAGTAGACAAATCATAGACAATATTGTGATTACGCAAGAAGTAGTCCACTTTTTCAGTAAAAAGTTGGATAAAGTGAGGTGGATGATACTCAAGATTGACCTAGAAAAAGCTTACGATCGCTTACAATGAGAGTTTATTTATAATACTTTGGTTGATGCTAAAATTCCCAAACTTTGATTGATATTTTGGTGGATAGCTGGTGCTATAGCAAGTCTCAAGTTTTATGGAATGGTGAATTATTTGATAGCTTTTGTCCTTCTTGTGATGTACGACAAGGAAGTCTGCTTTCCCCGTATTTATTTGTTTTGTGCATGGAAATATTGGCCCATGGAATTATCATTGCTGGTTCCAATGGTTCTTGGAAACCTATCAGACTTAGTAGGAAATACCCACCATCGTCACGCCTTTTATTTGTTGATGACCTTATCCTTTTTGTTAAAGCTTCTGTCACACAAATGAAGGTGATTATGGGAATGTTGGCAGATTTTGGTGTCTGCTCAGGTGAAAAAGTGAGTGTGGCAAAATCGTCCCTTCATTGCTCTAGAATATTTCTTGAGATACTATAAATAATCTCAAAGCCTCCTTAGGTTTTGCCTACTTAGAGGATTTTGGAAAGTATTTGGGTGTGCCTCTGTTTCATGGTAGAAGGCGGTTTAATTATTTTCAGTTTTTGGAAGAAAAAGTTTATAACAGGTTATCTTCATGGAAATCCTCTTCTCTTTTATTCACAGGTAGACTAACTCTAGTTAAGTCTATTCTATCCACAATTCCGTGAACTGTATCTTTGCCTATAAAGACTTGCAGAAAAATTGAGGCCTACTGTTGCAATTTGTTTTGGGGTGGTGATTCGTATATTCAAAAGTGCATCTTATAAAATGGAAGAAAGCCTATCAACTGAAAACTACTGGTGGTTTGGGAATAAAATCTCTCACAAGAATGAACGATGCTTTTTTAATGAAGTGGTGTTGGAAACTAGTTACTAATCCTCCTACTTTTTGGGTAAAAATTTACAGGATAAGTGCAACTTCAATTTTTGTTTATTTCCTGAAAGTATATACAGGAGTGATGCTTCTTCTTTATTGTCTGCTTTGAGTAAACTTTGGAAAACTTTCAAAAGACAGATCAAATGGGCTATTAGTGATGGTTGAACAACACGTTTTTGGAAAGACATTGGTTAGGTAAAAAATCATTATTGGAGGCTGCACAATCGGTTAGTTGCTTTGTTGATGATAACAGTCATGTTCGAGATATGTTACTACCTGATGGCTTTTGGTACTTGGAACATATAGCTAACGTATTGCTGGAAGTGGAGCACAAAATGTTAGCTAATACGTTTCCTCCACTATATTCTGATTCTACAGATGAACCTCTTTAGGCTTTGACTTCGATAGGTGTCTTCTTGATGTCCTTTGCTTATGACATGTTAATTGAAGTGACTATGCCCCCATCTGTAAATAGTGGTGGAATATGGAACATGGTGTGGCAGTGAAAAAGGCCTAATCGGATTTGCACTTTCTTATTTCAATTTTACATGAAAGTATATTGACAAACAAAGAACGCACCAGACACCATTTAGCTAACAATTCAACATGTTCTATATATAGACAGGGAGAAGAATCAGTGCTTCACCTATTGTGTGATTGTCCATTTGTTGTTGTTCTTTGGCAATGTCTGCTATTGAGTGATTTGCATAGTTTCGTCAATGTCTTGATTGGTTTGCTTTTAATCTTGCTCGTGGCAAATTGGTGGTTAATAACATTCCTTGGTTAGTCCTTTTTGGCGTTACTTGTTGGCTCATTTGGAAGTGGAGAAACATTTTAATTTTTGAAGGGAAATGGATTGCTTTGGAGGGGCGCCTTAATACTATATTCAGCTTTGCTACATCTGTCAATGCCTCTTGTTATGTTATTGATGAGTTTGCTGGTTCTGCAAGTAGGAAAGAGGAGGTTTTAGTTAGATGGACAACACCATCTAGTGGTTGGGTGACTTTGAATACTGATGGGGCCTTTTAAAATCTTCTAGCTTGTCAGCTGCTGGGGGTTTTTTACGGGGTTTGCAAAGGGAGTCGCTTGGTGGTTTTGCTACTAGGCTCATTAAATGCTCGACATATGGAGCTGAGCTATAGGGAATTTACAAGGGACTCTATTTAGCGCGGGACTTGGGCTTTCGTAGAATTGAGCTCCAGGTGGATGGCAAGCAAGCGGTATAAACAATTTTCTCAAATGGAAGTCATCTTTGTGCTAATTCAAACATTATTCAGGCCATTAAGTAGATGTTGGGACGACAATGGAATGTCACCACGAAACATATCTTTAGAAAGGGCAACACAGTTGTTGATAATATGTCTAATGTAGGTGTAGACACCTGAAATAAAATAAAAAATAAAATAAATAAAATAAAATAAATAAAATAAATAAAAAAGAAAAAATCAAATAATTCAAAAAAAAAAGAGAACTGGAGGCACAGTCGGCCTCCATTGTCAACAAAAACGGAGCATTCAATGCTCTGCCGGTAGCCAAAGATTTGAAGATCAGCTCCGGCACCAGCGTTTGACTTAGGGATCCCATCCGGGATTCAAGCTGAACAAGGCAGATTTACCTCCTCTGGTTGTCCAAAAATTTGGACAACCGGGTTCTATAACAACCCAAAAAAATTTCACACTGAAGGGTGGAGAGCATTCGGAAAAAAACCAAAAAAAATCACAGAGCATTCGAAACAAAAAAAAACAAACACACAGAGCAAAAAAAATCCTAAGATCTCTACCAGCCAACCGGACACACAATCGAAACAAAACAAAAAAAACTAAAAAACCAAGGCCAGATCCGCCGATCGGCGACCAGCAGATCGGGGGTGAGGGACCCAGATCTGTCGATCGACAACCAGGAGATCGGGAGTAGGCACCGGCGGAGAGAGAGGGAGATCCGTGACCGGGAAAGGCCGATCTGGAGGCCGATCGGTCGAAGGAGGGCTGAGCGACGGGGAAAGGAAGGGTCGCCGGCGAGGGGAAGAGATTACCGGTGGAGGTTGATCGGTTTCTAGAGAGAGGGCAGAGAGTTGGGGGGCTTAGAGAGAGAAGGCAGCAAGGAAAATAGAAGCAAAAAAAAAAAAAGGGGCTTTTATACCGGGTGAAAAGGGACCAAAACGACACCGTTTTGGAGAGAGGAAGGAGCTGAAGGGTCTTAAGCGAAACGACGCCGTTTTGAGCAGTACCACAGGCCCAAAACGGTGCGTTTTGGACCCCCCACTGCGGGCCTGCCGGATCGGACCGTGGTGCTGCGGGTTTGGACCTCCTGTGGGCTGCGAATCTGGGCTAACCCAAGCCCAGATAGGTATACTCTTTGGGCCTTTCTTGTTTATTTTATTTTATTTTATTTTATTCCTAAAGTATTTTAATCTAGTTTAAATTTTATAGAAAACAAAAAAATATATGTATATATAAAATATGAGTGCCTATTTTAGCAAAAAATAAAAAAATAAAAAATAATAAAAAATATATTAAAAAATAATAAAAAATAATTATAAAAGAATGTGATAAATAAATAATAATAATAAATAATAAATAAATAAATTTAAAACATATATAATAATTATTTTGGGTAGTCCGATGATGGAATTCGATTTAAAAAGAGGTAAAGAGTTACTTCTTTTGGATCGATTTTCTAGGTGAGGAGTTTGAGACGGATTTTCACCGAAGCGTCGGGATAAATCCGAATTCTATACTCCGATATTTATTACTCAAATGGTCATTACGGAAAGTATATATAAAAACAAAAAAGAAAATGAATTTGCATAATTTACAAAAAAAAAGGGGGTTAATACAATTAGTTAATTAGGTTAATATCACAAAATAAAAATAAAAATAAGAATAACATAAATAGTAAAAAAAATGAAAAAATGAAAAAATGAAAATGAATGAATGGAAAAAATGAACGAAAATAAAGAGATAAAAAAATAATGATGAAAATAATTCAAAAAAAGAGGTGACAGATGATAATAAAGGCAAATAATGTGATAAATCATCTCGAATCATCAACCATATAATCGGGTGAATTATAAACCCTCTAAGTTAATAAACGCGTGCATATAGGCATAATCATTCTTTCTTGTCATAGCATGCGATATTTATTCTGTAAATGAGGCGGGAATCCCGATGATGGGATTTCTCCGAAGAGCTTGTAGAGACGAGTTTCTTTTGAGATATCTCTAGGTGAGGAAAACATCGAGACTTCACCAAAGCGTTGGGATGGTCTTCGAATGATTTTCCAATAAAAGATTTTCGACCTCATCATTTTAAAATAAGTAAATCATGACATCATTTTATGTTTGCATCATGTGCATACGTAAAATCGAATAAAAGACCAATTCAATAAACAATTTAGTCAATAAGCCAAGATTGAGGAAATATAGCAATAAAATCGAAATCAGGCCGTAAAAAGAATGACTTAAGATTAAATGGTACCGTTCATGGAACGGGCGTCACGGAGGTGCTAATCCTTCTCTGTGCGTAACTGTACTCCCGAACCCAATTTTGAAAAAAGGACGTAGACCAGTTTTGTTCTTTCGATGGACCTGAAATTAATTTAGGACTCCATCGATTAGAACCGAGTCAATAGGTGACCAATCGCACCTACAAGGAACGATTGGTGGCGACTCCCCTTTTCTTTCATTTTCGCCCGCGTCTAAGCGGACGGGTTCCCGGACCCGCACGTTGCGACAGTAGGTATCGACTTAAAAGATGAATTTGCCTTTTTTGTTGTACCCCTTTAGCATTAAAAGGCTGTTGGCGAATGACAAACTAAGCGTTTGTTTTCCCAGCATGATTAAAATTTAATAAATATTTTTTTTTTAAACAAAATCACATGAAATACCTAATGAAATAAGAAAATAGATTTAATTATTTTGATAGATGGAATTGGGTATGTGCATGGGCGGAGCTAGCCCAATTTTATTGGAGGGGCCGAACACAGTTGAATAAGAGTTAAAAATTTTAAAAAATTAATATGTTAAATTCAATCAATAATAAAAATATTTATATGAAAATAAATTATAAAACTATATAAATAGTTAAAAACGATATATAATATTAATAATTTTTTTCTTATATAATCATAATTATTTAAATACTATATATTTAAGATAATTTCATTTTAACTAAACATAAAACGTTAAGCATATAAAAAAAATATACTCAAGTTAATTTTCTTTTACATAATCAAGATTAATAAAAAAATGATACGTTAATGAAATTTTAAGTAACACAACAACTTATATTTGAGAACTATATAATAATTTATTAATTTTTAAAAATTAAAATAATAAAAAAATAAAATTTATGTAACATAAAAAAGAAAAATATGATAAGTAGAAGGTAGATATCATATATTACATAACAAAAAAGAAAAAAAAAGAATATAATTAATGGTTTGTAGAAATTTGAGAAAGAATATTTATAAAAACTTATAATATATGAACAAATAAATTAGAAATGAAAAAAAATAAATATAAATAAAAATAATAATATAAATTAAAAAAAATTTAAAGTTAGTGAGAAAAATGAAATCATTTTATTATTTTTTATTTATATTAATTATTAAATAAAATATTATTTTGAAGAGCTAGTAATAAGATATTTAAAAAAATTTAAAAATTTTTATATGTTATGATAAAAATTTTAAAAGTTTTAGCAGGGCCATGGCCCCCCATCACATAAAGAGGCTCCGCCTTTGGGTATGTTAAACTTTACAAACTTCAAATGAAAGTTATAAAATGTTTAAGATAGAATTACAAGTAGTATTGCAACTTACAAATACATTGATGAAAAAATGATGGTTACATCCATCAAAAGATATAATAGCATCGAAGGCGCTCGTTATGTTTCTTTGAATTTGTACACACAATGAAATAAATTACAATATTCAAAATAAATTTGAAAAATCGAGAATAACTGTAAGTAGGAAATCAAGGCTCTAAATTTTTAATTTGTAGAAGTTCTATCCAAAATTAAAAATGATAAAAGATATTGACTTTATTTTCAAAGGTGCATTAATGTTATGGATGGATCACATATTTTTGTTATTTCTCCCACAAATGATTAATTTTGTTTTATTGATCTTAAGGGATCTCTAACACACAAAGTCATGTTAAAAAACAGAAACCTTTAAAAACCCAGTGCTAAAACTCGGTCGTTTTGGGATATCCTCTTCCGCTCCCATCTATCTGGCCCAAAAGCGGGAAAACCAAAAAGGAAAAAAATAAACACACATTCATAAAGCCGAAAACGGTACAAATCTCTTGACTCAGGCAGGAGGAAAATGGCGCCAGTATTGCAGAGCTCCCAACCTTGGGTTGAAAAATAGTACAAATCTCTTCTTGTTTCCACGATTTCATTATTTTTTTGTTTAATTCTATTTCGCTTGCCTTATTTTTTTTAAAAGGAATTTTGATTTGGTAATATTTTTGTTTCCCAGTCGGCCAAAGCAAGTGAAAGATGTGGCGCACCAAGACGAGGTGGTTCGAGTTCTCACCAACACCCTCGAGACTGCTAATGTAATATAGCTTCTCTTTCAAATTCCTTTCATTCTGATAATCATTAGTATTTGTTTTTATTATCTTGAAAACCCTAATTCCCTGTTAATTTATTGTTTAGTGCCCGCATATGCTCTTCTACGGCCCACCCGGCACGGGCAAAACCACTACGGCACTCGCCATCGCCCATCAACTCTTTGGGTAATTTTAGAATCAGTTTTTGTAGAAATTGAGAATTAAGCTTCCATCCTTATTCATTAAGTGTAATGCTTTGTGAAAACATGTCTTTGTTGTCTTAGTTCGCAAGAGTTCTGTTCTGTCCTTTTGACTATTTAATAGTTTCATTTTACATTTTACTTGAGTTTGTTTGTGCTTCAACTGCAAATCGATTTCTGCAGACCTGAACTCTACAAGTCTAGGGTGTTGGAGCTAAATGCAAGTGATGAACGTGGAATCAATGTTGTTCGTACAAAGATCAAAGATTTTGCCGCTGTTGCTGTAGGATCTGGTCAGCGTCAGGGGTATGCTTTCATACTTTGTGATAAATAAAATTTCCACTTCAGCTTACAGTTGTCCCTATGCCTCTTTTAACTGTGGCCGTAATCTTTTTATTCCTTTGTGTTTTTCAAGGGGTTATCCTTGTCCACCATTCAAGATCATTATTCTTGATGAAGCAGATTCAATGACAGAAGATGCACAGGCATGCTTGGTTTTCTGTAGCCATCCTGGTATTATTCAGTTCGTATAGGCACGTGTTAATTTCATTTCACTTAAACTTGACTCTGCAGAATGCCTTGAGACGTACCATGGAAACTTACTCAAAAGTTACAAGATTCTTTTTCATATGTAACTACATAAGCAGGTACATTTCCTTTTATTTTTCCTCAAGTTTCTTTTTTCTGTTTTTAACCAGAGGTTTAATTTGGCAACCTTTTAGCACTTTAATGCTACAATTACTTGTATATTGTAATAAATTTTAAATAATAAAGGGTAATTATAAACATTATGTTATTGAATTTTCATAGGATCATAGAGCCACTTGCTTCAAGATGTGCAAAGTTCAGGTTCAAGCCACTTTCGGAAGAAATAATGAGCAGTCGTGTATTGCATATTTGTAATGAAGAAGGTCTTCATTTAGATTCAGAGGTTTGAACCTGGGATCTTAAAGCTTGTCTTATGAGTAATTGTATGTTAAATGGCTTCTTTACAAAATATTTGAGGTTTCACTGTAGGCTCTTTCAGCATTAAGTTCCATTTCACAAGGTGATCTTCGTCGGGCTATTACATACTTGCAGGTAAGCATTAGATTGCATTATATTCCCATTATTAACGAAATTATGATGGTTCTAATTCTCTCTATGCTCTTCCAAAATGATTTTGCTTTTATAAATTTGGTTGCATGCTTGTGACAACTTGACTCAATTTTCTCTTCTGCTCGCTGCAGTAGCCCAGTTTATTGGGCCTTAGTTTATTTTGCTGCTTCGTAAATGATACTTTCCCCAGAAGGGGGGTCACCTTAAATTCCTACTATGCAGCTGTAATCATTTGGGTCAAAATAATGATTTGTAACTGCATTTCAGGTTACCATTAGAAATCTAACAGGTTTACTGTGCTCACTATTACTTGTTATTGCGGTTGTTTTGTAAAACACTTTCTCCTAGGTCTGAGGGAATTTGTCTTCTATATGTTTTCCCATGCAATTTGAATTTTACATCTATCGTTGCTAAATTTTAGCATATAGAATTGACAATAGTAAGCTTTTAAGGTCAAAAAGAATATGATGAGGCTGAAGTTGGTATCTTCTCTTACTTCAATTATTTGTTTCTTAAGTACCTACAAAAGATTTGTCTCTGAATTGGTCATATAGGATCAGCAACTTTATTTATGCTGCTACAATGCTCAAAGTACTTGTGCGCTGTTAGGTCTAAGAGAATTTTGAGTATTGCTCTTTGGTCATGGTCCAAAGCAGAAGGCAACCTCAAATACTTTTTTTTTTTTGGTTGGAAAATGATAGAATGAATAATTTTCTCTGGGAACTCTAGATTCTCCATTGTTTATGGGCAAAAATGCATTTTGCATTATCTATGCTGCGCTGTTTATATCTGTGACTAATATTCTGTAGTCCTTTAGTGTGTGTGTAAGATTAATAAGTCACCCTTGTTAACATTGGTTCATAAAGAGGTTCTGTGAAGTTCAAGTGCCTGTGTGAGAAATTATGATAAAATTTGCCTTTCATTAGGGCTTCAAGTTGACAAATTTTGCTGTTTTGTTGAAGGATGTTTCACTGCTTAATGCTTTAGTAGTCAACGAATAATGTGTTTGTGGGTCTTTATGTTTAGGAAGATAGAATTGGTAAAGCTATCTTCATCATTTTCACTACAAACTCAGTTGTTTTTGATGACACGCACGTATATGTTTATTGGTCATGCTGGTCAATTGGGCAGATCTCTCATCCTTTTGCAAATGCTGAAGACTGTATTATGGAATATTGCAGGGAGCTGCTCGCTTCTTTGGATCAACAATTTCATCAAAGGACCTACTTAGTGTATCTGGGGTAAGTTATATGATACATTATGCTTAAAGTTCCTAGTTTAGTAACTCTACTATACAAATTTGCATTGGTTAATATTAGACTTCTCTAGATTTATTTTTGAACAGATCATTGTTTACCCTAGATAGCTAATTTATGAAAAACTGCTCTGTAGAACAAAGGAGTCTTGATGCTTGAGGTGGATGCATAAGCTGCTGCAAAAATAAGCAAAGGGAAATTTGCTCTCAAATAGGGCCTTTTTTTTATTTATTTGGACTGACCAGAAGATGTTCAGATTGAATTAAAATTGAACTTCTGTACTTTGTGTTTCTCTGTGTTGGCTACCTATATCATGAAACACCTAAGCAAGTTGTCATTTAATGTGGCTTTTTCTTTTGTGAATCTTTTTACGAGTGAAGAGCAAACTGCGTAAAAGTATAACAATTAGATGCTTTTTTCTTCTTTCTGTTTTTGCCTGATTTAACTGACCTTGGCATGCCTTGACTCTTAAATTTCAATGTATCAGGTTATCCCTCAAGAAGTTGTTGAGGCACTTTATGCTGCTTGCAAAAGTGGCAACTTCGATTTGGCAAACAAGGAAGTCAATAATGTTATTGCAGAAGGGTTTCCGGTTTCTCAGATGCTTTCTCAGGTCCAATTTCTTTATTTTCATCCATGATTAGTCATCATTGCCTAGTTGTATCTGATACTAATATAATGCTTCTGCCAGTTATTTGATGTGGTTGTTGAGGCAGATGATATACCAGATGAACAAAAAGCTAGAATTTGCAAGAGTTTGGGTGAGGCAGATAAGGTGACTTTCACAATATCAACTTAGCTTCTTTTTTCTTTTTATTCTTTTGCGCGTGCAGGGGTGGTATTGGTTAACATAGGCTGGTAACTAAAGCAGAGAAATAATATGGCATGACTGAAGTCTTTTTAAAACTTGTCTTGGACCTGTATAACTTTGCTCTCTTTGTGCAACTCATGTGCTCTACCTTTCATTTATTAAGCTGATTGAAATTGACAAACAGTTAATTAATTGAGGGTAATAAAGTTGGGCAATCAATTTATTTTATTTGTTTCCCCATTTTTATCCCCTGGGAACTTCCATACTCCACAATTTATTTACATAGTCCAAGTATTTGTTACCTTTTTATTTTTGTTCCACTTATATGGAACTTTTTATTGGTGTGATTTTTATGTTTTCTCATTGGCTTTGCAGCGTCTAGTGGATGGTGCAGATGAGTTCTTGCAGCTGCTGGATGTGGCCAGCAACACAATGCGAGCTTTGTGTAACATGCCACAAGAATTCTGTTTTGAAAGTTAGGGGACAGCCTAGATTGGGATGCAGGGGCTTTTGAAGACAAGTAAAGATTCAACTTTTTGAATTGTAACCTATTGCAACAAAACGGCTTTTCAAACTTTTGTGTTATCCCTGCTATTCATCGAAGATGGGCCCATCTTTTGAGTCTCGTGTTGCTTAGTCTTACATGAATCTTGTGTGTCAAGTTTGATCGCCGTTAATTCTATGCTAAAGATGAGTCGGCTGATTCAATGTGTTCTTGGCACTCCTATTTGCATCCTGTTATATAGTATTATTCACAACAGCAATGCTTATTTAGATCAATGAAAAGATGATGAATGGAGACCAAATTACTGTTGTTGCTATCATAATGGTAAAACTGAGAGTGTTAAGATTGTTTTCCATTTGAACCATTGAAGTAACTTTTCGTTTACGTTATGAAGGCAAAAAAAGGGTAGGAACAGGCCTGAGAGATATCCTGACAAATATATTTGAATGGAGCACATCAGTAGTGCAGCTCTTATGATAATGTCTGGGTGGAGCCCAGAATTTCAAATCTCCATAGCACATTCGCACTTAGCTGGCCTGGCTATGGCAGTCATCGGGTTGGTCTCTGATTCTCTCACTACCCCTTGCAACAAACTGTTTTTAGAATTTTTACCGTTCTAATAGTCTGACAATTCAAAAACCCAGAGCTCCACGTGAACCCAAATCAAAGGAAAACCCCATATCAAAGGAAAACCCCTCCTCTGATTTCGAATTGGATGCTGCAAAAGTCTAGCTCAAGTACTGACACATGTTTGAATCTTCTGCCTCGTTCAACTTTCTACTGTTTTTAAGATAGAAACTGCCCTGGCATCTAATAAACTAAGTCAAACTCAAATACGTGCATGGACCCAAACAACATGTACATTGACCCCACCAGCCCCACCTTCATGCCTTTAATCCCGCCGAGACTAAGCTTTTTCTACATCCCTAGCTGCCACCCCAACTATATATAAAGACCCAGGCAGACTCACTCTAGATAATGAAACTTTGTTCTATCACTTTGCTTTTACTCTTTATATATACTTTGGTAGTTTTTTTCCGTAAGAAAGAACAATGGCAGTGGATGATTCCTTCAAGAAGCCTGGAGCTGTTCCTTTTAAGTGGGAGATCCGACCTGGTGTTCCCAAGGTCCAGCAACAGCAAAAACAACAAGAGCAATCACCACAGAAACAGAAACAGAAACATCAAAAGCAAAAGCAATCGCCGCCGCCATTGCCACCTCCAGCATCACCTTTTATAAACCAACGTTCATTGCCAACTCCACCAGGAACTCCTCGACAAAAGCTTAAACCCCCACCAGCTGGATCCTACTTCGTCCTAACACCGGAGCCCCGAAGTCACTCTTTCAGGTCTGCACCACGTGCCCGGTCTGAGCGTTGGAGGTTAGAGCAACCCGCCCGGGTCCGACCCGAATGTGTTTCACCCGGGTGCTTCCCATCACCATTGCTTATGCGTAAAGGAAGCAAGAGGAAAACCCAAAAGTGCGAACCCAACTATATTTCGGACCTTGAGACGCCGTCGCGGTGGTCGCTATCAAGCCGGAGGTCACTTTCGCCGTTCTATGGGTCTCCAGCGTCATCCTTTTCATCTTTTAGGTCATCGCCCCGACCCGTGGCTGATGCCGAATGGGCCGGGTTTGGACTTTTTTGAAAAAAAAAAGTTTGTATAGCTCTTTTTTGAGGATAATCAATTAATGATGCCTTTGATATAAAGGTTTTGCTTTCTCGTTAAATATGGTTATTTGATAGCCCAAGTTGTACCTTGTCACTTAAGTTTGTTACCATTTCTTCCTCTCACAAGATGTGATGCTAAGGAAAACGAAAGGAATCCCAAAGTTTTTATTTATAAATGCCATAATGTTTTGAAAATCTATCAAATTATTAAAAAATTAGAATTAAATTTTTATTTTTATTACATTTAATTAATTTTTTTATATTTTTATTTTATATCAAATAAAACTTTTTAATTAACAACAAATTTGTCAATTTTACACTCACGTAACATTAATATGAAAGGTAAATATTATAAGATTATGTTATCTTGTCACATAAGATACTACATCACTATCAATTATGACATGTTAATGATATGTGATATTAAATGATAAGTGGTATTTTAACTAATTATAGTTAATCAACATATAAGAGCCTATTTAATCGAAAATAAAAAAATTTGATTGAATTTAATAAAAGAATAAAAAATTATTAAAATTTTTTGAATAATTTAAAAGTATTTTTAAATATTATGTTTTTACAAATTCAAGAGTGAGGTTTTAAAAACAAAATTCTTTCTTTTTTATATGTTTTCCCATAATTGATAAGTCAAAAATGATATGATCAAAGTCAAGCTCCTTTATTAAGGACTTGAAAAATGGATGAAAGTAGAAATTGCCAAATGATAATATTTCTTTATACTTTTCCTTCGGTTTGGTCTGCCAAAACACCTAAAGCTCAATCCTAATTTCCAAGTTGTATGCGGTACCGTATTGGTCCTCCTCTTCTGGTTATTGTCAATCTTGCTCAATCATGCCGATACAATAATTTCTTTAAATTCTTTTTTTATCTTCTTTGGTCTACTAAAGCTCAATCCCCCATTTTCTAAATTTGTGGGCTAATCATCAAACTTGCATGCGTTGCCTCTGAGACATTAAAACCAATTCGCCAAGTGGATTTTTCTAATTTTCTATGGTTTCAGTAATTAAGATTTGGCATAAACATGAAGCAATCAACCTTCTTGCAAAGCTTCCAACAGCTTTTTTTTTACCTATTGCGTGGAAATGTAAAGGATGATTGATACTTGTAAATTTGTCTTCTTCAAGTATGGTCAACTAGACAAGATTGATTATGAATGTTTGAGTATTAAAAAGTCATACATTCAAAGTATTTAAGTGTTATGGTAATTGCACCCGAATATCTGGTACATTAATTGGTGTATGATCTCTTTGTATAGAATTGAGTTTGAATTCCTTTCTTTAAATTCATTTTCATAAGATTAAAATTATACAACCACTTATGTCATGGATCGGAACTTAAACTCAACTTTGTACATGATTAATAAATAGTGAAAGACTCGTGTTTACATGCCTAAGACCCACTTAATTTATTATTGATGTAAGATCGGTGACATTCTACCCTACTTAATTATGCAACGCTTTCGTTGTACTGGCTTTTTACATGTAAAAGAGAGGGATTTTTAAATTAATCCGGATCTACCTCGATCATTATATCTCTTATAAAGGCTTCACATTAGTGAAATTTGAATATTCTGATACTAAATGTGAGTCAAAACTTAAATTCAATCTCGTATGACTTTAAACTCTGAAAATAAAATTTAAATTAATCTATAAATCATGAATTTATATATTTAATATAAAAAATATACTTAATAACTTATGAAAGATACATATTTATATATTCAAGACTTATCTATTTTTTATTGACGTGACACTCTAACCTTAGAGTGTTGGACCAGGCCTCATTCATGGGCTTCATGGAAATTTGTCAAGCAAACCCAATACAAACTGACCCTCTCAGGATGTAAGTAATCAAACTATGGGCTTTTTATCATCAGCTACTACTGCAATATGCGGTGATTCTTTTCCTTGCCATCTTCTTCCTCCTCGAGCACCTCCAAAGCACTTACAAA
Organism: Theobroma grandiflorum; assembly: GCA_036013995.1. Taxonomy (NCBI): domain Eukaryota; kingdom Viridiplantae; phylum Streptophyta; class Magnoliopsida; order Malvales; family Malvaceae; genus Theobroma; species Theobroma grandiflorum. The sequence goes on from CP142126.1 coordinate 19,399,412, forward strand.
CGTAAAACTCGCCCTAAAAGTTGTGGTAGAGGAAGACGCACCAGAAATCTGTTGCGATGCTTTGCATTATATTCTTTTGCTGATAAGTGAAAATACCCCAAACACCCACTAAAAAAAGGAGAAAAGAACAGAACTTTGAGCGAAATTCAATCGAAAGATGATCCCGACAAAGCCTTTGCAACGCAGCCACAGTGCCATAGTACACCAAGTATTATCAATAATGCTCCAAAACCGACCCTTTGATTCCCAACTCGCTTCCTTAACAACCTCAAATCCATGGACGACAGATTCAGTTTCGGACATCTTAAGATCCGTTTCGAAATTCTTCCTCCAATCCGCTCGTTCCATTGGCAACCAGAAGGGTTTCCGCCACCGTGCTCCTTTAAAACAAAGAAACATCAAGCAAGAAAATTTTAAGAAATCCCACAATGTTCTTGTCCTTGGCCCTGCAGCTTATAGAGACCCCAAAAGGGTAGCTTTAGGAGTAGATAAAGCAATGGAATTCTATATCTGGGTAGAAAATTTTTTTGGGTTTGCCCATAATGAGAAAACTTGTAAAGAAATGGCCTTTGTTTTGGCTAAAGGTAATGACTTGAAGGGCCTTTGGCATTTTCTCAAAGAAATGTCCAGGAGAGAAAATTCGGGGCTTGTTACTACGTCTACTGTCACCTGTTTGATTAAAGTTCTAGGAGAAGAAGGGTTAGTTAATGAAGCATTGGCTTGTTTTTATAGAATGAAGCAGTTCCGTTGCAAACCTGATGTTTTTGCTTACAATATGATTATTCATGCTCTTTGTAGAGTTGGGAATTTCAATAAAGCAAGGTTCTTGTTGGAACAGATGGAGTTACCAGGTTTTATTTGTCCACCAGATGTGTATACTTATACGATTTTGATAAGTTCTTATTGTAAATTTAGTATGCAAACCGGATGTAGAAAGGCGATTAGGAGGAGGCTTTACCAGGCAAATCACTTGTTTCGGCTAATGTTGTTTAAGGGTTTTGTTCCTGATGTTGTGACTTATAATTGTTTGATTGACGGTTGCTGTAAGACATATCGGATTGAAAGGGCTTTGGAACTTTATGATGATATGAATAAACGGGATTGTGCCCCTAACCGGATCACATATAATTCTTTTATTAGGTACTATTGTGCTGTTAATGAGATTGATAAGGGTATTGAGATGATGCGCAGGATGCAACAGATGAATCATGGGGTAGCAACTAGTAGTTCTTATACTCCCATTATACATGCTCTGTGTGAAGCAGGAAGGGTGTTGGAGGCTAAGGATTTTCTTCTTGAGTTGATCAGAGGGGGATCTATTCCCAGAGAGTATACATATAAGTTAATTTGTGATACATTGAATTCGGTAGGAGTGGCCAATTTGATAGATGATGAGCTGCATAAAGGAATAAGAGATGGTATAGAGAGCAGATGTAGGCAAGTGATGAAGGTGAAACAAATAAAGTTCACATAATAATGACGAGGATTGTTGAGGAAGCTTAATTTTCGGGAAAAGCTAATTATGCTCAACCATGTAAAGCACAGGAAACAAGAAGGATTTATTGTTTGTTGGGGCACTCTGGTGGTAAGTATTATTACAGAATGAATTGAATTCCCTTTCTGCTTCACAAGGCTGGTCTTTTGTTTGAGACTTCTAAGTTTAAAGCTACAAGCGGTTGTACTTACTGTAAACATATAATTTCCTGTTTTTTGGTAATCATGCTTCTTGATTTTTGATAGTATTTTCTATTGAATGGTCCTGCTTCCAAGTTATCCATCTAGCGTGTGAACTTGTATACTACAAAAAAAATTGTTTACAAGAATTTCAACCAAGTGGTTTTTCTGGAAGTTTTATATTTATACATTGCATTTTTTTTCTTCCTTTCTTTCTATTTTCTCATCCCTTTTACCATAGATGGTATTCATGTCGACACCTTTGATGATAATTATGGGTTAATGGCATAGTTGAAAACAATTCAATTTCTAAAAATTTTATGAAAGAGGAGATCCCAGTTAACTCTACATATGTTGAGAAACATAAGCAGAAAGTCTAAGCTGTTCCAAATTACCTTTCTTAGGATCATTACTTCAATTCCTTGATTAAAGGTTGTCATTTTCAATTTTTAATGCACAAAGAATCTGCTCCCTCTGTTCCGTCAGAATTTCTACTATTAGAATGGTTTGGTTGGCTTCATCAAGGCAGTCATCACTTTTTGAGTACCCTTTGACACTGACCATTTTATGTGCTCTTTTCTTCACCCTATGATGTGTCACATATCTTGTTGCTTGCAGAAAAGAAACTAAGAGAGAATTGTTCAGGAAGAGAGATGGACACAGTTTACATATGTGCTATCTCCTTTATTTCTGTCCTTGTGACATTAGTTTTCCTGCTCATTTGCTTCTTCGAATGCATGATCAAGAAAAGCAAAGGCGTGGGTGTCAACCCTGAAGGCCACAGGACTGGTGGAGGACTTGGAGGTGGTGCTAATCCAGGCGTCACCATTACTGCAGTAGGTGATAGCGGCATGACTACTGGTTGTGCATGTGGGACTGGCAGCGGCAGTGGCATGGGTGGCTGCGGCGGCGGCGGTGCTGGTGGAGGAGGCGGTGGTTGTGGAGGAGGTGGTGGTGTTTGCTAAACTGGGCTTTGATAATATGCTAGCGGGTCCTGGAACAGGAGGAAAAATAGTAAATAGAAGTGCCAAAATGGGAATAGAAAGGTGTAATGGTTTCTTTCTTTCTTTCTTATTTCCCCCTTAAATCATGTAGCATTTTGATAGTATGGATTTTAAATTTCAAAGGGATTTAAGTTATAATTCTGCTTTCTTAATTATAGCAGGTTTCACTGCTTTGCCCCTCACCAATTTCCTACTCTGCAGTAAATTCCAATGTACCACACAAGCTTTTAATGAACTCCTCATTATCTAAACGTTGACAATGGGTCTGCTAGCTTCTCTTTATTTATTTTTTTCATCACTTTTGATTTTACATCCAATCTAGCTAACGTATAAAACCTTGTTCATTCTCAATTCCCACAATTCTTGCATCGATCGCTTACTGAACCATGCATACATCTTACAAATTAATCATCTCTGGTAAAATGGCTTATTTTTGTTAGCCATTGCTCTGTTTTTTTGGTTACGGATCATCGATAACATACATCTGCCTGTTTTCTTGTAAAATATAATTCATGCATATATGGAAGATTTGGGAAATGTCCCTCTCATTTGCCATTTGTAACATACCAACCTAGTGCTTGCTGAAACAATCAATTTTGTTTTATTTTTAATCAAAGTGACATGGTTCTTACTTGTTCCATGCTCATAGTTTAGTTAAATGCTGAGCAAAAAGATGATCACTAGGACCACCACTTCCAAATAGAGAGGAAATTAACTTAATTATATTATCATTTCGACTTCTTATATTATATTCAAATGATGCATGATCGATGCTGGAGTCAATGAAATTATACCATAAAATAAAGGGTTTGGTTTAACTAAAATCGGCAACATCCACTTCTTGTTTCTTTATTAAAGTAAGGCAGCCAGATTTTTGCGTTGTGAACCAATGAACGCGACTGGAAGCATGCACGGCATGGGACACACACCGTTGGGTTTGGAATTGTTTTTGCCTTGATGATGCCTTGATGATGGAACGGACGCAGAGAGCATGGACCAAGCCCCTTCAGCTTCAGCTTCAGTGCGGTTTACATGGTATTTGAATACAAATTTACATGTAAAGAACTTTGTCTACTTAACGAAATGAAGAGAAAAACCTTGCTTTTGTGGTGAACGCCAACTAGATTTGCAATTCAACAGAAACCCATTTCAAATTGAGTCTAAACCATTTCTGTGACAATAACTCCTTACAAAACTGGAGAATCATCACAGGGTTTTCTTCTTGAGACCAGTAGTTAGCCACACCTGTCCTGAATTGTTATTTATATTGGATGACAAAGACTAGTACACATTTACACTTTAATAATCCTTTGCGCTTTCCTAATTAGATTTCCCATATTCTTGAAACAAAAATGGACCCAAACCAATGGGAGATAAGTCCTACAAAATACTTAATATTGACTTGTGCTAGAATATATATATGAGATAATGAATAAGAGTATGAGTTTAAATCTATTCATTCTCTCAATCTCAAGGAAATGATGTTAATTGTACTTAAAAGATTTAAAGATTCTTACTTCTATTCTTTTATTTATTGTGAAACAATTCATAAGTATTTTTATGACTCTATCGTTAATTCAACGGAATACAATTTTCATCAAATTAAACAAATTAATATTAATAAATGTGCAAACCAAGCTTTTATGGTGAATGTCTTGTCCCATGACCATTCATGTGCATGAACAAATATTACAAGAGGTGTGGTTCCTGCCTCATACCTCTGTCCAATGTTTAGTTGCCTTTTTCGTTTTCAAACATTTTTGGGTCTCTTCCTTCTTAAAGATAAAATTTCTCTTCCTTCTTAAAGATAAAATTAAGTTAAGATTATGGATTGGTGACCCAGAAAAGTTGCAGCTACGGTCTCCATATATATATACACACACACCATGCGTCACCATTTCTAAATTCTGTTCACACTTTCAAAAACAATTGAAGCCGGATCGGTTGAGATAATGGGTTGGATAGAAAAAGAAGATGGCATGGCCCATGTCACTTGTAAAAATGAATTAATGTGGTAAGTGTTCTTATTTGGTCACAACAGATTAATTAGCTGCTAATTTTCTCAAACAAAGGTGTATTCAAATCCTAGTGTTATAGGCCAAAGATTTTGTTTTAGAGGTCAACGAGACTAAACAATTTCTCATTTTACTCTTTGATTTTCTTCTTACTATCTTTTAGTCTTTCCTTCGGTGAAACATTAATTTGAACAATTATGTGCAATGCTACCTACATGGCAATAAATTTTTAGTTCAGACAATATTTGTGGATGTAACAAAGATTAACTTTAAAGTTAATTATACACCCAAGCATTTAGTTCATTGATTGATACATGCATTTTTTACTTTAAAAGTAGAGTTTGAATCTCTTCTTTCCCAAGTATAAAAAAAAAATTACTTTATACATTAGTAGTAAAGTTGTTAAATTTCTTAAAAAATAAAAGTTAAAGAGTTGTTCACATCAAATTACATTTAAAGAAATTTAAAAATTAATATAATTAAATGAAGGGGTGACAATAGTTTATCCCACTCATAAAGTTTAAAAAATTAATTGAGGTTAAAAAAAATACAAGTATCAAATAATTTAGGAAAAAGGTTGTAGTTTTTCGCTATGATGGTATTGATAAGGGGACAAGAAACTTAGCTCTATTTGCTATGTGAAAAACCATTGTTTACTGAGGAAAAGATAGCGACCGGTGTCAGGGCCGTATGGAAGAGAAGAAAGGAAATTAAGAAACCTGGACTGTTATGCTGTCCTTTTAGAACAAACGTGCGATGTTGCATTATAAATACAGTTTCAGTTTCTTAAATATGTGTGTCAATATAGTCGTTGTGAAGAAAGAGAGAGATGGGAAGTTTGCAGCAGCAAGCGACTGATCTTGCGCTTCCAAAATCATGGGGTGGAGGGAGCAACCGTATAGCTGCTGTCAATGTGGAGGGAAGCACCCCGGAATCCTTCTCTAGTAACGACAACAAAAACAGTGATCATGATCATGACCCAGATCATGAGGTCTGGTTTCTTTTTAAAAATTTGATGCTTTCATTGATTCATAGCCAGCCTGAGTACGTATATATATTTGCTTTTCTTGTTTTCTACTCATTTGGTTTAATTCTGATCGATCTCTTTGATGTTCAGAAACCTGGATGGAGAAAGTTTTTGTCATTTGTAGGCCCTGGTTTCCTTGTCTCATTAGCTTATCTTGATCCTGGCAACCGTAAGTCCTCTCTCTCCTCCTCCCTCCTTCCATCCCTCAAATCTTTTTTCTGTGCCTGCGACTTGATTATGATCATCATCTCTATGGTGTCATGCATGTCACAGTGGAAACTGATTTGCAAGCAGGAGCCAACCATGGATATGAGGTAAACTGAAGAGATTGGTTACTCAATTTTTAACAAGTGAATAATGATATATAATGAGATGATTGACTGCAAGAATATCTTGCAAATTTCAGCTACTGTGGGTGGTGTTCATTGGGTTAGTGTTTGCTCTCATAATCCAGTCTCTGGCTGCTAATCTTGGAGTCAGCACCGGTAATTAATTAAGTATCTCTGATCATTCTAATAATTAATAAACTTCATTTCTGATATAATTAACTTAGACACTTATCTTGTTCTGAATTACTCCTTTCTTTCAGGCAAGCACTTATCAGAATTGTGCAAGGCTGAGTACCCAACATTCATCAAATATTGCCTGTGGTTGCTTGCAGAGTTTGCTGTCATAGCTGCTGATATTCCTGAAGGTGTCTAATTATTTCCGTTACCAAATTGTCCTCTGATTTACCAAAAGAAGTGTGCATGTGATATGAACTTTAAATCAAATAAACAACACGATTAGAATTTTTATTTTTAATAATTGAAAAAATAAAAATTTAAAATTTATTTTTTAGATAAGAGATTATATACTAACCACTAACCAATGAATCAAATACTTAAATACTTACATACAACCAAAATTAATATATACAAATTAAATGAAATTAATTCAACCTAAAGGCAAAATCATAGTCCAAACAATATAAAATTAAGAAACAGGCAACTTTTAGGGTTTATGCTTACACATGTTGAAAACTTGTTTTGATGCATTTAATTTGTGGCAGTGATTGGGACAGCCTTCGCATTAAATATACTGTTTCACGTCCCAGTTTGGGCTGGAGTTCTCTGCACTGGTTTAAGCACTCTCCTTCTCCTGGGCCTGCAAAGATATGGGGTAATCAATGTCTACTTTGTATATTAGAATTCTCTTTTGGGTCAAAATTTTTTTAAATAATATTTTTATTATATTTAATGTCAAAAAAATAAAATTAAGAATCATGAAAATCAATATAAAATATAAGAATAAATGTTGTAAATAGATGTCTAAAAAAGGTAAAGGGAACATATAATTTGATAAATATTTGAAATATATATATATATATATATATTGATGAACATTCCATTTGGAATAGGAAAATGTAATTTCAATGGCAAAATTGCTTGTTTTCCTACCATATTATAATAGTTAAACCCAGATTACTTGTGTTTTCCCTTACGAAGATAAGCTAAATTACATATGCTATATAAGTAATTTTTCTGAAAATCTACAGTGTTGATTCCAGTAATTACCAAAAAAAGGTGACTTAAATTAAGTAGAAATTAAAGTAATTTGTGAAATAATTGTGTGTTTCAACTTGTTGGTTATGATCAATTTGTTTATTATAACGTTTCTTCAAGTTGTTAAATTTAGAATCATGGTGACAGAATCAAAGTGTCGATTAATATGGATTAGCATATGTTTAGTTTAGCTGACCTTGATTTATAATTATGATTATGATAGCACATACTTGTCCAAGTCCCACTTTGTCATACTAAACGTCTAAAGCTTATTTCAGAAATTTTTTTTTCAGTTTTTATTCCTTGGTCTTATCCATATAAGGTAAAAAAAAAGTACAAGTTATAAGTTCTTTTTTAATTTTGGATTTTTTTCATTAAAAAATTCTTGATTTTTACCCCTTCACACTCACGACAAATTGATAGTTGTATGACTTTTTTTTTTAATTAAAGAAAATGTTGCCATGGTTAATTATGCATATATATATATATATAAGTGGACTAGGTTTTTCTTCTTTAATCAATAATGAAATAATTGTATATTTCAACTTATTGGATATGATCAATTTGTTTATTATAACGTTTCTTTAAGTTGTTAAATTTAGGATCATGGTGACAGAATCAAAGTGTCGATTAGTATGGATTAGCATATGTTTAGTTTAGCTTATCTTGATTATCATTATGATTATTTTGTATTTTATGATTATGATGGCTCATGCTTGACCTAGTCCCACTTTGTCATATTCCACGTCTAAAGCTTAGCTTAGAAATTTTTTTTCAGTTTTCATTCGTTGTTCCAACCCATATGAAGTAAACAAAAATCACAAGTTATAATTTCTTTTTTAATTTTAGACTTTTTTATTAAAAATTTCTTAATTTTATCCTTTCACATTCACGAATAATTTACATCCATTGATAGTTGAATGATTTTTTTTAATTAAAAAAAATGTTACCATGTTTTTTTTTTTGAAAGCTGTAATTTTATTGAGTCAGCCTTCAATCTGCTACTTCCAAGTATTGGCTAAAGATTCTTGATGGCGTAATAGAAAATGTTGCCATGGTTAATTATGAATATATAAAAGTGAATTAGGCTGTCCTTCTTTATTCAACAAATTGGACTAGTACAAGTTGACATCATGTACAAATTAGACATTGGCTGATTAATTGCTAAGTACTTTCAGTCATTTATTGAACCATCACAAATTGCTGTTTTGTTTTTTTGTTTTTTTTCTAAATACAAAACAGTATGCATAAAACACATACCATGAAGTCTCTCATAAGCAAAAACAATATAGTAAAATCTAAGAAAGTTTATTAATGAAAGAAATGTAAACACGTGGTAATTTACTTGGTCTAAATTTTGATTAATTACCATGTCTGAGTTTTGGTTACTCAGGCAAGGAAGCTGGAAATGCTGATAGCAGTGATGGTTTTTGTAATGGCTGCATGTTTCTTTGGGGAAATGAGTTATGTAAAACCTCCGGCGACTGGTGTTCTTAAGGGCATGTTTGTGCCCAAGCTTTCCGGCCAAGGAGCCACCGGCGACGCTATTGCCCTCTTGGGCGCCCTTGTTATGCCGTAAGATTTGGACCAATCACCTCTTCTATATATCGTGCATAAAATAAAGAAAATGCTATAAATAATTACAGCACCTGTCATTTTCTCTGAACAGGCACAATCTCTTTCTCCACTCTGCTCTCGTGCTCTCCAGAAAAGTACCCAACTCTGTTCGTGGCATCAATGTAAGCCAAAATGATCTCATTTAAACAAAATTAAAAAAAAAAATCACAGAAAACAATTAATATGAAGTTCTAATGCTCTAGTTCTGGTTTATTCCTGTGCTAAGCTTCTCTTTGTTGTCTTTAATTTGGTCAGGCTGCCTGTAGATATTTCCTGATAGAGAGCGGCTTCGCCTTGTTTGTGGCGCTTTTAATCAACGTAGCGGTTGTCTCGGTGACGGGCACCATCTGCTTAGCCGATAATCTCTCCAGTGATGACCAGGATCGTTGCAGCAATCTTACCCTCAACTCTGCTTCTTTCATGCTCCAGGTCCATCCTACTACTAGTACTAAAATTCATTATGAAAAAGTACAATTAAGAGACTAATCCTTAACAAAAAAAAATCTCTGACTTCGCCTCTGCAGAATGTGCTGGGAAAGTCTAGCTCAACCCTTTACGCCATTGCACTTCTTGCCTCGGGGCAAAGCTCTAGCATTACAGGCACTTATGCAGGACAATTTATCATGCAGGTCTCCCAGATTAACCTTAAATATTGGAGAGCTTAGTTATTAATTTAATGACACTTAATCTATATCATTTATGTTTCTTTCAGGGGTTCTTGGATCTTAAAATGAAGAAATGGGTGAGGAACTTAATGACTAGGAGCATTGCCATTACACCCAGTCTTATTGTGTCCATCATTGGTGGATCTCAAGGGGCCGGTAGACTAATCATCATTGCATCGGTCAGGAAGTAACTAAAATTGATTTTCCAATATTCAAGCCATAATCCATGTTTTAAGCTAAACTAATTGTAATTGTCATAATAAATTTTGCAGATGATTCTGTCATTTGAGCTGCCATTTGCTCTCATCCCACTTCTGAAATTCAGTAGCAGCTCAACCAAGATGGGACCGTACAAGAATTCTATATATGTAAGTAACAGTATAGCACTTTCTGTCCTCTTTATAATTTATTATCCTGTTCTGGTTTATTGTTATTATTATTATTCTGTAGCTGACCATACTTGTTTGCAGATCATTGTGATTTCATGGATACTAGGCCTTGGAATCATCGGTATCAACGTCTATTACTTGAGCACAGCCTTTGTAGGTTGGTTGATTCACAATGATTTACCAAAAGTCGGAAATGTTTTCATCGGAATCATCGTGTTTCCTCTAATGGCCATCTACATCCTGTCAGTCATCTATCTAACCTTCCGAAAAGACACTGTTGTAACATATATCGAGCCGGAAAAGAACGACCCAGCTGCCCAAGCTCGGATGGAGAGTGGGCTCAGCAACCCTGACGGGTCCTTCCGGGCAGACAATGTCCCTTACAGACAGGATTTAGCTGACATCCCACTGCCAGAGTAGGTGGTTCTTAGTCTCTCAAATCAAGTCCGATTACCAACTAAGCTGTTAAACTATGATAAAGGAGCTTGTCTGCTTAGGGAGTTGTACGATGAAGATGTTTCGAAGCCTGTCGGAAGTTAAATTATGACTAGACTCCTTCTGTTTCTCAGGTTTTGATAGTATTTGCATTTGTAACCTCTCTGTTCCAAAAATAGAAAAAAAAAAAAAGAGTTGTTAGGTTTTGTTGTGAAAGCTAAGTCTAATAGTCGCACAGGAAGAAATAAAGAAAAGCGATAATGTAATTAATATGGTCAAATATTCCCCTTTCTTTTTCTTTCTTGTTTATAGCGTTTTAAGTTAATGAATAAAGATGATCTCCTGTTTATCTCATTTTTGTGATCTAATAGCTGGCCTCTTTCCTGACCTCAATCTTTCTGAATTCTACTCTGTGATGCATCATCATATGCTACTAGTTTACTACCAACTATAAATTAATATGCATAAAATACTAAGTCCACTGAGTTGGTAGAATCAAACTGAGTTACTCATATTTATAAAATAAACAAATACTACTAAAATAAAAAGCACCATGATTCATGTTGAAACCAACTCTGTTACTCACTTTATAAAAAAAAAAAAAAAGGGAGAAACATAAAACAATTAAAACCATGATTCATGACGCAGGCGCTTTCCGTGCCTCACGAGCCTACCTGTACAGCTGTACTTGATCAGTTGATCTATCAGAGATATGCTAACAATTAAAACCATGATTCATGTAGCACATGTTGTTAATTTGAGGCATGAAGCTTTTATCATACCTGCTTCTTGGTTAACCGTTTCAGGTCTAAGATATGCTAACAGCATTGGTCCTTATCTGTAATACATTCTCTTGCTATGCTGCTGAACCTGTGATCGACTATATAGAAACAGCATGCATTTGCATTTTCTGAATTTTGAATGACATGAATATTTCTATCTATATATTTTTGCTCTATGACTCCTGCTTCATATGTTTCATCCTATTCCTGGGTGTAGGCCAAAAAGGGGCCTTCTACAGACTTCATGGAGAAGGTACAGAAAGATATTAATGCCAGCATGCGAGCTATTCTGATCGATTGGCTAGTTGAGGTAAATTATGGTGGTTGATGTCATTGCGAGGGTTGTTTACATAATCCAAGGAACAACCCCTTTCCAGCTCTGTATTCCAGGGTTTCTTTATCTTGTAATGGCCACTTTGACTATTTAAGAGGGGCTCTTCCTTGCATTATTAGAATTACCACAGCCAATTTCATCAAACACCTCTAACTTACTTTAATGTGCAGGTTTTCCCCCCTTCATTTGAATGGTGATCTTACCTTATCATTTTAACTGTAGGTTTCTGAAGAATACAGGCTTGTACCTGAGACACTATTTTTGACAGTGAATTACATTGCTCGTTATCTTTCTGGCAATTCAATTAACAGGCAGCAGTTGCAGTTGCTTGGAGTTGGCTGCATGATGATTACTTCGTAAGATTTCATGTTTCTTTCTGCATGTTTGTATGTCTAAATGTAGCCTAGTAAGAAGAATGGGTTATAAATGAAAATGGGATTTTGATGCCAGTAAATACGAGGAGATATGTGCACCTCAAGTGAAAGAGTTCTGTTATGTTACTGATAACACGTACTGCAAGGATGAGGTCAGATTATATTTAGAGATTCATTTCCAATTTTCTACATTCATCACAACCTACATAAACTTATTTTTCCCTGCTTTGATTGCTGCAGATTTTGCAAATGGAATCTGCTGTGCTAAATTACTTGAAGTTTGAAATGACAGTCCCAACAGCTAAATTTTTTCTGAGGTTATGTTTCACTCTCTTATTCCATTCAATTTGCAGTTTATAAAAATTGCCAGACTATTGACATATTCAGGAAAAATGCCCAGGCACTTTGTTCATGCTGCTCAAATGATCAATCAGGTACCCCTCACGGACTAGCGTTTTTACGTTCACTTTTATGTTTTTGCTCCACTTACTAGGTTTAGTTAACGTTATACTTATACTAGTAGACAAGCACATTAATCTGCCCAGCAGATGTGGCTGTTTCATTTGTTTGTTCCCTAGTTAAAAGATATAATTGGATATGGGAATCACTCCATTGGTTCAAGCCATCATGCTTTGTTATCAATCCTCTGTTTACTAATGATATCAAAAACCACAATAACTGATGATGGTAATATATGCCTGCCTTTTGTAGGTTCAATCGATGCAGTTTGAAACCAACTACATTGTGGAGTTGTCGCTTCTTGAGTACACTATGCTTCATTATGCTCCATCGCTAATAGCTGCTTCTGCTACTTTCTTGGCCAAGTTTATACTCTCTCCTACAAAGAAACCTTGGGTATGTCCCAAAGAAAGTTTATTTGTTCCACACCAACTTATTCAGATTGTATGTTCTTTATCTGATGTTTATTAATTTGTTCTACTTTTGTATAGCTTCTAGTAGGTAATATTTGTTTACTTCTTTTACCCTGTTGCATAGGACTCTATTTTGGAACATTACACACTATACCAGCCCTCTGATATGTGTGACTGTGTGGAGTCAATGCATCATCTCTGTCGTAATGGTGGTCTTGCTAATTTGCCAGCAATCAGAGAAAAGTATAGTCAGCATAAAGTGTGTAGGCGCTCCATCTTTCTCGGGCAAGAGTTTTACTATAATACTGTCGTTGGTCCAAGTGTTCAGTATGATAGGGGTAAAAATAATATGATCCACCAAATGAATAAGCACTTGATGCAAGAACTGAAACTTTTCCCATACTGAATTAATAGGTTCACCTTCACTATAAAAGGGTAAACAACAGATTTTGGTAAATTGCTGAGTTGCAGGTTGTTTAGTTTTATGTCAATCTTTCTTCGTTATTCTAAAGTTTTAATAGTCTGACATATTTTCATCTGCATCAGTACAAATTTGTGGCAAAGAAATACTGCCCCGCATCAATAACTCAGGAGTTTTTCCAAGATTTGAGCAAATGGCCCAATGGATACCATACCGGTATTTGTAGACACCTAAAATAAAAAAAAATAATAATAATAAACAGAAAAAAATTAAATAAAAAAAATCAAAATAAAAGAAACATCAAATCCCTGCAAAGTCACCGGTTTTTGGAGGATTACCCAAATCCGGTGACTGACTTTAGTGAAATCATGCTCACTTCTGGATTGTCCAACAATCCAGCTGCTAAAAGAGGGCATTCAGGCAAAGCAGAGGCAACCGGGAGAGCAAACAATTTTCGAAATCAAAAACCAAAAAAATCTTTCAAAACTAAAATCCATCTTCTTTAAAAAAAACAACCCAGGAACCGGAGTTCAGATTCAAGCCAAAATCAGACCCAAAAACGTTCAAAAAAATCAAATCCCTGCAAAGAAAAGAGCGCAAAACAGCAACCAAAAACCAAATAAACAAAAAACCCCATTCTCAAGCACCCGAAAATCCACAAAATAAGTAAAAAAAAAATCCTAAATTCTTTCAGCCAGCTACCCTATCCACAATAAACAAAAATCAACCAAAAATCAAACACAAAAAAAACAACAAAAAAAGAAGAAGGAAAAAGTCAGTTTGGGTCGGCGGTAGGGAAGAAGGCAGACCCGCGGCTGCGAAGAGAGGAGCGGAACTCGGGAGAGAGGGGAGAGAGAGAAAATGGGGAGGAGAGAAGGGATCGATCGGTGCCGCAGGGGGAGAGGAAAAGACCGATCGGTGGTTTAGAGAGATGAGGCACGGCTGGTGGGGGAAGGCTACTTTTAGAGAGAGGGCAGAGAGATCCGTCGCTAAAGAGAGAAAGTGAGAGGGGGAAGTGAAGAGAGAGAAAAGAAAATTGCTTATAAAGCCAGGTCAAGAGCAAAAGGACGCCGTTTTGGTGGAGTGGGCAATTGAAGGGATTAAAGTCGAAACGGCGTCGTTTTGAGTGGCACCATGGGCCAAAAACGGTGCGTTTGGTGAGATCGGACCGTGGGCTTGTTGGGCAGATTGGGTGCTGCAGTCTTGGGCCTCCTGAGTTGGGCTAGTCCAAGCCGGAATAGGTATAACCCCTTCTCATTGGGCTTTGTTTAAATAATTTTTTGGTTTAGCTTTTTTTTAATTGCAATGTGTTTTTTTTATTTTTAATTTAGTTTAAATTTTGTTAGAGAAAATTATAAATACAAAAAATATGAGTACCTATTTTAATAATAAACATAAAAGAAAAATATAGGATAATAACTAATAATAAAAATGAAGAATATAAACCTAGATAAATAAAACTAATAAAAAATAAAAAAATAAAATAATAAAATACATTTTAGGAAGAGAAGTTTAGTTTATTTGTTAAAAAAATATATGTAATAATAATCGTGATAAAAACACTAAAATTTATGTTTTGGGTCAATATTTATAGTTAATAAAGATTCTAAATTTGACAAAAAAAATAAAAAAAATAATAGTATATGTTTAACAAGAAAAAATATATATGGAAATAATGAACAAATATAATAATAATTAAGAAAATAATAATAAATAATAGCAACAATAAAAATGATTTAGAAGAATGAAACAATCACTTTAGAGTCAACACCGATGATAGGATTTTCATTCGGAACGCGAGAAGTCACAATTCTGAGTGAACTTTCTTAGGTTAGGAATTTTAATTAGGATCCAACCAGTATGATGGGAGGGTCCTAATTCAAAATTTTGATTTTTTTAATAAAAAAATAATAAATAAAAAAATCTTAAATATATTTAATAATTAACTAAGCAAAATCTATAAATAAAATGAATAAGAAATCGATGATGATAATAAATTTAATACAATAATAGAGGTAGACACACATATATATAACAACAATAATAACAAAAATAATAACAAAAAAATAACAATAAAATAAAAAAATAAACATTGAGTTACGAGTGCACTACGTTTCGTGTTTGTATTGTTAAATGTCATGGCATATAGATCTATTTTGTGTACGGGTATAAACCCCCGATGATGGGATTTTTCGAGGAAGCTTGCGAAGACGAGTTTCATTGGTAAATTCCTTAGGTGAAAGGATACCTCCGTACTCCACCAATATGATGGGAGGGTTCGGAAAGATGTCTTTAATAAAAGGTTTTTGCCTGCATTTGGATTTTGCATTCACGAAAACACTGTTTTTCACTTACAAACGATTATCCCGATGATGAGATTTACCTAATAAGCTTGCAAATGTGAGTTTCTTAGGTACTTCTCTAGGTGAAAGAATATTCTCGGATCCTACCAGAATGATGGGCAGATTCGGAAAGCACGCTCAATAAAAGGTATTCGTTTGGTATTGTTTCGATTTATGTCATGTATTTCATGATTGCATCATATATACGTCAAACGCTCGAAAAACTTTAACTTGATTGATAGAATAAAAGATAAATCAAATAAATAATAATAAAAGAAACACAAGAACAAAATAAAGGGGTTAAGATGATAAGTGATTAAATGGTACCGTTCGGAGAACGGGCGTCATGGGGGTACTAATCCTTCCCCGTGCGTAATCGTACTCCCGAACTCAAACCCCAAAATATATGTAGACCAATTTTTTGTTCTTTCGACGAATCTAAAGTTGACTTAGTACTTTGTTGAATAGAACAAATTTGATTAGGTGACCAATCACACCTAAACAAAAAAGGTTGGTGGCGACTCTCCGAGTTGATCGCGTTTAATGGTTGGGTTCTCGCACCCGCACGTTACGACAGCTTGGCGACTCCACTAGGGAAGATGAGAGAGTCGAGCCATAATTAATCATAGATTGTCTTAAGTCCTAAATAATTTAGTGTTTCTTTCAAATTTGAGCATTTATTTTATGCATTGTAATTTGTACATTAATCATTTTATAATCATTAATTTATTGTGTTTGAATTGTGAGGAATTTAGGATAGAGGGATGTGAAAGTGTCCGTCAAAAGTCGATATATTCCTTTGCACACATGACACATTTTGCATTCATGCATAAGCCTTCTACCCGGGCTTAGTCCTTAATTAAGAGGGGGTTAAATAGCTACGCTCTCGTGAGGTGATAACCTCTGCATGGGCTAGTGAAGACCCCCACTCAAATCAAACCTAGTCCGATTGAAGCCTATAATGGGCGAGGGTTGGGGTGCCTTGTTAGTCCGTGTGGACGACAGTGAGGAACGATTTGGGAACCTTTAGCTCTATTTTCAACCCGAACTCAGCATGTAGAATATCGAGAGACACCTCTGCCTAGGTAGAACTTTACCCGTGAGAATATACCTTTGACTAGGTACAGATGAAGGAATTTTTTACATTCTCTTTACTCTAAATTCTCCTAGCAAAATAATAAAGGTATCATGCACATCCATGTTAGTAATCATTTTCATTTCTTTTCTTTTAATGAGAATTACTCTTAAATATTTTTTTGTACTAATTCAAACCCTTTTGTCATTTTTATTTTGCATATGCACATTTGCTTCATAATTTTGCATATAGGAATAGTATTTGTCACTTGACAGCCATTGAGGGACTAGATGTAAAAGATGACTCTTGAAATTGCAGTCAAAGACAATATCTTATGCAATATATCACTTTGTTGATGGGTGTTATGTGACAAATACTCTTAGTACATCATTCATGCATGTATTTCATGAATAAGTTTTTTCATCTGAAAATAAAAATAATGTTTTCATTTTCATTCATGCATCAAAATTGCATCTAATTTGTGTTTATGATTTAAAAAATAAAGATTTCAAGATAGCTCCACAACTTAAAGTCGGTGACTAACGTGTTCATAATACTCGTCAACGAGTAAGGATCATGGAAGAGGAACAAAGGGAATGAATGGAAAAAATGGAGAAAGCTCAAGAAGAAATAAGAGAACAATTAGCAAAGATGATAGAATTGGTGATGACTTTAAGCAAAGGAAAAAGAGCGATTGAAGAGTTAGCTTCTCTAGAAAACCCACCAACACAAGACACTAGCAACTTAAGGGACGATTCGCCTTATCCCTCAAGATTCACCCCACCCTATGCATTTGAAAGGGCTCACTCGTAAGTGGCGCCACCTGTTTATTACAATGTGCCACACCCAACCGGTCATCAATCGGTCCATGAACAATTGGGGTCAAATCTCGGAACAAATCTCGCTGAACCAATACATGTTCCAGATTTAGATGACCCAAAAGAGCAGGAGAAACTAAGGAAGAGTTCATCTCAAACGAGGGAAAATGAAAAGTCGAGAAAAGATATGATTTGTTGGAAGAGCGCCTTTGTGCTATTGAAAGAGTCGATAGGTTCGGGACTATGGATGCAGCCGAGTTATGTTTGGTCCCCGATGTGGTTATCCCTCCAAAATTTAAGCTGCCAAAATTTGAGAAGTATGACGAGACAAAATGCCCAATGGCACACATCATCATGTATTACCGAAAGATGGCCGCCCAGTCACATGATGATAAATTGTTAATCCACTTCTTTCAGGACAGCTTAACTGGATCGATAGCTAGATGGTACATGCATCTTGACTGAAGTCATATCAAAACTTGAAAGGATTTGGCTACAGCCTTTATGGCACAATACAAACATGTTGCTGATTTGGCCCCTGATCGCCTATCACTTCAGACTATGGAAAAAAGGGCTAGCGAGAGCTTCAAAGTGTACGCTCAAAAATGGAGAGATACAACAGCACAGGTGCAGCTGCCGTTAACAGACAAGGAGATGACAGTATTATTCATAAATACTCTAAAGGCTCTTTTTTATGAACGACTGATCAGTAATGTCACCAAAAACTTTACAGATCAAGTCCTTTCAGGGGAATAATCGAAAGTGCAATAAAAAATGAAAAAATTAAGACAAATAAGGCCATTAGCTCTAGAAAGGGGGCTTCACTTAAGAAAAAAGATGGAGACGTGTTGGCAGTCGCTTATACTAGCCCTCAAAACCATAATTTTAACCTTTACCACCCATACCACCAATATCTACCATTCTATCCTGGTGTAGGCAACATTACCCAAAACCCTTATATATGTCACTAACACTTTCTCACAGTCACCAACACCAAGACTCACATCCTCAACCAATAACTCCGAAAATGCTCAAAGAGGATCCAAGACTGCTCAAGAAAGGCCCTAATTTGATCTTATCCCAATCTCTTACATCGCCTTGTTACCACAGCTAATTGAAAATCGATTGTTAGCCCGTACTCCTTTAGAACCATTCAAACCCCTTTTTCCAAGATGGTATGACCAGAATGCACATTGTGATTATCATTTTGGGATCTAGGGACATTCCACTGAAAATTGCACTGCACTTAAGCATAAAGTCCAAGCACTCGTTAAGGTAGGACTATTAAACTTTGCCAAACGAGACAACTTAAATGTAGATGGGGATCCCTTGCCTGATCATGGAAGACCAGTAGTGAACGTCATCTATGAGTAGATAACTCAGAAAGTGAAAAGAAGTGTCGATGAGGTTTGGACACCCATGGATAAAATGTTCAAGGCACTGTTCAAAGTAAATGCCATCACTTCAAAGCCTATGGACAGGAAAGAATCGGGGCATGACCTTACTTGTTCTTGGAAGTTCCATATGGGGGCTGTTGGACATTCCATCCAAAATTACGATGGTTTTCGACATAAGTTACAAGAGTTGATGGACTTGTTAGTGATCAAATTTTACATCGAAAAGGAAGAATTTGAGGAAAAGATGATTTCCTTTTTGTATAAAACACCAAAAGAGGTTGTTGAGACTTTTCAAGAAGTGTTTGATGAGCCATAAATCCATATGATTAAGGATGAGGCAGTTGATGAAAAGGTCCCCAAGGTGTATCCAATATTGCTTGGGGAAGAGCTGACCAATTGGACAGCCATGGAGCTACCGATCATCTTTGAGTCTTTGAAAATGTAATGAACAACTTCACCTAAATGCCTATGCCCAAAGGCATTAAGGTCAATTTCTTGTTTAAATATGGCTTTCTTTTACTTTAATCTTTCAAATAAATGACAAGCATGATGTTTATCATTTCATTTGTTATCATCATTTCTTTCGCATACCATTTCCATATTTCTCTCTTTAAACTAATAAATGATTGCCTGTATCCATGTCCAATTGCACCTATTTACAGGTCTTTAAATAATGAACACGAAGAAAATTCTGAGCGCAATTAGATTGTTGATTTTGAAAAAATACCAAACATTGATGAACTGAAAAATGAAGAACAATTGGATGACTATGATCTACCCTCGGAATTGTCAAGGTTGTTAGAACAGGAGGAAAAGGAGATTTCGCCTCATCAAAAGCTCACAGAGACGATTAATTTGAGAAATAAAGAAGAAAAGAAAGAAGTTAAGATTGGTACCTCATTATCATCTCATGAACGACAGAAGCTAGAAGAGTTGCTTCGTGAATATGTGGATGTGTTTGCTTGGTCATATCAAGACATGCCAGGTCTTAATACTGATATGGTTGTCCATAAGTTACCTTTGAAGCTAGATTGCAAACCGGTTAAAC
The DNA here is from genome assembly GCA_036013995.1 of Theobroma grandiflorum. Lineage (NCBI taxonomy): Eukaryota > Viridiplantae > Streptophyta > Magnoliopsida > Malvales > Malvaceae > Theobroma > Theobroma grandiflorum. Next base: position 19,419,245 of record CP142126.1, read on the forward strand.
AAAAGTTACGGAGGATGAAGCTAGAGATGTTGCTGAAGATTAAAGAAAAAATAAAAAAGCAATTCGATGTTAGATTCTTGGAAGTAGCCAAGTATCCTGAATGGGTAGCTAATGTAGTCCCAGTTCCTAAAAAGGATGGAAAAGTTCAAATATGTGTGGATTACATGGATTTGAATAGAGCAAGCCCGAAGGATAGCTTTCCTTTGCCGCATATCGACACTCTCGTGGATAACACAGCAAAGAATGCTTTATTTTCATTTATGGATGGCTTTTCAGGGGATAATCAGATTAAAATGGCACCCAAAGATATGGAAAAAACAACGTTCGTAACCATGTGGGGAACGTTTTGTTACAAAGTGATGCCATTTGGATTGAAAAATACATGCGTTGTTTATCAAAGGGCCATGATGACTTTATTTCATGATATGATGCACAAGGAAATAGAAGTGTACATGGATGATATGATTGCAAAATCTTGTACGAAGGATGACCACACTACTAACCTCAGGAAGTTATTCGAGAGATTACGGAGGTTTCGGCTCAAGTTGAATCTTGCAAAATGTACCTTCGGTGTTACTTATGGGAAATTGTTGGGGTTTGTGGTAAGTTAAAAAGGAATTGAGGTGGACCCAGATAAAATACGAGCCATTCAAGAATTGTCACCTCCCAAAATATAAAAAGAAGTGAGGGGATTTGTAGGGAGGTTGAATTATATTGCTCGATTTATATCGCAACTCACCTCTAAATGTGACCTAATTTTTAGCTCTTTCGTAAACATGACCCAGGGGCATGGAATGAGGAATGCCAGATTGCCTTCGATAAAATCAAGGATTACCTTCTAGGCCCACCGGTATTGGTACTACCTGTAGTTGGAAGATCTCTTTTTTTGTATTTGACAGTAAATGAAAAGTCTATGGGATGTGTGTTGGGACAACATGATGAAACTGGCAGGAAAGAAAGAGCTGTCTATTACCTGAGCAAAAAATTCATAGATTACGAGTCTAAGTATTCCTTATTAGAAAAGATATGTTGCGCATTAGCCTGGACAACACATCGACTTAGGCAGTACATGCTGTATCATACCACTTGGCTCATAGCAAAGTTAGATCCCATTAAGTACATTTTTAAAAAACCATCTTTATCAAGGAGAGTGGCAAGATGGCAAGTGTCGCTTTCTGAATATGATATTGTATATATGTCTCGAAAAGCCATTAAAGGAAGTGCAATTGCCGACTTCTTAGCAGAAAGGGTGGAGGATGATTATGAACCAATGAAGTTTGAGTTCCTGGATAAAGACTTGATATCAGTATGCCAAACAAGCAAAGAGGAATCTGAAAGGGATGGAAATTGGAAGCTATTCTTTGATGGAGCTTCAAATGCTTTAGGGCATGGAATTGTAGCAGTGTTAATTTCTCCAGAAAGAAAACATTACCCAGCCACGACGAGGTTGAATTTCAATTGTACTAATAATATGGCAGAATATGAGGCATTGGTACTAGGGTTACAAACAGCAATCGACATGAAAGCTGACACAATAGATGTTTACGGAGATTTGGCTTTGGTGGTATGTCAAATGCGAGGTGAATTGGAGACTAAAGATTCCAAACTGATCCCTTATCAAAAGCTGATTGTAGAATTAGGTAAACAGTTCAAGAAAATTAGCTTCAATCATCTGCCTCGAGAGGAGAACCAGATTGCTGATGCTTTGGCCACCCTTGGAGCAATGTTCAGAATAAATGAAGCAGTCGATGTACGCCCTTTTAATTTGGGAATTCGCGAAGTCCCCGTGCACTGCCTGAATGTTGAAGAAGAGGTCGATGGTAAACCATGATATCATGATATCGTGTAATACATCAAACACTAGGCATATCCTAAGAGTGCCATGGAAAATGACAAACGAATTCTTAGGAAGTTAGCGATGGGCTTCTTCCTCAGTTGAGATGTGTTTTACAAAAGAAGTCGAGACCATGTGCTCTTGAGGTGTGTAGATGCTGCTGAAGCCAACAGAATAATGGAAGAAGTCCATGAAGGAACTTGTGGAGCTCATGCTAATGGACATATGTTGGCTAGACAAATCATGAGAGCAGGATATCATTGATTGACTTTAGAATCAGACTATATAAGCTTTGCTAAAAGATGCCACAAGTGTCAGATTTATGCAGATAGAATCCATGCTCTACCAGCCCTATTACATGTTTTTACGGCACCTTGGCCGTTTTTAATGTGGGGAATGGATGTGATTGGGTTTATTACTCCAAATGCATCTAATGGACATCGATTAATATTGGTGGCCATTGATTATTTCACAAAATGGATAGAAACAGCTTTCTATGCCAATGTAACACAGAAAGTAGTGTGCAAGTTCATCAAGAAGGAAATAATATGTCGATATGGACTTCCAGAAAGGATCATTACCGATAATGTAAGCAATTTTAATAGCGCGATGGTAAAGGAGGTTTGTGCTAAGTTCAAGATCAAGCATCATAACTCGACAACTTACCGCCCCAAAATGAATGGAGCGATAGAGGCAGTTAACACAAATATCAAAAAGATCCTTGAAAAGATGACCAAAGTTTATAAGGACTGGCATGAGAAGCTTCCTTTTGCCTTACACGCGTATCGAACTTCCGTGCGTACCTCCACGAGGGCAACCCTATATTCATTAGTATATGGAATGGAGGCGGTGCTACCTATTGAAGTGGAAATTCCATCCCTGAGAGTGTTAATGGAAACAAATTGGAAGACCCTGAGTGGGTTCGCTCTCGCTATGAGCAATTGAATCCGATTGAGGAGAAGAGGCTCGCAACTCTTTGTCATGGCCAAATGTACCAACGAAGGATGATGCTAGCATACGAGAAGAAAGTTCGTCCTAGACTTTTCTGAGAAGGAGAATTGGTCCTTAAAAGAATACTCCCCAACTAAAATGAGTCTCGTGGAAAATGGGCACCAAATTGGGAAGGCTCATATGTAGTGAAGAAGGCTTTTTTGATAGGAGCCTTAATGTTAACCAACATGGATGGGAAAGACCTCCCTAATCCGATAAATGCGGATGCAGTAAAAAAATACTATGTTTGAAAAAAAAAGAAAAACAAAAAAAAAGGAAAAAAGAAGAAGAAAAAAAAAAGATTTGTGCTAAAAATCCGAAAAGGACGGCTCGAATCCAAAGGAGGTGGTTCATGTTGAAAATTCGAAAATGATGACTCGAACCCAAAGGAGGTGGCTCATGTTGAAAACCCACAAGGCGACTCGAGGCCAAAAGGGGACATTTGGGGTGAGAATCCAAAGCTGTTGGCTCAAATGAAGCACAAACTGGAATGTACGTTGAAAAAATGAGTCCGTCAACCTTGCAAAACTGGGAGAAGTCATGGAATTCAAAATCTTTAGATTTGCCCAAGACGCCAATGAAAGATAATTTTCAGAATTAGAGGATCAGATTGTTTTCTTTGAATAGTCTGAGTGTTCATTATTTGGATGATCTAATCATTGCTTTGTAGGTTTCCTTTTCTTCGATCCTCTTTACATTTTTATATAAATGAAATTCTCCATCACTTCTCTACTTCAAGCATTGCTTTCCGTCATTGCATAATCCAACGTGATGTTTGTCATGGAAATGAATGATGATTGGTAAAAAAAATGAACTAATTAAGCAAGAAATCACATTCGTTGTTAAAAAAAGAGACTTAAAGATGAGGTAAAAAGGAAAAAAGGGACCTTAACATGAAAAGCGGTTAGAAAAGGCAGTCGAGCATCGAGGGAAGATGTGCTTAAGGAAAATTAAGAATGTCAAAGAAAAGCAAAAGCAAAGATGATTGAGAGCTACAACGAAGAATTGGATGAAGTAAGAAGAGGGTCAAGGAACCTTAATAAATCATAAACATGAAAGCATTCTATCATGCATACATGCCTAACCATGCATATGATCATGTTCAGAACAAGAACCAGAAGGGATTCATGTTCAAAGTTTTAAGAGTAGAAATTCACCCAACCTACGATTGGGATTTTATTCTTTTAAATCGAACCTATTTGGGTCGAGCCTAGATCAAGTCTAGGAATTTCATTCTTTAAATCGAACCTATTTAGGTCGAGCCTAAATCAAGTCTAGGAGTTTAAATTCTTTTAAATCGAATTGTTTAGGTCGAGCCTAGATCAAGTCCAAGAAATTAAATTCTTTTAAATTGAACCTGTTTGGAGATGGGTCGAGCCTAGATCAAGTCTATGAGCTTCATTCTTGTAAATTGAACCTGTTTAGGTCGAGCCTAGATCAAGTCTAGGAATTTGAATTCTTTTAAATCGAACCTGTTTAGGTCGAGTCTAGATCAAGTCTAGGAATTTCAATTTCTTAAATCGAACCTATTTAAGATCGAGCCTAGATCAAGTCTAAAAATTTTATTTTTTAAATCGAACCTGTTTGGAGATAGGTCGAGCCTAGAACAAGTCTAGGAATTTCAATTTTTAAATCGAACTTGTTTTAAGATATGTCAAGCCTAGATCAAGTCTAGGAATTTCATTCTCTTAAATCAAACCTGTTTAGATCAAGCCTAGGTCAAGTCTAGGAATTTCATTGTCTTAAATCAAACCTGTTTGGGTCAAACCTAGATCAAGTTTAGGAGTCTCAAAATTTTAAATTGAACCTGTTAGGTCGAGCCTAGATCAAGTCTAGGAGTTTTATTCTTTTAAATCGAACCTGTTTAGGTCGAGCCCAGATCAAGTCCAAGAATTTCATTCTTTTTAATCGGACCTATTTAGGTAGAGCCAATGCAAGTCAAGGAGTTTCATTCATTTAAAATCGAACCTGTTTAGGTCGAGCCCAGATCAAGTCTAGGAATTCCATCGAACTTGTTTAGAGATAGATTGAGCCTAGATCAAGTTTAGGAATTTTCTCAAAATAAAATCGAATATGGTGTCTACGTATTTGCACTACTCTTGATCCTCAAGAATATGCAAAGAGGGGCAGCTGTAGACACCTAAAATAAAAAAAATAATAATAAATAAAAAAACTAAATAAAAAATCAAAATAAAAAAAAATCAAATCTCTGCAAAGTCATCGGATTTTAGGGGATTACCCAAATCCGGTGATTGACCCCTAATTGGTAGTGTTTAGTGAAATCACGCTCAAAAGAGCATGATTTCACTTCTGGATTATCCAAAATTTTGGACAATCCAACTGCTAAAAAGGGACATTCAGGCAAAGCAGAGGCAACTGGGAGAGCAAAAAATGTTCGAAATCAAAAACCAAAAAAATCTTTCAAAACCATAATCCATATTCTTTAAAAAAAAAACAACCCAGCAACCGGAGTTCAGATTCAAGCCAAAATCAGACCCAAAAACGTTCAAAAAAATCAAATCCTTGCAAAGAAAAAAAAGAGTAAAACAACAACCAAAAACCAAATAAACAAAAAACCCCATTCTCAAGCACCCGAAAATCCAAAAAATAAGTAAAAAAAAAATCCTAAATTCTATCAGCCAACTACTTTATCCACAATAAACAAAAATCAACCAAAAATCAAACACAAAAAAAAAACAACAAAAAAAGAAGAAGGAAAGGGTTAGTTTGGGTCGACGGTAGGGAAGAAGGTAGACCCACAACTGTGAAGAGAGGAGCGGAACTCGGGAGAAAGGGGAGAGAGAGAAAAAGAGGAGGAGAGAAGGGATTGATCTGTGCTAGAGAGGGAAAGGAACAGACCGATCGGTGGTTTAGAGAGAGGAGGCACGGCTGGTGGGGGAAGGCTGCTTTTAGAGAGAGGGCAGAGAGATCCGTCGCTAGAGAGAGAAAGTGGGAGAGAGAAGTGAAGAGAGAGAGAAAAAAAGGCTTATAAAGCTAGGTCAAGAGCAAAACGACGCCGTTTTGGTGGAGTGGGCAATTGAAAGGTTTAAAGCCGAAACTGCGTCGTTTTGAGTGGCACCATGGGCCAAAAACGGTGCGTTTAGTGAGATCGAATCGTGGGCTTGTTGGGCAGATTGGGTGCTGCAGTCTTGGGCCTCCTTAGTTGGGCTAGTCCAAGCCCGAATAGGTATAATCCCTTTTCATTGGGCTTTGTTTAAATAATTTTTTGGTTTAGCTTTTTTTTTTAATTGCAGTTGTTTTTTTTATTTTTAATTTAGTTTAAATTTTGTTAGAGAAAATCATAAATACATAAAAAATGAGTACCTATTTTAATAATAAACATAAAAGAAAAATATAGGATAATAAATAATAATAAAAACGAAGAATATAAACCTAGATAAATAAAACTAATAAAAAATAAAATAATAAAATAAAAAAAATACATTTTAGGAAGAGAAGCTTAGTTTATTTGTTAAAAAAATATATGTAATAATAATCGTGATAAAAACACTAAAATTTATGTTTTAGGTCAATATTTATAGTTAATAAAGATTCTAAATTTGATAAAAAATAAAAAAAATAGTATATGTTTAACAAGAAAAAATATATATAGAAATAATGAACAAATATAATAATAATTAAGAAAATAATAATAAATAATAGCATCAATAAAAATGATTTAGAAGAATGAAACAATCACTTTAGAGTCAATACCGATGATAGGGTTTTCATCCGGAACCCTAGAAATCGCAATTTCGAGGGAAGTTCCTTAGGTTATGAATTTTAATTAGGATCCCACCAATATGATGGGAGGTACCTAATTCAAAATTTCGATGTTTCTAATAAAAAAATAATAAATAAAAAAATCTTAAATATATTTAATAATTAACTAAACAAAATCTATAAATAAAATGAATAAGAAATCGATGATGATAATAAATTTAATAAAATAATAAGGGTAGACACACACATATATAACAACAATAATAACAAAAATAATAACAAAAAAATAATAAAATAAAAACAAAAATAAACATTGAGTTACGAGTGCACTACGTTTCATATTTGCATCGTTAAATGTCATGGCCTATAGATTTATTCTGTGTACGGGTATAAACCCCCGATGATGGGACTTTTCGAGAAAGCTTGCAAAAGCGAGTTTCATTGGTAAATTCCCTAGATGAAAAGATACCTCTGTACTCCGCCAGCATGATAAAAGAGTTCGGAGAGATGTCTTTAATAAAAGGTTTTTGCCCGCATTAGGATTGTGCATTCACGAAAACACCGTTTTTCACTTACAAACGATTATCCCGATGATGGAATTTACCTAATAAGCTTGTGAAGGCGAGTTTCTTAGATACTTCTCTAGGTGAGAGAATACTCCCGGATCTCACTAGAATGATGGGCGGATTCATAAAATATGCTCAATAAAAAATTTTCGTTTGGTACTGTTTTGATTTTATGTCATGCATTTCATGATTGCATCATATGTACGTCAAACCCTCGAAAAACTTTAACTTGATTGATAGAATAAGAGATAAATCAAATAAATAATAATAAAGAAAACACAAGAACAAAATAAAAAGGTTAAGATGATAAGTGATTAAATGGTACCGTTTGTAGAACGGACGTCACGGGGGTGCTAATCCTTCCCCGTGCGTAACCGTACTCTCGAACCCAAATCCTAAAAAATACGTAGACCAATTTATTGTTCTTTCAACGAATCTAAAATTGACTTAGTACTTCGTTGAATAGAACAAATTTGATTAAGTGGCCAATCACACATAAACAAAAACGATTAGTGGCGACTCCCCGAGTTGATCATATCTAGCGGTCGGGTTCCTGCAGCCGCACGTTACGACAGTATTCAGGTGGCTTCCAATACTCTGTAGGATGAAGTTAGATGTAAATGTTGATTTTGTAGCTTAGGAATAGGATCTTCATTTTGCTCACATTTTTGAGAAAAGCAACATTGATTCGGCTAAGTTAGTGAAGAATTTGAATTGTATACTGTATACATACTTGAATACATTTTTATTGTGAAATGCTTGTCAACAGAATCAAGTATAAGCTATTCAGTGTTTTTCTTTTTATATCTTTTTTATTGGTATAATTCACCACAAGAAAACAATTTTTTTCTTACGTAAAAAATTTCGTTGGAAATTTCCAACAGATTTTTAATAGAATTCTAACAAAAATTGTTATTAATTTTTTCGACAGATTTCCGACGGATTTCCAACAAAAATATTCCAACAGAATTTTTCCGTTGAAAATCCGTTGAAAAATATTTTTACGTCGAAAAAATATTTCACCCACTATCTTTTTCGACAGAATTTCTAATGGATTTTAGTTGGACTTTTCCAACAGAAAATTATCCGTTGGAAATCCGTCGGAAAGTTTAAGGACTCAGAAAATTTGAAAGCATGCTAAAGTTTTCAACAAGATTTTTCATTGGTAATAGTATTATTTTAATTTTTTTAAATATTTTAAACTTTTTATAAATTTTATTAATCTTTTATAAAAAATAGATATTAATAAAAGCAAATATATACATATTGAAGTTTATAATATTTAAAAGTTTAAGTATGTTTTCCTTTGATTATTTTTGTACATTTTTTACAACTTTATTGAACCATAAATTATAAATTAATAATTCAAAATTTATTAATTTTGTAACATTAAAAAATTTATAAAAAGAACAAAATAAGTTTTTTAATTTTATATAAAAACATGATAAGATATAATAATCAATTACACAAAAAATAAAAATACTTTATGTACGTTTTAATTGTAATTAGTTAATATATATAAATTAAGAAGATAGATTTATAATAAACTTATCAATATAATATATTTAAATATATTAATTTATTATATCTATGTATACAAATTAGAATCATAAATATAGAATATATATATAGATAAACCAACATTATTCATAAAGAAAAAATATATAACCTATTGTATTAATATGAAAGTACAAGTTGTATTCTTTAATTGATATAACTTTATAATATATTTACATCATGTATTTTTATTTATTATATTTACAAATATCTAAACATATTTACAATATAAATATTTCTTCCTTTCTTTTTTTTTTTTCTATCTTTCTCATTCATTTATCATTATTATTATTTTTTGGTTGGTTTTTTTTGTTTGTTTTGAATTTTAACACTAAAATAAATATTCATATTTTATATAGAAATACATTTTAATTAAATAAGATGGGTAAACCCAATATCAACCAAAACAAATCCAAAAAGAAGAAAAATTATACTTTATTAGGCTGAGGTTGGCCCAGTCCACGAGCCCGCAGGAAGCCCAATACCACAACACAAGATTTGCTCCCCAAGACCACAAGGCTGAGCTCAAAACGCACCGTTTTGGTTCTTGAATGGGCACTTCAAGCAGCACCCAAAACGATGTCGTTTAGCACGTCCTTATGTTTGGGTATATACGTTTTTTTTTTCACTCTCTCTCTTTGGCCGTTCCTCTTCTCTCTTTGTACTCATCTTTTTTTTTTATTTCTCTCCTTTGGCAGATCTCTATTCTCTCTTTTTTTCTCTCTCCTACTAGCATCGCTCTTCTTCTTCTCTTCTCCTTCTTTTTTTTTTTCTTGCCTCTCTTCCCCCACCGACCTTTCTTTTCCTTTCTTTTCACTGCCTAGATCAAGCTTTTCAGTCCCCCACACCGCTCTCTCTCTCTTTCTCTACGTTGGCCTTTTCTTTCCTTTTCACCGGTTGGCTACCGAAGACCGAATACCCCCTTTTGCTGCCAAGCTCTAAGCCAACCCAAAGAACTTAGATCTTCTCCTTCCTTTAGCCGACCATCTAACCATCAAAACCCTCTAAAAAATCTACTTCTAAACCCCAAACTAAAATCCTACAACCAAGGTACTCTACTTCTCTCATTGTATTTTTTTTTTGGTGTTTTTGATTATGGCTTGCCGGCTGCTAGACTAGGGTATCATTTTTTTTTTGTTTGGATTACTCTAGAAACTTTCTTTCCATTGATATAGAGAACAGAACAATGCTGTAGTCTGATTATGGTATAGACATGTTGAGCATTTCATTTGTAGATGCACATCAATTTTTCATTTCTTGATTTTAAGATGTGGTGCACGCAGGGTCAATTTTAGATTAAAAAATGATATTAATCTCTTCGAAATTGCAAAATGTAAGACAACCATTTCTTCCATTGAGGTACAATCTATTCTCATGATTGAAGTTGGTTTTCTGTAGATTTTATGGCTATAATTCTTTTTTTGTATGCTTTCGTAAATTTTCAATTTTTGATTTTAAATTCTCATTTTAAAGGAGATTGCTATGAATACTATATTTTATTTTTGTTCAAGTAAGCCTAGATGGTAAGCAATTTTCTATCACCTCACCTGATCGTAGGATACGAGTCTTTTGGTTCAAAACTGGTAAATTAAGGCCAGTTCATGATGAATCACTTGAGGTAAAATTATTAAAGGTTGTTTTTTAATATAGATGCTTTTGGAATTTTTTATGATGTTCAAAACTTTTCTGATTAGGTGGCCCAAGATTTTCAAAGAAGTGATGCTCCCATGTATCGACTTTGGAAGAAGAATGGCTGTTGAAAAGGAAATGGAGAAAACTGAAACTGCACCACAACCCAATGAGCTGTTTGATGAAAGCTCTAATTTCCTCATATATGCTACTCTTCTTGGGATAAAAGTAAGAAGTTAATTTATTGATAATAAATTTTACATAAAATAACTAGTTGACTCATTTTTGTAACCAGTAATAAGTATAAATGTATTGTACTCTCTTCATTATCTTATAATTCCTTGGTTTTTTTCCTTATATATAATTTTTGATAAATGGTAAATTGACACACCAACAAAGTTGCTTGAATACTTGGGAAGGTGGAAAGCAATGACAAATTCTTGAGAATTGCATTATATCAAGGAGATTGAAGTAGCAAGAAAGTAAGCAAAATTCCTATTATCGCAACAAATGTCAATGATAGCAAAGAGCCATTAACTGATCCAACACTCTTGTGTTTTGCTTTCAAGAAACATAGGATCTATTTATTCAGTATAGGAATATGCTATAAGACTTCTACTAATTGATAACAGCATGTTTGAATTTAGAATTTTCCTTATAATGCATCATGATGCAAAGGCTAAGTTCTAAACACTACATGGTTGAATCAGCATAGAAATATTCATGTTATTGAAGTCTGAATTGATGTTGGATTATTGATGTCATAGGCTCATAGCAATACGTAAATTTGGATAACAAATTAAGCTTCATAGTATATTGACATTTATATTGAAAACATTGCAACATGTTTGGTTTATGTGCCTTTGACTAGTTGTTTCTTTGAAAATAAACTTCACCATGGCAGTTGAGGTGACTGTTTACTTTTTCTTGTTAAAGTTATGATTTACCTTTCGAATACATTTGATTAACTTTGATGTTTTAATGGTTTGTATGGTCGATGAGAACTAGAAATGTGTCTCCAACAAAAAACGTCCGTTGGAAATTTTCAACGTTTTTCTGTTAGAAACACATTTTCAATGGAAAATTTCTTTGGAAATTCATTTTCCATGGAATTATTTCCAACAAAATTTTTTGTCAAAAAAAAATTCAGACGAAAGATTTCGTTAGAAATTTGAAATTCATTTCCTACGGAATTTTTCATCAGAATTTTTTTTCCAATGAAAATTTCATTAGAAATTTCCAATAAAATTTTTTTCACAATAGTTTCCAACGGAATTCCAATGGGATAGCTAACAAAAATCATATTTTTCCAACGAAATTTTTCATTGAAAATTTCCAATAGAAAGTATTACCGACGAGGCTTTTACCGACAGAATTTTCAACGGATTTTTTCATTAGAAATCTGTCAGAAAAAGATATTTCCAACGAAAATCAGCCTATTTCCATTGAAAAATTTCTTTGGAAATAAGCTGTTTTTATGGTAATGATTGTTGCTGGTATTACAAATTGCTTTTTGCCATGTAATACTATAAAGGAATAAGTGTTTTGTACGAAATAAAAGTAATTATTTCATATTTTCTATTGCAACTTTCTACATTGATTGGGTTTTTCAAATGAAAGTAAAGTGTTTTTTGTAGGATGCATTTATAAGTGGTTTTGAAAAAAAAAAGTCTCAATGTAAATATTTTATTTTAATAAGTTTTTTTGTAAAAATAATAAAATTTTTTTGTGATAAAAATTTATAAACATGTAAAATCATAATAAATACTTGATTTTATGTGAAACAAAAACACTTATTGTATGTTTTCAAATGCAAATTTGTTGTTTTGATAAAATTTTCATAAAATTATAAAGATTTTAGATGTTAAAAGAATTCATAAACATATAATATTATAAGTGCCTATTTTGTTCCTTTTTTTTTTCCGTTTATATACTTTTTAAAAGTAAAAGTCTAATTAATTAGGATTTTGAGAAGCTTTGAAAACAAAGCTTCAAGAAAAACTTGATAAAAAAGCTTTGTCTTTTTTTTTAAACACCTCAGTTTTTTATTTGAATTTTTCTTTTTGTTTCAAAAATATTCTCTATTAAAAATAATTTCCCCATTGCTCTCTTAAAAAATAACCATCTCTCTTAATCAATCTCCTTCTCCTCTCCCTTTCTCTGCAAATACCCTTTTCCATCACCAATTGCAATCTTTCTCTCCTCTAACTCTCTCTCCAAAGATTACTAAAAAAACCAACAAAAGATTCAACTGAGATTTTTTTGTTCTTACAAAGATTAAGAGAAAAGAAATCCAAAATTCAAAGTTGCATTTAGGTACTATTGCTTCTTTTTCTTTCTATCGTTTTTTTTTCTTGTGTTTTAGAATATCTTTTTATTTCTTTAATTTTGAGATATCCATTTGAGTTCTTGATAAATAGCTTAGAGAATCAATACTATCATTTTGGGTTTTTGGTAAAGATCTTAGATCCATTAAAATTGTTGAAAGATCTTGATTGAAGAGTCTTATATTTTGGGTTTAGATCAGCATATGGTTGATGAACTAGTATGGGGTAGCTCTACATCTAATAGTCTTATCTAGTTACTTTTGTTCCAATATTGTCTTTTTCCTATTCAAAAGTGTAGGTAATATATTGAAGTTTGATTTGTATCAAATTTTATTAAAGTTACAAATGATTAAAAATATTTTCAAATAACTAATTGTTACTTTTCTAAAAATTATTGTCTTTCCGTGGATATGATTTATCGTAATTTGCCTATTTTTTATTTTTCCTGTAAGTGTCCTTAAATGTTATGCATGATTTGGTGTCATGTTGGATGATTTGTGAGTGACATTTACTTGTGTGAATTTTGAGTATCTTTTGCCTTGTTATGCATTTTAATTTCATTGTATTAGGTCTAATAATGCATATGTGATCCTAATAGACCATTTGGCCAAATGATCAGTTCTTGGATAGTGATAACACAAGATTTATTGCTTTATATGTCTTGTGCAATTTATGAATAGCTAAGAAATGCTTCCACCAAATTCTAAAATTTCAAAAAAATCAAAATATAATACAAAGTGGAATTTGGTCATCACCAAAATCATACTTCAAATTTGTAAAGATGAGATTCGTAAGTATGGAAACCAGAAATTTCATTCACAATTAAAAGATGGGAAGTTGTAGTAAAGGAATTTAATGCTCGCGCTAATAAAAACTATATTAAAAAATAATTAAAAAATAAACTAGATGGTCTAAGAAATAAGTGGATTTTAAAGAATCAATTGAAAGGTAAAGAAACAAGTTTAGTTTGGAACCACAAGGCGGGAACCATTGAAGTTGATGTCACATGGTGGGAAGCCAAAATAAAAGTAAGTATTTTAAATTTTATATGTTTCAGCTATTGTAAATTATTTTATATATGCACATTGTTTAAAAGTTTCTTTCTCTCTAATGTTTGTGTAAGTTAATCCAAAATATGCTAGATTTCGGTATCATTGGTTAAAACATGCTAATGAATTGATATTTTTATTTGGAGATATAGTAGCCACCAACGATGGGTGTATCAATTGAAGATATTATCAAATCTGTAAATCTAACTTCGCTACAAGACAGTGTTGAATTTAATGCTGAAGAAGTCAATTGTGATGAAGATGATAGTCTTAATGTAAACACCCAAATCAAGAGGAAAAAAATGGTTCCAAAAGAAATGCTAGAAAAAGTGACAAATGGTAAAGCAAAAATTAGGACTACAGCATGCTTGCAAAGAATATTGGAATGATTATGTGAGGCAACAGAAAGTCATAATGCGGTTGAAAGTGCTAAAATTTCAATGTCATTGTAAGCCACAAGACAATCTAGTCTTTTGGAGTGTGTTTGAGCATTGAAATCTATACAAAATGAAGGGAGATTGAGTGTAGATGAATTTAATTTTACACTACAATTGATTAAAAAGGAAGAAAATAGAATCATTTTTATTTCTTTGCTAGATTTAAGTGATAAGCTAAATTGGATTCTATATGAGCATAATCTATCAAAAAATAGTGGTGAAAGTTGTCAAACCCTGCTCTATAAAGTAATTACGGTGTCATTCACATACTCGATAGAATGTTTGTATATTGAGGAAGCTCGAGAAAATCGATAAAAAGACGGTATTGCCCCTAGAAGTGTTGCGAAGTTGATTTATACTTCGAGTTAGTTCAAACGGAAAATTTAAAAAGAATTTGAGAATTCTGAAACCCCAAAATCTACTCAGAATGGCAATTCGGAGTTCGAGGTCCGATTTGGAGTCAATCAGGGAAATTGACCGATTAGGGACAAAACGGTCATTTTTCAATTTCAGGACAAAATGGAGATTTTTAATAAATATTTTGATTTCAAATGATCAAGATTAATTATTTAGATTATTTAGAACATAATTGAAGTTTAAGAGATGAAGAATATTGATTCCGGTAATTTTTGGGTCACCGAGGGTAAAACGGTAATTTTGCCACTCTAAGGGTAAAATGGTAATTTGGCCGCTTAAGACTTAAAATTTGAGTGTAGAATGAAGTCTTTGATTAAGATTTATCATTTGGGGTACAATTTAAGGTTGAAAAGTGAAAAGGAATTGTAATTTCAGTATTTTTGGAGTATAGGGGAAAAATCGTAATTTTACCATCCCGGGGGGCAAAACCGTAATTTTCCACCACCGGGACACTTGTCCAGCCATGGTTATCCCTTATCAACATGTTGACTTGTGACAAATCAAGTGGTGGAGAATCAAAGTAATTATTAAAGTAGAAAAAAAGAAAAATGGGCAAGTAAGGTAATGACATGTGGCACCCATTATTATTTTATCATTTTTCCATAAAAATCAGCCCTTAAATCTTCATCTTCTCTCCCATAATCGGTCCAGCATGAACAAAGCCAAGAAATAAAGAAAACTAGAAACCCTTGGTGAAGAAATCAAAGGAAATTAGTGAAAAATCAAGCATTCAAGCTAGATAAGGTATGATTTCTTAATTTTTACTTGAAATCTATCACACCCATACTTTATTCTTTCATTTCCATGGATAAATTACCTGATTTCATGTTGGTTTTGATGAGGACCAAATGGGTTTAGAGAGAGAAAGTTGATGGAAATGGTTTGAATTTAAAGTATGTTAGTGTTTTTAGGCAGTTAATGTTGTGTGGCATGAAATCAAGTGAAGAAAAATCACCAATCCTTTGGTGCCCTCTATGGCTGAATATTGTAGGTTGAGTGGTGATGGTGGATTTGATTTGTTTCAAGAAAATTAGGTGAGGAAATGATGATTTATGGTGGGAAAAATTAATAGGAAAAATTTTATGGTTATTGCCCACCATAGCCGAATTTCATAGTTAGTGTATTGATGATGAAACAATTTCATCTCAAGTGAAATGGATTTAGAGATAATGAATTATGGTGAGTGGATTAAGTGACATTAGTATTTTAAATTGTGGATGATTAATGGTATGAAGAAAATTAGCAAGAAAACAATATATTGTCATTAAACCCCAAAGGGCCGAATTTTCTAGGAGAGAGATTGATGTTAAATTAGTGATATTTTATGGTATTTAGATGGAAATTGAGGATTTGTAATATTAGAAATTAAATGGGAATTTTTGGTGTAAAAATTGAAATTTTTACCCATTAGGGGTAAAAGCGTAAATTATAGTCTGAACTGATAAATTTGACCAAATTCACAGTCATTGAGGTATTTCGGTTATAATTGGAGTATTGAAAGTGAAATGGATTGAATCGGAGTTGAATTGGAGGTTTTAGTAATTTAGACTGTGAATAAGCAAGTTGGGTCGGACACTGCAATTAAGCGATTGTCCAGACATTTCATACTCATTCTCATGTATACACATAGATATGAGCCTGAATTAATTTATAATGGTTTGACACAAATTATTGAATTTTGTGTCATGTACGGTGGATAGGCGGTGAGCCATTAGATACGGGAAAAAGATTGTGCCTACAGACCGAGAATAGGAGTATTTCTACTCCTAATACTGTGAGTAAACTTATTATCATTTAATTTATCTAAGGTAGTTTTTATGAAATTTTATAAATTCTATGAAAAATGGATTTAAAAAGGATAAATTTCGTGTTTATAAATAAATGTGTTTTTATAAAATAGTTTTATAAATTGTTTGAAATTAATGATGAATGTTTTTTTTTTTTAATAGAGTACTTGGAGACTGTGCTTGTTAAGTATGAATTGTATTTTTAATTCAAATGGCTTATGATAGTGTGAGCATGCTTGGCTGGTTTATTGTATTGATATTACACGAATTGTGGTTTGCCGTGCAAATTAATTATTATAAAAAATTGCCTTGTTATGCTGTTAAACCATTTTTATGATTATGGTGGGGCTGACCTACACTGCAGTGGCGGGTTTCCGTGGACCAACCTATTTGAGGGGCACGGTAAACCCGGCTGATTTGTTTTACCTCTGTGGGAGAGGCGCGTAGGGTAACTCCTGTGGAGGGGTTTGAGTCCACTTCACGCTTTACCACCACGTGAAAGTGAGATTCAGCCAACGCCAAGGGATGGCTGTTTATATGAATAAGTCGTTTTAACAGCCTTGGCGGACTCGAGTGGATGCTTTGATGACGATCAAGTATTCCCGAGGATGAGTTTTGGCATGAGCCAAATTTTATGAGAAACATAAGCCATAAAAATCATTTTAATTGAATTATAATTGTTTTCATGGGATGGAATAAATTTCCAAGTTATGAAATGGATATTGGGATGGGGTATTTTATTGTCTCCATTTACTCGGCTTTAGATACCTTACATGATATATTTTTACTCACTGGGATTATAAAATCTCACCCCTTCTTCCTATACATTTTTCAGGCTCAGGACAGTTTGTTGATAGTCGAGTAGGACGAGAACTAAGCTCGGAGCTACATTATAGAAAGTAAGAGTTCATAGTCTTACATACTCTTGGTCAATTGGGGCCCACGTGTCATTGTAGATCAAACTTTATATTTTGGTTATTTGTATTTCTATTCATACAATTTTACTTTACTTTCATGTGCGGAAAATTATTTACGAATGTTTCTATAAAAAAAAATTTATATTATGAGAAAATGAAATATTTTTATTTATTATTTTTGAATAGTACTAGTTGTCAACAATTTGCTTTTAAATGAATGTTTTAGACATCAAAACCTATTTCTAAGTATAAAATATGTGTTTTCCACTTAAATATTACATTTTTAACCTGTCTTGAAATGTTTGACGAAAATAACGAAAACGCCCTTGTGAGGCAGAAATTAAAATTTTATTGTTTTTGGTCGAAAAAAATGATCCGTATTGTTTTAAACATGATTTTTGTAATGGTCAATCACAGGGAATGTGAGAAACTGATACGAGAGCCTTGCGAGGTCTCGATAGGGTACTCGGGAGATGAGTGCCTATCGGGACATCGCGGCGGTTGTCATGGACTCGAGGGTGGTTCCGGGTCGTGACAAAAGTAGTTGATTAGTTTAAGATATGATTTGTTTATTTTAGGTTGATGTTAAACTTTAAACTACTTTCTCTTTACACTTGTGTTACTTGTTATGTGTAATTGAATTGGTATTTGAAAGAATTTGCTTTTATCCATGCTATATTTATTTGAATTGTTATTTGTTCCATTTGATTTATTTGAAAAAATATTTGTTTTTTGGTTGATATATTTGGATTGCTACTTATTTATTTTGATATTATCATACATATATCTTTTAATAAAATCAAAACATCAGTATAAGTTGTAAAAAGAATAAAATGTATAATGTTTTATGAAAACATTTATGGAGGAGTTGCTAGTGCAATTATATATCTCATTAAATATAAGTAAAAGGAGACAAAACAGAGGATTTTAAGTTTGAAACGATTGAAGGCATCCCATTGATCAAAATCTCAGAAAAAAAGCATGAGGAACTACAAAACGTTGGAGGAAATCTATTATTGTGCGTTTATTGGGGAGATCTATCTCATTCAAGTTATTAAGCGAAAAGATTAATGTAACACCCCGTACCGTCGTTAGATGCCAATAAGACTTTGTTGATTAAACGAAGGATTAATTGATACGAATTAGTATGCTAAAGACCGACAGAGTATGAAAGGAACGCTCAAGAGAAAAATATTTCACAAGCGTTAAAATAATAATTTAAATAATAATATTTTTATTGGAGATGAATTAGTGAGCTAAAAGATAATTTCGAGGTAAATTGAGACATAATAATATGTTTCGAGATCAAAGGAAGTAAGTGAAAAATTTTAGAATAAAATAATATTTTATTTAATAAATTAATATTAAAATATTAATATTTTATTTATTATCAAAATTAGTCATGAAAAATGAAATATGACTAATTTAAGTGAGGGAGGAGCAGTAAAGATTAATTTTGAAGGAAAATGGCGAAAATTGTATGATGTGATTTTTATCGAGTACACGCGGTAAAGTAAATATTTAAATATTTTGGTGACACTGCGTTGGAATGCGATCTTAATATTTTGATATATACATATGTGAAGGAAGAAGAATAGAAGGAAATTGAAATTTAATAAGTGTGGATATGAATTAAAAATATTGGACTTAATTTTTGGAGAGCAAAGTGTTGAAGAACTCAAAAACTTTCTTGTACATGTTTTAGTATTTTAGCCATATCTCAAGCTACAAAACTCTAATTGCTGAAATTCTTAGACCATTGGAAAGCTAAGAGACATAGCTACAAGTTTGATGAGGATCACTTTGCTTAGTTTGGTCTCTACAATTGAGAAAATCTCGTTAGAAAGTGGCTAGATGTGATATGTTAGAAATGAAAATTGTAAGGATTGACAATTAAATTTTTGGGTCTCTTATTACATTTTTAAGCCTAATTATATCCTAAGTTAATTAAATCTTAAATGAATATTTAGAAGGTGAAATGAGGGAATAAGATAAGCATTGAAAAAAAAGAGTAAAAAAAATGAAATTAAGTGAAAATGAAAATGAAATGAAAATGAAAATTAAATGAAAGGGAAATGAAGTGAAGAGAAATGAGGGCTTGATGTGGGGGCCGGCCATGCTAGATGGAATATGAAACAAAGAATAGTCAAAGCAAGATAAAATAAAAGAAGTAGGGGGCCGGTCATTGAATGAAAGAAACAAAGGAAAAGATAAAGAAATAAAAGAAGTCATGGGTTGGTTAAGAAAGCAAGGAAGAAAGAAATAAAAAGAAGTTTGAAGAAAAGCCTAGAAGGCTCGGTCAAAAAAAAGAGAAAGAGAGAAGAAAGAAGAGAAAGGGGAGAAACATGAGAAGGCTGAGCAAAGGAAAATAGAGAAGAGAGAAAATAAAGAAAGAAAAACCGTGAGGGAGAGAAGAGAGAGAGGACAGACAAGAGAGAAGAAAAACCGTGAAAGAAAAGAAGAAGGAAGGTTGAAAAATTTCAGGTTTTTGCTGTAAATTTTGAGGTAGGAAAAATTGATATTTTGAGGTTTCCATAGTTGATTCTAATAGCTGAAAATGATGAAGAATAGGTGCTGAAAATTCTGCATGTTGATGGCTAAATTGTGAGCAGAAAATTGAGTTGAAAGTTTGAGGTTTTGTGGCTGAAAAAATTGAGGATTTATTGCTGAATTTTTGGAGGCTTATTTGCCATGGAAGAGAGCTTGATGATGATTGATTTTGGGAGGAAAAAGGGAAGAGAAAAAGGGGTTGAACGGTGGTGGAGGAGGAAGAGCTGCCACCACCGACGGTGGTGGAGAGAATAAGATGCCACGGTGGTGAGAGGAAGCCGCGGGCTGGAGGAGAAAGAAAGAAAAAGAAAAAGAAAAAGAAAAGAAAAAGAAAGGAGAAAAAAATGGATGCATGAGAAATTAAAATTTGGGCAAGGCCCAATGGCAAAATAAAAATGGGCAAGACCCAATAAGAGAAATAAAATTGGGCTTAGCCTAATGAGAAAATAAATTGGAGAAGCCCAATAGGAAAGGAAGAGAAGCCCATGGAGAGGGAGGCCCAAAAGGAAGTAAGAAAATGGAAAAGGCCCAATGGTGAGTTTATTATTAAATTTTAAGGTTATAGATAATTAATATTACGTAAATTATTTGAAGTATTTTAATTGAATTACTACTCATACAAGTGTATGATTAAATATATAGGATTTAAATTTTATGTCGCTTGGAACGTGTCGTGAAGGCGTGCCTAGCGAAATACTTGATCGATAAATAGGAACAATTATCGATAAGTGAACAAATAAATAGTGAGGAAAAATCCTACTATTACGAGGTGAGTAGAGGGTGTCGATTTTAAAATATTCCTAATTATACATGTATGTCTATGTATGAATTAATTTACGTATAAATTGTTAGAATTTTGAAACGATACTAATTTATGAAATTGTGAGTGCAAATTATTTTTTAAAAAATTTGTTCAAAATATATGTATAAAGTATACGTAAAATGTTTTGAAAAATGGAAAACAAGGTTTTCAAATGATTTAGTCTCGAAATTGTGCCTTATATAATTGTGTGATGTGCATATTTAATTTAGAAATTTAAATTCTCTATGTACGGTATTTTATGAATCATATGTTAAATTTCATTTTTATAAATATATGATGAATTTTTATGACTTTTATATTGGATATTTAGCAATAAATTTTAGAATGAAATTTCAATGATATAAATGATTTTAAGATAGCTTTTATAATGAAATGAGATTTCTAACTTGTTTTGAAATTGATTAGCTTATGACAATACTGGCATGAATGGCTGATTCAGTAATTGTGAAAAATATACGCACTGTTGATTTTGCCTTGATAGACTGGATAGTAATAAAATCACCATGTCATGCTGTTGATTTTTATTGGATTGGTGGATGGTTATCTACTGCAGTAGACGAGTTTTCGTGAACCGACCTAATTAGAGGTGGCACGGTGAAACCCTTATATATTGATATCTCAGTTGTAGAGGCGTGCATGGTGATTTAATTGTCTTGAGATATGATAGAGTTCACTTCACACAAACCACCACGTGAAGACAAACTCAGCCAATGCCAATGACCAGCTGAGTTTTGAACAATTTAATAGCCTTGGCGGATTCAGTTGAATACCCCTGCGCAAGGTATCATCGAATATGAGTTTTATGGCACTAGCCAAGATTTTAAGAAGTTATAAGCCTTGTTGTGTATTTTTGATAAAATATAATTATTTTCCATGGATTGAAATAAGTTTTAATATTACGAATTATATTTCTTTGTATTGTGAGAATAGAATTAAAGGGATTTTTGCAGCTCCCATGATTTTACTATCATGTGAATTTTCTCTCGTGTGCGATGAGATTTGTAAATAACGTATATGCTCAATTAGTGTTTGATTTCGCGGGAGCTTGCTCAATATTATCGATTTGATTCGAAAATGGTTTTACTTGATATGAAATTCTCGATTTTAATATAAGGCACAAAAACCTCCGTTTGAAATAAATTGTTTTTATGATTCTGTGTTTTTGCCTTCAACTGATCTGCTGTTTGCTTGTTTCCTATATACTTTTTATTCACTGGTTAATGATATTCACTGAGTCTATGAGACTCACCCCCTATTTTATTTCTCTTTTTGCAGTCAGGGATCGATTTGACGTAAGATCATCGATGTGTTGGTTTACCGTGAATAGGTAAAGGCATCTCCTAGCGTACTACCCTGAGTCGCTCCGTTGTATCTGATTCTGTTAGAGGTTGAGTCGTAATATTTTATTTGTTAAGTTGTAAACGAGTTTAAATTTCTTTTTATATACAGCATGAATTTGAAAATTTTATATTTTTGTGTATATGTTTATGAATAAATAAAAATGAAAAAGTTTATAGTAATTTTTATATTTATGATTTAATTTAATATAAGAAAGTTTTACTACTATATGATGATTAAGGGTAGTGGATTATCGAAGAATTTGAGATAGGCTTGTTCGAAACTTGACGGGTCTTTCCCAAAAGTCTTGGACGCCGGTGGCGACCGGGGAGTGGTCGTTACAATTAAGTTATGAGCTCATAGAGGAAAATATTCAATTGTTGATTTAGATGAAAAGAGTTTTATGATTGAATTTGCAGAGGAAGATGATTATCTAAAAGCCCTCCCAGAGGGTCCTTGGATGGTGCAGGGCCATTACCTCATGGTAAATCGTTGGACTCCGTCGTATGTCAAGGGTTATCAAAATCAGTGGTAACGGTATGGGTAAAGCTTCCTGGTATGCCTCTCCATTTATACCACAGGTCAATTTTAAGAAAATTGCCTCTCTTCTGCATAAGCTTTAGAAAATCAACTATAATACCGATTCATAAAAATGTGGCAAATTTTCTTGTATAGCAGTTAAGTTAAATCTTTCAAAGCTATTGATCCTTAGATTTCTACTTAATGGGAAAATATAGACCATTGAGTATGAGGGCCTACCTAAGGTTTGTTTTCGTGTGGTTTGTATGGTCATTTGAAAAGAGAGTGTTATGGTATTGATTAATAGATTAAAGCTTTAATGTTGAAAAAAAAACACCTAGTGGGTTTCAAACAAATGATGAGTCGTTTGGTCCATGGATATTAGTAACCAGACGTATGCCTAGGAGTGGTTTGGTCAAACAAAATTCCACCATGAATCCAAGGTCTGCCAAGCAGCAACCCAATGGTTCAAGGTTTTCAGTTTTGGAAGGTTTGGCTGTAAATGAGACCCTTGTAACAAAGGCTACAAGAATGAGAGAACCTTCTGCGTGGGACACTTGTAGGGAAATTAATCATGAAACCTTTGTGAACAAAAATTTTAAGGAAATACTGGTATTTTAGACAAGCCATGATCAATCTCCTACTTCATTTAATGATGCTGAGTGGCCAACTTTATCACTAAAAAAGAATGGTAAAGAGGTTATGTTATCGATGGACTGTGCTGCAGAGTGTGCTAATGTGGCGGTAGAAAATCTTGAAACTAGTAAGGAAGCTACTGGTAATAAAATTGATGCTGTTTCAAGGCTAACACAAAATAAGCAAGAGGATAGGGCTTTACCACAACCTACTTCTTTTGACCCAAAGAAATATTCTGTGGTTCGATTTAATAATCATGCATTGGATTTCAAAGTCCTCACTATTAAAAAGAAAGACAAAGTCTCTTCTCCATCCATAGGGGCGAGGCATAGAGGTTTTACGTTATATGATAAGGAGGAAAAATCGCTTGATAAGTGGGGAATGACTCGAATTCAAAATGCCTCCCTTAAAAAGAAGGCACGATTGTTAAATAGCTTTTTTTTTAAAGGTCAAGGTGACATGGAGTTAAACACTGTGGAATATTTGAACAAGGTTTTAAAAAAATCAAAGCAGTGGTGTTTTACAGAAGTTGGAGTCTTTGGGTGAGCACCAAATCGTTTAGGTTAATTCCACATTGGTAAATGGATAGTAGGTGAACTTGTAGGTAGCCTTTGGACATCTCTTTTTTTCTTACTTTTTATTAATGTTAGTGAATTTTCTAGTGTGGAATTGTCAAGGTGCAGACAGTACCAATTTTTTAAGAATTGTAAAAGATTACATAAGGCAGTATGAGATTTCCATTATGATTATTGTTGAACCTCGAGTTAGTGGCATGTTGACGGATAGGATAATTTGTCTAATTAATTTTGGTATATTACACTGTACTAAGGCTATGGGTTTTTCTGGTGGAATATGGTTACTATGGAATAATATAGTTCAAATCTCTAATTTGAGAAATCATAGCCAACATCTTCATTTGATTGTCGACTATCAATCTACAGATCCATAGTATGTTTTGGTAGTATATGGAAATCCCAACCCGACAATTCAAAAAGAATTATGGAAGGAACTATATTATTTTGCAAATACTATTAATGGACACTGGATGATTATTGATGATTTCAATGCTTTCCTATTTTCACATGAGAAACTTGGAGGTTCAACGAAAGGTAGTCAGCCATGTTCTATGTTCCAATCTTTTATGAATGACCTTAAACTACTTGATATGGGCTTTTAAGGATCAAGATATACATGGAGGAAAGGACTTGTGGCTGAAAGAATTTATAAGGCTATCTGTTCTTCTAATTAGAAGCTACGATTTCATAAAACTTTTGCACAACATTTCCCTCGTGTTGTTTCCAGTCATTGTCCTATTTTCATTAGAACAAGTGAAAGACAAGTTGTTTCACATGGTGTGAGATTTCGATTTCAAGCTGCATGGCTTTCTCATTTGGAATTTCCTAATTTTGTTTGGCAATCTGGGGAAAATAATCTACCTATCTATGATGCATTACAAAACTTTACAACTAAAGTTAAACAGTGGAACAGGGTAGTGTTTGGTAACATTTTCTACAGGAAGAAAAGACCCTTGGCTAGACTTGGTGGCATTGTGAAAGCCCTTGAAATTCATCTTTCAAGAGATTTTTGATTACTTGAATTTAACCTGAAATTAGAATATGAGATAGTGCTATTACAAGAGGAGATCTTTTAGATGTAAAAATTGAGAGCGGATTGGCTTAAATTAAGAGAAAGAATTACTAGCTACTTTCACTTTCGTGCGACACGTCAAAGGAGCAAAATGAAAATCCTACGACTCGAAATTGAGGATGATTATTGGTGTGACAATCAATATTTACTTCAGAATCATGTAGTTGATTTCTTTGGCAAGTTATATGCAAGAGCATATGATGTTCTCCCACCTTTCCCAATTAGAGGTATGTTCTCTGTTCTGGATCGATCAGAACATAGTAATATGCTTAGACCATTGGAAAGTGAAAAGGTACGTAATGTTCTGTTTGAGATGAAGCCACTTAAAGCCCATGGTGTAGATGGTTTTTCGACATTGTTCTTTCAGTATTATTGAAACATTATTGGAGACAATATAATTAGTTATGTGAAGAATGTATTTGATGGTATGGCAGTGGGTGAGGAACTTCGTAGATCAGTCATTATCCTAATTCCTAAGGTAAAGAATCCTGAAATAATTACCCAATTTAGACCTATTAGCTTGCTACCAATTGTGTTTAAAGTTCTGATGAAGGTCATTATGAACAGATTGAAACTTGTGATGGGTAGTTTGATAAAGCAAACACAATCTAGCTTTATCCTTGGTAGAGAAATCATAGACAATATTGTGATTGCTCGAGAAGTAGTCCACTTTTTCAATAAGAAGCAGGGTAAAGTGGGGTGGATGATGCTCAAGATTGACTTAGCAAAAGCTTATGATCACTTATGATAAAAGTTTATTTATAATACTTTGGTTGATGCTAAAATTCCTAAACCTTTGATTGATATTTTGGTGGATAACTTGTGCTGTAGCAAGTCTTAGGTTTTATGGAATGGTGAATTATTTGACAGCTTTAGTCCTTCTTGTGGTGTACGACGAAGAAATCTGCTTTCCTCGTATTTATTTGTTTTGTGCATGGAAAGATTGGCCCATGGAATTATCACTGCTGTTTGCAATAGTTATTGAAAACCTATCAGACTTAGTAGGAGATGCCTACCACTGTCAAACCTTATATTTGACGATGATCTTATCCTTTTTGCTAAGGCTTTTTTAACACAAATGGAGGTGATTATGGGAGTGTTGGAAGATTTTGGTGTCTGTTCAACTGAAAAATTGAATGTGGCAAAATCGTCCCTTTATTACTCCAGAATGTTTCTAGAGATACCATAAATGATCTCAAAGCTTCCTCAGGTTTTGCCTACTTAGAGAAATTTGGAAAGTATTTGGGTGTGCCTCTATTTCATGGTAGAAGGCGATTTAATTATTTTTAGTTTTTGGAAGAAAAAGTTTATAACAGGTTATCTTCATGGAAATCCACTTCTCTTTTATTCGCAGGTAGACTAACTCTAGTTAAGTCTACTCTATCCACAGTTCCGTATTATGTAATGCAAACTGTATCTTTGCCTGTAAAGACTTATAGAAAAATTGAGGCCTACTATTTTAATTTACTTTGGGGTGGTGATTCGTATAATTCAAAAGTCCATCTTATAAAATGGAAAAAGGCTTGTCAACCAAAAACTACTGGTGGTTTGGGAATTAAATCTTTCACAAGAATGAACGATGCTTTTGTAATGAAGTTGTGCTCGAAACTAGTTACTAATCTTACTACTTTTTGGGTAAAAATTTTACGAGATAAGTACAACTTCAATTTTTGTTTATTTCCGAAGAATATATACAAGAGTGATGCCTTTTCTTTCTGGTCTGCTTTGAGTAAACTTTGGCAAACTTTCAAAAAACAGATCAAATGGGCTATGAGTGATGGCCGAAAAACACGTTTTTGGGAAAACATTTAGTTAGGTGAAAAATCATTATTGGAGGCTGCACAATCGGCTCGTTGCTTTGTTGATGATAACAGTTATGTTCGAGATTTGTTAATACCTGATGGCTCTTGGGACTTAGAATGTATAGCTAATGTATTGCTTGAAGTGGAGCACAAAATGTTAGCTAATATGCTTCTTCCACTATATTTTGATTCTACAAATGAATCTTTTTAGGCTTTAACTTCGATAGGTGTTTTCTCGATGTCCTTTGCTTACGACATGTTAACTGAAACGACTATGCCCCCATCTGTAAATAGTGGTGGAATATGGAACATGGTGTGGCAGTGGAAAGGGCCCAATCGGATTTGCACTTTCTTATTTCAATGTTTATATGAATGTATATTGACAAACAAAGAATGCACCAGGCGCCATTTAGCTGACGATTCAGCATGTTTTATATGTAGACAGGGAGAAGAATCAATGCTTCACCTGTTGCGTAATTGTCCACTTGTTGTTGTTCTTTGGCAACGTTTGCTACCTAGTGATTTACATAGTTTCTTCAATGTCTTGACTGTCACGGATTGGTTTGCTTTTAATCTTGCTCGTCGCAAATTGGTGGTTTAACATTCCGTGGTCAGTCCATTTTTGTGTTACTTGTTGGCTTATTTGGAAGTGGAGAAACATTTTCATTTTTGAAGGGAAATGGATTGCTTTGGAGGGGTGCCTTAATGCTATATTTAGCTTTGCGACATCTGTTAATGCCTCCTGTTATGTTATTGATGAGTTTGGTGGTTCTGCAAGCAGGAAAGAGGAGGTTTTAGTTTAGATAGACAGCACCATCTAGTGGTTGGCTGACTTTAAATACCGATGAGGCCTTTTGAAAATCTTCTAGTTTGTTAGTTGCTAGGGGTGTTTTACAGGATTTGCAAAAGGAGTGGCTTGGTGGTTTTACTACTAGACTTATTAAATGCTCGACATATAGAGCTGAGCTATGGGGGATTTACAAGGGATTCTATTTAGCGTGGGACTTGGGCTTTCACAGAATTAAGCTCCAGGTGGATAGCAAGCAAAGCGGTATGGGCAATTTCTTCAAGGAAGTCATCTTTGTGCTAATTCAGACATTATTCAAGCCATTAAGTAGATGATGGGACGACGATGGAATGTCACCACAAAACATATCTTCAAAAAAGGCAACACAGTTGCTGATAATATGACTAATGTAGGTTTCTACTTAGAAGATGACTTTGTTTTTTTTTTTTTTTACCCATTTTAGCATTAAAAGATTATTGGTGAACGATAAATTACGCATTTGTTTTTCCCGTATAATTAGAATTTAATGAATGTTTTCTTTTCAAATATATATATATATATATATATAACATGAAATACCTAGAGAAACAAAAAAATAGATTCAATTATTGTGATAGATGAAATTAAGTAAGTGAAACTTTACAAACTCCATATGAAAGTTATAAAATGTTTAGGATGGAATCACATACAGTATTGCAACTTACATATACATTGATGAATAAATGATAATTACATCCATCCAAAGATATGATAACATTGAAGGTAGTCGTTATGTTTTTTTAGACTTGTATACACAATGAAATGAATTGTAATGTCTAAAATAAATTTAAAAAATAAAAAACGGCTGTAAGTAAAAAGTAAAGGTTTTATATTTTTAATTTGTAAAAATTTAATCTATAATTAAAAATGATTGTAGATATTGACCTTGTTTTCAAAGATGTATTGATGCTTTGGATGAATCACATATTCCTACTATTTCTCCTACAAATGATTAATTTCGTTTTGTTGATCCTAAGGGATATCCAACACGAAAAGTCATGTTAAAAAAAAGAAACCTTAACAAACCCAGCGCTAAAGCTCGGTCGTTTTGGGATATCCTCTTCCTCTACCGCTAGCTGGCCCAAAAGCGGGAAAACCAAAAAACTAAAAATAAACACACTCATAACGCCAAAAAACAGTACAAATCTCCTGACTCAGGCAGGAGGAAAATGGCGCCAGTATTGCAGAGCTCCCAACCTTGGGTTGAAAAATAGTACAAATCTCTCCTTGTTTCCACTATTTCTTTACTTTTTTTGTTTAATTCTATTTTGCTTGCCTTATTTTTTTAAAAAGAAATTTTGATTTGGTAATATTTTTGTTTCCCAGTCGGCCAAAGCAAGTGAAAGATGTGGCGCACCAAGGCGAGGTGGTTCGAGTTCTCACCAACACCCTCGAGACCGTTATTGTAATATATCTTCTCTTTCAAATTCCTTTCATTCTGATAATCATTAGTATTTGTTTTTATTGTCTTGAAAACCCTAATTCCCTATTAATTTATTGTTTAGTGCCCGCATATGCTCTTCTACGGCCCACACGGCACCGGCAAAACCACTACGGCACTCGCCATCGCCCATCAACTCTTTGGGTAATTTTAGAATCAGTTTTTGTAGAAATTGAGAATTAAGCTTCCATTCTTATTCATTAAGTGTGATGCTTTGTGAAAACATGTCTTTGTTGTCTTACTTCGCAAGAGTTCTGTTCTGTCCTTTTGACTATTTAATAGTTTCATTTTACATTTTACTTAAGTTTGTTCGTGCTTCAACTGCAAATCAATTTCTGCAGACCTGAACTCTACAAGTCTAGAGTGTTGGAGCTAAATGCAAGTGATGAACGTGGAATCAATGTCGTTCGTACAAAGATCAAAGATTTTGCTGCTGTTGCTGTAGGATCTGGTCAGCGTCAGGCGTATGCTCTCATATTTTGTGATAAATAAAATTTCCACTTCAGCTTACAGTTGTCCCTATGCCTCTTTTAAGTGTGGCAGTAATCTGTTTATTCCTTTGTGTTTTTCTAGGGGTTATCCTTGTCCACCGTTCAAGATCATTATTCTGGATGAAGCAGATTCAATGACAGAAGATGCACAGGCATGCTTGGTTTTCTGTAGCCATCCTGGTATTATTCAGTTTGTATAGGCACGTGTTAATTTCATTTCACTTAAACTTGACTCTGCAGAATGCCTTGAGACGTGCCATGGAAACTTACTCAAAAGTTACAAGATTCTTTTTCATATGTAACTACATAAGCAGGTACATTTCCTTTTATTTTTCCTCAAGTTTCTTTTTTCTGTTTTTAACCATTGGTTTAATTTGGTAACCTTTTAGCACTTTAATGCTACAATTACTTATATATCATAATAAATTTTAAATAATGAAGGGTAATTATAATCATTATGTTATTGAAGTTTCATAGGATCATAGAGCCGCTTGCTTCAAGATGTGCAAAGTTCAGGTTCAAGCCACTTTTGGAAGCAATAATGAGCAGTCGTGTATTGCATATTTGTAATGAAGACGGTCTTCATTTAGATTCAGAGGTTTGAACCTGGGATCTTAAAGCTTGTCTTATGAGTGATTGTATGTTAAATGGCTTCTTTGCAAAATAGTTGAGGTTTCACTGTAGGCTCTTTCAACATTAAGTTCCATTTCACAAGGTGATCTTCGTCGGGCTATTACATACTTGCAGGTAAGCATTAGATTGCATTATATTCCTATTATTAATGAAATTATGATGGTTCTAATTCTCTCTATGCCCTTCTAAAATGATTTTGCTTTTGAAAATTTGGTTGCATACTTGTGGCAACTTGACTCAATTTTCTCTTCTGCTCGCTGCAGTAGCCCAGTTTATTGGGCCTTAGTTTATTTTGCTGCTTTGGAAATGATACTTTCCCCAGAAGGGGGTCACCTTCAATTCCTACTATGCATCTGTAATCATTTGGGTCAAAACAATGATTGTAACCGCATTTCAGGTTACCATTAGAAATCTTACAGGTTTACTGTGCTCAGTATTACTTGGTATTGCGGCTGTTGTTTTGTACAACACTTTCTCCTAGGTCCGAGGGAATTTGTCTTTTATGTGTTTTCCCATGCAATTTGAATTTTACATCTATCGTTGCTAAATTTCAAGCATATAGAATTGACAATAGCAAGCTTTTAAGGTCAAAAAGAATATGATGAGGCTGAAGTTGGTATCTTCTATTCCTTCAATTATTTGTTTCTTAAGTACCTACAAAAGATTTGTCTCTGAATTGGTCATATAGGATCAGCAACTTTATTTAGGTCACTTCAATGCTCAAAGTGCTTGTGCGTTGCTATGTCTAACAGAATTTTTTGAGTATTACTCTTTGGTCATGGTCCAAAGCAGAAGGCAACCTCGAATACATTTTTTTTTTTTTGGTTGGAAAATGATACAATGAATAACTTTGTCTGGGAACTCTAGATTCTCCATTGTTTATGGGCAAAAATGCAGTTTGCATTATCTATGCGGTGCTGTTTATATCCGTGACTAATATGCTGTAGTCCTTTAGTGTGCATGAGATTAATAAGTCACCCTTGTTAACATTGGTTCATAAGAGGTTCTGTGAAGTTCAATGTCTGCGTGAGAAATGATGATAAAATTTGCTATTTGTTAGGGCTTCAAGTTGACAAATTTTGCTGTTTTATTGAAGCTTGTTTCACTGCCTAATGCTTTAGTATTCAACGAATAATGTGGTTCTGGGTCTTCATGTTTAGGAAGATAGCATTGGTAAAGCTATCTTCCTCATTTTCACTATAAACTCTGAGTTGTTTCTGATGACATGCATGTATATGTTTATTGGTCATGCTGGTCAATTGGGCAGATCTCTCATCCTTTCGCAAATGCTGATTATTGTATTATGGAATATTGCAGAGAGCTGCTCGCTTATTTGGATCAACAATTTCGTCGAAGGGCCTACTTAGTGTATCTGGGGTAAGTTATATGATACATTATACTTAAAGTTCCTAGTTTAGTAACTCTACGATACAAATTTGCATTGGTTAATATTAGACTTCTCTAGATTTATTTTTGAACCGATCATCTTTTACCCTAGATAGCTAGTTTATGAAAAACTGCTCTGTAGAGCAAAGGAGTCTTGATGCTTGATGTGGATGCATAAGCTGCTGCAAAAATAAGCAAAGGGAAACTTGCTCTCAAATAGGGCCTTTTTTTTATTTGTTTAGACTAACCAGAGGATGTTCAGATTGAATTAAAATTGAACTTCTGTACTTTGTGTTTCTCTGTGTTGGCTACCTATATCATGAATCACCTAAGCAAGTTGTCATTTAATGTGGCTTTTTCTTTCATGAATCTTTTTACAAGTGAAGAGCAAACTGCATAAAAGTATAACAATTAGGTGCTTTTTTTTTCTTTCTGTTTTTTCTCTATTTAACTGACCTCGGCATGCCTTGACTCTTAAATTTCAATGTATCAGGTTATCCCTCAAGAAGTTGTTGAGGCACTTTATGCTGCATGCAAAAGTGGCAACTTTGATTTGGCAAACAAGGAAGTCAATAATGTTATTGCAGAAGGGTTTCCGGTTTCTCAGATGCTTTCTCAGTTCCAATTTCTTTATTTTTATCCATGACTAGTCATTATCGTCTAGTTGTATCTGATACTAATATAATGCTTCTGCCAGTTATTTGGTGTGGTTGTTGAGGCAGATGATATACCAGATGAACAAAAAGCTAGAATTTGCAAGAGTTTGGGTGAGGCAGATAAGGTGACTTTCACCATATAAACTTAGCTTCTTTTTTCTTTTTATTTTTTTGCGTGCATGGGGGTGGTGTTAATTAACATAGCCTGGCAACTAAAGCAGAGAAATAGTAGGGCATAACTGAAATCCTTTTAAAATTTGTCTTGGACCTGTATTACTTTGCTCTCTTTGTGCAACTCATGTGCTGTACCTTTCATTTATTAAACTGATTGAAATTGACAAACAGTTAATTAATTGAGGGTAATAAAGTTGGGCAATCAATTTATTTTCTTTGTTTCCCCATTTTTATCCCCTGGGAACTTCCATACTCCACAATTTCTTTACATAGTCCAAGTATTTGTCACCTTTTTATTTTAGTTCCACTTGTATGGAACTCTTTATTGCTGTGATTTTTATGTTTTCTCATTGGCTTTGCAGCATCTAGTGGATGGTGCAGATGAGTACTTGCAGCTGCTGGATATGGCCAGCAACACAATGCGAGCTTTGTGTAACATGCCACAAGAATTCTGTTTTGAAAGTTAGGGGACAGCCTAGATTGGGATGCAGGGGCTTTTGAAGACAAGTAAAGATTCAACCTTTTGAATTGTAATATATTACAACAAAGCGGCTCTTCAAACTTGTGTTATGTCTGCTATTCATTGAAGATGGGCCCATCTTTTGAGTCTCATGTTACTTAGTCTTACATGGGTCCTGTATGTCAAGTTTGATCTCTTTAATTGATCTCTAATCTAATGCTAAAGATGAGTCGGCTGATTCAATGTGTACTTGGCATTCCTATTTGCATCCTGTTTCATAGTATTATTTACAACAGCAATGCTTATTTAGACCAATGAAGAGATGATGAATGGGGACCAAATTACTTTTGTTGCTACCATAATGGTAAAACTGATACTAATAAGATTGTTTTCCATTGAAACCATTGATGTAACTTCTCGTTTACGTTATGAAGGCCAAAACAGGGGAGGAGCAGGCCTGTGAGAGATATCATGACAAATATATTTGAATGGAGCACAACATCAGCAGTGCAGCTCTTATGATAATGTCTGGGTGGAGCCCAGAATTTCAAATCTCCATAGCACATTCGCACTTAGCTGGCCTGGCTGTGGCAGTCATCAGGTTTGTCTCTGATTCTAACACTACCCCTTGCAACAAACTGTTTTTAGAAATTTTACCGTTCTAATAGTCTGACAATTCAAAAGCCCAGAGCTCCATGTGAACCCAAATCAAAGGAAAACCCGTCCTCCGATTTCCGATTTCGAATTGGATGCTGGAAAAGTCTAGCTCAAGTACTGACAGATGTTTGAATCTTCTGCCTCGTTTAACTTTCTTCTGTTTTTATGATAGAAACTGCCCTGGGCTCCGATGAACCTAAGTCAAACTCAAATACGTGCATGGACCCAAACAACATGTACATTGACCCCACCAGCCCCACCTTCAATGCCTTTAATCCCGCCGAGACTAAGCTTTTCCTACATCCCTAGCTGCCACCCCAACTACATATAAAGACCTAGACAGACTCACTCTAGATAATGAAACTTTGTTCTTTAAATTGTATAATATTATAAGTAATTTTAAATTGTTTAATACGTTCATGGAACCAAACTACATGTACATTGACCCCACCGGCCCCACCTTCATGCCTTTAATCCAGCCGAGACTAAGCTTTTCCTACATCCCTAGCTGCCACCCCCAATATATACAAAGACCTAGACAGACTCACTCTAGATAATGAAACTTTGTTCTTTAAATTGTATAATATTATAAGTAATTTTAAATTGTATAATATCATTCTGTTCGCCATTTCTAAATTCTGTTCACGCTTTGAAAAAATAATTGAAGCTGGATCGGTTGACATCATGGTTTGGATAGAAAAAGAAGATGGCAATAAATTATGTGCAATGCCACCTACATTGCAATAAATTTTTAATTCAGACAATACTTGTGGATGTACCAAAGATTAACCCTGCTTCGCGTGGGTGCTGATTTTGTTATTAAAATTAATTTTAAATTGTATAATATTATACATAGAAATAATAATAAAAGAAAAATGATTTTAAATTTAAAAATATTATAAGTAATAGTAATAATGATAAATTAAAGATAATTCTTTTAAAAATTCAATATTTTAAAAATATTTTTTGATGTCTTACTTAGCAACATTTTTTATTAAATAATTTTTTTAAAACATTTTATTTTTTATATCTTAATATCTGCTAATGTTGACATAATCATATTTTTTTAATTACATGATTCTAATAGTCAAATAAAATTCATATTTTGAAAAATAATATTTATAAAGTAATTATTGATAAGCTACATAATTTATATAATAAAATTATTAAAATAAAATGAATATTTTTTAAAAGTCAAAATAAAACGAATATTAATTACACTTATTAAAATGTTTTTAGTTTTAATGATGGAATTTTCTAAATTATCTTCAATTTTAATTACTACTTTCTTATCTTATGCTTTTATAATTATTTACAATTAATTCACTTTGTGAAAATAATTTTGGGATCCTTCAATAATTTTGATAAGTCATTATTAACTTTATTTCAATTAATTGTTCATTTTTTATTATTTATCAAAAAAAATTGTTGCACTTGTTATTCTTATCTTATTTTCATAAATTTAATTCATTATAAAAAAAGAAATTACAAATAAAAAAAATAAATTAACAAAACCTGAACTGGGAATCCAACCCACTTCTTTTCTTTGTATCCTTCACAAAACCAGGTGACTTTAATTTTAACCTAACCCTAGTTGCCAACCCTTTCTCATTTCTTTATTTTTGCTCTCTTCTTCTTCTTCTTCCACTGGCAGCAGCCAACCCCTTTCTCTAAACCCTCTCTCCAGTACTCAGTCTCCGCCGCCGTCGCCCTTGTTGGCCTAAGCCTTTCGGGCAGCAGCTCCCTCCTTCTTTCCCTTTCCTCGTTTCTTCTATTCCCCTTCCTTTTGCCGCCAGTTTCCTCTCCATCTACAAAAGCCTAACCACCATTCTCCTCCTGCAATTTGAGTTTTCTTTTAGAAGTCCTACCACAAATTGAAAACCCCTTTCCCGTGGGCACCCTTTAAGAGCATTCTCATTGTTTTTGTTTGACTCACTCAATGGCAATTTGTTTTTTCTAATTACACTGTAAGCCACCACGTGGTAAAATAAGAAAACGAAAACGTGCACATCAGATTACGTTTAGAAAAATTTTAAAATTAATATAATTAAATGAAGGTGTCACAATAGTTTATCCCACTCATAAAGTTTAAAAAATTAATTGAGGTTAAAAAAAATACAAGTATCATTATGGCCGTATGGAAGAGAAGAAAGGAATTCAGAAACCTGGACTTTTATGCTGTCCTTATCGGACACATGTGCAATGTTGCACTATAAATACAGTTTCAGTTTCTTAAATATGTGTGTCAATATAGTTGTTGTTCGACGTTGTGAAGAAAGGGAGAGATGGGAAGTTTGCAGCAGCAAGCGACTGATCTTGCACTTCCAAGATCATGGGGTGGAGGGAGCAACCGTATAGCTGCTGTCAATGTGGAGGGAAGCACCCCGGAATCCCTCCCTAGTAACGACAACAAAAGCAGTGATCATGATCATGACCCAGATCATGAGGTCTGGTTTCTTTTGTAAAATTTGATGCTTTCATTGATTCATAGCTAGCCTGAGATCGTATATATATTTGCACTTCTTGTTTTCTACTCATTTGGTTTAATTCTGATCGATCTCTTTGATGTTCAGAAACCTGGATGGAGAAAGTTTTGGTCATTTGTAGGCCCTGGTTTCCTTATCTCATTAGCTTATATTGATCCTGGCAGCCGTAAGTCCTCTCTCTCCTTCTCCCTCCTTCCATCCCTCAATATTTTTTCTGTGCCTGCGACTTGATTATGATCATCATCTCTATGATGTCATGCATGTCACAGTGGAAACTGATTTGCAAGCAGCAGCCAGCCATGGATATGAGGTAAACTGAAGAGATTAATTACTCAATTTTTAACAAGTGAATAATGATATATAATGAGATGATTGACTGCAAGAATATGTTGCAAATCTCAGCTACTGTGGGTGGTGTTCATTGGGTTAGTGTTTGTTCTCATAATCCAGTCTCTTGCTGCTAATCTTGGAGTCAGCACTGGTAATTAATTAAGTATCTCTGATCATTCTAATAATTAATGAACTTCATTTCTGATATAATTGACTTAGACACATACCTTGTTCTGAATTACTCCTTTCTTTCAGGCAAGCACTTATCAGAATTGTGCAGGGCTGAGTACCCAATATGGATCAAATATTGCCTGTGGTTGCTTGCAGAGTTTGCCGTCATATCTGCTGACGTTCCTGAAGGTGTCTAATTATTTCAGTTACCAAATTGTCCACTGATTTACCAAAAGAATTGTGCATGTGATATGAACTTTAAATCAAATAAACTTGCACACAATCAGAAACCTAAAGGCAAAATCATAGTCCAAACAATATAAAATTAAGAAACAGGCAACTTTTATGGTTTATGATTGCACATGTTGAACACTTGTCTTGATGCATTTACTTTGTGGCAGTGATTGGGACAGCCTTTGCATTAAATATACTGTTTCACATCCCACTTTGGGCTGGGGTTCTCTGCACTGGTTTCAGCACTCTCCTCCTCCTGGGGTTGCAAAGATATGGGGTAATCAAACTCTACTTTGTATATCTGAATTCTGTTTTGTGTCAAATTTTTCAAAAATAATCTCATTTATACATATAATGTTTCCCATTCTTCTTCATAAAATGTACTTTTTTTTCCTTGATAATTCTCAATACAGTTTTCTGATTTTTGTATTAACATTTGAAATTTTTAAAAGTATTTTTATTATATTTAATGTCAAAAAAATAAAATTAAGAATCATGAAAATTAATATAAAATATAAGAATAAATGTTTTAAATAGATGTCTAAAAAAAACGTAAAGGGAACATATAATTTGATAAATATTTGGAAATATATATACCTTGATGAACATTCCATTTGGAATAGGAAAATGTAATTTCAATGGCAAATTGCTTGCTTTCCTACCATATTATAATAGTTAAACCCAGATTACTTGTGTTTTCCCTTACAAAGATAAGCTAAATTACATATGCTATATAAGCAATTTTTCTGAAAATCTACAGTGTTGATTCTACTAATTACCAAAAAAAGTGACTTAAATTAAGTAGAAATTAAAGTAATTAATGAAATAATTGTATATTTCAATATGTTGGTTACGATCAATTTGTTTATTATATAACGTTTCTTCAAGTTGTTAAATTTAGTATCATGGTGACAGAATCAAAGTGTAGATTAGTATGGATTAGCATATGTTTAGTTTAGCTTATTTTGATTATAATTATGATTATTTTTTATTTTATGATTATGATAGCTCATGCTTGACCTAGTCCGCTTTGTCATACTGCACGTCTAGAGCTCATCTCGGAAAATTTTTTTCAGTTTTCATTCCTTGTTCTAATCCGTATGAATTAAAAAAAAAAATTACAAGTTATAATTTCTTTTTTTATTTTTGATTTCTTTATTAAAAATTTCTTAATTTTACCTGTTCATATTCACAAATAATTTGCATCCATGATAGTTATATGATTTTTTTCTAATTAAAGAAAATGTTGCCATGATTTTTTTTTAATATGTAATTTTATTGAGTCAGCCTTCAACCTGTTACTTTCAAGTCTTTAGTCTTGATTGGCTAAAGATTCTGGATGACGTAATAGAAAATGTTGCTACGGTTAATTATGAATATATATATATATATATAAATATATAAGTGAATTAGGTTTTTCTTCTTTATTCAACAAAATGGACTAGCATAAGTTGACATCACGTACAAATTAAACATGGGCTAATTAATTGCTAAGTACTTTCAATAATATATTGAACCATCACAAATTGCCGTTTTTTTTTTTTTTAAATACAAAATAGTATGCATAAAACACACACCATGAAGTCTCCCCTAAGCAAAAACAATATAGTAAAATCTAAGAAAGTTTATTAATGAAAGATGTCTAAACACGTAGTAATTTACTTGGTCTAAATTTTGATTAATTATCATGTCTGAATTTTGGTTAATCAGATAAGGAAGCTGGAAATGCTGTTATCAGCGATGGTTCTTATAATCGCTGTATGTTTCTTTGGGGAAATGGGTTATGTAAAACCTCCTGCGACTGGTGTTCTTGAAGGCATGTTCGTGCCCAAGCTATCAGGCCAAGGAGCCACCGGCGACGCTATTGCCCTCTTGGGCGCTCTTGTTATGCCGTAAGATTTGGACCAATCCCCCCTTCTATATATCGTGCATAAAATAAAGAAAATGCTATAAATAATTACAGCACCTGTCATTTTCTCTGAACAGGCACAATCTCTTTCTCCACTCTGCTATCGTGCTCTCCAGAAGAGTACCCAACTCTGTTCGTGGCGTCAATGTAAGCCAAAATGATCTCATTTAAACAAAATAAAAAAAAATCACAAAAAACAATTACTATGAAGTTGTAATGCTCTAGTTCTGGTTTATTCCTGTGCTAAGCTTCTGTTTGTTGTCCTTAACTTTGTTAGGCTGCCTGTAGATATTTCCTGATAGAGACAGGCTTCGCCTTGTTTGTGGCGCTTTTGATCAACATAGCGGTTGTCTCGGTGACGGGCAAGGTCTGCTTAGCCGATAATCTCTCTAATGATGACAGGGATCGTTGCAGCAATCTTACCCTCAACTCTGCTTCTTTCATGCTCCAGGTCCAACCTACTACTAGTACTAAAATTCATTATGAAAAAGTACAATTAAGAGACTAATCCTTAACAAAAAAAAAAATCTATGACTTCGCCTCTGCAGCATGTGCTGGGAAAGTCTAGCTCAACCCTTTACGGCATTGGACTTCTTGCCTCGGGGCAAAGCTCTAGCATTGCAGACACTTATGCAGGACAATTTATCATGGAGGTCTTGCAGATTAACCTTAAATATTGGAGAGCTTAGTTATTAATTTAATGACACTTAATCTATATCATTTATGTTTCTTTCAGGGCTTCTTGGATCTTAAAATGAAGAAATGGGTGAGGAACTTAGTGACTAGGAGCATTGCCATTACACCCAGTCTTATTGTGTCCATCATTGCTGGATCTCAAGGGGCCGCTAGACTAATCATCATTTCATCGGTCAGAAAGTAACTAAGATTGATTTTCCAATATTCAAGCCATAATCCATGTTTAAAGCTAAATTAATTGTAATTTTCATAATAAATTTTGCAGATGATTCTGTCATATGTGCTGCCATTTACTTTCATCCCACTTATGAAATTCAGTAACAGCTCAGCCAAGATGGGACCGCACAAGAATTCTATATATGTGAGTAACAGTATAGCACTTTCTGTCCTCTTTATAATTTATTATCCTGTTCTGGTTTTTCGTTATTATTATTATTATTATTATTATTATTATTATTATTCTGTAGCTGACCATACTTGTTTGCAGATCATTGTGATTTCATGGATACTAGGCTTTGGAATGTTCGGTATCAACATCTATTACTTGATCACAGCCTTTGTCGGTTGGTTGATTCACAATGATTTACCAAAAGTCGGAAATGTTTTCATTGGAATCATCGTGTTTCCTCTAATGGCCATCTACATCCTGTCAATGATCTATCTAACCTTCCGAAAGGACACTGTTGTAACACATATCGAGCCCGAAAAGAACGACCCAGCTGCCCAAGCTCGGATGGAGAGTGGGCTCAGCAACCCTGACGGCTCCTTCCGGGCAGACGATGTCCCTTACAGACAGGATTTAGCTGACATTATACTGCCAGAGTAGGTGGTTTTTAAGCTGTCAAAGCAAGTCCAATTACCAACTAAGCTGCTAAACTATGATAAAGGAGCTTGTCTGCTTAGGGAGTTGTACGATGAAGATGTTTCGAAGCCTGTCGGAAGTTAAATTATGACTAGATTCCTTCTGTTTCTCAGGTTTTAATGGCATTTGCATTTGTAACCTCTCTGTCCCAAAAATAGAAAAAAAAAAAAAAAGAGTTGTTAGGTTTTGTTGTGAAAGCTAAGTCCAATAATTGCACAGGAAGAAATAATGAAAAGCGATAATCTAATTAATATGGTCATATTTCCCCTTTCGTTTACTTTCTTGTTTATAGCGTATTAAGTTAATGAATAAAGATGATCTCCTGTTTACCTCATTTTTGTGATCTAATAGCTGGCCTCTTTCCTGACCTCAATATTTCTGAATTCTACTCTGTGATGCATCATCATATGCTACTAGTTTACTAGCAACTATAAATTAATATGCATAAAATATTAAGTCAACTGAGGTGGTAGAATCAAACTGAATTACTCGTATTTATAAAATCAACAAATACTACTAAAATAAATAGCGTCATGATTCATGTTGAAACCAACTCGGTTACTTTATAAAATAAAAAGAGAAACATAAAAGAATTACAACCATGATTCTTGACGCAGGCGCTTTCCGTGCCTCAGGAGCCCGACCTGTACAGCTGTACTTGATCAGTTGATCTATCAGATAAGAAAATAAAAATTAAAAAAAAACATATGTGAAGAGTATACAGAGCAAGATAAAACGCAAATTAGATGCCATTCTGATTCTGTTGGGATATTCTAAAATTTTTAAATAATTTATTATACAAAATTAATTTTTGGTAATTAATCTCAAGAATTCATAATTAAATTCGAATTTAATTAATCTGCCAATACTATTAGACAAGCACATTAATCTGCCCAGCAAATGTGGTTGTTTCATTTGTTTGTTCCCTAGTTAAAAGATATAATTGGATATGGGAATCACTCCATTGGTTCAAGCCATCATGCTTTGTTATCAATCCTCTGTTTACTAATGATATCAAAAACCACAATAACTGATGATGGTAATATATGCCTGCCTTTTGTAGGTTCAATCGATGCAGTTTGAATGTTTGACCAACTACATTTGTGGAGTTGTCACTTCTTGAGTACACTATGCTTCATTATGCTCCATCGCTAATAGCTGCTTCTGCTGCTTTCTTGGGCAAGGTTATACTCTCTCCTACAAAAAAACCCTGGGTATGTCCCAAAGAAAGTTTATTTGCTCTATACCAACTTATTCAGATTATATGTTCTTTATCTGATGTTTATTAATTTCTTCTACTTTTTTATAGCTTCTATTAGGTAATATTTGTTTCCTTCGTTTACCCTGTTGCACAGGACTCTATTTTGGAACATTACACACTATACCAGCCCTCTGATATGTGTGACTGTGTGAAGTCACTGCATCATCTCTGTCGTAATGGTGGTCTTGCTAATTTGCCAGCAATCAGAGAAAAGTATAGTCAGCATTAAGTGAGTAGGTTCTCCATCTTTCTTGGGCAAGAGTTTTACTATAATACTGTAGTTGGTCCAAGTGTTCAGTATGATAAGGATCCAAATAATATGATCCACCAAATGAATATGCACTTGATGCAAGAACTGAAACTTTTCCCTTACTGAATTAATAAGTTCACCTTCACTATAAAAGGGTAAATAACAGATTTTGGTAACTTGCTGAGTTGCAGGTTGTTTAGTTTTATGTCAATCGTTCTTCGTTATTTTAAAGTTTTAGTAGTCTGACATATTTTCATCTGCATCAGTACAAATTTGTGGCAAAGAAGTGCTGCCCTGCATCAATACCTCAGGAGTTTTTCCAAGATTTGAGCAAATAGCCCAATGGATACCATCCCGGTATTCAGGTGCCTTCCAATACTCTGTAGGATGAAGTTAGATGTAAATGTTGATTTTGTAGCTTAGGAATAGGATCTTCATTTTGCTCATATTATTGGGAAAAGCAACATTGATTCGGCTGAGTTAGTGAAGAATTTGAATTGTATACTGTATACATACCTGAATACATTTTCATTATGAAATGCTGGTCAACAGGATCAAGTATCAGCTGTTCACTGTTTTTCTTTTTATATCTTTTTTATTCGTATCATTGCTGCTGGTTTTACAAATTGCTTCTTGCCATATAATACTACAAAGGAATAAGTGGTTTTGTACGAAATAATTCATATTTTCCATTGCAACTTTCTACATTAATTGGTTTTTCATATGAAAATAAAGTGTTTTTTGTAGGATGCTTTTGTAAGTGGTTTTGAACGAAAAAAAAAAGTCTCAACGTAAATATTTTATTTTAATAAGTTTTTTTGTAAAAAGAATAAAATTTTTTTGTGATAAAAAATTATAAACTTGTAAAATCATAATAAATACTTGATTTTATGTGAAACAAAAACGCTTATTGTATGTTTTCAAATGCAAATTTGTTGTTTTGATAAAATTTTCATAAAATTAAAAAGATCTTAGACGTTAAAAGAATTCATAAACATATAAAATTATAAGTGCCTATTTAGTTTAATTATTTTTTAGTTTATCTATTTTTTAAAAGTAAAAATCTGGTTAATTAGGATTTTGAGAAGCTTTAAAAACAAAGCTTCGAGAAAAACTCGATAAAGAAGCTTTCTCTTTTTTTTTAAACATATTAGTTTTTTATGAGAATTTTTCTTTTTGTTTAAAAAATATTCTCTATTAAAAATAATTTCCCCATTATTCTCTTAAAAAATAACCATCTCTTTCCTTTTTCTGCAAATACCCCTCTCCATCACAAATCGCGATCTTTCTCTCCTCTAACTCTCTCTCCAAAGATTACTAAAAAAAACAACAAAAGATTTAATTGAGATTTTTTTGTTCTTACAAAGATTAAGAGAAAAGAAATCCAAAATTCAAAGTTGCATTTAGGTACTATTTCTTCTTTTTCTTTCTGTCATTTTTTTTCTTGGGCTTTAGAATATCTTTTTGATAATTCTATTTTATAGAATTATTTTAGTCCAATTTTATTATTAAATATTAGCTAAGTCCTCAGTTTTCAATTATAATTTACTTATTTTTTAGTTATTTTTATAGTTAATTTATTTTTAAGTGAGTTATTTTAATTTTATGTTATTCCTTTTAATTTGATTGATATTTATTAGTTTTTATATTTTTGGTAGGAACTAAAATAATTGAGCTTAATTTTGAAAAATAAGGTGCTGAAAGACTCGAAAGTCTACTTGCATATGCTTCAGTGTCTTAGCTATATCTCAAGCTACAGGACTCCAATTGTTAAGATTCTTAGACCATTAGAAAGCTAAAAGACAAAACTACAACTTTTATGAGATCAATTTACCTAGTTCTACCTTGAAGATAAAGAAAATTACCTTAGAAAGTTGATGAATGTACTATACCGGGAATGAAAAATTGTAAAGGTTGACAAGCGATTTTTTGGGCCTCTCATTATGTTTTTAAGCCCAATTAAACCTTAGGTCAACTTAAGGAAGTATAGGTTAAGTCTATTAGTATAAATATGATATTTTAATACCATTAGAAAAAAACTTTGGAGATTCAAGAAACTAGAAGTTAAGGCTAAAACTTGGAGATCACGACGGCAATTATTATTTTATTTTCTTCCTTAGCTTTTATTTTTCTTGTTACTCTCAATGGTTAAATTTATTATAATGTTATTTATTTTTGCAA
This sequence comes from Theobroma grandiflorum, assembly GCA_036013995.1. Taxonomy (NCBI): domain Eukaryota; kingdom Viridiplantae; phylum Streptophyta; class Magnoliopsida; order Malvales; family Malvaceae; genus Theobroma; species Theobroma grandiflorum. The sequence goes on from CP142126.1 coordinate 19,462,897, forward strand.
TCATGTGTGGCTAATTTTCTTTTTCTAGGATTGCAATTGAACTCACATATAATCTGAATTTTTAATCTCTTTCTTACTTATTTTTAATGGCATTTGAATTGTTTATTCCAATTTGTTCTTAATGCTTTTAATTGCTTAGCCACCAATTAAACTGATTTAGGAACCTAAACAAACTTGAAAAATTGAGTTTAATGCAAACTAAAATTGGGATAGCATATGATCATGTTAATTAATTTGCGTATAGGATAGGGATATACCTATAGGCCATATGTAGCTAGATTAGAGCCTGAACTTAATGAGTCTATTTTAATTTTAATTCACATAGGGATATAATGTTTTGATTAAAATAAATATTTTTATAAGATGAGTCGGGAGACCCTTATAAATAATTTCGGACTCTAGGTTAGCAATTCAACCCGTTAAAATAAGATAAGGAAGAGATGTAAGATTTAGATGAAGTGTGAGGGATATTGTAATCCTAGGCCTGTTTGATTTATTATTTATTATTATTTTAATTTTTCTTGTTGGTTTAAATTTTAGTTAAATAGTTTTAGTTAATTAATTAATTTTGATTGTTTGGATAAGATTAAATTGTTCTAATTTTAGTACTTAGTAAAATTTTTATATCAATTCCTTGTGAGATCGATACTCTGCTTGCTAATATACTATCTTTCGATGCGTATACTTGCATACTGAAATTGTAACTGACACTTTTTATTTCTTTTAATTTTGAGATATGCATTTGAGTTCTTGATAATTAGCTTAGAGAATCAATATTATCGTTTTGGGTTTTTGGTAAAGATCTTAGATCCGTTAAAATTGTTTAAAGATCTTGATTGAAAAGTCTTATATTTTGGGTTTAGATCAGCATAGGTTGATGAATTAGTATGGGGTAGCTCTACATCCAATAGTCTTATCTGATTGTTTTTCTTCCAATATTGTCTTTTTCCTATTCCAAAGTGTAGGTAAATATATTGAAGTTTGATTTATATCGAATTTTATTAAAGTTACAAATGATTAAAAATGTATTCAAATAACTTACTGTTACTTTTTTAGAAATTATTATCTTTTTGTGGATATGATTTATCGTAATTTGCCTATTTTTTATTTTTCCTGTAAGTGTCCCTAAATGTTCTGCACGATTTGGTGTCATGTTGGATGATTTGTGAGTGACATATACTTGTGTGAATTTTGAGTATCTTTTGCCTTGTTATGCATTTTAATTTAATTGTATTTGGTGTAATGCATATGCGATCCTAATAGATCATTTTGGCCGAATGATAAGTTCTTGGATAGTGATAACACAAGATTTATTGCTTTATATGTCTTGTGCAATTTATAACTAGCTAAGAAATGCCTCCACCAAATTCTAAAATTTCAGAAAAATCAAAATATAATGCAAAATGGAATTTGGTCATTATCAAAATCTTACTTCAAATTTGTAAAGATGAGATTCGTAAGTATGGAAACTAGAAATTTCATTCACAATTAAAAGATGGGAAGTTGTAATAAAGGAATTTAATGCTCGTGCTAATAAAAACTATATTCAAAAGTAATTGAAAAACAAACTGGATAGTCTTAGAAATGAATGTATTTTAAAGAATCAATTGAAGGATAAAGAAACAAGTTTAGTTTAGAACCATAAGACAGGAACTATCAAAGCTGATGTCACATGGCGGGAAGTCAAAATAAAAGTAAGTATTTTAAATTTGATATGTTTTAACTACTATAAATTATTTTATATATGCACGTTGTTTAAAAGTTTCTTTCTCTCTAATGTTTGTGTAAGTTAATCCAAAATATGCTAGATTTCGATATCACCGACTAAAACATGCTAATGAATTGAAATTTATATTTGAGGATATAGTAGCCACTAGTCAAGATGCATAGATACTAGCGATGAGTGTACTAATTGAAGATATTGTCAAATCTGCAAATCTAACTTCGCTACAAGACAGTGTTGAATTCGATGTTGAAGAAATCAATTGTGATGAAGATGACAATCTTATGGTAAACACCCAAATCAAGAGGAAAAAAAATAAGTTCCAAAAAAAATAGGAAAAAAAGTGACAAATGGTAAAGCAAAAATTAAGACTATAGCAAGCTTGCAAAGAATATTGGAATGATTGTGTGAGGCAACAGAAAGTCATAATGCAATTGAAAGTGCTAAAATTTCAATGTCATCGCAAGCCACAAGACAATATAGTATTTCGAAGTGTGTTCGAGCATTGAAATTTGTACACAATGAAAGAAGATTGAGTGTAGATGAATTTAATTTTGCATTATAATTGATTAAAAAAGGAAGAAAATAGATTCATTTTTATTTCTTTGTCAGATCTAAGTGATAAGCTAAATTGGATTCTATATAAGCATAATTTATCAAAAAAACTGTGGTGGGAGTAATTGATTAGTTCATGATTTGATTTGTTTATTTTAGGCTGATGTTGAACTTTAAACTACTTTCTCTTTACACTTGTGTTACTTGTTATGTGTAATTGAATTAGTATTTGAAAGAATTTGCTATTATCCATGCTATATTTATTTGAATTGTTATTTGTTTCATTTGATTTATTTGAAATAATATTTGTTTTTTAGTTGATATTTTGGATTTCTACTTATGTATTTTGATAGTATCAAACATATGTCTTTTAATTAAATCAAAACATCAATATAAGTTGTAAAAAGAATAAAATGTATAAGGTTTTATCAAAACATTTATAGAGGAGCTACTAGTGCAATTGTATATCACATGAAATTTTTAAAACTTTGTTTCTCCCGTATCTTAAACACTAAAAACAAACAAGCCCTAAAAAGAGAAAAGAATGGAGGTAGAGGCGACGGAAGGTTCGTTACTCAAGATGGACACTCTTTCACTTTTGGATGATCGATCCGGGAAAAAAGTTCGTCTACGTAGTGAGAGTTTAGAGAGGCTGTCTACTGGTAGTATAGTTATGGTTCATAACAATCCTTCTTTCGAGGATGCATTAATGAATTCTGAAGGAAATGATTTATTTTCAGATAATGATATGGATACAGATGGGATGAAACTGATGACAAGGAATCTCCGGTTGATGTTGATGCGTACAACAGTATATCAAAAGGAGACAAAACAGAGGATTTTAAGTTTGAAACGATTGAAGGCATCCTATTGATCAAAATCTCAAAAAAAAAAAAGCATAAGGAACTAGCAAAACGTTGGAAGAGATCTATTATTGTATGTCTATTGGGGAGATCTATCTCATTCAAGTTATTAAGCAAAAAGATTGAGTTTTTATAGGCTCCTAGAGGAAAATATTTGATCGTTGATTTAGATGAAAGAGTTTTATGATTAAATTTGCAGAGGAAGATGATTATCTAAAAGCCTTCCTAAAAGGTCCTTGGATGGTGCAAGGCCATTACCTCATGGTAAATCCTTGGACTTCGTCGTATGTCAAGGGTTATCAAAATCTATCTGTGGTAGCGGTGTAGGTAAAGCTTCCTGGTATGCCTCTCTATTTATTCCATAAGCTAGTTTTAAGAAGAATTGCTTCTCTTCTGGGTAAGCATTAGAAAATTAACTATAATATTGGTTCAGAAAAATGTGGCAAATTTGCTCGTATAGTAGTTAAATTGAATCTTTCAAAGCCATTGATCCTTAGATTTCTACTTAATGGGAAAATGTAGACCATTGAGTACAAGGGCCTTCCTAAAGTTTGTTTTTTGTGTGGTTTGTATGGTCATTTGAAATGAGATTGTTGTGGTATTGATCTATAAATTAAAGCTTTTAATGTCGAAAAAGAAACACCTAATGGGTCTCAAGTAAGTGATGAGTCGTTTGGTCCACGGATATTAGTAACCAAACGTAAGCCTAGGAGTGGTTTGGTCAAACAAAATTCCACCATGAATCCAAGGTCTGCCAAGCAACAACCTAATGGTTCAAGGTTTTCAATCTTGGAAGGTTTGGCTGTAAATGAGACCCTTTTAACAAAGGCTACAAGAATGAAAAAACTTTCTGCTTGGGATACTTGTAGGGAAACTAATCATAAAGCCTTTGCGAACAAAATTTATAAGGAAATACTGGTATTGTAGACAAACGGTGATCAATCTCCTACTTCATTTAATGATGCTGAATGACCAACATTGTCACTAAAAAAGAATCATAAAAAGGTTTTGTTAGTGATGGATTATGCTACGGAGTGTGTTAATGTGGTGGTAGAAAATCTCAAAACTAGTAAGGAAGCTAATGGTAATAAAATTGATTTTGTTTCAAGGCTAACACAAAAGAAGCAAGAGGATAGGGCTTTACCATAACTTATTTCTTTTGACCCAAAGAAACATTCTGTGGTTCGATTTAATAATCATGCATTGGATTCCAAAGTCTTCACTATCAAAAAGAAAGACAAAGTCTCTTCTCCATCCATAAGGGCGAGGCATGGAAGTATTACGTTATATGATAAGGAGGAAAAACCACTTGACAAATGGGGAATGACTCGAATTCAAAATACGTCCCCTAAAAAGAAGGCACAATTGTTAAATAGCCTTTTTTTTAAAGGTCAAGGTGACATGGAGTTAAACATTGTGGAATATTTGAACAGGGTTTCAAAAAATCAAAGTGGTGGTCTTTCATAGAAGTTGGAGTCTCTAGATGAGTACCAAATCGTTTAGGTTACTTCCACATTGGTAAATGGACAGTAGGTGAACTTGTAAGTAACCCTTGGACATCTCTTTCTTTCTTACTTTTTATTAATGTTAATGAATTTTCTAATGTGGAATTGTCAAGGTGCAGACAATACGAATTTTTTAGGCATTGTGAAAGATTACATAAGGCAATATGAGATTTCCATTATGATTATTGTTGAACCTCAAGTTAGTGGCATGTCAGCGGATAAGATAATTTGTCTTACTAATTTTGGTAGATTACACCGTATTGAGGCTACGGGTTTTTCTGGCGGAATATGGTTACAATGAAATAATATAGTTCAAATCTTTGTTTTGAGAAATCATAGCCAACGTCTTCATTTCATTGTCGACTATCAATCTACAGATCCATAGTATGTTTTAGCAGTATATGGAAATCCCAACTCGACAATTTGAAAAGAATTATGGAAAGAACTATATTATTTTGTAGACACTATCAATGGACCCTGAATGATTACTAGTGATTTCAATGCTTTCCTATTTTCACATGAGAAACTTGGAGGTTCAACAAGGGGTAGTCAGCCATGTTCTTTGTTCCAATCTTTTATGAATGACCTTAAACTACTGGATATAGGCTTTTAAGGATTAAGATATACATGGAGGAAAGGACTTGTGGCTGAAAGAATTTATAGGGCTATTTGTTCTTCTAACTGGAAGCTACAATTTCATAAAACTTCTACACAACATCTCCCTCATGTTGTTTTCAATCATTGTCCTATTTTGATTAGAACAAGTGAAAGACAAGTTGTTTCACTTGGTGTGAGATTTCGATTTCAAGCTGCATGGCTTTCTCATTTGGAATTTTCTAATTTTGTTTAGCAATTTTGGGAAAATAATCTACCTATCTATGATGCATTATAGAACTTTACAACTAAAGTTAAATAGTGTAACAGGACAGTGTTTAGTAAAATTTTCTACAGGAAGAAAAGACTTTTGGCTAGACTTGGCAGCATTGTGAAAGCCCTTGAAATTCATCCTTCTAGAGATTTTCGATTACTTGAATTTAACTTGAAATTAAAATATGAGACAGTGCTATTATAGGAGGAGACTTTTTGGACGCAGAAATTGAGAGCGGATTGACTTAAATTAGGAGATAGAAATAGTAGCTATTTTCACGTTCGTATGACACGTCAAAGGAGCAAAAACGGGGGAATGTCTTGTCCCATGACCATCCATGTGCATGAATAGGTGAAGAACAAGCCTGTGAGACATATCATGACAAATATATTTGAATGGAGCACAACATCAGTAGTGTAGCTCTTATGATAATGTCTGGGTGGAGCCCAGAATTTCAAATCTTCATAACAGATTCGCAATTAGCTGGCCTTGCTATGGCAATCATCAGGTTTGTCTCTAATTCTAACACTACCCCTTGCAACAAACTGTTTTTGGAATTTTTACAGTTATAATTGTCTGCCAATTCAAAAGCCCAAAGCTCTATGTGAACCCAAATCAAAGGAAAACCTATCTTTTGATTTCGAATTGGATGCTGAAAAAGTCTAGCTCAAGTACTGACAGATGTTTGATTCCTCTAATGAACTTAAGTTAAACTCAAATACGTGCATGGACCCAAACAACATGTACATTGACCCCACCAACCCCACCTTCATGCCTTTAATCCAGCCGAGACTAAGCTTTTCCTACATCCCTAGTTGCCACCCCAACTATATATAAAGACCTAGACAGACTCACTCTAGAAAATGAAACTTTGTTCTATCACTTTGCTTTTACTCTTTAGATATACTTTGATAGTTATTTTCTGTTAGAAAAAACAGTGGCAGTGGATGATTCCTTCAAAAAGCATGGAGTTGTTCCTTTTAAGTGGGAGATCTGACCTGATGTTCCCAAGGTCCAGCAATAGCAAAAACAAAAAGAGCAATCACCATGGAAATAGAAACAAAAAAAGAAACATCAAAAGTGAAAGCAACCACCACCGTCATTGCCACCACCAGCGTCACCTTTTATAAACCAACGTTCATCGCCAACGTTCAGCTTGAGCTTCCGCTTCAGTTTGGTTTACATGGTGTTTGAATACAAATTTGCATGTAAAGAACTTTGTCTACTTAACGAAATGAAGGGAAAAACCTTTCTTTGTGGTGAACCTCAACTAGTTTTGCAATTCAACAGAAACCCATTTCAAAATGAGTCTAAACCATTTCTGAGACTACAACTCCTTACAAAACTAAAGAATCATCATAGGGTTTTCTTCCTGAGACCAGTAGTTAGCCACACTTGTCCTCAATTCTTATATATATTGGATGACAAAGACTAGTACACATTTACATTTTAATAATCCTTTGCGCTTTCCTAATTTGATTTCCCATATTCTTGAAACAAAAATAGATCCAAACCAACGGGAGATAACTCTTATAAAACACTTGATATTGGCTTATACTAGAATCTCTTGTTGGTTTGGATGCTTTTATAGGTCATATATATATATATGGCGTAATGAATTAGGGTATGAGTTTAAACCTGTCACAGCTCAAATCTGGGGTCATTACCGGCGCATGGGCCCAATGGGTATAGCCCACTAAACCCAAGCAAGCTTTTTTATGCAATCCCAATCATCATTCCCAACCATCATTTCTAAAATCACATATTGTAATTTTCAACTCAACATATTTCAATAACATAACATGTATACCAAATATTTATATTCGTATTATCTCGAAGTATTTTCATTCATTGTCATCTCACAATGGCATCATTAATCCAAAATATACATACTTCATTTATAACATGACCCCTAGTAGTTTACGTTACATATACGTGTATACAGACAAAAGACTCTCGACCGTCAGCGGAGTGACTTTGAATGAAGACATAGCTACTTAGACGCCATAATACCTACCAAAAAGACGAGCATACGTGGATAACTCGATCTAGGTCCCAACTACCTCTGAATCTGAAAACATGAAGCTTAAAAACATGAGTATAAACTCAGTAAGTGAACATAAGAAGGGAACAAGCAAATGATACGGAAAGATTTTGAAAACGCGATGCACTTTTGTTAAAAAAAATGCAACTTAATTTAATTTATTGTAGAACCCCTTAATTCAACCCTTAAATATTTAATTCCTTAGCATTGAAAAATCCATGATAAACCATAAAGTTGAAAAGAATGAAAATTTTCAGCAAATGTCCAAGCAAGACAAGCAAAACTGAGGGTTTCTCGATGCAGCGAAAAGGCATTCTTAGTTTGCATATATCTCGGTTTTTCAAGCATATCTCCCACTACAGATGTCCAATTGACATGATTTTTAGACCATTAGAAAGATAAAAGGCTGGGCTAAAATTTTGATGTTTACCACTTTGCCCAGTTCTGATCATAAGGTAGTCAAAATCTTTTTCAAAATAAAAGCACTGTACCACCATCTGAGAGTTTCTGACTGCAGCAAGAATCGATTTTCACTGCAGCCAAAACCCTCGCTGCAGTGAGAAACAGAACCATGGCCAACCTTGCAAGGTCGAGAGTTTTTGGCTGATTTTCGCTATAGCAAGAAACATAACAACCAAGGAAGAGTTTCTTTTCGTAAGAAAAAAGCCATTTTGCTGTTATATACAAAAAATCCGTCCCAACCACATCGAAAATCAATTTGAACACATTAACAATAATAAATTTTTCAGCATTCAATATAATCACATGTTCTTTTCACAAGCTTTTCATAACAAATAATAACAATTTCATAATATATATGATCGTCTTTATGGCATATATATATATATATATATACACACACACAAACATGTATACACCCAATGGTCCTCAGCTCATGTGCCCTCCCACACCGCACATAGCTGGATATAGACCACTACCAGTCATCAGCTCATGTGCACTCCCACACTGCACACGGCTGGAATCCCCCATCGGTCATCAGCTCATGTGCACTCCCACACCGCACATAGCTAGAATCACTGCCATTACCGGGATGTGCCCTTCCACACTGCACACACTCGGTTATAGTTATTACCCAACATTGTCATTCACAACATAACATATGTATATCCATTTAATATCAGAACACATATACACCTCTCAACATAAAATCGTTCTATTAAGGGCTTGTTCCGATGCACGTTTTGAAGATAAAACCATTAAAATATTTTCAAGTAGCACAATCAAACATACATGCATTTATTTCCAAATCAATTTTAATGCAAGTTCACTCACCAGTCTTGTTGATTCCTTGAATAATCTCTAACTTCAATTATTGCATCCAAATGGACATGTGAGGCCTCGTTGGAACCTATCACACACACAACATCACAACCAACCCAATTTGCATAAATACATTTCTAAAAGCTATTTCTTAAATCAAGCTCTACTAGTTATTCCTAACTAACTTCCAACTACCATTAAGTGGTTATCTATTTTCACTATTCTAGTCATCCCAAAATAAATAAACAACCTCAACTACAAACATTCACAAGTTAATCTTTTTACTCTTAAAAATCACTAGCCATTCTCAACACTTAAAAATCAACTCTAATTCACTACTTACCTTCGTAGCTTTGTATTTGAATTTTTTTTCCAAGAGCTTTCAAGCTATTGTAGAGAGTCTCTCTCTCTCTTTCTCTCTTTAGAATACCTAGCTAGTGAGAGAAAGTATGGGAGTATGATTTTTTAAGGGTTTTAAAGTGAAAGAGTGAAAGAGCATGAAAAACCCTATAATAAGGTGTGTAAAAGCATGAAATTTAAGGTTAGTTTGAGAGGGTGATGGAAGCTTTGAGAGAAGCTTTCATGGAGGATGAAAGAAACGTGAGTTAGGATGAGAAGAAGAAGAAGAAGCTGCTGGAGAAATGAAGAAGCTGTTGGAAAAAATGATATTTATAGCTAATATGTAACGACCACTCCCCGGTCGTTACCGGCGTCCGAAACTTCCGAGAAAAACCCGCTAAGTCCCGAACAAGCCTGATCAAAATTGCTCGTTAATCCATTACATTCACTCATCAAATAGTAGTATTACTTTTATATACTGAATTAAATAATAAATATAAAAATCACTATAAACTTTTTCCTTATTTATCCACAATTACATATACGCCAAAATTTAAAAAAAAATTCAAATTAATGCTTATATACAAATTTAAAATTTATTTACAACTTAATAAGTAGAATACTACGACTTGACTTCTAACATAACAAGTACAGGACAGAACGGAGCAACTCATAATAGTGTGCTAGGAGATGCCTTTACCTATTCACAGTAGACCACACGCGAACTCGTCAATGACTTCACACTAAAACGATCCCTGTCTGCGAAAAAGGAAATAACATGGGGGGTGAGTCTCATAGACTTAGTGAATATCATTGACCCAGTGAGTAGGGTGTAAATGGGAAACAAGCAAGCGGAAGATCAGTTGAATGTAAAATACAGAATCATAAAAATAATTTGTCTCAAACAGGGGTTTTGTGCCTTATATCGAAATTCGAGAATTTTTGAAAGTATAATCAATTGAAATAATAATATTTTCTCATCAAACTATGTTGATAACAAATTTCGAACCAAATTGATAAAATCAAGCTAGCTCCCGCGAGACCAACATTGTTTAAAGTCATGCACTGATCATAGCTCGCCTTTACGCGAGGAATTTCAAATCCATTTCATGGAAAAACAAATAAAGGAGCTGTAAAAATCCGTTTAAATCAAATTTCACCATGCAAGGAAATACAACTCATAATATTAAAACTTATTTCAATACATGTAAAATAATTACATTTTATCAAAAATAATTAGTAAGGCTTATGATTTTAATAAAACTTGGCTCGTGTCAAAAACTCATATTCGGTGATACCTTACGCTGGGGTATCCAACCGAATCCGCCAAGGCTGTTAAAATCTCATTTACATGTAAAACATACTTTTATTTTAGAAAACACAGCCATTCCTTGGCGTTAGCGGAGTTCACCTTCCCGTGATGAGTCGGCCAAAGGGAACTCTAACCATACCTCAAGAGATACCCTCCGCGCCTCGACTACCGAGGTATGAATATAACTGGGTAACCATGCCCCTCCTAAAGACAGTCCATGGCACTCGCCACTGCAGTGACTATCCTATAACCCACCAATCAATAAAATTTAAATAGCATGATGTGGCAATCAAAGTATTACCGGGCCAATCCAGGCAAAACAATCGATTCAAGAAATTTTAATACGATTGCCAATCAATTCAAAACAAATTAGAAATCTCATTTCGTTTATAAAAATTGTTTTAAAAATTATTTATGCCCTTAAAGTCTCATTTTAATTTATTGTTAAATATTCGATATAAAAGTCATAAAAATTCATCATATGTTCATAAAAATAAATCTTAACATATGATTCATAAATTACCGTACATAGAAAATTTAAATCTCTAATCACATATGCACATCACACAATTATATAAGGCACGATTTCGAAACTAAATCATATTGAAAAGCTTGTTTCCCATTTCTTTTAAAACGCTTTACATATATATCTTATATATATTTTCCAAACGATTTCTAAAAGCAATTTATATTCACAATTTTATAAATTTCTACTAATTCATGCTCTTCACAATTCATTGGCAAATTAAATCATATATATTCATACATATATATAATTATGAATATTTTAAAATCGACACCCCCTACTCACCTCGAAATAGCAGGATATTACATCTCTATTTTTGTACGCATGTATAATTATTTCTATTTGTCAGTCGCGTGTCTCATTCAGCACGCCTCCGCGACATGTTCTATTGGGCTTTTCTATTTTTCCTTGTCATTGGGCCTTTTCTTTCCCTCAAGCAATTGGACCTTGTCCATGAGTTTCTCAAAATTTCCTATTGGGCCAAGCCCATTTAATTGTCATTGGGCCATGCCCATGTTAATTTTTTCATGGGTCATGCCCACCCATTTTTTTCTTTTTCTTTTTTCTCTTTTTTATTTTTCTTCTTCTCTTCTACGTTGCTTTCTTCTATCTTTTTCCAGCCCATTTCTCTTTCTTCTTCCTCCTCCCTTCACCACCGTGGTCTTCTCCCTTCACCACCATGGCCTCCTCTTTTCTTTCCTCGCAAAATTGGTCACCACTAGCTCAACTTTTCCATGGCATGAAACCTGAAAATTTCCAGCAACTATGCTGTCTTCTTTAACTCCAATTTGCAGCAACCAAACATCACCATTTTCAGCCACCAAAACTCTCAAAATTTCAGCAACTTAAAACTCAATTTCTAACATCAATAACCTGAAATTTTCAGCACCTAAAACTCCCTCAAAAGGCATCAAAACAGCCCCCAAACAAAGTACAGAATTTTCAGATTTCATACCTCTGTTGTCACGACCCAATTCCCGGGCCATGACCGGCGCAAGGACCTAATGAGCATAGCCCACTAAGCCCAAGCAAGCCTAATTTCACTTACTTTATCCCATACTTACTCGTGTGAGGCAGTCACACGTAATGCACCCAGTGTGCATACAATACCAATTAATAGTGACATATCCAGTCACACATACACACACACACCCTTTCCGGGTGTGGACACAGCCAATTCACAATGATATTATTAATCACAATATACATGCACTATTCCAGTCATGTATTTAGCAATTCACACTGCTCACGCATTTACATTCATACCAATCAAATACAAACTCTGACAATGTACATTACATGTACATATCCATCATACAAAAACTCATGACTACCAGCGGAGACATGTACAATAAAGCGGCAACTAGTGAATGCCAGACACCTACCAGGAGATGGACTACTGCGATCCCGTGATCTAGGAATCTACAACCTCCTGATCTGAAAATATGAATTTTTGAAAACGGTGAGTATAAAACTCAGTGAGCAAACATTAGATAGGAACAAGCCATAATATCAGGAAGGGTTAAAATATGATGCATACCTTTGGAACACATTCGTTTTTATCCAATTTATTATCAACCCTTCCCCTCATTTCAATTTAATTTATAATGAAGGAATGATCAATTTCATACAAATATACTCAGAGAAATGGACAATCACAAATGTACACAATCACATATATCTGAGCACTCGCAGGCGTTACGTATCGCCGTCCCTGCAAGCCCCTGGATAACCAATCACACTTCACCACTGTTCACGTGTAATGGTTTCCAGGAATCGTGGGCGTTACGTATCGCCGTCCCCACTTTGCTCAATTTTCAGAATTCATAGTAATAGTAGGCGTTACGTATCGCCGTCCCCACTTTACTCAAAATTCATAGTAATAGTGGGCGTTACGTATCGCCGTCCCCACTTTACTAACTTTTCAATCTCTAGGAAATAGTGGGCGTTACGTATCGCCGTCCTCACTTTGCACACCATTTCAGGCCTGTGCATTTTCCTCTTCACACGTGCACGGTGGTAACAATTTCACAACACTTCTCAACAATGCACACAAACATCACAACAATGTACATATCCAGCACAATTAAATTTCACCTCAATGAAATAATATTTCATGCCTTTATGCATAACACACAATTTTATGCCTTCATGCATAACATATAATTTCATCACATAAAATCATTTTTATCAAAGGCTTGTTCCCAGCACATATATTTTTAAAACTTTGAATAAATCATTTAATCATTCATTTCAATACAATGTGCATTCCCCAAATAATTTTGAAATGCAAGTTCACTCACCGTCTCACAAATATCCGGATTCCGGATGCTCTCGGATTAAAAATCCTCAATCACGATCCCTTTGCCTTTCTCGGTCTTCTCACCACCTTAACACAAAATAAAATCAAGAAATTTACTATAATGCCCCCAACTAATATAAACTAATTTAAATTGCTAACGTATGATGCGCAAAGGCAAAATCGCGCCCGATTATCGCTTTAACGCGGTATTGCCTAATTTCGACCGTTCAGCCGATAAATTGGCCATTAAGCCCGATTTAACTCCAAATTGATCCATTCTTTTTTTCTAATACCTTTAATTCATCCCATATCATGTAATTGATGCCAATTTCAGCATTTAATATTTTTCCATTTCTTCATGGAAAATTCGGCATTACAGTGTATTAGCACTGAAAATTTTTCCTACAACATTTTTTCACTTTAAATTGTCATTTTTCTATTTTCTTTCATTTCAAATGAAATCATTTCATTTGAAATGAACCAATTTCCTCATGCACTCTCCACCCTAGGTTCGGCCTAACAAAGCACAACCATGAGATTCAATTTCTTTCTTCCATTTTTCTTCATAATCATGCTTAACTACCTCTAACTACTAACATAGTCTAAATTCAATCCAATCCAACATCAAATCCATACTCAAACCCATTTTTCAGAATTCTTCCCATCATGATATCTCCATATTAAACCATAGAATTCAAGAACAAAAGCATAGATATTAGAGATCACAAGCCAAAGTAGAGATTTATTACCCTTGTTCACTTGAATCCTTCTTGAAATCACACTTGTCTTGAATTTTCCCTTAGGTTTTTGTGTTTTTCTCCTTTGTTCTTCTTTTTTTTCTTCAATCGGTTTTTGTTCCAGAATTTAGAGAGAGAAATGAGGGCTTAAGCTGATTTTTATGGCTTAAATAATAAAATATAAAGGCTTGCCACGTGTCATCACGCCATTGGTCCGTTTTTTTTTACTTTTTGACTTTTTCTCTCATTTGATCTCCACCACTTGATTCATCAAGTCAACATCTGATCCAAGGTTGACCATGGCTGGAAAAATTTATTCTAGTGATGAAAAATTACCGAAATGCCCCCGGGATGGCAAAATTACGATTTTGCCCCTATACTCCGAAATGTCCCGGAATTTCATTATTTTCACTGTCCAACCTCAAATAACATCAATATAAATCAATATTACCCAATTGGGGCAAAATTCTTTCAAAAAAATTCACATTTAGCACTCCGGTGGTAAAATTACCATTTTGCCCTTGTGCTCCAAAAACACCGAAAATCACCATTTTACACTGCTAAACATCATTCTATAATCCCCTAATCATAACTGTATGTCATATAATTATTTTTAGTCCACTGTGATCAAATCTTGGTTAAAAATCTCCATAAATCAACAAATGAGAAAATGACCATTTTGTCCTTAACCGGTCAATTTTCCCGATTGACTCCAGACTGGATCTTGAACTCCGAATCACTATTCTGAGCTATCCTGTGGGTCTCAGAATTTTGAAATTCCCCTTAGAATTTCCATTAAACTAGGTTGAAGCTCGATTTAACTTAATTGTACCATTAGGTACAACACCGGTTTTTCTAACAACTTAGACAGGGTCTCACATCTGTCAAGAACCGACTTTTTTTCTCTTTTCTCTCTTCTTTTGCTGCCAATTTTCTGCACTTGAAACCAATCTTTTTCTTCTCCAAAAGTGCAGCAAGGATCAGCTTCTACCTCCCACAAAATTGTCAAATTTTTCTGGCTTCTTTCTCCCCCCTTTCACGCCACTTTCTTCTCTTTATTTCGTCGTTTCTTTCTTTGCTCTCCATTTTGTTTTTCTTGTCTTTTGTTTCTTACTTCAGTCGACTCTTCTAGAGCCTCCTACCATCTTCTTTTTTTTATCTTTTTCTTTCCTCTCACTCTCCTTGACCAGCTCCCTTCTTTTGACTTAGAAAAGTCTCACATTTTACACATGGGCTGCTACCCATGTGACCTTGTACATATATATATTTATATATATACTTATCATATTTATAACTTAAAATTTTAACCAACTCTTACCCTCATTTCACCTTTTAAATATTCATTTAAACTTTTAATTAATCTAGGATTTAATTAGGCTCAAAATTGCACTAAGAAACTCCAAAATTTTAATTATCAATCCTTGAAATTTTTATTCTCGAGATATGACGCCTTGTCATTTTCCAACGTGATTTTCTCTATTTTAGAGATAGAATTGGGTGAAATGATCTCATCAAAGTTGTAGATTTGTCTCTTAGCTTTCCAATGGTCTAAGAATTGCTTCAATTGGAGTTCTGTAGCTCGAGATATGGCCAAAATACTCAAGCATGTATAAAAACATTTTTTTGTGTTCTTCAACACTTTGCTCTCCAAAAATTAAGTCCAATATTTTTCATTCCTATCCACACTTATTAAATTTCAATTTCCTTCAAAATTATTCTTCCTTCACATATATAAAATTAAATTATTGAGATTGCATTCCAACGCGGTATCTCCATAATATTTAAATATTTACTTACCGCGTTAACTCGATTTAATAAAAATCGCGCAATCTCACTTACGGCATTTCCTTCCAAAAATTCATTCTTAATTCTTCTCCCCCACTTAAATTAGTCATATTCTATTTTTTATGACTAATTCTAACCTCCAATAAAATATTAATATTTTAATATTATTTTATTAATAAAATATTATTTTATTCTAAAAATTTTCACTTGTCTTCTTTGGTCTCGAAACATATTATTATGTGTCAATTTACCTCCGAATCATCTTTTAACTCACTAATTTATCTCCGATAAAAATATTATTATTTAATTATGAGTTCTGCGCATGCGATACATTTTATTCTTAAGCGTTCCTTAGCACGCTAATTCACATCAAATAATCATTCATTTGATCAATAAAGTCTTATTTGTGTCTAACGAGGATACGGGATATTACATAATACTTATCCAAACTTTACTTAAATTATGAAAATGCCCTTAACAAGTTGGCTTGTCTTCCTCCCATCCTTTGTGCAATCTTTTTACTCTTTTGACATTGGGACAAAGTCCATAATAGTTTAAAAATACTCAAGTTCACGAAAATTTAAAAATTTTGACTCGATATGAAAAATAACCATTTTGCCCCTACCTTAGAAATCATCATTATTTCTATTTCCTTCATCATTTTATCCTTATTTTCATCATTCATTTATGCCTTAGGCCTACTTAGGCTTTAATATTGTTTAAAACCTACTTCTAGCAGCTCACTAAGGAAAATGATGAAATTACCCCTAATCCATTTTATCGCGTCTATTTCTAATTACGTGTCTATGGAGGTCAAGGTCTCACAAAACCCATTCACTCTCTCAGCCTTAGGGAGACGATGTTAAATTGTACTTCAAAGATTTAAGGATTCTCATCTTTATTCCTTTATTTATTGTGAGACAATTCATCATCAAAGTTGAATCATATGTATTTTTATGACTCTGCCGTTAATTCAACAGAATACAATTTTCACCAAATTAAACAAATTAATATTAATAAATGCGTAAACCAAGCTTCTTTGGTGCATGTCTTGTCCCATGACCATCTATGTGCATGAACAAACATTACAAGAGGTATGGTCCCTGCCTCATACCTCCATCCAATGTTTAGTTGTCGTTTCTGTTTTCAAACAATTTTGTGTCTCTCCCTTCTTAAAGATCAAAATAAGTTAAGATTATAGATTGGTGACCTAGAAAAGTTGCAGCTACGGTCTCCATATATTTATATATACACACACACACACGCCATGCATCACCCTTTCTAATTTTGTTCACACTTTGAAAAAACAATTGAAGCTGGATCGGTTGAGATCATGGTTTGGACAGAAAAAGAAGATGGCATGGCCCATGTCACTGGTAGAAATGGATTAATGTGGTAGTGTTCTTATTTGGTCACAACAGATTAATTAGACTAATTTTCTCAAACCAAGGTGTATTCAAATCCTACTAATTTTCTCATTTTACTCTTTGATTTTCTTCTTTCTATCTTTTAGTCTTTCCTTCAGTGAAACATTAATTTGAACAATTATGTGCAATGCCACCTACATTGCAATAAATTTTTAGTTCAGACAATACTTGTGGATGTACCAAAGATTAACCTTAAGGTCAACTAGAGTGGTGCCCTGCTTCGTCTGGGTGTTGATTTTGTTATTAAAAATAATTTTATATTGTATAATATTATAAATAAAAATAATAATAAAAGAAAATTGATTTTAAATTTAAAAATATTATAAGTAATAGTAATAATGATAAATTAAAGATGATTCTTTAAAAATTCAATATTTTAAAAATATTTTTTGATGTCTTACTAAGCAACATTTTTTATTTAAATAAATTTTTAAAAAGACATTTAATTTTTTATATCTTAATATATGCGAATGTTGACATAATCATATTTTTTTAATTACATTATTCTAATAGTGAAATAAAATTCATGTTTTGAAAATATAATATTTATAAAGTAATTATTTATAAGCTACATAATTTATATAATAAAATTATTAAAATAAAATGAATATTTTTTAAAAGTTAAAATAAAATGAATGTTAATTACACTTATTAAAATGTTTTTAGTTTTAATGATGAAAATTTCTAAATTATCTTCAATTTTAATTACTGCTTTTGTGAAAATAATTTTGGGATCCTTCAATAATTTTGATAAGTCATTATTAATTTTTTTTTATGCTGAAAATTTCCGTAGAGCCTTGTTACCCTATAATCGTTGTATTAATACAAGTCATTATTAACTTTATTCAATTAGTTGTTCATTTTTTATTATTTATCAAAAAAATTGTTTCACTTTTTATTCTTATCCTATTTTCATAAATTTAATTCATATATAAAAAAATTACAAATAAAAAAAATAAATTAACTAAACCTGAACTGAGTTAAACTTGGATGAATCCAACCCACTTCATCCTCCACAAAACCACGTGATTTTAATTTTAACCTAACCCTACTTGCCAACCCTTTCTCATTTCTTCATTTTTGCTCTCTTCTTCTTCTTCCACTGGCAGCAGCCAACCCCTTTCTTTAAACCCTCTCTCCATTACTCAGTCCCCGCCGCCGTCGCCCTTGTTGGCCTAAACCTTTCCGGCAGCCGCTCCCTCTTTCTTTCCCTTTCCTCGTTTCTTCTATTCCCCTTCCTTTTGGCGCCAGTTTCCTCTCTATCTAAAAAAGCCTAACCACCGTTCTCCTCCTGCAATTTGGGTTTTCTTTTAGAAGTCCTACCACAAATTTAAAACCCCATTTAAAACCCCTTTCCTCAAAGCTGGGCGTGGGCATCCTTTAAGAGCACTCTTCATTGTCTTTGTTTGACTCCCTCAGTGGCAATTTGTTTTTTCTAATCACACTGTAAGCTACCACGTGGTAAAATAAGAAAACTGAAATTATAGATTACTTTATAAGTAGTAAAGTTGTTAAATTTCATAAGAAATAAAAATTAAAGAGTTGTTCACATCAGATTACGTTTACAAGAATTTAAAAAATAATATAATTAAATGAGAGTGTGAGAATAGATTAGCCCACTCATAAAGTTTAAAAAACTAATTGAGGTTAAAAAAAATACAAGTGCGACAAATAATGATATTCGTCAGGGCCGTATGGAAGAGAAGAAAGGAAATTAAGAAACCTGGACCGTTATGCCGTCCTTTTCGGACGAATGTGCGATGTTGCACTATAAATACAGTTGCAGTTTCTTAAATATGTGTGTCAATATAGTTGTTGTTCAACGTTGTGAAGAAAGAGAGAGATGGGAAGTGTGCAGCAGCAAGCGACTGATCTTGCACTTCCAAAATCATGGGGTGGAGGGAGCAACCGTATAGCTGCTGCCAATGTGGAGGGAAGCACCCCGGAATCCTTCCCTCGTAACGACAACATAAACATTGATCATGATCATGACCCAGATCATGAGGTCTGGTTTCTTTTTTAAAATTTGATGCTTTCATTGATTCATAGCTAGCCTGAGTACATATATGTTTTGCACTTCTTGTTTTCTACTCGTTTGGTTTAATTCTGATCGATCTCTTTGATGTTCAGAAACCTGGATGGAGAAAGTTCTTGTCATTTGTAGGCCCTGGTTTCCTTGTCTCATTAGCTTATATCGACCCTGGCAACCGTAAGTCCTCTCTCTCCTTCTCCCTCCTTCCATCCCTCAATCTTTTTTCTGTGCCTGCGACTTGATTATGATATATCATCTCTATGGTGTCATGCATGTCACAGTGGAAACTGATTTGCAAGCTGCAGCCACCCTTGGATATGAGGTAAACTAAAGAGATTAGTAACTCAAATTTTAACAAGTGAATAACGATATATAATGAGATGATTGACTGCAAGAATATCTTGCAAATTTCAGCTACTGTGGGTGGTGTTAGTTGGGTTAGTGTTTGCTCTCATAATCCAGTCTCTCGCTGCTAATCTTGGAGTCAGCACTGGTAATTAATTATCTCTGATCATTCTAATAATTAATGAACTTCATTTCTGTTATAATTAACTTAGACACTTACCTTGTTCTGAATTACTCATTTCTTTCAGGCAAGCACTTATCAGAATTGTGCAAGGCTGAGTACCCAATATTCATCAAATATTGCCTGTGGTTGCTTGCAGAGTTTGCCGTCATATGTGCTGACATTCCTGAAGGTGTCTAATTATTTCAGTTACCAAATTGTCCAGTGATTTACCAAAAGAAGTGTGCATGTGATATGAACTTTAAATCAAATAAACTTACACACAATCAGAAACCTAAAGGCAAAATCATAGTCCAAACAATATAAAATTAAGAAACAGGCAACTTTTATGGTTTATGCTTACACATGTTGAACACTTGTTTTGATGCATTTAATTTGTGGCAGTGATTGGGACAGCCTTCGCATTAAATATACTGTTTCACGTCCCAGTTTGGGCTGGGGTTCTCTGCACTGGTTTAAGCACTCTCCTCCTCCTGGGCCTGCAAAGATATGGGGTAATCAAAGTCTACTTTGTATATTAGAATTCTCTTTTTGGTCAAAATTTTCAAAAATAATCTCATTTATAAATAAGGTGTTCCCCAATCTTTTTCATAAAATGTGATTATTTTTCCTTGATAATTCTCAATACAGTTTTATGATTTTTTTTATTAACATTTGAAATTTTTTTAATAATATTTTTATTATATTTAATGTCAAAAAAATAAAATTAAGAATCATGAAAATTAATATAAAATATAAGAATAAATGTTTTAAATAAATGTCTAAAAAAGGTAAAGGGAACATATAATTTGATAAATATTTGGAAATATATATATTTTGATGAACATTCCATTTGGAATAGGAAAATGTAATTTCAATGGCAAAATTGCTTGTTTTCCTACCATATTATAATAGTTAAACCCAGATTACTTGTGTTTTCCCTTACAAAGATAAGCTAAATTACATATGCTAGATAAGTAAGTTTTCTGAAAATCTACAGTGTTGATTCTAGTAATTACAAAAAACAGATGACTTAAATTAAGTAGAAATTAAAGTAATTAATGAAATAATTGTGTGTTTCAACTTGTTGGTTACCATCAATTTGTTTCTTATAACGTTTCTTCAAGTTGTTAAATTTAGAATCATGGTGACAGAATAAAAGTGTAGATTAATATGGATTAGCATATGTTTAGTTTAGCTTACCATGATTTATAATTATGATTGTGATTTTGTATTTTATGATTATGATAGTACATACTTGTCCAAGTCCCACTTTGTCATACTAAACGTCTAAAGCTTATTTCAGAAATTTTTTTTCAGTTTTTATTCCTTGGTCTTATCCATATATATAAAGTAAAAAAAAAAGTACAAGTTATAATTTCTTTTTTAATTTTGGATTTTTTTCATTAGAAAATTCATAATTTTTACCCCTTCACATTCACAAAAAATTGATAGTTGTATGATTTTTTTTTAATTAAAGAAAATCCTGCTATGGTTAATTATGAATATATATATATATACACATATATATAAATATAACTGGACTAGGTTTTTCTTCTTTAATCAATAATGAAATAAATTGTATATTTCAACTTGTTGGATATGATCAATTTGTTTATTATAACGTTTCTTTAAGTTGTTAAATTTAGGATCATGGTGACAGAATCAAAGTGTAGATTAGTATGGATTAGCATATGTTTATTAGTTTAGCTTATCTTGATTATAATTATGATTATTTTGTATTTTATGATTATGATAGCTCATGCTTGACCTAGTCCCACTTTGTCATACTACACGTCTAAAGCTTAGCTTAGAAATTTTTTTTCAGTTTTCATTCGTTGTTCCAACCCATATGAAGTAAACAAAAATCACAAGTTATAATTTCTTTTTTAATTTTGGATTTTTTCATTAAAAATTTTTTAATTTTATCCTTTCACATTCACGAATAATTTACATCCATTGATAGTTGTATGATTTTTTTTAATTAAAAAAAATGTTATTATGTTTTTTTTTTTAAAGGTGTAATTTTATTGAGTCAGCCTTCAATCTGTTACTTTCCAGTATTGGCTAAAGATTATTGATGGCGTAATAGAAAATGTTGCCATGGTTAATTATGAATATATATAAGTGAGTTAGGTTGTCCTTTATCCAACAAATTGGACTAGCATAAGTTGACATCATGTACAAATTAGACATTGACTAATTAATGCTAAGTACTTTCAGTCATATATTGAACCATCACAAATTGCTGTTTTGTTTTTTTTTTTTTTCTAAATACAAAACGGTATGCATAAAACACATACGATGAAGTCTCTCATAAGCAAAAACAATATAGTAAACTCTAAGAAAGTTTATTAATGAAAGAAATGTAAACACGTAGTAATTTACTTGGTCTAAATTTTGATTAATTATCATGTCTGAGTTTTGGTTACTCAGGCAAGGAAGCTGGAAATGCTGATAGCAGTGATGGTTTTTGTAATGACTGCATGTTTCTTTGGGGAAATGAGTTATGTAAAACCTCCGGCAACTGGTGTTCTTAAGGGCATGTTTGTGCCCAAGCTTTCAGGCCAAGGAGCCACCGGCGACGCTATTGCCCTCTTGGGCGCCCTTGTTATGCCGTAAGATTTGGACCAATCACCTCTTCTATATTTCGTGCATAAAATAAAGAAAATGCTATAAATAATTACAGCACCTGTCATTTTCCCTGAACAGGCACAATCTCTTTCTCCACTCTGCTCTCGTGCTCTCCAGAAAAGTACCCAACTCTGTTCGTGGCATCAATGTAAGCCAAAATGATCTCATTTAAACAAAATTAAAAAAAAATCACAGAAAACAATTAATATGAAGTTGTAATGCCTAGTTCTGGTTTATTCCTGTGCTAAGCTTCTGTTTGTTGTCTTTAATTTGGTCAGGCTGCCTGTAGATATTTCCTGATAGAGAGCGGCTTCGCCTTGTTTGTGGCGCTTTTAATCAACGTAGCGGTTGTCGCGGTGACGGGCACCATCTGCTTAGCCGATAATCTCTCCAGTGATGACCAGGATCGTTGCAGCAATCTTACCCTCAACTCTGCTTCTTTCATGCTCCAGGTCCAACCTACTACTAGTACTAAAATTTATTATGGAAAAGTACAATTAAGAGACTAATCCTTAACAAAAAAAAATCTATGACCTCGCCTCTGCAGCATGTGCTGGGAAAGTCTAGCTCAACCCTTTACGCCATTGCACTTCTTGCCTCGGGGCAAAGCTCTAGCATTGCAGGCACTTACGCAGGACAATTTATCATGCAGGTCTTGCAGATCAACCTTAAATATTGGAGAGCTTAGTTATTAATTTAATGACACTTAATCTATATCATTTATGTTTCTTTCAGGGCTTCTTGGATATTAAAATGAAGAAATGGGTGAGGAACTTAATGACTAGGAGCATTGCCATTACACCCAGTCTTATTGTGTCCATCATTGCTGGATCTCAAGGGGCCGCTAGACTAATCATCATTTCATCGGTCAGAAAGTAACCAAGATTGATTTTCCAATATTCAAGCCATAATCCATGTTTTAAGCTAAGCTAATTGTAATTGTCATAATAAATTTTGCAGATGATTCTGTCATATGAGCTGCCATTTGCTATCATCCCACTTCTGAAATTCAGTAGCAGCTCAACCAAGATGGGACCGCACAAGAATTCTATATATGTGAGTAACAATATAGCACTTTCTGTCCTCTTTATAATTTATAATCCTGTTCTGGTTTATTGTTATTATTATTATTATTATTATTCTGTAGCTGACCTTACTTGTTTGCAGATCATTGTGATTTCATGGATACTAGGCCTTGCAATGTTCGGTATCAACATCTATTACTTGATCACAGCCTTTGTCGGTTGGTTGATTCACAATGATTTACCAAAAGTCGGAAATGTTTTCATCGGAATCATCGTGTTTTCTTTAATGGCCATCTACATCCTGGCAATCATCTATCTAACCTTCCGAAAAGACACTGTTGTAACGTATGTCGAGCCCGAAAAGAACGACCCAGCTGCCCAAGCTCGGATGGAGAGTGGGCTCAGCAACCCTGACGGGTCCTTCCGGGCAGACAATGTCCCTTACAGACAGGATTTAGCTGACATCCAACTGCCAGAGTAGGCGGTTTTTAAGCTCTCAAATCAAGTCCAATTACCAACGAAGCTGTTAAACTATGACACAGGAGCTTGTCTGCTTAGGGAGGTGTACGATGAAGATGTTTCGAAGCCTGTTGGAAGTTAAGTTATGACTAGATTCCTTCTGTTTCTCTGGTTTTGATAGTATTTGCATTTGTAACCTCTCTGTCCCAAAAATAGAAAAAAAAAAAAGAGAGTTTTTAGGTTTTGTTGTGAAAGCTACGTCAAATAGTTGCACAGGAAGAAATAATGAAAAGCGATAATCTATTAATATGGTCATATATTCCCCTTTCTTTTTCTTTCTTGTTTATAGCGTATTAAGTTAATGAATAAAGATAATCTCCTGTTTATTTCATTTTTGTGATCTAATAGCTGGCGTCTTTCCTGACCTCAATCTTTCTGAATTCTACTCTCTGATGCATCATCATATGCTACAAGTTTACTAGCAACTATAAATTAATATGCATAAAATACTAAGTCCACTGAGTAAAAAATCAAACTGAATTACTCATATTTATAAAATAAACAAATACTACTAAAATAAATAACACCATGATTTATGTTGAAACCAACTCAGTTACTTTATAAAATAAAATAAAATAAAAAGAGAAACATAAAAGAATTACAACCATGATTCATGACGCAGGCGCTTTCCGTGCCTCAGGAGCCCTACCTGTACAGCTGTACTTGATCAGCTGATCTATCAGATAAGAAAATAAAAAAAAAGTTAAAAAAAAAAAAACATATGTGAAGAGTATACAGAGCAAGATAAAACACAAATTAGATGCCATTCTGATTCTGTTGGGATATTCTAAAATTTTTAAATAATTTATTATACAAAATTAATTTTTGGTAATTAATCTCAAGAATTCATAATTAAATCCGAATGCTTGTATGATGCTACAAGCTCTAAAAATTGCTTCAGGCTTCAGGTAGCTTCTATACATGGCAGCTGCAAAGATGCTTCCGCTTTTTGTCCAGGCTACCTCTTCTCTTCAAAGTGCAGTGAGTGAGCATCAACTAAAATCCAAATTTACACCTGAGTCTTCCATTTCAACCCAGACCAGAGCTGGTCCCAGATACCGACCTCATCAGGGGATGATTAAGACTGGGTTGTGCATTACCAGGTGAGTTGAACATGACATTGGGAGGAGCTGAAGTGGATGCCTGCATGGCCGTAAGGGGCAACCTTGGGCCCGTTGGAAACATTGGTTGACGTGGCATGAATGGCATATGGGGATGTACAGCTTGGTTGCTGCCATATCCAGAAATGCTTGGCTGTGAAGGCGTGGCTGACATTACCTGTTGCCTGTTGTTGCCAATGCTATTGTTAACCATGGGGGACGCAACACCAGGCAGAGTCATTTGTGACGTGACTCCAGTAGGTCCAAATCGAGTTGATACAATGCGGGACCTCTCAGAAGCAAACCTTTGCCTTGCTTTCTCCACTTGTTCACATTCTTTCATGAGTAACGTTTCCACTTCTGCAAACTGCTTCAGCTTCAGCTCCAATCTCTTCAACTGAGAAACAGATTTAAAACAAGTTTATTTACAATACAATTGAAAGGTAAAACAAAATAGAATGTCTAGGAGATCTCCAAAAGTGTGAATTTTCAATGGAAGCTCCAACTATCTAATCTTACACAATCACATGAAGTCTATATGGACTAAACCTTAAAACAATGATAACGCCTGAAAATATAGGGCTTATATTTACACAATCTAAATATAGGGCTTTGATACGCTTTGGTATCCTCTGGTTTCTGAAAGCATGTATGAACAGAAAACACACTTTCCATAAATTTATCAATCTCCCAGACAGTGATTCCTACTTTATCCATTGGTGTAACAGAAATGTGAATGATGGTTTAAAGAAACATATAAACTTCAACTCAGAAGCCGCGTCAACAGAAGATTTCCCGCTCAAGCAGCAGAATGACATACACAACCTAGCTTTGAAGCAGATCCCAACAGGTGTAGAACTTCTATGAATCTTCAAATTTAAGACATATTTAAGTAAAGTTTATAGTTTCAAAAAAAAAGAATGCATGCACCTATGGCTTTTCTTTTGTTCATTTTTAGGCTAAATAACAACAGCATGTGGTTAATGCAACATGATAACGCCTCTCTCGTCCAGTTTCAAGTCTTTAAACGATGGTCAACTCTCTTTTCAGCCAACAATGCCCAGCATATTACTGCCTATTTGGTCCTGGTTTCAAGTCTTTAAAGGAGGGTCAACTCTTTTATCAGCCAACAACAGCCCACATATCACCAAGAATATATTGCTGAAAAAGCAGATGCATGCAAAAAGGACAAGAAAACTACCTGATGGTTTATGATATTAGCTGATAGCCTTTGAATTTCTCGTTCCTCATGATCAGCAAACAGTTTTGCCTTCATAGCTGCAGCAGCAAGGCCCACTTTGGCAGCAGCTTTAACTTTTTCTGCAGATAGCGGGTGAACCTCTGCCTCATTTTGACCAAATGAACCGTGTACTGCTGAGTTCTCCTCTACAGTGTTTACACAAAAATAATTCAGAATACACAAAATTAATACAGGAGAGAAAAGGAATGAAAATATAGTGAAAGTCAAACCTATGACCTACCTTTTTGATGAATAGAACCATGAAAACCACCTTCTCTACTATGTACACTCTCCGTGTTCATCCTTCAGAGTTGAAAATGATCTTAATTAGTAAATTCACATGCAAAATTTTGATGAAAAAGCTCTAGGGAGTCCAATACCATCAAAGCAATGAAATACTCAATATTCAGTTCATATAATCTATATAAGTCAGATGGAAGCCATGATATGCCCATAAAAGTGATACTAAAGAAATTCATCATAATATCATTGAAGGTTTGGGAATCACAAGGACATGCACTAACCTATTACCATGCCCTGAACCTTCCTTCTGTACGTCTTCAGACAACGCTGCCAAGGATGCATGGGCACAGGCTGCAGCAACTCTAGGTCCAACAGCAGAGGCCAGAAAAGCAACCTGAATATTTTCCACTAGTTAGACCCATGTATGAAAAAGCTAGAAATACACCTAGATCCATCTTTGTTTAAAATTTCATCGCTATCTCTTAGGGCAAAAGTTCTCCTGTTGCATAGAACTTATTAACGATAAACTGATATTCTCAAAAAGAAAAGTTGCCTAATTTGGGAAATCTGTTAAGACAGCAAGTCAACCCACATCAGCTTCTTACATTTTTTCTCATCCCAGCTACTCACTAAGGAAATTATCTTTACACTATTTGTCTGACTATAAAAAACAAAATGATAATTCCACCATTAGCAGCATTTCCATCTTCCCTATTTATCTTGTGTCAAATGGTAGTTACCAGGTTACCAGCAGAATATATGTAAGTAGCCAGACCCATGCATGAAAAAGCTAGAAATACAATTAGATCAATATTTGCTTAAAATTTCATCGCTATCCCTTAGGGCAAAAGTTCTCCTCTTGCATAGAACCTATTAATGATGAAATGAAATTCTCAAAAAGAAAAGATGCCTAATTTGGGAAATCTGTTAAGACAGCAAGTCAACCCTCATGAGCTTCTTACATTTTTTTTCATCCCAGCTACGCAGTAAGGAAATTATCTTTACACTATTTGTCTGACTAAAAAAAAAACAAAAAGATAATTCCACTATTAGTAGCATTTCCATCTTCCCTATTTCTCTTACGCCAAATGGTGGTTACCAGGATACCAGCAGAATACATGTAAGTATCATAATTCAGTGCAGTTAAATTTGAGGGCATTTTTAGAGAAATAAACAATAACTGATTCTATGCTCACTCCCCACAGTGATATATTCATATTAATAGATATTAAGTTAGTAATAAAAGAGTGAGTGTAATTAGGTGCCTGAATAAACTAGTCACGTACCATAGCCATAACTGGATTCCCAGAATTAGCAAAAGGAAGCCTGCTTTCAGAATCTGAATCTTGAAGGCTGGGGCCTACAAAGCAGGCAAAAATTAGAAAAGAAAAAATAACAGACAAATATCTTCATTTCCATAGAGGGTCAAGACCCTAAATAAATAAGAAACCTGGTACACTCCCATTCATATTTGAGTGCAATCTTCCACGAACATCTCCATTTGAAACACTCGTTGATTTGGGCAGGCTTGGAACTTCCACATTTTCCAGTAGGCCATCCTCCATGGGTAGACGTAGAAAATGAAGTATGCATTGTGCTTTTGACTTAGTGCCAACATGCTCAGCTATTTCATTCCAGTTCTCATTGTAAATTTCCATTGCCTCAAGCAGCAGTAGCGTTTCCTGATCACTCCAACTTTCTCCATCTAGGTCATCATAATCTTTTGCTGAATCCACCCTAACAAAATCTACGCTTGAATGACCAGAAACGAATCTCCCATCATGAAAGCAATCAGAGCACAGTAGTGTATCAACCTGTCAAATTAGCCAATAATAGAAACAAATGAGCATAATTAACATCAAGATTTAGGCTTTTCGAATTCCCTCAGTGCTCCATGTTCACATACAACCTTAATATTTCAGAGTCAAGCAATAGCACTTTAGACATAGCTCCACTACAATGTACATATCAAAGTTTAGCCCTTTTACACTGGAATCAAAACCACTATTCACCTCATGATTCAATTTTCTGAATACTTTTAAGCAAGTAATCATGTTGAGATCTTTCCTAACTAATTTGCATGATTTGAATGTCTTAGAATATGCTCCATTGCCGTCATCAGTTATTACATCCAATATACACCCCAAAGTAACCTAAACTACTCTTTGAAAGAGTTAACAGGTGCTAAGAAATAAAATCAAGTCAAGCCAAGAACTCTCTAACTCAGCTTTATAATCAGCATCCTAAAGTGAACATGAATTTGTTATCACAAACAAAAGCAAGATTTAGCAAGAAACTTTCTGTCTACAAGTAGTGATAGAAATCTATTGTCGTTCCTTCCTTGACTGCCAAAAAGCAATAGAAAAACACCTAGTACCCTCACTGCACTTAAGAAATATATACTTTCAGCACCTTTCATTTCGTAGTGCTTAAAGCAATGGTGCTTTCATTTTGTAGTGCTTAAAGCAATAGTAGTATATAAGTATGTTTCTGCTGGCAAATATAATCAGATAGGACAACATTTTGGAAAATGTAAGTACAAAAGGTCCTAGTGTTATTATCAAGATATCGGTTGGATGGGTAATAGAAAGAAGAACAATTATTAAGACTCAGCATGAAAGAAATAAAGATTAACAGGGGCACAAAAGCCACATACCTCCTTCTGTGACTGATAATATGAAGTAGGAATAGGCTGCAAACAAGAAGTGCAATGGATTTCAGATAAGCGCTCTCGTATTCTGTTGTCCAAGTCAGAGAAATCGTCATCATGACATGATGATGATGAATAAACATCAGGTGCCTTGAGCCTACATTTTGGCTTGTCAAATTTGATCAAACTATCAATAGACTTTAAAGCAGCTGATGGCACATGAACCTCACCATTTGAATCCTCCCTTAAGTAGGACCCAACATTCCATGGCTCATGACTTGGTGAAGTAGCACAATAATTGATAATTCCCCAGTGATCAAGAAACCGAATGATTCGAGTCAAATCCTCAATATTGATACCATCTATCAATCCCTGGCAATCAGAAACTGTGATTCTCCTCTCTGGATTATCCATGTATTTGACAACAATGTGGTTTCTACATTCCATATATTTTTCTGGCGTATGTTCTGGTGATTTTCCTGAGAAAAAATGCGGCACAACTTGTCTTTCTAGTCGATGCACAGAGGCTGGTGAAAACCACTCTGCTCACAAGGGAATTCCACAAACACAACCAAATATTAGTATACAAAAAAGAAGATAAATAAGTGCAGAGAGAGAGAGAGAGTGCAAATAAGCTCAGAGCTTTAACATCCTTGCCCTAATATTTAAACAAAAAGAAATGTGCAGTAATATCTTGTTTGTACTCTTTAAGCAACAGATGTAACTTGAAACTCATATCATGTAAACAGAACCGACCCAAGTGTAAATTGCTTAACTTTTCTTTTAGATTCCATTTCTCATCTGAACTAAATCAAGACCTTCCTTGGAGTCTAGTCAAACCAAAATTTATCCTAGGCACTAATCCAGTCACATTAACACCAATAAAATGTACAAGCTGATATAGAAACAACATCAAGTACATAGTTCCCTAAAAGACTTCTCCAACAGTTCATCTTAATACACAAGCTGAAAAAGAAACATCCAGTATCACAAAATATTACAAGGGTAAGAGCACCAAGAGCACTTGGAGAAAGTCAATGAAATCTTTCAAACTCTTCAATCCTCCTAATAGTAACGTTATTTGAAGAAAGCATTTCCATGTAACACTAAGCATTAAGAATTGAAGTTCAAAAATTTAAGAAAACATTACAAAATAGCTAAATGCAACTTCGTCAGTTAACACAAATAAGCTCAATCCGGTTGCATCCCTCATTGATCAGAAACTCGTGGAAACTAAACCTTGTTGTCCTTCAAATTTAGAGTTATTTCCAGATTAGTCTTTCTCTTTGCCCTAGTAAGGCTTGAAACTATAACCGGTAAAAATTAAAGCAAAGAGATATTAGAAAGAGAGCGAAATCAAACCTGAATGCATTGGCAGGACATGAACCCTACTCCCAAACCTCTTAACAACGCCACGCCCCTCCATTATCGGAGGAGGGGTAATCACATACTTCTCCGGATCAACAACGGGAGCTTCCGCCGAAACCGCCTGTAACTGTCCGTACGAAACATTCTCCAAAACGGCCAGCGCCACCTGTTGGTGCCCCTTGCTATCCCCAACCAAACCCGCCCGTTCAGCAGCCACGATCGCCATTACGGAACCATGAGGACGGTTCACCGTGCGCTTCACCACGGCGGGGAACTCCGAGATGCGAACTCCACCGTCGGCGAGGACCTCACTATCGCTGGGCCCCGCTAAAGACGGATCCGTTACGGCTCCGCCGGCATCATCCCCGGAGTTCTCGCGGAGGTTGTCGAGGTCGTCGTCGTCGTTGTTGTTGTTGTTGTTGTTTTCTTCTTCTTCGTCTTCCTCCGGAACGACGTCGTTTTCTTCTTGGTGGTGTTTGGCTCTTCGCTCTCGCTTCCGCCGCTTCCATCGACCTCGACCATCTATTGATTTAAAAAAAAAATAATTTAATCCTAATTAGAGAAAAATGAAGAAGGTATTTTGGTAAATTTAATTGAATTATTGAAGAGGGAAAATGATAAGGGGGGAATTTGAAGGAAGAGAGATTACCTGAAGGAGAAGCTGGCATTGTATTGTTTTTTGAAAGGGGAATTTAGAGAGAGAGTGAAATGCGGAGAAATTGTGGGGTCGAATTGTCGGAAAGGAAGAGAATGGAAGTAGCGGGGGGAAGAGGGAGAGAGTAAGGCAGAGAGAGAAGAGAATAGGGCTTTTTTTTTTCCGTTTCTTTTCTTTTTGGCACTGTTTCTCTCCCTCCGTGCCCTTCGAGCAATAGAGCGTTCTTCGCTTTGGGGCCTTTGGTGCAACAGCTGTTTCTTTCGCTGATTCTGTCTCACATTAATCATTTATTTTTATTCTTTTACTCTCACAATATATATCAAACACAGTATGTTAAAAATTTGAGATTACCATAATTGGCTTACAATTAAGAGTCGGGTAAGATATCTTTCTCGAATCAAGTTCTTAAGGTTATTCATTAAAAATGATTAATTAATAATTAAATTGAAAATCATCAAATATTATAGATTTTTAGACTATCATGAGTTGATAAAAAAATGTGAAAATTAATTAAAAATAATATATATGTATATATATATATATATATATAAATATATGCAAATTTTGGTTCTTGGATTGTAGAGACAAGGGCAACGACCATGTATCTTGTACTTTAGATAATTTTGTTTCTACTAAACTTGATGTCAATTACTATGTTCAACTTCCAAATAATAAGACACCACAGCAGAATGGTTTAGTCGAAAGAAAACATCAACATATTTTAGTAATGGCAAGATCCTTATTACATTAGTCACACTTACCTATTCTATTTTGGGGTGATGCCATACTAATTGCAATTCACATTATCAATAGAATGCCATCCAAAATCCTCCTCAATAAGACACATTTTGAGCTTCTATATCACATTTTACCTTTATATGTTCATTTTAAGGTCTTTGGTTGTCTATGTTTTGTATTTACCTTGTCTTAGCACAGGAAAAATTTTGATAAAATAAATAGTAAATGTGTATTTTTAGGTTATCCCAGTTGTGTTAAATGATACAAGGGATATGACATTGATGCTCATAAAGTCTAAATATCCAAGAATGTTATTTTTTATAAAAATGTTTTTCCTTTTCTAATAGTAAACCATGATAATCATTTTCGCCGCATTTTGTCAAACACTTGGTATGCCTGCTTTTATTTTTGATCATTTTCATCTCAATGTTGATGTTCTTGACAATTCAATATTTCCACATGCTGATTCTCATTTAAATATACATGATACCTCTTAAGAATATCATTTTACACTAGATTTATCCAACTCCACACTAATTCACCTCTTAGTATTGTTGAACTTGTGCAAGTTAATGTTGTTCCCTCTCAACCTGTTGATGTTGTTTCCTCTTAACTTGATATCACTTCTTTGACTAGAAAGAGTTCTCGGATAAGACATGTTTCTAAGTACTTAGAAGTTGATCATACTAACTTACCTTCAAATTCAAATTATGTCACCTCATATCCTATAACAAATTATTTGTTTTCTCATAAATTGTCATTTATGCATAAGTCTTTCGCTTTTTCCTTATTTCAAGTCCATGAACCACTTTCATGTCATCAAGTCGTTCATTATTCTCATTGAAGAGATGCTATGGCACTTGAATTACAAGCTTTAAAGGATAATAGAACATGGAACACAGTGCCTTTGCCCTCACAATGTCACACTATTGGTTGTAAATGGATATACAAAATGAAAATGAAAGCTGATGGTAGTGTAGAAAAATATAAGGCTTAATTAGTGGAAAAGAGTTATAATCAAATTGAAGGGTTTGATTACCAACAAACTTTTAGTCTTGTTGCTAAACAAACTATTGTTGGAGTTTTTTTCAGTACTATAGCTACACAAGGATGGTCTTTAACTCAACTTAATGTTAACAATGCTTTTCTACATGGAGATTTTGAAGGAAAAACTTATATAGAAATACTTCCAAGTTATTTAATGCAGGGAGAGTATTCATCTGATTCAATGGTTGTTTGCAAGTTACATAAATCCTTATATGGACTTAAACAGGCTTCCAAGCAATGGAATACCAACTTTATTGCTTCTTCCATACAATATGGTTTCAAACAATCTTAATCAAATTATTCTTTGTATACTAAGTCTACTATAGATGGAGAGTTTGTGGCATTGCTTGTTTATGTTGATGACATAGTTATTGGTAGTACTTCCAATCAATTAATTGATGATGTAAAAGAGTATTTGAGTTCACATTTCAAGTTAAAAAATCTTGGAATAGTCAAATATTTCCTAAGGCTTGAGGTTGCAAGGTCACCAAAGGGGATATTTATCTGTCAATGAAAATATACACCGGATATACTAGATAAACACGGTTTACTTGGTACCAAACCAATATCTACTCTTATGGACTATAATCATAAATTATAGAAAGCTAAAGAAGAAGAAAGATTGTCAAATCCTACAAGATATTGACAGTTAATTGGGAAACTTTTATATTTGACATTTACAAAGCTAGACATACCTTATGCAGTACAAATGCTATCACAATTCATGGAAAAACCTTCACATGAACATTTAATGGTAGCATTTAGAATATTGAAATACTTGAAAGGGTTCTGATGATATCAGAATCAAATTTGAAAATACATGCTTATTTTGTTACAAGGTACAATGTGTTTATTGAAAATTCTATGATTAGCTGAAAATCTAAAAAGCAGTCTATTGTTGCTCACAATTCAGCTAAATATCATTCAATGGTAGCAATATGTTATGAAATTGTATGGTTGAAGTCTTTATTAACAGATTTGGAGATTTTTCATGAAAAATCAATGAAGGTTTATTGTGATAGTTAGTTTGCAACCTATATCAATAAAAACCCTATGTTTTATGAACGTACGAAGCACATTGAATTAGACTGCCACTTTATTGGAGAAAAGGTACTTGTAGGTTTAATTGAAGTATATGTTTTCACAAAAGCACAACTTGTAGATAGGGGTGAGCAATCGATTTATTCGGTTAATTTGGTTATTGGATATCCAATAACCGAACTAACCGAACTATTATATACAACTAACCGAAATCGAACCGAAAATC
This sequence comes from Theobroma grandiflorum, assembly GCA_036013995.1. Lineage (NCBI taxonomy): Eukaryota > Viridiplantae > Streptophyta > Magnoliopsida > Malvales > Malvaceae > Theobroma > Theobroma grandiflorum. The sequence goes on from CP142126.1 coordinate 19,497,187, forward strand.
TTAAATAACCGAACTAACCAAAACCGAACTAATTCGGTTAGTTCGGTTCAATTACCAAAAACCGAAGTGAATAATTTTTTTTTTGTTTGTATGCAAAAACCAAACTTAATAAATAATTTGATGTACAATTGCAAAGGATCCATCCTCATGAGCATGGTGACATAATTTATATGATTTATATGATAAATAAAGTTATATGATATAATTTTATATGATAAGAAATTATAATAAATAAAATAAATACTCATATAATTAATATAATATAAACAACACTAAATAATTAAAAACATAGATAAAAACAACAATAAATAGTCTTGAACAAATAATAACAAATCATTAATAGTATTTAACTAGATAAAAATTAACAACAAATAATCTTCAACAACTAGATTGTACCCTTAAACCAAGGCCTGAAAAATACATACTAGCAAAAATAGACATTACTAACATTAGCATCATAAGCACTAATTTCAGAAGTAAAAATCAATATATGCTCCAGCAGTCTAGCAGACAGCAGCACGCCAGCACCCCCATGGCCCCATCAAACTGGAACAACAGCAAAAGTAGCTCAAATCACAAAATAAGCTTTCAATTCCCTAAATAGAATAAGAGATCATAAAATAGAAAGGAATAAGAAAAGTCTTCCATACCCGATGAGTTCCTATTGATCAACTGCTCTTGGAAGCCATAGCTTTTCTGGCAGCCATAGCTTTCCTTGGTTAATAATTAGGAGTATTTGTAAAGGAATAATTAGGTTAATATCAAGATGAAGCAATTGACAAAAACAAAAAGCACGCATATAAAATTTTCAAGAATAAAGACTAAATATTATTGCTAGAAATAAAAAAATGAAAACTAAACAAATTATCATTAATAAAGACTAAACTTGTTCAAGAATAAGATAATATAAAATTGTTAATTTGATAAATATTTAGGAGTATACTTATCAAATACTAAACATTACCTGATTACCTTAAAGATTATCAAGTACATTGTCCACTGCAATCTTTGACAATTCTATAATACATAAACAAGAAAGTAAGAAATAAAGCAATAACATATTAATAATTAAAACAACAAAAATGAAATGATGATATAAATAAAATACTAACATTCATCAACTTTCTCAAGCTCTACCAAATCATTCTCAATGTCATGAAGATAATAAGAAGGTCCACGTAGCCGATCTTAAGCACAAATAAGAGCTTACACCATCTTAGGCATTATAGAACTCCTATATGCATCAAGCACAAGACCACCAATGCTAAAAGTTGATTCTGAAGCAACTTTGGATGGAGGAATCGCTAATACATCATGAGCTAGTAGGGCAAGAGTAGGATACCTATGACTATTGAGTTTCCACCAAATGAGAACATCAAAGTCATCACCATCGATTGCATCAAGCTCATTTAAACTCAAATACTTCTCTAATTCTGATTTATCTTTTTCCCTACCAATTGCAATCTTATGTCTCTTAAATTCATTCAGAAGAGCAACACTAGCACTAAAGTCAATATCATCATCAAGTTCAGAAATTTGGCTCACTTGGGATTGGCTACTATCACCAACTTTCTCAGTAGGAGGTTAAACATTTTTTTTATATTCAACAAGCAACTCTTCCATTGTTTTTTTCAAACTCGCACAAATCGATGAAGCCTACTCGTTCGAATACATTTTCCTCAAACAAAACTCCACAAATACAAGTTTCTTCCTTTGATCAAGAACAGAGGCAACATAAAGCAGCTTATTCATTTTTTCTATATTTCCCCAATACTTATCAAATTTCTCTTGCATTTTCTTTGCCATTGCTTGCAACTCAACATCAGGATGTCTTTGTCTATTTCTCAAAATGCAATAAATACCACAAATATCATCAAGAACAATATTAATAGTGGCATAAGAAGTACTTGAAACTTTTATTGTGAGTGTGTAAAAATGTTTCAAGAAAAGATTTAACCTCCTAACATTTTCCCAATCCTCATGTTCAAGTATCCCACCTCCTAGCAACAATTCAGTCCTATATTGAGAATCAGCTTCCTCAAATAAATTAAAGGCTTCTTCAAACTTTTGAGCTGTTTCTAACAAGTAAATGAAGTTCCATCAAGTACTAACATCTAAGCACAACAAAATTTTTGACTGAATATTTGCAGACTCAAGACATTCTTTGAACTTCGCTAACCTCGCAGGTGATTGTCTCACATATCTAACTGCCCCTCTAATTCAAGCAATTGAAGCATTCATTTCCTTCAATCCATCAGTGACAATGAGATTAATGATATGCGCAATGCATCTCATATGTAGAAATTTGCTTTCTAAAATGCTATTTTCCGATAAGTTCAATTTTTTCTTCAATTGTGCTATTGCAACATCATTGGAACTAACATTATCAACAGTAACAATGAAAACCTTGCTAATCCCCCAATCATGCAAACATTTATCAATCATTTTCCCAATGGTCTCACCTTTGTGACTATAAATGGGACAAAAGTTTAAAATTCTTTTGTGCAATTTCCAATCATCGTCTATAAAGTGAGCCGTAAGACACAAATAATTCTCTCTTTGAATTGATGTCCATGTGCCTGTGGTTAGAGAAACTCTAAAAGAATATGTTCTCAACATATACTTGAAAGGGTTTTTTGCATCAACAAAAAAGTTAAAGCAATCTCTAGCAACAGTCCATCGTGATGGCACAATAAATCTAGGACACAGAGTTGCTTCAAATTCCTTAAATCCTTCCTTTTCCAGAAATCTGAAAGGTAACTCATCTCTAATAATCATCTTAGCTAGAGACTTTCTAATGGCTTCTTGACTAAATTTTCAAGTTCTTATTGACCCATCTCCCGATTGAAAAGCTAACTCAATTTGAGTAGAATCATTAACAAAACTAGGAAACTTTTTGCAAGAATTCATGTGATTCTTCAATGAAATTGTGCCATTATATTTAGTATTAGCATAAAATACCCTATCACAATAATTACATCTAGCTTTTTGTTCACCTTGATCATTGACGAATCTAGTGAAGTGTTTCTAAACTTCAGACCTCGATGGAAGTGCTTTCTGTTTCTTAGAATTGACAACATCACTTTCATTAGTGGAGATTATAGTTTGTTGTGTAGTTGATGTTGGTGACAATGACGACATGCCAATAGGAGTAGACTGCGTAGCAACATCACTAGGAGTAGGAGCTAGAGCTGGATTATCGTTTTCACTTTCTATTGAAATCTTCAATCTGTCACTCAAAAAAAATTAATTAATTAGCAAATTTGTCATGATAACTTTCTGTTGGAAAAAATTAAATGCCAAATAATTTGTAAAAGGAACAATGAGCTAAACTTCATCAACCAGCTTTATACCTTGAAACATAAGAAAAAGAAAATATCAATAAAAGAACCTATACCTATGATTAAACTTGTCAATTCTGAATATAGGCATGAAATGCATAGACTACATAATTAGAAACTTATTGACATAACTGTAAATATCTTGATGACATGGCTAGAGCCATGAAACATACGAAGTGGAATTGCTAGGTTTATGCTGGTTGTTACATTTCTTATTTCCAACATACGAAGAGCTTGGACTTGTTTGAAATTCTTATTAGATAAGAATCCATTGTTTCACGAAAACACCAATGCACCATCTCTTGTTTTGGCAAAGCAAATTTTATAATATATATGCCAACAACCAAGCATGTGAACCACTTCTACCATATAGGATGATAAAACTCAATCTTCACATTGGTCATTCCCTTCATTATGTTTTGAAAAGAAAATATGTACTTATATGTTGAATCCCTTTCAATTACTAGTCATAATTACTCACTGAACTTTAAATTTTTGACAAAGAAGGGAAGATCAATATTTTTCCTTAACTTTACCTCTTAGGCACACACACACACACACACACACACACACACACGCACACACACACACACATATATATATATATATAATATCTGTAGCTTGATAAAAGTATTAACTAACAAGATTTTGCTAGTGCATTATAAATATATATATATTTTTTGGTCACATAGGACCAGAAAATTTACTTAAACATTGCAACCAGAGAGGTTCAGTGAGACTGTTGCAAACATTACAACAATTACATAGGCTCTGAAGCCATCATAATAAAACTAGCACACGGCACACTAATCATAGCTTCATCATAGACCATCCTTCACCACTTTTTAGGTATGCTCAATTTCATCATTAACCTATTAAAAAAGCTATCAAATAATGCATCATACACTTCAAAACATTTAAATATTATTACAAAAATCAGAATTAAGAGTTGCTATAGGCCTATGGCTTACCGATTGAGACGGGGAAAAAACACAAGAAAGATGAAAGTCGACGATTGCTGGGGTGAGTGGGGTCTGTATGTGTGAGAGAGAGAGAGAGAGCCTTTGAAATCACTGGAGAAGTGGAGAGTGGAGAACTGGAGAAGTGGGAGAGTGGAGAACTAGAGAAGTGGAGATGGGACTCTGGCAGTCACGGCTCACGGGATGGCAAAAAGCCAGCAACTAGAAATTAACGAAAAGTGAAAGTGACTGGCAATGGGCGACTAGCAGAAGCTATATTGGAAATGGGAGTCACGATTGGTCACAGCTCACGAAAGGACAGGGGATGGCAGAAAAGCAGAAGCTATATTGGAGATGGGAGTCATGGTCAATCATGGCTCATGGGAGGACGAGGGACGGCAGAAACCATAATGGCTGAATGGGAAATTGGTATTCCTATAGTTAGGTTAAAGAATTTTTTAAGTAAAATTTCTAAAATGCCCTTCGGTTAGTTCATGATAACTCTATGATATAGAGTTATTTGGGCTTAATTTTGATGATAATTTGGCTTAGTTCTTGTAGTAATGCATATCAATTAGTAGATTTTATTTAATTATTTTAAATTAGTTATTTTAGGTGAGTCAATCTAATCATGGTTAATTTTATGCTTAATTTGGTGTTAATGTGGTTAAGATAAGTTGTTACTAATTTAATTGTGCTTTTGTAGGTATTTGATGAAGGAAAAATTTTAATAGAAGAAAGAGAGCAATTTCAAGGTGCAGACTTTTACTGCATATACTTCGGTATTTGGATCATAGCTTTCTCTACAGTGCTCTAAATGATACAATTCTTAGATCATTGGAAAGATAAGAGAAAAATATACAACTTTCATGTTTACCACTTCACCCAGTTAAGCCTAAAAAATGGTCAAAAATCATGTCAAAGTTGACGTACTACAACAGTCCTAGAGTAACTACGATTTTTATTAATTAATTAGGCAAGGCTGCAACTCACATAAGTCTGATTGGAATTGACTTCTTTCTCCAACCAACTTTGCCTTACTTCAAAGCCTATAAAAACAACCTTTCGAAGGATATGAGGGGAGAAAAACCAGGAACAGAAAGAAAACACCAGATTGAAAGTTATGAGTCAAGCCACAAAATCATTGAGGCTAAAAAGATTTTGAATGATTCAAGAAGACTTGGAAGATCAAGATTATAATTCTTAAGTTTATTCTGTTTGATTATTCTTTTATTTTCTTAGTTTGTTTTTATTGTTTAAATTTTATTTAGTGATATTGTGTGACTTGGTGGGGAAATAAATTATTTATCTAAGATTATAATTGAACTCAATATATAAGTCTGATTTATTTATCTCTCTATTGCTTATATTTGATAGATTTAAATCGTTTATTTTATTCTATTTTTAATATTTCTAATTGTTTGATCAGTAATTAGATTGAATTGGAAACTTAAGTTAAACCTTGACGAAGAAAATTTAAGTAGACCTTGAATAAAATAGCATATGATTGAATGCACTTAGTTGATCAGGTAGTTTGATTTGCATATATGGTAGATATACACCTATAAGCCATACGTAGTCAAAATCAGAGAACAAACTTAGTAAATCTTTCTTAAATTTAATTTACATAGACATATAGTAAATTAATTAGGAGAGGTATTTTTATAAGAAACTCGACAGAGACTTATAAATAATTTAGGACTTTAGGTTAGTAACTTAATCTATTAAACTGAGTTAAGAGAGAGAGAGATAATAATCAAATGAAGTATTGAGGGATATCATAATCTTAGATTTGGTGGATTTTAGATTAATTTTGGTTTTAGTTTTTAGTTTATTAATTTAAATTTTTCTTTTTAATTTTAATTGTTTAGATAAAATTAAGGTGTGTTAATTTTAGTAGTTAACAGTAGGAATTAAACAATTCTCTGTGAGAACAATACTCTACTCCATTACTATATTACTTGTTAACGATACGTGCACTTGCGTGAGAAATCAACAACAGTTCAGTTAATTCGATTAGACATTTTTGTAACTGAAACCGAACCGAAGTAATTATGCCAACCGAACTATCCTAACCAAATCAAAAAAATCGAACTCATTTCGATTCGGTTCAGTTGTTCGATCCGGTTTCATTTTGCTCACCCCTACTTGTAGATCTTTTCACATAAGCTTTACAACCAAAAGATTTTCCTTGACTGCTCAAAAAGATAAATGTGTTTAATATACACAATTCATCTTAAGGGAGAGTATTAGATTGAAAATTAATGAAAAGAAGGCTGATGCATATTGTATAGAAGAATTGAAGAAGAAGATCACATGTTTGTCATGTGCTCAACCAATTAACAAAAAAGAATGACACATGCATTATTTATTGTGGAAATTACTTTTACTATTTTACTATTACAATAACTAGTAACTAACTAGTTCACTTTGCTGTTATTAGTTAATTAATCTTTCTTCTTTTGTTTGATAAGTTTCTAATAGTATAAATAGGACTTTTGCAATACATTTGCTAGTAATGAAAATTCTTAACATATTTCATTAAATTGTTGCATTTCCTCTCATCGATTGCTTGATTTCAACAAGCAAGTGGTGAAAAAGGAAATGCCCAAGAAAGAGGATGTGGTTTGAAGAAGGAAGAGATGACCCAAAAAGAGGTTGCGGAAAATGGAAGTGAATCCGAATCCGAGTTTGAATCGAAATCAAAATCCAGATAGTTTTAAAGAATTTTTTTATTTTCCACCAACACTATTATCTATGTGGTAGGTGAAAGGGTTTTTTTGTTTTATACTTAAATATCTCTAATTGGTGTAGATTAACCTTGTTTAACCTTGTTGAATGGCTATAAATGTGGAAATCATCTTTTTATGCTTATGTAAAAAATGATAAAAACTTACCATGTTTGTTAATCTAATCTTTATATAATATATTATCTTATCTACTTCTTACCTAATAATCTTATATTAGTTTTAGAGATGTAAATGAATTGTTATTCTATAGGCCAGTATCTACAGGTACCCAACTTGATAACATAAGTTTAGTATCCTATATTTGGTTATGAAACGAATTTGAGTAACGGTTTTAATAACTGTCTCGAGTTTAGGTAGGTTTCGGGTATCACCTTAAGATACCTTAACAATCGCAAGTAATATTTTAAAATTTTGTAATTTGTAAGATTCAAAATTGCATACTTTCAACACAACTTTTGCCATCTTAACCTATGTTCTTTTTGTAAACTAATAAACAAAAAATTAATTTTTATATGATTTTTAGTTATTTAAATTGTTGTTTGAGTAATTTCATTGGGCATTTAACAAATTCAAATAATTAAAAGATAGTGCTATGTTGTTAGGATTCTATTTTAGAAAACGTTTTGTGATTTTATTCAAATTTAATAAGATGTAGGTACTTAATTAAACAGATTCGAGATCAAGTACCTTATAAAAAATGAATACTTTACTCGTTTATATCCCTAATTAGTTTTTCTCTAGTAATATAGTTTTGTTGATTCAATTCCTCTATGTCATTTATAGTAATAACTTTTTTTTCATTCGAATCATATTTTTATTTTAATTTTATAATTGTTTCTTATTTGAACATATTTTTAATTTAATTTTATAATTGCTTCTTTAAACTTTAAATGCAAAAGTTTTTTGAAATATACTATTTTTTAAATTTAAATTTAAAAATTAAAAGTTATTTAAAATAATTAAAAATAAAATTTTAAAAAGATTGACAAAAAAATAATTCAAATTATGTATCTAAACACTTAACTCATTATTATCTATACATGTATAAAAAATAAGCCACTCTACGGTAACTTTTATAAAATTAATAAGATATTTTCTTAAAACTTTCATAAATTTAATTCAAACATGCAAAATTCAAACCAAGCTAAGCCTCCTCAACTTAATCAATTGATTGGTATGAATTAAAGATAATTTTCTTTGCGTTTTGAAAAAAAATAATTATATTCGAATACATTTGATGCATTTTTAATAAATAATTTTATACAATGTTATTTTTAATATATAGGATAGATATAGACGTCAATTATTACGAGCAAAAGGCCTGATCAATCTCCCTTCTTGCATCTGTGGGGAAGGGAATCATTATTAGACGCGCTCGATGAAACCTTTCCAAACAATGAAAAGGCCAAGGCCTTCACCGCCACTCTCCCCTACCTCCACCTCCACCTCTACCTCCACCAAACCAAAACCACAGCCACCTCCTCAAACCCTACCAATCTCCGCCAAAAAGCCTAAACCTTACTCCCAATGGGTCCCACTAAACCTCTCCCAATCCGAGCTCTCCCTTCCACTTACCTTCCCCACAGGCCAAACCTTCCGCTGGAAACAAACAGGCCCGCTCCAATACACCGGAGCCATCGGACCGCACTTGCTCTCCCTCAAACACCTCCAGAATGGCGACGTTTGTTACTTCATCCACTCCACCCCTTCCGAATCCGCTGCCAAGCTAGCGCTTCTCGATTTTCTCAACGTGGGCATTTCCTTGGCCAAGCTCTGGCAGGTTTTCTCTGAGAATGACTCGAGGTTTACTGAGCTGGCCAAGCATTTGAAGGGTGCGCGGGTTTTAAGGCAGGACCCAGTTGAGTGCTTGGTCCAGTTCCTTTGTTCTTCGAATAATAATATTGGGAGGATTACTAAAATGGTGGATTTCGTTTCCTCCTTGGGGACTTATTTGGGCAGTGTTTGTGGGTTTGAGTTTCATGAGTTCCCTTCATTGGAACGTTTATCAGTTGTCTCTGAGGAAGAGCTTCGACGAGCTGGTTTTGGTTACAGGTAATCGTTTTGTTTTTTCTTTTATTTCTTTATTTGTATTAGTATTTTTTGAATTTGTATTTTCCTTTAATCGGTTGCCTAACTGCATTAATACTGTTTATATAGTTGTTACGATTGCTTAAGTTCCTTATGGGGTGATTCTTTTTAGCCTATACTCAGTTAATCTTCTTGCATTGGTAGATTTTGTTGTTGCTTAAGGAAATATTTGGAATGCTGAATTATTTCCACAGCTGAACAAACTACTGAAAATGTTATTTGCCCCACCTAATGTGCCAGTATTTGGTTGGTCTAAATCCAATATCCTACTAATGAATTTTTAGACTTGTCCACTAATTGGTAATTGGCACTTCACATCCTTAAATTTATCTAATAACTATATGCCGCACCCAGAGAATACAAATAATTGGGAAAAGTGAAGGGAGGCATTACTTCTACTGAAATCATGAATTACATTGAATAGTAGTAATGTTTTGCTTAATATCTGTATAATCCCTTCATATGAGAGGCATATTTATACTTCCATGGCATTATGGCAGCTGATAAATGGTTCCATTATGTCTGGCATACATGGGCAGGATTTTGCAGTCTGTGTTTTGCATCATGATCATGGTTTGATGTTCAGGCTTTTTTCTTGATGTGTGTGAGCAGGGCCAAGTACATAACTGGCACGGTTGGTGTTTTGCAATCAAAACCAGATGGAGGTGCTCAATGGCTTCTTTCTCTTCGTAAATTGGATCTTCAAGAGGCAATTGATGCTCTATGTATTTTACCTGGGGTTGGTCCCAAGGTGGCAGCATGTATTGCTCTCTTCTCTCTCGATCAGCACCATGCCATTCCTGTTGATACGCATGTGTGGCAGGTATGCTTATTCATGATTGTAGCTTATTAATTGTGTAATATAATAGTCTTTTACACATTATATTTATGAGCACTGTACTAATGACTTGACTAGGTTGGGTATTGCTTAAATTAGAAACCAAATTGATTAGGAAGTAAGTTTCCAACCTTTCAGGACTGTTGTGCTTTCTTTTTAACTTGGGCTGTGAGCCACAGAAAGTAGAATTCTGGTTGGAAGTTAACTGCTAAAATCAGAGTACTTCCTCCTTTCTGAATGGCGATGCTGGGGCTTTTGTTGAAATCCTTGTAGTATATGAACAGAAACCTGTTTGCTTATTTGAGTGAGGGGCATTTGATATTTAGGTGATGAATTTTTAAAATGCTACAATAGGAATATATAGCCTTTACTCATTTGAATTTGCAATTTAAGTCATAGCATTATGGCATGGATTGGTGTAACATTACGTTATATACAGTAAATTCTTACTGATATAAACATCAGGAATTTATTTTTTCTTCTTCTTTTGTATTTTATGCATCCATGAATTTCTAACATGTAAGTATTCTTGCTTCATGGAGCAAGATTGCTACAAGGTACCTCCTTCCTGAGCTTGCAGGTGCCCGTTTGACACCTAAGCTTTCCAGCCGTGTGGCAGAGGCATTTGTGAGCAAATATGGGGAATATGCTGGCTGGGCTCAAACTCTACTTTTTATTGCTGAATTACCTTCACAGAAGGCCCTCTTGCCATCACACTTTTGGGATATTGAAGAGAAAAAACCTGCCAAAAGAAAAGACAGTAATAGGTGCTGCAGTGACGGAAGCTATAGTTGAAATTACTGAAACATTACCTTTGGTGACCAGATATTTGAACTTTAGCCATCTAGCCACCTTTACCCGCCTTTACTATTGGCATACTCTTTTTTTTCTCAAGAGCAAGATCTTGGATGATATATATCTGAAGATCAAATGCAAGAAGTTTGCAGGAATTACTCTCTTGTGATGATAAGGATTCTGAAAGATAAAGCATGGGTTTGGTGAGATCTGAGCACCTGGTTGGGGGGAAAAACGTGTGGCCTTGACCAGTGGCTGTTATGAGCATGCTCAGGCCTGTCAGGTATTTTTCTATAGTTCTGGAACTATCCCCTCTTTGTTACCCAGAAGAAAATTTTTAATGTCAAGCATTACTGCAAAATGATTCAAACATTGATGATCAGATAGCACAGCAACAACAATGAATCAATCTTAAGATAATTGTAATTGTTGATGTCCCACTGCCGTGTCTCGATATTTGTATCAAATTGTTGTCCATTTTTATCTGTATGCAGAATTTAATTTGTAGGCATTAATGTAGGAAACTGAGGATTAGATTCTTTGAGCATTCATTGTACACTTCTAATGTAACATTTTCAATTATTTTTCTGGTTGTTTTATTGCTCGTGATCATTATATCAATGCATTATCTCCTTTATGAGGTATAGCAATAGCATTGTCAAATGTTTTTTAATTATTTTCTTTCTTTCAAATTAAACCTTATGAATTTGACAACTCATAAGGGCCCTAGAAATAGGGGGACTGATCAGTATCTATAAATTAGCACTCTGAAAAGCAAGAAAAATATAGAATCAGATAAGTATGCTTTTCTTTTTTATTGAAAAATTGTATAAATTTACATTATTATCCATAATTTATCATTAATTTCACAAAAGGTTTAGCAACAGGGGTTACTGAAGTTGGTTCTTAAAAATTTTCAGTACATTCCAAGTGGAATCACTTGAAAGCATTGATTTATGTATTTACGGACATAGGTTGCTAATATAGAGTATGTTCGTTCCTGTCATGTGCATTGTGCATCGATTAATAATGTTTTAGGGATGCCCGGACATGGGTCACAACCAAAATCTTGATCCGGGAGGCAGATGGAACATTTCTTCTTCCCCAGACAAGCCTACAAAGATTGTTACCGTTGTGATAAATTATCAGTACTAGAGATAGCATAAGAACCATTGATCCACAAAAATTAAAGTCACATTGGAAGAATGGAAGTTCACCTTTTCAACAATGGCTCTCGAATTAGATAGATGACAGTTTCCAATGGCATAGTTCTTGCAATCACCGGATGGAGTTCCAAAGCTTGCGAACAGGATCCTGGAAATATTTCTCTGTGGAGGACAATGGAGCTGAACCTTAGGCCTTCGAGCAAGATCCTTGTTATAGTTCACTCCACTTTGGCTTTGCATCACTGGGGGCAAATGCAACTCTGACACGTGTCCACATACTTTTGAAATTGAAATACTGTCCAATGTAATTCTGAGAGGATCCCCATATTCTTCTTCTAGTAGAACTAACAAGTTTCCTGTAGGTTTCAGGAAGGGTCGCGGTATGTTGTACCTGGAAAAGAATGGTTTGAGCTTAAGCTAAAGAGTTATTTGACAGAGCAGGAACTGATCTTAGGTTTTGTCTATTATTAGTTATTTGACAGAGCAGGAACTGATCTTAGGTTTTGTCTATTATTAGTTATTACAGAAACTGTTACCACGTTTGTGAAGGCCTAAGCTTAGGTGTGTGAAGTGAGACCCAATATCGGCCAATGCTTCGGCCATTAACCCAAACTTCACCCTTTCCCATGGAACCAAGGTTCAGTGCAAGCGGATCGTTTCCTCCAGGTGCATCAAATAGAGTCTGCCAAACGAAAATGGAAATGAAAACCAGGCCGTAGATCCCATTGATGACATATTTTACTGGGATAAGAATAACTTTCTCACCTTATACCATGTCAGTCGATGATGTATGCCATAAAGCCTATTCCATTGAACTTTATTCGATCCATGTTCTGTGAAAATTCGTGAACTTTCTCCTGACAACCCAACCTTGAAGAAAAAATTTTAACACCATAGCACAATTTAGGAAACTTCTTTGCTATTACAGTCTGTCTTTCGGGCTTTAACAAATAATAAACAGACGTAGCATGAAAATCAGGCTTAGGAAAATCATCACCTGATATCCCCATTGATAGTTATTGAGATCCTTGTTCTGAATCGTCACGCTTTGTATGCCTGCGGTCTTGTGCTCAAGATATGCTCCTGAATCCTTTACATTACAATTAACACTATTCGTCAGCTCCAACGTAGATGATAGATTAATAGATGGATCACACAAAACCAAAACTATTTAGTAACTAGAGAGTGGTGACAATGACATGACCACAAGAATGTTTATGGCATGTTCGGCTCTCTTTGACGTATATATCCCCATGATTTAATGCTCAAGTTATATCCTTTAATAATGCATCAAAGTTATTAGGAATAAAACATACAACGTGGAGAGAGAGAAATTGGGATTTAAAGTACCGGAAATCCAACCATAACGCTAAGTAAGGAGATATTGTTTGTTCCATTATTCAAGTGAACTGTGTTATTCAGTTTGAAATTCTTCTTCCCACCGTATGCATATCCTAAAGAACAAAAATGAAAAAACATGTGAAGTACCGAGCGATTTCGAGGAGAGATGTAGAAACAAATAGTGTAACATGTGGATTGGGTTCGTTGCTATCTTCCTGATATGACAAATCTGAAATATTGATAGCAGAATTCCAGCATCTATACATTTCCTATTTAAATGTCAAAATCTTAAGATAATGGTGTTAATGTTACATAAATACATAGAAAAAATCATATGATCAGATTGGTGATTTTTAGTTTATCAACCATCAAAAAGAGGTTAAAAGATGAAGAAGTTCACCTGTGTACGCTCCATTGACAAATGAATGTAAAACATGGGCATCGGATGTCACAGAAAGTACAGCTTGGGCACCAGAGTCATGCTGAAATCTGCATTTGCATGGTGAAATGAAAAGCATTTTCAGGATCTAATACGGTTCAAACAAGTTCAACCTGCAACGGTTTGCATCCAAGTTATGGTTACCTGAGAGTGTACCAAAGGTAATCAGATGTATCTTTCGTTGTACTCATATGATCTAGTAAATTTTTGGCTCTTAACTTGGTCTTTGAAAAGGTAGGGATAGGCTCTTTGTACTCTTCCCATCTTCCAGTCGAATCAAACTTGTGTCTTACTGTCATTGATCTTGTATTGTACTGTGTGCTTACCTGTTAAATACAAGCAAGCTGAGATGATTTTCGTGCAGCAAAGTTAAGCAACCACTGAAGAAAGGAAAGAATGCGGATTTGTGTCTTACTTTTGCAGTATTGAAGGCTACGTTCTTGCAGTCCGGCAGGATGCTTATCGACATTGGAGGCAATTCAAATGAAACATTTTGGAAACGGACTCTAGCATTTGTGGTGTTGTCACTGTTTACCAGAAATGCAGCACAGCCTCCTGATGATTTTCCTTTAAAGACATAAGCCTTGACATAACAGATAAAAGACAATTTCAATTTAAGTTTGAAGGCATATGTTTTTGTCTGCAGAGATTAAACAGACACAAAATTTTGCTTCTCGCTAAGAATTGTTCTCACATCTTGAAGTTTACCCATCGAGTAAGTTTCATATGCTCCAGAAAGCAGAGGCTTTGTGCATAACCTTATTGCAGCATGCAATTCCTTAAGGTGACCCCATAAAGGTTGCCTAATCAAACCTGAACCCATCAACTAAACAATGTTAACTTTGTTTGAAAGTTTAAAATCATGCCATAAACACAAAATACTTATAGAAGCTAGCACACCATATTCATCAAGAGGTGCTTGATCATAGTAACTTGTAATTATGTATGCAGCAGCTGTTCTTCCGAAATTGGTTCCTCCATGATACTGTTAACAAAACTTTATAACGTTGGAAAAGAAATAGTGGTAATATGCATATATAGTATGGAGCATATGTCCACTGTGTACATATAAAAAATATATATCCGATGACGAGTATAAGGTAGTAGGAAGAGAGGTTGGTCATACCATATAGTAATTTACATAGCTTCCATTCTTGGCAATGAACAAGGCAACATGAAATGCAATATCTGTGGCTGATCTCAGGAATACCTCTTGACCATACCTTTGCAAGCTTCAAAAGGAAAAACGAAGAAATTGGTTTCTTTAGCCTTTTTCAAATTTCAAGATTAATTAAAGTGCCTGTGCTTGTCATACATACAAACTCGTCCAGTTTTCAGTCCACATGGAAGGCTTGTTAGGTGAGTTGGGTCCTTCGAATTTTACTCCACATTGATACCCGTTGCATGCATTGATCTGCAAATGCCAAGTATTAGACGATGTACTAATGCTATGGATATAGTAAAAATTTTGACATGGGGAATAAAAAATTATTCCATCGAAATGATTGAGCTGTAGCCGTAGCTCAACCTTCTGATCCTTTTGGATCAAACCTCGACCACTAAATCTAGAAAAGTTCGGCACAGGTTCACCTTTTTCCTGGATTCATTTTCCTTCTTAGTAAGTTCTTATCAGTCTTTGAATCATTTTTAAAACCAGGTATAGTATTTGTTCATGGTGACGATGGCAAATAGGATCGATGGTAACAATTTAATGGTGACAATGACTAGCTGTTGCCCCTTGCTTGTCAACTGTTGTCACTAGATAATCATTTCGCTAGGTGGCAATTACATAAATAATCATCAACACCAGTCAGCCGCAAAATATGGAGATAAATCCCCATTAATTAAGAGTGTAAGAGAAGGAAGGACTAACCACAGGGTCAGGGGCATCTTGCTGGCTGCACATTATCCAGGGCACGCCGGTTTTAAGTCCCACGGCCATGCCTGCCGCCCAGCGAACATAACGTGACCCTTTCTCATCGGGGAAGGCTGATTCTATCCTTTGGTACTCGTTCTCGATCTGAAATGATGCGCATACCACTTTTTAACACCATGCAAATTGCAAAGATGAGATAATAATATTGAGTTTTTCTACTAGGAAATCAAACCTGTGATAGTATGATTGGCCCTCCTTGCGAAGCATATAATCTCTCCGATTTCATCATGTTTACCACCTTTGTCACCCACTTTTGCATGTGATACTGTCGTTAATCAGGCAAACATTAGCCTATCATTGAATATTTTTATTCGTTGAATAAACTTTATTTAAGGTTTTTAATTTTTATTTAAAATATTAAAAAAATGTTCATATGAGGTGTTATTTAATTTACAATATAAATATTACGTCAATTTTAACACAACAATTTTAAAAATATATATAAATATTTTTAAAACATTAAAAATCTAAATGAGATGATTCAGAGGTTAAGAATAAAAGAAAATTATAGAATTTAAGTAAAATTTACCAGTCTAAACTAGCAAATATAAAGTAATAGATCAACTTGTTTTTTAAATCTTCTCAAGTTTTTATCAAGTTTAGCTACCTTGAAGGGTCCATTGTCAGATCGAAAAACAATCCCAGGGACATCATGCAACCAAAAAGGCAGACCCCTGCAGCATCGACAAAGTCATGCTCAATTAATTAAACCATGGTTGCAGTGATGAAGAAGGAAGAGGATGGCGATGGCAACGATTTTTACCCATAAGTCCATTCACTCTGAATGAAGGGTCCAATTCTGAGACAAACATACAGGCCATGGGCTTGAACATCCTTTATGAACCTTACCATGTCACGCCTCCCACTAAAATCATACTGCGAAAATTATTTTTATAAGCTTGAAACAAATAAAAAAAAATGGAATCATTTCATCATTTGAACTAAATCAAATACATTATTGTACTGATAATATATATTAGAAAAATGGGAAAGAGGCTGAATAGAAATTTGAAGGTGAGTCACCTGTCCTTGTTGGGACTCATGGAGGTTCCAAAACACATAAGTTTGAATCACATCTATCCCTCCTCGCTTTGCTTTGGCTATAAGTGATGGCCACATCTGCAATTAGTATAACCTTTTTAGCTAACCTTTCTTTGATGATAACAAATTCAGCTCTCAAAATATTACATGTTATTCTTTTTAATGTATTTCTAAATTACATTTTCTATTAGTAAATGGTATTCAAAACATTAGATTGGATTATTAGTGACCAATTCAATGGATTAAATTAATTCGATTAAGTGTTTAATATATAATTTATATATATATATATATATATATAAACAAAAGGGGGAAAAGGTTTCCAAATTTGAGACGTCTTTCTTTCCTTTCTACGTTGGGATTGTACCAACCACCCAGTAATTGAGGAGTGACAAACTACATTTATAGATGCATGAGATGGGGATGGGGATGGGGATGGTTGGTTAGGAGAATTTGTCTTATATTGAAAAAAGAAGTAACAGCTCAGTATATAAGATTACAAGCAATCAAAATAAAGAAACATGCATTGTGTCCTTCACAATTGTTATATGAAATGCTAAATTAATATAAAAAAAAAGTAAAAAAATTATGTTGAACTTCCATGCTTTTCGAGCCATTTGAAGTAATTAGATGGGTAGAACTTACCTTTCACGTCTTGAGTAGCAAACTAGGATTTCATTTACGATCATCATTAATTATTACTCAAATATATATTTTAACTGAAGAACATCTCAATCATCTTAATTTATAGACTCCACTTTGAAGAGAAAGCTGGATGATTCTGTTAGTTATGGAAAGGGATTAAACTATATGTATAGAGATAGTACCACACGTCAAGCTCCATGATTTTCTCAACAAATTCCATTAGAAAAAATATTTTGCTTACCTATCTTTCTAAGATGATTTTGCATGAAACGATAGCTAATAAGGCACACAGATTTCTCCTTAGTTTCTCAACTTAACAATATATGAACATATATAGCTTCAAAAACATAAAAGGGTTGCCGCTTGTATGTATACCTCGGGAGTGCTACGAGGGTAGTGGATTGAACCAGAGAAGAGAACTTTATGTTGGCCGTCGATGATCAATGATCTCCCATCATATGTTACATTTCTTCCATGAGAGCAGTTAAAAGCAGCAGCAGCTGCCAGAAAAACCAACCAAAACAACCCTAACATCTTAACAAAACTACTAGTGATGAGCTTGCTGGAGAGGAGAGCGTCTGTTTCTTCCTGCTCTTTGTCAACTTCTTCTATCTTAACTGATATATATACACTCGGGAGGATTTTATGGATATGCTCTACCCTTTTCTTTTCTTCTTAGGAAAGAAATCTGACAATATTTAATTATATAAAGCCTTTAATTTTTTTGTTAATTTGTAGTCTTTTACCTTTTTATAATTATTTTTCTCTATTAATATATAGGTATAAATGGTGGAATTATATCATTGGTACTGGTTTGTGACAAGTGGCACTATTATTATTGGGGTGGAAAACAATTTCTTTTTTTGACAGTATTCCATTTTGTACATTTAATATAAAAAATAAAGTAGTTGACGGTGATGATTGTATCATTAACTAATTATCTTATCTGGTACTTTGTATAACATCTATTATATATCCTTAGATGTTATTCTATGTTATTTAATTAAAGAAAAGTTAGTATTGTCTTTGTGTGTCATATTACAACATTTAAGGATGGGAATTAATTGCATTAATTCTGTCATTTTCCATTATTAAAATTTTAGGACACTCAAGAAGGTACGAAAGGTGCCCAATCTCATATTTTTAGTTCAATAAAAAAAAAAGATAAACATCAGCAACTTGAATTATTTTTAATTATGAATTGCAATATTACACATTCTAATGATTACTTTACATGTGTGTGTGTATGTATATACATTAAAGTAAGATGAAATAAAAAAAAAAGATCTTACATGATGATTATTATTGATAGAAATGTCTCAATATGTCATTTGCTTATCAAAAAATAAAAACAGAAAAAGATGTATATTGTTTTAAAAAAAATTCAGTGTATATTTAAAATAGAGAGAACCAATAGTAAAACATGTATATATTATTGATGGCGTATATTTTTATACTTAGTCTTAGTCACATACATTGATACATAAAAAAATCGCATATTCTTATAAGGGAACTATGTTTACAGATGATTTTAAAATTTCATAATAATATAGTATAAAGTTTTAATCCTTCTTTTTTTAACCTGGGTTTTGGCCCATTGGTGAAAGGGTGTGGCAAAATCCTGCAAAATCAAAGGATTTTCCCTTCAAGCAAAGGCATAAAGAGAAATAATATCTCATTGATTTTAAAATTAAAAACCCAAAAAAAAAATTAAATTATTAAAGTAATTTTAAAATTTTGGAATGCTGCTGATCCTCCAATGCATAAATTAAGGAATTAATTAAATTTCAAAAAAAATGTGATTGAAAAAGATTAAGATATTTTAGATGATTTTCAAAAAAAAAAAAAAGATATTTTAGACTAGTTTATTCAATCTGACAAAGAAACAACTTGATAAACCCAAAATCCCACAAAAATCTTAACCATTTTTTCTATTTCTGTTGTAAAGAATGTATTATAGGAATAGCGTTTAGGTTTCATCCATTCAAAAACGGCATGACATGTACATGATGAATATCTTTTATTTTGCTTTTTTTTTCCTTCTTTTGTTCATAGCCTTATATTTCGATTTACAACCCACTTTCAATGAGATTTACATAAATGCTTTATAACTCTAATATTGACTAACGGGTAAAAAAATCTAAAAGGGTGAACCGGTTTCATATTGAATCAATTCTTCAATCTTTAAAATGCAAAAAATTAAGCTCTACAAATTGTTCACTCTTATGTGCACTGTGCATCAACCAACAGGGTTTTTGGTATGCCTGGACATGGATCATCACCAAAATTTTGGCTCCAAACAGGGATGGAACAAATCCTCTTCCCTAGACAAGCCTGTCAAGTTACATTGCAAGAAAAACCAGAGTCAATATATATATATGTAAGCGAAGTAGAACTGAAAAATAACAGATTGTGTAAGCTAACCTCCTCAACTATGGCTAAAGAGTTAGATGAGTGACAGCTCCCAATGGCATAACTTCCACAATCACCAGAAGGGTTACCATAGCTTGAAAACAAGATGCTGGAAATGTTCCTTCCTGGAGGACATCGAAGCTGAACTTTAGGCCTCCTTCCATGGTGCTTCTTCTGGTGGTTTTCTTCTGTTTTATTTTGTCCTCGCCATGAAATAACTGGTGGGAGATGCGAATCAGACACATGACCACACACTTTTGTGATCGATATGGTGTCCACGGAAATACCAAGAGGGTATCCAGTTTGTTCTTCTAGGATAACGAGTAGGTTATTGGTTGGTTTGAGGAAGGATCGAGGTACATTGTACCTAAAAGAATGAAATTCAAGATCAAACATTATTTAAACAAATATATAAAATTCTGTTTCAATCATATGAGGCATGAAATTATTCAAGAAATGCCACTTTACCATGTTTGTGAAGGACTACCCTTTAGGGTAAGGAATGAGACCCAATATCTACCAATGCTCTGGCCATTCACCCAGGCTTCACCCTTTCCCATGGACTCCAGGTTTAATGCCACAGGGTCCTTTCCAACTGGTGCATCAAATAGAGTCTACAAACAGCATTTAGTAGAAATTAAGGAGGATTATCTATGGTTCATTATGTTGAATAAATTTACAGCTTCCATACCTTGTACCATGTTAGAGGTCGATGAGTAGAGCTTCCATAGGTATTCCATTGTATTTTGCTTGAGCCAAAATCTGTGTATACTTGTAATTTCTCACCTAACAGCCCAACCTTCCAGGAAAATTTTCAATTGTATGGGTAAAACATTTCAGGTCATTTATCAATATTCAATCAGTTTTCCAACTATATTACAGGTCATAGTGACAAATTAACTTCTTGAAAGTTGCTATTACATCAATTTAAATTCTGTGAAATTAAATACAATTTTCTGGGTCTTTTCTTGGTGAAAATTTTCAGATATCCCATTTATAGCTGGAAACTGAATCTTGGCTATATAAACCAAAATCCGGGAATTAAAGACAATAACCTGATATCCCCATGAATAGCTGGTAAAATCTTTAATTTCACGTTCACCCTTGATGATCACTCTACTTACTCCTGCCACCCTTCTCTCAAGGTATGCTCCTGAATCCTTTATATTACAAATAAAGGTAAACTATTAGGATCAAAGTGACAAAAATAAATTCTACTTAGTTACTCATTAACATATGAGGAAAATTAGGGAAGAATAATTGACAATTACCGGTAATCCAACCATTCCACTAAGCAAGGAAATATGGTTCGTTCCATTACTTAAAGTAACTTTCCTCTCTAGGTTGGGAGTTTTAGTCTTATAACTTCCATGAGTGAAACCTAAAGAAGAATGGTACAATGACAGAAAACGATTTGTCATTACCCTGTTGCAGTATCAAAGATGATACTTGAGATCAATGTCAATCGTCATGGAAAAGCTTAAGGAGATAATGAAACTCACCTACAGATGCTCCATTTACAAAGGCATGTAATACATGTGCAGAGGAGGTGACATTAAGCACGTATTGAGCATCAGAAAAATCATTTTGAAACCTAAAATATTTAAACATTACATAATAAGTATTTTATGATAAGAAGACTGGTTTTCACTCGAATTTCACCACTAGCTCTGCTTAATGGAATAAACTCCTTTTAGCGTACCTGAAAGTGTACCAAAGATAATCAGAAGTATCCTTTGTTGTATTCATGTGCTCCAACAGCATGTTTGCTCTCAAAGAAGTCTTCTCAAAAGTGGGGATAGCTTCCTTAAATTCTTCCCATTTTTCAATTGAATCTAGCTTCTGTCTTGTTTCCACTGCTCTGGTGTTGTATTGTGTGCTTACCTGTTCAATATGAGCCGAAGAATCAGAGTTTCTCTCTGCAAATTTGTATTTCCTTCTCTCACAAGTAATCTACTTTATAGCTATAAATGATGAAACTCCCCTATATAAGATGCTTATATTCATATATGGTTTAACTTTTAACTTATGAACTTTAAACATACCTTAGCAGTGTTAAACGCCTCAGTCTTGCAGTCTGGCAGGATGCTGATTGACTTTGGAGGCAATTCATAAAATGAGTCCAGAAAAGTTACTCCAACATTCTTCCTTGTGTCATTATTTACCAGAAAAGCAGCACAGTCAACTGAATTTCCTCTGTAAACAAAGGCCTGTTACCAACATATTGGAAATATGTACTTGATTAATTACCCCCGAGAGGATTTTAATCAGAATTGAGAGGGAAAAATGATTAAGTTCCACCGATGTTCTTACTTGTTGTGATTGACCTAAAGCCTTGGTGCTATATACTCCAGAGACTAGAGGTTTTGAGCATAACTTGATTGCAGCATGTAACTCTTTAAGGTGACCCCATTTAGGCTGCCTAAACAAACCTGAAAGACAACTCGACAAGTTAAAAATATTCACTCTTTGATTTGAATAAGATAAAAAGCGATTTACACTTACCATACTCATCAAGAGGAGCTTGATCATAATAACCTGTCAGCATATATGCAGCTGCATTTCTTCCAAAATTTGTTCCTCCATGGTACTACAAGTTATTGAAGCTATGCAATTAGTTGGATTTATATTTCATTTCCATATGACTATTATGTCAAATCATATGTGCATTACAAGTTTAACCAGGTAAAATAAGCTATTAATATCAGTAACCTGGTAATGAAATTTGAAACACAATCTATTACAATTTTTAAGATTGATAGAGGATTGCCATACCATATAATAATTCACATAGCTGCCTTTCTTTGCAATGAAGAGTGCAACATGGAATGCTATGTCTTCTGCTGATCTGATTTCTGCTTCATCTCCATATACTTGGTAACTTAAAAAAAATTTCCAAGCTCATTATTAATCTGGGGCAAAATAGTAGACAGAAATGCAAAATGAAAAATCAGGACAAAAACATACAAGCTTGTCCAGTTCTCTGTCCATATTGCAGGCTTATTTGGTGAGTTGGGTCCAGCAAATGTTTCTCCACACCGCCTCCCATTGCATGCATTAATCTATCAATTTGCCCAGTTTTCAACAAAAATGAAAAGCAGAAGGGAAAAGAATAAGAAAGGATTTCATCAAGGAAATTCAACTGAAAGATAGAGTTCAAATTATTTTCTCAAAGTTCTTGACCAGTGATTGCTATGGAATCATTGTAGGAGTACTGGTGATATTCTTTTGAGAAGAATCTGAAAGTAGCTTTTATTGCTTTCAAAATTTGTTTTTAAGCATAGAATCTGCTAACTGAGCTTGAAACTTGAATGTCCAATTAGGTGTAGAATCTGTTCAAAGCAATTGGAGACTAACCACAGGGTCAGGAGCATCATCTTGCTTGCACATCACCCATGGTACGCCAGTTTGAAGCCCCACAGCCATTTCTGCAGCCCAACGAAGATAAGTAGGCCCTTTCTCTCTAAATGCTGCTTGTACCATTCCATACTCATTTTCAATCTATATTAAAGCAACTTTTAGAATCACAAAGGATAATATTAGTTGAAAAGAAGATGCAAGCTTATGTTTTTGGTCTTTAAACCTGTGACAGAATAATTGGCCCTCCCTGTGAAGCATATAAATTTTCCGCTTTCATCATGCTCACTATCTTTGACACAAACTTCTGCATTTGATACTGCCATTACACCAAAAATAGGAGTAGCATTAGTGGTAACATTGCCTTCAGACCCCTGAACTGAATATTTTCCATAGCCAGTGAGAAACTGAAGTATGCTAACCTTAAAGGGTTCATTGTCTGATCTATAAACTATCCCTGGAATGTCATGCAACCAAAATGGCAGACCCCTGCAAAAAACTATTGTTATGCCTTGGAAAACTAACTAAGACTCAGATTTAAGTATTGCAGCAAGTAATCTGATTACCCGTAAGACCATTCGCCCTGAATGAAGGGTCCGATCCTAATGCATGCGTATAGACCTTGTGCTTGAATTTCCTTAATGAACCTTACTATATCGCGCCTTCCACTAAAATCAAACTGCAGAACAATGAGCATAGCAGCTTTAGCATCTACAGTTTTTTCCCTCTTCTTTTGTTCAACATTAATGGAAAAGAACATTATAACTATCAATGGTAACCTGTCCTGGTTGGGGCTCATGTAGGTTCCAAAATACCAGGGTTTCAATGACATCTAGTCCTCCAGCTTTGGCCTTGGCTATCAGAGATGACCACATCTGCAAATTTCCATTACATGTTACTATTATCATTAAAAAAATTTAAGCAGTCCTAAAATCTGAAATTTCTGTAAAAGATTTTGTTTGAACATCAGTACAAGTTAAAAAGATAAAAGGCACGTATTGGCACGTAAAAGGAATGAAGTTACTTGTGAATTATTCTATTCAAATCATTATATATAGCTCAAGTAATAATCAGAGACAAATTCGAGTATTTTGATATTTTTTAAATTTTTTAATAGTGTCATATATAAAAAATATTAAGTGTATAATACTTATTTACATAATACCAAATTTTATTCAATTTTCAATATTTTATAATAAATCGATGATAATTTAAACAAATTAAGTCCAACTTGAATAACTCCATTTTATGTTTGAACTAAAGGGCCAGAGCTTGATCATCATAATGATAATCGACCTCTCACACATCAGGCAAAAGAAAATAAAAAATATATAGATAGTAAGTCATGGCAGTCTGTCAATGTACCCAAAAGGAGATAATCATGTAAACATTTGTTTGGTTTGTCGAAAATTGAAAAACAGAGGAAAACAACACAGACTCTAAAATAATATTAAAAGAAAACAGGGGATGACACCATTGTCACACGTTCTTCTTCAATCAATTTAATGATAAAAGAAGAGGTCAAATGGGAAATACCATAGTGATACCACCAAAAGTGTTTGACGCGTTTATAGTGGAAAACAAGTGGCAAGTTTTGTTTAGAGAAATTGACAAACTCAGTCTAAGCAAGTCATTGATGGATTTGTTGAAAAGATCAACCATCCCAAAACAATATGGTTTGGCAAGAACTCATTGCCCTGTTTTCTTTTCCTTCTAGTGATTTGACTATTTCACCAAACAAGTTTTTTCCAGGATTGAAAACACAGCCTCCCTTCCTTTCAAACGAACCTAACAGCAATAACTTTGCAAGAAGAAGAAAGGAAAGAAAAAGATTAAACATATTTGCCGGGAGTTAATGTAAGAAGTAAAGAAGATTAATACCTGAGGAGTGCTACGAGGGTAGTGAATTGAGCCGGAAAACAGAATCTTGTGTTGGCCGTCGATGATCAAAGATCTTCCGTCGTACGTTACACCGCCACCGCTACTACCTCTACCACCAGATACAGTTAAAAGCAATCCAAGAAGAATCAAGAACCACCGCCCCATAGTTCGATTCTCTTAAAGACTCCTTTCCAGACCCGTTTTATGCTCGTGTTTTTCTGATGCTACGAAGGGTTTGTTTAAACTGAGAAAAGCCCTTCCACCAACTAAAATCTCTGACAATATGCAAACTGGTTCTTGAGGAACTTATGGGAACAGAAAAGGAAAGCCAACTATCTCATTCACGTCGCAAGGCTACAATGACAAAACAGCATCTCATCGCGGTCGCAATTGCCATATTAGGTGGTATTTTGCATTAATGTTATCTTTTTCCTTATTTGTATGTTGAAGCGTAATTAAAGTCTTGAGCTGATTGCATGGGAAGTTCACTAAGTTTTTCAAGCTGCTTTCTTTCTTTCTTTCTTTTTTACACATGGGTTAATCAAACCCATCATGGGTCCAATTCGGTTAACCAAATTGACCAGATTTCTGAATAATATATGACCATAATTCTTTTATCTTTTAACTAGGGAAACAAATCAATTTGGTATTAATGTTAACTAAATATGGTTTTTAACTACTTTAAATGGATTTTTGATTTAGTGTTTGTTTGGCTTAATTTTTTGCCAGTTTATCTACGTCAAAGTCGAATCAAAAATAATTTTAAAAAATTCTTTAAAAAATAATTTTTTAAAAAATTAAAATTTAAAAATAATAAAAAAAGCCATAAAGAGAATTTTTTCTTTTTAAAAAAAAAAGGTTAACATTTTAAGAATCTTTTATTTGTTTCAAAATATCCTCTTCTATTAAAAGTTGCATAATCTTATAACTGCAAAAGCATGTTATTAACGTGGCTTACCCACTAGAAAAGTGGAAATGATTTTTATTTTATAAAAATAACGTGCGAGACTTGAGCAATATTGCACTAATGAGTTGCTATGCTTAGTCATTGACCACTAAAGTTTCAGAATTTTGGTTTGCTCACTCTTAGGATATTTGCAAAGCAGGGGTTATGTCTTCAACAACTCACTTACATTAGGTTTGGTGGAAAGAAAGGAAAAAACAAAAACGAAACAGAAAGAAAAATTGTTTAAGTTCATTGGACAAGGGTTTTATACCAAAGGACTTTTCTTAATCTACTCAAATACTATCAATTTATCGATTTCATTTTTGAAATAATAAAAAAAAATTAATATTTCATTCAAATAACACAAAATATTATTTTTTAAGAAAATTATCTTCTTTTTAAAAAACTACTTTTCCATTCTCAAATGGAGTCCAAATAATTAAAACTACGTCGCAATTGAACCTAAGCTTTTGCTTTGCTTAGTAATAAATTGAAAGAAAAGTGAAAAGTATTAAAATTTAGTATAAAATATTCTCATTTTTTAAGTTTTAATTGAAATTTTAAACGGATTTATTAATTTTTTAAATTAACATTTCATTAAAAAATGTTAACACCGTTATTAGAAAATTTTAAAAAATTAAAATATTTTTTATTAATTTAAAAAATTATTGTTATAATTTTTACAAAAAAACTCCTCAAGAAAGAGGAACATCAATCGGTGCTTTATTATTTTTTAAAAAATTAAATAAAAAATTATATAATAATAATTTTAAAAACTAATAAAAGGTAAAATTATAATTTAAATATTGTTACATTATCAAATTAAAGAAAATACTAATAGTTAATTAACAGTTGAATCAATGTGTTTAGTAAAAAATATTTTTTAAAAAAAAAATGTCCGTTTCAAAAAATAATAGATTAGCTTAAAATTTTAATTAAAATTTAAAAGTATGATATTTTACTTTAAAATTTAACTCATTAGATTAAGAAAACAAGAACAACTAAATATTCAACAGAAATCAACAAATAATTGAGCTGTAGGTGTCTATTGGACCTGAATTTGGTTGGGTTTAACTTAGATGATTAACTTATTTCATTAATAAATATTATATTATATTATATTTTTATTAAAATTTAATCTTAAAATAAATTAAACATAATAATTGAATTGATGGGCTGAGATGAACTTGACTTTAAAAAAGGGGATCCAGTAGGCTTGGTCCGGCCCAGCCATGGGGCACCTCAAGGTTGACCTATTGAAAACAAATAGAAAGCCCAGAAAGCAAAAGGCCTTTGTAGAGAAAACAAAAGGAAGCCCAATATTGGTATTGGGTCAGGCTCGAAGGGAAATTAAACTCAGCCCAACACTTTCTCCGAAAGTAAAACCCCTTTTTTTATTTTTTCATTTTTTTTTTTTAAATGAAGAGCAGGGCTTGAATCATTAGAAACTGGAGTGACCTCCAAGCCATCGTACAGTCTTCTCCATTTAAACTCTCTCTCTTTGCTAAAATCATTCTTCTCGCGGAATCAAATTTATAGCATAAACGCTAAATTCTTCAATGTCGGTAAGTCTCATTTCTTAATCGAAATTTTTTTTTTTTAATTTCTTTGTTGAAACCCTATTTCTCCGAAGCTTAATTAAAAATTAGTTTTTGGTGGATGATGCAGATCTTCGAGTACAATGGGAGTGCCCTAGTAGCGATGGTAGGCAAGAACTGCTTCGCCATCGCCAGCGATCGGAGACTCGGTGTTCAACTCCAAACAATCGCCACCGACTTCCAGAGGATTTCTAAAATCCACGACCGCCTCTTTCTCGGTCTCTCTGGCCTCGCCACCGATGCTCAAACCTTGTACTCCCTTTTTTTTTCCCGTAACTTTTCCCCTTTCTGCTTTCTATTGTTTAAAAATTATTATATGTTTTGTGGTAATTTTTTTTTTAATTTTTCAAGGTATCAAAGGCTTGTGTTTAGGCACAAGTTGTATCAGCTAAGAGAAGAGAGGGACATGAAACCTGAGACTTTTGCTAACCTTGTTTCTGCTCTTCTTTACGAGAAAAGGTTCGTATAAAAAGCTCCCCACTTAATCTTTTGATTAGGTCAATTAATTACTGAGATTAGATTCTATTAACATTTTAGCTTAGCTCTTAGATTAAGGGAGGAAATGGAAAGCTTTAATTTTGTTTCGTATTGCCAAGTACCAACTCTTTGATTCGTTTTGCATTAGTTTCATAAAAAAACAAAAAAATACTAGGACATAAACTATTTTTTAAAAGATAGTAGGAGTAATGAAAAACTGGTAAAATGAGCTTGGTTGCTATATAGTACTTATATTATGAATGAGGGTTGCTATGGATAAAAGTAAATGTATTTCTTTTTTAAAACATGAAGTTGGGGAGAGGAAGAATTTGTGATATGCATCGCAAGGAAAAAGCCTTACTTATGTCCTTTCTTGGCTAAGAGTTACTTCATCTTATTCTGCGCCTTGAAGGGAAATAATCCACTTGTCTTATGATAAAAACTGAGCATCCAAGATATTCTTGCCTGCCCTTTTCATGTTTAGCCTCAAAACCTAACATTTAGGACTCTTCTTTTCTTAATAAAATTGAAGCCATTTCTGGATGATATGTCAACCTTGAGAGGAACTCATAGGAATTATTTGCTTTCAAATGGGAATTTGACGTGAAAAGGGTGCAATTTTTATGTGTAACAGATACAAGTTTTATGACATTTTTTTATCCTTTATTCATAGGTTTGGTCCATACTTCTGCCAACCAGTAATTGCCGGATTGGGAGATGAAGACAAGCCCTTCATTTGCACCATGGATTCCATTGGAGCCAAGTAAGTAGATTTTATTCTCTCTTGTATTTTGGATGCAAAAAGCATGAATTTGTCTTAGATGCTAGGTATATTTTTATTTATTTTTACTTATATTGTAGTATTTACCTAACAATGAGGTTGTTCTATAAAACAAATGCATGTAACTTTCCCTCAGTAAATATACTGTTCAAATCTCTTTCATAGAAAAGGGGGAAAAAAATCAATAGCTCTTTTTCATATCTTAAGAGGCTGAGCTTCCACTCTATGATAACTGATTGTCTAGACAGCTGTGACATCAAAGAGAGAAAGCCAGGAATTTTAGCTCTGTTTAGAAAAAGAATCCCACTCTTATTCGTAAACCTGAAATTTTGATGCTGTTTAATAAAGAATCCCACTATGGTTCCATCTCCAACATAAACAACCCTTTAAAAGTATGATCATAAACACTTGACAAACTAGGGGCTTCGGATCTCAATCAATAGTTGCATGATTTTAGAAAAAATCAACAGCAATGCTTCTAGGCACTCTTTGAATTCTTCGCTTTCCACTGTTCCACACATAATAAACTGGAAGAACCCCTCCCCAAACCCCCATCTTCATATAATAAATTTCCTTTATATGAAAGATGTTTATTTGTAATTTTGTTTGTTGATGTTAATTTTTTAAGAAATATATACGTTTAAATGGTTGTGCATGTTTTCTTTGGCTTTCAAGGAAAAAGAAAATGTATATATTGATTGCATTAAAAAGAAAAATTCAAAATGTTTGGTGTTCAGTGGCTCTTTAAAATGGAATAGCTATCGAGTTTGATTTTCACAGGTCACCGTATGCCCTATTTTCTTTTCTTTTGGAACTTTCCAGTTGGAGTTGCAGCTATCCTTTCTAAAATAGCAATAAGTAGCTGAAGAAATATCCAAGTTATATACTGTACCAGTCACTTAGGTTTGGAATTTTGGGTAGCAATTTTACAAGTATTTCCAATTTCCTTTGATGCCATTGAAAATTTTAAAAAGATGATGTCAGGCGTGATATTTCAACGTATAAGGATTTCTGGATTATATCATAGTTTGCCATCAGTCATTCTTTGTCCTCTCTGTCTTTCTCTCTCTCTTCATGAGATGTCTCTCATACATGCCTGTTATTCGTTCATACAAACTTTATCACATGTTAAACTCTGATGTAGTATATATCTAGTATTTTGTGTTTTGTTGAGTTTGATTTCTGCTTGACAATACTATTTTAAATCTTATAGTTTGAATTATTTTTCAATATTTTGATACAAATGCTGAAACTATTTTGGTTTTTATGTTTGCTTTCTTTGAAATGCAGGGAGCTGGCAAAAGATTTTGTTGTAGCTGGTACTGCCTCAGAGTCTCTTTATGGTGCCTGCGAGTCAATGTTCAAGGAGGACATGGTTTGTCAATATTTTTATTTTCCTATGCTTAGACTAACACACGCATAATAGTGATGAGTCCTTTCAAAAAGTGTAAAATTTCATTGCTTATATGCTTGTAACCTACAAGCTAGGACATGGTGCCCATTTTTGGGGTAGGCATGACTACACTTTACTGTGTCATTGTTAAAAGTATTGTGGTTGTTAGCTATAAATCATTTATGCCAGTAATAGAATTCATGCTTTATTGACTCATTTTTTTGTTTGTATTCAGGAACCTGATGAATTGTTTGAAACTGTTTCTCAAGCACTCCTTTCATCAGTGGATCGTGACTGTCTGAGTGGTTGGGGAGGACATGTCTATGTTGTGTAAGCATTTTCAAATGTTTTTTTTTATATTCTTGGTAGCGTTCTTTTCCTTAGTTCATATTTATCGAAACCTTACCCAAGAGAATCTGGTTGCTATTCGAACCATCCAAACTCTCCCCTTCCCTGATGGAGAAAAAGCAGTATTTAGTTGTTTTCTGACTGATAATGTCTGGACAGCTAAAACTTAACATTTGCAGTAATAGCTAATTGGTGCATTTTTAATGAATTTGGTATTTATTCATTTTGCAGCACACCTACAGAAGTAAAAGAAAGAATTTTGAAGGGAAGGATGGATTGAGTGCAGCCAATTGTCTTTATCTTCCCCTTGGCCGTCAGCCTTTAATTGCCAACTATGGAACTTTCAGTTTTATTTGTTTATCAAGGCTGTTGATCGTGAATGATCGAATCTGATGTACTCTGATAATTCTGAAATCGATTGACTAAGTTTTATATTATTGCAGCATGGTGAATGTTGTGGTGGAAGTGATGTACATTCATGAGTTAAAATTTGTTTTCCTATTGATGTTTCCTAGTTAAATATGCACACGATATGTGGGATGAATTGGGTTAGGTCCTCTTCCAAAATCTTTGATGGATGAACAATTTGTTCATCTTTTTTAATGATAAATTTGGGGTTTCTCGTTAGGCTTTACGCAAATTAATGGTACACCAATGGAATGCGACACTACAAAAGAATACGTGAATGGTGATCTAAGTGTGGAGCGAAACAGAATCCTCTGTCAATAACTGGTTCTAGTTGAATAAAAATAATGTGAATGATACACTGGATTTTGCAGCTTTAGGGAACCTAGGGCCCAAAAGAAAGGGGAAATGACACTTGTGGTTTGGGGGGACAGTTACTTCGCCGGTTACGAAATGATGTAGGTAATTGGATCTTCTCCTCTCTCCATTCATCCTCTGATTCAGACGAAAGGAAACGCAGCATCCGTCAATTTCTCTTCACTGCATTACAAGGGAAACCTGGGGTTTTGTCTGCCACTCAAGCAGTAAAACTCTCTCTCTCTCTCTCTCTCTCGTCCAAAGAAACATTTTCCAGAAATTGGGATGACTTGTTTCTTGCTTCTTCAAATTTGGGATAAATTTTCCTATTGAAAATTACACGAAATGATTTTCCAGTGGCTAATAGCGTTCAAAAAGCAATGTTAGTCAAAAAGATTAGGGTGGTTATACTTCAGAAGTTCTAACCAAACAACAACGTTATATTTCATGTAAAAATGTTCGATTACAGAAACAAAACAGGGATTCTTCTTATATTTCAAGTTTCAACCTCGAATCATTCTTTCCCACGATAAAAGAAATGTCGATGGAGTTTGGCTTTTCATTACAATACTTGTGGAATTTTGACTGTGGATCACAATTATGTTATTCTCATCTTTCTTGTGCACTAATGCAGGAGTTAATTAGAACCAGAAAATATTGTCATTGGCTTTTCAAAATCACTGTCAGCTGTTTGCCCTTGGCCAATAACCAAGTGAACAGAATTGATGGGCAATGTAATCAGTTCGTTTTTCTCAGGCTTCACAGACGCCATTGCCAAACTTTTTGGCTCTCCAATTGATTTTCTTGCTGGAAAGTCCTGCAGGTACCCACTTATATTTAATCTACAAATGCAATTCTTATTATCTGTCACAATCATTTTGGCGGGCGTCTGCTTGTATGTGATGCACAACATTACTAAGAAGAACTACATTAATCTTGGTATCATTAAATTTACGTAGAGCTTTGTCTTTTACTAACTCCAGGAAGTTGGTGTGATTCATATCTCACCATCAAAATTTTCCCCTCTGTATTTCTCAAACTGAATCTGCTTTTTCTTACCTCCTGTTTGGATGATCGTTCAGTTCAGTTTGTGGATCAACATGGGATTTCATATGTTACGTAGAGAATTTTTGCGTTGCCAATCTGCTGAAGTTGATCATGGTGTTAGTTCTGTCCTACATTGGTAAGTATGGATAGGATTTAGGCCTAATCTGATATTTCCATCTTGATTAAAGAAAAAAAGGCTTTAGAATTTAATTGTTCACAATTTTATTCACCTTGTTCCTTTAACGATGTGCAGTTCTCTTATTCTTTTATCTGCTGTATAAAGTGGGCATCTGCCAGTGCATTGGTCATAGTCTGTGCAGAATGGTATGGGCATGCATGGCATGCTGGTTCTCTTTTTGGGAATTCTGTTGCACTTTCTTGTGCTTTAAGCTTCGAAAGATTAAGAGGATAAATCGAGGGCGCAGAAGAGTAAGAGAATATCAGTTTGATACTAGTGATGAACATGATGATGAAAGCTTTTCATATCGCATTTCTAGACCTACGGAAGCAAGCAGTACATCCCTATCTGGCCGATGGAGAGACTACAGAGGAGTTCACTTACGAAAGTCTTTGAGGCCTAGAAGTCATCGAATAAAAGTGGGGATAAAAAGAGATGCTCTTTATGAAAGAAACCATAGTAAGCATGGCCATCATATAAACACAGTTCATGGCATTAGGGTGACACATACATCAAAATTTGCACAGAAAGGTTCAAATCGTAGGGAAAGGGTTCATCATAGAAGGAGATAATTCTGAAAACTAACAGTACGTATTTATCTTTTCAATCTCATGGAAAATTTTGGCTTTCTCCTGGAAGTGGTCAGAATGGGATGGGCATGTCTTAACATATGATCATTTTCTCATCCTCTCCCTGCAGCGGAATTTGACAGAACCATCCTCTTCTTCATTTATATCCTAAACTTATAGTTCCTTTCTGGCATTCAAAGCGACGCAATGCTTGACTGACTGCAGAATATAGTTTATTTATTCCTTTTCAACCTCTGCTACAGCATTGATAGGATAGTTCTCATAGCACTTCACTGGAATGCATTATCTTCAGATAGTCCTTATCTTGAATGATATTGCTCTTTCCTAGCAAGAATCAAGTTCTCTAGCATCATTGCCTTTACCAATGAAGGACTTGTCCGAAATTTACTTAGCTCTCTGCACTTTCACAATCTCAAAGTTTTCGGCATGTATGCCTTGGCTTTAAATTTGTCAATTGTTTTCAGATAATTCCATTTCAGCAACTATACATGGGGATTCTCTTTGTTGCTGCTACAAGAAAATACGTGTATACTCTTGTATCCATACATTTGCATGTGTATAATTGTACACACATGTATACTTGTTCTTCAAGCAGGTGGAGAATTGCCCCAAAGATAAGGCAAAGAGCTGGTATAACTTAATTTTATATGTACGATGGCCTACTAGATATGTTATACTATTGCTTTGCATAAAATAAAGCTGCCCTCTCTGGGAAGGAAGCTAAATTTCCGGCTACATTTGAGGCAAAGGGTGGTACCAATCGGTGTTTGGAAAACATTCCAAGTGGGAAGAATCAAAGAATATTGTCATATACAACGTAATTGGACTTCCATTGCTTCGCATGAAAGTTGCCTTTGTCTAAAGAAAGCCTTTAGCATTATCCCATATATCCCTGCGGATTGAGATCTCTTTTTCTCCGTACTTGAATAAGATCGATGGAAAACGAAGACTCAAAACAATCATCCCAGAGGGTGCCTTTCACACAACTTGATCAAGTTGACTCTGATTTTGCCATGGCAATGGCATTGCAAGAACAGGAAAGGGCATTTTCAATGCTCGAAACCATTGAAAGTGATAGCGAAGAAGATGACAGTGAGGCATCCCACGGAAGCAACAACAACAACGATTACGAATGTTTCGAAGTCCTGGAAGCTGAAGGCGACCTAGAGTTCCTTGAGGGACAAGATAGCAATGATGATGAAGACATGGAGGAGGAGGATGAGCTTGATCCGGACGATTTTTCTTACGAAGAGCTGATTGCTCTAGGAGAGATTATAGGAGTAGAGAGAAGAGGGTTATCTCAGAATGAGATTTCTTCATGCTTGATTCCATGGAAGTTCCAATCTGTTAAGTGCAACACTGGGATTGATCGGTGTGTGATTTGTCAAGTGGAGTATGAAGAAGAGGAGGGTGTTGTTGCTCTTCCTAATTGTGAACACCCATATCATTCAGAGTGCATAAGCAAGTGGCTCCAAATCAAGAGGATTTGCCCCATATGTAGCACTGAGATTTCTTCATCCAAGAATGCTAGGATTGTTTAGATGTTGTCATTCATCTGTTTGGGCACTGTAAATTCTTATGATCCCAAGTTTAATTGTACAATTCTATTTGATTGAAACAAAAATGGACAACATGTATACATAGATTTTGTACAAGTTGGAAGTTGGAACACAGCTCAAAGACCAAATTCTATGATTAAAGATTCTTTTCTCCTTACTTCATAAACCTTTTGCATAACTTTGACATTATTATTTTATACAAAAAATGCCAAATTTCAGATTAATGGTATGCCTTATTCAAAAAAAAAGTAAATGTTTTATATAAATATATATATATATATATAT
Organism: Theobroma grandiflorum; assembly: GCA_036013995.1. Lineage (NCBI taxonomy): Eukaryota > Viridiplantae > Streptophyta > Magnoliopsida > Malvales > Malvaceae > Theobroma > Theobroma grandiflorum. The sequence goes on from CP142126.1 coordinate 19,532,140, forward strand.
GAGGAAAGGAGATTATATAAATACCAAAAAAGCTTTTCAAGACATAATATATGTATATGGAAACTTAGCAATACTACTACATAAAACATCATTTCCTATAGAAATTTTGTCAAAAATTTAATTATTTTTTTTAAAACGATAGAAAATTTTTTTACGAAAATTTGTCAAAAATAATGTTTTTTCGTAATTTTCTAATGAAAAATTTTCATTGGCAATAATCACGTCTTTTTTTTTTTTTGACAAGTATGTAACAAAATTAATATTGTTGGACAATTAATGTTTTTTTAGTGAAAAACATGAAATTTTGATTAAAAAAATTCTTGCTAATAAGAAATTCTTTAACAATAAATCTAGAGATGAGAATTTAATGTACATTTGCTGTGTGCTAATAAAGTAAAATGAAAATAGTACTATTTTTGGTTTTTTTTTGTATTAATTTTTTTATGAAAATGAAAAGCAAATTTAGTTTTATACGGCCATTATTAAATCTTGTGCAACTAACCTATTGACTAATGGAAATCCACATTTCATGTGATCAGCAGATTAAACTATATATATAAAAATATATATCAAAAATATTAAAGTATATGAATTTGTATTGTAGTTGGAAAATGGTCTGATAAAGGGAAAGGTTAGACTTTTGCTGTATCATTTATCTCCTTACATAATCGATATCATTGCTTTATGTATCTATTCCATAAATCTTATCTCATCCAATTCAATTTAAGATTAATCCTAAACTTTTTAAATTATAAATTTTAATCCCTAAAATCAACTTTTTGTCCGTAGCTTAAGAAATAAAAAATTGCGCCGCCGCACTCTTTTACCGCTGCCATGACCGAACACGCGTGCGAAATCATGGAAACCAAGAGCAACAATGGAGATTTCCTATGTCCATTCAACCTTTTCCATGTCTAAAGTAATTAAGTACAATAATTAGGTCCCTCGTTTGCTTCTTTTAACTTAGCTTCAATCCCAAGCAAAATAAAATAAATCTGACCAAACACAAGAAAACAAAATGTTTGACAAATCCATATCCAAACGTTTTGAACAACAATCAATTTTTCTGCGATCCTATAAGATCCAAAGCTGTCTGTATCACGGGTTGAAACATCATTAAAAGATTTAGAGTTAATTGTATCATGAATCAAAATTTATATTTTTAATTTAAAAAATATGCATGATAAATAATAAAAAAATTAATATATATTTATATATTAAAATTTATTTTATTTTTTATTAATATAAAATCCGTGACGGCCTACACTTTTATTTATACATAATACATTTTTAAGCTAATCCTATTTTTATGTACCTACATCCATCGTGCACCTAGGGCAAAGACTTTGCTACAAAACGACAAAATTATAGATTTGTAAAATAAATATTTTTTTTATTTTTGTTAAAAGTAAAAATGAAGAATTCAAAAATTAGAAGCGGACGGCTAGAAAATGATGGTGGCAACAAATTTGTGATGGCTTTTCGGAAGGGAGTGAAGATGCATTGAACTTGGGCAGGCGTGAAAGCTTCAGTACCACATGCCGACATATATGTTCGTACTAGCGGCCATCAAAGGACCATCTACTGTCATTCCCACTATCACTTCGGTGTATGAGGACTCCTAATTACTTAAAATGGTGCAACGTTTTTCCATACTGATAATAAATATATCTATTTACAGAAATTAAGACACGCGAGTGTGTACCTTGTGGCAACTCGAGAAAATTCCAAAATTAATGGCTACCACTGCCAGTGATTGTCAGCGCAGGCGGACAAACAGCGACGGGGTCCGACGGTTGGCCGCCACCCTTCGTTTTCTCAAAATTGCGTTTTTACACACAACAATTTCTCTCATTTTCTTATAATTTTTCTAATTTGCCCCTCTAGTAATTTCGAATTTATCATTTAACACATTAAAATTTTCTTACTACTTACTTGACTCCTTAATAATTATCAATTATTTTTATTTCGCAATTAAATATTATTTAATCCTTGAGTTATTATATATAGCACAAATTCTAAAGTACTTTTCCATATATTCCATATACATTTTTCTTTTTTTTTTACTTTCAGCAATACTCTTTTATATATAATTGCTTTGAATTTTCCAATATACATTTTAAACATTATTTTTACATGCCATTTTTTAATTTTTTTTTATATAAAGTACTATCAATTAAAATTTTAAAGAAGAGAAAATGAGAAAATAAGAAATCTAAATTTCTTTATGTTGAGAAAAAACATGTATAATTGATCGTTAAATTGAATATCCTATTTCATAAAATTATAATTTTTATATAATTAATTTTACAGTGCATACTAAGTGAGTAGCATTAATTAAATGCAATAATACAAGAATCTTTATGAAAAAAAACTTTAATTTAATATACTTATTTTAAAATATATATAAATAATTAAATAATAAAAAATTATTATTCATTTATTTTTTCCTGACTTAATTCTTGCTAGAAATGATATTAACTAATGTATATTAACCCTCCTTCACTTTTAACTCTAGCTCTGTCCTTGAAGAGAGAGTTTGACTGTGGTTTATGAAACTTAAGAAATTAGTCAATTGAACTTAATTTAAATAACAACACTTTATAATATTTCATGCATAAAATTATATGTTACATCAAATAAGTGTAATTAAAATCTAAATTTATGGTAGTGCGTTTAGTTGAAATTGAAGTTCAAAGTTAAGGTTAGACCATCACATCATCTTGAGACGATATAATGAGGGTTGAAACTTAACAATTAATTAAGCAAAAAATTATGAAAAAAAAAGAATTGAAATAATAAAAAAAATTTTGATTCATATCCGAGCATTTGACTCATTAATTGATGTATAATTTTTAATTTAAAGAGTAAAATTTAAATTTTTTTCTTTTTAATTAAAAAATTAAAAAGTTCCTATCTCACTGTAAAAATGAAATCATTAAATTAACTTTAGCATATTCGCAAGCTATGGGACTGAAGTTGGACTGATGTTGAAATCGTTTAAGACAATCTCGACATTGTGCGCGGAAATAAAAGCAATATCAGGACAAACTGGCGGCTTAGAAATTTAGTGAAATTCCTAGTCAAAATATTTGAAAAGAAACGAACTACAAAACGTGTTCATTTCATCTAGACGATATGACAAAATGCTTTCATCTTCTTTAAAATTCATAAAATAAATAAATAAAAGTCAAGCCGACCCCCCACTTGTCTTATTGAGCAAAAGTTAGGATTAGATGGTTTATAAGCAAAATTCTCTTGCTTTCAGACCTGATTACTGATTACCCTTATTGATTAACTTGTTAAACACCTCGTTTATAAAGCAGGATTATGCCCTTCTGGTTATAGAATTTTTAGAAAGTTGGTAAAGTATATGTCTTCAACTCCAAACAAATTGACAAAACAAAAGGCAAGAATGAGCCTTTGTAACGTTTAATTAATCCTTCAATTAAAATTCAAAAGCAAAATAATAGTCTTAATTAAGTGCTTGTCTCAGCATCAAAAGAATTAAGTATGGTCCCATGGCCATGCGACTAGCTGGCAGCATCTCATGCCTTAAAACAACTTTTTGGTTTGCTTCCTTATTACAAAATTTTGAAAGCGATATAACTAAATAGTTTGATGCAGCATCTCTACCTACCCTATTTACGGAGCACCTCTACCTAACCTTGTTTTCTCTGTTATTTACTTTTTGCCTTACTAAAGTCTTAAATATTTATTTTATTTTTTATAAGTAATCCGGTTGTAGAATTATCTGATTTTAAATATAATTTTTTGCGCAATTTATTTATCGTATAAAAATTTAACAATTATTCAATTTGTTCGATAATGGAAAAATGTATTAAACCTTATGACAATCATTACACATTTATGATTAACATTAATGAAATAACTATAATCTCTTTTTGATAGGATAAATTTTTCTTCCATTCAATTGTTAGATGAAAAAGAAAGAAAATTTGAAGTGTCGAATGTGAAGCTTCAGTTAAAGAGAACTTTTGTCTGGCCAATTCTTGGATGGGGATAAGCCCTGACTTTTGTAGAGGTGGAGAACTGTACCGCCTACAACGGATAATAGGATTGCCACCCACTTAACCGCAAAACATAAGTTAGCCGTAAAAAACAAGCTACGTATACTCGTCCTTCATAGTCATAAATTTTTAGAAACATAACTTAAAATCAATAGTCCTTTGAGTGAAAACAATTTTATTATATTTATATATTCAAGATATTTCTATAATAATAAAAAATTGTATATTTATTAAATGAAATATATCTAAACATACAAATAAATAAGATCCCTTCACCTATTGTTAATTAATTTTAGATTGAACCTCATTTTAATAGTTTAACATGATATTAAAATAGGTGTTGCTTCCATTCGTTGACCCTTTTGAGATTCATGCCACTCTATCTTTCCTTCACCTGAAAATCTCACATCAATTTGAGGAATCCTAAGTATATCAATATAATAATGACCTATCCTACTATTATCAATTGATTTTAGGTTGGATGATTATTTTGAAAATTCAATATGGTATTAAAGTAAGCTTGGTCCCATTCATTAGTTCTTCTGTGATTTATGTCATATGATAGGTCCATTGTCTCTACACATGAGTAAAGGTAATGAAGTGGTAATAAAAGAAATATAATATCAATTAAATTAGATATATTCTAAGCATATAAATATAATAAGGGTATTTTTTATTACCAATTTTCTTTTTATTGTTAATTTGTTTTAAGTTAAATGTCTATCATAATATCAAAGCAGACATTGTGTCACAGTTCACACCAACCCGCTTGGCTTGCTAGGCTCATGATTTTTTTCTTGCAAAAAAGATTTTTCAAGTTAAAAATGGTGTGAACCCTTAAACGTCAAATCTCATTCTATTACACAGTCGATGTAGCATTCATAGCTAACCTCTATTATATTGAATTTCTTATGTAATTTATAAAATTATAGATTCAAGATGAAATAGTCAAATTTGAATAAAATTAATCAAATCATTATTATATAAAAAATTTTGAAAAAACAAAGATATCCATTTCCTTGCATTTATAACAAACAAGTTGATCTAAGAGAAATATTAAAATTCAACTATTGAATCTTATTACTCCTAAAAAAAATTAAAATTCCTAGATCATAGTTAAGTCACTTTAAAATCTACATTTCAAAGATGATAGAAAAAGTATATACAAAAAAGTCCACAAGATGTGCACGAGACCTTTCAACTGCATTATTAGTTATTACTTCTTTGATTAAATTCAAGTGGTGAGTAGAAGAATACTAATCTATATTTATAATATATAAAAGTAATGCTGAAAAAAAATTAAATGATGAAGATAATCATATTTGTTAGTAATATTTTTAAATTATTATTTTACGTATTTTATTGTTAATATTAATAAGATTCATCTAATTTGTAAATACATGAGAATTTTAATTTCATAGAATGATTTTCATTAAAAATATTAATAAAATTTATTTTATTTAAATAAGAACATAGTTGCATTGAATATTTTCATTGTAAAAATATGTTTCTTAATTCTAATAGTATTGAATAATTTGTAGATTAATGTTTGAAAATTTGGATTATATACAATTGAAATATTAATAATTGTCTCTTATTTATAGATAATTAATTTTACATTTTAAAAATATTTGTATTACATATATTTTTTATTTACAAAAAGAAAAAAAAATAAAGAAAAAGAGGAAAAAAAATTTAAGGAAACTTGACTTTTCTTGAGACCACGGACAAGAAATTGTGCGACTAATCTGGAATTATCATTTCTCACGCATAAATTGGAAAACCGCTTAGTATTGGTGGTCCACGTTCTCCTTTTTATTGAATTGACCGCTAATTTAAGCGCCCCACCAATACCATCATGCCACATCACACGACAAAAGGACATTCCCGACATTTCATAAAAATATCTCTTTGTCTAGCCACGTGTCAACTGCAAAGTCAAGGCACCTTTATGTCATGGCTGACGTGGAGACCGATCATCAAGCTTTCAGGAAGTTAGCCACCGGGTCCCCAGACAAGGACGGTCGGTGCTGACAACCATTGCGTGTCAAGCATCTACTGGTCCGTCGTATGGATTTATCATCTTTGACTGTGTTCAGACATTAAGTTTTCTTTTAACGGCCACCGAAAGTAAAAGTAATCGGAAAACTATTTAACTGCGCGATTCCAAGTAATTTGCTTTTACTGGAGGAAGCAAAAAAAGCAATTGGCAGAAGTGTGAAGGCGGTTTCGGCGCTTGCCCAGCAACTTCGTTGATCCTTATCCAGGTCGACCATTGACACGTCAAAGTTTGACATGATGTCGTCAAGAGTTGAAATTCTGGTCTTCCCCTTGGTCTTCATTTTCTCTGGGGGAGGTCAGTCCCCCGATTACGTGCCCACTGCCTATGCAACTTGTATTTTAACCAGCATCAGATACTCAGTCTAATGATCTAATTTAGTTTAAAGAGTTAAATTTAAATTTTAAAAAAAATTATTTCTTTATATTGTCAAATATTATATTTTCATTAAAAAAATTATTTTTATTTTTTATTTCATGTGCTAAGAAACGAAAATAATTTATTACTTTGATAGGATCAGACAAATAAATTTTGAGTTTTTAATAAAATCACATTTATTTGTAAAATTATAATAATATTAATAATATCAATTCTTATATATAATATAATTATTACATGTAGCATAAAAATCGAGATCAACAAACTTAATAACTTAATCAAACTAAAACTACACCAAAGTAAAATATTTTGAGATGGAAAAAATAAATTTTATAACCATCATAGAACTTAAATGTTAAATACTGTTATGCTGAGTAAAATAAAATTAAAAAGAAATTACATTTTGAGATGGAAGAGTTTGTAAAAGAAAGTAGACTAAATGGTTCCTATTATCGGGAGTTCTTTAAATGGAATGGAGATATTAAAAGAGTTGGGAGATAAACCAAACATTTTAAAATAAAGATAATTTAACGGTAGAATAATCTAATTAATTAAAATTCAGCTCTTGGTTTCTTTTTTCATCTTCAAATATTTTTTTATTTATATATAATTTAAGTCGAGATTACATAGGAGAAGACAAATGTTAAAGCGTATGTATAGATATTTGTTAAGATGATATTTATAAAAATATTTTTTTTAATTAAGAAATTTATTGTCTGCTCTTGCATTTGGAGTAGATAGTGCATTAAATTCTAAAATAGAATTAGAACAAACCTTAACAATTACTAATAAAAAACTGATAATTCAAATTCTAACAAACATGCTTTAACTCGTCTCCATATAGTATGCTTTGATAGTAGCACATAGACAAGTTAATTTAATTCATTTTCTTTCAACTCCAGACCAAGATAAATGGGAATGATTTGTTTTGCTATACTTTCTCAATTCTTACACATTCACTCAATTTTTCTTTTGGCTTTTTTTTAATTTCCAAACTTCCAAAAACTCAAACTATTTTACCAAAAAAATATTAATTATATATGTATTAATTTACAACCATCTAGGAATTTTTTATGCAAACAGAACACCGATTAATGTATTAATTACCTTTTTTCGGTTTATTGTCATTTCTTTTTTCAATATAAGAAGAGTAACATATATGTAGTAGTGTGTAATGTAAACTTATGTTATTCAGTTGTCATCACGTGTTAATATTATAGTCAACAATTAAGAAAAGTTTCACGTGTGTCAAGGATAAACACGATTCATGCTATTGTTGTTGACATGTCTTAACTCACAAGTCATCATATAATACATACATATACATCGTTTCTTTTCTTTGACTGTATTAATTAAGAGTCAAATATTTGATTAAAATTAACTAAATAAAAGGTGATAATTATCTTATTCTTCAGGATTTTGTATAAATTGTTAAAGTGTTAATTGTCCTTTAGTTTTTAAATATTTCAAATTTTTAATTAACTGTTGCATGCACAAAATCTAAGTGGCGACGGGACATGATATTACATAATAATTAATCTACTCAACTATACTTGTATTTTTAATTCAATATTTATTTATTTCCATTAATCACGCTCGACTGTGAACACACAAACACAGAGCAAAGTCGCAGTATGGTGCCGAGTCACAGGAGCTGATGGTGATGACGGCACTAGGGCCCTGACGTGTAATCCTCATCCACCGTTAAACTGTCGGCTCAAAATTCAATAAAACCAAACCAGAAATATATAATATTAAAAAATATATTTGAAAATTATTAAAATTGGGGAGAAAAACCACGCCCAACCCACACGAATCCCGAGGACCGTTTTGGGATTCTTGTGTGTGATGAGATAGGGGGCACCCCAGTCCAAAAAAAATGGCGTAAGCAGTGACAAAATCACTCCGCATGTGGGCTGTCGACACGCACGCACTTCACTTCCATGTCCTCCACGTGTCCCGTCCACGTTCTCATCACCCATTCCCTCCCCCTAAAAAAGCCCACGAAAACCTTATCACCCACGTGGATTCTAGAAGCACCCACCGTCTCTCCTCGCCACGTGTCCCCTTCTCCCCTCTATAAATTCCTCGCTCTCCCTTGCGTTCTAAGTTTCAAGCGCCGTCACCACATAGAAGGGCAGAGAAAAGAAAAAAGAAAGCGTGAGGGTGAGGGTGAAAGTATATCTCAAAGTGAAAGGTCAAGAATGACAGCAACAGAGTTACAGTTACCACCTGGCTTCCGGTTTCATCCAACGGATGAGGAGCTCGTGATGCACTATCTTTGCCGGAAATGTGCATCGCAGTCGATCGCCGTACCTATCATCGCAGAAATCGACCTTTACAAATACGACCCATGGGACCTTCCTGGTAAACTTTTTTTTTTTCCTTTTTTATCTCTCTAAAGCGGTACAACCTTTTAGTTCTTTTTCATTTTTAATGTGTATTCATTTGTTTTATGTCTTACTTTGGATTTACAGATTTGGCCTTGTACGGAGAGAAAGAGTGGTACTTCTTTTCTCCGAGGGAAAGGAAATATCCGAACGGTTCAAGGCCGAACCGGGCAGCTGGGTCTGGCTACTGGAAGGCAACCGGTGCTGATAAGCCAATCGGACAACCGAAACCGGTCGGGATTAAGAAGGCTTTGGTGTTTTACTCCGGGAAAGCGCCCAAAGGAGAGAAAACTAATTGGATTATGCACGAGTATCGGTTAGCTGACGTGGACCGGTCGGTTCGCAAGAAGAACAGCTTAAGGGTATAACAACTTTTTCTCGTCACTGGTTTAGAAATGTTAGGGGTAAATCGGAGATTTAATTGCATGATAGACCAAGGACTGGGACGTGGAGGCGGAAATGACCGTTTTGACCTTCCCATGCTTGGGAAAGTTGCCAGCTGTGTGTGCCCCGCCTGTCTTTTTCCTGTCATTTTTGGCGGCCACAGAAATGGCGTGATTCGCGAATGGTGTGATTGTGCTAAGGACGGTTCTATCTGCCTCCATTGACCAACCTTAAGATTCAAAAACGATCTGTTTAATCTGGTGGTGGAGAGATGCATCGTGGTTTCAGATTCACTGGAGTTTTACCGAATCCTTGGGACCCACAAGGAAAAACCATTTGATTCTAGACAGTATACGGTTTGGTGCATTGAATGGTTGTACACCTCACACGCATTCAATAACTAACCCACGACATTAAAAACAGATTTTGGTTTTACCTCGTGATTGTGACAACTTTTTGTCATGCTTAGGTCAAACAATTATTGCTTTCCTGTTAAGGAAAATATTCCTTCTTATCTCGACAAAGGATGACAGGATCATTAATTTATCAATTTAACAATCTAAAATCAAAGTGTTATTAACGGTTCGTTTTGTTTTTGCAGTTGGACGATTGGGTGCTCTGCCGGATTTACAATAAGAAAGGGGCCATCCAGAAACAACCACCGCAGGGAAGCGTCACAAAAAAGGCTAGTGTGACGGCTATGGAGGATAAGAAGCCGAACATCGGGACACTTGGCATGGACACGTGTGGACTGCTACCTGCTCCAACGGGAACCGTTAACGATTTAGTGTATTTCGACACGTCGGAGTCGGTCCCTAGGCTTCACACGGACTCGAGCTGTTCGGAACACGTGGTGTCTCCGGAGTTCACGTGCGAGGTTCAAAGCGAGCCCAAATGGAAGGATTGGGGAAGTGCCAACAACAATGCCCTTGATTTCCCTTATAATTACATTGATGCCACAGTGGATACCGGGTTTGCTGCCCATTTCCAGAGTAATAGTCAGCTGTCGCCGCTACAGGATATGTTCATGTACCTGCAGAAGCCGTTTTAGAGAGAGAGAGAGAAAAGTTTAAAACAGTGAACTGAGCTTCGGCGTATCGTTCGGTAACACGAGACTAAAAGTCGATGACTGTACCTGTGCAAGCGCGTAGGCAATAAAATAAAAAACAGAAAAATTGAATTTGGCAGATAGAAGGGTGGGAGTGGGGGAGGCCGTTGGAATTTTTGGGATGGGGTTGAATTGATGGATTGTGATCGGACGGTGGAAGTTGGATTTTATGCAACGTAGAAAGTAGAATTCTAGCATAGGCATGTGTACAGATAATCTGTAATCACGTGTTTAGGGGGTGTGTGTACATGATAAAAAGAAAAACAAAAAATGGTTTTTGGGAGGGTCCTTTTACTTTTAGGGCTTTCCACAAAATTCTCATGTTTTGTAGTATGAAAAAAAAGATTCCCTATTTTTCTTTCAAAGGCTTAGTTTGTCAATTGTCAATGAACCAACTAGCCAATTGGCATCCCACTTGTTAATACATATTTATTTTTACATTTTCGGCATTTGGTTGTACCTCTAAATAAAATTTTTATTATTCAATCAACGAAATGTTGATTTTACTTGGTTTAATTTGTATTAATTTTTTTTAAAAAAAGTTATATTATTTGATATATTACGAAAAGTTGTTTGATTATGAACGTAATTTGCTTATACTCTGATGTGAAATAATTACATTGGGAAAACGTATAAACAACAATAATGCATAATTTGAAAATGATATCACAGAATCATTGAAATTGTGAAAGGTCAGTGCACTAATCTTGCGATAGAGGAAGTCGATCTATTTATTACGATTGTAAGCTCTAACCTTCTAAGTTTTAATATCCTTATTATTTGTCTTTTACGATGTGACAATTTATTTAGATAATTTGTATATCATTATCAATTTATCTATAAATATATGATATTCTAAAATTAAATTAAATAAAAGTTTGCTATCCCAAGAGACAGACAGATAGTATGGACAAAAATATAAATTTAAAAGGCAATTTTTCAAATTTAATTGCACAGATTATGTCTCCAATTTTTTGTCGATATTTTTTTAGTCATAATTCTTATAAATATAATTATATATATATATATATATATATATATATCAATAGTAAATGGCATATGCTGATTTTGGCACCACGAGTCAAGTAATATCAACTCAGTTGGTAAATTACTTAAAAAAATCACAAAAGTTATAATTACGAATATAAAATAGAGATGAATTTATCTTTATATTTTCTTAAATAACTCAATTGTTTCCACATGCACTAGAGAAAAAAAATCCAATTTTTTACATAATTTATTCTCTTTTAAGATACAACTTCTCTTAAAAAAAATGGTAATCTTAATAAACACATAAAAACTTCTTGGGCCGACTTTTGGGCTCCCATCAGCCGGACCTAAAAAAGGTGCCTTGGTTCACATTGGACCACGAGACGGCGAAACTATTTCTGTCTTCAGTGGCCTCTCCCATCTGAACCCAAAGTATGGTTGAGTATGGGGCAAGATATGTGTGTGTAAGAAAAATTGATCCAATGGTGAAAATCAAGACTCCAATGAGATTCCGCACCCCCGCACATTGGGTGACAGTATGTACACCCCCACTCAAAGAGGAGGGAGGGGAGGGTAATAATAGAGACTAAAAGAGGTTCCAAATTCCAAGCTCCCCAAATTGTCATCACCTGCAGACCTCTTCCCCACAAATCAAACACACAGAAACCCTGTCTGGCGACATAACAATCGCCAAAGTTAATTATTTAGAAGAAGATGCAAACATTCATTCCCTTGTGGCTCACAAACAAGTTGGTCCCTCGCCTGGCAGGTACAATAGGGCAAAAGATGAAGAGAATACAGAAGGCCATCTTATCAAATATTTTTTCAATCATCTCAACTTTTGTCTACATGCAGTACTAAAACAGTTTTTTCTTCTGGTACAATCATCTTTGCTGATCATCATCGAGGATCCATGGGCTAGCTAGCTAGAGTCCCTGAATTATGTTTTTTATATTATAAGGTTGCATGGTATTGCAAAGATGATATTCAGCATCCGCGATGTGTACCTTCCACCCCCCGCCCCATGTGATTGATGAACAAAAAAGTCCTCAAAGCCATAAACAAACACAGATTTAATTAAGGCATGAAATGATACTCTCTCAAGGGGTACTGATTCAATTGACAGCCGCCTTCAATTATTCGCAGTGTTGAATGCTTCGAAAAGCTTCTTCAGTATAAAATAATGGGTAACTCTTTAAGATTTGCATGCCTGTTATGAGGCTGGCTTAAGTATCCCATGTGTAGTTTTTTACCGCAATCAAAGTAGTGATCATAATTGAACACTCCCTCGCTAGCTAGTAGGAAAAAGTTTCACCTAGGTAATTGCAGTGTCAGGAAAAGAAAAAGAGGGTAGGGTACGTTGACGGGTAGCTTACCAGAAGAATCCGAGTGTAATTACTTATTTCCATTACATTCATACATGAAATGAAAGGGATGTGGCTTGTCATGTTCACCAATGATGAACATGAGAGCCTCATCTTTCTCTTTCACTCAACACTATTCCTAGGCTCCACATATTTTTTTACTCTGTATACGTCCTTTCAAGTGGTTAAAGGTGCATCAGGCTGCTAGTTGTTAATTACACTCACACTTCATTCAATTCTAACGACTCTTCGCGTTAGCTGATAATTTTATTGCTGCTTTAACCTTAAAAGCAGTAACATATTTAACTCAGTTTTAAGTATACATAAAAATAATTATCTCCGACATTGGAATTATTTATTAGACTAAATATAAGATAAATTAACGATGTTTTGAAGTTTAATTGTTTTTTTTTTCAATTTTCTTTATCGAATATTCAACAGGTAGCGGCATATATACAATTTATAAGCACAAACATGGGTTTCAAGGTAAAGTTTAATAGTTGAAACTTGAAAGTATTATCCTCTAGAAAAGGTTTGAAAAGGGGAATATATAAACTTTCAAGACCAAATTTTATGTAAAGGAACCAAGTGCTTTTTAACTGTAAAATTAGATAAATATTGCATCAATTCAAGGGTAAGCAAACAGGTGTTTTTAACTGATAAAAAACACACAAAGGACACCCCACGTACATATGCTTGATTGCAAACTTGCTATTGACTCTTTTCTTTCTTCCAGCCTAGAGATGCCCAAGCTTTTCCCACTGTGAGAAAAGTTTGGATTCTTGCCATTCTTTAGAAATTCTTGTTTGAGAGAAAATGTAACATCTTTACAGATAAGTACAATTTACAAAGCATTTTGTTTATTGCCAGGGCACTCTCCATGCACATGCTGTGCTGCTTACAAAATACAGATCCAAGGAACAATTTCTGCCTTCAACAGATAATGTCAGACAGTGAAATAACATAAAGGGTTTATTTTACTGTCGTTGCAGTTAGCATCTTTCTCTCAATTTCCACGTACATCCAGGTCAAAACTGGCTGCAGCCATTACAATATCACTTCCATATATATATATCATGATCCAACTCCTAGTATGAGCCCTTTTTTACTTTTAAAAGAATGACAAGCGGTAAAGATAGAATGCAAATTCTACATTTCTCTTAATTATTTGTTGAATTAATCCACTTGAGATTCAGAAAATGACCCTCAAGTTGTGAGATAACTAAAATGATGTATAATATTTTGGTGATTTTTAATAACTTGTTAGGTATTTTTTATTTTAGATCATTTGAGCCTCATGGTTGTATTTACAAAAGACAGTTTATAAGCGAACAATGATATAAACATTTAAATATCTAGTTTTACCCTTATACATAGTTGATGTGGAATTTACTGTTTTACTCTAGAACCATGACAATAGACTTGATGAAATTATTAATCACATTAATTGCGGGAGTCTAAGTAATGGTGACGACCAATTTGGCATTTGACCAAATGGGTGGTTTAGATCCACCATTATCCATATTTTAATATTTGGATCTGATAATAAAGACTATAGATACTATGGTCATAGACACTGTTCAAAGAAAAATCAACATTTTGATTGCAACATGCTCCCTTCTGATGTCTTTGTTATTAATTATTAATTATTTAAACCAATAACAGAAATGTATATGACAGACATCCAAAGCCTCTTCTGTTTTTTTTTTTTTTCCCACTGATCTCTAGACTTAAAAAAAAAATTGTGCAGAAGGTTGTTTCTTCTGCTGCAATTGGCTTTGTGTCCGGATCTGCTCTGTCCAAAATTATTGCAGATGGACATTTCCTCTATTTTTTTTATTTACATGGGAACAAATCCTCTTCTATGGATCCCTCATGAATAAATCTATGTACCAACCGAAGAAAATAGGTAAAAATTGATAGAGAGAAAGAAAAAATACTACTGGTAAGCCATATGAATCAATTTAATAAGTGATATGATAATTTTAATAATTCAATAAAATGTTACAATTACTTGACAAAACTTTAAAAGAAAGATACATGCATCAATTATTAAACAAAATATTTTGGTTTTTTTTACCGAATCCCATGATGGATAATAATTTTACTATCTAAATCCGATTATAATATATCTTAACCATACTTGATTGGGTTTTGTACAACAAGGTATTCGATTATAAGGTATTCATTAACATATCTAAACAAAAAAATCTAATTTTTTAAATAAAAAAATCAAAATTCGAATTGACTTTGAATCCCAAATTTTCTAAGAAGAGAATCCCTAACAACTCTTTAATCAAATGTGAATGTTATTATTATCTTCTTCTTCTTTTTTATGAGACTAAATTATTATCTTTCTCTAATATTTTTGCTAATGAGAATTTTCTTACATCATCACTTGGTTGGATGGGACCCTAGTATTAACATGTGCTTTTTTTTTTTTGAAGTACATAAAGAGTATGGCAATCAATAATAATAATAGAAAAAAGGCCTAGCAATAGGGGGATAATAATTTTGTGATTTTAATGGGGTTGATCCAAATCAGAGAACAATGATGCTACCAATTTTAATCCCAAAGCTTATAATTAATTATGATGTGACTTTCTTTTCATTGGGCCAATAAATGTGGCTTTCTTTGGATCAAATGTTAACCACCCCTTACATATCACTCCAAGTCTCAACTACTCCCAGTAGTAGGTTCAATTACCAATCCTTTAATCCTCAACAAATTATTTTATTATGTTCAGAATTTTCAAATTATGAAGTTTATGTCAGTAAAAAATAAGAAATTTATTCGTATTTTTATTTATTTTATAATATATAAAAGTTAAAATAGAAAACGAATTATGGTCTTATTATATATTTTTTAAAAAATCATTTAATACGAGTAAAGTTAAGTGATAATTTTTGTAATGTGGATGGTAAAATTATGTTTCAAATAAAATATGAACGACAAAATTACTTTACAATGGTTATGATTTAAGTTGATCTATTTTACATTGGCGGTAAAGTTTTATCAATCAATTTGTCATGTGGATGTGAACTTATCTCTTGGATGGTACAAAAAAGACAGTTATTTTGTCACTGTATCTGACTTACTTCACCAGACAGAATGACAGTTAAACGAAAGGTAAACCTGCAAATCTCCCCTGACCAAAGGTAACATAAATTTTTTTCAAAAAAATCAACCAAGTTACTAACAAAAGAGGAAACACGACAAGCAAGGGACGTTTTTTACTGGTACTACTCCTTCAATTTACACTGATAAAGGACAAAAAAATTAAATTAAAAAAAAAGAAACGAAAAAGAAAGGAGAAGACCCAGACTCTCTCTCTCTGCTGTGTCTCTATTTATCACTCTCTCTTTCTTCTTCTTTCTCTGAACTCTTTCTGATGCCTCTGTTTCTGAGTGTTTGCATTGGGTAGCTTTCATTTGGGTTTCTTTCTCATACACTGAATTTTAAGGTAATACGAGTGCTACTCTCGTTTTTTTTCTTCCTTGGGTTTTCTTTTTTTTTAAAAAAAAACTATGTGTTTCTTTTTTAAAAAAATTATTGACAGTTAAGAAAAAGACACTTGTTTTTCTTTGCCCTAGATTCTGTTAAAATCCTTATAGTGAGCTGATCTCCGTACACTTTCTCAATTTTCTTTCTTCTTATCACATTTCCATTGAATAGTAGTATAATACTGTCGTTCATCTTCTGTTATTCTGCATTTATTTGTATTCAAGATCTGACTTTTTTTCACTCAATGTTCATTCTGGGATTTGGGTTTTTTGTTTTGATACTTGGAAGACAGAAAGGCAAAAGCTTTTTACTTCGTTTTGAAGTGTGAGTTTGCCTTGGAGCATCACTACATTTTCTGGGTTTTAACTGTTTTGGGGCAAAATTGGGTTTAATGTTGAAGAGTTAAAAAAGAGGTGATGCTGCTTCTTGGGCTGCGAAGAAGGTGGATTTGGGGTTACTAACAAGGAGAGGGAGTTCTTCGGCATTTGCATTTTCAGCAAAGGTAACTTCTTTTTCTTTGCAAAGGTATCACTTTGACAGCTAAATTTTGCTTCTTCCGAAAGATATGGAATTGGATTATATTTGGTTTATGTATCAGCTGTATAGTTTTCATATCTGGGAATTGCCTAAAATTATCTCTTTTTTTATAATAAAGAAAATTTTTATTTTCTCCTCCTTATTGATATTGTAATCATAGGGTTTTGGAGTGCATAAATGAAATTGAACATTTTGTGTACTACAATAGAATGAGCTTACTGACGAAGGCAAATTGGAGAACAAGTTGGAATCAACATTTTGTGTTCTATATATCGATCTTTTGCTGGCTTTCATCTACCGATCCAGTGTTCATTTGGTTGAATATTTGTTTGCCTGATTCTGCAGGAGACCAAGGAGCAAGCTAAAGTGGCTTTTGTTGGTAATGTCAAAGTCTCCCTCCCTTGAACCACAAGATTGTGGACCCTCATCTTCTTCTAAGCCTAGGTGAGTTAATGTCGGTAGTGAGTTTAGTAGAATATTTGAATGAAAACAATAATTAAGTATAGCAAGCAAATTACAGAAATAATCTCTATAGTCTTAATCAACTGAAAGATCAGATAGTCAGTTTCTCAATTATTCTGGCAATTCTAAGTGTTTTGGGTTCTATGTTTGTTCTGATTCTGTTAATGCTAATTATGGACAAATGAATCTGCTGTTTAAATCCAGGGAATCATATGGAACCACTGGAGTGGGCGATCCCGATGATACAGTGGCTACAGTTGCTCGTTTTATTGAGCAACTGCACGCCAACATGTCTTCACCAAGTGAGAAAGAAATTATCACAGCCCGTGTGTTGGGTATTGCCAGAGCAAGAAAGGAGGCAAGAACACTTATTGGTTCTCATGGCCAAGCAATGCCATTGTTTATATCCATTCTCAGGAGTGGCACCATTGTAGCCAAACTCAATGTTGCTGCAACTCTGACTGCATTATGCAAAGATGAGGACTTACGGCTGAAGGTGCTTCTAGGTGGATGCATTCCGCCATTACTCTCGCTTTTGAAGTCTGAATCAACTGAGGCCAGGAAAGCAGCAGCAGAGGCAATATTTGAAGTTTCCTCTGGTGGTCTTTCAGATGATCATGTTGGTATGAAAATATTTGTTACAGAAGGTGTAGTGCCAACTTTATGGGAAAAACTCAGTCCAAAAAACAAGCAGGACAAAGTGGTAGAAGGGTTTATTACCGGAGCTTTGAGGAACCTTTGTGGTGAGAAGGATGGCTACTGGAGAGCAACACTTAAGGCTGGAGGAGTAGATATCATTGTGGGTCTTCTCTCTTCTGATAATGCTGCTGCTCAATCCAATGCAGCTTCCCTCTTGGCCCGATTGATGTTGGCATTCAGTGATAGCATCCCAAAAGTTATAGATTCTGGAGCTGTCAAAGCCTTGCTTCAGCTTGTAGGTCAGAATAATGATACTTCGGTCCGTGCCAGTGCTGCAGATGCTTTGGAAGCTCTTTCTTCAAAGTCAAGCGCAGCAAAGAAGGCAGTTGTGGAAGCAAATGGTGTTCCTATTCTCATTGGGGCTGTTGTTGCTCCTTCTAAAGAGTGCATGCAAGGAGAGCATGCCCAAGCTCTGCAGGGCCATGCAACATGTGCTTTAGCAAATATTTGTGGAGGGATGTCTGATTTGATACTGTATCTTGGGGAACTATCACAATCTTCTCGCTTAGCTGCACCAGTTGCTGATATAGTCGGGGCACTCGCTTATGCTCTAATGGTGTTTGAGCAGATTTCTGGTCTTGATGAGGAACCGTTTGATGTACCACAGATAGAGGATGTATTAGTAATGTTGCTCAAGCCTCGTGATAATAAGCTAGTCCAAGATCGTGTCCTTGAGGCCATGGCAAGCTTGTATGGTAACACCTACCTCTCAGGATGGCTCAATCATGCAGAAGCAAAAAGGGTGCTTATTGGACTCATAACAATGGCTGCTGCTG
The DNA here is from genome assembly GCA_036013995.1 of Theobroma grandiflorum. Taxonomy (NCBI): domain Eukaryota; kingdom Viridiplantae; phylum Streptophyta; class Magnoliopsida; order Malvales; family Malvaceae; genus Theobroma; species Theobroma grandiflorum. The sequence goes on from CP142126.1 coordinate 19,550,823, forward strand.
ATGTCCGGGAGCATCTAATACTTTCTTTAACCAGCTTATGCTGTGACAAAGTTGGTGTTTGGGAAGCGATTGGCAATCGAGAAGGTATTCAGTTACTCATATCACTGTTGGGCTTATCCAGTGAGCAGCACCAAGAGTATGCAGTACACTTGCTGGCCATCTTGACTGATCAGGTCGATGACAGCAAGTGGGCCATTACTGCTGCTGGTGGGATTCCTCCATTGGTGCAGTTACTGGAGATTGGATCCCAGAAGGCAAGGGAGGATGCAGCACATATTTTATGGAATTTATGCTCTCACAGTGAAGACATTCGTGCCTGTGTTGAAAGTGCAGGTGCAGTATCGGCATTCTTATGGCTTTTAAGAAGTGGTGGACCAAAAGGGCAAGAAGCTTCAGCTAAGGCTCTTACAAAGCTTGTCCAAACAGCTGATTCTGCCACTATTAATCGGTTATTAGCTTTGCTCCTGGGAGATACTCCAAGCTCAAAGGCCCATATAATTAGAGTTTTGGGCCATGTCCTCATAATGGCACCACATGAGGATCTTGTGCATAAGGGATCTGCAGCTAACAAAGGACTGAAATCTCTTGTCCAGGTTCTCAACTCCTCTAATGAAGAAACTCAAGAGTATGCAGCTTCTGTCCTAGCTGATCTATTTAGCACAAGACAAGATATATGTGATAGTCTTGCAACTGATGAAATTGTGCATCCTTGCATGAAGCTTTTGACTAGCAAGACTCAAGTTGTTGCAACACAATCAGCTCGAGCATTGGGTGCTCTGTCTCGCCCAACCAAGTCCAAAACTGCTAGTAAGATGGCTTACATTGCAGCAGCAGATGTCAAGCCTCTAATTAAATTAGCAAAAACTTCTCTTATTGGTGCTGCTGAAACTGCTGTTGCTGCCTTGGCCAATCTTCTCTCTGATTCCCATATTGCTGCAGAAGCACTGGCTGAAGATGTTGTTTCCGCTTTGACAAGAGTGCTGGGGGATGGAACTTCAGAAGGTAAGAAGAATGCATCAAGGGCTCTTCATCAATTACTCAAGCATTTTCCAGTTGGTGACATACTCATAGGAAATTCTCAGTGTCATTTTGCTGTTCTTGCTCTTGTTGATTCCTTAAATGCAATGGATATGGACACCACTGATGCTGCAGACGCTTTAGAAGTAGTTGCACTCTTGTCTAGAACAAAAAAGGGTGTGAATTTAACTTATCCACCATGGTCTGTGCTTGCTGAGGCTCCATCAAGTTTAGAGCCTCTTGTGCGTTGCCTTGCTGAGGGGCCTCCTCCACTGCAAGATAAGTCCATAGAAATTTTGTCTAGGCTTTGTGGGGAACAACCAGTTGTTCTCAGTGATTTGTTGGTTGCAAGATCAAGATCTATTGGTTCACTAGCCAAGAGAACAATAAATTCTGCCAGTTTAGAAGTCAGAGTTGGAGGGGCCGTACTTCTTACATGTACTGCAAAAGAACATAAACAGCAGTCATTGGATGCACTAGATCAGTCTGGGTACTTAAAACCTCTAATAGAAGCTTTAGTGGATATGGCAAAGAGGAATTTAAGATGTACCTCTCTAGAAATTGAGGTCAGAGCCCCTAGGGATTTTGATAGAAATGATTTCCACAAAGGCGAGGAGTTTGATGTTCCAGATTCTGCTACTATCTTGGGTGGAACTGTTGCTTTGTGGTTACTGTCAATACTGTCTTCCTGTCTTTCAAAAAACAAAATTACCATAATGGAAGCTGGTGGACTTGAGGTTCTTTCTGACAAGCTTGCAAGTTATGCTTCCAATTCTGAGGTATCTCTCTCTCTCTCTCTCTCTCTCTCTCTTTAATGAATGGTGGAACAACCTCCTCTTTTGCCCCACTGTATTACTTTCTCTTTAGTGAATTGTGGAACAACCTCCACTTTTGCCCTACTGTATTACTTCACTCTTTCTCTCTCTCTGTATCTATTCATGACAAAAGCAGGACCCATTTCTCTGCAGAAGATGCTGAACAACCTCTTGTTTGGCTCTTTTACATTCTTTGCTGTAGTATGAGCACTATTTCACCTTTGGGAGCTATTTTCATGATTGATTTTAGAAAATGACTTCCAGGATAAACATATAGGCACTTTAACATAACTGTAAGATATGGGTCTTTGATAATTTAGACATTATTTGGTCATTATTAGAGGAACAGTGTGAGATATGTTAAATCTAGGTTAGTTTCCCTTTTCAATTTTCAGGTCATGCTTCTTAATGTTATACTGGCATATAACTACTCTCAGAGTGTGCAAAGTATCTGCAAGCTTAAATTCTTGCACTAACTTTAAATAGGTTTCTGGTTGTATTCTATCCTTGTTGTATGCAGTAAAGATTTCTTTAAGAGGAGCTTATCGAAGTGTTGCTTAATGTCTTATATACAAGGATGAGGCATATTTGCGCTAGTGAAATATGCCACAACTGTAGATACATAGAACTAAACTGGCAAAGATATCTTCTGGACGTTAATTACAGAGAATGAGAAAAAGTGAGGAAGAATATAATGTTGACTTGATTGTGGAGTAGAAGTGGGAACGTGTTTTGAACAGATAAAATATAATATTAATTTATATATTCTTGCAATCGCTGCTTAATTTTGTTTTTGTTGATATGATATATCATTGTGCGTATTGGTGCCTAAGATTGCTTGCTGAAGATTTTGATAGCCAAGCTGAGTGCTGCATTTATTTACAGGCAGAATTTGAGGATACAGAAGGTATATGGATTAGTGCCCTGCTTCTGGCTATTTTGTTCCAAGATGCAAATCTTGTTCTGTCTCCTGCAACCATGCGCATAATACCTTCACTTGCTCTTCTGCTGAGATCTGAAGAAGTCATTGACAGATATTTTGCTGCTCAGGCAATCGCTAGTCTAGTTTGTAATGGAAGTAAGGGTATAAATCTTGTCATTGCAAATTCAGGTGCTGTTACTGGGTTGATAACATTGATTGGCTATGTGGACTCAGATATGCCCAATTTAGTTGCTTTGTCCGAAGAATTTTCTTTGGTACAAAATCCTGGTCAAGTTGTTCTAGAACATCTTTTTGAAATTGAAGATGTGAGAGTTGGCTCTACTGCACGGAAATCTATTCCTCTTTTAGTGGATCTCTTGAGACCAATTCCAGATAGGCCTGGAGCCCCTCCAATTGCTGTTCAACTCTTAACCCGCATTGCCAAGGGAAGTGATACCAATAAACTAATCATGGGTGAAGCTGGAGCTCTTGATGCTTTAACAAAGTATCTGTCTTTGAGCCCTCAAGACTCAACAGAGGCTGATATATGTGAATTACTCAGAATATTATTTGGCAATCAGGATCTTATTCGATATGAAGCATCGCTTAGCTCCTTGAATCAACTTATAGCTGTGCTGCGCTTGGGTTCAAAAAATGCTAGATTCAGCTCTGCAAGGGCTCTCCATCAACTTTTTGATGCTGAAAATGTTAGAGATTCTGAATTAGCAAGGCAGGCTGTACAACCATTGGTTGACATGCTTTATGCTGCATCAGAGAGTGAGCAAGAGGCTGCTCTTGTTGCCTTGATCAAATTAACTTCAGGAAATACTTCAAAAGCAGCTATAATGACTGAAGTGGAAGGAAACCCACTTGAGAGTCTATACAAAATCTTATCTTCTTCTTCATCTTTGGAATTGAAAAGAAATGCTGCACAACTTTGTTTTGTACTCTTTGGAAATACTAAATTTAGAGCAAACCCTATAGCCTCTGAATGCATACAGCCCCTTATTTCTCTTATGCAGTCTGATACTAGTACAGCTGTGGAGTCTGGAGTTTGTGCTTTTGAAAGATTGTTAGATGATGAGCAGCAGGTGGAGCTTGCAGCAGCATATGACATCGTTGATCTCCTTGTTGGCTTGATTTCTGAGAGAAATTATGAGCTTATTGAGGCCAGCGTATGTGCACTCATAAAGTTGGGGAAAGACCGCACACCATGCAAATTAGACATGGTCAAAGCTGGTGTTATTGATAATTGTCTTGAGGTACTCCCTGTTGCATCCAGTTCATTATGCTCCTCAATTGCAGAATTGTTCCGCATTTTAACAAATAGTAATGCTATTGCTAGAAGTTCAGATGCCGCAAAAATAGTAGAGCCTCTTTTCATGGTTTTACTTCGTCCAGATTTTAGCTTATGGGGACAGCACAGTGCCTTGCAAGCACTTGTAAATATCTTGGAGAAGCCACAAAGCCTTGCAACTCTGAAATTGACTCCCAGTCAAGTCATTGAGCCTCTGATTTCATTTCTGGAATCACCTTCTCAAGCTATCCAGCAGCTTGGAACAGAATTATTGACTCATCTACTTGCACAGGAACATTTTCAGCAAGATATCACAACGAAAAATGCAGTGGTGCCACTGGTGCAGCTTGCTGGAATTGGAATATTGAATCTGCAGCAAACAGCAATTAAAGCTTTGGAAAAGATCTCTGCAAGTTGGCCGAAGGCTGTTGCTGATGCTGGAGGTATTTTTGAGCTTGCAAAGGTCATCATTCAAGATGATCCTCAGCCTCCTCATGTGCTTTGGGAATCAGCTGCTTTGGTTCTCTCTAATGTTCTGCATTTCGATGCTGAGTACTATTTTAAAGTCCCTTTAATAGTTCTGGTCAAAATGCTGCACTCCACACTAGAAAGCACTATTACTGTGGCTCTTAGTGCCTTAATTGTCCATGAAAGGAGTGACGCTTCAAGTGTTGAACAGATGACTGAAGCTGGAGCTATAGATGCTTTGTTGGATCTCCTAAGATCTCATCAGTGTGAAGAAGCTTCTGGAAGATTGCTTGAAGCTTTATTTAACAATGTAAGGGTACGGGAGATGAAGGTTTCTAAGTATGCCATTGCACCCTTAGCACAGTATTTGTTAGACCCACAGACAAGATCAGAGTCTGGCAGGCTTCTTGCAGCTTTAGCTCTTGGAGACCTCTCCCAGCATGAAGGACATGCTAGAGCCAGTGATTCTGTTTCTGCATGTAGTGCACTAGTAAGCTTGCTTGAGGATCAGCCAACGGAAGACATGAAAATGGTTGCAATTTGTGCATTGCAGAACTTTGTAATGCGGAGCAGAACTAATAGGCGAGCTGTTGCTGAAGCAGGTGGCATATTAGTAATTCAGGAACTTCTACTTTCTCACAATGCAGAAGTTGCTGCGCAGGCAGCACTGCTGATCAAATTCTTATTTTCTAATCACACACTTCAGGAATATGTATCAAACGAGCTCATCAGGTCATTGACAGGTGATATAAAACTGCAACAGTTTGATTCGCTTTTTTTTTCAATTTGTTGGTTTCAGTGCAGAGAATGTAGATGCAATGTTAAATTGCTTCTTTTATTAATTGAAAAATTAATGTTAGTAAGAGAAAGAAAAAGGAGGAACATTCTACATATTTGCTTGAAACTTAGCTCAATTCATTTGTCTGAAGTTCATGTTCACATGATATGACTTCCATTTTACACTACAAAAACTTCTAGCCAAAAAACAACGCCTAGCTTAGGCTTTTCACTTTTCTCTTAGTTTCCTGTCTCACTTTCTTTTGGCTCTCACTCAACATTGCATTTTAATATTGAAATGTGTAATCACTTTGCTGTGCAGCTGCACTAGAGAGAGAATTGTGGTCCACTGCAACTATTAACGAAGAAGTGTTGAGAACATTAAATGTGATATTCGCCAACTTCCCTAAGCTCCACATATCTGAAGCAGCTACCTTGTGTATTCCCCATCTCATAGGAGCACTAAAGTCTGGGAGCGAGGGTGCGCAAGAATCTGTATTGGATACCCTGTGCTTGTTAAAACATTCTTGGTCAACCATGTCAATAGAAATTGCAAAATCTCAGTCCATGATTGCTGCTGAAGCAATTCCTATTTTGCAAATGCTGATGAAAACCTGTCCTCCAAGTTTCCATGAGAGGGCAGACAGTCTATTGCACTGCTTACCAGGATGTTTGACTGTTACCATCAAGCGTGGTAATAACCTAAAGCAAGCTATGGGAGCCACAAATGCATTTTGCCGATTGACAATAGGCAATGGTCCTCCCCGGCAAACCAAGGTAACAGTTCTATTCGAAGGTCATTGGAAAAGAAACTATTTGTATCCTACCTATAGATTGGTCTTAAGCCATATGAAATGGTGCTTGCTTTTTATTCTTGGAAGATGTCCATATCTTAGCCTGTTTCTTTTCTGATTTATTTATGGTGATGCATTTTGCATTGATTGCCATTTGCCAGGGTATAGAAAATGGAGGTTTTAGAATATTATCATTTCTTTTTTCATTTGATGGCTCCTGAATTTGCCACTTTATAAGGCATTTGTGGCATGCATGACTTCATTGCCTTGTTGCGATTTTCGAGTTCCTCTTTGTTAAAAAAATTTGAACTCTGCAGGTATAGATTTATCAAGAAACTCAGGGCTTAGCATTTCATTTATTCATCAAAAGCTTTTTGTAAATTATTTATTCAGATAAAGAATTTATTAGCAAGCCTAGAATTTCATTCTTTTTGCAAAATTTTCTGGTCTGCACCATGATTCTGTATCAGACACTTCTTATGTGATGGAAAAATAAAAGGTTTATATTTGAATCCTTGCTGATTATCTATCATTTGATTACTATCAATGTCCGCACTATAACACGAGTGATTTTGTACCATGATAAGGTTGTGAGCCACAGTACTTCTCCAGAGTGGAAAGAAGGCTTTTCATGGGCTTTTGATGTGCCCCCAAAGGGACAAAAACTCCATATAATTTGCAAAAGCAAAAATACTTTTGGGAAGGTAATAGCATTTCCAATTTTATGCTGATTCTATGGGCCAGTTGTTGCAAAACTCAATGCAGTGCTACTTGTTGCTGAAATGAGCAAGTTTTCTTTTTGTAGTGGGAAAAGTGCTAATAATTATACTATTTCATATCTCTCTCACAAATGGTATTAGTTTCTGAGTTCTGATCGAGATGTTGGCTTTTTCAGACTACTCTGGGAAGAATGACTATTCAAATTGACAAAGTTGTGTCGGAGGGAGTATACAGTGGTTTATTCAGCCTTAATCATGACAGCAACAAAGATGGGTCTTCAAGAACACTTGAGATCGAGATTATCTGGTCGAACAGGATATCAAACGATGATAGCATGTAAAGGGTAAAAGAATATATCTCTACAAGCAACCACAATGAAATTTACAGAAGACAGATGATAATAATATTATCAGGTACAGGAGGAGTTTTGGTGCGCTTGTGTAAGTATTATATAAATATATATCTGTCGAAGGTCCAGTTTTGATAGTAAATGCTTAAGATGTAAAGTATAAAATGTTTATTGATGCGAGGAAATGAAGAAGAGAATCAGAGAGGTTTCCCTCCAGTGTCGGGGGAGTATAAAAGCTGTTTAGAACTTTCTTGTACAGTTGAGTCTTTAGGGACCAGCCAAAGGAAAATGGCATTGCAAAAATATGATGAAATTGGGCTTTTTGGCGCGAAGTGCTGCCTTGTTAAACGTGGGAAATGGCTGTATTTGTGCTCATATTTGTGTCATCTGGCTGCCTAGACTCTTGAAATACCAACAATCCACTTCTTTGGGCGCCTATTCATAGACCCAAAGGCGATAATTTCTTGCTTTTCAAAATTATCTTGCCTCTATTTGTCTCATATCTGTCTAATCCTTTGAATTATTACACATTTGTAGTAAGAAATGAGGAAATTTCATTCTGATTAAGCTTCCAGATCTCTTCTATAAGCACCAAGCCTTGTATTTGTTTACGATCCCAATTCCTAAATTCCTAATGCATGTGAAATTGAGGGAATAAGCCTTACCAAAAGTCAGCCTGGTTGACCGGATGCAGTATTAGTATGCCTAAAATGTAAAACCTAAGGTACAACTAATGATACTTTGCCCTTGCCAAAAGTCATTGACAATTCAACTTGATATGCATCCTTAATCTTAAAGGTACTTGCGGGGAAAGGCACAGGCGAAGTGCCAACTATATTATCTAGTATTTGATTATACAGAGAGACCGATGAACGGAATCACCAACCACCCTAAGCTTTTACTCCAGGCAATAAGATAGCAAAACATTCACATGCATCAACTAATCCCCCATAACATGGAGTAAAATAATCCCAATCCTGCAGGATGCACTTGCGGTTAACTAATGGCAGCTCCGACATGCAAGTGGTTGAGACTAGGAAGAACTTGAACTGAGATGCGAAAACCCCTAATACATACAGGGAAGGTTAGCTTAACTTTTAACAACCATTTTCCCCCTTTAGGATCTCAAAACTACATTCTTTAGGTATTCAGGATTCACAGACTACATAAGCAAACCCTTGACATTTGTCAGGCCAAAATCATACAAAGGGAACATCTTTGAGATCCTGCATGAGTGCAGGGAGAAGAAACAAGCTCATGCTTGACAAACAGCTACTTTGCCGCAGCAACCAGTGCAGATCTAGCTCGTGTGAAAGTAGCAATGAGTGATCCAAGCTGCAATTTATCATTGCACCCAAAACTCAAACGATACCTGCAAATGGTAAATATACCGGTTGATGTAATTGAAAACCACTCAACTTGTGTACATGTATAACTTCAACCACTTTGTTCATTAATCAGCAAGTCCATCAATATCCAAAAGCCAAAATGGCAGATGCTTCCTTCTTTAGTTTCTATTATAATATCGATAGAGAATACAAACACAAGTTTTAGCTTTCATTCCTTACTATTAGTTGTTACAGTCTTTATTACAATGAGGCCTTATCTAAATGCCATTAGCTATTATCTGATACCTTCCACACCCTATTGTTTCTTCTCACATGCTGAACCATGGGCATTTCCCTTCTATGTGGGAGAAAGAGCTACATTTGATTATAAAATTACAAAACTGGCCACAATGGAGCGAACTAGAATCATCCGTATGCAAATATGAAAACACATACAGACCTATAACTGCCATTTCCTTCATGATTTCAAAACAAAGTCAACAGCGTTCTCTTACAGGGGTTCCATATCATCTACTAGTCAATTATTCTTCAATCTATTATCTAATAATCAAAGTATTTTTTATACTTATGTTGATAAGCAAAATTCTTTCAACATTCTGGCCCCAATTAAAACAGCCAACACCCAAAAAATAGCCTGAGTATGAGAAAGGGGAGATCTCAAACAATAATAACAAGATGACCTAATGGCTTTAAATCAAAAATCTTGTTTCCACTAAGCACACTCTAATTTAAAGTCCAAATCAAGAAATTCATAATACTTGGATAAAATAGTCTTATTTATTAAATAAATGCTGAAAAGTGAAAGCATGGTGCTTATTGTAGCCAAATAGCCTTGACTATACTTTTCATCTTCACTCTTTTTTTTTCTTCGTTATATGATACATTCATATTTTTACATCTCAATACCTCAGTTTTATTTTATCACTAGCCTCAACTAAAATGAAATAACAGTTTTTTTCTACCAATCATTCATCTGCATCTGTTCGTGTGGTGTGTATGTGTGTGTGTGTGTGTGTGTGTGAGAGAGAGAGAGAGAGAGAGAGAAAGAGCAGCAGCAGCAGCAGATGTACTTACTCTATGTCAGCCAAGTCGTTAATTAATTGAACTCGAACATCTGAGGGCATGTTAATCTTGAAAACAAACCTGTTCAAAAAGAGTAGTGGATGACTATCAAGCAATAAAAGTTCCAAGGGTGACCAATAAAAATTATAACGGACATGGCACTTACATTGTCACTTCCCTTACAATATCGACCAAGGCCAATCCTTTCCTTGTCTTGATTTCAGATATTCCTACAGAGAGTTAATTACAGAATAAACAGATGGTTTTCAAAAGAACAAAAACTACATCTACAGACTAGAATTGTAGTGATTGTATAACAAACTGAAGAATTGGGATGAATACGTTTAAAACTCTCAGCAAATGATTCATTCAGAAGCCAGTAAGATATTTGCTCAATGTCTTTAGGCAACGGATTTCCAGTACAGAGATAAACGGCTTCTTCTGTAATCTGCTGAGAAGCCATGTGTGTTGACTGCATATAGCAAAATATATATACATTAACAATGCCACTCTTGCACATTTGTAAATAACACCAAAAAATCAACAACTCCATAGGTAATTAGGCATCTTCATCTCCCAAATCGCCCCTCAACAAGGACAATGAAGTACATTCTATGCATTAAAAAGAGTTGACATCATCTTAAAACGCAAACACATGACCTGACATATTGAGTATAACTTAGATGAGACTTCAACCCTCCAAATAACAATGAAAAATCATATGATAATGTAGCATGACTTCCTTCTGCAACAAAGTCGAGAAAAGATCCCACCATCAATCCAAATTCAAGAGGAAAGCAGGTGCAATTTTTTTAAACAAAATTTCTAAAATATCCTCAGAATTCTTTAAGCAACATTGAATATACCATCTGTCTAGCCCATTCTAGTTCTTGCCAAAATCCCAGACTGCCCAATCATGATATGTGCAGGTCATATATCATCTTTTGTTTTTCTTTTAATAAGAAATTTCAACTAAATCTCTTTTCTATTTCCATTCTCTTTACCAACAAAATGTTAAGCATCTCCACTCTCCCCTCCTTTTCTGTGATGATCCTGACAACCAAGCAGAATGACTTTGCAGCATTAAGTACAATTAACCAATATTAGGAATGAATACTAATTTCAAAGATTTAGAACATCAATAACAACCTGTTGTTTTTCTAACTAGCATTTCTAAAACAAGTACTATTATCATACACACCAATGTACACAAAAGCAATATACGAGTAGGGGATCTAAATACCTGCAAAATGTTTAAAGCCTTTCTCATGTCACCATTGCTAAGCCGTACAAGTGCTGCCAAGCCACAATCAGGTACATCAAGCCTGGTCCAAAGAGGCAAAAAGGTTGATAACATTCAGGTGTAAGATTCAAAGTCACAGTCCAAAAAGAAAAGGTAAAGCCACATGATAAATACCAAGAAATTAATTTTTCTCTTTTTCACAATTCTAATACAAGGCTGAAAGTGATTTGAGTCAAGCTAGGCTTTAAACCTTTCAACTAAGCTGATTACATATATAAGCAAGCTTGAGACAGGCCTGAAATAACAAGCTCCAGCTTAACTAGTGGCAAATTTGTAAAACCTGAAGGTCAGTTTTTGTAGGCTTATTTTATTTACAAGCTCACTCAAATATTAGCAATTTGGAACAAAGATTCAATCTAAAAGTTTTAGAATGTTAGCAGTTTGAAACCAAAAAATAAACAACAGAGAAAGAATTCTATTTATAGGCTGACAAGTCAACAGAGTGAGCACAAAAGAGTGACAAAAGGAAACAGAATACATGCCTTTCAGCCTCTATAACATGTTTAAGTCGCTCAGTGACATGAATAGGATCAAGAGGTGCAAATCGGAACCGAGTACATCTGGACTGTAGTGCCGGAATGATCTTGTTGACATGATTACAGATCAGTGCAAACCTAGTATTCTTTGTGTATTTCTCGATAACTGCAGACAATCATCAAAAATATAGGCATAAAAAAGATAATAATAACTTGTCAATGAGATAAAGCTTGTCAGGAACAATTTATACCTCTACGCAAGGCAAATTGTGCATCCTTTGTCATAGCATCTGCCTCATCAAGTAAAATCAACTTTACTGATGACTTTGCCCTGTGAAAACCTCCACGTTAACCATCAATAAGTTACCTTTGCAAAGCATTTATTGAGGCCCAAATTTTATGGCACACACAGTCATAAACATATAAATGACTGCAAAACACCGTACTGAAATCCAAAACGCAAGAAAAAAAATCAACCCTAGCGACACACCCCTCCCCCCGGCCTTTGGCACACACTCAGTCACTCTAAAACTCTATACCAAAATCAAAACACAGACAATCATGAAAGAGGTAATCGTAACCCGCAGACACCCAAAAGCATTTTCAGCAGCAATAGAAGATAACAGCCAGATTGAAACAAAAACTACAACCAATTTATGCAGTGTCAAATTCTGAACTGCTACAGTGGCAGTAGTTGTCACACTGATGAATTATATAAGCAATGATGGAGTAAAATTACTTGTGAATAACAAAAAAGAATTATACCCAAATGAGAAGCTTTGAGTGCTAGCAAAATCTTGAATCTGTTGCCTAACAACCTCAATTCCCCTTTCATCTGAAGCATTCAGCTCGAGAATCATATTATGATACAGTGCTCCATAAAGCTTCCGTGCCACAGCCAGAATGGTGGATGTTTTGCCCGTACCGGGAGGACCATACAACAGAAGATGCGGCAATCTGTTCTCGCTCGTAAGCCTGTCAACTAATTATTCCAAATTAAAAAAAAATAAAAAATAAAAAAACGAGTACATAATTTGTTACTATAAGATATCGAGGAAAATAACATAACAAATCCAATTTCCTTGAATTTAGTAGCCAAGAGAATGATTTTACTAATCTAAAATTAATTGCTAATTTACAATTAACAATTAAAATGAAAGAGCAAAACGAAAAGTTTGAAATCTCGAATTATATTTGCTCCTCCATTTCCTGGAGTTCCTTTCTTTTTTACCCCTATAATTTCAGTGAAACGGAGAAAAAAATACAAGCAACTTATGGGGAAACATATTTACTTATCCAATAAAATGGGGGAAATATATTTTATAAAACCTAGCATGGAGAGAGGAAGGAATTACTGGTGTCGACAATGTCGCGGTGAGCGGCGACGTCGGCGAGGGATTGAGGGCGGTATTTCTCGACCCAGGGAGTGGCTTTGGTATCGGTGGTTGTGACGACATTTTTGCCCTTGCTCAGCTTTCGAGAGTGGTTTTCTTTCTGCTGATTGTCGTCTTCGTCGATGTCCATCAGCGAAACTACTTCCGCCATTGTCGTCGAGTTTTTTTCCTTTTCTTTTATTTTGCTACGATCGTGGTCGTTCGATCCCCTCCGTTCACTACGGCTGATGGTTGTGAGAAGAACCGAAGGTGTTCTCTGTCATTTTTGACGAGTGTCAAGGCGCCAACCCTGTTTTCGAAGCGCGCTTCTTTTTGCTGTACGGTACTACGGTTCGTCCGGTTTTTTTTTTATTTTCTTTTTGTTTTAAGTTTTAACAAAACCAGAAATGTACCCGTACCTAAATATATCGTGTTTCCATATCATAAACGTATCATGTACGATTAAATATGAAATATGTTAAAAGTATATATAAATACAACACATTTAATAAATATATCTTAAATATAAAATATGTACACAAACACGTTTAATAAACTGTAACACGACACGATTAATACGTTTATTAAACGTTTTATTATACGACACGATTAATAACACATTAACACAATTAATACGTTTATTAAACGTGTTAATATATGACACGACACAATTAAAAACACGTTTAACACATTTACACGATTAACACATTTAAATAAAAATATTTATAATTAAATATAATTTTATTATTTAAATTTAAAATCTATAAATAAAAAAATAATTATAACAAAATAAAAATAATAATAACATCAAATATAATAAAATTTAATATAAATAACATACATAAAATTCATTATCATATAATATAATAAAATATATAATTAACATCAAATTTTCAAATACTAACAATATTAAAAATCTTTCATAACCACATCATAATATTAAAAACACATCATTAACCACATCATCAGTTATGAACAAATCAAAACCGAAAGCTCATTCGTCAATGTCGCATCATTCTGACCTCACAAAACCTAATAATAAAATAAAAACAATATATTAATAAAATTAAATCAATATAAAAAAAGTTAAATAAAATGTCAAATTTAGTTTAAAGCATACCCTTTCATTGATGATTAATCGACATCAACAGTATTAGATTCCATCTGCAACCGTCAACAACATAAATAACAAATAAGAATTTATTCTCATAACAGCATCAGTAAATAAGTTTCCAAAGAAGACAATATATGAAATGAAATAGAGAAAAAACAAATAATCCTATCACCAGCAATAATAAGCCACAAGCAACAAACAAAACATGTATATTAATTAATCATTATAGACGAAAGGAAAAACAGTAGCTAAAATTGAATCAATATGCAAGCAGCAGAAAGGTCAAAAAACATAAAATCAATCATAAGGATTTTGTGTCAATACAATGAATGTTAGCTTGTGAATCCAAAAACAAAACAGTAGATTTATACTTAGCAATAAAACAGAGCAACAGAAAGAAAGTAAAGAAGAAAACATGAAGCAATAGATTTATACTTGTTTTTGATCCATTTGCTTATGTTCTTAACTATTAATTCATACTTTTTTTATGTAAATTCAAGTTGAGGTTTGACAAAGGTTAGAAATTAAATTGATTTAGATTAGCAGCACGATTTTGAAAGCTTCGAAATTATGCACATAGCTAAATAAGAGAAGTTTTGCTTAAAACTTCCATTAATTCCATATTGAAACGAATACACTAAGAGTAATGATTGTGAAATTACATCATTGCTAACAAATTTCAAGAAAATGTTTCCATCCCAATACCAAAAGAAATTGAAAGGAATTGATAATTAAGATCATAGTCTTCAGATAACAATTTTTTTTTTCACAATAATTGTGAACAACTGTATTTTATATGAAAGAAATTTCTACAAAATAGCACCTTAACAAATACGCTTAAGGCTGTTGATAACAAGTGCACCAAACATTTTACAAGACCTGATATTTGTCTAACATGAAACACAAAATATTTACTACAAACAAGGCATACTGAACTAAGATACATTCAAAATAAAACCAAAAACCATCAATGCTGCAAGTCCATAAGTAAGAACTTCATAAACCCAAATTTATTGCAAGAGTTATTTCACCATACAACCATATAGATTGAACTTCACAACCAAGTCCATAAAACCAAGAACCATTAGTGCTGCAAGTGTCTATGACCTGATGAAATTCAAAAAAAAAAAAATTGCTTACCTCTGTTTCAGCAAATGGGCAATGAGTGATTGAAGCCTGAAGGGGTGAATCGATGAAGACGACATGATATGGAGACTGGTGAGTGGCGGTCTGGTGAAGCCTGAAGGGGTGTGGTGTAGTGATGGGCGACTGAATGACTGAAGCGTGAAGCTTGAAGGGGTGAATTAGACCTGGCAATTTTGGACACGACACGTTAACACGACACGAGAAAACACGGGTTAAACAGGTTATGGGTTTACCCTTAACGTGTTTCGTGTCTAATCGTGTCTTAACGTGTCAGACACGCCAGACACGTTTAAAACACGTTTAAACACATTTACTTAAACGTGTTATCGTGTTTAAACGTGTTATCGTGTTTAAACGTGTACATGTGACACGTTTATTAACCCATTAAATATTGATAGTTAAAGACTATTTTAGCTTTATATAAATAATTTTAAATAATTATTTTAAACATTTTTTTAATTTTCTAAAAAGTATTAATGTAATTATACATTAATACTTTAATTTTTAACCTTTAGATTTTATTTGAAGATTTTTAATATTATTAATATTTGAAGATTTGATGTTAATTATGTATTTTATCATATTATATGATAATGAATTTTATGTGTATTATTTATATTAATTTTTATTATATTTGATGTTATTATTATTTTTGTTTTGTTATAATTATTTTTTTAATTATAGATTTTGAATTTAAATAATAAAATTATATTTAATTGTAAATATTTTTATTTAAACGTGTTAATCGTGTTAAACGTGTTAAACGTGTTATTAATCGTGTCGTGTTGTATATTGACACGTTTAATAAACGTGTTAATCGTGTTAAACGTGTTAATCGTGTCGTGTCGTGTTACACGTTTATTAAACGTGTTCGTGTACGTGTTTTACACTTAAAACACGTTTATTAAACGTGTCGTGTTCGTGTTTACCCTTAACGTGTTTCGTGTCTAATCGTGTCTGACAAGTTTATGACACGGAAACACGTTTTGCCAGGTCTAAGGTGAATCGGGGAAGACAACACGATCTGGAGACCGGTGAGTGGCGGTTCGGTGAAGCCTGAAAAGGTGTGGTGCAGTGATGGGCGACTGAAGGGCCGAAAGGGTGAAGAAAGATCTAGATTCTAGAGAGTGCAGAGTGGCAGTCCGTGCGGTACAGGCGTGCAGCAGTGCGTCGTGAGCTATCAATCCCAAATTCCCGATTTCTAAACCCTAAAATCTAAATTTTAAATGTTAAAAATTATTAGGGTATTAATGTATAATTACATAAATACCCTTTATAAAATTAAAAAAATTATTTAAAATAATTATTTAAAATTATTTATATAAGGCTAAAATAGTTTTTAACTATTAATGTTTAACAAGTTAATAAACGTGTCACGTGTACACATTTAAACACGATAACACGTTTAAGGAAACGTGTTTTAAACGTGTCTGGCATGTTTGACACTTTAAAACATGAAACACGTTAAGGGTAAATCCATAACTTGTTTAACTCGTGTCTTCTCGTGTCATGTTAACATGTCGTGTCCGAGATTGCCAGGTCTACCCGTACGTTGCACACAGATACAATAATACATGTTATAATAATTATGTTTATCGTATTTTTCATTTTATTAAATTTTTGTAAGTGAGGACAAAAGTAAATCCATATATTAAAAATTACATGTAAAAAATGTTATAGTCAATAGTATAAAGTTTTGAAATATTATAACCTAGGGTCATAATATAATGCATAGATATATAAATATCAACACAAAACATAAAGTAATATTATCACAATTTATAATTTTACATCATCATTATTAGGCTAGGCACAAAAGATAGTGCTTGTAAGTAAAAATAGGATAAGGCTTTTGCGAAGTTTTACAAAAGATCTCGTTGTTGTTGTTCCAAAATATACATAGTTAGGTGAAGTAGTGTTTCGATTTTGAGCTAGCATTTGAAGTATATACAAAAATGATATAGTTATAGTGTGTAATATTACATGGCATATTGAACAAAAGAATGAGGCATCTTCATATATTACTGGCAATTAGATGTTAAGATTTGACATTAGCTATAGATAAATAAAAACTTTCAATAATGCTATGTTTCTATAAAGGTTTTGGTTCAATGTA
The DNA here is from genome assembly GCA_036013995.1 of Theobroma grandiflorum. Classification (NCBI taxonomy): domain Eukaryota; kingdom Viridiplantae; phylum Streptophyta; class Magnoliopsida; order Malvales; family Malvaceae; genus Theobroma; species Theobroma grandiflorum. The sequence continues at coordinate 19,567,921 of CP142126.1, forward strand.
TGTCCTATTTGCAAACAATATTAGGATAATTAAGAAGTAGCATATATTGTTTGAAATTTTTATCTCAACAACTCATAAACCAAAGCAAAAAAACGTTAAAATTCTATAAGTAATACACAGCTTAAAAAGAGGTAAATTTTAACATCCATCAATATAAAATTTCATTATCCATAAAAAAAACTTTTAGTTTTTTTATAGCTTTCAAAATGTATAGAACAATCTAGTTTATTTAAAACTTTTGTGTTGATATATTAGTTATAAATTGTTCATTAAAAGTGTTAGAAATGTGTATAAATTTTGAAAACGTTGAAGATTTAATTAAATATAAATATATTTGAAAATGTATTATTTTCATCTTATGCTTGTAATTCGAACTATATGGAAAAAGGAGAAAATAACCTAATAAGAATAAGATGAAGATAAAAAAATTAATTTTTTTTTTAGAGTTTCAAATTTATAAGTTCACATTTATGGTTTAATCACTTGTAATGATTTTTTTAAAATAATAACTGTAACGAATTGACTTGTATGAGATATTGATTTTTTGTTATAGCTTCATTTTTTTTATGTACAGTAAGTTAAATTTTTATACAGGGGATTGATAAGCTGAAATGTTATTCTAGTGGTAATACTGAGTTTGTATTATCCACTGTTGAGGTGAGAAGTTTATAATGTATCTTTCTTCCGATAGACATTTTTTGTCAATAGTTTTATAGCAATACAGACCTAGCTTTACAAAAAAAGAAAGAAAGTCATTGTTGTTGGATTGATGTAAAGTTTAAACCGTGAAAAAATGAAGAATTTGAAAATCTAGGTTTTGGTTTTCAGAGAGTGGGATTAAGAGTTTGGATTGGGGAATTTGTCTCTTTTATTCAATTATTTTATTGTTTTAGTTTTTCTTCTTGTTCTTTTTGTTTAATTTGTATGGTAATTGAGATTGCATCAAATTGTTTTTGTGATTTTGATTTTAATGATATTCTGATAGAATGATGAATACCCAGTTGAGGCTTAAAATATTATATGCCAATGGAAGCTAAGTGTTGCTATAAATTTCATTAGATGTTCAATTCCATCGAAAAAAAATGAACAATAAATAAAAGGGTCAAATAGATATAAAACTTATGACATGTCATTAAAAAAAATAACAAATTAATTGTGAAACTTATATACCAATATGAACATTAAATTATTGAAAATGCATAAAAAACTAAATAGCAAATGAATTAAGTAATATTTGATATGGGTTTTTATGTATCAAAGAACTCATTTAAAAATAATCACAATTAAATTGATGAAAAAAGCTAACATCATAAGCTCAAGAATTACCTAAAAGAAAGCAAAGTAAATCTTTGCGCTTGAGCAACTAATGAAGATAGACAAGAACAGACGAAGAACAAAAACAATACAAAATGGGAAACAGGAGATAAAAGAAATAAAAGTAAAAAAGTTTATAAAAAACTAAAGAAATCTCTATAAAGCAAAAAAAAATCTAAGTAAAAACGATAAAATTAAGGTAAAAACAATTGATAAATATAAATATTAAATGCAATTTTGAATAGAAAAAGAAAAGCTCACTCAAATCAAACGTATTACACACTCAAACAATTAATTGCAAAACTCAACTATATAAAAGCCAAAGCTAGCTTTTTTTTTTTTAATCCCATAACTCTTCAAATGGCAGCAGAATAAGAATGATGCCAAAGTTGAAAAAGTCAAAGTTAACTTTTTTTATATTTTTTCAACTTTTCACATGTTAATCTAAGAGAATAAAAACGTAGCTAATTATACAACTTGCTTTGGATCTTCAAATTATATATGTTATAGATATTAGTATTTAAAAGATTCTTTTTAAAGAAATCAATTTACTTTTGTTGAATAAATAATCTCGTATAAATAGAAATATGATTACATATTATATTATATAAATTGTAATAAAAGGGGTTTTAATTATTTAAATCTACTTATAAAATTTTAAAAAAATCGCTATAAACGCATACATAATAATTCATTCTATAATTATAATCTATCAAGCTCAAGCAATTTGTTTTTTAGGATTAGAATCCTCAAGTCCAAAAGCTAATTTGTTCCCATTAAACAAAACATGCACTTTTAATATTAATTTATTACCTAAAAGTCTAAAAATATTTAACATGTTGAAGATAAAAAAAGTAAATATTATTTTTAAATTTTTTTAATTAAATTTTAAAAAATTACTATTTATAAAAAGTAATTTTTTCATATTTTAATAAACAAATAAATTTATAATAATTAAATATGATAAAATCAACATGAGTTTTACGAAGTGTATCATATCACATATCAAACGATACATTTTTTATATTTAATTGAAGATTATATAGTTTTTTATTAATATATTATCTTATAATTCATAAAGAGTACAAAATATTTAAATGATACTGAAGAGATATACATTTTACCTTTTTTTTTTTTTATTTTGGTAACAATCTGTTTATAAATGTCATCATCCTAAAGGGTTTGTTTTGTTGAGAATGTTTGTTGTTTGATTTTGCCATAGAAACAATAATTGAATGTTTATTGGATTTAATATGATCTCAGTCATAGAAAATGGCAGCTCGTCTTGACATGCTTTATCGGTAATAAAACATGTCATTCTACATGTGATTTTAAACTAACTTATAACTTATTGCATCAATGCAACTTGGTTCCAATACCCAAAAAGCCAAATATAATTTTATAAATTAATGTCAATAATGAATCATGGAGAATTGTGTTTCAATAATAATACTATAATATTTGTTTGTTTTAAAATTTTTTTTATGTATATAATTTTAAATTTTATAATAATAATAATAATAATAGTAAGAGGTAATAAATAGGTTATGCAACCAAGAGTAATATTTTCACTTAACTAGTTAACCCTATCAATCTCTCCAAAGTCACTTAACCTTTATTTTTCTAAAAAATATATGTAGTCTTTCATTGCAAGAAAGCCATACACCACACGATACCTCTTGAAATGTGTATGTATGTAAATATCAATTGAAGCGAGAGAAATTGTAATTATAATAAAATGATAAATAAAATACACCATCGAAAAATGTATACGAGAAAATTATGCAATTATTTATATTTTTATATAATCAGTGTCCTGAAATTATATCCAAAATATCTTAGAGATATGTTTATAAAGAGCCTTTGCCTTCATTTTGATGATAACGTGAACAAGGAATTATAATACTTGCAAGCCATTATTTTTTTTATAACCTTAAAAATAAAAAATTTATAATATAGATTTTTTTTCATAATACTTTGCAAAGCTCATAAAATATTTAAAAAAATTTGAATAAATTCTTATTTTTCTATCGTCTTAAATCAAGTTTTTGTAATTTTATTTTTTAGACAAATAAGCTATTATGATTAATAATTAATTAATTATCATTAATTAAAATATTATTTATTATTTTTATATTTATATGATATTAATGTGAAAAATAAAAAATGACACAAAATAGAAAAAAAAATCGATATTGTTTACGTTAAGGGATTGTCTCTCAGCAAATGCATCATCATTTAGACTTCTCCCTTAGAATCTACGAGGTATATTCCGTACTACTTCCTTGTCAGATTGGCTGTTTTTAACTTAAACATAAGCAAAGTTATGGTTAATGGGGTTCCATGGAATATGGTATTTGACATCTCATGTTGGTTTTTTTGCAAATGGAGAAATTTATTCGAATAAGACTCTCTTTATAGAGGGCTGATTGAATTTAATTCAAACCTAGGCATTAGATACACATTCGGCTTGAATATGTATTTTGCAGGAAGGGAGTTCAGATGCACCAACTAGGGTGGAACGTTCGATAGGGTGATTACCACCTAGTGCGGACTGTATTGCTTTAAATGTTGATGGTGCTTTTTGACATTCTTAAGACTAGGCAGCAGCGCAAGGTGCATCATGAGATGCACAAGGTGAATGGAAGGGAGGTTTCTCACTCAAATTAGATAAATGCTCAGCTTATACATAGGAGCTTTGGGGTGTTTACAAAGGTCTAGATTTGGCATGGGCTTGTCCTAATTCGGACTTGATTCAGGTAATCCATAGTTTTTTTCAACGACAATGGGATATGGTTACACTGACATGTCTTCAAGGAAGCCAATAAAGTAATTGATTATATAATTAACAAGGGTTTCATAATAGAAAAAAGATTTATAGTCTATAATAATCTTCCTTTAAATATTAAAGATTTATTGTTATCTGATATAATGAGATTTTGTTTACTAATATTAATAAGAATATAAATTAATTTTTTTTTCAAAAAAAAATGACATGTAAATATATTATATTAATATGCCATGTTATTATTTTCTATGTTATATTAATATAATTTGTTGATACCATGTGACATAAAAGAACAATGAGTTATGAATACTTTAATTAATGATAATTAATTAACTGTTAATAATTTATTTGATTTAAAATAAAAATATAAAAATTTAATTAAAAAAATAAATAAAATATTTATTTATTTAATTATTTTAAAAAATGTTAAAAGTGTTTTTTTTTTAATTTAAAAGATATTTTTTTGATGATCATGGGGAGCACATGAAGGCGGAAAAAAACCCGAGCAGTCAATAGCACCTCCCTCAACTTGCTTTTCGAAAGCTTGAGAAGGTAGGGAGAAAAATAAGAATCAAATATGGCAACGTAAGGATAACGTGCTTCTCACCAAATTTGCCTTTTTATCTAGACAAAATTTTCAATTTCAAAATCCAACAGTGCCTGACATTAGGGGCATATCTGACAATTTATCATAATTAAAAAATTAAAAAAAAGGGAAAAAAGAAGCGCACAGTGGGACAAATTCAAAGAAAACCAATTAATCAGAAAGCGCAAATAAATTAAAGCATCGTTTTGGAGGGAGAGAAGAGAGAGAGAGAGAGAGAGAGAGAGAGAGAGAGCAGCTTAAGGACGGCAGGGTCTTCACTCCTCAGCCTTCTCTTGCCGGCATGTGACAGCCCCCTCTCCTTTTTTCTCTTCTCTCTATAGAACTTTGACTTTCCTTTGACTTCCTCGTCTCCGTTCTTTTTTCCTCCCGAAGATGTCCAGTAGGTCACATCGGTCCTCCATCTCGCCGTTCCGTTCACGCAAATCTCCCGTTCCGTCGCCTTCCACCAAGACGGCCGGTCGGCCGGTGACTCCTTCCCCCACGACGTCGTCTCGGCCTCCTTCTAGACTTTCTTCTTCTCCAGCTACTTCTTCTAGTCCCAGTCCAGGTCCAAGCCCACCCATTGTCGTACTCGAACTCCCCGAGACCGCCAAGCCTAAAGAAAATGTCACCGTCACTGTCCGTTTTCGTCCTCTCAAGTACTCCCTCTTTGTGGCTGTATTCTGTCGGTCCGTTATTTAGCTGTCGCTGACGGTACGGAAGCTTGTTGTTTCAAACTAATATTTAATTTGTTTCTTTTTTTGGGACAGTCCGAGGGAAATTAATAAAGGAGACGAGATAGCGTGGTATGCAGATGGGAATTTTACAGTGAGGAACGAGTTCAATCCTTCTATTGCTTATGGCTTTGGTTAGTAACTTTTTATTTTATTTTATTTTACGTATTTGAGTTTTAAGAGTGCACTAAATTTCATTAAAGTGACAGTAGAATTTCTTTTAATTTGTAGAGTTGCCAATTGCTATGAATTTTTGTTCGATGTTTTTTCCTTTTGGATTCACTCTATCTTCCATTTTGATACTGCTGCGCTGAGTAAATCAATAATGAACGAACATTGAGGAATGTTTTTTTTCGTTTAAGGATAGAAGGGTAAGCGATAATTTTATTTATTTTCTATTTGGATTTTGGAGTGGAAGAGTTAGAAAAATGAACTGGTTAACATGCATTTTTGGTTGCAAAGATTTTTATCTTTTGTGTATGTTCTACATCATGGTCGTGTTTTCTGATATACTTTGCTGAAACGGCCTTTTAGAACTCGGACATGTATCCCATTTGTTTTTGAAATTGCTTATGATTATTGATTTTCTAAGTTGATTTTCATGTCTGTTACAGACAGAGTTTTTGGTCCAGCAACAACTACACGCCATGTCTATGATGTTGCTGCTCAGCATGTTGTAAGTGGTGCCATGCAAGGGATAAATGGTAACTTTCTTTATTTTTTAATTTTAATTTCACAGACTATGATGATCTATTGAGCTGCTTTGAGTCATTATAAGTGATTTATGACTATCACTGTTGGTTGTGATGTACGGATGGGATATCTTAAATGTCCAATGACCCATTAAAATGATCAATTATGTGAAAATTATGGTATCACTTTGTATGAATTTTGATTTGAAATTTAGTGAACAAAGAGAAGAAAGCCTTAGTTAATACAGAAATAAATCTCACTTAAAGTAAAATCATTTCATGCAAAATTCATAGTGAAAAAAAAAAACATCATATTCATTTTTTTTCTGTGAACTGTATCAAATTCAAGCGAACAGCCAGGACATTGTAAGAGGAAAAAGAGGAAGAAGACTTGCCCATGTTTTTTGAAGTTTTAGAAACTAAAGAAGGATTGATTGGTGAACAATAATTCTGTTAGTACTTGTTCATCTAGAATATGGAACAGTTGGTGGACATTAGCTTAAGCCAATTTTAGGAGAAACGATAGTCATATTGATTAACCTAGCATTCAATTTTTTTTTTGATGCAGCATTAACTTAACATATTAAGCATTGTTAATACAAAACAATAAATAATTCCTTATTAATTTTTTAACTTGCTATCTGGTTAAGAAAGTTCAATTGTAGTACTAAACTAAACTGGTTTAACCATTTTATGAATTGTAATTATTGAAAATTAGACAAGAAAGACTATCCCTCAGTAGAGTGGTGGAAAGGGATAACGTATACACAAGCACTAGTTTGGAAGGGTTAAATAATAATATGAGGCCTATTTTCTTTCTTAGCCTGGGTTCTGTAGTAATTCAAATTGAATGATGACAAAGTTGTCATTTCATGATGAATTGTTAGATGATTATGATTACTGTGATCTCATGCAGGCACGGTTTTTGCATATGGTGTTACGAGTAGTGGGAAGACTCATACAATGCATGTAAGTGTTGAACAAGAGATTCTGTCATTTCTCATCCCTCATCTCTGCGCTCTAAGTTATACTATGTATACCATGAACATGTTTTTCTATTGGGTATTAGAGCTTCTTTTTAGTGATTGATCTATGTGGTGGATATTGGATGCTTCTGGGACTGATTTGAATGAAAATATATAGTTTTTTCTTGGAAAGTACATCAAACATTACAATCAATATCTTTCTTACTCAAAATGGCTTTGACCAAATGTGAATGTCTGTGAATTCTTCTGTTTGCTGTTCTTGACACTTTTATCAGAGAGTTAATAGAATTTTACTAATAAGTAAAGTCCTTTAGTGTTGGGCATTATCTATCATCAGAGGGAGAATCGCAGGAGGGCCCTTTCATGGGATTTATCATGTTTATCCTATCTCTTTACACTACTTAAATGTACCTGGACCGCCTTTCTTGATGTAGGGGGAGCAAAAGTCACCTGGAATTATTCCATTGGCTGTTAAGGATGTATTTGCCACCATTCAAGAGGTAATCGGTTGATCTTCCATTTGATTGAATGTGTTTTTAGATGATATACTTCCTTTGAGTAACTTAGCTTTTTTCTCTTTTAGACACCTGGGCGGGAGTTTCTTCTTCGTGTTTCATATCTTGAGATTTACAATGAGGTTGGTCCTCGTCTTATTTTCATTATGTGAATTTTATACTATTTTTTTCTTTTATTATGCCAAGCTAATACGTTTTGCTTAAAATAGTAGAAGTTAATGTCCAATGACTTCAAGTTGGGAGTTTTTAGGAGGCTAAAAGAAGCATAGAGACATAGCCGGAAGGCAATATTTATTTTTGATCTGTATTCTAGAGGGTTTTATCTCGTCTCCTTGTAATGTTATTGCAGTTTGAGCTAGTTGTCAGGATTTAAGGGAAGTTTATATAAGCTTTAAGTCATGATCGTAGATATTGGATACTGTCAAGGAATTCAGAATGCTTCATAATATCTAATCAGTTTAGGACCATTGTTTGATGTGGCTTCAAAACTTGTATTTAGGTTTTACTCATTGAATATAAAATGTAGCAAATGTAGGGGGGTAAGCATTAAAGGATCATTACTTGTATTTTTTGTGTTTTTAAATTCTTTTCTTTCTTGGCATGGTTAGTTTGGAAGGAAAGGTGCATGTAGGTAAGGCATCAGATGATTAGATCAATCATGCTATTTAGTCTGCATTATTGGCTGCAAGTGCATGTGCTAGGCACAAAAAAGATTTCTTGTACTGGACACTGAATTGTTCTTCACAAGTGATTGAATAGATGAGTTATTTTTCTGAAGATCTTTACTGTAGCTCTGGTGTAAGCATGATAGACCAATCGATCTTCATGGTGTCACTTCTTGTTGTACTCTAACTAGTTGTTCAGTTTGTTAAATTTGATGATCTCTAGAAGCATCATGTCTTGTCCAAAGACCCTGCTCATTTGAAGTAAATGCTTTTTGTGCCTTCTTGTTTGGTGGTTGTATTAGTAAAACCTTCTGCTTTTGCCCTCTTTGTTCACCAGGTCATCAATGATTTGCTTGATCCTACAGGGCAGAACCTAAGGATAAGAGAGGATGCTCAGGTGACCTAATGCTTTCTCCCTACTTTTCACCCTTCTAAGTGCATATGTTTTGTACCCTCAATTATTTCTATGTGGAAGTTGTTCTATTATTGTCCTTTGCCTCATGTTATCTGCTTTTATTGCTGCATATGCGCTGCTTTGTGGTAGATTTATATTTAACCTGTACACTTATGCCACTTTTCAAAGAAAAGAACCTGTACACTTATACCTACAATATTACATCAATCGCTGCAGTTTGTATCATCTTAACAGTTTAAGATCTTTTTTATTTTAATTTGTGGTATATAATGTGAACAGGGAACTTATGTTGAGGGAATCAAAGAAGAAGTTGTTTTGTCCCCTGCTCATGCTCTTTCCTTGATAGCATCTGGAGAAGGTTTAGTAATACTCACTCTCTGTATTCTGGTAGACATACGCAAAGAAACATTTCTCCTTTGGTACACTTAGTTGTCATTTATTTTCTTGAGATTTTAATTTATTTCTTAAAGCATAATTTTCAATTATTTTTTTGCTTTCATTTCTATATCCCTTTATATTTATTGATGTAGAAAGTTTGTTTCCTTAATTTTGTCTTTTGTCAGATTTTAGGATTTCCTAATTATTTTTTGCTCTCTCTTTCTCATATCTACTCTCTATGCTTTAATATGTGTTTTTTCTGATGTTACAGAACATAGGCATGTTGGTTCTAATAATTTCAACCTTCTTAGCAGTCGAAGTCACACTATATTCACCCTGGTACTTATCTTTTGCTTAATTCTAACCTTTTAATATATTTTAATGATTTCTTATATCATTAGAATTTTAAACCTTTGCTTGAGCAGAAAGTCTTATATTATATAATTTCTCCATATGAAATAAAGTCAGAGACGGCAAATCTTTTCGTTGCCATCTTTGATAGAAACGATGAGATTTAGTTGGGCTGGGCATCCTGGGTTCAAATGCTACAGGGTAGAAAGGAAATTGAAGTGTTTTGAAAAGGGAAAAGGATGTACGTTTTGTAGAAGGTTTTTCTTGGTTGTTCTAGATGAATGATTCTATCTTGACTTAATTATTTATTTATTTGGACAATCTTTTTGAATTTTGTATTGGTAATTCTTCATCATCATCATGAATGATCACTTTGATGAACCTACCTAACTCTTTAAGAATTATACTAGTACAAATTTAGAGATACATTAAATATTGCCCAATCAAGGTGTTTTTATATTTGTTCTTTTATTTTCTTTTTCATGATTCTTGTCTCACTTAATATTCTATCAACTATCAGACAATTGAAAGCAGTCCACGTGGGGAGAAGAATGGGGAAGAAGATGTGACTTTATCACAGCTGGTAAATACCTTACTCATTTATATTATTAGAAGTTAGGATATCAGTGGGTTTTAGCTGATCTTCGTTGATGGTGCTGCTTTTCTGAATAGAGACATCCAATGTCATCCTGGTGTTGGTATCTTTATCTGACTGCAGTTTTTTGTTTTTGCAGAACTTAATTGATCTTGCTGGATCTGAAAGCTCTAAAACTGAAACAACTGGATTGCGGAGAAAAGAGGGCTCATACATAAATAAAAGCTTACTGACTCTAGGAACTGTAAGGCATCACTGCTCCTTTTGATCTTCTCTTTTCTCATTCTTTACTTTTGATGAGTTAGGTTAACCCTGATCCTACTTTGTTGCATGGTTGCTCCCCCTCCCTTCCTTGCCCATGATATTTTGTTCTTACATAATTTATATATTCTGCAATTATTTATAATCATAGATCTTATGAAGAACTATTTTGGACAAATTTCCAGTTGGATTCACATTTACTTTTGTGTTGGTGCTAGTCATGGTGGTGCGTTAAAATTGATAAACTTCTAAACTTGTCATGGCATGATTTTGAAGATTTTGTTCAACCAGGCATATCCTTTACCATGCCTCTATGTTTGCTAACGAACTGGCATATATTCTCATTGCAAATTTGATCCGCGGATCTCAAGACTTTTTGCTTATTAATTGTCTCTGATTGTAGGTAATTTCTAAACTGACGGATGTTAAGGCAACTCATATTCCATACCGAGATTCCAAGCTCACCCGTTTATTGCAGTCGTCCCTTAGTGGCCATGGACGGATTTCTGTAAGTTCAATTAGTATCTTAGGTGATTCAGTATTGCTATTATTGGCATTTTGTGTGATATCTTTGTTATTACTTTTCCCCCTTTTGAAATTAATGTTGCTGCTGCAGCCATTTTTCGCTTTTCTTTGTCTTCATAATTGTATGCTGAAGCGTGTTTGTCAATGCTCTTCCTATTCTCAACTTTGTTACAGCTCATTTGCACAGTGACACCTGCTTCCAGCAGCAGTGAAGAAACACACAACACATTAAAGTTTGCCCATCGAAGCAAGCATGTAGAAATCAAGGCTTCTCAGAATAAGGTAAATTCTAGGCTTATTGTTTATTTGTAGTGTTAGATGAAACTTTGTTAGGCAGCCATGTGATTAGTGTTTTTAACCTGTTTAGATTATGGATGAGAAGTCGCTTATCAAAAAGTATCAGAAGGAAATTTCCTCTTTAAAGCATGAACTTGAGCAACTAAAGCGGGGATTGATGGAAAACCCTTACATGGCTACATCTACACAAGAAGATCTGGTTAATCTAAAGCTTCAGGTTGGTTGCTGTTCCTTGAAGACTTTTGATAGTCATACTGGTTATTTCTACTACACACTCCAATAGTAAGGAAAATTACTGATAGTAACTAAGGCATTATTAGAATCACTTTCATTATGGTGAGTGTACTTTATTCTTGGTATTCTTAAATTCCAATTTACAGGATGTGCTCCAGAAAATAAAAATAGTTCAATTTAGCCTGTAAGCAGCAAAATAGCTGATTTTATTAAGGTGTCATTTCTTGTTATTGTTTCTAATATGCATTTTTTTATGGTGTCAAAGCTGGAAGCTGGTCAGGTTAAACTACAGTCACGATTGGAGGAAGAAGAACAAGCAAAGGCAGCATTGATGGGAAGAATTCAGCGATTAACTAAACTTATCTTGGTTTCCACCAAGAATTCCATGTCATCTAGCATTCCTGAAAGGTCTGGACATAGACGGAGGCATTCTTTTGGGGAAGATGAGGTGTGTGATCTATCATTTGAAGCATGTTTAGCATGAATTATGGCTTCCTGATGTTTCACAATCTTAGCTATCATGCCAGTATGTAGAATTAGGCTTTTTGCAGTGAATCATTTCTATGATTCTCTTAACAATTTGAGTTCATGGGTATTATTTCCTCAAATTTACATTTAGACACATTTGATGATGCAGCTAGCGTATTTGCCAGACAGAAAAAGAGAATACATAATTGATGATGATGCTGGAAGCTGTGCTTCTGAGCTCTCAATGGAAGGAAGGGATGATGTCACAAATCTGGATGAGTTGGTTAAAGATTATAAAAGGAATAGGAGGCGTGGAATGCTTGGCTGGTTTAAACTAAGAGTGAGTTCTGATATGTATTTTCCTGTTCTTTTGCCTTCAGCATGGGGTGTGAAAGTGGAGATTTATTTTTGGACTATGGTGGTTGTCAAAATAGAAAAATGTAGAATGACCATTGTTCTATTGTTTCAATATTCCTCCACTTCTTATATGTATGCTTCTCTCAAGTTTTGTTTCCCTAAAACTTATATGCTTCTCTCAAGTTTTGTTTCCCTAAAACTTATTGCTGTCAACGCCATTCATATCTACCTGTGTGTTTCACCGTGTTACCATCAATTTAACTCTTCCCCCTTCCCCCAAGCACCTCTACCCACCTCCTCCTGTGGCTTTACATGAACTGTCTACTGCTGTGTTCTTGATTTCTTGTAATTAGATATACATCTCTGTGCTGCTGAATTTAAGACTTGGATGACTATGACAGTTGATCAATCTGAAACTTTTTCATATCAAAGAATGCAATTATGATAACCTTGAATAAATTTATTTATTTCTCACATTTTTTTGAATTATAATAATTTTTCCATGAGAGCAGCAGTTGTTATAATTGTTTTAAAAAAGATGAATCTGAAAAAGTTGAAAGGATTCCTCATAACAAGTAACTGGGAAAGGATTAAGAAGGATTCAAAGATGGAAATTAGAAGTTCACTGTAATCTTTCTGTCTTGCTCCGCTTTGTATTTGAATATGGAAATAAAGGAAAACTCAACCTAGGTGCTTCTAAATATTTTTTCTTTCTGTTTTTCTAAAATTTTTGTTCTTAGCATCATTGATTTTGTACTTGGAAATTCAAACTAACTAAACTAAACTAATCAATGTTTTTGAGAATTTTTCTGTGTAGAAACCTGAGAATCTGGCTGGACAGTCACTGAGTGCTGATAGTGGGAGCTCTGCAAGTGGCTCTCCTGCATCTTGTTCAAAATCTTTGCAAGACAAAGTCATATTTAATGATACAAAAGATGTACGGAGAAAATCAGTTAGTAGGAGAGGAGATGATCCTGCAATTGTTGATTCATTTCCAGAAAGAACTCAAGCTGGTGATTTGTTTAGTGCAACTGTCGGTGGCCGTCATTTGCCTCCAGTAAGAACACTCATTACTTTTGTGCATTTGTTTTCATTTATGATTATCCAAGGTGGCAAGTGATGCAGCATGAAAAGAAGCTGCTGGAACTTAAGATTTTATTTTGTATTTTTGTATTATTTATTATTCAGTGTTATGCTTATTTTCCAAGTACTAGGGCCTTAGCTTCATATTGATATTCTGCATTTCTATTAGGATTTAGCTATAGTTGCCTACATCAAATTCCATCTGACGGATATAACTTCCATGCCAAAGGTCAGTAGTTGAAAAATGATAAAGCTGATACTTCAAAACATAAGATGAAGGAGCTAAAACTGAAAATTTTAAATCAAACTAATTTAGAAAACAAATTTGCCAGGACAACCTGATGGTTTTTACCTTATGATCCATACAGGGTTTATGTGATGTAGAAATTTAAAACTTCAGCATGAGCTAAGAAAGCTGTAATAGAATAAGTTGGAGAAGCACTGTAAGATGTAACTTATAAGAGAAACCAGGATTTCTTGATGGGTGGTATCCTTCTCTCTTAAATATATTCAATCACGTTGTCTGTGGGAATCTGATTGTCCTAATTTGTTTTTTTAGGTTTTCTACATTTGTGCTTTGAGGCGGTTGGTTCTAGGATATGCTTTTACTCAAGTTTTCTGCCTTTATTTCTACTATGTTGTGTTAAGATTATGCATAAGAGTGCTAAAAACTTATGCACATGTACATTGTTTGAGATTTTCAATGAAAGCCCGAACTTGTATAGTGGTTATTTAAAAAATACACCTTTGCTTACTTAAGTTCTTGTAAATAATTTTTCTCACTATCGTAATTGTGAAAACTAACACTTCTTCTGCTGATGTTTTGGGGTTATTCAGATAACATGTAAATAAGTGTTATAGCCTATAAGTTGTTGCTTGAAATGTTATTTTAACTGGGATTGCTGAATTCACTTTCCAGAGTGGGACCACTATTACAGATCAAATGGATCTTCTTCAAGAGCAGATGAAAATGCTAGCTGGAGAAGTGGCATTGTCTATTAGTTCTCTGAAAAGGCTGTCAGAGAAAGCAGCTAGCAGCCCTGATGATTCACAGCTTAGGGTGAGCTACGCATTATACTCAGCACTGTATGAGAATTTCTAAATTTAATGGGTAATAATCGATGACTCACAATGTTCATATTGGTTAATACAGGAGCAAATGCGGAAGTTGAAGGATGAAATTAGTGAAAAGAGGCATCAAATACGTGTTTTGGAACAACGAATGATTGGATCAGTTGAGACGGTTCCACATACATCAAATAGTGCTGAAATGTCACAGGTAAGCATGCATCAAGTAATGGATTGGTATGGACAGAAATGAGAGAAATTGATGGAATCAACAAATAGAAAATTAAGCTTTGAACACTTAGATGGTTAAATCCCAGAATTTTTGGGTGATGCTACCACAGAGAAATTTGCCTAGTATTCACCTTGGGTTTTTCCAATTTAATCCACAACTTTCCATGTCAGTTGGTGGAAGAAATGTGCAACATTATATTAGCCCTGTGCAGTTGTGCAAATAACTTCTGCTTTTGAGGTTAATTCTATCTCACTCTTTTTTTTTAAATAATCTTTCAAATTCTGTTTTATTATGTTTAGAAGTTTCAATAAAACTTCTGTCTGACAGTAGTTTTATGTTATAGTGAGGATCGAAATGAAAAATAATAAATTACAATGCTTTGGCTTTTGATGGTGAAAAATAAAATAATAAACTGCTGTTTTCTTTTTAATATTTTTTTGTGGGGTGTGGTAGGGGGTAGTAGGTTGTAATATATCATTTGTTTGTTGCTCATTCTCTCTGAGGACTTTTTCTTTTTGGCCCCTCTTTCTTGCTGATTCAGTTTATTACTCTCTAACGTAGGCTCTGTCAAAGCTTACAACACAGCTCAATGAGAAAACTTTTGAACTTGAGGTTTGTTATTCTATTTACTTGGTTGTCGTGGTAATGTATTTTAATGTCAAATGCCATGAATATTTTAGTAATTTGAGTGCTTGTTATGGAATGTCTATTTCAGATTAAGTCAGCAGACAATAGGATACTTCAGGAGCAACTTCAAAGGAAGGTAGAATATCTGAAGTTGCATTTTCTTCTCCATTCTTTATTATTTTAGTCTTTGTATATTAAAAATAATCTTTGATTCTCTTAATAGATATCAGAGAATGCTGAGATGCAAGAAACTATTCTTCTACTAAGGCAACAGCTGAATTCATTATCAGATAAAAGCTCCAAGATTCCACAAGAAAGTGCAGATAATGAGGTTAGCCCAGAAAAAACTTGTTCTGAGGAATTATTACAGAACAATGATGGGAAGACTGGAATTGGTTCATGCAAAGACACTTATGGTGATGATAATACACCAACTAGTGTCATGAGCTTGAATCGAGTATTTTCCCAGGAGGACTCCAAAGAGTGTGACAAAAGTAACTTGTTGAATTCCCAAGTTCTTATTCAGGTTATTCCTCCTTTATTAATTCTGGCACCTTAAGCAATATGAACTCAGAATGCTACTTTTGTTCTCTGCTTACTGAAGGGAGGCGTAATAGCTAAACACTCTTCCATGAAGGGTTTTACTCATGTGTTCAACCTGTTTATTTTCTTAGGCTGCTGAGATAGAAAGCCTGAAGCAAGAGAAGGTGAAATTAACAGAAGAGAAGGATGGGTTTGAAATTCACAGTAATAAACTGGCAGAGGAAGCTTCATACGCAAAAGAGTTGGCGGCAGCGGCTGCTGTTGAACTTCGAAACTTGGCCAAAGAAGTAACCAGGCTTTCTTATGAAAATGCTAAACTGACTGGTGAACTGGCTGCTGCAAAAGAGGCACGCTGCAGATCCAACTGTTGTCAGAGGACTGCTCCACATGATTTTAGACAAAATAACATGGGTGGTGCTTGGCCTGAGGGTCGTCCCAGGAAACAAGAGAATGGAATTCTCATTGAGGAGTTGCAGAAAGAACTTAACACGAGAAACCAAAGGGAAGCTGCCCTGGAAGCTGCACTATCTGAGAGAGAGCAAAAAGAAGGTGATTTGCGAAGAAGAATTAATGAATCAAAGAGACGTGAGGAAGATCTGGAGAATGAGCTTGCAAACATGTGGGTGCTTGTGGCAAAGATGAGAAAACCTGGTGTTAATGCTGAGGACATATTATCAAATATTTCTCAAACAGGAGAAAAAAATGGGCTTTTGCCATCCAATGACCGCTCATTTAAATTATTCAATGAGGAAGAAAATTGTGAAAATTTACATGGGATGAAAACATATGAAGAGTTAAGAGCTTGCTATCAGGAAGAAAGGAGAAGATGTGAAGAACTAGAAAGGCTTGTTTCCAGAATGAAGGTATGTTATTTCTTGATCATGATTTGAAGAAATGAACTCATATGTTTATTTTCTCGTGCCAGTTTATAGTTGTTGATGTTTCTTCAATTATAAATCTATCTTTCTGCCATCTGGTTGGCTTCTATAAAACGGTTCAGCCATAATATGAGTATAAAATTAGTGTTCATCTTAGCCTTGGGATGTAAGACTTTTCCGAACCAGTGAGGAAGCTATAAGGTATATGAGTACAGTTCTTATGGAAATTGATCCTGGCATGGGATGAATGTTCTAAGCAGTGAGTCAACAAACCAATTGGCAATGGGTGGAGAGGACAAACCTCAATGAACAAACCCCAAACTTAACTGCTGTGGATAAATACCACTTAACACTCTTAATTCCTCTGTAAGCCCAATACTGTCATCCGAAGTGAATGGTAGAAACTAACAAGTTAGGTTTTGGTATTATGTTAAGAATTCAACCTGCCTCAAACTTAAATTGATTTATGATAGGATAGCACCGCTTAGTGAATGCTGATGGAGTCTTTTACACTTCTTAAATTTCTTGTTTCTTTCTTTTTGCTCTTCCTTGCTCTTTTCCTCAATTATTCGGATCATTACTGAAATGGCAATTGTATCAAATTGTTGGTGCTCTAGTTTCAGTTATATAAGCCTGATATTGAAATGCCAGCTTCTGGATTTCATTTGATCTTGTGCATCTTAGGACCACCTTTTTATATTTCTGAAGTTTGATGTAGGCCTACTTAAGTACCAATGAAGCCTGTTAGTGAAGCTGAAAATTGAGCTGCAGTTTTGTTTGTGTATTTTATGGTATTAGCTATTCTAAATGAGTAGGACCACTCAATATATATGGTGTTAATGTTCGAGTGTCTGCTATGTGGTTGAATTTGTTTATTGTGTAAGTGTCTTGAAATGGTTATGATTTATATATTTCTTTTGTAGATCTTTAAGACCCATCCAGACCTATGAAACAAAAATTGTGTTAGAAAAGCTTAAAATCTAAACCGATCAACCCTCTTTTCCAGGGTGAAGATATCAGTGGTTTGGATGTTACAACTCTTGAAGGACTGCAGAATTTTCATGTTGAGGCTATAACGAAAATCTGTCATGCAAAGGTTGTATCTCTTTATACACTTTCTGGAAATGTTGCTATATTACAATAATTGCCATTCTTTATATGTTCCTTGGTTTAACTTCTTTGATATTATACCTAACTTAGCTAGTCCTGATATTGCAGCTACACATAGCTTAGTTGCGTGATGATTTAGTATTGTCATTCATCGCAATAATTAGCTGAATAATTATCTTCATGAATAATCCAATGACATTTTGAAGGTGTAGCAATAAGCAATTTAAGCTTTTAGGGAGCTGTGAAGAGGATGTAAAAGTTAGCAATATCCTGTAAAATAATATCTTGTGGTTCTATAGTATTTCCTTTTCTTTCTCTAATTTTGGTTCTTTCACTTTTGCAGTGCGCAAATTATATTTTGTAGTATGCAGAGTTTAACCATTCACAGAGGATCTTGCATATGATTTTTCCAACCATCAAGGTCAGTATTGATCCATTCCTTTTTCCTGTTGTATTGGGCAAATTTAAATTAGCTTTTGTTGACTTCATGAAAGAGGAGGCAAAAGAAAAGGGATTGGGGCGCGGGGGAGTATCACGTGCAAACTGATCAACTAAACTAAACTCAATTGAGCCTTAATATGTGAAATAGAGTATATCATTTTTCATTGTTTTTCTACGAGAGTATTTATAAAGGTGCTTACCAACATTGAATTAAATATTAGTTGATGCATCACTGCATCTATGGGCTTGACATAATTATTCATTTTATTATTCATACGACAAATTATCTATGTATATATTCATATATCCATGGATATTTCAAATATCTGCAGTAAAAAGTCACGAATTTTGCTGAATATCGAGGATATATAGAGTAGTATCGATGGTATTTCAAAAAATATCTATCAACCTTTTGATTAATGAATAATTTTACTGATGATTTTAGCTGAGTATAACCATAGAACAAAATTCAATTGGTTATGAAATCAGAATGATATCAAGTACTAATAGTTGGTATGATGGTCTTTATGGGTTACATAAAACTATGAACAATCACTGCACATGATGAACATCCACCATATTCGCACATTGGAAAGCAAACTTTGGAATATGATCAACCAATTAAATTACATGTAGATTATAATCAGTTTCCCCTACCTGGATATCAGGTTCATGTTAGCCAAGGCGAATATTTATGTGCACAATTATTTAACTGGTTATCAAAATGTTATAACATGGATTTGATAGTATGAAATAACTCACCATACCAATGAAAGTGAAAGCTCAAATTGTGATATTAGCTTCCAAGGAATTCAATGTGGTGTTAGGTATTACTAATCACTTGATTTTATAATATTTGCTGTTATTGAAAATCAATATTTTACAAATTTATTCAATTTATTTTTATTTCTTGTGTAAATTATAAATAATATATTAATCTTGATTATATATATTTTTCACAGCCTACATAATTACCAATGTACTTTGTAGCATTTTAGTATGCTGTCATTCTTATTTATGACTTTAAAGTATGTATAATTATATATATAAATAAATATATGCTAAAATTTCATTTCAAATTTTCAACATTTACTAAAAATTTCTATCTTTTTTTCCTACTTTTTGCCAACATTTGTTGATATTTTAAATCTATGGATTTATTTGTAGTTTGGAGTCTGGAGGACCGGATATGTAAACCCATCGAAATCTAATTCCTTGCTTATCAGACCTGAGCCAGCAAGCTTTCACCTCCAGGCTCCATGAATATGTATTTCTGTCTGTAGATTATTTTCAGCATGACCAGAGGGCTTATTAGATGACTCCCAAGTCAAATGCTTGAAAGCTACGATTGAAGGAGGTTGATCGAGGAGATTAGTGTAACTCAGTATCATAGCCTCCTCAAGTCGATGTTCATGTTTCTTTAAAACCCGCAAACTACTTGTGATTGGGTTAGTCACACCGTAATAGGGTCATAAATAGTTCATCCACAAATGCATTGCTATGTTTATCCTCATATATCACTTACGGCTTTTATCTGATCGATTTCATTGTTGATCATCTTGCTGATGTTGCGCAGGTTTAACGTATTCTGTTCATAATGGGGAATATTAACCAAATTTATTCATTTCTGAGGCAGCTTCTTTCTTCCAATCATCACAATTCTGGGGACAAGCACGCATCTTTTTCCAGATCGGAAATCCGTGTAGCTAACTTGTAGCAGAAATGCCAGAATACATGTCGAGTTTTGCAGGTTATGTTCGAATTTCTTCTGCTAAATATATTTGTATTACCTTTGTATCTGGGATAATACCCATTTACATTTTATACCTTGTAGTTTACCAAAAGAGGAATTGTTCTAATGTAGTTCTACAACCAAACAAATGTATGTATTTGCTACGTCTGATAGTATGAAGTTGTTTTGCTTTATCCTTTACTACTTTATCAGAGCTCCCTTTTGTGAACCCGCATGTTCCTCTTGCTGGAAGCTTGTGTTGCGGGATGATTCTCTTCTAAGATGCCAAAATTGGCTGCATATGGTTGTTGAATATCTTCGTTAGAACCACTGTCCAAACTGTTAATAAACAGGAGAAAGAACAAAAAGAAACACTGGTAAGAAAATGGTGAATGCAATTATAAAGACGAATAGCAAATGCGATGAGAATGAAATGGTTCACGACTTGGGAAGCCTATCACAATTTGCAGACACCCATCCGATCTGCTGCTTCTCGTTGTCATAAACCACCATTTTGTCCTGCAACGAGATGTCTGAGGAGCAAAAAGATGAACGAGGAAGAGTTAGCCCAAAGGGAGGAAGGAAACCATGGACCCTGTTTCTTCTCTATTGTTTTTTACCTCCAATTATGTTGAAGTCGTCCAATCCTGCTTCTGTTCCATTCAAGATTCCTAAGCATGCATTTCCATGTTCCTGGGATGGAGGAGCATGTTAGATGTGTTGCTGCACACGTACTTGCTTGCATCATATTGCTTTGAAAATTGTTGATTAATTCATTGCTCACCGTGACAATAAGATAAGCTTCAGGTAGTAACTGCAACTGAATATTCCTGGTGTTTGTAAAGCTCAGTGTCAAGGTGCTGAAATAGTTCTTGACATCATGAACAGATTCGAAAGGTTTTGAGCCTTTCCAGCAGATTGGAAGAGCTTGATCATGCACTGTATTCAAAGGCTTCCCAGTTAACCCTCCCCTTACCTGTAACATGCAATTCTGCATCAGTCCCTTAAACAAAACTTCAAGATTTCTCTCAACAGGGGAGCACTCCTACTGATTTTCCTACCAGATCAAGTAAAGCTTCATAAACTCGCGAGCAGAAGTAAGTGTAGGAACTCCCACTGTCAAAAACTATTTCAACGTCCTTTATACCAGTACGTTTTCCACCAAAAAGGATTTCTGCTGGACTGGACAAATAATGTTTACTGAAACAAAATAACCCAAAAACAGAACTAAAGTTAAATGGTAAGATGAAGTTGCAATAGAAGAAAAGCTAGTGGATATAATAGTGCTTACACGCCGTCTGACATTGGCATCCAAACAATTCCTGAAGAAGGGACAAGATCATCTCCTAGGAACAAATATCCTCCACCTTTCCCGCTTAAACAATGGCCTATTACATTACTTATGAGATCAAAGCTTTGCAGCTGTGACAAGATGCTTGCTTTGCCACTGCCAAGCGCAAGGACTCCAGCTGTTGGAGGAGGAGGGTATGGACCAGGATTCTTCACATCATAAGCGCATCTATAGAAAAAAGATAACAAAAGATGACATGCGGTTATTAGGAAGTGAGTACTTCTGTCAAAGCTGAAGAGAGTTCCACATATCAGGACAGTACTTTCATAGTAGAATCAATGTATTGCCAAAACTGAAACTTCAAGGTTGCTAAGTTTATATAGAGAGCAAAAAAATACCCACCCAAAGGTCAAACGGGGACGAATAAGGGAGCCATTCGTAAGTCTAAGGGAAAAGAGGTCAGTGACCATCACACCGGTAACTGAACCATGATCAACATACTCGACCTCAAAGTCGCATTGGTCATCCGGTGTCTCACATTGAGGACTTCCTGGGAAGTGAACCGCAACACAGGAGGGATGCTCACAGTGTACAAGAACGTGTTTTTTGGGCTTGTAAAGGTCACTGACGGGCTATAAAGAGACAAGGACATAACACGAGATAAGCAAGGACATGGTAGGAATCAACACCTAGTCAAAAATTTACCTTGGTGCAACCGTTGCAAGGTGCATCACATTTGACCCAAGAGAGGTCACTGCCTGTATCAATATCAAACTCAAAAACCTTGGGTGGATGGCCTATGCTAAGCGACAAAGAGTAGTACCTGCAGATTGTTTCAAGGAAAGCAGGAATTCCATGGTTTTCAATCATTGGAGAGAAGGGTAAAATAAAAACTAGTAAAAATTTTATAAACGGAACTATACTATTATAAGAGACAAGATTGTTCATTGAAACGATAATCCCATAGGCCCTGAGTTTTGATTTCACCAATAGTATGATAAAAGATATCATATTAGAGAATCCAAACGAGAAACATTTCAAGAATTCTTCCCAAAAATTATACTACAAACTAAAAAGAACACAGTAGAGAAAGACAAGACAAGAACTAATCAAGTGATACTCAAAATTCCCAGTAGAAAACAGGACTCAGAAGAAAATCAGCAAGAATCCCACTTTCACAAACAAAGCTACACATGCAAGAAAACAAAGTATCACAAAACTAACATACTTGAAGAAAGATAAAGATTGAGCAAGAAAATATAAACAAACTTACACTTGAAAAAAACAACGGAGAAGAACTTACCCGAGAGGATAAACATTTCCAGTAAGAGGAAAAAGAATAGATGAACCAAACCCATTAGCAGCGTTTGGATGGGTTGACCTTTTCTTGTTGGGTTGCTGACTGTCAGCTGAGTAATACCCTGGAAAAGTTGCAGACAACACTAGAAAGAATATCATCATCCATGGCACTTTTGCTTTCGTTTTCTTCACATCCATCTTTTTTGGTTGAGCAAATCTTTTGTAACAATCGACAAATAAGTTGGATTCTTGGGAATCTAAGAAGCTATAAAAAGGAAAAGAGAAGAAAGACTCTGTTTTGTTTGGATCAAAAAGAGAGTTTTGAGAAAGAAAATGTTCCGGAGAGAGATTTAAGTCTACTTGGCCGGGTCTGGACTCTGGCTTTTATTGCATTTAATAGATGTGAGATTACAACGTCGGACAGCGTCCACCTGTTTTTCACTATTAAAATTAATTCTTATTTTAGATAAAATGGAAGAAGAGAAAAAACAAGTTTTTGGGAAATGCCAAAATTTTAACCAGGTTAGGAATAAATAATTATTATAAATAAATCAAATTTTCTCCTAATTTCGACTTAATTTAACTGTTGTTACTCGTTTTTAATATAATTGAAATTTAATGTTTATATTTTTTTGTTTTAATTAAAATTTAAAAACTCGTTTTGAAATTATATTTCAATTTCAATACATGTTTAATTTTAAATAATCTTGTCTTGCATGTTGCATAAAAATGTTTTAATTTTTTTACGTGTATTTTTTTTTTGCATGTTTAAAGTCAAAATAATTTTTGTTTAGCATAGATTCTCTATATTTATTCAATTCATTTTCATTAATAAAAATTAATGGAGTTTTACCAATTTGATTCCGAATAAAAAGATTGTAAAGAGAAATTATTAAGACATATCTAGAAGAAAGCTTTTTATTTTTCTTTAAACCTAGAAATATATTGTTGAACATTTTAAACAATAGCAAATGTGGGACACAATCTCATGTTGGATAAATAAAAAAAAATTCTTCAAATAAAAAGTATAATAAATTTATATAGTTTGACCAAAGTGGTTTAAGATGTAAATTAAACCATGATTAGATTCTTTTTAAATCTTATTTTTTTGTTTTTAAATTATATAGTAAATTGATTTCATCAATATAAAATATAATCATTAATTGAGTTTTATTATGATCAAAATTTATCATCTGTAATTCTTTTACACATTTTGCAGCCATTTCATTGTTTTTAATTTTGTGTACTAACATATATAGTCGAAATTGCCCCTTAATATTTAGTACGGACTTGGGATTGGCAAGGGCAAAGTTGGTCTGTTCAACTTTTGGGTAACAAAAAGAAATGGGGTAAGAATTACGAGAAAAGAAATGGTGGGCCCACAGATTTGATCCTTTTCCTCTTCCTTGTTTTCCCCATTGGCAATTTCCTCTCAGGTTTGAAATCTGGTCCAAAAATCTCAATCACTGAATTTTCCACATGATAGAAAACTACCGAATACTTTAAAAAAGTCTATGGAGAATAACCAATGACAAAACAATAATGAATATGTACGAGAAAGTTCATTGAGAACTCTTGTCATGAACACTTTTAATTGTGGGAGAGATGCTTCCTTCCTCTGAAAAATGTGGAAAAGCATGACGGGTCATTGTGTTTGAAATGATTGACATCTTTTTCCATCTTAAGAGAAGAGAAAGGGCGAGAGAAGGCCAGAGCCGTCAGGTCCAAACACCTGTGTTTGTTTGTGATACACTCATTTTGATTGTCTTTGAGGCGACCCAAAGTGAAGGGGTTCGGAAAGTTCGAAATGAGTGCAGAAAGTCAATCAAATCATTGTATCGGTGTTTATGACGGTCCCTTGAAGACTTTTGTTCTCCGAATATATCAATACCTATGACTAGAGCTAAAAGAAAAGAGACATTTTGGTACTGCATTCTGCAAGATGAGTAACTGGGCGAAATGACCTTGTTTGCACAGTCAAAGATGCATCTGTCTTGGATATGAAACTTTCTAAAGCTAACTTGCAGCATAAGACATATCAAAGGGCATTGAGAATGTCTTTTGTAAAAGCCATTTGTATTGCCTCCATCATAGTTCCAATAAGTTACCCGCTTACATTTTTCAACCCTTGTGTACTGTCAAAGAGGAGCATCATGGTTATGAGCCTTCTTCTACAACTAAACGAAAAGTATGTACCCTCTGCTGAAGAATGAAGCTATTTTTTTTTTTTTTTTGCCTTATACTTTATTCAGTCATTTCATTTAGTTTTTCTTGCATA
This sequence comes from Theobroma grandiflorum, assembly GCA_036013995.1. NCBI lineage: Eukaryota > Viridiplantae > Streptophyta > Magnoliopsida > Malvales > Malvaceae > Theobroma > Theobroma grandiflorum. The sequence continues at coordinate 19,592,664 of CP142126.1, forward strand.
ATACAACAGAATAGGTTCATAATCATCGAGGTTTGCGGGTGCAATCTGCAGAAGCCCATCCAATCCTCTGGTTCTCATTATCATATATCACCAATTTATCTTGCAACGAAATGTCTGTACAGCATACCAACAAGGGCAAGTTAGTTTGCAAGGAAAGGCGAATAAATTAGAAACTTAGAAGCAAAATGACTGATCAAGCTATATGCAAAACTAAAAACACTCTTACCTCCAATCACATTGGTATTTCCTAGTCCAGCTCCAGTGCCACTCAAAATACCTAGGCAAACATTTCGTCGTTCCTGAGAAAAATGAGCTTGTTATATTGCATTCTCTTTTTAACTCCACAGAACTGTACATTTAGTTTTAATTCTCTGAAAAAAAATAATTAATGGTTTCCGGAGTTACTTACAGTGACAATGAGATAAGCTTCAGGTGGTAATACTAGCTTATTGTTATTTGCACCGGTAAAACTCAGCACCAAAGTTTTAAAATAGTTCCTAACATCTCGCACAGATTTGAAAGGTTTTGCGCCTTTCCAGCAGATTGGCAGAGCGTTATCTTTCACATCTCGTAGTTGCTTTCCGGTTAGATCTTTCCCTATCTGAAAAATGATGTGAGCAATCAGTTCTGGTAACGTGTTTGCATTCGCAAGGTTTTGTGCATTGATGTTTGTTTCTGTCTCACCAGATTGAGTACAGTTTGGTAAACTTCAGAACTCAAGTAAGTGTAGGTGGCTCCAGTGTCAAAGATAACATAAAGGCCCTTTACACCGGTAGGCTCCCCACCAAAAAGAAGTTCAGCTGGACCAGAAGAATAATGTTCACTGAAGCGAAACCAACAAGAAGGAAACACACGTTAGAGGTTACATGGAATTAGCAAACAAGTAAAGAAAACATATTTGATTGTGCTTACTCAATGGAATTTTGCAACATTGGCGTCCAAGTCATTTTTGATTCAGGGAAACCAGCTCCAAGGAGCAAAAACCCTCCCCCTTGTCCACTGAAACAATGACCTACCACATTTTTTGTTATACCCATGCCACTCAATTGTGATGACATGCTCTCTTTACCTTTGCCAAGTCCAAGGACTCCAGCAGTTTTAAGAGGGTGTGGTCTGTCTGGACTGTGTTTTGCTAGTTGAGATCCACACCTGCAGATGAGGAAAAACATAGTACTGTTAGTTATCATGGAAGTGAATGAATCGTACAAACACAATACACAAACTGTACGAATTTCAACATTTTACTTCAAAAGACGAGCCATTTTCGAAATTGACAAAATTCTGAGTTATTGATATGGTTGAAATCACTTTCAAAATTCAAAGGTTGTAAATTGAGAAGAAGAGTTGGAAATTCCCACCCAAAGGCCAAAAGGGGATTAGAAAGGGAGCCACTGCCAAGGCCATGAAACCACGAACTGAAAGTTGGTCAGCATATTTAACTTTAAAGCCACATTTTTCATTTGGATTCTTGCAATGCAGAAAGTTGTCCTTAGCGGGCTTGTAACGACCCTCATGAGGCTGCAAGAAGGAAGATAAAGGCATCATAAGAACACAGCAGTGTTTGTTTTTTTCTTGCAATTCATTATAATGCTATGATCATATTGGAGTCAGAAATTTACCAGAGTGCAACCAGTACAACCAGCATCAGGAGCATCACATTGGACCCAAGTGAGGTCGCTGCCAGTATCAATATCAAGCTGAAAACGGTTAGGTTGGTTGCCTATCTTAAGTTCCACAGAATAGTACCTGGCAATTGACAGAAATGGGAATTCCATGAACTTCAGTGGTTATACTTTAATATGTAGATATAAAGAGAGGGCAAATCAAGAGTGAACTCAAAGGCATATTATCATGAAAGCTCAAATTTTACTGCAATCAAATTGCATAAGAAGCACAAACCCAAGAAATTAATTATACTAATAAAAGGAGACAAGAGAGGAAAAATTGGGGGAAAAAAGGAAAGGATCTTTAAGAAATGTCATCAACTTATCATGGGGAATTTGGCCAAGGAATCCAACTTGGAAGGGCAAAGGGCTAATAAAATCATCTGAAAGATTAAAAACATCCAAGAGAAGGAAAACAAATAGGATATTGGGTATCTTAGCGAAACTACAGACATATCCAATGAACCCTGAAATTTACCAAGAACAGAACATGAAATCAAATTTAGAGAACATAAACGAGAAATACTTCAAATATTCTGCAATAAGTTCAAGAAAATTACATAACCAGAAGAAGAAAACGAAGAACCAATTCAATTGGCATAAACAAAATTAACTAGCATATTTATCAGTGCTCAAATTCAGAACAAAGTGGCATATAGAGAAACCAAACCATGTACCAAACAAACTTAAGGAAAATAAAATAAAATACCAGACCCCCAAGTTCTGACCAAAGTTAGACGCCAAATGCTAAAAGAAAGTATTCGTTGGACACCTAAATCTAATTGTTAATTTTCATTAATTATTATTCGTTGGACACCTAAATCTAATTGTTAAAATTTTCATTAATTATTGATGTGATAATATCTTTTAAACAATTTTACTCTCCGATATATTAAAAATTATAACATTATAAAATATTTATTTTAAATTTTAAATTTTCTTTTTATAAGAAAACTTTTTTTCCATAATCAGTCACATCTAACGCATCGTGCTCCCTCAGAGAAGCGTCGGAGCTCTCCTCCGAGAGGGTACGATCTGAAGTTCGATCGTGTCAGATCTGACACTTCTTAGATCTGATTACGGACTGACCAGCCGATGTTAGACAGCGCCATCTGATCAAATTGTCTAGTTTAGTTTTTTTTTTTTAGCTCTTTCTATTAATGGTGTTCAAGTTTTTAAGACAGAGTGTCATTTTTTAAATTAATTAATAAAATGTGTCTGAATATTTTATAAAAAAACTCAAAATAAACAAAACCAACGTTTTTAGAAAAAAACCATAAAAGGCAGTACCCAAGAGGAGAGGCGTTGCCAGCAACAGGAAGAAAAACAGAGGAGCCAAAACGAAAACCATTAACCGTTGGATGGACTGTATTCCTCTTCCATTGTGGCTGACCTTGACCGGTTGCTGCAAAACAGCCATGTAAATGTGAGGAGAGAACCTGAAAGACGAACACCATGATCATCAATGGCGCTCTTTTTCTTTTCATTTCCTGGTCAGCCATCTCGACTGAGGATCAGAAACCCACAAAGAAATCTATTGCAAAAATGAAAAGAAAGAATTTTTGGAATCAGAGGCCAAAAGGGTACTTAAAAGACAATTTCTTTTCTGATGAAAAAGAAACAAAAAACACACAAAGCCCCCTGAGAACTTCGTTGGTAAGGCGTGAAGGTGGCTTCTTGGCTGAGAAGAGGCTCCTTCTTTGCTATATTTATAGGCGGGGCGCTTTTCAATTTTATTTTCTGTTTCTTTTTTCTTTAAATAAGATTTTGAAAGATTATTTCAGTTTAGAGGTTTCAATTTGTGTCCAGTGAAGGGGTCTTACATAGGGTTTGGGATCTTCCTCTATAGTCGGTGGCGTCAGATCGGTAACTTAATGGAGAAGAAAGTGAATCATCTGGATGGTAGGGTCATCTGGATCAGACCTTAGTCTCACACGGTCACACCATTATAAAAATAAATCGAAATGATAGAATGGAGAAAATAATGGAATTGAAGTGTTCATACGAAAGAGTGAAATAGAGAATGATGGCATTGAATTCAGAAAACTAACGGGAAAAGAGAAAGTGTTGGATGGATCCTTTTGCTCAATTTTGTGTGAAGGGGATACTTGATTATTCCAGTTGTCAAACTACCATTGGCCTTAATGAGAAATTTCGTTTTAAGGAATACTATATACTTATGTCAAAATTCATCACTAATAGAAGCTTAATTTCTTTATTTAATACTAGTAGTATTAAAGCTCTTTGGAGGTAATAATTACGATTTATGAAGCTATATATGTTTTCTTGATTAGGAGCTAGGATTAATTTTTAATCTACCTATAAAGTAACTCACAGTGTGGAATTAGTTGTCCATTTTACCATGTTTAAGAAAGGCACCAAATTAAACTTATCGTATACTAAACTTTGTCATCTGGAAGGGAATCTCGCCATCTTTATACAAACTTGTTTCATTTGATGGAAAACAATTCAAATTTAACATTTTGGGTAAAAAATACATACATTTATTATTAAATTAAAAAATTTATGATCAAGATTCTTATATATATATATATATATAAACTACTTATACCAGGCCTTGGTTATAAGTCTGATTGTTAGGGGGTTACCTCCTAAAATAAGCCTAATCTTCACCCAAAAGTAAAATTGAATAATTTGGCTATAGAAGTTGAAACATAATCACCTTATGGTGCATGCACCTAACTCTTTTAGTGAGCCCATGTCATCATTTGCTCTTTGCTTTTGCTTTCCTTTTGGAGTCACCATTGGCTAATTTCATGAAGGGTCTTTTTCAACTCTGCTGTCTAGTCCATGCATCTTAATTTCAAGGTCAAGGAATGCAACAGTTTAATATTCCGATTAAATACTTTAAAATCCGAAAAACTACCTCATTCATGAATTCCCTGCTTGTCCAAATTTGAGTATACAATATGAAGAATATATAGAGAGAGAGAGAGAGAGAGAGGTTCAACCAAGTTAATCAATTATTGGGTTTAACAATTTACTTGTATCTGTAATGCATGTAAAGTTAATTAGATATGCAATATATATATATATATATATAGAGAGAGAGAGAGAGAGTATGTATGGATCAAATTATACTAAATTAACTTCATGCAAGATTAATATTTTACTGAATCTTCAATTGGATTTAATAATTGATTTGTACCTATCATATATGTAAACTTTCTAGTTAATATAATGTTTTTATTAAATTAATTGATTAAGAATATTACATTTTTAAATGTACATTTAACAGTTTAAATTTTATTGTATCAAACAAAGAGTTAAATATTTTTAATTAATTTAAAATTTAATATTCATAATTTACGTGAATAGAACACAATTTACGGGTTGCATTAAACCCAATATAAATTGTATAAAAAATATGAAAAATGTAAAACTAAATTAATTTTACATCAATATAAGTAGATATATATATATATATATATAACTCTGTTAAATTCTGAAATTTTCAAATATTTAAGCGATTAGGAGCCAATGGCTTTTAGTTTTGTTGTCCACTTTTCACACTTTTTATTTTTTACTTTTTTAAAAAATAATCATTAAGTCAAATGTTCGTGACTTTCAAAATGAATTTAACCAGTTGTCTTTGACCGTCACAAAATTTCGAGTATCTTAAATATTGAAATGTCTGTGTGTTACAAACTATATCATGAGGTAAAACTTTGATAACTCATCGTGTCACATTTTTTCATTCGTATTATAGAATGCAATATCTGCCAAGTAAAATAGGCTAGGCCGCCAATATCTGGTCATAAAAGGCCTTTAGACAACGGCCCAATTAAATAAGCCTGCAATTCCTGGTGGATATGGAAAGCCTACGTCCTCCCTCTTCTTCTTCTTCTTCTTCTTATTCTTTTCCTCCATAGGATTCTGCCCTTTCTTTCACGTGATAGAAAACTACAGGCTACTTTAAAAAGTCTATGGATAATAATCAATGACAAAATAATAATGAATATATGAGGGAAAGTTCATAGAGAACTCTTGCCATGAACACTTTTACTTGTGGGAATGATGTTTCCTTCCTCTGAAAAATGTATAAAAAGGATGATGGGTCATTCTATTTGAATTGATTGACATCTTTTTCCAAATTAAAAGAAGAGAAAGAGAGAGACAAGGGCAGAGCCATCAGTTACAAACGCCTGTGTTTATTTCTGATACACTCTCCAGCAAAGCTGTAGCTACACATTTTGATTGCCTTTGAGGTGACCCAAAGTGAAGGACTTGGGAAAGTTTGAAAGGGGTGCAGAAAGTCTATCCAATCATTGTAAGGGTGTTTATGACTGAGAGATCAGTGTACCTGGATATGAACTTGTTTGCACAGTCAAAGATGCATCTTTCTTGGATATGAAACTTTCTAAAGCTAACATGCAGCATAAGATATATCAAAGGGCATTGTGAATGTCTTTTGTAAAAGCCATTTGTATTGCCTCCATCATATTTCCAATAAGTTACCCGCTTACATTTTTCAACCCTTGTGCATTATCAAAGAGAAGCATCATGGTAATGAGCCTTCTTCCACAACTAAACAAAAAGTATGTACCCTCAGTTGAAGAATGAAGCTATTTTTTTTTGCCTTATACTTTATTCAGTCATTTTATTTAGATTTTCTTGCATAATACAAGAGAATAGGTTCATAATCATCGAGGCTTGCGAGTACAATCTGCAGAAACCCATCCAATCCTCTGGTTCTCGTTATCATATATCACCAGTTTATCTTGCAATGAAATGTCTGCACAGCATACCAACAAGGAAAAGTTGGATTGCAAGGAAAGGCGAACAAATTAGAAACTTAGAAGCAAAATGACTGATCAAGCTATACGCAAAGCTAAAAACACTCTTACCTCCAATCACATTGGTAATTCCTAGTCCAGCTTCAGTGCCACTCAAAATTCCTAGGCAAACATTCCCACGTTCCTGAGAAAAATGAGCTTGTTATATTGCATTCTCTTTTTAACTCCATAGAACTGTACATTTAGTTTTAATTCTTTGAAAAAAAATAATTAATGGTTTCCAGAGGTACTTACAGTGACAATGAGATAAGCTTCAGGTGGTAATACTAGCTTATTGTTATTTGCACCGGTAAAACTCAGCACCAAAGTGTTAAAATAGTTCCTAACATCTCGCACAGATTTAAAAGGTTTTGCGCCTTTCCAGCAAATTGGCAGAGCCTTATCTTTCACATCTCGTAGTTGCTTTCCGTTTAGATCCTTCCTTATCTGAAAAATGATGTGAGCAATCAGTTCTGGTAATGTGTTTGCATTCATAAGGTTTTGTGCATTGATGTTTGTTCGTTTCTGTCTCACCAGATTGAGTACAGTTTGGTAAACTTTAGAACTCAAGTAAGTGTAGGTGGCTCCAGAGTCAAAAGTAACATCAAGGCCCTTTACACCAATAGGCTTCCCACCAAAAAGAAGTTCTGCTGGACCAGAAGAATAATGTTTACTGAAACGAAACCAACAAGAAAGAAACACATGTTAGAGGTAACATGGAACTAGTTAAGAAGTAAAGAAAATATATCTGATTGTGCTTACTCAAAGGAATTTTGCGACATTGGCGTCCAAGTCATTCCTGATTTAGGGACAAAATCAGCTCCAAGGAACAAAAACCCTCCCCCTTGTCCACTGAAACAATGACCTACCACATTTCTTGTTATACCCATGCCACTCAATTGTGATAAGATGCTTGCTTTACTTTTGCCAAGTCCAAGGACTCCAGCAGTGGTAGGAGGAGGGTGTGGACCACGATTTTGTAGACGATATCCACATCTGCAGAAGAGGAAAAACATAGTATCATTAGTTATCATGGAAGTGAATGTATCTATAAACGCAATGCACAAACTGTACGAATTTCAACATTTTACTTCAAAAGCAAGCCATTTTTGAAATTGACAAAATTCTGAGTTATTGATATGGTTGAAATCACTTCTGAAATTCAAAGGTTGTAAATTGAGAAGAAGAGTTGGAAATTCCCACCCAAAGGCCAAAAGGGGATTAGAAAGGGAGCCATTGACAAGGCCCAGGGGAAAGTTGTCTGAGACCATGACACCAAGAACTGAACCATGGTCAGCATATTCAACTTGAAAGCCACATTTTTCATTTGGATTCTTGCATGGATTTGATTTTGGAGAGTTAAGTGCAGCACATATGGGATCCTTGCAAGGCAGAAAGTTGTTCCTAACAGGCTTGTAAAGACGGTCACGAGGCTGCAAAAAGGAATATAAAGGCATCATAAGAACCTAGGAGTCTTTGTTTTTTTCTTGCAAATCATTATAATGCTATGATCATATTGGAGTAAGAAATTTACCTGAGTGCAACCAGTACAAGGTGCATCACATTGGACCCAAGTGAGGTCGCTGCCAGTATCAATATCAAGCTGAAAAGGTTTAGGTGGGTTGCCTATCTTAAGTTCCACAGAATAGTACCTGACAATTGACAGAAATGGGAATTCCATGAACTTCAGTGGTTATACTTTAATATGTAGATATAAAGAGAGGGCAAACCAAGAATGAACTCAAAGTCATATCATCGTGGACAAATCAAATTTATTGCAATCAAATTGGAAAATAACTACAAACCCAAGAAATTAATTATACTAATAAGAGGATATAAAAGAGGAAAATTTGGAGGAAAAAAGGACAGGATCTTTAAAAAATGTTATCAACTTATCATGGGGAATTTGGCCAAGGAATCCAACTTGGAAGGGCAAAGGGGTAATGAAATTATCTGAAAGATTAAAAAACATACGAGAGAAGGAAAACAAATAGGATATTGGGTATCTCAGTGAAACTACAGACAGATCCAATGAACCCTGAAATTTACCAAGAACAGATCATGAAATCAAATTTAGAGAATGTAAACGAGAAATACTTCAAATATTCTGCAACAAGTTCAAGAAAATAGCATAACCAGAAAAAGAAAACAAAGAATCAATTCAATTGGCATAAACAAAATTAACCAGCATATTTATCAGTGATCAAATTCAGAACAAAGCAGCATATAGAGAAACCAAACCATGTACCAAACAAACTTTGAAAGAACAAAAAAACACAAAATAAACAAAACCAACGTTTAGAAAAACAAAAAAGGCTGTACCCAAGAGGATAGACATTGCCAGAAACAGGAAGGAAAACAGAGGAGCCAAAACCATTAACAACCATTGGATGGACTGTACTCCTCTTCCATAGTGGCTGACCTTGACCGGTTGCTGCAAAACAGCCATTTAAATGCGCAGAGAGAACCTGAAAGACGAAAACCATGATCATCAATGACGCTCTTTTTCCTTTCATTTCATGGTCAGCCATCTCTACTAAGGATCAAAAACCCACAAAGAAATCTATTGCAAAAATCAAAAGAAAGAATTTTTGGAATCAGAGGCCAAAAGGGTACTTAAAAGACCATTTCTTTTCTGATGAAAAAGAAATAAAAAAACACAAAGCCCCTGAGAACTTCGTTGGGAAGGTGTGAAGGTGACTTCTTGGCTGAAGACTAGGCTCCTTCTTGTATAGGCGCGCGCTTTTCAATTTTATTTTCTTTTTCTTTTTTCTTTAAAAAAGTTTTGAAAGTTTATTCCAGTTTAGAGTTTTAAATCATCTGTGTCCGGTCAAGGGGTTTTGCATCGGGTTTGGAATCTTCCTCTGGAGTTGGTAGCTGCAGTTCCAGTTTCCACTGCCTACGCGGTCCTGGACGCGGAAAAATCATCAAATGGTCAAATTTGCCATTGGAAAAGTTTGTGGAGATGGTGTTTGGATAGGGGCCAAATCGGTATTGTACAATATGTTTGGTTTTGATTGCGCCAAAATGGAGTTGAAATTGACATGTGCGGGGGGTAGGGTCATCTGGATCAGCTGTTTTGCACGTTGGTCTTTGGTCTTTAACTTGGGGAGTAAGGGGCTTGGGATTGGGACTTTGAGAGTTGACGTGGTAGACTGACTGCCTGTCTTATGATTTTTTAGAGACAAGTGCAGTTAAATGGCATAATCAATGAATTCTATCACGCTTTTAGCATCATGTTTACTGGCTCCAACAATCAAATGTTTAAGGATTTTTTTTTGGTTCAAGAGATGAAATAATTGCTAAAATAATTCGAATTTGGAAGTGAATTTCGATATTTTTATTCAAATTATTTCAATCCATAATTAAGAGGCAATAGATCTTTTTTTTAGTTTTTTATTTGTGAAAAATCAGAGATTTTTATATGTCATTTTTATGACAAAAATGCGTTGTTTTATTAAAATAATAATAATTTATGAAAAAGAAAAACCCTAAAAAAAAAAGCAAAGTAGAATGGTCAAGACTATATAACAAGTGCAATTTCAAAGAAATTAACTCCATCTGCAAGGGCAATCCTTGACAAAAATGGCAAACAATAATGCATCCACGCACACATTTTTCAAACTATTTTCAGTAGTTTTGCTACTAATATTTTTATGGAAAACCCTAATCCCACGTTATTATAAAAATAAATCGAAATGACAGAATGGAGAAAATAATGGAATTGAAATGTTCATACGAAAGAGTGAAATAGAAAATGATGGCACTGAATTAAGAAAACTTATGGGAAAAGAGAGAGTAGTGATTGGACCCTTTTGCTCAATTTCGTGTGAAAGGAATATTTGTTTATTTCAATTGTCAAACTACCATGGGCCTTATGAGAAATTTGAAAACTTTCTCTATTTAATAGTAGTAATATTAAAGCTCTTTGGAGGTAATACCTAGAATTTGCAAAGCTATGTTTTCTTGATTAGGAGCAAGGATTAAGTCTTAATCCACCTATAAAGGAACTCACCGGGTCGAATTATTTGTCCATTTTATCATGTGTAAGAAAAGCATCAAATTAAACTTATCATAATCAAGAAGGGAATCTTGTCATCTTTATACAAACTTGTTTCATTTGATGAAAAATAATTCAAATTTGGCATTTTGAATAAAAAAGACATACACTTATTATTAAATTAAATGATTTATGATCAAGATTCTTATATATATATATATATATATAAAGTACTTATACCAGGTCTTGGTTATAGGTCTGATTATTAGGGGTTCACCTCCTAAAATAAGGCTAATCTTCACCCAAAATGAAAATTGAATAATTCGGCTGTAGAAGTTGAAACATAATCACCTTATGATGCATGCACCTAACTTAGTGAGCCCATGTTATCATTTGCTCTTGTTTTTTCTTTTCTTTTAGAATCGTGAATTTTGTGATTCAAAGTCACATGCAGCGCCATACTTAATTAAAGTCATCAAGCCACTACGATTGAACTATTTGCTATTTTCATCAAGGGTCTTTTTCAACTATGCTATGCTATCTTGCCCATGCATCTTAATTTCATGGTCAAGGAATATAATAGTTTAATATTCTGATCTGCTACCTCATTCATGAATTCCCTTTCTTGTCTACAATTGAGTATACAATATGAAGAAAATAAACACAGAGACGATGAATATAAATTAAATCGATTATTGGGTTTAACAATTTACTTGTATCCGTAACATGTTTAAAGTTAATTAAATATATAATAAAAATATATATAATCGTAATGTACCTATCATGCATGTAAAGTTTCAAGTTAATTCGGTATTATTATTAAATTAATTGATTGAGAATACTACATTTTTCTATGTATATTTAATGGTTGAAATTTTATTGTGTCAAACAAAGAGTTAAATATTTTAAATTAATTTAAAATTTGATATTCATAATTTACATGAATAGACATTAAGATTCAACTGTTGTATTAACCAAATATAAATAGTTTAAAAAATATAAAAGACTGTAAACTTAAATTAATTTTACATCAATATAAGTATATATATATATAAATATATATAACTCCGGAATTTTTCAATATTTAAATAATTGGGGCCCAACGGCTCTTATTTTTGTTGTCCACTTTTCATAATATTTTTTTATCTTTTAAAAAATTATCATTAAGTCAAATGTTGTTCGGTTACTTCCAAAATCAATTTAATTAGTTGGTTTTGACCATCACAAAAGTTGGGTATGTTAAATATTGAAATTTCTGTGTGTTACAAGCCATATCATGAGGTAAAACTTTTATAATTCATCCTGTCACATTGCTTTATTCATAATGTGGAATGCAATATCTGCCTCTTAAAATAGAAAAACAAGGAAGATGGAAAATAGGCTAGGCTGCCAGTATCTCTCTTGGTAACGGCTTCTGCTAATAAAAGGCCTTTAGACAACGCCCCCAATTAAATATTTGGTTAATTAAGCATGCAATTTCTGGTGGGTATGGTAAGTATATGTCCTCCCTCTTCTTCTTCACCTTGCGATTCCGCCCTTTCTTTCTCATGGTAGATCATCTCCGAGAATGTGCCTCCATTTCTAATCAAAAGGAGAAAGGTTTCAGCCTTCGGGACCTTACCAAACTTTACAGATCATTTTTCGCATTACGATCGTGGCGTCGTCATAAGAAATCATCCTCAAAAGAAACTCATTCCAAACGTCCCCAAACCATCGAGGAACCTTACCAGGTATTAATCTACGTGTGTAGTTCCATTCATGCGACAATAACCTGCAATATTCCTGAACTGTCTCTAGGAAATGCTTTGAATATTCGGTTCTTTGTTTTTTTTGTTCTTAACATGTAAGAAAGTTTAGGGGCGAGACGGAAATTGGAACCTTAGAGTTAAACCAGAACTGATGAATATCATTTTAAGGACTTGATTTTGAATCCTTATTTGCCGTGTAAATATGAGAGAATTTTTCATTTCTAGGGCCTTGGAAACGAGAATCGAGATAAAGGAAACATGCATGGAGTTGGCAGCTATAGATACAATGGAGATGGATTGCGAGGGGATAGTCCTACGAATGCTAATAAACCTTGTTTCAAGCATCGAAGCATGGACACTTTCTTTTCTTCCATCCCTCCTCCTATCTCAAGAAGGGCAAGCAAAAGGAGGCCCGGTCCCACCCCCAGACCTTCCTTTGCGTATAGGAATGGAAGCCTGAGAAGCACAGATACAAAAGGAATATTTCCTGAGGCCCTGTCAACAAGCTCAAGCCGCTGGAACGGCAATCCCATCATGTTTTCAAACTCAACTGGGATGGTGAAACCTCCGCCTATCGAGAGGCAGCTCGAGTGCTCGCTTGAAGAGTTGTGCTATGGATGCATGAAGAAGATTAAGATCACAAGAGACGTCCTTACAGAATCCGGGTTCGTAGTCATCAACATTTTCTCTTGACATTGTCTGTGATTTTCGAGACTGCAATGTCTGCTAAAGCCTAAGAGGGCACAAACAGCATCTGACATTATTTTTCAAAACGTAGCCGATGTAGGCAACATTTGATGTTGAAGCATAAACAAGATGTTTTGCTGTGTTTAATGATGTTGTTTCATCCTTATGTTGCAGACAAATAGTTCAGGAGGATGAGTTTCTATCAGTGAAAGTGAAGCCAGGATGGAAGAAAGGAACCAAGATTACATTTGAAGGAATGGGCAACGAGAGACCAGGAGCTTATGCAGCTGATATAACGTTAGTGATTGCTGAGAAAAGACATAATTTGTTTAAAAGAGAAGGTGATGATTTAGAGCTGGCAATCGAAATTCCTCTGGTAAAAGCTCTGACCGGTTGCACCATTCCCATTCCTTTACTGGGCGGGAAGAAGATGAATTTGAGAGTAGATGAGATCATTCACCCTGGCTACCAAAGGATAATCACAGGCCAGGGTATGCCAAACACAAAAGAACAGGGAAGCAGAGGAAACTTGAAAGTCGTATTCCTGATTAACTTCCCAACAGAGCTTAAAGATGAACAACGAGCCACTGTGGTTAGTATTTTGGGGGATTCCTGTTGATGAATATGTTTTAGTTTCTTTGGGAGTCCAGAGTTTGTTTCTCTTGTGGATATTTTGTGTTGCAACCGAATTTCAACATTGTAAAATGTATTAGTTAGAAACTCTGCATATAATTCAAGGATTACATCTCTGTTCTTGCATCTTACCTGCAGAAAACCAGTCAGCCGGCTTTTCTTTCCCCTTTTTTCCCCTTTCATTCATCGTTATAAGCACATATTGACCTAAAGATCTGCAGTGAAAAGCTAAAAGAGAGAAAATACTAAGAATGCTGCTCTAAATCGAAATGAAAATAGAATTCTCGACCATCCCTGAGCCACCAAAAGACTTATTGATGTTAGCAAGTTCTGAATACAATGAGAAATACTAATTAGTGAAGATAAACTTCAATCTTTATCACTCAAAGCAGTGGCACTTGAAAGAATGTCCTACATTATGCCTCTTATGATACTGGACATCTAATGCTAAGCTTTCAAACTGGAACAGAGCATATTAGTTCTGCACTGAGAAAAAGAGCCTCAGTATAAAATAATTCTTGGTAAAGCTAGGTTCAACTATAGCTAGGTTCCTGTTAGTCTGACATCTTCAAACAATCACTACTCGTAAATACATTCCGAACATCACATTGAATTAAAGATGACAAAGCTGAAAATCATTTACATAATTTACTTTTAGTCTTGTACACAATCAACCTTAGTCAAAGTGAATTAATGCTTTAAAATATACTGAAATGAGTGCCTTAAATTATATTATTACATGCTTGAAAAAAATGAAAATGGACAACATAGACCGCCACACCCGTTGTCTTTTAAGCCTATGACAATCCCAGCAAAGCTCGGATTATGCTTAATAAACTACCACCAAGAAGAGCCTGCAACAATCTTAGCTTTCCCCTTGTATATGGTGGGTATCTCACAAATGCATCAAAAGCAAAACCTCTATAAAGAACAGCCTTCTTATGGCTAAAAGCATCAAAGGAGAATTTCCCATGGTACGCACCCATTCCGCTGTCCCCGACTCCTCCAAATGGTAAAGTGTGTTCAGCAAGCTGAAATATCAGGTGTGTATCATATATACGCATTCTACTCTTTAATAAGAATGTCAAAATGAAGTTATAACACTGCATGTTTCGACAAATAGGAACATACCCAATGTTTTAACCAATTTCAACAGCATTTAGCAAACAAAGGGAAGTAACTAGTAGTGTTTGCTATATAAAACTTCACTGTTTGACTTATAAGGAAAAAAGCAACATTGTCAATTCTTGACTCCCACATCAAAATCTATGCAGGGAAGCAAACATGAAAGAAAGCTCGACCAAAAATATAGTGAATGCTTCTATCCTATTGAAAATGATGGCCTTCAACACAATATTACAAGATCTGTACACAAAAATATGGCCCTTTGCATCATTAAACTAAAAATTGTCTACTATATCCTTAGAAGATTATGTTTTACCCTACTAAATTCTTTTTGACTAAATAATATCCAAAAAAGGTGGTTAAAATCTAATGTCACCAATGGCTTCTCAGTTCCCAGTGACATTATTCCAGAGACTCATATGATAAGAACTACTATAAAAACAAGTTATTAATCACACCAAACTTAACATTTATGCATCTTATGTTTGACATACCAATTTAACCATCAGAAGAAACTAAATATGCTCTCATTAGCCAAATTGAGGGATCATTTGCAACCTAGACATGGAGATTACCACCACTTTTGAAGGTAGATATGTGTGGATATAAATAGTAATAATGCATGCATGTGTCCACCTTGATTATTTGAGTTAAAAGTATAATTACATGTACGGTAGTGTCATTGACAACCAAACCCCCTGCAGAGACTGTCACAACAAACTTCTCTTTCAGCTTCTCGTTATTGGTAAACAGATATGCTGCTAATGGCTTTGTTCCTGAAGTATTTATCACATCAAAGCTGTCTTCCACTTTGTCAACCTGTTATGAGCCAACCACAAGAAATTCATGGTAAATGTCCCATATTCAATCTCTATAACTGAAGTAGAAGACTAATGAGCTAATTTCTCATTTAAATTTCCCAGATGGTATAAATGCTTTATCTTTGTTTCTGCCTGGCCATTTTTCCTGCTGAAAATTCATAAAGCAAGCTGCTATATCCTCAAGTAGATATCAGTATTTACATGTAAAAGGAACTCTAGCTTTTCCCTTGAAAGCTTTCCAGAAAAATGTTGCTTAACTATTTCTTCATAAATTGCATTGCTAATACAGGTGAAGCAGGTCTTATCATTCGTGTTCCTTTTGAAGAAAAGGATATGCATTAATTTTACTCAAGCAATAAAAAAGATTTGGACTCTTTAGATTTTTCAAGGACAACACTACACACAGAAACTTAAAAGAAAATTAAGAATAATTAGCAAATAGATTCAAATGCAATTGACACTTTTAGTTCCTACCATGATAATTGGAAGCAATGGACCAAATATCTCTTCATTCATGATCAGAGAATCTAGTGGGACACCAAGCAAGATAGTGGGAGCAATCTTCCTGTCATTGGAAGAAAGAAAAGTGTATTAACAGTGAAAAGTGCTCATGGCATTTAAAAAGAGGAGAAGTAAACCCAGGTTAGAACTCACAAGTTTGTTTTGTCTCTTTCACCTCCATGGACGATTTTACCAGACACCTTGTCCTCATCCAAGAGCTTTGACAAGCGAGCAAAGTGGTTCGAATTCACTATGCGAGATAAGTCTTTTGACTCCAGCGGATTCTTTCCATAAAACTGCTCCAATTCACGTTTGAAAGAATCTAGCTGCAGGATGAAAAGCACTTGAGAAAAATGATTGAAAGGAAATAGATTACAAATGTTAACATATGCATGCAACCTTACCAACTTTGGAGCATAATCTTTTGTTGTAATAATGTAATCAGGAGAAACACATGCTTGTCCATTATTACACCCCCACTTGCCAGCAATAATCCGCCTCGTTGCAACCTGAAATACACAAATAAGTATGTCAGCATGTAAGTCACAAAGAAAGCAGACAAGCAGCAAAATAAGCACTATACTTACCTGTAAATTGATGCCTGAATCAACAATGACTGGAGATTTTCCTCCAAGCTCCAAAACAACAGGTGTTAGGTGCTTTGCAGCAGCTGCCATCACAATGCGTGCAACTCTTCCATTGCCTAAAAATTCAAAGATGTTTTGATTCATAATACCTTATATCAGAGTTGTGATGACATTAAAAATACTATAGCATGACAATGTCCAAAGCATCAATCAGTAAACATACGCCAAAAATTAGAACTCCTGAGAGGGCACCAATTTGCCACATTTTTTCCTCTTTTTGGAAAATCAATCAAGACATGATGACATTGCATGTTTGAAAAGAGAATCAAAAAACAGCATATCACCATACCACTACCTTGCAAAGCAATAAATAAAGCTAATATGCCTAAGTAAACCCCAGAAAGAAATCCCTCAAAACCCTCTTCAGTTCTTTCCAGATCCCAAAGTGTAAGAAACTTTTGAGCACAATTAGGCCAGCTGTACCTTCATGTTCCAATAAAGTCTTGACCAGTCTAAGTGTTGCGATTATCCAAAACCACCCTCAGTGGAAAAAATCAGCTTCTGCCAACCAAGGGACCATGCAACTGTCATTTAAAAGCCCCCTTAAAGATTTGTTTTTTGTCATTATATCTAATTAACTCAGCAAGGATGGGAAAAGGTTCTTATTGAAGTGAGATTTCAATGAAAAGAGCTCAACTCGCTAAGCCCTAATGTTCCGTACTTCATAGTTTGTGGTCCTAAACCAGACAAAGAATGAGAGTTGCAGCAGGTTGGCTTGGTGCCCAGTGTAGAACTATAACCACAATTTATCAACATAAATCCTAGAGAGTAAAAATGATTTCCAGGAGAATCTACACACAGTATTCGTAAGACAACTATTAAAAAATACTACATAAATCCTAGAGAGCAAAAAGGATTGCCAGGAGAATCTACATAAAGTATTAATAAGACAGCCTATTAAAAAAATACTGAGTTATGCACCCCCCAAAAATGAAGAACACCTGATTTTGCATCTAACACTGCATTCATTCAGAGAGTAATCCAAACCAGATAGAAGCTACACAAGGAACATCTAAACTAAATGCTACAATAGAGATCCTGTTAAGTCATCAACTGTCACCATCTGGCTCTTCCTCACGATGGATAGAGTCTCAAAACAACTCGGCAAACATATAAGACTTACAATCCTTCACCCAACTGTTTGATAACAAGAAATAGAAAGCTACATCATCCAACACCCACTTCAATCATAAACTTCTTGGAACATATACACATATGAACCTAAAATCCAGTTGTCCAAGGGTACATTAATCAAGCCATAAAAGATCAAGCTAGAGGAGAAGGTAAATGGATGATAAATGAGCAAGGACCTGTATAAAATATTTTGTCCCACTTCTGCTCCAGAAGTGCTGATGTTTCAGAGACAGCCCCTTCAACAACCTTTATGCAAGAGCTATCCAAATAATTGGCTACCAGCTTTGCAAGCAATGATGCTGTGGCTGGAGCAATTTCTGATGGCTTTAAGACTATAGCATTACCGGCTGCAATAGCTCCAACAACTGGATCAAGAGACAACACTGAAAGAAGGATAAAATTATAGTCATCATTCCAACAAATTTCAGAAACTAAAAATAAAAAAGGAAGAAGCCAAAATCTATAATTGTGAACGTGTCCATCAGGATGTTTAACATACAAAAAGGATAATTCCATGCTGATATTACTAACACAACACCCAATGGCTCAGATACAATTTCAGCAGATGAAGGAAATGTGGTCAACGAAGTTTTTGCCTGCAAAAAAGGGCAAGTTAATTATATTCAACTCTGTTAATGTCAAGAAGACATCTAAACAAAAGCTTCAACCCAATCGAAAGGTATAAAAAAACTTACCTTTTCTGGCATTATCCAACGCTTCATTTCCTTGAGTGCCAATCTACATGAGTTCTTTAATATTGCTATCTGCAGAGTAAACCATGTTAATATAAGAGGACAAAAAATAACATATTTTATGTGGGGCTTGCATACAAAAGAATAGTGCACAATAAATTTGTGGAGGCTCAATATAAATAACTCAAATATTGTTGCCTTCTTCACAGTTCCACATTTCTAAATAGTGTGACATTTAGATATTAACCATCAGGTGTAGTATGAAAATAAATTAAAACAATATCAACTATCAAGAATTCACACAATGTAAAAAGAGAAAGATATCTCCATATAAAACTGTCAAATGTGACAAAAAATTAATCACTCCTGAACAAAAGTCATCTCAATACATTATTTATCATGAGTTAAAAAGCCTAAAAATAACTGACAGAAAGTTCCTTAAAGCACTATATCTTCAGCAAAAAATGACACTATCACCAAGAACTATCATTTGGGAACCTCAAAAGAGAATTTGCTTACTATTCATCCTTAACTTCATTAGCAATTACAATCTAATCAACTTAAGCATTGAAGGTTGACTTGAATGATACATCCAACTAGCTTCAAGTAAACTGACCATCAGCCTCCACAACTACGCCCAGAGACTGAAAATATATAGTTTAAGCATTTGGCTTAAATAACGTTGATTTCAAACATGTGGCACCCGATAAATCATTACCAGACAATAATTGTTGAAAAAACTCTTAAGCATTCTTGAGATAATCAATATTTATCTAGCTTTCTCCCTATTATTCAGTGATTCCAACATTAATCAATCACAATTACAATTATCATCACAGCTGATGATCTGTAATGGCAGAAACTCCAATCATCAAATTATAACTATTCAAAAAAAAATCAAATTATATTATTACTATTCAAAATAACTATAGATAGCAAGACATTTCTCTCTCTCTCTCTCTTTTTCCAACTTCTTCAAATTCAATCATCACTAATTCCTTTTAATCCTAATCTCTACTAATTAAGGGTAAATTCAGGAACTATCCTCTCCAAAGCCCAAACTAATCGATACTTTCCAAATAATTAATAGTACTGAAGAATTTATTTTCACGGATAAAAGGAACTATCAACAGTCACTAGTAAAGCTGAACAAAACGAATGTGCCAAAATAGAAAGAATTCTTACAACAATTACATCATGCCGGTACAGATGTGCTAGTTGGATTAGCAATAAATGTTCAAGTACTTGAGTTCTAGCAGTTTCAAATAGCGAGCAATTCTCAACTAAAGTCTAAAATGACCAACCATTATCATGATAAAGCAAACTACTAGCATGTCATAAATGCTACTTGTGTCCACCAAGATATGAAGGCTGTCACCATTTCAAACACTTGCAAGAACTTTGCTCACCAGAAAAATTAAAAAAAGAAATGGATACTATAGTTTCCAAAAACTTCCTGACTGCTTTCTTCATGAATTTCATAATTCTCGCATGAAGCTTACAACGGTCTCACACAAAATTTATATCAATATAAATAAGATGTATTATAGAGGAAAAATTAAATAAACCCCAAAAAAGGGGAAAATAATGAAAATAGACAGCACCAATTAGCTCTAGACAACAATTTCTTTCAAGCAAACAAAATATATAGAAAAAAATAAATAAAATTAGGATTGGAGACAAAGAGGTAGTTGAAGTTTTATCTCAGTAACCAAAAATGAACCATCGAATTTTTTATGCATATTCTGATTTGGAAAGTTCGACTATTAATAACAAAATTTTGAAAAAATAAAACTAAATAAATTCAATAATTAAGGATACGGTGAATTTTTTTATTATTATAATTGACTGTGTATCAAAAATCATTAATAGCTGACAGCCGTCTATTGACTCTGTGCTAATACTATTATTCAGTTCGTGAAATCAATGCAGTGAGTTCTCGTCCATTTTAAAATTTAATCAAACAAAAAATACCTAATCCGAAAGCAAATTTTCGAATAAATTCATTGAAATACGAAATTAAAGTGAAATGAATATGAGTAAAAGCTTTGACCTCGTAGATGTAGGATTCGAGTTCCGGCTTGGAAAGATCGTCGCGAAGGGCGGCGGCGATTTGCGGCTCGTTCTCTTCCATCATCTTCAACAGGGCTTTCAACTGAGCAACTCTCCATTCGTAGCGTTTTGTCTTTCCAGCAACAAAGCTAGCTCTCAACTCCTTCACCACCTCCTTCGCCGACTCCGTATCGAAAACCGCTTTCTTCTCCACTTCGCTCGCCATTATTATCCAATCCAAAAACTCTCAAAAAAAAATCAACCGATTAGATTCAAACTTCAAAACTTATGACTATTATAGCAGCGAGAGAAGAAAAATGACGATTGAATTGATTGGCTTTTTTCGTAGTTTTGTGTTTTAATTATCTTCGAGAACACGCCGTCGTCGTCAATGATGGCGTCGGGAGTCACTCTCGTGTGTGAATAATAAAAGTGGCGAGATTGCGTGTGTATAAATAGTGGGAGAGTCGTGACTCGCGCCGAATCTCTGGCGTTTCTCGTCAACTGTTTTCGGCTGTTACAACATGGGTGTTTCCCACGCTAGATAATAAGCGCGTTTGGGATGGGTGTTTTTGCTGCTGGTCCTGCTGGTTTGGAAAGATATCCTTGGAGCAAGGTTATGTCAAAGGTTCAGGTTTTCCGCTCAAAATGACTATTAGAATGCTACGGTATCTTTCATAATGGTTTTTGAAACATCTTCAGACGTGATGGCTTTTATTTTTGCCATATCGATTTATATTTAAAATTTTTATAAATAAGTCGTTTCAGAAAATAAAATATATATTTTATAATTCTTACGAGAATGATTTTTCTTGATTTAAGTTTTAAATGTGTTACTTTATTTTTAGCATTAAAATCTTTAGGGTGAGAATAAAATAAAGATGTAAGTAACTCTAGCTATTGATGTTTTAGTATTTATTCGTGATACCATTAATTAATTTTGTTAAGATTTTAAATATGTATATAAATATGTAATAAACATGTAATATGATTTATTTATATAATTAAAATTTATACAATTTATAATCTCATTAAATGATTAATTCAATTGAAATGATTAAATTAAAATATAATTTTATTATTCAAATCTACAATAAAAAATTATATATATCATAATATTTATTAAAGGTAATAAAATTTAACATTGAAAATTTTAATCATCATAAAACTATTAATATGTACATAAATCAATATACAAGTCTTATACTCAATTTATCTACTCAATACATAAACACACACAGATATATACACAATAATATAATTAATATTATATCTTAAATGAGATTTAAATAAATTTAACGTAATTAATAAATGAAACACAATTATCTTGAATTCAAACCCATTTAAATTGTATCATGTTATAACGTGGCAAATAAAATTACCGTACTAGAGTTGAGCAATGATACCGTCGTACAAATAACCATATTCATTAGTACATCACTTAGCTGTACATGTTTCGGGAACCGCATTTCACATCCAAATATATTTTAAATGTTTTACAGAATTAAATTTTTTTCTTTTCAAGACATAATTTAACCTTTTATATAATGTTTATTGTGTTTTTGAATTTTCCTTTCCTAAAATTAAAAAAAAAGTAGTGCTTACGCACAAAGGGATTCACAAACCTTTTTTGTTTTTAAAATTGTAACGGATGGTGAGGGATTAACTTGTAAAATGCTAGATCAACCACTAATTTAAAATACATTTAAGGGAAACAAATATTATGCAGCATATCATAAAATTAAACTTATTATAAGATTATATATATATATATACATACAGGTTATACTATATTATTGTAATACTATAATCATAATCAACTTTTCTTGATTTCAATAATATTTATAATAACACAAATTCATTACTTATAAGGTTTTTTCTTTAAGAAAAAAAATCAAAGTTGCTTTTATAATTAATATACGGAAAGAACTCTTTATCTCTTTGACGAGGACTCCACATCTTTCTTGAAATTGAAATTTAATCAAAGATCAAATCTGAGACATGGACGAGACATTACTCACTAATACCAACTAACGTGCATAAAAATGTAGCTTGCCGAATTGGCACGTTTCACGGAAAAAAGTTAATATCATTGTGTAGTTGAATGTATGGCGTGCCCGGATTTTGTTTTTGTGAATTTAATAAACAATAATGTAATAAGTATGACAATAATATTTTCTAGACTTACTTTAAGTTTTCACGAGTGAATGCATTAGAACGTTCAATTTTGGTATTATATATTTCTATTAGATGGTTAACCACTCTTGTCCTTTCGTGTTCCCTGCATTGATAGATTATTTGAGACATGGTATTAAAATTGCAATAATGACTTAAGAGATACATGTATGCAATGATTAACGTTTCAATTATGTAATGTGTTGATTGGTTCGGTTGCTATCACTTATTTTTTTTGTATTCTTTTTTATAATGATTTATATCATTATATAAATGTATAAATATAAAATTATTCAAAATAAATATATTTTAAAATATGAGTATTTATTTTTTAAAATTCTTAATTTTTAAATATTTTTATTAAGATAATGACAACATTTAATTAAGTAATAATGTATAAATATTATATAGAAACAATGTATATATATAAATATTATAAGTGATAGTGTATAAATTATTAAATATTATAGGAGTAACAAATTTAATTGAAAAATTGGAAAAGCACAACACGGTGGAGACGCCACTGCCAACAAAGAAGAGAGAGATGGAACTGATGAAGAATGGTTGAGCTATACATATCATGGAAAGCTACAGGCAGCAGGCGACTGCGTGCTGTTGACGGGTCTGCGGAGTGGTGAAACGATTGCGACCAAGCGCATTAGGTGTGTGATTGATGAGTTTTGCTGAGAAGAAACACCCGCGGGAGTTGCAACAACCGTTGCCTTTTTCCCTCTGCCGTGCGTGATCAAAATAAAAGAAAAGCTTTGTTATATTCTGTTTTGGTAATAGGAAAACAGAGTGGAAGAAAAATAAGCTTCTGTTTTTGTATTTGGAGCCTGTGTCACCGGATTTTTTTAAATTAAAAAGTTATTATGAAGTTTCTATAAAAAATAATAATTTTTAAAATTAAATTAAATATGTTTGATAAATTTACTTTTATAAGTATTTTTTTATGAATAACTTGTTTGATAAAATAATTTATAGAAGTTTTAATTTTGATTAAAATTACCATAAAAGGTATTTAATAAATAATTTTCTATTAATCACAAATTTTTTTGTTCATAATGAAAAAACATTAATTTTATTTTTTTATTTATAAAAAGTATAAAAATTATTTTGATATAACATAAAATTTATAATTAATAATAAATCATATAAAAATGAAAACAGATAATGTTGAAATTTTTTTAATAGATGAGGATATTTTTTTAAAAAAAAATTCTCCTAAATGTGTGTTTTAAAAAAAAAAAGGGAAAAAGCTCCTCTTTGGCTAAAGCTCTTTTTTTCAAAATTTTATTCTTTAAAGAGAAGTTATTTATTTTTTTAAGAACTTTTTCAAATTTTTATTTGACATGGCTTTTACTTTTAAGAAGTGGATAAGTTGAAAAAAAACCAAGCCAAACAAACACTTGATAAAAAAATAGATGAATTTTTTTTTTTAAGAAATGGGTGAAAATCATTTTTTATTTATCTGTTTGATTTGGGCTTTTTTTTTCAACTTATATATGTCTTAAAAACAAAAATTAAGTCAAACAAATTTTTTAAAAGCTCTTAAAAACTTAAAAAAAGTAAGTTTTTTAAAAGAATAAAATTTTAAAAAATAGTTTTTTCTTTCCTTTTTTTAAAGTTCACCTCAACTTTTTAAAAAATACTTCTCTTTCTCAATCAATTTTTTCTTTTTCTTCCTTTTTTTTCAAATTACTCTTTTTCAACGTAAAATCACAATCTCTCTTTCTTCTTCCTCTATCTACAAAGATTATTAAAAGAACAAAAAACCAATAATAGAATAACAAAATCTAAAATTTTTTTGTTCTTACAAATATTATGAGAAAAGAATACTCAAAATTTAAAATTGCATTGATATACTATTTAAAAGTTTTTTTCTTCTTCATAAAAAAAATCTAATATTATTACTACTATAAAAATTTAAGAGTTCTTTCATTTTTTTATAAATCATTTTTATTTTAATATCTAAAATGGTATATAAATTCGAAACAGACTTGTTTCACCTTGATTTATTACGTGACTGAATATAACATAAATATTCTTTATGATAATTTTAATTAAAATTAAAACTTATATAATTTATTTTATTAAATAGTTTTAACTTAATTTTAAAAATTATTATTTTTTATAAGAGGTTCAATAATAATTTTTAAACTAAAAAAGTTATACCAAACAAACTCTTAAATTAATGAATTTACCTTTAGATGGTAAAAAAAAAAGCCTTAAAAAGATATTTGAACAAAAACTACTATAGTACTGGTTTAGCCAAAAGAAAAAAAGAAAAAAACAACTATAGTTTTTCTTTTTTGGATTTTTTATATGTAGAGGATAAGACTATGGAATCTTACGTGTCATCGAGACACAAAACAAAAGCCTAATAAATGGGAAAATGGGTACCGAAAGTGAAAGGAAAGGAAGAGACGAGAACCTTAACTAGGCTACATTACATCAAGACATAAACCAAAGGGTCACCAAAACATAAGAGAAATATAAAAGAGAAAAGTAGAAATATCCGAAAGCAATAAAGAAGGCAAATGTATTGAACGAGTCGGTCCAAAAAAAAAACAAAAGTCCCAACAAGTCAATATGCGTGTTAAAAGAATTGTCTTTGTGGAATTATAATCAATGCCATTTGTAAGTATTGCGTGTTAAAAGAATTGTCTTTATGGAATTATAATCAATGCCATTTGTAAGTATTGTAAGTATTCAATCTATTTGAATTTTGATTTGTCAAATTAGGAGTGAGTTATTTTCTAATAAAATTGAATTAATCAAAAATTAAAATAATTCAATTAAATTTGATTATTTATAAATAAAGACGATTAAATTGCTAAATTTGATAGAATTTTTGAATTAATTCAATAACTGGTTTATATATAAATCATTTATCAATTATTTTATATAATAATGATATAAACATTTCATACCATACATTTTTATACAACAATAACATATATATTTATAAATAAAAACATATTAATATAATATAATATAATATAATATTATTGTAAAAATTTGATTATTAACATAATTAATCGATCTAATTCGTTTCATCTATTAAAAGGTTAAATTTTCATTTTGGTCGATTCAATTAATTATTACGACACATTCAATTGCTTTGATTAAAAAAATTTTTAACCCAAAAATTAATTATTTACACATCATTACATATAATTTTTTCAATATTTATGTTTAAAAAAAACATTTTCAATATTTGGCAAAGAAAATAATATATAATTAATACTAAGTATAATACCTATGACCTGCTTGATTTGAATCTAAAATTAATTTAAACTAAAAGATTCAGCGGGATTTGGACTGTTGTGCCGTATTCTACGAGGACTCTACCAACGGATTATTCAATTGTGATAAGTAAAAGAGTTGGGATGGCATGGGATTCTTCAATTCAAGTTGAGTGGATGCTGAACCTTAACATTTCCCTGGATGTAGCTTGGGATTCAAACAAATAGTTCCCTACATTTGGATAACAAGTATAGTAGATCTAATAATTTTGAATACGATACGAAAAGAAAAGAGATTAAATAAATTTGAATTCAATCTTATCATGTTTTGTATTTAATTATGTATGACATAAGTAACATATTTAAAATACATTTAATTAATTATGTTATCGTGTTTAATCGTGTTATTAGGTTTAAACGTGTATATGTAATATGTTTATCAACTTTTTAAAAATTAAAAATCAAATACTATTTTAGCCTGACTTAAATAATTTTAAACAATTATTTTAATAGATTTTAAAATTTTATAAAAATAATAATATAATTATGCTATGCCTAAACCTTAATTTTGAACATAATTATTGATTTTAAATTTAAATAATAAAATTATATTTAATTATAAATATTTTTATTTAATCATGTTAAACGTGTTATTAATCATGTTGTGTTATATATTGACACGTTTAACAAATGTGTTAATTGTATTACGTCGTGTTACACGGTTATTAAATATATACATGTACGTATTTTAGATTTAAAATATAAATATTATTCATGTCGTGTTTGTACTTAACCTTAATATATTTCGTATCTAATCGTGTCTGACACGTTTAAGATACGAAAACACGAATTGTCAAATCTAAAGTATAGAATATTAGATATAAGTATGTACAATGTGAATGTATCTAGACATCTCCCAATCTAGATTTTTTAATAGGTGTTAATAATTTCTATATGTTCTGCTTGTATTTAATAAGCCAATAAGCTAAGATTAACTTATGGCTCTTAGAAATAATAAAAGCTTACTTTTCAAAAACGAAAAAGTACCATACCATTTTAAGGAGTGTTTTTTTTTTCTCTAAATTGAACAAGTTTATGGTTTTTGATAATAGCAAAAGCTTATTTAAAAAAAAAGTAAAATATATTGATTTTTTAATTTTTGATTATAATTATATGTGGGTCTAATAGTTTTTAAAATAGATACTTCATCTTAAAAAAAATTTTCAAACATATAAACCTTACTGTTAGTCAATCATTAATGTTTTTATTTGTTTGATAATATAATAATATTTTTAAAATAATTTTACTTTTTATTAATTTTAAAAATTATTATTATATAAACTATATTTAAAAAAAATTTTCCTCTTTTTTTAAAAAAACTCTCAACCAATCACCTCACTGCCGACAACACACCTAGCGAGCATTAGATTGGAGATCACATCAATGGAGTATTAGATCTGATGCTTCCCAAAGGAGCATTGTGCTTTCCCTTGGGGAGCATGATCGACGCTCCCCATCTAGTGCTCCTCAAGGGTGCCCGAGATCTAAGGTGCGTGGTCAGATCTTGTGCTCCCTTGAAGAGATTTGGCCGGATCTAACCACTATTAGATTCGATCGTGGGTTGATCGACCAATTCCATAACTAGATTCGGTCCTGAGGTGGCCGACCAATGTAATGGTGTGTTACCGACCAATATGAGATAAAGGAAAAAACTGACAAAAGAATAAAAACATTTTAGACATTTCACACGTTCATAGTGTTGTATTCATTTTAAAATCTAATGAATCCACACATAATTGTAATCAAAAATTAAAAAAGTCAATGTATTTTACTAAAAATATATAAAATACAATTTTAAGGAAATATTTTTTTCTTTTTAATTGTTTTTCGAAAAGCGATTTTTATTAATTTCTATAACTAGAATGCCATTGTCAAGTCTCTTAGTCCTTTTATTAAAAGACTTTATGATATGAAATCTAACTTGACAATAACAAAAACCTACTTTTCAAAAGGAAAAAGTATAATACCGAGATATTTTTTTCGTCTCTAAATTGAACCAGCTTAAGAGCTTGGATTAAGAAGTGTGATACATTGAACACTCCCTTCATAAATATCAAGCTAATTCGCAATAAACAAACTCTTTAATCTTTTTCTTTTCTTTTATCAAGAAAAGGAGAAGACAAATTTACTATACAATTCACTTTTTAGTTCTCACCGATTTCTGTTGAGAAAATTGTACCGGACGTTGCAACAACCTAATAGGGCAAAGCCACATGATTTAGAGATTGAAACACAAGCACTGCTTCATTCTAGTTGTGAAGCCGAGAAAGTCAAAGTCAAAGTCAATTAAAGTCACCACCAGCTCTTAACAAGTTGTTAAGAAAGAAAGAAAATCCCACCCCTTTTACCAAACAAATCAATTTTTCGTCGGGTAAACTAAAGGATAGAAAGTGCAAAGATGTAAGTAGGTGACCGCAGAGGTAGGCAATCAGCTTCTAGGTCAACGGTGTCGTTTTTAGTCTTTTTCTTATTCCCTCTAGTCTTACTTCCTTCTGACCCTCCCCTTGAGGTGACAAACAGGAAAATGACTTTTCTCCGAATTTATCAAGTGAATTTATTAATTTATTCATTTCTATAAAGCTAGGGGATGATGTTACTCGTAATGCTATAATGCAAATTGCATCTCTCATTTATGAAAAGCTAAACTTGGATCTTTGTCAAGGGTAAAACCAGTTGCTATAATCCTATACATATATCTAAACTCATTTAGCCATACATGTCAGAAATGCCCATCGTCTCATTCTTTATTTGCTTTCTCCTTGTACTTCTATTTTATATGCACATGTCATAAATCTTATATCAATAAAAAATAAAATAAATTTAGAGTTTATAAATAATCATTTTTTTTCATTTAATAAACATATTTTTTAATTTAAAATGTGAATTTGTGATAAATCGTATTTAAGCCTACTCAATTCTTTATTAATGTGACTTTCTATAAAAAATTTTAAAATGGATATAGATTTGGATCAAGTGGACTCCTCTATGAAAGAAAGCAGATCCTACGCTACTAAAAAGGTTGATGACTGTAGATGAGTCGAATTTTTGGTATCCGAAGTTTGGGCCCATGACACATAAACACACAAAACCATGGGCTTTGTCTATTACTTGGGTAGAGTAGACATATGGCTTAATAAAATCCAGTTTCAAATCAAGGAGGGCCATTCTTATCCTTAAAGAGCCCAAACGCGGCCTTAGTTGATGCTGATCAGCCCAATTTATATCCGAACTATGTAAAGTGTAGCGGTACTGTGAAGTGTGAACTGGATAGATACCCCATGACCCATGGCCTTTCCTAGGAGCATGCGAAACAATTGTTTTTTTTGACTTTCCAACATCCATCAAATCTCGCACTGGATTACATGAATCCTATTGGCTTTTCGGTCGCATGGAAGGAGATCATGGTTTGTCAAAGTCTCCTTTTTTTTGGTAGTAATTTGATTTCTTCTTTGACAACGTAGATCTTGAATTTAATTTAATGAAAAGTTATGGAAAAATTTCGATACAATTTAATCACAATTATAAATTTCAATTGAAGTCAAATTTGTTTAATCAAAATGTTCAGAATAAATTCTATCTATATATTATGAGTTTAGATTTTATGATAGCTCCTTCCTGAATTAAGTTCAAGATATAAAAAATCTTTGACACTAATGACAATCTTACAATTCCATAAAATTGTTACATGCTGATTAGCTCATAATTAAGAAGATTAAAAATGAATATAATTGTTTAACGAATATGTGATAATCCTACAAACTCGTTAATTAAGGCAATAATTCATTACAATGTATAAAATAATGAATAAACCCTCCTGCCAATCACGGAAACGTGGATAACAAGACAAATTGTTTGTCAAAATGCAATTTTGCTACTACCAATTGCGACTTGCTTACACGTGTCGGTTTGGGCTCCTCCAAAGTCCAAAAGAAGAAGAAGAATGAATAAAAAAGCATATCTTAGTCTTTGGAAATACAAAGCCAGGCCAAGCTTAATATATATGTGGCTCTTAGACATCGGATAGAGCCGAATTCTCGAAAGAAGCGGATTGGCGAAACCCAAAAACCAACAGCGTTTGCAAACAAAGCTTTCCCTAGGCGTGTGTTTGGCGTTGGGCCAAAAGAACCAAAGCTTAATCCAAAACAGTTTGGGAGGGAGGGCCAAATGGCAGAGCGACTATCACAGCTGACACAAATAGTGAAAGTACAGAGTCCTTCACCTTCACAATCTCAGTCATCATCACTGAAGCGGCCGATGGCGTTGTCTCTAGGCACTGCCGCCTCTTCTCGAATCTTCGCTGCTTCCTCCTCCAAAGCTCGACTGCATCTCCGTTCCTCCTATTCTTCTTCTCCCTCTCTCATTTCTTTCTCTTCTTCTAAATCCCTCGCTTTCTGTCCTCGTTCCTCTCGCCACCAGGTTCCTCCTTTCACCTCTCCTTTTTCTTTCCTTCCTTTTTATCTTTTGATATATTTATTTTGAATGTTTGTATCTTTCTTTCTTTTTTTTTCTTTGTTTTGAAATAGAGGACATCGGCAGTTAATGGGTCGAGCAGCGGAAGATTCAGCACGGTAGCAAGTCCGAAATGCGCTGCTTCGGATCCTGATCAGTTGAAGAGTGCTAGGGAAGATATCAAGGAGCTTCTCAAGTCTAATTTTTGCCATCCTATTCTGGTACTTAAACTTTTTTGTTTCTCTTTCTCAATAATATGTTTGTAAATGCTTTTTCGCTTTGTTGCTTCACATTGTTTCTTGTTGAATAAATGTAGTTATGTTTTTTCAATTTTTAGCAGAAAATATTATCCTGGCTTACGCTGAAGAAATAATTTGATTTAATGAAATTTGTTTCATATTGAAGAAATGAAGTATCAACTTTATCTGTTTATGCAGCATTAAAAAGTGTTGATTGAACTTAGATTTAGTACTTTGAGTTAATGAAATTTATTTCATATTGAAGAAATGAAGTATCACCTTCATCTGTTTGTGCAGCATTAAAAAGTGTAGATTGAACTTAGATTTAGTTGAGGCTAAAATCGTAAATAAAATGCTTAATTTTAGTTAAATGATGGTTTCCTATTTAGTTTTCTTCTCTTATGGAAGGACTGGAGTTTGCAGGAAAGGAAAGGCGCAATTCCTCTTATTTTCCTTCCTAAGAAACAAGAGAAAATGGTTTGTCAAGACTTGAGAAAAACAACGGGTTTACTTCCATATGTATGTAATTTGGTTTTTGCTTGACAGGTTCGTCTAGGATGGCATGATGCTGGTACCTACAACAAGAACATTGAGGAATGGCCTCAAAGGGGTGGAGCGAATGGAAGTCTTAGGTTTGAAGTTGAGCTGAAACATGCAGCCAATGCTGGTAACATTTTCTATTTTACTTATAACGCGTAATTAGCTTAGTTCGTACTTGTTAGCTCTGCTGTCTCATAAACTTGCGGTTCAGGTCTTGTGAACGCGTTGAAGCTTATTCAGCCTATCAAGGACAAGTACACTGGTGTAACATATGCAGATTTGTTCCAGTTGGCTAGTGCTACTGCTATTGAGGTCATCCTTCCTATTAGTCTTTTATGAGTATTTTTGCATTGATTGATATGTAATTATTGTACTGAGTATTGAGTTGAAATTTCAGGAGGCTGGGGGACCCAAAATTCCTATGAAATATGGTAGGGTGGATGTCTCTGGTCCTAACGAGTGTCCTGAAGAGGGCAGGCTACCTGGTAAGTGAACCTTATTTTGGCACATGATGTGTCCATGTGGATGTAAATTGTGGGAAGATCACAGTGCACCTGATTTCCTAAATTAAGTAATGTAAGTAGAAACTTGAGGCACCTGATTCATTAGCCGGAGTGCTACTAAAGTTTCTAGAATGGTTAGTCCATGAACTGAACACGGCAGTTTGGTCCGTCTAATTCTGGATGTCTGGGCTGGTCATAGCATTATTGTGAAGTTTGTCATGGATAACAGATAATATATCTGTATCTCAACAAAAACAAGGTTACTACTAGGTGTTCTATAATCAATAACATGGGGCAAATACCTCAAGTTGCATTGTTATAGATTAAATCAGAATATTGGGATCTGTAGGACTTTTGTAAGAGTAATAGTAAGTTTGTAAAAATAAACAGGTTGAAGCATGTTTTAGCTGCCATTATATGGCAGTTGTTCATTTATGGACCTAGAATAATATTAATAGAGTTTTATGCTGCAGGCTTTTGTAAGTAATGCTCTTTTAAGTTCTTATCTTTGTCAATATTTTGAAGTTCTGAGTATGTAGCTAATTATCAGCTGTAGATCGATAGATGCCATACATTGGCAGGCTTCATAGTTTTAGTTCGTTTAGATCTGTTAGCCATGTCCAAGTAATTTGAGCTTGTTTTGCATCTTTTACCCCTCATAGGTATTGGTATGTTGGCTTCTACTTATGTTTAGAGACCACTAACTTTTATGGCATTTCTCTGTGCTTAGATGCTGGACCCCCTTCACCTGCTGGTCATCTACGAGAGGTTTTCTACCGGATGGGATTGAATGACAAGGTAAACTTTATTGCAAAAAATCCTTGGTAATTGTCTTTATCAAGGCAGACACTGATACTAATCATCTGCCTTTTTGATATGTAGGAAATAGTTGCATTATCTGGTGCACACACACTTGGGAGGTCCAGACCAGAGCGTAGTGGTTGGGGCAAACCGGAAACCAAGTATACGGTATTTAAAACCCTGTTTTGATCATGAATAGGGAAAATCTGTTTTTCTGAGTAACTTAAGTTGGTTATTTGTTATATCCAATTCTTGAGAGGCTAGAGATTCTAGTGCAAATGCTAAACATTATAGTCTGTTATAATTATCATTGAATATGTACAGTGCCATTTATTTAGCTCATTACTGCTCCTTGGAGAAGCAATCTACCCGGGTGGATGCATTTGGCATCAGTGGGATGAATACCAGGGAATTACCTCCAAATACTTTGTTGAGTCTGAACTTTGACTAAGATTTGCTTACCCAGTCTGTCAGCCTCTTCATGTTCTTAATGGGAAACCTATAGACCCTAGTTTCTCTTTTTATTATTCCTATGGGCTTTTTGGTATTTAGGCGGTGAGAAACACTTCACTGACGTGTAATTGTTAACAACTACATGAGGGCACTATTTCATCAGAAAGCCAGTATGAGAAGAAACACTGACCTTTTGTTCCTTTTAAGTTTAAGCTGTCCTGTTTCATGCCAAACCATATGGTTCTAGCATGACTGTTCTTTCTTCTAAGATTACCCTTAAAATTTTAACTTGAAGTTTTTGCTTCCCATCCACAAATGGACTTTGGAGAAAAGAAACTTGAACTTACTTTCAAAGCTGATCATTACACTGAATCCTCAGAAGAATGAAAAATTCTGTGGCTGATGTGCCCCAAACAAAATGAATTTGGGGATATCCTCGTATAGTTCTCCCTTTTCACTTCTACGGAATTGCCTTAAGACATGAGCATGAGTTGCACTGTTAGAAACTGCAAATTGTTACCTCTAGTTCTGTTCGTCAATATCTTCCATAAAGCAAATTGATTGTCTCCTGAATACATTTTATTGTCAAGTGTTTTCTTTCATGTTTTGTTGCATTTTGATAAGCAAGTTGTTAATGGTTGCTGACTTTGCCAGTGTTAGTATACATAGTTGTCTTTATGCTAGAAAGATATGTTTCCTTAAGTGGAACATGAATGGTGTACCAATAACTGCAATTAAGGATTTAAATTGTATTTTCCTTCTTGAATGACAGAAAGATGGGCCAGGAGCACCAGGAGGACAGTCCTGGACTGTGCAATGGTTGAAGTTTGACAATTCATACTTCAAGGTTTGAGATTCGAGTCACTTTCTCATATACATTGGGAAGTTATTGAAAAATGCCTGATTTTCTTTTATTAATTCAGGACATCAAAGCGAAAAAGGATGAAGATCTGCTCGTGTTGCCAACTGATGCTACCCTTTTTGAAGATCCCTCTTTCAAGGTAAATAAAAGGAGTTTAGTTTAAGCCAGTGAGAAGACATGATCACAGTTTGGGCTAAATTTTACACAATTTGCAGGTGTATGCTGAGAAATATGCTGAAGATCAGGAGACATTCTTCAAGGATTATGCAGAAGCCCATGCCAAACTTAGCAACCTTGGGGCCAAATTTGATCCTCCAGAGGTTTGTTTGTGATGGATGGTTGCATCTGTGTCACTTTCATGATTAAGAAAAGTTTAACTAGTAAAAGTGCTAGGCTACTGTCCTCATTATCAGCCCCACTTTTCCTTTCATGATAATGGTGTTATTCTTCAAAATTTGGGGGAGATCTTGGTTACATAGAGTTGTTTGCTAAACATACCTCTGCTAAATTTTGTCATGCATATTGAGTTCCACCAGGAAGAGTTTTATCTCATTTCAGGTTGGGTCTTTGCTGTGCAAATGCTGATATTGTTGATTTATTCTAAATTTGCCAATGTTTCTGGTACTTAATTAACTTTAGACTGTAAACTTGTGGTTTGGCTAGTACTAGTTCCTGAGTTTAGTTCCATCAAGTTGTTGGTTTTGGTGTCTGGTACAGGTACAGAATTAGATGGATGCATAGACGTAGACATCCACCGTTTTTTATGTTTCTTTTACATAAACCTAGAAAAAATTCCGTTATTAAGGACCAGAATATTGACTGCAAAATTTGATGATCAGGGTATTGTGTTAGATGCTGGTCCCACACAAGCTGCACCGGAAAAGTTTGTGGCTGCCAAGTACTCGACAGGAAAGGTTGTAACCATGAATAACTTATTTTCTTTATAGCGAGTGATTTCTACAATTCATTGCATTTTTGGCGTGGAGGGGTTTTGTGAAGAAAATTATACAAGTGCAAGTTGTTCATCTTGTCTGCTTTTCATGCTTTTGTTGCAGGATTAACAGAAAAAAAAAACAAGTTTCTTGTTTTGTTGTGCCGTATCTTATAATAATGCAAAGCTCACATGCTAAACATGGAAGTCTAAATGAAGGGGAAAGAATAAAATTCAATTGAGTGTTTTGAATTGCTGCAGAGAGAGCTGTCAGAAGCTATGAAGCAGAAGATTCGAGCAGAATATGAGGGACTTGGTGGAAGCCCGGATAAGCCTCTACCAACCAACTATTTTCTAAACATCATGATTATTATTGGTGTTTTGGCCTTGTTGACATCTCTTATGGGTAATTATTAATTAACTATGTGTTGGAGCTCTCTCACTATTAAAGGAGTATACTAGTTGTGTTTTCCTTTTTGCTTTTATGGCTAATACTAATAGTTGTGAATTGAATCAGACCATGAGAGTGAGTACATGGTTTCTCATGCTGCATCAGCGCTTTTATCAATGTTTAAATCCTCAAATTTTGCAGTCGGCTCCTATACTTGGGCTCTATTTAATTATTTCTTGACATGTTGAAATTGGTTCATGAAGTAACCCAATTTCTTAAATTCAATAAATATTTCTATTCTCTCTCAAAATCAATTTCATAATAAAATGTGAAAGAGTTAAAACGCATATTTCAATATATCAAGGAGAGAAAGAATCTCAATTTTGCCACAATTTGTGATAACCTCGACAAAAACAATACGTAGATTTTATCAGCTGTTGTCAGTGAGAGTTCCAAGCGATTTGACATAATATTAATTAAATAATTGATATGAACTTGAGCTAGACGTTATGCCTCTGTATTTAACGGTACTTGGGTGGCTTTCTTAGTGAAGAATGCTCGTCATGTAAGTTGAACCTTCCGATACTGTACAGGCAATGAAGATTTGAGTAGCCATTTGTATTCACTTTTTTTAAGTGTCTCAAATTCTTTTCGATAGGCGTATGAGTTTCTTAGAATCCCTTTACTTACCCGACTATAATGGAAGTATCCTGTTTAATTTTTTTCAAAATTATTTTTCGCTTAATTTGACGATTTTAGCATGAGTTGAGCCTATTTTAATATCATTTTGTTACAAAATTGTTGTTTTTTCTTAAAAAAATTAACTTTTAAAAACCAAATTTTGAGAGTAAAAAAAAAGAATTTATAAAATTAAATATAATTATAATTTATTGTGTAATTTAAACATAATAGATTTTCATTTAAATAAGTTTAGTTTTTGTTACGTTCAACCAAGTATTTGTGTTTTTATTTTAAATTAAATAAATTTTTATATTTATATTACGAGTCAAATAAATTTATTTTGATTTAATCAAAATACTACTTATCATTTCATATTACGTGATATTGATGAATATATCACTTCAATTTCATATAGATATAAAATGATTGATGACATTTTGATTAATGATAATTAATCAACTATTAATTATAAGAACTTATTTGATTCAAAATAAAAATATAAAAATTTGATTGAATTTAATAAAAATAAAAAAATTTAAAATATTTTAAATAATTGAAATTTTTTATCACAAAACAAAGAAAAATCTAATTAATTGTTGATCATCATCAAGTGGGCCTAAGAATCCGGACACAACCAGCCAATTTTAAGTCCAGAAAGAACAAGATAAATTTGCCTTCAATAACCAGTTTGGAGTACAGTGGGTCCAAAAAGGTTTTGGCAAAACTAGCCGCAATAATTGTTTTGCAAAACATGTTAATGAATAGAAGACGGAACTTTGGACCAATAAAGAGAAAAAGGACAAGGAGCTGTTTCCGTTCTGTGTAGGACAAGAAAAAGAAAATGGATTCCAAGTCTGCAAATTCAAGACCCACCACATTTTCGATTATCAGAATCCATAAAAAGTGTATTTTTTCTTCGCAAAAGCATGTTTGGTTTCGAGTTTTTGAGCATGGAGACATGGGGAGCAGCTCCGGAAATGTCCCTTCAAACTTTTTCTCTCCCCTGGATAGAACACAACAGTGTGAAAAAAGAAGAGCAAGAGATCATTGCTCTGCCCCCATTTATGCAGCACATGGGCTGCTCAGTTAATAATTAACTCTCATGGGAAATCATCATTTCTACGACACCCCTTTTTTTACATGTTTACAGCTATATAGATTCTTGGGAGGGACTTCTTTCTCCCTTTTTCAGCTTTACTGTGGTAAAAGTTTATACCATACAACTGGGGGATCTCCCTTATCTTCTCTTTTTCTTTCTTTTCTTTTAATAACTTTTCTCTGGGCCTAATGCTCAGTTTTTGCCTCTTCCATTATTAGTTTCAATGGGAAAAAGTTGGGATTGGATGGTTGTTGGCTCAATGCATATGTTTTACACACTGTTCCAGAATGGGAAAGATGTTGAGTCAAATGGATTTTATGACCATTTTTCATTGTCCAATTACCATGTTGCTTCATGTGAAATGAGCAAGAAACTTGTGGAAATTGTTGAAGAACAGTATTTGGATTTGGAAATTAGACCAACAAACTGAGACTAAAGAACAAGAATTGAGAACAAACAGACAAGGTTTAAATCTTAATTAATGCCCAACATCTTGTCTTAATTTAAAATCTTCATTGGTAATAATTACTTAATATAATGGGTGAAATTATTCTCCATATCCAATGCTAATTACTGTTGCTAAGTTTCCAAATTGAAATCCCAACTTTCAATTCATCAGGAGTGGGTAAAATGTTTGAAGAAAACAACAAAAAAAGGGGAGGGAAATAACAGGAGAATTAGGTTATATACTTTTGTGATGTAACAAAAAGAAAAATGATGGCTCTTTCATCATCCTTAACACCAATTCTCATGATTATAATTAACATTATGTTAATAATATTAAGTATCAGGCTTAATTAGTGCTGGCATTGATAAGACTTAGCAATCAAAAACCTAATCTCTATTTGTATATGGACCACAGAGTAATGGAACAGTGCTGTGCACTAATCACAGTTGAAAGAGGTCCCAATATATTAAAATTGGATGCAAACAAAATTAAGGGATTTTCAAGAGAAGAAAGAAGAGATTAGCTGATCATGTGTTTAAGGTTAGGACAAAGTTCATGTTAAAGGTTGTTGCATCCATATCAAAAGACAAAAAAAAAAAAAAAAAAGGAAAGGAAACAGTCATCGTTGTTAAGCAACGCAAGTGGCTAATAAAAGAAAATTTTTCTAGAAAAGATGTTCTGCTTTTGTTTGGAAGAAAGAGCAAAGCCACTAATTTGTCTCGAGCAAATAATCAAAAGATAATAGTAAAAAGGTTAGCTAAAATCAGATATTCTATAACCCACTTGGACTTTCCTCCGTTGACAAACAATGGGTGGAGAATATTTGAGTGAAATGATTTTAAATTCAAATTACATTATTTTAATTTTAAAAAATTTAAATTAAATTTTATTTTTTATTATATTGAATCAAATCACTTGTAGGTTTATTTTGAATTAATGAGGTTTTTATGAGTAATACTTGATTAATTATTTTTAATCAAAATGTTATTTGTTATTTTTTATATTTAAGTAACAATGATATGATATTGAAGTGAAAAGTCAAAAATATCACACAATCATGTCATCAAGTTTTATTAACATGTCCTGTTATCATGCTACGTTAATATTACGTAGCATTAAAATGAAATGTGATATTTTAATTAATGATAATTAATTAATAATTAGTTATAAGAGTTTGTTTGACTCAAAAATAAAAATATAAAACTTTGATTAAACATAATAAAAATGAAAATTTTATTTAAAATTTTTAAAATAATTTAAGAACTTTTTAAGAATTATGTCTATTTGTTTCTTATAAAAAATTAGAAGAGTTTTTTTTTTTTTTTGAAAAAGATAACAATCTAAATTAAGATGCTTAAGTATGAACACAAAGACGGAATTAACCAACTTTTATTGAAAGTCAAAAATAAAAAAAGTAAAATTTAAAAATTTATTATAAAGTATTAAAAGAAAAAATATATAATATATATAAGATTTTAAAAATTGTAAAGGGACCACAGCCTCTCATAATTACACAAAGCTCTGCTCCTTTATAAACATATGCAATTTTCTATAATTAATAATCCTTTAATTATTAGAGCGTATAGATTTAGATAGATAGATACAAAATTTAGTCGAAGAGGTTTCATAAAAGCATATAATAACCAGTGGACAAATCAATCCTTGAGAAGAAACAAGAGGGCAGCCGTCCTATGTAAATACGAAAACTCTCATTGAAATGTCCCAAAAAGGAGTTGCGAAGACCTTTGAAGTTTAAACATTTCTTGATCTCATCTGCAAAGTCCTTACAATGACCAAACCTAGGATTCTACGTGGAAAAAGCTTTGAGTTAACAACGTGTTGGAAAAACGACAGCGTGTGGAACCCAATGTTCTTTGTTCCCTTATTGTGCAAGTAAGCCAAATGCTTCTGTTCTTAGATTCTTCCCCAAAGCATCTTTTTCAACAAGAAAACATAAAAAAACAGCTCTGTTTTACCCGTAATTGGGTTGAAAGCAGAGGTAAAGAATTATTATAAGAAACAATTTCTCGATGCATTATGCCTGCCTAAATAGTAAAATTTGAATCTTTTTATCAATTAAAAAAAATAAAACTGTTTTTTTGTGGGCCCATTTCCGTTTAGATTAGTTTAACAAGATTTGAATGTCCTAGGTTTTCAACTTGGGTGTTAATTTCGGCTCCTAGCAAATTTCAAACCCACGTGGTTTTGCAGGGGACATATATATGGGCATTTCTTGGTAGGTGACTGCCCCCACTTGCCGAAAAAAAAATTTGCTTAACATGATCTAAGTCTCACAAAAAGAAGTCCAATGGTTACAAGTTATATATAAAGGTTTGTAATCTTAAATTAGTGGTTCATGTGTGGATATTGTTTTCTTACGCTCCAAACATTAAGATTTCGTTTCATAATACATAAAAAAATCAATATAAATATACGTGTATAAAAACATTGATATACATTGTTTCAAATAATGTCACAATGAGTGGATTGAGTTCAGTTGATACTTTTAAAATTTATAAGTGAGTTCGATCTGATTTATTCATTTCAATTATATTTACTTTAAATATTTTTAAATTAAAATTTTGTGACAATTAATTATTTTATTAAATATAATAGTATTCTTGAATTTTACCAAAACAAAAAAAATTTATTCAAAATTCGACTCGAGTAGGATTGGATATGGATAACCTAATTTATAGACAAAAAAAAAAAAAAAAACCATTTGCTACAATATCTTTAAACGGAGTGTTGTACAAAAAATCTAAAACAGTAAAGAAAAATTTTCCGGAAAAATGGTTAAAGTGTCCAATAAGCCGACCATACTCACTATATATAATTTATATATGTTCATATAATTATAATTAATAAGTAGACGTCATCTGTAATTAATTATGAAAAATCAAAACAAAATTGCACTAGCTGGTGCCCTCGTACCTATGGGATTAAGTACAAGCATTACGTAGTATTCCACGTTTATGAGAAAAGCTGTGCTGTGTTTTGATGGTACATTTGCATGCGTCATGCAACACGTCGGTGTATAGTTATCATAAACAAAAGAAAAAAAATCTATTTATGAACAGTTCAATAATGTACGACCACACTTTTTTTGGACCATTAATCATTTAAAAGAAACATTTGAATAGATCAATCCCCAATCTCCAATCTCCAAAGTGAACACTTGAATTAACATAAAAAGAACACTAATAACAATACATTAAATAATACAATACCAAATCTAAAATACATAAATTAATATTTAAAAAACTCATAAATTATTTTAAAAATTTTAAATACAGTTTTAGTATTTTATTATATTCAATCAAATTTCTATATTTTTATTTTAAGTCAAGTGAAATATCATAATTAATTATTAATTAATTGTTATTAATTAAAATATTATTTATTATTTTATATTTATGTACATAACATTAACATAAAGGGTAAAAATATCATGTAATTATGTCATCATATAACATTAACAGACGACGCTATAATTTATTATGAAATGTCAATTTATTGCATTAACATCACGTGATATAAAAAATAACAAGTGATATTTTTATAAATTACAATTAATCAAACATTACAAAGACTTAATTAAATGCAAGGGTTTATTTAAATAATTTAAAATTTTTTTTAAGTATTATGCTTAAAAATTTCTGTTCTTTTTTTTTTTGTTAGTGTGTGTATTTTGATATATCATTATTGTATCATGAAAAATAAAAAGTTAATGTTATATATATTCTGTTTATTCACAAATGATACGAATAGTCTAATAACCAAATCGTGGATTATTTTTAATATTTTTTGAATAAAATTTGTATTATTATAAATATAAAAGGATAGCAATAATTTAAGCTAATTATTTTACACTAAGATGATACCCATATCTACACTACGAAAAATGTTATAGGAAATATAAATTATGTTGTATTGAATTTCAATTTGATATCTTCAAAAGATAAATTATTTGTAGAGAAAAAGATAAATTAATATTAACTGCAAATAGTTATTTGTATTGATTTCAATCATTGGAAAGTTGGTAAAGGATAAATTTATTTTAGTAGTATAAATAGTAGTAATGATTTCTTAAGTAAAAGAGACAATAAAATAATCGAAAGGAAACACCATAAGTAAATCAAATTGTCAAAAAAAAAAAGTTCTTATTTTGGTCAAACAAAATGATTACATTATTAGATGATTGTGAGATATGTCTTTTTCCCATTTATTTGATTTTTGTTGTTGTGTTGTTTCTGCTAGACCTGTTGTATGCATGAAAAGATAAAATTTGTTTAGTGTCTAATTTTGATAGGCTTTTAAGTTGAATTAATTAAAGATTTGTAAAGTAATGTAATTAACATACATGATTTTTGATTTTTCGCTAGTGGTTCTTTTAGCATTAAGTCCTCAGTTATTAAAACAGAAGTAGTGTTTTTAGTCGTACCTTATTTTGCCACAACAGTAGCGGAATTTGAATTGCTAGGTAAAACAATCGAGGTAGATATCATGTTTGGAGTTATCGTGCCTTTGATAGTGACTCCTTTTGGCTAATGGTTAATCAAGGTTCCAAATTCGGTTTGATTCTGATGGATTCCTACTTTGATATACATTAGGCCCTCTCAGCAGTCTTCTTTTGACTAATTACTCATGGTAAATAACAACACAAAAACAGGGTGATCAATGCAATCATTCTCTTCAAGTTTACTTTACTTTCAAATGGGTCATCTAAATCCAATTGTCTGTCACATATTGACAATGTTTTTTTCCCTCTAATTGGGGAAACAAAATTATTTTTAGGTGGGCATGAACAAGTAAAATTCAATTTTTCATCAAGGTTTTCATATTTATTTGCACCTTAAAAAATAGATCTGAAAGAAAATAATCATTTTCCTTACTAAAAAAAAGGCAAAAGCTATCTTTTCCCTTATGTATTGTCATTGTAAAGAGAGTTCGACTTAACAGGGGAGGAAACAGAAGGTGTCCAACAAGTAGAAGAGAGGCTAATGACAGTTGGGAGGTTGATCATTGAAAGCAAAGATGTCAAAAACAACAAAATGAGAAGAATATTATCAAATTTGTAGTAGTATCTATCTTTTATATATATAATGAATGGCAAAAGTTTTATAAATTCAGTGTATTTGTTTATTCAATGGTGATTGTGTGCTATGTATATTGAGAAATTAGTAGACTTTTTTTATTTTTTAATAAATTGGATGAATATTTATTGAAATTTAAACATTTATGTATAATAGTAAATAATATTATATTGCAATTAATAAATTTTATATGAATATGTCCTCTAACTATTAATAGTAAAAAATCATTGTTTTAAAGTATTTTTTATTGAAATAAATAAAAGCAAACCAAAGAATTAAAAAAAAATTTGTTCAATGAATTGGATGGATATTTATTGTATTTTAAACATTCATGCATAAAGAAGATAGTTAAATACTATATATTAAGGTTCATGCAAAATAAGAAGATATAAATTGTAAATAATATTAAATTGCAATTAATAAGTATGATATGAATATGTCTTCTTTGAAAATTAGAAATTATTATTTTCAAGTAATTTTTAATGAAATAAATAAAAGCAAACCAAAGAATTCTGAAAATTTAATAATGACACTTACAAAATGCTATTTCTTAAGTATACAATGAGAGGAAGAGAATATTGTATTGTTAGGTGCTTACCCAAGACTAAATGCTATTTCTTAAGTATGTGTTAATCAAAATGCAAATAGTGGGTAAAGAGGGAAAAATGGGCAAAGGAAATCTAAAAACAGATGAACAAATCAAATCATAAGCCTATAAAGTTGTAGTATTTTAAGTTAATAACAACATTCAAATTGTCCTTGAATAAAAACTCTTGATGCCTTTGATTAAAAAAAAAAAACAGCATTTGACATATTCTTCTCTAACAACTGTTCCACTTGGTTTTTTAAGTTTAAAAAAGAGTTTTAATAAGACCATCATATTGGTAGATAACAACTTAATAACCCTTGCAAAGGAAAAATCTTAGAACCTTTAAAGAGATTTAGCAGCCTTAAAGATGAGAGACATTAATGCCATGACCTGATACTGAACTTTCATCCACGTTCATTGCATAAAAGTTCAACATACTTCTT
The DNA here is from genome assembly GCA_036013995.1 of Theobroma grandiflorum. NCBI lineage: Eukaryota > Viridiplantae > Streptophyta > Magnoliopsida > Malvales > Malvaceae > Theobroma > Theobroma grandiflorum. Next base: position 19,636,172 of record CP142126.1, read on the forward strand.
GTGTGCCTGAAGTTATGCCTTACTTCATCCTGGTTTAAATATACCAAAACAATTAAACTGCACAATAGAATAGCTACATCTACTGCCTTCAAGGTGAAACGAAGAAAGTTGGTACAACCATCACAATGGTTAAAGACATAAAAATATTTAATTACATACTATAACAGATCTTATTTAAGAAGTCATTGCAAATAAATAGTTTAAATCTTGTATATTAGAGGGAATGTACAAATAGTTCATATCAAACAATCTAACATTGTGATTATATAAAGAGAAAATAATAAAAATTTATATCTTTTTAGCCTCAAGCTCTTTACTTAATCCTTTCATTGCATGTTAAAGTTCTTCTACTTTTTGCTCAAACACACAATTGCACATTAAATGTCAAATTCAGAATCGATTTGCATGTGCTTGTCTACATAAGCAAGCACAAAAAGACATGCTTATGTTTCTTGCATTTGCTGCGGTCTGTTGTGCTTCACAAAATTGAATTTCTTGTTGGCGAATTTTATTATCAAAGTTGACTAATTTCTACCTAGTATCTTCCTGTAGTAGATAAAAGAATAAAAATATGATCCTTTTAGAATTTAGATAAAATATCGGTATCAAGTGTTTAAATTTCAAAATAAAATGGTAATGCAGATGTTATCACATAGATGTAATAATTGTGGCATCCATTTGGAATGGGTTAATCAATATGGTTCTTAATCAAGATTTCAAAGGGTTTTTAAATTATATTCATTTTGCTCAAAAAGCTAGATCATTTGATTTGTTCTAAATAATCAAACTAATTACCCAAAGAAACCCAAATCAGGAAAATACTCCCCCCTCCCTTGAAGACAAAAAAATCAATAAATTCAACCAACAGGTACATAGAAAATAAAAATAAAAATTTTCATATTAAATTAAACATCTCTCAACACCAAATTCAAATGAGGAATCAGAAAGAGAGTACTTGAGAGAAAATTTATACTGCTTTTATGAAAACCACCTACAAAATGAGAATAAGGAAATGGGAAAGGAGGAGATACTACTCAAAAAATCATTTAACAAATTGAGTGGGAAGAAAGAGAAAGGAAGTGCTATCAAAGAAGAGAGAGCCCGGCATAATAGAGGAAGAAATGGAAGCTAACCGACGGGCAAAAAAAAAGAACCAACTCAGAGAAATATAGAAGAGTCAAATGTCAGAGAAATAAGGAAGAATCAGACAGGAATGCAAAAAACCTAATATCAATATGATGTTGTTTCAATGGACTAAAGGTGAAAAAAAATAAACGAATTCTAATTGAATGACACTTGTCATTCAATTGGAGACTCAATTAAAAAAAATTAAAATATCTTACTTTTATATATATTATAGATATTTCACTATCTTGTATTAGGTTGGTAATGCCACCATCTACATACATTATTTTATACGCTTGGCATGATGAAAGCCGACGGCTTTTTATAATGGAATTTATAATGTATCGTCTTGGTACGTGGAAGGTCCAAGTTCCCCTACTTTGCATATGTAATTAAAAAGTATATATCTATTCAAAGAAGTTGTTAGTTCGCACATTTTAAACCATCAAATCTTGAACGTCACAACACCGTCCATCAATTTATGAAATAATTAAAAGTGTGCTACAAATAAAAGAAAAATTCATATCTTTGACTATCGAGAATAAAAATGGTATAAAAGAAAATACGTGAACGATTAGGGAATTTTGTACGTTAAAAAAAATATTAAATTAATATCTTTATGAAAAAAGTTGTTCTACGCCTTTAAATAGGAATTTTTCAGGTTACTTCCTAGTATTGCGTCATGGGTTTAGATTAAAATTTTCTTTCAAAGCATTAACCAAAATAAAATAAAAATAAAGTTCTATTCGGTTAATACTTTTACCTTTTGTTTTTATAAAATTGACTAAAAAGAAAATAAAAAAATAATTAAAAAATAAAAAGAGAAAAACAATTTTTTTTCATAGAAAAGAAAAAAGAGTGGGAAAATAATAGGAAAATTCTAATAGAGTTTGAGGCTCCAAAAAGCTAGGAAAAGGAAAAGGGTAGACCCCGGGTTATAGTCTATTGGCTGGCTGTAAGGGTTGGCAATGGTGGACCCCTAAGCCCAAGCAGTTGGCCAGAACCAGCCCAACTATTTATTTCAAAGAAAAATTCCAAAAAAGAAAAACAAACAAAAGATTTGAATAGAAAATAATATATATGCAAATTATCTAGGTAGTATTTGATATAAAAGAAGTGAGAGTATATTTTTTGTAATACATTTAATTAAATTATATTATAATATTTATTTTATAATAAATTACTGTAATATAAAACTACAATTCAAAATAAATACAATCAAATTGTATTACACTTTACAATGTTATTAAAAAGCATATTTACTGTTTTAACTTTATTAAAATTTTTTTATAATGTTGCATTTCTTACATTTTAATAATTATATTACTTATATATCAAACACTGTAATTTTATTTTTTTTATAATCACATTATTTATAATTATATTACTTATAATTATATTGGATTGTATCATATCAAATGCCACCCAACATCTTTTTCACAAGTTGAAAAACAAATTGTGATTTTTATATTTAGTGTCAATTGGATAGAAGATTCAAGAAGCCCTACTTAACATTAACTACTTTTTTCTTATTCACAGCCCTTTCAACCAAACAATTGGTACTCATTTCCACTTTTATCTTTTCCTTTTGGGGTTAAAAAATTGCTGAGGAACGCAGCTTTAACCATTTTTTTATAATAAAAATTATAGTTATAAATTTTTTTAAAAATAAAGTCTTCTAAAATTTTGAATTCCAAACTTTTCAAGACATATTTTTTGAGATTTTAATTTTATATAATATTTTTTAAAAAATAATGATCAAAATTAAATTACGTTGATTTAAAAAGTTAATAAAAGACAAACACACAATGAGACAAAAAGAGTAATAATATTTATTTAAACAACATAAACCCATTATTATAGACACAGCGTCTAGTTTTGGAACAATTACTCTACTCTATCCAAAAAAAAAAAAAAGCTAAAAATATTAAAAAAAATTAGCTATAAGCTTGCAATAACCCTTGAGGGGTACCCCAATACAAGAGTAACACAATATTTTAAATATAAAATTGGGATTTGAGCAATTGATGTGGCTTGAGTATTTAAGACTTTTGCTTTTGATGATTACATACTTTGCACATGCAATTGTGACATTGTAGTTTAATTTAGCCATGATTGCCCAAAATCATACTCCTTTTTTTTTTTTTATGCCAAATGACCAAAGAACTCAAATTAGAGGGCTGATGTTTTGTAATTTGTGAGGATACTAAACTTGTGTCTAACTCTTTGCTACTTTATTTTCTTCTTTGCACCATCTTTTTTACTGGCTTTTGCCAACTACTCTCTTTGCAACATTCTGCCTACCAAATTCTACAAAACACACACCAATATTCTAAACATACCCAAAATAGCAAAACTTGCTCAATGGCTAATAGTTTTTATTATTATTATTGTGAATTTAGTGTGGAAAAAATAAGATGAAAACGAGGGGCTAAAGAATGAATAATTTAACTACTTTTGGTAACATTAGGTTAAGATGAGATGGGTTGAAGTGGATAGACTCAACAACTTTGAATTAAAAAATCAGTTTCTTTTCTAAAGTTTTCATGAGAGCTTAAAGAATTTTACTTATTCTTCCTTTTCCTTTTTCTTTATTGTAAAAAGAATAGGAGACAATAATGGAAAAGAAATTAAAAAGCTTGCTAATGAGTGATGTTGGTGCCTTCTTTAATAATAAATTTTTTAAAAAATTATCTTTATTATATTTAATTAAATTTTTATTTTAAATTATATAAATCTTTATTACTAGCAATTTACTATCTATCATTAACTAAAATACCACTTTTAATTTTTTATACCATTTAATGTTGATGTGACTTTGAAATTAAAAGTAAAAATTTGTTGTGATCATGGTACATTAATATACCGTATCATTATCCACTATAAAATATTAACATGTCACAGTAACACCACATGATTTAAAATAATAAGTAGAGTTTTAACAAACAACATTTAGTCAATTATTAATTATAAAGATTTATTTGATTCAAAATAAAAAAATATATAAATATTTAATTGAATGTAATAAAAAAATTATTTAAATTTTATAAAATAATTTAATTTTTTTTAAATATTATATATATTTTTTGTTTCATTGATCAGAAGTTGCACTCATCAAATTCACCTGAAATGCTACTATGTTTATAAGTAGTGGAAATTATTATTCAATAAGTCTAGAAAAATAAAAAAAAAATGCAATCAACAATTTCAATTGCATTAAATGTGTGGTAGAAAGAAACACCCCATATATGCATCACAATAAATGCATGTCATGATGAAACGCCTACAACCATTTACTCTCAAATCAATGGCTTCATTGTCTAAAGTAGTATCATAAATGACTATGATCACCTCAATTTCATCAACGTATCTCGACCGTACATTCCCAGCTCTTTTTATTTACTCTTTTCTTCCTTTTTCACTGGACATTATGCGATTTTTTTCTTCTTTATTCGAATCTTATTTATGACTGATTAAATATTTAGGTCTTACACCTAACCTTAACCTATAACTTTAAGTCTATAAATATACATACATATATATATATAATTTATATAATATACCATAGAGTTACTAGAGCAAGATATTTACTAACAGAAGGATATTAGTTGGTTTCATATCAATAATAAAATGGTTTTGATTCGAGTATGGATTATTTTTCATTGGTGCTATTTACGCAAAATGCACTTGAAACTTCCAAAACAATTGGAGTAAAGTATTTAACTAATGAGATATTTTTACCTAGAGATAGTAACAGGTAAAATAAATAGATATTGATAAATTAATATAGGGTTTGATTTTGAGTGTTAAAATACTTAATTACTCGAAATTATTTAGAGATAATCGGTTTGGAAATGGATATCAATTTCAAACCCAATTACTTTTAAAGAAAAAATTTATGATAAATGAAATGATTCAAAATTTTATGGTCCGTTGCATTGTTTTCACACCTTAACCAAACAAACAAAATCAAATTTTAATTTTGTTACAATTTAAATAAAATAATACATATAAGTTTGCTTTACTTTTTTTTACACATTTATAATATTATAATTTACTATACCAAATTGAATTTTCGAATCAGATCAAAAGTCAAATTTGAGCTTTTTACATGAATATCCACTAAACAAATAGTTACAAATAATTAACAGATATTATTTAAATGGTTTCCGTTAGGTTATGAATAATTATGATAGAATCTTAAATAATTTTGATTAAGTTTTGGATAGCTTATTTATAGAGGGTTTCGATTTCAAATAATTCAAAATAAACGAAGACCCTATTTGCTACCATCATTACATCCAATCCATCTAGTGTTAGAAAAAAATAATTCAAACCTTAAAATTTTTTTATCAAATTAACTATAGTTTATTAGATTTTTGTACGCATTGAATGTAAAAAGTTTCATTTACCCATTTTTTGTTGTGCCATGTATCTAAAAAGAAGGAAATAATTTCAAAAGGTGTTGAGTTGAACACTTTTAAACTAGGTAAAAGAATTTGTGTACTAGAAAGAGTTTGGAATCAAATTTTTAAAAGAAAAACATATATTATCTTATTATTAAATTAAATATTTAAATAAAAAACACACAAATAACCATTTGTTAGTGGGGTTTTACGAAGATCATGCATTATATGAAAATATACTGATAAAACTAAACAAAGGAATGTACGTATTAAGAGAGGGCGTATTCATTGTCATATGCAAACAATAGAACAAACCAACTATCAACAGGGCAGGCAGGGCACGTGGGAGAAGAATTTGACAGCCAAACTTAGTACAGTCAATTAATATTTACTGCTACCCAAAGGAGATAAAATCTGAAAAAGAAAGAAGGAAAGAAAGAAAGAAAATGGTAATGGGGTAATAATGACAAGGTCCGTTACCAATGGCGGGTTCCGCGAGCCTTCTTCTTCTTTCCCCCCCCCCCTCCCCTCTCTCTGCAAAAAACTAAACAAAACCAAAAGCAGAGCCCCCTCTCTGAACCATTCATTCAATTTTTCACATCCCCACACTGTTCACGCATCTCTATAAAATCATATTTTTAAACAATTTTTTTTTCATGTACTCTGAATTCAATAACTAAACTACAAAAAACCCATATCTCAGTTTCATCAATCTCAAACTATTCTCTTCCCTCCCCCTCTCTCTCTGCATGGACGGTCATTTCTTGCTCTCTCTAATCTCAACGGTTAGATTTCTCCCTCCCTCACTCTGTTGCATGCATCAAATGAAAGTCAAGTTCTTTACTTTCTCCTTGTCCTTGTCGTAGTTTTATTTAGTTTTTTCCTATCAGAATTCTCTCTTTTTCTTGGATCCTTTTTATTTTTTTGGCTGACAGAAAGATGGTTGCGTTTTTGGGATTGTATGATGGGCAGGCACCATGAGTGGAACTACTGGATCAAGTTTCCATCTTGGGTTTTTTTCTTCTTCTTCTTCTTCAGTGTTTGCTGCCCTTTTTGTCTCTAATACTATTATGGGCTGCGGACCTTCCAAAGTCGACGACTTACCTTTAGTAACCCTTTGTAAAGAACGTAAAGAACTAATCAAAGCGGCGTCGATTCATCGCTCCGCTCTCGCCGCTGCTCACGTTACCTACTTCCATTCTCTTCGTGATGTCGGTGAAGCGATCCGTAGATTCGTCGATGAAGAACTCGTCGTCGGATCTTCCTCTTCCGTTGATTCCCCTGTTCTCACATTGCCTTCTGACGAATTCAAATCCTCAAAAAAGAACAAGAAGAAAGACAACAACAACTTACCTTCCTCTTCTTCAACTTCGCTTTCCCATTCTCATTCCATTGAAGAAAACAGAAAAAATTTGAAAAAAGACAAAGAAGAAAGTGATGGAGAGGATTCTCACTTGGATTTGTCTTCTGGGTCACCTTCAATTTCCGGTTCAGGGTCTGGGTCAGGTCCCGGTTCACCGTCGGGTCATGTTCCGATTGATCATAGTCATAGCCTTAGCCATAGCCCTGAACAAGAAGGACCAGCGCCGTATGGCTACAACTATGGCTATGGCTATGGCTTTGAATACCCTCATCCTCCTCCTCAAGAAAACTGGGGCTATAATGGTAATTCTTCTTCGTATACGTATTACATGAAGAAATCTGGAACACCTTCTCAATCTTTTGTTTATCAGGAGCCTGAAGGACATTCAAGTTATGGCTACTCAAGTTATCAAAATGGGGGATTTTTTGGGTATCCTTCGGGGTCTCCTATAGGGGGATATGGATACGGGCAGAGGAGCTCTCCACCTGGTCCACCACAACCACCGCCAGAGCCGCCGTCTCCGCCGAGTGTTTCCACATGGGATTTTCTCAATGTGTTCAATACTTTTGATAATAGTGTGTACCCAGGTTATTATCCGGCGGCTAGATACGGGTATGGGTCGACTACAAGTAGTCCGGACTCGAAGGAGGTGAGGGAGAGAGAAGGGATTCCTGATTTGGAAGATGAAACTGAGCCTGAGATGTTAAGAGCGGCTCATAAAGAGAAGAGGAAAATAATGAATGAGGAAATTAATCATAATTATAATAATAGTAATAAAAATAGGAACTTTGGAGAAGGTACTTCAAAGTCAGTCCCAGTTCAGAAGATTAATAGTACTGCTGATGGATCAACTTCAACTTCAAAGGCAATGCCATCAAGCAAGAGTGAGAGCTTGGAGTCTGGTGGTCATATTAAGATGAATACAAGTAGTGGAAGTGCTGATACAATTGTAACAAAGAGTTCTGAGGAAGAATATGCAAAGAGTAAAAGGGTCAGTTTTGAGGTGGAAGAGGCATCTAATTTGGATGTTGAGTCTTCCAAGCCGAGTAGTTTAACTACATTGTCGGTTCACGGTACGAGGGATCTCCAGGAGGTTGTGAAGGAGATTAGGGATGAGTTCGAGACTGCCTCTAGTTATGGGAAAGAGGTTGCTGTATTACTTGAGGTGGGCAAGTTGCCTTATCAGCAGCGTAAAGGAACTGGGTTTAGAGGTGGGTTTTCAGTTATTTTTGTTTTATACTATTTGATTCTTGTCTTGGTTTCTTTTCCTGTCCTGTTCTCAATTTCTGTCTCTGTTGTTGGATGCTTTTAAAGTTATCCTGTTCAATGTGCTAGCTTAGACTTTTGGAGAGAGAGGTTTAAGGATTTTACTGTATGTGGGTGGGGTGAACTCATATTTTGTATGTTTGCACTAGTTAGACATACAAGCCTTTTCTTGGCTTGCTTTCTGGTAAATATTGCTTAGGCTATCCACGAAATTCAGGTCTCTAATGAGTCTCATATAATAATTCTAAAATTGAAACAGGGCCATACTGATGTATTCCCAAAAAGCTAAAATGGAAATGATTTTGAAACAAACAGTGCTGTAGCTAATGACATGATTTAACATCCCAATAAAAGTTGAAACAGTGAGCATTACATGAAACTGAATACTTAGGTCCCATGTAAGCTTACCCACTTCTATTCTTTCATGATTTTAACTGTTCAATCCTTGTCTATATATATGATTGAATTATCTGACTTGATGGATTTAAAGTTGTATCCTTTTCAAAATCATTTACTATGCTGCTTTAGTGAAGCTTACATCTCTTTTCTGCAGTGATCTTTTCCAGGATCCTGTATCTTGTGGCACCTAACATGTTATCATCAAAACCCAGATCATCTATAAGAATAACTTCTAGGACAATGAAAATGGCAAAAGAATACTGTCAGATAGCAGAGCAGGATGAAAAGCCTAGAAATCTTTCATCAACTTTGGAGGAACTTTATGCATGGGAAAAGAAATTATATAAAGAAGTCAAGGTATGCGTGTTATAAAAATGAAAAGAAACTTTGTTTCTGTACTTAGCAATGTGATGGTTGTTTTAGCCTTGATAGCTATTTCCCAATCAATTTTGATTAAAAGACTGAAAGGGTTGGATTGCATAATAGTTATTATTCACAAAAGCTATAGTAGTTTTAGTTGTTTGTTCTCTGGTGTTGTCAAAATGTGATGCTTATTGGATTGGTTTTCAAGGCTCTTGCAATTATTAAACCAAAAGCTATCGATAATTGTTGGATTTTAAAACTTAAAAATGTGTTAGTGGTCATTGAGTGATCCTATATAATCTGAAGCATTAATTTTTGCTGTTATTATGCGTGAACTTTAAATATGGGTACCTCTCTATGACAAAGTTTTAAAGTAGTTTGTTCCAAAATGGAAGAAAACTTCCTGGTAGTTAGATGGTTGGACTTTTTTACTGGTTTGCATTTTGATAACTGGGAATCAGCATTTTTATGGCTGACTGTGGTTAAATCCCTTGTCATGACTCTAGCCATGCGCTAGTTCTTGCACATTAGTTCAAAACTCATCCCAGGCCAATCAAGTAATAAGAGTTTGAATTTTGAATATAAATTTGCCCTGGATGTATAAGCTAATTGTTATTCACAAATGTTTTCAAAATATTCTGGTTGCCATAGTAGCATGCTTATAATATGTCTGTGTTTTCCCTGATTTTAGGATGAAGAAAGGCTACGGGCTATATATGAGAAGAAGTGTAAGAGACTGAGAATGTTAGATGGCCGAGGAGCAGAGGCCAGCAAGATTGATGCAACACGGGCTTCAATAAGAAAGTTGCTAACAAAAATTAATGTTTGTATAAAGGCTGTTGAAGCTATATCAATTAGGATACATAAGCTAAGGGATGAAGAATTGCAGCCCCAGCTCACTGAATTGGTTCATGGGTATTGACTTCTGTACTTTTCCTAGTTAGAATTGATCATCTGTGTGCCTCCTAATTACTTATCTTCATGAATCATAGTGCCTCCTGATTAACTATTACATAATTGGCCTGTGACTCTGGAAGTATCATCTTGTTGTTTTCTTGGCCTTGGTTACCATGGAATCCATGCACCACAATGGCTTCTATCTTGGTTGGGGATGAAAGACTGGTTTAATTGGGCTATTTGACTTAGTGTTTTACTCATGCGCAACACTTATAACTTTTACTTTTAGATGAATACAATTATATTGTGTATCAATGGTGAACCATGCCTCCTGTGCATAATGATGCTTGCATGTATTGCTGGTATGTCTGTAAGCTTGTGATAACTAATGGCTCCTTCATTAATTCATCTTTTAACTTGCTGGGGGAAATGATTTTAATTTTCTCTTATCCTTGTTAACCATCCTAACAAAATTATCTTGTAGCATCAAAAGGATATCTGGGATGTCTTATTTGCATGTTGTGAAAAACTTGTGGAGTTGTTCATTATTATCTGATGCAAACTTAATATCTCTTTATCTGTTTGGTGATGTTTGGAGTGCTCATTATACAATAGTGATTACCTATTTGAAAGGCATCAAACGATCTGCTGGCAATGATATGATGGTATATTTGAAGCTTGTGATAGTCAAGAGCATGTCTTTATCTTTTCATGTTGTTTTCTACCCTTCTCCTTTTGGATAATGGAGGAAAACATTTATGTCTCTCTGTGGAAATGACAACTTATTTCTTCTTTCTGCTTTCTTTTTACTTCTTGAGGTTGTTATGTGATAATATGTGGCCATTTTAATTTGTAGGTTGATAAGAATGTGGAAATCCATGCTTAGATGCCATCAGAAACAGTTCCAAGCCATAATGGAGAGCAAAGTTCGATCTCTTAGAGCAAATACTGCTTTTCAAAGAGAATCAGGATTGAAAGCTACTGTTGAGCTTGAGATGGAGCTTTTGGACTGGTGCACTCGCTTCAATAATTGGATTACCACCCAAAAGGCATATGTGGGGTCCTTATATGAGTGGCTTATGAGATGCATTGAGCGCGAACAGGAAATAACTGCTGATGGACTTGCTCCTTTCTCCCCAGGCCGGGTTGGAGCGCCACCAATTTTTGTAATTTGCAATGATTGGTACCAAGCAATGGATAGAGTTTCAGAAAAGGGTGTAGCAAATGCCATGCACAATTTTGCTTCCAGCCTACACCAGTTATGGGAAAGACAAGATGAGGAGCAACGTCAGAGGACCAGAGCTCAATATCTCTCAAAGGACTTTGAGAAACGGCTTAGGGAGTTACGGTTAGAGAGGCAGAGGATAGAGCAGGTACAAGATGCTTTATCAGATAAAGCTGCTGTTTCCAAGGTTCCCTCTGAAAGTGGAGTTTCACCACTGGATGACCTAAAGGTGGATTTGGATTTGATGAGGAAGAAATTAGAGGAAGAAAGAGCTAGGCATAAGGATGCCATCAAACTAGTTCATGATGCCGCTTCAAGTAGTTTACAAGCAGGTTTGGTCCCAATCTTTGAAGCCTTGGGCAACTTTACTTCAGAGGTCTTGAAAGCACATGAGCAGGTCAGACTTGAAAATGCTGGGGTCTCCTAGCTTGGTATCTCCCGAGGAAGAATGCTTACCTTTTGTATGTACAGTAGTTGCCATGTGAGATTAGATTTGCTGATAAAGAATGTTAGGTAAGACCTTGTCTGAGGTGGGGGTTGTAGAATCATTGATATGAAGATGAAAGTTGCCAGAAAGAAGTTTTCCCAGCAGATGTTGGCTTGAAACCTTAAATCCCCCTTGTCAGAAGTAACCCCTTAGGATATAGTTAGGTAGCAGGTTTGTACAGAAAATATTCATTTATTGGTTGATTGGTTATTCTTAGATGTATCGGTGGTAAGTTGACTGTATGGGAGTAGGTTCGTAGTTAGGACGAGACATGTATTGTAGTTCAGTAACTTAAAGAAAAATTTTGATTGATTAGATATACGGATGGAAAGCTCTTTTTGGCTGCTTAGTGTTTTGTTAAAACCATTTTGGTTTGTGCTTCAGAAATCAAGAGATCATTTGCATGATGCATCACTTGCATCTGCGGCTGGTTCATGAGCCATCTGCGTTCATCCTAGAGAGCACCCAGGTTAGCGAGTGTGGACATTAGCAGCTTCCAAAAGAAAAATTGCAACCCCTGAATGAGTTTCCAGAATAATTGGACATAGTTCAGCACAAGTGCTAGCGGTCGTGCCTAATCTGCGCGAGAAGGCAGCAATGGTTCTGCCATCATGGTCACGAATTAGTCCGCAGCTCCAGATAGGGTGGTTCTTGTAGGACTAGTATACTACAGAAGGGCAGAAGTACAAATCCTTGGCGAGCCACAAGCTAGGTGGAAGTATTGAGTCTTGGGGATGATTTGGAGCTTGGAGTTTTTCCAAACCCATCTCCAACCCCTTGAACTAGATTCAGTAATGGCCTTTGGACAGGCAAACATTCATATGTTCGAGAGAAAAATTTACCGTCTCAAATCTTGGGGGTGCTTTTCCAGGACACATTGTCCTGTCCTTGTCCATTCAACTCGATTTTTATCAACTCATTAATGTTACGAGGGAGGTGAAAGGATGAGTTTTCAAATATCCAAGCACCCTCTTGGCCCAAGACTGAGATTCAGCATATACTATCTAGACCGGTAATTAAGTGTCTAAGGGCTCCATGGTCAGTCCATTCCTCTTCTTGCCAAAAGCTAGCTTATGCCTTTCCCCTCCAAAAAACAAAAGAAAGTTTCATGTCATATCAACCCATAGATCCTTGGATATATATTGGTACAGTAAATTTTCAATATCATTTCAGCATCTTAATTTGTCAGACTCACATGAAACAATTTGTGGGTCTAGTTTCTGACATTTTGTGTTTGGATTGGTGACCACAAATCAAAGTTTTTGTGGCTCTATGTATTTTATGTAAATCGGCCTAATCTCTAGCTTAAGGTTTTGTTTCTTGAATTTCCCATTTTATCAATGTTTTCAATTTAAATAATATAATTAATAAATAAAAAAAACTCATGTTTATATATTTAAATTTTATTTTATTTTTTTATTAATGTGAGATGCATAACATTTTATTCTATTCAATTATGTAACACCTTTGTTACACTAACTCTTTATTAATAAAAAAGAAAAACTCTTATATTAATTTGAGTATAGATCTCACATAAGTGAAAATTGGACTTTCAAGGTGTTGGTGCTGTAATAGTTATTCTAATAATAATAATCATTAGTGCCTCCCAAGTCCCATCTTGGGAGAGATTCTAAGAAGTGGCCTACTTGTCACGAGCTGCCTAAACACCTTGTCTGGCAAGCCTATGCTGGTTTTAGAATGGCCGACGAAAAAGTCAATAAATCGTGATTAAGTCTACACCTCCACTACCGAAGCTTCCTTCTTATCTTACACAAATTCCACTTTGAAGGAGTAAATTTCGTCGATAGTCTTTATTTGACAGTCTTCGTCAATAGTCTTTAATTTTATATTTTTGCTCTTCTTGCCTAATCAATTTTAATTTGTTTCAATTTAATCACTAAACGTTTTGAATTCTATTCAATATGATCACCTTCATAGATTCAATTCAAATTAATGATCAAATAATAATATAATAACCATTTAAATAAACATGTTATTGAAAATTTTTTTGAAAGTTATTATTCTCTTATTTTTCTTTTCTATTATTTCATTATTTTCATAAGATCACAGAAAAAAATTATTAAAAAAGAAAGTTAACATAAATTTTTTAAGTGATACGATTGTTTTGATGTTTAAGTGATTATTAATTTGTCATTTCTTTGAATAAAAACCACTTGTTATACATTTAATGCATTTGTAAAAACTTAATGACTTAATTGAAACAAATTAAAATTTAATGAGAAAAAAAGGTAAAACCTTAGTAACCGTTTATAAGATTTAGCCTTTTTAAGCATTCAATTTCTCATATATCAAGGGTCCACAGTAGGGGCATGATCGAAAGATTAAGATCCAATCGTGCCAAAATAAAATACTAATACTACAAACTCTCAAGATATAGTGTTGGTAATTAAACTATTAGATTCGCAGCCGTTTATTCCGGATTAAAACAGAAAAAGTTTTGTATACGGCCAAATTCACGGGACCTAAAAACAGAAAAAACAACTAAAACATATAAAAATGACGTGGCAAGATGCCATTGGTTTCGCTACTGAGCTCACACTCTTGTTACTTTCTTACTGATAAACATCACCCATAGAAAAATCTCAAGATATTAAAAACCCAGATACACTTGCCCTCTAGGACTTTACTGCACCAACGCTTTCCCAAACAGCTTACAATGACGAGTATCATCCAATAACTATCCTCCACGTGGAAATCAACCACATGCGAAGCGAGTAGCGCGTCATCAGATACTCGCGAGCTTTTACCTACCATGTTTGTCTTATTCACTTACAGAAACTTTTGGCTATGTCGTTCTTTTAAAAAAACCTCCCCAAAAGGTTTCAATAAATCTCAGAGGGAAAAAGAGCGAAAGCAGAAGTGAGGAAAAGAGAGAGAGAGAGCGAGATAGAGAGAGCGGCGATAATGGCGAGAAGTGTTTCGATATGGCTTGCTATGGCCGCAATCGTATGCTCTCTAACAGTGATCTCAGCTGAAGAGAGTGAATCGAAAGAGTTCGTCTTGACCTTGGATCACTCCAACTTTACTGACACTGTTAGTAAGCAAGACTTTATCGTCGTCGAATTTTACGCTCCTTGGTAAACCTTGCATTTCTACTTTTTCCCCCCCTAAATATTGCTTAATTTTTTGTTTGGATCTTCATTTCTCTTTCTTATTTGGGGAACCCTTTAATTCCTCATTGATCAATGGAAGTTATCTCTCGATTTTCAAAAAAACATTTTCTCTTTCTCGTCGGATTTTCTTCTGCTGTTTGAGTGCATCCAATGAGTTTAGTAGCTGATTTAGAACCTACGGATTCTGATCTAATAAATTTTTGAAAGTCAATGCTAAATTAGCGATAGTTAATTTTATGAGGATTTTTTTAGTGCATTTTACGGTTTATTATTCGACTTCACTTTTCCTGGAAAAATTTTCAATTCGAGAAGTTAAGAATTAAGATTAGTAATTAATCTTAGGATTGCTTGATTGAAATTAGCAATTTATAATGAAATAATTGAACTCGTGGGCATTTGTTGTTTATGTGGAAATGATGGGATAATGGATTGCTTATCAAGAGCCAAAAAAGGAACCTTTAACTTTCGGAAACAGCGAGAAATGCTTATAAATTCCAACGAAACAGTGCAAAGTCTGGAATTCTATGTTTTGACGTGACATGAGATATTTAAGATTACTATGAAATCCCTTTTTTCTTTGTTGAAATTATACATGGTTTTAGATCCTGTAGGCTGTTGAAGTTTGACCTTTTTTATTTATATAATCTGCAACATGTTATCATGTTATGCAGTGTTAACATGAAATTTTTTAACAAACAAATCTTGTAATATCAGGTTGCAGCTCTGGATCGATTTGGCGTGTCTGGAATACCAATATTATATTTATAAAATATTTTCTTATCTAAACAAAGGAAGCATTATTCTGTCATACTTGATAACCAACAAATATATCTTGTATAAGTTGATTATTTAATTTAGCAGTAAAATGCTTCATTCTTGAGAGATTTAAATTTAATTTCTTAGTTTTCAATTTACGATTCCTTTCTTTTTCTTAATGGAAAATATTGTATTGAATCTTTCTTTAATATGCCTTGTTAGTCTTGTCAACCTTCTTGGCACTAAGTAGTTTCCTTTTACATCTACTTCTAGGTGTGGGCACTGTAAGAATCTTGCTCCAGAGGTAAACAAAATTATAATTTCCCCTAAGTTTTGAATCTTGTTGATATTTTATATGTTTAGTCAGCTAATAACAGTAAATTTTGTTTGTTTGTTGTGTAGTATGAGAAAGCTGCATCTGTATTGAGTAAGCACGATCCTCCAATCTTTCTAGCTAAAGTTGATGCCAATGACGATGCAAACAAAGAATTAGCAAGTCAGTATGAAATCAAGGGTTACCCTACGCTTAAAATTTTGAGAAATGGGGGAAAGAATATTCAAGAATACAAAGGTCCACGTGAAGCTGATGGTATTGTGGAGTATGTGAAGAAACAAAGTGGTCCTGCTTCTGCTGAAATAAAGTCTGTAGAAGATGCCAGTAATCTTATTGGTGACAAGAAGATAGTAGTTGTAAGTTCTGAGGATTCTTTGTTCTTTTCTTTTCATTGGTTTTTCATGGTGAAGTTTAGTTGATATGTATCTATATGTTCTGGTTCTAGGTTGGGATTTTCCCAAAATTCTCTGGCAAAGAGTTTGAGAGCTATATAGCTCTTGCTGAAAAATTGCGTTCTGACTATGAATTTGGTCATACTTTGGATGCCAAACACCTTCCCCGTGGTGAATCATCAGTGTCTGGTCCTGTGGTCAGACTTTTCAAGCCTTTTGATGAACTCTTTGTTGACCTCAAGGTAATATGGAGTGTCGACTATATTTCATGTCATCATTGAAAATACAAGTTCATTTATGTATATGTTAGATGCTCTTGTACCATTTACGATTAGCCTTTTTTACAGAAGCTATTTACTTGCAGGATTTTAATTTGGAAGCTCTAGAGAAGTTTGTTGAAGAATCTAGCATTCCTATTGTGACCCTTTTTGACAATGACCCAAGTAATCACCCCTTCGTTATCAAATTCTATAACAGTCCCAACGCAAAGGTAAATTAGACGATAAGAAATTTTATTTTCTTTACAATGTAGTTCTTATACACATTGAAAAGAAATCAGAGTGTGGCTGGCTTTTATTTGGTAACAAGCATGTAATACCAAACTTTTTTCACGTTCTCTAATTATACTACCAGATGCTCATATTGTTTCACCTTTAATGCACTTCAGACTGTGTTTTTGACTTTCAGTTTTCTCTTCTTTATATTTCATTTTGGTTTGATAGTCATAATGGTCAACACTTGTTCTGTGCATCCTTTAAGTTCATCTTCTAATAGGACTTTTGAATCTGGTAGGCTATGTTGTTTGCAAATTTGAGTGCTGAAGGTGTTGATTCCTTAAAATCAAAATATCGTGAAGTTGCTGAACAATACAAAGGACAGGGCATTAGTTTCCTTTTGGGAGATGTTGAGGCTAGTCAAGGTGCCTTCCAGGTTAGTATCTACTCAAATATGGCAGTATGTTTCTCAAAATTTGCTACCTAAGTTTTATTTCTTCTTATAGTTTACTTTTCCTGTTGGTTGGGAAACAGTATTTTGGAATTCAAGAAAGCCAAGTACCTCTCATCATCGTTCAGAATAATGATGGGAAGAAGTATTTGAAGCCAAACTTGGAGGCTGATCACATTGCACCATGGGTGAAGGATTATAAGGTGACTTCTGCTCTTCATTTAATGTGTTGTTTCAGAATGGATTGTAAAACTTATCCTTTCTTATTATGGTAAATTTGGTAGAATGGCAAAATTCTGATGCTTGTATGGTCGTGATTTTAGTGACAGGATATCTAGCAGTGAGTTATGCGATATCAATGGTTATCTGTTTTTTGTTTGACTAAAGTACTCTTCTGCAGGAAGGAAAAGTTCCACCATATGTAAAATCCGAACCTATCCCTGAGGAGAATGACGAACCTGTGAAAGTGGTGGTTGCTGACACCCTCGAAGACATGGTTTTCAAATCAGGAAAAAATGGTGTGTAATTGGTAGTTTGCTTGATGCTTTTTTCCCCCTTTACCGTATTGGTAGTCATGGTATATTTTCTGCATTCTTTTGCTTCTTGTTGCACTTGGCATTAGAAGTTGTTATGATCTAGAGGATATGGCAATTGAAATTACAATGGATGCTCAGAATCAACATGCATTGTTTTTATCCAACAGTGTGGAACTTTTTATTTGGACTTGAGCTGATCCTGGTGTATAGCTTGTTTACACTCCAATAATCAGCGCACCCTTCTATTGAAAATTTGTTGATACCCATAGAATCAGCAAATCCTTGTAATCAACTGTGTGAAGCATATTTTGATTGGTGTCATGCTTTTCAAATAGTTTTCGTTTTCTTTTTAATTTTATATTTGGTTCAAAACATGACAAATTGGTTGCTAACGTCTTTTCATTGTAAAAGATATGAATAATTTATGTGCACCTAAATTTTCTTAATTGTAAGAAGTTGATAGCTTTTATGTTAGCTATGTGGTAGATATTTTGTAAGTGTTAGACTTCAATCTTCATGTATAATGGGCTTTGATAATTCTATTTCTGTAACCACCTTTTGGAAATTATAAAATGATATCAAGCTTTTCTTTCTGCAGTTCTGCTTGAGTTTTATGCCCCCTGGTGTGGACATTGCAAGAAATTGGCACCAATCTTGGACGAAGTTGCTGTCCATTATGAAAAAGATGCTAAAGTTTTGATTGCAAAACTTGTAAGTTTTATTACTCTCATTGATTTTAATAGGGACCATATGGCTTTATATAATTATTTTGGATATCTTCCAACTTGTAAGGTTTCAGTTTCAGTTTAGATCTATGTTTTTGTCTGATGAAGTCTTGAAACGCCATTGCTTATTTGTTACTTGGAATACAACTCCTGATCTACTTGGCTATGAACTAAAATCTTCATATTTTCTGCAGCATTAGCGGCATAGTAAGGTTTAGTTAGTGGCATTACCGATAATCTGTTGTCCACTGACTAAAGATAAGTTATAGGAGAATTTTCTTAAATAGAATGGGTGATTAGGCATAGAGCTTAGGACTAATATTGAGGTACACGAAATTATTTGTTGTGGGGTCGTTTATTGTTTTTGACATCATCTAATGTTCAATTGGGAAGATTTTTCTGATCCATAGACTTCTAAATTTTTCCTTGTAGGATGCTACTGCTAATGATATCGCGGATGAGAACTTTGATGTTAAAGGTTACCCGACTGTTTACTTTAGATCAGCTAATGGAAACATAACACCGTATGAGGGCGATAGGAGCAAGGAAGACATCATCGACTTCATTGAAAAGAACAGGGACAAAGCTGTCCCTCAGGAGTCGGTAAAAGATGAGCTCTGAAGAGGGTAAGTTTCTGGGAGTTGTATATCAATTTTTGGTCGTACAGCACTTCCGTCGATTGTGCCTTTTAAGTACATTATAAATTTTAAGGAAAACCAATAAAAGTTGTAGACAAGTCCATTAACGTTTGGCCAGTTGTTATTTTCTTAATAAAATAGTGTAATTTTAGCATTCAACATTTCAGGAAGCAAATGGTAAACAGCATATCTTTGAAACCAAACAACCATGGCCGTATCAAATTTTTAATGCCGAATGGTTTGGTATTATCTTTGCAGGTATGTTCAACAAGTGCTATGGACTTAATGATGATGCCTTGATCTTCCCCTCTTACCTCTATATCAGTGTAGCCTTTTAAATTTAAACATGTGTGCAATGTGGGGACGGCAGTTTTAGGCGTTATAGTTGGATAGTGGTTTTTGGATATTATTAGTTGCAATGGTTAATGTGGCTGTAGGAAACATCCGAGCAACTTAAATCTAAAGAGGGTATTTTGAATTTATTCTGGCCCTCCCTGCCCATTTATTAGGGTAGACGCTTTCTCGCTACGCAAGATTCTTCAGCGTCATACCTTTTGTTTTTTTCTTTCGAAACCCAAAATCAAATCAATGGCTACATGCGATGGAAAGGGATCCTAAATGACAAAAGGTGGCTTCCTAAGCCATTAAAAAAGGTCATTGAAGGAAACCAAGTTTGTGTCAAAGAGACGCATTCTCATTACTCAAGAGCCAAATCTTGTTGCCTCTATATTTCCCTCGTTAGTTGAACACTTCCGTTTCAAACCAATCATCAATGGCTGACTTAGGTCTAACATTTGCTAATGCACAATGTCTTGGTATCCCAATGGCCTAATACCATGTTTATTTGTATGAATAACAAAAGAAAACCTTGTGGAGTTTTGGGCTGGAATGGATCTAGTCCAAGTCTCCTCGACTCCAGACGATACTATTATCAAGTTTGAAGACAGTTCATGGATTATGTATTTATCCATTCCTCTTGGAGTATGATTCTACCAATTAATCGCAGAATTTATATCACCAGCGGATTGCCGGTACATTGCGCTTGGGTAAATTTCACGTTCAGAGGAGGCAAGAGAAAAAAAAAAAAAATGGAGTAGATTTTTTTTTTGGATAGCAATTAACATAATATGTGCAAAAACAATTGTTTTCTAAGGTTGAAAGCTTTTGCACCAAATTGCATTAAACATAGCGATAAACATAAAGGAAGGCAATTATGTTAAATTGATTGGCTTATGACAGTAATCATCTACAAACAAACCAAAGTGTTCTACATACAAACTTTTGTAATCCACCAAATGTATTTATTTCTAAGTTGGTGGCTTGCATAAAATTTCAAAATTTGTTTCAAAAGTGCAGCCAAATTCAGTGGTGGAATATATCTACACGAGTGTGGAATTCAAATATTGTGTTGTTTCTCTTGTTAACAACAAAGTAAGATGAAAAATTAAATAAATATATGTAAATTAGATACATATAAAAAAATTAAAGCGAAAATAAAAATTACAAATGTAGTAAAAAAAAAATTAGAGATGAGATTCTAAAAATAAACAAGTAGAGAAAATAAAAAGAAACAATAGAAGAAGACCAAGAAATCGACAAAGAAAGCGATGAAGAGAAAAACTACTGAAAAAAAGGTGAACAACTTTGGAGATTCCGAGAAATTATATGAGTTTACTGTCAATACATAACATGCTTTTGCCAATGCTAAACCATATTAAATTTAAATTCTAGATTTTATAAAATATAAAATATTGAATTCACAAAACATCTCATGAAAGAGTCAAGTGGCAAGACAGACAACAAAAACTCACCATGAAGAAAGACTATGAGCTAAATGTAGAATTTTATACATCATGAATAGTCAAAGAATAGGAACTCATGGTAGAACTTTTAAGATGTAAATAAACAGAATATTAAATATACAACGGAAAGAAAGAGCGAACTTTGCAATAAGATCAATACTATTAAATATACATTGACAGATGCTTCAAATACACAAATGCATGCATACCCAACATATGTACGGAGGAAGAGAAAGATAAAAGAAATTACTGTTGGTCATCGTTGAAGGCAGGCAGAGGCAGGGGAGCGTCCACATCGTTGTAGCAGGCGACCAAAGTGTCGAAGCAGTCAACAGAAAAATAATTATGAATGAAATATTTGATTAAATTATTATTTATTCATTTTTATCCAAAAAAAAAAGAAAACTACAAAGAAAGAAAAGCCAATAAAAATAAACCATGAGCTACAAAGAAAGCATTTACTTAAAATCCAAAGAAAAGCGAAGCTCTTTCAAGCCATTAATGTTAATTACGCATTATTCGTAATAAAAAAACCAGTAAAACGAAATTAAAAAAAGGAAGGAGATTACCTTGACAGAACAGTGATCAAGCTGAATAGCTCTCCAACAAGAAAAAAAAAAAAGAATTACTTAAAAAGGGATTAGTGAGCGTACATACTAGCGCCTGCGATGGGGAAAAGCGTAATTTGATTATAACGCAGGAAGATTAGGGCATAAAGTAAAGAAAAACAATTAATGTATAAAAGAAAACAAAACTAATAAAACCATTAATTGAAAAATAAAACAAAATGCGGATTTTGTTTACCTCAGTATAAGCATCAAAATGACCTTGCTTGAAATAATTCTTCACATCTTTGCTCAATTGCTCTGCTTGTCAACACGAAAAAGAAGAAGCAAGAAACCGAGAGAAAAGAGTTTGCAAAACAGAAAACAAAGACATCAAACTGGAAAAAGGAGAGAAAAAATTTTTGGAAGCAGGGATATGAAAAAAGGATCAAAATAGCATGATAAACAAAATGACAAAAAAAAAAAAAAAACACCAAGATAAACAAATAAAGTAAACAAATCAAAAAAGAAAAGAACAGTGAAAAAACAGCAAAAAGAAAATAAAAAAAATAGAGAAAGCAAAAGAAAAGAGAAACCAAAGAGTAAACAGAACGAAAAAGAAGGCACTAAAACAAACAAACACAGCAAAAAGAAAATAAATAAAGAAGAGAACAGTGAAAAAGGAGAAAAAAATAAAACGATCAAAAGATAGAGAAAGTTAAAGAAGAAAAAGGGTGAAAAAACCCAGAGGGAAAAAGGAAAAAATTTAGAAGAATTGTAAGAGGAATAGATCAAAAAGCCATGACTTTTTTACAAAATACCACCTACATCCTAAAATTCAAGCCAAAATCAATTACGTGACGCTCTAATTGAGAGCAAGTGTTCCCTCATCGGGACAGCTTTTAATAAAGGTGGCATTGGATATAAAGGAAGTGAGAGTATTTTTTTTGTAACGTATTTAATTAAATTATATTATAATATTTATTTTATAATAAATTATTATAATATAAAATTATAATGTAATCATATTACAATTAAGGGATGTAATGTGATTGCAGTCCAAAACTAATGCAATCACATTACATTGCACTCTGTAATTTTTTAAATATATTTTTACCCTTCAATTTTATTATCTTATTAAAAATATTTTATTATGTTATAATTAAAATAAAAAATATAAAAATAAAATATATAATATAAAAATTAAAAATTAAAATAAAACAAAATATAAAAAATTAAAATTTATATAATATAAGTAAAAGAAATTAAAATAAAATATAAAATATAAAAAATTATTTTTAAAAAATAAAATATATAAGATTTTAATAAAAAATAAAAATAAAATATATGACATTAAAAATATATTTAAAAAATGATATTATATAAAAATTAACAATAAAAAATACAAGTACATTAAACTTGCATTTTAATAAATAAGGATAATTTTGAAAGTTAACATTACATTTTCAGCAAAATTCTTGTAAACCAAACTTTGTAATATTATCTTCTTGGCATTTTAATCATTATTTTGCTTGTATATCAAATACTGTAATATTATTTTTCCTACAATCACATTACCTATAATCACTTTGCATTGTAAAATACCAAGTGCCACCATATATTATTATGCCATATTTTACTGATCAAACTAAAAACCCACTAGTCCACTAGACTCCTTCATGAGCAAAAGAAACACGTGGCACCCAAAGCAAGTGCTATGTGTGCTGTTGATCAAGATATACAGATACATATACTTCGTATACAAGAGAAGGTGTAGGTCTCGTAAGGTATGACCTCACTCTCTTTCTACTATTTTTCTCTCCTATGTCTAATTCTTCTATTTTGATATATTCTATTGATTTAAGTATTAAGGAGGGAATTGCTATAACTTGATTTGTGCGAGTCTTGCCTTTGGTCCAATCAAATACATGCACCAAACAGTAGGGGTGGATCACTGCCCCTTGAATTTTTTTAGTTAGTATTATATATATTTATACTATATATTAAAAGGAGGATCCGATTGTACTGTTTCAATTGCCGTCAATTGTGTGCTCAATTGCTTGCCACTTGTCACTTAATTGGATGCTTTTTTTTTCTCTTTTTTCTCTTCGAAACGACGTCGTTTTCTTGTTTTTTTCTCTTACCCTGCTGCTGCTGTTTGCTTTATGGAAGTAGCGGCATTTTGGTGTTTGTTGTGTTTGCATTGTTTTTGCTTTTATTTGTTGTAGAGCCTCGATTGATTTAGGGGTTTTTTTCCCCTTTTTGTTCTTGTTGAAGTAAAAGAGAAGAACGATAAGTATATTCAAATTGTGGAAAGCTGTTTGGAGATGAGATAGACAAGAGGAAAACATTTTTTAAGCTTTTCGTCTTTGTTCTGCTTACATTGGTTTTGCTTTTATTTGCTCTAAAAGCTCGATCGTTTTAAGGTTTTTTTTTGCCTTTCTGTTCCTGTTGAAGAAAAAGAGAAGAAGATTGAAGCAAAAGAGAAGAACGATTGGCATATGCATACTGTAGGAAGATATTCATAGATGAGATAGACAAGAGAAAACCATTTTTTGAGCAGGAGATGAAGACAGCCAGTAGTTGAAAGCTTAAACGAAAGCAAAGGTGAGAGAAATAGAAATTAAAAAATAGATGGCTAGACAAATATTTTTTTTGTTATTTTGAAGGAGATCTAGGGAGTCAAATTGTTGATTTATTGTTAAGTTATAAAAAGTTGAGTCAGTAACTAATTGAAAGCTTTAGCTGTTGGAAAGGTGAACAACAAAGCAGTTGAAGAATAAATAGTTCAAAAAACATCAAGTTTGTTGTTTTGGCCTTGGTCAATTGCTTTTTGTTTGATTATGAGCAAGGTTAACTCAATGGATTGTTTGTTGTTAATTTGAATGCTTACTGCAATAAGCTGATGGGTTCCATTTGGTTGTAAGGGTTTTGTTTGCTTTTGAAACTATGTCGTTTTGATCATTGCAAAAAAAAAAAAAGAAAAAAAAATATATGTAGATTTTTTGTTTCTTATTCCATCATATCAATTGGTAGTTAACTTGACTTTTGTGTCTAATTCTTATCTTCATGCAAGCACTACTGTTGACCGGTTGCATCTGTTTGTGAAATCTTTTTACAATTCTTGCAGTACTTTTGGCTTTTCCTATTGTACATATTATATCATGCTTATTTGTTTTTATTTGTAAAAGTAACATCTCCTTTCTAGAATACTCTTTACTATTTTGGTTTTTTTGCACTCTGGTTTTGCTGTTTTCTTATTCCATCACTTTCAAAAGGTCTTAATCTTTGCTTATTATTGTTTCTTTGCCTTTATTGTTTATCAATAGTTGGTTCTTTTTATTTTTATATTATACTTAGTTTCTTTATGTGTAAGAACAACTTTTACCTTTTGGAATACTATTCTCTATTTTTTTTTACCTGTCTTTAATATTCTATTTGGTTATTGTCTTTTTCATCAGTCTCGAAACATTTTCTCTTTTTATTCTTACTATTTTTTGTTTCTAATTGATTATTATTCACAAAATTTTTGATTTTAATAGTATGATATTAGTTTATGTTTTATTGCTTTTGTTTTCATATGCCACTCACATTTGCAATAAATATAGGCCGCAGCAATAGTTTGGTTTGTTTGAGTTTATTTTTGTTTTATGCTTTCATTGTTCTTTAACTGAAAACGATATCAGTGTTTCGTTTAGTAGCTTATTGTTTTCATTATGTAATCTGATTCTGATTTTCATCGGTTTTCATAATAAGATACTTCAATATCAAATGTTTAAGATTTTTTTATTCTTTTTCCATTTTTCTATTGTTTGAATATCCAGATATTTATTCGTATATTCTGTATATATCAAATTTGTTGTTAATACATTGTTCTCTTTCTTTGATTTTCAATTATGATATAATTGATGTAGACATTAGTGTCAACATATGAAAATTTCCATTAGCTTATTTTCACATAAGCTTTTATTGTCATACTTTGTTACAGTTATTGTTCGTAGATATTATTCAGATATTTGACACATTTGTTTTACACAAAATCTGTTAACAGTAAGTTTGGATTATTTATTCATTGTTTATTCATTATTTTGTTCCTTTTAATTAATAGCAATTGAATGTTTTATTTTCTTATTGTTTTATTAGTTTTGTAGCAACTATTGGATGATTACTTCTGTACACCATTGTGTTTGTTGATGAATTATTTTTTGTATGATTTTTGTCACGCAATTGTCATTGCATACAAAATTTATCCTGTACTTAATTGTTTGTTTTATTGTTGCTATACAAACATACATATTAAGTATTAGTTAAACATTAATCATGACTGTGTAGTTTTTTCGCTGATTTTTTCTAACATGACTATTGTATAATGTTTCTTACATATCTTTTGTGTGTTGACTGTAAATACATTGAAAACAATAGGTAATATAGATCAATTTATTTAACAAATGTTTAATATATATTGTCTATTTTACAGATACAATGTCAAATGAACATGTCAAAAAAAGACCAAGATATAAAGAAGTTAGTCAGTTTGTCAAATTTACTATTGGTTCATAAAATAATCTTTTTGATGTACCTTTTGTTGAGAAGTCAATTTTCCCGTTTAGTATGCAAGAATATCCTGTTACAAGTAATAGTGATGTCATCAAAATTGTTGACAAACTAGGTATTCATAATGATTTAAACAATAGTAATTCAGGTGATTATGAACATAATGGTCAAACATCTGATTTTCATTTTGAAAATCTGTATGATGTTCAAATCATTGGTGATGAATCTTCACAATCTTTAGCAACATGTGATTTTCATTTTGAGAATCTATATGATGTACCTATTATGAACGATCAATTGATGACACCTGTTATGTGAAGGACAATTTAATAAGGAAAACTTCATATTGAAGCTATATGTATAACTTTAATAATTTTTTGGTTATGGTATAGTCTTTTTGTACGATTACCCAAGCAATTTTTAATTCAGATATTGTTAATGACTTTATATTTTTTGGTTCTCTTGAAAAGATCAAAGGTGTGATAAGATTGTTTCTTCTGGAGTTATATGACATGAACAAATAAATGAAAGATCAAACTAATTAACATTTACTGGACATACAAGTAAGTAACTTTTTAGTTGTGATATGCCTTTTCCCTTTCTAAATATTAAGTCTGTAATTTTTGTAACATATTATTCACTGATACTCTAATAATACGAAAACAATTTTCAACGTTTAACTTTGGTGGACCAACTTACAGTTGTCCCTTTTGTGGTGCTATAATGTGGTATGAAGAAAGAGTTGATACAACTCAAGCCACAACTTTTTATACTTTTACATTATGCTGTCAGCAAGGTACAGTTCGATTACCTTTATTTAAACATACACCGTACTTTTTAGATGTTTTGTTATATTACAAAAGAGATAGTAGAAGTATTAAATTTAGAAAGAACATTAGTATTTACAATTCTATGTTTCAATTTACCTCTATTGGTGGTAGGGTAGATAATAGCATAAATAATAATATCGGACTTTATATATTTAGAATCAATGGACAAAATCATCATCGTATTGGTTTTTTACTTCCTACAATAGGATGCAAACCAAAAGTTGCACAATTATATATATATATATATATGATACTGATAATGAAATATCAAATAGAATGTCTATTTTTGCACATCAAAATACTAGTAATATGATAGATAGCTTTATAGTTGAAAGTTTAATCAAGATGTTTGATGAGACTAATGAAATAGTTAAGGTGTTTAGACAAGCTAGAGATCGATATAAAGAGTCAAATGATATTACAATTCAGCTGAAGCTACTTAGAAGCTGAAATAATCAAGAGAAAAATTATGCAACCCCTACTGTATCAGAACTTGTAGGATTAATTGTTTGAGATATAAAAGAATCTAACAGTTATCGTGACATTATAGTTGAGTACAAAACCAGTGGACTTAAACGAATAGTGAGCTTCACCCGTCTTTTATGGCAATGTAGTATCTTATATTGTTTTCATATGGAGAAGATGGATATAGATTGGATATCAGTTATGTGGACTCTTCTGTCAAGAAAAAACCAAAAAGAAAATAGATTTCAATGAGGGAATTTTATGCTTATGTCATTCAGCAATGAAATCCTAGCAAAAATACATTGCTTAGAGGTGGTAGGTTATTTCAACAGTTTATCGTTGATGCTTTCTGTGCAGTTGAAGAAATGAAATTACAGTTTGTAAGAAATAATAAAAAAACTTTAAGGACAGAAGTAATCAAGGATTGAAAGATGCTGTATCGAGAGGTGATTTGCAAGGTAATGTAGTTGGAAAACGTATAATATTGCCTGCAACATTTATTGGAAGTGCACGGTACCTATTTCAGAATTATCAAGATGCAATGGCAATTTGTTGACATTATGGCTGCCCAGATTTGTTTATAACATTTACCTGAACGCAAAATGGTCAAAAATCAATAGAACTTTATTTATGATTGATGGTCAACAAGCACAAGACAGACTTGATATAGTTTCAAGAGTATTTAAATTGAAACTTCGATATTTCATGGATGACCTTATCAAAAACAAACATTTTGGACCAGTTTCAGCAAGTGAGGTTTTTTTAAATATTTTATTCTTTATCTATATTGATTTAATTGTTAATTTTGTTTGTAATTTTAATTGTATCATACTTATCATGTTAATGTTTTTATTTCTCTTTCTATATATTTATGTTTTGCAGTTACATATACAATAGAATTTAAAAAACGTGGTTTACCACATGTTCACATATTACTTTGGTTAGAATCTATTGCAAAATGTATGAACGAACAAGATGTGAATAGAATAATATCAGTTGAAATTCCAAAGAAAGACCATGATCCAGTTGCCATGAAGTTGTCTCAAATTTTATGATACATGGACCATGTGGTATGTACAATCTTTCTTCTCCATGTATGGTTAGAGCTAAATGTTCAAAAAATTTTTCTAAACAATATCAGTCAGAAACTATACTCAATAAAGATAGGTTTGTTCTCTACAGAAGAAGACAAATAATTGATAAATCATGTATTGTTGTCAAGAATAATGTTCAATTGGATAACAGATTTATTGTGCCCCATAATGTTGATTTGATTGTAAAATATCAAGCTCATATTAATGTTTAACTTTGCAATAGATCAAAAGCTATTAAATACTTATTCAAATACATCAATAAAGGTCCAAACAGAGCTAGAGCAATCATTCTGAATAATAGTTCAAATAGTAGTATAGAACAACAAAATATAGGGAACTGTTTTGATGAAGTCAAACTTTACTTGGAATGTAGATATTTATCAGCTTATGAATCATGCTGGAGAATATTTGCATTTGATATACATTATCATCAACTAGCAGTTGAAAGATTAGTAATTCATTTACCAGATCAGCAAAATATATGTTTTAATGATTCTAATAATTTGTATGGAGTGATCCACAGACCTGGTGTAACAAAAACAATGTTCACAGAATGAATGAAAGCAAACCAGTTGTATGAAAATGCAAGAGAATTAATTTATGCTAAGTTTTCAACAAAATGGGTTTGGTCAAAATCTAAAACAATTTGGAAGAAGCGACGGAAAGGAAAATCTATTGGAAGAATTACATATGTTCATTCAACGGCAGGTGAGCTTTACATTCTTTGATTACTGTTGAAAATGACCAAGAATGGACAGAAGCAATGACACAAGCTTCAGAATGGGCAACCGGTGAACAATTACGGCAACTTTTTGTGTCCATTATAATGTTTTGTAAAGTAGCTGACCCAACATTACTTTGGGAGAATAGTTGCAGATACATGAGTGAAGACATAGAACAAAAACTAAAACAAGCTTCTGGTATCGTTGACTACAAAGTTCTAGAAAATGAGATAAAGAATATTACTTTGATAACTTTAGAAAAAAATTTCAATAAAAATTCTAGTTTCCTGTCAGAATTTAATCTACCATTGCCAACAGAAGGTTTTTTATACACATTACAAAACAGATTGATTCAGGAAGAGATGAATTGCAATTTAGACGAACTCTTCAAAGAACACTTATAGTGTTTGTCAAACTTGAATTGTGAGCAATTGAATGTTTATCAGGCTGTTAAAAAATCTGTTGAAAACAATGAAGGTCAGATGTTATTTGTTTATAGACATGGTGGTACAGGAAAAACATATATATGGAAGACAATAATTTTAGCAATTAGATCAACAGGGAAAATTGTTCTTGCAGTAGCTTCATTAGGAATACCATCTCTATTGTTACCAGGAGGAAAAACAGCACATTCCAGATTCAAAATTTCACTAAATATTGACAACTATTCAACATGCCAAATCAAAAGAGGTACACAACTTGCTTCATTAATTGAAAATACCAGTCTTATTGTTTGGGATGAAGCTCCAATGATTCACAGATTTTGTTTCGAAGCTTTAAATAAAAGCTTACAAAATCTATTGGCTGATAGTTGTGTAGAAACTGAAAATAAACTGTTTGTTGGGAAAACTGTACTATTGGGAGGTGATTTCAGACAAATATTGCCTATTGTTGAAGCTGGATGAAGGTCAGACATTGTAAATGCATCAATAAACCAGTCACAGTTATGGAAAAGTTGCTGTATATATGACTTGAAGACAAACATGAGACTTCTGTAATCAAATTTTGATGAACATACTAGATTTGAGATTTCAAGATTTGCTGAATAGTTATTGGACATAGGAAATGGAAACAAACTGACTTTCAATTATGAAGATGAAGACGAACCATGTTGGATTCAGATGCTTGAAGATTTATTGCTACCATGCATGGAAGATCCGATAAAAACTATTGTCTCAACTGTTTACGACAAACTACAGGAAAACTTTGTAAACTTAGATTGCTTGAAACAAAGATCAATTGTCACTCCTTACAATGAAACTGTTGACATTAAAAACTCATATGTGCTTAATTTGATTCTAGATACATTGAGGTCATATTTCAGCATCGACCAAATATCAAAATTTGTAGACCATTCGATGGAACATGAGCTCTTATATCCGGTAGAATTTTTTAACTCACTTAATTTTCTTGGAATTCCTAATCATCAGCTTGACTTGAAGGTTAGTACAGTTGTTATGTTATTGAGAAACATAAATAAAAGTTCAGGACTTTGCAACGGAACGAGAATTCTCATTACTCAGCTAGCTTTCAATGTCATTGAAGGCGAAATAATGTCAAGATGTTTCGCAGGTAACATAATATTTATACCAAGGATTGTAATAATAATCAAACAACAAAAATGGACCTTTGTATTCCAAAGAAAGCAATTTCCAGTTAAGCTATGTTATAGTATGATAATAAATAAAAGTCAAGGACAAACTCTTGATATTGTAGGTTTGTACTGGCCCAAACCTGTTTTTACACATGGTTAATTGTATGTAGTATTGTCAAGAGTTACATCACGAAAGGGATTGAAAATCTTGATTCTGAATAAAGACAAACAATATTCAAATCAAGCAAAAAATATAGTGTACAAAGAAATTTTTGATAACCTACGACCATGTTATGTTAACCTCATTCTTTTTCAACATAGTTTTTGATGTTTTTTCTATTATGTTGTACTTTTTTGATTACACATTTACTACTTTTGATGTTTATAATATTGTATTCTATGGACTATTTGCTTGCTAAATTGTTGCTTTCATTAACAATTATTCATGTATTCTACTTTAGCATTATTACTTATTTTAACGATAGAATAAATTGTTATACTCCATATTCCTACAAGTTAATATCTATAATCTATAACTAAATTAATCATAATCTTTACAAATTACCATAATTATCACAATCCGACTCAAACTATCTTTTTCCATGTTACTTTTGCATGAACAAATGGAGTACCAATATCTGACTGATTTACAATTGTTCAAACCACCAACAACAATAAAAGTAAAGATCCTTAGGATTTGGAAATCTACAACTCCTGACAATCCAGAAAATCTATTAAGTCTTGACTTTTTAATAGCTGATGCGAAGGTAAACTTATATCATTGTTTTTCATCTTTTATTGTAGACTTCAATCAATTGAACAATTATGGACATTCTCGACTTACTTATTTTCATTACTCATAGAAAAATGTCATGCAAGCAATTATCAGAGGTTATGATGCACCTTTATTTATTCCAATTCTCAAAAAAGGTTCTGTTTATCTCATTGATAAATATCGAGTGATGAAATCAAAGCACAACTTTAATGTTCTTGTTGAAGATCTCATGATAGTTTTATCAAGAATGTCAGAAGTCAAAGAAATTACTAAAGACAACATCCAATATCCAAACTATCACTTCAACTTTGTGCACGTCAAAGATCTTCCTCACAAAAATATCAAAAAAAGGCGATGACAGGTAATCTTAAAAATACACTTCATAATCAAAGTTCATTTCACAACAACATTTATCACTTTATTCTAATAGTTCTTTTGTTAAATAACAACAGATTTTGTCGGTCTTGTTACAACAATAACACCTGTAACAAAAGTGCAGCCGAACAATAGAGATATCCCTGTACAAAAACGAGATATCTACATTCAAGATGCAAGGTAAATAGAAAACACAATTTACTATTAAATGTGCATGATCATATTGTAAAAAACTTATATCTAATAACTGTAACTTTTTGATTGCTTTGTACAGTTCTGACAGCTTAAAGGTAGTATTGTATGGAGATATAACATTATCCATACAAGAACAACAAATTCTATAGAAAAACACAAATGTTGTGTTTGCATTCACTGGATTAATAATTAAGACTTACAAGCGTAAGTACATACTATATTAATGTTACACTAACATCATTAAATATTCTCCATACAAAATATACTAACAAATAAATGTTATCAATTTGTAGGATCATTGTATGCATCATCCTGCTTAGCAACAAGAGTATACATTGATCCGTAAATTCCAGAGGTTGATGAGCTCAAACAAAGGTTATGTAACCACCACCTTAAGCATTACATTTGACAACTAAAATTTACTTTAACAGCAAAAAAATGACTAACAACATATTACTAATTATTATATACCAAAATAAACCCATACAAACAGACCTTCAATTGTTGGAAGCATCCACTACCACTCTCAGCAATAATCTACAGTCTCAGATATTCATGTAGCTGATTTGCTCACAATAGAACCAAAAAAGACATTGGTAAAATATACTTTTACCTTTTTGCATACAAAACACAAAAACCAACTATTTACTATCCTTTATAAATAATAAATTATACTATTTTTCACATGTATACAATATCTTTCTTCTAAATGACAGAATACCAAGTTCCAACTCACTGCAACCATTGTTGATGTTGAAGCACCAAATAGATGGTACTATAACGCCTGCAATCAATGTGCATCAAGTTTACGATTCTATGCAGGCAAGTTTTGGTGTCCAGTCCATGATGAGAAATCACCAGTCTTGACATAAATATCTTTAAAATTTCTTTGAACTTAGTATAATAAATTACATCTCTTTATCAACTATACAAATCACACATTTTTTCCAACATTACAGTAGTATGATTCTAGAACTCACAGTTGAATATGTGACTGAAAAAATTCAATTGCTTGCTTTTAGTCAACAAGCTGAAAAATTGATTGGCGCTATTATTGGTGAGTTAGCTGCAATCAAAACAATAGACAAAATGATCATTCCTCCTCCTGTCAAAGCATAAATAAATACAACAAGAACATTCAAAGTAGGACT
Source organism: Theobroma grandiflorum (assembly GCA_036013995.1). Taxonomy (NCBI): domain Eukaryota; kingdom Viridiplantae; phylum Streptophyta; class Magnoliopsida; order Malvales; family Malvaceae; genus Theobroma; species Theobroma grandiflorum. The sequence goes on from CP142126.1 coordinate 19,669,265, forward strand.
TACAAGCAAAGCAATTGAAGGTGGACTCACGATTTTCAAGATATTTGACTCTATCAACTGCACAGAACCTACAACTAACACTTTCAACATCTACAAGGGAACCAGCTCACTAAACGAACAACCTACATCTTCCCAATCAGCACTGCCAACAATTCAAGACATTCAATCAGAAATACCACCATCACCAACAAATGCATAAATAGCAAACGAACTTTTTCCGGAAGAGTCTCCAAGAAAGAAGATGAAAATTGAATAGGTAAGCTTTTTCAACTAGCCAACTTTGTCTTAAAATAATGATATTATGAAAACAATCAAAACAAAAATTATTTATTTCTCTCATTTCAACAACAGATGCCAAGCACAAGCAGCATGATCAGAATCAAAACTTTTTGGGCAACAATGCAACTTTGATAATATGCAGAACTGTTTTTTCATATGTCTATATTATGATAATGCATATGACAAACAACAGTGGATAACAGAACAATACCATCATTTTGTATGCCACTATTTTGCAGCTCTTGTGAATATATCTACATCACCTTTGTATGCTACTATTTTGCAACTCTCGTCAATATATCTACAACACTTTTGTATGTATATTTCAACAATTATATAAATACTTTTTATTCTACAAATATGCAATATACATTTAGTCTTACTTCTATTTTCCATACCTTTAATTTTCCATAAATGCACAAACGTGTTAACTATTGTATATGCAACAAAATAGGTTTTAAGAAAGTAACAACTTCACAAACAATTTCATTCTCTGTTCAACCAAATGAAAAATTTGTTACCATTCAACTAAATAAACATCTCTCTTTTATTAACAAAATGTTCATCTAATTAATAACCTGCAGCAACGCGCAGGCTTTCTTCCTAGTATATATTATATTTTTAAGAGATTTATAGAGGGGAAGGGGGCAGTAGACCGCTCTTGATTTTTTTTTTTTTTTTTAAATTTAGAGATTCATTGTTAAAATATATTTAAAATTAATATTTTATGATATTTATTTAATTTTAAATATCATTATACAAAATATTATATATAATATGATAAGTCAAACTCCGGCTGAAGACACTTTTATGCTCAAGTAGGGATGTCAACGGGTACCCTATTATAAGGTACCTGCGAGTACCCTATCCGGTTACACCGGATTAAGGTACTTCGTAAACGGATTCAGGTAGGGTTAGGGTAACGATTTCACTATCCGAATTTTAATAGGGTAAGGTTCGGGTACCACCTCTTGGGTATCTGTTACCCAAACCCGATTACTATTTATTAATATTTTATTATTATTTTAATAATTAAATTAAAATTTTACAATTTTTACTAACTTTACAAGCAATTTTTTTTTCTTAAAAACTAACAAATATATGAAAAGTATGGTTACTCTAATGATTAATATGATGACATTAATATATTTAAATTAAAAAAATTATAACTTATAAAAATTATATTTTTTGTTATTTAAGTTTATGTTATTTGTTTGGATTTTTGTGTTTAGTTATTTAAGTTTATGTTGTTATTTGGATATTTATATATAGTTATTTAAGTTTATATCGTTGTATGAATATTTATTTTTAATTATTTAAGTTTATGTTTAAGATCTTTTTTTTGATTATTTAAATTTAAATTTTATTATTTTTATTTTTATTAATTTAATTAGTAGTTAATTTTATGAAATACGTAGAGAAATATTATTGTATATATATACGGGTTTAGGTAATTGGATATTTATGAAGAAGATTTTAATAATTTTTTAATCTAATCGGGTTTTTAAATGGGTTAGGGTAATTATAGGATAGTAAAAATGTAATAAAGTTAGGGTTAGGGTAGTAATTTTAAAATTAAACGGGTAGTTAATAGGGTTAGAGTAATCGATTTTTTATAGGGTTAGGGTTCGGGTACCTTGAAATTATAAGGTCCCCAACCCGTTGACATCTCTATACTCAAGCCCAAGTTTAAACATCACCATACAAAATATTAAACTTTCCCTTAAGGCTTTAACGTCTCACTTCCTCTCTTTACCTCCATGTTGGTTTCTCAATCCTCAAGAAAGTACCGATATTTAGTAAGCATTTATTTATTTTAATTAATTTTTTTGTATTATTTATTTGTTTCATTTTATTTTTGGGTATTTAACAATCTACTTTGTCATTTCCAATAGTATTACTTTTTTCTCTTTTCTTGAGATTTTTGCGTGCATATGCTATCTATTTTTTTTTTTTGCTTCAACAAGAAATGTTAGATTTTGAGATTTAAATTTCCATTATTTTCTCATAATTTTAGTTTTAATCTATGGTATGGTTTTAATCTTTGTTTAATTGTTTAAAATTATTTTCATTCTTTTAATACATTAGGCAAGAATAAGTTTGTTATGAGAACTAAACGTACTAGAACCAAATCTCAACATAACCACAACCAAAGGTCTAGTAGTGTTCTTACAAAAGAAACTAACCAAAGTGCCCTTATCGGAGAAGAGCCTAATCAAAGTGTCTCAGAACAAGTTGTGGTTGATCTTGCTCTAAGACTTGGTATTTTTGGTATTGCTCATAATGCTAACGAGAGAGAAAATATCAGAAGAGCATATTTGACCAAGGGCCTTTGTCAACCAAAACTTACAACTTTCCTCTTATTGATTTTTCAAGATGAAAATGTAAGTTCAATCCATTCTGGTACAAGAAATATGGCACTTAGTTGGAATACTGTGAAAGTAAAGATGCTACCTTTTGCTTATGTTGTTATCTTTTCAATATTGAATACGGTGATCATCGAGGTGGGCATGATTCATTTGTTAGCGAAGGATTTAGAAATTGGAAAAAGAAGAAGAAGTTGGATATACATGTAGGAGTGCATAATAATGTCATAAATGTTTGAAGGCTTGTGAAGATTTGATGAAGCAAAAGCAACACATCGATGTCATGGTTGTTGGGATTTCAAGTCAAGCAAAACTTGATTACTGAGTTCGTTTGAATGCATCAATGGAATGTGTTAGGTATCTTTTGATGCACACATTGCCTTTCCATGGTCACAATTTTCTTGGACTTTTAAAATTTCTTTGCAAACATAATGAAGAAGCAAGAAAAGTTTCTTTGAAAAATGCTCCAAAGAATCACAAATTGAATGCACCTTCAATTCAAAAGGACATTTGCTATGCTGCTACTTTTTGACTACAAAAGCAATCATTGAAGATATTGGAAATGATTTCTTCTCTTTGCAAGTTGATGAGGCTCATGTTTCTGCAGTCAAAGAACAAATGGTTGTTGGCCTGAGATATGTGAACAAACATGGGTGCATCATTGAGTGTATTCTTGACATTGTGCATGTTCTTGAAACCACTTCTCGGATCCTAGGCCGTTGACTCATTTTTTGCTACACATGGTTTGAGTACGTCACGTATTCATGGTCAAGGTTACGATGAGGCTAGTAATTTGAGTGGAAATGTTAGCGGTCTTAAGAGTTTGATATTGGTCGAGAATCAATCCGCTTTCTATGTTAATTGTTTTGCTCATCAACTTCAATTGACACTTGTATTAGTTTCAAGAAAGCATGAGAAGCTTAGTTCATTCTTTGATTATTTGGCAGCCTTAACAAATTTTGTTAGGGCTTCTTGCAAAAGGAAGGAGCTACTTTGGATGAAACAACTTGAAAAAATAGTTGAAAGAATTTCCTGAGGTAATATGGTGACTGGAAGAGGTTTGAATCAAAAAGCTACTTTGAAATGACCTGGAGACACATGTTGAGGTTCACATTATGGTACAATTCTTACTGTGATTTCTTTGTTTTCTCCAACACTTGATATGTTTGAGACTATAAAAGATATGGTGGTATTTTTTGATAATAAGGGTGAAATAAGCAAACTCATTGAAGCAATGAATGATTTTCAATTTTTATTCCTATTACACTTAACGAAAAAAGTGTTGGGAATCACAAATGACTTATCACAGGCATTACAAAGAGAAGATCAAGATCTTCCAAATGTTATGAGTTTAGTCAACGTAGCGAAGAAGAGGTCACAAGAATTTAGAGAAGATGATTCGGATGATTTATTCATAGACATTTGTAATTTTTGTGATAAGCATGAGATTAATATTCCAGACATGGATGCTTTCTTTATGCACCGTGGGTGATCACAATGTAGAGCTAAAAAATCCATAAATCTTCGCCACTTTAAAGTTGATTTAGTTTACATTGTGGTTGATTTTCAGCTTAAAGAGCTGAGTGAGCACTTTGATAATGTTAATACGGAGTTGCTTTCATGCATAGCTTGTCTTGATCCACGCCATTCCTTCTCAGCTTTTGACAAACAAAAATTGACTCAACTTGCTAAGTTTTATCCGTTGGAATTTGATGGTGTACATCTCTTGGCACTTGATGATCAACTTGATAAGTTTTATCCTTTGATTTATGTGTTGGTGCAATTGACATTAGTCTTACCAATTGCAACAGCAACAGTTGAAGGAACATTTTCTGCTATAAATCTCATTAAAATTATCTGTAATCGAATGAGAAATGTTTAGTTGAATGATTGTTTAGTGACGTATATTGAAAGGGATGTTTTCAAAACTATTGACAATGAAGCAATTGTGAAAAGGTTTCAAGACACGAAGAATAGAAGAATGATATTGTAATTTGCAAACATTAGAAATTAATTTGAAGAACATCATATTTTTGGTATATATACGCATCATAACTTTATATCTCGTTTATTTGTAATTTTTTTATTAAAATAGTGACTCCCCTTGATTAACATCCTATATCTGCCACTGCCAAACAGCCTTTCTATCAACCCCACCCATCTCTCTATCCCATTCTGAACTGAAAAATTTTCATCGTATCATATTAAATTAATTACTTAATTAGCATATATAGCTCAAATCGACATGATGCATGGTAAGTCAAAATTAAAGCCTCTTCATTTTAAAATTAGCATTAACCAAGTAAACACGAAACCCCACGTATAACAACATGCACTGCTCTAATGTATACATTTTCATACTATTACTGCTACTCCTTTCATTTTTGGTCTTCTCTCTGTAGCTTCAGAAGATATTGCCTTCCTCTTGCTAAAATTATTGTTGCTATTGCCATTGTCGTTATTGCTGTCCTCGCTGTAGTTGTTATTGCTGTTGTCATCGTTGTCATTGTTATCACCGATCAAGTCTTTGTCGATGTTTGTACAGGAATGATCAAGGGACTTCACAAGGTAAGCTTGAATTTTGTCTAAGTCTGATAATTGAAGAGGCTTTAACAGGAATTCTTCTGCTCCTCCTTCCAAGCACCTGTCAAAAATGTCGTTCAATTAATCTTATTAGTGATCATTTAACTTTGGGTGCAAAGAAAGTAATAAGAAGGGAAAGAAATAAGTAACTTACATGCTAATTCTTGAAGGTACATTTTCTGATGACATGACCACGACTGGTACATCTTTCCAAGAAGATCCCTGCAGGTGTAAGCAAAAGCCTAACATGTTACACGTACCATAATATTGGAAAAGAAATAAAAAAAAGAAAAAGGGTTTTTTATCTTCTGGATTTTGTGTTTTTTAATTCTTCTTGTCGTTTGAAGCAACCTTAAACTTGACTCCAACAGAATGGGAAAAAGGTTAAGTATGCTATAGGAGGAGCTTTCTTGCAAACTTCTTTGTGAAATTATGGTTTTTCAAACATTTTTGTGGGCATTTTGTTTCCTCTTTGGTTTTCCCTATATAACAAATGCTTTTAATCTTAATTTGAAGCATTTATTAACAAAATATAATTAATATCTTTTATAAAGGTTTCTTGTTCAATCAAATAAATAGCAGTAGCATTGCCAGCAGTTTTATAGATCCCAATGCATGTGAGGCAATAGTGTGTTTTGCTCTTTCCCATTTATAGATTTCCTCGTTTAGTTATAAATTTCCTCGTTTAGTCATGCAAGCATGCAATCCTGGGAGGTTGGGAATTTCCTCTTCTAGATGGAAAATAAAGTCTTAGATACGATAATGCAAAGGAAATCAAAGATATCATTGGGAAGTTCATTAAGACTGATTGGTTTGACCTTGACACGTTTGAGTAAATCATAGCCGCTCATTCCGGGCATACAGAAGTCTGTCATGATTAAGTTGACTTTAAGTCCCTGCATTTGATGCAAAAAACACAAGTACCGTGCAAATAATTAAACAACTTGGTATACTCAAAGATGCCATAACTTTTACGTGACTAATGCAACAAATTAACCAGGAAGATTGCAGAAGAAAAGGCAAAAAAAGAAAAGAACAAGAAAATACAACAATAATTTTCGTAAAAAAGAAGCATTAATGAGAGTGATGAAATTATATTGTAAAAATCTTCTCAACAACTACTTGCACATGAGATGAATAAAGTATAATGATTAATAAATGCATTAAGCACTCAATTTTTGAATTTTTTTTTAAAAAATATTTGTATTTGTATTCATTGTTTATTTAGATTTATAAAGATGTCAACCAAGTCTCTGGTCTTTTTTTTTTTTTTTATCATAGAAAGAAGATTGTATTCGACGTGACTCATTTTATCTTGATGTATTAATACAAAATCCCCTCTAATCAGCATCGTTTCGGAACAAAATTTTATGTATAAAAAGTAGCATAATCTCTAATGTTTAGTGTAAATGCACATTATAAATGCAATACTAACATTTAGAGTTAATTTTTGAATGTAATGAGGCCCTTGTGAATCTTTAAAGTTTTTGGGGTTGATTTGCGATCATGCTATAAAAAGGACACATCAAATATTGTACCCATTAAAGGGGAAAAAAGGAATCATGATTAACCATTAAAGTGTGCCTTTTTCCATGGCCTTACTCTACAGTCATATTCCCTAATATATGCAACCTTGAGCCATCCCAGAGCTAGCACTGTTTCCGAATATATGTAAATAAGAAATATTGGTCCTTGCAAATCTACCAGACACTGGATTTTGACGTGTCCTATACAGTATACACTTCACCATTTATTTGTTTCAATGGTGCCAAATTTTTCTAGGCATTCTAATTCATGAGAGAGATGCCAAGGAAAGAGTGGAAAAGATTAAAAATTAAACAAAAATTTCATGACCCCTTATTTTAGATTCAATACAAATATTTGTACCATGTGTAGAGCTTGTAGCTGCTTCTCCTCTCAAAGGAGAAAATCCTTTTACATGTTGTAAAAACTGTGGCATGGATTTTCTTTCACGCAATAATCCCATCAAGAAATAGTAGAATGAATCCAATAATAAAAAGAGACGGTTAGCGTTCACTTCAAGAAAGTAAAGCAAATTTTATCCGACTAATGAGAATCAAAAGCTGACAGTTGAGTAAAAATTTGAGTTTAAACAAGAAAGTGATGCAGCAACTTTAATATTCTAGAACAGGAAGAAGAAGTTGAGAACAAAATTAACCCATTTCCCATCACTCACAAACATAAAAACTTAGCAAGTCTTTTGAGAGAGAAAAGGCACTACCTCTTGTTGCGAAGACTGGGAACAAGAAGAAGACGAAGAGGAAGACGAAGAAGAAGAAGCTGTTGAGTGACAGTCCAAGCTATTAAGTAGTCCCAGATATTCCAAAGCTTTATCCCCAGAGTCGACACAAGTCACTGCAGTTATAGTAAAACAACAATCAAAAATCAATCAGCAACAAAAACCCATTAAACCTTTTGATTTTTCTTAAAAAAAAAGCAAATTAAATAAAAGGAAAGAGAAATAGAAAGATTAGAATGAATTGTCTGAAGGGTCGAACTTTTTGCGGGAAAAAAGGGTTATTTGATTATTATATCAAGGTTGTCACCTTGGTATGAAGAAACTTTGAGGAGCTTCTCCAATAACTTTCTGTCAATAACACTGTCATCAACTGCCAACACATGAAAGTGCTGTTGTTCTTGTTGTTCCTGCTGCTGCTGCTGCATTTGCTGTTGTTGCTGTTCCGGTCTGTCTTGAATGTTGTCTGATTTCAACTCCATCGATCACTGTCAAAAGAAAAACTTATAACCACTACTAAAACCCAATATTATTCCTCGGTCCTCCTGAATATTCTGATGAAAAAACCTGTTTCTCTTGTTGTCTGTTGTTTGCAATAGTATGTCCCTGCAGGCCTATTTATACAGCCTCTGAAGAGAAAGAAAGAAGGAAGGAAAGAAGGAAAAGGATCAGAATTAAAATGCTTTTGGTGGGATATGAAGAAGAGTGCGCGTCTGCGAGAGAGAGACAGAGAGAGAACGGGCTGTGTCCATAGGTTTTTATGAAGTAGGTGAGAAGGGCAACTGTATTTTTGCAGCAAAGAGAAAGGAAAAGAAAATAAAAAAGAAAAGGAAAGGAAAGGGAAGGGGGAGTGATGTTGTTGCAATGTAATTTCAGCTATGAAATGAAAATTGTGATCTCTCACTAGATTCTCTATAACGTGTGTTGGTACAACCACTTATCGCTTTCTCTTTCTCTCTGTCCTTTTCTCCATATATTTCTTTTCTTTTCTATTTTGATTTGGATTTTGTTTGATTACCAAGGAAAATCCCGGGAGATCTTTGTTGCCATTTGGTCATCATAGTGTAAGGAGGTTGGAATTGGGATTGGAGAGAAGACTTTTGAGGAAAAAGTGGTTAACTAATTAAACTACTATTATTAGTATTATTTAAGTTATTTAATTTGTTATCATGTCTCTTTGGGTTGGGTTGGGTTTTTTCTTTTCCTAATACAAATTTCATTTCCTATCAATCTTGCTTTGCATGCCTTCAAATCCATTTGTTCCAACTAACAGATTGTGGGATGTGACCCATGATCTCTTCCATTCTCTTTATTACTATATTCTCCAAGAATAACAGTAAAAGATTAAATTAATACTATAACTATCGATTTCAAATTAATCTATTTACCTTCATAGCATCCGAGTATATGATTTATTGATTAGTAAATGATTTTTCTATTTAAAAAATATACTTCAAATCTCCCCTTCTTCAATTATATATATATAAAAAATCTTATTCACCTTCGTAGACTCCTATAGTAATTAAAAAATAACCCATGAAAAAAGTTGTTGGTCTCAAATTAAATGACAATAAATTACAAGTTATCACCGTTCACGGATATTGTAACCATTTGTTGGGTCAAAATCTTGATTTCTTTAAGGAAAGATGCATTTGTAGTCTTCACAAGTTTTAAAAATGATTTCTTTCTTAATCTTCCTTTCATGTTTGCACAATATTTATTAATTGATGAAATCTAATTTATACTTAACACAAAATCTAGGTAGTTGAATTTCAAAATATAAAGTATAGTTGATCTCTAATATATGATTTGACAACGAAAGCAATATTAATCATACTAATTGCGGCTACTCACTATATTAGGATCTTTCTCTCATTCTTTTTTGTAATTTTTCAACGGGTGATGAGATCTTAATGATTTCTTATTCAAGGTTTATACTCTTAAACCCACATTTAATATTAAGGTTTAGTCCACTTTATTAAATCATATTATGACTTATAAAAATTATCACTTTATCAAATTATACTAAATAAGCTTAACCTGTTTTTATAAGAGGTAAAACAAATTAAATAATAACTCCACGCTTTATTGTTGAGAAAATCTAACAGTTCTTACATATAATATCTGTAAAAATATTATATTAATGACACCCCCTTCCGGTTTAAAAAATTGAAGTATGTTAAATTACAAATGAAAGATTAATTAGATTGATAATTGATATCCATAATGATTTAAAACAGTCTAAATTATTTATAAGAAAAAAATAATAACAATTTTAAATTTCATATTTAACTTTAGAAGACAAACTAGTTAGGGAAAAAATTTCATTCCATTGAAAGCAGTAAGATAGAAATAGAATTTTTTATCGTTAGGTATTCCTTCATTGTCAAAAGTCCTAAACTTGGTTTAAGCACCCATAGGGGGGACCGACAAATTATTAGCCTCAAATGGCAATTTAAGCAAGTTTTGGGAATAAATATTGAATCTTGAGGCCTTCTCCTTTCCATTCTAATTCAATAATCGAGTTCAAAAAATGCAAGAAAGCAAAGTCTAGCCTAATCCCCGCAATCTTACTCTTTTATAGCTAATGATAACGACATTGACTTGCCAATAATCAGAAGAACATAAATAATTTGCCATCTTCCCCTGCCTAGCTAATTAAAGATAAACAACAAACTAGAAAATCCCTTTAAGATCTTATACTTGTAGTATTAATAGATAAAAAAAAAGGGTTAAACCCACCTTAGTGGACAATATATTTGAAAGCATTCAAAGCTAATCCAAGCCATAAAAAAAAAGAAAAAGAAAAAGTTAATTCCCAGTCAATTTTGATATCAAAATAAGAAGACTAGGGATAGAAAAAGACCCTCTTTTTTTTTTTTTTCCATAGACAAGGCAAACATAATAATTAAAAATTTGAGCACTGTAAATGGCAGAAAAAGTAAAAAGAAAAAAAAAAGACAAAATCAAGAAAATTGGGACCACGATTCAAAACCCATGCAAAGAAAGAATGTCCATAGGGTAGAAGGGAACATGAAATAAATAAAAGTAGGGCCAAATGGGTCCCACAAAGCAAATACTTATATATTAGTATGAAATCTTTGGTGTGGGGTCCTCTGAAAAATATGATCTTTCTAATGGACCCACATTTCGCTACTTTACTAAAATCTTCTCATTTTTCGAATCTGTCCCCATCGAGGGTGTCCAAAGTGAGAAAGTTTTTCCCTTTTTCTTTTTTTTTTTTTAATTTTTAATTTTTTTTGGGGGAAAATTTGTGGGAAAATTTGTTCATACTTGAGTGTGGGTCCCATTGGTTGTCTGCCACGTGTGATTGGGCATGTGGGGTAAAAGGGTGTGGGTGCACATGAACCATCTGATCACATCACCATCATGCACAATGATTTCTCCTTTCTCTTTGAATTTTGATTAGCACTAGTATTTTCATTTTTTGGGTGAGAAAATTAAGGATTTTGTTTTGCTTGGGGTAGTTAATAACTCTACAAGTAGTTAGCAGCACATGGAGAGAGTGCAATTTGCACAACAAGTTGAATCCGCCCACTGCTGTTTTCAACCCTAACAAATAAATTGTTCACTCATTCTAATGAATACATGATGTATGTACTATTGTTAAGCTCATGACCTAGGCAACCCCAATTCTACTTGGCTAGGTTTCTTCATTTTCAAGCCCTCTCTTCTACATTATCATTATATACATATATATATATATATATAAATATTTCAGATCTCTTTCATTTAAATGGTTAAATTTATTCGTATGTATAAAAAGATTCAATAAATTTTAAATTATGTAACAAAAGTAGAAAATCGGCTTCCTATATTAATGATAATCTTTTCTGCCTTTAAAAAAATTATAAATAATTGGCTTCGATCTCATAAATTACATTTTCTTTTCTATTTTAAAATTTGCTTGAAATCGTGGGAACTGCTGAGTTTGCCTTGTAGTTGTGGATACTCTTATTTTCACAAGCTCGATAAAGGAAATATTAATTTCTTTAGAGGAGAATTAATTTGACATTTTAAAGCTACACAATGATAAATATTAAAGTAAACATCATAAATGATGTAAAAGTTAGAACCACTAAAGCATATATCATTAGTATCTTTTTTGTTTTTTTTACTCCTTCATTCCGCATATATTGCATTGCTTTGAGTTTTTTTTTTATCAAATTTGACTCTATTTTATTTACAAATGATTTAAAAATATCCATTAAGGACTTTGAATAAAATAATTTTTGAATGGATATTTATTAAAATTTAATTTGATAAAATATTTAAAATAATTTGGATCAAAGTTGAAAATTTTTAATAAAAAAAAGTCAAAACATGACAATATTTGTGGGAGGAGGGAGTATAATTCATTGAAGAGGAAAAGAATTTTGGCTTTTAGGTGGACATATTGTTTTTCGTTTTTATTTTTTTAGGAAACTATATGTCTAATATTATCTCTATTTAATTTTTGTAAAATTAATATGCCTTAAGAAAAATCTTTGAAAAAAAGAGAACTAAAAAAAATAATTTGTGGAACTCAAAGCTGATCAAAGTCCAAACTTACATTATTTATTTATTGTTATATTTTATTAAAATCAGATTAAGTTAATTTGGTTTTGATAAAGAGAAAATATTATAATCTATAAATGATCTAATAAAGGGGATTAGACTCTAATATTATATATAAGTTTAAGAATATAAATCTGTCAATGATGGATGGGATTAGGGATTTCCTATATAAAAGTAAGATTAGTCCTCTTCTCCTGTCTACAACATTATTCAAATCTCGTCGATTTAAAAGTTATTAGAAAATGGAAAGAAAGATTATAGTGCATTGAATAGTAACGGTTAATTTAATATTATTTGTGTTATCAAATCATATATTAAGAATAAAAAATATATTATATTTTATATCAATTTTCAACTGTTACATCTTTCACAATCATAATTTTCAAAAACTCTTGGTAATAAAATAATACTTTGTCTTTTTAAAAAGAAAAAGAAAGAAAGTGAAAAAAAGAAACATGCTCGCCCACGCCTTTGGTAAGGTCTTTTTCTATTGAAAAGGAAAGAAATGATCCTACACTACACCAGTCGGTTACAATCATAAACAAAGTGTGCTGCACAAATTTGACAATAGAAGTTCAGAAGAAAACGAGGAGACAAGCTCTTGAAAAAATATCATGCAATTTAAACAAAAAAAACAAAATCATATAATAAATCTTTGTACAATCTTTTCCTTTTATCCAAAAGCAAATCCCAAATCGTGTTTGATGGGCATCTCTCTTTTTTTCTATCAGATTAATTAAATTAAATTAAATTAAATTATGCACGTATTACCTGCTAGTCAATCAAAAGCTAGCATTTCTGTTTTCGGTTACTTTAAATTGGGCCAAGCAAACGTGGGTCCCATTTCACGAAAAATTAGGATTCGTCTTAACTGATAAATAATTACCTTAATTACTTAAGCAAATCCACCAGTAATCAGATGTAAATTTCACTATATCTAGCCTATTTGTGTCCCATTCACGGACACTGTTGCTTTTGCAAAGTGTGGGAAGACATTTCCAATACGTTGGACCAAACAGATAACTTTCATTTTCCCTTTTCTTTTTTTTTAAAAAAAAAAAATTGGTCCAAAACATAGTCATGACTTGCTTTATTGGTCAAATAAAAGGACTTGATTGAGGATTCTCATAGTCAAGGATAGATTACAATAAATATATAAAAAAACTTTTTCATTGTCTTGATAATTATTTACTTATTAAAAAACTTTCATGTAATCTCAAATAACAACTTTTCGGTTGACAAACTTTCTTACTACTTTCCATGTAATATCATGATCTTTGTATTTTTTTAATATATATATTTATATATATCAGCAAGAATATTTGAACTTAAGATAATTTTTCCTTTAATTCATAAATATATAAATTGAGATAATCATTTTACATTCATATTATACTTGTATAATGTTTTAATAAGCTCTTAAATTATTTTAAAAAATTTAAATAAATCATTATTCTTCTACTGCATTCAATTAATGTATTTTTATTTTGAATGAAATAAAAATTTATAACTAATTATTCATTAACTGTCATTCTTCTTAAAGCGTACAAATAATTATTAATGGCAATCTAAGACACAATTTTTTTTAGAAGCGGCAATGTATGACACAAATAATTAATTACATTATGTTATCTACATTAAGATTGTTATTTAATGAATAATAATTTTCTCAATTCAATCTCTTTACTTACTTTATCTAATAACTAAACTTGAATTTATATTTTTCTTAAAAGAAAAAAACTTGAATTTCCAGTCTCACATTAATTTTTTAACTTCTATAGAGAATCGTAATATTCAAATTAATAACTTTTTGAACTCGTTTTTATCTTTTGAATTTGAATATAAAAAAATTTTTAATCACGTCAAGGTTTCGTGACAATTCTCTAGAATTCGGATCTATAAAACCTTTGCTTTAAAAAAAAAAAGAAAATGTTTAATTACTATTGAAATGAACAAATTACTGGTTAAGATAATGCTCCAATCAAAGCCACCTCTTCAATGGAGTTTTTGAATTCAATTTCTTTTGGTTAAAGGGTACTCAGGAGATTTTCAGCAAAGCAAACCAGAAGATTGGGCATCTTTATTTAAAGGAAATGGTGATATCCTGCATCTTTCAGTACTGATGATATTCTAAAGATTTGAACTTTAAAGTATGTTTTACCTCAAAAGTTAATTTATTGAGCTTTCAAGTCTTAATGAAATATCTTTTTACCTGTTCTCGTCCTTTGATATCAGATCTTTTATATCAATTTGGTCTGCTCTTTGTTGTTTCTTTTTGGATCAAATAACCCCTTCATTCGTCCAAGAAAAAAGAAAGTTTGACAAAAATTGCAAAGAAACATGATATTATTGCTGCCCCTTTGCAAGGTAACAACACAGCCTTTTCAAAAAATCATGCATATGGAATGTTGAGATTTACCCTCAAACACCCATTAAATTAATCAGATTTTGTTCACCAGCGTCCTAAATCACATACTTAAGGTTATTACACAAGGTAAACAGCTAATTAATTATTAATATAACATATTGCAGGTGTCCTTAAAACACTCGTTACGGTTAGCAAAATCCAAAAGTTATTAAATTAAGAAACTAAAAAACAAAAGAAGAGAGGTCTTTGACAATGTGTTTTTTAAAGTCATTAATCAAAATATTAAATCCTATAATTGCATGGATTAACGTTGGAAAAAAGCTTATAGGAATGGCTTTAATTGGATGACCCCACTTGATATCAAATCAGAATCCAATTAATGCTTTAATTAGTATTTAGTTACGGCATGATCATCGAAGATTTTATGGTTGAGAAGCCACGAGTTTAGGACATGGTCCCCTTTTAAAATTAAAGTCCATCCCATGGCCATGGGGTCCTCTAAATTAGTCTCCCTTTAGCCTTTTGGCCAATGTCTAGATGTGTTTTTCTTTTTTTTTTCTTTCGGTTTTCATAATTCTGTTTGTTGGGAAGAGTTATTGTTTTGTCTTTAAACTTTTGCACAGATTTAGATTAAATTGTTCCATGTGATTCCTATCTATGAGATTTAATTGAAACGATGACGTTTTATGATCTCCATTTGTTCCAGCTAATATTATATTAGATTAGAATATTTTGCTCAATACCAAGTATTGGGAACACGAAGGACAGAAAGGGCAGAAGAAAGAGAGGTTGGAGTCGCCATAGCTTAATCTAACCAAACGGAGAATTCATTCCTGATTTTCGGTTTAAATTAAACCAAACTACAGGTCTAAGCCAAATGATTTGAGGGACAAAAGGTCAGATAAGAATAATTAAAGAGCTAACGTGAAATGGGGACGGAACGACTTGAGCTGATTTCATAAGTTATCAAAAGCAATTAAATCGATCACCAACTTACTCCAAAAAAACATTTGTCTCTTACCTTACCTTGACAAGTTAAGCCTAACAAGCTCAAACTTCAAACACGGGCAATAGCCTTTAAGGGCTTAGGTGGTATGTGTAAGTTTTAAAAGGTTTTATCATTTGATCACGGAAAAAATGTTGTTTGATAGTAACATTTTTATTTTATCATCGGAGCATTTTAATATTTTTTTTATATTTTAATTTTTATTTTGCTTTTTTGATAGTTAATATATTTAAAATTTGTATAATATCAAATCATTAATTATTTTCGATTGAAAAAAATGTAAAAAGAAATGATTGATTTGATTATATCATAAAGATTTGGTGGATTATAATGTGGTCATATCGTGAACGTAGAAAACAAATTTATTAAATAAATTATCTCTTGTGATATTAAAATTAAAAAAAGGAACATAAAAAAAAAAACAACCTTTACTTAAAAATACGAGAATTTGTTTCCAAGAAAACCACAAGTTGCTTTCAGCTTAGAGACCCATTGATTGTCATGATTATCAACAATTTCATGCGTGAAAATCCACGAGTTCTTGAAGGAAATCTTTTTTGCTTAGATAATGGACCCACAAAAGGACCAAATCAGGTCACATGGAATTTGAGGTCCTCTCTTTCAATTCACGCTTTGAGTTGGTAAAGAGCCTTGACTGGTTCATAAGCCACTAGGGTTCAGATAGCAAAGTCCAAAATTTTGGCCGAAGCTCATACTCTTTTTAATCTTTTCCTTTGCTTTTCTTTCTTTTTTCTTATCATCTTCCTCTTTTGCATTGTCAAATCAGTTTTGTTGGATGGGAAACTGTTTTGCTAAGATACACCCGACACTTTATGAAGGGACATGTGATCAAATTTGCCTTTTGTGTTTTAATGTGAAAAGATGATAAAATTCATCATTCGTGCAATAAAAGGGGACATGAAATCAAGTTTTAACAAAGGGAAAGGACGATGGGTTTTCGCGGAATCCCATAGGATAAGAGACAGAGATGCATGCATCGGATTTGGAATAAAGGTTAGCAAGGCTGTTTCTAGAATCCTATCCGAAACTGGGAGAATTGCTTTGGGCTTGGACTGGTGATGAACACATCAAGAGTAGAACGGCATAGGGCTTAAATCCAGAGTCCTACACCAAGGTAGCCCAATAATATTTTTACTGTTGACTTCGTCCCTCCCTTTGGACATTGTCCACGTTACTCTGACGACGAACGTTTTTCCAATATCTTTTGTGTTAAAAGCAGTGAACATTGATGTAGATTTGTCACCTTTAGATCTTTCGCTGGTTGTGTTAGTCTTTCAAGCCTCAACCATCAATACTGAGTTAACTGCCATTTTACCTACAAAAGAAGTCCGAGGATTTGGTTCAAAGATTTCTAGAAACAACCTGACGTTTTGACATGATAAGTCTTATCCATAACTATTCGTATTTCGACACCATACGAGGATTTTAAGAAATGAGTAGATGTTAATTAAGCCGACTGTGGATTTGTAACATGCCTTGTGATTAAATGCGATATGAATGATTTAAACACAAAAACCCCCGAAAATTTTAAGAAAATGGACGTGAATATTTTCCTTGAATGGGACTCTGCCTAACATTTTTAGCCCAAGAATTTTGGACAAATCCAAGAGTTAGGGTTTTGATGATTCCCAACAAGAAAAAGGAAAAGCCCAAGCCTTGTAAGAAAAATGTGCAGGCCGACGAAGCCAGTTGTGAAAAATTCCTAGTCAAGAGAATGGTAGATGTGGTGGCGGGCTTTGTCGTTGTGAGCGGTCAGAGAGACACAAAGGCAATGGTGCGGGGTCTTCTGTCTGTGTTCGCCATATAAATTCTCTCTCTTTCAATTTCTCTTCTTGTTTCTCATTGGCTCTCTCTCTATTCTCATCAGATAAGGTAAGATTTTCATGCCCAATTTCCTTCTGTTTCTTCTTTTGTTCTTTTCCCCGGTTAAAACTCTAGATTTCATTTCTGTTTCTCAAGGAGAAACTTTTAAGAAAGGAAAAAGAAAATTATAGGAAAAGGGTAATTCAATGTTCAGTTTTTTCTTTCGGTTTCCTTCATTTTCTTAGCAACCAAACAAGGTGTGATTTGAAATGTTATGTTCTTTATGTTTTTAGTTAGTGACAAAAATATGGCGATTTTTATCTGCTGCTTGTTAGTATTTGGATAATTAGAATAAAATCAGTATAAAAAAGCTTTCAACTCTTCTAAAATTTACAATCTTTTTACTTGAAATGTGCTGTTATTTTGATTAGAGTTTCATCTTTATGATGCAGAGATTGTGTTGATTTAATCTTATGGCTTCGACTATTGTAAATGGTCCCTGTACGGTTCCTTCTGTTAAACGTTTTGATACTCTGAACTATGTTGGTCTTAGACCAACCTCAACTTTAAGGTTCAATTCTGGTAGAACTTCAATCTCCAGACGTTGTCAGCGCCTTTTTGTGGTGAGGGCAAGTGAAAGGCATGATGGACATGTAAAGAAGATTGAAATGAGTATTGAAGAATGTGAGGCTGCTGTTGTAGCTGGGAATGCGCCTGAAGCTCCTCCAGTGCCACCAAAGCCAGCTGCTCCTGTTGGGACTCCTGTGATTCAACCTCTTGTGAGTGTTGAAAAATGAAATGATCATGAAATTTACCTTTTGCCCTTTGTTTGATAGTGCTTGGTTAGTTATATGCATATGCAATTAGGGCCTATGTGATTTGAACTTTTAATGAATTTGATTGTGTCTGAGAAGTTTCAGAATGCCATTGGTAAGTGTTTGCTCTATTGAATGCCTTGTTTTGTGGATGATTGTTTTAGTTTGTGTTTCAAACTTCACAGGTTTGGTTTTCTTGACTTGTGGTATGCTTGAGATTTAATCAAGAGTCACTTGTTCTCCATGTTTTCAATTCATGACAATGAACTGAAATAATTAAAGTTATAATCGTGGTTTTGAAGCCAGTTGGTGCACTCTCCTTTTTCCTTTGCTCATTTGGTGTTTGTTTGTATTAGCAACTTAGCAGGCGCCCTCGTCGTAACCGCAAGTCCCCTGCATTGAGAGCATCATTTCAGGAAACAAGTATATCTCCTGCGAATTTTGTATATCCACTTTTTATTCATGAAGGTTGGTTTTTCTATGGATATTAGTCTTTGTCCTTTTTGGTGAAAATATGGAGCTCATATGTTAAATAGTCAAATAGGAGCAATAACATTAAAGACTGTGATAAGCACCCTCAAACTGCAACATGAATATTATATTCTTGAAGTTCTCTTTTCTGCTGAATCTCTTATCATGATGATTTCTTCTCTTTCTTACCTTCCAGTATATGCTTACATTTAAATTTGATACAGTTCTCTGTTCCCTAAACTTGCAGGTCAGGAGGACACACCTATTGGAGCTATGCCAGGATGTTATAGGCTTGGATGGAGACATGGACTTGTTGAAGAGGTTGTTTAGCTCTCTCTGATTCTGTGTTCTTTTTCACAATAACATTTTGCATTTGTCCCTCAATACTGGTGCTCAAGTATTATATCGTGTTGTTACAGTGACTTATATATTTGAAGTTATACTGGTGCTCAAGTGTGATAACAAATGGTCTATTGATTTTTGAAGTTATAAACATATGCCTTATGAGCATTTTGCATACTTATTTTATGTGTCAATTATGGAGTTGTTTTGAAGTATGCATTATTGGTTGCAGGTGGCAAAGGCCCGGGATGTTGGTGTTAATAGTGTTGTGCTCTTCCCCAAAGTTCCAGATGCCCTGAAGGTTTGGATTCTCTCATTAGAATCTCTATTTTGTTTCACATGTTTGATGTAATGTAATTGGTTTTTCGCACATTAGTCTCCCACAGGTGATGAAGCCTATAATGACAATGGTTTAGTGCCTCGAACAATACGGCTGCTTAAGGACAAATACCCTGACCTTGTAAGTCAATGTAGTTCATCCTCTGATTTGTGTTTAATTTAGAGTGATGGGCATTCAAATTAAGATGCTTTATGTGTTGAAATGTGGTGATTTTTTTTTTTTGTTTATTAGGTTATCTATACAGATGTTGCTTTAGATCCATATTCCTCAGATGGGCATGATGGCATCGTCAGAGAAGATGGTAAGGCAGATATGTTCATACACTTATAGTTGTAAGAAAGGCATTGTAGTATCTTATTTAAGACATGTTATACAAAGAAAATGTAGATTGCATAATTATTTAGTCTAGGATTCAATTGAAGATGTAAACATAGCTCAGAAGAGTTGCATTCATCTTTCTGAGCTGCTTTTTGGTTTGCTTTGTCACAACACTAGTTAACTTAGAATGATATATACTTTCTTTACCAAAAATCCTGTGTAGTTGAGAAATTTCTTTCTTGTTCAGATAAATTGTGTGTAGATTAAGTTACTAAGTTCTGCATGGATATGTGCATGGAAGTACTAATTGCTATGTCTGTTTCCTTTACCCTGTAGGAGTCATAATGAATGATGAGACAGTGCATCAATTATGTAAGCAAGCTGTGTCCCAGGTAATTTTTGTAGATTTTTTTTCTGTTAGACTTTTAAGCTTAGGCAGAAATCTAATGTCTTTATAAGAGTTCTGGATGTATTAATGGCACGTGATGACCTACTGCTCTTGTGGTACGTTTGTTGTGGACATTGACATCTCAAGCAACAATTTTCTGTGCTCTTGTTTTGCCTCTGTGATTTGCTGCTGTCCCCTTCCACCCATGGCTCTTAATGCATATCCATGCCTTAACGTTCTATTAATACCTTTTTTTTTTATTATTATTGGGGGAAGGGGGATTCGAACCCTGCTCTTTTAGGCAGGGGGATTGTGCACTAACCAATGAGCCAAATGCTCTGGTGCTTATTAATACTTTATGTTTGAGCAAATAGTGTTTCAGTTGCTTAAAGCAAGCAAAATTTTTGCTACTGCTGCATTAAATGGCTAGTCAGTGAATTACTTGGAGTTTGGTGAGAATTTATATAGATATTGGATTTGGAGTTCTCTTATGCTTATTCTATGTCCTTTCCCTTTTCTGCTAGCTTTGACTTGGTTGACTATGTTTTAATTCTTTCGGTGGTGCATTCTTAAAAGGCCCAAGCTGGAGCTGATGTTGTTAGCCCCAGTGATATGATGGATGGTCGTGTTGGAGCTATTCGTGATGCCCTTGATGCTGAAGGCTTTCACCATGTTTCTATTATGTCCTATACTGCAAAGTAATTTGACTTTGTATCTTCTCCCTTGCGTTGCTATATATGTCTGTCTGTAGCTCTTCCAGTGTCTAAAAGCAGGTTTTATTAAAGCATGGTAACAGACCTATGACTGTGTTAAACCATGCAGAGGTTTTATTATTTTTTTGCTTCCACCCACCTGGATGAATTGCATAAGACATTTTAGGTTGTCTTATTCTATGGCCTTTGGACATTTTGAATAAAAGGAATATGTTGGCCACCTGGATGAAATCCGTTGTCACTGTTTCTGACTTTTTTTTTTTCCTTTTTCTGGCAAAACAGATATGCGAGCTCATTTTATGGTCCATTTCGAGAAGCACTGGACTCCAATCCTCGTTTTGGAGACAAAAAAACGTATGGATTCATTTACACTGTATGGTACATTATGTGTTGTCATGTGAACTTTTTGGTGCTCACATTTGATAGTTAATCTGGCATGGTAAACAAAAGGTATCAGATGAACCCAGCAAATTACAGAGAGGCGTTAGTTGAGGCTCAAGAAGATGAGGCTGAAGGAGCTGATATTCTTTTGGTTAGTATGGCTTTTTCTAGGAACTGAGCGCTTCTTGTTAATAACAAAACTCACTTCATGCTGAAGTCTCTTTACTTGGATCACAGGTGAAACCCGGTCTTCCCTATTTGGATGTCATAAGACTTCTCAGGGATCAATCTCCTTTGCCTATTGCTGCATACCAGGTATTCTCATCAACAGTTTAACTTTTTAACTACAGGCCTGATTCATGCTTATATGAAGTGAGTACAGTTCATAGGATGAAGGATCAAGGAAGAGAGGATAGCATGAGAATAGTTTAAAACTGGAACAATAATAAAAAGGGGGTTGGGGATTGTTGTGGATGACCTTTAAGATTGTTCCCTGCTTCTAGTTACACACACACACACACACACACACACACGTGTATACATGTGTGCATATATGTAGCATTGTAAGGAATGGGACTCATGATTTGCATTTCAAAACATGTCTATGGGGAAAAAAAAAGATAAAAGTTGGCAAGCCCTTACCTGCCCTAACCTTTTTCTTGACATTCTTATTTTCTTTTCTAAATTGTATATTTGTATAATGCATCACAGTTTGCATTTTTAGCTGACATAATCAAACTCAATTTGTTCTGAAAATGTACTTTCTTTTTTCCTTTTCCCTCTAAAATGCATATGTTCACTTTCCTGCATTTTAAAAAAAATTTATGTTGTCCAGGTTTCCGGTGAATACTCGATGATCAAGGCCGGTGGAGTTCTCAAAATGATTGATGAAGAAAGGGTTATGATGGAATCCTTGATGTGTCTCCGCCGGGCTGGTGCTGATGTCATCCTTACATATTTTGCTTTACAAGCTGCTAGATGTTTATGTGGTGAGAAGAGGTGAGCTTGGTATGATTTTTATGGGGCTTTGGTTGATTGTCTAAAAAATCTCAAGGTACTAAATCTTCTATTTGAGAGTTCTAGATGTTAGAATGAGCGGGAGTTGTTATAGAATGCTTGACTTAGCAGTTTGGAGTCCATGTTCCTCATAAACCTCAAGTAAATTATATGCTTAAAATAAAATGCCCTCAATGTATGTAACATCTAAGTGAAATTGAAATTTGGAATGACAAAGAATCTGTGTTCTATTCTTGTGAATGTAATCTTAGATGCTTATCGAAAAGAAGATCATAATTCTAGAAGCAAAACTTGATTGAAGTGTAGGTGTGGTGGTATGGTGTAGGTACTCGGAATGGTAATTGAAAATTGACAATGAATGCATATACAATAAATTCATGGATCATACCAATAACATCGCTTATTTTACTTTTAATGGTTATGAAAACATTAATAAAAGGATTATTGAAAATGAAAAAGCTACAACAATCTGGTGTGAGGGGCAGAGAGATGGACACAATAGAAACAATTATATTGTAGATTTGCAGAATAACAAGGACCAATTGGTGGATATTGCTGTTAAATCGCGCCTGCTGTGATGCTGTTAAGAATTATAATATAACCCTATATATACAACTGTACAGAGAGATTGTCTTGCATCCCAGGTCAATAGTGAAACCATGGCAGATCAACTTGTTAGGTTTCTGAAACCATGTGAGAGGATATGCATATTAAGATTTTTATAATTGTGATGCAATGTTCAGCTGTTGTCATTCAAAATTTGGTGTGTAGGGCCTTTTTAATGCAACTTAATGGTCTCAGCAGAATAGGTGAATGCAGGGTACTATTACTTGAAACATTCAATATTGTTACAATTACAACTACATTCTAAGAGCAGAGCATCCTCTGCCCACTTCTCTACATTGCCAAAGTGGAAAATCGTGCCCTTTCCACGCACCCTAAGTAGACCAAAATTACGAGAGCACATCACGTTGCAAATTCTCTGAATATTCCGTGCTCAGTTGAGTCACAGTTTCCCGCTTTAAGGGGAGGATAAACCAGAGATAGCCTCCTCACTTAACCATGCTCAATGAGGTATCTTTCTGCAATGGTGGCATGAACTGCAGCACCAATAGGAAGAACATCTTCATCGATCATAAAGTATGGCGAGTGACCCGTGTGTACAGACCCTAAGGTTTCGTTCCTTACGCCAATGTAGTAGAAAGCTGCCGGAACCACCTGCGAATAAAAGGAGAAGTCCTCGGCACCCATCATCGGAGGGACCACCCTGAAATCCGGTGGACCTAGCAGTTCTGTAGCCACCTTCTTTACATGCTCATACATACGGTCATCATTCACGGTTGGGGGATAGATGGTGTACTCCTTTTCGAAGAAGTCAACCGTTGCAGAGCATCTGAAGACACTAGTCTGTTCCACGATCACCTATGTTTCATATCACGTATATTAAGGGTGAGTTGCGAATTTAAACCATTCAGGGAAAAGCAGGCTTGGATTAGGATTAGAATTTAGAATCCAAATTAAGAGCCGTGACAAACCTCTTCGATTCTTTGAAGCAGGTTGTAAAAGCTGGCATTGGAGAAAGCCCTGAAGGTACCTCCAATAACTACAGTGTCAGGGATCATATCAAGATTATTGCCTCCATTGAATGAGGTGACAGACACGACCTGCATCGCACGACTAAAAGTCAGAAATGTGAAAAAAGGAATGAAATGCTGAAAGATAAATAGGTAGAAAAAATTGCAAAACATTAGACAAACCTGGGAGTCCAATGGATTCGATTCGCGAGAAACAATTCCCTGTAAGCTAATTACGGCAGCTGAGGCTGCCAAGATGGGGTCAACTGAGTGGTGAGGGTTCCCAGCAAGGCCTTTTCTTCCACTGATTACAGCTCTAAAGAAGCCGCACCCGGCAAGTAGAGGACCAGGCCTAGAGCCAATGATAGCCGTGGGGTGTTCATGAGATACATGGACTGCAAAAATGGCCTCTACGTTTTCCAATGCCCCATCTCCAATCATCCGCTTTGCACCATTTCCTGCTTCCTCAGCTGGCTGAAAGAGCAGTATAACTGTTCCCTGAGACAGCCAAAGCATTTAATTCGTCAGGGTGATATGGTAATTGAAAGCTCATACTTTTACATTTTCCATGCTTGAAGACAAGTCATATTTCAAGTTCCAAACCCCGCAAGTCCTTTATTCTTTTAATAACATCATCAGAATTAAATGCAGTTTTAAGGCAGATAAATTGCATCAATGCTCTAGCCATAAACTAGAGTGGGTTTCTCATAGATGTTTATAGTAAGCATGCCTAAGAAAACATGTAGCTGCAACCTAAAACAAAGTAAAAGTTAAAAAGCCAGCAGACAGCAGCTTTTGTTGTCCATGTGATTTCAAATGGCTACATTAAATATATATTTTGTGCTGCGCCTCCTCCCAAAAGCTTTTTCTCCGAGCCAATCAAACTTGTCCTTGGAGAGAGCTACATTTGACTCTGTACTTTAATAGGTTTTTATATACATACGACCAGCTAAAACCTGAATGATATAGGACGGATTTTATTTGATAAATGAGGACAAAATTTCAACATTGTTGAACAATCAAATTAGGTTTACTACGCTGTCTAGAGGCCCTAAAATATTTGAATTCCGACCAAGTTTTGCCTAATTTTTTGGACTTATATCATGACCACGAGTTTCTTTTGTACATGATCTTCTCCAAGAAGCTAACCATGGTTCCAGGAAATTCCTACTGCCACACAACAAAACGTGACGGAGATATTTATTCTTCTTCAACGATGCTCTCTGTTTCTGAAGATTCTTTCAACAAATAAAGCTGGGATGAAAAGCAACCTCCCTAGCCCCTTTAATAATAACTATAACTTCTAGCTCTTCATTTCTTTATACAAAAGATTCTTCTTTGACCCCACGAGTTTCTGCACAGGACAAATAGAAGCAATTTTTCCAATCCTAGGGTCATACACCTAACCAAATTATAGTCTACTAGACTTTAAAGTGATAGGCATTATATGCCTAAGCACGTTTGTAAACAGAGATCAATTTGTACTAATCAAGCAACAAATATTGTAGCAATTCCATCACTTTTGATTTTTGGGGTAATTATTCTGCCTTTTCTTAACCTCTAAAGGGTCACCATTGTGGAGATAGAAAGAAAAATATATTCGCCTAGTGGCCTAGTGTTCCAAAGAGATGAAACTTAAAGGGTCACAGGTTTCCCTACCAGAGAAAATATACGTACATGCACTGTGGCTAGAACAGTCTCGGCCAATTTCAAACTGTGTCGAGGTCCAAGATCTTATCTCAGTAGGAAAAAAGGGGGACATATTGCAAACTCAATTATTAAAATACAAAGAGCAATTTCGTGAAGTTATAGTTTGTCCACTTACATCAATCCAAGTAAATGAACAACCCATGATGCGTTAATATTATATGTACTATCTGATATATGGTATAACTGAATGAAACAGATTCGAGCCCACATCTAAAACTCAACAAAGAATCTGATCCCATCCGCTTTTAACTTTTTTGTAAATTAATAATGTCCATACAATGTGATGAATTGAAGGATTTAGATTTGTACTAAGTAGACTTGACAGATAAAAATGAAAATGTTAAACAGAAAATTAAGCAGCAAAAACATTTATTAGACAAGTCAATTATGCGATAGGGAGGATCATGTAAAAGCAGCTCCAAAGAATTCAACATCTGCAGAAAACTGTCGGTCAGGGGTCTTGGTTGTTTATCGTTTCATGTCTTGGACAAAAGAAAAAATGGTACATGAACAGGCTGAACGTGTAAGAATAGGATATGAGTACTGTATAAATTAATTGGGTTGTTATGAATCTATTGGCCACAAATGCAAATCTAGATTTACAATATGAATAATTCTTCATTCGTTTAAACTCAAAACCCAGGACAATCCCCAACGGCCAACCCAGTTCATTTAGCAAGAAGACAGTCCGCCTTTATGTGTATGTGAAGAAATCTGGCTATATATGAAGGGTAGTGGACACGTGAAAAGGGATAAATTCCTTTTCTGTGTGCGGATGTGAAAAATCATGCTTGAGGGAATAGATTAAAAAGTAAATAAATAAATCCAGCTTTGAATTTGGTGGCATAAAATGTATAAGCAGGTAAGTCAGAGTCGCCAAGGAAACCGAAGAAATGTGAATCAGCACCATGACAATGGCGTTGAAAGACCACAACGAAAATTAAAAAGCCGCAACACGTGTGTCCTAGTCCAACGCTTTCCAAATTCAGCAAAGCAGAAAGCTATACAGGCCATTTATAGATAATTTACAGCTACACAAAGGGCGTTAGGGAAAGCCACATCCTTTCACTCTCTGAGAAGCAATGCCGTCCACACAAAATGAACCCCTTGATAAAATGCAGCGTTTCCCCACCAACAAAAGTTATATTTCTTGCCTAAAGTAGTTACCCTATCTTTACAGCTACACTCATTGACATTGAACTGCACTAATCAAGATCTAAACCAACACGATTACTGCCTAAATTGCACATTCACAATGCATCTATTGCATATATGTATATATGGGAGGATATTTACTGTTAAGAAAACTTTGATCATAAAGTAAGCTACATGAGAGTAGGGGTAATTTTACAGAGATGTGAAGTAAAAAAATGCAAACCTTCAAAAGGTGTTCCCGATTCTTCAATATTTTGGCAGCACCAACGAGCATGGCCACATGTGCATCGTGCCCACAAGCATGCATTTTTCCGGGGACTTTGCTTTTATGCTCCCATTCTACAGCTTCCTAAAATCATTTACCCCACCATAAGTGAAAAAAATCAACCACGCCATAATATTCTATGCAACCTCAAAAAGTAAAGTAAATTTTAATAATTAAAATTTTAATCTAATGATAGTCCCGAGGCCAAAATTCCATAAGTATAAAATCAAATTGATTTCAGATCGCTTATCGTTACGTTAAGACAACTTTGATCCCGAGAATTGAATATTTTACAATTTGTCAAATCTAACTATAAGTACACTTTTGTTATATTCTTTGCCGTCATTTTATCCATATCTTAAATAAAATCGAATATTCTGAAACCTAGGACATTAAATTCAGTTATCTGACATAGATATCCTCAAATCAATACAATATATATATATATATATCAAATTTTCTTTTTCTCAATTAAAAACCCTACTATTCTTATCTTGATTTCAAAACATTAATTTCATCATCCATTTCCACTCCTTTAAATGCCCTTCCAAAATAGTTGACCCCAACTTAGTAACAAAACGAAACCCTCAACATTTCCGAACTTCCAAGTCCAAAGCATCGTCAACAAATGAAATATAATGTTCATGAACAACCTACCCCATTTTCTTCTTACCTACAAAATTGGCAACTACCTAGTACCATACATATGCACATATAAACATGTACATACATATATATACGTATATTATATATATATATGTATGAATATAGTGTGTGTTTATATAATTTAAAAATATATATTAAAAAAACAACCACAGTCGTTAAAAAATTAAAAAAAAAAAAAAAAACCTAGCTATACCTGTATAGGAAGAGCATCCATGTCAGCTCGGATGGCAACAAATGGCGGACCTCCGGTCCCAATCCAAGCCCGAATACCCGTTTTCGCCAAAGGGTACCTATATTCAATCTCCATCCGGTCTAACTCGGCACGAACCAGCTTACTCGTTTCATACTCTTCGAAAGCAAGCTCCGGGTTCTCATGTATCTTCCTCCTCAACCCTTTAATCCACTCAACGTTCTCGGGCTTCCGGGCCAGGCCCAACACCTCCTCGGAGCAGGGCACGTCCCATACCTTGCAGCTGGAAGGACCGCTTGTAGCAGACGACGACGACGACGACGATTGGTTCCTACCGGACTTCAAAGAAGCCCTTGAATTGATGGAAGTTATAGCGTCAAAAAAATTAGTGGTGTATTCATCATCCGACGACGACGAAGAAGAAGTTATAGAGTTAACATAAACAAGAAAATTATTAGCAAAGAAGGGTGTAAAGATCAAAATTAAGATTAAAACACATGGTTTTGGAGAATTCATGTTTGGAGAGAAACACAAAGAAAGAAATTAAGAGAGAGGGTGAGAAATGGAGAGAAGAAGAGTTGGTTTTTTGAAGGGAAAAAAAAAAGGTTGAGATGGGAGAGAGAGGAAGAAGGAGAGAGGAGAGAGAGCATTAAAGCACGTGGTGATAAGGACAGGGAATTAGTCACGTGGGCGAATATGGGTGTAAGTAAAAGAAAAGAGGAGTGATTGAAGAGTTTGGTTGATTAAGGCGTCGAAACGCAGCAGTTGTTGGGTCCACCACTTTGGGGTAGCGGTTTTCGATGAGACAGATTGACACCCTGCCTTTGATGCGGATTTCCCTTAACAAACACATAATTTTTAATCTTTTACTTACTTAATTAAATTTAATAATATAGATGCTTAAAGAATGATTAATGTTTTGAAAAGTATGTTTAACGATTTTCAAGTGGGAAGCCCGTGGTGAAATCCGTAAAAAAATTATTGCGTGATCAATTTGCACAACTTGTTGGTTTCTCTCTTGTTTGGTTTCTTAATT
This sequence comes from Theobroma grandiflorum, assembly GCA_036013995.1. NCBI lineage: Eukaryota > Viridiplantae > Streptophyta > Magnoliopsida > Malvales > Malvaceae > Theobroma > Theobroma grandiflorum. Next base: position 19,697,907 of record CP142126.1, read on the forward strand.
TTTGGGTGTGACATGACTAAGCATTAGGTATTGAGAATTTATTTATTTATTTGGATTTCATCTTTAATTTTGTTTAAATTAATTTAAGATAAGATAAAGATTTCACACCGTAAATTATTATGCATTTGGAAAGTATTGAACAAATTAAAAAAAGAAAAAGCATGATTTATGACTCTTTGACTCCCTCCAATTATCAACAATTGGGTCATCTTCATGATATTAATCAGTATTTAAGCATGAGGTATCAATATTTTCTTCATCTATTTAAAAGAAAAAAATATTTAGTACCTAATTAAGAATCTAAAACAAAATCGAAAAATTTAATTTCGAAACTTGAACTTTAATTATTAAATTGTAATTCTTTATTTTTGTATTTTATATAAATTATTATTTATCACGTAATAAACGTGAGTTGCAAAATTTAACAAATGAATTATAACTCAAATAACAAATCCTTCATAAACAAATTAATTCAGTCAATTAAGAGATGTAATCTAGTGAACAAATTTTCCTAGTAACATGGAGGCTCAAAAATTTTAAGTCGCTGATAAATTTGGGTTGGAGAGGAGAGGGTAGATTTGGACTCAAGGGGCTCCTGGATGAAAGCAGTGTTTGTGTCATATTCATGATCCCAACTTCCACGTCACCCTAAAGCTAGCCCTCTCGAAGATGATGTTTGTTTAGGATAAATTTTATGCAAAGACCGGGAGAGATGGATGAAACCTAATTCAATTAAAGCACTTCAAACAAAAAGAAACCCTCATTAATTGAAAAGCTGTACATTGCACCTGAGATGACAAACCGATTTGATTGGCACAAACAAGTCACAGTCTATGGCACAAACAAGTCACAGTCTAAGCACGCACACAACGTTGAGAGTTTCACTGTCACCTTTTATATTTATCTACCTACATATATAATTAATCAGACAGGGATAAAATGTTTTAATACGATGTATCTAGAATATTTGTAAAATACCATCTTGAATTTTATGATATGAGATGAATTTTTTGGATGATGCCGACACATTTCAAACCATTTGAAATTAGGTTTCCATGTCATATTCTTGGTAGCATTGTTAATATTCGCATGACTCAGAATTCTGACTCTTTTTTGGAGGCTTATCACTCACGGCTAATATACTCAAAAGAAAAATCTTGATACCACAGTTTTGTATACAGTTCCTGGAGGTGGGCTGAACTTAGTCACGGCCGTCTGATTCAGGGTTGGGTTTGTTTAGTTGATCAATAATTGGTTTGAATTGTTGTTTGAGACTTCGACACAGTCATGGTAAGATATATGTTGCTTGGCAGCCAGTGTTTCACCAGAGACATGGCTGCTGCGCCTGCTTAGCAAGCCATTGTCCGAAAACAGTTGCGCCAGTTAAGTTAATGGGAACTGACAAAGAGATTTTTTTTTTCTTATATTCCTTAACCAAGGAAGTATGGTTGCGGATGATATTGTACAGGGGTATGTTGACGGTGGGACGGTGGACAGTCCATCCAAGATTGACACTTCTCCAATATCTCCAATGCTTGTACTTTTCACATGGTCACAAAATGCCAGATATGTCAACTTGTCTTCATCACAATCTGTTAATTATTTTTTAATTACACCTCCAATTCTCTTTTTCCAATTTTCTAATTATTTTTCCTCAATGATTTTAGCTACATATGATTTCATTAACCTCTCAAATCTGCTACACGTTTGATCATTTTTACCTTTCTTAAACAGTGATCTTTGAACTAATATAGGTCGAAACCCACCCTTCCCTTTTGCCTATCAAATCCATAAATAAAAAAAAAATTGCTGAATTAAGGAAGTCTCTTAGCAAACAGCACAGAGACTGCAGGTGGTATAATGGCTCTTGTGCTAATAAAAACGCTTTTCAAAAAAATAAAGCAAGTCACACGCTATATTCGTAACAGACGTTCCTTCAAGCAAAAAAATTGCTAGTTTTCGTCCCATCAAATTAGTGACCACATGGGTATACATTTCCCAATTTTGAATAATATACTGCAAGCTGACTTACCAACCCACGCAGTCCACATAGTAGTAGCGTTGGTTTTGTAAGAATAGATAGATAGATGGGTGCATTTGTTGTTACTTTTCAAATCCCAAACTACATATAAACATGGAAAAGTCAAATCCAGCCGGACCACTTTCGAGATCACATGAAAAAAATGCCAAGATTTTGAGGTATACCAGTTGGAGTTGGAGACGCATTTGGCCCATGTAGTCAATGCTTCTAAACAAACTCAAAAGCATTACCTTCCTTGAGCTTTCTCTTTTTGTTTTTCCCTTGTCAAGTTTTACAAGATAAAGCTCAATTAACGCACATGTTCAACTGGATGTCTTAGTTTTTGGACGACATGAAAGAACTCCTATACTATATACTATTATTTTTATTTTTTGAATTATGCAAATTTGTATGGTAGGTGAAGGAACTGTCACGGGGGGTCGTCGGGATCTATATATTATATTAATTCATATGATCATAATTCCAAAATGAGATATGGCTTAAAACTTAGGGTTGCCAAATACTTCGAAATCAGAAGGATGGATAGAAAAACAGCTGGCACCGCCAATTAATGTTTAGTGCATGTGAAACATTTTCTTGTTTCTCGTAAGAAAAAGGACATGTTTCACTAATATTTTAATTTCTTTTTTTTTTAAATATTATACTATATCTTTGTCATAGGTAATATGCTTGGTATGGGAGTAAAGGTGAGTATGGGCCAGATTGGGTTGGTTTTATACTAAATTTGGAATTTATTCTCATAAAGAAAAATAAAATGTATGCTGAAAGGAAACGAGAGATTGGATTTATTCAACAATTACAGCACGTTTGGTTCGCGGAATAGACAGAAATAGAATAGAATAGGTATTCTGTGGGAATAGAATAGAGTGGGAATAGAAAAGAATAATTATCACTTTGTTTGGTTCAGTGAATGGAATAGAGTAGGAATGGCTATTACTACTTAATGTAATGTTTGGTTGAAAAGCAATATTTTTAGCATTGGGGTGCATCAACAGTTTTAGGTTAGTGAGGTAGCAAAGTTATGTATAAGGCTGCGAATCTCCCTACAACTTCTAGGGGATTACCTCTCGATGCTAGTAACAACTGTTTAAAGGTTTGGAAGCCGGTGGTTAATAGATTTTGAATTTAGGTTAACAGTTTGAAAGTAAAAAAAAAATCAATCGGAGGGACAGTCACTTTGATCAGATTTGTCTTAACTAGTCTTCTTATTCTCTTCATCATGTCATTAATTATTTCAAATTCTTTGCAGAGTGAAAGAGGTGTTGGATATGATTCAAAGAAGGTTTCTTCAGAATGAGGAATCTAATGGCAGGAAAATATGTCTAGTTGACTGGAATATAGTTTGCAATTTTAGAGATTGTGGAGGATTGGATATAATTGATTTAAAATTGAAAAATAGAGCACTTCTCAATAATTAGAGGAACATCATTGTGGAGAAAACTGAAGGGGATTCATCTAGCTTAATTCTGGATCTTGGCAAAAACAGGAGGACTTTTGCACTGTGGAGAAAGGTTACAAGCCCTCTTTCCCTTTGTAACGATTCGTCATGTTTTTGCAAGATTGGGAGTTGTCACTGGAAATGGCAGCAAATTTCAATTCTAGTTAGATGAATGGTCAAAGCTTTGGTTCTTAAAATTAGGTTTTCTAGAATTTTTGCTCTTCCAATAAATAAGTCTAGGAACTTAAGAAATTTGGTAAATGGGAGAATCGAATTTTTTGATGTCATTAAATTGAGGATTACATGGCAGTACAACTCTAGGTGGCCGAACCACAAAAATTCAATATTGAATCTGTTTCAATGTCATTATGTTGTTGAAGTTCAAAAAGAAGCTACATCTTATAAAAATGTTGTTGTGTGGAATTGTACTCCTTATAATTTTCAAGTTCAACGTTGACGATTCATCGAAGGGCAACACAGTGGATATGTGAAAGTGCAGAGTGCTTCACAATGAGCTTAGTTATATCAAACTCATTTTTTCTAAATTCATTGATTATGCTAATTCAATCATTGCCGAAATTAATTGTTATTAGAGCGATTTTTGTTATCTTTTTTGCTAAGTAGGTTAATTTTCACCGTTTATTGATTGAAAGTGATTCATTAAATACAGTTAACATGACTGGGTGTTACATCTCCAACTTCTTTCAGAAGTTAAACAATTTTATCTTGCACATTAAATCTTTAAAATTAGTTGAACAGTTGAAATATACAACATGTTCTCTAAGCTGTAAATGGATTAATTAATGAAGTTCTCAAGGATGATATTCTTCATATTAAGATATTTCAAAAATAATAGATATCTTGCCCTCGACATTCCTAAAATCATATGCTTTTAAAAAATTTTCATAATTATTTATATAAGCAATTTAATTACCTGATCGAATCATGGAATCTCAATAAAATGTTAAAGTGGGAGCTTTTACAATTAATTGCTTTTACTAAGTGAATTATTGTTGTTATCATATTTAACATGATTATCATTGTATAATTATGCATTGGCGGTCCCCCCACAAACTTTGCTATTTACGACAATTACGTGAGATTAATCAGTTAAGAAGGGAAAAGAGAGAGTTGGATTATTAAAGGTAGCACAATCACGTGGCATGACTTAAAAGTATGACGTGGAACACATTGACTTCTTGCTTCGTTACGGATTGGATTGGATCATTAAGAACAAAAAAGTTAAAAAAGAGAAAAGGTTTACAATATTGGTAATATTCGACATTATGCATTTTTGAAGTGTTACAAAGTAATAGCCGTCGGGCCAATTGTATAGAACTATTAAATTCAAAGTTGGAATAATTAATATGAGTGATAGCATGTGCCTATCTAATTCAAAGAGAAAGGAGGTCAAGTTGGAATTATAGGTTTGAGTTATAACTTTTTGGTATAATATTTAAAAAGATTTTTGAATTATTTAAAAAATTTTAAATAATTTTTTATTTTTTTATTACATTTAGTCAAATTTTTATATTTTTATTTTGGGTCAATTAGGTTTTTATAATTAATAGTTGACTATCTATTGTTAGTCAAAACGTCACTTATTATTTTTTTACTATATAATGTTGACGTGGCACTTTTAACATGTTATACTGAATGATGACATGGTATGATGATGTAGAATTATGATATGGTTATGTGGCATTTCTATCTTACATGATAGCATTATTTGAATATAAAATGACAAATGATGTTTTGATTAATGTAGTTAATTAACTCTTAATCATAAGATGTATTTGATCCAAAATAAAAATATGAAGGCTTGAATGAATATAATAAAAAAATAAGTATTTATTTAAATATTTTAAATAATTTAAGAATTTTTAAAGCATTATGCTTTTTTTTCAATCATAATGCTTTTCTTTAGTGTCTAAAAAGTTTGAGTATAATTTTTAAATGTATTTGACTTTTGTTTAATTCCAAATTATCTTTTTTAAATCGGTACTAAAGGTAAAAGATGCAATTGGTTTGGAATTTTGCTTTTCTTAAGATTCTTAATGGTACTTAAGAAAACATATTATTATTCACATTTCTTGAACAACTTTCATCATTCTAGTTAGAAATTGCATTTCCCTAAGATTAGTTGGTATTAATTAAAGAATTTTATATGATTCAATCTGAAATTTTCACAAAGAAAATGTTATTTTCGATGCCAAACTACCTCACCCTAGTTGAAGATTTCATTTTATCTATGTGCTTTAATAAAAAATTTGATGAATATATTTCAATATAAATGTGTACACAAAATATTATTGTTTATTGTCCCCACTCCCCAATTATGTAATTCCCATTCCTTTTTTTTTAATTACAAATTTTAATTCCTACTTTTGTAAGTATAAAACAATATTCAAACTTATTAATCAACTCATAAAAAATTTACAACTAGAGGTAAGCAATGAAACATTCATGACAAGAAGGAAGGAATAATCAAGTCCACTAACCATTTTTCCTTGATTCCAAAAGGTAAAAAAATATGGAAATCTATAAGTTCATTTTTGCCAAGTCTGATTAATGAGTTTTGAGACTTTCAAGTTTATCTATGAAAACTTTTTTTTAGTTAAAATTAATGCAAATTTATGTATCTTATTCGAACTATTGAAACCTTTATATTTTCAAATCAAGATAGTACTTTTGATTAAAAAATAATTTTAAGTTTATAAAATTGATCTCTAAACCTTTTTCTTGATTTTAGTTTGGCTTCGATATCTATACTATCAATAAAAGTAGAATTTGATGGTACTATTTCAATTGCCTTCAATTGCTTGTCTAATTGAATGACAAGTGTCACTCAATTGAATCGTCTGTCTTTCTTTTTTTTTGGTTTTATTCCATCAAAACAACGTCATGTTGATCTTTCCACTATTTATATATATATATATATATATATATTTGTCTCATTAGGTGAAAACGGTGTTGTTTTGAGTGGATCATTTTAGGTTTTTATTTGCTCCATTTGTGTGGAAACAAAGGACAAAAACAATGGGAAGCTACCTACAGTGGGAAACTACTGAATGGGGAAGAGAAGAAAAGTGGAAAAGCAAGGAATGAAGAAAGCTAGTACTAAAAAGGCTTAACCATGGGAAAGGGAAAAAGGAAAAGGGAAAGGAATTAAAGAATGAATGGTTGAATAAGCATTCGGTTTGTTGTTTTGAGGTTCATTGATTGTTTTTGGTCGAACAATGGGGAATGGAAGGCGGGTCAATTGTTTTTGGTTGATTGTGATGGTTGGTAGGAGAAGTCGATTAGTTGAGTTAGATCGTTAGGTTTTTGTTAGGTTTTCAAAATTATGTTATTTGGACGAATGGAAAGAAAAAAGAGAAAAAATATATAAAAACCTGTTCTCTGTTATCCAATCATGTCAATTGTCAGTTGCCTTGATTTTTTTGTCTAATTCTTATTTAAATGCAAAAAGTGCTATTGACCAGTTATTTGAGTTTGTAAGAGTATTTTTGGATCCTTGCACTTCTCTTGTCTTTTTCTACTCTAATATAGATATATTATAGTTATATTGTTTTTGGTTTGTAAGAGAAATGTTTGACTTCTCAAATACTCTTCCTTGGTTTTGCTTTGTATTGGTTGTGCTCTTTGGTTTTTTTTTTCATTCCATCAGTTTGCAAAGATTGTATTTTATTCTTATTATTCTTTTATGTTCTTGATTGATTATTAATGATTGATTTTTTTCCTTTAATAGTTCAACTTTATTCTATGTTTTGTTGTTTCTTTCTAGATCTAACATTTAGGCCTACAGCATATAACCTGCAGAAATTCTTTAAATTATTATAGGAATATTTTCTTTATTTTTTTTTTATAATTGAGGGAGGGGGGATTCGAACCTTTTTTTTATAATTGAGGAAGGAGGGATTTGAACCCTACTCTTTAGGTAGGGAGATAATGCATCAATCAATGAATCAAATACTCGGGTGCATATTTTTTTTATTTTGTTTAAGTTAGTTCCTCTGTCATGCTTTTATTGTTCTTCAACTGATAATGGAACCTTTGTTTTTTTTAGTACTCTATTCTTAACATAATCTTTATATTCATAAGTTTTAATGATAAGATAGTTAAATATTAAGTGTTTAACATATTTGTTTTTTCTATTATTTTGAATTTTATCGTTGTCTAAATTTTCAAATATTTATTACTATATTCTATAGGTCTCAAGTGTGTGCTTAATACATTGTATTCTTTCTTTTATTTAGGATTATCAAAGTGGTTGACGTTGGAGTTGTTGTCAAGATAAAATATTTGTTAGTTGATTTCATATAGGCTTTTATTGTAGTGGTTTTTTGGAGTTATTGTTTAAACATATCAGTTAGACAATTAGGCATTTTTTCTTAAATAAACTTTCTCAAGAGTAAGTTTCAAGTATTTATTAATTGCTTATTCCTTAATCTATTTTTTTAAACTAATATAAATTAAATCTTTTATTGTGTTGTTATTCTATTAGGCTGATGTAAAGTATGTTATGATTATTTGTGTCTATTATTTCCTACATTGGTAAATCTCTTTCTCTATGACCTATCTTTGACAATCATCACTGTATATAAAGTTTCTTCTGTGCTTAATTCTCTATTTTGTTGTTGGCATACAAGTACATATGTTAAGTACTGTTTACACTGATTGTAGAACTTTGATCTATTGCAAAGTTCTACAATCAATATAATTTTATATTTAACCAAACTAAATATTTCTTGTCAATTCACTTCATTAATATTTTTCTATTATCAAAATAACTTTCATTTACTTAACAGCTCATAGCAACGTGCGGGTCATTTTTTTAATTCTTTATTAAATTATTTTACTGAATATATATATGTTTTAGTCAAATTTTGAGGGAAAAAAATTTGTCATCAGCTATGACAAGATTATTGCATTTGTTCCCTAGTGGGTCATAATATGAAATGGAATATAATTAGTAAATTCTAGAAAAGAAATTCATGAACCTAAGATTAAAAAAAAAAACAAATGAAAGCAACAATTCATCCTACTGACTCCCTCATTCAACCAAAAAAGAAAAATCGGATATACCAAATCTGAAAATTTCTCATGCTTCAAAGATCACTTAGAAACAAGAATAAGTGTTTTTTCACAAGATAACTTCAATCATTAACCCAATATTTTTTAGTCATGAATTTCATGGAATTTATCCTCACCACCATCGCTATCCCAAGTATAGGATTCCTTTCCTTTTAATTTCAATCAGGAAAATTAAAATGGGTCAAGGATTTAAACTTGAATCAATTATTGAAGCGCTTGTGGTTGACAATGGGTTGAGGTCAATTCAATTTTTGAGTCAAAACAACCGGTCAAATTATTTCATTTAACCTTATTGGATTCCTTATTATATATGAATAAATGAATTCATCTTCATAATTATTTGTGTGTGTGTATATATATATATATATATATGTATATATTCATAACGGAAATCGAAGCTATATATAGACCTAGGGCAAGCAAATTTGGCAGGTTGCAATGTCAATCAGGGTTAAAATTAAATAGTTTTATTAATTATCACCCAAAACAAAGAATTGATGGATCCTTGTCAATTGTTAATCACAATTAGTTGATGTGTGCCATCTTCTAAGTACAATACTTCTTATGATTAAAGCAAATTAAGTACTAGGAAATGTTTGTCTACCCTTCATATTATTATGATTTGTGACTAATCAGCTATATTATTTGGGTATCTATTTTCTTGATAAGATTATTACATTTACATTACAATTTTTTGGAGCATTTACATTACAATTAGCATATTAATTATAATTGCAACCACAAATCTAATATATATTACATAACTACGCCAAACTAAATAACATAAAAAAATAAAGAAAAATCAAACAAATAGACCAACAACTATTCTCTTAAAAGATTAAACATTGTGCAATTTTATATATAATTGAATCGAAAGAAAAAGAAAGGGTTATTATTTTATATAAAATGGTTATGAAATTTCTAAATTTCATGATTAGATTGATATATAGTTGTCATATGTCTATTTAATAATTTATTTATTTATTTATTTTTATAAATATACTGTAATGGAACACATTTCAAAATTTTACCAGCTTATATAAGATAAGTCTTTTTTTAAAAAAAAAAAAAAAAAACCTCATAAACTACCCATTGGAACTTCAAGTCCAATTTTTCAAAAAAATTATGAAATTTCTTAAAAAGATAAAGTTCAAAGTTGGAATCTCTTTTCTTCTCTTTCCTCGAACTTCCTTGTAGATGAATAGAAAAATATATTAGAGTGATAGCAAAAGTATATTTGATATCATCTAAACTAAGGGCATTCTAGATACATATAACAAGGTCCATCTCAACTATTTTCAATTGATTTTAAGCTGGATATTCGTGCCAAAAGTTTAACGTGATATCCCGTGAATTTTCCCCTCCATAATAAGTTTGTCATGCCTGCGATGCTATCCAGGCCACACGATGGTCCATTATCCCTACAATTGAAGAATATTGTTAGAATGGTGATTAAATAAAATACATATCAATTAAATTATAAATATAATATTTAAACACATAAATATAATAAAAATGATGTCACCTATTATGAATTAATCTGTGTCCGAATCAGCCTACCTGGAGAAAGTTAAGGTGTTAACAGCAGCCCAACGGATAAAACTTTAGCTACCTCAAGTGGATACTAAAATCTTTGCCACCTCAAATCCAATGTGCACCACAAACGGCATCGGGTGGTGGGTGAGGCTTGATAGACAGCATTGAAATTTTACTTTAAAAAAATCAGCGAAATTATAGCCGGCCCTTTCGGCAGTGAAATCTGTAATGGAGCTGAATCATTGACTACTTCTTCTTCTTCTTTTGATTGGGTAAATGAGAGAAATTAAAGAGGGTGGTTGAGGGGTTTAATGTGAAAGAAATATGTGATTGAGTGCCTTGACTGGACTTCAGATAACGGAAAAAATTGATGCCCTTTCTTACATTCATTAAACACTACTAACCAAAAGGAACCAATCAGTGGGTATTTGGTGTTTTAACTTTGAACACAAGACTTTGCATAGGATAAATACAACAGGAATGCAACCATGCATCCATGTGTGATTGATTGATGCCTTGGGCTTTGTTTGGTTTTAATTGCCAAATGAAATCTATACAAACAAACTACTTTCGTTTTCAAATCATAACATATGTAAACATGTTCCCACACGTATTCTAGAAAACTAAAAGTAGGATTCTTGAATTCTTAAAAACCAAACACAGCCTTTTTTTAAAAAAAAATTAAGTAATTTTGTTGATGGAGGAAGGAATGCTTTGGTGAGGCCTATATTCAACATAGGACTCACCTCAACATTCATTTTTCAAGAACTGTACATTTGGTATCCTATGTCTTGAGAGTTTTCTAACATTAGAATTTCCCATGTTATACACATTCCTATATTTGAAGGCTAGTTGGTTTAGTTTTAGAGTCTATTTGGTATGATTTTTTCTAACTTAAAACTCATTATAAAGCTTTTATAAAAAATAATAATTTTTAAAATTAAATTAAAACTGTTTTGTAAATTGTTTAACAAAATAAATTATATAAATTTTAATTTTGATTAAAATTACCATAAAAGATATTCATATCATCTTCAAGCACTTAATAAATCAAAGCAGAACAATTTTGCTTCGATTTGAGCGTATATATAGATTTTGCTTTTTTTTGTTTGGTCTTCTATTTTTTTCCTAGTATTCTTTACAAAGAGATAGAGGAGAGAGAGATCAAGGCTGATTTGCAAAAAGAAGAAAAGGAAAAGGAGATTGATTGAGAATAGGGTATTTCCTGAAAATGGAGTACGTGTGTTTAAAAGAAGAGAAGAGAAAGTTCTCTCTGAAGCTTTCTTTTAAAATTTTTTTTAAAAATTTATTTGTTAAAGAGTTTCTCGTAATTTCTATTTGATTTGACTTCTTCTTTTAAGAAGTAGATAAATTGAAAGAAAGTTAGATCCAATAAGCAATTAGAAGTTTTTGAGATCCACTTGAACAAGCAATTAAGTGAATTGGAGTGATTGGGTGGAGTGGGGTCCTTTGTTTTTAAGGCAATGGAAAAGGACTCTTACTCTCTTGTGCCGGGCCAAAGGTGAATGATGCATAACGTGGGTGAGAGACACAACTGCCTTTCTCTCCTTCGTAACTCTCAAACATCAACGTACTCAATGGGCCACACCCTAAAATCAATGGCTCCTCACTCATGAGTTCTCTAATTGAATATTGCTTCAAAGGTACCCAAAATGCCAATGAGAGCTTCTCTTGATGGCCATGAAGAGGACCTACAATCTTTAGGATCCAAGTCCAAATTCTATCATATATAGATTTCTAGCTTTATACTGATTTATTTAGTTAATTCATTTGCATGGACATTGACACCACCACACAACCCCCCCCCCCCCCCCCCCCACCAAAAAAATAAATAAATAAATAAGGGCTTAAGCTTTGCCATTGCGGTCAAACTAAAGGGTTTTTGTTTTCCCCTTTCTCTTTTCATTCTTGTATTCCTCATTTTTCTCCTATTTGAATGCCAACATTACCATCACGTTCCCCTTGCATTTGTTACAATCCCTCTAACATTCACACGTCAGGATAGGTTGGCAACTCTTGGCTTCAACACGTTAAGATGACAATTGAATGATGTCGAAACATCTGTTCATTAATATTAACAATATAATCGTCGGCAGCTGAAATTATTGTTCCATTTTCATAGGGTTAAGCTACATTCCCACCCGTGAAATTTGATTCAAATATTAATTTTATCGAAAGCGAATTTACATGTCTTCTATTAAGATATTAATTGTTGGTTCGTACGTGAACCATTCATCAAGATAAGCAATGAATTTATTCTTGTAACACAAGGAATCTCTCGTCGTCATACATATTTTTACCGAAGAAGGGGGAAACAGTTAAAAAGACACAGTTGTTTCTCTTTGAAATAAGACCGTGACCGTAAGAATTTAATGACATTTAAATCTGAGTCAAAAGTTTAGACTTGTGATAAAAAAGGTGAAAGGATTGCTTCAGCTTCACTGATATACCGTTTTAAAAAGTGTAAAGCACTTGTCAAGGTCATGCAGTATCACCTATATTATATCTAAGAAAAGTCAAGACCACCTCAAGGTCAATGGAAAGAGCAAAAATTAACAAACTTTTTAGTGGACAGTATAGTACATTTATAAGAAGAAAGGTGATGTTTTTTTACCAACGAATTGTTTTTGCATTTTTACTACAAAACTTCTTTTGTGATGACCACTGAACAGTAGGCCTAGGCCGGGCACGTGTTCAAAATTTTGGAACCAAATCCAATAAATATCTCTGCTACTGCTGCTGCGGCTTGCAGTGTAAGGTTAGCTCTTTGCTGTGAAAGGTCACCCCCCATCTCAGGAACGTGTTTAAATTTAGCTTCCAATAGGATGACATCGATTCACGTACAGTTTTTGAAAAAAGGATTGGCCAAGAATTTTGATTGGACGTGACATATGGGTAAGATCCCAACTTTGAACACTTCGGTAAAAACTGGAGATAAGATGATTAAATTTATTGCTGTGAGTGATGATCTAACCATTTTCTGATATGTAGTTTGTGGGTCTGAAATTGCTGGCAGGGGTTTGTTCGGTTATTCACTCATTTCGGCAAAAAGGCAGGCTAGAAACCCTTTTTTGTCTGGGTTAGAACAGCCAGTGTCAATTGACTCGTTGGGCTCAGCGCCTACTGACAAGCTCAGTTAGACTGATTGAGCCCGGGCTCAAGGCTCAAATCTTCTCTGCACATTCTATCGGTCCAATTTGGAGATGAGCTGTCAAATTATAAACTGGTGATCAACTCATCCATAATTTCCTTTAAACTTGTTCACGTGAACTTACATTGCCCTGCAACGAACAAAGAAAATGAAGAAAAAGGAAAACGCGAAAGCTTTGGAAATTTCTAGGGATGGCAATGGGGCGGGGATCCTTCATCTGCCCCCGGCCCCGCCTAGACCACCAAGACCCCTGGCCACCGGGCACTGGCCTCCACCGCGGACGTTAAGCTCTTATTCGCCTTGTCTTGATGAATATTTCTAACATTCATATTCGCTTCGTCCATCAAGATCACTTTAATTAAATTATTAACAAAAGGAATAATGTTCAAATTTTTTTGTTCAAATCTTACATGTCAATTTACATAATAATATATAACTATCATAATTTTAAATAGAATAAAAATGTCGATACAAATTTTAATATGCCAAACGTAATATAATTTTCAAAGAACTTATATAATAAAAATAATCCTAATCACTTTCAACTTTTCAAATTTCAACAAAATTATTTAAATTTTATTAATTAAAAAATCTCAAAATATGTACATATAATGTATAAAAAATAAATAATAGTATTAGCAAGACGAGGCGAGACTGGACATCCATATCTTCCAAAAAAGTAAAAGCCACCCCTCCATAAAGTAGCTCAAGTTTTGCCATCTCTAAAAATTTCCAATCACTTACAATTAAAAAATGCTCAGAAAAATGCTTTAATTTAGCAACATATCGTTTGTTTCGACTTGACCATAAAATTTCCAATTTCCAAATGGGACCATGTGGTTGGTAAATCCTCTGCCCCCAATGACCCTTGCCATTGTTAAAGCTTAACTTGCAATCTCTTCAGAAAATCTGCAAATGGGAATGGCCTTTAAATAATGCAATGACTACTTATTCAAGTGCAAGAACCACCACATTTCATGGGTGCAGAACAATTCAAAGCAAAAATTTTTCTTGGTTCCACTTGTCAGGGTGGAAACAGAAAGGGCTTACGGTTCTTTGCAACACTCAACCATTCATCTAATGTTCGCTATTGATGATCCAGGAACATGACACAACCGTGGAAACAACTAAATATTTTTATTCATAAATATGAAGAGGCACTAAATGCTAACAAACAATCAAAAAATTGAATAATGGTCCTATAAAGAGAAAACTAGTTAGCAACCAAAGTTCAAATCTAATCTTGATGTGACTAATGTATTTTGACCTATATCTATATAACCCAAGGCACCAGTAAGGTGATGAGAAATTGCTTGGGTTAATAGAATGTTCATGATAGTAATATCCACCCTAGTTTGTTGGATGGGAAATAGAAATCAAGTATCGATCTGAACAGGTCAAGTTTTGAGTTTGGGCAATGGAAGACTGACCAGATTAAATGCCATATATATATTAGACCTGCGCCTGATTTTTGAAGCAAGTATTCTATGCATATGGAGATTGTTGTTTGGATGACAAATTGCCCCAAGAATTCATCAACCATGCCAAAATTAAAAATGCTCTTCATATGCAGATGCAGGAAAGCCCAGAATGGAACAAGTTTAAGCCCTTTCACTTCTCCTCTTCTATCTCTATGACTTCCTTTTCATTGTTATTGCTCTCTCCTTTGCTTTGCATTTCAAGTAACTTCTGCTGTTCCTCCTCTCTCTCCTGAGATGTAGCTTCATTCACGGCTTTGGGCTTATTGCTTGTAGACTGCTGATACATAACCCCACCTATCATACAGATCAAGAGCCCTACTGTCCCCACAAAAGTGGAATGCTTGTCCCAAATAACCAAATTAATCACAACTGTCAATAGCTTGTTAACTATGCCAAGAACAGTGAACCCTGTAGCAGAAATTGCCCTTCGGCAAGAGAACCCAAAGAATGAGATGGCCAACCCAAATAAACACGATAAACCAACAGGCAAAATCACTTGAAAAGAGTACCAGTCAGACTCATCAGAGATTTCATGCTTTATTTTCTTCAACTCCCCCATTATAAGTAGCTCAAGTGGAAACAGTAGGAGAGCCTCAAGATTATTGTACAGTACAAGACCCCAGGTATTTAGACCAATAGTCATTACCACATGCTTTATATAAACAAAATCTATGGACATGCTTACCAGGTATGCAACAGCCCAAGTATATGCAGTTAATGTGAACTGGTAATCAGTAAGAACATAAAGCACACTGCCACCAAAAATGGTGGCTAATGAGATCCATGTCTTCATTGAAGGCCATGGCTGGTGCAAGAAAAGGGTCTCTCCAATTGCAACAAACATAGGAACCACTGAACGGAAGACAATGAAAGTGTCTACATTAGCATGTAGGAGGAGCTCACTGTTGGTGAAGAGAGAGAGGTAAAATATAATGGCTGCAGGTAAGAACCGCCACATGGTCAGAAGGTCCAGTGGATCATGCTCTATGACCTTGAGCTGTCCACAGAGGTATACACCAGCTGCACTTGTCAGGTACTGCAAAGCAGTTAGTGCCCCTGGATAAGGAAATTTCATAACAGCCCATTTATTGATGATGGAGAGAAGAGAAGCTGAAATGCAGTATCCTGCTGCTATTCCGTAGACAGATACTCGCTTGAGTAAACTACTATACCATGTTACTTGGGCTTCGCCAGAGAGAGCAGGGGCTTCAGGACCATTGACTACAGGACTCTCCACATCCTTAGACATCTAAAAAAGAACATACACAATGTTATTACCAGCTCTAGCTAGTAGCAAGTGTGTATTGTGTGGACATGTGTGTGCCTGGCCTGTATATATATTCTCTCATCCCATCTTTTGCCAATTGAACCTGCTGCAGATGCAGGAAGAAAACTTTTCATTCAACATTCAAAAGTTGACTACAGTTATGGGAAAGCAAAATTTAAAATAATTTAGCCAGTACATGCTATTGCAATCACCATCTGGATGCAAGATTAAGACACATAAAATGTGATATTTCTCTCCGGCTGAGGTGTACATCAACAGAAATAAAATATTAGTTTTATTTTATAAGGAAGCCCTGGAGTAGAAAGAGAATATATCACCACATTTAGCAACCATTAGTTTTCTAAAAATAACAATCAGACTCATCCACAACCAAACAAATCCACTGTTTAAGAAAATAAATTCACAAAACATCTTTTAGATTAAATACAGAAGTGAGTGTTATCCAGTGCAATAGTAGAAGTCTTGAGCTGACAAGAGCAGCAGCACAAGTTCAAGACATGGGAGCCACTATTCAATGCAAAAATGCTACATTTTTGGAGACAAACACGGTTTATTGTCCTCCTTATGGTTAATTTGATTATCATTGAGACTATAAATGAATCAAATATCAAGATACAAGATAGATATGTATCCAATTTTGAAACAGGCACTAAAAAATTGAGAATGATCTAATTTTAACTGAATTTTTAGACTTAAAGTTCAAGATAAAAGGCCAGAACCCAAGAAAATGCCAACCCTAAAGCAAACCAAGCTCTCCAAGTAAATTGATCAGAAAGAGCTCTCAACTGATTCATGGCTGTATCCAGAAACAACACATAGGACACCCAATTTAAATGGGGTATTGCCATGTTGAATTTCAACCAACCCTCCAGCTAGTATGATTTCAAACACATAATATATAACACCACCATGCTCCAGCAGATAAACCAAGGAAATTTTGCATGAATTTGAAGGGAGCTTCATTTCTAATGCTCAACAAATGCTTTCCTTTAAATGGATATGCATTTCCTCCTTTGTAAATACCAATAGAAATAGTGACAGGAACATATAAATTCCTCATAACAAAAGCAAAGTACCTTACAGCAATATAATTATAAACATACTTTACCACCAAAGTAGCATAAACAGTAACTAGAACATCCTCAAAATTGCATAAAATAGTAGCAACACTAGTTCAACAAATAATGTTGCTATGTCAATGGTTAACAAAAGTTTGACCTGTCAAAAAAGACATGCTCTTATCAAAAACCACTTTGTAATATTTTATGAACCCGGAAGTAGAAGAGCAGCAAATGACCAACAAGATAAATCACCACTAATGTCAAAGATTGCAGCCCAATCCTCCTCTAAAATGGTGCAATGATGAAAATATAGAAGATGTAAATCTCTCCGCTGAAAACAAAATCACCAAATACCATGCTAGACCAAACATTCATAGCACAAGTTTCCAACGAGAATGACAGGCATGCCTACTTTGGACTAATAAAGTTCAAATCATATGAGAGAACACACACCATTCTTACTGTTGTATTAAGCATCAAAATACATTTTTATCATTGCAATGTCCATTGTATGGTGTTATTTATGCTAAGAACAAATAATTTTTAATGTGTATGGCTTGGGCCATTCAAAAAGCATGTCATCTTATACAAACCTACCTCCCCTCTAAGAGCTCAATGCTAAAAAAACATACTACACATATACCTCTCTATGAGGCCAATTATAACTTTGGTGAGCATAAGCAACAAAGGAGCACGCGTTCTACAACCTTGTCAACCGATATCCAAAACCAAACAATCAAACCTTGTCCGTGAAAAATTCACCACTTGACCAAAGTGCACGATGTCTATACAATCCTAACACAAAAGGGTATTTCCCAGAAGGAAAAAAGAATGCACCAATAAAATGTGGGTATACAGAAAACAGTAAGAAATTCTTGGGGTTTTCCTAGCGTTTTTCCTCAAAAGGAAGCAAATCTGAGAGTAGAAAAACAGCAACTTTGCTTAAGATTATGTAACTGGATGGGCGATGGTCCTGGACAATATAAATACCAAAAGCCCACAAAATAAAGACCAAGAAAGAACAATACCCAGATGGAAAACTGCAAATTTAGAACAAGATTTGAAGTAAAAACAAAAGAGAAATAAGCCCATGCAATGCGTAAATGAAAAGGAAATAAAAGCCATTTTCAGATAAGTTGAACAAAGAAATAAAATAGGAAATAGAAATTTGAGAAAAAAAAGACAACGTTTACCTGGGTAGATTTTGGAAATCTTCAATTCCTTTTTGAGTAGATCTTGAAGTAGCGTTTTAACAATGAGCTGCTGCTTGCTACTTGCACTAACTAGTTTTTTGCTTCGGTTTGCTCGCTTTACTCGTTTCCCTGCCTTTTGCGCAATTATTAGTATATTTGGGAAAGGTTTAGTGAATTAATTAAAAGATTTGGGCCAACCCAAGACCTGATCATTTGGTCCAATATTTATTTAGCTTTTTTTTTAATGAAATACTTTTATCACTGTTAACTTTTAATTATAACACCACACAAATCTATTAATTTATAAAATAAACACTATATTTCAAATAATTAAATAATATTAAAATTAAAATTAAAATATTTAATATTTTTTTTATTTTTTTTATCGATTAGTGATCGGATCTGACATAGATTCGATCAAATTTCTCAAAAATCACTAGATTTGTACTCTTTGGGAACACCCATCGTGGGAGCACTATTCATATGTTCCCAAGAGCACAGATCTGGTGCTCCTTTCGAGGGGAGAGGGAGATCCAGCTTCGATCAGATTTGGATTTTTTTTCAAAAAAAATAAAAAATTTAATTTATATAATATGATAATTTTTAAAATTATTATATCATCAAATTAATAAAAATATTAACAATAAATTAACAACTATATTTATGTATCTAACAAAAAAATTCTGTTGAAAAGGATTGCTTATTTTAAAAATTAATAAATTTATAAAAAATTATGATTAAAATAAAAAATGGGGGTATTTTATATTTTTTTCTTCTTAGTTTTTATTAATATAGTATTTTTACTAGATTCATGCTATTTTTATGCGACTTAAAATGAACCGATCAAAGTAGCTATTGCTGTTGGTTCTAAAGTTTGATATCAAAGTATTTGAATCATTTTAAATTTCATGACTTACAAATGATAGGAGTATATAGTAAAAATCTACGAATAAGTTTATAAGGATTTTTATAATGAAAATAGTAAATATTCAAATATTAAAATAAAATAAAACAAACGTTTTCACATGTTTTGTATTTAATTTAAAATTTTAATAATATTGATATATTAAAATATAATATTAAAAAAGCTTTTTGAATTATTATAAAAAATTTAAATAAATTTATTTTATTATATTTAATAAACTCATTTGTTTTTTATTTTATATTAAATAAACTTTTATGATTAATTATATTTAAAACTTTACGTGATAATGATATAATACGTTGACATGTCATATTATATGATGACATGATTTATTGACATATCATATAGTATAAAATGACAAGTAATACTTTAACTAATGGTAATAAATACATTCGAATATTTAGTTCATTAATTGATGCATGATCAATTTGTCTAGAAAATAGAATTTAAATCTCATTTCTTCTAATTATAACAAAAAAACCATTGATAGTAAATTGATTGTTAATCATATGTATTTTTTTGACTTAAAATAAAAATATAAAACTTTAATTAAAAGTAATTAAAAAAATATTTTAATTTTTTAAAATAATTCATGAACTTTTGAAAATATTATGTAATACATTAACATAAAAATAAATGTTAAAAAGCAGAATAATTTCGAAAGAACAAAGAAAATTAATACTTAATTTAAAACTGAAGAAATAAATATTAACAAAACTAAAGTGAAGTCGAAATGGCTTTTAATTATTTCGACTTTGCTTGTTTAATCCTTAATTAAACTCGATTTAATCTTAAACTTATATATGAAATAAAAAAATTGCAATTTGAATTTTGATAGCCAAAAAATTTTGCTTAGTAGGCCACGTAGATTTGACATTTGAGCATGCTTGTTTAAGTTTAAGCTTAATTCAGCGGAAAATAACACTTTTTAATCGTATTATAATTATTATAAAGCAATTTGAAAATGAATATACAAAAAAAAAATACAATTAATACAGCCTGTCACTCTGCAATTTAATGTTAGTGGTTCAGAGTCAATCTTGACTTGAGTTTGTGAGAATCAGTGCTTTGTTTCAAAGTAATCAATTCAGGAACAGCGACCAAGAGCAATCCATGTCCCAGGAAGATCAAGACCAAGAGCTTGGCAAGCTAGCCGTCCGGCTAGCCAACGCCGTCATTCTTCCCATGGTGTTAAAATCAGCCCTGGAGCTGAACATCATCGACACAATCTCCGCCGCTGGTGACGGCACGTTTTTATCACCTTGCCAGATCGCGAGTGGCCTTCCCACCAAGAATCCTGAAGTGTCTGTGCTACTAGATCGAGTGCTACGCCTGTTGGCTAGCTATTCCGTTCTTAAGTGCTCGGTAAGAACAAAGGAAAGCGGAGAAGTTGAGAGACTCTACGGTGCAGGGCCCTTATGCAAGTTCCTTGTTAAGAATCAGGATGGAGGGTCTGTTGCTCCTCTGTTTTTGTTGCACCATGACAAAGTCTTCATGGAAAGCTGGTATTTTTCATAATCTTTGCCAATTTTTGTCTTCATCTTTAAAAATTCAAGTTTATTTATTGTTATTTAAGGTCAAAGCAAAATTCTAAATATACTGATAACGGCACTTAACGGTTAACACTTCCCTGTGTAGGTAATTCTAACAAACTGAAGCAAAAGTTAACTCAAATTAACTCTATCAACTGGGATTATAAAAGCTATGATAGACTCAAATTAGATGTGAGATAACATCACTTAATATTTATGGGTTTTGATAACTTATTTTGTTTGATTTCAGGTACCATTTAAATGATGCTATACTAGAAGGAGGGATTCCTTTTAACAGGGCATATGGGATGACAGCATTTGAGTATCCAGGAACAGATCTAAGGTTCAACAGGGTATTTAACCAGGCTATGTCCAATCACACTACTTTGATCATGAGGAAGATTCTTGATGTTTACAAAGGGTTTGATGAGGTGGAAGTGTTGGTTGATGTTGGTGGTGGAATTGGAGTTGGTCTCGGTATCATTACTTCTAAGTATCCTCATATCAAGGCAATCAATTTTGATCTGCCTCATGTTTTGGCTGATGCACCAACTTATTCAGGTACTATGTCGCTCCCTTTTTACCCACTTGACTTGATCACTGTGAAATTTCTATAAAACGATGGGATAATTGGTAATCCAATCTGATTGCCCTGTTCATATCTCTTCACTGACTAATTTAAAGCGTTGTCTTAGCTGGCACATTTTTAATTGTTCTGTCTCTCTGCACATACCCCTAACACAAAGTACTTGAAACTGCAGCACAATGTCTGTTTCTTTTTAATTCAAGTTCATTTAATTATGTATAGTCTAAAGGTTGACAGTAATCGAGTTCATGTCTTACTACTTTCTGCAAAGGTGTGGAGCATGTTGGAGGAGATATGTTTGAAAGTGTTCCAAAAGGTGATGCCATTTTCATGAAGGTAAAGCTTTATTTCATATAGAAAACTAAATGGAGCACCTTTTTCTATATATTTAGCTAATTCAGTTGTATTTTCGGTCGTAATTGATAAATTTAGAAGGTTGAAAAATTAGACTAGCTAGCTATAGGTCTATAGAAATGAGCTTAACTACATCCAAAGCTAATTTGTTTCCTTTTCTTAGTTTTATTTTTTGAACTCCCCATCAATATAACTTGAGGAAATCTACAACTCCAAGTGAATATCTTCCATCATATTTCTTCAAAAGATTTGTTGGTAAGTTTTGCTATGTTGTTTGTTGATAAAACCTGCAGTGGATACTCCATGATTGGAGTGATGAGCATTGCTTGAAGCTTCTCAAGAACTGCTGGGAAGCTCTCCCTAATGGTGGCAAAGTAATCATTGTGGAATCAATCCTCCCTGAGGCTCCTGATAGCAGTGTTTCTTCCAACATTGTTTGTGAGCAAGATCTATTGATGTTAGCTCAAAACCCTGGGGGCAAAGAGAGAACCCGAAAAGAATATGAAGCCTTGGCTTTAAGAACCGGCTTCTCTGGCTGTGAAGTCATCTGCTGTGCTTATAACAGCTGGGTCATGGAGTTCCACAAAAGAGAAAATCTTTGATGTTCTGTTCAAAACTTCAATTCTGGTACTCCAAAATGTGTTGTTCTATTGCTATATGTATTTGCATCTCATGATCATGTTAGTCTCTAATATGTAACTGGTTTTTTCTGAACGGAATAGTTTCTTCTATTGCTCTAAGAACAAGAAGACTCATTGTGTTGGTCTTTTGTATAATGTTTGACAAGCTTTCTTCCTTGTGCATGATATCAATTGATCTGTGCCAGCGATGACTGTCTTTGGACTTAATGAAAATTACCATTTACCTCCTCTGTCAATTTTGAAAATGTTCAGGAGTGCATTAAGCCCTTTTGGTTCATTAGATTGAAGCCACATATTCATTTGTATAGAAACAAAAATCAAATGACGGCGCCAGTGATTTGCCTACTTAGTTTCAACTTTCACCTCAAAAGTCCAATAGCTTTCAAAGGAAACTTTAGAAGTTAATAGAAGAGGACATTAACATAAGAAAAGGAGAGAGAGAGAGAGAGAGAGAGAGGAGAAGGAGAAGAAGTGCAGTGGTAGCTTTTGAAGGACTGTGATAATCCAATTAGTGAAATGAAAACTTGCATAGTTTTCTTCTTTTTAATTTGGAGTCACCACAAGGAGTGCAAATCGCCTACCCACAAAAATTTATTAGTAACTTGTATCCCTTGAAAACTCATTCAGAAACAAAGACGTGGAAATATTCAAGCATTTGACTCATTAGTTATTGCATGATTTGCATTCCACCAGAAGCTATTAGTTTGTTGCTTCATTCTTTTCAAGGTCATCAAGGTGGCCTTGATCCCCGGAGCCTATGGTACTGCGTGGGAGGGGGAGTTGAATCCTTGGAAACATTGCGCGTGTATACTCATAGATGTTATGAAGCAAGTCCCCCGCTCTGTTTGACGCTAGCGTAGCTACACTGCGTAACAACTTAAATATCTGCTGGTAAGATTTGAGTAATATTATTGGAAGCATGAGAATGCATAAAAGCAAGACAAAGTAGCCAAATGGAGGGAGGAGTATCAAGAGAAGGAAGTCACAGACGAGAGCTCCCAAAACGAGACCGATATGGTTCAGTAGAGGAAGGTAGCTCGCGCAATGAGATTGTAGGGCTATTACAGCCACCGTCAGTGAAGTGTAGGTGAAGGCAAAGACGATGAAAATCTTCATTATCAGAGCGTGCGTTTTGAACGGAGACTGATCGTCGTTTTGATACATAACTTGAATGGTAGTGAGCAGTATAACTACGAGAGAGCCGATTGCAGCTCGGATTATAGTAGAGTGACCGACTCCTTGTTTACTGCATACAAGAATATGAAATTAAATGGTAATAATCAAGAGAAAAATCCATGGATTATAAACTTGTAAGATTCTAATCTAACCTTTCAAAGCCAATAGCAATGCTTGATTGATTGCTCTGCATCTCTGTTTCAGTGAAGTCGCGCTAGAGCCTCACTTGATGAATTTCTGTGATGATTGGGTGTATACATATAGGTTGTGAAATCTCAAATTGTCGTCATTGTGGTCCGTTTTTTTAAAAGTGTTCGTCGACAATTTACCAATCTATCCCATTTTTTATCCCCAATTTACCAATCTATCCCCTTGTCTATCCCTATCCCAATATTAAGCGTGCTTCTTGTTGGGTCGATATGTTTCCCTCCCCCTGACCATCCCCAATTTACCAATCTATCCCCTTGTCTATCCCCAATTTACCAATTTATTCCTTAAGGGTGTTTTTTTTTTTTATAATTGTAAGAAAAGAGATTTAAACCTTACTCTTTAAATAAGGAGATTATGCATCAACTAATAAGATAAATATTCAAATACAATCAGTCTGTTTTTATTTATTATTATAATTTTAGAAAAAACTACTCTTTTTTTATCTTGTCATTCCTTTCGTTTTTGTATAATTAGATAGAGTTAATTATAAAAATAAAATAATTATATTCTATATTAGATATAGAAAAAAAAGAAAAAAAATTGCTTATACTTAAATTTAAACCTAGATGAAAGATAGAGCATTGTGGTATATACTAGATCACCAACATTATCCAAATAGATCTGGACCATTGCTTTTGCATATATTACAAGGTCCAGCGGTGCAGCAATATTTCGTTTGTAGATCTTAATTTGCATACTATTGAATAATAGATAAATGAAACATATGCACAAAAAACGTTGCTTCATCAGTGTTTTTTCTTGAATTGAAACGATAAAGTCATTTTATGGATATAAAAAAAATAAAAAGAAGAGGTAACTTGAATTCACCCAAGTTCAAATTGGTTTATTTTTAGGCTTACTCAATATATTTTACTTATATAATTTCTTTTTTATATATGAATTAAATTATGAAATTACTTAAAAAAAGAGATAAAGAATAAAAAAAGGAAACTATTTTTTGGATAAGTAATAAAAAATTAAATAATGAATTGAATAAAGTTAATAATAACTTATTAAAATTACCGACGGGTCAAAATTATTTTCATAAAGTGGATTAATTCTAAATAATTATAAAGGAGTAAGATAAAAAAATAGTAATTAAAATTGAAGATAATTTACAAAATTTCATCATGAAAATTAAGAAAATTTTAATATGCATA
This sequence comes from Theobroma grandiflorum, assembly GCA_036013995.1. Classification (NCBI taxonomy): domain Eukaryota; kingdom Viridiplantae; phylum Streptophyta; class Magnoliopsida; order Malvales; family Malvaceae; genus Theobroma; species Theobroma grandiflorum. The sequence goes on from CP142126.1 coordinate 19,722,798, forward strand.
ATTAATATTCATTTTATTTTGACTTTCAAAAAAATATTCATTTTATTTTGACTTTCAAAAAAATATTCATTTTATTTTAATAATTTTATTATATAAAATATGTTATCCATATAAGTTATGTAGCTTATGAATAATGACTTTCAATAAATTAAATTCTCTTAATTTTAATTTAATTTCACCATTAGAATCATCGTAATTAACAAAATATGATTATATTAATATTAACATATATAAAGGTATAAAAAATAAATATTTTTAAAAAATAAAATTTATTTAAATAAAAAATTTCTTGATAAAACATGGAAAATTTTTTTTAAATAACAATATTTTAAATAATTATTTTTTATTTATTATTATTTATAATTTTTTTCAAATTTAAAATTATTTTTTGTTATTATTATTTTTATTTATAATATTATATAATTAAAAATTAATTTTTATTAAAAGTGCACCTACGCAAAGTGGAGACCATTCTAGTAATATATTATTTGCAGATGCAAGTGCTCTTCTCTGAGCAATTTCCTTCCGCGACTTGGGAGAGCCCTTCTTTAACTTTTCTCACTTTATTATAATTTGTTTGAGAATTATGAGTTGAAAATACGGAAAGTATGATATATTCCCACGAATAAATGGGCTTATATCCAAGGAACGAAAGAAAATTACGAAATCCTCAGGCTGTCAGTGCGCTGCCATACGTATGCGCAAGCCCGTCTTTCCATTTACAATACAGACAAAGGATGTAACATGTGCGTGACTACGGGCAAGGGTAAAAGTAAAGGAGGGAGAAAAAAAAGAGAAAGATAATATATAGAGGCTTTAGGGGATTTTAGGTGGAGCCTACCTCTTTGTTAGTTTTATAAAAAATTTTAAATCAAAGTCCTCTATTAGATTCAAAAGCTCACTTTAGGAGAATCATTAAAAAACTGTTTTATCGAAATTAAGATTATTCGTTTTTTCACATTCATTGTAAAGTTAATTAATATATTAATTAAATAACTACACATAATGATAACTTAATTTTTAATTTATATATTTTTTATTTTCCTCCAGATAGCATTGGTACATATTTATTTACAAACTGCCACGTTATAAGCTTAACTTAAAATGGTGTAAATTGTTTTGTTTCCATCTATAATATATATTTTGAAAAAAGAAAAAGATAATATATACAGCGACAGAAAGTTTAATTGTCTCACATGCTTGTCACGTGTGCTCTTATTTCCTTTGTGTTGTACTTCATTCTTCAAAAAAAATGTTGTATCCTTCAACTCATTTACACAGGAATAATCAATTCCTTTTTCTTCCATCTATTTCTTGATATAATTTAATAAAATTTTTTAGGTTTCTGAAACTTATTATTTCTGGCATTGTTATTGTTAAATAATAATTTAATATGTTATCATTTAAATATCGATAATTTATTATTGAAATATTAAAGTTTAATATTAATATTTTTTAATTTTTTTCTCTATTTTCATTTTTCCAAAATTTCTCTTTTAATTCCTTTTCCTAATAAAATATCAATAATGTAATAATTTATTGTTAAAATATTAAAATAATGTTTTATGTTAATTTCTTTTTATTTTTCCTCTATTTTCATTTTTCCTTTTTTTTTCTTTTCAATTTATTTTTATTAAAATATTATTGGTTCAATAATTTATTATTAAAATATTAATATGATATTTTATATAGTAAAATTAGTAATTTCACAAAACAAGTAAGTTTATTTTTATCCATAACTATTTGAACATTATTCTATGAAATTTGAGATAGCAAGTGTCATGGAAAGGTTGGTAATAATTATTCCGTATTTTTAAATAAAAATTATTCTTAAGAATAATTATTTCTTAATTCAAAAATGAATCAAAGCGAACTTATGAATAGCCAAATTAATGTGCCCTTAGTTCATTGATAATGTATAAATATTATATACTAATAATGTATAAATATAAACCCGAATAAAAATATATAAGGATCATGACAAAATGATATGCAAATATAATCTCTTCCTTTAATAAAAAAACATACATATGCGACTATATTGACTATGCTTTTATCTTATAAAGGCATTATTGAATATATTATACTTGTAAAAATAAAATTATAAATGTATTTAAATATTTGATTTAATAATAAATGTATTTATTTTTTAATTTATTTAAAATTTTAGATTAAAATCTTTCATTTTTCCAAAATAAAAAATTATACAATTAGAAAATAAAATATAATATAGATAAAAAAAGGAGGGGGGAAAAAAGAAGGAAAGAAAAAAACAGCGAGGATTACTGAGAAGATGTTCTTAATTTAATGTTAATTTTTTAAGATAATCAATTCCCAATTACTTCTCATTTTATTTTCTCTTATATATACAATATATACACATAAAATTTAATTTTGTTTATGCAAAAACTAGCTTACCTGTAATCCAGGCCGACTTTTTACAATTTTTGCAAAAGGGCTGTCTAAGCTCGATCAGAATAAGGAATGGGTTCGATGAGACTGGGGAGGCCCATCCAGTCCGGACCATGGATAACTAACAATTTATTTACCAGTTATGCCCGCATCGGTTAAAGGCACCGTCTTTAAAGTGTTGTCGTTAATTCTGATTGGGTCGTTCAGTTCATCAGTCAGCATTTTCGATCACAAATTTTTCTTCTTTTAATTATTAAAAAATAAAAAGAAGAGAGAAGATTTCCTTCTATTTTGTCTTGAAAATCGTGGAAAGAAAGGGGGAAAAAACGAAAGAGATTAAGAATTTAAATCCAAGTTTATTCGATTCTCATGAATTCAGGTATATATATAATTAAATTCTATGACCTTTTTCTTTACTTCCGGCGATTCTATGAAAATTGTTCCAATAAAATTTTCTTCGAATTCGTTTAGTTTCAAGAATTCAGAAGAAAAACTTCGTTAGGTTAAAGTTCTAAGCTTCAATATTATTTTTTGTTTTTATGGATTAATCTCACCGCGTTTTGTCTTTGTTGTCATTTTTTTTTTGTTTCATTATATCCTTGTTAATTGATTAATGGCCTTAATTTGCAGACTTTGCCTTATCAGTTCCCGCGGAACTAGAATCAGCTTTGCGGTTGAAGACCGTACAGTACTTTGTAACGCAAAGGCCTTGGCTTGGTATTTATGTATTTTTAGTTCTTTCTTTTCATTTCGTTTTTTTTAATAATACTTTTTTCATATTTGCCTTTAATTCAACTTTAAAAGAAAATTAACAATTTTAGCTTAATTTTCAGTTTAAAGCACTTCGTCTTCTTAATCTTTTCTGATTTTTAAATTTCAGATCTTTATGGAAAAAATGTTAGACCAGTTGCCCCTTATGGAAGCGCCAGCAGAAGTGCATATGTTGATCCTGCACTTCTCCATCGTTGCTTGCTCGATTAGCTGCTTTTTGAGGTATTGTAAAGCATTGCCGGATTTTTTTTATTTTGAGCAAAGATAGTATATAAATAACCTTAGTTTGGTAGCTTCTTGTGATTGTTTATTGTCCATTTGGAAAAAAAGAATGCGGAAAATATGATTTGAAACAGTCGATTTTGATTTGATTGATAACCAGACTTTTGTTTGAAGTTTATTTTCTGATTGCTTGAACTTGGGAAACACTTTAGCTTAAGTGCTGAATATTCTAATTGTAATGCCAAAATGTCAGTTTTTCAGCCTATGAATAGCTAGAATGCTGCTTCTTTAAATGAAGAGCGATATAATTTCTAACATAAAAGAAGAAAAAAAACAATATGTTTTGTATTTAGTGCTGTAATTTAGAGAGTAATCATGGAAATGAATGTACAGGTCTTTGTACGGATGACTCCATATGATTTAGGAAGGGCATCATGTGTTTGTCGAAAGTGGAGGTACTCAATTCGTAACCCTGTATTTTGGCAGAGTGCATGCTTAAAGGCTTGGCAGGTAAATTTGGCATTTCTAATGAACCTATTATTAGGCTGTTGTGTGTAAATTGCTGAAGCTTTAAAAGTGCTGCATCTTTTATGAAGCTCTCTGGAGTGGTGGAGAATTATAAGATTTTGCAGTCAAAATATGAAGGTTCATGGAGGAAAATGTGGCTTTCAAGACCTAGGGTACAAAATACTCTCCCTTGCTTGTTTTTAACTTTTTGGGTGTAATATATTTGTTGGGGAGGGGGTTATCTTCTCAACATTCGTTTATGTTGAAACTCCCTGCTATGTGTTACGCTTGGTCTTGTTGATTGCGGCATTTGTTGCCATTTCTTTCTTGGGAGCATTTCTGTAATTTTTTTCTTCTACAATTTTCATAACTCCCCCAATTACTAAACAGATTCGTTGGTTTGGTAACTATGTCAGGGATCTATAAGGAGCTTGAACAGAATTAGACATGGTTTCTCTCTCTCACTACCCCCCACCCTTTCCTCTCCTAACAGTACCAACACCTGAACAGCCATAGGGGGAGAGAGTTTATCTGTATGAGAGCTTTAACTAAGTTTTAGAAGTAAGGCAGCAATGGCATCACCTGTATCAGAGCTTATTTTTGCTTTCACAAGGATGTTCAAGGCAGTGTGTGATGTTGGTACCATGGACATCCTATATATATATATATATATATATATATATATATATATATATACACTGTTATAATGGTTTTGTCTGACATTGAAAATGTCAGCTAACTGCTATATTTACTGTTATAAACAGCATAATTTTTTAACCTGAAATATGATGAATCTGATGTACATGGAAAAAAACTGAAATATAATGGTTATGTCTGAAATATGAACCTGAAATATAATGGTTATGTCTGACTTTGTACGGATGACTCCATATGATTTAGGAGGGGCATCATGTGTTTGTCGAAAGTGGAGGTACATAATTCGTAACCCTGTATTTTGGTGGAGTGCATGCTTAAAGGCTTGGCAGGTAAATTTGGCATTGCTAATGAACCTTTTATTAGGCTATTGTGTGTAAATTACTGAAGCTTTAAAACTGCTGCATCTTTTATGAAGCTCTCTGGAGTGGTGGAGAATTATAAGATTTTGCAGTCAAAATATGAAGGTTCATGGAGGAAAATGTGGCTTTCAAGACCTAGGGTACGAACTGATGGTATGAAATAGTCTCTCCCTTGCTTGTTTTTAACTTTTTGGGTGTAATATATTTGTTGGGGAGGGGGTTATCTTCTCAACATTTGTTTATGTTGAAACTCCCTGCTATGTCTTACGCTTGGTCTTGTTAATTGCAGTATTTGTTGCCATTTCTTTCTTGGGAGCATTTTTGTAATTATATTCTTCTACAATTTTCACAACTCCCCCAATTACTAAACAGATTTGTTGGTTTGGAAACTATGTCAGGGATCTATTAGGAACTTGAACTGAATTAGACATGGTTTCTCTCTCTCTCTCTCCCAGCTCCCCTTCCCCTCCTAACAGTCCCAACACCTGTAAAGCCATAGAGGGAGAGAGTGTATCTGTATGAGAGTGTTAACAAAGTTTTAGAAGTAAGGCAGCAATGTCATCACCTGTGTCAGAGCTTATTTTTGCTTTCACAAGGATGTTCAAGGCAGTATGTGATGTTGGTACCATGGACATCCTACTTAGACATATATATATATATATATATATATCCTTTTATAATGGATATCACTAACAAACTGAAGCAAAAGTTAACTCAAATTAACTCTATCAACTGCGATTATAAAAGCTATGATAGACTCAAATTAGATGTGAGATAACATCACTTAACATTTATGGGTTTTGATAACTTATTTTGTTTGAATTCAGGTACCATTTAAATGATGTTGTACTAGAAGGAGGGTTTCCTTTTAACAGGGCAAATGGGATGACAGCATTTGAGTATCCAGGAACTGATCTAAGGTTGAACAGGGTATTTAACCAGGCCATGTCCAATCAGACTACTTTGATCATGAGGAAGATTCTTGATGTTTACAAAGGGTTTGATGAGGTGGAAGTGTTGGTTGATGTTGGTGGTGGAATTGGAGTTGCTCTCGGTATTGTTACTTCTAAGTATCTTCATATCAAGGCAATCAATTATGATCTGCCTCATGTTTTGGCTGATGCACCAACTTATTCAGGTACTATGTCGCTCCCTTTTTACCCTCTTGACTTGATCACTGTGAAATTTCTATAAAACGATGGGATAATTGGTAATCCAATCTGATTGCCCTGTTCATATCTCTTCACTGACTAATTTAAAGCGTTGTCTTAGCTGTCACATTTTTAATTGTACTGCATCTCTGCACATACCCCTAACACAAAGGAGTTGAAACTGCATAACAATGTCTGTTTCTTTTTAATTCAAGTTCATTTAATTATATATAGTCTAACGGTTGACAGTAATCAAGTTCATGTCTTACTACTTTCTGCGATAGGTGTGGATCATGCTGGAGGAGATATGTTTGAAAGTGTTCCAAAAGGTGATGCCATTTTCATGAAGGTAAAGCTTTATTTCATATAGAAACTAAATGGAGCACCTTTTTCTATGTATTTAGCTAGTTCAGTTGTATTTTCGGTCGTAATTGATAAATTTAGAAGGTTGAAAAAGCAGACTAACTAGCTATAAGTCTATAGAAATGAGCTTAACTACATCCAAAGCAAATTTGTTTTCTTTTCTTAGTTTTATTTTCTGAACTCCCCATCAATATAACTTGAGGAAATCTACGACTCCAAGTGAATATCTACCATCATATTTCTTCAAAAGATTTGTTGGTAAGTTTTGCTATGTTGTTTGTTGATAAAACCTGCAGTGTATACTCCATGATTGGAGTGATGAGCATTGCTTGAAGCTTCTCAAGAACTGCTGGGAAGCTCTACCTGATGGTGGCAAAGTAATCATTGTGGAATCAATCCTCCCTGAGGCTCCTGATAGCAGTGTTTCTTCCAACATTGTTTGTGAGCAAGATCTATTGATGTTAGCTCAAAACCCTGGGGGCAAAGAGAGAACCGAAAAAGAATATGAAGCCTTGGCTTTAAGAACCGGCTTCTCTGGCTGTGAAGTCATCTGCTGTGCTTATAACAGCTGGGTCATGGAGTTCCGCAAAAGAGAAAATCTTTGATGTTCTGTTAAAAACTTCAATTCTGGTACTTCAAAATGTGTTGTTCTATTGCTATATGTATTTGCATCTCATGATCATGTTAGTCTCTAATGTGTAACTGGTTCTTTCTGAATGGAATAGTTTCTTCTATTGCTCCAAGAACAAGAAGAGTCATTGTGTTGGTTTTTTGTATTATGGTTGACAAGCTTTCTTCCTTGTGCATGATATCAATTGATCTGTGCCAGCCATGACTGTCTTGGGCTTAATGAAAATTACCATTTACTTCCTCTGTTAATTTTGAAAATGTTCAGGAGTGCATTAAACCCTTTTGGTTTATTAGATTGAAGCTACATATTCATTTGTATAGAAACAAAATTCAAATGACAGTTCCAGTGATTTACCTACATAGTTTCAACTTTCACCTCCAAAGTGCAATAGCTTTCAAAGGAAATTTTAGAAGTTAATAGAAAAGGATATTAACATGAGAGAGAGAGAGAGAGAGAGAGGGGAGAAGAAGAAGCAGTGCAGTGGTAGCTTTTGAAGGACTGTGATAACCCAATTACTGAAATGAAAACTTGCGTAGTTTTCTTCTTTTTTATTCGGAGTCACCACAAAGAGTGCAAATCGCCTACCCCCATAAAAGTTTATTATTTACTTGTATCCATTAAAAACTCGTACGGGAACAAACAAGTGGAAACGCCAAGCTCTAATCTAAAAGCATCTTTGGGATTCATGGGATTATTCTTAGCTTTACTCTTCTCCATGAACTAGTGGTCGACGGTTGAAAACTCAGGCGGAAGATGTTAAAGATGATCTTCTTTATCATTCTCTGTTTCGGTAGAACTTATAGCGGACTGAGAACTTAGATCCGAGGAGAATCCAAAAAACTCAAAACCTGTAAGGAAACTCGTACCGAAACAAAGACTTGGAACCGTCAAGCTTTAATACAGAGCCATCTTTGGGATTCTTGGGATTGTTCTTAGCTTTACTCTTCTCCATGAACTACTCGTCGGTTAAAAACTCAGGCGAAATTCAAATTCGCCTCGTCTAAAACCTCCGCCACGACTGAAGAAGAAGCAAAGAGAAAAGGCTGGAGAGTAAACGAGGGAAAACATCAGGACGGGGAAAAGAAGAGACTTGACAAACGAAGACTGCCATTAAGTCCTATGGGCATGGCATAACATTATAAAAAGGGCAGACGGATTTGCATTCCACGGGAAGCTATTAGTTTGTTGCTTCATTCAGTTCAAGGTCATAATCAAGGTGGCCCTGATCGCCGGAGCCTATGGTACTGCGTGGGAGGGGAAGTTGAATCCTTAGAAACATTGCGCATGTATTCCGATAGATGTTATGAAGCAAGTCCCCCGCTCTGTTTGACGCTAACGTAGCTACACTGCGTAACAACTTAAATATCTGCTGGTAAGATTTGAGTAATATTATTAGAAGCATGAGAATGCAAAAAAGCAAGACAAAGTAGCCAAATGGAGGGAGGAGTATCAAGAGAAGGAAGTCACAGACGAGAGCTCCCAAAACGAGACGATATGGTTCAGTAAAGGAAGGTAGCTCGCGCAATGAGATTGTAGGGCTATTACAGCCACCGTCAGTGAAGTGTAGGTGAAGGCAAAGACGAGGAAAATCTTCATTATCAGAGCGCGCGTTTTGAAGGGAGACTTATCGTTGTTTTGATACATTAACTTGAATGGTGGTGAGAAGTATAACTACGAGAGAGCCGATGGCAGGTTGGATAATAGTAGAGTGACCGACTCCCTTTTTACTGCATACAAGAATATGAAATTAATTGATAATAATCAAGAGAAAAATCCATGGATTATAAACTTGTAAGATTCTAATCTAACCTTTCAGAGCCAAGATCAATGCTTGATTTATTGTTCTGCATCTCTGTTTCAGTGAAGTTGCGCTAGAGCCTCACTTGATCAATTTCTATGATGATTGGGTGTATATATATACGCCACTGAAAAGATTCAAATTATGAGGATCAGAGAGTGAGAGTTCATGGAAGGTGAAAATGACCTATGGACTAAAAGTCTACGGACTAAAGTTCCTGTCTTCCCCCAATTGCTGTTGCTATAGTAGTCCATGGGCTAAAGATCCTATCTCCCCCAAATTGCTGTTGCTATAGTAAAAGTGTTTTCGGTGGGCTAAGTTTTTTTTTTTTATAATTGAGAGAGAGGAGGTTCAGTGTTTTTTTTATAATTGGAAGAGGAGGGATTCGAATTCTATTCTTTAAATAGGAAGATTATGTAACAATCAATGAGATAAATAGTCGGATGCAATTATGTCACTTTCTGTTTTATTTATTATTATAATTTTGGAGAAAACCATTCTCTTTTTATCTTGTCAATCTTTTCGTTTTTGTATAATTAGATAAAGTTAATTATAAAAATAAAACAATTATATTCTATATTAGACATAAAAAAAGAAGGAAAAAATTGTTTATGCTTACGTTTAAACCTTGGTGAAAGATGGAGCATTGTAGTATATACCAGATCACCAACATTATCCAAATAGATCTGGACCATTGCTTTTGCATATGCTGAAAGGTCTAGAGGTGCAGCAATATTTCGCTTGTAGGTCTTAATTTGCATACTGTTGCATAACAGATAAATGAAACATATGCACAAAAAACGTTGCTTCATTGATGTTTTTTCTTGAATTGAAAGGATACAGTCATTTTATGGAGATAAAAAAATAAAAAGAAGAGGTAACTTGAATTCACCCAAGTTCAAACTAGTTTATTTTTAGGCTTACTCAATTTGTTTTATTTATATAATTTCTTTTTTATAGATAAATTAAATTTAGGAAATTTCTTTAAAAAAGAGCTAAAGAATTAAAAAGTGAAACTATTTTTTTGATAAGTGATAAAAAATTAAATAATTAATTGAAGAAAGTTAATAATGATTTACTAAAATTACCGAGGGACCAAAATTATTTTCGCAAAGTGGATTAATTCTAAATAATTATAAAGGTGTAAGGTAAAAAAAGTAGTAATTAAAATTGAAGATAATTTACAAAATTTCATCATGAAAATTAGGAAAATTTTGATATGCATAATTAAAATTCATTTTATTTTGACTTTCAAAAAAATATTCATTTTATTTTAATAATTTTATTATATAAATTATGTTACCCATATAAGTTATGTAGTTTATGAATAATGACTTTCATTATATTAAATTCTCTTAATTTTAATTTAATTTCACTATTAGAATAATCATAATTAACAAAATATGATTATATTAATATTAACATATATCAAAGTATAAAAAACAAATATTTTTAAAAATTAAAAATTATTTAAATAAAAAATTTTGTTAATAAACATGAGAAAATATTTTTAAAATAACAATATTTTAAATAATTATTTTTGATTTATTACTATTATTTATAATTTGTTAAAATTTCAAATTACTCTTTTTCGTTATTATTATTTTTATTTATAATATTATATAACTTACAATTATTTTTTATTAAAAATACACCCACGCAAAGCGGGGACCATTCTAGTAATATATTATTTGCAGATGCAAGTGCTCTTCTTTGAGCAATTTCCTTCCACGACTTGGGAGAGCCCTTCTTTGACTTTTCTCACTTTATTATAATTTGTTTGAGAATTATGAGTTGAAAATATAGAAAGTATGATATGTTCCCACGAATAAATGGGTTTATATCCAAGGAACGAAAGAAAATTACGAAATCCTTAGGCTGTCAGTGCGCTGCCATACGTATGTGCAAGCCCGTCCTTCCATATACAATACAGACAAAGGATGTAATATGTAAGTGACTAAGGGTAAAGGCAAAAGTAAAGACAGGAGAAAATAAAGAAAAAGATAATACATAGAGGCTCAAGGAGATTTTAGGTGGAGCCTACCTCTTTGTTAGTTTTATAAAAACTTTTAAATCAAAGTAGTTTATTAGATTCAAAATCTCACTCTATGAGGATCATTAAAAAACTGTTTTGTCGAAATTAAAATTGGTCGTTTTCTCACATTTATCATAAAGTTAATCAATTTGTGAATTAAATAATTACACATCATGATAATTTAATATTAAATTTATATATTTTTTATTTTCTTCCTATTAACATTCATACATTTTTATTTATAATCTGTCACATCATAGCTTAATCTAAAATGGTGTAAATTGTTTTGTTTCCATCTATCATACATATTTTGAAAAAAGAAAAAGATAATGGTCAAAAGACTCTTTCAGTTTCTGTACGTTTTAATTTTATTCAATTTAATTCATATATTTAAAATCGAAGTAATTTAGTTCATTAATTTTGAAAATTATACAATTTAATTCCTCTCCCTAATGGCATCTAATTTTGTTGTTAAAAGATTATGTTAGTGATGACATATTATATTTTGATGACGTAGTAATGTCACGTTGTACTGAGTGATGACGTGACAATACCACATGACATTATACGATGACGTGACAATGCCACGTGACAAATCAAAAAAAATTTCAAAAAAAAAATCTACCACGTAATAAGGACTAAATTGAATAAAATTGAAATGTCGAGAGATAAAATTAAAAAATATATTTAAAAAATATAAATCTTTAAGTAGATTATTGATATGCTTATTAATAAACTAAATATTTAAGTGTAAACGATTTATGTGCTAAAATATATATAAATATTTTTTTTACTTGATTATTTGATTCTAAAATATGTAAATTAATTTATATTTTTTATAAAAATTAAATTTGAATACTCCTTTTATAAAAAAAATTTTGAAAAAAATTTCATACCTAAAGTTAAATTTAAATGAATAACTTATATTACAATAACATAAAATAATATATTCTTGAACACTATAATTTTTTTATAGAAGAAGAATTTACATGAATTTATTCTTTTCCTTACATTAACATAAAATAAGACATTTTTTAACATTATAAATTTTTTTTATAGAAGGAGAATTTACATAAATTTATTTTTTTCCGTTAAAAAAACTAATGATAGTAAATCAATTATTTTTTTTTTAATTGGGAGATAAGAGATTCAAACGTTGTTCTTTAAGTAAGCAGATTATGTTTTAACTAATGAATTAAATACTTGGGTGCATGATAGTAAATCAATTGTTAATAATATGTATATTTTTAACTTAAAATAAAAATATAAAATTTTTATTTAAAGTAATTATAAAATTATTTTAATTTTTTAAAATAATTCATAAACTTTTGAAAATATTATGTAATACATTAACATAAAAATAAATGTTAAAAATCAGACAATTTTGAAAGAACAAAAAAAATTAACACTTAATTTAAAACTGAAGAAATAAATATTAACAAAACTAAAGTGAAGTTGAAATGGCTTTTAATTATTCCGAGTTTGCTTGTTTAATCCTTAATTAAACCCTATTTGATCTTAAACTTATATGCGAAATAAAAAATTGCAATTTGAACTTGGAGAGCCAACAAATTTTGCGTAGTAGGCTCCGTCGATTTGACATTTGAGCATGCTTGTTTAAGTTGAAGCTTAATTCAGCGGAAAATAACACTTTTTAAGCATAGTATAATTTACTATAAAGCACTTTGAAAATGAATATAAAAAAAATACAATTAATACGGCCTGTCACTCTGCTATTTAATGTTAGTGGCTCAGTGTCAATCTTGACTTGAGGTTGGGAGAATCAGCGCTTTGTGGCGAAGTAATCAATTCAGGGACAGCGACCCACAACAATCCATGTCCCAGGAAGATCAAGACCAAGAACTTGGCAAGCTAGCCGTCCGGCTAGCCAACGCTGTCATTCTTCCCATGGTGTTAAAATCAGCCCTGGAGCTGAACATCATCGGCACAATCTCCGCCGCTGGTGACGGCACGTTTCTATCACCTTCCCAGATTGCGAGTGGCCTTCCCACCAAGAATCCTGAAGCGTCTGTGCTACTAGATCGAATGCTACGCCTGTTGGCTAGCTATTCCGTTCTTAAGTGCTCGGTGAGAACAAAGGAAAGCGCAGAAGTTGAGAGACTCTACGGTGCAGGGCCCCTATGCAAGTTCCTTGTTGAGAATCAGGATGGAGGGTGTGTTGCTCCTCTGTTTTTGTTGCACCATGACAAAGTCTTCATGGAAAGCTGGTATTTTTCATAATCTTTGCTATTTTTTTCTTAACAAAAATTTCGTCATCTTTAAAAATACAAGTTCAAAGCAAAATTCTAAGTATATTGATAACACCACTTGACGGTTAACAATTCCCCATGTAAGGGTAATTCTAGCAAACTGAAGCAAAAGTTAACTCAAATTAACTCTATCAATTGGGATTATAAAAGCTATTATATGTTGATATATTTTCAAAATCAATTATTACGTTACATAATTAAAAACTATTTTAACTTAAAAGATATGTTACAAAAAATGACATAACGTAAATATTGAATTGTAGATAGTTTTTTATGTGAATGGTTATGTTTCTATGAAAAATGACATTCAAAAATTATGAAATATATTAAAAAGATATCATAGTTTAAAAGTTAAATATGAAAAGTTATTGTTTCAAATTATAATTTAAAGATTATAATTTATAAAATGAATAGTTATCTTTTCATAAGATAATTATTAAATTAATATTGTTATTTAAAATTTGTGTCTAGTAAAATATAAAGATGTCTTTTAGACAAAATAACAAGCTTATATAAAAAGTTTGTTGTCAATCATTTGGAGCCATCAAATCAAATCAAATACAGAAAGAGCAGAAATATTAAGAACAAGAAAAGTGTTGTGTTCTATTAACATAAACACTTAAGTTCTCATCAACTACAAAAGTTTCTAAATTCTTTATAATCTACTTGCTATTAAAAGTAAGCTTTAAGGACAAACAACTTTACAAATCTTCGGGTGCATCTAATGGTCTACTTTCGTAAAGTGTAATATAAAGTTAGACGTTAGCTTCATTGTATCCTTAAGGTTATTCGCATTATTTCCCTTTGCATACTAAGTGGTAAGGCGAAATAAGTCTTAAAGATAGCTTGTCTTAAAGTCAATTTTGCTAATTCTTTGAATAACATTTAACCCCATTTGCACCAACATGATAGACTCAAATTAGATGTGAGATAACATCACTTAATATTTATGGGTTTTGATAACTTATTTTGTTTGATTTCAGGTACCATTTAAATGATGTTATACTGGGAGGAGGGATTCCTTTTAAGAGGGCATATGGGATGACAGCATTTGAGTATTCAGGAACAGATCTAAGGTTCAACAGGGTATTTAACCAGGCTATGTCCAATCACACTACTTTGATCATGAGGAAGATTCTTGATGTTTACAAAGGGTTTGATGAGGTGGAAGTGTTGGTTGATGTTGGTGGTGGAATTGGAGTTGCTCTTGGTATCATTACTTCTAAGTATTCTCATATCAAGGCGATCAATTTTGATCTGCCTCATGTTTTGGCTGATGCACCAGCTTATTCAGGTACTATGTCGCTCCCTTTTTACCCACTTGACTTGATCACTGTGAAATTTCTATAAAATGATGGGATAATAGGTAATCCAATTTGATTGCCCTGTTCATATCTCTTTACTGACTAATTTAAAGTGTTGTCTTGGCTGTCACATTTTCAATTGTTCTGTCTTGTCTGTCAGGATTTGGGACATCTAGAGGTTTCTGGGATCTGCAGACTGTTTTTTATGTTCTCTGCAGAACGATTTTTTGGGGTAGGAGGCTGCTCTTACCCGGATTATGTTGATATTTCCTGTTAATGAAATTATCCAGCTTTTCAAAAAAAAAGAAACTGCAGAACAATGTCTGTTTCTTTTTAATTCAAGTTCATTTAATTATGTATAGTCTAAAGGTTGACAGTAATCGAATTCATGTCTTACTACTTTCTGCAAAAGGTGTGGAGCATGTTGGAGGAGATATGTTTGAAAGTGTTCCAAAAGGTGATGCCATTTTCATGAAGGTAAAGCTTTATTTCATATAGAAAACTAAATGGAGCACCTTTTTCTATATATTTAGCTAGTTCAGTTGTATTTTCGGTCGTAATTGATAAATTTAGAAGGTTGAAAAAGCAGACTAACTAGCTATAAGTTTATAAAAATGAGCTTAACTACATCCAAAGCAAATTTGTTTCCTTTTTTTAGTTTTATTTTCTGAACTCCCCATCAATATAACTTGAGGAATCTACAACTCCAAATGAATATCTACCACCATATTTCTTCAAAAGAATTGTTGGTAAGTTTTGCTATGTTGTTTGTTGATAAAACCTGCAGTGGATGCTCCATGGTTGGAGTGATGAGCATTGCTTGAAGCTTCTCAAGAACTGCTGGGAAGCTCTCCCTAATGGTGGCAAAGTAATCATTGTGGAATCAATCCTCCCTGAGGCTCCTGATAGCAGTGTTTCTTCCAACATTGTTTGTGAGCAAGATCTATTTATGTTAGCTCAAACCCATGGGGGCAAAGAGAGAACTCGAAAAGAATATGAAGCCTTGGCTTTAAGAACCGGCTTCTCTGGGTGTGAAGTCATCTGCTGTGCTTATAACAGCTGGGTCATGGAGTTCCACAAAAGTGAAAATCTTTGATGTTCTGTTCAAAACTTCAATTCTGGTACTTTCAAAATGCGTTGTTCTATTTTGAACTCGAAGAAAAGAAAAAGTGGGGGTGTCTTAGTTTCTGGCTTTGCTTGTACGTTTGCCGTGTGGGTTTGTTTTGGCTGCTGAAGTGCTGACCAGTGACCCCTACCACTGCCGATCCTGCTGCTCTTTGGGTGCCTGTTCAGTGACTGAACGTTTTGGCTGTTTCCTGTGGAGGTGGATGTGATACGGTGTGGTTTGGAACTGGTTCTTTCTGAATGGAATAGTTTTTTCTATTGCTCCAAGAACAAGAAGACTCATTGTGTTGGTTTTTTGTATTATGGTTGACAAGCTTTTTTCCTTGTGCATGATATCAATTGATCTGCGCCAGCCATAACTATCTTGGGCTTAATGAAAACTACCATTTACCTCCTCTGTCTATTTTGAAAATGCTCAAGAGTGCATTAAACCCTTTTGGTTTATTAGATTGAAGCTGCATATTCATTTGTAAGGAAACAAAAATCAAATGACAGCTCCAGTGATTTGCCTGCTTAGTTTCAACTTTCACCTCAAAAGTCCAATAGCTTTCAAAGGAAATTTTAAAAGTCAATAGAAAAGGACAGTAACGAGAGAGAGAGAGAAGAGGTGCAGTGGTAGCTTTTGAAGGACTGTGATAAACCAATTAGTGAAATGAAAACTTGCACAATTTTCTTCTTTTTTATTTGGAGTCACTATAAGGAGTGCAAATCGCCTACCCACAAAAATTTATTAGTAACTTGTATCCTTTAAAAACTCGTACAAAAACAAAGACGTGGAAACGCAAGCCCTAATCTAAAACCATCTTTGGGATTTATGGGATTGTTCTTAGCTTTACTCTTTTCCATGAACTAGTGGTCGTCGGTTAAAAACTCAGGCGGAAGATGTTAAAAATGATCTTCTTTATCATTCTCTGTGTCGGTAGAACTCATAGCGGACTGAGAACTTAGATCCGAGGAGAATCCAAAAGACTCAAAACCTATAAGGAAACTCGTACGGAAACAAAGACTTGGAACCGTCGAGCTTTAATACAGAGCCATCCTTGGGATTCTTGGCATTGTTCTTAGCTTTACTCTTCTCCATGAACTACTCGTCGGTTAAAAACTCAGTCGAAACTCGCCGTTGTCTAAAACCTCCGCCACGACTGAAGAAGAAGCAAAGAGAAAAGGCTGGAGAGTAAACGAGGAAAACATCGAGACGGAACGAAGACTGCTATTCATAATTTTTTGTTTGTAGGACACATGGCATAATATTTTAAAGGATATTTTTTTTTAAATCGGTCTTATATATACGGTAATATTTAAGAGAAATTGTAAGAAATAACGTTCGTAGTAAAAATATTTTAAAAATAATTATTTTTATAATTTTAATTATTTTTAAATAATTTTTGATAAAATTTGATAAGAATATCTTTTAAATAATTTCATACAAATTAAAATAGTTTCAGTTTTCTCTATCTCGTCATCTAGATAAAAATTTTAAAATTAAATATGACTTTCTCTCTGCTCAAATACCATAAGACACAGAAAAACAACTCTAGAAATGACTAGTCAAAACTTCCTGAATGATCAAGTAGAGAAGTCAAGCATAAAGTAATCCAAACACCATAAACCAGCGCAAAGAAAAAGAAAAACTCAATAATTTGACTCGTTGTCAAGAGAAAGAAAGACGAACCCAAAAGCATCACATCTCAGATCGATGAAGGGCAGAAGCAAAATCATCATCAAAGAAAACAACATCAGATACAAATTTCTCCCACCACCAAGGCAGAGGCAGATCGTCACATGGGAGGAATTTTTAACTCAGAGGTAAGGAAAAACACGTAAATCAATAACCAAAGACAAAGAAGTAAAGGAAGCCCTTAAAACTCACAACAGGAAAAATAAGACATTAACACAAACAAGAACTCTGAGAGGACAAAACATAGCCAGAAAAGAACACTCTTAAGACCCAACCAGAAACCAAAATCACGCAATGCCTATCCACTAGTCAAGCAATACTTTATTAAAAATTAGTCATATAATGCTTAAACAATAGTCACGCAATACCCAAAGTCAATCACACTTGCATGACTAGTGTTTTGTTAAATTTTAATTAAAAAAATTGAGATTAAATTGAGAAAAGCCAACATCAGTCATCACTGTGAAACAGAAAGGTAAATCATAATTGAGATTGAATAGGTGGTTTTTTTTTTGTTTAATTTTTAATTAAAAAAAATTGAGATTGAATTTTTTGTAGTTTTCCTCCCTTTTTAATTTTTTGTTATTATTTTTCCTAATGTTTAATTTTTTTTACTAGTTATATTTAGAATTTTATTTTTTATAACTTTTTTTATCACAATGCAAATAAAAAACAACAAAAATCATAATAATGTATTATGTAGACCTGTTAGTAATTGTATTGCCTACACATGATAGTTCTGTGAAAGATCAAACAATTTCAACTTTGATTAACAAGTTCATATTGAATAAGTTTGATGCATCATCATAATATCTTTTAACTTTTAAAAATTTATATTTACACATTACAATGCAATTTGTAAATGATATTTTGATTCATCTTTTGTTTTTAGATCATTATCTTTATTAATGTAAATTAATTTTATATTTTAATATATAAAAAAATTGTATCCCAACCTGTAGCATGGGCTACACTCTAGTTTATACTAAGTATATTATTTATTTAAAGTTTTTATATTTAATAATGCTAATAAATCTATTAATTTTTTTACAATTTTGTAAGAAATAGGTCAAAGATTCCAAGTTAGAATAAATTTATTGAAAAGTATTATATATTAATATTTAATACTAAAAGATAAAAAAAATTATAATTTAAAATTTTATTAAAAAATCAAAAATTAAATCACTCCCATTTTCAAAAATTCAAATATTACTTTTGAGACTTGCTTTCTCTTCTCAGTCATTGGATACATTTTTAATTCTCTCAAAATAATTCATTTAAGATTCAATCGTAAGTAATTGTCAATCCAAATTAAGTTTTTAAATACTTCTAAATATTTTTTTAATAGTTTGAAACTCAAACAGAATCTAATTAATAGAAAATGATATCACATGTCAAATAATATCTTAAAATTATAAGTATTTTTTATATATTTATATTATAAATATATTATTTGATTATTTGATTTTTCTATTTAACTCTACATGTTTGTGGATGTTTATATTCAGTTTTGTTCAATAAATAGAAATTTGTCAAATTATTAATTATTGAACTAAATAATTTACTATGCAATATCATATTTTATTTAATTTTAATATTTTAGTTTATGCTATGAAAAATGAGTAATAATTTTTTATAGTTTTTTAAATAAATAAATCATAAAAAATATTTAAAAATACAAAAAATTGGTTTACAAAACTTAAGTCGTAAGCAACAGTAACATAATTCTACTATATGGTACTTAATAATTTTCGAACTAAAGTTGTGTTGCATTTCATCTAAGTACTTTCTCAATAAATTTAAATTAAAAAAATTAGTTATTATTATTATTATTATTATCATTATTATTATTATTATCTTAATTAAAACATCGCTCAAAAAAATTTTTAATTTACCCTTACATTGTGTGTATGCGCTTTGTGCACCAGGGCACCAGAGGAAGTTACGTCTTTCTCTGTGATGTTGATTTTAAGTTGGCTATGTCTATGATATTTTGTCTTCGTCGGTCCGCTAATGACCTGTCAATGATGAAAGTCTACTTAAAAAAAAAAGGAGTTATAAAAATATTTTATAGTTACTAAATCTAACAAGTTGCGGTATGATCCTTCAGCTCATTTGCAGAAGAATAATTTCTTTTCATCTATTACTTGATATAATTTAATAAAATTTTTGAGGTTTTTGAAACTTAATATTGTTGGCAATGTTATTGTTAAATAATAATTTAATATATTATCATCAAAACATCAATAATTTTTTATTGAAATATTAAAGTTTAATATTAAAATATTAATATAATTTTTAATTTCTTTTCTATTTACATTTTTCCAGTTTTTCTCTTTAATTTCTTTTTAATAAAATATTATACAAATATTAATAATGTAATGATATATTGTCGGAATATTATTATAATATTTTATGTTAATTTATTTTTATTTTTTCTTTATTTTCATTTTTATTTTTTCCCTCTCGGTTTTTTTAAATGTTAAAAAATATTTGATTGAATAATATATTGTTAAAATATTAATGTGAATTTTATTTTAATTTATATCCATTTCTTCTCTATTTTCATTTTTACTTTTTTTTTATCTTTTCAATTTCATTTTTATTAAAACTTTGTTAATAAATTATTAGTTCAATAAATTATTATTAAAATATTGATATGATATTTTATTCGGTAAAATTAGTAATTTCACATAAAAAGTAAGATTATTTTGTCCATAACTATTTGACCATATTCCATGAAATTTGGAATAGCTAATTACATGAAAAGATTGGTATTACTTATTCCATATTTTTAAAGAATGACCATTCTAGAGCATAATTATTTCATATTTTAAAAATGAATAGAATGATGTAATAAAGGGAATTTATAAATAACCAAATTAAGGTGCCCTTAGTTCACTAATAATGTATAGATGTTATATACTGATAATATATAAATATAAACCTGAATAAAAATCTATAATGATCATGCCATAATGATATGCAAATAAAATCTCTTCCTTTGAAAAAAAAAACATACATATGCAACTATATTGACTATACTTTTCTCTTATAAAGGCATTATTAAATACGATATACTTGCAAAAGTAAAATTATAAATATATTCAAATATTTGATTTTATAGTAAATGTATCTAGTCTTTTATTTAAAATTTTAGATTAAAATCTTTCATTTTCCAAATTAATAAATTACAGACTTAGAAAACAAAATATAATATAGATAAAAAAAATAGGAAGGAGGAAAAAGAAGGAAAGAAAAAAAAAAGCAAGGATTACTGAGAAGATGTTCTTAATTTAATGTTAATTTTTTAAGGTAATCAATTCCCAATTACTTCTCATTTTATTTTCTCTTATGTGTACAATATATACACATAAAATTTAATTTTGTTCATGGACAAATTAGTTTACCTACAATCCAGGCCGACTTTTACAATTTTTGCCGAGGAATGGGTTTGATGAGTCTGGGGAGGCCCATCCGGTCCGGACCATGGATAACTTACAATTTATTTACCAGTTATGCCCGTTTCGGTTAAAACGCACCGTCTTTAAAGTGTTGTCGTTAATTCTGATTGGGTCCTTCAGTTCATCAGTCAGCATTTTTCGATCACAAATTTTTCTTCTTTTAATTATAACCAAAAAAAAAAAAAAAAGAAGAAGAGAGAAGATATCCTTGTATCTTGCCTTGAAAATCGAAGAAAGAAAGGGGGAAAAAACGAAAGAGATTAAGAAATTAAATCCAAGTTTATTCGATTCCCATGAATTCAGGTATATATATAATTAAATTATTTATTTTTTAATTCCAATATCATCTTTTTCTTTACTTCCGGTGGTTCTATGAAAATTGTTCCAATAAAATTTTCTTCGAATTCATTAACTATCAATTTCGAATTCGTTTAGTTCCAAGAATTCTGAAGAAAAACCTCGTTAGGTGAAAGTTTTAAGCTTCAATGTTATTATTTGTTTTTATGGATTAATTTCATAGCGCTTTGTCTTTCTTATCCTTCTTTTTTTTTTTTGCGTTACATTATATCATTATTAATTAATTAATGGCCTTAATTTGCAGACTTTGCCTTATCAGTTCCTGCAGAACTAGAATCAGCTTTGCGGTTGAAGACCGTACAGTACTTTGTAACGCAAAGGCCTTGGCTTGGTATTTATGTATTTTTAGTTCTTTCTTTTCATTTCGTTTTTTTTAATAATACTTTTTTCATATTTGCCTTTAATTCAACTTTAAAAAAAATTTAACAATTTTAGCTTAATTTTCAGTTTAAAGCACTTCGTCTTCATAAGTTTTTCTGATTTTTAAATTTCAGATCTTTATGGAAAAAATGTTAGACCAGTTG
Source organism: Theobroma grandiflorum (assembly GCA_036013995.1). Classification (NCBI taxonomy): domain Eukaryota; kingdom Viridiplantae; phylum Streptophyta; class Magnoliopsida; order Malvales; family Malvaceae; genus Theobroma; species Theobroma grandiflorum. Next base: position 19,744,426 of record CP142126.1, read on the forward strand.
CCCCTTATGGAAGCGCCAGCAGAAGAGCATATATTGATCCTGCACTTCTCCATCGTTGCTTGCCCGATGAGCTGCTTTTTGAGGTATTGTAAAGCATTGCTGGATTTTTTCTTTTTTGAGCAAAGATAGTATATTAATAACCTTAGTTTGGTAGCTTCTCGTGATTGTTTATTGTCCATTTGGAAAAAAGGAATGCGGAAAATATGATTTGAAACAGTCGATTTTGATTTGATTGATAAACAGACTTTTGTTTGAAGTTTATTTTCTGATTGCTTGAACTTGGGAAACACTTTAGCTTAAGTGCCGAATATTGTAATTGTAATGCCAAAATATCAGTTTTTCAGCCTATGAATAACTAGAATGCTGCTTCTTTAAATGAAGAGCAATATAATTTCTAACATAAAAGAAGAAAAAAACAATATGTTTTGTATTGAGTGCTGTAATTTAGAGAGTAATCATGGAAATGAGTGTACAGGTCTTTGTACGGATGACTCCATATGATTTAGGAAGGGCATCATGTGTTTGTCGAAAGTGGAGGTACTCAATTCGTAACCCTGTATTTTGGCGGAGTGCATGCTTAAAGGCTTGGCAGGTAAATTTGGCATTGCTAATGAACCTATTATTAGGCTGTTGTGTGTAAATTGCTGAAGCTTTAAAACTGCTGCATCTTTTATAAAGCTCTCTGGAGTGGTGGAGAATTATAAGATTTTGCAGTCAAAATATGAAGGTTCATGGAGGAAAATGTGGCTTTCAAGACCTAGGGTACGAACTGATGGTACGAAATACTCTCTTCCTTGCTTGTTTTTAACTTTTTGGATGTAATATATTTGTTGGGGAGGGGTTTATCTTCTCAACATTTGTTTATGTTGAAACTCCCTGCTATGCGTTACGCTTGGTCTTGTTGAATGCAGCATTTGTTGCCATTTCTTTCTTGGGAGCATTTATGTAATTATATTCTTCTTCAATTTTCATAACTCCCCCAATTACTAAACAGATTCGTTGGTTTGGAAACTATGTCAGGGATCTATAAGGAACTTGAACAGGATTAGATATGGTTTCTCTCTCTCTCTCTCTCTCTCTCACTACCCCTGCCCCCACCCCCCCTCCCTCTTCTAACAGTCCCAACACCTGAACAGCCATAGAGGGAGAGAGTTTATCTGTATGAGAGCTTTAACTAAGTTTTAGAAGTAAGGCAGCAATGGCATCACCTGTATCAGAGCTTATTTTTGCTTTCACAAGGATGTTCAAGGCAGTGTGTGATGTTGGTAATATGGACGTCCTATATATATATTTACTGTTATAATGATTGTGTCTGACATTGAAAATGTCAGCTAACTGCTATATTTACTGTTATAAACAGCATAATTTTTTAACATGAAATATGATGAATCTGATGTACATGGAAAAAAACTGCAATTTGCAGTGTTTATGTTATGTTCGTGGTACATATGGATTGGCTTGGACCAAGCATGGTTTTCTTCTGTGCTTACCAGTGGTTTCTTGTTTTCCTTTTTGAACGTTTGGGTTCCTAAAGATCGTTTTATGAAATTAGCATCACTTTTCACATTGCAGGTCTTTATGTGAGTAGGAATACTTATATTCGTGCTGGAGTTGCCGAGTGGAAGGTTACAAATCCAGTTCACATAGTATGCTTCTGTATCTTCATCCCAGAATATTTACTTTTCTCCTCTCTAGTCTGAACTCATTCTGGATTTTTTTCTGTCTTTTCATCAATATTCCTCCAGGTCTGCTACTTCCGATATTTGAGATTTTTTCCTTCTGGCAGATTTCTATACAAGGTTGTATTTTACAGATGACATAGTTCACTTGTGGACATGATACTATGTTTCTGAATCTAATGGATATCTCTATTCTTTGTGATTAGAACTCTTCTCAAAAAATAAAGGATGCAGCAAAATGCATGAATTTCCGTGCATCTAAAACAGACTGTGTGTTTGGTGGCCATTACACTTTGTCAGATGACAAGGTCAGGCTCTCTTCTTCACAATAATGTTTGGGATTTTATATTTGACAGAGTTAATGCACTTTCTGTTCCATTGAATATGTATTAAATTAACTGTTCATTTCATTGCCTGCTTTCATCCTTGTATCAATAGTTCGGTATGCAAAGTTTTTTATGATCATTCTGTTCTGTAGGTTGAAGCTGCTGTCTTGTACCCTGGCATGCGTCCCACTGTGCTGAGAATTCGTTTAAGGTAATATAAGAAGCATAGAATTTTATTTTTTGTATTTTAGTCCATTCAATTATGAGCTCAGGGTGAGACTTCCTAGTTAATTTTTGCTGTGGAGTTAAAACCATTATCCTTGGTATAAATACAAACTTGTTCAATGTATTTGACTATCTGCTTTTAGATAGGGGGTCTGATGGCACGTATGTATTTTCTTTGCATTTATTGTTTATTAGTCAGTCTAGTTTAGTCATAGGATGCCTAATATCCCTTCCTCTGTCTAAATCCCCTCCATTAGCAGTGTTGTCCGCTTCTCTTACCTACATACTTATACAGATTACGAGGAACGATAGCAGGGGCTAACAATCGAATGGATTTGCTTTCACTTGTTACAAGTGGCGTGAACGAAAATGAAGCCAGTGGTCCTGAAGAAGACATCCTTGGAGTTGTCGAAGGGTGGCAGGATGATGAAACTCACAACCCAGATGTGCCTGCAGTGTCCCACAAAAGGGGTCTAACACCATTTGTCTTTGTCCCATTCGAAGAGGTAACTTTGTTATTACCCTTTGATCTTTTGCTTAATGAATTAATAGATTATTGCTGCAAAATTCAGAATTTACAAAATGTTTTTTCTCTTTGTGGCAAGACCCTCTACTTGCCATTAATTTCATTAATGGGAAGTGTGTGCCAAGATATGAGAAGAGAGACTGTATATCTATTGGCTAGAAGCTGTCATTGCTACTATATTTGTGTTTATCGCCATGAATAATTTTATTATTGTCTTCCATTGTTCAGGTGGAAACATCTGTTTTAAATCTGCCGGTGGAAAAGATGGATTATTATGTGCCTGGCTGAGACTCCCAGCAACCGAGCATTTAATTCTGTAAATATACCATATATCCTCCAAGCAAGTAGTTGGCATTGATTGTATTCCTTTATTTCATGAATACATCTGTGTTCATGGGATTATAATTTGTTTTGAGTTCATGCCATGGATCATAGATTCATTATGCAGGGATCTGGGTGCCCCCTCTTGTTTGTCTCTGGCATTTATCCATGTTATGCCATGTAATTTATTCTAATGTGATTTGTAATTGTCGCAAATCAGACTGTTATGTTGTAGTGGAGTGCTGCCATTTGTAATATGTACACCAAGTTATGTTTGTTATTGAAAGGGAAGTTAATGGCTATAAGGTAGATTCAGATATATTATGTTGCAGTCTTCATCCCTTGTTAAATGTCGAAAACCAGCTAAATGTTTTGAAGGAGGGGATATCATTATCCTATGCAAAAGCTATTTCAAAGATACAAATTGTTTTAAGATAATATCTGACAGAAGTGCAGCAAATTATTATTCAGCTGAAAGTAGAGTATCTGCAACAATTAGTAGCCATAACAACTACTGAAGCTATTTAGATATTGGATTTGGGTTCCTCTGAGTACAGTAGAGTATTCCAAGATGGGTTTCGCGGAAGAAATGTGTCCTGAAAAAGAGCAAAACGAACTAATGATCTCAAGTATAGTAAAGCAAGGCATTGCCAAGCACCACAAGTATGAGACTGCAACAATTCAAAGGAATATATTTGCTCAGTATAACGATCACAAATTATTGCAGTGCTAAAGAAACTGATCAAGATGTCAAGCATATCCAATGGCCTATTTACCCCAGGAATGGAAAATTTCCAACTTCACACTGATTTTTCTCACATTTCCTTATGAAGAAGGGTATATACATATGCTTACATACAAATAAATGCTCTTTACAGCAGAAAGATGACCTCATAACAACTTACAAGTATATAATCACCTATAATTACTATCTGCATATTGAAACTCTTGAAGAAGACTAGTTTCAAATCTTCAAAACCAATTATTGCTGAATGGAACTACATCAGCTAGCCTAACAAGCACGAAAAATGTTGACAGAAGCAAGAAAGAGAGTCTTTTATCGCAAACACTGGGGAGCTCTTATTACTAAATGCATACCAACATTTTACTCTAAGACCATGCATATATCATTATATAAGCTAACCAGTCCTGAAGGAGAAAAAATGTAGGACATTACGATCTGCCTTTTGACATAGCAGAGCTTTCACTCATAGTTAAAGTTAGTAGCTCACAGTCATGAAACATACCACTTTTTTTAGTAAACCTACCATGGTTCCGTAGTCAAACCTAGGATACTATCATCACAATTCATGCATATAAACAAATTAGCCGCTTGGTCTAAGAAACACTAGACCATTTGTATACATCACATTGCTGTGAAGTATGAAAGAGGGTCATGATCTTTCAACCCCAGAGAGATTTTGTTATAGACAACCTGCTCACCTAAATTTCGACTTCAAATTACTTTTGATGTCAAGACAAGCATAGGCACATTAATGCTATTGAAAAAGCTGATCAGTGAAAGGGATGCAGAAAAGGAATGGGTTTGCAAAGAAGGGGTAGCTAGATAATGGTGGTTAAAGCCTAGGGTCGAAATTGTTCAATAAGTGGAAGAAAGCATTTAGGCGTGACATGATTGGGGAAAAGGTGAATGTTTTGTATCACTCAATTGGTATGAAATAAGATAAGGAAACCAGATTCCTCATCTTAGAAATTGAAAATTTTCTTTCTAAAACCACTATTCTTTTAGCAGTTTAGAGGGTTATCATGTACTACTATGCCTGGTTCTTGTGGGCTTGCATTCTCCCACCCAGCAAAAGCTTTGGGTTCCTAAAATATTTTACAAGCTTTAAACAATATTTCATCAGATTTTGATAACCAAACAAGAAATATAGAAACCCAGAAACCAAATTCTACAATAAAAAAAAAAAAGAAAGAAGTTAAGAATTAGAAATACCAAAAATAAAACTCATGTTATAAATGAAAGAGAGACAGAGAGAGAAAGAGGACTAACGGAGACATAAGAGCAAGAGGGGATAATGGATAAAGAGTGGGACTTGGCATGATTGAAGGCAGCAACGCAGAGATGAGAAGCCAAGCCCATGCCCCGCTTCGAAGATGGGACAAAAGTGTGGACGATGTCCATCACTTTGCCATCTTGTCTTAACACGTACTCTATGTAGGCCTTCTTGTCTTCTGTCTCGAACCTCCTTTGGGTCTTGTTCCACACAATCGTCGGTGCCTTAAGAGAGTTTCCTGTCGCACCCCTCGTTGCCATCTCTGTATTTTGATTCCTTGTCGTTTGGTTTAATGATCTTTTATGCAATGCTCTCGTTAGAAGGATCAAGGATGGGCCCTGTAAAAGATCTGACCGGTTTGGTCTTGCAAGGCGCGTAGGTACCAGACAATCCGTTATATAGGTAAGTCAAAGTTGGGAGTTGAGGCTTTATTCACCTTATCGTCCAAAAGGAAGCAAAAAGACCAACCTAAGCACTCAGATGGGTTAATGGCAGTTTCAATTCCTAACAATTTAGAAGCCTGGATTCAGGCCAGATAAATAAAAGAAGAGTTATGGTGATTGATTCCTTAAAATTCAAGTAGTAATACATACTTTCTTTTATCTTGTTAATAAAAGAATAATTAAAATTCCAATTGTAAACATTTTGATGGTGGAACCGGCACCATCAACTGGAAAGAAGACCTGCTCATTGAGCAATTGTTCCAAGGAATCAGGATCACGGAGCAAGTAATCGAAGCAAGAACATCCATACAGAATTTTTAAAAATTCAACAATTATATCTATCTGAGAAAGTGCGATCAGCCTCATAATACATTCAGGTAATCCAGTCCAGCGCCACGGAGCATGATGCTCTTTGGAAAAGAGTACAGTTCCATAATCTTGATCAGAGACCCAGCATATACAGAGAGTTCATCAAACCGAACAGAACTAAAATGGGGGAAAACCTCAGCGTATTCTCAGTCAATTTCTGATTATACATTTCCAACTTTAAACCATATAAAATAACATTAAAAAAATAACAGCTTTAAAGTTTGGCATTGTTTATTCTGCACGAGATTGACCAGCTCGGGATGAAAGGATGATCCCCACAATGAGTCCATAGAGAGCAAGTGCTTCCGCAAAAATGAGGATAAGAATCATACCGACAAAAAGCTTAGGCTGTTGTGCATTAGCCCTAAAAACAATTAATAAAGAGTTAAACAGGAAATCAATAAGCAGTTTGGTAGCATTCAAATTAGATCAATGTATATTGACTAGAATAAGAAAAAAATAAGTAGTTTGGCGGCATTCTAATTAAATCAATGTAAAATTGACTAGAATAAAATCCAATCAATCTATTCACTCAAAACAGGTCCAAGTCAACTGTAGGTTATTCAAACAAAATGGACAGACATCTTCCAAGCCAAAGCAATAGATACAGTACATACCAATACAATACCCAATAGAAAGGACAAAATCAGGATTTTCAGTTTAAGGAGTGAAAGTCTTATATAATATTAAGAGTTTTTTTTTAACGCAAAATAACCATATACAACATATCAAAAAATTTTTATCCAACTTTTCTTCATGCTAAATAATACGCAATTTCATATTTGTATTGTATCATGTTAAAAAGTTTAAATTTCATGATTAATTGTACAGAAGTTTAAGTTAAGAACCTTAACATTAGAGTAGCAAGGCTGATGCAATTGATATTTCAAATAATTTAAATTGTTAGGAAAATCACCCATAAAAGTATACTGTAATAACTCTAATGAAATTTTGAAACAAGATTAGTTGATAAAGTACGTTTTTGAAAAGTTTTGACTTTACAGTTAGCAAAGCAAGCAATTCTTTTCGGATTGTTGTTTATCTAAGTAAAATAGTTAACTAAATTACTTCAAGAGCACAAATTAGTTTTATGTGTAGTTGAGTAAAAACAAAAACATATATATATATTTAAGGAAGATTATCTTATACACTGCCGGTGGAACTTTTATTTAATATAGTTATTAACAACTATTATTGGTCCTTTACATATTGGATAGTGAATATCAAGTAACTTTAACTTTTCTAACTCCATAAAAATAATATAAAGTATCAATTAAAATTTTGTATCTAACCTTTGTGTAGACGAGATTATAATTTTTTACTTGTCTAAAGACAAATTACTCTATAACATCAAAGAATTTTAGGAACTTTTGGTTGGGGGTTGAGTGGCCCGGGCGGGGGGGGGGGGGGGGGGGGGGGTTGGGTTGTGGCACTAGTTCAATGCTTGTCCAATAGAACAAAACCAAGCCAAAAAGCAAAGCATTAGAAGACTATGTCAATCTTAGAGACAAGCAGTTTTGCAAAAAGATCATCTGCAGGCAACTATTATCTGAAAGCAGGATGTATATTCAAGACTAAAAGGCACAATCACAGATGTCATAAAATGGGGGGTTAAAAGGGAAAAGGTGGAATAACAACTGCCTTTGCCTTTCTGAAATAACAGGTAAGCTCTTCAAATTCTTTACAAATCAAACCAGAATATAAATCTATCTACAGATTAAAGTGATCCTTTTAAAAGCAATTTTCCATTGGAACTTTAAACTAACCATAGCTCCCACCTAGATAGTTAATTAATTGTAAAGCTCTGCATATCTTTCACATTTACGCTTTCTCTGAGCTAGACTTGACCCTCAAATTCTGGACATAATAACCAAACATGCACATTACAGGTCAAATCTAGGAAAAAACCACATCACTTAACACATAACAGAATCAAGCTAATCCTCCTTCCATCTAACAGGGATAAAAGGAAATGAGGAATCAAGTCCCTAGTGTCCACAATCATGTAAACAACTCTTTTTCAAAGCACAGCAGTCCTCCAAAAGATCAGAAAAGTCCGTTTTTAAACAATTTTACTCAGTCCATGTACAACAAACTGTTTTAAGCACTAAATAGAAACATAATGGAACAAACAAGAAAACTAGCATCAAGTTCAAAAAAGAAAGCAAATCAACATGGAAGTACACCAAGATTACAGATGAATACTACTTTAAATATGACAGCAAAAACCCACAAGTCAGAGTTAGCTACAGAAAAGTACATCATCATTAAGAACAAGTTTAAAAAATGTTCATTTCCCACTTCATCAGTAACTAAGAATTACACTTTCAACAGATTATAAAACAATATTCTATGAGAAAATACTGTCATCAGTTCAAAACTCAAAATCTACAGCTCCATGGTGAATTATAAGCTTTAGCAAATACAGACAAGTAAAATAATTCACATTTCAATTGACTAAAGCATTCTACATCCAATTCGAGTCCGAAAACAAGCAACAGAAAGAAAATATTACCTGACACCAGCATCACCAACAATCCCAATGGCCATTCCAGCAGAAAGGCCAGCAAGGCCACAAGCAAGACCAGATGACAAGTGTGCATACCCATCAAACAAATAATAAGATTTTGCTTTCGGGTTGATCCCCGTACTAATAATAACAGCTATAATCAATCCATAAATACCCAAAACTCCGGCCATAACCACTGGAACTATAGATTTCATCACAAGCTCTGGCCTCATCACTCCCATTGAGGCCACTCCCACCCCACTCTTTGCCGTCCCGTAGGCCGCTCCCATGCCTATGAAATAAAAAAAAAAAACTATAAATTTCAAATCAAACCCAAAGATAACAAAACTCACTGAGCCTTTGATTCTATTTTTGCCCTTTATATCAAAAAAAATCTCTTATCATTCCTATTAATTCCCTCATTTCTTAAGCTATGAAATTCATTAAAACTTGTTAGTTAGAACAAAGATGAAATTTTGTTACGATCTCCCGACAAACTACTAGCATAAGTTACTTATATTCATAGCAATTAAAGAAGTATTAGTAACATTAATAATCACTCAAGTAATTACTTTAAAAATCTTTTCACTACCTTCAATACAAATTAAACAATTTCATAAACTTAACATTATTAGCATATAATGATGAGGAAAATTTGGATAGAAAAGTGCAGAAGAAATTACAAGAGAAGACGAGAGCAGCGGCGGCTCCGAGGAAGCCGAAGAAAGGAGCGGTTTCATCGCCGCTGAAAGTGGAGGACATCTTTCTTTCTTCTACTTGTTTGGTTGCGGAGATAGGATAATTCTTTGATTGGATTGCAGATTTTTTTCTCTTCAATTTCTAAAGTGAATGGGTAGATGGGATCGGGGAAGGAAGGTGGTGACTGGTGAGGATGATGATTGATTGGAGTGGCTCGGTTTACCATAATGCCCTCGCTGTTTTTTTGTGAATGCGATTCGGCCCACGCTGCCAACAACTTAGCCCAATTCTAAAGGGCCAATGGGCTGCTTTGAGCCCAAAGAGTGAAATGGAAACCATGTCCATCTTTTTTACGGTAATAAATTAATTAACAGGTGTTTGGACATGTGTTCGGTTTCGGAACCAACCGTCACGCCTCTTTCTGGACGCGCCATCTTTGTCCTCCTCTTTCGGTCACTTCCCCACGACATATATTTTTTTGCTTCTTAAATGTGCGACATCAAATTTAAACCAAGATTCTAGCATTATATTTTACATGTAATTCATGTTACGATGATATTTGGTTTTTCAATATAAGTTGTGTCTTTTAAAATTAAAATTTTTTTATTATAAATATAATCACAAACTTCACTTTTAAATAAAAAATACATATAATTTATACTTCATTTCATATCAAATATGAATTTAATTATTGAATTTTATATACAAATTTAAATCAATCTCTAATAACAACTTAAACTTAAATTTTTAAAAATTATATAATTTACATTTAAAATTTTATTAAATTAGTACTATTTAGACTTGAATTGTTATAATTGATATTAGAATATGTACTAATTTAATATGAATTTTCATATTATTCAGATTATATATATTAAAAATTGATTTTTAAACAACAACAAAAAAAATTTACCACATTTAAATGAGAATTGTTTGTTTATGTAAAATCGCTACTTTTTGTATCATGCAGTCAAGTGGAGCTAGCTAAAAGTATTAAGAACACTAGAAAAGGTTCTGTTTTCGTTTTAAAAACAAAAATTTGAGAGAAAACACAACAATTACATTTCCTTCTTGGCAAGGTAAAGGAAGTCGAGTGTTGATATAAGTAGGGTTAGTGCTAGTTTTGGCAAGTGGCATTATAAATCTTTATTGCTTTTAGTCACATCAAAATGATATTGTTTATTAAACTGTCGGTTGTGCTCTTACGTCCAAATGGTTGAAAAAACTGACCACAATTGTTCTATTATAAAATTGTTGGTTAAGTGTGTATCCACGTCATCTCATCAAGGATTAATTCTATTAATTTGTTAATAAATAGGTGATGTTTGACCTTTTATAATGTGCTATTTCTCTGAGTTTAAATGCAAATTTCTTATGTGCTAGAATATTAGAATTGGAACTCAAACATCTTAATCTTAATTGCCCTTTAACAAGATATTGCTAAGCATTTTAATCTTAATTCCCCTTAAATAAGATATTGCTAAGGTTATAATAAGATATAACCTTATCTAAAATAAAGTTATCCTAATTTCGTAATATCTGTAATGTTTATGCTTATAATTTTTTTCAAATTTACAATCTACTTAATGTGAAATTGGAAAATCACGTTATTTAAAAAAAAAACAAATTGAAATATTATGCTCATTACTTAGCATGATATTTTACCCTACTCAATTTAACAATGTTCCTGTCGTTAATTGTTTTATATGCCTTCTTTTAGAGATACTTGACGTTAACAAAATTAAAATTGAGTTTATTTTGATATTACTTTGTTATGTGATCATTATTCTCATTTTAAAAATTTAACTTTACAAGAAGCATACTTCCCATGCTTATAAACTTTCATAAATCCCTTTTTTATTAATATAAAATTAAAATATCTTATCTACTTCTTTTGAAATAATTGACGTGATATTAATTTATTTCAATTATTTCATTTTAAGGTTAGGATTTTTTATTATTTTTCCTATGTATCATAAATCCAACCAAATTAGGATGTGATCCCTGCTTTCAAATTACAAAGTTCACCCCAATATTTATTATATTGTGTGTATAAATATTTAAGAGAAGAAAGAAGAAAAACAATCTCACACAGAGGTGTGTGCTAATTTGGCAATTACTTCATTCTCCGGTAAGAAATATTTTAAAATCATTAAAAGGGTTTTCTAAAGGATACTTTAATTATTAAAATTTAGAATTTTTAGAATTCAGAAATTGAGGATAAAATATAAAGTTTTTAATGTATTAATAAATTGAAGTCGTTTTTAAGTCATTGTTTCATTTGAAGGAAAAAGGCATGTTTTTTTCTTTGCAAACAAGTACCCGCAAAAAGAGCCGTTCTTTTCTCAATACAGAAAAGTAAGCTTTCAACTTTCCAAACAGAAAGGGCGTCAAACAAACGTCTTCTGTACCCCTACGCTACTACTAAAACAAACTACGAAGGTGGCTCTCAGGCTCTCAGCTCTTCCTAGACATAAACCAAAGGAAATTAAAAAAAAAAAAAAAAGGAAAAAGACAAAATGGGTGATTCAAAGGTAGAAACGATCTCCAGATTAGCTCAATGGAGGATCGACAACTTTGGTCCTTGTTCTTACAAGAAATCCGACCCTTTCAAGGTCGGTCTTTGGAACTGGTACTCTTTATCTAATACCCAGATTTTTCTTTGTTAAAGGGTTGTTTGTTCTTTTTGGGTTCTCGTTTCTTTCTTTGATAATTTGACTGATTCTTGGGTGGGGGACTTAATGAAACAGGCACTTGTCTATAGAGAAGAATCGGTTTTTCTATATTCGTTTGTTTCCTGAGCCATCTCGGGTGTCCAAGGAGCAGCCTCCTTTCGCTAAATTTATTTTTCGGGTCTCAAATGCTGGTGCTAATCGTAAACTTCATATCTCTCCACGTAAGCCTTAGTCTCTATCTCTCTCTTCCCCTCTGTTCTGGTCCCCTGCTTTTGTTTATTTGGCTAATTATAGGTTTTGGATTTTTTTTTCTGTTATAGTTTCTTATTTTTTGTATGCGATAATTGCTAACCAGTTATCTAAAATTTTAAACTGATAGGAAAGGTCAAACTTTTGTACCAATTAAATTCTAACTCATTTTTAAGCTGGATGAATAATGGCTTTTAAATATGGATTCAAGTTTATAAGAAAAGGTGCAAGCTGAAGAATGTGTAAAGAGTTTTGCATGTAAGCCCAATGGACTAGATGCTGGGTGAAGAATGAAAGGATAGAGGATGAGGTTTTCAGGATTTGAACGCAAATCTCCACTCTGATTCGATAAAAAGAGATAGTTGAATGATCAGTTATCTAAAAGCTTCAGCTAAAAGGAAAAAATCCAACTTTTGTATTTAAATTATGATAGTGGAAGTAATTTAACATGTGAAAGTGAAAAGCAAGTTTGGATTTGGAGTTGGAGTTTTATTATCTGCAAAATATGACTTTACTGTGGCTTTGTGTGTCTGTCTGTTAGTGTCTTTTGTGATTAAACTTTTAGAATGGAAATGATAGTTGAAATTAGAGCGTGATTCATGATTTTGGGCCATGTTATTTTGGTTTGAGAATGAAAACATGGGAATGAAATCGCTCACCTTTGATTGCAAAAGTGCTTTAATTTTTTTGGACGAGAAAAATGGGAAGAAGGAAGAAGCGCTTGATAAGTGAAAGTTGGTGTTTACTTTGCTTGTTTCATGCTGATGCAAGAATGGAGAAATAAAATTTTGAATTTATCTATTATTATGGGTGTGACAAGAAAGGAACTTTTCATATTGAGCCCATATGCTGACATGAATCTAGCTGTGCTCAAAGTTTTTAAGAAAGAGGAAATCTAACTTACTTCAAAATGGAGTAGTCTGTAGTCATGATCATTTACATTGTCATAAGTAATGTTGTATTAATGCCTTTGATCTCTTGAACTTTTCTATGGCTTTTTCAACTTGCTTTCTCATGAATAAAACAAAAAAAATTTCTTTCTCAACTTGACTTTATGCATATTTAGTCTGTTAAGCAGCTTTGAGAAGATGCCCTTGACAATAATTTCCTTACTTGGTGCTGCAGTTTTTGAGAGACCACTGCGAACGTGTGATGACTTTGTTTGGCCTGTTGATTCTACTTTCCATGGTCGCTTCATTATTGATGTTGAGTTCCTGGACCTGAGGATCTACCCTATGAATGTGAGCTCCTTTAGATTATCATTTTAATGTGGTATAATTGCATTGTCAGTAAATGTCTTCTGCTCCTCTCTCGCCCCTTATTTGGGAAGGTACTTTAGTGTTTGTTTGAAGAGCCATCACTCCTCCAAAGAGGAGGTACCTGAGTCTGAAAATTAAAAGAATAGGGTTCTTGACAAAGGATACAGCGCCCACCCCCTCCCCCCCTCCCTCACCTTTCTCAAAACCTGGCAGTATGTAGCAAGTAAATATACTTCAAGAGATTTTTATTTTCTTTTTCTTGTTATATGCCAATGTCTATGAAGTGAGCCCTTATTATATGTTAACATGTTTCTTTGTTTTCTTTACTCTTTTGATATTAAAACCCAGGGTGGTGAATCCATTTCCATATGGCCCATCGAAGGAGCAATGCAGTCTGTGTCAACTCAAAGCACCCTGCACTGCCTTGCTCGCATGCTTGATGAGGGTATTCATGCAGATGTTACTATCAATACTGCTGATGGTACTTTAAGAGCTCACAAGGCAATTCTATCTGCAAGTTCACCTGTTTTCGAGAGCATGTTCCATCACAACCTTAAGGAAAAGGAGTCATCCACAATCCATATAGAGGACATGTCACTGGAATCTTGCATGGCCTTTCTCAGTTACTTGTATGGAACGATAAAGCAAGACGTCTTTTGGAAGCATCGACTGGCACTACTGGGAGCGGCAAATAAATATGACGTTGTAGATCTAAAAGATGCTTGTGAGGAAAGCCTCTTAGAAGACATCAATTCACAGAATGTCCTTGAGAGGTTGCAGGAGTCTTGGCTTTACCAATTGAACAAGCTGAAGAAAGGGTGCATGATGTACTTGTTTGATTTTGGCAAGATATATGATGTTAGAGATGAAATCAATAACTTTTTCAGGCAGGCAGACAGAGAACTGATGCTGGAGATGTTTCAAGAAGTGCTGACAGTTTGGAAACCAATATGACTTTCCTTGATAGTTGTTACCTTTCTCTTGCTGGTGAGCAGACAAATATGTGGGAGTCCTTACAGTATAGTTTGTTGTATATTACTCAATGAAATCACAAGTTTTTCTGTTTTTTCTTTTCTTTCTTTTTTCTTCTTGTAATATGCATATATAGGAATGTTAAGGTCTTTTTCATGTGCCAGGAATCAATTGCTTGAGGTGTGTGTAGCTTTGTATAGTAACTGGTGTAAAAACTTCATTGGTATTTAAGGAATGTAAGCTTGGGTTTTCTCCTCTGTGAACTTTGTTATGCAGTTTGAAAATGTATGATTGCTTCATATTTAAGTTGTTTGCACTTCTACAATAAATACTTATTTGGTAATTAAGTATTTGTATGATTATTATTGATGAATTCAACCACATTAACATTGCCTCAGATAATGACCTTGAAAGGGTAAAGCTCAGGTTACATGTGCATCCTGTATTCCTGTTCCTCCCTGCTGTCAAATTCTTCTTCTTGTTTAACAGGTCCGTTTTCATGTCCCTTTGATGCAAGAAAGGAAATTTGCCATGCTGGTAAGTCCCCCATTCATAAACCCTTAAAACCCTGCAAGATTAAATTCTTAAGCAAGAAACAATGGAAGAGATTTCCATTCATTTTCATTCCCCAGTTTGAGTTGTTCTTTTTCCCCTGCCACAAACACAGCCCCTTTAACCCTCCACTATGGCTCTGGTACCAGAATTCAGAATTGGATGTAATGTAAGCAATCATCTGAAAGAATCAATCTCTCTTAACCTCACTCTAAACTCTTCTTATTCCTTAAATTTTATCTCTCACCTCCTATCATAAGTATTTAACACTTGAAAGACTGCTTCATCTTTTTCTGACTCTATTTGTTGCAACATTATCTCTCTTTATCATAAAGAACTTATCTACAAACTACTCTTTCATCCTTCATTTGATTATAAAAATAATAAAAAAAGAAAGAAAACATATACTTTTTGGACTTGGGATCTAGGTTTTTAAATAGGTAGAGATAAAAGTGGAGTGTACTTTGGTACAAATATCTCCTCATTTGTTAAAAAATTTTGCTTTGATAGAGTTCATGAGAACATAAATTTTAAGGAATGTAAACGTATAGATCTTTATTAAATATATAAAATTAAAATATATTGATGAATAATGAAATCCAAATAAGAAAAAAAAAGAAAAATTAGTAAATCCAACGGCTGTGACTCTATCAATGATAAAAAGGTAAGGGAAATAAATTAAAGTCGTACTCACAACTGAGTACCGTTTTTTTTTTTTTTTTAAGACAAATAAATATTCTTTTAAGGCTAATTACACGTCCACATTTAGAAGCCTTTTCATTGTTACACTCTTGGCGTTTCGGATTTACAATTTTGTTTCCTTTCCGCTGACGTTAAAATACCCGCCCCCGCTTTCTCTCGCTTTCCTTCTCCGATCCGTTTCCAAATCCCAAACTCCGATCGATCGTCCCCTCCCTAAAAACCCTAATTTCTCCGATCTCTCTTTCTAAAACCCTACTCCATGATCACGATCCTTCAGATCTGAACTTTGTTATCTCCTTAGTTCAGTAGATCCGGCCTTTCATTTCGTTCTGATCTCAGGTACTTAATTTATTTTTTATGTTCGAAATTTTATTTCATTTTATGTTATTTTATTCGATCTTAGTTTATGTTTTTTTTTTAAATGTTAATTTGCGATCGTTTCTGTAATTTTTTTAAAGAATTATTTAAAAATTATTGATTTGTTTTTCTGGTTTGTGTAGGTTTTGATCGTGTTGTTTAAAATATATAGACAAAAGGGATACTGATTTTGGGAAAGTAAAGAGGGAATTGGAATTTGCTTTGATTAAATTATGGCAGCTCCTGTGCCTCCAGGGGCACCTAGACCCGGCGCCAATGCACAGCAACCACCACCACCTAATTTTAACCCTAATTATCAAACCAATCCCAATTCTTTAGCCGATAATATGCATAATTTGAACCTGAATCGGCCACCCTCTATGCCCAATTCTGGTCCTAGGCCTTCCCCTTTTGGTCAACAACCACCATTCCCTCAATCTGCAGTTTCTGCTGGATTTCCCATCGCCTCCCCGCCAATGTCACGGCCTGGCCCACCACCTGGTGTCATGGGAAGACCTGCAGTGCCTCCTACTGGACCACAGCAATCTACATTACCTGCAAATGTAACCCCAGGGAGACCCATTGGTCCGCCTGTTAGTCACCCATCTCCTTTTGTCTCTAGACCACCTCCTTCTTCATTGTCTTCTTCCATAGGTGGTGCAGTTCTACCTTCTAGTGGTTTCCCATCTTCAGGTGTACCTAATGCTGCAGTTGCACCACCACCACCAGGTGCTCGCCTAAGTCCTTTTGCATCATTGTCACCTTTGACTGGTGGTCCAGCTGTGCCCCCGTCAAGTGCATCTGGTGGTCCTTTGAGTAATGGGCCACCGGTGATTGGTTCAGGAGCTTTGCCTGGGGCACCCCGATTTGCTCCTGCTGCAAATATTTCACAACCTCCTGTTGGACCTCCACCAACTATGATGTCAGCTAGGGCTCCTGCTCAGGCTCCAGCCATGCGTTCTGTTTTGGGAAGTCCAGCTGTTAGTGCTCCCCCTGCTCCCCCGGTGGCTTCAGCATCACCATTTCCAGCTGTGCCTCAGGCTAGACCACCACCTCCAGGTTCTCCCTATGGACCACAGACATGGCCGATGCAGCCCCAGCAGGTTAGCTCAAAAATCTTTACCATATTATGCTTTTAAGATTCTTCCAATAAAGAACTATATTCAATAGGATTTTATCATTGATTATGTTGTTTTTGAGCTGGTCTTTTAGCAACCTATGTTAGGCGTGGAAAGTTTTTGATTGTCTTCCTTTTATTTATACAATTTAGAAAATGGAATTTTTGTGTGCGCCTGTTTGATGTTGTTTTCGAATTTTTGGCATTATTGAGTATCTGTAAATGATCAATCTAGGAACATAAATTTTATACTTTAGTATTTACTGTAAATTGTGTCTAATGTCATTTATGTTTGGTCCACTAGTTGTTGTGCATGTTAGCTTATAGAGCTAGGTTCTATTACCCCTCTCTCTTCACCCTGCAAATTGTTAGCTGAACAGAAAAAAATCTAATGCTTGTATGCAGATGTTATGTGTTTGAGTTGGCATGTAAGTATCAAAATGTACTAATACAGTGTTTGGGATCTAGGAGGGGGAGGAAAGGAGAGAAAATGGAGGGAGAGGGGATGAGGGTAAGGAAAGGAATAATTTTGCTTGTTTGGCTTGCTAAAAAAGAAAGAGGGAAAGGAAAGAAAGGTTGTGTTACAAATTTTGATTGGTTAAAGAGTGCAAAGGAAAATTATTCTTTTTTATTTTTATTTTTTGTAAAATTAAGCCATTTGTAAGTTAAAAAGAAATGATAAATTTTGTTACTAAAATGAAGATATTTTATCGAGGAATTCTTTCTCTACAAATCCTCCCAATTTGAAGGGTTTAAAAAAAAAAAAAAAAAGGGTTTGGAGGGGACATATATCCTTTCAAAGTCTCCCCCTCTGTTAAGGTGTTTTGCAAATTGAGATAGGGTTCTCCTCCTCCTTTGGTCTTTTCCATTCCATTGCCATCATCATAATCCGAAAAAAACGTAAAGGAATTGAGAAATGAAGAAACGTTTTAGTAAACCTATAATGGAAAAAAAAATGAAAATTCAGATGTTCTTTGCTTTTATTAAATTAAATCATTTATGCCTTGAAAATTGCTTTACAGTTTATGGCTATGTTGTTCAACCTTTCTCTTTCTAATGTTAAATTGTTAAGAATGTCAAATCCATGGCCTTTGTATGATTTATTGAATGGAAAGGAACGGGATAGCATGCTTGGCTTATCAATGCAAAAATAGTTGGTTGTTTGACTAAATGTTTTCTTAAAACCATTGGTAACATCCTCTTCTTTTCTGTAGATATCCATTGTTTTATTGGTCATATGGGTTTAAGATCATCTGTTGTTTGGCACTTAATTTGAAAGATAAAAAACACCTACTTTATTGTGTAATTTAAAGAGAACTATCTTTCATTCCCACCAATTAGATGTTTTAGGAGCAATTGATTTGCCATGTGGCTTCCAAGGTGCTACCAAATATCTAGTCTCCGAAATGCTATCACTCTTACCTCACCAACCTTATACTTGGTTGCCCCTATTGCTAGGTTTTGACTGTGTCAAGCATTAGCTGATACTCATTTAGCCCTTTATGTTAGTTTGAAACCTAATTCACGGATCTTATATTTCTGCATGTATCTTTTTCTTTTCTTTTTTTTTTTTTTGGTTTGGATTTGGGGAAGGAGGATTTGAACCCGCTATTTGAGCAGGGGGAGACATGCACTGACCATTGAGCCAAATGCTCAGGTGCATCTATGCATGTAATAATGGTGTAAGATTTGATGATTTTTTATGCCTTAATGTGTCTGTTTTTGTAAAATTCATATTTCATTAAGTCAACTGTTGTATCAATTATTCTATCAACATCAACCATGTTTGCCAAGTTTCTGGTTGATCGAATATGTTTAGCTGTTTTATTATTTTCAACAACTTAACCATTTAATATGGTAATGAGAGATAGTTTTGTCATTAAGGCATTAGAAATATTGGATTGGCTTGAGAATTGACATGCATTAATAGATTACCAGATCCAGTGGTCAATTGCTGAATGTTAAATTGTGCAGAATATCAATTCTTTTACTGTCTATTCTGAATTCCTGATCATATGTGCGCACAAAAATTAGAAGGTGGTTATTGAACTTTAATTGGGTTGAAGTTGATCAATTGGCATATGACTTGGTCTTGATGGATATTTTATCAAGCCTTTGATTCAGGTTTTGTAAAGTTGTGATAGAATTGGAAACAATATTAAGGCCTTGTGTATGAGGTGCCAAAAATTTTAAAGTACATGATTGTGTGGTTTGGTTCAAGTGGCATTTGTATTTTGTCTACTTACATCAAAATTTGGATTCTGAATGTTTTGAATTGCTTTAGGGAATCCAACCTCCTCTTATTCCTGGCTCTACACAAGCACAACCTCCAAGAATGTTTGGAATGCCACAACAACTACCAAATCAAGCTATGACTACCATTCCACCTGCCATGGGCCAACCTGGAGCGCCTCTGTCAGGGCCATCAAAGATTGATCCTAATCAGATTCCAAGGCCCATCCCAAGTTCCTCACCAATTGTGTATGAAACTCGTCAAGGCAACTCGGCAAATACTCCTCCGGTATAGTCTCTGATTGTTTCAGAAGAATAGAAAGAGAGTTAATTAATTCACCCTGGGATTTGCTAATTTGGCTATTCCTGTGATCTTCGTTAAGTTTAGGCTCATCCTTCTTGTGGTTGGCTTCTCCTGTTCTTTTACCATGTTGTCATGTATGCATACTGCAATAACAGCTTTATTGCATAGCTGCATTTTGTTTATTGTTTCTTCTCCTGATCACTTGTAATCTTTTGAAGCCTGCAACAAGTGATTACATTGTCAGAGACACTGGGAATTGTAGTCCTCGTTACATGAGATGCACCATCAATCAGGTATAACAAACTATATAAATTAATTGTGGCCCTTTTCAGTACTTTATAATTACTTATACTTTGATTTTCCCAAAATAGAAAACATTTCTTATACTTTAATGAAGTTTGCACTGCAATTATACCATCAGTACTCATTGTGATGTTTTCTGTACTTATTTATTTTTTTCATATAACAGATCCCATGCACAGCTGACCTTTTGACAACCTCAGCAATGCAGTTGGCTTTACTGGTCCAGCCTATGGCCCTTCCTCATCCGTCAGAGGATCCTATTCAAGTAATGCACGATCAACTTATCCTTCTAGCTTGCTATCCAATCTGTCAAGTCCTCAATGGATTTTGAAAATTGCATTTACTCGTTATATTGTGGACATTTCTTGCTATAGGTTGTGGATTTTGGGGAAAGTGGCCCTGTCCGATGTTCTCGTTGCAAAGGTTACATAAATCCTTTCGTGAAATTCATTGATCAGGGAAGGAAGTTTATCTGCAATTTATGTGGTCAGTATTAATTATCTTTCTCTGTTCATCTCATACTTTTAGCATCATCTTGTGGTTTTTAGTGTATGCTTATATTCATGCCATTTTGTGTTGCATTTGTGTTTCGTTGCTGTCAAAACACATTGATTAGCCATGCTTACACCTTGGAAGCTAAACATGGGATTGGGTCCTTATTACTATTTGGAGGGCTCTTTTTTTTGAAGCAGTTTGAACCACCATTTATGATTTAAATGTGATAATAATCTGCTAGTGCCTTAGTTGTAAGCTAAAGGGTTCCTTATACTATACAATTTTATGCCCATATTTCCAGGTGGTTGCAGTTTATCAAGTTAACATCTCCTCTATAATTTTTTTCATACAAAAAATGTCTCTTGTATATCAGATAAATACCATGACCACGGACATCAATCTTGTCTTATTTTGCTCTCTGGTTGTGTTGCTGTAATGTAGTAAGGTGGCAATGTCACTGATTGTGCCATTTTCTTGCAGGGTTCACCGATGATACTCCTCGTGACTACCATTGCAACCTAGGTCCTGATGGTAGGCGTAGAGATGCTGATGAGAGGCCTGAGCTGTGTAGAGGAACAGTTGAATTTGTTGCTCCAAAAGAGTACATGGTTTGTTAAAATTTATAAATTTGTAAATTTTAAATCAATTAACTTCTAAATTTCTACTTGATTCTCTTTCATTTATTAAATGCTTTAGTAGTAAATTGTATCATGAATGTGAAAATCTTTGGATCATGTGTAAACGAAGTTATTAGTAAACATTATTAAAGCATAACGAAGATGATCTGCTTGTATCCAACTCAACTCAATGTCAAACTAGTTCCCAGGAGGTACATGTATCTTTTGCCTCTCTCTACCTAATTGAGTGCCATACTGTTGCAAAGGAGTTGAGATACTGGATCTTTCTTTAACAGCTTTGACAGATCCTGCATTCCAGGAGTAACATCCAGAAGATTAACATGAGCCAAAAAATGAAAAAGATTAACAAAAAAGAAGAAAATTTAAACAGTTAAAAAATCATGCTAACATTTGGTATTATTTAATAGTGTAAAATTGTTGTGGCCAGGGGTTCACTTAGGGCTTTTTGAGTTCATTCCTTTTTCTTCTTTCATCAATGGTGTTTCTCTCTTTTTTTCTTTCTTAAATTGGTTCAGAAGATAAGACATTCTTTTGCACGGAATTTCTTATTTCCAGGTCCGTGATCCAATGCCAGCTGTGTACTTTTTCCTAATTGATGTATCCATGAATGCCGTACAGACAGGTGCAACTGCTGCAGCTTGCAGTGCGATTAATCAAGTTATTTCTGATCTTCCTGTGAGTTTCATGTCAATTTCTAGAATGGGTGGTGTTTGGTTCTTTCTTGTTTTAATTTATGGATATGGTTGCCTTTTTTCCCCCATTTTTCTCCCTGCATTGTATCAGTAGATTATACTGGGAAGATCATAATTTGTGTTTTGGTATATTATTTTTCTTTAATAGTAATTGCAAAAAATTTTTAAATCAATGTACCGAATTTGCATGCATAAATTGTTGCCCGTTTAATTCTAAAGAGATGGGTTTCTCTACTTTTTGTTTCCATTATTAGAATGCATCAGTGTGAGTCATTTTCTTGTTATGATGTATCATAAGCCTTATTTTGATTAAAGCATTTTTGTAGACATGATTGCATCTCAATGCTAAGTTCTTGATCACAACTTTTCCCAGAAAAATGAGAACTAAGGTGTATTTTCTTTAGTTGCAAGGTAGTCACAAAATGCACATCTCCCTCTGATCCAATTTTTAGTTTTTGTTAGTCTGATAGGAGGTTCTAGAATTACTGTTTTTGATGCAATATTGTGTGTGTACTGCATTTCTTTGTTCTCTTGAAAGTAAGTTGTTTGTGCATTGATAAAAAATTTGAAATGTAAATTTTTGTTGTAGTAACAAAATGGAGTTTGTGAAGTGTCAATGGCTCCACATGAACATTTGAGTCAGTTAAGGTGTTGGCAGTTGAGGTTTTTAAGCTTTAGAGTAAGGTGTGTATGTTTTGGTTGAAAAGCTAATATGTATTATTAATTTGGTCAGTATTAGATCCTGCACTTCAAATCTGTTTTAATGACTTTCAGGTGAAAAGCTTATTCTGGTTTTATCATCCAACTGTAAGAAAATCATAACATGGGTTTTCAATGTGCTTAGAATGTAATTAGTTTCAATTTTTTGTTTCTTGAGAAAATTGTTAAACTTGGTTTCAGAAACGTTTTCCATAGAGTGTAATCTCATGGCATTGTGTAATTTTAGCCAAAACAAGTCTTGATGAATTTCAGGCATGGCTAGGAAGAAATTAATTGTCCTTTGAAGTGCATTATAAGAGATAATGCAAGTCTTATACTTCTTTTTTGTCCTCAGTTGTTGGATGTTTGTTACTTTTAGTTGAGTTGGAGGTTGATACATGGTTTTGCATCTTTCTTGCCCATCCAGTCCAATTATTTTTAACTTAAAACTCATACAAGGCAATGAAAATTCAGTTGGTTGATGTGTTAATTGCTTGTTGCAGGAAGGTCCTCGAACTCTGGTGGGAATGGCAACATTCGACTCAACAATCCATTTTTATAATTTAAAACGGGCACTACAACAGGTCAGTATTAGTTGCAAGTGTTCCCTCCACTTGTTCCAAGATTCCCTTCTTTTTGGCATCTGTTCCTCTGGGTAGAATGTCGTTTTTTGGTTTCATCATGTGGGATGCTTTATATTTGCACAAGAGAAGTCAATTTGGCAGTAATGATGCATAGAAGAATTCTAATATTTTTTAAGAGGTTTCTAGAATTTTTTTTGCTATTAGTGGCATTGATGACATTATGGTAAATTGAACACATTCTGGACCGGGCTACATGCTGGAAACTTGGATTTGGTGACATAGGATGGCAGAAATGTAGTTTTGATGTGGCAGCTTGTAGTTAGGATGGTTCTCGTATGTGTTTAAATGAGATTTAATGCGTGAAGAATGATGGATTGAGGGTCAATAGCAGAGTGGTTTAATTAGCATTTAAAGGTCGTTAAATTGTAAAAATGGTGTTTTCTCATTTTAATATTAAAGACTATGACGGTAACATGTCCCTTATCTCAGAATCCCCCTGCTGGGGGGTGGGGGGCCATAGACACAAAAATGCTGCCAATAATGCGACTAACATGTTTGCATTTTCATTTCTTGGAGGAGAGTGAGGGGTTTGGGTTGACAAGGTTTTGTTAACCTTTGCAGTATTTTGAGGAGGCCATATCCCTCTTCCTTCATGAGCTTTCTGTGTCTCTGAAAGTTGAGATTTTTGTTTTTAGTATGCACAGGAATGCAAATGTGTCAGTTTTCCATTTTATTGATTACTAAAAACTTTGAACTTTATTTTACATGATCTTTTTCTCTGATGTAACCTACTGAAGAACATCTTGAAATCAGTTGATTTTCATGTCTTAATTGCAGCCATTGATGCTTATCGTTCCTGACATACAAGATGTCTATACCCCTCTTCAGACAGATGTTATTGTTCAGCTTTCTGAGGTTAGTTCTTAATTTCTGGGCCTTTATATATATGTTGAAGTTTGTAAGTTGAGAATTTAACAGTGGTTGATGCTATGATGTCGTCTTTAGATTTGTCAAACACTTTATGCTGATTATGGTTGTTTTTTGTTCTGAGGATTCAGTGTCGCCAGCACTTAGAGCTATTGCTTGAAAACATCCCAACAATGTTTCAGAGTAGTAAAACTGCAGAGTCATGTTTTGGTGCTGCAATCAGGGTAAGCCATTACAAGGTTGTATTATAAATTAACCGAGCAATTCTTGGGCTTTGTAGACTGCAATCATTTATGGGGTATGATATCTTTCTCTGATACCAGAAGGGATCACTAGGGCTCAAACCTATGATCCATACAATATGTGCAAATTCCCTCTGATCCTACCACCTGAGTGAGCCCTGGGTGGCAATGGGATATGCATATGCTTTCCAAATTGTCTAGCTAGTGAAATGACTTCTGCAATTCTATACCATCTAGAGCCACAGGGCGTTTTTTCCTTGGGTTAATTTCTTTCCTAGTTAAGCAAATACATTAGTTTATAGTTTTGAATATACACCATCAAGGTTTGAAAGGCAAGAAACTTAACCTTTGCTTCTTAAACAGGTTATGATTGCTACTTTAGCTTGTTTTGAGGTTTTTCGCTGCTGGTTGGTATTTGAAAGGTGTCAGACTGATCAAAATTAGACTGTTATGGTTACGTGGAAAGTTAATAATGCCTGGTGATAATTTAGGATGTATAGCCATTGTTCTTTATTTAGGTGTAGATGTTGATATCTCACTAGTCTGTTTATTTTTCAGGCTGCGTTCTTGGCCATGAAAAGTACTGGGGGGAAGCTTCTAGTATTTCAGTCAGGCAAGCTTGAATGCCTATACAACATTTGCATGTTTTAACATGTGTATCATACAGTTCTTATACCATAAAGTTACCATATGATTTGCCACGGTTATCTGATGAACATATAATTTTGTCTGACAGTCTTGCCATCAGTTGGCATTGGAGCTCTTTCTTCTAGGGAGGCGGAAGGGAGAACTAACATCTCTGCTGGTGAAAAGGTTTGCATGTTCTTCTTAAATTGTTTCCTCTCTATGTCTGCTTTTACTTGATTTATAATGCTGAATTTCTTTTTTGGTTGCATGGAATAGTTGTTCTTTTAGATGGAGATGTGGTTATCCCTTCAAACTTAGAGCTGAAAATGTGGAACCTCTGCTTGTTTGTCTGACTTCTAAGTTATGACTGTTACATGTCATCTCTGAAACCTACTTTATCTGTTTAGAATTTGCAAATTGATTCTTTTGTGCATTCAGAAGATTGTGGTAGTTACTACATGTTAAATTGATTTATTGTAACCTGATATATCTGTTTTCTGATTTGTTAGTAGAAATGCTTCTCTGTTCTAGATGAAGATATTGATAATCTTCTTTTAAATATTGTGATTGGCACATATTCAAGTTTTATTAACTGAAAACTGATATTGTTGCAAGGCTACTGACTTGAACTTTTAATTCCTGTATCTTTTCTACAATTGGTGGCTTTCAAGGGTTGGGCCTTTTTGGGAGTGGTTATTGCTTGTGCTTAAGTATGGTTATCTCAGATTAATATCATTATAGTGGACTTGTGACTTTCACTTGACAGTGGGTGTTTGTCCCCCTCTGAGAAGAGAAAAAGACAAAAAACTTTTATCCATAACTATTCATAAAGTGTATTTACTGGCTATTTATCAGCATTTCAAATATGATTATCTTTTTTTTCTGCTCTTTCATGTCGCATCTCCAATGGTTTATTTGTTTGTATGATGAAATTCAGAATAGTTTAAAGCGAAACGAGAACTACTTTCTATTCAATAGAAGATAAAATTGTGCTTCTGTATTAAAATTCTTTAACTTTCTGTTTGATTAGGAGGCGCATAAATTACTGCAACCTGCTGACAAAATTCTCAAGACAATGGCAATTGAGTTTGCTGAGTATCAGGTAAACTTTGAGTAATTTCTTTTCTCCTCAATATCATTGTAGTATGATAAAAAAGTTGTCTGGTGAATGCTTGCCGAAATTTTTGCTGGTTTCATATATCTGTGGCTATGACTGATTTTTCTGACCATGCTCTTTATATTGCAACATGTAACAGGTCTGTGTTGACGTATTTGTTACTACTCAGACATATGTAGACATTGCTTCCATTTCTGTCATCCCAAGAACAACTGGAGGCCAGGTATTAACTGTATTTACCTTGGTTTTTTCTGTTTCACTGCATGATAATTTAATGCAAATTGTTATCTTCTAACACCCATGCTTAACTCGAATAGAAATGGTGAAGTACAAGTTGTTTGTTACACTCTGCTCCAAATTGAATTTCCACCTGCTTTATTTTCTCAATTTAATTTTTAAGCTTCTCTAATTTAAAGTTATAAAGCATTGAAAATTGTTGTGCACCTTCCTCTTTAAGATTCAAGCTTTTGAGAATAATTCTTTTGATTTAAAATTATAAAATTTTTAATATGAAAATGTTGAGACCAAATTGGTTTAAAATGTCAAACAGCATATTCAATGTATATGAAGCGAGTACTTTTCTATCATAAGTCATCCATTCACCAAAGTTACTTTTGTGAGCCAAAGTGTGCAGCTATGCTCATATTCCTGTTCATCATTAACCAAATTTAAGGTAGCCAGCATGTTTGAAAATACGTTTTCAAGTTTGCAAAGTGCACTAGTTGCAAGCCTTGAATGTTGGCTGGGGTACTTCAAAATTTTCTATTCGATAGCCCTTCAATATTTCTTTGTATGCCAGTGCTTATTGGGACCTCTCAATACTTTAGTCAGGTTATCAATGCAAGTTTGTTGCTTAAGTAAGAACAGGCTTGATTTCTGATCCTTCTATACTTTTCTTTTGGACTCTTTAACTTTTGGAATCTCTACTACCACATCCAAATAATTTCTATATGGGGATTGGGTCATACTGAGTTTCATGTGCTAAATTATGGATGGGATGCTTCCCAAGTTTATAGCGAATGGTAAAAGAAATGATTGATGAGCAACAACCTCCTTTCTTTGCCAGATAACAAGTTATCTTTACTTAATTCTTTTCCTTTGTGATAAACTGTATTACTCCCTTGTCAGTGTTAGTGAACTTGATATTCTCATCCTCCACCTGCTTGTTGACTGTCCTCAGCAGAGTGCTAACTCAACAAAATAACTCAAACCTGATGCATGCATTGGTGATACTTGAGAGCCTGACTCTATATTTTAATGTATTTGTTTATTCACCAATAAATCTGTGCAGTTGTTTCTTGAGTGTAAGACTCATGTTTCAACAATTTCATCTCTAAATTTCAGGTGTATTATTATTACCCCTTCTCTGCTGTATCTGATCCTGCGAAGCTCTACAATGACCTTAGATGGAACATCACTAGGCCCCAAGGTTTTGAGGCTGTCATGCGTGTGAGATGCAGTCAGGTAATGTTATCTGATTTTGCTCTGTTTCATTAGTGAAATCTTGATAATTGACCTCATCACATTATGATGGTAATTTAACTGTATTTTAATGTTTTCCCCCTTTAAAAACTTGTAGGGTATTCAAGTTCAGGATTACTCTGGAAACTTTTGCAAACGCATTCCAACTGACATTGACCTACCTGGGGTTTGTGCTCTTTTTGAAAAATACTTGGTCTTATATTTCTCATTAATGTTTTTTAGCTTCTGTACCACAAATTATTTTGGTTATTTTTTATCACTTAAAGCGTGATTGACAAGTTGGAACCATAACTGGTGACACTGTTTGGTTAACCTTAGGAAAGTATAAGCTTCACAATGGTTATTATTTACTACACAATGCTTAGCTTTGAACACAAGTTGGATGAGTAACTAACCCCAGCTAAACGAAAAAAAAAGAGGAAAAAAAAGAAGAAAGAGTTAGAAAATATGCTAGATCAAACATCTGGGATATAATGCTCCTTGCCTGGTGAATATAGATTTATTTTGTGTATTAATGTGTTGAAGAATTTATTACTGTAATATTAGTTACATTCTCCCAGGTCGTTGCAAACATACCAATGAGTCTTTAATAAAGGAAGAAAGAGTTAGAAAATATGCTAGATCAAACATCTGGGATATAATACTCCTTGCCTGCTGAATATAGATTTAATTTGTGTATTGTTTAGAGAAAAGATTTTACATTTTCTCCTAGTTGTAATTTATGTGAATCGTATAATTGCACTATAAATGAACTATGGAGATGGATGATGACTTATTGTAAGGGATGTATAACTGCTTTTGGATGTTTGGTTTGCTTAGTATAAGCTTGGATTTGAGATATTTTCAGGCATGGGTATGTGGCTGACGGGTTTGTTTAAGTTTTCCTTATTTTTGAAGAGTTATATCTTCATAATCCATGTCCACTTTGAGGTGTTGAATTCGTGGAAAAAATTAAGCATAGGAGCAACATGTGAATTATTTGGTGTGCTTTAGTTAACTTGTGAATTTGGTAACTTTGCTTCTTTTATGTATATATTTTTTCTTGAAGAAATTAGGCATGTTTTAATGCTGGGAGTGTTTATTGACATGGTTAAGTTTTGCCTGAGCAGATTTTGAGCACTTTATCTCTATCAATTTGTTTCAATCATGATCAATCCTCTCTGTTATGCAGATTGACTGTGACAAATGTATATTGGTAACCTTAAAGCATGATGACAAATTACAAGACGGTTCTGAATGCGCTTTTCAGGTACCAATCTAATGTTGTCTGAATTTTTAATGTTCATCATGCTTCCTACATTTTTTGTTAGCATTGAGAAGTTGAGAGTTTTGATGCTTCTATAACATTCTGGCTTTCATTTTCCAGTGTGCCCTTCTCTATACCACTGTTTATGGCCAAAGAAGAATTCGAGTCACAAACTTATCTTTGCCATGCACAAATATGCTAAGTAATTTGTTTCGTGCTGCTGACTTGGATACTCAATTTGCATGTTTCTTAAAGCAAGGTATTTGAGTTTTAATTGTATATCTTTCTTAAAGCAAGGTATTTGAGCACTGGTTCTGTTAATTGTTGTTTTCCCTCATGGCATGTTTGCTCTGCATCAAACTGTGATTTGAAAATGTCCCTCTTCCCCATTGTTTTTCAAATTATGAAATTGTGCTTTCCATATGGATGAGGTGTTACTTGGTTATTTCATATGAAGGCTTTTCATGCAATTGTCTTCTTGGTATCATTACTTTGATGTGCAAGAATTCTGAACCATGTATTGTTTCTTACTAATTTATTTTGAATGCAGCTGCTACTGAAATTCCTACAAGCCCACTTGTGCAAGTGAGGGAACAAGTGACAAATCTATGCATCAACATTCTGCTTTCATATCGTAAATTTTGCGCAACAGTATCATCATCTGGACAGCTTATTCTCCCTGAGGCTCTTAAGCTTCTTCCTCTATACACCCTTGGTACATATGTTTCATAGATTAATCCGTATCTTATCCTCTTTGTTTATTTATTTATTTTTTGAGTTAACCTCAATCTTTATTTCATTGTCTCTTCCATTTTGTCAAATACTGTGGCAGAAAATCAGTCATTCTACTAAGAAAAAATTGAACTATTTTTCATCAGTTGATAATGTTGTCTTCTTCATTTTCAGCATTAATCAAGAGTACAGGATTGCGAAATGATGGCAGAATAGATGACCGTTCCTTCTGGTTCAATTATGTTTCCTCCCTTTCTACTCCTTTGGCAGTCCCACTGGTTTATCCCAGAATGTTTGCCATCCACAATCTCAATTCGAAGGTAAAAGTTTCCAGTTGGCTTACAGTCAAGAGTCTTTCAACCATGCTAACAGACAATTTTCTTCTTGTCGGACAGGAAGGAGATGAGTCTGTTCTTCCTCCTATAATCCCACTTTCTAGTGAACATATCAGCGATGATGGAATTTATCTTCTTGAGAATGGTGAGGATGCTTTAATATACTTTGGCAGCTCTGTGGATTCAAGTATTTTGCAACAACTTTTTGGCTTTACCTCAGTTGATGAAGTCCCGTCTCAGGTATTTTGTTTTACTTTTTTTCAAGTGTGTATGTCTACTAAAATCATCAACTGTTTAATTTATAAGAAACAACTTGTGAGTTGTGACCAATAATCACTAACAAAGTGTTGAGTACCTGAACTTTTTTTCCAGACGTGTCATGTTTTGTATCTGCTGCAAGATGAGCAAAATATGGAGATTTTGTTACCCTATTTCTTTAAACAATGAATTTAAAAAAGGTCAAATGGCACATCATATCTCAAATTGACCACACCCTTGCTTTGATTCAAATTAGCTCTTAGGCTCCATGTATGATGGGATTTTTTCTGCATGCTTAGTTTGCTTTTCCTTCCCTTTTCCTTCCATTTAATAATGTGAATTTCCCTTGGTGATTTATGGAGTATGTGTTCTTCCAATTGGATGAGAAGAGTCTTGAAAGGTCTTGTGCCGGATGACTGAATAGTATGACACTCGTTTCAAGTGTTAGGACTTTTCTGTTAGGGTTATATACTGTAATATGTAAGAAAGAAAAAGCGGGGAGAAAAAGAAATTATGAAGGATGAGAGCATTAATTTGTGGTGCCTATTTTCAAAATATATTTTTCAGCTTCATTCTGTGTCTTGACCCTTTCACCTACCAAGTAAAGACATGCCATTTTGTAAATATTTCTGCTGTTCAGTTTGTGATGCAGCAATATGACAATCCATTATCCAAGAAGTTAAATGATGTAGTGAATGTGATTCGGCAGCAAAGATGTTCCTACCTTCGGTATGAATAATTGTTCTTTTTTCAGCATTACTTTATTTCTTAAAGAAAGGTTTATTACATCTCTTCTACAGAAAATTGAAGTAGTTATCTCTATTTAATACTTTTATCTTTCTATTCTTTTGCAGCTTGAAATTGTGCAAGAAGGGCGATCCATCAGGTTAGTACCTAGAACTTCCCTCTTATGCAAACTATGATACTGCTTGATAAAAAACCCTGTATGGAATGTTCAACCCAAATAGCCTTGGATTTCTATTTCTTATATAGATGTAGGCCTTTTCTCTTTTTTGTGCACTTTCCATTTTACATAATTTTAACCTGCCCCAAAATTATTTCAACCTGCATCATTTAAAGTTTTGTCAGTCTGTGTCATGGAGAGAGAGAGAGAGAGACTAGGTGTTTTGTGGGTGTCTGCATGAAGCAAATAGTTTCTGGACTATTGCTTCTATGCTTGCTGGTTTTTTATTGTTAGAGTAAATTCTGTATTTTAGAGAAAAAGAAAAAGCAACTGTGTTAAAACAATCTCATGATTTAATTGTTACATTTTCAGGAATGCTGTTTTTCTCATGCATGGTAGAAGACAAGAATGCAATTGGCCCATCTTATGTTGAGTTTCTTGTACATATTCATCGGCAAATTCAAATGAAAATGTCATGATAGTTTCAAGCTGCCTCAGTTCAGCTCACAGGTATGAGATTTTTATTCGGGATTGAATGGAGCACAAAGAAAAGAGTTTCAAGTCAGATGACAAGAATCTGAGTGGCCTCCTACTCTGAGTTTCTTGTACATATTGAGCGGCAATTCTGAGTGAAAGTTTTATGAGTGTTTCATGCTTCTTCAGTTTGTTTCACAAGTTGTAATCATCCAACTTTTGTGATGCACTTGGAAGATTAAAGCAGCGTATAAACATCTTATTTCCATCATTTTAGGAGCCCAATCAATTATTTATTTCTAGAAACGCAAAGTTTTGCTAAGAGAGGTTTGTAGTCATGGTGAACTTGATAATACAGGGGTCAGTTGAAGTAATAATAGATATCTATTTGGATTTTTGCTTCTCGACTTGTGGAGTATATCCCTGTATTTTTTGTTTCCCCCTTATTTTTATGCAAGAGTAAACAGTACACCTTAAAAAGAGTGGTGAAAATGAGTACACATTATGCTTGTAATACAGTAGATTTTGTACCGTATTCTTGCTTGTCGCTCTCCCCGTTTAAAGTCATTGGCAATGGTTTCTGTATGTTTAAATTATGATGCCTTGGCTGCAAAAAGAAGTGAAAGTGATCGCTTCTGCAGTCGAGGCATATTTAAACGAAAGACTTGTTGCTGTGTTCTTTGTTAAATTGGAATTGGTTAATGAATTAATAGTAAGAGTAATTATGAGTGGCATTTAATATAATGAATTGATTAGGGAATCAATGGTTATAAATGCAAATCCCCACACGCTTTGAGAAGTGTACTCCTAACGGGATAAGAAGTTAAACTTGTAAAAGGAAACAAAGAAATAAACAAGAGAAGTGGTTCATGTAAAAGGAGTCAAGACTTTGGACGTCTAGTAAGATTTCAATAGTAAGCTTTAAGATTCGTTGCTTTCTGGCTCCCAACCGACGTCAAAATCCTTGAAAGACCTGTTTCTTCACTAATCAACATACTCCATTTCTCAAAGCCTAGAAACACGATTCCATCATACTGCCATGCCTTCCAACTACTGCCTCAATATTAGGCAAGAAAACGATCCTCGTTTACGACAACTCTGGTCTTCGATCCCATATCATGCCTTCAACATCTGCTTCAAGTTTCATTACATTTCACCCCTCAACTTAGAAACAACCTTACAAATTCAATCTGTCGTATATCCTCGTGACGTTCTTTTATCTCAAGAGTACGGTCAAAACACTGTACTTTCCATGTTAGCCAACACGGGGCTACCTCTGGAATTCCTTCAAACCGTCGTTGTTCCTGATATCTTGTCTTTTGCATGGGAGACTGATGCTGATCCTGAAAACCTTGGATGTAAAATAATAAAGTTGCTTGTGGAACTACTGGTAGAGGAAACCGATGATGAGGGTGATGATCAGGTGTTTGATGACTCATTGAGTACATTGAACTTCAACCCTGCTAGTCAGTCATCTATTCAAGGTCTGAAAAGGGTGAAATTGGGTGATGATCAAGATCATCTCTTACCATTCAAGAAGAGAAGAAGGTTCGAGGGTTTGACTTCGAGTACTTCAAAGAAAGAATGTAGTATCTGTTTGGATGAGTTTTCGGACGGTGAAGAGGTTGCGTTGATGCCTTGCGGACATCTTTACCATGATGGTTGCATCGTTAGATGGTTGGAGACGAGTCACTTGTGCCCCTTGTGCCGGTACCAGATGCCCAGCCGATTGGATTTTTGATCTCTTTCAAGCATCGTCGAATCACTTGTTTTAGTATATTGTTGAATGTGCTGGAGAGGAAATATAACATTTTACTTATTATTAGACTCTAATTGTGAAAATGATCATCAAATATGAGTTTCTTACTGATGGGTTAATTTTTTTTTAGTATATAGTTCTTGTTTTTTTCACAAGATAATTTTGTTAATTAGATGGGTACATTTATTGTTAATTTTTTTAAAGCATATTTTTTTTTGTATGTTCTAATACATGTCAATATTAAACTATCAATGCAATCAATTTTGTTAATCATTGACGGTTTTAATTATGATTGCTATTTTATATTGATAATCGATGCAATTATAATTTATTCATTTTTATAAAAATCATTTACACTTTCATTAAAATTTTTGAATATACTCATTTTTTATAGATAATTTTAATGTACATTAATATTTACATTATCAAAGTTTGCGAAGTATGTAATTGAAAAATAAAATGATAATTATAAAGATGATGTATAAAAGTAAATTTGTTTTTATAAAAACATATTATTCAATTATTAATAAATTAACATTCAAAATCATTAATTTTCGAGTAGGTGATTTTGAGACATCAACTAAATAAGTAAGCATATAGGATAATAAAAAAATTTACTGTGAATTTTGCGTTCAAACTTATATATAAAATTCAAAATTCAAAATCATTAGTTTTCCATAACCTAAATAAATGTTTGCCATCCACAACCTTAATTCGAAGGTAAAAGTTTCTAGTTGGCTGACAGTCCAGAGTGTTTCAACCGTGCTAACAGACAATTTTCTGCTTGTTGGACAGCAAGGAGATGAGTCTGTTCTTCCTCCTAGAATCCCACTTTCTAGTGAACATATCAGCGATGATGGAGTTCATCTTCTTGAGAATGGTGAGGATGCTTTAATATATTTTGGGAGCTCAGTGGATTCAAGTATATTGCAACAAATTTTGGGCTTTACCTCAGTTGATGAAGTCCCCACTCAGGTACAATTTTACAGCCAAATGTTACATTAATGAGTAATAATTGTGAATGATTAGAGAATCAATGGTTTTAAATTATTGAGAAAGACTTGTAAATAAAGCAAATTCCCACACTCTGTGAGAAGTATACTCCTGCTTGGACTCCTTATCGTTAGAAAGTTAAACTTGAGGGACAAGAGCGAAGGGGTTCCTATAAAAGGAGTCAGACTTTGGATGTCCAATTAGTTTTCCATCTTTGGTACACTAGGCTTTTAAGATTCGATCCTCTCTGCCTCTAAACCGTCATCAAAATCCCTAAAAGACCTGTTTTTTAACTAATTAACAAACAAGAAAAACCCAGAAAATAGATTCCAACATACTGGCATGGCTCCAACTACTCCAGCCAAGAAAATGATATTCGTTTAGAACAAATCTGCCATCTCTTCAACATCGAGTTGGAGTTTCATTACGTTTCACCTCTCAGCTTGGAAACAACGTCATTAGAAACTCAACCTGTCATGTGTCCTCGTGACATGCTTTTATCTGAAGAGCACGGTCCAGACATTCTTCTTTCCATGTTTGCCAACATGGCTATATCGCTGGAATCCCTTCAAACCGTCATTGTTTCCGTTATCTTGTCTTTTGCTGCAGATCCTGTTAACCTTGGACGTAAAATAATAAAGTTTGGTGTGGAAATATTACTTCTGGAACCTGATGATGAGTTGATCGATAACTCATTCAGTACATAAATTTTCAAGCCTGCTAGTTGGCCATCTATTCAAGCTCTTAAAAGGGTGAAATTGGGTGATGATCAAGATCATCTCTTACCATTCAAAACGAGGAAAAGGCTGGAGGGTTTGATTTCAACTTTAGAGAAACAATGTAGTATCTGTTTGGATGATCAGTATCTAGATGGTGAAGAGGTTGCCTGGATGCCTTGCGGACATGTTTACCATGATGGTTGCATCGTTTGGTGGTTAGAGACAAGTTATTCGTGCCCTTTGTGTACATCAAATCATTTCGTTTAGTATATTGTTGAATTCACTCGAGAGAGAATGTAAAATTTTATATATTAAAATGTAATTGTGAGAATGATGAGCAATATAAGCTTCTAACAAATGTAGTACATTTTTCAAATTTTATTTCAGTATTGATATAATCAAATTTTGTTAATCATGATAATTTTAATTATGTAATTATTTTATATCTTTTGTGTTGGTAATTAATGCGAGTACAATTTATTTTTCTTTATAAAAATACCCATATTTCATTGATATTTTTAATATGGATAAATATTTATGGTCTAAAAATTTCATTTATGAGTATATAATTGAAAAATAAAATGATTGTAATGAAAATAATGTATAAAAATAAAATGTTCTTTGTATAAAAAATACATTATTCAAATATGCACATGAACATTTGGTTTATTGATTGTTGCATTATCTCACTGCTTAAATAACAGAGTTCGAATCCCTCCTCTCCTAATTATAAAAAAAAAACACATTATTCGAATATTAATAAATTTTACAAAAAATTATATCAATAAAATTAACATTCAAATTAATTAGTCTTCAATTAAAAAGTTCCAATCTAAAGATAAAATGAGCTTACGAGATAATAAAAATTTACTTTGGACTTTGCATTTTCAATCTCATTTGTATTTTTTTTTTCCATTTTCGTTTAAAGTCACTAAAATTATGAGAAAGTAATAAAATTAGTTCTTTCTCTCCTGCTCTTCATTGTTAACTTTGGGCTCAGCTCCAAGGTTATTGGATTATTTTGGATCGCAGGTGCCTTCTTACTTGTAGACACCCACCCACACTTCCAGAACCCTTGATAATGATCTCAAATTAAACACAGAAGCACCTACAAACCTCCATTGATGAAACTTGAGATTCTGCAACCGCTTTAATCCTCATAAATAAAAGTCAAATAAACCCCAAAACAAAAGAAGCAACCAAAGACTAATTAAACAAAAAAAAATCTTTTTCTTTGTGGATAAATTAGAATTGGGATTGGTTAATGAATTAACAATAAGAGTAATTATGAGTGGCATTTTATATAATGAGTAATGTTAATTGATTGGTTATAAATGCAAATTCCCACGCGCTGTGAGAAGGGTACTCCTAATGGGATAAGAAGTTAAAACTTGTAAAAGGAAACAACGAAGGAAATAAACAAGAGAAATGGTTCCCATAAAAGGAGTCAGCCTTCGAACGTCCAGTTAGATTTCAATAGTTAGCTTTCAAGATTCCAAGCTTTCTGCCTCTAAACCGTCATCAAAGCCCCCAACTTTATCTGAAAGACCTGTTTTTGAACTAACCAACAAACAAGAAAACCCAGAAAAGAGATTCCAACATACTGCCATGGCTTCCAACTCTTCCAGCCAAGAAAACGATAATCGTTTAGAACAAATCTGCTCTGTCTTCAACATCCAGTTCGAGTTTCATTACGTTTCACCTCTCGACTTGGAAACAACGTCCATAGAAACTCAATCTGTAATGTGTCCTAGTAACATGCTTTTATCTGAAGGGCACGGTCCAGACATTCTACTTTCAATATTGTCAGCCAACACGGCTATACCTCTGGAAACTCTTCAAACCGTTATTGTTCCCGGTATCTTATCTTTTGCACGGGATATTGATGCTGATCCTGTTAACCTTGGACGTAAAATAATAAAATTTGGTGTGGAAATATTCCTTCCAGAACCTGATGATGAGGTGATTGATGACTTGTTGAGTACATTGAATTTCAAGCCTGCTAGTCGGTCATCTATTCAAGCTCTGAAAAGGATGAAATTGGGTGACGATCAAGATCATCTCTTACCATTCAAAAAGAGAAGAAGGCTTGAGGGTTTGACTTCAAGTACTTCAGAGAAAGAATGTAGTGTCTGTTTGGATGAGTTTTCGGATGGTGAAGAGGTTGCGTTGATGCCTTGCGGACATGTTTACCACGATGGTTGCATCGTTAGGTGGTTGGAGACGAGTCACTTGTGTCCATTGTGTCGATTCGAGATGCCAAGTTGATTGGATTTTTGATCTCTCCTGGACAACGTCAAATCGCTTCGTTTAGTATATTGTCGAATTTATTCGAGAGAGAATAAAAAATTTTATATATTAGAATCTTATTGTGAAAATTAATGATGAATAGTATAAATTTTTAACTGATGGGATAAATTTTTCAAATTTTATTTCAGTATTGATGTAATCAAATTTTGTTAATCATAATAATTTTAATTATGATCATTATATTATTTTATGTCTTTTGTGTTGGTAATTGATGCGCTGAATACATTCTATTTTTTTATAGAAATCACAAACACTTTAACTAAATTTTTTAAATTTACCCATATGATTCATTGATATTTTTAATATGCATTAATAATATTTATGGTGTCAAAATTTCAATTATGAGTAAATAATTGAAAAATAAAATGATAATTATAAAAATAATGTATAAAAATAAAATGTTCTTTGAATAAAAGCATATTGTTCGAATATTAATAAATTTTATAAAAAATTATATCAATAAAATTAACATTCAAATTTATTAGTGTTCAATTTGAAAGTTCCAATCTAAAAGATAAAATAAGCTTACGAGATACTAAAAATTTTACTTTTTACTTTGTATTTTCAATTTCATTTGTATTTTTTTTTTCCATTTTCGCTTAAAGTCAGTAAAATTATGAGAAAGTAAAAAAATTAGTTCTTTCTCTCCCTCTATTCATTGTTTTTTTGTTTTGGGCTTAGCTCTAAGGTTATTGGATTATTTGGGATTGCAGGTGCTTTCTTAATTGTAGACACCCACCCATATTTCCAGAACCTTTGATAATACATATTCCCAAATTAAACACAGAAGCACCTAGAACCCTCCATTGATGAAACTTGAGATTCTACAACTGCTTTAATCCTCATAAATAAAAGGCAAAACCACCATAACTCAAAAAACTCAAACAAACCCAAAAACAGAAGAAGCAACCAAAGATGTTCTTTTTCTTTGTGGGTGGATTAGAGCAACAAGTGAGGCAAGTGTTGCAATCGGGTGTGGGCAGGTGCATAAACTGTAA
Source organism: Theobroma grandiflorum (assembly GCA_036013995.1). Classification (NCBI taxonomy): domain Eukaryota; kingdom Viridiplantae; phylum Streptophyta; class Magnoliopsida; order Malvales; family Malvaceae; genus Theobroma; species Theobroma grandiflorum. The sequence goes on from CP142126.1 coordinate 19,782,494, forward strand.
TTCAAGAGCTGATCTTGTCGAGTACGAGAAAGTGTTGAAGCTTTTCTTTGTGCCCGTTTGGGGATGGCCAGGAAAAGACCCTCTCATGCACTGTAGCAACTGCAACCTCTTTTTCCCTCGGGATTTGTCTTATCCAGATTCATCATCTGCTACCGTTTCAGAGGCTTTGCGTTGTCGTTTTTGTGACCGGATTGTTGAGCCTGAGTTCAGATTCTGTCCCTTTTGTGGCTCTGCTGTCTAATTTTCCTATTGCGGGGAGGGCTTGAATCTAGTTTATGCTAATTAATTAGAAGAGGCAGTTTCAAACAAAAAGCAATAAGATTGCAATTTATGTATAGTGGTGAGTACCTTCAGGGTTTTTGAATTTCCTTTTTGAATGTTTTTTCTAGTTTATATAAAAATGGGATTGAGTGATCCAAATTAAATAAAGTTATGCAGCATATTTTGCCTGTTTGCATTAGCTCAAAAATCTACACTGATGCTCATCTTTCAAACCCCGGGGAGTAAGATGTTGATGAGTTTAAGAAAATCAATTGCAAATTGCAAATCTTGGGAATTTTCGTTAAACGTCAGATGTTATAATACAACAGAATTTTCCTGCCGCAGGACAAGAGATCAATACTGGCTTCTGAGGCCAATTAACCAATCTTTCTGATCATTTCTCTGGTCTGGGGTTATCAAAGAAGAAATATGGGGGTTTTGACTGTACATAAAAACTACAAAACTAGTGCAGCATTTTACCGGGCTTGTGTAGAGACCAACTCTTATCTGTTTCAGATCAATACACAGTTCTGCTGAATTTCCTTGGCTGTCTTCAATGGAAACCTTAAAAACAGGTAATTGTGGTAGATCCTTGAGAGTGCAAGAGCCGGTCCAGACAATGTGAGAAGAGATGTTAAATTGGTTGCTAGAGTTACAATTTACATTGATTTGCTGAAGGGTAATTGTTTAGCTCCTTGTTCAACGGCATCCCTTCATAATCTGTATTTCGCTCCTAGCTTATCGTAGACTACTGGCCAATTCCAGACATTTGCCCCATTGAGCATATGCTCTTGCTGGCCAATCTCAAGTCCCAGATCCTCATTCAATACCTGTATTGGTTACACATAAAAGGTCGGACCAGAAATATTAGTGACAAACGAGGTAAGCAGATATTAGACATGTTATTCAAACACCAATGATGCAAGAGGAAAGACTGGCTTGTATAATACTTCTTGCCACTAGCATGGTTTTAATACTTGAGTCATTAAAAACCATATTGCAGAAAAATAAAAAGGAAAAAGTGTTTTGAGAAGCTGTCTGAAGATGGCATTTTGCATACTACTTGTAAGCACTTTAGTAACAAAAACCAAATATATCTTAGGTAAGGTTCTACACAGAAATGTTGAAGTTTTCTGCTTCCGGAAGGTTATTCATCAGTGGCATAACAAGAATGTTGATGATTAGCTATAAAAGTTACCATTCTTTTCAGCTAGTTACTTGTTTATAAAACCACAGAAGAATTCTCGTAGGTTCCAGTGAGTAATTAATGTGAATTTCACCTAAAACCACCAACCTACTGCCCAAAGAAAGGAAAAACGAGATATTTTTTACCTGTTCTGCAAAATGCCTCCATAAATACTGCATTAAAGGAACGTGGTTCAGTGTGGGAGCAAAATCTAGAGACATTATACATAATAGTCTTGTCTTCTTTCTTGATGAAGGTAAGCATACATGAAGCTGGTGGAGGTGTTTTGTGCAATCCTTGGTACTCTGTCCTTCCAGTTTCCCAGGCTTTGATGTCCATCAGGTCAGTACATAGAACTTCCCTCTCATGCAAACTGTGATGATGATTGATAAAAAAAACCTGTGTGGAATGTTCAACCAAAATGGACATGGATTTCTGTTTCTTATGTAGTCCTTTTTCTCTTTTTGTGCACTTTCTGTTTCATAATTCAGACCTACCCCAAAATTCTTTCGACCTGCATCATTTAAAGTTTTCTCATTCTGTGTAATGGAGAGGGAGGCTAGGTGTTTTTGTTGACTGCAAATTTATGCTTTGTCTGTAACGATGAAGCACATAGCTTCCGGACTATTGCTGCTATGCTTGTTGGTTTCTTATTGTCTGAGTTAATGCTGTATTGTAGAGGGAAAAAGACAACTGCGTATAAATTGGAATTGGTTAATGAATTAATAGTAAGAGTAATTATCGGGAAATTGATTAGAGAATTATGGCAGAATTATTAGATAATCAAAATGCTTATAAAACTTGAAATACAGCAATTCCCACACTCTGCGAGGACCAAAAATAAAGAGAGAATGTATGTTGTTATTTGTTATTGATCAATGGATGTAACTTATTTTTGTAATTTCGAAAGGAAGATTTGAATTTTACTCTTTAGATAAACAAATGATGCGTCAATTAATTAGTTAAAAATTTAGATACATTATCTATTTTAATTTAATATAAAAAAATTGAATCTTTCCATTCGCTAGGAGTGCCGATTGCTTGCAAACTCCTTCTCTCTTGGCCCTTTTCTCCCTTTCCCTTCCTCAGATAAGATGTGTTGCGCTTAAGACCATAAAGTAGTTTCGATTACAAGTATTACTAATAATCATGCGATTGATGATCAAAGAGGTTTCTAATTGAATTGATTTACCCTTTCGTACAATCCACAATTAGGTGTTGTTTTTTGCTTGACTCGCCTTGACCTCAAAAGTTTGAATTTTATTACTTGACTATCATTTTTATCCAATTTATCTTTGATTCCAAAGCTTTTTTTTTTTTTTGAATTTATTTTGATATAAATTTTATGAAATAATATATTTTTTAATATAAATTATATAATAAGTATATATTATTATTGAATCAATGTTTGTAATTAGTATTAGATAATAAAGATATTAGGAAAAGAAATTGTTTTACTAAATGAGATGTTAAGTTGAACCAAAACCGATTGACAGTCTAAAATCTAAGTTGATCTAGTTCAATCATGTTACTTTTTAATATTTTAGTAATATTTTCAAAATTAAAATTAAATAAAAATATATTATTTATTAGTCTAATAATATTTTCCGACTGAACTCAAGCCTAGACTTGTATGCCGAAACTCAGGTCGAAGCAAGTAGAGCTTTCAAACCAATCAACTTTTGGACCCTTTAAGTGTAAAATTTATTTGTATTGAAAGGAAAAAAAAAAGAAATAAATCAAGAAAAATATTTTTCAAAATGTACATTGGAGAAATCAAATAACGAATGTAAAAAGGAGTATTGGTAAAAGTAGAAAATATATGCATTGAATAAATAGAAAAGCATTTGGTACTTTTACTTTAGAGGGTGAGATATATAATATAAACCATGCTTAAATATATTAGTCAAAAAACAAAAAAAAAATAATTAACATCATATAGAAAAGCATAAATACTATTACATGTTAACTGGAGCAAAAGGAGACTTACATATGGGATCATTATATTTATATCAATAGTATTTATTAGTCCTTTATTCATTTTAAATAAATATGACTATATTTTCACTTTACAAAAAAGGAAAAACAACCATGATCAACGACTTGACACTTTTTATATAATAATATTGTATTTATATAATAATATTTAAAACTATAGGAAAGAGGAAAGTAAATATGCAATGTCTCAAAGTTGATGATCATAAAAAAAAAGAATTAAGTTGTTGATAAAGAATGCTACCGAAAAAGTAAATAGTGTACCTATAAAACATGTAAAAAAGTTTACTAAAATAGTTAGTTATAACGTTTTCCACATGTGGCGAATTAAAGAGTTTTTAGTTCGTAAATTAATTAGTTATTAAAATTTTTTTACTATTTTGTAAAGTTTTCACTTTCTATCACTTCTGCACTTCTTTAGACAAAATATAAATACATAATATTTTACATATTATTCACTTCATTTAATGATAAAAATTTCTCAAACATTCTTCAGTTTTTTTTTTTTTATGGTATTAAAGCTTGAAACGGAATCACTAGTCCAAAGCGTTGAAGCTCGAAAAGCAAAATAAAACGCAATTCAATTTGATGGGAAAGAAAAGGTGTTAGTGAGTGAAAAGAACACTCCAAAAACGAAATATGCATAGTTAATTTTTTTTTTTATAATTACGAAAAAAAATATTCGATGTTCGGATGCCCATCGTTAAAATAATTTGCTAACTCTAAATTACCAAAAAAGAAAATGTTTTGGACTGCTGCAAGTATTTTAGTAGTAAGTCTTTTAACTGTGGGTTGGATTTCCAATCCATTTCGCACATGGGTCATAGACCCACCAACCTTCTGGGTATAAGGAGTAAGGACAATCAAAATATAAATAAAACCAATAAAATAGAATGATAATAAAAATAAAATTTATAATAAAATGGGACCAAGTCCGGGACAAATATGGTGTCTACGCCTCCTCTTAAATCAAATGTTTCTTTTATGTAGTCTCTAAAAATTTGAGATAATTTTCCTTAATTGCCTTTGATTCATTATTAATATTATTGTTTGTTTGAGAATATAAAATAAAATTTTAAAATCAAATTATTAACAGATGTATACACTAAATATGTTTCATTATGATACCATGGCCCAAAATTTTTACTCCAAAATCTTATAATATCATAAGCAGCAATAATTTTTAGTCTAAAATCTTTTTCTTGGCTTCATTTTGTATTGGAAATAAAGAAAAAAAAAAAGCTGCCCAAATATGACTATCCCTACATATTAGCAACTTTCCTTTCGAAATCTCAAAATTTGAAAAAAAAAAGTAGTCGTTTGGAAAAAATTTTTTCCCCATTACTAATGTAATGCTCGTATGGTGAGAAAATATTTCCTTAATACTCATCATTGCCATAGAAGCATAAGAGTTCTCATATTAAAAGTGTTTTTGCTCATAGCTAAACTTATGCGATACACATGCAATCGATTTTATTTTATAACAATTCTTTTAATTTAAAAAATAATAACATAAAAAGTCACATAAAGAATTCAAGATCGAGTAGTAACCAGTACAAAGAACAAATATTGTTTTTATTACCTTTATTTATAATTATATTTAAAAAAAAACATTTTGTTGAACAAGTCCTATAAAACAAACAAAAAAAAGTTAAAAAAAAAAGTAAAACCACATAAAGCAAACCAAAGGTCATTGAAGAATATGATATAAAAATTTTAAAATCAAATTATTAGCAGTTGTATACACAAAAAATATTCATTAAAATTTCATGACCTTAAATTTTTACTCCAAAATCTTGTGGGATCATAAGAACAATAATTGTTAGTCCAAAATCCTTTTCCTCTTGGGCTTCATTCTGTATTGGATATGAAAATAAAAAAAAGCTTGCCATACTTGTTGCTCTTCGAGTTCAAGCTGTGCAAATATGGCAATTCTCTACAAATTAGCAACTTTCCCTTCCAAATCCCAAAATTTAAAAAAATTCATGTTGGAATAAAAATTTTCTCAATTCCTAATGCAATGCTCCTATGGTAAGAAAATTTTTTCTTAATGCTCATCATTGTCATACAAGCATAAAAATTCTCATACTAAGAATGTTTTTGCCTGTAGTTAAACTTGTACGAAACACATGTGATTGATTTTATTTTATAATAATTTTTTTAATTTTAAAAAATAATAACATAAAATATCACGTGAGTAATCAAAGTTGGTACCGGCAGTAACAAGCGCAAAGAGCAAATATTTTTTTTATTATCTTTATTTATAATTATATTTAAAAAATATTTTACTATACAAGTCTTATAAAAGAAACAACAAAAAGTTATAAGAAGAAAAAGAAAAACAAAAGAAGTTGAAGAATGGAATATAAAAATTTTAAAATCAAATTATTAATAGATATATACAGTAAATATGTTTCATAATGATTCCATTGCTTTAAATTTTTATTCCAAAATCTTGTAGGATCATAAATAATTTTTAGTCCAAAATCCTTTTTCTTTTGGGTTTCATTCTGTATTGGACATGAAAAAAAAAAAGAAAAAAAACTTGCCATACTTGTTTCTCTCTAGTCCAAGCTGTGTAAATATGGCAATTCCTACAGATTAGCAACTTTCCTTTCCAAATCCCAAAATTTTAAAAAAAGTAGCCGTTGGAAGAAGAATTTTCTCCATTGCTAATGCAATACAAATTCTCCTATATATTATCTCTAATCTTGATTAGATTTTATTTTTCAAGAACAAGATATATTGAGAGAATCCTTTGTTGGTTGAATAGATTTTTGAGTCATGAATTCTGGTCGTTGTGCGGCTTGCAGATATTTAAGAAGAAGATGCCCTCCCAATTGCATTTTCTCCCCTTATTTTCCATCCAATAATCCCCAGAGATTTGTTTCTATTCACAGAATCTATGGCGCCAGCAATGTTGCAAAATTGCTTCAGGTATATCTCCCCTTGCCATGCATGTTTTTTCCCTTTGCAAGTTGACCTTTTTTTAGTGACAACTTTCAAGGCAGATTCAAGATTTCTAGTTAATAAAAGAGTAATGCCTCTCTTCAATCGAGATGTTACTCAATCATTTTTAACATTGATATTTCATCAGCAATATTTTAAATATTAAGCGCCATATGATAATCATGATAAAGGAGACGAATTAAATAGTTTTAAACCAACTTTTAGATGTTATGGTTTAACTTGTTTTTCCTCTGATTTATTCCAGCAACTCCCAACCCATTTGCGAGCTGAAGCAGCAAACTCTTTATACTTCGAGGCACAATGCCGGGTCGAAGACCCTGTGTATGGCTGCGTTGGGCTCATATTTCTGCTGCAGCAACAGATACACAATACAGAGAGCCAGCTAGCCAAGACCCAGGCTGAGATTACAGTTCTGAAATCTCAAGCCCAACATCCCCAAGCTCAACAAATTGAGGCCGAACCTGAATTCAACAATTTCCTGCAACAACAGTTAGACACTGTTGCCGACTTCAACTTCTCCAATCAGCGTTCTTCTGGGTTTATGTAGGATTGTGGGGCTTCAAATTATTGGGGTGAATAGCGCGAAACAAGCTAGTCCTTTGATATAGGTATAAAGGAATAAAACGAGCGAGGGGAATTAGAGAGATCTTTCTATAATCTTGAAAGAAATTTTAATTTGTTCATTTATGCTAATAGAAATCAGTTTCTATATATGAAATGATAAATAATGATTAACTTGCAGCTTTTATGCCACAATGCATGAAATAATTTTTTATTAGTTGAATAAAGAGAATTGAAATGAGCAATTTTTTGTTAAAACAGGCCAATTACTAATTACTAATTAATTGAATCATATAAAAATTATAAAATTTTTTGTTTTCACTTTGTTATAGAAAAAAATTATAAAATTAGAAAGGATATCTCTGTACTCAATTGAAATTGTACATTTGGCCTTTTTTCCCCCCAATTTTCTTTATTTTCGTTATTATCTCCTTTAAAACATAGGTCTAGGGCTAAGTTCGCGGTGCGTTAATGCTGGCCTAGCCTAATAGTATAGTCAAGTACTAAACAGCCAGCGCCCAACTGTCCGAGGTAAGATATTTTTTGCGTTAGTAACACCCGATGACTGATTGTTATATTAGCAATTTGCATATAATATATGCAGAAATTTAATTTTTTTGAATATTTGATAACAATACATAACATCCATTAAGACCTAATTTTTAAGACTGTAAGAAGTCGTATTTAACTTTTTATGTAATGCTGGAAAATCATATAATATAAAATCTGTCTGTTTGTACATAGAAAAACTAAAGGATTTCAGATTTCCTCTTTACAGTCTGACGTTTTAAATAATTTATCTCGTTTTATCTATTCTAATATTTCATATGCGATTATGTTTATTTATTTTGTTAAATATGTCTTGTATTTGATTAAATATGTTTATTTTAACATATGCCATCCTTTAATATATATGTGTGTGTGTTTTTATTTTAACATATTTCAAGTATAGTAAAATTCGGTAAGAAATGAAAAGAAACAAGTTTTTGAATTGTCCTTTTCACTTTGAACAATACTGTACCTCTGACAAAATAATTGCCCTGAAAGTTTTGAAATAATTATCGGAATATATTTCCATATGTGATAATTATATTATAATCATAATTTAGATTTTACATTTCAAAAACCTTTTTATGGTTTCATCGTTGTGGCCTATTCACCACGAAAGTTTCCTTGATAGTTTCAATGTGATCAAGGAAGTTTCCATGAACATGAAATTGGACACAAGTGGAGGAAATTTCCATCATATTTAAATGGTCAATGGCATCAGAGAAATTTCCATTAAAACAAAGGTCAATTCGCTTTAATTCTAACTTCCTAGGTATTGAACCGGTTGACAAATAAAAATAATATAGTATAACTCTAATTAATAATACTATAATAAAACTCTTCTAAGATATTATAATCTGACTAAGTAATAGTATTGTATAATAACTTTAACTAAATTATTTATATAATTATCTTAACATTCACTATATTCCTTTAATCTGAAAATTCTCAACCTATCTCTTCTTGATCAAATTGTTCCTATTACTGTTAATTTTCTGATATCCTAAAAGACAGTTGAATTATAAATTGTACAATTTAAATATTCCAGACTCAAATTCTTCTAAAGCAAACAAAACTCAAATTTCCCTGGCAATTCGATGTACTATTCCTAAATCCTAGCTAGTTAACATTACAATTATTTCCTCCCCTCTATTTTTCTTTTTTCGATGAAATAGAAACTTTTTGCCAATGAACATGAAAAGCATGTGCTTGGACTTAATTTCAGGCATACTGGCTAGGGCCCCTTCATTCTTTATCCAGTTTTTCTACTACTAAACCATAATTTAGCAACAACTTTACTCTTCTTCACTAAAGCTGACAGACTATATATGCGACTAAAGTTATGCAAATTGCCACTGACCAAAGGAAAAAAAACCATTCCATCTTGACGGTTTGTTGCTCGTTTCTCAATGGACAATTGATTGGTTATAGCAACCAGGCCGTTAGAATTAATGCTTGCATGAATTGAACACGTGGACAAGCCTTTAGAGTTGCCTTGCTGTAATGCAAATATGCAGTGTGTTTCATGTACCTGTTACATGTAGGCTATTATATGGTATGTTATGCTAAACACTTGTTTATATAGTTTTACAAGTGTGTTTATATAGTTTTACAAGTGTGTTTAATGTACCTGTTACGTGTAAGCTTGCATGGTTATATGGTATCTTATGTTAAACACTTGGTTATATAGTTTTAGATGTAACCTTGGCATCTGGTATGCTTGTTGAAGATCATGTATAGGCTCCCTTCTACATCTGGAATAGAAGGTCCTTCAACTACACCCTCCCCTTTACAGATGGTCATCATTGCCATTAGCCTTACCAATTTATCCATTATTTCTTCCTGAGGTAGTTGACAATGACCCATCCTACGTTGAGCACTAACTGCCCCAAAAAGAAAAAACAACCATGATCAACGACTTGACACTTTTTATATAATAATATTGTATTTATATAATAATATTTAAAACTATAGGAAAGAGGAAAGTAAATATGCAATGTCTCAAAGTTGATGATCATAAAAAAAAAAAAAGAATTAAGTTGTTGATAAAGAATGCTACCGAAAAAGTAAACAGTGTACCTATAAAACATGTACAAAAGTTTACTAAAATAGTTAGTTATAACGTTCTCCACATGTGGCGAATTAAAGAGTTTTTAGTTCGTAAATTAATTAGCTATTAGAAATTTTTTACTATTTTGTAAAGTTTTTACTTTCTATCACTTCTGCACTTCTTTAGACAAAATATAAATACATAATATTTTACATATTATTCACTTCATTTAATGATAAAAATTTCTCAAACATTCCTCAGTTTTTTTGTTTTTTATGATATTAAAGCTTGAAACGGAATCATTAGCCCAAAACGTTGAAGCTCGAAAAGTAAAATAAAACGCAATTCAATTTGATGGGAAAGAAAAGGTGTTAGTGAGTGAAAAGAACACTCCAAAAACGAAATATGCGTAATTAATTTATTTTTTATAATTAAGAAAAGAAATATTCGATGTTCGGATGCCCATAGTTAAAATAATTTGCTAACTCTAAATTACCAAAAAAAGAAAATGTTTTGGACTGCTGCAAGTATTTTAGTAGCAAGTCTTTTAACTGTGGGTTGGATTTGGAATCCATTTCGCACATGGGTCATAGACCCATCAACCTTCTGGGTCTAAGGAGTAAGTACAATCAAAATATACATAAAACCAATAAAATAGAATGATAATAGAAATAAAATTTATAATAAAATGGGACCAAGTCCGGGACAAATATGGTGTCTACGCCTCCTCTTAAATCAAATGTTTCTTTTATGTAGTCTCTAAAAATTTGAGATAATTTTCCTTAATTGCCTTTGATTCATTATTAATATTATTGTTTGTTTAAGAATATAAAATAAAATTTTAAAATCAAATTATTAACAGATGTATACACTGAATATGTTTCATTATGATACCATTGCCCTAAATTTTTACTCCAAAATCTTATAATATCATAAGCAGCAATAATTTTTAATCTAAAATCTTTTTCTTGGCTTCATTTTGTATTGGAAATAAAGAAAAAAAAAAGCTGCTCAAATATGACTATCCCTACATATTAGCAACTTTCCTTTCCGAATCTCAAAATTTGAAAAAAAAATAGTCGTTTGAAAAAATCTTTTCTCCATTGCTAATGCAATGCTCGTACGGTGAGAAAATTTTTCCTTAATACTCATCATTGTCATACAAGGATAAGAATTCTCATATTAAAAGTGTTTTTGCTCATAGCTAAACTTATGCGATACACATGCAATCGATTTTATTTTATAACAATTCTTTTAATTTAAAAAATAATAAAATAAAAAGTCACATAAAGAATTCAAGATCGAGTAGTAACAAGTACAAAGAACAAATATTTTTTTATTACCTTTATTTATAATTATATTTAAAAAAAACATTTTGTTGAACAAGTCCTATAAAACAAAAAAAAAAGTTAAAAAAAAAAGTAAAACCACATAAAGCAAACCAAAGGTCATTGAAGAATATGATATAAAAATTTTAAAATCAAATTATTAACAGTTGCATACACAAAAAATGTTTATTAAAATTTCATGGCCCTAAATTTTTACTCCAAAATCTTGTGGGATCATAAGAACAATAATTGTTAGTCCAAAATCCTTTTCCTCTTGGGCTTCATTCTGTATTGGATATGAAAAAAAAAAAACTTGTCATACTTGTTTCTCTTCGAGTTCAAGCTGTGCAAATATGGCAATTCTATACAAATTAGCAACTTTCCCTTCCAAATCCCAAAATTTAAAAAAATTCATGTTGGAAGAAAAATTTTCTCAATTCCTAATGCAATGCTCCTATGATAAGAAAATTTTTTCTTAATGCTCATCATTGTCATACAAGCATAAAAAATCTCATACTAAGAATGTTTTTGCTCGTAGTTAAATTTGTATGAAACACGTGCGATTGATTATATTTTATAATAATTTTTTTAATTTTAAAAAATAATAACATAAAATATCACGTGAGTAATCAAAGTTGGTACCTTCAGTAACAAGCGCAAAGAGCAAATATTTTTTTATTATCTTTATTTATAATTATATTTAAAAAATATTTTACTATACAAGTCTTATAAAAGAAACAACAAAAAGTTATAAGAAAAAAAAGAAAAACAAAAGAAGTTGAAGAATGGAATATAAAAATTTTAAAATCAAATTATTAATAGATATATACACTAAATATGTTTCATAATAATTCCATTGCTTTAAATTTTTACTCCAAAATCTTGTAGGATCATAAATAATTTTTAGTCCAAAATCCTTTTTCTTTTGGGTTTCATTCTGTATTGAACATGAAAAAAAAAAGAAAAAAAAGTTGCCATACTTGTTTCTCTCTAGTCCAAGCTGTGTAAATATGGCAATTCCTACAAATTAGCAACTTTCCTTTCCAAATCCCAAAATTTAAAAAAAAATAGCCGTTGGAAGAAGAATTTTCTCCATTGCTAATGCAATACAAATTCTCCTATATATTATTTCTAATCTTGATTAGATTTTATTTTTCAAGAACAAGATATATTGAGAGAATCCTTTGTTGGTTGAATAGATTTTTGAATTATGAATTCTGGTCGTTGTGCGGCTTGCAGATATTTAAGAAGAAGATGCCCTCCTGATTGCATTTTCTCCCCTTATTTTCCATCCAATAATCCCCAGAGATTTGTTTCTATTCACAGAATCTATGGCGCCAGCAATGTTGCAAAATTGCTTCAGGTATATCTCCCCTTGCCATGCATGTTTTTTCCCTTTGCAAGTTGACCTTTTTTTAGTGACAACTTTCAAGGCAGATTCAAGATTTCTAGTTAATAAAAGAGTAATGCCTCTCTTCAATCGAGATGTTACTCAATCATTTTTAACATTGATATTTCATCAGCAATATTTTAAATATTAAGCGCCATATGATAATCATGATAAAGGAGACGAATTAAATAGTTTTAAACCAACTTTTAGATGTTATTCTTGAGACGCGTGGTTTAACTTGTTTTTCCTCTGATTAATTCCAGCAACTCCCAACCCATTTGCGAGCTGAAGCAGCAGAGTCTTTATACTTCGAGGCACAATGTCGGGTCGAAGACCCTGTGTATGGCTGCGTTGGGCTCATATTTCTGCTGCAGCAACAGATACACAATGCAGAGAGCCAGCTAGCCAAGACCCAGGCTGAGATTACAGTTCTGAAATCTCAAGCCCAACATCCCCAAGCTCAACAAGTTGAGGCCGAACCTGAATTCAACAATTTCTTGCAACAACAATTAGACAATGTTGCCGACCTCAACTTCTCCAATCAGGGTTCTTCTGGGTTTATGTAGGATCGTGGGGCTTCAAATTAATGGGGTGAATAGCGCGAAACAAGCTAGTCCTTTGATATAGGAATAAAGGAATAAAATGAGCGAGGGGAACTGGAGAGATCTTTCTATAATCTTGAAAGAAATTTTAAATTGCTTATTTATACTTAAAAGAAATCAGTTTCTATATATGAAATGATAAATAATGATTAACTTACAGCTTTTATGCCACAATGCATGAAATAGTTTTTTATTAGTTGAATAAAGAGAATTTAAATGAGCAACTTTTTGTTAAAACAGGCCAATTACTAATTACTAATTAATCGAATCATATATCAATTATAATATTTTTTGTTTTCACTTTGTTTTAGAAAAAAATTATAAAATTAGAAAGGATATCTCTGTAATCAATTGAAATTATACATTTGGACTTTTTTCCCCCCAATTTTCTTTATTTTCATTATTATCTCCTTTAAAACCTAGGTTTAGGGCTAAGTTTGCTGTGCGTTAATGCTGGCCTAGCCTAATAGTGTAGTCAAGTACTAAACAGCCAGCGCCCAACTGTCCGAGGTAAGATATTTTTTGCGTTCTATCACCCGATGACTGATTGTTATATTAGCAATTTGCATATAATATATGCAGAAATTTAATTTTTTGAATATTTGATAACAATACATAATATACATTAAGACTTATTTCTTAAGAGTGTAAGAAGTCGTATTTAACTTTTTATGTAATGCTGGAAAATCATATAATATAAAATCTGTCTGTTTGTACAGAAAAAAACTAAGGATTTCAGATTTCCTCTTTACAGTTTGACGTTTTAAATAATTTATCTCGTTTTTATCTATTCTAATATTTCATATGCGATTATGTTTATTTATTTTGTTAAATATGTTTATTTTAACATATACCATCCTTTTATATATATATATATATGTCTATGTGTGTGTTTTTATTTTAACATATTTCAAGTATAGTAAAATTCGGTAAGAAACGAAAAGAAACAGGTTTTTGAATTGTCCTTTTCACTTTGAACAATATTGTACTTCTGATAAAATAATTGTCCTGAAAGTTTTGAAATAATTATCGGACTATATTTCCATATATGATAATTATATTATAATCATAATTTAGATTTTACATTTCGAAAACCTCTTTATGGTTTCATCGCTGTGGCCTATTCAACACGAAAGTTTCCTTGATAGTTTGAATGTGATCAAGGAAGTTTCCATGAACATGAAAATGGACACAAGTGGAGGAAATTTCCATCATATTTAAATGGTCAATAGCATCAGAGAAATTTCCATTAAAACAAAGGTCAATTCGCTTTAATTCTAACTTCCTAGGTATTGAACTGCTTGACAAATAAAAATAATATAGTATAACTCTAATTAATAATACTATAATAAAACTCTAATAAGATATTATAATCTGACTAAGTAAAGTATTGTATAATAACTCTAATTAAATTATTTATATAATTATCTTAACATTCACTATATTCCTTTAATCTGAAAATTTTCAACCTATCTCTTCTTGATCAAATTGTTCCTATTGCTGTTAATTTTCTGATATCCTAAAAGACAGTTGAATTATAAATTGTACAATTTAAATATTCCAGAGTCAAATTCTTCTAAAGCAAACAAAACTCAAATTTCCCCGGCAATTCGATTTACTATTCCTAAATCCTAGCTAGTTAACATTACAATTATTTCCTCCCCTCTATTTTTCTTTTTTCGATGAAATAGAAACTTTTTGCCAATGAACATGAAAAGCATGTGCTTGGACTTAATTTCAGGCACACTGGCATAGGGCCCCTTCATTCTTTATCCAGTTTTTCTACTACTAGACCATAATTTAGCAACAACTTTACTCTTCTTCACTAAAGCTGACAGACTATATATGCGACTAAAGTTATGCAAATTGCCACTGACCAGAGGAAAAAAAAAACATTCCATCTTGACGGTTTGTTGCTCGTTTCTCAATGGAAAATTGATTGGTTATAGCAACCAGGCCGTTAGAATTAATGCTTGCATGAATTGAACACGTGGACAAGCCTTTAGAGTTGTCTTGCTGTAATGCAAATATGCAGTGTGTTTCATGTACCTGTTACATGTAGGCTATTATATGGTATCTTATGCTAAACACTTGTTTATATAGTTTTACAAGTGTGCTTAATGTACCTGTTACGTGTAAGCTTGCATGGTTATATGGTATCTTATGTTAAACACTTGGTTATATAGTTTTAGAAGTGACCTTGGCATCTGGTATGCTTGTCGAGGATCATGTATAGGCTCCCTTCTACATCTGGAATAGAAGGTCCTTCAACTACACCCTCCCCTTTGCAGATGGTCATCATTTCCATTAGCCTTACCAATTTATCCATTATTTCTTCCTGAGGTCGTTGACAATGACCCATCCTACGTTGAGCACTAACTGCCCCAAAAAGAAAGAATTTTTCTCTTATTTTACGGTGATTCATTTAAACATAAGATATTGATGAGTTTAAGAAAGTCAATTCCAAATCTTGAGCATTTTCATTAAACATGAGATGTCATAATACAACAGAATTTTCCTGCCGCAGGACAGGAGATCAATACTAGCCTCTGAGGCCAAAAAACCAATGTTTCTGAACATTTCTCTGGTCTGGGGTTATCAAAGGAGGCCAAAAAAAAAATGGGGATTTGACTGTACACAAAAACTATAAAAGCAGTGTACAGTTTCCACTATTTTACAAGGGCTTGAGTGTAAAGACCAACTCGCATCTGTCTCAGATCAATACACAGTTTCCGCTGAATTGCCTTGGTTGTCTTCGATGTAAGCCTTAAAAATATCTGATTGTGGTAGACTGGAGAGTGCTAGAGTCAGTCCCGACGATGTGAGAAGAGATGTTAAATTGGTTGCTAGAGTTACAATTTACATTGATTTACCGAAGGGTAATTGTTTAGCTCCTCGTTCAACAGCATCCCTCCATAATCTGTACCTCACTCCTAGCTTATCGTAGACTACCGGCCAATTCCAGACATTTGCCCCGTTATGCATGCGCTCTTGCTGGCCAATCACAAGTCGCAGATCCTCATTCAATACCTGTATCAATTATGCAAAAGGTAGGACCAGAAATATTAGTGACAAACAAGGTAGATATTAGACATGTTATTCAAAAACCAATGATGCAGAGGAAAAACTGGCTAATATAATACTTCTTGCCACCAGCATGGTTTTAAGTAATTTGGTAACAAAAACCATATCTTACTAAAGTTCTATGCAGAAATGTTGAAGTTATCTGCTTCCAGAAGGTTATTCATCAGTGGTATTACAAGAACGTTGATCATTAGCTATAAACGTTACCATTCTTTTCAGCAAGTTATTTGTTTATGAAACCAAAGAAGATTTTTCATAGGTTTCAGTGAGCGATTCATGTGAATTTCACCTAAAACCACCAACCCACTGCCCAAAGAATAGAAAAACAAGATATTTTTTACCTTTTCTGCAAAATGCCTCCATAAATACTGCATAAAAGGAATATGCTTCAACACAGGAGCAAAATCTAGCGACATTCTATATAATAGTCTTGTCTTCTTTCTTGATGAAGGTAAGCATACATGAAGCTGGTGAAGGTGTGTTGTGCATTCCCTGGTACTCTGTCCTTCCAGTTTCCCAGGCTTTGATATCCCAATGGTTGATAGCACCATACAAGGTGGCCGAAATTCCATATCTATGGGATAAGGGTCCCAGTATCCTTGGAGATCAGATCCAGGCGTCAAAAACTTCACCAGACTGAGATGTTGAGATTACATACAGTAAGCAAGATTAAGTAATCAAGATAAAACCCTCTATGCATTGTTAGCATCTGGTCCATCAATTCCACTAAGAAGCAAGATATTTGGAGGTCATTAATCAGAAAGCAAAAATATCCAGTCTTACATACCACCAGAAAGTAAGGTAGGTTTTGTTGTAGTGGACATGCAAAGAAGAAATGACCAAATGCAATTACGTGATGAAGGCAAAGCATAGTGAAAACACTTCTAGTCCTTTTGAATGATTTTGTTTCCTTAGCCTAGCATATGATTCTATCTTTTCCAATCATTTAAATAAGATGTCTAGAAGTCCAAACTACTACTCATCTGTCCCAGTGAAAACAGTTAAGTGCAAAAATTAACATTGAGGCTATTCTGCTTCAACACCAAACCCAAAATCAATAAAACCATTTCGCAATCTAATTGCAGAAACAAACCTGGGGACAGTCCATCCTTTGGCAAATGTGGAAGTGTGAGTAAAAGGAGCATGAGCGAGATCCAAAAGGTTATCCAGAAGTAACCCATGTTCTACTGGAAGTTCCATGACAATCTATCATTTATCAGGACACCAAAAGAAATTGAGGTGAGATACTGATGGCTTTTACTTCAATTTTAAAATTGTCCTACCTTTTCATCAAGTCACCTAAGCAAAGCTCACATAATTCCAATCAAAATAGCCTTTAGAAACACCTACAGCATACCTCTGCATGAATTTGAAATCCAGAAGGAGGTTGTAAGGAAGGAAGGGTTGTCGTCGGAGGGTCATTACCAGGCCAAATCCAGATCATTCCCTCTTGCTCAAGACATGGCAATGACTTTATCTTCACATTAAGTAATCGCGTAGATGGCATTTTTTCACATTTTCCATCTGTTGTGTATTCCCACCCTGATATATCAAAAAAAGTCTCAAGAATTATAAAATTTTATACTACAATTGGTAAAACACATTGAAGGATTGGATATCAGTCCAAGCATATATAATGCGTAAATTTTTCATTTATCTCTCTTTTTCATAAAATATGATAATGAGTGCTAGTAAACTTCCTAATTTCTTACTAACCATGGTAGGGACATTGGATGCGACCCTCATTTACTGAACCAAGGTGAAGAGGACATGCCCTATGTGCACATGTGTTCTGGACACATCCTGGATTGCCATCTTTTCCACGAAAAAGAACCCATGGCTCTTCAAAACAATCAATTGGAATCTAGAATGAGAAGTAACAAGACATGTAAGAGGGCATCTCTCTACTAGATGGTCTATGAAAACAACAAAATTGCCATGTAACAGAAGGAAACACTGGTGCCGATCGACCTGATTTGTTTTGCTTTTCTTGCAGATTGAGGATATATGTCAATATGTTGTGACATGACATAAAGTGATCAGTATTAAGATGGTAAACAATACTATAGTTCTGAACTATAGCTTACCATAGTGTCATTCTTCAGATCAGTGGTGAAAGCAACAGGATACCAGAAGTTCTTCAAGCGGGGGTGATATGGTCGAACTGGACCCGAGACATCCAAGCTTTTCCGGGGCAACTTATTCTTCATAGTATCCATAGATTTTGTTGACGTACTAGAAGAAGGGGATGCTAGGTTGGATTCTGTTGTGGTTCTATCTTCTAACAGCTTATCATTAACCAATTCCTCCATGTAAGCTAGTTTATCCAAAGCAGCAGCAACCCTTGCTTCAGATATATGTACCTGTTATTACTCATGGATCAGAATCAAAGTTGGCTATGACACAAAAGTTGGAACCTTTATATATTTTTAATTTTTAAATAAATATAAAAAGATAAATGAAATGATACTTATGGAAATTAATTCAAGTCTGACTCGGATTATTTTGCTGAAAAAAGAAAAATGTAAGCATCTAAAGAGATGGATAGCCCTGAATCACTGGATTTATTTTGTAATTCATATTGATGCATATGTTTCCTAATTAGAAATAATTAAAATCACAGTTTATCTACCTCACAGTTTAAATAACTGCTAATTTTGGCTACCTGTTTGTGAGCTTGAGCTAGTTCTCCTTGCAATTCTGCAAGCTCCTTTTTCATGGTGCCAATAGACTTGTATTCACGAGCTAAAGGATTCAACACTTCCACAACCTACAATCATATCCAACAAAATGAGAACTACCATAATAAAGCAACAAAAAGCACAAAAGATTAAATTGAAACATTATTAGGTAAATTGTAAACACTCCACAAAATTCAGATTTTCTTGTCAAAAATAACTAAAAAAACAACCACAATTAAAATTTCAAAACCAAGGTCAGGAAGTAAATGGTAAAACTTGTAAGCATATCACAACTTCTAAGTTATGAGAAAGAAGAATATCAGGTTGAGATTGAAGAAGACCTTTTCATGAAGAAGCATGATCGTAAGAAGATCTTGCCGAGCCCGCCAATCACAGTACTGAATATCAAATCTAGCCACTTCCAAGGCCTGATACACATCTAAGAACTTCCCTTTACATTGTGGGACTTTAGACCTTGGATCTTCAACATCAAAGAGCGTGCCCCACGGGCTCTTCTTATCCCCCAAGCTACTTTCCTCCCCAAACACAGCAAACACCCCAAAGCCTCCTTTAACGCCCTGCAACTGCACCAATCTCTAAATATAAGCCACAGATCAACTGACTTTAGATTTTGTAATCAAATTACTCAAGCAATGACAAAAAAGTAAAGAACAATGTTTTCCAAGGTTAAAACCACCATCTAAGCTAACTAAAGACTAACAAATCAACTAGCTCATCACTACGAAAGTGTCCACATAAATTTTAGCAGAAATATTATACATTTACTTAGCTTAAGTTTATTGTGCACTACTGCACGCGAGTACCTATGTTGAACCGATAAAAAATGCAAAGTACTTAAGGATCATGCAACTTTAATAAAAGTTAGCATTGACCCAAATAATGTTAACTTAAAAACACATCAAAAACCAAATCTTTCTGGCTTCACAGACATAGAAACTAAAAATGACAAGTCAACCACTGTAAAAACTAAATTTTCTTTTAAATTCAACAACTACCCCGATAAAAGTAATCCATAAAAAAGCAGAAAAAACCAGTACCTTTTTCGAACTAGTCTTGCATGATCTGCATAGAGAGATTGGCAAAGACAAAGCACCAGCAGTAGCTATTGCGGCCATGGCGTTTAAAAAAAATGTTCAATAGCCGTTTGGGGCGAGGAAGAAAGACAGAGAAAGAGAGAGAGGCAGTGTAAGCAAAAAACATTGGGATTTTGCTGGATAAGAGGTTGGTGTTGCGTGCGATCTTGGCGAGCCTCCCATGGTATGCCACCTGGAAAAACGTGGACTCCTATGTCGTACACGTGGCATGCTAGGTTTCCACATGCTTCGAGGGTCCGAGGGAGGCCTGAGAAGAGTATCTTCGTCTTTGTGGGGCTTTCATATCTCTGCTTCTGGCCAGCTCGGATGCTCTAGATATCTTTCTCGATCTCCCTATCTGTTTGTGTTGTTTGCTTTGTTTTTTCTTCAAAAAGTTTCTCGCTTCCTCCTCCATTCATTTGCTTTATTATAAATGCTTGGCCTTCGTTAAATCTTAATATCACCTGTTAAAGTTTTTATTTTAAAAATAATATTTTCATTCAATAAACTAGAAATTGTAACTTTCATAAATAAAATAAACTAGAATTTGCCAAATTATTTTGTTTATCATTTCTATTTAATGATAGCATTTTAATACATAAATATTATTAAAAAAATACCTTAAATTGTAAAGATATCAATAAATACCTTTTAATAAGCCATCATGCATTATTTGATTTGATTAAATAATATTATAATATCTTATAATTGAGTTCAAGTGATAAAATTACTATTTGTCTCGCATTTAGGTAGTGAGTGCTCTAAAATCAATATCCGAGTCCGATTATATGTAATAATTTTTAATATTAAATTATATATATTTTTATAAATATTTATAATTAATGTAGTACTTATTAAAATTTATTAATTGTTTGAAATATAATGTTAAG
Organism: Theobroma grandiflorum; assembly: GCA_036013995.1. Lineage (NCBI taxonomy): Eukaryota > Viridiplantae > Streptophyta > Magnoliopsida > Malvales > Malvaceae > Theobroma > Theobroma grandiflorum. The sequence continues at coordinate 19,803,135 of CP142126.1, forward strand.
TTTTAATTTATGTTTTATAAAGTAACTTTAATTTATTAATAATATATAAAAACAATTTTAAATTTATTTTAATCTTATATTTAATTGGTACATCTATTTAACTAGTAGTGTTTAAGATATTCAAATATGGTTCCAGTAACAATTTATAAATTTAATCAAATATATATAGAGCTCAAATACTTTATCAAATAACAAGGTTCAAGTTAAAATATCTAAAAACTAATGAATACTCTACTCGTTAACACACTTAATTAAATGTTTTTTTATTTTATGTTTTTAAGAGGCCATGTACTAAAATATTTTAATAAGTACTTTCTATTAGTAGTATATAGAAGAATAATATGAAATGAGCATGATTAACACTTAAATTTGTCCAAAATATAACATCAAGTATTCTATTTAATTATTAGAATATGAATCTCCATGATTAAAGAAGTGAATTCAAATTCTTCTATCTCAAAGAAAATCAAAATATTTAATAAGAATACAATTAATAAGTAGTTGTATCATTTTTTTTTGCACTCGAGCATTTAGCTCATTGATTGATGCATAATTCCCTGCCTAAAAAGTAAAATTCGAATCCCCCTTCCTTAATTACAAAAAAAAAAAATAATTGTACCATTTTTTATTTTTAGGATTAATGACTCGAGGTTTAGGGGTATTTTTGAGGTAAAGAAAAAAAGTTTGTACCCCGAAGGAGTTTGGGTGAAAATAAAAATTGTACGGTGATGGAATAAACATCGGAATATACCTTAGAAATCCCCTTTAGTGATTTTCCTTGTGTGCTAAATTAGGGAAGTTTCCAAAGAAAAGGGTACAAGAAAAGAATAATCAAAATGTGATTCTCTTTCCTCCAAGGCCTTACTTAGAGGAATAAGGCCTCCTTTTTACTTTTTTTTTAATTAATTTTTCAATCGAGAATCATTCATCAAGTCTATATATATCCTAATGCATGATTTGTGTGATTTCATTTAATAATAAAGTTAAGATAGATATAAATCATTTTTTCAACAAAGACATTGACGATTGAAATGAATCTCTTAATTCATTTTAATTGATTTTTTTATATTTAAACTGTAAATACTTAAAGTTTTTTTTTTTAGATTTGAAAAAAGAGATATGAACTCTATCTTTTAAGCAGAAAAATAATGTTTCAACTAATAAACCAATTATTTGAATGTAACTACAAATGCTTAATTGTTTTTTAAACTTAAAAGAATGAGGATTTGAACCCTCTTTAAACAAAAAAAAAAATTATACATTAGACAATAAATTAAATATTCGGCTGCAACTACGTATGCTTAGTTATCACTACAAGTTTCCAAATTAGAAGTTACACCCAAACTCCAAACCCTCGTTTTTTTTTCCCAATTATAGAAGAAAATTACATCATTTTATCTAAATAAAGGATTTACATAATTTTTAAAGTTTAAAACACCTTTAAAAATAATCAAATTTTAAACTATATAATTAGAGGTAACTCGTTTATGTATCATAACGTGTTTTCTCTCATGCATTAAAATGTTAAATTCTATCAATTAGTTGTAATTTTAGGTAATTAAATATTTTTGCTTTTATTTGTTAAAAACTGTTATATTATCTTGATAAGAAAAATTAGAAAAAAAACATATAAATATGAACTTTTGATTTATGGGTTTAAAATTTAAAGTTATTAAGACAATACTCTATTTTTTTTTCCTATATCAAGGTATTCGTGTATTCTTGGAGACAATAATTAAATTAATTTAATGAAGACCAATCAAAGCTGCCGCCTAATACCTAGGAAGAAAAACCTTCAAAAATTATTATCATTTTAGATTAAATAATTAATACTCTCGGACAGATGTCATCTCCAGAACCCGTTTAGATATAATTTTAATATGTACGTATAGATTATAAAGGTGACATGAAATAAATAAATTAGGGAATAATTATTTTTTTTAAAAAAAAGAACAGTTCTGTCACTTTCTAAATATAGTAATTGATACAAGAAAAATTTTTATTTAAAAAACAAAAAAAGAAGGAGAATTTAATTACTCCTAATGCTGCTCGGACGGTACAGCCTGCCTAGACAGGTGGCCAAGCGGCGTAAAGTGTTGCGGGTGAGAAAAGCAATCTAATCTGTGCTGACTTCCAACTAACAAAAGTAAAAGCTATCAGCCTATAACCCTCCAAAGCGGCAAGTGTCTCTCATTCCTCCTCTTTCTCACGTACTCTCCCCTCGCTGTTTAGTACTAGTATTCTTTCTACATACAGAGCCAAAGCAATGCCTCGGACATATCAAAGTTCGAGCAGCGACAAGGCAGGGACTTTCTTTTCTGCAACCCTGGTTCTATGGTTTGTTTCTGTTCTGTTCGAAATTGTGTTCAACAAGCGGAGAGAGCTCCTTTACGTGGTTGCTGGTGGTTGCTTTTACCAAATAGCAAATTGGGTTATTAGAGTTCGCGTCTCTCGTGACCCTCTCTTTGTTAATACCTCTGTCTCTCTCCTTCACTCCACGATCACTTCTACTTCAGGTTCATATCATTTAAAATTCCTCTCTTTCTCTTTTTGGCTTTTTTTTTTTTTTTTGCTTTTTCTGACTTGGGTATTTGTTTCATAATTCTTACTTTCTTTTCCCCATTCCTTGGTGTTTTAGTTTGTCTGTTGAAGGATATGTGAAGTATCTGTTAAAGACTTTGTTTTTTATTTTCTATGCTCTCGTTAATTGTAGCAGAGATTTAGCTTCCTGTAAGGCGTAAGCATATGTTTTAGACACAGAATGTAAAATTTGTACCGTGCCATAAATTTAGAAGAAGGTAGGCATGTGCTTGCAAATGTTTGTCTTGTGAATTGAAAAGGTGTAAACAATTGCAATGTTGAAAGCTACTTGCAGTCGCCATAGCATCATCCTTGTTTAATTTGCAGTCAGAAATTTGTATGTAACCATGTATGAAGTTGGATATTTTGGAATTTAAAGACCTATACTTTGTTAGAAGCACTGCAGTGGGTTTTAAATTTAATGGTGAATTTGGTGACTGACATGAACAACTATAATGAAAGAAACATAAACATCAAATTGGACAAACTGGAGATTTCAAGTGAACTGGAAATATTTACACAGGATGTGCTGTTATATGTTAAGAACATCACTTCGAGCCTAGGCACAAACTTGAATGCAGCTCTGAAGTACAATCTGAAAAAGGTTATAACTTTTGATCTGGCATCTTATAAACTATTAAATTAGTGAGATCTGTATTAAGGATATGGTGTTGGGTAGTCCTTGGTGATAACCAAATGGCGAAATGCTTCTGTGAATGATTGTTGGTGGATATAAGTAGGAGCTATTATGTATGTAATTTAACCTAAGGAAGAAAGCAGAAGCTTACGTCAGGGTAGGATAATCATTCTTTGAGATAATGCATTGACGTAGGTAAAAATGTAAACTTAGGGGGGGAAAAAAAGGAGTCTCTAGCTATGCTTGTGTACGCATATGCATCTTTTTTTGTGGGGTACATGTATGAATCAACTAATTAAATATCAATTATTGTAGTGCACTATCGATAAGAGGGATAAAAATACTGGTTATGTGTTGGAAAAAATGCATCGAACGCTCATAAATTATGGTATTCCTTTTGTTTCTGGGCGTTCTTTTTTCTTTAGTTGGTTGTTTTTGTTCTTCTCTTTCCTAAATTCAGTTTTACCTCCTCTTTCTGTGCAGTGGTTTTCATTTTGGTTAATCAGTGGTTAAGGACTGGTTTCAAGAGGATGTTTGATCATACACAACTTGTTGAGGGTACTTGGCCTTGGGCATACCAGGCTCTGTGCTTCTCATGTGGTTACTTTGCATATGATCAGTGGGATATGCTGCATTACCGTCTATATTCTGGTGTTATCCCTGCCATTCTATTGCATCACCTAATACTCCTTATTTGCTTCACACTTGCGTTGTATCGACATGTCACCATCAACTACCTTATTCTCACTCTCATTTGTGAGGTATGTTTCAATTTCTTTCTGCTAAAAATATTAGTAGAATTATGGCTTGATTGGTAGGCTTTAGTACAGATTTACTAGTATAGTAATAGAGAATATGCCAGAATGAGATCTTAAGGGGGCAAATAAATAAATTATTTACAGTTTTAATGTAATTAACCAAGTGTTTTTTGTTCAAGATAAAAATATTTACAGTTTTAACTTATGGATGGCCTCTTGTTTAGCATGTTGGTCACTAAGATGGACATGTCTCAAGGTGCATATTAATATGAAGCCATGAACCCAATGGAATGGAATCTTAACACTTGCAGCTTTAGATATTTCCTTAAGTTAAAAGCTCCAAAAGTACACAGATTAGAATGGTGGATTAGATAAAATGTTAAAATGAAAAGCATAGTTGGTAGACAGACATTCGTAGGGCAGTTTATTTGAGCCTTTCAGATTTGGTTTAATGCAAGTATAACTGGCTGTTGATGCTAGTGGTTGCAGATGAGGTATCCTTTTCCTTTGTTTTCGGATAACCGGTATGAGGTGTGCTTCTTTGTGATATCTGATGCTCATAATATATGAGATTCGTAAGCAACCATTTTTCTTTAGCCTTTCATAGAGGAAGTGGCGGGATAACCCTGTGAGATAATCTCTTGTTGGCCATACATTGAGTTTTGGATCTTGCATACTAAATGAGTTTTAAGGTTTAACAAAACTTTGAAAATGATTTAATAGTAAAAATGTGCCCCAATATCTGGAAATTCTTTAAGTGTTTTGAGCATCAATTCAAGCAAGCTTTATGGTGCCGGTAAAGAATGCTAAAGGTTACTTTTGTTTTAATGGTGCAGCTGCATTCTATCTTTCTACATGTGAGGAAAGTGAGACGGATGGTTGGTGTTCGCGATGCCAAGAGCAAAGTTGTGAAGGTAGAATGGGTTCTTAACTGGATCATGTTTGTCTTGGCAAGGATTATATCCCATGTTCTGATAACCATAAAGCTAATCAAAGATGCTTCCAAGTTCGAAAAGGGTGTTGAATGGCCACTTGCCATGTTTGGAATGGCGGGAATGAATTTGCTTAATGCTTTTCTCGGCGTTGATCTCTTCAATGCATTCAAGAGAGAGAAAAACCCCAGCAGAATAATCAAAAACGCCGTGAATGACTGACAGAACAATGCCTGGAAAGACTTTACTAAATCTTAAAAGTTGTCATTATTTTTTCCCATTGATTTTACACGGGAAGTCCAGTTGGGAATGTGGTACATTTTTGTTAGCATGATGCATATATACACTGTAAATTATGCACAATGGAAAATATGATTTGTTTTCAACACTCTAGTGTGTACACAAATGATATATGATAGATTGAACGGATGTTTTTTTCCAGCAGTACCCCGCTGTCTATTGCACTTGTCATTGGCCTGTGTTTGCAAAGTAAACTAGTTTTGAAAGTTATACTCATTTTTATACCAATTAATTTTAGGTGAGATGAACGTCATTGATACATTCTGAGGGGAGGAAGATGTAGTTTTCCAATGAAAGATTAAAAGCATTGCTTCATGCTTCATGCAGTATCAAAATTTGTAAGTGTTAGTAGTTTCAGGGCAAAGGGGAAACCGAAGGAAACTTAAGAATATGTTATGTGGATTAAGAAATACAAAAACCAGATAAAAGTTCCAAGGTCCCACCGGGAGTCGAACCCAGGTCGCTGGATTCAAAGTCCAGAGTGCTAACCACTACACCATGGAACCTGGCTGGTGTGGACGTCCTATACAAAATCAGAATGTGTACAGAAACGCACGTATCTACCAAATTTCATCGATTCGATATGATGTTTATAATTTAAATAAACCAAAATATACTAACAGGACAGCTGAAGAAGAAAGGAAAAGAATGGGTTGGCTTCACTTGCAATAACAAATCAAGCTAGAATGTAAGCCTATGGTAGTAGGCTTTGCCTAGTTCTAAGCAATGTTCTTCTCCTTTAATACCAAGGGTTTGTAAAGCAAAAGCTTGCACTCTATGATTTAATATTGTCTCCAAGTTAGGGATAGAAAAACTTTTACTCGTAGATTTTTTTTATTTCTTTTAAGTTGACTCTCTCATCTCCAAATATACATGTGTAACCTAAAATTCTAAGACTAAATGCGCACCAGCCTTTACTCAAATGCGTATCCTAACCTCCAAATTGGGTTAGTTTAGTATCTAACATTAAGGAAAAAAAATTTGTCTATACAAATTTGTAAAAGTAAAACTCAAGAACAAGCTGGGGTGGTGGCGCAGTTGGCTAGCGCGTAGGTCTCATAGCTTCTGAGTTATCCTGAGGTCGAGAGTTCGAGCCTCTCTCACCCCAGAATTTTTTTCCTGTCTCACCCCGGAATTTTTTTTTCTGTTGCTCAAATCTTTTGGTTCAGTTTTGCTTCTTAGTGTATTTGGTTCAGTTTTCCAGGCTATACATACACCATCATTTGGTCAACTGCTTCACCCTATGTCACCTAGAAATGAGAGAGTATTTACTAGTACTATTTGCCCTTGATAAGAAAGATTAAAGAGATTACTTATTCCAAGAACAATGATCATATTAAATTAATAACTCCTAGTTTGAGAATATAGAATCCAAAGATAACAGAATCCACATCAAATAACCTGCAACCTGCAGGTTAGACAGCAACTTCATTTACAAGCCTTCACAAACAACCTTGCAGCAAAACCAACAATTTTACATACTCCACCCCTTCCTTCTTTTCGATGAGAAACCGCAATTTACTTGTTTTTGCTTGATTAATTATTTGATACTCATACCTCCTTAATTAAAAATGGATCATATGATCTGACCAAAAGTAAATGCCTTGAAGAAGTTTTGTGTTTTTTCCTTTTCCTAAGCGGCCCATTTTGGCTCCTTCAAAGCTAACATGGCCACAATCTAAACGGAAACTGGAAATACAACTGTCAAGTTGTATCAAAGTAACAAAAAAGAGTTAAGGCAAAGGTTACAGAAGCATAACCCCAAGCATTTAAAATTGAAACTTCAATATGAAACTTTTGTATCCAGAGTCCAGACAACCATTCATGATGTATAAAACTATAAATGAGACAACCTAAAAGTGAACTAACTAATGGTGATTAAACAGCATTTAATCACCGCCTTTGAAATGACAAACAATTTCTTTGTTTTACAACTAATCTAAGTCTCTTAAATTTCTAGTTGTATCCCATTCTTACTCCGAGTGAAAAATTTTGCAAACCCATTTCGGTTCTTCTCCGAACTGGCATGATTTGATGACACAATTGATGAAGATGAAGATGAAGACGGTGGTGTGTTTCCATCGTTCTTATTTACTGAAGGACCAGAATGGTCAGCATTAACTCTTGGAGAATCTGGATCTCTTTTGGGTGAATATGTTTCATTAGAATGCAACTTCCAAGGTTCTCCACTAGCTTTGGAAATCAATGGTCCTCCTCTAGAGAACTCTGGTATGCCCGTGGTGTCAATTAAGAAGTCTTCGAGCGTTGCAAGAGACTTCAGTTGCTGCCCTAAAGATGCTATTGTTTTTTGGCACTCAGCAAGTTTTCCAGCAGCTACAGCCAAATCCTCCTGCTGTAGGGTCAAGCTACTATTATAAAGATGGAATATACTGTAATTTTAAAACTCTCTAGTAAATAGAGATGCACAAAATAGTGTAAATAAATGAAGACTGAAGAGTAACCTGTTTTATCTTCACTTCAACGTTTGAGTTTGCAGTTTGCTGGAGCTCAGCTTCCTGTCTCTTTCTTGACAGCTCTTCTTCCAATTCTTGACACTTGACCGTAATTTGTGTTGACAATGCCCTTTCCTTTTCAACTTCTGTTTCTAATGAATCAATCTTTGCAGACATCGTCCGAGCTTCTGCTTCGATGCTAACGAGTTGAGACTCAAGAAGTTGCTTTGATTGGGTTGCATTAACTGAAACTTCCGCTGACAGGGCCCTTTCCTTCTCAATTTCTGCTTCTAATGAGTCAATCTTTGCTAACATTGTCTCTGCATCTGTTTCCATGCTACCGAGTTGAGACTCAAGATGTTGCTTTGCTTCATTTGCCATGTGGAACTCCCTTTCCAACTCCTCCAATTTTGTTTCAGTGTCCCTCAACTGTAGTGCTGATGCTTCAAGACTTTCTTGACTTTTGGCAAGAGCAATCTCTAGTTCAGCCTTCTCAAGTTCTATCTTCTCCAACTTCTGTTCAAGTTCCGCTGTTCGATGAATCATGGCGTCAAGCTCAGCCTTCAACAAGCTATCACCATCATTAGATTGCTTGGCAGTAGCTTTTGATTCAAGACATTGATTTTCGCTCTTGATTTCAGGCAATGCAGCAAGTCGCTCCATCTCAAGAAAATCATCCATGAGATCAATCTCAATAGAAGAACTGGGGAGATTTCTGTTGATGACCTTTTCATTTTTGAATTGATCAAGTTCAGCAATTAAAGCTGATGCCCATGAGTCAGAACAACTAGGTTCTCCTTTGTTTGCCTCCAAGCCACTCATCTTGTGGGTATCAATCTCCACCACATTAAGCCGTTCTCCACTGTCTGATTGACTATCAGTGAGGGATTCAACATAAATTGACAAGGCAGGTAGAGATTTATGTTCATTAACCAAGGATGATTTACAAGCTATGGCTTTAAGTCTTCGGCACTCTGCCTCAAGCTTTGCTACCTTTTTTATGCTCTCTAAGTGTTGTTTACTAGCTGTTTCAGCAGCTTGGGTGCTTAAGTCCCTTTCAATTGTTCTGATTTCAAACTCCTCTGACTGAGATAAGAGCTCAAGCTTGAGGGCTGAATTTTCCTTCTCCAAAGCTTCAATCTTATGCCAAAGGTCAGGACTGAAGTGAGGAGGGGGCTCAGACTTAACAGCTTCAGCTTTATCTTGGAGCTCAAGCAACTGGCTTTCAAGTTCAAATTTGGTAGTTTCCCAATCCCGGGTAGTCTTTGCTACAGCTTCATTAATCTTCTGCTCCTGCTCCTCTCTTGCTTGTCGTAGCTGCCTAACACATTCCTTGAGAGCTCCATCAAGATGGCTCACCCGATCTTCTAGTGCTGAGTTTTGCTGAACTGCAGCCTCAAGTTTTTGCTTTAATAGCACCACTTCATTTTCGGCCTTTTCCCAACCTAAAGTTCAATTCAGAAAATTAACTAGAACTTATAACTAGACTATTACTAAAAAAATAAATGATAAATGTGAAAAAAGAATAAACCATTTAGAACATGTTCTCTAACATGTAAGTAATACCTGAAATAGCTTCTTCAGCAACTTTGGCATGTTGCTTCACCAAGTCCTCTTTGGCACTAACATTAACTAAAGCAGCTGATAATTTCTCTGTCAAGTTCTTAATGCTATCATTAACATCTTCACAATTTGCTGAAGTTTTTGATGACACCTCAGGTGATTGTGCGTCATTATTAGGCGATGCTTTGAAAGCCTCCTGCTTCAACCATTACAGAGATGAAAATCAATCTTATTTGTGAACAACCAACTGTATTCTGGACAAATAATTAGAAAAGACCAACTTAATAAAAACTCAAGCACAATTTAACTCCACCATAAAAATGAAAAAAGAAAAAGAATATTGGTTTTGATTGCTCACAAGCAACACCTAGCAAGAAAATCCAAGAAGTGGAGGAAAATTAACATTTAGGTGCTTTAAAAGGTGAGAAGAATGAGGATCCTACCCTCTTAACCACCTTTTCTTTCCTTAAAAAGGCATTCTTCTTTATAAATGCTTTAATCAGTTAGTGGAAAAATTAATGATTTATTCAGTTTTCCTTATATATGTGGTTGCACTAAGCATATCTTAGGTGAACACATCTAGTTATATACTTTTCTAAGAATACAAAAGTTTTTCTTTGTTAATAAAACAGCCATCACCGTGAAGAGCAAATCAGCTTAGACTCTATCCTAGAACAGAAGCATAGCAAATTTAGCTAGAGATGAGACTGTAACTACACTGTCTCCACCTTTCTAGCTATCATTCTTCAAAAGATGCTTGCAGTCAACTTGTAGCTTTAGAAATTACCATGTCCCAGTAATCACTTTGGTTTCTTTACACTAAACATTCGACCTATTTCAACTAAAAGCTGCTATTAGTTGAATAATAAGTTGAGGGTATTAAATTACAATAATAGGAAAGAAGCATTATCCAGTAAGATCATTTGTATCCAATAATCCTCATGGCTCCACAAGAAATCACAACAAAAGCACCTTAAAAAACAACTTTCTCCCCCTAATACGCCTTCCTGTACAAGATACTATACTTTATCTTTCTCCTATGTAGAAAAAGAAAATCTAAATAAGGAGATTTATCTCAATAGTTCATCAATAAATTATTAGAAACGACCTGCGTATGTGGACAACTGACTTATAATGTTACAAGTAATAGTGAAAATAAGTTACTCTAAAATTATTCAGGCTTCAAGCATTCATTTGTCAACTATCCAGGTCACATCATGTTGTTGTATAACAACATATAGCAACCCCAGTCGGTAAGTGAAGTTTAACTCATACCAAACTTCACACTATTTCTTTATGCTGCTTATTTCCTTTTTCATACAATTTTAGCGACTCGGCAGAAACCAACTTGACAGCCAAAAACATCAAAAAGCAAATAGGTGTCATATAAAATCAAATCATAAAAGTTCGATTGAGATGAAAAGCAGACTTGAGGCAATACAACTTCAAGCAACTAATAAGCAACTAACACAATTAGTGGATGAAAGGATCTTATTACCCCATTATTGGGTTAAAACATAAATATTCACTAGACAAGAGAAATGGCAGAAAACAGCTACGTTGAAAAATATGAAAAATAGTTCAGAGCTCATCACCAATTTTTTTTAGGAAAAGGAGCAAAAGTCAAAACTGTTATCAAGGGATTTCTGGCAATAGAAAGAAAGCTTGGATGAGAGATGCGAGGTGAAATACATTAATCATTCAATCAGAAAGTCTACTAAATTCACATTAATGGGAGGATGGCATCGAAATCTAGTAATTAAGCCAGAAAAGAAAAAAAAACTACCAACAAGAAGCTTTCAAGCTTTTTTCTGAAAGTCAATCGGTTATCCACGTACCTGCTCATCCGAATATCTCTCAGAATGCGAAGATAACGATCCAGAACTCTCAGTTTCACCAGGACTCCTCTCAGAAGACTTCCTCTTCCACAACCATTTCCTCTTTTCCATAGCAAATTCCAATAGCCCCAACACCAATCAGCTCAACAGAAACTGTTCATCTGCAAACAAAAGAAAGGAGCTTGTTCAAGATGTCACCAAATACCCACCAGAAATCTTCTTAAATAAAGGATAGGGGGGACAACCTAGGACAAAATCTATTTCTATAAAAGAATATGAGCAAACCCCTTAAAAAGCAGAACTTTCAACAATCTAAAACATTAAAAAATAGCAACATTACTTGGCTTATCATTTTCTCAGCTTTGCTTCAAATCTAACCCTCTAACTGTCCAACCCCAACAACAGATTATACTTTTAAGACCCAGAAAAGTGCTTTATTTTTTAATAAACAAAGGGAAAAGAAAATTATACTCAGAATACTAGTATGAAGAAAAAGGCAGCTTCAATTCCTACAGGTAGTAATTCAAATGTCACCAAAAGCCCACTACTTGAATCACAAAACTAGAACTAACCATCTCATTTTTCAAATCTTTCAAAACCCCAATACCAAGAAAGATAAATCACAATCAATGTAACAGTAGCTAAAAAGAAATACTCAGAAATAGAAAACCGAATAAAAAGGATCCTAAACCTGAGGTACCCATCAAGGCTAAAGAGCTCAAAGGCCTCTTCTTTACATTTCACTAAAAACAAAAAAAAAAAAAAACCAGGTATACAACTAACTCATGACATATGAAATAAAAGAAAAAGGAACAACACGGAGGATTCAGAGCAGCTGAGCTGACCCAGATCAAATACCTTTGACTGGAGGAGAAGAAAGAACCTTAAACAAGATGGGGAACCAGAAAAGAAATAGAAAACCAAAGTTGGGTTCAGATTTGAAATCTTAGTTTAAAGGTGAAAAAAAGAAAACATTAAAACAAACTCTGCAAGAAAATCTGTGGAATGTCAGTATATAATCAACTAAAAAAATCACTACAACAAGTCTTTCAGATTATGTGGGCTTCTATATCTTGGCCTTTTCTTTGCTTTTTCTTTCTCCTTTGGTTTTCTTCTTTTTTTTATTATTCACATTCATTTAAATAAAAAGAAGAGACGACAGCATGTGAATTTGAATGTGATGATGAGCTCAAAGAGTTGTAAGCCTCAAACTCAAAAACCAACTTTTCAGCTTTTTCCTGTTATAAAAAATTCAAATTACTTTATTCATTTGTCTTTTCTTTTAATTAGTTTTTGAAAATGTAGCTGCCCTTTATTCCCGCCCAGCAGTTGAAACATTAATGGGGGACTTTAATTAATCGTCACTGTTAAATTTCATAGGTATCGTTAGAAACACAGTTGCAGGAAAAAAACAAAAGCTTTTTTTCCCCGTCTGCCTCCTGAATTTCGAGTACTCTGTCTGTCTTACTGAGTGTCTCTCTCAGGCCTTGGGTGTTTTTTTTAACTGTTGCCGTGTTTGTCTTTTTAGTATACTGGAAGGAATCCTATGAGATGGCGTCACCGCCTCTGCTACAGTTAGGTTATTTGGTTTCTTGAGATTTGTGCCAAACACTTGATCAAACGGCTGAGAAAGCCTGTGACAGTTGGGTACCGTTGGTTTCAAAGATGGGTCGAAAGTAAGGTAGAAGTTTGATTAGGGTTTTAGCATTAAGTAAGATACCATCAAGGAGTTGTTAAATTTGTTAATATCTTCAGAGGTTTGTGGCTTTGCTGTCCAAATCTTCTTTTTCTGCCTTTCTTTGTCAGCCCTGTCCCATCTTTATACTATATGTAGATGCTAATCTTAATCTTAAAAGGACAGGGCCAATGATGCGATTGTAATCCTTGGCCTCGTTGGCTCCAACATACCAGTAACTCTTTCCTTCGTTTGTGAAGTGAAATTACAAGTTATGGGTTTGAAGGACTCTTACACACCTCTTAAGCAAAGCCAGAGATGAGATTCTACTCTTGGCTCTTACATCCCTGGTAATGATAGGAGAGGAGTGAGTGAGGTGCAGAGTTCAGTCCATTTTAGCACTTTGTAGTCACGTGGGGGACAATGTACATTGGTGGTGAAGGCCCAGAAGGAGGATTTAATACGTTTCTGTCATGTGGGAGGAGGACCCGATTACCTTTTCCCACCAGGGCCCAATGTACAGATTAACAAGTCGTCCCCTCACTCCTCCTCCTCCTCCTCCCCCCAAATTACTGGAAATTTTTTTGGTTAATTATTACTTTTTTTCTCTTGCTTGCAATTCCCAGCTGCCTGCCAATAAAATACCTACGATTCTATCAGGATTACAATGTTCTACTTTTTTTGAAGAATAAAAAGGATAATTATGTATTTTTGTATTTTTTTAGGTTTCCCTTATGTGAATAACTTTGATTCCAAATTATTAACAAATGTGATATTTGGTGGACATCTGAGATTAAATTTTATTATATAAATTCACCATGTCAATGAAATCTTGTTTTGATGACGAGGATGAGACTCTAGAATCTTTAAATCTCATATTTCATTAAAGTTATGTTAATAATGAAATAATAAAATCTAGAAGAAAATTTTAATAATGCTTGAAAATAAACTTAACGGTATTAAATAGAAAAGTAATGGAAATAAATATAGAAGAGTTAAGTGTCAAATTTTAGAGGTATTTAATAAAACCAAAAGCGAGGCATATAAAAAGCAAGGGAGGTATAGCGACCTGTAGTTGGGCCCAGACTCAAAATTATGTCCCTGTCAAACTCGTTACCAACTTGCTGTGAATTACAGGAGACGATGGTCTTTGGCCTTTGCCTTTCATTTATAGCCCTAGTCTTGGAATACTGGATGAAGGAACATGCTAGTTGCTCCTGCAACCATTTATTCAGCCAAAAATCTCTAGATGACTGTTTGCGTATGAAAAGGAAATTTCCTGAGGAATCCAATTGAAATAATTTCTCAAGGTATAACATTGTTATATATAGGGTATGATAGCTAATGCTCTTGAATTATTTGGAAGAATTTTATTTTTTTATTATATTCAATCATATATTTATATTTATATTTTGATTTAAATAATTTTTTATAATTAATTATTGATTAATTATTATTAATTAAAATACCATTTGTCATTTTAAATCGCATGCTATTCTTATATGTCATAAAAGATTATAACATGATTATGTGATATTTTTCATTTGTCACATTAATGTCATGTAGATATAAAATGATAAATGATATTTTAATTAATGATAATTAACTAACCATTACTACAAAAATTTATTTGATCAAAAATAAAAATGTATGTACTCAATTAAATATAATAGAAAAATAAAAATTTATTTTAATTTTTTTTTCAAATAGTTTAAGAGTTCTTTTAAATATTTATTTTAATTAAATACATTCAAATTTTATTTGATAAATGTTAATTTTTTTTAATTATAACTAATTATGCTTTTGTTGTTGGATTAATTAGTCAAAGTTTTATATAAAAATGTCGAGAACAATTATGGTTGTAGTGATTGTCCAATTTTAATAATTTGAATATAATAATTGTTGCTTTTACAAACATGCATGAAAAGCCAAGATTGAATAAGGGTGCACGATTATGAAATTTTGACTCAATGCATGATTAAGCACCTACCATTTTAAATATATAAGAATAATCAGGATTTATTTGTCCGAATTTCAATGCCACCCCGCTCCTTTGCAACTTTATCGGGGCATGCATGAACATGACTCTCTTTAGCTCACCTATAGTTTTGTAGCCTTAATCATATACTTGTGCATACTTCAATATCACAAAACCTTATTAAATCTTTGTACATAAGAAAAAAAAAGATAGTTTAAACAGTTAAAAAAAAAACCTTGAACTATGGTCATTTATACAATTAAGATTTATTCTTTTATTATATATCTAAATAATTTTTTTTTTATTTATTCTCATACAAGCTTTTAACTCTAATGAAAAATTTATAATTAGACTCAATGTCATATATAATTTCCTATTCATATGACATATGATGTAACTTGATAATGTGAATATCATAAAACCTTATAAATCTTTAAACATAAGAAAAAAAATAACTTAAATAATTAAAAAAATGAACTATGGCTATTTGTACAATTAAGATTTATTCTTTTATTATATATCCAAACAATTTCTTATTATTTGTTCTCATACAAACTTTAACTCTAATGAAAAAATTTACTGCTCGACTCAATGTTAGATAGCATTTTCTATTCCTGTGGTATATTAATTTTCTTTTGAAATATTTTGTTTGAAAGTAATTTTCATTTAGGATATTAAGAGTTTGAATAGGTATAAATAAAAAAATAACAACTTATTTGAATCCAATTAAAAATAAAGAGTTAGTTATATAAATTACCATAATTCAAAATTTTTTTATTATTTAAGTAAAAAAAAGATACATGAATTAGAACCAATAATTCAAAGGCTGATAGTGGGGTATGTATTGGCCATATGTTTTGGGTTGTGACTCAGATGATGGTGCCAGACTGTAACTTTTGCATCTCTGACCTATTAATTTTATTTTTTTTGGGTAGTAAGTTCAAAAATCACATCAGTCAGCAGTGTTGCCCCGGAAGGAGAAAAGAGACACGGCCTGCTTATGGTTGTGCAAGTGACCACTGATTCTCACGTACTCTTTGACTTTAAATCTGTTCGTGCTCTAACGGTGTATATATGTAGTGCAATAAATGGGTGAGAACACAAAGTTAATAAAGTTGCCTTGAGCCAATAATAGAGAGCACTATTTAAACCAACAGATGCCCCTCCAGTGCCCACACAAATAATTATTCCATGCAGGAATGGGGCAGTCACGTCGTAGGCTGTGTGGGAGAGGAGCTAGCAACTACTCATCTTCTCAAAAGTCAAAACTCTAGCGTTTATTGGGTCACCACTTGCCATTCCTGTTCCACAAAATGGGCCTTTTTTAAAAGCCTGATGGATGTGCAAGGAGGGGAAGTGAGATGTACGGATTAAGGAAGGCTTAAGCATTAAATAAAGGATATAATAAAATCCGTAAATTTGAAAATAAAATAAAAAAGTCTTCATTTCTATTAAATTTAAATTCCAAATCCTTTCTTTAAGATTCAAAATTTTCGAAACTAACCTAAAAGAATATTCATCATTCAATAGATCATCATACACATTTAATTTTGCCACCATTCACGTCAAATAGTCAAACTCCTCACAGCAACGATCTGGTGGGTCATATACTAATAGTTTCTGCATCAATATTTGAATAAAGTCTAGGCAACTTGTCAGAGTATGGGTAAGGTATTTCCCCACTTTAATTAAAGCATGCTTGAGCATCTTCTCTTGATAAGGCTTATTACATAGGCTTATTTGTTATAAACATGAAATTGGATTCACCTTGGCGATATGAGAATTCTCTATGAATGATAGAAAGAGACCCTCGAACAATACATTAGCTTGTCGTGGCCTTTGGACCAAAATTAGTGGTCCTAGCTACATATAGGAGACATCTTGCTTTCTGGTACTGCCTTGCTACTATATGTTTTCAACCTTTGTTCTAAATAATGTCTATTAGCCAGCACGATAAAGTGCAAAATTAGAAAGCAACGAAACTTGCTTCTTCTTCTTCACTCTGCCTTGGAACCTTTCCTTGAGATACAAGCTTGCTTCTGCTATTCTTCTTTATTAACATGTCTTGGATTTTGGACCTCTACTTTCTTATGCAAATAAAAATCAGTCCCAAGTGACAGGCCTTCACTTATGTTTGGGCTTTAATCAAATGCTTCAAACTTTCAATCAGGATAGATAATGGGCTTGTGGCTCACTGGAATTAAGGTTTCAAACAACAGCCCAGAAAGGGCATAGGCCTTAAAGACAGAGTTCAATCCAAATACGTAAATGCCTAGTGGCAAGGAGTCTTGGAAAAAACCAGGTGGATTGCATGCTTGTGAAACGTGTCAAATCAAGAGAGGTCAATATATTCTGGATTGGCGACTTTTTTTTATAGGCGAGATTCATAAGGCGTTTTTGAGAATAGACTTTTTCATAATTTTAAGTGTTTTTAGACACAAAAAGTCATTTTGGACGAAAATGCCTTTAATGAAACCGACCCATTTATTTAGCTCCGCGTCTCAACCCGAAACCTATTAACGGGTCAAGTATGTTTAGTTATGTGCTTCAAACAAACTTATATTTTTTGAGCTTTTCTCGTCAGACTATTCATTTCTGGAGTATTGCGTGACTAGTTTTTAGACATTACATGACTATTTTGTCAAGGGAAAAAAAGATGAGCCCAAGAGCATCACATCCCAGATCGACGAAGGGTAAGAGCAAGACCATTATCAAAGAAAACAACATCAGATACAGATTTCTCTCGCTATCAAGGCAGAGGCAGATCGTCACGTGGAAGAAATTTTTGACTCAGAGATAAGGAAAAACACGTAAATCAGTAACCGAAGACAAATGAGTAGGGAAAGCCCTCAAAATTCACAACGAGACTGACTTTGAGTTGCGTGACTAGTGTTTAAGCATTATATGACTAATTTTTAGTAAAATATTACGTGACTAGTGGATAGGCATTGCGTGACTTCAGTTTCTGGTTGGGTCTTAGGAGTTTTTTTTCTGGTAATATTTTGTTCCCTCAGAGTTCTTGTTTGTGTTAATATCTTGTTTTTCCCATGGTGAGTTTTGAGGGCTTCTCCTACTCCTTTGTCTTTGGTTACTGATTTACGTATTTTTCCTTACCTCTGAGTCAAAAATTCTTCCCACGTGACAATCTGCCTCTACCTTGGTGGTGCTACCTTGGTGGTGGGAGAAATTTGTATCTGATGTTGTTTTCTTCGGTGATGATCTTGCTTCTGCCCTTCACCAATCTGGGATGTGATGCTCTTGGGCTAATCTTTCTTTCCCTTGACAACAAGTCAAATTATTGAGTTTTTCTTCTTCTTTGCATTGGTTTATGGTGTTTGGATTCCTTTATGCATGGCTTCTCTACTTGATCATTCAGAGAGTTTTAGCTGATCATTTTTGGAGTTGTTTTTCTGTGCCTTATGGTGTTTGAGCAGAGAGAAAGCCAGATTTAATTTTGAAATTTTTATCTAGATGGCGGGATAGAGAAAACTGAAACTGTTTTAATTTGTCTGAAATTGTTTAAAGGGTATTCTTGTCAAGTCCTGTAAAAAACTATCTAAAAATAATTAAAATTATAAAGACGATCATTTTTTAAATGTCCTTACTATGATGGTTATTTCTCACAATTTTATCTTCTGGATTCCTTCGTCGCATGTTGTATCTTTCCAGGATGGGAAACAGAATACTGAGCGACCGCGTGGCTCACGTCTCCAACAACTGGGCGAACTGACTCGGTTTCAGACCGTGTCTGAATTCGACCTAAGGGAGAAAAACACCGTGACATGTGGCATTGTGGCTTTTGTCTAGAATACTCTAGATCCCTTTGCACCTTCACCACAGATTTTTTTGCAGACAGGAAGCACCCTAAGATTAGGTGATACGTATCGATAAGATTTTTAGAGTCCGTTCAAGTTGAAAAAATTGAAGATAGCTCCAGCAAGAAAATAGTTAAATTGGTAAAAACAATTTTTAACTACTAATATATAATATTTTATTTGATTTTGAAATAGTAATTACTCGCAATGCTAGCAAATTAAATCATTTAAAATATTATTATATTTTTAATAAGTTAAATCTTTATTTTATATAGATAATGTAGCAATTCAAAAAATAAAATTATTATGAAAACTATGTGGCTATAAATTTCAGGACTACAAAAGGTTTAGAGCCTGTTAAGGATTGTGTTGAATGAGGAAAAAATATTCAATATTTCTGTCATATTATTTTGTGCATGAAATTATCTCAAACACAAAAACAACTACAGAACGACGTGGGCATTTTAATCGCCTGTCACTAGCTCTCGCACCACATCCACTTCTCTGACCTTTAAAAGCACACATAAGCATTAAGAGGGAGTGAAAAGAACAGCTTAGTAACATAGTTCTTCTTCACCATCAGAAAAGGTTATCGAAGAGAGAAATCAATGGCTCAAACCATGCTGCTCATGTCTAGTACTAGTGTATCAACTAGCCATGTAGTGAATTTGAAGAGAGGACGCCCTTTACTCCAATTCCAAGCTCAAGGATTAAAGCCTAAACCCTTCTCTCATTTCTTATTGAACCCATTCTCTGACAGTGTTGCTACTTCATCCAGAGGTTTTACCACTTTTGCAGTCTTCAAACCAAAGACCAAAGCAGCTCCCAAGAGGGTATTCTTTTTTTTTTTTTGGGGGGGGGGGGAGGGGGATGTTGTTTTTTCGTTATCACTAATATATGTTGATTGGGTTTTAATTAACTTGATTTTTATTTATTTTTGTACTTTGAAAGGTTGCAGCACCATCAAAGCCAAAGGTTGAAGATGGTATCTTTGGCACCTCTGGAGGGATTGGTTTTACCAAGCAAAATGAGCTCTTCGTTGGACGCGTTGCCATGCTTGGTTTCGCTGTAAGTAATTCCCTTGCGAACTTCTTTTCAACCAAGCGATATTTAGCACTTGAGTAGTCTCATCAGTTTTTAGTATTTTCTTATTAGCTGGGATTGTAGCTGGCTTCATTGTTTTTCCTTGATGCTGGTTGGATTTTTAATTGCAACAAGTCCTGTTTAATAAAATTAGCAGTCGTTGCTGTGTCTTATCGATACACAATATAATTGTTAACAATTTGCTTAAAAATGATTCATTTTTCACAATGAAAAGTCGGAGGAAAAATATTGGTTTAGTCAGAAAATTTTGGACGTTGTAGTCAGAAAAGATTAAAGGAAATAAAAGATTTCACTTGGCTCCTTTATTTGTTCTAACACATTGTTTTTGAGGGTTGGTGCTGTTCTGTTAACAATGTCAGCTTGTCCCACTGTTCTCTAGGCACTAAAAAACCGGAAAACAAACAGGGTAGAGTGATTAACTGTTTGCCAGGGGCAAAAATTGAGACGTCAAATTCTCTTGTGAAATTAAAATGAGCAGTACTGATACATATTAACAATCGGCTTTTGGTGTAATCTTGCAGGCATCCTTGCTTGGTGAAGCAATAACAGGGAAAGGAATTCTAGCACAGTTGAACCTGGAGACTGGAATTCCCATTTATGAAGCTGAACCGCTTCTTCTCTTCTTCATTCTTTTCACCCTCCTAGGAGCAATAGGAGCTTTGGGAGACCGAGGCCAATTTGTCGATGACCCTCCTACAGGCATTGAAGGAGCAGTTGTCCCTCCTGGCAAAGGCATCAGGGGCGCATTGGGTCTCAAGGAAGGAGGTATACGTTGTGCCCTTTTTGAAATGTCAATTCAACAACGTTGCTGGACCTTGTTATATAATCTAACAAATTGGAACCAAGTTCAATGTTTCAATATGTTTCATGCCATGCATTATGTTCTGAAGAAAACTTGGTTTGTGTTTTTGTGCTTTGGTGTCAGGTCCACTGTTTGGATTCACAAAGGCAAATGAGCTCTTTGTTGGTAGATTGGCTCAGCTGGGTATTGCTTTCTCATTGATAGGAGAAATTATAACAGGAAAGGGAGCTCTAGCCCAACTAAACATTGAGACAGGAATCCCCATCAACGATATTGAACCCCTTGTGTTGTTCAACGTTGTCTTCTTCTTCTTCGCTGCTATAAACCCTGGGACTGGTAAATTTGTCACAGATGAAGATGAAGAGTAGATGCTTCTTGTTCTTACATATTTCATGAGGAACTTGTAAAAGCCTGATACTTTTCTCTCTCTCTCTCTCTCTCTCTCTCTCTCTCTCTCTTTCTCTCATGCCTGTCGATTGCATCAATGAATTTTTCTTAACTCAAATGGGCTGAACCTACATTGCTTTAGAATAGAAAGGAAAAAAAAATGTAGAATATGGCTACGGTAATGGCAAACGCACATTGTGGACAGTAAATGAAAGGACACATCTCCAAAGAAATTGAACAATACGTAAAGAATTTCAATTCTTTTTTCCACTTGATCAAATCTAACAGAATCAAAAACAGGTAAAGAAAGCAGTTCTGTGTTGGGAATCCTGAGCCAAAAAGAAAGGCGGTACTGAAGTTCCTGGAATTTGCCACTTCAAAAGGCTATGGGCTTCTGCTGGTCGGTCATTAAAACTTCTATAATTTTTAAAGCCGATGTAACATGGGAAAGGCATTTTGTCGGTTTAGCCGTGTGTTTGCATTTGTGACAGGGAGTACTTCTACTCTAACAAAACGGGGAGGAGGTCGACTCAGTTGGAAACTTCTTCAAGACCGGTCTCAATTTAGACATTAGTAGAATGATTCCGAGGGTCAATTCCTTAATTAGCCCAATCAAAACGGCTAATTTAATTTGCTAGGGTCGAACCATGTGCTTGACGGCCTAAAACGTGGATACACTCATGATTTAGACGTAATTACTACTAATTAAATACTATACATTTTTTCTCTTTGGTGCAAAAGGGCAAAGCATTAATGGTCAAATGTCTAAGATCTTTATTCATTTCTTGCCCACAATTTATGCTTAAGTGGCAATGAAATGGTTTTAATTTGTTATCTAAAATTAAAGTTTAAACTGCCATGGTGCCCGCATTAATTAACTTCACAAAATAATTAATATTCAAAATTAATAAGCACAACATTATAAAAATATATACCCATATAATTGGGAATGATTATTTTTAATCTTATTGTCCAACAAAATAACATTACTCAATTAAAATTGCATTATCCACCTGGACACTTAATTAGTGGTAATCAAGGATGGTCGTGCATGCTGATGGAGGCTCCTCAAAAAGTCAAATGATTGGCAAACAACCAAACTTCTTTTAAATTAATATCCTTTCCTTTCCATGAATGCTACTAATCATTTCAACTAAAATACCCCCCAAAGAAACAAGTTGATGACTCGATGCTACTTGTTCCTCATTAACAACAAAAACAAGGACACGTGTAAATTGCAGATAAATCCCAGCTGCCAACCCCACAATTAACTTCTTAACACGGATATTAACCTCAATAATTAATCCTTATTAAGCTGCCTTGTGTCCGTTATTTACCACGTCATCACCCAGAAAAGGACAGCCAGAAACCAAAACCCCAAAAAAGGAGGTCACGAAGATTATTCTCCTTTTTCTACAAGGAGCCTGCCTTTGCCTAAGGCTTTACCTCTTATCTTGAAACTGCTGCTGTTGTTGGATTAGTTCTTCTTCTTCTTCTTTTTTTGGTTCCTTCTCTAACTCAGCCCCTGAAAATTGAGCCGTTAGCATCACCCCGGATCAGCCGGACACGTTTCTGACGCACCCAGTCAACAGTTAATATCTCAATTAGAGCTGGGGTTTTTTCGGCACCGTCACCGTCGTAGTCATAATCAGAGCCGTTGATTCTGTGGGAAGAAGGAAGAAACAGTAATGGAGAAATCGGTTTTTGTTAAAGATGTTCAACAACTCAATGGAAATCTCTATCACTCTTTTTCTTCTGCTTCTCAAAGTCATGTAACTTACAGGTTTGTTCTTTTTTCTTTTGGGTGAATTTTGATGGGTGTTTTTTTTGTTGTGTATGTTCAAAATTTTGGATTTTGATTTCTGGGTTTTGTTTGTTATGGGTTGATTGATTCTGGATGTTGTTTTTTTGCTGATTTATGAAGGAAGTTGACTGTCTTGACTGTGTCTAATTGTGTTAAATAGTGTAAAGTTTCTGTTTTTATCTTTTCTCTATTGATTGTAAAGCAGGGGATAGATTTAGCTTACTAAAGAGTTATTAAGTGTTAAATTGGAGGACAAGGCCGAGTTTTAAATTAGCTTTTGATTATAAGAGAAATTTTTATGAGAATTAAATTGATTGTTAATGGGACCACTTGGGGTGAAAGTGGTGAAAGAGAAATCTTTATAGATCGCATGAACAAAAAAAAAAAAAAGAACTACCCTGTTAGGCCATTACAATGCTTCTTTATCTTGGTCAAATTTGCCCAGTCACTGTCATTTTGGTCCAAAATCAGCTGCTTAACTATCACTATGGTGAATTCTAATATTGTTGCACTAGTAGCCTACTTTATCAATGTTAAAAGTTATGGATTGGAGGTGCCAGGGGTTGGGGTTTGTGAATGAGCTAGCTTCTCTGATGTCAATGAAATGATTATGTATGTTATTTTGCATTTATGGTAACTTCAGTTATTCACATACTCTGGCTTGCTTGGTAGTTGGTAGAGATAGTAATGAGACATCTGAAGATTCAATTTTTATGGGTTGCTGAGTTGAATTCGATTTCCTTACCTTCGGCAGTTACTACAAGTACTTAAATTTCTGTACTTCATCTGCTCTGTTTGACCTAGATTAATAAAGGTAGGTGATGAACTCAGATGGGATTGTTGTTTTTTGTTTACTTTTAGTTGGTTGACAGTTCAGTAACTTTTAGGACTGAGATAGTTTTACAGTTTCCTATTACATTGGCATTTGAAATTGGGATGTACATGTGACAGCAGTAGTAAAAGTCCTAGCACTACCGTTTATATGTATTCAAGAATTGTTATTTTTAAAGCTCTTTATGAAATTGCAATGACTACAGAAAAAGGGTTTATAGGAATATTTTGATGCAACTATGATGCCTTCCTCAGTAAAACTTCTGATGTTGTCATATGTTGAAAAGAGAACACTTATTGAAATTCTAGTCTCCTTGTTTTCGGTAACAGATAGTCAATAACCCTCTGTAAGCGAACTATGGAATATATATGATATAGGATAATTAAAATGCCTTATGAGTTTTGAGCATTCTGCATCCTAGTGTAGTTGGATGTTTTTCTTGAAGTTACATTTCTGAAGATAAAATGGTGGAAAAAATTCTTTCTTGCAGCTGTGGTTCTTGTGGGTATGAGCTAAACCTAAGTTCCTCTAGTCGAAATACTGCAACAATTGGCTCTAAATATGGAAAATCTATAAAACGAGGGATTATATCATTCTTCACTATAGACGAGAGCAGATTTACACAAGTTGATGAGTTCCAATGCATTCCCTACTTTTTGAAGAACTCATGGGGTTTGTTCCGCCAAAGAACCAAACTTCTTTGCCGCAAGTGTGGCAACCACATTGGAAATGCTTACGATGATAAAACTTCAGGCTACCCTGTTGTCTTAGATGGATCTGATTCATCATCTGGTAATGAAGTTTCTGGCCATAGAAAATATGATGTTAGAATCCGTGCCCTACAGCCTTCATCTACTGAAGAACTCGGCACTCCACTTTTTGTGTGACTTACTAGTGCTGTTTTCATTATTTCTGATCATCCAATTGCATAATCAATGAGGATTATACTGAGGGGGTTTGTGTGGGATTAGTATTGTCTATAGTTGTTTTGAGTCCTTTCGTTGTATGTTTTCTTTGTTGTTGTTTTTGTTAATGGTCCTCTACATATTTCATGGTAACTCATGTACATAGAAGTATCTAAAAGTAAAGTAGTGTGGAGTTTTGAAAGAGTTGAGTGGGTTGAGCAAAGTAATGTCACTACCCAAATCTGAATGTAAACGTTCAGGTATATCTTTTTGAACTGAATTAAGTCAAGTGTTTTTTGGCCATTGAATTGAATCCTTGGAATTATTGGCTGTTCCTTTCTCAATGAAGCAAACTAACTTAGCTTCAGTCCCGCGGCTAGATAGAACTACTTGTCTAATATAGTGGGTGAGGGTGATTTGCTTTTCTCTCATGTGAACTATTATATGGCACGGGTGTTCATTTTCACAGCTACTGTGCGTTGACCAAAAAAAAAAAAAAAAAAATGACACAACCTTCACAATAATCTCCCTTTAAGTTTGGTTTCAGTTTCAAGTTTCCTCAGACCATGAAAATCAGTCAAACCTGCGATAGTTTCTTAAATGGTTATGGCTGGTTCCATTGTACCATGAAACTTTACATTTGTAAGAAGAAAATGGTTCAAACTGGAAAGTATGCTACAGATATAGATTTCTCTAACTCAAATATGAGTCATCTGCCAAATCAAACCAAACCAAAGCAGAGGACGGTAGGATTGTCGTTTCATTTATAAAGTGTAGAACAGTAATTATGGAAACTACTAAGACAGGTATCCAAATGAAGAACCACTATAACTCCAGAAGGAGATATTTCTTATAATGCCCTGTACCTCTATTGTGCTTGTTGTCTGAGGATTGTATTCTAACATTTCATCATTTTATCGAATCTCGTTCAAAAAATTCAAATAAAAGTAATTTATATGTATTTTCCTCAAAAGTTTATTTTCAAATAATTAACTAATAGAATATGGAAAAAATTGAAATTAATTTTATTAAAATATGAAAAGTTTTTCAAATGAATATAAAAAGGTTTATAATGAAATATAAAAAGTTAGTTGACAAAAAACAATTTCAGGTATTTATTCAAAAAAACAAAGTATTCAATACTCGGCATTTATTGTGCAGAAACCTAATTTTACACGTTATATATATTAAATTATGGATTCATTTAATTTATAATGACAATTTTCAATTTCTAATATAGGTCTTGGATTCTGATTATATATATATATATATATATATATATTACCTTATCATTACTGGCCACACTTTAATAATTGTTGGAGCAAAGTTGATTAAGGATGTCGTAGCTTAAATAAAGGAAAATAAAAAAAATAAGAAGAACCTAAAATTATTAATAAAAAGAATAGGCGTTATACAATTGCAGGGAGATGAAGAGAAAGGAAAAGGGTGTAAGCTACGGGCAAAATGTTTAGCTTTGGTGGGCTGGAGAGTGCAGCTGCTTTGCAATGGTTGGGCAGTCGCCATTCTTACCCTTCACTATTCACTGTTTTGCAATTTAGAAATTTTATTCTAAATTGAACAATTCCAAAATGGAGAAATCAAAACGAGTTTTTTGTTACCGAAATAATTGTTTTTTTGCTTTTTGGGCAGGATTTCAACTTCCGCTTGTGGCTATGGAGGTGAGTACAACTACAACAGAGCTGCTTCGTGTGGAGAAACACTGGGCGTTAATGGCACAAACATTGTGGTGGGATCACGTAAAGACCCATCAGTTAGAGTAAATAGAAGAGTAAATTTAATTCGGTATATATTCATAGTTTGATAAAATACAAATATTTATATAAGAATTGATTGATTGTTTCCGAAGGATACCGCACAAAGGCTACTGCCTTGGATAAAACTACTTCCTTAGATAAAATTCATCATACTTATCAAAATTATCTTCTACAAGAAAAGGATTAGATACATATCAATTGCAGAGATAATATGACAAATAATATTGGATGGATAAAGTCCAGCCATGAGTTTCTTCTAATTTTCATTACTCCCCGCAAGTTGGAGTGTGAAGAGTTGAAACACCTCACTTGCCAAGTAATTTATGAAAGTGGTTCCGACCAAGTGCCTTAGTAAAAATATCTATTAGTTGGAATTTTGAAGTGATGGATCGAGAAATTAAAGTTTGAGACTGAATATGTTGACGTATTAAATGACAGTCAATTTTTATGTGTTTCGTATGTTCATGAAATACTGGATTGGCAGCTATATGAATGACAATCTGATTATCACAAAAAAGTGACACTGGATTAGAGCAAGGCACTTGTAGTTCTTGTAATAACCGTACCAACCCAATAATCTCACTGGAGGTAATGGCCATGGCTCAATATTTTGCTCTTGCAAAGGAACGTGAGACAACTATTTGCTTCTTGGATTGTTATGAGAGTGGTGATGACCCAAGAAATATAATGCAGCTAGCAGTAGACTGGTAGGTGGTAGAATATCCTGTCCAATCTGCATCACAATATGCCTGAAGAGACAATGAACTATTAAAAGGTAACAGAAATCCTTCATTTGGGGCATTCTTAAGATACCGAAGCACACGAAAAGCTACATCTAAATGTGTTTTTTGAGAATTGTGCATGAATTGACGAAAGCTACATCAAAGTGTGGTGTTGCCAAGGATTGTGCATGAATTGACTTAATATGTGCACAACATAAATAATTTTTGGCCTTGTGATAATGAGATAAAGCAAGCACCCAACAAGTTGTCCATAGAGACCAGGATCAGTACAAGGCTCAATATTTGACACAAGCTTGTGTTGTTGGTCCATTGGGAAAGGTGAAGGCTTGCTTCTTATCAAGCCACACTTTGACAAGATATCTAAAGCATGTTTGCGTTGGCTCAAAATTATACCAAAAGGGGAACGAGCAATTTCTATGTCCAAAAAATATTTTAATTTGTCCAAGTCTTTAATTCGAAATTGCTTGTGTAGATATCGTTTTAATTTATATTACATCGTTCACATATATTAAAACAGTAATAAAGGATGTCCGTTGATGAAAACTATAGAAATGAGTATATTTTTGAAAATATTGGATTTTGTATTAAATATACTAAACTAAATTTCTATTCCTAAGATTGTGATTAATCTCAACTTGTAGTTTGGATACTTTAATTTCCTTTTACTCAATACTAATGGGTATTGTGTTGTTTATTTCAAATCAATGCTCATTGCTTCTAATTGCTTAATCAACAATTAAATTAAATTGGGTCTTTAAATGCAACTTGATAAAGGGAATTTATAATAGACCAAGGATTTGAATAGCATGTGTTTACTTTGTGTTTACTTCACTTAGAGCGTAGGTGATTTGATTGGTATTAATATACTTAAATAGCATGTGCAGGCAAAATTAGGGTATAAGCTTCATGAAGCTACCTTAATTAATTTACATAGACATATGAAAAATTAGTTAAGATAGATATGTTTACAATATCTCGATAGAGAATAATAGATAAATTTGGACTCTAAGCTAGCAACTAACCCATTGATATAAGTATAAGGAGTGAAATTAAATCCAAATGAAAAGTAGAGTACTTCCACAGTCCTAGACTCCATTTTATTGAACTTCTAAAAATTCCTTAGCATTAATTCATTAGTTTAGCTTGTTACTTTAATTTCAATTTTAATTAATTTTTAAAATTAAATTTACTAGATAAGATTAGGATGCTAAATTTTAATAATTAGCAAGAGTTTAGACATAATTCTCTATGAAGATGATACTTACTATTATAATACTTATGTGACACGTACACTTGCGTGTGTGTAAAACCAATAAAACCAGCAATACTTTGTCAAGGCTAAGATATCTAATAAGGCTATGCGTTGGAATGTTCAACATATTTTGGTTTTTCGGAATGCATTATTCAACTTTTATATATATATATATGTACACTGCTAATGCCATCACTTCAAAAACCAAACATTTCTCTTGTTTACATGCTATCTCAAAAGCATATCCCTGTCTTAATTACCTCCACTATGAAGTTTCCCACCAAGCCCAAACAAGCCATATCCCTCTTGCTCATTTTCATGCTCGTCCTACCCCATGCCAGTGCCACCATTTTGAGCCCCGTCGTCCATGCACAGAAAAACTGTGATTTCCCTGCTATCTTTAACTTAGGTGACTCTAATTCGGACACTGGCGGATATGCTGCTTGCTTCAATCCTTCCACTTCTCCTTATGGAGATACCTACTTTCACATGCCTGCCGGCCGTTTCTCCGACGGCCGCCTCATGATTGATTTCATAGGTATCTGTAATATCTGCAATAGTATTGTTAGTACAAGTGTCCGTACATACAGTTTTGTGATATTAATTATTGGTTTTATCATAGGCTTTCCAGGTGATGGAGCTTTTATGATATGTTTAATTATGTTTATGTTTATTTTCACGTATAGACTTCTCTGTATATTTTCCATTTGAATTATACTAAACTGAAACTCCACTTTCTAAACTGAAAGAGAGGAACAAAAAGGCAGAGAGAGAGAGAGAGAGAGAGAGAGAGGGGCAAAAGCCAGATAAATAAAGTTAATCTGGTACTATACATGGCATGTAGCAACAGTCCATGGTGCTCCGTTGAAAGTTTGACACTTGTAATAAATGTCATATTACTAGGGGCAAATTTTTTCATGGTTAAAGGTTCTCTTCTTAATTACGGTTTGACTCTACAACAAATATTGTCTTTGTATCAGCCGAGACTTTTGGTCTCCCATTTCTTCAAGCATATCTTGATTCACTGGGGACAAATTTCTCCCATGGTATAAACTTCGCCACGGCAGCATCAACAATCCGATTACCAGATAGGATTATACCTAATGGTGGATTCAGTCCGTTCTATTTGAACCTACAGTACTCACAATTAGTACAATTTAAATCCAGATCACAGCTGATTAGGGAACGAGGTGAGTGTTTATTTAAATACTGTATTTTCACACATTAATTTTTCCAATGGCAGTTGATTTCAATTGGTATTATATATCAATATTTGCAGCAAGCTTTCATCGTTAAGTTTTTTTTATATTTTTTGCATACGTAGGAGGGTTGTTTGCAAGTTTAATGCCCAAGGAAGAGTATTTTCCAAAAGCTTTGTACACTTTTGATATCGGACAAAATGATCTTGGTGAAGGGTTCTTTGCAAACTTGACAATAGAAGAAGTCAATGCTTCTGTTCCTGATATAGTCAACAAATTCTCAGCAAATATTAAGGTAATTCTATTGAGGCATTTGATTCATAATACTACAAATTTAGCATTTTTCCTCCCTAAAAATGAATCTTTTGGGCCTAAAAGTTCTGGGTTGATTGGATGGAGTTCCAGCCTAGCACTGCAATTATGATCAAACCTGGAATTTCAGATGAATTTTAATTTAGCACTAGCACAGCATGGCTGGATTCTGGTCTTCATGTAGCAGAATAATAATGATTGAGGTGTTGGTTTTCGTTTTGCAGAATATATACAGGTTAGGAGCTAGATCATTTTGGATTCACAACACGGGACCAATTGGTTGCCTGCCTTACGTTCTGACAGCCTTTTCCTCAGCAGAAAAGGACTCTGCCGGTTGCTTAAAGCCTCACAATGAGGTTGCTCAGTATTTTAATCTCAAGTTAAAGGAGGCAGTAACTCAACTCAGAAATGAATTCCCTTCAGCTGCATTCACATATGTAGACATCTACTCCGTCAAGTACTCTCTCTTTGCTGAACCCCAAAAACACGGTATAACTCTAGACTGCATAACATTTGCTGAAATTTTTTCACACAGAAAATAAAGGATTGTAGCAAATAGGCTTTATATCTGATTCCGGAATTACTCTCAGGATTTGAGCTTCCCCTTGTCACATGTTGTGGCTACGGAGGCCAGTACAACTACAGCACTGAAGTTCTATGTGGAGGAACAATTACAGTTAATGGCACCAAGATATTTGCGGGTTCATGTGAACGTCCATCAGTTCGAGTGGT
Source organism: Theobroma grandiflorum (assembly GCA_036013995.1). Classification (NCBI taxonomy): domain Eukaryota; kingdom Viridiplantae; phylum Streptophyta; class Magnoliopsida; order Malvales; family Malvaceae; genus Theobroma; species Theobroma grandiflorum. The sequence continues at coordinate 19,833,511 of CP142126.1, forward strand.
TTGGGATGGAATTCACTACACTGAGGCAGCTAACAAGTTTGTTTTCGATCAAATTTCCACAGGATCGTTCTCAGATCCACCTATTCCCTTGAAACGGGCATGCCGCAGGACTTCAAATTAACTTCTTGTTCAGCATAGACACATGAATAAAACAAAACCTAACTAGTTGTGATTGTATGTCTATTTCATGTAATAAGTGTCTATATCAGTGCTGGTATATGTTGTTATTATTGGCCAAAAGTAAACAAAAATTTGCATGGTCATAAATCTAGCAAGTTGTATCAGATTTTTATCATCAGTCCGGAGATATATACACAAATCTGCTTCATTTCCTCGAAACATGATGGTAATATGGTCCCATACACAGAGAGGTAGCTTAGAAGTGACACAACATAAATGGAAACCGCAATATCAACATCCATTGAAAAATCAAACAAGGCTGCCGTTTTGAATCTTTGCATCGCAGAAAGTTTAAGTCCTTCTCTGAGGAACATCGAAGACACTATCCTGAACCTTGTGATTCTCGGATTAGGAACATTGTTACGCTATTTCATTTTTCCTTAAAATATGCATAGGTCATGTACTCGGTAGAGATATATTTCTCTTCTCCAAGATGAGTTCCAAATTGTTACCCTGACTTGGCTCATGTATCTCATCCAAGAGATTTAAGATTATAATTCAAACCTGTTGATATTTCAAGAGAAACAATGGAATTTTCCACCTCACCCTCTAGCTGCTTAATAAATTCCATAAACTGCCCCCCCAATTATTTCCAGCACTGTTTCTCCGTGTGGCCATGAAGTCTCCAGCTAACAACATCATATGCGTTTCTTTCACTTTGTTTGACCTGTTTCTTTCATTTTCTTTCTTCCTGAACCCAGTTTTAGCTATTTAAGATTGTGATTTTCCAGCAATATTTAACTCTGGTGACTCAAATTCAGACACTGGTGGATTGTCAGCAGCTTATTTCCAAACCCCTCCTCCCTATGGAGAGACCTCTTTCGGCATGCCTGCTGGAAGAAACTCGGATGGACGGCTCACCATTGATTTCATTGGTATATGGTTTTCATTCTGCTACTATATATGAAGTTTCTTCTATGACTTACATGACTGCTATTGTTTTAATTTTTTATTGGTATGTGATTGTCGTCAAAGATGTTTAGCAGACGTAAAATTTTGAAAGAGATCAGCGCCACAAGGTCGAATACTATGGTTTCCCACTGTTTTTCTCATTGAAAAATAGTAGAAGACTAGTCCATTTGGATGATAAGTCACAAGATTGCTCAAAGCATGCTTGTAATATGAAATAAAGAGGAAATTCAGTGCAACTACTGTTTGATGCTACAATTATTCATTCAACCATTGTGACTTTTTTCCATATCCAGCCAAGTTTTGGACTCTTGTTTTGAAGCCCTGTTTCCAGTATGTTCTGATGTTTTGGTAATGTGATCTTCAGCACACAGTCTTGATTTGCCTTATCTCAGCCCATATCTGGATTCACTGGACTCCAACTCCATCATGGTGCAAACTTTGCAGTGTCAGCATCCACAATTACACCACAAGACTGAGGTCTAACAGAGGGTGGATTCAGTCCTTTCCACCTAGATGTCCAATCCCGGCAGTTCATGCTATTCAGATCACAAATGGTTAGGGAAAAAGGCAAGTAATAAATTAATAACTCATACAAAATTCAAAGTGCCATTGATAATCTTCTGAATTGTATATCTTATCTTAGGTGGAGTGTTTATGGATTTAATGCCCAAAGAGGAGAATTTTTCCAAAGCTTTATACATGTTGGATATTGGTCAGAATGATCTCGGGGCAGGGTTCTCCGGTAACAAGTGTTTAGAGGAAGTCAATGCATCTGTCCCTTTCACAATAAACAGATTTTCCATTACTATTAAGGTAATGTTCAATAACGTTCTATATTCACTTTGTGCCCAAGGATTTTTACTATTTTTGTTGGATAGGATGATCCAGCCAGGCCGAACAAGCTCTGGGCCATAAGATCCTACACTGGGAGCTAAATGGGCTTTAGCCTTTGACGCATTAGCCCTTGAAAAAACATGTGAAATTCTGCAATGGCCCTGAAATTGTGTGAAGAATTTATACAGTTTGGGAGATAGATCATTTTGGATCCACAATACAGGGCCAATTGGTTATCTTCCATACATTTTGGTCAATCGGCCTAGCGGTGCAGCAGCTCAAATGGACAATGCCGGCTGTGCAAAATCTTACAATAATGTGCTGTTGTTCAATTGAGAAACAACCTTCCATTAGCTGCAATCACTTATGTAGACGTTTATTCAATGAAGTATTCCCTCTTGGGCCACCCAAAGAAGCATGGTCGGTTACAAGAAATTACTGTTATCACTATAAATTCAAATAACAACTATTTAAATCAATTCTTTAGTTAACAATGCTTTCTTGGAATAATTTCTAGGATTTGAGCATCCGCTGGTTGCCTGCTGCGGCTATGGGGGCAAGTACAACTACAACAGCAGCGTTAGCTGTGGAGGATTTGCGGTGAATGGCACCCAACTGCCAGTTGGTTCGTGTGACGACCAAGTAAATTGGGATGGAATTCATCATACAGAGGCGGCAAACAAATTTCGTTTCGATCAAATCTCCACTGGAGCCTTCTCAGACCCACAACTTCCATTAAAAATGACATGCCATCAGGCTTCAAAGGAATAATTACCAGTATAATTTACGTAATGGACGGAGTTCAATACGCCATACATGAATAAACCAAAATCTAACTAGTTATTATTGTATATCTGCATCAAGTGTCTACCTCACCGCTACTACATATGTGTTCTTATTTTTGGTTAAAAGTAGTTCAAATTTTCATAGTCATATCTCTAACAAGTTATATCAGTCTTCAGAGCTATATAAAGCTGCTTCATTTGCCGAAACATTATGGTCCCATGCCACGAGAGGTTGCATAAAAGTGAGAAAATAGAACATGGATAGATTTTGGAACCTGTCAGCATCCAGCAAAAATCAAACAAGGCCGCCCTTTTGGAATTATGTATGTGTTAAATGTTATGGAAACTTCAAATCCCTTCTTTAACAATCATTTAAGACACTATGCTGGATCATGTTATGCTCACATTCGGAACAGATCCTAAGGGGGAAACTGCTATCTGCCGACAAGATTTTTCTTCAAATTATGCAGAGTGTCCCATAGCAGAGTCAAGAGTGTTGAATTCAGTGATATTATCTCCCTTTTCCAAGATGATTGAGGCTCAAAAAGAAGAGAAAACCTGATATGATGGGTAAGTAATTTTCTTGGCTAGGATGGTCCAGACTCCAGCCAGGCCGAAGAGGTCCCAGCAGTAAGATATAGTAAACCTAGGCGCTAAATGGGCTTACCTTGCCTGTGGGCAAACATCAGCACATAAAGATGAATAAATATTAGCAATGCTGAAAATCCTGTACTGAGGTAATGATTCAGAAATTCTACAGCTTGAGAGGTAGATCGTTTCAGGTCCACAATTAAATACAGGGCAATCTTGTCTTCCACCCACACATTTTGTTCGATCGACCAAAGCAATGTTACTGTATCAGCTCAAAAGAATAATGCTGGCTGTCCAAAATCTCACAAGGGATGAGGCTCTTGAGTATATTAATCAAAAACTAAAACAAGATGTTCTTCAATTGTGAAAGAACCTTTCATGGTTAAGTTAATATATTTTAATCCGTTTAAGAACGGAATCATTGACATTAAAACTCAACCATCTTCTAACTTTAAGACATTTGATTGCTTTAATCTGAAATAATAATAACTCGTGTCGGTACAATCATATGATATATAGCTGACAGTCAATAATGCTTTCTTAGAATTTCTAGGATTTGACCTACCATTGGCTGTAGAGGCAAGTACAACTACAGCAGCAGGTTTAGCAGTGGAGTGATGGCTGTGAATGGCAATCCAACTATCAGTTCCTGCGTGCAACCGCCCTATCACCAGTTGCAGTAAATTGGGAAGTTGGGATGGAAATTCACCATAAACAGGAGGAAGCAGACAAGTGTTTTTCAATCATATCTCGACTGGGACCGTCTTTAGATCCACAAGTTCTATTAAAATTGACTTGTCAAGGGATAGCGGTGAGCAAATTACGACCTCATCAATGACTCAATCAAATCGAATACGGTTTGAGTAAAATAATTTAATTTAATTAATTTATTAAGTTTATTGATTTAAAAAATTTGGTTCAATTAATTTATTTGATCGGTTTTTTATTTTAAATTTTTACGTTGAATCGATTAAAAAATAAAATTAATATTATATATATATTAATACATAATATTATTTTAAATTTATATAAAATATATATATTTATTATTAATTTATATTTTATATTTTATAGTTATGGATGAAGTTTATAAATTATAATATTATAATTTGTAAAAAATGATAAAATTTTAATCATTTAGTTCAAAATCAAATTCATTAAACTAATTTAGCCGATTTAATTTTTTTATATTTAATTAAGTTTTTAAAAATATTCAATAAAACCGTCCAATTATTCACTCTTACTGAAAGACATCAAATAATAAATTAACATATATAACAGATGCAACTGCAACTTGAATTTTGAATATATTTATTAGCAACCTTTCTGGCATTGGAATTAGCATTTATGAAAAATTGTTAAATTCCCCTTTAATCAACTCAGGTCCAGTCGGTCCAATAATCAAGTTTGGGCCTCTTGATCGAGTAGTTTATTCTTCATCCACAGCCTCAAATGATAGGCTAATTAGTATTAGCAAAATGATATGCTTATCATGATTTATAGGTGCATACTACCTATAGGAATGTGTGGTCCAATCCAACGTACTTAGCATTAAACTAAGACTTAATTAAATCCGACGTAATAACATCAAATCATGTTGATTATAGGCTTTGTTATAGCCTTTGTAGCAAAGCCTTTTAGTTTGGAGGCAATTAATTAATATTTTTGTTGATGTAAATTACTGTTTGCTTTTAATTTCTAAAACCTAGCATGGAATGGTCCTAAACCTATAATAAGAAAAAAAAATTATTCTTATATGATTAGATAGAATATATATTATTTCTTATCAAATCTCAATCAGAGCATATATGATTTTCACATCCCTCAGTTTCATGTACTGAAATTTGCATGTCACGTGGATTCACAACGATAGCCATATACATGAAAAATGCATGCCTTCATATTATCTTCATTATTTATTGTTCTCATTTATTGTATAACTTACCCTTTGTTCCCTGAAAAACTAAGACATGAATAAATTGAACTGCCAATTATTTATACACAAAAAATTAATAAACTTTTTGTATCTCTGTAACGACTCGAATTTAAATGTCAATAATTCAATAAATACTTAATCAATCGTTATTATTGGACCGACTAGACCTGATTAAAGGGGAATGCAACAATTTTTCCACTTTGATCAGCACCAATTATAATGATTGGGATCCTAATGCATTCCCCTCTACTCAGGTCCAGCTGATTCAATAATAACAACTTGAATCTAAACTGTTACTTTTTTCTTTAAATTCAAATTATGTGTAGTAATTGACTTAGACACAATCATATTCACGTTTATTATAAAATCAGATATCATAATTTTTTCTGACATAAATTAAATATACGTTCATATATAAAAATATATATGACATTATAAAAGATAAAAAAGATCGGATCAACTCCAGTAATCCGGTTGTTGTCTGCCCTGGTATATTACGATAGTGCTTCAAATTTTCTCCTTCCAGAGTTTCAAGGAAAGTGGTGATTCTACTGATTTTCTGCTGGAAAATACTAGAATAGCTAGGCTAACCAAAGTCTAACATTGGAACTTGAAATTTGAACTGAGGGGAGGAAAAGAAGATGGATGAATTAGGACATCCTCCAAAGACACTCCAAACCAAAATTGTCATTCAGTCACGCTGGCACAGTGTATGTGGACAAGTTGGAGAGAAGTGTTGAGTCAAACAATTATGTAGTCTTGTCTAGTTTGTTATATGTCCGGTTCCTGTCTCTCTGCTCAGCCACATGGGTGGAAAAGAAACCATAGAATGAAGTTTTCATTGCTTTTTGCCTCGCCATCTCATATACCGAAAAAAGAGAAAGCTCGTGCATGTGGAAGAGCCGTAGAGGTGCACAGCTCATTGAATAGGGACTCATTTTCAACGTCCATCACGGATTGATCAAGCTTAGGTCAGTGGGTTACATTGAACAAGGTTACCCTGCAAGCTCCACTACTTTTCTATAATCAATAATAATATATACATAGCCCTAGAACAATAGGCTTCAATTTTCCATTTATTATTGTCCTATCTCTTAGATATATGAGACTATATAATACTACAAGGCTTGTTCACTTTGACTTATTTTTTCCCCTGAACTAGCTACTGCTTTAGGGAGAGCTGGGGCACCAAGAAAAACCACTTTAGACACACTGTTTGAGATGCTTCGCTTACTTGATAGAGATTGCCAAGCCTTTTATTTTGTCAATTTTCATGCCCAAAAGTGAATTTTTTGTGATTGTTTAGACAAGAATTTTCTTAACTATCTATCCCTTAAAAGGAAATATAGTACTCCAACCAAATTTTTAGTTGGTCTTCATCAAAATAATTGGAATGAAAAGTTAACTTGTAGCACAAACAATTTTGGTACTGTACCACAAGGACATATAGGATATGGCTCCTTGATTTTTGAAACCTTTTTCTAAAGCATGTTAAATCAACACAGCCTCATCTTGTCGAGGTGCAAAGCAAAACTTGATATATCATATATGTATATAGCCCTGTGGAAATTGAGATTTTCTAGAACCATTTCCCTTCTTTTTCATCTACTTTTCCACTGTATGATTTTGAAAAAGTCACATGAAGAGAAAAAAAAAGTTGCTCCTAGGCAAAGAAAGATATTGTAATGTGGACCATTGCAGCTTGAAATGCAAAAGGGGGTGTGAAGAAAAGGGGAGGAAATTGAGTAAAGTTTGGGACGAGGCCTACCGAGGTGTCTAGAGTCTTGAATGCTATATAATAATTTATGCATACTTTGGTTACATTGGATAGAAATATCAGTCTTTATGATGTGTGGCAAAACAATGTGCCTCTTAAAGTTTGTTTGACTTGAGTGAGAGCTTGCAAAAGCAAGGCCAAGCCCCCTTTATCTTAGAACCAAAGAAACTAAAGCTGTTGCCCTTTTATTGTTCTGACCGAGTTCTGTGTTTGGGGTTCGGTTGATGAAAGATTTGGGGTCGAGGTTGTCCTCCCCCTCTCACCAACTTTCACCAACTCCCCACAATGTCTCAACCCCCTAGCCCCCTTCGCCCTCAACCCAAGAAAAATAAAGGAAAATTATGGTAATTCAGTGTTGAAATGACTCCAGGGAAAAACGTAACATATGGAGTTGCTACTATTTTCCCCTCCAAATGAACACATAACTACTTTTTGGGGACAAATGTTAGAAAATTATATGAAATTGGTTTCAACAAATCAAAGTTGCCCGGTGTTCTATTTGTTATTTTAGGATTAGAAAATTCTTGTTTTCAAAGTCTTCTGTCAGCTAACGGGAATTGTATGCAGGGTAGTAAGAATTCTCTTCTATATCTGTCAACATGCCCATTTGGTACTTTCAAATCTCTTACTAGTACTATTCAGCTTGAAAAAAGGCTCCTCCAGTCCTCCTTTGACAGTGGCAAATGGTGGAGGAACAGTTAATTTCAACCATTTCCAAATGAAGTTTGAGAAATGCTTTCTTATAGGAACTGATGACTAAATATACATTCTAGTGACATATTCCTTTTGAAAGGAAATACAGCCATGATTTTTTTTATCATCGTCTTGTACTACTGTAGGCAGAGGTGGGTGAAGATTTATGTCTTGTCATTTTCGTCCACTGCATTCGAGGCTTTTCTTAACCTCCATTGTGGTCCTAAGGGTGGAATGGTCCCATTTCTAGAGAGTTAGAACTTGGGACAAGTTGCCCTAGTGAAGGGCCGTCCTGACTGAACAGACAAGGGGCTGCTGGGGTACTTTGCACAAGCTCAAGGACTGGCACGTGGGGCGAAAATCTCCAAAGAGCAATGATGAAAATTTTCAAGTCTATGAAACATGTTATGGACAACAGAGGGTTTGATGACTCTCTAGAATATTAATTGGTTGGAGATTAGAAGGAACAAGATTCTCTCCCGCCAAGACAACAATAAGACAAGTTGAAGCATTTTATTTTGGAGGGGATATAGCCCTTGGTCCCTTTTGAAATTATGCCCCAATGTTCCTCACTTTGTGCACAGAACATGGGGCTTTTGCTTTTGCACTTCAAATATCAGTATGCAGAGAAAATATACAAACATTTCTTTCGTATTAGGAATGTGCCCTTCTCTAGGCCAATCTGAAACCAGGGGCACACTGTAACAATCCTTTTACAGCTTGTTCTGTTTTTTATCAGAATTAAGAATAGAATAACAAGAAGAAGCCAGTGAACTTTAAACCAAAGCACTTTCAGGTGATAAAGTATATTTTGACTCTACCATCTCAATTATATAGACTTTACAGTCACAATGAGAGCCCCAGCACACAAAATGGTATGGTGGAGGAAAAGCTTAGTGTCCCTTTCTATACAAAAACTCATTATTCTTTGGTCCTCTTTGTCAGAGTCCTTATCCAGCCCTTCCTCATCACCTTGACTCCCTCTACCTTGCTGCCCATGTGGCACACATTGCCCTTGCTGGACCTCTTCCACCTGATGAGCTGGAACAAGTGGCCAATCCTCTTTCGCCACCTAAGCGAGGCACGCGGTTTCGCATGCTCTACCACACTCTTATTGGTCTCCTTTTGCTCCTTGGTGATCTCCTTGGTCATGGTGGGGTTCCAGGACATGCTGCAATGCTCAAGTGAGACCTTAGAAACTGTGCCCTTTTCCCATGAAGCAACACCATTATCTTCAAACTTGATTGAGATAAATGAGTCTGCAAGAGTAAAATTTGGAGCGTGAAGAAGGGTTCAAAGGGAAAAGTACTAAAGAAAATGGAAGAGGAAAAAAAATAAAAGCTAGGGAAAAGTAACAACTTTATTTCTATGTGGTAAAGTATATGTATAGTAGTACATCAGGAAATTTGTAGCTAGTTAGGTACATTAGTAATAAGTGCATAACTAAAGCAAGTCCAACGTATAGCCTCAAAAAAGAAAATGTGAGAGGAAAAACATCTTTACCAAAATTTTATATGCTGAGGACATGATTAGCAAGAATTGACATGGAAGGGGTCCCTCAGTAGATTCAGATTAGATGAATTTGTATGATCTTTGTTGTCTTTATTATTTTTGTTACTACTAGGAAGCTAAATGATTTGTATGATCCAACAACTAAATGGTAATGTTGTTTAGGTTACATCTGGAATGATACAGGGAAGTTCTGAAGTTTTCTGTTTGCATTACCTACCAAGTTCTGTAGATTTCAAAGATACAGGTCAGAGACAAAAGCCAACTATACACAAATTATCTGCAGAGTCGCATGGATTTTAAAATGCCTTAAAAAAAATTATAATATTTCCCAAGACATTCTTGCCAAACATATCTTTCAATTAATTTAAAAATTTTTCATGATATTCCCATGTTAAAAGAAAAAACTCATTTTCATGTTAAATAACTGCAATTTACAATATATTTTATAGAAGGGGAAAAAAAAGGAAAGGAAACAGAAGAAAACAGAAAAGGATTCTTCATTTCCAGTTTTGCCATACTTTGACCACACTTTTGTCATTACACAAACAATAATTTTGCACATATAGACACACATGCATGCATGTGATGCATATCTTTCTCATGTTATGTTTGATTTAATTGTTTTTCCTACTCTTCTGTTGATGGAAATTCAAGAACACATCATCAACAAAAAAAAAAAAAAAGGCCTGTCCTGCATGAACAATCCTGAACAAGTAAAAAAAAAAAATTAAAAGGGTACCTTCTTGACTGGTGGAAGCATCATGATCACCGGAATTTTCAGATTTCCAATGCTTGAACTCAAGACGGTTGAGAAGTACAGAGCCTAAAGCAAAGATCTTGGGGAGGTTGATGGGAGGTTTCTTGTGTGAAAGACCTTGAATTCTATGGTTGCCTCTGCTGGATGAGGAAGAGCGTTGGCCTTGCTTTGAAGCCAAGATAAGAAGTCTCTCATTTAAGCACAAAGGGCAAACCCCAACAACAACTTCTTTGGGATGGAAATAGCAGCATGAGTTGTCTTCCCTATAGCCATTCATGATATATGGGTAGTGTAAAGAAGGGAGAGCAAAGAGAAGAATGTGATGTCTTTTAAGAAAGAGAAATTAAAAAGGAGTTGGGTTGTTGCTGATAGCTTATATTGTGGAGAATGTAAGTAAGATCATCATGAGATTGGTCCCACCAACATATCAGTTTGGACAATATAATAGGTGGGTAGTGGGTAGTGGGCAATGGTTTTTCTGGATTGCCATCGATCTAGGGTCATTGAACTACTTTGAAGGCAATTTTTTTAACCACCTACATTTACTTCGAAAATTGCTTACCATCATTTTGGTTTCAATCTCAATATTTTCAATTAAGACCCATTCTACCGCTAGCCAAAAGAAAAACAAAACAACCCAGAATGGAAACAGAGAAAATAGAAAGAGCTTATGAATGCTCTCTTACTCAAAAGAAAAGAGTATATATTTTCCTTTTCCAGATGAAAAATTATATATATATATATATATAGAAGAAATGTTGACTTGCTCTAAAGAATAGACGAAAATGGGGTTCTGGGTCAAGTTTCTTTGGTTCTTACAATAATTTCTAAGTATTATTATTATTTTCTTTAATTTGATGGTGAGATTGCCATTCATAATATGTCGATTTTTGTTGGTGAGATTTCCACAATTTGCTTGATTTAGTAGCTGGCTTGCTAGTTCTAGACATTGGGGGTGGAATGCCATGATGATATGCAAACCCAAACCCCAAGTCAGTAGAAGAACAGGTCGTGCTTGGGTTGTGTTTGTGGGATTGAGTCAAATATTGAGACTCCCAATTGATTTTTGAGGCCATCTAAAGGCACAAGATGTAGGGAATTGGCGTAACCCGAGACATCTGAGAGTGGGAAAGCACCTGTTTCCTAGTCTTTGGCATGAATCTTCTCAACCTGGGGTTCCCCAAAGTATTACCACTGTATTATGAAAGCCCATGCATTAATTGGAAATTGCACTATGAATCTCTGCTCTTTCAACATCCATGTTAAAAACCCTTTACATTTTAGGTTCTTCCAACTCCATTGTGGTCAGCTTTATGTAACTTGCAATGAAAACTTGTATCAATTCTCCTTGTATGCTTTTTTACTTGTGTTTTTTCATTTGAAAACCTGTGATTCACATAATGTTGCCACTAGTGCAAGCATTCCCTCTTGGACATATAGATATATATATATATATATATATATTTTATGCTCGTGCATATGTACGTGTGTAAAGGGAATTGAAAAAAAGAGCAAAAATAAATATTTTAAATAAAGGGGAAGAAAATGAGTGCTTTGAATTAGAAGTGTCCACGAAACACATTGTATGGTAAAAGGCTTAAAAAAGTGGAGGGGGAAACAATCAAAGTAATAGTCACATGGGGAGAACAAGGGGCTGTTTCCATTTCGGTTGGCCTGGAGTCAAGTTTCACATCATCATCATGGACCAAATTTTAGATATGGGATCGTGGGTCTCCTTCCCTCCCCCTCCCCACTTTGATGTGCTTCTTCCTTTAGTCTTCTCCCCCCAACAGCTCTACACTTGTCCTACCTTTTTCTTTTCTTTTGGCAAAGTAGAAAACCTATTAAGTTTGCATTACATAAAAAGTAGTCTCATTTTCCATCTTGTAAACTCCACCACCCTTCCATTCTAAAGATTTGACTTTTATGTCTTGTTCAATAATAATTGCCACCTGTTCCTTTTCATTGCCCAAATAAAAGTCCAAGTATATATGTTTCTTTTGATGGACATTATGGTTCAAGACCTAGCAATTCAAAGTTTGGGGGTATTGACTCCTCTAATGAGATATATGGACCGGAAATTAAGATGTCATCTTCCTTGAAACCCCAAGTCTCTCCTTTTTTTTTAGTTGTTTTCTTTTAAATATTTCCATTTCTTCACCTGTTGAACCAAAGATCCACTTGGCATGCATCTGAATAAGTCAAATGGATGAGATGGGTTAATCATGCACAGTGTGCTGTGCATTTTGGGGTGCCCCCAATAAGGTGCACAAACCAAACCCATTCCTCCTCATTTTCCCTTTCCTCCTCAACTAAGCAAAATCTATTCTTCATTATTACAGCACATGATTACAGTCTCGGTTATCATCAACTAAGAAGTCCATCATTTAGATCACTAGATCTCTTAACGCACCCCACAGCATCAGAATGCAATCCAAAGAATAGAGTAATACTAAATCTTTCTTTCATTAGGGTTGCCATTGCTTTCTTTTTCCTTTTCTTGCTATGGTCATCCTCTTCCATCCCTTAAACTTAAGCAAAGTTCCTCTACCACCATATCATGAAGACAATCGAGTTGAATGAAAAGTTTTCAGGTTTTGCAACTCACGTCTTTTTCTCCTTTGGAATTGAGCAAGCTGGCCTAAGCCTTGACACATAGGCCTTAGCCTCCCACTGACTTTTGGCAACTTAGGTCCATCTTCATTGAAAAGAGGAACAGGGTAAAACACCTCAGCCTAGAAAGTTTGGCAAGTGCTAATTACAAATCTTGAGGCCTACGGGCTGCCGAGTTTTCCAAACTATTTAATAAACTCTTCCTCGTACCAATTTCACTAATGGATCAAGGCAAAGATAAACAACAAAACCTTTTGGGTTTGCTCTAAGCACAGACAAGTACATGTGGAACCCAAGGAAAGAGATTTGCATCTAACAACCCTGTTTAAAGACAGGCAAAACACTGTGTTTTTCTGTAGTTTCTTTAGCATAAAACATGAATTGCAATGATAAAGCTAAAAGAAAGGATATATAGTTAAACACAAAACAAAACAAAACAAGGAATGTGTAAATGTAGGATTGATCATATTATCTTACACTAGTCTTCCATTCTTCAAGATTGGCAAAGTCACCAGTCGAAGCTTAAGTCCTCTTGAAACTATGACGTATATAACTTAGCCAGGTCTTCAGAGAAAGCTTTTCTAATGGCCTCTCTCTTGATCTTGAGAGCTGCAGTGACAAGGCCAGATTCTGGAGTCCAAGGAGTAGAAAGCAATTTGACTTTTGCAGGAATCTCAAACTTCTCCAAATGTGACTTCTTAGCAATCTGCGAATAGAGGTAGTGGGAAGGGAAGGGTAGGGGTGGGTGCAGGGGTAAAAAAGAATCAGTGAAAAAGTAAATCACATTATTAGGAGCCTTGGATTCTTGTGGCTGTTCACTACTTTCTCCATCAAATGCACCCAAAGAGTAGGGTTCAAAGGAAAAGGAATACAATATCTCTGCTTTATACATGAAAGTACAGGCAAATTTAAAGCTTTCTTTACCAGCTACCTCAAAGCTAAACCAGCACTGGAAAAACAATACTTAAAATCCCATCTTATAACAAATTAGGTAAAGTACTTTAGGTGGATAAAATGTATTAACATAAATGAGTATCCTAAAGAAATGGTTTAATGTAAATGTCACCAACCTATAAGTTCTCCAAGCTTAAAGAATTTGTTGCAAAATGTATAAAGCAAAGAGTGACCATAACATGCATATCCAGGCACCCTCTTCAAAGCTTAAATCTTTCTCTTTTCAAATGTTTAGCATAAATTTGAAAATTTAACATCAGGATAAATTTTAAATCACTGGAATTTTATTCTAGAGAGTAGAGGCATACCTGAACGAGAGACGAATGTACTTCCTTGACAGTTTCTTCCTTCTCACACAAGTCTGCAAAATCAGTAAAAGCAACCCCTTGCTTTGTAGCCCAATCTTCCACTGCCTGCTGAGAAGCCACCACAAGAGCCACGCAATAACTATGAAATGGATCAGCATGCAACATAATATTGTCAACATAGGTACTGATGATGAGAGCAGCCTCAACCTGCAGAAGAAATATTAGTTACGATGGAACATCTGGTGAACATCCTTGTTTGACTAGGAACATCCATTCATACCTTTCCTAAAGAGACATATTCCCCATGCGGAAGTTTGACTATGTCTTTTTTACGGTCAATTATCTCAAGGCAACCATCAGCATGGAACTGTCCTATATCACCAGTATAGAACCACCTCACTCCTCTCTCATCAACCTTTTCCACACCAAAAGATTAAAATAGTCAGTTTCCTAAGAGATAGAGAGAAGAAAGAGAGGATCGATTGTAGGTAATCTTAAAAATAAGAAAGAATAGAAAAGGAATGCAGAGGCTGAGTTTGAAAACCTACCTTGTACACTTCTTTTGTTTTTTCTTCATTTTTGAAGTATCCAAGTGTTACACTTGGACCACCGACCACTATTTCTCCACGAGGCATTGGTGAATCACTAGTTAAATATCCACCTTCAGGCCAATCTATTAACTGCAATAAACAAAATGTAGTGCAATATTATTAAAGTCAGGATTGCATCCCGCAACTGGAATAAGTAATCACATTCACATGAAATGACCGGAGCAATAATCTCACAACATAATCTTACAGAATGCGGAGAGCAAGAGAAAATGAAACTTTGAGAGCACATAGGTTCAGAGACACACATCTGCAAACACACACACATAGATGCCAAGTATTCAACAGGAAACATAGCTCAGATAGGCATTGCTTTTAGGCTACAGATTTACCACTGGGCGTGTATAATACCAAAAGCAAAGTGATGCAGGGCAAGAATATTCACATTGTAAAATTATACTATAAGAGACTTATTGCTTACCACGGCCAAGAATATCAACTACAAATACCATAGAGTTCCACTCTCGAAGCTTCCAGTTTCAACCAGAATAAAGGGATTCCAGATTGTCATGGATTTGTAAACTTAGTGCAAATAAATAACCTATTGTATTGATTTGAAAGGAAAAGATGCAAAATTAAACAGTAGATAGTGAAGAAAAGCAAATACATTAAAAAGAGTCCCTCGGAATATCAAAAGCAATGCACATGAACTGGTAAAAAGTCATCCATTCAAACTGGTAAAAAAAATCATAATCGTATCTTACCTTAACAAAAGAGCAAGGAAGTGGCGAACCAACACGTCCAACAGATGTATCATCAACCTCAGAGAAGGTGGCACCAGCACAAGTCTCAGTCAGACCATACCCTTGGCCAATTGGAGCACTAGAGAAGGAAATCCAATGAGAGTCTGATACTTCGAAATAAAATAAAACTGTATGAAAAAGATAATTCTTAATGTCCTTGCTGATGATAGCATCTCCACAGTGATCACATACCAATCTGTATTTTATATTTAGTTTGAGAACCCATTTTGTCATCCCAAGGATTTTTGGTTGTTGTTATAACATATAAGCTACTTGTAGTTCTATTCAAATTTACCATCTAAGACAATAGACCTGCCATCCAAAAAATCTTCATGCATTCCTGTTTTCTTTAATTCACAGGTATCACTTTGATGACTTGGTTTCTTAAGATGCTTTCATTTGACAAAAAAAAAAAAAAGAATTGAATGACATTTAAACTTTTCAAAGACATATCCTGTACAATATTACTGTTCGTTAAAGCTATCAGAATTGGTCCAAATGGTTGAGGAACATAACATGACATCCTATTATACAGTTAGACAAGCTTGTTTCTAATAATTGCCAATGTCAATAAATGTGCCATGTGAATTAACAATAATGAACCATTCTTCACCAGATTACTTTAGGTAGAACTACACTTGAACTAACTGCACTGAGCTGAAGTTAATTCAAGTCAGATGATTCAAGAGAAGTAACTCCTGTTGCTTGAATTGTCAAGTTATTTTTAATCAAAAAACCATCCAGAGATATAAAAACACCTCTTCCGTATATCCATTCAAAGCATATTTTATGTCCACTATTTTCTATATCAGCTTTAATTGCAGAAGTAATAGAAATTTAACCTAGAAACTGATTTAGACAATTTAAGCACCACATGTCAGACCAGCTAGCAGCTTGAGGAGCAGATTTACACACATAATTGGGACTCTGAGAGGCTTAGCAATAAAAAAAGGTCTAAAAGAACCCTTAGGCTTCTTTTTTATATAAATGGTTTTTTTATTCTTTTTTTATATAAATGGTTTATTCTACTCTGCTCTTTAATTATATATCACTACTTAAGGTGTTAAACCCTCATGAATTAAGATGAAAAGCAGAAATAATCAAACAAGCAACTCAAAATCTAGATTAAGCAACTTCTGTTGGGCAAGATGTTAGGTGCTGTTTGATAAACCATTGGATATATCCATTTTCAATGAGTTTGGTAGCTTATTTTGGAAACCACTTATTAGAAAATTTCAATGAAAAATTGTTGAAAAATGTTTAAGTAGTTAAAACCTACTCATTGCATTCAGCCAATGTTATTTAAGATTTCTTTTTTCCTTTTTATCATTTGACTTAAAAACCCCAATATTTTAATTCAAAGTACGTCAGTCATTTTCTTTCAAACTCTTATTAGGTGTGAAATCTCTATAAAATCATATGTGTTTACAAATCATCACGTAAAATTTTAAAATTATCAACTTAATTAAAATTTAGAAGAACATTTGTTTTAAAACTAAAGAAATGTGCTTGTGTTTTTAGTGTGAGCATGTGTGTCTAAGTATGAAAGAGCAGCACCAGAGGATAAATAATTATAATACTTAAAAAAATACTAACCCAAGACAGATGTTGATAAATCTCTGAGTATCTGCAGATAAAGGAGCACCACCAGATAGTAAAAATCGAATGCGACCACCTAGAATTGCTCGGACCTTTTTAAAGACAAGAAAGTTCCACAATAGCTTTTCCAGGCCCCAAGCACCAGCCCAACTACCGTTTATTGCAGATAATCTACGGACATAAGCCAAGTCAAACAATATCTTGGATAGTCCACCCTTTGCATCTACCTAAAGTGCAAGATTCAATAATGATTGATATGAGCTTAGTTTCACAATATTATATATATATATAAAGAGAAGAAGTCATATTTTTGTAGAAATGAAATTTCTAACCTTCTTCCGCACTCCCTCTCGAACACGATCAAGAATTGCTGGGACAGCAGCCATCACAGTCGGACTCAACACGGTGGCATCCCCCTTTGTTCCAGATTTTATCTTGCTAGATGTGTCAGTGAGAGTCAAAGGGGCTCCATATCCTATGACACCTCCAACAGCAGGAATTAAATTCTACAATTGCAAAAGGAAAGTTAAATATGTTTAAACACACTGCAGGTAAACAAATTTAAGATATAAATAGAGATCGAAACCAAGTTGCCATTAATCTATCTTGTCATGCAATCTAAGACAACACACATACCTCAGCTGCTAATTCAAGAATATGAGCAAGGGGTAAATATGCAAGATAAACATCCTTGCTTCCAAGTCCAGGAACAATTGTCATGACTGCAGAAACAGTAGCTAGTACATTGCCATGTGTCATCATCACACCCTGCACAAATTTGACATATTCGAAGTGGCTTAACAATAGGGAAACCTAATCTTCTAAGATAACCCTTTCGAAAAATCTCAAAGATAGCATCATGCTTACACCAGTTCACTAACCATAAGCATATTTTTGCCTACAAAATTTAGAAGAGAACAGAAGAACCAGAAGCCATAATTGACACTTCTAACCTTTGGCAATCCAGTACTTCCACTAGTATACATTATAACTGCAACATCAGCTGAAAGAGGTAAATCAGCAACAACAGGATTTTCACAGCCAATTCTCTCCACGTCAGCAAAAGAAGTGATCATCCATCTACCACTTGCACTAGTTGGAATCTCATCATCCATACAGATCACACGTTTGACAGTGTCAAGTTGCCCACTAATGTTGACAAGCTTTTTTAGTTCTTTGTTTGCGCAAATCACCGTGGTAACCTCAGTCTGGATGAGCAAAGATTGTATAAATAAATAAACAAATAGAAAGCAACAAATGTGGACAACCATAAAAATCTTCACTAGCCACTTCACACAGTGAATAACCACTTTTTCCAGTCAGTTGCATATTACAAATTGCAGGGAATACTTTTGTAATGAGTATTACCGGTACCTCACTAACCTTGAGAAGAATCGATTACCAACACGACACCTTAAACTATAAATATCAATTCTAACAACTTAATGATATGGTATATATTGGAGATGAGAAATAATAATTACATGAATAAAAAGCAACTTAGCAAATAATGTTGAACTGTTAATCAAGCTGCAGACCCTTAACAATGTGTCTAAACATGTAAGAAATAGGAAGTCATAATTCACCAATGCGCCAAGCAAATTAAGGACAGACATAGTTTCTAAAGGACTGGTCAAAAATATTAGTACAAGCAACAGTTAACTACTTTGCACATAATAATATTGGTTTTGTTACCATATACATCTATAAAGCCATAAATTTTATTGCACTAGAACTGGTAACTAAGGAAGAAGCACATTTATGAAAATACAAACATATGCAGGGAACCATGCACATCCACAGGCATACACAAAAGGCGGAAGGGAGGGAGGGAGAAAGAGAGAAGACCTCATTTAATGAATGACATAAAGCCTCCTCCCCTAAAGATGCATATATTGTCACCACAGTGACGTTGCGCCTAAAGCATGCCTGAAAAAAGAACATATATCAGTTATGATCACTAATACGCGGAAGGCAAAGAAGGACCTCGCATATTTACATCTCAGATAAACTTAAAAATAACAAAAGACAAATTCAGAAGATATAAATAAGACCTGCAGTGCAATGAACCATTCTTCTCTTGTATCAGCAAAGATTGCCACACGTTCTTCCTTTTTATGACCGAGTTGAACTAATCCAGAAGCAAAGTTGCACACAGCTTCAAATGCTTTCCCATATGTCAACCATTCATAGTCTCCCAAATGAACCTTCTCAAATGATCTTCCATCTTCAGTTACTTCAACTTCCCTTGAAATCAATTTCCTCGTTCCAAGCAAGCGTTTATTGTGGTGTTGCTTACATGCCTGCTCAAAAAGTTCTGCAAGAGTAGATATACCTTCCCATGCCGTTTCAACTGGGGAAGGAAATCGACTGTTTCGGATTGCATACCCGGGTTCCCCACCAACGTCAACTGGCACTCCTCGCTTCTTCACATTCTTTGAATTCCGAAGGAGAAGTGTAAATACAATAGGGACAAGTGCACCAACAATATAAGCACTCATATTTATAGGATTTTGTTCCCCTGGCAGAATCTACTTCTTTCTGTCCTCCTGAAAACAGAATCACGTCCAACCATGATTATTAACCTAAAATGAGTACCAGAAAAATTTAAAGTCCTTTTTCCTTCTATTTTTACTGAACAGCTTAGGAAAGTAGAATGTCTTCAAGATTGCAACAAAACCACATAGAAAGTAGCAGGGGAAAAAAGGCCAAAACCACAAGGAAGGTTTTTTCTTTTTTCTTCTAACAAAAACAGATGTTCACCAGCTGCCAGCCAAGCATGACAAAGTGCATATGCAGCTGCATAGCAAGAGAGATATTACTTTGTTTTATCATGATGATTGTTACTGAATAAACAGCTTACGAGGAAACACAAAAAAATGGACAGAAGCATATCAAAGTTCCTATTATCAGTATCACCTTCATAATTCAACACCGTTTTTAACCAAGCAAACATAATACTGATTTTTGATACAGCAATTACTTTTGTTTATATTCATAACGAAGATAGAGTATTATACTATTAACAACTCCATATTCGGGCTGCTAACTTACCTCAAAACGAAGTTTCCTGGATTCTAGACTGTTTTAGATGTTACCACAAAAGTTTTTATCTTTTTCTGTTTTCAAGGGACCAATCACCAAAAATAACAAGAAATAGGCTTAAAGCTTAATTAAAAGAGAAACACAAGGGTAAACAAACATTGCATAAAATCCACGCACAACATATCAATTCAAATGGTATGTAATTAAGTCACAAGCAAAATTTCAATGAAATAAAGAAACGGGAAATTTTGAGGCAGTCCAATGAATCAAAGAACCCATATATTCAACAATGGCAAAAAAAAAAATGAAAGATCAAAACAAAAGGGTAACACTAAAAAAAAAAAAAGAAAAAGCCAAACAATAACAAAAAAAAAAACCACTTGAGTAAACACGTGCATGATCCAAAAATACCTTCAAAATTTCGAAGCTGAAGCTGAAAAATTTGGGAAAGTAAAGGACCCAATTCAAGTAATCAGCATTACAAAAAAACCGAAACAATGGGGGGGCTTCACAAAGAAAGCGGCTTTCAGCTTACTTTTGAAGAAGAGATCAAAAAGAGGACGTTCGAATAACAGTGTAAAACGAAAAGGGTAGTTAAGTGTTGGGCGGAAAGACCGAGGGTGAAGACGTTGGAGTATCAGAACTAGTTTCCTCTGAAAAGGGGCCTCGTTTTTATATGTTCAGCCTTTTTTCTTTTTGTTTGTTGTGGCTTAAATTTTCACCGGGCAGGACTCAGGGTAAGAAGCCAACAAAGGAAAGCCAGCACTGCCTGTTTGAGACCAAACAGATGGCAATTGGGTTCAGATACTGTGTCTGTGTTTACAAAGGGTGACGTAAAGTGGATGTGGTGCATGTGGCTGTGGCCCATCTGCCATGCAAAACTTCCTCCCTTCCTCTACAATTTCCGACCCGAATATTTGCTGATACGCACTGCTTCTATAGCAGAATTTTCATGGTAGGGGACCAAACAAACTTTTGTTTTAGACTTTTTTTTAATTAATATATCAAATGCTCGAATACAAAATCAATCAAACATTTATTAATATTTAAATTATAATATTCGTAGAAATATTATTTTTATATATTCTTGTTTTCAAAATTTTTTGAATAAAACCAAATAAAATCTCTTTTTTGATGTCATAGAAGTTTCGGTTTCAATTTTTACTCTTAAAACATTTGTTGGTAGATAAAAAAATTTATTAATTAATTGTTTATATAAAAGAGATTCATTAAGAATTTAAAATGAATTACAATTATCAAAATCAATGTCATTAACTTCATAAAAAATGGCATTAACTTAATAAATATCTTCTGAAATAATAATTATTCATGCAACAAAAACAACCAAACCAGAACGGGAAAGATGTCATTTTTGTTTAATGTTGACTTTCCTGATTAAGAGAAGGAATAAAAAAAGATGAATGAATGATAACAAAAAAACCTTAATTAATTTCCATTATATGTGTGATGTGTCAAGGCATGCCATTTTTTTAAACTATTTTTATTAAATAGTTTAATAATTACGTGACACGTGACGCAATATTAATATCTCTATCAAAAATCCATAAATGCATTTTTTTTTTCATTTGGATGACAATATTACATAAGGGTGAGCAAATTGGTAGATTAGGTTGTTTGGTCCATCATACTTAAAGACCAAATAGACCAATCATTTTTTAAATTTTAACCAAAACCCATTAAATATATATAAAAAAAAAACTAAACTGATCAAATGTAAAATTAGTTTGATTGGTTCGGTTTTGGACTAATAGACTAAAATTTTATCATTTATTTTACAAATTATAATATTAAAACTTATAAACTTTGTCCATAATTATATATATACAAAATTAATAATATAACTTATATGTTATAATGTTTTATATCAAAATTTGTATAAATAATAACTAATTATAAACAATATGTTATAAAATCTAAGGTGATGGCTAATAAACATATTAAGTGTAATCATATAAATAAAGTTTATTATAAGTTATATTAATATTTATGTATAAATTAAATATATGTATATATGATATATTACCTTATTATATATATAATTAATAATACAAATTATATGTTAAAATGTTTTATATCAAAGTTTGTATAAATAATAACTAATTATAAATAATATGTTATAAAATTTAATGTGACAACTAATAAAATTATTAAGTGTAATCATATAAATAAAGTCTATTATAAGTTATAATAATACTTATGTATAAATTAAATATATGTATATATAATATATGATTTTATTTTATATATATATGAAATTAATAACATAATTTATATGTTATAATGTTTTATATCACAGTTTATATAAATAATAACTAATTATAAATAATATGTTATAAAATCTAAAGTGATAATTAATAAAGCTACCAAATGTAATAATATAAATAAAGTTTATTATAAATTATAGTAACGCTTATGTATAAATTAAATATATATAATATATTTATACAATTATATCTATTCATAACATTTTATATTATGAAGCATTATTAAAGTGTAATAATTATAACATATTAATATGTAAGATATTTATTATCATATATTATAATATTAACATATAAGTTATATCATTTAAAATATAAAACTTGTAATTTTATTTTACTATAGATTTATAAATAAATATATATAATTAATATTAAATTATTATAATTATGATTTGTATATGTACATATAATATCCTAATATATTTTAAGTATATTATTAATTAAGTTTACTATCAATTCTTCTTAATATATATAAAAAATATAATATATCTTAATAAATATATATAAATATATAAAAACTAGTTGGTTTTTTAAGTGAATTGATCCAAAAATTTTAAAATCGAAAGTCGACCAAAAAACTAATTTAACCAAACGTTTTAGACCAATTGATCTAATAGACCAATTAGACCGAACATTTTGGACTAATTGCTTTAATGAATTAATTAAATCAAACCATTTTATCCAAATCGCATTTAATTTAGATGAGTAATTAATCTGAATTGATTTTGCTTAACTTTAATATTACATGCATGAAATATTTATGGAGGAGCCAACTAAGCGAATAAAGTTTCTTAATAATTCTTAAATGCAATAACATTGGGGGCTAATGGGACCAACATCCTTAATTAAGTCTATGATTAGTCATATTAACGTGAACCAATTCATTATGTCATAACGTTTTGTTAATTATATACTTAAGGTTTGGATAAGTGTAGAATGAGATTTGAATAAAGATTTTAAAACAACTAAAAGGAAAAAAAATTGAATGAAAAGGAAGAAAAGTAAGAAGAAGATAAGGTCGTGATTGGAATCATTCATTCTTTAAGCAAAGTATGCCATTTTTTATGGTTTTTGGGAATATTGATAAATGACAATTATTATTACACCTCATTGTATATTAATAATTATTTTAATTTATTTAGAGAAAGGAAATTTGAACTCATACTATTTTAATCATATACAATATATAAACATTAAAAAATTTCAATAAAAGAAAAACCCCAAAATTTCAAATGGCCTATATATGTCCTAAAGGCTAAAACATAACATTAATTGTGCTTTTTCTCTTTTGAATTTGTTCTAATTATTGGGAGTGAAAGGAAGGGGTGGAGGTGATTTGTAACAAGAAAACAATGGCTTGGTAATGACTAATGTATTGTGATAGAAATTTAACTTTCCTTGTTCTGTTTGTAGGTAGTCAAAGATAGCATTGTTTTTTTTCTTTTTTGTAATACATCATCATTTTGTATAAATTTTTAGTTGAAATTATTTGGACTGTTAAAGGATAATTAATTATGTTTGAATATGTTATTATTATCATTATTTCATAAAAAAATAAAGATTCCAAACAAAAAAGTTTGAGATTTCATAGTGAGGAAATGTCATTAATTTTTTAGATAAAATTTTTATATATTTAGTATTATCATAATATAATAATTTTGAAATGTTAAAATTATACTTTTTTAAGAAAAATGAAAGAGATAAAAATCATAATACATACCTAAGAGAAGTAGCTTTGTTTCATGTCATTGATGTTGAAGCCGCGATACATAGGGAAGAGAAAGGAGGGATCATTGGTAAGGTTAGGTATAACAAACAAAGAATTTGTGATACATATACTAATGAATATATATATATATATATACATATCCTACATTACATTGTCGTGTGATCATCCAAGTTTTATCAATTCTTCATTCTTCACTTGAAATATTGTAAAACAAAATAAAATAAATGTTGATTACTTAGCAATGGAGGGAAATCCAATGCATGAAGAAACATACTCATTCAAACGGTGGTATTAGCCATGGCGTTACTGTCAATGTGTGTTTTTTTTCTTCTTTTTGGCTGACGAGGCAATTGTCAACCTTCATGCATTCCATCCAAGCAATCTTCATCTCCAAGGATTTGCCATTGTGTCCTGATTTATAGTTTGACTGCGAAAAAGTCAGAAAATCTAAACAAAGAAAGGTGTTTCCTTTCTTTATATATCTGGCGGCAATGTTGTTCTCAATGTATTGCTTCTGATCCACAAAGAGATCCAATGGCATAAGCAACTAAAGAGTAAAATCCCATGATATCTGATCAAAATCACCTTACCTGATTATGCTAATCATTTGGTATTATACTTAACTTTCTATAAAAGAACAAAAATTCACTATCTCGAAGTTTTTATATTTGTTTCAACTCTCAAGGAAATCCTTTGTAACTCAAAGAGAAGCGGGTGTTAAAACTGAAAGCATGACTTAGTAAATTGAAATATAATTAATCATACATGTTCGTACAATACTTTAGTTTGAAGCTTATCCTCCATTTGTATCCTGAGGGTTTCCAGGAGGTGATGTACCTGAGAACATTTCCATCACAGATCTGAAAGCTCCAGTTAACTCCTCTGGTATTTGCATTTGCATTTGCATTTGCTCACCAAAATTCAAGTTGATGTTCCCACCTATTCTTATTCCAGGCTCTTCAGATCCGTTTACATTCATGTCTTCTCCCTCCCTGTTTTGAGATGGTTGTCCTTGGTATGCACTTGCAGCCATATTCATAAGCATGCTCGCAAAATCGGCAGGAAGGGCACTAGTGTCAAAAGGCATTGTAAATGGAGGTGATGCACCATGACTCCTTGACCCAGTTGAATGGTTATTAGGTCCTTGGTTATTATGACTGGAACTAGCATTCTGTAAGATGGAATTAAAAGATGGACAGAAAATGAGATGTATGTAATAGTAAATCTCAAAGAAATGGGGCATTAATCATCTGAAACACTGGAGAATATGACATTGAGATCTCTTCAGAAAGGGAAGGAAAAGTGACGCATATGAAGAAACACAAGAAATTTAAAAATAACATTCAAATAGCAAATATTCTTGAGAATAATTGAACAGTATACAAATTGGGTCCATTTTCAAGGGGAACAGGTTTGAAACAGTCATACCCTCTCTCTTTTAGTGTCCAACAAACTCATGGTACCTGCGCGATGACACGTTATATAACAATTGTACCCAAATTTTATGTATTGTTATGACAACAGTACTGCCTATACTCTTCTTTAGTATGTACTTATAATTGTAAGGTGCCAAACTGGTAATGGCTATTGTTGGTGTGGTAATTATTATAGACCACTTTTTCCAGTTATTAAACACCTATAATCACATTTTAGTAAAAGACTAATATTTCATATTACCGGATCCCACTCTGCCCTCTGCTGCTCATCTCTCAATTTCTGCTCAGCTACCTGTATATCACAATAAGAATGTCAAGACAACACCACCACCATAACAATGTAAGAAAAGGAACACTGACACCTACCCGAATGTTTTCTTTCACAGATTCATTATTTGGATCCAATTGCAAGGCTGCAAGTTAAATAATAAAAGTTTGAAACTAGATTGTTTGACAGCAGACAGAAACCACAACCATCAATGTGCGATTGATATCAATGAAAATATCAGAACTTAAGGAAATGTGGGAGTTTTCTTCAATTGTAAATGTGAGATAATCCACTCTAAATATACATCAAAAGAATGCTGATAAATGATATCCTAGAATTGGATGTGCCCGTGACTAAAGATAAAAGCTAAACACAATACACTGAAGATTGTAGCTAATAAAATGATGCAAAATTGTGTCAACTTTTGCATGGATCAAACATTAGCTTTTATGATGTAAGATCCAAAATCAATTAACTAATTTCTAAAAGCACAAACTAATCATGGAAATAGGTCAGCATACTGTATATTCAGGTACTGTGCAATAAGGTAAATTGCATCTACCCATAAAGAGACCAAGAGTGGTGAAATTGGCAAACTACATAAATAGATAAGCAGCGGACTCACAAAAAGCAGAAAAAATTTATCATGATAGCCGAAAAATACATTGATAGAGAAAACTTAATGCTGCTGCCTGCATCTTTCAGTACAACAGTAACACTGTATAGCTCACAAATAATTTCGCACCAACCTTTCTTAAATCCTTTCTCAATTGCATCAGCATAGTTCCCTTGAGCATAATATGCTAAACCAAGACGACTGTATGCCTTGCTGTAATTTGGGTCAATTTCGATGGATTTAAGACAGTCCCTAATCGCTTCATTGTACTTGTGAATTTGAGTGTAAGCAGCAGCCCTGATAAGCATACATAATTCAATTAGACATTACAGTTTTATGAAGACAAATATCTGAAAATGTTGAAACTTGCTGCAATCTAATAAAAGAAATAGGTATATTTCTAAAAGTTACTAGAATCCAAACAATAAAAAGAACCAATTTTTCTAAATCCTGATATTATCAAGACATGATGAACAGAAAAGACAAGTTTATCATTCCTAAAAGTCAAAGGTTAAAAGCTTCTACACTGTTCAATGACACCAACAGGATGACCTAAATAGTGCAAGGATAATGTGGGATAGTAGGATTAAGGGCTTTCCTATCCTTTGGTAAGAAAAAATTAACTGTTGATTAGTCCAATACTATTTGCCGAGAATCCATGTATTGCACTCATTATATTTATCCTTCCCTTCACAAACAAGCAAATTCATTTATCTCTTAACCCATAACGATGGCAAATTCACCAAATATATATCAAATTATCAGTATGCACAATGCGGCACCTATTACAATAATAAACTGCATTATCATCACAAAGTGAAACGGCCACAGAATACAGCTCTATTGCGTCGGAGTATAGCTTTGACTGCATGCCCCTGTTACCTGAAAGCAACGACAATATGAACAAAATGATCAGCTTTTGCAGAGAATGAACACTGCAAGATGTTTTCAAAATCATGCTACAAAAATAACAACAGAATAAATGGTCATCATATTGACACTTCTCATGCAATAATTATTATGAAAAAAGATTCATTTTTAAAGAAGAAAGAGAGGATATAGGTGGCAACTGGATGGTTTGGGTCGTTTCAGGTATTGAATTCTTCCAGTGACTTTCGGTTCAGGTTGTTAAATTTTAGATTCAATTTAGGTCAGAACAGGTTATATTTAGGGCTGGCAGCTTTTATGAATCTTTCAGGTTCATGTCAACTTTTGCCACATCTTACGCAATATGGATATAGTAACTGGGTTCAAGTCATTGACTTTTTCAGTAAAATCATGTTGCACAGGTTGGGTTTCAAGCGAGCTGCTCGTTTGGGTCTGCTTTAACCACCTGTACTTCATGACTACTAACAAATCAACAGATAAAGCACATGCAGATTAGACAATGTAAGAAGGAAAAGAACAAAACTTTCTCAAACTCTCCAAAATAATGAACACGTGAAATAAAGGTTACAGATTTAAAGCACTAACTGCCAACAACAGGTACACAAATGTTTATTACCTTGACATTTAAATGTCTCAGCCAGGTTTTTACGGTCAAATTCCTTACATCCACATCGTTCCATCTCCTGATGTGGAAGATAATTAAAACATTAATGAAGCCACAAAAGAAGCTAACTGATACCATTAGAAAGTGAATAAAATATGATAATAACCACAAATGGCACAAAATTATAGAGTGATAATATAATGAAAAAGATCAAGTTCCAACTGTCCTATTTAATGATGTGAAAGCAATATGGACTTTGATATCATCAGCGGTGAATCCCAAATTCCGAACTAGTTCAAAGCAATAAAAACAAAAAGATATTGAGAATCCAAACAACAGTAATATCCTTCCTTATAATCACATATTCTGTACAGTAAAACCTCAAAGATGACACATACTTAAACTCAGCTGGATACCATGCAATTGACAAACATGCAACCGGTAGCTTCCTAACTTCCTTAGTTCTCCAATCCTTCAGTCATTATGATGATTTAATGGTTCGCTCACTAACTCACCCTCTCCATGCAAAATTGTAAGCCACTTGGTCAAGGATGCTTAATTTCAGAGGTATTCCAATCTAGAAATTGGTATTTGAACTCTTTCAGATTCCCAAGCCACATAAATTTATGATGGTATGAGCAAAAAATAATAATTTGTTTCTCCAATGTAAGAAATAACTGAAGCTGAAGCTTGTCATGTGATGTGTAAGACTTCAGAGGTCAGTTAATTTGCAATGGGATATGTAACATTAATTCAGAAGAGGAAATAAAGATCTCATTGTCTGCACTGCCAGGCAGATGTCAAATTAAGAAAGAAACGGTAACAGTTTGCTCATACAATTCTCTGCAGTGAATGATTAAGCTTGAAACAATTGGTTCTTTATTAAAATAATGAGAAGAAATCCACCAAAGATTCTCATACTAAATCACTTCATTAAGGACAAATATCATAACTGATGCATAAATCCATGCCCTGGTGAAACATTAATGATCATTGCACCCTATCTCCTTGGCTTTCCCTTATTTAGTTTTTGGGTGTAGTGATGTAGTCAAAGCATGAATGCACTATTGATTAAACTAATTCAAACAGAAAGTGTATAATCTAAAACCTAACCAGAATCCATGAGCCAAATCTTAAGATATCTCAATAAAAGCCATCACTTTGTACCAATTAATTCAAACACCAACAAGTTTAACTATACAACTAACAGAACATACATTTAGAGCATCTTGAAATAAACGAGTAGCTTTATCCAGTTGCGCAGGATCATCATTCCCATCAGGCATGGGCCTTAAAAAATGAATTTTCTCTAGTGCAGCAAAGAATTGCCCAAAGAGTTCATCCTTAGAGACCCCTGCAAGGTACATTGATGTCAAATTAGAATTATTGTGTATAACCTAAAGCATTGAAATAGATAACACAAATGTAAAACTATTTCAACCCTGTTATTAAAAAGCCCAAAATGCAATTTTCAAGATAAAGAACGGGTCACCTGCAGACTGAGGTTCTCTTGTCCAATTATCCCCCTAATTCAGAGAAATTAAGACAAGGATCGTATTAGAAATAACTAGACAAAAATATAATGTCCAAATACATGGAAAAAAAAAGTGCTGCAAGAGATGAATATCACAATATTATAAAAGCCTCTAGAATGTCACGCAAACTTTAATAACTCATAGCTGCAAATTGGTGCAATATTATACAGACCAACATGTATGTTACAATAAGATTTTCAGTTCTGTTCTTAAAGACTGCAGAATTCAATCACAGCGGGTTATCATTCAAAAGAAGCAATTAACTAGAACATTCCACACCCCCCCCCCCCCCCCCCCCCCCACAACACACACACACACTTTTTTTTTTTGTTCTTTTCAACTTGCTCATTGGATAAAATACTAAGCTAAAAGTTGAGAGAACAATCAACTTTAATTCAAGAAAGCAAATTGGTCAGCTTCTATAATACCTAGAGTGTAACCTTTTACATAGTCAGAGGGAAGGAATTCAGAAATGAGTAGTTGGAATATTAAGGCTTAATAGTTTACTTCTGTGAGATAAAATTCTAAATGCAATTTGTTGTTGCAGTGATTGTTGCAATAGTAGTAGTAACAATAATAATTCCATTATGCAATGACCATACACTGCTTTTGAATTCACATTGCACACACTCTTTTTCCCAACCAGGTCTCTCATATCTCTCATATTACTTTTATCAAACGTTGAGTCGTATAGAACTATTTGCATCCAAAATTTGATGTGAGATTGCATCACCCGCCCACTATTGCCAAGAATGCCCCTAGCAGAATCTACAACAACATTCATTTAATGATAAAGAAAGAAATCCATTCACAGAGAAAATTTTTCATATTAAATTTTAAAATAGAAAGAATTAAATTTTAGATGACAAACATCATGCCAAAGTTAAATCCTAAAGTCAAATATGTTCTACATAAATTTTGAAAAAAAAAAGAAGGTAGCAATTATACCAGTTTTGCTGCCTTCAAGGAAT
This sequence comes from Theobroma grandiflorum, assembly GCA_036013995.1. NCBI lineage: Eukaryota > Viridiplantae > Streptophyta > Magnoliopsida > Malvales > Malvaceae > Theobroma > Theobroma grandiflorum. Next base: position 19,863,687 of record CP142126.1, read on the forward strand.
TATTGCTAGTGACATCATGGGCATACGATGAACTAGGAGCATTATCTGAAGTTCCCCTGTGACTTAGATCTGATTTAATTTTCTGATCCTCACTTGCTTCCGATGAACTGAATAAGTCAACTAATACATCAGGTTTCACATCATTAACAGAAGTTGAGTCAAGTTTAAACACCTCAGCCAAACATTCCCTGGCAACTTCGAGGCCTTCAAGATCCACCCCTGGAGCAGCTTCAACTATACAACAGAAAAAACTATTATTAGAAAACAATTTAACAAGTTGAGCAGACAAAGTTAATAAAGCATGATAGGGAAATTGGTAGAAGAGGCTTAGGCCACACAGAACAGATAAATGTTTCAAGGTCATAAAGATTCCTGGCCCTATAGGAATTAGCAATATTAACTGACAGTTACCAGTAACACAATCTAAACAATAAGAAGATCTAAAAACATATTCAGCATCTTTGACTAGTTAACAAAATAAACAAAAAACACCATCAGTTCTGTGGTTTTGGAAACTCCAGCAGCCACTCTTCAGACAAAGTTTGACGTGTTTACACCTTTTTTTTCATGATAATTTAAAAATCAATCAAATCTTATATTATTCCCTAAGAATTCCCAAGACATTCTCCAATGTAATCATTCCCATAGTTGATACTCCACCCTTTAAGTCTTATTGTACTCACATTCACTGAAACAAAACATGCACATAATCCCACTATACACTTCTGCGTACATTGTATTGTCCACGACAGCATAGCACAACATTGTTCACAAACGTCTATTTCTTCTTTTTCTTCCTTTTCTTTATCACACTCCTTGAAAGTATACAACTTTTTACCTCAACTCGGAATTTACATTTCTTAAGTTGTAAATAACCTACATTCCAACAAGAATCGCCTAATTTTCTGGTGAAAAAAAAAAAAAGATAGCATTCAAGAAACACCTTTACTTCTTCCTTTTAGCTTTACAAAAGCCAAAATCAATCAGCAAACGAGCCAATTTCGCTTTTGCATCATAGCCAAATCAAGAGCAATCAAGAAGAAAACCACTCTAAAAATAAAGCAAAAAGGACCAAGAAATCAGTGAAAAACGCTATTGCGCTATGCTAACCTAATTGAATGATAAAAAATGAGAACTTTACAGAACGAAATGAGAGAGTATACCAGAATTGAGGAAATCTATGAAGGAGCGAACGATGCGGCGAGAGAGGGGAGAATCGGTCTTTAATTTATCCATCCAATTTGCAAAGAGCTTAAACAGTCCCTGCTTTGTGCTTTCCTCAGAGAGTTGAAGACTTCAATTCTACTGAAACAAGACACTTGGAGTTGGGGAGGATGAAAACGGTAAAGAATTGGTGTGTTTGGCTGCCGGGTTACGTTATTCTTTCCTTGCGCGCTGCGATTGGGATGGGATCCTCTTCCACATTTTAGTTTTTAGTATCTTTATTTTTTTTAATATTAATATTTGAATAATATTTTAAAATTTTTTTAACTTATTTAAAAAGATTTACATAAATATTTATTATTTTATTATATTTAATTAAAATTTTATTTTTATTTTAAATTAGATAAATTTCTATAATTTATTATTAAAAGTTAATTAATTATTATTAATTAAAATATTATTTATTATTTTATATTTAAATATAAACAATAAAAATATCACATAATTAGATCATTAAATCAAATTAACATTATCTATTTAAGATATAACAATATATCATGTCATTAATGCATAACATAAAAATAATATAACAATTTAACTAACATTTAATCAACTTTTAATTATAAAAATTTATTTTGATTCAAATGAAAAAAAAAACCTTGTTTGAATTTATTTAAAATTTTATAAATAATTTAAAAATTTTAAAATATTATACATATTTTTCTCTACTGTAAATGTCTTTTCTTAATATCTATAAATTTATCATTATTATTTGTACAGGTATAAAGAATCAGGTATAAATAAGTGTCTTTTTTGTGACCAACATTGTTCCGAGCAGTAGGATTATGACACGTGGTGGATTAATAATAAATACAAAGAATAGTTCAGAAGCACAATGCACCCTACAAATCACAAGCTTGATTTTGCACTAATCAACAAGATTTTTTTGTTGACCTTTTTTTTTTCTTTTTGAAGTTACACCCAATTCAAGTTGGTTGCCAACAGATGGTATAGTTTACATCTGCCAAAATCAATCATGAAACAGATGGTTACAAGACTTTTACGAACAAAAATAAAAAAAAAAAAACAAATAATTACAGAATAGTAGTATCAGAGATAAAAAACTTGGTAAAAAAGGTGAGTACTGGTGAGTCAGCGGGCAGTGCATTTGCTCTTTTCTTAACAACTACTTATACTTTCCTTCTCCGAGTTCTTTTAGCGACCTGAAACAGGCCAAAAGAAAAATGCATTAAAAATAAAAAAGCACTTGGTTCCGTAATTTCTGTGCCCTTTGAAAATAAATAATTATTTTGCAAAAACTTAATGTTTCCTTTTAATTTATGCCTTTTATCTTTGCAGGGTTTTCCTCAACAAGAAACAGATATAAAATGGATGAATATAAGAAATGCATAAATTGTGCTTACAGCATCTTCATCTATATTGGTAATTTCTGATACTGATGACAAGTCTCTCGATAAAATCTGTCCCTTCTTTCCCTTTTCTGGATCAAAAATTAAATAAACTTTCCATTAATTTAAATGAAAAAGTCTTTTATTGCCTTCTATCTAGATAACATGAAACAGTCAAAAAAAAAAAGAAAATAAATGATAAAATATACAGACAAATTACCAGACAAGGGAACTCTTCTGCTACGAAACTTTCTATCCTCCATATTTAATTTCGTCCTCGACTGTTGACTAGCATCACCTCTAAATTTATCAAGTGTGTCTTTGACACTGTTGAGAGCAGAATGCACCAAAGCATTGCGGAAAGCAGCAATGAGTTATATAAAACAGAGCAATAAAATGGATATAGTGGGAAAAAGAAAAGTAAGTCCTAATTTGTATATCTATCCTTCAATAAAAAGGAGAGGGAGATTGATCGGGAGAGAAAGTTATTACTTAAAAAATTGACTTATTTTTCAAAAAAGAAGAAAGAAAACTCCTCTCCAGAGTTTTTCATTAAGTTCTTTATTCTAAAAAATTTTATTCTTTAAAAAACATTACTTTTTTTTTTAAGAACTTCTCAAAAATCTTATTTAACCTACTTTCTGCTTTTAAAAAATAAATAAGCTGAAAAATACAACCATCATTCGTTTAATTTGCATGATGAAAAATACAGACTTAAAAAAAAATTATATAAGCAATATGTCCAATGCTAATTTCAGGGGGGCCAGAAATGGGGGTGGGGGGAAAGAGCAGGATGTAGGTCACTGTAACCAAAGCATTAAGGGATCAACTCACCATTGCCGCAAATGCAAGGTGTTTGCCTTATCTGACGGTACAACCTCCTTGAAATGCAAAAAATGGACAGAATAAGATTAATAGGATCCAATCACAAAAATAGATGAAAAATGAAGGATCACAGAGTGCTGCAGCACAAATCATAAGCTTTAAATTGATGGAAATCAATGCAGGATTTAACAACAATAAGATCCTTGTTCTAAATTTTGTGTACATTCTTTTTTTTTGTTCCTATTTTTATTTTCAATATTACAGGATTATTTTGCCAATAACCTCTTGGTTTGGTGGTAATCAGCCATTTAAGGCTGGCACCAAATCCCAGGTTCCAATTCAAAAACCCCCTTCCCTCCTCCCTAATTCTCCATAAAAAGTAACAATAATAAACAAGGAAGAATAGGATTACTTTCACTACTTGACTCAGAGCAGATCTAATTCTAACTAAACTGAACTTTTATAGAACCGGACAAAGAATCTTCTACAGCTTTCAAACACAAACAAATGCTTGAGTCAACAGTTTGAAGTTTACCCTCTCTATCAAGGAACAGTCACTCATTGTCTCCCAGCTCTCACTGTCCAAGCATAATATTTCAACTTCCCCATTATCAAATGCGATCTGTCAATCGCAAGAACACAAAATATAATCAAAACAACTGGGTTATATTATTGTTGGCTGAGCAAAGCATGTCAATTTCTTTTATTTCTCTTTCCTTTTTTCTTTTGGGGTGTGTGTGTGTGTGTTTGTTGAGGGCGGAAGGAAGCTCACTAATGCACATGTATCACATTTTATAGCTAATTAAGAAAGCCAACAAGACAAAACAAGTACTTACAGAAAGAAACGTAGATATAAATATGTCCTGTTTTAGTGTTTATAACTTAAACTGAAAAAAAAAATAAAAGTATAAACATTTCAATCCTAAATCAGAGAAACCTCATCAACTCGCCACAGCTTAACATTTCTTTGAGACAATAGAGACAACAGATCAAGTTTAAGTGTCTCACATAGTTGTAAAACTACCACTGAAATTTCTATTAGAGATCAAACAGTCCACTCAGTAACAATATTTGTAAGCATTTACCTTGTGAGTGTTGTTTTCAGGGTTAAAGTCATCCACGGTGCCCGAATGAAAACTGACAAACAAAAAAACAACTAAAAGCTGCACACACACTTCAAAAATTGCTGAAATATATATCTCCTCGGAACAAGAGATCCTCACCAGCTATCAAAGGTAGACCATACTTTGACCCGCTGTCCAATTAATACCTCATTTGCACTAGGCAAGTCCTGCTTAATTAAAAAATACAGTTAATTTAGGTACGATATCAACAGGCAGAAAATCCGAAGTTACGATTGGTCTCAGTTAGAGAAAAATCTTACTTTTGAAGCAATATTGAACTTCACTTTGCAACTATTGGAAGCTTCAGCATTAATAATTTTACCTGCCCCAATATTTCCTCTAAAAGCATTACTTCTTTCAAATTTCTGAGTTGAAACTTGTGATTCCATCTGAGAAGGTTTCTGAGTGACAGAACCAGAAGAAGAAAACGGTTGACCTTTTTCTAAAGCTGCTTCAGAACTGTTAGATGCACCATATTCTGGCTCCTCAGTAAAACCCTTATTATGGGATCCAATATATACCAGTGCATTTGGAGGAACAACATGTCCTCGCCTACGTCCTGAACTGTTTTCCCTCCTTGTAGATCTCTTATGGGTTTCAAGTGCCCCACAAGTTGAAAAATCAACTTGCTTGCCCAATACCATGTTCAAAGTACCATCCTCATGACACTTTCGACCACGTTTATGAACAGAGCCAACTGGCTGAAACATAGAAGCAAATATGCAATTACCAATCTCCAATGAAATTGTGTGCATGTGTGTGTATGTGTGTTTATATGTGCATGCCCATGCACATTTTGAATATAAAATTCATCAATATATTAATCATGTCAATCATATGATCAACAACTCCTTACACACCAGAGAGACTTGCGACTTGAAAATGTGAACTACCCTCTCAACAAAACTTTGAGTAAGAAATTTCAAATTAGCCTGCACACAACAACTAAATTAGAATTTTGGTACAATATTGTACATGCAGACAAGATATAGTCACTGGGAACTTGCCTCTTCACTTTCCATAGGAGTTATTTTATATAATGATGATGGAAGCAAAACCGTTCCCAGTGTGCGAACGGAGGACATGCCATTTCGATGTAAGGAATTTACACCAGAAATTCCAATGTCTGCTAGAAAGTGCAGCCTCTGCATTGCAAGAAATCGCCTTATTCACAAAAGTTCTCTTCTTGGGTCAACATTAAATGCATTATTAACCCAAAAGACATCTAAAAAGAATTAAAAAGTCTCACAGGAGTTCTCTGAGCATCAACAGCATCCTTAGCTCTTTTAATAGCACGAAATATATAATTCAAATACAAGGCAGCATTATTAACAAGATCCAAATCACCATCAACGACACTAGAGTTGACTGATGCGTTTAAGAATGAAAGAAGTGGACTGCAAAAAGGAAAAAACCTAACATCACCAAAATTGACAAATGCATCCAACTTTAGTTCTAGGTAAACCAAAATTCAAAAGCTTGCCTTCTGAATAACATTTACCTGCAAAATTGAGCATATATTGCTTCATCCTGACAATCTTCAGATGGGAAGCCTGCATCATGCACAAGAAGATGGATCAAGAATACCACTATGTATGCTGGGAAATCCATAATTGACCCTCCCTGCAACATGGACGTTTGGCGTATTTGAGCTTCTCTACTGTATTCCTTGATAAATTCCACCATATATTTGAATGACTACAAGGACAAATCAGCTGGCATGCGTTAGTAAAAAGCAAGTAACATAGATTACTTCTACGAGATATGTGAGGTAAAAAACAAAAGCATACATCATGCTGTAGGTCCTTGAGGCTATCAGAAGTGGCCAGAGTGAAGGCACAAGCATATCTTATAGGTATAACATGTTCCTTCAACAGCTTGTGTGTTTTATCAAGAAATGATCTCCTGACAAAAGAAGAAGAATCCTGGAAAATGACAGGAGGAATAAACATAATTTATACAAAGATATAACTGGAGCAACAATTTCAAGAAAATGGAAAGATGAGCTATAAAGGAAGAAACATAAAAAGTGATTGACACAAGCTTTATAGGAAATGCAATATAGTAGTGGTGGATGCAACCACTACAAGCTGAGAGCTTAATCTACAATAATTTTTCATCAGCAGGATTTGAGCCACATTGACAAATGACATGCTTGGGAGAAATGCTGCATGTTTAATTCCTTTAGTAGCAAGGCATCAGTCTTCAAACATTGAGGACTGTTTACAAGTGCATTATAAAATTAAAATGTGAATTTATATGAAAAAACTTGAAGCTTGATACTTTCTTTAAGCCATCAAAAGAAACAAATTCTCGGCTGATTTCAGACCTAATGTATCAAAGATATTGTGTAACCATCATATTTTGAAGGATATCACACTGTCAAAATAATTAAAATACATAAACTATGGGAAAATAAGTATTACAAGTGTGAAAAAAAAGTTAAATCTAGAGGCACATATTACATGGTTTGATATAGGAAATTGGAGAAGTCTTTACAATTCAGTTTGTTAAGTTACAAATCAAAATCCACAAGTTCAAAATTTTGCTTTTGCTGAATCTTTTACATCATCACTACTACTCCATAGAGCATGCCCAGATCAAACCTACTTACCTTCGCCATCAAAATTGTGAAGCGAAAAATATCAGGAGAAATATGTAGGTCCCATCTTCTAGAAAGCTGGAGAACAGATTTTGCAGCAGCCAATCTTATATAAGCCTTGTCATTTGCACTGCATTACAATATAAAGTCAATGCGAGCAAAAAGGAAAGGTTGCCAATATATCTCTGAAACCAAACCCACTTAAAATCCAGATCTGCAGTAACAGTTTTCTACCCTGATATTTACCTTGCTTTATTCTGTATAGATAGCTAGCCTAAATATCTTCATTTCTACAAAATTATGCTACTCTTTCAAAAGAAAAAGTATCTTATGCACAATGATGGAGCAGTCAGATCAATTTCAAAAGAAAACTTATGCTTACATTGACAGTGGTCATTGCAACATCCTCCAAATCTTGGAAAAAAATTAGTACCCAATGAACCTTTGTCAAATATTTGTGTTAATATACAATGCTGAAAAGTGTCAGGGACATTCCTCTACTGAATCACAACCCATATGTCTAAACTTTCTGAAAACAAAAATGAAACAAAGGCCATCGTACAAGATGTCCCCCAAAGCAGACACCCCAGTATTTAGAACTTAAGACTCCATCTCAGAGGTCTCAAGTTCTAATCTAGGGAAAAGGGGTGGAGTTATGGGATGGAAGAGGGCTACCTGCCTTTGTGTAGCCCAAGGTCCAATGGATCTCCATATGTACTACCAAAAAAATGATAGAAGATATGAATATGAAAACCTCTAGAAGGCTTTTTCAGAATAAATGCAATTAGCTTCTTCATGACTCAAACGTATCAAATATGTCATCCATACTTGCCTTCAAACTCAAAAAGCCAAGAGGGTGTAAGTAAATCAAAGCATTTATTAAATAGCTTGTCAGCGACCTTGGTTTAGGCTAGTTTATGTTTGTTTATTTAGATATTGAGCAAATTATAACAGCTTTTCAAGGCTTTTTAAGAGGTAAGCTCTGTTGTATTCAGGTTTGTGAACAGGCTTGGTCATAAATCATGTATGGCTTCTTTTATATTCATTTATACACTGATGTAAAAGTCTCATTTAGACCTTGTTGACCAAGTCAAACTCTAAAAGGACAATTATAGATTTTAGAATGATATGCTACTTGGCTTTACATACATGTTTTCAGAAAGGATTTAAGGCCCTTGGTTTGAAAGTCTAGATAATCTTCCTCCCCATTCTCCACCACACATTAAAGACCCAAAAAGACCCTCTATCCTTACATCATCATTGACAGGACCTTCCTCCCTCTTACAGCAAATATACATTTTCCAAATCTCTTCCTTTTCCCATCTCACTAAGTCCATATCCAGTATTCCACTAGGTCAGTGGTCTTCTTTGTCTCAAGGTAGAATCAATTTCCCCCTCATTTTTCACAAACTACTAATCCTAAATCTGCTTCTTCTCATTTTCTAATTCCAATCTACAAACAATTAGGATGAAAAAGCAGCAATAGTGACAAAAATTCACATATACAAAAGACTTATTAATCATAAGAATTCCAATCTATTAACAACTTGGCTGAAGAAGTATGAAGAATAAAGTAAAGTATATTCCAGATGGAGGAAAGGAAATAGAAAATCCACATATTTTAGAAAGCATACCATGAAATAATATTATCAAACATGTCACCCTTCTGGAGCATCTTCAACAAAATGCCCAACAATGGATTAATTTGTCTATTGACCTGAGATCCTCGATGTGGCAAAAAACTCTTGACAAGCATCTTAAGCCCATAAATCTGCAAAGGATAGTCGTTACACTAAATTAGCCATAAAGAAACCTACCAGCCAGTGAAATGAGATTTCTTAAAATCTAATGCAGTATGCCTTAGACCATTATATCATTGTTGGATTAGATCAGGCCTCTTGTACCAACACTTTCTAGTTTCATGTTTTTACAGTATCGTGTTGAATTAGTAATTCTGACTACCAATAGCTTACCATTCCTCAAAATAACAATTATCCTCACAAGAGCTTCAACCATAGACCAAACATCCAGGTCAAAACTCCACTCCACACAAGGACATAGAGAATTACAAGAATGCCATCTCCTCCTATAATGCAAAATTTAAACCCCATATAAAAAGGTTATCTCCTTTTATCATAAGAGAATGTGGTACTGTACACTGAAAACTCTATCCTCAAAAAAGGAAAACCCTATATTTTCTTGTCATGATAGCTTAAATTCAGGTTAAAGGTAGGAAATACAACTGCAGCCTCTAGACAGCTTATTAGCTTTCTTCTCAAAATCTAATAAGTTTGATCAGACCACCAAAAGCTGAAAATATAATCATTGAAACAGCAATATTTACATCTGCATTTGTTGGTTCTTTCTTAATAAGATTAACCGATATGTCAGCTTTCTCCAGAAACAATCAGGATAAGAAGGGATCAGAAATCACATCTCAAGATCACACTGACTGAGAATTTAAGGGTATTGGCAGTGAAGCATAACGTGCAATTTACTTAAGCAACCACTGACCAAGAGACATAATGGCATATCAATTAATACTTCTAGTTAAAAGTTAAAACTAGCATGCCAGAATTGCATTCATCATAAATCCAGATCAGTTTTAGTAGGAATACAATCACCTCAAATCTCAGATCAGTATCAATTTGAGTCTAGTCCAGTGACCAATTCAACTCCAATTTGAAGGTCAAACAGGATCTTGTTATGCTCTATGTAACTCTGTACATGCCTCACCAAGGCACTAGTATGCAATTAATTTGCCCAAAATTAGACACACATGTGGCATCCCTTATTAGAATGTTATCAATGCCAACCAAGTGAATCTGAACCAGGATTCAAAACAATTAGACTTAAAAAGTTAGATTAACCTAATGAGAACACGTTTGTGAATTTCTAAATTGAAAGACACCGATTAGAGAAGAGTGCTAGAGTAAAGCATTCACACCCGGGAAATTTTTTTCTTTTCCATCTTTGCAATATTAAAAGTATGACTAATACTGGTTTTGGAATCCGTAATTGCTGTTTTTAGAAAAATGATAACAAATAAAAGAAAACTGAATGGATTCTTTGATGATCTCAGCTTGCAGTAGACTGACTAAAGCAAACACTAGCATCCATTCTCATCTTAACAAAACTCACTCACAACTCTTCCCAGTAATAATTTTCCTGTTTTATGACAATACATGATATGAATATATTGTTTGGTTCCCAAGCTGAATCTAACTTGCTCTCAGTCAATTGATCATCAGTTAACTAAATTTTCCTTCAAATTTGCATTTTTAATCAGTTTATGGGAATCCATGAGCACTTGAAAGATAAAATCTAGATATTAATTATCAAAACATCAAACTCCACTGTAAACGAAATCAACATAAATATCATTAATTAATACTTACATAGGAAAGTTCCCCCTTCCAACACTCACCTTTAATTCGCAACTAACAGTACACCCAGAGCTATCCTCAGTGACAGAAAGATCATCCAATGACTTTGCCTTCAGCGATTTAGATCAAATCAGTTACACAACAATTACCCAAAGGAGATCAGATGCTCCATCCACTAAATACTAGGAAAAGGCAAGCAAAAATCAAATTACCTGAAAAATCTTTTCATAGACATGTTGTGTGATTTCTTGATCAAGATCTTCAAAAGTTGAAACCGAATATTGGGCAATACAGCCCAAAGACTGCAAAACAGTCGCAATATTCTGCCCGCTATGTAGAGAATCCACAAGTTCCTAAACATTAACAGATAAAATATTGACATGGTCATCTGAAGGGCCCTCAAGCTGATACCAATCAGTGCTTTGACAATTTGCCTTTCTTTCTTCTTTTTTGTTTGTAAATTTGGAAAACACAGTTTGCATTTCTTGGTTTTTCATTTTATTTGAAATTATCACCACAGGCAACCTTCCTAAGTCTTGAAACACACACAAATTACATAACTACTGAAAAGTCAAGTTACAATGAGGCTTCAGTTCTGAGTTAGCACTGCTGTTGAATGCTTTGGTTAGGACTGATACGAGCCTAATTGGAGACAATTCTTAAGATATATTGCTAAATTGACTAAAACCTTATAAAAGTAATTAAAAGTCCGGTACACGACATTGAAAATTAAAGTAAAGGAGGGAATCCGGGTGTAACTTCAAAATAACATTTCACCTTCCCTTTTGACTTTAGTGCTTTTAAAAGACAACAAAAACATTAAATCAACAGCATGTTCAGAGAAGTTTATTAATACAATCAAATGAACTAGCAATTAACAATAAAAGGTTAAGGGCTAATTTTTCAGGTTATTGCTAGGTGTTGATAAATCAAGGCTCCCGTATTTAAAATCAAGAAAACGTGTCTATTTGTTGTTTTTCATTTTGAAACATCTTGTTTACTTGCTGTGCCAAGCATACATCATCTTTCACAACTTTTAGGTTTTGTCCATTTATAAGGAAACGCTAACTTAAGAAAAGTTGAGATAAGCACACCTCACATAATTCTGAGAAAACATATTGCTTTGGCACATCTATTAATGAAGCAATTGCAGAAACAGCATATTTTGACTGAGTACGAGTTCCCTCAAGACAGATCTTCTTCAAAACAGGGTAAAAATCACTGCATATGAAGAGCATTAGTAAGAATTAAAATTAAAGATCACATAGAACCTAACAAAAATTTCTAAGGATAATTATAATGCAAAAAGAACAATCACTCAAGAAACTTGCTACCCCCACACTAGTTTGCCACCAGCCTCACTGTTTGGAGCATTTAACCAATGACAAATTTTAGATATATGCTAAATCTATATTTCAGATTACAGACATTGTATTTAATATTATCTAAGACTCAAGAATGCTTAAGTTTTAAATTGTGAAGTTCACAACACATCTTTCTACCCAGTTGTAACTCAAAATCTCAAATATCAAGTGCCAAATGCCAAAAAAAGAGCGCAGAAATTACCTGAAATTGACAGAGATATGAGATCCTGCTTTCGCTAAAACTTGAATGATCTTCTCATGAATCAGATATTTCTCTTCAAACAACAGACGAAACTGCAATTCTAAACCCCTCATGAGAGATGGGAAATTGCTGATGATAACCTGTATCATGTAAAATGTGACTGAAATACAATCGAACTTTCCATATAAAATAAATCAAAATTTATCTTCACGCAGGACATAATTTTTTAATAAATACCACTACTAATAAAAGGCAATTCACAGCTAACTTTTCCTTTCAGATAAATAAAAAAACTAACTTTCTGTCATGACACTGCTTCTATGTCCAAATTTCTTTGTCTCTCTTCTACATTTATCCTAAGTAAATATTGAAGATTAAGTTTTAGTAAAAAGAATTGGTGTTCTGACTGACATAGCTCATGATCTTGTTGAATACACAATCTTTAACTATGATCATCAAATGTACAGGGATGCAAGTGGATTGATAGAGTCAGACAAGAAAATATCAGAAAATTTTGTAGCAATAGCATTGTCATGTTTATGTTCAAAGTAGCAGTCCTGTAATTACTATAACGCTGATACTCCATGTAGGGGTAGAGTAGAGCCAAGCCAAGCCAAATAGTAAAAAGCTCATGCTTGGCTCAATATAAGTGTTTGAAACTCAAGCTCATGCTCCAAGCTCCAGATCCAAGAGTTCCCAAAAACTCAAGCTCACTTGATGCAGATCATTATCATATATTTAAAGTCATCTCAAGCTCAAGCTCAAAATTTAAGATATGATAATATAATTAAACAATAAAACTTGTTTCTTAATCAGCCAGGCTCATTTAACTAAATCAACTGAATGTCAAGCCCAAGCTTAGTTCATTTGTAAACCAAGCAAGATCAGCCATTATTCTTAAGTAGCTGAGCATGAGATCACTTACATACAGCTTGACTTATTTCCATATCTAAACCGATAGTGTGAAGCACTCATCAAGTAGACCCTTCACATGTTGAGGCTCATCTTTTGCGAAATATACTTGTCTTTTAATGCATGCCAATGAATCAAAGCAATTCTTTTTCTTTTTTTTTGTTATATGTAGCTAGTCAATGTCTATTGAAGAATTACAGCAAATAAAGAAGCTTATGAAACTATTTGGGCATTTCTGTGCAAAGAAGGAACTAACTTTTGGCACATCAAGCTTTTGAAACACAAAAGAAAATTACATTAAATATTAGGGTTGTGCATCACATTTTCCAATCAAACTATAAACTTCTGCAAGGGGATTATGCGTGCCAACCTTCTGACTGCAGATCTCATTTTAGAATGGAAAAAGGAGCACCATTGATATTCAATGAGAAACAATTGTTCTTACCAGGAGTAGGTCAATAGAACAAGCCTCCAAATTATTGCTTCCCAACCCACTAGTGGAAATGAGACTGAGAATGCAACAAACATGCTCCGAGTCAAATATATTAAACGAGCATTTTGAGGAGAGCAACTGCAAAAACTCAAAGTGTGGATGTTTATCTCCGATCACTTTAAGGAATTTATCCTGAAAAAGAAACGAATTTTGGTAACTTTCAGAGAAGATTCAAAAAATCCAGCAATACAAAAGGGAAAACAAGGGATAATAACACATTACCTCCTGTTAACTATTTGAGCAAGTTTGAGTATATGGTTTTTAAAACACACAGAAAAAGCTCATGAACCAAAACAGGTCAACCCTTCCTATTAACCACATCATAAGTAATCAGATGGACCAATAATAAAGCAGCACCTAACAGCATAAGACTCAGAATGATCTGATGGTCAAACTTGAGCCAATCCATTTAATTCCTAGGCTGTTAACCTAATAGGTTTCTTTCAAATTCTAGTACCGCAAACAAGATATGACTGAACAATGAATAAAAACAAGTATCCAATTCTAGTTTTAGGTATGTTAGACAATACATCAATATAGATTTCTTCAACAGCATAGAATAGACCTCCACAGAGAACTGATAAGATACCAAATAGAACCAAGTTAAGCTCCAAACCAATCAGAAAATTGGGTGAAGAAACCCAGTTTCACAATTTTCATATCTTTTGATGTTGAGTTTTCTAATATTTCCTCAAGTGGTTCTTTATTGTCACAAGCACTTTCGCGGTTCAACCTAATGCAAAAGAGACCTCTCCCAGCTGTAAGGATTGACAACCCAGAAAACAATCCTCACTAATAAGACACGAAATCTCCACTAGCATCAATGGGCATATATTCAGAAAGTGGGCTACTTGATCCTTAAAAAATGCCATCCCAGTAGAAAACCATTACTTGTCTTATCCAACCACACTGATGGCAGAAATAAAGAACTTCCCTATGCTACTAGAAGCAGAAACATAGATTTTGTCACATAAATGGTACACAGTGATTACAGGATCCTTCAATCACTGAAACACAACATCAGAACATTGCCATTCATCAGAGACGCAATAGATCACCAAACTAAGATAGCCAATTAGGCTATGTACATAATATAGGAAAACTTTAGAAGCCTCCTCCATCATAAATGACAAATGACTCCCTTATCAACAACCAATCCTAGAATAGTTAACACATATTACCAACACTTCCATTCAAATTTCTTAAAACAAGGTTTCCTGTTGGGAATTTGGAATCTTCTTTTCAAGTCAAAGCAACAGGTAAGCTACTTTATTTTTCCTATTAACCTATATGAAACAATATCAGCCTTTTGGTTAAAACTTGAAAGTCTCTCTGTTTACCATTAACTCAAAAGTATCTGTTAAGAGCCAAATATATACAGGAGCTCATACTTGATATGTACATGGCTATGCTAATAAAAAATGCAACCATAGAAGAAACTCAAAAAAACTTTTACCACTAAATTAAGACTTTTTTTCTGATAAAGCAAATCAGATCAGGTTAAATAGGATATATTATAGCTTATCCATATAAAAAAAACAGTTGGAAATATTATAGAAGTGTTTTAAAGACATGGATACCGAACCTATCAACCTTAGTGCACTACACAAATGATGCAAAAGTACACAAAGAAAGCACGTGGTGATGAATGCATGGTATCTTTCGATTAAATTAAACCAAAAAGAACAAAGAAACAACGCACTCTTATCACCAGGGCATTTTTAAGCGTCACTTCATCCAGCAACAGGCCCAGTGAAGTGAAAATGTTGTTGTCCTTCATCTGACTCAATTTATCAAAGCACTCTTCAGCTTTGGATGGATCTGGGAATGAAGCTGACATTTTCACAAAAGAACTCTTCAATTTCTTCTGCATATCCTCTGAACTATTCTCCTGCAATAAATATTTATCAGACTAATTAATCAAACCCAGCAAACAGTAAACTCCGAAGATCACAAATGAAACACCACAAGTTAAAATATACCACATTCATAAGAAGTTTCTGAATATTCTGTCTGACTATGCATGCACATGTGTGTTGAATGGTGAGCTAGAATTATGAGGAAAAAAATGAATGGCAGAAAGCCAAAGCCAATGCTTGATGCAAGATTAATCACACAAAAAATAGCACACACCAAAGTAATATTTGAATAGGTAACGATTGCATTAAAAATTAAAAAATCAAATATATGTAGGCATCTGTCAGTTAGCTAGAATAGCAGGAGAGCTGATTCATTAAGTCCTTAAATAAACATTATAAGACCTCCTGAAAAGCAATACAAGCACTCCACCTTCTCTTTCCGTATGGCCAAATAATTCCGCATTTCAGTTTGCAACCTGAAAACATAAAGAGATGGTAAAAACACATGTCACCCTCACTCAAGCAGTAGTTTTGTACAACTACCTTCGTTTCTGAGATAAAATAGCACTCAGAGCCTTCACATGCAAAGGGCTAAAAAGAGAAAACAAATGGATCCAGTGTCTTGCCCTCTCTTCAACTGGAAGAAGCACTGGAAATAATTCCTCTGCAACAACAAGTTCTATATTTTGGGACCTGAACATTGAATTTGACATTATAAGAGACCAGTTTTTAGCTTTCTTAGCCCATATAAAGTGCAAATATGCATACCTGAATTCTTTGCAATCTTTACCATAGCAAAGCATCAAGACTTTGCATGGAATCTGCTCAAAGTGATCACACATTGTGATGTGGCCTTCTGCACACTTGTTACAATAATCTCGATATACTTCCATCACTTTCTGCAGGGCTTTCTTTCTAACAGAAATCTGCATAAAAAGCGTATATAATTGAGTGGTAGACAGCTTTAAACACATATTAATCACACAAACATCCTAAAGCAAGATTACCTTCTTATCCCTAAGCCTCTCTATAACCTCAGATATTAGTTTGGATGAAACATATTTAAGGTTAGACCCAGCAAGCTCACAGGCAACAATCACTGCCTGCATTCTCACTTTATCATCAAAGTCCAACAGTCGATCTTCAATGGCAGCTGTACAGTTTGAGTCAAAGATAGAAAACACGTTAATTAGATTTTGGAGACTGAACAAAGTTACATGCACAATAACCAAAGAACTTTTATTATGGAGATGCTTACTGAGAAGTTCATGGGATTCTATCCCTGAGGGATTGGCCAAGTAACAAGCTTTAGCACATTGTAGAGCAGTCACTCTAACTTCTGAAGATTTGTCACATAATCTTTTCAAGAACTCTACAAAAAGAGCACGATATCTTTGTGCAAGACGGTATTCAGGTCGTAAAAGAAGTTTTCCAATTAAATTAACAGCTTTTAGTCGGACATCAACCTGATCAGTCTGTAGATAAACACAAAAAGTTACTTCAACAACAATTAAGAAAAAATTAAAAGTGTAGTAAAGTAGTGCCTAAGAAACACGTTTTTGGAAAACAAGTAACAAGAAATCTGTAATACTAAATCCACACTATTTAAACAATATGAACAATAAATAGAACCAGTTCAATTAATATGGAAGTTGTACCATTAATTCTTGGGTTAAGTTGGGGATAATAGCATTAAGCATCTCAGGAGCACATTGAAAAACTTTTAACACAATCTCATGATAGAATTCTTTGAGCTCACTCCCTACAGCATCTCTATCAAAGGAGCAAGATGTTAAAAATCCACAAACAAAGGGCTGAACCTTTTCTGCACAACTTTGGATAACAGAGGCAGCAAGCTGAGAAGCTGCAGAAGTTGCACCCTGTACAACATACATTAATGTAAACAAAGATCCAAATGTTTGTTATTACATACATAATTATACATACCAATGAAAGAAATTCATCTATCATGATATGCAGAAAATCTAGTCCATATGGTGTTTGTATGATATAATGAAAAATGATAGACAATCTTGCTACTAACTAAGCACTGATAATTAAACAAAAAGTTTCAGTGCTCTATTTGAATTCTGAAGCAAATATGGTGCTCTTCTTAAGTAGCTTGTGAGCAATGACTTTAAACTTGAAAAGGACCATTATCAGAATGCACCACGAACCACAAACAAATTCTATGTAGCATGGTAGGACACAAAGACAAAGTAATGTAATTTTAGAAACAATATCTCAATCCTAAGGATTCCTTGAATCATCAAAATCTCAAATGAAATTAAAATCCCAACTTGGAAGGAGATGCCAGAAGAGATGGCAAACATAAGCAACAACCAAACTTCTTAATATCTAGTAAGAATTAACAGTGTGTGACCTAAAAAGGTAAACAGAGAGGCCTCTGCCAATCAGAAATCCTATGCTCAACAAATATTTTCATGCATTCCAGGCCAACAAATGACATAACTCCTACTTAACAGATAAGGCATCCAGGAAATATCAAAGCATAAATCATATAAAAAAACAACTTAAATCAACATTAGCTCATTTTGTCTGCTTCAACGGTGCTCAAACCCCTTTTTTGCTAAAACTTCTGGAGCACAAGTTAAAAACAGTCTCACTTGAACAAAAGAAAATATATCTGTTAACACTCACCTTACTCTCTTGTACAAGATTTCGCAAAATTACATCCGTAAGCTGGTGAGACACTTCCTCGTTTAAAATATGAGTCATTATAGACAAAATATCATTGATTAAACTCTGTTGATGGTGTTCTCTGGGAAGAAACAAACAATAATGTTGTTTTTATCACATCATATACAAAATGGCAAATGAAAACAATAAGAATAATGAAGCATTAAACAAAGAGGATTGCAAGAAAATTATGGTGAACATATACAGGGATCGTGAAATGAAAAGCCTTACATACTGTCGCACCTTAAAAGCCCCACAGAACACAATGATTGCAGTAAAAGTAATAGAAGTTCACAGGTTAAACAATTTACTACCATTCAACAAGGAGAATATAAAGACATAAAATTCAAAGCTACAATAAGTTTAACAGAAACTCAAAGCTCAGAAATAGGTAATTAAAAACTGAGTCATACATGAAAAAGTCAAAAGTCTAACTTGAGAGGCAAGAACAATAGAATGTTTATCAAGCATGTTTATCTCCAATTAGATGATTAAGAGGACAAACTGTTAACATTTTTTCAAATTCAGTTCAAGTAAGTTATCATTTAGAGATACACATAATCTGATAGATTTAAAAATACATAGCCCTTAGGTTAATCTTGTATGGAAAAGATCACATAAGAAGAAGGATTAAGTTAATTAAAGCCACAATATCATCAAATTTAATAAGTTAAAAGAAAATCACACAAATTTACCAAATAATAAACAGGCAATAAAGAGAGAAAGGAACCTGACCTCACAACCGAGAAAAAAATATTAAACATCTCAAGAATCAAATCACTGCAGTCAATATCCAGCATTATCACACAACATTTACATTGAGCAACAGTCTCCAATATCTTAACCCTCCTTGAGAAGAATGCGCTTGTAGTATCAGCAAGCTCCATGAACATGCTGAGAATGAGTTTAAACATGTCCTGAAATGAAAGAGTTCATAAATTTGAATGATATAAAAGGAAGGAAACAACAATGGCGTACAACAGTAACCATGTAATTTCAAACCCAAAAAAAAATGTTACCCTAAGATATTTATCTGCAAAAGGTGGTTGAGGTGCCAGGATCCGAAAAAATTCACTGACACAAATGGCCACCAAAAGTCTAACATCTTTATCAGTGTGGTTAGATAGACCATGCTTAACAATAGATTTCCTCAAAGGCTTTGTGACATCTTCCAGTTTTCCCACAACTTGAGCCTTTGTGGCAACTTCCACAACTGAAGGCTGCTCTATTTGCGACAACACACTCGCAACTTTCTGCAAAGAGAATCACAAACACATAGAGGATCACACAAGAAGTTTTCCACAACAAAATAAAATTCTAACGAATAAGCTCGTGAACAAACTATTTAATTACTAAATGAAAAAAAAACATAATTATTGTTAAACAAACCTAACAGAGCATAATTTAACGTGTATAATAGATTTGTACGTATACCGCCAAATGCACACTACATTTTTAATAGAATGTCAAAACACATTTCAACATTTGCATAATGTACAGTAGTTACTCTATATTTTTATTCAATAAACGCCGACATTTACACCAATTGGCATTTGGAAGTAAATCCACGTTCTTAAGCACATGAAGATGAGAAAAACAACGTAACGACTTCATAAACCACCGCATAATCAGTGGTATTTTCGACTAATCGACATTTCTATCGATTTGTTTGAGAGAAATCGCTTTTCTTGTTTCAAAAAAAAAGAGGAGGAGAAGTTGAAATTTATGCTTACACGGAGAGATTTGACGATGACATCTTTGCTAGGACGAGCGAGTTGTTCGAGTTTGGCGCCGATTCCAGAGATGAGTTGCAATGAGGACTCGTCCATCTGGCGATGACTGAGAGGCTGAATTAGAAGGGAAAAAGAGAAGGAAAAGGTTAGTTTGGCAGTGGAACAAAGGACGAGTGAGGGTTTGGAGGGTTTATTCTTTTTGGCATTGGCTGGAAAAAAGAAAAACTGGGGCTGAAAAATTTAATCTAAAACCTATGGAAGGAAAAGGCAGAATTGGATTAACGAGAAAGGAATGCCCCGGTTTAAGCGGGGAGAATCCCGCCCTCTGATGCGCGTGCGATGACCCGCTGAGTGGAGGTGATTACTGATGAGATGCAACGGGGGCTTGTACTTTTTAATCCTTTATCAAGAGAATAGTTACAGTACAGCTTTGATTACCGAAAAAGCGATGCCAGTGAGGCCCAGGCCCAGGCCCGTCTTGCGAAAGGTGTCCAAATTACGAGTTCGAATTGAAGAAGTGAACGGGGCCATGCGCCTAGGCTTTGCTCCTTCGCCTACAAAAGCCCTTCCTTCTGTTTGTTTTATTCACACCATCTTGCCTCGCTCTTTAAAAGGTTGTGCTTTTATTTTTTTACTGTCAAAATATTTATTAAATCTTTGTATTAGTACTCATTTGGTCTAATTTATTTTTAACTTATCTACGGTTTAAAAATAGAAATTGGGCCAAACAAAGTTTTGTAAAAAACTCTTAAAAAAATAATTTTTTTTAAAGAATAAAATCTTAGAAAAAAGAGATTAAAAAAAACTCCAATTAGTAGCTTTCTCCTCTCTCTTTTTTTATAAAAAACACGTCAACTTATTAGGAGAATTATTATTTCTAAAAAAAAATCCCCTCTCAAAAAATACTCCATCCCTCTCTCCCCATTGATCTTCCTCTCCTCTCTCCCTTTTTGCAAATCAGAGTTTTTTTTTGTTCTTACAAAAATTAAGAAGAACGAACACAAAAAAAATCATAACTGCATTCAGGTGTTATTTTTTTTATTTTTTATTTTGTTTTTCATTTTTTTATCATTCTTTTTTTTTAGGTTTTGGAAACTCTCTTTATTATTTGATATTTCTCAATTTATTATTTGATATGATAATTATGTGATTTTTGTTTGTTTTTAAATTTTTTGGTGTATATAATATTTATTGATTATGATTGAAATAAGTCAAATAAGTCAATAGTTATTGAAATAAATTAAATGAAAATTGACTTCTAAACCCTAGATGTTATCAAATATCATACTGTATATGCAATCTCAAGCAATATGCAACCAAAGAATAAAAAATGGTGCTTGGGTGACGTTGAGAACTTTAGACTCTAGAAGAGTGGCCAGCATTGCTTAATTAACGATCATTTTTCTTTTTCTTTTGTCAATATCTGGAGAGGGTGAGGGATGGTGTCAGGGTTTGATTCCTTAAACATAAGCTCTTCATTTTTGAGACGGTATAAGATACCGTTATCTATTTAGTTCACCTCAGGTCTTGAATTAAGAACTCCACTGGACATTCCCATGTCAATGCGCCAGATGCTGCAATTGTATACACTGCAGTCAAGGCTAAATGTCAATAAAGGTTTAATATAACTTTCATTAACAACTAGTTATTGACCCGTACTATGTTGCAGGAGTTATTAGTTGATAATGAATGAATTTATGTTAAGTTAGATATTGCTTCAATTGGTTAGAAAATATGATTTGGTGAGTTTATAAAAAGAGAAAGTGATGTGTCCGAATTTAATTGAAGAATTTAATTTAAATGTTCAATAAGAAGGTACATTTGAGATCCTAGGCACTTCTGTTGAATATGATGTTACTAAATATTTTAAGTATTGGTACTGCTGCATCAAAAATTAAGCAAGAAGTAATTGATATTGTTTACACGCAGCAATGAAATATGAAAACGTTCAGGTTGCAATATTATTCTTGAATTTTTCATATGAATATGATTGATTACTTTTTGAAAGTGTAGTTATAAGAGGACTCCATTAAAATTAAAAAATCAACAAATACTTGTGACCATTAATTCATAGAAAATTTAAAATAATGCAATTTAAATATATAGACCTTGCAAAGAATCGAAAGTATATTGCGAGGACTACATGTCTCTATGAAGCGATCAACGATGTTATCAGCAATGTTCAAACACTCAAGCGAAACTGATGCAAATTTTGAAACCTTTTCTTGCTTCTAAAAACACTGGTATCACACATAGGATTATGAAGTAGCTATGAAATAAGTTAGGTAGAAGTTTACTATAATAATATTATACATTACAAAATATACAAAAGTTGTTTTATGTTCAGTGATGAACAATTGAACACTTTGTTGTTCAAAAGAAGGACAAAGTTTCATATGTACAAATTGTTTTTGAGGCAACAAAAACTTATGTTATAGCAATGGTTATAGATCTTCAACCATGTTTGCCTTATTCATGTTCAGCACTGTAAGATATATTATGAAATTTAGCAAAGCATCCAACACAAATCACCAAAGTAAATTAAATGAAAAAGATATGCTGTGGTTGGAAGTATCAATATTTAATAGGAAGGAAAATATAGTCATAACAACAACATTATCACGGACAAGATATCTAAAGTTTATATTATTAAATTCATAAATTTAAAATAAAGTATGGAAATGTAAACTATTTGTCTGTTACCTCATTTTCACTTTTTTGTTTGAAAATTCTTCAAGAAAAAGGTTTTGTTGTATTTGGTTTTCTGGTGAAGGACATTCTTGGATTGCCATGTTTTTTTTTTTTTATCCAAATGTAAAGTCGATCCATAGGTGGATGATTGTCCAAGCATCATTGTTGGTTTCTGAGATTTATCAACAACTTTGCAAGTATTGATTCTGAAGGTAAGATTTACAGTGTCCAATGATTTTGTCACTAAGCTTATGCTGAATAGCTTTTCTTGATCAATGAGTTTGGTGATTGGTTCAGGAAGGACATATTTGTCCAAGTGGTTTAGCAATGCAAGTTTAGGAATTGATATACCAACGACTTTTTCGCCATCATCACCAAATACCGCAAATGTTGCGTTGCCAGTATTGTCTTCAACAGTGATGATTAATTTGTAGCTAATTTGGAATAAAGAAGAGATGATTTTGTTAAAGATTGATAAGAGTAATGAAAAATGAGGTTCTGTTAATAACTCATGATTTATGATGATAAATGTACCATAGATGAGGTAGTTGCTCTCCATGTTTTGCATCCGGACACAAAAAAGTATCATTTATTCGTTGCAATGTTTTCATGCATATTTTGCAACCGATGTAATACCATCATTCAGTGCAATCAAATTCTTTGATTTTTGCAATGCAAGTGTATGTCTCTCTGTCTGTAATGAGATGTTCAAAATTAACATAAGTGATGATGAAAAATAGAATGAATATAATTTATGTTTTCATAATTAATTATTGCAAAATACTCTTACTTGTGCTTTAGAATGATCAATTTGTAGCAATTGCTTAATCATCACACGATTGTGATTTTCTTGTTGATCAGGTGATATTTGTGGTCGTTGACAGATCTGAAGTAGTAAGACTGGTGTATTTGTTTCATCAAATCTGAATGTGAATTGAACATGAAAGCAAGAAATAATAACTTCAATGTTAGTACATGGTGGTTAAAGAAACAACAAGAAAAACAAAAAAAAAAAGCATGGTAGATCATAATTTCCATTCAATGTTTACCTAGCTTTCATGTTTGCCACAATTGGAATATTTAAGTCAACATAAATTTTGGATGCAAAGCATGAAGCAACAAATGGTTGTCTTATAAATTTATGCATAGAATAGATTAAGTTATGAGTATGTTCATGTCAAACATTATAATGATTGAAGATACTATAGTGGTTGAAGATTTAATTGATTTACCTTGGTATTCTCCAACCATCACAGCAGCCAAAATAATGATTAGTTTGCTTTTTAGTCTTATAATATTATCATCAGCACAATATGCAAGATCTCCTCAAAGGGTTGCGTTAATTATTGTGCCTCTGGATAAAAGCAAAAGAAGAATAAAAAAAAGTACAATTATCATTACACTTAAAAGATCTTTCTATTAGTCCAGAATGCATTAAATAAAAAATTCTTTACATTTTGTGGAAATTTTGATGCAAGAGGAAAACTTAACATTTTGTTTTGACAAATAAAAGTATGAGATATTTCTTTGATGATTCAGGCGAAATCTTTCTCCAATATTTTACATCACTTAAATTTGCTACCTCATTCTTACATTATAAAATCTTAGGATCCAGCAATATAGCTATCAACTCTCTGCCAAATAAAAGACAAGAAGGCCTAAGATCCACATAATTGGGTTTGCTATAAGCTTTCAGTCCACTAGTAAATTTTATTAAAAGCCCATACTTCAAGCATTCACAGTCCATACACATCATGCCATTTTAGTTAAACAGCAACTCCGGCTGCATCAAAACAACTATTCCAATTTTTCTTAACAGCAATCACCATGGCTATAATTGTAAATTACTCATCTGCTAGCCCCATAATACAAGTCTAGTATTTCAAGAACCACTTTTGTTCTTAATTTATGATTTTCTTCATTGCACTTGATCATGGTACATATATATCCTCATTTCAAGCATATTAAACTTTTTATTGCATTTTACCATGCTTTAGCTTTAGTGACAAGAACAACAATGTTACTTTCTTGATAGCACACACTAATAGCTTGGTTGCACAAAATTCATCTTCTTACAAAGGCAAAAGATAGGTCATAGGCTTTTCATCAAGGAAATTTTTTTGTCCAACGAAATGTGTATTTAAGAGTTATCCGGTCATTATAATCATTTATCAGTTAAATGTTAAGTAGTGTTTCGGTTCCTATATATGGAATTTAGTTTACATCAGTTGAGTTTTATTGTTGAGCATAATGGTTTTAGAAATCCTAATCTAAGTAGGACAAGTGATAATTTGCCTATAAATCTTTTTGTATTGCCAATTTTGGTAAAATTTTTTAAAATTTTTAAAAAGATTCAGTTATTGATAATTCTCATAAATCTTGTAATTTGACTTTTCCCTCTCTTCCTTTCTTCCTTCTTGCTACAGTACTGTTTAGTTACTTCCTTTTTTGCAACTTAACCATATTTTTGCTCTTGTGACTTTGGAAACCTTATTCTCGCCTCATATTTTCATATCAATTCCCGCCAGCAAAACCTGTCAATTCACCAATTAAAATTTCATCTTTCTCTTAAGATAAAATCTCAACTAATCCAATCCCCTCATTGCTCCCAGTCCCAACCCACCATAATATAAATCTCAAGTGTGCAAACTTCCCCATTTCTGCTGTCAGTAACTTAAAATTTTCCAAAGATGAAATTTCTACAATTGTTGTTCCTTTCTTTTTCCTATATCTTCAAGTTTTGATTAGTTTACACTCCTCTCTAAATCCAAGTGGAGCCAGTTAAAAATAAAATTATCAACTACAGCTTTCATTTTCTCCATAAAGCTAATAAGCTAAGGTCTCCTCTAATTACAAAGCGCATTCCAAAAAGTCTATTGATTGCTCTAACGAATTTCGTCTACTGTTCAATAACATTCACAAAAATCTCTACAAGTATAAATCTTTTTAAAATCTTAACTATGCCTATCATCAAAATTCTTCACAAAGCAGAAGTCAGTTTCCAAAATTTCAAATTTTCAATTGCATTCCTACTTAAGTTTTTAGCAACCAAACAAAAACCCTAGGGTTTTGAAACTGCAAAAAAATCCAACTAAGATTCCAAAACAGAACGAAAATAAAGTCAATAACAATCAGCAAAAAAGAAACTGTAAGCTTGTAAGCCAGCTATAAACAACATCAAAACCAAGACATGAGATATAACAAAAAAATGAATACATGTATACAGTTAATAAACATTTCAGCACTGCGAACAATATTAGGAGATGGCAGTGACATAAACCACAATGGGCATAGCCAATATTCATAACTTGAAGCATTCCAATCAGAAACTAATTCAATTACTAATATTTTGAAGTTTTACCAAACCTAATGTTCTGCAATTGGAAGTTTCATTTAGGAACTTGAGTTGATTTGTTGTTGACGTATATGGTAGTAACTTTGCTCATTGAAATGATCAGACAAATGACATATGTATTTAACAATGAATAAATTACTGAGATTATATATAGAATTAGTAAGAACAAAATGTGATAGTGAACTAATTAAAACAAAAAGCTATGCAATATCTTTATATCTAGAAGGCATGGTACAATGACAAAAGATATAGTATTCTAAAGAATATTCACAGTAATTAATTGGGTTAAGGCTATTTTGTTGTGTTTGAACACATACTTGATAGTAAACTAATGATGCAGTAATTGCAATATTAATTTGAATGTCTTGTGTAAGTATTTTAATTGAATTAAACTTTTGTGTAAAAATTTATAAATAACTGACATTTTTGAGAAAAATATTTAAACATACCAGTGAGAGGTTCGTTAACCTTATATCTACGTGGCAAATGTTCAAATTCCAAAAATTGGAAGTAGTGGCGTTAAAATGATAAAGCAGATGATGATGCTCTGACAATCTTTATTTTTGGACTGATTGTGATGGTACAAGCAACTGAAATTGCATTGTAGCTTTTGTTTGGTTTAGACACTTTGAAATTAAAGATGCAATAAATGTGTCCTTCTTTTAGGATGGATTTAAATTGTTTCATCTGTGTTTTATGGATGATAACTTGAATTGCATTGCCCTGGATGCAAAGAAGATTATTAATTGTTTGATAAGATTTGGAACATCATTATTTTAAGATGACAACATTATCAAACGTTGACGAACCTTATCATCAGTGGAAAGGAAATCGAGGCTGATAATGTCATTTGCTTGCTTGTAGTTGATGATGTGCCAGATTCGCGCAATATAAATTTGAATTGTGCCTCATTCTTTTCCAATTTGTAATTTGGACAGAGGTTGGTATGACATGATTTCCTATGAAATGATGGAATAATAAGTTTAGATAGTTTTGGCAGTAAAAAAATTATCATGATTTTAGATATACTGATGAAAAATAAGTATAAACAAAATTATTATCATATAATAGCAAAAATTTTGTAAAATGAAGAGAAGCACCTAATGTTAGATGTTGGAAATAGTAATGGAAGAAGATTCAATTAATAGAAATTTTGAAAATGTATACTAATAGTTGAGACAATCAAGATCATAAATATCTATTATAATTCACAAAGAAGATATATATTGACACAAAAATTTTGTATGATATAATAATGCATAATTTGCATGAAGTTAATCAACACATACATTTCTATTATAGATAGGATACAATAAGATAGTGTAGAATATAATATTATCAAGAAAGAATGGAATATATTTAATGTAAAGCATGTAAAATTTCTTTATAAACAATGTTTTTAGTAGTTGCTACATCAAAATTATTTTCATATTGGATTAATACTTTTAATCCTTTTCTACGTGTTGCTCTTGAAAGAGCAACATATAATTGGTTATGAGTGAAAATTGGCTTAGGCAAAAATAGGCCAACTATGTCAAGTGTTTGCCCTTGACTCTTATTTATTGTCATCCCATAACACAATCTGATCGAAAATTATTTTCTAATCAAAAAAAATGGCCATTTGAACTTTTTGCTATCATGTTTATTCTTGGAACAAATACTTTTTCACCTGTATGGTTTCCAGTGTTGATTTCAGCTTGGATCACACGGGATGCTAAATGAGTCACCATCAATCTAGTACCATTACATAATCCCAAGCTTTGGTTTATGTTCCTCAATAACATGATTGTAGCACCTACTTTCAGTTGAAGTTTATGATTCAGAATCCTATTAAAAGATAGAGAATTAAGAAACTCAATAGGATACAAGAAATCTCCATCTCTGCAACTTTGAGAATTTTTTGAAATTGTGTCACAGCTCAAGTAAGTTTTGATATCACCAGGTAGTTCGGAAAGCATGAACTCATTGATGAGGGTGACTGTATCATTGTACGGAGTTACTATTGCTCTATGTTGCAAATATGATATATTTGTAAATTTTTAAGCAAAGTCTAGATAGATAGTAGAACATATGGTTTGAATTGGGCCATTTCCCGGACTAAGCAACAAATCATTTGGAATTTCAATGATTGCTGTATCGTCATCAACATTAAGACCAGTTCCTTGTGCACAACTATCACCAACATTTAAAATCCATGTAGCAAAGTCTTTGATTTCACCAGTTGCAGCTTGATCAAGCGATCGACTCAATAATCTCATGTTTGTTTGTAAAGTGAAGATTTTGCAGTGTTCCCATAGAGGAGATTTACATATTAAAGCATTGATTACATCATACTTAGATCCAGATGGAATGACAGGTAAAATTTGTCTAAAATCACTTCCGAGGAAGACTGTTTTTCCACAAAAGATTTTATTGTTTTCATGTCGGCTATCATCATGCATGATATCTTGGAGACTTCTATGCAATGCTTCCAGACAATTCCTATGTATCATCGATGCTTCATCCCAAAGAATAAAAGCAGCTTTTTGAAGCAATTTTGCTAATTGTGTTCCTTTTTTTTTCACAAGTAGATAGATTATCAATATAAATAGGTATCTTGAATCTAGAATGAGCAATTCTACCTCGAGGGAGTAGTAAAGAAGCTATTCCAGATGAAGCGACAGCCAAGACAATTTGACCAATTCCTCTTAGTGCACATATGATGGTTTTCCAAAGAAAAGTTTTTCTTGTACCACCATGACCATGCACGAAGAAAAAAGTTCTTTGGTTATGAGCAACATATTGCAAAACAGCATGGTATATCTCTTTTTGCTCATCATTCAGTTTAGCAAATAATGTTGCATGCTCAACACGAAGTTCTTCAATGTTGTAATCTAATTCTTCCATCAACAACTTGTCAATCGACTGGCTGTTCATGTTAACCATCGGAGTTGGAAGACCGTAGTCTACCAATGAGGTGGAGTTGTTGCTAAACAATAATTGCAAAGCACTCAATGTATAATCTTTGATATGCTGATCTGGTATTGCATAATTTTGTAATTGATATAAGCTGTGAAATCGGTGTCGAATATCTTCTGACATTGCTTCCCAATGTTTTTCCCAAAGCTGTCTCGCATTTGTGACTTGGCAAAAGAGCACTATTATTGTGAAAAGTTGCCTCAATTGATAAGGCATAACCCACTAAGATGCTTGGGCCAAAGCATCATCACATTCTTTATCATCACCTAGCAAAACCAATGCATTATAAGCAGCTTGAAATGATTCATATAAGATTCCGTCAACTGTACATAAATCTTTAAAATCATATGGTCCCTTAACAACATTGATTAACATCCTCTAATAGAATAGTTCTCCTGCTACTGGATGAATGTAGATGATTCTACCAATAGATCTACCTCATTTTCTTTTTTTCCATTCTTTCAAGTTGTCTTTCGAAACCCATTTTGTAGGAAACTCTACGTAAGTCAAATATCGTGCATCTTCATGTAGTGTATTAGCTTCCATCCATTTTGTGAATTTTGTATGACAAATTCCATGTCTAGAAAGAACACGTAACAAGTAGTCATAATCACGAAAAAATTCTCTTTATTGATTAGGAAGATGAATGGGCAATCATTCCACTGATGGATCTTTATAATGTAGTTCAAAACTGAACAACCTCCAGCATGTTTCATGTGCTGAAACATATCTACAATCTAAGTAGTTTTTTATTTCATCAACTGCTGTAGAAGTCACATGAATATTGGATGCATTTGCTATGCCACTCTATTCGATAGAAACTCTAATTCTATCAAGACCCTTGCTTAGATGTTTGAAAAGGTATTTGATGGATCTTGCTTTGTTACAGATTTCAACATTGATGTGGGATTGGTATTTAACCAACAAATTTCAATTGTGAGGAACAATGTATTGATTATCAATTTCGAAGCCAGATTTAACATCCAACAGAATAACTTTTGATTGATTTCTCATTCTATAAAGTGGAGCTCCATCTTTTGGTAAAATTGTTTGAGATTGAAACTTTTTTGGATAATGTTTGCTACACTGGTTTTTGATCATGCATACAGCATTTGGCTTGATTGCTCCACATGGTTCATGTACCATAAAATTGATAACAGCCTTATAGCCTAAAGGATCAATGTTCGGATCAGGTATTTCAGTAGAAATAATGCAATCAATATCTTCCGGACTAAAACATCTATTATCAAGATGTAAGCACAGTAATATATGTGCATGAGGAAGCCCTCTCTTATGAAATTCTATTGTGTAGACAACTGATAAAATAGGACAATGAAAAGATGATTATTTTATTTTATGATAATGAGAATACAAGCACTAAGCAACTATGCTGCAGAAGTTACGGTAGAAGCAAGAAAACATACATGCAATTTCAGCAACAATGCAGTTCAGAAAACAAAAGCTAAAGTCTAACAAACTATAAACCAATATATACTAAGTAAATGGTTCAATTTGATTGCATTTGATACAGACAATTACTCCATTAAAGACGTGTCAAGCCCAGCCCTAAAATATCTACCATGTTACACATGTGACTGATAGGGTGATTTTTTTTTTTTTTTTGTCACCTCGAGGGCAAAATGGTAAATTTTACCCCCAGCACCTGTTAAATTGGTGAACTTTATTTGTGGTTGGAATGGATAAATATGAGAAATGTGTGGTTGAGAATTAAAGAATTAAAAGTCAAATATTTAAAAATTGAGTCAATAAGAAAATGCAAGGTGTCATGCTTTTAGTATTTTATTATTTCTTTATAAAAAGGCATAAAAATCAGCCATAAACCTCCATTCTCTCTCATTATATTCGACCAAACTAGAAAAGAAGAGAAACTAAGGAAAAACAAACCCCAAGTGGGGGAAAATCAAAGAAAAAGTGTGAAAAATCAAGAAAATTAGTGGAAAAAGGTAAGATTTATCAAATTAAGCTTAAGATCTATGTTTCCCATGCATTATTTCTTTATTTCCATGAATGAATGACATGTTTTCATGAGGAAGTAGGGGCTGGCCAAATGGGTTTAGTGAGAAAAATTATGTTGGATTAGCTTGATTTTGAGCTATATTGATGTTTAGAGTTAGTTAATCATGTTTGTAAACAAAAGAACAAGAAAAATATTCATTTTCCCCATGAATCTTCAATGGCTGAATGTCCCATGATGTGTGTGTGGTGAATTGATTTTGATTCAAGAGAAATGGCTTAGAAAATGATGAATTATGGTGAGAAAATTAAGTAGGAAAAATCACTATGTTAGTGCACTGTAATGGCTGAATTTTTCCATGGAGAATTATGAGGGTTGTTAGGCTGAAATTTAGGTTATTGGAATTGTGTTTGGTGAATTGAGGTATTAGAAGAGAAATGGAGGAATTTAGAAGTGATTTGGACACAATTGCCATTTAATCGGGTAATCGGCCGAATTAGGTTAGCACCGTGTTTAGGCGGTAATCAGGTAAATTGCATATCATCTCATGTATATACACCGAGCCTGAATTGATTTTATAACGGTCGAACATTAATGTGGTGAATTATGTATTGTACATGGTGGATAGGTGGTGAGCAAACTACACTAGTAAATTAACAGAGATTGTACTTGAAGACTGGGATTATGAGTATATCGACTCCTAGAACTGTGAGTAATCTTATTATCATCTTAATTATCTAGAGTAGATTTTATTCAAATTGGTGATTTTGTGAAAAATGAATTTTAAATGGTAAAATGATTTGTTTTATGTGAAAAATGTGAATTAATAAAATAAAATGAATTTTCATAAATTGATTTGAAAATCGGACAATGATTTTGAAATTAGAGTAATTGGAGACTGTCTGTCTGTATTACAAATTATGATTTGAAATTTAATGGCTTATGATAAAAAGTAAGCATGAATGGATTAATTCATATTGTGTTGAAATTATTTAAATTGTGTAGTTTGCCTCGAGTGACTAGATTTAAAATGGTTAAAAATGTTCCTTTAGGGAAAATTTTAAAGGGACTGGGATTCGAAACTTGACGAGTTAGGTTCTGCGGGACCTGTCCTTGGGAGACACTGTTACGCAGAGGAGTAAGTCCTTGGGTGACACGTGTTACGCAGAGGAGTAAGTCAAGTGATGAGGACCCAGACCTATAAATAATTACCATGTCATGCAATTGATATTTTATTGAGTCAGTGGGATTAAAGTGGTCACCGCAGTGGCGGGTTCAGTGGACTAACCTTTAGGAAGGGCACGGTTCCTCGTCGTATTCTTACCTCAATCGGAGAGGCACGAAGGGTAACTCCTGAGGTAATATTAGAGTTCACTTTGTTCGGATACCACCACGAGGAGATGAATTCAGCCAATGCTAAGGAACGGTTATATTTTCTAACGTGTATATGAAATTTTAACAGCCTTTGCGGACTCGATTGGGTGCTTGATGATGATCAAATATTCTCGAGTATGAGTAATGGCATGAGCCAAAGGATTACGAAAATCCATAAGCCTTGTTAATGATTTGAATGAAACACAATTGTCCATGTGGGTTGGGACGAATTTCCAAATTATGAAATAAGTATTGTGATGGGATGTTTTCTTTGTCTCCTATTACTCGACTTTAGATTATTTCGATGATGTTTGCTTACTGCTGGGATTTTATAATCTCACCCCTCTTCCTATCCATTTTTCAGGCTCAGACTAGCCCGTAGTTAGTGGATTCGATCAAGGACCACAGTGGACTTGAATTGACAAGAATTGTAGGTTCACAGTTCTTGATGCATTTTGGTTAGTTGTGGGGCCCACGTGTCACTGTAATTTAAATTTTATACTTTGGTTGTCTACATTATAATATGTTAAAAAATATTTAGTTTTTACGTTGCAAAAATTATTTTACTGATAGCTTTATAAAAAATTGTTTTATAAGAAAATAGATTATTTTATCGAATATTTTTATTTTATTCAAATAATCAAATTTTTACTTCAAACGAACATTTTAGATTCTTAAATTTATTTTTAATCATGAATCATATGTTTTCTACGCTTCTACTACTTTTTTCGCAAATTTTGAGATTTTCGATGAAAAATGATGAAAATGCCCCTGTGAACTGGAAAACAATATTTGATTGTTTTGACTTGAAAATGTCTTATATTTCTCTGAAATATTATATTTAATAATTATTGCTCACCGAGAAGATGCGAAAGCTGATGCTAAGCCTTATGGGGTTCCGATCGGTATTTCGAGTAATGAGTGCCTATCGAGATGCCGCGGCAGTTGTCATGGGCCAGATGGGGAGTTCCGGGTCGTGACAAGACGTGTCAAAATCTAAAAGGAATTCATAAAAGCATTTATGAATAATATTTCAAGAATAAAATGTTGGCCTGTTTTTTTTATTAAAAAAAGCCTTGATTCTTTTATTTTTATAATATATGTTATGCACAAAAAGAATCCACTTATATTAATGTAAAACTAAATTAGTTTTACATTTTATATCTTTTTATACAATTTATATTTGGTTAATTCAACAATTAGACTTTACTTTTGCAAATTTATATTACTAACATAAGTAAATTTATAAGATTGTTACATATCTAATAAGTTCTAGTTCAAACAAATTGGTATTAACATTATTGCAAATGCACATTTATACAATTATATAAACCTGTTTTGAAAGTTTAAATTATCTACTGATATATAAAATGGTAATTTTATTTATATAGGCTTTTCTAAGTTGTAGTTTACTTGCGAAGCGTCATAACTTGGAAGCCATTCTAGTATTTTGTACTTCTGTCTCTTTAATGTTTTCAGAGAGATTTGTAATGTGCACATGTCTAGACTAAATAAGGCTCTATTTTCCTGTTAAAAGGCTAAGAAACAAAATATTGATTCATTAAAATATGAACAAATAATTAAATTGTAATGCGTTTTCAAATAGAAGTGTGTCCTAGCTATGAAGGTAAAATGACATAGTATTTAAAAAATTATTATTTTTAATTGTCAAAAAGAAAAAAACAAAAACAAAATGGAAGCTGAATATCTATATGAATTTATCTATATACAAATGATTTGAGAGAGAGAGACAATAGCAATCGAATCTACAAAGCTCAGTTAATCGAAAATAAACTATTAAATTTGCAATTACTTATAAATAACTCATAGATAGAATCTATTAGGGTTCGATTACCAACAAATCCCATAGTTTAGAGTTAAATCTAAAGCTTGAAAAAAGAGAAGAGAAGGACATGAAGTAAATTGACTGAGAGAAATAGAGAGTTGAGTTCGCATCAGATGGAGCAAATAGCAAGTAATCACAGACAGCTCTTTTCTCTGAGGAGTGTTTACCAAAGATGTATCTATAACTTATGCAATCAAATAAAAAAGAAATAGCTCAGAATTGTAACAGAGAAAAGCATCAACAATGATTGAATAATTAAAACAAAAAATAGAAGAAATCCTAAGCAGTCACTGGTGGAGAATGTTTAGGTGGCAAACTGACTGATAAACGGATGAGAGCATGAAAATAAAGAAAAAGAAGAACCCAAGTGGTTGATGAGAGAGAAGAAAATAAAAAGAAAAAAATGCACCCATCAGTCTGATTGAAAACCTGAAAATAGCTTTCAAAAATTCAAAAATTAAAAACTATGTGTCAAGCTCAGTAAGGATATGTACATCAGATTATTTGATTTTTTCTAAATGTTTTCCTACCTCAATGCAAGTAAATTCAGTATAGGTCGTTTTTAACGACTAAAACTTTATATAATTTGATGAGAAAAAATAGTAAATATATAATATTGTGTTAAAACATATAATCAACTTGTTGACAAATCATTTACAAATTGAAATAGAAATAGATATACTAACGCCAACCTCAATGGTTTAGAATTTAGAAACATAAATAAATATAAAGAGTTGTATCCAGCAAAGAAAAAAAGAAGTTAAAGTACAAAATAAGCAGAAAAACCAACCAAGAAAGTATAAAGAAAGTACTTAATTGCAGAAAAAAAATGTAGAACCAACAAAACACAGATTCAATTTCAGCAATGATGCAATTCAGAAAACAAAGTCTAAAGTCTAACAAACTGTAGACCGATATATACTAAGTAAATAAAGAAGTGTCAGAATCTCAAACCAACTCATAAAAGAATTTAAACTATAGTCAATGAATATAATATTGTGTTAAAACATATAATCAACTTGTTGACAAATCATTTACAAATTGAAATAGAAATAGATATACTAACTCCAACCTTAATGGTTTAGAATTTAGAAACATAAATAAATATAAAGAGTTGTATCCATCAAAGAAAAGAAGAAGTTAAAGCACAAAATAAGCAGAAAAACCAACCAACAAAGTATAAAGAAAATACTTAATTGCAGAAAAAAAATGTAGAACCAACAAAACACAGATGCAATTTCAGCAATGATGCAATTCAGAAAACAAAGTCTAAAGTCTAACAAACTATAGACCGATATATACTAAGTAAATAAAGAAGTGTCAGAATCTCAAAGCAACTCATAATAGCATTTAAACTATAGTCAATGAAAGTTTTCGAGCACAATTTCAACACTAAACAAATATTAATACTATTAATGTTTTGTTTGTTTATTGAAAAATTGTAGGAAAATGATAAATACTAATAAACTAATTTTGAAGACTAACCTGCTCGGACTTTTCCAAAATGTTGATCATCTACTAATTCTTTGATGAAACATTGAAGTCTAATCTTGAAAACCCGACAAACAATATCTGGTTTATCTTCCACTCGTTGTCCGTTAATGAACTTCAATGCTGCAATTATTTCTGGCCATTTAGTATTACATGTAAAGGTGATAAAGGGATCCGGGTATCCATAATATGTACATATTGCCATAGCATCCTGATAATTTTGCATGTAATAACACGGCCCTCCTATAAAGCTTGCTGGCAAAATTATTCGTTTCCCAATTATGTTTCCATCTGTATCACCTCTTCCGAAAGCATCGACTACTCCCTAAAAAAGTTCAGTTCGGAACTTCTTTTGATTCCTCAAATTATAATCCAATCTCATCCCTTCAACGCTTGTAAATGCATCAATTATATATTGATGAAAGAGTTTTCCACCCAAGAACAATGTGAAACCTTGACTCAAGCGAAATTGAAGCACATAAACATAAAACTCTCTTATAGTCACAGTCCCTTGCTTGGTTTTGGTTGTGTGATCCCACTTTTGGTATAGAATATTAAAGTGAAAGCCATCTTCTCCGTAAGGAATTAACAGCGGATATTGCATAGCCATAAATGCTGGATGCAAATCACTTATCCTTCACAAATCGTTAAATCTATGTTCAATGATTATATCACGTTTGTCAATCAATTGATCTACATCTCCCACAATAAATGCAGCGATTTCTGAAGAAGTAGGATTTATATATTGCTGATCATCATTCATTCGTGCACTAATTAATCTCAACCTAATTGGCACATAATCAGATTCTTTAAACCGTTCCTTAGCCATTCGAAAAGCTTTGACTATATCATTGGTTTAGTCAAGCATTTCCATTAATTGTTGCACAATATTCTCGTCAACACCAGATTGTTCGACATCATATCTCAATGCGCCAATTCTGTTAGACACTTCATTCTCAGTATCATAGATGTATAATTGAGCAAACTTCGATCTTTGGCCATCAATAGGTAGCAAAGAACCTATCTTGTGATGATTTTGCCCACTGATCTTAAAGACATATGGCCCTGGCCTTCTATTAATTTCACTGTCTATTTTACCACCTATAGATGCGAACTGAAACATTGAATTGTAAATCCGAATATTGTCTCTAAATTTATAAACAGCTCGACCACCTTTGTAATTGAGTAGTGCAGCCAATAGTGGAGGTGTTTCCTTGAAAGGTGGTAATGACACTTTGCCCTCCAGACAACACATGGTAAATCTCGGATTTCGCTCATTGCTTGACTTATTTTTTCTTTTTTCATACCACATCTGTGCACCACAAAAACAACACACATATCTTGGCCCACTTGGATTTAAAGGAATATTATATTTACCTGCATATAATAAACATAAAATGATTAGGAAAACAAAGAATAAATAATCATAAAAATAAGAAATATTAAATATAAAATGGAAACTCATAAAAATACTCATTTGAATCAAAATGCATAGAAGTTGAATTATCTCCAACAAAGCTTGTTCCAGTGTGAGCAGTTTGTTGATCAAATGGTGAAATATTATCTTCATCATTGAGAATAGGAAGCATTTGAGAAGCATCAGAAGAAAGAGATAGCTCTTGTTCAAGAGAGTTGTCATCATCTCTATGATCAATGTGAAAGCTTACAATTTTCTTTCTTTGAAAATTTGGACAATCTTGTTCGACATTTTGAATATAGGATAACAATTCAGCCATGTTATAACCAAGCTTTCATTTGGAATTTGTAATTGCAGCAGAATTTTGTATTTGACTGGTGCTTGCTAACGATTCGTGATATTCATTTGTGTTTGGATTCAAGAAGTATGAATAATAAAAATAAGAAGGAATCAAAACATCAACAGATTTTTGAGACACAGTCTTTAGTTCACCATCAAACCCAACAACTGAATATAAAAAAAACATCTCAATGACACACAAGAGCAGGACAATCAGAATCAAATTTGGCACATTCCATAGTTTAACGGTAGCTATGTCTCTATTTATCAAGATGTAAATAAAGGAAAAGTAGACAATCGATTTTAAATTTAGACATTTAACACATTAAAAAAATCAAACAAAAGATAAATACAACACTTTTGTAAAAAAGGAAATGATAGAAATTTGGAATTTTTATAATCAAGATTATTTAATTATAAAAACACGAAGACAGAGATATTTTAACTCTGACACTTTAAACTTACCCAACAGAATACCCTAGCTTTGATGGTGATATATCCTGGAAAGAAAGAACTGTTTCAAGATTAGATATTTGACAATTTAAAATAATAAAAAAGATCCTTACATTAAGAGAAACATCACAATTTTTTTATATCGATACAATTAATATGAGAACATTAAAGTGAAAAAGTCAGTGTCATATCAATGTATACAAAGAACTAAAGAAAGACACTACCTAAATAAATACAATAACTAAGATAAGTAATTTTGTCATATAATCATGATACAATTAATATCATAATATTAAAGTGTCAAAGTCAGCATCATATCAATACATACAAAGAAACGAAGAAAGTAATCTAATCAAGTAAAAATCAAAACACGTAAGAAACATAAATTTAACACAACCTAAATAAGTACAGTAAGATAGATAAGTAATTTCAGCGTATAATCATGAGGAATTAAATATTCACAAGAAAAAATTATAAAAATTTGAACAATATGATGATGAAAAATTCAAAAATCAATTTAAATAAGTAACATGCATATAAAGAAAATATCCATGGAACTAAGCATGTTGCAACTTTAAACCTAAACCAACAATATTTGATACATGATCTCAAAGTTTCACAAAAAAAAAAAAACAGTATATACAATTATTTGATAACAAAACATACATAACTCCAAAAAAAAAAAACAAAGTTCAATTGTTCTATTTTGTTTGATTTTTTAACTATCTAATTACTCAAAAAATTATATTCATGCAATTATTAAATAACTAATTTTACATATATTTATAAAAATATAAATATTCAAACAATCAAACCATTAACATTTTAATAATTTTCTAAAGAAATGACATACGATAAACGATTTATATTTTTCTTTAAAGTTTAGCCTCTAAAATTGTTAATACTCTATAGAATTGTGTAGACTTAATGCAGAAGAATGATTGCTTTGATGACCATTTTTCTGTCCCAACAGCAAGTGCGAATTGGTAACCGAACACAAACATAATTTGGAACGCAATGAAAGCAAGCCAATAACTTCCCACCCAAAAATTCACCTAATTAAGCAAACATGGATCAGATTCTAAATTATGTTACTATTTGACAATAGCATGACTACATGGCTGAATTGCCAAGGTTATGCATTAGATGACAAATGATACTCCATTTTCATTACACATTAGACGACAAATGATAAACTACAAAGTGATGATCTCAATGAATATAAAGTATAAGGGACTGAATTACTATCCACCAAATATGCACAAATGAATAACAATCATCGCATGGTAGTACAGCAAAAGAATTGGAGACATATCAATATCCA
This sequence comes from Theobroma grandiflorum, assembly GCA_036013995.1. NCBI lineage: Eukaryota > Viridiplantae > Streptophyta > Magnoliopsida > Malvales > Malvaceae > Theobroma > Theobroma grandiflorum. The sequence continues at coordinate 19,902,683 of CP142126.1, forward strand.
ATCGAATATAATATGTTTGCTAAACCATAGAACAGAACTATAAACTCATAACACATCTAAGCATGTGCCAACACTTTTCAACTATATTACCTTCGGAAGCTAGAATCACACGCCTTTCTGAACAGCTGCCGTTCCAAACGTCAAAACTTAAAAAAAAAGATCACAAGCAAGATAGTGAAAGTCACTTTTCATATGTTGCGGAAAAACCAAAGTAAACAAACGGTGCACTGGAAAAACTACAAAAAGGTGAAAAAAAATTACCTAATATTCGACGTCCATTTATCCTTGCATGTCATCCACGTGTGTAAAGTGTTGGCATAGTAAACCATATTCACACGCCTTATAGCATTGGAATGATTTTTATGTTCCAAATCCTCCACTTGTCACTCTAAACCAATATCTTCAGACCCAAAAATCAATTTTCAGATGTAGAGAAGCATCCCGAAACTATCTTTTGCAAGTAGAACATTATGCCCCTGAGCATATCTGGAATCCCAAATTTGTGCTATACTGACGAACTCGCAAGCAGCATCCTCAATTAAGGACAATTTCGGTAATTGATGGTTACATCGGTAACAAATTTTGCAACGGTGATGTTGAACCCCTCCAAATTTGCAAGGCATGCTCCAATTACCCATAAATCGCTTTATCATTTCATTAGAAGATCTTTAACTGACCTTAAAGCTTCGTTGGAGAAGTAGGTACGAAAGTGTAAGAATTTTTTTAAAAAAAAAGACAAAATAAGAAAACAAGAGTAACTGTCAAAACCCACTGCAACTCCATTCCCGGTTCGGGCCACTGATTGACCGGCCCCCCCATTCAAATTAACAAAGCTCATATAAGCCCTACACCTGCTCTTCCTCACCTTAACGGCTGTAGACACCTAAAATAAAATAAAAAATAATAATAATAAAATAAATAAATAAAAAATAATAAAAATAATAAAAAAAAATCAAAAAAAATCAAAAAAATTGGGAAAGGACTGAGCTTGCTCAGTCCTCTTCCCCGGGGCCTTCAATGCCCCTGCAATCACCGGATTTTGGGGGATTCCCCAAATCCGGTGATCAGCCCCCCCCTAAGCATCTAGCTTAGGGAAATCATGCTCAACAGAGCATGATTTCACCTAAGGGGGTTGTCCAAAATATTGGACAACCCCGTTGTTAAAAACGGGCATTCACAGCAAAGGGGGGCAGTTTTTTTTTTTTTTTGGAAACGAGGGGAGTCTTCTGAAAACCAAAAAAAACAGGCAGTTTCAATTCAAAAAAAAGAGCTTTTCGAACCAAAAAAACAAACAGAGCATTCAAAAAAAAGCAATCCGCAAAAAAACAAAAAAAAATCCCTAAGTTCTCTAACAGCTGATGGAATACCTCAAGAACCAAAAACGAAAAAAAGCAAAAACAAGCAAAAACAATTAAACCCAAAAAGAGAGAGAGTAGCCGAGCGAGTGATCGGTGAGGGAGAGAGAGAGGGTCGACGGACGGCTCCTGTGGGAGTAAGCACCCGTAGAGAGAGAGGGAGATCGGCACCGGTTAAAGAGGAGGCTGTTTCGGGGCTGTGGGAGTAGACACCGGTGGAAAGAGAGAGAGAGGGAGATCTGTGGCGGGGAAAGGTCGATCGGGAGTCCGATCGGTGCGAGGGTAGCCGATCGGCAACGGAGGAGTCACCGGAGAAGGGGGAGGTCACCGGTGGAGGGAAGGCTGTTTTCTAGAGAGAAGGCAGAGAGAGTCTGCCTTAGAGAGAGAAACAGAAAGGAAAAATAGAGAAAAAAGAAAAAAAAGAGGGTTTTATAGTAGTGGGTGTAGAGCAAAACGGCGTCCTTTTAAGGCTAGGAGGAAGCTGAAACGTTTTGCCCAAAACGACGCCGTTTTGAAGAGCATATCAGGGCCAAAAACGGTGCGTTTTGGGAGGCACCCTGTGGGCCTGCTGAGCCAATCCGGACCATTTGCAGTTTGGGCTTCCTGTTGGACCGCGGATCTGGGCCAATCCAAGCCCAGATAGGTATGTTTCTTGGGCCCCCTTTGTTTTATTTCTTTTTATGTTATTTTTAGTACGTTTTAATTTAGTTTAAATTTTAGAAAAAAATAAATATATATATATGTCATAGGAATATCTAGTTTTGCAATAGACACAAAAAATAAATAAATAAAATATAAAAAAACAAAAAACAAAAAACAAAAAATAAAAAACGAAAAAATAAAAAAATGAAATAAATGTATGAATAAAATAAATAATAATATTGAGAAAAATATAAATAAAATAATAAAATAAAATAGAAAAATTTTGAAAAGTTAAAACTAGGACCGATGATGGGATTTTCATTCGGAACGCGAGAAGTCGCAATTCCAAATGGATTTCCTTAGGTTAGGAGTTTTAATTAGGATCCCACCAGTATGATGGGAGGGTCCTAATTCAAAATTCCAATAGTTCTAATAAAAAAATAAAATAAAAAATATGAAATATGAATAAAAAATATATATAAATAAATGAATAACCTTTAAACATATGTAATAAAAAAAAACATAAATAAAAATAAATAAGATAAATAAAAATTAATAAATGGCAATAATAAATCCATCAAGTCATAATAACATAAGAATAATAAGTAAGGGAATTTCATTAACAAAAAGTAAGCATAAAAGAAAAATAATAAACATGGAATAAATACGGAATTTACGCGTATCATGCTTGCATTGTTAACTGTCATGGCATATAGACCTATTTTGTATACGGATATAAATCCCGATGATGGGACTTTCCGAGGAAGCTTGCGAAGGCGAGTTTCATTGGTAAACTCCCTAGGTGAAAAGATACTTCCGAACTCCACCAGTATGATGGGAGGGTTCGGAAAGATATCTTTAATAAAAAGGTTTGTACCCGTATTAGGATTTTTGCATTCACGAAAACATTGTTTTCTTTCACAAGCGATTACCCCGATGATGAGATTTATCTAGGGAACTTGCGAAGGCGAGTTTCTTAGGTATCTCTTTAGGTGAGAGGATACTCCCGGATCCCACCAGTTTGATGGGCGGATTCGGAAAGTACACTCAATAAAAGGTCTTCGTTTGACACTCTCGGTTTTATGCCATGCATTGCACTATTGCATCACATGTACGTTAAATGCGTAAAATATTTTAATTTGATTAATAAAATGATGGCAAAGGAAACATTAGTACGGAATAAAGGGTTTAAGACAATAAATGATTAAATGGTACCGTCCGTGGAACGGGCGTCACGGGGGTGCTAATCCTTCCTCGTGCGTAACCGCACTCCCGAACCCAAATTCTAAAAAACACGCAGACCAGTTTATCGTTCTTTCGACGGACCTAAAATTAATTTAGTATTTCGTCGAATAGAACAAATTTAATTGGGTGGCCAATCACACCTAAACAAAAAAGATTGGTGGCGACTCTCCAAGTTAATCACGTCTAAGCGGACGGGTTCCCCGGACCCGCACGTTGCGACAGCTTGGCGACTCCACTGGGGACTATAAGAGAGTCGAGCCATAATTAATCATAGATTGTCTTAAACCCTAAATAATTTAGTGTCTTTTTTTCAATTTTGAGCATTTGTTTTGTGCATTATGATTTGTGCAATAATCATTTTATAATCATTATTAATTTATTGTATTTGAATTGTGGGGGATTTAGGATAGAGGAATGTGAGATTGACCGTAAAAGGTTGATATGTTTCCTTCACACACACAACACATGCTGCATTCATGCATAAGCCTTCCACCCGGGCTTTGTCCTTGATAGGAGGGAGTTTAGTAGCTACGCTCTCGTGAGGTGTTAACCTCCGCATGGGCTAGTGAACACTCCCACTCAAATTGAACCTAGTCCGTTTGAAGCCTGTAATGGGTGAGGACCGGGGTGCCTTACTAGTCCAAGTGGACGACAGTGAGGAACAATTTGGGAACCTTTAGCGCCACTTTCGACCCGAACTCAGCATATAGAATGCCGTAAGAGCCTTTTCCCTAGGTAGAGCCTTACCCACGCAATAAAGAACATGACCTTGAATTAGGTACACATGAAGGAATTCCTTTTACATCCTCTATTTTAAATTCTCTCCCAAAAATAATAAGTCGTGGAGTACATTACATCTAACGATGTGATAAATACCCATGACAAAAGTTACTACATTTTACTGCAAGTTAATAAAACCCACTATACTGACTTGAGTATTCTTTTCTTTCATTTGTCATGCATCCATTTGCATCATGGCATATAGGGAAATATTGGCCATACAACAATTAATTGACTGAAGGAGCTTGGGTCATATCTATGGCATCATCATCGGTTAGCTCATTCAATAAGTACAGGAATGACTACGAGATTGAGCTACAAATGAAGGAAGCTCAACGAACCGAAGGGGACTGTTTGGCTGAGGGGCATGTCTCGACTCTCCCAGAAAGGGTTAATCTGGATCTTCGACAAAATGACCTTGGAGAGATGACAGATATTTGGAAGCAATGGCGGCACAAGAGTCAAGACAGTTTCTGCACTAAATATAGGCATATTGCATGGCTCCTTTTTGTGCATGTAGATGATCAATTGATTAGAGCCATCACTCAGTTCTGGGATCCTTCTTACCGATGCTTCGTGTTCAATGAAGTGGACTTGACACCCACAATAGAGGAATATTCAGCATTGCTTCACCTAGATCAGATGCAACCCGACAAAGTATATTGAAGGGCTCAGAAGACTGGACATCGAAGAAAGTTGGCCAAGATGCTAAATATCACCACTGAAGAAGTCGACCAGAGCTTGAAGAAAAAAGGAGACACTGAATGCCTTCCGTGGAGTTTCTTGAGTAGTTATATTAAGAAACACAATGAAGAGGAACAAGGTCATCTCGCCTTTGCCTTAGCAATTTACGGGTTGATAATCTTTCCAAAAATCCTAGGTCATGTTGAAGTCTCGATCATCGATTTCTTCGATCAAGTGACAAGGAACATTAACCCAGCTCCAGCCATCCTAGCCGAGACATTAAGGTCATTGAACTACTGCCGTCGGAAAGGCGAAGGGCGTTTCATCGGATGTGCTCAATTGCTCACCATATGGATAAAAAGTCATTTCGAATGCAAGGAAGATAGGTTTCGAAAACCTTACCTCCCTTCGGCTTGTCCTATCCGAGAATTTTGCGAAAGTGAATGGCCAGTCTGCAAAAGAAAAGAAGAGTGGATTGCAAGACTTCAAAAGCTGATAAATGTGGAGGTGACCTGGAGAGTTCCTTGGATGCCTAAGACACAAGTCATGTATAAGTGTGGAGACGAACCATGGGTACCACTGATGGGACCGTGGGGAGCAATTAGTTATGCCCCGGTAATGGTACGGAGACAGTTTGGGTCTAAACAATTTATACCAATGACTCATAGGCTTAACCAGTTGGAATTCACATATGGAGAGCCTGGAACCCTCAAGAAGATCCAAGACATTATCCAAGCATGGAAAAGACCAAGCCGAGTGGATCAGGGAAGATACACGGATGACGTCACGGACGAATACTTAGATTGGCATGAACAGCGAGTAAAAGACGTTGTGTGCCCTCCAGAAAATGCATCTAAGCTTCCTATTAGACCCGAACCTCAAGATGTCCTCATAGAAAGCGAGCTGGCCAGGAGGAAACTCGAGGCGAATATGATGAACATGAAACGTAGACACGAAGCTGAGCTAACTGAAGTCAAGAAAGAAGCTTCAAGAAAACTGCAGAAAGCTATGGATGAACGAAATGAGTGGCAAAATAAATTTGCAAGTGCAGATGAGACATGTTCGACTTTAGTCGCCAGAATTCAAGGGATGCAAACCATTTATAACACCCTGCAAAACAAGGTACAACTGCAAGAACAAACTATACGAGAGCTTAGGAGTGATTGCAGCTTAATAGAAGCAGCCATGGAAGGTTATAAAGAGCAATATGAGGCTGTAAGGCGAGAATGCTTCAGAATGCAAGAAGTAGGAACCTCATATGAGCAGGATCTCCGAAGGAAGCAGCTCGAGATGGAATGGATATTGACACAAATGAGGGAGGTAGCTTACAAAGCAAGGGAAATGGCAAACAAAACCGAAGAACTCAGGAGAGAGATCCTTCCCAAAGATGAGCTTAGCCAGCAACTGATAAGCCACCTCAAGCTAGTGCGCGACCAATATGATCGAGTTGGTTATTCCTTTTGAAGTCAATGATGTAAAAGTTTCCAAGTAGCGATGTAACCAGATGCTTAATTTTATGAATCAAGACTCTTCAAGTCAATTGTTTTTGGATGGTCAATATTTTTCACTCACATCGCATGTGCATAATTAGGAGAAAATAAGAAAAACAAAAATAAAACATTGATCTAATAAAGGATTGAAACTTGAGAATTTTTCATTTTCATCATGAGATAAAAATTGCATCTGATTCATGTTTATGATTTCAAAAAAAAAAAGAGAAAAAAAAAAGAGTTTAGGCAATAAAGTGCACACACATTCTCGAAAGAATTGATGGTTACTGTTTGGAATGAAATTGTCCTTATAAACATTTTCTAACCATTTCTCCAAACACTTGGCAACCCATAATCACTCAAACAGAAGCAAAGTTTTGAAAATGCATTAACCCCACCTGATGATACCAAGGGCCAATGATCTTTGTCTAGGCGATGATTGATGTTGTAATTAATTGTTTTGCAAAATTTTTTCTTTAGAAAGCAAGCAAATCAGACACTCTCATAAAGACTCTGAATCTGGTAGGTTAATAAATGTCAAGACTATGCTAAAGTCCCAAATATGCCAATACCTTTCAAATTCTTTCATTTCGGATGCCAAATGTGAACCTTGAACTCATTGTCTAAAACTTTTCTTTACCCATGTTCTGGGGCATGATGAAAAAAAAAAAAAGAAGAAAAAAACAAGATTGCCCAATTCCTCCAAGACACATTGGCTTCAAAATAGCCCTTTTCCCTTTCTCATTTCTTGATATTCTAATATTTGAAGGCTTCTAATTTTGAGTTGTAAAGAAAAGAAAAAAACAAAAAAAAGAGAAAAGAAAAAGAAAAAAGAAATAAGAGAGTGACATTATGCACTTGAGATATTCCAATGATGACAAAAATGAAAAAAAAAGAGTCAACCTTTGGTCTTAAAATTCTTCCTTTCTAGGGATTGCTCTTCAAATATAAGTAACCATAGTTGAGAGGATAAATGGCCATGTTTCGCATTCCTTTCACAAATAAAAAATTATCCACTTGCTACCCCTTTGAGCCTATCGAATATTTTTTCTAAATGCACCTCAACCAAGGATCACCTCCCACATTGGGGGGCAATTAGGAGGAAAAATTTTCGTCAAAAGCACAGAGAATGGAAGATTCGTTCCAAATGACAAGTGAACATCTGATATACTATGGGGGTAAAAGCAAATTTGAGTTCTTGAAGATTTCGAACTCAATCGATCAATATGTAAATTTGAAAAAAAAAAAAGAAAGAAAAAAAAAGAAGAAGAAAAAGGCATAGAAAAAAAAGCAAGCTTTGAAAAAGGCAAATGCCTTTAAAGAGTCTTTTAGGCGGCAATAAATGATCCTTGGTTTAATCACCTTTAAATACATGTTTTGAGCCTTTGTATCCATTTTTTCAAAACCCTTAACCATAGCCTACATTACGTGCTTAAAAAGTCCATTTTGATCAAGTGTGGATACTTATATTGAAGAGCTATCTTATAGAGGAAGATCATCACGTAGAGAATGAAACTTTGACCTCTTTTCTTTGCCAAAATTACCTTTTTGAATCCCTCAATCCATTTTGGATGGAGTTTGAATTTTCTCAAGTGCATGGTGGAATGATCAAAAAAAAAGAAGAAAAGAAAAAGAAAAAGTGAGTGAAAAAGATGAAGCTCTAGGGTGAAAACCCGAAAGGGCAGTCTAGAGCAAAGTTGAGAACTTATGAAGCCACTCATGATTTTAACTAAGATGATAACAAGAAGCACCAGAGAGAGAGACCATTTCAAGGCAACTAGAATGCGTTGGACACTTTTTTTCAAGATCTATTGGAAAAATCCATTCTGAATTTTGAGCCTATCTCTTTTAAAAGAGCCTTCTGCAATGCAAAACCTGTAATGGCTAGTCTTGATATTTATCATCTTGCCACACATCATGAGGCTTAGAGAATGTCAAATTTGATTGTGATTCAAAAGAAATCATTTTTGCAAAATTTGATTTTAAATCACCATACATTTGTGAGCTTAGACAAGGAAATTTCAACTCTTTCTTTTCCCATGAAATGGTAAGAAACCTTTATTCTTGACCAAGACCTTGATGAGTTAAACTATCCTATCTATTCGAAAGGCCAGATTGTCATTTAGCTCATCCAAAATCATTTCAAACAGTAATCATCAATTTTCAAGAGATTCAGATATCACATGTTTTTCTAACTTTGATGTTTTATCACTTTAACAAGAAAAGTGTAAAATAGATACATTTTTGCTCCAAGATTCAACTGTCTTTGATCATGAAAATAATGGTGTGGGGCAATCTTGTTGTGATTTTGTCAAAATCAAGATGTTTTTGAAGACAAAAGAAAAAAAAAGAAAAATGAGAATCTTTACGATTTTTGTGAGAAAAATTCTTTAATCACCGAAAGATAAGACAAGCACTTTTGAAAAAGACAAATTCATTTCTCAAGAAGAAGTGAGAAAAAGCAATGTGAAGAAGAGCTTTCAGGATCAAAGGCATCAATGCATTGAAACCCAATTTGAATTGGTGGTCTTTGATTGATAAAGAAATTGGCAGTTGCACAAGAACCCTGTCAAAGAAAGAGAAGCTGAAGAAAACGATCTTGCAAGCAAGGAACATGTGGTGCAAAACAAAAAGAAGCAATGCATCATTTGTCAATCATTCCATCATGCATACATGTCCAATCATGCACATGATCATGCATCATCAAAATTGAAAGTTTTCAAGCAAATATCAAAACTAATGTAGTTTTCAGACAATCAAGTGAAAAAAGATTTGAGTCTTTCATTGAAAAAGAAAAAAAAAATGATAACTAAGCCCAATTTAGCTGGCATCCAAGATGTTTAAGCCCAGTTACGTTGGCACCGAGTGAGTCTAAGCCCAATTTAGCTGGCATCCAAGATGTTTAAGCCCAGTTACGTTGGCACAAAAAAGATTTAAGCCCAATTTAGCTGGCATCCAAGATGTTTAAGCCCAGTTACGTTGGCACCGAGTGAGTCTAAGCCCAATTTAGCTGGCATCCAAGATGTTTAAGCCCAGTTACGTTGGCACCGAGTGAGTCTAAGCCCAATTTAGCTGGCATCCAAGATGTTTAAGCCTAGTTATCTTGGCACGAGAGAATTTAAAATACGTAGCCTCATTTTGAGATGAGGAATCCTCTTCCAAAACCTCCGGGTAGCGTAACCTCATTTTGAGATGAGGAACGCTCTTTTTTCTTCCAAAACCTCCGGGTAGCGTAACCTCATTTTGAGATGAGGAACGCTCTTTTTTCTTCCAAAACCACCGGGTAGCGTAACCTCATTTTGAGATGAGGAACGCTCTTTTTTCTTCCAAAACCACCGGGTAGCGTAACCTCATTTTGAGATGAGGAACGCTCTTTTTTCTTCCAAAACCTCCGGGTAGCGTAACCTCATTTTGAGATGAGGAACGCTCTTTTTTCTTCCAAAACCTCCGGGTAGCGTAACCTCATTTTGAGATGAGGAACGCTCTTTTTTTCTTCCAAAACCTCCGGGTAGCGTAACCTCATTTTGAGATGAGGAACGCTCTTTTTTCTTCCAAAACCTCCGGGTAGCGTAACCTCATTTTGAGATGAGGAACGCTCTTTTTTCTTCCAAAACCTCCGGGTAGCGTAACCTCATTTTGAGATGAGGAACGCTCTTTTTTCTTCCAAAACCTCCGGGTAGCGTAACCTCATTTTGAGATGAGGAACGCTCTTTTTTCTTCCAAAACCTCCGGATAGCGTAACTTCATTTTGAGATGAGGAACGCTCTTTTTCTTTCAAAAACCTCCAGGTAGCAGCCTCATTTTGAGATGAGGAACACTCTTTTTCTTCAAAAACCTTCGGGTAGCGTAGCCTCATTTTGAGATGAGGAACGTTCTTTACATTTTCAAAACCTCCAGGTAGCGTAGCCTCATTTTGAGATGAGGAACGCTCTTTTTCTTTTAAAACCTTCGGGTCCATCTTTAAAACCTCCGGGTACATTCTAAAAACCTCCGGGTAGTGTAACCTCATTTTGAGATGAGGAACACTCTCTTTCTTCACAAATCCTCCGGGTACATTTTCTAAAACCTCCGGGTACATTTTCAAAACCTCCGGGTAGTGTAACCTCATTTTGAGATGAGGAACACTCTTTTTCTTTACAAATCCTTCGGGTGCATTTTCAAATCCTCCGGGTACCTTTTTTTTTAAATCCTCCGGATACATTTTCTAAAACCTCCGGGTACATTTTCAAAACCTCCGGGTAGTGTAACCTCATTTTGAGATGAGGAACACTCTTTTTTCTTTACAAATCCTCCGGGTACATTTTCTAAAACCTCCGGGTATATTCTCAAATCCTCCGGGTAGCGTAGCCTCATTTTGAAATGAGGAACGCTCTTGTTCTCTTTAAAAAAACAAAAAAAAAAAAAACCTCCGGGTGCATTCTTCAAAAACTCTGGGTAATTAGCTTTAGGATTTTTTTAAAAAAAAATTTAGTAGCCTCATTTTGAGATGAGGAGCTCTTTTGGTTATATTAAAAAAAAAAAAGAGAAGAGAGAGATTTAATTTGGTTTGAAAGCGGTGTCTACGTCTTTGCACTATTCTTGATCCTCAAGAATGTGCAAAGAGGGGCAGCTGTAGACACCTAAAATAAAATAAAAAATAATAATAATAAAATAAATAAATAAAAAATAATAAAAATAAAAAAAAATCAAAAAAAATCAAAAAAATTGGGAAAGGACTGAGCTTGCTCAGTCCTCTTCCCCGGGGCCTTCAATGCCCCTGCAATCACCGGATTTTGGGGGATTCCCCAAATCCGGTGATCAGCCCCCCCCTAAGCATCTAGCTTAGGGAAATCATGCTCAACAGAGCATGATTTCACCTAAGGGGGTTGTCCAAAATATTGGACAACCCCGTTGTTAAAAACGGGCATTCACAGCAAAGGGGGGCAGTTTTTTTTTTTTTTTGGAAACGAGGGGAGTCTTCTGAAAACCAAAAAAAACAGGCAGTTTCAATTCAAAAAAAAGAGCTTTTCGAACCAAAAAAACAAACAGAGCATTCAAAAAAAAGCAATCCGCAAAAAAACAAAAAAAAATCCCTAAGTTCTCTAACAGCTGATGGAATACCTCAAGAACCAAAAACGAAAAAAAGCAAAAACAAGCAAAAACAATTAAACCCAAAAAGAGAGAGAGTAGCCGAGCGAGTGATCGGTGAGGGAGAGAGAGAGGGTCGACGGACGGCTCCTGTGGGAGTAAGCACCCGTAGAGAGAGAGGGAGATCGGCACCGGTTAAAGAGGAGGCTGTTTCGGGGCTGTGGGAGTAGACACCGGTGGAAAGAGAGAGAGAGGGAGATCTGTGGCGGGGAAAGGTCGATCGGGAGTCCGATCGGTGCGAGGGTAGCCGATCGGCAACGGAGGAGTCACCGGAGAAGGGGGAGGTCACCGGTGGAGGGAAGGCTGTTTTCTAGAGAGAAGGCAGAGAGAGTCTGCCTTAGAGAGAGAAACAGAAAGGAAAAATAGAGAAAAAAGAAAAAAAAGAGGGTTTTATAGTAGTGGGTGTAGAGCAAAACGGCGTCCTTTTAAGGCTAGGAGGAAGCTGAAACGTTTTGCCCAAAACGACGCCGTTTTGAAGAGCATATCAGGGCCAAAAACGGTGCGTTTTGGGAGGCACCCTGTGGGCCTGCTGAGCCAATCCGGACCATCTGCAGTTTGGGCTTCCTGTTGGACCGCGGATCTGGGCCAATCCAAGCCCAGATAGGTATGTTTCTTGGGCCCCCTTTGTTTTATTTCTTTTTATGTTATTTTTAGTACGTTTTAATTTAGTTTAAATTTTAGAAAAAAATAAATATATATATATGTCATAGGAATATCTAGTTTTGCAATAGACACAAAAAATAAATAAATAAAATATAAAAAAACAAAAAACAAAAAACAAAAAATAAAAAACGAAAAAATAAAAAAATGAAATAAATGTATGAATAAAATAAATAATAATATTGAGAAAAATATAAATAAAATAATAAAATAAAATAGAAAAATTTTGAAAAGTTAAAACTAGGACCGATGATGGGATTTTCATTCGGAACGCGAGAAGTCGCAATTCCAAATGGATTTCCTTAGGTTAGGAGTTTTAATTAGGATCCCACCAGTATGATGGGAGGGTCCTAATTCAAAATTCCAATAGTTCTAATAAAAAAATAAAATAAAAAATATGAAATATGAATAAAAAATATATATAAATAAATGAATAACCTTTAAACATATGTAATAAAAAAAAACATAAATAAAAATAAATAAGATAAATAAAAATTAATAAATGGCAATAATAAATCCATCAAGTCATAATAACATAAGAATAATAAGTAAGGGAATTTCATTAACAAAAAGTAAGCATAAAAGAAAAATAATAAACATGGAATAAATACGGAATTTACGCGTATCATGCTTGCATTGTTAACTGTCATGGCATATAGACCTATTTTGTATACGGATATAAATCCCGATGATGGGACTTTCCGAGGAAGCTTGCGAAGGCGAGTTTCATTGGTAAACTCCCTAGGTGAAAAGATACTTCCGAACTCCACCAGTATGATGGGAGGGTTCGGAAAGATATCTTTAATAAAAAGGTTTGTACCCGTATTAGGATTTTTGCATTCACGAAAACATTGTTTTCTTTCACAAGCGATTACCCCGATGATGAGATTTATCTAGGGAACTTGCGAAGGCGAGTTTCTTAGGTATCTCTTTAGGTGAGAGGATACTCCCGGATCCCACCAGTTTGATGGGCGGATTCGGAAAGTACACTCAATAAAAGGTCTTCGTTTGACACTCTCGGTTTTATGCCATGCATTGCACTATTGCATCACATGTACGTTAAATGCGTAAAATATTTTAATTTGATTAATAAAATGATGGCAAAGGAAACATTAGTACGGAATAAAGGGTTTAAGACAATAAATGATTAAATGGTACCGTCCGTGGAACGGGCGTCACGGGGGTGCTAATCCTTCCTCGTGCGTAACCGCACTCCCGAACCCAAATTCTAAAAAACACGCAGACCAGTTTATCGTTCTTTCGACGGACCTAAAATTAATTTAGTATTTCGTCGAATAGAACAAATTTAATTGGGTGGCCAATCACACCTAAACAAAAAAGATTGGTGGCGACTCTCCAAGTTAATCACGTCTAAGCGGACGGGTTCCCCGGACCCGCACGTTGCGACAACGGCATGCATTGTCGCTCCTCTGCCGGTTCTGAACACACAACAGATCGGCGCTACCTCACACACCAGTTCTAAGTTGGACACCTTCTGTGAGATCTTGTCGAATTTGTTAAAAGCCGGTATTGTACCTAGTGGTACAATTAAGTTAAATCGAACCTTGAATTAGCTCAAATAGAAATTCTAAGAGGAATTTGAAAATTTTGAAACCCACAAAATGACTTAGAATAGTGATTTAGAGTTCAATATCCAGTTTGGAGTCAATCGGGAAAATTGACCGATTAGGGATAAAACGGTCATTTTGCCATTTGATGAATAAATGGAGATTTTTAGCCAAAATTTGATCACATTTGACTAAGAATAATTATATAAAATATAATTATGATTATTGGAGTATAAAATGGTGTTTGGAAGTGAAAATTTGTGATTCTTGGTATTTTTGGAGCACAAAGGTAAAATGGTAATTTTACCACTGGAGGACTGAACGAGAATTTTTTTGAAAAGATTTTTGTCCCATTTGATTAATATTGATCAATATTAGTGTTATTTGAGGTTGAAAAGTAAAAATAAGGTGATTCCGGTACATTTCGGAGTATAGAGGCAAAATCGTAATTTTACCATCCTGGGGGTAAAATTGTAATTTTCCACCACTAGAATATTTTTCCAGTCATGGTTATCTTTTGATCATATATTGACTAAGAATAATCATGTGGTGGAAAAGAATTGGAAGAAAAAATCAAAAAAGTCAAAAAATGGGCCAATGGCATTATGCCACATGGCAAACTAGTTTATTTTATTATTAAAGCTTAAAAAACAGCCATTTCAACCCATTTTCTCTCTCTAAATTTGGCACACACCAGATTCAAGGAAAAGGAAAGGAGAACAAAGGGAAAAACAAGAAAACCTAGCCAAAAATTCAAGAAAAAAGTGTGATTTCAAGGAAAATCCAGTGACAAAGGTAACATTTCTTTACTTTTGCTTATGATCTACAATACTCATGCATTTCTTTCCATTTTCTATGGTTGATAGGCATGATATCATGAAGAATTCAATTCTGAAAAATGGGTATGGATGAGGATTTAATGTTGGATTGGCTTGATTCTAGACTATGTTAGTGTTTAAAGATAGGTTAGCATGTTAGTAAGAAAAACTGTAAGAAATAAATTGATTCTCTTGGTTGTTCTTCATTGGCAGAACCTAGGGTGTTGAGAATCAATGAGAAATTGTTTCATTTCAAATGAAATGATTTCATTTGAAATGAAATAAATTAGAAAATGACAAATTAAAGTGAAAAAGTTTAGTAGGAAAAAATTACAGTGCTAATGCACTGTAATGGTTGAATTTTTCCATGAAGAAATGGAAAAGTTTTAATGCTGAAATTGACACTATTTGAATGATATGTGGTGAATTAAGGTATTAGAAAAAGAATGATGCAATTTGGAATCAAATCAGACGTATTGACCAATTTATCAGGTGAGCGGTCGAATTTAATCGATACCGCGTTAAAGCGATAATCGAACGCATTTTTCATTTGTCTATCATGCGTTAGCAATTTAAATTTAGTTTATATTAGCTTAGGGGTAATATAGTAAATTCTCTAATTTTATTCTGTGTCAAGGTGGTGAGATGTCTGAAAAAGGCAAAGGAATCGTGCTTGAGGACTATTAATCCGAGTGCACCCGGAATCTGAATTTTTGACACTGTGAGTGAATTTGCATTTTAAATTATTTTGGGAATGTACGTGTATTGAAATGGATAATCTAAATGATTTTATCCGAATTTCTAAAAATACGTGTCTGGAAACAAGCCTTTGATAAAAATGTTTTGATGTGTGAATTGTGATATGCATAAAGGCATGAATTCATGTGCTCTGTAATATGCTGCTATATATTTGTGTTGATGTGTGATATGTATTGACCAATAATATTGTGTGGTAATTATTACCGTACATGTGTACGATGTGGGGAGTACATGTCGGTGATGATGGGTGCAGAGATATGGAGAGTGATATTGTTTGTGCACGATGTGAGGGGATGCACACGATAACTCCAGCTATATGCGCAATGTGGGGGTTGCACATGAGCTGGTGAGATGAGTGATATTGTTTGTGCACGATGTGGGGGGATGCACACGATAACTCCAGCTATGTGCGCGATGTGGGGGTTGCACATGAGCTGGTGAGATTGAGTGATATGGTTTGTGCTCGATGTGGGGGGATGCACACGATAACTCCAGCTATGTGCGCGATGAAGGGGTTGCACATGAGTTGGTGAGATAGTGGGATATTGTATTCATCTGTGTGCATATGTATGAAATTGAATACTCTTTCGTTGTAAATTAATTTCAGTTGAGGGAAGGGATTTGATAATAAATTGGATCAAAAATGTTTTGTTCCAAATGTGTGCATCATGGTTTAAAATCCTTCTTGGATATTATTGCTTATTTCCACCTAATGTTCACTTACTGAGTATTGTACTTATCGTTTTCAAAAATTCATGTTTTCAGATCAAGAGATTATAGAATCCTAGATCGCGGGATCACTGTAGTTCGCCTCCTGGTAGGTGTCCGACATTCAATAGTTACCCGTTTTTATTGTAAATGTCTCCGCTGTAAGTCATGGGTTTTTTTTTATATTGTAAATACAATCTAATTATGTGAATATGTGTATGCAATGTAAATTGCTAAATACATGACTAGTATAGTGCATGTATATTATTATCGATAATGCCATTGTGTTTGGCTATGTTCACACCCGGGAAAGGATGTGTTCGTATGCATGATATGATAATGTTTGTTGAGCAAGAATAAATGGATAGGTTTGCTTAGGCTTAGTGAGCTATGCTCATTGGGCCCTTGCGTCGGTCATGGCCCAGGAATTGGGTCGTGACACCTTCGAACATGAACAATTTGACACCGATTCACTAACTTTCCTGAACAATGTAACCATAGCCTTAGTGTTGTCAAAATTTTTTAAAAAAGGAAGATTTTTCTTATGTCAGAATCCGAGAGAAAGTGAATCGACGGAGATTGGCTTTTGGGCTCTCCAACCGGGAGTAAAGAAAAGATGCCTTATTGGTTTAATCAGAGGCGAACGGGTGAATGAAGAAAGAGAATAAGGGTGATAGCAGAGTATCAGAGAGCAAAGGGTTGGCGTGTCAGGTAGTGAGTGGAAGATAGCAGCAGAAGGTGGGGGGGGGGGGGGGGGAGGGGATGGCAACAGACCCCACGTGGAAGGTACATAAGGGAGGTGTCTAAGTTGTAGGAGATAGGACCGAGTTGGGTCGGAGTGGACTGAGTGAGTTTAATTGTGGGGGGTGGTGTGTTTGACTCGATTTCGAGGGCGTGGAGTCAAGCAAAAAAAGTGGGCCAGATGTTGGGTTGGTTGAGGAAGGGTCTAGAAATTGAGAAATGAGGGGTAAAGTGGAAACTGGGGAAAGCGTACGGTGAGAGGGGTTGATGTGGGTGAATGACTGCAGGTAACTGAGACATGGTCACGTGAAGGTATTTTCCTGGTACCCTTTAAATATCATGAAATTCCAAATACAGGTGTCAAGCGTAAAGAGCTTATGTAGCTGAGATTCATTATACTTTAGATGTTGAGAACCCATACTACCCCATCCTCTTATAAGCATGATATGGCCCATTCAAGCCATCTTCTCCCAATCCCAAATTTTTTGATGCAATGCACCTGTAATTTCTTCTTTTTTTTTTAACCTCCAATGCCCCTCCCCCAAATTATTATGTATTCCATCATTTCAATCATTCACCATATGAATTGGCAACATTTGTGAGATTCTATTTATCTATGTATTTATGGACCCATTTTTTAATTTGTTAATCCCATGACTGTTTGTTTCCATTTATCCTTATTTCTAGATGTCAGACAAAGCAATATTTATTTTCATGTCTTGCACCTTTCATTTGATGAAACTCCATTTTCTGACTACTTGGAAAAATATAGTATACACAAGTCTAAGTGATTATCCAAAGAACAGAGAATTGATGAAATATGTGGATGTTGACATTGCTTCAACATTATATATATATTAAAAACTTTATGAAAAGCAAGTGATTAAACTAGTGATGCTCCTCCACAATTGAATTTTTGAGCTATTTCTTAATATATTATGTATTTGTCTGAGATTGTTTTTTTACGATTGATCGAAAGACACCTGAATAGTTGAGGAAAGAACAAGTCACTACTAGCAAAGTTGATTTCTTTTGGATAGCTATCAAGACTAACATTTTCTGAGTGACTTGATTGTCTTTCTAATTGGCATTTTTATTTCATTTTAAATCTTGAGTAGAAGTGGCTAGTTCAATGGTTTGCAACCACTTGACAGAGTTGATTTATGCCTGAGAATATCAAGTTTGTCTATATCAAGGTGGGTGAATAAAAGAAACATATTGGAGCACAGGATTAGTCAAATGTCAATCTTCATCTCCATAAATGATCTGTAAGTTCCTTAAACATTTCAAGAACTCTTCATCTCTCAACGAAATCGTGAAGCAAGCACAAATATCAAGTTGAATGAGAAGAATTGGTATTGGAAGTGGCCAAAAGCCAAGTTTCAAATCATAAATTGACATAATACTTCACAAAATGGACATGAATATACAAGCAATATATAAGCCAAGTCATGTTACTTCCATGTTCATCCTGTTTATGCCATATGAAATTGTAGAAGTACCAAGACCCTTATCAGACATTTCAAACAAAAAGAAAAAAGAAAAAAACTTCTTACATATTATTTGGAAAAAATGCCTGGCATCTTTGATCATTGAACTATCAAGATTAACATTAATTAAACCAAATTAGGTGCAAGTTGAATAAAATTTCATCAGAAAATTTAATGTGGATCAGTTGATGACATCCCATCTATGTATATTACAACATTTCTTTTCCTACGAGTGATTGGTGGATGAAAAAAAAAGTGACACTACAACTAATTTTTTTTTTCTTTTCAATTTGATTTTTTGTAATTTATTGTAATATAGGGAATAGCAACATTTATTTTCTAAATTTTGTTGATTGCATACTAAATTTGGGTGTCTTATTGTTTGAGTGATGACACAATATTTATTGCTTTTATGTCATGTTGCAGTTTATGGCTAGTTAAGAAATGTCTCCACTTAATTTTGAAATTTCAGATAAACCAAAACATAATGCAAAGTGAGATTTAGGCATTACTAAAATCTTACTTCAAGTTTGCATGGATGAGATTCGTAAGTGTGGAAAACCAAGAATTTCATTTAGAATAGGTGGCATATTTTACGTGATATGAAACCATTTCTGTTGATAAAACAGGAAAAGATTATTGTTGCAATAACAACACTTCATAACTACATTAGACAGTGTGGTATTATAGATGAAGAGTTTGACAAATATGATCGTAATCTCAATTATATTCTTGAAAGTCAAGAAGAAAGAAGTAACAATGAAGAAATGGGTTCATATTCTTCTAGAAGAGCATTGAATAATAGTTACATGTGTAGAATTCACAATCAAATAGCTATTGCATTGATGGAAAATAGAAATCATTTATTTATGAGTTATTTATGAATTATATGTTACCTATGAATTATTTGTGAAACTCTTTTTTTATGATTTATTATTAATTATAAACTTTATGTTATATAAAAATACTTTTTATATTTTCAAAATTTTATTTTAAATAGATAAAAAATAAAGTTAACTTTTTCTATTTTGAACAAAAAATTTTGTGATTAATATAAATTTATTTATTAAATACCCTTTATGGTAATTTTAACCATAATTAGAGTTGATATAAATTGTTTTGTCAAACAGCTTATCTATAAAAAAGCTCTTATAAAAAGTAAATTTACCAAATAGCTTTAACTTAATTTTAAAAGTTATTGTTTTTCATAAGAGCTTTATAATAGCTTTTAAACTAGAAAAAAACCAAACCAAACCTGCTCTTAATATATTTATTTAATTTAATTTTTATAGTCAAAATTAAAGTAATTTAATTTTTTTATTTTGAAAATTGTTTTAATTTAACCTCTTTTCTCAACGTAAAAGAATAACGTAAAAGAATAACGTGACGTTAATGTGAACCAACATGATGACATGACACTAATGTGATGATGTGGTAATATCACATGACATTGACATGGTAACATGTCGATGCCACATGACAGATAAAAAATTTTTTAAAAAAATTATACGACATCATAGGGATTAAATTAAATAAAAACATATGATATAGGGACTATTTTAAAAAAATTTTTGAAAAATACAAATATTTATGTACTTGATAAATATACTTATTAATAAACTAAATATTTAAGTGTAAAAGATTTATGATGTTAAAAAATATATATAAACATTTTCTTACTTAATTATTTGATTCTAGAATATTTACATTAATTTATCTTCTTTACAAAAATTAAGTTTGAATTCTACTTCTATAAAAAAAATTTGAAAAAAATTTTATATATAAAAGCAAATTTAGATGAATAACTTACATTATGTTAGAATAAAATAATAAAAAAAGATTAAGAGCATGTTTAGCTTAACTTTTTTTTTAACTTAAAAGCTATTATAAAGTTATTATGAAAAATAATTACTTTTAAAATTAAGCTAAAGTTGTTTGATAAATTTACTTTTTATAAGCTTTTTTTTTATAGATAAGTTGTTTGGTAACACAACTTATATAAACTCTAATTTTAGTTAAAATTACCATAAAGGATATTTAATAAATAAAATCAAGAGAAAAAATTGAATCAAATAAAAAAAATGAGAGATGAAAGAAAACAGTAAGTCGACTACTAAAACTCTTAACCCTAACAATGGAGGAGAACCCAAAAAAATAAAAAAAATCTAAGGTAGAAATAATAATTCAGAAAAATCACGTTCGGTTATAGATATCCTTACTAACAAAGTTTACCTCCATGAATAATATTATCTTAACAACCATAATCAACAAATATTATTTTAATTTGTATTTAATTTACCTCAACAACCATAACCTATTTAATTAATTATTTCAATCATAATCATCAAATATTATATACACCATAAAGAAATTAAAAATAAATAAACATCACATAATTATCATATCAAACACTAAATTAAGAACTATTAACTAATAAAGAGAGGTTTCAAAGCACAAAAAAAGATAAAAAAATAAAATGAAAAACAAAATAGAAAAAAAATAATACCTGAATATAGTTTTGAATTTTATATTTTCTTTTTTCTTAATTTTTGTAAGAACAAAAAAAACCCTATAATGATGATTTATAGAAAGGGAGAGAGGAGAAGAAGATCGATAAAGAGAGAAGAATGGAGTATTTTTTAAAAAGGAGGATCTTTTTGGAAAAAAATAGCTTTCTTAATAAGTTGGCATGTTTTTTTTTAAAAAAAAAAAGCTCTTAATTGGAGCTTTTCTTAAACTCTTTTTTTTCATATTTTATTCTTTAAAAAAACTATTTTTTTAAAAACTTTTTACGAAATTTTGTTTTGTCCAGCTTTTACTTTTAAGTAGTAGATAAGTTAAAAATAAGTTAGGTCAAACGGGCATTAAATAAATTTGTTTTTTCTTCTATTTATAATAGTATAAAATTTTAAAATTTATTTGCTTACTTTTTAACTTGAACTAAACTCAAATTAGCAAAATAAATTGATTTAGTTACATCTTTCACAATTTACAAATACTTATTCTTTTGAAATTATTTAATCCTTATCCAATTTACCTTTTATTTAAATTTACTCAAAGTTTCTTATAAAACGATTTTACTTAAAATTCAAATATTAAAAACAAATTCTGCTAAATTTAAATTTATATTATTAATTTGTATCAATAAAAATTTGTAAATATAAAATAAAACGGTACAAATATTTACAATTATATTTAACTTTATCAGTCATAAATGCATTCAGGAAATTTCAACCTAAAAAATATAATATAAAATATTAAACAAAATAAAAATATAAAAATAAATAAAATTTTGAAAAGATAGAATAGCTCGAATTTTATGGGTGTAATAAGAGGTTTATTATGTCCAAATTAAGTAAGTCAGAATAATGAATTATTTTTATAATAATTGTTAACTCTATATCTTCTTTCTTTAATTTTTTAAAACAAAAACTAAATCAACCAATTTTACCAATTTGAGTTTAACTTAAGTTAAAAACTAAGTCAAATAAATTTTAAATTTTTATATTATTATAAATAGAAGAAAAAAAGAACTTATTTAGTCTTTTTATATTATTTTATTCCAACATAATACAAGTTATTCATTTAAATTTGGCTTTAGATATGAAATTTTTTAAAAAAAAAAAATTTTATAGAAGGAGAATTCAAACTTAATTTTTGCAAAGAAGATAAATTACTGTATACACTTTATAATCAAATAATCAAGTAAGAAAAAATTTATATATATTTTTAACACCATAAATCTTTTACACTTAAGTATTTGACTTATTAATAAGCATATCTATCATATACTTAAATATTTTTTCAATTTAGTCATTCAATATTTAAATTTTATCCAATTTAGCTTTTGTATTATATATTTTTATTCAATATAATCCCTATGGGGTGGCATAAATTTGTTTTTGAAAAATTTTTTGATTTGCCACTTAACACCAACACATCAGCATGTCAGTGCCACGTCAACATTGTCACGTCATCATGGTAGTATGATGTGGCATGCCACGTTAGCACTGACGGCATCCCCTTTAATAGCAAAATTAGATGCTGTTAGGAGAAGAAATTGAATTGAAGTAATTTTCAAAATCAAAGAACTAAATTGTGTCGATTTTGAGTGTAAAGATTAAATTGAACAAAATTCATAAGTACAAGAATTTGGTAGGTATTTTGACAATTTCTTTACACATTTATTTTTCTTCGATTATTAATTATTATTTCTCTTGTATTGAATTGTTGTATTCTTTGCTTTAATTGCATGTTTCCTTATTTACTTATTATGATTGAAATTAATTATGGTGATAACTATGTTTTGTTAGTGTCTGAATCGCATGGCCATTTTAAGGAGAATTTAAAGTGTTGGGAGGGGAGTTGCATGTTGTTGGCAGCTTACTTTTACCTTTCTATATTTTGGGTATTTGTCTAGGTTTGTGCATGCGGTTGAGATTCGGGTTTAGGGTGGGTGTATTAATTATGACAGAGGTATTGATACAAGACATCTATAACATATATAATTTGAAGATCCAAAATTGGCTTTATAGTTAGCCACATTTTTATTCTCTTAGACAGACATGTGGAAAGTTAGAAAAATACAAAACAAAGTTAACTTTTGACTTTTCTAACTTTAGAGATTTCAACATATTTGTTCACTGCCTCCATATTTAGCTTTGTTCTTTTGCTGTCACCATGTGAAAAGTTTTGAGATTAAAAAAAAGAAGCTGACATGTGCCTTTTAGATATTTGGGTATTGCAATTAATTGTTTGAGTCTGCAACACGTTTGATTTGGCTGAACTTTTCTTCTTCCGTTCAGAACTGCATTTAATGTTTATATCTATCAATTGTTTTTACCTTGATTTTATCGCTTTTACTTAGACTTCTTCTTTTTTCTAAAGATTTCTTTAGTTCTCTGTAAATTTCTTTACTTTTGTTTCTTCTATCTCTCGCTTTTTTGTTTCCCATTATGTGCTGTTTTTGTTCTTCGTCTACTTCTGTTGATGTTGGTTAGTTGCTCAACACTAAAGACTGACTTTGCTTTCTAATTTCTGAACTTATCATGTTAGCTTCTTTTTGAGCTGATCATGTTACTGCTTCCTTTGATATGCAAATTTTAGAAATTGCACTCTAAAATACTGTCAACACCAGTGATATAAACCCCAACAGCATCAACTCTGCGAAAATAAATTTCTCCATTTCAAGTTTACAATTTGGAAAATAGTAGAAGATTTTCCCAACAACAACACATAAAAACCTATTCTTTATATATAAATTTCAAAAGGTATGCAATTTTCATATGCCTTGACATCTAATCAAGAAAAAAGCAGTAACTTTGGTTTTCTTTAACTTGGCAAATGATCATCTTTTCCACAGTCTAATTCCTTTAACAAGAGATAGATCAAGAAAAAGAACTTCCTCCATAAATAAAAAAATGTAAATTTTTTTTTAAACCAAAAAGTAAAATCTTATTTAAAATTTTTATAGAAAAAAGATCCTAAAACTACTTCAAAAAGGTTTTATTACAACAACCAGATGAAAATGGCCTAAAAAAGGCTACAAATTTGATAACCAACAAGGTCTAACCTGAGATGACCTGACCTGATCACTTAAGGGTCGGGTGGGGCACCTAGGAGACTAGCTTGCTGGAGCTCAAGCATATTGAACTCTTGCTCGCGGTCCATCTCGATGATCAAAGGGACAACTAAGATCAAGAAGGTTGTTCTCGTGATCTAGGCGATTTTGCCCTTGCTGCGGAGGAGTTTCTTGGAAATGAAGGCGGCGTTGCACGTAGCTTGCTTCCCACGAGAAACGATGCGGGAGGACGAGTCTATAATTAAAGGAAGTTACAAAAGAGCCATAGCTTTGCACCACATGGAGTCTCATTTTCTTGCAACTTCGATGCTTCAGTTGTTTAACATGTAGAGTTTTTTATTTTTTTTATGATCTTTTCGAGTTTACAGTGTTATTTTTGGGGTTTTTGGTCTTTTTCCTTTGGGTTTGGGGCTTTTGAAGGTTTCTCTTTTTCTTCGCTTGTGTGTTCTCTGTTTTCTTCTCTTTGCCTTTTTTTGTTTCTCAGCCTTTCTCTTCTTCTTTGGTTTTTCCTTCTTGCCTTCTATTTGATGTTTTGGAAGCTTTAGAGAAAGGGTTTTTTTGTTGTCTTTTATATGATTTCCTGTCTTTGTTTTGATGTTTTCGTTGTCATTTTTCTTCTTTCCCTTTTGGTTTTGTTTTTGCCAAGTTTTTTCCATTGATGAGTTAGTTTTTTTTTTTTGTGGTGCAGTTTTATACTTTTGTTTTAGGTGTTATGTTTTTCAGTTTCTTATTTTTTTTATAAATTTTTTAGGGGCTTTCATTTTGGATTGACCAATTTAAACTGTAAGATTTTCATTTTATTATGTGACTTTATATCAAACAAATTGTAATTGTTTAATTTCTCTTTGTTTGTAGGATTTAGATGTTGACTAAATTGCGGTAAGTTCTTTTTTTTTTGTATTAATTTTAGAATATGATTGTTACTCTTTATATTTGTTGCTTTTCATTTCTTTTATTTTTTAATTTAATTTTGCTTTCTCTGTTTTTAATCTTTATTTTTCATTATTTGTTAGGTTGGAAATATTGAGTTTCTGTTGACTTATTTATCAATAGAAAAGCCCTTTTTGTGATCACAATTTGCTTTTTTTAAAAAAGAATTTTACATTCAATTAACATACTAAAAATAAAAGAATATATGACTTAGCTAATTTTTCAACAACTGAATAAAAGAACCGAATAAAAAGAATATTGACTGTTCCAAGCACAGGACACGGGTATCACTCTAGTTGTAACTAAAAGCAAGACCGTAAATTTCCTTGCCAATATTCTGTTGATTTTGTGTAGAATGGGTGCAAATTCAGTGTGATCAAGTGCCACGTTTACTTGTGAAACTAGTAATATTACTCTACCAAGAATAAATTCTAAGCAATTGGGTAAATCAAAGTGTTTGGTTAATAATAAAATTAAAACTCCTGACAATTGTAAAAAAAGAAACCGCCATAAAGGCGGTTTAATTTTATCTATTGGATATTAGATTATTAAATTAGGTCTCTTGTGCTCCAAACCAAACTAGATATCCTATTCCATATGGGATTTAGCTGAAGAAAGTACATATAATTAAAAGCTTGTGCAATAATTAATCTTCATTATTCTTTTGATGCAGCCTTTGAAAAATTGTCGACTCGTGATGATCATATTGAAGAGTTCCTACGGATGAAGTGAGTGGCATATTAAGCTGCCTTCCTGTCAAGTCTCTTCTCTGTTTTGCTCTTCAAACAAAAAACGTCTCTTCTCCGTTTCAAAAGTGTGTCACGTGAATGGTATTCCTTAATCAAATATTCTTATTTCATCAAACTCCATTATAGGCAATTTATGAAAACAAACAGTAAGAATCTCAACATCATAACTAAAGAAAGAACATATGATAAAGTACTGTCAAAGAAGTTGGATTCAACCAATTTCAACAACCCCGCAATAATTGACCACTCGTTAAAATTTCTTAGTGGTGACGATAATAGAGATATTCAAGTTTTTTGTTCATACAATGAAATTTTACCTAATCAACAAATGATATATAATAATATATGAACGGGACAATATTCATGAATACTATAATTTCGGATATGACTTGATTACAAAATAATAAAAGTTGTACAAAAGATTGAGTTAATAAGTGATGCACTTATAAGTGAAGTAAGAGTTCATAGTTTGAAAACTACTTTTGTGACCCTTTTGTAATGGGTCCGTTCACTTGTGTACTTGCATTAAAAGAAAGAATATAAGCTCTCCCCAGCACCATCATTGCCTTTGATATTAGAACTGAGGAACATCGCCAAATAGAGTTGTTTGACGACATAGAACATAAAACATAAATCATGCCGACTTTGAATCAAAAATTGGTTCAACCGGCAGCATCAACATTAATTTATTCAATGCACAAGAATATTAATTTTCATTGAGATTTTATATTATCATGTACAAATTATTTCCCTTCCCAATTATAAGATTAAAACCATTGATTTTTAATTGGCAAACTTATTTTTAGAATTAATATGCCACCAATAGTTCTTGCACTTTGGCTCAACTTTCATTTCAGTCTCTCTCAACTAGATTTTTGACCAAAAGAATTTACTCATGGTGATATAATTTTGTAGAGAGCTGAAACATACAATGAGCTCAAATAAAGAGGCTATTTTTAACATTAATCTATCAATTTTAATCAATGTTTATTTTATAGAGAATGTCTAAAATGTCGAAATATATGTAGTGTATGTTGTTATTATTCCTAGGCCCAGTCACTCATGAAACTTTTTGTAATTAAATAATCATATGCTACGATGATTATTTGCTATGAGATGCATGTGTGGGTGTATGTATATATATATTAGAAACCTATATTCTTTGATTATATTTACACTGTTGAACGGTTTTAAGTAAATTCTTGAATGGTCTCAAATCTCAATTTTTCACTGCTAGTTAAACTTCAACTTGTAGTTAATGCAACCATTGCCCATTGCCCACCCACTCAAGTTTATTTCTTGGAAGGCATGTATGTAACATCCTATGATGACTCAATTTTCAGTGTGAGGCTACAAAAACATGTGGTTTTGGACTCAAATCAATTTCAACATTTGGTTGAAACTGAAGCCTAGAGCTTAGAAGCTTAGGAAGCCCAGTTCATTGGCTCTTTCCTTTTCGAAGTACTGATATATGATTGTAACAGAAAGCAATATTCGAGTCCCTCAACCAATTCCTCCCCATGAAATTGACTAAGACAGTTAATGCACCAATGCACATCCCACCTAACGCAGCTACAGTTGGTACCATTCAAGTGCCAGGTTTCTAGGAATGCTATCAAGAGCTTCCTAACGGAAAGAAGACACTGCAAATAAGTATGCGACAAGAGTAAAATGTTCCTCAGAAGAAGAAATTTATGCAACAAACCTTGGACTGCAGAGACCTGTGTTTTATACCAAGCAGCTGTATAATGCAAAGTAGCATTAATGTCCCCTCCCCATGAGTTCCTTCCATGTCCTCCTCCTTTGAGATACTTAAGTGCTTCATGGCACATAGTGAATGTGCCAACAGAATCAATGTCCATAACTACAGGGGTAGGTAAGAATAAACTGCATTTAGCTAAAACGTTTACAGAGCATGTAGAAGAAAGTTTAATTACTTATCATAAGAAAGTAGTCAGCTAGTAACTTTTGAGGTGTTTTTTTTTTTTTTCAAAAAAAGAAAAAGAAGATATTTTATTGCTTAATAACTCTCTATGAGGCAGTTAAGAACAAAATCTCAAACAAATTCTAGAAAAGATGAAAATTGCTAGAGCTTCAAAAAGCCATTGTGGCCATTGTGGCCATTGTGGCTAAGGCCAAAGATTATCAAGTTAAATTTACAAATTGCTCTCATCAAATGACCTTGTATACATTGGAAACCTTGTTGGAAAGGCTCAAAGTACCCGTTTGGAAACCCATTAGGGGAACAAATCCTCAGCAGACACAAGAAAATTGCCAGCAGCAGCATTCACAAGAATGTCAATGCGGCCAAAATGCTTGAAAGTTGATTCAACCACTCTTTTTGCATCTTCCTGCTTGCGAACATCGCCTCAAAGGCAGCAGCTTTCAAAAACAATAGCAAGTGTATACAATCTCAGTTGATGTTTAGTGAAAGTAGAACAAATGAAAAATCATACAAAATTCTGGCAATTAATGGATCAGTAATCAACACACAATGACGAAGCAATCGGTTCAGCTGAACTGATTATAACATCAGCAACCTCGAGTCAATGCATGAAAGTGAGCATTAAGCACCACAGAATTTTACAGTGCCTCAATTCTGAATATCTCACCATAAGCATTGTCTATAGTAGTTGCTTATTAACTTTTTTTTCTTCCATTAGTTATAAGATTGGTTAAAACTATCAGGTTTTTCAGCAACCAAAGAAGCAGAATTTGGCACTATTGAAGGGTTCTTCTGATAGGAAGAGAAAGTGTTGCAAATAAATAAAATATGTACAAGAGGTGACGGAGAGGAAGTTTGGAGTAGTTTTTGAAATATTAAGTATTGTGGCAAGCAAAAGAAAATAAGAGAATTAAGTAGAAAATGTAAAAAAGAAAAAAAAAGAGAAGTTTTAGAAAAGTTAAGATCCCTCGTGGCATGCAATGGATTATTTATCTTAATCAACATAAGTTATACGATAATTGTGTTGTGAAATATCTTGACAAGAGATTATAAAATTTTACCAAATGAGTCATTGAAACTAATAAATACACGGGGCGATACTTGTGAATACTATGATTTCGGATATGACTTGATTAATCACTATTACAAGATAGTAAAAGTTGAAGGACTTGACCATCCCCAATGGAGATTAGTGTGGAAAATCTCATTAAACGTGATGAACCTATTATAGAGTAAACAAGATTAAGGATTGAAGAAGGAGATGAAGGAATGTTGGCACAAGATTTTTGCTCTTTATCATATATATATACCTTCAACAACATATTCTGCATTGAACTTTTATTTTGTTAAAGAATATTAATTATTTTTCTTTTTAAGGAATAAAATAAAATTTTTATTACATCGAATTTATCTTATCGTTGTTGCACTTTTGGCTTAACTCTCGTTTCAGTCTCCCAACTAGATTTTTGACCAAAAGAACTCATTTACTCATGGTCATATATTTTTGTGGAGAGCTGAAACATATATACCTTGAGCCCGACTAAAGAGGCTATTTG
This sequence comes from Theobroma grandiflorum, assembly GCA_036013995.1. NCBI lineage: Eukaryota > Viridiplantae > Streptophyta > Magnoliopsida > Malvales > Malvaceae > Theobroma > Theobroma grandiflorum. Next base: position 19,931,511 of record CP142126.1, read on the forward strand.
TAACATTAATTTGTTGATTTTAATCAATGTTTATTTTATAAAGAATGTCTCTAAACAGTAAAATTATATATAATAAGACAACTTTGTCATAGCAAAAGTGTATTTTTTTCCTTTTCCTTTTCCTTTTCCTTTTCATTTGTTTATTGTTATTATTCCTAGTCCCAATCCTGCTCTTGAAATTATTTTGTATTTAATTTTAATTTTATAAAATATTTAAATATGTTAACAATAAACAAATTTTAAAAGAGTAAATTGAATTGAACCAATTAAGTTTTAGAATTGTGGATTGGATCTGATGAACCAATCCCAACTCTGGATAGTTGTAAGTCTATAATTTAATTTCAAATATTTTCATTATTTTCTTTGATATGGGTTACAATGATTATTTGCTATGATAATGTGTTATGCTATAAAACTATATTGTAAAAATCAAGCATATGCATCTTTTAAGGAGATGTGTACTTATTATTTTGGGACACAAATTCATTTACAATATATGTAACTTTTTCTTTGCTTATATTTATACTTTTGCATATGCTACAAACTATTGAATGCATTCCCCTTGAATCCTAATTTTTAAAAACTAATGTTTGAGAATTTAGATTTATATTTTCACAAATATTATTATACATCTTTATCTTTATAAATCTTTGAATGGTTTTAAATAAACCCTTTAAGGTAACTCAAATTTCAACTTTTACCGATTAACTTGTAGCTAATATGAATTTAATGAGTTGTGTCACACTTTTTTCTTATCTGAGTTAAGAACAATATGAATTTAAACCATTTGGGACTTTGTAAAACCTTCAAACGAGATTTGATTGTTTGCTTGTTCGGAGATTGGGTTTTTTTTTTCCCTCCTTTCGGAAGATTGCTTATGACATTAATTAATCCCTTACGTTTAAAGCGCAAGTAACAAGAGCGTCGGATTGGCTACTCATTTGCTGACGTTAAAACGACGTCGTAAAGAAAATGGTGCTCTGCCTTTTAGCTTGGTTACTCTTAAAAAATCGCCGTTGCTTTTGGCTGTCTCCTGCATTTGGGTAGTTTCTTCCTCCGCCTGCTTTGAAATCTGTCGAGACCTCCTTTTGCCCGGTAGGTTTTCGCTCTTTAGTTCCTTCCTTGCCGTATCTCCAAGCGATTTGCATTGCTTGCTGAATTTGGGTTTTCAAAGTTCCAGTTTGCGTGTAAAAACGCCCTTCCTCCTTTGTTGATTTGCACGAGCTGCTTCACTCTTTAATAGGTTAGGTTGTTATTTATTTACATAATCTTTATTCTTTAATTATTAGTTATTATCTTTTGGTTCTTGGATTGCTGGATTCTTAGCTTGAATTTTTTTTCCTTCTTATTTGCCTTGGGTGAGGAGTATGCTTGAATTTAATTATGGCAATGACTGTTCTTAATTGTTGTATGAATCGCGTAGCTTTTTATCGGAATTCACCATAATCTCTAAATTTAAACTGCTGGGAGGGGAGTTATCACTTGGCACGGTTGGTTATTTTGGACGTTTCCCGTTCTCGGTGTTTGTCGTGGATGCTTTATCTTGATAGGTTTTCTGGGCTGAGAATGTGCTGGCTGCGCATGTGGTTGCGATTGGGATTTATGGTGGTTGTAAGCGTTGTATGAATTATTACAGGGGTCTTGATACTGGGGATCGTAATCTCATTTTGTTTTGTTATCTGATTATTTTTTATGGGGTTTGAAGCTTTTATCCATTTTTTTTATATATCTTTGTCAATGCTGTGCTTCTGGAGTGCTTATTCTTTTACCTGTACTTTAAGCTTTGGAGTTTCTTATATCTATAGACTATTTTTGATCTGTGGTTGCTTTTGTTCTATCAATGTTCTTTTTACCTCTGCTGCACTCATAGAAAAATTGGGAGAATGGGCATTTTTTTACCTGTTCTTGACTTGTGGAGAGTTTTACCATTGGACACTTTTTTAACCTTTCGCTTAAATTTTGAGGGATTTTTAACATTGGCCCCTGCTTGCTTTTGGAGATTTTTTAACTTTGGAAATTTGTAACCTGTACTTGAACATTGGTCATATTTTACCTCTGATTTGCTTTTAGAGATTTTTGAACTTTGGACATTCATTATCCATGCTTTACTTATGGAGGATTTTGAACTTGGGACATTTGTACTTGTGCATAATGTGTGGGTATCTTGGACTGTAAACATGTTTTTCTCCCTGTTCTTGTTCTAGTTGTATCAGATTTGGGTCGTTGGCCTTCAAGTCTATTTTGGTTAGGGCAAATTTTTAGGTGAGTCATCCTAGTTAGATCAAGTTTTACCAGTGTCTTCACACCTAAACTCTCAAAAAGTTAAAGATCTTAGAGCAGGGTAGATGCAACTTTGATGGAACCTTGCAAATTTATAAATATGATACTTGTTTGTTTCAGAACTATCAATGTTGCTGTAATGCTGATCTCTATAGTTTGTATAAAGGCCACACCTATAGGATCCTCGATGACTGCTTTATCTGATGGAATCTTAAAAGTATGGGAAACCTTAATGGAAGCAAAAATGAATTAAGTAGTCTGGTGAACTGGGGTGTATAGTAATTAATAAACGATGCCTTAAGTATATATTAAGGAATAAGTAGGAGAAGAAATTTTTGGTCAAAACTTTTTCTAAAGGAGAAAAATGTAAATCCAATATAGGATTAGGAAGTGGTGATCTCTTGGTAGAATGAATGGACTGCAATTGGATATCAAGTACGTGTTTGTATTTTCCGCTTTTAGTTCAGTTTTTAAAAGGATGAATTACATCTGTTTATATTTTCGATAAATTTATCATATTGCTAAGTAACTATCAGTATTCCAGGCTGTAAAAGATTTGTAAACATACTTGCCAAAAGTATTAGTGAATGGTTTTTAGTTTTGATTGATTAAATCTTTTAGATAACTTCTTTTTAAAGCTTTTCCTGTATGATTATATGTATGAACATGATCAAGTGGATATCTGTCATACTAGGGATCTTTATGGAAAATTATGTATCTTCTATATCCCTAATCAAAGATAAACCCTAAAAAACCCTAGGGTGGTCTTCCACTAGAGGGAAAGGATATTCTTGTGGAAAACTTGCATGTTGACACTTCTTCACAAACTCATCCGGTAACTGTAGTTGGCTCCTTCCTCTCAAGGTCTTAGGACCATTATGTTGATTTAGCTCTGATCTATTGATTTTTTCCCTCAACTACAACATAAGGGGCATCCCTTTGTCTAAGTTCAGACAAATCTTGCAAATTACCCCAATGTATTTTTGAAATGCTAAATTAGTATTCTTTGTTAGTATTGATGATTGTTTTTTGGTATCTATGTCTATGGAACTTAGGAATTAACCTACATTGCATGATTTTTAAAAAAATTTCAAGTTTATACTTTCTCACTTTTTTTTTTCTTTTCCAGATAGACCTGATTGTTTTCTTCTAATTGGCATAATTAGATTACACAGATATCTGTAGAGATCACATACATTGAGTTCTTAAAACTCCTATTTCCCTTTTCCCTTCCCGTTATAGAACAAGAGAAGTTACTGTTTAATTTGGTCATCTTGTGACTACTGCTTATTAGTTTCTTTTTCTGCCACAGGTGCATTTTATAATCCTTTTGGGTGCTAAATCAGTTGCTCTACTAACTGAAAGCTTAAAAAGGGATTTTGCTGGCGATGTTGCTGTTCTATCGAGAAGAAAATTGTTTCCATTTCTATGTTGATTAATTATACTGGTATATTTATTTTCATTTGATCCCCTAGTTTATTTTGGCTTCCCCCCACAAAAGATTTTATATTAGTTTGCTTTCTTTTTGTCTTCTACTGCTGTATCTGCGCCTAACTAAGACTATTTATGTGCTGTTTTTGAAGCTTTTCCTTGGAAGCAATTTCTATTCTGTTTCCTGCATGGAGGGAGCGCTTTGAATCACATCAGACTGTTGCTTCCTTCATTTTTTGTATTCATGGCTGATCATGATCATGCTTTAGCGGTAGCTGATACTTCTCATGCCCTTGTAGAACATACATTAGCTGATACTTCTCGTGCCCTTGTAGAACAGACATTAGCTGATACTTCTCGTGCCCTTGTAGAACAGACATTAGTTATTGGGCAGGAATTTCCTGATGTTGAAACTTGCAGAAGAACCTTGAAAGATATTGCTATAGCATTGCATTTTGATCTTCGGATAGTGAAATCTGATCGCAGCCGATTTATAGCCAAGTGCTCCAAGGAAGGTTGTCCTTGGCGTGTGCATGTTGCAAAATGTCCTGGAGTTCCAACTTTCTCAATTAGAACTCTGCATGGGGAGCATACATGTGAAGGGGTTTGCAACCTCCATCATCAGCAAGCATCAGTGGGTTGGGTTGCAAGATCAGTAGAAGCACGCGTTCGGGATAATCCACAGTACAAACCAAAAGAAATTCTGCAAGATATCCGTGATCAGCATGGAGTTGCTGTTTCTTATATGCAAGCTTGGCGTGGAAAGGAGCGAAGTATGGCGGCACTTCATGGGACTTTTGAAGAAGGGTATCGCCTTCTTCCTGCATACTGTGAGCAAATAAGGAAAACCAACCCTGGAAGTGTTGCATCAGTTTTTGCTACTGGACAAGAAAATTGTTTCCAGCGCCTGTTTATTTCTTACCGTGCATCTATCTATGGGTTTATAAATGCTTGTAGACCACTTCTGGAACTTGATAAGGCAGCTCTGAAAGGAAAATACTTGGGTACATTACTTTGTGCTGCAGCTGTTGATGCTGACGATGCATTGTTTCCCTTGGCAATAGCTATTGTTGATCTGGAAAGTGATGAAAATTGGATGTGGTTCATGTCAGAGTTGAGGAAGCTTCTTGGTGTAAACACTGAAAACATGCCTAGACTTACAATACTATCTGAAAGACAGCAAGGCATCGTAGATGCTGTAGAAACCCATTTTCCAAGTGCTTTTCATGGTTTTTGTCTACGTTATGTCAGTGAAAATTTCCGTGATACATTTAAGAACACAAAGTTGGTGAATATCTTCTGGAATGCTGTTTATGCTCTCACTATTGTTGAATTTGAGAGCAAAATTTCTGAGATGGTAGAGATCTCACAGGATGTTATACAATGGTTTCAAGAATTCCCTCCCCAGCTTTGGGCAGTAGCATATTTTGAAGGAGTGCGATATGGCCACTTTATGCTAGGTGTGACAGAGTTGTTGTATAATTGGGCCCTTGAATGTCATGAGCTGCCCATTGTGCAAATGATGGAACATATTCGCCATCAACTAACCTCTTGGTTTAACAATCGTCGTGAAATGGGAATGAGGTGGACCTCGATTCTTGTGCCATCTGCTGAGAAGCGAATTTCAGAGGCAATTGCAGATGCTCGTTGCTATCAAGTACTTAGAGCAAATGAAGTTGAGTTTGAGATTGTCTCAACCGAGAGGACGAATATTGTGGATATTAGAAGTCGTGTGTGTTCCTGTCGCCGTTGGCAGCTGTATGGTTTACCATGTGCACATGCTGCAGCAGCACTTATTTCTTGTGGGCAGAATGCTCATCTGTTTGCTGAACCTTGTTTCACAGTGGCAAGCTACCGTGAGACATATTCCCAGATGATAAATCCTATTCCAGATAAGAGCATTTGGAAGGAGCAAGGTGAGGGAGCTGAGGGTGGAGCTGCCAAGCTTGATATCACAATACGCCCTCCCAAGACTCGCCGACCACCTGGCAGACCAAAAAAGAAAGTTCTTCGTGTAGAGAATTTGAAGCGCCCAAAGAGAGTTGTTCAATGTGGTAGATGCCATTTATTAGGACATTCTCAAAAGAAATGCACAATGCCAATTTGACCCCTATTTAGCTTCTTTTTCTGTTTTGTTTTTTCCTTCCCTTTTACCCTTTAATATTTTCTTCTGAAATCCCAATAGAATCAGAGTCATGTTTGTAATCTTATTGTATGTTTTTAACATTCTAGTTTCAGAATAAGCATCCACTACTTTTGCTTCAACTTGTCCATCTTCTGCTCATTGCTGCAGCTTGTTCATGTTTTCGATCCACCTTTCCTTTTATGAGCACATAACAATTAAATTATTATCATCTTATATTTGAAAGATATTATGTATTTCATATTATTGTTTCAGTTTTACAGGTCTATCCGAAATTTGTCAGTTACGTCTATATAAAACTTCATGGTCAACTTATGCTGTACTAGTTGATGTTTCTGGAACTTAAGTAGCAATTCTATAGGGAATAAGTCATTTCCTTTTGATGATTTTTTCAGGTAAGTGCTATGACATTTAGAGTTTTCCATCCTAGCTGTCGATGGTTAAAAGGCAAGTTTTTGTGTATATCTAATGTGCTTTCTCCCTTAGCTCAGTCATGCTCAGTCTGTTTTGCCGACCCTTTTTTTTAATACCAGGTATGATAGCTGGAGTGGTAATGTGTGTCTCGCTTGACAGCTGCAGATATCGCTGCTGGTGGACTCTTGGCTGAGCATAAGCCAAGAAAAGGATGGGCATGTGCCTCCCAGTTGCATTTTCTTTTTCTTGGTTAATTCTGATTATCCTCTCATTTTGATTATTTATTTTATAAGACTTATTTTATCATTGATTTGTATTATTAGTTGTTCATAATAGATTTTGGGGCATAGGGATAGTTATAGACCGCACCAGAGGCCAGGCTCCTCCCAGGCTTACGGGCTTGGCTCAGCTCAGGCTGGGTGCAACTCAGAATTTTTCTACACCTGTCTGGTGAGATTATTTTTCAATTTTACTTCTAAAATATGATTAAAATATTTTTAATACTTTAATAATAAAATAAATTTTAAATGGGTGGATTGGGTCGGGTAAGGGCCTAGGGTTTGGAGGTACCAATTGGCTTGACTCAAGCTGGGCCCTCAATAGGATTTTCCTAGGCCCGTACCATGAGTTATTTTATTTTGAAATGTATTTAAAACATTAATATAAAAATATTTGTATATTTTAATAATAAATAAATTTTAAACAAAGGGGTTGGGTCAAGTCACGGCCTAGGTTTGAGAGGTGCTAATTGGGTCCAGCTTGGCTCGGCCCATGAACATCTCTAGATAGTTATAAGGCTGTAATTTAATTTTAATTATTCTCGTTATTTTCTTTGATATGGTTATGACATGCTATCTGCTACAATAATTATTTGCTATGATTTGTATTATGTTATAAAACAATGTGTTAAAAGTTGATATTGTCCTCATGAGTTTACCAAGCGTGTGAATCTTTAAGCAGATGTGCACTTGATACTTTTTTGCAAGATGCTTTTTTGCTTGGAATTGGTCTCGGACGGTGCTGCTGTTTAAAAGTGGTGTGGGGTTTTCTTCTTTTTCTGTACTCATATGTGTTCTCTGATGACCATTTTTTGATGAGTTTGAAGGAATAAGGTTTTGTGAGGTTAGATTGTTAGATATGGTTATGTATTTTCTGAATTACATTCATTTTGGTCCTGGCATCTGCTTTTTGTTTGTGCATTTTTAAGCCTGATATTATAGAGTGGAGAAATTTCATGTCTTTGATGATGAACTCTTTAGCAAATCTTTGTTTTTATTTCCATTACAGTCCCATGACTAGCTTACCATGACTTTATTGCAAGTTTTAAGTTATTTCCTCATCTATTGTGATTGAGGTTACCTGATCTAGAGTAGATTTAACTTGCTTCTTGAAACCTGCGATCACATATCTGCATCTATATAAGCTAAAATATAGTTTTGTTCTGTTCTATCCCTGACTTGACATAAAAATTGTTTGCTAAGCTTTGTTTTGAATCTTGCCAGTCTCTTTCATTAAGACATGAACACCACTGTTTTTGGATTTATTATCTGATGAAAAAACTATCTCCTTTTATGTTGTGGTCATTATCTGATTCTTGCTTACCCATTTTTTTGATGATGAACTCTTGAGAAAATCTTGGGATTTATTTCCCAGCATGTCTCATGATTCATGAATGGCTTCCATTGTGTTATTGCATGAGTTTAAAATATTTCCACATCTGTCTGAGTGAGGCTTAATTCTGGTGTATTCTTAAGTTGATATTAAGCCTTTGGTCGAATTATGCATTTAGTCATTGCATTTTATCTAAGTAGTGGATGTAATGTTGTATAATAATTTATAAAAATCGAGTCTTGTACTTTTCAATGTCAGTTCAATCTTTAATGATAGACAATTTTTTTGTCATGTACTTTGACATTGAGTTTTGACTTAAGTTGATTTGATTTTTTTTTTCTTATTGATGTGGTATTGAATTTGATGATATGACATTTTTTCATGTAATGACATGATATTATTAACTACTGTTGCTGTGACGATGATGTGGTATTTTTGGTCATTTAAAAAATAAAAAAAAATTGCTTTATTAACAAAAGAAGCAAAGAAATGAGAATTAACTAGACAAGAAATATGTAAGAATTGCATGCTCAAGTGGGATTTTGTTTCCTAAGGAAATGAGAGATAAGTAGATGAAAAGAGGGTCTGAAATTTTTTAAACTAATTGGGGTTTAACAGTTAAAAGAAATCAACCAAACAAATATAGAGAAATGGAAAGATATGAACTTAAATATCGAAACCAAGAATATTTGTTCTTTTAGGGTTTAGGAAATGAAGAGAAATTTGGATAGAAGGAGACTGTAGATACAAAGTTGGAAGAGAATTCAAAGAAGGGATCCAAAAGTAAATGTGCACTTTGAGGCCTTTGATATGGGCCAAAAATCAAATAAAGAGATTTTCTTGGACTTTGCTTTCGAGAGAGTGTGAGAAGGGAGTTCGGGCTTCAACAAGAAAAGAAGATGACATTACTCGGATCCAACTTTCGGACTCTTCTTATTGTTGTTTCTTTTGTTAATAAAGCAATTATTTTAATAATTTTTTCAAATTGCTAAAAATGTCACACCATCGCCCGGTCAAGGCAACATTAGCATCATGTTACTATTATCGTTAGATTTGGCAATTTTCTCCATAAAATACAGGAATACGACGTAGAAGAATCAAGTAGGTTTAGAATTAAGATAACCCTATTTTGTGTCATAAATGTGTTAAATTCACTTAATTTGTTTAGTTAATTGTGTTATTTTATCGTGTTACACAAGTAATAAACATGTGTATATGTTTAGAATTTAAATATGTTTAATTAATTTTGTCATATTTGTGTTAATTTTTTATATTTACATGATAGGGTTAATACACACAAATACAAATTGTCAAATCTAATAATCATTATATTATTTGTAAAATATCATGCCATAATTACTATATCATTAAATTCAACACAAACCGATTTACATCATAGAATAATTTAAATATTATTAACATTGGACTAATATTGTAAATTTTCAAAAGGAAAAGAAATTCGATATTTACAAATTATCAGATGAAAATTAAATTCAGCACTTTTACATGGTATAGATATTAATTAATTACATAATTAAAAAAAAAACAAAAGTTAATATCAGCTTATTCTGTTTCTTCTAGCAAATCCAGCCCATCGATGTGCCTAGCCCAAGAACATGCAAGTTCGATTTTCACACTAAAAACCCTGAAACCACAGAACCCAACCGACTGAAAGGAAAATGGAGTTTGCGAACAAGCTGGTGGCGCTAGCAACCAGGGCAGCGAACAGCAACGTAGTGATCGACGCGTGCTTGGTGACCTCATTCGCGGTGCTAGGCATTCGATCTCTCAACCAGCAAAAGGATATAGAAGCCCTGGAAGCCGAGAAGGATTCCTTGACCAAAACCAACAAGGCTATGAAAAAGGCCATCTGGGATTGGAAGCAGCAGCTCTTTGCTGAAGCCGACTCTGACTCCCCTCTTGTCCCTCTCGCTAGCCTCAAAGCCATCTATGGCGAAGCCCCATCGCCTCCAATTGGTAATTTTCTTTTTGTTTTTTGTGATAGAAATATGTTTTTTCTTTTTTTTTTGGTTTTCCTATTAATATTCTCCATTATATGTGTTGACATCTTATTTGGGACATGTTTCAATTGAAATTCTTCCTACCAGAATACCAAAAAAATGGTCTGTTGCCAGATGGATCCGCACAAATCCTTAAATGTGAAACACTTTAAAGTGGATTTTTTTTAAAAAAAAATTTATGTACCCATTTCCAATCCAATTGGTTTTGCTTTGTTTTTGTGTCAGGAGATGCTACAAAAGAAGACGCAAAATCTCCAGCCTCCAAATTTGTAGTCTGAACTCTATATTGGATTAGCTAACTTTTGAGGACGCAAGAACTCTGTGTAACCAATCAAAATTTAGTGGACAAAGAGTCGAATTTCTGGCCTTACCTTCGAGCGTTGGATCCGTTGGATTCAGATTTGTGCTGGAGCTGTGATCCTAATGGTAAAGAAATAAACAATCAGTCAAGGAGCTGTTGTTGTTGATAACGTTAATCCTATTCCATCACTTACATAATAATTGTGTTGTCTTGTTTGCTCCAAGCTTGGGTGAAAGCATCTCCAAATCCTGGCAGGTGTAAAAAGATTCATTGAGGTAAATGTTTTGATCGTTTGCAGCTGCATTTGCAGTAACGCACCTTCTTATTTGAAGCGCATTAGAGGAAACAAAGTGGGTTGTTTAGGCTAGTGCTGAGTGTCTTTAGTCGAGTGATGGTAGCTCAACTGATTCATTTTCTTTGTTATCAAAACATTGCAATGCTCCTGATAGTGGCGGTCATGTTCCACACTCCTTCCATGCCTTCCATGCTTTTGTTCAATGAAAATGTAATACCGGGATGCGGCTAATTTCACATGAATACTCTCACGATCAACACCAACAACGATTCAACCCATCTAATAATCACTGTTCCTGATAGCGTTAAATTATTGTGATAAAACAAATTGGGTTGATTTTCCACCTGGCATCAGCCCAAGACTCATAACTTTATCATTTGATAATTTATTGTAGGAATTTTTTTTCCTGAAACAATTATTTGTATTCAATTTAAACAAGAACAATATCCATGATTAATTTTGATATTTTACAATAAAAATAAATTTTTGAAGAAAGGGGGCAAATCAAAGTGTTTGGCAAATAATAAAATTCAAACTCATGACAATTAAAGGCGGTTAATTCGATATATGGTAGGTAAAAGTATTATTAATTTAGGTCTAACTTTGTACACGTAATCAAACGAGATCTCCTACTCCTTCTAGGGTTTAGATAAAGAAAGTATATATACATACCCGTCTACGCATAATCCGACCGCATCTCCTATTCCTTATAGGATTTAGCTAAAAAAAAAAAAGTATATATACAGAAGTAATTAAAAGCTTGTGCTGTATATTCTTTGTACGCAGCCCTTGGAAAATTATCTACAATCATGTCAAACCATATAATTCCCATGGATGCAGTGAGCGGCATACTGAGTCTCCTTCCCGTCAAGAGTCTTCTTCGTTTCAAGAGCGTGTCAAAGGAATGGTGTTCCTTCATCAACGAGCCTTATTTCATCAAACTCCATCTCTCTCAATCTATGGAAACCAACAGGTGTAATCGCAACATCATATTTAAAGATGTAGAATCCAGTAAACTCCTCTCCGTAGATTTTGATTCCATCAATTTCCAAAACCTCAAAGCAATCAATCACCCATTGAAGCATCTTAGTGGGTGTGGTGCTGATGATGATTATGGAGATATCCAAGTTTTTGGTACATGCAACGGGTTACTTTGCTTAATCAACGACAGGTATAGGATAATCGAGTTGTGGAACATCTCAACAGGGGATTACAAAGTCTTACCAGATGAGTTGTTGAAGGGAACAAGTGTATTTGGGGAGATTTGGTATTTCTATGGCTTCGGGTATGACTCGATCAATGACGATTACAAGATAGTAAGAGTTGCACAAGAGATTGACTCAAGAAACCATACACTTACAAGTGAAGTAAAAGTTTATAGTTTAAAAACAAATACATGGAGAAGGGGTGAAGAGATCCCTTACTACTTTCGTAACCATTTAGTAATGGGTACGTTTATTTGTGGGGCTTTACACTGGCTTGCAGTTGAAGAAAGAGAATGGGAATGTCCCAGCAGCATCATTGCCTTTGATGTTGGAATTGAGAAATATCGCCAAATAGACCTAGTCGACAACATCGAACGCAATGCCTATAGCATGGTTCCAAAGGCTTTACAAGGATTTCTTTGTATAATTACGACTTGTTTCAACGACGAAGTTAATATTTGGATGATGAAGGATTATGGGGTGAAAGAGTCTTGGACAATACTGTATAGTTTCCAAGGAAATATACCTTCGGCGCCTCACGTATACCCTTTGAGACCTCTGGCTTATTCGAGGACTGGTGACCGACTTCTACTACACCACGAAGGCTTATCTCTTTTATGGTATGACCTAAAAGAGAATCAGTTTGAAAAGGTCGACCTTCCTCAATTGAAAAATGTTAAAACCTTTCTTGTGGAGATTTGTGTGGAAAGTCTCGTTCAACTTGGTAAATCAATTAAAGCATAAAACAAGATTAAAGATTGGAGAAGAAGAAGACGAAATATTGGCACAAGATTTTTGCTCTTTTTTCTATTTGTTATCATAAGTACATAGCTTTTCTTTGTCCCTCTGATTCGTCAAAATATATATATATAGCTTCTCCATTGACCCTTTAGTCTTTGTAAAGAATATTAATCCTTGTCTTTTAAAGGAATCAGAGAACATTTGTCTCATGTCAAATCCATCCAATCATCAATATATACATATAAGATCAAGTTTCAAGTTCAGATTTTACTATCTAAATCCATAAAACCCAAAAAAAAACATAATTTATTTTATTATTTCATAGAAGCTTTTCAATTTGTCTCTAAATTAAGAAAATTGTGCATCAAATATTCAAAATCAAAACCGGTTCAATCGACAACCATATGCAATGCGTTCGAATGTTAACATTTCATTAAGGTTTTTAATTACTAGCATTATGTACCCTTTCCAATTACAAAATCAAAACCCAATGATTCTTAATTAGCTTACACCATCAATGAAAGATAACCTTTACGGTATTTCTTTCTAATTGGACTAGAAGACATTTAGAATATATATAACTTGAAACTTGTTTTTCAACTTGTTTTTCGGATTAATGCATGCAAGCGGTACGTAGTTCTTGCACTTTGGCTCAATGTTCATTCAAGATCTCACCTAGATTTTTTACCAAAAGAACCCATTTACAGATTTACTCGTCCTCATATAATTTTGTGGAGCGATTGAAAACAAACGTATTGAGCTTAAAATCAAGACCTTAGCCCTTACCTTTTATCAAATTTGGTGGAGACAATTCTTTTCAAAACAAAACAAGTAATATCAATGTCTGTTTCCCTAGATATACTGTCGACAATTTAATTGAATGCTCAATCGCCTTTGTAAGCTAACTGTTATCCGTATGTTAACTACTGAAGCTATAAATTAATGAACTAAACAAATTTTTCTAGTTGGGAACTAAGTTAAACTCAAGCTGGAAAACTTAACATCAACGCATTCAAGATCACAAACTTGAACTGCTAAGATCTTCTCCAAGCCATAGAGGGCATTGATGAACTGCATGACCATGGAGATCTGTCGGCACTGAAGGCTTGGGCAAAGAGTAATGCCCTCTGATTTTGATATCTTGCTATAAAACAAAAATGGTAGTCAATTTCCATACCAACATATATAGTCTTTGAATGAATAATCGGAGGTTCTTGGTGCAGATGAAATTTGGTGTCATCTCTTTTGAATTTTAGAGAATAAATTCAAGACTTCAATCCACCAGACTGTGATGTTTAGTCATTTTCTCTTTGTATCGATCAACCTCCTCTTTATAATACAGTGGAAAATTTCCATCCAACTTTAGTAGTGGATAACTATGATGTTATGTGCTAACCATAAAAGCATAGCATGCTATCCTCTGCATAGGCTCTCACAGTTTCCGGTGATCAAAGACATCTATTTTCGCGTCATTTGCACTAAGTTGAAGGCTTAAAGCAACTCCTTTTGAAGTTTTTCTCTTACATATTTTATATATATATATATATACACATATATATAAAGAGAGAGAGCTGCAGTACTTTCAGACATGACTTAAAAAAAAAGAGCCTTTGAGCATTAGCCATTAAATTAAGGACGTACATCAGAAACATCCATATCTCGAGCGAGTGGTTTGGTTGTTGAGTACTCAAAACGGTGAATTGGTCACAAAAATACGGCATAGTTGATTGCTTTTAGTCAATTGTTTGTTTATTGTTTTTGTCAATCCAGTGGATTGTGATGTGTGAAATGTTTGGTAATCGTCCACTTTTCCCAGTGCAGTCAACTTTCTCCTCATTCTTACACACATACGCGCTTAATGCGCTTAATTTGCTGGTTCACATCGATTTTTGAATAGCACTAGGACGTGTACGTTAAGCTGCAAGTTAAGAAGAAAGCCGAGGATTGAATCGTTGACTCGAGTTGCCAAAGTTCCTTTTCAATATTTGGGAGTCTTGATCAATAATATATAGGAATAGGACCCTCAATCCTTCATTTCAACTTCAAGCCCACGTTTCATGGGAGAATATGCAGCTCCTAAGAATATACACGTGAAGTAGGGCAACTTTTAATGAATTCAGCCTGCAAAATTTGGCATCGGGATGATTAGTGCCTTCCCTTCTTGGAAGTACCTTTTGCCACGACTTGCACATTTGTTAGTTGTGGTAGCACCTTACTTTTAACATTGAAATGCAGGTGGCCTAACAGCTCAATTTCCTCTTCTTTTCTTAATTACTGAACCGAAATTTTACATGTCTAGTACTTCATACGGTTAGTACTCTAATAAATAAGATTGGGTTTTCCTTTTCATCCATTTCTTTGGGGTCTCGTTTATGTTTTTTCTGAACAATTGAGGGCCGACCCTAACACTTTGGTTGGGAGGGCTGGTGCTGATTCTAGCATATTCATGACCAATTTGGAGGAAGATTATTGTGATATACTGACATTTTGTTAATTTCACAATAATTAGTATAACCATGTAGGTTTTTTATTTTGATAAAATTCTAATATGCTTAATTTCAAATTTCAATTTTATTATATTAATGGCATATTGACTCAATTGATAGGTTCGTTTACCCAACTTATTGGTGATTTTTCTAATACTATGCAATGAAATAAATAATTATTTTGAACATTTGTATCCCATTATTGAAATTAGAGTAACCTATATGCCCAAATTTTTATGACCAAAAAACTTTATTTCTGTTTGATTCAATGTGGAAGAGACCACCCTTGTGAGCCTGGAAAACTTCTATTACAAGAATGTATACTACTCTTTGTCAATGGTCTAAACAGTTGATCCATGTGCTCCAATTTGCCCACAAGTAATTGAATAACTTCTCCTCTACTCACTCACATTTTGCTTTGGTAGTTGCCTTGATCAAACGTTCTCTAACTAAGCTATGTTATTGGGCACATAAAGGGGTACAAGACGTTGCTGGTCTGCTCAATGCATGACTTCTGATCGTTGTCTCTACCTCTCCAATCAAACCATATTTGGTGGCAATCCAATCCTCGGAACGCATGGCCATGGCCCATGTCCCTTCTTGCTTGCCGAAACATGGAAAAGTAATTTTCTTCCTTTAACTGTTTCATAGTTTCATTTTGAAATTTGTTAAACATGGGCCATGCAAGAAGAAAACAGCACAGGAGTAGAGACTACGAAAATGAACAAGAAAAATCAACCTGGATGGAGTAGGGTCGTTGAGGAAAAGGATCTTTTTGGCATATTATTATGTGCTCACTGATTGGTTAATTTTTGACCTTCAGCTTTTGTTCAAAATCCCAACCATCCAAGAAAATGGAATCGGCTGGTCTTATTTTAATTTCATCTTGTCACCCTCAAAACTCTACTGTACATAGCCTGTAACTCTATGGACCAAGGCTCAAAGGTAAGAAACAACACTCAACACCCATTATCATCAAGAGTTATTTCAACACCGAAAGTTGATATATTTAATACCCAAAACTTTCTTTGTTATGGTTTGATGTTGTCTCGATTAAATTTGAGCTAATCAACTTCTTTATTATCAACTATTTTGAATTAAATAAATTGGATTATGATTTAAATTTTAACAAATGATATATACATGAATTGTTGTTATTTTAATAGGAAAAAGAAAAAAAGAAAGAAAGAGACTAAAGTAGGAAATTAACATCTACCTCAGATACCAATAATGAAAGCCATAAAGTTTTGTCCTAAATACAGGACAGTTATATTTAGAAATTTCAATGCACATTAAAGAAAAATAAAAACTTTATTTACTATTATATTCCCCCCGTAATTATCTCCACTTTATTACAACCCCTAAAACTAGATAGAAACCAGAAAACAAAAATGCTTTAATTCTCCAAAGTGAGACCAATTCTATGATTAGACACGATCCAAAGGTAAGAGATTCTAGTCAACGTCAAAAATAAACAGAAAGTATATACATTGAATGGCTGCGATCTCCCCCGTTTCGTAGGAACTTTCTTGTAAAAGGGGACCCCACCTCACATATTAAAAAAAAAAAAACATAAACATAATTTCCATGGCCAAATGAGATACGTTTAAAATTCAACCCCTACAGATTTAGAGAAAGAGAGAGAGAGAGATAATCACATGGAAGAAGGCCTGCCTCCACCGTTACACCCTCCCTCACATTTTCTTTAGGTTTCTCTTTTTATCTCTCTCTATATATAACTAAGCTACCACTTCAATACTCTAAAAACAAGATTTGTGAGGTTGGTTTCTGTTCTTTTTCCAGTTTTGCTTGGCTTTGGTTCCGGGTTTTGAATTTGGTGATCTGGGTTTTTGGGAATTGTGGGGTTTTTGTTGAGAGAGAGAGAGAGAGAGAGAGAGAGAGAGGGAGGGGGTGAAATGGAGGACGGGATGTTGTTGCAGTGGAGTGTTTTCAGATCTCTTCTTGCAATTCTCCAGTGGTGGGGCTTTAATGTCACTGTGATTATCATTAACAAATGGATCTTTCAGGTTTGTTTCTAATTTTCTTTATTGATTTCGACACTTGGGTTTAACTTTATTTTCTTATATTTTGATCTAATTATTTCCTTAGTATGGAATTCTGTTTTCCCGTTTTGTAAACTGTTAATTTTGATGCCTTTTGTTTTTTCTTCTTCGATTTAGTATCAGTGAAAAGTTTGCTGGAGTTTTTTGATTGATTCTTGGTAATGCATGCTAGACTAAAATTTTCTGTTTCTTTTTTTCTTTTTGCAAATTGAAAATTGAAAATTGGAGTTCTCATGTGGGCTCTAACTAAGCTCAATAATTTATTAAACAGTACAACATTATAAAAATTTTATATTTGAAGAGGCTGCTAGGTTTAACTGGTACAATTTAGGTGGTCAATTATGTAATAGCAATTGTGTAGGGTCTTTTCCTTTTTATCACCTTTTTTATTATTTAATTGTGTATCGTAATCTAGAGTAACAGCCTGATCATGGACTTAAATATGCATCTTATAAGAAAGATACAGGAGTTATGGCTAGGCCGTCAATTTTGTTCAGGAATGTGGCTGCAATTTTCAGTTTTGTCTAGGTACATAAGTAACAGATCTAGGAATATAGGTATCTCTTAATTATATGTATGATTCCTCATAAATTTGTATCGTAATGTTTAATTTGTTTGTGTGGTACACGTTGATGAGAGGGGGGAAAAAGTTAGGATGGCTGTTTAGCATGTTGTGAAATTAAACATGAACCTTTAAAATGTGGCTTGTCAAGTACATATGTCTGCTTAAAGAATTAGCCAAAATTTTGAATGGTTTAATGGAACCTTGGAACATGCTAGTGATTTGGTTCTGCTCTTTCAATTCATTTGAAATGTTTCACCTCTGTTCTAAAGTTTCAGGTGCTTAAAAACACCTTCTAACTGTGCTTCTTTCCTGATTTAATGCTAACTATCAAAATATTTTCCTTTTTACTTTTTTTTTTTAACTTTAATGTGGGCATAGCTGGGTGCGTATGACACTTTTGGTTGATCTTCAGTCCAATGAACACCTGCCATGAATTTATTTTTCTCTAACTTTTTTCTTTTCATATTTTTCTCTAGAGGACATAATAAAGTATAATATTCATACAATTTTTAGATTGGGATATTTGGTATCTTAGATTGGAATATAGTCAAAGGTCCGAGATATGACACAGTTTTTTTCTCCCACAGAAATTGGATTTCAAATTTCCTCTATCAGTATCATGTGTTCACTTTATATGCTCATCAATTGGAGCATATCTGGCAATCAAAGTGCTAAGGCTTAAACCTCTAATAGTGGTTGATCCTGAAGATCGTTGGAAACGGATATTTCCCATGTCTTTTGTGTTCTGTATCAACATAGTGTTGGGAAACATCAGTTTACGCTACATCCCAGTTTCTTTTATGCAGACAATAAAGTCATTTACTCCTGCAACCACAGGTGAGATTTAGAACTTATATGCCTAATTATCATCTTTTGTGTGCCTTATCTTGATATAACTCATGACCAAATATTATCATCAAATCTGATCTCTGTAAATTTTGGCAGTTGTTTTACAGTGGTTGGTATGGAGAAAGTACTTTGACTGGCGAATCTGGGCCTCTTTGGTTCCTATTGTTGGAGGAATACTGCTCACATCTATTACTGAACTTAGTTTTAATATGTTAGGTTTTTTTGCTGCCTTATTTGGATGTTTAGCTACTTCTACAAAGACTATCCTTGCAGAATCTTTGCTGCATGGATACAAGTTTGACAGGTAATGATGTTATTTTTGTTATTGTTTTTTTTTTCCTTCTGGCCATCTTTGATATTTTGGAAAGAGTTAAGATATAAGATAACCGTGTTGAAGCTAAGCACATATTCAATGTACTATAAATTGGTTTGTGACAGCCGTACAATATCTCTTTCAACACAAAAAATTAGTTAATTTCTGTATACAAACGGAATGACTGGTATCACTTTGGCCATCACAACCTCCAATAGCCTAGATTCTTACTTTTGGGGAAGGCTTCATTGACTCGCGGACTTCTGGTTGATACAACCCTCAGTCTTCCTCTATTACCCAGGAAATGTTTAGGTGAAGTTCAATTACTGCCAGTAATTTCTCACTCTCTAGTAAAACGCAGAAAACTGTTATCTAAGCTAGGTATTGAACATGCGAGGCAGCAACATAAAATCATCTAATTACTGAGCCCAGTTTCGATGTGAGATACAAGGGCTTCCTTCCATTTTGAGAATAAAGGCTGATTATAATTCCAGCCTTTTTTCTCTGGCCAGCTTTTATTTGATGACTGCTTGTTGTAACATTATAAGAGCACGGCACATTCCTAGCTGATGTTGAAGTATGTGATTTCAGTAATATTATGTAAAGACCTTTAGTTTGCTTGTTCTTTTTCTTGAGCAACTGAGGTTAAATGAGCAAAGATATTGTTGGTTATTTATTTATTTATTTATTTATTTTTGAAAACACCATGGCTGCTTGGATCTATCCTTGTGGAGAAGGTTTTGGTCTAATTCACAAGTTTTCTGATATTGTTTCACTTTACTTTTTGGTGCATGCTCGAATAGCATAAACACTGTCTACTACATGGCACCTTTTGCAACCATGATCTTGGGAGTACCAGCACTGTTACTTGAAGGTAATGGGGTTATGGATTGGTTTGAGACCCACCCCTCTCCCTGGGCAGCCCTAATCATTATTTTCAGCTCAGGAGTGCTCGCCTTCTGTCTTAACTTCTCCATTTTTTACGTGATTCACTCAACTACTGCTGTCACATTCAATGTTGCTGGGAACCTTAAGGTAATGGATCCCTGTTATGTTCTGACTTAGTTCTACTATTCTTACTATCATTATTGCCGTCGTAAATTGTGGTGTGCAAGCGCTTATGTTTTACTATGAATCAAACCGTAGATATAAATACTTGTTCTATAATTTATTTTTCTGTTACAAATTCCATGCAAAATTCATCCCCTGAATGTTGCTCTTTTTTTTTTTCCATAGCTGAGAATCTTGCAGTTGCCTGTTTGTCATTTTGATACATAAAATGTTTTTCCTATACAGGTAGCAGTTGCTGTATTGGTTTCATGGCTGATATTCCGAAACCCAATTTCGGCTCTAAATGCCATTGGCTGTGGAATTACACTTGTTGGATGTACATTTTATGGGTATGTCCGACACATTCTTTCCCAACAGCCTCCTGGAACTCCTCGAACACCCCGGACACCTCGCACACCAAGGAACAGGATGGAACTGCTTCCCCTTGTAAATAATGATAAGTTAGATGATAAGGTCTAATTAAGTTTGTGATGCCTGCAGTTCTTGGCTTTTGGAGGAGGGATGTTACAAAGAAATGGCATGGTTTGGACAGGATGCTCCATCACTTTATGCGAAATTTACTCATTAGTTGGAAAGTTTTTAACATATTTTATTGTCTCAAAAACAGAAATTTATGAGGTTTCTTACATCTCTTTATTTATTAAATTGCCTCTAAATATTGAGTACATGAAACCAATTGGAAATTTCTATTTTCGACCTATTGGCTATGGCTGATACTATCTTTTTTGTTTCCCTAGCTTTGGGCACAAGGTGGTATATATATTGTTATTATCTTAAATTTTAACTTCATTAGACACCTTAGTTAAAAGATCACTCCTGCATTGAAAATTCATCCTTGCAATTGAATTTGGAAATTAAACCCCAAAAATAGAGGCAACCAATGCACAAGAGCAGTTGGTGAAGAAGAAATGAAACTTATTTTGGAAGAGCAATGACCTCAATTTCATTAGAGCAAGACATAGGCAGGAGGAGTTCTGTCTTTTTATAGCAAATATGAAGAGTACGAAGGAAAATCTAGTCGGTAGCAGTTATACATAAGGTGAAGCCTAGATCAGAAGCTAATACTATTATTAGAGTGATTTTTATATGCTATCCTGGGGTGTCTAACTAGGAATCATTTATATTTATATATTTAGTTAATAACAGTCCAAATAAAATTAACTAGAACTAAGCCAAGAGCCAGAAATTCTTCTGCCACCTAGTGCTGATAAGGTATCCACCGACGCCTTTGCTCTGCTTCCTAACCCCTATGGTTAAGCAATCTGCACCCTTGATGCATTGCTCCACAAACTCCTCAGAGCTGCTGGTCCCGCAGAGACTGCAAAAGCAACCATCAAACAGTTCGCAAGACAACAATGGGTGAGATTGGTCCTGAGATCTGAATGGATGATGTAAAATGTGTACTTGTGGGAAGGGTAAAGACTAAAGGACCCACCAGTTTAAGAACGGAGATGGCCTTTTCTGACCCAGTACCAGCACGGAAACCTCTAGCTTCTTCACTTGGCTCATCACTGTCGCCAGCTTAGGCCCTTGGATAACCAGTGCTTCCACTTCAACCTGAGTATTGCTCCCATGAAAACCAAGTAAAACACCAAACAAGGAACATACTTGTACTAAATATTTCATATAAGACTAAGAAGGTGAAAGATAAACCTATATTAAAAACCATGATCTATGGCATCTCTCACACAACCCAAGGAAAAAACAAAGACAGAAAAAGGAAAATAAAGAAAACAAAGCATCTGAAAAATTCCCCACCCCACCCCTCCCCTCCCCTCCCCTCCAGCCATGCTTTCCTGCTGTGGGTTCTGCAAAGAAAATAAAGAGCAGGCAAACTGGGGGGCAGAGAAAAGCTCCCTTCACTGTTTAAACATGCAACTACCAGAGAAATTTTTAAAGAAGAAAAAGCACTAAAAACCAAAGAACAATTTGAAAATGGCCTCTCACCGAAAAGGTACTGAAAGGGAAGAAAAGGAAGATCAACTCAAGTTTTTCTCCCGCTCTTAACTCTTCACTTCTAACATATGGTTTCCATCGATCAAAAACACAAACATGACAGATTTTATGTTTTTCCAGAAGATAGAAACTTGACAGAGTAACAAACTTTAGAGCTATCTACGTTACCTCGGGTTTACAAGCCTTGCAGAGTGACCCAAGAGAGTTAGCAAGGTAAGGAGAACAAGATGAAGACTCGGAACTCTTTTGGCTAGGAGAAATAACATGAAGTAAAGTAAGCAAATCACCCTTGTTAGCTACATGAGTAAGAGCCCACATCATTGCATGCTTACAATGCGAGCTTTGATCCACTACAACCATCACTCTCTTCCTTATCACCAAGCCATTATCGACACAATTGCCATACATGTTAAGCCCTTCCATCTGAGTTAAGCTTGTCTCAAACCCACCAGAACTATTCCCACCGACGTTGTTATGTCTGCTGTTCCCTCCCCACCTCCAGGATGTGGATTTCCAAGCTTCTTTTCCACTAAGCTGCCTCAAAAGTGAAGCTGAAGTAGGCATTTTTCTGTCACCTAAATTAGCCAAAATTGGCTGGCAAGACTCTTAAGTACACTAACTCGTAATTTAGAGAAAGACTCTAGGACTACAAACAGCAGGCCAATAGCAACACAAACAGGGAGAAAAGAAAGAGATGGGGGGTGAAGTTGGGGCCTTTGGTGGAGGTTTTCTGGGAAGTCGCGGGGCTTTAATATTGAGAGAAGACTGAGCGTAACAGAGCCAACAGAGTCCCCAAATGAACTGAAGGCCAAAAAAGAAAAAGAAAGACAGGAGAGAGAGACAAAAAAGAGTGATGGATGGCAGAACGGAGGAGTTAAAGTGGTGGAAAGGGGAGGCAGCAGTGATGATGCAAAACCATGATAATTTATCTTTGTTGCAGGTTAAAGTCACGGGAATCCCTTGCTATTCTGTGGCTTTGCGTTTGAGAAGCCCTTCGTAAAAACAATTGCAATAGTCAGGTTCTTGTCATGATGAAAGAGTGGATTCTTTTTTTCTTTTCTACTGCCAAATGCCAATACCTTACCATTTCCATCTATTATTTCGGATTCTTTTTCTACTGCAACATATTTTTAATTTCTTTCTTTCCTCTCAACACCTTTGTTTCTGATAATAATATAAAAGGAAAATGAATTATATATATATATATACATGGTCATACATTTTCAATTATTGCAAAGAAATTTAATGAATTTGCCCATGTCTATGATGAAAAGTGTTTTTCATGCCAGCAAAGAAGGGTACATGGTCCTTTCTTTTCTTTTTTCCGTCCTTGGGGTAGAGTTCCTCGAGACCACTTTCAACTCGTAATTTAGTTGCAACATGCCATTTATGTTTTGCCAACTCTTTTTCAAGGTGACCACAGATGGAGTTATGGACCCCTTTCTCCTTTATGGCCGATGTCCCAACAGTCCGGTCTCTCTTGGTCGGTTCTAACGTTTCCAACGATGGCTACCTATTATCTAACTCCTAATTACTTGCTTTACATTCCCTTAACTTTGTAATAAATTAGCTTCATACTCATATACTTTAATATTCCACCACCTCTCCAAGATTAACAAAAATAATTGTAAAATGAATGGTTTTGGTTTCTGTTTTAGAGAAAAATCATGCATGGCTCCCCGCACGATGGAGGGAAAGGGCAAAGGGAAAGTCTCTATCCAATAAAGAAGCGGCTTGTCTTTTTTATTTTTATTTTTATTTTTTGTTCTGTTTTAATAAGAACAAGAAAGACAGATGCACGGAGATTTAGATTCTCATTAAAGAAATGTCATGTCAGAATCAAAATGCGAAAACCCAACTTTAGAAGGAGGGGGATGGGAATACGACATCATAAGTATTCAATTTGTGTTATATTTTATTTAGTCTTTTAAAGTTTTTATTGTTATTATTTTTTGAACAATTTTCATAACGATATAAAAATATGTATCTAAAACCTGAAAAATCTTCCTATTAAATAATATGATCAATGATTAGATTAACAGCAAGCAAATACTTAGGGTGTTGATAATCACTGACTAAAGATTTGATGATCCAATTTGAAAATTTTGAATTTAAAATTTAAAATGGGCAAATAAGATTTAACGGAATAAAAAAAAGATTATTTCTATATAGCACCGTGCCGTATATAAATAATTAATGGTGGGTTTATAAACACAAGAAGATTATTTTAACGTGATTAGAACTTAGGCCATAATGATTTTTTGTTTCTTTTGTATATTTTGGGTACGACCTGAGCACAATGAGCTTAATTGCTGGTGCTTCACAGCTTGCAGGCAACCCCAGTACTGGAAAATGGTCTCCGCATTTATTACCAAGGGTAAAAGGAAGCAAAATGAAATTATTATTCATTTTAAAAATATGATTTCGTCTGACCGAATTAATTCTGATTTTTTTTTGGAAAATATATAAAAAGTACAAAGAGATATTGAAACTTGGAATCTTGAATTTTAATGTTCCTAAAAAAAATAAAAATTCTTACTCTAAATTTTTATTATTTTAATTATTAAAAAGAATCTCTTGTATCAATAACGAATTTAAAATCTTACATTAAAACTAATTAAAGAATATTAAAAAATAATCTTACATTAAATCTTTCCAGAAATATTTGGTATTAAAAAAAAGTACAGATATCAATTCAAAAGAAATGCTTAGCAAATGAAAGAAATTCGAAATTCAACTTATCTTAATACAAATTTACGTCGACCTCATGAAAATTTCACCTATACGAAAGATGACATATATTCTGATATCAGACAGAGAGACATATTTAAATAAACCCATCAATTCATAGGTGAGGGTGACCCAGGGCTACGTACAAAAGAGTTAATGAAGTTTGAACCGGTAGCCATACGTAGGAAATTTTTTCAACCTTAATAAAGGAAAAGTTTTTGCTTTTCTTGTTTTTTTTTAAATTCTTTTGGCTTACCATTCAGACGTCAGTCAACAGTAAAGAATCCTGCTCTGACGCACGGCCTATAATTACGTCAATCTTTTTTTTACAATTACTTTATACTATTTAGTACAAAGTAATTAATTAATTATATTATAAAAAAGCAAATATTTAATTAATTAAATGATGGAAATGTCAGATGGGGGGGGGGGGCCTCGTAAATTGGGTTTCTCTTTGCTCAGGTCCTACTTCCAAATTATTGCTCCCGATTAACCCGCTGCTGCAGCGTGCTGCTTTTTACTTTATCAAATTTACACTAATACCCTCTCTATTCTTTGCTTAGCCTTTTCGATGGAAAATGGAAATATCACCCCCTTTGTTTAGGGAATTGGGAGGTTTATTATATAAAAAAGATGATTTCTTTTATTGTGTAGCTTTTTTTAAATAATTAAAAATAAAATATTTAAATTAATTATTATATTTAATAAAAAATAATATTAAAAAATATCGTCCTCGTTAGCAAAATCCATTGTAAAACTACACACTCTACGTCTCTCTTTTTCATGAGACCGTACGTTTAGTAGCTGAGAGAGTGAATTCATTCGATTAATTTGGAAAAAAATTTCTTGATCCGAGCACTATATCTGTCGTTCGTTGATGTTATTTAAGATATAAATTACACTTTGAATGAAAATTTAATCCCTCATAAATATTAAAAAAGAAAAATAAAAGTAGAATGTAATATTCCTAATGATGATTAAAAACGAAGAGTGTCAGGGGGAGGCAATGGTTGGAGTGATAAGGCTTCACAGGACCCAAATGTAAGCAACCGGAGGGTATATCACCTGCCAGATTACTTGGTATTTTACTTTTTCCGTAATTTAGTAATAGAATGCAAACAAAATCAGTTTGCATGGGAATTTGTGCATAAAACTGAAGCAATTGCATTTGAATCAGATTTCCCGTGCGGAACTTGAGAAAAAGAGGGAAAACAAGGGGAGGGAGAATACAGACGAATTAGTATTCAGCTCGTGAATTGGAATAATAACCAACAATAAAATAATCTCTTAGTATGGCCGGTGCTAGGATCAAGCATTATACTATAATATACTTTGAAAGTATTATTTTTGTAGAGGATTCTTCTGATAGTAATGGAAGATATGTTGCAATTAGTGAATCGAAATGTATTAAAGATGACAGAGAGAGAAATTGGAGTAGTTATTGAAACATAAATGTTTTGGATGGCATATGATAATAGATAAGAAAAGATGAAGAAAGCCATGAATTAAGGCAAATTAAAAAAGTGGAATAAAAAGAATGCTTAGATGAGCCTCGGGAAAGCTTTTAGTATAATTTCTATTAGATTTCTAATGATTTCTCATTACCTCCCAATTTTTAAAGTTTTCGTATTTATACTGAATAAGAAAATTTTCTTAAGAATAGTTAGAAGATTATATTCAATCATAGGAGAATGTACTTATCATATAAGAGCAGTTAAAGAACAATTTATGAGATATTAAAAGAATGATCATGCAATTAGGCAGTGGATTTAAATTTTGGATAATGGAATAGTGACACTCGATAGTGTACAACAAAGAAAGATTGGATAAAGTACATGTACTTTAAAAAAAAGGTTAAGATGAAGTCTTCTTAACCATCTTCATATTTGAGCCACCAAGTCAAACTTTCTGAAATATCTCAAACATGAAAGTAATTTATAAACCCTACCACTCGTTTTAAGTTACTTTCACTTATGTTCCATGCTTGCTCATGAGTGTTTTTATGCTGGAAGTGCCTTTGGGCATTTCCACTTTGAGAACGCCTTTGAGCACACTCACTATTGGTTGCACTTGAAAAGCTTATTGGACACTTTTACACTTGAAACACCTTTGAGCACTTTTACGTTTGAAACGCCTTTTTGTGTTTCTTCGCTTAGAACATCTTTAATGTAATTTTTTTTGTAATCTATAATTTTTTGTAATACTTTAAAAATAATAGTTAACTAAAATTAGGCATCTATAATTTTTAAAACAAAATATGGCTTCCATTGTACAACTTCCATGTGTGAAAATTTTCAGCTTATATAAATATCCTTTATTTTCATATAATTATGCTTTCATTAACATATAATTCTTTTTATATATGACATGTATTCATTGAAATTTGGCTACACATGCAATTATCGATTCGTCTTATACATGTATTTGACTATTTTATTAACGTGTACGAAATCTTATTTTAGATACAGTTTTTTTTTCTATTGCATATTTTTGACCTTGTTTTCTTTTTTGTGTTCAAATTAAACTCAAGGCATAATATTTTAAAAAAATTAAATTATTTACAAAATTTTAAATAAATTTTTATGTATAATTATCATTAATTAAAATTAATAATTTTCATTTTATATCACGTAATATTAACGTGATATATTGACATGTGTAATGAATTGTGACATAACATATTTATATGTTTAACTTAACTTCTTACCTAAGTTTAATGGTTGTTATATTATACCCTTTTAATTAAAAGTAAAGAGTACAATGTATAGCAGCCTCCAACTTTATCTCTACAGTGTAGAATACACTTGGACAGCACCATTTTTTGTTACACGTCAGACTCAGGGCAAAGATAGGAAGAGCTGTTGATTTTGTTAATAGATTTTTAGGCAGAAGGACAGGCACAGGGTTGGATAGGGGGAACCGTGCGGGAGAGAACAACAACATAATGAGATTTGTGCACAGGCGGGCAATGGCTCCAGGGCTACAGCTACAGGCTACAGGGAAGTGTAATAGGAGGCATTGGAGCACGGGCTGGTTGAGCAAGGAAAAAGCCAAATGAATCAGAAAGGGAAAAAGGGTACTATTTTTCCTCGGGGCATTATTATGATCATGAATCATTTTGGTTTTGATTCTATCTCTCCTGGCTGCTGTAGGGTCATTAGCTAAAATGGTTCCCCTTTTTTTACCCAAAGAGGACCAAAGAAGAAGAGAGAAGAATGACTTCCTCAAACTAGCTGGACAAGAGGGTCTGGTTCATTCAATGGAATATTAATGACATTTTGTTCAAATATTTCTTCCTTTTGGTCAAATAGAAACTTGGCAAGGATTGGAAATTGAAAGTAAGTAGTGCAGTAGTAAAGAAGAAGAATGAGTGAAGTAGGGGAAGAAGAAATTAATATGCTGGTAATTTAATTAATACAGGAGCACCATTTTGAGCCACTACGGATACAAAGATCTACCTTTACGTAATATAAGCAGCCTAGTTTCACCTATGTATTGAAGCATTGTCATTAACATGATTATTCAATGCTCCAATATTGCTGCTACATGAGATATAAATGTATGTCCAAGGGAGATCAGGCTGCTATGCTGTCATGGTTGTTTTTAACTCAACTTTCCCAGGCTACACAACCTGACAACATAAGATTTAAAACGGCAAGCAGGTTATCTGAGTATCATCAAACACCATGTTAGCTACAGCATTTATAATTAAGATAAATACACTTAACTGCTTTCTAAAAATGTGCATTGCATTGGCTACTAAGTAAAGGGAAATTCCCACCAGGTAAGTATGACTCTTGCTTCTCGTAAACATATGCCAATGCCCAATATTATATATATATATATATATATAATTTGATCCCAAATTTCTTCCACAAAATGATGATTGTAGATTCAGAGGAGCTACAGGGGAAAGTAACTGGCAGACAGACTGTTTAGACAGGAAAAAACTACTGAAGCGGAAAGGGTAAAGTCACTTGGGGCCATTATAATGATGGTCTCTTGGATTTCTTTTCAGAACACGTACGTGCACTAGGGTCAGCTAGCAGAAGCCAAAGCCGTTCTCGTCGTATCGAAGGACAGGTCCCATTTTGTTAATGGACTGTTAGTGACAAATTGTTCAACATGCTTTAACAATGATTTTAGATTTGTATGCCCGCAAAATTTAATAAAGGTTAAGTCCC
Source organism: Theobroma grandiflorum (assembly GCA_036013995.1). Taxonomy (NCBI): domain Eukaryota; kingdom Viridiplantae; phylum Streptophyta; class Magnoliopsida; order Malvales; family Malvaceae; genus Theobroma; species Theobroma grandiflorum. Next base: position 19,960,170 of record CP142126.1, read on the forward strand.
TTTGCCACTGCCACCACCAATGACATGGCGATTTGTGAAAGCACCGCTGGCGGCAGTTTCGGTAGAGCGATTAGGGGTTTAAAGCTGAGCGGAGCCAGAGGAAATATCATTATAAACAAAGAGACCTTACGAGGTGGTCACCAACCTGTATTGCCCGTTTTAGTTCACTAGTTTTACTGATTTATCTCGTAAAAAACATTTCACATGTTAAAGGTTAAATATCTTCTATTATTCTAGTACATAGTTGATATAAAAATCATAATTCTTCTCTAAATTTATGATATTTTTTCCTTTAAAAGTTTTGACTCCTTATTATAAGTCAGAATTCACTATGATATTAATTATTACGATTTATACTAACACTAACTTATAAAATATTATTTATTTTGATTTGTTAACTTTCAAAACTTATTTTACAGAAAGACCTCTTATAAATTAAAAATAATGTAAATTTTTAAATATTTAATATTACTCTATGTACAATCAATGTAAAATTCATTACTCTCCTATAAGACAATACAATGATATCCTTCCTCAATTCTCTACTAAGAGGTTCTCTTCCCTGCGAAGCTTCCTGCTGGGACCATGACTTGATATGTGAAAATGCAATATTTGTGGACAGTTCAAGACCCCAGAAATCATTGTAGTATATTCAGAGCCTAAAAAATACTCTTGAATTAACATGATTCGTTGTAGTCAGCGACAATGACGCTGTGAAGTTCGTTACACATATCATTGAGCTATCATTAACATGATTCAAATGCTATTCTTGTTATCAGGGATGAAACCGCGTCTAACCATGATTAAAATTGCGGTCCATCTGAATTGGCGTCATGATCGTAACTAAGCCTTGGAAACTAACGAAACTAAGGACAAAATCAAATTGAAGTAACGAGACGATGAGGCTCAACGTGGCAAATTGATGGGCCTGGGATCCTCCTCATCTTGAAATTTGCTACAAAAACTACTCTTGCCTTATAATCTACGCTTATTACACATAAATAAGTCATTAATTAATCTTCCATCGGTTAAACTTTATTAGGGCTTTCTTTTCATAAATAGATTTATCTTCCTTCTTAATGGTTTATCCAAAAGGACCAAACGGTATAAATGGGAGAAAAAGAGAATATGTATATAATTTATAAACATATAGACTTGCTCCCAAGTCCCACATGACCACCTAAGGTCCTAAATCTTAAGTCCTTAGCATTACAGTGAGAACCACCAACTAACCCATACCAAGGAATTCACTTCAACGATTTTCATGACAGAAAATATGCGAACGACACGAGCTTTTCTCTATTAAGATGGCCACTGAACAAAAAATTGCGTTATGTATCTTATTTAAGTATAACTCAATGTTGCTTATTATTATCAATATATCAGTACAGAACTGTTATGACTATACGCTTTACAATGGCGAGAATGGATGGAATCACATCCAGGATTAAGATATATACTCTACCTTTCACATATTGAGGCGTGTTAGCAAGACTTAAAGGTTGGACTAAAAAGGACAGCGGTTCCAGACATTCCTTTTCCTATAAATACTACCACCCAACAATTACCTCGTTTATATTGTTAGTTTTCTTCAAATCATGATTTTCTGCAACTACCATCAGCTCTTGGATGACAACTTTCCACAAAAGTTATATTGATCCAACAATGAAATATCTTCAGGAGATAACATTAGTGCACCAGTACTCAAGTAATGCCAGGAACCTCGTGCCCTATATAAACAATTTGTAAATTAAACATAACTACTGCAAAGGAGGTGGTGATCATGAGTAATGAAGTACAAACTTTGCAAGAAAGTAATTTGAAATAATAGTATACCTTCGTCTTTTTGTCCAGTTCGTGCCTTCTGGTAAGCGGGAAGCTTCTGATCTTGAAATGCACCGCAATGAAGAAATATATTCATGAAACGCAGCACCCTTCAGTGCCAAGTGTGATCTTGAAGGGACTATGGACCCAACGATGTTGGAAAGACATGATTTCATATCCCTGCATCGCAAATGCCAAAACTAATTTAGGTAAGTAAAAGAAGCAGCGCCAATAATGAAATTTTGAATTGAATGAGTCAAGCAGCAAGAAAACATGCTTTTTAACAAGATTAGTGAACCAAAATCTGTTTCAGACAAAGCACATTATATAAATGCTTAGATCTTACATCTACAGAAGTTCTACTTATCCAAAGAAATACTTCATTCTATCCTAGCAACCACAGAAAAGAAAGAACAATTGCAGGTCTAGTAAATGATCAATAAGAAACATGACATTTGATCTGTGATCCCCCAATGTCAAAATGCTCAACTCATGCAAGTAATACATCCAAGTGTGGCTTCAAGGGAAATGACACTGCTGTACCTTTTCATTGACAGCTCACATTTTGATGGGCTCATGTCCAAACCCTTTCCATCAACTGACGTCCTGCTTGCTCTACCACCCTGTCCAAGCAAACTACCTAGTGCCATTGTACTAGTTGAGGAGACCAGAATCTCCTGGCTCAAATCCACCCTAAGCTCAAGACCCATTTTTAATCCTATAGCATCAATATCTTTAGCATACAAGCAAAATCCATGTTGTGAAACTGTGTTAACCATCTGCAGCTGCTCGTCACACCAGCTGAATGCATCTAAATTCTCAGAAGGGATCATTAACAGATCCAAGAAATCCTGAACAAGTAGCCAATTAGTGTCACAGATAACATGCATAAACTCAATAAGAAAGGGTCTCTGAATAGTAAAACAATACTATTTAACACTTACGAGCATCTGGCACTTGGAAAGCAATTGGTCAGCTTGAGAAATTAGATCACTTATTCTGGAACTAAGTTTTAAAATTTTAAGAGCATCTTTTGGCTCTGAGTCAACATAATGACTTAGATCAGCACGATTGTCACGAAGGTTTTTCCATGATTTTTGTACTAAATCAGTGGCCAGCTGGTTCTTAAATTTTTCCCTGGAGAAGGATCTTTTGTTGAAATCCATGCGACTGCATTCATCCATCACTGCATGCCCTCTTGATACAGTTTCATCATACTCATTTTCAGAATTCTCCACTACCATTTCATGAGATGCTTGTGCAATAATATTACATGTACTATCTAATATATCTGAAGCTTTAACTAAATTATGTATAGATTTACCAGGGTCATTAGCTTCAACGGGCAACAGGTTCTCTGTGAACTCACAACTCACTGAGACTTCTGTTGTTTCGGGAAACACAGTTCTCAAGGACAGCTCCATTCCATTGACAATTTCAGTCTCAGGAACAAAGGATGACTCAGGAACATATGATACATCCACAGATTTGCAAGTTTCCATTTGTAAATTAATTGCTGTTTCTGAACATTGGAAACCCCTCTCATGTTTCTCTGCTTCAGAACAAAGTAGCTCATCTATTAATGGGCTTATGCACTTTTGCATGTTTGGACAATGAGAGAGCAGTCCACAATCTTCGATGAATAATTCACGGTTTACATTCTTGTCTGAGACTAAAGAAGATTGTTTATTAAAGTGCTCATCTTCAGAATCAGAAGACATCACAACATCAAGTTTCCTCCTGCGTGTTCTCCGAGAGAAAGAAACCGGGGTGCCTGAAGAATTGTAAAACTCATGTGCAGTATAAGAAGGGTTTATGAATCCACAATCTTCAATAGAGAGATTCCTGCTCAACATCACTTCTTTCTTTGCCTCTATACTGTCTATCTCATTATTATGCATCTCTGATCTATTTGGCATGTTATTTTCAAGTTCTTCCTCCATCACGTCCATTAAAGTTGAATTTTCTTCCATCATGGACAATGTCTTAGCAATTTCCTTCTCAACTAACTCCGATAACTGAGATGGGAAATCCCAGGGAATTAATGTTGGTAGTACCAAATGACCCACCTCTATATCAAACAGCAGCAAGCCGTAAGTCTTCTGCAATTTCCTATCTGGATAACTGAATGTTAAAACAGAGTACCAACAAATAATAGGAAAAAAAAAACCTTTCTTTGCAAGAGACACTTAAATCACAATGAGTTCAAGAACAAATACTGAACATGGAAATCGCATGCTTGAAAAAGAACTGTTGTGATTTTGTTGCACAAAACAAGTATTTGGAATTGGACCAAATAACAAAAAAATAATCCTATTGGTTTCCGAAAGCACCCTTCCAAAAAGTCATACATAGTGATAACAGAAACCCTTTAATAGGAAATATGTCACATCAAAACCTTGATGTAATGCAGCTCTTTCTCTTCCATTTAGGTTTTCTTATCCACAGATACACGCTGATAAAGCCATAACTACAACACAAACTTATTATTCATAAATGCAATCAACAATAAGAAAGTGAATTCGAAAACAAAATTCAGAGCAATATGGTAACGTTTGCTCAAAAAAGTTGCATGCTAACCACTGTCTTTCATGAAAACTTACACAGAATATCAAAGCAATATGTGATTTTCTGATGAAATATGGTATAAGCTAAAGATTTTCTAACCAGGGGCAGGGGGAGGCCATGAGAACCAATCTACCCCCTTTTGCACAAAGAACATTACTACAAAACTGTGTGAGAATATCCATGAACAGATATCCATACTAGATCAAACAACTACCTTCACTTGAGGAAGTAACAATAAACCATAACTATAAAGGCAGATGTAGAAGCTTTCTAGTGAATTTATCTTTAAAGATATTGACATCAACACTTGAATAAAATATAGTGTATACATCACCTTACACCACAACAACTGTTAAATAGATTCCCTCATGTATCAGAACATATTGAGATTCCCAAGTCAAAGTCAATATGTATTTATAGATGGTCAATATTTACTTCAAATGATAGTTTGCTTTATGCATAACCACATACATACCAGGTGAATTTTAGTTTAAATCTCATTCCTTATATTTTCTTACATAGTGATTTATTAAAATTTGCAAAAAAACTTGGCAGATTAAACTATATAGAGAAGCATATTGATTATTAAAGCTCTTTCATTTTGTTTGTCTAACATTTTTCCTGGTCCATCCTAAATCCTAGAAGCATTGTACCCCACCTGACTATAGGGGAAACTAGTCTACTAACTTCTATTGTAACATGTAAATTTCAGAAACAAGAATAAATGTACTATGCAAACATGTATGCCCGCATTGTGTTATTAACCTTTTTGATATTTTTTGCTCTGGCACCAAAACTGGAGATGCATGATAGTTTTCCGGATATCACCCTGACAACATTTAATTAACTGCTCCAGTAAATGTGGTTGAATGGTAGCTTTCTCTGCTGCACAGACCTGTGGCATAAAGATAAGATGAACATGAACATTAAAGGATAAAGATTTTTGTAAAGTGAAAGAGTTCAAAAGAAGGCATTGCAAGCGCATACCATATGAAGATGGTGAAGCAGCTCTTTTGTTGATGGCATTGTAAAACATAACTCTAGCCTATTCAATTTGTCTGGCAGAACAAGATTGTTACCTGAAAATTACCACAATGTGGAGTTACAGCAAAACACATATGACTAAAAAAAACACTGTTTCAACTAGAAAGCCATCTTACTATTACTAGTCAGTATCACAGGCCCTTTTGCTTTTTCAGCAATTTTTTGTATAGCCGCAACAAAACCATGATCTTCAGGAAAACTGATATCCACATCCTCAAAGAGAATTAAAGGTTTAACTTTAGCTTGAGCAAAGCCAGCCTCACTTTCATTACAAACATGTTGTCTGGATGCTCCATGGGCAACAAATGAATCTTCCTCATCTGATGTTGGTATCAATTCTATTACCTCATCATCAAATTCTTGTGCTGCTTCACCATTAGATAAAGGTGCTGAAGATTTCATCACTTCCTTGCTAAGTGAACCTACAGGATTTTCTATTGACCTGCAACAAATGTATTTTACAATTTAGGACAGATAATTACATTAGTAAAGCTTGAATTTCTAGATGCTTCAAATGACAATAGAATGATCATAAAAATAAAATATGATACAGGATAGAAGTGTAAGAATAATGCTGAAAACAGAGTAACCAACCCTGTGAAGCAGCGTGACTCTAAAGCCTCTCCAAATTTTTGCTTTACAACAGCTCCATTTCGACAATCTGATGCATTGGACTAACAAAATAATAGATTAGAAGAATTCAACTTTCACTTAATGAATTATTCTCTTAGCCTTAATTTACAAACACTAAAAATTTACTGAAATAATATTAACTCAATTGACTGCATGAAAAAATGCCTTGCAATCACAGAGGGATGTAACTAAGCTATATGGAATCGAAACGGCAGTAGTTGTATCTTATTTCTAATATTTTGGAGTGTAATAAGCAGTATAAGTAAACTAATAAGCCTTTTAACAAAGGGGAAAGTATTCCAGCTAAAACATTCTGTAACTTATGGAATACGTATTGCCCTTTTAACAAGAAAAATGATACAATGAAAGACAAGCAAATGAAATCTTCAACCTTGTTTTGAATTTACAAAATTTCTGTATTCAGTGCTATACAATTATAATTTAAAGAACTGGCATAAATTCAAGACTTAGAACAAGTGGGAACCAAAAGCACCATAGATTTACTTGTGGCATGTATTTGCAGGTACAGGACAAGTAAACTGATTTATAATAAATTCATCACTTTTAGTTGAAATCTTCCAGAACATCAAACGTACAAATTAAGTCCAAAGTCACACCCACCTAAAGTTTCCAATGATTCAGAAATAAAGGAGAGATAAATCTTTGTCATTCAGTTGAATGACTTGGTCTATAATCACTTAGACTTGCAAATATAGTAACTCAACATATAGCTTTAGTTTCATAACTAAGTGAGAGTTCATTTAATTCACAGACATCTAATCTTCTAATATTATGCCAAAGAAAACTCGTGGTCATAAACATTTTCACGCAGGATAAGTACTATTTGCATATGGCCACAAATAATGCTGGACAAAGAAATTGTAAAATGGTTCAACAAGAATCTAAAAATTTAGTAGCACCTCCAGAACTTTAAATCCGTGTTCCTTTGCACAAGCATGGATAGCTGCAGACTTCCCACTCTGCAACATGAAGAAAACACCTTTAACTACCATTATGAACCAAAAGCATATGTACTGAACATAATTGGAAACAAAATACACAACACTCTCCAACAAAGCAACCATTTAAGAAAAAATGAATATGAATGGAGTTCTAATTGAAAATTCACAAGAGAGTTCTCTTAAAACTTACAGACTCTCAAGACTGAAACCTTTGCAGATGTAATTACATTGACCATGTGAGTAAATCAACTTACCATCAGTTTCCAACTACCACTTTCAGGAAAAGAAAAATCTAAAATTAACTAAACAGATAAGAAAGAACGACACACCACTAAACCTTGTAGACAAGAAAACACACCATTAAGAGCTTGCAGTACATAGAACAAAGAATTCAATTGATATCAAAGAAAACATCAACTGCAACAATTAGTGAGACATGACAAAGAGATCCTAGTAAATCATTCAAGGTCAAGCATGACAGTTCATTATATGAGTTGACAAAAATATACAGACACAATAGGTTAACTTTCAAACAAGCAAACATGTGTTAAACTTTAGCCAAAACTGTTGTGTATACCCCAATTGGTCCTGTAACCAAGAGAACATTCTTCAGTCTATCCTCTCCATCTATGTTTTCTGAATCAAAATCACTTTCACAACAATTGTCATCATCTTCTTGTATGTTGCCTTCATCATTGTTGTTGGAGGCTTTGATGGCTTGAAAACTTCTCTCATGCCAAAGACGTAACCATTCACTCATAAACTTCACTGATTCAGTATTACTACACACCTGAAAAGCAGCAATTAAAGGAGAAAAACCAAATATATGAATATGAAACATAATTTCACATAACACCCCCTCCCCCAGCCCTTTTAGGATCATAGCAGTTCAGAACAACAAGCAAAAAAAAATCTCACCTCTGTGGCCTTTTTTGGCTGGTACTTATCTGTCCATAAGCTATCATCAGGACGGACAATGCAACCATGATAACATGGCACAAACCTGCAACCAGTGATATAAGGAAAAGGATCTTGCTTAGTAGAATAGCAGGCTTGTGCACATAAAGGCAGAAACCATTAACAGGCAAGTAGTAACTTTCTTTTGGATACACTAGATTATAATTAGTATGGCCAACGGTTGTAGAAGTTTGAACCATTGACCTTGACCATAAAATCACGGCTTTAACAAGTTGGTGGCTACCAACTGGGCTAGTTCTGTTTGGTTTGCAAGTAGCTACAATATAAGGTGCAGATCCTATTCCTACTACAACTAAGTCTGTTCTGCACACTTTGAATTGCATAGTTTCAGAAACTACAATAGCACACAGGATTCCCATTCTGAGCAAGATTTTGTGCAACAAATATAAAAATAATACTTTTAATGCACACACAATTTCTGTAATCAACAAATAGATTAAGACAATCCAAAATTAACACATCAGAAAGAAAGTTTAAGTAAAGGGTAGGTAAATTGTTAAATCCCAACCTTTCTTGAAGAAGATTACTTTGCTGTTCAAGCTCTGAATTTTCCACATTACCAGTCTGCTCAGAAAGGGCAGCAATTTCGTCTACTTGGCATTCCTGGTAATAACAAAAATATAGTTGTCACAAATAAATCAAAGAACATGCATTCAAAGTTACATATAAGGCTGATGAGCCTTTGGCTCATGGGCAACCAGCACATGTTTAAAAGCAAAGGTACATGAGGTTTATGTTAGATTCCACTCGAAGTACTAGCCTAACTTAAATAAGGTTTAGGGATTTGTGGGGGTTGGCTGTCTAAGAATTCTATTGTTCAGAAATAAAAAAGTTACAGAACAAAAAGATAAATAATGGCAATAGGAACTTCCTTGAAAATAAATTTAAAGGAAAAGAAAAGTAATGAAGATCAAATTACAAAACATACCCCTTCTGAACTCCTAAACGGTTGATAGCTTTCCAATTGCTCATCTACAAGGACAGCAGGTATTGCAAGTGATGTTCCAAGTAAGTCATTGTCGTGAATAATGCATTGATCTGACAACTTGTGTTGAACAACTGATGTATCAGAGGAATGTAAAGCACCAGGAAAGTTGTCAAGACATAATGCCCCAGCACAACTTTTAAAAACTGATGTGAATTGGCCTTCAAGAGTGCAACCAACTTCAACAGAGGTTTTCTCAAAAAATGTCCAATCTTTCCAATCAAGAACTACATCATCCTGCATGACAAAGTTTGAGTTTCACTCCAGATAAGAAAGAACATTTAAAGAAGTTAAAATTCAAGGAAAATACAACACATTAAGGCATGGTTGAGTTAATAATGCCATACCTCAGTTCTGTCAAATACGTGAATAGGACCAATATTAATGCATTTGTTGCTTCTGTCAATCAAGCAACCATTACTCCCTACTTCAGCCATCTCCTGGCTCCTCTTTCCCGCTTTACATGATGCAAAAAATGGATGAATTTGCCTTCCAGAAAACATCCGCAAATTTTCCTGATCAAGCATAAAACAAAGACACTTTGAGTTACAAGCCAACTATCATATAACATGTTAGTCAAATTAACATATCTAGGACTTAGAAACTAATCGTTATTAGTATGAGCTAATGTATGGACAGCCAAATACAGTAGACCACATTGCAGTACACATCATGAGAAAGATGACTTTCAGCAAAAAAATAACAAAGAACAATGACAGCTTCCTCTATTGCAAGAAAATCCTAGCAGTCTCTCCACATTGAAAGGATCCAGGAAGTAGGGACAGAAATGAGCTCTTCGCTAGGCTGTAAGATTGAAGGTTCCTTATCATTCTGCCTATGCTCAAAAGTAGGCACATACTGCTCAATGACATCATGCTGGGCATTATTTAAGCTCCAAGAGTTGCCACTATCAGCAGTGCCACATTGTCAATGGCCTCCAAGTCTCCAACCCATCAGCACACAACCTACATCACCTATTAATACCCTTAGCATCTTCCTCTCAGGAAATTAGATTCACCAAACACCGGTGATCATGTTCAGTCTCAGGATTATTTTCTCTCCCTAATCCTAATTTTTACCTTCATCATCTCATCATGTCACCCCCATGATCCTGAAAATATTTCTTCACAGACCTTTTCCGTTTCCTCTTTTTCTTTTAATTTCTTCGAACATGATATTTGCTCTCAACATCCAAAACAAAGTTAACAATCAACAATAACCAGGAATCAATAAGAATTAGCCAACAGACTCCTACTGCAAGCTATTCAAAGTACAATGGTAAATAAAAAGAACAAATATAACTTCCAAAAACATAAGGAGAGATTAAAATTATGCTGCGCAAAAACAATCACTAACCTCAGCTGTCAATTTCGCCTCCAATCTCAAATTAGGGACTGGCGGCGGTGAGGCATCTTCACTCTCCATCAAATTACTCATCCCGTTCTTCTTTGGTGTAGTTTTAAGTGGCAATTTCCCCTTTGTCTGCTCATGGAAAATCACATCAAAATTGTAAAAACAAAAACTTCTAAACAGCTTCTTCATATTATTTAATCCGTTAAATTAACTAAAATTTAGCTCAACTAAACCTTTCTAGAAGCTCGCTTTTGAGGAGTTACATTTTGTTTACGTTTTATTATCTTCCTCTTGCCTTGACTACCGCAGAACTCTTCATCTTCGCCGTCGTTATTGTCGTCCTTACCTTCGTTAGCCTTCTGGTCAACCTTCAGTTCAATTTCTGGAGATTTGTGCGGGAACAAGGTTGACTGGACCAATCTCCGGCGGACGCTCCGCCGTTCCCGCTGGTTGGTGCCGCTGACCATTACCAATTCCGGTTCCTTCTTCTCGGCTGATTCGTCCATAGAATTAAAGTTTATCCAATCCTAATTTAGGAATTTAGGGTTTTTGAGTGGTTTAAGATTTGGGCGTTCTTTTTTTTTTTGGTTTCCTTTTTCTGCTTTTGGATCTCACAACGTGACTAACCTCCGAGGAGAGAGAGTTGGAGGGAACAAGAATTCTGTTCCCGCGCTTTGTGGATAAAAACGGATAAATATTTTTTACTGCCCTATTTTTAGCAGTGAGTGAATAAAAACCTAATTTCCCTTGGACTCAAAAATACTAAACTATTGAATTAATCTAAATTTTAAAATTTCCCGCTCCCGCGTCTCCCTTGATTTTTCTAACCTCTGATTTAACCGTTAGCTTCAATTAATTGTAGCTGTCAGTCAACCATCATTCTTCTCTTTTCTTTCTTTAAAGTACTTTTTTTTTTATTTTCATAACAAAGGATTTTTTTTTCAATAAATTAATTAGGATTTTGCCCTTTAAAATTATCATATTAATAAATACTTTCTCTTAATATTATAATTTAGCATACTAACTATCAAGTATTACATTTAATATGAAAAATATTATTACAAAAAGTAAATTACGTTCAAATTTTAAGTTATTATCTTAATTCAAATTCATTAGATATATCACAATAAAAATCATACCCCAAAAATGTTGGAAAATTATTAAACGCTAAAATCCTTTACATGATTTATTCATCTTTAATCTCCATTTTTTTCTTCATCGTCTTTACCGTGCTTGTCACCCACACAGCTCGTCAAAATCCAAACAAGGATAAAGATTAACTACATTACAATGAGAAATGAGTTTTGATCAGATAACTGATCAATTGCGCTAATGGTAATAAAAAAGGGTGTTCTTTCTCCTCTTCTTACACAAAGGCATACAAATTAATTAGTTACCTAATTAAATTACTTTTTTTAATAATATCATTAGTTAGTTAAAGTTAGATTATGAATAGCTACAATATTTACTTAAGAGTTATATCATAATAATGTTAATCAATTAAAATTATATTATAAATAAGACTAAGATTAGTCTTAGTTATCAATACACAATGTAGGTTTCTTTGTAACTTTTATAGTTTTATATGATACAAGATTTTCTTTTTTTTTAACATTAACCGCATGTTTGGTTGGAGGAATGGCTAAGCCATCCCAATCAATTACTATTGATTTGTTTGGTTGAAAAAAGACGTCTGGAATAGAAATTCCGAGGGAATGGCTATTACATGAAATGGGGCTTACAGGCGGTTTAACCATTCCTTTCCTCCCCCTCGGTAATATCTATTCCGCTAGTCATGGAATCTGAATTGTCCAGTTTAATGACAAAAATACCCTCATAGCATTTACAAAATCTCAAACTGGTCCCTATAAAATATTTTTTCCCCTCTCTTTTCCTCCTTTACCTTTTCTCTTAGTCGAACTTCAGCCCTTCATCCTCTCATCAGCCGATATTCCACTGTTGATCGTAGAGTAGCATCTCCCCTCTCGTCATGGATTCCCTCTTCTCTCAACCAATCTGCAGTTGTTTCCTCTCATCAGTCGACAGTCCACCACGTTCTGCATAGTAGCAGCGCCCCTCCCGTCATCTTTTCCCTCTTGTCTCAGCCGATCTGCAGTCAATCTTATCTTAGCTGGTCTGCAACCCTTGCTCTGGAACTCTCTCGGTTGTTCTCTGATCTATCGATTATACCATTTCACACTCTAATTCCCTTCAATTCCAACCTTTTTCGCTCTTTTCATTTCACTGGTCCACCTCTCAAACTATCCCTTTCTTTTTTCGTTTTAAATTTTGATCTAGCTTTGCTTTTTATTTGAATTTGTTAATGTTTTGTAGGTTCCTTAAACTGGTAGTGAAGTGCGAGGTTTGAGTTGAAAAGAATAAGCAGATTGAGCTTCGACTTTGTGCTTTCTGTTCTGTTGATCTAAAAAATACCTCAACGACTTTTGGATTCCACGTTAGAGGTATTATTGTTTTCTTTTTCTGCACCTCGTGTTTCTTAGTTGAATTTTTTAATTATAAATTATGAAGTCTTTCCCTTAATTCTTTTTATGTTTATTGTGTTTCTTAGTGATTGTTCAGGCAGTGTTCTTTATATTGTTGTTATTTCTTGGAAATTGATATAAATATGGAGCTTCCGTTGACCGTTTTTAGTGGAAAGGAGAATTTGAGAGGAAATTACAAACGGAGCAAATTTAATTTTAGTTTGTAATTTTGGTGTTTGTTACATTTGGAATATTGGCTGGTTCTGCGAAATGAAGAAGCATAAAATGGTTGTTATTGTTTTTAGTTGTTAAGCAGAATTTTGTAGCAAAGTTAGAGGTGACTTGCTAAATCTTTTATGACTTAAAATATGCTGAACCATGTGTAGATAAACAATTTGGTATTCCAATTCCATAGAAGTTCAATTTCAATTCCTCAATGCAATGAAAAAGTAATCACTTGAAAAATTAGTTAACAAGGGATTTAGAATATATTTGTAAAGTAAAATATGCTATTAATTGCCTTATTTGGGAAATTAGTACCATGGTCTTCTTATCAAATTTAATAGGGGCAGCATAAATATTTTCAACTAAACTGCCTGAATCTCCAACTTTGATGTTTGTCTTTTTTAGTATTGCTCCTGAACAAAAACTAGAATGGTTGAGAACTTTTTTAGTTGACCGTTGACCTTGTATGGATTTAAACTTTTTGTGAATGTAAGTTATTGACATTGTAACTATTTAAATCTAATATGGTTGATGTTGGTACAAATTATGACACGACTTATTTTTATAAAGAATACTTTAGTTTTTTATTATATGTAATAATATTTTCATCTAAAGGGTATTTATAGTATGACAAGGTTCTTTTATTATTTATTACTTTTTATGCTAATATGCATTAATTATGTTTCTAATTGGTCATTTTCTTCCCAGACATAGAATAAAAGAAAATATTAAAAGACACGTTATTTATAAATTTGGCATTTACGAAGGGTGGAAGGAGGCGATGGGAGAATTTTGAGAAAAAAAAAAACTTGGAAAAAGAAAAAAAACATGTGCCCAGAGGAACCAATGAAACTGGCTCTACGATGAAATTGATTCATAATATGTGAGTATACATGTCAAAATGGATCTAGCCCATTGGGTCGGGTCATTTTATATTAAATATGGGGTGGGATGAGTTTCAAAATTTTAGGCTCATATTTAAATCGGGCTTAAATGGGCCAGCTTACCAAATTAGTGGGCTAAGGTGGATTGGGTTGAGCTGGGCCCATGGGCAAACAAAATTAATAAGTTTAATTAAATTATTAATTTTATATAGTTAATTATTAAATTAATTACAAATAGGGTATACTTATGTTATATATTTTAATGTGTTTATTCTTAACTTATCAAATTAATAATTTTAATTTATGAATTAAATTATCAACTAATTTTATTAATATAAAATTTATTAAGTACAAATTATTAAAAAAATGTAAAAAAAATAAGTTGGCCCAACCCAACCCATGGGCTAGCAAGGGGTGGGTTGGGTTGAGGTTTTGGTAGCCCATTTAAAAAATGGACTGGCCCGTCCCGCCTCATATTTTTTCAACCCACAAGGGTTGGAGTCGGGCCAACCCATATTGACAGGCTTATATGTGAGGTTATTACTCTTCATAACAATTTATACACAAATTTTAATTGATTATGATAGATAAAATATAATATATTTAAATTATATTTTAAAATAATTATTTATTAATAAAAATATATTATTACATTATAATTATTTTTATAAATTGAGATAAAATATAATTATAATAGATAATTGTCTATTTACTGTTTACCTATTTTAATTATAATAAATATAATATCTTTTTTTAATGAAAATTACTAAGTCATATGAGCAAGGACATTTTTGTCTTTTTGTCACTTATTTTTTTTTATTCCAATCTTATTTCTACCAATCAAACACTGTATTAAGTAGTAACAGTCATTCATGCTCTATTCCATTTACTGAACCAAACAAAGTAATAACTATTCTTTTCTATTCCCACCTTATTCTATTCCCACAGAATACCTATTCTATTCTATTACTGTCTATTCCGCGAACCAAACGTGCTATAAGATTGTGGTTAGGGATTTTTGGAGTATAATATTATAGTATTTGCTATATATGAAAAGTATAGATTAAAATTTTGTAAAAATAAAATTGCATTTTTTTGTTTACAAGCACTTTAGTGAGAGTGTGATGTTAATTTTCATAATTACTTTTATGTATGAAAATATAAATTTAAAATACTTACATGGCTTTTTAATATAAATTTTGAAGTTTTCAAATCCTAAATTAATAACTAATAATTATAATTTTTTTAGTAATTATAAATTTACTCTCTTTTTTTTTTTTGCATTTTTCAAATAATCTTAAAACTATTGAGTTATTAAATTTTTAATATTTTTTATATATATTTAAATAAAATTTTTTATTAATTCAAATTAAATTTATTTTTCATTTTAAATCAAACAAGCTGTTATTGCTAATAATTGATTAATTGTTATTACTCAAAATATCATTTATTATTATATATCATGTATATATTGATATATGATATGTCATAGTATGTAATGACATGGTCGTGTGAAATTTTCGTCATTTATTTTAGTGTCATATTAGCATCATGTAGATATAAAATGATAATAAGTGATATTTTAACTAATAACAATTACTTAATTATTAATCATGAAAATATATTCGATTCAAAATAATTTTATTAAATGTAATAAAAAATAAAATTTTATTTAAAAATTTTAAATAATTAGTGAATTTTTTAAAATATTAAAATAATAAATAAAACTGATACTAATAATAAAAAGAAATTAATTAATTAATTAGCATAACAAGGTGATTGAACTTGGAGATGTAAACATGATAAAATGAAAATGGGAAGGGCCAAAACAGGAGTATCTATGGACTATTCATTGTTTAGAAAAGGTAGAAAAGTATGGTAAGATCCGCGGACCGACCAGCAATAAAGCTTAGATTATGATTTATTAAAGATTATAAATTGGCTGAATTTCTCTTCTTAATTGAAAAGGCACAATGTTGGTGAGAACAGAGAAAATACTTCAATTCCATGGTTTGGTGCATTAGCTAGGATTATGTACACTAATTTTGTCTCTAAATATGCAGTAATGATCAAACCTAATTTTGAAATGCGGTTCCAAAATCCAACCGACAAATCGGTTGGGAACTGTGGACCAAACCAAACGAGAGGGACTTGTGCTCGTGACATGGCAAATCTGAAAAAGTGCACCACACACACCCATTGGGAGCGTGGGGGAATGGGGAACCTTTAACGCTAATAAGCCATGTCCGAAACCGCAACATTGAAGAAAAACCGGAAATTCTTTTCCTGTCCTCCACGCCTGAAAAAGGCAGGCCGATATAGTTGTAAGTGGCTCTTGGTGTAGGCAACTTTAGATTCTCCGAAATCTGAAAAGCTACGCACTTGCATATTTACCAAAACACCCCTTTATGATAAACAGTTCATAATTTTTTAATATTAAAATAAATATAAGTTATTTGATTGTTTTTTAATTAATATCCAACATAACCCAAATTGAGTTTTGAATTACTTATTAAAATTAAATAATATTAAAATCTAATGGAATGGAATTCGATAGTTCAACACTAAAATGGAGAGGGACAAATTAGTCTTAGTGGAAAAAGTAATGTTTCGATGACTCAAAGATCGAGAATCTGACTTGTGTCTGTTCACCCTATGCAAAACATTTGTCCCCTTCCTCAGCTCCACCAGTTTGAGCACCCCCCGTCTTTCTTTCTGTTTCTCTTTCCCTTTCGTCTTGTGCTTTTGCTGTAGACCCTTTTTCAGAGAGAAGAAGAAGAAGCCCAAGCCATTGAAATCTACCCAGCTTGAGAGTAGCCATATTTCTACTGTCAAAGTTTCTACATTTAGTAACTCTTTCTTTTTCGTAAGAAATACTACATTTTTGGTTGACAGTGGAGGATAAAACCCAGGTGAAACAAACCCTAGAAACCTTCAAGTACACCACATTTGATCGTTAGATTACACCAAAAAGGGGCAAAGAAGGAAAATACCCATCTCCTTTTGGTTTCAAATCTTAGTCTCATTTTTTTTATTCCCTTCTCTCTAAAACCCAAAACCCTTTCTGAAGAAAAGAACTCAGCTTTGAGTAGCAAAGTAAAGCTCTTTTCTTTACATTCTTCTACCGCTCTGTTTTTTCCCCTGCTTTTAACTGAAGAGAAACGAGCCAAAAAAGTCCCAAACTTCTCAAACCCGGAACCTAACAATGCCAAACCAAAAACCCGTTTTTATCTCCTTTTTCAAAGCCCTTCTTTTCATCAGTTTCACCAATGTAGTTTTGGTAACTTCCAAATCGACCATTGAGCCCTGTTCGAACTCTGATTCCTGCAACTCCTTGCTGGGATATACTCTCTACACCGACCTGAAAGTCGCCGAGGTAGCTGCCCTCTTCCAGGTGGACCCCATTTCCATCCTCACAGCTAACGCCATCGATATCTCTTACCCCGACGTCGAAAACCACATCCTTCCTGCCCGGCTCTTCATCAAGATCCCCATCCTCTGTTCCTGTGTTGATGGGATTCGAAAATCCGTTTCCACTAATTACAAGACCCGCCCTCAGGACACGCTTTCTTCGATCGCGGATTCGATTTATGCTGGTTTGGTGTCTGCTGATCAGATTAGGGAGGCTAACTCGATTGCAGATCCTACTGTTCTTGATGTGGGGGAGAACCTGCTGGTTCCTTTACCCTGTACTTGTTTTAATAATACTGATAATGGACTGCCGGCCATTTATTTATCGTATGTGGTGAAGCCAGTGGATACTTTAGCTGGAATTGCAGCGAGTTATTCGACTACGATCACGGATTTGATGAATGTCAATGCTATGGGCAGTTCTTCCGTTAAAGCTGGTGATATTCTAGCTGTTCCTTTATCAGGTAGTTTTTCATTTCCTTGTTTTGGTAAAATGTGCGGTTGATATTGAAATTGAAATTTGTAAAGTTCTAATCATCTAAGCGATGTAGCCAATGCCGGTGGCTTGTATGTTTCAGCTGTAAAAAGTTGAGTTCTCGTCTTGCTTATGGAGTAAGGAGTAGGCTTAACATATTTGCTGCAATTGTTAATGATATAACCTTTTGTAGTGTTAGTTGAATTTTTATCCTTTAGTAATTGTTTGCGATGATGAGTTCAAGCAAATGCCACTATTGTGCATTTCTATACTTCATCTTTGGGAATTGAGTGATGGTTTTTCATGCTTTTGCATTATTTATGTCTGGTTACAATGACAATGGAGGTTAAGAGTTGTTTACTTTTGATGCTTGCAGCTTGTGCTTCGAATTTTCCTAAATATGCCTCAGATCGTGGATTGATTGTCCCCAATGGGAGCTATGCTATTACTGCTAGCCACTGTGTTCAGTGCAGCTGCGGCCCAGGGAGTCTAAAGTAATTGAGCTGTTTCTTAGTTTGTTGCATTATTGTCTTTTTAATTATATTAGTCTTTACTGTACGGGATCTGTTCCCCCTATATCTAACAGTCTGGAGTTAATCAGCTTTATTGATTGTGTCATACAGTTTGTACTGCATGCCTGCGTCTTTGGCTGTTTCTTGTTCAAGCATGCAATGTAAAAGTAGCAATCTCATGCTAGGGAATGTCACAGTGCAACAAAGTAGTGCTGGATGCAATGTCACTTCTTGTACTTATGGTGGTTATTCGAATGGCACCATTATCACTTGGTATGCTACATCTTTTACCTCCTTGTGTTCATGGTTACATGAAAAGTAATCTCTATATTTGAGTTTTGTTCAATGATTGAACCCTTTCTACTCGGTGTCTTTGTTCTGCAGGTTGTCATCATCCCTTCAACCTCGATGTCCAGGTAAGAGTTATAAAACACTGTTCTTTTATGTTGGCATTCCAAAATTTATGAAAGGCGAAGTTGTTCAATTTAGGGTGATTTATACTTCCCTAATCCAATGCTATGTGAATGTGTATAATTGCTTTTTGCATTGAGACAGATGAAAATGATTAAATACGGTAATTGCTAATTAAATGGAGTGGAACGAGATGGTTCTTATATGCTGTAGGTCACCTTTTTTTTGCATCATCTACAAATACAAATATTATTTAATAATTTATCAGAATTCTGAATTTATTTGCTACCTGATGCATCATTGTTGACAATTCTACTGCTTTTTTCGATTTTTAATGAAAATTTTGGTTTATGTGACAAGACTTATGAGTTTAAATGCTGAGGAGTTGAATGTGAGTGATTTAGATTCATAATTATTTCCAGATGGTCATATAAGGCTCCTTTACTGATTTATATTTGCATTGCATTTCAAAAAATAATGCAGGACCACAGCAATTTCCTCCCCTTGTAGCCCCACCTTCTTATGTTACACGGGATTCAGTCTTTGCCCCGGCACCTGCACCCCAGTCAGATGGTGCCATAACAACAGTGCCCAAGACTTCTACAGTTCCATCTACTGGGTCACTTCCTGGACTTCCCCCAGCACTTGCTCCTTTTGGAAGTTTATCTGATGCTTCCTCGTTGGTGAATTCATTGGCCACTCTTCCTACGGCACTTATGATATACTTTCTTATCAAATTAATCTCACCCTTCTCATTGTAATTTTCCTTGTCAATTCTGGTGGGGTTTTGTTTTGTAAGGTTGCTTAGTTTTTAACCTGTCCCACTTGTCTGTTGTACGTAACTTTATTGATGACTGCGTTACATTACTGTGGTGGAAGTTCATATTGCACTAGTGAGTTAATTTTCTTGATTGCTAATCATTCAGTGCAATTCATGGGCAGTTGAGCTTTCTGTTCATTAATTTTACTGAGCTTTATGAAACTTCTTGGATTACTGCATTGTCTTTGCAGGACTACAAAGATATTTACTGCTGTGTTGTGTCCACGTTTCATGATTTTGTTTTCTTTATAAAAGGGAATAACTGTTGATTGTGGAATGTTGGGGTGGATAAATTTTTAGTGTAGGAGTTATATTCCAGGCAGAATGAATATTGTGGTAGCAAAGTTTTGCCATTGTGTATGCGGAGGTTGACTCTTGAGTGTGCTGTGTTTTTGCACATGTTCATTATGTTCTCTTCACAATAGTAGTTTTTTAATCCGTCTTACGTATCTGCCACTTTGGTTTTGAGTCCTTTTTTTAATGTCAGATACTTTTAACACTGGGAGTTTTGGGCAAGCTAGGTTGTTAACATGACTTGGTTGTCTCACAAGTTATGTCCATTAACTCTGTTAATTGCAGATTGATTGTGTTGTGCCTTTTGTTATCCATTTTTAACATTTGAGGCTTGGTGATGAGAGGGAAACAAGTATTTCAATACCTAGTTTGAACATCTCTAGTCTGATCTTGCAGCCACCAGAAAGAAAAATTACCGGATATGTTCATATAGCTTGAAAAGAAAAGAAACCTTGTGCCTCTGGTGTCCCAGAGGATGTTGACTGCAAAGCCAAACGTTGTTATATGAGTTTGAAGAGACAGCCTTGATCTTTACATCTTCAAATGCAAACATACTGATGTTAGATGCCAAATATTCAGGACTACAGTGTCTTAAGGTTGATGTGGAAACAATGGTTGGAATCAGGGCATTCCGGGATTGGAATATTCTCTTTCATGACATGCTTTGTACTTATGTCATAGGTGGTTGTATCTAACCAGTAGCGGAGTTAGGGTTTTAAATTTTAAGAGCAAAAATAAAAAATTTATTATTTAGGGGAGTGAAATTATAAAATTTGTTAAATAAATATTTAAAAAAAAAATAAGAGGAATATTATAAAGGGAAAATTGTGAGAAAGGAACTTTGTAGTAAAAATATTTAAAAAATGATCGTTTCTATAATTTTAATTATTTGTAAATAATTTTTTATAAAATTTGACAAGAATACTTTTTAAACAATTTCAGACAAATTAAAATGGTTTCAGTTTTTTCTATCTCGTCGTTCAGATAAAAATTTTAAAATTAAATTTTACTTTCTCTCTCTACTCAAATATTATTTATCTTACCATCTAAAAAGTAAATATGACTAATGTGGTAAATTGCGATAAATTGTTTTATTTTGTTTTATTTTTTTATATGATAGATCTTGTTGTTCTCAAGAGCGATAAATTGCGATTTTGCTCTGATTGCAGGCAATATGATTAATGTGGTAATTGGATGCTTTCTGATGATGATTTGTTTCGAAACGTGTGCTGTGATGAAGATGCCTGTGTTGATGAGTTGGATCGGATTAGTTAAAATGATGGGTTCAGGCAGAAGGAACAACTAAAGTATGTTTGATGGGTTTTATGGTGGTTCACAAGTTTGTTGTGTTTGGAATTGAGATGATTGTTAACATGTTTGTTGGGAATTTTAATTTTTTATGAGATTTTGAGTTAAAATTATTTAGAGAATATTTTGCAAATGGAGTATATTTTGTTTTTGCATAAGAGGAGTGAGCAAGACGTTCTCGATAGAAATATATTTTGTCTTATTTTGGGAGGTTATGGAGTTTTGTAACTTATTTTTTATGAAATGCACAATTTCATGGCTTAGCAAAAAAAAAAGTATTTTAAGTTTTTGAGTTTATTGATTTATTCATAGAATCTCAAAATTGAGAAGTTAGAATTGATTATACTAGTTTTTAAGTATTGTGAGATTGGTTTTTAAACATTGCGTGACTTAATCATTGCGTGATTGATTTTTAGGCAGTACGTGATTGATTTTAGGCATTAGGTATTACGTGATTGATTTTTAAATAATGCTTAAATCACATAATGCATCAAAAATTAATCACGCAATGCTTTATTAACTAGTCACACAATATTTTACTAACAAGTTACCAAATGCCTATCAATTAGTTACGTAATGTCTTACTAAAAATTAGTCATATAATGCTTAAACATTAGTCACGCAATGTTCAAAGTCAGTCACGTAATGCTCAAAATCAATCACGCAATGCCTAAAAATTAATCACACAATACCTAAAAACTACTGATTTCTATTCAATAAGATCAACAATTTCAAACAATACACTATATTCCATTTAACAACATAATTAACGGATATGCTTACTAGATAAAAAATGCTCAAAATGTTCAAAGGTTTTTCTTCATATATAAAAAATTACTCTAAAATATTTAAAAATGCTCAAAACTCTTAAAGGTTTTTTTCATGTATCAAAAACTACTCTAAAATACTCAAAATGCTTAAACATTTTCCTTTATGGTAAAGAATATTTCATAGATGAATAGTCTGACGAGAAAAACTCAAAGAATATGAGTTTGTTTGAAGCACAGAACTAGACATACTTGACTCGTTAATAAGTTTCGGGTTGAGATGCGAAGCTAAATAAATGTGTCGATTTTATTAAAGGTAATTTTATAACCATATCATGTTATTATGATTTATGAGTTATGTCAGTGATGTTAATGTTTCCCAAAATGTTTTTGGTTTGGCAAAGTTTATTTTCAGACTGGCCGCATGGCAAAGCTCGTTCCACTGCTGGTTGTACAGAACAAATGCTTCCTAATTCAAGTAGTTGCTTTGCTCAATGGTATATAGTTAAGTAGCATTACTAGCAGGCCATTAGGTTTTGTGGAAGACAAAAAGAAATGCTGTCAGATTGCCACCAGGAGTATATTGAGCAAGGAGACCCAACAATACAAATCAATTGTTCAAGCTGGCAACAGTATCCGAACAGTCAATTAGTGCCTAGTGTCTTCATTTTTCTATCCCACCATTGAAGTTTTTTTTTGAAACGAGCGTCTTATGCAGAAATAAAACTAGTATTCCATTCCAAAGGGGCCCAATTGAGCCATCGGAAATCATCACTTAAGAAATGGGGACTCTGCTCTTCGGCCCATTTTGTGCAAAACCCAGCACTGTACTCAGCTCAGCATTCAGCAGCTCGAAGAACAAAAACAATTTCATTTCCGGTTAGATGTGCTTCCTATTTTCCCAGGAATCCAATTCACTGAAATCAAATCACCAAATTTGCTGATAAAAAAAAAAAAAAACCCCCACAATCTTGGAATAATAAAAAAAGAAAAGAAAAGAGTAGCAGACGCTGCCTCCTCCATGGCTTCAGCTCCTTCCAAGCTCTATGCAGGTTCCCCCTTGTTTATTGTAACTGATGTCCTTATTGGGTTTTTCGTTTCGATAAATTTTTTGTTTGTTATTATGTTTTTTGTTGTTGCAGATGATGTTAGCCTTGTGGTCTTTTTGGTAGACACTAACCCATTTTTCTGGAGCGCCTCTTCTCTCTCTTTCTCTCAGTTTCTTTCTCATGTAATCTCTCTCTCTCTATATCCATAACCCTAAAATTAGACAAACCACGATCGACATGAATTGACTTTTGCATTATATTAATTTGTATGTTGGTATTTGTATAGGTTCTTACATTTTTGAATGCAATATTGACTCTGAATCAACTAAACCAAGTCGTGGTTATTGCTACTGGATATAATTCTTGTAACTATATCTTCGATTCGTCTTCCGATTTGAACCGGAGTTTTGAGAATGGGAGAATGCCTGTTATGTGCTCCAGCTTGTTGCAAAAGTTGGAGGAGTTTCTTATTAAAGACGAGCAGTTGAGTAAGGAGGTACCTGAGGGAAGGATTAAGTCTTCCCTCTTGTCAGGGTCATTGTCTATGGCTCTTTGTTGTATCCTTTCTGCTACTTTAGTGCTTTATTTACTTCTTTTGATGTTAATGTTTGGTTTCTTCATGGTAAACATAGTTGTTTTGAAATTGAATGCTTTCTAGTGGTTAAAGTGTTATAGAGCCATTTAAAGGATTTGGTTGTTTAATACCAAGTGATGTTGTGTGGGCAGTTATTATTCAGTTGCACAGAAAGTGCACCAAAGAAAGAAGACTCTGTCAATACGTCCTTTACAAGTTGTTTGATTTAAGTAGATTTTAATAGATATACAGAGAGTGTTTCGTTCAGGAGCCCTCCATCCGCATCCTCGAGTGAGTCTCTCTGAATACTTGATTACAATTTGATTTAGTTTCCAAGTTTGATAATTTGCATCTGAAATTTTATCCATCAATTATGTGTCACTACTCATTTTAAAATTCTTTCATGTGCTCTATGAAACTGAATATTATTATTATCATTATTTGCTTGGTGCTAAAGTTCCACTACAATAAAAATTATAGATACACACATTTTTCTTTTTCTTTTTTTGTTTTCCGTAATTGCACATGGCTTAAATATGTTCATATCAATTGCACGCGCATCTACATAACTTTTTAAATATTAGTGCTGGTGGGAATTCATCTGTCTTCTTATAGTCAATGTGTCATCTTTAGAACAATTTGTATAATGCTAGCTTGAGGTGTTTTTTCTTCCATGATTATTAGTTGGATGTATATAGCATTCTCATTTTTCAATTGCTCATGTTAGTGCGTCATCTTCTTTTATTTTTGCTTCTTATGAGATCAAAAGGTAATGCTCGTATCATGGTAACCTGGTCCAGGACATCTGCAAGGACAGTGCAGTTTATATCATTATTGGTAGTATTGACTACAGTTGCTAGATTAACTGTGGGCCAAACTATACAGCACTTTTGGAATGTTAATTTTGTCAGTTATTGAGCAACAATAAAGAGAGAAATATATTGGTTTCAGCATAGAAGGTTATATAGTTGTGGATGCTGTAAATGAATGCTAGACAATATAATTTCCTTGTTGCATATTCATCAAAAAATTAAAGTGGTTTAATTTCAAACAGTAAGGGAATAACCATATTCAAACCTAGAAGAAAATGGAGAGTTTCTGTGGACAGCGTAAGAGAAAACTCTAAACATGTGCAAGTTTAACTGACTTATGGTAGTGGATTTTGATGTATTCCTTGTTTAGTTTTTATTACTATGTTTTGCGGTAGTTTACTAACATATGTGGGCAGATCTTATGCTTTCAGGGATCACCAGATGGACCTGAACAGTATGTTCTTTTTGATATATTATATGTTATTTACTGTTTCCTAATCTGGCCTTTAGACTTAAAGAAAGTTTTTCTTCTTTTCAGATATGTTGCAATCATGAATGCGATATTCTCTGCCCAACGCTCTATGGTACTTGATGTTGCATCTATTATTTCTTTCTCATCGTTTCAATATTTTTTTCCCCAAATTTGTTGTTTCTCATATTTCGCCAGTTCATTATCGGACTAAATTCGACCTACTCTGTGTTTTGCTGGTGATGACTTGAATAACTTTAGATAACTAAATTAGTTGTGAAGTTAATTTTCCTTGACTTCTGATATCCTATTCTTTCTACCTCTTGTAGCAGCTGTTTGAATTGTTTAGGTATGCATATTCCAGATATCACCATGACAGCTCATGGTTGGCTATTTGATCTTAAACTTCTAGTGGAAATATTATTATTGTCATTCCACCACTCCTATCTTGTTTTATAATAGGATGATTTACATGATGTTTGTTGGTGCAATTTGAATAATTTCTTTAAGTTTGTGGCTGTCATGTTTATTGTTCTCAGTCTCTCACTCCGTATAAACATGAATACACACAGATGTGTGCATACACAACACATTTATTTATTATATGGATGTGTAGTTTGTCTTTCTTCAAATGTATTGATGTTGCTAATGTGCTTCTTCCTGCAGGTTCCTATAGATTCTTGTTACATGGGCGCTCAGAATTCTGCCTTCCTGCAGCAGGTATTGTACCTTTAGTAACTCATTATTAATGACCTGGCATTGCAAACAGACATTGGTCTTCCTCTCTCACTTCTACTGATACTCTTTGATGCATGGGAGTTTTAGGCTTCTTACATAACTGGTGGTGTACATCATAAGCCTCAACATTTGGATGGGCTGTTTCAATATCTCATGGTATGTTGTTTTTTCAATTGACAGTAACTTGAATTTATGATTTAAAGTCTGGCTTGTTGCCATGAATTGATACCCTCTGGTACAGATTGATGAACACAACATGATTTCTTGAACAATATGTTTTATACTGTACTTGTTTCTGAGAACAGTACCTTGCAACCTTGCATAGTGCTAAAAGTGTCCTTTTCTTTATAAATGTTTCTCAAAGTGCATTTGGTTGATGAAAATTTGAGCACATTTTGTACTAATATGTTCTTGGCCTTCTCTGCAGACTATCTTTGCTACTGACTTGCATTCTCGCAGTTTTTTACATCTTCCAAAGCCTGTCGGTGTAGATTTCCGTGCCTCGTAAGTTTTACTAATTGTTAATTGTATATATTGCAAAACCATTCTTATTTTTTATGGATGTACTCATTTTCTCTCATACTTCTTAAACATGCTTTTGTCCTATTGATTATAGATTAAGTTAGTCAAATATTAACCAAGAAAACAAGCTGATATCATGCTTAGTCCTTTAAGAAAAGCTAAGGTAAGGCATGGCGGTAACTCTAGCTGAAACACCATAAATATCCTTTTTCAACATTTTTTTTTGGCATTACTATGACAGAGAGAGTATTAGATTGATTTTTCCTTTTATAGGCCTAACTATATGTTGCTGGCTTAACATAACTGCATAAGGCCTCATATCCCTCTACATTCTCCCAGTTAATCACATGTCACTTCTCATGCTCTTATTGCTTTAACTTTAAATTATGAAATGCACTTGATTGAATTCTTGAATTTGCAGATGTTTTTGCCATAAAAATACCATTGACATGGGTTATATATGTTCCGTATGTTTGTCAATTTTCTGCAAGCATCACAAGAAATGTTCAACCTGTGGGTAAGCATATATTACTTTTCTAGCTGCAAGTTAGATTCTGTAATTTATTTTCTGCTCCCAAACGTATTCATGCTCTCATCTATTGAACAATTAAAAAAAGAACAGTTCTTTTCAAGCTTTTCTTGATAACAGTAGAATAGCCATCATCCCAGATATCATTTTACTCTCGTGGCAAAGAATCATCCTCGTATGTAAAGTTGATTTTTATTGTAACTGCAGGTCAGTATTTGGTCAGGCTCAATCTGAGGCTGCTTCAGCATCTGACAAAAAGAGAAAGACTCCAGAAACATAAAGTTAACTGAGAAGGATACAAAAGTTTTATTATCTACTAAATTTTGGTGGGTCCTTTCATACTTGGCAATTTTTGTTTCATTGTGGACATTGCACGGTTTCCCTGTTTTATTTACAAGCAATTATTACATACATCTTGGTTTCTTGTGAGAGCAAGAGCATTTGCTTGTGCAAACATTGACACCTACATAGAATTTGTATGACACAAATAATAAAATGTTAAGGATTGAGCTACCATTTAAAGATTTTATCTTCTCACAAACTCGTGTATGTTGAAAAAGTTCAAGATGATTATTTTTCCATACATTTTGATTTTCTTCTTGACCTGTAGTCTAATTCTGCTATTTATCAGTGCTCATGCTCATGGCAAAAGAGGGGGCGGCATTGGGTGATTGCAGACCAGAGATTTTGCTCCTCCTACCATGAATTCCCCGCTAACCTTCAGAAGAGTTGGATAGTTTTGAGATAAGATTTTAATACATACAAGGGCATGCCCCCCCTCCCTCTTCTTGTTTCTACTGTTCCTCCACCAAACAGTTGAAGCTAAATTAGCAGCAGGGATGCTTTATTATTTGTAGAAACATTTGCTCGTGGTAAACCTGCAATTTTAGGAACTGAGAAAGAAGAAGAAATGGTCGATATAGCTTTTTATAAGAGCCCGTTTCCAATTTTATTTTACCAATGTTCTTGTAAAAATCTTACGGCCTGTTTAGTGTTGGGAAATGCTTATCATTTTGCAACTCAAATTATCTCTTAATAAGTTAGTTACTTTTAGTATAACTAGATTATAATTTTTAGATATCCTTGTTTTCGAGTTTTTATGAAAAATTGGAATCCCAAATCTTGATACACAACACAAATTATATCTAATGTAAAAATTAAAGATGGAAAACTGAAAATCATTTTCCATAGCAAAAGGGACAAGACATTGACCGTCTCTGGTCAATCTCGGGTGATCACAACATGCACATGATTTTGAGGCAGTAACTCTGACAGATGCTGATAAAATGATTACAGAAGGGAATTGCCTTACTTGTTGATCATCTACATTATAAGGAACCATCAAGGATGGTCCAGATAGTAAGTTTACCATTTCTAATTATGCCAGTGTCGCATACTCCATCCTCTACATTATGTTTGTGGCGGTGATGCAACAGCTGACCAATTTTGTGATGATCATGAATGTCTCCCAACCAAACATCTTGATCATCTTTCCTTCTACAAGCGAATATGAGCAGCAGAGCACGGGTTGAATCAATCCAATTATCCATTAAAGGTGTGGTACCAATTCAAACGTATTTACAATATTTACATTTACACCAACAATGACCAAACAAATTAAGCAAGAATCCCCAAGCATTAATATAGTTAAACAGACTTTTTCTCTGCTATACAGCGATTAATTCATAGAGCCCTCATTACAACTTTGCTGGATGTGTTGATGCCCATTGCGGCAAGTTTCAGTACAGTACGTGTCCTATATAACCTGTTCATGTCAAAGCGAAATTGATATGTTAATTCATTAGATTAAAGATTACATACAAACACAGCTAAAACCTAGCACACCGTGCTTGAATTCTCAATGCCAAAACTAAAATCACCCTTTCAGGTACCAAAATCTTCCACAAGACTCAAGATATGCAACTTTAGAGTACAAAGAATTACAGTTTCCAATCTTTAAATGTTTTGGTCCCCAATGCAAACATTGGGTTCTATAATATAGTACAACAGACTATAAGTTTGTCTAAACTTTCCTAATGATTCTACAGGAACTTAAGAAGTTTACATATTCCGAAGATGTATAAAAGGTATAATTGTTTCAATTAATTACAATCCCTCTCATGCTTAAAAGGATGTTGTGTGGGTGGGGGGAGCCATTTATAACTTTCAGCCAGCTAATAGAGAAGCAGGCTCCATTAATCTTTAGTACTGATCTAATCCTACATGCAAATCTTGGACTTTGATATTCCTAGAAAGGGAGTACGCATTGTCACTAGGATCAAAGGCCAATGGTGTACAAAAAGATATATCAGCATGCTTGGCCTCTCAAGCAAAAACAACATCCATGCCATTCTTTTTTGACCTTGAGGGTATGAAAGGAGACTGAGAAATACAAAAGGCAAAGAAATAATACTAGAAGGAACAGTGAAACATACCCAGCCAGTGCAAGACCCCAGGTTGACAAGGTATAGAACAATTTTCCAGCATGCCAAATGCCCAAAACCTTCTCCAATTTGCTGACACCACCTAATGCTTTCAGCAGAGCTGCACATAAACTCACCACAATAAGTAACACAATTTAATATTCAAAATTGAATACAACAACAAGGGACAAAAGCAAGATAATTAGTTATAAAACCAATGGAGGATAACACTCTGCTCAAATTCACCAGCAAGAGATTTTGAAATGTCAGGGCAACATACACATAAAACAGAAAACACCTTTTCAGGTGTATAAACATCAAGGTTACCAGACATGAAAAATGGATGACACATCTAGAATTAAATGCATGGAATTTATTACATGCACAGTTGCCCATCTTCTTCTATATAGGTTAATGATGGTGTAAATTGTAAACAATTTCCTCTTTATCAAAAGAATGAAACTGCAAAATATAGCATCAAATATCATGAAGATTTACCCGGTCACCATGACAAAAAAGGTAACCATACCAGGGAAAATAAATCATCTAGCATAAATCTATCAGACTACAGTTACTTAGGTAGTAAAGTCAGATGAATTAAGCAGCAAACCCACTTTTCTGCAGTTCTTCTGGCGTCAAAGTCTGCAATACCAAGATAACAAACAAAAATGAGAATTTGGCATATGAAGTATATCTGAAAAAAATCAGATCAGTAGCTACAAACCTGAGCTTTAGGGTTGGACAAAATGCATTTAGCCATAAAGTTAGCGACCCCATCCACAACATGCTCCTCACTAACAACAATGTAATTCTCATCATCAATTCCACTCCACTCTTCAACATTGCTTGGAACCATTTCATCAGTTACCCATACCCACCAACTAGGCTCTTTTTGGTCAACGTTTATCAGAATTTCAGCTGAATGCATATCATCCCCTTAGACAAAAAAAAAAAAAAAAAACATATCAACTAATCAAGTGATTTAGACATTCTTATCATAAAACGAAAAAACTATTTGCCCAAACATTCTATCATCCCAGCTATTCATCCCACCTGAAACTGTAACAATTTATTAGTCTAATTATGAATTTCTAGATGCACTCTTAGATTCGTAGACTCCATCCTTAATTCATCTAAACTATCTGTCACATCAGCAAGTTCAATCAGTTGTTTTTTTTTTAAAATCAGCAAGTGCAATTAGTTGATACAGAAATGATGTGACAACAAGTAACATTACCCTGACATAAACTAATAGATTACGGGATTAAAATCAATGAAAAGATTTAGTATATAAGAACCTGTAGCCTCCTTGAATGGAAACTCAACTTGAGTATTGGATTCGTTGAGAGATTTGAGTCGGGTCAAAAAATCTTTAGAATCCACGGTAGATACCAACCGAACATAGAGCTGCAATTAATTACATAATTAGGTTCCAGAAATTAGAAAACAAAAATCAAACATATAAACAAAAAAAAATTACGGAATTTACGTACGTCTGGAGGACAATCGTTCAATTCAGCAGGAGATTCAGATAGACTGTTGAGGAGTTTGAGGTTTTGTTCGAGAAGATTCCTGAGACGTTGATTTTCGGATTTTAGGGTTTCCAATTCATTTTTGAGCTTGGAATTGTCATGGTTTTCGGGGCAATCATCGTCGTGTTTGTGGTGGTGGAGGTGGTGGCAACGTTCCACGGCGGCCCACGCGACGTCGGCGACTTCGAGGACCGTCTTGGCAACCTCCACAGCTTCATGGCCGCCCATTGTTCTTCGAGGGGAAACCCTAAAATGCTGAACTTTTTTCTGAGGGGTTTGGATTTGGGGATGATGATAGATTTGAAGACGAAGAGATGGTTGTCGTTTCACGTTTGCGTGTCCGAAAATGGTATGTCGCCGTGATCCGCTTTTGTTTAATGTCGTTGCTTTGCGAGATTATGTGGACTACTCTTCAATTATTGATTCATACTATTTTCTTTTTTTTTTTAAAGTAATTTTTAGAGTTATTTATGCTTTATCACAGTTTTACCTTTATTTCTTCTTTAATGTTCTTGTTGCTTACATTTCCAACATAAAATGGATATATTTATATTTATACATATATTATTTGCCTATGCATATAAAAATTATCATTTAAGTGAAAATAAAGCAATAAATTCTTACAAAAAAAGCAACAAATGAATTTTAATCATGATAAATTAAATTCCCTAAGGATATATGATTATGAATAGAAGTGATATAAGTAAATGTATTTCTTTCCATTTTTATTAAGTACTTGTTATTTTTTAGATTTTTTATTTGAATCCTATTATATGATAAGGTATTTGAATTTTATAAATGCTTGATTAAATTTTGAAATTTTTATTCAAATTTGTACTTGAATATTTTAAACACCACTTATTAAATACTCGAACTCATTAATTATTTGATTAAGATAAATTTAAAATTAATTTTTATATATATTATTAATGTTAATTCATAAAAATTTTAAAATTTTAAAAGTATATTTAAAATAATATCTCAAAATATTATATATAAAACTAAATTTTAATATTAAAAATTATTATTTTTAATTAAATTCAAATAATTGATATTTTAAAATTATTATCCGAACCCTTAACAGATAATAATAATATTACTACTTAAACCCATTATATGATATTCTAATTTTACTAAATCATATCAGATAATGAGAATATCCCATTACAAAGTATGTACATCCATCATTAAACTTTGATGTGTTTGCGAACTATGATTATGACTTTGAATTGCATGTGGAACCCAATTATTTCTCTATTAAAACAAATCTTTCACATCTATTCTAATTTGGAGGTGATAATTTATGTAACGAAATTATGAAAATTAACGTGAACTTGAGTATAGATAAAATAGTTTTACATGAGCTGTTCCCTTTTTATATAAAATTTTTTGATAAGTATACATATATATATATATATAAGTAAAAAATATTGAAGGTTAAATGCAAAAAATTTTATAATAATAAATTATTAACAACATTTGATTTGATAATAATTTACGTATTTCATTGTATTGCATTATATATTTTTGATTAAATATGATATAATATATTGATTTAGATCGTAATATATGATATTAATAATATAAAAATAAAAAATTTTATACCATTTGATTCAGTAATTATATATTATGTCAGTTCGAAAAACAGAATTTGAAAGAGTTCTCAAGAAGAAATAAAATTAATTTCCAATTAAAAAAACACTAACAATTATTTTATATAATGGGCAACAGGAGAAATACAATGATGTCACGCCAGAAAACGTGGATACGCATGTGCATGTGCTCAGAATAACTTTCGTACTTACAAACGTTTTCTCAAAGTCAAATTCTCTTGCGTTCGGAGATCTACGGCTATTACAAAATTTGAACCTTCACACTGGTTTTATCATCCTACACCCGGCTACAACGTATCAATTCCTTCTCACCCTTTTTCCCTCTTCCCCCTCGTATCAAGGTTTTAGCACACTCTCTTTCTCTCTCTAAACCAGTGCGAGTTCTGAAACCTCCTTCGACAAATGGCAGAGGAGGTGCACGATAGCCTGGCACCCGAAACCGACGCCAAGGAAGCAGTGGAACCGATGGCGGCGTCGGAGGATATCGAGTCACGAATTACCACAGCCATGCGCTCTCGTGTTGGCCACTTCAAGGAACAAGCCGAGTACACGCACTCTCTCTCTGGCTCTTTGTTCTTTATACGCTCCATAAATAGGCTTTCGATTTCGAATTCACAAGTTTGTGAAATTCGCTTTTCTGGTGAATAAAAGAATCGAATTCTAGGGATTTTTTAGGTGTTTTGGGCTGGTACTTTAAGGGTTTTATTTGAATTATTCTGAATAATGTGAATATCGAGTATAGTATTGGAATATTTGTTTTAGTTTTAAGCTTGTCTTACTTGATCGTTTTGTTTAATTTGATTTTTGTTTTCTTTGTTGGTAAGTTCGTTAACATTCGAGGGAGTTCGAAGATTGTTAGAGAAAGACTTGGGATTAGAGACGTTTGCATTGGATGTTCACAAGAGATTTGTCAAGCAATGCCTGCTAAAGGTACCCTTTTATTTTTGGTTTTTTTTTTTCTAAATATCGGAATTTCTTCTCTGCCACTTTTACTTTTTTTGTTTTTTTGATAAGATGCTTTTTCTTATTTATGCTTCATGTAAGTTTGCTCATACTTTTGCTACTTGCTTTTCACTTCTAAAAGCAAAATGTTTGTTTTAGATACAAAAGCCTATACTATTTTCGGAAAATTAAAAATTAAGAAGTGTATTTTTTTATTGGAAAATGCATGATTTTAGTTTTCCATTGAAAGGTTATGTTATAATTGGTATTGTTATTAAATATGCTTTATTTATTTATTTAGGTGTTGTTTGATAAACTGAAAAAAATTTAGCATTGAAAAATTAAGTACTGATATGAAAGTTTTTTGGTATGCTACAAAGAATTAATGTTGAGTAGATTTTTTTATTAAGTATTTTGTAAAAGAGAGATTTTGTTAAAGTTAAAACGAAAAGAATAAATGGTTTGAAGAAAAAAAATATAAGGTTAATGTAATTAAATAACAAATTTTTTCTAAAACAAAATTGAATAAATATAGCTAAAAGCTACTTAAGATTTTCAACATTTTTTCATTGAAGATCTTCCATTAAGTGGTTTCTCAAAATGAATTATCAAATGCATTGCAAAAAATTAAATCATTGAAAATTTTAATTTTCAATTGTTTATCAAACACATTTTAAATTTTTTCTATTTGCTGCTAGAGTGAAAATGTAAAATATGCAATTGGATACAAAATGCATGATTTTGCTTTTATATGAAATAATTATGTTAGAATTGATGTTACATTTTATCCATTTGTATATTTACTATCAATCATGATTTTGCTTTTACTTCATTATTTATAATAATTTTTGAGTGAAAAAAAGGTAACTAGACTTTGTTTTTTCTACTATTCTGTACTTGATTTTTGATAGAATATTCTGCAATTTCTATCCCCAGTTTTATGAAATAATGATGTCTTCTGTTTTTAAAGTTTCTATGGACTTACAAGACCACGTGGGTTAGAGAAAATTATTGATGAACTGGCCTACTAGTTTGAGATGGAGCTTTAGTTGATTTGGGTATGATAGAAGTCACAAATTTTGTTGCTGCTGGTGTACTTCAATATTAATAATGTTATATAAGGAATGGAGGCATTGCAATGTGAATGCTTACTTGAAAGGTTTTATTTCATTTTCTCAGTTCACTTTTTACCTGATCAATATGTTTAATCCATTGTTTATTACAGTGCTTAGATGGTGGTGATGACGATGATGCCCCCAAGAGTTCTGGTGAGACTGGGGAGAAAAACGTAAGTACAACCACTGAAGTAACAGAATCACCCAAAGGAAGACAATCAAAGAAAGATGTAAAGGAAGCTTTCTCTGAAGATGAGGAGAAATTGGAAGACTCTCCAGTTTTGGGCCTTTTGACTGGACACAAGACTACAAAAACAGAAACCACTGAAACTGAGACTAAAGAAAATAAAGATGTTTTTGAGAGTTCAATAAGGAAAGCGATAAAAAAAAGAGCTTCTTATGTTGAAGCTAATTCGGAGTAAGCTGCTAAATTGTTGGATTAGTGGTTGTTAGTCATAATAAAATTGCTTGTGCATCATGTTGCATTGTATTGCTTTATATGCTATCTTCTTCTGGTGCTTATGGTAAACTAGGTCTTACATTAAATCATTTCTTTTCTGTTGATCTTTTGATATTTCAGTAAAGTCACTATGGCTGGTCTTCGTCGGCTTTTGGAGGAAGATCTTAAACTTGATAAGTATACACTCGATCCATACAAGAAGTTTATAACTGAACAATTAGATGAGGTGGGCATAATTTGTTTGTGAGAAGTCAATTTAGCTTCCTAAAGTATTATGTGCATCATAGCTTTCTTGTGATTTTCTCTGTTGATTACCAGGTATTAAAGTCTTGCGAAGTTTCTGCACCTGCAAATGTGGTTAAGAAAAACAATCTGAAGAAAAATTCTCGGAGCAAAGCCTCTAGAAAGGTCAGCAAGAAGGTGAGTTCTGCTTCATCAGGAAGCGAGAGTGATGAAGAAGAGGAAGAGGAAGAGGAAGAGGAAGAGGAAGAGGAAGAGGAAGATGAAGATGAAGATGAAGATGAAGAAGAGGAAGAAGAAGAAGTGAAACCCAAAAGGAAGATCAGTGCAAAAGGGAAGATTAAGAACTCTGAAGGTCTTAAAAAACGGAAAATACCTAAAAAAGAGGCAGAGATGCCTAGCAAGAAGAGAAGCAAGCATGCAGAATTGATTTCAGATGACAATAGTGATGCAGAAGACAGTGGGAGTGTCTCAGATGATGGTCGCTCTCAATCTTCTGCTGCAAAAGCGGTGAAGGTCTTAGTTCCTATTGTTCATTTTCTGTCCAAAATCTATGTTCTGATAAATTAACGTTTTATAATCTTATTACTGACGTGCAGAGAAAAGAAATTTCCACTCCAGTATATGGGAAACATGTGGAACATCTGAAGTCAGTTATCAAATCATGTGGGATGAGGTTTTGCTTCACTGACCTTTTGTGAATCTTGATCTTTGTCGAGGTTGACCATAAGTGTATTCTTATTACTTATTTTATTTACAGTGTTCCTCCCTCGATCTACAAGAGAGTCAAACAGGTACCTGAGAATAATCGTGAAGCCCAACTCATAAAGGAACTGGAGGAGATTCTTTCTAAAGAAGGATTGTCTTCAAATCCTTCTGAAAAAGGTCAGGATTCTAACCTCTATGCAACTGTTGATGGTTACTTTCATTTATGAAGTTAAACTTGTTTGGAAGGATCTTTGTCACTGGGAATAAATGGTATAAAGTTTTGTTATATCATTAATAAGCTCTTTAATGCTTAGATAAAATGTTAGAAAGGGGGGAAAAGATTTTTATCCCAGTTTTTCATCTCATTGTTTATAGATGCCTTCACCATCCATGAGTAGGGATGATGATAACGACCGTTTATTAGTAGAGTACTGATACCTATGTGAAAATGAGTTAATGAGTGCATGCCTTTTTTTTTTCTTATATTATCTTTTATGGGGAACTTACCTAGTCTTTGATGTAGCCGGGAGGTTTAGGGCAATTAGAACTCAACAATTAGGCTTGAATGGGTTTGATGGTGTTTGGAACAATAGAAAGATAGCTGGGTTTTAAAGAAATCTCTTGAATAAAAATTCAAAAGAAACAAAGATGATAATAATAATCCTGTATCGAGGATCACCTATCTATAATAGTTAAGATAAATCCTAATCAACTAGTAATCCTAATTCTAAATAAAGACTTAAAGTACTAAAATTCTAATAAAGATAGGGAAAAGAATCTCAAACTAAACAAAATAAAGAAAATAAAATCCTAAGCTAATGAAAATACTAAGTAAAA
Organism: Theobroma grandiflorum; assembly: GCA_036013995.1. Lineage (NCBI taxonomy): Eukaryota > Viridiplantae > Streptophyta > Magnoliopsida > Malvales > Malvaceae > Theobroma > Theobroma grandiflorum. The sequence continues at coordinate 19,996,670 of CP142126.1, forward strand.
TAGAATTCTTGATGCGCCTGTATCAGTTCCCTCAAATTAGAAAAAAACTTGATTTTGACGAGTAGATCTTAATATACTCCCCATAGATGTCTAGATTTACTTGTTTCAATTCCTCTTCATTACTGCCTTCAGCTTCAAAATTTTCAGCAGATAAAGACCCAACAATTTTGCTGCTTGTGGGGCTTGAAGTTGTCAATTGCTTAGCCTCTTCTTTAAGAGGATATAAAGTATACCTCTTGTTGTCATTGTAGAAAGAATAGGTATTTGGCTTCGTCTTATGATCCATATCATGATCATACAACCAAGGTCTACCAATAAGAATATGATCAATATCTATTGGCACAACATCACATAAAATCTCATCATTCAAGTTATCTCCCATAGTGAATTTCACCAAACATTGCGTAATTATTGGTAGCCCATGTTCTTTCGTTAGCCACATAATCTTGTATGGATGAGGTTGTTTGCTTGTAGGAAGCTTCAATTTGTCTATTGCCTCTTTGAAATAATATTTTGCATGCTTCTTCTGTCAATAACGAGAACACACATTTTACCTTCACAAACAACATGTACGAAAAATACTTCACTGCTTCCAACCTTTTGCTTCTTTATTGATTGTTGTAGTCATCACTCTTCATGCCACCAAGGACTCACCTTGTGCAGGATACACATCAATTTTCTCTATTTCGTCATCATATTTATCATAAATGGGTTCTAATTCCTCCTTAAATTTTGCTAAGTTAACCATTCTTTGTGGGCAAGCAAAAGAAGTGTCCCTTCTTCCCACAAGTAAAATATCGAATATGGGAATTGTTGCTTCCTTTATTTGTAGAAGAACCAGAACTGTTTTGTCCATTATAAGATATTATACTCTTGCCTTTATCAATCTTTTCAATATTGGTTGCGCCGCCATTAGTTTTATTGGTTATGGTAGCCTCTCGATAATTTTATTGGGATGTTTGGTAACCTTGTCTTACTCTAGAATTGTTTTCCCAATCGGTGCCATATAACGGCTTTCTAGCACCATAGCGTGAAACTCGTTTTTCCGTTGCTAAAGCATTTTGACGAGCATCTTCAATATTGTACAAACGAACTACTCTCATCTCGTCTTTAACAGAATGATTCAAACCAGCTAGATAACGAGAAGTAATTTGTTCGTTACTCTCTGTTAACCTAACTCGAATTAATAGGTTATTGAACTCCGATGTATATTCCTCAACGGTCATGTTATTTTATTTCAAACAATGAAACTTTTCATATAATTCTATAGTATAATCAGCCGGTAAAAATTGCTTTCATAATTTACTTTTCATATTCTCCCAAGTGTTGATTTTAAGTTTCCCTTGTTGTGCACGTTGCTCTTCAACTCTCTTCCACCATTGAAGTGCAATACTCTTCAATTTCAGCTTTACAAATAACACTTTTTGATTTTTTGCCATGGGTTTCCATTCAAAGTAATTTTCCAAACTCGCTTCCTAATCCAAATAATCCTCTGCATGAAACTTCCCATGAAAATCAACTACTTCAACTTGATTCCTTCGCCATTTAAATCAAGCGTGTGTGGTAACCGGCCCTTCAATCCAACTCTTGCCACTTGATTTGCGGGTCCATCTTCATAAGAAGGGTTCTCGTTCTCAAAATCATCATCATCCTCAAGATCTTGAATCTCAAGGGGTTGTGGTCACCTTTCGAATTCTCCATTAGAGCTCCCACTAGTTCCTGACGCTGCTAGGCTTGCACAACTCGGATCAAGTCATCAATCATTCTTTGCATCTCAGCCAACTTAGCTTGTTGGGGCTGATTGCCTCTACCTCGACCTCTGCCTCGGCGAACCATAGTCTCCTAACTAAAAATCCTTGTACGATAGTAGGATTGTTTGCTCTTATACCATTTGATGTAATTGAAAAGTTTAGGGCAATTAGAACTCAACAATTAAGCTTGAATGGGTTTGATTGTGTTTGAAACAATAGAAAGATAATTGGGTTTCAAAAAAGCCTCTTGAATAAAAATTCAGAATAAACAAAGATAATAATAATCCTTTATCTAGGATCACTTATTGTAATAATTAAGATAAATCTTAATCAAATAGTAATCCTAATCCTAAATAGATTTAAAGTACTAAAATTCTAATAAAGATAGGAACGAGAATCTCAAACTAAATAAAATAAAAGAAATAAAATCCTAAGCTAACAAAAATACTAAGTAAAATAGAATTCTTGATGTGCTTGCAGTAGTCTTACTATTCATTGTTTGGTTGAAAATTTCTGTGGTCGTGTACTCAGAAGGCTTGATGACATTTGCTTCAGATGTAATAGGAAATTTTTGATGATGGGGCATACATCATTTATCTACAAGTTGATTGCTGGTTTTTAGTATTAGGTAGGAAAATCTAGAAAATTCACATGGGATTGCATAGAGTTCCACTCACACCTTACTCCAAGTTGAATGCACTATGATTCACAGCTTGTGGGTTTTATCACCATCATTGTCATCATATTCTTCTACACTTTTTTCTCCAATTCTATTAATAATAGGAGTATTTTAAATTCTCAGAAATCAAGGAAGTCAGGAAGAGAAAAGAAAGAGCAAAAGAACTAGAAGGGATTGATACGAGTAATATTGTGTTAAGTTCACGTAGAAGGTCTACAACCAGTTTTGTTGCTCCACCGAAGCCCAAAATACCGGATGCAAGTGATGATGATGAAAGTGAAGAAAGTGGTGACAATGACGATGACGATGATGATGATGAAGATAATGATGATGAAGATGGCGGTGACGAAGGCAACAGCCAAAGTGAAGGATCAGATGAAGGTGAGTATGAGGATTTGTTTGTTCACTTTGTTATAAAGTTGGGTAAAATACAGACTTTTTCAAATTTTGATCGAAATTACACGAAGGTTCATTGGCTTTCAAAACGAACACTTCGCTTAAAAAAAAAACGTCAGTCGTTAATCAACTGTTAGTATTTCTGTTAACTTGTTGATGTGGTTAGGGTAAAAAGATAATTTTACTCTTGATTAATTTTTATAAATACAATTATATAATTTTATTATTTTGTTATTATTTTTTATTAATAAAAAACAAAAGCTCCCCATTGGAGAGCACCGGAGCTCCCCTGGGGAGCCTGATCGGGGCTCCCCTTATCGGGCTCCCTAAGGGAGCATTGGGTTCCTCGAGGGGAGCACTGGTGTATTTTATTATTATTTTTTATTAATAAAAAACAAAAGCTCCCCATTGGAGAGCACCGGAGCTCCCCTGGGGAGCCTGATCGGGGCTCCCCTTATCGGGCTCCCTAAGGGAGCATTGGGTTCCTCGAGGGGAGCACCGGTGCTCCTTGATCAAGCTCCCTTTGAGGAGCACCGATCGTCCTTTGAGGAGCACAGATTGATGCTCCTCTCCCTGGTCGGTGCACCCCTTTCTTGGGGAGCTGATCAGTGCTCCCAATTTTTTTTATTTTTTAAAAATATAATAATAATTTTTTAAATTAATAAAAACAAAGGCATTTAAATCTTTTCATTATTTCTACTAACAGTGTTTGTAGTTTTGGGACGGAGTACCCATTTTGAAAACTAATGGAACTCCATGTAATTTCGATCAAAACTTAGGACGGTCAAGGTCTTTTACCCTATAAAGTTTTATCAATTATCTTATGAGCTGTCAATATGGGGAACTTGAGCTATGAGAATATAGATCTTTGTGATTTTTGGTGCTTGTACCTTGTGATCTGAGTAGATTCTTTGTCCCCATGAGAGAGGATTGTGTCAATAGTTTGTATGGGTTCAATGATATATAATTTTATCACTCTCAGCCAACTTATGGATTATTGTCTCTTTGCCAGTTTGCATAGTACATTTCTTTTGGTGCATCTGAGCGGGGATAGGAGAGTCAAACCTTAGTTTATGTAGTACTTTGGGAATGTGACAGTTTTATTAAGTGGGGCAATTTAGTACCATACGAACGCACACAATATTTATTACTGTCATATATGTGGTCATAGAAAAGCTATGGAATGTGAAATGGAGCTGTTTAGTAGAGTAGTATTGGAGCATTTCTGACTCATCCAAATCTCTGGAAGTGAAACCAGAACATGCTGCAAAAATAATTTCTTTAGTAACTATTAGTTAGATAGTGGCTTGCTTGTTGTAAGCTATTGTGTGTGTTCTCTTACATGATGTGTATGTAACTTTTGCAGAAGAAGATGAAGACAGTGACTGAATCCTGCACAAGCCATACTTGCAACGTGATGGCTGGCTCATTGACTGTTTTAAAGCATGATGCTGTATTATGTATCTCAATTTTTAATTTCTTACTAATATTTTCTGTTTTTTATTTGGTGTGGGAATAGATAGTCACTTGATAGAATGGATGACAGTCGATAGAGAAATTTGCTTTTTATCTTTGTTAAATAGGATGTCTTATATTGTTGACTAATGTAGGGGCTTAGTTCCTCTTTCTTAGAAAGTTAAATTTTATTTTAAGTTAATGCCAGTATTGCATTTGGTTTTAAATGCGAGAAAGGCATGTGCCGCTTTTATCCCCTGATTTAGGCTAGCACCATTAGAAGCTACTGTTTTTTAAGGGAAGAGGTTGCTTCGCCTTGCTTTTCTCCATTGATCTCTGGTCCATTTCTTGCCTTGTTCCCTCTGCTGACAATGCTTCAAGGCGGTCTCTAGAAAATCGATTTTTCTTCATTCATTTCCCATGCCAATTTGTGTTAATAGGCAGAAGTGTTCATTAGCGGCAGAATTTGCAAGATAAAATAGCCATCTTTCTGCACCATTTGTCAGTCCATTTATCTTTAAATTAAGACGTTTGAGGTTATGATTTTGCACTTCGAAGTATAAATTTGCACCACTATAATAAACCATGATCTCATTTCTTATGAAATTTTGTTTAGAAGGTTATATTGCACCCGAAGTTTCATTGTGGGGGTTAAGCTCTAATGGATTATTGTGTGATTTATGAATAACGTTGGACATGCATGTGTCTTCAAACCTTGCTAGATATTGAACTATGTGCTTTTATATGCTGCATCAGCAACCACTAAGTGAAAATAAGTATAGTAGAGTGAAGAACCATTCGACTTCAAAAGCTTTAATATTGACAGGTTAAAAGCCCGACGATTAGTTTATTCTTTAATAAAAACTCTCAGACAAAAACAAAAGATATAAAATGACTTAATAGTTTGAAAACTCCTCTGCAAATTTCAAAAAATTTACAGTATTCTTGTCATGTTTCTCGAGTTACTGGATTCTCTGTTGGGATCTTCAAAATTCTAGCAGGTCCCTCGATGCTATCTTCAATGTCAATTGATTTAGCACTGTCTGTGATTGGCAATTCTTGCAGTTTACCTTCCTCCATTGTTGAGTTTTGCTGATCTTTGCTTTTGCCCCACAGGACAGTGTAAAGTCCAAAAATTATGATAACGGTTCCTATTATGCTGAAACCACCAACACAAAGGAAGCAAGAGATACACACAAGTGAGCGTTTTTATTTTATTATATGTATGAATTAGCAAAGGCAAATTATGCAGTGCAGGGGAAAATTTAAGGTGTAATCTTATAGTAATACCTTCCAAGGTGAATTTTCTCTGCTAAAATGAATGATCCTAGAGCTGCAGTGATGATCATGCAAAGTGGATTGAAGGCTGTAACGAAAACTGGGCCTTGTTCCCTGATCACAACTCCTTGTGCGTAATAGGCGATCCCAGAACAAACCACTCCCTGAGTAATCACAAGTTTTAGAATGTCAAGAACATTCATGCCTGTTGCTGGTCTTTATTAGTATTATCTTTTTAGTTTAAATTTATTGTTTTTTAGCCTTTCTTCTGGCACTTACAGAATAAACAGCAGCTAGCAAGCTTGCGTCCCAGCCAATTTTCCAGGCGTTCATGTCTCTTTCCACCGCAAACGACACTGCTGCACCTCCTATGGTGCCAATAAAGCATATCAGAGCTGTAAGAGAGAGCTCTGCTGGGTACATCCTCAATGTAAATGACTGAAAACAAAATCACCACAAACCCCAAGTTAGTACAAGAGATGAGCATTTTTAAGATATTGACAAAATCAGTGTTTAATGTGTATATATTATATATATACTCACTTGCAATATGTAAAAACCTGACCAGCCCCAGCATCTGGCTAGGAGCATTAGTGTGCCGGCAACCCAATGCTTAGCCTCAGCTGCGTTGGTGGCTCCGTGGTGGCCTCCTCCTTGCAACTTTATAAAATTGATTGCAGGACCTTTGTACAGAGTCATGATAACTGCTCCGGGGACCATGATTACTGTTCCAATTATCTTGGCTATACTATGCACCTTCTTCAAGTTCACTGTCTCCAACCTATTTGACAAAGTTTGATGCTTGTGTTACTCCAATGATAGTTTCCAGAATTATTTAAAGTTATAATTTTAATTTACAGAAAACTTGGCTGCAATAATTACATAAATATCATTGTAATTAACTTGGGGTGGCAATTGGTGTAGCGTGTGATTTAGTAAAGTGCAAATAAGGATATGACGATGTGGCAACTTCCAACTTAGGTGTTATTGGTTCGGTCTAATGTGGGGAGCTTACGTCAATCACATATATATGGAAATGGGCCCCATAGCTTTTCCACAGATTTGCTTGGCTCTTGCGCATGCAAACTGTTCTTGTCACCCCTCATTTGCACACTTATTATTGCGTTATGGTTACGGATGAAGTCAAATTTAAACCTCCAAATGAGAATGATACCTGAAAATCAATGCCATTACGAAGGTAATGGCAGGCATCACATTCACGGTGGCAGAAGCTAGGGTTGCTGTCGTGTACTTCATCCCCAGATAGTACAGGTTTTGATCAATCACTGGCCTGTTCATCATCACCAAAACCAACAACGAATATTGTTAATTATAGATATGGATACTGCCCGGTACAATATGTTAATGATAGGTGATTCTTTCTGTATTTTATCTTCATACTATAAAGCTATCTTACCTTGATTATGAAGTTTAAATTATTCCCTTAACCCATGCAATTAGGCAAAAAGGTTGTTTAGTATTATGAACAAAAGAAACAAGCATATACACATATATATATATATATATATATGGGTGGAAACTTATGAATATTCTATACAAGGGAAGTAAATGATCATCTGACCGTGGAAATATTTACGTGTTGTTGAGGGTATTTTATCCTTTGAATGAGGAGATTAGATAATGGGTAGTAATAAATATGGAAAGAGTTGATTGAATCAGGAAAGAAGATCCCAAACTGGGGTGTAAACAGGGGTTCTCTGGCTCCCTTCTTCGGGTTTCTAAAAAAGAAATTAATGATTCATATGCATGCAACGTATCCACATGTGGCCCTGAAGTGCAACTCTGCATAAGCATGCATAAACCCCAGAAAAGTTGTTTGGAGCATTACTCTAGGAAACCGAGCACCAGGATTCTCAGGAAAATGGGGAGAGTTAGCTTTGGCCTTATTTTCCTGTATACAAAAAGAAGTGAAATAAGCGACAGGTTTCATCGATTCAGTTACTTTAAGAAAAGAACAAGACAGAGTTGCCTGAAGATCAGAGAGAGAGAGAGAGAGAGAGAGAGAGGGAGAGAGACCTTTCAAGAACTAGAGCGAAGGGTGCAATGACAATTGTTGCAACCAAATGACGATAAACAGCAAGAATGTAATGGTTCATTCCTTGCTGCAAAGAGAACATGGTGATAACGTACATCCCAGCAAATCCAAATTGGAGGAATATCATTGCTGAGTATGACTTCGCCCTGGTGAGCCCAACAGAAGACGTTCCGCTTTGCATTTTATCTCCCATGTCTCAATCCCTTCCTCTCACCTGTCCTAGGTTGCTCTCCCTCTCGTACTCTCTCTCTATATCAACTGCTTTCTCTTCGGATGCTGGCACTGATACGAGGCAAGGCTTCTTATAGGCAAGTAAAGATGAAGGGGAGGATTGGGGCACCTAAAAGGCAAATGTTCAAGCAATGTCAAATGTGTCAAGCGCCTTACCTGACACAGAGAGAGAGAGAAACAAGACAAATTGGTTCCGGTGATTAAGGTAACAGTATTAGCAATTATACAATCATCTCTAAAATTGACACTTCAATTTTTAATCAGTAGTATTTTTTAATAAAATTACTAATCTGTATTCCATATATATAATTTAAGATTTAATGAATTTATATATACTAAATTACTATGAAAAAAACTCTAAAACTCGAGAAAGTTCTTGGTAGAATTAAATTGATAGCACAATATGTGGCAACATGGAAACCACATAAACAAATTGCGCCCATTACCAATTTGCGGTAAGGATTTCTAGTCTATTATTTAAATGGTATTCATAATTGAATTTTGGGTTTTGGACAGGAAGAGGGAAGTCAAAGCTATCCCATCCAAAAAAAGTAAAGATGCCACATTTATAAATTCGTACTGTCAAAAAATTGTACAAATTCCGTACGTACCCTTACTCCAATTTCTAGATTCTCTTATCCACTGGGAAAAGGCATTTCCTCCCCACCCTCCACAATAAAGCTGATACGCAGAATCCCATCCAGGGTTATGGAATATACTGCAGATATAAATAAAAGAAAAGAAAGAACCCAGAGAGAGAGATAATGAGAGTTTATATTTGTTTTTGAGGGTAAGTGGGGAATCGAATCATTGGTGTCAAATGATGATGAGGTTTAGTGCTGTTGAAATGTGCATGCTAAAGCATGTGGTTTGTTAAGAATGGGTGCTAACAAGAGTGGCCACCATTCAAATTCTACCCCCCAAAAAGAAAAGAAAAGAAAAGAAAAGAAAAGGGTTTTCGTTTCATTTTAATTACTCATTCATCCCATTGGGTGAATTGAAATCACACTTGGAAGAGACTATATAACTGATAGCACTTTTCCAAGTAAAAAATTTGCTTCTGGAAGATATTGATACTAATATAGTTTTATACAATCCATTTGGAACAAATTAGTTACCAGTTCTAATCATTAGAAAAATGGAGATATGTTTTTTTGGGAAAGTATCAAAAAAAGAGAAGGAATATTTGGCAGGTACAATTTTTCTTTGTGGATTATTTTTAATTAGTGTTTAGAAAAGAGTTAAGTCAAGTTCAGATTAAATTTATTCGATTTTTTTTTAAAGTTAACTTTGAACTCAGTTCGATTCGTTCAGTTAATTCTTATTTTATTATAAAAGTATTAAAATTTTTTATTTGAGATGCATTTTAAAATAAAAATATTAATAAAATGTATTTTTAGTAATATAATAATTTAAATAAGTCAAGTAGGACTCAACCTAAGATTACATTCCCGAACTCAACTAAAAGCAAGTTGGGCTCCTAGGTCTAGTTAGATAACCCAACTCTCAAAAACCTCTATTATTAATTCAAATTTTGTAATCTCAAACGTCAATTTTAAAAATTATATATAATTGCATATTAATTTCCCAATCTAGCTTAGTCTTTACTTTGTTTACATCTATTGGCCTTATATATACACATGATCCAGAAAATTTGCACATATTCTCATCTTGGTGATGTCTTATTTATCTACTCATTGGATTTAGTTATGATTATACTACCATCATTCATATTTAAGGTTTGTTTTAATATTTTCAATATGTTTAACAATTCAATATTAGAAACCGCTTAATATTTTCAATAAAAAGTGTTGAAAATCTTAAATAGCTAAAAGCTACTTAATATATTAAGTCAAATTTTGTTTAAGGAAAAAATTATTATTTAATTATATTAATCTTATATATTTCTTTTTAACCATTTATTCTTTCTTCTTTTTTTTTTTTAAAAGTATTATCAATGCAAAATACTTATAATATTATATTTTATTTTACAAAAGATTCAATAAATTGACTTTCAAAACAAAGATTCAAGAAATAGTCTACTCAACATTTAATGACATGCCAAACAATTTATATTTCATAAATTCAGTACTTTAGTTTTTCAGGACTAAAAATTCAATACTTAAGTTTTCGATATTGAATATTTTTCCAATTTATCAAACCATACATTACTCTCACTTAATTGGGTTTCATAATAAAATAAATCAATCACGTTTAAATATATAATTGAGTTTTGTCTACTAATTTGTTAAGTAAAAAAATAAAAAATTTCTCTCCCCCCCCCCAAGAAAAGGAAAACACTTTTTTGGAAGACTATATAATCTTGAATTTAATTGTATATTGGAAGACTATATAATCTATGTTTTGGTTCCAAAGAGGAGTCAAAGACCCATAATGAGAAAAACATTTCAAATTAAGATTGCAAACCTTGTGGTTTTCTCTATTATTATTCATCAAAACTATGCAAATTTCAGACAGTGGTAGACCCTTAATATAAAGTCAATGATTAAAAAAATTCACAAAAAAATCATATACTTGCAGAATTAGATTTAATTTTGTTTCTTTTTTTTTTCAAAAAGGAATATATACGCATTAATGTACTTTGGGTGAAACAAATTAAATCATGATTCTACTTTAGGAAGAAATTTAATCTTAAGGAGGAATCATACGGTTGGCCAACAAGGAGAGTAACCAAAGTTACTTTATTAAGTAATTTAACATTGAACATTAATTATCTGTACTATGCAGCATTCAAATTTCAACGTGATTTATTAAAAATAAGCACTCGAATTTCAACGTGATTTATCAAAAATACTTTCACAATATTTAATATTGCCTCATCTTGTGATTAATCACTTTTAATAGAATTTCTTATTGTCTTGTCACGTGAACTTAATTGGTAAGAGTGAGATAAGGTATGCCAAGATGTTTTAAGTTGGAATCGTACTTATTTTTTTTATGAAAAGGAGAAATTTTTTTATTACATATTTTAATAAAAAGGTATAATAATGCAGTTTTAATTGCTGTAATTTTTTTTTATAAATTATTGAATAAATGATTTAATTTTGCTAACAATTTCTTTTTGCCATGAATTTTGCTAACATATTTGATAACTCATTTTGACAATGACTTAATAAAATTTTTTTGAATGAACGTATAAAAATTGTTAATTAAGTAGGTATAAACCCAATTGATATATTCAATAAATGTACTTTCCAGCTTTCCTTTTTAACTCTTATTATAATTTATAATCTCTATAAAATCATATACTATATTTTTACAAAAATTAATAAAAAAATTCAACATTTAATTTTCAATAATGTGCCAATGGTTTCATAAGATGAAGTTTAGTGCTCAAAATTCAACATTTAATTTTCAGTGTTTAGTGTATTAATTTCTCTTTCCACACCTTAATTACTTACAATTAAGAACATTGAGTTATTGAGTACGACTAAACTTATAATCAAAAGACTATTACATAGGAAAACTTAGAATTGAGTTAGTACAACTAAACCTAATTATAATGTTTAGGGGTTAACTATATTTACAATTAAAATTGTATGGTCACATTGTTTAAACTTTAAAATATAGTTAACTATGTTTCATTAAAATGTCAGATTAATCAAAATTGATTCATCCACACTATTTATAATCTGCAGTTAGTAATCAATTGTCAATAATATTAAAACGAAGAAATATGTTTTAAATCAAAAAAAGAAAAAAAGGAAATATATGGTATAGTTTAATGGGTTGAGAGAAAACATTATGAAATAGCATATTTACACATAAATATTCAAATAAAAGAACTAAAAAAGCATTAGATCAAATGTTGAATTCTTAAATCCATTATCATAATTATTCTCAAAAAAAAAAAAAAATCCATTATCATAATTTTGTAAATTTTGCTTAAAATTTAGAAAATAAAGGTTAAATTTGCTATTGTACTATGACTTAATACTGAATTTTGTAAATGTGCTTTAACTTTGTTAAAACTTATCATTATACTATTCAATTTAGTTGATTTTCGATAAAAAAAATTGAAATTATAATATTTCACGTAATATTTCGTTAATGCAAGTTGCAAATTTCGTCATTTTATTTTTAATTTTGTTGATTTTTAAACAAGAAGTAATGACATCAGAATATTTTATGGAATTTGTCGTTAATTTAAGTGGCAGATTTTCATTAATTTCATTACTTTTTATCCAAATATCAACAAAATTGAAAATAACAAAAATTAATAAAATCGACGTATAGTGTCAAAATTTAACATTAACTTATGATATAATAACAAATTTAGCCTTTCTTTGCCAAATTATAACTAGTCTAGTAACAAATCGTATCATTCAATTATCAGTCGGATATGAATTCAATTTTTCGAATATATAATCCGTCTTTAAAATTTTTGATAAAAATTTCCTGAAATAAACCAACAAAATAAATGGTTCAAGATGACTGTAAAAACATATGGGGGGTACGAAAGATGGTGCTTTGGTGATTGGATTCCAACGAGAAACAAAGTTGGTGGAATCTTGCGGTGGATTCCTACCTTATTAATGGGTATTCCCCTCCTTCTTTGTTTATTCTTTTTCATGCCTACACATCACAGAAAATGACACCCAGTGGCCAATAGTTTCATGTTGTAGTGGGTGGAACCTTCTCCAAGAATTAAAATCCTTGGCTTTCTGTCCTTTCTCCTTTCTTTAGCTCAATAATAGACGCCTTAACCTAATCAACCCCAAATTTTTTAGATGTTAAGAGTCTTTCGAAATTACTTCCCAATTAAGATCTACCATGTGGGCGTCACCCAATTCTATGCCATCAATCTTTTAACACCAAAAACATATGAATCAGCCATGACTTCATAATAATTATAATAACTTCGTTACATTAATGGCAAGTACAAATTTATATATTGCTAACCTAACTTTGGTTGGAACATACAACAAACATAAGAGGAAGGATATATCTTATAATTTTTTGATGATCTTGATTCCTTGTTCCTATAATGGTATTAGATGATGATTTACATGTGACATATAATCTTTTATGATATGGTGGCCTTTAACATTATCCATCTTTGTAGTTTTGGTCTTGATAAACACGAAGTGATAAGACGACAAATATTCCTGAGGGATTCTTTTTATAGGAGAAGTGGAGAACTTGGCATATGTGTTATCAAAGCAAGTTCTAACACTTCCTATATAGAATAGATAACAAGAAGAAAATAGGGGGGAGTTTTAGTCCAACACGAACTCCCATGTTACATGCTTTGTAAAGAATGATTGCCTCTAAATCCTAACCAAGAAAAGGGCTTAGGGTTCTAGCATTAGGGCATTGAAGTTGATTTTGACTATGTGAATGATTTTGCCAGCCGAGTCTTATTTAGTACTTGGCCACTTTTTAGTTGTATTCCAAGTCAAACAATAGACAAAAAAAAACCAACGTTTTCTTTCTCCTCCTTTGGTTTGGGAACTCAAAAACATTGTTGAAAGCGTTTTAAGACACAGTGGATTAATTAAAAATGCCCTTGATTTGTATCCATTAATAATTGTTCTGTATATAGATTCAAAGCATTAATATGAAACTGTAACTTTACATTTAGGTCTCTTTGCCCAATATATATCCAAGGTCCAAGGCTGAAAGAATGGAGTTTGGTGCTACTAGTTAAAGGAAAGCATGCAGGACCATGAATTTTAATTGCCCTGGAACGTGGAAATCCACTGATCTCACCTTGAAATGTGGGGATTGAAAGGAAATTCTGTTTGACTTGCCTTCTTGTTATCAATGTCTTCCAGGAACCCGTGACATCATCCACGAATTTTCCTTGAGCAAGCAGGGTCATGACAGGCCACAAACACCTGTCCCCTCATACCAGAAAACTTAATATGTCTAACTAGGGATCTATTCCTGGAAAGCTTTCATGGTGATCTTTGAAATTTTTGTTAGGAAACTTGCTAATCAATTTCTAGAACTTGACAAGGAATTGGGAATTATACATACTCTAGATCATTATGTCAGCTGCCATATTTTTTAACCAAATGCGTAGACATCATCATTTTTGATTCTTTTGGCATCTCTAAGTTGGTTCCACATTCACCTTTGGGATCTGGTATTGGTGCTTAAGTAGGCAAATTTGGTATGTGATTTTAATATTCACACCTAAGTGCTCAGAGTTGCGCACAATATGCGTCAAGGGACACTAACAAGATTCACAATTTATAGCCAATTATTGGTTTATTCATTGAATTTTCAGGTTTTTTATTGTAACAAAATATTAAATTGTAGAATTTAATCCATGTGGAAGTCAGGAAAAAAAATAGGAACAGGTTTAAAGAACTCGATGTATTAATAATATTACATCAAATTCACTCGGAACTGCACTGCAAATCTTTTGCTTTTCCAAAAGCCTATAATACAAGCAGGATGATGGTGATATTGAAAAGATCTGACGACGACGACAATGATAATGACAGTGATGATGGCGGTGGCTGCGCTGGTGGTGGTGGTGATGAGGAGATTGATGGCCTCCAGGAATTATGGTCTCCTGTTTTGCTTAGTTATTGATTCTCTGACTATTAAACACGAAGTTAACGGCCTTAAAAATCATAAGAACGTGACTCCAATGATACATGGACTTCTGCTCTGTAACCTGAACAGTCAATTACTTTTGTTTGATCAGGATGAAGACCCGAGGCCAAGAGCTTTGAAAATTGAAATATTACATCATCGATCCGTGTTTTGTTTTTCTTAATAACTGTAACACCTATATGTTAAGCAGCTGATGACCGACTGTTGATGACAAAGCAATCATTAATTTATGGAACAGACTTGGAAGCCATGATTAATTAGCAGCTATGAACAGTCTGTGGTGATTGGCAAATACTAAATGGATCTATTTAATTTCTTAACTCCAAGTAATAATTTGTTGGTAGGAAGCAGACCATTGGCAAACACCATTTTCTGAAGAGCCATATCTAGCTATCATGTCTAACAGGTTTCAATCGGGCTTAACAGGACAATGACAATTAACCAAAGTTGCCATGTGACTGATAAAGTGGCTGTTACATTGTTTGCAGTTTGGTATGGGGACGGATTTTGCCTTTGCCTCAAAGAGTTTCATATTATGATGCAATGGGGAGAAAGCTTGCGCTTCCTTCGTTTTGGATTTACCCTACCGACAAGGAAGAGTACTCCCGAAGGGAAAGCAGACAATTTTTGTTTGGTCTCTTTCTACTGTCTTCTGCTTTGCAAGTCCAAAACATTTAACTTGAGATAGCTTGGTTGTGGTGACTCAAACGGACATTGAGATGGTCTAGAGATACAACTTCCATAAAGAAAACCATAGGAAAAGGAGTTTCACCTTCCAAAAACCATTCCAAAAGTAAGATCACAGAACTTCCATGCTTGCGTCTTGATGAGATCAACATAGGTTCGCTATTTCCAACTTTAATCTTAACAATGGTTTCCTTTCCCTGTAATGGAAAGAGATTATTCTATGTGTTTGCTCCGTTCATTTTGGGTCAGTCATTGCAAACAAAGAAAAAACAGTAGACAAGTTGTTTCGAAGTGGAAAGTTCCATTGTCATAAACTGGAAAGCGATTCCACCAATGCCATAAACTGGGTGAGTGATCACAGCAAAGTTCCACGGCGCATGAAATTCATTTCAAATGCAATCGAAGCCCACTTACGCAACATCACAAGCATCTCTTTTTGCCACATTAGGCGCGAAGCCAACGTGGTAGCTGACGGACTTCCAAAAGCTGAGGTGGTGAGAGAAGCCAACCACAAAGTCTACTTTGTTAATCACAATGCTAACCTTCCCTAAACCTACCGTCTCTATTCTGATTTTGCCCCCACTAATTCCAGTGTTCCATTTTTACTGTTTTTAGTGTCCCAGATTAGTTGGAGCAAGCCTATATTGGCTTTGATTTCTTTGTTGTCTTTTCAGGTATGATTGATGTCTGATGGCTCATCAAGATCTTTTCTAAGTTCTGCTAACCCTCTCTGCTGGGAGTTCTTTTTGTTATCAAGCAAGTCGCTTGTGACCTTGCTCCTTGTAAGTCTCCATTTAGAGATTTTTATAGCAATAAAATCTCAGCCTTTCAAAAGAAAAAAAAAAGTTGTTTCGAAGTGGTGGACAAATGTCTAACAAGTTGAACATGATAATCAACAAGGGATCATAAAATTAGTGTATCCATGAGTGAGAGGTTTCACAATGTTGACGTGCAGTTTGCTGTTCAACACTGTTTCAAGCACACAAGACTGTTGATTTTCTTCTTTTCAAGTAACGACAAGTTCCCGCTATGGGGGATGACTCATCACTTACTATTCTAACCATAACCGAGAAGCCGCTGATCATAGTGGGATGCATCAGGATTGCTTATAGATAACTTAATAAGCTTCGATATCGTGGGACGCCAATGAAATGTTAAGATAGCTTTAAATAATGAAACGCCTTCGATTTTGGCATCAAGAACAATCAGATTTAATAGGGAAATATACAAATTAAGAATAGGGAAACATCCTTTTCTCAACAGTGTTTGCCTGTGTGGAAGAATTTATTGTTGTAGCATTGGGATGACTGTATCCCACACTATATGATATCTATGTTTCTGCGTCCCAATCCCGAGCAAACATGTAGGAACGGGTCACTCCAAATAGTGGTGCTGATGTTCACATTTATCATGCTGCCCCGAGTTTCTCTTTTAATTTCCTTTCCCTTTGCCCCCTTTTTGCATCATGACGCAATTAGCTGCCCTTCCGAAAGAATGCGCCTCACTTCAATTGCAAGATCAATTACATGTTTATCTTTACATCCTAAACCCGGAAAATAAAATGGGTTAGGTGTAGCATTGATTGGAAATTTTCTTAGGCAAAGAAGCGAAATAAACAATTGCAGTAGCTGGTACAGAACAAATTTAGTGGCTACCGAGAAGAACCTCACCAAGTTGAAGAAGAGCCTTTTCTAGTTGGAAAAGATAGTCCCTGTTTGGTCCTGAGGGGCCTTCAGCATGAATAATTTGTCTGGCACATGAAGGGGAAAAAGAGGAGGAAATAAAGAATCAGAACTGGGTCTTTATGCTAGAATCAGGAGTCTGAATCTAGTGGTTCAGAGTAAGATATGGACCAAAAAAGATGATCCAGCAAATTAGCAATGGTAAACCCCTGCACAAAAACTAGTTTAGGGCTTTTTTGGTAGTTGATCTGTAACGGAGGGATTTTCTCTTTAGAGGAAAGTGGAAAGATTTAGCCACAAATTTCAGCAATGATTTTAGAACTTGATTATATAGGAAATTGCCATTTCTAGTTCATAGAGCGAATATAAATTGTTTTAATCATTTGACATTTCATAAACAACCTAAAAATGAGCCTATGTGGTATCGTGTCTCAGCTTTTAATTTGTGTTCACATGCTCAAAAACAGCTCCGAGTTCAGCTAAGTCCTTTTTGTGAAAGCGGGGAAGGGGGTGGGAGTTGTCTAACGATTGAAGTACCGAGATCAGTACATCAGCAAACATCAAATAAGGACTCAACAGCATTATGTAGAGACAACAGAGATAGAAAAAAACACACTCAGAACCTGTTTGGTTTGACTTTTTTTTTTTAACTTAAAAGCTTTAAAATTAGGCTAAATTTGTTTAATAAATTTACTTTTATAAGTTTTTTTTTATACATAAACTATTTGACAAAACAATTTGTGTAAATTCTAATTTTGGTTAAAATTACTATAAAAAGGTATTTAATAAATAACTTTCTATTAATCACAAGTTCTTTTGTTCACAATGGCAAAAAGTTAAATTTATTTTTTTATTTATTTAAATAAATTTTTAGAAATATAAAAGTATTTTTATATAACTTAAAATTTATAATTAATAATAAATTATATAACAATGAAAACGGATAATGTTGAAATTATTTCTAATAGATGAGGATATTTTTGAAACAAAAAGAGAAATTCTTCTTAAAAGTATGCGTGTTTTAAAAAAAAAAGAAGAGAATGCCTCTCTCCGAAGCCTTTCCTCAAGTTTTTTTTTTTTAAATTTTGTTTTTTTTTTAAAACTGTTTCTTTTAAAGAGCTTGTCAAAATCTCTGTTTGGCCTAGTTTCTACTTTTAAGAAGTAGATAAATTGAAAAAAAGCCAAGCCAAATAAGCACTCAAACTATAATCCATAGATAGAATTAACATACTTGGCAATCTCTTCAAGAGAAGCAGGCCCCAAATAGTTCTTATTAAGCTTCTTGTCTGGAGATGCTATGTACCTGAAAGTTTGGTGTCAATGTAGATCTGGTTATCTTAAATAATAATGTAAGAATGAAATACCATTGATAAAACAATACTTACACCATTACCCCAGAAATGGCTGGCGTTGTAGTTGTGGCATCCTGAAACAAATTTGAGCAGGAATACATGAATGAAAAAGCTACATTACAATAGTGTTTCTTTAACTTACACATATATCAACATTCAAAACTCACAGTGAAGAAATCAAGATAAGCTTTCTTGTCATACTGCTTCTCCCTCACTTCTAAATGCTGCAGATCATTAAAAAATAAAAGGAAGAATGAAATAAGGATCACAAACTGATGAAAGATATTAAGCTAGTAAGTAAAGTCATAGGCAAGCCAACTCAAACAAAAGGCAGAATTAAATGAAAAGAAAAGAGACAGTTGACTGCATCATAGCATTTCAGAAGCTTATAATAACAACAATCAGCACATAGAGAGTAAGCAAATGTAGGAACGAAGAAAGACAAAATAGCATTTTCAAATGAAAGCAGATTAAGATGGTGAAACCCAAAGGAGATTTATTTATTTTTTACAGCAAAGATGCTAATAGGAGAAGGGGAGAAATGATTGTAGCTAGATAAACTAAGTAATGTTGATTCACTATTTATGTATTATCAGCTAAAGTTTAGCAGAATAGCATTTATCTATTAAGAGTCCTATTTTCACAGTTTAGGGTGCTCACACTCTGCCAACATTACTAGCAAATTGCTTTTTCTTTCCTATACTCTGCCTACTAAGATATCTCAGTTCACAGGGTTATCTCCTGCCTTGCCCATGGATTCAGCAGCAAATTGATAGGTTGACCTATTTAAGAATCTCTAGATCTAGTCATTTTCAACTTCCCAATGAAGTAAAAAGAAGTCAATAAAATAAAATTAAACTACTACAGGAATGACACTAAATGTGAAGGTACAAACAATATGTGAAGCTTCAGATTATTGATATATCTAGGGTCTGGGCTATTCAGAAATGGGAATGGATATGGCCATAATTATCTTCAAGACCAACCTGTTTATTAATATTCAATTATCCAACACTGAACTCCTATCCTATTTAACAATCTATTCAAACAATGCAATATCATGGTTATTTTGTGGTCAGTGGCCACAAAAGTTTGAGATCATTTCCCTTCTGAATCAACTTAGTGAACTAGTGACCCAAAGTCCCCCAACCAATCTGACAATATAGATGGAACCAATGGCTATCCTTAAAAATGATTTTAGGCAAAGAAATAAGATATATTTGGCAATCATAAGAAAATGAAAATGTTAACTTTTACCATTTTATGGGAAGGAGCAACTCCAGATGCTACATGAACATTTAGCAACATTTTGATTATTGAACGATTGATGGGCCAGTAATGGATTAAAATTTGGAGAAAACAATATATCATATGAATACATTTGATGAAATTCACTATCAAGAACATACCATTATCGCATTTTCTTTCTCTTCTTTCTTGGATATCTTGTACGCAGCTCCCCACTATAACCTCACAAAGATTGAAGAACTATTTAGTTCACATATTGGCTCATTCCATAACTTGGCATGGATAAGGAAACATGATAAATATTGACGTTTCTTATCCATCCAAAAGAACTTCCACAGAAAACATCATTAAAATAGTTCTCACTGAAATCCACAAATATACACTATGTTTACCCTTTCAATAAGTAAAAATCTCAAAAGTTTTTCAGTTCATTAACAGAGTGTCTTTGCCAAATGAAATTCTGAGCAGAGATAAGCATCCCACATAGGCATGGCATACAGTACCCTCATTGAAATGCTCCCAATTAACCTCACTAGAATACGCACGGGCCTCTTTCTATCTCTCTTTTTCTTTCTTCAATATGTTTTTTCTATTTTTTTTATGGCTTCCACGTGGCTACAGAAAGAGGCTTCCTTTTGATGATAAAGCTTTGAATTAAAAACTACTCTAATGCTGCATACAATCTTCTCTTCCAGTAAAAAAAAAACACATCATTTAATAAATTAACACCAACAACTTATTATTCTTATAAATGTGTGACCAATAATACATATTATAGTCCTCAAGTAACTGTGGGAAAAGAAAATCAAAGGATAAATGATAGTAATTGGCAAAAATAACTTACACAGACTTCCCCATCAGCAGGCTCCAGTGTGACGGTCCTGCCTGGATACTCAGGCGTCCCTCTGTGGTCAGTGCTCCCTGTTTTAACCAAAACCCACCAATCATTCCTTATAAAATAAGACTTTTGTAAAAGGTACATGCCAAAAAAAAAAAGAGGGGGTAAGGAAGGACCTTGGTAGAAGACTCGGCGATAATCTTTGATGAAGCCAACAAGACGATCATCATAGTTAAACCCGGCTTTCCAAATAAGAGAGCCGTACCCAAATACCCACATCGCCATTTTCTTCTCTTCTTTATTATTATCTCCTTCGAGAGCTCCAGCAACAGCGGGACTTCGCCACGACAAGACTGCGGCGAAGAAAGTGAGAGAGAGAAAGTAAAAAGTAGCATTAAAGAAGAAAAAAAATCCAATGAGAGACGAGGGAAAAAAATAAAAAAAAAAAGGCCACAGTGCCAAACTGCCAAATGTCAATCGTTTATTGGCGGTCTGTGGACTTTGGTATGAACGGCCCAGATTGACTTTGGTTTGGGTTGGGTCGGATATTTTTTTGGGCTAAGAATAAGGTTGGGGTTGGACTTAAGGAGCCAAATGGTTACGGTAGCATAGCTAGATGTCCGTACTTAGATATTAGACTCTTATTTTATACACTAAAGTGAACTTTTTTAATTTTATAAGTAGGTCTATATAATAGTCATGAATTCATTTAATAACTAAATAATTTTATTATTTTCTAAATATAATATCAAATTGACAAGTGTCAATCTTTTAAATTTATTTTTAAAATTAAAAAATTCATCATAATGTATTAGATAATAAAGATTGATTATTTTTTTAAATGCATTCCAAATAAACACGTGTCAACTCTGTAAAAATTTATTTTTTAAGTAAAATACTCCCTAATCGGTGTAGTCAATAAACAACAAGTAAAAAAAAAACCAATTTCTTTGATCTCACTCGTTTGGGCCCAGACAAGGTATTGGGTCACTACAAATTTACCAAGCACGTCCATTCCTAGCAGGGAGTTGGGCCGCTTTCAAATGATCAGTATTCAAACCAAAAACCGAAACATAAGGGCTTGAGCAGCAGGATTCGAACCTGCGTGGGCGGAGCCCACATGATTTCTAGTCATGCCCGATAACCACTCCCGCATGCCCACCCACCAATGAACCCTCAGTCTCTTTTTTCTAAAATAAAAAAATGTTGAAAAACTTCGACAGTTTGTCTCGGGGTTCCATATTCATTTTGACATTCTGCAATGATGAGTATCGATAGCATCTAAATTATGACGATGGACGGTGAAGAGTACTAGTGATAATTATATTCTTTTGTTGACAAGATTCTATTTGATGTTGAAAACTGATTTACAAAGTGGGATCATATCTTGTATACAAAGACATGTAGGGATGTTAAATCCAAGTCTTAGTTGTTCCTACACAAGCTGAACGGACAACTAACCTCGCCCACCATTCCTCTGAGGCCAAGTTCTTGCCACGATTTCTATTTGGGAGGAAAGAGCAATGCGATCTCATATGTCCTGTTCGAGGCTCTCTTGATGATTATTGAATATCTAAGAGAAAATATTGACCCACCTATCGTGATGAATCATGTGTCAAGATCAAAGATTGAGAACAAGTCACATGATCTTCAGGATGGACTCAATTTGATTCATAACAATTCTTTCTTCTCTGTTACTCATGTTTGATCTTTTGCTCTGTTTGTTCCTTTAATTTGCTCATCAATTTGTTCTTTTCCTTTTTCGCTTTGTTCATGTGTTGTATTAACTAGCCATTCCCAACCATTTCCATTGCAATAATAAATTGCAAATGCAAGATTCTGACTGAGGACTAAAAGTTCAACTTTAATTTAAGAAAGTAGTTGATAAAATATGTTTAAACAAACAAAAACCAGGAATAATGCGTCAAGTAATTTTTTTTTATTATTTTTTCCTTCTATATTATTCACATGGCCAAGTTACAAGAGGAATTCGATTCTTCCTTATGCCATTTCAATCAAGCTATACATAGCCATCAGGATGTGAAATAAAAATATTCCAATGAACGTAACAAATTTACGAAGCTGGAATAAAATTTGAGATACCGATGCAATTCCTGGAACATGGTTAGCTGTTTGATTCCTGTTTTGCAGTATATCTTTTTGTTAGCATCTCATGAATGTAAGCTAAAGAAAAAGCATGGAAATAAAATATTTGGACGAGAAACATTGGCAAACCGCAACGATTCATGGTTTTTTACTTGAACCAAATCAAAGCCTCAAGAGTACAATCAAAACATGGTAAGTTACAAATTACTTAGATGCAGAGCAGCTGAGAAGTAGAGAGAGAGAGAGAGAGAGAGAGAGAGAGAGAGAGAGAGGGGAGGGGTGGGGGGAGGTGCGGGGTGGTTACATAGTATTGTTTTTTATCGCTTGGGAAAGAACAACTCCGGCTGCAAATTTATCAACATTTTGGAAGGAAATGGTTTATGTTCCTTGAGTAGTGACGGGGCTCTTTGCAGCTGGAATATTAACAATTTTGCCAGGTCCATCAATGCCATCATCAACCCTGATTGATCTAGCATTGTTTGTGATTGGCAATTCCTGGGCAATGCTTTTCTCATCTGTTTCTGAGTTTTTCGTATCTTTGCTTTTACCCCACACCACAGAATAAAGGCCTGAGACTATGATAATGGCTCCAAGTATGCTGAAATCGACCAAAGACAAAAAGAAGCAACCATGCAATTAGAACAAGGAAAACCGCTGCAGCTTCCACTAATGGATTAGGCTTCTAAATTGTTTAATGTTTAATAAGGCAAAGGAAACTACTTAGATATTGCATTCTGTCACTATCTGCAAAAGTAATTATCTATAATATATGTTTGACAGTGCACCATATATTCATGTCTTAGTAAACTTTGTTATCATCCCAGGATTAATAGAATATGCTTTTTGTGTCAATTATCAAAAATGAAAGCGCAAGTTGTTGCAGGAAAATATGAGATGCTAGCTGAAGCATACCTTCCAACGTGGATTTTTTCAGCTAAAACAATAACCCCTAGCGCAGCAGTGATGATCATGCATAGAGGGCTGAAAGATGTTACAAAAACTGGCCCTCGTTCCCTGATGACGACTCCTTGCACATAATATGCGATTCCGGAGCACACTATTCCCTAATCAATCACAAATTTTAAAGTGTTAAGCACTTTTGTTTCATACCTCTGCTTATTTTCGTTTTACTAAGACCTTTTAAGTGCATAAATGGCTGGCAAAAGAGGCTTGAAAAGCAATAAATCAAAAGTTCGTATCTCTTTTTGTTTCTGAATTCATTGTATTTGGTTTTAATTGGCGCACTTACAGAGTAAGATGCAGCAAGAAGCCTTGAGTCCCAGCCTACTTTCCAGGCACTGAAGTCACGGACCATGATAAGGGACACTCCTGTACCTTCCACCATTCCCATGAAACATATCCAAGCTGTAAGAGAGAGCTCTGCAGGGTACTTCTTCAACGTGAATGACTGAACCAGAAACCATAACCAACATTAGCTCAAAAAAAAAAAAAAAAGAGTTTAATCAACTTTGTTCCTTCAACAGACTAGAGATATTTTTACTCACTTGCAAAATAAAGAAGCTTGACCAGCCAAATATACTTCCCAGAAGCATTATGGTCCCAGTAACCCAGTGCCTATTTGCAGATTCAGTGGTGGCTCCATGGTGGGTAGCTCCTCCTGACTTGACGAAATCAATAATGGGACCTTTGTACAAAGTCATGACCATTGCTCCCACGACCGTGATTGCAGTTCCAACGACCTTTGCTAGACTGCGTATCTTCTTCACATTGATTTTCTCTAACCTGATTGACATAATCATAACATTAAACAATGATAAAATCCTAAAATCCTATTGAATATATATAAGCCCAAGATCCTTTACTTTGTAATCAGAGCACCGGTTCAGTTTTTTAATTTATCATCTAAATTGCATGTGGATATATATATTATACTATATTTTTAAAGTAAGTCCTTTTTTAGGCATTAAAATAATAAATAAGAAAAAGGAGTGAAGATGATGGAACTTTTTAAGCTACTTGATGTGGTGTGATGTGGTGGGCACTGGCATATTTTCTATCAGGGGTCCCAGAGACTAGAGCCTTTCTACAGGTTGGAGGATCTTATTGATGCATCTTTTCCATTAGTGTGATTGCACGACACTATTAGTAAAATGATGAATTGGTTTGAATCTTTTTCACCTGAAAATCATTGCCAGTATGAAGGTAACAGCAGGAAGCATGTTGACAAAAGCAGATGCATAAGTTGCCGTGGTGTACTTCATTCCGAGATAGTACAAGTTCTGGTCAAGCACTGGCCTGGACATCCCAATCAACCTCGTTAATTAGACCTTGCATTCTTGGTAACAGTTAACATCTTCACTTTCTTCATAATATTTATAAATATATCAAGAACAGGAAACATGCATGGACTCGGGATATATGCTACAAGATGAACATTTGATTTTGTCATTTAAATTGCTACTATATATCATCTATATATGGAAGGATATGTTAAACTTTCATGAGCTAGGATGAAACTCTTTGATTCAGCCTTCCAACCATGACGAGAAAGAAGAGAATGAATTGGTTATCGTGAGAAAAAAAAAAAAACAGAGAATCCAATTCCTGCAGCCACAAGTTGAAGATCCTGTTGCAAGAAGCCAGCAAAGTAAACTCTTGGGAATCTCCCGAGGCTCAGTTGTTTCTAACAAGCAACAGTGCACTTATATATAGAGGCATGTATTTACATATATTGTAGAAACACATGAATGTAATATAAGCACATTTGACACAACATGGAGATGCATTTATGTGCATAAAGATGAAAAAAAGGAGAAGTTTAGAGCATTACTCGAGGAAACCAAGAAGCACAATCCTGAGGAAGATGGGGAGGGTCATCTTTGGCCTTATTTTCCTGCGTAGAGAATGGAAAAAATTAAGGTTAGGGTTTAAGCACCACTATGCGGTTGAATAAGCAAATGAATGAATGTGCTTGTGAGAAAGGGGAGAGGACAAGAAGAGAAAAACCTTTCAAGGACAAAGGCAAAGGGTGCAATGACAATGGTTGCGACAACATGACGGTACGTAGCAAGGATGAAATTACTCATGCCATGCTTCAAAGAAACCATGGAGATTATGTACATCCCTGCATATCCAAATTGCAGGGAGACCATTGCCAGGTATGGTTTCACTTTGTTCAGCATGTTAGACAAAGCTGCACACGGCGTTTGGTCTCCCATGTTTCTCTCTCTCTCTCTGTGTTTTCCCTTGAGTACTTACTCGTAGGCTGCCAACACGGAAATGAGAAACGGCCTTCTTATAGGCAGAAAAATGCTAAAAGAAAAAGAAAAAAAAAAGGCAAGTGCATTATTTTCCAATAAACGTAAGAGCTGTATAAGTCCAAGGCACTCACTCTCGCTCTAATTTAGATTCCCCTATCCATTAACCAAAAATCACCCCTATTCCAAGCAACTAGAATCCTCACTTTGCTGTTAGAATCAGAGTAAATAAAAAAGGAAGGAAGAAGTGTGTTTCTGTGGATCTCTGTGAATATGATGCTTTGCCTTTTGTTTCCATTTCTTTTAATTGTTTTTGTGGGAAGTGGGGATTTGATTCATTGACCACCAAATGATGTTTCGGTTAAGTGCGGATGATGCATGCAAAAATTATGTGGCTTTTTTGTAGAGTGGGTGCTATGAAGCGTGGCCACCAATTTCTAATACCGTGTTTTGCTTATTAACTATCTGATTTACTCACGGAATTCACTTGGATTTGCTCTCCATTTTGACCTTCACACCCAAAGTAAAAGCCATCGCGCTGGCTTAGTGCAAATGACATTGACAAATCTCAATTCTCTGATCAGAACAGACATTGTATCTATGGTTGGTCTACTTTGGAGAAATTTTACCTCATCACTTCCGAACCTGCATCTTAAAAGTTTGAAACTGAAATTCTTTAGAATAATAGATGCTAATTAATTGGATTGAATTGCTTGCTGATTAATCACTTAGATTAGGCATCTCTGACTTAATTAATCATATGTGTGAAGCGGAAACCACTCTTGTCTCCTTTATCTTCTCAATGATAATTTCGAATGTTTTGTGTCGAAACATTTATTCTTATTCCCCTGCCTCCTGCCTCTTCATTTCACTGTCAATGAATTCATTTGCTTTTTATGTAGCACATATTTGGAGCAACACTTGTTGCATCTTTCACAAATTGCCCAAGATTTCATTTATGTCTTATCTGTCAATTTCAATGATAAAAAGATTAAAAAAAAGAGAAGAAATTCTCTCCTTTACTCAAAGTTCCTTTGGTTTTTCCAACCAAATGGAAAACCAAAAGAACTGGATATATATATATATATATATATGTATATGTACGCACATTAACTAGCTCATGATAATTAAGCAGTAGTGATTAGTTCAGTGGTTAAGTTCACATTCTAGTCAAAGTGCATAAATATTTTGAATCCATGTGAGATCTTATCCTCATATCACTATCTTATGGACCAAAAATATTGTTGAGATATATGAGTGGGTAAGTGAATTAAAGAAATATCAACTGTTACAAATAAATAAATGGAACAATAAAGTTATATAGTACATATGATAAAAATTTATTGTATTATTAAGGGTATAGTATAATTTTCTCGGAGAAAAACAGTAGTGAAAGCTGAATACAATATTAATAGAATATAGTTTTTAATGATGAGTATAAAAACACATGGGGAGACAATGCAAAGTTGGTGCTTTCGTGTTTGGATTCCAACATGAAAATCAGGTTGGTTGGTGGAATCCCACATGACAAATGGGAAACATTCGAAATATATGTCAAACAGGTCCAGAAGTTTGGCACGAAGGTATAAAAAAAAAAACAAAAGAAAATTCTGTGTGAAGAAATTGATTTGTCTTATTGTATGCTGTATTTCATGGAGAGGTCATGTGGTTAATAATCAACCATGGCTCCCAAGGGGAAAAAAGGGAAATGGGGAAAACAAACTCCCCTTTGCGTTCTTACGCATCATTAATAATGACTAGCCATGCAATGAGCAATTCCCATGTTCTATTTGCCCTTTTGTATGGTTCCTTTTTTTATCTTTTTTTTTTCTCATCAGGCCTGAGGATAGACATCCTAACGCAACTTCGAAAACCAAGGCCAGCCTTTCAACATTGAAGCTTTTTCACCAATCTGTGTCCATTTTTATCAAATATATATATATATATATATAAAAGAAAAGAGATGGAGTTCCCTTTGCTTATCCTGGTTGCTCATGATCAATCACAGAAAATGACTAGCCATGCAATTAGATCTTTCCGGGTTTTGTATATTTTCCTGATAATGTTCCAAGTTCTATTTCATTGTAACCATGGTATCAGAGCTTACTTGACTTAATAGTTTAGAGTTTGAATTCGGAAATTCCCTGTTAGCTTAAGCTTTCTTGTCTCTTCACCAGGCAATACAGGAGGGCTTAACCCCAAACCACAAGCTAGCTAATATTCTACTCGGGCTCTGTTCCAGTCAGAGGCCACTAGGCCACAGTGAGGATTTTTGTCTTGTTATTTTGTAGGCAGAAGTTTATTGTCATGTACCTTACGTCATTAAACCAACTGTTATTAATTATTCTCATGCATCGAAAATTGTCAAGGATTTGTTTTGTTTTTTCTCTTCTCTTCAAGGCTGTAATTATTGCAATTCATCCAACCATATCAAGAACAGAAACCGATCTGAAATGCATAGCATATTTCTGCCCTTCATCAAGTCAGGGTTGACACAACTTATCACCACGTCAAAATTTGTTCCAAAAGATTATTCCCCATTGCTGAATCAGAGTGGCAGAAAGCAACTTTCGCCCCATCCCCTACCTTATTTTACTCTGGCCGACCAATATTTCAAGTAGAAGTTGGTGCTACTGCATCCAACACAACTCAATCAGAAGATTGAAAAGTGTAGATTTATTCGAGCTTTCGTCATAGGTGCTCTTAGATATGGATTTGGACAGTGCTTTTGATTTTCTTTTCGAAATATACTGTACAGCTAAACCTTGTCCATTGAGTGCAATTCATGATGAAAAAAGGGGCACTAGACCCTAGTGACATTGAAAGCAGTATCTTTGAGCCCTATCAGGTGTTCAAATATTAGACGGATATATTCATATAGTAGGTAGGTAAGCGGATAAAATAGTTCCATTTGTATTTAAATGAAGTTAAAGTAAAATGCAGATGCATCTTGTGGGTGGGTCTGGCTCATCAACAGAATTATTTGTCCTGACAATAGTACATGCAGGAATAGGGTTCATAAAAAAATCACAGGAGAATGGAACTTAATTCCACATACAAAAGTTTTGACATATACCAAACCATTTGTATTTCTCAGAACATTGGCATCACAAGGAAAGTATGTGGATAATTTAGAAAGCAATTCCAGTTTTGTTTATAAGTCATGTGAAATTCACAGGCAAAGTTTGAAAAAGAAAGGGGAGCTAACAATCCACCCTTAGAAAACACAATAAAAACAAAATACTTCTTGACTAACATTAATATTGATAAATTATAAGCACAAAGCCGTGCCCCAGATCTTCAATTATTTATGGTGCACAATCTCACTGCCCCACTCTGATATGGCAGTGCTGTGATAGTGGTAAACAAAGTGTCTTGGATAGCCATAAGTGTCTCAGCAAAAGTTAAGCGTCTGCATTTCTACCTCTCTCTATATATAACACCACTTTGTTAATTAGTCTATTAACAATAATGACATTAATTAAGGCAGTATGTTTTGTGCTTCACATGATCAGCCTGCCTTGATGCTTCCACAAAGTTTTTCAACTAACAGATTGCAGAGAAGAGCCTAAAGAAAGGCTTTTATGTGGAGAGATTTAGTACACTTGAAACAGGTGAGGCAAGTAGGCAAGTTTTCCAGCTACTTTTTTCAAGTCATGCTTTTAGGAACATCTTTTCACTTTCCACCCTGCTCAGCACTGTTAATTGTGGCAATCACCAGCTTAGCCCCATCAGTACAATTTTTTGCAGAAATTGGTAGCTCTTGGATATCATCGACCTTTGCAGGGGTAGATGCTGCTGTACAATCCTTGCTTTTACCCCACACCACAGAATAGAGGCCGATTGCAACAATAATTCCTCCTATGATACTGCATGAAAGAAATATATATATATATATATATATATATAAGCTAATGAAGGAATAGAAATTTGAATGAACAATTACGTAAAAGTTATAGTAGTACCTTTTTCCTTTTTCCTTCTTTATGATACTTGATTAAAGTTTCTTCACAGTGCTTAATTGACGGCTTTGCCATGGCTGCCTTTATAAATTTATTCATAAAAAGGGAAAAAATCCAAAGCAAGGGTACCGAAAAAACTCCTACAGATGTTTAATTTTCTTTAGACTCCTTCATTGTTTCGTCCATAGGACAAGAAGAATTAAAGAAGCTCAAACGGCTAATTGCTGAATTATCAATCACCAAATTTTCTTTCTTCAAATAATGCATGATTAATTAAAGCACCTTTATTAGTAATTGGGAATTAGGTAAGCTAATGGACAAGGCCTGTTTCTTTTAATTCCAATCTATTTGTTTCAAGGTTGATAACAAGGAAACTCTCCGTCGCCACATTTTAGGCGCATCCTCTAAAAGTGCTGGTCGAAGTTGCTTTTGGTCGAGGACTAATGAATTCCATTATTTTTTCTTTATGGAGTTGTACAAAAAAATGATATGATTTAGTATGGTGCTGGAAAGATGGATCAGTATACCTTCCAAGGTGAATTTGCTCGCCGAGGATGGCAGATCCAAGAGCAGCAACAATGATCATGCATAGAGGGTTGAAGGCAGTGACAAATACTGGTCCTCTTGTTTTCATGACCAGGCCTTGCACATAGTACGTAATTCCAGAGCTAACTATTCCCTTCATTAAAACCAGGTCGGTAGTAATTAGCATGTATAACAAATTAAGAAATACTTATATTCTAGAAAGTTTTGCAAGTTAGCTAGGCTGGTAACTTGATTAGCTGGATGTTTATTAAGACTGTGGCCAAACCTATGAAATACTTGAAGCTAAAGGTACTTTTAGTTATGCACATATCAAACAATGCAGACTAACATTTGTTCGACTCTCCGTACTTGAGCGTGATAGCACAGAATTATAGACCTGACACGGCCGCCTAATCTGCTTTTTCCTTTTGATGATTATTTACTAGATTTAGTACATATTACTAAGGGAATATTCGGTACTTACAGTGTACAGTGGAGCAAAAAGCCTAGAGTCCCAGCCTACTGCCCATCCACTAGGGCGATGCTCTACAACCAGGGCAATTGCCAAACTCTGGATAGCACCCGCCAAGCATATCAAGGCGGAGAGAGAGATTTCCGCCGGGTATTTCTTTATGGTAGTTGACTGGACCATTGCAACAAGATAAGCTCATTAATTACCTGAAGTTTAGCTGTATTTTGATCGTTTATTTCCAAGCGTAAGATTTTTTACTGTAGAAGACTACAGTTCCAAGCATTAGTGGATGGCATGAAATACAGCACTTACTTGCAGAACATAGAAACAGGACCAGGCAACACAACCAACAAGGATTAATAGTGTCCCAGGCATCCAGTGGTTATCAGACGAGTAGCCGCTGCTTCCATGGTGGCTTGCTTTTCTCGACCATATTAGATCGATTACAGGGCCTTTGTAAAGTGTCATAAGTAAAGCTCCTGAAAGGGATAGAATGGTCCCGATGATCTTCGCTTGACTGCGTACTTCCTTGATCTTAACATGCTCTAACCTGATCAGACGGTTAGAAAGAGAAGAAAGAGTTAACGTTCAATATGTTCCTCTTTTGCAAAGTTTCTGAAGTCATATACAATTATCATAATATATACTTCATAATATCTAATCTAAGCAAATGAGAAGCTAAGAATGATTGTTGTGAAGGGCAAGGAAGGTTTTAGATTTAAAGGATGCTTTTGCGTCACAACTTGAATCAAGTGGTTTAAGAATGCATAAGAACTTCTATCATAATTAGAAGTTTATATCAGATCCTAGAATCAAACATCTGCCACTTAGTCTAAATCCATTTCAATCCTTAGAAACTAGCAATCTCTGAACAGACAATTTTGGAGTATGCTTAGCTGAAAATTAAAATGATGTTATGATTTATTAACCAGAATGAGGACACTTTTGAAATTATTTCTGGGTGTCAGGTTCTACTTTTTCTGACAAAGACAACTTCAACAATTTCCGGTGATTACTGGTGCAGGCTCATATATAGTCTTCTTCTGACAATGCTTGATGGTGACTTCAAAATTTACTACTATAAATTATATAAAAGAAAATAATAATAAAGCAAAGCATCAGTGTCAAAGAACATAATTAATCTCCAAGACAAATTTTGTAAGGTGACTCCATCTTGAATGATCAAATCATCAGCCAAAGGTGCAGTTAAGCAAGCACTATATGACATTAGTTATTAAACTGCACTTTGTTTTGCAGTTATTGGACCACGTAACTAATGTGTTAACATTTCCATCCATGTAAAATTATCTTCCCAACCAACCATCCAATCAGAACCAAGGTTAGTAATAATATTGTATTTAAGGAATAAGTAATAAGTATAATCTTACCGCAGAATGACTGCAATAACAAAAGTGACAGAGGGAACAGCATTCATAATTGCAGATGTAAATGATGCTGATGTGAATTTCATTCCCAAGTAAGCGAAGCCTTGATCAAGGATTGGCCTGTCAACCAAATGTTTTAGGCATCAAAACCATCTCCTTCAGAAAATTTTTGTAGGATGACATGCCATGGAAGTAAACCTGGTTATTGATTTGGTTTGACTCAAGCAGGAAAATTGTTTTATGATTGGAATTTACATGAAGTTAAAATATAGTTAATGTTAGATCAAGTAACAGCGTAATTTCTTTGACCAGAAAAATAAGGTGCAATTTTTTTTTTTGGCTTAAAAACATATGCACGTATGTATAGATGCATGTAAGACAAAGGTATGTAAGTTTGTAAATGAGAAACTTTACTCTAGAAATCCCAAGGTCATTATTTGTAAGAAGATTGGGAATGTCATCTTCGGCCTTCTTCTCCTGTAATAAGGGTGAAGAAACACGAAAGAGAGAAAAAAGCATATAGAGATTAATCCTATTTCCATCAACAAGTAATTGACAACTACTATCTTATGGTGCATGCATCACAACTGTACATGAATGTGTGCAGAGGTGAGACTTTTCTCTTGTGGATTAAGACAAACCTCTCAAGCAGCAGTGCAAAAGGTGCAAGTACAAGTGCGGCAATGGCATTACGATACGCAATGAGCACGTAACGGTTCATGCCATGGATCAGTGTAGCCATGCTGATTATGTACATCCCAGCTGAACCAAATTGCAAGCATACCATAAGGAAATAAGGCTTTGCCTTATAGAACATTGCACTTAAAGGTCCAATGGAGATTTGGTCACTCATCTTGCTCTCTAACTGAGAATAAGAAGCTTTATCTGATTTATTGAGCAAGAAGTGATCAAACTGCTCTCATATATGTAACCCATGTAAAGGACTTAATCATCTCAGACTCTCTAGGGACCCTGGGCCACTTATCTTTAGACACTAATGCTTGCTTTTGCCATCAACCTGTTTATTCAAAGTGTTCAAATTAACTAGAAAAAGAAAAAAAAAATTTATCTTCCTTGGAAATAGCATAATCTTTTTAATCTTTGCAGGAGTGGAAGATACAATATGCACGTACGGCTTAGTCTAGTGTTACATGATGATTGCAGAAAATATCCATAAGTCTCTACAGGCATATCAAGAGCATTGCATGTGGGACATGAAAACTGCTAGGTTGAGACAAAAGGTTGCAAAAAAATTACTAACTCAAAAGTGGCTGGCATTAAGATATATTGATGGTCTTTCAACATGTAATATATGCAAAATACATAGTTTTCTCTGCCTACCCCATGCTTTTGTAGATTCTATAGCTGTAATGCAATTGAGCTAGTTTTGAATTTCTGCTAACTAAGTTCAATTCAGGACAAAAGAATTCACCACATATATGCAATAACTATTTGAGTGTCTGCTAATGAAAATCATATGATTTGAATCCAATTAAGTTATCATTTTCCGATTATGATGAGAGGAAGTCCATGTTTTGCCAAGTTGATGAGAGGATTCCAAATGGTAATTAAGGTAAGCTTTGGTAAGGATTTTTGGTTTGTTCTATGCTGTTCAATCAGCAAAAAACGGTAGAATATTTTAACCTTTACAGTAACATATATATGATTCGAGATTGTCTGATATAATTACCTGGCATCCATATGAGCCAAATATATTTATTTGGCATTTAAGATATGGAGAGAAACATCAGATTGACTTTGTGTATCAGATTATAATATTAAGCACTCACTCCAGCTCTCATAACAGGAAAACTTCCATGATTACAATGTCCTAAGCGAAACAACAGAAACAATCATAGAAACAAATTCTCTCTCCCCTGCTTACTTCCTTTTGAAAGTTAAAATAGACTATGCATGGGCGAATATAATTGATGAAAGTGCATGATGAGATCAGGCCAAAGAAGCCAAGTGCTTCTAGGTTTGTTTTCCAAAGTGGAATTCAGGGTGGTTCTCATCCTCTTAGACACTTTTCACCCAAAGCCAGTCCATGAACAAGATTTAGCTCATTAAAGCAACAATTTTTGTTTCACAAATTTTATCAGGTCGGTAGCTGCCTTCGATATCATTATCATTTCAAAAAGCTTCTTTCCTTCTTTTGTTTTTCCACAAACAAAAAGAGAGATAAAAGAAAGGGTTGGTGCATTTCTGTGGATTTCTATTTATAAACCTGCCATGATAATGACATAAGGAAAATACAAATCTGCAAATGTCATAACAAAGTTTGGCCTAGAGCACTCAGAAATTAAATTGTTTATGCAAAAGATGAACCCCAGACGTTGGGACGTGTCACATCTTTATTTTTTGAGAACAAGACTAATTTCGTTTATCTCTTTAATTTTCTAATGGTAAATAGTAGCCAAGAAGAAAAAGAAGCAATGGCTACCTTGCATAATTCCATTTATTGTTGCTTCTCATTCAGCATGCATGATGTGGACTTGAAAGCAAATCCTCTGCCTCAATAATTTGCAACTTTGCATAAGCCACTGAATCACATCAATATATCAATAATAAACTAGGAGACTTAGTTGGCCCTGACGGAGAAGAAATTGGTCCTACAAGAAAAATGATTAGGACTTGTATGTTTAGCAACCAACTCTGTCAAATGCTATTGATCAATTTGTTACTGATCACATTATCAGGATTGAAACAAAACCAAGGGACAGGATTTTGTAAGTAGAAATAAGATGGCAGAGGCAATCCATGATGTTGATATATTCCACCATTTTTAGTAAAGACTAAAAGAGTCATAAAAGAAAGAAAAATTTAGATGCAGGGTTCGACAACCCTTTGCTATTGGCCCATACACTTATCATAAGTACAATTCTTGCCTTATGGAGCTCTTTTGTCATGTCTAGGCTGAATGCAAAATATGGTCTTAAGTTCAACAGTATAACCAAGCTTGTGTTCATTCTGCAGATTGTTGATAAGATATAAATGACAATTTAGAGTGTTTTCAATCAACCTCAAACTCATTTTCATTTCTTGGGCTGCCAAATAAGTAAGCCGTGTTCTATATATGTAAGTTCAGTTTTGTTATGAAGAATTCAGTGAAGACAATTTCGTGTAGCCATGGCAAAAACAGACTGGTATTTGAACTGATCTGGTTCGAAATAGGGTAGCCAATTATTGTGCCACACAGCTCAATTTAAATTGCTTTAAGATGCCAAGGCAGCAAGGAACTTACGCAAAAACCAGCTTAAGTCCATGATCAACAAATAGAGTTTGGGAGACCAAACTTGCAAACATGAAAAAGTAACATGTCGCTCGGGAAAATGGGTCAAAAAAGACAGTAAGACTACTTTCCTTTGCTTTAAGCCTCAATCAGCTTTTCCATCGTGTCGTGTAAGAGACAATCTGTTCTTGCATGAGATTTTCTTGTTTGATTGCTTTCTTTCGCTAATGTTCTATTTTATCACTTCTTGAAACATTGTCTCCTTTCAGTAATTGACATCAGAAAATGATGATACTGGTGCCTTTTTCCTAGTCAAGGCCTGTGCTTTAGGGTAGAGAGTCTTAGGACAATGCACAAGTTGAGATAGCCTATGAATCATTTTGGTTGCCTTCAGCTTCCAGGATCCTGAAATGATTTTCTTTGAGATAATTAGTGGGAATTCTTCTGATAAACCAATTGGAATCCACTATTTCAGCTATCCTGTAATTCTTCCTGCAACTTGCGGTTGGCAAACAATTGGTGAAGTCATTTCAAGACTATGGTTGAACAAGCCGAAAGCAATTGTACGAACCTTTATAGGCTCCCATCCATCAGAACACAATTGCAAGATCAATTGGTGAACTTGGGCTTTCTCAGTGGAACACTACATCAGTAAATTGCAAATCATCACAATCTCTCAGTTTCAAAGAGATGACAAATTGCCTATTCCAGTATTGGCATGAAAAAAATGGTAAATCAGATTTCCCAAACTTTTAGAATCGGATAAGGCTAGATACCGAATCAAATATATTTGTGAGACTTATGTCTTAAACCAAAAGCAAAAAGTATATGAGAAAGTTGCTTGGACTATAAAGTTTGGGTTGCATGATTAAAGGGATGAACAGATTAGCACCTTGGAAAATGATTGGTCTTGTTCCTCAGGTTAGTTCGATGGTGATAACTGATATGGTATGAATTTGTAGCTAAATAATTGTTTTCATTTAATTTTCAAATCCTTGTATGCTTTCCTATAATTAAATACATATGGACCATTTATAAAAATTAAAAAGAAATCTTAAAAAATTAGGACCTTGATGAGATACAAATCATAGAATGCATAGTGCAAAAGTTTTGAAATTAATATTATTTACAATTTTTATACTTAAACCACAATTTAGTAGTTAATAAAGCATTGTGGTGGGATTGGGTGACCCAGGGCTTGTGGAATTACTTAGAGAATATAGACACTGATAAAGCAGAGAAGACTTCTGACCTTTTGGTAGAAAGCACAAGGCAATCCAAAGTGGGGAAAACTTTTATTTGTGAGGGATGATGTTTTATTGGTTTCTTTAGAATGATTGAAGTGAGAGATCATGGGTGACTGTTAAAAAGAATGAGCTGCTTTTCCCTTGGCAATGGGAGAGAAGACACCAAAGGGATGCGTGCACGACATGTTACTGAACCTGCCACTCGATCATATTCTGTTGCCATATATGATGAGAATGCGAGGATGAAGATCATTCAACTTTGCAAAGATGATCAACCCTCGACTGGTCGTTACTTATCATTCAAGATGACAGGTCAAGAATCGAGACAATCTACTTATCTTTGACCCTCCAGTTTATTGAACATTGCACCACCTGTGAAAATGCTCTATGCCCCAATCAAACATATGGTCAAGTTTCATAGAATCTTGTTAAAAGGACACCCCACTGCTGTAAAGAATAGAAGCTCTCTCAAAATGGAAGTTCCTATTGATGCAAAAGATGCATAGTGGGGCATTGGAATCAGTCAGGCAGGTTGTCGATCCAGTCACTTGCAACAATGGCAACCTACTTTGAAGTAATGTTCAATTCCTTGTTATCTACTTTCTTCTAGCACATGAGGAAACGAAATAAAGGCATAAGATAAGGAAAAGAACACAAATCAACCAATCAGGTGCAAGAGCTCTATACCATTTTACATTAAAGTCATATATCGATGGTAGCAATCCTCTTCAATCACCAGCGACAGCTGCAGGTGGCTTGAACTCTTCATCTCTTGTGCCATCTTTATCATTTTCTTTTCCTTTTTGGTGCATTGAAATGCCCCTACTGGTACCCACTAGACCAAGATATTGTTAACATCCACATATGAAAAAGATGAAATGAGGACAAACTTGATCCCGCACCATAGAAAGGCAGGAGTTTAATAGCAATCAAAGCAGTCCAAATGCATGGATTGCTTGGGGCCTTTAAAACAATAGACTAGTCAAAAGTTGTAAAAATGGTATGAATATGACAATAAAGAACCATGATTGATGCAATTTTTCACTTTTATCTTTTTCCAGACCCTAAAGTGGTTTGCTTTTGTTGCATGGAATTAATAATATAAAGGAAATGGAAAGGGCTATTTGTTTATCAGAGCAAATCACCGAGATGACGGCTAGATTTTTGCTGGACCAAGTCAAGCTTAGTAAAATGACATAATATATATCAAAATCATTTTCCTTCATAGTTGTACATATGCTTCAATATCCATCATATAACAAAAAATTACACAGCGACCTCTTACTGTCTAAAAGCAGCTGCTATCTTCTTTTGGACAAGCTCCACCCCAAGTCGAGGAGATAATCTAGGCAGTATTTCCTGAAAGACAGGTTGATATTTGTGTGAGATGTCTTCTTCAGCACTGATCCATATAAAATGCGAATTTTACTCCCAAATTTGTAAAGACCAGTGCAAACATAGCTCCATGGGAAGAGAGAGATGATCAAGTTTAAATATCCTTATTATAACCTAATTTTGTCAAAAAAGATATCTTCTTAATATGTTATACTAATATTTAAAACCTTGGCTTAAAAAGAGCCTCAAGACACTTCTGGCATTATCGGCAACTACATTTATATCCTAATTAATTTTTTTAAAAAAAAGTAGCATTATGATTTGATGGTCAACAAGATTCCACTAGCTACTCAAAGGCAACAACATAATCAGAAGCTTTTGACTGAACTGCATTCATGAAAAAGGTAGGATATCTGATGAAAAAGATGATAAGTATTAAAATGTTGTGATGCAAAAGGGAATCTGCATCTCTATGAATCTGTACCACATGTATGTGCGCAGGATGAACATGATTGAAAGCTAGGATGCTTTGTTAATGCAATAGGAATCTGCATCTCTGAATACCATTCATGTATGAAAGGGAGTTATTCCACTATTATATTAAATTTATATAGATTAGATTTGGGGGAAAAAACACCAAAATGCAAACCAGGGGTCTTGCTCACCATGAAAACAATAGTAATGGAAGAAATCAACCAAATAGAAGAGGGAAAGAACAAAATGTGCTTGAAATTTATCAATATTGACAACCTCATCCAAATTCTACATTAATAATAAAAATTCCCTGGCTGGAGTACCCAGACAGTCTATTTTAATACCATCTGATTAAGTATTTTACCTGTGAAGAATGTAGAAATCATGTTATTTTAAATAATTCTAAGACAGTATTTGGGGATTACCAGCTAGGGTGCCCTGGGGAGTAAGCCTTTATATATTCCTCCAAACATGCAACAAAAAAAAAATCCTAAAACAAAATCCCAGATATATAAGACTAAGGTCCTAAATATGTTAAAAGTTAGGACTTGACTTCAAAGATGAAATGTAAGACCACAGAGAAGTTCTTTGCAAGTTTTTGAAATAAAATAGATTTTTAAGAGAATACTCAAGTTATAATAGTATGTTTCATGTAAACTCTTTGTACTAGTGATACGGATTACTCTAAATCTTTCAACCGAAGATGAACAAAAGTAAGTCTGCCTAAACCTTATTTACTTGTTCTACAGACCCGAACCTAACAATTACACTATATCACCTCTTAAAAACAATGTTTGAAATACAAATGATTGCTCCTTTCAACCTTCAATGCCAGCCTGAGAATGGACAGCTAATACATTCCTATTACTGAACTAGCCCAATCGGCGCTCATCCTTTGTTCATAAATGATCTGCTTACCTTGAAATGACATGGCTCAACAGAAAATTCCAAACTCTACTCGGCCTTTTACTAATATCCAACAGAAAAGCCCAAAGAACAATATTTTGAGAGCTTAAACGATGTGATCCACAAAGAAATATCACTCAATCATAGAACAAAATCCATTTCACAGAATATAAAGAATACCTTGGTTTGGCCCAAAGAAGTAATATCATTCAATCATAGTCTAAATAAGTTCCACCTTTGCCACCAAAGTCATACCAATAATCAATTTAGCAACTGTACTCCAATTAGGTTCAATAACTGACCTAACTTTATTTACTGGAATACATAGCAAACGGCTGAACTATGTAAGAAAAGAAAAGGACCGTATTTGAGAAAATTGTGTATATAGTTTTATCTAAATATATCTTTCATCCCTTTAACTTTATATCATTATACTTGTATACTGCTACTGGGACAGCACAAGTGCTTTATACGATAAAAATTGAGACACAAATATTTGTGGCTAATTCCATACAGACGATATATCCAAATAAAAATGCACAATTAGACAATCATAGCTGCATAACAATTTATGTTCTATGGTTTACGTATTATTATTGCTATGATCAAAATTTAGAAGGTTATCCAATCAAGAAATTCTGTAAATATATCCAATTATAGCCCTTCTGGATATAAAATACATATCCTCTTTCACTGTTTCCATAGTTTAAGTGGTAAAGATATGCCAATTAATTAGGGCCTTCTTCAATGGTTATGATTCTAC
Source organism: Theobroma grandiflorum (assembly GCA_036013995.1). Taxonomy (NCBI): domain Eukaryota; kingdom Viridiplantae; phylum Streptophyta; class Magnoliopsida; order Malvales; family Malvaceae; genus Theobroma; species Theobroma grandiflorum. Next base: position 20,036,539 of record CP142126.1, read on the forward strand.
CATATACACCTTTTTATGTTAAAAATCCATTTCATGCATAGACACTTACAACTTCTTTCTATTGTATAATCAACAGCAAGCTTCTCAAAAAGATATCTGTAATGTTGAACATAATCAAGATCATAAGAAAGAATCATTTTGATTAAGCTACCAACTTTTAATTTAAACATGTAATCACTCACAAGGAAGTAGACTCTAGATGCATGCTATACCAAAAGACATCTCTTGAAGAAACTAAGCCTTGTAGCTGAATTTTGGTAATGGAGGGGTCTAAAGAATAACCCATTTCAAGAGAACCAATCTTTATAATATCGCTTTAGCCACTTGCACTAATATTTTCTTTTGTAAATTTTTGCCTGACAGTTTCACAAGTTGCAGTTAGGAAAAAGGTTTTAGAATAAGAGACATCAAACTTTTATTAAGTTAATGGCATCCACAAGATGAGATGACCTCCTTTGCTAAAGGTTTCTCTGGAGTGATATGTTACAACACAAACCATGATAGGAAACTAAGACAGAAAGGTAGCAAAAAAGGCCCACGTATATTCAGCTCCAACCACTTCATTTTCATGTAATAAAGGATAACATTAATAAATATACATAGACATCGACAAATATGGTTAGAGCAGAATTTTACGCATGATTATGGTGACCTTGTGATAATAAAGGATTCTATTAACTACTAGTGATGCTAAAATATTTCCTTTCGCTGCTTTTACCTGAATCTACCTTAAATTGTGATGTTGTGTAGGTCAATGAAGACTTGAGCCAGTGTTGCAAGGAGATGCCCAAGCAAGAATGAGAAACTTTGTGAACGAGTTATTTTTACACACAATTGCCTCATCAGGCTTAATTGGATAATTATCAATTGCAAGAAGAGGTAGTTGTTGAATCCACATTCAAGATGGCATATAGACAACCCGTGTAATAGTTTTAGAACCTTGTAATTCTTGTGGTGCAACAAAAGTTGTTCAATAGAAATTCTTACCAACAGAGGAGATTCTTTCTAGTACATCTTGTATGACTTAATGTGATACCCCATATCCCACATTAGATATGAATGTAATTATTTAGACTTATATAATAATCCAAATCCATCACTACTAGTAACTTGAGTTTAAGCTTTTGAAAGTCACGTTATTTAGGCTCAAAGAGCTATTGGGCCAGTGGTTAGATTTGGGTTATTACAAATAGTATTAGAACTTGCGCCAGTCCGATGTGGGCTTTCATATTGCTCTAGTGAGATCTTAGTCCCATAGATGTGATGTGTGGCTTTGATGAAGACATCAAGGATTTGATGTGATATGTGGCTTTGATGAGGACATCAAGGATTTGAATGGGTGGGATTGTGATACCTCATATCCCACATTAAATATGAATGTGATTGTTAAGATCTATATAACAATCTAAGTCCATTACTACTAATAACTTGAGTTTAAGCTTTTGAGGGTCACGTGATTTAAGCCCAACAAGCTACTAAACCAGTAGTTAGACGTGGATCGTTACATTTAATGAAACTTTTTTGTGGTGCTAAGACAATGGTGAAGTCCTACAATTAGTAATGCATTAAGTTTGACAATAAATTGCATGTCTAGAAATACAGAATTAGCATATTCTTTTATTACCAGAAATGTTTATTATTCACAAAGTGAAATAGCTTATTATACAAAAACCTATCTATATCTGAGTAGTTAGTACCATTGTGGGTAGCAAATTCCCCAGCATTGATCTTAAGTGTGCCATGCATTTAAATCTCATGTAAAATGTGGAAAATTGTCAATTAAGCTGCTACTCCTAAAATAAAAAATCTATGACTTTGTAGCACAATTATAAAGAATGGAACATAATGACTGCTCCGCCATATTAATGCAACGGAAGAGCACATTTCTGAACAGCAAAATCACCCACTTCAGAGTTACAATGCTATTGCAAGTTCAAAAACAATATCAAGCTACCATGAAAACAAAAATACTGGGAAAAGTCCTCCACCAAGAAAGGAAGATGAGAATAAAATTTTAAAAAACTTGTGTTTCTAGTGGTTAAAGATTTGACAACCTTCTCCACAACATTCATTGATGCAAAGCTTCCTCAACTAGACTAGTGATACAGTCCACATTACATCAGAACTCTAATAATGCGTTTCCTTTTAGGAACCTATGCTTAGAATGGGAGTAACTTCGAAATCAACTATTGTTGGGATATGCATCTAGCTTCTACTAAGGCATCACCCGTAAAGTATTCCCCAGTTGTTTAAACAACCTTTTTAAAAAGAGACCAAGACTGCATCTTCCTATTGTCACGGTAGCTTGCTTCTCCAAGTACTCATAAGTTCACCATGTCTCTAATCCCAATATTTTCTTTCTTCACCTTTTGACTTCAGTGACCCCTATCCCAAGTAAGCTTGCTTTAACACAATTCATGACAAAAAAGTTAACTTTGCAATGTTCGAAACAATACATGTTGAATTCTTTATCTAAGACTAACACTATCAATAATACAAGTTTCCAGGCACTAATATTAGCTTTAAAAAACACAAAAGCTGACAAAACCAAGAAAAAGGCAAATAGAAAAAAAGCTAACCTCAGTGCCATCAGGGAGTACTTTGGCTAAAACAGGTATCTCGTACTGGTATGCCTTCTCCCATTCAGGATTGCTGGTAATATCCCTCACCTACCAAAAAAATACCCAACAAACAAAATATTTGAAGTTTCAATCTTTACACAAGTATAGATTGAGAGTGTGAAGTGGGGAATTACCCGTAGAGTGACGTCGTGGAGCGAGTCTGGGCCGGAAAGTGAAAAGGCGGCCTGGAGTTTGTCTTTGAGGCCATCGCACAAACAGCAACCAGGCTTCGAGTAGAGAACCAGCTTTCTTGCTCTGGTCGCTGAGGAACAAAATGACAAAGGAGTGAAAACCCATTTGAGTTTATGCCTGGGATTGTGAGCTATGGATAAAGATCTTGCCGCCATAGTTGCCGTTGTTGCCATTGTTCCCAGTCCTTTTGATAGCATTTTGGCAAAGCTCACGAGTCAGTCAGTCAGTCACCAGGATTTTATAGTTTTTGTTTTTGCTTTTGGGCCCAAAGGTTTTATATCTTACAAATTTTCTTTTCTCTTCTTTTTAAAGAATAATTTTTAAAAAAGTTATTGTGTTTTGACGAAATCAAATAAATTTGTATAATTAATTATTAAATAAATTTTTATAATTAATTTATTATTTTTATATTTTATATTATTTATCTAAAAAATAAACATATCACATCACCTCATTAAAAAAAATATAATGTGATATTTTATTATCTATATCACATCGGTATCATATAATATAAAATAATAATTACATTTGAATTAATAAAATTAAAAATTAATTAATTATTGATTATAAAAATTCATTTAACTCATGATAAATCTATATAAATTTAATAGAATAGATAAAAGAATAAAAAATTTTTAAATAATTCAATTTTTTTTTTAAGTATTATGTTGAAAATTTAAATAAAACTTTTTCGTATGACTAAAATAAAATGAATTATGTTTCAATAAAGCTTAAAATTTTGACTGTTAAGATTTCAGGATACAACATGGAAAGCATCATAAATAAAGCAAACCATTGTTTGTTGGTCTCTTATTTATATGATGAATGTCATTTTATATCTTCATTATATTTAAGATTATTATTATGAAAAATATTTTCAAAATCTATATATTTGCTTAAATTTTACACAACTGAATCGGGTTGATGTAAAAAGGTATGGATGAAACATAATTATCATGGCTGGAATGAGTTTGTGCATTTTTTGACTAGTTTTTCTTTCCATTTTCCAGGTACAAAGAAGATCTCAGAGGAGGCATTCAACAAGAGTTTGCAATAGTCTATGAATCTGTATCCGAAACAGAGTTGGAGCTACAGCAATGATGGCAATCATTGCTTTAAACGTGGATGCAGGGTCATGCTCCCAGCCTCCCCACAATCATGACATTCACTTTCTCTTCCTGTGTTGTTTTTTTTTTTTTTCTCAATATTGCCTTCAAAATTTGTCCATCTACGGAGATCTTCCTCCACACCACCACCACCTTCACTCTCAAATCAGAAGGAAATGAAAGAAGCCCTCTATGGTACAACAACAAGAATGTAGTGTTATCCATCTTCTTCTTTTTTTTTTCTGTTCTTAAGACTTTGACAAGGATGTAGTGTATTTAAGTTTTATAATCTAGATGAGCTTCTTCTTTAGAAAATAGCGCTTCAAGTACCACAGCTGGACAATTGAAACCACGATGCAGACACCAAGAGACATGATACTGAACCATGCCACTCTTGCATTTGTTCTTTCACTGACTTCCCTCATCTCTGCTTCTCTGTAGATATCCAGTAAATAAAGACAAATGTTATTGTAAGTTCAAGTAACAACCAAACCGCATTTTTGAATCATTTATTTTAAAGACTATCATCTAAAATTCCCCTCCATAGAATATAATCGAAAGTCAAAACACATTTTCAAAAGAGCTATTTTGAAAAAAATATGCAACTTAGGACCCTGCATAAGAATAAGAAAGAACAAAGTTCAAGGGAAACAAACACCTCATTTATTTTTCCCAAATGAATCATCTTAGCAGCCAAGTCAAAAAACACCTCTACTTGTTTTTTGCTTCTAGCGCTGCAGCCAAAATGATTTCTTTACTCTCATCATTGAATACTTCAAGATCTTTAGTCAAATTGTCCTACTGTGTTAGTCGTTCTGGTGGTAAACCAATATCCTGCTTCCTTTTACATTTTATTTTTAATCTTCTTCCAATAAAAGCAGCAAGTTCAAGACTATTAAGGATGAGAACTGAAAGATAAGAAGAGTTCAAGGGATATGGACATCAAAACCCAAGAATTTCAAGGTGGAAAACCACTGTCCAATATCAACATAAGAAGAGAAGAGTACCTGTCCTTGATATAGATTAGGTTACCATGGATGGCTTCCACTGCTCCTTGCAGTCTCCTTAGGACAAGTTCAACACCCTATAAAAAGAAATATAATAATGCATATGGGTATTGAAACCAAGTCTCAATTGGAACTTCAGAAGAAAGGGTGCATCATGGATATTACCTCTATCTTCTCTTTCTTTGCAACTGATTCCCAATCCTTGGCAGCAATTCCAATTTTCCAGTCAAGGCCCAGACTTAGCTCAGCATCTTGTTGATGACTGCCATCCTTCCAGAAACAAGCAAGATAGTTGCCTCCCTCACTAGTTGTAAACGCAAACTGACCATGAGTTGCATTTTCATTGTGGTGAAGATTGTTTCCAAAAGGAGATGTTACCTAAAGGATGAGATATAAGCCCGTAAGCTAAGTAGAAATTACATATATCTATACGTGCATCACCATTATAGTTGAAAGAACAAAATTTGTTCAAACTATTGACAGATGAGTAACTTTTCGTAACAAATGCCGAACATATAAAATCAGTGATCTCAAGGCAAGGCACAAGGATATTCGTCTTCTTATTTTTCCCAAAACCATCGAGAAAAAGGTTTACTAGAAGAGCCATTTCATGTTTCTCTACCTATGTAATCCAAGGCTTCTTTGGACCAGGAACAAAGTCTACTCTCTATTGCTATAGATGTTCTTCCACATCCTTATTTCAAAAACACAGCTTATACGAAATACCAGATAAGGGCACCTTCATTCTTTCCCCTACCCAGTTGAGGAATGCTCTCCAGGTTTGGTCATCCCTTTCATCCTTTGCCATCCATTCTTTTCACATATTGAATTCTAGCAGCTTCAAACAGAGCCAGACCAAACATCTAGCACTCTTCTGATTTTATCACACTAGTATTAAACTTGAGACTTGGCTTCTCAAAAGTAAAGGTAGACTAGCAAATATGAAACGATTAAATATTAGGGTCAGATAATTAACTGTCAAACAGACTTATCAAACAACTACACTGCTTAAGACAACTAGTTTCAAAAAAAAGAGGGACTATTTTCAAACAAGAAAGTAGTTCGGTAACACAAAGAAGTATCAAATGCAACAGTAACCTCAATGTTATACCAATCAATTGTATTTTATTTTTTCCATTCCTATAAGCCTATAACTTTACCAAACAAAAAAATTGTCCTTTTCCCCTCAAGATTTTTCCATAGAAAGCTGTAAGGGCCCCAAAAAATAATGAACGTTAAATTTCTCCTGCCTATTAAGAAACTATAGGAAATCGAAGGAGGTGAGCAGAGAAAGAGAGGTGGTAATGAACTTTAAAAGTGTAATATCTCACAATCCAAGAAAGGTTCACATCCCTCGAGCCTCCCAAATACTTGGGCTGCCATAAATCGGCTTTGACTGAACAATAAGCAGCTCAACTACTTCATTATTTCATTTCATACAGGACTTCTCCACCACTACAATGCCTCTTAAACAAAATTCTAACTGCCAAACTTATTGTGTCATCATTTCTTTGATTTCAACCATATTTACAAATGTACCTTAAACCGTCCTTGAGTATCAGAGAGCAGATTCCTATTCTTACTTGGCCAAAAAATCTCCAATTCAGAGGAAAAAAGGAGATCATGATTTTCTCTTTACTATGGCTTGCCCTGGAGTAAGATACAAGTTCTAGACATCCTTGACACTCACCAAACGATGTAATCTAGATTCTAGACAACAGTGGCAGAATCAAATTCATAATAGACCAAGTCATAAATACCTATAACAGAAAAGCTGAACATTAAAAAAAAAAGCAGAATCAATATTTTCTCCAAAGCTAAAACAAACAGAACAAAGCAACTTAATCACTGTCATGCAAACTTCACAAAACCTTCAATAATAAATATCTCACGCAGATAGATAAGCAGAATTGAACGTTAAAACCATCAAAAGCTCACATCGCAACAAAAAGCATATACCAAAATCACCATTTAAACCAAATAAACAGACAAAAAAATTTGAGAAAGAAAAAAAAAAGAAAAACCCTGAAGAACCCAGATGGAAATTTTGGTAGTTAGTAATAAAAATGGTCAAAAAAAAAAAGGGAAAAGAAAAGAGATACCCGGGCAGAGACGGTGGGGATGTGATCAGGGTTCTTTTCATCGATGACGTAGTAATCAGCTAAAACGACAACGTTGCTTTGGATCTCCTCCGAAACACACTTGGTTCCTGAACTTGGAATCGTTAACCATATAGCTTCTGCAACTGGCAAAATGTTACTGTTACTCGTTAAACATAGTAACAAGATTATTGGCAACAACGACGCCGGACGATCACCGAAAAACATGCCTTTGGCTTTGGTTATCGTTCCTTCCCCTTCGTCTCTCTTCCCTTTCTTTTCTGTGGGTTTTGACCTTTTTACTTTGTTAGTCTTATAGTTGTTGGGTTTGATGGCTAGTCGTCAAACAGTGGAAGTACGCGCCATGAGCTGGGAGTGGAGTTTTGGTGCCTGGGAAATGGAGGGAAAGGTCGTTGGTTTGACGCAAGAGATCGAATGATCGTCCAATCATGTTCCAGCGGAGGAATCCTAGTAGGAATGGAAGTCCGATGTCGAAGTCCCCGCCCACGCGCTGGTTGTCTTATTTCTTAGTCACTAATACTCCTTTTTTTTTTCTTTTTTGTTAAATTTAGAAATTTAATCTTGATTCATCATAATTGCTCAAAATTAGTAATTAATAATAAAAGTTTAAATAAGGGAAATTCAATTTTAATAATTTTTTTTATTTTTTGTGACTTAAGTTTAAGTTTATTATTATGGTCAAGAAATGAGTAATTATAGGATGCCATTTTAATGGAAGTATATGAGTCCTCAATTACAAATTTGTATTTTGAATGTTGGACAAAAGTTTGGTAATTTGATTAACTAATGTAAAATTAAGAATAATATGAATGTGTGACTCTAATTTGGAAGTTTTCATCTTAGAGTATCAAACAAAATATGTTACTATAAAGAGGTTTACACTTGTGACTGATTTTTTTTCTTTTTCAAATTTAATTTGACCGATATTAAATTTTTATGAAAAATAATGTGTATTTTAAATATAATATTTCCATTTATCTTTAAATATAACAATAATTCTATAAAATTAACATTATATTCCCGTTTAAAATGTTTTCAAACCAAATATAATGATTTTTCTAAAATTTTAATAAATATTTTTGAGTATGTATCAAACCTTGTAATGTTATTTTTTTGACAATCATCTGTCTAAGAATTACATTCTTAGTAATTATAATTTTAACAATCACAAAAACCAAAAATGGTCATAATGTTGACCCTTTGGAAATACTTTGGAAGGCATATCACATCAGTTTTAAGAGTTTGAATGTATTTAACATATGTAAGTTTACTATAAAACTATAAATTAGTATTTTTTTTTTGAAAAGTCATAAATTAACATTTAAATTAAAAAAATGTTCTTCTTATATTCTTTTTATTAGGGGCGAACAAGTTAAAAGAAGATTATTATCTTCATGGAAAATCACTTTTTTTGTATGGTATTTGTCGAGAATTCTCACAAGTTAAGCAAATTTCAAATGATTGATTAGCAATTAGTTTCAACAATACATGGTTATTATTTGCATAGATTATATTTAAATTTATTTTCTCAGTTATTTAATCTCTTATAAAATTCTTTCATTTATATTATTCTCTTACAGAGTATAATATAATCCAATAATATGACATAATGTTTTTATTAAAACAAGAAATTAACCAATAAATTAAATAAATTAACAAATCAATATAAAATTAGATGAAAGTCACTGGGGGTAGAACTTGAACTTGAATTAAATAATTTTTAAAAACTTCTTCTTACCATTAAAATAGTTTATTACCAAAATCTTTCCTTGTTACATTGCCAAATACCTACGATAACATATAGATAAAAGAACAAAAATATTGCACCAAAATTCCGTCTTCTTCTTCTCCAATCTTTAATTTGGTTTATGCTTTAATTGATTCACCAAGTTGAACCAGGCTTTCCACACAAATCTCCACAAGGAAGGCTTTAACATTGTTCAACTGAGGAAGGTCGACCTCCTCGAACTGATTCTCGTTTAGGTCATACCATAAAAACGATAAGCCTTCGTGGTGTAGTAGAAGTCGGTCACCAGTTCTTGAATAAGCCAAAGGCCTCAAAGGGTATACGTGAGGCGCCGAAGATATACTTCCTTGGAAACTATGAAATATTGTCCAGGACTCTTTCACCCCATAATCCTTCATCATCCATTTATTAACTTCGTTGTTGAAACAAGTCGTGATTGTGCAAAGACATCCTTGTAAAGCCCTCGGAACCACGCTATATGCATTGTGCTCCATGTTGTCCACCAGCTGTATTTGCCGATATTTCTCAGTTCCAACATCAAAGGCAATGATGCTGCTGGGACATTCCCATTCTCTTTCTTCAACTGCAAGCCAGTGTAAAGCCCCACAAACAAATGTACCTGTTACTGAACGGTTACGAAAGTAGTAAGGGATTTCTTCGCCCCTTCTCCATGTATTTGTTTTTAAACTGTAAACTTTTACTTCACTAATTATAAGTGTATGGTTTATTGAGTCAACCTCTTGCGCAACCCTTACTATCTTGTAATCATCATTGATCGAGTCATACCCGAAACCATAGAAGTACCAAATCTTCCCCAATATGCTTGTTACTTTCAGTGACTCATCCGGTAAGACTTTGTAATTCCTTGTCGATTTGTTCCACAACACGATTATCCTATACCTTTTATTGATTAAATAAAGTAATCCGTTGCATGAACCAAAAACTTGGATATCTCCATAATCATCATCAGCACCACATCCACTAAGATGCTTCAATGGGTGATTGATTGCTTTGAGGTTTGGAAATTGATGGAATCAAAATCAACAGAGATGAGTTTACCGGATTCTACTTCTTTAAATATGATGTTGCGATTATACTTGATGGTTTCCATAGATTGAGAGAGATGGAGTTTGATGAAATATGGCTCGTTGATGAAGGAACACCATTCCTTTGACACGCTCTTGAAACGAAGAAGACTCTTGACGGGAAGGAGACTCAATATGCTGCTCACTGCATCCATGGGGATTATATGGTTTGAGATGATTGTCGACAATTTTCCAAGGGCTGCGTACGAAGAACATACAGCACAAGCTTTTAATTACTTCTATATGTATACGTTTTTTTAGCTAAATCCTAGGAGGAATAGGAGATGCAGTCAGATTAGGTGTGGAAGACTATGTATATATATTTTCTTTAACTAAACCCTATAAGGAGCAGGAGATCTAGCTTGATTTGGTGTAGACGACTAATTAGAACTAAATTAATAATACTCTTATCTGCTATATATCAAATTAACCGCCTTTATTCTGTTAATTGTCATGAACTTCAATTTTATTATTTGCCAAACACTTTGATTTGCCCCCTTTCTTCAAATTTATTTTTATTATAAGATATCAAAATTAATCATGGATATTGTTCTTCTTTAAATTTCATACAAACAATTGTTTCAGAAAAAATATTCCTACAATTAATATCAAATAGTTTTCATTCTCTTATTTTCTATTGTCCTTACCTCTAAAATTTTCTTTATTCTTTTTAAAAGATCTCATGTTAAAGATTCTCATACTTTTTTTAATCTTTACTATAACAATTACTATTATTGACGGAGCTAAGAGGTTGGTGACAATCAATTTTTAATTTTTTTATTGTTATATATCAGAAATGGAAGTATATAAATAATTTCAAGATTGACTTGGATAGCCAAAGAGCAAAGGAAAAAGAAAAATGTCAGAACAAAGAAAGGAGGTTGTCGAGTCTTGAAGCCATTGAAGAATACCACTCTCCCTTTACGCACCGTTTAACTAAAGCAAGGAGACAGAGGCACATTGTATATGAAACTCACCATTTCAATTAATAAGTCTTTGTTTCAAGTTTTAGTTAAGTTAGTTAGCTAGTGTTAGTTAAGTATAAAATTAGTTAGGCTTTCTTATTTTTATATCTGTAATTCTCTGTATATAAGTATGACATTCTCTATATAGTACCCTAGAGGGGTCTTCTATGAATGAAGAATATCCTTTCACATCATCCCCGTTGTGCCGCTTTCGTTTATGCCATGTTGTTTGTGATATCAGATTAGATCGATTCTCTGGATTAACAAACATCTGTCACTGAAGAATATAGATCGTTTTTTCAATCGTTTCTTCAATAAGTAAATCACCTCTTTTCTCAAGGTTATTAGATCTAGTTTCTTTAAATCTTTCAATCATATTTAACTAGTCATTATTCATACAAAAAAGGCTGATTCAACTGCATCAACACCAGCTTAAACCTCACATTCACAAACTTCTACCCAAATCACTCAAATTCCACCTATTTCAGACCCTCAATCACCTTACTATTTGCACCACACTGATAATCCAAAATCAGTAGTCATTAACCCCAAATTGACAACTAGCAACTATGTTGCTTGGAGCAGATCCTTTCCATCAAGAACAAAATAGGATTTATTAATGAAACAATCCCTAAACCTAGACCTGACAAAACGTGTTTTCGTGTCGTAAACGTGTCAGACACGATTAGACACAAAACACATTAAGGTTAAACACGAACACAACACGTTTAATATTCGTGTCTTAAATTTAAAACACGTACACGTAAACGTTTAATAAACATGTAACACGACACGACACGATTAACACGTTTAACACGATTAACACGATTAAATAAAAATATTTACAATTAAATATAATTTTATTATTTAAATTTAAAATTTATAATTATAAAAATAATTATAACAAAACAAAAATAATAATAACATCAAATATAATAAAATTTAATATAAATAACATATATAAAATTCATTATCATATAAAATGATAAAATAACATCATTAACATCTAACCTTCAACTACTAATAATATAAAAAAATCATTCATAATTTTCAATCGTAATAATTATATTATTACTTTTATAAAATTAAAAAAACTTATTAAAATAATTATTTAAAATTATTTATACAAGGTTAAAATAGTCTTTAATTATTAATTTTTAATAGGTTAATAAACGTGTCACATATACACGATTAAACACGATAACACGATTAAGTAAACGTGTTTTAAACGTGTCAGACACGATTAGACACGAAACACATTAAGACTAAACCCAAAACATGTTTAACCCGTGTTTTCTCATGTTGTGTTAATATGTCGTGTCCAAAATTGTCAGGTCTACCTAAACCTGATACTGTAGACCTCTTTTTTCTGTCTTGGACCTGCTGCAATAATTTGGATTTAACGTGGTTGTTAGATTCTATCACACAACCAGTTGTTTGAACCATATTTTATATGGACTTTGCTGTTGAGATATGGAAAACACTTAGGGAAAACTTTGCTCAGCCGGATGAAACTAGGATTTGTAATCTTTAATATTCCCTTGGAAATGTTACTCAAGAAACTAGAATTGTAGATGCTCATTTTATCGAATTAAAAGGAATTTGGGAAGAAATGAGAAGTTATAGACCATTACCTCACTACCAGTGTGGGAAATGTAATCTTGACTGCTTTAAAAAGTATACAAATTAATACCAAAAAATCATGGTGTTCAGGTTTTTGAATGGTTTAAATAAGTCTTTTTTAGCTATTAGATCTCAGATAATCCTCATGGACTCAATTCCTGCATTGGATAAAATCTACAATTTAGTTTTAAGAGAAAAGAGTCAAAGAAACATGATGCTGTAAGGACAATCTGTTATTGAGTCTTCCACTATGATGGTGAATGCAGACAACAAGAAAAAATGGAGAAAAGAAATTGTTTACAATCATTGTGGGAAGAAGGGGCATACCAAGGATAAATGTTTTAGAATTATTTGTTTCCCAGAAAATTTCAAGTTCACAAAAAGGAAGAATAATGGGAGAAAAAGGAAAATGGCAGCTAACAGTGTATCAGGGAGCTATGAAATTGGTATAGGGGATGAAAAACATGTTGAGTAAGAAGAGGACTTAGGAACTGGTTTTATGTTTCAATTATCCATCCTACAACAGCATGTGAATAAGCTCATAGAGTTCTTGAATGTAAATGAGGCAAATGGCAAAGATGGTAAGAATGTCCCAACGAACACTTAACCAACCAAACATTTACTTGTTAATTCAACATTTGCAAGTATTGTTTTAAGCCATTCTTACTTTAACATTGTCAATAACATGCCTTCTGAATTCAATAATGTAAGCATTGACATGATTAAACAACATCACTGGATAGTTGACTCAGGGGCTACAAATCATATAGCTTATTCTTTGAAATGTTTCATATATGCTAAACCAGTAAGAAATTACTTTGTTCATTTACTAGACAACAAGAAAGTTCCAGTTTCACATATACGAACAATCAAATTAAGTCAAAAAATGATATTACATGATGTCTTATGTGTCCTCTGCTTTAAATTTAATTTGTTGTCAATAGAACAAGTGACCAAAAATAAGAAAAACTGTGTGTTTTTTACTGACAAATGTTGTGTTGTTCAAGACACTCATTCATGGATTGTGATTGGGGTAGCTAGAGCTGCCTCAAGACTTTACTTAATGCAAGATAGTCAAGATAGGCAAGATTTTTCAAATTTCTCTTTTGAAAGACTTGTAAAATTTCCAAAGGTTTTGTTTGTCAGTTCTTGTGAAGCAGGACACAACTCTTTTGATCTTTGGCACTTTAGGTTAAGCCATGTTCTTGCTGAAAGAATCAATGCAATATATCAAAAATTTCCAAATGTTAAATGCATTGAAAATTTAGTTTGTGAAATTTGTCCCTTAACTAAACAGAAAAGACTTTCATTTCCAGTACATGTGCAAAAATATTGAAAGAGTTTTTGAATTGATGCATTTTGACATTTTGGGGCCATATGAGACACCAACAATGGCAAGCCAAAGATTTTTCCTCACTATAGTGGATGACTATAGTTGTTTCACTTGGATCTTTCTGTTAAGAAGTAAATAAGATGTTTTAACAATGGTTCTTTCTTTTGAGAAATTTGTTCAAAAATAGTTTAATTTAACAATTAATAGCTTAAGGTCTGACAATGGACAAGAGTTCAAACTTAGTGATTTTTATCCAAATAATGGGATTGTCCATCAACTATCTTGTGTAGAAACTCCACAACAGAATGGAGTTGTTGAAAGAAAACAACAACATATTTTGGTTGTGGCAAGAGCACTTATGCATCAGTCTAAGGTTCTTATTGAATTTTAGGGGGATGCAATGTTAACAGCAGTGCATATAATCAATAGGATGCCATCAAGAAGTCTTAAAAACAAATCATCTTTTGAATTGCTATACAATAAATTACCTTCATATGATTATTTTAGAGTTTTTGGTTCATTGTGTTTTGCATACACATTAGTTTAAAATAGGAAGAAATTGGAAAAAAAGGGCAAGTAAATACATTTTCTTAGGATATCCAAACAACATTAAAGGGTATAAGGTATATGATTTGGAAGCAAATAAGGTCTTTATATTTAGAAATGTTGTTTTTCATGAGCACGTGTTTCCATTTCACTCAAAACAGCAAGATTCACAAATTTTTTCATTCTATCAAGCACTTGGTGTGCATGCTGATTATCTGGATAATTTTGACATTTATCACCCAAAGTTTTTTTCACAAGACCAACCAATAGTTGAACCAATTTCATTTGAACCTATTTCACCATCACAAACATCAATGACACCAAATTTTTATGATTTTGCAATTCATTCACCTAGCACAGTCAGCATGCCTACTGCAGTTGACAGTATGCAAAATGTGTCTGATGCAATCAGTAACCAAAATAACAATGATTCATCAGACAATTTACAAGTCAGAAAAAGTTCAAGATCAAAACATCCTCTTAAATATCTAGAAGCGTATTACATTGATTTACCTTCTATATCAAGCAGTGCTACATCCTATCCCATTTCAAAATACATATCCTGCAAATACTTGTCACCTGCACATAAAGCTTTCACTATTACATTGTCACAATTACATGAACCAAATTCTTATCATGAAGCCATTAGTCATTTACATTGGAAATAAGCTATGAGACAAGAGCTGAAAGCTATGGAGGATAATAATACATGGAAAATAATGCCTAGGCGTTCCAATGTTCACATTATAGGATGCAGATGGGTGTACAAAACTAAGCTTAATGCTAATGGTTAGGTTGAAAGATATAAGGCCAAACTTGTAGCTAATGGTTACAACCAAATAGCAAGATTTGACTATTGAGAGACTTTCATCTTGGTTGCAAAACAGACCACAGTTAGAATATTCCTTGCATTGGTTGCTGCACATAATTGGACATTATCACAATTAGATGTGAATAATGCCTTTGTAAATGGAGACTTGGAATATGATGTCTACATGCAAATACTTGAAGGTTATGACATTAAGGGGGAGTATCCTGTAGGTACAAAACTAGTATGCAAACTCAACAAGGTACTCCATGGACTCAAACAGGGCTCAAGGCAATGGAATGCTAAATTCATAACATCAATCCTGCATTATAGTTTCAAACAATCAACTTTAGATTATTCACTATTTATTATGAAGACAGTAGATGGAGAATTCATTGTTTTGTTACTTTATGTAGATGACATTATTATTAGGAGTACATTTACCAAAGCAACACATGATGTTAAATAATTTTTGAGTACACAGTTCAGATTAAAAGACCTTGGTGTTGTTAAATTCTTTCTTGGACTTGAGATTGCAAGATCACCAGAAGGAATCTCAATCTGTCAAAGGAAGTATACCTTGGATCTATTGAAGGGGCACGGTTTATTAAGAGTTAAGCCTGTCAGCACTCTTATAGATTACAATCATAGATTGCATAAAACTGATGATGAGGAAAAGTTAGCAAAACCAACAATTTACAGATAGCTCATTAGTAAACTGCTCTATTTAACATTTAGCAGACCTGACATCTCTTTTGCTATTCAGGTTCTTTCTCAATTCATGCAGAAGCCTTCACACAAGCATCATATGGCAACATATAGAGTGCTGAAGTATCTGAAGGGATCACCAAGATAAGGAATTTTGATGAGTTCCAAATCAAACTTGAAAATTAAAGCTTATTGTGACAGTGATTTGGCAGGATGCCCTGATTCAATGAGGTCAATTACTAGATACAGTATTTTCATTGGAAACTCTTTAGTAAGTTGGAAGTCAAAGAAATAGGTAGTTGTTGCAAGGAGTTCTGTAGAGGCTGAGTATCAATCAATGGCAACAACTTGTTGTGAGATTGTGCGGATAGAGACTCTGTTGTCAAATTTTGGAATTGTACATCAAGGAGCAGTAGAGTTATATTTAGACAGTCAATCAGCAATTTACATCAGTAGAAATCGATCTTCCATGAAAGGACCAAATATATTGAAATGGATCGCCATTTCATTCGCGAGAAGGTAATGGCTTGAGAAATCAAACCTTTGCATATTTCAACAAATTTGCAGTTAGTAGATATTTTCACCAAGGCCTTTTAGCCAAAACAATTTAAGAGTTTGTTAAGCAAGATGAACGTTGATAACATTCATCGTTCATCTTGAGAGGGAGTATCAGAAATGGAAGTATATAAATGACTTCAAGATTGACTTGGATAGCTGAAAAGCAAAGGAAAAAGAAAAATGTCAGAACAAAGAAAGGAGGTTATCGAGTCTTGAAGCCATTGAAGAATACCATTCTCCCTATACGCACTGTTTAACCAAAGCAAAGAGGCAAAGGCATATTGTATATGAAACTCACCGTTTCAACTAATAAGTCTTTGTTTCAAATTTTAGTTAAGTTAATTAGTTAGTGTTAATTAAGTATAAAATTATTTAGGCTTTCTTATTTTTGTACTTGTAATTCTTTGTATATAAGTCTGACATTCTCTTAATAGTACCCTAAATGGGTATTCTATAAATGAAAAATATCCTTTCATATCATCCCTACAGTGTCACTTTTGTTTATACCATGTTTTTCATTATATATATAAAACTTGATATATATATATATATATACATATCCTTTAATCATTCTTAATATAAAATCTTAATTCGACACATTTATTACTCTAATATAAAGTATTCCCGACAATTTTCTTACAATAGAACAGAAGTATGTAGGTACTGTAATTGAGACACAAGATTTATACCGAAATCATGGAACAACAATGACAAGTGAGATTTTACGTTAGAAGAGAAGTACATGCGTTGCACTCCAATACTAGTAAGTAGTAACTTTCCTCTTTAGTCGCAAGCAGAAATCCTTTGTCTTCGGCCCTAGCCATCGAGTATCTCTTTAGAGTCTGACTCCTCATCACGCCACTGTTTCACTGCCCAACCATGCCGATTCTTTTCTTCTTCTTCCTCTTCTTCTCAGTTCATTCCCAAGAAGACACTCCCATAGCTCGCTTCCGGCGTTACCTTCAATTCAACACAGCTCATCCCAACCCAAACTACGCGGATCCAATCTCTTTCCTCGTCTCCCAAGCCAACTCCATAGGCCTCCAATCCCAAACCGTCGAATTCACCCCTTCGAAATCACTTCTCCTTCTAACATGGCCTGGCTCCGACCCTTCTCTTCCTTCCGTCCTCTTCAACTCCCACCTCGATTCCGTCCCAGCCGAACCTTCCAAATGGTCCCACCCTCCTTTCGCCGCCACTCTCACCCCTGACGGTAAAATTTACGCGCGTGGTGCTCAAGACGACAAATGTATTGCCATGCAATACTTAGAAGCCATACGCAACCTCAAGGCTAGAGGGTTTATTCCTTTACGAACTGTTCATATTTCTTATGTTCCTGATGAAGAGATTGGAGGGTTTGATGGGAGTGCTAAATTTGTTACGTCCAGGGAGTTTGAAGATTTGAATGTTGGGTTCGTTTTAGATGAAGGGCAGGCTTCGACTGGTGACGAGTTTAGAGTGTTCTATGCTGATAGGTCACCTTGGGGACTTAAAATAAAGGCTAGTGGAGCTCCAGGACATGGTTCCAGGATGTATGATAATGGGGCAATGGAGAATCTGATGAAGAGCGTGGAAGTTATTACTAAGTTTAGAGAGAGTCAGTTTGATGTAGTTAAAGCTGGGGAAGCTATGAATTCTGAGGTTGTTTCGGTTAATCCTGTTTATTGGAAGGCTGGGATACCCTCCCCAAGTGTGAGTTAGTTTCTGATATTTGTGTGTTTGATACAGTCATTGCTAATGTAGATTTTTCGATGGTGTTGATAATGGGGGGATTTTTTGTGTGTAGGGATTTGTGATGAATGTGCAACCTTCAGAGGCAGAGGCAGGTTTTGATCTTAGGTTGCCTCCTACGGTTGATCCGGATCTTATTAAGAGAAGAATTGCTGAAGAATGGGCACCCCCTAGAAGGAATATGACATATGAGGTAAAGGGTAATTTTCAGTACATATTTGTGGTTGTATTAATTTATTGATGGTTTGCAGCTATGGTGTTGTTTTAAGCAATTAGCAGTTAATTGTTTCAGCTTATAAAAAAAAAAAAAAAAAAGTCGATTGTTTCAATTGGAATCAATTCTCTGTGCATCTGTTGATATTTGTTTGTTTCGAAAGTATTGGATGGTTTCTTTTGCAATTGGTGGTTATTGTGCTTTCATGATATGCCCAGATGAAGTTATGCTGCTACTTGATCATCTATTGTTGTAATTTTCCATAATTGAAGGGAGCATTAAGAGACTTACAGAATGATTGTGGTTTTATATTTTTTCAAGAAGTCTGATTATCTGAGTTATTCTGGTGAATCTGTCCATGGCAACTGGCACCTTACTGTAATAGAATTCACAGAAGCCAGGCTTTAAGATAATGCAGAGTAATCAATCCGTTTGTTAATGATTCCTGCATTTTAAAGAAAGCCTGTCCAGCATTATATCTGTGGCCTGTTTGTTAGGATGAACTTTCTAAGGCAGGCTGTGATTTTGGTAATTTAGAATGCTCGGAGATTTTGTAAATGATGGCTTCTTCTTTGTTAACAGCACTTGAAATGAGTTACTGAATCCTAACTTATTTATTATTGGCAAGTAAATCCAACAATATTAACGCAATGTTAAAGCCTGGTACTCATATATCCTATACAATGTGATCAATCATATTCTTCGCTGCTACTTCAAATGCTATTTCTGTACTCAGCTAGTAACATATACCTTGCCCCATGCTTGGTTCATCATTTATACATCTGCAAATGTTTCCTTTCATTCATCATCTCTGGAGTGGTTAGTCTTCATACATATTTTGTGAAATTCTGATGAATATAGGCACTGCTAGTATTCACCTTTCTAGCTGTAGCAGAGCAAAACTTTTATTCCTAGAAAATTAGAAAAAAACTAACAGAACTGTGAAATTGCAATAAAAAGGGCTTCTCCATTATTTACTCCTGATGGGTGAAAATTATACCATTGCAGTCTTGAAACAGGAGTATGGATAATCATGTTGATGTGAATCAGTAACATCTTATTTGCAAAATTAAACCCTCTTGTTGCATTTTGACTTATGTTTTTGCTTTCAAATTTATTCTGACAATGGTTTTGACTATTGATTGTCAGTTCAAGATGCATTATGCTTTCGTATTTCTTGCTTCTGAAAGCCTGCAATGTTTTGTGCTTTATCTTGCTTACCTAGTCAATATGCACCTTAAGTGTGCAATGACTTGTTTTAGAGTGCTGGTAATAACAGGTTTAACTGTAGTTGTATCTGCAAAGTCAGCATACTATTTTAGAGAGAGAGAGAGAGAGAGAGAGAGAGAGAGAGAGAGAGAGAGAGAGAGAGAGAGAGAACCCTCATTTTGCAGAGATGATAGATCCTATGGTGACCTGTTCTGTTCAGTGTTCAGTGCCTTAGTATATGCTTGTTCAATTGGCAGGTCAATAGAAGTTTTTTCTACTTGTGCTTATCAGCAGATTAGTTGGGACTTTGTTATATCCTTGGCTTCTTTGCAAAAAGTTAGTTGAGTGTTGACAGATCACCTGTAAAACCTTTTGAGATCAACACTAAGTGTTAATGACCAACAAAATAAAAGTGTTAATAAGTAAGATCTTCTATCTACTGTCATTGTTATTCTTGTCAAATATTCTTCATTGGTGATAATGTCATCTCATTTTAGTTGATGCTTAAAATGGATAGGAAACATCAGTAAAATTTGCAGGAAACAAAATTCAGTGTGTGATAAGTGGTTTTTAGTGTGCTTCGTTCTTTGTATTAATTGATGTTGCCACGCATCCATTTTATTTAAGAAACTTCCATTTTTAACCTGGTCTAACTGGGAAGAGCCAAGAGTTAAACCTTCATGTAGCTATTGCTTTCATCAATTTTCATTGACATTTTTTGACCTTGTCTAGCTGGGAAGAGCCTAGTATTACACCGCATGAAACTATCACTCAAGAGTAAGGAGGCTGGTCCCTGTTTTGTCATGAGGAATAATCATTTCCTATTAGGTTAGGGGGGTGACATCCAATTGGGAACAGCAGGAGGACGGCTAAGGTACACAAGTTTATGTATTGGTGGCCCAAAATTCTGTTATGGATACAGAGATGATGAGTGATGCTGATTGCTATTGATAAAGTTTCAAGTTTATACTGCCAACCATTCTGAAGCTAATTAATCTGAATATGTTAGATACTCTTTTTCTGTGGTGCTAATTGCTTTCTGATTTGGCAGATAATTGAGAAAGGGCCAATAAGAGATTACATGGGCCGCCCTTTAATGACAGTGACAAACAATTCAAATCCCTGGTGGCCTGTCTTCAAGCAAGCTATTGAGGCAGCTGGAGGAAAACTTTCAAGGCCTGAAATTTTAGCTTCAACAACTGATGCACGATTCATGAGAGAAAGAGGAATTCCTACTCTTGGTTTCTCTCCAATGACAAACACTCCCATCTTGTTGCATGACCACAATGAGGTTGGACAAATTGCCAGCATATTATCATATTTCTTACTATTAAGCATCATTATTTCTCATACTTGCTCCTGTCTTGCAGTTCCTGAAAGATACTGTGTACTTGAGAGGAATTGAGGTGTACGAATCTATAATAAGTTCTCTGAGTTCCTTTAAGGGAGAATCTCATTAGATGCCTCCAACTGCTTGATTAGTGGTAGACAGTTACCATTTGCCGAACTCAACATGGTTGCTGTGTAATATGGTATGATCAACCATCTTCTTCTTGTTGTTATTTTGAAATACTTTTAACAATATATATTCTTTTTGCTGACAACAGTATCTCATTTTGCATGTTGCTATGTACATTGCACGAAATCATAGTTTAATTTCTCTAATATAGACCGGCTAACTATAATCTTACCAATATAAAGCAATTAGTAAAAAGATTCATGTGAGCACTACCAATCTAGACTTGATATTCCAAATGCCTAGTTTATACTTTTGTAATCTTGAAACAAGATGTACATGATGTTGTTGAACGATCAAAATTTAATATAGCATGAATCTCATCGCAGAATCTATTACGCACATGCACAGCTATTTTCTGGTCATTGCGGTCACTGTTGGAATGCTGTAGGTGCAGGAGTTTTGGTTGTTATCCTCTGTCTTACCATCTTTAATAAGTGAGGGTTATATTGGTTGTTTAATGTTTGGAGTACATATGTGTTCTATTTTAGTTATAAAATGTATTTGGTATTGATTATATATGAGGTCTCCTGCATATAAACTCATACACCCTGACTTTAAAATTTGATGTGCACGCATACATGCTTTTTAGGTGCATAGTACAAATAAAATCTTCTAACATGTGTTTTGGATAAAACCATTTTTCTTTTCTTTTCCGAGGAAAAAGCAGCATATTTCGTAAAAAATTAGGATACCCCTAGCTTGCATTTTATGCATAATACATCGTTGGTCTTTAAGATTACATATTTGGTAGGAAGGATTTAAAAGTGGAGATGCGGATAGCTAAGGAGTTACAAAAGTAGAAGAGGGAAAACTGATCTAATGATTCCAATGATCAACGTGCTTGTGATGTAGGACATAGGAGAAATAGAATAGGCAGAGAGAATGAAGAGAGAGAAAAGAGGAAAGTCAGACGGAAAAGTGGAAGAAACAGAGGAATTAGTGGGGGGAAATAGCCAGAATGAGACAGGAGGGGAGGGGGACAAATCCTAATTCTCTATCTTAATTTTTCATATCTCCATAACTGAAAGCCACTGGAAATTGAAAAAACATTGGTGTTTTTAGATTACTTTCTAATACTAGTCCTCAATAAACAAGAATAACATAGATATCCTAAAGATAGAGGTAAATTACAATTGAGCCCATGAAACATAAAATAAGTAAATAAATTCTTAAAATATTTCCTCGGTTCTGGATCATCTTCTCTTGCATTAGCTTAGAAAAGGATTAAAAAACGATTCTAACTTAAATATTTGTATGGTTGATAGTTTGTAATTTCAATTTCATATCTTGTCTATGTGGATTACATTTCAATTAGAGTCTGTGTGTTGGCAATCCGTGACTAAGGTCGAATTTCAATTTGAGCCGTTCTGAGTTTGAATAATTTTGGTACTCATGTGTGTTGGTTTCATAGTATTAGAAATTGGAATCATTTCAGGGTTGAAATGCTTCAGGTTTCAGGTTATTGACTTCTGCACCAATTCAGATGGAGACAAGTTGGATTGTGAACAAGTCAAGTGCTTTTTCCATCATGTAATTTCCAAAAGCTTTATGGGCTTTGAAAGGACACTGAATGAGCTCCGCGTGTAGTCAATAAGAGAGGAAAAATTGAACGAATTTATGAGCCACCGAATAACCCATTTTGTTTGTAAATGTACTTTCAGAACACTGGATTATGCACCAATCTGAACTGATTTTCAGAGCACTGAATCATGTAGTGGAGTTGAGTATAGTTCAGTGAAAGGGAATTCAAGGCAAAGACAAGGTAGAGGTTCAACTCTCAAAAGAAAATCATATATAACGTGGCTAGATAACATTTTACATGGCAAAAGGTTTTGTCCGTTTAATCTGTCTCTCTCTGTATGGTTGGAATAACTAAACAACACAATGGTACCTGTCAAGGCATTGATCATTCATGACTTTCTTGGTGTATTAAAAAGTCTGCACTCATAATGAAGTCTTAAGTTTGAAGGGCAATTTACAAATGTAGGGTACTGACTTTGGTTGCACACCTGAATAAAACTACAACCACCAATCTTTTTCAGGTTGAATTGTTGATGTCAACAACTTCATGCCCCACTTGAAAAGCTTATGGAAAAAATCAAAGAGCATTGGGAACATTTCTCACACTGGTAGGCGAGGTCGAAGCAATAGGAACATTCATGACAGTAGTTAAATCGTAATTCAAGAAAATTGCATTTCACAACAGTCACCTTTGACTGCAGAGATTAAAAGATGAAGTAAAGGGGCTATAGTCCAGAAAATGAGAAACCAAAAGCTAATTACTGCTTTCTTATTCATGTTCGATCAATAAACTAAGATTTTTAGCGACCAATAGCTCAAATCAATATTACCCTCTGTATAATTAATAATGAAATAATAATAATAATAATAATAATAATAATAATAAATTGCAGTATTGTCCCACCAGATCAAAGATTGTATTCATCACTTATAAAACAGAGCAAGTAGATTGGCCTTCTGTCATACAAATTAGTAATCACATAATTTCAGGGCTATCTTCCACATCTAATTATTATGAAGCACAAAATTTTCTTGAATTACAATTAAGTGGAAGTGTTGAATGCGTTTCTCACAACAAACTATAGGCAGCAATTTCAAGCTGGAAGATAAACTAATCATTACAAGTTCAAGCTGTAAAACTACAAGTATCAACTAATCAGAGCTACTACATCAGTGTGTTCCAGCTAAAACAATACCTCATCTTACTAATGAGACAGCTGAAGGGATAATCATCAACATGCTGATCTCTTATAGCTAGATTCTATGTTCTGTAAAAGGATTAATCAACACTGGAAATTTTTAAAAGTTTAAAAAAGGAAAAAAAAAAAAACAAATATGGCATTCTTAGCACAACTCAAGTTGATAAAAAAGAATAGGATAATTAGTAAAACATATAGTTAATTTGGCCAATGTCCTGGATGTAATGCACTTGATTGTGAAAGGATAAACTAAATTAGTTAAAAAGGAAAGAATATATTCATTTCGTGAATGAATACTGTGCTGTCGTCAAGCCTCATCTTATTACTAGTTGGAGTTTCTCCCCGGGTTCTTTTCCTAGCTTGGCTTCTTCAGTTTTCCATACAATGACCAGTTTCTTTATTACTATAATAATTAAAACAGTGGATACATCTCTCTGGCAAACATACAAAGGGTTGAACGCTTGTTATAGGAAAAACAGAGTTCTGTGCCGCATGGGGGCAGTCAAACTTTCAAGTCTTGCTGCTCTATCAATGGGATGCAGCTGTATTAACTCTTATCACAGTTTCCATTTTTTCTATACAATTTGCCCGTATTTATGATACAAATAGAAGTTGTTGAACTGCAATTTTTTAAGTAAATAAAGATATCTACACATCCCATGAAAGGTTTTGTTCTCCAGCTTTCAAGTCAACAACTCCCTTACCCCATGGATTGTTTATTAATTACACACACAAAAGAAACGACACATCTAGTATAAGCATTACGTGAGCCATCACTCTGGATATGGTGGTTGTTGTAGATTTGATAATGATACCTTCATGAAACCTTATTTTCCAGGAAGTTTCTCTATTCTCTTATCAAAAGAAAAGGAAGGATTCGATTCTTTCCAAGGCCCTAACCCACATGGATCTTGCCTCTCTATCATCCAACATACTTCAACCTTAGAAAACCTTCTTAGCACTTTCGCCCATCCTCCCCGTTATCCCATCACTCGCATTTCAATATTCATAGAAAGTGACTTTGATCTACTGTTACTGCCAATTTGGTCCTACTTCCAGTTGGCTAGGGCTCAAGTCCTTTTTAATGCAGATTTCATTATTTCCTTGTCACCTTCCTCGATGCACCCGGTACGGAAAGGTTATGGGGTACGGCAATGTCAATGCCAGTTAAGCAATCAAAGAGAATAAATCTTGTAAAGATAATTTCACGAGTAGATAGAATATTTGATGAGACTTGGAAGGAGGAGAAGCATGAATCTTCATTTATGGCATTGCTGTTTAATTATATCAGGTAGGGACCTGAGGGTGAGTCTGTCAGGTAGGGAAAGCTGTAGGACAAATTTGTACGTCTGCCTTACTACATCCGAGTACAAGACTTTCTTGCACTGCAGAGTGGCCGCGGACAAGAGATTTTCCTTTTTCCTTCTTTTGCTGGCATCCATTCACAAAAATGTTGGAGTGGAAGTGATTGGGACATGAAAATAAGGAAGTTGAATTGTCCTGAGAAAGGATTTGATTTGAGAGATTGTACAAAGGAAAACTATAAAATCATACAAAAACGATAGAAAATCCTATAAATATCAACCGAAGATGAGTTACCAAACATACTTAACATCTCATTCCTAAGATTTTTTATGTTTAACTGTCATGTGCAGTTGTTGCATCCTTCAAAGTTAGCCTGAAATGTTAAGCTCTAGTAATAGGTAGAATTAGATGAAAGAAAGTTGCATTGTAGGATGTCAAGGATGTCTATGGCGTGTTCTGAAATTGTAAATGAATGGTATGATGTGATTTTCTACCGTAGGAGTAACGAAAAAGAAATGCAGACATATTGTAAAGGGTAAAAACAAAAGATTAAAGAGCAAAAGAACGCGTATCCGAAAGTTAAATGATCCAGTTTCAAGCATTTTCAGAGTTGAAACAGCTCATTTGGTATAACACTGCCCAAAACATTAATATCAGTAAACAAAAAGCTTCCACTCCCAACTGGATTCAACAGTTTTTTGATGGTAGGCTAGAATTGAACCATAGTCTTTGTGCTGCTGCAAACTGCAGTGCACCATCTCAGCTCCGCAGGTCAATATAGGAAATGAAATTTCCTTCTCATTTCCAAGAAACTAAGCCATTGTTTCATTCCTAAAATTTCTGACAAATTTAAGATAAAGAAATGAGGGAGGATGGCCTGAACATGTGAAGGAAAATTATTTTAAAATGCATGTTGCTTATCTCGAATAGGAGTGCCAGCAGCACCTGATTGAATACATACAGAATATATAATAATTCGCAATTAATTTACGACAATGCTCTCTAATTTTAAGAAACAGATGCCTTCTAAATTAGCTCATTTTGTAGATTTTATTATGTGCGTTCCCAAGTGTGGCAATGGGAAGGAAGGAGGGTAGAGAGAAGCAGCATTGTACGGATTGACGACACTATTCTTTTAACACATGAATTATCATTGGAAAGAGTATTTTTGGTGTACAAAATACTTCTCTCTCTCTGTCTGTCATGGCCCTTTTCTTTATGAAATATTTGAATGTGAAATTTTTAACGCATAAGATATATGCAGATTAGCAAGTAGTAGTAGAACACTAGGAAATCATGACCAAAATGGAGTGTTGCTCTTTTACTGTTTATCAGAATGTGTATTCATTTCCACATTATTGCCATTATTATTACAAACAGTTTCTTACCCTTCTGTCAAAAGAGCCTACTTTTGGTGACCCTTTAATTGGAACTTTGTGTACTCTTTTTTCTTTTTTTTTGGGGGGGGGGGGGGGGGGAAGGATGTGCAAGGGGAATTCTTTGCACGTTGCCAGGCATCATTGCCCATTTGCCTGACAATGGCAACAACTGTGTGCTGGAAAGTTGACAAAACACACCCTGCTGCAAATGCATACTACTGCACAAACTTTGGCTGATCCATCCCCAAGTGTGAAACTAATCAACTATTCGTATTACGGTCCATTGGCCCAACTTAGAAAAGAGTACTTTGTCCCTTAAAAGGGGCGTGTTTCAAACTTCAACGCATGTGCCCCTGGCATTTTCCAAAGAGTTAAATCTGAGCAGAAGAGTAAAAAAAAAAAAAACGGAAAAGCAAGCAGTAGTAGACCAGTAGTTGATTTTGGTTTCGCCGTACCATAAGAGAATCCCCTCGAATTTCTCAAGGAATTAAAAAAAGTGTTTAAAAGGTGTAGCAGGAGTGAGGTTAGAAACTTGGGGACAAAGTCAAGTCCTGCAGGCGTAAGCAGCTAAGCAAAAAACCATGAAACGGCTGAGATATGTGTCTGCTTTTCCTAATTTATTTATTAATTGATCTCTATACACTTTTAAGAGAGAGAAAGAGTGAGAGTTTTGCAGTTGCATGAGGACCAAGAGACGCGGTTTCAGAGCTGCGAGACAGAGCAGCAACAGCTGTTTTTTTTTTTGTTTCTCCTTCTCTCCCTGGTTTTTGTTTTGTTTTTATATATAAGCAGTGGCTAATGGCTTAGTACTAGTATTTAGACTGCGCGTCTCTTGAGTGTTGTGTTAATACTTAATTAATACCCATTGTTTTTCTTTTAATTTTATGAATCACAGCCCAGCCAAAAAAGCTCATTAAAAATGATGTCACTGCAGATCCTGGAAGTTGCCTCTGAAGAATCCTATGTTTCTCTCTCTCTCTCTCTCTCTCTCTCTCTCTCGCTTCCTTGCTCTCCAACTCACATTAGTCTATCAAATAAACAAATGGTTTTTGCCATAAACAATCTATTTTCACAAGATACGATCAGCCTAATATATGGATATGATATGCACAGTAAAACTGGTAAATTATATATTACTTGGTCCAGTTTTTTATTGTGTAGTTGCTGGGTGTCAAATGGGGGTGGGGGGTGACTTGCTAGGTAAGTGAAGGAACTCTAGAAAGAGCCATTTCACTTATTGAGATTTCTTTGCCAGTCTTTTGAGTTCCTGAGTGCAATAAGATTCAATTCAACAGCCGTTTCCATTGCAAGTTACAGCATGCAGCTAGCTAGCTAGCTAGCCAGGGTTGTGGAAATTAATTGTAGACTTTCAAGCTGAACTCTTAGTCCTTTTAATATAACTACCTCCCGATAAAGTCCGATTGAATATTAATTTGAATCCTTCACTTGTAACAACTTTCAAATTAATCATAGCATGTTAGATTTTTCGATCTCCCTGGCTGTTAAATCTATCCACAGAAAGTCTAACAATTAACTTGTCTACAATGATGAGGTATTGAATTATTCAAAAACGCTTTCTAGCTGTAATTTGTTAATGTACTACCTAGTTGTGCTTCCTTAATCGTCCCTTGTCTAATCAACAAGTAGGTTGAGTGTGGTTTGGCAATTGACATTTCTTCTCCCCAATTAATTAATCACTAAAATTTTCTTGCACATGTTTGGTAGAAAATATTTATTACACCAAACACAGGGGATTGGAGGTTTTACCGTGGAGCAGCAGTAAGACATTTTTCAAAGGCAGGAACGTAATATCTATTTTTCCATTTATATAAAGCTGAAATATCTGTCAGCCATTTCATGTTCATATGTGGAGCCATATTGATTGACCAAGTGATCTTCCAACTTTAAAAACTCAAGTCCCCCATCTATAAATACCAACAACCTTCTTCCTCCCTACATTCAGTTTTTCATCTCATTCCTTTCATCACTTTTAAAAGAACAAGAACCAAAAGCAAAAGCTAGCAAAGCATTTGAATCCTTTGCTCATCGATGCATTGATCCTTCATCAACACGTACAGACAGCCCCAGCAAAGCATTGATTGAGTCTTCTGATTACCATTTGTTCACCAAAGTATTGATTGCAAATTAACTGAAGACTGATATTCAGTATTCTACTGTTTGATCTTGCTTGATAGCTCCTTGCCAATGGTGAAGACTGAGCACAAGATCCAACCAGAGCCATCAAAGCAAATGACATCATCAACATCTCCAACATCATCATCGTCCTGCAAAAAGAAGAAGTACAAGGGAGTTAGAATGAGAAGCTGGGGATCCTGGGTGTCAGAGATTAGGGCTCCAAATCAAAAAACAAGAATATGGTTAGGGTCTTATTCTACACCAGAAGCAGCCGCTAGAGCCTATGATGCTGCACTTCTATGCCTCAAGGGTTCCTCGGCAAATCTCAACTTCCCCATTACATCCTCACATTACATTCCTGATACCGTTATGTCTCCTAAGTCAATACAAAGAGTGGCTGCAGCAGCTGCAAATAGTTTTGTTGACAATGCCACCACCCCACCAATATCTCCACCTCCTCCCTCCATATCATCATCATCCGTCTCTTCCCCATCAATGTCCTCCTCCCCATCTGATCAAGTTGATGATGATGTGTCACTAATGCAATCTCTTGTGGCTAACGACGAGCCTATTTCTATGATGGAACCATGGTACTCCTTTGACAGCCTGCATTCTCCCAAGTATATTGATCAGATGTTCAACTTAGCCCCATTTGACCCTCCGACAATGATCGATGATTTTTATGAGGAAGGTGATATTCGTCTGTGGAGTTTCTGCTAAGGGAAAAAAAAATTCAAAGCAAAAACAAAAGTCAAGGCATTACACCATTCTTTTTGTCTATTCCTATTCATTGATGATCTTCAAATTGTTGCTTGAAGATGTTACTGACAGTGACCAAAATTCATATATTAGTTTATTTTTGAGTTAGGAAAAAGAAATCCACACGGAGATGAAACATTTTTTTGGAATCTCAAGTGGGGATTTCTACATATTTAATTTATGTATCAATTATGCAAAGTGTGTCATATTCAATGTTATCAATGATCATAGCTCTGTAATGGAACAAATAAGTAAAAAAAGAATTATCGCTTCTACATGTTATCTTAGGGTTTTCATGCCTCTTCCTATTCCTTTTATTTTCACAGGCCTTCGGAAAGTGTGGGGGAGCGCCCAGTTTATTTTGTTTAATATAAAAAATGTCTGTGTCACTAGGAACAAACTGTAGAGATTGTTGAAACTTGAAACCATATGTAGTTGCGGTTTCTTATTAAAAAATTCACAGTTTGCACTATCTACCATAAAGAAGCGCGTAGTAATTTCCATTAATGGACCACGACATCTAAATCTACTTTAGATTTAGGTGTTGGTATCTAACATGTAGCTTTTTCAACTATCTAGGTTGCATGACAAAAACTAACAATCTTTCATCAGTAGGCGGTAGACAGACAGAAGAAACACATAACCAGTACTTGGCCGCAATAACTTTTGGCTGTCCAGAAACTTATAAACTCGTATGGGAAATCGTATAATTAAGTTTATCTTTGCAGTTGACAAATTTCAAGCATGATGATGGCCTTTTCTGACCAGCAGGCATCGTCTTGGTTAGCGGATGCTGGGATAGGCCCGGATTCAAACCTCCATGAACCCTGGATTTTTCCTATAGAACAAAATAGTAAAAATAATAGTAATAAGAAACACTGCCTCTTTACACTGTGATCTGCTGTCCTGTGTGATGACTCCCAAATTTTTTGTTTATCTTTAAGAACTGATTAATTAGAAATTAAATTGTTAATACAAAACTCCTTTGTTGGGTCTTAATTTGTGATAAGATGCAACAAAAAAATGATATGTCAAATCGAGTTCTTAAACCAAAAAAAAAAAAGATTGGATAGGTCAGGTCACTCATAAAATTATTACTCCGGGACAAATATTTGAACCTAATTAAGTGCCTGAAGTTTGAACCGTAGGCTGAAGCCAAGATTGCACATGTCCTGTCCTCTTGTGCAGCGGAAGGCATGGGATCCCATCCCCAATTATTTCTTCTACATTGTATTTGGTCCCGCCCTCTTCATAGCTTTGATCTCTTGTAACTCTCCATGGGCGCTGCTCATCACTTTCGTCTGCGTTTGTTGAGAGGACCCACCCATCTTCCTATATCGAGAATGGGGGTATTGGCTACTTTTGGAATGGCCCCTCTTCAAGGGATGACGAAGAAGTTGTTGTTGTTGAAGTTAAGCCCATGGAAACTCCTTAAGTGTTAGAAAATTCACAACACATCATGTGGTTTAGGAGAAGCACACGGCTAGGAAGGAAAATTAATGTTGGTTCATTGCATCGATCAATCAATCTGAGATTTGGCCATTCTTAAATATATTAATGTCCTGATTAATTTTGTTCATTTCAAAGTATATATGATATAATTGTCACGGACACTGCACTATTGCATGTCCAAACAAAAGTTTATTGTTTCTTTTCTCAAGTGTAGCATGGCATTTAGAATTATTGTATGATAATGAATCATGTCTCATTTTCTTTTGATTAAACTGGTGAACTACACAATGCATGGGTCCCTTTCTATATATTTTCTTCAATAATCTCCTCAAATTGGAGAACAAAATTTTGGGTTTTATTTTGTTTTAACCAAAGCATACTCAGCCCTTTCATATCATATGGTACCATGAATGGTTTATATATTCAAAAACCGAAAAGGAGATGAATGAATGTGACCAAACCCAGTGCCAGATGAAGTAATTAGCTCAAAATAGGAAATGAGGAATATTGATTTCTTATCTGGAGGGCTAATTATTGTTAATTGCTGTACGTATCCTTTCCTTTTTGCCTTTCCCTTTTTCATATTTTAAGGAATCTTGCTCCTTATTCCGGAAGTTAGATCCAACATTGGTCGTGACAACAATGATATGGGTTTGGACTCATTAAGACAAAGGTAATTAAGTTGATTTATATAATGCAAGGGAGAGTAATCATGGAGATCTTTATTAATTATACAACATATCATCATATTTGCACTAATGCTTTTTTTGTTTTCCTTTTCTTTTATTTCTCTCATGCTCCTCATTTTCTTTCTAATCTCAAAACTATGGTAAAGGACAAAAGCTGAGACACAGTTCTGAATTCTTGGTATAATAAGTGATACCATTAGTTGGTTGATGATTTATAGTATTTTTTTCATGTAAAATACTTAAAAGAGTTTATAAGTTAATCAACAAATTTTTAAATAAATTTTTATTTTTTTATTATGTTTAATCAAATTGTATTATTTTTATTTTAGATCAAATAGATCCTTATAAGTATCTGTTCACTAATTAAAATGAAATCTTGAATTATATCTTATAAAAAAGATATAAATTAATCATATATTGACATTTATCTTATGAA
Organism: Theobroma grandiflorum; assembly: GCA_036013995.1. Classification (NCBI taxonomy): domain Eukaryota; kingdom Viridiplantae; phylum Streptophyta; class Magnoliopsida; order Malvales; family Malvaceae; genus Theobroma; species Theobroma grandiflorum. The sequence continues at coordinate 20,068,507 of CP142126.1, forward strand.
GGTTATTAAGTGTCCTTCAAATAATGCTACATTAACATTAAATATACATTCAAAATTCAAGAAAGTAATATATATATATATATCTTGTAAATAAAGGGTATGTATCCCTGACTTAAAAAATTAGTTAGAATTCACCCTCTCCATGATTATATCTTACAAAAAAAGATAGTAAAAATAGGTTAATTATCTCATCCAATCCAACCCAATGCAATATCTTTAATTTTTACATTGACCCAAGCCCACAGAAAAAACCCATTTAAGCTCAATACAACCTGAGTTTCAGTTCATGACCCAACTAGTTTAAGCCCAATCCAACTCAGTGCTTTACTCATCACCTGTAAGCCGTAGTAACAAATAAACCTATTTCAACCCAAACTCATTGCCGATTTCCATTCGTTTGCTTTTCTCCTTCATTTCTTCTTTGAGACAGAAACTGACCAATTCAATGGGTTCTTCCAAGGACCAGTTGCTTACTCGTTTAAAGGTTCATTTCTTGGATAGTTTTTAGTTTTGTTTTTATGTACTTTTACTTTTTAGGCTATGATTCATTATTTACACTTCAATTTTGATTTGTGTTTTCATTATTTTGGTTTCAATTCTCGGTTTTCTCATGGTAAGAATTGAGCAAGTAGAGGGTTAAAACCCAATTGGGTTGTTAAAATATGGTTCTTTGGTGCTAAAGTGTGAACTTTTATAGATATTTGAACTGTGAATGGATGAAAATAATGTGCCTTGTAATCCTTATGGTTAGATGGTGTTGGTTCAGCACTATTTCTCTGTTTTTATCTGATTATGTTGATTGTAATGGATTTTTATCAATTTTACAACCTACTGAATGAAAGTGAGACTCTGATAGCATCAATGGAGTACATAATTACAGGCTTAACCATGCATTAGTTTATCGTAGCTGTGCTTCTTGTGTACACCTTTCCTTAATGACTGATATGTGTATTGAAATCTTTCAGGAGCTTCAAATCGATTTTTCCCAATATGACCATCCCGTTGTTTTGACAGTCGAAGCTCAGGTAAACTTGGCTCATGAATCCTTTTTGCACATACAGGCACATGCATTTCATGGATTCTAAAGCTAGAGTATTTTTCTCAATCAGGCAAAATATGTTGGGAATATGGAAGGTGCACTGAGCAAAAATTTGTTCTTGAAGGTATGATATATGATTCTGTACTGTTACTTGCATGTCTATGCTGAATGAATATAGGCTTTGTTCCTGATCTACTATTGGTATTTTTCTGAGTGTTTCCAATTGGTTATCCAACCATGCAGGACAAAAAACAGAGGTACTATATTGTTTCTGCTCTTGCAGATACAAAAGTAGATTTGAAAGGTACATACTTTCTTCCACGCTTGGCTTTTCATAATCTTTGTTTATAATGTGTGAAAATAGTTTATTAGTCTCACATGTTAGTGTCAATATGCCTAATCTGAAGTAATTTTGGGATGTTAATGAGAGTTTTGTGTGGTTTCAAAGCTGTGCAGTTTTATCTCAGAGGCTTGGTTTGGGAAAAGGGGGTCTAAGAATGGCTCCGGAAGAGGCATTGGGTGAGATACTTCAGGTGCGTGTATATATTAGTTTAAACTTATATATGGCAAAATTTTCCGAGATTGTATTACAAGTAAGTATATGGATTTAGTATAGAAGTCTTTGCCTGCTTATTTCTTCTTCTACTGAAGCTACTCTAATTTTTTAATGGATTGCTCTAATTGCTTATTTCCTTTCTAAATATAGTTTGTTGTTTAAAAATTATGTCTTCATCCTATTTAAAAGGATTTAAAGAACAATGACAAGCTGCTTATCAAATGGTATTACAGTTTTCCTTTTCTTAAAGATCATTATTTTTAGGTATCAGTATTAAGCATTTTTTTTTAGTATGATCATCATATATATGGTAGCAAAGTTATAATTTACTCTTTTATGATGTTGCTTCTCTTTTGTACTTTTTAAGGTGCCACTTGGATGTATTACTCCATTTGCTGTAGTAAATGACTCAGCAAGGTACACATTTAAGTTTAATTACCTTCAGGCTCTGAATTTTACTTGCATTTTAGTTAATAGTACAAGTAGCATTATTTTTTTAAGATCTGCTAATTCAGTTGGTTGCATACATAAATAGGGAGGTCCTTGAAGCTTTGAATTCTTGTGTTTGTCTTTTGGCTTTGATTAGGACACCATGGCGTGTTCAATTTGTATAGTCCCCAAGTGTGCACATGCATTAATGTTTATGTAACAATACCTGTGGTTGGATTTCATTCGCAAAGGATTTTAAGTCATGGATACACATGTTAAGATGTTTGTGTGAAATTTGAAGGGCTTCTGTCATCTTCTTCCTGTTCTTCTCAAGAAGTGCGCTTCAAATTAAGATGATTGGATAATTTTTTTTCTTATTGATGTCTTAATATCTATCAGGAAACTGAAAAACTGTTCTTGCTAATTTTTTCTTTTTGTTCATTTATGCGTGCACGGAAGAGGTTGTGCATATGTGAAAAGATTTTAAACAATGTAAAGAGTACTGCAAAAGCTTCTACTTGAGAGATTTATGTAGTGCTAATGATAATTAGGCTAAAATTCTAGTATGATTTAGTCTATGCTTATAGTTAATAGGTTATTTGTAAAGATTACTTGCTTTCTTTTGGCAGTTTTCTTCAGCATATTTCTAGTGTTAATTTTCTGTTTTATCATTTTTTTGAAGACATGTCTCACTATTGTTGGATCAAGGAATCAAAACTCAAGAGCGTTGCTTTTTTCACCCACTTTCCAATGACATGTCAATCTGTAAGTTGGAAAAAGAAGAATATAGAACTTTTTGTCACATTACTGCAACAAGAAATGTTCACATGTTCCCATCCTCCACTTTTAAATTAACATGTTCCCATCCTCCACCTTACTGCAATTAGTCATTGAGATGCATAACTCCAGTGGTAAAAAAAAGGAGACTGGCTTACTTGACCATGGCTTTGTGTAACTGGAAGTCAATGAAGAAACTTAGTCATATGAATCTATAGACCTTGATTTCTGAACTTTATTTCTTTTGGTTCCCGGTTGGACTAACTCCTATTTAATTTATTCTCCCAGCTCTTAATGCCCATGGTCTTGACAAGTTTCTCAAATCAATTGGGAGAGACCCATCATACATTGATCTAGAGGTGATTTTTAAATTTCCTTAATGTGTCTCATTTCACCAGTAATGATTTGTCAGATTAGCTGATCTAATATCAGTTTATTATTGGTAGGCTAACCCTCCTGTAGGGAAAGATCAACCACCCGATCTAGCTGCTTTTGTTCCGTCAGGTTCCACAGTTCTGCCAGATCTTCCAGATAAAGCACCTTGTTCACAAGGTTCTACTGGAGATCATGTTAGTGCAGGTACTAAGTCTGCAGCAGTTACAGGTAATTTATCTGAAAGAATTGTCATTGACCAGTTAATTCTCTCCTGTAAGATTCTCACTTTCTTGCCCAAGTTACAAATTCTGCAATTTTGTTACTATGCTAAAATTCTGGGACCAATAAAACTAAGATAATCTGTTGCTTTATTTTATTAAAATAGTCTCTATTGTGTTCTGTATTTTGACATGCTTGAAATCTTGTTCAGTGTTCCCCTCTTTCTATTTGATCGCAAGACAGATACCTGTTTTGGGTTATAAGGATTAGTTTACCATTTACTCTTATAGACCAGCAATTTGGTATAGGCAAAATGAAGATTAGCATGTCTTACGCAGTAGCTGCCATAGTAGTCTGTGCAGTGTATCATTATCCATAGGGCAAACTTGGGTGCAAAGATGCCAAATGTAATGGTTGTCAACTTACGATGCCCTAAAACCTACTAGGTGACATTTTCCATGTAGGAAATGAAAAATTATTGTTTGTCTTGTGACTCTTGTAACTTTGAGAGGAACTATAATGCTGTTTGTATGAGAGTTGAGTGTCTAGGTCAGCAGTTGATCACTGACTGATATAGGATCAATTTTGTCTAGAACTCTAAATAATATAACCCTTTCTCTACTCTGGATGTAGCACAAGCTGTTAAGCCATCTGGTAATGTGCAAAATGTTAAGGAGAAGCCAGTTAATGGTGCACGGCCATCAATTCCCTCTGCAGATGCTGGGAAATTTGTGGAAGAGCTTCTGGATAAAACATCTGCCTTACTGCTTTCAGAAGTAAGCTAAATGTTATACTTTTGGTCAATGTCAACCTTGATGTTATTGTTTTCATAAGACTTTTGAAACTAATACAGATATCAGAGGATTCCATCAAGCAACATGGTGGACAGCTTGGAACTGAGGTAGTAAACAATATTAAAAAATGTCTCAGAGAAGATCTGAATAACCTTGCTGTAAGTACAATGTGATAACAGTTAAATATTTCCTTTATTATTTAGTATTTGCAATTCCCTTTGCCAAAAGAAAACGAAAAATTCGCACGTTCTTTTTCGTGTCTCTTTCCCATTCCTTTTAATAAACGCAAAGAAACAGTTAGGGTGTTAAAGATTTTGTATGGCTACATGTATTTAATTCAATTAAGTGATACAGCCCACAAGTCCCATGTCTATTTTAATTGTACTCTAACCAAAACGCACTTTCTGTTGCAGACAATATTCAAGAACACAGCATATACCGAAGGTTTTTATGCTGGTACTCACTATCAACCCAAGCGTCTTTGAACTTGTTTGTGATGGTTTAACCTCCTTGGACCATTTTGCTTTCCAGAAAAAAATTTGAAGCCAAAAACAAAAATCCAAAGGAGAAAACCAGTTGTCATTTTTCCTTGTGACTTTTGTTTTCATAGTTTTATCTTCATCAAAACATTTACTATGTATACCCTGTCTTCAGAATCAGATAAAGTTGCATGTATTTTTCAATGTCAATTGAGCACCTTATGAACTGGAGTGGTTTCCGGGGTGGCTATTAACTGACATTTGCTTGTCTTCAAAAATAATTGTAGCAGTAATGCTATTGTCATGGTAAATGATTGTGGCAATCACACACATTTGTATTTGATTGAACAATAAAGGAGGAACAGTCAAGAGATAGATAATGAAACTGTTTCTGCAGCATTGTGGGATTTTAGAGAGCTGCAATTTGCATTAGAATATGACTAGAGTGAAAAGCCATCGTAGCAGCTGGTGGCCTTCATGAGAGAAAATGACATGATGTACACCTAAAAATCATGATGCAAGCTGAACCAATTAAATTAAACTGAATAAATTACTTCTTAAATTTTTTGTGTCATGGATAAAAAAACAGCAAACTTGAATACATATGTGAGTGGGAAATGACATACGGGTAATATTACCAGCGGTACAGCTTTCCCTTGCTCCTCACCACTGCCCTTCATTAGGTAGTTCACACACTTTACATCACTAGCAAACATTTTTTACAGCAAAGTTTTACATGAATTGCTACTAGCAACAACAGCTGCATATAAAGGCTAAAGAATGCAGCAACGAGGCGACCCTGATTCAACTGCTGGAAAAATTAAGAGGATTTCAGTGCAGCAAGTGAAGTGTCCATGAACGGCAAGATTAGAAACTACGTCTGTATAGAGCCTATGTTATTTGATTATGTTAATTTGACCTATGGCTGCGTGGTCAATTCGAATTATTCTCTGCGTTGAAGATTTCTAATGTTTTCGGAGCATAGAATCTCTTTTATCTTTGCAGAAGCGAAGTACTTCACAGAATTAAAAGTCAGGCGTTCTTTAGACACAGGGAAGTGAATCTGTGTCAAATATGACGTTATAGTAGCCGAGATATGGCGGTCTTATTCGACAGATTAACACAGTGTATACATCATATTGAATGCATAGAATGAAATCATTGAAATAAACATAAATCAATTCTAATTACCAGGAGAAGCACCAATTCTGTCACTCTGTGGATTAATTCTCTGATACCGTCGACGAAAAGGCCACAAATTACTAGCCATCTGCCTAAGCCTCAAACATCTTCTGCCATCTCTGGAAGAAACCTCGGGCGAACTTTCAGGTTCGGACAAATACTCACTGCTAGAAGGTTCACTACTACTGATCGGTAACTCTTGGCGGCAAACAGGACAGGAGTTGTGAAGCCTTAGCCAAGGCACGATGCAATCACTATGGTATATATGGTTACAAGGCAACTCCCTTGCCTCTCCACCAACCTTGAATTCCTCCTTACAAACTGGACATTGCGAGTCATTACTTAAGTGCGTGTCCGTGATCTTCACAGTTGGAATTGCATCGATTGTTGACTCTGGAGCTGGGGGGGCACCTGGCCGGTCATTTTGTGTTAATTGCTCAATCAACTCATTCAGTCCTTGTCCGAAAAGGAAGTTTCTTGGATCAAGACCAGGGCGTACAGGGTTTTCTTGTGGCGAAGTTGGTTCAGCAATGCCTGGACGAAAAGGACCCATGGGCCTAACAATAATCCAAGTCCTAGGACGACGAGGTAGAGCATCATATTCTGCTTCTCTATTATCACTTCCATCAGAACTACGGCTTCTACGCCTATGAAGACGCTCTGGGGGCCTATTTCCAGCTTCAGAGTCTAGTAAATTGCTCCGACGCCTGAGCCAAGGCCAGCCTCGAGGTTCTTGGTCATCAGAATTATTACGATTGAATAGCCTGATTGGCGGAGGATCCAGGATAAGAGAGAGTGCTTCAAGCAGGCGGGCTTCAGGGGAGGGATCAAAAGCAGTGAAATCAACAACCATTCTTGGCCTGTTGATTTCCATCTCACAAACGAACTGCCCAAAACATCGAGGGCAGATAATCTCTGAAGGATTCGTTGCGGCAATCCGGACAGCTTGATGGCAATTGTAGCACCAGTAAAGCTGGTAGTTTCTCTCTGGGGCTGCTTCATTGGTGCCATGGACCCTTGCTCTAGGTGGGCTTAGAGACATGATCTTCTTGTTGGTTTTCAGACGGTTTTTTTTTTTTTTTGGTCTTAAATTTGGTTAATAAATCATCATATTGGAAACAACATAGCATATATATACATGTACCAAGATAAGCGGAAAAGTATGGCTTTCTGGGGTTGCATAAAGCGATTCTGTCTTTCTGGGTTTTTGTATTCCTTTGTAAGTAATATTTATAAGTAAAGATGCTGGTTTGGCTTTCCAGTTTCCAGGTATTTTCCTTTCACGCTGTTATCGTCCATGGCAAGGAAAGGATGAGAAAGGTTTTGTGCAAAGGGATTTTGCAATTGGGAGGTTTTCAGGCCCTTTCTTTCCAAAATTTTGAATTGCCAGGGAATTTAATGGTTAACTTTCCCGTGAAGAGACGTTAGTATCTAGGCTTTTGGACTATAAAATTGCCATTCGGAATTCTGCGACTCCAAATTATGCCAGAAGTTAGTCTTATTAATTAACACTCCTGACCCTATATTTCTTTTATAAAAAGGAATCAAAGTACAAAACGATAAACTCTAGCCTCCTTATCATCCTGCAGCAACTAACAATTTAGTTAATCTTGGAGGAGCCAAACGTAACGTTTGTCACATTTTGGCCACAAATTCCACCCTCACCCATGGATTCTATTCGCTAAATTCTTTTTGTTTGATTTCATTTAATTTTCTAACTAATATATCAAACGTTTGATAATATTAGGAAGGGAAATTTAGTTTTTATACTTGGAGTGCAATCTTCCATCAAAGCATGAAAAGCCCAAACTGATAAAAGCAAATCTTGCTGGGTGATGTGCTGCCTTCTTCGACTCTCACTTAAGCTATAACCAAAACCCAGGCCCGCTTCTGTATAAGTCTGTGGCCTGCAACATCATGTGCTGCACTTTGGGCCTAAGTCTAGATTTGTGTACACTTAATATTATCTCATAATTAGACACACACACATCCCCACCAAATCCAATCCTTTTCTCAACTTTTGACCTTTTCTCGGATATGGGTAGCATAACAAGCCTTTAAATACATCGGTTCAGAAGAAGAAGTAAAGCAGCCTATGGTTTTACCTAACACCAAGGTATACTTAGTCTCAAGTAGATCTAATAATTTTAAACAAGACACGAGAAGATACGGGTTAAACAGGTTATGAGTTTACCCTTAACATGTTTCGTATCTAATCGTATCTGATACGTTAAGACACGAAAATTTTCGTGTATTAACGTGTCAAACACGTCAAACACATTTAAAACACGTTTAAACACGTTTGCTTAAACTTGTTATCGTGTTTAAACGTGTACACGTGGCACGTTTATTAACCTATTAAACATTGATAGTTAAAGAATATTTTAATTTTATATAAATAATTTTAAATAATTATTTTAAACAGTTTTTTTAATTTTACAATAAATTTTAATGTAATTATACATTAATACCTTAATTTTTAACCTTTAGATTTTATTTGAAGATTTTTAATATTATTAATATTTGAAGATTTGATGTCAATTATGTATTTTATCATATTATATAATAATGAATTTTATGTATATTATTTATATTAATTTTTATTATATTTGATATTATTATTATTTTTGTTTTGTTATAATTATTTTTTTAATTATAGATTTTGAATTTAAATAATAAAATTATATTTAATTGTAAATATTTTTATTTAAAAGTATTAATCGTGTTAAACGTGTTATTAATCGTGTCGTATCGTATATTAACATATTTAATAAACATGTTAATCGTGTCGTATCGTGTTACACTTTTATTAAACGTGTTCGTGTACGTGTTTTACATTTAAGACACGTTTATTAAATGTGTTGTGTTCGTGTTTACCCTTAAATGTTTCGTGTCTAATCGTGTCTGATACGTTTACGACACAGAAATTCGAATTGTCAGGCCTAATTTAATGGCCCGAGTTTCATTTGATAATATCTGCCCAAATCCAAACTTAAAAAGTGGGGTAATATCCGAACAAGAACCAGTCAACCGGCAAGTTCCATGGGGCAGGCTTTTACCTAACACCATAAGTTATTGTGGCCACCCGTCCCCCTAAATTAAATAATTCAAGCCTTTTCTGCGTCCGAGCAAGACTTGCTCCTAGTCAAATGATCTTCAACAAGTATAAATAATAAGTATGATGGACTAAAATAATCAGTCAAGGCTACCATATAAATTACCTCTTTAAGTGTATGATTACATTATGACATGATTACGTTCGTATTTTCAATTCCCTTCACATAATTTATTCCTCTCCTAGCTACACATATAACGTTTGATTACCTTAATCTAAATTATTATACTCTTTCCATCCTAATTAGTGATTGTTGTTCAAATTCCCAGGCCACATCTAGAAAATATAAAATAAAAATTAGGAGAAAGCAAAAGAAATCACCTTTCATGTGTAATATTGTAGTAAGTTATTATGGAGTTACATTACATAATATATGCTTTGCAATAATCCATTTTGCAAAGTTATATAAATTAAGAGAGGTACCACTAGTGTAAAGTTATATTAATAAAAACTTTGTGTTCTCCTTTTTCCTATGGGATTTGGAACAACTGATAGCTAGCTTCATGTTCAAAGTATTTATGATTCCAAGAAATTATTCAAAGAAGGATATTGTCAAGTGTTAGGTGAACCGTTGATCACCCTCCTCCAGTCCTCCTATACCCTTTTAAAGCCATTGTTAACTGTAAAAATGTAGTTGGCATTTCATATGGTTTAAGAGGGTTATAAAATTAGGTGAAAAGAGAGAACAATTTCCATGTGATCTTACTGTGGATCACTGATACAAAATGTTTTCTTGTCAGATCAGAGGAGGGAAAATGGGAGAGATGATGATGATGATGATGAAGCAATAATGATAATATAAGCAGGTGTCAAAGAATAAATGTTGAGTACTTGATTTTTATTGATTGAGAGTCCCCTCCAAGCAAACACAATTCCTCCCCACCCACCCACTTTGATCCTTCACAATGAATTTACTATTGCAAGTGTTGTTGAGTAAACAATAAGTATTAAAGGGAAAAGCTTAGCATCAAGTGCTTCAATTATCTCTAATTATGCTCTTCCATTTTGCACCGTGCATGCTTCTTACCATTTTTTTCCCTTAAAATTATTATATAAGTAAATTATTCGAATTAATCTATTTCGTCGTATGAACGAAAAGAAGAATTTATTTCATAAATGTAACCAATTAAAACATTCAAAAATTTTTTTGGATATATCATTTTATACAACATTTATGAACAAATCATATTCCATCCATGATTAAGTCATTTGTTGCATTGATTAAATCCTAAAATGAGCTAAAATAAACTACCTCTGTGTACTTTGGTTAAAGCTTTGATTAATGATTTTATCAACTGGTTGATCCTCGTGTAAGAACAGTTTCTTTCCTACTTTTGTCTTCCATTTTTGTAGAGAATATATAAAGCCCTATTAATTGAAACTACATCCTACAAAAAAAAAAAAAAAACCCTTTTAAGCATCTGTCCACAAAATATAGAGGAGAGACCCCTCCAAAACCATAAGAAATATTGCCAGAAACATTGCTCTTACAAGATTTAGAAAATTTTTCCATATTATAACATGTGGAATTAACGTAGTACTGACGTGGATTACATCACGATTACTATGACATATTAATATATCACGTAATAAAAATTAATAACTAATATTTTGATTAATGATAATTATTCAATCATTAAATTATAAAAATTTATTTAATTTAAATTAAATATAAAAATTAAATTAAATATAATAAAAAGATAAGTATTTATTTAAATTTTTTGAAAATAATTTATACCTTTTTTTTTTACTTTGGGTTCTTATCACAACATTGAATATTAATCTCTACATTCCTCGAGGGACAGGCAGAATAAAAAGAAACTTTTTGTCCAAGAAACACGAAATGAAAAGAAAAAACCTGAAATTAATTTTGATTTAACACAGACCGACTATTTTTTCATATTATCTTCCAAAACTACTACTACTTTATTCGTTTGACAAAAGACTTTGAGCTCATAAATGATGTTTGAGTCATCACAGGCGCCGTGCGGTTTGAATGAAGATTGAAGGTCAACGGTTTGGTATTTAAACGTGGACTTTGAGATTGTTTTATTGATTCATTCAATCATACGGTTGTGCTAATTAATTAGAAAATGATATTTTGCATATATTCCATAATTTCGTGGCCCTCAAGAAATTAAAAAAAAAAAGGAGTTGGGGGACCAAAGAAAATTCATAAAGAAATAAAGTATGCATCTTGACTGATGTTAAAAGCTCATGTTTTCAATTCAATCCAAAAAACATATTTATTAAGCGGATTCGCTCTGTACGTAAAGACATAAATGAAGATTTGAATTTACTCTAATAACGATTGTTACGAAATCAGTTGTCATGATTCACGTTTTCAATCCGAAAAACATATTAATTAAGTGAAAGAATATCTTTATTTATAAACTCAATACTTATCTCATTTTTTATTGATATGAAACTTGTAACAAATACACTTACATAACTCTGAATGAGGAGAGAAAAAGTTTTATCAAACAATAATGATTAATTAATTAAATTGTTCAAAATGATATCATTTTCACTTGTAAATTTAACTTGTAATCATATTTTTTAATGATCCGATTTTATTTATTTTTATACACATCATCAATAAAATAGGGTTTTTCTTTAATTATCGATATCATTTATTATTTATACACACCATCAATAAGTTAATTAGGGTTCTTTTAATTACTTAAACAAACTATAAAGAATGCTTTGAGAGCTTTACTCATGTGTTGCATTACCATGAAAGGCAAAGGGAAGATATTTTCTGATGTAAATCTTAAGCAATGGCTCACCCTTCAAAAGGATTTTATGGTGGAGGAAACTGCTGGGACAGTCGTATCTGATGACTGACCCCATCAACAAACCTCCACATTATTTAGTGCCAATTTTTGGGGTTTAAAAGTCAATAAAGAAGACTGGATTAGGTGACTAAACCAAGTCACAGGTTCTATAATTACAAGGTAGAGCCCCAAGAAAGAGACCACTATAAATTAAAAAGAGAAGGGGAGGCAGAAGATAGCTTTGTAACATCATCACAAGTTCCAAACTTTCACTATCAAATTGGACTTTCTTAGGATTCAAAGCTCCTTCCTTTGTGGTTGTGTGGTCGTTTAAATGCCCAGCCACATTGCACGCAAAAAGGGTATGAAACAAAGTCAAATTAAGATGCCTGTATGGAAACCGCCTAAGCATTTCAAAGCTTGGACAGATTACACACATGTGCTTAAAGGCAACTCTAGAAAATGACAAGTTCATGACATATTTCTATTGCCTTTGATCCTTCTCTGCTATTCTATTATCGCATTATTCTATTTTACAATTCAAATGTTTTGTTGGTGTTTGAATGCTTAATAATATTTTTTATTTTTTTTCAAAAAAATGCAATTTTTTTCTAAATTAAAGTAAAAAAGATGTTGCCAATAATCAATGGTAAATCTTTTAAAGCAAAAGCAAATGCCAATACATACTCTCTCAAAAAAGTAGCATTAAACATGGACTTTTGAAAAGTTAAAGTAAAAAGAGTCATCGTCCAATAGAGATTAGAGAGTCTAAGTAGTAAGTAATGCTTTTTGTACAGAGTATAGCATTTAATTGGTTCACTAGCCATTGAAATATGATGGATCAGAGCTAGGGTTTCTTTTATTTATATTTGATTATATTTTTCTTGTTTCCTTTTCTTTATTTAAAGTTTTGGGACATAAGAAATAGCAGTTCCTGATGCTATAAAGTGCAACTATATCTCGTTCTGGAATTTTGTCAATTTGACCTTTTATGCTGTCACATTCGGACCCTTTCCCATTTGCTTCCCTACTTTAGCTCAAGAAAACAGTAATTTTTTTTTTATGCTGGAAATTCACGCAGGGCTTAGCTATCCTGTTAAATTTTATTAAACTTGAAAAAGAAGTACAAAGGAGGGGGATGAAAACCGTACCTCTAAGATTGCATGAACATAAGAAAAATCGTAAAAATACCTAGAGTAAGGATATCCATCCTACGTGCATAACTTTTGATGCTACAAAAGAACAGATATTCCTTACTGTTACATTGAGATACTAAGCCCTTTACAGTCATCTAGATTGAACACGAGTATACTTGAAGTACCCCTTTCATTTAACACGAGTGCCCTAAAAATTATGAATTTTGGCTACAAAACTCATTGAGATAGAATCGTCGTCAGAGAATCCATCATTTTCTCCTATATCTACTGCTTCTTCTGATGTTAGAGTGAATATTTTTCTAATTAGAGCACATCGAATGATTGTAGTTTATTTCTTTTTTTGTCACATTGAGTGAATTTTGATAATTACATAAAATTTAAAAATAAAAGATCATATATTTGGGTTTTTTATTTAATGACAAACCCATGTTTATTTCAATTCAAAAATGAACGCTTTCTCCATTTTTAACGTAATTAATAGTTAATTAATCAAGTTAAAAATTGAACTCGAAAAATAAAGGGCACATAAACTTTTTTCATCAAAAGTTATAGTAGAACTATAACAGGTAATTATTCCCATTACAGGTCATGAACTCTGGTCTGTCACTCTCATGTCGAGTTAGAAGCTAGAAAAGATTAATTATAAGTCGAAATAAAAAAAAAAAATCAAAGAGCCTATCTTTTGCAAAGGCTTTTAGCTAGAATTTGCTTGAAAGTTGAAACCCAACGAATTGCTTTCTTCCCCTGCCCTCTACATTTTGCTCTATCTTTGATCTTTAGAGAAGAATATCGACAAAAGCACTTCAATGAAGCAATAACTCTTTTAGGACGCATAGGTTCCATATTGGGTTTTAGCTTGATCAAGACATCATTTTTGTCTCTTTCTTCCATATTTCTCATAGTTCATTGAGAATTTTGTCAACTTTGATGGCATTAAAGCACTGAAATCAAAAGAAATCGGTACTTTCCTGTACTGACTATCAATTAAGTACTAATTAGTCACCAAAAAGCATGTGTGGCTAGAGTGGCCAGTGCCCACATTTTTTTCTCTTGGAAAAAGCAAGCCTTTCCAGGAAATTAAAACCTACTCCAATCTCACTTTTCTCGTAAGGGTAAACTGAATATGGTGGAGAGGAGAAGAAAAACTTGACATTATGATTCATGGGGGTTGTTCTAGATTCTGTATTCTGGTACCCAGCTTGGCTAATGCAGGAACCCACTACCAGCTGGCTTGTAAAAGGTCCAATCCTTATCATCATGATTGATTGGATTGCAAGCAAAGGGAGAGAAGCTGAATTTGGTTATTCTACCCTTATTTTTTATTTTTTTTTATTTTTCTTCTGTATTTTGAATTCTATAATAGAAATGCCAAATGGCCCATATCATGCTGCAGACACAAAAGCAAAGGCGGTTTGGTTTTCTTTTGTATGTTCAATGTCCGTTATCATGATGTGTCACGGTGCTGCTTGCACGAACATTGCTGCCTTGACTTTTTATTTTTGTTTTAGGTTTCATTTTTGGCCTATAAAAATTTGACACATATTCAGGCTCAGTAAATCCAAAACCCTTTTGAGTGCAAAAATCTGAAAGCACCTTTAGATTTTGATCTGTTTGATAATCAACAAGAGGTTTATATTTGATGTGTTTTTATACTATCATTTAATTACATAATATAATTTAATAAATATGAAAAGTAAAAAATTTAAAATACATATTTTAAAAAATTATGAATATTTATTTTTAAAATTATTAATTAATAAAGTAATAATATTTTAATTCACTAATAGTTTATATAATCACAGTACATCGAATATAAACCCGTTAAAAAATTTTATTTCAATTATATTGACATAGAATAGGAAAGAAGAATGAAGCTCCACATGAGTTGTAGCAGGAGGGTTTTCGGCCTCATCTTTGAAATAAATTAATTAATAAATTAACTCTTGCTTTACTCATCCATGCTACAAGTACTAAAAGCAAATTAAAATTAAAAATAATACAAATAGAGATGGGAACAAAAGAGAAGAGAATAAAAAAAAATAAAAATTCTACAACACTGGATGGGACATACACCGGAAATGGCTAATTAGAGACATTTAAAAATGAGTAGACAGAGCGAACATGTCTCCCCCCATGTGTTTCCTGTGTTTGAGATTTAAGGTAATTTTTTTTTTCCATGAAGAAAGATTTTCTCCATGGTAATCTTTAAAGTTTTGCAAGTGATATCTTGTTTTTGTTGTGACACATTGTATAAGGGAAGAATGGCCTGCCTTGCTGCTTGCTTTTGTAACAAAAACATTAAATGCGTAGCAGCTCCACGAAATTTAACCAGATCAAAGTTTGATAATAAGACAAAGCTCCCAAAACTACTTAATTTATGAGCCTCATACACTGGTCAGAGCAATGCACCCTCCCAAGGTGACCTGCCATTACTAAAAAATATTAAATAAATCAATCAATAATTATTTCCAAAAATGGGATTTTATTGTAGGGACATGCTAAACGACATCATACACACAAACGAGAATAATCTTATTGTAATCCGCTCCTTCTTTCCTCTCTCTCTCTCTCCCTCTTTGACTGTTTAAATGAAATTATTACCCATTAGACTACTAGCTCAGTAGCCTGCTTGGGAAAGGGCTCTCAGTCTGGGGGCGGACGTAATCTTCGAAAGGATTAGTCAAAACAAAGCACAAACCATTTCATCACATAACCCCAAAAAAGAAAATCTCAGAAAACTTTTTTCTTTGTGAACATGCATGTGGAGTGGTTGGAAGTTTAAGCAAGAGGAGGGGAGGGGTTTGAATCTTGTCTAGGTAACAGCCAAAGTCGAGAGAAGCAAGGAAAAGAATCTGCATCGATAGATTTGAAAATTCAAATAAAAAGAAGACAGAAATTTGTTTCTTTTGTACCCTTTATAAAATTTGATAGAACAGAGATTGTGGATCCAGCATGCATCAAAAGTTGTATTAGTTTTCTTTTTTTTTTTTTATTTTGCTTATATATATATATATATATATATAAAACTAAGACAAGAACCCCACCACACCCCTTCATGTGCTGGTAGGAGATAGAATAACGTCTATCCCAACATTATCCTACATGGAGGGTGAAAGGCACATTGCTTCTTATCATTAGTTTAATGAAATATCAGCATCCAGGTTGAGTTTTAAGTCTTTAATCTAAACATGCAAGCTTTGTCACTTCGTGTTTCTGGGGACAAAACAAGACGGCCTAATTTTTGTTTTAGGAATTTAAAACTTATCGGTGTTCTGAGATGTTTAGGATGCATGTTTGGAAAGGTGGTAATTGACCAATGGGTTTGGCAAGTGTTATAGCGCCCAGACCTTTCCCATCTTCTCGACATTCCATGACATGGGCACGTATGTTGTTCGTACACAAGCAGAGACAGCAAATGCCTAACATCTGCATCATTAACCATAAACTGTAAACGGAATGCTATCAAGACCCTATGTCGGACTCTCTGGATTGAAAAGCAATCAGTTTCCAGGGAAAGCTTAGAAAGGACATCCAAGATGAATTTTCACCACAAAGATGGATTTCAGAAAAGATTTTTATCTAAGATTTCTTGTTTTCGGTAAACGCCATCTTCTTCTTTAGAAACACCTAGCAATCAGCCAGTACTAGAAAGAAGAGATCATGTCCAAAATTTACAGAAACAGACATTCAAATTTTTAGTCGCTCGATGTTATTGATCATAACCATTACAAGAGAGACAGCCTGGGATCAAACCAATAATCTCATTATTGCGGGGAAATGCAAAATAATGGAGCCAGTTCAATCAGCCCCACGTACAAAAAAAAAAAGCTTATATAGAAAAGGATGGACATGTAAAGGAAAAGACACACCTGTTGAAAACTGACCTTCCATTGATATACAAGAGTTATTTACAAGTTACAGTGTGATCAATGAAACCTCAAACATAATCTCTCAACCTCCAATGAGCTTTTGCTCACCAGGGTGACCTCTTCGAGTACATAAAATTAGTTTAAAAAGACAATTTACATTTTCAAGCACAGCTAATCACTTAAACATCTGTGTCACAAAATTTGCCATCCATCTGGTTCTGAACAGCTCTGACTGCAGCGACCCTAGCAGCAGTTGCTGCCCTATTTGCAGCCAGAACTACCTTATTCACTGGTTCATCCACCCGACGAAGGTTAATAGCATTCGCTGCTGCTTTTCTAGCAGCCTGCAGACCCAAAAGATTATCACAAGAAATTAAGGAACAGAGCACCAGTTTTTATGGCCTATTAAGAAAGAAGGTAAATACATTAAAGAAGCCATCTAAATCAAATAAAATACCTGAACTGCTAGAAGGACTGCATCAGTTAGAGGGGGTAGAGGGGTTTTAAGGATGCCGGCATCCCACTCACCACATCTTGTGTCACCACTCCGGAAAGTATACATGCCGTACCCTTGCTTTCGACCTTCATGCCACGATCCCTCGTAACAGTGGCCGTTAGCAAAGTGATAAACACCAAATCCATGCATTTTGTCTCCAAAATATTCTCCAGCATATTTATCTCCGTTCCTACAACACCAATATCAAATTTATAAAGATCACAATTACGTAGCTTTAATAGAATAGAAACGATTTACCTAAACCGAGAAAAATCAAATTAAACTCCCTTAATAACAAACAAATTTCATAATGAATATAAAGGAAGATATTCGATAGTAGAACAATAACCTACACAAAATATTGAACATTCATAAAAGGAAATTAATTGTCTCTCCGTGCTTTTATTCATTGAATCCAAAGACAGAGAGGATCCATGACCAATCATCAGGCAGCATTAACCACATTTCTGAGTGAAGACTTCAATGTAAAATCAATTCTTCCTTCTTATTGAATGAAAAATACAATTGAATTTGGGAAAGCTACTGGAAAAGTTAAATGCAACAGAATTGAGCTGGATATATACTGAACTCATCATAATTCTGAAAGTAGAAAAGGTAAAATTATAATAAAAGAAAAAAAAACTGCAAAATAATAAAGTAAAAGTTCAATAACTCTCACAGTATATCTCCCTTCATCCCAAACTTGAAGATTTAAAAACAAACGTCAAATATTAATGGTGAAGATTTAAAAATAAACACTCAATACATCTATGGAAACAGAGCACAGCTCTAAGTCAAAAGTGCAATATAAGACCACAATGCCGTTCTCCTTAAAATCAATCATGAATATTTAATGGTGAAACTTTAAAAGAAAATAATAACATAAATTCAAGAAATTCAACCCATAAAGCTAAATAAAAAATCCACCTTTCACTCAAAGTTCACCATCCCAGAAGAAAGGAAAAAAGTTAAGGCCCAAGAATTTTTCATACCTGAAATGGTAACAACCAAGTCTATGTTTAACCCCAGACTTGAATTCCCCAATATAGCAACTTCCGTCAGCACAAGTCTGAACACCAACACCATGACTTTGCCCATTACACCATTCACCAGCATAAGAATCCCCTGTATAAAACCTATACACCCCAAATCCATGCCTTAAACCCTGTCTATATTGCCCTCTATATCTACTCCCTCTACTCCAACTCTCCACTCCGTACCCATCATATTTCCCTTCTACCCAATCCCCTTCATATCTCCCTTTCACAAAATAGTTATAGACCCCACTCCCGTTACATTTTCCCTTATGAAATTCACCTTCATAAAAATCGCCATTGCTATAAAACTCCACCCCTTCTCTCACAACAGGCTGGAGCCTTTCTTTTTCTTTGCTCTTATTGTAGTTTTTGTTACATTGGTTTTCTCCAATGAACCATTGGACAGGCTTCGAATTGGCTCTTGAAAGGTGGAGTCTTTCTTTAAAACAAACAATGCCTTGGTTGATTAAAGCTTTGTTTTTCGAAGCAAAAAAAAGGGTTATAGCGACGAAGATTAAGGCTAACAAGAGGTTTTCGGATGTGGGAATTTCTTCTCTTTTAAGATAAAAGCAAAAGAAGAAGATGAAAGAGAAAAAAGTGAAGAAAGAGATTGAGGCCATGGCGAAAACCGGGTTGAACCGGACCGGAATATTTCTCGGTGTCATCGAACATGATTTCTTTGGGGGCGGTTTCTTTTTTTTCTCGTCTTTGAGAAACGATTCTCGGTGGTGGTGGTCGTCTTTTTCTTCTTGGTCTTTGATAAAGTCACCTTCGCTGATGGAAGACAGACTCTGGATGGATGATCGGACGGTTGGTGATGAACGGAGCAACGACGACTGGGTTCGTGTTAGCTTCGCCTGGCTCTTTTGGCCCTCCATTCCTTTCCTTCTTCCCTTTTTTTTTTACCTCGTTGGGTCCCACCCCAAAATTACGGGAACCGTCGGATTTAACTAACTTTACCACCACTGATCTTTCCTGTACCGTGAGATTCTTATCACAACCGTTGTTCTTGATGCCGCCGGCGACATCTCAGGCGGCGCACGTTAAACCAGCGCCTGCTTCTAAGCCGCGCACGTTAGCACTACCAGAGAAAGAGAGAGGGTATTTCTTTTAAAATTTTTCGAGGGTTTTCTTGTTACTTCTCTGTTTTTTTGTTTTGGGAGAGAAAAGAGTGAATCTGGAGACTCGGAGCGGGCCTCCTCATATACATATTTATGGTGTAATAGTGGAGGAAGGGTGTGGTGGAGATTCAATTTATGCCGTTGGATGGAGATCTGATGGCTGGGATGAATGGTGAATAAATAGCCGTTTGATTGAATTCGAAAGGCCCGGTCTTGACGGGAAGATGTAGTCGTCGGATCTAGATTCGGTCCCTTTTCGCTTTACTGTGGCAGGCAGGACCGGCACTTGCCATCAGCTGTTTTTACGAAGTTTTAGCTTTTTATTTTTTCGTTTTCTTTTTTTTGACATTTTCATTGAGAAAAGCTTCCCTATATCCCAATATTCCTAAATCAAACTACTCCATAGTCCCATGATCGTTGACCAATGTATGATTCGATGATTTCACGTTTGGACGGTTGAGATTGATGGGGTGTCACGTGGGTGATGGAAAATGGGATTCCCTTCGGAGTAATAAACCATAAACTACTCCTAAAAATCAATTGGTGACATGAGGAAATTATAGGATAAATTTTGGGTTAGATGCGGAATTATGATTGGAGATGGTAGATGAGGGAATTAAATTCCTTAAAGACTTTTTAATACGGAAAAGGGAAATATGAACATATAACAGTTGGACCGCCCATGTTCATGGGACAAATTGAGGACTAGGTCTTGTCATTGGAAATTTCTAAAGTCCGTACTGTTTTTTCTTTGATGACAATTTCTATCTTCTCTTGTCAGCTTATATGTTGTATTTGCAATTATCTTTGCATTTACTAATTAATCTGAGATGTGAGAGATTTTCAAATGCATCAACTTTATTTGCCATAAAGAGAGGGGAAAAAACAAGAGGGAAACATATTCCTGATTTGCTTTATGCCATTTGATATGTTACTATGTTTACTAAATGGGTTTCCAGACCATTAAACTTATAATAATCAATGCTACTACTTCTTCAAATAGTTAAATATGAACTAACATCTTTGCATACATTCTACAGATAAAGTTAAACAAAAACAAAAAAAGCAGATCTTGGTTTTATACATCTTTGAATACAATGAACATAGCTTCTGTCAACTTTTGCAGGCTCCGACCTTGGAGGTTAACTTCAGTGAAATGATGTCACAAGCAACAAAGTGATCAAACCATCAGAAATTGTTTGGGGTAAAATAAATAAACTAATTACATAATTTAATGCACGAAACATTGTTGTCAATAGTCAATATATTTATACTTTTCATAGCCAAAAAAGTAGCAGTGCAACTTGATTCTCCATCACCTACCATGTACTTTTGCCTTTGGACAATTGCCAATATTGACAGTAAGTAAATTATGTAATAAAATATCTTGGATATGCTTCATTCCTCTCTGGGGTTTGAATTGCCCAATCAATTTTTTGGTTTTCTTCGTGGGGCTGGGGGTTGTTGTGGGGGTGGTGGGGGCTGAAAATAGGATCATTCATTCAACAAATTATGCAGACATACAAAGTAATTCCCGCTGGAGATGTTGTTTGAGATCTGCAAGGGGGTTACAAAGATCCCAATTCCCATCTAGATTAGTAGATAAAGACCATTTAGCTATATTACGAGCCACATAGTTTTCATTTCTGCTGATATACATACATGCATCATTTCTATAAAGCTGAACATGGTGATCCAACTTCTCCTAAATGGGACAAAAAAACCTAACAAAATGGGCATCTTGCATCAGGTTTAATAATGGACAGCAAAGAGACTGAGTTGGTTAACACCATCACCCTTGCCCACAACTTTATTAGGAACCCAGGATCCCAAAACCCATTCTATCTGTTTGGAAGCATGGCTTTAGCAACCATAGAGAAGAAGATATTTCTTCCTCACCACTCACCACACTTTCCACCCCTGCTTGTTAAGATGATAATGAATACCTTGTGTAATTGATTAGCACTTGCTCTAAAAAATTCCATTCAACCCTTATCATATGTTTTGCATATGTTCAATTTAAGGGCTAAAAGCTCATTCTTATCTCTTCTTCCAAGAAATAATGTGAATTTAATTTATTAACTAACAAACTATTATCATTACGAAACAGTTAAAATTAAATGTACTTTAAAAATAAAAAATAATGAAAAATAAAACACACTGTTTTCCCGAGACTTTTATAATAATCTTATACACAACATTAATTGTACAGGCTAAAAAGACTCCAATTACTGATTTTTTTTTTGTTTCTTGGAGATAAGAAGAATGTAAGTCATATTGATTCCCTGGAACATAAATCCGGAGTGAAAGAAATGCTTAACAACACATCACCAACAATATTATCCCAAAAGCCAAACTAACCTGGAGACTAATTACAACCTCTTCTTCTAGAAAGCAACAGTCATCTTGTATCAATGATTACCCAAAATGCTTGGATCATGTGGATTAGTTGAAGAGAAGGGTTTTAAATTAAGAAATTAAATACTTGTTCCTCAATGGTATTCCAAGACCCATCCTCAACTTGTTCATAAAAGATCCGGAAAAGAAAAATATTGAATAATTTATTTCCTTGTTTTCATTAGGACGTAGTAGGCTTTAGGCAGGCCTCCTGGCATCAACTCTATTACCAGTAAAGAAAGGTTCATCATTTAAAAAGATGTAGTATACCTCCAAACTAGAGATTATCAAAGCCAATATCTGTACCAAAATTTTGCTCCTCGAAAAACCAAAAGAGATTTCAATATCATAAGCTCAAGAGACTAAGCTATTGTTTAGGTTATTAGGTAAGAAAAGAGTGACCAATTTGTATAGCACAATCAGCTTCCTTTCTGTTTTTTTTTTTGTTTTTTTCCTTAAGTTATATTCTCGATCAATTCATTTTCAGTGTATATGGAAATAGTACATCCATAGAAGAAATAAATAAAATCAACATAAAATTGAACTAAATTAAACTATTGTAAGACTTAGATCTGGGATTTAAAATTTTCAGAATTTCCTTTTTACTATTGAGGCAAGTTCTCGTTCCTCAATCGATTTTCTAATTCCATTAGGAAGTTCAATGGAATCCAGAAAGACACATGACAGCAAATTTTAGTTAATACTACTACCTAAATGCAAGTACCTGTAATTTTCACATGGCTAGCCCGCACTGACTCTGACTCTTACCAATTTTATTTGACCAATGGTGAAAGCTTTGCCAATTAACACAAAAGCTTGTCTCTAACTTGCTTAGAAATCATGGCAAATAAGATACTTCACGTATTAATTAGAATAGATTAGTAAGGTACTGCAATTGGATCACATCTTCTTTCTTGTTTTATTTCAAGTGAATTTTAACAGGTCATTTCAATTTCAATTTAATCTCAAATGCTGAGATTGGATCTAAAAAATGAAGGGTAATGTGTGAAGTTTAGAGAAGGAACTTATCATCATATACCCTTTACCAGTTTCTTGATTAATATCAGAAGTTTTTTTCCATACTTTTCTCCATCGCAAAAAGGTTGTGATGCAAAACTACAAAGAATTTTCCTGGTGCTGCTGAACCTAAACTTGTCTCTATATATATAAATAAATCAGCTAAATTTAAATATAATAAATCAGTATATCACTTTAACTCCTACAACATGCCCTGTCTCAGACAATAAATTGGACCCTTTTGTTGTCTTTTTCGCTTTCCAACAAGCTTACTTCCCATATCTGCAGATAGATGTAAAACAAGATAAGCAACATAAAATAATGTTTGATGAATTGCTCTCTGTAGTACTGTAGTCATGATATATAGCAGTAAGCCCATCCTTCATTGTGAACTTGAGACAGTGACTTGACGGCTTTAAATTTGTACACCTGCCTTCAATTTAATTTGCTCCCTCAAATAGTCAACCATGTTGTTGCAGCTAGCCTGCTTCCTATAGCAAAAATCTGTTTCTGGCCTGCTAGCCAATACCATTTTCAAGTTCTTTAATGCAATCTTGTCATTGCTCAATCGTTTCTAGCAGAAAGTGATAAGTCAGCTTAAGGACAGTAAAATAACTTGTATTTATGCTGATTATAATAATTATTAGTTTATCAAATATAATAATTTTGCTTCATTACTGATAGCAGAATACAATGTAGATCTTTAACTCGGTGGTGAGAAAATATAGTTAACAAGATCAGGATGACCTGTCAACAATATAGAAATATTTGATGGAATAATAAACCCCCACTGAGGTTTTTAATTCAAGTCTGATTAATAGAGTACTTCATTTGCTGGTGAGCTTTACGGAGAGGATGTCAATTATTGATTGTGACTACAAAAACCAACCCCAGAATGTACTAATCCGATGACTGGGTTAGACAATGAAGGGTATTTCTCCTCCCTCTTCTCTTAAATCCTCCATTGCTGATGGACCTCAATTCTAGGTTCTTGGTACAATTAAAACTAGCATTTAGCAAAAGATTTTACTGGCAAAAATTAGCTAAGACCTTCTACATATATATATTGAATCATGACATTTATTTCATCATTTATGCTAAGTAATGTCAAAATCTCACGCCCTTAATATCCCCCACACATCTTAATGCAAGAAGCTCAATGTTTGTATTTTTTATGGGATTTTAAACTGTGATGTGGACACTTGAAGGTTGTTACTGTTTCCCTTAATGCATGAAGCTCAATAAACAAATTAAATAAATGAAGAGACCCAATGTAAAATTGGAACTGGATATTGGAAAACAATCTCTTAATTATGTATAATGTAGCCTTACAATCCCTTACAGTAACAATTGCTCAGCATAAAAAATGCAAATAAAAGCTGAAAAGATGAAAGAAACCAATTCTTTTGAGGACCTTGCTAGACAGATTGAGCTCCAGTCCTGGATTGTTCTTGATTACCTTCTTCATTCTCCCCTGAAATCTCCTCTAACGATCTTCCCTTCGGCTCTGGCACTAAGAATGTTGAAAGTAATCCAAAAACATTAATCACGCCTAGCACCATGAGAGAATTTCTCATTCCAATTCCAGCCGGAAAGCCTGGATCAGCCTGAGACTTGTCCTGATTCTGGGATGCGTACAGGAAGCCGAAAGCCCCAACTATGGCACCAGCCTTCCCTGCAGCAGCAGAAATACCATGGCAAGTGGACCGGACCCGGGCTGGAAAGATCTCTGCTGGCAGTACAAAAGTCGTACTATTGGGCCCAAAATTGGCAAAAAAGAATGTGAGTCCGTACATTACAACAAAACCAATGTTGTTTTCTTTCAGAGTCCAGTGATGATAAGGAATGGCCAGTGCAAACATGAAGACAGTCATGAAGAAAAATCCAATCAATTGAATTGTGAAACGGCCAATGTAATCAATTAGGAGCACTGTGAACCAATATCCAGGAACTGTGCCGCAGATTGCAATCAGTGTTTGAGCTCTAGCAATCTTGTACAGCTCGTCCAGTGCGCTCATGGTTTTAGCTGCTGGAAGCCAACCTACAGCACTAAAAATATCCTTTTGAAACAGATTCTGGCTATAGTAAGCAATATCTAACAAAAACCAAGTGCTCGCTGTCCCCAACAAGTGCAATCCATGTCGATGAAGAAATTCTTTGGAAAATAACCCGAAAGAGTTTCCTTTCTGAATAACCCTTTGCTCAGCTGTCTCCTTCTCTGCCTGTACTTCTACGTTCAGAACCTTTGACATATCTCCAAGAGCTTTCTCTTCATCTTTGGCAACTAAAGCAGTGTAACGAGGTGTCTCTGGCATCTTCATCCGCCAATAATATGTCAAAGCAGCTGGCAAAGCGCCAAACATGAGAATAATCCTCCATACATAATCAACTTCGGGCACGGTTGAACCAAGCGGATCCACTGAATAAGCTGGAGATTTGTTAATTGCCCGGAAGATTGATGTGACAACTATAGCCACAGATCCCCCAGCAAGAATCCCAAACCCTTGCATTGCAAAAACTGATGCAATAAAAGCCCCGCGAGTTTTCTTGCTAGAATACTCGGCCATTATTGTAGCAGACAACGGATAGTCCCCTCCAATACCAAAACCAAGCCAAAACCTGAAAAAACACAGGGTTCCCATCACAGTCTTAGGAGAACTACCAAAAGAAAGGCCCGAGGCAACGGAACAGATCATCATAAGCATAAGGGTTATGCCATAAACTCGTTTCCTTCCTAGCTTGTCACCGAGCCACCCGAAGAAAAGTTGTCCAGTTAGGGTTCCGCAAAGGGCAACCCCATTAACAGCAGCAGCTACGTTAGGCGGCAAAGTTCCAGGCTTTGGTGAGCCATCAACGTGGTAATATATCCGACCAAGGAGCTTGGTGACCAGAGAGATGCAGAAAAGATCGTAGGCATCGGTGAAAAAACCCATGCCGGAAATTATCACCGCTTTGAAGTGGTATAGTTGAGTTTTTGCTGAGTCTAGCATGTTTAGAACCTCAAGCGGCTTATCTTTAGCCATTGTACAATTCTTAGGTTTTTTTCCTTTTTTGTTCTTCTTTTTCCCTTGAAGTCTGTAAGCCCTGGCGAAGGACGAGTACTGGACGCAAAGAGAGGTGTGGAGGTTTATAGGTTTTTGCTGTGTTATGACAATTTTTTATTATAAATATGATTAAGATTATTTAATTTACAAATAGGAATTCTAATTGCATAGAATAACTCTCACTAAAAATATTCTTTTGCTATGAATATTTAATAAAATTTATATTATTGTTCATGTTAAAGACTCAGCTACTTATGGGATTGTAAGAATATAACACGAACTGCCTCTCGAAAGAATATTAGATACATAGAGGCAGGGTCCAAGTCGTATTTATTAAACATATTGACCTTGAATCTCGTGATTGAGTATATTAAATGAAACATCTTTCTTATAATGCTATGATAATCTTTGTAATCAAGGCTGCAGAATTTGGAGAGAAATTAAGTCGTTCACCCACCACGAGTAATATCTAAATATGCTTGTGGCACAGGAAATTTGGAATGAATGAGAAATAACTAACGCGTTTCTTTGCCTAAATTTAATTGTTTTGGGTTAGTTTCTTTCTCCACTGGGACCATATATATTCTAACATCTGTTACCTCCTCTTTCTCCTAAAAACCATCATGAAGGAGAGAAGAGAACGAGCACTTTGACATTAAAATCCCAAGAAAGAGTACTGCAGAAGAACATATAGAAGATCAGAAATTTTTTGTTTGTACAAGTAGTAGCAACAATGACAATGAAAGGAGAATTGAGGGAGCAGGATCTAAGCGAGATGGATGTGACAACGTTGCATCCACTCTCACCCGAAATCATTTCTCGCCAGTCTACAATTAACATCGTTACCATTGGTCATGTGGCACGTGGCAAGTCCACCCTTGTCAGAGCAATATTCGTGGTCAAAACTGTTCAATTCAAAACCGAGAGCGTAACATCACCATCAAGCTTGGCTATGCTAATGCAAAGATTTACCAGTGGCAAGACAAAGAGTGCCCGCGACCCTTTTGCATCAAGTCCTATGGCAGTAATAACGATGAAGATAGTCCTCTATATGTGATGCGCCTGGACATAACATAAATATCATAAGATGAAGCGGGTGAGGCATGTCTCGTTTGTGGATTGCCTGGGACACGATATTTTGATGGCGACAATGCCTAATGGGGCTGCAATTATGGATGGAGCCTTGCTTCTGATTCCTGCCAATGAAGAATGTCCCCAACCTCAAAACTGTTGAACACCTAGTTGAGCTTGAAATTATGGGACTTAACGATATAATCATACTTCAGAACAAGGTTGATTGCGTTAAGGAAAATAAGGCCGTGAAGCAATATGAAGCAATTCGACAGTTTATTAAGGGAAGTAGAGCTGAGGCTGCACCAATTGTGCCTATTTCTGCACAGCTCAACTGCAACATAGGTTGTTGTGATTACATTGTTAATTGCTATTCCGTTAAGGGCTTTTACCTCAGAACCAAAGATACTATAGTCCGGTCTTTTGATGTCAACAAGCCAGGAGCAGGTATCGATGAACTAAAAGGTGGTGTTACAGGAAGAAGCTTGCTCAAGGGTATCCTGAAGTTGAATCAAATAATTGAGATCCGTCCTGGGATCTTCATGGAAGATGATGATGGCAACTTAGGGTGCAGGCCGATCATTTCGAGGGTGGTTTCACTTTATGATAAGCAAAACAAGCTGGAGTTTGCTGTGCTGTTATAAATTGGTGGGTCAGGTTCTTGCCGTGCCTGGAGCGATGCCTGATGTGTATGGAGAACTAGTGGTGAAATTCTCCCACTTGCTAAGGCTTGTGGGCATTCGAGAGCAACAAAGGGTGACCCGGATCGAGAAGGAGAGATGCTAACG
The DNA here is from genome assembly GCA_036013995.1 of Theobroma grandiflorum. Classification (NCBI taxonomy): domain Eukaryota; kingdom Viridiplantae; phylum Streptophyta; class Magnoliopsida; order Malvales; family Malvaceae; genus Theobroma; species Theobroma grandiflorum. The sequence continues at coordinate 20,096,246 of CP142126.1, forward strand.
CTGAACGTTAAATCGATGTCAACCAGGTCCAGAGTTGTTAATGTACGAAACAGTATGGCAACATTGCAATTGAGCAGTCCGGTGCGCACCAGCATTGGGGGAGAAGGTTGCACTCAGGCGGATCAACAAGCATTGCCGGCTTATTGAATGGGATTGTATCCAAAGTGGAACCACCGTTCAAGCTTACAAATAGATGATGATGAAGAGAAATCTTAACTTACCTTCAGCTGGGGTCGACTTTTTGAGGTCCAATAAAATGCTTTATATTTACTTTTTCATTTATGTGCAAAAGACACATTTAATCCTCAAGGTTTCTCTCTGTTTTCTTTAGCTACTAGGATTATGTTTCTCCTCTTGGTGTTCTTTGCTTGCCCGAATGATTAGTTTCAACCGATTCATTTAGGCACAGTAATCGAAGGCTAAAATCATGAAGTTGCACATATAAGTCAAGCAATTAACCAATCCGAATTAAAAAAAAAAGGAAAAATGACTTTATTTTTTATTGCAAACGGTGCAAGAAAGCTCATCGCTTGCCAAATGATGGGCTTCAAGACTCAAACCCAATAAGTATTGGCAATATAACCTCTATATATATATATATATTTAGAGAGAGAGAGAGAGAGAGAGAAAATAAAAACAACTAAGGGAATAAATTTACTTTCTTTCTTTTTCTTTTTCTCTTGGCTAAGTAAGAGAGAGAGAAAGAGAGAGAGAGAAAGAGAGATTAGCTAGTTGACAGTATTCAAATAGAACCTGCATACATGCACGAAAGAAAGAGAGAGGTTCAAGGGATTTCACTGAGCTCCAAATAGCTTTTCAGTTCTTTAATATATATGTTTGGGCAGAAAAAATGGCATGAATCTCATAGAGAAAGAAGATAAAGCGTCAAAATGACCATAACAACATACAACCGTTGTTGGATGTTTCAGTAGAATTTCAATTCAATTATAAGTTAAACACAATCTAGTGCACACTCATTCATCAATCATCGTCATTGGTCAATGTTCACTAAGGTAAGGCCTCAGGGGTATTCTATTATTCAAATAAAATTGATAGTTTTGTTTTGAAATCCTTACTCAACCTAAGTTCAGATTGCTGTGAAGGACAACAACTTCACTCAATCTCAAATCTTTAGTGTAACAAAGCCAAATCTAGTGACATACCTTAGCCAAAATAACCTAGTTCCACACCTTTTAATTACTTTTTCTTCAGCTTCTCCTTCATCCTCTCAACTGCAGATCTCAAAGTTTCTTCATCCTTGCAGAAGGTAAATCTCACCAAATTCTTTCCTTCTTCTGGGTTCAAGTAAAATACACTGGTAGGAATTGCCACGACTCCAACTTCCTTGATCAGATACTCACAAAATGCAATATCATTCTCCAAACCAAATGGCGTGTGATCTACCACAACAAAGTATGTTCCACTCGATGGGAAAACCTTAAAACCAACATCCTCCAACCCCTCTACCAAAATTGCCTTCTTTGCCATATAATCTCTCTTTAGCTCGACATAGTAGGAATCTGGAGCTCTAAGAGCAACTGCAGCTGCCCACTGCATTGGAGTGGAAGTAGCAAAAGTAAGGAATGAGTGCGCTTGCCGCACTCCCCAAGTCAAGTGTGGTGGAGCTATTGCCCACCCAATTTTCCACCCTGTTAGGGAGAATGTCTTCCCCAAAGAATTCATAGTTACTGTTCGCTCGTACATTCCAGGAAGGGATGCCATAGAAATGTGATCCATTTCGAAAGCCAATTTATCATAAACCTCATCAGTAAAAACCAATACATCGTTCTCAATGCAGAGCGATGCAATGATATCAAGTTCCTTGCGAGTAAACATCTTCCCAGTGGGATTGTGTGGAGTGTTTATAAGAATGGCACGAGTACTCTTTGAAATAATGGACTTAAGCTCATCAATCGGAACAGCAAAATCAGGAGGGCGCAATGAGATGCATTTTATTTTGGCACCCGCCATGGACAGTGTTGCTTCATAAGAATCATAAAATGGAGCAAAGAGGATCACTTCATCACCTGGATTAATTAAGCCTAACATAGTTGCAGCAATGGCTTCTGTGCACCCCGAAGTAACCGTAACTTCCTTCTCAGGGTCAATCACAAGTCCAGTATCCGTCTTGAAGCGAGCAGCTATGGCACTGTTAAAGTCAGGAACTCCATATCCACGGGCATATTGGTTTCTCCCATCTTTAATGGCTTGAATTGCAGCGTCTTTTACAAAATCTGGACCATCAAAGTTGGGGAAGCCTTGGCCGAGGTTTATTGCTCCATGCTTGATAGCAAGCATACTCATCTGAGTAAAAATTGTAGTTTTGAACTTCTCCAATCGCTTTGCAACCTGACAAAATGTACAAGGTTACTAGACAAAAGAAAAGAGATAAACAGCCGCACAATTGATTTTCTAACATAGGAAGGAAATTATGATTTATTCTTAAATTAAATCTGGGATTCAAGGAGAGGACCATTGCTTTATGCCCCAACCTATTTAACCAAAGAATAAATTGTTGCTTGAGCAGATCAATATGTAGAGGAACATGAGGAACCATAAGCATACACTAACACTCCATAAATTCTCGAATCTCTAAATCAAAATGGTGATAGATTCAAGACCAGATAAGACGGTTGCTTTCCCTATATTTTATTGTACTAAAAGGTGTCTGTATAAACTTAATACATCAACAGATTCCTGATGCTAGAAAGATTATGAAGTTTCCTCTTCTCCTGAGATTTTCTGTAATAAATTTAAAGGTCAATACATGACTGGAAGCTCCGATATGATTGCTAGTTTCTTTAAAAAAGCTATCTAAGTTGGGAACTGGCAATAATAATCAGAGGAAGGACAAGAACAAAATGCACTTTAGTAGTTGTATCCCACACTGCACATTCCTCAGATCGGTAAAATCAAAAAGGCATGGCAACAGCAATCCCATTTTTTAATAATTTCAGAAATTTATCCTGACATCGGATTTTGACAGCCATTTCCATGTAACATCAGGAAAACAACAAGATAGTGCTTTCAATTTGTTATACTCACTAATTATTTCCTGAAACTCGTAAAGAATATCATAATATTCAGTTCACACAGTTAGAAGGTTAAAAGCAAGAAGTTTCGTTATTCTCTAAATGCACCTCAACAAAAAAATTCCACTACAAAAATGCACCAAAAAGAAAAAGTTCATAAAGAAACAAACTTTGGTCCAAATCAAGATCAGACAAATGAATCATGCAAAAAGGATAGCCCCTTTCTTCAAAAGCCAAACCAAACCCATCAGGGAACAATAATATCCATAGAACCAAGTCAATTAACCACCACCTTAGAAATTATTATCCCACCATCTGATAAAAGGGCAATACCCAAATCACAAAAACCACAAAAATTTCCAATAACCAACAAAAAAAAAATAAAAAGAAATGGTCTTTAGTGCTTACCAGTGAGGGCTGCTGGGTGATTTGGGCAGGCCCGTCCTGAGTAGAAACAGGGTCTTTATGGGTGGAAGTTGTGGAAATGGTGGCCATGACAGATGGGAACTTGTTGATTCTTCTATTAGTCCTGAAGGAAGGAGAATCAGTATGCTTTCGAAAATGCTTTGAGAAAGTAAAGAATGTTGTTGGGAATTTAAAGGAAAGTGGTCTCAGCATTTCTGAATGTGTCCAGGTACATTGAGCCTGCATCAGGAATAGCTTTTTTTTTTTTTTTGAGTATTTGACTTTTTTTTTTTTTTTCAAAGGAAAGGGGTCTGCTGGAAACCTAGAAGTGAGTTTGGTTGGAGTAAGAGGAGAAAGCTTGAATGAATTCGCTCAAAGAATTGCACGTGAGATGAGACAGTGAGAAAACTGAGAGTTGGACCTCGTTTTTTGTGTGGTTCATGCCACTTTGAATCAGTGTTGACCGTTAGATCAAGATCAAATATGGTGTGCGTTTCATATTAACAATACAATTTTAGCCATTTATGCCCATCAATCGTAGCTCTACGACAAAAAGGGGCGCTTACACAATTTCATTCTCTAATAATCTCTCTCCTTCCCTCTACATTTACATAAATTTGTACAATAATAATTAGAAATAGAGATTTTTTTGTTAAAAAAATTAAATATTAAAACAATCATTAAATAATTGAAATTTTGATTATATGTCAATGCACAAATTTATATTTTCAATTCAAAAAAATATTTTTCTCCACTTAATTGTGTAATGTTCTTGTTGTAATTACTTTTTCATCTATACAAAAAAGTGACTCACTTTAGATAGAGCTTATCTCGACTTTGATATATTTCACAAGGGTCTTATATCGACAAAGAATTTGATAAACTGTAATCTTACTTATCACATGTTTACACTTTCAACTCAAAAAATATGAATATTAAGTGCAAAAAGATCTTTATTTATAAGCTCTATCTCATTTCTTAATGATATGAAATCTGTGACATAAACTCTCCAAGTGTATAATACATTAGTATTAGAAGGTGTTAATGCTTTTTGTTAAGGAGCCTAAATAAAACATAATACAATTTTATTTAATAATCTAATAACTTCCTTAAAGCTATAGTAAAATTATATGTTAAATACTAGATAGTAACAATATTCACTAAATAATTTAATTGAAAACTATCTTATGTGATAAAACACCAAAATACAACTGTTTGTTATATGATATCATAGTGTAGAATTTCTTTCCCTTTTTTTTTTAACTTTCTATATACAATTCTTTATTACTCATCCATTTAATAAATTCAAATTAATTGTAGTAAATTATATATAGACATAAGAGATATTATTCATTTCCAATATAAATATTTTTTCATTTAAAAAATATAGTGTCATAACGTGTGAGTCATAAAATTCAACTATTTAATTAAATTTAAGAAGAGTCATCATCGATCCTTTTTAATTTAGCTAAAGCAGATTACTTTGCGTGTAAGGAAGATATTAACACCCTCACAACACCCATTTGATTGATAACTTCAATATTCAATTTATTTTCTTTACCTATTTTCTATTTTTTTTATAATTTCTTTTTTGCTTAAGTTTTTTTGAAATAAATAAATAAATATTCATGACATTAAAAAATTCTCAAAATCTCCAAATTTTAATAGTATAATTTTGAAAAATTCCTTAATCCAAAAATTCTAAAAAAAAAAACCACCTTTTCTGCTATCCTTAGATTCTGGAAAATTTATTTATTTAATTTTATGTTTTATCTTTTTTATTTTTTTCTTTATTTAAATATTAATGCAAATCTTTGATATAGAAAATTTTCTAAAATCCCCAAAGGCATAATTTTGAAAGATTTTCTCACTTAAAAATTTCCAAAAGGCCACTTGTTTTATATTATTGAAATTTCATCTTGGAGTCCTAATTTTTAAATGACTCAAAAAAACAAAAATAAAAATAAAAAATAATAAGAAAAAAATAATTCAAAGATCATTAAAGTAAAAAAACACTTTAATACAAATGCTAAAAAGAATATCAATTAATAAAAAGAAAACTCACCTAATTGGATTGAAAATTTAAAAAGTAAACCAAGCTATTAAGCCAAAGCTATCCAAATGAATTCAAGTGATCAAATACTAAGGGCGTGCTCGGTTAGGGAGAATGGAATAGCCATTCCTCCTCTATTCTCATTTTTAAGATAAAATTACATTTAGTTTAATAGAATGACTATTATTTGGAATAGCCATTTAAAGAGAAACCTAAATAACTATTACCAAGGTCCCCATTGGTAATGGCTATTCTAAATTGTTGAGAATAAAAAAAGAAGTTGATAAACAAATATACTTTTTTATAATTAAAAAAATTATCTTATAAACAAATACTAAATCTTTTTTTTCTTTTTTCCTCACTCCTCTCTCTAAAGCACAGAAGACATAAAATTTTTTACTTCATTTTCAAAAAAAAAGAAAATGAAAATATTTAAATATTATTTAATTATAATAAATATTATAAAGAATATAATTTAATATTATTGTTTGAATATAATAAATGTAATAAAGAATATTACTTAGTATTTTTTAAATTTAATGAAGAATATATTTTATCTTTTAATATTAAATATTATTTAATTATAATAAAAGGTTTAATTATCTTTTAATACAAAATATTATTAAATTATAATAAAAATATGTTTGTATTTTGATAAAAATATTATTTAATTATAGTAAAAGTTATTTTGTTTTTATTACTTAGAATATTTTTATCTTTTAACAGAATAAAATCTTTAATTTTAATAAAGAGTATTTTTTTCTCATCATAGTATTTTTGTTTTTTAATTAAAAAATTTTTAAATTTTAATAAAGGGTATTTTTATCATTTACTCACTATTCTTTAACTATTGTTAAAATTATTCCTACCAACGAAACAATGAATAAGTAAAAATATCAATTTCTATCGTATTCTATTTTCATGAACCAATTTACATAATAGTTATTCTTTTTATATTCTATTTCCTTTGAATGACTATTTTATTCTTATTTTATTCTTTTTAGTGAACCAGGCATGCTGTAAAAGTGAGTCAGATCAATTAAATTAAGCCCACAAAGCTATCCTTACTTAATGCAAAATGGCATCTTTTTGCTTTTGATATAAAGCTTCGCTTCCCTTTTCCCTCTAACTGTGCAATTTTTTTAAAAACTAAATCAATTATCTTAAATTTGAAAAAATCAAAAACTCAAAAAAAACTTAAAAACTATTTTCTCTCATTTATCTATCTTGGTTATATTTATAGCCAATGTGTTATATTTCTTCTTAAATTTGTTTCTTGTGTTTCGATTCAATGTAACTTAATCTTTTCTTTTAGATTTTTAAGCTCACCTATCCTTACCCTTTTTCATGTTTAACTTCCTTTTTTTTTCTTTTTTATATTTGATATTTTTATATTTTTTTTCAAAATTCAATAAACACCCTGGACAAATAAGCTGTCTGCATATAGTAAAGTGAAAAAAAAAATTTAACTTTAAAAAAAAAAGAAAACAAAATATTATTATTATTTCAAATATATAAATAAAATATTTTATTTAATTATTTAAATACTAAAAAATAAATTATTTACTTATTACATAATTCCTTGAAGTCACGTTGAGCCAAACTCAAGTTTAAAAAGTCTTAGTATTCTCAATATATATAAGGATAATTTGATCTTTAGACAACTTTAAGCAGTAAATGAAGGATATATCAATACTTGTAATAAAATTTTAAAATTACATTATTTATTTAATACTACTTGACATGAAACATAAGAAAAAATTATTTGACTTCAGTATTTTTTTATATTTTTTAAAAATTTTAACAGATTGATAAACAATAGTTTTTAATTGGAAATGTAAAAAAAATTAAAAATTAATATGAAAGATAGAAAAAAAGTATGAGTGGTAAATATTAAAAAAATAAGATTATATTTGATACAATGACAGTGTATAGTTTCTATACCTTCAGATAACGCCACTTCATAAAAAAATAAATTAAAAACTTTACAGACTTGAAAATAAATATAACAAACTTTCTTTTAAAAAAAATAAAAACAAATTTTTATTTCTCTCAAACTCCCTCTCACCCAATCTCCTCTTCTTCTTCTCCCATTTTTCATCCATTAGAAGCAAGAAATGCTACACTTAACACTTCTACAATAAAATGCCCTACAAGTTTTTTTATTTTTTAGGAAATTTCAAATGAAGTTTAATTTTACTTAGGATGGACAAACTTCATTTAATTACCTTAAAAAAATGATGAAATTGTTTAATTCAAATAGTCTTCCTTAGCAAAACGATGTCACCCACAAGGCAATGTGTTTGCTAAAAAGGTTTGCATAGAAGGAAACTTGCGAAAGATGTCGTTATTATTTTGCTGTTTAGTGTTTGTGTTTTAGTGAAGTCGCTTTTGTATATGATTTATTGTTGTTAGACTAGTATTGATTTAAAAAAAAAATTAAAAAAATTTCATTTCATCAATAACCTTACAAACCATCCACTTGTGGTAGTGGAACACTACATTTGAGAATTTGGCAAACAAAACTTGCCCACTTCAAGTGTAGCATGTTAAAGGAAAATTAACTTAGAATATGGATCACACACGCAAGAGAGTCGCTCACACGGCCTACAGACATGCATAAGATAGCCTGCATGAAGAAAGCCTAATAGCTACTAAAAAGAGTAGCAACCAAATAAAGTATTTTAAGGTATTTAAAGTACTTTTTATATTTAAGTTTTCTTTACTTGTTGATTGTTTTCCTTGTACAACAAATAAGTGTGATTTCTAATAAAATCTAATATTAGAATCTTTCATTATTTAATTTACTTGCATAAGTAGATTTAGGATAAATTATCTCTATAAATAGTCACTTTATGTTGGATTTTTTTAAAATACAAGTATGGTAAATGACATAAAAATAAATATCTTAAAAATCAAACTTGTTAGATAAGTAAAGCAATCAACAAATAAGAAAAACTTAATATGGACAGTATTGGACCCTAGCCGCATATATTGGACCCTAGCTATCTTGTCCGTACGACTCTCTTTGGTGTAAGTTAATTCTCTGTTACATGTAAGCAAAATTAAAAGAAACTTTCCCATCAAGCTCTATATAGGATCATACTCCAAAAATACATGAATCAAATCAAACCAATCATCCACAACCCAGAAAAAAAATTAGTTGCACTAGTTTTGATTGGTACTGATTTTGATTAGTTGCTGCAAATATTTGGTAGCAATAGGGAAATGTTTTGAGTTGTTGAAGTCAGATTTTGATGTCAAGTTCTCTTGGTGTCTCGTTTAAAAATTTCTAACTTTGTACTGGAAATGTGGCATGATAGGGCAACAGGGTGAAGAATACAACGATTGTATGTGAAAGTTATAAGTGGATTACTAAATTTTTAAGAGAGAATAAAATAATAGTTTTTATTTTTTAAAGAAAATTAGTTATATTTATTTTAAAATCTTTAAAAGTTTTAAATTTATTTTTTGATGAAGTGGCACTATCTCATAACCTGTTAATATATAAAAACTATATGTAGTTAATGTATTAAACATAATCTCTAAAAAAAATTGACATAATTTTAAGATGAAGTAAAAAGAAAATGTGAGCATTCGATTTAAACCAAATGAAGTGAATGTGATGATCATCTCAATTGGATAAGACTTGATTTTGAAAGTCTTCATATTGAATATAAGGAAAACTCGAGTACTCTTGGACAGCTCTAGGAGATAAATGAAAGAAAGAAATAAATAATAGTACATTTGAATTAAATTTAACTCATTAAATCAAATAGTTGATACAAATAAGTATTTTATCAATTTCAAATAAGTATTATTTAACACTTTTAAAATTAATTGATTTACAATTCATTTATACTTTAATAAAAAAAATTTACATGAGGTTAAAGATTAAATGGCAAGAAAATAAACATCTATTGTTTATTTGGCATATATATAAGAAAATCCAAAATATAGAGGGTTCAATCTCAAACCTCATCTATTCTAATTAACAAGGTAACATGCACTAGTCCAAGTTTTGCCACTATTGGTTTATTTTGTTTCACCTCAAACTCTATTTTTGGTATAATATTTTTAAAAATCTCATAAATTATTTAAAAAAATTTAATAATTTTTTATTTTCGTATCACATTCAATTCTCTTTATATTCTTATGTTAGATCAAATAGACTTTTATAATTAACAGGTGAATAATTGTCATTAATTAAAATATTATTTATTATTTTTATATTTATATAATATTAACATAAAAAATAAAAATATCAAATAATTATATCATTATGTCACATTAATATATCAAATTACAATCTCTTATGTCATGTTAATAAGATACATGGACAATAAATGAATACTTATTTGACTGTGTCTCAATGTTGTTTAGAGTACGAGGGTTAAGGAATACCCATGGAAAACAGTCCACAGCTAGGGACTTGGAAACCCGGCCTCAAAAATCCATATTCGTAAACTTGAATAAGTCATAAACGAGAGGTCTAAGAAATCGAAGTCGTGGGCCTAAAGTACCCAAAAAAAGGTTGTGGGCCTTGACCCATGCGTCACAACTTTCATCTCATGTTATAAATGGTCGAACGGCAAATGAAAGCTTTATAATCCAACAATTAATTCTCTTTCAGCATTTTATTGTTTACCTATAATAATTACAATATCCTTTCTTCATTTCTTCATGGAAGCAACTGTTTGAGCTAATGCATGATGAGAGAGAGACAGAGAGAGAGGAGATTGTAATATTATTTTTTCTTTTCGTAAGAAAAGAATGGCTACTAGCCAGTGAATATTCCTGAATATATTCACGAAGAAAAAAAGAATTAATCTTTATGGCTCCTTTGCAACTTGCCGGTTCCCTTTATCATTCATAACCCATTTTTTAGGTTATGGCATCTTTTATCTTCTTATCTCAGTCCATTTTTAAATCAAGTCAATATTAAACAATTAATGGTAAATTAATTGATACAACAATATTAGAACTTTGGAAATATTTCCAGAGTATGCGATTCAATCCCGAAATAAATAGTAACAAGTATAACACATCTCATTTATATCAAGAATGAACAGATGATTTAATAATACTTGATCCCTAATATTTTCAAAACTGTTAGAAATTTCACTATTGATGTATAAGATAATCTTTCGAAAATATATACCGTGTCAATACTGGATCGACCTGTGTATATACATTTATTTTATTTTTTAATTTTGACTCACAAAATAGCTCTCAAACTTGATAAAGAATTAGCTACCTTATTTTAACAAAAAAAAAAAGATACCTTATAATATTAAGGGAATACAATCATAAGGGAAAAAGTGTTGCCTTCAATTACATCATGTTTGGGCCGAAGGTCTTGACTATCTCTCCATTTTCATAGGCATCAACTTGTTGCTATTGCATCATCATATACAATACTCATTAATTACATGTTCACATCGTTGTAAAGCTTTGTTTAGCATAGCAAACACTTGAAAAATTAAAAAAGAGAAATTTTGAAAATTTTAAAAAATTAAATAATTTAAATAACAACATTATAACCCCACAACTACATATGCGAATGTATATTTATATCGTAATGATTATACATAATCATTCTTAAACTATGGTTAATTAATGCTGATGGTGGGCAGACTATGCATAATGCAAAGATTAGTTTAATGTAAAAATACTTATATAGGATAGGTGCATGTTTTGTACATCAGAGATCAAGGTTTTATTACATATAAAAAAATGGGGCAGCCATTTTTGCTGGTGAGGTGTATTAGCAGTGTGTTAAATTAATGGGATTGGAGTTGGTTGTGAAAGGCACATTCTGAGGAATCTTCTTTGAGGAACTCCGATACTCCCTTTAACCAAGAGACAGGCTTACGCTTACGCGTGTGGGGAGAGGGATATGCCAACAGCCACCCAAAACCCTCTCTCACCCTCCCTACCTCTCCCTCTTTAAGCAAGTTCCAAGTCCCGAATAAAACCATAATCACAAAAGAAAAAGGTTAAAAAATTTGAAAAAAATATATATAATGATCCTAATATATAAAAATAAAAATACACGAAATCTTCACTTTTAAAGCTTTTAAAATTTGTATCATTTGTGCATATGGTCGTCAATTTTTATGTATTCTCTCTCAACTTGTCTAGCTCTCCCTCTTTAATCAAGTTTGAAGTTCCAATTAAAAACATAATCACAAAAGAGAAATCTTAAAATTTGAAAATATAATGATACGAATATATAAAAATAAAAATATATGAAAAATTTTATTTTTGAAAGTTTGTATCATTTATGATGACACATTTCTGCATATATATTGTCATCTTAGCTCTTGACATTTTTATTACCTATTTATTGAGTTTATCCCATTATGAAATGAAATGATATGATGATTAACTTTTAAAAAAAAAATATGCATATCATCTTCAAATTTTATATATTCTCTCTCTAACCCTGATTAGCTCTCCCTCTTTAATCAAGTTTGAAGTTCCAAACTAAAACCATAATCACAAAAGAGAAATGTTAAAAGTTGGAAATATAATTATCCGAATATATAAAAATAAAAATATATGAAAACTTTATTTTCAAAGTTTGTATCATTTATGCATATTTCTTCAAGTTTTATATATTCTCTCTTTTTTTTAGGCACACAAATCTAAATGCATGCATCTACATATATATTGACAAAACTGGTTTATATATATATAAAAGTTAGTATAAAGGTAAAGTGTAGCAAATATTTCATTTTAATTAAAAGTTTCAACTTTACATCATTAAGAATTTGGAACGCAAGGCCACCCTAATTTGGAATGAATTTCTATGCATGTAACACCATAGGATGGATGCCTTTTTTTGGGTCCAATATGGAATGATAAACCTCTACTATGCATAGGTACATATAATGTAATGCCCACCGACTAACTCTAGAGGAGTTGTACGTGGTTGTTGAAATGATCAACCACTGTTCATTGTTTAGATAATGCAACTGCCAATGCATCTCTTCCACCTGCATTTCTCACATTTAGATCAAGGAAAAATTAAACAATGCTGGTATATAACCTCTAAATGGTTCTAATTATAGTTTTCTTCTATTGAAAATAAAGGAAGTGGAGACAAGAAGAAGATATGCGTGGGTATCATTATCCTTTCTTGTTCTCAATTTAGGGAAAGGAATAAAAACCAGTCTCATCCATGAGCAGGTAGAACTTGTAGTAACGTATTTTAAAGCAATAGCTAGATAGGATTTAGATCATATCAACGTCCAACAATCATGCAATGTGTTAGATTTCCGTCTGATCCACAACCACAATATTTGTCATTTTTAATGTTGTAGAAAAGTAAGCTTGGAACCTGATGCAGATCTCTAAATCTATCATGCAATATGTTAGATTTCAGTCTGATGTACAACCGTGTTTGACGTTTTTAATGTCCTAGAAAAGTAAGCTTGGAATTTGATGGAGATCTCTAAATCTATATTCTGCAAAGCTTGCGTCTGATATACAAACTCATTTACTAATTTTTTAATGCCCTGGAATGGGAAAAGTCAGCCTGAAAGAAATGTTATAGAGATCTCTATATCTATCTTCTGCAAATTGCTGTTATCAAGCATTTCAGAAAGGAAAATGTAGAGTTTATCTTCGTTTAAGTGAAACGGGATTTTGACCCTTGTTCCATATCCAACTTCATGAGACGTGTATTTTGAGTTGAACTTGTGGGCGAAAGGTTGAAAGAGATAATTATCACATTTGTTTTTCACATCACAGCAGATTTTAATATTTTATACGTTTGGATGTCGCTGTGGAGAAAAAGGGAGTGAAAGCAACAGCCAGAGTAAAATTAAATTTGAAGAAGAAGGAAAAAAAAAAGGTGATGATACCGACAGAAAATGAAAAGGCTTACCTCAAACGAGGCAGAGATATAGCGAACAATAATTTGTACACCGGCCCCACGCTTTATTTTTCAGAAGGAAAATCCAATGCAACACACAGAACAAGGAAGACAATAAACAAACTCATGTTCTTACAGACAGCCGAATTAAGCTTAAAACCAAATCAACGAAATTGGGATTTGCTTAGGACGTACGTCGAACAGTTTAGTCTAAGATTTTGTTGAAAAGGTTCAAAAACCACGTCTGGATGCCAAGGGATGAAAACTAATGCGCAGTTGAAAACAAAAGTTAAAGATAGTTTCATTTTTTTTAATAACTTTTTAGAAACCAGAGTCTGGAGAAGTCCAAATAGAAGCAGAGAGCAAACGCCTGGATTTCCAACCTAAGACAAGCCTGTTGTTGGCCAACTCCTCGACGCTGTAACCATCATTGAATAAGCCCAGCAGAAGCTTTGCTTGACAATGATTGGCAAAGCTGATGTTGACAGGCTTGAATCCCACACCCGCTAACCATTTCGACCAAGGACAACTCTCTTCCTCTCCTCCGGTTCGGTAAATCCTTGTCAATGATCCGGCTATTCGAGGTCCAAGAAATACTCTTTCAACCAAGGCCCTAGCCCGGCCCTGCATAGGGAACCCGGCTTCTAGAGAGTCGTACACGGCAGAGTAGTGGTGCAATGAGTCCATGAACCGCCCCACGAACCCCCCGTCTCCAATGGGTCCGACTTCTTCTTCCACCAGGGTCACCAACCTTGGATTCAAGGTCTTGGCCCCATTTAAAAAAGAAGCAACTGAATCAGGTGCTCGATAGCTAAAGTGAGGCAAGTGCAACATACAATTGATCACCAAGGCCTCTCCCCTAACTAATTTCACAGCTGACGGTCTGAACGTTTCATCAGAGTCCAGCCTACACTGATGGAAAGAAAAGGGCTGTCCGATGGAGGCTGCAAAAGCGACTAATCGTCGACCAGTCTCTTGAATGGTCCCAATTGATCGCCGGCCGCTGCCGCTTCTTGATAAAGCCGTGATCCTGAGATGTGGGGCTGGCGGTCCGTCCTTCCTAGACACCAAGGCTTGCATCAAAGACGCCCATTGGATCCCCTCCATGATGTCATAGTCCACTATGTGGATCCTCCTGTCATGCGCCACAGCTTCCAGGATTGCTTGATTGGCCGTGAAGTGACCAAATTTAACATAAGGAGACATGTCTTGCAACAGCTGAAAAGCTGCAAGCACGTCCGTTTGATGATGCTCGTCACGGCGATATTGAGGCCCATTGGTTATCAAATGCTTCCCATGGCCACCACCGGAGCCTTCCAGTAAACCCTGCAAGGCCTCGGTAAAATAGGCCGCCAACCTTTCCATGTTGGTTCCATAATTGGGGGACACCAACTCCTTGAGCCGAACCAATATCACCCGAGCCAGTTCACGGCTCTTGTTAGCCCCCGTTAGTGCCTCGGCGGCGGCCATCAACAGGTGAACCAACCTCAACCCTTTGAAATCCTCACGGTTCGATTCTTCATCAGTAACCATCGTATCAGTTGAGACGGAGTTACTCGTTTCATGGTCTGCTCTAGCTAGCTCTATCCCTGTTCCATCATCCATCATGGACTCAATGAGGTCTTGAAACTCATCGCGCTCGCTAGATAACGAGTCCCAATCAACAACTGGGGATCCCCAGTCGTTCCAGGTACAGGCAAGGTCATCGTCTGTAGTGGTGGTGGTGGTGGTGGTGGTTGTGGTTGTGGTTGTAGTTGTGGTGGTGCTGTAGCTAGAAAAGTCGACCTCGAAGGCGTTGTCTATGGCCATGGCCATGGTTACTAGATGAAGAAGGACTTCGGGTGTGTCAGGTTTATGTGAAGGTGTCCAATGTTTGGTTTAAAAAGGGGGTTTGAGAGAGGAAAGAGCTGGAACAAGAGACACCAAAGGTATGAAGCTACTTGGGTTATTAAAGTTTTAATTAAGGGATTATCGACTAAGATGGGCAGCTCGCAAGGTTGGTTTGGTTTTTATATACACCCCACTCCAGGGTCTTAATCATTCTTTTTCAATACTTGTATGAAACCTTTTGCCCTGGATGCCCTCCTATTTTATGATTATTGTTAAACAATCTTCTCCAAATATTTGCATGTCTTTTTCCATGTGTTCCACTTAGGAACAATAATCACCTACTGAGTTACATCATGGATGACCATACCAAGAATATGAAGGTGGATTGTAACATCAAAGTTTGGGGGGCGCCTGGCGCTTAATATTGAAGCCTTCTTTATCTAGGGTTAAGGTAGTAACCTCCGTTTCTTATATATACTTGGCAATAGCACACAAGAATATTAGTTGGTAAATCACCAATGGCAAGTTCCAATGAGGTTTATGGTTTATGATTAATGAAAGCTTAAAGCATGGAAGTCAACAGTGTCATTAACATGATTGGTGATTTATCCTAAGTGGATGGAGCTGACCACCAGTTAATTTGTTTATAAACTTCTACCCACCAGCCACCATGCATGCTCTCATCGTCCTGCACCCTCATTTGCAACACTAGAAGTCAACATTTTGGAAATATATACCACTTTTTCTATTCTTTTGAAAATTCCTTTTTATTTGTACACAAAACACACACACACACACACACACACATATATATATATATATATTTGTTTTTCTTTGAAATTTGCATGTGAAATCCACATATGGCATGACTAAATTATACTATAGTATAGAAAGCAAGTGATAGGACATACAAACAATTTCTTTCAGAGATAGAAAAAGGAAAAACTGATAAACCCTGGGGGGGAATATAAAGAAAAGTAAAAGCATAGGCACATGACAGCAAAAGCTTCCAACTTTTAGTGGAACGGCAGAAAGACAAAGGGTGGCCAATGATTTTGCGTAGAAATCATCAAATTGAAAGCTCAGTTGCAAGAAAAGGCTTTGGACAAGGTTTTAACCTTACACTAGAACATTATAATTCACGTATATTTCTGGAACTTACGAATCAGCGAACCAAAAAAGCGTCCCAGGAAAAGGAAAAAAAATTAAGGACCACATTATCATTTGACTGGTCTCTCTTTTCTTTATATATATATATATATATATATATATATATTGTTCAGACCATGTCATCGTTTTCTGCCACGTCATTTCCAGGCCGGCTCCACTTCTGGTCACCTCCTCCAAGTTCTCCCACCAGCATGGTTCGCTTTCTTTGCTCCAGGAATGTTTGCTATTTTACATGGTTGGATCACATCAGGGAAGGGCTCCACTTTTGGGGAAAATATTTTTAAAGTCAAGTATCTCAAATTTATGAACTGATTGGTTGTTTGAAGCACATTAAAATAGGATGCATGTCAAAGGTTGGCAGGGGTGAGGGGATTAAACTTTTTTAAATGTCAAGTAATTATATATTGGCTTAATTACTAGTGGCATATGATTTCTAATGCACTATGGAGGCCGGATTAATTTATAGGTTATTTGCAAGTACAACGAGAAGTGAAAATTTGACTAAATTAATTAATGTAGACAACAAGTAAAATTAAAACCAAGTGTCTAAGAACGATGAATAGTAAGAGTCTTTGAAAAGATTTTTCGACTTAATTTGGAATCTTAAATTTGTATCTTTAAGAGAAGTTTCAAATTTATGAATTGAAAAGGATTATCTCCCGTGGTGTAACCCAAGCTTAAATAAAGATGTTCTTAGATACTCAAAGAAATATGTTAAAGGAGCAAATCTAAATTATTTCATTCACGTTAACAATATAACCAAAGAAATATGTTATTGGGGTAAACTAAATTATTTCATTCTCCAAAAGATACCAAAGTAAATATATAATATGTAAATTCTACCATTAATTTTAGCACAAAAATAAAATGGTTAGAAAACTCACTTGGTGCACTGTTGCTGTAATCATGAACTCGAAGTCAATCCATCAGATGGCTACTACCACAGTTTTTAACTTTCAATCAGGTCGGCAGTGGAAAGTTCTATTGCTTAGTCAAAACTCATCAAAACTCTGTCGGATAATCCTGCGACAAAGATAGTGAAATTCCACAAGTAGGAATCAATCAAAATGAATTATACTTAAGATTAATCAGTAATTACATTGTAAGTGTGCGTCGTGAGTTTCTTGAGCTTTGATATCAATATACCAAAACAAAGTGTAAATTTTCATGCACTTCATAATTAGTGGGAAGTCTATATTAAAAACTAATTAAGTCTCTATATTGTGCAAAATCAAAGGACAAAATGAAAAGGTTGCATAATAGACAGACATTATTTAATGTTTGAGATTATTTAATTTTATATATATATATATATATAAACAAGCGAAAAGTAGATAAAAATATTTCATTGAAAATATGAAAAAATTAATTTAATCGAAATTATTTTTAAAATTTTTTATTATAAGAAAAAGTTGGATTTTGTCCCAATTAGAAGTTTGAAGGGTTTTCGTACGTTTAGAAAAGTTTATAAAAAGAACCGCAAAGACATAGATTGTCAATGTACACTGAACGATGAGCAAATTACGATTGCGGCTTAAAGACGTGGCAGCATTAGGGCGGTAGATTGGATGGGCCAAGTATTAAAATGAAGAAATGGCCGGCAGTTTGCTAATGTAATGAAAGAAACGGACATGTCCGTGAAAGCGAGGCATCTCCGAGTCGGTCGGGCGCGCGCCACATTTTAAGAGCAGTTCCTGTTGGGACGGCCAGTAGACCAGGGACAAGTCAAAGTGGCCGTTGGACATCAACTACTTTTAAACTGTTTACGACAGCTTACAGTCATTTCTTATTATCACTACAATTTTACAAAAAATACACATTAATCCTTTTCTTTTAGAATTTGTAACTCTTTACATATATTTTCTTTATTTTTATCTCTATACTTTTCTCGATTCGTATCATTTAACATGTTTTTTTTTTTACAAATATTATTTCTTTTTTTTTCTTTCGGAAGATTTTAGATTAAATTATCATATTTTTATTTTCTGATTACTTAAGTGTCGATAGCTTAGTTAGAAACATATCGAAATTTCAATTATTTTATAGCTATATGAGGAGAGATTCAAACTTTGTATCTTAACCTTTATTAAAAAAAATTATAAAATCTTTATCATGATATATGATATGTAATTCACACTAAATATTATCTATATGTGTATAATATGAATGTCACTATTAGGAATATGTCATAGTTTGTCAGATTGATATCACCAAATCTCGTGCATAAAGGTGTTTTTTGTCTTAAACATAGGGTAAAAGCTCTAGAATCATAAATTAATCTTGAGTCTTGTACTATAAGTCTTTCCCTAGTTTTATACATGTTGACTTTAGTTAATTAGCAGGCTTATTTTTCCCCCTCGTCATATCTATGGCATTTTGAGCTAATAACAAAAGGTGATTATGAAACTTTCAATTCTGCATTTTTCTTTTTTCTTATATGTACTTATTTACTCATTTTTTATGATTAAGATAAGTGATAACAAATGATGGAGGGCAAGATTATGGTCTAATATCTAAAGAAATCTTTAAATTATTTAAAAATTTTTAACTAAATTATTATTTTTTATTATATATACACAATCAAGTTCTTGTACGTTCGTTTTTCAAATTAAAAAAAATTATAAAATCTTTATCATGATATATGATATGTAATTCACACTAAATATTATCTATATGTGTATAATATGAATGTCACTATTAGGAATATGTCATAGTTTCTCAGATTGATATCACCAAATCTCGTGCATAAAGGTGTTTTTTGTCTTAAACATAGAGTAAAAGCTCTAGAATCATAAATTAATCTTGAGTCTTGTACTACAAGTCTTTCCCTAGTTTTATACATGTTGACTTTAGTTAATTAGCAGGCTTATTTTTCCCCCTCGTCATATCTATAGCATTTTGAGCTAATAACAAAAGGTGATTATGAAACTTTCAATTCTGCATTTTTCTTTTTTCTTATATATACTTATTTACTCATTTTTTATGATTAAGATAACTGATACTAATGATGGAGGGCAAGATTATGGTCTAATATCTAAAGAAATCTTTAAATTATTTAAAAAATTTTAACTAAATTATTATTATTTTTTATTATATATATACAATCAAGTTCTTGTACATTCGTTTTTCAAATTAAAAAAAATTATAATTAATGGTTGAGTAATTTTTTTAAGGTATGATTAACTAAATATTATTAGTCAAAAAAACACTTATCATTTTATATTACTTAGTACTGATACGACATACTGTTATATTATAATAAATGATGATGTGACATGTCAACATCATGTTGGCATTAAATAATAAAAGATATTTTAATTAATGATAATTAATTAATTATTAATAAAAACCACTTATTCGATACTTATTACGTAATAAAAATAAAATTTATTTAAAATTTTGTAAATAATTTAAGAGATTTTTCAAGCATTATGTCCAAAATTATCGATGCTTATTTTGCTAATGGAAGTAATGAGACGATACTTAAATCATGCTAGCTTATGATCGTCTGGTCAAATGAACCATTCAATTCAAGCGAAATCGTATATGATTGGTTCCGTTGTGAATTTGCAGTATCTCAACAGGTTTAAATTGAGACTTTTAAATTAAAATATTCAAGTTTTAATTTTTTTTAAAAAATCGTATTTCATAGATATTAATTGACAATTAATTTTATAAATGTCAATTTGAGTCTACCATTCAAATTTTATTTATTGAAGTGTGTAGTACAGTTGATTAGGTATTTTGTCAATGCCAAAGGTATCTCACTATTTTTTTTACATTTTGGATACGTGAACAATATTAATTATTTTACTCTTTCTAATTAATTATTATCGTTGTTCAAATCCACCAAATAACCCATCACCGTCCATGGAGAGGCTGATATATATGGATGACGACGAAAACCACCAGAATTAAACATTCATAATTCAAGTCAAAACACTCCACCGTTGGCCCAATATTGCCAAGGACATATGTGCTACTTAAATAATATCTAAAGGAATATTACTCTCTAATTTCGCAATAATTAAACACCATAGTTTGTCAACTCTAGTCATTAAAAATGTTGTCCAATAGATATATTCACTCGTATATACCTAGTAAGAGATGAGATTCCATTGTCTGTTGTAAAGACTAAGAGATTCCCTTAATTTCTTTAACAATAGCCTATGATGATCAGTACACCAGTAGTACTACTCACTCCTTCAATAATTCATTCATCAACTTTACTTCTCATTAGGGTTTGAAAATTTTGAGTTAACCGCAGCTTTTTAAGCATCTTGATGCAGATATATAGGTGCCATCATTTGATTTTCATGTCATATATAATCTGTATAGCAGATTATTAAGTTACCAAATCAACAAATTAAGAGCAAATGACACAGAAGTCTTATAACCTCGAGATCTTTAGTTCAAGTTTTATTACATGTAGATTAGGTCTAATATGTTTAATTTATCTAATTACATACTGGTTTTATACATGGTTTGTCTTTTCAGTAAATCCTAGCCTGAACCCGATACAAATCTTGTGCCCTCATCACTCCTCCCTTGTGATTAGAATTGTTGCTTTAAATGTAATTTCCATAATAAATTAGTCCACATACATATATATAAATGAAAAGTGATCTAAGTTAAAATTAAACGAAATATTCATAGGGTGTAATCGAACCCCACGAGAGCCTCTTAATTTTTTACCATTGAAACAAGTTTGCAATGATAGCAACAGCATTTATTAATTTGTAACTTTTGCTTGATCACGGGTTTGTTCTCATTATTCTGATATTGGTTTGGAATGAGTGATTACGAGGGCACTGTGTATTGAACAACCGGCAGATCAATGCAACAAGCTGTAGTAGTTTGAAATATTTTGAAAGACGACATTCTGGAACTAGCATTTGCCTTTGTCTTTCTTCTTGTCTTTGGCTTGGCATTCATTGAGCCTCAAGTGTGCTTCCGAGTCATTAAAAAATTGAGTAAACACCTTTAACAAATGAAAGGTGATTGAAGTGATAAACAAGTAGTTTTTTATTTTTATTTTTTATTTTTTTGCCTCCATCTTTCTGGGGTCATTATAAACAAACAACTACGGAATAAACTTTATCGATGTTGGTCACAAAAATCAGGACATGTTCTAGCTTTGTGCTCGTTACAATTATTTATTTCTCAGCATGCTTAATTTTGCCAGTTGAAATTACTAATGTTTATCACTTAAATTAAAACTCTTAGTACATGACTAGAGCAAAGTGGAAGTATTCATGTAACGAAAACGAAATCGAAAAAGAATTTTACTAACAGATGTTCTCGAGATATTTTATAAAATTAGTTAAAATATTATTTACGATCGTTTGATGATTAATACGATAAATTTAAATGTATTTAAAAAATATTATTTAATATAAATATTATATATTCGTGAAAAGTACTTCAGCAAACTAAAGCATAAGCCAAACATCATCCGGCTCAAGTTAATTTTATCCTAAAAGCCTAAAAAAGCTCAATCAAATTTAAAAAAAAAAAAAAACCCTTTTGTCCAATTTCCATATCATTGTGAATTAAGAGTACATTAATAGTAGTATATGATTACAGTAGTTTGCCACCTCCGGAAGGTTGATTAAAAGCTTATCTCGTTTAATTCAAAGTACTAAATTTGTTCCTTCTTTTCTTCCTTTGCATGTTGTTTGTCTTGCTTATTTATTTTTCTTAGCTTTCAGTCTTCGATCTTTCTCAACGACAAGTACATGAATTCCAACACTTGGCTGAGTTTGCCGACCTTGATAGACGTGATGGCTCTTGTGTGGAATTTGGGACATTTCCCATTAACTAGAAAGAGAATGTGCACTAGTTCTTTTTGTAAGATTGTTTATGTTAATATGCAAAGCTTTGGTTAAACAAAAGCCAAAAATACTTGCAATTGGAACAAAGTTGATAGTGAAGCACTCTCTAATTAACTAGTTAGACTAAGTAATAGATTAGCAAAAAGCTTATGAATTTAAAGCAGTAGTATATTCTTGGAGACCAACCAGCAGACTGTTTCATTGTCTTCCACGTGGAGCGATAATTTCGAGCTAATCCTGTCTCTTTATTTCTTAATCTTAATTAAACTTGAGCTTAATCTTAATTTGGTTTCGTGTTAAATATGTTTAGCATACGTAATGCCGAATTATAAAAACTTAACAGCAAAGGTTAACGAGGAAGCATAAGTTAAATTTGAAGGCCAGTGATGTCAGTGTGCCTGATTAGATCCATTTCTGAATCAGAAGAGTAATACCTAGAGAGACATAAATTAATGGAAAAATTAGAGGCATAAAAGTGGGCTATGATTGTCTTGCTTAGAGAGAATCAAACAAAATTTTTATTCAATAATTTTTAATTTTAAAGATAAAAAGGGTTTGCTAATGGTCTTGAAAGCATCATTAGGGATTAAATTATGCTACTAAGACAATGACTTTATTGTTAAAGAAGGGGCAAATTGGAAGGGTTACAATTAGGGGCAGGGCCCCAAAGGGAGGGTTGCTTGATAGAGTATTGTCTTGTTCCTCTTCTGATGGTTTTGTTTTTGGATGTTTAGTGGCAGAGATTTCAATGATTTTTGGTAGCTGTTATTTTCTTTCATCTCAAAGTTAGGCCCAAGTAGCTACAACTATTGCGTGAGGAGGTAGCTAGAAACGTCGGGCCACGTTACCCATGCTTTAGATGATTATCATTGGCATGGACTAAGCTGAATGAAATTTTAAGTTAATTAACTATTTAATTATGTGGAAAGCTTAGTCTGAATTATGAATAAAATAATATTTGTGTATAATCAACATTATATTTAAAATCAAATTGTTAAAACATGACCTTCGTACCCAAACAGTAAATTTCAAATCTCTCATTCTTCTAGAATTAAAAAAAAAATTATAAGTTAAGAAGCTTAACAAAATTACATATATAAAATGAAAAGAAAATTTTCACTTAGGTATTTGATTTAACGATAAATACATATATATTTATATATTTATAAAACATAGAATTCAAATTTTCTTTTTTTTTAAACTTAAAAGAAAAAAAATGTTGAGCTGAATTGTTTTCGCCTTTATGGTGCCAGAGGTTGGCATAGGCCAACAAAGTAAGCTAATAACTAATATTGATGTGAGAATTCTAATCACATCATTAAGCATTAATCCACCTTAACTCTTCTAAGGTTAAAGTCAAAATATGAAGTAAGATGCAATCAGTAATTACGTCAGTGCTAAAACTATGGGCTTGAAGTAGATTAATTGGATATTGGACCCAACCTACTACAATGGGGCGAGTGAGTTTCAGCCTAGGGATGTCAACGGGTACTCTATTATAGGGTACCCGCGGTTACCCAACCCGGTTAAACCGGGTTAGGGTACCGTATAATCGGATTAGAGACGGGTTCGGGTAGCAATTTTACTACCCGACTCGGGTTCGGGTAGGGTTCGGGTATTATACTATGGATACCCGTTACTCGAACCCATTTAGTTATTTATCGGTTTTCGCGGGTATCCACATCTAAACCCGTTTAGTTATCCATTTAATTATCCGTTTAATCTTTTATCGGGTTCCGCGAGTACCCGCATTAAAACCCGGTTAATTATCCGTTTAATTTTTTACCGAGTTTCACGGATACCTGCATTAAAACCCGATTAATTACCCATTTAACCCATTTAGTTAGTCAAATAGTGGAGTAAGATGGTAACGTGGTGGCTCGAACCCTAGCTCTTCATGAAAACACCCACAGCTTCCACCATCCAACCAACTTGTTCCATTTAATATATATAGACAAAATATTATATTTAAAATATAGTTAGTTAAATAACTAATACAACTATATAAATATATATAAATAAAAAATTATTAAATTATTAATTATGTTTTATATATTAATACGAATATCATATCATAAAATTATGATTATTAATTAAATTATTTAAAAATAATTTTTAACTCATCACATTGAGTACTAAATTCTATATTGAAGAATTAATGTGCAATAACTACAAGTATTAATGATTGAAGCCAATGATACCATAAAATGATATCAAATGATATCAACCTCCTCTAAAATAATGTGTTTGTGCTTCATGTTAATTGAAAAACATAAAATTATGATTATTAATTAAATTGTTTAAAAATAATTTTTAACTCATCACATTGAGCCTTAAATTCTATATTGAAGAATTAATGTGCAACAAATATAAGTATTAATGATTGAAGCCAATGATACCATAAAATGATATCAAATGATATCAACCTCCTCTAAAATAATGTGTTTGTGCTTCATGTTAATTGAAAAACATAAAATTATGATTATTAATTAAATTATTTAAAAATAATTTTTAACTCATCACATTGAGCCTTAAATTTTATATTGAAAAATTAATGTGCAACAACTATAACTATTAATGATTGAAGCCAATGATACCATAAAATGATATCAAATGATATCAACTTCCTCTAAAATAATATGTTTGTGCGTCATGTTAATTGAAAAATATAAAATTATGATTATTAATTAAATTATTTAAAAATAATTTTTAACTCATCACATTGAGTACTAAATTCTATATTGAAGAATTAATGTGCAACAACTACAAGTATTAATTATTGAAGCCAATGATACCATAAAATAATATCAACCTCTTATAAAATAATGACATGCAATATTTCACTATAAGGAAATAGTATTAATTCTATACCATAATATAGAATTAATAAAAATTAGAGCATAAAGGAAAAAATTCAATTTAACAATATATATAACTAAATAATATATATACCTTTATTTATATAAATTTATAATATATAAAGTTAATTATCCAAAAAGAAGTTGTGATATTAGAATAATTTTAAAATTTAATTATGTTTTATAAAATTTCATGTAACTAAAAACAAATTTATATAATTAATAAAATTATAATTATTAATTAAATTGTAATATCTTTTAATATCTATACTTTATATAAATTAGATTCATGTATTAAAAATATAAATACTATTTTGTAGATACACTATAATACTTTTAATATATATTAATTTTTTATTTTATATTAACATTATAAAAATTATAATTGGATAGTCATGATATATTATTGTATATGTATACGGGTTTAAGAAATTAGATAATCATGAAATAGATTTTAATAATTTTTTAATCTAATCGGATTTTAAACGGGTTAGGGTAATTATAGGGTAATAAAAAAATAATAAGATTAGGGTTAAGATAATGATTTTAAAATTATACTAATAATTAATAGGATTAGGGTAGTAGATTTTTAATAGAGTTAAGGTTCGGGTACCTCAAAATTATAAGATATCCGACCCGTTGACAATGCTATTTCAGCCTGCATTTTACAAAAACATCACCAAGAAACTGGACAGGACGTTGGGCTTGGGCCCAATCTACAAGAACCCAAATGCAAGAAAGCCTCTGGAAAACCCAGGATAATCTGGAAGAACTTGTAAGGCTTGAAACTCTATGCAAATGCCACAGGCAGTTATAATAACCCTTGCTCACCGAAATGTTTAATAGGCAACGGCATAGCCATTCATTCATAGGATCTTGGAGAGAGGTTTAGTTGACACTTTGCTATCCACATCCACATTTGTTGATGACAGTCCAGAGAGATGTACGTTATTTCATCTTTCAGATATTACCTAGTTAGCTAGTTGGCTGCCCTAGGCAACAATCTCTCATCAACTATCATTCATTCTAACGTATTCAAACAAAAACAATCATTCATTTTTACATGGATCACTTGCCTTGAGTTTTAAGCTTACAAGACCCGTGAAATTTATGGTAATGTAACTTCACTCTATCCATGTAATTGCTATATGTCCCGAGTCGGGGTCTAAGCAAGCAAATGCACAATCCGCACCTACAAAAGTTCACTTTAAAAGGATTGGGTTCTCTTCTTCCAGAATCATTTTCGGGACCTTTTCCAAGCAATAATGCTACCAAGAAGTAACACAAGGACTACGACTTCACATGTTCTTGATGAGACCTAGATTGCTCTTGCTTCGGACTACCAACAGATGATCCTCCTTTTTGGTTTAGAGCGATAGAGATGGCTCTGGCGGCTGTAATTGCAGAATCTCCCCTCTTGACAATTTTCTCAAGTTCTGCAACCTTTTCTGACAGCAATCTAATATTTGTATCAGTGGACTGGACCAAATTGTTTGCAGTTTCCAGAGCAGTGCATAGCTGGAATAACAGAGGGAACCGATTGAAATGTCAGAATAATTAAAATTAACCTCTAATTGTTAAAACCAAACAGAGGATACAGGATGCTAGAACAAGAGCTAAAGTCAACAGAATTGCTGCTCAAACTGAAGCAATGTAACCAGTATTCATTCAGCTGGTAAAGCAATAATATTATTGTAGTCCCCTAACAGATTCCTGTTTGCCTATATCCTTGGTAATGCATAAATTGCAACAGAAACAATCAATTTTACATATGCTTTAAAACAGATAATCTATTACCTTTAAAGTTAGAGCTGTCCATGAGTGGTCGGAACCAGAAAGTGCCTCATTCAATTTCTCATAGTTTTCCTGAATAGAACGACCAAGGGCTTGTCACAACAAAGAAACGAAGATGTATATGTGTAATGCCATAACAGACAGACACAAACTAAGCTTTCCATAAAAACACGAGGAAGTGATCATTTTAGCATTTTTACCGAGTCATCCCATATGATATTCAAAACTCCTACAAACTGTTTCCCATCTCAAAACACTTTATAAACAAAGCAATGATAAACGAAACTTAAATGTTTTCTCATCATGTATTAGGGTGAGTTCAGAGGTATACAATAAAGTCTTTGAACTGAAAAGTCCTATGCTTTAAATTAGCACAAGGATGATTATATGATGAGAAAATGTTATGGTTAACTTACCAAATGCAATGCACTTTGCACAGCAAAAATTCAAACAACTAAAACAATTTAACATATTCAAGAAAAAAAAAACCCAAGTAAACCATTTTGCCTCCCGGAATCAAATATGAAATGGTTTTTCCTTTGACATTTCAATCTTGAGGTAATGAATTCCAAAGTTTTAATTCAATTGCTAAAGTTTAGACTTTTGCTACAACTCAATTAGATCAAGCACTATATTTTTGTTATCAAAAAAATAAACTTTAGAAAAAGAAAGGAATTAAAAGCTTCTCAATTTGGGATCTGCCCTATTTTCTGGTAAATGCAGAGGAACAAAGAAGGAACCTGGAAGAGTTTGGTGAGGTCCAAGGATTGAGGGACATCATTGGCATCAAAAATTGATGATGATGGTGACGGAAGAGTGGTATCATGGTGGTGGAGGTGGTCTGGAGCTGCACCGGATTCATCCCCCAGGTCGCTTAGCAGATCCCCTATGGTAAGCAAAGGCCCTCCAACTCCTCTCATCTAATTCTCCTCCTTTTTCTGTGCTTTCTGCTTCTGTCTCTGGTTTTGTACATATTTTATGGGCTTAAAGCAATGGACTTCAGGCCCATTAATGGCCCGTTTAAAATTTTCATCTCAAAAGGAGCCGAAAAACCCCGGCTGTCTTTGGTCGTTGCATCCTTGGGAAGGGGAAAGCAAAGCAGTCCTCTGATCAACATTTTCTCAAAGTGATCAGTTTTCTTATCAGGTAGGCTTCAAATCTTTTACCTTTAATGGGTTTAAATTTTTTTTTTGAAAATTTAGTGTTTTGATGTTTTTTTTCCTTTTCTACTTCTTTGTGATTTGCTGGTTTCTCGGGTTTTAGGGGATTGGCTTTCATTATCTCTAATAATAAGTTCCGTTGATGGCAGATAAAGAGGGGTTTTTTCCCCCTTTTTGGTTTACGTGCAAGATCAAATAAGCTAGGAGAGGAAGAAATGGCTGGCCCAGAGGTTAAGCAGCTTGAGGAATGCTCAGTTTCCAAGTCAGTTGCTGCTCTCGTTTTCCTCCATATTTTGATTTTTTTCTTTTCATTTAATTTAACCTTGTTATGTTTTGGGTCCTAATTTGAGCATGTAGAGTTTGAAATATTTCTTTTTTTTTCTTTTTTGAGGGGGGTGTTGAGATAAGTAATTCTTGTTATTAGCTTATAGTTTGTTTGAAGTATCTTAAATAATGAATTTAGCAAATTTATAGTAGCACTGGCCATGGAAATTGGAATTTATTCATATGAACCTCTATCTATGGCTCTAAGCCTGGTCTTTAGGAGAATTCAGGTAGGAGAAGGGGCGTAAAAATATTGTGCTTATCCCAAAGATTTGATTTTAGTTATTAGTTTTAATTAATAAAAGTGGAAATCCAATGAAAAGGCTTTATTGACTAAATTATCGACCAGCATTTGTTATGACAGCTTGTAAAAAGAGTGATTCACAGCATATTGAACCACTGCTGATGATATAGGGTTGCATGCACCTGACTGAAAACATCAAAATTGTTGAAGGGCCATTGCAGCCCTTTTAAACCAATTTCTCGTCAAACCATTTAGATCCATTTTCCCGATAGATATAGAGTTTTCCACGTGATGGTACTTAACCTGAGCTTTATTATTTATTTCCATTCATAATGTCATTTCAATTTTCTCAGCATGGTAGCCTTATCTCCTGATGCATTTCCTTTGCTTATATGTTTTCATCAGATATATTGTAATGAGTGTTATTGTATGTGTAATATCTGCAGTGCATTGGGCACATGGGTATTTTCAGTAGCAGGGGCTTTGCTAGCAATTCCAGTGGGGATAAAAAGGAAATCTTTAGCACCCCTTGTGTTCTTTGGCACAACTGGTACAATGCTTGATATCATTATGGGAATCAGTGCTTGTGAAAGAGAGCACGCGGAACGCCAAATGAAGCTATTGGAAGCCCAAAATTCTGCAGCTGATGATTCTTCGGTTTCAGAGTCTTAGATGGTGTAGATTCACACCTTTGGATGTGCTTTAATCTGTCTTTCAAACTTGCTTTGGGTGTACAAGAGACCTAGCGAATTATTGTTTATAAGTTGGGTCACTTTTTCCTTCTCTTAGTTGCATGTCCCCCCCTCTATGGCTTTGGTGAATAAGAAATTGGCACTTTTTTCTTCCAGGAATGTCTTGGCTCAATAAAGAGCTTCTAACTTTTACTTCAATTTTCAGAATCGCCTTAACTTCTCCCAATATGCAAAGAGATCCATTATGCTGCTATTTGTTATCACTTGAACAAGGCTTCCGGTTACTTGAAAACAATTTTATGCTTTCATCATAAGAAAGCCATGTATGCAACAGAAGTAAAATTAACATTGACTTCATTCCAAAGACCAAATGTTTTTGAAGCATGGAGTAGACACAGATATCATTTCAAACCTCCCATTTTCTGTATCAAGGCTAGCATTTACAGCAACTTCAAATTTCAAAGGACTGTTCTTTCGTTGCTGCAGCAACATTTTTAGAATTACTAACCAAATTAGAAAGACGTTTATGTTTTTCTTGCATCGTTGGTTTTGCCCACTTTCCTGCGTCTTATGTGCATCTGATGAGCAATAATCCGCATCACTTGTTCCAGCAGCTTTGGGAGAATTACTGGTGCTTGTACCACTAGGAACCCTACTTTCAGTACATCGTGGATCAGGGTTTTTATCGCACTTATACTCTCTATAGCATAAGTAGACTCTTTCAGCCTTGATGTTTCCAAACAATTTCTCTGCTGCATTGTTTTTGACCAGTAGTGGCATGTGTTCAGATTCATCCCATACATATAACTGCAATCAAAGACAAACCAGACCATGGAAGGAGAAAGAAACCCAACCAAAAGAATCAATAATTAGCATAAACAAAATACACCAAGACATTGTAAACATGACATGCAAACAAATATAGTTTTAGATTAGGTTTTCATTACACACAAAAAAACACGCACCAAGACATGTATGCAACAGAAGGCATACACATGACCAGAAATGGAAATAACTAAAAGTGGTAATCCCAAGAACCGAAACTTTTCATCAAAGCTTAGGGAAATATCAGCAGACTTGTGATTCTTGAAATAACAAGTGATGCCACAAACTTGACCACATGTATGTGTACTAATCAGAAATTCAAGTTTCTCATTTTGATAATTTCAACTAACAAATAATGAAAATAATCTTTAAATGATATGCATCCTTCCAAACAATTACTTTTGCTATTTTCACAAGAAGCTATAATTTCAAAATTCAGCAGATTGTTCAGGTCAATGCATTGAGTAATATAAACTGTTCTTCTCTAGAAACAATCTTCAATTATTTCAGCAGAAACAATGAGGTACTTCCATTGTCACAGAGAATAGGAGTGTTATGTGCAGCCGAGTAAGTGCAAGAAGAAACCAATACCATACAAGGCCTATATATCAAGCTGACTGCATGAAGGTGATCTGAGCTTTTCTCACAATAGAGTGGAAGAGAGTTCTTCCCAACCATAGACCTGATATAGAGTATAGAGACATTGAGTATCATATGAATTCAATACGCGAAAAGCAATGCAAGAAATTTGAAGATATTTCCCATACCCCTGCTCTGGATCCAATGGGGAACCACATAGCCGGCAGCCAGTGCAAATAAGATCTTCTGCTAAATTATTGTCTCTCGATGTATTTAGTCTCCCGCTGATGAACATATTTTCGTTCTCAGATTCAGCAATGGGCCTCCAAGTAATTGGCAGAAAAATTTCGCCCACAGATGCACTAAATATTGCCTTACAGTAACTAGTCAGGCGCAATACTTCTGAAAGTGAGGGGCAGTCTCTAAATTTATTTGGCTCCGGCAGTTTCCAGTTTCTTGAGAGCTGCCTACTCTGCTGTGAATTAAGCATATATATTACTCAAAACATTTAGAACAAGTAGAGTAAACTGGAAAAAAAAATGAATATAACATCCAATTTAACAGTAACATAGAAGAGGCTACAGAGCTAAAGATAAATATGCAAAGGGAAAAAAACATGATCCTAAATCTCCCACTCATCAGCAGCCTAGTTTGAAAACAGGTCAAGAAACTTCTCAGAACGAAAGGTATTAGGAATTTCACTAATGGCACACATACAGACATTCACTGATATTCAAGTATAAGGAATTTCAGCTCGGTTAAATTAAATGCAACAAGATATCGCAAAATATTATAATGAAAGATATATTACCCAAAAAAGAAAAATCAGGTTATTTTCAGATTCTTTACATAGCAATTACAAGAATGACATGAAACTTGCTATAGGGTATTAAGGAAAGGAATGACTACTTGACAGTCATATGCTTCAGCATTGTTTAGAGCAGAATATCCAGTTCGCTGCACCCATTCTATAACCTTCCTAAGCTTTTCTTTTGCTGCTATCCCCACTCTACACTCTGCTACTAATTCAACTGCACCTACAACAAATACATGAACACAAGGCTCCATTTCGTAAAAGAGCTTCTATTGTCCAATAATTGAACACAAAACCTCTAACATATACCTAAAAAACACATTTAAAATTCGAACAACAAACCCAGTATTAAGATTAAATTCAGGCCTATACCCTTTGAAACAAGGGAGTTGTAAGGGTGGACTAGACGTTTTAAAGATGACCAGTCAACAGTTCTCGCCTGGAAAACATCTCGAAATTTGGTAATCTTGACATCTGAAATTATTGAAGCACAAATATAAATCAGTACATACTATATAGTACGAGAATTTAAATATAAGGCTTAGAGCCTAAAAGAATCCTAACATTATAGTCAATTATTGAACTAAGCTCCTCACATTTTATTGTATTCAAACTAGCTCCGAAATTTTAACCTAAGACTAAACAAATTGAGACGGTCATGTGGCAACTAAATCCATTCATCAGGTTGCATGTCAGGTGGGCGAAAGAAATTCAGTTGGCATCAGGTACAACGGTGGTTAAAATACTCTCGACATTAGGTATAACGGGGTTAGAGTGAAAAAGAGCTTGTTTGGTACTAAATCAAAATTTAAGGTGTCATAATGTAATAAAAATTACAAAGGTGAGAGATTTTTAGGATTGACAACTAAATAGAACGAAATATAGTACGATGTAGAAGTGAAATTACTCACTTTGCAGTAAGACGACGTCGCCGGCAACAACCATGGATCGCATTTCTTTCTTCCATAAGGTGATGGAGAAAAAGGGTCGAGTGTCATCGCCAACCTGAATGTCGGTCCTGATAATCTCTCCGCCTTTGGACAATTTATACTGTCACCCATGACCCAACAAAAACAAATTCGAGCAGTAGTGTTAAGAGTACAAGTATTGAATTGATAAAAGTAAACAACAATGGAACTGAGAGAGAAATGGACGGAGACCTGCAGAGGAGTGGAACGATGGACGAAAACGAGAAGCTGGACGAAGTGGCCCACATGATGAGAAGCTTTTGAGAGATCGATCAACGGTCCGTACCACGATGTCATCGCTTCTAACTGTCATTCTGCGCCTCGGCAAGGATGTCCATGTCCCGTCCCTCCTTAAGGGTTCTATTCTCTTTACTTTGGCTACCGTTTGGCGCTTAGAAATTTGATGAAAATTCTCGACTTGAAAAAAAAAATAAAAAATAATAAACTTGCATTTCTCTAATCCTACATATATATATATATATATATATTGGAATTTTCACTAATTTAAAATATTAAGATTGATAATTATAAGTAGAGATTTTCCTTTCTAATATTTAAAATTTGGTTTTATCTTTTTACCTACTTATTTATCCTTTACCAAAGACAACCAAACAAAACTTAGCTTTCTACCAAAGTAAAAAATGAATGTTGTTTTTCAATTTTGTCTCCAGGCAGCCATTTGAACGGGCAATGGCCATTGAGCAACATACAATCAAGTGTTCTAAGATTTTGGGCATTTATATATCTCTCTACCATTCTATTTCTAACTAATATTTCCCCATAGCACCAAAGAAATAAACACAGTGAATGCAAGCAATATATAACTGGATGAGCACTTTATTTCGCCTCCAGGAGAGAGACACCGCGTTATTCAACGCAAATCTAAAATAAAGTGTGTAACAAACTTAATAAAACTGTCTCAAAATAAAACGCAAAAAAAAAAAAAAAGAATCAGAAACAACTATATTTAGCCACCCAAACTCAAAAAACTTTTGGGCTGCAGTCCGATAAGATCGAAGGAAGACAGCATAGAATCGACTCCTAAGCCCAGTGTCAATGCTCAGTGTCGAACAATATAAAGATACTACTGGATATCCGATGGAACTCGCCGATAAAAACAAGGGCCAATTCCAAAGAGAGCAGCTTTTGTTAAAAACAGCCACCAAAAGGTAAAAACAGCACCACCGTTATCTACACCTCCCAACGCATGTCCCAGTGTCAACACATCCAGCATATAATCAAGACCCGGTAATTTCTAAACCATGGGTTTTCTTGTCCCTTTTTTTTCCTTTTCATAACCTCTATAGTAACTATACACTAATTTCTTATCTACAACAGAACCTGCTCATTCCGTACAAAGCTCTGTTATTCCATGTCTCCCTGAGGTCATTCAATTCAGTCGCAATACCTCACAGCCTTCTCCACAACATGAGTTACTTCAAATATGAACTCATGTATAAGCGCACTCCAATCTCAAGGGGTCCATCATCACCACCAATTGCATATAATGCCACAGGAATTGTTGAAAGCAGACGCACCGTTAGAGGAAAAGTTCCAGGATCAACCCAAGATTTTGAGATTGGCTCTGAATCTGGGAATGCCACCCCATTATTCCCCATGCATGTTGCATCACAGTCATCAACACTACCTGTTTCCACGCTTAGATCATAAGGATTCACAACCCATACAACATTTCCTAAAGCCATGTAATGCTGTAGGCCACCTCTCTTGAATACGCGTCTGTGGCCAGATAAATTAAGCACCAACGTTGAGGTAGACTCAAGCCATTCTACATTTAACCCTTCAACTTCATCATAGTATATTCTTCGCTCAATCTGAAAGCACAACAGCAGGAGCATTGAAAAACCAAAAGAAAAAAAACATGCAGAATATGAAAGAACTAAGAAAATAAGAACTAAATCACTTACAGCCAGCTTCTGGATGTAAACAGACATAAATCTTGGCCCCAATCCCAATACTCTAGCATCAGACAAAAAAATCTGAGGAAAAAATTATCGAAAGGACAAAAAATATAGCATCAGCCAAAAATGCAAACATACAGACCCCACCAAAATGATATAGCATTAAAGAAAAACAATTACTACCAAAGTTCCACAATTTAATTTTCTACACCAAGTAGTCTCCTATTAGAATTCCTTCACTACTGCATGTTAAACTCCTAATTAGGTTTAACGTCTACAAGGTTAAAGCAAAAGTATTAGGAACACGCCTGAGGATGTTTTATAAAATGTTTTATAACAGCAAAACTAATGTTCAATGATAATACAAGACAAACCATCTAACTTCTCGGAAAATTACACTCTGAATGACTTTAGCAGGATCTTTTTTTCATTTTAAGAAGATAAAAGTCAAAAGGCATAAGATAACAAGCAAAGATAGAGTTTACAAATTTAACTGGAATACAAGGAGGAAGTCTCATAGCTAGGACAGTTTCGCACATGGACCAAAATATAAATCTAAAAGTGGTAGCTGCTTATAGTATAAAACATAATAGCTATGTCACATTAAAGGAAAAAAAGTTTCAATAACATAAACAAGAAATGTAAAATATACCTCTTTTTTCTTCAGCAAAACCCACATAGAGAGTTTCTCACAGGCATCCTCAGCATGCCTACTGGCGAGCATTCTTTCGTTGATATATGCAGCAACATCAGCAAGGAGTTCGGGGGAAGGAATTCCATGATTCAATGCAGCAATTGATAATGCTTCTTTCCCTTGTGGAGAGGCTGCAGCTTCCTTGTCAAAATAAATTCCAGTGAAACACCTTCTTGGCACTTCCTCACCATTGTTGCCTTTACGCAACCCTCTATGCTTTAGATACGACTCCTCAGCTTCAATTACAGCAGCCAATGTCCGATGTACCACAATGTCTGGATACCGACGTAGTGGTGAAGTAAAATGTGTATAGAGAGGAACAGCCAATGCATAGTGACCCCAATCATTCAAATTACCTTTTAACTCACCACTGCAGAAGTAAGTAGCCAATTGCATCGGTTTTGAAGCATATGAGATGAGAATATCAAAAAGGACAGAATCATCCTTGAGTTTTTCCCTTATTTTCACCAAGGATTGATGAAACCGGCCAGAAGAGGAAGTATCTAATGCTAGACCATTTTTGCGACAAAAAGCTTCAAACTCTTTGAGCTTTCTCATATTAGGTTCAGGATGCCTCCGCAATAATGCACTATCCGGAAAAGCTCTCGATATTACTTCTGCAGCCGTCATATTTGCCAAAAGCATGAACTCTTCAATGAGAAAATTTGAATCCATCCTCTCACTTAGCCTGCTATCATATGGAACTCCACATTCATCAAATAAGTAAACAACTTTGGAGCTTTCAAGCTGTAGAGCACCATCATTAAATCTTTTCCCCATCAAAGTTTTTGAAATTTCATGAAGACATTTAACAGATCTAACAACATCAGTCCATTCAAATTGGCCATACAACTGCGGATAACCTTCTAAAGTATTAAATTTCTCCACATCAATTGTCGCTTCAATTATGTCTTGAGCATGCTGATATGAAAGCTTACAACAAGACCTTATAACTGTACGGCCAATCCAACGATCCAAAACATCCCCCATGCTGTTTAAGTCCCAGAATATAGAAAATGCAAGCCTATCTACTCCAGGATTAAGCGAACAAAGCTTTTCTGAAAGCAATGATGGCGACATCTGTATCTTCCTCTGCAACATGTACACACTGGCTGATCGAATCTGAGCTTCTTTGTCTAAGGCAGTGTTTGGCAGCACAAAGTATGACACATCTGCAATGTGTAAACCGACTCTAAAAGAGCCATTTGATAAACTTTCAACAGATAAAGCATCATCAAGATCAGATGCAGTGGATGGGTCAATAGTGAATACACACAAGTCTCTAAGGTCTTTTCTACTTTGAAATTCCTCCATTGGGATTTCCCAAGGAATATTTGGAAGACAAGAAAGCACTTGAGGAGGAAAATCAGTACACGGGATTGCATTTTGATATAAGATCGCATTGATCTGCGGTTCCAACTCACCACCCCGTCCAAAAGAATGAGAGACACGAGCTTGTGGAAAAGGACTTTCTGCACTCCAATCTTCAATTTGAGCAGCTACCAACTCCATCTCAATTGTTTCATCACCATCTTCCAACCTTTTCTTTATGCAGTCTGGTAAGTCTCTCACATAAACAATCATTTTGGGAAATCTTGGATCAGTTGGGGTCAATGTAACATACTCATGGTCAAAAATTGCCAAATTTTTCTTTGCATCTTTTCTATAAAGTTCTCGATAAGAAAACCACTGCTTAACATTAAGAAAACCAACGATAGCATCTCGTTGAGGAGACTTTTCAACAATTGCTACAACCCTCCCAGTTGGTCGTTTGAGGGAAAATTGACTAGTCATGGCAGCCAACCTATCCACTGAATTCATGCCTTCATTCTGCCCAGGAAAAAAACCCATATGTGATGAATCTGAACTAGATTGGTAATGCCCATTAACATTATTGAGTGCTGCCATTCTAGTCATTCCTGCCTCATCATAAAAACCTTTCTCAAGGAGTACTCCACTTTTACAATGAGCATACTCACAATCTGCATCTACCTTACCTTTACCCTTGTAGCTATTACCAGTCAGTCCATCAACTTCTTGGACTAAATTACAATCTTCTACCTGTGCAGAATTGTTTGAGGACCCAGTTGACCCTTTCATCTTTGTCCACAATCCCAAAGGATCAACCTTAATAACCACAATATCTCCCTCAACCTATGAGACAGAATAAATAGATTGGCAATTATTAGACCCATCCCATATAAACTAGTAGGCTAAACTACATGTCAAAGTACATCAGAGTTGACAATTAACATAAAGAACACAAGCCCAAAGAATTTCATACAGCTCTATTCTGTGAAGATACTCCACTGATGAGAACATCTGTAGGTACGCCATCAATTTTGCAATATGCCTAGCAGTATAAAACATTCTTCAATGTTAGCATGCAAAATTAATCATGTACAAAACGTCATAAAACAAAATGAAGTTTAGCTATCACAAACCTCAAGTCGATTGTGAGCATTCACACGAAACAATGCTTTAAAAGCTTCCCCTTTCTGCAAAAGGGTTAAAGAACAAGTGATCAAGAAACATGCACACAAACAAAACTTCTGAACCTCCCAGATAGACCATATATATGCATCCAAAAACCATTACAAACTACAGAGAATTAAATACATATATTGATCACTAGTTTTTATTAATTATTTTTTACTCAAGCTTAATTGTGCAATTTTATACACACACACACACACACATATATATAAATACATATGAATATGATCTTGGGTTACGAAATAGCAGGTAGCTCTCCCATCCCTCCCATCCCAAGATTCGAACTTAAAACTTCATAGTTTAAAACTCAAGTTCTACCCTAAGGTGTCCCCTTGGGGACTTTAAGAGCTGTTTGTTAAACTAATTAATTTCAATACAAGTTCTATAACTTTTAGGATGCATCACTTTCTTATAGGTTGTTTTAGTCTTGTAGAACAAAGAATATTGATTAATAAAAAACTATTTTTAAATTTTATTAACAATCAGATGGTATAAAAGGGAATAGATTATAGGAGCCATTTTCGAACAAACCTCTAATGCCTCTTTTACAGCCTCTATAGGCCAATATGGAGTGAACAATTTCTTTTGAGCAAAACCCTC
The DNA here is from genome assembly GCA_036013995.1 of Theobroma grandiflorum. Lineage (NCBI taxonomy): Eukaryota > Viridiplantae > Streptophyta > Magnoliopsida > Malvales > Malvaceae > Theobroma > Theobroma grandiflorum. The sequence continues at coordinate 20,134,422 of CP142126.1, forward strand.
AACCTGTTGGAAAGGAAAAAAACCATCTATGCACACTTTAGATGATCCTGCCAAGGAAATTGGTTCAGGACACGACTTTGAAAAAGTTCTTCCACCAACATCATCATCAGCATCACCACAACCAGAGCCAACTTGTTCACTTATATGCATCGTAGGCATGGAACTAAAAGCAACATCAGATGCTCTACCGGGAGTCTGCTCATTCAAAGCAGTCTCCAATCCTTGTTGTTTCGATGAAGAAGAGCAACTCATAGATTGTGTCAAACTTTTTGTTTTGTCTCCATTTTTCAAGCTATCCGATGATTCCACACGTGCTTCATTCACTGGATTACAAGATAAATCCCCACCAAAAAAAAAAAAAAATCAGGGGACCAAAGCCAAAATCCCAGTTCACTAATCTCACTTAAATCAAATTAACCACGTAATAATGAAAACCACAACAGCATAAACAAAATTCACTATACTTCTAGAAATAGACGGTAAAAAAATAAACAGAATTCACCATAATTCAGAAATACCCAAGCAAAAAAAAATTCACTAGAATCTTTAAATATCCAGTAATAGCACAGAAAAATCACTGTAATTCTTGAAATACCCAGTAAAATAAATAACAAATGCACTAAATTATATAAATATCTAGTAAAAACACTTAAAAATTCAGCTTGAATCTACAAAATAAGGTTTCTATCAGAAAAACTCAGTATCCATAATGAAAGAAAATACCTGAGTTATGTTTGGATCGACGATTAGATCGGCGTTTCTTCTTCTTCTCCTTATCAGCATCCTCCACCCTCTCAACAATCACAGATTGCTCCGCAGCGCCGCTTCCGCCCCTCATAATTTCTTTTATAAAAATTAAATAACCAAAAAAAATCAAATTAAAACCGAAAGAAACTTAACAAAACGAAACAGAACTAAAACCCTAGATCATATAAAAACTCGGGCAACTTCCGATGAGTTAAAAAATATTACGGAAGGAACCGAACCCATAGAAAAAAACAAATTAAAGGATTGAAATGAAAAATTAGAAAAAAAAAAAAGGAAAAAAACCAGAGGGAAAAAGAAGGGTTAGGGTTTTATAAGAGAGTCTCTAGAGAGAGAAAATTTTGGCTTGTTTAGAGAGAGAGAGAGTGGAGGTGAAAGAGATAATGACGTGAAGATTGGTCGGCGGAAACATGGGGCGCCGACTATCGATTCCTTTGTCTTCCCTCTTTCCTCTCCCTTTTCTTTTTCTCTTCTTTTCCTTTCTTCTCCTTTTCTGTCACTTTCTTTTCCTTTTCTTTCCCTTCTCTCTCTCAGGTTCTTTCCTTTTCTTTCTTTTTTTACCTTTCCTCGATTTCTCATGGTTAGGGGGAGGAGAGAGTGGAGTTGGGTGAGGAGTTCGGAATGCTAGATCTTGTGACGCGTGTCCGATCACGAGTGCGTTTAGTCGCTAAAAGTTAATTAATTAATTACTACTAATTTCTTTGTTATTGTTTAACAATGGAAAAAGAAGCTTTAACAAATTAAAATTAGGCAGCTTTGTTTTTGGCAAAAAAAATATAGGTTCCAATAATGGCATAACATAATGGTGGGTCTAATCGCATTAATGCAACATAAAGTTGAGATTCGACTTTTAGGATTACTAACAAAATTAAAATATTAGTTAGGTGACATGTAAAACTGCCTACACTCTTTAATCTTTTATTATGCATTATGATTTACTTAATTCATTTAAATATTTTATTTTTTCTTAATAATATGTGAAATACTTTGAAATTATAACAACCATCCATTTAATAATTAAAAAAAAAGTTAAAAGTTTTGCTTATTACAGAAATTCAAATAAACTCTTATTTTTTTATTATATTTAATTAAATCATGTATTTTTATTTTAAATCAAATAAATTCTTATAAATAATAATTGATTAATTATTATTAATTCATGATATTGAAATAACAATGATGTATAGAGTGAAAAATATTACATAATTATGTTATCATATTAAATAAACATGTTACATCATCATCAATTATAATATGTTAACATATCATATCATCATCAATTATATTATATTAGCATGACATGTCAATATCGCGTAGTATAAAATAAAAAATAATATTTTAATTAAATTAATTATTAATTATAAAATTTTATTTGATTAAAAATAAAAATATAAAAACTAATTTGGTTCAAAATAAAAATATAAAAACATAATTAAATGTAATATAAATATAAAAATTTATTTAATTCTTTTTAAATAATTTATAATTTTTTAAAAAAATTTTATAAATGGAGATTTATTTCTACTTTTACTTGCAATTTGAATTCAATCTCATAAAATTTATTTTACAAATTCGACTTCATACGTAACGTGTGACGATGAAAAAGAAAATGTGAAATTAAAAGAAGCAAAGAATATTCAATTATTCCCAAACCAAAGTACAGTTGTACAAATAAAATTAAGGAATATCTTTATCCACGTGATGGATAGAGTGTAGGAAAAGTCAATTACATCTTATCCCAACATTGTTTTGCAAGTTAACTAATGAATATGCACTTCACTTCTCAAAGTTTTCCCAACAAAATTTCAATTGATTTTTATTACTTATTAGCATCTTAAATTTTAAATTTCAATTGATATTATTTTTGTTTTTTTCCTTCTTTTAATTTTTTTTATTTTTATATAAAAATATTATTAACGATCCGTTTGTTAATTGAAAAATAATTTATTAAAATTTTTTTATATAAAATATTTTACAAAAAAATTTAATATTTTCTATTGTTTGAATAAACTATCAAAACCATTTTCTATTATTTGGATCATTGTTAAAATGATAAATAGGAATTGATTGCAATACAAAGATGTTATTGGGTTTTCGTATTTTTATGTTCTTCAAAAAATGTCTTAAGCCTTTCAAAAGTGTAAGATATTTTATGTGAGTCATAAGCCATTTTACGTGATCAATTAATTTCTTTTTAATTAGTAAAATATTTTACATCTGAAATAAATTTTTTTATTTTTCAAACAAGTATAAGTTTTCAAAATGTTTTCTTAAAAATATTTTACGTCGACTCTAAATTGTGAAATAATAGTAACAATGTAATGTAGTGGTATTATTAACCTAAAGAATTCTCCTAAAAATAAGAATATAATACAAAAGGACTTCTAAACTCTCTATATATACACGTCACTATGTTTTGAAGGAAAAAAAAGAAAGATAGGTGACGATTGGATAATTTTTTAATGCACGTACAACAAAAAAAGGTTTGATTTATAATAAAAAAATATAATTTTCTTATAAATAAATTTTTTAATACCACTTGATTCATAATATGAAAATTAATTACACGATTTTGATATATAAATATTAATTAATTAATTATTGCTTTGTTATGGGCCGTACGTAGCATGATTGAGTGAATGTCAAACTAAGGCAAAAGAAAGACTTTATAAACTTTTTACGGTTTCTTCTGTTTTTTCTTTTTTCCTTTTTCATGGGGTCGAATTATAAGCTTCCTTTCTTCCCGACTAAGATTCCCACCCTTAAACAACGCTGCAACGTTTTTCACATGGGCAACAGTTTCTGTTTCCTTTACTTTGCATTATTTTGTATTTAATTTTATTGTTTTATAAACTTATCAAAGAGTGAACCTAAATTCGCTTAATCACTGATCAAATTAAGAAAATAAAATTGTTGCTGCAAATATCGCAATGTCATAATCATCTGGGCTACTATGATGCTTCCTGTCTCCAGAAAAGAGGCCCAAGGACAAGGCTTTGGGCTGGGCCGGACTGGGCCTTACAGTGAAATATAAACTGATAAAGCTAGCTCCCGACAGGCAATTTGCATATCCGGTGAAAAGACAAAAATTGGTAGCATTTGTCGATATTATAACAATTGTACATAATGTCAATAATATACGATAACCATATGTAATTTATTAATACAACTTATATTTTACAATATATTAAATATAAATATCAAAAGAAAAATCAAATACAAATATTTCTCCTATTTTTTTTTGCAATTACAGAAGAGATTTATATATATGTTTACTAGATTGCGCTTAGAATTAAAATAATTTTTTGAAGAATATACTTAGAAATATGTTAAGACTGAATAAAATGGTGCAATTCCACCTCCACTCCACCCCACCCCACCCTTTTATTCTTTTTTTGTTGTCTTAAATCAAAATCTTTTAGGATCTTAATTTCACATTAATTAGTTACAACTAATTGAAGAAAAATGGGATGGAGTCATGTTCTGGCTTATGATGTGAATCCCACGAATTATTATTCGGTTTTGAGGGCATGACTTAGGCAAAGTGGACTCTTTCTTCCTAATCATTTATGAACAATTCATTAAAAAAATATATGTGTATATGGAACACTCACAACATGTCTTTGTAAACAAAGTCAGCCACCCAACTTGCAATATATGTTGTGCAATTGACAGTCGAAATGTTGAAAGCCGAAACCTTTAAATTATTTCATATATTTGTCATTTTCTTTAGACATTTAAATACGTTATCCAAGTTGTCTTGTTAGGCGATTTTTAACACTTGGTTAATATTATACCCTTTTGTGTTTACCACCTTTGCTGTAAAGTAAATCATGCACATTATCCTATATTTGCCCAAAGTCATAGTGGACGGCTCCTAATATTTCATTGTGTGGACCGGAGGGGAAACTTTTATTTTCTTTTCTTGTCTTTGACATCAAACATGGAAATGTTATACAAAAGTAAGAGAAATTTTGAAAAGGTACTTTTTATTAAAATATATATGATGTATCTTGTAGAATATTTCATTTGGTTGGTAAAGATCGTATGAGTATGATAGAACTATAAAATAATGTGATTGGCATGATATCAACCACTTATTAATTATATAGTATAGTGATTTAATTTTCATTCACATCAAAGGTTTTTTTTTAATTTAAATTTTCAGTATTGGCACACAAGTAGTCGAAATAAAGGATAAATAGCAATGACTAGTGTCCCAAAATTGTGTCATGTCCAAGTTGGAGGGATGCCCCAAAAGGCAATTCAATGACTCCCTTATGTCATCTTGGTGATGTCTCTCAACAATAAAATAATGTGATAACTCAAAAATTCAAACAAACAAGCTGGTAGAGATAATAATAATAATAAATATAGAAAACATGCTAAAAATAATTGACACTGAATTTCAGGTGATGGGTGGACAAAAACATGTGGCATGGATCTTAGTTTAGTTGTCAGCACTAAGATGGGATTCAGAATCCCAAAGGGCAGGCCAACCGCCCAATATATATCAAAGATTCATGTACCCAAGACCAAGCAAGAAGCACTCTCTATATTTCTAAATTATTAATTAATATTGATATGAATCAAAGGGAACAACCCGCTTGTCCTGGCTGGCGGAGAGGGTTGAATCGAGCCTTTGGCAGGCCAAAATAATATATAATAATAATAATAATAATAATGATGATAAAAAAATTGTGGGAGCAGATTGGCAATCAATGCAATTTCAGTCGCCAACCAGCCGTATTTGCTAGGAAACATAGTTTCTTAGGGAATTAATTTTGTAAAATAAATAAAGTTAACGAATCGTTGACATGTTACATGCAAAAAAAGTAAACGAATTAGGCTACTTAGACATTTTACATTATATTCCCCTTTATTTAAACCAACTTGTTGGCTACCATTTTGTGGTAGCAATTCACATTTAAGCATGTGAATTTACACGTTAATAATTTGACTTACTACTATGTGTTTTTGTACGGATTCCGTGGAAACATTCAACTTACATGGCAAGTTCATTACCTAGAGAAATCTTATCGAAATAAAGCTTGTAAGATGGTGCAATCTGAAATTTTGAGACTTTAATATAAAATTGAAATATTAACATTTCCAATTTACTAAACAGAAATGGCTAACACCTAAGAAATAATAAAATTTACTATATCATGTAGTTTGATGGTTGATACTTCTATATTAAAAATCAGACCTTAAATTTAAAGAGAATTGTTATTGGAGAATTTATCTGGCATTGGCGCTTTGCTCAAACCCGCCAAATGCTTTTAACCGTTTATGACCGTTGCTTCAACGATGTCAACGGCTTTATTAACCAATTAAACACAAACGTAAAAACAGAGAAATGAGAAAATGGCTGCTGCTGCTACTTACAGCTCTATTGTTCTCAGCAAAACCCCAAATTTTCACTTCAAAAACCCACAAAATCTCTTCAGTAAAACCCTGATTTTTTATTCTCACAAATCTCTAGCACACTCAAAGTCGTTGCATTCCCAACGAGTCAACTCACTTCACCCAAAATCCTCCACTCAGACTCGTCATCCCATCCGAGAACTACTCCTTCTCCTCGCTTTCTCATTGACCCTTTTATGTTTTCGTCTTTTCTCCAATGCCCTTTTGCCCGATTTCCCTCTTCGTTGGCAAAGCCTCATTGCTTTCTCTCATGAAGCTGAAGCTCAAACCAAAGCTTATCCTAAACATCTATGGGAAGCCATCGTTGCTTATGAGGATCGTCGCTTCTTTAGACATTTTGGGCTCGACCCAGTTGGGATTGGTCGCGCTGTTTTGTCGTTTTCGGCTCTTGGGGGAGGCAGCACCATAACTCAGCAGGTTAGTGTGTTTTTAATTTTTTGCTATATTTTTATGTAGACGAAGTGTTTGATAGTTTTACTCCATCAAGTGCGTCTATTCATTTAATTATGTTTAAAATAGTGGCCGCTGTTTCATTTAATTTATCTTTTTCCTTCTTTATTAAATGTGGGTACATGTGAAAGGCTGAAAGGCATTTGACTTGGGCTACATACCCAAAGTTAATTTCTCCATTCTTGTAAAAGTTTACCCCTTCTGCAAGATTCAAATATGCTATTTCATAGTTGAAACCTTGAAGTTTTTAATCGTTTAAGTGTCGCCTTAGTGACAAGAGTTTGATTAATTGTTGAGACTTGAGAGTGAACAGAATATAGGTATTGAGGAACTTGTGAAGTGTACGTACTAGTATCTGCAACATCATGGTTTCGGAATAAAGAAACCACAAATTAGGACAGACTGGTAAGGAAACATTTACTTGGTGGAATAGTTGGTGTTGGGTTGTTTTCTTTTCTTCCCTCTTTCTTTCCTTTTCTATAGAAGGGTGTAATTTAAAGTAGTTGATGTTAGCATATAACTCTGTGAAGGAAGGAAGATGCTGAAAAGGAATAATATAGGTGGGAAAGGTGGTATCAATGCATGGGAACCCTATCCGATTAGAATAGATAAACAGTTTCTAAGGTTTGACCGGCACTGAATTTGTCATATTTACATCCCCAGCTGATGTTAGCACCAAGTAAATCATTTACTTCTACCAATCAGGATTTAGTCAGTGTAGAGAGAGAGAGAGAGAGAGAGCTTCCTTGGTCAACGCATGCTGAGTACCAGCAATGAAGAAAACCATAGAAGACATATTCCAGCCTCACCAACAAGGCCTCCATCATTACGGACTCCTCTTCAATCTTTTCTTCATGCTCTATGGGATCCTTCTTATTCTTTATCGTTGGTTTCCTGTTCTTTCCTTCTGTCTATGGTATTTCTTTCTCAGAATTTGTCTACCCAAATTTAAGTGCTTCATACTTTCATTTCATTGACAAAGGTGGAGCATTCTTGTTCTCTCGTAATGGAACATTCAAAGCTGCTATCCATAATCCTGAAGCTCAAACCAACTTTTACTTGTGTGTTATACATGTTGAATCCAATACCATCATCTGGTCAGCTAATCGTGATTCTCCTATCTCGAACTCTGGTATAATGAATCTTACAATCACGGGAATTAGCATTGCTGATCCGGATGGTAATCTCAAATGGTCAACTCCACAGTTACAAGCAACAGTTTATGCCTTACTGCTGACTGAGATGGGTAATCTTGTTCTGCTTGATCAATTTAATGGTTCTCTTTGGGAGAGCTTCCACTATCCAACAGATACAATTGTAATTGGACAACGGCTTCCAGTTGGGGCAAATCTGTCGAGTGCTGTATCAGAAAATAACTTGTCAACTGGTGATTACAGATTCATGATTAGTGCTTCTGATGCAATATTGCAATGGCATGGACAGGCATATTGGAAACTGTCAATGGATACCGAGGCCTATATGAATTCAAATTATGTAGTGGAGTATATGGCAATAAACAAAACAGGCTTATATCTCTTTGGTCGAAATGGATCAGCTGTTGTAATTCAGGTTACCTTGTTGCCGACCAACTTCCGGATTGCCAAGTTGGATTTTTTGGGTCAGTTTACTGTGAGTAGTTTTTCTGGTGGTAAATGGGTTCAGGAATTTGTTGGGCCAATTGAAGTTTGTCGAATTCCAACCAGCTGTGGCAAAATGGGATTATGTCTGGGTGACTCACCCTCAAATGCCTCCACTTGTTCATGTCCATCTGATTTCTATTCAGCCTCACAAAATATTGGTGGTTGTTTGCCAAGTGATCCTTCTTATTCTCTGCCGACTGCTTGTGATTCAACCAAGAACTTTAGTGAGGCAAATTCTTCGGCTGTTTCATATCTGAGTCTAGGTTCTGGTATGGATTATTTTTCTCTTGTTTTCTCTCAGCCTTTAAGATATGGTGTGAATTTTTCAGTCTGTCAAGATTTATGCTCTGGGGACTGTGCTTGCTTGGGAATTTTCTATGAAAATTCTTCTGGCTCTTGCTATGTGCTTGAAAATGACTTAGGCTCCATCATATTGAGTGATACAGTTGACAATGATCTCTGGGGCTATGTTAAAGTACTTGTTGGACCTACTTCAACAGATTCCGGCGGCAACAACGGTTTTAGCAATCAAAGAAAAGAGTTTCCCATAGCTGCTGTTGTGCTCTTACCTTTTAGTGGGTTTTTCCTGTTAGCTGCTCTAGGATTTCTCTGGTGGAAAAGATTGATACTAAACAGAACTGGAGAGATAAAATTAGGCCACCTAAACTCAGTTTCTTCAGGAGATCTGGATGCCTTCTACATTCCAGGCTTGCCACAAAAGTTTGATTATGAAGAGCTAGAGGTGGCTACTGATAATTTTAAGACCAAAATAGGGTCGGGTGGGTTTGGTGCTGTATACAAAGGCACACTTCCTGATAAAACCGTTGTCGCAGTCAAGAAGATAACAAATCCAGGCATCCAAGGAAAAAAAGAATTCTGTACAGAAATTGCAATAATTGGAAATATTCACCATGTCAATTTGGTCAAATTGAGAGGATTTTGTGCCCAAGGGGGACAACGGTTTTTGGTGTATGAGTATATGAACCGGGGCTCACTGGACCGAACCCTCTTTGGGAGTGGGCCGGTCTTAGAATGGCAAGAGAGATTTGATATAGCACTTGGAACAGCTCGTGGGCTTACATACTTGCACAGTGGCTGTGAACATAAGATCATTCATTGCGATGTCAAACCAGAAAATATTCTCTTGCATGATCATTTCCAGGCAAAGATCTCCGATTTTGGGCTGTCAAAGCTTCTAAGCCCTGAACAATCCAGTCTGTTCACAACAATGAGAGGCACTCGTGGCTATCTTGCACCTGAATGGCTTACTAGCTCTGCGATTTCTGAAAAAACTGATGTTTATAGTTTTGGGATGGTACTGCTTGAATTAGTGAGTGGAAGAAAAAATTGCTCATTGAAATCACAAAGTCATAGCATCGATGTTACCGACAGCGGTGGAGGCAACTCCTCGTCCTCATCAGTGACCGGATTGGTTTACTTTCCACTATTTGCACTAGAGATGCATGAACAAGGTAGATACTTGGATCTTGCAGATCCAAGACTTGAGGGGCGGGTAACAAATAAGGAGGTGGAGAAATTAGTGCGTGTTGCTTTGTGTTGTGTTCATGAGGAGCCAGCACTGAGGCCAAGTATGGCCACTGTTGTTGGGATGTTGGAAGGTGGGATTCCTTTAGGTCAGCCAAGAGTGGAATCCTTGAATTTTTTGCGCTTCTATGGCCGCAGATTTACTGAGGCTTCCATGATAGAAGAGGAAAATGGGAATAGTGATTTCATGCTATACCAACAGGCAAATGCTTCTCAAAGTAGTACAACTGGCTCAAATACTTGCTTTTCTTTTGTCTCTTCACAACAAATCTCTGGCCCTAGATAATGTGAATGGCTGTGGCTTGCGCAGTTCGTGTATGGTAATTGTTAGTGAATGCGAGGGTGTAAGGTGTTTGTAATTGGGAACTAAACTTAGTCACTATTCTCTGAACAAGAATTGAGAATATTGTTGTATGTCTCCTCAAAAAATCCAAATGCAAGGTGGATGGCTGTCTGTATTTTTATTCGGCTTGTATAAACTATATCCTTGAGTAAATATTAGGATCATCTGGAAATCAGATGTTTGTTTTGCCTCTGTTTTTTTTTTTTTTGAACATAATGTTATTGTTTGGTGTACTATTGCTAGACCTATAGTGTTAGGACGGCTGAAATTTTCTAGGGTGCCACCTGCCAGGCTGCCACCTTGCTAATTGTTGATCTAGGTGGCTTGCAAACTATGTGGTTCCCATGCTGATTTGTTCTTTGGTAGTTTAGTTACATTGTTTCTTTTTTGCGTAGGCTAGGCTCTTGATTTACCGACCTCCTTCCGGATCATGTTCTTTTTCTTCCTCTAGTAATTTCTTGGCTGGAGTTGACTTTGAAAGGTAGGCATGAATTATGAATGGAAATGGTTATTAATTTTGGTCTCCTTCCTTGTATATAAGATGATTGAAAGTTTGTTGTTTAATTTTGTCATGCAACTGTCTCTTTGTCTTTGGTTCAGTTGTGACAATTTCTGGGTCTGTTCAGGGTACGGTTTGGCTGTTTGGCCTTCAATGCTTTACAAGTAAAGTCTTTAGCCATTTTCTTCTTAGCCTACTTCAAGCTGGCAATTCAGACTTTACCAGGAACTTTAATTGCAATTTATTGCATTCTTTTTTGTTAATGCCTCCTTTTTGCTCAATGACAATGTTAAGATATTTGGCCAATTGTGAGGAATTGTAGTCTTCCATAAAATTTTATTTCTTTTTTATCATATTTGATATGATCTGAAGTTGATAAATACCAATAACAAACAGTAAACGTATTTTATCCCATAACACTAAGGAGGTTGTCTTGCCCCTAAGCTCTTTCAAACATTTTAGGGATGTATTCTGGACATATCAGTCGGCTATTAATATGCATTTCACCCATACTGCAGAATGGATCTATATCTATATACTTGTTTGTTTTAGGTTACACTTTGATTAGTGAGATGATAATCTATCACCCTTTACTCCTTTTGATTTCTTGTTGTCGCCTGAAGCCAAGCCTTACATAAGCTAGTATTTTGGAAATTGACCATTTTCTACTTTTAAAAATCTGGAAAGGGATTGAATGCAACCAATACTTGGAGTTTTCGTTATTATTTTAATTGATTTGAGCAGCATCTTTTTTTATCAAATTATGTTATCTATGATAATTCTCTGGCGATCCATTTGGCAGCTTGTCAAGAATACTTTCCTGAAAAATGAGCGCACATTCTTGAGAAAGATCTCGGAGATGGTGTTGGCACTGGCATTAGAAAGGACAATGTCAAAACAAGGAATACTGAGCTCTTATGTTTGTAAGGTCAAAATCTATGTCACATTTACCATGTGGTGTCCTTTCTCTCTGTGCAATATGTATTTATGCTTGGGCTTTCTTAACATTTTTATTGAATGGATTCTGCTATTTGAATGCACTCCCTTCCTGGCATTCACAGAAGGATGAAAGCGAAGCAGCAGAATTGGAGCCCCTTGTTTTGTGATTCATGGATCTTGACATTTGAAATCTCACAGGGCCTTTGTGTATTGCAGATATACTGGGGGCATGGTATTAATGGCATTGAATCAGCATCAAATTTATATTTTGGAAAGCATCCATCTCTCCTGAGTTTGGCAGAGTCTGCAATGCTTGCTGGACTTATACCTGCACCAGAGCTCAGATCACCACTCAGGGATAAGAGAAGGTTTCAAACTACTGCGTCACCAAAATTAATCCTGTTTGTAATAATCATTCTCTGTTTCTAAACTTTTCAAGTGCTTTCTGGTTCAAGCCGTATGCTTGGAGTTGGATGTTTGCCTTTAGCTTTACTTTATTTGATTTCAAACCTTTATCAAAACAAAAGAAAAAAAAAAGACAACCTAAAAATTCACTTCTGTCTTCATGAATGGTAGTGGCAAGACTGTCCAAGCCAGAGTTTTGAAAAGGATGGTGGAAGTCGGCTCTCTTGATATTGAGATGGCACTTTTGATAGTGAGACAGCCACTGTACCTGCATCTTAATAGGCCGGAAAACACGGATGGTCTGTCATACCTGCTTTCATTCTCTGGGTTGGTAAGTCAAATCTTCATTTTCTATCCTGTTAGATGACCATCAATTGCAAATAAATAAAGTCAATTAAAAAACTCTCCTTAGTATACATCGTATAACATTTTTTTTGAAGAGCGTATACCTCATATAACATTAATGTGAAACTATAATAAAATTATGTTTAATTTGCTTGATCCACTAGCTCTTGAACATTTCAATAATCTTCTCATATTGTATTTCAACTATCTGATTGTTTCTATGAAGTTTCAGTACCACAAAGTAGTTACTCATTAGTTCAGCTCTTATCTCAAAGGTTGTTTGCTTGTTTGTTTCTTAGGGACTTGGAGAGAACAACAAACTCAATCAAGCAGGTAAGGAATCAACATTCGAAGGTACATGGGACTGGGAAAGAGAAAGCAAAATATGGGAAGCATGTGAAGAGATGGAAAGATGGGCCGTGAAGGTTCGGGTTCCATGCAGAACTTCAGTAAAAGCTTCACGTTTGAAATGAAAAGCAGACCACTTGCTGATATATGACTAAGGCTTGTAGTGTTTCTGGCGATGGAAGGAATTCACTCACTATTCCGTTCTGAAGAACTAGAAATTCCCATATTGAGTTCCATTGCAACAAATATTCCTTGATTGAAACTGATAGCAAGTAACTTCAGATTAAAAGCTTTCCCATCTTCAACCAATTGACATTGGCAATTATGCCAGTTGAATACTGATACTTTGCTGAAATTGAAATGGATAAAGACGAAGGAATGGGTTTCTGATTAGTTGGTTTTGAGTGGTATAATCAGTATATATCTTCTTGACCTTTCCAAATTTGAGCTGAAATTGACCATGGAATCTGTTGGAAGATCTTTTTCTTTTACAGATACGAAAGTTACTGTTTCAATTGTTCTCAGTTTTGTCATGTTTGTTGTAAATGACAATCTGTATTGAGAAGCCTATTCCCAATTATAAATTCTTGATCCGAATCTGCATTCATAGTTTTTGAATCTGTTGTGTAAAGATGAATATAGAGTGACATAAATAAGTGTATATTGCAACAATGGGATGGAACTTATTGCGAAACATTGGGTGAACGACAATCGAAATGACCCTGAGCAAGTCCAGGGATAACACATCACGAATTGATTTAGAACTAAGCAGAGTCCTAGAACAATTCTTTGCATGAATATAGTAGTTATTTCAAGGCATATTCAAAGAAAACTTTCATTGGCACTACTGTCACTGAGGGAGCTTATTGAATTTCCGGTACCGGTACTCGGCAAAAGTTTTGGTTGAATATTTAGCTGGGTTTTGCTCGTTCACAAGCTCTGGAAGTGGCCCGATCATAGCCTCATGTGGAGGTGCGCAGAACACTGCCCATGACATCCGAGTGCGGTCTTTGTTAACTACACTCCTATGAAGAACACTCTTGTATTTCCCATTGCTCAGAACCTGGAAAGACAAACAACACCAAAAGTATGTTAACTTCAGCATTTTCACACAAAAGATGAAAAAAGAAACGAAGAAAAGGGAGAGCATTTTAATATACCTCAATTTGGTCGCCAACATGGACAAAGAGAGCATTAGGCACGTAATCAACGGCAAACCAACTGCCATCTTTCCAAACCTGAAGGCCCGGAACATCATTAGGGACAAGCAAGGTGAGTGCAGACATGTCTGTGTGGGGTTCAACTCCTAGGGCTAGATGAGGTTGAGGGCATGGTGGGTACATGTTTATTTTCATTTCCAGTTCTATTTCTCGATCTCCCAAAGGGGTCGCCAGAGCCATTTTGTCCAGACCTAGCCCCTCAGACAGCAGCCCCAACAGCTCACCTGTTATTCTTAGCATTTCCTTGCTGTATTCTTCGTTGACTTCCCTGTGTTACACAGATTGTTTTTAGCCTTTGTTATAAATTGAACTAAAACACACACCCCGCAAAAACTAACGTAATGAATTTTGTATTAATATAGGGCAGTACGCTCAGGATCACTTGAGTTGGTCATGTTAGGCTAAGCCTTTCATTCTGAATAGTTAATTCCTTTCTTCAAGAAAACGTTGTAAACTCCTCGAATTGCTATAAGTAAAAGATATACACAGTTTTGCTTGAGCTACCAAATAGCAACTCTTATCGAAACTAGCAAATTGACAAACATTTCCATTTTAAAGCAGGCAACCAAACTGTGGATTCTTTGGCCAGACTCGGAAATATTGCAGAACAATCTGATTTTTGTTGCCTCCATTGTGCTTTGCAGATATTTTTATTTGGGTTACTGACTCTTTGGGGTTTCAAGCCCACACGTTTTGTGAACTCTATTTTGAAGGGCTCTTCCAAAATATCAACTCTTATCCAATCAACTGGGTCGATCACTCCAAATAAACTAACAAGGTAGTATAATATAAACAAAAGAAAGTTTGATTGACCGCGGTGCTATGATAACAAAAAAACATAATCTCTTGAGACCCTGGCGAGCCGGCAACTTGAACAAATGATCCAAGGAAAATATTTAAGCAAGCAAAGAATAGTTAAAGATGTTGTATACCTGTAAGAAGGAGGGTGCTTGGGCCATATATCATGATTGACCTTTGAAGGAGGAGACAAGAGATGAAAAAAGTAGTCAACCCACTCAACCTTCTCTTCAAGGTTCTTAGTCATTTTTGTGCCGTACCCTTCAAACTTGCCTGATGAAGGATCATTTGCATAAGCCTCCTTTTCCTTCTGTGGCAGAGCAAAGAACTCCTGGCCCACTTGTTGCAGCCGTTTGATCAATTCAGGAGATAACCCATGGTCAGTCACCAAGAGAAACCCCCATTGGCTACATGCCTCCGAGACCTCTTTGACAAGGACATCACGAGGCTGTGAGAGGGAAATGACAGGCACAGTAACCCCTTCGATGGGTTTGCTGTTCTCTGGTCGCTCGTGGGCAGGGCGGATGAATTGAGCGGGGAGTTCGTTGAGGCCGCCGATGGCTATTGCTTGCACTCTCTCAACCTCCATCGAATCCCTTATCTCGGAAAATGCTATCAAAGGTTCTAATGCTGTTGGGGTTTATGACATCAACAAACGTGAATGCGGTCCCATTATATAGTTGAGTTGATGAATTCATGAGCGTTCCACAGGGACAAAAAGAGTAGTTGGCTTACCAGCAAACCACGTGCCTGGAAGTCTAATTGTATCTAACAGTCACATTAGTTTCTACAGATGGGGAAGCATGATCTCCTATTGCCCAAACGGAAAAAACATGGACCGAATTGGTTGCCCTCTGGCCTTGAACTGGCATGACCTTGAGCCTTGTATCACCATAATTTGGAAATATTAATATTTAGGCTTCGTACTATAGCAAATATAATCACTAGGCATAAAAGGGATGGGGTCCAAAAGAGACTCCCAACCTAGATTCCATAATTGTTAATGCTAATCACATGGTTATAAAGCATGTTACTTGCAATAAATGTGACCAAAGCACCAACAAAAACACTATTATTCGATATCAATGCCGGTGAACTCGATGCCTCGGTTTCATCTTTCTCCTATCGGACGGGGAGAATTCAGACTTGACTTTGAACAATGTGTTTGGTTCCAGCTGATAAGGCGCTATTTTGCCTAGTTGATGACAACATGGAATTTAGAGCACGATTAATTATGTTTAAGTTTTGCCCTTCTTAAGGGAGGAGTGTGAACCATTATATCATGAAAGAGGTAACCAAATAACTTTTTGCTACAGTATGAAACCGAAAAAAAGGGGTTGCAAAGTTTGGTGGAGGTCTCCACAAACCAAAAAAGATTTCACTCTAGAGATTCCTAACATATAACTTAAAACTAGGGGCGTTTCCCTCTTTCTTTCCTACCCATAAGTCAACGTTATTTCCCCTCTTGCTTCAAGGTCAGCCTAAGAAAACGAAATGTTGCCCGAACCAAACCAAAAAGAGACTTTGGAGTTGGGAGGGAGGGAGGGAGGGAGGGTTAGGTACTAGTTTAATAACTAACGACAAAGCAGCACCTGTCGAAGATAAACTCCGTAAAAACAATGTTCCTCCAGCCGTCGTAGCATCTGGAACAAATGCAAATTGGATTAAACTAACGTAAGTCCACATGTTTACAAACAAAAGCAAGATCAATAAATCTGCAATGGAATAGAAAGAAAATATGCGGGGAACCTTGGGATTGTTCGATGAGCACGTCCATGACTTTGTCTTTAAGCAAGTGTCTTATCCAAAGGATTTACAAACCCATCAACAAGATTAAATAAATGTTGCATTTAGTATCTTGTTGGGAATGTAATTACTGGGTACAATCAACCTTTGCTATAATAAAAAAAAATGATGATTGCAGGAAATGTGATTGCTGAAAAGATTACATTATAGTATTTGGTTTGTAAGTATTTTATTAAGAATATAATATAAATTGATAAAATTACTCTTATATATAAAAAAACATATAAGTTAAATAAATTTATAATTTTTAATAAAAAATTTTACTTTTCAATTTTAAGCAATTAAAATAATAAATAATAACATTAAAAAATAATATAATATTTTTATATTAATTATTTAAATATTAAAATATGTAAAATTACTAAATGTTTATTTTTATCTTGAACTTATAAAAATTAAAAATAAAACCCATTAACCAAAAACAAATCTATTGATAGATAAAAAATTCTATCGATAAATCATATTATCTATCAATAGATTATACTATCTATTGATAAATAACTACGATCAAAAGTCTGAATGTAATATATCGATAAATGTTCTCATTTATTGACAGATATTCAATTTTAAACCTTTTTGGCGCTTGCATCAAACATCTTTCCCTTTCAAATTTTTTCAATTCCTTAGTAAATTTTCTCAATTTTAAATTATTTAAATGTTTCTTTCGACATCCAAACCATAAATTTTTCTCAAAATACTTTCAAATTTCTTGAAAATTTAAAATAAGATTTCATAAAATTTAAAGTCTCAATCTCTTCAATTTTTAAATTTGGTAATGAAATTTGACCCAAATATGCTGGTGACAAGTTACCCTTCATGCGGACCATAAGAAGAAAGAGAAGGCAAGGTGAGAAAAAGGAGAAAAAGGTAAGAAGCAAGAAGGAGACAAAGACAAGAAGAAGAAAGTGAAGAAGGTGCGCAAGATGGAGAAGAAAAGGTCAATTTGGAAAAAAAAAATATGCAGAGGGAAAGTTACTTTCCCTTCATGAGTGAAGGGAATGGCATTCCCTTCTCTCATTGTAAGTACATTATATCCCCTTTTTACCAACCACATGCTGCTAAGTGACTATACCTATTTAAATTGCAGAAAATATCTCTTCCTTACACCAAATCAAACGCCTCCAAAATTTAATGATTTTCTTCCTTAGGATGAGTCAATGTCAATGTTAAAGGCCCAAGCTCGTACAAGTTTATACATAATCAGGCCTCGGCTCAATATCTTATGCCGGAATGAACTTGTCCGGTCAGTGGGCAAGATAGGCCAGCCCATATACATTTAAAGGGTTCGATTATTTCCAATTTTTTTATAAGATTTAATTTTGTCATTTTATGTAAAATTATAGATCAAATTTATCGTAGAATATATACATATATATTTGCTGAATTATTATAGTCATTATCACTTCAACTACAAAGTGTTAACTCATAAATATGTAAAAGTAAAAGTTTAAAATTCTTTTAAAATAAATATTTTCAAAATTATAAATATTTATTTCTTAAAATTCTTAATTTTTAAATTTATTTATTAATAAAATGATAACATTTGATTAGTTAATAATGTATAGAATTTATATGTAGATAGTACATTAAATATAAACTTTTTATCGTATATTTTTAAATTATTACAAATTTATCATTGTTACATTTTAATTTGATTCGAAAAATATCAAAAATTTGTTATGAAATAAATCTAAAAGAACGAATAAAGATAATTGGAAAGAATAATTAAAGAGATAAAAAAAGTATTGAGGAGGAGAAAAGAGATCTTATTGAAGTGTGTATATACAAATGAACTGAGGGGGCCTATTTATAAGCAAATAACCCTTTATCTTGATAGAATTTACAAGATGAAGATAACACTTAGGGATTAGATGGATTAAATCCTAATCCAATCTAATTTACATCTAATCTAGATATAGATAGAATAAATGGATATTCACAAAATATTCATAACACTCCTCCTTGAATATCCATTGTATCAAGAATATGCCTCGTTAAAACCTTACAAGGAAAAAACCTCATGGGAAAAAAATCCAAGTGAAGGAAAAAGAGTACATAATTCTTTTCAAGAATACGCTTATGAAATACTGCCTCATTAAAAACCGTATTAAGAAAAACCCAGTGGGAAAAACCTTGATGAAGGAAAAGAGTACAGTGCGTATTTTACTCCCCCTAACAACTGCATTATTTAAGATTTTTGAAACGGTGCATCCCAATCTTTTGTACCAACTTTTTGAATGTTGCAGTTGGAAGGGCTTTAGTAAACAAATTTGCTAGATTGTCACTTGATCGAATTTGACGAACAATAATATCACCCTTTTCTTGAAGATCATGAGTGAAGAAGAATTTTGACGAGATATGTTTTGTTCGATCGCCTTTAATGTATCCTTCCTTTAACTATGCTATGCAAGCAGTATTATCTTCATATAATATTGTTGGAATTTCTTTCTTGGTTGACAAACCACACGTTTCTCGAATATGTTGAGTTACAAATCTTAGCCAGACACATTCACGACTTGCCTCATGAATTGCTAAGATTTCTGCATGGTTAGAAGAAGTAGCAACTATAGTTTGTTTTACAAAATGCCATGAAATAGCCATACCTCCATATGTGAATGAGTAACCTGTTTGGGATCGAGCTTTATGTGGATCTGATAAATATCCTGCATCCGCATAACCAATTAAATCTGGTTTTGATGCATTTGAATAATATAAGCCCATATCCATTGTTCCTCGAAGATATCGAAGTATATATTTAATTCCATTCCAATGTCTTCGAGTTGGAGAAGAACTATATCTTGCTAATAAATTCACAGCAAATAATATATCAGGTCGTGTATTGCTAGCAAGATACATTAATGCTCCAATTGCACTAAGATATGGTACTTCAGGACCAAGAAGTTCTTCATTATCTTCACGAGGTCGAAAAGGATCTTTTTTCACATCTAATGATCTTACAACCATTGGTGAACTCAATGGATGTACTTTGTCCATATAAAATCGTTTTAGCACTTTCGCTATATAATTAGATTGATGGACAAAAATTTCATTTGTCAAGTGTTCAATCTGAAGACCTAAACAAAACTTTGTTTTTCCAAGGTCTTTCATCTCAAATTCTTTCTTTAAATAATCCACGGCTTTTGATAACTCTTCAGGAGTTCCAATAATGTTTAGGTCATCAACATAAACAGCAATGATCACAAATTCAGATCTGAATCTTTTTATAAAAACACATGGGCATATAGGATTATTTTTATAGCCTTCTTTCAACAAATATTCACTAAGGCGATTATACCACATGCGCCCGGATTGTTTTAATCCGTATAAAGATTTAATTAATTTGATTGAATAAATCTCTCGGGAATTCAAATTTTGTGCTTCAGGCAACTTAAATCCTTCAGGGATTTTCATATAGATATCATTATTAAGTGAGCCGTATAATAGGCTGTAACTACATCCATCAAACGCATTTCAAGCTTTTCATGTACTGCCAGACTAATTAAATATCGAAATGTAATTGCATCCACCACAGGAGAATATGTCTCTTCATAATCAATACCAGGCTTTTGGGTAAAACCTTGTGAAACAAGCCGTGCTTTAAATCTCACTATCTCATCTTTTTCATTTCATTTTCGCACAAATACCCATTTATATCCCACTGGTTTTACGCCATTTGGCATACGGACTACAGGTCCAAAAACTTCACGTTTTACAAGTGAATTTAATTCCACTTTGATTGCGTCTTTCCACATTGGCCAATCATTTCTATGTCTACATTCTTCAACAGATGTAGGTTCATGATCCTCATTTTCTTTCATAATATTGAGCGCTATATTGTATGCAAAAATATCGTCGACGTTTATTTCATTTCGGTTCCATCTTTTTCCCTTCATGACATAATTTATTGAGATCTCTTCATTTTCACTAATTTCAGATACCTGAATTTCTTCTGAAATTATGTCAGGGGTCTCTTCTGGAGTTTTTGTTTCCTCTTCTTGACCATCTTGAATATTTGCTCCTTTTCTTTTTCGAGGATTTTTATCTTTGGAACCGATTAGTCTCAACACTTCTGGCATGCCTTGTCCTACAAGGACATTAATGTTAATAGGAGCATTTGCAGCTGATATATAAGATTTAGTTATTCTTTTAAGTCAATAAATACGTCTGGCAACTGATTTACTATGTTTTGCAAAAGAATTATCTTTTGAAATTCAAGTTTATATTGATTTGTGTGAGGATTAAAACTAGATAATGATAATTCATTCTAAGGAATTTTCTTTTGCAGCTGCTTATTTTTCTCCCTCTAATGTTGGAAAAATTATTTCATCAATATGACAATTGACAAACTTTGTCATGAATAAATCTCCTGTTCATAAATCTAAATATATAATTACAAATGGAGATTTGTATCCAACATATATTCCTAACCTCTTTTGAGGACTCATCTTTGTGCGTTGTGGTGAAGCAATTGGAACATACCACACATCAAAAATTCTTAGATGGGAAATATTTGGTTCCTGACCGTAAACCAATTGTATAGGGGAGAATTTATAATAACTCGTTTGGCCTGATGCATACAGATACTACTGCATCTAAAATGGCATGCCCCCAAGTAGACATTGGGAGTTTCAATTTCATAAGTAATGGCCTTGTAATCAGTTGGAAGTGTTTAATAAATAATCCTGCTTGACCATTTTGTGTATAAACATAAGCAACAGGCTTGATTCCAACTAATATACAATATTAAAGGCTTGAGATGTAAATCCATCAACATTGTCAAGACAAATAATCTTGATTATATAACTAGGAAAACGTACTTGCAAACGAATGATTGCAAATGTCAAAATGCAAGTTGCTAATAAGCACACATGCGACCATTTAGTCGATGCATCGATTAAAACTATAAAATATCTGAATGGTCTACATGAAGGATGTATGAATCCACATATAACCTTGAATATTATTAAAAAACATAGAGAATTCAATCTCGACTTTAGCTGATGATAGCCTTATAATTTATTTGCCTTGAGAGCATGCAGTACATGAGAATTCATTTGATTGAAAAATCTTCTGGTTTTTCAATGGATGACCACATGAATTTTCAATAATTTTTCGCATCATTATTGATTTGGGATGCTCTAACCGATCATGCCAAACATTAAAATTGTCAGTAAACTTCTGGTTTACATAACTTTCAATCATTTTAATTTTTGTGTAGTACATTCCAGAGGACAAAGAGGGTAATTTTTCCAATACATATTTTTTACCCAATATAATAGATATTCAATGTCTCTCTCATTCGTTGTCTCAATATGATATCCATTCAAACGAATATCTTTAAAACTTAATAAACTTTTTTAAGACTTAATAGAAAATAATGCATCTTCTATTACTTTATTCCTCAAGGTAGTAAAATATTAGCTCTTCTGGAGCCCTCAATTAATCTTGTACTACCATATATTGAATTGACATTGATTTTTCTTTCGTTGTCAAGTAGGAAAAATATTTATTGTCTTCAAATATAATGTGTTGTAGCAATGTCTGCCAGACATATATTTTCATCATAGATCTTAGATCCAACAATATGAATATCTCATTTTTTTTTCAATAAGATATATACAATAAAAAACTTGCAAGTTATCATAAAAGAATATTACATATAGAATTAAAACACATAATAAGAACATATCATGAAAACATATTAAAATATCTTCATAATATAGTTATACTAAAATATACTAATTACTATTAAGTTCATTCTCGGATATTTCTATTACTAATCGAATGATCAATTCCTTCTTTAAGATAAGAAAATCAATAATAGATATTTTTATTACCAATCATGTAATTAATTCCTCTTTCAGAGTTGACAAATATATTAATGTGCTATATCAACTTAGCCATGATTAAAATCATCACAAGATGTTTTAATCTTTTAATGATGCCTGATAAAATTTATGACGTACAACAGGTACGTAACCAATGGTC
Organism: Theobroma grandiflorum; assembly: GCA_036013995.1. Taxonomy (NCBI): domain Eukaryota; kingdom Viridiplantae; phylum Streptophyta; class Magnoliopsida; order Malvales; family Malvaceae; genus Theobroma; species Theobroma grandiflorum. The sequence continues at coordinate 20,156,940 of CP142126.1, forward strand.
TTTCATGCCACATCCATGACAACATGTTTTCTATATTCCTTTTATTCTTTTCATTATTTATCCACTTCTGGTGGGTTACAAGTATTCATCCACTTCTTGATGGGTTATCCACTTCTTGTGGGTTAGTGGGTTAAGGTGTCCATCCACTTTTGGTGCGTTGAAAGTATTTAGGTTACAAGTATACATTCACTTTTGGTGGGTGATCCACATTTGATGGGTTATCCACTTCTGGTGGATTATCCATTTTTTTTAACAGATTACGGCATTCATCTACTTCTGATGGTAAATTATCCATCTACTTCTGGTGGCAAAATTATCTTTAGATTTTGATAATAAAATTATCTATCCACTTCTGGTGGTAAAAAATTATTTATCCATGATCATAATTATTAAATGATGTGGCATTCACTTCAAGGAATAGATAAATTTATGACAATGACCATAATTATTAAATGATGTCACATTCACTTTAGGGAATGAACATTCATAATTTTTATTAGTAGCTCGTTTGTCACATTCACTTCAGGGAATAGACATTCATGACTTTTCATTAATAGCTATATAATAGCGAATTTACTTTCCAATCGAAGTACAAAATATATACTACATGATAATAAAATTCATATTAAGGTTAGTTTTAAGAAAATGAAAATACTAAAGAGATATCAAGTCACTTACCTGATTTTTTGAAATCAGAAATCAAAACTCAATTATTGAAATCCTTTTGAAGCTTGAAGATGATGAAAACATTATAATTCTAGAACTTGAGAATCGTGCTGAAAACGTGTTATGAAATAAATCTAAAAGAACGAATAAAGATAATTTGAATGAATAATTAAAGAGAAGAAAGAAAGTATTGAGGAGGAGAAAAGAGATCTTATTGAAGTGTGTATATACAAATGAATTGAGGGGGCTTATTTATAAGCAAATAACCCCTTATCTTGATAGAATTTACAAGATGAAGATAACACTTAGAGATTAGATGGATTAAATCCTAATCCAATCTAATTACATCTAATCTAGATATATATAGAATAAATGGATATTCACAAAATATTCATAACAAAATTAAAATATTTTGTAGAATTTTTTTTTTCACGAAATATTCAAAATATTCTTTTACTGTTAATTTTTAATCTATTTTAAATTAAATTAAAAATATATAATGATAAGATTAGGCATATCACGTTGAGATAATTTTTATTTTTTATTTTTTATTTCAAAATTTTTTCCGTACCACTTGACAGGAAAATTTTCATAAGCGCACCGAATCATAAGAAGACACGTATACAGAAAACCTCGATGAACCAATCATAATCAGTCGTCCACGAACGAACTTCAAAAGTCAGCGAAACGTTAAAAACACGGCGATAAAAGCATCGCACTTTGACTCTATAAGTTTTCCTCTTCTGTGGAAAGAAGAGAAGACCCTGGAATTTTTCTAATGGCTTACGTTGAGCGAGGTCTGAATCTTTTCTCTGTTTTCTCTAGTTTCTTTTTTTGATACATATCTCTTAATTTGATTCGAAATCTATTGCCAATTGTTACTCTTCTTTCTTATAATTATAAGTTTCTTTTTTTTTTTGGATGTTGAAATCTGATTTGTGGGAACCCTAGTTGGTTACTGGATAAGAAAGGGAATGAAATTTCATATTTATATAATCCATCAGATGATGGTGGATCGTAATTTTTTGTGAGTTGATGCAAATTGAGTTTTTAGTCTGTGATTCGACGATGAATTTTGATGAGAATTGTTCAAGTTTTGAACAATCTTGAAATATTGGCCTTTTTTAATATGAATTTGATTGTGTTATTCTCGTTATGCGGTTGTCATACAGCTGAATAGGAGTTTTCAGACTGTCTTGGGTCTAGTTTGGCTATGGTGAAAAAGCCCTCCCCCCCTCCCTTTGTTTTGTAACATTGAAAATCTATTCCAATTAGAAATTTGGAAGCCATTCGACATTGTGGTTGCAATCCAGTGGAAACCACAGTTTTTAACCAAAGCATAATGCACTAATGACAGTGTTTGTAGTGCTTTTCACTGGAATCAGCGCAGTTCATTCCTAAAAATTTCTATGCTTTTGTAAAATTCTTCTCTTTGAAATTTCTACCATTTTTTTTTCTTTTAGAGACTCAACTTTTTATTTAATGAGAGCCCATTTCATTAACCTCTCTGCAGCTTTTGTGACTTATTGCCTCTAGTGGGTGGTACTGGCTAAAACTGAGATATTTGAAGACAATTGTTATCTTATTCCTAATGCTATTATGAATTCAAAAGAGGTTCTATATGTTTTTGTAAATGTAGTCTGTGAGAGTGTGTGTGTGTGTGTGTGTGTGTGTGTGAATGCAGCACGTTTAGTATTTTTCTGCTCTCAGCAGGAGGCTTGGATCCCTGTGGCCTTGAAAGCAAGGAGCACCTTCTTCCTCTCTGGTTTTTCTTTTTTGGGAGGGGGGTTGGAGGTTTAGTTTATGGTTTAGATGTTTTTGAATGTCATTGAGTCTGATCTGCGTTATTAAATTTAATCAGTATCTTCTGAGTATGTCTTTTATGTAGTTGTATTAATTATCCATTCTGTCTTGATTGATTGTGAAAACTGTTGCTAATATTCTTAAACCTTTGCATTGAGATTATAGCTGACAATCATTGCATAGCATTCTTAGCTGCATTAGTTATTTGAAGATAAGCTATGGCATATTGCCTTGGTGATGACAAAATTGGCTTGTTTCATCACTTTAGCATATTGCAAATTTACCATGGAGACTTCCCTTCTCTTCATATTATCATAAAACATTGTTCGTGTGTGGTTGTTTAGGTGTTGTGAAATCAAAGCGAACAATATGGCGACTGAGAACCATCACTGATTTCTTCTGGGCAATTATCAATTTCATAGGAGTGTTTTTCTCAACCATGTTCTCAGTAAGATTTTCATTTTCCTTTGTCAGTGGTCAATATATTAGATTTTTTTCTAATCTGCATCAATCAATTTGAAACTTGAATGTTGCATGTGAATCAGATGGAAAAGTCAGATGCCTACAGACAAGGCTCTGGTTCAAGCAAGAAATGGGATGGTGGTCCGGGAGGACCTGGAAGTGGACCATATGGTGGTGGTGGTGGCCCTCGCCGACCACCACGTGGACTAGACAATGTTCGAGGAATTGACCATAGTATGTGCTTTAACTTCTTCCTTTTTTTTTTGGGGTGGGGGGGGGGGCTCTGCTGGGTAACTATCAATTATCTGTTGTTTGTCAGCAGGGCATGCTCCTCTTTCTTTCTTTTTTTCCCTTTTTGTCCACTAAAAGAAATTTTCTTTTCTGGTGCTATATTTCAGGTTCCCTGCCTGCCTGCGGCTCTTGCTGTGGTGGCTAAGTGCAGCGTATCTGTTGTGCTGTACACTGTTATGCCTAAAGTTCCCTTAGTTTTTGTAACAAATTTCTACGTTTTTAATGTTAATAGATTGCCTATGAAACGGAGAACTTTAAACCTCTATAAACAATGATGCTTTTCTGTAGTCTCAAACGTATATTTTAATGATCTTTCAGCAATATATGTTGCTACAGCCTACATGGCTGGAGCGGTCTTCATAAAACTGGTTGATATGATTCTCTCAAGAAACATGGTTCATTAGGCTTTTTGTGTGTAAAACTCTGTTGTGAAGAGTCCTTTTGTTAGAAATTTGCATATGCATGCTCCCATGATTATCAATTTAAAATTGGAAAAATGCGTAACTGACTGTCTGTCCTTTAAATGACGGACAAATGCCAGCCACAGGTTTTGATTATGAGATACCAGATACAAATCAATCCGGTTCAGAATGTATTGTTAGGTTTCTTAATTTTTAATTATCATTATTTGATAGTTATTTACGGAAATAAAAAGGTATAATAATTTTATATAATTAAAAAAATTATAATTAAATTAAATTAAATAATAATGAAAATATTTTTTATTAAATATTTACTAAATTTAAAAACTAAATAAGAGACATTATCACGGATTTGAATTTAAGTATAAAGTTCTAACTTTATACGGGTTTAAGTTCGAAAGTAGAGTTTAAGTAAATCTATAAATTTCGAGTTTATATTTTCAATTTAAAAGATATGTTTGATAGGTGAGGGATGGATGTGTCAATATGGGATGGCTCGGTTTAGCTTGACCTAAACCCTTGTGGGTTGAGAAAATATGAGTTCGGTCGAGTCAACTCATTTTTTACATCAGCTATCAAAACCTAAACTTAATTTGCCTCTTGCAAACCAATGGGTCGAGTTGGGCTAGCTTAATTTTTTTTTTAAAAAATTCATTTTTATAATTTTAATTAACAAACTCGCTATCTATAAAATTATTTTATGATTTAATCTATAAATTAAATAATAAAAACATATTACGAACAAATAAATTACACCAAATATAAATAAACAAATAAATTATATCAAATATAAATAAAGTTTTAATTTTTAGCACAAACTATAATCCTATAAACATAAGTATATAATCAAACAAATAGAAACTTCAAGACCTATTTATATCCTCCCCATTTCTCATTCTTAAGCAAAATATTTGAATCTTGTTTGGACAGCTTTGATGTCTTAAGGTTTGAATCTTTATCAATTTATTATTTAATATTCATTGCTACAATAGAAAAAGATATAGCAAATTTCAATCTTAATTAAAATTATTAATTTGACAAGTAAGGATTAAAAAAATTGAAATATATATAAAAAATAATATCATTGGTAACCAAATTATTAAATTCATATAGCTAAATATATAAAATTATTAAATTAACTTAAATTATTAATTTATTTTTTTCTTCTGACCTGTAGGGCTAGCTTATCCTAATCGGGGACAGCGCATTGATCAGATGGGCTGACCCATTTAATCCTCGTTCTAATATAAGCTTAAATTTTCAAGCTCAACCCACCTCACTTTCAATAAAAAATGAGTTGGCTCAATAGGCTAGACCCATTTTGACAGGTCTAGTAATGGAAGATTTATGTTTATATACCCAAAAGCCACCTTATCTCTTACTGATATGGGATCTGTAACACTCTACTCTACCTAATTATACAACGCTTCCATTGCATTGGCTCTTTATTCGTAGATGAGAAGGACTAAGTATTAAAATAATTATAAGTAGAGTATCGATTTTATAAAGAATTGATTTAAAATTTTACTAAGTATTAAAATTAAAATAATTTAGTTTTATCTTAACACTCAAAAGAATATCACTAATTAAACCAGAAATTAATTTACAAAAACTAAACTAATTAACAATAATTAAAAAATCAAAGCAATAACATAATTGAATTAAAAATCAAATTAAACAAGCCTAAGATCACAATATCCCTCACACTTCATCTAAATCTTATCTCTCTCTTAACTTATTCCAATGGATTGAATTGTTAATCTTAAAGTCCTCAATTATTTAAAAGACTCTCTTGAAACTTTTATAAAAATATTTACTTTAATTAAAACACTACATTCCTATGTAAGTTGAAATTAAAACAAATTCGTTATATTTAGACTTTAATAATGACTACATATAACATATAGATATATCTCTATCTTATACACAAATTAATTTAGTCATTCAAACAAATAAATATGATTATATACTCTTCCAATTTTAACCTATACTAAACTCAATTTCCTAAGTTATGTTTAAGTTTCTAGATTAATTTAATTGATGATCAAACAATTAAAAGCATTAAAAAAATTAGAAAAAACAATTCAGTCACATTGAAAATAAGCAAAAAAGAGATTAAAAATATAAATTATATATGAGTTCAATTGCAAATCTAGAAAAAAGAAATTATCTACTCATAATGAAAATAAAGAACATAAAACAATGGAGTTTAACTATCTCAAACAAAAGAAACAAGAAAACTAGAGATTGGTAATCTTCAATCTTCCATGGTTGATCTTATTTTTCTTGAGTTTTTGGTGGCTAATCTCCTTCTAAAATAACCGAAAATTGACTCCCCTCAATTTGGCTTCATAAGGATGTATTTATAAGGCTCACAAGCCTAATTTCAGTCCAATTCAGACTCCAATCTTCGAAAAGATGTCTTTACAAACTCGAAGAGCCGCAATGTTGACTTGTGATGCATTTTATTGATTGTTTGAAGTAGAATTGTGTAAAGTAGTAAACATAAAAGTTGTAGTTATACCTCGTAGCTTTCCAATGGTTCACAAATTACCTGATTTGGAGTTCTAGAGAGAAAGTTATGGACGAAATACAGACCGAGACATATGCAAAGAAAGTTTGCACCTATAATGCACTCTCCAAGTCCAATTAAAAGTTCTTTAAAGCACACATTCAAAAGCACAATTTAATCAATATCAGCTTTTCTTAAGTAATTTAACATCTAACTTAAGCTAAAATAATCTAAATTCAATTGACCAAATATAATTAATTATACTTAAATAAAAAATTAAAAATTCCTAAAATCTATTCACACATATAGGTTTACTATATAAACCATAAAGTATTTCTCTTGTAAGTAGGGGCGGACTCAGAAATTTTTCTAAGTAGTGTCATAAATAAAATAATAATAATAATTAAAAAAATTTTTACTCAATTTAGGATCTGTTGAAAGAGTGCTTAGATCAAATTTAATACAACTTTGCTTAGAAGATTATTGAGTACCTTTATTAATAGAATTATATTCTTGTTGCCCAAGATTTGAATCTTGTAAGACAATTTCTTATTGTTGGGAGTTTGGGCTTACCTTTTCAACTAAATATTCCACAACTTTTGGATTGAAGAAGATTGCCTTACAGATCCTCCTTTGCGCATACAGCAATTTCGTCACTCTCGTTATTATGGAGCAGCTACTAGAGTCCTCCACCAAGAATTACGCGTTCTAAAACCCTCAGGCCTTTGATGGTGCCTCAAGAATAAAGAGAAAAAAGAAGAAAATAGGTTTTTGGTTTTTCTGACTTACAAAAGAACTTGTATTCACTCTTTTTTGCTGTGTGTTGAAACCAATACGTCTATTCACTATTTATAAACGTATTAGGGATATAGAGATAGGATATTATGTTTAAATTTAAATAAATTAAATTTAAATATAATTAATCTTTATTTAAATTTAAACAAATCAAATTTAAATACAATGGATAGATAATTTAAATTTAAACAAATTAAATTTAAATTTATCTTATCTCAAACATTTTAATTAATTATTCAATTAATTTATATCAAAACAATATCTAATATTAATCAATTGAATATCAATTAATTATCCATAAATAATTAACAAAGTTGCATGCTATGCGGACGCACCACATTTAAATGCAACATTTCCCACTCGTACACATTGGCATCAACTGATACCATTCTCAATTTAACTCATTCTCCATTTATTGTCATACAAGGAAAATAGAACGTGCAACCAACGAGAAAATAAAGGTACCAATGACCAGTGAGATATTAAGTTACCATCTTACTAACATAACACTGCTCGAGTTCTCGTCATACCCCAAATCATTTTAATCACACAAGATTTTGCATCTCTAATCCCTCCTACATGTAAGAGCTATATAGAATCTCTTTATGTGTCTAAACTCATGGTTATATCTAACTTTATAACCGCCCGGGCAATGAGTTATAGACTATGCATGTGAGATGTATAATGACTTTTCCTTAGATACTCATGTCAATCCATTAAGATCTAACTGCTTTCCTAGTCATGTTCCGTTAGATCATATCATTTTTGACCCTTGAAAATCATGCTAAAGTAACAACACCAAATCTCAACTTCATATCATAGATCCAAGTTCAAAGGGTATAAAATTTGGACTACATAAGTCCTTAGGGCTCACATAGTGATGAAGCAGGGATCTATTCAATCACTCCCTTCCATCGGTCGACTAATAGCACATATAGTATGGAATGTATGTTATGGTGAACTTTCATTTAGGGTTTGTCACGTCAAAATCACCATACAGATCTTAGTCCAATCTTTACAAAAGGATTGACTTGAATCCCCTAAGATTCAAATCCGGCTATCACTAGCTCCATGGAATATGGACAATTTCCATGTTTGACTCTTACGAGCCTCAACTTGACTTTAAGTCAATGTGACATTGCTAAGATCCTTGCTCACAACTCATGTGACAAGGAGATCACAAAACGTTTGGTACCTTGTGATCATTTAAGTCTCATCCCACACACTACCGAAGCGTTAGGGCGATTATTCCGTGTGAGAGGAATAATCTATAAAGCCAGGTGACAATAATTACATCAGATATGTGCCTTAATTAATTAACGACATTTGATCAAAATGATTCAAAATAGACATAATTTATTAATTGTTCAAAAACAATAATACATGAATATCAAATGCGTAATAATCCTAAACCTCTAATATGCTTTTGGAAAGCATTTCGAGTAATAGGTTTAGTGAATGGGTCTGCTAACATATCAGTTGTGGAAATGTACTTCAGCACAACAAGACCTTGTGCAATGATATCACGAATGTAGTGATAGCGAGTATCAATGTGTTTGGTTTTTCCATGATACTTAGGATCTTTTGTATAAGCTATAGCAGTTGTGTTGTCACAATAAAGTACAATAGCTTCACTAAGATGCCTAGTAATGTTCAAGCTTTGTAAGAATCTCCTTAACCAAACCACCTCTTGTACTGCAACACAGCATGCTACATACTCTGCTTCCATAGTATATAGAGCAATACAAAGCTGTTTTTTGCTACTCCAAGAAATAGCTCCGCCTCCAAGTATAAAAGCATATCTTGAAGTAGACTTTCAATCATCTTTATCACCAGTGTGATCAGCATCACTGTATCTGACTAATTTTAGATTTCCACCTTGATAGCACAAAGCCAAATTAGTGGTTCCTCTTAGATACCGTAGTATCCTTTTGACTGCAGCCCAATGGGTAGTTCCAGGATTACTTTGGTACCTACTAACCATACCAACTACAAAACATATGTCTGGTCGAGTACACATCATAGCGTACATCAGACTTCCAACAGCACTTGCGTATGGTACGTTCGCCATTTGTTTCTTTTCTTCTTTAATTTTAGGACATTGTTCCATGTTGAGATGTAAGCCTTTCTCCATTGGAGTGTCTATAGGCTTGGAGTTTTATGTACGGAATCATTCTAAAACCTTTTGAATATAATTTTCTTGAGACAAACTCAAGAACTTCTTAGAACGATTTCTCGAGATCTTAACCCCGAGGATGTATTCAGCTTGTCCCATGTTTTTCATCTTGAAAGTGAAGGACAACCACTTTTGAGCGGTGGCAATTAACTCCATGTCATTCCCGGCTAATAGGATATCATCCACATATAATGAAAGAATAAGGAACTTATTCCCTAATATCTTTACATATACACAATGGTCCTCTTCAATCATCACAAACCCTATGGAAATGATGGCTTGATGAAAACGAAGATACCATTGTCAGGATGATTGTTTCAAGCCATAGATAGAACGTTTCAAGCGACACACCTTGTGTTCTTTTCCTTTGGCTTGAAAACCAATTGGTTGATTCATGTAAATTTCCTCATTGATTTCTCCATTGAGAAATGCAGTTTTCACATCCATTTGGAACAATTCCAAATCTAGATGTGCCACTATAGCCAAGATAAGGCGAATTGACGTAAATCTGACCATAAGAGAAAACGTCTCTTCATAATCCACACCCTCTTTTTGGGTATAGCCTTTTGCCACTAGACGAGCCTTATATTTTTCAATTGATCCATCTGCTTTGCACTTTACCTTCAGAACCCATTTGTTTCTGATTGCTTTGTACCCAGGTGGAAGGTCAACTAACTCCCATACTTGGTTTTCAATCATGGATTTCATTTCATCTTCCATAACAGTAAGCCACTTGTCTGATGATGGTGAGTTTAAAGCTTCCTCATAGGAAGATAGTTCATCAACATCCATAGGAATACTTAAGAAAGACTGATCTTCTATCTCAAATCGTTTACGAGGTATTTGCCCATGTTCACTTCTTCGTAACTATGAATCTTGGTGGAGCTCAAACGGTGTACTCCCACTGACCTCAACAGTCTCTTGGATAGGATGTGTTTCCACATTCATTTCCTCATGTTGGGATACATTTTCTTATGGCTCCTCCATCTCATAAAGCTCAAGGCTTTCTTTAACCTCACCTATGGTTGGGAAGTCATATTCTAGAAAATCAACATCACGAGATTCCATCTCAGTTAACCCTCTATTAGGGTGTTCTCTATACGTCACGTAGCTCTTTGAATGTTCTAAATATCTAATAAATACACACTTATTAGCTTTAGGACCAAGTTTCCCATACTTATGAGATGAGTGATGTATGTACCCGGCTGATCCCCAAGGACGTAAGCCTTCCAAATTAGGATTACTTTCATTTCATAACTCATATGGAGTTGTGGGAACAGATTTTGAGGGCACACGATTGAGGATATAAGTTGTAGTCAAAAAGGCATTCCCCCTAAAACTTATTGGAAGGTTCGCTTGTGCCATCATTGACCTAACCATGTCTAACAAGGTACGATTCCTTCTCTCTACAACACCATTTTGTTGTGGAGTTCCAAGTTTCGTTAATTGTCAACGTATTTCTTTTTCCTCACATAATTCTTTGAACTGATCAAATAGATATTCACGACCTCTATCGGTGCGAAAAACCTTAAGTTTCCTTTCTTTCTGATTCTCAACCTCTGCCATAAAGCGTTTAAAACAATTTAAAGCTTCAGAACGGTGAGATAACAAAATATGGATCCATATCGTGAGTAATCATCTATGAATGTAATGAAATAGGATACGCCATTGCGTGCCTTTACATGCATAGGCCCACAAATGTCTGAATGGACAAGTTCTAGAAGATGGGTGGCCCTTTTAGCTTTCCCAAAAGGCTTTCTGCTAGACTTACCAGCAAGACATGGCTCACATGTAGGAAGTTTAACTTTGGTGATTGAGCCCAACAACTTTTCTCTAGCCAATCTGGACATTCTATTTTGTCCAATATGTCCTAATCTAGCATGCCATTTCACAGAATCATTTATAACATCAGAAGAAGAATTTGAAACAAAAGCAATATTATTATTAGAATCCAAATCTAACATAATCAAACCGTCTTTAAAATAACCATGACCAAAAAGTGTGTTTTCAAGAAAAATAGACAAACTATAATTCTCAAAAGTAAAATTAAATCCTAAACCCATCAATGCTAAAACTGAAAGTAGATTACATCGTACAGACGGAGTATAAAGCACATCATGTAGGAGCCATTTGCGCCCATTGTGCATTGTGAGTTGGTAAGTTCTTACTCCTAGGACCTCTTCTTGTTCTCCGTTTCCCATCATGACAAAGTGTGTACCCGTTGGTAAACGATAGTAATCTACATATCTTGCACGGTTGTAGGTTATGTGCTTGGTTGCTCCTGTATCTACAATCCAACCAAGGAGAGAATGAACTATAAACACATGAGCACATACATAAGTTCTAAACCGGTTTAGAAGACGAACATTTTTAGGCTCAGTGCATTCTTGAGCAAAATGTCCCTTCTTACCAAAATTAAAACATTTCAATTTAGACTTATCCTTCTTCCCACCACGCTTGCCTTTTTGGCACTTGGTGACTCCATCACTTTTGGGCCTTCGATTTTTAGCCATTCTTTTATTTTGTTGTCTCTTTCGCTGGGGAACATACCTTTTGCGATTTTCAGCTTGAGCTATCAAGGCAGTGTTGCGAATAGTTTCTCTACGCTCTGCCTCAAGCTCTAAATGGCGAGAAATATCATCAAAAGTCTTTATCCCTTCATTATGTGTTAATACAAGTTTAACATGTCCCCATGAGGACTCAGGGAGTGACCTAATGACGGCTAAGACCTGCTGCTCATCTGTGAGATCATAACCAGCTACTTGCATCTCTCTTATCATGGCTGACATAGTCCTTAAGTGTTCACCCATAGTGTGCTTGGAGTCCATCACATATTGGTTGAACCTAAGTGTCAAGGCACGAAGCCTCGTAACTGTGGTTCCACCATACTTAAATTTTAGTTGTTCCCACAACTATTTAGCAGTTGGGAAGTTCTCAAACTCCCCAATGAGATCATCATGCATGCAGCTTAACATGGTAAAACGTGCACTACGGTCTCTTTTATACCAAGTGTCATAGGCCTCTTGGTCACGACGATGCTGGGCTGTGTTTCCAACTTCAGGTGGGTTCATCTTTTTAGTCAGATGATCGAGCAACTCTTGCTCATTAAGAAGATACAGAACCTTCTTATGTCAGATATCATAGTTTTTGCCATTAAGTTTGGTACCTTTGGTCAAATCAGCAATAATTTGTTTTGAAGCCATATCTCTACATCATTGCATAAGATTTAATTAGGCACATATCTAATTTTCTAAGATTAGACACATTTAATTTCTACCTATATTCCTAGTTCGAAAATTTTGCATGCATGTTCGTAATCATCACCAATAGTAAAAGCATCAATTAAAATGTCTAATTTAATTTATCCTTGAATTATGAAACAACTCTCACTATTCTTAAGCATGGGAACAATTCTCATGTACCACTTAATATAATAAGTTCTACTAAAGAACCCTTATAATATTTGTAGGTGTCCATATCCAAAAAAAAAAATATTATGCACTGTCGCGACGTGCGGATCCGTGGAACCCGACCACCAGACGTGGGCGAAAATACAAGAAAGAAAACTTGGGAGTCGCCACCAATCGTTCCTTGTAGGTGCGATTGGTCACCTTTTGACTCGGTTCTAATCGATGGAATCTTAAATTAATTTTAGGTCCATCGAAAGAACGAAAACTGGTCTACGTTTTTTCAAAATTGGGTTCGGGAGTGCGGTTACGCACGGAGAAGGATTAGCACCTCCGTGACGCCCGTTCCATGAACGGTACCATTTAATCTTAAATCATTCTGTTACGGCCTGATTTTGATTTTACGGTTATGTTTCCTTAATCTTCGCTTATTAGCCAATTTTTTATTGAGATTGTCTTTTATTCGATTTTACGTATGCACATGATGCAAACATAAAATGATGTCATGATTTATTTATTTTAAATAATGAGGTCGAAAATCTTTTATTGGAAAATCATTCGAAGACCATCCCAACGCTTTGGTGAAGTCTTGACGTTTTCCTCACCTAGGGATATGCCCGAAGAAACTCGTCTCTACAAGCTCTTCGGAGAAATCCCATCATCGGGATTCCCGCCTCATTTACACGATAAATGTCGCATGCTATGACAAGAAAGAATAATGATGTCTACATGCACGCGTTTATTAACTTAACTGCCTTGTAATTTATCCAATTATGTGCTTAATAATTTAAATAATTTGTCACTTTATTTATTTCTTATTTTTCATAAATTATTTATTTATTATTTATTATTTTATTATTAGTATTTAATATATATTATTTTTTTATAGTGATCATTTGAGTTATTGAGTATGGGAGTATAGAGTTCGGATTTATCCCGACGCTTCGGTGAAAATCCGTCTCAAACTCCTCACCTAGAAAATCGATCCGAAAAAAAGTAACTCTTTACCTCTTTTTAGATCGAATTCCATCATCGGATTACTCAAAATAATTATTATACATGTTTTAAATTTATTTATTTATTATTTATTGTTTTTTCATTTTATTTTTATTTTTTTTATTTTTTTGTATTTTTATTTTTATTATTTTTTTTGTGTCTATTGCTAAAATAGATACTCCTATGACATATGTATATATATATTTTATTTTTTCCTAAAATTTAAACTAAATTAAAACGCATTAAAAATAACGTAAAAAGAAATAAAACAAATTAAAAAACAAAAAGGTCCAAGAAACATACCTATCTGGGCTTGGATTGGCCCAGATCCGCGGTCCAACAGGAGGCCCAAAATTGCAGGCAGTCCAGATCGGCTCAGCAGGCCCGCAAGGTGTGGCCCTGATATGCTCTTCAAAACGGCGTCGTTTTGCTTCAGACCCTTCAGCTCCTCCCAGCTCCAAAACGGCGTCGTTTAGCCCTTTTTTGGGTGGGTATAAAAAGCCCTTTTTTTTTCTTTTTTTTCACTTTTAGCCTTTCCCTCTCTCTCTAAACCTCAAATGCTCTGACCTCTCTCTAAAACAGAGCCCCCACCGGTGCCGCCCTCTTCCCCTCGCCGGCGACCTTCCCTCTCACCGTCGTTCGGCCTCCAGCACCGGTGCCCTCTCCCGTCCGATCTGGTCGTCCTCTCTCTGATCGGCCTTCCTTCTTTCTCTGGTCGGCCTCCCTTTCTCCGGTGACCAGGCGCACTCCCAAACGTCCCCTTTTTTCCTCCCTCTCTTTTTTTTCGATTTATTTTTTGGTTGATTGTGGTTAGGGTAGTTGGCTGTTAGATCTAGGTTTTTTTTTGGTTTGAAAGATTTTTTTGTGTTTTTTGGTTGCTGGATTTTTTTGTTTCTTTTTTGGTTTTCCCCTATGCTCTCTGCTTGATTTCTTTCGAATTCAAACTGCCCCCCCTTGTTTCTGAATTGAAACTTCCCTTTTAAGTTGGGTTGTCCAATTTCTTGGACAACCCGGAGAGGGGGGCTCTGGCACCAGGGAGTGGGTGGCTGGAGCCCCCTCTCTCCCCTTCCCCAGGTTACAGGGGGGTTGGTAGCAGGGAGCCATGCCTCCCTGCTTCCCCTTTTTTTTTTTTAATTATTTTTTGTTTATTATTTTTAATTATTATTTATTTTTTTATGGTGTCTACAGTTGCCCCTCTTTGTATATTCTTGAGGATCAAGAATAGTACAAAGACGTAGACACCATCTGCAATTCATCCGATGGTAAGTTTAATCTCACCTATTTAAAAATTGAAACTCCTAGACTCGATCTAGGCTCGACCTATCTCCAAACAGGTTTGATTTCAAAAATTGAAATTCCTAGATTTGATCTAGGCTTCTACGGTTTGAAACTAATTACCCGGAGGTTTTAGAGGAAAAAGTTTGTTCCTCATCTCAAAATGAGGAATGTACCCAGAGGTTTTAAAGATGTACCCGAAGGTTTTTTTTTTTTTTTTTTTTAAAGAAAAAAAAAATTGTTCCTTATCTCAAAATAAGGAATGTACCCGAAAGTTTTGAGAATGTACCCGGAGGATTTGAGAATGTACCCGGAGGTTTTATAAAGAAAGAGAGTGTTCCTCATCTCAAAATGAGGCTACATTACTCGGAGGTTTTGAAAATGTACCCGGAGGTTTTGAGAATGTACCCGGAGGTTTTATAAAGAAAAAGAGTGTTCCTCATCTCAAAATGAGGCTACACTACCCGGAGGTTTTGACAATGTACCCGGAGGTTTTGAAAATGTACCCGGAGGTTTTAGAAAATGTACCCGGAGGATTTGAGAATGTACCCGGAGGTTTTATAAAGAAAAAGAGTGTTCCTCATCTCAAAATGAGGCTACACTACCCGGAGGTTTTGAAAATGTACCCGGAGGTTTTATAAAGAAAAAGAGTGTTCCTCATCTCAAAATGAGGTTACACTACCCGGAGGTTTTGAAAATGTACCCGGAGGTTTTATAAAGAAAGAGAGTGTTCCTCATCTCAAAATGAAGCTACACTACTCGGAGGTTTTGAAAATGTACCCGGAGGTTTTGAGAATGTACCCGGAGGTTTTATAAAGAAAAAGAGTGTTCCTCATCTCAAAATGAGGCTACACTACCCGGAGGTTTTGACAATGTACCCGGAGGTTTTGAAAATGTACCCGGAGGTTTTAGAAAAGAAAAAGAGTGTTCCTCATCTCAAAATGAGGTTACACTACCCGGAGGATTTGAGAATGTACCCGGAGGTTTTAGAAAATGTACCCGGAGGATTTGAGAAAGAAAAAGAGTGTTCCTCATATCAAAATGAGGCTATGTAGCTTAAATTCTCTCGTGCCAAGATAACTGGGCTTAAACATCTTGGATGCCAGCTAAATTGGGCTTAGTTGTCATGTTTGTTTTTTTTTCAATGAAAGACTCAAATCTTCACTTGATTGTTTGAAAACTGCATTAATTTTGGTGATGCGTGGTCATGTGCATGATTGGATATGTATGCATGATTGAATGATGGACAAATGATGCATTGCTTTTTTTTGTTTTGCACCACATATTCCTTGCTTGCAAGATCGTTTTCTTCAGCTTCTCATTCTTTGACAGGGTTCTTATGCAACTGCCAATTTCTTTGTCAATGAAAGACCACCAATTCAAATTGGGTTTCAATGCATTGATGCCTTTGATCGTAAAAGCTCTTCTTCACATTGCTTTTTCTCTCTTTTCTTGAGAAATGAATTTGTCTTTCTCAAAAGTGCTTGTCTTATCTCTCAATGATTAAGGAATTTTCCTCACAAAGATCGTAAAGACTCATTTTTTTGTTTGTTTTCAAAAACATCTTGATTTTGACAAAATCACAACAAAATTGCCCCACACCATTATTCTCATGATCAAAGACAATTGAATCTTGGAGCAAAAATGTATCTATTCTACACTTTTCTTGTTAAACATCAAAGTTAGAAAAACACGTGATATCTGAATCTCTTGAAAATTGATGATTACTGTTTGAAATGATTTTGGATGAGCTCCGGCCTTTCAAAGAGATAAAATGGTTTAACACATCAAGGTCTTGGTCAACAATAAAGGTTCCTCACCATTTCATGGGAAAAGAAAGAGTTGAAATATCTTTGTCGAAACTTGCGAATGTATGGTGATTTAAAATCAAATTTTGCAAAATGATTTCTTTTAAATCACAATCAAATTTGATATTCTCTAAACCTCATGACATGCGGCAAGATGATAAATGTCAAGACCAGCCATTACAGGTTTTGTATTGCAGAAGGCTATTTTAAAAGAGATAGGCTCAAAATTTAGTATGGATTTTTCCAATGGATCTTGAATCTTTAAAGTGCTTGAGAGCCCTATACTCTTAAAAGGTGTCCAACGACTTCTAGTTATCTTGAAATGGTCTCTCTCTTTGGTCTTCTTGTTATCATCTTAGTTAAAATCATGAGTGGCTTCATAAGTTTCTATCTTCGCTCTAGACTGCCCTTTTGGGTTTTCACCCTAGAGCTTCAACTTTTTCACTCACTTTTTCTTTTTCTTTTTTTTTCTTCTTTCTTTTTTTTTATTGATCATTCCACCATGCACTTGAGAAAATTCAAATTCCATCCAAAATGGATTGAGGGATTCAAAAAGGTAATTTTGGCAAAGAAAAGAGGTCAAAGACTCATTCTCTATGTGATGATCTTCCTCTTTAAGATAGCTCTTCAATATAAATATCCACACTTGATCAAAATGGACTTTTTAAGTACGTAATGTAAGCTATGGTTAAGGGTTCTGAAAAAATGGATACAAAGGCCCAAAACATGTATTTAAAGGTGATTAAACCAAGGATCATTTATTACCGCGCAAAAGATTCTTTAAAGGCATTTGTCTTTTTTCAAAGTATGCTTTTTCAGCATTTCCCTTCTTTGCTTTTTCTTTCTCCTTTTTTCTTCTCTTTTTTTTTCTTTTTTCAAATTTTTATATTGATCGATTGAGTTCGAAATCTTCAAGAACTCAAATTTGCTTCTACCCCATAGTATATCAGATGTTCACTTGTCATTTGGAATGAATCTTCCATTCTCTGTGCTTTTGACGAAAATTTTTCTTCTTAATTGCCCCCCAATGTGGGAGGTGATCCTTGGTTGAGGTGCATTTAGAAAAAATATTCGATAGGCTCAAAGGGGTAGCAAGTGGATAATTTTTCATTTGTGAAAAGAATGCGAAACATGGCCATTTATCCTCTCAATTATGGTTACTTATATTTGAAGAGCAATCCCTAGAAAGGAAGAATTTAAGATCAAAGGTTGACTTTTCTTTGTTTTTCCACTTTCAACATCATTGGAAGATCTCGAGTGCATAATGTCACTTTTTTGTTTTTTCTTTTTCTTTCTTTTTCTTCTTCTTTCTTCTTTTTTTTTCTTTTTTTTTTCTTCATAACTCAAAATTAGAAGCCTTCAAAGATCAGAATATCTTATCATGATTAACTCTTTATAACAAGAGATGAGGGAGGAAAAAGGGCTATTTTGAAACCAATGTGTCTTGGAGGAATTGGGCAATCTTTTTTTTGGTCATCATGCCCTAAAATATGGGTAAAGAAAAGCTTTAGACAATGGGTTCAAGGTTCAAATTTGGTATCCAAATTGAAAGAATTTGAGAGGTACTGGGGGATTTGAAACTTCAGCATAGTCTTGACATTTATTAACCTACCACATTCAGAGTCTTTATGAGAGTGTCTGATTTGCTTGCTTTCTAAAGAAAAAATTTTGCAAAACAATTAATTACAACATCGATCATTGCCTAGACAAAGATCCTTGGCCCTTGGTATCATCAGGTGGGGTTAATGCATTTTCAAAACTTTGCTTCTGTTCGAGTGATTATGGGTTCCCAAGTGTTTGGAAAAATGGTTAGAAAATGTTTACAAGGACAAGTTCGTTCCAAACAATAACCATCAATTCTTTCGAGAACATGTGTGCACTTTATTGCTTAAACCCTCTTTTTTTTTTGAAAACATGTTATAGAAACCTTGACCAAATCAATTTACAAATCAAACACAAAGCTTCAAAAATTTTAATCCAACAAAACATTAAAACTTCAATTACAGCTTCCAAAGTTTACGTTCCTTAGCAAAATCCTACTCCTGTCATGCCCCTGAAAAAATTCCAGGTCAACCACTTTTCTTGCAAGCAATTTGTTTGAGCCTTGAGATTTTTTTTTTTTTTCAAATCATAAACATGAATCAGATGCAATTTTTGGCATGAATGAAAATGGACACATTTTTTTTATTTTCAGATGAAAAAAACTTATTCATGAAATGTATGCATGAATGATGTACTAAGAGTATTTGTCACGTAACACCCATCAACAAAGTGATCTATTGTATAAGATATTGTCTTTGGTTGCAATTTCAAGAGTCATCTTTTATATCTACTCTGTCAATGGCTGTCAAGTGACATATACTTTTCCTATATGCAAAATTATGATGCAAACATGCGTATGCAAGATAAAAGTAACAAAAAGTTCAAATTAGTAAAAAAAAAATGTTTAAGAGTAAAAGATGGATGAAAATAATTAATAAAATGGGTATGCATGATACCTTCATTATTTTGCAAGTAAAATTTAGAGTAAAGGGAGTGTGAAAAATTCCTTCATGTGTACCTAATCAAAGGTATATTCTCACGGGTAAGGTTCTACCTAGGCAGAGGTGACCCTCGGTATTCTACATGCTGAGTTTGGGTCGAAAGTGGCACTAAAGGTTCCCAAATTGTTCCTCACTGTCGTCCACTCGGACTAGTAAGGCACCCCGGTCCTCACCCATTACAGGCTTCAAACGGACTAGGTTCAATTTGAGTGGGAGTCTTCACTAGCCCGTGCGGAGGTTATCACCTCACGAGAGCGTAGCTACTTGACCCCCTCCTAATTAAGGACTAAGCCCGGGTAGAAGGCTTATGCATGAATGCAAAAACGTGTTGTGTGTGTGAAGGAATATATTGACTTTCGACCAACAATCTCACATCCCTCTATCCTAAATTCCCCACAATTAAATAACAATGACAAAAAGCAAATGCAGCGAAAAGCGGTAAAAGCAAATGCACAAAATTAAAGGAAACATTAAATTATTTAAGGCCATGAATGACTTATGATTATTTAATGGCTCGACTCTCGATGTCCCCAGTGGAGTCGCCAAACTGTCGCGACGTGCGAATCCGTGGAACCCGACCACCAGACGTGGGCGAAAATACAAGAAAGAAAACTTGGGAGTCGCCACCAATCGTTCCTTGTAGGTGCGATTGGTCACCTTTTGACTCGGTTCTAATCGATGGAATCTTAAATTAATTTTAGGTCCATCGAAAGAACGAAAACTGGTCTACGTTTTTTCAAAATTGGGTTCGGGAGTGCGGTTACGCACGGAGAAGGATTAGCACCTCCGTGACGCCCGTTCCATGAACGGTACCATTTAATCTTAAATCATTCTGTTACGGCCTGATTTTGATTTTACGGTTATGTTTCCTTAATCTTCGCTTATTAGCCAATTTTTTATTGAGATTGTCTTTTATTCGATTTTACGTATGCACATGATGCAAACATAAAATGATGTCATGATTTATTTATTTTAAATAATGAGGTCGAAAATCTTTTATTGGAAAATCATTCGAAGACCATCCCAACGCTTTGGTGAAGTCTTGACGTTTTCCTCACCTAGGGATATGCCCGAAGAAACTCGTCTCTACAAGCTCTTCGGAGAAATCCCATCATCGGGATTCCCGCCTCATTTACACGATAAATGTCGCATGCTATGACAAGAAAGAATAATGATGTCTACATGCACGCGTTTATTA
This sequence comes from Theobroma grandiflorum, assembly GCA_036013995.1. Taxonomy (NCBI): domain Eukaryota; kingdom Viridiplantae; phylum Streptophyta; class Magnoliopsida; order Malvales; family Malvaceae; genus Theobroma; species Theobroma grandiflorum. The sequence goes on from CP142126.1 coordinate 20,177,294, forward strand.
ACTTAACTGCCTTGTAATTTATCCAATTATGTGCTTAATAATTTAAATAATTTGTCACTTTATTTATTTCTTATTTTTCATAAATTATTTATTTATTATTTATTATTTTATTATTAGTATTTAATATATATTATTTTTTTATAGTGATCATTTGAGTTATTGAGTATGGGAGTATAGAGTTCGGATTTATCCCGACGCTTCGGTGAAAATCCGTCTCAAACTCCTCACCTAGAAAATCGATCCGAAAAAAAGTAACTCTTTACCTCTTTTTAGATCGAATTCCATCATCGGATTACTCAAAATAATTATTATACATGTTTTAAATTTATTTATTTATTATTTATTGTTTTTTCATTTTATTTTTATTTTTTTTATTTTTTTGTATTTTTATTTTTATTATTTTTTTTTGTGTCTATTGCTAAAATAGATACTCCTATGACATATGTATATATATATTTTATTTTTTCCTAAAATTTAAACTAAATTAAAACGCATTAAAAATAACGTAAAAAGAAATAAAACAAATTAAAAAACAAAAAGGTCCAAGAAACATACCTATCTGGGCTTGGATTGGCCCAGATCCGCGGTCCAACAGGAGGCCCAAAATTGCAGGCAGTCCAGATCGGCTCAGCAGGCCCGCAAGGTGTGGCCCTGATATGCTCTTCAAAACGGCGTCGTTTTGCTTCAGACCCTTCAACTCCTCCCAGCTCCAAAACGGCGTCGTTTAGCCCTTTTTTGGGTGGGTATAAAAAGCCCTTTTTTTTTCTTTTTTTTCACTTTTAGCCTTTCCCTCTCTCTCTAAACCTCAAATGCTCTGACCTCTCTCTAAAACAGAGCCCCCACCGGTGCCGCCCTCTTCCCCTCGCCGGCGACCTTCCCTCTCACCGTCGTTCGGCCTCCAGCACCGGTGCCCTCTCCCGTCCGATCTGGTCGTCCTCTCTCTGATCGGCCTTCCTTCTTTCTCTGGTCGGCCTCCCTTTCTCCGGTGACCAGGCGCACTCCCAAACGTCCCCTTTTTTCCTCCCTCTCTTTTTTTTCGATTTATTTTTTGGTTGATTGTGGTTAGGGTAGTTGGCTGTTAGATCTAGGTTTTTTTTTGGTTTGAAAGATTTTTTTGTGTTTTTTGGTTGCTGGATTTTTTTGTTTCTTTTTTGGTTTTCCCCTATGCTCTCTGCTTGATTTCTTTCGAATTCAAACTGCCCCCCCTTGTTTCTGAATTGAAACTTCCCTTTTAAGTTGGGTTGTCCAATTTCTTGGACAACCCGGAGAGGGGGGCTCTGGCACCAGGGAGTGGGTGGCTGGAGCCCCCTCTCTCCCCTTCCCCAGGTTACAGGGGGGTTGGTAGCAGGGAGCCATGCCTCCCTGCTTCCCCTTTTTTTTTTTTAATTATTTTTTGTTTATTATTTTTAATTATTATTTATTTTTTTATGGTGTCTACATGCACACAAAAACAGCACTAAGTAAATCATATTTTCAAATACTTCCAAGAAATACTATAATAGTCTCCTCGACAAAGCACTCTACTTTTGCAGTAATTTCCAAGAAAGGCTGGAGGAGTCACAAACGGTTTCTTTTAAAACCTAGTCTCCTATGACAAAACTACTGAGATATATAATCACTGTATTGTCTTTTTGCATACAACTTTACTTAACAAATAAGTAAAATAATTTTATCATGCATTTTATAGATTTTACTGAACAAATAAGTAAAATAATACAAAATATAATTAGATGGTACATAGCATTTTCCAACATATGTAAAACAGTTGAATTAACAAACATTATATTTATGTTTTACAAGAAAAATAATTTCTAATATACAACATATAAAAAATGTGGTTAATTAACATATTAATTAACTATTTTTATAATGCATGTGAATTTAATAAAATAGTAATATGCTAAAAGCATAAATAATATTCTGAATTTTTTTTAAGAAAATTCACAAAAAAAAAATTAGGATAATTCTGTGAAAATAGAAACTTATGGGATAAAAATGCAATTAAGAAAACTATATCCTTTAGTGCCATGTGGCGGCCACATCAGGCTCTTTATGGCAGTGTCTAGACCCTTTTGGTCTTTATTATTTGCCGCACTTTCATTTCAAGGATATTTCCTTGGTGTAGTAGTTGAAAGATATTTTTAAAGTCTTAATGACCTTCTTAGTACAGGTTCGAATCTTGCTAGTTGCATTTTTTTTTTTTGGTTGCCATCCATAAGGCACCATGTAACCTTAGACCAATGCACCTGTTTGCACTGGATTGGAGCCTACCTCTTTTCATATCAGTTTCAAAATTAATCAGTATCGATAATCATAATCAAAACAAGCTTTTAAAATATACATAAATTAAAAGGATGAGAGCAAGCAAAAACCTGCTCTGATACTACTATTGGGAGTTTGGGCTTACCTTTTCAACTAAATATTCTACAACTTTTGGATTGAAGAAGCTTGCCTTACAGATCCTCCTTTGTGCATACAGCAATTTCTTCACTTTCGTTATTATGGAATAGCTACTAGAGTCCTCCACCAAGAATTACACGTTCTAAAACCCTCAAGCCTTTGATGGTGCCTCAAGAATGAAGAGAAAAAAGAAGAAAAGAGGTTTTTGGTTTTTCTGACTTACAGAAGAACTTGTATTCACTCTTTTTTTGCTGTGTGTTGAAACCAGTACGTTTATTCACTATTTATAAACGTATTAGGGATATAGAGATAGGATATTATGTTTAAATTTAAATAAATTAAATTTAAATATAATTAATCCTTATTTAAATTTAAACAAATCAAATTTAAATACAATGGATAGATAATTTAAATTTAAACAAATTAAATTTAAATTTATCTTATCTTAAACATTTTAATTAATTATTCAATTAATTTATATCAGAACAATATCTAACATTAATCAATTGAATATCAATTAATTATCCATAAATAATTAATGAAGTTGCATGCTATGTGGACGTACCACATTTAAATGCAACACTTATATTTTAAAATATATTTTCAAAACTTATTTATACAAAAACTTGTTAAAAATTATTACTCATTTCTCGTTAGCAAATTCAACAACTAACAATTTGACAAATTCTATTCATTGATCAAAACTAAGTATACGCATCTATAAACAAGGTAAAATTAAATAATCAAATAATATATTTACAAAATAAATCAAAAAAAGGAAAGACTCATAATTTCAAAATATTATTTGACATACAATACTATTTTATTCAACTCCCAAACTATCAAATTAATCAAAAAGATTTGCACATGAATCATTTAAACACTTGATTTGGGTTGAAAATTATTTACAATTAAACAATTGAAGTTTAGATGAGTTGTTTTGAAAGAATGAAAAATGCAACCAAAGATCAAGAAGAGAAGTCTCACTGCAAGTCTCAAAAGTAATATTTGAATTTTTGGAGAGAAAGATTTTAGTTTAAGTTTTGATTTTTTTAATAAAATTTTAAATTATATTTTTTTATCTTTTAGTATTTAAATTAATATATAAATTATTTTTTGATAAATTTACTTTGACAGAAAATTTTTGACCCCATTCTTTATAAAATTGTAAAAAAAAATTAATGGGTTCTTTAGTGTTATTAATTATATAAAATTCTAGATAAGTAATACACTTAGTATAAATTTGTAAATTGAGTGGTGTCATGTGACACCACTCTTATATAGCTGGGTCCACCAATAATTGCAAGCTTCGGTTGCATAAAGTAGAAAACAAAGTGATTGACAATTGAAAACAACACATGAAATAGATCATTAAAAAAGTATTGTTATTCATTGTTACACTGTCACATTGAGTTCACGTCGATAAAATTGAGTGATATATGTGATTATAGTTAGTGTTATACCTTCATAAACGTAGTTATTATAATTTGTCTATATCATAAAATTTTGTTGGACAGAACAATACTTGGAGTAGTCTCAATACCAAATTTTTTTTTTTAAAAAAAATTAGGCCTAAAAAATTTTTTATTGTCTTAGCTTGTGAGTCAATTTTAAGGAATTTGCTTTTATAAAAATTAGACTAAGATAATTTGGTCTAAATAAAAGGACAATATTGCAGTCTATAATATGATCTAATAAAGTAGGCTAAACTCCAATATTATATGTGAGTTTAAAAGTGAAGGCTTGCGTAAATCCTATGATGGGTGGGACTAAGGATTCAATAAAAGAAATACTAGATCTCATCTCTTATCTACATCGACATAAAAATCTCATCCATTAAAAAGTTATAAAGAAAAAGAGAGTAAGATCTAATATATTAAGCACTAGTAATCAATTTGATTAGTATTATTTTTATTGTTAAATTATATATCAAAAATTAAAAACGCTTAATTTATATTCTAAATTTTTACTATATTGAATTAATATAAATTTATTTGTACATAAAATTTATCTTTTACTCCATAGCTTTGGTGAATGGGGTAAACACTTAAAAAGATTGGAAAACCGAAAAGATCTGACATCCCATGTGATGATTCGGCCAAATAAAAAATGGGACGAATTTATAATATTCTGTCCTTCAACGGGTAAAATAAGTAACGTATTTGTACCTGAAAATTGTGAGCTTTGGTGAATGGGGTTAACACTTAAAAAGATTGGAAAACCGAAAAGATCTGACATCCCATGTGATGATTCGTCCAAATAAAAAATGGAACACTTTATAATTTGCTTTCCTTCAACGGGTAAAGTAATTACCAATCGTACCTGAAAATTGCGAGGCTGATCTTAGCTCTTCATAATATTTGCTAGGCCGTTACCGTTTTATATCAATAAAAAGCATAAATTATTGATCTTTATTCATTCATAAAGAGAACCAAGTATTGCTGAGCAGCAGTCGCATTAGTCTTAAAACCAAGTTATAAATCTCCTTATAACACCCTCACAAGAGCCATGCAACAAACAGGAACAAAAGTATAAATGTTACATAAAATTCTTAATTTGTTGTGAAACTATAGTTAATATAATTTATTTAATAATTTCTTGATTAACATTATTAATATTTATAAACATTGATTAAGATCAGTTAATATTTGTTTTATGTGATATACGTTATTCATTTACTCACATCAAATTGCAAGATGAACAATTTATTAATTATAATTTGTTTTATAAATCAATTGTTGGTCAACATTTCTCATTTAAATTTAATTAATCCAAATCGCTTTATCAGAAAAAGTCGAAATATGTATTACAAACATGTAGCACCAAGGAATGCAAAATCTCATGCAAATATATAAATACTTTTTTTCAAAATTGGTGTATAAAGTAATAATTTATAATCAAATATGATTTAATAATAAATTATTATAACCGATTTTAGGGTTCCACATCTATAACACTTGAGAATGACTCAACCCATGTGGTAAAGTGGGTGCCATGGAAAATGAAAAAGGACATAATCTAAATTCATCAACTACTTACAAAGGTGAATGAATGGGAGATTGCTCACATCCTACATTCTGCAAATGGGAAGGTTAATGCATTAACCAAAGGAGGGGTCTCGAGGTTATAGAACCTACTGTGAACTAGCGGGGCACTTGATTGTTTAGGGAGGTGAACTAGCGGGGTGGTTGATCGTTCTGAGCTTGTATTATTACCAACGAGCTCTGATAGTGGGTGTGCTGGTCATGGACAGGCAATTGAGGCTCTGCAATCGTTTTGTTTATGCAGAGAGATGTAGGATAGAGTAAAGAAACCTGTTTTTTGTAATTACTCATTATATCAGTAGAATTTGAGGCTTTTCAAAGAAAAAAATTAAGACCACACACGTTTGAAAAATATTATATATCGATGATAATTAGTGAACTAGCCTTGCTCAATTATGCATGCAGTTATGACATTATTCTCATATTTTACGTGGCTTTTGTGCTGATCAATGTGGTATATTGAACCAAATTATTTGCGAGAAACATATTATTTATTTTGTTCCACAGTTTCATTTTCATAATTTTCATTATTGAAAAAATTCTCTCTATAGTTGTTATGAAAACTAAAAGAGTCAAAATAAAAGAAATTAATATATCAATCAGAATTAATAAAAAATGATACATTAATAAAATTTTAAACAATAGCCAACAGTACAACATTATAATTTATATTTGAAAATTACATAATAATTTTTTAATTTTTAAAATTATAATTATAAAAAATAAAATCTATAAAACAATAAAAGAAGAATATGATAAATAAAAGATAGAACGGACATAACCAAAAAAAAAGGAAAGAGAACATAGATGATGGTTCGTAGAAATTTAGAAAAGGAAAAACTATAGAAACTATGAACATAAAAACAAATAGAATAAGAATGAAAGAAATAAACTAATAATAAGAATAATAAAGAAGAAGAGAAAAGAAAAAAATATAATAAATAAAAAAATATTTATATTAATTATTAAGTAAAAAATTATTTAAAGAGTATTAAAATATATATATAAATAAAAAATTTTAAAATTTTTGAAAGACCACGGTCCCCGTAGTCTTATTAAGCTTCACCCTTACAATCAATAACTCTTGCAATTGCAATTGATCAACGTCTTATCATAATTAAGCTTTAATTTTTTTTTAACACTCTTTCAATATAGTGCAATTGTAACAAAGTTATATCATTTTCCTTCTAAAATATTTTAATTTTTAAAATAAAATTTACTACACTCATATATATATATATATATATTTCATATAAAATTGTGTCTCACATTATTATTGTTAAAAATATCCAACACCGTTTATACGTGTGAGATGTAGATGTGAGTTAAAACTTTTGAGGGAAAACAAGAGTTTCTATTTAAACTTTTGAGATGTAATCGGCTGGTTAAAAGTCTTATATAAAATGAAGGGCAATCTTAATTTGGGCGTGGGTTTACCCTAAAAGAACATGAAAGCATAAAAACCGGAGATGGATTTAATTGAAGTAGCACCAGCAAAACAAATTAATTAAAGCCACTAATTCTATATCTTTTTATCGTAACAGTAGGTTTTGTCCGGTCCTATCTCAACTCCCATAAATGGCGAACGACGCAAAATGATCGAACAGTTTAAACATCAGGCAAAATTAGAGCAGGGGAGAGAGAGTAAAAAAACACAAGGGAAGAAAGAAAATGGAGGTGGAGAGAGTGCAAGGCATTGCTAATTTTTCCACAGAAACAATCCCGGAAGAGTTCATTCGGTCGACGAATGAGCAGCCAGGGCTCACAACGGTTCAGGGGACCGTGCTGGAGGTCCCGGTCATCGATCTCAGCGACCCTGATGAAAAAAAGATGCTCGAAGCCATTATAGACGCGAGCCGTAATTGGGGAATATTCCAGGTTGTGAATCATGGCATCCCTGATGAGGTCATAAGGAAGCTGCAAGAGGTTGGCAAGGTTTTCTTTGAGCTCCCGCAAGAAGAAAAGGAGCTTTACGCCAAGCCTCCTGGATCTCAAAGCATCGAAGGGTATGGAACTAAGCTTCAAAAAGAACTGCAAGGGAAGAAAGCTTGGGTTGATCATCTGTTCCACAAGATATGGCCTCCTCGTGAAATTAACTATCAGTTTTGGCCTAAAAATCCACCTTCTTACAGGTCTGGTAATCCACATGTATCTTCCTTTACGCAAGCATGGCGTTATATTATTATTAAACATATTTTCTTTTCTTTCGTTTCCCTTTGACATTTCCGTTTTCTTTCCTGACTATTTTTGGCATTTAATAACTTTAGCTCCGCAGGGCAATCCATTTTGCTAGGGACTTGTACGGCACAGCAGGGACCGACTAATTAAATAAGACAATGAAATCCATGAACGTAGATTATAGTATATTTCATTTCTTTGTTCAACAACTTTCTTATCAATATTTTCTATTAATTCAAGCAGATTTTATATACATATCATTTATAGTAAGTATTTTTTTATTTGAAAAAAAGATATTCAAATTTTATTCTTATTCTTTAAGTAAAGAGATTATATATCAATTACAAAGATATTCAAATTTTATTTTTTCAATAAAGAAATATTAAATGTTTAATAAAAAAATAATTTTGACAATTTTTTTTTATTGTCTACTAATTGTTAAAAAAAAAGAAAAAAAAAACAATGAGGTCTAATCGCAGTGCACGGGAAATAGTTGCTCTGCTAAATGATGGCAGACAAGAAAACGAAATGGCATGCCTTATCTTTTTTTTTTTTTGTTTGTTTGTTTTCCTATTTCTTTTGTTTTCTTCTTAAAAAAGAATTTTTAATGCAATTTTTTAATTAAGATTTTTAAAAAAACCTTAAATTAAGATAATAATCATGCACTTTATCTTTTATTAATATATTCTTTTCCACCTTTTGTGATATGAGTTTAAAAGCAGTACAACTTTCAATTTTAAATTTCAATATCAACATCATAAACCGTATTTTGTGTCTAAACAAATGGCATATATGGGATCTTCACATTTTCTGGCTCCTTTATTAATGGCAGAGAGGCAAACGAAGACTACACAAAGCACATGCATGGGGTGGTAGACAAGCTGTTTAGATGCCTTTCAGTAGGCTTAGGGCTGGAAGGGCATGAGTTGAAGGAGGCCGTGGGCGGTGAGAACTTGGTCTACCTTCTCAAGATCAACTACTATCCGCCGTGCCCACGGCCCGACCTGGCTCTCGGAGTGCCGTCTCACACCGACATGTCCTCCCTCACCATACTGGTTCCCAATGACGTGCAGGGCCTCCAAGCTAATAGAGATGGCCATTGGTATGATGTCAAATACATCCCTAACGCCCTCATTATTCACATTGGTGATCAAGTCGAGGTATGTTTTAGTAATTTTTCAACTTTACTCTTTCAATTCATAATACATACATACTTAGATGTGTCTTCCCCGTGTACAAGCATATATAGATAAATTTTTATATTAATTATAACGGATCCAGAATACTTATAATTAGTGAAAAAGAATTTACGAAGAAGACAAAACTAATTAAACAATTTTCTTTACATAATTTTTTTAAATTTTCTAAAGAAAATATGATTTAAATAATTAAAAAATTGTTGCCTTGAGGTAGTCTGAGATCCTATTAAGTCAATAATTTTAATCATGTGGTCTATTATACAAATATAATGCACAAGTTAAACTGTTGATGTAATAGAAACAAAAGGCAATGTCACATTTGAAGAAAGTGAAAGACAGACTAACAGGTAGTAGAAAGCAGGGAGGCAATAATAATAATTAAAGAATAGTACGTAGATCCGGTTATGGACGGAGAAAGGAGGCATGCGAAACCACTTCTTACTCACGAGAAATAGGAGGAAGAAAAGGCAATCACCCTTTAATAAAAAAAATTATATATTTTTTCTAAAATTTCATTACAACTAAGACATATGGCTGATACTTGCACCAAACGGTTGGTCCACACAATTTAAATGAGATATTATTAAGAATTAATTAATGTGATTATTAAAAGACAAACAGTGTATAATTCTTGTCAAACCTTCAAAATCGTCCCCAACCACTGAATTTGCTTTTATTTTGGTTTGGCAGATTGCGAGCAATGGCTTGTATAGGAGTGTACTTCACAGAACCACAGTGAACAAAGAGCGAACAAGGATTTCATGGCCAGTGTTCTTGGAGCCACCATCAGACTTAGAAGTAGGACCTCACCCTAAGGTCGTTAATGAAGCAAACCCACCCAAATACAAAACCAAAAAGTACCGTGAATACTGTTATTGCAAGCTCAATAAGATTCCCCAGTAAGCATCTTTCACAGCAAATACAGCTGAATCTTCCAAGGCATTGAAGGGAAATATTGCAGCATCCAAGGAAATATGTCAGTTTTTTGTTTAGTTTCATTCTATGTTTGGAATAAGTTGCAGTAGTTCTATCCTCGGTCAAAGTATCCGATTATTCTCACTACTATAACATAACATAAATATTGTGATCTAATTCTTATAATTAAATTTTAATTAGCAATGTAATTCTTGTGGTTTTACATTTGAAAACAATCGAGAACAATTGTTAATATTGTCAATTTTTTCAATTTTTTATTTATAATATTTTTCTTCTTATACTATTTTATAATTTATTCTAAAAATTCGAATTTGGGTGGTGGTACTGGTAGGTGCATTCACTTTTACATATTAAGGAAAAAGAAAAGAAAATGCACTCATTAGTTAGCACTTTTTGGCCAAAAAAGAGGGGTTGATAGACGGTAGTAGGTGAATTTAGTTTAGCTAATGGCACTGGTTCAATCTACAGAAGGACAAAAGAAAAGTTGATCAACAATTTCTTTTCTGTGCTTTTACCCTCTTCGTCTCCTCTTTTACTAGATTTATAGCATTTTTGGTTGGGGAAATGATTAAGCCATTCCTCCTTTATTCTCAAGGAATTTTAGTTTCTTTAGTTGGTAGATAAATAATCCAAAAAATAGCCATTCAATAAGAATAGTTATTTTTCAAAATCCTCCAAAACTAAAAAATAGTTTATACCATCTTCCTTATGATATTAGTTATTCCATAGTTGAGGAATAAATTTAAAAAGTAATAAAAACTAAAATACCTCTTACAAATTTAAAAAAATTACAACTCTATTAGTATAAAACATTATTTTTCTCTCTCTCCTACTCTCCCTTGATTCCAACTTTTACTAAAATATTAATATTAAATTATAAATAAAATATTAATAGTTTAAAATATTAAAAATTAAATTATAAATAAAATATTAATATTTAAATTATCAATTATTAATAAAATAAATTATAAATTATTACTATTTTAAAACAAATAAATTAAAAATAAATAAGCATAATATCATTTAAATTTTATATAAAATATTAATAATTAAATAATCAATTATTAATATTTTAAATAAATTACCAATTATTAATATTTAAGAAATAAAATAAAATAATTAATCATAATAATATATAAATTAAATAAACTATTAATATTTCAAAATAAAATAAAATAAAATAATTGATCATAATAATATTTAAATTAAATAAAATATTAATATTTAAATGATCAATTATTAATATTTTAAATAAATTATCAATTAGTAATATTTAAAAATAAAATAAAATAATTAATCATAATAATATTTAAATTAAATAAATTATTAATATTTTAAATATTAATGACTAAATTATAAGTAAAATATTAATATTTAAATGATCAATTATTAATATTTAAAAATAAAATAAAATAATTGATTGTAATAATATTTAAATTAAATAAAATATTAATATTTTAATTAAATTTTAAAATATTAATATTTAAAAAATCTAATAAAAATAAATAATCATATAATTAATAAAAAGTGTTTTTATCTTTTTATTTTTTATTCTTTTTTTATTCCAAAATTATTATTATCAATCAAAAACTATAATAAATCATAATAATTATTACTTTCTTATTCTATTTACCGTACCAAATTAAATAATAATTATTTTATTCTATTTTCACTTCATTCTATTCCCATATAATAACTATTCTGTTCCATTCCTATCTAATCCGTCAATCAAGCATCTAAGAATGGGATATACAAATATTCCCAACAAAAAAAAAAAGTAAGATAACTGGCTCTCTGGGGTAAGAAAGCTCATAATGCCAGAGCTTCAGAGTCACAATGGAGCCTACATAACATGTTCTCCAGTGGTACTAATCAAGGTATCGCGCCTAAAGCACAGAATGTTGATGTATATCATGATCTGTAGTACTAGTTGAGTATGGCATCAAGCTTAAGAGACAATGCTGATGTACAGCCAGATCTTGTCATGGCAGGTGTTCGTTTGTACGAACAAAGAAGATTTCCCCTTTGCATCAACTCTGACATCCAAGACTCCAAGTGTAATCAGCCCATAGAAGCATTGATAGCTGGCCTCAAATTCTATGTAAATCCTTTTGTCCAAGCGGGTACATTGTAAATCAGAATCCCCAAACCAAATGAAACCCCCGTGGTAATTAAGGCATAAGCATAAGCTCTCCAAGGGTGCTTGCTTTCTCTCATTGCATTGAACTCAGCAATGAAGGTAGAAACTGTACTCAGACAACCCAAAAATCCTAACTGTATCCCTGTTGAAATAGTGTCGAAGTTCTTGGTGTTTACCTGCACCCCACCACTCTAACCTCATCACAATTTTGTTAAGTAACAGTTACTATATTTCATGCTCAGAACAATTATTCTCGAGAAAACAATTATTACTTTATTAGATCATGTCATGCTCAGATTTTCTTGAAAAAGAAGAATGTTACTATAGTCAGGTAAAAAGCATAGGGGCAAAATTATTTGACAGATGAGGATATGCTTTGAGCCAGCAAAAGAACATTTCATGATTCAGATAATAAGCCATCCATATGCCATTAAAATGGAAGCCTACACCAATGTGCATGCATGCAGATGCAAAAGACTAAGGTTGGCAGATTGAGAATCAAAAAGTATGTACAGAAACCAGTCAATGAAATCTTACCGTCCCTTTCACTGTGGACAGTGCTGCCATTACACAAGCAGCTAAAACATTGGCAATCAAAGTCCCAAATGGAAGCCATCTCAGAATCCCAGACTTTCCTAACCCACGTCCATTGAGTCGAGCTAAGAACCACCTGATCCACACTCCCAGGGGTCCAACTAAGCAAGCCAGCCACAGCTGAGCACCACTGCTACCACTGCCAAATTCCTCCTTGAGCAGTGCTCCACTCACACTCAATATAACACCTAGAACTAACAATAACACCACCATTGCTGCCAACTGACGTCTGCAGCTGTTGAGCCTCCAATTACTACTGATGTTAGGGACTTCTTTTGTGCTTGTGTTCAGCCTTTTGAGAATCCACCTGAAACCCTTGGCTGTCTCAATCCCAAAAATGATGGAGTAAGCTGCAAGAAACAAGCCTGCAAAAAACAATAATGAAAAAAGAAAAAAGATTCAAATTTTCAAGACTGTTTGAGCCAAGAGACGACTTTTTCTTTCCATGAGTTTTTGACTAGGCAAACCAAAAGTACTTGCTATTCATAAGCAGCATGTAGCACATTACCTATGAGAAACCCAACCACAGCTTGCACCCAATGGCCATTTACACTGAGATCAAGCATTTTCTGATTCCAGCCACTGAAAGTCGTAAGACTTCCCAAATAGCCAGTAGTCAATCCAATTGCCAAAATATCAGATACCTGAGATATGTCTCCTTTGAAAACAACACCCCACCATCCCATCAAGAAAGAACCGACCTGGAAGAATATGTAATTCAGTTAGCAAAAGAGCAAAAACTTTGAAGATATTTATAGTATGTGAAACAAAGAAAAATTCAAAGAATATGCAAGTTTATCTGGGAGTGCAAGAACCAAACCCCAGGTATCCAAACCCCAAATACAGATGTTCCTAACTAGGGCTGGAAACAGTTGTCCACAACTGTAACTTCCTTGGTTTACCTTTATATCATTATAGATAACTCCCAATCAAATATCCATAATCTACTGATTAAGTTAAACTGCTTTAAGCAGCATGCCCAGTGCATGCGCCTCATAGTAGCATTCCTGAGAGTAGCTCCGATTTCAACATATCATCAATATATCATTGCCACAAACTGCGCAATTAGCATAGACCAACCAAACCAAAATCTTGCAGCATTGCAATAAAGCCCAAGCTTTTACCCATGTGTATATGTGCTCACTAATGAATTTATCTTTGCAAGTACGGCTTTCTCAGCGTGTATATTATCTATGTGGAGAGAGAGAGAGAGAGAGAGAGAGAGACCATATTAGAAGGAAGGTTGGGGTATACAATGGTCTGGTTGCTGGTCACACCCGAAATGCTAGGTCCAAAAAGTCTTTCCAGCAAATATCTTGTTAAAACCTGCAAAATTATCAAAAGCCAAAATTTTGCCAATAAAACATATTCTTCCTTACGTTTTGTATAACAAAAGTTAGAATTTGCAACAAAGATAATATGTTTCCTTTAGATACTATATATACCATCCACATGTTTATCTCCTGATCTGCAGTTCTCATAAAAGGAAGGGTTAAAAAATTAAGATAATAATCTCAGAAATTAAAATCAAGGAAAGACTGAAGTGGCTCTTTTCAGGCTAAAAAAAGGACCAAAACTGAGAATGCTAACCCTCACTAGTACAGTAAAGCAATGACTGCTATTGTTTTTTCCCATTTGGCCATTTTGTTAGCCCTCAGTGCCTCCATGTATGCATATAAATAATGCTGACACACACAAGATTGCTGCAAGAACAAACCCAGTTATGCTAATTTCCAATCCCAAAGATATAATGAAGACTGTTGATTTACCAAAATGGAAAAGAAAAAAAAGATCAAAAGGTAGAGCAGGATCCAACCAAAATAACTGTATTTAGTTTTGCTGGTAACATTGATGACATTAACAGAAGAGACCAATATTTATTGTATTGTGATGCAGCCATTTGCTGACATGGCTAAAAATTATATATCAAAATCTTGTTGACAACAATACTAAACCAATTGATACAGAAACCTGTGCCAATTCACCAACGATCTGGAAGCTAATGCCCAGTGACAAATGAACAATTCAGGAAAGAAGCAACAATTCTCAGAAAAAATTGAATAGCAGATTGCATTCTATTTAAGACATGAGAAAAAAAAATGGAAAATTTCCATTCAACTTAATAATTTCCTGCCACCAATCTAATTAACTTAAGAAGTTGAAGGTTGATTATATTACCCCAAGAATTCCAAAAACAGCCAAATGGATAAGACACGATATATACTCCAATGACAGAGGTAGTCCTCGTTTTTCCTGCACAAGGAAGCAAGAAGCACATAATTATAATTAACTTGCATTATCAGAGTGTAATTGAAGTTTGATATACATAATATCACTGACAATCACACCAAGCAGAAACAATTAACTGAAAGCTCACTTGTTTTTTGTCCTCAGAGCACTTGAGTGGATCAATTGGAAGGGGAAATGTGATATCCTCTGGCAAAGGAGACACAAGAGAGATTGTATTTAATTCTGCTGGTTGAATAACTGCCCCACTTTCCATTGCACGATCAACAGACGAGTGGACACTACTACTCACACTGTGCCTATTGCTCTGAAGAGCCCGATCACCAATATCTCCTGCCTCAGAAACAGTCTCACTATGAATGTCATCATCAATTTGAACGGAGACAACACTTGATATACTAAAAGAACGCTTCCTTAATGAAGATCCAAGACTGCTTGCCCTACTAAATGATACAGTTCGTGCAGGTTCAGAGTTGTTAGTACCATGATCCATAACCCTCCTGTCAAAAACATCAGATTTCATTCCTCTTGGTAAAGCTTCAAAAGAAGTAACAGCAAACTTGTGATGTTTATTCATAAACCAAAAAAAAATAAATGAAACACTAGTGGTGCAGCTCTTGATGATGGTGCTGATTAGGTTAATTATACTTGCAGCGTCAGTAAAAGATTAGTATATTTGTTAAACTTTTTTTTGAAACTTTATATTTGTTAAACTAAAAAATGGTGTTTGAGAGATAAGAAATATATATATATATATATATATATAATATCATCAAATGGTAAATTGAAAGATATCCAAATGGGACCTACTCAGACTGTTTGCTAAATACTTCAAATATTGAATAGGGAGAAATTTTTTTCCATATAAAATCATTCGTATAACTTCTTTGCCCTTAGAAACATAAGCACCACCTAACACTGATCTAATTTCAAGATTTTCCACACTAAAATAGAGTGGCTCTACAGATAAGCAACTGAACATGTTTCAGTAATGCAAGGTATTCTTTTTTAAAATTAACAAGTACACACAAGATATGGTGAAGGCCATAACCAAATGATAGCTACATGTTATCTCTAAAAAGGGGTCTCAAGTTCCAATCCTGAGTTACCAAACACAACCAAAAGAAAAAAGGAGTTTGAGATGATGTAGCTGCAATATGCCTAAGCACTGAAGTAGAGCCACTCAAACAGAACAGAGAACAGAACCATATTTAAGGAAGGTATAATTCTGTCACATGAAAATGAACCTGATGCTGAAACTGGCATATGCTGCTTAGTCAATTTGTTGGAAGAAAAAGGCTAGCAAGGACCAATCATATGTGGAACTACAAGGGAATCTATCTATTCAATTGTATTATTCCAATAAGCAACTAAGAAATGTATTTCCTTGAATAGCTCACATGGGTCTAATGAAGCAGCAAATACTAATAGTTGCTTATATAATTTTCACACATTAAAAACTTATCAGAATAACTTTCAAAAAAATAAAAAAAAACTTATCAGAAACCCTTGCAACACCTACTTTTTCCCTTCTTCCATTTATTCTTTGATTTTTAAGACTGCTTGAAACAAATATAACAACTAACGAAATTTATATTTTGATAGTAATTCTTATCAATTGAAGTGGGTAGGCAACCATAAACCCAAAAAAAAAAAAAAATCGTTTTTGCCCTTATTAACATCTACCAAAAGAAAAGTGAAGTTTCCAATAATTGAAGTGGTTATGATACAGTGAGGGAGAGCACATGATAGAAAATCAAATAAGACAAGGAAACAGAACCCACAATTCTTTTGTGATAAGCTCCCGTTACATTCAAGTGGATCCCACGTTTGAGGAAAGGGTAATTATTCAACAAGAAACTTTTGAGATTTAATTGGGAACAATCTTAATAGCCATAAATCAACATCCTTTTCAATAGTTTTAGAGATTGCCCCCCACTAACAGAACAAACCAAAAAAGATGAAAGAGTACATAAAATAGAACTATTATAATAAACCCAGCTTCGGTCCAATTGGGTTGCAGCTAATCTTCCTAACAATATTAAATCTTAACAGAAAAAAAAAATCTTAGGAAGGCGATACTTTTCCAGCCTCTTTTTATACTTAAATAATATAAACAATTGAACGTAACAGCAAAAACAAAAGCCCAGATTAATAATAGAGAAACTACATGAACAACATGAAAAAGCTGATATAAAGGTGAAATTAAGAAACAAGAAAAGAAAAAGGGGTCAAATCATACCGCAGCTTATGCTAACCTTACTGCCCATTTAATTTAACATAACGCGTTATATACAAGTAGTAAAGGAGAGAAGTGGCGTACCAAAAGCTAGAAGTTGAAGTTTGAACGCCGCAAAAAACGAACAAGAGAGGACTCAAAGCAAAACAAACGCGTGAGAATTCAGGAACAATACCCAAAAAAAAAAGTTGTTGTTTAATGGAGAGTCAAAGGCTTGAAGGAAAAAAAAAGAATATGGTTTTTAATGGTGTGATAAGATTTGGATGTTTCGATGGTAGGAAGGTTTTGGGGTTAAAACTTATTAAACTGAAATGATTAAATGAAGAAGGGCGTTAATGGAGGTAAAAGGCTTCGGAAGATGAAAAAAAAAAAACTAGTGGTTTCATTTCAGACAATGAAGAAACAGAGATCTTCCATATTTCAAGGAAGAGAAGAAGAAGATGAGAGAGAGAGGCGAGAGGCGTTGGGCTGTTAGCCACTTGGTTTTTATTTGTTTTAGTTTGACTTGCCCTCCGTCTTTTAAGGTTCAGAGTACAGCAAGAAGAATCCTCCAGTTCTTTACGATAAACCACGGGAAAACGTAAGTAAATACTTACAATCAAGATAATAATCTAATCATAATTTAATAATATTATAATTATAATTATAATTAAGATTATATCATAATTTAATTCATTTAATTTATAATGTATACAATTATGATAATTATTTTAACGTATTTAAATTTTGATTATTTTAATTAAAGCTATGTCATATCATGTCATTTAAAAATATATTCTACTTCTCCTTTAAAAAAATACTAGAGTATGACCCGTGTGCAACACACGGGCCTCTTTGCTTTAGCATCTCTATTTGTACTCCACGTGGCAAACTCTGACCTCTTTGCAACTTTTTCTTTTTCTCTTTGCTTGAATATCTTTTCTCTTTCACTCTGTCTGCCCTCCACGTGGTCAAGTCTTCAAATTGTTGCCACTTCGTTGGCTATGGAGCGTTTGCTTCATTATCTTGGGAATGTTTTGAAGAAGAAACAACCGAAACCTCTCTTTGAGGCTCTTTTGAAAGTTCAAGAAGGTAACCCACTTCTTTTTTCTCTATCTTTTTCATTTTTTATGTTAAATTTTGTTTATATAAGAAAATAAATTCGATTGCAAGTGTTAAAAGGACGGTTTTATTTTTTGCACATTCTGTATTTTTAAAAAGGCAATCTTTTTTTGTCCATTGATCTACAGTTTTTTAAATGAGAAAGTTAAAAAGGGTAAGTTATATTTTTTGATTTATAGAGGAAGTTTTGTTTCTTTATCTATCAGGTTCAAGAAAACCAAAATAATTGCTTTTTTCTTGATTATATGTTGAAGCATATGAAAATTGCATACCCTTTTTAAATTTATATATAAAGAATGGGTTTTTATGTGTTGTTGTTGGGAAATTTTTTTGTTATTTTTCAAATTGTAAACTTGAGATGGGGAATTTGTTTTCGTAGAGTTGATGTTGTTGGGGTTTATATCACTGTTGTTGATAGTATTTCAAAGTATAATTTCTAAAATTTGTATATCAAAGGAAGCATTAACATAATAAGCTCATAAAAAAGCTAATATGGTAAGCTCATAAATTACTTAAAGAAAAAGTAAAGTCAGTATTTGGAGTTGAGCAACTAACGAAGATGAACAAGAATAGAAGAGTAACAAAAACAGTATAAAATGGAAAACAAAAAAAAGGATATAAAATAAACAAAAGTAAAGAAATTTTTATAAAACTAAAGAAATCTTTAAAAAAGAGAAAAAATCTAAGTAAAAATGATAAAATCGAAGTAAAAACAATTGATAAATGTAAATATTAGATGCACTTCTCAACGAAAAAAGGAAGATTCAGTCAAATCAAATGTGTTACACCCTCAAAGGATAAATTGTAATACCCAAATATTTAAAGGTCAAAGGTCAGCTTCTTTTTGTGAATCTTACAACCTTTCACATGGCAGCAGCAAAAAAAAAAACCTAAATATGGAGGCAGTGAAGGAACATGTTGAAATCTCCAAAATTAAAAAAGTCAAAAGCTAACTTTTTTCATATTTTTCTAACTATTCACATGTCTGCTTAAGAGAACCAAAACGTGACTTAATATAGAGTTGATTTTGAATCTTCAAGTTATATATGTTTAGATATTCTACTTCTTTATAATATAGTAGTACTTTAATAATTAAAAAAATAAAAATCAACGGTGGAAACATGAGAACCCCAAATCACCCATTGACCATAGCTCATTTCATTATAATATATATATATATATATATATATATTCATGGGAGGCTCATATTTTTATTTTGGTTTATTCGTCATAAGTCATAACCCATTAAATTAAGTAAAATTAAAATATATAAAAGAAGATGAAGGCAATGAAATTAAGTAGTAAATGATTAAATAAAATTAAAGTGAAACACTCCAGAATTTAATTTATTAATTAATGTATAATTTTTTTAAAAAATAAAATTTGAATTTTTTTTAAATAGAAAAACAAAAACAAATCAATGTTAGATTAGTATTAATGGAGGAAGTTAAAACGAGACTTCTCCAAAACAATAATATATTTTCAGGTGGCTATCTATGATTGGTGAAAAAATTGAGCACAAAATCAAAGTAGTATCCAATCCTGCAACGACACACTCAAGGGAGATTAAAAATGCCAAATCAGTAACCAATCAACAACATGGTTTTGCTTCTTTGCTCAAATGAAATACACTCCACCACTCACATCTCACATCTTGACTAGTTCTTAACTAGTTACCGAATTCATCATCCTTACTTTAAAAGATAGTTCCTTTATACAGAATTTTTTTCGTTAATTTACTTGTTCTTTTAAAAATTTTAATATGATTTTTTATTTTATTTTAAAATATTAATAATTTATAATTTCAACATTAATAATATTATTTTATTTCACTATTTATTCTTTATTTTTAAAATATTAAAATATTAATAGTTAAACATTTAATTTAATTTTAAAATTTAAATATTATTTTTCATAATTTATAATTAAAACTTTAAAATTTTTTATTTTAAATTTATTTTGATTTTTTCTTTTTTTTATTCTTTCTTTTCGATTCATAGGTCATCAAAGATTTAGCCATCATAATGCAGTATTGATTGAACACTTCTTATTATTGGATCTAGCCACTAGAGTGTCAAATCAACACTTCTCACGATAAGATTTAGTCACAAATTACCTTCTTACGATCAAATCTAACCATTGAGGTATCGATGTCATCGTCACCCTTCATCATCTTCTAGTGATAAAGGACTTTTAAAAAAAAAATTCTTTAGTGGTAAAAGAAATTTAAAGAGAGAATGAGAGAGACACAGATAAGTAAAGAGAGAAAAAAAAATGAAAAAGTTTTGTATTTATATAAGATAATAATTTTTAAAAATTAATTAAAGATATTTTTGTCCAATAATTTTTTTTAACCTATTCTTATATAGTCCGAATAGCCATCGTCAATGAACAGTCGATAATAGCGAAATATCAATTACCAAAGAAAGGTCAATAATAGCTATTTCAATATTTATCAGATAATCATTTCTAGAACCAAACACAATTTTAAAAACAAGTTAGAAATAAGGGGAACAGCACGAAATGGTTGGTGCAAGTACTCTTGGTATTAACTTGCACGTACTTGCACCATGGAACGCAAGGTCATATTGTCATGGGGGCCACGATCTTTACAAGATTTTTGAAAATTTTTAATTATTATATATATATATTTAAATGACTCTGAAAAGTAGTATATTTGTGAGGCTTGCGGCCCTCCAAAATTAAAAAAAATATATTTATTATATATATTTTAATACTCATCAAAATAATTTTTATTTAATAATTAATATAAATAATAAATAATAAAATAACTTCATAAAGCCTAATCAAATTCATTGTAATTTTTAAGATTATTCGCATATCTTTCTTTTTTTTTTTTTATATTTTTATATTATTCTCCCTTACGTAACTCACTACTAAAACACATTTCATTATTTAAAAAATATTTATGAGCTTGTAAGTTTCGACAAGTACCATTCATCACTATTGTGTGAAATTAAGAAGATGTAAATTTTTTTATTTTATTTATATATTTAATTATTATATGAAATTTTGTATATTATATTTAATTATTTATATTTTATACATTATATTTTGTAAATCCAAGAAACATTGTCAAGTACAATTTTTTTATAAATTTTTCTTTTCTTATTCCATTTGATTTACATGTTATTCAAAATTATTATTTATTATGAATATTTTGATTGTTATTTAAATGATTAATTTTAAAAATTTTTAAACTTTATTCCTTTTCGACCCTCAACAAAAATTAACTAACTTCGTATTTGCTAATTGCACCACATCAAACATGTTGAACATATACCAAAATGTACAAGGAGAAAAAATTATTAAAGAAACCATAGACTGAATTGAATCCATATGTGTATTAATTCATGATTTTGAAATATATGATGAGCACCCTGCCTTTAAGTAATTTACCATGGGGTACCATATTTGTTGATTCTTTGTAGTTGTTGTCGTATTGGAGGAATTTAAGTTTTTTTTATGCAAAGTTTATATGGCCCAATATTGCTTGGCAAAAAATATAGACAAAATCAAAAGAGGCATGGGACATTTTCTCTAGAAAGTAGTCAAAGCTAAAACAAGAAGTGTTGGTAGCATTAAAAAAACCTGAACGCTCATATGTGAAGTTGAACGTAGACGGCGGTGCCAGAGGTCAACTTGGCATGGCAGCAGCAGGGCACATAATACGAGATGGCCATAGCAATTGGATCGTGGGGTTTACATAAAAGATTGGAATCTGCTTTTCTCTTACAGCTGAATTATGGGCTCTTTATCAGAGACTTGTTTTATGCTCGAATAGAGGCTTCAGAAAGGTTTAGGTCGCAGGTCGAATCAGACTTATTGCTAGCAGGGCAGAAATTGACGAGTCCTATGTCGCTATCCAATTCGAATGTTCAATTTTTGAGAAGAATTAAGGAACTCTTTAATTGGATTGTAATTGTTCAATTTCTATATATCGTGAAATCAATCAATATATTGATTATATAATCACACATTATGATAATCTATTATTAAAGTTTCATCTATTTAGTTCTCCATCAAATAATATTTCATACATTCTATTTGTAGGCACTTTAAGTATTTCATAACTTAGAATAATGTAATTTAGTTGTTTTGTTTTTCCTCAATAAAAAAAAAAAAAAACAATGGCATCCAAAGGTACAGGGACTTCCTCTTTTATCACCTGGCATGGCTCTAGGTGTTAGCCAAAACTAGGACATCTTTTTTTTTTCTTTATATTCATATCATAAACACTTGTATACTGTGACATTGTTTTATTAATCTTGATAATTTTGTAATTACCCATAAAAATTACTTAATATGCACAAATAAATATAGTCACTAACATAAAAGATAATGTTATTTTGTTGGACGGTCAAAACAATTAATTATTTATAAATTTCATTATGAATAATCAAATAGTAGAATATTTTAATATGTTTTTGAAAAAATTTGTTTTATTGGAAGTTTTGATCAATTAATTATTTATAAATAATAAAATTGTAAATTCTTTCTTTATGAATAATCAAATAGTAGGATATATTATATTTTTTTATGAAAAGTTTTGTTTTCTTTTTCACAATTCTCTCCCCCACAACCACAGCCTTGGCAGCCCAACGCCCGCGCTCACACTGGCACAGAAAAAAAAAAAATCAAGGGAAAGCTAATCCATTTATATTTAAGCGAGGCCAGTCAAACACCCCCCCAATGGATAAACCACCAAATTTTCCAAGCCGTAAGATCAAATCCAACCACACATCTCTACCGTCCGATCTCCACCAATCCGGCTCCAAAACAAACAAGAAAAAGCCCGCCCCAATATCCTTGGCGCACCCAATAAACCACAGAAAAAAAAACAAAAAAAAAAAGAAAGCCCCCGGAGGAAACTTCTTTCTTTCTATCGGGCCTTTTCCAGAATCTTCTCGAAGGCAATGGCCGAGACCACCAGCACCGAGAGATCCACTGGCACTGTCAAATGGTTCAGTGCCCAAAAGGGTTTCGGTTTCATAGCTCCCGACGACGGCGGAGACGACCTTTTCGTCCACCAAACCTCTATCCTTTCCCAAGGCTTTCGCACTCTCACCGATAACCAACCCGTCGAATTTGCCGTCGATTTCGGCGAAGATGGCCGTGCTAAGGCCGTTGATGTAACTCCTGTCCCCCGATCTCGCCGCCCTTCCCATGGCGGTCATGGTGGTGGAAGAGGTAGAGGTGCTTTCGCTGGTTATAGGAGAGGTGGTTATGGTGGTAGCATCGGAGGAGGAGGTGGTGGCCCGTGTTACAATTGTGGGAGGATGGGGCATTTGGCGAGGGATTGTTACCAAGGTGGTGGGAGTACGAGATACAGTGGCGGCCGTGGAGTTGGAGGTGGAGATGGTGGCGGAGGTAGAAGATACGGCGGCGGCGGCGGTGGCGGAGGAGGAGGAGGAGGAGGGACAGGATGTTTTAATTGTGGAGAAGAAGGTCATTTTGCAAGGGATTGCCCTAATAAGTGATCGAGGAAAGTAAATTGAAGATTTCTATCGCTACGTTGTTTTGGGAGTATTGGTTATTTTTTTTATCGTGTTGTTTCAAAGGGATTTATCAGCAAACGAAGAAAAAATGGGAAAGTTCTTTGTTTTTCCGATTAGATTTCTCTGTTCCCACTTGTTTCTGAGTGATTTGGTAACGTCGGTAAATGAAAAGAAAAGTTTTTATTATTTTACTTGATGTGTTATTGTTATTGTTCTTCTCTTATTCTTATCAATTCTTGTTCTTTTAATAATTTATTCATAGTCTTTACATGTGCAGTATGAATGGGAAACAAGAGTTCTTCCTTGATGTATGTCTGTTTATGTTGATTACTCCATTGGTTTTACTGGTTTTTTTAGTACCCATTTAAGTTTGATGCTTTAAAAAATATATGTACATGTCTTTGGGATATCAGCGGTTATTAATATGACGGTCCTGTCCTTTGAAAGAGATGGTAATTGATTTTGGAGTATGTGGATAAAATGTCTTGGCATTTTTGTACTTTTTTTTATCCTGAAACATAAACTTTGTGGAGATTGTTTTTTTGGTTGTTTTAGAAAATCATGTCATTGAAAGGTACATTGAGAGCAAAATACAATTTGAAGACTTTCTAGTGATTCGCGGGTCTCTACTTGCTTGTTAGCTGCATTATGTTATGAGTATCTTAAAGGCCTTAATGAAGCAATCCTGACGGATATGCATGAATGCCCAACTTATCTATTTCCTTTTGGAGAAAGATGAGGACCAAATCATCTATGTCTGGTGGGCCTTATAATCCTTATCCTGCTTTTATAACATTTGAGAGGTTGGTGTTCAATTGGTTAAGATTACATATACACTCACTCCTTGATAAGACTCAGTAAATGGTCTTAATCTCAAAGGTTCTGCTTTTTATGTATAATTTTATTTCCTTTTCATGGACTGCTAACATAATTTTTCTCTGTGGATTAATCCTTTTATTCATGGGGAAAAAGAAAAGAAACTATGGTTACATCTAATACAGCAACTGTTCAGGAGTTTGAGATGGCATAATGGTATTGAATCTTTGCCTTATGTGTGTTAGCGGGTCAAAACCTGGAAGTGGAATGGGGTTGATATTCATATGAATGGCATTCACAATACTGAACATATAATGTTATTGATTAATCATAATGGAAATAGATATTGCACCTTAGGTGTTGAATAGTATTACACCCTGTGAGTTGGAACAGACAACAACTCATGCTTTTTATGAGCACAATTTCTCAGTATCATCATAGTGTAAATATAACTTTGATGCACTAGTCAATTTCAGAACTTCCTTCTGCTTTCTCTTGTTCTCTATTTGGGTTTAGAAAGTTATTTAGTCATTAGGACAGAAGTTATGTGGCTGTGCAAGAATTCAAATTTTTAAACCGCATCTGCATGAGCAGCAAATGAGAGTGCAAAGCAATTAGTTGTGAAAGTAATATATATATATATATATATATATATATATAACATTTGGAATTTAAGAATCTCTCATTGAGCTAATGAGCTATTTTCTGTTGTGAGGATCATTTTTGTAGTTCAAAAGCAAGAAATACTAGCTTAGTATTGTTGGCATTTTATGGTGTTGAAACGACATGAAGAAATTAATTTTTTATGCTTATATCAGATGCATGTAGCTTTGGCCATCAAATTCTACTATTGTCTTGTCCTTGCAAGTTACAATCAAACCCGGTTGTGAAAAACTTATTAGATCATTGGGTATTCTTGTTTCATGCTAATGTACCTTTTTGATTTCTGTTGATCTTCAAGTCTGAATCTATGGAGCTTTTGGCGAAAACTTTGGGGACTTGTTTGTGGTGGAACTGAGTTCACTAAGACACGAAAGGAATCATAGTTGCCTAAGGTTCAGATGTTGTTTTGATGAATACATTATGATTGGTGTTTACTAACTTTGAGAGTTGATGTGTTGTTCACCAAGGAGCCCTTGTGGAATTCTCTTGAACGGTGTAACTTGATGAGTAACTTTTAAAAGATAAGAGTACTGGGGGAATCTGTTAACCGAGACTTTGCACTCTAAGTGTCATAAGGTTTAGGTTCCCTTGCTTTGGCCATTTCAAGATGGCTGTCTGAAGTTTTTTTAGATAAAAAAAATGATGTTGAGAAACAGTTTTGTATGTAAATAGTTTTGCAAACTTCTAGTTCCCTCGGTTATTGTTGAAGAATTGGCAAATTCAAGGTAATTTCTTTGGTTTAATTCTTCCATTCTTTTGCTCTATTTGTTCTAAAATACATATGTCAGTAATTACTGGTATATTGGTCAAAGGGATCTACCTTTTATTGATGGTCTATCTGGCAATTGAGGAATTCAACTTTGCTGATCATGTAACTAAACAATTTAAAGAAAGTAAGAAATAGTGAGAAGAACTTGTTAAGTGCTCTGTTCTTCCGACTGTGTGTTTCATAAGTTTCAATTTGTAATGTCATTCATGCTATGCTTCTGTTAGTTTTCTTCAGTTGCAGTAATAAATTAAGGCTAAGAAAGAAAAATAATTCGCAGTTCTTTAATCATTGATTTGTTTACAAGGCATAAACTTGACAGTTTGCTGACTTTCTGGTGTATATATTTCATAAGTGTATGAACTTCTTTTTGTGTATACTTTAAAGAAAGGATTACCAATCATAGGATTTGCCAGGACATTGTACACGGCAACTGTATAATTATTGGAATTGAATAGATTTTATTAGGTCATTACAGCTGAATTATTGTCCAAGCCATGTATTGCAAGTTTTAATTTCAAATTTTGATTTGGTGTTTTCTGTATCATCATCTCATCCCCTTCATTATCATGAAATTCTATGCATTGGTTGAAAATTTATCTGAGTTGGACTGGTTTCTCTGAGTAGCAGCATAAAGAATGTTAGGGGAGGGAGAAAGGGGATTTCATACTAACCCTGATGCCCTAGTCTTCACGATGCCTAATAATCACCTCATCTAAAGCTTTGTGGATGGAGATCTGTGTTTCACTCATGTTATGCGTGATTGAGATTGTTTCACCAGAATTTCAGGACCAAATCATTTGGAAGCTTATGACTTCCAGTTCTGACTATAGTTGGTCAATCTAATCTGTTGTAGTGTTACAGCATGCTGAGGATTACATGTCAAAGTTAAGTTTATTCTTGAGAGTTCCAACAGAGGTAGTACAATGGTATTTGTTTGTGCAAAATCTATGTAAGGAACATATCACAGGCATGTGACATTTGCATATTTGACTTAATAATCTGGATGATTACTGGTTCTGAAGTTTTTGGAGACATGAATTGTCAGTATTACATGTTTTTTTTTTTTTTTGAAAAGTCTGTAATATATGTTATTATCATTTCAATGATGTAAAATCTTGAATATTTAAAAGTAATTTTTAAGGGCAGCTTGCAATCTCTGACCAGCATGTACACTGTTCCTTTTGTGGCATAGTCTTGGAATCTTGATAGAATCACTGGTACCCGGGGCTGCAAAGAGTACGGCATCAAGGAATGGATCTAACCTCTCCCTAACCCTCCTCCCCTTCTTTTGCCTGGAATGAAGGGATGCCAGTTGCCTCAGAGGACAAGATCTTCAAGCATGTGAGCATTCAAACCTTTTGTTTTTGACAAATTAATGATTGTGTTTTGGGATATCGTTGAAAATTAATGTTATGTTTGAATATGTCAATGCGGTGTGGGAATCTATAATCTATTCATTTTGTTATTTCTATTATCTATAATTCCATTTTTGTTATGTTTTAGTGCATCTGACTATCTTAATAATTTCTTTCTGGAACCATTGTTGTTTGCCTTTCGAGAATCTAAAACATCATCATAAATTGAATATGGTTTCAGAATCTTGTTATGTCTGTTAAAAGGGCACACGCAATACTTTGTGTTTTTTCCAGAACTAAGATGTGTAATACATCTGGGTGATGAACTCTATCTTCTCATTTTTACAATTTTAATCTAAAATTCCTTTCGTCTAGCCAGGATGAGTTGGGCTACGCCATTTCCTGAGGCGGAGGATTCATGTTGCGTATTTGCATTGCTCATTGCTGAAATGCTGAAAAACTCTAATAACCAGAAGCAGACCAACCCCAACACCGCCCCACGCCGCCCACCCCCCGCGCCCTGTGAAGATTCAGTGAGATGACACAAACTGGACCTCTGAATGTGATAGTAGTAGCAACTGGGCTGGATGTATATGCCGCTTTGATTGTTACATGATGGTGTCCAGTAGGGTCAGAATTTTTTACCCGCCACATATATCTATATATATATATATATATATTTCTTTTTTTCTTAATTTGACCATTCAGTTGCAAAGTGTTGGGACAAAACAAAACGACAGAGGTGGTCTTACCTTATGCAAGCAGCTTGTTTATCAGATGGATCTTTTTAATCCATAGGGGGTCTTAAAATCAATTTCCTTTGACATCACATCATAGTTTGCTGGGTCCATAGTCATAACTTAAAGCAAAAGATATGACTTTAACTATTCATCATGCTGACAAATTTACCTTTTCTTTTACCCCATGAGTCACTTCTATTTGATAATATTGTATAATGAGAAAACGACTATCTCATTGCGTTTAATATTGCAGCGTGCAAAGTAGAGGCATTCTCCTTCACTCCCCACAAACTGTAGGACAAGGACAAAGCATACAGAAGCACAACATACATATCACAATATGTTTCAGTGCTCCTTGTCCCAATAGCAGCCTTAATATATCATCGTAGAAACTTCCTCGTGGACCCAATATTTTGACTCCCTAGTCAGCATTGGCTTACGAGAAATCGCCTTTTCTTTTGGGGGCTCTCTTTCTCTCAAAATTCTGATGATTGATCCTTCTTCGGCTTCGATTCAGTAGACATTGGCCGTAGTTAGAGATAGCAGAAAAAAGCAAAGTCAAAAGAACAGTATGGGCCAATGTTTGGGTGGGCTGTAACGACAAGGGAAGCTGAGGCTCTCCCGTCAGTACTCCTCTCCCCTCGGGAAATTATCATGTCCCCATGCAGGTCACTTCATTGCCGATACTTCATTGCACGAAATGTTCAGGGAAAATAAGGGCAATGCTAACGTGCTCCATGATTTCATAGCGTAAACCGTAAGATATTTATCTTAGAATATCTTAAATAATTCATGATATCTTGTCACATATATATAACGTGATGGAAATGTTTATGTTTGCAAGAGTTTCTGTATCATAGCTTACAGATAAAATGGCATGCTACAAACACGCAAGATTCATATGTCCTGTCATGATGCTTCTGGTCTATTGTTTCAGCAAATAAATATGTTTGCCGGCAAGTAAACCCCAGGAGGGTTTGAGGGGAGGGGGGGTGTACTTATTTTTGTCCTCGCAATTCCGAGTTGAACTCTCATGCCAATATACTATTCATAAACAGCTGCTGGCCCTGATCCTGTTAACCAATTGAAATGACGTTCTATAGCTTGCTTGCATGCATTTTAGAACAAATGATTGAAACTATGGTCATTTGAAACATTAATTATTGAACGAGAAAAGCTTTTAAGTCTGGTTTAAATTGTAGTACTTAATTGATACTTGGATTATCATCTTGAAGACATGAGTTGGAGTGGATATATAGCAATATTATTCTTACATTACTTAAGACTGCATAATGCTTGCCCCACAATTATATTGTTAATCCTATATGTAAATAACTTAGATATGTCATGTTCGAGACTTTTCTTCAGTTCATTAAAACTTAACCTTGTTTACTACATGTCACAACTCTTTGATCCAGAAGGTTTCTACACATAAATTTATGGAATGGTAACAGGTAAGAAGGGTCCACAACTTTCTGCGAACATAGATACTTTCTGAGAGCGTAAGTCCACCAAGTTGGGGTTAGTATAATCCTATAAAGGAAACCGAGCAAGCAAAAATCTAGGCAATTAGGCAAAGGTGGGAGCTGTATTTTTGTTACCTTTAGTCACTACAAATTAATGCTGACAATGTGAGTTGATGCTGATGTCAGAAGAAAAATCCAACCATGTGATGACAGCTGTAACCTCACATCATAAATTTGGTATGTCTCTGAGTCTGACCATTGCAAAGATACGACAAGTAGGACCCCAACACACGTGTACCTTAGCCTCACTGTTCGATCATCCTGCATAAATTTTTGACCAAAAGATTTGATTCCTGTACCATAAGGTTACAAGGTGAATGAATACAAGGGTTATGTATTAAATGCCTTTGGACAAGTCTCTATGCTGGCAATTGCTGTGATGCTTCCTGTTTTATTCTATTTTATTTTTGGGAAATGAAAGATACAAGATGAAATATAAAAATGTTCAAACTAATCAAGTTTTTTTTATCATCTATTTGATTTTATTTTGTTTTTAAAACTTAGATAAATGAATTATTTAATTTCTTAAATTAAAACAGCACGTATTATATCTAGTAAAAATCATACATTCTACATTAACATCAATAAATCCAGAACTGTTTATAATTAATTAAAGCAGATAAATTTATCATTCGAGTCAATTCCTTGCTGATTACTATCCATTTTGAAGCCATGTAATAATGCTGGAGAACATTCAGTTCACTTTAAGGGTTGTTTGCGGATGGTTCCAACAAATGTGTGGACATTGGCTTATCCTTTTTCATCGCTTGTCAAACCAAAAGAAGATTTTAAGGACCCCACAAGTCGAGTGGCTGGTCAAAAGCATTTCTTTGTGTGGATAGCCAGATTCATTGATCTTGGAGCTGGAAGAAGAAATAATTGAAACAAATATACCTTGGCAATGACCAGACGATCCTTATCTTAGAAAGTTCTTTATGGAAATGTTAGGGGTTTGATGGGGACTGATCATGTGAGATAACCCCACTACCAACCAGTCGATGACCTGACTATTTTGTGGTTAAACTACCTACTATCAGGCTTAGAAAGGAACTGTCTTGACGAAAATTTTCTCATTCACTACTGTTACACACCCAATTGTAACTCTCCAACTACATGTCACTTTCCCTTGCCTTCTCTTGTTTGTAAGCTCTTTGCTTGGGAATAGGTCTAGAAAAGGGCATATTGCTTTTGAGTTGCATAGGCTTTAAGGAATGAGTAGTGGGCATCACTCCTTTTGCTTTTGTTTTAACTTTTTCTCCAAGTTGTCACCATTTTTCTTTTGAGAATGAAAGTCACTTTATGAAATGATGATGGGAGGTCCATAAGAAGCCCAAAAGCCCATGGGTCCAAATACTTGCTTCATCTGCATGGGCCCACAGGATCATCAGCCCTTAACTCCTTGGTTTAGGTCACAGCCCAAAAACGGAAGCCATTCTTTCCCAAAGCAAAGTTACGGTGAAGAGATTAGACTTGGGAAATTAGAACAAAGAAGGAAATGATTTGGACCATTGTTAATTGCATGGAATAATTATGAGGGCATGGTCCTACAAATTACAAAAATGGTCTAAAACCCCAACTCCCTCATGTGGGGGACACCAATAATTATATATGTTCCATTCAGCTGCTTCCAATCACCAAATGGTTGAATCCTTGAACTGGTTTGCTCATTTTCACATGTCATCAAACGCATTGTACAAAGGGAACAAATCAAATTAGGCAAACATCCAATTTGGAGTTATGAGAATAAGACGCTGCAAAAAGACTTCAAATACCTAACGACAAACCAAGTTGTGTCAAATTAGGCCCTCTATCATTGAAGTTCTAACATCCCATCAAGCTTTGCTCCCAATAGTTACAGCTGCCCCATTGTGGAGCAGAGCAGGTATTTGTAACCCAATTCCGCAAACCATATCCCACATCATACAAATGTAATCTCTTTCTTTTTCCTCACATGGCATGTGAATTGTGAAGTGATTTGCTGCAAAAATTGATATAAACCTACCGGTGTGAGAAAGATGAAATACCATCAGATGAGTTCTGACCCTTTTAGGACTCTTAGTTTGGCCCTGGTGGACCATTTACTCCAAATTCTAGATTCAATAAAGTCAGATTTAATCATGGTTTCAGATTGTGGGAAAAAGACTTTGTGAGAGCTATGGGTTGTTCAATTAAGTAGCATTCCCACTGGAAGGCAATAAAAAACAATGTCCTAGAAAACATCTGATATGAATGAAATAGAAACAAATTCGAGAATTGAACATCTTAATTTCGAGAATTGACAAGCAAATATCCATGAAAACTAGCAAGTCCAAGCCAGTATTTGCCATTTAATGATGTTTTAATTGACAACATGAGATATGGAGAGGTTAATCCCAGAAAAACCAAGGGACTTTCATCCCTTAGGAGGGATTAATCGACACACAAGTTCCAACTGTAGGTCCGTATAGGGGTGGCCATCATTGCCATCACACCTCATATGAAAACCACTAATAATAGCTCTTACAAGAACAAAGGGAAAAAAACAGAAAAAAAAAAAAAAAAAGTAAAAGGGAGTTACAACTTTCAAATTCCAATCTCTTTACACACTTACAAAAGTATCTTAATTTTGTTAATCATCATTGTGGAAGAAGAATATCCCTATTCAAGCCTTGTGAGGGGGGCATTGATAGCACTTGGTGAACAAGCCAAATGTATCAATCTGTTGTATGAAATTGAGCATGCTTGCCCATCCTCCAAACCCGAATCCCACAATCAAAACCCATACAACTACAAAGGCATTCATGGAGTACATGCCAGCCCAGCCTCCTAGGAATGATGGTGGTCTCTCCACTGCATTCTGCCAAGAGAAGAAAAGGAAAAAGAAAAAGAACATTAGTTAAAAACTTAAAAGAGCTCAATAAAGGTAGCTTTATTGGAGGATAATGATTATGAGAATTAAAGATGCCTTACCTCTCGGGCGGCTGCAGGCGCAAAAGTTATCATGTGAGCTAATGAAGGAATTATGTAAACGGTGAAGCTGACAAGGAGAGATCCAACAGTGGAATTGATAGGGCCAAAGAAAGGGAAGATAATTGCCAGGAACCAAATTGGGATCACCACCGGGAGTCTAGCCAGTGCCCTCTTGAACAAACTCTTTGTTTGGTGCACCCCAATGAATTTCTCCCACACAAAGTATAGAGGAGTGCAGGCAAATCCAAATGTAATAAACTGAAACAATTAATATTTATGCAGCAGATATTAATCCAAACCCGAGCTTTATTCACTCAAATTGAAACAATTAGTAGTACAAGTTTTCATTAGCTTCACGAAATTATGACTCAACTGTAAGTTAATTTCATACTTATAATAAAATAAATTCAGAATGGAAATAGTAACCTGATGAATGAGCATGAGAATAACAGCAGTATCTCGGAATCCAGTCCTTGGAAGCAATGATAAAGCATTGGCGTGGGTAAGAAGCAAGTCACCGAAAGCCCAGTAAACAGCAGAAGCTGATGGTAAAGTTAGGGTTAACACATAAAGTGTAGCTATCAAGTATATCATCTTGAACTTTTGTGGCTTCCACATCGCATGCATAATCTCCCTGCACATATAAACATTTTAACAATGATTAAAAACCAAGTTTTATATTGCTTTTGTTTTGTGCAGTTTCTTTACTGCAATCAACTTTTCACTGTAAGAGGTTTCATCATGAGTTTTCGTACAGGCTACTCATCTGAACATATTCCCTTGTCTAGGAAGCAATACTTTGAGGTCAATATGTTGTGAATTCTTGTAAGCATTTGGACATATAAAAATTTATGTTAAAAAAAGTAAAGATTTGAATGTTTGATTTTATGTACATAATATAGCAAAGTATTGGATCCTCACACTGTGACAGCATGTCCACCAAAGGTGTAGAGAATGTTGGTGGCTCCTGTGAAGTAGAGAACCATCTTGGTTGGCCCTGAGTGCTTCACTCCCTCAATCTTCACATGTAAAAACAAAGAGAAATTATGAGGAGAATAAAACATGACAGATTTTTTAAAATAAAAATAGAAAAGCTGTTATGTCAAATACCTGTCCATGGATAAGGGAAGCAATTGTCAGGTACCATGCAGTGTAAGAAGTCATGATGAGGCCCAGAAATGACCAAATTCTGTAGTTATGGAATGAAGGAATAAACACAGTTGTTGCACAGCAGGCGCCAAAAATGTACGTCCAAGTTCTCTTGTCAAGGTTGTCATTTATATAGTAGATGTTGCTGTAACATTAAGGCAAATCAGAACAAAGTGGATAATATCACCCCATAAAACATCCAAATGGAAAGAAAACATTTGCGTTAATTATGAATTATTATGACTCATTTAGTTGATCATATTACTTCCCCCAGCACATTTACCTTGCACTGGCAATTAACTGAATCACGGATCCAAATAGAAGAAAAGTGCAGTTGAAAAGTAGCCCTACGTTTCTCCAATGTTTCCCCAACAACCCATCAAGAACTTCAAACCACTGCAAGCAGCAGGTAAAAGCAAGGAAATTGGAAGAAAGAACCCACAAAAATGTGTAACTTTTTCTTTTTCAAAACACTTTTAAGTATGAAAAAGTAGACTAGCTACTGGCTAGGTCAGGTCTTTAGAGTCTCTTTACCTGAATTACATGATTCCTGAAATCAACCTTCTCTCTTTCCTTCCTTGTTCTGTACTCGACATAAAGTACACTTATAAGGTAGGCTGTCCAGCTTCCCATCAAGCCATAGAATAATTGAAATAGAATCCCAGATAACATTCCCAGTTGTGAGAATGAATATGGCAGTGTGAGTAGCACTTGAGCAACCTACAATTTCATAACAAAGAAGCAAGTAAGCAACAGAAAAATTTAGCTCTTATGAACTAGTATTAGTTTTTCCATGCCAAAATGTAAAAGAAAAAGGTTTGTGACAAGAGAAAGAGTGCCTGGTTAGAAGCACAGCTGAACCATGCATCATAGACTGAGCCACCATGCCAAAACAACTTTGAAAATTTGCTCTTTGCAGAACTGGAATCCCCTTCTTCTCTTTCCATTTCTACATAGTTTCCTGCTACGATAGTTTCAACCTTCTCAGATGCCATGTTTTTCTGACTGTGAGACTCAGTGGCAATGTTGGGGCAGTAATGGAGTAATTTGGAGTCTACTTTTATAGATATTAGAAAGTGCTGCTTTCTCTTATCTACTAGTTAAGCTGCTGCTGCAGCCTGCTGCTCCTTTCTTTCATCTTTAAAAAAATAGTTAAAAGAATTTCTTGAGCAATAATTGAGTCACCCAACGGGGACCTAGCTAGGTCACCCTTTGAACTGTAGACATATCCCTCTCAACATCACATGCTCTTTCCTATGTTGGTTCTGGCTTTAGCTTTCATTGGTGGGTGATGTATCTATGTCCCCCACGGGTGACAGGCTTATTTCACTGTTCTTTGTTCTTTTGGGCCTGACAGGAAGGTGATGGGTCCAGGCTCTCATGCATTGCACGAGCGGGGTGGCCCACAATGGGTCCCATTTCATTGCAAAGAAACCATGGAAATATTGATTGATCTTCAAATAGATGTAGAAAGAAACTGTAGTATATAAAAAATAAAAAGTGAGAGAAAAAAAGAAATTTAATTTAGTCATGAAGGATTGAAGGGAGATACCCTTCAAAAAGAAAGCAGAGTTGTGTATGAATATTAGGGGATGTGGGGGTTGGCTAAAGATGGAGTGAATGATTGCTTCGAGGGTGAGCTTTGGTGCTAAACATCATTAGTGCCACACGTGTGCCAACTGGCTTTACAAAAAGATTTTTATCACCTTTTTCTCTTTTCTGTGTATGGTCTTTGGGTTTTTAGGGGTCTAAACCAAGATTGAAGGGGTTGATTAGATCAGAATTTTTCTTACGACTTAGTGTCTTTTCTCTTTGGCCCATTTGATTAGGCATCCCAACCATGATCTTGAAATCCTCCCCAGCATGTTAAAATTAGGTGGCCTTATTTAGAATCTGGCGACATGTTCAAATTATGGGAATAATTGAGTTGGGATGTCATGTTTCACCCCTGTTTAATTCCATAATTTTGCTAATTCAGACCATGAGTAAAACAGGGCTTACCCTCTATATAACATGGCATTAACTTTACTTCTTTCAAGTGTTGGAGAAATCAAAGAACCATTTTGAAGAATTGAGTTTGCCTAAATCCTTAGTCCATACATCATCATCATCCACACATATACAATAGCCATTTTCAATTTTTGCATGCTTAGCTTTGTGGCAAACATGACAAAGATATAAGTGAGAGAGCCTCCTAGGATTTCTATTGTTGGTCCTGTCAAAGCTCGTGCTATCAGACAATCCATCAAGCATGCAAAGCCAGTGGAGTTTCTTAATTGCAATCATGTTTCCTCTTTTGAATTGTTTTCACCAGTTAATTAGTAATGATGTAAAACTGAAGGAATTTTCAGCAAAAACCTTTTCACCTATTCATTCCAATTAATCTTGCGCTTTAATCCACTATTCATCGGCAAACAGTAATAGTTTGTTGTTAGGCTGTTCGATCAATGCTTTATGATTATAAACAAGTTAGGCAAAAGGTAATTAGACAGCTCGAAAATGATACTTGTCATTATTTTGACTGCCTTTAATCAAACAGCTTTCACAATTAAAACACAATCAACCAGCTTTCTTCTTTTTTTTCTCTATTACGTAATGAACAATACAATTCAGCTTCGCATCAATCATAATCATCTCCGAACCTTTTTTTTTTTTTTCTCTTCTTTTCCAAAACCACCCGTAGCTTTCTCCAGGATTCTAAATATCTCTAAAATACAACCTGGAATATCTCCCTGCACTACTACAAATGGTTCAAGTCCTGCAATTCATAAGTTACTCTACTTAATTTGCTTAGTTTCCTTGTTGCCTTTTCTCATGAACATTCTAGATATCTACAATATTCTAAGAACTAATTGTTACACTTATTAAGTTATTAAGGAGATTTTTTGTATACACAATTATAAACTCATTTAATTTTAAATTTTAAGAGAATATTTGATTCGCAAAATGGATTGAGAAAAAATCGAATAATTATCTTATAAGAATAAAATAAGGTAAAAGTAATTAATTATTATTAAGTTTGGTTTATAAAATAACATTATCATTTTAATATTATTTTATTATTTGGTTGACAAGAAAAATTTGGGAATAACTAAGATTAAATGATAAAATGAAAAAACATACACTTTATTAAAATTTAGAGTGCATTTTGTCAAAAAAAAAAAAACCCTAAGAATAAGTGGTAAGACAAAATTACTCTTTACTATAATTTAATAAATATTATCATCAAAATACCAAAATACTCTTTATTTAAGCTTAAATAATATTTTCATCAAAAGACAAAAATTCTAGTATGATTTTAAGTTATATTTATATGTGAGGTACTAGGATGTAATAGAAACATAAACAACATGGGCAATTTTAGTTATGCTTTCAAATCAAAATATTACATGTCAATCTAAATCTAAAAGGAAAATTGCTGATAACCCTAAAATCCTATACGCTTGTATACCAAGTGCATCTAGATCTTGACCCACTTCACATGTGAAAGTATGAGAGCAAGAGGCCACTCTTTCTGGGAAAAAAAATGGGGGACCAAACAGCTGCCTAAAGCTCAAAAGTTATTTCGAATACCCCACTTTGACTTGGAGAGAGTACTGGATTACTGATACATCATTCTTTTTCTTCTTCTTTTTTCTTTCTTTTTTTTTAAGTTCCAACATGATCAGCTGATGATTTTGGCTTTGTTTGGATGCGGGGAAAATGAGTGTGGACGATAAAGATACGAGACCTTAAATTAGATGGGATGTGGACAATTAAACCCATGGATTCCTCGTCGGCAAACAAGTTTCATACAAATCATGTAATTGTGCAACTTGACCTGAATAATGGAAAATACCTTGCAAATTCTGGAGATCCTAAGTTTATAAACGGCGAATGATAATAAAAAGTAACGCAATTATGAATAATCATGAAAATCTCTAAGTACGGCACTTCACTCTCACAGTTGCTCATGTTTCAATGATGTCATGCTAAGTTCATAAATAGCAATTTTCTACCTGGAAAAAGAATACCTTTGGGTGGAAAAAGCTTTTCAATGGCTGCATTGTCCCACGTACTTAAAGATGCATGATCATTGATCTATCTATGCCCTTTTTTTTTTTTTCCTTTTCTTCTTATATATTTGATCGAACCAATCAGATAAAATGAAAAGCAATCGAGTTTCCTATCGTATTTCAATTATTTTACCTTGAATTATGGCGTGATGATGATCCTTGTCCAAACCCATGTTACATCTACTGTGAAACAAAACCCTACTCTCTCTATGAATTATGATATGCCAAGTCAAGTGGAACTAGATACTTGAATGGAAACCCCATCACGGAAACCCCATCACCCAAATTTTCCTTTTTGCCTTGGGATCAATCATAGGCTAACTGGTTTATCATCATGGCCCATCTAACGTGGATGGGCTCTGACCAGAATCTAGCTTGGTCCAGCCAAGGATTGGGTAACAACAGCCATGGCTCCATGTTCTCTGGCCTCTTTTTTTTCCTTTTTCTCCAAAAGTTCAAGGTCAACACTGTGCTTTGAAAACTACACTGAGTTTCATATTTTGATGATATCTCCAAACTCCAAAGCAGATCGGTATCATCTTCATTTTGGTCCTCAAAGTACTAAAGCTAAGGGTTAATGGGCCCATAAGAACCACCACTCCAGCTGAAGTGTTTCACAAGAATCAAAAAGAAAAATGTTTATTGCTTTTTCCTTTTAAGTACTATAAAGCTAATGGTTTATTTCACTTTTTTTTCATTTTATTTTTAATCTTATTTATGTACCTCTCTAGCAATTTATTTAGATGAGCTTGATTTACAGGCCTCCATCGGAAAGGTTGATCCAAAACCGCAGCTTGATATTCTGTCCCCTTCAGCCCATAAAAGATTTATAGGAGCCTCAGTTGGGCTTTGGCTTTGAGCAAGGGACTGCAAAAGCAATAAGCACGTTCGTAAATATTTGTATCTCAATGGGTTCTTTGTAATGTCAGAGGAGGATAAAAGTTTGGCGCTAGGAGCTGTGAAAACTTTGCTTTTAACCCCATAACCTGGTAATGATGTTTGTCTTCGAAACATATCAAGCGAGATAGATACATGGATATATAAAAAATAATTCACCCCTGAATGAAAAAGAAGAAATAGTTATACAAAATTTGGTGCAGTGCAGTTCCTTTTTCGACTAAAGCAGAGTTTTGTACTCGTCAGTGAGAATATCAGAATAGCTAATTCGGTGAAGAAAAGCAAAGCCAAAGGTGACAACATTAGCCGACCAAATCATGTCTAAGGATATGTATAGTATTAGAAACAGAGCTTTCTTGACATGAAATCTTCCCTTCACACTGACTCATGGCCACATGGTTCACAGAATTTTAAAGATTAGAAGCTGTAAATTAGAGGAGCTCCTTTTCAGCTTTGCTACCTTTAAGCTCCTTTTACTTAGTTGAGCTTTTGCCTGCATAGCCAGAAGATCTTCCTGAATTTACGAAGTTATTAAAGATCTATGCGAGAGGTTTTTAAGTGCATTTGCAAAAGTATTGAATGTCGACCACACATTAATATTTTCTAATAGATAAGGTCCATGAGCATCTTGATGCTATAGAAAATAATGTGTTTCATATATCTTTTGATTTGTTGAAAAGAAATTTAAATTTAAAATTTTAAATAAGATAATTTGTATATTTATTATTAAATCAAATGTTTGAGTGTAATTGTTAAAGTTTCTGGAGATGTCGAAGAAGCAGAGGAGCTTAGCTGCAGGAAGAAGAATTTGTAAAATTTTATTAACACTCTTACTACTCTGTACAATGCAATTCCTTTTTATAGTCTGTTACTAGTACAGTAAAGAAAACTAATTTTTTAACTAACAGAGTAAAAACTAACTAACTCTAGTAACTATTAATAAGTTATTGTACAAAGTTAAAACCAAAGCACATGACTTTAACTTGTAAATCTATTCTGCTCACGTGCCTACTTTAACACTCCCCCTCAAGAGGTGCGTGAATGTTATGAACACACATCTTGCTGAGGAGATTATGGAATTGCTTTGGTTGTAAAGCTTTTGTAAACAAATCTGCTACTTGCTCATCACTTGTTATGTACATAGGCTCTATCATTCCAGCCACCACCTTTTCTCTGATAAAATGGCAATCAAGCTCAATATGTTTAGTACGTTCATGGAATATTGGGTTTCTACAAATGTGAATGGCAGATTGGTTATCACAATATAGCTTTACTGCACCCTTATGCTCAAAACCAAAATCTGCCAATAAGGAATGTAGCCATATCACTTCATAGCAAACTGAAGCCATTGAACGATACTCTGCTTCTATTGAACTTCGAGCTACCACAGACTGTTTCTTAGACTTCCAGCTCACCAAAGATTTGCCAATAAACACACTGAAACCTGTTACAGATCGTCTAGTATCAGGGCATCCAGCCCAATCATTGTCAGAATATGCTATAATGCATAATTCAGAATCTGCTCTCATTAAGATCCCTTGTCCAAGTGCCATTTTCAAATATTTCAAACTTTATATGCTGTCATCATATGCACATGTCCAAGTTTATCCATGAATTGGGATAAAACTTCAATTGCATAAGTTATATCTGGCCTAGTAAAAGTCAGATATAACAATTTCCTAATTAGCTGTCAATACATAGTAGGATCAACCGGTTTTTCCTCAATTTCTGCTTTCTTCAACTTATGATTGTAATCTATAGGAGTTGAAGTTGGTTTGGTTCCCAACATTCCATGTTCTTCAAGTAAATCCAATGTATACTTTCTTTGGCATAAAGAATTACCTTCAGTTGACCTTGCAATCTCCAGACCAAGGAAATATTTCAACTTACCAAGATCCTTCAGCTTAAATTTTGAACTCAAATACTTCTTCACTTCATCAGCAGCCTGTAAGGATGAGCTACCAATGACAATATCGTCCACATACACTAGCAATGCAACAAAATCTCCACTGACAGTTGTCATGGTGAATAAAAAATAATCAGATTTTGATTGACTAAAACCATATTGCAACAATGAGGCTGCAAATTTAGAATTGCACTATCTAGACACTTGTTTAAGCCCATATAGTGACTTATGCAGGCGACACACCATTTTAGTTCCTAGTGCACACTCCCCCTAGATATGATAACCCTAAGGAATATCCATATAGACTGTTTCTTCCAGATCTCCATTCAAAAAGGCATTGTTGATGTCTAACTGAGACAAGAACCAGTTTTTAGCTGTTGCAAGTGCCAGAAATACCCTCACAGTAGTATGTTTTGCAACTGGACTAAAGGTTTCTTGATAGTCAAATCCCTCT
The DNA here is from genome assembly GCA_036013995.1 of Theobroma grandiflorum. Lineage (NCBI taxonomy): Eukaryota > Viridiplantae > Streptophyta > Magnoliopsida > Malvales > Malvaceae > Theobroma > Theobroma grandiflorum. The sequence goes on from CP142126.1 coordinate 20,218,170, forward strand.
ATTTGACTATAACCTTTGGCCACCAAGCGTGCCTTATACCTCTCCACAGCACCATCTGCATTCATTTTGATTTTATAAACCCACTTACACCCTACTGTATGATAATTTTTAGGCAAGGGTATCACACTCCATGTACCATTGTCTTCCAAGGCTTTCAACTCACTTTGCATTGCATCTCTCCATTGAGAATAACGTACAGCTTGGTGATAGAATTGAGGTTCAAGTATTTGGGATAATGAAGCAATAAAAATTTTGTGTTTATTGGAAAGCATACTGCTAGACAAGTACTTAGAAATAGGATGTGCTATGACAATATTACTTTGTGAAGAAAGATTATGATCATAGCCTTCTAGATACTTTGGTGGATGTCTAATCCTACTACTTCTCTTAAGTGATGACTCATGAGGCCTATTTGAGTTAGGTTGTACAGAAGCTATAGAATCAGCATTAGGTGAAACAATAGGTACAGCATCAGAAGTGTGAGACCCTGTCAAGCTAGTTAAAAGACGATATTGTATCGAGTGGTACAACCAAGTTAAATCGAGTCTTGAACTAGTTCAAATAGAAATTCTAAGAGGAATTTGAGAATTCTAAAACCCACATAATGATTTAAAATGACAATTCGGAGTTCGAGGTTCGGTCTGGAGTTGATCAGTAATATTGACCGATTAGGGGTAAAACGATCATTATGCCATTTAAGGATAAAATGGAGATTTTTATAAAAGATTTTGATTACATTTGACCAAGAACAATTATATGGAGTATAATATGAGGTTTAGCAGTGATAAATTTAATTTTTTGATATTTTTGGAGCACATGGGCAAAATGGTAATTTTGCCACCTCAAGGGCAAATCGATAATTTTTTGCCCCCAACACCTGTCAAGACTAAGGGATTTTATTCATAGAGGGAATGGATTAAATATGAGAATAATTGTGGTGGAAAAGTTAAAGTAAAAAGTCAAATAATTAAAATTTTGGACCAATAAGCATGTGACATGTGGCAAGTCACATTATTTTATTATTAAACCATAAAAATCAGCCCATAAACTCCATTTTCTCTCACCATATTCGGCCAAAAGGGAAACAAGGCAAGAAGAAAAGAAAACAAAGAGGAAAAACCAAAAACCTAGCCAAAAATTCAAGAAAAAATATGATTTTCAAAGAAAATCAAGTGAAAAAGGTAGAATTTCTTCACTTTTGCCTAAGATCTACAATACCGATGTATTTCTTTTCATTTTCTATGGTTGAGAAGCATGATTTCATGATGAATTCAATTATGAACAAATGGGTATGATGGGAGAAATGATGTTAGATTGATTTGATTTTTAGTTATGTTAGTGAATTTAGTTAGTTTAGCATGTTAGTAAGCAAAACAATAAGAAAAAAATTGATTTTTTCCACCAATTTTTCATGATTGAATGCCTTATGGAGTGTGTGTGAAATGAAATGATTTCATTTCAAGTGAGATGGGTTAGAAATTAATTAATTATGGTGAGAAATTGATGTAGGAAAAATTTTAGTGATAATGCCCCATTATAGCTGAATTTTTCTATGAAGCAATAAAAAGGAACTTAAGCTGAATTTTGTGTCAATTGACTGATAATTGGTGAATTGAGGTATTAGAAAAAGAATGGAGTAATTTGGAGTCAAATCGGACGCGTTGGCTAATTTATCGAGTAATCGACCGAATTAGGTCAACACCGCGTTTAAGCGGTTAACCGAGTATTCTATGCATCCATATAGATTTTAGGTTAATTATATACCCAATTAACACGAATATAGTGATTAAATTATTGTGCCATTTGTAAAGGTAGTGAGCCCTCTGATAAAGGTAAGAAAATCACACTTGAGGATTAGTAGTCGAAGTGCTCGAATTCGACTCCCGAAAACTTGTGAGTGAATTTGCATTTCAAAATGGTTTTGGGAAATATGAACGTATTGGAATAAAATGCTTGAATAATTTTATTCAACCTTTTTAAAAAAGAACGGGTACCATGGGAACAAACTTTTCGTGAAATATTATCTTTACTGATATAAAATTGATTGTGCTGAAATTGTGTACCTTTATGTGATGCTTACATGTGTTGTTAAGAAATTATGTGAACTTGATGTAATCGTGCATGTGTGGAGTGGAAAATGCACATGCCTATAATGTTGTGCAAAGTGGGGACGGCGATACGTAACGCTCATGATTCCTAGAAACTCAGATTTGAGCAAAGTGGGGACGACGACACGTAACGCCCACGATTCCTGGAAATTCTCACGCGTGAACTTTGGTGAAGCATGATTCTCCGTCCAAGGGCTTGTAGGGACGACGATACGTAACGCTTGCAAGTGCTTTGATAAATGTCTCTTTTACCACTAAGGACAGTGAAGACTTGGCGGTGTATATGATTGTTTATGACTTTGTGTATATATGTGTGATTGTATGGTATGTGAATTGTTTTAAATTAAGGAAAAATGGTTTAACACGAAACTCTCATACTGTTGAGCGAAACTCTCGTTCAGTGACAGGTTATGATTACGCTTCGCTGCAGCGGGAAGGCATTCTTACCGCAACGCTGCAGCAATAATCGTCGATTTTACTATCTGACTAGAATAAATTCCGAGTTAAGTGGAAAGGGTTTAAATATTAGCTAGATCCAAAACTGTCTCGTTTTCAATCGATGCATCATGATTATCAAATTTCCTGGTTGATATTGCTTGTTCCTTTCTAATGTTTGCTCACTGAGTTTCATACTCATAGTTTTGAAAAATTCATATTTTCAGATCAGGAGACCGTTGGATCCTAGATCGAGGAGTCCCGGTAGTCTCGTCTCCTGGGTATGCGTCTGGCATTCAATAGCACATCTTTTCTTGTAATGTCTCCGCTGGAAATTTATGGGTCCTTTTGTTGTGAATATGTGTATGCAATGTAAATTGCTAAAATACATGTCTGGAATAGTATATGTATTTTGTTGTTGATAATGCCATCGTGGATTGGCTATTTTAATACTGGTTGAGAATACGTATAGCCGTATTAGTTGATAAAGTATTTGGTAAAAATAAATAGAATAGGCTTGCTTGGGCTTAGTGAGCTACGCTCATTGGGCTCAGGCTCTGGTCATGACCCGTGAAATTGGGTCGTGAGAAGAAGATACATTGTTAGATGATAGCAAAGGAGAATGGGGATTAGTTTCAACATTATAATCTGAAAACAATGATGAAGGATGTTCAAGTGGTGTTGTTTCAGATAATGAAGGATTGTGAAAGGCTGAATTATCATCAAACAGGTCAAGGAAATAAAAATCAGACTCATGCAGATCATGTGTTTGACAAAATTCAAAAGACTTAGCAGAATCAGATTTGGACTTAAAAGGAAAAACATTCTCATGAAAAATCACATTTCTTGATATGAGGATCTTATGTGCATCAAGATCATAGACTTTATAACCTTTAATACCTACTGGATAGCCAAGAAATACACATTTATATGCTCTTTTATCAAATTTCTTCCTTGCATGTCTCAATGTGGAAGCAAAACATAAGCACCCGAACACTTTAAAATAATCATATGGAGAAGGTTTATGGAAAAGAACTTCATAAGGTGTTTTGTTATGGATGACACTAGAAGGAACTCTATTAATGATGTGAGCTGTAGTAAGAATAGCATCCCCCCAGAGTTTTGTAGGTAAACCTGACTGAAACAATAATGATCAGGCTACCACAAGCAAAGTTTGATGTTTCCTTTTCACAACACCATTCTATTGTGGTGTTTCACCACAGGATAACTGGTGCACAATACCTTTAGAACATAAAACTCAAGTAAATTGAATTCAGGGCCATTATCAGATCTTATTTGCTTGATTAAAGTATTGAACTGATTCTGAATCAAGTTATAAAAGGAAAGAATGATTGACAAAGCATCTGATTTGGCTCTCATCAAGAATATCCATGTAAATTTGTTGAAATCATCAACCACTGTCAAGAAATAATGATGTCCTCTTGTAGCACATGTAGCATAAAGCCCCCAAATATATCTACATGTACTATTTCAAAAGGAAAATTTATATTTGAAACATGTTTTGGAAAAGGTAGCCTTTTTTGTTTAGCTAAATGGCAAACTTCACATAAGAATTCATGCTCACAAGAAATAGCAGGAACCTGTTTATGAAGCAATTTTATTTTATCAATAGGTACATGACTAAGTCTGTAAAGCCACAAATCAAAAACTTTGGAATTTGTTTTATAAGTATTGATGGAAGAATTAAATGGAAGCTTTACAATTTTATCAAAACTAAACTGCTCAAGGTATTGTGCATCTTGATTATTCTGCATAAAGTAGAGTCCTGATGAAACTTCAGCAACCCCAGTCACAGTTCATGTGTTGAGGTCCTGAATCACACAACATGAATCAGTAAAGAATATGAAGTGATTTTTAGACTTTGTGAGTTGGCTGACTGAAACAAGATTAAATTTGAATGCAGGGACATGAAGAACATTATAGAGGGTTAACAAAGGATTTAGTTTAACTGCCCTTATATGTGTGACTACAGCTTTAGTAATATTTTTGCGAATGCACAAATACATTTTTCACTGACTTATAAGATACAAAATTCTCAAGAGAACATGAAATGTGATCTGATGCACCTGTGTCCACTACCCAAGAATTATGTTTAATCATGACATTGTTTACAAGACATTGGTTGTTTGAATGTTGATGCAAAGCATTAAAACAATGGTGATCAAAAATGATACCTGTTAAGAGCTGAATTAATCAAAGAATGCCTAATCTGCTGAGTGGTTGAGGAATTGCTACCAACACTGTCAGAGTCATTCTCTTTGATGAAAGCAAGTAACTTTTGAAACTGAGTCCTTGTAAAAGACATCTGGGACATAGTGTTGGACCTTAAACCTTATTCTTGATCATTCTAAGTATCATTAGCAGTTTAGACACTGTTGATTGATGGATTCCCTGAATTTCTTTTCTTGAAGCCATTTTTGTTCTTATTGAACTTAAAATCATCTGGAAACCCAATCAGCCTATAACATTTTTCCTTCAAATGACCTTTCTTCCTGCAGTGACTACATAGCATATCAGACTTCCCTTTCTTCTTTCCATCAGCAGTTGCCATCATAGTAGATGACTCAAACAAAGGTTGTGATTGAATTAGCAACTTCCTTTGAGCTTTCTCTCTCAAAACCAAATTATATGCCTTGTTCAAAGTTGGAAAAGGCTCCATGATTATTATCTGAGACCTCAAGGCTGCATAAGACTCATTGAGTCCATTTAGAAATCGAAATACCATGTCCTTATGATACTAATCAACATACTTCTTACAACAATTCTGAGTGTAGCCTCCACAAGCACAATGTGGCATAGGACGATAATTTCTAAGTTCCTCCCAAAGACTATTCAACTCAAAGAAATACATGTCAACTGACTTAGTTCCTTGTGTAAGGTTACAAAGAGAAAATTACAGATTGCAAATTTGTGTGTCATCTGGTTGTTCAAATCTCTACTGCAATGTACTCCAAATCTCTGCAGCAGAGTCCATGTAAAAGACTGTTGAGGCAATTGATGGTGTGATAAATTCTAGGAGCCAAGCCACTATCAGATTATCGCAGCGCTTCCAAAAAACATACATCTTATCTGTTATTGCTGGTTTCTCAATGGATCCATCAAGAAATCCTGTTTTATTCCGTATGGACAAGGCTAGCATAAAGGAACGACTCCATGAAATATAATTGTTTGAGGTCAATTTTGGATTGATAACAACTGATCCGTAGTGATCAGTGTGATGAAGATAAAAAGGTGAATTAGAATCCTCTGTCTGCATTGTTACAGACCTTGGATTAGATGAATTCTCAGAATCCTCCATAAATTCTTTTTCCAAGATTCAAGATTCAATCCCAAATATCAAGAACGAACTATCAATAATTGAATCACAGATCAACAAACTTTCGTGATTCTACTCTGGAACAAATTCATCATCTATATCAATGAATTTTAGAAACAAAACAAGTTAGAAACCCTAACCTGCTCTGATACCATATTAAAGTTTCTGGAGATGTCGAAGAAGCAGAAGAGCTTTGCTATAGGAAGAAGAATCTAGAAAATTTTATTATTAACACCCTTATTGCTCTGTACAATGCAATTCCTATTTATATTCTGTTACCAGTACAGTAAAGAAAACTAATTCTTTAATTAATAGAGTAAAAACTAACTAATTCTAGTAGCTATTAGTAAGTTATTGTACAAAGATAAAACCAAAGCACATGACTTTAACTTGTAAATCTATTCTGCTCACGTACCTACTTTAACAGTAACGTTATAAAAGATTATTAATTATAAAAATTTGTAATGCAAAAATAATAAATATATATTGATTTCCCTCAAAATACAAATATAAAAATGAATATCACCAAACCTTGCATATAAATACTAGTATAGTATAATCTTCTTTTAAGTTTTTGTTAAAGAGATCACTTCTAAGAGAAGTGAAGAACTGAGGTGAATACTATTTTTCCTTTTCGATCACATTATGCCGATATTGGTGGAACTAGGTTGTCCGAAAATTAATTCTTACCCAAAAAGAGGAAAGAAAAAAACTGGATTGTCAAAAAAATTTGATGGTAAAGATCGGCTATAACCAATGAGGCATCAGTATGTGGCAGATTCTGTCGGCCCATGGTGGGCATTAAAAGTGAAAGAGAATTGGAACCTGAATAAACTTGCGGGAAAGGATTAGGAAAAGAATCATGTAGCCTTTGGGGAAAAGCCTTCTTGATACAGTTAATGCCTTTGGGTTTTGACTCTTCCCACCCTCCCTCTGCACGTATTCTTCACCCCCTATTGCTTTAAATGCCTGCTGCAATAATTTTTCAAATGACTCTGTACATACACCGCCACTACATAGAGGGAGAGAGAGAGAGAGAGAGAGAGAGAGAGAAAGAGAGAGAGAGGGAGAGAGAGCGAGGCATTAACAGATGGATTTGCTTTCACCGCTTGTGTTGGTAATGGCAATGCTTTTATCAGGTAATTAGTTCTCTTAATTCTTTGGATAAGCTCTCTCATTTGCTACAGTAATGTAATGAAGTATAGTTTCTTAGATTTAGCTTAGGTGATTTGTGAAGAGAAGAGTGGATGGAATTTAGATAAGGATATATTATAGGCTCAATTCTCCAACTCTTATATAGCACAAAGATGAAAATATTGTAAACAGTAACATTTGTCACGTTATCATTGGAAACCAGTTTACCGCATTTCGCTTCTTCTATGACTGCATTGAGATATTGCCTAATAAGTAAAATTCCTAGTTGATCATATACTTGCATTTTGATCTGTACCTTTTTCCTCTTTCTACTGTTAACACATGCATTACTTTATATGCAAGTCACATGATGAATTTTAACTGGAAATGCATGCTTTCATCCTCCGTCTTTTTTTTTTTTATACAGATATCAACTACTGATCTTCTTTTTAATTTTTCTTGGACTTGGCAGGGCCAAAAATGTATGAATGTGCAAGAATCTTCACCATAATAAACAGTTGCAAGGAAACAATCTGGCCTGGAATAATCCCTGGTGACAACTTTAACGGTGGAGGCTTTGCATTAAAACCTGGCCAATCTATCGTCTTTCAAGCCCCAATAGGCTGGAGTGGCCGCATATGGGGTCGAACCGGTTGCGATTTTGACAAAAATGGCAATGGTCCATGCCAGACAGCGGACTGTGGCAACACCCTCAAATGTTCAGCCGCAGGCAAAACCCCAGCATCGCTTGCTGAATTTACCCTTTCTGAATTAGATTTTTACGATGTTAGCCTAGTTGATGGATTTAATTTGCCACTAGCTGTTACACCCATCAATGGTAGGGGAAACTGCAGCGTTGCAGGATGCGATTCAGACCTGAGGAAAAGTTGCCCCTCCGAGCTGAGTGTGAAGGCCAAGGGGAAGGTTATAGCTTGCCGAAGCGCCTGCGACGTATTCAACACCGATGAGTATTGCTGCAGAGGGCTATATGGGAACCCTGTGGTTTGTCAACCAACATATTATTCCAAGAAGTTCAAGTCTGCATGTCCTACTGCATATAGCTATGCATATGATGATCCTACCAGTATTTTTACTTGTTCTGGAACAGATTATGTGATCACCTTCTGCTCAGCCAGGTTGGTATATCTATTTCCCTAATCTTTCAGGTCTTATGACTTGGATGAACAGCATTAACAAGTAGAGATCTTAACCAGTTTGATTCTAGATTAAATTCAGTTTCATTCATTTCAACTAGCATGTCATGAGAAGTCTATTGCTGCTAAAATAATTGCAACTTTAAGTCAAGTGGATTTTCCATCCTAGAAAGGAAGGATTGATGAATAATCAATCACCCAAAGCTAATGAAGCCCACCCATTTTATCGTCTGTTGGTGACCCTGGTCAAAGAAATGCATCTCCTGTTAAGGAACCCTTAAAGCTATTTCATGTGTTTTTAAGTCCTCTTTTTTGTATGTTCTGCTGACATATTTGGATTGAAATCTTAGTAGCTAGTCTCCCTTTGATTAACCATTTATGAATTGAACATTTCTTGTTCATATAAGGAATCAATCAGTATGCACATACCATGATCACAAGCTCATCTGCAAGAACAAAGCAAAGGGGACAAATCCATTGATGGGAACAGGATGGTCTGCTATGCTTGCACTGCTATTAGTGGCTAACCTGTGGTTCATACTATAAGAAAAACCAATCTTTGTTTTGGGAAATAGTACAATGATTTTTTTTTCTCTGACATGGCAAAGGCTGTATAACGGTGTATAAATATAATTCATTCTTTAATTTCTTTTATTTGAGAAGCAAAATTGAATAACTAATGTCATTACTTCTTATGTAAATTAATTCAATATTCTTTTCTTGTCCTTTTTCTCTATTTCGTGAATCTAATTGATTCAAGTCAAGATTAAGAATGGCAATAGATGAAATTTTATTGTGTACCCGATTCGATCAAACCTGAGTAATACGGTTTTTGATAATTATAAATAAATGCAATCATAGAAATATGTATTGAATAGTAAAATTAATACTCTAAATGGATAATTGATATCTTATCTTATACGAGTAAACTTGATTAATATTGTTTTGAATAGTAAAATTAATTTTTAATGCAATTTTTAATAAGATTCATATTTGAGAGTTAAAGATACTTGTTATTCAAATTCATTTATATATTAGCTGATATGGATGTGGATACCCGGCTTGAAAAAAACCGTTTAAAACCTATTGAATGAGGGAAAAAATTTAAATTCTTGCAAATTTCATGATTTGAACCTTGTAAAATCCATTGACTATCTCAATATCTTAGTTGAAGTTATGATTTTGTAATAACTTAACAATAAAATATTGATATGATTCCTCTTAGGCATTGAAATATAAAACTTGACAATGTAATATTATGATTTTATGGTTGATATTTTATTTCAAATTTTTATTGTTATTTTTGATTTGATTTTAGAAATATGTTATTAATTTTGAGCTTAATTTGTAATATTAAGGATTTTCCTTTTTTTTTTAAATATTTGTAATACTGTATTGTAATTTATATAATTAAATTTTTAGTTCGGGTCGGGTCCAATCCAGGCTTTTAATTGAGTATTGATAAAAATGAACCATAGATTGGAGGGCCCAAGCCCATAAATTATAGCCCATTCCAAGTCCATTTGCCCTTTCTAATAACTTTTTATCTTAGAACTGGCCTAATAAACAAGCATGATTAAAAAAAAAAAGAAATAAATAACGAAAATATATACAATCGGATCTGTCTCTCTATCTCCGAAAAATTTCAGAAATCTGTAAAAGAAAAAAAATAAAAAAATAAAAGAGGGAGAAATGGCGAGTGGTGGAAAAGTGTCTTTCAAAGTCACTCTTACCTCCGATCCAAAGCTCCCTTTCAAAGTGTGAGTTTTCCAATTTTTGCCCCTTTTTGTTCGAGTGCTTGATTTGATTTTCTAAATTTTTGGTTATTAATCTCGATTTATTATTATATAATTATCGAAATTGCAGTTTTAGCGTTCCTGAAGCAGCCCCGTTTACAGCTGTCTTGAAATTCGCCGCCGAGGAATTCAAAGTCCCTCCCCAAACCAGCGCTATCATCACCAATGGTAAATCAATTCTGTCGTCCGACTTCTTTTGATTTTTTTTCGAGGTATTAATTTAATCGATTTTTTAATACTATTTTTTTGCATGTGATTTTCAGTTAATTAATTCATTATATATTATTTGTTAAATACAGAATTTGGGAATTTAGAGGTGAAAACAAGCTCAGATAAGCAAATTTGTCTTCTTCTTTTTTTAGGGAAAAAAACAAGAATTTCAATATAAATGAGATGAATTAGACAGAATTTATCGTACTAAAGAATATTTAAAATATACCTGATAAATTAGTTTATTGAGTTTTATAATTTGATAGAATTGGACAGATAGAGTATGGGTGTTAGAAAAGAAAAAAAAAATTCTCAATTTGTCTTGAAAATTTGTCGAGTGCATTTTGTTTATCAATTTTCTATGAAGTTGTTTCAATTTTTTTTTTCTGTTTCTCATGTAAGCCAATCTTTTTGTTCTTTGCTGTATGTCCTTGTTTCCCAATTCGGCATTTTAACCAGATCCTGATACAGTAGACACATAGTCTGCGAAACCAGTTAGCATATGCTTGTTAGTGCTTGCAGACATTGTTTTAATTGCTTGAGAAATACATGGTCTATGATGAAAGGCGATGCGTTGGCTCTTTATGTGCAATTTTTTTTCTTCCTAGCTGCAACTAGATATGCAATTTACAGGGGGCTAAGTTTTATTGATTTGTAATGACGTGAGGAAGTCATATAGAGGTGGACCTTTCCATCATTGAGATGTACTTGTAGTTTGTGTAGATAAGGTTATTCATTTAGATCAATAAAATTATCCAGCTGGCAAAGATAACGAGAAGATATTGCATGGTCTGGAGAAACCCATTAAAACTTCTGAAAATTTCTCCATGTTTGAAATGGAGCCTCCTCTTTTGGTTGAACTTTGCATCTGTTAGTCAATAGGTTGTCCTTCACTTTCTCAAATTCCAGCTAAGGGGCAGTACTCATTATAATTTATGAGACCTGGTTCTCATAAGGATCATTTGACTTTTTGAGCTCATAAACATGGATCTGGAATCTAGATTCTGAGATATAAAGAGAGAGTCTGAGTTGGTCTTCACTAAGTTGGTAGTGCCCGAGTAAGTTTCGAACTTAAAATAATTGAACAAAACAATGAAAAGTTACATCATGTTTGGACGTATTAGTCATCTAGGTAGCATATCGTTAAAGCAAAATAACATTATGAATTAATTCAATTGTCATGAAATATAACATTTATAAACAGCTTTTGCTTCCTCATTTCTATAATTTCTTTTTAATAAGCCTAGTTGCAATCTGCAATGTTAAATATGAATGTATATATAATTGTGAACAGACGGACATGTGAACTTTATGATGTTAGATATCTAAATATCTTCATCCTAATTCGTAGATTAGTTTTTATTTGAATTTATTGTTAATTGAATTTTATGTCTTTCTTGAATACAGATGGTGTAGGAATCAATCCTCAGCAAAGTGCAGGTATGCTAGTACTTGTTGTTAACTAGTTTTATTGTTTTAGAGTTTCATTTTATTTGCTCCTTATCTAGTCTAGTGGAATTTTACCCTTTTTCTGTTATGCGTTTTCTTTAAATTTATTCTTGAGATTAGATCCATACTGGCTTTTGACTAAGTATCTGCATTTTGAATTTTGGGGAAACCTGTGTATAATAGTAGTTTAGGATCTGCCAATGAGAATTAGGAATATTTTATATCATTTAGGCAGACTGGCATTCCTCTGCAAGTTATTTACTGTTATTCCAGACTTTCAGAAAAGCGTCATGCTGTGAATATCAGTCATGTCCTTGCTTTTCCTATCTGTCCTCGTGAATATCAGTTATGTCCTTGATTTTCCTATCTGTCTTTAATTGCATACAGACTGGCAGGGGTGAGTAAATGGGTAGATTGAGTGATTTGGTCCGTCATACTTAAGGATCAAATGGATCAAATATTTTTAGAAAACCGATCAAAATCGACCAAACGTAGAATTGGTTTGGTTGGATTGATTTTGGACCAATAGATCAAAATTTTATCACTTTCTTAATAAATTATAATATTAAAACTTATAAACTTCATCCATAATTATAATATATATATAAATTATGTATAAATTAAATATAGATAAGTATAATATATTATTTTATTATATATATAATTAATGAAACAGTTTATATGTTATAATATTTTAATTTTTATATTAAAATTTGTATAAATAATAACTAATTATAAACAATATATTATAAAAATTAAGATGATAACTAAAAAAATTATTAACTATAATCATATAAATAAAGTCTATTGTAAGTTACAGTAATACTTATGTATAAATTAAATATATGCATATATATAATATGTATAACTTTATTATGTATAAATGAAATCAATGATACAATTTATATGTTATAATGTTTTATATCAAAGTTTGTATAAATGATAACTATTTATAAATAATATGTTATAAAAATTAAGGTGATAATTAATAAAGTTATTTACTGTAATTATATAAATAAAATTTATTATAAGTTATAATAATGCTTATCAATAAATTAAATATATATATGATATTTATACAATTATATATATTTATAATATTTTATATTACGAAATATTATTAAAGTGTAATAATCATAAAACATTAATATGTAGGATATTGACTATTATATATTATAATATTAATATATAAGTTATATCATTTAAAATTTTTAACTTGTAATTTCATATTAATATAGATTTATAAATAAATAAATATATATAACTAAAATTAAATTGTTATGATTATGATTTGTATGCGTATATATAATAAATTAATATATTTTAAGTATATTATTAACTAAGTTTATTATTAATTCTTCTTAATATATTTAAAAAATATTATATATTAATATATATGAAAAATATATTATAAAAAATTAATTTGGTTTTTTGGATGAATTGTTTTAAAAATTTTAAAACCGAGAATCGAATAAAAAGTCAATTAGATCAAACATTTTGAATCAATTAAATTAAACTGTTTTACTCAAATCACATTTGATTTTAATAGATAATTTGTCTGGTTTGGTTTTACTTACCCTTTATAACAATGCAAATATTTGCACGTGTCCTTTACAAGTTATGATTACAAAATTTAATTGGCTTTGTCAGGAAATGTCTTCCTCAAACATGGTTCTGAACTTCGCCTGATACCGCGGGACAGGGTTGGAGCCTTTTGAATGGTGAAAAAACTTCATTGTTATCTGAGTGAAAAGACTTGTTATGACCTTTGATTATGGATCCATATTCTTAGCATCTTTGTACGTTTACTCAGGTGAAAGAACAGAGCTATAATATTTAACCATTAATGTTATGTATGGTGAATGGTAGTAGTATGCCTTTGTCTTGTGCTGCTTCTGTTTTTTATTGCCCTCCAACAAGTTACCGCAGCAAATAAATACGAAGATACAAAGAATTACAACTTAGAAAATCGCTGACTTAGGAATTCATTTGAAGGCCATTTGAAGTCACCCAAGTATATACCCGGGATAAATTCTACTCAGTGAACTAGTTCTAGTTCTCTCAGGCTACTGCCAATCACCGCAGATAAATGAGTTATATTTTATCAATAAGTACGCTGTTCCACAGCTAATGATGGTCTGTCGCTATCAATCGGCCAAAGTGCGCCTCTGTCCACCTCAATTGTGGCTTTTTGCACCCCATGGTCGCCCGGAAATACTCTAATAGATTGAAGGCCAATGGTAATGGACGATTGCAGCTTTTGCCTTTCAATCTGAATGGTCGAACTCCATATCCGGATACAGCAAAGTTGCTTCTAGTTTGTGGCTTCAAAAACAGGGAGCTGATGGAGCCAAAGAAAAGTTGTTGCTGGTGGGTTCGTATTTGTTTAACAAATTCAAAATCTTAGCAATTTGGGAGGGCTGGTTAGAGCATGTATCCAGCACAGCAATAGAGAGAAATTTAGTTTGTTTTAACCCTTCCTTCCTAGCTTAATAATTGGAAACGACAATGAGGGCTCTGGAGCTGGTGTTTGGATTTTGATAAATCAAGTAGATGCTGCTAGCGCAGTTCCTAGGCAAAGCCACCTAACACCTAAGAAAACTCTTCTCACTGCTTCGCCTCTACCTATTATCTGCCGGTGGCTGCTGTTAATGAGGTACTGGTCCACCATGGGCACAATAAGTGTTTCTGGTCAGTTAATTTAGGCGAAGCAAGGACAAAAGCATTTAGGAGTTTTATTGTACTTAGACATTACTCTAAAATTATAATTCTACTTTAACGTTAATAATAGATGCATACAAAATTAAATCCGAATGATTTTTTTTAAAATTTAAAATGCACTTTAAAAATCATTTTAAAAATAAAGCTATAAATAATTTAGGCTTAATAGAAGGGCCGTTATTCTTTCTCTTATTAGTCTCTTTCAAAAAATGTAGCCAGAAAGAAAATTAACCCACGAAGAGCAATGAATGAGCTATTTGGTTATGTCCCCATAATAGTGTATCGACTGGCCTACTTAAGGAGAGTAGACCCACGCAGTTCCCCAACTACTATTTTTTTTTTATTATTATGGTTCAAATGATATAGTCGGTAGAGTTTGGAACATCGAACAAGAGTCCACATCTGAGACAAGCACCTTAACGGATCTCATTTTGGGGAGGAGATAAAAGATCTCCTCTACACTTACTTTCCAAAAGAATTGGATTAGTTTTGTTGGGTTTACAAGCTCTTGCAGATAAATAGAGGAAAAACATATAGGATTAAAATAGAAAGTCAGTTGACATATAAGAAGAAATCATTCATGTGCTAGCACACAATATTCTGTCTGTCATCTGCGATTTATATATTTTTTCTGGATGTTAAGATAATTCAATTTGATGTAATAATTATTTTACGAGCATCAAACGTTAAGGAAAATAATTTATTTATATAAAATTTAAATTAATTAATAATTTAAATTTAAATTTTTTAGTGTCACAATTTAAATTTAAAAGGATGTTAAGTCCATAACACTTGGACTCAGTTAATTATTATATATTAATTATCATTTACAGCATGATTCATTTACTAAGCACATACTTGGTTGACAATTCTGCATAGTCCAAATGATTTTTTATTTTTATTTTTGACTTATCAGTTTTTTAACACGAGTGGGCTATCCGTTTGTACAACTCGTAATATGTTATGTTCACATCTTTTCATACTAAGATGCCAAAATAAATAATCAGGTGATGTAAGCTGTTAATCTTTGCTTACATAATATAAATAGATTTTTAAAGCAAAAAAAAAAAAGAAAAAGAAGGGAATAATCTATAACATGTATAATTTGAAGATCTAAAAGAAGTTCTATAACCAACCACGTTTTTATTGTTTTAAAGTAACATGTGGAATGTCGAGAAAATATAAACAAAGTTTGCTTTTAACTTTTCTAACTTTGTAGATCTCAACATATTTGTTCACTGCGCTCATATTTTGTAACATACTCAAGTTTTCTTTGTTCTTTTCCTACCGCCATATGAAAAGTTTACAGATTAAAAAAAAATAATCTTTGGGTTTTTAGATATTTAAGTATTATAATTAATTCTTTGAGTGTTCAACACGTTTGATTTGACCTAGCTTATCTTCTTCCATTCAGAACAGCATGTAATATTTATATCTATAGATTATTTTTACTTTTATTTTATCAAATTTACTTAGATTTCTTCTGTTTTTTAGAGATTTCTTTAGTTCTCTTTAAATTTCTTTACTTTTCTTTCTTTTATCTCCTGCTCTTTAGTTTCCGACTTTATGCTGTTTTCATTATTCGTTTGTTCCTGTTGATGTTCGTTACTTGCTCAACTCCAAATATTGACTTTACTTTCTTTTAGGTAATTTTTGAGGTTATAATATTACATTTTTTCTGAGTTTATCATGTTAATGCTCATTTTCTTGCAACGTGGATACTCAGCTGTTTAACATGTCGAGTTTTTTATTTTTCTTAAGATCTTTTTGAGTTTGTAGTGTTATTTTTGGGGCTTTTAGTCTTTTTTCTTTGAGTTTGGGGCTTTTGAAGGTTTTTCATTGTGTTCTCTGTTTCTTTCTCTTTGCTTTTTTTTTTTGTTTCTCAGCGTTTCTCTTCTTTTTTGGTTTTTCCTTTTTGTCTTTTATTTGATGTTTTGGAAGCTTTAGAGAAAGGGGTATTTTACTGTCTTTTATATGATTTCTTTTTTTTTTTTAATGTTTTTCATTGTCATTTTTCTTCTTTTTCTTTTGGTTTTGTTTTTGTTGAGTTTTATCTGATGATGAGTAAGTTTTCTTTGATAGTGCAGTTTATACTTTTGTTTTGAGTGTTATGTTTTTCAATTTCTTATTTTTTTTATAAATTTTTTAAAAGTTTTCGTTTTGAATTGATCAATTTAATCAGTAAGATTTTCATTTTATTACGTGATTTTATATCAAAAAAATTGTAATTGTTTAATTTTTCTTTGTTTGTGGCGTTTAACTATTAAGTAAATTACGGTAAATTTTTTTTTTGCATTAATTTTAGAATATGATTGTTACTCTTTATATTTGTTGCCTTTCATTTTTTTTTATTTTTTAATTTAATTTTATTTTTTTCATTTTCAATCTTTATTTTTTATTATTTGTTAGGTTGGAAATATTAGATTTCTATTGACTTGTTTATCAACATAAAAGCTTTATCTGTGACCGTATTTTACTCTTTTAAAAAAGAATTTTACATTTAATTAATATGTCAAAAATAAAAAAAATATATGACTTAATCAATTTCTCAACAACCGAATAAAAGAACCGAATAAAAAGAATATTCATTATCCCGAGGGTAGAACACGGGTATCACTCTAGTATGAAGTAAAAAGAATTTTCAACCCGATTTTACGGAAACGGAATCGCGGAGTCAACAAACATTCTTAAACGTCAGGGTAAATCGGTAAATATGAAAGGTCCAGCTGCGGATACTGCGATCCCAAGAAAGCGGAAAGAGCGGATGTCTCGGAAGTGTTCTCGGCTGCTCCTGTTGTGTCTTTTCACAGTTCGCTCCATGTGATGGCTCCACGTGGTACGTCCTTTGCTCCTTTTCACTTGCCTATTTTGCCCTTTTCTATTACCAATATGGATTTTAAATTTCTTTTTTTGCTTTTCGAGGCATCAGATCATTTGTCTTTGTCCTCACTGGATGGGATGCAGGGCTCCACTGGATAGTGAGAGTGACATGGATGACCATGATCTGGACCGTGTTTTCTTCGGCCCCGTTCCGCGCACTCATCACGGTGCAATTGACACTTTTGGGGGCCAATCGTGGCGTACAAAAGTTTCGTTAGGCCCGATCGGCTCACTCTAGCCTCACCGAGGTGCCCGGTCTCACCATGGACCAAGGGTTCAGCCGTTCAGTGCTCATCAACCTTTTATTATTCTTATTTTTAATTTTATCCTCAATTTTGTTTTTTCTTTTGGTTTTTTATCCTTCATGTTATAGTTGAGTAACGAATGTCCATTGATGAAAATACATTGGTATAAACAAATTTTAATTATAAAAATGTTTGAAAATAAATAAATTGTTTCGACTCTCAAATTACGTTATAAGTATTAATATTCAGACAGAGTTAGAATCCATAACTACCCACTATCTAATTTATAACTTAATTTAAATTTCTCTTTATTATCTTTTCAAAAGAAAATGAATCACACAAAATCACAATCCAAATCCCACTATGGAAGGATCTGATAGGGTGAGGATCCCACAACAGGAAGCAGTAAAGATACGAATGGAGATACGAGAAAGTTCCAATCCATGCCTGGAGCCATGGAGGTCCCTAAAAGCGCCTAAAGGGACACTGGAAAAAGGTAATGGTCAATCCGGAAGCGGTGGAAGGGTACAACCGTCCAAAACACAATTATACTGCCTACATTCACATTAACATTACCGAAGCGGAGCCCGAGGTAAGCAATCGCTGTCGGTTGTAGCCGTTTCTGCCACTCTCACCCCTCTCCCTTGTATTAACTGCTTCCATTAATCAGAGAACATTACATTGTTCCATTAATTAATCACGTGATCTTTATTACGGCTAAGGATTGGCTTTAGATACAGAAGAAGAGAAGGCTCAAGTTGTGGTTATATTTTGACAAAAATTTTTTAAAAGCTATATTTTGACAATTAAGGAAGGTAGTTAAATTTCTACATAAATCCAATTCATTTACGCTAAATTTGATTTATGATAAGATATCAATGAGGAAGGTATTTAAATTCAAATATTATTATTTAATAATGTATCTAAATTTTATAAATACACACTTAAAATTTTTTAATTGTTACCTAAATCTATACTCGAATATTATAAATGTTATCATTTAAATACTTGAACTCGTTAAATATTTGATTAAAATAAAATTTTATGTATATTATTAATAAAAATTAAATCAATAAATTAAAATTAATTGATAAAAGAATAAATAAAATAATAATTAAATCAATTAATAAATTTCAATAAATATTAAATTAATTATAAAAAATTATAAATAAAAATAATATATATAATTAAAATTTAATATTAAAAATTATTATTTATAATCAAGTACGAGTAATGGATATCTTAAGACCATTACTCAAACTCATAATAATTAGTAAATTTATTATCTAAATTCGATTATAAGTTATTTTAATTTTGTTTAATTGACTTGAGTAATGTAAGTATCTATTAACATTCTTAATTTATGGATATTCTTGACATTTTATGAAGATTTGAAATTTGAAGTTTTTTAGATAAATTACATATTAACTAATAAAAAATTAAAAATTTAAAGAGTTATTTATTCGTGGTAAGTGTTAATCTACGGTTAAATTCTAATTATAGCTCAGTAAAGAAAATATCATAGCTCGGTTGAAGCCACGCCGGCCCAGCTTCTCTCTCTGTTATCTCAGTGGAAAACAACAAAACAAAAAATAATACTAATTTTAAGAAGTAATAATACTAAAAAAAAAAAAAACACCTGAAATGAGTCCACACTCTTCACAGAGTTTCAGACACGGACAGCACTTCATAACCTCCAGAGAAAACCAAACAGAGAAAAATTAAAGTGAAGGAACAGAAAAAGCAAAAGAAAAAAAAAGAAAGAAGATCATCGTTTGTTTCTTTTTTCTTTCTGAGTTTCTCTTTGCATGGCAGCTCACATTGCCACTTCCATGAAACCCAAGAGCAACAGCAACAACAACAACAGTGGAAGCAATGGCTACAGCAGCGAGAGCAGTAGCGGGACCAACAGCAACTCTCCGAGCCCACCTCCTTCGCCGCCGAAGCCGCGTCTCACTCCGTCTCTATCCCAGTGCCGCCGGCGGCTACGTTCCAAGACCCATTCTTTCGTCCGCCGTGAAAACATTGGTTCCGGCCTGAACTTCCGGCGGAATCTCCGGTACTTGTTGGTGCTGCCGCTTTTGTACATTTCGGGCTTGTTCATGTGTGTCGGTCCATTTTCTGGGCTTTTGGGCTATGCTTCTGTTCCTGGATCAGTGTACCGTAGCCATGAGAATTTTCGAAGGCTTTGGGATGATATTCGCTTTGATAATGCTTCAGCTCTTGAGGTCTTCTTTTTCAACTTCTCTCTTCTTTTTTACTCTCTTTTTTTTAAAAAAAAAATTTAAAGAATTATTTTCTTAAAAAAAACTTTTTTTCGCCTTGCTAGTTTATGCTTTGTGATGGCTGCATTTGGTGTTTATGATGGTGAAGTTGGTTGCTAGATTAGACTATAAAGGTTAAATTTTTTTGAAAGGATCCTAATTTTTATGTGAATGGAGGGTTTTTTTTTAAAAAAAAAATTCTGGAAATATAGAGTGTTTTTAAATTATAATTCTTCCCATTTGAAGGTTAAGATTTGAGTTATATGATCAGTTGTTTAGCTAGTCTTTATTTGAGTGCTTTTTTCTAATTGGTTGCTGACTAGACATAAGACAATTTATCATAAAATAATTTGGTTTCTTGGACAAAGCAGAAACTGGTAGTATATGGAAATGGATCAAGAAATGAGAAAGCAAAGAAGCTTGATGGGAAAAGCAAAGGACTTTAAGAAAAGTTGATTAGTGGAGTTTTGAACTTGCTACTTGGAAAATGATATTGATATAAAATTTTGCATTTTTTTGCTCCCAAAATCAAACATCTTTAATTTTCATTTCTCCATTTAGACTTTTATCATAGCACTTGGCTAGTGTTGGTTACAACAGAAATATCAAACTCTACTTTTTGAAAAAAAAAAAACTCTAGGTTTTCAGCATTAACAAGATAGTGACCTAGATGGATCTAATTTGACATTCTTTGTTTGTCTTATTAACTCTACATTGTGATCAGAAATGCATTATGTTCTTGGCTTTTCTCCTTGAGGGTTCGGTCCCTCTGATAGGATCCAGATATTTCTGTAATAAGCTGCGATAATACGCTTCTTCTTGCTGCAGTTGTCCTCTGTGTGGAAATACAAAAGAAGGCTGAAAGTACAGAAACCTTGTCCAAATTCAATGGCTAGAAATCATTTCTCCTTGTACAGAACTAGCATGATCGGTAATTTCTTACTGAGATGGCTTTTCTTTTAGAGTTCTATGATCCTTCAGTTTGTTCAAAAATTGTTAATATTGGAGTTCAGGAGCAGCTGTTGCGTGATTATTACTACATGTTAGGGTAACTTGTAAAGGGTGGGGTAGGAGCATAAAAGTTATTACCACCATGTTTATGTAAGTTTTCCATTTTCTGGTCATTGAGAAAATCAGTCATTAGACTTCATGCAACCCCACCCTTGCAGGTGCTTTCTAATCCTTGTCACTGTAGTTTTTTGACATTTTAAGGCTTGAAAGGAGAGGAAATGGGCTCAGACTTGTATGATAATTTAATATTTCTACTGAATTTCAGAGTCTCCTGGTTCTAGCGGTTACTTGATCGTTGATGCTAATGGTGGTCTTAACCAACAACGTTCTGCGGTATGCAATTGTCTGCTTTTACTAGATTTGTACATTTTGGTTTTCAGCTGTTTTTTAACTTAAGTTATGATCTTTTAAACTTAACTGACATGCTTGATTCTCAGAATTTGACAGCTGAATGCCACGTATTGATTCTGCTATGGCACATAAAGCTTATTGTTTCATATTGCTTATCTGATTATCAAAGTCTTTGTTCTGTCATGTGCATGTAAACATCATTACATTTTTTTTTATGTAGATATGCAATGCAGTGGCTGTAGCTGGACTCCTAAATGCAATACTAGTTATTCCTCAGTTTGAACTCAACAGTGTTTGGAATGATCCTAGGTATACTGTCATTGACTCATTGTGTCCAAATTTAACTTAAGGATATTGCGAAACCTGATGCTTAAAAGCTCACCCATTTTGCAGTCAGTTTGGGGATATATATGATGAGGATCACTTCATAGACAACCTTAAAGGTTACGCAAATGTGGTTAGGGAGTTGCCTGAAGCATTGATGGAAAAATATGATCACAACATTTCCAATATTCCAAATCTCCGAGTCCAAGCTTGGGCTCCTGTAAATTATTACTTGGGTGTCGTTCTTCCCATTTTGAGGGATCAAGGGTATGTGCCATATTATATCTTCCAGTTCTAGATTATATTTGTCATTAATAAAACAGATTCTTTTATTCTCTTAATGTAACGAAATAGTTATTATATTAGCAAGCTGTGAATTGAAGTGGGCAGATTCTTGAATAAAAACAAATTTTTTCCCCTGTATTTTAATACCTTTCGTACTTGATATTTAACCACAAATTTTCTTCGAGTATAGTTCTAATTTGGTTGTGATGGTTATATGTTTGATGCAGAGTTATCCGCATTGCGCCCTTTGCTAATAGATTGGCAATGCATGTCCCAACTCATATTCAGTTGCTAAGATGCGTAGCCAATTATAAAGCGTTGAAGTTCTCTCTACCTATATCAACACTTGCTGAGAAACTAGTCAATAGGATGATTGAGAAGAGCTCAAGGAGTGGGGGAAAATATGTTTCTGTCCACCTCAGGTTTGAGCAGGTGTTGTGCTAATCCTTGTTTTGGCCCTTACCTAAAGCAAGCTATTCATTTCCCAAAGAAACCTAATATGATGATTAATTACCCCTCTTCAATTGTTAGGATATGGTGGCCTTTTCATGCTGTGTTTATGATGGAGGACAGGCTGAAAAATTCGAAATGGATTCTTTTAGAGAAAAAGGGTGGAAGGGGAAGTTTAAACGAAGAGATCGTGTCATCTTACCTACTCTCAATCGAGTTGAAGGAAAATGTCCTCTAACCCCCGTGGAGGTACCTAATAAAAGTTGAATCTCTTTGCTGTCTTCTCCAAGTATAGTCTATTTAAACATTTCATTCTATACTTTTTGGGGCTCTGGAACCGTACTAGTTAAAGAAAAGGCTACATGCTGTACTTGCAGTCACAATACAAATTTATGAGCTCTTCACGTTGTTCTATTCGTGTTTTTATCAATTATTTAGTTTGAGGTGCTACAAGGGTGTAGGGAGCCAGTCCTAGTTTAAACTTTGAAGCTGTATGGAAAACCGAGTGACCCATTGAAGTAAAATAACTCTAAATAGACTGGAAGGCAGAACAAAATCCTACATAACAATCAGGATTAGGCTTAGGTGTTCCTATATTGTATATTCTTCCTACATTTCTTGGTGTAGCTTATATGTTTCGTATTTGGATCTCTTTCCTATATTGACTAGCTGACTCCTGCCCTAAGCAGCTTTAGATTGGTTCTTTCATTCTTGACCACAATTATTGTAAAATGAATTCTGCAAGTGGGAACATGCTTGAGTGCCTTGTTATTGTTGTATTTATTTTGATTTTTTAGTTTCTTGAAATGCTGCGGGACACAATAGATTCAGGATTCTTTCATATTCCAGTTATTCAATGCATTATGCTGGTCAAACCATAAATGAAATCTCTATGTCTAGTAACAATGGACCGTATTCCAATTGTACTAAAATATGGTAATTATTTCATTCTCTAATTTGTTAAATCTTTTCGATGCAATATGGAATTCATATTTCAAACTTATCCTTGCATTTCTCTATAATTAACTTATGATATATTCTGTCCTTTTGTGGCAAATAATAACTCTTTCTGCACAATGTTTTTCCTGTCACCATAGGTTGGACTGATGCTACGCGGTATGGGATTTGACAACAACACTTCAATTTACTTAGCCTCAGGGAAAATTTACCAGGCAGAAAAACATCTAGCTCCTTTGCTAAAGATGTTTCCCCTTCTTTATTCGAAGGAGTCTCTTGCTGCACCTGATGAGCTTGCGCCTTTTGAGGTAAATGCAGTGCTACCATTCTTACAATATTTAAGGTTTGGAGCATGTTGTGGATATTTTTTGCCCCTGTAAGTTAATTAGTTTTCCCATAAGATATCATTAACAGTTATGTTATTCTGTATTCTGACTACTCAGGAGTGCAACATGAGCAGAGGATCTTCGTTTGTCTCACCTTAACACTAAACATAGAATCTTAAATTAGTAGTTCCAGTTATACACATCTTAGTCTGCTCTCTCCTTGAATAAATACTTCACATGTATTTGGTCTTATTAAGAGCACATATAGATCATCTGTAGTAAGATCAATTGGGCAAGTTTTTCAAGCGTTTTCTAATTGCTGTAATAACTACACTTAGCCTCTTATTATTATGGAAATGGCCTGTATTAAGCCTTTGGATAGAAAATTTTTCCTTAAATGAAATTTTTGATATACTTCTAGCTTAGAGACTTAGGAATGACTATTCAACTATTTTACTTGCCACCACTAATTGTTTTAACAGTAATTGTAAGGAGAACTTAGACAACTTAGACCACAATGTTTTAATCTCTCTTTCTAAATCAGGTTTTCTTTATGAAACTGGAACATCCAGCTACATCTTTAAGGTTCATTTTCACTTGTCCTCTTGTCAGTGATTGATTAAACAGAATTGAACAAAGCAATTTTATCCTATTCATTGCCTACTCCTTTGACTCTGATCAGCTTTTGTGGTTTGCTTCTGGACTAATTGACAATGCAAACAAGTCAACTGAATGACCTCCAAAATGACCGATCGCTGAACAAGTTTGACTTAAATTGATAAAATATTTTTATCCTATAAGGGAGGAAACCCTGAGAACATCTGTTTAACATCCTTTTTCTTTTCTCTTGATAGGGGTATTCTTCAAGGCTGGCAGCTTTAGACTACACAGTAAGCTTGTTTAGTGAGCTGTTTGTGACAACCCAGGGTGGAAATTTTCCACATTTTTTGATGGGCCACCGGCGATTCCTTTTTGATGGACACGCAAAGACTATCAAGCCTGATAAACGCAAGCTTGTGGTTTTGCTGCAAGACATGGGTATCAGGTATTTATCCTCTGAACTTCTGGATTAACAAGACCTTGCTAATGCAACCATGTTCGATTATGGGCCAGAGTTATAAAGTTCAAAGATCTTGGACTTTGAAAAAAGTACATATCTTGGACTTAAGCTCTGTATAAATAGTGGTAGGTTGAAAATATCCTAGGAGAATGGAGTAGTTTTATAGGTCTGTATACATATCTCTAGGGTTCTGTCAAGCCCCACGTGCAGGTTCTCTTTGTCTCACTTCTGTATAGGTATAAAACATCTATGTTCTCACTTTGCAGTTGGAAAGCTTTTAAGGATGAGATGAGAGTAATGCTCGCAGAAAATGATCGCAAGGGGATGATGGTGCCCAGAGTAAAAAAATTCAACAGAAAGACTTCCATATACACATATCCTTTGCCAGAATGTGCGTGTCTCCAGCATTCACATAATTCCACACTCAGATTAACTGATAGTATTGATTCTTTTTACGCACTTTGAGTCTACAAGATAACAAGCAAAGTTCATACTTCATCTGGGCTTCCATTGCATGCAATCATCAATCATGTACTTCCAAAGTGTATTATTGCTGCATATACCATCTGTTCATGGTCGTCCTACACAATTGTTGTGCTACCTGATATGCAAAGGCAGATAGGGATTGCAGTGTAGGCAGGCAATGTGCAGGTTCTCCGGTTTTGATCACGACAGAAGTTCCTAGTCCGACAATATGCTTTTGGTTTTACCCGAAGATGCAAATGTTGTTTTGCGTGCAGTGCGGATGTCAAGATGGAGGTTGATCTACAAACCCTGATCAAATGAGCCAGGGGTTGACATGATTCTTTTGTTTTTTCATAGTTAGTTTCAACCTTATAGCAGGGAGCAGGACAGATTTCACGCTTGTTCTTTTACTACGGAAGTTTCGCAGAATTTCTAGTACTGTATCTCGTGAAAATTTTTTGATATGGCTACAGGGCGGGAAGACTGGCTTTGCATTGTCTTTGGTGGAAGTCCAAATCGTCAAAGATTTTGTTTACAAAATATTAAGTGCGCCTTAAATGAATGTAATGAAAGATAATTTCTCCATTCATAAGGTGAATGAAACAAGACATGTCTATTAGATGAAAGAAAATTTTATTTCTAGTTTGCATTAACTTCGAAGAGAGATCTTGCATCTTAGTTCAGTATCTTGCATTAATGAAGGTTTAAGTATGTTTTGATAACACCTGTCGTGAGCATTTGTAAATTTAAATTTTTTTATATTTTTTATTGATTTAGTACTTGTGACATGTGCGTATTATTTTTATCACTTCATTTAAAAATAAAAAGGCAAATAATTGAATTTATCATTAATAAAATTTTAAACTTCACCTAAACTCATTATAAAGAATAAATTTCGATTTATAGTTGATCTTCGAGCACAAGGGCTTGAATTTCGCAGGAACATATTAAGTGGATGATTGGCTTGATTTTTTTTCAGTTTATCCACTTTTTAAAAATAAAATTAAATTCAAATCAAATAAAAATTTAGAAAAATTCTTAAAAAGATAAGTAATTATTTTTTAAAAAATAAAATTTTAAAAAAAAATCTTTAGAAAAAGCTTCAAAGAGAAGCTTTTTCTTTTTTTTTTTAAAAAAGTCACTTTTTTAAGAGAAATTTTCTCTTTGTTTTAAAAACATCTTTATTTATTAAAAATAATTTCAACATTATCTGTTTTCATTTTTATATGATTTATTATTAATTATAAAATTTATTTTATATAAAAATAATTTTTATACTTTTTATAAATAAAAAATAAAATTAACATTTTTTCATTATTAACAAAAGAATTATGATTAATAGAAAATTATTTATTAAATACTTTTTATGGTAATTTAATTAAAATTAAAATTTATATAAATTATTTTATCAAACAACTTATTTATAAAAGTAAATTTATCAAACATATTTAACTTAATTTTAAAAGTTATTATTTTTTATAAAAATTTTATAATAACTTTTAAATTAAAAAAAAATCAAGGCAAACAGATTTTAAGAGTCCGTTTGGTTTTGCTTTTTTTTTTTTATTAGTTTAAAACGCCCACATGACTCGCAATTTGGAGTGAATTGAATCCAGTAAATCCAATTGAACTAAGCCTAAACAAGACATGTCCAAATAACCCAAATTAAATGGGTCCAAACAAGAAAAAAGTCCTATTGAGTCCAAACAAAGTAAATCCAAGGGAGCCCAAATTGAATTAGCACACGTGAAATAGGCCCAAATGAAAAGAATCTATTCCAAAGCCTAAATTGAAGCCAAATTAATTGATTATTTAATATTGATTTAGGCCACATGATTATTACAAAATTGCCTTAAATTACTCTGAAAAGAAAAAAAAAAAGGGTGTCAACAGATGGAATATCGATTTATATAGCACACGAGGCGTTCAAGTTGCAGAGATAAATGGTTGATTTTGCGGGTCCAGCCAAGGCTGCTAGGCTGTTGGAAAAGCTTGCATTAAAGAATACCCGTTGCCCACCTGGATAACTGATAATTTCTTGCTTTTGCTCATGTTTTGATTCCTCCGGTATTTCACTGATGGAAGTCTGCATCACTTTACTCAACTTGACACTCAGGTGTCAGTCCTCAACTGCAGTTTGGTTACAAGTTGTGACATCTGGGCACTGAGTAAGAGAAATGTTGTTGGAAGCATTGTAATAGAGCCATGTGCAAATCTGGGAAACATTGTTTGAAGACGTTGGTGGAACTACTTCGTAGGGCTACCAGAGACGGGACATCATACTGTGGTCTTGCTTAATGCTGATAGACTTGGCGAACTTGGCTCTTCATGTGGATCAATTTCTTATTTCCCGCGGTCTGAAAGTTTTGCATTCATGCTTTCGGTGTTTAAGAGTGGAATTAATGCATCAGAAGGGGTTATATTAACCTCCCTTATTGATTTATCAAAACATGATGAAGTTGATGATTTTTCAGCATTGTTGACATGTAGCATGGTTGTTTGTGGCCAGAATATAAACTAGGTCCCCTCATTGGTGAACGCCTGAAAGTAGTGATACAATGAACTTTTGAAATGTTTATGCTGACATTGGGAATGTGCAATAGCGTTTAGTGAGGAGAGCTGAGAAGGAACTAGTTTCACAACAGGTTGGAAAGAGCTCGATTGAGTTTCCCAATTGAAAATTTCGTGCTTTTGTTAAACATCATGCATGGTGAAACTGGAGTCAATATCTGCTAACTAACAAATGGAATTAACCAAAACCTGAAGGAGTAGAATCATCTTTTTCTTTTTCCCGGATAGCTGTAGCCAATAATATCACTTTGCAGAAGTTCCGTTGGGATGATCTCTGTCAGATAATTAGCTCTTTGTTAAAATTACTAGAGACATCGCCAATGTTCCAGATTCTATTCTTATTCTCTGCCAACTGCTAGTTACCTGTGACAAAATTTATGCAAGCTAATTTCTAATGTATAAGTGGCTGTATAAATACAGTATAACACAAAGAAATACGTTATCCAGTGGAGGAGCTTACTATTGCAAGTACGATTCACAATGTACACTTGAAACTAACCAGCTCTACTAGCTGAATATGTGTTCAAAAGATAATGTGGGAATTGGTAAAAGAATGAGCCAGGCAGTGAAGAACTGTAGGAATCAATTAAATGTTCTCATTTTTAGGTTTTCTTTGTTGCCAACACGAACTTGCCTGAAATCCTGGCAAAGCAATGCAACTTCCCATAATTCGAATCTGCTCTGCTACATACACCTACCCTTTCTAGCATTCAGTGAAGTAGATGTTCGTTTTCCAACTGTGCTTGAAATTATCGAGAAGCAAAAATTTAATGAAAAGATTCTGTTCTCAGCCTGTGCATGCATTTCAACAAAAAAAATGGCCTTCGAATTCAATGCATAAACAAATTACAGGAAATGTTACATTGCTTTTCTTCATGCGTGCAACATAAAGAGAAAACTTTTTTAATTGCGCTGCTGTCTGATCTTTTACTGTTGAGGAGTGAAGGACCCAAAAGGAGTAATTCTCTCCCCTCAAACTCTCTTCATTAATTCCCACTCGATTCTTTACCTTGAATCTCACGCTTTTTTTTCGGGGGGAACCTGCTCATTGAGTAGCATTGTTCCATTTTTGCTTTGAGTACGACAATGCTACGCTTGACTTTACTTAAGAATTGGCCCCAAATCTTGTCCGGAAGGAGAACTGTCCTGCTGTGAGAGGAAAGATTAGCTGGTCCTAGTCCCAGTAGTTAAAGGCTGGTCTAACCATTGACTGTGACCCAACAGACATGAGCCAAACAAGAGCAACATGGCTGGGTTCCACCGAGGTCAGGCGTTGAACCCCACCTTCCAATCCCACTGTTAATGCCGAATTGCCAAAAGTGCCAATAGCCCGATGTCTCTTGACTCTTGTTTAGCAAGGCTCTCTGCCACGCTTGTTGATGTGTTCTTTATTTTCTTTCATGTTGCGTTGCTTTCTTTTCCTTCCAATCCTTTCAATCATTTCTCCTCACTATCTTTCTCTCTCTTTCTCTCTTCGAGTGTAGCTGATGGAAATAGGGCTTGAGCCTTTCTTTAAGCATGTGTTGTTCCCCCCCTTTTACTCTTCTCAAGGACTGTCAAAACTGATCAAAGCTCTGTACAAAAGCTACACAAAGCTTGCATGGGAGAAATTCCTTATGCCTCATTCTTTGGCGCCAAACCTGACTCTTATGCCAGAAACTGGCTAGTACTAATAACTATCTAATCCAAATTTTATGTACCCAAAAAACATCTAGTTCAAGTGGGTTTTTTCTTTTTTTCATTTTAAGAGTGATACTCATACTATTCACATAATGTTTACATTGTAAAATTGAAATGTTGGATTAAAAATATTAGAATATCATGAAGAATTTTTTTATTTTAATAAAATAGTCAAACTCAACCCTTTAAGTAAAGACATATATATGTACTTATCATTGAGTAAAATGTTTATATGCAAAAAATTTCTTTATGTAGCCTAATGTACTTCATAATCATATCACTAAATATGATCTAAGTTTAATTAATTTAATAAATAATTTATTATAAAAAATAAGGACAGATTATTAAAATTTTAATAAATAATTGAAAGCATGACTCACATGCTGAATTCACACAAAAAATTTATACTTTATAGTATAGCTAATAGTGTATAGAAAGCGATGAAGTGAAGACCTAATGTAATTAAAGATGTACCATAAGGGCATATATATTTTTGAGTAAAGAGATACATATATATATAAGTATATTCCGCTCAAATTTTTAAATGCGAAGAATTTTTTTTTACAATTATGCTTAATAGATTTCATAATCATGATAATGACCACTAAATATGATATCAATGTAGTAATTTAAATATATAATTGAAAGTATGACTCACATGCTGAATTCAAAAAAAAAAATTGTAGTCTTATATGTATTCTTTTTAATTGATTTCGTTCCACCTCTTTGGAAAGAAAGAGATTAATGTCAAATTCACCATTGTACTTGAAGTCAACATTGTTATTTTAAAAAAGGGGATAGATTCAGAAAAACGAGGAGAACAAAAAAGAAATTTTAAGTTTTAATTTTTTGTTATAATTAACAATTCCATGTCAATATTTTTAATGTTTTATATTTATTTTCATTTATTAAAAAGGAATATTCTTTTTTAATTAAATTATGTCTGAATCACTTAAAATCAAAATATAGTGACAGCATATCCAACATTGGCTTAGAATACAATGGTAAATTTGACACTAATCCTTCCTTTGCCAATACATGAAACTAAATCAATTCATCACTATCTTAATATAATAATATTTTTTTTTTGTGAATTCAACATGTTGGTCATGCTTTCAATTATTCTCTTTTTTCAAATTAAAAAAAAATCATCATATTCTAATATTTACCCTTTGAATCAGGGTATAGTGACAAATTTGTTCTTAATCACTAATCCTTTTTTTTTAGAGTGAATTCAACTTATAATTGATTTCTTTCAATATTTTTTCAATTATTTTATTGTTCATGTATGAACCACCGAATTTACTCGTAGGACTGTGGAGGAGATTACATAGCAGGATTCAAATCTTGCTTTTGATCCCGCCATGCTTGTGAGATTTATAATATCCTTGGGAAGGAGAAGACAAGTACCCACCTATCAAAGCTGTGCAGACAGTTTCCATGGCCAGCGTAAGAGGTTTTTCAATAAAAAAGAATTATTGCTTTTTCCTATGTTAGTGAAGAAATTGGAAGATTTTATGAATATAGTATTCCACAAGAGCTTATTGAGCCCATACTTGGCTGCTCAGCATATCTATTTGTTTTGTTATTATTATTATCGAACATCAAGAAAACTCAAATCATGAGATAATGAGTACAAAACAAGAGTCAAAAGATTGAAAATCTAAAAATATATAGAGATGTCATGTACCCACTGGCCGCAGATCAACAACACATGGGCAACCGTTAATGGAAAGTAAACAGGCTAGAAAACAAAAAACTAGCGCACGCTGTACGGACAGAGGAAGTCGGGGGAGGTGGCGATGTCTCTAAAACTTGCCTTGTTTCTGTATGTCCTTGAACGGAACCATCGATTTAACAGAACTTGTAGAGACAATCTGAAAGTATCTTCAGTAATGCCTTGTATGCAGTAAAACCTATATTATTTTTTTGGACACTACGCAACAAAAACCTGATCATGACAAGACACACCAGGCCTAGCTAGCATGGAAAACAAAATACTGTTCCAAATTCCATATGTGTGCAATGTTTTGTTATATTTGGCGTTTGCAAATGGAATGGAATCCCCGGAAATTGATGCAGGAAAAAGCAATACCCCATTAAGGAGAAAGAAAGGTATGGGCGTGGACAAACTTTTTGTCAAAACTGTCCCACTTGGTGAGTCAATCTAAGATTGTGCGCAATTTATTAACTAAATCTGTTAATTAGTTTCATCGATGGTTGGGAAACTTTGTCTGACTAGAAACACATATTTTATGGTTCCAAGCAACAAGTTAGAAGCTTGATGCTTGAATCTACGTGATGAGAATCAACTGTTTAATCTTTAGAACTCTCGCAAGGTGGAAAATCAAAGATCAACCTAACTTTATCTTCAATGTTGAAAAATGTGCCTGTGGACTTGCATGGATGAGATTTATATATATTGTGAACGCCATGAATGCACATGTGATGAGATCCATATGGTTCAAATGCATCATGGCAACGTAGATAAGTACATCCATCAATGGACTCACATGGATTAATTCAATTGATAAGGAAAAAACTCTTTTTTTGTGGAAAGTGTATTTTATCAATAAAATCTTAACTACATCAAATCCATGTACAAGACTGTGTTCTTAAAATTGTCTAAAAAAAAAATTAAATTTATACAAAAGTTGAGAACGTTATATATTAAAAAGATCAGATCCATGAAAAGGATAAATTTAAGATGATACATAAATTTTGACCTTTCAATAGTTTATTTAGGTTTTTCTACTCAAATCATGATGATTTACATGGATACTAAAACTTGGACAATTTTTTTATGAATGCTACGTCATCAACTTCACCTTAAATTTGTAAAATTATGAATGTCAAGTCAACAAATTTTATCCATAACATGATTTCATTAAAAATTCTGAAAAAAAAAAAACAGAAACAGACTTTTACACTATAATTTTTCTATTATAGTGCCATATGGGAAGGTTCTAGTTGGTCACTCCATATTCTTCTCTCCTTTAATTTCACTTCATAATCCCAAGTTAAATGTTTTATTTTTCCTGAAGAAAAAGAGAAACAGAGACATAAACAATTTACAAGGTTCAGCATTCGTTCATCCAATGCGTTAGTGTTCTCCAATGTACAATTAATGCTATGTATTGGGTTGAGAAATCATGTCGCCGTTCAAAATCAAACACCCCCTCCTCCTCCCTCCGAAGTTTCCCCCGCAAATTTATTGCTGATTGTCGACCCACATCCACAGGGCAAGCCCACAATGCCCCCCAACCCATGACAGTGATCTTCTACCTCACGTGGATCTAAACCATTCCCCCAAAAAATCTCCACATGATAGTAGCAGTTCTAGCAAATCAAAGATTTAATTTTGCTACGCAAATCGATTATCCGAAAACAAGAAAAATCTTCCCTTAGATCAGAAAGTTAATAGTGAAAACCCCACTAAAACCCTCTATAGATAACAACAAAACAAGGCAAGATGGCCTTGGGATTAAACACATACAACTCATCCAAATTGGAGTAGACCCCAACAGCACCAGCCACTGAGTCGTAATCCTCCATGCTACCTTCCATGCTCTTCTTAACTCTCCCAGCAATCACCCTACAAACAAGCATTGCCCTCTTGTCATTCCCAATTTCTTCTACTCCAGCTGCCATGTCATGAGCTTTGCCGCTGGTTGCTGTTGTCAGGATTCCCTTCCCATTGGAACCTCCGCTGAGTTCTTGAGCAACCTTGAAACCATTCTTTATAATGCTACAGACATTGCAGTTTGGGATTGAGGTGCACAAGTTGGAGGACCCGTTGAGGCCGAGTGAACATGCAAAAGTGGTGCAGTGAAACCTGAGGAGTTCATTGCCATCTGCTATGCAACGTGGGTGCTTCTTGGGGAGCTTGGTGGCTTTGGATTTGATGGAATCACGGTATTCTTCGAATCTGGAGATGGTTTTGGAGGTGTTGTGGACTTTAAGGATGCGATCGATTTGGCAGATGGGTGTTTGCTTCTTTAGCCAGCTTGACTGGAATATGATTTCCACTATGTTCTTGCTCGTGTCCTCAGGACCCAGTTCAGATACTGTGGATTTACAAGCCCGGAGACAGAAAAATCGGATTATGATGTTTATTATCGATACATTCATAATTAATTTGATAAACAGGAAATTGAGATTGACGTTACTAGAAAATAAAAAGGCCAGGAAAATGAAAGGGAATAAAGGATCAATAGTATAATAGTCAAACAAGTAAACTTTATTAAAAGAAAGAAAAGAGAAGAGATATGAACAGAAAAATGAAGGAATGGAATCAGTTTGTTAATTAGCTAACAAAAAGGAAAAAAGTTTAAGAGGTTTAAGTGCTAAGACAGGGGAGGAGAAGATTTCAAGGGAAGTGAATTACCTGCATGCCTAATAGCTTGATGAAGCTCTAAATTTTCAGCTTTCATGAATATCTCACCACATTCAGGACAGGACCAAATGCTACCCCTCAAGGAAGGATCTCTAGCTATTCCAAGAACAGGATCAACCACCATTCTGCACTCATAACAGCCAGAGAATCTCCTAAATGGCATTCCTCTAAAAGACCCACCAGCGGAGGAGGCTGATGCTGCAGATACAGAAAGTGAAGAATTAGTAGAAGAAACGACTCCATTGAGCTCATGCGGAGGGGCTTTCATGGATCTGCTAGAGGCATCATTGTTACTTGAACCAAGCGATGCCCTTTTCTTGTGGACTTCAGGGGAAGCTGTTTCAGGCCTGTGCATGACCTTAGTGTTGCTACATAATGAACCTGAACACCTCATTTTCTTGCATTTCTTGCCAGTTTCTTCCATCACTTGTTCTGGTCGTTGCTCCTTTTGCTTCTTCTTCTGCTGTTGCTTCTGTTGCCGCTGCAGCTGCTCTTGCTTTTGTTGCTGTTGATGTTGTTTTTGTTGCTGCTGCAGCTGCTGCTGCTGTTGCTCTTGTTGTGGTTGGGGATGTTTACCAAAGAAAAGGCCTTTCACAACTGCCCAAGAGGGTGGTTTGTCATTCTTCTGAGGCCGCTTCTTTTGGCTTTGGTGAGTTTCCTTGGTTGGTTTTCTTTGGTGAGTAGGTCCAGCCATTTCTCAGGAGATCTGCTACTCTGTAAAATTAGTTGGGCTAGACAAAATGATGGGTTATAGCGTTTTTTTGTTATGTATCAGAATCTGAGATAGACTACCGTCAGAGACATGTAGCTGAAACAGCTGCAAAGATGCCTACTGACTTGAGCTCAGATTTGAAAGTATTTCTTTTTGGGGCTATTCTTAGCAAATTGGATTTAGTTATAAATTAATTGCTCTCTCTACGTACGCCTCATGGTAACTTATAGGCCGTTGATTGTCATTGTAGATACTTGGATCATCTAGGCAAGAAACAAAAGTGGGTCCCAGCATCAAATTACCCAAATGGGATTCCGATGGATAAATCCCCAGTAACAGGAAAGGGATAACCAGGAAAATGTTAAATATGTAATTATCAGGAATAAAAAAGAAAAAAAAATGTAACTACCCTACACAGCATGCATTGCGAATAAGAAAAAATGTTCATTCCAGCCTAGGGTAACTTACAAAATGAATAGCTGCTAATTCTATATATATATATACACACACATACATATATAATTTTTATAATATGACAACACTAAGTTTTTTCATGAGAATTAAGTGTTGAACGTTTCAAAAGTGATTTTAAGTTTAAAATTTGTTTATGAAATAAGTTAGTTCATTAGGTAGTCAATTAAGTGAGTAATTAATTTATAAAAAAATACAAATTAAGGGATTAAATACTTATGATAGTTAAATAAAGGTGAAAAAATTTGAAACATCAAAACCATTAAGGTTTTTTTTATCTTTAAAAATTACAAAATCTTTGAAAAGAGTCATAATCATTTGTGAATAGGTGTTCTACCCCATCTTTTGAAGCTTATAAATGCTTTCTACAAACATTAACAACAATATCGATACGAAGATCAATCGTTCTGTAAACTCTCTCACTCTTCGTTTACATTTCGTTTTTTGAATGTGTTTGTTTCAAAGAATCTCAAAAGTACAATAATTGATTTTCTATTCCTTTAGAATATTATTAATTTTAAGAAAAATTCTTAAAAGTGTCTTGTCTAAGTTCTTTTACACATTATTGATTGATGTCTGTGGTCGCTCAAGTCTGACCCACGAGCCTCTCATTTTTAAAGCCAAGCCCAGACTCTGCTATTTAACTACTTGTTTATAATAAAATAAAAATATATATTTTTTTATATTAATATTTTTAAAATACTTTTAAAGTTAAAATTAAATAAAAATTATATTATTTATTAATAAAATAATATAATCAAAATTGGGTCGGACTTGGACCAAAAAATTTATACCAAGTCTCGCTCGAAGTCAAGTCGGGTCTTAAGTTTGAGCGTAGCTTGACCATTGAACACTTCTATATATATATATATATATATATATATAATTATAATTTTTTTGATAAATAATTAATTTTTAGTTAATTATATTTAATTATATTTTTAATACTTTTAAAATACCCCATTAGACATTGTAACATGGATATGAATTATATACTATTTCTTATACTACAGTTCAGTTTAGTGCGATTTATTTATATTCAAATTTCAAATTGTATGAACAAATTACACTAGTTATTATTTTCTTCCCATTGGCTTGAGAAAAAAAATGCAGAGATATTAAATGGGGAAAATAAACAGAGGAGAGGAGTGCAGATGGGATCAGGGTAAGAGGCGTATTGTAGGGTACCCTAAGGTGGGATTTTTGGGGCTGAGTGCTCTAACACCAACAACAAGATACACTCACTAATTACACCATTATGGTCCCTCTCATGGGAAAAAGCTGCTTGATTCCTTTTGCCTCAAAATTATGCCACACTTATTATACTATATTTGTTAGGAATTAATTTAATCTTGCGCATCTGCTTTTCAAAATTTTAACCCTTAAAGGCAAACATTAGAGAAAGCATTCAAAAGTGAGAAGCTTAAAAGAAATGCTAGTGATTCAAAAAAAAAAAAAAAAACTAACAAAGATAGCTCCGGTAGTCTACTAACCGTTGGCAGTAAAGGGTGGATTGGCATTGGAAGTTCAGATTCAGAAAATGGGAGGCCCTAACGACTCCAGAGTTGGCTGTTGATTTAACGTTTGGTAAGCTTTTTGCGTTAAATTTTGGCTTGGAAAGGATGATTTGTAAAGTTGGTTTGTGTATATACGAATGGAAACTTTAACTTTGTGATTAAGAGTGTTAATTTTATCTCAAGTGTATATAAATTTCAAATATATTTGATCTAAATGAAATTTGAATCTCAAGTTGTGCTTTATTATTAATCAAAATTTATATTATGTATTCGAACATTTGATTTATTAGTTAATGCATAATTCTTTACTTAAAGAGTATGATTCGATTTTTCTTTCTCCAATTAAAAAAAAAAACCAAAACTTATATTATCACAAAGTTATTAATCAGCAAATGCCTTTAGCAGATGTTCATTGCTTGGATTTGTTTGTGGGTATAAAGCTAAAGCAAGAGTGTTGCTGTATCGCCAACACATTTTGAATATGGAAATTTATCTATTTATGAACGTATATAAATGTCTCAACTGAACGTTTTAGCTTACCTGGTGTATGGATTATGGTTATGGACTGCCAAAAAATTCATCCGTCGTATCCTATATTTATTGCAAAGAGGCAATTGAACGCTTATTTAATCCAAATGACAACAAACGTAGGGCCGTTCTTAGGTGTGGCCCATAAAAGATTTGGAGATTTAGGTCCTAAACATAAAGCAATGTCTTGGTTTGGGTTGGTTTAAAAGGTTCTGGGGGCTCTTTCTGACGAACCAAAATTAGTAGGATGGAAGCCCAGTTAATTTCTTATTATTAAAGGCTCCCTGCAGAAAATGGGCCCAATGGCCCATCCAATAATTTTGTTCTTTTTTTTTTTTAACAGAAAGAATGAGAGCGCCAATAAGCCGTTCAAAACTTCGAAAACTTTCACTCTACTCTCTCCACTTTCTCTGAACGCTTCCTCCTTCTTCTGGACGACACTACGGTAACCCTAACCTCACCCGATTGAGTCTCTCTTTCCCGCCACTCCTATCCTTCAATTTTATTTTTCTTTCTTTTTTCCATCCAACTGCCCTTCTCTCCATAGACCGGAAATGCCGTTGAGATCCGGCCATGGACAGGGAGGCTAACCTTCCGGTCCCACCACCCGCTCGCACGATCTCCAACCAGGACACGTCATCCTCGACGTCATCCCCGCCCGGCTTCATCCGTGATGTCCAGGCCGCCTTCAAGCGCCATCGTTCTCTCGGTATCCGTCATCTCTCTCCTTCAAGTTTAGTGTTCTTCACTGTTGTATGAACCCAAATTTTTACGTACTGTAAATTTAGTTCCATTTAGGGTTTTTTCTATTTACTTTTATTATTGATTTCCTTTTACCTATTTAGGTTTATATTGGTCTCAAGCAAGCTGTTTAAGTTCATTTAATGGAATTAGACATTTAGGGTGCTTATTTGGTTTTAGTATTTAATTATGCTTATGTTGATCATATGGTTTTATCCATGAATAAAATCATGAAATATTGGATGAATTTTGTTAGCTAATGACATGATGCGATTGGTTCAAATGTAAATTTACGTTGGAACTTTTGAGGGGTCTCCAGGTACAGCGCAGACGAATGGTATAATGCCTAGACGAATGGTGGTTCCCCAGCGCACAGCTTCCAGAAATGTGGGTACTAATGTTGACACTAACAAGTCTCGGGATT
Organism: Theobroma grandiflorum; assembly: GCA_036013995.1. NCBI lineage: Eukaryota > Viridiplantae > Streptophyta > Magnoliopsida > Malvales > Malvaceae > Theobroma > Theobroma grandiflorum. The sequence continues at coordinate 20,256,172 of CP142126.1, forward strand.
GTGTTTCGTTGAGTCATGGTCAGTTAGTCAAGGACAAAATTATTGCTGGGGAATCTCAAGAAGATGCGTCCATTACACCACCTTCTATTACGGGAACTATCACCAAAACCTTTGATGAAAATTTCAACCCATTTGATGTGGATCGAGATCAACCTAAGGAGGTTGTTGATCAAAAAGAGAATAATCTGATCCCTTTGCGGGATGTAGAATCTCAACATGTTGATGGTCAAAGAAAGGTTCAGCTTTTACCTGGACACCATGTCAGTTCTCAGGGTAATATGTTTGACAATGCTCTTTAAATTGCTAATCTGTCTTTTTCTAGGCTCTTCTTTACCACCATCCTCTGTGACATTGTGACAAACATAGTTGAATTATATCTCATTATGTTTAGTTCCTGAATTTGTCACTATGCTTCGCGATGTATTTCCTCTTCCCATTTAATCTGCAGGGCCCCATAATGGAATGGCCACTGGATTGGAGAACTTATCATCTCATATGGGTTCACTTGCCTTGACAGAAATGGAATGGGATACAGTCAATCAAGCAGAAGCACCAACTGTGGTAAATAATGAGTCCAAGCACCAGCATTTTCGGAACACAGAATCTGAAATCATTTTGAAGTCTGATGGTGCAATCTCTTCTCTGGCAAAAAGAACTACAATTATTCAAGATCAGCTACATCAATTAAGAAACTTTTTAGGACAACCCCTCACTCAATCTTCAGTTGTGGGGTCATCATGTGCTACCACAACATCAATACATTCATCTTCAGCTCCAATGCTTAACCTGACAACTTATTGCTCTCATTCTCATTCTGAAGGAGGTTCTCATGTGGCAAAAGAACCCCTAGGAGATATCGATGTGAATCACCAACTTGTAAATCAAGTAGATATGTTGCAGCAACCGTTTCCTTCAACTAAGGAAATGAACAGAATGTTAGTTGATCGAACAGCTCTTGCAGCTCAGGCATCTACCTCTGGTAAGGATGCTCAAGGGGAGGTTAAGAAATTTGACTTGCCCAAAAAGGAAGAAGGAAGCTTGGCAAATGAAAATGAACTTTTAAAGGATCCTGAATCTTGTTCTCAGTATAATAAGTCAACCAAAGAGCAAGATTTTGCAGGTGATGTCACTAATATACAATCTCAGGCTCCATTGTCGAAAGACTTGACTTCAGATGTCAAGTTAGAGCCTTCTAAAGCAGAGAAGCAGGGGAAGCTTCCAAGTAGTAAAGGAGCATCAGCACCTCGGAAACGGAATTATGATCCTGACTTGTTCTTCAAAGTGAATGGAAAGCTGTATCAAAGGCTTGGAAAGATAGGCAGTGGAGGAAGCAGTGAGGTCCACAAAGTCATTTCATCAGATTGTACAATATATGCACTTAAGAAAATCAAGCTCAAAGGTCGTGACTATGCTACTGCATATGGGTTTTGCCAGGAAATTGAATATTTAAACAGGTTGAAGGGAAAGAACAACATTATCCAGTTAATAGACTATGAGGTACCTCTTTCCAACCTTTGTCCTGTGTTTACTTCCAATACACTAAAACGTTTATCCCTTTTTATTGTTTCAATTTGTTCATCAACAACACAAATCTACAAGCAATCATTTCAGGGATTTGCTATTATTAGGTTAAATAGACACTCGTGTCGGTCATTTTATTCGTGCTAAACTAAAATGCTTCAATTAGGGACCTTTTAACTTTTTACCTGATGAAGGTTTTGTGATATTGTTGGTCTAAGTAGGCAGTTGATATGCAGATTGATTTCATGGCCATTTGTTGTTCATATGCTGTGGAACTTAATAATGTCTTATTTTCTGGAGTTATGACTGTTTGGAAAATTTTATGGTCATTGGAGTTGTTAACTTGTCCAATGTGGGGGCATGGGAGGGGGAGGGGATCTATCACCTTTGAAAGATAATTTTATAGCTCACCGCAATTGCTATGATGCAAGGAAATGCACATACAATGTCACTGTCAAGTGGTCCGTGGTGAACATAAGAAAAATTCCTTATGGCACCCATGCATGTAAAAGTAGATCTCAATTGGTGAGAATGTATATTGTATTATTACGATAAATGACTTGAACTTTGGTGTTAAATCTTGTGAAGCTTTCTTGTTGCTAGGGTTTAGCCTGAAGCAGTTTGTGGGGAATATTTAATGATAGTCTTTCTTGATATTAGGTGACAGATAAGAATCTGCTTCGAGAAGTCATGAATGGTTGCATATCAAATAAAGATGGTAGAGTCAAGGATGATGGCTATCTATACATGGTACTTGAATATGGAGAAATCGATCTGGCTCACATGCTATCCCAGAAATGGAAGGAAATGGGTAGCTCCAATCAGACTATAGATGAGAACTGGCTTCGATTTTACTGGCAGGTTCTAAAGCTATCCCTTATCTTGAGTCTCTGTTGCTAATGATACCTTTTTTACATTATATGTTTTCATCTTCTAAGTCATTTGATAACATTTTTGAAGTTAATTTGCAACTAGATAGTTGTGCTTGGTTATGCTGTGCTTTCTCTAGTGGCAGTCCACCTAAATAAACATTCCTACGTTGAGGCTAACAATTTTATATTTTAGAGATGACTCTGATTGTGTCCTTTTCTTTGTGTTTGCATATTTTTGTTTAGCTTTTACTTCAATTTGTCAAGCCTTTCTTGAGCTTCCTATATTTTGGGAATCAAGTTTCTCTCTTATTTTTACTCCCCCTTTTGTCTTTGACCTTTTTCTCAAAAACATAGACACAGAGATACACATGCCGTGAGGTGATGCTTGGCCCCAGTCTTTGGAGTAGCAAAGGCTAACAGAAAGCTAAAGTTGGATTAAATGAGGATTTTGAAAAACAACTTGTAGCTTTTGTAAAAACTGAAAAGGAGCTTTTGGAGGCTTTACTTCAGAAGGTCAAAATTGAATTTCTGAAAAGAGTTGTGATGAGATGTTGTTAGAGAAAATCAGTAAAGTTTTAAACATGCAAAGATACTTTTAGTTGTTTCAAATAATTTTTAACATGATAGCACATGTCGTACAGCTTTGCTTCAACAGCTCTAGTCAGCCCAAACAGGTTTCAAGTGCTAAGAGTGATGATGTTTTCTTGTGTTCATGAATGTTCAGAACTGTAATGCTTATTAGTCTGGGGAGGGTTAGATCTGCACACCTTAGCCTTGTGCAACTGTGGCTATTTTGGCAACCTGTCCCAGTGACCTGCAGGTCACTATGGAGCAAACCTACCATTGCTCCAAGTGTCACTCTAAGAAAAATAAGGACTTATTTCCAATTATTATTTTACTATAATTGGAAAAACGAAAGCAGAATCTTTGTACTTTATGTATTTATGTTCTCCATGTTCCTCAAGATTCTTTTTTGACTTCCACCTCTGCCACTACGGGAAGTCGCATGCCTTTTGTCATCTTCTTCAGTGAGTTGATTTAGACTCTTTTTTTTTTTTATTAAAGGCAGGGATAGTTGATATTATCTTGTTTAAAATTGTGTGCCATTCATGTAGTCTTAGCTTCATATTATTATGTATTATTCAACAAAGCAGAATATTTACTTCAGTTTGTTGGAGGCAATTTGCAGCAAATACTTCAAGCTGTTAACACTATACATGAGGAACGTATTGTGCACTCCGACTTGAAGCCAGCCAATTTCCTTCTTGTAAAAGGTTCTCTAAAACTTATTGATTTTGGTATTGCCAAAGCCATAATGAGTGACACAACCAACATCCAAAGGGATTCACAGGTACTCGTTACTCATTGTTCTCTCTAACTTTTGATTCAAAGTACTATTGGAAACCTTGGTCCTTGTAGCTTTATTAATCAAAATTTTAATTTTACAGTTTCTTATTCAATTTTACTGTTCTTATCAGTTCGGAACTTTGATGGTTTTCAAGATAATGATGGTGAATGCACTTTTGTTTACATTTATTGTGACATAGATACTGCTACTTATATATGCTGTGTAGCAACATTATGTATCGTATCTAAAATTTATTTGCAAGTGGTTGATCACTAGGTTAAAAAAAGAGTGCTTGATGTTTTGGGTCTTTCATGTTAAATCTTTACAGCAACATCTCTTGTACCTAACATAGCTTATGGCAATTAATGACCTGATCTCTCACGGAATTCATAAAGCTTTTGTATCCTTCCACTGTAGGTGGGTACTCTTAGTTACATGTCTCCTGAGGCATTCATGTGCAATGAGAGTGATGCAAATGGAAATACCATAAAATGTGGCCGACCTTCAGATATTTGGTCCCTTGGGTGCATACTTTACCAAATGGTTTATGGGAGGACCCCATTTGCTGAGTACAAGTCTTTTTGGTCTAAGTTCAAAGTTATAACAGATCCAAACCATGAGATAACATATGGTCCAGTTTCTAACCCATGGCTTCTTGATCTCATGAAGAAATGTCTTGCATGGGACCGCAATGAGAGGTGGAGGATTCCTCAGCTACTTAAACACCCTTTTCTCGTTCCCCCTGTTCCTCCCCAACCATCTTTTTCTCAAGACCAAAGCTGTCAGCTGCTTCAGCTTATAGAGAAAGCATGTTGCAACAATCAAGACGCTTTGGTGCTATGCTCTCAGCTCACTCAACTCCTTAGAGACCCAATGTCACAGATAACGTCACAGTCACTAACATCCCAAGAACAAGAATGCAGGTTGCTCTCTCAAATGTCAAAGCTTTGCTTTCAGCTCCAGGAACATCTAAGCAAGACAGGGTAAGAGTTGGTAAACAAAGGGAGCAGCTAGCCATAGCAGTTTTTAAGTGCCGTAACGTGGGAGGTTTTTTTTGACCTATCAGCAATTATGCCAGATCAAGGTCATTTTCAGTCTTTTGTAATAATATGTAAAAATTACCATCGTGGAGTTGTATTCTTGGATAGCTGAAACATTATCCTTCAGCGAGTTCATGAATGTATCAGCCTGTTTTTGAATTGATGTGGGCAGTCCAAAGAGTCAATTCAACTGATCCTTTAGGTTCAGAACGTTTGTATGATAGCATTTTCCAGTTTAATTATGTAACATTCAATCCAATAAATGTTACATCCAAGCTGGTAGTAGCATTTTCTTGTTTTTGGTCTACCTCTTTGGAATGAATGATTCTTAAATTTCAAAAAAAAAAAAAAATTAAGTAACATTCAATCCAATAAAGGTACAAGAAAAGAACGGAAAAGAAGCAAAAGTGACCATCAAGGCTAACATTTGTTCAAATAGTTACTACCAGCTTCTTCATTATGTTCCAAAATCATGCTGAGTTGGTAATACTCCTAAAAATCTTTTCCCATTATCTTTTCTTGTTTTACCAGGAAATTCTGTGCTTCAGTCCCACGGAGCTGACTTGGGAAGCCCCCATGAATGTTTGAACAAGTTACTGACTTACAAACAGAACAAAAGCGTAACAACTGCCATTAACCTCCTTGGTCACACAGATCGATTCAACACAGAAACTAGCAAATTGGACCAAATAATTGATTGTTCAACAATATATTGCTTTACAAGCACACTGAATTTATAAGGACAAAACAAGCACTCGTTGGATACTTCATGTGGTTACTTTCATAGTACAAACCTCACAATGTTTTCTTAGTGGTTCCCCCCTCCCCTACACGTAATTCTTTCCTCCTAGGCTTTACAATGAAATTCAAGCAGTCTTTTATAAATTAAAAGAGACCTCTTAGTGCAAGTTATTGATCTGTTTTTGCATTAGTTTTACTTAGAACTCTTGTATGAGTGCAATAAAACCTACTTTTGGCTTTCAAATATATATATATATATATGTTTGTATATATATATATATGATGATCATTTAGATTGAGGCCTTGAGCTTTCTGTAGTCGAATATGATATATAGTGAGGAAGGTAAAACAGAATGGTGATTTAGGGATTCTTAACATACATGAAAAAAATGGTGGTTAAAAAACCGATCATAGAGTATTTAAAGCTAGCTGTTTAGGTACACAAACATACAGCATTGCTTATACTTTAAAAAAAAAAAAAAAACAACTTTGTCACTCATGCATGCAAGCCGGGGAATCGACCTTTGTCATCAAATTTGGTTAGAAATGGCTCAGCAAGTAAAGTATACATTTTCATCTATACATCAAGATCCACTAGGACCTCCCTCTTGTTTCTTGGCCAACTCCGCTTGGTCCTTGGCCAAGTTGATCAAGAGTTCTTTCACCAAAGGGAAACTTGTCCCGTGAGTAATTAGCAGTATATCTCCGGCCCTGACCAGATAATTGCGACCATCCCCTCTGTTCCCTTCAACCCTGTAATAAACGACGCCAAAATAACATCCTTTTCTTGTTCATAATATTGAAGATAATGGAGACATAAAGAAACTTTTCTAACCATTCAAGCATCCCTCGTGTCAAGTAGTGCATTCCAAGAACTGGATCGAGTGTTTGTAATAGTCCTGGATATAAAACAGATAACGTAGCAGGAATATTGGATAAGAAATTTAAACAAATAACAAAGTAACTCCAATATAGAAAATGACATACTTTCATGTACTGGTGTCATCAATCTACAAGATTCCAGCGCTGCTCGTGTATCTCCTATCTTCGTATAGAGCTGAAAAGCACAAAATAGCATAAACAATATCAAATCTTAAAAGTCCACACTTTTAGCATCAAGACAAGACCGTTCCTGTTACTATTTCTTCATCAAATTAAGCCTCTCAACTATTGACTATGTTGTCCAAATGGCATCCAAGTCACCAAACATAGACTTTTTCAACTCCTTTTCTTCCAGAGAGAATAAGATCCTTAAAAAGGCTACCTTTGTAAGTAAATTTCTGACAATCATCACGCTGAATGAAGAAGGATGGAAAAGATCCAGGGCCGCTTCCTCAGCCCTCTTAAAAGCAGACACAGCTTCCTGAAAATCTACAACACTGTCAAAGAACAACTTTTATTTTAAGTGTGTTAATGCAAATTAGCTTCACTAGTATATTTGCCAAAGTATTCAAACAATGGAGAAGGATACTGCCAGAAAAAAACTCCGATTTCCCCTTGTCACACAGTGGATCTATTATCCCCTTTGCATTTCTTTCCGCTTCCGAAGTCTTGACGAGTCCACATTTGTTGCATTCAAGCTTCTGGTCAGGGCTGTAAGATCCTGCATCTCCAAACAGAGAAAGATCAATTAAGCTCTAGATCTACCCAAAACAGTTTAGCTAGCATTGATATGACATACTGTCTTTAGTAACGAAGAAACCATTGCATTCGCCCTCCTTGCATCGCAGTGCATCCAAAATTTGATCATCGATTTCAGCAAACTTACTGCAGCGGGGACATGTGCAAGTAAAATGGTACTTTGCATTAAGATCGTCCTGTCGATGCATGGTGGTTCGACCAAGGTCTGTGTAACTTATCAATACCTTATGGAAACAAAATAACAACAACAAATAAGTCATGACGAACCAGTACTTGATCAAGGTCTATGTTGACTCAAAATGCAGAAAACTTCAAACTCATTTGTTACATATATTACCTCATCACCTTTCTCCACAGGCGCCAGAGCACGAAGTACAGCAAGTTTTCCCTCAAAAACCAAAATAGCATTGGGCAAGCAGCTGTAATCCCAAAATGATTAAACAAGCGAGCCCAAAAAGAAATCACAAGTTCAAAAAAAACAGTTAATCAGTTTTATCAGTTACCTGTGGTTAATAACAGCCATGACAGGATACAATCCAATTCCCAGTGGTTCCATCGCAATGTCAACAATGGCATGTGCATTGCATGAAAGCTGCATTAGAATTGAAAGAATTGATTTTCAGGGAAGACCTGATCAAAACCTCAATCTTCTACCCAAACTTGCTAATCTAGAATACCTTGCAAAAGTTGTTTACTGCCTCGTCTAGATCAAGCTCAGGCTGCTGAAGCATATGGTTGACGATTTGAGCCATAATCTGATACTCGGCCAATTTCTCCGACTCCATATCAGATTGGTCTTCCCAAACGTAGGTTAGGTGAAGCATAAGGATTTATTAAGCACATGCGCCGCAATGAAACCACAAATGAACATCAGAAAAAGAAAAAAGGATACGATCTATCATTGCCTCCACCAAGTCGAAGTTGTCTATAGGAGTTGTGGGGATGACCTGCCAGTATACATAAACAAGCAAACTATCCTCAAAATCATGAAACTATTACAGTTGCAGATACATAGGCCAAATTTGAAAAGCCATTACACAAAAAGTTATTTACCTTATCACGCTGTAACTTTCTCCGAATGAAGAGTTTTACCATCAGGCGTATCTCAGGTGTACGTGTAACAAGCTCTTGCCACTTCGTTTCAAGACTTGAGATGGCACGACATTCAAGCTTATGCAACTTCCAATCAAGCCTCTGAAATTAGGGAACAATATATATTCAAAATAAACAAAATACAAATCCCACTTCTTACTTTTATCTTCCAAGTCATTAATTCCATTTTTCGTTGTTCTTTCTCTTTTGTTTTCACAAAAACTTATATCGATCCTATAAAAGATGATCTTGTGTTTATCTACCTGATATGACACTCAACAGAGAAAGCTGGATCATTGCAATTGGTGAGCAAATGATATATAGAATCATAACCTAAGGCTGGAATCTAATCATAAAACAACACAAAAATTACATTAAAAAGATATACCTGGCATTCTGCACCACAGTACCAAGCGGTGTTACAGGATGCACACTTCAGAAGGGCATCACCGGATTTAAAGCATCGCTGACATAGGGGATCGGAGCTTGTTGGTATACACACATAAGGCTCCTCCCTCATAATCACTTCTCCTGAAATGTGGTTGTTACCACCAGTACCAAAATTGGGAAAACAAAAAATAATTGTATTCCCTACCGTAGCTATAAGTGAACTATTGGCATACAAATGTATATCCCCTCACTGACCACAACTACATATATATGCATCTATTTACATATATCTATTTATATATATATATATATATATATATATATATACACACACACACACACATGTATCCATCCACATAGTGTTGGTTTTACGCTTGCGTGCATAAGAATATGATACTTAATTATACATGTTTTGATCTTTGAAGAATAAGAAAAGGGTAAAAAGAAAGTATCTTCATGAACTAATACATTTCTAGATGCTAACAAACGATCACAAAACTACCTTGAATAGAGTTATAAAAAAAGAAAAAGAAAAAGAAAAGAAAATACCATGAATAGTGAAGTTCAGTTTAATGCGTTTTCTTTTTCTTTCTTTCTGGTATGTTTCACTCTCTTCTTTCTTTTTGTTTCCATGCAAGAAAACAAATCAAGTTCAAGTCTGCATTGTTAAGGCAATAAACACAAACTCTCTTCTTTCTTGTTGCTTGTATGCAAAAAATGAAGTTTAACCTTTCCTTTCACTTCCCTTTTCCTCGCATAACAAGCAAATTAAAAGCTTCCAAAACTTTTAAAGAAAAAATAGAGAAGATCAGAGAAGAACCTGGAATGAAATCTCTGGCGGCGAAGAGGCAACGCAGTTTCGGTAGAACAGTATGAATGGTTAAGCCTTCAGGTATAAGAAACCTCAGCAATTCCAAAAAATACTGCATTGAAATGATAACTAACACGCTCTTTTCTTTCTTGCTTTCTTTTTTCTCTCTCAGAGTCGAGTTATTCCTAGGTGAAAATAAACTTCAGCTTCTTCTTCGCTATTTATAATAAGTAAAAGAAAAAGAAAAGGGGTAAGAGGGGGGTAAAAGAGAGAGAGATTAGAAATGATAGGATTACGGTACTTTTGATTTGGAACATGACAGTTAGAGAACCTTGATTACTAATTATCGTCCGATCATAGCAAACTCATAAAACCAACGGCTGCCAAACGTTGGTGATCTGACAGACTGACAGCCGTGTTAAATTCTAAACTAAACGGTTACAACTTATAATAGGTGGTTAAGTGTATTAGAATATATACACGTTGGAATTTGCGCATTTACTTATTTCTAATACATTTTTAGAGAGGAAAATTATTGTGGTAATGTATAACATCAAGTAAAAATTTGCAAATAAAATTTAGAATTACATTGAATGAATTTCATAAAAATATATTTTTTAATTCTATTAGTATTGAATAACTTATATATTAATTAATATTATAAAATTTTAATTATATATTATTGAAACATTAATTGTTTTTCAACTATAATTTTCTTTTGATTAACAAAATAGATGTATTTGTTCATTATGTTTCTAAATTGTCATTTTGTATATTTTTAATTATAATTGTATTGAATGAGCATTGCAAAATATTTTTATTTTAAGTATTAATAAGATTTATAATTTGTAAATATGAATTTTAATTGTATTAAATGATATTTATTAAAAAATACTTTTAACTTTAAATAGTATTGAAAAATTTATAAATTAATATTATAAGTTTCAACGATTTATGCTTCAAATTTTACATTTACAAGCATTTATACATATATTAATATTATAAAATTCTTGGACCAAATTATTGCTTGAAGACGACATGATCGGTTTTTTTATTAGGGAAGTTTTCAAACATTACATATAAATAAACACAAATTTGTAATTTAAAATCAATATATCAAACTCAAATATTATCAACTAAGTTTATGCTATGTGATCATTAAATAAGAGTAAGTAAAATCTCACCTTAAAATCACATAGTCACCTCTTTTAAATACAAGCATGAACAAGCAAGGAAGCAAGTGTAGATCTCCTTCAATTTAAGAAAATTTTAACTTGTTTTTCTCTTACACGTCTTCAGATTTATCATCAAAGAACTTATATATATTTATTTAATTTCATGAATATTATGATATTATATTTTAATTTAAAATTTTTAAATATTTATTTATTATTATCTTTTATGTTTATAATAATTATTTGTAAATAAATCTTTTTACAAAAATTAATTATGAGATTACCTTCCAATATTTATTTATGATGATGTCTCATAATTATTCTTACTTTGAAAATTTTTTAAAAATAACTACTTGTAACTTTTCTTAAAATTTTCATTTCAAAGATTTATGTTTAAATAATTGTGAATCTTTATTTTTATATTATTCTTAAAAACTTTTTATTTATTATCCTTAAACTTTAAAAATAATCATTTGTAAAATTTTTTAACCTAATTTTATCCTTTTTTATGTATTTTCTTTCCCCATTATGATCATAATCTTAAAAAAATTTATTTTTCTTACATTTTTCTGTAAGTTTAATTCATGATATTTTAAAATTAATATTGTTTACCCTTTAATCTAATTTTTAATTTTGTACCTATTTGTATTTATTTCTTACTCTAAATAAATATTATAACCTAAACGCATTAATTACTGTATTACCATTAGTACCAAAATAATAAAGGCTAAATAGTAAATACGAAACAAGAATGAAAATAGACACTAAACAAAGTAACAAAAAATAAATACAAAAAAAAGGTACAGCAAAATATAACTCACACCTCTTTTCACACATACTTGTTTTGATGCTTAGAATTTTATTCAATCCTTGTGAAACGGCATTGTTGCACTTAATAGCTTAACCATTTTCTCCCTTTTTTTTTTTTTTTAATTTCTTTCTCTACCCTAAACGGCATTGTTTTGGTAACCTGTATAAACTCACATTTGAAAACCTAGCCTGATCCTCCTCTTTTCTGCTCCTTCTTTCTCCCTCCAGAATGAGAGCTTTTGTATCTAGAATTCAACTTTGCCTAGTTTCAGGCTGTCTGATCGTCGCTGTCCATTGCTTCTTCCGTCACCTGCCACCTCACGTTGAAGTCGAAATCTCTCCAAATTTTACCCTGAAACTCTAATCCAATCTGATTGGCATCCAGGGCATACACTTACACCCTACGTTGTCCATGTACCTTCTCAGTATATGGACAAACCTAGTGAGAATCATTTACAAGCAGCATTTCGAGTTTTGAGATATCCTAAAGTAGCAATCGTTCAAGTGTTTTGTTCTCTGCTAATTCTGATTTGTGTTGACAAGCATACAATGATAGTGATTGGGTTGGTTGTCCAGATACTAGGTTAAGAAGCAGAGTGTAGCAGCGAAGAGTTCAACAGATGTTGAATATCAAGCAATGGTAACAACTTGTGAAGAAATATGGTTGCCATATTTGCTCAAGGACTTTAATATGGAACATTCGGGTGCAATGAAGTTATTCTGTGATATTCAGTTCGTTCTTCATGTCTGAAAAGGCCTCATTTTCCATGAACTAACGAGACGTATAGTGATGAAATGCCATTTTATTCGGGGGAAAGTAGTTGAAAGAATCATTGAACTCTGCTGTTTACGAACAAAATTACAACTAGAAGACTTATTCACCAAAGCATTGCAATCGAGACCACTTCATTCATTTTTACGCACGAATATTCATAATGCCCATCTTGAAGGAGAGTGATAATGTAATTTTCTTTTATAATTTATTGTTTACCATAGCTTGTTTAATGTGTAGTTAATCATTGATTAGAGTGCAGTTAGTTCAACTAAATTACTCTGTTACCCTTCACTTGATGGTTTACGGTTTGACCAGCATATAAATATTGCTCGCTTTCTTGTATATGATTTAGAATGTTCAATACAGATTTTTTCCCAAATATGTAGCTTCTTGACATTTCAGTCTTTTATAGATAAAAGCATCACTGGTAACAATGACAGCATGGACATGGATTCTCTTCGAAGAATTAAGTGATTTTACGCAAGAGGGAGAGGCTATTGGGCAATAAAACTTACTTTTGAATTCAAAAATACAATATATATATATATATAATATTTATATTTGATGCTGACGATATATAGTTTGTATGCATATGGTGATCCTTTAGATAGAGGCCTTGAGCTTTCCGTAGTGGAATATGATGGTAGGGAAGGTGAAAATGATGAGATTCACTTATTAAAGCACTATTTGTTAGAACTATAAGAATGGTGGTATAGGAATTCTTAACATACATTAAAATAATGGCGGTTAAACCGATCAAAGAATATTTAAAGCTAGCTGTTTATGTACACAAACATACAGCATTGCTAATGCTTCCAAAAAAAAAAAAAAAGAGACAATCGAATAACCTCTTCACCGAAATGGCTCAGAAAGTAAGTATGCATTTCAATCTATACATCAAAATCCACTGGGATGCCCCTCTTGTTCCTTGGCCAAGTTGATCAAGAGTTCTTTCACCAAAGGAAAATTTGTCCCATGAGTAATTTCCAGTAGGTCACCTGCCCTGATCAGATAATTTAGAGCATCTTCTTTGTTCCCTTTAACCCTGTAATAAACGAACATCCTTTTATGTTCATAACATTGGAGATAATGGAGATACAGAGAAAATTTTCTTACCATTCAAGCATCCCTCGTGTGTAGTAGTGCATTCCAAGAACAGGATCGTGTCTTTGTAATAGTCCTGGATAAAAAGATAAAAAGAGCAAGAATATTGGACAAGAAATTTAAACAAAGTAACTACAATATATCTCCTATTGAAGTATAGAAAATGACATACTTTGATGTACTGGTGTTGTCAATCTACAACATTCCAGTGCTGCTTGTATGTCTCCCGTCTTCATATAGAGCTGAAAAGCACAAAATAGCAAACTTTCTGATTTGAGAAAAGGCTTCAGCTTATGCTAATAACTGGTAACATAAACAATATCAAATCTTTTTAGCCCACACTTTGAGTAGCAAGTCAATCTTTATCAAAGACAAGACTGTTCCTGTTACTATTTCTTCGCCTAATTAAGCCTCTCATCTATTGACTATGTTGTCCAAATGGCATCCAAGTCACCAAACAAAGATTTTTTCAACTCCTTTTCTTCCAGGGAGAATAAGATCCTTGAAAAGGCTACCTTTGTAAGTAAATTTCTGACAATCATCACGCTGAATGACGAAGGATGGAAAAGATCCAGGGTCGCTTCCTCAACCCTCTTATAAGTAGACAGAGCTTCCTGAAAATCTACAACACTGTCAAAGAACAACTTTTATTTTAAGTATGTGAATGCAAATTAGCTTCACCAATAAATTTGCCAAAGTACACAGGGACAAAATCAATGCAAATATGAGCAAAACAAATCTTAACATGTAGTATGAGAAACACTATTTCAAATTGATATAAGAATTACTAATATTTATTATTTATACACAAACAATGGAGGATACACCCAGAGGAAAAATCCGATCTACCCTTGGCAAGCAATGGATCTAGTTTCCCCTTTGCTCTTTTTTCCGCTTCCAAAGTCCTGACGAGTCCACATTTGTTGCATTCAAGCTTCTGGTCACTACTGTAAAATCCTGTATCTCCAAACAGAGAAAGATCAATTAAGCTCTAGATCTACCCAAAACAGTTTTAGCATTGATATGACATACCGTATTTATCAACCAAGAAGCCATCGCATTTCCCAATCTTGCATCGCAGAGCATCCAAAATTTGATCATCGATTTTAGCAAACTTACAGCAGCGGGGACATGAGCAAGTAAAATGGTATTTTCTATTAAGATCGTCCTGTCGAAACCTGGTGGTTCGACCAAGGTCTATGTAACTTATCAATACCTTGTGGAAACAAAATAACAACAACTTAGTCATGACGGAGCAGTGCTTGATCTTATCAACCGATAATCAAACATGTTGACTCAAAATGCAGAAAACTTCAAATTCATTTCTTACATATATTACCTCATCACCTTCATCCACAGGCGCTATAGCACGAAGTATAGCAAGTTTTCCCTCAAAAACCAAAACAGCATTGGGCAAACAGCTATAGTCCCAAAATGATTAAACCCGTAAAAAGCAAGCCCAAAAGCAATCACAAGTTCAAAAGAAGCCGTTAATCAGTTTTATCAATTACCTGTGGTTAATAATAGACATGACAGGATACAGTCCAATTCCCAATTGCTCCATTTCAATGTCAACAATGGCATGCGCATTACATGAAAGCTACAATATTAGAATTGAAAGAATTGATTTTCAGAGAAGACCTTGAAGAAAAACGGAAAACTAAAGTTTCCAAGCAGACTTGATAAAAGAAGCTATTCAGAACAGAGAAGAAGATGAGAAAAATATTTCAGAAATACAGAAAAATGAATTTGGCCTGGAAAAAGCATAGAATTCATTTCATGTCCAGCATTTATACATCAACAACTTCAGATCCTAAAGAAACGGATCATAGTAACAAACTCTCACACACATCGATGACCCTTCCAATGGTAAACAAAAAAAAAATGAAACAGACACCATGGCTGTTAAGCCTTCAAAAAACAAGCTAAAACGACTCTAAGCTGAACCATATAGGACATAAGCAACTAAATAAAAAACGAAGCAGGTAAACATCGTTTTGAATACAACAAACTTAAAACATAAAATGAACAAAACGGTACACTTTGAAAACTCAACATATCAAGTAAAGAAACGCCATTGTTTTGCACTATAGAGTCAAAACTCCTCACTCCTGCTTCTACTGTCAGATTATGAATTACCTTTCAACACACCCCCTTAATTCTTAATTTGATAAACACCAAGACACTGCCTAAGAAACTCAAACCTCTCTTTTCCCAGGCTCTTAGTAAAAATATCAGCAAGCTGATCATGAGTCGAGCAATGAACTAAATCAATCTCTCATTCTTTTATAGCTTTTCTAAGAACATGGTACTTAACTCTAATATGCTTAGTTTTTCCGTGTTGAATAGGGTTCTTTGATATAGCTATTGCTGACAAGTTATCAACATTGATCAATGTCCCCTTGTCTTGTTTAAATCCCAGCTCTTCCAGTAGCTTCCTCAACCATAAAGCATGGTTGGCAGCAGCTGCACAAGCCATGTATTTTGCCTCAGCAGTAGATTGAGCAACCACTTGCTGTTTCTTTGAATTCCAAGTAAACATAGCACTTCCAAATGAGAAACAAAACCCTCATGTACTCTTAGAGTCATCCAAAGAACCAGCCCAATCACTGTCTGAAAAACCAATCAGCTGGCTGCTCTCTTACTTCATATAAACCAATCCATAATTCACAGTCCCTTTAACATATCTTAGAACTCTTTTGGCTCCTGCAAAGTGTATTTCTGAAGGACTTTGCATAAACCGTGACAGCAAGCATGTTGCAAACATTATATCTGGTCTGGTAGCTGCTAAATAAAGCAAGGAGCCAATGATACTTCTATACATTTGTCCATTAGCCTTCTCAGCACCATCAGCCACACTAAATTTAGCACCAATGCATAATGGTGTACTTACTGCCTTACACTAGCTCATATTAAACTTCTTCAACAAATCCAGAGCATATTTGCCTTGATGCAGTATTACTTTATCAGTGTCTTGAATCACTTCCATGCCAAGGAAATAAGACATAACCCCTAAATCTATCATCTCAAATTCTTCCTCCATCCGAGATTTAAACTCAACCACATAATTACCTTCTGGTCCAATGATCAGGAGGTCATCCACATATAATGCTACTATAAGTTCCACAAAGTTATCTTTATACTTCACATACAATGTGGATTCATTGATACTTCTATGAAACCCTTGATTCTTGAAGTATTCATCAATTCTTGTATACCAGGCTCTTAGAGCCTGTTTCAAGCCATACAAAGCCTTAATCAACTTGCATACCTTCATTTCAGACCCCTGCTGCACATATCCCTCAGGTTGCTCTATGTAAATATCTTCAGTAAGTAAGCCATTAAGGAAAGTTGATTTGACATCCAGATGGTAAATCCTCCATCCCTCCCTGGATGACAAAGCAACAAGCATCCTTATGGTGTCATGCCTGGCCACAGGAGCATAAGTTTCCATGTAGTCAACTCCATAAATTTGAGAATACCCCTTAACCACCAGCCTTGCTTTATACTTGTTCACAGAGCCATCTGGATTGAGTTTAGTTCTGTAAATCCACTTTACTCCTATAATATTTTTGTCAACTGGTCTATCAACAAGAATCCATGTCCCATTCTTAGAAATCATCTCCATTTCATCATCCATGGCTGACTTCCAGTGTTCTTCTTGCTGAGCTTGCTTGAAAGTAGCAGGTTCCATCAAGGCCACATTGCACCTACTATAAATGTCAGCTAAACTTCTTGTACCTCTAACAGCTCTACTTTCATCCTCAAGATCAGAATCATCAAATTCTGCATTCTGTTGTTCTTCTACATCAACTGTATTAGTAAGGTCAATCTGTCCAGCACCTACATTAGGCCATTTCCAAATTTGCCCTTCATCGAATACCACATCCTTGCTTACAAAAACCTTCTTCAATTCAGGATCAAACAATCTGTAGCCTTTAGAGACTTCACTGTAGCCAATTAGGACTGTTGCGACAGCTTTAGGATCAAACTTGGTCCTCTTAGTATTTGGCACTTTAGCATAACAAGTGCAGCCAAAGACTTTTAAGTGAGAAATATTTGGCTTATGATCAAACCACATTTCATAAGGTGTTTTGCTGTCCAATGCTCTTGTATAAACTCTATTTAGAAGATAATTAGCTGTATTCACAGCTTCTGCCCAAAATACCCCTGGCATGTTCATCTGGTAGAGCAAACATCTCCCCATTTCTGCCAACGTTCTGTTCATTCTCTCAGCTTTGCCATTCTGTTGAGGACTGTATGGGATGGTTAGTTGATGCTGTATGCCACAAGACTCCAAATACTGCTTAAATTCAGCAGAGGTATACTCCTTGCCATTATCAGTCCTTAAAGTTTTTATATTTTGACCAGAAGAATTTTCAACAGCTGCTTTAAATTTCTTGAAGTAGCTCAAAGCTTCAAACTTCTGCTTCAAGAAGAATATCCAGCAAAACTTTGAATAATCATCAATAAAGATGATATAATATCTGCTTTCACTTAGTGAAGCAATCTTCATTGGACCACTTATATCAGTATGCACCAATTCCAACTTTCTGGTAGCCTTCCATCTACTTTCTGTAGCAAATGGTTTTCTTGTTTGTTTGCCTAATTGGCAAGTCTGGCATACTTTTTCAGATTTCTGAATAACAGGCAATCCATTCACCAACTCTTTAGTGGACATCAAGGTCAAAGTATTATAATTAACATGGCCAATCCTTCGATGCCATAATTCAGACACATCTAGTTCATTGTACAAAGCTAAGTGAGCAGCATTATCTAAATTCAGGGGATAGCAATTGTTCCTCATGGATACTGTTAACAATTCTTTGCCTTGATAATCAAAGACTATACAACCATCACCTTTGAACAAAAGGCTATAATGCTCCTTAGCTAATTGTCCCACACTCAACAAATTATTATCAGCTGCAAGAACATAGTGCACACTTGAAATGCTTGTACTGCCTAAAGCAGTTTCAATATCAACAGTTCCTACTCCTAGAATATCCAGATAATTTCCATCTCCTATCTCGACTTTTGACTTAAAACTTGTGTCAAGAGTAGAGAAAATAGCTTTATTACCTGTCAAATGATGGGAGCAGGCACTGTCCAGGAGCCAAACATTAGTTTTGCTCGAATTCTCATTTATTGTGGCCATAAAGAGAACTTCATCAGCATCTTCATCAGCATGTTCCACAACAGCAGCTTTCTTAGGTGCTTTGGCACGATTCTTACATACCTTTTTCACATGACCCTATTGATTGCAAGCCCTGCATTTAACATTAGGCCTGAACCAACAGTATCTTTCAGTATGATTGGTCTTCTTACAATGCTTACACGGTGGAAATTCTTTCTTCTGATCCCTTTGTTGAGTGTTTCCAGTCTTCCTTCCATTAGCTCTCTTATCAACTGCATTATCCTTCAAGCCATCACTTTTCATTTTCACACTTTTGGATTTAGCCACTGAGGCATAATCTGATGCACTCCTTTGTCTGAAAGCTCTTCGCTGTTCCAAACCTTCCAGGGCATTGACCAACTCCTTAAGAGTAAGCTGAGCTAGATCTCTAGAATCTTCCAATGAGGACACCTTGGATTCGTACTTTTCAGGTAAACTAACTAACATTTTGCTTACCAGTCTCTCCTCTGTAATCTCCTTCCCTAGTAGCCTTAATTGGTTCACTAACCCCATCATCTTACCAGAGAAGTCCCTTATATTTTCATTATCTTCCATCTTTAACATTTCAAATTTCTGAGTAATATTAAAAGCCTGAATCTGCCTAGTTCTTTCACTTCCAAAAAACTCATCTCTCAAATAATCCCAAACTAGCTTTGGAGATTTCAAATGCATAACCCGAGCAAAAATTTCATCAGATAAAGCTAAATGAAGGCAAGACAGAGCTTTGTACCTTTTGGCTTTGTCTTCCTCAAATTGCTTGATCTGAGCTATCGTCGGATTAGCACTCCTCTGCACTGGCTCCTCATCAGTCTCCACTACTTCCCACAATGTGAAAGCTCGCAGAAACGATTCCATCTTCACACTCCAAAAAGAGTAATTCTCCCCTGTGAACTTTGGGGGAGCTGATGCATTTAATCCAGAGGTCATATTTGCATAAAACAATCAAATCCTAGGCCCTTAAAATCATAAAAGCTTTGATACCATTTGAAGAAAAACGGAAAACTAAAGTTTCCAAGCAGACTTGATAAAAGAAGCTATTCAGAACAGAGAAGAAGATGAGAAAAATATTTCAGAAATACAGAAAAATGAATTTGGCCTGGAAAAAGCATAGAATTCATTTCATGTCCAGCATTTATACATCAACAACTTCAGACCCTAAAGAAACGGATCATAGTAACAAATTCTCACACACATCGATGACCCTTCCAACGGTAAACAAAAAAAAATGAAACAGACACCATGGCTATTAAGCCTTCAAAAAACAAGCTAAAACGACTCTAAGCTGAACCGTATAGGACATAAGCAACTAAATCAAAAACGACACAGGTAAACATCGTTTTGAATACAACAAACTTAAAACATAAAATGAACAAAACGGTACACTTTGAAAACTCAACATATCAGGTAAAGAAACGCCATTGTTTTGCACTATAGAGTCAAAACTCCTTACTCCTGCTTCTACTATCAGATTATGAATTACCTTTCAACAGACCTGATCAGAACCTCAATCTTCTACATGGAGATCCGTTCTGTTTATCTTAAAAATATAAGAACCTGAAAAAAAATATTACTAATGAAGAATACCTTGCAAAAGTTGTTTACTGCCTCGTCTAGATCAAACTCAGGCTGCTGAAGCATTTGTTTGACGATTTGAGCCTTCGTCATGTACTCAACCAATTTCTTTGTCTCCATATCAAATTGGTCTTCCCAAAAGTATGTTAGGTGAAGCATAACAATTTATTGAGAACATGCGCGGGAATGAAACCACAAATGAACATCAGCAAACAAAAAAGGATACGAGATATCATTGCCTCCACCAAGTTGAAGTTGTCTATAGGAGTAGTAGGGATGACCTGCCAGTATACACAAATGAACAATTGAAACTCAATTTTTATACCAGTAAGGATGTTAACATGGTGTGTTGACAACATTAGTCATGTTTCAAAGGGAAGAAGAAAAACTTGATAGTTTCATTCGCATGGTAATATTCAATCAAAGAAGTATTAAGAATCCATTTATTAAGAGGAAAAGTATCAATGGGCCTGGGGAATTAAAACCACATTCCTCTATCTCATCATTACCTCAAGTTCCGTCCACTGCAGTAACGATCGTAATCAAGGAACTGTCATAGCACCTAAGCTGATTAGTTTATGCCAAAGACAAAGTGAAGCAACCTATAAAATCAACCTATGTTGCTCTACATGTTCTTTACATAGAGAATGTGTAGACTATATCTTGAACTTGAGTTTAGTATGCTGATTCAGTTTTACTTCCTTCTCTAAAGCATTAAATTCTTATTTCTGAATTTCTAATTTTACATAGAATAGGCATTATCTATTGAGAATGCATATGATAAAATGGGAAGGAAACCACTTTCTTTCTTTTTTTTATTTTTGCTGAACCCCTGCATATAGATAATTTTATTATCATTTATTTGTGATAAGCTAGATAATTTATCATTTGATATATTGCTAAAAAAACAGTATCTGATTTCTCATTCAGTATTTACATTTTAAAACTCTTAAGTTTACATAGAAACAGGTAATTCATGCCTTGTTTTTTGAAGGGACTTTCTCGAGGATGGATATGCGACAACTGTTTGCTTGCAATTCATTTCAAATTACGTGTATACACAGATAAACAAGCAAACTGGTCTATCATTGATGTATAGATCTAGTCTATCAAGAATTATTAAAGTAACAAGCAAACTGTCCTCAAAATCATGAAACTATTACAGTTGCAAATAAATAGGCCAAATTTGAAAAGCCATTATATAAAAAGTTATTTACCTTATCACGCTGTAGCTTTCTCCGAATGAAGAGCTTTACCAGTAGGCGTATCTCAGGTGTAACAAGCTCTTGCCACTTCTTTTCAAGCCTTGAGATGGCACGACATTCAACCTTATGCAACTTCCAATCGAGCCTCTGAAATTAGGGAACAATATATATTCAGAATAAACAAAAAACAAATCCCACTACTTACTTTTATCTTGTTATACAAAGAGAACAATATTCCAAGTCATTAATAATTCCATATTTCATTGTTCTTCTCCTTTGTTTTGTTGATGTAAGGCTTGCTTTGAAGACCAAAGCAAAGTCAAAGGCTTAGTGGGCAACCATACTTCTGATGGTTAAGTGTGACAGTTTACTTGTTGAAATGTTTAATGTCAGCAAAGTATGTCTATGTATGTAGTTAGTTGATTTTGAGTATGGATATGTGCTAGGTGAAACTAAGCAATGTATTTCATGTAAATATATTTCTTAATGAATGAAAATGGTACTGATGAACATTCTTATTGAAACTTATCATTAAAAGTTGGCAGCAGGAACATCATGCTCAAGATTGTAAAATGATCCTTGTCCTTGAGAAGGAAATTGACTCCCTTGAAAAAGAAGCTGAAACTAGAGATCTATCTCCAGCAGAAAAGGAAAAGTACTTTTCTCTTAAAATAAGTATCTGAGACACTTTAAAACGAGAGGAACAATCATGGTTTCAAAAATCTCGCCTTCAATGGACGAAATCTGATGATTGCAATACTAGATTTTTTCACATCACTGCCTTGAATAGAAGAAGAAGAAACAACATCTATCAAATCCAGAAAAATGGCTTCTCACT
This sequence comes from Theobroma grandiflorum, assembly GCA_036013995.1. Classification (NCBI taxonomy): domain Eukaryota; kingdom Viridiplantae; phylum Streptophyta; class Magnoliopsida; order Malvales; family Malvaceae; genus Theobroma; species Theobroma grandiflorum. The sequence goes on from CP142126.1 coordinate 20,278,280, forward strand.
CCGTGAACCTGCTGAAATTAAAAATGAAATGGTTTGCCCACTTTAAGAATTTATTCCTTAAGCAAAATACTCTCAAACTCAAGGAGTTTAATTGCCAATTTCGGAAAATCAATGCCGATTAGAATGCAAGCCTTGAAGCCCCTTTCTCTGAGTGTGAAATTTGGTCTGCTATTCAACAATGTGACGGAAATAAAGCCCCTGGTCCTGATGGATTGAATATGGATATCTTTAAAAAGCAGTGGCCTTTATTCAAAAATGAGATTATCTCTTTCATGGAAAACTTCTACAGCACAAGGAGATTTAACAAAAATATCAATGCCTCCTTTATCACTCTTATACCAAAGATTAGTGGAGCTGCATCTCTTTCTCATTTCAGGCCAATTAGCCTTGTCAGAAGCACCTATAAGATTCTTGCAAAGGTTCTTGCCAATAGACTTAAAAATATGATTAGTTCAGTTATGGGAGATAATCAGTTTGCCTTTGTGAAAGGGAGACAAATCCTCAATTGCACATTGATTGCAAACGAACTCATCGACTCTTTCAAAAAAAATAAGAAAAGTGGCTTTCTTTTCAAAGTTGACTTCGAAAAAGCATTCGACAGTGTTGATTGGAATTATTTGAACTTCATTATGCAACTGATGGGCTTTGGCTGCAAATGGATGGAATGAATCCATCAATGTATCTCTACAGCTTTTATCTCTGTCTTGATTAATGGCTCACCAACTTCCCAATTCTTGATTCAGAGAGGACTCAGGCAGGGATGCCCTTTATCACCCTTTTTATTCAATATTGTGGCAGAATTTCTTAGTGTCCTTCTTCACAAAACTCTTTCAAGGAGGATATTTGAGGGAATCAAAATCGGCAGCACATCCACCACATTATCCCACCTCGAATTCGCCGATGACACACTTATTTTTTGCAGCCCTCAAAGTTGTGAGCTCTTGAACATTGTAAGGATTCTTAGAATCTTTCAAGTAATTTTAGGCCTTAAGGTTAACTTTGAGAAAAGTAGCCTTTTGAGCATTGGCATGGATGATCATACTTTACAATATTGGGCAAGCTTGATTAACTGTAAGGTGGAAACCATTCCCACTAATTACCTCGGTCTTCCTCTAGGGGCTAACCCCCGTGCCATTCACACTTGGCAACCCATTATAGACAAATTCAATTCTAAACTTGCTAGATGGAAAGGACAGCTACTTTCTATGGGGGTAGGCTAACGCTTATCAATTCAGTCTTTGCAAGCCTTCCCTTGTATTATTTCTCCATTTTTCAAGTCCCTTCTTTAGTTAAGAAAAAACTTGAAGCTGCTCAAAGAAATTTCTTATGGTCCGAAAACTCTGACAAAAGGAAACTCCACTATGTTGACTGGCAATCCATTTGCAAATTCAAGAGCCAAGGTGGACTTGATATCATGGACCTTGAACTCAAAAATCGAGCACTTCTCAACAAATGGCTTTGGAGGTATGCGAACGAGCCCAGTAATCTTTGGCGTAAAGTGATCTCTGTCAAAAATAATCTTGAGTCAAAGCAATTGATTCCAACAAATAAAAATCACAAACCTTCACTACTTTGGAACCACATCACCAAACCACTTAATCCGACCAACAAATACCATGAGTTGGTTGTTAGTGGCTTCGGTTTTATGTTAGGACAATGAGACTCCATTTCTCTTTGGAATGATTTATGGTGTGATGAAGTTCCTTTCTCTGTCAAATTCCCTCGTATTTATGCCTTAGCTACTGATAAAAAGGCCACAATTGTTGAATCCGGAACATGAACTAACAATAAGTGGACTTGGGAAGTCAAATTAAGAAGGCAACCATTTAATTGGGAAACGGAACAGTGTGCAAGCTTCACCACTCTCATAGAAAGTGTCCAGCCACACTTAACTGATAATGACAGAGTTATATGGAAAAATACTACCAGCGGCATGTAATCTTCGTCATCATTTTGCAAGGCCTACCATAATGACTCTTACATCCCAAACAGCCCTTGGAAAGACTTATGGATTGGATATGCACCACCAAAGGTTGAACTTTTCTGTTGGCAAGCCCTCCAAGGAAAAATGGCAACTAAAGCAATCCTAATGGAAATGGGTTTAATTGAAGCCAGTGAAGCTACTTGCACTTTTTGCAAAAATTAACTTGAGACACCATTTCACTTGCTTTTTTATTGCAAGATTGCTTGGAATATATGGACTTCTTGTTGCTCTATATGGGGCATTCAATGGGTTTCCCCTAGGGACACTGTCTCCTTTTTTAAAGCATGGATTAATCACCCCCTCCCTTACCCCCATATGAGGAGTTCATGGAAAATGTTATTTTTTGCAATCCTTTGGTCTCTTTGGCTTTGCAGAAATGAGATTATTTTTAAGGGGAAAAGTTTTGATACCAAACATATTGTTGACATTATTCTTCTGCGACATGTGTTGTGGTGTAAAGGAAAGTGGGACCTAAACCATATCTCCACCTCTATGTCTCTCATGGACCTTACAAATCTTACAAGCAACAGCACAAAGACTAAAGGCAAGAGAGAAACCACATGGATACCACCGCAACAGGGCTCACTCAAACTCAATGTTGATGGAGTTGCCAAAGGGAAGCTTGGACCTGCTAGTATAGGAGGAGTTCTTTGAGATCATCTAGGCTTCATCAGAGGAACCTTCTTCTTCACTATTGGCATTGAAGACTCTAATTATGCAGAATTCCTAGCCATCAAAGAAGGAATCAACTTCTTCTTTGCTTCACCATGGGCAAGCACACACAATCTAGAGGTTGAAAGTGATTCTTCTAATGCCATAAATTGGGCCAAAGACCACAACTCAGTGCCATGGCGAATGAAAAACACATCCAATGCTATCAAAGTCGTTCTTAGATACCTAACAAAGATCACCTTCAAACACATCATGCGAAAAGCCAACACCGTAGCTGATGGCTTAGGTAAAGTTGGGGTCATGAGAATTTCCAACTACAGGGTTTACTTTGAAAACCACAACAGAGAAGGCCACACATAGCTGTTCTGTTCCTTGCTCTTATTTTATGATGATAATTACAATCCTGGTTTCTTCTTTGTAAGCCCTTTGGGTTATGATTCCTTGTTCATCTCATAGAAGAGACCATTTCAGTAATAAAATTACTTGCTTTTCAAAAAAAAAAAAAAGGGTACTGATGCCATTACTTAAGTACCTCTCTCTTTTTTACTTTCTAAGCTTTTCATTTCTCTACTTTCTTCTTTTTCAATGTTGCTATAGTAAGCTTAAATGTTTCTACAACTCAAAACTGTGATATAAATGCTTTTTTTTTTTGTTTTCGCATTCAGAATGAGTAGGAGGTGATTGATCATCACGTTAATCAGACTTTCATAATTCATCCTCATTATGCCTTAACTGTGATATAAATGCTTAAGTTCAAGAGTTTTCACAAAAACTTATATCGATCCCGCAAAAGATGACTTTTATGATGATCTCTATGATTGATTATAATTCTCAATTTTTGGTATTTAACATCATTAATTGGAAAAGAAAAAAGGTTCTAGTAGAGAATCCAATATTGACTTGTGTTTATCTATCTGAAATGACCCTCAACAGAGAAAGATGGATCATTGCAATTGGTGAGCAAATGATATATAGAACCATAACCTAAAGCTGGAATCTAACCATAAAACAACACAGAAACAAAATTAAAAAGATATACCTGGCATGCTGCACTACAGTACCAAACTATGTTACAGGATGCACACCTCAAAAGGGTGCCATCAGATTTAAAGCATTGCTGACATACAGGATCAGAGCTTGTTGGTATACACACATAAGGTTCCTCCCTCATAATCACTTCTCCTGGAATGTGGTTGTTACCACCAGTACCAAAATTAGGAAATCAAGAAAGCGCATACCAAAAATAATTGTATTCCTTACCGTAGATATAGCCTATAAATGAAACATTGGCATACAAACATATATCCCCTCACTAACCACATCTACATACATATGTACCTACATACATATATAGTGTAGTTGTTAAATTGAAATACGTATTGTGTATCGAAATTTTATTTTTTAGTATCGAGTATCGTATTGTATCGTAAATTAAGGTAAAAATTTTTAAAATTAATTATAAATAAATTTATACATGTTAAATAAAGAAAAAAATTAAAAAATATTATATTTTTTAATAGAATTGAAGATGATAAGATGTAAACTGAAAAGATGATTATTTTTTTAATTTAAACTTTTTACATATTCCTTAATAATATAAATTTTTAAATAAAAAATATATATTTTTATATTAATTTATTAATTAAAAAATAAAAAGCATTTCTTATGTTAAAATTAAAAAGGAATTCAATTCTTTTTTTTTTGTTTAAAATCTAAAGATTGAAACTCATAAAATATAATTTTTCATGTTTCAACTCAAAAAAATAAAAAATAAAATTTTTAATAATTAATTAAAATTAAATTTATAAAAAAGTGTATCGACTGTATCAAACGATACGCTTTCATATTGTAATATTGTATATTGTATGGTACACTTTCGATACTTAATCAAATGTAATACAACTATAAATAAGTATCGTGATGTATCGTACGATAATAATAACTATGATATATAGTGTTATTTTTATGCCTCCATGCATAAGAAAAGGGTACTTATACATATTTTGAACTTTGAAGAGCAAGAAAAGGGTAAAAAAACTACTTTATGAACTAATATATTACTAGATGCTAACAAAAGATCAAAAAACTACCTTGAACAAAGTTATTAAAAAAGAAAAAGAAAAGAAATTTTTTTTGATAAGTCATGAAAGTATTTCATAAATGATAGGGGTTACGCAATACCGTAGCCCCATCAAAGTGAGCAAAATTTCCTTCTGTTTTGTCCCCTGTGCTAAGAATCATGCTAACATATCAGTCCCTAATGCAAGACATCCAAAACCACCCTTTACAAAAAGAACCCTTCCTTGTACAAAATTAAAACTATCTTCTCCTCTTGTTTACAAAATTAATCACCCAGCTTTTGTAATTCAAATGCTTCCAATGCCTAACTTAAAGCAAATCAAATCAGGATCTCAAGACATCCTAATGTTTTTGTTTCCCTCAGCTGTGAATTAACAAATCAACCCATCAATCATACCTGTTTTCCAAGCATAGATGCTCAAAACCAACCAATACAACATAGCACTTCCACGAAATCAAATTTCCAACTATATATTCAGCTCTTCATAACAAGCTTCATTCAATAACATACCAAAGGGGTTGCATACCATACTTAGCCCATATCCCATAAAGTTTCAACAAGCCAAGGCTTCCGAAAAATAGAATAAATCCATGTCAACTGAAATCAGTTTGCCCATCTCATAGCCGACCCACCAGCGGCCCCCTTCAGTATATATTGGTTTCTTGACAGTCCAATTGTCAGTATCCTTCTGCTAAATCCTCAAGTCATAACTATTCAAGCAGCCTCCATCAAACAAAGTATCCGTCACGCTATAACACTCTGTTCCTGCAAGTGGTTGCAAGAGCCCTAAATCACCCTATCACTCCTTTTGTGATAATAGCTAAATCACCAGATTTCCACACCACGAAGAATTTCAAACAGATAGAATTTCAAAAAAAAAAAAAAATCAATCTTAGACACGTAAATAAAAATCTAGTCAATGCGTTTTCTTTCTGGTATGTTTCACTATCTTCTTTTTCTTTTCTCTCTTCTTTTCTTCTGTTTCCATGCAAGAGAACAATTCAATTTCCAGTCTGCATTGTTAATGCAATAAACACTAACTCTCTTCTTTCTTGTTGCTTGTATGCAAAAAATTGAAGTTCAACCTTTTCTTTCACTTTCCTTTTCCTTGTATAACAAGCAAATTAAAAGCTTCCAAAACTTATAAAGACATTGTCTTTTCTAAGAAAAATGAAGAAGATCAGAGAAGAACCTGTAATAAAATCTCTGGTGGCGAATAGGCTACGCATACATTCCCAATCGTAATAAAATTTCGGTAGAACAGAAGAAACGGTTAAGCCTTCAGCTTTAAGAAACCTCTGCAGCTCCAAATCATCCTCCATTGAAATGATATCTAACTCTCTTTTCTTTCTTGGTTAGTTTTTTAATCTTTCAGAGTCAGAGGTAGTCGCAAGTGAAAATAAAGCCAGCGAGCTTCTTCTTCAGTATTTATAGTTTGTAAAGAAAAAGGGAGATGCGAGGGGCGAGAGAGAGAGTAGAAATTATAGGATTCCGGTGCTTTTGAATTGGAACATGATAGATGGTGGGATTGTAACAAACTCATCAAACTAACGACTGTCCGACATTGGTGATTGTGATAGATTATGTCAAATTCTAAACTAGACAGTTACAAATAATTTGAAATTGTCAATCATTATCTTAAACTATTTTTTAAGTGTTACATAATATTATTAGATATTAATTGATATAGGTAAAACTTTTGTTTGATGAAATATATATTTATGTAGTGTATTTTTAAATTATCACTTTAAATATTTTTAATTATAATTATATTGAATGACTATCATTATAAATATTTTTATTTTAGGGTACTTTTCATAAATGGGCTCCATTCATAAGGTGTTTTTGAGAATATGCCTCTCCATAATTTTAACTATTTTTAACCAAAACAAGTCACATTTGGATAAAATTATCCTTAATGAAATCGACCCATCCGTTTGGGTCCACGTCTCAACCTAAAAGGTTTCAACGGGTAAAGTATGTTTATATAATCCACAACTCCTCAATTCTTATAGACAGACCGTATATCTCCTCAGAAGTAGTTTTATGCTTCAAACAAACTCATATTCTTTGAGCTTTTCTTTCTAGACTATTCATCTCTGGAGTATTCTTTATAAGAAAGGAAAACGTTTAAGCATTTTGAGCATTTTGGAGGTTTTTTATACATGAAAAAAACTTTTGAGCGTTTTGAGCACTTTTAAGCATTTTGGAGTGATTTTTTATATATGAAAAAAAACCTTTGAACATTTTGAGCATTTTTTGTCAAATAGGCATATTCATTAATTATGTTGTTAAATGGAATATGGTGTATTATTTGGACTTGTTGATCTTATTGAATGGAATTCAATAGTTTTGGTATTTTAGGTATTACGTGACTAGTTTTTAAGTATTACGTGATTGATTTTGGACATTATGTGACTGACTTTGGGCATTGCGTTACTAGTATTTAAGCATTATATGACTAATTTTTAGTAAGGCATTGCGTGACTAATTGATAGGTATTACGTGACTTGTTAGTAAAGCATTGCGAGACTAATTTTTAGGCATTGCGTGACTTAATCACTGCGTAATTGATTTTTAAGCATCACGTGATTGGTTTTAGGCATTGCGTGACTTAGGTATTACTTAAAAATCAGTCACGCAATGCCTATAAACCAGTCACGCAATGCCTAAAACCAATCACGTGATGCTTAAAAATCAATTACGCAGTGATTAAGTCACGCAATGCCTAAAAATTAGTCTCGCAATACTTAAAAACTAATCTAATCAATTTCAACTTCTCCACTTTGGGGTTCTATGAATAAACCATTAAACTCAAAAACCTAAAATACATACTTTTTTTTTTTTTATAAAACTCCATAACCCTCCAAAACAAGACAAAATATATCTCTATCAGGAAGGCCTTGCTCACTCCCCTCATGCAAAAACAAAATATACTCCATTTACAAAATATTCCTTGAACAATTTCAACTCAAAATTTCATAAAAAAAATCAAAATTTTCTGCAAACATGTTTAACAATCATATCAATTTCAGACACAACAAAACTGTGAATCACCATAAAACCCATTAAACATACTTTAGTTGTTTCTTCTCTCTGAACCCATTATTTTAACCAATCCGATCCAACTCATCAATACAAGCATCTCCATCACAGCACACGTTTCAAATCAAGTCATCACCAAAAAGCATCCAGTTACCACATTCATCATACTGCTTGCAATCAAAGCAAAATCACTGTTCATCGTCTTTAAGAACACCAAGATCCACCATCTAAAAAAATTAAACAAAATAAGAAATAGCTTGATGTCATCTCTACTCTTTGGATAACAAGATAAATAGTATTTGAGCAGAGAGAGAAAGCAAAGTTTAATTTTGAAATTTTTCTCTGGATGGCAGGATAGAGAAAACTGAAATCATTTTAATTTGTTTGAAATTGTTTAAAGAGTATCCTTGTCAAGTCTTGTCAAAATTTGTCTAAAAATAGTTAAAATTATAGTGACGGTCATTTTTGAAGTGCTCTTACTACAAAGATCATTTCTCACAATTTTTTTTTATTTTATGTATTTATGAGATTTATTTAATTTTTAAATAAGAATTATATTTCTATTAAATAACATTCATCGAAAAAGATCTTTTAATATTAGTAGTATTGAAAATTTTATAAATTAATATTATAAACTTCCAACGATATAATCTTCAAACTTTATATTTAAAAATAATTGTACTTTACATTTAAATCATTTGTACATATATATAAATGTTATTTAAAAATAAATATTCACATACAAGTAAAGAATGTGATGGAATCAAAGTTCTTAAAGTGGATTATTGTTTGAAAAGACATAATTGTTCTTTTTAAGGGAATATTTTTAAACATCTAATTACAGAGATATAAATAAACATAATTTTGTAATTTAAAATCAACATAGAATAATATATCAAACTCAAATATTACCAACAAGATTTTTGTTTATGTAATCAACAAAGAACAATACATTTTCACCTCTTTTAAGCACAAGTATGAACACGTCAAGCAAGCAAGTGTAGATATAAGTAACAGATAAATCTCCTCTAATTGGAGCCAATTTCGATTTCTTTTCCTCTAACAAGTGATTTTTTTCATGAGGGAAAATATGGGTATCTTTATTTTATTTTATATTATTTTTGGTTGTACTAAGTATTAAATCAAGCAAAAAAGCATGCACCATTAACTATACATGAATTTGACGTGAATGGCAACAAAGTCAGCAAACAAAGGCTTTTCATCCAAAAACCTTTGTTGATAATGAAGGACATGTGAAGAGAATAAAATCTTTGAAAAGACTACCTTCATACGTCTATCTTGAATCAGCAGCAGGTCGAATGAACAAAAGATGGTAATATTTCATGATTTCTCAATCACCTTACAAGTAGACAACTTTTCCTCAACATCTTTAACACTGTCAAAGAACAACTTTTTTTTTTGTAATGTTAATATCTCAAACTGATATAAGTAATAATATTTAAATACAAAATATTGAGAAGGATACTATCAAAGGTCGAAATAGCCACGTCAATCAATGACTTTACTATGCACCTTTTTTTTTTAAAGATTAAAGTAATTGTCATTAAAGCATGGTGAAATCCCCTGTGTACACAAAAAGAAAGGGACCTGACTAAGGGAAACTTGGTCCAAGTGCCCTTCCTGAAGCTTGGCATACAAAAAAAGCCATCTAAAGTCAAAATACTATGCAACTACAAAGTATTAACATTAGTCAGACTCAAAAAAGTAATAGTCACCCTCAAACAGCCAAAAAAGACGAAGGGAGAGCAAGAGTGAGAAACATGACCATTTTGGATGTTTCTCCCTCTTACAAATCCATACACAAGCAGAACAACCCAATAAACTGACAGACCTTATCATGCATCAAGGATTTACACCAACAACATAGCAATTAACTGAATTCAACATGGTCAAAAGCATGCTCAATCACTCAAGCAGTTATGGGTACACACAGAGCAGATCATGGGCTTTATTAATCCCTGACTTGGCAAGGTTATAAACTACCACATTACCTGACCTTGGAATGTGTTTTATCTTCCAGCCAACAACTCTATCTTTAAGGGAAACAATATCAAGGATGAGTTACCGTAAATTCTAAGGGGTTTTCTCAGGGTGTGTCATCCATAAGACCATATTCATGGAGTCAGATTCAATGATAATACCAGCAAAGTTTGCCCATGAAGAGGCAGCAAACAGAACCATAGCCTCTCTCACTGCAAGGATTTCGGCAAGGTTAGCTTCTCCCTAACTTGTTTTCTTCGAAAAGGTCATCTTGGCAGCCTCTTTGTTATCACGTAAAACTCCTCCAATTCCAAGATGACCTGGACATCCTTTGGCAGGCCCATCGGTATTAAATTTGAGCCAAATCACAAGTGGACATTCCTAAGAGGCCATGCTCTTAACCTTTCTCTTTGAGGTAGGAGCAAAAGCCAAAAAAAGAGCAGTAATAATATCAGAAACGACGTTGTCGCAAGGCCATTTAAATTTGACCCACCATGCCACTCTTAATTTAATAATATCCAACACTTTCATCAAATTCCACATTTTCTTATCAAAGATCATTTCAGTTCTATAAAGCCAGATGGATCAAATAATGGTGAAGAAGGACATCTTCCACACTTTTCTCTTGACTAATTCCACATAATGAGAATTCCAAGCTTTAAAAAACGAAATAGAATCCGTTAGCAAACAAGTAGTGATTTGCCATTCATGACACCACAAGCACCACAGCCTCCAAGATTCAATGCAAGAAAAGAAAAGATGGGTGACTGATTCCATTTTGTTGTTACATAACACACAATTAGTCGCCTCAGAGTGTAAGAGATTTCTTTTAACAAGTTCTTCTTTAACGGCTAGTTTGCCTCTTAGCACTTGCCATACGAGGATTTCAACCTTCGGTGGAGCCAAACCAGCCCACACATTCTTCCAAAGTTCCACATCTGTCTCACCATTATTAAGAACCGATTTATAAAAGGAATTGGAAGAGTACTCCCCGCTTGACGTATGCTTCCAAATAAGTTTGTCTTTGGACTCAAGGTCAAGATGGACATCCCTCAAATAGCCCATGAATTGTTCCCAAGTCTCCACCTCCCAATCAAAGACACTTTTGCGAAGTTTAACATGCCATTGCCACTTTCTATTAACCCAGGAACTAAACTTATGCATTTTGCCAGTTTTGTTTGCAGCAAGGGTAAAGATACGCGGAAAGGCTACTTTAAGGATAATGCCTTGGATCCATTCATCTTCCCAGAAGTATATGTTAACACTATTCTTGATTGAGTAACCGATACTTGCATGTAAGAAAAAAGAGAAACTGTCCGAAGGGGTGAGAGGGTTAGTAATATTTTTGTAGATGTTAGACACGTGTCTATTACTTGGGTCGAAAGGTAAAAGACTCATATTATCCCCCCTGTATTTCCTAATGATGATCTTACACCATAAACTCTCTCTATTACCACTACATTTCCAAATCCATTTATTCAAGAGTGCTCAATTCTTAAGCCAAAGATCAATGAGTCCAAACCCCTTTGGTTTCTCAAGGTGCAGACCGAGTCCCAATTCACCCAATGAATACGTTTTTTCTCTTCAGAACCTCCCCACAGAAACCTTCATTGAATTTTATCGAGTTCCTATTTAACCCCAAAAAGAAGCTCAAAAAGTGACATGTAGTAGATAAAAAGGCTAGCAAGAACTGATTTAATTAAGGTGACCTTTCCTCCAATCGAAAGCATATTAGATTTCTATCCTGCAAGTCTAGCCCAAAGCTGTCAATCACCGGCTGCCAAATACTTACGAAGTGGTGTCTTGCACCCAACGGGAAACCTAAATAAATGGAAGGCAATGATCTAACTAAGCAAAGGATTCTGCTTGCTTAGGTCTCCAACCAGTACCTCACATTGATCCCATAAAGACTGTTTTTTTGGAAGTTAATCTTGAGGCCTAAGATAACTTGAAAGCACCTTAAGACCCTTTTTTATGTTCAGCACACTTTCAAGCTGCGGTTTGCTCCAAATCATGGTATCATCAGCGTATTAAATGTGAGAAATAAGGAGGCCATTGCTACCAGCCCCCACACCTTTACATAGCCTAATAGCAACAGTTTTATGCATGAGGACACTGAAGGCTTCCACCACAATATTAAAGAGGAATGGTGAGAGCAGGCATCCTTGATGTAAACCTCGTTTCATTTTGACTTTCCTAAAGGGAGATCCATTAACAAGGGCCGAAACAGTAGCTGAAGATATACAAGACATAATCCATTTCCTCCACAGATCACCAAACCCTATTTTTCTCATGACGAACTCAAGGAAGGACCAATCCACACTATCGAAAGCTTTCTCAAAGTCCACTTTGAAGAAAATCCCACCATCTTTACTTTTTTGAAAGTAATCGACAAACTCGTTAGCAATGAGAGAGCAGTCTATGATTTACCTACTTTTTATAGAGGCAAATTGGTTAGGACCAATAATCTCCTCAATGACCACTTTGAGTCTATTAGCCAAGACCTTTGCCACAACTTTATATGCAGCGGGGACATGGCGCTTCCATCTATGTCTATTTAGCTTATTGATGCCTTATGCCATGAAAGCAAATGACGGAGGACTAGTTAATCCCATCATCAGGCATGTTGCTAATATTTATTTCGATTGCAGAAGATTTACTTCATAAGGTGAAGGGCAAAAAGAAATAAGCATATATTACTCATCACCTTTCTTCACATGCTCTCCTTAGCACCAACTACAGCATATTTTCCCTCAAAAACCAAAACAGCATTTGGCAAGCAGCTATAATACCAAACCCGTAAAGAGCAAGCCCAAGAGAAATCACAAGTTCAACAAAACATTAATTTGTTATATCAGTTACCTGTGGTTAATAATAGAAACTACAGGATACAGTCCCATTCCCACTTTCGTCATTTCAATGTCACAAATGGCATGTGCATTGCATGAAATTAAAGCTGCATTACAATTGAAAGAATATCATTATCCAATTTGAGAAATTAAAATTTGATTTCAGTTAAGAATCTAACAACATAAAAATTCTGTGCTTCAGTCCCACGGGGCTGAATTGGAATTGCCCCCATGAATGTTTGAACAAGTTACTGACTTATAGACAGAACAAATGCCTAACGACTGCCATTAACCTCCCTTGGTCATACAGATCGACTCAACATAGAAACTAGCAAATTGGACCGAATAATTGATTGTCCAACAATATATTGCTTTACAAGCACACTGAATTTACAAGGACAAAACAAGCAATCGTTGGATATTTCATGTGGTCACTTTCATAGTACAAACCTGACAATTCTTAGTGATTTTTCCCCCGACATGTACTTTCCTACTAGGCTTCACAATGAAATTCAAGCAATCTTTTATAATGTAAAAGAAACCTCTTAGTGCAAGTTATTGATACTAAAAAAACTTACCATTTTGCCGGCAAAAATAATCAGTTTTGCTTATGTTTCTTCTATTTTGCTGCATGATACTCTTTTGAATTGTATTTAGTACTCTTGATCTGTTTCTGCATTAGTTTTACTTAGAACTCTTGTATGAATGCAATGAAACTTACTTTTAGCATTCAAATATGTATTCTATATATATATATATATATATATATATATATATGGTGATCCTTTAGATTGAGGCCTTGAGCTTTCTGTAGTGGAATATGATAGTGAGGAAGGTAAAAAGGATGACATTCACTTATTAAAGCACTAGTTCTTAGAAGTATAAGAATAGTGGCTTAGCACTAGTTATTTTCTGTATATCACACTCCAGTAGCGGTACCAAACAACCTGGCATATTGGAATTGAATCAAGCAACGCTTTTAGGTACACAAACAGCATGGCTTATGCTTAAAAAAAAAAAAACTCTTCACAGAAATGGCTCAGCAAGTATGCCTTTCTATCTATACATCAAAATCCACTAGGACCTCCCTCTTGTTCCTTGGCCAAGTTGATCAAGAGTTCTTCCACCATAGGAAAATTTGTCCCATGAGTAATTCGCAGTATATTACCTGCCCTGTTCAGATAATCGAGAGAATCCTCTTTGTTCCCTCCAGCCCTGTAATATACTATGCCAAAATAACATCCTTTTTTTGTTCACAATATTGAAGATAAACACAGAAAATTTTCTTACCATTCAAGCATCCCTCGTGTGTAGTAGTGCATTCCAAGAACAGGATCTTGACTTTGTAATAGTCCTGGATAAAAAGATAAAAAATGCAAGAATATTGGATAAGAAATTTAAACAAAGAACAAAGTAACTACAATATATCTCCTACTGAAGTATAGAAAATGACATACTTTGATGTCCTGGTGTTGTCAATCTACAACATTCCAGCGCTGCTTGTATATCTCCTGTCTTCATATAGAGCTGAAAAGCACAAAATAGCAAACTTTCTGATTTGAGAAAAGGCTTCAGCCTATACTAATAACTGGTGGCATAAACAAAATCAAATCTTATTAGCCCACACTTTGAGTAGCAAGTCAATCTGTATCAAGACAAGACTGTTCCTGTTACTATTTCTTCATCTAATTAAGCCTCTCATCTATTGACTATGCTGTCCAAATGGCATCCAAGTCACCAAACAAAGACCTTTTCAACTCCTTTTCTTCCAGAGGGAATAAGATCCTTAAAAAGGTTACCTTTGTAAGTAAATTTCTGACAATCATCACGCTGAATGAAGAAGGATGATAAAGATCCAGGGTCGCTTTCTCAACCCTCTTATAAGTAGACAGAGCTTCCTGAAAATCTACAACACTGTCAAAGAACAACTTTTGTTTTAAGCATACAAGGACAAAATCAATGCAAATATGAGCAAAACAAATCTCAACATGCTATATGATAAATAATGTTTATTATTTATATACAAACAATGGAGAAGGATACTGCGATTAGCAAAATCCGATCTACCCTTGTCAAGCAGTGGTTCTAATTTCTCCTTTGCTTTTTTTTCCGCTTTTGAAGTCCTGACACGTCCACATTTGCTGCATTCAAGTTTCTGGTCACGACTGTAAAATCCTGCATCTCCAAACAAAGAAAGATCAATTAGGCTCTAGATCTATCCAAAACAGTTTAGGCTAGCATTGATATGACTTACCATCTTTATCAACCAAGAAACCATCGCATTTGCCATGCTTGCATTGCAGAGCATCCAAAATTTGATCATCGATTTCGTCAAACTTACTGCAGCGGCGACATAAGCAAAGAAAATGGTATTTTGCATAAAGATCGTTCTGTCGATACCTGGTGGTTCGACCAAGGTCTATGTAACTTATCAATACCTTTTGAAAACAAAATAACAACAACTTAGTACTTGATCTTGTTATATATATATATTTTTTTGAAGAGCAGAATTCATTTCATATCATGATAGAAGAGCAACTTTGTACTTGGTCTTATCAACCAATAATCAAACATGTTGACTCAAAATATATTTGTTACATATATTACCTCATCACCTTTCTCCACGGGCAACAGAGCACGAAGTACAGCAAGTTTTCCCTCAAAAACCAAAACAGCATTGGGCAAGCAGCTATAATCCCAAAATGATTAAACCCGTAAAGAGAAAGCCCCAAAGGAATCACAACTTCAAAAAACGCCGTTAATCTGTTTTATCAGTTACCTGTGGTTAATAATAGACATGACAGGATACAATCCAATTCCCAATTTCTCCATATCAATGTCAAGAATGGGATGTGCATTGCATGAAATCTGCATTAGAATTGAAAGAAATGATTTTCAGAGAAGACCTGATGAAAACATCAATCTTCTACACGGAGCTCCGTTCTGTTTAATTTAAGAATCTAAAAACATAAAAAAAAAAATTATTGGCAATATGCACCGTCAAAACCTCCTTACAGCTCTGCAGAACTTGAAACATCTATTGTCTATCAGGTTCAACCTTTAAACCAGTTTAGAGCGGCAGCTTCATTTGAGGCACAAAAGGGACCTCTACAACAAATGACTAAAATAAGTAAACCTAAGCTTGCTAATCTAGAATACCTTGCAAAAGTTGTTTACTGCCTCCTCTTGATTAAACCGAGGCTGCTGAAGCATTTGCTTGACGATTTCAGCCTTCATCTCAAACGCTGCCACTTTCTCCGTCTCCATATTATATCGGTCTTCCCAAAAGTAGGTTAGGTGAAGCATAAGAATTTATTAAGAACATGCGCGGGAATGAAACCACAAACAAAAAAGGATACGAGCTATCATTGCCTCCACCAAGCTATAATTGTCTATAGGAGTAGTAGGGATGACCTACCAGTATACATAAATAACACGCATGAAACTATTGCAGATAAATAGGCTGAATTTGAAAAGCCATTAATTACATAAAAAGTTATTTACCTTCTCACACTGTAACTTTCTCCGAATGAAAAGCTTTGCCGCAAGGCGTATCTCAGGTGTAACAAGCTCTTGCCACTTCTTTTCAAGCCTTGAGATGGCACGACATTCAAGTTTATGCAACTTCCAATCAAGCCTCTGAAATTAGGGAACAATATATATTCAGAATAAACAAAATACAAATCCCACTACTTACTTTTACCTTTCAGCTCATTAATTCCATTTTTCATTGTTCTTTCTCCTTTGTTTTCATAAAAGCAAGATGACTACTATGATTGTTTTATCCTGTGCTTTTGTTGCTGAATTGTGTAGCCATTTAGGACCCTTATAACAGGGGACTTGTTGCCTTTTCGTGGCTGAATTATGTAGCCTGTTAGGTCTTTTTGAAACAGGGGATTGGCAACTGGAGTGATATTTCTCTACCCTCTCTGCATTTTTTTCTAGCAACCCCCTTGCCAGCTCTTTCAATGGAAATGTTCTCTAGGATTGATTATAATTCTCAATTTTTGGTATTTAACATCATTAATTGGAAAAAAAAAAAAAGGTTCTAGTAGAGAATCCAAATTTGACTTGTGTTTATCTATCCGAAATGACCCTCAACAGAGAAAGCTGGATGATTGCAATTGGTGAGCAAATAATATATAGAACCATAACCTAAAGCTGGATCATTGCAATTGGTGAGCAAATAATATATACCTGGCATTCTGCACCACAGTACCAAGCGATGTTACAGGATGCACACTTCTGAAGGGCGCCATCGGATTTGAAGCATCGCTGACATAGGGGTTCAGAGCTTGTTGGTATACACACATAAGGCTCCTCCCTCATAATCACTTCTCCTGAAATGTGGTTGTTACCACCAGTACCAAAATTAGGAAAACAAGAAGTAATTGTATTCCCTACCGTAGCTATAAATGAATTATTGGCATACAAACATATATCCCCTCACCAACCACAACTACATACATACGCATCTACTTACATATCTATATATGTACACTATACCTATTTTGAACTTTGCAGAATAAGAAAAGGGTAAAAAGAAAGTACCTTCATGAACTAATACATTACTAGATGCTAATACGCATCTTCTTTCTTTTGTTTCCATGCAAGAAAACAAATCAAGTTCAAGTCTGCATTGTTAAGGCAATAAACACAAACTTTCTTCTTTCTTGTTGCTTGTATGCAAAAAATGAAGTTTAACCTTTCCTTTCACTTTCGTTTTCCTCGTATAACAAGCAAATTAAAAGCTTCCAAAACTTTTAAAGAAAAACAAAGAAGATCAGAGAAGAACCTGGAATGAAATCTCTGGTGGCGAAGAGGCAACGCCGTTTCGGTAGAATAGTATTAATGGTTAAGCCTTCAGCTTCAAGAAACCTCTGCAATTCCACATCATCCTCCATTGAAATGATAACTAGCTCTCTCTTTTCTTTCTTGCTTTCTTTTTTCTCTCTCAGAGTTAGACGTATTCGCAAGAGAAAATAAAGCCTTCGCTATTTATAATATGTAAAAGAAATAATTATCATGAC
The DNA here is from genome assembly GCA_036013995.1 of Theobroma grandiflorum. Taxonomy (NCBI): domain Eukaryota; kingdom Viridiplantae; phylum Streptophyta; class Magnoliopsida; order Malvales; family Malvaceae; genus Theobroma; species Theobroma grandiflorum. Next base: position 20,295,941 of record CP142126.1, read on the forward strand.
AGAGAGAACTTTTTGATTAGAAATGATAGGATTACGGCACTTTTTGATTAGGGACATGACAGAGAGAACTTTGATAACTAATTATCATCCGATCAAACTCATAAATCAACGGCCGTCAGACGTTATTGATGGTGACAAGACTGACAATTGTGTCAAATTCTAAACGAAACGGTTACAATTTACAAGAGGAGGTTACAATTTACACGTGGGATTTTGCCTGTTTACTTATTTCTAATACAATTTTAAAGTAGAAAATTATTGTGGTAACGTATAACATTAAGAAATAATTTGTAACTAAAAATTTTAGGATAAAATACTTAGATCTTTTTAGCTTTAATTATAATTTTATGCGAGTATATTAATTTTTAAAAAAGATAATTTATTTTTAAAAATATCTTTCATTGGACACATAAGTTTAATATTTAATCAATTTTTAATGTTTCCATTAATTTGATAATATGGTAATATTGACAGAATAATTTTGCTATTTATTAATTTTAAGAATTATTATTATATAAATTATATTTTTAGCTTTTAAAATTTTTTATTTCTTTTATAAAAAAATTCCTCAAGTTGAGATGGGAGCACCTGCTGTGTGGTGGTCGATCAACGAATGGGAGCACCATTGACCGACCACATTGTTTGGGAGAAAAAAAGTAGGGGAAAAAGAAAAAGAGCATTTTAATCATTTCATATTTTCAGTTAACAGTATTTACACTTTTAGGTTTTATTTTCTATTTTGAAAACTAATGAACTCGCATGAAATTTTGGTTAAAATTGAAGAAGTTTAAGCATTTTACCCAAAATTTTAATTACATTGAATGAACTTTCACAAAGAAAATTAATTTTAATAATATTGAATAATTGTTGTAAAATATAACTTTGAAAGAGAATATTATAGAGAAGTAGTATAAATGTAAGAATATATTTTATTTTATTTCTTATTTCATTTAATTTTGAGATACCCGAACCCTAACCATATAAAAAATAAAAAACCCAAACCCTATTAACTATCCAAATATTTTTAAAAATTACTACCATAACTCTAATCATAATATGTACACCCTCACTACCCTATAATTACCCTAATTCGTTTAAAAACCTGATTATACAAAAAAATTATTAAAATGCTATTTATGGGTATCTAATTATTCGAACTTGAATCCATAACCGTATCTACATATAATAATATTTCTCTTACATATTTCATAATTTATTAATAATTAAATTAACAAAACATACAAATAATAAAATTTAAATTTAAATAATCAATAACAAATATCTCAAACATAATTAATAGTTTTATAAGTTATAATTTTTGTAATGTTAACACAAAATAGAAAGTAAATATGTTTAATTTTACAGTATATATATACTAAAAATATTTTAATATATATATAATAGTAATTTTATTTCTTATAAATGAACCCAATGTATATAAAGTATATATATTAAAAGACATTAATAATCAATTAATAATGGTAGTTTCATTAATTAATTTAATTAACTATATGCATTTGTCCTTAATTTCATGAAATTAAAAAAAAATCTAAGTTTAAAAACTATTATAATCTCACAACTTCCCTTTAGATATATATATATATATATATATATTATAAGTTTATATAAAAAAGGTATATATATTGTATTTAATAATTTTATAAGTTATAATTTTTGTAATGTTAATACAAAATAGAAAGTAAATATGTTTATATTTAAATTATATATATATACTAAAAATATTTTAGTATATATATAATAGTAATTATATTTTTTATAAAATAACACAATATATAAACTATATATATTAAAAGACATTACAAGTTAATTAATAATCATAATTTTATAAATTAATTTATTTAACTATATGTATTTGCTTAAATAAAGGGGATGGTGTCAAGCCCTATCTTATAATATGTTTGCCACGTCATTCATGTGCATAGTAATATATCTGCATATTTAGAAAACCCCGAAAAATCGTTAAAAGACGATATTGCCCTTATGGTATAACTAAGCCAATTTAAGCCTCGAACTAGTTCAAATAGGAAATCTAAGACAAAATTGAGAATTTTACAGTCCAAGAATGAGTTAAAATGATGATTTGGAGTTCGATGATCAATTTGAAGTCAAACCGAAATTTTCACTCTCTAGGGGCAAAATGGTCATTTTGCCACCTAAAAATTTAATTTGGATATTTGATGAAATTTTTGATCAAGAATGATTATTTGGAGCATAATTTGAGGTTTAGAAGTGAAAATTTTAAATTCTGACATTTTTTCAATATTTTTTGGAACATAGGGGCAAAATCGTAATTTTACCACTTCAGAGGCAAAATGGTAATTTTTCACTACCAAGACACTTTTCCAGCCATGGTCTTCCCTTATCAATATGTTGATTTTTGACTAATCTAATGGTGGAGGACAAAAGTCAATTTTCAAAGCATAAAAAGAAAAATGGGCAAATAAGATTTTGACACATGGCAAGCTTTAAATATTTTAATATTTCCTTATTAAAATCTGCCCATTCTCTTCCATATCCATCCCAATATTTGGCCAAGACCAGAAATAGAGAGAGAAAAAACAAAACAAAACCCTAGGTGAGAAAACCTAAGAGAAAGTGTTGAAATTTCAAGGAAATTAAGGGAAAAAGGTAATATTTTTCTATTAAGCTTGAGTTCTCTTCTTCTTAGGTATATCTCCATGCTTTTCCATGCTTGAAATGCATCAAATCATAATTAATTCCTGGCTGGTTCAATGGGTTTAGAGAGAGAAAATTTTTGGATTAAATTGATTTTAATATATGTTAGTGTTTAATGTTAGTTTAACATGTTAGTAAACAAAACATGTAGAAAAATATTCATCTTCCCCATTACCTAGCCCTAGCTGAATTTTTAAGTCAATGGTGAGGAAGAATGTGATGTTATTTTAGGTTATTTGATTATGAAATCATGGTTTTTGAGATGAAAATTAATGAATTATGGAAAGAAAATCAAGTAGGAAAAATTGTGACAATGATGCACCATTTTGGCCGAATTTTTCCAAGAAGGAATATGAATGTGGCTCTGTTGATTTTTAGGTTATTTGGTTGGACATTGGTGATTTGAATTGTTAGAAAAGAAATGGGACGATTTGGAGTTAAATCGGATGTGTTTATCGATTTATAGAGTGAAAAACCGAAATAGGCAAAAAATGGTGTTTAGGCAAAATTTAGGTTGTTTTGCATTTCATATCATGCATTAAGTATAGAATATAAGTTAGTTTATTATGGTCTAGTACCAATGTGGTCAATTCCTTGATTTTACTCTATGTCTAGGTGGAGAGACATCCAATAAAGGTAAGGAGATAGTACCAGAGGATCGTTAGACTGTGAGCTTCAAAGAAATCCAAACTTTGGACATAGTGATTAAGCTTATCATTACCTTAATTATTTAAGGTAGTTTTATTTGATTTAATGAATTCTATGAAAAATGGGTCTTGAAAGGTATATTGTATGTTTTATAAACAAATATGCTGTAATACCCGACCTTAATTAATCTGTGATATATCATTCACATGCAATGGATAGCATGTTTGTATATTGAATTACCCCGGGAAATAAGATGAATGACAATATTGCCCCTAATGGTATGGTTAAGTTAAATAAGTCTCGAATCAGTTTAAACAGAGAATTGATGATGAATTTGAGAAAACTAAAACCCATGGAGTGATTTAAAACAGTGATTCGGAGTTCAAGGTTCAGTTTGGAGTTAATCGGGAAAATTGATCGATTAGGGACAAAACGGTCATTTTTAAATTTCAGGACAAAATGAGAATTTTTAATAAAGATTTCGATTTTAATGACCAAGAACGATTATATGAAATATAAAATGATGTTTGGAACATAAAATGAAGTTTAGCAGTGAAAAAATACAATTCTCGGTATTTTTGGGACACAAGGGTAAAATAGTAATTTTATCACTAAAGGTCAAAACGAGAATTTTTAAAGAGGATTTTGGCCCCATTTGATTTAGATTGATTATTTATACTAGTTAAAACATAAATTGAGGTTGAAAAGTGGAAAGAAAATGCAATTTCGGTACATTTTGGAGAATATGGGCAAAATGATAATTTTACCACCGGATGACCAAATTTAATTTTTCGAGAGAATTTAGATCAAATTTGATAAATTGGAGTGTGGTGTGAGTTTGAGGATTGAAAAATATACCTTGTGGCAATTTTTCAATTTTTGGGGTAAAAAATGTAATTTTTGACTTTTACGGGGGTCAAAGTGTAATTTTCAAAAATTTCACCACCAAGACTTTGGATAAGTCTGAAAAAATTTTCTGAGCTGGGGATAAGAGAGATAAATACATGAAAGAAATTTTAGAATAAAGGAATGGCTAGAAATTAAAGAATTAATAAAACATTAAAAAAATGAATAAAATAATAATATTTTATTATGCCTTTAAATAGGCTGATTTTTCAGCCAATGACCCTTAGGAGGGTCGAGTAGAACCAGGAGAAAGGGAGAAAGAAGGAAATCAAGAACCCTAAGGGAAAATCAAAGGGGAAAAGTGTAGAAATCAAAAAGTTATCAAGTAAAAGGTAAAATTTCTTTAATTTCCTTTGATTTCTTCATTACCTACCCATTTTATTTTAATTTCCAAGCAAATTTAGAAAGTGGGTATGCTCCCCACATGCTGGCAGAATTTCTTGGAGTGATTTTGGGTCTTGATTTGGTTGAATTTTAACTTGATTTAATGTTTTTAGTGAGTTTAGTAAGTGTAAAAATGAGAAATAGCAAGAAATAGAATTTTTCCATATTGAAACCTATTTATGCAGAATTTTAGAGAGAGAAATTGGTTGCTGAAATGATGTTTATTTGTGGTAATTAAGTGAATTATGTTGAATTATGGATATAGGAAATTAATGGGAATTTTTGGAGCAAAAATTAGAATTTTTACCCTCTAGGGGTAAAATCGTAATTTTTAATCTAGAACTGGTAAATGGACCCGTAGATGCTGACATTGAGAAATTGGAATATAATCGAACAATTAGAAATTGAAACGGGTCAAATCAGAGTTAAAATGAAGATTTTAGCAATTTAGACGCGTGTAGGCGAATTATGCCAAAAATCATGTTTAAACAGTTATTCGAACAGCTTAAGGTGCATTTCATGCATTCATGTAGAAATTATAGAGCCTGAAATCAATTATAATTAATTGATTTATTTTATTAAAATTCGTGCCACGCGTAACGCGTAGGTGGTGAATCGTCTAATAAAGGCAAGGAAATAGCTACGGACGAGCGAGACTAGGGGTATTCGGGACTTCTGAAACCTGTGAGTGGATAATTTACCGTTTTCAATATCTGAAGTAGTTTTACATGATTGTGTGCTTTTAAAATAAATTGAATATCATAAATGATTTTTAAATCGAAAAACAGATTTTTAATATTGAGTATGTGGAGACTGGCATGAAATTATGTTTATGTACAAAAATTGAAATTATAGCTTATGAAATTTTAGAAGTATGACGGCATGATTGGCTAAATTGTTTATGGTATTGGAAAATGTGAATTGACTGCTTTGTTCTGATAAATTGTTTAGGAATAAAAATTTACCATATCATGCTATTTAAATTTTTATGAATTGGTGAGTTATAGGATAGTCACTGCAGTGACGGGTTCTGTGGACCAGCCTATTAGAGGGGCACGGTAATCCCGTTATATTATACCTCGGTATGAGAGGCGCGGAGGGTAACTCCTGAGGTATGGTTAGAGTTCACATTACGCCGAACCACCAGTGATGGTGAACTCCGCCAACGCCAAGGAACGGCTATATTTTTCAATTATGGTATAAATTGTAACAGCCTTGGCGTACTCGATAGGACACTCTGATCAAGTGTTCACGAGTATAAAATTTGGGCAAAACCTAGTTTTTACGAAATAAATCATAAGCTTTGTGTTTGAATAAATGAAATTATTTGATATGATTTTACTAAATTCGGTGTTATGAATTATTTGTTGATATGGTATTTTTATTATATTGTCTCCATCTACTCGACTTTAGATGTCGTGGATCGTAGTTATCTAACTCACTGGGTTGTAAAACTCACTCTCTCAATTTCCCCATTTCAGGCTCACAGACATTTGTAGATAGTAAATTTTGACACGAAGTGCATTTGTGGTGACGACCTTAGCTCTCACAGGTTCATCTCGTAGACTGTATTTCTCTATTTTGGGCCCACTTAGCATTATAAATTAAATTTTATACTTCAATTATCTGTATTACTATATGTAATAGTATATTTTTTTTTTACACTGTAAAAATTATATCCGGATATCTATATAAAAATTGTTTTATAAGAAAATATTATATTTTATAAAATATTATTATTTTATTCCATTAAATGTAATTTTACTCAAATTTCATGTTTTAGATATCCGATTTCAATTCCGACTTCAATTTATGAAATCTTTACGCGTAAGTAACATTTTTTCCAAATTTCAAAATTTTTGACGAAAAATGACCGAAACGCCCATGTGTAGTAAATTTTGTTTTTTCCCTGTTTTGGTCCGAAATTGGACGAAATATTTTAAAGTATGAAATTAATAAATAGAAAGTCACAGGGGGGTTGGAAAGACTGATACGAGAGCCTTGCGAGGTCTCGATATGGTACACGGGGGATGAGTGCATATCAGGACATCGCGACGGTTGTCACGGACTCGATGGTGGTTCCGGGTCGTGACATATGCATAAATGATGTAATTTTATAAGTTGTTTGGAAAATAAACAACGATTTTTAAATAGAGTACTTGGAGACTATTACTTGTTATATTTGTATTGTAAACTGTGACTTGAAATCGAATGGCTCATGGAATTGCTAGCATAAATGGTTGATTGATAATTGTGTTGTTGAGAAATATACAAATTGTTTTGGTTACCCATGCAGGCTAGATAATATTGTTTAAGCCATGTTATGCTGACGAAATTTTATTAATTATGGTGGGTTAATTAGCTTACTGCAATGGACGGGTTCCGTGGACCAGCCTATTAGAGGGGCACGGTAACCCCGTTATATTATACATCGGTATGAGAGGCGCAGAGGGTAACTCCTGAGGTTTGATTAGAGTTCACATCACGTCCAACCACCACGTGAGGGTGAACTCCGCTAACGCCAAGGAAAGGTTGTGTTTTCAAAACGAAAACTTGTTTTATACTTATATACAATTTTTAAACAACCTTGACGGTCTTGGTAGGATGTCTCGGCCAAGGTATCCCCGAGAATGGGTTTATAGCACGAGCCTAGTTTTATGAGATTCATGAGTCATGCTAATTATTTGAGTGAAATGGATTTATTTTATTTGGTTGAAATATTGTGAACCATGGTACAATAATTTATTTTAAATGTCTCCAATTACTCGACTTTAGATATTTTAGGTAATGTTTGTTTACTCATTGGGATTATATATAATCACACCCTCTCTTCCTATCCATTTCAGGCTCAGAGTAACTTATAGATAGTCGAAAATCGTCGAGGATTACAGTTGGCCATATTACTTCAAAAACCCGTAGGTTCACTGCCTTTGAGTATTTTTGTCATTTGGGAACCCACGTGTCGCTGTAAATGAAAGTTTATATCTTGGTTATTTATAACAATGTATGAAGTAATTTATTTTGCTTTTGCGCTGTAAAAATTGTCTATGGATATTCCTATAAAAATTGTTTTACAAGAAAATAGAATATTTTAACGAATATTTTTATTTTATTCAAATAGTTGTAATTTCCCTTCAAACGAACGTTTTAGACACCGAATTTTATTTTTGATCATGGAATATGTGTTTTTTAAATATATATTACATTTCTAATTGATTTTGAAATTTTTGCTTAAAATGACCAAAATACCCTTGTGTGGTAAAAATTTCTTTTTGACTGTTTTCCAATCAGAAATAGTTCATACTTCTTTAAAACATGATTTTAGTAACTAATACTCACAGGGGAAGTAGAAAAACTGATACGTAAGCCTTGCGGGGTCTCAATTGGTATCTTGAGAAATGGATGTCTATTGGGGCGTCGCGGCGGTTGTCACGGGCTCGAAGTTAGTACCGGGTCGTGACATATGGACTTAATTGATAGGAATGTACATACACTAACTGAAACTAAGAGATGGAGATTTATGTACTAACATAAATATGTACATTGAATATAAAGAGATACATTAGATGTTATAAATACAATTAATATTCACATATATTCATAACAATAACTTATATATTAATTAATTTTACAAAATTTAGATTATATATTATTGAAACATTAATGGTCTTTCAAATATAATTATCTTTTACTTATAAGCAATTAATTTTACATTTTGTAATTATTTACATTTTATATGTAATTATTATTTAAAAATAAAAAATAAATATTCACATGTATTTTAGAGAACAATAAATACTGGTATATATAAAAGCACAAGTATTAAAAACTTTTTGATTGATAAAAATGAAAATTTTTACTTAGTATACTTTTAAATTGTCAATCATCATCGTAAATAATGTTTAATCATTATATAATTAATATTTAAAATTTTATGTAATAATAATAGACATAGATTGGTATTGGTAAAATCTTTGATTAATGAAATAAATATATTTGTTCATTATATTTTAAAATTGTTATTTTATACATTTTTAATTATAATTGTATTGAGTGCCTATCATTATAAATATTTGTTTAAGTATTAATAATTAATAAGATTTATCCAATTTGTAAATAAGAATTTTAATTATATTAAATAACATTTATTAAAAAATATTTTTTTAATTTTAATAGTATTAAAAAATTTATAAATTAATATTATAAATTTTCAATGATTTATACTTCAAACTGTGCATTTAGAAACATAAGTGTATATAATATTTATTAATAAAATAAAAAATTCACATGCAATTCAAGAAATACCATGGAAGCAAAATTCCTGAACCGAATTATTGCTTGAAGAAGACATGATTAATTTTTTTTTTAGGGAAATGTTTTCAAACATTAGATATAAATAAACACAAATTTGTAATTTAAAACCAATATATCAAACTCAAATATTATCAACTAAATTTATGTTATGTAATTATTAAATATATATAAATAAGTAAAATCTCACCCTAAAATCACATTTATGTTACCTCTTTTGAACACAAGAAAGGAAGCAAGTGTAGATGTAGGAAATTTTAACTTATTTTTCTCTAGCAAGTGATTTCTCTTTTAAATTGTTGAGTTATATCCATTATATTATGTGTAAATTATATTTTTCTTCCTTTCTTTTTTTCATGTAGGGGTAATATGGATATCAATCATATAATATCTATATGACTTCTTTAATGACAAGACTTATGAAACATGCTAAGGTGATAATATTTTGGGGTAATATATATCTATTGTATTTGAACTGATAGAAGTAATAATATTCAAATACAAACTATTGAGAAGGATACTGCCAAAGGTCGAAGTAGCCATGTCAATCAGTGACTTTATTACACGTCTTATTTTGTTTTCCTCTTCCAAAGTCCTGCAGTCTCCACATTGGTCACATACAAACTTAATGCAGAGGGAACAGAAGCAACCAAAGTCCTCTTCCTCTTCCTCATCTGCATCTTTAAACGTAGAAAGATCAATTAATTTTTAGATCTATCTACAACAATTCAGCATTGATACGACATACCGTATTTATAAACCACAAAACCATTACATTCGGCATTCTTGCATCGTATAGCATCCCTAATTTCAACATTAATATGAAGCGGGGATATTTGCAATCAAAATAGTATTTTTCTAGAAGAGCCTGTCGGAATATGGTGTTTTTATCCGTATCTATGTAACTCTTTTTATATATATATTTGAGATAGAGAGATTTGAATTTTACTTTTTTTTGAGAGAGAGATCATGTACTAACTGATGAATCAAATACTTAAGTGCAATTCTAATTAACTTACTGATACCTTATGCCATGAAAGCAAATGATGGTGGACTAGTTAATTCCGTTATTAGGCATGTTGCTTATATTTATTTTGATTGCAGAAAACTTACTTCATAAGGTGAAGAAGGGCAAAAAGAAATAAACATATATTACCTCATCACCTTCTTTCACATGCTCCATAGCACCAACTACATATCACAAATGGCATGTGCATTGCATGAAAGCTGCATTACAATTGAAAGAAAATCCTTATCCAATTTGAGAAATTAAAGTTTGACCTCATTTAAGAATCTAACAACATAAAAATTATCGGCATTGTACTTGTATGATTACAATTTTGCCTTCTTTATGATACCCTCAGTAGTGTTTTCTTAAGTTGCGGGATTAAGGTACTACTATGCTTCTAACATAGCAGCATGCACCTCTCTACAGCAAATGACTAAAATCAGTAAACTAAAATTAGTAAACTAGAATACCTTGCAAAAGTTCTCTACTGCCTCGTCAAGATCAATAACAAGCCGCTGAAGGAAGCTTGGCAAATGAAAATTGAACTTCTAAAGGATTCTGATCCTTGTCCTCCGTTTAATAAGTCAATCAAAGGGCAAGATTTTGCAGGTGATGTCACTAATGTACAATCTCAGGCTCCATTGTCGAAAGACTTGACTTCAGATGTCAAGTTAGAGCCTTCTAAAGCAGAGGAGCAGGGGAAGGTTCCAAGTAGTAAAGGAGCATCAGCACCTCGGAATCGGAATTGGAATTATGCTCCTGACTTGTTCTTCAAAGTGAATGGAAAGCTGTATCAAAGGCTTGGAAAGACAGGCAGTGGAGGAAGCAGTGAGGTCCACAACCACTAAGTCTTTTCATCAGATTGTACAATATATATAGACTTGAGAAAATCAAGCTCAAAGGTCGTGACTATGCTACTGCATATGGGTTTTGCTGGGAAATTGAATATTTAAAGAGGTTGAAGGGACAGAATAACATGATCCAGTTAATAGACTATGAGGTATCCCGTTCCAACCTTTGTCCTGTGTTTACTTCCGGTACACTAAAAAGTTTATCCTTTTTTATTGTTTCAATTTGTTCACCAACAACACAAATCTACAAGCAATCATTTCATGGATTTGCTATTAATATATTAAATAGACACGCATGTCCATCATTTTATTCATGCTGAACTAAAATGCTTCAATAGGGGCCTTTAACTTTGTAGCCAATGAAGGTTTTGAGATATTGTTGCTCTAAGTAGGCGGTTGATATGCAGACTGATTTCATGGCCATTTGTTGTTCATACGCTGTGGAACTTAATTATCTCTTATTTTCTGCAGTTATGACTATTTGGACAATTTTAGGGTCATTGGACTTGACTTGTCCAATGTGGGGGTATGGAAGGGGGAGGGGATCTATCACCTTTGAAAGATAATTTTATAGCTCGCCACAAAAGCAGAATATTTACTTCATATTATTACGTATTATTCAATAAAGCAGAATATTTACATTAGTTTGTTGAAGCAATTTGCAGCAAAGCAAATACTTCAAGCTGTCAACACTACACATGAGGAACGTATTGCGCACTCCGACATGAAGCCAGCCAATTTCCTTCTTGTAAAAGGTTCTCTAAGACTTACTGATTTTGGTATTGCCAAAGCCATAATGAGTGATACAACCAACATCCGAAGGGATTCACAGGTACTCGTTGCTCATTGTACTCTCCAACTTTTGATTCAAAGTACTATTGGAAACCTTGGTCCTATTTTAAAGTAAAAGAAACCTCTTAGTGCAAGTTATTGGTGCTAAAAACACTTCCCATTTTGCTGGCAAAAGTAATCAGTTTTGCTTATGTTTCTTCTATTTTGCTGCATGATAGTCTTTTGAATTGTATTTAGTAATCTTGAGCTTTCTGTAGTTGAATAGGATGGTGAGGATGGTGAAAAGATGAGATTCACATATTAAAGCACTATTTGTTAGAACTATGAGAATGGTGGTTTAATAATTCTTAGCATACATGAAAAAAAATGGTGGTTAAACCGATCATAGAGTATTTAAAGCACACATATATACAGCATTGCTTATGCTTCCAAAAAAAAAAAACTTTGTCACTCATGCATGCAAGCTGGGGAATCAACTTTGTCATCAAATTTGGTTAGAAATGGCTCAGCAAGTAAAGTATGCATTTTCATCTATACATCAAGATCCACTAGGCCCTCCCGCTTGTTCCTTGGCCAAGTTGTCCAAGAATTCTCTCACAATCCAAGAGTTCTCTCACCAAAGGGAAATTTGTCCCATGAATAATTTGCAGTATATCACGTGCCCTGATCAGATAATCGCGACCATCCTCTTTGTTCCCTTTAACCCTGCTATAAACAAACATCCTTTAATTTTTATGTTTATAATATTGAAGATAATGGAGACACAAAGAAAATTTTCTAACCCTTCAAGCCTCCCTCGTAGGTAGTAGTGCCGTCCAAGAACAGGATCGTTTCTTTGTAATAGTCCTGTATACAAAGATAAAAGAGCAGGAATGTTGGAAAAGAAATTTGAACAAAGTAAATACACTGAAGATTCAGGTACAGGTATAGAAAATGACTTACTTTCACTTGCTGGTGTTATCAATCTACAACATTCCAGCGCTGCTTGTATATCTCCTGTCTCCATATGGAGCTGAAAAGCACAAAATAGCATAAACAATATCAAATCTTAAAAGTCCACACTTTTGAGTATCAAGACAAGACTGTTCCTGTTACTGTTGCTTCATCTAATTAGGCCTCTCAATTATTGAATATGTTGTCCAAATGGCATCCAAGTCACCAAACAAAGACTTTTTCAACTCCTTTTCTTCCAGAGAGAATAAAATCCGTAAAAAGGCTACCTTTGTAAGTAAATTTCTGACAAGCATCACGCTCAATGAAGAAGGATGGAAAAGATCCAGGGTCGCTTCCTCAATTTTCTCATATGTAGACAGAGCTCCCTCGTAATCTACAACACTGTCAAAGAACAACTTCTGTACCCCAATGCTGGAAGTAATAGTCCCTTTCTCCTTTTGTAATCTGCTACTCTTATGCATGGCATTCCTTCTTAAGTGCCTTTTGTAATCTCCTCTTGCCAGATCACTTGTGAATAATATATATTGCCTTTCAAAAAAAAAAAAAAAGAACAACTTCTGTTTTAAGCATACAAGGACAAAACCAATGCAAATATGAGCAAAACAAATCTCAAAATGCTGTATGAGAAATAATATTTATTATTTATATACAAACAATGAAGAAGGATACTGAGATTATCCAAATACGATCCAGCCTTGGCAAGCAGAGGTTCTAATTTCTTCTTTGCTCTTTTTTCCGCCACCGAAGTCCTGACATGTCCACATTTGCTGCATTCAAGTTTCTGGTTACGACTGTAAAATCCTGCACCTCCAAATAGAGAAAGATCAATTAGGCTCGAGATCTATCCAAAACAGTTTAGTTAGCATCGATATGACATACCGTGTTTATCAACCAAGAAACCATCGCATTTGCCATGCTTGCATCGCAGAGCATCCAAAACTTGATCATCGATTTTATCAAACTTACAGCAGCAGCGACATGAGCAAATAAAATGGTATTTTGCGTTAAGATCGCCCTGTCGATCCCTGGTGGTTTGACAAAGGTCTATAGCAGGACAGAGAAAACTGAAATCATTTTAATTTGTCTGAAATTGTTTAAAATGTATTCTTATCAAGTCTTGTCAAAAATTGTCTAAAAATAATTAAAATTATAATGACGGTCATTTTTTAAAAACCTTTACTACAAAGGTCATTTCTTATAACATTAAAAAAAAATTATAAATAAATGTTTGAATTACATTGAATGAATTTCACCAAAAAATAGTTTTTTTTTATTTTATTGGTATTGAATAACTTACATATTAATTAATATTAAAAAATTTTAATTATATATTATTGAAAAATTTATTATTTTTCAACAATAATTATCTTTTACATTTCGTAACTATTTATATATTTTTATAAAAAATAAGTAATTTTTTATAACCATTTCCTCCAACCTAGCATGCAGTAAGAGTACAAGAGAAAATAAAAGAAGTGCTCGTACAAATAGACCCAACTTTAGGGGTGTCCAGGTATAAGCCACCGGATTTTGACGCAGCTCGATTTCCATTATTAACTCACGGCTATCGTTAAAGGCAATCCACATTTAATCTGTCAAGATTATATGACCACGTCCTCCTTCAATGGAATCATAACTCGTTATACGAATATATAATTATTATTTTAAAAAAATAAAAAATTCACATGCAATTTAAGAAATATGATGAAAGCAACCGAATTACTGCTTGAAGAAGACATAATTGATTTTTTTTAAAAAAAATGTTTTCAAACATTAGATATAAATAAACACAAATTTGTAATTTAAAAGCAATATATCAAACTCAAATATTATCAACAAAATTTATTTTTCTGAGAAAATTTCAACTTATTTTTCTCTAACAAGTGATTTCTCTCTTAAATTGTTGAGTTATATCCATTATATATCCCATGTAAATTATATTTTCCTTTCTTTCCTTTTTTCAAGTATGGGTAATATGGATATCATATAATATCCATGTGACTTTATTAATAACAAGACTTATGAGACATGCTAAGTTGATTATTTTGAGATAAGATGTATCTATTTTAAAATCTAATGTACTTGAACTGAATTAAAATAAAATTTTAAGAATTTGAATGTATTTTATTTTTTAAAAAAAATCTAATTTGATAATTATATTAAAACAATATTCAATATTAATGTGCATTAATGTTTAACATGGTTAAGAAAATCTTATCAACTATAAATTCAAACACATCATATAATTAAATAAATACAACTTCAGTTTTTGTGGGTTAACTGCATATCCTTGGCCTATGCTCGTGATTATTTTTTAGGGACTTGTTGTCCCCTTTTTCTGTTAGGCGTCATATATGTCAATATTCACAGGAAGATGCTTCATTAGGTGATCTCAGGCGAATATTTTTGTACCGGTTCAATGTTATGAACTGTGAGGTTCTTATAGCCAACTAATTAATACAAAAGACCCTGTTTGAACAAAGAAAAAAAAAGAAGAATGGATACTTTCCTCTAAAAGACCTCTCATAAAGCTTGCCAGGCCACGCAAAGTTGTTAAGAGATAACTTTCACAGAGGCTTTAACAGAATTCTATAAGGAACAATCCATGAAAAAATGGTAATAAAACCGATCAAAGAATATTTAAAGCTAGCTGTTTAGGTACACAAACGTACAGCATCACAGAAATGGCTCAGCAAGCATTGCTCATACATCAAAATCCACTAGGACCTCCCTCTTGTTCCTTGGCCAATTGGCTCAAGAGCTCTTCCACCAAAGCAAAATTTGTCCCATGAGTAATTCGCAGTATATCACCTGCCCTGGTCAGATACTTGATAGCATCCTCTTCGTTCCCTTTAACCCTGTAGTAAACGAACATCCTTTTTATGTTCATAATATTGAAGATAATGGAGACAAAAAGAAATTTTTCTAACCCTTCAAGCCTCCCTCGTACGTAGTAGTGCATTCCAAGAACAGGATCGTTTCTTTGTAATAGTCCTGTATAAAAAGATAAAAGGGCAGGAATGTTGGATAAGAAATTTAAACAAAGATCAAAGTAACTAAACTGAAGATTCAGGTACAAGTATAGAAAATGACGTACTTTCACGTACTGGTGTTACCAATCTACAACATTCCAGCGCTGCTTGTATATCTCCTGTCTTCATATAGAGCTGAAAAGCACAAAATAGCATAAACAATATCAAATCTTAATAGTCCACACTTTGAGTATCAAGACAAGACTGTTCCTGTTACTATTTCTTCATCTAATTAAGCCTCTCGACAATTGACTATGTTGTTCAAATGGCACCCAAGTCAGCAAACAAAGGCTTTTTCAACTCCTTTTCATCCAAAAACCTCTACTCCTTTGCTTTAAAAGGCTACCTTTGTAAGTGAATTTCTGATAATCATCACGCTATATGAAGAAGGATGGCAAAGATCCAGGGTCGCTTCCTCAGCCCTCTTAAAAGTAGACAGAGCTTCCTGAAAATCTACAACACTGTCAAAGAACAACTTTTGTTTTAAGCATACGAGGACAAAATCAATGCAAATATGAGCAAAACAAATCTCAACATGCTATATGACAAATAATGTTTATTATTTATATACAAACAATGGAGAAGGATACTGCGATTAGCAAAATCCGATCTACCCTTGTCAAGCAGTGGTTCTAATTTCTCCTTTGCTTTTTTTGCCGCTTTTGAAGTCCTGACACGTCCACATTTGCTGCATTCAAGTTTCTGGTCACGACTGTAAAATCCTGCATCTCCAAACAAAGAAAGATCAATTAGGCTCTAGATCTATCCAAAACAGTTTAGGCTAGCATTGATATGACTTACCAGCTTTATCAACCAAGAAACCATCGCATTTGCCATGCTTGCATTGCAGAGCATCCAAAATTTGATCATCGATTTCGTCAAACTTACAGCAGCGGCGACATAAGCAAAGAAAATGGTATTTTGCATAAAGATCGTCCTGTCGATAGCTGGTGGGTCGACCAAGGTCTATGTAACTTATCAATACCTTGTGAAAACAAAATAACAACAACTTAGTCCTTGATCTTGTTATATATATATATTTTTTTGAAGAGCAGAATTCATTTCATATCATGATAGAAGAGCAACTGAGTACTTGGTCTTATCAACCAATAATCAAACATGTTGACTCAAAATATATTTGTTACATATATTACCTCATCACCTTTCTCCACGGGCAACAGAGCACGAAGTACAGCAAGTTTTCCCTCAAAAACCAAAACAGCATTGGGCAAGCAGCTATAATCCCAAAATGATTAAACCCGTAAAGAGAAAGCCCCAAAGGAATCACAACTTCAAAAAACGCCGTTAATCTGTTTTATCAGTTACCTGTGGTTAATAATAGACATGACAGGATACAGTCCAATTCCCAATTTCTCCATATCAATGTCAAGAATGGGATGTGCATTGCATGAAATCTGCATTAGAATTGAAAGAATTGAATTTCAGAGAAGACCTGATCAGAACCTCAATCTTCTACAGGGAGATCTGTTCTGTTTAATTTAAGAATCTAAGAACATGACAAAAAATATTGCTAATCTAGAATACCTTGCAAAAGTTGTTTACTGCCTTGTCTAGATCAAGGTCAGGCTGCTGAAGCATTCGCATGACAATTTCAGCCTTCATCGCATAAGCGACCAATTTCTTCATCTCAATTTTATATTGATCTTCCCAAAAGTAGGTTAAGTGAAGCATAAGAATTTATTAAGCACATGCGTGGCAATGAAACCACAAATGAACATCAGCAAACAAAAAAGGATACGATCTATCATTGCCTCCACCAAGTTGAAGTTGTCTATAGGAGTAGTAGGGATGACCTGCTAGTACACAAATGTAGGCATCATTTATTGAGAATGCAGATGATAAAATATAGGAAGGAAACCTTTTTTTTTTTTTTTTGCTAAACCCCTGAATATAGATAATTTATTATTTGATATATTGCTAAGAAAACAGTATCTGATATCTCATTCAGTATATGCATTTCAACACTCTTATGCTTACATAGGGACAGGTAATCCATGCCTTGTTTTCTCATTCAGGATGTCCGACAACAACTGCTTGCTTGCAGTTCATTTCAAATTACATGTACGCAGAAAGGCAAAAGCCTGAGTAGGTCAATGGCGAATCAATAAACCTCTCTATCAAGGATTATTAAATTAACAAGCAAACTGTCATCAAGATCATGATACTATTACATTTTGCAGATAAATAGGCCACATTTGAAAAGCCATTACATAAAAAGTTATTTACCTTATCACGCTGTAACTTTCTCCGAATGAAGAGCTTTACCAGCAGGCGAATCTCAGGTGTAACAAGCTCTTGCCACTTCTTTTCAAGCCTTGAGATGGCACGACATTCAAGCTTATGCAACTTCCAATCAAGTCTCTGAAATTAGAGAACAATATATATTCAGAACAAACAAAACACAAATCCCACTACTTACTTTAATCTTCCAAGTCATTAATTCCATTTTTCATTGTTCTTCTCCTCTGTTTTTGTTGATGTAAGGCTTGCTTCGAAGACCAAAGCAAAGTCAAAGGTTTAGTGGGCAACCATACTTCTGATGGTTAGGTGTGACAGTTTACTTGCCCAACTGTTTAATTGCAGCAAAGTATGGCTATGTATGTAGTTGGTTGATTTTGAGTATGGATATGTACTACTGAAACTCAAGCAACGTACTTCATGTATATATATGTCTTAATGAATGAAAATGGTACTCTTGCCATTACTTTAAGTATCTCTCTGTTTTACTTTCTTAAGCTTTTAAGCTTTTCGTTTTTCTAATTTGACGTCGGGTGTTGTGTACACACCAATCGTGGTGAGGTTAAAAATCCCAGTAAAGCGAACATCAATTTTGATAAGGTTAGAAACTTTACTAAATAAATAATTGTCAAAATTCTATTTTGATTAGCCAAGCCAAAAATATTAAAATTTAAATAAGTACTCCTACTTACTAAAAAAATATTATTTATTAATTATTAACTTGAATATATCTAACAATTAAGCCAATAGGGTTTTATATAACTATTCCTAAAGAAGAGAGTCTTCTAACCTTCTCATGTGGGATTCTTACAATTCCTAAATAAATAAAAAAATAACTCAACTTAAACTTTGTTGGAATACAAGTAAGAAATAACTTAATCTAACCTAACTTAATGCACAAATAACCTAAATAATATACTCTTGTACCAGATTTCTTCTTCTTCAATGTTGTTGCACTAAGCTTAAATGCTTCTACAACTCAAACGTGTGATATAAATGCTTAAGTTCAACAGTTTTGTCAAAAACTTATATTGATCCCACAAAAGATGAATACTATGATGATCTCTAAGATTAATTATAATTTTTAATTTTTGGTATTTAGCATCATTAATTGGGAAAAAAAAGCTCTAATAAAGAATCCAAATTTTACTTGTGTTTATATATCTGATGTGACCCTCAACAGAGAAAGATGGATCATTGCAATTGGTGAGCAAATGATATATAGAACCATAACCCAAAGCTGGAATCTAACCATAAAACAGCACAGAAACAAAATTAAAAAGATATACCTGGCATTCTACACCACAGTACCAAACTATGTTACAAGATGCACACTTCGAAAGGGCACCATCCGATTTAAAGCATTGCTGACATAGAGGATTAGAGCTTGTTGGTATGCACGCATAAGGCTCCTCCCTCATAATCACTTCTCCTGAAATGTGGTTGTTACCACCAGTACCAAAATTAGAAAAACAAGAAAGTGCATACCAAAAATAATTGTATTCTCTACCGTACGTAGCTATGAATGAATTATAGGCATACAAATATATATCTCCTCACTAACCACAACTACATACATATTACCTAGTTACATATTTACATATGTATACACACGCACGTACTCTCACATATGCCACTGCATATAATATTATTTTTATACTCACGCACATAAGAAAAGGATACTTATACATATTTTGAACTTCGAAGAATAAGAAAAGGGTAAAAAGAAAGTACCTTCATAAACTAATACATTAGTTGATGCTAACAAAAGATCATAAAACTATCTCGAACAGAGTTATAAAAAAAAAGAAAAAGAAAAGAAAATATCATGACTAGTCAGGTTCGGCTTAATTAGTGCGTTTTCTTTTGCTTTCTTTCTGGTATGTTTCACTCTCTTCTTTCTTTTGTTTCCATGCAAGAAAACAAATCAAGTTCAAGTCCGCATTGCTAAGGCAATAAACACAAATTCTCTTTTTTCTTGTTGCTTGCATGCAAAACATGAAGTTTAACCTTTCCTTTCACTTTCCTTTTCCTCGAATAACAAGCAAATTAAAAGCTTCAAAAACTTTTAAAGAAAAACAAAGAAGATCAGAGAAGAACCCGGAATGAAATCTCTGGCGGCGAAGAGGCAACGCCGTTTCGGTGGGATAGTTTTAATGGTTAAGCCTTCAGCTTCAAGAAACCTCTGCAATTCCAAATCATCCTCCATTGAAATGATAACTAAATCTCTCTTTTCTTTCTTGCTTTCCTTTTTCTCTCTCAGAGTCGGAGGTACTCGCAAGTGAAAATAAAGCCAGCGAGCTTCTTCTTCGCTATTTATAGCATGTAAAAGAAAAAGGAGAGGGGGAAGAGAGAGAGAGAGTAGAAATTATAGGATTACGGTACTGTTGATCTGAGACACGACAGTGAGAGGACCTTGATAATTAATTTTCGTATAGCAAACTCAAATTGCTTCTTCTTTGCTATTTATATTACGTAAAATAAAAAGGAGGAGCGGGGAGAGAGAGATTAGAAATTATAGGATTACGGTGTTTTTGACTTGGGACATGACAGTTAGAGATGCTCGCAAACTAATGATACTCGTATTGTAACAAACTCATAAAACTAACGGCTGTCCGACGTCGGTGATTGTGATAGACTGACAGTTGCGTCAAATTCTAACCTAGACAGTTACAAATAATTTGAAATTGTCAATCATTATTTTAAATAATTTTAATTATTGTATGAATAATAATTATTTAAAACAGTACGTAATATTGTTAGATGGTAATTGATATGGATAAAACTTTTGTCTGATGAAATATAGTTATTTCTTTATTACATTTTTAATTGTCATTTTCAATTTTTTTAATTATAATTATATTTCTTTTGGAAAAATTTAATTATAATTATATTGAATGACTATTATTATAAATATTTTTATTTTAAGCATTAATGAGATTTATTTAATTTATAAATAAGAATTCTAATTCTCTTAAATAACATTCATTAAAAATATACGCCTATCCACCAGTAGATAGGTAGCAATTTAAAAAAAAAACATTCATTAAAAATATATTTTTCAAAATTAATAGTATTGAAAATTTTATAAAATAATATTACAAAATTTCAACCATTTATACTTCAAATGTTACATTTCAAAACATTTGTATATATATATAATAGTTATTTATAAATAAATAAAAAATATATTCACATGCAATTCAAGAATATGATGAACACAAAATTCCTTGAATGGATTATTGTTTGAAAATGACACAATCAATCCTTTTTAAAGAAATATTGTGAAACATCCAATTACAAAGATATAAACAAACAGAATTTCGTAATTTAAAATTAATATAGAAACAATACACTTTCACTTCTTTTAAACACAAGCAAGTGTAGGTATAAGTGATAGATAGATCTCCTCCGACCAGAGGCAATTTCGATTTCTTTCAATAACAAGTAATTTTTTTCGTGACAGATAGATCTTTATTTATTTATTTATTTATTTATTTTACCTGTATTAAATCAAGGAAAAATGCATGCAGCATTGACTACTGTACATGAATTTCACATCAATGGGAGCAAAGTGAAAATATACAAACAGAAGCGAGGGCCGGATAAGCTCACCGCTTAAAGCAAAAGTTTTAACGTCGCTTATGCTATGAGAAAAAAGAAAAAGTCTTGAGATTTTCCTCAAATTATGCCATCGCCAAGTTTGTCAAGAAGCTTATCACAAGGGATGATCTGCCAATATACCAAATTATGAACAAAATGAAACTCAATATTATAATTTTTATTACCAAACCACAAATCTACTAGTAATATGTTTAACAAGATTTGTTCACATCTCATAAGTCATGTTTCAAACAGGGGAGGAGGAAAACTTGATAGTTTCGGGCACATAATAATATTCAACCAAAGAAGCTATTATGTATCTATCTTTTTTTTTTTTTTTGAAAGTATTAGGTATATATCTATTAAGAGGAAAAGAATCAATGGGCCTAAGGAATTAAAACCAAATTCATCTTAGCTTTGCAGCAATTCTCACATTCTACAGCTGCAGTAAAAGCTGTACTGTAGACTCCTCCCACTTCGTCGATAGAGCTCAAGTTGCATTAAGTGAAATAACTATCAAAGGATAAATTTTTTATCTTTCACTACATCCTAATCGAGATATGAACTGTTATAGCACTTAAGCTTTGGATGCGGATCCTGTCATGCCAATTACAAGTATCATAATTCATTATCAGTTTGTGATGAAGATAAAGGATCCAACCTATAAATCATCTTAAGTTGCTTTACATGCTCTTTGCATAGAGAATGTGTAGACTGTATTTTTCAAAAACAAATGAATAATGCGCCAGATAGTCCTTAATGAATGGAAATATGATAGCCCTTAAGAATCCTTTTAGACTATATTTTGGTTTGGGTAGGGAGAAGGGGATTGCTAGGTAAAGCAATAAAAATTCGAACAAAATCGGTTTACATTGCGTGTCTGATAAAAATTTCCCAGACACCAGATAAGAGATTGAAACATTACAGGGATGTTGAAAGCTAAAGGTTTTACAGCCTTATTCAAGGTGATTATCATATTAAATATATTTTATTCAATGTATCAGGTGACACTAACACATCTTTTTGCATAAGGTTTTGGAACTAGAAGGACATTCTCAACTTATGGTATTCAGGAAGTATGGCAGATGCATCAGATTAGTCAGTTAGAAGTTTCTGGATATACTAATATCTCTAGGCCAATGTGTGGTTCAAAATGCTGTAGCATTTAATACAATAGATAAGTCGGAGAAAACGTTGCATAATTACTGTAAGAAAATAAGTAACTCAATTGGAAATGTTTGGCTCTCTCTGTTTTGAAACACCACAATCCTAGTCATCTTACTCTCCTGCTTAGGTTATATTGGCTTAAATGAGGTCGACTCTAGTAAAATAGCGTAAGGTTTTGCATATGATTACTAAAGACAAACTTTGATGAGCAAGAAGTAATACTTAGCTCCTGATGAAGATTTAAGTTCTTCATCTTTCTTCTTGTTAGACTTAAAGATCAGCATCCAATAATTAATGCATGCGGCTTGAGTTTAGTTCGCTGACTAGTTTTACTTCAAGATCTAGAGCGTTAATTTCTTATTTCTAACATCTCTGCAATTTACTAATTTTAAGTACAATTGGCAGTATCTATTGAGAATGTAGACAATAAAATATGAGGGAAATAGAGCAAAAACCAATTTTCTTTGCTAAAACCCTGCATACAGAACTCATTACTTGATATATTGCTAAGAAAACAGTATCTGATTTCTCATTTAGCATTTGCATTTTAACACTCTTCTGTTGATGTTGATATAGAGAGGATTTTTCTTCCTTTCTGCAAACCCTTTTAAAATAGGTCATGTTACTAATTCTAAAGATTGACATAGAAACAGGTAATTCATGCCTTGAATTTTGAGAAGGCATTGTCAAGCATGGATGTAGGACAGCTCCCCCTTGGCAGTGCACTTCAAATTATGTGTATGCAAAACGCAAAAGCCTGAGTAGGTCAATGGAAAATCAACAAGCCTCTCTGTCTCTCTCTCTCTCTCTAGATAGATAGATAGATATATACACTTAACATTAATGCCCATAAAGTACGAACTAATCAAAATCTCAGTACATAAAGTCATCAAACCATTACAGCAGGTTGTAGATAAATAGGCCTAATTTGGGGAAAAAAAAATTACCTCATCACTCTAGCTTTCTCCGGAGGTAGAGCTTTGCCACTAGGCGTATCTCAGGTGTAACAAAATAGTGCCACACCTAGTCAATCCTTGAGAAGGCACGACATTCAAGCTTATGCAATGCAACCTCCAATCAAGCCTCTGAAATAAAAAAAGAAACAAAGGAATAATATATTCAGAATAAACAAAACACACATCCATTCCACCAGTTAAGGATGAGTTTTCATCCTTTTGAAACAAAGACATGTGTCACTATCTTAAAGATCTGTGACCGATATAAAAAGGCGGGGGCATTCATTGTGAACATGGCTCTCTCTCTAATTATAACGCTTGTCTCTATCCTTGCTCTCCCTAAATACCCTAAATAATTACTGATCATCGATGTTATAATTCTCAATTTTGTGTATGTAACATTATCTACTCTTGGGTATCATTGCTATTGGTGAGCGAATGCTAAATAGAACCATAACCCATAGGCTGGAATTTGCCCAAGGCAAAGTTTTGATGCATCAAAACTTGAGTAATTAAACAAAACAGAAAAAAAATTAAATAAAATACCTGGCATTCGCTACCACAGTGACAGTACCATACAAACTGACAGGCTGAACACTTCAAAAGGCCCTGGGATTCGAAACATCCCTTGCATACAGGGAAGGGGCTTGCTGATACATAAACATATGGCTCTTCCCTGATGATCACTTCTCCTGAAATGCAGTTGTTACACTTGTAAAAGAAAAAATGAATGTGCACTGTGCACATCAAAAATAAGTGTATCCCCTTTTCTTGTGGTGCTAGTAGCCCCAGTTCACCTCCAAAATAAATATTCTTAAGTTCTAATCCCCATGCCAACTAAATACATATACAGAGATGTATGTATACATGAGAGTACACATACATGTATATAAATGTACATCCCCTGGCCTACTATGAATTTATATGTAAATGTATGACATACATACCTATATATACATAGACATTAATAAATACACACACATATATATATAAAGACGGAGTCTCTTTATGTGAAAACTTTTAAAATTTTTTTCATAACATATAAAAATTTTTAAATTTTTTTATATATTCTATTACTAGCTCTCTCAAAATAATATTTTATTTAATGATTAATATAAATAATAAATAATATAATGATTTCACTTATCTCACTCAATTTTAAATTTTTTTAATTTATATTATTATTATTTTTTTTTTCATTTCTATTCTATTTGTTTATATGTTATAAGTTTCTATAAATATTCTTTCTTAAATTTCTACCAACCATTAACCATATTCTTTTTCTTTCTTTTTTGTTATATAATATGTGGTATTTACCTTCTACTTGCCATGTTCTTTTTTTTTATGTTACATAAATTTTATTTTTTATGATTTTAATCTTTAAAAATTAATAAATATTTATATAATTCTCAAATATAAATTGTAGTGTTACATTGTTACTTAAAATTTTATCAACGTATTATTTTTTTATTAATCCTGATTATGTAAGAGGAAATTAATTTGAGTATATTTTTTTATATGCTTTACATTTTATGTTTAATTAAAATGAAATTATTTTGAATATATAGCATTTAAATAATTCTGATTATATAAGAAAAAATTATTAATTTTATATATCGTTTTTAAGTATTTATATTTTACAAATTATAATTTTATATTTAGTTTCATTTTTCCATTATCAATATTTTTATTGTTGATTGAATTTAACATATTAATTTTTTAAAATTTTTAATTATTATTCAACTATGTTTGACCCCACTAATAAAATTTGACTAGCTCCACCACTATATATATATAAACATGCATTGTTTATTCCTACAAGCAAGATTTATCAAAATAAGCAAATAATTTACCTACATTTTTGTTTTAATGTACTGATACACTAGATGATAAACAAAATAATAGATCACCAAGATTTCAAGGCATAAAAAGATCAGTAAAAGGAAAAGAAAAGATCATTGACAAGCTACAAAAAAAAGTAAAAAATAAGGGAAAAAAAAGACCAAAGATTCACGTCCTAAAACTATTGTCTAATTCAATACAATTCCTTTGTTTTTCCTTTCTGGGCATGTTTCCACGTCTCTTCCATGCAAGACAACTCTTCTTTCTTTTTTCCTTTTTAATGCAAAAGGTGAAGCAAGGTCTGCTCTTGGTTAAAGCCACCTAAGCAAGGACTTTCGTTTTCAAATTTAAAAAAGTTCATATTTTTATATTATAATAATATAATTAATTATATTAAAAATATATAATCATTAAAATAATTAATAAATTATTTATTTATTTTCTCATGTTTAATAAATGTTTGTTTTCTCTCACTCTTACATTTTTATTAATTTTGAATTAATTGTCTTATTCTTTATTAAAAATATATAAAAATCAAAAACAATTAATAAAATGATATATTTTCTCACTTCTTTAACTATGTATCTAATAAACTCAATTTTTTATTATTTTTCAATTCCTACAATGCTATTAATTTTTAATTATTTTTTTTAATACCAATCAATTAACAAAAAAATATATTTAAGAATCTTCAACAATTATTTTTTTCTCATCTATTTTTTTTATTTTCAATTAACTAACGGTAAGATTTATTCAATAATCTCTAACAACTACTTTGTTTCCTATACATAAAATCAATTATTTTCTTTTCAATTTATAATATACACTCGTCTTCACTCATTTGCTTTTGCTTGCTTTTAACTTTAATTTTTTTCAAAAGAATATGTAAGAAATATATTATGTTATTATCTTCATAGAGTTATGTGTTTTATTTATAATATGCAATAAGTATTTAATAATTAAGTACTATTATTTTTGTAAATTTTTTTACTTTAGTTTAGAGTTTATATTATATTATTATATTATGTTTATTTTATGTGATAGTTAATTTATTTTAATTAAAAACTATAAAATAATTATAATAACTAAATATTTTTTATACTTTTAATATATATTTGAATATATCAAATCAAAAATATAAATCTAATTATTTAAAACTTAAAAAAAATTCTTCATTTCAATAAAAGGCTTTATTTGATTATTTAATTTGTTTTAACCTATTGAGTTATTGAGTCGTCCTGAAGTGAAGTTTAATAATTTTTTCACTTTCCCTTTCGTTGAGTCGTAATTTTCTTGTATAACAAGCAAACACAAGCCTCCTAATTAACATAACAACATTTTCAACTTTCTTGAAGTAGTATTTCTCTAGTCTTGACTAAGAAAAACAAAGTATAAGAGGAGAGAGAGAAGAACCTGGAGTGAAAGCTTTCTTTGCGAAGAGACCACGCCCTTTCGGTAGAATATAAGAAACGCTTAACCCTTCAGCTTCAAGAAAATCCTGCAACTCCAAATTCTCCGTTGAAATGACGACTAATACTCTTTTCTCGGAGGAATTCGCAAGTGAAAATAGAAAAACCAGGGAGCTTCCTCTTTGCTATTAATATATGTAAAAAAAATTGGGAAGAGAAAGATTAGAAATGATAGGATCACGGTGCTTTTAATTTGGGCTAGTGACATATAAGAGAGCTTTGTAAATCAGTGACCGTCGTATCGTAAAATAATCATAAAACCAACGGCTGTCACATGCTGGTTACGACTTACAAGAGGTAGATAACGGCTGTTGCTTATGATTTTGCTTGTTAATACATTTTTATTAGAAATTAAATGTCACCCTAGATTTGAGATTTTCAAGAGTTGGCATATGTATTCTGCCCAACAAAAGAGAGTTACTATATATCACAAACTTTAATCATTTGATTATAAACGTAAAACAGCACTAATACAACTGAATCTTACTAAAAATTTCATCATCCAATTAAATTAATTTTTTTCCTTCTTTCAATAGGTTTTCAGATATACAAAATAAGATAATTTCTTTTTTCATCTTGTAAACTTAATCCTTTGAACATGCTCGGGGAAAACCAAACTCATGGCTTCCGACTATTGAACCGATGGAACAACTGAATCACTCCCAGATGCAACTTTTATGCTTCGCATGATGACAATGCTAATGACAGTAGTGAAGTAGTTTACTACTCCTTACATGAAAGCTTGTAAGAAGCCTCAGCACGAGCTTCCTCCAACTTCATCAAGAGTTCTTTCATAAACGGAGTGTTTGTCCCATGAGTGATTCTCAGTATGTCAACCGCCTTGGTCAATGATTTGATAGCATTATCTGTCTCTCCAAGCAACCTGCCGTGATTAATATCAAAGTTGTTTATGATTCAAAAGAGTAAAAAATATCAGTAATCATATCAGAGGGAGGGTTGAGGTTATGCGAAAGTTGCCAATTTCATGATTCAAGCAGCCCAGATTGAATCTTCATTAAAGGAATGTCATGCAGGCAGTTCATGCCCACTCATTGACCCATGAAAGATCAATAAAACAACTGTCCAGTGCATTTTTTAAATAAGCTGTTTCCAAAGCCTCAACCTACAATGAAAAGAATGGATATTTTCCTCTAAAAGACCTCGCATAAAGCTTGCCAGGGCCAAGCAAATTTGCTAAAAGACACTTTCACTGTGGCTTTTAACAGAACTCTATAAGTAACAATACCATGTCATTAACCAATTGATCAGAGTGATGTAGTTACTGATTTTTGGTTATGTTCCTGCACGAGCACAGCTATAAAGATCATGAACTGAGGTGGATTTCACATTCATGTTAGGCACACAAAAGTAGTTTAGCCGTCATAAGGTCCCAAGAGGCAACTTTGTAAAGCAAGTTATGGGTTCTGTCTTTTTTATAAAATTGATAAGTTTTTTAAGGAATTAAGATATATTTTTTAAAAGAAAAACAGGGGAAAGAAAGAAGTGCATCGGAGAATGAAGAAAATAACAAAGTCAAGAAAATTTCTAACCACTCAAGCTTTCCACAACTGTAGTATTGTAATCCTAGTAAAGGATGAAATCCTGGATAGACCCCTGCAATGAAACAGAAAGGTAAGTTCAGGATGCCAGTAATTTCTCAACTTAGGACCATTAAACTGTATCTAATTTAGGCTAAATTTTACCAAAACTTGTACTGGAGTTTTCAGGCCAAATTGAAACTATCACAGGTGTGAAATAGGACTACGAATGCTCTTTTAGGTTACTCCTATAGATTAAAACTACTAGATTGGGTTGCTAAACTCATGAGATATTGAAAAAAAAAATACTTGATGATCTGGCTTATGTTGTAAGTGAGGAAGCAAAACTAAAGTTTCTTGTCTCTTCCCCCTCCTAATACCATGACAAGTGAGAAAAGTGAACAACTAAGTAGATGTGTAATTAGTTTCTTGTCAAAGATTCAAGTTGAAATATGACATACTTTCATACACTGGAATGGTCAATCTGCAAAATGTCAAAGCTTCTTTCCACTCTTCCAGCTGCACTAACATCTGCATGAATTGATCCATTTTTATCAGAACCACAAGTCAACTCAATTAATATTGCAAAAAAACCAATATTATTTTACCAAATGATGTTTGACAGAACAGGAAAAAAAAGTATTGCATTCAGTTTAGCTTCAAACTTAGTTTAGCCATTCATCAGATCAAAAGTACAAAGAAAAACATATTTAATGGGACTGGAAGCCATTAGACGATAAAAAACAAATCAGCAGTAAGAATCATGACTCTCTATTATACAAAATTGAATCATCTTTAGATTAATTACACCAAGAGAAATCAGTAGATAGATAGACAGATAGATAGGCATAAATACACACACACATGCACACAGAAAAGCATAAGTTTCTTCAACCTACATTCTGCTCTAAGATGTCAACATGACTCAAGGAAGTACCTCATGAAGTTTTTCCCGAGTTCGCATCAAACTGATTGAAAAAGGATGGCACACTTCCTTCTGGAGTTTTTCAATATTTTTATACAAAATCATGGCATCCTGAGGATCTGAACTTTAAGTTAAGAATCATATTTCATCTATTTCTTTCTATGAACACACATAAATATTGTTCCCAGATGATATTAATTCACCAAAGACAAAAGTATTTACTCAAACAGTGGCATCGGAAATGAGATTAAAATTAGAATATCAAAACAAGTAACCAACTGCAAAATTATATTTCAACTTTATAAAATTGAAGTACCACCAAAAGTGATTAGTTCCTTGACATAAAAAAGTAGAGAAGGATATTGCCAGAGGAAGTAGACTTAGGAGCCTTGTCCAACAATGCTTTGATATCACTTGATTTCTTTCTTATCTCTTCCTTGTTTCTAGTGAGGCCACACTGTTGGCAAACAAATCCTTTGTCATCTGCATATCCAAACTTCAAAATGTGTAAAATTTTGTCTGGGTCATTTGGGTGGCTTTAATTAAATATTGTCACATACCAGATTCTCTAAGCAAGAAGCCGCTGCATCTGTTGTCCCTGCACCGATAACCCTCCAGAACTGCACCTTCTTGGATATCATCATGTTGACCCTTCAACAGTATACAAGCACCGATTAATCAGTGAAATGAAAATTGTCCATTCCAAAAGCAAATATGTTACATGCCAAAAGAATAAAAAATGTGATAGAGCAAGTACCACTTTGATACAGCAGGGACATGTACAAGTGAAAAGGTATTGTTCTTTGAGAGTCTTTTGCCGAGTAATGGTACTTGTAGCAGTCTCTATATAACTGATCAATATCTTAGGAAATACAAGAAAAGGAATAGCACATTCAGTTGCAATATCAAAGGATTATTCTAATTATATCTTCTGGAATATCTATGGTTAATTGAAACTTGAACATGCTCTAGTAGTTCCTCTCTGTTTCTTTGTCATGAGACTACTATTCAGCTTGAAGCTGGTTCAAGCTTCAGATTAAAGTTTGCAAAGAAAAGAACAATGAGATTCCAAGAGAAAGAGCATAAAATAGATGTCATAACAAATTGCAGCTACATTGCGCCACAAATAAATTACAAGGCTAAAAGCTGAAATGCTCTCCATTGAACATCTAGAAACCGTTTTCCACCATGAGCAAGCATTTTAGCCCTATGGATAACGTAGCTTTGGCAAGACAACATCCAGAAATTTTCATTGATGGTTTATCAGGTATGATCCAGAAAAGAAAAAACATAAAGCAAAACTAAGCCTACCATCACTTCACATAACTGGAAAGAATAAATCTGCAACAATAGCTGGCAGAGCTACACGCTGTGGGAGCACCATGTAATGATATTATTGAAGAAAAAGAATTATGGAAGAAAAATAGTGTGGCCATAATTAAAAAATAACAGAAAAACCAAATCATTTAAATCATATTGGTGGTATCTTCACAGACATCATGATGGTACAAGCTCCACATAAGAAGAAAAGATGACTGGTATGATTTAAAGTAACTAAATAACAAAAATAATTTTAAGCTCTAGCTTGGCCTTGACCAAACTTGGTGTCCCAAGAAATTGAACCTTTCTACAGGGTGTTCTTCTATATATTTGACAAACAGACTAACCATTTTTTGACCCCAAATCAGATGAAGACATCCTAATACATCATTCCCTAGCATTAAAAAATGTAAAATAAAAAATTTCTCACCTCAGCATCTTTGGGTATATGTTGCACAGCATGTACTACAGCCAACCTCCCCTCAAATACCAAGACAGAATTTGGCAAGCAGCTACAGCCGGGGAATTGTTTAGTAAATCAAAGATCACAAGAAAGGAAACCATTCTGCATGAATCTGTAAGCATAATTACCTGTGGTTGATAATGGAAACAACAGGATACAATCCTGTCCCCAGGGGTCTCAATTCACTGTCACAAATGGTATGTGCATTACATGCAATCTGCAATTTTCAGAATCAATAGATCAGTATATCTGTCTATCTAGTGTAGAAAGATATTGCTAAGATTTTTTTCCTTCACTTTGGTGAAAGAATTAGAGACAATCTACATGACAAAGAGTAATTTAAAAGAAACCGGAAATTACACTGTAATAAATTCCCAGATTGCTTATTTAGGCCATTCATACTTTTGCATGAACTTTGGATTGAATATCCATCAAATTACAACATAACTTAGAAAACCTTGCTCCTTTCTGCAAATTGTTTTAAGTTAGCCTCAGGTTTCAACATAAGCTTGCACTCTTCCTGTTGTTTTGAAATTTAAAAGAAGAGATTTTAATGATTAAACAGCAAAACATCACATGGAAGAAATGTAAGACTGCTACCATAGTACCTAGATATAACATATTCTTTCTTGGATGGAGGGAGGAAGGGCAACCATACCAAAAACAGTGCTTTCAAGTAATTATGCTTCAAATATAATAAATGACTAAGACATTAGCTTAAATTGACTCAAAAATGGACCTTGGAAAAGTTTTCAGCAATCTCTTTTATGTCGATATCAGGGCACCCAAGAATCAAGTTAACAATGTTGGCCATCTGTGCGTATAACACTAGCTGCTTCTCATCGATATCCAACATGTCTTTCCCGAATTTAAGGCTAAACAAAATAGTTGAGCAGCAGAATTATAAATCAGAAAAGGTATTCTACCAAAATGGACTAAATCCAATGATAAAGAAAGGATACGAGAAACCAATTGCTCCACCAAATTGTAATTGTCTATAGCAGTAACAGGGATGACCTGGAAATCTTAAGGAATTATTAAATAATTCCGCAGGAAAAAAAAGGCTCATAACTCATAATTGTCACATATGAAACAATAATAACCAGCCCCATTACCCTTTCACTTTGCAATTTTCTCCTAAGGTAAAGTTTCACCATCATCCGGATGGTAGGCGTAACAGACTTCCTTCTTTCCTTGTCAAGCTTAGCAAGCGCCTGGCATTCCAGTCGATGCAACTTCCACTCCAGCTTCTGTAAATAGACATTAACCAATCAATAATTTTCAACTGATTCGATGAAAAATTCAACTAGTTGAGTTGAAACACGGTATACCTGGCAAGTGCTCCCACAGTACCAAACAACCTGACAAGCCGAGCACTTCTTGAGATTGCTTTTGCTGAAACATCCATCGCAACTTGATTCAGTTAAGGAGTTGTTTGGCACGCAAACGTATGGCTCTTGGCTTATAATTACTTCTTCTGCAAATCAAAGCTGCATTTTAAATTTTCCATTTTTTTTTCTGCACTTTACTGAAAACAAACATAGAATATTTTTTAAAAACTTATCGCATTCCCAGGCTACTGATAGATTAATTGATCAAATTTACAGAGATTTCCTCTTCTTTTTTTTTTTTTTTTTTTTGAATTTGGCGGAAAGAAAACCTGGATAGAAATCCTTGGTGGTGACAAGAGAACGGCCTTTATCGGGGAGGTTGGAAACGCTTAAGCCGCGAGCTTGAAGAGAAGCCTGCAATTGCTCCATGAACAAACAAGAACTCGTTAGCTCTGGAAGGTTTGTTCTTGACGAACGAGGACTAATCCAGCTGCTTCGTTCTTAATTAGCACGGCGTCATACATCAAAAGAAAAATTACTGCCGCGATTGTTTCTCGTAAACAGGAGTGGGGGTAAAAACTACTTAATACGGCATCGTTGGGATAAATAAATTTGGAAATCATGGTCTTAAAATGAAGATACACGCTTTTCTTTGGTAGTTCAAAAGTTTTACTAATTTTCCGATGGAAAAGTAATTAGTAAAACAAGCTAATATTTTTTCTTTTTTTTTTTGGGTTTTAAATGTGGACTTATGATCTTGATACTTTTTGTTAGTATTTATAAACATAATTCAAGTGATAAAAGATGATAATTTTTGGAGAAAGTTTAGGTTCAAGTCAAGGTGTTACATTTATGTGCGACGTAATCATATGTATTTTTTTATTAATCGTATATTTGAGCAATTATGTTACTAAAATGTATAAATTTTTTGCATGTTGATAAAAAATACAAATGTAAATAGATATTTTGTAATAAAGTATCTTGTATTACTTCAGCGCATATTAAATAAAATCAAGATATTCTATAATTAGATTTGAGTAGAATTTATATACTAAAATTATTACTCTAATGAGTTTAAATAGTAATTTTAAAATATTTCCAAATTTGATTATAAAATAATAGCTTTTAATGTTAAATTTTTATTTATATATTTATTAAAATTCATTACTTATTCTAAATATAATTTTAATTTATAATATATTTTTTATAAACTAACTTTTATTTATTAATTTAATGTTTATTATTAATATACATAAAAAATTAATTTAAATTCATTTTCATTAAATATTTAATAAATAATATTTAAAATATTTCAATAACAATTCAAAATTTTAATAAAATATTTATAAGATTTGAATATCTTATCAAATAATATTGTTTGGATTAAGGTACTTAACAAACAATAATTACTTACCCATTATCGTCCCTAAAATTTCATAAACCTAGTTTACTCATTTATTACTTCTTTATTTTTCTCTCTTTTTTCTAAGTTTAACTGAAAAAATATCTTAACTTAATATGCCCCTTTAAGGCGATAACAAAATGGCACGTACC
Organism: Theobroma grandiflorum; assembly: GCA_036013995.1. Classification (NCBI taxonomy): domain Eukaryota; kingdom Viridiplantae; phylum Streptophyta; class Magnoliopsida; order Malvales; family Malvaceae; genus Theobroma; species Theobroma grandiflorum. Next base: position 20,329,952 of record CP142126.1, read on the forward strand.
ATAAAAAATAGATTTTAATATATATTTCATTATTGCATATGATAAAAAATTTTAAAAAAATTGATTGGGCCAATTTGACCTGAGCCGAGCCCACCAAACTGGCCTTGCAGGCCTAGGCAGGAACGTCTCATATAATCCTGTAACTATTCAGTGACGAGCCTCCCCATTCCTCGGGCATCCCCGTAATAACACCCTTCATCATTTTCTCCGTTCTAAACCCTCTCACGTCACTAAAATCTTCGTCGAACTACCAGTCTTCCACGTGGCTTTGCCAAAGCATTTTTGCATGTTGGTAGGCAGCCGTTTCCGTTTACTTTCTCGCCATATTTCTTTCTCATTCCTCTCCCTGAAAAATCACACCCCTTCAAGGCTTTCTTTCTCCGTCGCAGCCTCTGGTAATTTTCTTTATCTCTTAAAGCCGTCATCTTACCTTTAATCCTTAATTAATCACTTTCCCTCTTTTTTCTCAGCCATGGAGACGAGCTCGCCTTCTGCTCTATTTTTATGCGGCAAATCATCTGCCGAAACCGAAAGTGCAAAGTCATTAAAAATCAACAACGCTCTTAAGCTCCCAAACGGCGGCGAAGTTTCAACTCATTTACAATCAGAGATTAGCAATTTCCGATTCGGTGAAGAGGCTTTTAATGTCAATTTGTTTCTGAATTCGCTCTCGACTAACCGATTCGGTCGGAATCTTATTTGGTCCCCGCGGTTGCCTTCCACGCACGACGTAGTTTCTCAGTAAGCGAACAATCGATTGGCCAAAAAAAAATCGAAATTATTTGAAATTTTTTGTTATTTCGTGAATGCTAAAGTTTTATTTTTAGCTTTGAACAGCAATTTTTGTGAGCTTCCAATTGGTGCAGCTTGTGTAGCTGATGTTCAGTTTAAAGGGCGAGGTAAGGTTCGTTTGGTTGTTACTTCAAGAAGCTCAAAAGCAGCAGTAAATAATAATTTTGAATTATTAAAAATTGAATCTTGAATTTAAGTTATTTGTTTGGTTTTAATGAATATGATTTTGTAAATGTTTCGAGATTTTTGCAGGTCGGTACAAGAATGCGTGGGAGTCTCCGAGGGGATGCCTTATGTTTTCATTTACTTTAGAAATGGAGGATGGAAAAATTGTGCCTTTGGTACAATATGTAGTGTCTCTAGCTGTGACGGAGGCTATAAAGGATATTTGTGATCGGGAAGTAAGCCTTTCTTCTTTCCCTTTTACTGCCGATATAGACTTATTTTCCCTTAAAAGATGAATGCCACTGAATGAAAGGGATATATTGTCCATAATTGCTATGCATCAACTTCAAGTTCAAAGGTTTAACTTACGGTGTACATCTTAGAAAATTACTAAGTCGAAGCTGAAGAGTGGAAAATGTTAATTATTCTTTGATAATTCACATCATTTACCATTCTTATTTTGCAAATTATTCTTTAGTATGAACCTGAAGTTTAGATTTTGATAGACTTCTTTTTCAAAAAATCTTTTCAGGGCTTCCCATGTCTTGATGTTAGAATCAAGTGGCCAAATGATCTGTACTTAAATGGCCTTAAAGTTGGAGGCATTCTCTGCACATCAACATATAAATCAAAGAAGTTCAATGTTAGTTCTGGTAAAAGGACTTATTCCTTCGAGTGCCAATAAGCAAATTCAGTGTGACTATCTATTCTTCTGTCTGTATCTTTAAATCCCTAGATTCAGTGGTAGAGCCACTGATAAATTATAAGCTTGAGGGACTGAGACCCTTAAATTTTCTTGAAAGTTGATTATTTATCTTGGAAGATGCCCATAAGTTGAAAAATATATTGACTTCAACCCCCAGTAGCTCTGTTATGCCCCTGCACCTATGCAGGCATTTGCAGTAGCATCCTTGCTTCTGTCCCACATGGAAAATTCTTGCTTCACTATGGATAGATTGTTGATCTGTTGAAGCACATTCTGCATTTGAAAATAGGATTTTGCTGGCCTTATTTTATTTATATGCCGTATGTGCACGATGAAGCTTACAAATCATTGAATGTTCTTGCAGGTATAGGTTTGAATGTCGATAATGAGAAACCAACGACATGCTTGAATGCAGTATTAAAAGAGCTGTCTAATACTTCTAACAAATTTAGAAGAGAAGATATCATGGCTGCCTTCTTTAATAAATTTGAGATGCTATATGATATTTTCTTAGATCAAGGTGAGTCATTCTTTTGGTTCTCTCTATAATCTCCTGGGTCATATATGTAAATATGCATTTACTCTGTCGAATTTGGTCATTCTTAAAATGAGCATTGTGCAATTTTCATTCTCATGCTAAAACTATTTCCATAAGTTTCCAACAGACAGTAGTTCATTGAAATGCTAGGCAAATGGTCATTGGTGCTACCATTAATTCTCAATTACTTATAGGCTGTGGAATTTGGATCACCTTTTGTGAATAAGAGACAGCTGCTGAATCTTCCTGATTCTTCCCTTTGATGCATACACATTATTCTCCATTCTCAACAACACCTTCCCCCCCCCCACCCCTTCATTTTCTCTGATATACTGACAACTCATCATCTGGAACCTATATCTTCAGTTTAGAATGTTTGTTGTCTAAGTTGTGAAACAAATTGGGAATCTGTTTTAGACAAACAATATACCATACTTATCAATGTGTATTAATTGTGTTGCATAGCTTTCAGTACCAATAATAACTTCTAGTTCTCTTTTTGGTGGTCACATAACTTGCAGGATTTCAAACTCTTGAGGAGCTTTACTATAGAACATGGCTTCATAGGTGAATTTTCTTTTATTATTTCCATCTTTCGTTTATTATCTAGTACAAAACTTTGTGGTTTTAATAGTGCAAGGAAAGGGGTTTTTAGCTAGTTATGGTCCCAGCGCTTTACTATATAACATGGCTCCATAGGTGAACTTTCTTTCATAATTTATATCTTTCTTTTAGTGTGTATTATCTATTAAATTTTTTTTTAGTTTTAATAGAGTAAGGAAAGGGATTATTAGCTACTTGTGGTCCCAACAAAATCAGGTCCAGGAACTGTGGGCCTGTGGCACTGGCTTCGGCAGTTTTACCTTTAGCATTTTATACTAAGTGGTTGTTTTAATGATTTAGGGGAGTGCTGTTGCACTTGTCAGCCTTAGTCTTTTATCATTGCATGACCAGTTGCCTTTGGTTACATCAGTATGAATCCTAATAAAATCCTAAGCTTTCCTAATATATAGGAGAAACCTTAATCGCTTATTAAAAAAAAAGAAGAGAAAACATTAATTAAACCTTAAAGATAAGAGATGCATGCATACGTAAACCATCCTTTGCTGAACTTGGTAGTGCAAGTTTGTAACAAAAGTGGGGGCATTAAGGTGGCTGGCTGAATGTGATATAGATGGATACTTGCATTGGAATTGCCTACCTTGCAGGATTTCCCATCCAAGAGAGATTAAAGAACTTATCCCTCCCTCCCCCCTGCCCACCCCACACACACACACACACACACAAAGAAGAAGAAGAAGAAGAAGAAGAAGAAGAAATATTTTAGAAAGAGGTTTTCATGTGGATGGCCATCTTGTCCAAAGAATAAAATTGTGGTCAACTTATTCTTCCATGACCATTAAGTCAATAGAAGCTGATGAAGTTACTTATATCATTACTTGTCTCAATAATTAAATTCAACTTGAACAGCCTTTTAACATTAACGTGTGTATCTCCGTGTTGATCTTTTTTTCATTAACTTTAATAAAGTTCCCTGTGTGCGTTTGTACAGCCAGCTTTTTGTTTTTCTTAATTGAAGCAACCCGACTTAGATGAAACTTTCCATCATTTATGGCATGCATATATACTCTAAAGCTGTTTTTATAGGTATGTGATTTTATTTTATATTGAATTGGCCATGCAGTGGGCAGAGAGTTATCGTACAGGAAAAGAATGAGGATAGAATTGTGGAAAATGTGGTCACTATCCAGGTATGGCAGACCTAAAAGGTTTACAGCATAAGTTTCTGACTTGTCCTTTCTTGACATTTGCATATGCAGGTGTCTGCTTGTGGGTATAATTTTGAAAGAAAATAAAATGGCCTGCTAAATGATTAAATCTTTTAAGTTCATGCTTAAATTTTCTGTCTTCTTACGTATGATGGGAAGCCTTCTGTTTCCGTAATTATCTAGTTGAAGATTTTTGTTGTGTGCTCAAAAGTAAATAATTGTCAATTAGCTTAGTGAAAGAACATACTATGCATCTTTATCCATTTTTCTCCTTTCAATGTATAATTTTTCTATTGATTGTTGGGGGAGGGAAGACTAGTCAAGAATTCATTTTTCTTTTTCATTTAGGAAAAGTTCTTCTAAAGTCTCTTTGGTAAAAGTAAACAATGCCTTGAAGAGCATCTTCATTTCAAATTTCAGACCAGAATATACAGTTTGTTTCTCTCAAGCTTTGGTCTTTTGCCTTAGCATATCTGTGGGAGAAGAGAATGGAAATTCTTAGCGTAAAGGGTATAGCCAATGATCTTGTGGTAACTTAGAAAAACTTGTAATATCAATCTGAATTAGCGTTAAGTAGCAATATCTGTTCCACAAACATGTTAAAGTGAACATAATTTCATATTGCGGATGCTGTAGCCTGTAATTGAGTGTGTTAGAAGTATTATTCTTTTTTTTTTTTTTTTGGCAGGGTTTGACATCCTCAGGGTATTTGTTAGCGATTGGTGATGACTATCAAATGTGTGAACTCCATCCTGATGGAAACAGGTATCTTTCGTTTACTTTTTTTTCCTGCAGAAGTCGCGGCATCTCCCCATCTAGGGCTTTAGAATATATTTCCAGTAGCTGGAAAGAAAACATTAACACAGTGCAGAATTCATTTCTCTATTTTATAGGTGGTGCCCAGTTTAGCCACCTGTAAGAACATCCAAAAAGAAAACAAAAGATTAATTATTAAGGAAAGAAGTGATAAACATGCTACACGTGGTTCCTGGAAGCTTTAATGGCTTCCTTTAAAATTGGATAGTGTGAGAACACCAGAAGACACCAAGTTATTGACGCTGATTTCCTCATTAATCAAAACAAGTCTCCACTTTCTGAAAAATCATTCTTCTCCTTGTCTGTACGGATACTAAAAAGCTATTAAATGGTGCAAGATTTCTGACAATCCAACTGGTATGGCCCAAAAGTAGATACATGGTCCACGTATTCAGGCTCCCTCTTGCAAAATGGACCCAACAGTGAATGGAAAAGCAGAGGAGGACAAGTTCTGGCTCTGTTTTGGAAAATGGGCCAGCACTGAATGGAAAAACGGATGAAAAACTCTCTCTCTCCAAAGTTAAGCAAGCATGTCAATGCTAAATTAAGCTATAGGATAGTATGTTCTCTCAGAAAGAAAATAATAATAAAATAAAACAGGAGTATGACCAACTGGAAATTTAGGACTTGGATTGTGACTGATGTGAAAGATTCATGAATTAGTAAACTTTTAAGGATACAAAATCATGTATCAGAAGGTTTTTAAAATATAAACATGCATGCATGTACGCATATGCATGCAGTGCACAAGGAGTTTCATTTTCTTTCAAGTCCAGAGGGTGATAACCTTTTTAATTACACATTTTTAAGTACGGTTTCTTTAGATTATCAAGTCCACAAGTTGGTAAAAGAATATGCTTTGATTTGGTGCATCCGAAGAGCATTAGATTCCCTTGTGCTAATCATCTTTGAATATAACACTTGGCAAAGCAACCATTTCATTGGCAGTAGTAGAAGAAGTTTCCGCGTACTTTCCACATATCAGTTTCACGATTCTTTTCCGCGGTAATTAAAATATTGCCTCTCATGTGGCCACAGCTTTGACTTCTTCAAAGGACTGGTCAGGAGAAAACTTGAATGAAGAACATTCCACAGCACCTTCAACCGGAGGCAAACTGTCATGTTGCAGCATGTGCGAAACACAGGATGCTCTCTTTCTTTTCTTTTTATGTGGTTTTTCAACTTATGCATTATACTCAAAAGGTTTTCCATTTTATTTACTTAATTTAATTTTTGTTTGAATGAGATCTGCGTCTGGGTCAACTTACATTTCACAAGTCTTTGGTTATGTTATTTGGATGAGATTTGAGTAATGGACAATGAGTATAGAACAAATCTCATAGAATTTTGAATTCAAATCTATGCCCAATTTATTAATCATTTGTTAGAAATTTGGTGTCTTCTTTGCTGCCTGTATGTTGATGAGAATAAATAGTTCTATGATTTGCTGAATCTCTAGGATCACTTAAAAGACAGGATTACTTTAAGTGGATCAGTGTCCTGATAAACCGACCCCATTGTCTGTCCCGTGGTCGTAGGTTCCTTGTCCCATCATCGCCTCTGTGTTTGCTCAACCGACCACCCCACTCCTGGTCCCCCCTTCTTCTCCCTTCGCCCCAAACCCAGCCTGGACATGGGCTTCTTACATCAAAACAAAAATGACTTAGCAATTCAACTAGATATTATTGGAAATGCCCACAGGCCATTTTTAAGGGGGTCCATACAGCACAAATTGTCTCCATTACAGTATCAGCATGGAATTATATTCAGGATTGGTCATCCTGAGAAGGCTGCAAAAGAGCTTGTGTCATATGTTTCCATTGCCGTTCACGAGAGCTTTTAGGTTCAATTTTCATTCCCCAGAGTTTAGGGGTCCCTCAAATTTTTACAAAAAAACAACAACATACATCAGCTCTTAAGCTTTGCAGCTTTTGGCTGTCTCCAGCTTGTCTTGCATGCAATGAAATGAGTTGTAACCCAACATTTATGTATGGTAGGATGATATGGCATGAACCTATCGTGTTAATAACAAAAAAATAAAAATAAATAAAGTTCGTGTCTTGCTGTTTAGAGCTTGTTTGCTGTTCACCACACAGTCAACATTGCATAGTGATCGTCACACTTGGCTGCCTGTTGAGAAACTGTGACTGTGGAAACAAACAAATGCCTTACAGCCAAATCATGTGGGTAAAATCATGATGGTGACAAATGGGGTTTTTTTATCAATTTCTTTTTCTGCTCAAAATGATATCTTCCCCCTCTTGTATTTTTGACTTGTTTCTTCCATTCCAAAAGGGGTGCTGAAATTGAAATGAGTTGTAACTTTCATGGCTTTTAATTTACTTTAATTTTATTTTATCTGGGATATATTGCTTTTTCTGAACTGTGAGTAAACCAACAGCTGTAAAATTGAAGAAAGCACATGATCCACATTTAATAATTATGGCTGTGGGCTTCACTCCATGGAAATTCAACCAAAATTCACCAAAAGCGATTCCTGATATTTTTTATTACTTTTAACATGGATCCACTTTCATTTGCAGATAAAATAAGATTTTGAGTTAAATAAAGCTAATCTCGATGCCATTTAGTAGGGTGTTAATACCTACATTTAGGGTTTCAAAACTTTTTCTTTTCTTTTCATTAACATCCTTTGGTTTTGTAATGCTATGTATTGATAGAGATGAAAAGGCTTTTAGCATACAATTCTAAATTTGTTTTGCTAGAAAGTGAAAAAGGATTATAGAGAAGAAAGGCACTTAATTGGTGAATACTACTCTAGTTAATAAAGGTAAAGTGGGATGGATTGGGTCAAGACTCAATAGATTAATTATCATAATAACAATAATGATGGTTCAGAATGTACTGAAAAGAATAAACAGCCAGTGAAAAAACCAAATGGGGATTGGAGAAGGAGAAAGTAACAGAGAAGTTGAGCCTCAGATAAAAAAAAATGTAGTACAAATTAACCATGGATCTTTCTGTGCTGTTGAAGAAAGGAACAAGACCAGTCAAACATTCTTTAGGCAATCACATGGTTAGCTCCCATGGTGGACCCAAACATAGCTTTAGACTTAGAGCATGGAATAATAAGGTTGGAAAAGAGTGGGCTACACCTAGTGAAAAAGATGCTGCAATAGGGACTATCATAGATAGAAATCAAGCTCTTGCCATTCACATTTTACATTACTTGTAACACCACACAGCAATACCATATATGCCATTCACATTATGGATTAGTTCAAGTTTGATCTAACGGCTATTGTTCTTCTTAATCTTCTTAATAATTATTACCTAACTTTGTTTCAAATGTTGCCAAAGAAAGAAATGCATGGATACCAAGATATAAGTACCAAGTTCTTTTTGACCCAACCTAGTGGCATGGGGTAATTAGAGTCAAGACCCTTTATTTTTTAGGATTCTTTACACTTTTATCAGCATAAAGCATGACAGATGATTGGACTTATCGGATCATTCTCTCCTTGATATTTGCTCACATCTAAAGTTGAATATGCACGTTTAATGTACTGAGTACCATAAATTAGAGTAAATACAAAAATATATATAACTTTTGTTACGGTCTACAAGTTTCAATGATTAAAGTGTTTGGTAAAAGTCTTAAACATCATTGTCGATATGATTATTGAGATATTCTTAACATGATTACACATATCATGTATATAAACTTTTAAAATTTTTAGTTAATTTATTTAATTTATATATAAAAAAAAACCTCCAACTCTATCTTATAATACAATGCATCATAGCAAAATGCATACAAAAAAATGAAAAATGAAAAAAACAAAATGACACAAGCAATGGTAGAATCAAGATGTGTTTTTTTTTATTTTTTTATTTTTTTTATTATATATGTATAATTTAAAGTATATAAATTTATAATTTTATATGATTACTTTTTAATAAATTTCTTATATAATTCTAAATAAAAAATTGAATAATCCCAATTGACTTTGGTTTGACAACAAAGGTTTACGTGGGATAGTGGAAGTGCAATGATGAAAAGTCGAGGAAAATGCATGAACTTACCCAATGATAAAAGAATAAGAATGGGAAATGCAAATACTTTGCCAAGTCACACCCCATTTTACTTTAAAAAACAAAAAAAAAAAAAAAACTCTGCTCTCTTTCTCTCTCCAAATCCTTATGAATTTGCGTGCGATGGAGCACGCATGCACAGATGTTCTTTCTTTCTCTCTTTTCTTCTTCCAAAGAAGAAAGGAGGCTAGAGGAATAATTGAAATGTGATTAGGGGGAAGGAGTGGGGAAGGGTTTGGTCAAAGAGATGATGGCATCGGCATCAAACTAATTATCAAAAAGATCAAAAAAAAAAGAAAAAAAGAAAGTGGATGGTGCATCATGTCATGTCCGAGTGATTAATTTTGGGACAACATCCCACCTCCTTTTTCTTCTTTTTCCATTTAATCACTACTCCTATTCATATTTACTATTTTCGTTTCTTTATATTTGTCTCTCTTATTTAAATTTTTTTTGTTATTAAAATTTTTTTAATATCTATATATTTTTTGAAAAGTTTAGAATTTCAAAATTTTAAATCTTATCTTTTAAAATTTTTAAAAAAATTATTTTTAATCATCTTAAGGGTTTTGTTTTTTCTTTGGTATAAATGAGACTACTAAGATTTAATGAATTTTCATACAAATTTCACCTCAAATCATTTAAGATCTAAACGAGTCAAGTTTAGATGATAATCTTATGGTTTTGATAATGATTTAGTGTTCTTTTTTTCTAATTATGCATTATTACACTACACCAAATAATCCCAATGTGTATCATTCAAAAGATATTACTACGTCACTCAAGAAGTATATATGTAGTTCATAAATCATACTCAATGAATTGGATTTCAAACTTTATATTCTCGTATCAAAATTTACAAAGATTGGTCGTAGATAGCAAATTCAAAACATACTTTAAACGTTGGATCAATTAATATGCGTAAACAAAAGAGAAAAAAAAAAGAATAAAGTGCTAAAAAGTTTGAAGATTCTTCATCAACTTTTAATCGACCAGCATGAACTTTGCTCACAAAAAATTGATTTAATTTATAAAAGCCATAGAATACATGCACAAAACCACAAATATAGGTACCTTTGGGGCTGTGGAAGACATATTTGAATAACTTGTTATCTTTTAAGAATACATTACCAAAGCAATAATGAATCTTGGAATGCCTGTGACAATATCTCAAATGTAATAAAATAACTATAGATGATGGCTGCTGATTTCATTTTTTTCATTTAAAAATAAAAAACCAATCCATTTATAATCTTTTTGGAACATAATATTTACCCATATCTCCATCATTGTACCTTTTATTGTTATAAAATGTTGGAGGCAAACTTTGTAAATGAAGAGACAAAATCTTCAATCTCGTGCAATATATAAGAATTGACTATTATCTAGTCTCTCCACTAGGAGAAAATGTTGTCAAAAAGAGTATACTTTTTCAATCATTAATCTTTGATGCCTCAATTATTTGTATTGGATAAACAATTAATTAGTTTTTGTAGCTAGTTTCTTAATTATTTGGGTCTTCATTAAGGTACCAACAAAACCCTAATTAAAGAATTAAAGAAGTATGCATGCATCTTCATGCTCCCACGACACATCATGGTGAACTTGTTCTCTCATCGTCATGATGAACTTGCCAAAATAAAGCAATTGTCCTTTTTTTCTCTCTCTCTCTTTTGTTTTTCAAAGTTTTTAAATTATTTTAAAAAATTGAAATAAATTTTTATTTTTTTATTAAGTTCAATAAAATTTATTTATTTTTATTTTAAATTAAATAAGAATATATAATTAATGTCATTTGTCATTTTACCTCCACACAGCATTGACGTGAAAAGTAAAAACTGTCATGTGGTAATATTATCATGATATTATTTGTTATAACATGTCAATATGTCACGTTATCACCATATAATATAAAATGATAAATGATATTTGAATTAATTATAGTTAATCAACTATTAGTAATAAAAGATTTATTTGATTTAAAATAAAAATATAAAGATTTAATTAAATTTAATAAAAAAATAAAAATTTATTTAAAATTTTAAAATAATTTAAATTTTTTTAAAATATTAAGTCATATAAAATCATTAATTAGACCTTATTTCAATAAAAAAAGCTTTTAAAGTTCACAGGTTTTAAGGTTACATATATAGTTTTCTTTCAACTTTATATTAAATTTTCTTTAATCATATATTATTGATTTGTTTATTTATTCATCTATGTTTCTATTAGATGATATCATCATATTTATTGAGGTGAAATACAAAAACCCTTTTAATTATAGGTATTATACAATGATACCTTCGAACGTTTTAAATTTAAAACCGAAACTCTACATGTAAAGAGGAGTGAGGGGCATCTGTTCATCGATATGGCCTAACAAGGAACATGGAAAGTCTTGAACGTTTGTTTGACAGAGGGGAAACAGTGGCATGGAAGCAACGGTGAATGATGAAGGAAATTAACCATTTGATCATTGAGCAGGAACTACACAGTACACCTCCAAACGACACATCACCGTACAAGTGCCGACAAAATAGAGCGCCAGACGCTGTGATTAGGCATTCAGAAAAGCCAAGTTTTATTCTACATTTCACGACGACGGTTTATTGGGGTTATTGGGTACCAGACACCATCATGATTTCGTGAATGCCGTCCACATGTTGTGTACATCAGTATCTGTCACCTTTTTTTGACTGTCTTCCGGTCAAAACTCCAAAATTCACGTAAAAATACGTATACAAATAAAACAAAAAAACGCGGTTTACCCGTGATCCTCTGTGTTCCGGTACACGTTTAACAATCAGTGCCATCGTCCTCTAGTTGTACAGAGAAAGAAAAAGCGACGGTTCAACACGTGTAATGGAAAATGTCACACTATAAAAATTTAAAAAAAAACTTATGCGTATTTCAAAAATAATATTCCTTATGGTTTCGATTAGAAATATTGCTAAAATTCTAATTATCTATGAAAAATCACTGGATCTTTTAAAGAGGAGATTCCTTATTCTTTCTAGCAATTGCGTGAACCTGTATTAATTTTGTCGTCTTGTTTTTATATGACACTTCAATATTGTTTAATATTCTACTTTTTGTGACCTTTTGATATCAGTATACCAATTAAAAGATTTCAACAAATTTGCTTAAATTAATATTCTATATGATTTAAACTAGTATATTGTACACATTAAAACGTATGCTACAATGTTTCATTCTATTAATTAATTAATTAATCAATGCTCACTTGATGATAATAATTAAAAATTCTTTTTGCCAACTTATTTTGTTCATATCGGATGCTGTTTATTCATCACATTCAATCTAATCTTGGCCTTTAATTGGAAGTTTGGTTTTTCTTTTACACAATAACAGGTTGCGTTGAAACGTTGGTACCTCAGAAGAATTGAAATCAAGAATAATATTTGTTGGAATAACCAGCAAATAAGTAGCAGACTTTACACATGGTCTAAAGGAGACTTTTCACATTTGGACTATATGTTCCTATCCAAAATGGGAGACTTATCATGGTTTTTTTCTTTTGTTTTTGATAGAAACTTATCACGGTTGTTCCCACCGTTTGTCCTAATTGTCATCTTTCCACTAAAACAAATCTCATTCTTTAATCTGAAGTTGATACCAATTATAGAAATACCGAAATAAGTCTACTAATCAGCTGCAGACGCACAGCGGCATAAAAGAATCACCACAGCATCAACCTTAAGCTCTAAGTCTCCCACTAAACAAAAGCACTAGGACGTTAATTTCCACGACCTTTCTTAGTTGGAGAATGATTTTGGGGTAATCCTATGCAGTGGAGGCAAACAAACACGTAAAGAAACGTGATCAGCTAGTTAAGTTGAAACCTTTTTTTAATTTAAATGATGAAGAAATTTGAATATTATATTTTTTGAACAAGAGAAACATACACTAATCATTAAATTAAATATTTGAATACAGTTAAACCTTTTATTCATAATGAAGTTTGCAATTATAAGTCAAAACTCTCCAAATTAATTTAACATGAGAATCACTTTATAACTATAATAAATTTTAGTGTATATATAATTATCTAAGACTTCTCTAGTTGTGGCCTGTGACATTTGTGAATAACTGCAAAAAAAAAAAAAAAAAAAAGGGTGTCTGCAAATATTCCAATACCTAATACATGTACAGATCCAATTGCTTTCCACTTTGGTGGTTGGAACTGATCAAAGTTTATATATCCTAAGCAGGGTCTTAGTTGTTGCATCCACGCAATTATTCGAATATCTACCAATTTAGAATTTATACATGTTCCAATTGCTTTTCAAATGTTATAGTTTTATTAATTTCTCAATAGTACCGATCATTGTTTGTCGTGTTTCACAATAGTACTAGATTGGAAAAGTTCATTAAGCTTCCTCGTTTCAAGGTCTTATCTCGGTTGTTTAATTTGCACTAAATTTTCAACATAGGTGGATAAGTTACTTCCATATTAATTAGTTGTCATTTATTTTACCTAATTGGGTCACAAATGATGGCCTCTTCCTAGTTTCTTTTCATTTGTTTTGCTAAGATGCCTTTTTTTGGTGAAGCTTATTAATTACTTACTTTTACAATTTGATAAAAAAAAATTAACGCAATTTTAGTTTAAAATTTTTCTTCTCGTGACATAAACACAAATATGTTTGCACATATGTAACAAATTTCACATCAATAAAAAATAAAATAAATCTTGAGTATATAAATATGAATTTTTTACTATTTATCATGTATGCCTTTTGAGTTAAGAATATGAATTCATAATTTATAAGTTTACTTGAACTTTATTCATTCCAACACATAGCACTCGTGTATAATTACATTATTGCTTGGATATGCATTATTAGCTCACCTCGTCTACCAAATGCCAAAACCCTCTCATTCCACTGCTTTAAAATTTTCTTGCTTCAACAATCATTAGATAATGAGAGTCATTGAGTAGGACTAACTTCATAGACTTTTCTTTTTTTTTTTTTGGTCAAACTTGATACAATGTTTACTAAGAATACTATTACCTTAAACTTCTTTTGTCGCAAGCAAAGTCGTTGTCTAAGAAAAATAAAGCAATAGTACTAATTTTTTTAAGATAATATTGAATAGAAGATTTGGCGATCGAACACCTTTGTCAATCATATATCTTTTGAAGTTTATGAACCTTCATATCATGTTTAATTATGATATTCAAGCTTACAAAAAAATGTTTATGATATCCAAATACCTATATAAAATTTTTATTAAAATAAATTTTATGACATTAATTTAAAGCTTTGTTTGGTTCAAGAAAAATTTGAGAGAAAAAATACAAAAAAAAATTAAGGGAAATGAAAATAAGATTCCTTAATTTGTTTGCATATACAAGAAAATAGCAAAGAAAATTTTATAATTTTAATTATTTTTTACCTTTCAAAAACAAGTAAAAATATTTTATGAGTAAAAGAACAAGAAAAAAATGTTAAAATTGTATTATGAGGCAAACTTTTGAATTATAAATAGAATAAGGTAAAATAAAATATTAAAATAAATAAATTAGCGGGAAAAGTTAATGTAAGTGATTATAAACTTATAAAATATAGAATCCAAGACTACAACAAACAAACCACTGAGTGAAAGGCAACGGCTAGATCAGCCGCAACAAAACGAAAAGGCGTCAGCTATGCATTCAACACGTTGCAACAGCTAGCTATTCGCCTACACGTAAAAGCTGTAACGTAAACGGAAGTTGGATTGCCGTCTCAGTGCAATTGTGCTTACAGCAGCTAAAAGCGAGGGAAGCCCCGCGTGTCGGGGGGCAACGCCAAACCTTTCAAACCCGAAAACTTTTTTCTAAATTAAAAAAAAAAAGATTGCAAGGGAAAATCTCCAAAGAGAAAAGCAGAAAGAGACAAGAAAAAAGAGTACGGGCAAGTCGCTCAGACTCAAAACAAACAGAAAAAAACAAAAATTCAAAAAACAATAACAAAAATTCTGGGCCTTATGAAGCCTCCTCTTAGGGCATCCTACCCTAACTGGTACTGCCATTTTCGCCATAGCCCCCCCCGTACAGTCCTACAGGTGAAAGCAGACAAGAACATTCTCTCCGTTTCCCGTTTCCCGTTTCCGTTAAAAGTTGATAAACCTTGGTGACGACATATTAAAAGAGCAGCACGTGACGTGGAGCGCCGTGAAGTCATTGCAATCAAAGAGCGACACAGCCACGCGGTACTCCGCCTTGCGTTTATTTTGACTCTCCCTTTTTTTTGTGTGTGAGTTCTTTTGAGGACGACAATTCGAATTCGATTTTCTACTGCCCACTGTTATGTAATTTATCCTCACCGAAAAATCCGCTCTTTTGCCTTGTTCTACACTCCCACGTAAGCAGCTTAACATGGTGGGGCAAACTTTTTGCCCTTTTTGTTTTTTAATATTTGTTTTTAAAAGAGAAATTTCCCTTAGATATCAAGCATGTCTAGTGGGTCCTAATCCCTGTTTTGCTTAACTTGCAAAGTAGACAATGCAATTCCAAAAAGTGGAGCCCAATGAGATCCTTCTGTAGCAATTTCATTTTTAATTTTTGTGGGTTTTTGTGAATTAAGTTAAATCTTAACGCATTGTTAAATGGCACTCTTGAAAAATTGACATGAATCAACGAAGCAAATAGGGGGAGCTGCGGGTAGAGAATAAGTTAACTGTATAGTTTACTATTAATAGTTCCTCTTCCAAATCTAAAATGGGCACATATGACCAACAATGTGTTACATCATGGCCTCGAGCTCACATGCACATCTGTACTTAAGCATCCGATATATGAGATTTAGCCTCATTTGTAGTCGGTGAGCTTAGCCTTACAAGATTGGTATGCTTACTGTCATCCCTTGGTACGATTATAAGGTTTGTTTGACTTTGAATACCATGCTGATGGCAATTTTTTAATTTGGGCATCTTGTAAATTGATTCGAGGCATAATGTCTCTATCCTTTTCCCTTAAAAACATTAAAGCTTTCATTAATGCAAGAGTTAGAGATCAAATAAAGACTACGTAAATAAGTAAATCTCTTCTGAATTTTAATTTATTTTTTAAAATTTAAAAATTTATCATTTTTTTAAAGTTAAAATTATTCAAGAATTTCACATTTTGTTTTTATCCTAATTTCCAATATTGACTCGAGTAAGGAATTTAAAGCATCCTTGTCTTTTTAACTCATTGATGAATCAAAAGTAACCTCGACACGTACATATGCGAGGTCTCAGTCCTTAGGTTGAAGTACACTTCTTTATGAAATGACCTTAACCATGCATTGATGTGAAATTGCTAATGACATAGCATTGCCCTTTAGAAGATACTAGGTTTCTAAAGAGAGGTATATGCTCTAAACTTTATTGTCATACCCTTATTGCGTTTTTAAAATACTGATTATCTTTTTAATTAAAATTTGTAGGAATGGACTAGCTATATAAAAAATTGAAACATTAATATTAAATATTTGGGAAACAAATATGTACCTCATCACTCAAGTAATACATATATATATATATATATATATTCAAAAAGAAAAAAAGAAAAAGAAAAGATTGGACAGAAATGGGTGGTAGTATTGTGCCTATTTGAGTGGGTCAAGCAGAAGCAGTCTCATGTTCAGCCAAAGTTGCCCTCCACAACTGAAGAGGCCGTATTCATTTGCAGTCCAGCCAAGATATTGACATAGATGAGGAAAAACACCAATCATGTAGTTTTTAAACTACTGTAATCCACCTGTTATTGGAAGTGCTCAATTTGAAATTCAAACCCCACAGTTTCTATGCAACCTTGATGAGATTTCAAAAGGATTGGTGCTTTTCTTTTGTTTCAACATCCTTTTAATTTAATTGGGTTAAATGCTAATGCCCTTGGAAAATGAAACTTTTTTTTTGTTTCTTTTTGTAATGAAATTACAATGCCAGCTATGGGTGGACAAGGAAGGTGTGAACATGATGGCTACTAAAATTGCAATTATTATTTGGAAATTATGACTACTAAACAATATGGTAGCTGGCAAGAATGACCAAATTTATGATCATTAAATTAACGTCTGGCTTGAAATAGTCTCTTATTGCTAAGCCCAAAAAATTGTAATTAACTTGACATCGAGTTGTAGTTAAATTAAAGATTTGACTTTGGGGAGGTTTACCTCACAAAATGAGAAGAAAAGGAGGAAGTACCCAAGAATATATACATATACATTGTGAAAAGGATCATGTACTACTGCAGCAAGCATAAAGTCAGGACCACTCAGCGTATTCATGCAGCAGCAATCAGCGTCCTTCATCGACGTATCAAATTCATTATTAGCCGGAACCGAACCTTCATCTATTTAAGCCAGACCATCTTTTTTGCCTTCTTAGTGCCCTCAAAAGCCTACTTTCAGCTCAGTCCCCGTCTATATTCCCCCACCAGTCATTTCTCGCCACGTGTGCTTCATCTCTTCCCTCCACTTTTCTTGCTCTCAATGCGCCGCCGGCTCCCCCTTCCCCTGCTTCTTCCCACATTCGATCAAACCCCTCCTTCTAGTAGCCTTTTATTTGATTTTTAAATGTTAAAAGAAAATGTAAAATCTTCCACATTTATATTTCCCCAACGACCGCTTCATATTTAAACTACTTATCGAGTGTTTATTTTCCTCTGGTTTTTAGCTTAAAAATCAACGAATTTGTTGCGTCTTGGTTGAGCGAGTCTTTGCCCAACCTAACCAGTAATCACGCTCACCGGATTCTCTCTCGGATTACTCCGCCGAGCTTCTCGCCAACGGCCATTCCTTTCCACAAACGCTGTCGTTTTCAGTATCATTTTGTAACCGTCTTCCGCAAATTGTTCTCACACAAAAAATAAAAAAAACAAAGGGTAATCTCCGCTCTCTCTTTCTCAAAACGCCAATCCAAAAGCTCAAAAGAGGAAAAGATAGGAGCATGAAAAGTTTAACTTCAACCGCCGTGCTCCGTCGTCACGGCAGCTTTTCTCAATCCCGGAATCTTCCGATTCTTTCACTTTATTAAAAAAAAAAAACCAATTCCCTCTATGCATCCTTTTTGCTGTGTTTCCACCGTATCAGATCATTCCCCGGTCAAACCATTACCCGACCAGGTCATCACCATGCCGCCTCCTCCTGTAACAACCGTAACGACCACTTCTTCTTCCGCTCCCGCCACCAGATCCAACTCGGCCCGATCCACGGCCCAAATCCAGTGCCACTCCAATCAAAACCATCATCCTCACCATCATCGTAGTAATAGCATGGATTTGAATCGGCTCAGCCTGAGAAACGGGATGTCGTTGGGAAGAGACGCTACGCCGGCTACGGCTCCGGCTCCTCCGCCGCAAGTAGATGTGAAGATAAACGACATCGTAGGGAACGGGATATCGGGAGTGCTTTACAAATGGGTGAATTACGGGAAAGGTTGGAGACCCAGATGGTTCGTTTTGCAAGACGGAGTTTTGTCTTATTACAAAATCCACGGACCTGATAAAATCGTTGTTAGCCAAGAAACGGAAAAAGGATCCAAAGTTATCGGCGAAGAGTCTCTCCGTATTATCTCCCGCCATCGCAATTCCATTTCTCATCATTCCCTTACCCGTCGCAAACCCTTCGGTGAAGTCCACCTCAAGGTCCAAATAGGACATATGATTAACCAAAAATAAATAAATAGATAAAGGGAAATGTTAAAACAATTTTGATTTTATTTTTGAAATTTTCTCAGGTTTCCTCGATCAGGGAAAGTAGATCAGATGATAAGAGATTCTCGATATTCACTGGAACGAAGAGGCTTCATTTACGAGCCGAGACGCGGGAAGATCGGGTGGCGTGGATGGAGACGCTTCAGGCGGTTAAGGATATGTTCCCAAGGATGTCCAATAGCGAGCTCATGGCTCCGGTGGACAATGTGGCAGTTTCGACGGAGAAGTTGAGGCAACGGCTGATGCAGGAAGGGGTAAGTGAATCGGCTATACAAGATAGCGAACAGATCATGAGGAGCGAATTCGCGGCGTTGCAGAGCCAGCTGCTGTTGCTTAAACAGAAACAGTGGCTTCTCTTCGATACCTTGCGTCAGTTAGAGGTACATGCTATCAAAATTTGAAAACAATATGCTGCTGCCAATCATCATTCAATTCAAAAAAAAAAAAAAAAGATTGAATTGAAATGGATTGATTGTTTCGAAACAATTATATTGAGTCGTTATTCTTTTATTTTATTCTTTTGTATAGAAATTATGAAGGAGTGTGGTTTTTAGGATATCGTAATTGTATATTTTTGTAATTGGCATTTGTTGAATTTTAACTGGAGAAGGGTTAGTTGATGTAGGATTTGTATGTTAGGTCAATAAATCAGAGGTCACATTTAATAATATTTCAAATAAAATTTCAGAATTATTTGTAATTTTGAAGGATTATGTCATCTTCCATTTAATTTTCTATTCTTTTATTTATTTGATAGATATAGAAAGCAGTTGGTGTTGATTCTGGTTGACTGTTGAAATCCATATATGGGCAGATTGGATATTGTTGAGACCAGGAATGGTATTTTTTCTTTGTAGGTACCTAGAAAGAGTTTGTATATCCATGAAGGGTTGCCATTGGTTTTCATCTTTTGATGTTTATAAAAGAATTTTGGTAAATGAACTATCTGTTCACAATTTTTAAGTGCATTTCAAATGTTGCAGTTGCAGGAATATATGATTTGTAGAGATGACTGAGGGTTATGTGTTTGTCTAACAATAAATATCTTTTGAATGCTAGTTTGAATTATTAGATGAAGGAATATTAAAATGAAATTTTGATTTTAATGGAAAGAAAAATTTAGTTTCCCGACTTATCTCCCACTGAAGGCAATTTGTAACTTTGAAGCTCTCTGTTAATATGCCTTGTTATTTTTTGTTGTTGCCAGTATTGCCTCTTGCTTTTACTCTATGTCATAGAAGTTGAGAGCTGTTTAATCTAATATGTCTCTGTCTTTTGAGGTAGTTACTTAAACATCAGTGGTATTGTGGATAATTCAAGATAAATATATATCAATAATTGTGAGACATTTGTTTCGGGGCTTGTAGCAATTTTGATGATGACATTGATTGTGGTGACAGCAGCAGTTGTGCTGGTGGTGGTTGGATCAGTGATATTTGGGGCAGGTTACTGGGGGAAGAGCACATAAGCCATGTACGAGCCATTAAGAACTCTAAAGTTTTTGCTTCACAATGGAAGAATTTTTAAGTTCCTTGAGAAGCAATTCATATACCTAATCACAACTGAGTATTCTTCTGACCAAGTAGCATTAAGTACACAGCAGATGTCCAATGCTTGAATATCTTGCTGGCTTTTTGTTTTTGGTGAGTTGGTGGGGGGGTTAAGGATAGAGTTTCTCTCTTTTATGGAGTGCCCTTTCATGTGGTTTTACTTTGAAATGCCAGCATGTTTGAATATCCAGTCACCAGGGTCAGCTTTAAGTACGTCCATTTTCTTGCATGTATACTTGTCTTGTAGGTTTGCCCTTCTTTTGAGAAGAAAAGAATCTCCTTTTGCTCTCCCTCTCTGAATTTGGTGGTGCATTTGGGGCAAAATGGAACTGAATAAGGAAACCTTTGTACCATCTTGTTCAGTAACAGTTGTACCAACTTGTTCAGTAAGAGATGTACTGTAGCCCTTGTTGAAGGGTAGAAACATGTACCTTAAATCTATGTTTGGATTGAGGGGCCGGGGGGGTGGGGGGGGGGCGCGAAGTAGGAATCCCTCTCCTTGTTTGGGTTGCTTTAAAAAATAAGGAGGGAAAAGAAGAGATTGTCAACAACCCCCATTTCCCTTAAAAGGAGTAGATTTTATTCTCAAATCTGTGAGAAAGGAGGGGATAGGAAAGTTTTTTATAAAGAAAAGTCTGTGTACTCTCATTACTTGCTTTTAATGCCAAGGAGTCCACCTCTAAAAGCTTCCTAACACCTTAGCTAGTCATTGCTATCCTTTTTTTTTCCTTGAGCTCATCCCCTGCAACTTTTTAATTGTATTTTGGTAAACTTGTAATTTTTCATTGCCTCTCTCTGCTTTTACCTTCTTTTTTTTTTTTACCCCTGCTTTATACATTTATACTTTCTTCGAGTGGATTTTTCTTTTTGTTCCTTGACATGAAAAAAATTGAATTTTTTTCTCAACTAAATGATTGGTAATGCTCACAAATTGCAAAAGAAAACAATTTAAAAAAGAAAAGATAAATTTCTTAAAATAATTGAATTGATGTTATTTTATATAGAAAGGATATAATTACAAAATACATTATGGTGTACTATTTCCTTCCCTTTCCACTCATTAATCAAACAAGGGATTTTAATAATCCCTTCTCTTCCTTTCCCTTACTCATTTTTATCAATTCAAACAAGGGAAACATATATCCTTTCATTTCCTTTAAAAACCTCTCTGTTCCCTCCTTTTCCTTTCTTTTACCAACTTCTATCCAAACATAGTGTTAGTTAATTGGAAGCTTACTAACTTCAGCTTTGGCCTTTGAGTTAATGCTTAACAAAAGGTTAACTCTTGATAGTTTATTATGAGCTAGGCATTGCAAGCAGGCCTTAAATGTACCCTTTTGCTATTTCTACAATTCTGTCGTTGCATGACCTATGGTTGGGGCATCTGGTATTTGCAATGGATGAAGCATCAATTGCCTGTCAAAAGGGTGACAACACTACAAGTTGATGGCCATAAGCATGTCAAGGGGTATATGTAGATTTTGTCTTGGGTTTTGAAGCTATATCGTTATTCATTAGAATCTAAGAGTCCTGCTAGTTGTAAGGCTTATGTTACACCTGGTCGAGTTTCATTTTACTATTTGCTATAGTGAAAATCATTGTCTTTTGTTACTACAGCAACATGCATGCACAAAAAGCACTGGGCTTTATCTGTGATTCAGATTTTTTTTTTAACTTCTATAATGTGAACCATAGCTACTTACTGCAGTCAATTAATTGCTCTTATCCCTACAGATGAATTTCTCAAACAAAGTTTACTTCTTTTTGCAATGTTCTGCTAAGAAACTGCTATTTTTATTTTTTTGTAGACAGAAAAAGTTGATCTGGAGAATACAGTGGTTGACGAGAGCCAAAACAAATTGACTGATCAAGGGGCTTCATCTATAATAAGGCAAGACAAGTCTAGTGGTAAGATATTATGCAGTAAAACTATTTATTATTACTGTAGGTTCCGTAAGCTAATTTATGCTGGACTGTTTGTTATATGCTGAGATATGTGGCTGATGTTTATGATCAGCATTCACAGTTTGCTATTAGTTCAGGAAGTTATTTTTTTTGTTCTATCAGAAATGTGCCCGGACATTACCTATAGTTTTATGTAGACAACTTATAATACTTGTTAAGGGGAGGTTCATATATTATCTTGATGTGGTTTTTATTTATAGCTCACATGTATTGATTGTTGCTTGGCAAACTGCACTTGCCAACCTAAATTCGAATGAAGGACATCGTTTTATATTATTAAAATATTAGTTGGTTCATGTTTGTGCCTTATCTTTGTTATTGCTTGGATATATATTTTGCTTATGCTGACTTCTTTGGTTTCATTTGCATTCAAGTCTGTTACTGTTTTATTGTTTTCTATAGCATCACTATCTTTCATTGATTTTTTTTTTCTTTTTGCTTTCTTTAAATTCATACTCAGAAGGAAGTGTAACCGACTCAGATGATGATAATGAAAGAGTTGATGCTGCTGAAGAAGAAACTGATGAAGATGACCACACTTTCTTTGATACTCGTGACTTTTTATCATCAAGTTCTTTCAAAAGCAATGGATCTGATTTCCGGACATCATCTTTCTCTTCAGATGATGATGGTCTTAATGCTTTTGATTCTGAAGATGACATCGATCCTTCCATCAAATCAGTTGGAAATAACTTTCCTTACATTAAACGTCGGAAAAAGTTGCCTGACCCAGTTGAAAAGGAGAAGGGTGTAAGTCTTTGGTCAATGATTAAAGATAATATTGGGAAAGACCTTACAAAAGTTTGTCTTCCCGTTTACTTCAATGAGCCTCTCTCTTCTCTTCAAAAGTGCTTCGAGGATTTGGAATATTCGTATCTGCTAGACCGTGCGCATGAATGGGGAATAAGGGTAAGTCTAAGAACTCCATATTATTTTGTTTGAGAAAACAGAGCATTAGTTGCAATGTGAAGCTTTCCTATTCTGATACTTCTGTATCACCATATCACTTCCTTCTTTAATCTAGTTATGCATCTTGCCTTTGGTTTATATTTTTCCTCTTTTCTCTCTTTTACAACTGTTTTGGCTATTTATTTATTTATTTCATACACCTGCATACTTGACCTTGCAAAAGACTAGTTGCAATGCTTATAGCAGTTCACTCCTTCATAAACTTTGACAATCTGAATCTTTCGTCAAGATTCCCCTGAAACTGATGAATTTTCCCTCATAAACTTGCAGGGCAATAGCCTCATGAGAATTCTTAATGTGGCTGCATTTGCTGTGTCTGGATATTCTTCAACAGAAGGAAGAATTTGCAAACCCTTTAATCCATTATTGGGGGAAACATATGAGGCTGACTTCCCAGATAAAGGCGTACGCTTCTGCTCAGAGAAGGTTTGTTCTATACTCAGGAGACAGTCTATCCTTTGTGTCTACTTTTTGTTTTTTTGCATTTACAACACATTGTCATTCAATCTTCAATGCATATCAACATCACTTCTGTGGTCAACGTTTTGACTGAAGAATGTGCATGGTTCACCTGGTCAACTCAGAATATCGATTTAACATCAAATTCAATATGCACGAAAGTTAAAACCTTTTTCACATGTAAATCTCAGACATAAGAATGTTGCATTTTATCTTTTTTACATTCTATGCAAAATCAGTTCACCTGGTTATTAAAATGATGTGAAATTCAACCTACTTTCCAATGCCTGATGTCAAAATTGATGTATCATACTGCAAGATCTTTATAAATTTAGTTCATTATTGATCCTCTGGTGCATAGAAAAGACAGATAGAGGATTTCCTCTCTTGGCTTACTTTTCTTTGTTTCTTCTTCTCATTCTTTTCCTTTTTATTTTTGTCTTAGATTCTCATAGAAAAACTTGCTGAAACTGAAACAACTGTTCACTTAGTTGAAAACCTTTTAGAAAATCTTTTTGCTTCAACTTTAACAGGCCAAATATATAGGGTGGTAAGGAATAAGGTAGCACAGTTGGTAGATCATCACTCAAAATGTTATTGTTTGGGTGCCTAAGTATGAATGAAGATAATGGCTTCCTATCCGTTGGAATCAGCCTCACAATTGTCAAATTACTGGGGGAAGGGAAAGGGGACTGTGTGCTGACGACTCTGAACCTTATAATTTGAAACAAGTATAATTGATAGATGATCTTAAACATTAACTTATGCATGCAAGTGTTAAGAAGTAGTAAAGCTAGTGGCTCTCTTTATTGGAGAGTCATTGATACCTGTTACAGTGTCTGGGTACTGGGAAAAGAACAGCATACTGCTTACTATATTTTTTTCCAGAGTTCATCCTATGAAGTTGCCAATAACTATTCGGTTTTTGGTGTCAGGTCAGTCATCATCCTATGATTGTAGCATGTCACTGTCAGGGTACAGGATGGAAATTGTGGGGTGATAGCAATTTAAAGAGCAAATTTTGGGGTCGCTCAATTCAGCTGGATCCTGTTGGTGTTTTGACCTTGGAGTTTGATGATGGAGAAGTGTTCCGGTGGAGTAAGGTATAACTCCTACAGTTAAAGAAGAAATATATATATATATATATATATGTATATATATGTATCTTTTGTTCCAGTTTGGAAATTGACTTTCTTTTGCCAGGTTACAACATCAATATACAATCTCATACTGGGAAAGTTGTACTGTGATCACTATGGTACTATGCGAATAGAGGGGAATCGTGAATATTCATGTAGGCTGAAATTCAAGGAGCAATCTATCATAGACAGAAACCCTCACCAGGTGATCTTTTATCTTCCTCAAAATAATCTTTTTATTCAATGTTTTATTCGCAACTCTTATTTTCATGGAATTATAATACTGTTCGATTATCCTCATTTCAACCATCATCGACATTAATCAGTTTATAAAACATTTTTGATCTTCAGGTACACGGTGTGGTACAAGATAGGAATGGCAGGACTGTGGCTACTTTATTTGGAAAATGGGATGAGAGCATGCATTATGTGAATGGAGATTGTTCTGCAAAGGGAAAAGGTCAAGAGTCTTTATCAGAATCTCGTTTGCTTTGGAAGCGGAGCAAGCCTCCTAAATATCCCACCAGATATGACTTAACTCGTTTTGCCATCACATTGAATGAGCTCACTCCTGGTCTGAAGGTGATTATTATAGTAGTTTTGATTGGATTAAACTCAGACCCATCTAATGCCTTAAGTGGGTGGTATGAAAATTCCATTCTGATTTATGTCACTTCTTACATAGGCACAGGGAGGCATGCACAGACTTTCATATATATATATATATATATATATCAGTTTGGTTTCCATTGCCTTTTTGGGTTATCCCTACAATTCTTGAATTGCCATGTTACAGCTAGAACTGTGAAGCACACCAACCTCCTAAGCTCTAATAATTTGATTTTTGCTAGTGAATTTTTTTGGGTCATCAAGATGGAATTAAATGTATCCATTTGACTCTATAAGAGTGAAATTCAATGACTTGAAACTAATGCACTTCTAAATACCCTAAGAACTACTTTGCAGTAATTGAGACATTCATTTGAATCTCCTTATGCATGCAGGAAAAGTTACCTCCTACAGATTCAAGGCTCAGACCCGATCAAAGGTATCTGGAAAATGGGGAGTATGAAATGGCAAATTCAGAGAAGTTGCGGTTGGAGCAGCGACAACGGCAAGTAAGTTTTATGTTTCGTTTCTGCTTTGTGGTCCATTCCATGTGTTGATATGACAAATTGGCTAAGCATGAGTTTGAGTTTAAAAGAACTATATGTGTTGGTTGGTGAGGAACACAGATCACCATGAAATGTTTTCTTGGTTTGGTTCTTTTGGGAAAGTACGAAGCAACTACACAAACCAAAGTTGATATTTCTCATTCCAAGTTTTAGACTCCTAGTTGAGAATTAACGCTTAATGACGTAAATGTGCCAAAGCTTCTTAAAACTAAGTGGTAAGTACTAATAACGTACATTAAAATTATAAACCATGAGTGATGCATATGAAGGCATAGCAGCAGCAGGAATAATATCAATGTTTGATGATTTAAATTCTCTCAATCTGTTCTGAATATATGAGCTGAGCCAAACATGTAGTGTCCAATAAGTGAAATTTATAATGAGAAATTCTGATAATGTCACAAACTTCTGGAACTTAATAGCCTGATACATTAAGAAACCCGTGCGCTACATTATCTTTGGAAACCATCATGGCTTGCAAGACATCTTCTTGAAAGTTGTCTCGTAACTCACCTAGCAACTGGCCCAACTGCTAACTACGATGCCATTAGGACTGCCAATCAGTGTAAAGTTTCACTAAGCATGGACAGTATAACCATGTCTTAGGATCACTTTTTATTCCAATATTAGGTGTGCAGGTGCATAAGCAGAGATTTTATCCTAGACTATGCACATGAAAACAATTTAGATAATCATTTGTTGTGGATAAATAAGAAAACCACACTATTGTGATCATATCTGTGCAGCAAGACAGTTAGAAGTCAACCTAAGTGCAATTTGAGCAGTAGTTTTGTGCTAAATAATGCAATCTCACACTAAGATCAAATGAAATACTAGGTTACTTGCTCTAACTTTCCTATTTAGTGTTGGAATTCAGGTAACAGTATCTCGATTTATAAATTAACGAAACAGTGTTCAAAATCTAAAGCACTATCACTGCTGTAATTTGTTTTGAAGCATTACTATGATGCATGTTATCAGTTTAGATATATTGCAGGTAAATTATAGTTAGGCCATTAGGAAAACCCTACTGCGGTGTCTAGCAGAAAGCTGTGCTTGTTTTGTTGATTGCTATAAAGGATTTATCAAATAGTTTTTTATTGTAACATTTTGGATTGGGGTTCAGGCTCGGAAGATGCAAGAGAGAGGTTGGAAGCCAAGGTGGTTTGCAAAGGACAAAGGCAGTGACACATACCGGTATATTGGTGGATATTGGGAGGCCAGAGAGCAGGGAAAGTGGGATTCATGTCCTGATATTTTTGGCCAAATCCCTTCTGATCAGCTCCTTGACTAAGTGCAAGTTGCCTATCTTTTCCTTCTTGATTCTTTTTCAATTTTTTCACGAGATATGGGGCACACGTCCACTGGGCCAACGAGTTTGGGATTGTCCCATGACAACAATGTAAGTAGTTTAAAAGGGGTTTTAGAAAATAATAGAAGAAGAATGTTTTCCCAATCCTCTTGCTTCTCAATTCATATCTGATGATTTGAGTGTGACCCAAGAATTGGGTTACAATTGTGGAATTTTCATTGTAACCAAAAAATCAAAAAGAAAAAGAAATAGAGACTTGTATTGATAGAGAATACAAGAAAATTTTCTCAAAAGTAAAGTTTAGATGAGATTAATCATTCGTCATGGCCATCCGCAGTGAAGTACATTTTGCCGACATTTATTGTTAGAAAAAACAATAACATATGGTACTCTTGGTTTTTGATTATGATGGTGATTTACTTTTCATTTTTGATACCACTCTTTTCCATTCTTATGCATTCTCATGTTTTTGGGTTTTTCTATTATGTAAATATATAATCCCCCGACTTAATCAATATTTATGAACAAGCCTATTAATAAAAATCTGTTTA
This sequence comes from Theobroma grandiflorum, assembly GCA_036013995.1. Lineage (NCBI taxonomy): Eukaryota > Viridiplantae > Streptophyta > Magnoliopsida > Malvales > Malvaceae > Theobroma > Theobroma grandiflorum. The sequence continues at coordinate 20,357,620 of CP142126.1, forward strand.
AACTTGAGATTGCTCAAGTTCAGTTGAGTGGAATCAAAATATCCAGCAAAGAAAACTAAACTAGTGGTTGAGACTTAAGTGGAGAGGAAATGAATTGCACAGTGCACAGAGTCCGAGTACAGGGGTTAATGTCTTGTTTCTCGAATTAAAAAAAAAAAAAAAAACAGAAACAACAAATTTTTTAGCAGCAATACAAGTTTGAGACCTGTCCTTTCATGGAATGTCACGCAGAAACCTGCGGATTAACACAGACAGCCCCAATGTTTATCAACTTAAATCTTTGGTCTAAGTTGTTCACTGTCTTGGAAACTTGAAAGAATTGTCCATCCTCATGATAATGATTTCTGAAAGCCCACCAGCTGTTCAGTTGCAAAACATAACTAAGCTGGGCCTCGCTAGCAAATCTTCCACCAAATCATAAACTTATACTGTGTTTTCCTCCCTGTTCATTTCCTTTTTCCAGAATTTCAGAGTGCAGAACCAATCTCCCTGTTTCTGTTACTACCATATTCTAAGAGGGATAGTAATATATGAAAGAGTAGGCCTTTTGACCGCGCTAGTGAAAATACAGGGCTCAGCTCAAGGCTTCAAACGTTTTGAAACTCCATCAAATATTTTTTGACATGCTGACGCAATGGGGATTTGTATTCTGATTCCTGACAGAAGAAGATCCCCAGCTGTTGTTCTGCTGCCATGTTCTTTGCTCCTTGATATTTTTTTTTCTTTCGTTAAAAAAAAAAGGAAAGAAAAACCAAATGATAGACGATGACAGATGGGTGACCAAACGTATCCAAAAACATGATCTCTAACCGTCCAATCAATCTTGACCGCTCAATCACGTTTCATAAAAAAAAGACAAGGGGACCCCCCTTTCTCCCTCTCTTCCCTGAGCCCAAAAATGTGAAGAAAAACGTCAGGAGAATCAGATTTTCGTTTTTGGATTTGATTGGTGCTTCTCCCTTTTCAGTTGTTTTATCCCTCTAAAAACAAACTCCCTCAGCTGCTACTTGAAGGATAAGGCAAACGAGCGAGCCGGTTTTCGTTGTCATCTCGTCTCATACTTCATAATGCCCGTTTTGTTTTTTATTTTGGTATATATAAAATTTATCAATTGGGTTTTTTCCTATTTTAAAGACAGAAAAATGAACCCAAAAATAGAAAAGCCATAAATTTCACTTAAAAACTAATTTATTCAATGATAAATACATATATTTTCTCAATTAATCATCTCTTGAATTTGTACTTAATCCAAAAAAATTGAATTTTTCGATAAATTAAAAGCCAATTTAGCTAAGACATACTAGAAGGAAAAAAAATTTAGTAGGAATCCCTTCGCAATTGCTCTTCGAATTGAATATATTCAAATATGTTTTAAATATAATTTTAAATTATATAATAATAAGAGATAATTATTTTTATTTTTTATAAATATCATCAATATCTCAAATTTTTATTGCCTTCGCTAAGTTCTATCTTGTGACTTACAAATTAAAAAATAAAAAAACAGCATGTAATCGCTCGTAAATCTTTTATCTTTTTTAATACAAAGATCCATTAAATTATACTATTTAACTATACACTATAAGAAATAACCATTTTCAAATCTGTCAATCTCATTTTTTTTTTTATCTCTAGATTTAGCACTCGAAATCTTTCATTATCTTAAACTATAAAATTTTTTTAAATTTGGATAAAAATATCATCTTCTTAACCCAAATATAGCCTAAAAAAGAATCTTCTCAACACTTTTTATACAGTAACCTAACTGCCATTTTCAGATATATATATATATATATATATATATCCAAACAATTATTAATCTGTGGAATTTTTTTTTCTATTTTTTTTTCCTAAAAATCTTATACAATATGACATGATAACCCTACGACACAAGGCCAAGTATTAGTTAGATTTAGATATTGTTTGTTTTTTCCTGGTAAAGAAATACTATATTAGATTGGCGAAGAGTTCATCACATACGTAATGTTTATAAGGGGGTAAAAAAGAAAAGGACAATAGCTCCCAAAAGAGAAAAGGACTACTGATACAAACCGCCCTAAGAATTGCTTTCAACCAAAAGGTAATAGCAAATTTAGACACTCAAAGCATATAGGAAAATTATCATATTAAATACGGCAATTAACATATATATATATATATATATAATATGATTCCTGTTAGCAGAACCTAAAGAAACGATGGTAGGCAGCTGGGACGGAAGCGTGAAGGAAAGCGAGAAGGAGGAGTACGGTTTGGAGCCACAAAAGACAATGAAACGATTCTATCAAACCAGAGAATATTCACTTTCTCCTCTATTATATATACAGCTATGACTTATGAGAGGGACTTTTGATTAAGCACTGAGCAGGCAGTGAGTTGTCCTTTAACTGAGTTTTGTTTTTCTTTCACGCGTAAACGGCACACTTGGGTTTGATTACAAGACAAAGTTACCGGATGCTAAAGAAAGTGGGCAGATGGTTGGTAAGGTTGGTGTTGATGTGAAAAATGTTTCTTAATTTACCCTTCTCTCTCTCTCTCTCTCTCTCTGAGCATAGAAAACGACACCCTTTCCAAATTTGGCTTGCCAAATTGATCAGAACTTCCCCTTTGAGGAAGAATCTTCACACTTCCCATGCAAAATGCACCATTCAAAAAGCTTAACTAGTACAAATCATTTATTTTTTTTGGCATAAAACATATTTGTATTCATCTTTAAATCTGATGTTCGAATGTCATTCATCATTAATGTTCTAGATGAGTTTTTATCACGAAATTTTATTATTAACTTTTCATGCCTAAAGAGAACATTAACTATTTAACTTTACCAACTCTTTCACCTTTTTTTTTATTTTGAATCGTTTATTAATAAAATAAAAATCCTCTATTTTCATATAACTACCGTTATCTTTATTTTCTCGTTCCTTTTAAAAATATTTTAATTACAAAAATGGGAAAACATCAATGAAATTCACTCTCTACGAACTTTTGAGAATCATTGCAATGAGACAAGCATTATCCATAACTTAATTAATGTAATTGAAAATTAGCGTTGTTATCAATATATATTTACTACTAGTATTGAATTTGTTCCCAACAGTGATGGGATCACGCTTGCTTGGGCTTTGGCTTTCAGCATCTTGTTGAAAGGATTGGTTAAGAGAAGAGATGATCCTCGAATAAGAAGATTTCAAAGTGCCCAACCATTAGGATCGACAAGTCATCCTTTTTATGCGTTATTTATCATAGGGTGTTTGACTATGACCATGTTGATTATAAAAGCATCCAACAATTTTATTACACGTGTAAATTTGTAATATAATATCAACCCAACAAAAAGAAAAGAGGAAATCCCACATATATAGGTTTCAGCTTTTTTTTTTTACACCATTAATTTAATTTTTATAAAAAAAATTAGGCCAGCAAAAATCTTTGATTTTATGGTTCAAATATAGTATTTAAGAATATTGCTGAGTTTAAATTCTTTTATTTTTATTCAAGGAAAAAAAATTTACTATCATACTAATATTAGCAACTAAATATAGATCTAGAAATTTTATACACGACACGTTAACACAATAAAGGAAAGCATGGGATTGAATAGATTTGAATTTAATTTTAACAAGTTTTATGTCTAATCATATTTGATACGTTAAGATATATCGTGTTTAAACGTGTACATGTGACGTGTTTATCAATTTGTTAAAATTTAATAGTCAATGATTCTTTTAGTTTTACTTAAATAATTTAAAACAATTAGTTTAATAAGGTTTTTTATTTTATTATATTTAATGTTATTTTTATTTTATTATAATTGTTTTTATAATTATTAATTTTAAATTAAAATAATAAAATTATATTTAATTATAAATATTTTTATTTAATCGTGTTATTAATCGTATTATGTCTTATATTGACACGTTTAATAAACACGTTAATCGTGTTATGTTACATGATTATTAAACAAATACATGTATATGTTTCAAATTTAAGATACGAATATAATTCGTATCGTGTTTATATTTCATATCTAATCATGTCGATATGTTTAAATTATAAAAACACAAATTGTGAAATCTAACTAAACAAAGCAAATGTTACATCAATCTATATATATATTTTTATCCACAATCAAATGAATTCATTTAATTATATATAAAAAAATTAATACAAAATCATATCTATGCCAAAACTAAACAAATCATAAACAAGTTAACCAAGATTCCAATAAAAAACTATTTGAGCACCTTACCAAACAAAATAAATAAAAATCATTTAGTACTAGAATCAGACTTAAACCACACCCAAAGTATAAAACTAAAAGTATCAAAATTAGATTAAAATCACACCCAGAACAAAATATAGAAGTCATCAGCATCAGTCACTGTACCAAATAAATACTAGCAGCATCAGGATAATATCTAAAATATTAGAGCAACAAAAAAAAAAAACAATTGAAAATCAATTGAGGTGCTATCGCTTCATTTTCATTTTCATTTGTAGCTAAGATTATTACTAAAAAAGTGTATTGAACCAACCCATCTCTCCCTAGATATATTTTAAACATAAATTGTTTCAAAATTATATTCTCAGGTCCAATCATAAACAAACTTGCACCGCTCAATCATGTTGGATTGGGAATAAAGATGAACAAATCTTTCTTGAGAATTGAAAGGTTTGATGCGTACGTCAAAACTTCATCACGACTACGAAAACATCAATTCATTTGAGAGAAGAAGAAATTATCTTTGGGTCATGATTCAGGGACAACACCCTTGAATTAAAACCTTTTGGATTTAACGTTTTCTTGTATGTCCAGGAAGACCAGGCAGAGGCAGGGATGAGGGAACACCGCCAGCTGTTTTTGTTCCGAACCCTACAACGGTCTAATTCTCGCTCTCTCTCACACGGGGTTCATGAAACAACTAATTAATTAACCAGTCACCTAACAGGACCCTGAATTCATTTTCTTTGCTTTGCCTTGTCACTAATATTTGGTGACCTCTTGCCTTAACAATAGCAACTCAACATTACAAGATAAAAGAGTGAGAGAAAAATAAAATTAAGAAGAAAAGAACGGAATAATGGAGAAAAGATCATCACCTGCATGGTGGACCACTTAAGAGCTTGTCTTCACCACTCGAAACACTTCAATTAACCTTTTGTGATCTAAAAACCTCTGCCTAATCTATCTGATCGACATCTAGGTGTTGCAATTGTCTAAGTCTAACATCTCAAGGGACCCTTTTGATTCTGTTTTCTGTGTTTTGTTAATGTTAAATTGTTGTGGGTTTCGGTTACGTCTTCATGTTCCATGCACAACTGACAGCCAGCTATGGCCGCACTCCAAATTGCTTGTCCTTTTCCTTTCAGTTTCCTCCCCATTTTTCTTTCCTCTTTGACCTTTCTTTTTTTGCCCCTTAATCATGGTCTTAGGTCTTGGAGAGTAGTTGGTTTTATTATTTAAAATACATGTCTTATACTTTTGCATTAACGATGAAATTAATGAGTTAAAAAAGATGAACAAACATGTCAAGCCTAGCCCTTCACTTTTCTTATCTTAGGATCAGTATCGAAAGGGAATTTTTCAATAAATTCCACGGTATTTATCGACACAATGAAACTCATGAATATCGAGATATGTTAATTTAATTTTATGAGAATTATTAAAGATGTGCAAAATTAATTCTGATCAATTACCCATCCAAACTAAATGTGACTCGAGTAAAACGATTTGATCGAATTGGTCCAATTGATTTTTTGATTGATTCTCGATTTTAAAATTTTTGGAACAATTCACCTAAAAAACTAAACTAATTATATATATTAATATATAAAATATTTTTATATATATTAAGAAGAATTAAGAATAAACTTAATTAATAATATATTTAAAATATATTAAGGTATTATACGTAAATATACAAATTATAATCATAGTAATTTAATATTAATTTTATTTATTTATAAATCTGTATTAATATGAAATTACAAGTTATATATTTTAAATGATTTAAATTATATATTAATATTATAATTTATGATAGTAAATATCTTACATATTAATATGTTATAATTATCACTTTTTAGTAATGTGTCGCAATATAAATTGTTATGAATATATATAATTGTATATATATTATATACATCTTTTTAATTTATACATAAACATTACTATAATTTATAATAGACTTTATTTATATAATTACACTTAATAACTTTATTAGTTATTGTGTTAAATTTTATAACATATTGTTTATAATTAGCTATTATTTACACAAATTTTGATATAAAACATTTTAACATATAATTTGTATCATTAATTATATATATATAATAAAGTAATATATTATATATATACATATATTTAATTTATACATAAGCATTATTATAACTTATAATAAATTTTATTTATACGGTTACACTTAATAAGTTTATTAACCATTACCTTAGATTTTATAACATATTGTTTATAATTGATTATTATTTATACAAACTTTGATATAAAACATTATAACATATAAGTTATATCATTAATTTCATATATATATATAATTATGAATGAAGTTTATAAGTTTTAATGTTATAATTTGTAAAAAAAAAGATAAAATTTTGATCTATTGATCCAAAACCATAACAACCAAACCAATTTTATATTTGATTGGTTTAATTTTCTTTTATATTTGATCGGTTCTTTAAAATTGATTGATCTATTTAGTCCTTAAGTATGATGGACTAAACCACTTAATCCACCTATTTGGTTGCTCCTAAAAATTATTATGATTTATTCAATATTCAAAAACATCAAGGGTTTAATGTTTCGAGATATTATTCTTTGAAAGGTAGATATAATTTGACATGTCTTAGGCAACAACCAAAACAATTTCTATCGTTAGTTCTTGTGTTGTGCTTTTGTGATGAGATAGGCTTGTTTTCTATTTTAGCTAGTGGAACCAACATGTTGGTTTGTCAAAAATTAATAACATTGTACGTATACTCAATAAATTTTCTTTCAAAAAAGGCCAAATCATGATAGTACATTTTAGTTTATTTTTATATAAAAAAATAAACGAGAACATATATTTTTATCTTAACATGTTGATAAGGGTAGAGGGATGACGTTTGGATATATTTCTTAATCATAATATCCGGTTTCAAGAAAAAAAAAACTACTATGTTTTTTATTTTATCAAAAAAAGTGAAGTGTAAAATTAAAAAGAAAAATATTCAATCAAGTTTTTATATACATATGATATAAATATATATATATATATATATATTAAGTGATTCAAGGATGACGAGGGTTAGGACCATTCTTAGCTGATGCCATTATTAGGATGATTAACTTCTCTTTAAGTATAACTTTTTTCATCCACAGATAATTAAATAAAATAATGCATATTTGTTTTCCAACATATAATTTAAATTGGATAATAATATGATTGGTCATGTGAAATTCTAATTAACCCGTTACCATCAAATCCTATCTTCACATCCACATAAACAACAACATATAGACTTCAAAAAGTCGAAGTCGAAAGACATGGAATATGCAATTCATACTTGGAGACAACAAAAATCAAAGTGATAAAATGTGGACAGTTTTATCTTCTTCTTTTTTTCCGATAAACGTGGGACAGAATATTTCAATGTTAACGCCATCAAATTCAACGATATCTTTAAATTTTCCCAAAAATTAATTCACCGTTGACGTAAGCAATTGGGACCTAAGCGCTTCTTCATTACTTGTTTGAAAAGGAGAACACGTGGCTTAACGTGGTTGGTTTTTTACAGTCGCCCTGCATTAGAAAATCGGTTTTTTTTTTTGTTTTTTTTGCAAATAGAAAATCGGTTGTTTTTAATCTAACGTGGCATTAAAATATGCGGAGCTTAAGAACAAGACACGTGGAGGACAAGGGTGACGATAATGTCGCGTTGAACGGGCAAGATGGCAAGCACGTAGGACTTCTGGAAAGCGACGTCGTAAACAGTGGCCCCACTCGACAGCTAAAACACCAGGTCAAGTGGGTCCCTTTCGCTGTGCCAGCTCATGCCTATGGGTCCAACTGTAACAGCGACTGTTTGGCTTGATACTAAATTAAGTACATTGTTGGCCAAAAAACGAAAAAAGGTGGTACTATATGTTTTTTCTTTTTGCCACATAACTATCTTCTAAAATATAATTATCTCATAAAAAATCAAGTAAATTACATTTTTAATTGACAAATTATTCACAAAATGGAATTCAAAAATATTCTTATAATATATATATATCTGACATTATTACTCAATAGTTTTAATGCATCAATTTAATCGAAAAAGGGAATCAACAAAATTTTATTATCAATTACTAATAATTTAGATAATTTTTTTCTTGTTCTATATAAAACTTGGAATAAATAGGTTGTTATACAAATATGTCAATTCTCTTCCATTATTAAATCAAATTAACAAATAAAGTATCCCTTTTTACTAAAAAAAATTCGCTATACGTTTTTGGGTATACAAAATTAGATATCGTTTCTAATAAATTTAAAGTCAAAAGATATTCAAATTATTTTCTTTTTTGATTAATTTTTATTTTTCTTTTTACTCAACTTACTATCACTTAAATTTTAATCATAGATTAATTTCAGTGTACATCAATAACCGTAAAATCAAGTAATGAAAATTTCTACTACTTTTAATAGTGAAAATTTATATATATATATATATATATATAGAAAAGGTATCATAATTATATTGAATAAGGCCATATTGTTTTTACATTTTTTTGGGGGGTGGGGGGCCGTACTAAATGTTTACCTTCCATAAATATATTCGAAATAATGCAGATATCATTGCAAATTTTTTATTAATGCATTACTTATCATTATCATTGGCAAACTATATTTAAAAATGGGAGGAACATATCTATACAATGTACATATTCAACGTTAAAAAAAAACTCATATAATTTAAGTGTGTATATGTATTATAAAAATGGTGGAAAATGATCATTAGATTAATTTATGCAATTCCATGTATTGAATTATTGATGAACCAACAAATCAGATGCCACGATTTGGGTAATAAATACTTGAACGCGTAATCAAAGGCCCCAGACTCCAGACCATCTACTTCTTACTAATTGGTAATTTTATAAAAAAGATTATGCCAATGCCACTGCTGCTATAAGCTTCCTTATTTGTTTAATATATATTGAAAGATATATCTCTAGGCAAAAATTATTGGGCAGCCGTCGATCGTGATAATAATATCGAAATGGCATCTACATGGAGAAGATAAAGTCGAAATGTCATTCTCATGTTTTAATTGTTAATAAGCGAAAAATATAATGTAAGAATCTGATAAATGTCTTCTTAATTTTATGTGAATTTTGTTATGATTTTGATTCTGTCGGTTTAATATAATATAAAAGTAAATCCAGCTTATTATGTTGCCATATATTGACAATTCAATGGATATTTGCTGTAATGGGTTCTTGTGGAGGCATGGGATAATCCTAGAGAGGGAGATGGAATACTTAGTATAAATCAATATACGGATTTTAACCCCTTATCATGAAGAATTAGTTCAAATTAAAGTTTGAATTCTTTTTATTATTATATTAATTTTATTGAAATTTTATTTTTACGCCGTATAAAAACCAATTAAGATGTAGATTAAAACGAAGGGATAAAAATAATATTGCCTTCTGGAAAGGATCGCCTAGGAATGAAAGCTTAAGCCCCAACTTTTTCCTTGTGTTAGGTGGGAAAAGACACGGGTTATGACTTGTGATCCAGTCGAAGCGTAGCATTCGATGAGTTATATGCATGTCTTTGGACTTGGAAGAGAAAACGACTTTCCGTGGTATGTCTCTCAATTTGCAAGCCTCCTGCCTCAGGAATTGTAATCAATCGGTTTTCTCACTTGTCTACTGACTTGGTCCATTCTCATTACCTATCCCCCCCCCTCCCCCCCCCCCCCCCCTTTTTTTTTTTTGTTGGGTAAGTCGTAGGTCATAACCCCAACTAAGCAATATGAATGAGATGGGATATTTCTCAATTAATAGGCGGTTGAAAGTTTGCATCTAAAACTCATTCATTGCATGGAGAGTAGTCATGGAGGAGGAGCAGGCCCCTATTTATTATAGGGATCGTGAAACGTATGGTAATATTGATTCCCAATTTATGATACCCAAAATCAATGATGTGTGTGAATCTAGAACCCAAAAAAAGAAAAAGGAAAAAGGCTTTGTTAAAGTAAGATGGATTAAAAGCGTTTCTGATTTGTTGACTTTGAATAAAATTATGCAAATTCATCTTTTACTATTAATATTATTATTTAAGTGAAAATTTATTTATTAATATTATTATTTACATGAAAAAAAATATCACATTAAATATTTAAAAAATAAATAAATAAAAATCCCACGTCTTATCAAATTTACCACATAATAATATCTGTTTTTGTAAAAGATGTGTATACATCTTTGCACATTTTTCTTCAAGGAAAAGGGTTTTAAAAGGCTGGCCTATCATGATACCTTTGAATGTGTTCATATCGAGGTGTATAGTTAAGTTACTATTTGGTTGTTGAGAAATTTCTAATAATTTCACAGACTTTTTGTTGACGTCTTAATGCATATAGTAATTTCTTCAGAAGTATTTCATGAAAATTTTTCTGACATCATCAACAGAGGCGTAATTGGATATTACCCGAAGCTGGTAAAATGCCAAAACCGGAACTGTCAGTTTTATATCAAAACTGCGGTATGAAAAAGAGAAAAATGAACATAAGGTCACGGTTGAATGCTCGTTGACTCTTATTTATTTATTTTTTGTTTAATGTATTCCTTTTTTTCAATTTTTTTACCACATAATTCATTATTATTAATAAACTATAATTTTAAATTACAAAATAAAACTATATCGCTTTCTCATTTCAAAAGCTTTTTCGCCTCAAAATTAAAACCATTTGGATGTAATTAATTTTTTCAAATATAAAATTAAAAATGAATCTCTAATAAGAAATGTGAACACAATTGTGGCGTTTGTTTGCGGGATTGTAAAGTGACATTACCTGTAATGTGCCTAATTAAATTACATTGCAGCGTTTGTTTTGTAATAGACCATTACAATGTCAGATTGCAATGTAATCACATTGCAGCCCAAAACCAATGCAATGTACATTACATTGCAGGCTGCAATGTTTGCAATGTTATTAAAGACATTTTTACCCTTCAACTCTATTATTTTATTAAAAATATTTTATAATATTATAATTAAAATAAAAAATATTAAACTAAAATATATAATATAAAAATTAAAAATTAAAAAATAAAATATAAAAAATTAAAATTTATATAATATAGGTAAAAGAAATTAAAATATAATATATAATATAAAAAATAAAAATTAAAAAAATAAAATATAAAAAATTAAAATTTATATAATATAGGTAAAAAATATTAAAATAAAATATATAATATAAGAAATAAAAATTAAAAAATAAAAATTAAAAAATAAAAATTTATATAATATAGGTAAAAAATATTAAAATAAAATATATAATATAAGAAATAAAAATTAAAATTTATATAATATAGACAAAAGAAATTAAAATAAAATATATAATATAAAAATTATATTAAATAAATGAAATAAAATATACAAAATTATAATAAAAAATGAAAATAAAATATATGACATTAAAAATATATTTAAGAGATAATATTATATAAAAATTAATAATAAAGAATGCAAGTATATTAAATTTACATTTTAATAAATAAGGGTAATTTTGTAAATTAACATTACATTCCTTGTAAAGTACTTGTAAAATAAACACTGCAATGTTATCTTCCTGCATTTTAATCATTACATTACTCATATACCAAACACTGTAATGTTATCTTCCCTGCAATTATATTACCTGCAATCACATTCCCTGCAATCACATTACACTGTAAAGTACCAAACGCCACCAATAAGTAAGTGTGGTTAGAAACCTTTCCCTTCTCAGTGAAAGAGGACTCGAGCAAATCTACATTGCGTTTCTTGAAGTGCGTGTTGAAGCTATTATATCCATACGTACTCGTACTATTTCCAATTCCATACAATGTTTCGTATAAAGGACAAAGACAGTGATATAGTAGAAAAATTTTTAATTTAATGAATAAAACTCATAAAAAAATAAAATTTTGACCTCAAACAGCATGAATTTTCTTCCATTAGACTAAAAAATAAAACTACTCTTTCTTTGTTTCTCCGAAGTAGACCATTCTTCTTCGAATACCTTTCTAAACCATATTCCTATTAATCATATTTATTGGACAAATAATCTAACCAACTCAAATAATTGGAAAGAAACAACACAACACACAATTAAGAGTGGGCGACGATTGGTTGCAACCGAGCAACTGACCAAAACCGTCGATTAATGTAACTGACGATTGCAAAATCTGATCAACCTCGTCGACGGATCGGCTTGGCCCTTGAGGGGACTCATTCCACCCAAACCAACCGAATAATTGTCGATTAGTTTTTTTTTTCAAGAGGAGAGGAAATACAGAAATACTCCTCATTAAACTCTCCCTCCCCGCCACCTATAAGGGTAAAGAAATAATAGCAGCTTATGCTGCTATTATTCCCTTTCCTAACTTCCCCAGACCCCCCCTAATTTCTCCTTCCCCTACTTTCCGCCGCCCCAGCTCTCCATCTCCCTCTTCCTCTCCCTCTCCTGCTCCAATCACAGTCTATAATAACCGACCGAATTGACCACATTAAAAACCCAATCAAAATCGATTTTGGGAGGTGCTGTTCGATCAGTTAAAATGATTGAAATTTTTGATTGATTTTTCAAAAAATCGACCCGAAACCGACTTTGCACACCCCTAAACACAATTGCTGATTTTTTTTTCTTAAAAATGAAAATGATGCTTTCACTTTCTTCAGCCTCTTAATATTAATTTTTTGTATGCTTTTCTACTTTAGGGTGATGCTCTCAAAACTTGGAGAGACCACCCAAGAGAGAAGATCCAACACAGAAAAAAATGGGCCTAAAGGTGGGCCCATTCAATGCTTTGCAGCAGCACCACCACCATTTCCCAAAGCTTTTCACATCTCATCGATCAAAACATTATTACTTGGTTGATTGCCCAATGTATTAATCTTTTGCTAAATCTGTGTTCCTTGTTGTTTAAACTACGCTAAAAACCATTTGGGTAGGTTTATAACTCCAAAAATTAATTTCCCACTTGTTGGATAGGGATCTAGGATGTAGTGTATATATATATTTAAAAGTGAAAATTTCTTGTCGTCATTAAATCTGATTCGGCTTCCATTATATAAAACGATGAAGCTCTAATTGTAGAAAAATACTAATAATATATCCACCAACTAAGAAAGAAAAATGTGTCATTATATCAAACATGGCTTTCTTTTATTTTTTTTTTCTTCTTTTTACTATTTCATTGTAGAAAACCACAAAACAAAACATAAGCATAATCTACATCATGTTAAGCCTTAATAATATTGTTGATCATTTAAAACCAAACATGAAAGAATCGTCAAAATTTGGACCAGCAATCTGTCAAGGGACCAAAAAAGGACCACCACCACCTTCGAAATTTAAAAAAAAAAAATTTATGAAAAATGAATAAGAAAAATGGCGTTTGTGTAATTAAGGTGAGAATAGAGGACGAAAAGAGAACAGCCACAAAATGACGCACTTATACCCTCACATTTCCTAGTCGATTCCGTCACGTCACGATGGAAACCAGAGGAAAAAAGGAAGGTGGTAAATAAATAAAAAAGATCCTCCGTTTGAGAATCCCGAAATTTCAGACAGAACAAAAGGGCATATTCGGTAGAAAAAAAATAACATGTGGTAGAAGCTGAGCTGGTTTTCTGGTACCAAAACATAACAATTTACCTCACACTCGTCAGCATAGTGAGCACCGTTTCCCTAGGCAAAAGCCGGCTCCTCGTTGCTCTTCTCTCTTTAATTTTCCCTTTCCTTTTTAATTTTTTTTTGTTTTTAAATTAAAAAAAATTACAAAATTTTCTCCCTCTCTCTCTCTCTCCTTTACTTTGATTTCATTTCATTTCGTTCTCTTTCAATCTTCTTTTTCTCTTTCTGTCTTCTGCGTTGGTTGTGTTTTGTAGGATTCCCATTCCCACCTATTTCTCCGAACACAAAGCACAAAAAAGACAACACAAACAAAAGAAAAGAAAAGAAAAGAGGAAGTTTTTAAACACGGCAAAACCAAAACAAAAACACAAGGAAAAGGAGAAATTTCGAGACCGTTCGCCGGAAATGCTCATCTCTCCGGCGTCGTTTCAAGTTATATACTCCCATTCTGTTTCGGAAATGCAGTAGCCATTAAGTTGAGCAAGAAAACGAAGAGATAAATATTATAGACGAAAGGGAAGTTCTTTTTTCAGTGAGGAAGGGAAGAGTTCAAAAATGCACGAAGCACTTTTCAATGAGCAGAGCGACGTCGTTTTAAACTCCAAGAAGAAGAAATCCGACGACGAGAAAGACCATCTCTTAGTTGCTGTAACAACTCCTATGGCTCACCATCACCGGAGCCGATCTCAAGCCACAACTCGGCGCGTGACTCCCACGACTACCGCCACAGCCTTCGTAACCGCGACTGCGGGTGCTACCGTCGAGAAACTGCTTCCCAACGGTGATCTGTACATCGGTAGCTTCTCCGGTAACGCGCCTCACGGATCGGGAAAGTACCTTTGGAAAGATGGATGCATGTATGAAGGCGAGTGGCGTCGCGGAAAAGCGTCGGGCAAAGGGAAGTTCTCGTGGCCTTCCGGAGCCACTTTCGAAGGCGATTTCAAGTCAGGTCGGATGGAAGGATTCGGGACGTTCATCGGATCCGACGGCGACACTTATCGTGGGTCGTGGAGCTCTGATCGAAAGCACGGGTACGGCCATAAACGTTATGCTAATGGGGATTACTACGAAGGATCGTGGAAGAAAAATCTACAAGACGGACACGGCCGTTATGTATGGAGTAACGGGAACGAATACGTCGGGGAATGGAAAAATGGGGTTATCAACGGTGGTGGAACCCTGATTTGGGCAAACGGAAACCGGTACGACGGGCAATGGGAAAATGGAGTACCCAAAGGAAGCGGGATTTTCTCTTGGCCGGACGGAAGTTGTTATATTGGAGCGTGGAACGAAGATAACATGAAGAAAATTCAACAGTTAAACGGAACGTTTTACCACGGGAACGACGGTAAAGAGCATTGTCTAAAAGGAGGGGAGAGTTTGGTGGTTATGCCGAGGAAAAGATCGTCGGTAGATGGAAGGGGAAGCTTAGGGGAAAGGAATATGAATTTTCCTAGGATTTGTATATGGGAAAGTGATGGTGAAGCAGGGGATATTACTTGTGATATAATTGATAATGTGGAAGCTTCAATGATTTATAAAGATGGCTTAGGATTAGATCGAGATGGGTTTAGACAATTTAGAAGGAATCCTTGTTGTTTTAGTGGGGAAATTAAGAAGCCAGGACAAACGATTTCGAAGGGCCATAAGAATTATGATTTAATGCTTAATTTGCAATTGGGTATCAGGTGAATATTTTTGGAGGTTTTTTGGTGGTGAATATATGGTTTTGATTTTTGGATTTGGGTGTTTGATTTTGTTTCGTATGTTTCTTTGTAGGTATTCTGTTGGGAAACATGCTTCAATTTTGCGGGATTTGAAGCCGAGTGATTTTGATCCCAAAGAGAAGTTCTGGACGAGGTTTCCAGCTGAAGGTTCAAAGCTAACACCTCCTCATCAATCCGTGGAGTTTCGGTGGAAGGATTATTGTCCAGTGGTATTTAGGTATGTTTGTTTTTGCTTTCTGAGTTGAATATCTACTTTTTTTATAGAAATAATATCTAAATGAAGATAAAGATTATCTCATGAGCATTCTTGGTTGCGTACGTTTTTCCATTAATTTTGTTTAAATGGTTTTTCTGCTTTCAATTTTGTTTCAATTGCTTCTTGCTATGTCGGTGACTGAATCCTTTTCGGGTTTTATAGACATTTGAGGGAGCTATTCCAAGTAGATCCTGCTGATTACATGCTAGCTATCTGCGGCAATGATGCCCTTAGGGAACTTTCCTCTCCCGGAAAGAGTGGAAGCTTCTTTTACCTTACTCAAGATGACAGATTTATGATAAAGACAGTAAAGAAATCAGAAGTCAAGGTTAGTTGCCAACCCATTTGACTTACTGTGAAAGTTACTATGTGTCTGGACACATTAATTTCAAATGGCATGACCGGAAAAATAGTAAACTGCGGTTTCCCATTTTTCACTTTACGTTCTTGGTTAAACTAAACGTTTTGGAATGTAAGATGATTGGATTTAATTTAAAGTTTGTTCATCTATGTTTAGGTGCTTATAAGGATGCTTCCAAGTTATTACCAACATGTTTGTCGGTATGAAAATTCCCTTGTGACAAAATTCTATGGCGTGCATTGTGTCAAACCCATTGGTGGCCAGAAGGTATGTGTTTGAAATGAATAAAAAATAAAACATAAACTGTATTTCTCATATTGAAGACTTTGTTCATTGATGGAAACTAGCTGACTTGCTCAATAACTATTATGGTTAAATACCAGACCCGTTTCATTGTGATGGGCAATTTGTTCTGCTCAGAGTACCGAATTCATAGACGGTTTGACCTTAAAGGATCCTCCCATGGCCGCTCAACTGATAAGCCAGAAGAGGAAATTGATGAAACCACAACCCTAAAAGACCTTGATCTCAATTTTGTGTTTCGCCTGCAAAGAAACTGGTTCCAGGAGCTTATGAAGTAACCCCTCCTCCCCTCCTCTCCTGTTATGCCACTTCATCCTTATCTAATTTATTGTTAATTTCCTATAACTAAATGGTGGCCAGGCAAATTGATCGAGATTGTGAGTTCTTGGAAGCTGAGAGAATTATGGATTACAGTCTTTTGGTTGGATTACACTTTCGTGATGACAATAGAGGTGACAAAATGGGTTTGTCACCATTTCTCTTGCGCACTGGTAAGTTAATAAACAATTATACTATTTCATGGGTTGGAGAATTTATATCACAATAAGAATACAGAATTGAGTATCCATTCCCCTATGCAGGCAAAAAGGATTCATATCAAAATGAAAAGTTTATGCGTGGCTGTAGATTCCTTGAAGCAGAGCTTCAAGACATGGATCGGATATTATCTGGCCGGTATGTTATGCTGTCTCACTTAATGTTTTTGATGGTTCCAGTTAATTGCCTATTGTAGATGTAGATTTATGAGGCTCAGATTCTAAATTTTGTTAACTATTGATTGTTTGTCTTTAGACTTAGGCAAGACCCCCTATGAGGCTCAGATTCTAAATTTGGTTAACTATTAATTGTTTGTCTTGTCCCTAATGCGTGTAAACTTTATGTCGGGTTTGGTCCTTCTGTTGTGATGGAATTTGCCAACATTTGGTTATACTTGATCATATTCTGAGAATAATTGAAGGTTGATTGCGTTATCTGAGTGATCTTGTGGGTGTAATTCAGTAGACAACTAATTTTTGTGGGGCATGTAGCGATGTGGTCTGTTATGAACCTGGATAAGAACCAAGAGTTTTGTTGCCCATTATCTAGTTTATGTGAAATGATTCATGAATAATAGAGTTCAATTGAATTATTTTTGTGGCCAAGAATGATAGACTGCGATTGAAGCTTGCTGTAAATCTTGCCAGAAGTTAATTCTTTTTAAAAATATCCTTTTCCTTATAATGATTTTGATCCAGCTTTAAAAGACATACTATTCATAGATTTTTCCTCTTGGTGAAAAATTGTACTATATACAAGATATTTTACGAAAGTGAAGTATGAAATGAGCATGCTAGTGGAATGCAATTGCAACTATCCATTCTCCGAACTGATTATTCTTGTGTGAGGTGTGATTTGATAGTGAACGAAAACTTAAGATTATTATTACAGGGTGAACAGCAAGTACTAAATTAAAATTTCATATGTACTTTTTATCAGGAAACCATTGATTAGGCTAGGAGCAAACATGCCAGCAAGAGCAGAGCGAATGGCTAGAAGAAGTGATTTCGATCAGTATACTCAGGGTGGAGTCAGTCACGTTTCACATGGCGGTGAAGTTTATGAAGTAGTATTATACTTTGGCATCATTGACATCCTCCAAGATTACGACATCAGCAAGAAATTAGAGCATGCATACAAATCCCTACAAGCAGATCCTACTTCGATATCAGCTGTTGATCCAAAACACTACTCAAAGAGGTTTCGGGATTTTATAGGAAGAATTTTTGTGGAAGATGGGTAGCATCATGAGAACGCAAATTTGGAATAAAATATCTGCCTCTGATAAGTCAGAGAAAACGCCACTTCATCTTGACTGCACCATTCTGGAGTGCCACGCTGGGAAATATGCAGGTCCTGTTACTATCTTTGAGCAAATACTCCATGGGGATACTGAGCAAGCCACTGACTGTAAATTTGTGGGAGAGCTCGGGCGGCAGCAGGGTTATTGAGGAAACGCTGATGGCTGAATTTTGACGATCAGCCGTCACCATGATGTTGAAGGTGCAGGCGCTTTGTACATTTGAAGGGAAGGGAAATTTGGATTCTGATGATTTCCTTTTTTTTTAAAAAAAAATTATTATTTCTTTTTTTTTCATTTTTCTTTTCTTGGGTGAAATTTTTGTGGTAAACGAGGAATGTGAATTGTGAAGATTTGAAAGATAGGTATAGGGAACAGAGAAGATGTTTCCCAGAGAGAAGATTCAAAGTGGGAGGAGACTTGGAATAAGAAAGTGTACAGCTTATAGAAAGGATGGATAGTTTATGGAATTTCATGAATTTTTTTTCTGTGAGATATCTTTTTTAAGAACAAAAAACAAAAAAGAATTATTTGAATCAGATCGCCCAGGAGAGAGAGGTCCCATAGTCCCATGGGATCTCTCCCCTTTATCTGTTGTATATATAAATGGGGTTCTGCCTGTAGTATAAAAATGGGGTCATGGCTTTGCTTTTGCAGTGAAAGGGAGGCATTGGGCAGGAAAGGGTGAAGGCATGAAAAGGAGAGAAAGCAAAGAGAAAAAGATGCGCTGGTGTTTCTTGTTCCTCCCCACTTTTGTTTACCCTTCCCTGTTCTCTTTTTACTGTTTTTTGTTTGTATTTTCTAAACATCATATTAGTACATTTTTTTTTATATATTTTTCACCAAACTTTGAAAGACAGATCGGAATGGGCGAATGGGAAAATAAAGAAATGTTTGGCAAAGCATGTATGGGGAACAAACAACAAGACCATTGACTCTAACCTCTCCAGATAAATTTGAGGAAACAAGGAAAAAAAAATCAACCCTCCACGTGGTAAAAACCAACCCATTTATAAATTTCGTTCGGCAATCTCGCTATCATAAGCTTATGTAAAATTACTGCATCATTGGGAAGGGTGAGGTTGTTTTTCCTTTTTAGTATTACTTTTCTTCTTTATTTTTATATATTTTCTTACTGCAGGGGTCAAAGTCTGGCTCAAGAAACAGTAGAGTTTGCTTCTCTTTTTGACCTTGTTATCTTTTGGGACCTTCTACTGTCTGATTACTAAGACCCAAAGCACGGGTCCGGTGATGAGTGGGGCCGTTTGCATATGATCTGTCTCTGTGATCTATTCCACCACCAAAAAAAAAAAAAAGAAGTTGTTTAGGTTATATATTATCACTCTGGCAAACATTTTCTCCTGGTTTTTGCAATTTGGTATTTTAGAAGTCAACTGATCTTAGGATCATTTTCCCTCTAATTGATTGTAGGCAGCTCAGGGATATGCGAATAACATTTATGATTTATCCTTCATTGCCAGAGTTTTCCAGCCCATAATTACAAATTTCCAACATTAATAATAATAATAATAATCTATATTTATTTTAAATATATATATTTTGTCTTCTTAGTTGTCTGTCATTATATTCCTGATGTGCAAAATAAAGGTTTTTATTTTCTTTATTTTTCAATAAAAAAGGGAGAAAAAGGTCCAAGCGAACAGTAAAAAGGATTCATACTAGTATATCTCTTTATTGGACAAATATTTATTTCAAAAGGAGCATAATACAACTCAAATGTTTTTTGTTTGCGAAAGTTAGGTTCGTATAAGATTAAATTAAATTTACATATGAGATTTAAATTTGAAACTTAATGATTTTAGATTCTCCTCTTTATCGTTAAGACAAGATCTCCTTGATAACATAAATTAATATAAACCGTTTGTATATTAAACAAATTATTATTTACAGGTATGTATTTCCCAATAAGTCAATTACTAAAAGCACTTGTTAGATTATTTCGTGTTTTGTTTAAAACATTAAAAATGATCACATTGAGTGCTTCATTAAAAATCATTATCTAAAGTATCATTTTATTAGTGTTTATAAGCACATGTTAGTCAAACCCAGCATAAAAATCTCATAGGAACAGTCCAAATTTTCATGATATTGAAAAGTATGCACTATAATTGTCGACATAGAATCCAAGTAGTCTTGATGAATCCAAGAGGAACGAATATCAAGTCTTATTGTTAAAGAAAAAAAAAGAAACCATAATTTCTGAAACGATTTTCTCGAGAACCAAACAGTGAAAGACGTGGGAGGTGGGGAACAGGGTGTTTGGAAAAGAGAGGTTGGGAAATGGCAAATGGGGTTGTACTTCGTGGTAGCAGTAGTAGTAGTAGGCCTGCCAAATTTAACACAGGGAGAGAGAGTCAGACAGGGAGGATATGTTGCTAGTTGCTATGCTTTGGCTAGGTGGGCGTTGCAATTGCATGCCTAAAAAGCATAACAACAAAGCAACCATTGTAATTTTGTAAATATAAAAACTCTCAATATTTGTACGGAGAGATTTCGTATCGTCTGTATTTGTGGGCTTTCTTTCTGTAGGGACTAGGGACCCCAGACCATTTCCCTTCTTTTATTACTTAACTGTTATTAATACTACCACCACACGTCAACACTGTTCTCTGTCTTTCTTCATCCACACACCTACGCCGTCCCTATCTCTCCGTTTTAGTTTTTCCGAAACAAGTTTGGCCGTAATAGTTATTTATCTTTTACACTCTCCATCAGTTAATCAATGAAATTTGTTACACCGTTAGTACTACTAAATACAAATCATAATGTACTTGATTTAGTTTTCCAACTTAGGTTTTGAGAATTTTCAAGAAATTATTTTTTTTTCTATTTTCTTTCGACTTAAGGAAAGAGATCGATTTTGTTGTTGAAAAAATTAATCAGGGAAGTATTATTTTAAAAAAAAATTTAAAAATAATAAATTTTATGTTTAATTATTAAATTTGACATTTGTTTTTGAATTTTCAACACAAAACTAGAATGTAGAAATTTCTTATTTATTAAAAAATATTATTCTTCATTAGGAAGGCACTAAGTCGGCACCTATTCTAGCAAACCTTGTAGGCAGCAGCTATTTTCATCGGACAAAAAGGAAAAAGGTTCCATTGCCCTTTGAGACAAAGATGCAAATTGGCAATTAAGGTCAAACCATTGTTATTGCTAATTGAAAGCTGTTGTTTTAAGTTGGTATTAGAAAAAGGCTAGCTACCTTAGCTTAGCTTAGCTTATAAATATTCTTCAATAATAAAAGAACAATTTGCTGAACCCATAATTTCTCCCCTCCCCCATCAATTTTTTCGGTTTGAAATTAATTTGCCTTAAAAGAGGTAAACCCTTTTTTCTTTTCGGGCAGACATTTCATTCACTACAAGTTTTGTTCTCCATTAATTGAAAAGCAGTAAAACCATCTAACCTAACTTTGACAATAAACTCAAATACTTTTTAAGAGAGAGGACAAGTTTTGAAGCATACGGCAATCTTAAGGCTTGAAAGTGACAACAAACCCTCTTTGCAACCTAAGAAGGCTGCAACAATGCATCATCAATCTTTGTTCTCTTCAATCTTTTTCTGAAGTTTTTTCAGAGGGAAACCAATAACCGCTTTCTTTTATAATCTGACTACTGCCTGCACAATTGTAATTATTGCTCAACTGTTTTCCATTTTTTTTATATTTAATTTATTTATGTTTTGACATGCCATTATTCATCTCACACCAGAAAATGCCTTGTTAGTTCATTCCATTAATTGAACACATCATATCATCGAGGTTTTGGTTGGAAAAACAGAAAAGAATAAACTTTGGTTAATTAATTTAGCCCTTAAAAGAAGAACTTCTCCAAGAAAATGTCAAGGTTTTGTTTATTTTGGTCAGTGTTTTGAGGGACAAAGTCTATGTCATATGACTAATCACGATGAGACCAGTAGCTTTGTGTTTGACATCTATAAATTGAATTGAATAAGAAACTTGAAAATAATGACAATTCCAACTTACAGTTCCCTATTTTCTTCCCGATTTATTCTTTATCTCCATTTTGTGTTTTTTTCCCAATCTATATAATTGCAGATAAGGCAAACCCTCGAATTTACGGCTACATTCGTGAATTTTTTGATAGATATAAAAATATAAATAAATATTGACAAAACGAGAAAAAAGTTAAAAAATTTAAAGTAAATATTAAAAATTTGGAAATGAAATTTTTGCATATGATTATTCATATATTTATACATATTTTAGAATCATAATATAACAATTATAGCATACTAAAATGCTAGATAGTATATTGTTAAATATTTAAGCTGTTGAAAATTTTAATAATCAAGATTTATATATATATTAATTATAATTTATAAGATAGAAATAAAAATAAACTAAATAAATTTGTAAAATATTGATTTCCAATAACACCAAGTTAAAATTATTAACAACACTTAATACCATATTCAATTCCTTCAAAGTTTGAAAGTATTCACAATTTGTCCTTACCTCTCTTTCATCGGTAGGTTGAGTTATTATTATTATAATATATTAAAATCATGTCATATTGATGTCATGGATACCAAATATATCAATAAATCGACATATATTTGATTTCATGATTGTAGGTGAACGTAAGATTACCACATTAACCTAATTACTCTTTTTTTCCCCTTTCCAAATCTCAAATTTAAACTAAATTCTCAATTAAGTTAATTTATATGATATTTTAATCATTTATACACACATAGATCTTGCGCTTCTAAACTAATTAAGTTGAGTTTCTTAATAAAATTAATTAAAATTATTTTCATCGCAGATGGGTCATTATTAGCCTTTCTATACTCAATAAATTAAATTCGAATTCCTTTCCGTTGCTCACGAAATGTTGCAAAACTATATAATATAATAATAATAATAATAATAATTAATGTAAGGTTAATTATTTTACTCTTGTCTCAATCCCAGTCGATTTATAGCTGAATACAACAGTGAAGCTTCCACTATCCACACGCATAAATACAAAAGCAGAAGTCTAAAACAAGCCCATAAAAATGCACGTGCACGTGCCACCAATATCCCTCTCTTTCATACAAAATGCCGCAAAAACAAGTTCCCAACAATTTGGGGTAACCCCATTGAACACCCGGCGGCCAGTACAGTGCATGCATCTCCTTCGACGTGCAAGAATATAAACCCTTTAAGCCCATGCGGCCAGCATGAAATACCAAAAGCTGTAGTTTTCACTCCATTTCTCAGCAACACCTTAATAGAAAAAAAAAGGGTTGTTTCCTTAACTCTTGGACAAGTCCTTCTGGCATGTCCTCCAAGGAATCCAACCACGGCACCGATCTTTTGCCTTTCCACTCCAAGATCATGTACATTTCGACAATATGATATCTTACTTTTTTCGTCTATGGCTAGCTTGATATTTACGTGCATTTACCTCTTTTTCTTGTTGGTAGATGTGTATATTTACTTCAGACTGTACTAAAACACTACTTCAACTTTTAATAACTTCATCTACTAATATAGTTATCAGTACATCACCACACGGTTCATCCATGGCTTAAAATCTGAAGTCAAACCAACATCTACCCCTGGAAAACATTTATCTCGTACATACCATGATTGTAAGACACTTGCCTTCCGACTTTTTTGTAGTTGGTATTTATGAGAAATCTCTCAATCAAAGCCCGATTTGCATTCCACTGGCAGCAGCCAATACGAGAGCTCCATTGTTTTAGTACCAATTATTAATAATTGGAAGGAAACGAATTAAGAATGATGGGGACTGTTCACATGCAAATAGTAGGTATGTATTGCCTTCAAAAGTAAACTACTGCGTTTTTAATTTCTCGGGTCCCTTTGGGTTATGTCGAGAAAACAACCCGCCATAACCACACAAACCCAACCTCTATCTGCCCTCGTTCTTCAATCATAGGGCTTGGTTTGGGATTGGTTGGAGCTTGGAGTTTGGCCTCCCCTCTCCATTCAATAGTTCTGGCTTTTGGGGTCACATTATTAGAAACTGAGGTAAATTTAAAGTGGTTGGTAGATACATACATTTGCCGTTGGCCTCTGTCCCAGAACTTTTCACCTCTTCTTTCACCTTTAATTTTTCTTCTGGTGTATTTATTATTTTGTCTTTCTGTTTCTATTATTGCCTAATTTAGATATATTTTCAATTACTAATACATATTTGCACACATTGTGTATTTATGTATATAGAGAAAAATAAGTACTTTCAGCTAACAAAAGACTTCAGAAAGATAGGAATTTCTGCAACCCACCCCAGTACAAATCACTCACTATAGTATGAAAGTATAACATAGTTGTGGACAAGGAAATTAGGGATAGGACATTTCACTTAACTTTCGACCTCAGAAAAATTTACACGTACATGAGGAGTCAGGTCTGTGTTTTTTTACATGTCTATTCAAGTAGTAATACCTTTTACACATCTACCTAAGAATTCTTCTACGAGATATCTACTAGCTGACTCAAATCAAAGTCAAATTATTTATCTTATCCGAAATCTCTCTTAATTTAATTACTTCTACTATAAGTATTAGTAGATCAGAAGAATTAATCGTTCACTTGGCATGTTGGTTCTTTTTTTTTTTTGAATCTAAGCT
Source organism: Theobroma grandiflorum (assembly GCA_036013995.1). NCBI lineage: Eukaryota > Viridiplantae > Streptophyta > Magnoliopsida > Malvales > Malvaceae > Theobroma > Theobroma grandiflorum. Next base: position 20,382,633 of record CP142126.1, read on the forward strand.
CAACTATGCATCAGCTTTAAGAAGTGGGAGAGGCCTAGTAGGGTATGCAATGAGATATCTTTCCCCTTTCAATAAAGATAAAAGAGATCTTTAATTTATTTTGACATAATATACAAAAAAATTCTTAAAATATTTTTAAAAAAATTTAAATAAATTTTTATATTTTTTATTATATTCAATCAAGTCCTTATACTTTTATTTTGAGTCAAATAAAATTTTATATTTTTTATTTTGAGTCAAATAAATCTTTATAACTAATGATTGACTTAGTTAAAATATCATTTATTATTCTATATCGTGTGACATTGATATAGTATGTTAAAATATCATAATTGATTATAATGTGGCGTATTGATATATCATAATTGATAATGATATAATATGCTAATTTAACAAGATAACATAATCATGTGACATTTTTTATTCTCTACATCAATTTCATGTCAATACTATGTAAATATAAAATGACAAGTGACATTTTCATTAATGATAATTAGTTAATCATTAGTTATAAAAGTTTATTTGACTGAAAATAAAAATATGAGGACTTGATTAAACACAATAAAAGAATAAGAATTTATTTAAATATTTTTGAATAATTTAAAATTTTATTTGAGTATTATGCAATTTATTTTCAATATTTAGATAAACTAAAATATTTCAAAGATATTACGGAATGGAGAGTACATGTGGAGGCAGAAACTGAATTTAAGGATCAATGAATGAACACCAATTCTGTTGAATTATTATTGGGTGCATGTGCCATTGAAATTAGACAGTTAATTTATAACATTCATTGCAGGCTAAAAATCCAATTAAAGGATAGTACAATCTTCTCTCTCTGTATATAAGGAGTACTATCTAATAAATAAAAGATAATTGATGACAATTTCAATGTGATTGCAGAATCTGTGAACGATCACCGCCCTTATTTACTGCAATTTTGTTGAATTATCAGTGTACTACATGCCGTTTCCTTCTCTCATTCATTAAATCTTTGCTTAAGGCATTAATCCATTATTACCCTAGATGAATTAAATATAATCCCTTTCCATTAGGCTCTCAATTCTTACGATGCAAGTTATCAACAAAGAAAATGTGGTCATCACCCTATACTATACCAAGAGAAAAAGTCAAATTTAATTTTATTAGGTTTAACATCATCCTTCCTCGACTATGTTCAAGCTTATCCTTCACCCCAAAATGTAATGATAAATTGATAAGGATTAGTTCAGTTTTTTGTTTTCTTCTTCGCTATAAAATGGAATAGAAAAACGATATGAATGTACTGATATCATCCATATAAGCATTAGAATATAGAAAGATCACAGATACATAAACCTGGGTTTGTCAAGGAGACTTGAGATATCCGCAAGTTAACATGCAATGTTGTGTCCCATCACAATCAGAAACATGTTGCCAAACGATATCAGAAATGATACAAGCCTACACAATGACAAGGACTTTTGGGCTCTTTGGCTTCCAATTCTTAAATGGGGTGCGGCCCTATGTCGGGAAAAAGGCATAATCATACCAAACAGGAGGCTTGTTTAGAGGGGGACAAGGTCTCCCTCCATAATTAAATACTTTTATACAGCAATTATAGTTCATCTACCCAAATCAAAGCTTATGGAAGAAAAGTAGTTTGTATCCCTAATTATAGTGTCCCTATGATGTCCAAAAGACAGGTATTTTTTTTTTACTGCAACACTTCTATAATGAGGCAAGGTGGCTTGGTTGGCTGCATTGAATTTCCGAATGGCCTCTAAGATTTCCCCTTTTAGCCACCCATTTTCATGGGAAATTGTAAAACCCTACAAACTACAAAGTCAAGCTTTTCCTTTTTTTGGGTTTTGCTTACTGACTTGGATATCTAATATTGCCCGCATAAACTACAAGGTATGACTAAGGTTTTTGGATTAAATTAAGATAACGAGTGCTTAGTTCAAGTTTTTTTATTCATCCTTGAATACATGAAACAAGCAAAGTCTAGTCAAGGCACAGACTATGTCTGCTGGTATGTATGTAACCCTACACTGTCTGTTTCAATAGCGCGGTCTAACCACACAGAATTGGCTTTTGCTGTTTGGCAGGCTAAGGTGTAATTAGCATTTTACCAGAATGTGGGGCTTATCTCTAAGATCTCGTGGGTTTATATATATAATAATTACAAAGACAAAGCTATTGGATGATTACCACCATACTTATTTTACATGTAAATGTGAGATAGAGAATCAGAGAGAATTTCTTGAGATTAGGCAGCTGAATCTTCAGTTAATGGAAAGCACGTATGTGGGAATTGATTACTATTATATCATGATGCCAGAAAACGTGAGTGGCACAAGAAAAGACGGAAAAAAAGAGACGACCATTGCTTTATAAAAATAGTTAATGATATGATTCACGTTTTCTTCTTAGCAACTGCTATGTCCATGCTGTTGAGACTCAATCAAATGAAAGAAATTTCTTTAAATTTTTTAGGAAAAAGAAAACACTAATTCATATATTTTAATTAAAATGAAGATTTAATTGAATTGAAAATAATAATAAGTAAAAGCCCTAGAGCCCACCTATTGTTTTCAAATTGGCTGTGGTGACATACTGCACAAATGTGGACAACCTAGTAAGCAGTAACCTCGAGTTCCTTCTCACGACATGGCGAATTCTGATAGGAAACTAACAAACTTTCCACTTGAAAAATCAAAGGTAAGGGTGGTGCCCATTCCTTGGCTAAGCTGTCTAATTTTGAAAACAAAAAGTAAGGCCAATATTGGTTTACAACAGGTCTATGTCATCCCCAACATAAGGGGACACCTACTCAAACTTCCTCAACCATTTCCTCCCTTTTTTTTTTTTTTTTGGTTATTTTTAATTAATATCGTACCCATTGACAAATAGTTAAGAAAAGAAAACCCATTTATCCCCTTACTAATCTAAAGCCAAGGAAAGATTAGACAGAGCTAGGTATCTCAATAATATTGTCTCAACTTCCAAAAAGGTGTGGTGTAGAATACTATTTTTTCAGTTCCACAAATTAAACTTCCTTCCCTACTTGCCTCCTTTTGTTTTATATGCCTTTATTTTTTCTTTGTTTATTCTGATAGCTAGATATGAAGGAAAAAGCAGTTCTCTCATGTCCCCTTAATCCTTAGGAAAATCTGTTTGTTGGCTTTGACATCTATCTTGGTAATCACTTGCTTATTTTGGGCTCAACTCTTTTGTTGGATGAGAATTCATAATTTTGAATCATTGCCTTGATTTTACAAAGATTGTAACATCATTGAACAGCGCCATACATGGCGATGGAACAGGATCCCTCTGTTGTTGTCAAAATCCAAGCTAGTGAAAGTTGAGTGGCATCCATTGTGGGACAAATAGTAACAAACAATAGCACAACAGCAGAGTGAAAGGGATCGGGAGATGGAGGTTTATGTGGCTTATAATTCAGGAAAGAAATGGGAACAGCAAGCAAGTTGATGATGCATGGACAACAAGATGTGAGCACTGTCACTATAGCTGATTTAGAATATATATATATATATATATATTTCTCTTTAGAAACAATTTTTGCTGTTATTCTTGATGTTGGACAGAAATTATGGTAATCAAACATACCATCTGAGTAGCTTGCAACTGCCACTTAAAATTGGGGACCTACATGTCCAATTGACAGTTTTGGTCCCAATTGTTTTCATTATGATTCCAAATGCCACCCGCCATTGAGCTATAAATATCATTCACGTAATTTTTTTTTTTTGTTTATTTCTTCTGGTAAAATTCAATTTTTTTTATTTTGGGGGGGGGGAGGGGGCTGTCGTGGGCGTTTAGGGTCTGGAGATGAACAAGAATCCATGTTTAATTTCAGATATCTATTTCTGAGGACAAAGGCCCTAAGATGCTAAATTCGAAACAATGCTTTCTATCTTTTTTGCTTGGTTTCTTTTTTAATTTAGGGGTCCAAAGCCCAGCTTATGAAAGTTGAGTGGCATCCTTTGGACAAAGGAATTGGAAGCCCGATCCATATACAAACCTAGTTATTTTGGGACCACTTTTGTGGCCAGGCTAACCAATTTAAAGTGTCCAAAACCCAGCACAGAGCGGGCTGTTCAATCAATTAACCTTTCGTTCAAGATAAATAAAACATTTTGACCTGGATTTTTAACATATAGACAAGTCTTTAGCCCCAAATACGTCACTTGCTAGTCGACAGATCTCCATTAAGAAAAAAAAAAAGGACAAAGAATTGGACTTGCAAAGTGGGCTGGGATGAAGCTTTTAAATAGTTGGGGTTGGACCGAGCGAAATTTGTGATGGGCAATGGGAGCAGTAGTTATGGACTACTTTTAGCACGTCGGGCCACTGGCCTCTGCTACAAAAACTATTTCAATTATTGGGCTCCCCTGTTTTCCTTCCGTACATCAAAATTGTTTCAATATGCAAAACAAAAGAAATAGATATGGTAATTTTAGACATAATACATTAACATGGCACGAAAAGATACGAATTAAACAAATTTTAAGTTTAATTTTAATATATTTTGTGTTTAATTATATCTGACATGACAAACAAATTTAAAATATGTTTAAACAAGTTTATTTAATCGTGTTGTCGTGTTTAAAAGTATATACGTGACATGTTTATTAACCTATTAAAAATGAATAATTAAAAATTTTTTAACTTTATATAATTGATTTTAAATAAGTTTTTTTTTAATTTTATAAAGGTAATAATGTAATTATTACGGTTGAAAATTATGAATGATTTTCGATATTATTAGTATTTGAAGGTTAGATGTTAATGATGTATTTTATCATATTATATGATAATGAATTTTATATATGTTATTTATATTAAATTTTATTATTTTTATTTTGTTATAATTATTTTTATAATTATAGATTTTAAATTTAAATAATAAAATTATATTTAATTATAAATATTTTTATTTAATCGTATTAAACGTGTTAATCATATTAAATATGTTATTTTTTTTTAATAGTAAGATATCATTAATCATAGGTGTGAAAGACTCACTACCCTGGAAGAATCATACAGAGAATTATACACAAGCTTACAGAGTTTTGGTTGATATATCCACTTTTTACCATATACCCATATCAAAACTCAAATCGCTATTATGACAGTCAATCATCCTGTACAAAAAGAAATGCAGAACCCCTCAAGAATAAACTAGAAACAGCAAAAGCTGCAAACATGAGCAGCAAACAGAACTCAGAAAATCTCTTATACACAAAGCAACAAAAACCACCCCTTGAACTCAGATCCTGTTTCAAAAATAATTAATCATGTTTTGTTGAAGATTGATATATTTAATAAACGTGTTAATCTTATCATGTTATATATTTATTATATATATTTATTTTAAATTTAAAATATAAATATTAAATATATCGTATTTGTGATTAATTTTAATATATTTTATGTTTAATCATATTTGATATATTTATTATACAAAATACAAATTGTCATGTTAAAAAAAAACTTCAAATCATGTAAAGCTTTAGATGGTGTCTCGGTATATGCCCAAGGCTTGGGGTTTGAGAATTGATGATTGGAGGGGTGAGCAACTAGGCATGATGATGGAGATTTCATTACCAACTCTAAACCCTATATCATATCTGCAATATGTCAGTCACGTCATCTTGTGTCGTGTCTACGCAAATCAGAACTGGGTCAGGAAAGGAAAATGGGAAGGGGCTCCCAGCTGCTCAGGAGCCGTGTCCCTGCCAACGTGATGATTACCGAGCTCAATCCCTATCTTACTAGCAATGTTAGTGTTAGCCCGCCCTGTTTCGCTTTCCCGCACGCTACACTTTCGTAGGACGCCTCTCAACTTACTTTGTCATATTTTCCGTGGGTTTTTCATTTTGATACGGCTAAAGCCAGCCAAGTGTTGGATCTTCTGTTCTTTTATTTCTGTAGGTCATGTGACTCATGAATGGTAAGGAATGACAGACAAGCTGTCATCTTTGATCTGGGTTTACGTTTTCCAATTTATCTTCCTCGTTTGCGGATTTTGACATTTTTTTAATGATATTATAATTAAAATCATAATTAAAAAATAAATATATTAAAATTTATAAAGTAAAAATTTTAATATTAAATTAAAAAATTATAAATTCAATACATTCATTTAATATTTTAAAATAAAAATATTTAAAAAAATTATAATTATTCATGAAAATTTTCATATTTAAACAAAATTGCATGATAGTATAGTGGAAACATTATTAGATACATCTTTTTTAATATATGTCACAAACTAATCATTCATCCACTTGATACTCATTCGATTACATAATCTGTACTTTTTAAAATTATAAATCCAAACTATCAAACTAATCAAAAAATATTTAAATATTAAATACTTAAAAACTTAACTTTAATTGAAAATGTAGACACTTGATTTTGATTAATACATATTTTTTAAAAAATTATTTTATAGTATAATATTATTCAAAGAAAAGTGAAAATAATTATGGCAAGTGAAACATTCTATTATGTAAAATAACTAAAACAAGTGAAGTGCTACTTCATGTAAAACAATTATAATAAACGAAGTGCTACTTTATACAGAACAACTATAATAAATAGAGTATTATTATATATAGAACAACTAATACAAATAGAACAATTATCTCGCACCGAATAATCACTTCACATGAAAAACAGTAAAAACAACTTAGAATAAGTGACAGGATTTATGGGTTATTTTTATCTTTGAATGTTTCAGAGAATTTGACTTGATGACTCAGATATAGAAGTAGTTAAAAAGTATTATTTTTAACATCTTCTTGAATTACAAGTATTTCATCCTCCTACTTCATTCTTGTATACCTGTTCACATATACTAATTTTTCTTATACCAATTCACGTACAGTTTCTTCTATTATATCTGTTCACGTACATCTTCTTTACCTGTTCACATACATTTTTTTTTCTTGTACCAATTCATGTAAAGCTTCTTCTATTATATCTGTTCAAGTACAGCTTCTTTTTTTGTACCTTTTCACGTATATATTTTTTTATTACTTTTTATTCGAAAACAAATATTATTACATCAAATTACTTCAATGATCACATAATGGATTTCTAACCATATCACATAATAGATTTCTAACCATTGTTTGACATTAATTCTCAATAATGGTTAACTAATATTAAAGCTCTTTTTAATAAAGTCATTCATTACATGCATTAAAATCTTTTTTTTGTAAATTGTTATTTTTGACAATATATATAAAGCCTTTACAATTCATTAAAGGCTATTTCTCGAGCTAATAGATGATCCTCCAGAGCTTTTCTCTAAATCTTTTCTTATTGTCTTCCTTCAATACTTCAAGAACTGCTCTAATCTTTCTCTCTACCTCTTCCAATGCATCATTTTACTTGTTTGCAACGCTTTCTCTCTCTATCATAAGAACCCTTTTATAGAAAATAACTTACAATTGAAGTTTAGTTGAGCTGTTTTGAGAGAGTGAAAAATATAGCAACATCACTGTAAATCTTATTAGTAAGACTTACAATTGAAACCTAGTTGAGTTATTTTGAGACAGTGAAAAACATAACAAAGTCACTGTAAGTCTTAAAAGTAAAATTTGAATTTTTGAAAAGGGAAAGTAGTTTAGATTTTGACTTTTTTAATAATATATTAAATTATAAATTTTTTTATCTTTTCATGTAGAATTTAAATATTTATATATAAATTATTATTTAATAAATTTATTTTTGATAATATTTTAATATTTTTTTAAAAAATTAAATATTATTAATATATAAAATTTTTAATAAAATCTTACAAAATTATAAAAAAATTAATGAGTTCATAATATTGTTAAATATATAAAACTCAAAAAAATAATATAATAAATAAATGTTTGTTTATTTGAGTAGTGTCATCATGAACATGGGTCCGTCCATGACTCATATGTTTGAAACCTTTTCCTTTCTGGGGTTAAATGAAACAAGACATTAAGTAATTCTTATATAACTCAAATGCAGTATTACATACTGACTTAAGTATATTATCCATAAGTGTTAAAATAATTAAACAACTTTTCCATAGATCTACTAGTATATGCTAATACAATTTTCTCATTTCCTTAACCCTTTTAAATGATTCACAGTTTGGGATAGAGTGGAGTCTTGTGTAGTTATAGGGGTTATGGCTTCTCAAAAATTTTAAAATTTTATATTTCTATTTTAATAATATTTTTAAAAATTTATAATCCTTATTCTTCATAGTCTATGATTTCCACTAAAAATTTGATTAACTCGGCTCTGATCTAGGAGATATGGGTCCATTGAAAAGTCAATGGCTGCACTGAGTAGACAAAAAATCTTTATATATCGTGGGAGGATAATAACTACTAGTAAAAGATAATAAAAATCCTAATTTTTTAACTACCAGTCAAACCGCCAGCAGCCCATCACCCACTCTTAGTGCCCCAAAGCCGACCACCAAGCAGACCATTTCCCAATTCCCCTAGAGACGGTAGAACCTACAAAGAAGTTCTTACTTGTAACACTAATCCACAACCAACAGCCCATGCAAACCCAACCCAACAACAACTTAACCATTACGTCATTGAAGCTATCCCAGATGATACGGATTGGCTTAAGAGAAGTGCAGTGGGTACCCTCATCCATTATGTGGATCACAGCATCCTCCAAGATATTTTCCTTTCAGAGGGATTCTAGTGTGTTGTTAGGCCCTTAGGAGGGAACTCAGTGCTTGTCACTTCTTTTCATCAGAGGGTTTTGAGGCATGCTCTAGTAAAGTCTAGCTCGATTTATGGTTCAAAAAAGTGGTTCCATGGGACGAACACTCCATTTCCGATGAACGCTTTATATGGTTACGAGTCAAGAACCTTCTGCTCAACCTCTAGTTTGATGCCATTTTTAGAGAAATAGAGGAGATTTGGGGGTCCTTCATATCAACTGATGACAACATCACAGAAAGAAAGAGATTAGACATGGCCAGGCTTCTTCTCTCTGTCAAAAAGGAAACTTTCATTCCTCATTCTACGGCTTGTTTGATCAACGAAAAAATGTGCCAGTTGACACTGTCCACAGAACCGGTCACTAACATCCCGCTCCCTCACTATAGTCGCCAACCCCCCCTCTCCCCCTCTAACCAAGACGTGCCACCACCAAACACCAACCACTGGGCCTTCTCCAAACAGACATGCCAAGTATCCTGACCAATCTAAAAGATGGGATCGCCCATGCCAATCAGCATCGAGCAGTGAACCCACCACACATTCTGATAGAGACTGTCCATTCACCTTCAACGACCAATCACCCAAACCCATAAGGATTCAAAGCACTCAATCTACAACACAAACTTACCAAACCAGCAACAAGCTTGCCCATAACCAAACTAAAGGCAAAAGTCCCCAGCCATCCAATCACAACTCAACCCCCCATCACCAATCCAAGTTGGGTCCCATAAAACCCCAACCTTGTTAAACCCAGCCCATACAAACACAAATATAAGCCCAAATCATTCCTCATCTCATACCCACACCCAATCATCAAATCTGCACATCAAGGCCCAACCCAATAAAAAGTTAATCCCATTTCAGCCAAGCTCTTCGTTTGGAATAACCTTATCTCAAAACCTACCAAAGCCTATAGCCTTTAAAGCCCAATTTGCTCCACACTCAAAAGAAAATGTCACCCAACCTCCTCAGTCAAAGACACCAACACCTATCGATTCATCATCAATAGAGCCAATTACAGTAAAATCCAAAACCAAAACAAAAAAGCCAAAGGAAAAAAGAACCATCTTCCATCTTAAAAGATCCTCTAAGCTAAAAAAGCTTTCTTCTGTGGACAGAGATGTGAGATCAAAATCAAAAAGTCAACCAAAATTGAGGAAGAAAAGCAAGAAAAACCACAAAAGAAATGACCTTGCAGAATTGATCAATGGCGCTTTATGTACAAAACTCATCAATATCGATTCAGTAATCTCCACCTCTGAAAAAGGCAAAAATGCTAAGGAACAATATGATGTTAGCGAAGCAGCCCAAACATGGCAAGTTTGCTTAGAAATTGGTTTGAGTTTTGAATTAGATAAAGATGAGGCCATTAAACAATTGGTAGAAATTGATAAGGGCACCATAATGACCAACCGTGCAATGGGACAACGCAATTGAGTCTTTTGAACAAATGCGTTTTCTTATTTTTTCCATGGTTTGCATCCTTTCATGGAATATCAGAGGGCTCGACCATCCGGTCAAAAGAAGAGCAGTTCATCGGCTAGTCTTAAGCCTTAAACCAGAAATTGTTTTCCTCTAAGAGACTAAGAAACAATATGTGAATAGTAAACTTCTTGACTCTTTTTGGAAAATCAAAAATTATAGCAGCAGTTGGTCACCATCAGTTGGAACGGCAGGGGGTTTAATTTGTTTATGGTCAAACAACTTCTTCAAATTGGACAACTCCATGGTTTCTCAAAGATACATTATTCTCTCTGGTCTAATCATTCCTTTGAATACTCACTGCATTTTTGTTAATCTTTACGGGCCTAACGATGCTGTCGAGCGTGCTACCTTATGGGTTGAGTTAATCAACTTGAAAAGCAACTTTTCTACTCCTTGGTGTATAGTTGGTGACTTCAACATCTTCAAATCTTCTGAAGAAAAGTTAAGGGGGAATCTGGATGTTCAAGGCATGGAAACTTTTTCTTCTTTCATCAATGATATGTCCTTTATGGATCTTCCCATGGTTGGTGGACTCTATACTTGGTCTGATAACAGAGACCCTCCAATTTACTGCAGACTGGATACATTCTTGGTGAGTAGTGAGCTTTTCCTTCTTTGTCCTTCAATTATCCAGAAATGCCACCCAAGATCCCTCTCTAACCACAACCCAATTAGCCTTGAGACTAACAAGGAATCTTGAGACCCCATGCCTTTTAAACTATTTACCTATTGGCTTGAAGACAAAGAATTCATTTCTCTTGTTAATAATTCTTGGTCTAATATCACCTACAGTGACAATATCAGACCAGGGCTTTTTGACCAGCTTAAAGCTTTGAAATTTGTCGTCAAAAAATGGCAATAAGATCATCATAACCAAGACACCAATCAAATTAGCCTTCTTGAGAATAAAATTAATGAAGTTGAAAAAGTGGCAGAAACCAGAACTCTATCTGCCCAAAAAAAAGACTTTCTCTCTGCCTCCCACACCAAACTCTAGAAAATTTATAGAAGACAAGAACGAGCATGGTTCAAAAAATCCAGACTTAAATGGACTCAACTTGGGGATAGAAATACAAAATTTTTTCACCTTTCAGCCTCCAATCCTAGAAGGAGAAACCTTATTCTTCAGATTTCAACTAATGGAACCAACTTGGACAACCCCAAGGACATCCATAAAGAAGTGATCTAGCATTTCAAGAAATTGTATGCTAAAGGCACTACACTTAAGCTTGGAACCTTTGACTGTCCCTTCCAACAGATCAGTGAAATCCAAAAATTAGCTTTGGAGCTTCCTTTCACAGAAGAGGAGGTTTGGAATGCCATTCAAAACTGTGATGGAAATAAGGCTCCCAGTCCCGATGGGTTAAACATGGATTTCTATAAAAAATTTTGGCCATCAATCAAAGGTAATGTCCTCGACCTTTTTGACCATTTCTATTCTAATGGTGTTTTTAACAAGAATATCAACTCATTATTCATCACTCTCGTCCCAAAATGCCATGGTGCTAACACCCTTTCTCAATTTCGATCAATAAGTCTCGTCAACAGCTCTTATAAAATTCTTGTTAAAGTCCTTTCTAACAGATTAAAGCCAATCATGGGATCCATCATAGGAAATTCTCAATTTGCTTTTGTCAAAGGAAGACAGATCTTGGATTGCTCGCTTATCGTTAATGAGCTCCTTAATTCAATCAAGAAAAAAAAGCAAAATAGTACTTTTTTCAAGATTGATTTCGAGAAAGCTTTTGATTGTGTCGATTGAGATTTTTTATGTTTTATCATGAAGCTCATCGGCTTTGGTGACCGGTGGTGTTCTTGGATCCACCATTGCATCTCCACTGCTTCTATTTCAGTTCTCATCAATGGTTCTCCCACTTCCCAATTAAGATGCAACGAGGCTTAAGACAGCGCTGCTCCCTTTCCCTCATGCTTTTTAATATCGTGGTAGAATCCCTTAACACCATGTGTTCCAAAGCTGTTTCTTGCAACCTTTTTGAGGGTCGTTCTATTCATGATAGCCTCCCTCCTATCACTCACCTTCAATTTGCCGACGACATGCTCATCTTTTGCAAACCAAAATTTGACTCTCCTAAAAATGTGAGCAGAATTTTGAAGGGTTTCCAAGCTATCTCAAAGCTCAAAATCAACTTTTCCAAGAGTAGTCTCTTCAACATCAATGTTCCCCAACAAGATCTTCAACATTAGGCCACCTCCCTCGAATGTAAAATTGATAAACTTTCAACAAACTACCTTGGACTTCCTCTCAGTGCTGCTACTAATTTAGTGTCTTTATGGAACCCCATCATTGAGTGATTTCACACTCGTTTGGCTTCTTGGAAGGGGCGTCACTTTTCAATTGGCGGTAGACTCACCCTTATCAAGTCAGTTCTTGAGAGCTTTCCCCTTTATTATCTTTCCATTCTCAAAATGCCAGTTGGTGTAAAGAATAAACTTGAAAAAATTCAAAGAGACTTCCTTTGGTCGGGATGTGAAGAAAAAAAGAAAATTCACTACGTCCAATGGCCTTTGGTTTCTAAGCCTAAGTGTTGTGGGGGCCTTGGCATCATTGATTTGGGTTTAAAAAATCGTGCATTACTCAATAAATGGCTTTGGCGTTATGCTAATGAGCCCCACAGCCTATGAAGAAATGTCATTATTGTCAATAACAATCTAGACCCACAAGCTCTTTTCCCTACTGCCCCTTTACGTAAATCATCAACCTTGTGGAGAAACATAGCTCGCATTCTTGCTAATGAAGATTCCTTCCACAACCAAGTGATCTCTAACCTCGGCTTCATGCTCGGCAATGGGAAAACCATTCACTTCTGGACTGACCCTTGGCTTGATGATCTTTCTCTTTCGCTAAGGTTTTTGAGAATTTTCGCTCTTGCTATTAATAAAATAGGAGTTGTCGCTGACTTCGGTTCATAGGAAAGGAATTGTTGGAGGTGGAACATTCAGCTAAGGCGTAACCCATTTAATTGGGAACTTGGTCAGTGAAGCAATTTTTTAGATGCCATCAAATCAACCCAGCCCCACCAATCTGCCCCAAACAAAGCCATTTGGAAGAAATCGACTAGTGGTACATACATGCCTTCATCTTTTGTCATCAATTGCCAGTCGAACATCTGGGCTTCTGAATCTCACTAGAGGCAGTTATGGAAGGGACATGCCCCCCCAAAAATTGAAGTCTTCACATGGCAGGTCCTCCTTGGAAAAGTGGCTGTCAAGCATGAACTCTTCAAAAGGGGTTTGCTTGACATTAATACTTCTCTTTGTAATTTTTGCAATGCTGAATCTGAGACCTCTTCCCATCTCTTTTTCACTTGTTCGGTTGCTTGGAACATTTGGATGCACAATTGCAACCTTTGGGGATTTAACTGGGTTCACCTAGGTGATGCCATTAGTTTCTTTGTTTCTTGGCAGAACTATAAACCACCTTACAATTCTCTTGAATTATGGCGAATGCTCTTCTTTTTTGCCTTATGGTTAATTTGGCTTTGTAGAAATGAAACCCTCTTTCAAGGTAAACCCTTTGACGTGACTCGGTTGCAAGACATTATCCTTGTTAGGTTAGCACATTGATGCAAGGGCAAATGGCCACTTAGCCACATTCCAGCTTCTCACTTCCTTTTTGAACCTAGTAGAATCTGCATCAACATTAGGAAATGCAAAAGAAAAGTCATCTCCAAATGGATGACGCCACCACCAGGTTCTTACAAATTGAACGTTGATGGTTCTGCCCTTGGGAAACCAGGGCCTGCAGGTATTGGGGGTGTCATTAGAGATCATGAAGGTTTCATTAAAGGGGTGTTTTCTTCTCTTATTAGCATTGAGGACTCCAACCACGTTGAATTCCTTGCTATCAAAGAGGGCCTCTCATTCTTCTTTTCTTCTCTTTGGGCCTTCAGCACTCTTCATGTAGAAAATGACTCCAAAAATGCCATCATTTGGGCATCAGACCACAACTCTGTTCCGTGGCGCATGAAGCTTTTATCCAACCATATTGAAGCGTTCAAAACAAGCTCCAAAGATCTTACCTTCACTCATATTAACAGAGAGGCAAACACTTTGGCTGACGGGCTTGCAAAAGCTGGGACTATCAGGTTCAATCATTTTTTAGCTTTGTTCTAACCCTTTGAGTTGTTTATGGAAACGAATGTGCTTAGTCTCTTTCTAGTCATCCCATTGGTTCACTTTGTTGAGCTCGTGAATAGCTGGATTTATGTTGAAATTTTCCTTTTCTTTGTTGTGGCTTTTTTGTAAGTGCATGTTTGGCCTAACTTTTTTTCAACTTATCTATCTCTTAAAAGCAAAAGTCAGGCCAAACATAAATTTTGAAAAGCTCTTAAAAAAAGTAGCTTTTTTTTAAAGAGTAAAATTTTTAAAAAAAGAGCTTCAAAAAAAGCTCCTGTGAGGAGCTTTTTCTTCTCTTCTTTTAAAAATATAAGAAAATTTTTTATTTTTGTTTCAAAAATCTCCTTATCTATTAAAAATGATTACAATATTATTCTTTTTTTTTTAAAAAAAATATCCTCTAAGATAATTTTAACCAAAATTATAATTTATATAAAAAAACTTATAAAAAAAATTACCAAACAACTTTAACTTAATTTTAAAAACTATTATTTTTCATAAGAGCTTCATAATAGCTTTTAAGCTAGAAAAAAGTCAGGCCAAACAGACTCTAAGTCAATCTTTTGAACTGACTTTGGCAGTTTCTTTGTATTGCCTTTACTGGCTTTATTTTAATGATCACTTGCCATTCAAAAAAAAAAAATACAATCCTAAATTAAGATTTGTTTAAATGTTGCATTGTTCGTCCTACATATATCGGGAATTTTATTCTTGAAATATTATCCAAAAGAATCAAATCTTAAGAAAGAAGGAAGACTCACCTTCTTAGTTGGATTATCTCATGAAAAATAAATAATAATAAACTTTATCCCATCCAAATTTTCCCAACTTCCTAGGTTTACGGTATTAGTTACTGATAAAAATTAACTTCTTTCCGCCTTTCCTAGATTTCGTCTCTCCTTAGCGGTAAAGCAACAACACCAACCACATCATGTTTCATATATTTTTCCCCGACCAGCAGTCCAAGGTCTCTAGACCTACCGATTCTCCATTATTCCACTCAAAATTCATATGAATTTAATTAAATATTTTACAAATCAAAGTTTTAGGTTTAAAGATAAAGATTTTCTCTGAGCTATAAAAAACACCCAGTGCAAGAGAAGGAGCAGAGGCTGCTTAGACGGAGATAACAAAGAGGTACGGTAGAATATTTTTCCTTCTCTTGCCCAACCATACATGAGCGTCTCCTCAGCAGCTGAAGCAGCACATGGGTTCCCATTCTAAGCCGAAGAATGGCATGAAATGACAGGCCATGCACAATGCTTCAACTCAAAGAGAAGATAAAGAGCCTAACCAATTTTCAAACCTTAGTAGGCCAACCCAATGACTTTTCTTCTGGTCTTGTGTAATAATTTTGTCCAAAAACGCAACAAGGGTTCCAGAGCTCCAGATAAAGCTATAGAGAAAAAGGATTAATGGGTGCAGCTCATAGCCTTCCCAGGGCGTCAGGCTTCTGCTCTTTTCCTTTTTTTGCATGGCTGATGGCCCTAGGTAAAAACCTTAACTGTTGAAGCCAAACATACTAGGTGGAGACGTGGAGTAGAGCAAATGGTGGAAGCAAATGGTAAGGTTTGACAGAGAGAATCAGAAAATCGTCCTTGTGGCACCCACTTTGGGGATTCTCAAACCAACCTCGAAACTCTAAAAGCCGAGGACTCCAGCCCCCCAAAAAAAGGAAAAATACTCTTTCCATTTAATGCTGCTCATACCTTTTCATCGACCCCTTTTCTATCTATCATATGCTTCACTGACCAGACGGTGAAACAAGATTGCTTGTTGTTGGGTTAGGGTGAAGACAGGTGTGAAGAGAAGCAGACGTCATCTTGAAATGGCCCGAATTGAACGATGACTTTCTTTTGTTTCAAAGTAATTTTGAACTCATCATAACTTTTGGGACAAAATATTATAATTTTTAAATTTTAATCAAAATTACACACTCCGCTTTAATGTAATTTTATCAAAACTTAAAAATATTTGAGTATTTTACCCAATGTTAAACATTACGAACAACTTGTTAATAATTTTTCTTGTCTTTCTACAATAAATGCCATTTAATAGTTGTAGTGAAAAAATGCAAAGAACTGGCATACATTCAATAAATGACTGAAAAATTAGGCCAATGTTTCATATTTTTTGGTTTATTTAGAATGTTTAAATGGGGAATTAATTAAATTTCGAGTTAAAGAACATCATCTTTTTCTATGCTTTTAATAGGATTTTGAATTTTGACAAACTCACTCTAATACTCTTTAGTCCTTCAGTTATTAGGGAAATATGATTTTAAGATTGAATGATTAGTGCGTAATTAATGCCACTAACCAGTCTTGATCTGATTAGGATGGTTCAAATTTTGGTTTTCATTTGGAATAATTGAATTTCTTTTTAATTTTAAAATGCTTTCAAGAGATCATGAATTTGACAAATCTTATTTGAATAGGATTTGTTTTTGTAAGTTGATAGTCACGTGCCATTGAGTTACAAAGAGACTAAATTTCAAGTCTGATAAATTGAGACTTTTTGATCAGAGTATGACTAATGGTTGGTTGGAGTGATCTAGCTTCATCACTTATTAGGTCATAGAGGATCCTTCTCACATACTCTTGATATTAAATTTTAAATTCTACTAAAAAAACACTTGATATTATTGGTAAATTTTTTAGAATATAAATTTCTATTATAATAAACTTTAGGGTGAATTTCACTTGTATCACTTGTGCTTTTAACTTTTTCATTTATTTTCACTTACTTATTTTCAAATAGTACAATTTTTTTTAGCTAAGGATCTAACATAATATTTTAGTGAATGTCTTTTAAAAAAATAGATTTGTTTTATTAAAAATTAATATAATACCTATTTTTTTTTAAATATTAAAAATATTTGCCCAGGTTAATAATATGAACTTACAATCAAGAGGGGCAGTAAGGTGGTCCAATGTTGCAAATGGATGGCGTAGAGGGGTAGTTAACCTTTGGCTCCGTAAAATTCTTCTGCGCACCCTAACCCTGGGAAAGTAAACCCTACCCTCTATGGATGTATTGCAATGTTAATGATCAAACTATTAAGGAATTTTTTTAAAAAAATTATGCTTTATTATATTTAATTAATTTTTTAGCTTGAATTAAATAGTTTTATAATTAACAATTAATTAAAATATTAGTTATTTTTTATATTAAGTAATATATTGATATGTTATAATAAATAATAATGTGATATGTTAATTTAATATAATAATATTATTATATTATTTAATTATTAATTATAATTTTTTTAATTTAAAATAAAAATATAAAAAATTAATTAAATATAATAAAAAATAAAAATTTATCTAAATAATTTATAAATTTTTAAAAATACTATATAAAAAAATTGATAATAAAGTCACCGATTACACGGTAACACTAGTTGTCACCTCTAAACATTTTAACACTATCTTTTCAAAGTTATTTTATTTTGTCAAACAAAATAACTCAACTTTTGGTAATCAAAACTCTCTTGAAATGTACTTTATTAATAATAATTTTTTAAGTTTGAGCTAATATATGTTATTAATTCACAATTTGACATGTATAAAAGGATACGAATTGTTGAAAAAGAAATAAAACTTAAAAAATTGGCAGCTAAATTAAGAACGACATGAAATGACAAACAATGCAGTCTCTCCATCTTCTAGTTATAAAGACAGTTAAAATTTAAAAACAACATTCACAAAAGAAAAAGACAGTAAGGGAAATACTAGTACCAAATAGTGTAAATACTGCACAAGGCAAATGATCGTGACCAAGAAAAAGCTCCTAAAAGTTTTTGTTCATGGATTTAGTATAAACTTTACTGTCTGAAACGGGTATGGTCTTTCGCCATTCAGAAACCTGGCCTAGAAGTCAACTTTCAAATGGTTCAATATTTAATGATTTTGCCTTTTTCAGGAAAATCTTTTAAGCTTCGAGAAAAAGCAATCCATAATTTACAACCTTTTCCCCGTGTAAAACTCCATGCTTGCACCGTATCAAGAACTAAGAAACTTACTAGCACAAGATTTAGAAAAAAGTTGCTCAACCTCGTCTGTTTATTTGCTTGGTAGTATTTCTTTTTTGTCATTGTTTTACCGTTTTTAATACTGTGAACAGCAATTCAATTGAAGAACGGTGTATGAAGTTAAGTACGTATCTGGAATTAAAAAGTGGCAATATACCCCAGAGAACGGATCGCATAGAGAATCAATCAAGCTTTCCCTCTGACTCTCATCTGTATGTTTCTCTCTCTATCACGCCGCCAAAGCTCCATTGGATTTGTCATGTAATGGGGACAGCCGGGGCAAGCATTAAATGGATGGACATAACCAGTAGTCTCCCATTCCAGTTTTCATCATTACAGAGATTCCCTTAGCCCAAATGGTGAAACTTCCATGCCAGCCTTGCTATGCGAAAAGCCTGAATAAATCTCTCGTCAGTCTCATGTACAAGTAATGTTTTCTTCCTTCCAACCTTTCCTGCATTGTCCTTTTGGACTTTTCTTGTATATTTTGAACTTGTCCATTTACCTACAAGTAATTTGATCCGCAACTTGAAAGGAAGTTGGTTCCTGGTTTTTTATTTTTATTTTTCCTCCTCTTCTGCTCCAGGGCTCCCAAAATGTCTGCTTCCTCTTCCCCTGTAAAAACCTCAAATTCTAAACCACTAAACCCATCAGCTTTGAGCTACGAGCCTCAATCCATGCAACCGATTGCGAAGCCCCATTATCCGCAAAATAAAGTTTACCTGCCTCATCAGTTTCCCTTTGAAAGGAACCAAAGTGAAGCTCCCTTACATCTCCCTCAGCCTCAGGTACCAGTACCGCAATCGGTATTTTTACCCGTTGTGTTGCCTGACTTCTGTCCCCGTCCAAGCTTTGGATATGTTTCTCCCTGGTGCTGGGATAATAACGAAGAGTGTTTGAACCTATATAACTCAGAGAAGCAGCCACAACCCCGGATTAAAGTTTTCAATAGCCCAAATTCTATCCGATATGATGGTACGAACTACGGGTCTGAGAGGATCATTGGAAATAAGAAGAAAGGTAAATGTGGCTCTGTTCCTTCTAGGTTGAAGCCTGGGAGTGAGTATCCCATGCATAGCCCGGTTTGGGTCCCCAGAAAAGCAGATGATGAGAAGATCGAAGCCAGTTCTAATGTTCATGGTGGTGGCTTTCCTTTATGTCCTCCTGTACCCGCTGAGGAACAGATGAAATTTGATGGAAAGACTTCTGTCATGATAAAAAACGTTCCTAATCACTTCAAGTAGTTTCTCTATCTCGTGCATTTTCTTTTGCTTCGTCTTTTATGTCATGCTCATGCTGGTTTTCTATTTTCCTTTTAAATCTTACCATACATGGTTGAGCTGCCATGAACCTGTAATCTCTTGGGTTTCTGGGGTGTTATATTGGCAAAAATCGGCATGTTTTACTGTTTATTTTAGCCAGGGTGGTCTCAATGACCCATCTCTTTCACCATCTTTGAGTTTCTGTGTTTGTTATGGGTTTTTTCTGCCGATGGTGGTCAAGTAACAGTACTTCCTTTTCTCTCTCACTCCCTGTCTGTTTTAAGTTTCTTTTGCAACCTTTGATACGGGAACGGTCTGTAAAAGCTGGAAGAAGAGTCAGTTTTGCCATTGGTTCTGGTTTTCTTTGTCCCTTCTGTAGTCTGTAGCTGTACGGAAGTTATGTATGTCTGGAGATCTCTTAAATGTTCATTCATGTATGCCTTTCCAACATGCACGGCATATTTATCCTACATCGATTAACATGCATATATGCACCACATGATAGTAAAGGTCCATGAATGTAACTAAATTGATACATGTCTCTTTTTGACTTCGACATGCTCAGGGTTATTTGGTTGTTATTGATACATTCTCTTTTTGATAAATGAACAGAAGGAGTGACTTGCAGCGCATGCTAGATCGTTTCTGTCAGATTGAAAATAGAAAAGTTCAGCCAGTGTCTAATTTCTGCAAATCAGCATATGATTTTCTTTATCTGCCCATGGACTTTGGGTAGTATTTTATTTTTAATCATTGCCTCATCTCATCTCTTTTTCTGTTGTTGTTCTTTAAATTTGTTGAGTCTAAAAGATTATTATAGTGTATTGACGCAAACGAGTAATGCTGATATAATTGTTCAGGTTCCATTTGAATCTGGGATTTGCATTTGTGAATTTTACGAGTCCTGATGCTGCATCAAGGTTTTCTAGAGCCTTTAACCACCGAGAATGGAGCTATGGAAACACAAGGAGCAAAATCTGTGAAATTGCTGTCGCCAAGCTGCAGGTAACATATGCCCATTTTTAAATTGAAGGGTCTGCGCCTTTTTGTTTTCCCCCCTCCATTTTCTTTAACGTCGTTGGTTAATGTCGGAATTTCTTATGCAATCTTGAGTTCTGCAAGCTCTTCTAGTAATTGATTGATTCTCTTTTCCTTTTGTTTGGGGTGAAATTCTACAGGGAAAAGACGCTTTGAAGGAACAATTTGAGAGGTCAAGCTTTCCGTGTCATACAAATGATTACCTGCCCGTTGTCTTTTCTCCTCCACGGGATGGTTTCACCCGGTCGAGGCCGACCATTGTTGGCAGACGAACCCATACATCTGCTACTTCAAAGGGTGAAAAGGTCATGATCATGACCCGAAGGAAGAACAGGAAAGCTTGAAACCATTTTTGCTCTCGATGTGCAGTAGAGCCGCTTCCTTTGTTTTCATTGTCTCCCTAGGTGGATTAGGGCGGTTGGTGTTAAAAACTCTAGGGTGAATTGGAAACATGGGTTAGGGCTTTTATTAACTGTGGCGTGTATCAGACATCCCTGGGAGCTAATATATGCTGTGTGTATTCTGAGGCTTTTGGTATTAAACCGCGCACATGTCCATGCAGGATATACAAATTCCCTCCATTGGTATGCAAAAACTGCATTCGCGCATTTCGGTCCATAAACCAGATACCTCCAACCCTCTGCACTTTACTGGACATGGCTTAGAATACTTGGAAATGACCCAACTCACAAATAAATCGTTCCAGTCAACTTCCAGTTTTGTAAGAGAATCTGTACATTGGTTAAAGCTTCTGTCAAAAAGTTTCTGGAAAGCACACAACCAAATGCTATGCAAGATAAAAGTCCACCTTTTTTTTTATTATTTGAAGGAAAAGGGGTTCAAGCCCAGCTCTGTTCTCTTTAACTCCATATTTTGGATAGATGGCAATTTTATTAATCCAATGAAATCGAGGGAAAGACCCGCTACATCATAAACTATACGGTTCTTTTATCCAGACCGTATCGACAATGCAGTGGAAGATTCCTTCAACATCACCAAGTTGTTTCCCATGTCAGTCTATCGTTCCCTGGAGACCAGGCACTGAGCAAATTCCAATGTCAGAACTTTTATACCTCGCCATTTAAGTGCTTAATACAATCAAACTCAGTTAGCAGATAAGTATAATGATTTTGCCTTGTAAGAGCTTAACTCGCGAAGTTAGGAGACCAATTAATAGCAGTCCTGTGAATATTTGAGCACTGCGACTCCTTGCACCAAACTTGTTTTTTGAGAAAGGATAACCAAAAAACGAACGGTACCAATCTTCTGTAGATGATGCACATATACATGAGCTACTGGCAATAGGACATCCCCATCGAAAGATTCTTTGCAAAATTTGCCTACATTCTTTTTATGTGGTTGTTGCCATGACAAAAGAAAGATGAAGCCTAAGTATTTTATTTTGTTGTGGAGATGGGTTTTTTTTATTAGGGTGAGAGGACGTGTTGCAATGAGTGAATTAGAATGTATTAGAGGCGACAGAAAGGAAGATTGGAATAGTTTTTGAAATGTAAGTGCTTTAAGTAGCAGGTGGTGAGAGATGAGAAAAGATGGAAGAAGCGGCGAATAATGGTGAATGGGGAAGATTTTATAGAAAGAATGCTTGGAGGAGTCTTAAGAGAGCTTTTAGGATAATCTTTGCTGAGTGTCCAATTTTTTTTTCTTACTTTCCAAGCTCTCATATTTATTCTGAGCAGAAACACTCTTTTAGGAGTTGTTAAGAGAGCACGTTCAATCATAAGAGAATGCGATTACCATGAAAAAATAGTTAAAAAACTATTTATGAGATATTAAAAGAATAATCATGTAGGTGGTAATGGGCGTAGGTTTTAGGTAAATGGAGCAGTGGCATTTGGTAGTGCGTCACGTCTATTTTTAAGAAGTAAGGAAATAGCAAGGGTAAAGCAGATGTACTTCAAAGAAATGTTAAGAGGAAGTTCTCTTAACTATCTTTATATCTAAGCCACCAAATCAAACTCTCTAAAATATCCAAAATGTGAAAGTAACTCATGAACCTGCCATTTGTTCTGAGTTACTTTCATTTCCCCGTAAAAATAGCTATTCCATACTTGTTCCTAAGTGCTTCTGTGCTTGTAATGCTCCTTGGGTGCTTTTGTACTTGTAAAGCTCCTTAGGCATTTCTACGCTTGGAACACCCCTAGTGCTTCCACGCTCAGAACACCTTGGGTGCTTTAATGCTTGGAACACCGTGTTTCTACTCTTGTAGCGCCCTTGGGCGTTTCTATGCTTAGAACACCCATGGGTACTTCCACGCTTAGAACACCCTTAGGCGTTTCTGTGCTTGAAATGCCCCTGACTGCTTCCATGCTTGGAACAACCCTAAGCATTTTTGTGCTTGCAACACCCCTGGGCACTTCCACTATTGGAACGCTTTTGCGCTTAGAATGCCCTTAGGTGCTTCCACGCTTGGAACACCCTTAGGCCTTTCTGTGCTTGGAACACCCTTGGGTGCTTCTACTCTTAGAATGCCCCTGAGTGCTTCCACTCTTGGAACAACCCTGGACACTTTTACTCTTGGAACACCCTAGGCGCTTCTGCGCTCAGCATTCCCTGGGCTCTTTTACACTTGGAACATTGCTAATGTAATTTTCGTGTAAAAAGTACTTTAAAAATAATAATTAATCAGAGTTAGGTATCTACATTCTGCCCCCTACATAAAAATTCTTATAAGAAGTTTTATGCATAAGGAGATGCACATAGTAATAAGAAAGGCAATGCTTATACATATATATTTTTTTTCTCTCTTTTTGTATTTCATATTTTATTTTTATTTTTTTTGAGTTGGTAATTAATGACCATAGTATCGTTATTTATATATTTTTTTCTTATTTAATATATATATATATATATATATTTATAGTTAAAGAAAGACTTTAAGGGAGTAGAAAAGTATTGCTCTCAAGCCATCCTAGCAAATCCCAAAGTTGGTGAAGCTTGATATATGAGGAAAAGCAATTAGAGGTAAAAAAGATTTGATAAGATAATTTAAAAAGTTAGATTCCTATTAGAAAAATAATTTCTAAAATCTATAAATATGAGAGAATAGTTTTATAAAAATTCACAATCAATTCTCATAGGCTTTTCCTAATTCTTAAAGGTTCTTACATAAAATTTTGAACAAGTAAGTTTTCTTTCTTTTTTTTTCTCTTCTTTTTTTTTTAATTTTTTTTTATGCATATGTTTAGAGGTGATTCTGTGCTTAGAATAGTTCTAGATGCTTCCTTACTTAGAACGCCTAAACCACTTAGAATAGTTTGCTTCTACAAGAAAATTTTATTATTGAAAATTTCATGCATAGCGAAAATATTTAAATGAATGACAAATTTTGAGATTTAAGGATTTTATAAATTTCCCCAAGAAATTGGTTGTGTAGAAACTCACAATAAACTTATAAGGCTTTTGCCTTAAATTTTTTTTTATCATATATATATATATATATATATATGGATTATAGACTATAAAGATACTTATATATAAAGAAAAAATTACATGAAAAATGAACACTTTCAATATTTGGAAAGGCTTGGAAGTTAGAATGAATACTAACTTATTATTTTATTTTATTTTATCATAAAAGGAGTATTTATTTATTTATTATTTCCTGTTATCTTTGAGGATTTTTTTTTGTTTAGTGATTTATATACATATATCTTTATTCATTTTGTTTGACATAGAGGAATAATCAAACAAATATGATGCACAAATAAGAACAAAAAAATAAACATGAGATATTAATGCATTAGTAGGAATAGTAATGCGTGAGTACTTATTTGGTTGTCTTTGTGTCATTGTACTTGTAGAAATTTTGTTGCTTTTTCTTGTGGCCAGAACTGGTTTTACCTTGAAAGTTCGCTATGGTGAGTCTAGTAGGGCTGTTCTGGGAAAGAAAAGGGAAAATGCTACTGCAATCTCTCTTTTTAAGAAAATGCGAGTAGGAAGAACTAGTAAAGTACCTCTTGTGCTAGAAAATTGGGATGATAGTATCATTAGAGAAAGAGGAAAAGATTGCTTTTGGGAAGCAGTGAGTGTAAAATAGGTAGATAGGCATCCATGTGCATCTGTTGGCTATCATTGAGATCGTATTTGTAACAAAGCCGCTTTGATAGAAGGTGTTCCATGCCGGGAATGTCAGTACTGAAGTTCAGATTTGAACGTGGTGAATTCTTTCTTTCAATCACAAACTTTGACTCCAATTCATTATGGGTCCAAGGTTGGGATGAATGGGTAGAGAAAATCTTGAAGAATTTTACTTATGTGACTGCTCTCAATAATGCTGAGTCCTTGACGCTGTAAGAGTCACCACAAAACTTCGCATTCACAAGGAATCCAGAATTGAAGTATGGCTCCCTATTCTTGCACGGTGGAGTACCTTTTCACATACCATGGTTACTACTTGGGGGGAGTTTACTTTTACTCTTGAAGATGTGCGCTTTCTTTTGGAACTTCCTTGTGTTGGTAGAGAAGACCTTCGTTCCATTATAGTTGCTAAAAAGGAAAAAAGAGTTAAGGAGTTCTTTATCAACTTATTTAAGAGCTAGGTTAAGGCTTCCAAAGTGATGTGTTTCTCCTATTGGGTAAAACTCTTTTATAAGAAGTTGTGAAAATAGTCTTCCTAAATATCCAGATCATATTCATGAGCTAGTAGCTTTGTTGATTATGCGGTTAGCTCAATATGTCTTCCTAAGTTATCCAGATGATGGAATCTCCTCTTCAGTTTTTCCTTATGCAATCAAAATTGCTAAGGGTATGAGCATTCCTCTTGCTCCATTATATCTAAGATCCCTATATAGGGGGTTAAACTTGTATCATTCTAAAACTGCTAAATTAGTTGGTTGCTATAGAGTCTTGACTTATATGGATGTATCTTTTATTCAGATGTGTTTATGAGAGAGATTCCGTAGTTGCCCCCACCTTTAATGTGTATCAGCCTTCCGTGTCTTTTTCTGCAAGTACAACTTTAAGAGACAATTATAGAGCTTGGGCATGGCATGACCAAATTTCTAAGGACAGCATTCTTAAGGTGTTGGATGAGGCAAATCAATTTGCTGCAAGGCCTTATGTGAGATCAAACCATAGTTTTGGTGATCTAACTATTTATTATGATAGACGACTATTTGAAACTGAGAAACTGAGCTCACGTAGATTGAACTTCTTAGAGTGGATTCATTCTTCCTAACTACGTTCCATGATTGAGACGATTGGTTCAAGCGTTGATAGGGATTCATTGCCTGTCGAAGTATATTCTCCTTACAAAGTGGTGCATCAATTTGGATATGATCAACCAGCTCCACCTAGACTCCTTTTTTTTGAAAATTTCTCCTCTTGCACTTCTATATTCTTTTAATCGTATTATGGATAAATTCAAAAACTGCGTTGTCCTAGCCTCTGATAAAATAAGTGCCTATATCGCTGGTTGGTATGCTTACTAAGGAGATTATCTTCAAGAATAGACTTCATTCGTCGTACTTGATCCTAAAGTGCAATTGCATGTTCTTTTCATCAGTAATAATGATATGTCACTGTTTGATTCATTCTAAGAGGAACAAAACCCCTTCTCAGGTGAGCTTGTTTCTTACTATTCTTTATCTCCCTTTTCACTTCATTCTCATGTAGATATTTGAATTCTCTTTTGTTTTTTTTTTTTTTGAAAAGAATCAATTCCAAGTGCAGAAATGGAAAGACAAGGTATCTCAGAGTCTAAGAGTGAAAAAGAGTCATGTGACCTCACGAATAATCATGAGCTCGGTGATGAATCAATTGAGGAGAGGTTTCCCAGACATAAACATCAGAGTTTGAGAGAAGAGGTAGATGTTAATGCGATACAATGAGGTTTGATAGATATGATTGATTTCCTACCTTATGCTATACAAAGTGTTTGTGGAGATGAGGTGAATGACATTACGAGGGTCAGTGATAGTTATGTGGATGCTGCTATTAGAGCTGGTGGTGATGATGTGAATGTTGTTACTGGAGTTGGTGATAGCGATGTGGGTGCTGCTACTGGAGTTGGTGGTGATGATGTGAATGCCATTAACCAAAATGATCAAGGTGCTCTTAGGTTTGGCTTTGGAATATTTCAATATAACAATGCAAATATAATTGTTGGGGAAACCTTTGGAGTTACTTACAGTATTTAGAACAACTTTGGAATTGATGCTACTTTTGGTGCTACTCGTAACATTTCTTCTTTCGAGGGTGTTCCCAATGTCAATCGTGATGTTTTTTCTCCTAAGGGTATTCTGAATATTACTTGCAATGGTTCTTTTTCCAGTGGTGATATGGATTCTACTCACAATTCTTTTTTTTCTCTTAGAGGCATTTAAAATAACCCAAATATTAGTGGTTTAAATATTGTTATGCCTCCTTCTTACTACTTATTGTATGCCATCCTTTTTTTTCCCTTTCGGTGGTAGAATATAGAAATGATGCGTCTCTCACTCATTTGGAAGATTTTCATGGCATTCTAGTCATGCCACAACACTCACAGCTCTTGGAGTGTGTTTATAAAGTAGAAGATGAATTTTGACATTTTAAACACAAATTCTTGAATGAAGGCATCATGGATAGCTTGGGTACTACTTTAGAGATTGCTTCTTTCCCATGGGTAGACATTTCTCTTAAAGAATTACAAAAGATGGCGGGTCTTATGGAAGATGTTCTTCTCTCTAGTTGTCACATTAATGCCTTGATGCTTGCATGGCTAAGGCCAAATAATACATTATGACAATGGTTGACATACTTAACATAGAGGTTGAGATAAAAGACCTCGACACAAGGAAGATTAAATAGCCTCTCCAATTTTGAGAATGATAAATCATCCTGCCCTCTAAATTGTATACTTAAATAGCTTTTTTGTGTTCTTCTTCTCTTGATATTGTAAACTTGCTCTGCAATGTGAACATTTTCTTCGTTTTCTTTGTGGTTTTATTGAGCTGTTTGGTTCCGTTTTTCTTTCTTTGCAATCATATGAGTGTTTCACAAGTATTACTGTGTGTGGCCAAAACGGATTCTCAACTTTATATTAGGGAGAATAATGCTCAACCTAATAGGAAAGAGAATGACATATTATGTGAGTGTTTAATGTTGTGGCCTTTTTGTGAATAGCAAACTATGGCCAAGAAGTGAGCGATAAAGCTTGCGGCCAATTTGTGAATAGCAAACTATGGCCAAGAAATGAGCGATAAAGCTTGCGGTCAATATGTAAATAACAAACTATGGCCAAGAAGTGAACGATAAAGCTTGCAACCCATAGCTTAATATTATTATAGTCAGATTGTGAGCATTAATGCTTGCGGTTGAAAATGAATTTACTTTAAGACAACCAAAATGAAAGCGATAAAGCTACGACTGATAATGCATTAAAAGTAAAAGAAATACCAGGCAATTGGGGACAACTGATTCTAAGAAATCAATAAAAGAAAGACATATAGTGGATAGTATTGTCATACGTGATACTTCTTAATGTATTGAAAATTGACTGGTGCTATAATAGCATAGGTCTTTGGATTCAATAACATGTAATATCCACTCTCGTTCACCTCATGGACAATGAATGGTCCTTCCCATTTTGGACTAAACTTAGTCATTGATGTTCCTCTAGCACTTGCATTTTTTCTTAAAAAACTTGGAGCATTTTCATGAGCTCCTAGACATAGATGAGAACTGTAATTTCTTGATTGTCGAGAGAATTCTCCATATCTTCAGATAGAAATTTCTATCTAATATTCACTTACTGCAATTACTCATCTTTAGTGGAGTCGCCAAAATGTAAAAGGTTCTTTTAGTTAGGGAGAGAGGACGTGTTGCAATGAGTGAATCAAGATGTACTAGAGGCAACAGAGAGGAAAACTAGAATAGTCCTTGAAGCGTAAGTGCTTTAGGTGACAGGTGGTGAGGATGAGAAAAGGTGGAAGAAGCAACAGATAACGGTGAATGGGGAATACTTAATAGAAAGAATGCTTAAAGGAGTCTTGAAAGAGCTTTTAGGATATTCTTTGCTAGGTGTCCAATCTTTTTTTCTTACCTTCCAAGCTTTTATATTTATACTGAGTAGGAACACTTTTTTAGGAGTTGGTAGGAGGGCACGTTCAATCATGGAAAAACGTGCTTGTCATGGAAGAACAATTAAATAACGATTTACGAGATATTAAAAGGCTGATCATGTAGTTGGTATTGGGCGTAGGTTTTGGGTAAATGGAGCAGTGGCATCTGATAGTGTGTCACGTGTATTTTTAAGAAGTAAAGAAAGAGAAAAGGGCAAAGCACATGTACTTCAAGGAAAGGTGAAGAGGAAGTTTTCTTAACTATCTCCATATCTAAGCCACCAAGCCAAATCCTCTTGAACATCCTAAATGTGAAGGTAACTCATAAACCCTGTCAAATGTTCTGAGTTACTTTCACTTTCCCATACAAATAGCTATTCCATGCTTGTTCCTGGGTGCTTATGTGCTTGTAGCGCTCCTTGGGCGTTTTTACACTTGAAACACCCTAAAGTGTTTCCATGCTTAGAACACCTTGGGCGTTTCTGTGCTTGGAACCCCTTTGGCGCTTCTACACTTGGAACGCCCTTGGGCATTTCTGTGCTTAGAACATTCATGGGTACTTCCATGCTAGGGACACCCTTGAGCCTTTTTGTGCTTGGAACGCCCTTGGGCCTTTTTGCGCATAGAATGCCCTTGGGTGTTTCTATGCTTGGAACGCCCCTAAACACTTTTACGCTTGGAATGCATATGCGCTTGGAATGCCCTGGGCATTTCCATGCTTGGAACATCTCAACGCGTGTTTGCGCTTGGAACACCCTTGGGTACTTCTACGCTTGGAACGCCCCCTAGGTGCTTCTACGTTTGGAACAATCCTGAATGCTTCTGCGCTTGGAACGCCATAGGCACTTTTGTGCTTGGAACACCCCAAGTGTTTCTGTGCTCGAAATGTCCTGAGCTTTTTCACTTTGAACATTCCTAATGCAATTTTTCTGTAAGGAGTACTTTAAAAATAATAATTAACTAAAATTGGGCATCTACAGGAGATAAGTCTTTCCTCCTTTCCAGTAAGGAAGCCCTTCTGGAACTACCCATGGTAATGTTTTTTACAGGTTTTTGTCCATTCATAGCCATTGTACAATGTTTATATTTCAATGGTGGTGGTGGTTTCTACTTTGATGAGTTCGATCCATTTGCCATATTAACCTATTACTACAATATAGTATTAATATAACTTGTAAGATGATTGCCATATAGGCTTTTGGCCGGGCTATCTTTTGCCTAATTTAATGAGCTATTCTTGTGTATAAATGTCATTGGTTTAACAAAAGGTCTAAGCAATGCTTAGTTTGAGATACTGACTTCATTTAACATACGTTCAACCTCTTTTAACATTTCTAAGCGATGCTTAATTTAAGATCAATAAATGATCAAGCTATATAAATAAGAAGCATTTGTGATCAATAAATGATCAAACTAAATAAAATAAGTCCATAAAGTCTTGAATAAATTTAACATATTTAATTGATTTTTATCAATTGACACAAGTATATACAAAATAGAAATCACTTGTCATGGATTAAAAATATTCAAAAGCAAAATATTTGAGGCAAAGCTTATCTTTTTGGTAGGGCACTTGTCATGGATTAACATTTCTTGTCAATTTCTTCTACAATTTTCTGAAATGCAACTGACACAGATATACCACCGGTCAGTATAAAGTTTACAGCCTTAAACTCACATGGGCCATTTTGATTGTAATAATAAAGTCCAAGATATGGCTGACCAATGGAAGGAATGGATATTTTCAATGGAGTTGAGGTCATTATGCACTTTTTGTTTTTCTTCTTTGCTTTGTCTCTCAAGTAGCTTAAGATTTGGGTCTGACGACTTTGTATTCTGAAACCTTGGTAAATGAGGTTTCAAGTTCTATAGGAATATGCCTAACTTGAATCCAGTCGGTGAAGATTCTATTTCTCTATCATAAAAAGAACAGTTGAATCTAATAATTGTATGTCCTTCCCTTAGTTTCTCGCTCGAGAAGTGTGAGATTTGTACCTTTCCTCGCCTTTTGGTTTCCTTGGCAAGAAAACAAGAACTTGAGAGCAATAATAGGAATTGCTAAGTCAACAGACCGAACACTAACAGTATTAGGATTCAGGATTGACTTGTTGATAGTGATCTTGCACCTCTCAAGTATGGTGTTGGTTGTGTTTTCAAAAAAAGTATGGTGTTGGTTGTGTATTCAGCTTATCAGCTTATCAGCTTTTAGTTCAATGAACGCTAGCTGCGTCAGAGCCACGGTATAATTGCCGCTGGTTCCACTATTCACATTAGCATTTGCTGTTTAGGCCTGGATGCTGTTTGTCAGGATGATTGACCTTGAAGACCTTCCGCACGTCAGATTCTGCCCACGGGAATGGGAAGGATCTTTTGGTATTGTTTTTGGATGATTGAAGATTATTCATTGAATTATTTTGTTAATACCAATGGCCTAGGCTGTCTTCATTTTTCCTGATCATGGGTCATGTATATAGGCCTTAATCTCTTAGTTACCACTCCATACACTATTTGGGCTTTGTTTGATGGCTCCACTCATTGGGTAGCATTGAGTCTGAAACCAACTAGGAGGACGGATGGCCTGCGGATTCTAAAGAACTAAAAAATTATGGTATTGGAAGTAGTTACTTAGGCAGGCTAGGAGGCTCATCAAGGCAAAAGACCATATAGTTGCTGATATAAGGTGCCGTTTGATTTTTGTTGAGAATGTGTTCGTCGAGAATGTTATTGCTTGGTATGTGATTGTTGGAAAGATAATTTTGCGGCCAAACATAAAGAAGAGGGATGGTGGGGGTTGGTCATCACCTTTTAGTTTTCAATTTTTTTATTTTAATTTTAATATATATAAAATTGAAAATATATAACTTTGCCACCCCTACATCAATTAAATGAGTTGGTTTGAAGTCCTTCTATGCTCAAATCTTGAATTTATTTTTTTTTTCTCTTTATAAGTATTCTAAACCTTTTTGGAATTATTTTTTTTCTTTTTTTTATCTCTTTTTAAAATATACTAAATTTTTTATTTTTTTAATTATCTATTAAATTAAAAGCATGAAAACATACCGTAAAATTAAACATGTTTAATGTAAAATTTTAATATTAATTTTTTTTATTTTATATCTAAATATATTGATAAATCTAAAAATTTATATTTAAATTATGAATAAAATTTTATGTTATAATTTAATTTATTTTAAAAATAATTAATTTTTACTTCGAATCAAATCATTAACTCAATCCATAACCTTGTATAAATACTTTTTAACCACTCATACAAAATCATCGATTTGTTACTGTTTGTGACGTTTGGTATCATATGAAAAAATGATGATCGCTAAAAATGTGATTGTTGAGTAAATTACATTGTAATGCTTGATTTGAAAACATTTTACTGAAAATGTATTGTAAACTTATAAAATTACTTTTATATATGAAAATATAAAATTAACTAGTTAAGTTCTATTTAATTTAAGTTTTTAAGTTTACATTTCCTTTATAAAAATTTATTGAAGTAAAAACATATAAAATTATTTTGTAAAATGGTGAATAAATATATAAGAAAAAAAGAAATGAAAACACCAAATAAAATAAGAAAGGCAACAAATCGAAGGGCTGTTGAAAGCAGATTGTTACTGGATTTTTTCTTTTTATTAATTTACTTTGGTTTAACCCTGACAAAGTAAAAATAACTCAGTAGGTATGGCCCTGCAAAGTAAAAAGATCAAATCCTCCTTCCAAGCACACTACAAGGTGCTCTAAGCTAGAAAAGAGAAGAACAGAGATGGGGTTGACATTTACAAAGCACTTTAGCCGAGTTTTTGCCAGGGAGATTCTCATTTAGATGGTGGGTCTTAATGCTGCTAACCACTATTTTGTACAAGCTCAAGCTCGATGAAAAAAAAAGGCTAGTCACTGGTATGAAGGTCTTTTTTTGAAAAATGAACAGGGAGGATTAGATTATGGTGAGGATAATGTGGGAAAAAAATTATAACTTTACCTCAGGAAAGTAACTTTCCCCTTGAGCGAAGAGAATGATATTGGCATTGCTCCTTGCAATCACTTTAGAATGGGAAGACTTTTCAATGTCTTTTTTGCAAACCAAACATGGTAAGCACATTACAGTTTACAGCCTATTAAAAAGCAGGAATCTTCCCTACTTACATCATACCAAATGCCTACTAAAATTTTAGAGAAAAGGAAAAGAAGCTCTCTTATACATAATTTAATGGTTTGATAAAATTGGTTTTTAACAAGGCATCAGGAGGAGGCATGCCGTATGCTTTGCAGAAGCTCGAAGGAAAGCGAGGAACATAAAATGTTGAAAATCCCATATTGATATGAACACAAAACCAATCAATCATATTGCACGACAATGATTCATTTCAAAAATTGAAAAATCAGAGTCATGCAATTACTTGATGGAAAACAGAAGAATTAGATTAACGAGGGGCTTTCTTCTTTCCAGCAACAGTAACCCTCTTACCCTTCAAAGTCCGAGTGTTGTTTTTGGTGCGCTGTCCTCTGCAAGGCAAGCCCTGAATGTGGCGCACCCCTCTGTAGCACTGAATCTCCTTCAGTCGCCTTATATTAAGAGCATTGAACCGCCTCTGCAACACCACAAGAAAGGAAAATAATCAAATCGCTTAGAAATGAGTGTGCTGAGTTACCAGAATCAGAATTGGCAATTACCAGGTCGCCTTCAACCATATA
Source organism: Theobroma grandiflorum (assembly GCA_036013995.1). NCBI lineage: Eukaryota > Viridiplantae > Streptophyta > Magnoliopsida > Malvales > Malvaceae > Theobroma > Theobroma grandiflorum. The sequence goes on from CP142126.1 coordinate 20,416,102, forward strand.
CTTGGAGACTTCATCACGAATCATGATGAGTTCTTCCTCAGAAAAATCTTTGGTGATTTTGTTCTCCATTTTGAGATCACATAGAATTTTACGAGCCCTAGAACGACCGATTCCGTGGATGTACTGAAGAGAGAATTCCACTCTCTTGTTGTTTGGAATTTCCACTCCTCCAACACGAGCGCATTCGATGCTTAGACTACGATACTAATTGATTTCAAAACATATAAACAATAAGAATTCGCTTTCCAACTTAATAAACTAAAATTTAAACAAGGGGGAAAAGGAAAGAGCTTTATAATTCTAAATTTGAATATGAAAATTCTCTCTTTTAATCCGCGTGCATACTGAAGTTCGGAATTTGAAACTTCCAACTATGTTGAACCTCGCTTTACCTAAACCCTATATCAATTAAGCCTGATAGTACTAATTAATTTCTGTTTGTCATTATTGAAAATGTAGGACACCAATATGAACAAAATTGCACTGAAATAAAGAAATTTCAGCTTAAAATTTTCTCTTCTTTGATTCCAGGAAACAGGATTAAGCAATGAAATAAAACAAAATTGGCAAAAAAAAAAAAAGAGAGAGGAAAATCCAGAAATGACAAGAAATTAAAAGGGATTTTTACCTTTGGAGGGTTCGAAAGTGGAAGGGAAACAGAGTTAGAGAGAGAAAAAGAGCTCGTTTTGTTGCATATGAAGGAGAGAGAGGGTGCCACGGGCATCGCCAGGGTTTGCGCCATATTCCTTTCGATTTTCTCGGTAACCAAGCGGAGTGAAGGAAGAGCTCGAGGGGGTGCTAGTAACTCTATCCTCTTTCCTAAATTGGAATAAGAAAGACACTCGCTCGAGTAAAGATGGGAAACAACACTCGCTACTTTATAATAGCCACGTTGGAATGGGCCTACAATGTTGTGTAGCTCAATTGGATGCGGTAATACTGGAAGAAATGTATCAGCCCAACTTGAGGCCTCCGAAGGTGATATCAACCCAATTTACATTTTATTCTATTGGAATTCATTACTATTTGTGCATTGAAATGGCCCAAGATATCCAATTACTTACTGCCTAACATCTTATTTTCCTTGGTTCACCATGTCACTTAGCTACAAACTCGGAAGCTCGTTGATGTTAAAAATGTCAATAAGTAAAGTATTCTTTAATTTTGAAGTATTTGAATTTAAACTTGATTAATAAATAAGTTATTTGAATATTTTTAAAATTTAATATTTTAATCCAAATCCTAATACATATCCACTACTCAATAATGATCCGAATTCGTTTAAAAACTTGGTTATGTAAAAAATTATTAAAATACTTTTCATGGATATCTAATTATCTAAACTCAAATCTACACCTGTATCTATATACAATAATATTTCCCATCCATATTTCACATAATTCACTAAAAATTAAATTTATAAAAACACACAAACAATAAAATTTAAATTTAAATAATCAAAAACAATATTTCAAATATCAACTTAAATAACTAAAAATAAATATTCGAATAATAACTTAAACAACATTATAAGTTTTCAACAAGGCAACAACATTATAAGTTTAATTAACTATATGAGTTTATTCTTAATTATATGAAATTAAAAAAAAAACTAAGTTCCAAAACTATTCTAATCTCACAAGTATATATACTATAAGCTTATATAAATAAAAATATATATTATAATTTTTGTAATGTTAACACAAAATAAAAGGTAAATATGTTTATATTTAAAGTAAATATACTAAAATATATATATATATAATAGTAATTATATTCCTTATAAATTAACACAACATATAGAATATATATTAAAAGATATTACAAGTTAATTGATAATTATGGTTTCATGAATTAATTTATTTAACAATATAAGTTTGTTCTTAATTACATGAAATTAAAAAAAAATAAGTAAGTTCTAAAACTATTTTAATCTCGCAACTTCTTTTTAGCTATATATATTATAAGTTTATATAAATAAAAGCATATATATTATAATTAATAATTTTTGTAATGCTAACACAAAATAGAAAGTAAATATATTTATATGTAAAGTAAGTATACTAAAAATATATATAATAGTAATTATATTCTTTCTAAATTAATACAATATATAGAGTATATATATTAAAAGATATTATAAGTTAATTAATAATAATAATTTCATAAATTAATTCGATTAATAATATAGATTTCTCTTTAATTACTTGAAATTAAAAAAAAAAAACATAATTGGGTTCAAGTACTAGGTACCAAAGGGTGGTATCAACTTAACATGGGTGGTGAAATTACTGCCCGAACTCATCTCAAACTTGGTTATAAAATATCTCAACTCTATACAATTGAATTGGATACCCATTGCCATCCTCAATGGATGTTGGAGATTGTATTATTCTTTCAATTTGACCATTTAGCTGATTGTTCAGCAACCAGCACCAACAATTAGTTAGCTGACTTCGAGTTATAAATCATAATAATCTACACATATGCTGGTCTTGGTTCATAAATGTTTGAGCATACTCGACGAGATACCTAAGCATCTTTTTGAAAGCTAGGGAGAATTGATTCTTAAGCTGAGATCTGTCAGTTACAAGGCCACTGACCAGCAGAACGCAAAATGGGAGTTTCTCCCCATATTTAGGTGGTCAGTCCTAACTACCATATGCAGCTCCAGACTCCAGGGCGCTTGATGTGGGTTAGATATGGTATCTTCAAGAAAAATGAAGAGGTTCAAGTACCATAAAACATCATTTAGATAATGAACTTTTTGAAATATTATTAAAATTCAAAGCACCAGGACAAACAGAGCTGCTTCCACAGAGACCGAAGCAACTATATACCATCCTCAGCAATTTTGACCAGCTTTACAATTTTCTTGAAAAATAAATGGCAACCATCTAGGCAGCACCAGAAATTAATGATCAACAACATATACCAGAAGATGAATTAATGCCGTTGGATCCCTTCTCTGCAGCATGACATAATAAAAGCAAGAAACAAGACTTAGTTATGAGAGGCTTTATGTCTCTCTACAACAGCATTAAGTCCCTTCTTTGCGGTCCGGGCATTGGTTTTTGTGCGCTGTCCTCTGCAATGCAACCTATCCTCATGCCTGATCCCTTTGTAGCACTGAATACCCTTCAATCTGGTCATGTCCGCATTGACACATCGCCTCTAAATCACCCAAGAAATGAATAATGTTAGAGAAGGTAAGTTCCTCAAGCAAGGAAGTTGAGTAGAGAAACAAGTTTATACCAAATCTTCTCCAATGACATATGTGGAAGAGACATGCTCACGGAGAGACACGAGTTCTTTTCCAGTTAATTCATTAGTGAGTTTGTTATCTATATTGAGCTCGCTTAAGATCTGGCGAGCTCTAGTACGGCCAATTCCAAAGATGCTCTGAAGAGAAACTGCAAGGCGCTTGTGGTCTGGAATTTCAGCACCTCCCACACGAATGCATTGCACTTTTATTCCATGGAACTGCAGAAAACAAGAAGTCAACAATAATAGGTTCCAGTTGGTACCAGGAATTCATTTTAAAAAATTTTCATTTTTTGAATGCAAATCAAAGAAAAAAAAGCCTGATTTCAACTCTCAAGCTCAACTGATCGCATCAGGTAAGCATATAAACCTTGATCAAAACAACAGTGCAGATAAGCATATGATCCTATCTGGTTAGCTGCAGCTGAACTTGAGGGGAAGGAAAATAGAAATCCAATTGAAAAACAACACTGTTTACTGAGATAAAAGCGTTAACCATTATACCAAAATCTAATTTACATCTTAGTTAAAAGAAAATTTGTTTTCTAGAGTTCTACATGTTAATAGAACAACGACAAAAAGAACATCAAAATCCTCTCCTAATTAAACAGTTAATATAAATAAAAGATAAAAGTAACAGACAGTCTCATTAACCCAGAAATGTATGACATTAAAATCTTACATGTAAAATTGTAATCTTGATATAATCACAATCCTTGGCCAGAGGCCTTAACGCGTAGGAATATGATCAGCAAATTCTTAATGGAGACATTTTGGCTAACGAGAATTAAGGAATGAAACTCACCGTTATGTTTTGAAGAAGCTGATGACTGACATCAGAGAGTACTCCAACTGAACCCCGTAAACCCAACATTCTGGAAGGCGGTGAGAGTAGATTTGACAAGAATCAGAGTTTGCGCTGCGGTGAGAGGGTGGAGAGGGTTTTCCAAGGGTTTTGTTTGTCATTTTAGGAGTGGGAACTGGGAATAGCAATGATCAACTTGGGCCGTTGAAACTTCTGAGCCGGTTATATACTAAAGCATCGATTATTTCGCAGTCTTGCCTGGGCCCAAAGGCTTGGGATGTGTCAATTTTCCCTTTTTCAAAAACAAAGAAATTACATTGGGTAATGATTATTGCTATAAATTATTAAAGGGTAAAATATTCTTATGTCCATAGATTTTGATTGAAATTATATTGAATTTTGTTAGTTTTTGAAATAGATATTTTATTTTTTAAAAAATATTTTTTATTGGATATGTAAGTCTAGTTGTTAATCAACCGTTAATATTTCTGTCAACTTGCTGACGTGGTGAAAATAAAATGACAATTTTATCATTGATTAATTTTTAAAATTATTATTAGATAATTTTATTAATTTTTTATTAATTAAAAGAAAAACCTTCCCATTTAGGGAGCACTGGTGCTCCTTTGGGGAGCCTCATTTAGGGCTCCCTTCCTTTAGGAGTATCAATCTGTGATTTTTTTTTATTTTTTATTTTAAAATATAATAATAATCTTTTAAATTAATAGAGAAAGAAAAATGATTTTATTTTTTTTATAATTTCTATTAATAGTGTTTGTACTTTTAAAGTAAAGTGTCTGTTTCGAAAATTAATGAACATCCGTGAAATTTTGATAAAAACTTAAAAAAGATAAGGGTATTTTATCCATTATTAAAAGATAAAATACATTAAAATTTTTAAATTCTAACCACAATTACGCACAGCTTTATAAGTTTTAAAAATGAACATCAAACCCCAAACACATAAACAACGTTAATGTTAAATTTAAAATATCTAAAATACCTTATTTTAATCTATTTTTTTCTTAAGTCAGTCAATGAGTTCCCTTACATCAGCCAGTCTCCCATCTCCTTGGGCTCCCTTAGGGAGCACCAAATGTGGTGCTCTCAAGTAGCATTGATCTGGTTGAATTTGGCGCTCTTTGGCCAGATATGATCGTCAGGTGGCAGGCTGCAAGGCAATCAACAGGGGACAGGGTTGTTTTTTTTTTTTGAAAAATTATAATTTGATAATTTTTAAAATTAATGAAAGATAAAATTGATTTGTTAATAATGTCACATTATCAAATTAATAAAAATATTAAACTAACAGTTAAATTTATATATTTAACGAAATATATTCTTTTGAAACGAAGTATTCATTTTAAAAACTGATGTAATTATAATCAAAATTTTAAAATTTTATGTATTTTATCCATTATTATATTTTATACTCCAATGATCTAGTGACCTAAAGTGTAAATATTGGAATATCATATCGTCCACTCCATACCCTATATGTCAAACTTTATTCATGTATATAGTAAAAACTCTAGTTACTAGTCATTCTGCACAGATAAATGTACGAAGTATTGTTTATATTATTTGATAAAGATAACTAAGAATGTCTTCGAGGCTTATTACCATTGTTGATGTTGTCAGCATTATGCACACTATCCTGCCAAGGTTGGCTGATTGGGCCTCGAACAACACCAATAGAGCACAAATGGCCTAATAATTAAGGTCTCGATGGAGTATACGCTACATAAAAGCAAACTCTTTTTGCATGAAATAGCAATTATAATTAGTTGCCGAATATGATGACCATGAAGGGATGTGGTCTCCGGGGCTTACCCGCCTGGAATCACACAAAATGCATGTCCATGAATCCTGGTTCAACCCGGATTTCTTCTCTACATCTAAATTAGCTATTTCAGCTTAAGGTCCTATATTGCTTGCCAATTTCAAAGAGTTCTATAAGAATTCGTTCAGCTGCGACTAGAGGTCACTTTCCATCCTTAAATATTTGGCACCACATGGAATATAAAAATGAAAATTCAAAAAGAATTATTCAAGAAGAGAAAGCATTCAATTCTGTTTTTTAACAACAGATAGATATAGTTTCAATTTTGTAAAATTAAAGATAATGTTTTTAATAATTGTAGGGATAAAATTATAATTTTTTTAAAAAAAATAGAGATAAAATTATAAAAAAAGAAAGGCTCTTACCAGCCCCTTCTTGTGGATATATTATTTTTTTTTATAATTGTAAAAAAAAGTGAACTCTATTCTTCATTTTATAGACAAAAGATTCATACACGAGAATTAACGACTCAAATACTTGAGTGTTGTGAATTCATGTATTTATTGTTAAGTTAAATATTTAGACGTAGGAGTGAAGATTGATTTTTAATTGATTTTTAATATGGTTCAAAATGTTCAAAGATTTTAACTTAAAATAATTGACACTAACTTAATAAATATAGGATCGATTATTGTTTTTTTATTTACATAAATGAAAACTTCGTTCTTTTACCACATAAAGGTGAATTTATCGAAATTGTAAAAAGACATGCCATAAATAATAAATAGATGATAGCAATTAACGTTGTTCATTGCCACGTAGGAACAATGAAGCAGCGCCAGCATCCACAAACCAAACGAGCTTTCCATCTTGGGGCGAGACCAATTGAGCTGGATGTGATCCAATCGGCTTACAACTCACCATTGCATCCATGAAAGGCCGGGCGAGATCCACCCCCGCGGCCACGATCGCCACGTTGGCTGCTGCATTGATCACCGGGAGAGTGAGGGTCACACACTCTCTCTCACTGTCTTTGGAAACACAAGCAACCCACTGAGACTCCTCTTGCAAAACCGGGTCATTAGGATAAAGAGACGCCACATGGCCGTTGGGCCCTAAGGTTAGGAGAACAAGATCGAATCTCGGGCAGTCGCTTGATGGAGAAACTTGGACCGTTCGATTTTTGACTTGTTGCCTGATAGAGAACTCGTAGCCACTCGCTGCTGATTCCCCTGCTACGCCATGGCTTACAGAGATAATGTGCGCTGGCTGTAAAGGAACCTGTATTAAATTCGTAATTAAGTGATTAAATTCCTTTGAATTTGGCCAAAAAAAAAGTCCGATTAATTAACGGGACAATACAAAAAAGGATAATTCGTTAAGTACAATTTTTTTCATATATATCACTCATAATACTGATTAGTTTATATATTTGCACATAATTAATAATAATACTAATTTCTTTTCTATTTATAATGTGCTACTCTTTCATAAATATTTTTTTTGAAAGCTACTCATTCATAAATATCGTTTAGTTTGATTTTCTTTAATCAAAGTTTTTCAATTTTAAATTGAACTATTTTAAATATTTGATTAAATTGAGTTTTAACATATATATATTTGGAAATTATTTTATACACAAATTCAACAAAATATTTTTAAAATTTTAATTAATGATAATTAAATAAGTACAACTTGAAAAAATTAAACGCAACACACTAATAGTGTTAGGCAAGACACTAATTGTATTAGGACGGGGTAGTAGTAGTAACTTTTTTTATAACCTATGGTAATATATTAAATTATCAATTGATGAATTATCCAGAATGGTAAAAAAGGACCATATCCAAAAGATACAAACGAATTAGTAATTATTTGATTCAAATTTATGAACCTCGCTATACCATATTATTTATCGTTGGCTTAAATAGTTATAAATTCTTGAATCACTATCAATTTCTTTAATTTAAATTTCTATTCTTTTATTAGATTTAAATGAACTCTTTTAATTTATATCCACACAAATTTTAACTTAATGTGAAAAATTAAGCATCATCAAGTCCCAACTACTATTTTTGGCTCAAGTGACTTGAAGATGTAATCACATTGTAGAACAAAAAATTCAAGATTTGGTGAACCACAATCGTTACCTCTGTCATCGATCATTGGTGGTTGATTGCCATCATTTACTGATGCCAAAATCACCAAAAAAAAAAAAAGTTTTTTCAATTTCTTTTTTTTTTCTTATCTGCTTTACTTAGAGTAATTTTTTTTTCAAATATAAAAATAAATTGAAGATCTAAAAATTTTAAATCTGGGTTTTAGTTTTGAGATTTGTTGAAAATCAATTGACTGGAAGTGTGGAGAGAGAGAGAGAGAGAGAGAGAGAGAGAGAGAGAGAGAGAGAGGAAACAGTAGCAAAATATTGCCATGACTAGATATAGATTTTGTCTTTTTGTGAAAAAACAGAGAACAATGAGGAAAATAGAGATTTTTAAAAAAAATAAATCAATTATAAGGTAGAAGGATGAGTAAAGAACTCAGAAATAGGATTTTTTTTAGGTTTGGTTGGTGACGAAAGACACCAACAAGCGGAGACAACAATAGTCAGATTCTGGGTAGATCCTAGAGATCGTGAGGCAAAGTGAGGATAGAGAGATGAAAAGGAAGGAAAAAATGAAAAGGTTTATATGGAATTCTCAAAACTAAGTCGTTTTAAAGAAAAGTTCAAAAAAATTATCACATAATCAGATTATCAAATAATAATATGAATAAAAAAGTTAACCTTTTACCAAGTAAGTAACTACTCGAAAGGGTAAACAGAAAGAAGGGATGCAAAATAACCTTGGAGATGAAACATTCTTTGGCTTGCCAATAGAGGCTATCAGGGTGTAACTTGGCGACGACGTTCTCCTCCGCCCAAAATACATGCCATTTCAGCCAGTCAACCAGTCTCAAGAACGGTGCTTTGGTCAGTTTCCTGCATTACAAAATGATCATACACAAAAAATGAAAAGGAAAGAGAAGCAAACCATAAAGAAACACAAGTATTATAGTGTGTATGCAAAAGGTTTATAAGGACCCTAAGCGCTTCGGTATGTCTCCTCCAGAGAGAACAAGAGAAAAAGAGCCTCTATCTTTCACAGCAGATTCAGCAACTTGAAGCACATAGTCAGCAAGACCTGACGATAGCTCTTCACTGCTATCAAATAGTCTCAGCTCTGGCTCTATCTTCTCCATTGCTTGCAGCCCAGTTTTCTCTTCTCAATACGCTAAGTTTCTTCACAACACATTATATATATATATATATATATATTTAGACACACACACACACACACTCTAGCAGAAGGAAGACAAGAATAACAGAGAGAGAGAGAGAGAGTTTTGGCGCATTTACAGCGAAGAAACATGAACAATGCTGTAGGCTTTCTTTCACGTTTCTTGGAGAATTGGGAGAACAATAAATTACCAACATTTTGCCCCCATCAAGAGAGGAGAGCGGGAACCCCTACTGCAAGTGGGATTTTTTGGGTCGTTCTTTCTAGTTTTAAATTACGAAACAACCCCTCGTCGCTTTTCAAGATTTGATGTTTCGGGGCAATAAAGCACATGTTGCTTCTGTTTTTAAAAGTTTGACTGAAGTATTGGATAAGGATGAAGTTACTGGAGAGCAGTTAATGGCTGGCCAGCGCGAGGACCAGCAATGCTAGGCCAAGGCGATAAATTTATGGAACCGCAAACCCAATGAGCTCATGACAATCGGGTTTAGCTCAAGTACTAATTTATTCAGTCCTTTTGTGCATTTCGGGTTGCGTTTTCTTTTGTTTTACTTTCCAGGCAATTGTGATCCAGGTATATTTCTAGACAGGGCTACCAGCTCCGACTCCTAGAGTGCGTTTTTCATGTTTTAACTGACTAGTCAATCACGTGGTGAAGAGATGGTTCAAAATGCGGCTCCAACACTCCAAATTAACCCCAACCACCATAAATTGGTGAATAATTAAATTCAGTTTTGTCTTTTTATACATGCAAAAGACAAAAAGAAAAAAAACATGTACATAAATATTGCTACTGCCCGCAAGCTACGTAATGATAAAAAAAATCAGAGCGTATATTTGCTGTAGCCTAAGCTTGTCCTTTGGACAGATCAGGCTGAACAAGTAACTGATGATCTTCATATGATCTTTCAGTACTCCTTTTAATGTGTACTGTTTGCCATTCATCGATTAGTATATTGATAGATTAGGTCTGAAATTAGCCAACTCTGGAGAGAGCTAGGTTCACTTCAAACCGCAAATTGCCTTATGTATGTTTTATTTTATTTTGTTGGAGACGGAAGTTCATTATTCGTGTTCTTCTTGATGCAAGTTCTGTACTTGTTTTCATTCTTTACGGAATAGCAGCCTAGCCTGTTAACTAACACGATTCTTAGCTTTGACCTTATTGTTCAGTTCTTATTGTTCCTGGTTCTCTAAGTAAAAAGGAATTTTCTACTTTGGTTCTCTAAATATATATTGAAATAATAGTAAATTGCCTTAAAGTTTTGGGACTCTCTCCCGCAAAAAAAAAAATGTTTTAGGCCTTTAATTAGTGAACCATGGTGGAGATTAATGATGGAGAATTGTACATTTATTTTACGGAAAAAGATTTCTATGGGAGACATGAAGGAGCACTTGTTCATTTCGATCTATTAAATTAAGTTCATGACTGTAAAGAAAGAGAAATTCTAATTAACATAAGGGACTTTTGCTAGTATACATATGTTCTTGACTTTCTTGTTTCCCATGCATGGACTGAAAGCGCCCGGAGCCCTAGATGGTAAACATGATTTGTTTAATTAACTAAAACACGCGGGATTTGAAGTTTGATCTAGAGGAGGGAATTAACTATTAGTTTGAAGTCCTCAAAGCTAACAGCTCCATCGCCATCTGCATCCATGGAAGCAATAACCCCCTGGCAATCCTCCAGGGACAACTCAACTCCAAGATTCCCCATGATTTGATATAACTCCGTCGCTGTCACAGCCTCTTCCCCGTCAACATCAAAAGCCTGGAAAGCGCTCCTGAGAAAACTGGCAAGGTCCCCGAGTTCCATGTCCTTCGTGTTCATCTCCAGGAACTCTTCGATGCTCAGCAATCCATCCTTGTTAGTGTCTCCTTGTTGCATCATTGCCCTCACTTCTTGTTCACTAGCGTTGTAACCAAGCGAACCCAGGATTCCACCCAGCTCCGCAGCATTGATTGCGCCATCGTTGTCTGCATCAAACGCTCTGAATGCCTCCACCAGACCTAGGACATGGCTCAGTGTCTCAGTTTCTGCAGACAAAGACCCCGGTTGAGCCATGGAGCTTAGATTTTACTATTCAACTTACCTTTGCCTCTCTCCCCTCCTATAAATAACTAGCGAAAAGATTGGATCGCATATTTCTTTTTTTGACAAGGTGGCAATGGCACCTTTGTGTCGACATAAAGTTGAAGTGAAAAGAATGTCAGATACGCTTAAAGGTTATTATTCTTCCTTCTGGTTTACAATATGCTGATTCTAACCCTCAAATTTGACAAGGTTGCTTAAATTATTCTCTTGCTTCATTGCTGATAAGGTGATTCGGCCTAACGACTAATACGTGTTCCTTATTAAGGCAGTTGAGATTTAAGATTCAAGCCTCATCTCTCCGTTAAGACTTGCTCACATGTTGCAAGAGGAAAAAATTCCTATCGTGACTTGGATTAAGATGTAGCTTTTTGAAAGAACGATTGCAAATTTACTAATATAACATGAGTCTAGATATCAGGAATGGGTAATATATGTTGTAATGATTTTTAGAAATTTTTATTGGATTATGATTATATAAATTTACTTGATAGTGTATGGAATACAAACTCAAGGTAGGGTAGCACTATAATTCACTTTCTTTATCAACTTGGCAAAGGTACCAGATATATATTGGGTTGCTATCTCACCGACGAATGGAAGTCTATTTCCCTCACAAGTTGTTTCCAGCGAAACACTATCTTGCTTTCTGGGATTCCTGATAAAATAGATGCCAATATTCACTTGTACAAAAGCAGTGACACCTCCAAACAGGAGCCGTTGTTCCTCAATGAACCTCGGAAAATAACAAAAATTGGTTATTTTTAGTATTCAATATTTGGGCCTTGGCCACAAGAAAAAGGAACGTGAAGTTGTAAGTGCATGCATTGAGCAGATTCGGTCGTGGTCTGGTTTAGAATGAAACCCTTCCGCCTGCTCGTTGGAAAGGGCTCTTAGTGGTCTCAGGCTCTGAGCCTACATTACCTGGATTTGGCCTCTCATGTTCTTCGGCCAATCAAGGTTCAGTTAATTGGACTGGACTATATATACATACATATATATATATATATATATATATATATTATATATATTCAAGCGGAAGAATTAGCACTTTCAAGTTTCCAAGTAATTGTGTCAAAAAGAGTGATGAGTATATAAGCCATAAAACTGACAATAAATTTCACTTTGAAATCTTCAAAATTTTGAGCAAATTTACGGACTTTTGAAAAATTGAATCGACATCTTAGTTTCATTTCATGATAAATTGAATCCTCATTTTAATTAATTAATTTTCTTTTACCTTAATATGATTAATGTGAAATTGAAATACTAAAAGCAATTATTCGATCTGTTAAGATTTAATCACATAGATTAGATATTTAAATTTTCAGACGTACCAATTATTTAGGGAAATTTAGTGGTAACAAGCGGCCATTGACGAAACAGAATGTTGGAAAACATAGAAATTTCTGATCATGAACAAAAATGGGAGGGCCAAACCACTACATTTCTATCAAACATAGCATGCTTTACTTTAAAACCCAAGTTCAATCCCCTTGACTTTGCTATGCAATTTCCTATCTGAGCCTTTCAAATATGTGGGGAAGACATTTAGAGAAGCATTACTTCATTTATGTTTTTCAAACTTCTTTTTGGAAAAAAAAAAAACACCCCCACAACACATTTGAACTTTAAGTAAACTTGTTAATTTTTCTTTTCTTGTGAAATTAAGTAATAAATTAGTATGACAGGTCATTATCCACAGTAACAAATCAAGCTCACTTCTATATTGTAACATAAACCAATTAAGTGGAGAAAAACAAGATTAAGAAAAAGGAGGAAGCTTGAAAAATCTGAAAATTTTTCAGGGTCCCAGCTCCTGTGAGGAGGAGCTAAGTGTAAACACCTATTTTAAAAATAAAATAAATAAATAATAAATAATAACAAAATATAATTAAAAAAAAAAGTAAGAAACAGAGAGGCATGCGGCTCGGGCTACCAACTCCCTGGTGCCAGAACTCCATTCCGGATTGTCCAAAATTTTGGACAATCCAACTGCTAAAAGGGAAGTAGACAACCGAAAACAAAGAGGATTTTTTCAGATCAAAAAACCAAAAAAGATCGTTCAAACAAACCAAAAAACTTTTCCAAAAACCAAAAAACTTCTTCAAACAAAAACCCGGCATTCAAAGAAATCAAAAATCAAGCCAAAAAACAACAACCAAAAACCAACAAAAAGAACAAAAAACCCTAATCTCTTCTAGCAGCTGGTATGATACCCAATCAACCAAAAATGCCCTAAAATCTAGCAACCAGAAACCACAAAAAAAATCGAATCAAAAATCGAAAAAAAGAGAGAAAAGGTTGCGGGGTTTGAAATCGGTGGTGAAAGATCGGCGAGGGAGAGGAGATTGGGAGTTGGGACCGATCGGTGGTGGCTGTGAGACTGAACGGCGACGGTGGAAGTGAGAGGAGAAAGGCGAGGTGGCACCGGTAAGGGGGGGCTGCGGTTTAGAGAGAAGCGAGAGCATTCGGGCTAGAGAGAGAAAGGAGAGGGGAAAAACGAAGGGAGAAGAGAAAATAAGGAGTCTTTATACTTGGCAAAAAGTGACAAAACGACGCCGTTCAAGATGATGAGGGAAGCTGAAGCGTTTTGGGAAAAACGACGTCGTTTTGAAGAGCATTTACCAGCACCAAAACTGTGCGTTTTGAACTCCCAAACTGCGGGCCTGCTTTACGGACCGCCTGAGGCAGCTTTGGGCAATCTGTGGGCCTGTGAAACTGGACTAATTTCAGACAAAAAAAGGTGTAACCCTCTTTTTTGATTTGGGTTTTCTTTAATAGTTTTGGATTCAATTATTTTACTTAATTAAAGGTAATTTTAGTTTAATTTAAATATCGTAGGATAAGGTTATATATATTTATTTGGGTGTTAGGAAATTAAAATAAACAAAAAATATATATAGTAGTGGAAGTAAAAGTAAAAATTAAAAAAAATAATTTCAAACATGTTAGGTAAATGTAAACTTAAATAAATATTTATTTGTTAAAAAAAAAGGAGATTTTAAATAGGTGAGGTTTTTATAAGTAGGAAATAAATAGATTTAACTAAAGCTAATATATAAGTATATAATAATAGTAAAATAATAAATCAAAAGTAAATAGTTAATAAAAAATAAATAAATAATACATGCACGTATAAAGCAAACAACAAAAATGAAATAAAAATAAAAAACAAGAAATATAATGATAATTAAGAAAATAATGATAAATAATAGCAACAATATAAATGATTTAGAAGAATGAAATAATCATTTTAGAGTCAATACCGATGATAGGATTTTCATCTGGAACGCGAGAAGTCGCAATTCCAAATGAACTTCCTTAAGTTAGGAATTTTAATCAGGATCTCACCAGTATGATGAAAGGGTCTTAATTCAAAATTTCGATGTTTCTAATAAAAAATAAAAAAATAATAATAAATAAGAATAAAATAAATAAACACCCATATACTAAAATAAATGAAAAACTAGAAATAGTGGTTAAACCAATAAATAAAAGAGAATTTCACTTTATGAAAAATAAACACAAAGGAAGATAACGAATAGCATAAGGACATTGAATTTGCGAGCGCATTATGTATCATGTTTGCATTGTTAATTGTCATGGCATATAGATCTATTCTGTATACGGATATAAACCTCGATGATGGGACTTTTCGAGGAAGCTTACGAAGGTGGGTTTCGTTGGTAAACTCCCTAAGTAAAAAGATACTTCCGTACTTCACTAGTACGATGAAAGGGTTCGGAGAGATGTCTTTAATAAAAAGTTTTTGCCTGCGTTAGGATTTTGCATTCACGAAAACACCATTTTCACTTACAAACGATTATCCCGATGATGAGATTTACTTAATAAGCTTACGAATGCGAGTTTCTTAAGTACTTCTCTAGGTGAGAGAATACTCCTAGATCTCACCACAATGATGAGCGGATTCGAAAAGTGCGCTCAATAAAAGGTTTTTGTTTGCTATTGTTTTGATTTTATGTCATGCATTTCATTATTGCATCATATGTAAGTCAAATCTTCGAAAAACTTTAACTTGACCGACAGAGTAAAAGGTGGATCAAACAAATAATAATAAAAGAAACACAAGAACAAAATAAAGGGGTTAAGATAATAAATGATTAATTGGTACCGTTCGTGGAACAGGCGTCACAGGGTGTTAATCTTTCCCCGCGTGTAACCATACTCCCGAATCCAACTCTAAAAAACACACAGATCAGTATATCGTTCTTTCAATGAACCTAAATATAATTTAGTACTTCGCTAAATAAAATAAATTTATTAAGTAGCCAATCACACTTAGGTAAAAAAAAGATTAATAGCGACTCTCTAAGTTATTTACATCTAACAGTCGAGTTCTTGGATCCGCACGTTATGACATTAAGATCATTTCATGTCTTTTCAGCCCCAAGTAGCTCAATGAGCTTCCTCAAGGTTTCTGGGTGTCAAAAGATTATAATCTTTGAATGTGATTGACAAATGCAGAAAGCCAATGACAATGAGGTAGTACTGGTCCTGCCAGCGCCTCTCTGCCTTATCCCCATTTTCGAGCTGTCCACCACAAAATATGAAAATTATTATCCTTCATATTGCTCTGCCTACGCAAATCTCTCTCAACAGGCCATTGGTTAATTTGTACATCTTGCTTGAAAGCATTTTGTCGTTCCACACCCTTCCATCGTTCCAACCAAACACGCGCAGTTGTGAGAAAGATGTTTAGTTTGAATATATTAACACCAGAAAGTCATTCTCAAGGCGTAGAAAAAATATCAACTGGGGAGTTAGAAACAGGTTGCCCACATAAATTCTGACAGCCATCTCCTGTTCGGAAACAGTAAAGTCGATTGGATAGACTTTGTTATCAACATTAAGACGGCCATTTGTTCCTCTTTGAAATCTTTGGCTCCTTATTGTGATGTAATTGCACAAAAGCTGAACATACCACTTGTCAGAAACTATTATTGCATTCAAATACCATACACAAACGGGAGCGACTTAAGAAAGGCGACTTGACGACTGAAAAACGGAGAAATAGGGGGTTTCCAATGCCAGTGCAAAATCTGTTTATCTAAATCTTAATCATAATTAACAGCTTCTCAAGTTAACAATAGTGTATATATATATATATAATCAAAAGCACCATAAGAATAATCCATTTTTTTTCCAAAGATTACATTCTAATGTTGTCTTTAGGGTATTTTAACACACTAGAAGAATACAAGAATGGCTACTACCCTGTTTATATATATATATATATATATATATAATTAAGTAAAGAAAATGCAACTTACAATTTCTTGTGAATTGTTAATTAGACGCCCACAGGCCATGGGGGTTCGGAAAGTAACAGCCCAAATTAAAATTGCTGTCCATGGCCACCAGACAGCGGAGCATCAAACTGTTAAAACAAATAGAATAAATATATAAAATGAACAAATGCTACTACCACCCAAAGTCTTTGGAGGCTATTTCCAAATTGTGCGGACTTTCAATATTCTACCCTATCAACTAACATACCACTTACATTTCAACCAATTAAATTATCCTAATGATATTTCGAAGATAATTAAAAATAATCTATGACGTTTATTTCAGCAATTGGGTACTTGTTTTTTTCTTTTATTTGTTACGTAACTTTTCTTAAATTTTGAACTCTAATTATATATTTTTTTCTTGGCGCAAGAGCGGCTAAAGCCCATAGTTTCCCAAGCTTGGCTCATAGGCAACCTTTGCCAAATATAAATTTAATGCATTAAGCTTTCTTAAATGCTCAAGATATAAATATAAATTATATATATATATATATATGCCATCATCATTGCTAGCTAGTACATTAAAGTGTATTCTTTCTATAATAGTCAAAGGCACTTTTAGGAATAAAGAGCAAGTGTTCTACTAAAATTTGTCTATCTACCATTTTTTTAATTGAGGGCCATTCACACATTGCTGCAATATACAATTAAAGAACTGAAAAACCAAGGTGGTTTTCGCATAGTTGGATATTTGTTGGGTGACAAATATTTTTGTTTTGAGGTCGAACACTCCTAGTGAATTGCTGACTTACAGATCAGTTGGAAATTTCATCAGCTAAAGCTTGCAATTGGCCATTTCTACCTCTTCATAAATGTTTCTTCTTTATATTCAGCCCTGGATTGAATATCTAAACGATTAATCAAAATCTGGTTGATTCAGCTTGCATATGTTGTCCTCAACTTAACCAAAGAATCATTTCGATTTGAGATTAATTTCGCCTACTTGGTTTAAATGCTTGGAACAATATGTGTAGTGACTGGTCATAAGGAGATTCCGGCCAGGGCAGGCAAGTTGTAGCTGAAAAGACTCTTCGAAAACAACATGCCACATTCAAAAAAAATAGGAGATTCACCTAGAGATCCAGCAGTAAGATATAATGTAAAATGAGATGTTATTACCATACAAAAAAGTTAGAAAAAAAAAAAGCAATCTATGGAGTAGTACAAATTTATATTAATGTATTTGACAGCAGCACTCAAACTCAGGTGAGTAACAACATGAAATGATTTGCTGGTTTGATTCCCACTTAATTACATAAAGTCAGATTTGAAACATTTTTAATGAATTAAATAGAAGAGTCAGCTGAGGGGAAAGATCTCAAGTTTTCAAGCGTGAATTGAATAAAGACAAAAGATCAGGGAAGGGGGGGCCAATGTACGGCGAGCGCGGAAACTAAGCAGAAGGTGACCCTTCAACATTCCAAGGAACCACAAAGGTTGCAATGCCAAAGCAATGGGTTAGTCAATTTGGCTCACAGCAAGAGGAGTAGCCAACGCAGCTATCGGACGCGGCGGTGGCCAAAAAAGGCACTGCTCTTGGACCCACGCTGCTCTAATTCACGCTTCATTCCCCCATTCTGGCTCGCGGTGTTTTTTTGGTGTCTAGCGATGACAGTGGGTCGGGTTTATCGGGGCACACAGATGTCACCTTCTGTCTCCGTATTTTACACCGTTCGTGAAATTTTTATATTTTTGGAGAGGTTTATTTTGCAGTATGAAATTTCTGGATTTACGCAACTTGCTGCCTTTGATCAGTTCGTTACGTGTTTTTGCTCATTTTATAGACGAATACAAATTAATGCAAAGACCACATAAAATTTGTGTGGAGATTTATCAATATCAGAGAAGGCGTACGGCATATATCCGAATATCCAAAGTACAAAGTGAAAGGTACCTCTTGGGTGCTTAAGTATTTAGTTTCGCAAAGTAAGATATTCTTCAGGAATTTGAGGGGAGAAAAACAAAATCCTGGCTTTCGGCCTGCTTCTTGTGGTGAAGGAAATTTCTAGTCTTTTCTCTCTACTGTTTTGATTGCGAATAATTCACGTGGATGAAAAATTCAAAAACTGCTTTAGATAGAATTTCTGTACATACTTATGGCTATCTTTAGTCTTAATAAGTGCACTGAACTTCAACTTGCTGTTTTGGTCAATGCAGGAATTTAAGGTCGGTGGCATTTTCTTCAAGAGGGATTAGAGAATCAAGTCTCCAAACCCCCTTTTCTTTGCAAGAAAAAAAATGGTTTCCAAGCCAATAAAAACACGAAGCATCACTGTCAAAACCCGTCACTTAACTAGGTATAAGGTTTGGTAGGTTTTCGTGTTTAATGACTATGTCACCTTGGCATTGTCGTGATCTCTGTATAGGATAATTAATCTTGCTGTATGGTGATTGGAAGCAGCCTAAATCAGTCAAATAAGGAGACTAAGCTTTGTACTCCGATATGTCACATAGATGTTTCTTTTTTCCATTTTTCAGTGCTCTTGCAAAACTGCAAGTAAACTTGCTGTCTGCATATATACTGGTTGGTTCTGAATACGGCGAAGAAAATTTTAGTATCATTTGCTAGAGAACAGCTTATCATGTATAGAAGGCCCAATTTACATTAGACTTATCACTGTGAAACATATTGTGAAGCGACTTTTTCTTAGATATAATCAAGTAGTTAGTGAAATGGGAATCGATGAATATATTTGAATTATACAAACAAATCGATAAAAGAAAATTTGCACTTCGTTTGTTTTCTTCTAAGCTATCATCATTCACTGTTTCCTCACTGCTCAATCCATGTTAGTTGTCCTGTTTGCCATAGTGCCATCAACTTCAAAAAAATTCATTGGTCAGCGAGTGGGATGTGCTCATACTGCTCACTATGTATACTTTGAATCCCTAACCCAAAACTAACGTTAATTTGAGTTGAAAGAGAAATTCAAAAAAATCATACTCAGACCACAATGATGACAAATAAAACCTCTCACCAATTAAATAATCTCTGAAGTTAGTTGTATACAATTAAGATATTTCAGGCAAGACTTTGGAATTATTTTTTATGATGAAAACGATATTTATATATATAGAACTTGACACAAGAAGATTTTTCTTCTTTTGAATTGAACAGTACCCTTGATTTACCGACATACATCATTGTGTACAAGAGTAGTACTACTCTAACTGAGCTGTTGCTGCTCATTGAAAAGACTAACGAGAAAAGTCAATCTTTTCCAGCAACTTCCTTTCTATTTTTCAAGGGGCAAAAATAAGAATAATACAAGGAACAGTGGATTAAACAAATTTAAACCTAAAACAAAAACAAAAAAGAAAAAAAAAGGAATAAAGCAAAAGGATTATAATATTCATATATATACACAAACTGATTGATCCTATCCATCCCATAAGACTTCTCATTATTTTAAAAAACCAACAAAGAATCCTTGACGTCATAGTTCATCTTCTCCAAATTAGGCTGCACGGCAAACTGAATCATTGGCGGCGGCCCACAAGCCAAGGCAAGAGTGTCCTTGGACCCCTCCGGGATGTGCTTCCTCAGAATACTCTCCGTGATGAATCCCAAGCTATATTGCCATCCTTCCCTGATGGATTCTTGCACCACGTACCACACCTTCAGCCTATCATGCTTCTTAGCCCAACCATCCAGCTCCTCTTTCAGCAAAATATCGTCCTCGGTTCGGTTCGCGTACACCACATACATCTCTGTCTCGTCCTCGGGGTCCTTCAAGATAGCTTGAATGACTTGATAAATTGGCGTGATCCCTGTCCCACCAGCCAACATTGCCAGCTTCTTGGTAAACTTGGTTTTGCCATGAACCATGAAATTGCCACGGCCCGTATATTCAATGTGACCCAAAGGACCCTTCACGTCTAGAAATGACCCTAGTGGCAGAGAGTCCAAATGTTGTGACATGAGCCCTCCGTTAGGGAATTTCGGGTGCACCCCTTTGAAATAAACCTTGACCACTAGATCAAAGTGGCCCACTTCATCAATGGTGCTGGTTGGGGTGTAGGCTCTCATGCAAAGCTTATCATCGATAGTGGCACACAGAAATATGTGCTTCCCTACGGGTAATCCTAGAACTTGATCTTCCGATGGCAATGCAAATCTAAACAAACGAACGTCGTGAGAGATTGATGTTTTTTCGATGAGTTTGCATGGGATTTTCTCACGTGGAACCAGCGCTACAGGCCTTGTTGGCGCAACTTCTTTAATAGGAGCTAAAAAGCTCACGTTCGATGCCCCATGCACGGAGTTATTAGGCGATGACGTAGACGAGTCCGAAGCATAACCCGTCGTGATCAACTCACCTATCCGATAATCTTCTAGCATTTTCTTGGCTTTATCGGAGTGAATTGCGTCAAATTCTTCGGTGCAATCGGTTCCAGCGTTGATCAGGATACTGTCGGTGCCACCAGGGTGATCCTTGAGGAACCGAGTGCAATCGTAAATGTGACCGTGGACGACGATCCAAGCAGAATCAACGGAGTTGTGTTTATTGACCTCGGACATCGAAAACGTTTTGGAGGCAGTGTTCATGAAAGGAGATGAGACACTCTTCTTCAGACTTGGGTTTGCATCGGCTGATTTTTCGAGGTGTCGTTCCTTTGCCATCCATCCGCCGGATTGGTTGCCTGGCAACGTTGGGTGCTCGAAAACAATGCCGATTTCTCCTTTATGTGGTTTGCATATGTTTGTTTTTACACGGAACCAGCAGTTGTTCATCATTCCCTGTTACATTATGAAACCATTCATTAAATCCATTAGAGGTCATCCATTTATTTTTCCCTTAAAAAAAATCTATGCATACTTAGTTTTGTGGAAAATTAAATATTTTTTATGCAAAATTAGAATCAGACACTATAAAAGAGTATCTGGCTCTTTGTTTGTTTTTGACTTTTAGTTAAACTTATTACTAATATGCTTTGGAAATTGTCATTTATTAAAGTGTTTTCCCTTTTTTTTTTTTGGGCCTTAGAAGTAACCCCATGGGGTGGTTATGAAGGTACACAATCCCACCACACTCCGTAGCCTCCTCCATGCAGGGGCTAGTAGGGACAAGACAACCAGCATCCAATGCTCAAGCCACCAATGGCTCCACCCATCTAACCTAACCTTAACGGGCTCTCCCCAGTGGGCCGCAAGTGTCCTACAAGTTACTTTTGACCCTTTGTTGACACGTGTTAGAACTACACTGGATGACCAAGATTGACGTGATAGCCACATCCTTAGTACTACTGCGGAATATACTCGCTATTTATTCTTAAAAGAAACAAGGATAAAAAAAAAACGTAAAAAAGTTCTTACCATGACATTCCAAATGAGCTTCTCAGGCTGGGTGTTGAGGGTCTCATCCCAGGCTCGAACCCCAATCTCCTTGGCTCCAAGCAGGTCGAGCACCTCCACCTCCAGCGACCAGAAGCACCAGCACCAGAATTTGCCATACTTGTTGGGTTTCTCAGGGTGGTCCAGCGTGCACACTTTCCACGTTTCACCACCGTCCATTGTCACTTCAACACGTGTCACCTTCTTCCCTCCACCTGTTGTCAATTTCACCCCAAGAAAAACAAAGCACGTTAATCTAGGAGATTGCTTTCATTTCCACGACTCTTCCCACAACGGGAAAACACAACTTGCACTCTCCAGCACACAAGTTTTTAACCGAACGACTTTGCCATTTTACATTTTCCCTGACGTCTTTGCTTTCTCTTCTTAAACTTTAAATAAATTTTAGTCTTTGTCGGTAATGTCAGAACAGAAATTGCCATTTGAAAGAAAATCATTTCACTTTAGAAAGATTTGGCTCTTCCAAGTTTTACAGGGTTCTTGAGATTTGGCACTGAAACCAGCGGCTATTCTACCCAAACGGTAAGGCCAAAAAAAAAAAAAAAACACATTGTATCTGTCCCATGTTCCTATCAATATGACGTCCAGAAGGCAAATTAAAAAAAATTCAAAAGGAGTTGATGTAAGTCAAGCCAACAAACAAAAGTAGCTTTTTATGGAAAAAACAATGATGATCAAGGTTTTTCATGTACACCCAAATCTACACTACCTACTACAAAAGGTTGCCCATCGATCGGATGAATTAAAAAATAAGTAGGAGGCATCTATTAGAGGACAACCTTAATTCTTGTCCAGTTTTGTAGTGGTGGACGGGCCTAATTAAGCTAACGCAAACCATGTCGAGGTCTTTTGTACGGATGATTCCAATTGGAGAAAAAGACCAAAAGATTCCCTTTGAAAACAAAGCCTAAAAAAAGCGAGAAAATTTGAAAAACAAATCTCTGTTAACTCACCGGAATATGCATAGCCTCTCAAATTGTATGGCCTCTGAGTCGTCCACGAGTTGATTGGCAAGATCTCTTCATGACAAGGTGTCGTTATCACCGAGTTGATGTTCAACTCATTGATGATGTATTCTGGCTTATACCACCAAGCTGCGAACATTACATCACATGCTTCATTATCAACATTTTCCCATGCAAGATAATTTTACTGCTTTATTAAAAGAAAATGTAAAACTTCTTCCTTTTTTTCTATGTACCTTCAGCGTTGGCTAGCTCTGCATCAACATGAGAAGGAAGCACTCTATTATCTTTATAGTGATAATAATTCTCAGATTCTGGGGTGGTAACGATAATTCTCTTCAACCATTTCACCATTCTCCCACCAATAAACCCTGGAATGATCATCCGAACAGGGAAGCCATGATCAGGAGCTAAACGCTCACCGTTTTGCATGTAAGCTAAGATAATATCCCGAGACGGGTCCATAGCAAACTCCTTCTTTATGCTAGTTCCATACTTGGAACCACCGCCACCTGGCAAATCCTCAGCCCCTTCAAAACACACATTGAGCGCCCCGTGTTTCTTGCTAAAGATCCCACATCGCTTGAGCACGTCGCACAATAGTACACCTCTCCACACCGAAGTGGAAACTCCAGAGGCTCCCCAGTTGAAACCAATCGTTTGTTTAATCATGTTTTGTTCTTTACGTCTGTTTCCAGCGCAAACGAGGGTAACCGGGAACTCACGGCTTTGAAACTCGTTGACAAGCTGGTCCATGGTTAACCTCATCGGCCTTTTAACCAAACCAGTCACTTCGACGGCCCAGTCGTCCCATGAAGCTTTAGGGACTGGACCATGGTTACGTACGTAGTGAAGAGGAACAGGGGTGATAAAGCCGTGGTGCATGAGACGGTTCAAGGGGGCTTCAGAGTTGAAAGGGTGTTTCCCTGTGAGACGGACCATGGAAGGGTTACGCTCGATCCAGTTATCAGCGGTTGCTTCGTCTCTAGGATCCAAGATGGACGGTTCAAGCTCCCTGTTGGATTTGATGATCATGTCTTTGTAATGGTTTCTCTCATTCTCTTCATCTTCGCTGGAAGAGTCATAATCTTGGTCCACGAAAACATGTTTCACAGGGCGGTGGGTTGGGGTTGGACCGGGCTTCAAGGGGGTAAAAACACCATTCAAAGCCGGTTCAAGGCGCCTGAATTGTCGATTATCGACCGAAGCCGCCATAATGGAGCGTTACTTGAAAAGAGAAGGAGGAAAGAAAAAACCTTTTTTATTTTCTATCACTCTTTTTTTCCTTTTTTTTTTTTCTTCTTCTTTTTCACTCTATACCCTTTTTCTGGTTTTGGGATTTGAGTTCCACTGAGAAAATGAATGAGGCTTGGGTGAAGGCTTTATATAGGCTCGTGGGGTTGAACCGTGTCAAGAGAAAATAGGACCCTAAACGATTGCACGATTGCGGTATAAATCTAGTGACATCAAAGCTGTTTTCCCCTTTACATATTGTTTGTTTAATCGCCCTTTTTTCGTGAGAGAGAAATTCTGTTTTGGTTTCAGGGTTGGCGTCGCGTCGGCTCAAGTGCAGAGCCGTGGCTCGAGTGGCTGCGGTGGTGGGTCAAGAAGTCCAGTAGGGTTCCCTTATAGCCACACGATTATTTTGCAGATCGCATCAGGCTAAATAAATATACAGCATTTAAGGTTATACCGACCACTTTATTAGTATTATTTTTTTATATTTTCACTACTCATCCTTCTTACAAACAAAGGATCCATCCACTTTTGGTGCTGTATATTCATCTATCTAAATGTACTCTGATGATGAGTAAAGTTCCTGCCAAAGGGATTTGTTTTCTCGGCTTAGTATTCATGTGGCTTTCATAAAGCTAATCTAGTGTCTAGTTAAACACTGGCTGGATGGTAACTTTCCTGGAAGACGAAAGTGTTGGTATCTGGGGAAAAAAAGAGTACCATTATCAACAGTGTGACTTTGAATTCCTGTACTCCCAAACAATTTTAAAGCCAATTTCCTCTTATGGATGCAATGTATCCGATTCGGCAGACTGAGAAATCATTTTTTCACTCATTTGGATAAAAAGCAAATGACTAAAAAATAATATTTAAAAAGCCAATTTCCTTTTAACTCTTTATCTTTATTGGATTACGTTTAAGTTTATCCTTGCTATGATAACATTTAACTAGCCCATAACTTAAAAAAAAAATTAAATATGTCTTAATTCAATAATTAAGGTATGATTTTTTAAAAAAAATAAAATTCAAATTCCCTAATCTCTTAAATTAATTAATTAATATCCTAATATGTAAAGTTGATAATTTAATCATTCAACGTGAAAAGAAATCGTCGTTGATCTTATAATTAAATTTACCAGACAAAATGATATGTTTGCAAATGATTTGATTGATCAAAGAATGTGACTTGAGTATAGGTATACGAGCCTTCGTATTTATATATTTCCCTAAAATTTAGAAGACGACTAGCTGTACGGTGAAGGATCATTGTTGCATCAGAAATCCTTTCTTACAAGCAATAACCTTGTAGTAATTTAGCCATTGATTTTAAATTCAAAAGGACAAAAAGGATTCTTACCTTTTACTTGTTTAAGCTTACATAAAAGGAATTAGACAATAAAAACTTCATTATTTGAGGGTTAGATCTACAACGCTTTTGCCTAAATATTGTACATGCATGATTTTCTTTTGTTTTCCCTATACTTGATATGACATTAAAGTTGAGTACCTCTTGACATTTTTTCCATACCAAAGGAGAAAAATGAAAAAGAAGTAAAGTTTGACAGACTAAAATCATTTAGACCAAAAAATTGAAGGTTGGACATCGAATCATTTGTCAACTTTCATCTCTTTTGACAAAAGAGATAAGAATTTTCTTATGGGTCTAAATATTTTTGTCATATTTTTTTTTCGATTATTTTCTACCACAAAAAATAAATAAAAAAAATCAGAGCTAAGAAATATCATTATCATCAAATATCTATCTTCATAAAAGATAATAACCTGGTTGCCTTTCTCACCCTCCCTTTGTCGCTTCACTTTGTTCATAAGATAGCCTGGCCTGTCCTATTGACTAGTCATGTTGAGGGAAAAAAGGTTACAAAATTTGGCCGCAAGGAAATTTAATCATTTTCCTTGCATGATGAAAGAAACCAAAACACAAGCAAGATTTGTATATTTACACTTCTTTATTATTAGTATTATGTTACAGCTAGCATTGCAAAATGAAAAATGGCATATGGTCCAATTGGTAAGGTAGGAGCATGGATTTATAATGCGAAGAGCTAGGAAGTTGCAAATAAGTTGCTTTCGGATCAAATGCTTTTGTCTATTTAATTAGCAAATTGGATATTAATATCCAACCTTAACAAAACTAATAATATTAATAATATTAATAATGATTTATGTATCAAATTGGAAGTTATAACTAATGTAAATTTTTACTTAATAATTATAAATTAATAGATATTTTGTAAAACAGACATTATGAATATGGAATAAAATGATAAATAAAAAGTAATAATAATACCCATTTATGGAAATTCTTATGAGGGTCCGTGATTAACTAAGTAGTAAGATTATTATTCAAGCAATACATGTGGCGACAAGGTTAGGGCAGGCTTAATTAAAAGTTTAATGAGCTTGTTTAATGGAAGGAGACTAGACTAGACTAGATTAAAAATGTGGAGATTCTTTGGATTTGAATGAGGCATGACAACAAGTAAGAGAGTCCTCCTAATTCATTAAAGAATAGATTGTTCAGACAACAAAGGGGTTTAAAAACAAATAAAAGGGGTTAAAAAAAGGTGGGGAGAGGGAGAGGGGGCGGGCGAGGGTCAAGCCGGGTTGGGGCCAAAGGTGAAGCAAATGAATGAAGGGGCAATTTGATTGCCTTTGTGGGAAATGGGAAGTGGCGCATGGGATAGGCCAACGGCCACTGAACAAAAACGTGGGGTGGGTTTTGATGGCGGGAGGAAAGAGAGAGTACGGGGTAAGGGTAACTAAAATGGAAAGGGTCACCAAATAACAAAGTCACAACTGGGGGCGGCTAATAGGGAATTGAGGGGGGAATGAGACATTGGCCCTTGGTGAAGCTTTGAGCCACATTGGTTTCTGCTGGCTCTCGTCTGTAGACTGCCAGCAGACAAAGAAGTTGTGTCAAACTTGAATAGGGTCCAAGATTGGGGGCCAACTTTCTCAATTCCTTTTGATATTTTTCTTTTTTTCAGCTCTTTTAATGTATTTTTTTTCTAAACATAAACATGGTTGGGGGAAACAACTCTGCTCCTCCTCACCATGTGTATGATGGGATTGTCCTGGAAAAGGGTAATTAAAAGATAAATAAATAAAAAAATACTCCATCAAAGATAATGTTGGGGGGGGGGGGGGGGGGGAATAAGATTTGGAAGAGAATATGTTTGGTCTTTTTGGTATGGCTTTGCTATTGTTTTGGACAGTTTTCTTGCTGTAAACAAAAAAAAGGCCATACCTATTTGGTCATGTGGCATGAGATTTTTGGTGAAGTGGCACCTCATATTCACCAGCCCTGTCTACATGGCTGCCTCCCTACTTCTTTTTTCAAATTTTATAAAAGAAGCAGGAATGTCGTTCAATTGCTCATTACGCTTGAGCATGTGTTCCAAGCTGATTGGCTTGGTAGAGGAAAAAGTTGATGATGCATAGGAGACACTGTCGATTTCAAAGATTGCGTTCCCATACGATTGACTATGTATTATTTTTCTTTTCATAATGACCACAATTAAGATAAGGCATTGCCCTATATTTATATTTTAAGTTAATTAAGCTATAAGACATTCCACCCCATAGAATCATAAGAAACCAACAGCGAAGCAAGCATCAGCACACTGTTCGATTCAAGATCCTGAGAAGATTGTTTTCTTCTCTTTTTCAAGATCAATATCACAGGACAAGTAGAACTAGGTAACAGGTACGGACAAAGAAAACATGACAGTTTGATTCATAAATCCAACGAAGATATTTTCTGGGTCAAGGAATCCTGGTAAAGAAGGGAATCCACAGAAGTCGCAAAGTGCATGTCTAATAGCTATCTATGCATTAGATGAATATTTCCAGGTGACTTTGAAATCATTTCCAAACAATGTTTTTTCTAATATCTTGGGGCCAAAATATAAACAACTTTTTCAAAGCTTTGCTGCATTACTTTTGGGTCCGAACAGAAAGAAAAAAATTTGAAGCCCGGGTTATGTATATATATAGTTAACCTAATTAATCTTCAAGCAAATGGAAAATAATCTAATGCCTAGAGGATTTTTATGGTTTGGCTAATTTTGCAACTTGGCACACAGGACTGCATTGCAGATAACATAAGGCAAAGGTATAAATGACATTTAAGTGTGACAAATCAACCATGAATAATATGAATGCATTCATCATATCAACCACTGGACTGCACTTTGAAAGGCCTTGAATTTCTGTTTCTGATTTGACAACTAAACAATGATTCTGCTTTTGTATATTGGGTTTTTTTTTTCCTTTTAATTTCTTGGATTGATTGAGACTATATGAAATTTCAATATTGAAATCTTACTCATTTTCTCTTTATATTAAATATTATCATCTTCCTAAAGCAAGTAGGGTTCTTTGGAGTTTGAAGAAGGGGTATCCTGCTATTTGTTGATTTGACTTTTAGTAATTTTTTGCTTCTAGGTGGCTAACCTGTTAACCACACACTCGGCCTGTTCATATCATGACATCAACTACAATACTCCAAAATGCTAAGAAGGCAAAACAATATCTTCCCTCCTTTCTTTACTGGGCTTCCTCAGCAAACTCGGTTCAAGCCAGACTACTCAACGACATCAAATCCAAGCCCAAACTTGGCTTCCATCAAAGCCCTTGATTGGCCTTAAACCACAACAAACTTAAACCCCAACATACATTCCATTGCTTTTCTATTTCATGGGTCAAGCCGATTGAGATCATATGTTTCATCTCAAACAGAGGAAGTTGGGTTTTGGAATGGTCCGAAAAAGAAAAAGCCCAAGAATTATCAATACTTTTAGGAAAAATATTGAAGAGAATAAAAACAAATAAGCAGTTAGTGACCAAATCCACATTGCATTCTATATTTGGTGAAATCACGTTGCATCGTATTCATTAGGATGAAATTCTGTGTGTTACGTATTTACGAATTTCATCTTTTAAGTTAACAACAAAAGAGGTAGTTAACTATGACATCCCAATTTCCCTATATATCTTAATTAGGACTTAAGAGATCATTTGCCTTGCACTCCTTCCCCTTCTCTTGGCATGGCATGAAGGAGGGTCTATGAGAGGAATGCACACTGCTGTTACATTTGCAGCCAACTTTCTCTTTTGACAACCTACCAAATCCATGAGCAAGCAACAAGGGAATACAGACCAAAAGAAGAAGAAGAAGAAGAGTGCAAAAGAGATGCCCAACACGAACGGAGTTGTCATAACTATGTACGTAGAATCACCTACGATCATCCGACCACTTTCAGAATCCAATCCCAACAAGAAAAGTCAGCCAAACCCAGATTCCAGGAACCCCAAGAGAAGCCAAGGTTATGATCGGCGGGCTCAGCTCCTAGCTTACACTCAAGAGCTGAGAGCGGCAGACAACGGCGATCGGCTACTCCGATGCAGTGAAAAGAGTTGCAGGCACAAATCAAAGGTGATTGAATTTCTTTTCTGGCGTTTCTTTTTACCTTTTCTCTTCCGTATATACATATCATATCCACGCAAGCACAGCAGATACAAGCATTATCATAATGATGAATGATATGATGAACAGAATTGGAAATGCCCAACCACACCAAGAAAACTTGGGATTTCATTTCTGAGAATTTTCGGAAAGGCAAAATGGCGATGCAAGTATCAACGAATGGCATCTGAGGAGGACAAACCACGTAACACTAGTGGGAAGAAAAAAAAACATGGGAGAAGGAAATTTTGGGTAAATTTGTATATTTTGTTATGGCATTTATTTCTTTCTTCGAAAAGATTTAAATCGTTTCATTCATCATATTTTTACCTTACCGTCCACAGAGAAAACTGAAGCGGATGTTCAAAGGATTGTCTTTTGTTTGGCATCGGAAGAAAGGGTAACATCGTAATGGAAAGCAATCGCGATCCGATACGAGTAGGGTGGGGAATTTGCTGGAGTTTGTTCCATTTTGCATGCCTAAACCGAGGGCCACTTTCCCGGCATACAGGGTCTCGTGCACGTATTTCAATCCACCATTTGCGATCTCTTTGTTACTCGACTGTAATATTTACCAACTGCTATTTATTTTTTTGCAAAACCCTAATTATTTATCTTAGACGATATACAAAGTTATTTCTTAATCAAATTCTCATGAGTGAAAGGATATGAATGCAATGCTTGTGATTAAAAAGAACAAAAAACAAAGGAAAACCTAAACTATTGACCTCACTTGATACGACGAAGTCAAATTCATGAGATAGAAATAAATAAGCAAATCTCAAAATCATAGATTGATTGAGAGTTCACTTAAATGGAACTCTAAACCAAAGAATTATTGATTCTCCTCTGAATCTTTCTCTTGAAGCTGTACACTAAAGAAAAAATATCCCGGAGAATTAAGGACCATTGGAGTGCAACATGAAGATATGTTGCCAGTTGCTTCTAAAACAACGAGTACAGAAAGAATGTTTTCATTTTATGCTGCTGTCAAAGTAACCGCTATGCAAGACCAAACCATAATTCGAGACATATACCTATGAGGGAACTGACAGCTAAAATACCTTTGTTCGCCTCAACGACTAAACACCTAATTACCAATGACTGACTTTCCTACATTCTGTTCATTACCTGCTATCAATGTTACATCACATCAAGGTATAATTTCCACCATGTGTCGGCAGCTGCAAATAAATCTAGATATTCTGAATCGCAGATAAGTAAAAAGTCCAGCCCTTGTAGCAAGTTACCGGCTCCCATTACGTCCTCGAACCCTAGGGATTCGTCTTAGTCCCACTGACCCCAACAAGCGAGCAGGCCGAGTACGAGCTACTGGGGCAACAGCACGAAAAGCTTGGCGCATCCCGAAGTCATCATCCTCAATTAGATCATAGTCCATGAATCTACTAGGCAAGCGAACAGATGAATCGAGATGAAGAAAACCATCGTCTAAAGAGTCATCTGAATCATATTCATCTCTGTAGATACCGCGATAGCCTGGCTCAATAACATAATCCCCAAACACCACTGCCCCTGGTGTTGATGACATGATTGTACTGATCACATCATTCCGCTCTCTCTCATTTTCAAACTTTTTCCATTTTTCTTCAAGAACAGGGTCCACTGCTCGAGGTCGTGCCAATGGGTGCTTTGCCCTAACATGTTTCCTCAGTTCTTTGTAAGTTCCAACAAACGAGCACTTGTCTTGCATGCAAGCCCTTTTTTTCTGATTGAGATATTTTCGTACAGGTTCTACCACTGTCCAACCCTTAACTTGTCCCCGACATAGCGGGCATAGAAGCTCCGGTACTTCCATCTTTTCAGTGGGCTGCCCCCCACCTGAATCAAGACTTGCATTATCCACCAACCCATTGTCAACTGAAGTTACTTTAGTGTAGGCTTTTTTGTATTGCTCAAGACAATTGGAAAAGCGCCGGCTAGTAGCACACATGTATGGGCGGCAACCCTTATCATAAGAGGAACAAAGGAGGAGAACAGCATTGTGCGGGAACTCCAGACAAACTGAACATTTTGCAGCTTCCCAATCTTTCTTCTCTGAAGCGTTGGAGCATTTTTTCTTTCGGGATCCTTTGCCAGCCTTCTTTGGATAAGATGGCGATAAATAAGGACTCACCTTTTTATGACTAGAACCAGACTTTTGCACCTTGCTAACTTTGGCCATTCACAAATTAAACCTGAAGCAGCAGAGAGAGGGAGAAGGATCAGATCATTGAGCAATACAAATTTTTGTAAAAACATAAACAAGATTAATCTATGCCTTGCACTTTACACAAGATTAAGAACAACTTGATCACATATTCCATTTTTTCTGATGGGAGAGCCTACTAAAATTTTCAGGCATTACAAAGCATAAACTTTGAAACATGTAAAATAACAACTAAAATGTTCTTTGTTTTGGTAGAAAAAAGGGATAAAGCCTAGGACAACTAAGTAACTATGTCTCTAGGGAAGGAGAGTTTATTGTTAGAATGGGTGCATATTCTCAAAAAGGGATGCCTAACATACTAAAGAATTGCCACTTCTAAGGCAACAAAAAATGGAAACTAATGCTTAAAAATTAAAAACTAATAAACATCAACCAATATTCATTGACCATTAACTAGACTAGACTAAAAAAGTTGTACTGTTTGAGCATAGGTAATGTTCTTGAGGCCTAAAAACGGAAATTGTAGGCTTTTACAAGTAACAGTTTGATCTCTAGTTAAAGCAGAATATGGAACGCACTACCTGCAAGAAGGTATATCTTGAGCCCAATTAACAACATTCAGACAAAGGCATTATTTGGAACCTTAGTTGATAATAAACAGACAGATCTGTCAAGAGAAGACTTCTAGGCCAGTTTGACAATATTCAGCACTAACCTAATTTCTGAGAACCAGTTCTTAGATGAGATACACCCAAATTCCAATACTAAGAAAATCCACAAAGGCCAATTCACGAAGCAGATGATCAAAAATATAGGACAAAAGTAGAGTGTCACATTATCAGAGACCCAATTGTTGTTGTTGGTCAATGACACATGATGGTTGAAATTATTACTAATACTTCCACTAACAAGGCCTCTAAAAACACTTCAAAGAAATATACAAGGGCTGATTTATTTGTGTAACCAAATTACCTTTTTTATTTGTTTTGTATGACACAACTCATGTTACAAAACATAAGACAAAAGGAATTTATATACAGGGCAAGTCTCATCAAGAAAAATATTTCAAAGCAGGAAACAACCTTGCCCAGTGAAACTAGAAAATGGGGGGCCTAGTTTACACGAAAGGAGTAACATGGTGCCAAACAAAATATGAAAGAGGAAAAATGGTTTAAAGCCATCACCACTTTCCATTCTTTTATCAATTACACAGTTAGCACTCTTACCTTGCCCTACACCCTGGGCTATCCTAACCCACCCCATAGCATGTATTGGATGGCAGCCACCAGATCAAGAAACGGTCCAGCCGTTTGAAGCCTTGACCTCTTGGTGAGGTTCCATCAAATTCACCAAAGAATTGTTGGTTACAAGTACATATTTTACCTGCATAGCACCTTTTGCAAATTATCTGGAAACCATAATCAAATTATATTTAACAACTTTCTTTTTAAATTCCATTTTCCAGGGACATAAATCTACTACATGTAAGGCCCAATTTGGATTAAGATGAAGCTTGTATAACTTTGAGGACAAGTTTAAGCAAAAGAACTAACATAAACACAAAATGACTCTACACCCTTTATAAGCATAGTGGAAAGCCCGCTCAATAGAGCTAACAAGTAAAAAAATGACTGACCAATTAATTCAGTCTGTAAAATTCTACCTCCATCCCATAACTTTTGAGTGTTCCTTTATTTTTTAAAATTTTCCAAACAAAATAGTATAAAGCAAGTCAACTTTTGAATCAAGCTCTACACTATAAAGAACTTTTTAAAATAATTTAATTAAAACTTTTAAAGCACATATAAAGCCCAAAATTATTGGTCAGAGGGAGTAAGGCACTCACACATTGACATTGCCCACCATTTTTTACATTAAACATTGGTAACATAAAACAACAGCAGCTTTCTTGAGAATGAAATATTCCAAAATTATTAATAAACCGCATCTTAAGTAACAAGTTAAAAAATGCTTTTCTAATAATCACAGCAATCCCATAGGACCCATACAAATGACTGCTCTTTCATTACAATCAAGATAGGAGGAAACAAGGGAAAAGATGAAAATGAATTTTGCAACAAGCACCACTCCCATCAACCTATTGACCATGCAGATATAATACTGACTTAAGTGTAAAAAACAAGGGTGTGATACTTGGAATATCCCAATCGAAAATGCACGCCATACCCCATCCACGTTTAAAAACCATACTTGGTAAAAGTAGAGCCTAAAAGCAAAACAGAGAATAATGTGTAATAAATAAGGTTTAGCTCTTATACAGTGATTACACTTTATAGCGAAAAATATAGAAGAATAAACTTTTTACACAGGGCAAATGAACGTTTCAAGTGTATACCGATCCTTTAAACCACAACGCCAAGTTCTTGTCAATTGGTTCCTAACGAGTCCTTTAAAAACTAAAGTGCTACTATTAAATCGTTGAAAGCAATAATTTTGTTTTTGATTCTCCTCCAATAACCACTAAAATAATCAACTAAACGTCAAGGAAAAAATAATGGAATAGAGTGTCACCGTTTAGTTTGTAAAATTCCAATCACAAACTTGAATCATGTAGATAAATAAAATATTATTAAAAAAAGCAAGGAAACGTGCAGGAATATTCAAAAGGGGAAATGAAAATGAAAAATCTTAAGAAGCAAACAGTTATAACACCAATTAATCATTAACATTGTCGGATTAATGCAAAAAAAAAGATATAAAAATAAAAGCCAATTTTCTAATCGAAGACGCAATTGAAGGGAAAAAAGAGTGGGAACGCTGATTAAATTATAAAATAAAGCAGCAGTGAAAGCACCCCTTGTTTAAAACCCCCTATGCTAAAAAAAAACAATTTAAAATTCAAAGCGCGATCAGAACACTGAAGATCGAAGTGCAACATCTCCAAGAGCAATAAAATCCAAATTGAGAAAATGGAATTGATAATCCACAGATATGAATGTGGGGGAGATCGACGGTAGAGATCGAAAGGGAAATCGGAATCTTGCGTACCTGGATATGTAACCGTCGATTTGAAATTTTTTTGAATACAAAGGGAACAAAAAAAAAAGGGGGGGAGAAAATATTGGGAGAAAATTTAAAAAAAAAAAAAAGAGAGAGAGAGGGAGAGAGCGAAGAGGGGAGGTTACAAAATTGGGGGAAAGGAAGGGAAGGGCAGAGAGATAGCGATTGCGTAGGGAAGTCGTGGTTTCCGCTACTGCTGCAGAAGATTCTGGCGCTATGGAGAGTGGATTTTACTAGACGTCTTTACCCCTCTCTCTTTCCCTCTCTCTCTTTCTCTCAGTCACACTTACTGTCCTTTCTCTCTCTCTCTCTCTCTCTCTCTCTCTCAATTTGCCTGCTTGTAACTATAACGCCACCATGTCGATATTTTTGCGCAAGTTTTGATACTAATTACGTGGACCGGATATTCAGGCCCAAACAAAAAGCCCCATCTAAATAATAAACGTTTTCAATCAATTTCCTTCTTTGTTCTATTTGAATTATGCATTGGGTGCATAGTGAAGCCCGGTTTCACAAAATAGTGGTTAAAAGATCAACCGTCTGATTGTGATTGCTCGATGTTCAATTAACCTGGCTTTTAAACCAATTTTCAAGTACATGAATTTCCGGATTAGGTATATCCATTTTGTCAAATTTGAAAAGTCTATGCAAACCAATGCTACAAGTTTTATTCTATTAATAAATTTGACCTTTTTAATCTATATTTGGGTGCCTATGTCCATCAAATGAAATTCACGTACCCACTCCGATCATCTACGTATGTTTGTTTTCAACTTTGAAAATTCATTCTAACCTACCTCCCAGGCGTCTCCACCACGCAGACGGCCACTACCAATTTGAAAATTCGGATCCATCACGGCCAGGTTTTGGGCCCTTTGGCCTAAAAAGCAGTGACGGCCCTTGTTTTTAGGCCTCTGCCTCTGGGCCCGCTCTGAATACAGTTGGCTCAAAATATAATGCGAAGCATAT
The DNA here is from genome assembly GCA_036013995.1 of Theobroma grandiflorum. Classification (NCBI taxonomy): domain Eukaryota; kingdom Viridiplantae; phylum Streptophyta; class Magnoliopsida; order Malvales; family Malvaceae; genus Theobroma; species Theobroma grandiflorum. Next base: position 20,451,841 of record CP142126.1, read on the forward strand.
TCCATTAAAAAAGTCTATACGAGATTTAGAATTATCCATATAATTATTGTATTTTTAATTTGATTCAAAAATTAATAAAAAAAATGCTAATAAAGTATGTCGTAAGAAAATAAACGAATATTATAACTCTTGATCATAAAATTTAAACCAAATTATAAAATACAAAATAAAAATTACATCCATTCAAACAAAAGTGTTTTAACTTTTTGGTGATAGAGAGGGACTTCAAGAGAAGAGCAAGCAATATATCACAACTTGGCTGTGTACATAAACAAACTAATATTCATTTGCATCAATGATGAGACACATATATACAAATAGTGTTTCCTTTCTAACTGTTACCAACAATTTCTCCTACAGCTTGACCCTACAATGTTCACCCACTAAAAGAAAAAAAAAAATCTAACAGGAGAAAAAACTCGCTACATCAAACTCCACAACAGACAAAATGACAACAAATAATTTAAGAGCAGTTCCGCTCTGCAAAGCGTCATTGCGGGAACAAGAACCACGTGAAAATATGATTCCTATCATGGAGATTGAGATCTATGGCAAGGCCATTAGGCCATAGCAATGCTTAAAAATTGTTTTAGCCTACCTATGTTCAGACTCCCAAGTCTTTGGGAGCAAAATTAAAGGTAGTAGCTTTGGAGCTTGAGGAGGCAAACTTGTCTTCTTCGTTGTGATAGACGGAGCTGTTTCCAAGAGCAAAAACATTTGCATGTAAAAATCAAAATCAACTGGACTCAGTGAAAGGCAACAATGTAATGCATAACTTTCAAAGGACCAGGCTAGTTTCACTTGCAAATGGTAGGATTAATGTTAATCAACAAGGATAAACATATGATAGAGGAAAATGTTTACCTCATTTCTTGTTTCAACTTAGTTTTCAAGGCTTAAAATCAAAACCGTCGGCCAAGATGAGGAGATGCCGAGCCTGAGTGTGTTGGTAGAGGCCTCTTCACAAATGAATGCTGTAAGAGCTTATCAGCAGTTGGCCGACCATCTGGATCGACTTGTACGCATTGCAAGATGAAATCTCGCGCATCTTTTGACAAAGAATCGGGAACCGGTGGTGGCTCACCCCTGCCAATTCTAAACAATGCTTGCATCTGTTTTGAGTTGCACAAAAAGATGTCATTAACAGAACAATATTAATACAATGTTACAATTGCATGAAAAAAGAGGGAATAAAATTTTAACTCCACAATAACACTTGCTCTTAGCTCTCCAGCATCAAAACAAGACACAACTCATATAAAAGAAAAACCAGTAAATTTCTTGTACAAGAAAGGAAATTATATGAAACAAACTGGAATAACCCTTCCCCTCCTCTTCCAACCTGCTTTTCCAGACATTCTATACCTGGCATCCTACTACACTACACAGACTTCAATCAATCAAAGCCACATGGTCAAAACCCAATTTCATTGCTTAAAAATTCAATAGGCTAATTTATGATCTGGTGATGACGACATACAAATTTCCAGAATATCTGGTCGCCATTGTATTTTTCTTTTTCTTTTTATTTTTATACTCACTTTATTATCAAGAAAGTCATGCCAGTATCAAGAAGAAGAGATACTTACACATTCCAAATGAGAGTATGGAAACCGACCGGTTAACATCTCCAACACAGTACAACCAAGGCTCCATATATCAGCAGGAAGTCCATACCCTTGACCCTTCCGGTTGACAACCTGAAATTCAACAGCCAATAATCAGAATTCAGTAAGAGTAAAATCATGGTCTGTCTCACAAAGTTGATTACAACAGCAAAGACAACAACAATAATTGTATTTCTAGAGAAATCGTATTGAAACCCATCTAACTAGGAATTGAAGACATCATTCAGGAATGATCTAAAAAGGCCCAGTAGCATTTCTGAAAGGAAGAAGCGCCATCATCAAACATTAGCAACTACCAGTCCATGAAAATGATCTAACCTCAATACAAATATGCTAAGAAATTACTGGTGGCTAGATGTTAAGAAAAAGGAAATAAAATCTAGCAGCCTCATGATATTAAATCATGTTCCTATCAATGAGGCCTCTGGAAATGATGGTGGATCATCAAGAGTGATTTACACCTTTTTGTCCAGTATAGAGATTTGCTAAAAACGTATGCCACCAATTCTTTTGTCCATCATAGATGACTATTCCTATAAGCTAGATACCTCCAGCAATATTTCTAACATAGAAAAGATGTATTTGCTAAGAGTGTATGTCATATTTATTTTGTCACAATAGTCATTTTTGAGTATTCCTATAAGCTAGATACCTTCAGCAGTTTCTCTAATACAGAAGAAACTGATAATCTCATATAAATCAAACAACAGTCATAACAGGTTATCAATTCTGAAAGGAAAGAATAGGGGCAAACCTCAGGGGCCATCCAGTATGCCGTCCCTTTGCATGATTTAACATCATTCAACTTCGTTGCCTGAAAACAAAAACCACCACCAATATCGATAATATGATCATTTTAGAAGCTATTTAGAAAAAGAAAAAGAAGAAGAAAATCAAAGTCTTAGGATAGGACAAAAACCTTTGCCAATCCAAAATCAGCCAGTTTCACTGATCCACTTGCATCCACCAATATGTTTGCACACTTAACATCTCTGTATCAGTAAACCAGGAGATGAGCCTTCAGAGCATAAAATTCAAAGTGTGTAGTAACTTAGGTATAACATAGAATAAACAACTTTACTTTCAAGGTCAAAAATTGATTAATAACCAACACCAAATAAGGGAAGAGAACAGAGATCAAGAAGGCATCCAACCTTAAGGGAATAACAAAATAAAAATATTAACGAGTAAAATGTTGAGAAAAACTTCCATGATCAAAGAAAACCATATTCTTGACCTTAAAATGTCCTCTCAGAAGAAAATATTACACATGCATACAGATATAATGTTTCACTATGGCAGTTCACAAAAGAAATAAGGAATCAGAACTTCCATCAGGTCAGTAAGCAATGTTTATATTAAACGGTTATATTGTGCATATGAAGCAATTTGCTGTGGTCAAAGATAAGTAAGAAACACAAATAACTAAAGTACAAATAAAAATTCAGATTTGGCTAGATCTAACAAACAAAAATTTTAAGTGGCATGTAAATAAATAAGCAGCAGCAGCATAAAAGGTCTCTTGACTTACCTATGAACCACATTTCGGTCATGAAGATACTTCAATCCATGCAAAATCTGTCTTGTATATGCAGAGACTTGAGAATCTTTGAGATGATATTTCGAATATAGACTTAAAAGGGAGCCTTTGGTTACAAGCTCAAGAAAGATGTATAATTTTGATTCATCCTGCAATGACCATAATATCAATACATAAAAATTAGACAATTAACAAATAAGCTAAACTAAATAGTTATCCAATTAAGCCAAGGTATTTAACAACCCAACATATAATAACTAGCATGATAATGTTCCAAAATGCAGACATAAAATATGGATTTACGTTCATCAACAGTTTGCTATTTGTTCAATATTTGGCAATGGAATGAGAATCTCTTTTGTCAATCAGCTCTCTATAGCTAAACAAGAAAAGGCTACATATATTAAACACAACCTTTGCATTTAGGCATTTCTTATAATGCAAGAATAAACTGAGTAAGGTAGATATTTAATAGTCAAACATTATATTGCAATAACACTAGAAAATTATCAAAGCAAAACAGCCTCAAACACCAGCAACAAAAGACCCTTTTAGATGACTCAGAGGACAAAACCATGCAAAAGCCCACCTGAAATTAAGCTCGATATATTTTAACACACTCCTTTTAGAAAACTTAAACTCTGCCCCCGAGATAAGCCATTTTCTTTTTCCCACTAAAAATTTTCCGTGAAAGTGCACATTTTGTTAATTTTAATTTTTAAATAACAAATTCCAGCTGAGGTGAAAAAAATTTAACTACACTGCAAATGGCTATAGTGAGAATCTTATGTTTAATATCTATTTTTACAGGAAAAAAACATAGGAGAGAGGAGGCTAAAATGTTACAAATGGAATCACAAATTAGTTAAGTGTGTAAGTAGCCAAATAATAAGGTGATTTTTGTCTTCTACAATACGTTAAAAAGAAAAACAAGGAAAAAATTTTTTGTTTAATTGGTTATCATATCTAATTTTGTTAAAGTAAAAGAATATCTAAATAATCAATTCCGCTAATCAAGGTAAATGTCAGAAATTAGTACCTTATCCGTGCCATAATACTGAACTATATTTTCATGCTCAAACTTACTTAAAAGAGCAATCTCCTGAAAAAGAAAGGAAACAAGAAATTAAATTAGCACAAAAGAAATTGAATATCTAAAGAAGTAAAAGACAAAATCAGTCTCACTTGTTCAAGTTGGATAATACTTTGCTTCCCCTGACTTCCTTGATCAAGCAACGAAACTTCCTTGACAGCAAAGAAGAATCCATCGCTACAGGGAAATGAATGGATGAATGATTAGTAAAGGATGTTTAAAAGAAAGCATCTCTTTCCTCAAAAGAGTAATACATAATTATTGGACAGTGGACAAACAATAAATTGATAATAAGATAAAATAGGCTTTCCGATGCTATTCTGAAAGATTTTATGACCAATGATTCCTCCTGTTCCTCCAAGAAAATGCCATCACATAGCTTAAACAATCCAAAATCTCTGTAATTAGCTCCATATCTCAAAGATAGTAGTGCAATGTTGCTCCCCTGAATTTATATTTCTTAACTCTTAAAAAATAGTAAACAACTACCTCCATCATCTTAAAATCAACCATAGAACAAGATACCTAAAGTGAAACAGATCCTAGCCAAACAGGATCACTGAAATTGACAATCAACACGCACTTACAAGCAAATGAAAATGATGATGAACTTAACTCAGGTATTTAGCTCTCTGTGCAACTACTCAGCATAGAGACAGCAGTTCCTAATAATCCACAAATTATTGAGCAAAAAAAAATCCACAAATTGCCCACAAAAAATGCCGACACGGGTATATCAATTATGCAAAACTTCAACCAGCAAACAAAGCAACACTTAAAAGCAGATAATCTAAAGGCTAAAATCACATCAACCCCTTCAAGTTTGAGACAGCACAACCACGAGATGCGCAAAAAGTAGTCACCATTGATGTTCAATATATTAATAATATCTAGCACTCCAAGGATGCAACCACCAGAAAGACGTCAATCTCAAACATGTAAAACGGTGGTTTCTAAAGAAATAAGGGGCCATAGGAAGGCGCTTTCTCTGGATGCTTAATTAACACTAACAAGACCTCCTAACCTAGATGTTTTCTAATCTCTAAAATGGTGCCGCCCCAAGTAACAAAACTATGATTCAATGCAATAAGGCGGTACCCAAAATAATTTGCACATATCATATATAAATCAACTCGAAAACAACATAAAAATATACATCTAAGCAATGAAATTCACCTAAAACATACATCTAATCAACATAAAAATAAAGTTCCCATCACTTACTCAGAAATTCCTTCGAAAACCGATCCAAATGATCCATGCCCCAGAGGCTCACCTTTCTCCCAATAAGTAATGGTCCTTTTGAACCTACCATTAGGTGAAATATTCGACGTAGGCTCCGTTGTAGTACTGGAAGAATCATCGTCATTCGAAGTCGTAAACGAACATGACTCTGAAAGAACCGCTGTCTCTCCTATTCTCATTAAATTCTCCTCCCCCTTATCATTTCCAACATTAACCCCATCCTCCTCTTCTTTACCTTCTTCACTTTCTTCATCGGAAGAGGAAAGTGAATGAACTGGAACCAAACACCCACTATCGTCTTCGGGGGCGAAATCCCTAAATAAATCCCAAGTTGAGCATGCGTTATCGATTACCGGTAGCTTCATCACCGCCGGCGGCGGTTTTAAATCCCAAGTTGAGCATGCGTTATCGATTACCGGTAGCTTCATCTCCGCCAGCGGCGGCTTTAAAACCGGCGGCCTAGCCCCTTTAATTCCATTATTTCCTCCTCCGCTAACACCTACGCAACACGCGTTTAACTCTAACTCGGTTGTAGTCGTAGCATCCACCACAATTCTATCGGACAAGTAGCACTGGCTTAACTTCAACTCGACCGAGTCATCCCGAGTCAACTCAGTATCCAAAACCCTATCAGACAATCCAGCAACTATCACTTCAGTGCGGTCTTTTTCCTTGGCTGTCTCTTCGTTTGGACTATCCAACCGGTTTAATCTGGACCGGGGTAGAAGATCCGATGATGATCGGATTTTACGGGCCTCCCAAGCGTCGGCTGGGATGGAAAAATCTTCAGGCCCACTAAAGCCCAAACTCCGGCAAATCAGGTCGAACTCTCCGTCGGTTCCTTGGATACGGAAACTGGTTTTATCCGATAAATCGAGCGATCGCGTGATTAGAGAAGAAGACGAAGAGGAATCATCAAGAGACGAAGAAAAAGACGCTGCATCGTAGTCGATGTGCTTCAATGCATTGCGGCGTTCGAGTTTCGGCTTTCTTCTGCTCCTCTTCGAGTCCATGCCCCTTCTATCACTGAAGAATCGATGCAAGTGATGCATATGGAGAAAAATCCATCAAAAATCTCAAGAATTAAAGTAATCTAGGGTTTCCAAAATATCACTTTAGAAGGAAAAATGAAATTTTCTTTCCTCTGCAACTTTCGTGGGAAAATTTAGGTGAGAAAAATGGGTGCGAAAAGGAGCAGACTCAAAGAGAAAGATAGAAAAGATGCAATGCGCGACAGCGAGACTGGTAAACGCCGTCGGAAGAGAGAGAAGGGTTATACGCGGTGCCACCTGTCGGCTTGACAAGGTGAAAATTTTGGAAGGATTGTTTTGTTTGGCTTAAGGTGGGACCATTATTCCAACTAGGCAACTTCTTGCCACGTAAACACGCTGGTTTATTCTCTACGGTGGCGTGCACCATTAGTAGACCCCTCATGGCAGCTGGCAAAATGAAATATCTCAAATATGCCCCTCCCTTTAGTTCGACTTTATGCGGGGTAAAGTTGTGAATTTGTGAAATGTTAAGTGGTAATTATGGAAATCCATAATGTCATGGAAAGAGCCAATCATCATCATCGTACTACGAATAGATAGGCTTATCTGTTAATTATTACTGGTAATTATTGCCAATACAATTAAATTTTTAGAATTCTACCTGCTGTCCAACATTTTTTTACTTAGTACAAATACAATAAATAAGTACATTGAATTAATAAATTAAGTTTATTTTTTTAAATCGGTGCACAAAAATTCATCAAGAAAATCAAAAATAGTGTCGGTAAAATCTGATGCAAAATGATTATCTAAATTCAGTTTTTAAGGGTAAAAAAATTTGCAATATTCCAATGTTTACATTTTAAACCCAAAAGATCAAATTAATTTTTTAAATTTTAATGCATCCAGTAGTATTTATCAACCTCATACTAGCTCAAATTTGTTATCCATTCGTAAATACTTGATGTTTAGAAGAAAAGTGTCCGTTTTGGAAAAAAAATTCACAAACATAATTATTAATTTTAGAGTTCCTTATTGATGTTCTTATTATGTACTTTTTTGTTTTATATTACTTTTTAACTTTTTTTTTGTATTTTATTCATTTTTATAAGAAAATGGAAAAATATCAAATAGATGAAGTCTTAGTAGAATAAATGCTTCTATTTTATTTTTAGTATTTATATGGAATATTTATAAATTTTGTAGATTAAAAAAATCGGCCTTTTTTTTTTCACTATAAGTGATGGTAAAATCATTATTTTGATATAATACTTCTCTTCGATGTAATTAAGAAGAAAATAAGATGTATAAATCATCAAGTTGTCAATTGGTTTGTTGATAATAAAGCGTAGTGTCTCCCACGAGTATTTAGCAGTGATTACGACGTTTCACAAAGTTGGACGCCGATCTTTCACTGAAGACTACAAGAGAAAAAAAAAGAAAAACCAAGGTGCAATTTAAATTTAGCCAATTAAGAACCACCAAGAGAAAGTCTATCTTGGCTTATAGCTCACGGCATCGCAAACAGTTAACCAAGATTAAGATATTTTATCTATTACGAGATAAAAAAAAATTTTATTTTGAAATTATGTGTATAATGTGTATATTATTATATAGATGAATGCAATACCATATATAATTAATTAATTTTGTTTATAATCTAATAGTAATAAATTAAATGTATTTTAATATTATTAAATATAAAATGTAAAACAATTATAAATTATTTAAAATAATTTAAATAATTTTTTTATTATATTCAATTAAACTCTCATAATTTTAATTTTTAAATCAAATAAGATTTTTTTTTAAACTTAATAAACCGTTACTTTTTAAAAAAAACTTAATAAACCGTTATAATTAATAATTGATTTAATCAAAATGTCACTTATCTGTTTATGTCACATGACATACTGACATATAATAATGAATTATGATATAACATATTAATATAGTTATGTAATATTTTTCATCTCTATATTAGTTTATGAGTATAAAATGACAAGTAATATTTAATTAATGATAATTAATTAATTATTAGTTATAAAAATTTATTTTATTTAAAATAAAAATATAAAATCTTGCTTAAAAGTGATAAAAAATAAATATTTATTTGATTTTTTAAAAATAATTTATAAAATTTTTCAAGCATTATGCCTATAATTAACTAACCTTATTGTATTATAATTCTAACATTATCATTCATAAACTTTTTTTTTTCCTTTTTTTCCTACAATTCATCAATTTAAATAAGATCAAGAAAAGCCACAAGATTTAATTTTATTCTCTTAATGGTCGAGTTATTATTATTCAAGCGAGAGATAATTCCAATGGAAAAACCGCTTGGTCTTTAATCATTGTGATATTCATTCAATGTATAAGTTGGTCAGCGTTGTTGCTGTTTGTTTCGTAGACTTCTAATTTATGCATGATATGTTGAATATATCAATATAAGAAGCTTGGGTTCTGACCAAAAGAATAAACTAAAAATATCTATGTGGTTGAAGGTTGAAAATTAATATTTTTGCTTTTAAAATATTTGGTAGTCAAATTTCTGGAATTTTTGAACCTAATATTAGATGTTTTGATTTGACTTCATTTTTCTCTTTCTTAGACCACCAAAAAGGAAAATTTTGAAGAGGTTTTTTTTTCTAAAAAAAAGAGAGCTTCGAACTCATGAGATTTGAACTTATACTCTTTAAATAAAAAAATCATATGTTAATTAATAAATCAAATGTTTGGATACGAATAATAATTTTTTTCTATAATTTGAAACATTGAATAGGACATAAATTGTAAGTAATTTTTTTTTTGCCATAAATGTTAACATTTACTACTTATATTTCTTTGTTCATGTAAATTTGGAATAAGGTCCAAATTTATTATTTTATTTAAAGTAATAAATCAAATTTATCATTCATATTTGACCAATTGCAATTTTATCATAGTACTTTTCAATTGGATTCAAACAAATTTTAAAAATTAACAGTGAAATAATATTTCATTGAAAAATAAAAGAACATTCTACAAAATATTTTCAATTTTGATGATTTTCAAAGTAAATTAGAGAATATAGTGATAAAATTACATTAATTTAAATATTAGCGAAAATTTTAGTAAGTCTTAAATAGAATAATAAATTTATATCCTGTCCCTAATAAAACTTGATTGAGTTTTATTTCAAAAAATAAATATTATTTTTATTTTAAAAACTTAGGAAAGTGATGAAGATTTTTATCTTAAGATATGGATTGAAAATTTTAAAAGTTTGATTGCTTTTAATACCACATGGAACCACCGTTAAAGTGGAAGGAAATAAAGAACACGAGAACTACCCCCCGTCTTCATGTGCTTAGTGGCTATCTGTGCGTTCTGGCCTTTATGCCACAGCCGCCAACTAGACCGCCTTGTAAAACAAAACCAAGTAATTTGGATTTCAGTCAATTTTTGTTACTAAGACCATCTTACTTTTTGCAACTTTCAAGTCTCCTTCCTATTTTCACACCTTGATCAAAAAGAAATATTACTAGTTATTGATGAATATGCAAACAATTTACTCAATTCTTCATTAATATGAGATTTTTACAAAAAATATTAAAATTGAAATAAATCTAAATCAAGATAAATCACTTTTTTATATAATAAAAGAGATATAAATTCGAATCAAGATAAATTATTTTTTTTATAATAAAAGAGACTATATAATAACAAAAACACAATTATATATAATAAAATATTATAAATTTTATTTTAATAAAAAATAAATGAGTTTCGGGCTTATAAGAATTGTAAGAAAATTTTCTTGTTTTATGAGTTCAATTAATACAATTGAGTTTCTCTATATGTTTGATCCATGCTCAAATCTCAATTCAACTTTACCACTTGAGTTAAGACGAAATAATAACAATTCATTCCTTATAATCTCAAACTGAAAATCTTTTAAGCCTTTTTTTTTATATATATTTTGAAATAAAATAAAATTATAAGCCTATTTAACTAAAAAAAAGGTGTACGAAAAACTGTCCTCGTGAAAATTCTAATTTGCACCAATTCCTTTTACCACAAGGGCATTTGTCCTTTTTTAGATGTGGATTCTTGTATCCCACAACCTTCTGCCTTCACATGACCCGCTTGTGGCTACAAAAGAAGAAAACAGAGATAAAGTGATAAAAAGAGAATGACATTTACACATAACTAATCATGTGATCAATTATTAATAAAACTTGTTTCTTTTTTATGATTATATTCCTTGATTAAAGTCGAACATATTACTATATGTGATGCAGGCCACCGTGATTTGATAATAATCCTTTACAAAAGCACACGTGAGTGTACCAATGTAGGTCATAATAAATACTACTAACAAATATACGTACACATGTCTATATAATTAAAAAATAAATAAAAGATGACATAAATGCATGTATTAAAAATAGAAAGCACAATATCATCCTACCAAACCTAATTGCAACTAATAATTTATTGAAAAATTATTATTGAAATTTTCAAATGGTCCAAGTCAATTTAGCATAATTATTAAAATCGAACTGAATTAATGACTATATCAATTGGATCGATGATCCAACCATTGGATCAATCTAGTTCTTATGATAAACAAGCAAGCAAGTGATTTGATCAAATTTGATTAATTTCATAACATTAAGTACTGATTGGGGTGGTTAATTCGGTTTTAACCTAATTTAAATCATATTAAATTAGAAACACTTAAATATCTTTATAAATTATAACCTTTAAATCAAGCATTATATTTGTGTATATATTTTTAATTTATTATATTTAAAGATATAATTATTATATAAAAAATACATTTAAATAACAAAAATAAAATGTGCAATTCAAGCATGACTGGATATCTTTTAGGATCGATTCTGATAACTATACTGTTTAAGCTAGAGTTCATCTGTAGGTTAAGATAAAGTTAATTAATTTAATTAAAGGAGAAAGGATTAAAATAAAGATATAGAATTATAGATAATAGTATTATAGACAGAAACAGCCATCTAGCAACGTAGGGCCTTTGTCCACCCCACCCCCACACGAAAGTTGTACCAAACAAAGCAGAACCCAGAGAAAAGCAGCAGACCATATATATATAAAAAAGCCAAAATTTCTCAAAGAAAAGTCAAGTTCAACACCAAATAAATAAATAAATAAATAAACTACTAAAGAAGAAGAAATCCACAAAAATTTGACAATATTAATTAAATAAAATTAATAAAAAAAAGAGAGAGAAAATTTTGTATTTTGTTAGAAGAAGAGGCTGTTCTTCATACGTTTAATTCCCCAGCATCCAAAAGACTACAACAGAAGAGAAAAGTTTACGCCTCCATCGCTACCCTCAGACAAACTGAAAACAAAACCCTAATTTCTTTTCTTTTTTTATTTTTGGCCATTCACAAAAAAAAAAAAAAGAAAAGAAAATCAAAATAAAACCGGCATTTTTATTTTTTCATTGAGCAATCTATCCTCCTCTCTTTTTCTCTGTGGCTTCACTTTCGTTTTTTTTTTCCTTTTCTTTCCACTGAAACTTTCTCTCTCGTTCACTTCCCTATAATTATTCCTCTTAAATATTTCCCGGAAAGAGAAACGCATTGTTTGGATTAGAGGACGGTTATTTAAAGAAAAAAAAACGGTTACGTCTTTGAGGCAATAGCCAGGAATCGTAGCGGGGTTAGGGTTAGTAGTCTCTCCCTTTTCTTTCTTCTGCCCTCTTGTCATTTGTCTAGAATTTCCCCTAAATTTTCTTGTTGCCCCTTTGGGTTCGAACCCTAGCAGTTGGGAACTTATAATTGATAATTAATCTAGGGTTTCTAAATTTACTCCAAATTTATTGTTATTTAGGGTTATTTTCCCTAATTAAACTGGTTTATGGGATTTAACTGTCATTTGGGAATAGTTCTTTTTCCTATGTTTTTGCCTTTGTTGCTGATTTGAAAAGAGGGTTGGATTTTTTTTCTTTTATTGGGAAATATGAGGGTCATTTGAGACTGGAATATCTGCAATCTGCAAATCCATCTTTTAATCAAAGATGGAAGAATAGGGAGAGAGTTAATTAACGTATAATCTCGTTATTGCCATTGCCTTTATTTTCGTTGCTATGGCTTCACACTTGTGTTAAAAATATCTTTCTCTTCTAAAAACAATTCCATCTTTGCCATCTTGTTGAATGACCCATTGAATCCATAAAATTACTGGCACCCCTGTTTTGGTGGTTTGGAAGGGGAAGAAAGACTACGGATAGGGTTAGGAGTTAGGAATTAGGAATTTTGTGTGGGAAAGAGATTAATTTGGTGGTTTTGGGTTTGAAGAAGGTTGAAGAAGTGGTTCATTTCTTTTTAGTTTTCTGATGATCATGTTCAGTATCCCTTATGGAAAGAAGTGAACAAGCATTAGCTCCAGAATGGTTGAGAAGTACTGGCACTGTTACTGGGGGTGGCAATTCAGCCCACCATTTTGCTTCCTCTTCTTCTCACTCAGGTACCATGCATACTTTTAATATTCAGTGCATTTCTCATTCCATCTATACCATTTTACACTGTTACTCTTGGACAAGTATCTGTCAGTTAGATGTACCTTTGATATGACAACTTTTAGATGCCCATCGTGTTTCTCATGTGCATTTATACTATTTTTAACGGTTGCATATAGAAATGTATGTATATCATTTGGGAATATATAATAACTGTATTCTTGTTGTTTTATTAGATGTTTCTTCAGTGGCGCATCATGGGAGGTATAGAAACTCTAGGAATTTAATTGATTTTGATTCCCCTCATTCGGCATTTTTGGATCGGGCATCTTCGTTGAATTCACGGAGGAGTTCTAGTAATGGTTCTGCAAAGCATGCTTACAGTAGCTTCAGTAGGAATCACCGTGATAAAGATCGAGATAGGGATAAAGAGAGGTCGAGCTTTGGGGACCATTGGGATCGTGATTCTTCTGACCCTTTAGAAAGTATCTTAACCAGTAGGGTTGAGAAATTAGGAGGTATCTCAATCAGTAGGGTTGAGAAAGAGACATTGCAGCGTTCTTATTCTATGGTCTCTAGGAAACAGGGTGAGCCTTTGTCTCGAAGGATTGCGGTGGACTCAAGAGACAGTGGTAATAGTAACCATAACAATGGCAATGGCCTGCTTTCTGGGGGTACCATTGGGAGTAGCATCCACAAGGCTGTGTTTGAGAAAGATTTTCCCTCTCTTGGAAATGAAGAGAGGCAAGGGGTGCCTGAGATAGCTAGAGTGTCATCTCCTGGTTTGAGCTCAGCTTCTCAGAGTTTGCCTGTTGGTAATTCGGCTTTGATTGGTGGAGAAGGATGGACCTCAGCGCTGGCAGAAGTCCCCAGTGTGGTTGGAAGTAGTAGCACAGGTTCCTTGCCTGCCCCCGTAACTGTTTCCACCTCAGGTTCTGGTGCTCCTAGTGTTACAGCTGGTCTTAATATGGCTGAAGCACTAGTCCAAGCTCCGTCACGAATCCGTACTGCCCCCCAGGTAACTGGCTCAGTCACTAAGTTAATATTCCATGGATAACTTATATTTGTGATCTAACTAGACATTTCTATTTCATACAGCTATCTGTCAAGACTCAAAGACGTGAGGAACTGGCTATTAAGCAATCAAGGCAACTAATACCAGTGACACCTTCTATGCCTAAGGGTTCGGTAAGCCAGTTGCCTTTGCTTTCAGCAAAACAGTGTCTCTTAACTTTGTTAAGTTTGTAGTTTTAATACTACTAGACAAGTTTGGTTGCCCACCCTCTTCCTGCTGCCACCCCATACATCTTCTATATGATCAGAGATTGCATGCTGCTGGATATTTGTTTATTTGTAATGCCTGTCCATCTACCTTTAGGTTTAACATGTTACACGAAAGCTTTATCTGGAACTTCAATACTGGATCACATTCTTTTTTGATGAAATCATCAATAAGGCAATATAACCAAACTTTTGATCAACCAAAAGAGATGCATGTTCTTTTTGTAGTTCATACTTATTCCCATTTAGAGTAGCTTAATGGCGATAATGCACTGTTTTTGGTTGGAGATGCATTATTTTGACCACTTGTCATTTCTGATTTGCTATCCTTGATCTTGTGTCCTGTTCCTGTCTAATTGTCATTCTTTAAAGATAACTTGGGAGTTTGAATATGAGTCTTCCCTTATGAGTCAGATGCAGCAATAGAGTTGAGGTTAAGTTTTGAGAAAATTTAAATTTGTGTTCTTTATTTGATGTCAACCTGGTTTAGGAAAATTTACATTGGCCAAAGTAGTTGCTAGAGTTTTAATTTTTTGGTTGCTTATGTTAGCCAGTGGCTACTGTCATTTTAATTGAGTTCTCTTTAATCTTAGAAGTCTGGTGTAGTCTAGTAATTTTAGTCTATAGATTTGCCAGATATTGCTGGTATAGTTGTTGCTTGGATCTTCTATTAGGCTTTTTGGACATAAGATTTTGTTCATAGTTTTGGGGTTATTTGGATTTAATAGTTTTGTCTTGGATTGCAAGTCCTTTTGGGATTTTGGTTGCTAGAACTCTATTTATATGTGTGTAACTTATTTTAATTGATAGAGAGAGAATCTGTTTCTGTTGCTGCTGGCATGCCTTCTTCTGGAATTGTGTGAACCAACCACAGTTGTTGTGCAGTCATAGGAAATCTAGCTGTATCCCAGCAACTTTTTAAACCTGAAAATATAACTTAGTTATGATCTTTTAATTCTATTGAAACCTTCTTGAAACTAACAACAATAATCCCTCGTATTTGCACTTAAATGATGAGAGTTATTTTTTGCTATTGTTAACTGCATCCAATCACCTCTTTAGAGCCAGAGTATCTTATCCAACTGAACATCATTGCAAACCCTTATTCTCTGCATAGTTTTGGGGCTTTTCCCCTTATTTAACTCTAAATTATGGCCTTCAAAGTCTGTCTTGCTCTTGTGTCCTACATCAAGATCTTTTCCTCTCATCTGTGATAATCCTTTTTCTCTTTTGCTTTATTGGTTAATGTTATTTTTGTAGTTCGAACTTAGAAGCTTGGCAAGTATTTTGGAGTTTTTGTTAACTTCTTTTCTGTAACTCCCATAATGAGTAAGAACACCTAGGTTGGTCTATGTTTTTCCATAGCCATGAATATCTTTGGCCATTTGTAGGGTGCACAACTTATAGGTGGGTTCACATGCCATGTTTTTTCCCCAGGTTTAAGCAAACCAAAATTTGTTTTGGCTGGAATATTGGTGGGACTGTTGGCACATATGGCATTTCCTTTCCTGTCTCTCCCACCTCCTCTCCCTTGCCTTCTCTCCCACGCCCTCTCCCTTGCTTGCTCCTTTCTTCCCTAGCCTCTGTATGATTGTATGTGTAGAGGTTTCAACTTACTATTTTATTGAGCACTATACAGACGTGTTTCTTGTTTTATCTGATACAGATAATGCTCTGCTTTGGTTAAAGCTACTTGTTGTGATAATCTTCTTTGACCTTTATGATTTTGCATAAACTTGAATGTGAGCCAGTGTTGCATGTATATGATATTGCCTTAAGTTGTTGCAAATTTTAATGTAGGGTGGATATGGAACTACATTAATTATGTTTCAGAGTATGCTGAGATTGTTGATCATCTTCATGATTGGAAGACAGAAATGAAATTATGGAAAGGAACTCATTAAGTCTCATGCATTTGATTAATTGGTATTCAAACAAAGAAGATGGTCAATTGATGTTCTAGAAGGATTAGAATTTTAGAAAAGTTATGCAAGACCATCTATTCTACCCCACCACCTAAGCAAGCCTTGTTTTCCTTTTCCTCCTTTTTCAACCTCTCAAGTGGATTTTCAGTTTGAAGTTCATGAGGACTTTTCTTTATCATGTGACTTTCCTGATATAGACTTGTGATTGAATTATAGCTATTCTGTGTACATTTGCAAGGGAATTTGAAATGTCAAGATTAACTGTAGGTAGTGTGCTGTCTGCTTTTGAATTGTTGCTCAAGTTGCTCTGTGTTTGTGTGCAGTACTTGTCTTCTCTACTGCATGGATAAAAGAACCACTTTTTTAGTACTTTGAAATTCCAGGTAATAATTACCTTATTTTTTGTCCCAGGTTCTCAATTCATCTGATAAATCAAAAGCTAAAGCAGCAGTCAGAACAAGTGAGATGAATATAGCTGTCAAGAGTGGGCAGCAACAAGCCCCGCATGGCGGACATCCCAAGTCTGATATGCCAAAGACATCTGGGAAGCTTTTGGTTCTCAAACCAGGATGGGAAAATGGGGTGTCATCCCCTAGTCAAAAGGATGTTGCTAGTCCAACAACCAATGCCAACAGCAGAGCTGCGACTAACCAACATGCTGTTGCTCCTGTCACTTCTTCTCCTGCAAGAAACTCGAACAACATCAAGCTTTCTGCTGGGGAACGCAAGCCAGCTGCCTTGAATCCAATAGCCGGGTTCACTGTTGAAAAGAGACCATCTTTGGCTCAAACCCAGAGCCGAAATGATTTTTTTAATCTCCTGAAGAAGAAGACCTCAACAAACACTTCTGCTGGTCTCTCAGATTCAGATCTGCATAATTCATCTTGCACCACAGAGAAATCTGAAGTGACAAAGGAAGTAGTCTGTGCTTCTGCGACTGCTCATGCTAATGAGAATGGTACTGCGTCAAATAGCAATGGTGACGCCTGTCAAGAGGCTCAAAGATTTTCTGATGATGGAGAAAAGAATATGAGCTCCACTGCAATGGTTTATCCTGATGAGGAAGAAGCTGCATTCCTTCGTTCTCTTGGCTGGGAAGAAAACTCTGGTGAGGATGAAGGCCTTACAGAAGAGGAGATCAATGCTTTTTATCAGGAGGTAAGAGATGTCTTTTCTTTTTGTCTTTTTAGCAGTACTTTCCGTTCTATTGATATAACAGTTTATTCAATAAAGTTGCATTCAAGTCATCTATGAGTCAATTTGTTTGATTAGTGTTTCTAATGAACCTTGATTAGACTGAAAATCATGTGGAGTAGATCATGGTTTATCCTTTATAACCTTTGGAGGGAGTATAGGGGTAAATTTGTTATGCTTTAATTCTGATTCCATGTGCTACAAGAGAGCTCTTATCAGACAATTTTTGTATGATATTTGCTTATTTTGTGTGTATTCATATCATTTTGCAGTACATGAAACTGAGGCCGTCTCTGAAACTGTGCCGCGGCATGCAGCCAAAGCAGGCTGAATCTTTTTCAACTAATTTGGGTGGAGCTTCTTCAGAATTGAGCTTGTCTGACTCTGGATCCGAAGCTTGACTTTCTCTGTCCTTGCATAGTAACTTGAAAGAAGTTCCAATTT
This sequence comes from Theobroma grandiflorum, assembly GCA_036013995.1. Classification (NCBI taxonomy): domain Eukaryota; kingdom Viridiplantae; phylum Streptophyta; class Magnoliopsida; order Malvales; family Malvaceae; genus Theobroma; species Theobroma grandiflorum. The sequence goes on from CP142126.1 coordinate 20,469,673, forward strand.
TTGATGGCAGATGCTTAGTTTTTTTTCTTCTTTTTTTTTTCCCTTACTTTTTTTATGTCTTCTGTTTGAAAGAAAGGTGATGAGTTGGGTATTGGAAGGGGGTAGGTTTTGGTATGATGGTGCATTTTGCAAATAGTGCAATAAGTCCCGCCCTGCCCTGCGCGCCTATAACAGAGAATTCTTTAGGTTTCTAAGGTTGAAGGTTGGTTGGGGAAAGATTGATGGGGGCTATCTTGTCTGGCAGTGGGAAGATGCTGGAAAGTTGCATCTTTTAGGGATATTTCGTCCTTTTTCTCCCTTTCCTTTCCTTTCCTTTCCTTTCAAGAGGGTGGTTCAATTTTACAAGAAATAGCTTTTATTGGTGTTTTTGGTCAATTTTACGGCAAAAAGGAAATCAAAAAGTCCCATTTTTAGTTTTAGTTCAATGTTTATCTTTTCATTCCTTTTAGTAGAGCACTACATCTACACGTGAATATATAAAAAGGAAAAGGTGATTCAGTCTTAAAGACTAGTCAAAGCTTATCATTTATTTTCCCCATTTTTATTGCAAAGCAAAGCTAAGTAATATGTGTTACAACACTTACTGTTAGCTTTTGCAGGAATGAATAATTTTCAGGGTAATGCTAAGTTCGTAGATCGATTTAAATTTAATTGAACATTTAAGTTAATATGAGTTTCAATATTAAATTTTTACTTCTTTTTATAGTATAATGCTTTAAAATGATGTTGAAATAAATTTTTATTTTTTAGCTATGATTCATGAGAATTTTTAAGGAGGGAGGTGAAAAATGTTAAGTGAATATACGATCATGTCATATTAATATGTTAACATCTTACGTAAATGTTATGTGATAAAAAATAATAAATTATATTTTGATTAATAAATTATTAATTATAAAATTTATTTGAATCAAAATAAAAATATAAAAATTTGACTAGACATCTATTATCAATAATATAAACAATAACTAGGGATAAAAAAGGATAAAGCAGTCTAACTAAATCCGTCAAATGTTTGTTGTTATCAAGCAAAGGAGAGGGACATGGAGAATATTCCTCTAAATCAAAGTCCTTGTTTCAAAAAAGGTCCAAATAGCTCTTCTTCTACAGGTTTATTCTGATTCTCATCCAACAGTTGTAAAATGAATGTATCCATAAGTTGTTGTGGCTTCCTTGGAGTCCTCTGCTCACCACATTAAATTAAAGGTTGGAATTATGTATCCTTGCGTTGTCCTCACTTGCATAGGGTTTCTTTCCAGCGCTTGGCCAACCAGTTCCTGCTATGGCAATTGAAACATGGCCTGCATTGATCTTTACCAATGCTGCATAACAAGCACCCAACAGGTTGTAGATTCCAATGTCGCATACTCGAATGGAATGTGTCGAGGATCCGCGGCATAAGCAAAGTAAGGGTAGACGTTAAGCATGAGAAATGCTGATGGAAGGGTGCAACATCATTCATAGTAACCAAGGCTTCCTTGCTGATGGAGGGGTTGAAATCAGAAGGATTTTTGTTGGGACAAAGGTTGTGACCCTGGTGATGACTGACGTTAGTGCAGTGTGCACGTTGTCCATGGCTCCGTAAACATAGGCTGAATCAGAACCGGGGATTGCGTCATTACCTACGGCAACCCAACCAAATGAAACATCATCCATGTAAAGGGTCGATATCAGATTGAACCCATTCATTAACTGCATATTGGCTCGGTTTCTAACACCAAGAGAGATTTGGATCTTTGACCCCCTCAATGCTTCAAGTACTTCAGGTATTGGCTCAGAGAGATTCATGATTCAATACCACACCTCTGATAAAGTCCTACCACGTCTTTAGGAAATGGAAGATTCCTTTCCATTCCTCCCACGGTTAACACCAATATCATAGGTTCCTGCATAATTTGCCACCAACCATATAAATTTGCAGTAATATATATATATATAGGAAATTTCTTGAGCCTCCGATGATGAACCAAATTTGCTATTTGCAGCTGTATGGTTTGTTTCACTATAAAGACTCAAAATTTTCTGGTTTGGGGAAACTAACATGCTGAAGGATGTGTTTTTATGCGTTAAAGGGGTTGAAATGATGTAGCAGAGTCTATAGTTCTAAATGCCTTGAACAGATTTTTCATGCCTGAACAATTTCATGCCACTAAAAGATCCCACTTCCTGTTTTCTACTTACAAACAAAAATTCAGAGGAACCTAAAGATCCCAGTTCCAGTTTAGCTTATTGTGTTGTTGATTAAAAAGAGATGAAATCCAAATGGGATATTCAATTTGGACTGTAAAAGAGACCTTCAAATCTCTTCTTTCAACCTATCTGACTTGGCCATCACCTCCAAAAAATATTGCATCTACCCTCAAACTAATGCTTTTTCACTCATCAGATAACTCATTAGCCTCAGGCCTTATAGCAAGTTCTTGGTAGTATATAACTTTTCTTGTTTGTGAAGTTGGAAGTGTTATAATATTGCCAAGCAAGTAGATTCTCTATAGGACTGGAAAGCATCTTTCCTCTCAAGGACAAGCAAACAAAAAACCTAAAAAAGCAAAAGGAAAATGAAGCATATACCTCCAGTTCTGTTTCCGTTTTTTGAACTGCAAAAGTAGGAGCATTACCAGCACAAGGAAGCCATTTGATTTGCCATTAGCACGATTGGTTGTCACAAATATCAACTGATGCCACAAGAACCCCATTTTTACGGTGAACTTAATTTTCTAGTGTCTGCCAATACCTTCAACCACTTTGCATACGTACATAAAGCATAAGGAAATTTGCACCCCAGCGTTATAAACCAACAATATAATCAATAATTTGGAAAAATAAAGAAATAGTTTTAAGGAGTACATTAATGTTATTGTCTTTTAAAGTTTTATTCACCCTCACTAATAATAATATGTAAAACAATTATTGACATATAAATCTTGAAGATATAATGAAACTTATAATTGACTGTAATTTAAAAAAAGAAAGAAAAATTATGGTTTTCTTTATTATATGCATTCGTTTGTACAGAAGAAAGTCTAATTTTAAGCCCAACAGATATAGGTCTATCTTAATAGTCACAATTGTCTATTTTTCAACAAATATAATTATTTGAACTAACTTAATTGTTTGATCGAGATACTCATCAAGAAGGCTGTCACTTGGGAAAGACCACCTAAAAGTTGGCTCAAATTTAACACGGATGGGGCTGCCAGAGGTTGTACGGGAAACCTTGGGATCAGAGGGGTGCTTCGTAACGATTAGGGGGAGGTTAATTTGATGTTTTCCAAGAAAGCTGGGTGGGGGATGCCAACCTTGCGGGAGTTTTGGCGATAAGGGAGGCCGCGACCATCTTTGCAGCTTCCTTATGGGCAAATTCAGTGAACCTTATCATTGAAAGCGACTCTAGAAACGCCATCACCTGGATCAACAAACCGGAGGCTGCCCACTTTGACATTTGATATTTTAAATCATTACACTCAAAGATAGAGTGGCAGGCTGGCAGATTCAATATACTCCAAGGTCTGGTAATGAGATGGCAGACAACCTTGCCAAACAGGGAGTTGATAGATTGAGTGACCTGCTGCGAATCTTCCCTCAGTAGCTGCTTTCCTCCCTTCTGTTCGTCTTAGGAGTTTATGTCAAGTCTGGAACTTGGGCGGGTATAGTGGATTTCATCCTATCCCATTCTCCTCAAAGCACGCGGAGAAGTAAGAAGTAGAAACGGGCTTGCAGGTTTTGTTTGTCTTTCTTACTTTTCTTGATGTGAAATGATCGTGTAAATAGCTTAGTGCATGATTACAGTGTCACTTGTCAACTTACAATTGTATAGATTTTGAGGCTGCAGGTTGTTGTGAATCCTGGTTTCTTCTTAAGTTCTGCTGTTGGCTACTTTTTTGTAAGCCATGCTAAGGCAGTAACTCGACTGCTCCCCTGCAGGTGAGTTCTGCCTTTCTTTTGTAATTTTAAGGGATTTTTCCTACTTGAATAAATCCATCTTAATCTTAAAAAAAAAAAAAAACTTAATTGTTTGATTAAACATAACTTTTGAATAATTATAATTGTTCAAAAGACCTTTTTCCTTTTATTATTATTGAAATTCTTAAAACATCCTTAAGACATCCGTATTAATTTTTAGATAAATCAGCATTTAATAAGAGCTTAACCTGATGATTAATAAACTTAAATGCAAAAGTCAGATTCATGCTGTAACGTTATCTCTATAAGCTTTACTTTAATGCAGATTCTGCATATATTTTCAAGTCAAACAAATTACTACTACAAAATAACGCCTAGAGCAAATTAAGTCTTAAGAAGATGAATAAAATTGATAAACAGGCTGCATATATGGCAAATTCTGCAGTAAGGTCATTATTTTTGGCCTCCCCTCTTAATTTGGAATCTCATTGAATCCTGACACATGCTCCATGCATAAAGGAAAAGCTCTTGTATAACAGACTGGCATTTTCTGGCTTGTGCTGTGTATGGATCATTCTACAACGTATGTACAATGATTTTCCTTTTAAAAATGGAGTACACTAGTTTCCATTTTGTGGGAAAGGTTTGTTTGGGTTTATACTTTAGTGGAGAATTCATTTTTGATAGGAGAAAATTAAGAAATTTTGTTCCATTTCAATGGTGAAAGCAATCCATAAAAGAAGTTCACCAGAGAACTTCCACTGTACCATTACCAAGATAGTTATTTGGACTAAACTTCCACTTTATCCCTCAAGGGAAAACCACATGGACGGTCTCTAGCAAAGACTAAAGAGCCCATAGCAATGGAATCACCAAAATGGATAGACAGGTTCCATGTTGGGGAAGAAGAATCCGAAGTTCTGCTCGACTGCATTTTCCTTCAAGTTTTCATTGAACATCTCAAAGAAAAACGCCTCCATGAGATATCCTGGCCTTCTTGGAGTCCCATTCTGCATGACATGATTCATAAGGTTCCTGTTATAAGTTTGAGCATTTGCCACACTCGAGAAAGGTGGATTTCCCACAGTCGGCCACCCAGTCTCGGCTACTGCAAGTTTTACACCAGAGAAGTTGATCTTTTCTAAGGCGGCATTGAAAGCATCGCACATGGCATCAAAGAGATTGAAATATTGCAAGCTTCCATCGGTCACCACCGCTGAAGTGGAAGTGAACAAGGCATATTCAGCGGAAATATGAGCAGGGTCCGAGGAGTATGCAAAGTATGGGTACACATTGACCATAAGGGGTGCATCCTCTTGAGCCAGAATGCCAGCAATACTGGTTATGGTCTCTGTTATATCGCTTGCAAAAACACCAGCAGAAGGAGGGAACGAGGCTCCCAGTGCAGTTGCAGCGAGTACAGTGGTGACATTAACCCCGGTTAGCCCGACTGAGGAGAGTGCATTTTTGATGTTGTTCATGGCTGCAGGAACATTTGCGCCCAATGGTCCTGGAATGACTTCGTTGCCGATGGTGATCCATTTGAACGAAACGTCATTCTTGTAAGGGACGATGTTCTCGTTAACCCAGGCATTGGCTGCATCTTGACTCGCTGCAAAGCTCGCTATGTCCTCATTCCTTGGACCAATAGCGACGGATAGCCATGACCCCCGTAACGCTTGAAGCACTTCTGGATAAGGCTCATAGATCCTGATATTGTCAATTTGGCTTCTTTTGTAAAGGTTGATGACATCCGTGGGAGATGGAAGATTATTTCCGTTTAAACCATAACAAACACCAATATTGCGGGCATCTGCAACATTATGGTATATCAGTAAACATCAAGTCAAAGACAGTAGCATCATGCAAGTAAACATGAAATGGAATGAAGATATCGTTCCAATTTTGGATGCATAATCACAAAGAGAAAATTTTACCAGCGCGAGAAAGCAATTGAGTTAATAGCACCAGTGCTGAGACAAACAACTGAGCAAATTTTGAAGCCATCCTTTTCCTACTTGCTTCTACAAATTCAACTGGAAGCTTGAAACAAATTTTTAGGCTATTGACAAAGGGATGTCAATGTCATTGGTGCTCCTTTCATGTGCACATAGCCAGGTTCATATAGCCCTTAGGATTCCCCGTTTTTGGACAATAATAATGTCATGTTATTAATTTGAAACATGATCAGATGCTTTTTAATACCTTCCTTGAGCAGTGAAACAGAAACTTCACATACCCTTCTATTGACCAAGTAATATGAGAAGATGAACTGGGTTTTTATGGCACAAATTGATACAACGAATCGAGATGAGCTGGCTTCCCAGTCTGTAGCAAAAAGATTTAATCGCACATTTAAAAATAAACTGGATTCCGACCCTGCAATTAATGTTTATGTATTAATGAGCCTGAATGTTTACAATTCCTGAGGACATAAACCCATGCATCAAGCTCAGATATTGGCTTCAATTCAAGTATCTTGGTTGTATAGGTTGTTTTCTGACTTGATTAGTGCTAAATTAGGAGAGGATGGGTTGATGTCAAATGAGTAGATAACTATGCAGGCGCATTGCATTATCCTGCCTTTTATTATTAAGCTGTAATTTGAGTTTCCTAACAAGTAAAAGCTTGGCTGTCATTGCTATGCACCATAAAAGAAATTTAAAAAAAAAAAAGAAAGATTGGTTGAGGCTCTCTAGTAAAGAGGTAAATCTGCTGTTGTTATCTTCTGCCCCAATTTGACCTTATTCAACTGTAGCAAAGCGAAAAGCTTTCCATAGCTCAAATATTATCCCCACTGCTCCATATGTGCAGTTGTATCAACGAATTAAACTAGCCATTTATCTACATAGCGTAAACCTGTCAAATCAAACTGGAACTTTCATTGAAGCAGTAGTACCTCCATTAATTACAAAAATTTAAAACTCATTTGATTGATCTTTTTGCATTTTTTTTTTAAAAAATAAATGAATAAAACAGAGGAAAAGCTCAAAGTTGAAAATGAATAAAAAGGAAAAGACAAATAACAAAAAGTTAAAAAGCAAAAATATCAACCAAACAAATGTGCCTTTACAGGGAGGCTAGTAGGTTGCGTTGAGAGCTGTAGCTTGGATTGGAATAACTAGGCTGATGGATTGAGATGCGGGAGAGGATAACTGAAGAGCAACCAACAAAAATGCCTGAAATTGGCAAATTGAGAAAAGAGGAAGGTCAATGTGACCAAGGCAAAATAAATTTGATTTGCCCCCTGAATAGAACTGGAACAAAAAAAAAAAAGGACAGAATAAATGTTGTCAAGCGCAGGTGGTTGAAACTAGAGTTAACCACCATCACAAATTTCAAAAGAGCAGCATGAATCATACTTTCATGCTCAAGACAGTTAGTACATCATAAGATTTACAAAGGTTAACAACTTTCTATCCCACTGATTTAAGCACAGATAAAACATACACATATAACTGCCTCACTTGTGGTTCCAAGCTCCAAAGTCTAAACACCATATGCAAGGCATCTGTCTAAATTTATTCTGAGTGAGAAGTCCAATATATCAGCCCGCTGCAATGTATGATTCAAATTAACACAAAAATGAAATTAGAGAATATCTTAAGAATAAAATTGGCAGTATACATACCAACAAGAGAGAAAGATATTCACCTTCAAATTGGAATAATTCTACAAAATTGAACTAACAAAGTCATGTAAATACATGACATGGATGATGGTTGCAATTCTGAATTTGGAAAAACATTTACCTGATTAAGACGAACACACACTGTAAGACACCTGCAGTTCCAGTCCACACCGAAGGACCAGATTTCACAAGCGAATCTTGTATCAACAGGCCCACTGAAGCAGCCAGTGAGACAAAGGATACAACATAAGCAAAGAAAAGCCAGAGCTTCAACCTATTGCAATGAAGGACTAGCATCCATTATCCAGAAGAAGAAATCAAAGGAGTAATTTAATTCTCATTAAACAGTTTTGAGTTCAAATACACAACAGAACAGATACAAGGATAACCAGCTCATTACATTCCTAATAATTAAAGTTTGCCATATAGATGATCTTAAATATCAGTGATTGACCCCAATTATCTGAAACCAAGCAAGGACAAGATGCAACACATGTGGCAAGAAAACAAGACAAAATGGAAATTAAAAGCTTAAGCACTATTAGTAATTTCCTATGGCTTTCATATAAAGCCAAATCCTTGTTTCGAACTCCAAATTTTGATCAGTGACTATGAAATTGTCATGCAACTGGAGCACATGTACAGATCAGTTTAATTAAATATTACTAAACACAACGATAAACTGGATGAACCATGCTTAACAAATATTGATAGCCCATAAACCACTCCACTCCCAAATGGTAGCATCAATACATGATGCAAATTTCTTTACATTTACAGTGAAAATTTTGAAGTAATTAAGCAAGACAATTATTAAGCTATCTTTTGACTAAGCATTGACTTAGCTCAAAACTAGGGGAACCTGCATGAAAGTGGAAGAAGCCAAATGGCTTAAGGGCATTTCTTCTGTCTCATAAGCAAATTCAGTAGTCACTCATACTGAATAAGCTAGCTCAGGCAATTGAGTAGCATGAGTTATTGAGGGATAAGTTTCGGAAAATAAAACTAAAAATACATAAAAGAAAGTGTTTTTTCAATTCCAACTTAAAGAACCCAAGGTTCTCCTAGAATATCAAGAACCCAAAGACTGAAGTGAAAACACAAAGCCAAAAATTAATAATTTCAGCCATAATGACACGAGATTAGCACCCCTTTTTCCTTTCTTTTTTTTGCTTTATCCAATGCCTAAATTATACAATTAGAAATAAGCCTCTGCCGTTCCTTTTCTCACCATAATCCAATGTCCATACTCAAGCTACAATAAATGGCCATGACAACATATGTGTTAGAATTGAGTTTGCCCTGGTGCAGCAAAAACTAAAATGAATGACCTAAACAACTGTAGGAAGTATATCAAGACAAGTTTCAAAAAATCAACAAGACTGTTCAAATTTTATATTATTTCTCCATAAGCAATTGGAACATAAACTGCAGAAAACACTATCATTCAAATTATTTTAATTATATCTGCTTTCTTATATTTTAACCCTTCTAAATAAAAAGAGAACTTGTAATTCAGCTCTTAAGTCTGTAATATTGGTTTTAATACTAGAATTTCAGTTGGTAAACAGCATGTGAGTGTACATGGTATATGATTTGTAAATGAATCATCATCACAACTACTTTCCACAGATGCACTAAAGCCTCAAGGTTGACTTCAGTGACAACATACACAAAAGGTGGATAAAAAATTGTACACCAGCACTCTGAGCATCAAGTATAAATCCTCAAAACTTGGATGAGATTTCTTTGATTTTCAAAAGTCAGCTCCTCCAAATTTATGCCATATAGGCAGCTAAAATGCTTCCAAGATCACAACATTATCATGTCATGCTTCAAACACAGTTGCACGGAGAGACAGAGAGAGAGAGAGAGAGTTCAACATTAGGAGACTTTATAAAATGATTTTAAGGGATAATTCCATATTAATAAACCCTACATGAATATGAAGACCCTTCAGTTAGATCACCATTTGAAATTATGCATCCAAACTGTTCAAACTTGCACCCAAAAAATGGGCACTGCACATGAAAGAAATCTAATCTAGAACTGAATTTAAGGACATGCGTCTGTGCAAATATGCACCATCATACTCAATTAAAGTAACGAAAATCTAAACCACTTTGCGGTGAAATTTGTTATTCCAAAAGGAGTAAATTAGTTGAGATGCAAGAACATTGACTCTGAAGCCCTAATGCTTATGGAATTCAGAGTTCAAAGTAAACCTCGATTCTACAGACAACATAAGACTTTCAATAACAATAACTTCATGCAATCAAATAACATGAACAACGCATCTCAATTTCACCTGAAAATATCTCAATTTACGGCATTACCACTGAGGAACAGCAAAACCCTCAGTAAATTACATAACTTTTCAATCATACGCAAAATGATAAGAATTTTAGCACAATTCAGTAATCGTAAGCATAATCAAACAACACCGATAAGCAAATCAAACGTTATTCGATCCGGAAAAAAAAATCAACTAAAAAAGAGCAAGCAATTGAAGTAGAGAAGCAAAGAATTAGCTAACCTCCACTCGCCTTCTTCATAAGGAGAGTAATCGATATCTTCTTTTCTAACACAATTGAACATCAAAGCCGCAATAGATGCAAATATTCCTTAAAAAAAAGGAATAATCAGCCATAAAAACATCGATAACGAAAAAACACTTACAATTAAACAAAGAAGCAGACAATGGAAAATAGAGAAATTGTCTAGTACCGGGTAAATAGTGGACGAAAGAGACAGTAACGGAACTACAAACGACGGCGTCGATCCAAAACCACCAGCCGGCGCCGAACACGGCTCCCGCGACGCCGGGCCCGAAGATCGCCCACAGCTCCCCTAAATCCATTCGATTATTTTTCGTGCAATTAATTAACTAATTATTGAGGATGAATTAACGATTCGATTCTTTTCTTTATCTTAAGCCCTCTCTTGTCTTTTTTTTTTTTTTTGAAGTATATTTTAAGACTTCTTTTAGTACAGCCTATTTGTGAACTGTTATTTTCCGCTCTTTTTTTCTCTCTCTCTCTCTTTTACTACCTTCCTCCCGAATCCTCCCTACGTTCGCTGTCCTCTTCCCTTCTTTTTTTTTTCCCTTTACTTTGTTAGGTCTTTTTCATTTTTTAACTACTACATTTTAGTTTTTACATTTTACTGATGTCATTTACTTTCCAGTAAAGTTTTTTTGGGCTGCATCCTCCCTTTGGTGTTTTTTCTTTCATTTAGAATCCATTTGGTTTAATTTTTTAACTTAAAAATTATTATAAAATTTTTATAAAAAATAATAATTTTTAAATTAAATTAAATTTATTTGATAAATTTATTTTTATAAGTTTTTTTTTATAAATAAGTTGTTTGACAAAATAATTTATATAAGTTTTAATTTTGATTAAAATTATCATAAAAGGTATTTAATAAATAATTTTTTATTAATTATAAATTTCTTTGTTTATAATAAAAAAAATTTTTATTTTTTTTATTTATAAAAAGTATAAAAATTATTTTTATATAATATAAATTTTATAATTAATAACAAATAATGTTGAAATTATTTTTAATAGATGAAGATATTTTTGAAATAAAAAGAAAAATTTTCTTAAAAAAAATATGTTTTTAAAAAAAGATTAAAAAAAGGGAGTTTTTCCTAAAACTTTTTTTTTAATTTTATTTTTTCAAAAAAGTTGCTTATTTTTTTAAGAATTTATCTAAATTCTTGCTTGGTCTTATTTTTATTTTTAAGAAGTGGATAAGTTGAAAAAAAACTAAACCAAACATGCATTTACTAGCATATTTGTTGTTTTCTGCATAATTTTTATTTTCTTATTGACATTTTTTTCTTCCATTACTTTCACTTTGAATAAAAATTTTAAAAAAGATAATTTTTAAATTTTGAAAAAATTTTAAATAATTTTTTATTCTTTTATTTAAATTAAATAAAATTTTTATTTTTTTATTTTAAATTAAATAATTTTTATAATTAATAATAAATTAATTATATTAATTAAAATATTTTTTATTATTTTATATTATATTATATTGATGTAACATATTGATGATGTTTTAATAAATTTTGATGTAATTATTTTTCACATTTTATTTTAATTTTATGTTAATATCACGTGAATATAAAATAATAAGTTATATTTTGATTAATCACAATTGATAATAATGAATTATAAAAATTTATTTAATTTAAAATAAAATTACAAAAAATTAATTAAATATAATAAAAAATAAATATATATTTCAATCCATGAAATGTAACGTGCGGTTCATGTATACCCAACAATTAAAACAATCCATGGTGTGATAATTATTTTCAACAAATCAAACATGAATAAAACATTAAAGCTATTGATATGAGATATTTTATAAAATAAGCTTTATAAAATTTTTTGTTTTTTCAGAAAAACTGTAAGAATAGTAAGAATGGAGCGAGTATTAAATAATGCATCGAGCTTTTAATGCAAAAACATTGTTAAGTTTATAGCTAGTTTGAATCCATAAGAGAGAAAAATAAAAGGAAAAAAAGGCTATTTTTTTCCAATGATTAAATGCTCAACCATGAGATCTATCACTAATTTTGAAACCATATTTTGATCAATTTTTTTAGAATTATCCTTTCATTTGATGCGTGGTTTTATAATTTTTTTAAAATATGATATTTTTTGTGGATAGCTTTTAGTCGTAATAATAATAATAATAATAATAACACTTACTTAGTCTATTCTAAACCGTAAGAATGATTTTAAATTAATGATCCCTATCTATATATAAAATAAATTAAATATTTATAAATTGTAAATTTTGAATATATATAAAAATGGTATCCTTTTTAAAGATATTAATTGTTAAGCCAAAAAATGATTTAAAATATTTATATCTAATACGATTAATAAATGAATAAATGAAAAGAAAAGTTATGAACAACACTAAATAATAGTTTTTTTTTATAATTGGAATAGGAGGATTCGGACTCTATTTTTTGGACAGGGGAATTATGCACTAACCAATGAACCAAATGCTCAGTTGCGCACTAAATAATAGGTTAAAACTTTCAAAGCTATAAAATTTAACACTAAATAAATTATAATGTAATCAAAATGTGAATTTATGATTTTTTTTGTAATATTTAATATTTATGAATTTAGTAAACTATTTGATTTAAATTTACATTTATAATAATAAAATATTATTATTTTAATTAAGCATAATATTGAAAAAAACCTTTGAATTATTCAAAAAATTTCACAAATAAGTACTTATTGTTTTATTGTATTCAATCAAATTATTGTATTTTTATTTTAAATCAAATACTCTTTTATGACTAATTGTTAACTAATTATCATGATTCAAAATATCACTTGTTATTTTATATTCACGTACTATTTATGTGGAGGGTGAAAATGTCATGTGATATTGTCATTATATCATATTATCATTCATTATATCATGTCAACATATTATGTGACATAAAATGATAAATAGCATTTTGATTAAGTTCATTGTTACTCATAAAAGTTTATTTAGTTTGAAATAAAAATATAGAGAATTTGATTGAATGCAATAAGAAAATAATGACTTATTTAAAATTTTTTAAATAATTCATAGGTTTTTTTTATATATATTATGCATTTTAATTCTTTTTTTTTTAAGATTATTAATCTATAAAAGTGAGTATTCAATTGGTTCAATGTCAAAATTTTGAAAATTGAATTAACTAAATTAATTGAACTTTTGGTTGATGCATGATGCTCTTAAAGAATGACCTTTGAATCCCTTTTCCTCCAATTATAAAAAAAAAAAAATTAAACTCTTATAAAAAAATAACTGAATTGATTGAACATATCTTAAAACAAAAAAAAAATCAACTTAAATTTGATAGGTTTTTATATATTTTAGCATTTATATTATATAAAATATTAATTATATTAATTTTATATTATATATAATGTATTTAAAAATATATATTATTAATGATTGATTTTTTATTGGTTTAATTGTAGATATTATACGTTGGAAGTCGATCAAAATAAGTAAATAGACTAAACCAAACAATCAAATAATTTTGCATGGAATTAACCAAGTTAAATCGATTTCGATTGATTTACTTAATTGAAATCATTTTTACTAAGTTTTATAGTTGACTGATTAGATTATAAGTTGTCTCATAACAATTCGATGAAGATATAAATAGATATGTAGTTAAACATTTTTAAGATTGAGTTTATTTAGATAGTTGAATTTTAAAATATGTTAATTATTATTTTTAAAAATTATAAAATCTAAAGTCTAGCATTTAGTCCATTCAATCACTAAAATTTTCAAATACTAAATTAACTAAACTAATCAAACTCTTATAAGAAAATAATCGAATTGATCGAATCATATTTTAAAAGAAAAAAAATCATCTTAAATTCAAACATTTTACTATTTTGTTGTATTATATTATTTAAATATTAATTAATTATATATAATGTATATGAAAATCTATATTATTAATGATTATATTTTATTAGTTCAATTCTAAAATTTTATATACTAAAAATCGATCAAAGTAACTAAATAGATTTAATTAAATAATCAATTAAAATTGCATAAAATTAACCAAATTTAATTGATTTCGATTAATATTTTGATTAGAACCCATTAATACTAATTTTTAGAGTTGATGACTGGAATGTATGTTTGGTATTAGAGCAATACGGATAGATATGTAGTCTAAATTTTAATTTCAGAATCATGTACTTGCTCGTCAAACTAAAAAGACTTTTGTGCTATTTGTTTAAATCTTTTTGAAGCCAAAACCTTGAAATTTTGGTTATGAAAAATTTCAATTACTATAATTATATGATATTTTCACATTTTCTTAATCTATTTAAAAAAATATAAAATTTTATTTGATTGTTATTTTGATTACTATTTAATTGTTTGAACCACATTATTCGAAGAAATATTTGATGAAGCATTCAAGCATATGATTCAATAAATAAATAAATAAATAAATATATTTTTCAAAGAATTTGATTCAAATTCTTATTCTTTAAATAAAAATTCAATAAATTAAGAAATATTATATTATGAGTAGAATTAATGTATAAAATATATTCTTTTTACAGTTAGCGTAATTTACTACAAACAAGGATATTTTATTACAAGCAATAAAATTTATTATTAAATAAAAAATAGAAAAGTAGCAGAGGATTTTATTGGTTTTACGTAAAACGCAATTCATGATTACGTGCTAAACATGTATGTGATTTTAATTTGGAGAGCAGAGGATTTATGAAGGTAAGCGAAGAAAACAAATCAGCACTGACACTAATAAAACGGAAAAACAGAGGCTCAAATAATCAACAGCAGAGGTGGTGGCATCGGATCGTTGTAAACCAATGTCCACACGCCACGTGCTGAAATCCCTGCAACCACACGAAAACAGGAATTCCTTCACCACGTCCTATCCAAACTCCACTTGAGAAAAAACAAAATAAAGAGGAAATATCACTCCTAAAACGAACCGTCCTCGCTGCCTGCAAAAAACGCGAATCTTTCTCTCTCTTATTAGTTCTCTCTCATCAGTCTCTTTCTCTCTCTTCGAAGTCCCCTCCCCAAAAAAAAAAATCGAAACAACCCAAAAGAAAACAACGCACACTTAAAAACGGATCCGAAACCAGAAAAAATAACTGAAAACCCTAACCCTAGCCGCGAGTTTATCCTGTTTCTCTTCCCTTGTGTGGCTATTCATTTTTCTTTTATTTCCTTTCGAAAAGACTTATAGTGGAACTTGATTTTTAGGGTTAGGGTTTTGTGTTTACGAGGGGCGGAGATAGGATAGGATTAGGATTAGGGTTCAACGGTTATGGAATGCGAAGGGGGCGGTGGTGGTGGTGGTTGTTGTTGTCGGTGGTGACCGAAGCCCTATGCCACCGTCAGAAGAAGATGATGGGTAGGGGTGCGGACGGAGGTTGCGGCACCGAGGAGAGGCCTTGCCGCCCAATTTCTAGGGTTCCGGGTCGGAGTCCGGTGACCCAACCTAAGAATGCCGAGAAGCAAATTTGCAGCGACGTTGGTGTTGTTGATTTCTTTTCGCAGGCACGGAAAGCCCTTTGCGAACGTTCCCCTTTTGATGTCCCTGTAGATGGCTCTGTTTCCGGGTCGAGTGTGCCAACGCTGCCCAGTGGACTGGCTAGTTTGTTGAAGCAGACTGATAGTAGGAAGAGGCATAAGAAGTCGCATTCGGGAGCCGATAAGAAGTCTTCAAGACAGGGGGAAAAGGCGCGAGGCGGGAGCATTTGGGTTGAAACGGAAGAGTATTTTAGGGACTTGGCATTGCTGGATATTGATTCTTTGTTTGGGATTACTTCGTTCAGTTTTTTAGCTGCTAGGAAGAAGTGTTTTTTGATTCCTTACGTTGGAAATGAGCCGAGGGAGAATTTAAATTTGGATGTTGACATGGATGAGAAGGCGAATGTGAGTAGTGGAGAGAATTTGCATGTTAGGAATGAAAATGGTGATGTCCATAAGGAAGATGGGACGGAGGTGGTCAAGGAGGAGGATGGGCAGTTAATAGAAATTGATAGCGTGGTAACTCAATCTCAGTTTCCAGCGAAGGAAGAAAAAGTATGTTCTGTTTCAGATTCATCTAGTGGTTTAGAGTGGCTTTTAGGTTCTAGGAGTAGGTTACTGTTAACTTCAGAGCGGCCTTCAAAGAAGCGGAAGCTTCTTGGAGAGGGTGCTGGGCTGGAGAAAGTATTAATTGCGTGTGCATGTGATGGGAATTCATCTTTATGTCACTTCTGTTGCACGGGTGATACCAGAAAAGAATCAAACAGATTGATTGTTTGCAGTTCTTGTAAGGTTGCTGTTCATCAAAAGTGCTATGGTGTGCAAAATGATGTAGATAGTTCTTGGTTGTGTTCTTGGTGTAAGCACAAAAATGATGACAATGATACGGTGAAGGCTTGTGTACTTTGTCCGAAGCAGGGTGGTGCTTTAAAGCCCATCCAAAAGAGTGATGAAAATGTTGGGTCTGTGGAGTTTGCTCACTTGTTTTGTTCGCACTGGATGCCTGAGGTTTATATAGAAGACTTGACAAAGATGGAACCAATTATTAATGTGGGCGGAATAAAGGACACCAGAAAGAAATTAGTCTGTAGTGTATGCAAAGTGAAGTATGGTGCATGTGTTCGGTGTAGTCATGGTATGTTTGTTGCTTCCTTTTTCTATATCATTCTGCATCTCTTTTTTGGTTGGTGCACAAGGGGAGCATTCTTTATTCAAATCTTTGGCTACTTTTTACATCCGTTAGACTACAGATGTGCAACTGCAAAATGTGTTATTTGAAGTGCTTCCTATGAAGAATAATTCCTATATTTTTGTTGTGTAATTAGTAGTAACTTCAAAAAATTCAAATAAAAGAAGGGAATTGTTTGGATATGCTATCACTGCAGTTGATGCTTCTTGTTGTTAGAAATCTTTTTGTTTAACTTCATTTTCTGTTCATACAAATAAGTGCCACCTGCTCTTTTTTCGTTTTTGTTAGCTGAAATTGTTTTTGGAAGTGTGAAACACAGTGAGTTGGATGATTCAAATTAGATGATTCAAATTACAAAGCTCTAAAACATTTTTGCCCTTTTTGGCCAGTGTGAATGATCATTTTGCTGCCTTTTGTGCTATAAGAGCGTTATATCTTTTTCATGCACTTGTGACTTTGTTCCATTCCATATATTAATGTAGTAGTTTGTTCAACAGTTTTAGAATATGTTTCCTCTTTCAATGTTATCTTAGTGTATGCATGGTGAATCTGGTAGACAGAAGCTATGCTTATCTATAACAATTACTTGCATTTTTATTGTTGGTAATATGTAATGTATCATCACTGGCAGAATAAACTTAAGCTACTTCAGGAATAAGATTAAACGTGAGGGTAGATGCTAATTACCAAGATGTAATGTTTTGTTTACAAGCAACAAACATGGTGATTTACGGCCTAGTGGTATGTGTGATTTGTTTAATAATTGTGATATTTAAAATTTCAGCTGTCAGCTTTTGATGGTTGTTGGTAGCTTTTAGGTTTATGGTTGGTTTCCATCCATGGGCAGAAGTACCAAAGTTTGATTATGGGTAATTGTTTGTGGATTTCTGTTTATTTGTAGAAAGTTTGCTTTCCATTTTCTTTTTCAAACAGGAGGTAACAGTTAAGCTACCTATGCAATTGCAGGGTTTGTTCCCATAATAATAATAATGTGAACATATCTATTTTTTTGATAAATTACTTGGAAGGAAGCTTGTAAAAGTATGATGCTTGATGCGAAATATTTTCATCAACTTGCTAGAGTATCAACCTCCTTATCAATATGTAACTTTTCCTCTCTCTCCCTAAAAAATTGCTTGGTCTAAGAATTTTCTGAGATTATTATTTAAATGGAAGCAAGGTAGTTTGACATTCCCTCTTTTGTCAACAAACCTTTATAGAAGAGTTCCTCATCTGGTAATATTACTATCTTTGAGAAACAGGTTTGTTCGAGAGCGTATTTTCAAATTATAGCAGTTCAGGTGTTTTAAAATTTGAATTTGTGCCCTTTGTATTTGAACATTTCATGCAGTAAATATTTAATGTAGAAACTTGAGAGGGCAGTTTTGAAAACTTTAGGCAGAAAAATAAACTGTAGGAACATCTCATGCTAACGATTTTTATTGTGATTTTTTGATACAAATGTGAGATATGGGTTCAGAATACTGTTATGTAAAAGTTCTTGAGAGAATCCTGGGTGATTACCCTTCCCTTCTGATAATGACTTGCTTGGTCCTTTTATAGGCATGTTACTGGGATGTTGCAGTTTATCAAAGTTTGAATATGTAATGGAAGTTATCATGAAAATATTTTAACATACTTCATACCTTAAAGTTTATATCGTTGGGTTTTCGTTAGTATAATCTGTCTTTGGGATAAAAATATTTGGATAAGAGTGGGGCTGGTACTGTATACATTGACCTAAAGCATTGTTGTCTTTTGTTGAAGATCATTTGGTTTGTTTGGCTTCTTGCCTCATGACAAACTGCTTCCTTTACAGCTACTTTTCTGTTTGTAAGCAAATCTGTTGTCAGGTAGTTCAGTAGTATAGTGTTCCCTCATTCTGATTGGAGTCCAATCAGCTGAAAATGATACTTTCTAGTTTCAAAAGGACTCCAGTGAGTTCATAAGTTTATTTTCCTTTTTGTAGAACTGCTATCAGATTCTTCCTCTGAACGAACCTTTCAAAGGCAACTCTGCTGATGCTTTCAAGGTTGCAACGTGTCTATACATCATCATGTTTTTTGTAATGGGAAACTGGTAGTTGATTAGATGATATAAATGCCTTTTGTGTCCATAATATAATTTTTCTTTAATATCTTGATGTTAATAATATATATATCCCATAGCACAGTTAATAGTTTATCAAAGAATGCAATTTTGAGACTAGTCTAAAATTGATCTTGAAGTAAATGATCACCAAGGTTCCACTTCCATGATCTTGGCGTCCTTGATGCAAATTTTGAGCAAGTTTTGTCACCTTAGTTAGTGTGCTCATTCAATGCTTAAATATCTGTTGTCTTGACATGTTTTGTTTTCTGTTGTTTATTAATTTTCTTGACATTCTGAACATGTTTATAATGCTTCCACTTTAATGGATGTTTATATGGGTGTTTTTCCAGGAACTTGCAGAACCTCATTCCATCCTATATGTGCGCGAGAAGCCAGGCACAGAATGGAAGTTTGGGGAAGATATGGGTGTGATAATGTAAGTCTCTTAATTTCTCTCCTGTTAATGGAGTTCTTTTGTTGTTATTATCTACTAGCAGTGACTGTGGATGTTATCATGATGTCATAAATGCTCAGTTCCTTTTAATGTTTCTACAGATTGAGTTACGGGCTTTTTGCTCTAAGCATTCAGATATCCATGATCACAGCAGTTCCCCTCAACTTGGAGAACTTTGTGCAGCTGGCAGTGACTCTTCGTTCACTGACCAACCTTCCCCAACATCAATAGATAATTCTCAAACGTTAAAGATTGGCCTAAAAAATGGAGATAAAATAGCAGTGCATGTAGAAGCTCCAGATGATAACTCTGATAAATCTGGTGATGGTGCATTACAAGAGATAGGTTTGCCTGATACCAGATCAAATACCAGAGTTGCATCAGAATTTGGTGATGCACAGCAACTTGTTGATGTGGGGTTGTTGGAGAGGAGCAATGGTGATGATGTTTACCCATCTGACTCCCTTAACTTTGCACTGATTTTGAAGAAGGTATCCATCCAGTCATTAAGGGATTGATAATATTTTCTCAATGTTTCTAAGGCTCCCGATTGTTATATTGTCTTACAACCTGCATATTATGCAGCTAATTGACCGAGGCAAAGTCAATGTAAAAGATGTAGCGTTGGAGATTGGACTCTCACCTGATTCTTTGAGTGCTACATTAGATGTAATACCTGCAATCATGTGCTTCCTAATCCGACAATTGTTTTCTGAAGTAGTTTTTTTTTGTTAGTTTGTGCTTTCATCTTTTTTTAGTTCTCTTTAATGTTACTTTTGATCTTTCTTTTTTCAGGAGGATAGCTTGGCACCCGACTTGCGATGCAAAATAGTGAAATGGCTTAGAAATCATGCTTATATGGGCTCTTCCCAAAAAAATTTAAAAGTTAAGATAAAGTCTTTGATTTCATCCAAGGATGAGGCTGGAGCAATGGATAGTTCTGACGACATAATGGTATCAGAGTCTGATATAACAGATCCTGTTGCTGTTAAGTCAGTACCCCCTCGGAGAAGAACCAAAAGTAATGTAAGGATTTTGAGGGATAACAAAGTGGTATGCTCATCTGATGAAATTATTAATGATAATGGGGTAGTGATGGATGAAGTTAGGGTTGATGGACTTGCTAACGAAGAAGCAAATGATTCAAGTAAAGCATTCATTCCTGATGCCTCTGGAAAGGTAAATTATCAATCCTTTATTATTTGCTTTGAAGGTTTTTTGGCAAGTTAACTTCTAAAATATTTTAATTGATCATTCTGTTAAATTTATGTCTTTGAAATTGTGTTAATATGTTCTGTTTAGTTCTCTTTCCTAGTAATTGTTGGATGGATTAACTAATAATTGGTATCTTGACATCATTTCTCTTATCTGGTATAGGTTTGCTTGCTGATTAGCAGCTTTCAAGTGATTTTAAGTTTGGTCGTTTTTGAGGCAATGCTTCTTTTGTGCTGATTGTTATATTTTTATGCTTCCATCAGCCATTAATAATACCTTTTGTATATTTTAATGCTTTGTCCCTTTTCTTTTGATGGGGTAGGGTGGGCTGGGGGGGGGGGGGGGGTGTGTGTTTATGGCATGCGTTTAGATGTGGTTGCGCAATGCATTCTATATTTTTGGTTTCAGTTGTCTTGTTTCTCGTTTTAGTTTGTCCTCTTGTTCTACACAACAGCCCTCTTCTTTCTAATGTTTTGATTTTGAATCTGCTTAGTATGTATGTAAGGTCTTATCTCCCCAATGAAATACATCCTAATTGTGTATGTCATTGTATGCCATGAACATTGTAGGTGTAATGTTTATTATGGCTCTGGAAGTTCGTTTCTTGGAGTTGCTTTTGGGCAGATACCTTCCTGCCCACGAATTTATTTTGCCCTCCACAATTGTTTTTGTCCACCAATATTCGCTTGGGTATACGTTGTGACGAGAGCTGATCTACCATGCCACTCATTAAATTGTATAAACTTAAGTGAAGTATTTCTTTTGTGATGTATAAACCTGTTATTTTAATCTATGATATTAATATTAATATTAAATAGCAAATTAAAAAGGATAGTTGGGAGAAGGTTATATTTATGTTTGCTTTATCTTCGGTTGAATATGATGTTTAGATTTTCTTTGTCATGGTCTGTGAATGGTCATAACTTGTTTGGTGTTATTTTAAGATGTATTTATAACATTCACAATGAAGAAAATACCTTTTAATGAACCAAGAAGTGAACTTGAACTTGAAATGTGTAAGTACTTAAGTGCTTTAATTTCTTTGTGATCTCTGCTTTTACAATGAGTAATTTTTGAGTATCTGTGAATAACTTTTCATGTCTCACCTTTCAAAAAAAATACTTTTCATGTCTCTAGATTCAAGACAAGAAACTGCTTTGCAAAAAGTTTGCTTCTGTGCCTTTATTTAGTCATTTGTTTTCATATATATATTCTATATAGGTTTTACTTTATATTATTGATGCCCTTACATTATTTAGTTCCTCTTTTTCCTATTGTTTTCTTGTCCTTACTGAAGCGATTTTTTTCATCTATGTAGAATTCAACCAAGCGTGATGGTTCCCTGGACTCTTCAAAGAGACATTTGCCCACATATGCAGGTAAACTTTGTTGAATTATTTTTTTTGTATAATACCCTTTTCGTTGGTCAAGTCTATTTTTGATGTGGTTCAATTTTTGTGGGTTAAGTAAATGCAGCCTTTGTTGTTTCTAGCACTGTTATTTTTATATTTTCATTCTTCTAATATATACACTTGCCTTTGTTCTTTCTCTCTATTTTCATGTCACTAGGCCTTTTTGTTGAAAAATAAATGGAAGTTTGTTGGAACTGTATTCTGTTTGTTGCACTTAGAAGATTCTAACATGCATATATGAGAAAGTAACAGTGCCATATTTCTGAAGTAAAATAAATGTCTTGAAGAGGTATTCAAGCTTTATTGTTCTGAATCTCCCATTTGAAGAGGGAGCAAAGTTGTTACTTGCTAGACTTCCTTACTATATTCTTCTTTCACTGCAATGTATTATCCTTATACCTTTTAGGAAATGAAGGCTTAGCTTTGGTGCCCTTTCTTATCATATTCAATGTAATGATTTGCACCTTGGTGAACTCTGTCCTGTAATCTTGCTTTGTTGTTTGTGGAAGTTTTCTTGCACATAGTGAAGTATTAGTTAAAGAAAAAGAAACCATCTGTCATGCAAGCTTTTTTTTTGCAAGAAATATTTGTAGGAAAAAGGATCAATTCTTGTTTTTCCTTTTTTGTTCTTTTGCTGCTAAAATGCATTGGTTTGCTGTGTCAAGCAGTTTATAGTGGCCCAAAGTTATTCCTTTTTCTTCACTTCTTTTGTCAATCAAAGAGGTCTGCACATTTTTGATTATATGTTGAAGTTTAAGAAGTATCTATACTTCTTTCCTGTACATGTTGCCCAAGGCTATTCAGATGAAGTTTTTCTTTTTAGACTTATCTGTTTTCAAAGCTAGTTCTTCAATGTGCTTTTGGCAGAGTTGTTTCAGGTCTTGATTGCTCTTGGGACCTTTGAGTTTCAGGTGGATAAAATATGTTAAAGGGTATAGGTTTTACCGTGGGTGCCATGCTACATTATTTAAGAGATGGCTCCCACCGATATTTCTTTTCCATAATTTGGTTTGAGCTGGTTGTATCACAATTGTCTTCTCATGGGAAGGACAAAGTAACCATTGTTAGTATTGGCATGCCGTGCATGCATCGTGTAGAATCAATTCATATGCCAAGGATGGGAAATTAGTGAGCCATTTGACATCAAATGTTAGGGCTAGAGTCTGAGGATACTTTTGCAGCCCTAATGGTCAGTTAAAAGTGTCACGTGGGCATCAGTTTGGAAGGGTAAATTACAAAAAGTCCCTGACAAGATTGCATTATTACAATATTCCTCGAAAGTTTGTAAGACATGCACTTCCTCCCATAATTCATCTTAAAAGCATACATTTTCCTTCTGATATTAGCATAGGAAGTTAAATTTACTTCAAATGACCTCTGAATCAATCACAGTATGGTATATCAAATGAACCTGACTAGGCATCTCGTTTTTTATTTGCACTGAGTTTCTGTTATTATGTTGTCCTTTCTTCTGTTTTCTTTTCGTGGAGTTAGCTCATGAAGAAATTTATTTCTCTATTATGATTCCAATGTGTATTATATCAATAACTGGAAATTGTGTGGTTGGACAGGAAATTCAGTTAATCCTTTAAATGACAGCCTCTCTGAAAGGAGTCAATTAGAGAGGGCAACCACTCCTGACAAGAATACTGAAGCAAATTCAGATCAAGCAAATTCCATTTGCCCAACTGTGAATCCAATTATTTCTGATCTCATGTAAGCTTTCCATAAAGTACACTTCTTTATTTGTTAAAGCTATAGCTATCTTTCTTTCTTTCTTTTTTTTTGTTTCTTTTGTTGGTGTTTGTTTATAGTTCAGAGGAGTTTGTCCATCAATTTTGACTAGATATTTTCTGTTGCAGAAGAACTGAAGAATTTTCTAATTTTTACATTCATCCCTATATACACAAGAAATTGCTGCAGATGCATAATGGGATGCTTTATAAGAATAGAGTAGGTGAGTTTGAAGGCAGAAAGGACAAATTAAATGAGTTTGGTGGTTAGTTTCATGTCCTTTTTTATGTTGCAGTTTCTTCTTTCTTTCAGCTTGTTGTTTTGGGTAGGTCTAACAAGTTCCACTTTGCAGGTGCAAGGGAAGGAGATCTCTCTCGCTTGGTGGCATCTTCTAGTGCCAGTGTTTGCTGTTGTCATGAAAGTGAAAATTCAAAGTGCAATGACAAGAGTTGTTCATCTCATGATTCAGAGCAGTTGGTTAAGGCAAGGAAATCGGGAGCTCTCAAATTTTCTCCAGAAGATGAAGTGGAAGGAGAAATTATTTATTATCAGCATAGATTACTGGGCGATGCAGTTGGAAGAAATTGTTTTACTGGTATTTACCTTCTCTGCTCTAGGAGTCTTTTTGTCTGTGTGTGTCTGTGTTGTTTTCCTTTGATATATAACTATTAAGACCTGCATTTTGTGCAATTTTTTCCTTGCAGATAATTTAGTTTCTAGGGTGGCTAAAAGTCTACCTCAGGAGGTTGAAGCAGCAAGGGGACAAAGGTGGGATGCTGTGCTTGTTAACCAATATCTTTATGATCTAAGAGAAGCAAAGAAGCAAGGCCGGAAAGAGAGAAGACATAAGGAGGCACAGGCTGTGTTGGCTGCTGCAACTGCTGCTGCAGCTGCTTCTTCAAGGATTTCATCATTAAGGAAAGATGGTTTGGAAGATTCCAGTCACCAAGAGGTTATTCTCATGGATCCTTGTTTCTATGAATTCTTCTATTGCGTCCATGTAAGGATCTAATTTCACTCTAACCCCTTCACAGAATGTATTGAAGTTGAATGCTTCTGGTGGGAGGGCTGGCATTAACTATCAGCCAAGAGCAAAAGATGCACTTCCTAGGAATGTTGTTTCAAGGATTTCGTCTGAAAAGTACTCTGATATTGTTCAATCAGTGTCAGATTTTTCTAAAGAACATCCCAGGTCATGTGACATCTGCAGGCGGTCTGAGACAGTGCTGAATCCTATTTTAGTCTGTTCTGGTTGCAAGGTTTTCTAGCCTGAAATAATGATTTTTTCCTTTTCATGGAAAATCTTACTTTTATGGAATTTTGATTTGGTCCTTCTGCTTACAGGTTGCAGTTCACTTGGATTGCTATCGCAATGTTAAAGAATCTACAGGTCCTTGGTGCTGTGAATTATGTGAAGAATTGTTTTCATCTAGATCCTCTGGAGCTGCATCTCTAAATTTTTGGGAGAAACCTTATCCTGCTGCTGAATGTGGTTTATGCGGTGGTACTACCGGTGCTTTTAGAAAATCTGTGGATGGGCAGTGGGTACATGCTTTCTGTGCTGAGGTGATTTATTCTGTTCTGTTGGTTAATTAATGTTTTGTCTCTTTCCAATGAAATGAATTGAAGTGATTTCTTGCCCTATTATTTTGTAGTGGGTTCTTGAATCAACATTCAGAAGGGGACAAGTAAATCCTGTAGAAGGAATGGTATGTGTGCATGTTAAGTCATTAGATAATTACTTTTTTTTTATAAGCCAAGTCATTAGTTAATTAATACTTGAAGAAAAATAGGTCTTATTTAAATTTGTTTTGTGGAATTGAACATCAGGAGACTGCTTCAAGGGGCATTGACATTTGTTGTATATGCCGTCGCAAGCATGGTGTGTGCATTAAGGTGAGGGTTATAATTGCTTCTTTCTTTTCTTTTCTTTTTCGAAAAAATAATTGTTTTAATACTTAGGTTTTTAACTCGAAGGGGCTAATGCAATTAAGAGACTTTGTAGCTAAGCAGCTGAAGTTTTATTTTTTGCAGTGTAGTTATGGTCACTGTCAGACCACGTTTCATCCCTCCTGTGCTAGAAGTGCTGGCTTCTATATGAATGTGAAGCTTGTTGGTGGCAAATTGCAGCACAAGGCATATTGTGAAAAGCATAGTGTGGAGCAGAGAGCAAAGGTTTGAAAACTTCAATGTTTGTTTTTAAAATTATTGACTTGTTTTATTGTTGGTTAGTTGTGCTGCATTGTTTATCTGTTGAATAATTTCTGTAGGCTGAAACTCAGAAACATGGAATTGAGGAGTTGAAAAACATGAAACAAATTCGGGTAAGGGCATTCTGCCACGTTTTGGGGTTTGTTTAGAATTTGTGCTATATACTAATTTGGTGTTGTAATGTTTAGATTATTGTATGAACTGTGTCACCATTGAGTTTTTCCTGTACAGGTTGAACTGGAGAGGTTACGCCTTCTTTGTGAAAGAATCATCAAACGTGAAAAATTGAAGGTAGGAGCTTTTCTAGATGGTTAACTTAACTCTCTTGTTTTGCTGATGTGGCTGCATCTGTTAGACAGTTTTTCCATTTTTCATGATTAAATGTGAGAATGCGATTGTGAATGTTTGCAGAAGGAGTTGGTTGTTTGCTCTCATGAAATACTCGCTTGCAAAAGAGATCATGTTAGTCGTTCAGTGCTTGTTCATAGTCCTTTTTTCCATCCGGATGTTAGCTCAGAATCTGCAACAACTTCTCTCAAGGGCCACACGGATGGTTACAAATCATGCAGTGAAGCAATGCGGTCAGATGATGTAACTGTGGACAGTACTCTTTCAGTTAAGCACCGTGTGAAGGTTCCTGTGTCTATGGACAATGATCAAAGGACTGATGACAGCTCCACTTCCCAGAGCCTTTTTGTTCGGAAGCCAACAGAGAGGGTGCCATTTTCCGGGAAGCAAATCCCTCATAGATATTCTCTTGCATCACGTAATGGTTTGGATAATGCAGAATGGAACTCAAAATCAAGAAAGGTAGAATTCTATTTTTTGCATAAGTTTTTTCTTCACTTGCATTCTCTTTCACAACCAAAAAGGAATCTTGGCTGATGCTTGCCGTGTTGTGAATCTCAGCCTATTGAAACATTCGAAAAGGAGTTGGTAATGACATCAGATGAAGCATCTATGAAGAATTCACGGTTACCCAAAGGATATTGTTATGTTCCTGTTGATTGTCTTCCTAAGGAGAAGCAGATCACGCAGGATGCTTGTTCTGATGGACAATTGGAGCACAATGGATAAGAGGAGGCTGAGAAAATACCCGGGTGTTCAATTGCCTAGTGATGGGAGGGTGGCAGCCATATGTGACCCTTAATAGCTGCTTTCTGTGCGGAGGTGCCTTGTTTATCAGATTATGAAGGCAGTACAACGGCAGAATCAATGCCAAGATGGAGATGTGATTGGGGCCAGTGTCACCTTGATGATAGGGGAGCCACATTCTGGCTCGGGATGGGAAGTTTTGGCAACATTGTTGTATATTCATTGTGAGAGTAATTGTACAGTGGGTGAGGGATTATTCCATCATGTTTTGTCAAAGGGCTAGAAAATTCGTAGGGGTTGGGGACAGGAGATCTGCATATTGTAACTCTATGTGAATGTGAGGAATTAAACAAAAAAAAAAAAGGGTGTTGCGTACTGTGCTTGCTCTGTATAGTTAGTGTGTACATATTCTTTGAACATATTAATCTGCAAAAGAATCTTGCTCAAAAAAAGATTGATACAAGCATCTGAATCCAATACTCCTGGAATTGTGAAAGATTTCATCTTCTCTTATTGTGAGTAGGTTAAAGTCGATTGATGGGAAGGAACTCTTTTTTGTTTAGAGCGGCAAATACTGGCTTTACAGAAGGCTTTAGTATTTTTCCTAGTACTAGTTTTTTGCATCACATTTCAAGAATTACTATAACTACGGGGGGAGAAGAGGGGGGAAGAGATCATTTCACAACAAATACAGGACGAGTCATACTTGATTCATCCCCTTGAAGTATGCTTGCACTATTATATCAAGACCAGCTTTCTGGGAGCATATAGTTTTCATCGGATCTCCTGTCCGTTGTAGAAAGTCAGATCTTGAACATATGGGAATTGACAGCACCCGATCAATCAGCTGGTAATTGTGGCTGGTTTCGCTAGACTTGCCCTGTATGTCATATCGACAGTCCATAAAGTATGAAAATGAATTGCTCACCAGCTGCAAATGAAGTGGGAGAGAGATGCAGCATAGTGTATAATTGTATACGTTTTCAGGGCATCAGATGATGTCATTTCATTAAAATTAAAATTTAAAATTTTTCAGGATTTAACTATAAATATTACTAATTTTTTAAAAAATATTAAAAAATAAATAATCATTTTATCTCTCTAACTCTCTCGCTCAGTCTCTTCCCTTGAACAACAATATATTCAAAATCCTAAAAAGAATTTTCTTAATTTAATTCTTAATATTTATTTCACTCTTCCATTTGAAATTACTTTCAAAAAATGATAATAAATAATGAGATAAAATTTTTGATTTATGCAGCAACAGTTGCAAGCAAAATAACTCAAAGCCCTAAAGAAATATAATTGTCTTCTTGAAATATGAATGCAACAGGTGGTTTGCAAAAGTTACCCAACCTGCGCAGCACACAAAATTCTATAGAACTCAGCTTTCTTTTCCATACCCAGCAAGTGCAAATCTCGTGAAGATTAAATAGACGAAATAAATATTTATACATAATCTTCCTTTATATTTATGAACACATGAAACCCAACAAACAATTTTAAACAAAAATTTATTAATAAAAATTCATTTTCCTTCTTTACAACGTAAGTATCACAAAATTATCAATTGAAACTTCATATGTCAAAAGTGTTCGAAAAATCTCTTTTATTAATTAAATAAAAGTAATAAATAAACAATCATAATATATAAAAAATAGTCAATTAAAAATAAGATAATAAAAAATATTATTTTCAAGAATCAAAATTAAGAATTTAAAATTTTAAAATTATATTAAGAGAAGAGAATAAGAAAAGAAGAAGTGATTGGGTGAGATGGAAATGGAGAGAAAAAAATTGTTTTTATTTTTTAAAAAAATATTAATATTATTTTTAAATCTTTTAAAATTTTAAATTTATTTTTTAGTGAGACAATATCATTTGATAGCTTGGATAAAAGTTATACATTACCAGTTTATCAAATATAAATCTTATATTATATATATACGTTTTTTTAGTCTTTAAAATTAATATAATTTATTTTTTATTATTATATTTTTAGATACAAAAATTTTAAAATAAAATAATTTTATTTTTTAATTTTTATTCATAATTCTACGTGAATCTATTAATTTTCAGAATAAATAATACATTTCAAACGCATGAAGGACATTAACGACAAAGTATAAAATATTAAAATTACCTTTCTTTCTTTTTTACTTTTTTTCACTATTTTCTTTTGTTTTCAAGCCAATTGGTGGCCCTCCAGGTCAGCCACCCTGTGGCCCCCACCCTTGGGTAGATAAAAAATTATAATTTATTAATTTTTTAAATTAATAAAAAATAAAATTATTTTTTTAATATTATCAAGTCATCAATTTAATAAAAATTTTAATGATGTATTAACAGTTAAACTTATATACCTAACAGAAAATATTATTTTGAAACAGATTATCTATTTTAAAAATTAATAAATTCGTTAAAATTATGGCTAACAATTAAAACTAAAGGCATTTTATCTAAAATTTAAATTACTGACAATACAGTTTGAGACGAAAACAAGGGGCTTATTTGGTAATTCAGTGCAATAAAAATTAGAAAACAGTTACCATTCATCTCTCTCATCTCAGTCGTCTACGTAACGTATGGGATCAAATCAAAGGAAGGAAGCCCATGGGCCAATGTCCAAAAATAATCTTCTTCCAATTTTTAGTATCCTCACGGCCACAATCTTGAGCCCACTCGAAGTCTGAAACCTCTCGAACCGACGCCACCGAAATGGGTTCCATAGACACACCGACGATTGCAGAGAACGGTACAACCCAGTCTCACACCGCCGCCGCACCGGCCGACGGCGACCAGAAGCCTTTGGCTTCTTCAAACGGCGCGCCAGCCGAGATGACCCTGGAGTTGGAGGCAACAAAAAAGAGGAGGGCGAGTATGCTACCTCTAGAGGTGGGTACTCGCGTGATGTGCCGGTGGAGAGATGGCAAGTATCATCCTGTCAAAGTCATCGAACGTCGTAAGGTGCATTACGGTGGGCCCAATGATTACGAATATTACGTTCATTACACCGAGTGTAAGATCTTTAGTCTCGCTTAGGTTTTTCTTTTAAATTTCTTTTTTTGGGTTTTATGATTCCACTAAAATTTTAGAATTATTATGTTAGAAATGTTGAAAATTGATATGTTTTTGCTTATAATAATGTGGAATTGATAGTTAATAGGAGACTTGATGAGTGGGTGAAGCTTGAACAGCTTGATCTTGATTCAGTCGAAACTGTTGTTGATGAAAAGGTTGAAGATAAGGTAAACATTCATTCCCTTTGTCGAACCTTATATTTCTTTTTTCGTCTCTCGTTACCTTTGAGGGTGTATTGATTGGAAGAACTTTGCCAATGAGGTTTTCAGGTAACAAGCTTAAAAATGACACGCCATCAAAAGCGAAAGATTGATGAGACACATGTAGAGGTAGTAAGTAATCGTAAAACTTCCACTCAGTGATGTGCAAAAGTCGGTACTCATTTGAATTTCTTAAATGCCGAACGTTTCGTATATTCTATCATCTCTAATATGTTCTTTTCTGTTGTATAGGGTCATGAGGAGCTTGATGCTGCTAGTTTGCGTGAACATGAGGAGTTCACAAAGGTAAAAAATATAGCGACCATAGAACTTGGAAGATATGAAATTGAGACGTGGTACTTCTCCCCCTTTCCACCAGAATACAATGACTCGTTGAAGTTGTACTTTTGTGAGTTTTGCCTCAACTTCATGAAACGCAAAGAGCAACTTCAAAGGCACATGGTGAGCTTTGCCTTAATATGGCAATAGTTTTTTCTCTTTTCCTACAATACCCAGGGTTGCAATACTTTATCGAATTTTAATTGTCCTCTATGTTCTAATTCTTTTCTAGTTTTGTGATCACCTTGTGTGGTCATACTATCATGATTGGTTAGGAAGTTTTAAATGTAACTTGGGTTTCATATGTCATGAACCAAAGTTTGCTTCCTACATAGGACAAATTGTTTTCTTTCGTATGTTTTGCTGGAAGTCAGTAAGTGACCCCTAACCAATCTTTTTTCTTCTGTATTCTTTTATGGAAGTCACTTAGTGACCTTAGGTTTCACGAGGGATCCTTGACAACTTGTTGATACTCTGATTAATTTGAGCAATGACAAGGGCATCTTTATATTCACCCCTCTAGAAGTATTCAAATTATATAGATGTAGAACCTTATGTCGAGGTTTAGATTTTCATCTATCTTTTTCACTCTTAATCCAATTGATTAAAGATAAAAACAACTCATGCACATAGACAAGCTGGCTATTTTGCTTTTTCATATGATTGAGCAAATCTTATGGTCAAGTTTCACTGTCCAAATTACCATGTACTTAGTATATCCACCAGACCACAAGTGTGGAAAGTATAACTTTCGTTACTGAGCTGCAAGTGATTGATTCATGCATATGATGATTTTCAAATCTCTTTCATTTTGTTAAAGCATGAAAATGGCAAAAGCATTAATGGTGCTGAAACTGTTTATTCTTTTGTTCCTCCAGCTGTTTAGCTGCCTTAATGGTTGACAATTGTAATTGTGTTTTAAGATCAAGTTATGGAAACAATAATCTTTTTCTCTTGACGTTGTAAGTGATATACTAAATTGCATTTCCCTGCAATGTAATTGCTTATCAGGAAAGTTTTATTTATGCCTGCATTTGTTTAATGAGTTAATTACTTTGGATATTGCTGCCTAGACAAAATGGTTTTTGATTTTTTTTTCTAGAAGTGTTTATCGATGTGCACCTGCCTTAAGACACAAATGGATGGAAGTAATATTAACTTTTTTTAATAATTTACAACACTGTAGAGAAAGTGCGATCTGAAGCATCCCCCTGGGGATGAGATATATCGAAGTGGTACGCTGTCAATGTTTGAGGTATGTTTTGGCATAGCTTTTAGCCTTTCACTGCTGTAACTTTTATTCCCAATACTCAAAAAAGAGGAAGAAAGGGTGTCTTTCTTGGTGCTAATTAAGTAAAACTATGTGATTCTGGTTTTCTTCAACTCTATCCCATTGTTCATTCATAAAATTGTAACTTTTGTAAGTTCAATTTTTACAACATTTCAATCATTAATGAAGCAACTAATCATGGATTATCTGAAAGGATATTTTAAAAATAAGTTGTGTGTGCTTTGACCTAATCTATCCTATATATGAAAGTCAGCTACAGGCAAAGCCTGTGCTGAACCTGGGCCCTAGGATTTTTTAAATTTCCTTGGGGAATTACATTCTTTATGGCTTTGAGGGTATTTTGGA
Organism: Theobroma grandiflorum; assembly: GCA_036013995.1. Classification (NCBI taxonomy): domain Eukaryota; kingdom Viridiplantae; phylum Streptophyta; class Magnoliopsida; order Malvales; family Malvaceae; genus Theobroma; species Theobroma grandiflorum. The sequence continues at coordinate 20,501,940 of CP142126.1, forward strand.
AAGAGGGGAGAGAGAAACGGGGAGAGAGAAGAGAAGAAATGGAAACCATCAAGGAGGGAGGAGAAAGGGGGTGGAGGGGCGAATTGGTCCCCCAACTGCAGATCCGGCTGGTGAAGGGCTGGAATAGCCTTCCCAGTGTCGGATTGGTGCTGGGAGGGCCATATCTCCCCTTTCCAAAAGAAGAAAGAGATCAATCTTAGCCCCCATGCGCAATTTGGCAGCAGCAGGGGCCAACCTGGCTTCACCTTCCACCTTGGACTTGGCCCCCTTCTGGCTGGTGTAGGGTTTGCAGGCAAGGAAGAAAAAGCTGAAGAAGAAGAAAAGAAAAGAAAAAGGAAAGAGAAAAGAAAAATAGCAAGAGAAGCAAAAAGAAAAGAAGAAAAAGAAAAATGCCACTGTTGGCTGGAGAGAAATAGGAAGGGAGAAAATTAAGATTAGGGTTTCTAATTATGTTTAAATACTTAGGCCCAACTCCCAACTTCAAAAGAATTAAAGAACAAACCCAAACCTAATACAAGAGAGAAATAAGGAGGAGAATTTTGTGAGGTTTAATTTCTTTATGCTTTCCCACTGATTTATTATGTCAATTAGATCTCATCCAAAAATAATTATATTAATGGTGATATACATGTTTGAAGAAAAAGTAATATATATTTTATCAAAAAAAGTAGTAGACCGAAACTGCAACGAAGTGTGGGAAACATACTAGATATCTTTCTATTTTGGCTTACTAGTGTAGAAATGCTTGTTACCATTTTTTTGCTTTTATCCTGGCTCGCATGCTGTATTTTTCTGTTACATGGCATGATTTGTAGAATGCTGCTGATCTTTAATCTTTGTTGACATTCTTGTTCCTTCTATCAAATGTTTTGAAACAGGTTGATGGCAAAAAAAACAAAGTTTATGGGCAGAATCTTTGTTACTTGGCGAAGTTATTCCTTGACCACAAGACCCTTTATTATGATGTAGACCTGTTTCTGTTTTATGTTTTGTGTGAATGTGATGATCGAGGTTGCCATATGGTTGGATATTTTTCCAAGGTAACGTGTAGTGCATTTTTGTTGCTCATGATTTGATTCAGCATGGTGTTATGACGAATCTCTATATGTTTGGGGCAGTTTTAATGTTTTGTAAGTGCAATTTACTAGTTATAGTGGCATGGGGTGCATACGGCATTGCTCTTGACTTTGTATCCTCAAATTAGAGGCTCGCAAGTAGTAGAATTTATTGTTTATCTCTGTGTATTTTGGTATTTTCGGTTGCTTATTTAACCACTAGCATGTCTGGTAGAAGTTTGTGTAGTTTCGATGTGTGAGGACTAGTGCTTAAAATGTTGCTAATCATTTTTTTTTTTTGCCTTGTCATTGTTACCTTCCCTGTGTTTCAGACAGTGCCCCCCAACACCAACATCTTAGTTATCATTTTGTCTTTGATCATGCAGGAAAAGCATTCAGAGGAATCCTATAATTTGGCATGTATCCTCACCCTTCCTCCTTATCAAAGGAAAGGCTATGGAAAGTTTTTAATTGCCTTCTGTAAGTTCCCTGCCTGCTATTTTATTTACTTATTTATTTTCTCTGGCTTATTGAATATGAATGGATCAGAATATGTGAGCTCTGCATGTGTGTTGGAGAGAGAGAGAGAGCAGAAAATTTTCTGGCTTATTGAATATGAATGGATCAGAATATGTGAGCTCTGCGTGTGTGTTGGTGAGAGAGAGAGCAGAAAATGATGATTTTTATCGAATTTGAGCATTAAATCTAAATGAGAATGCAACCTTCTCCTATTAAGTTAGACTCTCAATATAACACCAATTTGGTTCTCTGAAATTGTTCTCAAGTTAACTAGAATCAAGAGCAGCAGCCTGTTTGTATCCAACATTACTGTGGAGTACATCAAGTAATATGGGCTGTTAGTATCAGTGACCCTCACAACCTCCCTCCTAAGGTTTCTGTCTTCTTAATACATAGCTATGCACTAGTAGCATAGTATATCTCAAAAACAAATGCTTCTATGTTTAATTGGTGCTACTGTGCATTTCATCCTGTTGGTTATCTACTAATTAAACTTTGTTGCTTATATTATCCCTGTTCTGGACCAGCATATGAACTTTCGAAGAAAGAAGGTAAAGTTGGCACACCTGAAAGACCACTGTCCGACCTAGGGCTGTTGAGCTACAGAGGGTACTGGACAAGGGTTCTTTTAGACATCTTGAAAAAGCATAAAGGAAATATCTCCATCAAGGTATTGCTGTCTGGAGCTATATAAAATATCTAGTGGGGCGGTAAATTTATGCAATTCACGCCACTTTGTCGTTATGAGAATGTATGTTCTTGCTTGGGAGGGTGGTCAAGTTGAGTCTAGCCAACATAATAAAACACTTGAGTTCAACTCAATTATGATCAAATTAAAATCAAGTTTGACTTGAAAGACTTGCTTTTTTTGTATAGCTACATATTAAATAATGGAATATAAAAAAATTAGCACTTCTCAAACTTGGTCTGCACGACTACTCAAGCCACTTGAGTTTGTGCTTTGATTCTGCAGTCTACAGAATCTGAGTATGTTCTAGTTAAGCCTGCGTAGCTTGTGAGCAGGCTTGCTTTCAGGTGATCATGGTTGTGGCTCTAACCTTGAATTTAAAAATGAGCATCCTAAAATATCACTTGTACTGTAGTATATCTTCCATATGGAAATTAGAGAAAATGAAAATGAGGTAATAGAGACATGCTTGAAATGATAGGTTTGAGCTGCCATTGGGTTGGTTTTTGCTGAATAACTGTCTCTGTTATGCAGTTTCTTTGAGAATTTTGGTTCATGCATGTGATATGAAGTCATTGCATTGCTGGTCATTGAGTTGTTAGTTATGACTATTTTCTACGTGAATCTATTTTCTCCAGGAGCTGAGTGACATGACAGCTATAAAGGCAGAGGATATATTGACCACTCTACAGAGTCTAGAACTGATTCAGTACAGGAAAGGGCAGCACGTTATCTGTGCAGATCCCAAGGTATTGGATCGTCATCTAAAAGCTGCTGGCCGTGGTGGTCTTGAGGTTGATGTTAGCAAATTGATCTGGACACCATATAAAGAACAGAGTTGATGCTAAAAGCTACTAACGAGTTTGTCTAACTAGTTGCTGTTTACTAGGAATTTTTAACTTCTCATGTTTGTATAAAATAAAGGTTAGAAATTAGTAACTTGCTCGCGCTCCTACCATGACGTGCTTTATTAACTGGCCATCACATGCGATGACAGGCTAACCTGTATGTGTTATACAAAGAGATACAATGTAATGACTCTTTTCCTTTTATGTTTCTCCACCTCCATTTGAGTCGCATCTCACCCTTTTAAATTGGGCTACTGTCAGAATCATTTATCAAATTCTACTTTTTGTATCTCACTCTAAAGTTTTTCCACTATGGATGTTTCTTGCTGTGACTGCTTGGATCTTTATCCCATATGGTTTCTTTCTTCCCTTTATTAATATTGGTCCATTATTACTTTTAATGTTTTGGAAAGTGGAGGTGGGGGTGGGGCCATGAAACTTCCAAGTCTTCATAGAAGAAAAGCTATGGCCAAAGGTAAAACTATTAGGCACTTTGGCGTGCAAGCAACCATTGGTTAGAATATCAGGAGCTGACCCCTTTTGTCAACAATTTGTTATTGGTATTCATCTTTAATTCTTGTGCCCTTCTGAATCTAAAGTATCAAACCATATATCTAGGCGTTTGGTTTGGAGGTTAAAGCGACCGCAAGTTTACCTCTAAAGAAGCATGTCCTAAGTTGAAATTTTCTTACGTCCTACCTTATTATATACATATTATTGAAAGGTAGCAGTGAAGTTGGAAACATCTTGGAGAATTATTCATAATCTTAAGACTTTTGTGTACCCTTGTGTGGTTTGACATTGGGTTTCAAATCTTGAATAATCTTATGTATGTAAATATGTCTTTTTTATTGATCTTTGATGTCTTGTCCCTTTAGTTATGTTTGTCTCTTAATTAGTCAATGGATGTGAAAGAAAGTAGCTTCTTCTTGCTGAATTGAAAAGAAAAGAATAACAAAAAAAAGAAGTAATCCTTTATATCTGGTAACATTACATAGAAAGATATCTAGTTTGTCTACTAGATATATCGTTGGGTTTACGCAAAGCTTTATTAACCATTGGTCATAATCAAGACCCGGGTTGATGCTAGGCACCCTAAACCTAGCAAACCAGTCTGGACTCTGGACTGTAGACCTGGCATCCGAGTTAACACTATTAAGTGACTGGTGACCACAGATTTATGTGTCGGCTTTAGGACATGAAACTAAAATAGCCAATTAGCCATTAGTCTTAACAGTCCATTGGTGACAGGTGTGGCTTAATTCCAATTTTAACACCAGGAACACAGCATTGATTTCTCGGAACCTGTAAAGCCATGTTAACTTTTCAAGCAATTTTTGCGACAGACTCCCCCTTGATTGCCTGCAGAAAGGGGAATTCGTTGGGACAAACATAAATGCAGGAGTTATTGTCTCTATGTCCTTTCTCTGCCATTTAGCAGTCTGCAGATAATAAACAGGCCAAGACTTCATCCACACTGGTCTTGCCAGTAAAGCTGCCTGCACATGAAAGCGCCTTCTCATTCTGTATGATTTTCTTAAAAAGTAAAAAGAGATGGTTATAGAATGAAAAAAAAAAAAAATAATAATAATAAAAAAGATGTAACTCTCTCCAGAAAGATCGCAGTTAATCACTGCTTTCACTTTCACAGTTGATTTCAAATCTGAACATTTTATCTATTCTTTTGTTTAGTAATGGCTCGGCAACTTATCACAGACGAGGAAATTGCCCAGAAACTGCCCATGCCTGTCCTTCTTAGTAACTGTTTTTCCCCATAGAAAAATGTATGCTTTTTGTCAGGTAGTGTGTGTTTGGGTTGGCACGTACATCACTCTTGACTATTCAGTATCATTCACAAATCCATTCCACATTGTTCGGTCCTCCCCATCAGTGTTATCCAAATGTTTTGCACTGGTCAAAACCTCGTGCTTTTAGAATTCATCATTCACCCTCTTCCCCGCCCCTTATTCATATTGAGCACCATCATGCTATCAGAAATGATTTGTGTGACAAAATTATCTGGAATAGAAACTTGATCTGACAACCCCCTAATGGATACTCTGTTGATTTTGGCATTCACATAACAACCGGCAAGAAAATATAGTGGTGGGGTCTATCAATAATTTTGGGAGATTAAAGCCTAAATCTTTGAACATTGATGAATAAAAATTCATATACATCTGCGATTAGCATCACCATAATTTGATGCCTCTCTCGAAATACATAAATGAAACAACAATCATCAAAATTGGAACTTTTAAACACAAATCATATACATTACCTATTGCATTATCTGATCTTGTAGTGTATTTTTTCTAGCTCTTATCAGACTGTGGTTGGTTCTTGATGTCTGTTCAATTGTACCTGTTGAAGCTGTAAGCTTTTCAATGCAACCCCACGTGATCTCCTCTGCCAAAGGGTATCTCCATCTCCTTTATCACCTTGTTTTGGCACTCTCTTGATTACAGGTAAAGGGGGATCCATGTTTTCGATGTTGATTGAAGCAGAATTCTCTTTTCCATCATCATTCTTGGCCCGGCTTGTACCGTTCACTAACACCTCTTTTCTTCTGCAACTGGTGGCGGTAGTATTTGTGGTGGTGGCAGGGCTACTAGTTAGATTCTTGCCAGAAAACAGCTTCTTGAGCTTGGGATACTTGATACTGTTATTGGAGCTATTCTTGGTGGTGATGGTGAGTTTGTGAGAAGCAGGGAACCCAACAATCCTGTTGTTCCTCTTGACTTGTCCCATGCAACTGATCCTCGGAGACAAAGGGTCATTGGAGAAAGAGGCAGACCGGTCTTGCCATTTGGGGAGAGCCACATCTTTAATGGATGGTTTTGAACACAACATTGGCAAGAAAGTTCCCTTGTGATGCAGATGCATGTTGTGATGGTGAAGATGTTGATTGTACCCATTTCCCATATATGTCAGCTTCTAGTCTTCCCGTAAGAGAGTAGGAAAGAAAATGGATGCCACCAGGAAAAGAAAAGAAAAGAAAATTGAAATGAGAGAAGGAGAGAGAGAGAAGGAGATGAACAGAACAGAGGAGAAGAAGGCTTTTGAAGAGGTTTTTAAGGGAAGGGGTTGAGTTTGTCTAGTCCTCTTGGTGGGGAAAGTGTTGAGTTTGTCAAACGTGAACAAAGTGTTGTACTTTTTGCAAGGTTCCCCTATCATTTATTATTATTAATAAACTCTAATTTTTCTGGTTTTGGTGCCTACTTAGTCTTTCAAGGACTGTCACCAAAGAACACATGAGGACAAAATAGAAGTGGGTTACTCCCTCGTTTCAACTTTGAAGCTTGCTTTGGTGGTTTACATAAGTTCCTTCACACGCGTGAACAGGACCATTATTTTGGTTTCTTGGGGACTGGTAAGCATGCTGTAAATTCAAGAAAGCTATCTACTCCTCACAATTATTTTTAGGTCCCCAACCCCAACCCTTCTTCTCAAGGAACCACCAAATCACCAATCCAATTATGCCAACTTCACAACCTACTGATTGTACATCATATGCCGACACTCTTTCGTTTCCTTTGACTTGAGGTCCATGGGTGTTGTCGATTTCAAGCTCCAACCATAGTTTTACATCCCCATAATAGTTTTATTTACTTGTGGTTTATGACTACCTTTTTTAATTTAATTTTGATAAAAAACTAATAATTTAAAATTATTTGAAACTCACAATGATAACATATTCAAAAAAAAAAAAGACATGTTTGATTCGTTTTTATTCTAAATTTTTTGAACTGATAAAGTTCAAATTTCTTTAACTTTTTATTCTAAATTTCAAACTGTTGCGTTTTCTCGGAAAGAAAAAATAAATAAATAAAAAGTAGTGAAATTTGAATTTAATTTAATAACAGAATTAATTGGTGGTCAAGATTCTAAATCTCTGTTCCATTTCCTTGCATCAACCCAGGTTTGTTTTTAATACATGCGAAACACATAGATTTTATAGCTGATGTTTCTTTAATTTGGATCAACATTAAAATTGAGTCAAAGAGACCACAAGGAATAATGCAACGTGTTACATGTGGTAGGTTAAGGGTTTACTTTATCAGCTTACAGTTACAAATAAATAGTTTAATTACAATTATATATATCATATATTAAATTCACTGAATAAATCAATTAATTAAACAAATTAACATAAAATGAACCTTAAATTAAGAGTTTCAAAATCTGAGAAAAAGCCCATTAAACATTGATTAATCTACAATAAAACACCCAATGTGTCATTTTTGTCATTTGCCTTGTATTTATGTTTTACTTAAAAAATATTTATATAATGGACATGTAATTAACAATTAAATATTTGTAAATTTATTAACAAAATATTGACTTAATTAATAAAATCGTATGTCTTGACGTAAATAGTTTGAACTTGAAGTTTCACTTATGATTTATCTTGATTTTTTTTTTTTTTCAAAAAGAAAGTATTTCTCAATATTTACGGTCCAAATTCAAGAGTAAAAAATTATCATTATTTAATTAATCTCCTTTTTGGCGGAGGGTGGGTGGGGATCCACATTTATTTCTTTTTAATTCATTTCTCTCTACTGTCGATATGGCGGTTACCTGCCTAACTTCTCACTGAACACGCTGAGTTGGTGCCTCCATAGACATGTTTGAGTATTTGCCACCGTAGTCGATTAGAAAAACCTCAGACTAATCACGGCCGTCGATATCATCTGAATCTTATCAATTAAAAAATTATCCCACATGCAGCGCAGTGATCAGATTTGCAGAGGTTAAAGAAGAGGAGAGCCGTACACTTGGGGATAATCTGTGGAGAGAGGAAGGATAAAAAAGGTCGTCAGATGTAGATGCTTACAGCTCAGCCGACACACCATGTATTCCCGCATGTGGAAGGCACGTGAAAGTTGGACTTGCTTAGGACGACGTCTGTTTGACTAAGAAATATCTTTACACACTTAATAATACTATTTTTTATTTTTAATTACAGTTTTGGATAACGAGTGCATATAGATATTTGTTAAATTTAATTAAATATTATTTTTAGAAAATATTTTTAGTATTAAATTAAAAATAATTCATTAGTTTATAATTTTTTTTAAATAAATACAATTTTAGTTAATGTTCATAAACACTATTTAAAGTTTTTTTATTAAATTTTTTGATTCTTTAAGACTATTGATATAATTTAAATTCTTATAACTTTTTTTATAAGACATTAATTTTGAGAAAAATAGATTCTAACTTAACATTTTAAGTTGAAGATACATTCACTTTATCATCAAATAAGGAAAAGAAAAAGGAAATTGATTATTTCTATTTTGGCTAACCATAAGGTACGTGGGTTAAAGTTGACAGCATGGTCCTACTTCTAACATTTGCATACCCAATATATAAAAAGTGTAAGGATTAGGCAATGGAAGGGGGACAAGACGAAAATGGTGATGAAAGCTCAAATGGCAAATAGAGCTGGAGTTAGTAGAAGTAGCTAGCTAGCAAGTGAAGGTGCCTGAACATATTGCATTCGGAGATTGCCTTAATCTTGAAAGGCATGCTTGTCTGTGACCCACCATTTCTCCCATTCGATCCATGCTCCATGCATGTGATAAATTATTGAAAGTTCATGAATCATTGTTGCAAAACCTTATACATTGTCTTCTTCTTTGATTTTCTTTACTCTCTCTAGTCTCTCCCTCTGCCATATGAAAATATATATAGTTATATTAGAAAAGTAGGGAAAGCGAAGGGGGGGGGGGGGGGGGGAGGTAGCTGATCTGCCCGGCTAAAGACAGCCTAGGTAAAGTCAAATTAAAGATTGGCCCATATATTAGATGGCTTGGTTTTAGTCATATTTGGGTTTGCAGGTTGTCCTACATTCAATATTTCTTTGACAGATTTTATGTTTTGTAGTATCAGCTATACATGGAAGTCTCCTGGCAAGAAAAACATAGAAATCCCATGATTTTTTTGCAATTATCTCATTGGCTTCATCTTGTTCACTCCAGTGGCTGGAGCAGCATGTCCCAAGGAAGAAAGATTCTGCGCATAGCTACTGTTTAGTACGAGAACAAAGGGCAGGCGTCGGCCGTGAGATAAAAAAATGAAAGGTCGGAAAAATGGCTTGGCCTTTTTTGCGTACGATTTTGGAAAAAGGCCAAAAGAAAGGATGAGGTTGCTTTGAGAGGGATAAAGATATGGTCAAGTATGAGTTGTTAGGACTTTTGTCAAAAAATCTAGATCCTTTTTCCATACTCAAGCTCTTGGTTGCACCTGCAAGGTAAAATGCTGATAATCAATAGAAGAAAATCCCACTCTTTATTTATAATGTGTAAACTGAAATTGAGTTCTATATGCATGGCAAGTCAACTCCTATTGACAAAGGGGTAACTTGTTGTTATATGTCGGTCAGAAATTAGTGGGAAACCGCCCCAAAGCAGACCAGCTAAAAAACACGTGGTCGGCGGTGATAAATTAAAATAATAATTTTTTACCATATCATTTCAATTTTATCGTTTGGATTATTTTACATCCCGTATTTCAAATGCTTCCGTCCTTTTTAAAATTATTAAAAGAAAATTCTAAATCTATTTAAATTCACAATGATTTTTAACAAAATATCATATTTTAATTTAATAAATTGAAAATAGAAAAGATTTGCTTGATAATATTTTTTTAGAAGGAAATAGCATAACATTTTGTATCCATCTTTTTTTTCTAGTGATGTACCAATAACCAGAAGGCATTGATGGTGCAATTGTAGACAATGTAGTGGTGGAATTAATCCTTGCAAATTCATAGGTGGTAAAGTAAATAATACTAATATTTTGCCAGGTTTATTAATAAGGTAAATAATAGGCTGACCCCTTTTTTTGGCTCATCGCTGAATAAAATCACAGGTTTAGTCATTGCTTATTCCCGTCAAGTTCAAAATACATACCAAGTCAAGGTTTCTCTAAATCTCTATTCTTCTCCTGAAAAGATTTCTATATTCCTGACTGTGTTGAAACTTTCAGTTATTTTTGATTGAGATCAAGTACATTAAACGAGTCCAACAGACCCCGACAAACAATAACATGACATATTAAGTGGAATTTCGTTTAGAAATTATCAAATGATCCGCAAGGACTTGCAATTATACATACGTAAATAAAAAATAAAAAAAAGTCAGTTTGAGAAACAAAATTAATTAATAGTAAATGGTTGTGGTTATGGATAGGATTGTATGCTTGTATTTGTCACTCTCGGATTATATTTATGTGAATGGAAAATGCTATGAAAATGTCAAATAGTTATGAAGATCCTGATTATCTGATTTTTCTATTTTTTTTGGGTAAGGTTGTACACATGGTTCTTAAAATAATGAGGGTAGAGACGAAAAGGGTAAAAGCTGAATAATGATGAGAGGTGAAGTGGAAATAAGGGAAGCTACCTCCATGAAGCATTGCCAGATATTGCCTTCATAATGAAAGATATGCTTATCTGTTACCGTTACGGCGTTACCCTCCTTTTTACATAACCCATCTGTACAGCAATACAAAAGAAATAATAATAATAATATTAAAATTTTGGTGTCGAATTTTAAATTTACATACATTTCTGTCTTGTCTCTCCCCATATGATAATTGATATGGAAACGTGGGACAATGTTATATCTGGCTAGAGACAGCCCAGAACCAGTCAAATAATGTTGGCCCAAATCCAGAAAATTACACACCGGACGGTATCTAAACTACTTGGCTTAGTTTTATTGTGATTGTTGGTTGTCTCTTGTCTGACGCTCACTATTATTTCTTTGTCATTTCAATAGGGTTCTATCAGTTACTCACATGGGAAAGCTGGTGGCAATAAAAAGTAAAGATTTTGCAATTTTCTAATTTACAAGATTTTGTGTTCGTGAGAAAGGAACAATTTGCAATTTTCTAAACAGAAAAGGTGAATGGTGAGAGATTACTTGATACAGACTGCTTGGTGCTTCAGAATGGAAAATTGTAGTCGATATTTGGGGAAGGGAAGATTCAAACTCTTATCTATTTGATCAAAGAATACCTGCCCTACCTTTGAACCAAATGATTAGATGTATTTAGTCGAAGATTTAAAATCAAAAGAGAACAGGGAGAATCCAACATTTGATTTGGACTCAAATATCTATAATAATGTGGCAACTCACCATTTCCGTCTTAGGGATGGGGCGAAGTGTATTCCATCCACACAGAAGAGTTTGAAGAGAATAAAGAAATCAATCCAATGATTTACCCGCCCTTCGATAGCAGGAAACCAGGAAACAAAGTCAAATTATGAGTCAAGAATATAATTCTCCAATGTTCAATGCATCTATATATTTCAGTAAATTATCGAGCGAGGCATCATTGGCATATAAATCAAAAGGTCACCGCACCTTGCTTCAAAACAGAACTTCCAAGTTTATAGCTTCCTACTTATCACATTGGACCAGATTATAGTGTACAAAGATGTCACAAGAATCTTACCTGTCATGTATGTATGCTGGAACTAGGCTTTGATGAGTCGAATCTGGGCACTGCAAAACTTCCATTTGTAAGGCATGATGAATTCTCAAACCAAATGCTAACTTCACCCCTTCTTGGTTTTTCTCTCTTTAGACAGGAAAATAGTCTCTCATTTAAGTTCAAAATAAAAAAAGATGGTCTTATGACAGCACCTTTTGATTTGAACTCGTGACAGCATTCCATTCACCACATAAAGGGGAAGAAAAAAGCCCCAGGGACTTGGTTACCGCAGCATTTGAAAGGCCAACATACTCCAGAAAAACGTCCTCCCAATCAGCTATTATTCAGAGGTGTCATCATGGTTGTCCTTTGAGGGTGGAACCACCTCATCCTTCGAGAAATCAGATTCAATATTTTCTTGATTAGATACTCTATTTGGATCATCATCCACTGTACCAGTATCTTTTTGCAACCCAATATTCTGTTCTAACACTCTATTCTCTGCAGATTCCTTCACTGTTTCAACATGGTGTTGGGCTTGAGCTAGTGATCCGGATAAAGGTAAAGTTGCAGAACCACCACCTGATCCTTTCAAAAGACAAACATACTTGAACACAAGTTGCTTATAGTTATTTAGCAGGTCTTCCACATCATTGATTGTCAAGTCACCCGCATGAGCAAACAAGTATGGGTAATCCCGAAAACCTTTGTTCGTCTGATCCTCCTTCAAAAGCATAGCTGCCCCTCTATTCTCCAACTCTGAGATTGATGGAATTTTAGTGATTGATGACTGATCTTCCTTATTTGAAGGTTTTGTTTCAGAAGATTTAGGTCGTACTAGGTGTTCCTCCATAAGACTTTTATTTCTGGATTCAGTAGATTCTCTGGGATCATGTCCAGCAATTTGGTCAATTTGACTGGAAAGACCATCCACATCTGTTGAAAGGCCAGACAGAAGAGCTCGAGCAAACTCCATGCTCTTCTCAAACTCAGTTTCCTCCATTGAAAGCGCTTTTGCATCAACACTCGAGATGAAAGACTCAGCAGAGAGCATGTTTGTGAAAAAATAGGCTGCTTCAGCAACTAATCGAGATTGACGTCTATAACGTTGTATATACAACAAATTTGAGTGCAGCTGTGGAGGATTTGCCTACATAAAAATTTCATGAGAAGAATATTTTATTAATTGTTTTGCAATGGTGGGAGGATCAACTACAAACTAATCCTGCATATATTACTAGTCTTACCTTTATGGTAACATAAATCAAGACAGGAAGAAATTCATCTGCTCCAGGAGGATTCTCATTTGAAGCAATTGAAGCATTAAGCAATAAATTATTGATAACCTTGCAACAATTGAGGATACAAACAAGCTTGTCCCTTGGAGCCTTGTACATATTGATTTTTTGTAACTCTTTCTGTGCAAGCTGGCAACATAAGGAAGTATAGATTCAGGGGAAAAACTAAAAAGGTAGAATAGTTATAGTGGGGCATCCAAACTTCCTAACCATACCAAGTAGGAGCTTCATTGATTAAAAACTTTATCAGAAATATGCTAGAACCATAATCAAACTGGACGGAAACGTTGGGAGATTTCTTGCACATGATATATATATATATGTTCTTGAAACAACAAAAAGTAGAGGCAGTAAATAAGGTACGCTCAACTGCCCAATAGTTAGTAAAGCAAAAGCTAAATGCAAGACAGTATAATAATTAAGATTATCAAATTAAAAATGCAGAAATTATTACAACTAGTTTGGACATTATCGTGATGACAAGCTCATTGAACATTTTGGTGGGGGAAGACACTGTAGACAGTTCACAATAAAGAACAGGTTAGCACCAAGACTGGTCATTTATAGTGAACAACAGCCTATATCTACATCACTCTCAGCCTGTCTTGCTGATAAAATTCAGCTAGAACAAACCTATTTGGAGTTAGGGAGAAAAGCTTGATGACCAACTTCCAAAAACACTGAATACCAGTTGCTGTTCTTATGCTGATAATACTTCTGAAAACAACATTCTATAAAAGCAGCATAATAAGCCAGGACCTTCAGCTTTCAATTAACAAATTGCATCAATAGAGTCTATGCAATTATCAGTACAACAAAAATTAGTCCCAACCAACTGCAGCTTCGAGTACTGTAAGAAAGTGAGCTACATGATAAAATAAGTTCACTGTTGCTTAAGATGATATCATTGTTCACCGTTGCTTAAGACGATATTATTGGTCGCATGTAGAGCTTATAGAAACTGAATGAGGAATGAAACTCCCAAAAAAGGGGTATATTTTATATAGCGTGGAGCAAAACCAAAAAGATTAGAGATATCAAACAAGATGAGGAAACAGCTATATGTGGCTACATAATAAGCATCTTCAAGTATTAACAATCATCAATGGTTATGGTTTTGCTTCTGTACAATATCTAAAATTTAAATCAGCATATGTTCAACATGACATGAACCAGAACAGCTGTCACGTAAAAATAGATTAATGTCGCAATGTATTGCCATGTTATCAAGCCACAGGGCCTCGGAGCTTTAGAAAACCACTACATGAGTGCACAGTCTTCATTTGATCATGTCATGGGAGGAGAACTTTACAATGAATTCAAGTCAAATTTAGACTTCTCTCCTAAGCTCGGAGTAAGGCATGACAGGATTTGCCACATAAGATGACTTAGACAGAAGTTTTCTTTTGGGCTCAAATAAGGGCTGAATTAAGGAAAATAAATTCTCTATGAAGAGATGTTCCTACCAATGAGATGTTTTCCCTCCCAGGTGAGGATTTTTGCTCTCAGAGAATCCATCTTCCTGCCTTCCTCAGACAATTTTAGGAAATATGATGATACCTATCATCATTCCATCCTTGGAAGCATCTAATAAACATGTTATTCTTTTTGTTGGTATCACCAAGATGTACCTCTGATCGCTGTTTGAGAAAACAAGGAGCTTCTTATTAACTAGGAGTTCACTCCTGATTTCTAGATAAAACCATCAATTCTTACCTTCAAAGGGACCCAACACCATGACATGTTTGATTCTTTCCAGTTAATATTCTGATCATTTCACTATTTGCAAAGAAGATATAAAAGTCTACTGTACAAAATGTTGAAAGGGTTCCTCCATTAGCATGCCAAACATGACAAAAATAGTTCAAAGAGCCAACATATGCAGAAGGTGAAAGTTTACTACATACTGCGAAAAGGAAATTGCTTGAAACATAATATCCCATGACTTACCAGCCAAGACGTCTCATTCTGAAAGGTTGGTTTAATATCCAAATTCTCAGGCCGAACAAATTGCTGAATAAGAGCCATCTTCTCAAAAAGTTGCTCATCATGTTTTACATCATCTGGAAGTGAAGCAAACACACGGGTAAATAACTTTGTCATAACATACTTCTCCAGTCCCTGTGTTTGGAAAAGAAAAAGGTAAATGCATCAATATTGGAAAAGATTTTTCCTTTTCTCAGAAGAAATTGCCTAAAAATATAAATAAAGATAAGTAATTTAGTGGATAAAGCATGTAGACCAGAACCTGACAGGACAAACAAGCAAAATAAGTAGTATCACTGACTTACTTCACCAGCACTGTCCAGCTCCTCCTCGGAGCATCCAGCCCAAAGCGGATGTGCTCGAAAAGCAGCTTCCATGTTGGCAAGGAACGCCTGTACAGCAGCACTATCCCTTTCCGGATCAGGACCATTGTTCGAGAACGAAACAATGAAACTGCAATACAGCGACAAGTCAAGCTCAAAAGTCAAAAACACGGAACTAATTGCCTCAAGAAAGGATCAAACTATTCCTTCCAAAAAAAGAAACATGCCAATCCTTCCTACGGTAAAACTAAGCTGCATTTGGCAATGCATTTAAAAAGAAAAATCTCAACGTCCCCATTTTTAGCTTACATATTGAGAATTTTACCTGAATTTCAAGCAATCAACTATAAAAATCGATCAAATAAACATTCATTAAATCACTTCCGATTAATCACAAATCACGTTCTATCTTAAGTCTTTATCTACATTTAAAGATGAGCTTTTAGGGGAAAAAAAAAAGAAAGAAAGGCAGCAATTAAAGATTGATAGACCTTTTGATGGATTTGACGAAATCAGCAGCGGAAGGCTGGCGCATGCGCTCTAGAAAATCCTGCAATCCTAAGAAAACATCGGCGTTCTCCATTTGGCTGACCACCGTCTGATCGTTTGACAATTTCTGAGCTCACGTTGATTAGCGACGAGACTCGAGAGAGAGAGAGTTTTTGCCTAGGAGATGTCCTTTTTAGAGTGAACGATGCGCGGTGGAAGGTGCAGCTGCGGTTGGAGACAACAGAAAAGTTACAGCTATTAATTTATTTTTTAAAAAAATAATTGGAAATTTATAAAATGGAATTAAATTATGCTGTGTCTCTGCTGTGACTGTGAGGTTGTTAACCATTTCGTTTGCGGCTCGGGCCATCTTGTTCTTCCTCCGCCTATTAATTACGGCCCGTTTCAGCAAGAGCTAGAGAGAATCTTTCTGGAAAAGGTGGGTTAAATCTCCTTAAGCCCAACTCATAGTCCAAGTTCAACACCCAATAACTGGATTCATCAATATTTATTAATTAATTATTATTGAATTATTATTCTATAAACGTTGACGAAGTTTTTAAATTTCACAAACACGAAATTAGATCATTTTCATATATTTATTTAATAATTAACTAATTGTAAATATTAAATAGCAATTACAAATATTTGTTAAAAGATGACATTTTAAAAAAAAGTCTTATAATTAATGTATTGTTTGTTCTTAAAATTGATAAAAATAAAAAATATATTTTAGAATAAAAGTTTAACTAATCTTAAGCAGGGTCGATAGGCATGTATTAGCCGGATTCTTAATTGATTTATTAATTTCTATAAATATACTATAATAAAATATGTGTTAATTTTATAATTTCACTTGTAAATTTTAGAAAATTTATACTTTTTTTATCTTTTTGTTTTTGATTGTATTTTTTTAGAAACAAATATTAATTTGGAATTCAAAGTTTTGAAAATTCTTTAAAATAAAAAATAATCTTTTGATTAATTTTTTTCAGTAACTTGGCCTCAAGATTGAATCTTGACGACTTGATAATATAAAAGGTCTTTATTAAACGACCCCGGATTGATAAAAATTGATTATTTGTCACCTTTTGTAAAGTGTATTGATCAAAAGTTGTCAAGTGTAAGTGATAGTGTTTCTCATCTAAGCTGTTTTCGTAACCGCAAAGCAACTGAAGATAACAAGCACGCCCTATTTCTGGAAAGAGATGATTCGGGAGGGGAACTGATAACACAATGGTTGCTCTCCATCACGTCTTAATTCATAAAAGCGTTTGCAAAATTGTACAAGCAGCAACTTTTTACATGAAATGGCTTCTATAAATGTAGCCATAATTTAGCTGTTGGAGTTTGGACCACCACTACACTTATAACCTCACTTAGACACATCACACTTAATTTCTATGCAAAATGAGAAAGAGGAAAAACAAAAGTATAACACTTTTTCTGTATACATACTATGACATTGCTGAACTCAAAAAAAAGAATTGGAACATACGTTAGATTTTCTGATTATACAGCTCCTACATTAATGTCTTTGCTGTCCATGATCAGATATTATTTCACGAAAAAGTTCGAGGAAATGTGTTGCAGATATGCACCATGACAGCGTAACCAGATGCACTGTTCTCTCCCACCTCAGCAGTCAAAACTGCTTCTCCTTGATTGTCAACCACAAAGGTTTACTCTTGTTTGCTCAAGGATAACATCCCATCCAAATTAATTTAGAATAAAGCACTCCAAACAGCTCCGTCCCCCTCACCACACCTTTCGTGAACAACCTTGATCTTCTCCACTGATTTGCAGATTCCGCTGCAGCTCCAATCAAATGATGCAACACATACATTGCCTGCTTGTGCTTTCCACTCACAATCTGCAGTACCAGAAATAAACTCGAGTTAGAGGGAAGACCAAACTAGAAAAGTATGTTATGCATCAATGAAATCAAATGAGCACTCACAATCTTTATTAAAAGTTTTAACACCTTATTCTTGACACACTTCCTTCGTCAGAGCAATACTAATAAGGTCCAAACTAATACGTTGTAACAACTCAGGGATGCACATGTTTGCATATTTTGCAATGCATAACACTAACTTAAAACAGTAGACAAAACAAAAATGAAAAACAAAAAAATATATATGACTATTGCTAGATTTTGACAACAAGAAGCCCTTGAGTGCAACTGCAACCCATCTGATCATCTGGTACCATTGCATAAACATGTAATCCCATCCTCCTTATTTCCATTTTCCATTTATTGGTCCTCGTGATAGTTTGAAACTAACTATATTTCATACAAAGTTAGGCACAACATTAACTTCTTTATATTCTTCAAGAACATTACCTGGTGGAGTCCCACAGCACATATTCCTATCATCTATATGCTCAACCTCAAGGCCGATAAACCATGCACCGAGGGACACATCTTCATTAGCATATTTATGCAATATAGGCCTGCAATCAGAGTCACTCTGAATATTAGCCATGCCTTTTTAACACACAATATTATTGGTGCAGAAGATTAAGGGTGCAAAGTTACAAAAATCAAAATAGTACACAAATTCACCAGTCTGCTTTGCCCATATAGGCCAAGGATATAAATTTGATCAGCATTTTAGTGCTCTTGAGCATTTTCATTTGGCTTTACACTCATTTAAGGACTTGAATTATGCCCAATTTGACAAAATTTATGCAACATAATAAAAGATTTTCAATGTTTTGAGTAACGGTATGCTTGAAGTAAAAAAATTGCTACTTGATTTGAATGGGAGAAAAATATAATCAAATAGAAAACTGAAGCAAAGTAGGGGATAATGGTGAAGACACTGCCAAATCGACACACATATAAGGGGCCATGAAGATTAAGTCAGAACCCTCAATCAGGCTCAGCAATATATAAGACAAAAATCAAAGTTCTTACTGGTTTATGGAGATGTAGGTTGCCAGATCCTTTGAAATTGCATATATCTGCCCAGTTGCATGTCGAAAGTATTTGTTGCCCTCTTCTCCAAATTTCCAGTATTCTGGTTCGTGGTATTTGACATTCCTACAGAACAGAAAGGAATTCAAGAAAAGTTACATAACACATTTGCAGGAGGGAGCAAACCAAATCAAACAGTAATATTATCAACAATAAACAGGTCAACAGGATATTACTTTTGAGAAAGAACAGGTCCAGATTTCATGCACCCTATATAGACTCTAGGCTTCGAACGGTGACGGCCAAGAGTTGCAGCTAGCACACCTATAAGAAATATGCGCAAGAAATTCAACTTAGAAAACAATCAAAATTTTTTTCTTCACCACTATGTTGGGTGATAAAATGTTTTCAATAAAAAAAAAGAAAAATAACAGGAGATGGCAAACGTACCAAGGTTAACATGGACATCATCATCCACCTTGACATAAAACTCAGCATCCCATTTTGCAACTGCAGTAGAAAAGAAATTTTTTGTTTTTGCAGATAATTCATGATATCCTTCAACATGCTCCTGCATTTTAAGATTGAAACCACTTATTGGTAAGAAATGCCATAATATCTCATTAGGATATCCAAGATTATTGCAGGAGTGCTGTTTTACCAATCTAAGGAAGTCCTTATGCTGAGCATCCTCTGAATCAATAGCTCTATCTAAAATGCTGTTGGATGTTGCACTGGGTAATAAGATGCAGATATAACTTATATCAGTTCAAATTACATACTGAAGCAAGCCATATTCTTCACATTATTACAAGCATCACTTGCTTAATATTGCAAATTACTCCATACCTACTTCAAAACGTATAACTCCCTAAGTTTTTTTGCCAAAGAAATTTATGCACTGAACAAGGAACAGAAAGATGATTTACCTATGGCCAATCATGAAACGGATGACAATCCCTTTCTCCCGCTCCAACTGAACAAGCTTTTCCCCTGTTCGAATACAAATGTCAAAATTCATTCGAGATATTAAATAACAAACTAATCAACTATAAAATCCTCAAAAGGGCTACGAAACGTTGAAAACTATGAAACCTTGAGGCATCCAAGTCTCTCTGACAGAATCACGCCGCCTCCTACTACTAAAAGCAGTGTTAATTCCCATAACCATGAACACTTTCTTCCTTGGTGGGCCATCATGAGCCAAGGTTGAGACAGCACTGGAGGCATCCAAGTTCCCCATTTCTTGAGAACTACGTGAGGCAGCTAACTGCATCTGAAGCATTGCAACTGACTTGTCTAGAGATCTGTCAGGCCTCAACAAAAATCAAATTACGAAGAAATTATTAGCCAAGTCTTCAATTCTTTTTTCCAAATAATAAGAACCCGATTTTGTACTCACTGAATTGCTTCGTGGGTTTTCAAAACTTCACCCATTACATCATTATCTTGTGCAGGCTTCTGTAACACAATAAAGCTTTCTTTTAGAAACATTAAAATTGTTTTTTCTTTTTTTTAAAAAAAGTAAAAGAACACAAACAATGGAAGTTACACTGTGGTAATGAAAATAACAGAAACATACTTTCTTCGTATCGCAATCCTCGGAGACAATCTGCAACTCCTGTTCACGTCGATGCCGAGAGATGAGCTGACCGTTGGATTCAAGTGGGAGCCACAGCCTGTAACCAAAATCCAATGGCTTTCCATATATAAAAAATAAACTCCATTCCAAAGATTAAAGACCCAAACCGGAAAAAGGAAAAGAAAAGAAATAAGCTCTGACCCAATTCATTAATTCAATCCACAATAAAAGGAAAAAGGCAGAGAAATAATGGCAAATCAAAAAGAGAGACCTGTTACAGAAGAGAATTCCGATAGTAAAGAAGGAGATGCAGAGAAATGGGATCCATTTAACGGAGATTTTATTGGGGCTACGGTGCTTCATGGCCGAGAGACGAGAGGGAAACGAGGAGAAGGAAGAGGGAGCGAGGCGGAGCTGAATATGTAAAAAATGCGAGATTATTAAGTTAGTATATTGTTTTGAGTTTTCCGTTTTCGTTCGTCAGAGCATGTTATAAGGCGAAGGAATTTTGATTAGTCTTACGCGCGTTGGACCGTCAAAGACCGGAATGGTTATTAGTTAGGCAACAAGGTACTTGCCCGCAGTAATACTTGGACCTTCTGTCGGTTTTTCGGCCCCACTCCGTGGAACTCAAACCCCCGCCAGTCACGCCACCCGTCAGAAACCAAACAGCGTATTTGGGCGCATTGTTTATTATTATTATTTTAGAAAAGGACTTTATATTTTCCATCCTTCGATTTTTTTAAGAATTGTTTTATTACATCGTTGAGGAAAGAAACAAATTTGTCTTTACAATCGATTGTTAAGAAAAGGATTCAAATCTCGTATATTCAAGACATCGGGACAAAATCATCAGCTATGATTTATTTTTTATTAAATCAAAACTTTTCTTAATTTGATAGTATCATACACAAATTCTTGTATTTTGTATTTTTTATTTAAAGAAAAAAGAAATTATACATTCATAATTGAGTTAAATATTTAAATATTTTTTATTTTTTAAATAATATATATTATAATTACAATTTTGAATCAATAATATTTGTTCAAATAAAATATATAATATATATTCTTTTAAAATTATATCATATTTATAAAATAAATTACTAATTCAACTATAAATACACTTAAAATCTCTAGTACTGTTTTGTTATGTTGAATCAACATTTCAACACAAAAAAAAAAAATTCTACTAAAAATTTGTCCTTTATTGAAACACCACTTTGACTTGTATAAGTGGCATAATTATTTATTTTTAATTGTTATACGTAAACTTTTATTAATGAATTGTACCATATATACTAACTACATTTTTGACTTTATAACAAAGTAACGTCATGCTAATCTTAATCTTATTACGTAATGCCCAAATATAACTTGAGATGAAGTGTTAGTACCAAAGGCAGAGGGGAGGGGGGCGGGGATTTAATTTTAAAATTTTTATACTTATTTTTTTATTTTTTTAATTTCATCTTTATAAAAAAATTTTAATATATACATTATAAAAATTTTTTAATATATACATTAAAAATTTTTATAATTTTTTTCTTATAATTTTTTTTTATAAGATGTCTTACAACAATTAGTTAACAGTTAATTTTAATAAACTTAACACTAAAAATAAAACCTATTGTAATAAAATTATACTCAAACCTTATTTTTTAAAATCTTACGACCATCACTTCTTATTTTCTTTTCTTCTTACTAAATGGAAACAAAAAGTAATTTTTTTCTTACATTTTTTCGTTTAAGCATTATTTGTGCATAAAACTTATAGTCAATAACTTAAATTTATGTCACGATAATTGATAAGTTTAGTTTATTTACTGTTATTTTATTTTTATTATTTTCAATTTTAAACTTGTTCTTTATTTAATAGTTTTTATTTAGTGATTTTGATTTAGGGTTTATCATCTTAGTCATTTTTTGTTAAAAACAAAAAAAAAATGATTTGACTAAGCACTTAAGGTTAATCATTACTTATTCACATAGAGATTGCTTGATTATTTTCTTATAAATTATTTGTTTTTTTTTTACTTAGATTATTGTAAACAATTAAATTTTTTATTCAGGGTTGCTATCTCAATAAATTGTTTATTGATATTGTATTTAATTTTTGTTATTAATTTTAAGAAATTGCTTCCCATTGAATTGTTTATTGATAATACTTAATATTTTTTAAGATATTGCTACCCATTAAGATTTTTGTTATTATATTTGTTAATTTTTGCCTGTTGTTAAAGTTTATTTAGGAATTGGGATTATTGTAATTATTAAAATATTTATGATTATAATAGTTAATTATTTTAAGTAAATTATTAAGATTGATTTTTTAGAGTAATTTAAAAAATTTTGAAATATGAAATAGATTATCATTAGTAATAAAATAATTGAATCTTATTTCAAGAAAATGAATTTTTCACAAAATGTTGACACCCTTGAGTCTTCGTCCCTCCAAATATAAAATCTTAACTCTATCACTTATTAGTACTATAATATAATGTGAGGATATGTTCAAAGAAATTATAACAGCAACAATTTGGTTGATGGAATGTATCTTATGATGATTTCATTATGACTTAGTAAACCATATTATTGTCACTTAAATCTTAACTTCTGCTCAAACAGCAATTGGCACTATTGGCTAATTTTTCAAGTTGCATAATTAATTATTTCTCCGTTACCATTTACTTATTATATACTGACAAATACACACACCTTTTAATCCATGAAATGAGCCTTGTTTCGTTATTATCATATATATGAATTCAGAACCAAAAAAGAAAATCGATATATGGTTGTCAGTGGATGATAGCCTAAGTACACCAAGACTGACATAGCCCAGCAACATCACAAAGCCCTCACCTTTAACACCAAGAGGGAAGAAGCTCAACACTCAGCAACCAAAACACTTAAAGCCCCGATTACATAGCCCAAACTCCTCAATAATATTCTCACAACCCATCACACTGGGTCTAACCAATCATAGCTTCTTGACGATCTACGGTATCACTTAAACAATATCCCTTCCAAATACTTAGCTACATAACCGGCAGCGAGGCAACCCCCAACATCGGTAATTCCTTCCTGTTAACCAGTGACGTGGGTTACTCCTCCCTCATCCAATAATAAAGTAATCCAGATACGGGTAACTCCTCCACTATCGACAGTCTAGGGTCATTATTACGGGACGGATTCATAAATTTTTCTAATGGTATTATAATTAAATCTATTTTAACTGAAAAGTCTTTCACTTCATTTTTTATAAAATTGTATAAAAATTAATAAATATATTAACGTCTTTAAGTAAATAAAACTTTAACATAAATAATATAATTAATAAAAATTTTTGACGCTTCTTTATTGATGTTATCTGACACTAATTCACTTCATATCTGTCCGCCCTTGATGGTTACCTAGGAAGAAAGGGTGAACTTCTTGTCGATGACCATAGCTAAAGAAAGGAAGTCGTTTCTGTTGAAGTCAGTTTGCATGTCAAAAGTTTTTCTTGGCCAGTTCAACGTTCAAAAATTGTGGCTCAAACATTCATGCCACAACTCATGGACCGGATTTCAACGAGTTTCCAGACATTGTGAATCTGATGTACAAGTTAGAAACAAAACAGAAATGGAGAAAGAACAGGGCTTTGCTCTGATTTGAGTGCACCCTTTGCTTAATTTTGTCTTCTCATATTATTGAGATTTATTTTTGTGCTCATTTTGCATTGCAATGCTTGCTAGTTAGTTGGCAAACCGCATGGATGGAGTTGTAATATTGCTGTAGGAATCTCGATTCTATATCAGTTGGCAAATGCCATGCGATTATTCGAAGCTTGTAGCCTTCTATTGCTGCAAATGGAAAATTAATTAAGGCATGATTACTGATTAGGTGACTTTCAATTTGTTAGTTTGGAAATTTTCGTCTCATCTCACACTTTGTAGGCAATGTGGGGACAATAACTTGAAAAACTTAAAACTTGAAGTTTGGTCAACAAGTTAATTAGAGTTTCATTGCTTTTGGTGACTTTTGATTGTTTGCTTGAAAACTAGAATGTGCTAATATTGTCATCCATAGCATTTCCGTTGAAAATGATTGAAATTGACCATTATATCCTCTAATGACAAACCCTTAATTATATTAATTATAATATAAATTAAAAATTACTTATATTCGAACATTTTGTTTAGTGATAAGTGCATATATCTTTAATTAAAGAATTTAGTTAGAATTCTTATTTCTTTCAAATTAAAAACATATGAAGTAAAAAATAAAAAAATATTTAGTTTAATTTAATTTTTAACTTACTTATAATAATGTTGAAATCTATTAAAATTGAAAATTATATCTTCTAATGACAAACCTTTAATTAAAATATAAAATAAAAATTACTTGAGTCTATTGTCTAGTGACGAGTACATTTATCTTTATTTAAAAGATTGAGTTAGAGTTTTTGTTTCTTGCAAATAAAAAATATACAAACTAAAAATTACAAAATGTTTAGCTTTATTTGATTTTTAAATTACTTATAATGGTGAAACACTAGTAAAAACAATTAAAAGTTTATCATGTGAATTTATAATCTTTGAGTAAAGACACATGAAAAATCACAATCAAACAAAATGAATATATATATATATATATATGCATATTTTTCCTAAATCAAGTAATTCAAAACATATTTTGATATCAAAAATAGAATAATACAATTTACCAAACATCAAATTTGAATTTGGTATAAAAAAATTTTGATTTGCCATTTAATTTCACTATAACAAACCCACATCTTGGGGGTGAAGAAAGCTAGAAAAGGGGTCCCATTAAGAAAAATAAGACCGCTAACGTTCTTTCATGGACAAAGCATCAAGTAAAGCTTTCCTTTCCGTCAAAGTATCATATATATCTTCTGTGCTGGCAGTTTTGTATTTTTGTTTGATTTTTTCTTTCTTAATACGATGGTTTTTCTTAACAAATTTCCTAGAAACTTACTGATGGTATTTTTTTTTATATATTAGATTTCGACGGAGCAAATAATCTGCTGCGATACAGCCATTTGAATTGTGGGACAATCCAGAGGTTTGGAGAAAAGGGATCAACGGTCCATGTTTAGTTTAGGAAGTATATTTAGACACGCAAATGTGGAAGTTTGATACCGACTTTACACTGCACTGTGTGGGTGCCACGTAAACTTTATTTGTCCTTGGAGTTTTGATGATGATTTTTTGGTTGTCCTTCTTTGATTTCCAATATCACCCTTAATATTTTTATTGCTATAATTTATTGCTATTTTTATACTAAAATCAAAATTTTTTATTGTCTTTTTAAAATTTTAAAACACATTTGGACTTATTAAAATAATATAATCAAGTATGAAATAAAAACTACAAAATAAACATAAAAAAAAAAAAAAACTTTTGATCCTTTTTCATGTGAGTGTCCACTATTGTTAAACAATACTTATCTTGGACCAAGAAAAGTAACGTTATATATGTAAAATTCCTTTTTTGTCCCATACATTGCTTAACAATATCAATCACAGTTTCATTTTGTGTTATTGCAAAGTCATACTTGTCTATGATAATGAAGCTATATTTGAAAGTTTCAAGGCAATCTTGGTTTGTCTTTATTATATATTTTTTATTAATTATATTCAAATCAATGGTCAATGAATTTTATAAGACAATTCAAAATAAATGAGTAGCCATTTAAACAAAATGGTATTTTAGATTTGTAAAAATGATGCAGGAACTTTCAGTTTTTTAAATTAACTATACATATAGCTCATGATTTGGTAGTTGGAACCTTAATCTTCTAAGCCTTAACTGGCAATTTTTTTTGGGGGGGGGGGGGGGGGGAGTACTAATAATTTTACATAAATATTGCAAAAATAAAAAATAGAAAATAGAAAAATCTAACTAAGGGCAATAATGTAATAAAGTAAGTAGGTTCAGAATAATATATATTCGAAAATTTATGATGCTGAGTTTGCCCTAGCGTTTTGTGATTCTCTATTCGTTGCCGACTGGCCATATATAAGCTGCGGCTCCTACCCTTTTTGTCCGCAACAAAATTCTTACATCTACCATCTGAAAGCTCCGACCTCAGCTTCTCTTCCCAAATTCCCAATCATCTACTCCCTTTTTATCCCTCATCTTATCCAAGGTACGATTCTTCAGTATCTGAATTTATGCATATTTTTCAATGAATCCGTTTGATTCCATTTATTTTTTTTCTATGGTATTTTTCTTAACCTTTCATTTCTTTGTCCGATAGCCAGATTTCTGTTCTCTATTGCTTAATTGTGGCAGATCTGTTTTCATTTTCCTGTTTTAGGAGCTTATTTTCGTTTGATTTAATGTCGAAGTGGATCGTTTTTTATATCGGAACGATATAGTTTGGTTCTAACCATAGGGTGATTGTATTATTAAATCTGAACTTTATCTGTAATTTCTGTAATTTTTTTTATTTTTTTTCGTATTTAGATGGTTACAATGCAGATTTGATATCCTGTATTGTTTTTTTCTATTTATGTTTCTTTATTTATCGTTGAATAAAATAATTGGATTATTTGTTCGGAGTTTTTGTAGTAATATTTATTAATTTTCCAAACTTACCTAATCTGTACCAGTGTTTTTTTAATAGGAGGTTTGAGAATTGAGATTTTACTTCTTCTATTTGCTCTGTCTGATTTAGATTTTCTTAATTCAACCTTCGTTTATCATTTTCTTATATGGAGAAACAGAAGAATTTAATCTTGGTTTAGATTGTATCTGAATATTCTAGATAGTAGATATCCCGAATTTGGACGATGGTAGGCATTTAAGAAATGTAAATTTGCTTATTCTGATGTTTTGTGGGCATTTGAAAATTGACATATGTTTAGTTTGTATGTTTTATGATGTAATATATGTAATGATGGAAATTGTATATTTATGCTTCGGTGTTTTAGTTTATTTCTTTTTATTTGAATGATCTAGTGTTTTTCTTGCTGAACAAATGCCTACCTGTTTTTACTTCATGTTCATGAGTTTTGCACCAGCTATTGACAAACTATGCTTTTAACCATTATCTGGACTGACTATGTTATTGTCTTTCAGGAAGTTGGCAGTTTAGTCTGCTGCGTCTGCAGTTTGTCAAAGTGGAGGGTGTTAGTTTTGAATCTTCTTTTATGTCTGAACGAGCCTCTCTCTTTTTGTCATCAATTGGATTGCTTGGAGAGTACTGTCCAACGTCTAGGAAAAAGAATAGAAGTTCCTCTTCTGAAGTTATCTGCATGCATATTGAGGCCAATAAAGCACACTGTCTTGGTTGCCGTTTTATGCGACCTCTTCCAAGTGCAAGAAAGCTGTCTGGTAAAGGAGGATTTCTCACCACAATTCAAAACACCAGTATCTGATCTGTGCCTTTTCTGATTGACTCTCTCCTACAGTTCGATCAAGATGGCTTTGCAAAATATTGGTGCTGCGAACAGTGATGATGCCTTTTATAGGTATAAGATGCCAAAAATGATAACCAAGATTGAAGGGAGAGGAAATGGTATCAAGACTAACGTGGTTAACATGGTTGAGATTGCAAAGGCTTTGGCTAGACCTGCTTCTTACACTACAAAGTATTTTGGTTGTGAACTGGGAGCCCAATCTAAGTTTGATGAGAAGACTGGAACTTCACTCGTAAATGGGGCTCATGACACTGCCAAGCTTGCAGGGCTTCTTGAGAACTTCATTAAGAAGTATGTTCAGTGCTATGGTTGTGGGAACCCTGAAACTGAAATTATTATTACTAAGGTGCAGATGATTACCCTGAAGTGTGCTGCATGTGGGTTTGTTTCTGATGTCGACATGAGGGATAAGCTTACAACTTTCATTCTTAAGAACCCACCTGAGGCGAAGAAGTCTTCAAAAGACAAGAAGGCGATGAGGAGGGCTGAAAAGGAAAGACTTAAGGAGGGTGAGGCTGCTGATGAAGAGCTGAAGAAGATTAAAAGAGAGTCAAAGAAG
Organism: Theobroma grandiflorum; assembly: GCA_036013995.1. NCBI lineage: Eukaryota > Viridiplantae > Streptophyta > Magnoliopsida > Malvales > Malvaceae > Theobroma > Theobroma grandiflorum. Next base: position 20,530,089 of record CP142126.1, read on the forward strand.
AAAGGTACCTCTACTACTTCAAAGGATGCTGCTTCCAAAGGTGCAGCAACCAAGAAGAAAAACAAAAATTCTGATGAGGATCACTCCCCTGCACACAGCCAGGCTGATGAGAATGAACAGGTGGCCAGTGATGGTGATGAGGATGATGTGCAGTGGCAAACAGATACTTCACTAGAGGCTGCCCGACAACGTATCCAAGAGCAGTTGAGTGCTGTTACTGCAGATATGGTGATGCTTTCTACCAATGAAGAGAAGAAAAAGACTGCGAGGAAGTCTCCAGAGCGTGAGGGCAAGTTTCATGAGAATGGTGTCAGTGCCCATGAGAAACTTGTTCATGAGATAATGGAATACCTCAAGAAAGGGTCCCCTGCAACTCAGCTTAAATCGTTCCTAGGTTCACTCTCTGGAACCTCCCAAGAAGTCATGGATGCACTGTTTGTAGCACTATTTCATGATGTCAAGAAGGGGCTTGCCAAGGAAGTGACCAAAAAGAAGAGCTACTTGGCAGCAGCAATTCAGGAAGAGGGATGGCAGATGGTGCTCCTCCATTCTATTGAGTCTTTTTGTGGCAAGGCTAGTCCTGAGGCAGCGAAGGAGGTGGCTTTGGTTCTTAAAGTGCTGTATGACAATGACATTTTGGAAGAAGAGCTGATCATGGAGTGGTACAAGAAGGGTGTAGCTGGTAGCAATAAGAGTTCTCAGATTTGGAAAAATGTCAAGCCTTTCATTGAATGGCTCCAGAATGCTGAGTCCGAGTCCGAAGAGGAGTGATTCTGAAGCTCTTTGGCATAGTTGCATTTATAATGCTTATAGCAGACATGCTACTTTTCGTACAAAAAGAGAATGGTTATAGATTTAAGTGTGTGGCGACAGTTAGTTTGTTTAAATAAAGGACAGTGAGCTAGCTCCTACATGCTCTCTGTTCTGTTGCGTTGTGAATACTAGTTGTTGTTACCGGTTTGAGTCTGGTGTTCTGATTTGGTTCATCTGACTTTGTTTCTGTGTGCTTAAAACTCTATGAAGTTGAATTGAGTTTGCTACTTTTTCATTTTTGCGTTTCTCTTGTTTTCTTGAAGTGGGAAATGCTGAAAGAATGTCCCAAACGAGGTAGACAATAAAGCCTATAGGCTGGCGCAAGATCTAGCCTGCCCTGTATTGGCCCTTGCATGGTGCTAAATGGTAGAGTGGTAGGTACCATTTGGAATGGAAAGATAGGGCATGTCAGATCAAATAATAAATAAGACTAAGGCAAAGAAGATTAAGCTTGGAATGATAAGACTAACAGGACACGTGTCAGATAAGATCTTAAGATAATGGTTTGCAAATCTTTGAGTACTTGGTTAAATTTTGGTTTATACGAAAGGATGGATGATGACGACGACGATGATGATGATTGACAGCGGGGAAGCGAGACCAGATCGAGCTGGGTAGAACTGGGGATTTATGACGGGATAATGTGATGAAGAAAGGATGTAATTACTTTGTTCACTAAATTACCGTTAAAAATATGTAGAGAAAAAATTACTACAGTAACAATCTAAGGGTCCTGATTATGACCATGTCATGACTATTTATCAGTAATTTTGTATAAATTATTTTGTGTACACTAAAAGACAGGAGAAGATAATTCAATGTCGGCGCATAGTAAATGTAAATCGCGACAGGAGAGCATCCAAATCCGGTCGTTGCAATCGGGACGTTCTCTCTCTCTCTCTCTCTCTCTCTCTCTCTAACCGTAAAACGCAACAAGAAATCACCTGCCCGATTTATTCATCCCTTTATCCTCCGAAATTCCCTCTCAACGGCCTTCCCACATCAATTTCCGATTTTCTCTCTCTCACCCAACCCAAACAGACACTCACTCTCTCACTCAAACAAGTCAGTCTTTCACGTTGACCTTTACGCTCCCCCGCCCCCCCCCCCCCAAAAAAAATAAAAAATAAAAAAGAAATCCCAACCATCTGATCGGTTGACATGCTCACTCCGCCATCATCATCGAAGGGCATTTTCGTACTTTATGTACAGACAGTTCATGTTTATTCGGAGTTAGAAGTCTAGTCTAGTAGTACTGGCAGTGGCACTTGAATTAAATCACCAAAAGGCGATTGTAGTCCACGCTCTGGAATGGTAGCGTGGCAAGAGTAACGTAGAGGCGGTTAAGTTGGTCGTGGGCTAAAACTGTAAATTTCGAACCAATCAAAAATGGCCTTTCCCTGCTTTTTAGTTTCTCTTAATGCGAACAAAACTTTGCTTTCGTGCCCGCTTCTCCGACCCCGAGACGGAACTCTCTCTTTCCTACCTCACCTCAGACACACCAAAAAACACTATAAAAACTGGAAGAAAGAAAATCTCAGACTCTGCATTTTTTCAACACACCGTAGTGCCGTACTCTCCTATTTTTCTTTCATCCCTTTGAATTCCCTCCCTTTTTTTCTACCCAAAACCCTAAGCCCCCCAATGCCGCCTCCACGGCCTCCTCTTCCTCCTCCTGAGTTCCGCCACGTCGATTCCGGGATCTGGAGAGCCTGCGCTGGCTCTTCCGTTCAAATCCCCACCGTTCATTCTAGGGTTTACTATTTCCCTCAAGGCCACATGGAACAATCCTGGGGTTCCACTCCGGCACTGTCTTCTCTCGTACTCTCCAGACCTCTCATCCCCTGCGTTATCTCCGAAGTTCATTGCCTTGCCGATCCCAAAACCGACGAAGTCTTCGCTAAACTCCTCCTCGTCCCTGTCGACCCTTCTAGACTTCCCAATCAATTTTTAAATATCAACGGTGACGATGAAGATTCTGATAAGATCGTTTCGTTTGCGAAGATTTTAACGCCGTCCGATGCAAACAATGGCGGTGGCTTCTCCGTCCCCCGGTTTTGCGCCGACTCTATTTTCCCGCTACTAGACTACAACGCTGAACCTCCGGTTCAGACTCTCTCCGTCACCGACGTTCGCGGTGGCGTTTGGGACTTTCGCCATATTTACCGAGGAACGCCACGTCGGCATCTGCTCACCACAGGATGGAGCAAGTTCGTTAATCAGAAGAAGCTCATCGCTGGCGACTCTGTTGTCTTCATGAGGGACTGCAATGGGAACATGTTTATTGGAGTTCGGCGTGCGATGAAGAGAGAAGCCGGCGGGGATTTCGGGAGGTGGAGAGAACCTTGTGATGGAAGAGCAATGCAAGGGGAAGGGAGGGGGAGGATGACGGCGGAGGCGGTGGCGGAAGCGGCGGAGAGGGCGGCGAAGGGGTTGCCATTCGAGGTTGTGTACTATCCACGGGCTGGGTTGGCTGATTTCGTGGTGAGGGCGGAGTTGGTGGAGGCTGGACTCAATATATTCTGGGCTGGAGGAACGAGAGTAAAGATGGCTGTTGAGACGGAGGATTCGTCACGAATGACGTGGTTCCAAGGGACGGTTATGTCTGCTGCGGTACCGGATTCTGGCCCCTGGACTGGCTCTCCTTGGCGAATGCTTCAGGTTAAAATGCTTCGGTCTCAATAGTTCGAATTGTGGTTATTCATTTTGATTAAATTGAATGTGGTTTACTGTTGACTTCAATTTTAACAATTTAATCTGTATTCAATCGAGAATTATGTACTGAGTTTTAAACGTGCACTTGAAAGTGGGACAGTGCGATTTACTTATATAGGATAAGTTCTGCTGATAGACTGATAGATTGGAGGGATTGAGGTTGAAATGAGATTACGAAGTTGTAGCAGCAGGCTGCATTTTACTTTTGTGTATATTTACTATTGCATACATTCCCCTAAAATCAATGCCCTATATTAGGTTTTAAACCATTACTTTAGCATTTAAATGAGATTTTGAGAGACAGAAACTCGAAATAAGTCGAACAAATCTTGGTGTTACTCTCCATAAGAAGTTGGCCAGGTTGGGGTGGTGCAATTCAGATTATGGATTTCTAGGATTTCTTTAGAATTTGCTTTAGATTAGGAATTTTTTCACCATTTTTCGTTTGTTTCTTCTAAGCTGTGTTTGAATTTTGAGTGGCCTGTTAAATAGTAGTTTACTGTTGACTTCAATATTAACAATTTAATCTGTATTTAATCGAGAAGTATGTACTGAGTTTTAAACCGGCACTTGAAAGTGGGACAGTGCGATTTACTTATATAGGATAAGTTCTGATGATAAACTAATAGATTGGAGGGATTGGGGTTGAATGAGATTACGAAGTTGTGGCAGCAGGCTGCATTTTACTTTTGTGTATATTTCCTTTTGCATACATTCCCTAAAATCAATGCCCTATATTAGGTTTTAAATCGTTAATTTAGCATTTAAATGAGATTTTGAGAGACAGAAACTCAAAATAAGTTGAACAAATCTTGGAGTTACCCTCCATAGGAAGTTGGCCAGGTTGGGGCGGTGCAATTAAGGTTATGGATTTCTAGGATTTCTTTAGAATTTGATTTAGATTAGGAATGTTTTTCACCATTTTTCGTTTGTTTCTTCTAAGCAGTGTTTGAATTTTGAGTAGCCTGTTAAATGGTGGTTTCTCATCCACAGTAAGATGGAAGTTCTAATTTTGTTTTGTATATTGAATTTTGACAAGTCATTTGTAAAATCATCAAAATTCTTATATTTGATTTATATTTTTTATGGTTAAGTCTTACTTTGTTTGGTAAATGAGTAAATTGCTTAAGTATTTAATTTTAAGTCACTTGACTAACAAGGAAAATGCTGTTTACCTATGTTAACATCAAATCCCATCAACTTGGTACTTTCCTATGCTTTGAATTTGAATGCTTAGGTGAATGGTACCTTGTGATACTCCTAACTATGTCATCCTATCCTCTTAGTAGAGAATAGGTGACTTTTTGGTGCTTTGGTAGAGTTCTGGTCTATGAGTGGTAATAACTGGAGAATATTTTCTTCTTTGCTTTATGTTTTTTTGTATGCCAAAGGTAGCAGTTTGGGGATTGGGTTGTGGTAGAATAGGGTTTTTTTAATTTACATTAAGTTTTTGAGAGGTATTAAGATTAAATTTTCATCCATTTTGCTTCTTATAGAATTTCCTCCCCTTTACCTTATGCTGATTCTCGATTTATTATCTTTATATCATAGGTTGCATGGGATGAACCTGAAGTTCTCCAGAATGCAAAGAGAGTGAGCCCATGGCAAGTCGAAATTGTATCCTCCTCACCGCTTCATTCTTCATTCCCCTCGGCAAAGAAGTTAAAGTTTTCTCAGGATTCTGGGCCAGCTGATGCAGAGGGAGAAATCTTCTTCCCTATGACAGGGTTAACTAATTCAATGATGGGGTACATGAATCCATCAATGTTGAATTACAATTCTTTTCCTGCTGGCATGCAGGGAGCCAGGCAAAATCATTTTCACTTGCAAAGTTTAACTAACTATGCAAGTGAGAATACCCCAATCATGTGCACTGATAACTTCTCTGGCAGCTATATGGTGCCCAAGTTGAAAAGGAGATCCACTGAGCTCAACATTGGCAGTTCACAGTCTGACAATTTGTCACCAGATAGCCAGAGCAGCATTCTTTCCTATGGCACTGAAGTTACTGAAAATGGGGGCTCCAACTCAACTAAAGTAGGTGTTAGTTCGTTTCAATTGTTTGGCAAGATAATTCATATGAAAGAGAGTGTCAGAAGCAGATTTGATGATGCTGGTTCCATTGAAGATGATGGTGGTAAAAGGTATGATGAAGCTGCGGGACCAGAGAAGTCATTAGATCTTTCATTGGCCTACGGCTATTCTAATCTGCTTGACAGGCTAGATGTCCAATGCCAAAGAGCCTCAGCTGTTGAAGGATTTTCCTTGTGAATGAATACGTGTCCTCATCACACAGATGAGTAACTGTTTAGGTATGATTTCTTTGATTGGATTTCCCAAGCTTATCATGCTACTATTGCTCTTTGAAAATTAATGTGACATTTTTATTATCAAAGTAGTGGGAATTTCTTTTTGCTGTTTGGAATATATAATTTATTTTACATAATATACTTTTCTTTTGAGCAGTCTGGATGTTTTAAAGTCTTATCTATTGGGCACCCTGGTCCTTTAGAAATGCTCCATTTAATGTTATTATGTTACTGTTTCGAAGATCATGCTCATACGTTCTTGTCATGCATTTGATACACATGACCATATCTGAAAAATGTATGTTGACATTTAGGATTACGGAGGTTGGGGAAAAAGTTGTGATCAATTGTGACTAGACTTGTACCTGCATCTTCTCTATAGGAACATTGTCGGAATACATAAATATTAGTATCTTGCTGGCGTCTGCTGACTGTCATCCAAGAATGAGCATCAAAACAAATAATTCTCCTATTTCCAAATGATGTGTGTGCCATTCATCATCTTTTAGCAATATCATCAAATCAGTTGAGCCAGGAAATGGATAAAGAGACTTTGGTTGCAGCCATGAAAATCGAGTTATCTAGAAATCACCCCAAATATTGATGACTTGTGGTAGAGCCAAAGGCATCGGTGTGTAGGGGTCTGTTCCAAAAAGCCTTGTGAATCAGTGAGGATTTGAGAAAACCAGTTTGTTTTGTGAGCTTTTTTTCTGGAAAACTGCCATGTTATTTAAGACAATGTTAACTAGTGATCTATTATGGTTGTTTAGTATATTCTTGCTGGCTTTTGGTGTAAAATAGCTTTATATGCTTTTCTGTTTGATCCTTCTATAACCCATATTGATTTGTTGTTCTTAAATCTTTGGTTGCAGATACTTTAGGCAGGCAGGAAGCTGACACCGTGTAGGACTGTTAGTAGTTTTCGTATATGCTGAGTTTTTGTTTTAGTTTGAGCTCTTGGAAACTTTTGACTGTTAAAACGTTGACATGTACCATTTTATAACACTTAGTAGTTTCATTTTATTTGATTTGCACTGAACTCTGGATGATTGGAGGAAATGCGTAGACTCGCTTATATCTAGGTTCCATATATTCCTAGGTTGGGTTTTTTGCTAATATGGTCTTTGATCACAATTGTTTTGCGAGGCACTACGGTTGCTTGGCTTTTAGGAGCACATCTTCAGTTTCTCTTGTGATTCTTGGAATAAGTTTAGTTTAAATTGTATTTTATATTTGATTTTAGAGTAAAATACACTGATATTTTTAAATTTTTATCATAATTACATATGTGTCCATGTAAATCTTAACCATTATCATTAATCGATCGTTAATATTTTTTTTAATTTGATAAAATGGTAATATTTTTAAAATAATTTTATCTTTCATTAATTTTAAAAATTATTATAAGTTATATTTTTCACTCTTAATTTTTTTTCTCTCTTGTCTAAAAAAAAGCTCTCAATCCGACCATCTCGTAGCTAGCGGCGCTCTCTTAGGGAGCACCAAATCTAGTTCTCTCGCAAGGAGCTTGAGGCTCTTCAGGGGAGCACCAACCTCGATCTGGTGCGAAAGCACCATTCTCTCTAAGGAAGCCCAAGATCTGGGGTGTGCAACTAGATCTCGCGCTCCTCGAGGGAAAGTCGGTCAAATTTAGAATTCTATTGTTAGATCCGGTCGTGGGACAGCCTGTCATATGTAAGAGAGTGCCGGTAGGCATGAAAGAAAGGAAAAACGGAAAAAAACAATAAACGTATTTTAGACCTTTCATGTTTAAGTATTAATACTATTTACAAGTTTAAGACAAATTATTTATTTTAAAAATTAATGGACTCCCGTGTAATTATGATTAGAAGTTGACGGTATTAGTATATTTTACCTTTGATTTTATCCTCATTTTAGCATTATTTCAAAGTTCAATTTATTTTCATAATCTAAAAGTACAAGTTTAAGTTCACTTTATTTTTTTTTACATTAAAAATTTTAATTATATTTTTATAAAAATATTAAAAATTTAAGGTTCAAGTGTCATGACCCGGAACCACTCTCGAGTCCGTGACAACCGTCGCGATGTCCCAATATGCACTCATCCCACGAGTACTATATCGAAACCTCGCAAGGCTCTCGTACCAGTCTTTTCAGTTCTCCTGTGAGTTTCTATTTATTTATTCCATACTTTAAATCATCTTGTCCCTTTTCGGACCAAAATAGGAAAAAAGACGAAAATTACTACACAGGGGCGTTTCGGTCATTTTTCGTCGAAAATTTCGAAATTTGGACAAAATGTTATTTACGCGTAAAGATTTCATAAATTGAAGTCGGAATTGAAATCGGATATCTAAAACATAAAACTTGAGTGAAATTACATTTGATGGAATAAAATAATAATATTTCATAAAATATAATATTTTCTTATAAAACAATTTTTATACAGATATCCGAATATAATTTTTACAGCGTAAAAACAAAATATATTATTACATATAGTAATACAGATAACTGAAGTATAAAATTTAATTTACAATGCTAAGTGTGCCCACAACAGAGAAAAACATGAAAATAGGAGTAAACCTTTGGTAACCAAGGTCGTCACTCCGATTGTCTCCTCGACAAAATGCTGATATCTACAGATGTCTGTGAGCTTGAAAGGGGGAAATTGAGGTGGTGAGTTTGACAACTCAGTGAGTAAATAAATACCATCCTCGACATCTAAAGTCGAGTAAATTGAGACAATCTAAAAATATGATACCATAAGATAGTTCATAACATCATTTTAGTACATTCATACAAAACAAATATTGATACATCAAAATACTAAGGCTTATGATTGTTTTCTTAAAAACTAAGCTTAGCCAAATCTCATACTTGCGGACACTTGATCAGAGTGTCCAATCGAGCCCGCCAAGGCTGTTAAAACCATGTACAAATAAAACACGTTTTTCGTTTAGAAAACAGCCGTTCCTTGGCGTTGGCTAAGTTCAACTTCACGTGGTGGTTCGGCATGAAGTGAACTCGTTACCTCAGGAGTTACCCTACTCACCTCTCATACCGAGGTAAAATGAAACTGGGTTACCGTGCCCCTCTAGTAGGCTGGTCCACAGAAACCCGCCACTGCAGCGACTAAATGACCCACCAATTAATAAATAAAAATTTTGGCAGCATGACATGGCAATTAAAACATTACCCAGCCTGTTAGACAAAGAAAGCAATTTACACATTTCATACAAAATAATTCCAGCCATCATGCATCCCAAGATTCATAAGCCATAAACATTAATTTAAACACATAACATAGGTTAAAAACCCGTCTCCATACACTCAGTGTTAAAAAATCAATTTTTCAATTTATAAACCATTTACAAAAATTTAATTTTTTAAAAATACAAAAATAGATAAATCACTCTAAATCTTGAGGAAGATAGTTTATCCACTCACAGTTTTTAGAAGTCAAATATACTCCTAGTCCTGCTGGTCCGACGCGATTTGTTTACCTTTGTCGGACGATTCACCACCTACACGACATACGTGGCACGAATTTCAATGATTGATGCCAATTTATCAAAATTGATTTCAGGCTCTAAATTCTATATGAATGCATGAAATGTGATGCAAAAATTATCCGAATAACCTTTGAAATGCGATATTCGGCCTAATACGCACGGGACGTAATTTAATTCGCTAAAACCTCCGATTTAAATCCGAATCGAGTTCTTTCAATTTCTATGCCTTAATTATACCCAAATCGATTTAATGCCACTGAATGTGGTACAAATTTTCGGTCCCAGACTGAAATTACGAAAATACCCCTAGTGGGTAAAAATTTCGATTTTTGCTCTAAAAATTCTCATAATTTTTCTACACCCTTAATTCATCATAATTCATATAAATACCATTAATTCTCCTCATTTCCAGTAGCAAATTCATTCCTGAAAAATTCGACATAATAGGTTTTAAATGGGGAAAATTTCTATTTCTTGCTTATTTTTTGACATTTTTCATTTCTATGCTTAACTAAACTTCCTAAACACCTTAATTCAAACTAAAATTCAACCAAAATCTTGCTCAAATCTGCCCATGGAGGTTTGGTCAGCATAGTATTCATTGGGCAAGCATGAATTTCATGCATGGAAATTGAAAAGAAATCATTGGGTAAGCTAGATCACTAAGAAAATTAAAAATTTTTACCTTTTTCAAGTTGGATTACTTGAATCTTTGCACTTCTCCCTTGAAAAATCAGCCTAGAGTTCTTGGTTCTTCTTCTTTCTTTTTCTCCTTTGATGGCCGGCCAATTTTGGGTTATTTGGCTGAATTTCATGGCTTTTATCACTTAAATAATAAAATAATCCATTTTTACACATGTTATGGTACTATTCCTTATTTTATTATTTCTTTATTTTTCTTTTTGACTTTTTTTCAGCTAAATTTCAGACCTTATCTCTTGATTTTTCCAGGAGCTTCTAAAAAAAATTTCAATGATTTTTATGGTGTAATTTTGTGAAATTACACGTTTGCCCTCGAAAAAGTGTAAAATTACATTTTTGCCCCAAAAATTGAAAAATTACCACAAGGTATATTTTTCAGTCCTCAAACTCATACCACACTCCAATTTGTCAAATTTGATCTAAATTCTCTCAAAAAAATAAATTTGGTCCTCTGATGGTAAAATTACCATTTTACCCCTATTCTCCAAAATGTAACGAAATTGCATTTTCTTTCCACTTTTCAACCTCAAATTATGTTTTAATTAGTCTAAGTAATCAATATACATCAAATGGGGCCAAAATCCTCTTTAAAAATTCCCGTTTTGACCTTTAGTGGCAAAATTACTATTTTGCCATTGTGTCCTGAAAATACCGAGAATTGCACTTTTTCACTAAACTTCATTTTATGTTCCAAAAATCATATTATATTTCATATAATCATTCTTGGTCATAAAAATCAAAATCTTTATTACAAATCCCTATTTTGTCCTGAAATTGAAAAATGATCGTTTTGTCCCTAATCGGTCAATTTTCCTGATTAACCCCAAACTGAACCTCAGACTCCGAATCACTATTCTGAGAAATCCTTGGACTGTGAAATTCTCAATTTCACCTTAAAATTCCTATTTGAACTAGTCCGAGGTATAATTGACTTATCAGTACCCCTAAAGGCAATATCGTCATTTATCTAACTTTTTAGGGCAATTCAAGATGCTAACATGCTTTCCAATGCATGTGAATGACATGTAGAAAAATAACACAGGATCGGGCTTTACATCAAGTGTTCTTCTTAATCTCTGATCAAATATCAAATTAAACATAAACATTTAATTCTAAATAAAGTGAATATAATATTAATACATAAAATTTTCTTTAGTCTTCGTTTAAATTCATGGAGGGTTAAAATTTAAGTATGAGTTTAAATTTATTTTCTTGTATCAATACAAAATTTAAGGATCCATTTGGCAACCAAAAAATAACTAGTTGGAAAAAAAAATTTTTATAAAATATTTGATACAAAAATTAAATATTTTCTATGGTTTAGATAAACTATTAAAAACATTTTCTATTGTTTGTATAAGGTGAAAAATAATTTTTATCATTACTGATGGAGTTATTTGGGTGTTAAAATGATAAATAAGAGTTTATTACAAAACATGTGACATTTACTTTTCACATGGAAATGAAAGTGGAGAAAATTAAGAATGGAAATAAAAATGAAAAAAATCAATAATGATATTTTTCAAAGCATTTAACCACATATTATAACGAAAGTAAGTTCTAATTTGAAAAAAAAAAATTCATCTTATCATTTTTTAACCATAACACTATAAAAATATCAACATTCATCAATTTTGTAAAACATCTAAAACCTATATTTATAAATATATATTTTTTAATAGTACGTTTGGTTCGTGGAATAGGCAATAATAGAATGGAATAGTTATCACATGAAAATAGAATATGGTGAAAATAGAATAGAATAAGTATTATGTAGTTTGATATGACGAATAGAATAGAGTAGGAATAATTATTATAACTTATTACAGTATTTGATTGGTAACAATAACTTTGAAATAAAAAATAAATAGAAAATAAAAAGATAAAAATACCTTTTATTATATATATGTATATGATTATTTTATTTTATTTTTTAAATATTAATATTTTATTTATAATCTAATCATTAACATTATAAAATACTAATATTTTATTTATAATTTAAATGTTGTTATGATTATTTATTTTTAAACATTAATAATGTATAATTTATTTAAAATATTAAAAATTGATAGTTTAAATATTAATATTTTATTTATACTTTAATCATTAATATTAAATGTTATTGTGATTATTTATTTTTATTTTATTTTATTTTTTAAATATGAATAATTTATATTTTATTTATAATATTAATAATTTATCATTTAAATATTAATATTTATTTATAAATTAATTATTAATTTTTAAATTATTAATATTTTATTTATACTTTAAATTTTATTATGATTACTTATTTTTATTTAATTTTATCTTTTAATTATTAATAATTTATATTTTTTAAATATTAATAATTGATTATTTAACTATTAATATTTTATTTATAATTTAATCACTAATATAATAAAATACTAATATTTTATTTATAATTTAAATATTATTAGGATTATTTGTTTTTATTTTATTTTTTAAATATTAATAATTTATAATTGATTTAAAATATTAATAATTGGTAATTTAATTTATAATTTAACTATTATTATGATTAAAATATCAATACTTTTAATTAATTTTTAAATTCAAAATATTTTATAATATATAATCAATAACTTAACATTTTTATTATAATAAGATTTATTTTTCTCTACTTGCATTTTTCATTTTTAATTTAAATTTCACTTAATAATTTAAAAATTAATATTTTAAAATATTAATTTTTTATTTCTAATTTAAATATATTATAATTAAAATATGAAAATACTAATAATTTTTTAATTTTAATTTAAAATATTAATTTTATAAGTTTAAGTTTGTAATTTTTAAAAATAAATAAGAACATTTTAGTCCAAAATGTTTGAATTTTATTCCCATGGGTGTGAAATAGCTAATACCATGGGGAATGTGGTATTAGCTATTCCAAGCTTTTGTCAAATTTTGAAGAATAGCCGTTCCTTTTGAAATGGCTATTCCTTCCCCAAAAGCAAACCAAATAAAGGAATAAAATTTTGTAAGGAATGGCTTAGCCATTCCCCCAACCAAACATGACCTAAATGATGATCATTTAAATATTTTTTATTATAAATATTAATTAAATTTATTCATTGTATAAATAAAAATATTAATTGCATTGAATGATTTCATTAAAAAATATATTTTTAGTTTTAATGGTAATGGATCCTTTAAATATTAATATTTTAAATTAATATTTTAAAAGTTAAATATTAATATTTTTTATTATATTAAGTTAAATATTAATATTTATCAAATTTATTATGCTAAGCTCAGTACAAAAGTAATTTTTCTATTTTCCATAAAATATATTTTAAGAGCGTAAAACATTTTTTGTGATTAATGGGTATTTTTCCTATTAAGCCGTACAATGTTTTGCATCTAAAATAACTTTTACATCTCTCAAATAAGCATAAATTTTAAAAACATTTTTTGAAAAATATTTTACATTAAAACAAAAAGAATGCATTAACTTGCAATCGGCCTATCTCCTATATGGAAATAGGAAATGGACTGGGTTGTTTTGGCCCATTATTGATTGTGCCCGTGACTTTGACGTGGCATATTAAGCTTTGCCCCTGTGTTGATTCATTAACCTTAGTTTTACTCTCTCCAATCTCGTGATATTTTAGTTAATGGTGTATTTTTAAAATAAAAAATTATCTCACATAATGGAAAGTTATCTTAACTCAAAAATTATGTTACATACAATAAATATAGTGTGATTATTGGATTATAAGTAGATTTTTCATATGAATGGTTATGTCTTTTAGCAAAGTGAGATATTAGAAAAATACATTTAAATCCAAAGGTTATAAGATAATTAGAACAACACCACAGTTTAAAAATTTGCATATGAAAAGTTATCTTTCATACTGTAGCTTAAAGATTATGTTTTATAAAATAAATAGTTGTTATTTCATAAAATAATTATTGAACAATACTTTTATCCAATAATTGTATTTTACAAAATGCAAAAGTTTTTTTGAGATAAAAGGATGTCTTGATAAAAAGATTATGTCAAGCCCTGTCTTATAATATGTTTGCCACGTCATTCATGTGCATAGTAATATATCTGCATATTTAGAAAACCCAGAGAAATCGTCAAAAGACGATATTGCCCTTATGCTATAACTAAACCGATTTAAGCCTCGAACTAGTTCAAATAGGAAATCTAAGATGAAATTGAGAATTTTACAGTCCAGGAATGAGTTAAAATTATGATTTGGAGTTCGATGATCAATTTGGAGTCAAACTGAAATTTTCGCTCTCTAGGGGTAAAATGGTCATTTTGCCACTTAAAAATTTAATTTGGATATTTGATGAAATTTTTGACCAAGAATGATTATTTGGAGCATAATTTGAGATTTAGAAGTGAAAATTTTAAATTCTGACATTTTTTTGGTTTTTTACGGAACATAGGGGTAAAATCGTAATTTTACCACTTCATGGGCAAAATGGTAATTTTTCACCACCAAGACACTTTTCCAGCCATGGTCTTCCCTTATCAATATGTTGACTTTTGACTAATCTAATGGTGGAGGATAAAAGTCAATTTTCAAAGCATAAAAAGAAAAATGGGCAAATAAGATTTTGACACATGGCAACCCATTTTATTTTATTATTAAACTACCAAAATCAGCCTTTAACCCTCACATTTCCTCTCAAAATTCGGCACACACCTCCAGCAAAGGAAAACCAAAGAGAAAAAAAAAGAAAAACAAGAAAAACAAGCCAAAAATTCAAGAAAATCAAGTTTTTTCAAGATTCAAGCCAAACCAAGGTAATATTTCTTTAGATTTACTCTAACCCTAACTTACCTATGCTTTAGTTCTTGCTTTCCATGGTTAAATGATGAGTTATCATGCTGAATTTCTTAAGATCAAATGGGTATGGATGAGGATTTTATATGAGAATTGCTTGAATTTGAACTATGTTGTTGTTTGATGATGGTTAAGCATAGTTATGAACAAAGTTTTAGGAAAAACATTTAATTTCCCTAAGGTTCTTTGTTGGCTGAACCATGTGGATTGAATATCAAGGGGAATTGTTTGAATTACAAGGAAAATGGGTTGAAAAAATAAAGAATTGAGTGAAAAATGTGACTAGGAAAAATTACGATGTTAGTACACCGTAATGTCCGAATTTTTATGTGAAGGATTTCAAGGTTGAAATTTTAATTATTTAGAAGTGTGTGTGATGAATTAAGATTTAAAAGAGAAACGGATCAATTTGGAAGTGATTTGGACACAATTGTCAATTAATCGAGTAATCGGTCGAAATTAGTCAATATCGCGTTTTAGGGAAATTCGGACGCGTTTTGCATTTGCATATCATGCATTAAGTATAGAATATAGGTTAGTTTATTATGGTCTAGTACCAATGTGGTCAATTCCTTGATTTTACTCTATGTCTAGGTGGAGGGACATCCGATAAAGGCAAGGAGATAGCACCAGAGGATCGTTAGACTGTGAGCTTCAAAGAAATTCAAACTTTGGACATAGTGAGTAAGCTTATCATTACCTTAATTATCTAAGGTAGTTTTATCTGATTTAATGAATTCTATGGAAAATGGGTCTTGAAAGTTATATTTTATGTTTTATAACCAAATATGCATAAATGATATAATTTTATAAATTGTTTGGAAAATAAACAATGATTTTTAAATAGAGTACTTGGAGACTATTATTCGCTATATTTGTATTGTAAACTGTGACTTGAAATCGAATGGCTCATGGAATTGCTGGCATAAATGGCTGATTGATAATTGTGTTGTTGAGAAATATACAAATTGTTTTGGTTACCCATGCAGGCTGGATAATATTGTTTAAGCCATGTTATGCTGACGAAATTTTATTAATTATGGTGGGTTAATTAGTTTACTACAGTGGGCGGGTTCCGTGGACCAGCCTATTAGAGGGGCACGGTAACCCCGTTATATCATACCTCGGTATGAGAGGCGCGGAGGGTAACTCCTGAGGTATGGCTAGAGTTCACATCACGCCCAACCACCACATGAGGGTAAACTCCGTTAACGCCAAGGAACGGCTGCGTTTTCAAAACGAAAACCTGTTTTATACTTATATACAATTTTTTAAACAGCCTTGGCGGTCTTGGTAGGATGCCTCGACCAAGGTATCCCCGAGAATGGGTTTATGGCAGGAGCCTAGTTTTATGAGATTCATGAGCCATGCTAATTATTTGAGTGAAATGGATTTATTTTATTTGGTTGAAATGTTGTGAACCATGGTACAATAATTTATTTTAAATGTCTCAAATTACTCGACTTTAGATATTTTAGGTAATGTTTGTTTACTCACTGGGATTATATATAATCTCACCCTCTCTTCCTATCCATTTCAGGCTCAGCGTAGCTTGTAGATAGTCGAAAATCGTCGAAGATTACAGTTGACCATACTACTTCAAAAACCCATAGGTTCACTGCATTTGAGTACTTTTGTCATTTGGGGGCCCACGTGTCGCTGTAAATGAAAGTTTATATCTTGGTTATCTATAACAATGTATGAAGTAATTTATTTTGCTTTTACTCTGTAAAAATTGTCTATGGATATTCCTATAAAAATTATTTTACAAGAAAATAGAATATTTTAACAAATATTTTTATTTTATTCAGATAGTTGTAATTTCCCTTCAAACGAACGTTTTAGACACCAAATTTTATTTTCGATCATGGAATATGTGTTTTCTAAATATATATTACATTTCTAATTGATTTTAAAATTTTTGCTGAAAAATGACCAAAATACCCCTGTGTGGTAAAAATTTCTTTTTGACTGTTTTCGAATCAGAAATGGTTCATACTTCTTTAAAACATGATTTTAGTGACTAATACTCACAGGGGAAGTAGAAAAACTGATACATAAGCCTTACGGGGTCTCAATTGGTATCTCAAGAAATGGATGTCTATTGGGGCATCGCGGCGGTTGTTACGGGCTCGAAGTTAGTACCGGGTCGTGACAGATTATGTCCTTGAAGAAAAGACACTTGCAAGCCTATATAAAGGACTTGCTACCAATTATTTTGACATATCAAAATAAAATTAAACAATAACAGAAAAATCAAGAGTAAGAGAAATGTTATATTCTGAAAATCAACAAAAAACTTAAGTTCTTATCAATTATAAAAGCATTCAAACTCCTTATAACCTATTTGTTGTAGAAAGTAAGCTCTATGATCAAATAACTTTGTAAACTCTCGATTGTTTCTAGCGATCTATTCTCGTAAAATGTAAGACAAAGTTAAACATTGGCTTCATTGTATTCCTAAGGCTATTCACGTTATTTCTCTTTACATGCCGAGTAGTAGAGGTGAAATAAGTTTTAAATATAGCATCTATTAAAAGGCTCACATTAAAGTCAAATTTTTCAGTTTCTTAAATTCCATCTAAACCATGTTTGCACTAACATTAGTTAAATGGGTTTTTATAATAAATACTTGATTAATTGTCATTAGTCAAAATACCCATTATCATTATATGTCTACACTACGTGATGCTAGCATGAAAAGAAAAAATATCACATGACTATTTTAATATATCACATCAACATATCACGTAACAAAAAATGATAAATTATATTTTAATTAATTGTTATTATTTCTATAACTGATCAACATATCAATTTTGAGATTCCAAAAATTCATAGCCACAATTCCATGCAGCTTATTTAAAGATTACTACTCCATCTTTTAAAAAAGATATGTTCAATTAATCGAACTTTTCATTTTCTCTTAGTTTAAATGTTGGTTAAATTTGGACATTTTAAACCCCTAAAACCAAATTTTGATAAGTTGGTAGGATCAGTTGAGTTAATCTGATTAAAGGCTAGTATTAATAAGGCTCATTGGGTTTGGCTTTAACTGCATTAAGAAGGCGTATTGGGTTTGGTTTGGGTTTTCTGTCCAAAAAAAATCACACCCATGTCCACTCGTATCTCTACAGCCCAAGGATAAATTAGTCAATCAACTCTCCGCAAGCTCCCGACAGATCTTCTACCAACACGGTTCGGCAAAGGCAAGCAATTCCAGCAAGAAAGCCGTAGGGCTGTCTGTTGTTGCCCCTTTATCCAGGGTTTAATTTAAGTACCCTTCTATTTTCTGACATAACTCTGTTAGAAACTTTAGCAATCTTAGATTCATCTGCTACAATTATACATAAAGCAATGGCTGTATCATTCTCTAACCATTCTCTGTTGGCTCCTCACTTTGCAGCTTCATTTTCTTCTTCTTCTTCTTTAAAGCCCTCAAAAGACAACAAACTGCCTTTGTTAACCCTTCAGTCTCTCCATCGAAAACCTCGTTTTTCAAAACCTATATCTGGGTTTTCTCCATCCAACCTTTCCTTCCCTTTGAACAGGTACAAGAATCCCAAGAGGCTTACTTTCAAGGCTTCCCTTTCAGCCCAAGAGTCTGCTCCCACTGTAAGTTCAGTTTTTTCCCTTCTGGGTTCTTGTTTCTTTTTTTGTTTTCATTTTTTTATCTCATTCATTCTGTCGTTATATTGTCCTATTATTGAAGGTGTTGTTTTCTGTTGCATTAAAAAGAAAAAGATTTGTTGAATTTCCTTCTTTTTATTATCATCATGGTAGAGGAAAATTAACTAGAGATGGTAATTTGAATTGATAACAAATACTTATTATTGTTGCATTGTTTATAGGAGTATTAATTTTATGAAGTAATTTTATCAGGACGATGTAAAAACATTGGTAGGAGAAAATTTGCCAAGTTTAAAGGCCATGATTAAAGTTTACAAGGAGGCTCTTCTCAATGGAGATGATAGGATTGTATCTGAGATAGAGAGTAGAATAGGCATCATACAAAATAAGAAGAATGGATTGGAAAAAAAATTTTTGGAGTTGTCTGCAGAGATAACCACTGGGAAAGAGAAGTATATCCGTTTGCAAGCTGATTTTGATAATTTCCGCAAAAGATCGGAGAAGGAGAGACTTAGGACAAGGTCTGATGCCCAAGGAGACGCGATTAAGAATCTTTTGCCCATGGTGGACAGTTTTGAGAGAGCCAAGCAACAAATAAAACCGGAAACGGAGAAGGAAAAGAAAATAGATATGAGTTATCAGGGCATATACAAGCAATTTGTGGAGATCTTGAGGAGTTTGCAAGTGGCTGTTGTACCAACTGTTGGAAAGCCCTTTGATCCCTCTGTAAGTGTTTTTTTTTAATGCTGTGCATAATATCTGTTTTCTTGTTACTAGACATAGTAGGGCTTTGTTTAATTCAGTCACATTGGAAAAGCATATTAAAAGGTTTGGATACACACACACACGGTTCAGTTAGTTGCCTATCAGCTTAAGTTTTTGAAGAAGGCCTTTGAAATGGTACTACATAATCCAAATCTTCAGTCAAGGAGGCACTTGGGTTCAATTTGGTTGGGGTTTTGTCTCTATTCAATTTTTCTGGGTTCAGTTTGTGTTTCAGGCTTGGTTTTAGTTTCAAGCTCCATGTGTTAGCCTGATTATCTTCGAGGCTTGCATGTGATGGAATGTTAAGTGAGTGACATCACATTAGGAAACTATAGTTCACGTTTGGGCTAGGTACCTGTGATCAATTGGAACTTGCTTTTAACCTCAAGAGTTGGATGCCATGCATCTCCAGCACTGAAAGTATGCATATCTACAACTTGAATCAGGACATTCTAGGTATTGACAAAGAAAATTATGAAGCAAGATTGCATATAACTAAGAGCTATAATTTTCTATCATTCAGTTTAGTTTTCCTGTCTGGATCATTGGCTAAGATAATACTATGCCATCCGGCTGGCATTAGTTAGTCTTGCAATACATTATTGATTTAGGCATATTCCACTCCAGTATATGATGAAATTGCATGTTGTCCTTATTTTGAGCCCAAAATAAAAGTATACCATTCAGAGGTTTGATTGAAACAATAAACTTGAAGACTTTGGATGATAGTCATTGGCAAATGGAAATTAGCCACTTGATATTCCCAGTCATTCAATTATTGATTCACTTGTCTGTTATAGCTACATGAAGCAATAGCACGTGAGAAGTCTCAAGAGTTCAAGGAAGGGATTATAATCCAAGAATTTCGCCGTGGATTTCTCCTTGGGGATCGACTTGTCAGACCAGCGATGGTTAAAGTTTCTTCAGGGCCAGGTAGTAAGAAAGCAAGTGTGGCCACTGAAAAATCTTCTGGGCAACCTGCAACAACTGGAGTGGATGACCAATAATGTTGTTTTATAAGCTCAGCAATCCAAATGGGTATAGATACTTGCATTGGCACTCTGACCATTCATCAGCATGTGAAGGCGCTTTCTGTTGAACATTTCCTTTGCTATTTTGCCTATGACATGTGACCCTTGGTTTCGATGTTGTCAAATTCAGTTTTCATGGTCTGAGAGGGGGCAAAACACTTGTACAATTAAGAATATTCACATTAATTGATTTGTTAAAGCAAAATATCTTCCTTTTCTTTTTCTTTCCTTGGCATCCCCATGTATATTGTGTTGGTGTGATTTGAAATGTGCTTTGATGTTTGTCAACCACTTAGCTTAAACACCAGCTTTTCAAATGCAAGTCAGCAGGCAAATTTGAGTAAATTTCAGTTGTCAGGCGGAGGATGGATGTGAAAATTTCTTTTATCCCATGTCCTTCAGATTTCAACTCCACCTTGAACCTGATTTTCACTACATATATGCACATATCCTAGAACCTATATTCCCGATGCTGTACCTATCTGCAGTCATTCTTCTTTAACTGAAAATTTGCGTCCATCACACTCACAAACATGTAGGAAGAAGCTCGAGAAAGGTTAATAATAGCATTCCACAGCAGAATCTTCTTTAACTTCAGAGTCTGACTATGAGACCAAGAACAGCTTGGCCCTCCTTGTTTTACCACGTCTGATGTTTAGCATAGGTGCCTATCAAAGCACTTGCAACTTGCAACTTGGAAGTCGCATTCAGAAAAGTCCCCATCAAGGAAGATAGCTGTGATTCTCTTCCCAGTCTTTGTTCTCCCATGTCATCACACCCAGGGAGAAGAACAGGAAACTAATTGAGCATTGTTCAAGCCCTTCTGCCATCGTTTCATAATACGGTTCTGCAGCCATTTCTGGTTGCTGGTTGCTGATTGCTGATGTGAGATGCCAAATCACTTATATTTTACTTTCACAGGAAAGCTAATTTCAGTGACATAAATGTACCTGCCACTCAACTAACATTAAAGTCAAATGGAACAAAAGAGATAAGCGAGCTTTTGATAATCACGTATATTTTCAAGAACCCAATTCTTTACAACCAATTAAAATCTATTTACAGAAGCAAAAACTACATTCTCCAATCCTCTTGATATCGTAAAGTGTAATGTCAATTCCTTCATTTACATCAAACAATTAACAAGTTTGCATTTTGCTATTTTAGAACTGAGATCCATTCTGGTCCTTCAAAGCATGAAGGAGAAGGAGAAGAAGAATTTCGATCTCCCGTGCTCTGAGCTGTCTTCTGTATTGTAAACTGCCAGCATTCAGTTAGGTTCCATCATTTGAAAACAGACCTTTATGGCTGCTATCATCTACACAAAAGGTGCACCCAGATTGTGGACGAAAATTGTATTACCCCATGTACTTCACAAATCAATTCATAGAAAAAGTCAATTTACCTCTTTTGCAGTATAAGATAAACTAAGATAATGACCCACACAGGTTAAACATGCCAGTGACAATTATAGGCACATATGAAAGAAGAATTGACTGAACCGCAAGCCACTTTGACAAATTTAATAATATTTCCTCCCCTCTCTCCTTTTAACATTTAGATGCACCTTTAGATAATTCAAATAACGAGTAGGAGGAGGTCTTTACAATAATAGTACAAGTGAAAAGTAAATAAGGAACAGGCCAAGAGAGAGAGGTGCCCATAGGAAACCCCAACACTAGCATAAGTAAAACAAACTAACGAACAAAAAGAAAACCCTCTAAAAACAAACTACTGCAAAAGAACAGAATTCCAACCATCATACAAGATTATTTTCACTAACTGACTATAAAGAGTATGCAAAATTAAGAGCATGTAAAAGAATATTAAACTTTGAGACTTCTATTTGTAAATTAACCATTGGCTAATCAACTTTTCTTTTTTTGACAAAATTCCTCTTTCAATGCATCCTGGATGGCAGCAAAAGGAATGAAATCCCTGTAGCTGTATTCAAGAGTGTGCATAGTAATAAATCCCAATTACCAAATTACATCTTTTAAGGTCTAAGGCAGAAAAATAAGTTAACCTTGCCTTGTTTATTTGTACAATAGGAAGTCATCCCTTTCATTCTACACTAACTGCAGCTGCACACGAGGCACAAATGGTGTTCCACAGGGTGATAAAACTACTTATTACCATCTTTGAAATCATAGTAAAGTTTCTCCCATAGTTAGGGTTCACATTGCTTAACAGTGCAGATGATCACATCCATTTCACCTTAACTTAACTGACATCCCCTCGCCAAACTATGTTCTTCAAAAAAAGATCAATTAATTAACACTTAAATCGAAACCCAAACAATTCAATCAAATACAATCTTTTACAAGCTACACAGAAAGTAATATAACAAAGAACAAGTCAGATGTTTCATGTCAAACCAACTGATCGAAGACAGAGTTAATTGAGATTAATCAGAAGAGAAACAATAAATAAACAAATAAATAAATTACCTACTGAGAAGAAGAACTTTGAGCGTTGATGCTGTTATAATATCTGGATAATCGACGAGTCGGCGGCTTTGGTTTAACCGGTTTTTTCCTCAGACCGAAAATTTCTTGAACCAGTGGCACGTGTACCAGAACTAACTTCCATGCCAACCACCACCCTATAAGTTCGAATTTATAAATTCAAAGGGAAAAAACACATGATTATCAGCCAATAAAATCCTTAAATTACGAAAAATAAAATTACGAATTTGATAGAAAAAAAATTACATAGAAAAATGAAGGAGAGGACGAAAAAGATTGCGATAATCGGACGGAATAGTAGCAGATTGAGATAATTCCAAAAAGATAGAAGATTCGACGAAGTCGACGATGAAGAGGACTCCATGGACTGCAAAGCTAGAAGCACCGAATCCACGGACCTCTTCCAGGAGAAGAACGTTTCTGTCCTTATCCTGATCCTGGGCTGGGCTTTCATTTCGTTAGCTGAACTTGGAAGCAAGGAAAAAATAAATAGAAATTATTCAATTGTACGTATCTTTCCGGTTACCGCGCCTAAATATTTTGTATTCTCTCTTATATTTTTTATGTTGAGAATATAATTATATTTTGTTAATAATAAAAATTCTAATAAAGTAAAATTAAATTTAAGACAATCACATATGTTGATAGTAATTATTCTTAAATTTATATATTAATATTTGTGGTATTAAAAAAATATTAATTTTCAAATCGTCAAATTTTATTGACAACAACAACATAATTCATGAACAAAAATATCATTCAAAATATAATATTAAAAGCTTATATTATTTGAAAAGATTGATTCAATTTTTAATAACAAAGTTCATAACTTATATCATACCTTCTTTTATTTATGTAAATGGTTATGTATATAAGCATATTATATTTGTAATTTGATTGTGTATATATACCGAATGTAAACTTTTAAAATCATTCATAGCATTTATGCATTAGTAATTTATATTAATTGAATATTTTATTTTTATTTACGTTAATCATATTTTGTTGATATTTTTTAAAAAAGATTTCTCATTATTTATTTTACCAATAAAATTATTATTTAATTATATACATAACCATATAAATTATACCTAAAACACTTCATTGAAATTGGATTTGGACTTAAGCTTAAGGTAAGCATTTTGGTCAAATAATGAGTTCGGCCGGAACAAACTTTCTCTCTCTCTTTTAATTTTAAACTTATGTCGTTTTAAATTTTGTATGTAATCTTAACCCAAAAAGAAAACCCTAATTTTTAATTTCTCATCTCTTCTTTCTATCTAAAGCATTTGACTCTCTTTTTTCACTCCAACCCGTTTTACTATTAACCAAAGTTAAGGATGAGCGATAATCAGTAGAACAAATTGTGAAAAATAGTTAATTTCATAAATGTATTTTAAAAATAGAATTAAATATAAAATTAATTGTTTTTATTTAACTTTTGTTACAATTTAACAAAATTACTCTTAGAATCCTTTCAAACAAAATTAGATACTCTCGATTTCTTACTCACATCGTCTAAAACACTACCTATCCCGTTCTCCCAACTTTCTTATGTCTTTTAAACCATTTAAAACGATGTTTTTGGTTTACTCTTTTTCCTTTCAAAAATCTTAATAATAAAAAGAATTTAAATAAAGGAAAAAAAAAAGCATGGTTCATTTTTCATTCATCTTGAAATAAATTAAAGGTTTTTAAAATTTTCAAATTAACTGCAAATTTGAAATATAGAGAAAGTGAAAAAAAAAAAAGTGAAAAGAACTATAGGAAAGAAAATGATTTTTTGCATTTTGGATGTAGAGGAAAGGAAATGAATGGTTTAAGATTTTTCGTCATCTTGAAATAAAATACAAGCTTCAATTTTTTCAAATTCGGTGTAAAATTAAAATAAAGAGAAAGTGAAAAAAAAAATTATACAAAGAAAATGATTTTTTATGTTTTAATTGCTTCCATCTATCTTTAATTTGGAAAAACCTCATAAAATTTTTTTAAAAAAGTCCTTACTAGATGATTTTATTGATGAATCGCAAAACTTTGTATCAATTCCTAATAATTTCGTAAAAAAAATTGTTGGAAAAATGTTCTTTATTGTGTGTAGAGGCTTTAGGAGATTATTATAATATTTTTTCAACATAAAATGTAATAATTTTTTTTTTCTAACATGTTGTGTAATAACTTTTTTTCTATCATGAAATGTAACAAATTGTTTTTAGTATAATGTATAACAACATTTTGAACAAAACATGTAACAGTGACACTTTTTCAATATAACATATAAATTTTTTTTTTAACATGATGTGTAATAATTTTTTTTCAATATAATGTGTAATAATTTTTTTTAAACATTACATATAATAATAATTTTTTTTTCAACTGAAGTATAACAATTTTTTTTAATATGACATATAATAACTTTTTTCCTAACATGATAAAAGAAACAACATTTTGAACATGGCACATAATAATAATATTTTTTTAATATTATGTGTAATAGTTTTTTTTCAATATAATGGATAATTTTATACAAAATCTTTCTTTAAATTAAAAACAATTAAAATTATAAAAAAATTATTTTAAAAAGCACTTTACCTATGAAGGTAAAAATTTTATTATTTTATTATTTTATATTTTTTTGCTAAACTCAAACAGAAAAGAACAGAGAAAAGGTACCACATGGCAATCGATTGGATACTTTAATATAATGGCATTAGTTATTATAAATGGAAAACATGAAAAACAAATGCACATGGCCCCATTCCAATTTCCGCGTTGGGAACCAACCTTGCTCTTTGATGGAAAAGGGCAGAACAAGCTTGAACCTAACTGGAGTTCTGTCTACATGAGTTGAGACGAAGGAAACATTCTTCGCACGCCAGCTCTGTTAAATTTCCGCCACGTGTAAAATCACCGGGACAGGCCCGTATGCCTAGCTGTTTGTTCCCGGTCAAAAAACTCACCGAGGCCCAACATATGATCCAGGTTCATTCCCTCGTCTTCGTCTGCCACCCAGTCACAAAGTTAAGCGTTTATAATAACTATCTCTTCGTTCCTGTCTAGTTTGTACATACATTTCCATTGTGCTAGGTTCAGGGACTCAATTGAAAAAGAAGGAAACACCTTTATTTTTTTTTTCAAAATTTTTCTATGGAAAGCTCTGCTGTTGCTTCACCATCGAATCAGCCAAGGCTTCGTTTTTTCCGTTGTAATTGCTTTAGAAACTGTTGCCGCTGTTTCTGTTGCTTTTACACCAACCATTAAAGGGCTGCAAGCTCTTCCCCACCTGAAAAAGTTTCCCCAAACACTTCAATTTTTATAAAATTCCCCTTTTTTAGGGTTTAAATGGATTTATCTCACGCTCAATCGGGTCTGTCTCTGAGTTTTACTAAAACTTCCATTGCAGACGATTCGATTTCGCTTCAAATCGACACCAACTTTCGCTGCTCATCGAACCCGGTCCGGCCCGTTCCGTTACAATTCCTCGAAAGAAAAGACGACGGTACCCCTCGGTTCGAGAACGGCGAGCACATAAATCACATCAAGGAAGATGAAGAAATTAGGATTTTAGGGCAATCCATGTGCGTGAAAAGACATAGGGATTCCCAATCTGTTTCCAACCTTTGTAAACGGTTAGCTACCGAGCCCGGTCTGTACCAAAGACGAGCCGCGGTCCGGTCATGGGGAAACCAACGGCTCGAAGTGGCGGATCCGGAATTGAGTGAAATCATGAACAAGGAAAAGCAAAGGCAATTCTTTGGAATTGAGCTTATTGCTTCCGAAAACTTTGTGTGCCGAGCTGTGATGGAAGCTTTGGGAAGCCATTTAACGAACAAATACTCCGAAGGAATGCCTGGAGCAAGGTACTACACGGGCAATCATTTTATTGATCAAATCGAAACCCTATGTCACGAGCGTGCATTGGCAGCTTTTAGTCTTGATTCCGAGAAATGGGGAGTCAATGTACAGCCATATTCATGTACTTCCGCGAATTTCGCTGTTTATACCGGACTTTTGTTGCCAGGTGATAGGATCATGGGGTTGGATTCACCATCCGGAGGGCATATGAGTCATGGATGGTATATGCCGGGTGGGAAGAAAGTTTCTGCTGCTTCCATATTTTTTGAGAGTTTTTCTTATAAGGTGAATCGGCAAACTGGGTATATTGATTATGATAAGCTTGAGGAGAAGGCACTTGATTATCGGCCTAAGATACTTATTTGTGGTGGGAGTTCATATCCTAGGGAGTGGGACTATGCTAGGTTTAGGCAGATTGCGGATAGATGTGGAGCAGTATTGATGTGTGATATGGCTCATATTAGTGGTCTCGTGGCTGCTAAGGTTTGGACTTGACTTGTTTTGATTAGTTATTGGCTTGACGTTTTGATTCTAATATAAAGATTTTTGTGCCCTGAGTTGAGGTTTCTGGCAATTTTTGCCAGGTTTATTTGGTTTCTTGCAATTCATTTGGATAGCAATAGGCCTGTGTGAAATTACTTATGTAATCTATAAAAGTATATGGTGCTTTGAGAACACTTAGATTAACTTACTAGTAGCATGCTGTTGGCAAATTATCACTAATGTTACTGTTTTTTTGCCAAATATGCATGCAACTGAACTCAACTGAAAAGATATGCTCGCATTTACATTTAAAGAAAGGAAGAAAAAATAACTTCACTTACCCTTTAGAGAGAAAACTTAAGCTTTATTTTGTGAAAAGCAAATCATGTCAGTCTGTGAATATGTGCAAGCAGCATTTATAACTTATCCTGAACTGGCTATTTAGTCGAGCTTAGGTAAAATTTGTCTATTTAGTTTTGTGAGATAGTCTGATTTATCATTTAATGATCATGAACTGACTTTGTAAGCTATAAATGGATCATCTAAGATTTTCATTTTTACCTTCTCCTTCCTCAACAACTTTTAGTTGATAGACTTGGTAATATGTCACCTAAAGTACATGAACCTTTGAGTTTATACACATATAAATGCACATACACCTCATCCTTTGTTCTTGTTAGTCAGGGAAATGGGTGTTTCTTTTCTTTTTTTCTTCTCTCCTTTTGGTTGGTTGAGTCTACTTATTTCAGAGAAAAGGTGATTTTTTGGAGACTGCTAGTTATAGAATTTATATTTTGATTGTTATTGGGCTAGTGATCATATGATTTTTATAGTTAGTGTCCAGTTGGCTTTATGCTGAATTCATTTAGGGTGCTCTGCTTGTTTTGCTGTTACTAGCTCATCCTTGATACTTACGAAATTCAAAGGTATAGACTGTTCCTAGCTCAAGGGAACAACACTTCTCAAATGTAATTGTTAGGGTTATATGGGTACAAAATAAAGGAAGGATTGTGTGTATTTTAAGCTTGAAAATAGTAGAATTGTATGTTGAGGTTTTGGATTGTACTGAATACTGCACCAACACCCCCCCCCCCCTCCCCCTAAAAAATGAAAAATCCTTCTATAATGCTGCATCCCTTGAAAGAAAAATACTAGCTTTGACATGTAATGTCTCTTCAGGTTGATCTCTCTTTCCATATTTGCCTTTTTATGTAAGGCATTATGTGTTTTTGTTTCCCCTATCAGCATGTTCGCTATTGTCCATTACAGGTATGTGCTTGTCCATTTGACTACTGTGATATTGTTACTTCAACAACTCACAAAAGTCTGAGGGGCCCAAGGGGAGGTATAATCTTTTACAGGAGGGGTGCAAAATCAAGAAAACAAGGCATGTCTCTCAGTAATGGTGATTGTGGTGGTCAGTATGATTTCGAGGAAAAGATAAACTTTGCTGTTTTTCCATCATTACAGGGGGGACCTCATAATAATCATATTGCCGCTCTTGCCATAGCCTTAAAGCATGTGGCTACACCAGAGTACAAAGCATATATGCAACAGGTGAAGAAAAATGCTCAGGCTTTAGCATCTGCTCTGGTGAGAAGAAAATGCAAATTGGTTACCGGGGGCACTGACAACCATTTGTTGCTCTGGGATCTCACTACTCTAGGTTTAACAGGTATTCTAATCTTATCCACTCAGTATCACAAACCTGGTGTATTTACATTGTTAGGCAATATGTGCTAAGTGCTGACATCTTGAATTTGTTTTTTGTTGGAATTATGTTATTCCTTTCTGTGATTTAGTTTGATTATGTTAACATTGCTGTTTTCCATCACCTGTGACCAATTTTCACCCAAAAAATTTTAATGGCTTTTTTCACTTTCTTTTCTCCTTTTTGCTAGTTAGCCTCTATTTCTGTTTTGAAGCAAACTTCGTTTTCTTGTTGGACAATGTGGCATTGATTCTGGAATTTATCAAAAACCCCTTGTGAGGATCAACTTGCCATTCAATTTATAATAAAATTTACCAGTCTTATTCAAGGCCATGTTTTAAATAGAGATACCTTATGCCAAGGTGTTTAATTCCATGTAAAGAGTACAAATAAGTAATTCTTTTGAATAAAATATATCATTAAAGATTATAAAGACATAATATCTTGTAGAAATATTTAACCATAACAAAAATTGTGTAGTGAAAATAGAAGTTGGTAGTTGAGTTTAGAGGCTGTCAAATTTTCTTGAGAATCAAAAGAAAATTGAGCTAATTGCGTGTAGATCACATTTGATTCAAGTTTTTCTTCTTTCTATTTCTCACTAGTCCATGCTTTCCACAATAATTATTATTATTTTGAAAACTGGCATTTGTTTTAAGCTCTAAGGCAATTTTGAGGTTGCCTTGATACAGGACACACCTCAATGCGTCACATGCCGTAGCAATACTTATTAGAACAGAGGGTAGAGGTTCTGTGTTCTTGTTTTATCGTTCCTACATTTTTCATATTTTTAGGTTCTACTTGTTTTCTTTCCGATGATATTCCATGTGCATTAAGTATCTTAAAACAAATTTATATTCAAAGTAGCATCCTAGCCATGTTAGTTTTCCTGAGCTAGTAAAGATTTATGTTCCATATTTGTCAATGTGTTTGTGGTGTTTAACAAGATTGATTAGTTCTAATTATTTATTATTATAGTGAGCCCATATATGTGCCATTATCAATATGCAGAGTGCATTCTCCTTTGTATTAATGCAGATGCTTTCCTGCTTTCTTTCCCTCTCTAATACCTCCTCCTTATTCTGTTTCCCAGGTAAATGCTATGAGAAAGTTTGCGAGATGTGTCACATCACTCTCAATAAAACTGCTATATTTGGTGATAATGGTGCTATTTGTCCTGGAGGAGTGAGAATTGGTAAGCAGTATTCTTGTTTTTGCAGTTGGAGAAATTTCTCCTTGCTTATGGCAGCTTCATATGTGGTTTTCTTTTTTGAAAAGGCAGCTTCATATATGGTCTCATTATATCATGCTTTAGTTTTGTTCTGTATGCACATTATCTATGTTTGTTGCCAGATTTTTGTTACAGACTCATTGAAATGAGGCATATGGTAAAATTTTGTGCTGGACTTTCTAGTATCAGTTCTTTCAAGTGCAATAATATGTTATTTTTACCCCTTTAATGTATTTAGAAATGACTAATTCATGTGGTAGTTAGGGTGTTTATTACATTTACTACGGGTATTTGAAGTTACAAAGGTGCAAAAGGAGCGCATATTGTGCTTCTGGCTTGTGCTTCTTGCCAGCTAACTGGCAATGGGTATATTGAGGCCTCAAAACATTGTTGAGAATCATATGAATCATTAATTTTTCTTTTATGTAGTGAATCAATTATTGATGTCGTTTCCTGCTTTGTAAAACATTCAAATTAGCATAATTAAAATAACAGCAGGTTCCTACTGTATTAATACAGATGTATTATATTTTATTTCAACTACTATATTTTGAATTCAGTTCATTTATAGTGGTTCACTGACTAATACTCTTCATGTTTTTATTGTCGCCAAAGTGCTGGCTTACAATATGTTGTTCCATTTGTCTTAGTTTTCCTAATTTTATATTTTTCTCTCAGGTACTCCCGCTATGACATCAAGAGGTTGTTTGGAGTCTGATTTTGAGACAATCGCTGACTTTCTTTATAGAGCAGCTCAGATTGCCAGTGCTGTGCAGAGGGACCATGGAAAATTGCAGAAAGAGTTTCTCAAGGGTCTTCACAATAATAAAGATATTGTTGATCTTCGGAATCGGGTTGAGGCATTTGCTGCTCAGTTTGCAATGCCAGGATTTGATACTTGAAGATTTATAAAAATGGCATGCATGCTACTTGGCATCATTTTCTTGCTTCTCTGGCATACTATCACATGTGCTTTTGGTAAACCGTTCTGTTTTGCCCATCCACATTTTCTTAATGAACTCTTGTAAATTACAGAAAATAGTTCAACATTTTTGGATATGTTTCCAAATTTTAACAGAAATCACATTACATTGTCTGAACCACCTGTGTTTTGAACTTTTGGAATTTTTGTGAAATGTCATACAGAGCCATTTCTTTTAAAATAGTACGTGTAATATTTATGATGCAAGCATATTTTATGAAGTTCACTCTTGCTGGCACCCCTGTTTGGTGTGTTTTTGGTCACAGAGAAAGTCAGTGAGGCAGTGGAAGTGTATAGCTCCTTATGGCAAGAACCTTAGCAACAGATGCGACCATATTTATAATGTGGATTGTGAGGGTTATATGCAGCCTACTGAGCTGGTTGACAATAGCACTGTTAAGTTACTGCTGTTTGTTCCGGATAATTGAAACAAGGCAAACAACCACTTTAAGTATCCCTGTTGATTTTGATGTTTTAAAAATATATCATACTACTTTTTTTGCTGCATACCATGACATTGTCTCTGCATTTACTTGCTATGGCTCCTGTAGTCCTGTAGCTCTTGGGATCTTAGTCATTTTTGTTTTGTTTTTGGTGTTCGGTTATTGGCTAATTTTAGTAAGCGGTGTAAAGAGGAAACAAAAGCTGAAAACTTTTCTTTAAAACAAATAAAGAAGAAGAACATGATTTGGGTTGATAATGTGGGGCTTGGCGTGTTGTTGAACGGGTAATCATCCTGCTCAGTACGTACAGCCCATAGCACAGTTGGAAGCATAATTTTCCTGCTGCTGCCAAAACTTGGTGCTAGCTTTTATTTATTCACTACTTGATTTTGTTTTGTCTGGGCTCCCCCCCCCCCCCCCCCCCCCCCCCCATTATTTTAAGCTCCCTTTTTTTTTTTTGTTTATTTATTCAGCCTCCTCGCATGGAACCCTTGAAGGGAGGCAAGGCATGAATTTCCGGCAGGGACAGAAAGCATGAGATACGGTTACAAGTGAGAAAGTGACACCACCCCCCCCATATTTTCTTTAGTTTACAATACCACAGACCGCCAAAAAGAGGGAGAAAATAAAAGAGAAAGAATAAAAACAACTTGGAGGGAAAGAGAGAGAGAGAGAGAGAGAGAGAGACTAAGGAGGGACATGTCAGGAAGAAGGGATGTGCTTCGAAGCTTTCATCATCAACTCCATTGCTTTCAAAGTTGAACCGAATCAGACAAAAGCTTCCTATGAGCAAAGAAGCTGGTGCTTTTGAAATTAAAGGTACCCAGGAATCTCACAGACCTCCCTACAGCCCTAAGCGCAACCTTTTTCATCATTTTTTCACCACTAGAATGATTAGTCATTTACTATAACAACTTTGAGAGGACCTCTTTGGACCACCGGATCAAGAGGGAAGCTACTTTCAAGGTAATTAAAATAAATAATTTACCAACTATATATATATATATATTTAATTTAAAGACAATTCATTCAGGATTTGACTCTGATATTCTCCCCGGTTTCTTAAAAACAAAAATTAAAAATAAAAACGAAAACGCAAGAAGCTTCTATGCTCTTTTTCTCCCATGTAACTTGTAAGAAAGATAAAAACATCAGAGAGCAAGTAGGGGGCTGGTTGGCCCTGCATGAAAATTAGTCCTAACCTTCTTTTCTGTCCTCTTTTTTGACTTGACTGTTTATAGTTTAAGATTGCTCAAGCCCAGAATTTACTCTGCTTTGTCGTCCCCCTCCCCTGCATATTTTTTTTTCTCTGGTTTTGGGAAAAGAAACTACTACTATCTTCACAGTAGAAACAAAAAATGCTTCAAAGATTAAAAAATAAAAATAAAGAAAATTTTTTAATAGAAGAAAAAAGGGAAAATTAGAAGGAAGGGAAAGGGTTAAAAGGTACAACAACCCCCAACAACTGATTCCTCTACCTAGTATTTTTTTTTTCAACCATCCTAATCTCTCTCTTTTCTCTCTCTACCTATGACTGCAAAAGTCCAAAAGCTTCTTCCTCCCTTCAACAATCTCATCAAAGAAATCATCAAGTTGGCCAACAATATTCTCAGCACCAGATCTTAACACCCCAAAACACCCCTTCAAATTCTCCACTCTTTCCCTTATCCCCACTTCTGCTTCCCACTCCACCGCCCCTACTTGTCCACACCACCTCTCCAGTTCCCCTCTCAGCTCTTCCATCGCCAACTTTGATCTCCTAAACTCATAAAGCAATATCCCTGGCCTCCCATTGATCTGGTTGATCTCTGCCGCCACTCTTTGCTGCAGTCTTGCTGTTGAGATCATGAAAGCTGAACCGAAAAAAAGACACCCTTCGTATCCTCCTCTTAGGAAACTTGATTCCGGCCAGCAATAAACCAGCCCGTATAGCAAGATCATTAAAAGCAATGAGCTGACATTTCTCATTGCATATAAAACTCCTCGGAAACCGTTGAATCCATTCAGCTTTGATTCGATAGAAACCTTCTCGTCAAACCTTAATGAAAGTGGTTGGATTCTAGTTTCCATCAACGCCCTGTTCTCTTCTTCCAATCCCACAGCTTCTCTACGGCACCCTGAAATTGCCCGGACGACCTGTTTTCAATAGTGAAAAGAAAATATCAGATCATGAATTCAATGCTTTAAAATTGGAAAAAAAAAAGGGGGGGGCTCAACTTGGATGGTAAAGTTGTATGCTTTGGGAATTTAATGACCTGTCTGGAGAGCTGAGGACTAAGATGGCGATGATTATCAAGAGAAGAAGTGATATTAAATCCTGCAGAGTAATAGTTTTCCATGCCAGAGATGCCTGATTTAAGGACATGACAAGCCTCCCAAAGTTTGGAACTTTCATCCATGTATTCGTCAAGCCACTTATCACCAACAGGAAGATGGAGTTTTTGGACAAGGAGGAGTAGCTGGGAATGGAAGGATCGGAGAAGAGAAAGAACCCTTTGTAGGAATTGGATTGACATGAAGTTATTAGAGAGATAAGCACGTTCAAGATCATCTATGCCACGAGTGAGAAAGGTGTAGAATCCATTGACTGAGCTGGCGGAAGATGGATCCATTGTAAAAAAAATAAAAACAAGGGGAGTGGGAGTTTTAAGGGTGAGAGTAAGGGGAGGAGAAAAGTTTATAAAGAGAAGGGATATTTAAATGAAGAGGAAAGAGGCATAAGGTAGTAGGAAGGAGGAAGGAGGAAGGAGGAGGGGGTGGAACAGAAATGGAATGGAAGGGAGGGAATATCTTAGAAGCTCAGGTTTCTAAGGTTGAAAAGGATTGTTGGGAGCAATGATGGGTGTTTCCTATAGAGGGGAAAGGATGATTGGTAATATGCCATTTTCATTGTTTTATGGGCAGAAAGGAAGAGAAAGGAAAAAATAAAATAAAATAAAACTGTTAAATGGAAATTTGAGGGGTTGAGAAATATATTTAAAGAGGAGAAAAAAATAAATTTACAAAAAGGAAAAGGGAACGAGATAGAAGAAAAAAAATTGAGGGAGAGAAGTAAAAGTTTGGGCTAGTGACTCTTAAAGACATGAAATTGTTTTGATGAACTTGCTTCCAATTTCTTCCTTTTTATTTTTTCAGTTTGTTTTCTCCCCAGAATCTCCAGCTCTGTAAAGTTTAGATATTTATAATTCAGAGAGAAGAGGGCAAGTGGGTATTTTGCACTATAGAATTAAATAAGTTTGGCATTGTTCTATGATGATACACTGCTGAGTTTATTGGGGTATAAAAAGTTTGACTCATTGACTGAGATTCAGCTGCTTCTCTAATTCTTTCCTTGTGTTTTTCTTAGCTTCTTCCCATTTTAGAATTCAGATGTTTGAACTCACTGTTCCCTTTGGCTGCTTCCCATCTCTTTTCTTCCTCGAGCAACTGACTTTGGTCCTTCACTTCACCCTCCATTCTATTGAAATTTGTGGGTTTTATTTTTCCTAGATATATATATATATATATATATTTCCCTTTGTTTTCTTTGATTTTTTCAAAACAAGGGTGGGAATTGAAATGATGAGGTTCTTTGTATTTGTGTCTTGTTTACCTCTACTCTGCAAAATCAGTCTTTTTAGGCCAATTTTTATGTTTATTCCTATCACTTTTTTGTTTTCCCATTTCTTCAAGGAATACATCTAAAAACTCATGACCTAATCAACACCGTTGCTTTCACCAGCTGAGGCCCATCAAACGGCGGATCCTAAATTAAAAAGATTTTGTCCATTTGCTTACTTAGATTATCATTTTTAATATACAATGTTTCCGGACATAAATTTGTTACATTTGACTAAACAAGTTGCTAATGATTAATTGTTCCTACTTGTTAATCAAAAACAATAGAACGTTTAAGGGGAGGATATTTATATATATACATTTTCCCCTTTATTCCCTTGCCATAATTTTCTTAAGAAACAAACATAAAAAAAGGGTGGGGAAGGGAAGGGGGGGGCGTGGGGGGTTTAATTTTCTTCTACATTGAATGTTCCTTTTCTAGATGGGGGACCAGAAATCTTAGCTATATTGGGTTATGTTTCAAATAATAGTATGAAAATGGGGTTGAGAAGGGTGCTCGTGGGTTTTTGGAGAATGGGACATGTTAAGAGGATGTTGGTCTTTTGAGATTTTCATTGGAAAGTGAAGAAGAAGAAGAAGCCAAGGAACTTTGTTTAAGGGGCATTGATTCAAACGCCCCGGCCCTCCATTATCTTTGATCTAGGACCATGAGCACACCCTTTAATTATGGAGTATAAAATAAGATCGCCCCCCACCCCCCTTCTATCTAATTGGATTTTATTATTATTATTATTATTCTTTAAAATAATGCTAATACAAATTAGAACCTTAATGTGTGTTAATTCTTTGGAAGTTAAAGCACACAAGATGATCATAGGAATTATATTTATTTAATACGAATTTGACCTTGGAAAAAAAATGGAAATATGTAAAGTAATATTATTTGCAAGAGAAAGAAATTAATGCTTGAGATTGTTTTTATATATAAACGGATAAGCATCTGCATAAATGCAAATATGATTCGGGCTTATAAGTAGAAGCTTTTTCACAAGTGAATGCCACTAAAACTGTATTTGGATCCCAGCTCAAAATTATGATCACACTTGCCAATTTTGCAAAGGAAACAAAAGCATCTTCTCAGGATCCAAACCTTGCTGAGTAAATTAGGGAAGCTCTGCTCGGGATTTAGGTTCTGGAGGGGGAGGTTGGTGGTGGGTGACAACTTACTTGCTTCCTCTTCTACACTAAAACAAGGACTTCCAAGTAAAATATAGAATCCAGTGTGACCAAAAAAACAAAAGCATCCATACAAGTTTATTGTGCATGTATCTATCTATTTAATTAATTATAGTTTAATGGGTATGTTTTAAATTACATTAATTTTATGATCGAAATATAAAAAATAATAGGTATAATTAAAAAGACTACGTTGATCATATATACGGGTCCATGGATGGTAACGAAGCAAATGCCATGACACGGTTAGATAAGTGAAGCCACATCCCTATCATCACATCAAGAAACTACCCTAGAAATCCCATATATAGGGGAATGTTTCATTTTCCTCTTAATGATCTTAGATGGATACAACTGGATGGTCCAGAGCCTCTAACAAAATGAAAATGATATAAGGAATAATTGTTCTTATGGAGATTCAAAGGGGGCTAGCTAGAAGAGATGGAAAATTAAGGAGGGAGAAAAAGAAAAAAAAGAAGAAGGGGGCATACATATCCAATCAGTTAGAGGAACTGGAGCAAGACATGGCTAGTCTTGGCAAGTTGCTTATCAGGTTAGCTCACTCAAATTAAATTTGGGGTTTCCTCAGGGGACCACTCACACTTTCTTTTCAATCTTCATATTGATAGATGTTTTATTATTAAGATTAAAAGATGATTTTTCTTCTCTTTTCCCCCCCTTTTCTTCCCCTCAAGAAACCCTGCTTTGGTTTCAAGACAAGTGATTTTTCCCAAACCTGCTGTGAATCATGATACATGGGGTACCCACCTTGGTGTTATGCTTTAGGGTATGAAATGAAGTGAATGTGACTGGAACTTTGATCTGGTCCATGTTCATAACTTTGGAGTTAGCATCACCTTTTTTATTTCTTCTTTCTTCCTTTTAAGAAAAATAATATCAAGGGTAAAGTTATAGAAACTATAATCCAATCCAAACTAAATTAGGCAACCAAATATTAACACTTTTGCACAAAGGAAGTGGCTTACAAATATTCAAAAGTTCAAACCCAAATCTCAGATTTTTTCAAGAATTGAACTCATTATTAAGAATTACATGTGTAGATGTATTATTGATGATGTTATAGTTAAATAATCAAAACAAACTCAATTGGAAAATATTAGGTGATTTTCTTACATTTCTCATTTTTAGAAGAAGAAAAAAAAAAAAAAAGAAAGGGGCCTAAATTGGGAAAGCAAAGGCTTCAAAACTTTCACTGTTGTTTACATACAGAGTACAAACTAAGGATTGAATTAACTCCACATCAAGATATAACAATAAATTGGGGAAACAACCCCAGACTATATTGAAT
The DNA here is from genome assembly GCA_036013995.1 of Theobroma grandiflorum. NCBI lineage: Eukaryota > Viridiplantae > Streptophyta > Magnoliopsida > Malvales > Malvaceae > Theobroma > Theobroma grandiflorum. Next base: position 20,567,656 of record CP142126.1, read on the forward strand.
GATAAACCAATCTTTTTTTTTATTTTTTTCTCTGCAAACTCTGAACTACACTGTGGCCATCCCTTTGATCAATATTTCAGTAGCACTGCAAACAGAAAGAAACAGTTATTAGATCCAATATGGCATTTCACCATCAGCAATAATTTTTTCTTGTCTATTTTTAAATGTAAAAATAGGAAAGAAAAAAGGGTACATCATAAAGCATTTGTAAAATCAATGAAAACTACATTTACATAAAAATTCAACACAAAAAAGTTAAGGATAGATTTTGACTATGAAAAAGATATTAACCATCATTCCTCTATACACAAATGAATTGAGTTTCATCTATTTGTTGCGTATGACAAATTGAAAACTTTTTCTTTCAAAATGGTAAATTTCTTACCCTTGACCTTTATTGCAGTAGTTTTAGAAAAGAGACCCAAAATTCCTTTGATTAATGCAAAGAGAAATGAGTTGGAAATTGAAAGCATGGCATTGTCCCTATGCAAGGGAGAGCAGGCGCTCCAATTATCAGAAACACAGGGCAATTAAATAGCTGACCCAAAGTAAAAAGTGAAGCAAAGCTAGGTTAAAAGTGTAAGTACCTAAAACATTCTAGGACAGGTGTCAGCCCCAAAAACTACACAACTGGATTTATAATTTTATGCTTAACCTTCTAAAGTGGGAGTTTTCTTCTCCTTTGGGCCACCCCTTATGAACCCCTTTTTTTTTACAATCAAAATTTCAAATGCTAGTCTCAGATTTGGGGAACAAATAAAGAAACTTTAAATTAAACCCAAAATAAATAAAAAAATGAAAAAAAAAATTATAAAAAGAAAACATTGTTTCTGCAACCAATCATACCAAAGAGTGAACTTTGAATCAACATCATGCAATGGGCCCCTCTGTTCAATGTTTTAATTTCGTTATTAGGCCAGCAATTTCTGTCCTCTTAAACCTTTTAGTAATTTTCATTAATCATAATTATTCCTTTTGACGATTCAGTATTCTACCATATAGTTTGTGGGTAGTCAGAATATTGTTTGAAAGATGTCTAGCATTTGAATGGGTATTCTTTTCTATATATATATATATTACTTAGCATTGAGTATATTATTACTTAATACATACTAAATAATTTAAGCACGAAATCTTCATTTTCTGTGGTTGCAACAACAGAAAAATCCTTAATCACGTGCCGTGTAAGGGTGAACTACTTTTTTCCTAGAGGAAAATGGGCCACAAATACATTTTATTGACATGACCAATGAGCATGGAGTTCAATACATGGGCGTCAAGACAATGCTTGAGATGGGGTAGGAAATTTGCCATGGGTAATTATAACATGGAATTCATATTTCCTGTTTGTTCTGGAATGGGTGTGGATGTCTGCACAAATGGTCTTAAACAAGGTTGGGAGGAAGAGGAAAATTGGGGGTTGTCCAAGCCTCACAAGCACATTTTCACATGGAAGGGAGGGCAAGGCTACTAAAAATGTTGAGAGAGAGAGAGAGAGAGAGAGAGAGAGAGGGTAAGGTCAACCAATTAGCATATCTTTGTTAAAGAGAAAAAAGAAAAGTTGGGGATATGATGGGTATGAGTCGAGAAGTAAGGATCCAATTATCAAATTTTAAGGCCAATAGGCTCAATTCTTTAGGGGCATAGACCCTAGACCCTATATCCTAGTTATCCCTCTTTGACTAACATTTGATGGAAGAGTTTGCTTTCCTTTCATTTTGCTTTTTGGTTCAACTAACCAAAACTCCACTTTCAGGATTCCTTCCCACTATAGAGTACCTTTTAGCCCCTTCTCATCCCCTAAAAGAGGGAGCATTCTGAACTTATATGAATTTACTGCCTTCCCTCAAACCATCAGCTAAGCATTTATAGTAATGTATTGTAGTACTAGTGCTAGTAGGCTTTAGCAAAAGGGTATCTAATTGAAAGCTATCTAAAAAGTACTCCTTTTTCATGATTATGGCTTTGATTTAGTAGAAATTTTTTTGCAATACCAAGTTGATTAAGGCCCTTACCTCATCATGTGCTAAGTGGAACAAGCCACATGTTGTAAATTTAATGGTTGCTACCGTCAATGGTGCTCAAAGGCCCTGTGGAGATGTGAGGGAAATAAATTTTTGACAGCTGACATGTTTGCTGATCCTGACCAGGAGAGTGTCTGCACCAAACCCATCCTCCTTGAAAACAAAACCTTGTCACTCAGACTCGTTCTTCTGCGGGTCATCAAATACTCAAGGCAAGGCAATAAACAAAACTCCACCAAATATCTTTAGGCAAACAATAAAAAAATAAAAAATTGGAATGACTTGGTTGTGCGTCCCATATTTAGACACATAGCAACACAAGTTTAGGTGGACCAAAGACCTGTCGCAAAAATAATTAATCATCATTATTGGGTTTCTCAGCGTGCAATTAATCTTGAATTTTGCTAACGAATACTCCAACGAATCACGTTCACCATACACGTAACTTCTCTCACTTTCAGCAACCCAGGATTAGTCATTCCCGAATCCAAGTACAGTGAATACTCTTGTACAGAACAGTAAATGTATAGCCCATTGACTTAATGGACACCCATTTCATTTATATATATATATATATATATCTATCTATTTATCTATCTATCCTATCTGGATGTGGTCTTTTGCTTGAGCTGTTATGCGACAAATGGCCTCCCATGCAATGAAATGAACGGCTTTTCATGGCTGAAAATTCTCTTGAAAGTTCCTGTTGGCATCAATGAGGAGCCAGCTGTTAGATACACAAGGGGAAAGGGAATTAGTGCGACTACTAAGGCTGCTGGTGCTGGGTCTCATTAAAATGCAGGTTTAAGAATTAGTAGACTATTTATGGGTTGAAGTTGGAGAGGGACCATCGTCCAAGTTTTATGGTTTTGGCCGACGGCACCATGGTCCAATAAGCTTGATTCTAAGCCGAAATTCCATCTAAAAGTGGGGCTCACACCGTTTTTTATCATTGAATATATACAGAAAAAAGCCGGCAGTCTTGAGTTTACCGAAATTTTCAAAAGAAGAAAAAAGAAAAGGGGGCAGTGTTGCTTTTCTTGGCCTAGGGCTGGCTAGGCCGTTGTTACAAACTTGTGCAGAATTTGGAGGCAAAGCTTTGGAGCCAATCAAGAAGAATATGGGGGCAGGCTAAGGCTATAGCCCCACATTATTATGCTTTTTATAGTTCACTAGTTGTAAAAGTGTTAAAACAACAACTGAAAAATCTTATAGTTAAAAGCATTGCGGCTTGGTGGCCTAATGACTTTGTTAGGGAAGCTTAGGGCGGCCATTGTAGTTCAAAGCTGCATGTAATCATGTTCTGTGAACCCAGAAAAGAAGATTGAAAAAAAGATTCTGATTTTCAAACTTATACCGCCTGGATTTGGTCTGTGCACTACATCATTTAGTAACAGAAAACTTTATGGATTAAAGGTCCATTTTGGCTAGTTAATTATGGTTTCCTTTTAAGATTCCTGTTTTTAATCTATAATATGTCAAGGCAGTTATTATCTGCTACTTTGGTTTTAAATGCCTTTACTAGATTAGATGTCAATGGAGCATATGAGGAAAGAGAGAGAGCAGAGTTTGGAGCTGAGTACAAGTATGAGTAGAGTCCAACACAGTAGTAGCAATGCCTGCTTGTCAGCTAACTTACCAAACAAACTTGATCCTTGTGTTTGGAAAATAAGAAACCAGCCAGAAAGTGGAGACATCTGACAGTGTTTCTGTGGGTATTAAATATATAGTTTGTGCATTGAATTTCTTTCTTCAACGTTGCTGTGTTTGGGAATCATATGGTGATTGGTGAAACATAAGCAATTAATATTTGTTTTTAGCTACTAAAATTTGTAAAAGAGGCTTAAAGACAGCACGCCTGGTGGGACTCGAACCCACAATCGTCTGATTAGAAGTCAGACGCCTTATCCATTAGGCCACAGGCGCCTGATTTTGCTAAAATTATGTGCACATGGCTTTGTAAAATAAAATAATTATAATGAAAGAATAGAATAAAATTTTATGTAATTTGATTCATAGAATGTAATTGCTATTATGACATTATTAATTATTCCGTGTTTCGTCAAATTCATGGAATTCAAATAATTAAGTAATATGATTCTGATATTATTTTGTATACTATCACTAGCAAGTTGAACTTCTGTCCTGTAGAACTTCGTAGCGTTCCAACTTGGACGACAAAAATTTTTATGGCGAGAAAGGCAATGAGACTCCTATTTTCATCTCTTTTTATTCTCCCTCATAGTGGTATCTCCCTCTTACTAAGCACAATGTAGCAGGGGATCATCATCAACAAAATCTAAGGTAAAAAGAGTTGAAGATTCAAGAAAAAAAGAACAGGCGTGGTTTCACTTTCTAAGAAAATTCTTTAGTTGCAACATTCACATTACATTTACAGATTAACACCTAAAAATTCTGTTACTGAATGAAGCATCAGATTTTAAGAGAATTGGCAGAGGCAATCAATTCGTGTCAGTTAGCCTCAAAAATTTCTATCATTTAACGCCGCTTGATGCGTAATGAGCATAGTCTTGAAAACACACTGGACATTCCAGCCATATGTCCAACAAGCAATTTGGTCATTTGCCTCAATGAGCTCATATTTGACTTGCTACTGTTATTTTGAGTCGTTCAGCATATCATGGAGCACAAGTCTGTTATCCTTGCCTGTGAAATATTAGTGGAAGGGAAAACCCTGAAGTTGCCGTTTCGCAAACAGGTCAATGTCCAGTCTGAGTTGCTCGTCATTATCTGCAATTATCAATGGAGACAAGTCAGAATACAGTTAAAGGGGGCAAATTCTTAAGCATGCTTCAACTACGTACTTGCAATTTAAACGCCATTACTAAAAAAATACTAGCTGTTTTACACCACCCATTTTACCATTCTTGTTGTTTCCTACTTCTTGTAGCAAGCAGAGTTATCTATGACTACAAGTAAATCCAACCTATGTGATGCAAAATGCTTCAAAAATGGAGATGATATGGCATTCTGATGAAGAATGCACTATATTTGAAGTCAGATGTGGTGAAAATGGGGTAACCTTTAATGGTGATCATAGAAATTATCTTCCTAGTTTTCATCTCTTCATGGCAATTTTTATATGGATTAAAAAGAGGTTCACTGAAGAATTAGATAGCAAGGGCTTTCTGATTTTGCCCAGCTATGACAAAAAGAACAGTAATCATCACGAATTGAAGCCACTCAAGAATCATACATATACCTCACATGCATTTGTTCTGTCATTGCAGTTCCATCTTTTGCTAGGGATACAATCAATGAATCTACACCATCCGCAATAGTGGTTTATATCAATGCCCCGGAATACTGCTTCAAGACATCCAACAAGTCTGCAAAGGAAAGAAGCTCCACCTATAAGATCTAATGCTTTGTGAAAGGTGAACAACAAACGAATTCAGCTTGACATTTAGGTGAACAAAACTTACACAATAATAAACAGTAAAAGAGAAACACTCCTCAGAATGGGCCTGTCCAGCTTCAGCTTCTGCTTCAAGTTAATGGAACTTTTGACACTATATTCAAAAAGGCCTGCTTTGTTTTCAGACAATTGTCTAATCTGAGGGGTGACCAAAAACACAAATCCGAGTAGAAATCCTGACATAAAAGCTCCAATATTTGCAAAATTGTCAATGTATGGTAGCAGACCAAGGAGGAAATTGATCGCAAATACTATGAAAACTACTGCTAGAGCTGCACACTGCAATGAACCACAGCAGGGATCCGTAAAATACAAGGTCAGTTGGATATAGACAAAAGCAGGCACAAGGAGAAGAGTGTGAAGTACCTTGTTGGTGTATACTTTCCAGTTCCGAATAATCCCAGAAAGCATAGCTCCAAGTAATGCAAACAGAGCATCAGACGAAGCAACCACAGGACTATTTCGAACAAAAAGTGAACATACCAAGCTACCAAAAAATGCAGATAGTAGGTAGATTATCCCAATCCTCACTGTTAAGCAGAAGTGAAAGAACAATAAGCTTTAACCAATTGTTAGCCAATCAAAATGTAGCATTTTTTATTTTTATTCACATGATCAATGCAAAGTGACGGTTATGCTTATATCAGAAAGCATTGGTCTTACAAGGTCCATAATCTCGCTCCAAATGGATTCCAACAAAGATTACACAGCTGATGTTGATGGCAAAGTGTATGACCCCAGCATGTAACCAGGGACACACAAAGAGACGCCAAGTTTGGTGGTTCTGAGCCAAATCTGCCCTTTGAAGTGCCCCAACTTTTTCAAGACTGCAACAATACAAGCATGGCGTCAGCAAGAAAAGTAAGGCTAAAGGGTTGAAATAGCAAAATAAGACCAATACAAATCCAGAACCTCGTTTTTTTTCTTCTTGAAACAGCGGTTCAACAAAAAGTGTTAGAAATGACAGAGTAAAAGTTTTCAAAAACTTTAGATGACAACAAAAATAAAGTAAAATTATTCATCTGTTCGCCATTATTCCTTAGCAACTTAGTGACCAAAATCATAGCAAGTGGGCTATCAATTAGCGCTCATAAATAAAAAGAACAAAGAAACGGGTTATCAAACCTCTTCATTAACAAATGATTCAAAGCACATTAATTAACTAACATTTCTTTTTCATCCTGAGTCTTCCCTCAGCTTCCAATAAACAATCCCCAAAAAGAATACTTAAAAACTCATCAAGTTTCAAAAAAGAAAACCCAAGCAAAAAAGGAAATGAATTACTGACGTGGAGGCAGAGGGACCGAGCAGGGGATTCTCAGAGAGAGGCTGAAACAGAGCACTGCCGAGCGAGAAATAGTTGAAGAGCATGGTGGTTATAAAAGCCAGGAGGTGGAGGATGACGAAGATAGAAATGAGCCATGTGTCCGAGGACCTCTGGCGGTAACGTGACTTGAAGAACGGAAATCTCCCTTCTGGCTGATTATGGCTTTCGGGGGGGCAGTTGCCCAAGGAGGAGGAGATTGGTGGGGGTGCTTCTTCGCCCTGGGGCTTGATTTCGATCTGGGTGTGGGGCTGATTGGCTGTGGTAGCTTCTTCCATGAGAGAGAAAAAGAAAACACACCAAAGAAAAAAAGTGGTGTTTTTCAGGGTCAAAAGAAAAGAGAAAGAGTTTGGAGGTTCTTGTTGTTGCCTCTCAAAGTCAGTTAAGGTCTTAACTGTTTTTGTTACCCAGGTGGAAGGGACAGAGAAGGATTTTTTTCTCACCGTAGAAGGTTGGGTTTGGCGGGAATTTCCGTTGGATGAGATAATTTTTCATCTTATTTTGAGTTGTATACGGAATGATTGACAAGACAAGTGGATCCGTGGCGCAATGGTAGCGCGTCTGACTCCAGATCAGAAGGTTGCGTGTTCGATTCACGTCGGGTTCAATTCCCGTTTTGGGATTTCATCTCTTACATTTGGGCTGGGCTGGTCAGATTATATTTGGACCTTTGAAGACGAAAAGAAAACCTATATATTAGTACAAAAGTTATGAGAAATTTTATATTTGGGCCTTTGAAGACGAAAAGAAACCAAGATATTATTACAAAAGTAATGAGAAATTAATCCAATTAAAATCCTTGGGGCTCCAACTCATTAAATAGATCAAAATCTCAAACAAATTGCAATAAATAAACCGCTAGTGAAAATAAGTGCTTCGATTGCAAAAGGTTGCCAACTGGAATCTGCCCGTTCCCTTTTTATCCTCATTAATGTGAGGGCTAACCACAAGGCGGCGGTCCAATAGCTTTGTATAACAAATCACACTGCACATGATGAGGTCATTGAGTTCAACTGTGGCTTATCATAATAAATCTATAATGTAATATTTACCACTTATAATTAAACTTATATTGACCTCTTCCTGTGATATTTTTAAAATCATATAAATTTATTTACATAAATATTAAATATTTAATTAAATAATTGATGCATACTATCGAAAAATTCGATTGATTATTTTTACAAAATTAAATTCGAATCCTTTTAATTTATTCACGTGTGCTAGGTTCGGTCAATCATATGTTTTAGGGTTTTACCAAACTTGCCATATTTGAGGAATTATGAGTCCAAATTTCTTCATCTGACTTCAGCCGAAAAAGAATAAAGACGTAAGTAATATTATCCAATAATTTACTCCAAGCGGACGGAACAGACCGACGAAGTTGTTGACTTGCAAATTTCTTTATAATATGAATTGACCGCCGCAATTAAAAAGCCTCTAATACTGATTTGTTCCATTTAAAGAATCACAGCTGTCAACTTCTCCTCTTCATCTCATAAAGAAAAGGAGAAACAAATTTCTCCCTAAACAGGTTCCATAGATATTGATGAATATTTCTCTATAAAGTATTAATGGTCGAGTTGAATTTGATGTTTTTAATATTTCAATTATAAGGTTTTGATCCTTTACTCTAAGTTCATTGAATTTGATTATTATTTTTATTAAAAATTGATTTAAAAACAATTGCTAATGGTGTTAAATTTTTATAAATAAATTTAATTACGTGATTTTTTTATTAATGATGTGATATGTTAATTTGAGTTTTTTTTTAATTTTTCAATACACATTAATAAAAAAAAATTTAACAGTTTTAAAATGATATTAATTATTATTTAATTTCAATAATATATAACACTTTTAGATTGATATGTGTCATGTAATAATAAAAATTAATTTATTTTAACATGTTAGGTCATCACAAAAAAACCATGTCCAAATTCAAGGAAAATTCCTTTCAAAAAAAAAAATATCATTGCCAATTATTATTAAATCAATCTTTAGTAAAAATGTAGATACTAAATTTATTAAAACTGAAGTAAAAGGACTATAATCACAGTATGGAGATAGTGGGAGAATCAAATTTAGATTCCTAGATAATACTTACTTAAGCAATTCGGACTTTTGGATATATGATTTAATTAAAAGAGTATGTATTTTTAGTTGATAAAGTTAAGTTTCATTTTTTAGAGTTAGTTAAAACTATATTTATATAATAGTAATATTTTGATATTAAGTGCATGTTTGGCCTGATTTTTTTTCAGCGTATCTACCTCTTAAAAGTAAAAGTCAGGCAAAACATAAATTTTGAAAAACTCTTAAAAAAAATAACTTTTTTTTAAAGAATAAAATTTTTAAAAAAAGAACTTCAAAAAAGTTCATGTGAGGAGCTTTTTCTTCTCTTCTTTTAAAAATACAAGAAAATTTTTTATTTTTGTTTCAAAAATATCCTTATCTATTAAAAATAATTACAATATTATCTTTTATTAAAAAATAAATACCCTATAAGATAATTTTAACCAAAATTATAACTTATATAAAAAAACTTATAAAAAAAATTTACCAAACAACTTTAGTTTAATTTTAAAAGCTATTATTTTTCATAAGAACTTCATAATAGCTTTTAAGTTAGAAAAAAACCAAGCCAAACAGCCTCTAAATGAATTAGTTGACAGTTAATACAATTAATGTGTTGAGAAAAAATTTTACCTAATATGATAAACATAAAGATTAGATTAAGTTAGCTAAAATTCTTTCTAAAATCATATTTATAACTATATAAAATCAAAAGACAACACATGGTACCTTTGTTATTTTAAAATTTTTTAATATTAAAGGCATTTCTGTTATTTTTTGTTATATTATTTATTTATTTATTTATTTTTTGCACCTAGGTAATGGGGAGGGAGGAGTTACAGGGAGAGAATTAAATGAAAACATACTTATTTTCCCTTATCTTTCTATTTTGCTCCCTCCTTTACTGTATCTTTTCTTTTTTTTCGTTTTTCATTATTTAAGAGATTTTAATTTGTAATAAATTCAAAAGAAAAAAAAAAGACTAAAAGATTGATTGGTCAATTAATTTGTATTTGTATTTTATTTTTAAATACAAAAATTATAATTAGTAAGCATAATGTAGAAAGAGAAAAATATTTATTTATTTTATTAAAAGAATTACTAATTATGTATAAAATGTACCTCCGCACTGAAAATTTGGGGTAAAAAGTACGTGGGGAAAGCTGTCACGTGCCGAGAGTATTCTCGGGCCGTTACGGAGCTGCCTTCGCAATCACATCGTTCGATCAACCAATCATATCATTGGCGGGAACCGACGGCTATTAAAATCCCTTTCCACTTTTTTCTTTTTTAAATATTTTTTTTTCACAAATGTTAGGCCGTTGGGTCTCTCTGATCCTCCTATTTATACACTCCCTATCGCTCAAGTTTACTCAATACACAGTCGGGCACTTACCTTCTTTTAAGGTCAATTTCTTTCCCAAAATAAATTCCCCCTCTTTTTTGTTGTTTTTTACATTTTATATCAAAATCCAAAGTTGTTTAAAGTTCAATTCAGTTAGGGTTTCCTTCTTGCAATTTTATTGAGTTTTTTTGTTCTTCATTTTATTTTAGGGGCATTGAAATGGATTCCGCAGCTCTGCACGAGGAGATCGACTCGTTCTTCGAGTCAGCTCCTCCGCTTAAAGATTCTGCTAAAGTTACCGACAAATTGAAGCAATTCATCGAATTCAATTCTCCATCATCAGGTACAACACCTCGTAACTGATCAAACATGTGTTACGTACTTGCCTACCGTATACATATCATTAAAATTATAGGTATATATGTCCTATGTTATTTTCAGGAGAAGGCAGAGGCAGGAGGGTTGTGTGCGTGACATCTGGCGGAACTACGGTTCCTCTGGAGCAGCGCTGTGTTCGATACATTGATAATTTTAGTTCAGGGAACAGAGGGGCGGCTTCCACAGAGTAAGCAATTGTAAAGCAATTTAAGTTGATACATTTTAATTGGGGGTGGATTTTTTTAACTGGTTGGATTTTTTTGCAGGTATTTTATAAAGGCTGGATACGCGGTTATATTTCTGTATCGGAGGTGAATTGATGTTGTTGATGGATTTAGATATGGGTTATGTTTGTTTATGTTTAGCGGATAATTATATTGGTTCCTTTGTGTGTGCGCAGGGGAACCTGCCAGCCATATTGCAGGTCTCTTCCTGAGGATCCCTTGTTGGAATGTTTTGAGATCGCTGATGATGTTGATATTCAAGGTTTGGAGATTATCTTGACCCCAAATTATATATCTTTTTTGAATGCTTCTCTTGTTATATGCATTTGATATTGGTCATTACTCAAATGCATTAAATTGGCGACCTTAGGTTAGGATAGGTCTTTTCATGTCGTTATATGGGTTACGTTAACGGTTTATTAAAGAATTTTAAGGGAGGAGTGGTGGTGGTGGTGGTTAATCATAGTTAATAGAATTGGAGTTCTTTATTTCATGCTGGCTTTGCTATGTTTTAATGACATTGATCTGTCAACTTTTAAACTAAAATATATGGTAAAAATTGCTGGTGTTTCCTACTGAAATTATTGGGTTATGTGCAATATTACAGTGCAGCAACCACATTCTGAAGCAGTGAAGGGGGCCATTAGGGATCATCATGCTGTATGGACTGTTCATAACTTTATATTACTAATTTTTCAGTCTTCTAACTTTTATCTTGTGACCTCAGTTTGGCTTTTGGCTCTTTTAGTTCATGATTGCAGGCCTAATTAGCATAACAGTTAGCCATTTTGTACTTTTGTTGCAGGCAGTAACAGGCAGTCTCCTTTTGAAACTACCCTTTACAACCATTTTTGAGTATCTTCAGGTTTGGCTTCAATAAACTTTTAAATGACTCCTTGAGGTTCTTAGCAGTGACTAACAATTTTCCCTTATATTGGTTTTTTCAATTTTTGCCTTATATCTTCTTTGATGTATTGAGATTACTTTTGGACATCTTTGTACCTTTGGGAACTAATAATATGTTTTTCATTGGTTGTGTTAGATTTGTAATAGCTTTAATTGTTGGGTTAAGTGTATTTATAATTTTGGCTTGCTTTATATGCTTTTCATGGGTGAGCTGCCATTTTGGTTGTAATAGCTTTGACTGCATGGCCTCCCATCTTTGCTTTTGGCCTAGAGAACTATTGTAGCTTTATCAGAAAAGGGCCATGGCTCTCTATCTGTATGAATATATGACTTGGAGAGAGAGATTTTTCTAAATTGAATTGTAGGAGAAAATGTAGGCAGTGTACTTTTTCTCTATATTTGGCAATTGTGGAGTCCTCATGGTCAGTAGATAGTGGCTCTTAATTGTACTTTTTGTGATTATACTGTAATATTAGTGAATCCATCCAATTTTCAAAAGAAAAAAAAAATGAATGAATCCATCCTGTGCAGTGACCATCTCTTATATCTTGAATGCTTTTTCTTGCAAGAGCAGATGTTAAGGATAATTGCATTATCAATGAGAAGCCTTGGGCCTTATGCAATGTTTTATCTTGCTGCTGCAGTCTCCGACTTTTATGTTCCATGGAAGAGCATGGTAATGATTCAAGATAATGATCCTCTTCTTTTTGGCAGACTGAAATATTATTGTCATTTGAATAATCTTTTTATCTATCCCCCTATTTTGTAAAGAAGACTGATTAATTGAATAGGCAGAGCACAAGATTCAGTCAGCATCTGGCCCTTTGGACATGCGACTTATGCAAGTGCCAAAGATGCTCTTGGTGCTAAGGACAGAATGGACTCCCTTGGCTTTCTGCATATCATTCAAGGTTAGACACGGTGGTGCACTGACTTTAATGTTTGCTTTGAAAGCTAGGACTAGGAATGATTGAAAGGGGTTGTTGATTCAATTGGCTCTAATTTATCCTGTTTTGCCCAACAGCTTGAGACAGACTCAAAGATTCTCTTAGAGAAGGCCAGTACGGCTCTTAAAAAGTACAAAATGCATTCAGTTGTGGCAAATGAGCTGCTGACCCGGAAAGAGGAGGTCATAGTTGTGACAAGCGATGGGAATATTTTGGTTCACCGCGACAGGACCCGTACTGGTTCTGATGTGGAGGATCCTCTGGTTGAACTCCTTGTTGACAGGCACTCAACTTACATTAAAACAACTAGCACATGATCTTTAAGCAAACAGGAGATACTTGATATACGCTAGAAGACTTTCAAAAGCACACTTTTACCCCTTGAAGTTCTCCATTCTATTGAAGATCTTTCGACATTAAAACAGTTTTCCTTGTTCCACTGTTATAGAGTCTGTAACAAATTGTTTTCCTTCCTTGATTGTAACAAAGTCCGCAACAAATTGTTCTGCAAAAATGATAGCAGATACTGAACTCTAGAAGGAGCTGATAAACTGAATAATTTCTGTATGGCTAAACAAGACTTAGCCAGAGCTTCTGTTTCTTTTCCATCTTAAAGAAAAATGGAATAATGAATGCCACTTGAAAATTCCTGTCAAATTTTATTCTTCTGTCTTTTCATTTTCCCTTTTTAGCGTTTATTGAGTAAAATACTTCCATAAAGATGGCTGCAAATGAACTCTTTTTTTGTTTTTAATTGAATACTTGCAAGTATACATTTGTATCCGACGCACAATTACATGCATAAATGCTGCTGTTAGGCAAACAGGCAGCCTGTATTATTTGAGTATCTGTTCAAACTAGGCTACCTGCTTAGACCAGAGCTACATTTGTGTACAGGGTAGCATGGCAACCACAAGCTAAGTTTTCCAAGTCTTTAGTCCCATGACCTAATGCTCACGCCCAAATTTTTTAGCCCACCGAGCAGCAGGCCTACAGTTGGGTCAGAACCTATTAAGTTTAGCATGCATTTCGTTCAAACGTGTTAGTCTTCTGAATCCATCTCCTGCATTCTAGCACTGCAGTGTGAAAATGCAGAGGTTCACCAATTGCTCTTAAAGAATAGGACCGGCCTTTAAACTGGTCCCGTTCCATATTCACCTACCTGACTCATTTGGTTACCCTGTGCACCGACACATGCAGACACCCAACACCACACACGTAAGAGTGTAGAGGAAGGAAACTTTCAATCGTAAATAAAAATTTCTTTCTTATATTTGGAACAATTTTATATACAGTTTCTCCTTTTCCTTTCTTTTAAGCACAAAAATATGTGTATGCATCGGGGATATACCATGTGCTACATAAAGAATTAAATGGTGGCCTATATGTACGAATTTTTCTATTGAGATTCATCATCTGTATCAAGTTCAAGGCCTTCTGCAGCTAAAAGCTGATTTATAACCTTCTTCTTTTCTTCCTCTGCTTTCTTTCGCATCAAATCCCTTTTCTTTAGCACAAGGGTATGCCGCTTAAGTGTATTGCTAAACTGTTCCATTGATGCCTTCTTTTCTTTTGCCAAGATTTTTCTCTCTTCTTCAGGATCTATCTGAAATTCCATCCAAACAAAACTTCTGAGAGATCTAGCAACATGAGGTAATGAAGCATAGTAATAGCAACTGTCACAAGGATTGAGACACCACCCGAAATTAATTTCAAGCTCAGGACAAAGGCCTTTCCAAGTTCATCAAATTCTAAAGTGGAAATCTATTTCTTTAATGCTAAAACATGTGTGTACTTAAATTTATTTCAATGCCCTGCACTGGGTATAACTTCCCATAAATAAGATGGTAACCAGGCAAGTGGAAAATCTAGAATACGTTTAGAAAGCCACCAAGTACATTTGGATTATTAGAATTTCAGAATTAGTACCTTAGAACGAGAAAGACGGCGCACACGGAGATTCAACTCACGCTGCTGCTGCTCAGCCCAAGCTGCAACAGCCATATCACCTCGCTGATCCCAAGCTTTTCGCTTTTTTATAAGCCACTCCATCCATGCTTGAGATGCCTGGAAGAATGGAGAAAATGGAAAATGCCACTCTTAAGGGGCTAGCTAACAAAGTAAAATAACGATAGAAATATCCGACTTTGCTTAAGGCGTTTTAAGAACAACTGTAATCACCATTCCAAACGATCAAATCAATACATTACCTCTAACATCATGTTTGTGTATTAACTTGATAAGCCATTATTTAGATTCAAAGAAAAACTAATGCAAGAAAAAAAAAGAGCAGTGAAAGTACTTATCTAGGTTTTTGGTAACAAAATAAATAGGAAGTCTGTGCACAAATCCCTTAGTTTAGAATTTTGAGATTCAAGCCTAAGTATTAAAATCTAAAACAGCAAGGTTAGATAACTGTAAACTATGAAAACAATTTGGATTGAAAATATTAGATCTTTCACGGCACAGCTTATGTCTACAATTTCAAGTTTGATATTTGTTTTGACTCTTAAAATGATCACAAAGCGCTTAGTGTTAAAAACCAATTTAAGACATAATTGTGATGCCTACTTCACAAGAAAATGCACAACATCTAAGTAGACCGACTCCACTAGAAAACAACATCTAAGTAGACTGAAGTGAAGTTTCATATCTTGCCTTCATCGGATTGACTCGGTTATCCATATCATATTGTCTCCGTCTCTCCACATCTATGAGCAATTCATAAGCAGCTTGAATCTTAATGAATCTTGCTTCAGCAGTTTCACCTTCTTCAAGAGCCCCTTTACCATCATAGACTTCAATATTGAAAATTGATCAGTTAGCAAGAATAGATGCCAAATTTTTTAAGAAATTGGAGAAATGGCAATGAATTTCCAGTGAAATAGATAAAAACATCTATTATAGCATCCAAAAGGAGTCATAAAGGCTTAAACTTAGCATGACATAACATTGTTACACTCTCCTCTCAACAGTCTCAGAAGCTAATTCCTATTTGATGCAGGCATATGCGTTTCACATGGAAACATCGTGCCACGGGAGATACCCGAAACAATTCCTGAGAATAATAATCTCCCATCACCGCATAACCACCTTGTAGTTTAAGGTATCAGTAGCAACAACTAGAAAAATGGCTACTGGAATGATGAGCACGTGCTTAAAAATGAAAGGATACAAGATGCCATCAATTAACCTAATATTAAAAGCTTACACGCATATTTCAGTTGAAACTTACAACAATTTGAATGCTTCCAAATCAATATAAAAGCCACATACCATCAGGATGATAGAATTTGGCCAAGCGTCTATAGGCAGTTTTTATCTGCTCTTCATCGGCATCCCTTTCTAACTCTGTTGTTTAGAAATCAAAATTTCAAATATAATTGGATTAATTACGCAAACCAAAACAAAATAGATTAATATATGGTTTTTGTTTTCCTCTGCAATATAACCAAACTTTAAAAGCATGGAGCTTTTCTCATCAACCTAACACGGCATAAGCTTAAATAAGCAATAAAATTAATTACCAAGAGTTTCATAGGGAGATTTTTGATCGGTCCAATTCGATGCCCTAACAAGAGTCCTCCTTTGATTGGCATGAAACCAGGGCTCCTTCCTGCTCAAATCTCTGGACAAAACCAACCAAGGAGAGAACAAAGATGGCCTAATATTAGGATTTCGAAAGGAAACCCTAATTCTGGATCGAGCTTGATGGTGGTGGTGGTGGTGGTGGTGGTGCCTGCTACAACACATGAACGAAGAAAAGACCGTGTGCGGTCTGCAAATTGTCCTCAAATTGCTCATTTCCTCTTCTCTTTTCTGGGGTTAAAAATGAGCTTAAATTATTAAAAAATTCAAGAAAAATGAGAAGAAAGATTATAGGAGAAATGAAAAATTAGGGTTTTTGGGGGGTAAGAATTGGGGATTTTTGCATGGTTGAGTAAGCAAAACAAAGAAGGACGTGAAGGAAGTGAAGAGGTTCTGATAACGAACATTTGAATCTGACCAAATCTTGGTTTTTTTTTTTTTTTTCTCCTCGATTTTTTGTTTTTGTTTTTTCTGTCAACATATATTTTCATTTAAATATTTTAAAAAATCTCAAATTAATTTTATTTGATAAAAAATTAAAAATTTTAAAAATATCTAAAATAAACTTATATTTTTTTATCACTTTTAATCAAATTCTTATATTTTTATTTTAAATTAAATATATAGTTAAAATTAATTATTAACTAATTACATTCAAATGATATTCCTAATTTTTATACTCACATCACATTATGTAAATATGACATTAATTTTTATAATCAAAATAAAAGATCTTATCATCACTTTAATATAATATTAACCTATAGCGTTATTATAATTATTTACAATGACAAGTTAGTATATAATTTTATTATTAGGTGATATAAAATAATAGTAAGTGAACGGACAGTTATTAATAAGAATTTATTTGATTTAAAATAATAAAATAAAATAAAAATTTAATTAAATATAATAAAAAATATTTTTTTTAAAATTTTCATAAATAGTTAAGAAATATATCAATTAATTATTTTTTTTGACCAGGATGAAGTTTGTGGACGACCGGCGCCCCTTGCTTTGGTTTAAAATGGAAGTATATTACATTGTTGACGGTTGTTTGTGCTAATCAATTGGTATCTTGCAACTCTTTTTGACTCGTATCTTAGGTGGCTTTTCTATGGCTTATTTTTAGAAAATTCAACGTTTTAATTTCTCCTTTTTGTTCTCCGCTGATGGGTTATGGAAGATCTTGCTCCTTGTTTGTATATTGCAAACCATGGAGGGGTTAAGCTTTGGGCTGAAGGTGTAGTACAACAAGTCAAGAACTGGCCCAAATCTAGTTTGTAGAAGGTCTGAAGGATAGCTTATTCTGCTGAAGTTGTAGTACAAGTCAAGTACTGGCCCAAATCCAGTTTGCAGAAGGTCTGAAGGATGGCTTATTCTGGCTAATGGTTCACCTGTGGCAGAAAAAAAGAATCCTTTTTTCTCTTAATTTCTGATAGTATTATGTATCTTTTGTTCCGCTAACTTCCATAATCCAATAATGCCAAAAATAGTGTAAAGACAAGCTTAGTAATATAGTTCTCCGGCTTCCAAACAATACAGTGCTATACAACACCTGAAAATCTAACTTTAATGACCTAAAATTCTTCTTGATACACAGCATAAGGATTCGTATTTACAGGTTTATGCTCAAGAAGTTTCTTTTGAAAAATTATAAGCACATACATATAGTAGTTCATACAACAAGACCTCCAAAAATCCATTTCTTACCAGTTGAACTACACCCTACATATAATTGCTGGTTCTCTAAGTTCTATCTTTACAGACTAGGCAGTTTCACGTGGACGGGCAGCCCAAAGTGAACTGAGAGCACGTAGGCGATGAAAGTATTCCCCCAAGGCAAGTAAACCTCGAGCTGCTTGACGAGTTGTTAAGATTCGAGCCATCTGCTGCAACGTCTGTTGGCGGAGGTGATCAGCCTGTTTTGAGGAAAAGCACATGCAAAATCCAGTAAACAAGTGTAAATTTAGGGCCATATACTAGAGTAAAATTCAACATTCTAAATAACATTCTCTTTTTCTTCATATGTATTTTATGGACTCCGTTTTTAAGAGTTTAAATGGTTAATTAGCATTCTGTTGAGGATATCGTGGGTGCCCGACAACTATTGCAAGACTCCGAGGATGGATGAACTCTATGTTGAAAAAGGATGTTGATAAAGCCTGAGGCAATGATTTAAAGGTTTTCTTTCAGGATGGAATCCTAAATTTAAAGCTTAGTAAAGATTTCTCTAAATTCCTTGGAAGAAAAAATCCCATTCTCCCACCTCCCCTAAGTTCTGAAAACACCTAAGAGTCAACTTCATTTATTATTATTTTATGTAGACTAAAGGAATTCTTTTTTGTGGGGTAAATTATTACCCCTCTTGGAGAAATCAGGAAGTTATGCAGAGGCAATTTGCTACAAGCTAATCTTCATGTAAAAAAGGGAGCCACAAGTTTTCTTTCCCAACCCCCACTGCCCTTCAATTTCTCATTTAACAGATTGCACTTAAAATATATTTAAGATCAAGAAATCAAATGCAATTAAAGGAAAGAATTCATGGGGCACTAAATGGTTCCAAGCAGTTCATAACAACAACTTGATGTCCAATAAAAAAAGTTAATTTTTTTTTAAATAATAGGACAAAAAATTTGATGATGAAAACGTAATGTCAAACCTGGTTTACAAAGCCCTCTAGGGCTTCCAACTTATCAATTGCGGCAGCCATTTGAACCCTGTAGTTTCCTGAACTCAAATCAGCTGCAACACTCTGGGCCAAATTCTGCTGGAGTTTATCTATTCCTTGGGAAAGAGCATCTTCAGCTTGCTGAGAAGATTGTCGAAGGTTACTGACCTCGAAATGTTGTTGATCAGTCAAGGGCTCAATTTGTGACATGACAACCTGTACAAAAAGAATTCACAGTTTCATAATTCACGAGTAGAAAAGTTTGTTAATTATTGTTGCATCAGCCCTGCAATAGTTTATTATCATAAGAAGTTATTGATCTCAGTAGGCAGCTCGTATATAGCATTTCCAGGAACAGACAAGGTCTCAAGATGGTAGCTTAACGTAAAGCTTATCTGTTATACTCTTTTAAAGTTTAAGGACCATGCAAAAGAAATTAATGACTTAAAATCTTCAAACAAAATTCATATAGTTAAGGAAATATGTGCTACTCTTTACTCTTACTAATGCAACAACTAAAAAGTAAAGCAACATTTGATCTAATGGTGAAACAAAAAGCAATTGTTTCTGCAATTCTCACAATTTCATTATAATATGGACATGCTGCTCAGAAAGAATATATTTCAAAACATGACAGATCTCTATGATTCTACTCTCCAGTCTAGATATCTTATGAGAGAATTTGGGATTCAGTATTCAGGGCAGAGAAAGGCCAGAAAGAAAATTGAGTTGCATCTCTCTTTACATGCTATTGGTATGGCATAACCTTATTCACCTGCCAGGAACATGTAGATCCCCATTCATGCAATTAGGTCCATGATAATGCAATAGAGGGATGATTAGTAACCAATAAAAGATTGGCAGTCTTTTGACAAAAGTGAGTTATGAGACGAAGCATTACATTTAAAAGCTCTGATGGGCGAAACCCGCCAATCCAGTGGAAAAAACGCTCAGCTGAAGTTCTCCATATGCCTGAGATCAAATAGAAGATGTCTGCCTTCGCAGCATCTGCTTTCATGCGGAACAGGTTGCAATAGTGGTTCAAGCCACTTTCAACCAGTATTCGGAGCTCTATATCAGTAATATGTGCCTGGAGTGCACTTCTAAGTTCACATATCTGTTTATTTTGCTCTTCAACCCAGTGTCCATATTCCATCTCAAATGCAGTGATCCCTGCAAAATTCAAACTAAACTTTTCTGAAGAAGAAACCAAGATGTGGTCACTGAACATTCACATGTGACATATGATATCCTGAGAGAAATCTTTATTCATAATTGGTTACTAGTTGATGTAAGATAAGGTCAAATATGTCTGGTTTCTTGGAAGCTATATCAAAGGAATCTTCCATATAAACCACGAAATCACATCAACAGATGTGTTTTGTATTGAGAGAACTTCAAACATCATGTTCTTGTGAAAAAAACACTATTCTAGTGACATGTTCAATAGGAATGGGCTCCTATGGTCCTATTCAGTATTCCTAGCTTTCCATAAGCTTCTGAGAAATTCTGGTCAAAATTTAGAAAACATACAGAGAAATAGAATTTCTTCAAATCATCTAATTGCATGAATGCTAATCCTCTGCCAAGTTTCTAAAAGAACCATATCTAAGGGCCAAAGGTGGGAAAAGTAAAGAGAAATAGAGTAAAAAGAAAAAGAGACTTCTCTTCTCTTTATATGCAGTTTGTAGCAGGGAAGGGATTCTATTAAACTGGAATTTGGATAGAGAGAAAGGAAAAGCATTGCTATGCAACAGAGGAACCATATACCATTTCCTAGCAATTTGCAATATCAATGAGCCAAAAGTTGCAAAGATATCAGAGTGCTGTGTCTCTCCATTATTTGATGAAACGTTAGCAAAGACTCATATTAATAATATATATATATATATTGAGATTCTTCGTCTGCATTTCCAATCATGCAATATCATTACGGGGAATGTCAGAATACCAAAAGAACAAAAACTGTCCAACATTTATTTCAAAACTCATAGCTTCAAATATCAGATAGCATGATTTTACAAACTAATAAATATGGAAGTATACTAACTTCCATTCATGACATTAGCGAATAAAACCATTGAATTTACCTATGTTATAAAAGTACTAACAAGATGACAAAATCTTGATCATCAGGGAACAATTATATTGCAGTAAATTAAGATGTTGGGAAGCTAAATATAATCTGTGAGCCCATCTCTAAAGCAAATAATATAATTGACGCAGATGAAATCACAAACCTGAGTTTACAGTTCCAGACAATCCAAAATAACCAGTATCTGATGCATTGCTTATATATATACCCTGCATTAAGGCATTGCCTAATTGATTATGCATGCCACATCTAGAAACCTGATCAATATTTTCTTGGAAAATAAAGAAATGCATTGTTAATAAAAGGTGAAAACATGCTGGGGGAGAGAGAGAGAGAGAGTGTGTGTGTGTGTCTTCACTTCACCTGCTGTCTAGCTCTTTCAAGCTCTTGCTCCAATTGAGCTAGTTTCAAACGACTTGATTCTAATTGTTGAACATAGGCCTGTAAGAAAAAAATCAAATCATAAATATTTGTATATTTCCAAACAATGAAATAACTATAACATAGCACATATTTCATATGGCATCCATTTTCCTTCTACCTTTTTCCGTAGACGACTTTTACGAGCAGCTTCACGATTTTGTGCTAGACGCCTTTGTATCTGCACATATTAAATGTTTATAAATAAAAGATAAATACAATTGAAACGAATAGAAGGTTCGGAGAACAAATAGATTTACAATTGAGGACAGCTACTACATGGCAGCAGAACAGCAACTACACTGTTGCTGGAAAACTCAATTACCCCTGAAAAGAATTTTCTACCTAAGAATGACAGAATCAAGTAATTTACTTTCCTTTTTTTAAAATGTACTATTTAGTCCATGATAGTAAAACCTTGGGGAATAGAATTGATTGTACAACGAATTGCATCAAAAAACAAATTCTTATGTCTGAACTTAAAATTTTTTAATACTTTGAAGCATATCAAAAGCATAAATACTCATGAGTAGCACATATGACATAAAGGCTAGTCACGGATAAATAGTGGATAACAAAGCTAGCTTTTGTAAAATGTCCATGAGGGAAGGATGGGTGTATAGCGGGGAGAAGGAGGGAGAGGAGATGCTGTAAACTCATCACCTTATCAGTGGGCTTGTTTGTTTCTTGATCACTTCTGGAAGGTTCAACTTGCTCACAAGATATATATTCAGCCTATGATTTAAATCAGAATAATTTAGTTATATCCTGCAATTGGAAGAAAAAGCTCAAGCATCCATTCATGAAATAAAACCGAATGCAACTTCACCTTGTTGTCTAGCCTAACATCCACGTGCACAATTGTGGATGACCCTGTATTTGGACTATTGTCACTGTTGAAGACATCTCCCCACCTGCTTATCTGGTGGAATTGCTCATATATTGCCATCCTCTTGGTAAGTTCAGTTGATGGAGAGCTCATACTCTATCAAGCAACTGGAACAGAGAACCAAAAACAGACAAACAGCAGATTGATTCATTGTCTTTTGCATCAGAAGAACACATAACCAAAGAACATGGAACTTTATCCTCCTAAAGTGAGGAAAGCGAGGTATGCAAAGATGTCAATGGTAAGACAGTTTTGTTTTTTCCATAAAGCAACAAAATCATGGGCAAGGACACAGAATGGGAAATTTCAACAATGCTCACACAGTTTCCTTACCTCTGCCTATGGACAGATCTCCATGGCTTGATACAATTCCTGCAAAAGATATTTGCAACAACAATTACTTCAATATCCGCAAAAGTGGGCCAAAAGTCACAAAACTACCAAGCAAGTTCAGCTATGACAAGAGTGATATGAAAAAGCAATTAAGAAGCAGCAAAGTGATTGGTATGTGGATGTGGACATAGTTGGCTTTCTTTTCTGAGGAAGTTAATCAATTGAGTTATTTCAAGACCATCCCTCACTGGTACTCATTAGAATAAAGGCTTTTTTTTATGGAGTCTGATTAAGGTTTCTGGAATTCTGCACAGGCAATAAAAGTGAACCCCCCCCCACAAAAAAAAAACCAAAATTCGCATCACTTTTAGGGTAACATCTAACAAGACATCACACAGCTAGGAACATAGCAGGGTTAAACCTCAAAGAAAGAAAGCCCTATTCCACATTTTCAAGCCTCGTGAGTTTTCTATACATGAAAATTTGAATATGAGGAAACTGTAGATCAACATTTTTGGAGTTCCGGAGCCCAAACAAGGAATCAAAGCCACTAAAATATGCATTTAGTCTTCTTAGAATATTGCCGACAGAGAAATATATATGCCCAAATCTTCCTCCAAGAAAAAAGAAAGGCCCAAAGAGTGTCAGTTTGATCAACTAGCAGTCACATAAAAGGTTAAGTACACATTAGTTCATTTCACAATCATGAACTAAAATACAAGAGAACCAGCTCATGGTCTTAATTTTAAAAGCAAGTCACCTCCTAAACTAAGCTGCAAGGAAAACTTTCCAGAATTTGGCGCCAAAATTACATGTTACAATCATCCACCAAGTAAACCAAAGTGTTCCTATTTAGCCACAACCACATATTACCAAGAATCAAAAGATAAGAACATGGTCGGCAACAGCTCAAACACCACCCTAGTAGACCACAAACTTACTTAAATAGTGTCATCAAAAGAGGGAAAAAAGAAAAGATTGAATCTTTCATAATTTCCAACGTTCTCATATACCCACAAAAAGGAAAAAAAAAGACTGAAAATTAAGAAACTTTACTGACTAACCTTATGGATCAACTGAATTATCAAAACCCGTAACTCCTTCAATAACAAAAAAAGCCCAAATGAACACTCAAAAAAGCTCTGTTGTTTCTGTAAAACAGCAGCTTCCACCACTCCTTGAAAGCAAACAAAGAATCAAAAGCAACCCACAAAAAAAAATACTTAACAAATAGAGAGAAAAAGAAAAGAATGTGTAATATTATTTTATAACGCTACAGTCAAACACTAACGTCTGAGTGTTCCCACTTAAAGCAGCAAAAATATAAATAAGCAAGCAAAAGAAAATACTACAACTTTGAAAGAAAAAATGCGCATAACTTTTTATCCTACGCACCCCACACTCCCTTAACCTACGCCACTTATTACCTCAATTTGTGTCACCCTTTAACGTCCACAAGTGACGCCAATTTCCGGCGAAAAAATATAACGAACCTCTCCCTCGCCCAGGATTTCCTGGTTGTCGTCCGATGGGGTCCCACGTGGTGGAAATCATTGGATGGTGAGTTTGGTGGTTGGTGCAGATAGCAGACAGCCACTCACTCTTTTCTAGACTTCATTCCATTTCATTTTTTTCCCCAATAAGGTATATATATATATATATATATATTTAAAGGATTGCTACCTATCCATGGAGGGTATGATAACTATATAATGTAATATATGCTTCATTTTTATATAAAATCTATTAAAATAGAAAATTTGTATTGAAAATCGAGATATAAATGTTTTTGCGTAGTATAAAATCAAGTTTTTCTTTTTTTTTTTTATGGTTCTAGATGATTATAAGTTTTTTACACGTTGTCTTTATCGTTTAAAATTTATTAAATTAAAAACACATAACACTTGAAAAAGTCTTTAAATTAGTTATCAAAATTTAAATAATTCTTTATTCTTTTATTGTATTTAATGAAATCTATGTATTTTTATTTTAGTTCAAATAAATCTTTATAATTAATGGTTGCTTAATTTTTATTAATTAAATTATTATTTATCATTTTATATTCACATTGCACTAATATGATATTGATGTGAAAAGTGAAAAATATCACAAGATTATATCATCATATCACATTAACATATCATGTTTATAATCAATTATGATATTTCAGTACATCACAACAACAATATGTGAAACAAAATAATAATTGATATTTTAATTAAGCCAATCATTAATAATAAAAGTTAATTATACTCAAAATAAATATACAATAAGTTATTTGATTCAAAATAAAAATAAAAAAATTTTATTAAATGTAATAAAAAATTATTTAATTTTTTAAAATAATTTAGAGATTTTTTTTTATATATTATGCCAATTAAAAAATTCGTGTTAATAAACATGAAGCGAATATTTTTTCATCATTACAAAACAACATTTTCATTATGATTGATAATATATTAAATTTAAATGTGTCTATATATAAATCAAATATAAATTGTAAATAAAAAATAACATATATAACAGTTTAAATATTTATAATAAGTAAGGAGTATATGAAAATCAATAATGGAACGGTAGACTTTGGCACGACACATCTTCTGTTTTTTAACGGGGATAGACGCATGGGACCAAAGTTCTAATCATGACTTCTACAATAATATGGCAAAGAAAATAAAAAGTAATGTTAATAATTGGATGTCTAATATCTTTTTGTAGTATGATTTTGCTTAATAAATTTAAAGTCCAAAGTTAGAGATAATTTCAGGTCTAAAAGCACATTATTATGTACATGATTTTGACACAAACTACTCCTACGTACTAACACTATATTAAAAAACACCAACCTTATCTTTAAGGTGGGTTTAATTTAATTAATTTTTCAAGTGTGAAATTGTGATAAATAACAAAGGGCCAAAGTGATTGCTTCCTTTTAATCTCTTAGGTGGTGCAGGAGATGTTCGAGTCCCGACGCGTCTAAAGCGAGAGAGAGGTGGCTGTGCACGTCTACATTTGCTTCTTCCTATTCTTTTGAGGAGCTCAGTAGGTACCCTTTTGGGGTTTTCTTTGAGTTGGAAAGTGTAGCTAGGTTTGATGGGAATTTCGTGCATATTTTTTTTAAAAAGATATTTAACATTAATCTATTGTTTTGTTCAAATTAGGATATAATCTTCTGATTTTTTATTCATTTATTAATGACAAAAAATTAATGATAAAATGATGATGATGATTGGAACGAATTATAATAAATTAGAACTGTGTAGAAATTCATTTCATATATTAGGAAAAGCCAAAGAAAAACAAACAATATGAATATAAGGTATAGGTAAAAATTTGGGCGGTCTTATCGAAGGATATAAAGTTAGATAGGATTGTGATCCAAAACGAGAACTAGGGCATGCAAGGGTCTATCACCAAAAGCACAATAATTTTGGAGATAAAAAAGGGCTCATTCTTTGTTTTGGTTTTTGTTGGAGAAGGCTACCCCATCATCAAAATTATCTCTCATCAATAACTAGCAATTTTGCACATAAATCCGCCATCGCTGTCACTCTTTTATGCTCTCACTTTTAATACAACTTGACCCACATTAATACGTTGCAAACATGCATTACTTATCCCCAAATGGCCAGGTATAGTTGATTTAATACCAAATTGCAAGCCTTTTCCTTTGCCTCTTCCTGCTCCAAGGGGCCGGACAATGAAAAGGACTGCCATCCGTGCCTGTAGATGTAGAAAAGAGAGCTGCGAGAAAAGTGAAAATCCCCATCTTTCCATTAACAGAAAGCAATTAAAGGGTTTTCTAGCCCACCCCAAAGCTGTAGCAAAAGCGGGAAACCTCGTCTGAATTGCATTTGCATTTCGTGTAAAGTTCTTGATGTTGAAACTTGCAAGTCTGAGTAGGTCATATGCACTCTTTCATCAGTTTTCTTTTTTTTTTTTTTAAACTTTTTTTTTATCCATTTGAAGATATATGTGATCTTACTCTTCTTTCCAGTCATCTTTTGGGTTGTTTAAGGTTTTACCATTAACGATCTCCTGTCCTATAGTTATTATAGATAGGACACAGATGTCCATTGTGAATCACAAATCAAACATGTAACTTGATACCATGAAATTACTTGACTTAAAAGTTTTAACCAGTAGAGGTAATAGGTCAAGATAAGTATCTATATGTTTACTTGTTATGAAAGCTATGTTTGAAGCCTTAATTAGTTCAGATTGTGATTAAAATCATCATGCTTGCATATTTTGGATCTTCTTTTTTTATTTTTGAAATACGGAATGTTTGGCATGGGAGCAGTTGGTTTTTGGAGTATATTCTA
This sequence comes from Theobroma grandiflorum, assembly GCA_036013995.1. Classification (NCBI taxonomy): domain Eukaryota; kingdom Viridiplantae; phylum Streptophyta; class Magnoliopsida; order Malvales; family Malvaceae; genus Theobroma; species Theobroma grandiflorum. The sequence goes on from CP142126.1 coordinate 20,594,640, forward strand.
GTTTAGATTCTGCTATGGAGATACCAAACTCAAGTGAAAGAAAGGTATTAATGCTGTGTCAACTCGCACAAGGGCATAATAAACTAAGAAAAACAAAGAAAATAGCATTGCCAAGTGGCCATGCATGACGCTGGGTATTTGGCTATTTGCTAATGCATGCTTTTTGTACATGATTGCCACTAAGCAGATGAGCACTGAGATGTGGGACATGTGGGTTTTTTTAATTACTTATAAACAAACTCAACATCATTATCATTAATAATTAAAATTACAACTAATCAAAGCACCATTTGAATAAAATGAGTTCCTGGTGTACTTTGCCTTCTCTTTTTGTTAAGCTAAGATTATGGAGAGAGGGAGAGGGAGAGAGAGAATCTGTGTCCACAGAGAGCTAAAGACATCCACCATTGAAAATTAAGCCATGTAGAAGTGACTTCACTTTTTCTTTTATGCTTTGAGGTGGGAAGTTTTTGGATTCTTTCTTTCCTTTTTCCTGTGAGCTAATGGGCAATGGCAACCCCCTTTCCCAGCTACCTCCCATTACTCATGGAATATTCTAAGTGGTCTTTTAATATCATTGCTTACCAAACATAAGGTAACTTTAAAAAAAAAATGGTGAAAATGAATCTCCTTTTTGGAGCAATTTGATAAATAAAGGCATTTTGGGCTAATCTGGACAAGTTTCTGCTCCATCACTTGTTAAAAAGGTAAATAAATAAACATTTACGTGCATATGTATATATTCTAAAGGCAAAAAATCTTCACAAAGTACACACATAGTGTACCAAACCATTGGCATGCTGGCTAGAGGATTCTTTGAATCGATTATATTCCCAAGTGGGAATAACAAAATCATTATCAGGGAGAGGAACGACAATGAATAAATGACAAAACTACTTACCACCAAAGAAGGCATGGAAAAGAAGAACATATCAACCAACAATTAATCCCTTTGTCACCATCTTCCAAAGCCACCTTATATTTGTACCTTTTCTTTCCACCTATTTATTACAATCACAAAAATATTACTATTCTTTTTCTTTTGTTTCACCTTATATTCATCTTCAATTACACTTTATTAATTCATTTCATTTATTTAAAAAAATATTCGAATCTATTTTTTTTATAGACAAAACATATTTTTCATTGAGTCAAATGTTTAAGTGTAATCTTGCAATTGCAGTCTACTCTTTAAACGTGTCAAATCCTTAAATTAAAAACATTTTAAAAACAATTAGTGAATTATTAAATTCAAAACAATTTTTGTTTATGTTTTCTATTAAAAAAAGAAATATATATATATATATATATATAATGTGAATTAAAGGTGCACAACTTTGCTGTCACAAAAGCAATGGGTTTCTGGAACATTTTGATGCAATTGGATATTGGGTGATGAGACCACAGGATAGAAAAATTCTCCACTAGACGTCTCTTCTTTTGTTTTTTAATAAAATGAAATGTTTTCAACCTTTTTAAAAGCTCATGACCGCATAATTAATTTATTTTTCCAGTACTAATTATGCCTGGAATTGCGTTTTGGAAATGAGCTCCAAGGAGAGAGGTACGTAGGTAGCTAGCAATTATATATATGCAAGTCTCACTTTTCAGCAGAACAAATGAAACAATTTCAAAGGAAATTCTCTTCAAAGAGCTTGGCAATCACTCTTTCTTCCTCATCCAACAAAAAGTTTTGCATACATGAACTTTTGTTTGTCAACAATGGAACCTCGGATATGTTTGTTATGCGGCCGTCTTCTGACTTGTACGACTGTTAGGTAGAATGGCATCCTTTGTATGGCTGTTTCTTTTATGTTTTAATGCTCTGCTCCAAAAGATTGTCTTTTTACAAGAACTGCGTCTTACAGTTCCCCTTTGGAATTGCTCTTCCTAGCATTGATTAATAATACTCCCTTGCCATTAAATAAAAAGAAAAAAAAGGGAGAAAAGCATTATAAACAACTAATTAACCTTATAATGAAAGTTATGTTCATAATGAATAGAAAATAACCAAAACAAGATAAGTGAACCTTTTGTTTTTTTTCTCCTGTTTGATGGGAAAAAAGTACAGAATATAAGTGGCTGTACAAATTAATATCTAAAGTTCCACACAAGGTATCAAATATAGAGAAAGCTATATATGCTGCAATATGATACATTCAAAGGCATGGAGAAAGTAATCAATAATTATGTTTGGTTTGATTCTTCTGCACTGGGTTTTTATATTTTTATTTTATTTTTTTTTAATTTCAATATTCTTTTTTCATGTGTCCCGCATGTCTCCATGGATACTATTCTATATCTATGCTACATTTGGTGGCTTGAAAACAAGGAAAGATTTGAAGCCACTGGAATTGCATTTTCCTATCATTTTTCTTTCCCTCATGTGCTGTGGCCTAAAAGTCTAGAAAGTGCAATTGGAAAAGTGCCAAAGCCACTTAGATTCCCCATTAGGGGTATCCCAGAATTGGAAAAGGATTCTTGAGTTTGAAACGTAACCATTAACAATAAACACTCAAGAGTGGTGGGGAATATTCTCTCACGTGCCACCGCAGAATGGTGGCTCTGCGTTCGCTGTTTAGAGGGCTAATAATAATCAATAAAAATGAAGGGTTTCCTAGTACTCAGAATTTGTCAATTGTCACCTTGTTATAGGGCAGCCCTCGGGCATTGGCGTAGTGAAAGTCCCACCAAAGTTTGTTTTATTTTTTCAGGTTTCGTCAAACTGAGATGTCACTCTCTCATTCGATCGGGCCTTGGCAAAATTTGAAAGGGCGTCATTCGATCGTGGTGTCAACCTTTCAGTTCTGTCAATCTTGGTTAGATTTCCTTTGCCACAATCCAAAAAGTCTAGGGTAGCACCTGTCCATCAAAGGGTTTTTTTAGCGTCAAATGCCCTGTACTTTTGTCCATAACACCTGCTTTGTAAGAACGCATGGGTGCACTCACTTTTGTCCCAAAATTTTGGGACCAGATTGGCATTTAGGGGATGTATGTATAACTTTGTCAGTCTCTCCCTTTACTCTCCATTTTCACTTCTTTAATAAAAGTCGAGAAATGTATTTCTCTTTCGTTTCGTAAATCATAAGATCATTTTATTTGTTCAACAAGCCTCGAATCTATCACTTATAATTTATTAGATATAAATCATTCCATTCGCTTCTAGGGCATGCTCCCTTATCTTTTTGTCTGAATTTGAGCTTTATCATTTTATGTTTTCTAGTGGAAATATTATTCGTTGTCTTGACTCCAGAAATACAAACAAAACCCGATATTTAATCTTGAACTGGGCTTGGCTGGTGACAACAAGGTCTTAACTAATCTTAACTCTCCAGTTAGTCTGTAAGAAGTGGGCTTAGGCCCAGGAACAAATGGAGTGGGTATAATCGTCATTAAGGTGAAGCCAAACTACATGACGCTGGCAAGATGTCAATAGCGGATTGGCTCTCCAGTACATGAGAAAGATCCTCCTCCGCCAGGAACTTCCAGATACAACTACCTTAACGGTCAAATCAGTTGTTGGTTTCATTTTCCCCTCTGAAAATGGGAACAGCACCCGCACAAAGAGAGTTTGATGAAATGAAATGAGCTCGGTAGTTTGATACTATTTGGTTGGGTCTTGATTATTTTTTGGGGAGTCTCATCTCTATAGATATCCCACCAAATTAGCAGGGAAATCAGGTCTGGCTGTTAAGCTGAGTAATCTTTTCTCTTTCTCTCTCTCTCTCTCTCTCTCACGCACGCACTCTAAAAATAGGATTCTCCTCAACAAATCCACATCTGCCAGATCGTTTCCAACGCCTCCTTCGATCTTTCTGGCGGTTCAGATATTACTCTTCAGATGCCTTTCACTTCTCAACAGCCATCTACTCTCACCATTTTCTTCACAAACCCTGTATTTTCTTTCTTTTTTTGGGTGGTTATACGTCACTGTTTTTCTTTACTTGAAACTGTATTTAAATCCCTGTCAGTCCAATATTTTACTTTAAGTGATAGTGTGTGATTAGTCAACTTAGCTGGGATCTGGATATTGGATCATTAAGATTATACTGCTCGATGGTTTGAACTGTTATTGATCTAGAGACAAAAAAAAGAGTAGTTTTTCCTTGGAAATGTTGATTACATTGTGATTTTATTGATTGATTGGTGAATGGGAGATAGATTTATGATGTCTCCGGATAGAGCTCGGGGGCAACGATTTCTGCCTCTGGCTAGACAGAGTTCTCTATATAACCTCACTTTTGATGAGGTGCAAAGCCAGCTGGGAAACATAGGCAAGCCTTTGAATGCTATGAATTTGGATGAGTTGCTGAAAAGTGTGATAGCTGTTGAAGGACAGTTGGTGCAAAACCCTCCTTCTTCATCATCGTCTGCTTCATTCTTTCTTGGGAATTGCAATTTGAACGGTACATTACGTAAGAAAACGGTCGATGAGGTTTGGAAGGAAATTGTTGATCATGGCAACGTCAATGCGATGGATAACCAATTTGTTCAACAGCAATTGACGCTTGGAGAAACAACGGTTGAGGATTTTCTTGTTCGCGCCGGTGTTATTGACACTGCCAGTCAAAATGGTGTCCTTGATCCACAACAATTTATGGCAATTGATCCAATGGCTGTAGTTTCACAACAGGCTGATTGGCTGCAGTTCCAAATGGCTACCGTTCAGCAGCAGCAGCAGCAACAACAAATGACAATGATGGATTCAAATTTTAATGTTCCAGAGTCAGTTTATGAAGGCCAAGTTGTAGATGTTGGGTACCCGAAGAACCAACTGGCTATGACAATGCTGCCTGCGATGTCAGCAACATCTCAAGATTCTCAGGCGACTACCGCGAGGAAGCGCAGATGTTCAGATGTGATGGAGAAGACTATTGAGAGAAGACAGAAGAGGATGATCAAGAACCGTGAGTCAGCAGCAAGATCGAGGGCAAGGAAGCAGGTTGATATACACGAAATCTATTACGAATTCTTTGTTTCAGAGATGTAGAAGAGTGAAAAATAAAGTGAATACATGTAGTCCAAATAATACGTATCTGTTTGTTTGGTAATCATAGGCTTATACCAATCAATTGGAGCTTGAAGTAGATCAACTGAGGAAAATGAACAGCTGGCTCAAAAGGCAAAAGGTACCTTACTCGAATCTTTTTTGTGAAGAAAGTATATGCTTCAAGCATTTCTTTCAAGTTAGTGTTTAATTAAGCATCTTAATCATAGTTTGCAATGCGGTTATGACTTTTATGAAAGCAAATCGAGGCACCTAATGCCTTGGTTTATCATTGCATACCGTGTGCATGATCGTCACTGTCTTAGTACTGTTTTGCCCTTACAATTCTTTTAGCAAGCTTGCTATTATAGGATTATGAACAATGTTCTTGGCTTGGATAGTGGTATAAGCATATGGCCATAGCTCGATTTTACAGTTTTAGAGTAGAGAATCTATGTCTAACTTTGTTCGTTGTCTTCCTGATTTACTAAGTGATGAAACGGATTATGTTAACCATTGATGAATTTAACAAAAATCTGAGAGATAATAAGGTATGTCGTGTTCTGGGAACAATTTTATGTTCACCCTTAGATTTGTTCTTAAAATTTGGGGTTTATTAATTTTATGTTCTCAGGATTTTCAAAGAATTGTTCTCCGTTAGAGCTTTGAGAACATGCATCAAAGTTTGCATGATTTCAAGGCCCTGTCAAGTGTCAACTCTTTTAACCTATTACAAGTTTGCAATCAAGGGAATTTAGCCCATTTCATACCCCACTAAGCACTAACTTTTTAAAGCCTTGTTCCAGAAGACAAGGTCATAGAGATTCCCCGGCAAAAATTTGGCACAATATTAAGAATTTCTCATGTACCAAGAAAAAAAAAATGAATGGGCATAGAATAATATTTGTTGATGGAATAAAAATTAATGGGTTCATATTACTTACTGGCTATCAGTTCAATGCTGATTAGCTATGCTATTCAGTCAAACAGTTCATGAGAAACGAACAACAGCATTCCCCTCTTTTAGGTTGATGGGATGGCCATGAAACTTATGAACAAAGGTTACTCCAGGGACTGCTGTTTCTTTTAATTTCTGTTGGTATAATGTTTCACAACAGAAAATCAAAAGTTGGTTGCACAGATGCCAAACATAAATTTCATTCCAACATATTAGGAGTAGCTAGCTGAAAGAGCTTGGCTATAGACTTAAATTAACTTGTTTGAGATAGAAATTAAGGCTCTTCCTGAAGGGAACATTTAGAGTAGCCTTAGCCAATCATATCTCCATATGTTAGTAGAGGAGCATATAACAGATTTGTGTGTTGTTGTTGTTTTTGAGGTAATCTCTTAACAAGCTGTGAGAAATATGCAAGTGAAGATATATACTTAGTTTTGGAAGCAAAAGATTTACAGTTTTTAGCATCTATAGAAAGGTGGGAAAGATTAAACAGTCAGAATCACTCGTTTAATTCTACTTGTTTGAACAGGAAGTGAATATGCTTTTGTCCTCGAACACGAATGCTCAGCCCAAGTACCAGCTGCGGCGTACCAGTTCAGCTTCATTTTAGCAAAATTTTGTCCATCCTTAGCCAATTTCTAATCATCATAAGCTTATTCTATTTATTCATTATTCTTTTAGATTGACATATAAATTAATTTTTTTTAGATTGCATTAATGTGAGCTTTCCTTTTTTTGAATTTTACCTACACATTCAATGTTGGACGCATTGACTCATTCCTTTTTGGTCCAATAAGGTTGAACATTACAATTAATTGGTTAAATTAGACTGCTCCTGGCAAACAGCATTCCCAGAATTTAAAAGAAAAAAAAAATTTACTGTAAAAATGGATCAATCAATTTTGTTTTTCTTCTAGTTTATACTCTCATACCTCTCAATTAATCTCACCATAATAATTTGTCCATATATACCATTCAAGTATAATTCAATCATCCCAAATTTCCAGTGGCATATCCTATAGAGAATATGCCAAAAATATATTTGTATGAATATCCATCATTTTTGTTGTGATCATGGTATCAACCCAAATTTGATATAGTAATTAATTGTTATAAGTATATAAATGACATCTGTTTTCAGAGTTAAGGTCCAAATTATATACTTGTTTCTTTCCCTTATGATTTGTTCCATTTTACTAATTAAAAACAAAACTATTAAAACTTTTTTGGGCCAAAAGTGTCTGTGCACTTATGCATATGTCTCTATTAGTATTGGAACAAAGGATGTATATAATTAATTAACCTAACCAAACATCTTCTCCCAGAGGTCCACGGCACTCAAACTGATTATTGAAACAGTTTTCTTCTGAACCCAAAATGGGCATTCATTATCATGACCCTTCTTTTCATCAGTTTTGTTTGCAAAATCATGAACTGTCAATTTCTCTATACTGCCTAGATGGACCCTCACACACTGTACAGCATGTTTTAAGCATGATGTACAGCCTTTTATACAGGAAATATGGAACCAAAAAGTTAGCAGAATATATTGTAAGGCGTGGAGCAATCTCATTTGAATAGAACGTACGACCAGGAATTCAAGCTTGGGGTGAGGGGGTGGGTCCGAGGAAGAATAATATCGTCAGCCAATGTTTCTTTGGAACAAATGCCAATGGCATTTCTACTTCATGTATGCGTAGCTGAGCACCCTTTTTTTTTTTTTTTAATATGCTTTGCTTTAATTTCCCATATCTTCAAAAAGGGGAAAGAGAAGAGATCAAAGAGGGAATTAAGAACTTACTTTCTCTAATCTAATTGCATTTCACCACGCGCGGTCACTCTATTTCTTGTTTGCATGCTCTACTAAATATTTTCTTTTCCCTTCTTAATTAAATAAAAAAAAAGAATTAGGTGTAGAAATATATATACCAATCTTATAGTATGATCTTAGGGTATTAATTTAATCTAATTAAAGGGTATTTAATCAGAAGAAGTAGTGTTTAAGTCACTTGATAAATAAATTTAAACGGATGAAATACCAAACTTAGTTATATTAATTGAACTTGACTATTCTCAATATGACAAAGGTCTGAAAAAATAAAAAAATAAAAGGAGATAAAAGTATTTAATTATCATTTCGAAAATAAAGGGGAGTAGAAGAATAAAGGGAGAAGGAGGAGGAATGACAACGCCATTTCTACCAACTAAACGTGCAGTTATATCGAATCCTATTCCCACGCAACCAAATAATAAAATAAACTAACAAAGACTTCATTTCTTTAAGTCCTTTTTTTTTTTGGCTCTGCTCTTACTTTCTCTTTCTACTCTTACATCAAATTTCCACTGTTCTTTGCCCCGTGTGTTTGTCTACCTTAACATTGACTCAAAACTTTGACGCAAAAAAGAAAAAGAAGAAACCCTTTCTCTGCATCCTTCTCCACAGGATCATGATCGAACGGCTGGCGTTGAAACAAAAGTCCAATCAGAACCTTGTTAACGTTGTAGCATAAAGCAGCCTTAGATCTATATCGTCCCCCGTTCTTTTCAAAGCACCCTTTGCCTTGTCTTTCTCTTTAGAAACTTCGCATTTCCTTTTCTTTTCTTGTACTACTGCACCGCCACTCTTAATTTTCTCTCGTTTTTTCTTACATTTTCCTCACCTTTCCCGGAAAATTTCCAAAACACACAGAGTTTTTCAGGTTAACTTTTTTTTCTCCTCCTTTTTTGTCGTTTTCTTTTAACTAACGTTAACTGTTTCCGGCGAGACACACATATATATACATATACCTATGTCTTCTCTATTTTAGTTGTTTTGTTCTTCCTTTTTGGAACAAAACTGTGTAGATCTGACGGTTGAGATAACTGTTATCAGATCTAACGGTCATTTGATTGATGTTACTGTCGTTGTCCCTTCGCAGGGGGTTTCCTTTTTCTGTGTGCCGTACAAATGGAGACTAAAAAAGGTAACATCGAGTTGATGTTCAACGAGGGTTTGCTAACGTGCGCATGGGGAACGCTGCTTACGCTACTCGCCTCCTTGGTTACGTTTCAAGCTCAGCAGCTTCTTTCACCACGAGTAAGTTTGCCAATCTTAATTCCTGAAAAAATTAACGTTATGTTTTAGTGTCTGTAATTTACATTGGATTTTTTTCGGTAAGTACTAGGTTTTTTTTTTTTCTGAGAATGCTAACTTGCGCTGCTGTTGGTGAAGTGTAGATGTTCGGATCTGAAATGGAAACATAGATTCGGTTTATTTAAGTTCTGTTGAGTTCCGTGAGTTTGGTTCTTTGTGGGCCCACCATTTATTATCTTATCTTATTTTTTAATGTGACAAAATTTATTCTGATGTCAAAACCGATATCTTTTAACTATTACTTTATTTGTGTAAAGAAAATATTTCTTTTTCTTAAAAAAAAAAAGAAAAAAAAAACCTTTTCATGTATGCATGCATATTTTATTCATCGTGGACCATGTTCAACCTTGCATATGATATGAATATATATATATATATATGTAATAGTCTAATGTTACATGTAGAGCATTTGCTTTTGAAATCCAGAGGAAAATCTTTATTAAAAGGAGGAGATTGATTGGGCTTGGATTTGCATGTTTGGTTAAAAGGATCAGCGTTTGTTTTGGACCGTTTTGCTTTCCATTGGGTCGGTGTAATGTAATTGCTAAGATTAAATTGATTTAATAGTTTCAGGATCTTATTGGGCTGTTGATAGCAACCCAAGGTAAAAACCGAGAAAGTTATATGGGTGGACGTGAATGTGAAGCAGTTGACGCTGAGGGAGATGGAGATGAAGACAACGATGATGGTGGGTATGGAGAAGGTGAAGAAGAGGACCCTTCCGATGAAGAGGGAGGAGGAGCTGATCATGGGAACAGTCCCAATGACGCAAATGGCGACTCCAAGAAAGGAACTGAAGGAGGGGCTAACGGTGCTGGAGAAGAGAATGGAGAAGAGGAAGAAGAGGAAAATGGCAATGATGACGACCGGAATGAGGATGATGATGCGCCGGAGGATGATGAGAATGATGATGAAGACAATGAGGGTGGCGACGAGGAGGAGAAAGAAGTCGTAGAAGATGAAGAGCCCGAAGATGAAGAAGAGGAAGAGGATGAAGACGAGCCTGTTCAGCCACCAAAGAAGAGGAAGAAGTAGTTATACACTTTTAAGACATGCTTCTTTTTGTTGCTTCAATAATGCAAACTGAGTTCTTTAACAACAGTTTAATGTCATGTAGCTTAAGCTTTAACCATTGAGCGACAACAATTGATCACTTCAATTTTCCTTCATTCATGCACGTTTAGACAACTTTGAAATTTCATGTTTAATTAGCATTGAAGCCAAATCACAATATACTTTATGATTAGGATTTTTGAGCTAGAAATTGATAGAACGCATAACTTTTTTATTTAATTTTAGAATCACCATTACGTCATATATTTTATCCGACAACAGACCCTAGAACTGGCTGAGGAGATTAAAGGTTTCTCTTTCTCCTCTAGAATTCCAATAAACATCACTACACTAACAATAATAATATTAAACTTGAAAAGAAAAATTAATAATTATATTTAAATTAAATACAGGGATCAAAGCAACACCGTGTTGTATCCGGACAGAGGGAAAGAAATTTAACTGGAAAAGCAAAGCTAACTTGTATATAAATAACAACGTAATTTTCGTTGAATAATTTTTTCCTACTATTTCTTTTTCCATGGAAAATAGGAAAAAGAAGATCTCAATTTACCTATAATTATATGTACAAATCACTGCCGACATGATATCTAGCTATTTACATTTAACAAAAGGCCACGCATTAAACATATTGTAACTGCCAATCCTCCCTCCCAGCATTTGTTTTAGTAAGTATATCCTCTTCCTTGAACCTATCAATTAAACACACAGAAGAAAACCATCTGTTAAGAGGAAAACCAACAATCAATTATGGAGAGGACCAAACAAATTATCCTTTTCTACGTCACATTTGGTAGATATGATCTCTTCTATAAGAATGGCCTCCGCAATGTTAATACTTAACACCATGGTTTTGTTTGGTTGAAAGCTGTGTTTGTTCAGATTTCATGATGAAAGAAAATCACTGGCCTGAGATACATACTGCTAATATATCATAACTCAAGACTTTACTAGATTGCATATGCAATGTGTCACTTACAAGCACCGGTCATCTCTTTGTGGCATCAATAAACATGGCTCGAGTCCAATGCTCAACATCCTCTGTTTGTGATGGTGGAGGGGGAAATGTTGGATGCTCCACAAGATCCCATTCTTCAATAAGGCTTTCGTTCTTCCCAATATCAGGCATCTCAGTGGCAAAAAGAAAACTGGCAGCTGAACTTGGAAGGTTATGATCAGAGAGGTTTTTCTGCAAGGTCAACGTAAAAAAAATCATAATTGTTTCTTCAAATCGTCAAGCTTCCAAGTTACAGTCCAAAACCAATCTCATCAGTCGTGGTTATTACAATTTCTGTAAATATGGAGATAACAATTGGAAAAGCATATAAATTCACTACCAAAGCTAGAATAAAAATCAAGAAATGATCCAACGATGCAAATGCCTTTCAATTGAATGGCAACAGCTGAGTCGTAGAATATATTTTAGTAATATTTTTCCAAAACTTCTACCTCCCCAATGACAATGGAAACAAAAGATAAAAAGACAGAAAAGTAGATAGAATAGAATGTATAATGGTGACAAATCAACAAGCTAAAATCTCAAAAGGTTCAGTTGAACAAAGTCTAAGGCAATTTTATACCGTCAAAGGCAGCATGTGTGCACTCTCCAATAACATGCTCGATGACATGGCAGAATTGACATTCCATACAGATTTGTTAAGTTGTTGGGCTTGCTTACTTGATCTGAAAATCCAAAAGATAAGCACAATGAACAACTATGAAATCCAAAATATATACATACACGTAACATGTGAACATGTATAAAGAGAGCTGCAAATAGAAAATAAACAACAGTTGTTCTCATAGTCATCATGCCAACATATTTGCAAGATAGATTCAGCACCAGCCAGAAACTAGGATTTTATAGAACTGAGTATCAAATCAGTTCAAGCTCAGCTCCCTCCACAGTATAAGAGACTCAAAACAGGTTGTCTTTGAAGGATTATCAAGACAATTTCTACTTTGACAAGACCAAACAAATAACAATTGGTGAAATGCTAATTTAAATCAGCTGTGAGTAGGTTTGATAAATGAAAGAGCTAACAATCAAATGAAATTCAGTTTTACCAAAATTAAAAGGGGAAAAAAAAATTCATATCCTACCCCAGAGAAGCCTTTCAGACCATTTATAATCAATATGTTGGTGATCTATTTACTTGAAGCAAGTTAGAAGTGGCAAATATGGTGCATCCTAAAATCAAAGGGTTACTAATCAACTGATAAAGCCATTGGAAAAGAAGCACAGTAATTTTGTTTCAGTATGTATGGTGACATTCAAACTCTTCCTACAAGATATCTGACTGTCTTCTCATTTGAGTAAGTCAAATGGCTCATTCATCAATCCAACTCCTGAGACTTCCAAGTTTAGCTATAAATTTCTCAAGGTCTACTTTGTAAAGAAAGACCAATTTAGAACTTAAAGTACCATCTGAAAATAACTATACAAATATTTTTCCTCCTTAAGTCTTATTGAAGAACACCTAAAAGCAGTTGTTTTTGTAGTTCAAAATTTTCCAACTAGTACAACTTAAATGATGATTCAGTTCATAGATCAGAGATAGAAGGCAGGATATACCTTGAACAAGCCATTTTCAAGGAAAAAACAGATCGCACTTCCTTGGTTGAAGATAGAGAGGCCAGTAATTTAGAAAATGCTTCAAAGGTAGATGCCTCAGTAGGAACATCTAAACAGAGTGAGTTATAGCAGAAAGCTGTTATGCATGCAACACTTTTCTTCAGAAGAGATATCCCTATCTGCAAGTCCTTATGTGTTTCAACAGTGTGAGGAGAGGCAGAAGAATAATTGAAGCTATTACTTCCAGATGAATCCAGGCGGGGCCTTCTCTCGGATTCCATTGAAGCGACACCAAAATTACTAGAGCTTCTATCTGTCCATGAATTATCCCCACTAGTAGAGCAATAATTTTGGCGCGGTATAAAAAGTGGATATTCATTGCTGCAAAACACAACCCATATTCAGTCCCATAAGAGAAAAGCCTTAGTCAGCCATGTTAATTAACATTTCTAGTTAGACACCTTCGAGAAGAAGGGCGTGCATTCCAATAAGAATCTCGTTGCCATATCCGAGAGCAAGACCCCTGAGATAAAACTACAATATGATGAGTATAACAATAATAGATATCTTGCACACAATCAATTTGTTTATTTATCGTTATTGAAACCAACATCCTTCTATTGGAAACAGCAGAACTTGAAAAGGGGAAATATCTCCAAAACATTGTTGCTAGTAGACATTTTGCACCACCAGAAGCAAACAATGGAAAACCGACATATTTAAAGAAATAATCACCAGCACAAAAACATAAAGAACATTTGAAGGAAGAACAACCATCATAATGCTTTTCAGCATAAAAAAGTCACGAAATTTGAATTCTTTGAAATTCATTCTGGAAAGCAGAAGGTTGTTGAAAGATGAAATGCAAATATTTTTGTACTGTAATCAATAAATTTCAAAGATGCAAGTCATCCTAATCACAATGAAAAGATATTTTTGAGTAGAACTTTCAAAATGAACTACATTTCAAACATTAAAAAAAAAAATCTTAGAAATGCTTAATAAAATGCATAAAAAGAACAAGCTATTCTTTTACCAACACCGTCTAAAAGAATGGTAATTTTCTTTAGTAATTATTCATTATTATTTGCATTTTTAGACCTCTTAAAGATTACCCACAGGAAATGAAAATGACTAAAAAACTCAAAAACTGAAAAGATTCAAAGAAATCCAAAACTAAAATTTTCAAGATATTTTTTAGACATAGCATACAGGTGTAATCAATTCTTCGTTCTTACCGCAAAACCTGAGTTATGAAGTGCAGGAGCAGCCAAGTTATGAACAACAAGATTAAGAAGTTGCACCATGCATCTGTATTCAAATCATATGGATTATCAAAGTGTCAAAAACTGGCAAACTCATAGTACTAAATAACTTAGATCATGATTAACATTTAAAACTTAGGGAAGGCCAAAGGAAGTATCCCAATGTTATATTACCCAATGAGGTGAAAATAATTATAGCAGGGGTATTGTGGTCTTATAGCCTTGTAAAAATAAGCAAAAACATTACCCTAATGAGGCAGCAAGCTCCTCGGATGGAACAGAGTGTGGATCAAGCCCTCTTGGTAAGCGAGCATTGCAAATCAGATCATACTGACCACTAGATCCTTCTCTTCCCTCACCATCTAAATTTACCTGTGATAATTGAACCCATTTAGCTGACTTAAAAGCAACATGATTTAAACTAGGAGGCTTAGTGCCTCAAATAGGAAAGGGGAGGGGCAGGGAAACTAAGCATATAAGCTTTTGGGCTGAATATCCTCATCATAACCACATTAGCTATGTCGTTAACTGAAGGTAAAAGCAAAATATCACTCTAGGTTTTCAGTTAAATCTCCGTAACTTACATAATCAATTAAGATCCATCAAGATATGTTTGATAGCTAAAAGAAGCATATCAAGCACACTTACTAGTCACCAGTCACTATATGGGATCAAAACAAATTTTACATAGCACATACCCGGCGTTGGGGAAACAATTTGCATATTTGTTTTATGACCACAGACTGCTTATGAAGACGTTCTGAGGTAATTGCCATCTGCAACTCAGGAAATGTATTAAGTCACAACTTTTAGATAAATAAAGACATTCTAATAGACTAGAAAAACCAAGAACCCAACACAAACATAAATCTAAATTCTCAAAAATAACAAAACATCAATAACAGGCAGTTCTTACATGCCCCAAACTCTGTGTGCAGATAAGGTTGGGATAGAACTTCTCGAGCTTTTCGACACGATTCTTTTCCAACTGAAAAGAGAAAAATATAATACCCATAGTTATCGTTCATACAACTTAAAAACCAGATTCTCATGAAGAAACAAAATGAGACAGAGTTAGTACCATGCCATGAGCAGATTCAAGCACTCCATACTTAACCTTTAAGTCATAAGACACTCTCTCAATCTTAGCCTTCCCTATAAATAAAGCATCATTTAAAATAAGTCTAATTACAACTAACATGAATAGAAATAATGAATAATAACTAAGGAGCAAGCATCAACACCTTGAGCTAATTGTTCTCTACTGCGACGAAGCTTCTCTTTCAAGTCAGTTAGCTTCTCGTTTTGAAGAATTTTCCAATTGAGTTGATCATCAGCTTTCCCCTAATAATAACACAAATAATAATTAAACAAAACTCGAAAAAGGAATTAAAACAAGTTCAATTAAGTGAAAGAAATGGAACCTTTGCAGCAAGCACTTCGTCTAATTTTGAGTATAAAAAATCACGACGGCTTTTCAAAGATTTTAACAAAGAATTATACTCATTTAATCTGCAAAGAAGAGTTCATCAAAACAACAAAAAAGTTAACAGCTTAAAAGGCAAATTCAATGAAGTTTATACCGAAGATTTCTTTTTCTACCTGTAATTGACGCAAACGGCGCAAATTGAAGCGCGATTTGAATTGTCGCAAATAGCGCAGTTGCTGGCTTTTTTGGACATCATCTAGATTAAAACCTCATCAAAAGAACCGAAAATCGAAATCCCTAAAGAGAGTTAAAATGAAAACGAAAAGTAGTGTTGGATTAACAACAAAATATAATAATGTGAATCAAAGCGGAAAGATTTCCCTTTTCCTTTCCTGTGTTTCGAAGGGAAAGGCGTAGCAGAGGTTGAGCTGAGATAGGAAAGAACGGTGTATGATGAGTCACCACCGGAGACGTATCATGCTGGAGAAGGGTCCAACTCCAATACGACGCCGTTTAACTCTCCCGTGTTACCGCGTATATATGGTTTACGTATAGCTGCGTTTTTCCGGGAAAAAAAAAACCTAATAACAATATATAAAGGTTGCCGATGTAATTTGATTTTATTTACTTTTATATTTTTCACTTCTGAGATTTAGTGATTGGCATGTGGATATGGGCGAAATAAGTAAAAGAGACTGATACAATGTAAAATTAGGCTTTTTGTTTTGTTCTTTTGCCAATTGAAGCAAGTGAATTTAAAATTGAAACTTATGAAATAAATAGAAAATAATTATATTTGATGGTATCATTTATTTTTATCTTTTTTTTAAAAAAAATTAAGAACACAAATAAACTATATAACACATCTCATGAATTATCATTTCCTTTGCTCTTAAATTGTCTTGTTTAGTGTAGAGGGTTCTTTTGGTTAGGGAGCGAGGACGTGTTGCAATGACTGAATTAAGATGCACTAGAGGCGGCAGAGAGGAAGATTGGAGCAGTCCTTGAAGCGTAAGTGCTTTTGGTGGCAGGTGGTGAAAGATGAGAAAAGGTGGAAGAAGCGGCGGATAACGGTGAATGGGAAAGGTTGAAGAGAAAGAATATTTTGGAGGAATTTTGAGAGAGCTTTTTAAAGTAGTCTTTTTGCTCCAGGTCTAATCTTCCATCTTACTTCTCAGACTCTCATATTTATACTGAGCAAGAACGGTTTCTTAGGAGTTCTTAGGAGAGCACGTTCAACCATGGGAGAACGTGCTTGCTATAGAAAGACAGTTAAGTAACGGTTTATGAGGAGAGCACGTTCAATCATGGGAGAACGTGCTTATTATAGAAGGACAGTTAAGTAACGGTTTATGAAATCATAAAAGAATGATCATGTAATTGATAGCGGGCGTAGATTGTGGATAAATGGAGTAGTGATATTTAATAGTGCTTATTTGAAGAAGTAAAGAAGGATAAAGGGGTAAAGCACATGTACTTCAAGGAAAGGTTAAGAGGAACTCTTCCTAACTATCTTCCATATCTGAGCCACCAAGCCAAACTCTCTAGAACATCTCAAACGTGAAGGTAACTCATGAACCCTACCACTTATTCTGAGTTACTTTCACTTCCCCGTATAAATAGTTGTTCCATGCTTGTTGTTAGGGGTTTCTGCGCTTGTAACGCTATTGGGTGCTTCCCCGTCACTAACGCCTTGGAGCACCTCTAGATACTTCCATGTTGCGCTTCCACTCTTGGAACACCCCTGGGTGTTTCCACGCTTGGAACACCCCGCGTGCTTCCCTGCTTGGAACACCCCTAGGCGCTTCCATGCATGGAACACCCTTGGGCGCTTCTCTGCTTGGAACACCCCTGAGCGCTTCCATGCTTGTAACACCTTGGGCGCTTTCCTGCTTGGAACACCCCTAGGCGCTTCCCTGTTTGGAACACCTGGGCACTTCCTTGCTTGGTACACCCCTGATGTAATTTTCCTATAAACAGTAAAATAATAGTTAACCAAAATTGGGCATCTACATTTTGCCCCCTGCATAAAAATTCTTATAAGAAGTTTTATGCATAGGGAGATGCGCCTAGTAATAAGAAAGATCATGCTTATATATATACCTATTTCTTTTTTTTTCACTTTTTTTTATTTCTTTTATTATTATTATTATTATTTTTTGGTAATTGTTATCGTTATTATTATATATATTTTTTATTTAATATATATATTATAGTCAAAGAAAAACTTTTAAGGGAGCAAAAGAGTGTTGCTCTCAAACTATTCTAGCAAATCCCAAATTGGTGAAACTTGATATATGAGGAGAAGCAATTAGAGGTAGAAAAAAAAAAGATTTGATAAGATAATTTAAAAGAGTTAGATTCCTACTAGGAAAATAATTTCTAAAATCTATAAATACAAGAAAATAGCTCTGTAGAAATTCACAATCGATTCTTAAAGGCTTTTCCTAATTCTCAGAGGTTCTTCCTTAAAACAAGTAAGTTTTCTTCTTCTCTCTTTTTTTTTTTTTAGGGGCTTTTGTATTTAGAATAACTTTAAACGCTTCCCTACTTAGAATGCCTAAACGGGTTAGAATAATTTACCCCCTGCAGGGAAATTTTTTATTAAAAAAAAAAAATTTCATGCATAACAAAAATATTTAAATGAACAAGCTTTAAAGATTTCATAAATTTCTTTAGAGGGATTAGTTGTACAAAAACTCATAATAAACTGCTAAAGCTTTGTTTTAAAATTTCTTGAAATAAGTGGTTTTATTTAGATGGTTTTACTTAGTCCATTCTTCTAGGCTCTAATAGAAAAAGAAAAGAAGGAATAAAAATTTGTTTGTGACGTTTAATCCATTCGGTAGTTACTTGATGCGTTTAAAATAATTTTATAATAAAGACTAAGCACCCACGTCGCACTACTCAATTTCCAAGGCATAATGTAAGGCTGAAACATATAAAAGAATGAAAAGAGAGAAAAAAAAATTAAATAAGTGAAAGAACTTTTGGCTTGGAAAACCGCACCAAGTGTTTTGAGAAAAGCTGCAGGTTTTGTTCTCTTCAAATTCAACTAACGTGATGATGTAGTTTATATTTCATTATTTTATGTTTTTATTTTTTTTTTGTTTCAAGTACTTTTATGGATAGAAATTAATTTTTTTTTAAAAAAAACATGACTTTTTTTTTATTAAGCAAACGGCCTTCTCACTAATGTCATGAGGTTCTCAGTGGTTGTCAACTTTTTATTTATTTTATTGTATTATTTTATTATTTTGTTATTTTAAGTTCATTTGTTGACAGAAACTAGTTTTTTTTTTTTTGTTTTTTTGAATATCACATCAAGGAAAACACTTTCTTCTCTAATAGATAATTGAATGAGAATTAATTGCCTAGCAAATGAACATCCTCAATGTTAGAAAGGCTTGAATATTAGAATGAATATTATCTTGTTACTTTATTTATTTGTCACTTATTTCTCTGTAGGTTTTTTTTTTTGAGTGATTCACATACGTATATCATTATTCGTTCTATTTGGCATTAGGAAATAATTAAAATATATAGATACATAATTAAAAACAAATAAACATGGGATATTAATGCATAAATAAGATAGTAGTGAATACTTATCTGGTCGTTTTTTGTGTCGTTTATGCTTGTAGGAATTTCTTTGCCTCTTCTCATGGCCAGAACTCGTTTTACCCTAAAAGTTCGTTATGGTGAGCTCGGTAGGGCTGTCTTGAGGAAAAGGAAGAATACTGCTGCGACCTTTCTTTCTAAGAACATGCGAGTAGGGAAATCTGGTGAAGTACCTCCTGTGCCAGAAATTTGGGATGACAATATCATCAGGGAAGGAGGAGAGGATTGCTTTTGGGAAGCAGTGCGTGCGAAACAGGTTGATAGGCATCCATGTGCATCTGCTGGCTATCGTTGGGATCGTATTTGTAACGAAGCTGCTCCAGATAGGAGGTGTTCCATCCCAGGAATGTCAATACTGAAGTTCAGATTTGAACGTGGTGAATTCCCTCTTTCAATTACTAAATTTGGCTCTAATTCATTATGGGTCCACGGTTGGGATGAATGGGTAGAAAAAGTTTTAAAGAATTCCACATATGTGACTGCTCTCAATAATGCTGGAGTCCTTGACGCTGTAAGAGTCACCACAAAACTTCGCATTCGCAGGGAATCTCGAATTGAAGTATGGCGTGCTATTCTTGTGCGATGGAGTACTTTTTCTCATACCATGGTTACTGCTTGGGGAGAGTTTACTTTCACTCTTGAAGATGTGCGCATTCTTTTGGAACTTCCTTGTGTTGGTAGAAACGACCTTCGTTCTGTTACACTTTTTAGAGAGGAAGAAAAAGTCAAGGAGTTCTTTATCAATTTGTTTAAGAGCCAGGTTAAGGCTTCCAAAGTAGCGTGCTTCTCCAATTGGGTAGGTCTCTTCTATAAGAAGTTCAATATTAAAGGCGAAAGTAGTCCTCCTAAGTATCCAGATCACATTCATGAGTTAGTGGCGTTGTTGATCATGAGGTTGGCTCGGTATGTCTTCCCAGGTTGTCCAGATGATGGAATCTCCTCGTCAGTTATTCCTTATGCAATCAAAATTGCTAAGGGTATGAGCTTTCCTCTTGCTCCATTATATTTGGGATCCCTATATAAGAGATTAGACTTGTATCATTCTAAGACTGCTGAATCAGTTGGTCGCTACAGACTCTTGACTTATATGGATGTCTCTTTTATTCAGATGTGTTTATGGGAGAGGTTCCGTAGTTGTGCGCCTACTTCTAATGTATATTAGCCTCCTGTGTCTTCTTCTGCAAGAACAACTTTGCGAGATAATTATAGAGCTTGGGCATGGCATGACCAAGTTTCCAAGGACAACGTTCTTAAGGTGTTAGATGAGGCGAACCAATTTGTGGCAAGGCCTTATGTGAGATCAAACCATGGTTTTGGTGACCTAACAATTTATTATGATAGACGACCATTTGTGACTGGAAAACTAAGCTCGCGCGGATTGAACTTCTCAGTATGGGTTCATTCTTCCCAACTACCTTCCATGATTGAGATGACTAGTTCAGGTGCTGATAGGGATTCATTGACTGTTGAAGTGTATTCTCCTTACAGAGTGGCACGCCAATTTGGATATGATCAACCAGCTCCACGTAGTCCCCCTTTTCTTGAAAACTTCCCTCTTGCACTTCCATGTTCCTTATTGATATGCTCGATTGTACCCTGAATAAATTCAGAAATTATGTTGTTCCAGCCTTTGACAGAATAGGTGCTTATTGGGGAGATTGTCTTCAAGAATGGACTTCATTAATCATACCTAATCCTGAGGCGCAATTGCATGTTCCTTCCATCAGTAATAACGACATGTCACTTCGTTTGATTCGCTCTAAGAAGAACAAAACTTCTCGTCAGGTAAGCTTATTTCTTGTTCTTCTTTATCTCCCTTCTCCTTTCATTTTTATGAAAATATCTGAATTTTCTTTTTTTTTTGTTAGGAGGAATCAATTCAAAGTGCAGAAGTGGAAGGACAAGGTGTCTCAGAGTCTAAGAGCGAGGAAGAATCAAGTGACCACACAAATAACCATGAGTCTAGCGATGAGTCAGTTGAGGAGAGGTTTCCTAGACATGAACATCATAGTTTGGGAAGAGAGGTAGATGGTAATACTGTACAAGGAGGTCTGATAGATATGACTGATTTCTTACCCTTTGCTATACAAAATGTTGGTGGAGATGAGGTGAATGACATCACGAGAGTTAGTGACGATGAGGTGGATGCAGCTACTAGAGTTGGTGATGATGATGTGAATGCTACTAACCAGGATGATCAGAGTGCTCTTGGGTTTGGCTTAGGAACATTTCAACATAACAATGCCAATATCATTACTGGGGGAACCTTTGGAGTTACTCGCAGTATTTAGAATAATTTTGGAATTGATGCTACTCACAACATTTCTTCTTTTGAGGGTGTTCCGAATGTTAATTGCAATGCTTCTTCTCCTGAGGGTGTTCTGAATGCTACTTGCAATGGTTCTTCTTCTGGGGGTGTTCTGGATTCTACTCACAATTCTTCATCTTCTCTTAGAGGTATGTAGAATAACCTAGATATCATTTCTTTAATATTATTATGCCCATTCCTACTACTCATTGTACACCATTTTTTTTTGGTAGAACATAGAAATGATAATTCTGACACTCATTTGAAAGATTTTCATGGCATTCCAGTCATGCCACAACAGTTACAGCTATTGGAGAGTGTCTATAAGGTAGAAGGTGAATTTTGACATTTTAAGCACAAATTCTTGAATAGAGGCATCATGGATAGCTTGGGCACTGCTTTAGAGATTGCTTCTTCCCCATGGGCAGACATTTCTCTTGAAGATTTACAGAAGATGGTGGGTCTTATGGATGATGTTCTTCTCTCTGGTTGTCACATTAAATGCCTGGATGCTTTCATGGCTAAAGCCAAAGAATACATTACGACAAAGGCCGACAAGTCTAACATAGAGGCTGAGATAAAAGAACTTGATGCAAGGAAGATGGAGTTGCAAGGAAGATTAGACAGTCTCTCTGATTTTGAGAATGATAGATCCTCCTGCTTTCTGAATTTCATACTTGACTAGCTTTTCCTTATTCCTATTTTTCTGATATTGTAAACTTATTTTTCCAAAGTGAACCTTTAGTTTGCTTGCTTCTTATTCCTCCAAAGTGAACTTTTACTTCGCTTGCTTCATGATCGTATTGAGCTACTTTGTTTTGTGTTTCATCATCATTTTTTTTTGAACCTATGAATGTTTCACAAATATTGCTATGTGCGGCCGAAAGGGATTCTCAACTTCTTATTAAGGAGAATAATCCTCAACCTAATAAGAAGGAAAATGCCACGTGACATGAGCGTTTAAAGCTGCGACCTTTTTATGAATAACGTATTATGGCCAAGAAGTGAGCGATAAAGCTTGCGGCCAATAATAAAAAAAAATTATGTCTTTTGTGAATAGCATATTATGGCCAAGAAGTGAGCGATAAAGCTTGCGGCCAATAATATAAAGCCAGATTAGAGCGTTAAAGCTTGCGGCTAAAATATGAATCATATGGTGAAAGTTTCAAGCATAAAACTTTTGACCAAGTGAAATAATAATATTACAGCCAAAATAAGAGCGCTAAAGCTTGAGGCTGAAAATGAATTTACTTTGAATGAATTTTTTTTAACACATCATAAAACAGCCAGAATATAAGCGATAAAGCTGCGGCTGGTAATGCATTCAAAGTAAAAGAAATACAAGGCTATTGGCAAAGGCTAATTCTAAGAAATCATAAAGAAGACAGATAGTGGATAATGTTGTCATACATGATACCTCTTGATGTATTGAAAATTGACTGGTGCTGTAATAGCATTGGTCTTGGGATTCAGTAGCGTGCAATATCCACTTTCGTTCACCTCATGGACAATGTATGGTCCTTCCCACTTTGGGCTAAACTTAGTCGCTGGTGTTCCTCTTCTAATATGTTTTGCTGCACGAAGTATTAAGTCACCTTCCTCAAAGCTTCTTTTCCTTACCAACTTGTCGTATGCTCTACTCAATCTTCCTTGATACGTGGAGAAGTTCTTCTTTGCTTTATCCCTTCTTTCCTCCAACGCTTCCAATTCTATCATTCGCAAAGCATTATTGTCCATCTCAGCATCCAAGGCCAATCTTGCTGATGGGACTAGGATTTCTGCAGGTAGAATAGCTTCTGTCCCATATACTAAAGAGAAAGGAGTAGCATTAGTGGGTGCTCTTTTGGAAGTTCTGTACGCCCATAATGTCACAGGAACAGCATCATGCCACATCTTAAGATCATCATGTACCATCCTACTCAGTACTTTGAGTAGTGTTTTATTAGTGGCCTCAGCTTGACCATTCCTTTTAGGGTAATACGGGGTTGACTTCACATGATCCACATCATAAAGAGCTAAGAGTTCCCTTATGCTAGAGTTGATAAATGGAATACCATTGTCTGACAGGATACGCCTGGGTATTCCAAATCTGCATATGATGTTTTCTTTAATAAAGTTGGCCACAGCTGGTCCTGTTGCTGTCTTCAAGGGAATAGCCTCTACCCATTTAGTAAAACATTCTGTTGCTGCAAGTATCCATGCATGTCCCCTAGAAGGAGGGTTGATAGGCCCAATCAAATCAAATGCCCAAGTGTGGAAAGGTCAAGGTGTGATAATGCTATGGAGTGCTACAGCTGGAGCATGTATGGCATTTCCATGGACTTGACATTCATGGCATTTCCTTGCACAACTCATTGCATCTATTTCCATGGTAGGCCAATAATATCCAAGATCCAACAATTTCTGATAAAGTTTTCTCCCTCCTTCATGCTCTCCACTACCTCCAGCGTGAACTTCTTTCATTAAAAGATTTACATCAACAGGAGAAACGCATTTCAAAAGACGTCCCGCGAATGATACTCGGAACAACTCATCTCCTTTCAAGAAGAAGCGTTGGGCTCTTCTCCTTACTCGTCTTGCATTTTGTAAATTTGTTGGAAGGATTCCATTTTGAAGGAAGTCAATGTAAGGCCTTCGCCAATCACCCGCACTTCCTACAAAATGACATTCATGCACATCTGGAGGCTCTGAGCACTTAGGACATGATTGTTGAAGCTGAAGCACATTTTTGGACATAGTCGGCCAAAAATACCCTGCTCGTTGGAGTAAGCGATGCAACGGTGGTCCTTCCTCTCCGCACCATTGTTCATGAACTGCTTTCAATCTTTCCTCTGTTTCACGCTTGGAAATACATCTAGCTAACACTCCATTACTTCCTTTATGGTATAATACTCCATGAATAAGAGTAAAGTGCTTTAACCGTGAGATAGCAGTGGAGCTTGGATTGAGCAGGTCTTTCATTATAAACATACGCCAGTCCTCTTCTTCATAAGTGGAAGGTTGTAACAGCTCACTAGATGGACATGGAAGTCTTCTCTTTAATACTGTGATAGTATTTGATCTTCCCCTTGCATCTGTATTTTGGAAGCTAGAGTAGCAAGTGCATCTGCATGTCTATTTGTGGATCTTGAGCTATGTTTGCATCTCACTTTTTGGAATTGTTGTAATAGTGACTGAACAATGGTTCTGTAAGATGTAAGCATAGGTTCTTTAAGAGAGAACTCACCATTCGTTTGTCTTACAATCAGATTAGAGTCTCCATGGATGCACAAGTTATTAACTCCCATGATGGTGGCAGCATGTAGCCCCAAAATCAACGCCTCATACTCTGCTTGGTTATTGGTGCAGGGAAAATCCAACTTGAAAGCTAGAGAAAGAGGATCTTTTCTGCTAAGTACATCCACCTTGTTCATTCTCTCTGATTGAATTTGACTATAATGAGAATCGAAGGATAATTCATCTTCTGTGTGAACTTCTCTTGGGGGAATCAAAACTATCCTAGCACCTCCACCAGACATAGTGGAGGAACCATCGAAGTACAACTCCCATTCTCCATTTTCTGTGTTGATAGAGTAGACTTCATTAAGCTCTCCTGGAACAGAATTAGGGATTACTTCTTCAAATTGAGATGGAAAATGTGCTAGTAAATCTGAGAGAGCTTGAGACTTGATTGCCTTAGGTTGCATAACTGAAATGTCAAACTCTCCAAGTAAGAGAAGCCACCTTGCTATTCTTCTAGATAAAGCTGGCCTAGACAACAAGAACTTGATTGGATCTGACTTAGTCACTATTTTAAGTTTGTGAGCCAAGAAGTAATGACGAAGTTTCTGAGTTGCATACACTAGTGCAAGACAGTATTTCTCCATTGGTGGGTAGTTCAATTCACTCCCATGCAAACATCTACTCAGGTAATACACAGGTCGTTCTTGTCCTTCCACTTCTTGAACAAGTAGAGCACTAATTGAACGTGGAGTTGAGGTGAGATATAGCATCATTGGTTCCCCTTGGATTGGCATAGTCATTGTCTTAGGGGAAGTAAGAATACCTTTGATCTGCTCAAAAGCTTGCTGTTGTTGTTCATTCCATGAAAATGGAATCCCTTTCTTGAGAAGAGCTTGGAAGGGCATAATAATATCTCCTAAGGCTGGAATGAACCTCCGAATGTAAGAAACCCTTCCCAACAGGCTTTTGAGTTGCTTTTGGTTTGATGGAGGTGGCATAGACTGAATAGCTTTTATCTTTGCAGGGTCCACGTCTATACCTTTTCGATGCACAACAAAACCTAAAAACTTACCGGTTGTAACTCCAAAAGCACACTTCAAGGGATTCATGCGTAGCTTGTATTTTTGACATCTTTCAAATACTCTTTTCAAATCTCCAAGATGATCTGGGGCTTTCTTGGATTTCACCACTATGTCATCCACGTAATCCTCCAAGGAATCATGCATCATGTCATGAAAAATTGCTGTCATGGCATGCTGATAGGTTGCACCTGCATTTTTTAACCCGAATGGCATAACTGTATAGTAAAAGTTACCAAATGGGGTTTTGAAAGCTGTCTTCTCTGCATCACCGAGTGCCATCTTTATTTGATTATATCCACTGAATCCATCCATGAAGGAAAACATTTCATGACCTGCTGTAGCATCGACAAGAGTATCAATGTTTGGAAGAGGAAAATCATCCTTGGGACAAGCTTTGTTCAAATCTCTGAAATCCACGCACACTCGGATTGCTCCACTCTTTTTCTTTACAGGCACCACATTAGCTAGCCAAGTTGGGTGATGAATTGGCTTGATGAACCCAGCTTTGAGAAGTTTGTTAATTTCTTCTTTTATCTGGATTTCTATTTCATGACGAAATACACATGCATGCTGCTTCACTGGCTTGGTTCCAGGTGAGATGTGCAACTCATGAGTAACAAGTCTTTCATCTAAACTGGGCATCTGCTCATACGTCCAGGCGAATACATCTTGGAATTCTTTCAGCAATTGAACCATTGCCATTTTTTGTTCCTCCAAAAGGTTCTTACTTATGAAGAGTGGCTTAGGAGTCTCTCCTTCTCCAGCTAGGTTGAGCTCTTCCAATTCATTACCCTGCGACTTTGGTTGTTCTTGAAGCTGTTCTGTTACAAATGATTTTTCAAGTTCCCCTTTTATTTCTTCCACTTGAAAGCAAGGCAATGGTATATCAGGTGGTTCATGTGATATGGGGTCAAGAGAATAGGCTTCCCCAGACCCCGTGCCCCATCATAAGCAATAAACCATTTTTCCATCTTCACGAGCATAAGAGCTTATCTCAGCGGAGTTTTCTCTCTGTCTTTTGAAGCACTTTCTCTTTCCTCCTCGCTTCTTTTTCTTTGAGATATTTTCTTCTCCTTTTTGGGAGTATTCTTCCCATCGTGGAAGTGGAACGCTTATAGGTCTAGCTATGGCAGTTTCACCTTCCTCTGCTAGTTCTTCAAAGAAAGAAGCTTCAGTGTAGCTTACCTCATGGCGTTCAAACGGAGCCTTAGTTGCTGGAATGAAAATTTCTTTCCCTTTCCAGTAACCTTTGATACATTGGTGGCGTGTGGAAGGAATGATATTGTGAGTGTGGAGAAGCTTTCTTCCAACGAGAAGGTGGTAAGCCACATCAGCTTCAATAACATGGAAGTAAGTCTGGTCTTGAATAGGTCCCATCTTGAAACTCACCGTGACTTGTCCCAGAGTTTTAATTTCTTTATTGTCAAAAGAAGTGATAGTCATAGGACGGCATAAACTCTTCAAGTCTACATTCGTAGCCTTTAGAGTAGACAAAAGCATGAGGTTTATTGAGGAACCGTCATCAATGAACGTCCTCCGCATTGGGTAGCCATTGACATTGCTCTCCACATAAAGTGGCTTATTATGATAAGGATGTGGTGTGCACATATCTACTTCTGTGAATACTATGGCATTCTCATACCCATTTGTTATCCTCTTCATAGGTTGTCCCACCAAGCTACATTCCCTATTCTGTAAACCAGCTATCTCTACTAACATCATGGTTGCCTTCTTTTTTGATTCTTCTGAAAAGCCAAGCTGATCGAAAAAGTGCCTACAGCTAGGTGTCTTCATGAGTGAGTTAGTAATGGATGAGGTAACCATAGCAGCTGCACGAGCATCTTCTTCTTGATTAGAAGATAGGGTAGGCTCTTCCTGAGTACCGATCACTGCATTCACATGTCCTCTAACATTTTGATGAGCAGGGAGTGGATTATTTTGAATCATGTTATTTCCAATTAAGACTTCTCCTGCTTGTGTCCTTCTGTGAAATATCCTACGCATGTTTTTGCATTCTGCAAATGGATGACCCACCATGCGATGGTAATCGCAATAACGCGGGTTAGACTTTTCTTCTACTGTTGGAGGTCTAGATACATAAGGCAAATTTATTTGCCCGTCTCTAATCCATTCTTGAAGAAGTGCCCTTACTCTATCAAAGGGAGCTGAAAATGGAGGAGGTGCATCAATCTCTTCATCTTGTCTTCTTCTAAAGTTGTCACGCCTTGGCCTCAAATTTGCTTGGGGTCCTCTTCTTTCCTTACCTCTTCCTTGGATTGCATTCACAGTCAAAATGTTCCTTCTGTTGAAGCGATTAGCTCCCTTTTGCCTAAGGACTGTATTATTGGTCCGCCGTGCAGCTTCAACTAAAGTGGCAAAAGTTGGAAGAGGTAAGTTTTCCAAATGCACCCTGTATTCATCAAACATACCTTGGATGCATACTTTGATTAGCTCCTTCTCATCATGAGAATCTTGTATATCCAGTACACGCTCCCTGAATCGTTGGATGTACTCCATAAGATCCTCTCTTGCCTTTTGATGTTCTCTTCTTAAGTCGATAAGGGTCACCTTCTCTTGGGTAGAAAAGAACTTTTCACCAAACATTCGACACATTTGGCTCCAAGAGTCAACTAAGCCAAGAGTGAGATTAACATACCAAGTGTAGGCTTTCTCAGTAAGAGACTTAGAAAACTCCTTCAATTTTAGATCATCATCCAAGCCTACAACTCCCAAAGTTTCTACAAACTTCATGACATGTTCTCGAGCATCTCCAGTCTTACCGTTGAATTGTTTGAATTTTGGGCTGGTGTAATCCTTGGGGTATGGTTTAGCAGCTACTTTAGCAGGATACGGTAATTTCAGATCAAACTCTGAGAAGTTGAGACTTTTATTCTTTTGGTCGAGCAGTTTCTCCAATTCTTCCTTCGTGACAAAACTTTGAGTGCTAGTGGCAGGAGTTACGGTGATGGGATTGCCTACAATAGAGGGATGAGTGGTATTGAGAAGTGGGTCAGAACTACTTTCTTCATTTCCTCCACTTCCATTATTATTAACCGCATTAGCGGCATTTTCTGCTGGCAAAGGCGGAGGTTGAGAGGTTGTGGCTGTTGACGATGCAAAATGGTTAATGGTCTCCATTATCCTCATGTTGTTTTCTTCTAAGGCTTGCATCCTTTCTTGGGAGGCTTGGAGCATCTTTAGAAGCTCTTGGACATAAGAAGGGGCGGATATTTCTTGGTTATCGAGAGAACTCTCCATATCTTCAGATAAAAAATTTTAGCTAGTTTTTCACTTACTGCAATCACTCCTCCCCAGCGGAGTCGCCAAAATGTAGAGGGTTCTTTTGGTTAGGGAGCGATGACGTGTTGCAATGAGTGAATTAAGATGCACTAGAGGCGGCAGAGAGGAAGATTGGAGCAGTCCTTGAAGCGTAAGTGCTTTTGGTGGCAGGTGGTGAAAAATGAGAAAAGGTGGAAGAAGCGGCGGATAACGGTGAATGGGAAAGGTTGAAGAGAAAGAATATTTTGGAGAAATTTTGAGAAAGCTTTTTAAAGTAGTCTTTTTGCTCCAGGTCTAATCTTCCATCTTACTTCTCAGACTCTCATATTTATACTGAGCAAGAACGGTTTCTTAGGAGTTGTTAGGAGAGCACGTTCAACCATGGGAGAACGTGCTTGTTATAGAAAGACAGTTAAGTAACGGTTTATGAGGAGAGCACGTTCAATCATGGGAGAACGTGCTTATTATAGAAGGACAGTTAAGTAACGGTTTATGAGATCATAAAAGAATGATCATGTAATTGATAGTGGGCGTAGATTGTGGATAAATGGAGTAGTGATATTTAATAGTGCTTATTTGAAGAAGTAAAGAAGGATAAAGGGGTAAAGTAGATGTACTTCAAAGAAAGGTTAAGAGGAACTCCTCCTAACTATCTCCATATCTGAGTCACCAAGCCAAACTCTCTAGAACATCCCAAACGTGAAGGTAACTCATGAACCTTGCCACTTATTCTGAGTTACTTTCACTTCCCCGTATAAATAGTTATTCCATGCTTGTTGTTGGGCGTTTCTGCGCTTGTAACGCTATTGGGTGCTTTCCTGTCACTAACGCCTTGGAGCACCTCTAGATACTTCCATGCTGCGCTTCCACACTTGGAACACCCTTGGGTGTTTCCACGCTTGGAACACCCCGCGTGCTTCCCTGCTTGAAACACCCCTAGGCGCTTCCATGCATGGAACACCCTTGGGCACTTCTTTGCTTGGAACACCCCTGAGCGCTTCCATGCTTGGAACACTTTGGGCGCTTCCCTGCTTGGAACACCTGGGCGTTTCCTTGCTTGGAACACTTGGGTGCTTCACTGCTAAGAACACCTCTGGGCACTTCCCTGCTTGGAACACCTCTGATGTAATTTTTCTATAAACAGTACAATAATAGTTAACCAAAATTGGGCATCTACATTTAGTTAATAAATTTATTACTCATTTTGTAATTTTTTTTTAAAAGAACACCGTGATTATATGTCAAGTGTCTCAACTTCATCAATTTCTTAGAACATGTTAGTTCTTTACCTTTGATAAGCCTGTTCTTTCTGAACAAAATCTATCTGCTATTGCAAAAACACATGATGTGCATCTTCTATGGTGATATAAAGAGGTACATGCTAGTTTCTTTTGCTTGTCTAAACGGATGCATATGCAACAAGGAAGCCACTTCGCAGCTGTGGGATGATGCCCAGAAATGGCGAATTACTAATGCATAAAAAATATGAAGAAATATCGTACATTACAAATACTCTTTGCAGTGTACAGAGGTATTGGAAAATGAGAGAGAGACTTCTCAGTAGGCAATATATATACATATATATATATATATCATGTAATGAATAAGATGATTTAAGGTAATTCATACAAAATCTGATTAACAAGTTATACTATAAATTGTGATAAAAATTTCTAGGACTACAACATAATCAACATCAGCAGGAGAACATTCACACCTCTAAGATGTTTGAAGGTTCACATCTCAGACTATACTTCCTATTGCAAAAATTTGTGGGGAAGTAACACTCGATTAAAACTTTGAGGTACAAGCACAGTCGCTGCTCAAGCCATGAACCATGTGGTCTCATAGATTCTATCTTGCAGAAAAGCAAACCATGAAACTAGAGTTGCCACTCATATTCAGATTCGCAAGAGCGAGTCAGACTCAAAGATTGCCATCTCTGAACCAAGAAGCATATGTAGAGCTATTGACAAGAACGACTTAGCTCCATGTCACATGAAGTTTTTTTCCACAAGCTTTATCAACTCCTCCAGCTTTTCAATTATCTTTGGATTCATCAAATCTCTAGCTTCCTTTAGGAGAGTGCCTCCCTGGCTGAAATTATATGCATCCACCACAGCTCTCATCAAGGTATGGAGCTTCTCTGGAGTCCTAATATTTCATCACAAAAAGTTAAACAAGGCGCCAAAATTAGCCTAAAGAGGAGAATCAAACAAATTTAACAGATACTTTTAGGTCCACAGTTGAGCTTCTGTCCATAGTCTGTTTAGGGAAATGATAAGAAATCCAGGCAACTAATTCTTTTCTTTTTCTTTGGGATAAGTACTAACCCAACCCATCATGTTCAGCTGAATCTTTCTGCATCACTCTCCACCATACACCCTTGGAAAGTGCAATCTCAAGGACTTTCACAAGGTGGAGAGTATAAACAGAAGAGCCTGAAACCCTAGCTTCGGAAGATTAAGGACTTTCACAATGCACTGCAAAGCCTAATTCACAGATGTACTAGATTTTGACAAAAATTAATTCAGAGCAATAGACTTACGTGTAAAGGTTGTCCACATCCTTCCCTTCAAGTTCTTCTCCTGGTGTAAATGCATCATTTAGGGCACACAATCGCTCCTCAGGATCCTCAATTGCAAGAAGATACTTCACAATCCTAATCTCTTTTGGCAGAAGTCTCTGTAGATTACCTCTTGCAGTCATATACAAGTGGTACAATACATCTTTTACCTGCAATTGATAAAATAAGTTTGTAAGATATTTCAAAGCAGCATCCTACACCTGGTAATTAATCATAACATTCATTTTTTAAAACAATTGGCTGCTGGTGCTTAAATGAGCCTATCCTGTTGAATCTATAAGAAATTCTAGAACTTCCAGAATTCATCAATAATTTTCTATACCATCATTTTTACAGAACAGAACATGGAAAAGAAAATGAATAGTAACAGGCAAAGGTCATAAGTCAGGCAGCCAAGTACATCAATTGGTTTCTCATGACTGACCATAGTGTTGCACCTCATAGAATTTCTAATTTCTTCCACTTTTTATCAAAATATAATCCTTTTTGCCTTTCTCTTCATCTAACATCTCTTCTCTATCTCCCAATTCTTTCAACCAGATGAGAAATTCAAACTTTTGGTCCATTGGAGAATTTTCTTCCCCTAATCTGATGAATTGTTCAAATAATTCATAAGATCATACTAAGGTTCTTCAGGGTGCAGTCTCCCCTGAGTCAAAAAACTAGAACTACATCTAGATGACCCATAATATGATTATGCAGAGCAGAAGGAGGGCTTCCCCCCCCCCCCCCCCCCCCAAGTCAGAAACAGTTACCTCATCTTTTGTCATGTTAGATTCCTTAGCTGCTGACCAAGCTTTTGTGATCATTAGCACCAATGCTGAATCAAGTTGATTTTTTGCAGCCAAACTATCTATCTTCTGACAAGCAACATCTAGAGAAGGAGAATTGATAATATCTTGGAATTTCAACTCTGCTGCATTAATTGCTTCAATGCTTTCAGTTGCAGTATCATAAGCTTGTACAGCAGCCAAGCACGTATTCCCAAGCTTTGCCAGAGCTGCCATTTAGAAACAAATAAATAAAAGGAATGTTTTCATCAATCTCTGCACAGCATAAAATAATAAGTATATGAAACAAATGTTCTGGTCACAGGCCAAGGTGAATTTTCTTCCACGTTGAATTTAGGTAAAGTAATAGCCTATTAGGGCCTTGCCCTCCAACAAATGCATCAGCTAGGTATATAAAATCCAAGGTCAAGGTGGATTTCGGCTTCCAGGTTAAGTTTTTTTACCCTTGTTCAGTTCAATAGTGCCAACCCATATTGCACTGGAAACCTGAAACTCAACTCATTTGTGGCCTTCGGAAAGTGATGATCCTGGATTTATTGTGTCTGACTATTGAGAAGGGGGTGCGATTCTGTAGTTATCCAGTGGCCAATTTTAGCAAAGAGAAGGCTTGGACTTGCTAGCATTACAAATTAGCACTTTATTTGTTGGAGAAATGAAAGAAAAGCAAACATAGCTAAAAGAGTTTCAATTTATAAATCTACAACCTAACACATTTGTTTATGTTGTCAGGCATAGAATATAACATGGCACACACTAAAAGTTTATATTACAAACTAGGAATTTAGCATTGATAAAAATATCATTCTTTCGTCCTGCATTACCATTTTGCTCTGTTGGATTGTCATAATATGATTCTGCTACAGTGTGAAGATGCACAAAGAATTCTTTGGTAAAATCTTTACGACGTCTAGCAACAATTTCGCTAACCTCCGATGGTGCACCCTTAACCACTTCAAGAAGTTCATTGTGTCTTTGCACATCTTCATCGATCTGATAACAAAAACTCAAACTGAATCACTACGACATCAGCATGAACTTAAAAATAAGAGCAGGATGCATAAGACATGCCTCAATTATTTAAATATCCCAAAGCAATTTATCTCAATAAGAAGAACACTGCCATCCAAAGGATATAAGGAATTTGCATTCCCAGGAATCTCCACTGCACATGGATCAGCTCAGCATGTGCACATCATAAAAGCAGGTAGCTTTCTCTCCCTTACTCTCTCTCTCTCTCTCTCTCTCTCTCTCTCTCTCTCTCTCTGCGTCAAAATCCAAGAGTAGAGAGAGTGTCGAGCAGAAATTTTCTCAAAGACATTTAAATACAAATAATCAATTCATAATAAAGAATAAAGAACTCCCCTGATTCAATATCTCACATAAAAACCCTTAATAAAAGAACATACAGAAAACTGGTACTGCTGTCCAAAGATCATTATAAATTACATGACCCACCTCTTTCAATTTCCTTCCAAGTCGGAGAAGCTTATGCTTCATCCCAGGATCAGCCTCACCATCAGCTCGATCCTGACAACGTTGAAAGAAATTAGGCCTGATGCTGCTCCATTCCTTACTGAAAGCAAGTAATCTTCTCCAATCAGTTGGTGTGGGCTTGTCAACCATGAAAACTTCAATTAACTTGTCACAAACTCTGATCATTTTACCGATATCCAAGCCCTCAACACTACCTTTTTCATCCTCATTAACCTCATCATTAATAGGTGAGGAATCAAAAGAATCCAGACCTGCAACCTGCTCTCCATCACAATCATTTGGCACTGCAGTTTTATCACCAACAACTGCAGCAAAAGGTCGCCGCAGCCTCACCTGATTAACAACCAATGCAGGACAACCTGCCATTTCATGACAGTTATCTGTTAGACAAATGGCCTAAGAATAATATATACATCTTTTCAAGAACTAAAGAAGTTCCTAACAAAGAAGCTTTCCCAAACCATCATGCTAACCAAAGTTCCCAATTCTTTTTTATCGGCAACGTTAACAACTACAGGACTTTAAAAAAATGGTAAAAATTCAAGAAACCAAAACATACCCAATAAGCACCAGGGAAAATAAAAGTGACCCAACAAAAAAACATTGAGCAAATAATCATAGAATGCTTCAGCAGTTACTTATTATTAGTATACTAAACTCCTGGTTTAACCCAATTCATATAAGCAGGACAACCGGGAAAGAGAGAAGAAACAGCAAAGCAAGCACTAGGTTAATAACCTGCGGCTGCAAATTATAAGGTAAAAAAGAGTATCTTACTTGAGAACTTTGAAGACAAACAACGAATCCGAGATGAATTTGAATTTTTAGCGGAGGAAAGCGAAGCTGAAGAAGATCCATAACTTGTAGCTTTAGAAGATTTTAATCTCACGGGCGACAAACAACAAGCTTGACGACTTGCACAAGCCAACTCCATGGAAAAAGATTAAAATTTTTATTTTATTAAGTAATAACAGGAAGAACTTATCAAAGTTCTTGCAGGGCTTTAGAGTTCCGATTTAAGGCTTTAGACTAGGCCAAAAAAACAAACGCTGATGTTTTAACGAGGTTGCAACTTGCAAGCTCTCATTTTAGCTAGCTAAAACGACGTCGTCATTAGATGGCATAGTGGTAAAATGGTCTTTTTCGGGTTTACAGCCGAACGATGAATCGGCTTTTCTGAAGGCCCCAGAATAAACAGGAGCTAAGAAGGACGGAAGCTGGTGTTGTTTTTTCGCGGGAATTTTTGAAGAAAGCAAAGCAAGCCAATGCTTTCGTTAACGGTAATTTTACCGCAAGTTACACTCTTTCAACAACCTTCCATTTCCACCGTTCAATATCCATCATTTCGTTGTTCAAATTCTAAAACCCAGTCCAAAGCAAGAAACACCAAAAACCCACCCCAGTTTTCTTACTTTTCTTCTACGGATTCATGTTTTTTACCCGAATTCGATCATTCGACATCTATTTCAACTTCCCATGAAGACCCAGATGCCGGTTTTATGGATATAACCCCGCCGTCGGTTAGTCGAAGCGTCGACTCTGACGGCCTGGCAGCTTTGCTTCAATCTTGTTATAATGTAAGGCAAGCTAGGAGAGTCCACGCGGTTGTGTTGAAGCGTTTAAAGAACCCGGGGACCTATGTTGAGAATAATTTGATTAGTGTATATTCAAGATTTGGGAAGTTAATGGGAGCTCGAAAGGTGTTTGATAAAATGGCTGAGAGAAATGTTGTTAGTTGGACGGCGATGATTAATGGCTACTCGAAGTTGGGTTTTGATGATGAAGCTTTGAGATTGTTTGGGGATTCAATCTCGAGTGGGGTACGAGGGAATGGGAAGATGTTTGTTTGTTTGATGAATTTGTGTAGTAGAAGGATGGATTTTGAGTTAGGGAGACAAATCCATGGGTGTATCCTGAAAGGGAATTGGAGGAATTTGATTGTGGATAGTGCTGTTGTTAATTTTTATGCGCAATGTGGGGAGTTGTCAAAGGCTTTTCGTGTGTTTTGTTGGATGAGAAAGAAGGATGTGGTTTGTTGGACAACTATGATAACTGCTTGCGCTCAACAAGGCAATGGAAAGGAAGCTTTTTCCATGTTTTCGAGAATGCTAAGTGATGGTTTTTGGCCTAATGAGTTCACAGTCTGCAGTGTTTTGAAGGCTTGTGGAGAGGAAAAGGCATTGAAATCTGGGAGGCAATTACATGGTGCCATGATCAAAAAGATGTTCAAGAATGATGTTTTTGTAGGGACTTCTCTTGTGGATATGTATGCAACATGTGGGGAGATTTCAGATGCTAGGATTGTGTTTAATGGGATGAGAAGTAGAAATACAGTTACATGGACTTCCATTATAGCAGGGTATGCAAGGAAGGCGCTTGGTGAGGATGCCATTAGGCTTTTTCGAGTAATGAAGAGACGAAATATAATTGCTAATAACTTGACCATGGTAAGCATCCTCAGGGCTTGTGGTTCAGTTGGGGATTTGCTTATGGGCAGGGAAGTCCATGCACAAATAGTAAAAAATTGTATCCAAACGAATATATACATAGGAAGCACTCTAGTATGGTTCTACTGTAAATGTGGGGAGTACAATATTGCTTCCAAAGTCCTCCAACAGATGCCACTTAGGGATGTTGTCTCATGGACTGCCATGATTTCTGGCTGTGCAAGGCTAGGGCATGAGGCTGAGGCTCTTGATTTTTTGAAGGAAATGATGGAAGAAGGTGTACAACCCAACTCTTTTACCTATTCATCAGCTTTGAAAGCTTGTGCTAAGCTTGAAGCTGTTTCGCAAGGGAAGTTAATTCATTCCTTTGCAAATAAAACTCCTGCCTTATCTAATGTGTTTGTGGGTAGTGCTTTAATCCATATGTATGCCAAATGTGGTTTTGTATCAGAGGCTTTTCAAGTTTTTGACAGCATGCCAGAACGGAATTTGGTTTCTTGGAAGGCTATGATCATTGGTTATGCGAGGAATGGACTATGTCGAGAAGCTTTGCAGCTCATGTATCGGATGGAAGCAGAAGGTTTTGAGGTGGATGACTACATCCTCACAACAGTACTCAGTGCATGTGGAGATTTTGAGTGGGATGAAGAGCCTTCCGCAGAATTATTACTGGCGACCTAATTGGCCTAGTGAGCAGTTTAGGTGTAAACTTGTTTATGAAGGCATGGAGTTGTGTTGCACTTGTCAAAATTATAACCAGTAATGCATGGTATATATAGGATGGACAAGGAAAAGACATACCGTACAAAAGAATGTTATCAGGTTAAGCCGTGGCCTGTCCCTCTTGTATGAAGAAAGTTATGCCGGAAGAATTGCAGAAGAAAAATGTACTTATTGGCACCAGTGCTGTTTCTTGATCATGCTGATTGCTGAACAGTGAATATCACTCCAGCACCTAGAACATATATGTAGGCATGCATGTAGTCCTTTGTAAACACCATGTAAATCTACATTCATCCTCACAACTTAAAAAGATGATGTGAAGTTCTTAACATTCGTCCTCGCCTGGCACATTATTAACCAATTCAATTCATTTCCTCTCACATGAATTAAGAATTTTCCCTCTTGATAATTTATGAAGTATGAGTAAACATCAAGTGCCCTTTCTCCTTAGACGAAGGAGAGGGTTCTTAAAACATTAATGCATTCAAGGACCATGTGTTAGGAGCTTGCCTTTCATGTAATCTTCACATACAGTGCCTGAGAAACTGATACGTACCTTTCATGTAGCCATTGCACTCAAAAGATATTTTCACGTGTTTGAGATGCCTACAACCTAGAGGGCAAACGATTTTTACCTTCATTATGGTAACCCAATCCCTTGTATAACACAAAGAAAGAGTATTAATAAGCAAAACAAATTCATAAAATGTGTCATTATCTTTGAAAACTTCCACAACATGAAAGCATTAAAATACCCAAAAACTTTCAAAATCATAAAGTTTTTGTTATGGTTTCAATAATTCGTGTTGAATAAATTTCTTCCATTTTTAACCTTAAAAAGGTTTATTTCAAACACCATACAAACTAAAAACAAGCAAAGTCATTTCTATTTCAAGATTATAACAACATTATCATTTGTCTACGTTATCGTATTAAAATAGCTAATTCATCACAGTACATTATATTTTTATGTAAATCTTATGAGCCTCCACCTAATAGAAATTAGGCAGATATAACGCAATGTGGTTGATCCGTAATAATAAAGACAAGGAGGGGTTGGTTGCAAACAAATGGGAAGAGTTGGGTCCAAAGTAGACAAAGAGGATAAGGGGCCCCGAAGACTAAAAAGTGAGAAAGAAAAAAAGGAAAACTCAAAAACCAGCCCACGGACTTCCCGCTTCTCCCGCTCGTCTCGTCCCCTCTGAGAATCCTCCCCCTAATATTTTCTTACGGTTTCATTTTCAGTTGAATCCCTCGATTCAAAACATAAAACTGAAAATCGTAACTCCAGAATTTAATTTTTTAACTCTCTTCAAATCTTTTTATTTTCCAATTCACTCTTTCTCTGCAGCCAAACACCTCTTCACTCTCTCCAGATCTGTAAGCTCTCTCTCTTTCTCATTTCCGATTTTCATCTCTTCCATCACGATTAACTTGCAAAACCTAGTTACTTTTTATCAATCGATTTTTCTATGGTTTATTGATTTTTTTTTTGTTTTTTATGGAGAGCTAAGTAGTCTGATGAAATGAAAGCTTCATCAAAAGTTAGTGATTTAATCTTTTTGTTATTTGATTCTGAAATATCTATTGTGGAAAAGCACTTTTCTATTTAATTTATTCTTTTTTTGTTTTGGTTAGATGAGATGCATTTGTCTGCTAGTGTTTTTGCCTTTGACCTTTACGCTTTTAGTATTATTATTATGTATACATCTGCCTGCTTTGCTTATATCCATATGTAATTTAAGATTGACCAATTCCTTTGACTTCGAGTGGTCGAGAATCAAAGCTTTTAGGGCTTGATCTCCTTGGTAGATTGTAGCTAACGCTTTAAGACAATTTCTTATCATGAGTACTTTTGTGAGTTTAAGTTTTGGTTATGTATATCTGCTTGTATTGATGTTTGTGATGTCACAATGATACAAGAAGTTAATGTCTGCAGAAAAATCTACTGAATGAGCACTGGTATACTTATATAGACCATTCCAGTTTTATAGTCATATTTTTTTCTTGTTTGTTCTGCTCAACAATTGTAAAACTGTTTGAATAGCTCAAAAGTGAAAACTGGAGATCTTATTCTTTGTCAAGCAATTTTGGCAGTTGTATACTTTCAAATGTGACTCCATGTATGACATCTTATATTTAATTTTTATTCCTAATGGAATTGGTCTTCTGTTGAATTGGGCTAAGTTTATGTGAAAAATTCCCTGCAGGAATCTGCAAAGAAATCCTTGAATTCTTGTCTGCAACAAGTACTAGAGCAAAGTTTGAGGGCCATGTTTTAGCAAGTTGGATGCCAAATTTTGTGTTGCTGACACTATGGAAAAGGAAAACTCCAGAGACAAAAATATTACAGATTTTCCTATTGATGAAAAACTAGTGGGATATACTGATGGAATTCACAAAGAAGATCAGGGTAAAACTGTCAAAGAGATGCAAAGTTTGAACATCAACAAGGTCGGCATTAATAAGTTAGATGATGATCATGGACAAGACAGTTCAAGTGACAACAAGGATCAGAATAGAGTCTTGGAATCTAAAGCTGTTGGGGACAATTTAGACAATGATGACAAACATGTTGTACAAGGTAACAAGATAAATACGGATGTGGATTCGGATTCTAAAGCACAAGAAGAAATGAATGAGACTACAAAAGAAGTTCTTGATGAGGAGGAGCCAGAACCTATCTTTGATGGAACAGAGGTTCCTGGGATGGAAGCTAACCGGAGTTTATCAACTCGTTCCTTGGATCCTGATCCAGAAGAAGAGGGATCTGTGTGGCCTGAGAAAGCGGTGGCACTTAAGAATTTTGTCAAGGAGAAGGGTGCAGTTGCAGTAACCAATGTCCTGCGTCGCATTTCTTTTAAAAGAGATGAAGTTGAGCGTGCCTCTGCTGATGAAGATAAGGACTCTTCAGATTCTGCTAAACTTGGGGAACATACTGCAATGTCTCCAAAAACTGCAGAAAGATCTGCTTGGAATCCCCTAAACTACATTAAGATGTCACGTGATGCTGATGAGGAAAGCAAAGCTGAGCAGGGGGGGAATATTATTGAAGAATCACTTCTACCTATTGTCACAAAAGGAAGAATAATAGTGTATACAAGGTTAGGATGCCAGGATTGTAGAGAAGTTAGGTTGTTTCTGCGCAGGAAAAGGCTTGGATATGTTGACATTAACATTGATGTATATCCCAGTAGAAAATTGGAGCTAGAGAAGTTTTCTGGATCTTGTGCAGTTCCTAAGGTCTTATTTAATGAAGTACTGATTGGAGGCTTGAGCGAACTCAAAGGCTTAGATGAGTCTGGCAAGCTTGATGAGAAGATTGATTTTTTGATTTCTGAAGCACCATCGCTTGAAGCTCCGCAGCCACCTCTTTCTGGTGAAGATGATGTGTCCAGTAATGGGCCTGTTGATGAACTAGCTCTAATTGTCCAAAAAATGAAAGCAACTATTGTTGTTAAGGATCGGTTTTACAAGATGCGCAGGTGCACTAACTGTTTCCTAGGTGCAGAAGCAGTGGATTTCCTATCAGAAGATCAGTACTTGGAAAGGGAAGAGGTTAGTTGGGATTTTTATTATGTTTTCCCTGACGAGTATAGTGAATTTCAGGTGATAATTGATTATTTCAGGGTCACGGTTTTCTATTACTTCTATTATTTTCTCCATTTGGAATTAGGACCAAAGATTTTCTGATCAGAAGACTCTTTCAGTGGTTTCATATGGTGAATGAAAAGCTAAACCAAAGAAAGATTTTTTTTTACAGCATATTAAAATATTGCTTCTTTTGAACTTAAAAATGGTATGAACTTCACATTATTGTAGATGGCTTTCAATTTAGTTTTTGCATATCAAAATACTCTTCAGTAGACCTTTTACTGATATTCATTCCAGTCAGATGAATAGATGCGACAGTAGAACTTTTACTTAAGTTCTGAAAATTTCCATGAGGCCTTTTCCTTCCCTTTTTCCTTTCAAGCAATCTAGATAATGTTGAGTAGGCATATTGTGGATTATGGATGTCTGAGTTTATCTTTTACCATCATGTTTTATGATACTATATTGTAACAGTTTCAAAAATATAGTAGTACATATTGCAATAACAACTCTTCTCTTTTTTCCTTATCCTCTTGTTCTTTTTTGAATGGGTGGTTTTGGAGATTTTTGACCAAGTCAGACTGCCACTGCTTTTGAGTTTAAAATTTAAGATTTGTATGCTTGCTCTGCTTATACA
This sequence comes from Theobroma grandiflorum, assembly GCA_036013995.1. NCBI lineage: Eukaryota > Viridiplantae > Streptophyta > Magnoliopsida > Malvales > Malvaceae > Theobroma > Theobroma grandiflorum. Next base: position 20,635,846 of record CP142126.1, read on the forward strand.
TGTTTGGATGCGGTTATATCTCCATTAACTCCCCCTTCCCTTTCCATTGTTCTTGCATTGTGGAACAGGCTGTTGAATTTGGGCGAAAGCTTGCTAGTGAACTCTTCTTTCGACATGTTCTTGAGTGAGTCCATATTCTCCCAGTTTATTCTTTTGTGTAACATTTTTAATCTGTAGTAGAAAATTCTTCTCATTTTTTTCTATGATGCTTTATGATAGTGAGAATCTATTCGAGGATGGTAGCCACTTGTATCGGTTCTTGGACGATGAGCCTACTGTGTCATCTCAGTGTCACAACGTTCCAAGGGGTATAATTGAACTGAAGCCAAAGCCCATCACTGAAATTGCATCAAGGCTGAGATTTTTGTCATATGCCATTTTTGAAGCCTATGTATCAGAAGATGGAAGACATGTTGATTATAGAAGTCTCCATGGAAGTGAGGAATTTGCAAGGTTTGATGCTTCTTAGTATATGATATTGCCCACTCTACAATCTTCAAAATTTTATTTGCTTTCTTTTAATGCTTAAGTATTCATTGTTAATGGAAAAAACATTTTAGGTACTTAAGAATAGTTCAAGAGCTCCAAAGAGTGGAAGTGCAAGACATGCCAAGGGAGGAGAAGCTCGCCTTCTTCATAAATTTGTACAATATGATGGCCATCCATGCAATATTAGTGTGGGGTCATCCTACTGGTCAATTGGAACGAAGGAAGCTGTTTGGGGAGTTCAAGTATGTTGTTGGTGGTTGCACATACTCTCTTTCATCTATTCAGAATGGCATTTTAAGGGGTAATCAAAGGCCACCATACAATCTTTTGAAACCATTTGGTGTGAAAGATAAACGTTCACAGGTAAGAAAGTGTGAGTAAAATTGATGCTTACTGCTACATGATGCTTCTAGCCATTGGTTTAAAGGCCTGCATTTCCGGATTAGCTATTTACGTTGTTTGCTGTTAATTATGAAAACAGGTGAAAATACATAGCTTTTACTTGTTGGTGGAAACTATCAAGTGAATAAAATCTTTGAAACCTATGCAGAATATTTTGTCCATATCCTTAGAATTTGGCAATCTTTTCAATTTGCCCATTGTTTCAGAAGGAAGAACTGAGAGTTTTGCATATGAAGTGACCTCACAATGCTCTTGGGTAGTTGATTAGGTTGACTTCACCTCACAAAGCTCTGCTGGGTAGTTAATTGGGTTGACCTCTGGCTTGTGAGGGTGGAGTCAGAATAAGTTTTGTTAAAATATATCTCATCATCATGAACCAAAAAAAATGTATTTCATCATCAAGAGTTGAATGTCTCATGTGGAAATTCAATCCAGCTCATTCTATGTTGTATGTTTTTATCAGGTGGCTCTACCCTATTCAGAGCCTCTAATACACTTTGCCCTTGTTTGTGGTACCCAATCCGGGCCTGCTCTTCGATGCTACTCCCCTGGGAACATTGATAAAGAGCTGATGGATGCAGCTCGGGATTTCTTACGAGCTGGTGGACTTATTGTTGATTTGAGCGGCAAGGTTGCATATGCTAGTAAGATCCTCAAATGGTAAGTTATTTCAAGAGAGAGTCTTGGTGCAAAAATTTATATTTCTTTCTAGAGACCTTTATTTTCTGATTAGGAAGTAAAATCAGATTTTAAAATTTTCTCTACACGTGCATGCCCTTCACACTAACACACATGCTTAGATGCACACTTACACTAACATACACATGCACACACTCTAAAACTTATAGGCAAAAGGAACTTCTAAACACTGATGCCTTCATTTCAATTTACATAGACCTATAGAAGTTCTTGGTTGTAGAATTATGTAAGTTTTGGTGGCCTAAGCTGGGTTCAGAAGCGACAGAAGTGCAGGACAAAGTTACAATTTAAAACCTCACTCTCAAAATTATAGATTACTGTTGCACACTCATGTACATGAGGGAACAATAATAAGATGGATGCTTTGTGTTTTTATTTTTTTAAAAAAAGGGAGTTATCGAGAGATATAGGGATGAAAATAAAAAGTTACTGCTGGGTGTTTTCCAATTTCTTTAGAAAAGAGAGATAGTAGAAAAATGGGAGTTGTTGATAAAAATTTAATTCAAATATGACCTAAATGAGACCAATGCACTCACAACATAATATGACTTGTTATCGTCTTATTTAACTTTTTGGTAAATTCAAATTGAGTTGGTAATTGTGGGGGGGTACCAGTTGAACCTCCCTATAGTAATATCGATGAAGTTCACTTCAAACTGCAAAGAGAAACAAAAGATTTGAAAGATACCATTCATGCTGCCACCAAACACCATGCTGTAGTGAAGTGATTTTCTTAGAATTAGTAAAAGATGGGTGATGGAAATGCATACCACTTCCTTGGTTATTGAGAGATTGTCCAAATGTAGTCAGCTTGTAAATTTTTATTGCTTATTATTTATATACTTCTGGGACTTTAACTTGTGTTGCTTGCTATCTGTCATTCTAATCAATAAACAGGTTTAGTGTGGATTTTGGCAAGAACGAAGTAGAGGTATTGAAACATGCTTCAAATTACTTAGAGCCAACCGAATCTGAAGCTTTGCTCGAGATGCTTGCTGATGATCAGTTGAAGGTTGTATACCAGCCATATGATTGGGGTTTGAACCGATAGGGTTAGACTTTTCCTTTTTATACATTCCTTATACTTGATCATAGAGGTTCCCTGTTTTACAAAATTTTTGGAGGGAAAAATCGATTATTACGTTGCAAAAAAAACTTGAAGATACATACAGCATTAGATATCAGTCAGGCTACAGTTTTTATCAAATTAAAATACAAAGTGATCTAAAGTTTCTTGTTTTCTTGTATATTGAGAATTCCAATGCGATTACTTTTACTAAAGTTACACCTTGAAGTCATTGCTTAATCTTCTCTATTGAGCATTTATCATATGAAAATATCTATTCCCTCAAAATGCACAATCTAACCTACATGAATATTAAGCAAAAATAGTGTGGTATGGATCATAGTGCATTGTCACTTGGGCTTCGTCGTGTCTCTTTGGTTCAGAAGCAGTAGCTCCGTCTAAATACGTGGTAACTAAATTGCATGATATCTAATCTCGAGTCATTATTTTTGATAAACTATATATGGTACGGTTTTTAAAATACTCAATCTGCGATTAAATATTTAAATAAGTGCCCACTTCCCAAGCAAACTGCCCGACATATATGTATTCCCGTGCAACTGCAACCACTAATCCAACATTAGTTTAGAATTCTTCATGACCTTGTCCGCGTTTCCCTCTCCATTCAAAGCGCAACGTGCGCAGAGGTCTCTTCTCTTGGACAATAATGTAAGTTACAACTTACAATCACTTCCTCTCCCTCACTCTCACATCACATATCCAATAAAATGTGACAGTGATTTGTTGTCTGAATTAGAGTTACAAATGTAGTTCAGTTGCGTCGGTGATTGCTTAAAGAAAACATTCTTTGCCACGTTCCGAATGAATATTGATTAAATAATACTAGTAATTACCCAACTGATAACAAACTTGTCTTTGTCTCACTAGTGAAGCTTTTTCTTCTCTTAAAAACCCTCACCACTGCCGCTACTGTTTTTCTTTTGTACTACCCAACTTAGGTTTTACTTTGTGTTTTTTTAATTATAGGAATCCAGAAAGCTCTTTCGGGGTTTCATTAACTCAGGCACAACTAATAACCAGTTGCATAGTGTAACCTCTGAGATTGCTCTCATTAATAACTGTTTTCCAATTTCTTATAAACTCGATAATTTTAATTCTCTTTTTGATAGAACAACCTCATTTAATTTTGATAGAATAAAGGAAACGAAGGAAAGAAGATAAGCTAGTTTAGTTTGACCTTTTGTTTCCAAGGAGATGTATGGGATGGCTCTTTTGAATCGTACGTATTACCTACCAACTACCAAGCCTCTGATTCCGCTTGGCAATGTTTTGAGGTGCAATCCGGCTGCTCATCCAGCAAGATTGAAAAGTAGCAGATAGCCGATGGAAGCATCTGGCTTTTAAATGTCTTAATGGATGAAAAGCCGAAGGCAAAATAGTTGAACACACCATAATAAGATCTTAAACGGTAAGTTACTCCCAATAAAACCCTTTGACGCATTTATTTATAATATTTTTTTTCATTTTAATTATACATTTTATTTAATTTTTTTTATCAAATAAATAAAAACAGTGAATGAAAATGATGAATATGTATACATATAAAGTAAATGTAATAATTAAATTAAATAAATAATGCTTATCTAGATGATTGAAAAGATTGATTTTGAGGTGAACTTAGAATTGAAATTTGTTCAAGAAAACTCTGAAGCCACAAGAAAAAAGCGTGGCGCACAAGTAAACATGGATTTTGTCGAGAAAGAAGCAGAGGTACGGAAGCTTTCAACTTTAGATGACCTAGGTCTGAATCCTGTCTTGAATTGCTTGCCAAGGTGGCACCCAAGGTTATGTACTGACTTTTTATTTTCACTTTTAAATTTAATTATTTTATTGTTTTTTTTCTTTAATAATTGAGAGAGGAGGATTCGAACCATGTTCTTTAAGTAAGGAATAATACACCAACCAATGAATCAAATGCTTAAATGCATTAGTCATTTTGTTGTTAGTTACAGCCTGCCTTCTATAAGCATGTTATCATGGAAAATATTTTTTACAATGATTTAAACCCTCACGTTTTACTCGTTTGTATCACTTTTTATGCCATAAATTGAAATTCACTGCTTACATTAAGATCAACTAATTGTATGATTATGATAAGAGGCAACTCTGCATCAGGGCAGTACTTGTTACAATTAGAAACACACAAGGTTTCATGTATCAGCCAAGTAGCAGGTTCTACACAGCAAACTGTCAAGAACTTGCACTCTGCATCACTTTCTTCAAGTTTGAAACTGTTATTATGCTATATATTCTTTTCAGCAAAATTCAGGAAAACTGCCGCACATGGCGTATAAGGACGCACAATCATCACACACAATCATGTTCAAGAACAATATCTGTACCTTAAATATCCTACTAAAGTTCATTATTTGATCGCCCAAGCTTATTCGGTTCATGCTTTAAGCTCTCGTCCATCGAACTAGATCATAAGTTCTGCAGGGGTTGCAGTATCTACCTCTTTAGTGTTGCACATAGGAAACTTGATCCTCCTGGAAATTTCTTCTGCTTAAATGAGAAGTGCATGATTGTTTCTTGCGTCACTCTCCTAGCATCCTATACGATCCCCTCATTGCCTGCCAAGATTGCATATTTGTCTTTCCTTGTAAGATTGGTACACTCAAATCCTAAAGCTGCTGCAATCTCATTCTGCACATGATTGGTAACTTCGAACTTTGATTTCCCTCCAGCATTATGTGTTTGGCAACTTGGCAACTTCTTAAGAATCTTGACCGAGCACATAGGATTTGGATTCATGAGGTGAAAGGTTGGGTCTAAACATTTGAATCCGCTAGCTGTAGATCCATAGAACATGCTAACCTGCAATTTTATAGCTGCAGGAACTATTTCATCAGTCATCTCTGCGAATAATGGACTGAACCTTAGCAGATAGGGTTCTCTGCAAGTGGTTCCTTCAGGGCAAACCACAAGGTCACCTTGGCTCAAAAGCTTCTTCATAATTTTTCCATCTTTCTCTCGATCTCTTGTTAACCTGACCGTCTTAATGGGGGAAATTACCTCACTGAATCTACTAATGCTGTAGGTGACAGCAGAGACAGATTTCATGAGAACTCCACTTAAAAAAAGTGGGTCTAGTAAAGTTCTGTGGTTGCAAACGTAGAGCATGCCTCCTGGTTTATTTTCACCACTGATTGAAGCAGTGGTAGGTTCTGGTTTCGATACGGTAACTATAACCCCAGACAAGCCCACTAAAGGCACAGATAACTTAAAAGGTAATGATATGAAAATAATGGTTCTGGTGATGTTCAGGAGGAAGCCAAATGGAAGCCAAATGAACATAATTAGCACAGCTAATGGGGTTGGCCTAAAAGCCAACCTCCCATCATGGAAGATTAATGGCTTTGGGTATCTCTTCCTTGGAAGGACTTGCCAATTTTTCTTTTCTGCCTCTGTTACCAAGTAAATTTCCTGTTGCAACACAGATTTTCTTATTGCTCCTTTAATAAGTAAATGTACTCATAAAATAAAAAAAAATAATCAGAGAAAGAGTAAGGAGCTGAGAAGTGGGGTGAATGGAAAGGAGAGTTTGTTAGCCTTAGGAATTTTACCAACCTTGCAATGTGAGAAAATCTTCTGATCGTGAGATTTTCTGAAGCAACCTAAACCAATATTATGAGTACGCTCGCTTATAACAAGTCCAGCATCCATCTTTTCTTCCATCAAACCCAAGAAGTACCCGCGAAATTCCTTCAACTCTCTTGCAACAACAGCATCAATTCCCAAGTAGTCTGTTAAGAATCCTTCAACCATGATTTTAGGCATTCCAGTCACTGCTACCCTCTTTTGGTAGCTCATCACTATATCAAAGCCTTCACAACCCACATCTTCCAGGAAGAACTTGGGCAAAATGGCAGTCCCAGCTCTAAACTTCTCCTTCCTAATACCAACAAAGCTTACAAAAACCAGAATCCTCAGTCCAAGCTCCTTCCCGATTAACAAAACAAGAGGGTACAGAAGAAGCAAGATAAGTGCTCTAAAGAGCCCACCTGCTTCAAAGGCCACCAGCATGAAGTAAGGAAACGGTGAACATGACTTCAGGAGTGCACCCTCCAGGTGAAAAACCAATGTCTGGTTTGCAAGCTCATCTGTTCTATGGACAAGTGTGGAATGCTTAAGAGATTTGAATTGGGTTGCAGGGCCATTGCTGACCTTGAACCTTAGATAGGGTAGCTTCCCTGATGATTTAAGCAGGGTTTCGAACAATAAGGAAAGAGCTTTTAGTGGGAAGAGCTTCTTTATTTTTGCCATTTTTTGCTTACATTGAGACCAAAGGGCTGAAAATTTATAGTAACGAGTATTGTTACTTCTTGGTTACTTTGATTTAAGATAATGGCTCATTTATTCCACTAGCTGTGTCATCATTCTTTATAACTTTGATCGCTTATTGACCAAGGTTTCCACAAATGGCTTAATTTAAGTGTTAATGTACTAGGCAAACTGTTTTGAGCCCCCAAACTTGTCCCACAGCACTGATACTCGGTTGGCCACGGCCACCTTCACAAAAATTGATGTAAACCACCCTCATGACTTTATATATAAATTAACGTAAAGGGACGATACATAGTAGATTTTTGTTAATATTTATTTTCTAAAGAATTATTTTATTGCGTAAGATTATATAGAGAATAATAAAAACAACCATTATAAGTGAAGCACTACTTAACGTAGAATAATTAGAATAAGTGAAACATTACTACATGTGGAACCGTTAATACAAGTAGAATAATTACTTCATACAAAATAACAATTTCACACAGATGATACTGAAAGTAATCCGGAATAGGTGGTAGGGTTCATGAGTTACTTTCATGTTGGGATGTTCGGAAGAGTTTGACTTAATGGCTCAGATATGGAGGTAGTTAAGAAGTCTCTCTCTTAACTTTTCCTTGAAGTACAAATATTTCTTACTTTTATCTTATTCTCTTGTACCTATTCATATACAATTTTTTTTTCTTATACCTGTTCATGTACAGCTTCTTTCTCTTGTACTTATTCACATACAGTTCTTTTTTATTAACTCTTACTCGAGAACAAGTCTTACTAAATTTAATTACTTCAACAGTCATATAATGAGTTTCTAACGGTTATTTGACATTAACTTTCAGTAATGATTACCTTACAATAACACTCTCCTTAATATTATCATTTATTACGTGTATTAAAACATTTTCTTGTAATCGTTACTTTTGACACTATATATAAAGCCTTTACAATTCAAAAAAGAACTTTTTTCACTTTTAGAACTACTTAACTCTCACTCAAAGCTTCTTTCTCTAACCTAACCTATTCTCACTCAGAGCAGCTATTCTCTTCTTGTTTTCTTCCACCTGTCACAACAATTAGTACTATAAAAACTACTCCAATCTTCCTCTCTGCCACCTCCGATACATCTCTTACTTGTTGGCAACGCTTCCTCTTTTTATCACGAGAACCTCCTTTACAGGGATAAAAAGAAATTAAGACAATGTTTTCATGTTTCTAATTTTGTAGTGTATTTTCTCTCTAGTATAGTAATCTTAAAGGGGTAGTTTATATATATATCTAATTAATGATCTTCCATATCTTGTACATTAAAAGAGCTCAACTAGAATTTCACATTTTCGAAAGTCTGAGATGAAACTAATCAGGATTAATTAGACAAAAATGTGAGGGGGGCAGGGGTGGTTGGGAAATGAGCTTTTGCTGTCTTAACTCTTAAACAAACGTGAATCATTAATAGATAATGTTCTTATTGTGCACTCCAATCCTTTGTATTCTATTAAGTTCGTTAACATTTCGTTTTCCACAGTGGTTGATGGGAGTGATTTTATTGCTTAATTCCTACTTGTTCTGTTGAAGAATTCCGTGGGAAATAAGCCTCGCATAGCCCACGAGGTGCACTGCTTTCAATCATTTATAGCTCTTAACTGAATCAATTTTTGGTCTTCTTTTCCATTTTACTGCCATCTCCATATGCCATAACAATTGATGCATATAGTACTTTAAATAGGTACATGTATATCCATACGAACATAAATACGCAAATTAACTCCTAGCCAGGAAATAAAATTAATGTCGACCTCTTGTCCATTAAAATTGAGTCATGTTATCAGCTGTGTATTCTGTATCCTTCTTCTACAGCATTATTTTTACCAAGACAATTGATTCCTTCTATTGGAACAAGCACTTTATTTCTAGCAAGAGCCTAGAGTCACTTATGTCAGTAAAATAATTATATAAAACATAAGGGTTTAAAACATAATTAAGTGAAATTGATATTCTTTACCTACATGCACCTCTTTTAAATTATTTCATGGCAATTACTTGGGAATTAATTCAACAAATTATCAATGGAAATAATGCAAAAACTCATTATGTTTTGAGCTATACCTAAAATGAAAAATAACTCTTTATCATCTTAGAAATCCTCGCTAATTATAATCCTCACAAGAGTAATTAAAAGCTAACAATAATACCCTTTTAGCACATTGGTTTTACTTTCCGCTATGTAGGAAACAATTACATGTCGTAACTCACAAGCACTAGCAGTTGCTGGTTTCTTATTTATTTAATGCATTCTCAATTCACATGAAGAACAGATGAACAACTGACAACCTCGATCCAGGCTGAACCATAAACTCACAGGTCACAATCAAAACCAGTAAACAGAACTTTATCCAAAAAAAATCTGTAAACAGAATTCTTCATTAATGTGCCTCATTTAGAAGAGAAGTACATACTCTGGTAATACCAACTCATTGTACATAGGAAAAAAGGTTGAGCAATCCATATGTTTGGCCGCTCTCTCAAGTCCATCTCTTACCACATTGATTAAGCACCTTTGTAACTATTTATGAGATGGTAAAGTATCATTAGCCGGGAACTTTTTAATCTCAGTCCACAAATGTGTAAAATCCAATTCAACCATGAAGAGTGTGCATAGGCTGTCCCTAAAAAGCCGCAACAACAAACTTTCTTTGATGCTAATTTCACTAAGATCAATTGAAGTAATCCAAGTCTTTACCCCTATAAAGTTTTCTCAAGAATGATACACCAGTTTGATTTGTCATAAAACTTATCGACGATCACAGCATTATCCATTCCAGATACCAACCTGCAGAATTTATGTTAAAAAAAAAATGAGCAGATGATATTTATCTGCATATGTATATGACAGTAGGTAGTTTACGGTCCAATCATCAAACCCCAACATCATACTCTAAAAGAAACAAAGGAACTAATTGATTTTATTATGGTAAAATTATAGGCTTGACCATGTTCTTTCTCAACCCAAATCATCTAAATCCCATTGACATCAACTCCTGATGCAATTAACAATTTGCAAATTAAACTATTGTAAACCATTTTCCATCCCCCAGATGCAAAGAGAACATTTTTACACCAAGTAACTACCACTGAAAAGCATGACTTTCACCATGTATCTTAAATCCATAGTAAGCAATGTCGTCTTGAACCAAGGGGGGAAGATAAAAGAGATGATTGCTACAATCACTTACTTGACATGTGCCAGGTTCTAATATTGTTATGTCATGACAACATGTCCACTTAGATTGGTAAAATTAAGTATATTATAAACGGCAGTTAGATACATAAATTCTTTAGCAATCACATCATATATCTAGGATCAGAACCCACTATCAACCCTGTTTTTGGAGAGTTAATTAAATGGGGGAGGAGGCTCTCCCCAGCTGCAGCCCAATCATTGGGTAATATGTTAATAAATAAATGGATAAATAGAACATAAAGCACTTGCAAAAATGATATTGCATACCTTTCAAGCTCACCTTCACCAAACACATGGTAATATCTGTCATACACTACAGCACCCTTCCTATCATCTTTCCTTGCCAGACCACTTGCAAGAGCACCAGCAGAAGCACCACTAACTTCAGCACGATGATATGGTAAGTGCCAAGGGACAAAATATTCCTGTTGACTCATTCCGTGTTTAGAAACCAATACATCATCTTCATTTTGGGGGGTTAAACACATTGATTGTTGCATATTCTCAGTTAAACTATCATTAGAATCTTTAGCATGTGCTTGTGAACCATTTTCCTCAGTTTCAGGAATGCTTTCTAAAGTGAAGGGTGAAGGGCCACGAACACGAGGACTACCTGGTCCTATCCACTCTTCCACATACTTTTCAGTAAGTGGAGTCCATTTGGTAAGTAATGACTTATCCTCTTGTTCTACAGCCCAAACGGTTATTAGAACTAGGCCACCCTTTTTGACCACCCGGACTAATTCTTCAATGGCTTTCTTTCTCCTATCCTCTGTACTTAAGTGATGTAACACGGCAATAGAGATTGCTGCATCGCCAAAATTTGTTCTGTAAGGAAGATTAACAGCATCTGCAACCAAAACTTCATGCCCTTTATCTGCACATATTTTGATAAGAGGGGCACTTATATCACATCCTATAAAATAGCAGCTGGGAGTTAAACCCAGATATTTCCCATTTCCACAACCTGCATCCAAGATAAGAGAGCCAGTAGGCAAAGATTCCAAGAAAGCAGCAACCTTTGGCCACTTAGCAAAACGGGTGGAACTAAAATGGGGGGCAATAGCATCATAAACACGATGGACATACTTCTTTTCTATTTCAGGAGTAGATTTCACGCTTATAGATGAGAACCTATGGTCCTCACTTACAGACACGGATTGCATTATATGGGGTTCTCCATCAGGTACAAGAGTACACAAACTAGAACCATCTTTTACTTTGATTTCCATCATACAGCTCAAAGTTACTGGATAAACAAATACAAAAGAACTGTCTAGGGATAGAGTGCATTTACCCCAAAATCGATGGATGTATCTACCAGCTCTCAGAGAAATAAAAACCATCAATCTTAAGCATTGTGCCTAAGCAGGTTTGACCTGCATAAAAACCAATTATCAAAACACACACATCAGAACCTAAGAAACAGCAAGCTGTACTTAGTTTTGCACCCCAAAATCTTTAAAAAACCATTTCGCGTCACCAATCTCAATTGGATATCAATAGGGAACAACATAAATGATGGTTCTAAAATACTAGTCAAAACATCCAGGGACGCACACACACGTAAATTTCACTAGTTTATCTATTCGAAATTCAGCAATGCTGCTCCTTGCTTTTCAGCTGATTAATTCTACCTAGTTAATACAACAGAAGAAACCCAAACATGCATCGAAATAAAGTCAAACATTTGAGTATTTCTTTGATTAATGCACTCTTGAGTTTCAACTAAAACAAGCCAAATTTCATATCAGCAAACTAAGAAGGGGCACTAATACCAACCAGCAATAACCACATTCCCCCCAAAGCTATATAGAGTTCCAACCAAATTACCATTTTCCATTTTTTTTATTAACAAAAAATAAATTAAAAAATTTCAATCTTATATTCTCGTCTATATAACAAGAAGACAAAACAGAGCTTAAGAAAAATAGCAGAATATTACTGGAAAAAAACACTAAAAATAAAATATTAATTATTCATAAAAGAAAAAGTTATACTCTTTTACCATGAGATTATGGTAGCTTACATGATTCAGTCGGGATAGAGAAGAGAAGGATTAGAGCCGTGCAGAATTCATTTGACTTTGCGAATTTTGTGAATTAGGGTTTTGCAGAGGTACGAACAGTAATTTTTATGGGTAAAAGATAGGAGGGTAACATGTCTATAGTATGCAGCGTGAGCCCTTCAGTAATGGCCGATAGATTATTCTTATATTCTATTATTTTCAGTATTCTACCAATGAAAATTCACATTAGTACTTATCCTTTTTAAGTTTTGCGAAGTTTGGTCCATGATTGATAGGGGTGTGCATTCTTCGATTTCGATCGGTTTCAAATCGATTTTCTTGAAAACTTATCAAAATTTTTTATCTATATAATCGACCGAACTGCACCCGTCACTAGATTGGTTTCGATTGATTTTTTGGGTAAAAGGTTTCGATCGGTTTCAGTCGGTTATTGTAGACTGAAACTTTTCTCTTTCTTTTGATTTTAACAAAATAACTAAAAGAAAAACAAACTATAGTTTCCATTACAGAATGGAATCCGTGAGACCATGAGTGGGAGTGGCTGTTGGCCTGCTTGCAGTGGCAGTGCTTGCTACTTTAGGGTTTAGTGAGATCGTGAGTGGGAGGGCACCAAGCGGCAGAAAGAAGGAAAAAATTTAGGGAGTCGGGTGGAGTTTAAGGTAGAAAAGCCAAAAGGGTTTTTTGCACTCGAAATTACCCGTATGGGCAAGAAGGCTGGCAGTGAGGGGGGGTTTAACGAGGGGCATTTATGTATTCCCCCCTCTTAAAAAAAAAAAAAAGGAAGCCACACTGATTATTCAATCGGTTCGGAGGGGAAGGAGTCCCTCCCGAGGGCCAAGCCGATCGGCCAGTGAGGTCGATCGAAGCAACCGACAGTTGCTATTGCAAATTTCGATTACATTAACCAACGGTTTCGATGGGTTGCACGGTTGCAACCGACCGGAGCTCAAGCCTAATGATTTACACATCATCATTTCTTCAAATTAAATGAAAGTTGAAAAGGGAAGTTATATTATTAAATTGAAATGATATAATAGTTAAAAAAATTCTTGAAGTATATAAAAAGATTTAAATAAAATTTTAATTCTTACTGTATTCAATAAAGTTTTAATATTTTATTTTAAATTAAATAAAATTTTTTTATTATTTTTATGTCATATAACTTGATAACATATTATAATAGATGACAATGTTATATACTGAGACATGAAAAAATTATCACATTAATGACATAAAAATAATAAATGTCATTTCAATTTAATAACAATTAATTAATCGTTATTTAACTCAAAGTAAAAATATAAAAATTTGATTAATGTTATAAAAATATATATTAATTTTTTTAAATAATTCCAGAGTTTTTATAATATTATGTTATTTTAAATCAAAATTCATACATAATCATTGGGGTAAAAAAATTTTTTTTTATTCAATTGTTGTATCAGTGTTGGAAATGAATGGCTTAATAAAAATATAGATTTTGATTTCCTAAGAATCGATTTGGGTGGCAAATAGACCCTGAAATGAGAACAAATTCATTTGGATTAACATCTTAATATATGGTATATTTTGTTTCGAATTACTATTCAACTATACACAAAAGATAAAAACTTTTGGAATTTGTCTTTTTTTTTTTATTGCATCATCAATGTGATTGTGATTGCTTCTGGTCGAACACTGAATTTGACCCAAAAATGTTGAATGATATAGCTGGGGTGCAAATGGAGAACTTATTTTTTTATTTTTATTTGAATTTAGATTCAATGCATCTATTTATAATGTAAACGTGAGAAGACAAGAAGGAATAGTTTTCTATATATCGCCGTATATAGTTGGTGATTGTAGTTAGAGATCGCGGCAGGTTTTAGACGAGAATTAAACATGTGTTTCACGAGGCCAAATTCATATAGGAAACTCATGTGACTCTGCTTCACTTGGCTTGGTTCAATGTTTAACTTGGAATCCATTAAAAGGATGGGTTGAGCTTGACATTAATTGTTATGTGATGATTAATGGCAAAAAAGAATTGTTCTGATGAATAATAGTACTTGATTTGTGGTAAAGGATAAGGAGTTTGCTAATCTTGAGCTTAAACTTCAACAAGGGGAGTCATTCTCATTAAACACTTTCGTGATTGCTGAGGCAACTTATAATCTATCTCCTACTTTGGAGAACGCAAGGATCAGACTTTTCCAGGCTCAGGAGATGAAGATTGCAATTCCAAAGTGACAGTGACTTGGAGCTTGGAACTTGGAAATTACTGCTTAATTCAATTTTCCTGCATTGCAGACAAGGTCTATAAGATCATAACTTCTACATTTTCTCTTTGAGGATTTGTTTGTGAATGTATAGTGCGAACTGTCAGCATCAGAATGGAAAATGTTCCACAAGTTCAAGACAATTTGGTCCAAGCGAGCTGCTGCACGACGCCTTTTACTATGCTTTAGCAGCCAGTCTCTCATCAGCTTATGGAGTCATGGTGCTTTTTATGGCTCTTGGTCCCGCTACAATTGAATTAGTTTGTGCCATGTGTCTCAATAATTCTTTCTTGCTAAATAGAAACTCCACCATATAGCTAGTCTCGTCAATATTGCAAATGGTGCGACTTAATCTTTTCTTTCTTTTTTGTTTTTTTTCTAGAAAAGTGAGGCCTTGTCAATGTGAGGTGCATAATGGGACTTGAAAATCGAGGTAAGTTCAAGGAATCGTCCCGGGCGAAGTTTTTGCATTGGAAATTTCTTCTGCTTGACCTGTTAGTGTGGAAAATACAATTTCCTGCAATCAAAGGTGAAGCTAAAATGGCTAAAAGCATCCATATCTGTCATGTTCAGAGAACGATAGTATTCTAAAGAAACCTTGTACACTGATGGCTGGCGTGAGCAGACTGATCTCATTTTTTGTTTGCTTCCAGGAACCTCCACAGCAAATTCTGTTGCATATCCACAACAGAGATGGTCCCCGGTTGCGCATTGTTCTCAGTCAGCCTGTGGCAATCACAGGCAAGTATATATAGGCATTGCAAATGCCATTGATCTCAAACTCAAAGCCTCCATATTAGCTTTTGAGCCGAATTCTGAAACAGAAAAATGTATTATTCTCAGCATTTATCATGCATTTGCATACCTCATGCAGTGTTGTTACAACCTAAAAGAAGTTGGAGCAGGTTGTCAAGTACATTAATGAAACAGTCCTTATTATCAATTATTTTTACAACTGTTCTTTTAGTTAAGTTTAGGCAATGTCTTTTGCTTGACGCTTATTTGTGTTTCCATTCTTTTTTGGTGTAATTTGCAGTTCACATTCCAATGCTGGGAAGAGACTTGGAAAGTGTACTATGCCAAATTTATCATGCTATGTTCTACTCATTTTGGTGAAACTTTTTCTTCTCAAAATTTTATGGAGTAACTTGGGAATATCAGTTTCAACATGTCAAAGTTGTAAATATACTTTTTAATTTGTTCTGGGTAAGAACAATACAGAAGAAATGCAGCTTATAAGCTATTTTCTGCACTAAGTAACAAGTATGAGTCCAATGTCATCGTAGGTCATTACACACAGGTCCCCCGAAATGTGAACTTGGAAAAACTGCGGAGTGGATATCTGTTTCCTGAGGTTGGATGCATCTAAATTGATGTTTTCATCAAATTGTTATCATATGCTAATGTCTGCATAACTATTATCTTGTACTTATGGCTTAGGGAGATCTCTTACATTCTACCTAGCTAGTACTCTTCAATGGACTTACCTTTTATGCTTCCTTACTCAGATATCCAGGCGAGAGTCTGAGCACATGCAGAAGAATCCACACGCAAGCTTACTAAGACTTGGTATTGGTGATACAACAGAACCAATACCGGACATCATAACACTAGCAATGGTTGAGGTACTAACCATTTGGCTGTGACACTTAAAATAGTTCCCGATTTCTTCAGGTTTTCAAACTGTTTTTTTTTTTCCTGATTTACAAAAATTGCAGTATGTACGTGGCCTATCAACAATTCTAGGTTATAGAGGATATGGAGCTGAACAAGGCAACATGGTATTATGACATTTCCATTTCTTTTTTTCTTTTGTTCGTTTTTTCTCACATCTGACTAGCTGGCAAGAATGCCAATGACTCTGAACAACTTTATATCATGGTACTAATTAGGAGCATTTTACCTGAATTATTAAGCATTAGATTCTCTTTGTTACTATTTGCCCACCACTGTACCACAAACATCCATTACTGTGTGATGATCAATCTGTTATGTTAACTGCTGCCTTTTTGTGGATATGATTTGTTGCACATTTTGAAGATTTAGATATTCTGCCTGGATGCTTACAAAATTGGCAGGGAGACATTTTCAGTTGCAGAAAGGACTATTTAATGGAGCCCAGGAGGATGGAGTTAGGAATTCTTTGTATTGCCATTGATGAATTTTGAGGCAGTGTCCCAATTTTGTTGAGACATCCTTATCAATGGTAGCAAAATGTCAAAATCATTGACGCTGGAGTGGCACTAGGTCATTGGCCAGCATCATAGCAAATTCATCACAGTAAAATATTTGGCAGAATCAATATAGGCATATACATATAGATATACGTATATATAAAATCTTGATCTTTTCAAATGGATCCCAAAAGAAACTTCTTTATATCATCATAGATCAAATTGCAATAGATTAGAACCATCTTTGTCTTCAGAAAAACTCTAGGGCACAAGAAGCACTTCTTATTGAATAGTTACTCAATAGAATGCTGCATTTATATCAGACAGATTGCAAAATCGTGTAAAACAGGTGTAGGAATGCTATTAGATGATGTTGATATATTTCTTCATGATGACAATATTGAATGTTTTAATTATGCATTAAAATATGGATTCCCAGAGGCATAAAATAGAAGTAATTGAAGTCATTCTGTTAAGAGATGTATTTTATTCTCTTTTCAGAACACCAAAATACATAATATCTTCTGCTATCTTCTGATTTTTCAACCTGTTTCACCACCCTGCATTCACAGTTGTATTAAGCAGAGGCCAGGCCATTAATTAAAATTAAGACCACCATTTGAATTGTCAGAAGATTTTTCACTGCTAATCAGCATTGTCTCGTATAAAATTGCACAAATTAAATGTCAATAAATTCAAAAAAAAAAAAAGAAAGAAAGGGAAATATGAAATGTTAATGTTTGGCCAGAGAAATTAATGAATTTATGCATTCTTCAACTTTGAGAGTAACGATTTTATTTCCTTGGCAATCTCAGATGTAAAGATGCGTGGAGTGGCATTTTTACATAGCTAACTTACTCCTATCCTTTTCATATCTAATACAGAAAGATCTTCCTCACTTTTTGCAGGCACTAAGAAAGGCTATTGCAGAAAAACTTTACCAGGATATGGGTATAAAAGCTGATGAGATTTTTGTATCTGATGGTGCACAATGTGACATTTCTCGCCTTCAGGTAAGCTTCGTGTATGCGGCAAATGTGCAAACTCATTACATCAGCAGAATACAAGTGATTAACACCTTGTTTCCGTTTTAGCTGGCTTTAAGTTAATTTTTCATGGCTTTCTCCTTTGGCAGATGCTTCTGGGACCCAATGTGACAGTGGCTGTGCAGGATCCATCCTTTCCGGTAAGTTTTCAGTAGTTTTTTCTTTTTTATGAAGTGTACTTAGAAAGTAAGCATATATATTATCAAACGTAGTGATGTGGTACAACCTTGTGGACCTGGTGAATTAGGTTCCTTCAGATTACGCTCTGAGATCATTTGTTTTGGCTGTTAATACCCCTTCAATTTGTTTCTGGGTAAAAACAAAAGAGAGTAGAACTCTTTTAAAATTTAGCAGAAAACTAGCAACAAGCATGACAGTGATTGATATCATTCTTTATAGTTTATACCCTTTTGCCACCATATTGATGTATCATTTGGACAGGCCTATATCGATTCAAGTGTCATAGTTGGTCAAGCTGGCGAGTTAGAAGAGGAAACCGGAAAGTATGAAAACATTATCTACATGAACTGTGGCCCTGAGAATAATTTCTTTCCCGACCTGTCAACTATTCCAAGGACAGATATCATTTTCTTTTGTTCTCCAAACAATCCCACTGGACATGCTGCATCGCGGCAGCAACTAAAGCAACTCGTAGCGTTTGCAAAGGCTAACGGGTCAATAATAATTTACGACTCTGCATATGCTGCTTATATCACAGATGAAAGCCCCAGATCAATCTTTGAAATTCCTGGTGCTGAAGAGGTTGGTCACTGTTATTAATTGTCTTATTTATTAGCTAGTTTTGCAGCAAATTTAATGTGAGCTTGTTTAGAATTCTTACTAAAATCTTGCTATTCTATTCATTTGGTGTTGCAGGTTGCTATTGAAATTTCATCCTTCTCCAAATTTGCTGGGTTTACAGGTGTGCGACTTGGTTGGTCAGTGGTCCCTAAAGAGCTGCTGTATTCCAATGGGTTCCCTGTTATAAAGGATTTCAATCGCATTGTGTGCACTTGCTTTAATGGTGCATCAAACATTGCTCAGGCTGGAGGCCTTGCATGCCTTTCAACAGATGGTTACCAGGTACCACATTTCGTACAAGGGTCTGATTAAAATATCAGCACTAAAATGTACTGATCTGAGAAATTTCTGTGAGCTGTGACAATACGCTTCTGGCCTACTTGTAAGTGATGATGGAAAAGTTAATCTTTTCACTGAAAATTTGTATTACTGGTTGCAGGCACTACGTAATGTTATTGACTACTACATGGAGAATGCCAACATAATTGTTGATGCATTTTCATCGCTTGGTTTGAACGTCTATGGAGGCAAGAATGCACCTTATATATGGGCACACTTTCCAGGATTGAGTTCTTGGAATGTATTCGGTGAAATTCTTGAGAAAACAAACATAGTGACTGTTCCAGGCAGGGGATTTGGTCCTGGAGGCGAAGAGTATATAAGAGTCAGTTCATTTGGTCGAAGAGAGCGTATAACAGAAGCTTCAAGGAGGCTGAAAAAATTTCTAAGATGAATTTTATACATATATGTACATCCTTCAGTGACTAAAAGATGAGGGGTTTCTGGTCCAATTTTAATTGATGAAACAACCTTTGTCTAGATAACAATCACTTTGTGCACCAAATGTTGATGGAATTTAGTTGAAGCCTATGGTCTTTGCTGGTCATCAAACTAGAAATATGTTCAGTTCAACAGTTTTGAGTACACTTCCAAAGTTGAAGTAATTTCAAAACCTTATCATAATGTTCCATCAAATATGCAAAAGAAACGATTGAGCACTTTTCCTTTAGATATTCATTTGCATCAATACCAATACAAAGCCGCACTCTGAAACTATAAGATATTTGTTTGAATATCTGGTTTCATTGCTGAGATGCAAACTATGTGAAGTCTATGTGAAGTAGCGAACTAATCTAAGGAATAAGTAGGAACCAGGAAAGTTAACTAGCCACCCACGGTGTGGTTGAGCAAGAAAACTTATGTTCCTAGCATTTCAACATCAGGTTAAACGAACTTCAAGAAAAAGACATTGTTTAAACTGAGTGAAAGCGTTTGAAGCAGAAATTTTCAGTTTGACAATCAAATTTTCTATAATTATGATAGAATTTAGATCTCTACAGAAGCACCCCAAACAACTCTCAAAGAACTGTAATTTTGGAATCAGGAAAGTAAAATGGAGAAAAAAGCAGAACAGTTTATAGCATCTAGTCTCATCTCTTAGGCTTTATCCTCAAGTCCTTGTCAGGAAATGCCAAGATTGCAAAATTCCAAACAGCATGGCATAAAAAAGTCAGTAAATCAGCAAGTATAATATTATCCCTTGCTCACCAAGCTAAAAATCTACCTACCAACAAAATCGAGCACTTTATACGTTCCCCCTTCCCTTTCTTGTCCTTGTCTTGAAAAAATTACAAGCCGCCATGAAATAGTCAGAATAAACAAGAAACTCAGCTCTTGATTTTGTGCTTGCTTGCTTGCTTGCCCCCCAAGCTGATACAAACATCTGTAAATTAATTTCCCTCCCAATCTCATCACTTGCATAGTTCTAGCTAGCCTCTAGGGCCATGGCAACTCCTGGATACCAACTTGCTGAAGTGTATGTGATGCGGAAGCTCCATAAAGAGCAAATGAAGAGAAAGGAGGAAGAAGAAAAAGCAAAAACAGAGGAAATCGATTTTGCAATGAAAAAGTCTAGTGGTTGTTTCTCATCAATGTTCAAGAAGATACATCCCAGTCATGTATCAACATCAGAGCATGGCAGAAAAGAAGTAAAGAGTTGTGACCACGATAAAGGTTAACTGGAATTATCAGCTGCCTGGTATACTGCTCTCTGTTTCTCCTTATCTTTTTGGACATGTAAGATACTGCTCAGTAGAGTAAGGGGTTTTCCTTGCTTTCTGTTCTGTTTCATTTCGGACTCACCTAGATGTCAGCAGCACCCAACAATATGTGCTCTTGCCTGAATGTGAATTCAACCATATTGTAACATCGACCGGCGGATCCTTTGAAGTCCTTGCGGTCAGCTTTGTATTAATCTTATGATTGTTGTTTACTATGCTTAGCCTGCTGTCAGGTTGGTGTGAT
Source organism: Theobroma grandiflorum (assembly GCA_036013995.1). Taxonomy (NCBI): domain Eukaryota; kingdom Viridiplantae; phylum Streptophyta; class Magnoliopsida; order Malvales; family Malvaceae; genus Theobroma; species Theobroma grandiflorum. Next base: position 20,656,657 of record CP142126.1, read on the forward strand.
TAACTTATTGTTTCATGCTTGAACTTGTATATATAGCAGAGTTTGTGAACTTTCTTTACTAATTTTTGCCATCTTCATTGGTAATGTTTTAGCCAAACAGTTGGCATCTCATATGCCGCAGACTTGATTCTGGATCGGTTGATTAATAATCTAAGAGAATAATAAGTGGAAGAAAGATTTTAGAACAAATGCGATTCATGGAATCTAAAAAGCCAAAGCAACAACCAGTTGAAAAATGCTTTGTTTCTGATGCAAAGAAAATCTAGTGCCTTGGATATATTTGGTTAGCTAATCTTCCATCTCCTTGCATAGTGATCAAGCATGCCTTGGTCTTTAGAAACATGATGATCTAACTAAGCTTTTTCTATTTTTAATTAACAATTAATGACTTTTTTTTTTGTTGTTGACAACTATAGATTGGTGAGTGGTGATGATAATTGTAAAGGGTACCAAGAAATATTCGAAATCCTGATGACAAGTGATACAATGTCCATTAGTATGATATTTCTTTAAGTACATAAAAAAGAGAAAATAAAGTGATAAGGCTTATTCTCTATTACATTATTCGTCTAATCACACTTATTTTTAGTGGACATATAAAACCTGAGTTTTCGATAAAACCTTTTTAGGATCGATTTAAAAGTGTCACAACTCAAATTTGGAGCATGATCGACGCAAAAGTATCGATGGAAGTTATTCTTTTAACACATGTGAGCCTAAGATAGATAATGTATCAATAACCATATGTGCCTTATGGGGACCATCACTATAGAATCATATGCAATCAGATATAAACATGATAATGTCATATAATAAAAATATCTAAAATCTGTCTGCATGATAATGTGCTCATAACTGCCACAATCAGATATAAACATGATAATATCATATAATAAAAATATCTAAAATCCATCTATATGCTTATGTGCTCATAATTGCAGAAGTAACATAAAATGAAATCCAATGTCTACACCATTTTGTGACAAACACAAAACATAGGCCATATTGTGACAATATCCATAGTGCCAATTATTACATGACGTAACAAATCAAAATCCATAATAGTCAATTATAAAAGACCGGTCTAAACCGACCAAACCTAACATAGTACGACCTAGAGTAAAAGGGCTAATGCCTATTGAATGCCATGACATTCACCTACCCAAATTGACTATAGAAGTAACTCCCTCCAAAGGACAACTAGCCAAGCAATCTATTGATTTGAAATAATAAATGCATCTTACATATGTGAGTTATAAATAACTCTATGAGCAAATATGGGGAAAGAGAATAGTAATGGGAAGAAGTATTTAGAAAAATAAGTGTTTCCAAAAAGAGGAAATTGTAAGAAATGCCCTTTCTTGATAAAAAAAATTTTAAAAATAATCATCAAAATAAATTTAACTGTTTTTAGTCATATTTAGCCATGACTTGACAAAAACACTCTTTAAACTATTTTAAATAAATTAAATCATTTATCATAATTTCTCCTCATTTGTGTTTCGGATTTCTCTCTCTCACCATCCTACTCTCAAATTTTATTGATTTCTCTCTTCGACATTTGTCTACTATGCTTCCGATTTCTCTCTTCGGCATTCGTCTGTTATGCTTTCGATTTCTCTCTCCCGCGTTTTCAAATTTCTTTTTCTTACGCTTTCAAGACACCAAGCAATAGTTTTGACGTGCTTGGGTGGGTGGATATTTGGGAATTTCGATTTTTAAGTATTTTGGATAAAATTAAAATGGTAGAAATAATCACAAATGTATAAAATAGCTTTTAATTGAATCAATTCGGGACCTAGACACCAATAAACTCAAAATTTTGAAATTTATAAACTTAGGTTTTCAAAAGAATTTTTTTTTAATTTTTAGTCAAAGTATGTGTTTTAGATAAAAAAATTGTATTTTGATTTATGAAAACATATTGGAAATACTTTAATCGGTGCCAAATTGTCAAAAAAACAAAAAAAATGAAAAGAGTTGAGAGGATTTGAAGTTTTTGTTCGTAAGTAACAACAACATTTTAGACATTAAAATATAAAAAAATGTTCTTGAATATATTGTGTAACAATAATTTTTTTCAATATGGCGTATAACAATAATATTTTTTTTCAACGTGGTATGTAACAACTTTTTTTAACCATGATGTGTAACATGTTTTTATACATGGCTTGTAATAATAGTATTTTTTTCAACACGACGTATAACAACAATATTGCTTTTCAACATGACGTGTAACAACCTGACCATGGCTTGTCATATGTTTTTATACATGGTGTGTCACATGTTTTTGTACATGGCGTGTCACAACCTAACCATGGTTTGTCACAGGTTTTTGTACATGGTGTGTCACAGCCTAACCATGGCTTGTCACAGGTTTTTGTATATGGTGTGTCACAGGTTTTTGCACATAGCGTGTTACAACCTAACCATGGCTTGTCACAGGTTTTTGTACATGACGTGTCACAACCTAACCATGGTTTGTCAAAAGTTTTTGTACATGGCGTGTCACATCATAGCGTGTAATTTCATTAAAAGTATTTTTGTCAAACTTGGTTAAAAATAGTTAAAATTATAAAGAGAGCTATTTTTAAAAACATCTTATCTTTAAAAGTTATTTTTTAAAATGCTCCTTTCAAAAATATGCAAATAGACAATTATTAATATTTGTAAAACCCACCTTATTAGACATAATCATAAACCAAGTCTTGCTTACCTAAGCGTACTCACCTAACAGTCCCATTTAACCAACGTGTCAAATAACCTTATGGTCAACAACCCGACCAAGCCCATAGTTTCTGAGTCTGTTATCTTTTACAGGACATCAAGAAATGTATGTCCACAACCTTCGAAGACTGATATCTTCCAAATGATACATCAGTAACATAATCACTTTTTTATAAAACATTATTTAGGGAATAGTTCATAAACTTTAAAAGAATGGTTAAAAAGTTTAGAAATCAATTAAAAGTTTGACTAAAACATGATTTTTAGAGTGTTTGACACAAGTTTTGGTTATCAAAGTTTTAATTTTAAGAACAAACACAGTTTCTCTTTAGATAAGCTTTTAATAACATTTATGCACTGAAACAAGCTTGATTTATTGATAGATCGAGTCTATCCATCAATAGATAGCTCCATCTATTGATAAATTCCTCGAATCTATCAATAGATAGAAAATAGAGAGAAATTTTGAAGGTTCTGTATTGTATCTATTGATACTTTAAGAACAAGTATCGATAGATAAGCTGTAGAGAGCAAAAATGTTGCCTAGAACTCACCACTAGGGTTTCTAACAAGTGTATAAATCAACCATAGATAAATAAACAACTTGTAAACATCAAATAGGCAATAACTATGATACAATTCATCAATTCAATCATGAATTCAATAATATCTTAGTCTAAATTGCCACATTAGACATTCAATCAATAAAAATTGAGCTCTAGCCAAGGACAACCAAATCACCTAGTGTCATCACACTAGACCAAATAATCTGTTACTTTGTGGCTGACATACATAAAAAAGGTAGAACTTAATTAGTTACCAAAATCCAGTAAGTCTAGAGAATTTCTCAATCGACTCTAGCTACCTCTCATTGTGCATAATGGCTAGTGTCCCCTGCCATTAGCTACATGTCATGACCTGGAACTCCCATCGAGCCCGTGACAACCGCCGCGACGTCCCGACAGACATTCGTCGCCCAGAATGCCCATCGGAACCCCGCTAAGCTTTAGTACCATTTTTCTCGTCTCCCCCGTGAGTAATCATTACTAAACATCATGTTTAAATGATTTTAACTTTCTTCCAACTTAAAACGGTAGAAAAACAATTTTAGCCTCACAGGGGTATTTTGGTCATTTTTCTTCAAAATTTTCGAACTCGACCAAAAAAGTAGTAGGTGAGTGAAAAACACATAATTCATGATTAAAAATAAATTTAGATGTCTAAAACGTTCTTTTTGAATTAAAATTATAACTATTTGAATATAATAAAAATATTCAAAAAAATATTATATTTTCTTATAAAACAATTTTTATAGAGTTATCGGTAAACAATTTTTGAAACGTAAAAGTAAAATAAATTCTTATATACAATAATAAAGATAACCAGAGTATACAATTACATCTATAGTGACACGTGGGCCCACGAATGATCAAAAGTATATAAGACAGTAAATCTACTGTTGGTGAGGTTGCAAAGCCAACTGTAGTCCTCTGCAAACTCAGTTATCTACAATTATTCTGGGCCTGAAATGTGAGGAAATGAGGGTGGTGAGATTTTAAAATCCCAGTAAGTAAACAGACATCATCAAAAATATCTAAAGTCGAGTAAGTTGAGACAAATAAAATAGTATATCCCAATATGTGTTTCATAACATAAATCTTTGGTTTACTCAAATAATCAGCTTGGTTTATGAATTTCACAAAGCTTGGCTCCTGCCAAAATTAGTACTTGTCGATACCTTGCGCATGGCATCCATTCGAGTCCGCCAAGGTTGTTAAACGTCACATACGCATAAAATATGTTTTTATTTTGATTACGCAACCGTTCCTTGGCATTGACTGAGTCTCACCCTCACGTGATGGGCTTGCGTGAGGTGCACTCAAATCCCACCTTAGGAGATACCTTACGCGCCTCTCCAATCGAGGTGAGCACATTTAGTTGGGTTTTCGTGCCCCTCTTATAGGATGGTCTACGGAACCCGACACTGCAGTGACCTCTCAAATCCCACCAATTCGATAAATTTTCACTAGCATGACATGACAATTATTTTATACACAGCCTCTCAAGACTAAGTGCACAGTTTAGATAATTTCATCACAATATCAATTAAGCCATTCATACTCACATTTTACCATAAGCCTTTAATTCATGTCATAATTCATAACACAATACGTGGTCTCCAATTACTCTAATTTCAAATCAGTTATTCAATTTTCAATTCAATTTATAAAAATTTAATTTATTTTATAAATTCACATTTTTCTCATAAAACAAGCAAATCATCAATTTAAAATCATTTTTCATAAATTCACCAAATTGAGTAAAAGTTACTCTAGTTAATAAAGACGATAATAAGTTTACTCACAGTTTTCGAAAACCCAATTCGGGTACTTGACTATAAATCTTTGGATGCAATTTCCTTGCCTTTATCAGAGGATTCACCATCTTGACACATTGCACAATCAATCAATTACTACATTTGTGCTAATTCGGTATAAAATTCACCTAAATTCTATATGAATGCATGAAATGCTCGGGTAATCGTTTAAATACGGTGTTGGCCTAATCCGGTCTATCACTCGATTAATTGGCCAAATGTGTCCAATTTAACTCCAAATAACACCATTTCTTTTCCAACACCTCAAATCACCAATTACAAGTCAAATAACAGAAAATCTAGCAAAATCATCTTCACATTTCTCTTTGGTAATTTCGACCATGGTGGTGCATCAACACTAGAGTTTTTCATATTTAATTTTCTCACCATAAATTATCATTTCCTAACCAATTCACTTGCAAGAAAATCAAATCCACCATCCACACACTACATGGAAGATTCGGTCAATGATGGTTATCAAAAATTATGTGATTTTCTTCACTTGTTTTCATACTACACATCATTAATCACCTAAACACACTAATCTAACAAGATTTCTAACTAAATTCAAGCACAAAAACTCTTCCCTCATGTACGGTCGGCCATGATACCCATTTACAAACTTTGATTTCAGCCATGAAAATGAGAAAATAAGGCATGGGTAATGTAGATCTCAAGTAAAAATAAAGAAATTCTACCTTATCTTACTTAATTCCTTGAATTTCCATACTTTCCCTTTGAATTTCTCCTCCTAGGGTTTTGTTCTTCCTTTGGTTTCCTTTTCCTCTTGCTTGGCCGAATATTGGAGAGTGAAATGGGGAATTATGAGCTGATTTTTCAAGTTAAATATTAAAGTAATCAAGCTTGACACGTGGCATGATTTCATTGGTCCATAATTTAAATATTTATCTTTTAAACTTTAATTCTCCACCACATTTTATGTCATATTTATCCACACCAAAATTGAGTAAAATCCATAAATTTGAAAAGTGTTGGAGGGTGAAAATTACCATTTTACCCTAGGGGTGGCAAAATTACCGTTTTGCCCCTATGCTCCAAAAATATCGAGAATTAAAATTTCTCTCTGCTAAACCTTATATTATTCTCCAAATGATCAATCTTGGTTAAAAATTTCATCAAACATCCAAATTAAATTCTTTGGGTGGCAAAATAACCTTTTTGCCCTTAGATTTCGAAAATCTCAGATTGACTCCAAATCAATCATCGAACTTCGAATTACCATTTTAAGTCATCCCTGGAATGTGAAATTCTCAAATTCACCTTTAAATCTCCATTTTAACTAGTTCAAGACATAAATCGACTTAGTTATACTTTTAGGCACAATATCGACTTTTATCTGTTTTTTCAAGATATTCAAATATGCAGGCATGATGTCAATTATATGAATAACATAATAGATATTTTAGAGCTGGGCTTGACACTACAGGTCCTTATACTCATAGGCGCCACACAATACAATAATTCAGCATATAATGTATAATCAATCAAAAGGTGAAATAAATCCTTAATATACATAAAGGTTGAGACAACACAAAACTATAGTCAATCAACCAAACACATTACATAGCAAACGACCATAATTACCATGGCATCATCAAGGAGAAAATATTTCTCATGCAACATTTAAAACCCAACCATCATACATTAATCATACACAAATGAGATGTTGAGATATAAATATAATTGAAAGGCTTGTTCTCCATTTTCAAATACCATATAGTAGACTATATATATTTAGTCTATAATTTTTCATAAACATCCTTGACATCATTTGTTCACCACATAAACATAATCAAAACTCATTTATATGCAAGGCAAATGATTGACATGCTTAATTATGTCAAAATAATTAAAATGTTGCATCCACCCACCTCAATGGAACGTGCCTGGCTCTTTCACACCTTTCGTGGAACGCCCACTTTTTCAACAACTTCAAATCTTCCTCACAAATCCTAACACAATGTTTCCAACATTAATACTTGGTTTTCTTAGTCTGAAAACCATCAAATCTTTCCACAAAATTTCTAGCAATCATTTAATCCACAAATCAACAACTAATCTAACTCTAACTAAAGGATTATAATTTATTCTAGTTCAAAACCAAATTAAATCTAGGTTCTCAGAACAAAAAATAAATTTATGAGTATACACAATTTCTAAAAATCAAACCTTAAGTTTAAAAGGTTTAAAAATTAGAACTTTACCTTCTAAAGTTCTTGGAATGAAGAAACAAGCTTGAAAATCGGTTTAGATCTTCAAAATCCTTTGATTTCGTGAAAAATGGAGTTGAGAGCAAAAGATGATGAAGGTGGATGGGTTTTGAGTGAAAAACCTCATTTTTACCCTCAAAGGAAAAGTCTAAGCGGTTTAAGGGTTTTAAAAGAAATGTAAAAAAATCAAAATACTCATTTTTTCAATCTGAATGTAATCTATTGATAAATTTGACCATCTATCGATAAATGTTCTTCAATTTCCCTTTTTAGGTTTGATCTATCAATATATACACTCCAAAATGCTATTTTAAGTCCAAAAATCATTCTTTTTAACTCTCAAAAATCCTAACTCCAAAATAGAGTTATACGCTCAATAAATTATGAATTTTCTATGTTAAAATATTTTCATAAACATGTTTAAAACATTAAATTGTTGGCTTATCAACTTAGATTACAAATCTAACTTTATATCTAAAAGTAGGGTTAACAGAAAGCTTATTCTTATTGCCACTCTTAATCAATTGAGAATAAACATGATAATTTCTTCCCTATATAAGATTTATTTCTATATACGAGATGCAAAAGCACCTCTAAAACCCAGAAACAACACAATATAAAAAGTAACATTTGAAAGTGAACAATTGAAATGTGACTCATAGTAATCGTTGTAATTAGTTATGTTGAGAAAGATTTTAGGAGACATGAAATTCTCATTAACATATTGGTCGGCTTTTAAATATATTAAGAAGAATGAGAACAAAGATATTCATTGCAAATGAAAAAAAGCTGACAAAGAAGAGAATTAAAAGATTTGTCGAGGAGTTAAAAAAGATTTACTTTGGTTTGTATAATATTTCTTTTTTTGATTTCATGCACATACGTTTATTATTATTTTTTTGATATTGCATATTTATAAGTAATTTAGAGTTGAGATAAAAAAACTTACTAATTGTTTGGCTTCACTCTATTTGATTTGTTATGTCGTGCATATATTTATGTTATTTCTTTTCCTGATAATGTGCATTTATGAAAAGTTTAAGGTTAAAAACAAAAAAAAAACATAACAAGTAGAAAATAGAATTCACATATGACAGAACAATAAAGGAAAAGAAAAAGAATATGGTTCATGGTTTGTAGAAATTTGAAGAAGTAAATTTATAGAAACTTAAAACATATGAGCAAATAGTATAAAAAAATATAAATAAAAAATTATTGAAAGGGCTATTAAGAGAATATATTAAAAACTTCATAAATTTTATATAATATAAAAAGGATTTTGAAAATTTTCCCTAAACTATATAAGGCTCCTCCCTTGTAGAATAGAGCATTCATATGGTCGATAATGAAACAAGTCAAGATCGTTTATCGATGAGCCATCAACTTTCAACTAAAAAACCTCAAGTAAAGCTTGATAAGTGAAATGTTAACTTGCAAATCAATGATGTTTTAACTCCATGCAAACACGCACTGAGAAAAACATAAAAGGTGAAGAGGGTCATTTTCAATTAGTAAACAATAGACATATATCTAACTCCACATGTGTCACGACCCGGAACTCTCCATCGGGCCCATGACAACCGCCGCGAAGTCTCAATAGGTATTCACACTCCGAATACCGACCGAAACCCCGCAAGGCTTCGTATCAATTTTCACGCTTCCCCGGTGAACGACGATTACAAAATGTCACATTTTAAATACCACCAGTCATTTTCAATTTAAAAATACTAAAATAGTTTCATCCAGCTCACAGGGGCATTTTCATCGTGTTTCATCGAAAATTTTGAAATTTGCTAAAAATGTAGTAAATACGTGTAAAACACATTTATCATGATAAAAATAAATTTAAGTATCTAAAATATATATTTGAAAATAAAATTTAATTATTTGAATATAATAAAATATTTAATAAAATAATATAATTTCTCATAAAACAAATTTTATAAAACTATTGATAAACAATTTTCGCAGCGTAAAAATTAATTATGTTTTTACATACTTTAATACAAAAGACTATAATATTAAAATTAAATTACAGTGATACGTGGGCCCCAAAACTAACCAAAATATCTCGGGAACTGTGAACCTACAGTTCTTGTCGATTCAAGTCCACTATGGTCCTTGATCGAATCAGCTAACTATGAATGCTCTGAGCTTGTAAGGTGTGGAAAAAAAAAGAATGAGATTATAAAATCTCAATGAGTAAACAGACACCATCTAAAGTATCTAAAGCCGAGTAAAAAGGAGACAAATAAAATATTCAAATTCAATATATTTTTCACAACATCAATACTCAATTTTATTCTAATAATTCACTTGGCTTATACACAATCTTTAAAACTTGGCTCATGCCAAAACTTGTACTCGGGGATACCTTGTACGGGGGCATTCACTCGAGTCCGCCAAGGTTGTAAAATTTCATATTTCTCGAAATTCAGCCATTCCTTGGCGTTGGCTGAGTTCACTACCACGAGGTGGTTAGGCGTGAAGTAAACTCAAATCCTACCTCAGGAGATACCCTACGCGCCTCTCTACCGAGGTAAGCACAATAAATTTTTGGGTTTCCGTGCCCCTCCTAAAGGTTGGTCCACGGAACCCGCCACTGCAGCGACCACAATTATCCCACCAATTAAATAAAATTATCATAGCATAACATGGCCCACAATTCTTATTTTGCCAATTAAGGCAAATCAAAGCAGTTCACGTATTTATCAATTCATAAAAATAGCCAGTCATGCCCACAATTTATCATAAGCCATACAATTCAAACAATAATTTGCAATACAATTAAACAGTCTCCCATTACTCTATTTCCCGAAATCACCATTTAATTTTTCAGAAAATTTATAAAATCATTTTACAAAATCATATTTTCCCATAAAACACAATAATTTTCCAATTAAACCATTTTTTCATAAAATCACACAATTGAATAAAAACTACTCTAGATAATTAAGACGATAATAAGTTTACTCACAGTATTAGCAGTAGAAATACTCATATCTTCCGTCATCGGGTACAGTCTTTTACCCGAAACAATTGACTCACCACCTATCCACAATCCATGACACAAAATTCAATAAATTGTGTTAATTCTTCATAAATCACTTCAAGCTCTGAATGAATGGAATATCCTACAAACTGTCCGAATAACCGTCTAAATACGGTATTCAGCCTAATCGCTTACACACGTTTAAATTGCTAAAATCCTCATTCTAACTCCGATTTAACCCGTTTCAGTTTCTAATTGTTCGATTATATTCCAATTACCCAATGGTAGCAACTACGGGTCAATTTACCAGTTTGAGAATTCAAAATTACAATTTTACCCTTAGTGGGTAAAAATTTCAAATTTTATTCTAAAAATTCTTAATTAATTCCTACATTTACTATTCATCAAATTTACCAAAATTGCCATTCAGCCATATCCATTTGCTGCATTTCCAGCCACCAAAAAGTCTCCAAAAATTCGGTTAAATTGGGTTTCTAACATGTAAATATGTGTTTTCTTGAAATCTATCATTATTACCTAACTAATAACATCCATTTAACCTAAAAATCACCATATTCAAGCATCAAATCCATCCAAAAATATTCAACCAGCAAGGTGTAGCAATACCCATATTTTATTTGTGCATGAAAATAGAAAAATAAGGCTTGGGTAGTGAAAATCACAAGAAAAATTAATGAAATTTACCTTTTTCTAGGTTGATTCTTGGATTTTCCTTGTTTTCCCCTTAAATTTTCAGCTAGGGTTCTTGGTTTCAGCTTCTCTCTCCTTGCCTGGTTCTAATCGTTCCTCACAAGCTGGTTTAATGAATTTTTTTGGCCTTTTTTAAGGAAAATTAAAATAATATTATTTTATTTATTTTTTAATATTTAATTAATTCCTTAAATTCTAGCCATTCATTTATTTTCAAATTTCACCATCAGCTTCCACACTTATCCATTCAGCTTTCTTGAAGTTTCTGGACCATTCCAAAAATTTTGTGGTGTAATTTTACAAAATTACACTTTTACCCCCGAAAAAGTACAAAAATTACATTTTTACATCAAAAATTGAAAAATTACCACAAGTCATATTTTTCACTCCTCAAACTCATACCATACTCCAATTTATCAAATTTGATCTAAATTCTCTCGAAAAATTAAATTTGGTCCCTTGGTGGTAAAATTACTATTTTGCCTCTATACCCCAAAATGTACTGAAAATTGAAACTTTTTGCTGCTAAATCTTCAAATTATGTTCTAAATAATCTAAATAATTAATCTTAATCAATTGTTGTCAAAATCTTTTTTCAAAAATTCTCGTTTTGTCCTTTAATGGCAAAATTACTATTTTACCTTTGTGCTCCAAAACTATTGAAAAATTACATTTATCATTGCTAAACTTCATATTATGCTCCAATAATCATATTATACTTCATATAATTATTCTTGGTCAATTGTGATTAAATTTTTTTTATGAAAATCTCCATTTTGTCCTTAAATGACAAAATAACTGTTTTGTCCCTAATCGGTCAATTTTTCCGATTGACTCCAAACCGGACCTCGAACTCCAAATCATTGTTTTGAGTAATCCTTTGACTGTGAAATTCTCAATTTCACTCTTAAAATCCGTATTTGAGCTTATTCGAGATTTAAATCATCTTAGTCATATTTCTAGTTATAATATTATCTTTTAAATATTTTTCTAACTATTCAAATATACTATCACTCTATCAGTTACATGTATAACATGACAGATATTTTAGGGCCGGGTTTGACAACATGCATGGAATAGCTCCTTCTCTATGATTGTACACAATTTCTCTTTATTTGTCACCCATAAGGCCACAAGTGTGCTCTTTTTGTGAGCAAGTTGCTTAATAGGAAAGGATAAGAAATACCGGTGTGGTAAAGTTAGGTAGTTGAAGCAATCAGGAAACCAAATGTGTGAAAATGCATAAACAAGAAGAAAGCCACAAAAGTTTGGTCAGCAAGCTCTAAAATCGACTGTTAAAACTATAATGAATGCATTTGGTGCACTAAAGAATGTGTCACACCTCAAACCCAAAGATTTAAGACATAACAGATGTCACATACTCATGAGACAAATCACATAAGCATATAAGGTAATAAATATCATACTAAACAAATGTACTATCTCCAAAGTCTCTTCAAAATTTACACTTTATAAAATTCTCAAGTCTCCAGATATAATATTAAAATATAATTCTCCAAAGATATAAAATTTTCGTCTAACTAACATTTCCTTAAAAACTAAAAACTAAATACTTACAACATAACTTATAATTATCCAAAGGCAGATGTTAATCTTACTAACCAATACTCTCGCTAAGCAAGCCTAATTTCCAAACATGCACAAATATCGAAATCTGTAAAATGATGAAAATTAAAAGAATAAGTACAACCACTTAGCAAGTAACTAATATTCCATCAATCGGATTGAGCATACTTCAAAACATTTAGGCCAAAATTACCATTAATCATATATATATCAAAACAAAGTTTGAGTAATCTCATTCAAAATCATATAATTCAAAATTTCATTTTCAGATAACGAAACAAATATATTTTACAAATATTTCAGATTTTAGAAGTTTCCTATAACATGTTATGACCACACTTAACCCTTATGGCATAAGTCATATAATCATAACAGAAACCATAGTTAACCTAAATGGCATGGGTCATAATTATATCGAAAATCACAATTAACCCCAGTGACATGAGTCATAAGTATATAAAAAACAACCATTAGTTGCACTAAATAGATATCACAAATACAATTATTCTATAACCAGTGGTATGGTTTGAAAATCGATCTCTAATCACCAAATACATGTCAACATGGTCAACAATTAACCCCGATTGGCAAGATCATATCATAGCATACTAGGAGACAAAATAAAATATATTTTTGATTATCTAAATTTACAAAGTAATATTATCCATTTTCACATAACACATCTCGTGCGTATCAAAAATATAATTGTTTCAAATTGAATATTTACAAAGATAGTCATATATGCATACATTAAATAAAATTATATTCGAATTTTAAAATCAAAAATCATGCTTTGCATAATTCATATTCTAAATCCAATATACAAAAATCATATATATATATATATATATATACATTTTAAATACTCAATCCAATTTTAACAAATCATAGGACAAAATATATTATACATAATATACGAAATTCAAAATTACATTTAGGCTAATTTTTAAGGTGTGAAAATACCGAAAGAATATTAGTCACTTACTTGATTTGCTAAACCAAAATCAAAGGACAAAAAATCAAAATCCTCTTAAAGCCTATTAATTCAAAGTACTCAAAATTAAAAACCAACACTATTACTTATCAAAACAAACCATGACTCTTGCTGGTCATTCTAAGGCAATTAAGGTGTAACACCACTTTGGTGAATTACAACTAATTTTGATTCAAAATTAAAATTAATTTTCTCAATAATATATAAGTACATAAAACATTTAAAACTTAGAAACTTATAGGTTGTAGTACAAAATCAATAATAATATGAGGTTAGGTGGAAATACTTTAAATACAAATCAAAATTTAGTTTTTAAGATTTCTAATTATTTTTTCAAAAATATGCTAATTCAAAAATAATTTATCAAATAAATATTTATTCATTCAAAAATTTACTAAAATTCAAATAGTTTAAATTTTTAGATTTCTAGCAAAATAGGTTGAATATGGGTCAAAAATAATTTCGAAACAATTAACAATGAATTTTCATAACTTTTGACATTGTAGATTTTCATTATCATTTGGCATACTTCAAGCACTTATAGCTTGCAAATTAAGTTGAAACTAGAGGTTAATAAGCATTAAAATGAACCTTTCATAACATACATTAAAACCCAATTTCGTTTCAAAATTAAAGATCGTCAGAAACACAATTTTCAAAAGCTAGAAGTTACAAAATCATTATTGAAATATCCATATTTCTGAGTTTTCATATTCAACGAGCTTATTTTGAGACTCCAATTCTCTTAACACAAAAAGCCTCTAATCAAGCCATTGACGCCAAATTAAACGACTCAAAACATTACTGGTATGTGGAGTTCCAATGATCCAAAATTGGGTAATCAAATTTGTTAAAAACGAGTTTTCTAATCAACTTCAAAAATTCATATCTTTTTAGCCATAAAGGCAAATGAGATGCTACAAAACCATTAAAAAAAATCGTTTCAAAACTTTTCCATTGGTACGCATCATGTCATCAGAAAGTCATCGAAACAACACCGAATTTGAGTAGAAGTTAAAAAAATATAAATTAATTTTAAAGATTTTTATTTCGAACTATGTAAAAGTACATTTTTTATAAGTTAAAGTCTAATCGTACTTTAATCATTGCTTTCTTGATTAAATTCTTCATTTTTTTGCCTTTTTATTTTCTAAGATTTTCTAAAATTAGTTTCTCCAATATGAATTTCTTCTTTTGACTTTTCTTTCTAATTGTTTTTTTTTCTCTTAAACATGTCTTACTGTTTTTTTTTTAAACTAACTTAATGTGTGTTTGGTCTAACTTTCTTTCAGCTTATCTACTTATTAAAAACAAAAGTCAAGCCATATAAAAATTTTGAAAAACACTTAAAAAAATAACTTTTTTTTAAGAATAAATTTTTTTTTATAAAAAGAGTTTCAGAAAAAACTTCAAAGATGAGCTTTTTCTCTTTTTTTAAAAGCACGCCTCCTTTTCAAGAGAATTTTTCTTTTTGTTTCAAAAATATCCATACCTATTAAAAATAATTCATATGATTTATTGTTAATTATAAATTTTATGTTATATAAAAATATTTTTTATATTTATAAAAATTTGTTTTAAATAAATGAAAAATAAAGTTAATTTTTTCCATTGTGAACAAAGGGAATTTGTGATTAATAAAATGTTATTTATTAAATACCATTTATGATGATTTTAATCAAACTTAGAACTTATATAAATTATTTTGCTAAGCAGCTTATTTATAAAAAAAAAATTTATAAAAGTAAATTTACCAAAGCTATTATTTTAACTTAATTTTAAAAGTTATTATTTTTTATAACAGCTTCATAATAACTTTTGAATTAAAAAAAAAGTCAGACTAAATAAGTTCTTAAATTTCTGCTTAAACGTGATAATATAAAACTACTTTTTAACTTCCTCTCTTAAACGTGATAATGTAAACGGCTTTTCTGATAATATAAAATTACACTAACAAAATTACTATATTTGCTAAAAAATCTTTATCACAAAAACTATTCCAATATAAACTCAAATATTTTATAAGTAATTTCAATAAGAGACTTATTTATCAAATTTTATGATTTTACAAATATAGTAAAGTAATTATAATTTGAATTGGGGTATTTCAGAATGTGATTACAGACTGAATTCTTACGAGCAGTTTCATTTTCCCATGGAGGATCAACGCCAATAAGGTTTAAACCAGGAAAAGAAAAGTCAATATTCATCATAATTCCGTGCGTTAGTGGTTCTTGGAGCAGCTCATGAAAAATTTAGGACATGTAAGCAAAAAACGAAGCATGATAGCAAATAAACAACCTCGAATGCGTGTATTCGGATCACAAGCGGGGATTGCAAGTGACATGATTTTCCAGGCATGACTAAATGGTCGAGGATGGTTCCTGAACAAGAGGTTAGACCAGAACATACATTTTTATTGCAATATCCTACATATTAAATAGCAGCCTAAAGTGTCCGAACTACCAAAGGAGAAAACTCGACATTTGTAATGGGTCTTTTTTTTTTTTTGACAATTGTAATGGGGTTTGATGTGCAACAATTACCAGGAATAAGGTTGTGAATCTGCCCCAAATCGGACTTCAACATGACAGAAGACATAACATAACACAATAAAAATAAATCTAAAACACAATAAAAATCGGCTTGGCTTGTTCGCCATTCCTGTTACTCAAAAAGCTCAAAACACAAACTTGAAACCAAAAAGAAAAAAGAGATGGAAGGAAAGAAGGAGAATCAAAATTTGAATATTATTTCACACCAAATATATATTTATATATAACCTAACACATTCCCAAAATTTTATAAGTAAACCCCTTTTGTACTTCTTTGAATGAAACTTTCAAAATAGTTTTTAAGCAAAATTAATATAATATAAATCATAATGAAAATGAAACATAAATTCTTCTAAATCTATACTTTGAGCACATAGTCTATTTAAATTCCTTTCTCGAATATATATCTAGTAGATTAATTTATTTCATTTTATGAATCAAATATAATTAAAGATGTCAGTTATATTTTCTAATCAAAAGAAAGAAAATGGACAAACTTCAACTTAGATTATGTAATTTATATAGATTTTTATATATACATCTAGTACAAAATGGATGCTACTTTTATATACAAAATATAGATTTTTACACTAAGAGCATGTTTGGCTTGACTTTTTTTTTAATTTAAAAACTATTATAAAGCTCTTATGAAAAATAATAGCTTTTAAAATTAAACTAAAGTTATTTGGTAAATTTAATTTTTGTAAACTCTTTTTTATAAATAAATTGTTTGGCAAAACAATTTATATAAACTTTAATTTTAGTTAAAATTACCACAAAGGGTAAATAACTTTTTATTAATCATGAATTTCTTTATTCAGAATAAAAAAAATTAATTTTATTTTTTATCTATTTAAAATAAAATTTTGAAAATATTAAAAAGATTTTTATATAACATAAAGTTTATAATTAATAATAAATCATAAA
Organism: Theobroma grandiflorum; assembly: GCA_036013995.1. Lineage (NCBI taxonomy): Eukaryota > Viridiplantae > Streptophyta > Magnoliopsida > Malvales > Malvaceae > Theobroma > Theobroma grandiflorum. The sequence goes on from CP142126.1 coordinate 20,673,758, forward strand.
AAAAAGAGTTCTACAAATAATTTATAAATAACACATAATTCATAAATAATTTTATATTGAATAATAATAAATAAATAAAATCAAGAGAAAAAAATTGAATCAGATAAAAAAAATTGAGAGATGAAAGAAAGCAGTGAGTCGGCTATGAAACTCTTAACCCTAACAATGGAAGAGATCCCAAAAAGGAAGAAGAGAAGTCTAAGGTGAAAATAATAATTCAAGAAACTCACGTTTAGCTATTGATGTCCTTACTAACAAAGTTCACCTCCATGAACAATATTATCTTAACAACCATAATCAATAAATATTATCTTAATTTTCATCTAATTTATCTCAATAACCATTGACCTATTTAATTAATTATTTCAATCATAATCATCAAATATTATATACACTATAAAAAAATTAAGAATAAATAAATATCACATAATTGTCATATCAAACAATAAATTGAAAAATACTAACTAATAAAGAGAATTTTCAAAGTACAAAAAAAGATAGAAAATAAAATGAAAAACAAAATAGAAAGAAAAAAAAGAAATAATACCTAAATGTAATTTTAAATTTTGAATTTTCTTTTTCTTAATTTTTATAAGAATAAAAAAAACCTTTGAATGATGATTTACAAAGAGGGAGAGAGGAGAGGAAGATTGATAAGGAGATAATGACGGATATTTTTTGAGAGGGAAGATCTTTTTGAAAAAAAATAGCTCTCTTAATAAGCTAGTTTGTTTTTTAAGAGAAAAGAAAAGAGAAAGATCTTAATTGAAGTTTTTTTAATTTTTTTTCTTCAGATTTTATTCTTTAAAAAAAAATTACTTTTTTAAGAGTTTTTTACGAAATCTTATTTGGTCAAACTTCTACTTTTAAGTAATAAATAAATTAAAAATAAATCAAGTCAAACGGATACTAAATCAATTTGAGTTTATTACCTTTATAATATACACAATTTCAAATATAAGACGAGACTTCCTGTTATTATTTTTTTCTTAATGAATTGTCACATGTTAATTCATTATCTTTACATGTGAAGAGAGCATATTAATGATGATAAAGAAATTTCACATCCATTTTTTTTTTCACTTACTTTTTGATTTATTATAATAATAATTGTTATTATTTGAATAACAAACTTCCATTCAATAATAACCAAATCTTGTAAAACTAATTTCTAAACACATTTCGCACAAAAGCTTTGTCTGTGTATAATTTCTTTACCCCAGTCCAAGTCATAATTTAATCATCATGTTACTGTGACACTTGATGATCCAACTTAAATTTCATTTAAACCACTACCCATCAATTTCTTGATAGGTTAAGTAATGTGATGGATTTGATTCAATTCATTGTTTAATAGACTTTAAACATGCGAAACGAGAAATTTCCAAAAGCATGGAGGCATGGCCCTCGGCAAAAAAGAAAGGGCTACCAATTGCCAACGAAGAGGAGAGGGTCGAAGAACGAGTCCACACTCCAAGGAAAGGGAGAAAAATGCCACATCCTTACTGACGCAGACGCCATCTTCAAAACTTTTGACTTTAGCCGTCAACTGTTTTGACACATATTCGCTGACGCCACCCTCCCTCTCTAGCTAGAATCCGACACGTCCTAGCAATCGACACCACAGAAAAGAATTCAACAATTTCAAGCTACCGATTCCTTGGCCTCCAAGCCAATCCAAACCTTATTCCACATGAGACATGACCCTACATGGAAGTTTCGTTCTTTCTTCCCGCCACAGCAGCCTATAAATTTTCCAATTTCGTTCCAGAAAAATTAATCCCATTCATTCCATCCTAGTTCTGCCCTCCAAGACAAGTCTGGTTAACAATCATCTAACTCGTCTGAATCTTTGTTCTATATATAGCGATCTAGCAAATCCCAGATTTCCTAGTGCAAGTTTCTGTCAGTTAGGCAATGGCTGGAGTTGGCTTCGCAGGAGCTGATCTAGCTGAAGCTTACGTGATGCGATCTCTGCATAAAGAGAAAATGAAGAAAATGGAGAAGGAAGAGGCAAAGACTGATAGGATTCTCGATGAAGAGAAGATCCCTGGTGGTTGTTTCTTCTGGGTGTCTAAGAAAAGCCATTCTGCCAAGGTTGCATCTGCTGATTCTTCAGAAAAACCAACTCAAAAGCAAATATGAGATGACAAAAGTTGTCTTGGGGGACCTTGTTGGTTTTTTCTTTAATTATGGGGCTTGGTCCTAGTTAGATATTTTTTGTTTGCTTTGTTTAAAATTTATTGGTTCTTTAACCTTTTGGTTTGATACATATTATGGCCACGGAAAAGACCTTTTAGCTTCATAAAAGTAGGCATATTAGGCAGAGCTTAGCATCTGTGTGGTGAGGAACTGATGATTCTGTACTCTTATTTGCACCACAAAAAGGAAACAAAAAAAAAAGGTTGATACTTGCAAATTTTGTTTATGTACATAAATTGAGCATCAATATATATATTTTTCCCCTTTTTTATAGTAAAAATTGTTTTTCACTGTGATGAATGGCAGCTACATTTTAATGGGAAAGAAAATGGACCCATGGTTAAGTTTGGGCCTCTCTATTTCGGCCTAGGGGTTAATATCAATCAAGTCTCTTCACCAAAAAGTAATAAAGTAGATAAGATACAACTAATCAAGTCTCCACCTCTCATTAACCATGTCTATGCCTGATACACCAAACCCACTTTAACCACCTAATACTTTCTTTTTCACCCTTTTTAATTAAGTAAAGGTCAAAGAGACCAATTATAAATATGATTATGAAGTTGGGATTAAAGTATTAAATCATGATCACATAAAAGATATACTACCATTGTTTATAATGTAAGATCTGTTCATGGGAAGTGGGGTACAAACCCATTCCAATCCCACAGGATAAAAATGTAATCCTACTAATCAAAACAGAAGCTGATCACCCCCCTTTTTTTTTATTTTTTTTTTTACTTTCATCTTTGGGGGGTGCACGTGCTTCCTGGGGCTGTCACGTGCAATGTCCACATGATGGTGAGGGGGGTATCACGTGATAAAGGGGTGTGGTGACGCTAGCTTTAGCTTACCTGTGTGACAAGATATAATGAAAACTCTGAAATTTGGAGGCCCTTTAACCAGAAAAACAAAGCCATGTGCATAAGGTCCATGGTGGCCACTGAATATGACCCCACGATGACAAATTTCCATGCCAGAGTTCATGCACACACCTTGCTTCTGGACCAACCTAATCATGCACCAATGCTTCTTTTACATTTTTTCCCTTTGGCTGCTACTTGTTGTCTACCTCTGCAACACTTAAACTACATTGATTGGAATTATGGAACAAAGTTTACTTCCCAAATGGTAGACCCAAGCATGCTCTAGCTTTGAAGTTACAGTCTATCACCATATTCTCTTCTAGACCATGACAAATCTAGACTCGTAGACCATCTGCTGTTGAGTTCATTAACTCAACAATATTTGCGTTATTTCATTAAAGGGTTATCTCTCAATCATGCTATACCAACTTTTCAGAGCAAAAATAGACTTGACTACGTTATAGTAAAAAGTCCAAACTAATTGAGCTTGAGCATGTGAAGCTACAGAAGTAAATTATAGGTAAAACTTTTATCCAACACTCATTTAATATTTGTTTTAAAAGCCAATTTAGATATAATTTCAATCACAAATCCAAAGTACCAGTCACTGAGTCACTGGGATTAAAAAAAGAAATAAAACATGATAAGGTATGTAAAGGAAAATTTCCAAAGTAAGCATCGGAAAAATAGAAATAAAATTCTAACCATTTTGAGTAAATCCATGGTGGTCCAGAGGGAATAGTGATCCCCCCAAACAACCATCAAATTTCAAGACTCAATTATGAATTATGAATGGTCCAGCTAGGTCTGAAGTGGAGATCAGTCATATATGCCTGAATCATGGTCATTAGGTCAGTCAATTAAATCTCTTTTACACCTCTGAAAAATTCCAAATAAGCTTCAGATTAATCCCTGTAATGAAAAACCCAAAAAGGGGGGGCTTTTCAGTAAACTCAAAAGGGGTTGATACCCCACATAAGTATATTCATAATGGCAATTAAAAATCCTGATTTTATTAATTTGCAATAATTAGCAAACAATTGACAACAACTCCAAGCTTTGGCGGGATGTCTCTATTCTGCTAATACAAATCAAATCCCATCCTTTGAAATCTGAAAGCTGATATTTTACCTGCAAACAAACCTCCATTCCACCTTATTATTTCTCTTCTTTTTTCCCTTTTTTTTTTATTTAAATCAAAGCAAAACCCCAACATTTTCTCCTTATTTACGCCAACTAAAACATCCACACACTCTCCCAAAAATCCCACCCAACAAAAAAGTTTACTACAAACCACCCACGCTACAAATAATAAAGAAACCCAACAGCTCGAAATATAAAAAAGACAGCTTTTTTTTTTCTCTGTCCCTCTCAAAACTGCCCTCTTTTTTTTGCCCCTTACTCACCGCGGTTGTGTCTGAAAACAGAACCTTCTCTGTAAAGATTCGTCCACACTTTCTTCCGGCTTAAGCACCTGCAGATCCGCTACTGGGTACCTACCCTCGTTGGTCCTCAGCACTTTTTTTACTGATGTATTTGGTTTTCTTGTTCTTTCAGTGGTTAAATGGACTAAAAATGTCAACTTTTTACATGGATTATTGTTTTTCTCAATTGGGTCCTTTTTTGTTTTTGTTTTTCAAATCTGGGGGTTCTTTTTTGTATTTGTTTAGATATTTTGTTAAAAGAAAAAAAAGTAAGGAAAAAAAGAGTGCTGGTGTGAAGCTTTGTTATAGGTGCTATTCCTTTTTCTACATTTGGCTGTGGCATTTGGTTTTGGATTCTCTTTTACTCTATTCCTTTCCCATTTTGTGTCAGTCTTTTTGAAGGTGGTCTTTTGCATCGTTGTTTCTTTTAAGTGTGTGAAGTGGCATTTTCTCTTCTTTGCTTTTGTCTTTTTTTGAGGTTAAAAATTTTGAAATTCACTGTCTTCTTTTTTTTTCTTTAATAATAAAGGGTTTCGATCCGAGATTTTTCAAGTCAGCATTTTGAAGTTTGTTTCTGGGGTTTGGCATTTTGGGAAAGGTCTTGCCTTTCTTTGAATAAGGTATGTTCTGGAATTAGCTATTTTCTATGTCTCTAATTTGGCTTTTAGTTCAAATATTCTCCTTACACTCCTTCAGTTTGGATCTTGTGTTGGTTTCTGAAGTAATGGCCGGATCTGAGTTGACCTTGTATGCGTTTGGGGGTTTGAAAAAACTGCGTCATTTGCTGTTACATCTTTTTTCCAAATTATGTTACTGTCTTGATGAAGTAGACTTATTCATGGGATCTTAATGCTGGCAGTAGGCTTTGGATTTCAAGCATGTGTTATACTGGCACCTGAACCAGCTTGTTAACTGGTCTCAGCTGTCAATGTTGGAATGATATGGTCATATTTTGGTTATTTGTTATAAGCAGGGGCAGTTTAATCAAAGGGATTGTTATGTCATACAGCTGGTGATTAATTGATCTGCTGGTAATGTCGAGGGTCACTAAGTGGAAGATTGAGAAGACCAAAATAAAAGTTGTATTCCGGTTACAATTCCATGCTACACATGTAAGTTACATTTTGTATTTGTGAAATTTTGTGGCACATGTTTTTTTTTAAGTTAATCCCTTCTTGATCTCCTCAGATATATGATTAAAACAGGTGAATGAATTGGTATATTAGAATTTATCTAACAACAAATATGTACCAAATTGAACAATGTAGCTTATTAAGGTGAATTAAGAAATCCAATGACTATGCATTGAATGTATAACTTCAGTTCTATTATATGAATGTTCTAAGACTCACCTAGCAATTTTACCTTCTATGTTACTCTGCTGTGTGACTGCATTTTCATGCAAATTGTTTCATTTTGTAGGAAACATATATTTGAAAGCAAAGTATTGCTTTTAAGTCTTTGGCTTGTTCACAATTAAAGAGTTTTAGGTCAACTTTTTTGGCACTTCAATCAAATATTTCCATTTCCCAAGGAAAAAATTGGTAGGGAAAGTTTACTAAATGGTTTTAGATTGTTCAATGTCCGGGAGTTTTAGAAGGTCAACTGCTTGAGAGATCAATTTTTATGCAGTAGCCATGAATTTAGTCTTTAACTCATACCTTCTTCCAGAACCTGTTCCATGACTGCAGATTGCATATTTTAGTGTATGATACACCCTCCTATAAGAGTAGTGTCAATCTTCATGCTCCTGCAATTGACACATGACCATCTTGAGTCCTGCATTTGGGCCATGATGTATTGAAAATTGTAAAGATTTTTAAGAAGGTCTAAAACACACAGTGGTATATATGATAACATCCATGTAAATGAGAAGAAAAAACAAGCAGTTAGTTGGAATATCCATCCATATGATGAAAGTTAGAATTTAATGCTGTGATGGGTAATTATGTCAATGCTTTATGTTATGCCTCTTTTAGCCTGGTTGATTCATATTAACCATAATACTGGGAGAAAATTTAGAATGGTTTAACATTAGTCCACTAGACTTCATCCCTGAACTTCTTGAATCATCCAAGTGAATCCTTTTATTCCATTTTATCTGGTCTGTGCATAAAATACTCTTATGTTGTTGCTAATTGGTAAGCTTTGAGTTGCATGCCATTTTACATTGTTTAATTGTTCATATCAACCGTAATAGTGGAAGAAGAATATGATGGTTTAATTTTAGTCAACTAGACTTCAGCCCTATAATGGTTGAATCATCTAGCGAATCCCTTTCTCCATTTCATCTGGTCTGTGCTAAAAGACTCCCAAGTTTCTTACTATATATATTGCTTATTTAATATGTGATTGTTTGTCCATCTTTCATCACTGGGAAATATATTCTGATGCATCATTCATCTTGATTGTTGCAATGACTGCATACTGTATATATTTTTTCTGCACAATTCAGATTCCACAAAGTGGATGGGATAAACTTTATATATCCTTCATTCCTGCTGATTCTGGAAAAGCAACTTCAAAGACAACCAAAGCAAATGTGAGAAATGGAACTTGCAAATGGGCTGATCCAATCTATGAGACTACGAGGCTTCTCCAAGACATTAAAACTAAACAATTCGATGAAAAACTCTATAAGCTTGTTGTGGCGATGGTCTGATCCTAATCCTTATACTTCAGTTGCAATATTTGAGCATGCGTACACACACACACACACTCTTTGTATGATTTAAATTTGAATTGCAAATTCTGATCTGTAGACAGTTTGTTCCACACTTCTAGTCACAGTCAGAACAGATTTTCTTACCCTTTTCTTGTTTTGACTGAGATTAACTATGTCTTTCACCTGAATCTGATTGGCATCAGGGTTCCTCACGATCCAGCCTTCTTGGTGAGGCTACCATCAACCTTGCTGATTATGCTGATGCATCAAAGCCTTCTATTGTTGCATTGCCTCTCCATGGCTGTGATTCCGGAGCTATATTACATGTAAGGTTTTTGAATTTCTCAAAACAGTCTTGGGGGATTCCTCAGGTCATTACATGTATTTAGAGGCTAAAATGTTTTCGTGTAGCCTACTCTGAAAAGTGTGTGGAACTCTTCCATGCTTGTTGTTGAAGTTTCTTCTCTGTTATTAGAGATTAATAGTGTTTTATGCCTAAATAATGTTTAATTTGTATTGATTGACAGGTCACTGTACAACTGCTAACCTCTAAAACTGGTTTCAGGTATATACTAAAAACATGTAAACGTCTTGGTTCATCTAATTTCAACTGGCTTATCTCTAATTACACTTGGTCTCAGGGAGTTTGAACAGCAACGAGAACTTAGAGAGAGGGGATTGCAGGCAGGGCCAGATCAAAATGGTCCTGATCAGTCATCTTCTGGGAAAATATCAGTTTCTGAGGAAATCGTCAACAGTCACATGGACAAGGTTCAGTCATCTGTTCTTTTGGATTCCTAGATATTACTATATTTGTTGTATAGTAGTCAAGAGTTTTTACTTTTGTTTTGTACCTTTATACCAAGATCTTTACACATATATACAGTCTTTGCTGGAGAATGCATGGTAGATCATATGTCTTTTCTTTCCATGACAGTTACTAAATAATACAGATTACAACATATATTTCTCTTGAAAGTATTGGCGGTTTTAAGGTCAATCAGATCACTTCTTGAAGAGATGTGATGGTATCTATTTCCTGGTTGAATCTAGAAGAATATTAAATCACAGAGATAATGATGAAATAGAGCTTGTTGTTACTAAGAATGCCATTAATATTTGCATGGATTTTTATGGCTTTGCTGTAGAAACCATGGAAGATGGTGTGCTTATGAGCCAATGTGAAGATGTTATTGAAAAGTCAAGATGGTTAAATGAGCAAAATTTATATTGTAAAGCTCTTTAGCAGTCCCATGCTACAATACCAATATGCAGAAGTACTTTCAAAGATAAAGTTTTCCCATATATTTAGGTTTCTAAATTTTGGGTGAAAATTAGGTTGTCTAAGTTATATGAAAATCTATATTATAGGCTTTTTAGTTGTTCCAAGCTCCTTTATGAATGAGCAGCAAGTGCTTTCCTGTTGCCTTTCACAGTAGAGGATAATCTAATTTTTATGACCTTTTCTTCTGTATATAGGTCAATACAAGGGTTAGATTTAAGCAAAAATCTAAAGAGCACCATTTGCTTGAAGAAGATGTTGGCCTGAATGAAGAATATGGAGACTCAGCTGTTGGGTTTGATGGCTCTTCAAATACTTCGGAAAGTTTATATGCAGAGAAGCAGGATACGTCCAGCACTCATGAAATTGACAGCCTGAAGAGTACTGTCTCTGGTGATTTGGCAGGACTTAGTCACAGCCCTCAGCAAGAGAAAGGGGATCCCTCTGATCATCGGATTTTGGCACAGGGGACTAACGATTGGGTTCATGGCTGGAGTTCAGATTATTCTGCGGATAATGACTTAACTATTGCTTATGAAGAGAATAGCAGACTCAGAGGATGCTTAGAAGTGGCAGAGTCATCTATTCAGGAACTTAAGGTGGAAGTTAGCTTGTTACAAAATCATGCTAGTCAAATAGGTGCCGAGACAGAGAAGTTTGCTGAGCAACTTGTCACAGAGATTTCTTCAGGAGAAAGGCTGGCGAAAGAGGTTTCTGCATTAAAATCAGAGTGTTCAAAGTTGAGAGATGACCTTGAGCAGATGACAAATTACAAACTATGCCCTGCATTGAGCAGCAAAGAAGCTATTAGGAAAGACCAGGATCACTTATTTCAAGACTTAGAGGTCACATGGTCAAAGGGGCTTTTAGTTATGGAGGATAAGATACGGGAACTTCAAAACAAGGCATGTTTGAATAACCATGAAAGAGACCTTTGGTTCCTTCATGCAGACTTGGAGGCATTGCTTGGTATTCTGCAAGATCTCAAACAAGGAACTCAAAAGGAAATATCTATTCTTAGATCAGTACCATCTGAGAAATGCAACATGAAGGGGAGCAGAGAAATGGGTTTAAATAATTGTGAGCAATTTATACCAGAAACTAGTTTTGATGCAGAGCTTTACCAACCAGAACTAGGCATGGTTCCATGTGTTAGTTTGCCTGGTCTTTTGTCACATGAACCTGATTCTGTGGGTGCTACTAATGCAATGAAAGGCAAAATCTTTGAACTTCTGAGAGAGTTGGATGAATCAAAAGCTGAGCGGGAAAGCCTTGCAAAGAAAATGGACCAGATGGAGTGCTACTATGAAGCTCTTGTTCAGGAGCTCGAGGAAAACCAAAGGCAAATGCTGGGAGAATTGCAGAGTCTCAGAAATGAGCATTCTACTTGCTTGTATAGGGTGCAATCTACTAAAGCTGAGATGGAGACTATGCAGCAAGATATGAATGAACAGATCTTGAGATTTGCTGAAGAAAAACAAGATTTGGAATCTCTCAGCAAAGAACTGGAAAGAAGGGCTATTATTGCAGAAGCAGCACTCAAGAGAGCACGACTTAATTATTCAATTGCAGTGGGCCAGTTACAAAAGGATCTTGAGCTACTTTCTTCCCAGGTTATGTCTGTGTTTGAGACAAATGAGAATCTCATCAGGCAAGCTTTTGTAGATTCTTCACAATCAACCTCCCAAGGATACTCAGAAATGGTAAAGAATCGGGGATTGGATTCTGAAGAATTCCAACCTACCAAGCCCTTGCATTGTCAAAGCCAGTATGTGGGGACGAAGAAACAGCAGTTGGGTGGAGATATCCTTTTAGAGGACTTGAAGAGATCTCTCCATTTACAGGAAAGCCTTTATCGGAAGGTTGAAGAAGAAGTTTGTGAAATGCATTACCAAAATGTATACCTAGATGTGTTTTCAAAGACTCTACAAGAAACTTTGCTTGAAGCAAGTGCTGATGTTAAAAATATGAAAGAGAGAACAGATGAGCTTATGCGGCAATTGGAGCTTTCAGTTGAGTCGAAGGAGTTATTGATGCAAAGGCTGCAAACCGCTATGGATGACGTTCATTCCCTTAATGAGTACAAGGCTACTTGCATTGCCCAGTATAATGATATGGCTGTGCAAAAACAAACTTTAGAAGCCAATGTAGAAACTGTCAACGATGAAAATCATCTTCTCTCTGAGAAGATAGCTGAATTGGAGCACCACTTGATGGAATACAAAAGTTACAAGAGCAAATATGATGCCTGTGCCATGGCGAAGACAGAGTTGGCTAGTTTATTAAAGGAGGAAACCCTGCAAAATGGTAATCTTCGAAATGATAACTCTTCTTTGCAGGAAGATTTGAGAATGATCAAAAGTGAGTTTGATGAAGTGGTTAGTGTGAGGACAAACTTGCAGAATACTGTTGACTTTCATCGAAACAGGTTGCTGAACTTATTGTCATCTTATGGCAAAAATTTTGATGAATTGTCCCTCTTTAGTGATTTGGTTGGTCAGGATATTGAGTCCAAGGACTTAACATCTGTCATGGTGCGGTTAGAGGAGGTCCAGCATAATGCACATGAAAAATCTCTTCATCTCTTAAAGGAAAACAAAGTACTGATGGAAGAACGAGATAAGGCTCTGGTGTCATTAACTGCAGTGGAATCAGACATGGTGGTGATGAAACAGAAATTCGAATGTGATATACGAGCCATAGTGGATAAAATAGATTTATCCAATGTAGTGGTACAAAAGCTTCAGTTAGAAATTGAAGCTGTTGCCGGAAAGCTCAGGGTTAGCTCTGAAGTTGAAGAAACCTATGCACAGCAGCAGAGAGATCTTTTATCTGATATTGAGCACTTTGAAGCTGAGCTGCAACAGCTTACTTCTAAGAACACAGAGATTGCTGAAGAACTCTTGGTGTTAGAGTCTGTCAATGAAGAACTTGGAAGTAGTAAGCTGACTGTGGCTGAACTTATGGAAGAAAACAAAGCTTTGATGCAATCTTTACAGGATAAATCTGAGAAGTCATCCAAGCTTTCTTTGGAGCTTAATGATTTGAAAGAAAGTTTGCGTTCTGTGCATGATGAGCTGCTAGCAGAAAGAAGGTTGAAAGATAAATTAGAGAGTTTGGTTACAAACCTTACTTCCCAAATGAATGAGAAGCATCATCAGTTGTTGCACTTTGATCAGCAGAAATCTGAACTGATCCATCTCAAGCAAATGTTATCAGATCTAGAATCAGAAAAATCGAGAGTTTGCAGTCGTTTACAACAATCTGAGGAATGCCTTAACAATGCTCGCAAAGATTCTTCTTCTATTACTTTTCTGGAATCTCAGTTGTCTGAAATGCATGGATTTTCAATAGCTGCAGACATTAGCCTCATTTTCTTAAGAAAGCAGTATGAGACCTGGACTGCTGACCTTGTCTGTCAACTTTCCCTCTCCGAAAGGCACCTTGTGGAGCTTCAAAAGAAGTATCTTGATGCTAAGAGCATGCTTAATGGTTGTCTTGCTCGAGAAGCGCACTGCATTGAAGAAAATGCAAGATTATCAGCAAGTATTGACTCCCTAAAATCCGAGTTAGATGCTTTAATGGCTGAAAACAGGGTACTTCTCAATAAAAATAGCTCTGTAATAGATGAGCTTCAGGAATACAGGAGTAGGATTGATAAACTTGAGTTCGGTTATTGTGAGGATAAAAATCAGCATGCTCTTGAAGTTGAAAGGCTGAAGCAGTTACTGGTCAGTTCTCGGGAAGAGATTGATAATCTGATGGTATTGAAGGAAGAACTGGAACTCAACGTCGTAGTGCTCAAAGCTAAATTGGACGAACAGAGCTCTCAGATAACCTTACTAGAAGGGCATAATGATGAGGTGCTGTTGCTGCAGAATCAGTGTAATGAGCTTTCCCAAAGGCTTTCTGAGCAGATTTTGAAGACGGAAGAGTTCAAAAACTTGTCCATTCATTTGAAGGAGCTTAAAGACAAGGCTGATGCAGAATGCATTCAGGCTCGGGAGAAAAGGGAATCTGAAGCACCACCAGCTGCTATGCAAGAGTCCTTAAGAATTGCATTTATCAAAGAACAGTATGAAACACGGCTACAAGAACTGAAGCACCAGTTGGCTGTCTCCAAGAAGCATAGCGAGGAAATGCTATGGAAATTACAGGACGCCATTGATGACAATGAGAATAGAAAGAAATCTGAAGCTTCTCTTTTGAAGACAAATGAAGAGCTTGGAGTGAAGATCTTGGAATTGGAGGCTGAGTTAGAATCATTGATTTCTGACAAGCGTGAAAAAATGAGGGCTTATGACCTGATGAAGGCTGAACTGGATTGCTCAATGATAAGCCTTGAATGCTGTAAAGAAGAAAAAGAGAAACTTGAAGCTTCTTTACAAGAATGCAATGAGGAAAAATCTAGAATTTTAGTTGAACTTAGCATAGTGAAAGAATTGCTCGAGACCTCCACATCAACCATGAGTGTTCAGAAGGAAAGAAATGACAAACTGAAAGATGGTTGCATCTCTGATGAGCTGGTTGTCAAGAATGCTCCAATTAGCAATGTTGATCTTAAATATTTGGAGCAAGATACTTCGACAAACACTGAAGAAGCAGAACAGGTGCGCTTAGTTCCCATTGATGAAGGTGACTGTACAAGTGCACTCAGAAATATGCAACCTGAGCAGGTAAGCGTTAACGTTTTGCTTGGAATATCTTCTTCTAACTATTGTTTTGTTCAATTACTAATTCACTGTTTGAGAGGGAATTATAATACTAAAATTTTCATTTCAGCAAATGATTATGTTGTGTTGCATATATCTGCTTTGCATTATCTTAGACTTAATGGTATAATTTTAGAGAATTTAGTATTTTGATTATCGACTTACTGTAACATGCTGAGAAGTAGACTTCACTTAATGTCCTTTAATAACAGGCCTTAACCTTCCTTTCAAGTTCTTTTAGTTTCATGGTAAAAGATTTTCAAAGCATAATCTTAGAGAAAAATTATAGATCATAATCAAACAGGTATATAAGCTATGACATAATCTAACTTTAACCAGTGGTGGTCCTAATGCTATCTCCCTGGTATTCTAGTTCTTGCCTGTTGCTTGGCATCTTCTGCGTGAAGTGCTGATCTTAAGGTCTTTTTAGTTCTTTTGATGAGCTATCTTGCATTTTTGTGCTGGACTGCTAAGTAATTAATTTATGCTAACTGGTAAAAAAGTTTGTTTCAAATTTACCCTATTTCCTTTAGCAAGAATCTTGGACAAAAATATCTTTGAAGAAAATATTAATATACTTTCATTTATACTTTGTCTGCTGTGTGCAACCTTTCAATTTACATAGTGAAATTTCTTTGTAGTGATGATTTGCTTAATTGTTTATCAGGATTTTCTTGCATCGAGCAATGTAAATGGAGTTCAAAGTCTTGCACTTGTCAACCAAGAGTACTTGCTGAACAGTGATGCAAAACATCTAGCTTTAATCAATGATCGTTTTAAAGCCCAAAGTTTAAGATCTAGCATGGACCACCTAAACAGTGAGGTATGTATATTGTGTAAGCCTGCAAGGTGCAAGTTAGTGAGAATCCAACTAGAAGTCATTTACAATTTCTTATATTGTTGAGCATGAGGGAATGTTATATATTAATCTTCAGTCATCAGTTAGCTTTTTTACAGTTGTGACAAAATTTTTTTAGGATAATGCTCAATATAATGGTGATTAATATACTTTTTTTTTTTTGGTGCTTGTAGCTGGAAAGGATGAAAAATGAAAATCTGCTTCTTTCAGAAGATGGTCATCATTTTGACTCTAAATTTCCAGGTTTACAGCAAGAATTGATGCAGTTACATAAGGTGAATCATATGGACCTCTTTACTTCCATAAGGTTTTGATAAAAGCCTTCAACCAGGCTCTCAGTTTTGGCCTTTGCACAGGTGAATGAAGAATTGGGAAGCATATTCCCTTTGTTTAATGAATATCCAGAAAGTGGAAATGCATTAGAAAGGGTACTTGCATTGGAACTTGAGCTTGCTGAGGCATTGGAAACTAAGAAGAAATCGAGCATCATTTTTCAGAGGTATGTTATGTCCTAGAAAAGAACATTCGTCTGCTTTTCTGATTCCTTTTCAAACTTATTGACAAAATCATTTGATTAAGTCTCTTACTTGTCAGAAGCTTGTGATTAAGAAGCAATTTGCTTTGGCCTAAGGGGCTTGTATAGCTTTGACCTTGAAGGTTACTTCAAGAAATTTGCTGTCTTCCATATTTAAAGTTCTAAACCTGGTGCATATTAAATACCTAGGGACTAGATTGTTGCATGCATATATGAGATTTACAAGAATAAGTGGAAATTCATAACCCTCCCTTAAATTTTGTTCTGTGACTTGTGCATCTCTTTGTCAACCTACTTTCAAACTAAGATAACTGGCATGCATGAAATAATTTGTTACATGCACACTCTATCATGATCTACATTCACTCTGTATGAGTTCTATTTATACCAGGATTAGCAGGTGCTGTATCTTTGTTGCTGTCTGCAACCTTTGTAAGCTAACTATAAGTTAATTATTTTCCTCCAACTTGTCTGTAGTCGTATTCTCAAATGTCTGTTATTTATGTGCTGAAATTGTTGGCTATAACATGCACTGATCACTAAGTTACTACACTAACAGAGCATGGGTTTTGCAAGTCTGCTGTGGCAATTATGGTACACACTTGTGTGTGTACTGTGACTCATTTTTCATTAACAGACTCTGGCTTTGGCCAAGGTTTATTTGGTCACAAAGATGACTGAAGCAACTGTTTTGGTGGCCTGCTATCTGGTGTACCAGTAATTCGGGTGCAGCAATCAAACCGATTACTGGTCTCCAGTTATTCCTTGTATATCATTCAAAGTATGCATCCAGATTCGCATTTAATTTGCCTGATCTTTCCCCTTTAAAAAATTTTAAAAAACATTTCCAGTCGTGTATGATGTATCCAATGAGCTAAAAGAAACATTGACTGGCAAATTCTCATAGGCGTCACTTGGTATATCTTCTGATAGGTGGAATCCTTGCAAAATTATCAACACTCTTTCACTACTGTTCACATCTATTACGTGTGCTTTCCCCTGGACTTCCCTTTACTGCTTTCGTTTCTCCCTTGCTGAGCCTCATTGACACATGATATGTCCAGCAAGTTTGGCCAGAAGATCTTAATTTTATTATAAATTGCAGTTTGGAATTGGGACATTAAGACAAGGTAGTTTAAACTCTAGCCAGCAAATGGAACATCAAAGAAATTTGACATAACTTTCTCTTGTGGTCCAGCTCTTTTTTGAAACAGCACAATGATGAGGAAGCAGTGTTCAAAAGTTTTAGGGACATCAATGAGCTAATCAAAGACATGTTGGAGATAAAGGCAAGATATGGAGCTGTAGAGACTGAACTAAAAGAGATGCATGAGCGATACTCTCAGCTGAGCCTTCAATTTGCAGAGGTTGAAGGAGAGAGGCAGAAACTCATGATGACACTCAAGAATATGCGGGCATCCAGGAAGGCCCAAAACTTGAATCGCTCCTCATTGGCCTCTCTTGGGGACCATTCCTAAGCCACAAGAACAAACTCGGCTCTGGATTTCCTGTTTGCCATGTCCCAGAAATGACCACTTCACAGGGTTAAGTTAATGACAGCTCCTTGTCATTAAATTATCAAATTTCTTGTGAATTCACAGGCTATTGAGCTATTGCAGAGTTCAAGTTTTTCAAGCTTTGTACACAATGTCAAAAAGCAAAGCAGCTGTATTTTATGTAAATAAATATATATTTCCCGGTCTTTGTTACAGGAAACTAGTATCATAAGGTATAGATAGATGTAACACTTGGACCTTTTTCCCCCGGTCCTAGTGATGTAATTCTTCTATTGTATAGTGAATCAAATTCTTTGATTGACAGAATCATTTTTATTTTATTACAAGAAGCAATGATTCATCCATTGTTCACCTCATCTTTCCCTTTCTCTCTGCTTTCATTTTTCTGCACTACCACTATTTCTGGCTGTAATTTTTTGATTACCTGCTTTACCTTGTGTTTTCATTTTTCACCCCCATTTCACTTGCCTTAGTCTCTTGTTTTGCTGATTTGGATGAACCTTGTTTTCACTTGAGGGTGCTCAATGTTATCTTTAGGAAGCGGGTTTCGTTTCAATCCAACGGTTAAAGATTAAATGTCTTTCCCAGTAAGTATAAATAAAAAGGGAAAATGCTAACATCATGATCTCAAAATGACGAATCCTGCAAGAATTTTCGACTCTGCTAATTGAGTGCTTGCACTCATTTCTGGTAATGGTTCTTATCCTGCTCTTAACTTTCTTCCCTTGGCCATGCATAAGCATTGAATTGTAGTTATGCTTCATGGCTAAAAAAAAAAGAACGAAGCAAGGAGAAAGGATATAAACCATTGTCCTCAATCTAAGGCTACTCACCATCTTGATGAAAAAGATCATTCTAAACGATCAAACATGGGGTCATCTGGTATGCAGGTGAATCAAAAGAATTACATTTTCAAGGGCAGTCTAACTAAACATAACGAAATCAATAATTTTTCCTATAAATTTCTTTTTTTAATCTTTTTTTGGTCTATCATCAACTAAGCTTCAAATTCAACACCCCTTTCTTTCACAAGCAATAATGGAAATGCAAGGTTTTCCAGTAAAGCAAACCACACAACTTTTTTTTTTTTGTTTCTGCTGTCACTACCATTGGTAATCCTTAAACAAGTAATGTTGAAGAATTGCATCTCAACAGCTGTAACAGGAATGCGTTTGAAGGAGCCATCATCAGTAGAACAAGCACCAGCAATCTCATTAGACAGCTACAAGATTGTGCATGCACAGCCGCTTTTCTTTGGAGAATCATTCTGTTGTTTCTCTGTGGATAAAATGTTGAGTGTTAGTATTCAAGTAGGGATACAGCATGCTGATCGACAAGAGTTAGTACATGAAATAAAGAACATAGTGCACATTAATGTAGTACTAAACACGCACACAGACACAAACACGATAATGTGAAAATGGTTAGTAAATACCAGAATAAGTGCAAAAAAAGGTCATTTGAAATCAAATGCTCCAAGAGAACCCTTCACACTTGATGGAATCAGAAAAGATCGTGGTACAAACGAATTTCAGTGGCTTAAAAAAGAACAGATGTACCGTAGCCCCTAAATCCCTTCCATATGCAATGAATCAAATACATGTCCTGTGGATTACCATTGTTTTTGTCTGACAAAGGAAGACGCAGAACGACATGCATTGTGATTACGCCTCCTGGAAGCTCACCAACTGGGAGTCTGGACTCAGCAAGTGTCCTGTTGTTTTCAAGTATCTTTCCAGCATTAATTAGCTTCACATCCTGTATTGTCTTTGGGCAATTTTCTTTGTCTGTGAAACAGAGAAGAGAATTCAGGTGAAAACATAAGCCAATTACATACCAAAACACAACGTTGTAATAACAAAACAAGTATTCAAATACAAGGCACAATGTGGGAGGATTAAAAGCAATATACTACCTCAATTTACCAAAAA
Organism: Theobroma grandiflorum; assembly: GCA_036013995.1. Lineage (NCBI taxonomy): Eukaryota > Viridiplantae > Streptophyta > Magnoliopsida > Malvales > Malvaceae > Theobroma > Theobroma grandiflorum. Next base: position 20,691,751 of record CP142126.1, read on the forward strand.
CAAAGGCCACTGAAGGATAATATATGACGAGAGACATAAGTGGAAATCAGTATATTGCTCATACAAGTAACTTAACTTTGTCCGGTCATCTAAATTGAAATTCAGATTGCACAATGCTGTATGTGTAACCATAGGCATACTGGAATGGCAGAGTGGGTGTTATGCTTTCCCCTGTCAGCCTAAATTAGCAGTGAAAACTAGGAACAACAATGCATCTGAAAACTTCTTACACTGCCTTTCTCTATTGTTGACAAGTAGGAATCCAACAAAATGAATTATTGAACCTATATTATTGAAGAAATCTGTATGTTATTGATCTAAATTCATCTTTGAGTTCCTGTAGCATTGGATCCAACAAAATGAAAGGGTAAAGAAAAAATAACCCATCACCCCAATTTGCCACCTAAGAAAAAAAGTAGCAAAAGTTAAATCAGGCGAGTAGGGAAAGAGTAGAACAAAGGACTCGTAACAGAGTCAACCAATTTGCAAGCATACAGCACCTTCACTCTTGATACAGAATGATTTTGATTTTTGAATCAATGAATAACAAGACAAAGACGCTTTGCCTACAAGATAGACTCATCAGCAAAAAACTGAAAGCTCAAAATTCATGATGCATACAATTATAAAGGTAAAAATGAAAAAGTTTGAGTAACCTTTAGGCAACCGTGCAAGTATTTTCTCTTTGAGGGATGCCACAGTTGTAGCTGGACTATACTTGCTTGGACCAATGTCAGTTCCATCTGCAAGCCTGAATTTGAGCTCTACTAAATCTTCTCCAGCCATAGATGAAGTCTCCCACAAAAGAATCCACCTCAAACTCTCATGCTAATCTCTAAAAGACCAGTCTTTTTCCCCCTCAATCAGATTGAAAGAACTGTTCACTATAAAGCCTTTCTTTTTCTGTGCAGAAGAAGTTCAACAAAGAACTGAAAGTTTACTTCTTGTAAAGGAAAACCAACAACCCAGGATAATCTTTTTGCAAAATTCACTGCAAAAAGTAATCACTTGAACAATGAGGAGACTTCAAACTCCACAAAAAGAAGGGTATTGTTAGAGGCGAAACGTAAGAGCTGGGACTGATCAGAAATTTAGGATAAACAGTTCAGATAATGAGGAGAGAGAAGCCTTTGCAACTTGATGTAGAAAGAGAGGAATGAAACCACCCAAATAGGAACTTTCCAAGTGAGATTTTTAACCTGAATCTAACAGAAAATCCAATGATATAGAAAGTGACACTTTTACATCGTCACCCGTACATTTTCAGTCTAATTACTAAAATAACCCAACATACCAACCCATTAAATGAATATATGACTAGGATTAAACTTGTGGATAAAACTGGCTCATACAATTTCTTGACATGCAACTTTGAGGAATATGAACTTAGTCAATTTCATGTAACATGTTCAAGACATGCAAAAGCTCAGATTTGTGGAAGGGCATTTTGGAAACATGGCCACAGCAGAAAATTGGACGGTGAAAATTCTCAGGAAAATGGAAGGAGATGTGAAAGTTCTTGAGTCCACTTTAAGAAGTTGACCCAACAGCTTAGGCAAGGTAAAGATAGAGGGTGCATATGCTGCTGAGTGGAAATCACATTTTTGTCACATTATTAGTGAAGTCTAACTGGATAATTGGTTCTTTCTGAGTTCTGAATGTGCAAGTTGAGCACTGACAAACCACACTGGCACCACTTTCTTCAAAAAGAGAGGAAATATTTTCTTCTTGTTCATCTCTTTTTCTTTATCATCTTAAAAAATCCCAAAGTCTGATATTTTTGCAGTAACTTCCCACCAATGTGAAAAGTGAGAATTACCAAGAAATTTCCACCTATTCAAACAAAATAATGGGGACATTGGAAGTATTATTATTGGAAGAACTGTTTTTATCATATTGAAGCAACTGGCTCCTTGTGATGGTGACACAAGAACAATTAGCAATTATTTATGAGCAAGCCTCATCTGACTGGCTTGCCAGGACCACCAACAGTGAACAGAGAAAATCTAGGTTGCCTGATTTTAAGGCCTACACCATAACAATACTTTCAAGTAAATTATGCAGCAATTGATGGCCAAGAATAAAAACTCTACATTTGATTCTTCCAGGGAAACAGAATCATACTCCAACAACAGAAGGTTAAACCAATAATATAAGAATGAAGAATCATTATCATTAAGATATATATATGTAGGTTGCACAATGGAGAATCTAACACCGTTTGATGTTTATTCAATATTAATTTACTGTAGACAAGACTTGTGGTGATGCTAGGTTGACAGATTCTTTTGGAGCAGTTTGGGATGCGGCCACGCGTACAAACCCCACATCACTATGAGGATCAAAGTTAGGGAAAGCCAACAACCGAGTATATTGACGATAAGATGAATAACAATGAAAATTTCCGAGGCCAGCTAGCAAGACCAAATCATGCCGTCCAAATTGTGGCCAATTCAGCTTGAATCTGTCAATGGCAGATGAAATGACAGAGCTGAAAGCAGCCTAAATCTTAGCCCTAAAAGCAATCAACATTCATTCAAATTATTTCTAAATAAACTACTACTTAGGTTACATCAGAACTAAATACATCTGAATCAGGATGCCGAATTTCCCAGCCAAAGGCTGACTAATCAGAGATTCCTGGCAAGATAGCAATCCTCCCCACCCCAACAACAAGGGACAAATAATGAAATTGCAGTCAAATTCGAAGGGAAGAAGTTAAATGTCAAATCCTCTATCTTCTATGTTAGTTTATATTCCACCACCCCATTTTTCAATGATATGTTACATCGTCTGCAAGCAAACTCTTACAATTGTTAAAAGAGTTCCATAAAAGCTGAGAATCCAAAATGGCCACTTCCTAAACTGACTCATCGTTGCCCCCACCATCATTTATTTTTACTTGTTACTTTTCAATATTTTGGAAGTTTCACTAGCAGTTCAAGCTTCAACCAAATTAGTCTAACTCTTCATTACCAAACAAGTTAGTTTATGACCTCACAAGCCATCAACAGCTTGTAAATAAGCAGCAAAAAGCACACTGCAATCCGAAATTCTGTATAAAATGGTTATAAAATCACCCAGATAATGAGATAAATACATGAGACACTGTTTTACATTTGGTAGTTGCAGAGCAGGGAGGTCCACCACTAAAAGAAAAAGAAGTTTCAGTGGAACTATGAAATTCAGGAGAATATACTTATAATAATAATGTTTCCCTAGCATAACCGACAGAATATGACTTAGATTCTTGCTTTAGCCTTTATACAAAAAATTCAACACCCCCAAAGAAAAAACAATTAATAAATACATATAGCATGGCTAGAAACTAGAAGTGGATTCTTGTCTTTCATCTACAAACTATGAAAAGAATTGCACATGATCCATGATCTTGGCTAAAATTAGGGAAAAGTAAGTTGTAGATTGATATGTACCAAGATTAAAAAATGAGTTAAGATAAATATGCAACTATGATAATGGATTAGCCCCTCCGCACATAGCATTTCATTCCCCTTAAAGAACCCTTGTCCTCATGGGTTAAGTTTTTGGAAGCTTCACGGGCGCTTTCCCTTGCCAATCATGGATACCATCCATGTATTTTGGCTTGCAGAAGTTTTTGTTCTCTTAAACCAAAAACACACTTGAAAACATTTGAAAGAATATAATCAGATCACAATCTTCTTTTACATGGCACATTTTGAGAATATGAATGCTTATAACACTGGACATCTGTAAGACCGTTCTTTCTTCTTCTCAAGGAATATTGTGGTCTTGCAATCGAAGTGGTGCCGAGCTGTTCAGATCTTCAGCTGTATCCTTGATGTCAGTTGGTTCTAATCGAAGGGAACATGCTTCTATTACTTGATTCAACGAAAAATTTTTCATTACTCTATTTTCTACTGCTTGGTACAACAGAAATTATAGATCAGCTTCTGAATAAAATTTCAGCATTTGCCAAAAGATTAATAACCTGATATTTCTTCTTTGTTTTTCCACCATTGAATGTGGCACCTAGTTCTTCCTCTTTAACATAGTAAACAACCACCACCCTGTAAAAGATTTTACCACTGCTAAAGAGGTGTTTATTATTTTTGTAGCAGCTCCCATGTTCCAACGAGGAAATTAAAGTTTTCCCAAGACAGAAGTTGACTCAAATAGCCTCAACAGTCTGATTTCCCAAGTGCCGAGTCTTTTCAGATTGGCAATCCACTAGCAATAGTCGATAGAGCTCCACTTTGAACTGATATGACAGCATTTCGGCACTAAAGATGAAGTCATTTAGAAACCAGAAGAACAAATGCTAACGTTATCAGGAGCTGTAAAAGTCTCCGGAAAATGAATAATATAACAAAAAGTTGATGCCTCAGAATTACAAAATAATGTCCAAGTTCCCCAGTTTTTGTCCTTTCCAATAACGTGCAGGTGCCGGTTGCTAATATAATGTAAAACTTTCATCACGAAGCATTTTAAGAGTAGGCTAAAATTCCCTGGAAAAGATATGCTTTGTGATAAGATTTAGAGGGTTGAGTATATTTAACTTTGAATAATTTGACATACTTAGCTTCTATGGTTTTATAAACAATATTCCCATTCTGATATCCATTTCCTTCTAAGAGTTTAGATGCCAAACCTATACATCTACTATTTTCTTCCCCCTTCCCTTTTCCTTTTGACGAAACACAAAGCAAAAGTGCAGAAGTTGATTTATTCTATATATAAGGTATAAACCTTCCATTTGTTTTTGATCTTTCCTTCTGGTTTGCTGATATCTTTAGAGTGGAAAATTTCTAACAGAAGAGATGACTACATCAATAATTTTGTTGATTTTGAATCTTAATTATTTAATGTTATTATCATAAAAGAAGAGCAATTAAAGATCTGCAGCAGGCATGGGTTATGTATTGATGAGCAGAGTACGTGCTGGACCTGCAGGAATTGAAAACATAAAATAAGAGACAAGAAAGACTCCTAATCAATTAGCAACCAAGCAGCAAACTGTGCTATTTTCTTTTCTTTAATTAATTATTTTAATGAAGTTTATCTGTCTCTTAAAAATAAAAATCGGTTAAATAAGATTTTAAAAAACTCTTAAAAAAACAGTTTTTTTATAAAACAGAATTTCAAAAAAAACTTAATAAAACTTTTCTTCTCCTCTTTTTCAAAACACTGACAACTTTTTAGGAGAATTTTTTTTTTTCAAAGATGTTCTTGTCTATTGAAAATAATCATAACATTATCTGTTTCTATTTTTTACATAAAAATACTTTATGTATTTTAAAAACTTATTTTAATAAAATAAACTTTTTTTATTGTGAATAAAAGAATTTGTGATTCATATAAAGTTATATCAATTTATATAAATTGTTTCATCCAATAACTTACTTATAAAAATAAATTTATCAAATAAATTTAATTTAATTTTAAAAATTATTATTTTTCATAAAAATGTTTTTAAATTAAAACAAATTAACCAAACAAGTTTTAAGTAAATACGTGGAAAGTGGAACCTGGTCGTCGTTTCACCTTTTTTTTTTCCCCCAAAGGATACGAGGTTTCTCTGATTCGGGCCATTTAAATTTCTTGGGCTCATCAGGCCAAGCCTGGATTTGTCGATGAAGGCATAATTTTTGTTTTGGGGTCATGCACAAGCCCATCAACATAGGTGCATTTCGATTTTATGTATCTTCGCCTTTATGCTGGTTAAATTCATATTATCTAGCTAGCTAATTGCATCCCTCACTTTGTTCTCAATTGTACCACCGTTCCAATTCCAAAATAATTAATTAATATTTTGATTTAACAGCATTACTTTTTTTTTTTCTTTAGTTTTAAAAAAATTCAAACCCGCAAAGCACATTGAATTAATACGAGAGGAGTACAAAATGCTCTGAAAAGTCTCCACTAAAGAAGAGCGGAGATAATCAGTAGCAAACAACACAACCCCAGAAAAAACAAAAAGACCAGGTCCAGTCAAAACACAAGAACCCACCCCAAATAAGATCTGAACAATAAACAAACCAAGATCACCACGACAAATGAAATCAACAACTCAAAAAATCAACATCACAAGCCAACCTAAAAACACATAATGTTGTGGAAATTGCCCGAGAATCAACAAAGATAAAATTCAGAGAAATCGAGCAAACAGAAAAACACAAGAATTTACGTAGTTCGACCTCTTGCCTACGTTTACGGAGTGAAACTGTTATTCTATTATTGAAAAATTAAAGTATAATAAATTGATCTCTATGGTTATCCAAATAAACCCAAGATCTCTTGTACACTCTTTCTCAATAACCTCCCAAGAACACTCACCCAAACCACTCTAGCTCCACCTAGAGCAAAAGACAGAGTTACAAGGTGTCCCCTCTCTAGAGCTCTCAAAGCATTACTTGCAATTCTAAAGCCTCTAAATCCACTTTTATAAAATAAAAGTCCAAAGTAGAATGTGATTAAGACTCGATGTGAAATAAGAAGTTTAAAATTATACAACTATTCAATGTTGTACACAAACAAGAATCTTAATCAAATAAGATCTAGAATTCTAGTCAACCTAAACCTCAACAATTCTCCACCTTTGACTTGAATTCAAACTCATTAAACCTCTTCCACCTGTCACACCTAATTACAACTTCATAATTAGACATGGTAATTTTAGACACGACACGAAAAGACACGGGTTAAACAGGTTTTTGGTTTAGTCTTAACGTGTTTCGTATCTAATCGTGTCTGACACATTAAGACACAAAAATTTTCGTGTCTTAACGTGTCAGACACGACAAACACTTTTATACACGTTTACTTAATCGTGTTATCGTGTTTAAACGTGTATACGCGACACCTTTATTAACCTATTAAAAATTAATAATTAAAGACTATGTTAACCTTATATAAATAATTATAAATAATTATTATAATAAGTTTTTTTAATTTTATAAAGGTAATAATGTAATTATTACGATTGAAAATTATGAATGATTTTTTATATTATTAGTATTTGAAGGTTAGATGTTAATGATGTATTTTATTATATTATATGATAATAAATTTTATGTATGTTATTTATATTAAATTTTATTATATTTAATGTTATTATTATTTTTGTTTTGTTATAATTATTTTTATAATTATAGATTTTAAATTTAAATAATAAAATTATATTTAAATGTAAATATTTTTATTTAATAGTGTTAAACGTGTTAATTGTGTCGTGTCGTGTTACACATTTATTAAACGTATACATGTACGTGTTTTAAGTTAGAGACACGAATATTAAACATGTTGTATTCGTGTTTAGTCTTAACGTGTTTTGTGTCTAATCGTGTTTGATACGTTTATGACACGAAAACACAAATTGTCAAGTCTATTCCTAACTCCACTTACTTTTCAACACCTTTAACAATTCTCCAAGTATAAGACTTTCCAAATCATTGGCCTTTATAATTACCACGACTGCACATACCGGATCAAGCATGGTCCAACACTCTATTCCACAAAAAGGCCAATGCACTTATGTAGCCGTCAAGTTAGTGGCACTAATTGACTTCGAAAAAGAGCCTCGACGACCCTTCCAATTCACTACTGACAAGATTTTTCGTCCTTTCACCATCATTTACACCGTGGGAACCCTTCATCACCTCTTTGGCAAATGAAATCTCACTTTGGTAGCTACCATCTCTTGTGCACTGTTCCCATCCCTTTGAAGCCTCACATTCTAGACGATATAAGCCATTATACAAATTCCCCCTCATCAAGACCATGTCACCTTATGTGACTTTTACCATTCCATCACAAGCAGAATATTTATACCATTTGGAGTCTAATAGGCTCAATGATATTAAATTCTTACATATATCTAGGACAAAGGCCACATCACCCAAAAGAGCGCATAATCCCATCAAACATTTTGATTTTCACCACTGTAAGACCCATGACCTTAACTATTGACTTATTACCCAAAGTCAAATTCCCAACCACCCCTTCTTAAAGTAATTCAAAACAATCTTTTTGATAACATATGTGAGTGGTAGAAGCAGAATCTAAATACCAATCAAAATTTGCATCCATATTTTATGATATTGTAAGGACATCACAATCATCACCTTCAGCAACAAAAGTACACTCACCTTTCTTCTCATTACTTTCATCCTTTTTTGTAGGACAATCCCTTTTAATATGTCCATACCTTTTGCATTAAAAGCACTGAACATTGTTGGATCTAGACTTGCCACCTTTAGATCCCTTACCAGTTGACTTCCTCCTATAAACCTCAATTACCAATGCCAAGCCACTTGGATCTCTATCCCCTTCCTTACTTTCCTTTTGGACTTCATGAGACATTAACATTACTTGTACTTGTTCTAACGTTATCGTATCCATCCCACATATCAAATATTCCACAAATACCTCATAGGAGTTTGCAAGTGAAGCCAAAAACAATAATGTTTTTTCCTCTTCCTCCACCTTCACATCAACCTTCTTCAACTGATCAATGATCCCATCGAATTCATTCATATGTTTCATGAGGTCTCCATTCTCCTTCATCTTTAAGCGATACAACTTTCGCCTAAGCTGCAATTTGTTAGAAAAACTTTTCGCCAAGTAAATATTCTCTTACTTTGCCCACAACCTTGGAGCAGAATCCTCATCAATAACATGGTTAAACATGTTATCTCCAACGCAAAGCCGAATAGTGCTCACACACCTTTGCTCCAACTTTGCCCATTAAACATCCTTCATGTCATCTGGTTGCCCTTCCTCTTTTCCTAGCAAGGGGCGCATTAAACCTTGTTGTACAAGGAGATCTTTCATCTTTCTCTACCACTGCATGAAACTAGTCTTCCCATCAAACTTTTTAATTAAAAAATTCATAAAACTAGTAACTTTCGATATCCTTTTTGAATCTTGAATTTACTAAACCCGAAGCTCTAATATCAATTTGTTATGGAAATTGTCAAAGAATCGACAAAGATAAAATCCAAATAAATCAAGCAAATAGAAAAACATAAGAATTTACGTGGTTCAGCCTCTTATCGACGTTCACGGAGTGAATCTATTCTATCTATTATTGAAAAATTAAAGTACAATAAATTGACTTATATGGTTCTCCAAACCAACTCAAGATTGCTTGTACACTCTTTCTCAATAACCTTCTAAAAACACTCACCCAAACCACTTTAGCTCCACTTAGAGTAAAAAACAAAGTTACAAAATGTTCCCTCTCTAGAGCTCTCAAAGTATTACTTGTAATTCTAAAGTTTAGAAATCAACTTTTTTAATATAAAAATTTAAGGTAGAATGTAATTAGGACTCAATGTAAAATAAAAAATTTAAAATTATGCAACTACTTAATGTTATACACAAATAAAAATCTTAATCAAATAAGATTTAAAATTCTAATCAACTTGAAACTCAACACATAACCATCAAAGCAACAGAGGAGAGACAAAATAATTCAAAGGAAAAGTCAATCAAGGGAGCATCACGACCTCAACAAAAGCACAGCAGCCATTCCAACTCTGGAATAAATCACAACTCAACCCCTCCGAAAACCGCAACAACCACAAGAAAAAAATTTGACTTGAATTCTTTTCAACCACCCAAAAGGGGGACAACACAGGGCAGCATCAATCAACTCGACATCACTCCATGACAAAACATCAAAGCCAAGAGATTCCCTACCACCTTAAATGCACCAGAGGAGGAAGAACATTGGCAGGGGCGGAGGGTCATGTATCTTTGGGGGCCACGATTTTAAAATTTTTTATTTATTATATAATTTTAAAAACTTTTATTTATATATTTTAAAATTTTTTATTTATTATATATATTGTTTAATGATCTCTTTAAAATAATTTTTATTTAATAATTAATATAAATAATAAATAATAAATTTATCTTACACACCTTATTCAATTTTATTTTAATTTTTAAATTTCTCTCCACCTCTTTTTCATTCTTTCTTTTTCTTTTTCTATTCTCTTTTATTTTTTTATTTTTATTTTACTCTCTTGTATGTAACTCAACATCAAAACATACTTTATTCTTTAAAAGAGATTCATAGGTTTGTGAGTTTGAACAAAGAAAGATGGGACTACTCACCACAATTGTGTGAAATTAAAAACAAATAAAATTTTTTTATCTTTTTTTATTTATATTATTTAATTATATATTAATCATCTTATGAAATTTTATATATCGTATTTAATTTTTTATACTTTATGCATTGTAGTTTTATATTTAATATTTTAAGTTTAAATAAAAATAAAAATAAAATATTAAATATTAATTGTATTAATTTTTTTAAATTTGATTAAAATACGAGTAATTAAAAAATAATTGATAAATTTTTTTTTTAAAAAAAAGATACAAATCATCTAAATAGTTCTCTTAAAATGAAGCCATCAAGCCAGAGCTCAATCTTGAGGAAATTGTTGGTTAATAAAAAATGCAATCGATAAGCTCCACCCAGTTCCAAGATCAACAAATTTCCAGTCACCACCATCTCTAGTAAGTCATAAGCATTTCTGTTTCTCTCCCCACCCCTGCCTTAGCAAGCGAGTCCACAACACTGATAGCAGACCTGGGAATATGAAAGATAAGCCATTCCTTCAGTTTACCTATCAGTTTGATGATATGAAGAATATGCTTCATGTGCCTCCATGGCGCTGTTTCGGGACATTTAACCCATTTAATAGCATTAACAAAATCACTCTCTAAGACAAGCTGATGAGAATCTACCCAATTGGACGCCACATAAATGAGAAGTGCTTCTTTAATAGCTAAGAGTTCGGCTCTATTTGCATCTCCCACACCCGTGGCTTTGGAAAAGGTGATAAGAACTCTGCCATGGCTGTCTCTAAGAACTCCTCCGATACCGGACTCTCCAGGATTTCCCTTAGCAGCTCCATCAACGTTAAACTTGAGTTGACCCTGAGCAGGAGCTTTCCATTCAACAATAATCTTTTTTAAAGATTTTTTAGACAAAGTGGTCTGCTGAGCTTGTTTGGGAGCTGTTCAAAAATTTGGGAGCTGTCCCACAACTTTCCGTTCAGAATCATCTCGTTTCTTTGTAACCAGATAGACCAAAGAATTGCAAAATAACCCGTTCTCCACACCTCAACCCTTCCTTTATCGAGATGAGTTGCATTCCACGCCGTAAAGAAGGCACCCGCTTCACCTGGGCTCACCCAACTAGTACCCCACATGTTGCACCATGCAGTCCACAATTTCCAAGTAACCTCACATCTGAAAAGTAAATGGTCAACTGTTTCCAATTCTCTTTTACATAATCCACAAAAGGTTCAAAGCCGAATATTAGAATAAAAAATAAGGTTCTTAAGAAGTTACTTTATTATTCAAAACTATATTTGTGCTGCTTCTTAAGAAGTAATCAACATTGAACTGAACAAACTAAAAGGACGGTCGAGTTACACTAGCTTGATAGCTTCTATCTCTTGACAGCCAGAATTTAATCTACTTAACCAAACAAGCTACATCACATGCAGTAGTACTAGAAGTTATGGGAGGAATAGTATTGCAGAATGCCAAAGGAACTGAACTGCCTTCTTGCACACCAGCATTGCAAAATATTGAACTCAATTCGGAGATAAACCTACCCGAATACGTCAAGCACTTGCGTGGATCTCCATATCTTTCATTCCCATGATAGAATTCAGGCACTGAAAAACTGATGAGATCGTTATTGAACCTTGGTACGTACACGTAGCCATTATCTTAATCATCACCATCAGCTTCTGGTTCTTCGTCATCATATTCTTCGACCTTCTCTAATTCCTCTCCTTGGAAAAATTCAGCGTTTTCTAGCTCTACTTCCTCATCTTTTTCCTCATAAACCGCGTGACAACATGTAAAAGTATCATCTAAAGACACAAGCTCGAGAATAAGCCGACCATTTTCTCTGTATGCTTCAAAATATTCATGATGCTTCACTTTCTCTTCTTTAAGAATGAGCCTCCCATTACTGTAATGTCTCCTTAAAATCCATGGCATGTGACCTGGCAAATTCCCTGTTCTTGCTAGCAAAGGAATCGCAGGCGGATATTCTCCTTTCATTGCAAGCCCTTGCTTTCTCTTATCCGGGTTGTAATCACGATTCCCATTTGCTCTCTCCATCTCTGGCATTCGCAGTTTGTCAGGGCTCATGTAAACTCCACTTTCAGTCCCAAGCATATCGTCCATCCCAGAGGACCAAGAAGAGTATGATGAAGAGTGAGTGCTTAAGGATCGGAACAAGGATTGGAAAGAATGCACTGCCTGTGGGATTGTGTAGGAATGGATGATGAGAGGATTTGAGTGAGTTGGACTTTGAGTTGGGGGGGTTCCTGGTACATATATTAGGGCTTTGAGACCTGGTAGCAGGAGATGTTTATAAGCGGTGTCTTCTTTTTGGATTTGCATGGGAGATTGAAACCTAAATGACCCGGAAATGATACTACAGAGGGATAAAACCATGGATATAGTTTTTGAAATCAACCCATCTTCCTTTGAGAATCCCATGCTTTACTAATAATAATGAAAGAAGGAAAGCTTCTACTTTAGTCGAACCCCAGCGAGCAAGCTGATTGAGTATGGTAAATATATAAATAGACTTGGTCAAGCGATTGAAATGGCTCTCTTAACCTGCAAGGGAAAATTAAGGGAAAAAAAGCCTTTTTGGTTAGAAAATAATGAAGCTGATTTTTCGTAAGAAAAATATTGATCAATAATTCCTAAAATTAACTTTAATTAGCCTAGAAAAAATCCAAGCCGTAATATATATACATTTATATGAATTTTGAAAAAAGTGATTAATGCCATAATTGAAGGTTATTGGGGCTCAGTAGGAAAAGGACCAACTGAAAATTGTCAACAATAAAGAGCAGTGCTTTTTAACAAGAGGATGGCATAAGCTCTTCAACACTCTTATTTTCACATGCATTCCATTCGATCTCCACCGTTTATCTACTTGACTTAGTTCATCTTTCATCATTCTCTATAGCAAGCAATCCATGACAATACTTGCGCAATGATGAAGATTCACTGTTTTTTTTTTCTTTTTTAGTACAAGAAGATTCACTTATTTAAATGTGTCAAAATCAAATCTCGTACATAAGGAATATTCAAAAAAAAATTTAAAAAATTAATGTGTTATTCTCACCAAATTTAAGAAAAATAATATATTAACTCTTACTTTCTAATTTTTTTTATAAATATCACATTAATATCTAGTATATTTTTCCGAGAAATATTAGATATATTGGGAGAAAAGTGTGGGCAAGGCATCAATGCGGGGCGCCCTCTCTCTGCTTCACCAATGTTGCATGAGGACAAGGTGAAAAACTCTCCTAAAGGTCCAAAACCTTTATAAATTGAAGCATGCGAAACCAATTCTTCGCTAGGCATACATGCAAAACGACAGTAATTTGGGAGGGAAACTGATCTTTAACTGACACTCACCGATTTCCACTGTCATTTCGGTCAAAGTATAAACCAGCAGAGAAGAAAAACAAAAGAAAAGTGATTCTCTAGAATTTTGCCTATGTCTAAAGCACAAACATATAAGCTACCTACACTTGATAAAGAGAGAGAGAGGGACAAGTAATACAGCCCATACCACAATATACAAAAATGAACATTCAAGAAATCTGTAAGCAAATTGTAGATGGAATCAGAAGTAGAAGGAAGGGAATGCAACAATATATATCCATCGAAAATGAAATGAAAAAGCATTTATGGAAGATTAATCACCTTTTTTTCTCATTAAAAAGAAGAGATAATAATATATACGGTACAAATAAAATTCAATAAAATAAAAAGTGAATTCTTTTTTGGTTTTATTAATTTGATTTCAAAAATTTTGACAATCGAAGTATATCAGAGAATTTATTAATGGTTTTACTTGTATTGTGCTTAATTAGATAGCTAATGTAATAAGAGAGAAGGGGAGAGATGTCTTACTCTATATACGGATGTGTACTAGCTACATTACTCCATTCTCTCTTCCTGGTAAGCCATTTTTGCATACATTTTCTCTCTAACTAGAAGAAACAAAGAGAGGCGTGAATTCGGCAAAGAGAGACTGACAAACAGTATTCTCTCCAGTCACAGTCTCACGCAGACAGAATTTCACATCTCTTGAGATATTTTCTCCAACTTGGCAACCTGTCTTTATAGGAGAAACTTCAGGGCTTAATCTCATTTTCCCATTATTAATTTATTGGACAGTCTTTGGCAGTACTCTCCATTAAAGGTCACTATAGTCATTCTCCGTGTCCAAGTGAAACGGCTGCCCTTATGGACTTGGAGCATCTACTGTGCGACTTTTGGCTTTAGGATTGCTTAGCAAGGCACAATTATAAGCTTTGAGTGGAAATGAGCTTAGGGAATCACAAAGAGAAACCATCCATCAACTGGTTTTGTTTGGTTTTGTATCTTAAGCACCAATTTTTTGTATACCATTACCGTTTTTTTTCCTTGGCTCTCCATTAACAACCATTTTGGACACGTTTACTCTCGTCTCTTCTTTTTAATTTCTTCATATATATTTTATTTATTTGGCAGAATTATTAACGAATAAAAAAATATTATTAATGTTCACCACTTTTACATGAGTCAAAACTCGTAATATTTTGGTGAAAAACGATTTGACAAATGTAATAAATAGAGTGAAATCCCCTCGATCATCCCCATGGAGGTTACGAAGCATTCTCCAAATAAAAAATATCAAAGAGCAATTGGGGAGATGGAGTGTAGTTCACAGTCTGAGATGTACTAATGACATGGCAAACAATTTGGCAAAGAGAATTAACATTTGAATTTTAATTCTCTCCTATAAAGTTATTCTTCTTTCTTGGTATTAGTAGGTAGGGTAGGCTAGTTAACCATAACAAATTTTAGTATATTAAGTACAAGTGTGTGTCAAATATCCTCCACAGCTTTCAAAATAATGTGTTTTCAGTACTACATGTTCCAAAAAATAATGTGTTTCACCAATTAAAAACCCATTGCCATTCAAAATTAAAAACGGTTTACACGGTGGAAACCACATTTTCCACTAGGTATATCTCCCTCTAGACAGGGCCCCCAAACCTTGCAAATTGACTAAAGAGTTTGCTTTCAATGTGCATCTTCTACTCAGTAAGCATTTCAATGTATGAGTTTGAATAATGAAAAATCTTCAAATCTAGACCTAAGTATTAAAAATTATTTTTTTATTAAATAATATCAAATTAAATTACAATTAAAATTTATATTCACGATCATTATCATAATGTATCTAATAAATTATATGATTCTGAAATAAGACGAAAACTCAATTATAAGTGTACAGGGGATGGAAGGTAGGGGAAAAAGGGACTAATTCAACTTAAAGACAAGTTTATGTCGTAATCATCACAAATCAGGCAGTAATCAGTACCCATGATAGCTGCCTTACAATCCGTTTGATCAGATGATTAAGAGGTTGTGAGGTAAGTCCACGATAGAGGTTAAATTGTTCACGTGGGCCCATGTGCCAAGTGAACGATAATGTACTGTACAGTGCATAAATTAAATTAACGCATGCTTGGTAGGACATTGTATTGCAATAGCACACGTGTGCTACCTGAACTTCACTTCAGTGACAGCTTAGTTCGATACGAACGTTTGGACGTTGTCTTTTTTTTTTTTTTTTGTTGACTTCTATGATTTTATTGACATCATTAATTATTAGTGAGAACTTTGAACCTCCTCTCTCTCTTTCTTAATTTCATTTTCGCTTTTTTCTTTTGTACTAACAAAAAATAGCAATTCGCATGAATCAAGTCAAGTTCGTGATTAGTCTATTTAAATTATATTTTATTATTAAAATATAAAATTATTTTTTAATATTTTGAAATTAAAATAAAATATTTATTAATATAATAATATTTCAACACAAATTTAAAATTTCTTTTGCAACTAAGGTTTTACTCGAGTCAAATCAAATACATACAAGTGGGTATAAAGATCAATTTCTTGGCAAAAATATGTATGAGCTACTCGAATACTTCAATAGACCCTCTAATACCAATTAAATTGTAAACTAATTAATTTTGTTTATTAAGTGTTGAATTTCCTAAATATCTAATTTGATAATCAACTGTTGAAAATATTGATTTATCAAATGAATCCAACAAATGACAATTTCTCTCTACTTTTCTTTTTTTCTTTTTGAAAAAAAAATTGAGTTATATTGATTTCAATCTGTACAACAGCACCAAGAAGGTCTAATTACAGTGGCATGATCATTCACTTAGACCCTTCAAAAAGAAAAACACATAATGTACATCTTAATTATCTCATCATCCCACATATCTCCTTATGGGCGTAACAAATAGAGCCCATCAAGACCTTATCATCCAAGATTGGTGAGATATCGGGTCATTTCTAGATTAGCTCTTCAAAGTCCCATGTGTTCTCATCTTCTAACTTGCTAAAAATTTAGGAGCTTACTGTGGTCTAGAACAAGTCCAATCAGGCATGCATTAGGCAATGGAAATAGAGGAGCAATACACAACCAGAAAGTTATTCACAACAACACAATAATGGAATTAGTTAAACACGTTGACCAGCTCATGGGTTGTTTGCACACCTAACTTGGCTAAATTGTCCGCTACATGATTTGATTTTCTCAAAAAGTGTTCAATATGCCATTCTCAAACATGATCTTTTAAGCAATCAACAAGGACAATCCTCCTTGTTTGATTTTCCTCCTTGTTTGATTTTGGTGGCACATAGTTTTCTATATCATCCATATTAAAAGAAACTTGAATCATAAATAAACATTTCTCTCCTCTATTGTAACCTTATGCATAGTAAATATTATTCCAAAGAAATAAGATCATAAATATTAAGGTGCACAAAAGAACAAATAAAAGATCATCATTGAGTAAATCAAACAATAACCACTGTTGTAATGAAATTATCCATCGCTATGATCTTTATATGTCGGAGACAATGTCATGTTTTTGGTTTTGATAATTTTCGACCACGACAAAGTCAAACTTCCGTTTCTTTTTTCTTCTAAAAGTATTCAAAAAGAAAGCAACCCTCGTAGTTTTCAAACCACTAAAATATCATTTCACGAGAAAAATAACAAAAACTGAATGCATTTGCATTAGTTCAAAAATTGTCGCTGCCTTGAAAAAGTTATGACATGATCATCGAACCAGTCCAAATGGAAGGATATATTGTTTAATCACCAAGTGAATACCATAAACAAGAATTTGAGCATGCAATCATCAAATAATAAAGTCATCATTTGAATGTCAAAAGAGAATCGAGGATATGAATGAGATCATAATTAAGTTTGGCTTTAATGGGAACCAATTTCTTGTGGTGCAAATTGCCTGCAAAAATGCATATTAATGCTGGCATCTATCAGGTCCATTGAAATCATTAATCACCCGTTGATTCAATATACAATATTAAGTACTGCAAAATGGAAACAAACCCAAATAATCCTAGTGGCAATGCTTGATTCAATACAAGTTGCATGCCATGATAAGGAACAGTATAGATGCACTGGATTACCGATCACCGAAGTTGCAAGCTAGCTGTCATCCAGATTTGATCATTGAGACTATTAGAATCATCACTGGGCTGGCTTCAGTAGCACAGGTCATAAAAATTAATGCTACCACTAACTTGGTACCTTCGTTTTTGTTTTTGTTTTTGTTTTTTTTCAAATTCTACAAAAGGGTTTGACTCATGTAATGAGTCTATTGAACAAGGCTAAACAGTTCTAACCATTTATAATACAAAATTACCCCCACAAATTTGATGAAATTTCACACCATTTAGTGTGTAAAAGGGATTCAAATTAAGATTCGGGCCGTTTAGGTAGTATTTTCCTACTTAATATTGGAAAGTTAAAATTCATGGTAATATGTAATTAAAATGTTAACAAGTGATTGAGTTTATTAGTGACCGATCATGGCATGGTAGAGTTTAATTCCTTAAACAAACATGAATCAAAAGGGGTTGACCTGTGACATCGGTAGACGCACCAGCCAGCTGCCAAACTAAGACAGTAAAAGGGTGGGAAGGATTTACAGTGAAATGCCAAGGCAGAGGCTGCAAGGCCAATCATGAGGACTGACAGTAATTCAGATATTGGGAGGTAGCTGTACTTCATATACTACTTACTATCGCAGATCGCAGCATACATTATGTAACATCTACAATGTACATGATGATGATTAGAACTTTGGTCCCCATTGGAAATTGTTCCACCGGCCCTGGCCAGTACTTTTGATTGTCTATTCTTTCTGCCAATTGCCAGTGCCACACCCGTCTGTAAAATTTTCTTTTTGAGGGGCGTGACTATCATGGAACCCAACTAGATTTTCTCTTTCATGCTTGGAGAAAAAAAATATCTAAACTATACGCCTAGTTCCTTCCTGGTCATCACCATGATACATTTCTTCCTTTTCCCTTTTAAATTCTTTTTCTTTGGGGTAAAAGTACCTTGATGTTTCTGAAAAGCTACCTTCTAGAGACGATTGATTGATTCATGATGCTTTGGGAACATGAATTTTCTTTTTTCCAATCTTTTCTATTTAGGATTTGCCTCTTAGCTATGAGCAGCTGCATGCACTCCCATTTTCCTTTTTATAAAGAAGATCGAGGACCAGGAGTAATCAGGTTCTTATTGTTATCTCTTTTCTTATACCTGAATGATTTGAGCTTTCATTTTTTTTAAAAAAATAGATAAGATTATTAATATTAATTATAGTATACCTCAATTTTTGCTGTGCGCCCCTTTTTGGTATATATATTAACGAGAGAGGTATGCTTAATATTCTTAATCTTTGCATACGTGTTTATCTATGCTTAATAATCTTTTTGAGTTGATGATATTAATAAGATATGTCATCCTATATCTTAAATATCTATATCTTATTCTTTATTCTATCCAATCATCCGATTTAATCATAATCTATGTACACCATATGAAAAATTCAATATCAACCATTTTTAAAAAAAATTAAAAACATGAAAACAATAGCCTAGGAAGGTCGTACGGACAATTAAAATGTCCCAAAACGACCCCTTCAAATTTATTCAAGGTGTAAACCAAAATGGTAGTAAACCCAATGGAGAATGACAGAGTTTAGCAAGGGTGCCATACTCTTAACCCTTTCAAGGTTGTGTGGATTAATCATTGATGATCTATATGAGTTGGACAGAACAAAATTTGGGCAAAACGCCAGAAATAAATGCATAATTGCCAATGAAATTATAGCATAAGCCCATTCCCCATCAAAATGTACCCTTACAGCAACTTGCATGTGCCATGTTATGTTCTTTGGTCAATATCCATATACGATATCCTTTCTTTGCAAACATAAACGAGGAGAAAAGGAAATAGTAACATAACAGGGAATTTAGCATTTGGCATCGAATAATCTAGACATGAAAATGGCCAGCTAGATAAACCCAAGAAAGGGTAAAAAAAAGGGAAAATCTAAAAAAGCTCATTCAAAACCACGAGACAATGAAACCCTAACAAGATCATACCCCTTGGAGCCTCTGCCACTAACCCTAAAAGGGTATGAAATGGAGAAACCACTCTTATCACATCAATGAAGATGACCACCCAAAAGAAGGGGGAAAATTGGAAAAAGGCAAAAAAAAAAGTAGAAAATTTGACTCCTTGTGGAAGAGGCTTTGCTACCTAACTGTGAACTGGCCTGATTGCTGGCACTGGCAAACCGAGAAAACAAGTGGGACTAGCTCTTACACTGCTGTAGTTCAAGCATTTTCCTCCATTTGCTGCAATCCCATTCTCCATTGGAGTCTCAGCCATTGATGAGCATTTTACAATTGAATCTTCAATCACAGCATCATTATCTTCAACCAAAGTTTCAACAATATTACTCTTATCATCCTCCTCGTCATTGTTAATATTGCTGTCAAAAACATTGACTTCAGCCTCTTCCTTTGCTTCTTCATGATCAATCTCGCAATCCTCAATACCATCAATAGGATGATGGTCAGCCAAATCGTTCTCATCCAAGGGCACAAGATGCAAAGTTAAACGACCATTGGATCGGTGAGCCCGGAAATATTCATGGTGTCTCACCTTCTCCTCCCTAAGAATCAACCGTCCATCGCTAGTGTAATAGCGCCTGAGCACCCAAGGCATATAAGAAAACAGATTTTCGGTGCGGGCAAGCGACGGTATTGGCGGAGGAAAATCTCTGTTCATCCTCTTACACCGTTGTTCTCTCTTCCCACGGCTTCTATCGCAAACCCCAGAACAATCGTTGCTATTAACATCATGACCACCATCACAAGACTTGGAAACACAAGCCTCTTCGCTTTTGTCGAGATCAAAGCAACTCTCCATGCCAATGTAATCACCGATCAAAGAAGAAGGCGATGAGGAAACCACGCTTGAGGCAATCATGCAAGAATTGCAATGCTTTTCAGTTTGGCTCTTCTTTGGACAAATCGTTAAGGTCTCAAGGCCAAGCTGTATCTCCGACGATGATGCTGAATAATATTTCTGGGGCTGCATTTGACAAAAGGAAAAAAAAGGGGTTTTCGGATTTGGGGAAGAGGGAGGGGGTGGTTGGAAGGTAACAAAAACTAGAATCGCATGAAGAGAAATTGACAGAGAAGGGTAATTGGGTTATAAATAGAGGGAAATAAATGGGATAAAATAAAGAAGAGTGTGTTATCGAGAAGAGGAGTATTGAAGGGAGGGAAAGACGGATGGATGGATTGAAGCAGAGAGGGAAGAGAGATGACAGCTAATATCTGTGACGTCAAGATTGGGTTATATATGTGGCATGGAGCTAGATTTTCAGAATCTCCTCTATTTTGCAGCTTTTCCACCTGTTTTTCCCAAAAAAAAAAATCAAAGAAATTATTATTTTATAGATATACCTACTAAAATACTTGTCACTCTTTTAATCCATTATAAAGTCTAAAAATCTATCTTATACGCTGGATTAAATAAATATCAGCAATTTTGCTAGAATTTGAAACATAGAAAAAACTCTTACAAGGAAGAAAGACAATACAGGAAGGAAAGAGGGCATATCTGTTTTTGGGTATATTTGAAACTGTTTCGTGGTGCACGTGGTCATTATTTTACACGTGTGATCTCAGTATAATTTGCACCTCTCCTGAGGTGTATTATTCAGTTGAATATCTATATCTACATACATTTGACTCCTTACCCTAAATTTGTAAATTGAATTTAAATAAAACGTTTTTTTTTTTTTGAATTTTTGTAAGCATAGCTCCATTGCAAAGCGCCACTGAATTCTGTACCACAATTCAAATTTATATTAAATATAATATTTTTTATGCCATGGTACTAGTCTATGGATTATAGATATATTGTTAATGTACAAATCACAAACATATGATGTAGAGGAAAGAAACGTGAACAAGTTTGTTGCGATAAACAAGAAAAAAATATATTTTTGATAGCCTAGATAATACAAAAATAAAACCAAAAATCTAATGAAACGCGTCCGAAAAGGCTTGAGGGTCAAGAATGAAGCAACACATCTGTCATGCAAACGCATGCCAGGAACAATTCTTCCCCCTTCAAAATCATTGATGAGAATTCCCTCTAATGATTGTACTATTTTATTTGCATAATAAAATAAAATCCAAGCAGTCATCGAAAATTAATATAATAAAAAGGAAAGAAACATTCAAAACGTGTTTCTCCGGTGAACTAATGATTGTGGGATTATTTTTTTTATATTTTATTTGATCAGCGAAATGAACAAGGCTTCAGAAAGGAGACAGAGACGGAGAGCAACGTACCAATATTCAAAGCCCAAATTCAGTCACGTATGAACTCCTTCAAGCCCTAAAAGAAAACCCAGATTCAAGAAGGTTAAACTAACTGATATCAGAAAATTAAAAAAAAAAAAAAAAAAACCTGCGCAAGAAAGACAAACGGAAAATGGAGATGTGGAAACTTGCCTGAAAGAAAGAAAAACAAAGGGAGAAAGAAAGAAGAGATGACGGTGATAATGAAAGAAGACAACTCACAAAGAGAAAATATATAGGGTAGAGACAGAGAAGCAGTTAGCAAACGCATCCCCTTAGTAGTTTCTTTGATTGACAGATAAAATGTGTCGTTTTTCATGCTTTCTTTTTTCTTTTCCTTGGATATAAGAGAATTTTTTTAAAAAAAATGTGCCTAAAAACTCTCTTCTTGGAATAAATTACCTAATTTTAGGCGAGGTTTGAGTGACTAGGGAGAGATTGATCTTGGAATGGATATGTCCCAACTGCGAAGTAACGTTTTAGCCTTTTAATGGGCTGAATTTAGGGTCTTCTTTTTTTTTTTTTTTTTTTTTACTATAAGATAAGATGATAAGGGGATGATCATTAATATTTCTTGTCCTTTAATCTAAAAAATAAATAAAAGTGAAATTTAAAGACAACAAATATAGTAATTCGATTTTAAAAAAAAGTAGTAATAATGCTTATTCTAAGAATTTTTTATATAAAATTTTAATGATTATAATTTTTCTTTATTCCATAATGAAAATTTAAAATTTTTGCATAACACATCTTGGTGCATCGTCCTCGTATATAAACTAATGGAAAGTTCGTACATCACTAAATCACTAAGATTGGTCATTTACGATTTAAAAATATTATTGATTTTTTATTTATTTACAATCATTGCCACATTGAATATTGCTTTAATTTCGACATGGTGATTGGTGAGTGGTTTGATTGTTTTTGGCCCCAACAACTAGACCTTAATAGCATTACTCTCCCAAATTCAAATCACATTTATCAAAAGAAGAGTTTACATTTGACATAATATCAGAGTACAATTTCTATACATTATAATTTAATCACGAAGTGACACCTCATAAATACATAAAAGTAATAATTCAAAAGTCTTTTAAAATAAATTATGAATATTTAAAATTTTTTATTTTTAAATTTATTTATTAATAAAGTAAGAATAATTGATTCATTGTTAATATATAAAATCTATACACTAACAATGCATTAAATATAAATCTATTAAAATATGAAATTTCAAGAAAAATAGACTGTTATAAAAGGAAAATAAGTTAATTATTTGAAAAAAATTTTGAGTAATTTTTTGAAGAAAAGTTGGTAGTTTTTTAAAAATATATTTTATAAGAAAAATAAAAGGACTTATGAATCCTTAATTGTATACTATCTGTATTCTATGATAAGTGATTTTTAAATAATTTCACCAACTGAATTGGTACTACTTGATTCGTAATGCTAAACTCAATAATTAGTATTATATGATAGTACAGATATAAATTTTTTCCAACTTTATGTTAAATTTAGTTAGTTTAATTATGTAATTTATCTTTCTTGTAATTTATTGGATCTAGCTACCACTTTGTTTGCTTGGATTTAATATTGTATATCTATATTATTTTTTTAATGAACCTTGTTTGAGTTTGGTATTGCAAGACAAGTGACATGCATCATTGCAAAAAAAATTGATTTAAAGGTTAAAATAAAATTTCAACAATAATATAAGAGTATTTCTGTTGTGCATCACACATAAAAAAAAAATGAAATAACTCTTTAATTTATATGAATATGTCACGACCCGGAACTTCCTTCGGGCTCCTGACAACCGCCACGACGTCCCAATTGACACTCATTATCCGGAATGCCAACCGAAACCCCGTAAGACTTATGTATTAGTTTCTAGCCTTTCCTGTAAGTAATTCTTTCCAAACATCTCCTTTTGAGGGTTTACAACTCATTTCTGACTTAAATAAATCAAAATATAAAATTTGACTCACAGGGGTATTTTGGTCATTTTTTAACAAAAATATTAAAATCTGGTAAAAATATAGTTTATGCATCAATAATACATAATCTGAAATCGGATTTGAAATCGGAAATCCGAAACCTTCTTTTTCAAGGGTTTAAAGTAACATTTTACTATTCAAAAAAATTGATAAAAATATTCCATTTTCTTATAAAATAATTTTTATAGACACGCGTATAAGTAAATTTTATAACGTAAAAATAAAATAAATTTATACATACATTAAGTTACAAAGTCATAATGTACAATAATAATTGCAATGACCGGTGGGCCCATAACTATACAAATACGACAATGGCAGTAAACCTACTATCTGTAGTGGGAAGACGATTTACGGTAGTTTTCGACAAAATCTGGCATCTACAAGCTACCACAGGCCTGAAATGTTTTGACAGGAGGTAGGTGAGATTTTGCAATCCCAATGAGTAAACAAACATTATCATAAATATTTAAAGGTAAGTAAAATGGAGGTAAATTTAAATAGCTATTACAAACCATTTCATAAAGTTCCCTTTTTATTTCTTAAATCAAGAAATATTTATAAATCACCAAAATAATTGTTAAGGCTTATGACTTTTATTAAAATCATGACTCAAGCCAAAACTAGTCCTCGGGGATACTTTGGCCGAGGCATCTAACCGAGTCCACCAAGGTTGTTAAAACAGTTACACATTAAACACGTTTTAGTTTTTAAAACAAGCCGTTCCTTAGCGTTGGCCGAGATACACATTTACGTGTAAGATCTAAGTGAAGTGAACTCTAACACTATCCCGGGAGTTACCCTTCTTGCCTCTACAACAGGAGTAACTATATAATAGGGTTTACCGTGTTCCTCTAATAGGCAGTCCACAGAAACCCGCCACTGCAGTGACTAAACCCACCAATTTTAATAAAATTTCGACAGTATAACGTGGCTTTTATTTATTTACCCAGCTTGCATAGTAAAAACAACTTACATTTATTCCTAATACAGTTTATAATACAGCCATATATACTCACAATCTCATAAGCCAATTTCATCAAAATGTCATTTATAACATAAGTGAAGGCCTCCAAGCTACTCAATTTTTAACTAAAATCACATATTCACATTTAAATCTATTTATTTGCATACAGCAAAATTTCTCTTTTTACAGTCATTTTCTTTGCATAAAATCCATAATTGACATTTAAAAAGAAACTCTAGATAATTTACAATAATAATAAGTTTACTCACTGGTCATATAAATCCAATTCTCTTTAAGAAAAGTGTCTCGATCACGTTTCCTCGGGTATGACCTCCTTACCTTTTCCGGATGTCTCACCTCCTTAATAAATTACAAAAATCACACAATTCAACACATTTATGTTAAATCGCTATATAATTGATTTAAATCCTATATGAATGCATGGTATGAAATGCAACAGCCTAAAACAGCTTAAACGCGGTATTAGCCTATTTTCGGTACTTTACCCCGATAAATTGCTAACACGCTCCATTTTTGCTCTAAATCGTCCTATTCTCTCTCCAACATTTTTAACCATCAAATACCAGCTTATAACCCTCTGTAATCACTAAATTCAGGTCACTTTCTTCCTTGAAAAATTCAGTTAAAATGAGACATTCACCTGGTAAATTTTCTACTTTGTTTTTCTAGCACAATTAATCATTTTTCATCATTTTCCCTTCAATTCATTTGAATAAAAATCAATTCATCACCATTGGACAGCATTGAAGATTCAGCCTAGGGTGGGTATTGTGAAAATTCCATGCTTTCGAGTCCAATTTAATTTCTAAACACCTCTAATTAACCGAAACTACTGATTTAGCTAAGAATCGAAACTTGAAAAATTCAAAATCTCCCCCCTTGAATTTCGTCCAGCCCTTAGATCTATTTTGTGATCTCTCTCTTGAAGCATGGAAAATGAAAACAAAAGCATGGGAAAGGTAGAAACCAAGCCAAAATCGAAAAATCTTACCGTTAGACGCGAAAACGGGCGAAAACTGCGAATTCTTCGTCAA
Source organism: Theobroma grandiflorum (assembly GCA_036013995.1). Classification (NCBI taxonomy): domain Eukaryota; kingdom Viridiplantae; phylum Streptophyta; class Magnoliopsida; order Malvales; family Malvaceae; genus Theobroma; species Theobroma grandiflorum. Next base: position 20,717,592 of record CP142126.1, read on the forward strand.
ATTTCAAACTTTTCTTTTGGTTTTTCTCTTTTCTTCCTTTCCTCTCTATTTTCTCTCTTATTTTCTCCTTAGGGTCGTGCTTCACCTGCTGAGGGGTTTAAATGGGCTGATTTTTCATTAAAATAATATTGAATCATTAAAAGTGCCACGTGTCACTTTACCGTGAGACCCGTTTTTAAAATTTCGTCTTTTAAACTTCAATTTTTCACCACTTGAAATACCATTATTATTCATACCAAAAATGTATAAATCCTAAGATTTTGACAAGTTTTGAATGGTGAAAATTACGATTTTACCCCTGTGACGGTAAAATTACCGTTTTGCCCCTATGTTCCAAAAACTGCCGAAATTGAAAATTTTCACTTCCTATCATCAAATTATACTCCAAATAGTCAATATTGATAAAAAATTTCACTCCATGGTCAATTTATTATCTTGGGGGCAAAATGACGATTTTGTCCCTAAACATCAAAATTTTCAAATTCATCCCAAATTGACCCTCGAACTCCAAAACATCATTTTAAGTCATTCCTAGACTGTGAAATATTAAATTTCATTTTAAAATTCCTATTTGAATAATTCGATGTTAAATCAACTTAAGTGTACCATTTGGTACAATATTGGGTTTTAGCTATTCTTGAAACTTTCCTAACATACAAACATATTGTTCATTGCATGTATGTCATGACATGTATTTATTAGGTCGAGTTTTACAGTAAAGGTTTTCCTCCACCTAATAAGCATGTTTTTTGGATTAAAAATGTAAATTCGTGATGAGAGTCAAGGTAAGTCCAAAAGTTTTTAGGGTTAGAAATATGGATGTGATACTCTATCCTACATCAATTGTGAATGTGATTGTTAAAACTTATATAATAATACAAAACTATTACTACTAACAATTTAAATTTAAATTTTTAAATGTTACATAGTTTAAGTCTAAAATTTGCTGAGATGGTATTTGGATTTGAGCTATTATAATGGATATAAAAGCTTATACAATTTACCGTGTCATGTAAATATAGTATTAAAACACGAAACATGATTATCCAAAATCCAAACTCACTTAAATGTTCCCTTTTTGGATTGAAGTGTAAGTTTTGCTATAATATTTAATAAAAGAATTTTTTTTTAAATTATGAAAAAAGAGATTCAAAGTCTACTTTTTCAATAAAATAGATTATATGTCAATTAATAAATCAAATATCTATTATATATAAAAGTAATATAATTTGATTTCTTAATTTCTTTCAATTGAATGTTTAATTAAATGACAAGTGTCATTCAATTAGAATCCTTCCCTATATATTTAATTTTGTAATTAAAATCAATTTATCTTTTTCTCTATTATATATAAAAGTAGTATAATTTGATTTCTCAATTTCTTTCAATTGAGTGTCTAATTGAATTTCAATTGAGTGTTTAATTGAATAACAAGTGTCATTCAATTAGAATCCCTCCCTATATATTTAATTTTGTAATTAAAATCAATTTATCTTTTTCTCTACAAACAATTTATCTTTTAAAAATATCAAATTGAAATATAATACAATATAATTTATATTTCTTTTAACATTTTATAAAAGTAATATAATTTGATTTCTCAATTTCTTTCAATTGAATGTCTAATTGAATTCCAATTGAATGTCTAATTGAATGACAAGTGTCATTCAATTAGAATTCCTCCTTATATATTTAATTTTGTAATTAAAATCAATTTATCTTTTTCTCTACTATATATAAAAGTAGTATAATTTGATTTCTCAATTTCTTTCAATTGAGTGTCTAATTGAATATCCCTCCCTATATATTTAATTTTGTAATTAAAATCAATTTATCTTTTTCTCTACAAACAATTTATCTTTTAAAAATATCAAATTAAAATCTAATATAATATGATTTATATTTCTTTTAATATTTTTTGTAGCGTAACTACGGGTATCATCCTATTTATTATAAAGGTGGTTGGATTAGACGGATCTCAAAAACTAAAAATTTCTTCATGATTTGAAAGGACGAAAGAAAGGTTTCTACCCGCCAGCAATCGGCCCAAATCAGAGTAGTTATCATGGGCCACCTAGGTAAAGCTCAATTTTATATTGGGCTGTAGGCCTATAGTCCAAAAACAGTCCTAATATATATACACACATTAAATTCAGATATAATTTCATAAAATTGACAGTATACTAATCACATGTAAATTGAATTAAAGGGAAAATGTTTTTAAAAGACAGACATCTAACGCATTAAGATCGAATGGATTCTCACCATACATGTAAAATATATTATATATATAGCAATAAAAATTAATATTTTTTGGATTGTGCTACTTGAATTATTTGATAAGAGTTAGTTAAAGTTGGAAGAATATTTTAGATTCAAAGGGCAATATTTATCTTAAATAAAAAATTCATAGGACCAATACCTAGTGTTGTTAGCAATGGGGTTTATGGGCCACTTATGGCCCACCATCTTCGGCTGAGGTTTCTGTTTTTTCGTAAATTTGAATTTGAATTACTGGGCCTTTTCTCCATTACGAAATTATGTCTTTTTTTTTATTTTTAAAAATATTTAAAATGAGGGTAAAGTATTTTTAAATTTTTAAATTTTAATTAAAATTTTAAACGAGTTCATTAGTTTTCAAAATGAATACTCTGTTCAAAAAATAAATCTTTCGTTAGACACGTAAGTCCAACCGTTAGTTAATCGTTAGAGTTTTTATTAGTTTGATAATGTGATAATATTGAAATAATAATTTTATTTTTTATTAATTTTAAAAATTACTATTATATAATTTTTTAAAATTTTTTTTATTAATTTTAAAAAATAAGTGCTCCCCTTTCTTTTGGAGTTGTGCTTCTTATCAAAAATATAAACTTTATCAATAAAAGATTATAAAAAAATTAAAATATATTTTTTTATAATCTTTTATTGATAAAGTTTATATTTTTGAAGTAGAGTGTTTATTTCGAAAATTAATAAATTCGTTTAAAATTTTAATTAAAACATAAAGGTGTGGAGCTATTTAACCGCTAAAATTAACGTTAATTATTAACTAAATGTTTAATTTGAAGTCAAAATCTTTAGGTTTTGGTCAATTTAAGATCAAACATTTCAATTATCATAATTAAGAGTCCATGTTTTCAGTTTCTTATAATTAATAGTTATGGTGATGAGTGTTTAGCATGTGTAGAACACACGCATGAAGTGGAAGTTGACTTAAAAAGATAATATATGAAAAGATAATTTTCTCAAAAAATCTTTTTTATCAAGTTAAAATAGTTCAAATTATGGCATGACTTATAACCACTCTTTCATTACGGTGTGTAATAATTAAATTTTTCAATATAATGTGTAATAACTAAATTTTTAACATAACATGTAATAAATATAATTTTTTATTGTGTGTGATATATGCTCCATTAATGTGTTAATTTAGTTCTTAATTGTAAAAAATAGAAAACATATACCCTTAATTGTTACAATTAAAATACTTACCCTTAATTACAAAAATATCCAAATATTTAGTTTAAATTTGAGCATTTAAATTTAATTATTTACTTAAGATATATTGTTTCAGGTAAAATATGAATGTAATTGTTAAAATTTATATAAAAATTTAATTTAATTATTATTAATAATTTAATTTTAACTTTTTAAAAAAATTATGTAATTTAAATTTGAAAAAGAATATTTATTTGTTTGTGATGTATTTAAAAATTGTTGAGTATTACTAAGGTTGGACAACAAAAAGAAAGAGCGATTAATTAGCGATTGGTCCGGAGCAGTCAAATTAAACAAAGAAAACAACGCAACGAAAATGGAAAAAAAGTCGAGGTTCGTAAGTCGCGATCGCATCATTTTTCTGCCTTTTAAAAAGCTTACTAATAAAAGAACCCCACGTGCCGCCACCAACCGTCCATTCCCACTTTTCGACACGTATTCAACCAAGACAGCCCTACGTGTCTGTCTTTCATTGGATCCTACTCCATCAAAGAAAAAAAATTCAAATTCCCTAATCCGCCCCTTCTTATGCAACAGCCCCTTTGCCTTTCACGTGAACGCACACACCCTCCGAAACGACACCGTGCTAGCCTCCCTAGCCTATGCGCACTACGCACCCCTCGTCCCCCTCCAGAAAACCAACCGGCTCTGCAAAATTCAAAAGACAAAAACAGCTCTCCAAAGGCTTGAAAGGAGAAACGTTTTCTGATGGAGAAACGCGCGGTGTTTTTAGTTCTAAGCGTTTGGCTTTTACTTGGAGGTTCTGCGGCTCTCACATTTTCGTCGAGGTTGATACACAGGTTTTCCGACGAGGCGAAGGCGCTTTGGACTGCTCGAAACGGTAATGCAGGTAACGGCGTCGTTTCTTGGCCGAAGAGGAATAGCTTGGAGTACTTGGAGTTGCTTATAGGTAACGATTTGAAGAGGCAGAGGATGAAGCTCGGCTCGCAGTACCCGCTGCTGTTTCCTTCTCAAGGGAGCGAAACTCTCTTCTTCGGAAACGAGTTTGACTGGTCATCTTCTTTAAAGTTTTTTTTTTTAAATTTTCTTTTAGAACTTATTTTCTGTTTGTCTCTCGAGAAAAGTATAGAGAAAAGGAGAGGAAAAGTTCCGCTTCTTTATTTTCTCAGTTTAGATTGCTTTCTAATATTTTTAGTTATTAATTTGCTTCATATTTCTGTTTATTTCGAAAAAAAAGAAGAAAATGAAGCAGAAGTCCTAAGACTGTTATTAAAGGTCCAAAGGAAGTTCAGTTGTTCGTGTTTGTTTTTCTGGATAAAAAAGATTTAATCTTTTTTTTACTAAATGCTAGTACAAGTAATTAATTTTGTTTTTGGGGTTGGAACAAATTTACAGGTTACATTACACATGGATAGACATAGGAACACCGAATGTTTCATTCCTGGTAGCATTGGATGCTGGGAGCGATCTGATGTGGGTCCCATGTGATTGCATACAATGCGCTCCTTTGTCTGCCAGTTACTATAATTCCTTGGTAATCTAATGATAATTTACCCTTTCTGCTACTTCTTTTCTTAATTACTCCATTTTTCACTTTTATTTATCTTTATCTGTTTCAATTTAAGTTTACTTCATACTGTTTACTTACTAATGATTTCTAAGGCTGTTTTGCTGTTGTTTCAGCTTTTCAACTGCTTTACATGTTTGGGGTTCTTGGTTCTCATGTGACAATGAATTGGGTATTTGTATTCTGATCACTGTTTGGTCCTTTTAAATATACATGTGAGGTTTAATAATGACCGGAACAGCTTCATTTCCAAAGCAAATAGTACTAGTTATTTTTCTAGTTAAAATGAATTTAACTGTGAGTTGGTGGTGGTTGGATAGGAGAATGGTGATGATTTTTTAACTTCATTGGAAATTTGTAATTAAAATATTGGTGATAGAATGGTACTAATAGATTGGATAAGCATGGATATAAGCTTAGTTAAAGATGAAACAATTTGGTCATATCAGATTAATTTGCTTAAGTTAACTGAATATTCTGCCTGTTAACCATATGATGATGGGTGTGTTAATTTTGTTCAAAGAGGGGAGAAAGGTTTGAAACTTTGATTGGAAAAACTGAACAATTTCTTTTTGACTACAAATTAAAGGGACTGTTAATGTGATTGCTTCCATAACTGGTGGACTACTTGTTCTAAGAATTGGTAGATGGTTACTGTTTTAGCATTTTAATTCCAATGATTGATTGGCAGGTGCTCCTACATACTTGGGGCATCTATTGTGCAGGATAAAGATCTGAATGAGTATAGCCCATCTTTGTCAAGTAGTAGCAAAAACCTGTCTTGCAGCCATCTGTTGTGTGAGTCAAGTTCCTACTGCAAAGGGCCAAATGATCCCTGCCCATACATTATTGAATATGACTCGGATAATACCTCAACTTCTGGATATCTGGTTGAAGATAAATTACATTTGAAGTCATTTAGTGGCTATTCAGAAGAGAGTTCAGTGCAAGCTTCAGTTGTAATAGGGTGTGTTGTGATTGTACTTCATGTTATTTGTTCTTTTTCTTTTTCTGTCCAAAGATATCTGTCTGATATGTCCGAATTAGTCTTGCTCATGCTTTTGTTTATGATGTTGCTTGTCTTTTTTGTTCACTTTGTTTGAATTCAGCTGTGGGAGGAAGCAGAGTGGTGGCTATCTGGATGGAGCTGCTCCTGATGGTCTAATGGGATTGGGACCTGGGAACATTTCCGTTCCAAGTTTGCTGGCAAAAGCAGGATTGATTCAGAATTCCTTCTCAATTTGTTTAGATGAGAATGGTTCTGGAAGAATTTATTTTGGTGATAAAGGGCTTGCCTCTCAACAATCTACTCCATTCTTACCAATAGGAGGAAAATAGTATGCCATCTATGTGACCCTTCTAAATGTTCTTTTTGTTTGCTTTATTAGCTCGGGCACTTCTTTTATCTGGTGTTACACTTTGCTGCTATAGTATTGGTGGTGAAATTCAGTAATTTTCTTTTAATTGTTTCAGTGAAAAATACTTTGTATGGGTGGAGCATTTATGCGTTGGGAGCTCTTGTCTTGAGAAATCTGGATTCTCAGCACTGGTGGATAGTGGCACATCTTTCACGTATTTTCCTTCTGAAATCTATGATAAAGTTGTTCTGGAGGTGCTGCTTTTTGTTCTTATCATTAATATAGTAGAAATTATTATGTTTATTGTTACATGGCCTGAAATTATTGTTCCTTCATTACAGTTTGATAAACAAGTAAATGCCAGAAGGATTAGCAATCAAGAAGATTTTTGGAAGTACTGTTACAATGTCAGGTTGGATGTTAGACTGTGTGTGAGGTTTGGAAGCCTTTTTCTTATTCTTCATTCTGATTGTCCACTGTTTCTTCCCTTGGAGCAGTTCACAGAAGCCGTTCAAAATTCCTAGCATGAGACTTAAATTTGCTATGAACCAAAGCTTTGAAATTCATAATCACATATACTCCTATACTGGAATTGAGGTTATTCTCTTGTTCTAGTCTATCTTACATATGAACTTTCACTTTGAGACTATTTAAAAGTAGTTTGCAAATTAAGGTAAATCAGATGTCAATATGAATTTAGCTGAAGACAACAAGCTGCTTGCATAGACTTGTGCAGCATAAATCATGCATGTGTTAAATTCTGGTGTAATTTCTTTGTATGGGGGTTGTGTCCTCTTTCTCACTGGTGTTTCTTTCTAATTATTGTTATGATGGGAAAAGAAATTAGCATTCTTTAGAGGCAGAATAACAAACTTACATTCCCCTAGGCACTTCCTAGTTCTTTTTATAAAAGCCAAATAATTTTTCTTATTTCCACATTTGTTATGCTATGGTTAGGAAGGTTGCCTACTGAAATCTCCTAGGAAGTTGTTGACAAATTCAACTAATTTGTTTTGCTCCCATTCTTTTGTTTGATATCTTACTCTAGGCTGGTCCTAATTTTCTATGATTTTCAAGGAAACATAATGTCTAGACATTTTTGTGCAGGGATTTACAATATTCTGTTTAACTGTATTACGCGGTAATGATGACTTTGGTATCATTGGACGTGAGTCTACCTCCCTGGCTGTTGATACATGCCTGCATCTTTTTTATGGCTTTGCTATTTTCTTCTTCTCTCTCTCTTTTCTCTGTTTTTAATGACACTGGATCAACAATTGTGAATTGCAGAAAACTTCATGACAGGTCATGACATTGTCTTTGATCGAGAAAATCTGAAGCTGGGTTGGTCACATTCTAGTTGTAAGTAACAGATCAGATCTTTCCACCCTATTAGCTACATCATGTGTCTTTTTTCTTTTTGAAGGGCTTCTCCTCTATCTTGGGTTTACATGGCTAGATTGAAGAACTTCTTAGTTGTTAGGCATTAGTGTGGAAATTAGACAATTTTATCAATCATTCTCTAAAATTGACAGCAGCTTTCCCTCCCTGTTGTTTTTTAGATGGTAAAGCACTTGCAACGACCAAGGTGACCACTTTGTTGAGCAATACATTCTTTTCCCCATCTAATTTTGACGATTGAATTCCCCATCAATTCTCTGCCCTCCTTGTATCTTTTTCTTGCTTTTGAAGTTTTGAACCACTTGTACCTTGTCCAGTGTCTAGCTTTGTTTTCTAGCCTGACTAATTTTTTGCAGTATGTGGATACCATGTCATGGAAATCGGCAGGGGTATCTAGTTTTAAATTTCTCCTTGTAAGGCCATTCAAAGGTCATGCAGAACTGTTTACATGCAATGGCATGCAGAAACTGAATTGAACTCTGTCGTACTCCCTCCCTCCCTTCTGTGCTCCCTCTCTCTGCCGAAGAAGCAAAGTATTGGAGGGATTGTTCTTTGGCATGAAAATTCATGGGTTCCGGCCATGATCGTACACTTCAATGCACTTTTAATGGTTGTTTACAAGTAATGTTCATGTTATACATATTTAAAATTTATTTATTGGAAGAATAGTGGTCTACTAGTGACTTATTTTTATGATTTTTTCATTTTCTATGACAAGGTTATTAATTTTTCTCACACAATATTGAACTGACAATTCATGTTAGAGGTTACCAGAACATTATATTGGAACAGGTTTTGTAGCAGACATTGTAGATGTTATCTCAGAAAAGAACAGTCCCACATTTTTCATTCATCTAAGAATTGGATGGTACTAAGTAGCAGTCTTGGACTATTGATACTTGTACATTTAATGTATATATTTATGTATAAACATTTCGATTAGGTAGCAGTGGAACCTTAAATTATACAGGAGCAGTGCAAAGCATAGCTTCTTGTGAGTCCTATATTTAATATATTTTCTTTTGAGGAGGCGAAGTTATTTATTTATATCTATAGCTTCCTTTAACTTTGCTTCCTCAATAATCTTGTATTGATCATATTTTTTTTGGGTGAGAAGCGACATTAGAGTTCTCTCCACCTCAGTTTTGCCTCTCAAGCTTCCAATATGTAAAAACAAATTTTCTTACTTAACTACATAATGTACTGAAGTTATTTCAACTTGGATCTGCAGGTCAAGATGTGAATGACAAATCAAGTGTACAGCTTTCGCCTCCTCCCAGTGGTGAATCTCCTATACCATTGCCAACCAATGAGCAACAGAGCACCAATACTACACGGGCAGTAACTCCGGCAGTCGCCGGAAGGGCTTCCACAAATCCTTCTGCAGCTTCATCACTGCAAATTCCCACCCTGCTCTGTCTGATGGCTTCATTGCTAATTCTAAGGTGTTTACTTTAAACCATAACTAGTTCTCTCTTGTAAATCCTCCCAATTCTTGTCAGTTTCTTTTACAAATTGCGAACATTGTTCACCTTAGTTTATTTTAATGAGTGGGGTTGGTAGTAGAGAGCATTTCTTTTTTCCTAGTAAATCTGCTTTCGGTATATGTTGCTTTCATTAGAATAAATAATTTACTGATGTTGAGCCTACACGTAACTGCTGTGAAGTTCCTGTGATCCGAACCGTCTTTATCTGTGTTTGAATTTAAGTTACGAAATTGAAGGCTTAGTTATAGTACAGGAGCATGTTTGTCTGGGAATGTGATCTAATAGTATTCAAGTGGGAAGATCTTTTCCACAGTATCAAAGCAAAATTACAATTATAAATTAGGTATGTACATACCTGAATATTATAACATGAAATGTTGGGCATTATTAGTTGCCTCTGTTCATTGTCAAAGTGGATGAGCCTCTTTTGATGTTAACATAAAACTTACCCCGAAAAGTACCCCCACATGAAGGAAAAGAGAAGCTTTTGAGCTTGATGTATAATTGATTCCAGTCCCCCCCTTCCCCAAAATGGAGGTGGGGTCAATAGTTGCATTCGTGTTAATAAGTAGGCCACTATCAAGAACTTGAGACCCCTTCTTTCTTTGGTTGCCAGAAAAGAGTATTAATCAGACAAAATTAAAGAAAAACTCTGAATCTTCGAATCTGTTTCATCTTTCATGTGAACTTACAGCTTGTCTTGATCAGCTGTTTCCCTCCACAAATTGGTAAATAAAAAAAGCGTGCAAAAGACAAATGGTGAAAGTAGGATTTTAGGTATAGAGATAAACAGCTCTGCTTCTGAAAGTCCACGAACATGTTTCACTATCTGTTCAGAGCACAAGCCTATAAGTCTAGCAATTCAGTATAATTTGTGGGCAATTATTGAGTTCTTCTTTTATGATTGGTATGTTGTTGCAGTGTGGGTCCTTCTAATTCCTCATTGCACATACCAAAATGAAGGGCATCCTTTACACAAATTATTGGGGGGTTGGGGGTGCTGGGGGTGTTGGCTTCATTTGAGACCATGCTGATATTATGGTGTATTTATATTAATTTGTCTTTTTCATTACAATACCGACTCCTAAGATCTTAGGAAGCCATTGCATATATATGATTGAATTTTATATAATCTAATAATGTTTTATGTATTAAAACAAGGATCAAATTACACGCGTTGAACACATTTACCTTAATTCAGGTTTGTTGATGTACATTTCAAACATAATACCGTAAGAACATACTCTATTAAAACAAATAAGTATTTGGCAGTTCAACTAAATTTGTTTGGTGGGGGAGAGAGCGGAAAACTCACGATTTCCCGTCATACGGTATTAACAGTGACTGATGGCGACGGCGATAGCGATGGGAGCTTCCGTGATAACTCAGGTGTGGCATCAGGGGTTGCCAGGTGTACAGGTAAAAGAAACTGTTTTCTGGGCATCAAGGGCATTTCGTGGTGGCATGTTTATTGGGGGACATGCCCTGTCTGATCTTCTGGGTAGGGTAGAGTTATTCAACTTGTTGTCGAGATAAAAGACGGGTAAGAATAAAAGTTAAAAATTTTTAAGATTAATAAGTTGAAAAGAAATAAGAAAAAATGATTTATAATAATTTTTAAGAAAATTATGCTTAACCATATATAAGATTTTATATGATGATTAAATATATAAATAGTTAAAAATTATAAATAAAAAAATAAAATAAAATTTTATATTTTTTTAATTTTACACAATGGTATTTTTTATCTAAGTTCACAACTTTATAATCTTTTTTTGAAGAATGAAATATTCCGATGGTGAGCTATAGAGAAGAAAGTAGAGTAAAAATAAAAAGACATAAACAAAATAAAAAGAGAGAAAAAGAGGTGTGAAGAAATTTTAAAAATTAAGATAAAGTTGAATTGGATTTATGAAATCATTTTATTATATAAATTATTAAATAAAAACTTGTTTTAATAAACATTAAAAAATATATAATAAATAAAAAATTTTAAAAACCACGTGGGCATAAATATATTATTCTCCACCCTTAATTGAGAAATATATATAATAAATAAGAAGTTTTAAAAATTTTAGAAGCCATGCCCGCACAAATATACTATCCTCCCCTTAGATTAAAATATGTATATATAATAAATAAAAAACTTTAAAAATTTTGGGACCACGGCCTCATCAATAGGAAGAAGGCTACGAAGGGACGCAGGAAGAACATAAAGGAAGTTTTGCATCATTGATTAAGGAAAGCGCTTCGCCTGCAAGCTGCAGATATGCTACTGGTTAACAGGCAAAGGCTTGGTAAAAATTTAATGATCCTGGGAGAGCTTCACTCTCAAGAACTGGATTGCTAGGCTATATGGCTGACTGACGGATCAAATAGGATAATGAATTAGTGATAATAGAGGAAACGACAGCTCTTGACTCAGGCAGTTGTAAGCACTGTGCATTGCAATTAATATTGATGTATTGGTTTAAATGAATAGAACGACCTGGATACATAACACATCTGCTAATAGTTTGCTGATACATTAATCGTAGAAAGTCACTGTTCCCTCGCGGTTTTATCCATACAGGAATTGCAACAATTCTTTTCACCCACAAATTTACGAACTTGAAGAGTTGATATCAAGCTAACTTCAACATAAATTTAGTTAGTTCTTGGTGTTTAATTATTTTTTAAACCAAACCTAATTTTTCCCCTTACAATGAGATAATCTTAGCAGCAAAAGATGAATTTAATTAGTTCAATTCTGCGTCTCGAAGAAAGCAATGTGAGCAGTAATTTCATAAGATGTATATAATAATTAAATTTAAGGGCATATCAAACATTGCATGACAACCCGGGCCTTATCCCAACAACTTCGAAAGGAAAAATTTAGGACAGCACAATTCCACAATTCGTTTAAAAAATTCCAAGAAATAGAAACCTTCATTTTCATGGAGGAGTGGGGAGCTTTTAGCTTTAGATTTGGATTCAGAAAAAGGTGGTAATTTAAAATTCTCACCCTTGAAAGCTTGCTGCCATCTGTCAGGGCAGCCAAATACATTCTCAGCTTTGTTTATTGTTTCTTTATATATTTTCCCCGTTATGTGCAGTCCCACCGCCCAATCAAACCCCAATCAACCAAGCAATTTCACAAGTGGACAATCGCTGGTGACCAACACTGCTTTCCACAGGTTCAAAGCTAACCCCATCCATTGGAGAAATTTCTTTGCCTCGTGGCCCGGGATCACCCCCTTGGAATCTTCTCTACCCACGTGTCACTCCAGATCTTCTCATTCGTGGCAGCTGCTGATGTCCATCTCGCTGATCCATTATTGAACTGGAACATTTATAGGTTTTTTTTGTTGGTTGAAAAACACACTGACCTGTTCAAAATTTTTTCAACTCTTGATATATGCCTCTTTCCATGGGACAACCCTTTTCTTCTTTACTTTCACATTTCGTGTTCCTAAAGCATTGAACTCTTGGCAAACTAATCAACGTTCACGTAAACCCTTTTAGGCTTTTCACCACTTTTTGGGCCAAGAACATGAGGGTAATGGCCTGCAAACGAAGATGTTTCTATTCAGGATTTGCTCTTGCATAAAATCAGCTAAGAGTGAAGGTTAAAAAGAGAAAGACTTTTTAATTCAAACCATGTCACTTTTGTGTTTGTTCCTCTAAAGAACAATAGTCAAGGGGAGAGAATCAGCAGTGTCCCCAAGGAAGTTTCCTGGAGCTTCTAGGAGAACCGGCTTTCTAATATCTTAATAGTAAAACGAAATTAAAGTCACTTAATTAATAAAGATATTATAATTAACTTAATCTTTTTTACTTTTCTTTCAAAAAGACCCGTTTACTTTTTCACTATAAATCCATACAAGCTAGCCGTGACTACCCAGAGTATCCGCTTCGCTCCTCTATAAATCTTTACGCTTCTCTCTTGTTACAATTATTTTGTGTCCATTTTGAGACGAAAAACAGTTTAAAGTGGTCATTTTCTTCAACCTAAGACAGAGCCATCCTTCATTAAATATATTTTTACTTCTTTTCGAACCCTTCCAACCTTTGCCTTCTTCTTGAGCTCTTTGCATTTAAATCAGCTAACCGTTTCCTTCTTATACTGACATACACTCTTCCTTCTCCAAGTGCATCAGAAGTAAAAGGAAATGGGAGTTGAAGGCACCTTGGAATACATCTCTGATTTGCTCAGCAGCGTGAAGAAGAAAAAGAAGAAGCAAACACAGACGGTAGCTCTCAAAATCAGGATGGATTGTGAAGGCTGTGCCCGTAAGGTCAAGAAAGTTCTCTCCGGAGTGAAAGGTACTATGCCAAACTTCCACTATAGTTCAATGATAAGTGTACACTTCCTTAGATGAAAGACTTGAATTCGAATTTTTTGAGCAAAATATAATATAACATTTCGTTCTTGTGTTTCTTCTTCTTTTTTTTTTTTTTTTTGGGAATTCTTCAATTTCTGTAGGGGCTAAGTCTGTGGACGTGGACTTGAAGCAACAAAAGGCAACCGTGACGGGTTACGTAGAGGCAAAGAAAGTGTTGGCAGCGGCGCAGTCGACGAAGAAGAAGGTGGAGTTGTGGCCTTATGTGCCGTACACTCTGGTGGCAAACCCTTACGTGGCTCAAGCTTATGACAAGAAGGCGCCTACCAATCATGTCAGGGCGGTTCCCGTCACTGCCAACATCACTGAGACCACCATGGACGACGGTTACACCAACATGTTTAGTGATGAAAACCCTAATGCTTGCTCCATCATGTAAATAATTTTAATTAATAATAATAAGGGGATTGAAAAGTTTTAGTTCATTCGCAATATGGAATATTGAAAGAATCTTTGCATTAAATTTTTCTTGGAGGGTTTACGGTAGACGTGAGCAATTGGGGAATTATGTGGGTCGTTAAGCGACAGCTATTTATTTGATGTCTATAGCATTTCCTTGCTGGTTTGTCTTTTGCATGAGGCTAGTGGATTTTTACCCTGTTCATGACACTTATCATTAGCCAATAAGGGGAAATTCTGAACAAAATAATTGAAGCTGGAGGTGTAATGTTTGGCTAACTTTGACTGGCCATAACTGCAAATTGGTGGGCTTAACGATGAACCCAGCATGATTTGATGATGGAGACTACTTTGGAAAAGGTTTAAGTCGTTATATATTCGTCTATATATCCCGATGCAATAAAATTTCATTATATTATATAAGTTAAGAGTAAGATCTATTAATTTATGATTACTTCAATTTATATATGAATATAATGGATAAAATTGAATCAATGAATGCTTTTCATATCAAGAGAGACAAATTTGTTAACAAAGAATGTACCAACAATCTAATTAATATGTACAAAAGAAAAAAAAAACGATCAAGTAATAATCAATGACAGCTCTCGTAGAGGAACAATATAGCATCCTTGACAAGTCCATCAATCAATTTATTTACAATTCGAGAATTATATTTTATTTTTTAATTGTACCTTCAATTGAGATTTAAAAAATTCAATGTATGAGATAAAATTTCTCGACGTTTGAAAAGAAGATTAAGGGTTTAGCACCCATTCCACCATTTCCCTTAGGCATATCCTTAGAAAAATTATTTCAACACCTTGCCCTTGTTCTCTATTTTTTTTTCTTTAAAGATGACAATATTTTATCAATTGGTTTTGGTATATATAGAAAACCATTAAATTTTGGATTATAGTTTGTTTTTCTCTTATAAAATTCACTATTCTTGTATTGAAATTTCCAAATTGAAATTTCAAATTCTAACTGCTTAAGTATCTTGTAAGAAATGGTTTTTTTTTTCTTTTTTGAAAGTTGATGTCATATTTATTCCTAAATTTAGTTTCATATTTTTAATCAAAATGAGATTTGATTAATCTCGGGTGCATAATAAACTGCCGAATTAATTTTAACCAAGTTAGTAATTGGTACTTCCATTTTCGACTCGTATTTTAAGAGAATCTCATGTCATCAAGCACACAGGTTTCTTCAAATATAGCTTTCTTTTAATTTAATGTATAAATATTCTACTGCCCTATCGTCGGTTGCTTTTAATTAGCTTAAAATTTTTTCCCTTTTGAACACGTTATCAGAACCGAACCAAGTTTTCCCAAAGTCCTATGTAAGACTATAGTTCCATAATTCCATGTTCCTAGGATTGATGAATTGCCCATAGTTAGAATTCTATGTTCAACGGATTTACTTGTATTCATTGCATTTTAATTGTAATTTGTAGCGGTATTACGTTGGATAACTTGAAGAGCACGGGTGGTAGGAAGTGGTCCTTCATACCTTAATATATACCAAAAAGAAAGACAACGCTGGAAAGCAGGCAGGACAACATTAGGAATTTCCCCAAAGAATATTATTATATGTTTGTATACCTTTGCCCAATTGCCTCCTGGAACACCGGAATTCACCCGCAAGAAATGAATTTTAGGACCGACCAGGTTGACAATTTGGATTCGGGAAATCCCACCCCTCAACCATATCTAAAAAATATTTTACCACTCTTTATTGCAGGATATCATACTGCAGACGATTTCTTTAACTATTGGTAGTAATAAATTAAATTGCACCGACATATGCATGCAGCAGGTTGAATTAGTGATTTAAAATATACAAAGATAAGTTTTGGTAACAATCGTAGGGGAAGAGGGCCGACCATTTGAGAAAAGTAATTGAAAGGAGAAAAAGCACACTGAAAAAGTCACCCCATCTTCTGGAATTCTTAGTTTTCAAGTGTTGGATCGCACGCCCATTCTGTTCGAGCCTAAGCCCAAGATAAATATTGTTGGGTTTTAGGAAGGCAAGCCACTTCCGTATATATTTCTGTAATGAATCTTTCTTTCACAGGCCTAAATTGTCTTACCCCGTCAAACTCAGAGAGCCCTTCTTCTTTGTTTAATTAAAAGTTAGTCCAAGCACAAAAATGATGACACAACAATCAATTAAGAGCACTGGATACTATCTCTCTATTTACAATTTTATTATCTTTAATTAAGACCACGAATAATGAAAAAATATATATGGTATATACCACCATCATTGACAAACAAAGCACATATATATGTTCATAGAGACCTTGATTAATTAGGAATAGCTTGATCCAAATTGAAACACTTCCTCTCCATAAAAGTGTTTAGACCATCAGTGTCAAGTCCCCCTGCATTGTGTTAATGGGGTATTGGAAGGTTGCTGCTATTCTACTTTCCTGGTTTTTGTGGTCCCATCTGCTGGTTTTGTGCAGGCTGTCTTTGTGTGCTTGTATCTGGTTATTGTTCAGGCAGCCTTCCTACTGATCCTTGGAGGCTTGGGAACCTCTTTGGTTCAGCTTAAATGGCGTGGTTGGCTGTAAAAGGAAGTCCTGTGGTTTCCAGCCTGTTGTGGTTCGGCATTGTACAGGGGAGTTTTTGCTCTGTTCCTTTGTTTGGGTATTCTCCTGTCCTGTGAATGTGGTCTGTCATGTATAGAGTCCCCATCTCTTTGCCCAGGTTTTCCCTGATGGGATGGAGAAGGCTGAGCTAAAGTTTTGGATACTGGGGGGTTGTATATTTTTGTTTTTTGGCGATGTCAGAGGTTTTTGGGTACTGCAACCTCCTTTTTGTTCTGCTGCAGGTGTTATTTTAAGGAGGCAGTGGTTATGACCATTTGAATATAATCTAATTCAACATTTCACAAAAAAAAAAAAAAAAAAAAATGCTAGGAACCTCTCTGACCATTACTGGGCAGCATGAAATTAGACAGTGACTAGACAACAAACGGGACCGTGCCGCCGCATATTGAAGTAACTAGGCTTGCTCGGTAAGTCCAAAATCCCAGCTCATGACGAGCATTCACATAAATACCTAATTATTGGCTTATAAATTTCGGCTGGTCGGAAACAAAGTAATTTATTCACTGCTGAAATTTATATGAATGTAAAAAGCAAGATAGCTGATTCTTATGCTGAAGCGCATTTGCACAAGTATATTCCTGGGAAGATGTTGGCAGCGTGGAAACATTACCCATGGACTCCCGTCCCTGGTACTACCTAGGATTATCCAAAACCACTTTCGCAAAGTCGGCCTGTTTCATTGGGAATTTGCGATATATATATATATATATATGTCATAAATGAATTAGGGTTTTTGGACAATAAGGAAATTTGGGTTTGCCAAAGTTTTGGGTCCTCAAATGAACATGACATGAAGATTGGTGCATGCATTGGTTAAAAAGTGGGACTCCTAAAGGCTGAAAACCACCAAAAAAATTTCCCCATTGACCAACAAACCTCAAACACTAAGGAAGCAATGCAAGGAACCAAACGAACTAAACCGTTTAAATCAACCATTGAAATAATCCCTTTCCAATCTATGACCCCTTCCCTCTCTATAAATCCTTCAATCTCTCTTCTCTCCCACCCATTTTTAACCATCTCCCTTTCCCTCTCTCTCACATCTAACCACAACCCTTGTTTTCAGGCTTCTCTTGTCCATGCATTGACAATATATAGGCTTCTCTTAGATTTTCTTGTTCTAAAAATAATAAAAAGTAGGGTCTTTTGATTCCAAAGTTTTCAAAACTTCCCTTTTTAATTAGCATAGAATATTTAGGTGACACAGATCGAGATGGGGCGTGTTAAACTGGAGATTAAGAGAATAGAAAACAACACCAATCGCCAGGTTACATTTTCGAAGCGTAGGAATGGGCTCATTAAGAAGGCTTATGAACTTTCCATCCTTTGTGACATTGATATTGCTCTTATCATGTTCTCTCCATCAGGCCGACTAAGCCATTTTTCCGGCAGGAGAAGGTGCAAACACAGCAGCCTTTTAATTTACCCAGATTATTTCCTGCCTTTGCAATGCTCAATTCTTCTCGTTCTTTACACACACACACACACACACACTACAATGATTATGGGCTATTTTCTTTAGCATTCATTCATTCCTTTTTGTTATTAGATGGTGGCTAGCTTACCGTTTCTTCCTGTCTTATACCTTAAATTTATGCTCATATAATCTTACTATATTTCACTAGATTTTCTGAAAATGATAACTCTTCAAGAATGCAATGATTTCCAAACCTTTATATTGTTTAAGAATACTAATATTATCAAGTAATTTCGACAAACTTTTGTGATTTATAAGTTGTTTTCGTAAATTGTTGTGAAGATATGTATACAAAACATACTGCAACAAATACTACCTCTTTGGAATTGCTTGCAGTTTTCAATTATCTCCATGAAAATCTCTACTAGTAATGTTCAATCCAGAGTTATAATTAATTAGCAGGGAAAATTACCTATATATATATATAATACTGTAATTAACTATCAGTATTAAAAACAATCCCAGTCCAACTTAAACCTACGTGCGTGCAAGAAAGAATTCATGCATGCCGATGCCCTTAACTCTATTAGTTAGCCCTGTTTTCACAAACTTTTAACTGTAAACCTGCAGACTAGGACCTTGGACTGCACCATTGAACACTTTCCATTTTCAATATTAATGGGATAAAAACTAGCCTGTTCCTTTTACCTTTCATGTTTTCCATTTTTCAAATTTGTTGGACTGTAAGCATGTAGACTTTTTTTCCCCCAGAGGAAACTTTGGTAAGTCTTTTAACCTTTTTCTTTTCTTGTCAAAACCAGGATTGAGGATGTCTTTACTCGTTACATTAATCTCCCTGACCAAGAAAGAGAACAGTATGCTCTTAAGCAATTTTATGCTATAACTAATTATTCTCCAAGGTTATATTCCATTTTGTATGTTGATTTGGTAACATAATCCCCATTACTTTTATCTGTTGCAGTGCTCTGATTTTCCCTGACCAAATCAGACATCCGTATGTTCTCTTAAACCCTTTTTTTTTCTTTTTAATTTTTCCTTAAAACTTGTCATTCCCTCTTTCAATCTTTTGCTGTAGTTAATGTTCTATCTAGAGATTTACTTATTTATATTTCTGTTGCAGTGACATCCAAAACAAAGAGGTAAGAAAGTGACTCACCTTTTACTACGTGAAAATGCATGGAGAAGATACCTGTTGCATGAAAATGAAAATAATTATGAGAATGGCTTGTAATCAAATTCCGGAATTTGTATTTTATGCAGTACTTGCTTAGGATTCTCCAGCAGCTAAGAAGTGAAAATGATATTGCTCTACAACTTGCCAAGTTAGTCTGCCTTTTATCTCTATCTTTGAGTTGATTTCCACTAATTTTAAATTCATTTGTATGATTATTTTAATTAAATGATCTAATAAAGAAAAGTTTTTGTCTCTTTTTTCAATGGATTTGTGCCCCAAAACAGCCCTGCATCTTTTAGCTCTGATTTTGAGGTATTATGAGCATTCTCAGTCTCTTACAACCTTAATTTGTTTTTCTTCTATGGTTTATTAGTTTTGTTAATGTTTTTCATTACAGGTAATCCAACAAGAAATTGTAAGGTTACAGCAACAGCTTCAAATGGCGGAGGAACAGCTAAGGTACTTAAGATCAGAAAACACCTACAACTTAAAATAAGACAGAAGAAAAAAAAAAAATTTTGGGCTAAGTGTGTTACCGGTTCTTGAAATACAGGGCATATGAACCTGACCTTCTCAGGCTCACATCCATGGGGGAGCTTGAATCCTGTGAGAAACATCTTGTTGACACATTAGCAAATATTGTGCAAAGAAAGGTTGGAATTTCCCTTATAAATAATTATATTTATATTTTTTACCTTCTGTAAAATTTTCTCCTTTCCATTTTTTATGTGAAATCCCCATACCTTTGGTTTACAGGAATATTTATTGAGCAACCATTTATATTCTTATCATCCATCTCCTATACAGGTAATGTTACTCACCTGTAAAACAAATGAAAACTCTGGGTAACTTACAAATTTAGGTTTGAAATCAACATTGGTGAAGTTATGGATTTTATTGGATTGACAGCAAGGGCTGCCTCCATCTTTCGACAATGAGGTTGTCAACTGGCTGCCTGATGGCGGTCAGAACCAATCCCAAATCTTTGATGCTTCATCATCTTTAAATCAACTCAGGTAAAGTGCATTTTTTCATAGGCTTTAGTATCATATAGTTAGACTTTCCTTACTTCAATTGCCCAATCTTTTCTAGCAAAATGAATCATGCAAAAAAAAAAAAATACAAAAACAAAACCATAAACTAATATCTGAATTTGGTATTCCCCTTCCAAAAGAAACAAAAAAAAAAAAAAAAAAGAAGGAAAAAACCCACGTCCGAATTTATATGTTCTATGGTATGATTAGTTTAATGAATGTAAACTTACCAAATTTCAAAAAGTTGATGGAGTTTATGATTTAGCTTTCTCTCTCAATACATTTGGCTCTATACTGTGGGATCTGCAAATCCTCTTTACCTGCTCCAGTAAAACAAGCCCAGCCAAGAAGAACAGATAACTTGAAATAAAAAAATTAAAAGAAAAAAAAACAATAAGAGAAAGAAACAGAGAAAAAAAAAGGAAAGACTGAGAGAGAGTGGTAGAAATTTCTGTGTCATAAATTAAGAGCTTAATTAGTGGTCTATGCGGCTTGGCTATGCAGATTATTCCAAGCCATTGAGCAAGAGATAGAGAGACAGAGGAGACGATGAGGGAAGGTTCTTGTTGAATCATAAGAACAGAGAACAAGAGAGGGATGGTAGTAGTACAGTAATCTGTTTCCTTTGGGAGTCGTAGGTTACCTTTACCCACCTTTTGCTTATTCACTGTTTAATTTTGGGATAAGGCTTAGCACCCTCTAGTGGATACACCTGCTAATTTTGGACACAAGCTGCTAAGATGATATATAGTTCGGGTTTTATACAATCATTTCCTATTCACATGTCTAATTTATATATGATAAGTTTAATTAATTATATAATAAGTTAATCCACATAATTTACATAATTAATTCATTAATTATGTTTAAATGAATTAATTGTATAATATCTATATGTGTAACTTTTCATATAATTCACGTCTTGTGTTTGTTTTTAAAAACTTTTGATATGATTAATATTTGTGTCAATCCACTTATCTTTTATACTCTTATTTTTACATAAAACAATTATGACCCTTTTCGAAGAATTTATAAAAGTAATTCTAAAAATTACAGGGATCTTTCGTCTACTGTCTACGATCCATTGTTGCAAGGAAGCATTTCAAATCCAAGTGGCGAAGATTTCCAACCCTGGCCTCAGCCTTTTGTTTCTACACCAACCTTATATTCCCATGTTCAGGTTCCTTCTAATGAATCACGAAAATTTTCATTTAAGTTTACAAAGGAATAAATCTCTTAGACAAAGTAATACAGATACGAAAAGCTTCTTAATATTATCTAATTATGTTAAAATTAAGCAGCATGGAATGGTGGGTCCGGAAATGACAGAAATGATGGCAAACGAGCAGATGGAGATCCCAGGGAACAACAGTTCACATGGTCAGGCAGCAGAAAATGGAGGGTCAAATTATGAGAACAGAGTTCCTCAGCTCAATGGGCAATGACGCCAACCATTGGCTGCATGCCCTTGATGTGCTAAAACAACTGCACCTCAATTCTCAATTCCTCTTGTAATACTCTAAACCTGGGCCAAGCTTCCTCCACACAGATGCATGCTATGTAATGCAAATGTACCATTGTACACCGATTTTCTTCTTTAAAAAAATTTATTCTGCATATTGCCTTTCTAGATAATTAAAAAATAATAATTGCATATTTTACTATCTTTTTGGTCTTTATAACTGAGGTAAATTTGGATCATTGCTATCCTTCGATGGAAGATTGGTTCCTTTGACCCAAGGGTTGTTGTAGTAGTTGCCCACCCATGGACCAGGCTTGAGCAGTGATTTTTTAATCCATTCTTAGCCCAATTGAGCTCCAAATATTATTTCACTATAATATGAATAATAATACTAATAATATATTGTTTAACTATAAATTAATTTTAGAACGTTTAAATATCATAAATTTTTTTTCTCCATGTGGGTTTGAGAAATTTTTTTAAATAATTTCTTAAATCTGGTTTAAGGCTTCTCACCAAATATATACCTTTATCCCCAAGTTTACCTACATCGTAACATTTTATTCATCATTCGTTTTGGTCTACTAGTGATGTTTCATATATGAAAGGAAAAAAAAACTAAATTAAGTCAGATTGATTTTTTTATATTGATTACTGAGACAATTTCACCAGAAAGGTTCGTTTGCAATTTTGTATTTAATTTCTCTCCTAATTGATTGTAATTGGTCCCTCTCGACTACTAGGTATAGTCTGTCTCACGTGAAGACATATTGTGTTTTTCTTTTATATTTGTGAAACATATCAAATTAAAGTTTTTTGAAAGATAAAGATGAATTTATTATCAATGATAGAGAAAATAAATACAAGGAATTTAATAAATGAGTAACGGTAACGAGTAACGAATAACAAATAACGATATGTCGATATAAAATTTAATAAACTAATAACAAGTAACGGGTAACGGGTAACGATATGTAGATTTATTGTCCTGTTTTTATTCTTTTTAATCATTGAGAGATGTATTGACTACTCTTAAGGTTTTTTTTTTTTCCCGGGAGAGACTTGTTTTAGTATCTTTATATCAAGTGAAATAAATATTTATGTTGAGTTTTAAAAAAAGAAAAAAAACTAAATAAATTAAACAACTTTAAATAATATAAACTCAACTGAAGCTAATCAAAATGACCTTAAACAATACAAAGATTATAATTTTCGACAAAATAAACACCCTGACCAAAAACAAAAACCGAATCAAGAAACAAAAGGAAAGCATATCCAAAGTAAAGAACCAGCTTACACAAGGGCTGGCCAAAATGCAATGGTCCAAATTAGATTGAAGAGATAACAACGGAAGAAGAACTTTGAAATTCCGAAAGGAAGAAGCTGAGAAAAATAAACAACCCATAATTCAAGTACCGAAGATAAAAGAAATGCACATAAAATCAATTAACCCATCCATGGATAACCATGGGGCAAAACAAAAACCTCTAAGGCAGAAGAATAATAAGTTAGATAGTTTGTTAAGGTTGGATTTATTAATGAAAAGTTATGATTAAAGAGTTATAAATAATTACTTTATTAAAATATGATTTTTTAACGGTTGTATTGTATTCGAATATTTGGCTCATTGGTTGATGCATAATTTTTTACGTAAAATAGTAGAGTTTGAAATTATATTATGAAAAGAAACAACTATTTGAAAAGTTATATTATAAAAAAAAAACAAATCTTTTCATACAATTTGAAGAGTTATATTATAAAAGGAAACAAGTTTTTGTTTTTATTAAAAGACATATATGTTGGTTTATTGCCATTTTCACAATTCTGATCAGTGTGTTAATATCTTGAAAGTTGAAAAAAAACTCTAAAAAAAGTGTTAATTTATGCCCTTAAAGTTACACTCTTTTTTTTCTCTCAAAATTTCTTCTTTCTTCTCAAATATTTTTAACATAATAGAGCTCCATGGTAAAAGATTTCAAAGGATAGGCTGCTTTATCCTTAAAAATCTTCACGCTCTAACTCAACCAAGGTAGTAATTATCTCTTCGTCATCAACTTCAAAAGACAAACTCAACAATCTACCAATTTTGAAAATTAAACCTAAAGAGCTTTGTTTCTCAATTAAGTATTTCGATGATAAATATCAAGTTAATTTTATTAAGTAACATATCTTCTTTGATCAAAAAATTTCAATTTGAAATCTGTAAATTAAAATTTTAAAATTTAATTAGTGAGTCATTTCCGTAAGAATAAAACTATATTTCGATCTGTCAAACAACAAATACTGTATATCCAAACTTTAGCCGTGCTTATGAACTTAAAAGAATTCAAGTGACGTCGATCCCTTGTCTTTCCCTTGTCTTTCCTACAAAAAATAAGACAAGGTTATTGCTTTTCAACAGCACGTGTTCCTCAAATGTTCAAACAGGGAAGCCAAATCTGGTTAGATTACATTAGATTTTGGGAGAATCTTCCTTCCAGATTGCTTTTAGCAAAAAAGATGCTTAACCGCTACCTGCAATCTTCTTTTCTAATTTACAAGGCTTAAGAACCTAATAGAGGGTGGTAAACGGGTCCATCCATGATTAAATCATATGAAAATAAATAAATTATAGTAGTTATGTTTGATTTTTAAATGAATTTTTATTTGGTATTGTACAATTGTTGAAATAAATAAGTTTCTTTAATTAAATTTTCTATTAAAATGTAGATGTGCAGTTTTCCTGTTTTATCAAGAATTTACAATTTAAATAGCGTCAATGAATAATCATTAGTGTTCGAATTATATATCTACCAATTGAATTATTTGTATAAATGAATTTTTATTACTGCTACAAAAATGGTTTTCTTCGATCAATACTACTTGTATGTTTGTCTGGTGGTTTTGTCTTTCATAGTTTGACTCTCTCTAATGGCCCATGGTTTTAAGAGATGAGATTTCATGCTCAGAAAATTAATACCATGCATGGACCTGCCTTTTATGGTCTTTGCCTGTTTGGTAAGTTCTCATATTGTCTGACAAAGCAAGAAGCATTTTGCATGAGTGGGATAATAAATAGTGAGCCAATCAGGGGAAGAATAGCGTGGCAAAGCCAGAGAAGAGACTTCAGTTTCGCAACAGAATCCACTGTAGTGTTCAAGAACCTAACCTGACCTTGAATTTGTTCTAAATTTGCGTCTCCTCTCAATCATTTAAAACCCAACCTCTGCATGCAGTAATTCTCTAGCTTTGACTGCATAAAAAAGTTTACATGCAGGTAAAGTCAAACTTTTCACAACTCATCACCTCATCGAAACTGACCTTTTTACAATGATATATATATATATATATATATATTGTGTATAAGAATAAATTATTGCCCAGAGATTAGTATAAGTTAGAGATAACAATGTCATATTTTGTTATAAAAAAATAGAATTAAATCCTAATTGTATTTTTCATGACATCAGTAGTAGTACCTCAGATTAGCTTGATAGAAACGATAGTAAGACCTACGTTTGAGAACTGAATTGATCATACGGCAATTGCATTCTATATATTTGGAAAAAACAATGACAGTCAATTTACAGGGAACATTTGACTATTCCATATGGAAATATAAGGCCGGAAGTTTTAATTTCTATAAACTACATGATTCTTGATTTTCTTAATTTTTTTCCCCAAAAAAGAAAAATTAAATAGAATAAGACAATTATTTTGCTGGAGGACAGATTTATTTTTTAGGGTTAGAAGTAAAAATTGGCTGTTACTTAATATTGAAGGGTATAATTTTATACTTATCCATAAATATATATACATAACATTAAGAGCACTCTCACACGTTTCAAAAGTATCCTAAACCAATGATTTAACCATCTTTTAACTTTTGTGACACACACAACAAATTTCCCCTATAAATAATACTTCCAAGTTTTCACTTCGAGGCCACAACAGTAGTGTCTTACATTCCTCCTTTTTCTTACCCATCACCATCTTCATTCTATATCTTATAGGCTTCTCATTTTACCCTTATCTAGCCCCACTGCTTGGCTGGCTTCTACTCTCCTTTTTCAACAAAGGAGACCATGGCACAGCAGGTAAAGGGCCCTTTCCACCTTTTACTTTTACTCAGGCCAAGTCGATTTGCTTTAACCATTATTATGATGCATGCTTATCTCTAATATCTACTTGTTTTTGTTTCGATTTATCTTTGTAGAGGGTCTTTGCTAATAAGACTTTTGTACAGTAGTGTTTTGGTATTGCTATATGTCCTCACCTTTAACTTTTGGTCCAGTTGGGGTAGACTCTCCCTCACCTTTCCAAGGGAAAAACCATAAGTTCAATCCATATATATATATATATATATATATATATATATAGATATAGATATATATCCATGGGCATAGTGAGCACAAGGAAAATAATCACTATCCATGTCTATATCCATATTTCTGTCACTTGGATCTATGTACAAGTACATATATCATGTGTGTTAGATTAGATATTTATGCGATCGATCAAAGGTAAGATTAGAAAATTCTTTGAATTTTTTTGAATTGTCGTTTTTGGAAATATATAAATATATATAGTTATTTGTCGTTTTTCAATTACTTTTAAAGAGTTATATTGATACTTTTATTTATATTATCTTAGATATATTTTTGACGCGTGTCCAATATAAATAAGATAAAATTGAATCAAGGATTATATATAATCTATGCTTTAGGTTGACCGTGCGCATACATATAGATTAGGAGTTGACCTTCCAAACCCTTTTTCTTTATAAATTCACTAGTGAAGGGCATGGGAATGGTGGGAACCTTTGTTGTCTTCAGGGCAACTAGAATGATTTCTATTAAGCGAACGTTATCAGACAAAATTAAATATGGTCTTGTTTTCTTGTCTGTCAAATAGAGATTTTAGAAGGAAAGCATAGCTGGACCTGGGGAACCTCGGCAGGATTTGATTCCTTGCTGGGCTGAAAGTCAAATTATTCCCTCCTTTGCTGACATGGCAAGTGTAAGAACCTAGTGATACCCTGGGTCCACCCAAAAAAAAAAAAATCATGAGATTGTCATTAAAAAATATCAAAATTAAAAAACATTAACTTAATTTTAGATTTTTACACATACATATATATATCTATATATCTCATTTGTATGAGATATATCTAACCCAAACTAAATATTTGTGAATGGAGGGTCAATTGCTAGGATTGATAATTATTTGTAACATAAAAAAAAATGGGAAAAATAATAGAAGGAATATTGTACTAAACCTTGTCTAAAAGCCAATTAATGACGTTATATAAAATCAAGTGGTGGAAAAGCTGAGGTGAGAAGTGGATTAGGGGCTTGGTTCTACTACAATTCTTACCAGATACTAATATATAATTCAATCAATCATTGTTTTAGGGCCTAATCTGATTTTTTTTAACCCATATTTACTATAGCTCGTGTCATTTGAAGTTGATTTTCAAATAATGCAGGCATTTTCATTGTGTTTTCTACAGTAATTTCTTTTGCAGGCATAATTTAATTTGCATGATTGCTTTGTTTGTTTTGCGTAGAACAAGATGAGGAGTCGTTCAAGAGCAGCTAATTTGGAGATCCAATTGTATGACTTCAATGAGGTTCAGTTAATTGACAACCGCAATATGGTGGAAAAATATCAGCAGAGTGAGATAGTTGGAAATTTGTCGATGGTAAGTGCTAAGTAAGAGGTGAAATTTGAACTTATTTTGATATATTAAAGATCACCTAATTATCTTGGTGAACATTTAACAGTGATCACCTCTTCTTATCATTTTAAGCCAACCTTTTTGTAATGTTCACTTTAGGCAATTGTGGAGGCAGGACCAACTCGTGGAAGCAGTCCACCTTTGACAAATCAGCCAAAGCACAAGCAGAGCCTCTCATCCTCTGAATTTCCCTCGGAGAATAATGCTCCAAATACTGAAGAAGCACCACAGGAGCAGCAAACATCAGTACATCTCCAATTCCTTCACTCTTGCTTATAATTTCCGTCTTGCCAGGAGAGTAATTATATGATGAATTTATATTTCATTTATTTCAGTGTACCTGGCTTTGGTTGAAAATTTAAAATAAGTCCAAGGACATAATATCCTGGACACATTCTTTCTACATTTACCTATTTACCTTTCATCTCGGCTTGCCTACAATAAAAAATCATGTTCGTCCTACGAAACTTTGTTTGAAATTGAACAGGACGTTGTGGAACTTGAATCGCCTCCAGGAAGAGACTATCAATTTCAGCTGGATCAAATGAACGCCAATCCTGACGCTTCCGGACATCGTGCATTTGTTCGCCCTGACAACCCAAATCCTGTGCATGTTAGTGCTCCCAACTTACATGCATCTATTGATGGAAACATCCTCCTAGCACACCACTAATTAATTTCGATACCATATTTACAGAGGCATAAAATTAACTATCACAATTCCAATTCATTCTTCTATTATGTTGGATATGTTGCACCCTTGTCCTAAGAAAGAAAAAACAAACGGTCATATCTTTTGTAGTAGTAATTATATAGTGCGAGTACATATACAGCGTAGATTGCATTAAAAATGAGGCAAATGTTGGGCATTTTCTCTCATATGAACTTTTTTGGCATAATCCATTTTTCAGTAAGAGTAAATCAGGTTGTTATGTAACTTCTTTCAGACCTCCAATTCTCTGTTAAATACCTCTCATTTGTTTATTAACGTAAAAAGTATCCTATTTTACAATAGGAGCGAGTGGAGTTCGTATCATCACCTGGCACTGCTGTTGAATCTTTCCTTCATGCAAAATCCAACCAGAACCTCATGCAGCCAGCATATTCAGGGTTCGAAGGCAGTGGTTCTTCACGTGGTGATCATGCAACAGATGCACATCAAACAGAAACACCCCCCTATAGTCCTTTGATAATGCAGCCAACACATTCATTCCCTTTGGCACTGGTACCTTCAAACTCCATTACAGTTAGATATAAACACTTTACATTATGATTCCTAGTTAATTCATCTTCCCTTACAGATGTGATAGGCAGTTTCAGAATTCTGCTTGAAACACATGATGAATAATAACAGACAATTTGTCTCTTATCTTGATCAGGCGGAAAAGATGCCAGAAAATGGAAGTTACTCGGCTCAGTCATTTTTTTCGGAGCATGAGGTCAATTCCGTTCAAGCAAATCAGGTTAATGGTCAAATTGGAAGCAGCAGCCTAACTGAGCAATGCCTAAGGTATGTTGATGCTATTTTTCATTTTAAAATGTGTAATGAAATATTATACCGTGTCAAAGAATAAGTCAAGAGGCATGATCTTTTCCTCTTTCCCTTTATTTTTTTCTCTTTCAATACGCTTGTGTTAAAACAGAACATGTTTCTAACATTGATACAGGCCTCAACGGGTAGAACCACTCAATCGAGGCAAGGCATTGGTTGCTGATCAGTTTGAACAAAACATTTCAAACAATTATTTCAATGACAGTCAGCAACCACTTCCTTTCTCAAATTTGTTTCCTCAAAACCCAGTGAGTGCTAATTGTTTAGTGAAGTCAATATCTATCAAATTCACCTCTCACTATAGTGTTTATGCATTTTTTGACTGAGTTGAAGTATGTGATGAGCAGAGTGGGATAGGATTTTTGAATGGAGGATCCACACAATTCAGCCAGCATCTACCTTCTTGGCTCTCTAGTAACGAGAATCATCTTTATACGCCTCTGGCTTTATTGGGGTATTGAATTGGTCTAACGTCAATATTCTTGTTAGGAAAAAGAATATAAAACTGAAGTATATGCATAAATATCAATGTTCCTACTATTGTTTACTTGGATTTCAGGTCACAAGTTAATCAAATCAAAGCAACTAACAGTTCTGATCCCCAGTGTTACAACTTCGTGCTACCTTCTGCACCTTTAAGGTATTTGCTAGATCAAATCAAAATAACTATATACATGCATAATTAATACACTTCAACAAATGATATTTAGAACCATATAATGAATTGATTTTTCATATTTCTAAATATAGGCCCCTGCAGTTAAATAATCCGGTACAACTCCTTAATCAAGTCCCTAATATGCCAAATGCATCTGACCCACTGCTCCAGCAATCTGCCCTGACCAAGCATTCAATGCCCATGCAGCTAATGTATTTGATCTGCCTCTATCTCTTTCTAATATGTCTTGCAAAATAGACTTAAGAACATTGTAAGAAGCATCTCTTGTTCTTTATTTTTTTCATTGTTTGATTTAGGCCTCAGCATTTCCCCTATCAACATACTCAATTCCCAATGGCACCTGGACCATATAGTACACAAACTCCTAGCTACATGTTACCGGAATCTTCTATGCCTTTGAGGTACCTCTTGTCTTTCTTTCTAAAATTTGTTGTCAAGGAAGCAAGCATAGAATAAAAAATGATGGATGACTATGGTGCAGTTCATCTTCTCTTGCTGAACTTAGGACCCCAATTCTGCCTCCTTATCTTCAAACCAATCCATTGGATGTATCAGATTTACAGTATCGTAACTCTCTGCAATCCAAGCCCTTCATGCTTTCCAGGTACATTCTATGCTATAAAGATGTCTTATTGGTGTATTTTTCTGTCTTCTTTTTTCCCCCTGGAGTAATATAGTGGTATGAAGTTGCAATAAGTATTTATGATTCACAGCCTTATTACGATTTTTTTTTAGTGGGGGATTCAATTTCCAAGATTTAAGTGACCATCGACAGAATCAACTTAACCCAACCAAGCAGATAACAAATCAATTTGGTACACAAGGCTCCAACTCCATGCTGCAAGAATCTCTGATGCATTCAGGGTACCCTTTTTTCCCTAACTGTTGCTTGTTTTAAGGGTCAAGCCGGTGCTTCTAAAGAATGTTGTTCAAATGGCATATGAAGTCTAATTTTGCTTATGTTTCAACTTTAATCATAACGCTCTTTATTTGAAGTTTCAGTTCCTATCAATTACCAGCTATTCAGCAGGCAAGTAATCAATTCTCAATGATGCCTGGTTTACCAAATTTAGAGCATCATAATTCTGAGCTGCCTGAAAATTCTCTTCTGCCTAGGTAAATTTTGGTTCCCCTCTTCTTTTGGTCAGAGACTAAGTTTAGACCAAAATCCTAAATAATTTCATATTATCTTCACATTTAAATTGTTTGCAAGCCTTTGTTCTTCTCTGAATGCTGTGTTATTACATATATCAAATTGAAGTACGAATGTGCCTGAGATGATTTTTACTAATTACCTTCTTTAAGCTATTTGTATCCTGTCAACCATTGAATATTTATTAATTGAGGACTAAGTTATCTGATCAAGGAGAAATCAAGCAAGTCTTTGTAGTACCTACTATGATTCCATTTTCATATGAGAACTATTCTCATTGTGAATCTCCCATGCCTTTCTAATAACTGACTTCGAAACTTCCCTTGAGGGAAAATCTGAACCATTAATTAAACAAACTGAATATTTAATAAATTAGCAACTCTTTTGATATTTTTATAAATGAGTTTAAAGTTGAGTAATTTTAAAGACTTACAGTTGTTTATCCTGTATTGCTCTTGTTATCTGATATTAGATTTAATTTCATTTATAGGGTACCAACTGTTCAACAACAAGGATTGCTGACTCCAACTGCAAGACCAATTTCTACATATCCTAGCTCTGGGGCTTCTCGGTCAAGTCTAGTCTTCAACTCATTACTTCAACAAGTAAAAACCTTTCTGGCTAACAAGATTTCTTGGAAATAATATCTCTTCCATTAAAAAAAAAAAATTTCTATCACCTTCTTGGCAGGAAAATGCTGGTGCGTCAGCTCCTCATCAGATGGAAACATCACTGATCAGCTTCAATGAGGTATTTCTCTCACCAGCAATAATACAGAAATTAATTTGTTTCCTCTACTTTTGAATTTTGTTTTTAAATTAATTCAGCAAGAAATTCTGGGACGACGAGGCCATGCAAGGGGCAGATTGGAATTGGGAGAATCATCATCTTTCAAGCGGTTCAGGGTATTGACTTCTCCACCTACTCAATTTGGGTTGAGAAATTTCTATATATAAATTTTGTGAAATTTTTTTTTAAAAAAAAGAGGAAATGATTAAGTAATGTTAAACTCTATTATCTGTTTGGTTTTAAGTTAATCCTTTCTGGCTTTGATCAATCGCAGAGAGAATTCGTTATGCCACAAGCATCCAGTGCTGAACCAGTGAACATTACTTCTTTATCTCTGCCGAATGAAGCCGCTACTCCTAGTATTGCCAGCTTTTCTCATCCAAGGTTGTTTGACAGATTTCATTTGCTTTTCCTAAATCCTGAATAAGTTTCTCTACAGTCGGGAATCCTAACTAGAAAGTACCTATGATTTTAGGCAAATTAAAAATTCAGTCTATGATCCAATATATGAGGGGCTTGGGCTGCCAATTGATCCCCATTTGAGGATGTTTGCTAGCCGTAACTTAATGGTAATTGCTTTCTGAACCCAACTAATTAAACTAGCCTTAACTTTCTTCCCTAAATATAAATTATCTAACCTGGCGTGATTCTACCAAGGTATCAACATTATTCCATATGTACATTATATACAAAACCAGACAATATTGTCCGTAAAATTATGCTAAACCTGTATCTTTATATAATCCTGGGAATAATGAATTACTCCAGAGGATCTGATTATTTACCTTCAATTTTACAGGGTTGACTTGTCGGGATTGGTTAGCGAAGGACTCTGAAGTTCCTTCCTAGGAGTTTGCTATGGATGTCAACTACAGAATTCTAAGTTTTCTGATGAAACTTCATTAGAAACAATTAGTTATATTCTGGAAGATATTTTGATTAAGTGTTGGAGTTTTATTTGCTTTTCAACTGAATTAGGATTATCCATGGACTCCAGAAATTTGATATGGAGTTTTTAATTATTGAACACTTCAAACTGGCAATTTAAGTGATGTTGTGGATGTTCATAACTTCTTTTTTTTGAGAAGCAGTGAGATTATATTAAAATAGCAGGATAGATTTACAGTATACTGAGACTATGAGGCTTAGCGTAGCCTACATCCACTCGGTCAAAAGCTGCAGAGGAACAATCTGGTAGTCCCTTTTCACCTGTTTTCAGACCTGTTCGCGCCCCGCCCCCCGCGCGCCCCCCCCCCCCGAGGTTAGTCTAACCAACCTCCCAAAAACTGAACCCCCCACTATCAGATGAAGCATCAGCAAAACAAAACCTGCACACATACCTTCTATACAACCAAATTTACAACAACAATCTCCCTGTCTTACCCCTGAGCATTTAGCAAATACCTCCTGACCGATGTTTGAACTTGGCTCTCCTCATAATTCTGGTCGTCTTATGCCTCATTGATTAATCACAGTAGCTCTACAGGGCGGTAGATCCCAGTTTTTGCTAAACTATCTGCAACTTCATTGCCAGAACGTCGGATTTTCCTGATGTTCCAGTTTGTTTTTCTGGAGTTCTGTCCTTAATTTTCATTATTGTGCTCCTATGTTTCCATGGAACCTCATGAAGATTTTGTATCCATGATGCCACATTGTATAAATCACTCTCAAAGAGAGCTCCGTGTGTATCCACCCTTTTAGATTCTGCCATTAACTGAAAAGCCTTCCATTGCGCCAACAATTCAGCAGTATTTGAATCTGTGATGCCCACTGGCATAGAGAACAGAATCATGATACTTCCTTCCAATGGGCTGTAGAATATACGGTCTGGAAATTTAACATTTTTACCATATTCCAGAATTTTTGAATTTCCAGATATTCAGAGATGAGGATGACAACGAAATTAAAGTCACACTGACCCTGTCAATAGATAACCAAAACCTGTCAGGACAAAGCTTAAGCGTGACTTGCGTGTAAGCTCTCCCCAAAATCTGCAAGCATCAAAACGAGAGTTTTAACTGATGGAGGGACAGAGTTTGGTACATTGCAGACAAGAAAGTCTTGGCAACATTTGCATTCCCACGTTGATCGGAAACGTAACGCTGGGCCTCTTTTTTTAACTCAATAACATTTAACGAGAGCAGAGAAACAAAACAAGGATCAATAGGTTTGATAGCATTGGCAGCAAGGCAAATATGACTAAGTAAGATGTATACTCATTACAAGAAATTTGACAATTAACAACATAACTCTCGCAACAACTATCTTAAGGACGAAAATTTTTTACTTCAATTATGATAGAGTAAACAGTCTTATTCTTATAGTATTAATTGGTTATTGCAAACTAAATTTCACAACATATATAGGCAACATACGATTGCTTCAAATACTGTGTATTCATCCCAATTTTCTGCAGCCTCTTGCAGCAATTCAAAGTTTATTGCCCAAATCTTTTCCTAGCAAAAAATTACCTTTGCTAGAAACAATTTTTACGGCAATCAAATATTAAATCATTGATTGTTGTGCACTGTTTTGATTTCATTACACCAAGTAAAAGGTGAAGTGACAAGTGGCGGCCTTCGTTATAATTAGAATTTTTTGTGTATAGTTAATAAGAATATATGTACAACTCAAACTTAACATTAAAACTTTGTTCAAGTAGCTTAAAAAGAAAATAACACTGAAATTACATGCATTTTTTAATCGAACAAAATGAATTAAAGATGATAACATAAACTAAATAGATAATTTGTTACAAGAATATTCAAGCATATTGGCGAACTTATATATCTAACTTTCAATATTATTATATATACATAGACCTATTATTTCGAGAGAGAAACTTATGATTTAGGTTAAATATTTTTAAATTTGTCATGATCGTGGGTTTTTTCTTTTACAAATAGTCACTTTTATTAATATGAAAATCTTATACAACATCACAGTTCAAAACAGTAAATTGAAAAAAAAAAAAAACGCCTACTACAAAAACACTTTTAAGAATATAAAATAAAAGTAGATTACTTCCTTTGCACCAGTTCATAATAACTTGAAAAATCAATCATAGTCCGCAAGTTATCTCCCAACAAACACTTTGGATCATGTGACCAATCAACAAAACGCACTGATCATAGTAGTTCTATACCCTTATTCACACCATAAATCGAATCATCTAGGGAGCTTTTGCTAATGTATGGACGTTGATATACCGAAATAAGTTGCGCTGTTTGAAAATTTTGTTATTTCACCAGCGTCGTCTATACCCTTTTAATTATATGTATATGGCATGTAATCCTTTTGCAAATTTTCATTACCAAAGTTGGAAAGAAACATGAATTTCCTATATGTATATAGGGTTCTCTTCCTATATAAATCCATAATTCACACCGTTATTTTTGACTGCTTAACGATTGACTCAAGCTTCTGTCCCCTCTTGGTTAATTTTTCTTTCTTTGATCTCCTCCTCCTCCTTGACGGGCATGGCTGATGTTAAGATGACTGGGAAGGAAAAAGGGAGCGTCGTGGCTGCCAAAGCTGCAGTCGTCTCCATTTCTCAGCCTCCAACACTTCCTAGCCTACCACCAAGAAAGAGGTTTAGTTTGATGGATATATATATATATATATATATATATATGCTGATCAGTAAGATCGCCAAACATTCTTCTTCCTTTTTAATTGTATGTTCTTTTCATGTGTTTAGGTTTGGGAATATTTCCAGGCAATCTGACGATCATGATTCACAGTGGAGTAGGTAAAACTTTCTTTTCCATAATGAGAAATTCGGATATTCTTCCCTTCACTTTTTCCGTATGTAGTTTCCTTAAATCTTCGTAAATTTTGTGGACACGCAGCAGTGACGAAGAGGAGGAAGATGATAATGGAGAGGCGCAAATAACAGTAATTTCTCTCCTGTACATTGTTGTGGTTTCCATTAATTTAAGATATCAATACATTATTTTCTTTAAGAATATTTAGATTGATTATTATCCTATCTAACTCGGTGATTGGATGAGATGTAATAATATCAACAATACATAAACTTAGATACTATTATCACGTGTCTATTTATTATTAAAGAAATATTAAACTAAAATTTAATTTCATTTGTGAAAACAAATTATATTTGCTCATCTGACATTTGATGTTTCACTATCATGGTAGGATAAATAATTTTTTGGGCCAATTAGTAGAAATTTATCAATTATGAACAAAGTCAGCACTGAATATAATTTAATTACCAGTTTTCTACTTATCCTTAGAGATAAATTAATTTGGTCATAAATTGTAGTTTTCCATAATGGTATAACCTGCTTCTGATAATGGCTTACTTTGCATTTCGTCCAATTCAGGAGTTACGGATACTTCTCGTGGTCATGCTTCAAAGAATGCTGGCAGTACTGAAGAAATACGCGTACAATTTTCTAATTAAACCCTCTCACCGATTTTTTTTTCTCCTTTCTTTTCATTAAATTATCTGAGTATTTATATATACACCCCTGCTGTCAATGAAGGAAACTTATTTCAACAATAGAATTTCATGTTTTTATTTCATATACATATATATCTAATTTGTAATTACTTGAAGAATTCATTTACATTGCTTGATGGATGCTGATCTTTATATCAGGTGGAAGGCCCACGCTGGTGCTTGATGGGTGCTGTCAGATGGCTTGAGTGAACAGATCAATAAGGAGCTGCATGCTGTTTCCCTTTAGAAATATGATCTTCAGTCAGTTTAGGATTGGTGTCGGTCTCCCCCTGATCTAGCCCTCCATGCTTTTACAGTTTTAGTCCTTAATCACATGCATGCATGTAATATAATGAAATT
The DNA here is from genome assembly GCA_036013995.1 of Theobroma grandiflorum. Classification (NCBI taxonomy): domain Eukaryota; kingdom Viridiplantae; phylum Streptophyta; class Magnoliopsida; order Malvales; family Malvaceae; genus Theobroma; species Theobroma grandiflorum. Next base: position 20,754,093 of record CP142126.1, read on the forward strand.
ATATTCCATTAATGTGTTGTGTTCTCAATGATGTGCTCTTCCCTCCCTCCTATAGTATTGATTTTCAATTTGTTTACAAATAAATTGTGTTATTTTGTTAAATAAGATGAAAGTTAAATATAAATTTAAAAGTTTTGACTTTTTTTGTATTTGTGAGATTAGATCTTTCAATTAACTAATGATCATATGAATTTTTTTAAAAATGTATTTATAGAACTAAATTTGCCATTAATTAGATGACGGCTTCATATAAATTGGTAAGAGGCTAAGAGCTAGTGAAGAAATTAAATGCAAAAGGAAATGGAACAACTATAAGAAGCACCGATTGTGCCATGGTAATATTGTAGATGGCATAACATTCCTTTGAACAATGATAATCGCCAGCAAAAATATGTAATAAAAAATAATAATAACCACACGAAGGCGGCGGGTTGGAAAAACAGATGACCACACCCTGCTGCTCCTGGTTCACCTTCAATCAAATTCCTGCCGAATTGCATGAGGATGGTGTAGGCACCTTTTAAAATAAAAAATAATAAAAGTAATAAAAATAAATAAATAAAAATAAAAAAATCAAAAAATTGGGAAAGGACTGAGCTTGCTCAGTCCTCTTTTCCGAGGCCTTCGATGCCCCTGCAATCACCAGATTTTGAGGGATTGCCCCAAATCCGGTGATCGCCCCCCCCCCCCCCCCCCTCACAGACAGCTAGCCTAGATGAAATCATGCTCAACAGAGCATGATTTCACCTAGGGGGGTTGTCCAAAATATTGGACAACCCCGGTGTTAAAAAACAGGAAGCAAAAACCAAAACGAGGAGAGCAATTTTCAAAGAAAAAAAAAACCAAAGCAAACAACCAAAAAACCCAAGAAAAATCCCTAGTTCCTCTATCAGCCAATAAAATACCCAATCAACAAAAGAAACCCTAAAAAGCCTAACAGCCAAAAAAGCAAATCAAAAATAAAAAAAAGGAGAGAAGGTCGCGGGTTTGAGCTGTTTGGGTGAGGGGGTAGTCTGATCGGGTGTTTGATTCGGGAAGAGGGTTGGTCGGTTAGAGGGGTTAAGGCTGATCGGAGATCGGAGGAAAGGGAAAAGGGGGAGGGGCGGGTCGAGACCGATCGGTGAAAGAGGGGTCAACACCGGTGTGGCCCGACGACGGTGAGAGAGAGAGGGGTCTGATCGGGGTGTGGTTCGGGAGAAAGGTGTTTTGGTGGCTGAGCGACGACGGAACCATCGGTGGGAAGAGAGATCGGTGGAAGAGAGGGGGTTTGTTTTTTAGAGAGAGGGGAGAGGATCCGGAGGCTAGAGAGAGAAAGGGGAAGGAGAAAATAAGAAAAAAGAAAAAAAAAAGAGCTTTTATAACAGATGAAAAGGGGGGAAAACGACGTCGTTTCGGGAGAGTAGAGAAGTTGAAGAGCCAAGGCCTAAACGACGCCGTTTTGGGAGACTCTGTGCGGGCCTGTTAGGTGGATTTGGTGCTGCGGGCTTGGACCTTCCGCGGACTCCTAGGCCGATCTCAGCCTAGAAAAGCGTGGGCCTGCTAAGCAAATTTGGTGCTGCGGTTTGGGCCTTCCGCGGGCCTACTGATCTTGGACCTAATCTAGCCCAAGAAAGGTATAAACCCTTAGACCCATTTATGCATTTGTTTGAATTAACATATTAAGCTATTTTATTTGTTTAAGCACACAATTAAAATGAAAAAATGTTAATGAAAATATTTTGTACAAAGTAGGAGTATTAAACATTAAATAAATATATGAATAAAAATAAATAATAATAATAAAAATAATAAAAAATAAAATAAAAAATATAAATAAATAAATTTAAAATGTGCATAAACATATATAATAATTATTTCAAGTATCCGATGATGGAATTCAACCTAAAAAGGGTAAAGAGTTATCTCTTTTAGGTAGATTTCCTAGGTGAGGAGTTTGAGGCGGATTTTCACCGAAGCGTCGGGATAAATCCGAATTCTATACTCTAATATTTATTACTCAAATGGTCATTATTGAGAATAATACATTAGAAAATAAATTTACATAATGTCACATTAAAATTAATTTAAATAAATATGATCAAAAAAAGTTAATTCAACCAAAAAAAATTAATTGTTAGGTAAACTATGTGACTAAGCAATGTATTAATTAATAGTGTTAATTAAAGAATATAGGTCTAAATAGAAAGCGAAAAATAAAAATAGTAAAATAATAACAAATAATAATAAAAAATATATAAAAATAAAAAAAGCGAAAAAAAAGAAAAAAAAGTGTAGAAAATAAATAACGCATGAAGTAATAAATATATAAACAAGGTGATAAATTATTTATTAAGCACATAATTGAATAAATTACGAACCATCTAAGTTAATAAAAGCGTGCATGTAGACATCATTATTCTATCCTGTCATAGCATGCCACATTTTTCCTGTAAATGAGGCAGGAATTCCGATGATGGGATTTCTTCAAAGAGCTTGTAAAGACGAGTTTCTTCGGAGATATCTCTAGGTGAGGAAAACGTCGAGACTTCACCAAAGCGTTGGGATGGTCTTCGAATGATTTTCCAATAAAAGATTACCGACCTCATCATTTAAAATAAATAAATCATAACATCATCTTACGCTTGCATCATGTGCATACGTAAAAACCGAATAAAGGATCAACTCAATAAAAAATTAGTCAATAAGCAAAGATTAAGGAAATACAACAACAAAATCAAAATCAGGCCGTAAAAGAATGACTTAAGATTAAATGGTACCGTTCATGGAACAGGCGCTATGGAGGTGCTAATCCTTCTCTGTGCGTAACCGCACTCTTGAACCCAATTTTGAAAAAATGTAGACCAGTTTTTGTTCTTTCGATGGACTTGAAATCAATTTAAGACTTCATCGATTAGAACCAAGTCAATAGGTGACCAATAGCACCTACAAGAAACGATTGGTGGCGACTCCTAATTTTCTTTTGTTTTCGCCCGCGTCTGGCAGATGGGTTCTCAGACCCGCACGTTGCGACAGATTGACGACTCCACTGGGGAAGAAGAGAGTCAAGCCATTAAATAATCATAAGTCATTGAAGGCCTTAAATAATTTAATGTTTCCCTTAATCTTGTGCATTTGTTTTTACTACCCTTTGTTGCATTTATTGTTTTAATTTTTGTTATTGTTATTTAATTGTGGGGAATTTAGGATAAAGGGATGTGAGATTATTGGTCGAAAGTCGATATATTCTTTCACACACACGACACATTTTGCATTCATGCATAAGCCTTCTACCCTAGCTTTGGCCTTAATTAGAAGGGGGTTAAGTAGCTACGCTCTCGTGAGGTGATAACCTCCGCATGGGCTAGTGAAGACCCCAACTCAAATTGAACCTAGTCCGATTGAAGCCTATAATGGGCGAGGACCGAGGTGCCTTGCTAGTCCGTGTGGACGACAGTGAGGAACGATTTGGGAACCTTTAGCTCTATTTTCAACCCGAACTCAGCATATAAAATACCGAGGGTCACCTTTGCCTAGGTAGAACCTTACTCGTGAGAATATACCTTTGATTAGGTACACATGAAGGAATTTTTCACACTCCCTTTACTCTAAATTCTCCTATCAAAATAATGAAGGTATCATGCGCACTCATGTCATTATTCATTTTAGTCTTTTCTTTTAATAAGAATCGCTCTTAAATAGTTTCTTGCACTAATTTGAACCTTTTTGTTATTTTCATTTTGCATATGCACATTTGCATCATAATTTTGCATATAGGGAGAGTATTTGTCACTTGACAGCCATTGACGGAGTAATATGTAAAAGATAACTCTTGAAATTGCAGTCAAAGACAATATCTTATGCAATAGATCACTTTGTTGATGGGTGTTATGTGACAAATACTCTTAGTACATCATTCATGCATGCATTTTGTAATAAATTTTTTCATCTGAAAATAATAAAAAAAAATGTGTTCATTCATGTGTCAAAAATTGCATCTAATTCATGTTTATGATTTAAAAGAAAGAATTCCAAGATAGCTCCACAACCCAAAGTCGGTGACCAACGTGTTCACAATATTCGTCGACGGGTGAGGATCATGGAAGAGGAACAAAGATGGATAATGGAAAGAATGGAGAAAGCGCAAGAAGAAATGAGGGAGCAAATAGCAAAGATGATGGAATTGGTGATAACTTTAAGTAAAGGGAAAAGAGTGGCCGAAGAGCCAGATCCACCAGAAAACCCACCAACCCAAGGCACAAGCGACCCAAGGGATGATCCGCCTTATCCCCCAGGATTCATTCCACCCCATGCATTTGAAAGAGCTCACTCGCAAGTGGCGTCGCCAATTTATTATAATGTGCCACCCCCAACCGGTCATCAATTGATCCACGGACAATTGGGGTCCAATCTCGGAGCAAATCCCGCAGAACCAATACATGTTCCGGATTTAGATGACCCAAGAGAATAGGAGAAACTAAGGAAGAGTTCATCTCAAACGGGGGAGAACGAAAAAACTAAGAAAAGATATGATTTGCTGGAAGAACGCCTTCGTGCTATCGAAGGAGTTGATAGATTCGAGACTATGGATGCAGCTGAGTTATGTTTGGTTCCCGATGTGGTTATCCCTCCGAAATTTAAGGTGCTAGATTTTGAAAAGTATGACGGGATAAAATGCCCGATGGCACACATCACCATGTATTGTCGAAAGATGGCCGCCCAGTCACATGACGACAAACTGTTAATCCACTTCTTTTAGGATAGCCTAATTGGATCGGCAGCTAGATGGTACGTGCAGCTTGATCGAAGCCATATCAAAACTTGGAAAGATTTGGCTAGAGCTTTTATGGCACAATACAAGCATGTTGCCGATTTGGCCCCTGATCGCTTATCCCTTCAGACTATGGAAAAAAGGGCTAGCGAGAACTTCAAAGAGTATGCTCAAAGGTGGAGAGATACAGCAATGCAGGTGCAGCCACCGTTAATAGACAATGAGATAACAGTATTATTCATAAATACTCTCAAGGCTCCTTTTTATGAACGATTAATTGGCAATGTCATAAAAAATTTTGCAGATCTGGTCCTTTCAGGGGAAATAATCGAAGGGGCAATAAAGAATGGCAAGATTGAGACAAACGAGGCCACTAGCTCTAGAAAAGGGGCCTCATTTAAGAAAAAAAATGGAGACGTGCAGGCAGTCACTTGTACTAGCCCTCAAAACCATAACCTCAACCATTACCACCCATACCACCCATATCCACCATTTTATCCCGGTGTAGGTCATATTACCCAGAACCCTTATACATGTTCGCCTACCCAACAACTAGTATTTCGACCCAATACCTTCCCACAAACACCAACACCAAGACCCACATCCAATAACCCCGAAAATGCTCAAAGAGGATCTATGACTGTTTAAGAAAGACCTCAATTCGATCTTATCCCAATTTCCTACACCGCCTTGTTACCACAGCTGATCGAAAATCGACTATTAGCCCGCACCCTTTTAGAACCACTCAAACCCCCTTTTCCAAAATGGTATGATCAGAATGCACGTTGTGATTACCATTTTGGGATCCAGGGACATTCTACCGAGAACTGCACTGCACTTAAATACAAAGTCTAAGCACGCGTTAAGGCAGGACTCTTAAACTTTGCCAAACGAGACGACTCAAGTGTAAGCGGGGATCCCTTGCCTGATCACGGATGATCAGCAGTAAACGTCATCCATGAAGAGGTGGCTCAAAAAGTGAAAAGGAGTGTCGATAAGATTCAGACACCCATGGATGAGGTGTACGAGGCGTTGCTCAAAGTAAATGCCATCGCTCCACAGCCAATGGATAAGGAAGAATTGGGGCATGATCCTGCTTATTCTTGTAAGTTCCATATGGGCGTTATTGGACACTCCACCCAAAATTGTGATGACTTTCGGCTAAAATTGCAAGAATTGATGGACTTGTCGATGGTGGAGATCTACGTGGAAGAGGATGGGGGTTTGATTGGAACCATAAATGGAGATCCCGCATCCCAGGTGACGTCAAATTCATCTGGTATAAGCCAACCTAAACCTCTTACCATTTTTTATGAAGAGCAAAAGAACCGAAGAGTGGTGGGCCTTCTACCATCGTCGGAGGTGGTATTACCATCGAAGTACCCAGTCCATTCCCCTACAAAAGTGACAAGGTTGTGCCTTGGAATTATGAGTGTAATATTTTGGGTACGACCCCTCTTTCTCCCCAAGTATCTCTTGCAGACCTGACTGGCGTAGGGGGGATAACCCGAAGTGGACGATGTTATTCTCTTGAGATGGCGGAAAAGGTTGAAAAGGGAAAGTCCAAACAGAGAGTGAAAGATCCGAAAGAAGCAAGTATCTCTTCGAACGATCAGATCACTGAACCTGTAAATGCCCCGGACAATGAAGTAAAGAGGCCTGTCACGAAAAAAGAAGCAGCTGAATTCCTCAAGTTTATCAAGCATAGTGAGTATAGCGTAATAGAATAATTAACAAAAATGCCTGCTCGCATCTCGCTACTATCTTTGCTGTTGAGTTCGGAGGCACATAGGAATGCATTACTTAAAGTCTTGAATCAGGCTTATGTGGCCCATGATATATCCGTGGAGAAGTTAGACCACATTGTAGGGAATATCACAGTGGGAAATTTCATTGCCTTCAGTGATGAAGAAATCCCGTCAGGAGGTCGAGGAACTAACAAAGCTCTCCATATAACCATCAGATACAAGGACCATGCTATACCTAGGGTATTGGTTGACAACGGTTCAGCCTTGAATGTCATGCCTCTTTCCACATTAACAAGGTTACCAGTTGACATGACTCATATGAGGGCCAGTTGCATGATGGTGAAAACATTTGACGGAACTAAACGAGAAGTGGTGGGTGACATAGAAGTATCGATGAAAATTGGTCCCTGCGTGTTTGATATCCAATTCTAGGTGATGGACATCACGCTATCTTACAACTGTCTGTTGGGGCGACCATGGATCCATATGGCTAGAGCTGTACCATTTTCTTTGCACCAAAAGGTAAAATTCATAGTTGACGGCCAACTGATAAGCATCTTGGCCGAAGAAGACATACTAGCCATTCAACCTTCATCTACTCTTTATGTTGAAACAGCAGAAGAAGTCCCCGAATGCTCATTTAGGTCATTTGAGTTCATGAACATTACTTATGTAGGAGAGGGGTCAGTAATACCAACTCCTCGTTTATCTGCAACGACTCAAATGGAAGTTAAACAGATAGTGGGAAGAGGATGTCGTGCTCGTCTGGGCTTGGGAAGAAATTTACAAGGGATTAGCTGCCCTTTGATTCCGATTAAGAATGAAGACAGGTTTGAATTGGGGTACAGGCCTACCAAAGAGGAAAAAAGGAAATTGGCAGCCTAGAAGAGGATCAAGAGAAGGGTTATGCTCGAAGGAAGAGAGGAAGAACGGGAGAAAAGAAAATTTGATACTTGTACGAGACTTTTCGCTCTGCAGGTTACATTCATCCTGAGGCATCAACAAGAGTCAACCAAGTTTTGCATCAGTTTGAGGAGCTGCCGATCCACATGATTAGAGAAGAGCGAGTTGATGAAAAAGTCCCCAAAGTGTATCCAGTGTTACCTGGAGAAGAGCTGACAAATTGAACAGTCACAGAACTACCGAGCATCTTTGGGTATTTGCAAATGTCTCTAAATAATGAACATGAAGAAAATTTAGAAAGCGATCAGATCGTTAATTTTGAAAAAATGTCGAACGTTGATAAATTGGAAAATGAAGAAGAGTTTGATAACTATGACCTATCTTCGAAAATGTCAAGGTTGCTGGAACAGGAGGAAAAGGAGATTTTGCCTCATCAAGAGCTCACAGAGACAATTAATTTGGGAGACGAAAAAGAAAAGAAAGAGGTTAAGATTGGTACCTCATTATCCTCGCAGGAACGACAGAAGCTAGAAAAGTTGCTCCGTGAATATGCGGATGTGTTTGCTTGATCATATCAAGACATGCCAGGTCTCAATACTGACATCGTTGTCCATAAATTGCCTTTGAGGCCGGATTGCAAACCAGTTAAACAAAAGTTAAGGAGGATGAAGCCGGAGATGTTACTGAAGATTAAAAAAGAGGTAAAAAAGTAGTTCGATGTTGGATTCTTGGAGGTGGCCAAGTATCCCAAATGGGTAGCTAATGTAGTCCCAGTTCCTAAAAAGGATGGAAAAGTTCGAATGTGTGTGGATTACAGGGATTTGAACAGAGCAAGCCCGAAAGATAACTTTTTTTTACCGCATATCGACACTCTCGTGGACAATACAACACAGAACGCCTTGTTCTCATTTATGGATGGCTTTTTGGGGTATAATCAGATTAAAATGGCACCCGAGGACATGGAGAAAACAACGTTCGTGACCATGTGGGGCACGTTTTGTTACAAAGTGATGCCATTTGGGCTGAAAAACGCAGACGTCACGTATCAAAGGGCCATGGTGACCTTATTTCATGATATGATGCATAAGGAAATAGAAGTGTATGTGGACGATATGATTGTAAAATCTTGTACGAATGAGGACCACACTGTTAACCTCAGGAAGTTATTCGAGAGATTGCGAAGGTTTCGGCTCAAGTTGAATCTGGCAAAGTGCACCTTCGGTGTTACTTCTGGGAAATTGTTAGGGTTTGTGGTAAGTGAAAAAGGAATTGAGGTGGACCCAGAAAAAATACGAGCCATTCATGAACTGTCACCTCCCAAAACACAAAAAGAAGTGAGGAGATTTTTAGGGAGGTTGAATTATATTGCTCGATTCATATCACAACTCACCTCTACATGTGACCCAATTTTTAAGTTCCTCCGTAAATATAACCCGGGGGCATGGAATGAGGAATGCCAGATTGCCTTCGATAAAGTCAAGGATTACCTTCTAAGCCCACCAGTATTTGTACCACTTGTAGCTGGAAGGCTTCTTCTTTTGTATCTGACAGTAAATGAAAGGTCCATGGGATGTGTGTTGGGACAACATGATGAAACCGGCAGGAAAGAAAGAGCTGTCTATTATTTGAGCAAAAAATTCATAGATTACGAGTCTAAGTATTCCTCACTGGAAAAGATGTGTTGTGCATTAGCCTGGACAGCACATCGACTTAGGTAGTATATGCTGTATCATACCACTTGGCTCATAGCAAAGTTAGATCCCCTTAAGTATATCTTTGAAAAACCATCCTTATCAGGGAGAGTGGCAAGATGGCAAATGTTGCTTTCTGAATATGATATTGTATATGTGTCTCGGAAAGCCATTAAAAGAAGTGCAATTGCTAATTTCTTGATAGAAAAGGTGAAGGACGATTATGAACCAATGAAGTTTGAATTCCCGGATGAAGACTTGATGTTAGTATGCCAGACAAGTAAGGAAAAATCTGAAAGGAATGCGAATTGGAAGCTATTCTTTGATGGAGTTTCAAATGCTTTGGGGCATGGAATCGGAGCAGTATTGATTTCTCCGGAAGGAAAGCATTACCCAGCCACAACGAGGTTGAATTTCAATTGTACTAACAATATGGTGGAATATGAGGCATTGGTACTGGGGTTGCAAATAGCAATCGACATGAAAGTCGACACAATAGATGTCTATGGAGATTCGACTTTGGTAATATGTCAAATGCGAGGTGAATGGGAAACTAGAGATTCCAAGCTGATCCCTTATCAAAAGCTGACTGTAGAGTTGGGTAAATAGTTTAAGAAAATTAGCTTCAATCACTTGCCTCACGAGGAGAATCAGATTGCTGATGCTTTGGCCACATTGGGAGCAATGTTCAGAATAAACGAAGCAGTCAACGTACGCCCTTTTAATTTGGGAATTCGTGAAGTCCCCGTGCACTACCTGAATGTTGAAGAAGAGGTTAATGGTGAACCATGGTATCACGATATTGTGCAATACATCAAACACCAGAGGTATCCTGAGAGTGCCACGAAAAATGACAAATGAATTCTTAGGAAGTTAGCAATGGGTTTCTTCCTCAGTGGAGATGTGCTTTACAAAAGAAGTCGGGACCAAGTGCTCTTAAGGTGCGTGGATGCTGCTGAAGCCAACATAATAATAGAGGAAGTCCATGAAGGGACTTGTAGAGCTCATGCTAATGGACATATGTTGGCTAGACAAATAATGAGAGCTGGATATTACTGGTCAACATTAGAATCAGACTGCATAAACTTTGCTCGAAGATGCCACAAGTGTCAGATTTATGTAGATAAAATCCACGCTCTACCAACCCCATTACATGTTTTTACGGCACCTTGGCCGTTTTCAATGTGGGGAATGGATGTGTTTGGGCTGATTACTCCAAAGGCGTCTAATGGACATCGATTCATATTGGTGGCCATTGATTATTTCACAAAATGGGTGGAAGCGGCTTCTTATGCCAACGTAACACAGAAAGTTGTGTGCAAGTTCATTAAGAAGGAAATAATATGTCAATATGGACTCCCAGAAAGGATCATTACCGATAATGCAAGCAATTTGAATGGCGTAATGGTAAAGGAGGTCTGTGCTAAGTTCAAGATCAAGCATCATAACTCGACAACTTATCGTCCGAAAATGAATGGAGCGGTAGAAACAGCCAACAAAAATGTCAAAAGGATCCTGGAGAAGATGACTGAAGTTTATAAAGGCTGGCATGAGAAGCTCTCTTTTGCCCTGCACGCGTATCTGACTTCTGTGCGCACCTCCACCGGGGCAACCCCATATTCATTAGTCTATGGAATAGAGGCGGTTTTACCCATTGAAGTGGAAATCCCATCACTGAGAGTGCTAATGGAGACACAATTGGAAGACGCTGAGTGGGTTCGCTCTCGCTATGAGCAGTTGAATCTAATTGAGGAGAAGAGGCTCGCAGCTCTTTGTCATGGCCAAATGTACCAATGAAGGATGATGCGAGCGTATGAGAAGAAAGTTCATCCTAGACTTTTTCGAGAAGGGGAATTGGTCCTCAAAAGAATACTCTCCAACCAAAATGATTCTCGTGGAAAATGGGCACCAAATTGGGAAGGCCCATATGTGGTGAAGAAGGCTTTTTCGGGAGGAGCTTTAATGTTAACCAACATGGATGGAAGAGACCTCTCTAATCCGATAAATGCGGATGCAGTAAAGAAATACTATGCTTGAAAAAAAAAGAAGAAAAAAAAAGAAAAAATGAAAAAAAAAGAAGAAAAAAAAAAGATTCGTGTTGAAAATCCGAAAAGGACGGCTCGAATCCAAATGAGGTAGTTCGTGTTGAAAATCCGAAAAGGACAGCTCGAACCCAAAGGAGGTGGCTCATGTTGAAAACCCACAAAAGGCGACTTGAGACCAAAAGGGGAAATTTGGGGTGAGAATCCAAAACTGTTGGCTCAAATGAAGCACAAACTGGAACGTACGTTGAAAAAAAAGAGTCCGTCAACCTTGCAAAATCGGGAAAAGTCATGGAATTCAAAACTTCATATTTGCCCAAGACGTCAATGAAAGACAATTTTCAGAATCAGAGGATTAGATTGTTTACTCTGAATAGTCTGAGTGTTCATTACTTGGATGATCTAATCTTTGCTTTGTAAATTCCCTTTCCTTTGATCCTTTTTACATTTTCGTATAAATGAAATTCTCCTTCAATTCTCTACTTCAAGCCTTGCTTTCCATCATTGCATAATCCAACATGATGTCTGTCATGGAAATGAATGATGAATGGTAAAGAAATGAACTAGTTAAGCAAGAAATTACATTTGTTGTTTAAAAAAGAGACTTAAAGATGAGGTAAAGAGGAAAAGAAGGGACCTTAACATGAAAAGCGGAGAAGAAAAGGCAGTCAAATGTCAAAGGAAGATATCCCTAAGAAAAGTTAAGAATGTCAAAGAAAAGCACAAACAAAGATGATTGAGAGTTGCAGCGAAGAACCGGATGAAGCAAGAAAAAGGTCAAGGAACCTTAATAAATCATAAACATGAAAGCATTCTATCATTTCAATCATGCATACATGCTTAGCCATGCATATGATCATGTTCAGAACAAGAACCAGAAATGACTCATGTTCCGAGTTTCAATAGTAGAAATTCACCCAAATCTAGGAATGTTAATTTTTTCAACGTCGAACCTGTTTAGGTTGAGCCTAAATCAAGTCTAGGAATTTTAATTTTGTCAAATCGAACCTATCTAGAGATAGGTCGAGCCTAGATTAAGTCTAGAAATTTCAATTTCAAATCGAACCTGTTTGAGGATAGGTTGAGCCTAGATTAAGTCTAGGAATTTCGTTTTCAAATCGAACCTGTTTAGGTCGAGCCTAGATTAAGTCTAGGAATTTTAACTTTGTCAAATCGAACCTGTTTGGAGATAGGTCGAGCCTAGATTAAGTTTAGGAATTTCAATTTCAAATCGAACCTGTTTGAGGATAGGTCGAGCCTAGATTAAGTCTAGGAATTTCGTTTTCAAATCGAACCTGTTTAGGTCTAGCCTAGATTAAGTCTAGGAATTTTAACTTTGTCAAATCAAACCTGTTTGGAGATAGGTCGAGCCTAGATTAAGTTTAGGAATTTCAATTTCAAATCGAACCTGTTTGAGGATAGGTCGAGCCTAGATTAAGTCTAGGAATTTCGTTTTCAAATCGAACCTGTTTAGGTCGAGCCTAGATCAAGTCTAAGAATTTTAATTTTGTTAAATCGAACCTGTCTGGAGATAGGTTGAGCTTAGATTAAGTCTAGGAATTTCAATTTCAAATCGAACCTGTTTAGGTTGAGCCTAAATCAAGTCTAGGAATTTTAATTTTGTCAAATCGAACCTGTTTGGAGATAGGTCGAGCCTAGATTAAGTCTAGGAATTTTAATTTTGTCAAATCGAACCTGTTTAGGTTGAGCCTAGATCAAGTCTAGGAATTTCAGTTTTCAAATCGAGCCTGTTTAGGTCGAGCCTAGATCAAGTCTAGAAACTTCATTCTGTCAAATCGAACCTGCTAAGGTCGAGCCTAGATCAAGTCTAGGAATTTTAACTTTATCAAATCGAACTTGTCTGGAGATAGGTCGAGCCTAGATTAAGTCTAGGAAATTTTATTCTTTTCAATCGAACCTATTTAGGTTTTGCTTAGATCAAGTCTAGGAATTTCATCGAACTTGTTTAGAATTAGATCGAGCCTAGATTAAGTTTAGGAAGTTCATCAAAATAAAATCGAATATGGTGTCTACGTCTTTGCACTACTCTTGATCCTCAAGAATGTGCAAAGAGGGGCAACTATAGACACCTTTTAAAATAAAAAATAATAAAAGTAATAAAAATAAATAAATAAAAAATCAAAAAATCAAAAAATTGGGAAAAGACTGAGCTTGCTCAGTCTTTTTCCCCGGGGCCTTCGATGCCCCTACAATCACCAGATTTTGAGGGATTGCCCCAAATCCGATGATCGGCCCCGCCCCCCCCCCCCCTCCCCCTCCCCCCCCCCCCCCCCCGAAAGCTAGCCTAGATGAAATCATGCTCAACAAAGCATGATTTCACCTAAGGAGGTTGTCCAAAATATTGGACAACCCCGGTGTTAAAAAACAGGAAGCAAAAACCAAAACGAGGAGAGCAATTTTCAAAGAAAAAAAAAACCAAAGCAAACGACCAAAAAACCCAAGAAAAATCCCTAGTTCCTCTATCAGCCAATAAAATACCCAATCAACAAAAGAAACCCTAAAAAGCCTAACAACCAAAAAAGCAAATCAAAAATAAAAAAAAAAGAGAGAAGGTCACGGATTTGAGCTGTTTGTGTAAGGGGGTAGTCTGATCGGGTGTTTGATTCGGGAAGAGGGTTGGTCGGTTAGAGGGGTTAAGGCTGATCGGAGATCGGAGGAAAGAGAAAAGGGGGAGGCGCGGGTCGAGACCGATCGGTGAAAGGGGGGTCAACACCGGTGTGGCCCGACGACGGTGAGAGAGAGAGAGGTCTGATCGGGGTGTGGTTCGGGAGAAAGGTGTTTTGGTGGCTGAGCGACGACGGAAGTCACCGGTAGGAAGAGAGATCGATGGAAGAGAGGGGGTTTGTTTTTTAGAGAGAGGGGAGAGGATCTGGAAGCTAGAGAGAGAAAGGGGAAGGAGAAAATAAGAAAAAAGAAAAAAAAAAGAGCTTTTATAGCAGATGAAAAGGGGGGAAAACGACGTCGTTTTGGGAGAGTAGAGAAGTTGAAGAGCCAAGGCCTAAACGACGCCGTTTTGGGAGACTCTGTGCGGGCCTGTTAAGTGGATTTGGTGCTGCGGGCTTGGACCTTCTACGGACTCCTGGGTTTGTGAAACTGGGCCAATCTCAGCCCAGAAAAACGTGGGCCTACTAAGCGAATTTGGTGCTACGGTTTGGGCCTTCCGTGGGCCTACTGATCTTGGGCCTAATCTAGCCCAAGAAAGGTATAAACCCTTAGACCTATTTATGCATTTGTTTGAATTAACATATTAAGCTATTTTATTTGTTTAAGCACACAATTAAAATGAAAAAATGTTAATGAAAATATTTTGTGCAAAGTAGGAGTATTAAACATTAAATAAATATATGAATAAAAATAAATAACAATAATAAAAATAATAAAAAATAAAATAAAAAATATAAATAAATAAATTTAAAATATGCATAAACATATATAATAATTATTTCGAGTATCCGATGATGGAATTCAACCTAAAAAGGGTAAAGAGTTACCTCTTTTAGATAGATTTCCTAGAAGAGGAGTTTGAGGCGGATTTTCACCGAAGCGTCGGGATAAATCCGAATTCTATACTGCAATATTTATTACTCAAATGGTCATTATTGAGAATAATACATTAGAAAATAAATTTACATAATGTCACATTAAAATTAATTTAAATAAATATGATCAAAAAAAGTTAATTCAACCAATAAAAATTAATTGTTAGGTAAACTATGTGACTAAGCAATGTATTAATTAATAGTGTTAATTAAAGAATATAGGTCTAAATAGAAAGCGAAAAATAAAAATAGTAAAATAATAACAAATAATAATAAAAAATATATAAAAATAGAAAAAGCGAAAAAAAAGAAGAAAAAAAGTGTAGAAAATAAATAACGCATGAAGTAATAAATACATAAACAAGGTGATAAATTATTTATTAAGCATATAATTGAATAAATTACGAACCATCTAAGTTAATAAAAGCGTGCATGTAGACATCATTATTCTATCCTGTCATAGCATGCCACATTTATCCTGTAAATGAGGCGGGAATTCCGATGATGGGATTTCTTCGAAGAGCTTGTAGAGACGAGTTTTTTCGAAGATATCTCTAGGTGAGGAAAATGTAGAGACTTCACCAAAGCGTTGGGATGGTCTTCGAATGATTTTCCAATAAAAGATTACCGACCTCATCATTTAAAATAAATAAATCATAACATCATCTTACGTTTGCATCATGTGCATACGTAAAAACCGAATAAAGGATCAACTCAATAAAAAATTAGTCAATAAGCAAAGATTAAGGAAATACAACAATAAAATCAAAATCAGGCCTAAAAGAATGACTTAAGATTAAATGGTACCGTTCATGGAACGGGCGCTACGGAGGTGCTAATCCTTCTCCGTGCATAACCGCACTCCCGAACCCAATTTTGAAAAAATGTAGACTAGTTTTTGTTCTTTCGATGGATCTGAAATCAATTTAGGACTTCATCGATTAGAACCGAGTCAATAGGTGACCGATCGCACCTACAAGAAACGATTGGTGGCGACTTCTAATTTTCTTTTGTTGCGACGGGTTCCTGGACCCGCACGTTGCGACAGTTGGGAGTCAACGTGGGCAGGGTGCGAAGCAGGAACGAACGTGAAATAGGGAGTGAATCAGAGAAAGGAGGGATGGAGACAGGGAAGTGGTGGGAGGGGAAGAGGAAGATTCTCATGTTGTATGACTAGGATTTTACACAAACGCACAATCTAAATATTGTTTCCAAGATTTTTTTTTAAAAGTAAATTCGTATTGTTTCGAGAAGTGCAGTTTGTAATGTGGATGTGAATCTCAATTTTAAATACGATAGTAGAATTAATTCGACATTTATGTACTCTTTCTTTCAATTGATATAAATATAGAACAAGTCATGATAAAGATTTGAACTCTGTTAATATTGTTTTGACTGCTATCAAGATTCAACAGTGGGTCACTTTTTTTTAAAGTTCTTTTTATCAATGAATCCATTAATAACGCTTTTCATAAAAAAAAAACAAATATGATTTTTGGATTCTTATAGATTTTGCCTTGAATCACATTAATTTCTTCAAAATAACCGACTAGTTTTGGCCTCACCAATTATTAAAATTAAACTTTAATTTGAACCAAAATTGACTGACTTGCCAAAATTAAATATCCACATTAATGTCATACACCAAAAACCCAATTTTGGGAGCTCATTTATTATGTTTTTAGCCCCACTAATGAGTCATTAAACTCAGATTGGTTCAAAACTCTAGACAACTCAGCCACTAATTGTACCTCAAACCAGTGGAACCCACACAAAATCTCAGCTGGCAAAAGAGAGGCTTTCGTGGCTTTGGCCTGGAGGGCTTTAATTTCTTTTCCATATAAAGCAACCCAGCTAAGGAATCTTTATGACCTTTAATTGCAGAGTGAGAAACCTGGCACCAGTTTGGTACACTAACAGACAAGAAACTGATGGCAGTGTTTGCATGCAAAAGATGAGTGCTGTTTGGCAGTTAAATTCTCACTGGGACAACCTTAATTGCACTCAAATTTTTGGTTTATGGTGCTTATATGGGCAATTTAGTCATTCAAGTGTGGTGGGAAGGTCGGGATACTACTGTTAACAAATAGTAGCTAAGGAATAATCAAGACTCAATTAGGGACTAGCGATAAAAAGTAATTTTAATCCCACATAAAAGTTGAGGGTGGAAAAATCCTACATTCTTCTACTAATTTAAAATTAAAGGCTTATAATAATAAATTCTTTCTTCAAATTAATTTTTAAACGAAATCATAAAAATATAATCAAAATTATAAAAACTAATATAATGATTAATGAAGATTACATTTTTAACGATTTTAACTGATTATACTTCTAACGGTTTTAGCTTTTTTAATAAATAATGATTAGTCAAGATTATATTTTTAACAATCTTAATTGATTGTACTTCTAACGGTTTCAACCGTTTAACCGTTTCAATGTCGTATTATGTTACACAACAATTGTAAAAGGAGAACAATATAATGTTTCCGACATCTATAACAATATAATTACTTTAAGAAAGTAAAAGTTTTAATATAATAAATGTTCTTTCCACGCGTCGTTTATTCCAAATAGATAGTTAACAAAGATTGTATTTTGAGAGAATGAAAAATGCAAGTTATCAATTGATATAATCTAAATAAATTATCGATCGATCTTCATAAATACGTGTAAATTTAATTAAGAAATAAATCTAAATAAAGATTTAATTTGTGCTAACATTCAAAAAAGGATCGATCAATCGAGCTCGAAGAAATATAAGTACTAAAAAGATGAAAAAAATTTATTTTTATAAATATACATAATGTTTATTTATTTATTTTGTTCTTCCTAGCTAGAGAGACTAACAAATTAAGATAGCTTTGTTAAATTGTTCTCTGTCATCTTTCAGAAAAAAAAAATTCTCTGTCCAAAATACCCTTAAAGCAGTGCAAAAGGATCAGTTATACCACAATGTGTATGACTTCAAAGTTCTTGAGTGGCCCCAAGAATGGACAGGTCGCATGTGCAACTTGCCATGCATAGCAAGCACCTGTCAAAGCCCAAGGTTTCACTTCTCCTATAAAAGCAAGCAAAGGCTTCTCACTCACTACTCAGATACAAGCCTCTCTCTTCTACTTCTAAGCCTACAAAATAATTCTCTTTTCCCTATGGGCAAGCCGTTGGTCAATGACGATGACAAGTCTCGTCAAGAGCAGCCGCCAAACAATAGGAGTTGGAGGCCCTATATCTTGCCTGAGCTTAACCTGATCATTTTGCCACCCCAATATCCCACCAATAGGTATCCTTCTGCTTTTGTTTATGCAGCAAATTAGAGAGAAGGAATGAAACAATTGACATATACCAAAACGAAATCTTATAGTGTTTAATTTTTCTTCTATATACACATTGATTCACTTTTGTATACGATCTCCACAATTTCTTTTTAATTTCATGTTATTCCTTCGTCTCTAGGCCTGATGAGGATCCTCTGATCTCTGCTGCCCATCCAGATTCAGAGCTAAGCAGGTAGAAGAATATAAAGAACTTCATTCAGAATATTGTTAAAAGTGCAAAGAACTATTTCTTTTCTTTTTTCATTTCTTTTTTTTTTCTTAAAAAAAAAACAAAACCATTTTAGTTCTCCTCAGAATTTTTTCCTTTTCCTTTTCCTGTTTTGGTTTGATAAAATAATATACATGCAGTGATGATGAAGTTGATGACGGTTGTGAAGACGATGGAGACTCTGATTATGAAGATGATGAGGTGGTGTGGTTGATTAAATACTTAATTAATAATTAATTCTCTCGCTTTCACATATAGTGTTACTCCTTAAACAAAACTAAATGTAATTGTTTTACTTGTGGCTTTGCATGGTGCCATACGTGAAACAGGATGTAAGGGAACGGCTTGCTCAGCTCACTATGAACCGGGAGCTAGCAATTCTGATGGAATGGTTATCTCTCGAGCCCGCTACTTATGCATTAAAAATTATCCTTTTTAATTCCTATTTCATTTTTGATATATGTTATTTTCCATTATTTTTGATATGTTGATTTAATTCTAACATTTGTTCTTTTCTTTTTGGGTTTCTGTTTCTGCTTAATGGATCTACCTCACATAGTAGGATGGAGGTAATATTTGTATACATACGATTTGTTACTTAAGTCTGACGCCCAAAAAAAAAAAAATAGTTTAATTAACCGAAAAATCCTCTTCGTTTTTCTCAGGAGCTTCGCCGAGAAATCCTTACCATCCGTGAGGAGCTGCGAGTCCTGCAGAAGAAACTGGGGTCAGTCCTTCAACCCTAATCCTAGCTTGCATGGCATGAAATTCTCAAGTGTAATTAACTGATATAATTATTCATATTTTGCGATACGTGTTGATTGAAGCAGATCGAACCCTAAGAGCTTTGGTCCTTGAAGGGCAGTTCGGAAGGTGCTGAGATCAAGGAGATTGGAAGAAAACCAAATTATTTTCTGCTTTCAGTTCGTTGCTTTCAGTTTTATGTTTTCAGTTTAAAGTTTCCTGTTTCGAAATGCTAAATGGCAGAATGAAATAAAATTTGCTTTTTCATTAGGTGTTGATCGTTCATCTCTCTTCTTGCTTTGTTTTTATTTAAATGTTACAAAAAAAAAAGTTTATTCGACATTTCATCTTATATATCGCATTAAATTTAAAAAAAAACGTCAAAAATAGATTTTGTACCAACATTTCTAGCAATCATCACTTTATCCAACGTACTACCACTACATGCCGACTTTCATTTGTTGCAAAATTCCTAAATGCAGCAAATGACATTACTTTTCTACGTTTCCCTATATATATAGTGTTCAAAAGAGTTTCATTATGACATTTTTACGCGTTGTTAATTAATCAATATTTCGACTTAATTAAATGTCGATAAAAGATACTAAGCATCGCGATAAGATTCATACCGCAACACTTGTTAACATTGTTAAATACATTAAACATTGTTATACTAATATTTTAAAAGGTTGCTTCAAAATTGAAATTTACAATGTCTATCTTCCTTCTCAAATCAATAACATTCATAAATATCATTTAATAAATATCATGTTAAAAACTTGAAATATGAGATAAAAAAACATCATAATGAATAAAATTCTAAAGACATAGATGTCATAATAAATTTTGTAACAAAATAAATTATAACAATGTTTATTTCAATTATCATTAGAGTTAAAATTTTTTTCATTTTAAACCATGCTTAAGGATTACATTGTAAGAAAATCTTCGCAACAAACATATATTTGTTTTTTGTTCAAAAAAAAAAACATAATGATATTATATTAATCGAAAGAGTACAACAAAAAGCTGAAACCAAGTCTATAGCCTAGGTGAAGGCAGAAGACTTGCCTTGAACCTTAGGACACATGACCCTTTCATAATTCTCCTAGACCACAGTTGCGGTCATCCCTTCACCAGTGGCGGGTGATCAAGCAGCCTGCCAAGACCTCTCGTCCTAGGCTAAAGCTTCTGCTCAGAGGTTACTCTTACATTACACGAAAAGCATCCAGGTGAAACTAATCCCCGAGTTTTGCAGTCTACAATTGTTGGAGTCAAAAAATTCAAACTTGTTGCCACCAGTGTTCCCCTTAGTCGATCCGCTATGCCGTAAGGTGATAAATCACTCCTCGCATGCTAGCAATCCTTCATGGTAACAAACATATTTTGTTGCAGTGAAAGTCTTTCTGGAGACAGCTATTTATGAATATAAAGTCATTCTTAGGCTGAAGCTTTGCTATATATGATCGTGGTGCTCTCGCTCTTCAATGTTGTTCCTCCTAATCTATTTGATGAAATCCAAATGGCAATGTTCAATCTCTTTATGCAGCCTCGCAATGACATCCACATGATAAATTAAAAAAAAAAAAAAAAGAAAAGGCCCATCATCTTAGAAGAAATATATCGTTATGTGACTATATACCAAGGGAATAATTCACGATCACATAAAACATCCAAAAGAGATCCAAATTTTTAAATTCTTTGACCCTTTTAACTATTACAGCATGTTAAAATGTCCCATTAGCCAACGAAAATTAAAGAAACGATGTCAACATGCAACACTAAAACTCTCCTATATTGATTGTGAAACACAATATTCAAGGAAATGATGTTTCGCTTTTACATTATTCGACTCTATATCACATTGTGGATTGGAATGATTATTCCATTTCTTTGCGCCATTGTCACACTGCATTCATTTCCTGCATATTTCATTTATGTTTACCAGACAATACTCCCTAAGGGCATGCATTTGGCATTTGGACTGTTCGCATGGTTTACTCAAAGTATGATTGCTAGTTGCTAGCCATATAGTTTTGAGTGCTTATTCAAAGACAAATACATACGGCACTAGCTACAAATATTCAAATAGAAAAGTGGCAGGCCTTCATACCAGGAATGGGGCTCCTGCAGTGTGTAGCAGGCTCGACAACTACCACAAGACCCCAGAAAATATAGACCTCTAATGAAACAACACAGTAATTGGTTAATTTACAAGTCGTGAACTCCAGGGGCATTGAGTATACAAACTTCTCATATTAATAAGGCGTGGGCTCTTTATTCACATTACAATACCATGGCAGTTAAGCGCCTAGTATAAAAAACAGAGAAGATCACCGTCCAAGTTTTCATACACAATTGTATCACCAATGCTGTAAGCACATGAGATAATGTTTCTTATTGGTTCCTTGGGTTTGTTCCGCTTTGCATTTAGGGTTTGTGAGGAACAGGTTCAGATAGGTAGAGAAGAAAAAAGGTACAGTATAAAATACATTTCATCACCTATTCTTACTTGCCTTTAATCCTATAACCACCTGCAATCACACATGCTACTTGCCAATCAGTGCAATCCTGATACTCTAACCTCATTCAGCCACCACCTTTTTGTGAGTGTGTGCGGACACCTTCATGCTTAAACTCGACAAGAATTGAAAATGAGATTTCTGTGAAACTAACTTATGGAGCTTAGATCTGTTAAAAATCTAATGACAACTTGATTACCCTCCGATATGCTTGCAAAAAGCCTTTCCAAATTTCAATTACAAATTCAGGAAACTAGGCAACTCGCTTGTGGGATTAGTGTTGGATCCAAAGGAAACTTGTTACCAGAAATTCCTTTGACACATTAATATCATATTTCACAATTTTACTTAGTATAAAGCTATAAATGACAATCCAAAATACAAGACCACAAAACCACAGTCTACAATGACCATAGCAATGAAGCTGTATAGATTAAAGAGTACCAAAAAGAATTCATCAACCAACATGGTAATATCAATTGCTCTCAATGGTTTAAGTATAAAAATAGTTAGCACACCAAAGAATGGGGAAAGGATAAAATGAATTGAGATACACTATCATCGTTGTGACAGAAAACCTATAAATAATTTTTCTTGCTCTTGCCATAGGACTAATTCTTCCTACTCTTGAAGAAACGGAGCCCCATGACTAGAAACTTGGGAGACAGAGCCTCTACACAGTAGGCCCAGTTGGAATCGGCATTACATGGTCTTTCCTTGAAACTAACCTTAATATTGAGAGTTATCAAACACCCAAGGTTCATGCAAGAAAAGCTCCCGCCCATTCATTTGCACGGTCCCTGCTGCTATATCTTCGGCACGTTTCCTGGCTGCCTCAGCTTTCTTAGCTGATGCATCCGCATCCTGCGAATGACATGAATTATAAGTTAAAAAATGCTGATAACTACTATCGGAATAATGCTGCAAAAACTGAACAAATTGTTCAATTGAACCTTTAATTTTCTTAAGACTCTGGAGTCTGACCACCACAAACATTTAAGATTTTAATGGTAAATTGAAATTATTCTGTTCTCAGTTCTATTGTTTTTGGGGCATGAATGCGATTTTTTTGGAAATTAGGTGAAAATTTAATAAGAAAGTAAGCACAATAGAAACCCTAATCGACATAAATAATTAGAAAGAAAAAATCAACGATTAATACAGGGAAAATAGAGGGAGAAAGATAGAAAGAAAGAAAGAAAGAGAGACCTTTTGGCGTTTCCAAGCGAGGAATTGGGATTCCGTAATTGGATTGGTCCTTGGTTGTTCCTTCTCTTCCTTTTGTTCTTCTTCTGCTCCCATTTTTCACTTTTCTTTTTCTCCCCAGCAGAGACCAAAACCGTGATACGTATGCTGCCTTGCTTGGTGCTAAACGTCGGCGTTTCAGAAGATGTATAATGTCTTTTTTTGTGAATTTTTTTAAAATTTTACAACAAATAAAGATAATTTTATTTTCCATAATAATCTACAGATAAATTAAATTCTTTCTTTTTTAAAAAATCACATTCTATTCTATGTAGATTGATCTGCTTTTATAGTTTAAGTCAACTGAATGACATGTTTGATAATTATTGAATGAAAGAATACTTTTTTGTTTTCATGATACTTAACAAAGTTATTGAATTATTTATAAAAATTTAAATAAGTTATTATTTTTATTTTCTTTCAATCAAAGTGTATTGTTATTTTGAATCAAATTAACCCTATGAATAAGAGTTGATTAACAATTGTTAATCAAAATGTCATTTGACAATTTATATCCTACCATGTTAATATGGCATATTAAAATGGCATAATGAATGATAATATAACATTTTCACTTTCCTTATTAATGGTACACATTAAGTCACATAACATTTTGACTAATGTAATTAACCATTAGTGAAAAAAGTTTATTTGATAAAAAATAAAAATATAAAAACTTGATTAAACATAATAAAAAAATAAAAAAATATTTAAATTTTCATAAATAATTCAAGATTTTTTTTTTGAAGCATTATATTTTTCTAAAAAAATTTGAATAATTATTGTAACCATTCCATGTTGATTTGTTCTAATATGATTAAGCAAAATGATCACAAAATTCTAATATAAAATTGTTTTAGATCAAGCTTTGGATCTCAAGCAAATTAGTAACATGATCTTTGACTTAATTATTAATTTTCTTTGTTTGAGGGTAGAAATTTCACGTCTGATCAGTTATATGAATAATTAAAAAAAATGGGGGCATAGATAAAGACTTGCAAACCTAAGAAAAGTCAAACCATATGTTTCATCCAATTTAAAAAAAAAAAAAAAACTGCAAGCCATGATATCATACAACATGTTTTACATGTATTAAGCATAATCTAGGCCACGCTGCCGATAGATAAAACAGCTTCTGACTTCCATGATCAAACCAATACATATTAAAGTAGCCAATTACTAGCATCCACAAAGGCTACATTAGCATATATAGGCATATACTTTATTCAAATTCTTTTTAATGAAGTTCTTGATTAAAAATCATTAATCAAGAACTGGAATCGAAACCTAGTTATATATATATATATATATGTATATATATATATATATATGGAGCTATTAGCAGTTGTTGGTGCTTTCTAATTTAGAAGCAAGGCATTCTTCCACAGCTTCACTAACAGTGAGGAAAATCCATTCTGCTCCAATCTTCTCCATAAACTTTGCTAGCTTTAGCTTGTGTATGGCTTGCCACCTTAAGTTCACCATTGCCAACTGCGAAAAACATGTAAATTTAAGCAAATGTCTGAATTATACTACAAGCAGGAATAGATTGCAATGGCAATGCGATAAGCGTACTCTTATGCCTGATGAAACCAGCTCGTTGTGCAGCTCTTCGAGTGCCACGATTCCAGAAGTGTCAATGTTCATCACACCTGTCACAAACTAGAGCCATTTAGTGTATAGTCTAGTGGGTGGTTTTTTTTTTTTTTTGATGATTTTAAATTAAATCTGTAAGATGATTAAACTCACTGGACATGTCGAGGATTAAGATTTGAACTCTCCCTTTTGCAGTTTCTTCTGTTTCATTTTCTTCCTCTGTCACGCACCTTATTATTCTGAAACAAAGAAGGCAATGTTATTGTTAACTCCAATGGAGTGACCTTTCCTCTCTTGGGAATTGCAGTTACACATACCTTTCTCTGAGAAAATTGGCATTGGCAAAGCAAAGCAAGGCAGAGTTTACGCGAAGTGTCAAGATGCCTGGGGTTCTAACGGCCATAGGATATTGATCAATCTCACAAAAGATATCTGTTCTTGGTAGTCTTCCTAGTTGTTCAATGGCTGGTCGAATGGAATTCAGCAATATCTTGGCAAATGAGATAGTTACCTGCAATGAATGGAAAATTTCCCAATTAGGAACAATTGGTGCCTCTTCCAATTTAATATGCATTTGTTAGAAGAATGATTGCTAACATGTAATCCATAATACTTTCAAATATGGTGCATTCAATAACTAACACCAATATCAATTTGATCAACTTCATCAGTAATTTGTTGTAGAATTACAGCATATCAGCATTCTAAGGGCATGGGGAATAAATATAAGTGAAGTTTGTGGAATTGTTGGTATGATAATTGAATGCCTCCCTAAAGTGGGGACAGTAGTGGTTGAGTCTAAGCTTTTAGCTTTAATTGGAATTATTGCTACCTACCTAAGAAAATTGAACACGATTTTTGAGTGCCATATACTACTTCTGTTTTTCCTTCTCTTGATACAGGAGGAGAAAAACTAAAGATGTTTACCCAAATTCCACCCTTTCAACTGTCTTAGTTAAACCCAAATAGCAATATTTTCATTATCATTACTCATCAATAAATTCTGTTAAACATACATTAAGAACCTAAAAATAACCTCAATAAGGATCTAGCAGTCGACATTGAAGTCCATTGACAGCAGAAACATTTATAGAGGTCCCTCACTGAACTATTTCGGCACACTCTATAGTAATATTTTTCAGAAGGATCCAATCTATTTCTGTCTCTTCCGACTACAATTTCTAATTGCTTATAAGCAAGTCCGGATGTAATTGAGATCTACTTACTCGAATAGCAGGCAGGAAGTGACAGATACAATTGTAGTGGACAACAAGCGACAAGGGAATGGGGTTCGACCACAAGTTTTGCAACAATTATTTGTCCAGAAGGTGTGGTGACAGCTTCTGACTTCCTGAGTATATAATTTTATGGAACTTGAATTATGGAGCTCAATTATGAGATGGAACCCACAAGTCACAAGAGTTTGAAATTCTTTCAATTTGGAGCACTGAATATTTGAAATAACACATCATCAGTAATTGATCATAATCACATGTTTTAAGCAGGTAATAAATTTATAGTAAAGTTGTCTGATTGCTGCGATTTAGGTTCATTGGTTATGTACAAGATCTAGAGATCATGGGTAAATGCAGGTCATTCCTGCCTACCTTACCTGCTTATATATCTGCACTCAAGATAAATCATTGGGGCTGATAGTGCTATTTACTCATCCAATAATGGTGGGATATGTACGTCCTAGACATCCCTTTCTAAATTTTATATATACATCGAGGTTGTTCCTAACTAATGCAAATGTTAAGATAATTGCCTGATAATCCTTTTGTTGAAGGCATAAAAGAAAATATTAAGAAATTACCGCAGCTAGAAGACCAATCTCCACCGATGCGAACAAGACTCCAAAAAAGGCACCAATGCAAGCTAGGAAGTCTATTTTGTCAACCTTCCAGATATAGTAAGCTTCATTAATGTCGATAAGCCCAGGAAGTGCAGACAGAATGATGGAAGCAAGGATGGCAATGGGAGTGTAATACAAGAGCCTGGTAAACAACTCCAGTGACAGTAGCACTGTGATGGCCATAACTACATTTGACACCACAGTCTGGCAGCCCGCATTGAAATTCACAGCAGTCCTAGAAAATGAACCTGCCAACACATATGCGCAAAATGACTTTTATTCCATGTATTGGCAGTGAACCATTATTATTTCGCAAGTACATTTGAATTTGTTTAATGTAAATGTGACAATATAACATTAATTTATAGCTTCATATTCGATTGGCCAAAAAAAGTAGCTTACCAGTTGCCACATAGCAAGAAGTTAGAGATCCTGCAAGGTTCATGAAACCCATGGCCATCATTTCTTTGTTCCCATCTAAATGGTATCCTTTGATTGAAGCAAATGATCGGCCAACTGCGATGGCTTCCTGAGATTAATGTTTAAGTAAAATTACGTTATGCAAGCTAATAGATTTTCGTTTGCCAGGAGAAAAAAAGAAGAGATGAATAGTAATTACGCACAGTCAGAGCAACAATAGCAGTAATTAACCCAATTTTGGCTGCTTCTGCAACATGGGGGCCTTCAAACTGTAACTGATGGAGTGAACTTGGATTCAAGCCTCCTTTTATGTGTTTTACTATCTTTACCCCATGCTTATCAGCTTTGGTAAGATACACTATCAGGGTAGATAATATGACTGACATAAGAGGAGCGATTGCTGGGAACCAGAAGAGTTTTTTGTTTCTTCTTCCCTGAAATCAGACAGGTTCTTCAGACTTAATAAACAAACAAAAACTTACTAAAATTGGAAGCAAGAATTTGGTTACTTACGATAAACCTGGCGACTAGGAGGAATACCAGGAATAAACAACCGAGGACGAAATTCAGAGGATACCACTGTTCGAGAAAGGTAAAAAGGGTGAGATAAGACTACTTTTAAAAAGTTCTGACAACCAGGAAATGAACAGCAGGGAAACCAAAGATTCCAAACTGGAGAAACATCAATCTAAGCATTCATACTCAGATTATAGGTGCTAAGTTTTTTTTTTTTATTTTTATGGCAAACAACATGGAGGCTTATGATGGGAATTGATTCTGTACGACTTACTTCATGTTGAACTGATATGAGAACCGAATGCAAGACTGATATCACATCGGTTTTAGTGGTGAAGTGACTCATTCCAAATAGTCCCTTAAGTTGCTGAAGGCCTATGACGATGGCTGCACCCGCCATGAATCCAACAATTGCAGCATGTGAAAGAAAATCCACTAGGAAGCCCAATCTGTGTGTATCAGATAGCAAACTGTTTGTTAAAGAAGAACTTGTGCGTTGATCACAGGAAAACGTCAATTCAACTGCAAAAGGATTTCTTACCTGAACAATCCAAATATGGTTTGGAAAGTTCCAGCAAAGAATGTCACAGTGAATACTAGCCTTCTGTACCCATTGGGGTCAGCTGCAGGATCCACCAGGTTTGGAATCATGGAAGATAGCAGCATTGAAACCACAGCCACCGGTCCGATAGCTATCTCTCTCGAACTCCCCATTAAAGCATAAATAAGAGGCGGGACGACACTTGTGTCTAGATGAAATAAGCCCAAACCAAAGTGCAATACATATCAGTATAAGAAAAAATGTAGACGCAGCTTATCTTGTTTCTTCCTATATAGGAAGACTGCAGGCTGCGTTAATGGATTGGACAAAAATAATTCTTTGAAACTTCAAGCATAATAATAGACTTTGTTTTCAGCAACTTACATAGGCCGTATTGAGGATCAAGTTTCGCTAAATTAGCATATCCAATACTCTGCAAAAAAGTTTTAAGGGTTGGAACAAATAGAACATAAATATGCTTAGTAACACAGAGAAAGTAAGAAAAAGGAGAGCTATCTATACCTGAGGAATGCTAAGGCTTGCAAGAGTTAAACCCGCCATTAAATCATGTTTAAATTTTGAAGCCTTGTAAGTCCTTCCCCAGCTGAGGATTGGAAATAGACCTTGGAGGAATGACATGGCAGCGGCATGTCTCCCCCCGGTCGATGAGGAGTGCTTTCTTCCTTGAGGAAAGACAACTCCTCTGATAGCACTAACAAGTTCCTGCCATAAACTAGGAGGGTCAGGTGAATTGATCAACCACCTTTTTCTCTCAGTTCGACCGGCATCCTCCAGGTCTAGCTGCTGTTGCTGCTGCTCCTCCACAGAGAAGGTCTCATCAGGCAAGGAACCCATAATTGTTTGAAGTGTTTGGGTGAACTCACTCGCTGAGCTAGCTACATGTTATAGGATCCTAGAAACATAACCACTCCATAATAATTGGAAAATATTGAAAACAAAGTAGAGTTTATGAATTTTTTTTTTGAGTCTGTGAATGTTAACATTGTCTGGACCATTTATATATATACAAGAATGACTTAAAATTTTAGGAGTAACACAGCTGACGTGGGATCATGATGTCTCGTGTCCAAACCTAAGGTTATAAAGGAAAATAATCATTTCTTCATATTACCAGATCAATAGGAAGAAAATGTGAGTAAACAATTCAGACATGTATAATTGGCATTTCTTAGAAGTGGCTTTCAAGTGCTCCGTTAGAAATGGATAATTATAATGTGGATTTGGAATAATTCTTCTAAACAAAGTATCAAAAAAGTCAAACAATAATGATGCTTAAATGATAAATAAGTTATTTTAAAATTATTATGATGTAGATTAGATCCTAATGATTAGCACCCATTAGATTTTGCTGCTAGATCCAGCAAAAGCAGAGTTTGCCCTGTTTAAAGAGCAGGGCAGTCATTACATCGATGCATTCATGAAGAAAAAGAATTTCACTGTTAATTATTTGGTACATGACAGGCTTAAGAAAATTCCAGGCAAGGTTCACACTGTCTTATTGGATTTCTGGGTATCAGTCCATGGTTCAAGAATCCATTATCCGAATACAACATGTAAGCATATTGTAATTGTTTTACACATTTTTTATATTCTCTTATTAAATCATATGAACCCTCTTTTCTAAAAACAAAGCATGTGACTTGATTACAAAAAATGCATGTTCAAATGCAACTGAAGTTTTTCTTCATTTTTTTTTCCTTGATTTGTCTGACAGCTATTGGTTCGTTTATATGAATTAGCAACGAATCTTTTTCTCTCTTGCCCAACAAACAAGTGATGAGAGGTAGCACTCTCCATTTCTTTTTAACTTCTTCCACTAAAAGATCAAAGACCCAAAGGTACACTACTTGATAACCTGGAGAAGCTTTTTCATTTTAGGTATTTCGGGGATGATTCAACGTGTTCTAGAAGTTCTTACATGAAAATATTGGCTTCTGAATAAACTACGGATTTAAGTTTTTGATCACATCATATTTCAAATGGTACCTAATATAAAAAGAAAGTTAGTAATTTCCTGACTGACTGTGCCGACTTTGCTGTCACACTGTGGTCTATTTGTGCTTTATAAAATGGATTGTGGTGTTAAAAATATGGTTGCACTTATAGCCAGTCGATTTCAGGGGGCACACCCAACTTAAAGCGAAGAGTACACCAGATTCATCACAAGTCGGAGTTGAAGAACAAGCCGCTGTAATTATGCCATACCATTTTCTATTGTTTTGGGTGAAAAACGACCAAAGCACACCATTTCTATTGATTCATACATGACAAAAATGAGAATGATGTGATTTAAGAGCACTACTTGTTAAAACATTTTCATAGTGATAGATGCCAATTGACAGGAAATGATTTTCAATGAATCATAATGACTGATTAAACCCAAATGGATGAATTATTCAATGATTGAAGTTTCTTATAAGTTAGAGTCCATTCATTTGTTTTCATTTTTGGTTCAGCGCCAAGAATTAGACGTGCACGTTTCTGTAAGGTGTATTTGTGTTTGGTTTTGTTACCAGTCAGTCAAGACAAAAAACCTAAAATTAAGCACATCTGTCTGGTGTGCAAGAAAAGGACCTTTCATGAATGTGTGTCATGTGACATGATAGTCAGGGAATTTTCTCACCCTATACGAGGAAGGCATCTTATTTTTCAAATAAGATGGTTAAAATGTTATTTATCAAATAACATAGCAGTTGGTGTACATTGGCTGAAATTAACCAATGCACTAATTCTCTTGCAAAGTTGGGAGTTGATTGAAATGATTTATCTGTGAGTTGGGTCTAGGATGGAGGATTTCTAAATATTCTAAGCCATGTCAAGGATAGTGCAGAAGGTGGAGGTATGTGATTTATGGATTGTATTGCGTGAATGCAGTGTCTGCATATTTTTTCTTTTGAAAGGTCAGTGTCTGCATATTAATGTGGGGGAATTTGTCTATTGTGCTTGGATATGTGTGTGGTTATATATGTTGGTGTTGCTGTGTTTGGGTGATGATGCTGTTGTAACAGAGCTTCTTCATCTTCACTTGTATCTACCATATTTCAGTAAAATCGTTAGCTATGGTGGACACATGTACTATCTCACAAACAGAAATTCCCTTCGCATTTTTTCATGTACAAAAACCATATAAACGAATTGCAATATATATATAAATGTGTACGTATATATGTATATCCCTACTTAACAATGACTAAATTGATTGAGTGGGATTTAGATGCTTTATAAATAAATTTAAATAGTCAACATAATACCTGTTTTTGTTTTAAGTATGGTAAGATATAAGATATTTGTTACTCAAATATAGTCTGAATAATAAGTTTTTAATTTTAATTTTTTTTATAATTTTAATCTTATTTTTATGGTATTACACTTTTTTTTGGACTAATATAGTATTACACTTTGGTTTCTAAATTTACACATAAGTTATAATTGATTGATTTATTAATTACTTGCTCAAATTCATAAGTGGTGTAAATATGATTTTTTAATTTTAATTTTGATTAATAAATATGATTTTTGAATATCATTTGTTTTAGTTCCAATCAATTTAGGTTTTTAAAACATGTAACTAATTATTGAGTTCAGATTTTAATCAAGATAGAGTAGAATTTAGGTAGCTAATAACTGTTAATATTTAATCAATTTAAGTACAAATAGAATTTTTAATCGATTTGGATTAGGATATTTTGAAAAAGAATTCATCGTCCTTTCTCATTTATAGCCATGTATATTTAGCACTAGAAAAGAAATTCCCTACCATATATTTTGCAAGTTGCAACATTTAGGAACAATAACCACCTATACTGCATTAATCATGGCCATGATTCCAATTGATTGAAACCTAAAAGAGGCTATAATAGAAAAAAAGAAAACCATTATTCCGGTGGCTGTATATTTCCTACATCGTAGGACATATGGTTTAGATGAGAAATTGATGGGTCACTGCAATTGTTTGTGCTTGGATGACAAAAGTTATGGGTCCTGTACCTGATAAACGTGGAAGCAAGATATCCCCAAAATGGTCCTAAGGGCATTGGAAAAAGAGTGGAAAGACCACGTGTTTGGATACAAGTTCTTGGGGTCCGCGCTCATTATTAATAGAACCTATACGCATGGAGGAGATTCAATGATTGGCCCCCGATCATGGCTTTCTGTCACACTGTGTCCTTTGGTTCCAAACCCTCGAAAGAAACATTTTTCCAAAGCGCTCCTCATCTTCATCCTCTAATTGTTGCCTTCTGTTCTCCCCGTCATTCTCTGATTGTGCTCTTCTTATCTAAAAGCAGAGCACCAACAATGTCAGCCAAGCGTTGGGATTGGACTGCCGACCCACTAACTTAAGATTCCAAGACTGTTCCATCTCTTTCATGTTTTGCCTCCTGTATCAATCACCATATATTCTTCTTTTATGCATCCCGAGTCTTTGCCGTTTGAAAAATGCTGCAGCCGATGTTCCTTGTTGAGGAAATCATGGCAAGGTGAAGGTTGCCACTGCACAATGTGCTAGAATTCACTGGTGCTGCCTGCACTATATGCAAGTCAAACATTGCTTTTCAGTTCCTTACCCTTCCGCTCTTGTCATTTGAATGAAATCGACTAGATTTTTTCCTTTTTCATAAGGTCCTCTAATTTGTCTCTTTCAGAGAATATATCGGTTTGATTGCCAATTCCAGGGGGAAACCAACAATTTTTTATTCCTAGAGAAGACCATCACACTAACATTCTACTGCACCCTCAGCTACAATGCCAGCTTTGCCATACCATTCTCTAAATTTTGTGCACTTTGAAGCATGTAGTATTATGAGGATTATGGAATGCTGAAAAATTATGAATGAACATGAGATTGTGCATGGTATCTACTTTTCTGGAAATTTGAGTTAGTTTTTAGATATATAGTTTAGCTAATGAATTTTCCTTCTTAGGGAAGAAAGACCAATTGTGGGTCTCCACTCTCCATTATCTCTGTTTTGTCAGTCTCAAACTTACAAACCATGATAATGCACTTGTACAAGTCTTTTTCTAAACCAAAATATTCCAACTTCTTCCATGCCAGATCGATGCACGTTTTATATATTTTACTTTTAGAGCTAATTGGGCATAAAAGCCCCCACAAATACCTCTAATCCCAGCCATGCTAACGCCAGGCGACAAATAGAATATATAATTGTTGGTATAATATTCAAAAAAATTCTTAAATTATTTTTAAAAAATTAAAATTTTTTTTATATTTTTATTGGTTTTAATGAAGTCTTGGTATTTTTCTTTTGAGCCAAAAAATTTTTATATTTTTATTTTTAATCAAATAAATCCTTATGATTAATAATAAATTTAGTCAAAATGTTATTTTTCATTTTATATTATATGATTCCGATGTAGCATGTTAATATATTATAATTGATAATGATATGATATATTGACATATCATATTTAATGATGACATAATATGTTAATTTAACATGATAACATGATCATGTGATATTTTTCACTCTTCACATAATGTCATGTCAGTGTTATGTGAATATAAAATAACAAGTGACATTTTGACTAATCATAATTAATTAATCATTAGTCATAAGGGCTTATTTAATTTAAAATAAAAATATAAAAACTTGATTGATTTCAATAAAAAAATATGAATTTATTTAAATTTTCTTTAATAATTTAAGAACTTATTTAAGCATTATGTTAAAATTATTTTATATACTATTATCAATTAACTAATGGCACACTAAAAAGCAATTAATACAAGATTTTTAAGGGCGAAAATGATTTGACATCTTTGGAGGGTCATCCGCCCTACCAATTGGAGGATCATTTGCCTTTGTATCACTTTTATTTTTAATTTTTTTTATGTAACATAGAGAAGAAAAAGATATTTCGCAATTTGAAACCAAATAAAATTTGTTTATTGTCATCCTTAAGAATATACTAATTACAATATCTTTTATTTCATTAAATTAATATTAATTAAAATTTAAAACCTAAAAGTATTTGAAAATTCTTAAAAATAATGTTAACGGTGTTTATTTTCTACTTAACACCGTTAACATTGGAGAAGAGTTTTTATATTAATTTAATGAAATTAACCAAAAATTTATTATTAACACCGTCATTACTAAATTTTTGGTTAATAATAAATTTTTTATTATTATTTCTAACTAAAAAAATGATTATGTAGACAAAAATTATAATTAAAATTTTAACAAAACTATTATATGAATATAAATTCCTTACGATACTACTATATTTAAATGATTGACCCAAAAAAGATAACAAAAAAGGATAAATTACAGAAAAATATCTTGTGATATGAGGTAGAATAAAATTTTTCCATGAAATTTATAATTTGATACTTAATTACTTAACACCGTTAACGGTGTTAATAATGAAAATTTTTAAACCTCTTATTTTTGTTTTGTTTAATGCAAAACACAATCATTAGAGAAGAGTTGTATATTTTTTTTATCTTAGATGTCGTAATCAAGAAATCAACATATTACCTCTAATGATAATCCACAGGAATGATCAATGAGAAAAACTCCATGGAGGATTGGGAATGCTTGGGATGACCAAACCTTGTGCTAGAAAGGCTAAGTGACTTCTAATTTTCACACTTTTCAAGGTAAAAGTCGAAATTGAAAAGCAAAATCAGAGGAAGAAAAACCAGTCATCAATTGGTGAAGGGAGGGTGCAATGCCAATTGGGTTCCCTTCCCTCTTTGGGTTGCCATACCTCCTCTCCCTTTTCCTTTTTTAGCACTTAGCCACTTAATTAGGTCAGCTTATAACATTATATTTAAATGAGCAAACTGAAGTTAACTTCACTATTAAGTTATTGCAAAATTACACTTATGATTTAATTGATCGTTTCAAATTGTCGCAACGTACGGGTCCGGGAACCCAGCCGCTAGACGTGTTTAACTTGGGGAGTTGCCACCAATCTTTTTTGTTTAGGTGTGATTGGCCACCAGATCAAATTGGTCCTATTCGACGAAGTACTAAATTAACTTTAGGTCCGTCGAGAGAACGATAAACTGGTCTACTTTTTTTTTTTGAGTTTGGGTTCGGGAGTACGGTTACTCACTAGGAAGGATTAGCACCCCCGTGACGCCCGTTCCATGAACGGTACCATTTAATCACTTATTGTCTTAACCCTTTTATTTTTGTTTTTATGTTTCTTTTGCTATCATTTGTTTGGTTTATCTTTTATTCTGTTGATCGAATATTTTACGACCTAAGCGTATATGAGATGCGATTATGAAATGCATAGCATAAAATCGAAATAGCACCAAACGAAAACCTTTTATTGAGTGTGCTTTCCGAATCTGCCCATCATACTAGTGGGATCCGGGAGCATCCTCGCACTTAGAGAGATACCTAAAAAACTCGCATTCGCAAGTTCGCTAGGTAAATCCCATCATCGAGATAATCGCTTGTGAAAGAAAATAGTATTTTCGTGAATGCAAAAATCCTACTACGGGTAAAAACCTTTTATTAAAGACATCTCTCCAAACCCTCCCATCATACTGGTGG
Source organism: Theobroma grandiflorum (assembly GCA_036013995.1). NCBI lineage: Eukaryota > Viridiplantae > Streptophyta > Magnoliopsida > Malvales > Malvaceae > Theobroma > Theobroma grandiflorum. The sequence goes on from CP142126.1 coordinate 20,789,322, forward strand.
AGCTCGAAAGTATCTTTCACCTAAGGAGTTTACCAATGAAACTCGCCTTCGCAAGCTTCCTCGGAAAGTCCCATCATCGGGGTTTATACCCGTATACAAAACAGATCTATATGCCATGACATTTAACAATGCAAGCATGATACGCGTAAATTCTGTATTTATTCCATGTTTATTATTTTTCTTTTATGCTTACTTTTTGTGAATGAAATTCCTTTACTTATTGTTTTTTTTTAGTCCTTTTTTTATTTCTTCATATATTTTAGAACATAGGTACTTAGTTATCATCACATGAAATTTTCCTATAGTCACGACTTTTTGGATCAAAAATTTTTTATCATTATTTTGTGCATATATATTCTATTTATTATTATTATTATTTTATATTATTATTATTTTTTTATGTTATTATGACTTGATGAATTTATTATTGCCATTTATTGATTTTTATTTATCTTATTTATTTTTATTCATGGTTTCGTTTTATGATTACATATGTTCAAAGGTTATTTATTTATTTATTTTTTATTCATATTTTTTATCTTATTTTTTTATAAGAACTATTGGAATTTTGAATTAGGACCCTCCCATCATACTGGTGGGATCCTAATTAAAACTCATAACCTAAGGAAATTCACTTAGAATTGCGACTTCTCGTGTTCCGGATGAAAGTCCCATCATCGGTCACTCAAAGTAATTATTATTTATATATATGTGTTTATGTATATTTTATATCATTATTATTTTTTATTGCATTTTTTTATTATTATTATTTTGCTAGATTTGAAATCTTTATTAGCTATAATATTTAAAATATAAACTTTTATATTATTAATATTGATTTCTATATATATTATTACTACATATTTTCTTTAATGAAAACATATATATATTTTTTATATTTTTTTATTTTTTGATTATTTTTGATTATTATTTTTTTATTTTTTATCTTTTTATTTTATTATTATTATTTCTCATTATCCTATTTTTTTATGTGCTTATTACTAAGATTTTATTACATTTTCATTTTTTGTAATAAAATTTAAACTAAATTAAAATACATTAAAATGAAAAATAAACACATAAATAAAATAAAAACAGATTTAAACAAAACCCAAGAAAATATACCTATCTGGGCTAGATTAGGCCCAGAACCAGCAAGCCCGCAGAAGGCCCAAAGCGCAGCACCCAAATCCGCTTAGCAGGCCCAAACCGAGTCTCCAAAATGCACCGTTTTGGTGCTAGTGCAACCGCTCAAAACGACGTCGTTCTGGTCCCAGACTCTTCAGTTCCCACACCCCCTTGAAACGGCGTCGCTCAGTTTGCTTTGGTGTAGAATAAAAACCTTTTTTCTTTTTTTTTTCTTTATTTTCTCCCTCTCCCTTCTCTCTCTAACCCGAAGGCTTTCTGCCTTCTCTTTAGAACGCAGCCCGATCGGTCCCCTCTTTTCTTTTTTCGACGACCTTTTCTTTCTCCGGTGGTGCCCTTTCCGTCGACCTGCCTTGCTGTCGACCAGGTTTGGGTGTCCCTCTCACCGCCATTCGACCTTCTCCTCTCCCTTCACCGATCGTTGCTCAGCCCACCGAATCCGGGCTCTTCACTCACCACACCGATCGGCCTCTCTTCTCTTCCAATCGGACCAAGCTCTCCAACGAACCCCCCCTTGTTTTTTTAGTTGTTTTTGATTGTGGTTTTTGGCTGTTAGAGAACTAGGATTTTTTTTGTTTTTGCTCTGTGTTTTTTTTTTTGTTTTTCGAATGCTTCCCCTGGTTTTCAAAAACTCTCCTTTCAGTGTGAAATTTTTGGGGTTCTTATAGAACCCCTTTTGTCCAAATTTTTGGACGATCAAAGAAGAGCAAATCCTCTTTTGGCAGCATGAATCCCGGATGGCAACCCAAGTCAACAGCACTGGTGTCGGAGCTGATCTTCAAATCTTTGGCCGCCGGAGGAGCATTGAATGCTCCGTTTTTGTTGACAATGGAGGCCGACTGTGCCTCCAGTTTTTTCTTTTATTATTATTATTATTATTATTATTATGTTTTTATTTATTTTAATTATTTATTATTTTGTTAGTTTTGAAATGGGTGTCTACAGTTGCCCCTCTTTATATATTCTTGAGCATCAAGAATAGTACAAAGACGTAGACACCGCATTTGATTTATTTCGAAAGTAGTTGATTTACTCGATCTGATTTAGGCTTGACCTTTCTCAAAACAGATTTGATTTAAAAATGACTCCTAGACTTGATCTAGGCTCGACCTATCTGAAAACAAGTTCGACTAAAAAAAAAAGGTGAAATTCCTAGACTTTATCTAGGCTTGAACTATCTCTAAATAGGTTCGATTTGACAAAATTAAAATTCCTATACTTGATCTAGGCTCGACTTAAACAGGTTCGATTTAAAATTGAAATTCCTAGACTTAATCTAGGCTCGACCTATCTCCAAACAGGTTCTATTTGACAAAATTAAAATTCCTAAACTTGATCTAGGCTCGACTTAAACAGGTTCGATTTAAAATTAAAATTCTTAGACTTAATTTAGGCTCGACCTATCTCCAAACAGGTTCGATTTGAAATTAAAATTCCTAGACTTAATCTAGGCTGGACCTATCTCCAAATAGGTTCGATTTGACAAAATTAAAATTCCTAGACTTGATCTAGGCTCGACCTAAACAGGTTCGATTTAAAATTAAAATTCCTAGACTTAATCTAGGCTCGACCTATCTCCAAACAGGTTCGATTTGACAAAATTAAAATTTCTAGACTTGATCTAGGCTCGACCTAAACAAGTTCGATTTAAAATTGAAATTCCTAGACTTAATCTAGGCTCGACCTAAACAGGTTCGATTTGAAATTAAAATTTTTAGACTTAATCTAGGCTCGACCTATCTCCAAACAGGTTCAATTTGACAAAAGTAAAATTCCTAGACTTGATCTAGGCTCGACCTAAACAGGTTCGATTCAAAATTGCAATTTCTAGACTTAATCTAGGCTCGACCTAAACAGGTTCGATTTTGAACTTGAAAATCCTAGACTTAATCTAGGCTCGACCTAAACAGGTTCGATTTGAAATTGAAATTCGTAGACTTAATCTAGGCTCGACCTAAACAGGTTCGATTTGAAATTGAAACTCTTAGACTTGATCTAGGCTCGACCTAAACAGGTTCGACTTTGAATTTGAAATTCCTAGACTTGATCTAGGCTCGACCTAAACAGGTTCGGCTTTGAATTTGAAATTCCTAGACTTGATCTAGGCTCGACCTAAACAGGTTCGATTTGATATTGAAATTCCTATCTTAGGTTGGGTGAATTTCTACTCTCGAAACTTGGAACATGAATCTTTTCTGGTTCTTGTTCTGAACATGATCATATGCATGGCTAGGCATGTATGCATGATTGAAATGATAAAATGCTTTCATGTTTATGATTTATTAAGGTTCCTTGACTTTTTTCTTCTTTCATCCAGTTCTTCGCTGCAGCTCTCAATCATCTTTGTTTGCGTTTTTCTTTCCTTAGGCACATCTTTCCTCGACACTCGACTGCCTTTTCTTTCCGCTTTTCCTGTTAAGGTCTCTTTTTACTTTTTTACCTCATCTTTAAGTCTCTTTTTTGAATAACTAATGTAATTTCTTGCTTAACTAGTTCATTTCTTTACCCGTCTTCATTTATTTCCATGACAAACATCATGTTGGATTATGCAATAATGGAAAGCAAGGCTTGAAGTAGAGAATTGAAGGAGAATTTCATTTATATGAAAAATGTAAAAATGATCAAAGAAAGGGAAATTTACAAAGCAAAGATTTGATCGTCCAAAAGGAAATTTACAAAGCAAAGATTAGATCGTCCAAATAATGAAGTTTATAAAGCAAAGATTAGATCGTCCAAATAATGAACACTCAGACTATTCAAAGTAAACAATCTGATCCTCGGATTCTGAAAATTATCTTTCATTGACGTCTTGGGCAAATCTAAAGATTTTGAATTCCATGACTTATCCTAGTTTTGCAAGGTCGACGGACTCCTTTTTTTCAGTGCACATTCTAGCTTGTGCTTCGTTTAAGCCAACAATTTTGGATTCTCACCCCAAATTTTCCTTTTTGGTCTCAAGTCGGCCTTTGCGGGTTTTCAACATGAGCCACCTCCTTTGGGTTCGAGCCGTCCTTTTCGGATTTTCAACACGAACCACCTCTTTTGGATTCGAGCCGTCCTTTTCAGATTTTCAACACGAATCCTTTTTTTTTTTCATTTTTCTTTTTTTTTCATTTTTTTTGTTCTCTTTTTTTTTTCAAGCATAGTATTTCTTTACTATATCCACATTTATCGGATTAGAGAGGTCTCTTCCATCCATGTTGGTTAACATTAAAGCTCATCTCGAAAAAGCCTTCTTCACCACATATGGGCCTTCCCAATTTGGTGTCCATTTTCCACGAGAATCATTTTGGTTGGGGAGTATTCTTCTGAGGACCAATTCTCCTTCTCGGAAAGGTCTAGGATGAACTTTCTTCTCGTACGCTCGCATCATCCTTCGTTGGTACATTTGGCCATGACAAAGAGCTGCGAGCCTCTTTTCCTCAATTAGATTCAATTGCTCATAGCGGGAGCGAACCCACTCAACGTCTTCCAATTGTGTCTCCATTAACACTCTCAGAGATGGGATTTCCACTTCAATGGGTAAAACCGCCTCCATTCTATAGACCAATGAATATGGGGTTGCCCCGGTGGAGGTGCGCACAGAAGTCCGATACGCTTGCAGGGCAAAAGGAAGCTTCTCATGCCAGTCTTTATAAACTTCAGTCATCTTCTCCAGGATCTTTTTGACATTTTTGTTGGCTGCTTCTACCGTTCCATTCATTTTCGGACGGTAAGTTGTCGAGTTATGATGCTTGATCTTGAACTTAGCACAGACCTCCTTTACCATTGCACCATTCAAATTGCTTGCATTATCGATAATGATCCTTTCTGGGAGTCCATATCGACATATTATTTCCTTCTTGATGAACTTGCACACAACTTTCTGTGTTACGTTGGCATAAGAAGCCGCTTCCACCCATTTTGTGAAATAGTCAATGGCCACCAATATGAATCGATGTCCATTAGACGCCTTTGGAGTAATCAGCCCAATCACATCCATTCCCCACATTGAAAATGGCCAAGGTGTCGTAAAGACATGTAATGGGGCCGGTGGAGCATGAATTCTATCTGCATAAATCTGACACTAGTGGCATCTTCGAGCAAAGTTTATGCAGTCTGATTCTAATGTCGACCAGTAATATCCTGCTCTCATGATTTGCCTAGCCAACATATGTCCATTAGCATGAGCTCCACAAGTCCCTTCATGGACTTCTTCCATTATTCTGTTGGCTTCAGCAACGTCCACGCACCTCAAGAGCACCTGGTTTCGACTTCTTTTGTAAAGCACATCTCCACTGAGGAAGAAACCCATTGCTAACTTCCTAAGAATTCGTTTGTCATTTTTCGTGGCACTCTCAAGATACCCCTGGTGTTTGATGTATTGCACGATATCGTGATACCATGGTTCACCATCGACCTCTTCTTCAACATTCAGGCAGTGCGCGGGGATTTCATGAATTCTCAAATTAAAAGGGTGTACGTTGACTACTTCGTTTATTCTGAACATCGCTCCCAATGTGGCCAAAGCATCAGCAATCTGGTTCTCCTCTCGAGGCAAGTGATTGAAGCTAATTTTCTTAAACTGTTTACCCAACTCTACAGTCAGCTTTTGATAAGGGATCAACTTGGAATTTCTAGTTTCCCATTCACCTCGCATTTGACATATTACCAAAGCCGAATCTCCATAGACATCTATTGCGTCGACTTTCATGTCGATTGCTATTTGTAACCCTAGTATAAATGCCTCATATTCCGCCATATTGTTAGTACAATTGAAATTCAACCTCGTTGTGGCTGGGTAATGCTTTCCTTCCGGAGAAATCAACATTGCTTCAATTCCATGCCCCAAAGCATTTGAAGCTCCATCAAAGAATAGCTTCCAATTCTCATCCCTTTCAGATTCTTCCTTACTTGTCTAGCATACTGACATCAAGTCTTCATCTGAGAATTCAAACTTCATTGGTTCATAATCATCCTCCACCTTTTCTGCTAAGAAATCAGCAATTGCACTTCCCTTGATGGCTTTCTGAGACACATATACAATATCATATTCAGAAAGCAACACTTGCCATTTTTCCACTCTCCCTGATAAGGATGGTTTTTCAAAGATGTATTTAATGGGATCTAATTTTGCTATGAGCCAAGTGGTATGATACAGCATGTACTGCCTAAGTCGATGTGCTGTCCAGACTAACGCACAACACATTTTTTCTAATGAGGAATACTTAGACTCGTAATCTGTGAATTTTTTGCTCAGATAATAAACGGCTCTTTCTTTCCTGCCAGTTTCATCATGTTGTCCCAACACACATCCCATAGACTTTTCATTCACTGTCAGATACAAAAGAAGAAGCCTTCCAACTATAGATGGTACCAATACCGGTGGGCTTAGAAGGTAATCCTTAACTTTGTCAAAGGTAATCTGGCATTCCTCATTCCATGCCCTCGGGTCATGTTTACGGAGGAGTTTAAAAATTGGGTCACATGTAGAGGTGAGTTGTGATATAAATCGAGCAATATAATTCAACCTCCCTAAAAATCCCCTCACTTCTTTTTGTGTTTTGGGAGGTGACAGTTCACGAATGGCTCGTATTTTATCTGGGTCCACCTCAATTCCTTTTTCACTTACCACGAACCCCAACAATTTCCCAGAAGTAACACCGAAGGTGCACTTTGTCGGATTCAACTTGAGCCTAAACCTTCGCAATCTCTCAAATAACTTCCTGAGGTTAACAGTGTGGTCCTCCTTCGTACGAGATTTTGCAATCATATCGTCCACATACACTTCTATTTCCTTATGCATCATGTCATGAAATAAAGTCACCATGGCCCTTTGATAAGTGGCGCCTGCATTTTTCAGCCCAAATGGCATCACTTTGCAACAAAACGTGCCCCACATGGTCACGAACGTTGTTTTCTCCATGTCCTCGGGTGCCATCTTAATCTGATTATACCCCGAAAAGCCATCCATAAATGAGAACAAGGCGTTCTGTGCTGTATTGTCCACGAGAGTGTTGATATGCAACAAAGGAAAGCTATCCTTCGGGCTTGCTCTGTTCAAATCCCTGTAATCCACACACATTCGAACTTTTCCATCCTTTTTAGGAACTGGGACTACATTAGCTACCCATTCGGGATACTTGGCCACCTCCAAGAATCCAGCATCGAACTGCTTTTTTACCTCTTCTTTAATCTTTAGCAACATCTCCGGCTTCATCCTCCTTAACTTTTGTTTAACCGGCTTACAATCCGACCTCAAAGGCAATTTATGGACAACGATGTCAGTATTGAGACCTGGCATGTCTTGATATGACCAAGCAAACACATCCACATATTCACGGAGCAACTCTTTTAGCTTCTGTCGTTCGTGCGAGGATAATGAGGTACCAATCTTAACCTCTTTCTTTTCTTTTTCATCTCCCAAATTGATTGTCTCTGTGAGCTCTTGATGAGGCAAAATCTCTTTTTCCTCCTGTTCCATCAACCTTGACAATTCCGAGGATAGATCATAATTATCAAACTCTTCCTCATTTTCCAATTCATCAACGTTCGACATTTTTTCAAAATTAACGATCTGATCGCTTTCTAAATTTTCTTCGTGTTCATTATTTAGAGACCTGCGAATAGGTGCAATTGGACATGGGCATAGGCAATCATTTATTGGTTTAAAGTGAGAAATATGAAAATGGTATGTGCAAGAAAAGATGATAACAAATGAGATGATAAAACATTATACTTGTCATTTATTTGAAAGATTAAAGTAGAAGAAAGCCCTATTTAAACAAGAAATTAATCCTAATGCCTTTGGGCATAGGCATTCGAGTGAAGTTGTTCATTACATTTGCAAAGACCCAAAGATGCTCGGTAGCTCCGTGACTGTCCAATTTGTCAGCTCTTCTCCAGGTAACACTGGATACACTTCGGGGACCTTTTCATCAACTCCCTCTTCTCTAATCATGTGGATCGACAGCTCCTCAAACGCCTCTTGAAGAGTCTCGACAACTTCGTTCGGTGTCTCATGCAGAAAAAAAGTTATTTTTTCCTCAAATTCTTCCTTTTCGACGTAAAATTCGATCACTGATAAGTCCATCAACTCTTGTAACTTACGTCGAAAGCCACCACAATCTTGGATAGAATGTCCAATAACCCCCATATGAAACTTGCAAGAATAAGCAGGATCATGCCCCAATCCTTCCTTGTCCATTGGCTGTGGAGCGATGGCATTTACTTTAAGTAGTGCCTCGAACACTTTATCCATGGGTGTTCGAATCTCATCAACACTCCTTTTCACTTTTCGAGCCACCTCTTCATGGATGACGTTTACTGCTGGTCTTCCGTGATCAGGCAATGGATCCCCGCTTACACTTGAGTCGTCTCGTTTGGCAAATTTAAGAGTTCTGCCTTAACAAGTGCTTGGACTTTGTATTTAAGTGCGGTGCAGTTCTCGGTGGAATGTCCCTGGATCCCAAAATGGTAATCACAATGTGCATTCTGGTCATACCATTTTGGAAAAGGGGGTTTGAGTGATTCTAAAGGGGTGCGGGCTAGCAATTGATTTTCAATTAGCTGAGGTAACAAAGCAGTGTAAGAGATCGGGATAGGATCGAATTGGGGTCTTTCTTGAGCAGTCCTCGATCCTCTTTGAGTATTTTCGGGGTTATTGATTGAGGATATGGGTCTTGGTGTTGGTGTTTGTGGGAAAATATTGGGTCCGGACACTGATTGTGGGGTAGGCGGGCATGTATAAGGGTTTTGGGTAATGTGACCTACACCGGGATAGAATGGTGGATATGGGTGGTATGGGTGGTAAGGGTTGAGGTTATGGTTTTGAAGGCTAGTATAAGTAACTGCCTGCACGTTTCCATCTTTTTTTCTTAAATGGGGCCTCTTTCTTAGAGCTAGTGGCCTCGTTCGTCTCAATCTTGCCATTTTTTATTGCCCCTTCGATTATTTCCCCTGAAAGGACTAGATCTGCAAAATTTTTGGTGACATTGCCAATTAATCGTTCATAAAATGGAGCCTTGAGAGTATTTATGAATAATACTGTCATCTCCTTGTCTATTAATGGCGGCTGCACCTGCGCTGCTGTATCTCTCCACCTTTGAGCATACTCTTTGAAGCTCTCGCTAGCCCTTTTTTCCATAGTCTGAAGGGATAGGCGATTAAGGGCCAAATCAGCAACATGCTTGTATTATGCCATGAAAGCTCTAGCCAAATCCTTCCAAGTTTTGATATGACTTTGGTCAAGCTGCACGTACCATCTAGCTGCCGATTCAGTTAGGCTGTCCTGAAAGAAGTGGATTAACAATTTGCCGTCATGTGACTGGGCGGCCATCTTTCGGCAATACATGGTGATGTGTGCCATCGGACACTTTGTCCTGTCATACTTCTCAAATTCAGGCACTTTAAATTTTAGAGGGATAACCACATCGGGAACCAAACATAACTCAACTGCATCCATAGTCCCGAACCTATCAACTCTTTCGATAGCACGAAGGCGTTCTTCCAACAAATCATATCTCTTTTTCACTTTTTCATTTTCCCCCGTTTGAGATGAACTCTTCCTCAGTTTCTCCCGTTCTCTCGGGTCATCTAAATCCGGAACATGTATTGATTCCGCAGGATTTGCTCCGAGATTGGACCCCAATTGTCCATGGATCGATTGATGACCGGTTGGGAGTAACATATTGTAATAACCGGGCGACGCCACTTGCGGGTGAGCCCTTTCAAATGCATGTGGTGGGGTGAATTTTGGGGGATAAGGTGGATCGTTACTAATGTCTTGTGCTGGTGGGTTTTCTGGCGGAGCTGTCTCTTCAACCACTCTTTTTCCTTTACTTAAACTTGTCATCAATTCCATCATCTTTGCTAATTGCTCCCTCATTTCTTCTTGCACTTTCTCCATTCTTTCCATTCGTTCTCTTTGTTCTTCTTCCATGATCCTCACCCGTCGACGAGTGTTGTGAACACGTTGGTCACCGACTTTGGGTTGTAGGGCTATCTTGGGATCCTTATTTTTTAAATCATAAACATGAATTAGATGCAATTTTTGACGCATGAATGAACAAAATTTTTTTTCCTTTTTTATTTTCAGATGAAAAAACTTATTCATGAAATGCATGCATGAATGATGTACTAAGAGTATTTGTCACATAACACCCATCAACAAAGTGATCTATTGCATAAGATATTGTCTTTGACTGTAATTTCAAGAGTCATATTTTACATCTACTCCGTCAATGGCTGTCAAGTGACAAATACTATTCCTATATGCAAAATTATGATGCAAAAGTGCATATGCAAAATAAAAATAACAAAAAGGTTTAAATTAGTACAAGAAAATATTTAAGAACAATCTTTATGAAAATGATGAATAACATGGGTATGCATGATACCTTCTTTATTTTGCTAGGAGAATTTATAGTAAGGGGATATGAAAAATTCCTTCATGTGTACCTAGTCAAAGGTATATTCTCACGGGTAAGGTTCTACCTAGGCAGAGGTAACTCTCGGTATTCTACATGCTGAGTTCGAGTTGAAAATGGAGCTAAAGGTTCCCAAATTGTTCCTCACTGTCGTCCACTCGGACTAGTAAGGCACCCTGGTCCTCACCCATTATAGGCTTCAAACGGACTAGGCTCAATCTGAGTGGGAGTGTTCACTAGCCCATGCGGAGGTTAACACCTCACGAGAGCGTAGCTACTAAACTCCCTCCTATCAAGGACAAAGCCCGGGCAAAAGGCTTATGCATGAATGCAACACGTGTTGTGTGTGTGAAGGAAACATACCAACCTTTTACGGACACTCTCACATCCCTCTATCTTAAATCCCCCACAATTCAAATACAATAAATTAATGATTATAAAATGATTATTGTACAAATCACAATGCACAAAACAAATGCTCAAAATTGAAAAAAGACGCTAAATTATTTAGGGCTTAAGACAATCTATGATTAATTATGGCTCGACTCTCTTATCGTCCCCAGTGGAGTCGCCAAGCTGTCGCAACGTACGGGTCCGGGAACCCAGCCGCTAGACGTGGATAACTTGGGGAGTCGCCACCAATCTTTTTTGTTTAGGTGTGATTGGCCACCAGATCAAATTGGTTCTATTTGACGAAGTACTAAATTAACTTTAGGTCCGTCGAGAGAACGATAAATTGGTCTATGTTTTTTTTTTTTGAGTTTGGGTTCGGGAGTACGGTTACGCACTAGGAAGGATTAGCACCCCCGTGACGCCCGTTCCACGAACGGTACCATTTAATCACTTATTGTCTTAACCCTTTTATTTTTGTTTTTATGTTTCTTTTGCTATCATTTGTTTGGTTTATCTTTTATTCTGTTGATCGAATATTTTACGACCTAAACGTACATGGGATGCGATTATGAAATGCATGGCATAAAATCGAAATAGCACCAAACGAAAACCTTTTATTGAGTGTGCTTTCCGAATCCGCCCATCATACTAGTGGGATCCGGGAGCATCCTCGCACCTAGAGAGATACCTAAAAAACTCGCATTCACAAGTTCGCTAGGTAAATCCCATCATCGAGATAATCGCTTGTGAAAGAAAATAGTGTTTTCGTGAATGCAAAAATCCTACTACGGGTAAAAACCTTTTATTAAAGATATCTCTCCAAACCCTCCCATCATACTGGTGGAGCTCGAAAGTATCTTTCACCTAAGGAGTTTACTAATGAAACTCGCCTTCGCAAGCTTCCTCGGAAAGTCCCATCATCGGGGTTTATACCCGTATACAAAACAGATCTATATGCCATGACATTTAACAATGCAAGCATGATACGCGTAAATTCTGTATTTATTCCATGTTTATTATTTTTCTTTTATACTTACTTTTTGTGAATGAAATTCCTTTACTTATTGTTTTTTTTAGTCCTTTTTTTATTTCTTCGTATATTTTAGAACATAGGTACTTAGTTATCATCACATGAAATTTTCCTATAGTCACGACTTTTTGGATCAAAAATTTTTTATCATTATTTTGTGCATATATATATTCTATTTATTATTATTATTTTTTTATATTATTATTATTATTTTATGTTATTATGACTTGATGAATTTATTATTGCCATTTATTGATTTTTATTTATCTTATTTATTTTTATTCATGGTTTCGTTTTATGATTACATATGTTCAAAGGTTATTTATTTATTTATTTTTTATTCATATTTTTTATTAGAACCATTGGAATTTTGAATTAGGACCCTCCCATCATACTGGTGGGATCCTAATTAAAACTCATAACCTAAGGAAATTCACTTAGAATTGCGACTTCTCGTGTTCCGAATGAAAATCCCATCATCGGTCACTGAAAGTAATTATTATTTATATATATGTGTTTATGTATATTTTATATCATTATTATTTTTTATTGTATTTTTTTATTATTATTATTTTGCTAGATTTGAAATCTTTATTAGCTATAATATTTAAAATATAAACTTTTATATTATTAATATTGATTTCTATATATATTATTACTACATATTTTCTTTAATGAAAACATATATATATTTTTTATATTTTTTTTATTTTTTTGATTATTTTTTATTATTATTTTTTTATTTTTTTATCTTTTTATTTTATTATTATTATTTCTCATTATCCTATTTTTTTTATGTGCTTATTACTAAGATTTTATTATATTTTCATTTTTTGTAATAAAATTTAAACTAAATTAAAATACATTAAAATGAAAAATAAACACATAAATAAAATAAAAACAGATTTAAACAAAACCCAAAAAAATATACCTATCTGGGCTAGATTAGGCCCAGAACCAGCAAGCCCGCAGAAGGCCCAAAGCGCAACACCCAAATCCGCTTAGCAGGCCCAAACCGAGTCTCCAAAACGCACCGTTTTAGTGCTAGTGCAACCGCTCAAAACGACGTCATTCTGGTCCTAGACTCTTCAGCTCCCACACCCCCTTGAAACGGCGTCGCTCAGTTTGCTTTGGTGTAGTATAAAAACCTTTTTTCTTTTTTTTTCTTTATTTTCTCCCTCTCCCTTCTCTCTCTAACCCGAAGGCTCTCTGCCTTCTCTTTAGAACGCAGCCCGATCGGTCCCCTCTTTTCTTTTTCCGGTGACCTTTCCTTTCTTCAGTGGTGCCCTTTCCGCCGACCTGCCTTGCCGTCGACCAGGTCTGGGTGTCCCTCTCACTGCCGTTCGACCTTTTCCTCTCCCTTCACCGATCGTTGCTCAGCCCACCGAATCTGGGCTCTTCACTCACCACACCGATCGGCCTCTCCTCTCTTCCGATCGGACCAAGCTCTCCAACGAACCCCCCCCCCCCTTTTTTAGTTGTTTTTGATTGTGGTTTTTGGCTGTTAGAGAACTAGGATTTTTTTTGTTTTTGCTCTGTGTTTTTTTTTTGTTTTTCGAATGCTTCCCCCGGTTTTCAAAAACTCTCCTTTAAGTGTGAAATTTTTGGGGTTCTTATAGAACCCCTTTTGCCAAATTTTTGGACGATCAGAGAAGAGCAAATCCTCTTTTGGCAGCATGAATCCCAGATGGCAACCCAAGTCAACAGCACTGGTGTCGGAGCTGATCTTCAAATCTTTGGCCGCCGGAGGAGCATTGAATGCTCCGTTTTTGTTGACAATGGAGGCCGACTGTGCCTCCAGTTTTTTCTTTTTTTTATTATTATTATTATTTTGTTTTTATTTATTTTAATTATTTATTATTTTGTTAGTTTTGAAATGGGTGTCTACACAAATAATCTCTTTTAAGTCATAATTTTAATACAATTATAAGTTCAACTTCACTTCCCCATTTTACTTTCTCATTAAGTCATCTTTAATGTGTGTGACATATTAAGCTCTTAACATATTGATAATAAATATAAATTATAATTTGAAATAAACTCTTTTACATTTATTATTAATTCTCAAGTTTGGCTCAACTTTTTAGTACTAAGTCTTTTATAATTAATATTCCTTCATCTACTAATATCTTGACAAAACATAAAATATGGTTTTGTGTCTTCTCTATGCTGTCTATGTCATGTTAGTTCTTGATATTTGTAATCAACTCCTTTTAATGAGATTTGAAAAACTCCTTTTCTTGGATTCTGAAGTTGCTTTGCCTAAGACTCTTTCGATTTGTCAAGTATCAAGGTACAATTTGCATATTTTTTTAATATCACTTAAGATGATGAATTCTTTATCGATCATTCACTTACTTTCATGTGTTTCATATTACATCCAACATTCATCTTTTATGAATATCATCGGTTAGGACCGCTAAAGACTTTATCAAGTACTATAACACTCAATACGCAAAGTAACCCAATCATCTCAAGTCTAAATATCATTTATACAACTATCAATTAAAAATTTATTTTATAGATACTTGAATGAGATACTATATAAAATTTTAAGCACCTGCGAGAATCTTACGAAAATGGTTACAGATGTCAAAGGAAGTCATTTAGATAATGAGAAGGAAGGTCAACTGGCTCGGGAGGTGGATAATAAAAAAGAATCCTTATCTGAAAAGAAAGCCACAACTATCTTGAAAACCCATTCATGGTCTGAAACTTAAAAAAAGGTGATATGACAGCAATCTTCGAACTGTTGATAGGAGCTGAGGATTCTGTTTACTTTGAAGCAAAAGCCACATTCTTTGGTTGGATTGGTTGAAAGGGGAATGCACAAAGCTTGATATTTTCATAATTTACGATTGTTCCCGGTTGAGATAAGTCAGCTAACTTTTTTTTCCTCTGTTTTCGTCAGTTCAAGCTTCTTGTTCTTTTCAGGTAATCCTATTAGTCGAATTATATGTGTTTTTTAGGTGTAGTGGTTTTAGATTTATTGCTTCCTGCTTTCCTTGTATCTGTTAGCTTGTTTTGGCATCTTGGACTTTTCTTGTCTCTTCTATCTTTGTAGCCTTTGATTTCTTAGTTACTAAACTTTCTTTTGATCGAGACAAAAAAAAAAAAAAAAGGTTAGATCATATAGGCTACACGCACAAAGACCTAATCCTGCTTTTCTATTCATGGATAACACCACCGGCCAATAGCTATACTCTATTATACTTGAAACTGATAGATTGATAATCATGTCTCCTCAATCGTCATCACAAATACTATATGAATTAAAAGAAAATAAAAGCATTGCAAGAGTGGATGAGCTGACCACGAGACCGTTTCCTTGCAAGTTTCATTTCATATCAATCATTGAGACACTGAATTAGAGAGAAGCACAAATTATTTAGTAGGATTAATATCCCATTGGTGCTAACTCTCAATATTTTTCTTCCATTATTGCCTTATTTGGAATTCCTCCGAGTTATTTCCCCCACATGTTGCAGGATTGAAAGGTGCTCTTCGGCTTATTAACCATTTTAAGATACCACCGATTAATAACAAACAAGTAATTATCCACATATATACGGTGAGACAGGGGGAATACTCCGCCTAATAATTTTATATTTATTTGTTCTTCACCTTTCAGGAGATGAGGAGATCTCATGTAATCACCAATATATATTATTCAAACAATATAACATGAAAATGCATGTAGTACCTCCGCTGTTGGTGGAGAGAGATGACTTTACCAACCCTAGAAATCTGACACTAGATGGTTCTCTTTTCATTTAGAAAATATCAATTATGCTTAATTAATGTTTTCGTATAAAATTAATTTGTTTCTAACAATTTAATTAAGATATATCCGTGATTAAAACTTAAAACATCAACTTAAAAGTAATTTTGAACAAATTATAGGAAAAGTAAGATGAAATTATTAAGATAAAAGAGAATTACTTTGTTTTCATGTAATCCAAAATTATATATATTGAAAATAAATGTTTGAAATTAATATATATCCAAATTATAAAAATAATGGCATGTTTTTCACCACTCAATTATGAGGGAGAGAGTTGACGAGGCATTGAGATGGATAATTTTGAAACCGACCAACTCAATTATATCTTCAATATTTTTTGGAGCTTTGAATTTCGAAGTCAACGGCCATGTGTTTGAATACCTACTGCACTGGATAAGATTTCATTAGTTTTTCTAATTAATAAAACGCTCCAATGTTGGCTGATTTCTTCTAAAATATTCCATGAAAATTGAAGCTAACATTGTACATTGATACATCATTGCATGCGCTGGCTACTGGCTATAACTTATTAGTATCAAAGCAATTAGCTATAGGGTGCTTCCCGGCCCCCTCCAATTTTTTAACCACTCATGCTTAGTTAAGCTCTTATCATCATCATCATCTCTTTTTTAATTAGCATTGATCCAATGTCACCCACTTGTATAAGTGGGTGAGAAAATAACCAAAATAAGATTAATTAATTATTTGTAAAAGTATATAATTATAAGAAATTAAAAGAGGATGGTGGCACACGAAAGTTACAAAATTTCTAATTTAATTAATTTAATCATTGTAATGTAAACATAATAGTTTTCAATCACTTCCTACTAGCTTTAATTATTAAACTTTAAAATGATCCATTATCTTAAAACAATTAAAAGGTGAGGCATTTTTTTTTTTGACTAAATCAAAAGAGATATATTGGATGTCAAGCAATTATACATGAGTGTGATTTTCATAATGAGGATTGAAAACATTTTGACTCAAAAGTCATGTACGAATCATACATCAGTAAGAGATAAGGATGAGTTTCGAACCTATAAATAAGTGTTTTTGTCCACTTAACATGCATGTTTTTAGTTGGAAAAGTAGACTTATGATAAGTGGTATTAAAATAGACTCAACTCTTTGCAACAAAGGCATCGCATAATTTTTTTTTGAAAGTCAGAGTTGAACCATTTCATTAGCTATGCAAAAGGTACATCCAAAGGGAGGACAATAAACCTCCAACCACCAACAAAAAAGTTTACAGATACCAAAAACACAATCTACAATAGCTAGATCCATCAATGAACCCAAAAGACAAAACATATAGCCACCCTATAAGCACCAGAGGTTTGGTAAACCTCAAAAACCAAAAGAGGATCTAATCGGACAAGAAAGCACAAAACCACCACTGTACAGCATAACAATTCATTCACAAAAATAAAATGCTCAGAACCCCTGTACATTAAGAAAAAAAAAATCTTGTGTCCCATGCAACCAAAACAATTCCCTAATGTCATAGTATGAAAGCCTACATGTCAAAAAAAGTTCTTCAATGCACCAACACCTCATGAGAGATCATGCTATCATCACTATTCTTAGCCAAAACCCATAAGAACTCATCATTTCTCTCAATGCCTGCCTTTGCTAGAGAATCTACGACCCTGTTCATAGCTCTCAAAATTTTTAGAAAGTTGCAGCCCTTTAGTTGGATTTTGAAAAATTCTAAAAGCATCATGGTGGTTCTAAGTTTCCAAGGGGCTGTTGATGGCTCCTTAGCCCATTTAATCGCATTTTCCGAATCACTCTCCACAATTACGCAATCAACATTGGCCCACTTAGATGCCGCCAACATTTGAAGAGCTTTTTTAATCGCCACTATCTTAGCTATATTCGCATTAGTAACTCTAACAGATAAAAAAAATTGAATTAATGCTTTACCTCCCTCATCCCTTAAGATACCTCCATACCTCCTTGACCTGGATTCCTTCTCGACGCACCATCAACATTAAATTTAACCATGCCTTTTGAGGGAAGCTGCTAGATCCCATCTAGTTTAACTATTTTAATTTTCCTAGGTTAAATCCCTATACTAGGCTTTCTAGACAGCTCTAAGACCAAAATATTCATGTTTGGCCATTTCGCATTAACCCACCATACCACTCGGAGTTTAACAATGTCATACACTTGTTCACAGTCCTAGAGCTTACCATTGAAAAGGATATCATTCCTAGCCAGCCAAATGGACTAAACGATGGCAAAGAAAGCCATCCTCCATATATCCCCGTTCTCCACACACTTTGCAAATCCATTCTAGCTCTGAAAAACAACTATGAGATCTTTATGATTCACCCATTTCAATCCCTAATTTTCAGCCCACTAGCTCCAAAGCATCTAAGTCTCAGAACACGTGAAAAAAAGGTGACCGATAGATTTCAACTCCTTTCTACATATGAGACAGTAAGTTATCGCATTACTGAAAATACCCCTGCTCAACAAATTTTCTTTCATGGCAACTCTTCCTCTTAACAACATCCACCCAAAGACTTCAACTTTGAGTAGAGCTAAACCCTTACATAAATCACTCCACAAATTGTCTTTCTCATGACTCATTCCCATCACATGACGATAATACGACTTAGTAAAATACTCCCCACTTGGATTGAATTTCCATATTAATTTATCAGCAAAACCCTTTCCTAACACATGACTCTTTAACAATGACATAAATGCAGACCACTGATCTTCTTCCCACCTAAAGGTGTTTCTTTTTAAATCAACTCACCAGAACCATTGACCACCAACCCACTCACCATATTGATCAACAGTATCGTTCTTTTTTACCGCAAGAGCATAAACTCTCGAAAATTCATCATTCAATTTAAGGCTATCAATCCATTGTTCATTCCAAAAATCAATTCTTCTACCATTGCCAATAAAGAAACCCATGCCCTCCTCCACCACTTAAGCTACGACATCCTCTATCTCCAAGGGTTTCATAATGTTCTTCCAAACCGCCGAAACCATCCTTTAATTTCTTGCCTTAGGTAAAAGACCATCCTCGTTCCCTTTAACTTTCTCAACAATAATTCTCCTCCATAAACTGTCCGACTCATTACCAAAACGCCATATCCATTTGTTAAGCAAAGCATGGTTTTTTAAACAGAAGTCAACGACCCCCTAGCCTCCCATATCTTTATATAAGCCAATGGAATCCTAATCAACCCAATGAATTTTCCTTTTGTCTTCCATGCCACTCCATAAAAACCTTTGCTGAATTTTATCTAACTTTTCCTTAACAGTGATAGGGATTTATAAGAGACATAAAAAAGATCGCAAAACTCTCAAGCATAGACTTAAGAAGCTTAACTCTTCCACCCATCAAGAGAGACATAGCTTTCCATGTCGATAATCTTTTTTTAAACTTTTCAACCACTAATTGCTACATTTTAATAGAATTCACAGTACCCCCAAGTAAGAGCATGGAAATTTCCCATTTGACAAATGATAAAACCAGCCCATCTTGTAATAACATTTTTGTCAAAACCCTGCTTTGTAAAATAATTATGATGACAATTGCAGGCTTGATAGAATGTTTGTATATTAAGGAAGATCGAAAAATCAACAAAAGACGATATTGCCCCTAGAAGTGCAGTTAAGTCGATTAAACCTCGAACAAGATAAAATCGAGATCTTAAAGATGAAAATGAGAATTTCACAGTTCAGGGATGACTCAAAATGATAATTCGGAGTTCGAGGTCCGATTTGAAGTCAATCAGGAAAATTGATCGATTAGGGACAAAATGGTCATTTTGTAATTTGAGGACAAAATGGAAATTTTTAGAAAAAATTTTATTAGCCCCATTTGACATGTTTGAGTATGATATTAGTATTGAAGTACAAATTGGAAGATTTAGCAGTGAAAAATATGAGTTTTCGATATTTTTGGAGTATAGGGGCAAAATGGTAATTTTACCATTCGAAACCGAAAGTTTAATTTTTGAAAGGATTTTGATCAAATTTAATTATTTGGAGTGTGATATGAGTATGAGGAGTGAAAATTATGTATTATGGTAAATTTTCAATTTTTGAGATAAAAATATAATTTTTGAAAAGTTCGGGGTAAAAGTGTAATTTTGGAAAATTTACTCCACCAAAGCTTTGGAAAAATCTGGAAATTTCATCTAAGACTTGGATAAGTCAAGGGAAATGAATGGTGGAGAAATAAATTCAAAATGATGACTATTGAATAAAAATTAATAAAAAATTAAAATGTGTTAATATAAAATAATATTATTTTAATGGCTTAAAAAGGCATAAAAAAATCAGCCATCTTCCCCAAAATTCGGCTAAGACCAGAAGAGAGAGAGAGAGAACAAAAATAAACCCTAGAGTGAGAAAAATCGAGAAAAAGTGTGATTTTTTTCAAGGAATCAAGCGTTTAAAGGTATGATTTTTCAAGCTTAGCTTAAGATCTATAATTTCCATGCATTTCTCCTCATTTTCCATAGTTAAATTATGTGTTTTGATGATGGATTCAAATATGATCATATGGGTTTAGAGAGAGAAAGTTGTTAGATTAATTTGATTTTGAACTATGTTAGTGTTTAGTATTAGTTTAGCATGTTTATGAGTAAAACAACAAGAAAAATATTCATTTTCTCCATGAATTTCTCTAGGCCGAATCTAGCCAATGGTGTGTGAGGATGATGTTGACTTTATTTTAAGAGAATTGGATGGAAAAATGAGGAATTATGAGGTTGGAAATTATATAGGAATTTTCGGTACAAAAATTGAAATTTTTACCCACTAAGGGTAAAAGCGTAATTTATAGTCCGAACTGATAAATTGGACCAAATTCACAATCATTGAAGTATTGTGGATATAATTGGATAATTGAAATTGAAATAGATGGAATTGGAGTTGAATTGGGGATTTTAGGAATTTACACCGTATATAGGCGAGTTAGGTCAGACACCGCAATTAAGCGATTGTCCAGACATTTCAAACCCTATTTAGTGCATACGCATGGATAAGAGCCTGAAATAATTTATAATGATTTGACACGAATTATTGAATTTTTGTGTCATGTATTGTGGATAGGTGGTGAGCTATCTGATACGGGTAAAAGACTACACCCGAGGACCGAGAATAGGAGTATATCTACTCCTAGTACAGTGAGTACTCTTATATCGTCTTAATCATCTAGAGTAGATTTATTAAACTCTGTGATTTTATGAAAAATGGTTAAATGAAAAATTATTGTATTTTATAGGAAAATGTGATTTTATAAAATGATTTTATAAATTTTTGAAAAATTGAATAATGGTTTTAAAATAGAGTAATCGGAGACGGTTATATGTTGTGAATTAAATTATATTTTTAATTTGAATGGCTTATGGTAACCTTCGCATGAATGGTTGGTTTTATAATATGTTAAATCTGTAAATTGTTTGACTCTCCTTAATAGGCAAGGGAATATCGTGCAGTCATGTCATGCGGCTGATATTAGTTTATGATTATGGTGGGGCTGATCTACACTGCAGTGGCGGGTTTCCGTGAACCAGCCTATTAGAGGGGCACGGTAAACTCAACTGATTTATTTTACCTTTGTGGGAGAGGCGCGTAGGGTATCTCCTGGAGAGGGGTTTGAGTCCACTTCACGCCTTACCACCATGTGAAAGTGAGATTCAGCCAACGCCAAGGAACGACTGTTTTATATGAATATGTCGTTTTGACAGCCTTTGTGGTCTCAGTTAGATGCCTCAGTCAAGGTGTCCCCGAGGATAAGTTTTGGCATAAGCCAAGTTTTCATAAAATTCATAAGCCGTTTTGAGGAGTTGAATTAAATGCCATTATTTAAATGGGTTGGGAGGAATTTCCATGCTATGAAAACTATTGTGATGGGAAGTTTTCATTGTCTCATTTTACTCGACTTTAGATACTGTAGATGGTATCTGTTTACTCACTGGAATTGTATAATATCACCCCTTCTTCTTAAACATTTTTCAGGCTCAGAGTAGGTAATAGACCATCAGTTGCATCGAGAAGAAAATCTTGGAGTGGCATTTGAGAAAGTAAAGGTTCGTAGTCTTATACTTTTGTGGTCAATCGGGGAGCCCACGTGTCAATGTAAATGAAATTTCATACTCTGGCTATTTATATTATTGTATAACAGAATATATTTTACTTTTACACTGTAAAAACTTATTTATGGATTTCTCTATAAAAATTATTTTTATGAGAAATAAGAATATTTTATTTAATATTTTATTATAACAAATATTTACATTTTTGGTTCTAAATGCCTGTTTAGATAGCAAAACTTATTTTTAACTTTGAAATATGTGTTTTCTACTCACTTACCACATTTTTGCAAATTTTGAAAATTTTGACAAAAATGACGAAAATGCCCTTGTGAGGTATAAATTTTTATCGACTATTTTTGAATCAAAAATGATTTATTTTTTGTTAAAATATATTTTCAGTAATTGAGACCCACAAGGGAGGCGATAAAACTAGTACGAAAGCCTTGCAAAGTTTTGGTCGACATTCAGGGTAATAAATATCTATCGAAGCTTCGTGATGGTTGTCCGGGCTCGAAAGGGAGTACCGGGTCGTGACAATTTTGTTCGACCTCAATACCCATTAACAAACTTTTCTGAAAATTTATCTTAAGACTCGAGACTGCATAAAAGTTTCTAAAAATTCTCTTAATATTAAGTAAAGAGTTAAAAGAAGGTTTACAGAATAGCACCGTATCATTAGCATATTGAAGATGAGTGATAGAAAGACTGTTTTTTCCTATGTTGACCCCTCAAGGAAACCCTTATTTTTAGCTTTGAGCAATATCAAGCTAAGAGCCTCAACCACCACATTAAACAAAAAAGGTGACAACGGGTAGCCTTGACGAAGGCCTCTTTTCATACGGATTTGCTTAGTTGGTGTCCCATTGACAAGGATTGAGACAAAAACAGTGGAGAGACATGCCATAATCCTAGCTCTCCATTTGTTTCTGAACCCTATACTCCTCATTATCAGCTCAAGAAACTCCATTCCACACTATCATAAGCTTTTTTGAAGTCCACTTTAAAGACAATGCCACTTTCTCTACTTTTCTTCAAGACATCAATAACTTCATTAGCAATAAGACTGCAATCTAAGAGTTGTCTCTCTTTTATGAAGGCGAACTGATTTTCTCCCACAATTTCCTCAATCACCATCCCTGATTTATTAGCAAGAGCTTTGGCGATGATTTTATACAGATTACCCATAAGACTGATGGGTCTATACTCACCAATATTTGACGGATTACCATGCTTTGGGACCAAAGTGATAAAAAAAGTATTGACATGCCCTTCCATACATTCAGATTTATAAAATCCTCCACTAGACACATGACATCATCTTTTACCACTTTCCATTGTTTTTTGAAAAAGTTTAGGTTAACCATCAGACCCCGAAGCCTTACTACCTTCGCAACTTTGAATAATTTTCCAAATCTCCTATTCCGTAAAAGGTTTCTCCAGAAAAACAACAAATGACTCTTTTAATTTCTTAAATCCACAATTCAATTCTTTTAAACCAACTGTGGGTTTCTTCTTATAAATTTTAGCAAAATACTTGTCAATTTCATAACATAACTCCTTCGGCTTCTCAAGAATCTGTCTTTTGAAATTCAGATTTTGGATAGAATTCGTTTGGTGCTTCATAGATGCCACTCCATGGAACAACTTAGTATTGCGATCCTCTTTCAAGAAACCAACGTACCTTTTCCTTTTGCTGCCAAGATCTCTCTTCTACTTTAATAACTTTCCATAATTCACCTTTTAGTTTACATATCTCATTTCTCACCTCTTCATTTGACAAGTCTTTTTGCAGCTTTGATTCTAAGTCATGAATTAAAAGCTCTAAATTACGAATTTTAGCATCTGAGTTTCTATAGTTTGCCCTCTGCCATGCTTTAATATTTGCCTTTACACCTCTTAATCTGTGCCAAACCTTAGCTCTTCTACAACCCAGACTTCTTGTCTCTTGTCATGTTTTATTAAACATCTCTTAGAAACTTGCACCTTCCAACCAGTGGTCGAAAAAACGAAACAGTTTGGGCCCCCAATTCACCTCTTCCTTATACAACTTAACCAAATAATGATCGAAAATTGACCTTGGCAAGCATAATTGCTGTAAATCTGGACATAAATTCAACAAATTTGTTCCAATAAAAATTTATCCAACCTGCTAAAAGTTGGACTAGCCTTATTGTTACTTCACGTGAAGCAACCTCAACCCATTGGCAAATCCACAAGCCCAGCTTCCTCAATAAACTCCACAAATTAGCCCATGGCCCTATCATTCAATGTCACTCTAATCTTTTCTTACATATATTTCATAATATTGAAATCCCCCCCTTCAAGAAGCCAAGAAACCTCATAACTTTTTAGCAAAACAAGTAACTCTTCTCATAGTAACGGTCTATTCTTATCACAATTTGGGGCATAAATATTGCCTCATCCACACCTTAACCATTCATTTGGATTTTGTTGACCACCAAGATATATCTTTTATTGACAACATATTCGTCCATCGCAAATAAGTTTTCATCACAACAACATAATAAACCCCCTGTTGAATTCACTGCATTCATTGTTAACCACTTTCCCGATTTATTTTCCCATACTCGTTCAATCCACCTTACTTTTGCTTCATTCATCTTCGTTTCTTGTAATAGCAAAATCATCGATTTATGTTGAACCACAAGCTTTCTAACTGCTCTACTTTTTTCTGGTCTACCTCAACCCCTAACATTATAAGAAATGCAATTCATAACATTAAAGGAAACTTAAAAGAGAAAGACTTACCTCAGGACAAACGGATCTGTCGCCCTTTCAACTTTGTCTCCATAATTTTCTCGAACTCAAAAAGCACAAACTGCTTGTCATTTTCAAAGACCATGTCAAGACGTTCCCCCAACATAACGCTTTCCACTGCTTCAATTCTGACCTCTAGATCACCTTGACCCATAACCCCACTTGATAGCGACACCCCATAACTCTTACCATCATTTTCATTAGAAGCCTCAAGCCTTTCTCTTATATTTTACCTAATGTTCCACCTTTTCTGACCTGCAAGACTCTTTTTTGGATTTGTTGGTCCCCTAGTTAATTCTTCCACAAACAAATCTTGTTTGACCTAATTTGCTCCCATACTTTGGGTTTTGTCTATTCTGAACAAATTTAAGTCCTCAAATCCCTCCACTCTTCTTTTATAGCCCACATAATTTGGTTTTGACCAATAGCCTGGCCTAGTGTTTTTGGATCCCTCACTACTGGTCGAAAAGCTCATGGCTCGTTATTTACTATGAGCTTGGTTCTATGGGTCCATTCTAGAGCCTTCACTTATCCTCATGCCCCTAACAATCTTTAGAAACTGTTTCTCCTTTAGCCCCTTAGCTTGGCTTATTTCATCTCCCTACATGTCTGCTTCACTACACGTGTTCTCCCTAGATTTGTTGGTGTCTTTTCCCATAACAGACCCTTGTTGATTCAAAATTTCTTGTGGAAAAGACGCATTTGCCTTCCATCATGAGTTACCAATGTCTCTATCGTCCATGATTCACCACTAAACGTTTTTTCCATTCTTGCTTGACTAGCTCAACTTGAACTCGAAGCTTTACTCGACTCCTATTAATTTTCAAAGTAATTGCTTCAGGGATTTTCATTTTTTGGTTCATCTCCACTAAGAGTCGAGCTATATCCAGCCATTCCTCTTTCATGGTTACTTCATTCACCTTAACAAAATCTCGCCACAATCCATATACTACCTTGAAAAAACCCATGTGCTAGTGAATCACCAAGATGTTGTTTATTTGAATCTATTAGAGAACTCGATTTTCCTTGTCAATTCCACCAAACGGCTCTATCCCATCGAACCGCATTCCCCCACAGCAATATAGAGATCCACGACCCTCCCGTAGTCTTCAAAGACTTTTCTTATCTTAGGCCAAGATAATCGCAAGTTAACATTGTCCACAAATGCCGTGAACAGATGATCTCTCCATTCTTGACGCTCTTTCATCTCTCCTTGGGCTTTTAGTTATCTGCTTGAACATATAATTTTTTTTTTCAATCAAAAAGTTTAAGGTGTTGCATAATTAGATGAGGTAAAATGTTGGATCTTGCCCTTATAAATAAAAACCTTCTTTCATCTAACAGATATACTCAATTAATAAATTATTAATTTTTAATAAAAATAGAAATTAAAAGATTAAAAAATAAAAAATATAAATAGAGAAAAATACTCAAATAATTAAAATAAAAATTATATAACTAATTTAATATAAATTATTTAATAATTTAATAATAAATTATTGATGTTTAATGAAAATGTAAATTAAAAGATTAAGACATGAAAAATACAAATAGAGAAAAATGATTCAAATTATTAAAATTAAAAATCATGTAACTAAGTTAATAATAAATTAAAAATATTAATAATTTAATAATAAATTATTGATATTTAATGAAAATAGAATTTGTTTTTGTTTTTAATGAAAATAAATTTTATTACAATAAAGGATAGTTTTGTCATTTTATCATTTATTCTTAGATTATTCCAAAGTAATTCTCACCACCCAAACATTAAAATAAATCATAATAGCAATTCCTATCATATTTTATTACATGAATCAAACTAAATAATAATAATTTCATTATATTCCTTCCTTATTCTATTCTCACAACATAACTATTCTATTTCATTTCGTGAACGAAATGTATCGTTAAAATTGAATTTACATGTTTGTGATAAACCTTTGAATGACATGTACGAAAAAAAAAAAGTCTTTGAATGATATCAATATTATAAAAAGAATATTAATATTATGTGCAAAAAACCGCTCGGTCTCTAAATAATTTTTTGGATGTGCTATGTATACAAACTATTATGTTTGTGAGTTATTAATATTTTGTTTCAATTAGTCCACACCATTAAGTTATATTAATTTTCTTTTTTTAAAAAAATAAAAAATATAAAAACTTAAAAAAATTTAAATTATTTAAAAAATTTAATATAAACTTTTATTCTTTTATTATGTTCAAATAAATACTTACTTATATTTTTTAAAAAGAATTTTTCTTTATTCTTCTAATGCCGTAATACCATATTAAGTTTTTAACCTGTTTGACAAAAAACTTTCATTAGCATAAAAAGTTTGACTTGGGTAAAATGCCTGCACCCTTACAAAAGCCCAACACTTTCATTGGCATGAGAAGTTTGCTTGCGTAAAGTGCCTGTACCCTTGCAAAAACTCACTAGTGCACGACAAGATATTTGGCCGCATGACAAGATAGATATCTTAGAAGCATTGTACATAACATTAACTAAGACCCTTAACCTATCAACCCCAAAAGTCTTAAATTAGAGAAAATTGTGAGGAATGTCTTTTTTGATAAAGACATTTTAAAAATAACCACTAGAATAAGTTTAATTATTTTTAGCCATATTTAGCTATGACTTGACAAAAATACCCTTTAAACTATTTTAAATAAATTAAACCATTTATCGTAATTTCTCTTCATTTCTTTTTCGGATTTCTCTCTCTCACCATCCCACTCTTTCAAATTTTATCGATTTCTCTCTTCGACATTCGTCTGTTATTCTTCCGATTTCTCTCTTCGGCATTCGTCTGCTATACTTTCGATTTCTCTCTCTCTCATTTTCAGATTTCTTTTTATTGCGCTTTCAAGACACTAAGTAATCGTTTCGAAGTGTTTGGGTGGGTGGATATTTGAAATTTTTGATTTTTAGGTATTTTGGAGAAAATTAAAATGGTAGAAATAATCACAGATGTATGAAATAGCTTTTAATTGAATCAATTCGGGATCTAGACACCAATAAATTCAAAATTTTGAAATTTATAAACCTAAATTTTCAAAAAAAAAATTTTTAATTTTTAGTCAAAGTAGGTGTTTTAGATAAAAAAATTGTATTTTGATTTATGAAAACATGTTGGAAACACTTTAAGCAGTGGTATGTCACAGATTTTTGTACATGGTGTGTCACAACCAAACCATGGCTTGTCACAGGTTTTTATACATGGCGTGTCACAGTCTAACCATGGCGTGTTACAACTTAACTATGGCGTGTCACAGATTTTTGTACATGGCTTGTCACAGCCTAACCATGGCTTGTCACAGGTTTTTGAACATGGCGTGTCACAACTTAACCATGACGTGTCACAGATTTTTGTACATGGTGTATCACAGATTTTTGTACATGGCTTGTCACAGCCTAACCATGGCTTGTCACAGGTTTTTATACATGGCGTGTCACAACCTAACCATGGCGTGTCACAACTTAACCATGACGTGTCACATATTTTTGTATATGGTGTGTCACAACCATGGCTTGTCACAAGTTTTTATACATGGCGTGTCACAACTTAACCATGGTGTGTCACAACTTAACCATGGAGTGTCACAGATTTTTGTACATGGTGTGTCACAGATTTTTGTACATGGTGTGTCACAACCTAACCATGGCTTGTCAGAGGTTTTTGTACATAACGTGTCACAGCCTAACCATGACGTGTTACAACTTAACCATGGCGTGCAGGGGCGGAGCGTCCCTTTGCAATGGTCCCCCCAAAAATTTTAAAAATTTTTATATATTATATATTTTTTAATCATTTTTTATTAAATAATTAAATGACTTTACAAATCCTATTCAATTTTATTCAAATTCTTAAATTTTTTTAATTTTTTAAGTTTCTCCCATCATCTTTCTCTTTTTTTTTTCTGTCCTTGTATTATGAAATTATAAAAAGGTAAAGTTTTTATTTAATTTTTTTATTTATATTATTATTATTATTATTTATTTATTTATTTTTTCAATTATATTCTATTTGCTCATATATTTTAAGTTTCTATAGATTTTCTTTTTAAATTTCCATGAATCATCAACTATATATTTTTTTGTTATATAAGTCATGTCTCTTACTTGTTATGGTTTTTTTTTTGTTATGTGGATTTTATTTTTAATGATTATAATTTTTAAAAATTAAAAATTATTGTATATGTAATTCTCAAATATAAATTCAAGTGTTACATTATTGGTTGTTGTTTAAAATTTTACTAATATATTATTTTTTATTAATCCTAATTGTACAAGCAAAAATTATCTTGAGTATATGTTTTTAATGTGCTTTACATTTTACACTTAGTTGAAAGAAAATTATCTTGAGTATAAAAAGATGTTATTAATTTTGTATATTATATTTAACTATTTATATTATATGCATATAGTTTAATATTTAATATTATAAACTTAAATATAATAAAATATGAATATTGGATGTTGACTACATTAATTTTTTAGTCGTTTATATCGAGAAAAAAAAAACTTCGAAACAAAATGAATGATAAGTTTCTTACAAATAATTTAATTATTTATATTAAAAAATATATTACTATTATCGAACAAAACTTTTCAAGAATAGTATTATAAGTTTTTTTCTTTTTGTTTCTTTTGATTTACATATTGTATAAAATTATTATCTATTATAAATCTTTTAATTATTAATGATTAAGTTCAATATATTAATTTTAAAAATTTTTAATTTTTATTTTTTTTAATCTTTGGCCCCCCCAATAAATATTTGCTAGCTCCACCCCTGATGGCGTATCACAAGTTTTTGTATATGGTGTATCACAGATTTTTGTACATAACGTGTCACAACCTAACCATGGCTTGTCACAGATTTTTGTACATAGCGTGTCACAGCCTAACCATGGCGTGTCATAAGTTTTTATACATGGTGTGTCACAACCTAACCATGACGTGTCACATCATAACGTGTAATTTCATTAAAGGTATTTTTGTCCAACTTGGTTAAAAATAGTTAAAATTATAAAGATGGCTACTTTTGAAAACGTCTTATCTTTAAAGGCTATTTTTTAAAACGTCCCTAAATTAGATATATTTTTAGTTAAATAAATTATTATAATTATTAATTGATTAATTATTATTAATTAAAATAATATTTGTCATTTTATATTGACATAACGCTGACGAGGTATGTTGATTTTTTATAATGAAAAATGAGACGTCATAATGTCAAATTATCATATTACATTAGTATTTATCATAATAAATTAACATATTACATCAACGTCATTATGCATAAAATGATAGTTATCATTTTGATTAATAATAATTAATTAGTTATGAATCATAAAAATTTATATGACTCAAAATAAAAAATAATCAAACTTAATTAAATATAATAAATGAATAAACATTTATTTAAAATTTTTTAAATAATTAAATTTTTTTTAATATTATGGTTAACACAAAAGATCAATGGAAAAGGGAAACTTGATAGGATCTAATCAACAAATAAAAATGAAAAAGATAGGATATAATCAAGATTCAACACATTTTAATTGGTTTAGACTTATATAATTTGAAAGTTCAATGTGCATATAGTCTTTGTAATCAATGTGACAAATCTTTGTTTAACCCTAAACCTGGTAATTTTAGACACGACACATTAACACGACACGAGAAGACACGGGTTAAACATGTTTTGCGTTTAGTCTTAACGTATTTCGTGTCTAATCGTGTCTGACACGTTAAAACAAGAAAATTTTTGTATCTTAATGTATCAGACACGACAGACACTTTTAAACACGTTTACTTAATCGTTTTGTCGCATTTAAACGTGTTATCGTGTTTAAACGTGTATACGTGACACGTTTACTTAATCGTGTTATTGTGTTTAAACGTATATATGTGACACGTTTATTAACCTATTAAAAATTAATAGTTAAAAATTATTTTAATTTTATATAAATAATTTTAAATAATTATTTTAATAAGGTTTTTTAATTTTATAAAAGTAATAATGTAATTATTACGATTGAAAATTAGGAATGATTTTTTATATTATTAATATTTGAAAGTTAGGTGTTAATGGTGTTATTTTATTATATTATATGATAATGAATTTTATGTATGTTATTTGTATTAAATTTTATTATATTTAATGTTATTATTATTTTTGTTTTGTTATAATTTTTTTTATAATTATAAATTTTAAATTTAAATAATAAAATTATATTTAATTGTATTAAACGTGTTAATCGTGTCGTGTTATATATTTATTAAATATATACATATATTTGTACATATTTTAAATTTAAAATATAAATATTAAATATATTATATTTATGTTTAATTTTAATGTGTTTTGTGTATAATCATTTCTTATATGTTTACAATATGAAAACACATTTTGTTAAGTCTTTCTAACCTCCCTACTTCCATCTTTTCAAAAAGATAAAGTCATTCGACTCTCAGTACGTGTCGATTATTTGTGCACTTCAATTACCTCGCAATTATTCTTTTTTCTCTTTGGTCTATTTTTTGACGAGTTTCGCTTGATACATGGTGATGTTAGTGAAATATGCCAAACAAATAATCATATCACATCATGTGATAAAGAAAAACGAAACAAGTAGTAAGTAGAAGTCCCACCGAAAGGAAAAGTCCCCCTGGCTTAAATTGAACTAAAAAAGAATATAGCCCCAAGGCCAATAAATTCAAACATCCAAGTCCAAACCCTAAAATCCTCGCAAAAGTGAACCTACCCTATAACTCGACCATGTTCAACCATTTTGGCATAACGTCTGCCAACTATGTCAACCTCAAGGGCAAGGCCCCACTTTACGTAATTGTTGAATTTGACAAAGAGAAAATCTAGTAAAGGTAGAGGCCATGCCTTCTTCTCTGACTTTCCTGGTAACTGACAAAACGTGGAAAGAAAAATTTGTGGTGGGAACCGTAAATATCCCAGCAACTTGCTTTGTTTCAAACTTTGGAACTTCCAAGACTGAAGCTAAAACTCAACCACTCCGAGTTTAACTCATTCGATCATATAACTAGGATTATGTCGAAGACAAGTTAACATAAACAAGAGCTTGGAGGGTTTCATGTTGTATGGGTCAGTTTGGTGTCCGGGAAAAGGGAGAACTGTTGATTTTCTAGGCAAATGAGGCATGCCAAAAACAATATTTTCAGTTTCTATTTTTTTGGAAAAAATTATAGGACAGGAAAGGAAAAAAAAAACAGAAAATGGCAAGAAATTGAATGGCAATGTTGGGTTCATTGAACCTGGACGAGATTTGGTTTCTTTCCCGTTGATCTTCTTCTAGCAGTGGTTTATTAGTTTATATATCAGAATCATTAAAAATGCAGCGAAAGAGGAGGACCATCAAGTGTGGGAAGCGAAAAGGTGAGTTTTTGGACTGATTTTGAGAGCACTACTACTTTTTTCGCATGTATAATTAACTCCTTTGTTTTTGCCTTTTTCTTTTTGTCATATATGTTGTTCTTTTCATCCCTTTTTACCTTTTGGTGTGCTTCTGGGAGCCTGCAGATTCTCTGGTGAAGTAAAAGGCTTTGAAAATCCTTAACAAGGTGTCTGGTTTGGGTGGGGTGGGTTCTTCCACTATCAATGGCTTCAATGTGAAGTATATGAAAAGAGGTGAGGCAGACTTGCTAGATTAGCCTTTATTCTCTATCCTTAAAAGGACATGCAATATGGAAAAAATATATGCTCTTTGATATTTGAACTACATCTTGGTTTTTGGGGTTAAAAATAAGAATAAGTATTCCATATCAAATTGCTGTTGGTGCAATTTGAAGTTTTTAGGATTATGGAACTGCTTATTGATGCATTGAATCGGTTGACCATTCGAATAATTAATCAGGAATTATATTCCTTTGATCCGGTCAAGTTGCCTTTTTGATTTTTCCAAAGGGGCATAATTGAATTTCTTTTCCAACTTTTATATAGTTCTTTAGTATGTTACTCTCTTTTAATTAATTCTTTTCTGGGTATAGCATATTTTTCCAGTGACCCATTTTTGAAAGGAAAATTCTATCTGCTGGTCCATTAATTGGAACAATACTTGTAATAGTAGAGTTGCGGCCATGGATGGTATTGTGATATTTCATGAAACTGGTTAGAAAATTTTTTGTTTGTTTCTGTTTTCAATTTTAGAGTCCATGTCAAAAGAGAAACTTAGTGGTGGTCACCTTGGGTCCAGCAACAGTTTATGTGGGGGGGGGGGGGGGGGGGGGGGCTTACTTCAAAATGCGACCCTTGAGAATACATCAGAGATGACTTCATCCAATTAAAACCAAAAGTTCTCTTTCTAACAGCTGGTTTTGATCCACAGAAGCTACATTTTTCTTCGCTTTATTACTTTTCTGATTTAATAGTAGCAGAACCGCCATCTATGTGGTGTTATTTCTGCTTGTATGTTTCTCTGAAACTTTTCATTATAATTATGAGAAGAAAAATTTACATAAAAAGACACACAGAAAGAGGTGGCTAAAGTCTCTGGTTTCCTGCCTGCACCGCCACTTTGCATATAAGTCAACAGCTTTATAAACTGCATATTTTATTCAATAAGCACCACAATTATGGAAGAGATTATCTTTTGCTTACATCAATGGCTAGGTATTGAATAATATCTGTGTTGGTTGGCTGTAATATTAAAATTTGATACCACTTGGTTGTCTGTCACGTAAATGACATGTAAGAGATCCAGATTCATACATTATTGCTGTTTAATTCTCTCTTTTAGCTTGTAAAGTTTGACCTGAAAACCTTTCAGGACTTATATAAGCAAGATCTTCCTTCTTCCAAGTTCAACAAGTCTTTGCAGTCTGTAAACCTCCATCCACTTTCTTTGGTTAGCTTCTAATTTCTTTATCACTCTTAGCTTAACAGATTTTACTTGGTTATGTTGGCATCTTCACTCCATTCCAATGCCATGAACTTTATTCACTTTCTATAGACGGGTTGGCAGTTCATGAACTGTGAGCCTAACGTGATGTTCTGTTCTTAAATGTCAAAGCTCTGTTAGTAAATTTTAACGCAATGTTTACACGTAATAACATATAAAAAACTGTGAATTAGTTTGTATAATGTTTCTCATGGTTTGCATGGGTTCAAGCTTTTTCTATATCTCTAGGTATTAATGG
Source organism: Theobroma grandiflorum (assembly GCA_036013995.1). Taxonomy (NCBI): domain Eukaryota; kingdom Viridiplantae; phylum Streptophyta; class Magnoliopsida; order Malvales; family Malvaceae; genus Theobroma; species Theobroma grandiflorum. The sequence goes on from CP142126.1 coordinate 20,823,118, forward strand.
GCAGCAAGAACAAGCATTGCCTTCTTTCTGATTAGGCTCAGTTTTCCTGTTGTACAGATAAGTGACATGGCTTCGCAGGCTCATTCAAATGTTGAGGAGGTCGAAACAAAAGAGATGGACATTAGAAGCCTGTCATCCTCAAATCACTCTGTGTATAACACACAGTATCTTCACAAGGTAGGAGTTCCCCCTAAGCAAAACCTCTTCAGGGAATTCACAGCCACTGTGAAAGAAACATTCTTCCATGATGATCCTCTGCGTCCCTTCAAGGATCAACCAAGGTCTCGAAAGTTTATCCTAGGCATCCAGGCCATTTTCCCCATTCTTGAATGGGCAAGGGATTACAACTGGAGAAAATTTAGAGGTGATCTCATTGCTGGACTGACTATTGCAAGTCTCTGCATTCCTCAGGTAGATTACCTGTGCTCCAAAAACATACATAGGGAGGCTAGAGAACCTCCAATAATTTTCATGTCCAGTCAAATTTAACTATTCAGTCTACTTGGAAAAACAGGATATTGGTTATGCAAAGCTAGCAAACTTGGATCCACAGTATGGGCTTTGTAAGTTTCCACGTTATTTATCATCACCTCACATTGTTAAAGTATCATCTTTTTGGCTTTGTCTAAAGGTTTTTATTATTTATCTTAACCATTGAAGACTCCAGCCTTGTTCCACCTTTGATTTATGCCTTCATGGGAAGTTCAAGAGATATTGCCATTGGACCAGTCGCTGTGGTATCTCTTTTACTAGGGACTATGCTTTCAAGTGAGATTGACCCCATCAAAAATAAAGCTGAGTATCAGCGGCTTGCATTTACAGCTACCTTTTTTGCTGGGATTACTCAGGCAACTCTTGGTTTTCTCAGGTAATTGTGTATATTCAAGGAAGTCTGATGACAGCTGCCCATAATATTTTGTTCTGCTAACTTTGTGTTTCTCATATTTTTATAGATCCTTTACTGCTTCTAGCATTCACTAAACAAACTTTTGAAACAAATGATAGGTTGGGCTTTTTGATTGACTTCCTGTCCCATGCTGCCATTGTGGGGTTTATGGCTGGAGCTGCTGTCACAATTGCCCTCCAACAGCTAAAGGGTCTTCTTGGTATAAAAGACTTTACAAAGAAATCAGATATTATTTCTGTAATGAACTCCGTATGGGGCAACGTCCATCACGGAGTAAGCAGCCCTCCATCTCTCTCCTTTTTGGAAAAAATGTGTATTTTTATTTTCTCCTTTTGAAGAGGAGTTGCAACCTGCAACCTGAAGAATTTCCAGCCAATTTCACAACATTTCAGTCGCTAAATTTATATAATACTACTTTACAGTGGAACTGGCAGACTATACTCATTGGAGTTAGCTTTTTATCTTTCCTTCTGTTTGCCAAGTACATTGTAAGAGCCTCTAATTCTTATTTTTGTTTTTTAACTATAACAAGCTTGTGACCATTTGCTAACTTTTATATCCTTTGAGAAATAGGGAAAGATGAACAGGAAATTATTCTGGGTGCCTGCAATAGCTCCATTGATATCTGTTATTCTCTCCACCTTTTTTGTTTATATAACGCATGCAGAAAAGGAAGGAGTTCAGATTGTAAGCACCTTTTCTTTAACCTCTAATAATCTCTTAGCAAAATATTGCAATTTAGTAGTTCCAGTGATGGCAGAAATTATAGTAGTTTTTGTAATGAGTAGTGACAGCAGCGCCACTGTTTTTCCCTTGTGTGCAGGTGAAACAAATTAAGAAAGGAATCAATCCCTCATCTGTGCATCAAATTTATTTCAGTGGTGACTATCTTCTAAAAGGTTTGAGGATTGGTGTCGTGGCTGGTATGATAGCATTGACGGTAAGCCAACTGTTTTTTTATCCACTTCACTAACCAAGAAAATTGATTATGACATTGTATCTAAATAGACCTTCCATGTTTCCTTCTTTTTTTCTTTTTGGGGGTTAATTTATCAGGAAGCTGTAGCCATTGGAAGAACTTTTGCTTCGATGAAAGACTATCAAATAAATGGAAACAAAGAAATGGTGGCACTGGGAGCAATGAATGTCGTTGGTTCAATGACTTCCTGCTATGTGGCCACAGGTGAGAAGGGAGAACATGTTTATTTATGTCAACCTACTCACTTTTGCACTCAAAGTTCATACTACTTAAACTAACAAAAAGCATATGTTTTATTATAAAAATATCAGAATGCTTTTTCTTTTGAAGCTACATGTTAAAATCATGCATGTACAATATCAATAATTGACTGTAACATTTTACATTTGCAGCTTGTTAAATCTTCTTTATTTGATAATGTATTAAATCTTTTTAATTATTTGTCATTAGTGACAATATAGATGCGCACAGAGAGAGAGAGAATGTATTGATGAATGCAAAGGTTCAAGCAAGTAAAATGATGTGATCTATATATATATATGGATGAGAAAGGGGAAGATCCTAATGATTTAACCTCTTGATCTATTCGCTGTAAATGATTCTATTGGTATGTAACTGATGATATTATTCCTTCATTACTTGCAGGTTCATTTTCTCGATCAGCAGTAAATTACATGGCTGGGTGTGAAACTGCAGTCTCTAATATCATTATGTCCTGTGTTGTATTTCTAACCTTAGAATTCATAACACCTCTTTTCAAGTACACCCCAAATGCTATTCTCGCTTCCATCATCATATCTGCTGTGATTGGCCTTATTGATGTTCCGGCAGCAATTTTAATATGGAAGATTGATAAATTTGATTTTGTTGCATGCCTGGGAGCATTTCTTGGAGTAGTCTTTTCATCAGTTGAGATAGGCCTCTTAATTGCTGTAAGAAGATAGATGTCCACTAACTAAATTTCATGAAGATGAACCGTACGCTATTTATCTGTTTGATTTTTAATCTGTTGTCACTGAATTTCATGGCAGGTCACAATATCCTTTGCTAAAATCCTCTTACAAGTTACTAGGCCTAGAAGTGCTATTCTTGGGAAGCTCCCTAGGACTACTGTGTACCGAAATATCCAACAATATCCAGAAGCAGCTAAAGTTCCAGGGGTTCTGATTGTGAGAGTTGATTCTGCTATTTACTTTTCCAACTCTAATTATGTCAAGGAGAGGTACATGATTCTTAGCCTGTCTCTCATACTCAATTATATAGGTTTCATTTAAGGGAATGTATTCTACAACTCATAATCAATATCTAGGCAATTGTTGGTAAATCATCTCATGAGAACCTGGCTTCAAGGTCTGGGTTTGGTTGAAACTAGCAAACGTATATATAAATTCTTGAGTTGTGGCTAAACCAATATAGAACTTAGCATGTCTATAAATCCTGTGAGGAGAAAGCTAGCAATGGCACTGGCGTGCAAGAGGAACAATCAAACTTATAATTATTAGAGACAACAGAACATAAATTTTCTTCTTTGGGTAAATTTAACTATTTTCACCTGGTACAAGGCTGAAAGTCTTGAGTTCTTTCTCTGTGTACTCAAATGTTTCAAGCCATGACCTTTAAAGTGTACTATTAATATATTAGAGTTGTGATAGGTTTCAATGTTTTAGAATTTGGCTGAATCAGCCAGGTTTCAATTAGAATTCAAGATGCTCAAAGTCAACATCCTTGCAGGATACTGAGATGGTTGATGGATGAAGAAGAGCTAGTGAAAGCTGCATGCCAGCCAACAATCCAGTTTTTGATAGTTGAGATGTCACGTAAGAATTCTCTACTGGTGTTTTAAGAATTGATTGTCTTATATTCTAGCTTACTGTCTTTGTTTGCAGTTTAAGCTCACTTTTCCTAATGTCCTCTGTGTGTGTATGTGTAGCTGTAACTGACATTGATACCAGTGGCATCCATGCCTTGGAAGAATTACACAGGAGTCTAGGGAAAAAAGGTGTTCAGGTAAAACAAATAGTGGCTCAAATAAAAATATATATGATGCAACAAAATCTACCTTTAGCTCCAGACTATAGTTAACAGAAGAACATAAACTACCTTAAAAACAACAAAGTTCAATAGCTTTACCAGTTACCTCAGGTGCCTGCATTTTCTTACAGCTTATTCTGGCAAATCCTGGACCAACGGTGATTGACAAGCTTCATGCTTCAGATTTTGCAAATTTAATTGGCGAAGACAAGATCTTCCTGACTGTTTCAGATGCAGTTTCATCATGTTCTCCAAAACTGGTGTAAGAAGTATGAACAACCAGAAATGTTGTTGTTGTATAACAGAAATGAGAGCAGATATACATGTGCAGTGGTGAGAGAGGGATCTCAGATGCAGCTCAATAATGAGGGGGCCAATTATAAAGATGGTTAAAGTGGGGTGGCGGAGATCATATATAGGCCAGAGGGACAAAACACAAGTGTACAATGTGCTTGGGGATAAGGTTTAGGTTTTAAATTTGCAAATATGTATATATATATATATATATATTATCCGATGTTTTTTCTTTTCCTGTTAACCTATGGAATCACACATCAAAATCAAAGGTTTTTGTATGCTTTTCAGGAATTTTGATTCCTCTTAATATACACTTTTATCACTTCCATGAGAGAAAAAAAAAAGCAAATGAATGAATAAGTGGGAATCACTCGTTCCCACAAATTACAATTCCACGAATTAATTGAAGTTTTATCTGATGGGGGCCGGTATCTTCACCCATTTTTTATAACAAACGTATTGCATTTGATTAAAATAAGTGATTATGAAGATGAATTATGAAGGTTCATTGATTGAAACTTTACCAAACTTTTTGAAACCCGCTTTATATTAAAATCCAATTATGTTCACTAATTTAAAGTGGTGACGTACTCGAGGGTTCTGTTTCCATGAGGTAAGACGAGCTGCACTTATTGTAGGCAAGAACTTAGACGCTAGTGTAGCTAGGTTCATAAAGAACCCCGACCCACGTTCATATTTATATAAAGAAGGGTTTGTCCATAATAAAGTAGAGAGATTCTAGCACGCCATTTTATTCTTTTTTAACTCCATTGGGCAGCTTTGTGCATAAAGTACTTTCATTAGCATCTAGCTGTGGCCCCACATCGGATTTCCTTCAGTAATTTCCAGTACCACTACAGGTATTTGATAGCATGGTTGAAACTAGAGAGTGCCTAGGATTCAACTGATTTTGCAGAGGAAGGCCTAGCAAATAAATGTTTCTGTCAACCTTATACATATTCTATTTGCAAATGCTGGTATGGTCTTGTCGAGGAAATTTGCAAACACATCCAGCTTCTTGTCAACTAAAATCTTGTCACTTTAGTTGGTTGGTGTGTGGTGCCTTGTTTTTCAATGGTGGGGATCTCTTGGACTGTACCAAATTCTGTGGAGATTTTTATTCATTAGCGGCACGACTTATTTTGTTGTGCTAACTCGAGAACTAGGTCTCTTGCGGTATGTGATGCTTTTTTATGGTGCTTGTGGCAAACAAGAAATGATTCTATAATTAGTGAAAAAGTCTGAGATGGGAAGAAAAAGATGCGTTTCATGTTTTGGATTAAAGCTAATGAAGGAAGCGAAGCAAGTGACGAGATTGGTTCTTAGTCGATCCCATGACAATCCAATCATTCCCAAACTTCTAATCAGTCTTGAATAGTAATATCATGGGTTTTCCCCGTTGATAATGAGCTGAAGTTTAACGTTTAACATCTTGATTAGAGAGAAACCGAGAGCTTTTGATTCTGGTGGTATATTAAGAAATACTAATGGGTCAGACTTCAGGAGTCGGGGATTCAAACTTTACTGAATTGATGGTCGTTAACAACGCAATTCAATTATGTACTTCAACATCATGAGTCGGTTCAAAAAGATTTGATTATCGAGTCAAATTCTAAGATCAATTTTTTTTAGATACGGAGAAACATCTTCTTCGCTATTGGGATATGTGATGCATCAGCAATGAAATTGACAACTTTCGTAAACTGAGTGAAGATATTGTGTTTGTTCACACCTTCCGTGAGGCGAATTACATGGTCGATTCTCTAACCAAATTTGGGGTGGATAAAGTTCAAATTTTCTTTACATGATGGTGAAAGTGGAGGACTGTGTTGTGTTACTGCTTCTCCTTTTTCTGGTGTATGCTTCTGTTTCTGTTCACTGTTTCCAGCTGAGAGTATGTTGGTTCCTATTGCTTTCAGCTGGAAATCTGTTGTTTCTTTTTCTTCTTCAGGCGTCGTTGGTCTTTCACAGTCGGGTTCATTGCTAAGCCCCTCATGTGGACTTAATTTGGGTGTGTTTATAAAATCAAAAGCCTTTCATATTTAAAATCTGAATATTTCTGCTTGGAAAAATACATAAACTAATGCAACTATTTATACAGAAAATTACAGTTGATCACAATCTATATAATAAAACCTTATCACCTAATGAAGATAAATGTCCTAGAAATCAGCTACTATAATCCAGCCACAAAAATCTGCAGAAGACGAAACAAAACCAGCTGCTATAATTCAACCACGACATCTGCACAAGATAGAATAAGTCCAACCACGAAATCTGCACAGTGATTGTGGAAGGGAGTGATTCTGTGCATATGATCAAGATCGTCAATACTCCCCCTCAAGTTGGAGCATGAAGATTTGAAATGCCCAACTTGGCAAGCAATTCAAGAAAACGATCTCGTCCAAGGGCTTTTGTGAAAATATCTGCCAGTTGGTATGTAGTGGAAATGTGATGAGGAACGAGTACCTTCGATTGAATGTAATGCCGAACGAAGTGGCAGTCTATTTCAATGTGCTTTGTTCGTTCATGAAAAACTGGATTCGAGGTGATATGGATTGCAGCTTGGTTATCACAAAATAATGAAACTGGGGTAGAACACATCACACCGAAGTCCTGAAGAAGTCGAATCAACCAAACTATCTCACTAGTGACTATAGCCATAGCTCTATACTCTGCTTCTGCTGAAGAACGTGAAACAACTGTTTGTTTCTTTGCCTTCCAAGAAATGGGAGAGGACACAAGGAACACAATATACCCAGAAGTAGATCGTCGGGTGAGGGGGCATCCTGCCCAATCAGCATCACAATATGCACAAAGTGTGAGTGAATTATCAGATGGAAAAAAAATACCCTGGCCTGGTGCATTTTTCAAATAACAGAGTACTCGGTAAGCTGCATCCAAGTGTGGCTGTCTTGGATCATGCATAAACTGACTTAGCATGTGCACAACATAACTAATATCAGGTCGTGTGATGGTAAGATAAAGTAACCGACCCACAAGACGCTGATATTGTCCTAGATCTTTACAAAGTTGACCAGATCCTACTATTAGTTGATGATGCTGCTCCATGGGAAATGCAGCAGGTTTACTGCCCATCATGCCACTTTTAGCCAAAATATCTAGTACATACTTGCGTTGACATAAGACAATTCCAATAGGTGATCGTGCAACCTCAATGCTAAGAAAATATTTTAATTTGCCAAAGATCCTTGATGCGAAACTTATCATCCAAGTATTGTTTCAAGAAATTAATCCGAGTCGAATCTGTGCCCGTGATGATGACATCGTCCACATAAATTAAAACAGCAACAAAGGATTTACCATGACATGATGTAAACAATGAATGATCTGCATGTGATTGATGATAACCAATGGCTATAAGAGAGGAAGTAAATTTTTGATACCAATTTCGTGATGCTTGATGGAGTCCATAAAGGGACTTCTGTAATCGACACACACGATGCTCCCCCTTACGTGCAAAACCTTGCGGAATCTTCATGTAAACTTCTTCATCCAAGTCACCATGAAGGAATGCATTATTTACATCCAATTGGTGTAACTCCCAATTACGAGCAGCAGCGATAGCTAGTAGACATCGGACAGTGACCAACTTAGCAACTGGTGCAAAAGTCTCATGAAAATCTATCCCTTCAATCTGGGTGAAACCTTTGGCCACTAGTCATGCTTTATAACGCTCAATACTACCATCCGTATTGTACTTGACTTTATAAACCCATTTTGAATCAATAGCATGTTTACCTTCCAGCAGAGTGGTGAGTACCCACGTTTTATTTTTCTCCAATGCCAAAATTTCTTTGGCCATAGCATCCCTCCAGTGATCATGCTTGACTACTTGAGAGAAGGTTTTCGGCTCATTGGTGATGGAGATGGCCGTTAGGAAAGCATTATGAGTATCAGACAACCAATTATATGTAAGGTGACTAGATAAAGGAAATACCGTTGAGTTAGCTGATGGTGGAGTGGGCTGTGATGGAGCGAGAGAGGGCGGAAGCACAAAACTATAATTTGGCAATGTGCTAGAAACTTTTCTAGTCCGTTTAGCCGGAAGATGAGGTAAAGATTGAGAAATTGAAGGTGCCACTGTTTCTATTGTTGCAACATCATGAGTGGTAGGAAGAGCCCCATGTGACTGATCTTGATCTTGATCCAAGACTTCATTGGAAACAATTGCTTGATCATTGGTGGAGTGTGTATTGTCAAGGCCCAGTTCATCTGTGACTTGTGCGTTCATATGCCCAATGTTAGGCTATTCCGTGTGATCTAAAGAATTGTCCTCATGGTTGTTGTCCATTTGGGAGGTATGTCAATTAAGACTTATTGCTTCTTTCATAGAATTTTCTTGCCAAATAGACTGAGAATTTGCTAGCGGATTGCCAATGTTTTGTTGAATTCCTACTGCTGCCAAAGGGAAATAATTTTCATAAAAGGTAACATCCCGAGAAGTATAAATGTACTTATCTTCGAGATCAAAAATACGATATCCCTTTTGACCATTTGGATAACCTATGAACACTCTAGGTCGAGATCGTGGGGTAAATTTATCCCGAGGTCTAATGTTTACATGCCCATAACATAAGCAACCAAAGCTCCTTAAGTGCTCATAAGTTGGAGCCTTTCCAGTCAATACTCCATATGGTGTTTTGTCACGCAAAATGGAAAGAGGCATTCGATTTATTAAGTAGGCTGCTGTCAAGACACACTCACCCCAGAATCGAATGGGTAGATTAGCATGAAATCGTAATACCTTGGCAACCTCCAATATATGTCGATGCTTACGTTCCACCACTCCATTTTGTTGTGGAGTGTTAGTGCAACTATACTGACGTTCCATCCCATTTTCACTGTAATAAGTCAATAAATCATCATGGTTGAATTCAAGACCATTGTCAGTTCGCAGAATTTTAATTGCCAAATTAAACTGATTCTTCACCCAATGGAAGAAATGAAGCAAGTATTTCTTTGTTTCAAACTTGAATTTCATAAGATAGACCCAAGTGACTCGACTGTAATAATCTACAATGGTGAGAAAGTAACATGCTCCTGAATAAGATTGAGTTCGGTATGGACCCCAGATATCACAATGAATCAATTCAAAAATGCAAGTAGTTTTATTTGTGCGAACAGGAAAAGGTAACCGTGTCTGTTTTGCTTTGCAGCATGCATCACAAAATAAATGTTTCTGAGTATCAAAGGAACAATATAAGCTTGGAATATCAGAGAATCGATGAATTGGTAGATGTCCCAATCAATGATGCCATAAACTTGCATTCCATTGTTTATTTGCCACCAACGCCATGCCCCTTCTCGTGGATTCCAAGAAATATAAACCTCTCCTCGCTCTACCCACTCCAATCAACTTCCTCGAATGTAAGTCCTGGATCACACAAAAATCAGGCCAGAATATCAGTATACAATTCAAGTCCTTTGTGAGTTTTGTCACTGATATCAAATTATAACAAAACTCTGGTATCCCAAGGACATTATTCAGAACCAAACTTTGACCAAGAATCACTTGTCTTAAGGCCCGCACATCAACTGTCTCTCCATTAAGAATCTCAACTGGAGGTATGCTAGGATTTTTAACCATATTAGATAGTATCTCAATCTGACAAGTGATGTGATCGGTGGCCCTTGTATCAATGACCCAAGGTACAGTAAATACAGTCTTACCAGAAAAATTATCATTTATGGAGTTTGCTGCCACCATATTTGCTAAAGGAGCCTTTTGGTTTTGTGTCTCTAATAATGCCATTAGTTGTTGGTGTTGTGTGTTTGATAGGCCCGGAATTGAAGGAGATTCAGATTCGACATTTGCTGCAAAAGGCCCACTCGTGTGTGATGACGGTGCCCTATTGCCTCTACCTCCTTGTCCCCGTCCTTGGTTGCCAACACGATTTTGTGGTTTGCACCACCAGGAAAGGTACCCATTCAGTGCATAACAGTTTTCACGTGTGTGGGTTGTCTTGTGGCAGTGGGTGCAATGCAAATTCCCATTGCCGGTGCTTCCACCATTCCCACCAGCACTCGACTCTCGAATCTTTTCTCTGGTCTGATTTGCAACCTTCATTTGACCACCTTCGGTATTCTTTGTCATCAATGATGTTGCCTCAACGATGGGTGTCCTAGCAGTGGCAACTAATCTTTGTTTTTCTTCTTGTGCAGCAACAGTGTATGCTTGGCCAATGGATGGTAGCGGTTCGATGCTCAATATCTGAGACCGAACAGTGGAGAAGCTGTCATAGAGACCCATTAAAAAATCATAGACCTTTTCCTCTTCCCTCATGGTCTGGGTCTTCTTGGCTGCACCACAAGTATAATCGCATGTACGCACAGGAATTGGGTTAGAAGATTGTAACTCACCTCAAACAGCTTTCAATTTTCCATAATATGTGGAAATCGGGGTTTTTTCTTGTTGGAGAAGAGCAATGGCACGTTTTAACTCATAAACTCTAGGAGCAATCCCTTGAGTGAAGCGTTCTTCCAAATCTGACCAAACCTCACTTGCAGTGTCAGCATGTGCAGCGCTTCCTTGGATTTCTTTAGCTAGTGCATTCATCAGCCATGATAACACTATTGCGTTGCATCGCATCCATGGTTGGTAGTTTGCAGAGTTAACATCTGGTTTCTTAATGCTTCCGTCCACGAATCCTACTTTGTTCTTGGACTGCAATGCATTTAGAAAACTGCGCCTCTAGGTGAAGTAATTTTCACCATTTTCATTAAGAGAATGTGTTACAAAAATCAAACCTGGGTGATCGAAAGGGTGTAAATAATATGGTGAATTTGTGTCGGCTGCAATGGTTTGAGATGTGTTTGCAACCATCTACAAATTCCCACCAGTGTTGTCTGCTGTACCCCCAAACATGTCTGCAAAACAAAGTAAAAAAAAAAGAAAAATCCGCTTTGATACCATATAAAATCAGAAGCCTTTCATATTTAAAATCTGAATATTTCTACTTGAAAAAATACATAAACTAATGCAACTATTTATACAAAAAATTACAGTTGATCACAATAATAAAACCTTATCACCTAATGAAGATAAATGTCCTAGAAATCAACTACTGTAATCTAGCCACAAAATCTGCAAAAGATGAAACAAATCCAGCTGCTATAATTCAGCCACGGCATCTGCACAAGATAAAACAAGTCCAGCCACGAAATCTACACAATGATTGTGGAAGGGAGTAATTATGTGCATATGATCAAGATCGACAATCCGTTATATGCTTGGAAGAACTTTTTCACATTAGCATGTCCAGTTGGCTTGAAAGCCTTCGAATCTAACTATTACTCAAAACACAGTTATGATCAAATTGTGAAAGTCAACCAAACATCAAACACCAGAAGAAACCAACAGCAGAAATAGGGGGAACAAATATAAAATAACTCAGGAAAGAGAAATAATAAAAACCAACTATTACAACATATGTATAGAATCATGCATAGAAATTTGTTCATCAGAAATGGTGTTAAGCTCTAGAAATGGCGGCCCTGAAAGGCTTTTGCTGGTATGATGGTTGCTTGTCGGCTAGCGCTCCAAGATTGGGGCATGGGAAAGGCCCAGAATGAAACCAGCCAAGCTTGGCCCAAGGACACATTCAGAAAAAAAAAAAAAAGATACGCTGTTTGTGGATCGCCCTCTTGCTTTTAGCTCCCCGATAATACAGTCGCCGGTGCAAAATCAGACACCAAAGAGACTGAAAAGGAATGGCTTTACTCCCATCTGTCCGTGCCATTATCACTCACTTTTACAGACCAAGAAAACCGCCTCCTCGACTGCCCTTATCCTCTTTATTCTTCCCCAAAAAGCTATCTTTTCTCTTCCCTCTCTCCCCTAAACCCCAAGCCCTCAAACCCCTTAAACCCCTTGCCTCCGCTCGCCAAGGTTCTTCATCTCTCTCAAACGCCCTAAAAAATTCTTGTTTTTTTTCATATTCACTTCTATATATAACTACCCATTTCACCTTTTTCCTTTGCAGAGACCACTTTCGTCTCCAACAACGATGACCGCTTGGTGAGTTTGGGTTCAGTGAACCAGGGCGACGCAATTCAGACCCAGAGCTCGATCAGCACCATTGCAGCGATTGTCACTTCTTTAGGAGGCCCTCCTGCAGCCGTTGGCATTGTTCGTTTGTCTGGTCCCAACGCCGTCGACATCGCCGGCCGTGTCTTTTTCCCGGCCAAGAAGAAGAAGAAGCAGGAGAAGAGTTTTGATTCAGGTTCAGCATCTTGGAGGCCTACCAGTCATGTTGTTGAGTATGGCGTCGTTTTGGACTCTCAAGGGAATGTAGTTGATGAGGTTTAGTTTTATAAAAATGACTTTATTTTTGATAAATCTTTACCGGGTATTTGTTTTCTTTGTTGTTGGAGTTGGGACTTGGGATATGGATGGCAAAGTTGGCATTTTCGTTTTAAGTTTTTCTTTTGCTTTTTGTTTAAATAGTGTTCTTTTTTTAAGGTTTTAGCTGTTCCAATGCTGGCTCCTAAATCATATACTCGTGAAGATGTGGTTGAGCTTCAGTGTCATGGGAGTGAAGTGTGTCTGCGTCGTGTGTTGAAGGCTTGTTTAGAAGCTGGAGCAAGGCTCGCTGAACCAGGTTGCTTGGCTTGTTATGTAGAATTTATGTGGCTTTTCTAACTGTTAGATAGAATTTTAAATCATTTGACACTTATAATCCTTGTTTGATTAAAAGCCAAGTATTCCTAACTCGTATTTCTTGTTTACTTTTCTATAGTTCGAATGTCATGCCCTTGAAAACAGGCTTTTCTAGATTGCTTCTTCTACCTCCTCTTAAAGAGGCATTGGGGATATTCTCGTATGTGCATCGTTTGTCAAAACATTTCCTCATCTTTTGTGTTTTTTTCCCCTTTTTTAAGGCGAGTTTACCCTCCGTGCATTCCTAAATGGTCGCTTAGATCTTTCCCAAGCTGAAAATGTTGGAAAGCTAATTTCAGCTAAGTCTGTTGCTGCTGCTGATGCAGCTTTGGCAGGAATTCAGGCATGTTTCACCTTTAAAATGCTGTTGTTTTTTACCTTTGAATTTTTCATAGTGCTTTTAATCAATCGTTGGTAGGCAGTATGGCTAACAACACTGAAGAACTTGGCTGTTTGACAGGGGGGCTTCTGTTCTTTAGTCAGATCATTGCGAGGACAGTGCATTGAGTTGCTTACTGAGATAGAGGCCCGTTTAGATTTTGAGGATGAGATGCCACCACTAGATTTGAACCTAGTTATGGATAAAATACATGCCATGTCACAAGATGTAGAGCATGCGCTGGAGACTGCCAATTATGATAAGCTTCTGCAATCAGGATTGCAGGTAAAATCTCCAAGGACTCAGAGATCTTTGAATGTATATGAAGTGGAAAACTTTATGTCTGTGAGTTCAATTGCAGAAAGCTGGTCTTATTTATAATTCATATTTTTTACCCCAATACATATCACAAAAGTGTTGGTAAACAAAAAACATATCACTAAAGCATCAGAGACTTTCCAACTTTTGATCATTCGGTTGGATCTTATTATATCTATCAGTCATTTATTTTTTTTTTATGGTAAGATACTTGGAGCTTTTGGTCTATACATGCTTGGAGATAGTATATGCATTTTATCTTTAAGATTAATTATTACTAATGCAGTTGCTTCCATTTTATGAATTTCTGTTTTCTACTTTTCTTATTCAAAATCTTGCAGATAGCAATTGTTGGCCGTCCAAATGTTGGGAAGTCAAGCCTCCTTAATGCATGGAGCAAAGTACGCTGCAAACACGCCGCCCCCCCCCCCCCCCCCCCCCCCCCCCCCCTCCCAACTTTTCTTCCTATTGCATCATTTATTAATATGGCCATTAGTCAGTTTTGGTCTGGTCATCATGTCTGTGTCACATCATCTAAACTTTTTGTTTGACATATGAGATCTTGGTCCTTTCATTTGCTCACTGGTTCTTTCACATAAAAATGGCATGGCATGGCGTCTTATTCAACACTATGCATTACTTTTAGCGTGCAGAGTGAGAGGGCTATAGTTACAGATGTTGCGGGAACCACTCGGGATGTGGTGGAAGCCAGTGTTACTGTTTCTGGTGTCCCTGTAACACTTCTTGATACTGCAGGCATCAGGGAAACTGATGACATTGTGGAGAAGATGGGTAAGAATTTTCTCCTTGCCTGACTCTAATCCCAAGAAGGCTCATTTAATTTACAAGCATCAAGTAGGAGTATGCAAGTTGATTGTTACTACATTATGCTTTTTGCATAAGAAAGTTGGTTCCTACAAAAATATCTTTGATTCAACTGCCAGTCTCTTGAACCCACTGATAAGGAAAATATTATTCTGGTTCATATTGGAAATTCAATGAATGAGCCTCTCTTTTGGTGGTCAGAGGACTGGGCTATACTCTGTATTTTTTCATTTCCTATCATGAAACCTCCAAATTCCTAGCAAAGATGCAATTTGTTTCTTCTAGGTCTTCTTTGTGCTGCATAGAGAGTATCATGAAGCTTGCTGGCATGTTTTGGTTTATCAATTATGCTTTGGGGATTATGACGCTTGATATCACCGTCTTGCTGGTAATGCGATGCAAGACATAATTTGGTTTGATTACTCTGAAATGTACAGGACCTCAATGCTTTTCCTTTCTTTGAGTGAAGAAATTTGGTGTGTTTAATTTTAAAATCTGTGATAGCAAGTAGGGAGTGTTTGAGATATTCTTGGCCTCTTCGGAGCAGTTGTTAAGTATTATTTGAATAGTTCTATTCAAAATTGGAAGTTAATTTTTTGCTTTATGGTTCTTGTTTTAATATGTTGATAATTACTTAGATTTGTGCGACTGTTTTGTTCTAGGTGTGGAGAGATCCGAAACAGTTGCTATGGGTGCTGATGTCATTATCATGACAGTTAGTGCACTTGATGGATGGACTGTGGAAGATACCAAACTTCTTGAGAGGATTCAATCCAATAAGGTAAGCTTGTGGCATTGTGGTTAATATCTACCAATCTTGCTGCTTTTTCCATTTGTAAGTACTTGATTCAATGAATTAAGCTGCTTTGAGTATATACTGTAATTGGTTGTTATTTTGGGGGTTCAGAGATCAACATCCATCCCTATGATTCTAGTGATCAATAAAATAGACTGTGCTTCATCTGCTTGCTCTGATTGGGTGGATAGAGAAGCCAAGTCTTTCACTAAGCATGTCTTTACATGCGCCATCACTGGTCAAGGAATACAAGATTTGGAGAAATCAATCTCAGAGATTGTTGGCCTAAATCAGATTCCTGCAGGGGGACGTAGATGGACTGTAAACCAGGTTAGCATATTTAAACTGCCTATTTGTCTGTTTTGCTTTCATGGCTACTATAGTTCCTTATTCGTTTCTCGAGCGTCTGGGGATGCACTGTTTTGAGCTTATAACTGCTCCATTTCACACACCCTGATGTTGATTCTGACTGTTCTTTGCGAAATATTTTTATTGTGATTTCTCAGAGACAATGTGAACAGCTAATGCGTGCCAAGGAGGCTTTTGTTAGATTAAAATCATCAATAAAGGAGGAACTGCCTCTTGATTTTTGGACAATTGATTTGAAGGATGCCGCATTGGCCCTTGGCCAGATAAGTGGAGAAGACATCTCCGAGGAGATTTTATCCAACATTTTTGGCAAGTTCTGTATAGGTAAATAGATGGATTTTTTGTGTAGTACTACTGTAACTGATTCATGTAAAGCACAAATTTTGCTGCTAATTTATTCTTTCTTCTTGTATTATTTGGTCAAATTTACGGCATCAACAAACAATTAAATCAAACCAAATGTATACTATTCGAGGATGCTGTTGGGGATTATCATGTTGACTGAATTCGGGCAGATTTTTCTTCGATTGAAAGCAATTCTTGATTTTAAGAATCTTAAATCCAACATATTTTCGATAATGTTTTCTTGATTGGGGACCAAAACTGTTGAAGGGGAAGGTTAGAGTGGGCGCCCCAACATTGTTTAAACTAGTGAGAAGACAGCGACGAACTGCCATGAAAGTCAATCATTTACACTTTCCCAAACTTTCTTAAAACGGTACAGTTAATGGCTCTCTGATTCTCTAGTCAATTTCTAGTCTTCGTGTTATTGCTACTTGTAGTTAATATTTCTTTGTAATCATCTTGTGGGTGCATGGTTTATTTATAAATGGAAGGAAGTGCATGGAGTCAAAAAGTGAGACAAAGCCATGGCTGGCCTTTGGACGGCAATGGCCAATGGGTAATATCTAGAACAATGAATTAATGTTGGAGAACCAACAAATTAGACGGCTTTGCGACCTTTTATATTATTCAGTATTCATCTTTGTGAAAAGAGTAGCAAATCTATTGCAACCAACCAGAAATGTGCTTCAGCGTCAAAAGACAACTCACAAGAGAAGAAATGGAAGAGATAGAAAAGAGAAAGAAAGCAAAGGAGAAGGAGAAGAGAGCCAGGGAGAAGGAGAGAAGGAAGAGAGAAGAAAAAGAAAAGAAGGAGAGGAAGAATCGACTACGAAAGGAGATGAAGAGGAAAGAAGAAAAAGAGAAGATGAAGAAACAAGAATTGAAGAGAAAAGAAAGAGAGAAGAAGGGAAAACTTGGTCACAAGATGAAGCAAAAATGATGATGATCATCACCAGTCCTGCTGTTTTTTCTCTTCTTTGCTAGAATATAACATTTTTTTTTTAGTTATACTTAAACACTATCTTTGGATAAAATATGTAGCACTATTATATATTGGATTTGAAAATTAAGCTGATTTAGTTTGTCTTATTATAGAAAAAAAAATAACTTGAACGTGAAGAATGTGTTGTATTACCTGATTTTTCGATTGAGATTTTAAAGAATTAATATATAGAATAAAATACGTTGTATCTTTTAATTTTTACAAAATAGATTTTGGTTTTTATTTCTTTTGCTATATTAAAATAGACTTGTCCAAATTACTACAAAGTATATTGAATTTAAACATAAAGAGGGGAGATCGTTGTCAAAGTATGATTGAAATATGCTAATTTTAATAATCCTAAATATTTATAACTTAGATAATAATACAATTATAGTAAAATAAGATAATATATTAAATTTGATAGTTTATTGTTATATTTTTAATAAAAAATCTTAATAGGTTTTTTTTTTAATGTTTGCTAGATTTCTTATTAATATTTTTCGAATTATATATATCTTAAGAAACAATTAAACTATAAATGAAGTGGAAGCTTCTTATTTTTAATACTCTCCAATAATATTGAAGATTATATATATTTTTTTATGAATATATTTACTTTTGACTACGCATTCTACTCAAAGAATTGGAAGAATATAATTTTCCATTGAAGAGGAAAGAGCAAATTAAAACACGACATTACCACTCTTTCTCAAGACGGCTTCATCTCTAATTTCGTACAGTCAAGACGACTTTATCACTCAAATTAAACGTACCAATCACGTATTCAAAAAAATAAATAAATAAATAAATAGGAGTTTGAAAATCAATTCCTATAGTGCAAGAAGAAGCTGCAAAAAAACCCTTTCTTTTTACAACAATTAAATCACTTATATAATATATATATATAAAGACTATATAGCAGTCAATGTTTATTGTCTGATGCACCAGTAACAATACAAGGAAGGTTCCTCGAATAACCAAAAAACAAACCTACTCCTATCAGACAACTTTTAATGAACAAAGAATTACATTTATATAATTATTTAATTCTTATATTATACATTATAATTCTGTTTTCGTTCTTCTTTTAAGTAAGTTTAAGAAAGGAGAAAGTGCAGCTACTGTCCGTATAAAAAAATGTAGAAATTGTCAAGGAGGACCTACACGGAATGTCGACATTGGATGTTGACATGCCGTCGACTAACATGTTTTTTTTCTTTTGCTTTCTTTCTTTTTAGAAGCGAATTAATGGTCTGTCGACATTGGATGTTGACATGCCGTCGACTAACATGTTTTTTTTCTTTTGGTTTCTTTCTTTTTAGAAGCGAATTAATGGTCTGTCGACATTGGATGTTGACAAGCCGTCGACTAACATGTTTTTTTTCTTTTGGTTTCTTTCTTTTTAGAAGCGAATTAATGGTCTGATTTTATTCAAATTCTCATCACCCACCAAATAGAGGAATGTACGGAGCAGCCGCGTCATATTGATTTCATATCTGTGAAAAGATGTTGGTAATTTGCCAACCCAAGCTAATCATCAGGGTCAGAATAGAAGTGAAGAAACAAGAGCAGAAAATGAAGGAGAAAGCCAAAGAAGAGAAGAAGAAGAAGAAGAAGAAAGAAGAATGTGAGAGGAGGAAAGTGGAAGAGAGAAAGAGAAGACAAGAAAAGGAAAAGAAGAGAAAGAAAACGGAAGAGAGGAGAAGGAGAAGGAAAAGGATATAAAGAAGAAACAAGCAATGGAAGAACAGAAGAAGAAACAAGGAAGAAAGATGAGATAAGCTAGCAAGAATGGAGATTAAGAAATGGTCAAGAAGAAACAACGTGCAGATCATATTGATCGAAGAAACTGAAGTTTATATATTTGTATTTTCTTTTGTGAAGATCTTTCTCAATATGTCATGTCAATAACAAACAATTTAGGATTTGTGAGAGTTAATTTAAATTAAATGCTTTTATTTCTCACATACATATATAATTACTTTAATGTTAGTCCTGAAACGTGTCTTGACTGTGATGCTTACGTTGAGTGGATGGGATTGTTGTTCGGCCAATAGTACATTCGAACCTGGAGTACATACAAGTTACAACATAAGAATAGATTACAAGAGAAGAAAACATGCATTGTGAATTAACTTTTACATGAGAGGGAAAAAGTCTAGGCCATTTACGTCCCCAACAACTACAAAGGAGACTTAAGCAACGGTCAATTTAGAAGGGGAAAAAAAACGTATGTATTAGACAAGTGGTGCAACAATATAACTAAAATTACAATTACTTCGAAAGAGAACTATATATAACTATTTTCATGAAGAATTGGCACACCAGTTGACAATTGCAATTCGGAAGGGCAAGACCATTTCTCTGTCAAAACCAAACCCATGCTAGTTATTGACTGATTGATAGTTTTTATTGGATATTTTGCTGTCTAGACCATTTTTTTCTTAAATTTTATGGTAATGGCAATATTATAGATGGTAGAAGTGTAGAAATCTTAACGCGGAAGGACAAGGACAGAAGAACCGACGTTGACATGCCGTCGACTAAGACTTTTATTTGTTCAAGTTTTGGAAACAAATTAATGAAGTGAAACCTTTTGTATTCAGATGATTAGTGAAAAGAAACACATACCAAAATTTGATTCATCTTTGAAATAGTAAGATAAGATGGTGCTGTGTGTCCATATCTATCCCACACTGTCTATCAATTGCGGAATATATTTTCCGAAACGAAAGCAGAAAGAGGGGGAAAAGGATAAAAAGATGAAAGCCAAGAAGTTAGAGAGGAAGAATAAAGAAGGGGAGAGAAGGAATATGGAAGAGAAAGGAAGAAAAAGAGAAGAAAAGGAGGAGGAGAAGAAGAAGAGACAAGAGGAAGTTCAGAGGATACGAGCACAAGAAGAGATGAAGAAAAGAAAAATGGAAGAGAGGAGGAAGGAGGAGAAGAAGAAGAGACAAGAAGAGGTTGAGAGGAAACGAGCCCAAGAACAGATGATGAAGAAGAAAGAAGAGGCTGAGAAAAGGAAAAGGGAGAAGACGAAGAAAGAACAAGAAATGGAAGAGCAGAAGAAGAAACAAGGAAGAAAGAAGAAATGACTGAAGAAGAAACAGCGGGTTGAATGAAGAACAAAACAAAATGAGATGTTCTTCTCCCTCTTTTTTTTTTTTTTTTTTTGCATGTTCTGTTCTTGTTGTTCTGTTCTGTTCTGTTGTTGTTGTTCATGTTCTGTTCTGTTCTTGTTCTGTTGTTCTGTTCTGTTGTTCTTGTTCGTGTTCTTGTTCTGTTCTGTTCTTGTTCTTGTTCTGTTCTTGTTCTGTTGTTCTTCGTTCGTTGTTGTTGTTCTGTTGTTGTTGTTCTGTTGTTCTTCGTTTGTTCTGTTGTTCTTGTTCGTTGTTCTGTTGTTGTTGTTTAAGACAATATTGGATTTTGATTTTGATCAAAATCAGGATAAAATAATTGGATTTTGATTAAGACAATATTGTAATACATAACATAATCTAATAAAATGAATTAAACTTAACATTGTGAATTTAAAAGTGTAAATTTTTATTGTAAACCCTAAATCATATAATGAACGACATTAAGAATTCATTATATAAAAGTATCTCTATTATTTACAACAACATTAAAATTATAGTCATTGAAAAGTTTCGTAAAGAAGATAAAAGAGAGAATTTAGTGCACTAAATCTAATCAAAAGCTATAGGAGTGAAAGATGCTAGTGTTGCAGAAGTTAGAGCAATTAGGGAGGCTTTTTTAACTTTCGCTGGATCAAAATGGGCTGCCACTCATTCTTTGATTATTGAAAGTGACTCAAAAAATGATGTCAAATGGACTAACAACCCTTCGGAAGCCCCCCGGAGGTTTAGGAAGTGGATTCTGCACATTGAAAGGTTGAAGAAGGAGGTAAGGAAATGGGACATCAAACACATCTACAGAGAAACCAATCAAGTAGCTGATAGCCTTGCTAAGGGAGGTGTGCAGCGTCAGGTTGACTTGTTGACTATCTACGATTAATTTCTGGTGCGTGGGGCCCTGTTTTGGCTTGCGTTTGGTTGTGACCGGTGTATTTTGCGTGTTGCTGTGATGGGTGAAAGGTTCTTGGATTGTGGCTGGATGTTTGGGAAGCCCCCTGCTTTTGGTTGTGAAGAAGATTGGTGATAGTGAATGCTTTGCTTTTTGGAGAGTTGGACTCAGATCTTTGAGATGTGCAGAAGATGATGATGGTATCCTCTTGAAGGGTAACCTCAGATTGTGGATATTTATGGCTCAGGGGTTCTTTTTTGTTGCAGCCACCTGGGCATCTGGGTGTTCATGGGGTAGGTTTGTTTTTGTGTACTACCCCATGTCTCCGGTAGGTTGCTAGGGAGGTGTTGATGTGGGATGCTGTGTACAGTTTACGCCCCTGCTCACCTTTTATGTTTCAAGGGTGGCGGGATGAGCTTTTGATTTTGTCTTTGGAAAGGTATAGGAAGCGACTGTTGTTATTTCTGGGATCTCTTTGATTGTAGGCCTGGGCGACGGGTACTGTAATGATTAAGGTCTGTTATCCCCAAATAGGTGTGTAACAGACTTTAATCAAGCTTGTACTATTCCCATAGGTGATCCTTTGGTACCTTCTGTTCTGAAATGAACAACAACTTTCAAAAAAAAAAATCTAATCAGTATAATTTTTGCTGATAAATCATGTATGTTCTAAATTTCTTTTATATTAAATCTTGAATTAGTATAAATTTATTATAAGTAAAAAAGTTTAACAGCAAACAGAATTGTGATACCAAAATGTTCTATTTGCTGAAGCAAATTGAAATAAAACAAACCCGTCCTTGAAAAATATTTGGAGAAACAAGGGGGAAATGAGCCGAACATTTCTGGGTATCTTACTTTGGATGAAAAGCCTCCTCCAATCCGAGCCTCCTAGGCTGAATTTCTTCATTTATAAAAGTAGCCTTTCAACTCTTAGAATGATATTCTTCTTATCTTTAATTTAGACAAGATGGCTTCATCCTTTACAACAAAATAAAGCACAAAGCTATGCCAATATATACTCTATACATATTGCTATACCTTCCAGTAATAGAAGGATGAAACTGTCAGTACTTTGCTACCAAAATGTTTTTCAACCTGAAAAGAGGATTAATGAAGGAAGCATTGAAAGAGAGAGAAGGAAGAAGTAGAGCCAAGTCAAAAGAAAGGGAGAGGAAGGCCAAAGAAAAGGGTAGAAAGAACAGAGAAGAACCCAAGAAGAGAGGGGTCAAGAAGTGGGAGAGAGAAGTAAAAGTTGAGAAGCAAGCGCCGGAAGAAAGGAAAAGAAAAAAAGAGAGAAAGGAAGGCAGTTTATGGAAGATATTTATGAGCGTTATGAAATTATTTCAAATCTCTTTGGAATTTCCTATGGACTTGTAGTTTCTCTCTCTTTCTTTTTCATAAAGGTAAAATACTTTCATCCTCTAATTTTTAATTTTAATTTTAAGTGAGTTCATTAATTTTCGAAATGAATAATGAGATTTAAAAATGTAAACACGATTAATAAAAAATATAAAAGATCAAAATGCCTTTTCCTTTTTCTTTCACAAATAATGTGACCAGCCAACTACGTTTCCATTCGCCAACCGACCACCCCAAAGCATCAAAAAAGGAGCAATCTTGGGAGCACCAATTCGGTGCTCCTATCTCGAGGAGAGATTTTTTTTTTCCAAGAGAAGAATAAATTTTTAAAAATAAAAAATTATAATTTATATAAAAATAATTTTTAAAATTAAAAAAATATAAAATTATATTTTTAATATTATTACATCGTCAAAAGAACTATATATATCAAAAAGTAATAAACTTACGCGAAATTATAATTAAAAGTAAAAAAAGAGAGAGTATTTTACTCTTTCCACTAACAATTTTTTTTTTTTCATTTTATCTCTAAGAACAACAAATTAAAATAGATTGTTAATAAACCACCTTACACTTTAAAAAAAAAATCAATATTATATTTCAACTGGTGAAGGATAAATGTGAAATGGGCAAGAATAGGAACATTTACTTGCCCAACTTATTGTCTATGACACAACACGTCACAGCCAAATCAGCAAGGATAGGGAACAACCCATTAGCACACTATACCCTCAAAAGACTAATGAATTCGCATTCACAAGTAGAATGATTTATCCTTCCCTAGACATTATTACCAAAATTAAGAATAGAGGCAAAGTTTCATGAGATTTGCACCAAACCCATCAAATTGGGCCCTGCCAATGCCTGATGACTTCCTAGTAGCACTAAAAATCTAATACGCTACCAACTTGGACCAGCTCTAATTTACACTTTCCAGAAAGCTACAGATTAGGCCGAGAGTCTGCCTCCAGCCCCACTTCTCATGCAGCTTCAGGTAGCTGACAGAATCACTACAAATAGTAGGTGAATTCTTGCAGAATTTCCGTGCCAGGTATGGTTCCATGATCAACACGCTTCACGTTACCAAAATTTTAATGTAAGCAGCACAAGAGTGAGAAATGTAGGACCTTATTCTCATGGAATACCAACTTCTCAATCATCCAAGCACCTTACGAAGTTCGTTACGTATTTGTGTCCTGCTTGATGGCTCCATCTGCATTGGATTAAAATATTCATCTACAGGTTCCTAGAGATATAGACAAGAATGCTGTAAAAGCTTCAGTGTGGTTGAGCTTCAGTGTCATGGGAGTGAAGTGTGTCTGCGTCGTGTGTTGAAGGCTTGTTTCGAAGCTGGAGCAAGGCTCGCTGAACCAGGTTGCTTGGCTTGTTATGTAGAAGTTATGTGGCTTTTCTAACTGTTGGATAGAATATTAAATCATTTGACACCTATAACCCTTGTTTGATTAAAAGCCAAATATTCCTAACTTGTATTTCTTGTTTACTTTTCTATAGTTTGAATGTCATGCTCTTGAAAACATGCTTTTCTAGATTGCTTCTTCTACCTCCTCTTAAAGAGGCATTGGGGATATTCTCGTACATGCATCGTTTGTCAAAACATTTCCTCATCTTTGGTTTTTTTTCCCCTTTTTCAAGGCGAGTTTACCCTCCGTGCATTCCTAAATGGTCGCTTAGATCTTTCCCAAGCTGAAAATGTTGGAAAACTAATTTCAGCTAAGTCTGTTGCTGCCGCTGATGCAGCTTTGGCAGGAATTCAGGCATGTTTCACCTTTAGAATGCTGTTGCTTTTTACCTTTGAATTTTCCATAGTGCTTTTAACCAATCGTTGGTAGGCAGTGTGACTATCAACACTGAAGAACTTGGCTGTTTGACAGGGGGGTTTCTGTTCTTTAGTCAGATCATTGCGAGCGCAGTGCATTGAGTTGCTTACTGAGATAGAGGCTCGTTTAGATTTTGAGGATGAGATGCCACCACTAGATTTCAACCTAGTTATGGATAAAATACATGCCATGTCACAAGATGTAGAGCATGCGCTGGAGACTGCCAATTATGATAAGCTTCTGCAATCAGGACTGCAGGTAAGATCCCCAAGGACTCAGAGATCTTTGAATGTATATGAAGTGGAAAACTATATGTCTGTGAGTTCAATTGCAGAAAGCTGGTCTTCTTTATAATTCATATATTTTACCCCAATACATATCGCAAAAGTGTTGGTAAAAAAAAAAACATATCACTAAAGCATCAGAGACTTTCCAACTTTTGATCATTCGGTTGGATCTTATTTTATCTATCAGTCATTTATTGTTTTTTGATGGTAAGATACTTGGAGCTTTTGGTCTATACATGCTTGGAGATAGTATATGCATTTGGTCTTTAAGATTAATTATTACAAATGCAGTTGCTTCCATTTTATGAATTTCTGTTCTCTAATTTTCTTATTCAAAATCTTGCAGATAGCAATTGTTGGCCGTCCTAATGTTGGGAAGTCAAGCCTCCTTAATGCATGGAGCAAAGTACGCTGCAAACACAACCCCACCCCCCCCCCCCCCCCCCCCCCCCTTCCCCTCCCAACTTTTCTTCCTATTGCATCATTTATTAATATGGCTCTGGTCATCATGTCTGTGTTACATCATCTAAACTTTTTGTTTGAGATCTTGGTCCTTTCATTTGCTCGCTGGTTCTTTCACATAAAAATGGCATGGCATGGCATCTTATTCAACACTATGCATTACTTTTAGCGTGCAGAGTGAGAGGGCTATAGTTACAGATATTGCGGGAACCACTCGGGATGTGGTGGAAGCCAGTGTTACTGTTTCTGGTGTCCCTGTAACACTTCTTGATACTGCAGGCATCAGGGAAACTGATGACATTGTGGAGAAGATGGGTAAGAATTTTCTCCTTGACTGACTCTAATCCCAAGAAGGCTTATTTAATTTACAAGCATCAAGTAGGAGTATGCAAGTTGATTGTTACTACATTATGCTTTTTGCATAAGAAAGTTGGTTCCTACAAAAATATCTTTGATTCAACTGCCAGTCTCTTGACCCCACTGATAAGGAAAATATTATTCTGGTTCATATTGGAAATTCAATGAATGAGCCTCTCTTTGGGTGGTCAGAGGACTGGGCTATACTCTGTATTTTTTCATTTCCTATCATGAAACCTCCAAATTCCTAGCGAAGATGCGATTTGTTTCTTCTAGGTCTTCTTTGTGCTGCATAGAGAGTATCATTAAGCTTGCTGGCATGTTTTGGCTTATCAATTATGCTTTGGGGATTATGAAGCTTGATATCACAGTCTTGCTGGTAATGCCATGCAAGACACAATTTGGTTTGATTACTCTGAAATGTACAGGACCTCAATGCTTTTCCTTTCTTTGAGTGAAGAAATTTGGTGTGTTTAATTTTAAAATCTGTGATAGCAAGTAGGGAGTGTTTGAGATATATTCTTTGCCTCTTCGGAGCAGTTGTTAAGTATTATTTGAATAGTTCTATTCAAAATTGGAAGTTAATTTTTTGCTTTATGGTTCTTGTTTTAATATGTTGATCATTACTTAGATTTGTGTGACTGTTTTGTTCTAGGTGTGGAGAGATCTGAAGCAGTTGCTATGGGTGCTGATGTCATTATCATGACAGTTAGTGCACTTGATGGATGGACTGCGGAAGATACCAAACTTCTTGAGAGGATTCAATCCAATAAGGTAAGCTTGTGGCATTGTAGTTAACATCTACCTAACTTGTTGCTTTTTCCATTTTATAAGTACTTGATTCAATGAATTAAGCTGCTTTGAGTATGTACTGTAATTGGTTGTTATTTTGGGGGTTCAGAGATCACCCATCCCAATGATTCTAGTGATCAATAAAATAGACTGTGCTTCATCTGCTTGCTCCGATTGGGTGGATAGAGAAGCCAAGTCTTTCACTAAGCATGTCTTTACATGCGCCATCACTGGTCAAGGAATACAAGATTTGGAGAAATCAATCTCAGAGATTGTTGGCCTAAATCAGATTCCTGCAGGGGGGACGTAGATGGACTGTAAACCAGGTTAGCATATTTAAACTGCCTATTTGGCTATTTTGCTTTCATGGCAAGCATAGTTCCTTATTCGTTTCTCTAGAGTCTGGAGATGCACTGTTTTGAGCTTATAACTGCTCCATTTCACACACCCTGATGTTGATTCTGACTATTTTTTGCGAAATATTTTTATTGTGATTTCTCAGAGACAATGTGAACAGCTAATGCGTGCCAAGGAGGCTTTTGTTAGATTAAAATCATCAATAAAGGAGGAACTGCCTCTTGATTTTTGGACAATTGATTTAAAGGATGCCGCATTGGCCCTTGGCCAGATAAGTGGAGAAGACATCTCCGAGGAGATTTTATCGAACATTTTTGGCAAGTTCTGTATTGGTAAATAGATGGATTTTTTGTGTAGTACTACTGTAACTGGTTCATGTAAAGCACAAATTTTGCTGCTAATTTATTCTTTCTTCTTGTATTATTTGGTCAAATTTACGGCATCAACAAACAATTAAATCAAACCAAATGTATACTATTCGAGGATGCTGTTGGGGATTATCATGTTGACTGAATTCGGGCAGATTTTTCTTCGATTGAAAGCAATTCTTGATTTTAAGAATCTTAAATCCAACATATTTTCGATAATGTTTTCTTGATTGGGGACCAAAACTGTTGAAGGGGAAGGTTAGAGTGGGCGCCCCAAAATTGTTTAAACTAGTGAGAAGACAGCGACGAACTGCCATGAAAGTCAATCATTTACACTTTCCCAAACTTGCTTAAAACGGTACAGTTAATGGCTCTCTGATTCTTTAGTCAATTTCTAGTCTTCGTGTTATTGCTACTTGTAGTTAATATTTCTTTGTAATCATCTTGTGGGTGCATGGTTTATTTATAAATGGAAGGAAGTGCATGGAGTCAAAAAGTGAGACAAAGCCATGGCTGGCCTTTGGACGGCAATGGCCAATGGGTAATATCTAGAACAATGAATTAATGTTGGAGAACCAACAAATTAGACGGCTTTGCGACCTTTTATATTATTCAGTATTCATCTTTGTGAAAAGAGTAGCAAATCTATTGCAACCAACCAGAAATGTGCTTCAGCGTCAAAAGACAACTCACAAGAGAAGAAATGGAAGAGATAGAAAAGAGAAAGAAAGCAAAGGAGAAGGAGAAGAGAGCCAGGGAGAAGGAGAGAAGGAAGAGAGAAGAAAAAGAAAAGAAGGAGAGGAAGAATCGACTACAAAAGGAGATGAAGAGGAAAGAAGAAAAAGAGAAGATGAAGAAACAAGAATTGAAGAGAAAAGAAAGAGAGAAGAAGGGAAAACTTGGTCACAAGATGAAGCAAAAATGATGATGATCATCACCAGTCCTGCTGTTTTTTCTCTTCTTTGCTAGAATATAACATTTTTTTTTTAGTTATACTTAAACACTATCTTTGGATAAAATATGTAGCACTATTATATATTGGATTTGAAAATTAAGCTGATTTAGTTTGTCTTATTATAGAAAAAAAATAACTTGAACATGAAGAATGCGTTGTATTTCATGATTTTTCAATTGAGATTTTAAAGAATCAATATGTAAAATAAAATACGTTGTATTTTTTAATTTTTACAAAATAGATTTTAATTTTTATTTCTTTTGCTATATTAAAGTAGACTTGTCCAAATTATTACAAAGTATATTGAATTTAAACATAAAGAGGGGAGATCGTTGCCAAAGTATGATTGAAATATGCTAATTTTAATAATCCTAAATATTTATAACTTAGATAATAATACAATTATAGTAAATAAGATAATATATTAAATTTGATAGTTTATTGTTATATTTTTAATAAAAAATCTTAATAGGTTTTTTTTTTAATGTTTGCTAGATTTCTTATTAATATTTTTCGAATTATATATATCTTAAGAAACAATTAAACTATAAATGAAGTGGAAGCTTCTTATTTTTAATACTCTCCAATAA
Source organism: Theobroma grandiflorum (assembly GCA_036013995.1). Classification (NCBI taxonomy): domain Eukaryota; kingdom Viridiplantae; phylum Streptophyta; class Magnoliopsida; order Malvales; family Malvaceae; genus Theobroma; species Theobroma grandiflorum. The sequence goes on from CP142126.1 coordinate 20,851,426, forward strand.
TATTGAAGATTATATATATTTTTTTATGAATATATTTACTTTTGACTACGCATTCTACTCAAAGAATTGGAAGAATATAATTTTCCATTGAAGAGGCAAGAGCAACGATTAAAACACGACGTTACCACTCTTTCTCAAGACTGCTTCATCTCTAATTTCGTACAGTCAAGATGACTTTATCACTCAAATTAAACGTGTCAATCCCGTATTCAAAATAAATAAATAAATAGGAGTTTGAAAATCAAATACTACAGTGCAAAAAGAAGGTGCAAATAAACCCTTTCTTTTTACAACAAGGAGATAAGCTAGCAAGAATGGAGATTAAGAAATGGTCAAGAAGAAACAACGTGCAGATCATATTGATCGAAGAAACTGAAGTTTATATATTTGTATTTTCTTTTGTGAAAAATCTTTCTCAATATGTCATGTCAATAACAAACAATTTAGGATTTGTGAGAGTTAATTTAAATTAAATGCTTTTATTTCTCACATACATATATATTTACTTTAATGTTAGTCCTGAAATGTGTCTTGACTGTGATGTTTGCTTGAGTAGATGGGATTGCTGTTGGGCCAATAGTACATTTGAACCTGGAGTACATACAAGTTACAACATAAGAATAGATTACAAGGAAGAGAAGAAAACATGCATTGTGAATTAACTTTTACATGAGGGGAAAAAGTCTAGGCCATTTACGTCCCCCACAACTACAAGGGAGACTTAAGCAACGGTCAATTTAGAAGGGAAAAAAAAAACGTATGTATTAGACAAGCGGTGCAACAATATAACTAAAATTACAATTACTTCGCAAGAGAACTATATATAACTATTTTCATGAACAATTGGCACACCAGTTGACAATTTCAATTCGGAAGGGCAAGACCATTTCTCTGTCAAAACCAAACCCACGCTAGTTGTTGACTGATTGATAGTTTTTTTTTGGATATTTTGCTGTCGAGACCTATTTTTTCTTCTTAAATTTTATGGTAATGGCAATATTATAGATGGTAGAAGTGTAGGAATCTTAACGCGGAAGCACAAGGACGGAAGCACCGACGTTGACATGACGTGGACTTAAGAGTTTTATTTGTTCAAGTTTTGGAAACAAATTAATGAAGTGAAACCTTATATATTCAGATGATTAGTGAAAAGAAACACATACCAAAATTTGATTCATCTTTGAAATAGTAAGATAAGATGTTGCTGTGTCTCCATCCCACACTGTCTATCATATTCAGAATATTTTTTCAGAAACGAAAGCCGAACGAGGAGGAAAAGGAGAAAAAGATGAAAGCCAAGGAGTTAGAGAGGAGGAAGAAAGAAGAAGGGGGGAGAAGGAAAATGGAAGAGAAAAGAAGAAAAAGAGAAGAAAAGGAGAAGGAGAAGAAGAAGAAGAGACAAGAGGAGGTTGAGAGGAAACGAGCACAAGAAGAGTTGAAGAAAAGAAAAATGGAAGAGAGGAGGAAAGAAAGGGAGAAGAAGAAAGAGACAAGAAGAGGTTGAGAGGAAACGAGCCCAAGAACAGATGATGAAGAAGAAAGAAGAGGCTGAGAAAAGGAAAGGGGAAGAGACGAAGAAAGAACAAGCAATGGAAGAGCAGAAGAAGAAACAAGGAAGAAAGAACAAATTACCGAAGAAGAAACAGCGGGTTGAATGAAGAACAAAACAAAATGAGATGTTCTTCTCCCTCTTGTCAATTGTAATATTTAGGATTTGAATGTGCCTTCTGCCCATATTTCTCTACGTATTTAGTTTGAACCTTTTTATTTTTAGTTTCGTTATTTTATTTTTCATATTCTAACTTTCAATTTTATATTTTATAAACCTCATACAAGAATAATCAATCTCAAGAGTTGGAAATGTTAAATTTTTATTTTATAAAATTAACGTGTGAACTTATATTATTTATTTTTGGTATTTTATCAAAATCAGGATAAAATAATTGGATATTGATTAAGACAATATTGTAATACATAATATAATCTAATAAAATGAATTAAACTTAACATTGTGAATTTAAAAGTGTAAATTTTTATTGTAAACCCTAAATCATATAATGAATGACATTAAGAATTCATTATATAAAAGTATCTCTATTATTTATAACAACATTAAAATTACAGTCATTGAAAAGTTTCGTAAAGAAGATAAAAGAAAGAATTTAGTGCACTAAATCTAATCAAAAGCTATAGGAGTGAAAGATGCAAGTGTTGCAGAAGTTAGAGCAATTAGGGAGGCCTTTTTAACTTTCGCTGGATCAAAATGGGCTGCCACTCATTCTTTGATTATTGAAAGTGACTCAAAAAATGCTATCAAATGGACTAACAACCCTTCGGAAGCCCCTTGGAGATTTAGGAAGTGGATTCTGCACATTGAAAGGTTGAAGAAAGAGGTAAAGAAATGGGACATCAAACACATTTACAGAGAAATCAATCAAGTAGCTGATAGCCTTGCTAAGGGAGGTGTGCAGCGTCAGGTTAACTTGTTGACTATCTACGATTAATGTCTGGTGTGTGAGGCCCTGTTTTGGCTTGCGTTTGGTTGTGACCGGTGTATTTTGCATGTTGCTGTGATGGGTGAAAAGCTCTTGGATTGTGGCTGGATGTTTAGGAAACCCCCTGCTTTTGGTTGTGAAGAAGATTGGTGATAGTGAATGCTCTGCTTTTTGGAGAGTTGGACTCGGATATTTGAGATGTGCAGAAGATGATGATGGTATCCTCTTGAAGGGCAACCTCAGATTGTGGATATTTATGGCTCAGGTGTTCTTTTTTGTTGCAACCACCGAGGCATCTGGGTGTTCATGGGGTAGGTTTGTTTTTGTGTACTACCCCATGTCCCCGGTAGGTTGCTAGGGAGGTGTTGATGTGAGGTGTTGTGTACAGTTTACGCCCCTACTCACCTTTTATGTTTCAAGGGTGGCGAGATGAGCTTTTGATTTTGTCTTTGGAAAGGTATAGGAAGGGACTGTTGTTATTTCTGGGAAGGGTTTTGCAGGCTTTGTGTTTTTGTGATCTCTTTGATTGTAGGCCTGGGCGACGAGTACTGTAATGATTAAGGTCTGTTATCCCCAAATAGGTGTGTAACAGACTTTAATCAAGCTTGTACTATTCCCAGAGGTGACCCTTTGATACCCTGTATTCTGAAATGAACAACAACTTTCAAAAAAAAAATCTAATCAGTATTATTTTCGCTTGATAAATTATGTATGTTCTATATTTCTTTTATATTAAAATTTGAATTAGTATAAATTTATTATAAGTAAAAAGTTTAACAGAAAATAGAATTGTGATACCAAAATGTTCTATTTGCTGAAGCAAATTGAAATAAAACAAACCCGTCCTTGAAAAATATTTGGAGAAACAAGGGGGAAATGAGTCGAACATTTCTTGGTATTTTACTTTGGATGAAAAGCCTCCTCCAATCCAAACCTCTTAGGCTGAATTTCTTCATTTATAAAAGTAGCCTTTCAACTCTTAGAATGATATTCTTTTTATCTTTGATTTAGACAAAATGGCTTCATCCTTTACAACAAAATAAAGCACAAAGCTATGCCAATATATACTCTATATATATTGCTATACCTTCTAGTAATAGAAGTATGAAACTGTCAGTACTTTGCTACCAAAATGTTTTTCAACGTGAAAAGATGATTAATGAAGGAAGCATTGAAAGAGAGAGAAGAAAGAAGTAGAGCCAAGTTAAAAGAAAGGGAGAGGAAGGCCAAAGAAAATGGTAGAAAGAAAAGAGAAAAACCCTGTAAGAGAGGGGTCAAGAAGTGGGGGAGAGAAGTAAAAGGTGAGAAGCAAGCGCCGGAGGAAAGGAAAAGAAAAGAAGAGATAAAGAAAGGCAGTTTATGGAAGAAATTTATGAGCGTTATCAAATTATTTCAAATCTCTTTGGAATTTCCTATGGACTTGTAGTTTCTCTCTCTCTTTCTTTTTCATAAAGGTAAAGTACTTTCATTCTCTAACTTTTAGTTTTAATTCTAAATGAGTTCATTAATTTTTGAAATGAATAATGAAATCTAAAAATGTAAACACGATTAATAAAAGATATGAAAATATCAAAATGTCTTTTCTTTTTTAAGAAAATTGTGAGAAATAAGCCTCGTCATAGAGTCATTTCCAAAATAACCACCTAAATAAAGTTATCTGTTTCTAGCCTTAAAGAAGCATGAGTAGACAAAAATGCCCTTAAAAAATATTGTGGCAAATTAAGCTGTCGATATCTGCCTCTCGCCATTAAAAAAAATTAGAAATTAATGCTCAGCTGGTTGAGCTCGCTCATCTTTCTCTCTCAACTATCTGAAGTGTATCAACTCTGTGTTAAGAACCATCGTCATCAGTTCTTCGAACTGTATGAACTCTGTCAACTCTCTGTTGTCAATTTCTACCTCCCGCCATTGAGAAAAATTAGAAATTAATGCTCAGTTGTTTGAGCTCGCTCATCTTTCTCTCTCAGCTCTCTGAACTGTATCAACTCTGTGTTAAGAACCATCATCATCAGCTCTCTGAACTATATGAGCTTTGTCAACTCTCTGTTGAGCACCATCGTCATCGTGTTGTGGTCTATCTCTCGCCATCTAGGCATATTGTCCTCAAAAAATAAACCACATAGCGGAGATGACATCAAGGTATGTTTTTGGGTTTATTGTTGCAACACATAAATTTGTGAAACTTTTTGTGTAAATTAGAAGATGGATTAAAAACATTGCACAGAGTTGTTACATGCCAGGCATCTACTCAGCGTGTGACCACATAAGACGGCATGCACTTGGCGTGTCACTACCAATGTCCGCATGCACTTGGCGTGTCACCACCATGTCTGCATGCACTTGGCATGTCACCACCAGTATCTGCATGCATTTGGCGTGTCACCATCAGTATCCGCATGCACTTGGCATGTAACAACATGACTAACAAATTTTTTGAACATGGCATTGTATTGTGTAAAATGGTTGAAAAATTAAATTAAATAATTATTTTTATTTTCAAAATTTCAGTGGAGTTCCAATTCTGCGACTTGTGATAAGACATGGTGGACTGTGGGTGGATGGCATTTACAAGAGTGGTGAGTAACGAATGCAGGGGGTTAGGAGTGATTTGTTGTCTGCGGGCTCGATGAAGCTGGTTGAAGATGTTGTTGGGGTAAACTCAGAAATTGATGAGATTTAGTTACATGGATTGATTAGTACACCCGGGGAGCTATCACGGTCAATTATCAAGGACGATAAGGATGTTGCATTAATTCTACTAGAACAGAGAAATGTTTCGACTATGTATGTTAGCATTAAGAGACACCAAAGAAATGTTATGTCACATGAAAAAGCTGAATAACATGGTAATCAGCTCAATCAAAATGAGATTTACAATGCTTCACATATACTAGAGCATTCGGTCCGTAACCCATTATTAAGGTATGCACAAGAGTTTGTGTAGCCTAGTAGACAGACGACATTGATAGAACAGTTGGGTGCACAATTTCGAACAGGATGTGGATCAAACCAATTAGTTACTTCTATTAAAGGAGCATTACGATCGGGTGAAATTGTAGAGTGTGTAATGCCAAATTCAAATGAGAATACGACACTTGAGTACAACACTATGACGTTAGAGGTTAATAGTGAGACGCTAGAGGATAATACTTGTCACGACCCGGAACTCCTATCGAGCCCGTGACAACCGCCGTGGCGTCCCGAAAAGCACTCATTACCCGTAATGCCAACCGGAACCCCGCAAGGCTTACATATCAGTTTTCTCATCTCCTGTGTGAGTATTAGTTACTAAAATCATGTATTGGAGAAATATGAACCATTTTCAAGTTAAAAACAATCAAAAAGAAAATTCTACTACACAGAGGTATTTTGGTCATTTTTCTTCGAAAATCTCGAAACCGGCTAAAAATGTAGTAGGTGAGTAGAAAACACATATTTCATAATTAAACATAAGTTTAGATGTCTAAAACCTTTATTTAAATTGAAATTGTAACTATTTGAATATAATAATAATATTAAATAAAATATTCTATTTTCTTATAAAATAATATTTCTAGAGCTATCCGTAAATAATTTTTATAGCGTAAAAGCTAAATATATTCATACATACTATAATATAGACAACTAAAGTATGAAATTTAATTTACAATGACACGTGGGCCCACGACTAACTAAAAGCATCGGAAGTTGTGAACCTACAGTTTTTTATGGTTCAAGTCCAACTATGGTCCTTGACCAAATTCGCTAATTACGGACTATCCTGAGCCTGAAATGGATGGAAAGGAAGGTGGTGAGATTTTATAATTCCAGTAAGTAAACAAACATCACCCAAAATATCTAAAGTCGAGTAAATGGAGACAATTAAAATATTCCATCGTACTTTGATTTATAACATTCCAACTCATTTCAACTAGATGAAATAAATTCATTTTTACTCAATTAATTGATATGACTTATGAATTTCTTAAAACTTGACTTATGCCAAAACTCATACTCGGCGACACCTTGATCAGAGGCATCCATCTGAGTTCGCCAAAGCTGTTAAAATTTCATATACACATAAAACATATTTTTTACGTTTGAAATTACAATCGTTCTTTGGCGTTAGTTGAGTTCGCCTTCACATGGTGGTTTGGCGTAGGGATGTCAACGGGTACCCTATTATAGGGTACCCGCGGGTATCCGACCCGTTTATATAGGGTTAGGGTATTCATAAACAGATTCGGGTAGGGTTAGGGTAGTGATTTCACTACCCGAATTTAAATAGGGTAGGGTTAGGGTACCACCCCTTGGGTACCCGTTACCCGAACCCGATTACTATTTATAAATATTTTATTATTATTTTAATAATTAAATTAAAAATTTATAATTTTTACCAACATTACAAGTAAATTTTTTGTTAAAAACTAACAAATATATGAAAAGTATGATTACTTTAATTATTAATGTAATGACATTAATATATTTAAATTAAAAAATTATTATATTGTTATTTATGTTTAAGTATGATTACTCTAATTATTAATATGATTACATTAATACTTTTATGAATGCGTGTGTGTATATATTATGTATTTTAAATATAAATATATTTACTTTTTATTTTGTTTTAACATTATAAAAATTGTAACTCATAAAATTATTAATTACAGTATATATATGTTTATTTATATAAACATATAACATATAAATCTAAAGGTAAGTTATGATATTAGAAAAGTTAATTAGGTAATTGGGTTTCCATGAAGAAAATTTTAATAATTCTTTTATTTAATCAGGTATTTAAACGGGTTAGGGTAATTATAGGGTAGTGGGAATGTATTAGGGTTAGGGTTAGGGTAATAATTTTAAAATTAAACGGGTAGTTAATAGGGTTAGGGTAATTGATTTTTTATAGGGTTAGGGTTCGGGTACCTCGAAATTATAGGGTACCTGACTCGTTGACATCCCTAGTTTGGCGTGAAGTGAACTCTGTCATACCTCAGGACAACCCTTTACGCCTCTACAACTGAGATAAAGGTATATATATAGTGGGATTTACCATGTCACCTCTAAATAGGCTGGTCCACGGAACCTGGCTACTGCAATAGTTAATAATCCACCAATTAAATAAAAATTTCAATAGCATGACTTGGCAATTTTATTGCTAAGCAATTTATCAGTACAAAGCAGACAGTTCACATTTTTCAATACAATTATCAATTCAGCCAATCATGCCATAATATCATAAGTCATTTAATTCAAATCATAATTTATAATAAAGCATGTGGTCTCCAATTACTCCAATTTCAAATCAATCGTCAAATTTTCAATTCAAATTATAAAAATTCAATTTATTTTATAAATTCATATTTTTCTCATAAAACAAGAAATTCACCAATTTAAAATCATTTTTTCGACAAATTTACCAAATTGAGTAAAAATTACTCTAGATAATTAAAACGATAATAAGTTTACTCACAGTACTAGGAATCGATGTACTCCTAATTCGGGTCTTCAGGTACAATCTCTGTACTTTTACCAGTGTAGTTTGCTCACCCCCTATCCATAATACACAGCAAACAATTCATTGAATTGGTGCTAAATTGATATAAAACCAAATCAGGCTCTATTCTAATGTGTAAAATGAAATATGAAATGCTAGGGTGACTATCTAGATACGGTATCTTTTCTAAATTTCATTGTATACCTAATTAAATCGATATTGGCCTTATTTGATTTTTCACACGATTAATTGGCCAATATACCAAATTCAACTCCAATTCGTTACATTTCACTTTCAATACTCCAATTATACTAGTCATTTTGGAATATTCGGCCAAGTTATGCCCACTACTAATACAATTTTTCAAGCTTGATTCTCATACAATAATTCATCAATTCCTAACCAAATTCACTAAGAATAAAATCAATTTCAACATCAACTCGCTACATGAAGAATTTGGCCAATGATGATTTAATACGAAATTTGTGGTTTCATGCTAAATGCCATCATTTTCGGTTTCTATCACCACCATTTATCAAAACCATTAAATCCTAACCAATTAACATAAAATGTCACAAAATTCCTTCCCAATATTCACTCCCTAAAATTCAGCCTTGATGGGTTTCCAAAGAATATGTGGTTTTCTCACTTAATTTTCTTTCCAAACATGACAAACTAGCTAAAAACACTAACATATCTTAAAATCTACCTAAAATCATCATCAAATCTTCTCTCTCTAAAATGGTTCAGCCATGAATCCTTCATGAAACCATGTAATCTAACCATGAAAATTGAAAAATAAAGCATAGGAATGATAGAACACAAGCTAGAATTAAGAAATATTACCTTTAATCGGTTGAATCCTTGAAATCTCACACTTTTCTCTTGAATTTCTCACTCTAGGGTTTTGTTCTTCTTCCTTTCTCTCTTTTCCCTCTTTGGCCAAACCTTATGAAGAAGATGGGATGGTGTGGGCTGATTTTTATAGATAAATAATAAAATAACCTTAACTTGAGATGTGTCATTGTTTGATTGGTCCATACTTTAAATAATTATTCTTTAAATTTTATTTCTCCACCACAAAAATGCCATAATTATCCTTGATATAAAAATGTTAATGGCTGAAATCTTGGGACTTGACAAGTGTCGGGTGGTGTAAAATTATAATTTTGCACCCGACGTGGTAATATTACCATTTTGCCCCTATGCTTCGAAAAATACCAGAATTACCACTTTTTACTTCTCAATCTCAAATTATACTCCAAATAATCAATCTTAGTCAAATGTGGTCAAAATCTTTTCTAAAAATTCCCATTTTATCTTCGAATGGTAAAATGACCATTTTACCCCTAGATCTCGAAAATTCCAGTTTGACTCCAAATCAGTCCTTGAACTCCGGATCATCATTTTAAGTTATTCTTGGACTGTAAAATTTTCAATTTCACCTTGAAATCTCTATTTGGACTTGTTTGAGGCTTAAATCGACTTAGTTGTACCTCTAGGTACAATACTGACTTTTGACTATTTTTCGGGGCTTTCCAAGTATGCAAACATGTTGTCCATTACATGTATGACATGGCAAGTATTTTAAGGCTGAGCTTGACAATACTGCATGTGATGAGGGAAATGAGGATTTGTTCGTTGCCGGTGAAGATAGATTTGATGACAATTCAGATGATGAGCTTGACGAATGGGATCATGACAGTTCAGACAACGATTGACTTTATTACAGTGACATTCCAATTTGCAATAATGTTGAAGGCGAAACGGAAGATGTTGGAGGTGAAACGAAACCTGTTAAAGGTTTCGATGTAGGAAATGTTCAGTGTGATGACCCCATATACAATAACCCCATCGCTGGTGAGGACGGCATTCGTTCCGCTGATACATTGCTCGACGATAGTTATCAGGAAAGGGAAAGTACATGGATATCTTGTACGTGGTGAATTGTAAATGCAAAAAGGTTTTCCTTCCAAACAATTACCACTGAGGAGTCGACATATGCGGAGGATCGTTTATAGAAAAGAAGTATGTTTTCCTTGAAGACGAAGTTGAAACGAACTCTGAACATGTTGGCTCTAAAAGAGCAGTTTGGGATAAGAGTACAAAGGTCATGTAAAGGTCGTTACGAGGTTGGTTGCAAGGACAAGGCATGCAAGTTCAGTGTGCGTTCAACAAAGTTACCTGACGGAGGAGAGTATTGGCAAGTTCGGACATTCCACAAAGTACACACATGTACCGTTGATGGTTTGCAAGGGCGATTTCTAACTGCGAGTGCGAAGATAATTGATGAACTTATGGCACCCAAGCTTCGAGCTAATGGAGTGGCATTGAGACCTAAGGACATAATTGGTGAGATGAGGGCTCAGTGGGGATTGGAATGATTGTATGGTAAGGCTTGGCAAGCAAAGGAGTATGCGGAGAGGCTTGTTTTCGGTCCATCGGAGGAGTCATTTCAACTACTACCCTCGTATTTTTATATGTTGGAACAAGAAAATCCTAGCACAATCACTACAGTGGCTATTGATGAGGCTGAAAGATTCAAATATTATTTTTGGTCATACGGGCTTGTATTCGGGGGTTTAGGGATGTAATGCGTCCTACAGTTACAATTGATGAGACACATCTAAAAAGAAGGTTCAAGGGTGTTCTGTTTGTCACTGTATGCAAAGAAGCGAACGAGTGTGTATATCCAATTACGTTTGGCATCGGTCATGTTGAGGATGAAGACTCGTGGACGTGGTTTCTCAGCAAGTTGCGTGATACGGTTGGTTTTCCTGAAAACACTATGTTCATTTCTGATCAGCATCTTGGCATTAAGAAAGCAATCCAAAATGCATACCCAGAAGCCCACCACGGTTTATGCATTTACCATCTGAAGAAAAACCTTAAAAACAATTTCAAGCGCGAATATGTTTCTATAATTTTCACCCTTGCTCAAAATTGCTATAAGGTTTTCGATTTCAACAGACATATGAACCAGCTCAAGCAGATTCATGCGGGAGCCTATGCTAATCTTTTGAGAATAGGTCCTGAAAGATGGGCACGTGAATGTTCACCGGCAAGACGATACCAAATGATGAGCTCAAACATTGTGGAATGTGTTAACTCCTGCTTAAAGCATGCAATACAAATGCCAATCAATTTTTTGATTGAGTTCATAAGAGACATGTTTCAGCGTTGGTTCCATGATCGATACGAGGAGGCCGTCAAGGTGACCATGCCCCTCAGCCCTTAGATTGCCAAGCAATTGAGCAAACCTTCAACGATGCACATCGTTTTGTAGTTAAGCCCATCAATCAAGTGAAGTTTGAAGTTAAAGACGGGAAGATGGACGGACTTGTTAACCTGTCCACAAAGACGTGTTCATGCTGTGAGTTTCAAAATGATTTACTATCATGCAGCCATGCCATTGTAGCAATAAGGTCAGAATATCTTTTTTTTATTTTTCATTTGATCCTTAATTGGCATATCATTTACATTCTGCTTGAAGATTGGGTTCATTGTATTTTTCAGTAAATGCAAACATGAAGCCATTGAATTCTGTACTGACTACTACAAGACAACTATTTTGGTGGAGGGTTATGCAGGGTCTATTTGCCTAGTAGGGAATCCTACTGAGTGGGACATCCCCCCGCATGTGAAACAAATTTTCGTCTTGCCACCACCTTGGTGAGGCCAAGTAGGAAGACCTAAGAGGAGAAGGATTCCATCGGCTGGTGAAGGCAGTCAAGCATGGAGATGTTCGCAATGCAAGAGGTACAGGCATAACAGACAGAATTGCCCATCTCCATTTGTAAATCCATCAACAAATCTGACACCATATCCAAGTCAATCAGCGCCCCCACAGTGCGCCGATCAAAAGCATGTTCAACTTGTAGAGAAACCGATCACACACGCAACAACTGTCCAATCTGAAAGATAATGTCTGAAAACGTAAGGTATGTTGTGGATGAAGACAGATTGTCAGCCTAAGTAAATGTGTAACCCATGTGCAATACTTTTCTCACAATTTCCACTTGCAATATCTTACATTCATTCATATTTGGTTTCTGTTTATTAGTTTCTTATTGTAAATGAGTCTTCTTTATTAATTTTGTTAAAATTTCATCTAACTTTAGTAGCTTTCTTTTGGTCAATTTTTAATAACAATGTTTAATTTAATAATTAATCTTATTAATACCTCCATATAAATCTTTAAGCAAATCACTTAACAAAATTAAAAAAAAAAATCAAGATATAATATTGTAGCAAGGAGTTTATTATATAGGATGCAAGTGTAGGAAGAGAAAAAAATCAACCAATTAAAAACATATCACATGAGGTTTTTTATTAAAACACATGATTTGATTAGAAAAATTTAATTAAATTTTTACATTTTAAAAATAAAATCAAATTATTATCACCAATTACTATTACCAATTACACTTGGTGAGATGCCCACTTCATGCAGACACTATGGTAACACGTCAAGTGCATGCGGATACTGGTGGTAACACGTCAAGTGCATGCGGATACTGGTGAAGACACACCAAGTGCATTCGGATACTAATGGAGACACGTCAAGTGCATGCGGATACTGGTGGTGACATGCCAAGTGTATTCAGATATTGGTGGTGACACGCCAAGTGCATTCGGATACTGATGGTGACATGCCAAGTGCATAAGGAGACGTCACACGCTAGGTGCATGCGGATTCTGGTGATGACATGCCAAGTGGTTTAATTCGTGACAGGTTGCACGAATACTATCGTTACACGGTGATTGCATATTGTCGATGGCGTCACACGTTGATTGCTTCCAGCTCGATGAGGTGACACGCAGCGCCCCAACTGTCGTGACATGCAGACTGCTTCCAGTCTTGACATGCTGACAACATCCACTTTGGCGGGTGACATGCCACGGCCCAACTCGGGTCACACGCTAATTGCACATTAAAAGGGCATGACACGCCAAGTGCTTCCAGTTCGATGGCGTGACACGCTGACTTCTTGGATTTGTGTATAAAAACAAAATAAGATTGTCTATACAAAAATGCGATACAAAAATTAATAGGATACAAAATTAGGTAACAAAAATAATGTATTTCTGCAAAAAATTAATTGTCTATACAAAAAATATATTTTATATAACAATAATAAAGTGAGTATACAAAAAATAAAACTATGGTACACATACAATTTCTATTGTGTACACAAAAAAATTGACTTTAACTTTAATTCTGTATAGTAAAAAAATTTATGTACAAAGAAGGGTCGATATGTTTATGGTTCGCTCGCACAGTTGTTGGAAAATATTTCATACGCGTATTGGAGACGTAATTTTGCAATCATATTCTGCTTAACTCTTATCAAGGCCGATTGCAAAATTGGACCAATATAGCTTACCATGAACATGTCGCAGCTGACACTATCCTTCTGCCGATGCACTGAAGGTTTGGGCAAAACAATTTTCATTGGCATCGGCATCAAATCCCATGTCTTCCGGGGTGTTTTGTTGAAATAATAGGCTTGGTGGCAGATGATTGGAAAAATTGTCGTAAATGGCTTCAGTTGCTCTGTACAAACTCTGTTATCCTTAACTGTCAAAGTTGATGCACAGTCCACCACCTTCATCATCCACCTTGCCAAGTCGATATTTGCCACCACCCAATGCCCACCCGCATTGCAAGGAGCGAGGATGAAATCGACCTCTTCCCATTTCTTCCCGTATATCGGCCTTTCATGCTCCACATACCCCCGCAACTCATCTGAAATTTGCATGCTCGACCAGGCATCTTCAGATTGATATACCAAGTGTAGCATATGGATAGTGTCCTGCAAAAAAAAATTGCATTAATTTACACTTAATGTACTGAAAAGCTTAGAAAGAATTGAAAATTTTTGCAAAAAACTTACAAAGAATATCATGTCAACAACGCATGCACGGGCAATGTACAGCTTCGATTTTGGCCCTGTCGACCGTTTACACAGAACGTTGAGGCATGCGTCAATATGTTCACTTGTCATTTCTTCTCGTTGATCCTCTAATAATGTGAAGAATTCAGCATCTTGATCTCCTAAGATTCCGATGTTACACCTGCATATGTAACAAAATGAATTTGATAAGTGATGGTGGATGAATGTTTCATTAAAAAACAACAATGAATTGATATTTACAAGCTTACCTCGCGAACTGGTTCTTCTTGAAGGCTTCGTAGGCTTCCATCATCGTGTCTTTCACCTCCCGATGGCTCAATGAGGGGTAGACGTACGGGTTTGCAAGGTATTTGCCCGCCATTATCACCCATGCCTGCTCAGTAGGGTCTGCAATTGCTACTGCAAGATGATGGTAATCGGAGGATAGTGGTGACGGTTGTGGTGACCGGGCTTTGGGAGTGCTCTAAGGAAGCTGGCCCTATCTTACTGCTGAAAGCGCAACGATCGCGTCGGATTGAGGAAGATGCTCTACGGCTAACACGACTAACTGAAGGTCTCCCTCCCATCCAACGAAAGTATCCACAATCGGATCGACCTCACCAACCTCATCTCTTTTAGCATCATCTGATTGAAGGCTGACACCATGCTTCTCAAGCTACCCATCATCAAGACATCGTGATTCGTACCAGCATTGTCGGATGAAGGATCGACCTACAGAACAAGACAAATGTGAAAATTCGTTAGCGAATAGAAAACCACAATGCATAAATTTCATTAAAAAAATTACCCTAAACCTAATAAAACTAAGGACCTAAAATAACAAAATACAAGTGCAGAAAGATCAACATACTTGTGATTTCAACCCATCTAAAACCCGTGCAACGATATGGTCCTCTAGCGTTTCCAGCGCAATAGTCAATGACTGAATTAATGCCTTCAGCTCCAACATGTTTTTTCGATGTTTGCGCATGATCCGTTGGAGTTGACATTTTGTGACTATGTCGTCATTGACTCTTGCCGACTGAGTCAACTGCAATAACATATATATTAGTAGTGTTATTCAATAATCATATACGAAACGTGTGAATAACCAAGATAACAACTTTAATATCCTTACTGGCAACTCATTGGCAAAATACGGTTAAGCCGGAGCCATCGCTGTTAAGGACCGAACGTCGCCTCTGTGAACTGCAATAGCATAAGTTACTTTGTTACTAAATAAACATATGTGAAAACTTTGAACATAAATCGTTAGAACCAAACTTACTGACGGCTCATTACGAATGTGTGTCTGAGGAGGACCGGTGGGTGGTTGTGGAGCTGCTGTCGCTTGGTTCAACTGTAAACACAGAAATGTTAGTAGATAATCACATATCAAATGGATGAAAAAAATATGTTAGAACCGTAATTACAGGCTGTTCACTGCCTGGACCATGGTCGTCTTCTTGTTCCATCAACTCAAGGGCCGACGGCTCATCAACAACAGAAGAGGCGGTGCGCATCCGCTTAGTTGCAGTGGTGAATCGTTTCTCCTTCAAGCTTTTCCTCTTCTCCTTGGCAGTGACACCAATCTGCTCCCTCTGATTCTCCCTGTGCCCGATTGGCACGTACTTGTGACCCTTTGATAACGGCACATCGAGGTCCACCAAATACTCCTTGCTGGCCTCCTCTGGGGTGGGCTCCAACGACTTCAGTGCCCACAATTGCAAATAAAAAAAAATTATGCTCGAATGAAATTTGAGGTAAATTTTTTATACAAATATGAAGAAAAATTTGTAGTTGTTCACTCACATGCTCATATGACTCCAACTTCTCCACTGCCTTGTGCAAGTCTTTTGGTTTCTGATTGCATTGTCATCTGCACATTCGTGGGTAGACGTTTTCTTTCGAAGCAGAGAAGGCTACTATTTTTCGCAAGGTCGAAATTGCCTCCAATGCCCAGAACTGCAAGTCAATTGTAAACATTATCAGATGTAAATTATAAAACAGTCCAACAATAAATTATTTTCTCAAAACCAAACAGAAGCCATAAATGTGACCATACTTGTATCACCCATATGAAGCCGTAGATGTTGTACCATAACTGGCTTTCCTTTGCTACGCTTGAGGTAGGCACATCGAACCCTTTCAATAGGTAGTCCAAGGTGAGTCTCCAAACATAGTGGCCCCACGAAAATCCTTTTCCAAGCGTCAAGGTCCTTACGCAATGACAGCAACTAAGGCGTCACCCGTCTACAGTAGTCTTGCCCAAATAGGATGTTATTTGCAATCAAGACGAGTGC
This sequence comes from Theobroma grandiflorum, assembly GCA_036013995.1. Taxonomy (NCBI): domain Eukaryota; kingdom Viridiplantae; phylum Streptophyta; class Magnoliopsida; order Malvales; family Malvaceae; genus Theobroma; species Theobroma grandiflorum. The sequence goes on from CP142126.1 coordinate 20,867,606, forward strand.
CATCTTGGTCGCGTCTCCTTCTCGTTAGAAGTTGCCTCTGCGAAACTTATCAAGTAAAGCCTGCAGCTTAATGCTCTCCTGGCTGTTCCAGTATCTCGCATGAATTCCGTTCACAACCACCTCGTACGGACGTGTGAACACATCGGACATTGGACCAAACTTCAGTCCGGTTATAAGGCAGAACTCCTACTTTGATATCCGCGCCTTGCTCTTGTCAATAGCAAACCATAGCTCCTCCCTCATTGCATCCCTCTCATTGATTCCACGAATCATTATGTTGTGAAGGAGACCAGCGCTGAAGTAGCCTTGCAGATAAACGTCAAGAAGCATTCCGAAGCATGTATGCTTCACTGCATTGAACTCCCCCTTCTCTTGAAGAGTCTTGTTGATGTAATGGAGCTAGGACCACTTACAGTGGATGTTTATTGCGACATTGAACACCCACTTCTCCCTCGACACAATGAGGAAACTATCAAGATCCTCATATTCTCTACGTTGCATCTGCATCACAGGGCACACGTGCAGAAGTCAATTAACCAATAATGTGCTAAAAAGGCATACTAAATAAATAAATAAATATTGTCACACGCCATGCATATAATGTAAAATTGTTGTAACACGCCATGCATATCAAGTAAAATGTTGTCACACGTCATGCATATCAAGTGCAATGTTGTCACACACCACACATATCAAGTAAAATGTTATCACACGCCATACATATCAAGTGAAATGCTGTCACACGCCATGCAAATAGAACACCTAATGTCCTGACACGCTAAACCCCAAAGACCAGTCAACCCAGCACCACTTAACACCAAAAACCATCAAACTAGGAAAAAAACAGTTTAAACTTAACATTTGCAAAAAACACGAACATATCTATCACCCTAAACCCAGCAAAAAAAATTCAAAATTACCGAAATCAAGGAAGTTTTTTTTTTTGTGGTTTTTTTCAGGCTCACTTACCTCTTCACTGATAACCGACATTCTTCTTCCTGTTGCAGTGGTGTCATTAACTTTCTAAACAACGAAGTCGAACTCTCTTCTACCTTTCGTAATGAGAAATGAATCGAACAGCCCTTGGTTCACACAGACGTTTACGAATGAGGAAAAGGGAAAATGAACTGTGAAAAATGAATAAATAAAAATTAATATTTATAAAATATAGGGGAAGTCCAAACGATTACCTCCTCAACTACTCACTTTTTTTTCTTTTATTTCAATCCGATGTGTCAACTTTTCAACCAATGTCGTGTCACATATTTCAAATCAAACCATGGCATGTCAGATGCTAAAGCAATGTCGTGTCACACACTCTAAACCATGGTGTGTCACAGATTCCCGCCATGGCCTATCACAAACTCTGAACCCTGCCACTGCTTCCCTCCATGGCGTGTCACCAACTCTGCACCCCGTCGTCTCACTGTTTCCCTCCATGGCATGTCACCAACTCTGTATCCTAGCTTGTCAGTGCTTCCTTCCATGGTGTGCCACCAACTCTGCACCCTGCCATCTCACATTTTCCCTTTCACAAACTCTAAACCCAATGGCCTATCCCGACTACTGTAGCACGACCATTTCGTGCTTTGCATTCACATCTTTCTCCTTTCGATTCACCTCCGTAAGCGGGATTTATGGTTTCACATCATTCTCCAAGCTTTCGATTCATCACGACCCCCTCCTCGTTCGGTTTATCTGAATGTCATGTCCAAACATTCAGAAAAACCATCTCATGCAACATTATTTTCTTTTGCATAAGCTTCTCCAATAAAAAAAAAGATATTTTGCGCAAAAAGTAAATGTTCGCTAAATTCTTTACATAATTTTTCGTGATCCGCGTGTTTCAAAGTACCCATGAACAAAGATATCTCATTAAGGGCATTTTTGTCCGAAAATGTACTTTTATAACTAAAAACAGTTAAAATTACTTAAATGGTTATTTCCAAACACATTTTATTTTTAATGGCTAAAAAAACAATCCTTTTCTTTTTTCTTTCACAAATAATGTGACTAGCCAACTACGTTCCCATTCGCCAATCAACTATCCCAAAGCATAAAAAAAAGGAGCACTTTTGGGAGCACCAATTCAATGCACATATCTTGAGGAGAGTTTTTTTTAAAAGAAAAATAATATTTTAAAAATAAAAAATTATAATTTATATAAAAATAATTTTTAAAATTAACAAAATGTAAAATAATATTTTTAATATTATTACATCATCAAAAGAACTATTTATATCAACAAGTAATGAACCTACGCGAAATTATAATTAAAAGTTAATAAAGAGTATTTTACTCTTTCCACTAACAAAATTTTTTTTTTCATTTTATCTCTAGGAACAACAAATTGAAATAGATTGTTAATAAACCACCTTACACTTTAAAAAACAAAATTCAATATTATATTTCAGCTGGTGAAGGATAAATGTGAAATGGGCAAGAATAGGAACATTTACTTGCCCAACTTATTGTCTATGACACAACACGTCACAGCCAAATCAGCAAGGATAGGGAACAACCCATTAGCACACTATACCCTCAAAAGACTAATGAATTTGCATTCACAAGTAGAATGATTTATCCTTCCCTAGACATTATTACCAAAATTAAGAATAGAGGCAAAGTTTAATGAGATTTGCACCAAACCCATCAAATTGGGCCCTGCCAATGCCTGATGACTTCCTAGTAGCACTAAAAATCTAACACGCTACCAACTTGGACCAGCTCTAATTTACACTTTCAAGAAAGCTACAGATTAGGCCGAGAGTCTACCTCCAGCCCCACTTCTCATGCAGCTTCAGGTAGCTGACAGAATCACTACAAATAGTAGGTGAATTCTTGCAGAATTTCCGTGCCAGGTATGGTTCCATGATCAACACGCTTCACGTTACCAAAATTTTAATGTAAGCAGCACAAGAGTGAGAAATGTAGGACCTTGTTCTCATGGAATACCAACTTCTCAATCATCCAAGCACCTTACGAAGTTCGTTAAGTATTTGTGTCCTGCTTGATGGCTCCATCTGCATTGGATTAAAATAATCATCTACAGGTTCCTAGAGATATAGACAAGAATGCTGTAAAAGCAAGAAAGGATAGTTGGATGGTTTACCTTGCTTAGAAGGGCAGCAAGACCTTGAGGTAGAGCTTGCATATCTGAAGCTGAATTGCCAATATTTGTTAGCTGAAGCAATACCTTTTGGACCCGCAGCTCTTGTAGCTTCTCACTATAATTTCTCTGATCATCCTTCCATGAAAAGAAAGCTTCATCGTTCACCCAAGCATCCTCGCTTCCCTTTGCAATATTTGAATCCAAAAACCATTTCTTGATCAAGTCCATTGCAGATTTATGCGACAGTTGGTCACCAGCAGCATCTTTTACAATTTTGACCAAAGAACTCTCCACAATTCTCCGGCGGAGCCTTCTATAGAAGAAAGAGCGTGAACGATCCCAGTCCACAACTTCTTTTATTACCCCTTTTGCAGCCATCCTTAAAGAAGTATCATGAAGTTCTGCAAATTTAGTGGCTATTTGGGTGTACACTGGCAAAAGCTGTTTCTCACGTGTTCTTATTTGCTGCTGCAGAGATTCCATCTTTGCATAGGCTCCACTGATCTTGGCTTCCTGAAGGTTTGCCTTCAAACTTATAAGCTGTTGATCAAGCCTCCCCATGCATTCCAGTAGCTCCTTGGTCCTAAACTTGATTTCAATCATTCCTTCTGGCTCAAGTACATTACCCTTAGCAGTGCGCTCAGCATACATTTCAATATGGTCAGCATTGATCCGGCTGTCCACAACAACCCATGCCCCACCACGAAGCTCACCCATCATAGGAATGTACACAAAAACCGGTTGTTTGTATGTTCTAAGATTCTCAACAATGGTTGACCCTGCCTGAAGGATACCCTCAAAAAGGTCCCTTTGTCCACCTGAAAAGCCTCTCCAGTTGGCAAGAATGAAAAGTGGAAGCTCTTCCCTATTGAAATCCATTATTGCTTGAGCCGTCTTTGTAGCAGAATCTGGAAACCACACCTGTCCAGCTTGAGGGACAACCCTCTCATGGGAATCAAGTTGTCCTGGATCAGCTGGGATAACCTGCATCACCGTCTGTGTCTCAACGGCAACTACTCCCACAGGGATTCCTCCAAGCTTTGCCCTTCCTGTCACAACTGTTCTTGCCCAACCTTCCAGTGTTTCCACAAAGCTATCCCTGTCAAAGATACCCCCCTTCCAGTTCCCACTACCATCTAAAGCACCACAAATAGCAGCACGAGGATCACATGAATTTTCTGGGAAGTACTCCACAGGTCTTTCTGGAGGATCTGATGGATTTAAAATGGGTAGTGGGCCACCTATATGAGTAGGAATGCAACTTAGCCAGTTCAAAATAGCTGACACCCCTTCGAGATCATCTGAGACTGTAAGATGAACAACCCCATTCGTTGCCATGATTTTTGGTCCACCAAGTTGCATGTGGGAGCTGTAAACCTCACGACCAAGAAGTTTGTTCAATGCAGAGAAACCAGTCAAAATAATTGGCTGATCAAGTCTCTGTATGCACCGAATGCCAAGACGAGCAAGATAAGCACCAATTCCCACAGTTCTACCGGTCACATATGTTAAGGTAAAGGTTTCTTTGTATGCCCTAGAATATGCACCAGCAATGGCCCCACTACCTGTTAAGTTCTCAACCCCCAAACCATCCTCCTTCCCAACAATAGTATCTATCACCCATCTGCACTCTCCACTTGCCAGCTTCATCTCATGTGCAATCACAGATGATCCAATCCTAGCATAATCCTCAGGAGTCAAGTAAACATATTGAAAACCACGCTCAGGGCTGGATTCATCAGACCAACCAACTTTAAAGCAGGCTTTGACTTCCTCAGCTACCCCAATACGGGCACCAGAGTTAGCAGCCAAATAAATTAAAGGTAGTTTCTTAGTGCAAGCAAGATCAGTTACAGCAAGAAAGAATGCATCCTCTCTTGGGCCAAAAGAACCAGCTTTGAAGGTCACATCATTTGCAACTATCAAAATTGTTCTTCCAGAAGGGAACTCGGGTGTAGACATTTCCATGCACCAGGCTACCATACCAACATCATTGAGTCCGGGATGGCGCTCGACAGGAACAAGAGGAGTACCCCAGTCACCTTTTTGGTCAGCAAATATGAGCTCCGTGACCTTAGGAAGAAGTTTATCTTTGGGTTTTTTAATTCCTGGGAACTGGGATGCCCATGATTGTTGCAAGGCTGTCTCAAATGCCTGCAAGTAGTGTCATTCTCAGTAACATAGCTTTATCTGCAATACATTGTTGAGTACAGAAAAGGACAAGAACAAGCAAATAGCAACATGGTTGTATGCCCCTAGCACTGTACTTACCAATGGAAAGTCATAGCAGTAAGTTGTATTGTTTTTCCTCGCCAGTAGACGTTTCCGGTCAAGAACACCCAAAGTCTGATAGTGAGCATTAACTGGTACACCATGCAGAGGACCCCTTACAGAAAGCGAATGGTATACAACTCTGTGTTTGCTTGTATCCTCTAGTTCTCGGTATATCTGAAAGTACAACAAAGCCATATTTATTTGACCTACATTCATCAAGACTACATTTTCATTGAGCTTACGGGGTAAACTGGTTCTATTTGGATAGTTATATATAGTTCTAAGTTCTGACACCGTACAGCAGGATATCTTTTGGCAACATGCAGTGGCATTCTGCTAATCATATTATGGAAAAAAGACTGATGCATTCATTTTTTCTAAAAACTACATATCTCAATATGTAACTAAGTCGACAAGAGCTCTACATTAAAAAAAATCAAAAGACAAATAACACTTATGGGTCTATGGTTCCTCTCAATTGAACCATTGTTGGTAGTTATTAAGATTAGTATGATATATGATCTCTCTACAAACCAAAAATGTGGCTGGTTGGAGAAAGTTTTTCCCTTTGTCCTCAGTTCCAGAGGAAAGCACAAGCTAGATCCTGGTGGGAGAATTTTTATAGCACTACTATGTATCAAATAGAAACTTACATGTACAGTGCAGGTCTGACCGGTCACATTTGTCACCACAACTCTCCAAGCACCATTTGCTTGTCCAGAAGATGCCATCCAGAGCTTCACTTCCCACTCACAAACACCTAACTTATGCATTCTTACACCAACAAATGCATGAATTTCCCGAGCCAATTCTTCTAAGATTGACTCTGCTGCCGCTTCTTCTTGTCTGGCATCTAGGTCAACTCTCCTGGTGAAATATATCAAATGTATGAAGATATATACAAAGTCCACTGACTACACAGAAAGGAGAGGAGGCAAAAAAGATGAAAACAGAAACAAGAATATAGACTTAATTACTTGGGATAAGGCACAAGATCATTTATCTGTTGCTCTCGTAAGATACAAAGATACATATGAGCATGGTCAGATTTTAGAGTAGCATTGTGCACGTTAAGTTCCAACTCCTCCATTGCAGCCATTAAGGACCTCAAAATGCTCCTTGAAGTAAAAGATATAGCCCATTGACTACGAATCATGTCAACGTCAAGTCCCCGATATGCTGTAAGCCCATCATCTGTTGTTGGCTGCCTGACAAGCGTTCTGAGGAACATCCTCTGGATTGGCAGTGGCTTGTCCACAACAGTGTATAAGTGCCATTGACGGTCACGTGAAGGGGTATACTGTATATTCTCATATCCTTTAAGCTTGTCCTGGATTAAGAAATAACAAATATCAGGTCAAAGGTGCATAGTAATTTTTTTTTTAGAAGGAAATCAATGAAGCAGCGTTTAAAACAACAGACCAATTCAAGGTATATGGACAGAGGAGGTTCCAGATGACGCAAAAGAGGTTCTTCCTCATAATAGAGCTTTTCAGCTGACCAATGAAACGAGTGCCTCATAGGAGTTCGTCCTTCATCTCTCTGTATGATACAACTAATAACCCCAACACCTGCAGAGCGTAGACTTGACCCTACCTCTTTATCTTTTAGTATTTTTGCTAACTTATTAATTCTCTCTTGAGCTTGATCCTCATCGCCACTGCAAAGAGTAATTGCCTTTGGATTATCAGCAGTTTGAATTTAGATAAAACCAAAATTTAATCCATCCAAGTATAATGAGACTTGAAATTAAATAGATTTATAATTGCCTTTGAATTTTAAATAAGTTGTATAATTTTATGCACTATATATGACATTGAAAGTTCAAACTTTCACAGGAAGGATTGCCTTCAGCTACAGATTTCAACATAAGCAAAAGTTCAGAAGCATATACCTATCCTGAAGTAAACTCATCTGATTGTTGATGCCCACCAGTGCAATATGCATCATATTACCAAAGCTACTTGGTTCTGCAGATCCATTTGGAGTTGCTTCATGAAGGTTATGAGTTGTTTCCCTTAATGCTGCATTTATAATTGCAGGCAAAAATTGGAGAGATTTTATTATAACCATGGCTCCCCATTTCTTCTCACTGTGTTTCTCAACTAATGGTTTATCAGACATTTTTTCTTCAGACCCATTCTTTCTTTCAATATGCTCTTCCAAGAACTCCCATGAAGCAATAAGACCAGATCTGTGCCACTGCATCCGGACACTCCCCTTTACAAGATAGGGCTGATGACAAATACAAACAGTTAAATGAGGAAATGACAGTCCCAAAATAAAATAAGCTGAAGGTTACGAGAGTTAAGCCCTAATACCTGGTATAGCCTACGAACATAAGTCTCTACAACTCGCCTCTGAAGGGTGTGATCACTATGATCAAACAGACCTACAAGAGCATCTTCAACAGCTAAAGGAGCACTAACAAGATCCTCCATTCTTTCATTAATGGCACTTTTCCTCTTCGGAGTATCCATACTTTCACCATCCTCAGTAAACATTTCTAATTCAGAAAGGCTTCTAGCAATGGTAGAGCGAAGTTCACTCAATTTGGTTTGTTCCAGCAATTGACTTGCCTTCAGTGCCAACTACAGACACACATTCAAAAATAAGCCTTAAAGACAAAAGAGCAAATATCCTCCTTCCAAGGCAGAAAGAATGAATTTTGGAAAGCCAAAAAGAGGTATATGAACAACAGAATACTAAAAACTTGTTATTAATTATAGATACACAAATGAGTAACATAATGCAGTAGCAAACCTCAGAGTAACTTGTATGGTTCAGTGCAGAGAATCGGATTAGTTGATCTCTATATGCAGCAGGGTTAGGATAAACCAATTGTTCCAAAAGTCTGAGTATCAGTTTATTTTTACTTTTGACACCCTGCAACCCCAAAAACTCATGTTATATGAACATGGAATAATTACAATAGGAAAAACCGAAAAGAACAAAGAACAAAAAACAAGCCAGTGTTACAAGTTTGATACCTGATGAGATAGCACAATGTCCACAACCTTCAATAGATCTTTCTTATACTGAAGTCGAAGACGTTCAATCACATCAGCCTGATACCATTGAAAGACAAGACTCGTTCAAGCAAACAAAATAACAATCATTCGAAAATTTGGAGACAGCAACTGGACTTAGAATTGTAAGTATAATGTTCAAGATTTGCATCTCAATTGATGTCTTAACACTTTCGAAAAGGGAAAATCAGATTGATCTTACCAATACAAATAATCATGACATAAATACCTGGATGTTGTCACTGAATAACTCTTCAACAGATAGATACTCTTCAAAAAGGGACCGCACAATAACACGGGCATGACTTTCTCTTCCACCCTCATAAGACTTCACAAGGCTCATCAAAGGTTCAATAAGCCTTTCTAGGGATCCTCTTTCTTTCTCAGGACAGGAGGATAGATGGGACTGTAAACAAAGCAGGTTCCACAAGTATTTAACTTTCCAGAGGAACAAAAATAGACACAAAAAATGAACTTCAAAATGAGGATTATGGGATGAGGAAACTCACTTCTAGGACTCCCTTCAATAACTTGGCAGGAAAGTCAACATTCTGGGAGCTTGAAATCGCTTCAAACCCCTTGCATTTTGATTCCAACTGATACAATGGCAATAATATAAGTAAAACCAGATCAAAAGATTCAAGTCTAAAGTCACTATCAGAGCAGAAAGAAGAGATAAAATCCAGACTATGAACATTTACCTCATTTTTAAGATTTTTGGGAAGCCTAGTTGCCAAAACAGATAAGCATTCTTGCCATTGAAGGAAAGGCAGCTCAGGACTGTCAAGACAAGTTAGCAGGCTTTGCACTACCTGTAACACATGTGAAACCAATTGATATCAGGATTCAAATTTCAAAAATATCTAACAAAAGGCTCAGACACAGAACAGCTGAGCCTTTGCAATGTGTTTTGTGTGAGAAGAAAAATGCTCTGAGACAGCATTTATCTTTCCTTGAACATTTTAAGTCTTTCTTTGTATTTTTAAAGACATCACTAAGACCTTCCAACTGTTTCTTATCTTTTCTAATTTCTTTAATTTAATTTTCATTATGCTTGCCAAAAATTGTTGGAAGCATATAATAAAATTCCAAATTAAAATTTATTGATGTATAAAGTATAAAGATTATCTCTCCATAAGCGTTAAATGTATTGATAACACTTGCAAAAACTTTAGAGTTGAAAACTTAGATCTCATGGTTTCAGAGCTAGGAAATTAAGGGCATTTCTTAATTGTTTACAACAGAAACTACTGAAGAAGAGATTTGCCAATTTGCAGTGTAGTTTAATCCCCATGATGAGATTACTATGGGATAGAGAAATACTTACTTCATCAATATTATGCTCATAACCAGCAAGAATCATGCGGGCTGCATTTAAACTTGCAGCACATCTCTGGTGAACTTTACCAGAAATTGCAGTTGGAGGCCCCAGTACAGGGAAGCTCCCATGGAATGGTTCAGCTTTCCTAACAGCCGAAGGATCATCCAGATCAAGCCTAGCAATAAGCTCACCAGCCTGCCAGAATAACGACTTCCTAAGTTTTCGCAGAAATATAGCATTTGTATTTCTCATATAGAACATATTTACCTGCATTGCTTGACCTTCAGACATTTTGAATTGAATAACTCCTGAAGCAGGTGAAAGAAGAGGCATGCACATTTTCATAACCTCAACCTCTGCATATGGTGTGTCAGCATCTACATGACTACCATCAGAAACCAAAAACCTCAGCAGTTTGCATGGTGTTTCTGCCACTAATTTTGATGGGTCATGATCATTCTGGATAAAGAAAAAAAAACATAAATAACCTCATACCTTAATTTAGTGGGTAGAAAGAAAAGGATGAGTTTTTTTTTTTCTTTGGGTTTGAGAAAGGGAGTCAGAGCCTAGGAAAGAAAGGAATAACTGGCACCTGTAGCAGGCAAGTCCTTCCATCAATTAGAAGGCGTGTACCAGCAGCTTCTTCCTCCGCATAAATGACATGACTGTTTCCATCCAACTGCAACAAATTCAAACTAACCATTATGAAGAGTCAAAAAAAGAGGAGGAAAAAAACAGTTGTAATTTACAAGGCTAGCAATAGAGAGGTTCAAAGAACAGGGAACAAAGAGAAATAAAAAAAATAAGCAAAAGTAAAACATGTCAAACAATATTTCTGAATATGTTAGGGTAAAATTTCTTGCCTGCATCAATAAACCACCATCTCGTAGAGTATGTATCTCTGCCTCAATCTCTGACTCATTCATTTTCAACCTATAACTTCCTGGTCCACCCCTAATCATGTCGATCTGGGAACATATTTTTAAAATTGTTTGATGCAGAATCAATCAACATGATAGCCCAAATCTCCAAAAGTTCTTGAGAATTGGAAAAGAAGCCATTACAATAATGGGAAAGTGACATTCTCAAAAGCCCATACCGTATATTTGCTTCCTTCAATGTTCAAAGACACTTGAGAATGCATGAGTGATATGTGCTGCAATCAAGATCAACAGACATCAGTATCTTAACAATGACCCACATAACAGAAGCAGCTCAGGCTTAGCTATACCTTGGGAGGGATTTGACCCTTTTCAAGATAACCAACATAATCTGAAACCATAGCTGCACTGCTGGCTGCTGCTTTCTGAGATAAACAGAGTGTAAAACACGTATTCTCTTACCGGTAAAATAAATTTTGATGGATGAGAACTTACATAGAGAGCTCCTCCAACAACTGAGAGATACCAAGGAGGCCTTTCTGCTCTAACTCGCATAGCAATTCTACTATCCAACCAACCTGTGTGGATTTTATTTTCCCTGTAATCTGAAGCCTGTGGAACATTTTAGCTGTTAGTAGGCAGTATTCTAAAGTCATAAATTTCTATAAAGATAAACAAAGATGGTTCATGTGGAAAACCTACATGTAAAAGGTCAATAGTGTAATCAACATTTGTACGAATTTCTCCCCGGATTTGAATTTCTTTCAACCCAAGAACCATATTTGCGATAGCTAGAGCTCTGGATTCCCCAAAGGCAAAGACATGTCCTGAGGTAAGATTTGGCTCTTATCAGAAATTGTAATGATTCTTGTAAGAAATAACTTGTGTGCATAGAGGCTGTATGTCCAAAAATATTCACAGATTAGTATAATACTTACCAAATTGAGAATCTGAAAATTCATGAATGCCTCCTCCTGACTGCAAAGAATTATTGCAATCATTATATTATAAATTTTGACTTTAAGATTCTGTCAACCAATAGTTTTTCCCAAAAATAAAAGTTTACCTTAACAGAGAAGTAAGCCCAGACATTTGGCTTGCTTTTAAAACTCAACTCCTGTACAAAATCATGTAACTCAATACAAACTTAAGAGAAGAACAGAAAAAAGGAAGTGAAAAAAAGAAATGATACTTCAAGCACAATTTTCATGAACCTAGTTAGTCTAACCTGAACTTTTCCACTTGTAGGCTTAAAACCATCATCCGGATCCTCACTTGTCACACGCACAGCTACACAGTGACCTTTTGGTCTTGTTGACTCTGCCTTGTCAAAATCAAAAGCACTGGTAACTACTGATGTTTTTCTCCAAGAATCATACCCTCCACCATGTTCCATTCCATAGAATCGCCGTATTTCTAATCAAATGAAGCACACAAACACATAAATACCATTGCATAAATTAGATGACAATAAAAATAGTTTTGGAGAGATACTGGCTGTTGACATCATACCAGGAATTTGCCAGAGAGGAATACCCATCCCAACTGCAACTTGGGCAGCTGGCAGATTTACTTCAGCAATCCACTCAGTGACAGGGTGCTCCACCTGTTGGAATTGATTTTTAGATGTTGACGATGTAAAGAATATGATGAGGAAAAAATCTTAAATGGGAATGACTCTGCCATGTAAATCACAAGATTCCTTCTAACAGGTTAACACCAAAAGAAGGTGAGAAACAACCACCTATGTCTTAGAAATGCTAAATTATCCAGCATTTCGTGGTCGTGAAGCTAAATGTTTTTATAAACGCACCAATCAGGCAAATACTGTTTCTTAAACGAGCTAGCATTTCTACTTTACATCCACTTCAAATGCAGATATGATTAATATATTACACAACCACAGTAAATTTAAAAAGAAAAAGAGAGCATAAATATGATTGCATGATTGTGACAGCTTAATCCATATGACATGTTCCAGAACTGAGGATAGAATCATCATGACATACCTGCAACCGAGGGTTGAGCTCTAGAAAGTAGTACTCGCCAGTGTCCATACTGTACAGATATTCAACAGTAGCTGCTCCAACATAATTGACACATTTAGCTAACCTTCTAGCTGCCTTCTCTAGTTTTTTGACCGTCTCCAATGGAGCTACAGTGATTGGACCCTCCTCAATAATCTATTTCACCAGGACCATGATGTTAGATCTTGTAGGGAAACTTTCCTCAAATATGATGCAACTGAAGGATAAAACTCATTTTGGCTGAGGGTTCCTATTTGTTCCAGAAAACCAACATTTAAATAGAGCCTCTGAGTAACAAACTTACTTTCTGGTGCCGCCTCTGAACACTACAGTCACGGCTATGCAAAGCTGCAACATTTCCGTACTGATCACAGAGTAACTGGACCTCTAAATGCCGACTCTAGTGAGGAAAAAAATATACCAAATGGTTTGTCAGACTAAGAGCTATACTCCACCCACTTCATTGAAATTAATTGTAGCAAATAATCTCACCTGTGAAGCAACTTTCATTATAAATATAGGTGAACCTGGAACTTCACCCTGCACTTGCTTGAACAGTGCCCTAACTTCATCATCATTGTGAACCTAGAAAATCAAACAGCACTAGGCGTGAAAAAGGTTCCAACCAATTCAGATAATATGAAAAGTATTTATGTCACTCTTACTTTTACCAAAATATGCAAAGTAACTTTAAAGGGGGATTAGCTTAAAGCATTGGATAAGTAAATATTGCTATGGTCAGAAATCACTTTTCAGGAATGAAGCAAACCTTTCTTATGCCTTTACCACCACCACCCCAAGATGCCTTGATCATTGCAGGATAACCAACAACTTGACAACTTAAAATTGCTTCCTCTGTCGTATAAACACATGCTTTACTATATATTTCATCAGGAATAGCAACTAGGCAACTTTCTGCAGGAATTTTCACCTGGAAAATGGGAAGGTAGCATTGTGCATGAGAAACTGCCATGGAAAAGAACCATTTTTAACATTTGAAAGAAAGATAATTACATGAGAACCACTCCATGGAAGGGTGGGCACTTCTGCTGCTTGAGCAATCAATGATGAACCAATCTTATCTCCCAATGCTGCCATAGATACTGCTGGTGGCCCAAGAAAAATGATTCCCTTCGCATTCAGTGCATCTGGCAACGCAGGGTTTTCTGATGCATGACCCCAGCCAGGCCAAACTGCATCAACATGTGTTATCTCTGCCATCTGAGGTAACCACATAATATAATTTGTCAAAATATAAAGAATTTGCAGAATGTTTCATATAATTAATCATAACTACATTGGGGATTAGCTCCAATAAACCATAAGTAGAAAGAGTGAGAACAGACCCTCTCTACTTATCAATTTTCTTTTAATGTCCTAGGACTCCGCACTAATGCAGTGATGTGCAGCTTCTAGAGCACTTGACAAGCAAACTTCTTTTATTGAGCTAATACCCTGTGTTAACTCTAATGTTTCAGAACTTTCTGGACTAAAATTAATCATGTACAGCAAGAACATAGTAAGAGTAATCAAATTCCATTGTACCTGAAAAGAAAAAAAAAAAACTTCTTGAAAGGGAAATTCGTAAATAAACGAACAATTCGGAAGCAAGTAAATGCTACGGGAGTTTACTTTACAAACCTCTACAATAAGCTGCACATTGGCATAGTTATTATTATTTGTCCCGCCAGGAACTTCCACAAACTGATCAGCAATTCTAATATGCTCTGCATTGATTCTCATGTCCTCAGGAGTAGCCATGGCCACCATCAAGATCGCCTTTTCTGTGCCAAATGTCTCATAAGCCCATGTCCTAATACTACGTATAAATTTGACAGCTGCCATTCCATTGTTTGCAATTAAAATACTATGGATCGGCTTCTTCCCTCCAAGTGCAAAACAGAATTCATCTACTTCAGATATTGTAGCAGGACTCCTCATCAGCAATACCCCATTCGTGTACCCATTGTTTCCACGCCCTACACCAGCCATAGCTGACTTTCTTTGGGCCTCTGACATGCTGCATATCAAGAAATCAAATAATTAACAAGGATGAGGATTCAAATATTAAACAATAATGAAATGAAGTTGTAGTCATTCAGTGTGTTCTTAACAAATTCAAGTGCATAACGTTTGAATAATAGCAGTCTAATTCTGAACCGAGACTTTAAAAATAGGCGTATTTCCTTAAACCTGTAGATGAATCAATAGCTTAATAAAGCAACTCCTACAAGTTGAACCTCCGCAAAAAGAAATAGTAATAGGATTAGCTGCACAAATGCACCGTATCTGTACTAAAGCCCTGTTTGGTTGCACATAACTGAATATGATATGACTTATTTTAAAATTTTTCCTGATACTCTTAACTTAGTTTAGATGACATGGTACCGAAAGAATCAGACTTTAGAACTAAAATTTATTAGTTTATTCATTGGTGATTCCAATTCCAGTTCCAAGTAACCAAACATGGTCTACGAGTAAAATTCCCCAGATGCAAGATCACAAAAACATTTGATTTCAACAAAAGCACTACTTTAGAAAGCAAAAAATAATCATTAAAAACCCTCCAAAAGTTCAAAATTATTGTTTTGAAATCCTTACCAAACTGAAACCTCAATTAACAGAATTACAAACCAACCTTCAAAAACAAAAACCATAACTTTTCAAACTTCATAAAACAACAAAACCTTTTTCAAAAAGAAAAACGTAATTCCCAGCTAGAATATCACTTCTTGGCTTCAAAACAAAACAATACTCAATTCTGTAAAGAACCCAAAAAAACATATATGACATACCTTACAAAAAGAATAACTTTTTAATTTAGGACGGTTGGGATCAAAACAAAGTCTTCAATTTGATATATGGGAATGAAGCATACTTTTCTAATTTCTTGGTAAAAGAAAACAGAACAGAGAGGACGAGAGATGAAGAGGGATCACAAGACAGAGCCAGGAAATGAAGAATGTGTGTTTTCTAGTGTACATGCAAAGCAATGTTAGAAATCCTTAATAGTAGCAGTTATGTGTTCGCAGAGTGTTAGGTTTGGGGTAGCGGAAGGTTGGGTCTTTTTTATGAGGCTTTAACGGCTTTTTTAATGACAACCTGCACGTGGTACCTGCCCCTGCCACACCACCCCTCAAATCCCTTTACCCCTTCGTTTTTCCTTCTTTTTTGTTTGCTGTGACACAGGTTGTAGTAGTTCCCAGCTACCCCATTCTCTTGCCTTCTTGCTTTCCATTGCTACAATTCTTTTGGAATAATTCCCCATCTTTTCTTTCCGGTTAACCAAAGAGTCTTCTTTGGCTAAAAGACAAAAAAATTGTAGATATGTTTGAAGTCTCTTTTAACGCATTTTCCATGGATACACAGATTGGAGGTGGCGTGCCTTGACTGTGCGTTGGGTATTTGGTGGTGTTGTCGACCAACCCTTCTCTTCTAAGATTTTCATTAGATTAGATGTGCTTTTGTTTATTATTATATCATTATTTGGGTGGAATCATGTTTGTTGTTTTTATTAAATTTTTTTTAGTACCCAACTATTTTCAAATTATTTCTTAATCTAATTTTCGATCTTAAAACAACACTTTGCTTAGAGGTGTTTTATGGACCAAAGAGGGTCGAGTCTATCAAGCTTTTTCATTAAAAAATAAATCAAATTCAAACTCGACTCATTCTTTTAATTATTATGTTTTATTAAAATAATAAAAAAAATTATATTAATCTTTTAATATTAAAATTTAATAAAAATATAATAATTATTTATAAATTAATTTGTTCAATTGAGATTAAAGTTTGATTAAGCACTAGTGTTACGAGTTTACATTTTTTACCTAAAATATATATCTGTTAGATAAAAAATCTAAATCTATTCAATCTCTTATTAATATGAAATCTATGATAAGTAATTTAATTTTTAAAAATCTCAACTCATGCCTATGTTTTTTTTTTTTTTTCATTTATCTCTATTTTGAAGTTGTGGTGCGGAATGCATCCTTGTTGTCAATATATTTTGGTAATTAAATGTGATGAGGTGTATAGGTGCGACATGATTTGGATTATTCATGAAGAAAACGTTTGGGGAGACATTAATTTTGCATGGAGCTTATGGTTGGTGGTTAGGTCCATCCATGTACTCCTTTGTCCCTTCTCCCTTTTTATGTCATCTCTTCATCTTGGGTTAAACTTAGTATTTAATCAATACGATAATAGCCCACATCATTAATATATGATTATCAGTTTTTATTCACAAAGTTATATGGAAGAAAATGGATGGTGAGATTGACTAGCTAATCATGGCGTAAACGAAATGATCAAATTATATTAAAATTCTTAAAAGGAGGGTTTGATGCTTTAAGTTAATTATTCAAGAACTAGTTATTAATTGCTTATATGTATGTAAGTATAAGTTAAGACAATAGGTAAAATCTAGCTTGAATAATTATCTTCCATGTAGCATGGGATTATAGACATTATGCATATTATTGAAAAGTATAATGGTGGCTGTTGACATTTCTTGTACGTTCAAGTTTTCTCAAGAAAGAGATATTCTTGGATTTCACCGGTGATATGGTCAATGATCCTTGTATTATCGTGTTTATATATTTTAAAATATTTTGATTGATTGTGTCATATGCTTTGGATTATATTCTTTTGTGATATATCATTATGATATACAGAATATGTCCTATAATACATCATGATATAATTTTGGGATCAATATGTCTATCATATTTTCAAATATCAAAAGTGTATCATAAAATGTATTATAATAGATATCATAAATTAGGGTCCGTTTGTTTTGTAATAAAATATTTTTTAAAAAATATTTTCAAGACTTATACTTGTTTAAAAGATAAAAAATTAATTCTAGATGTAAAATATTTTACGAGTCAACGGGGTTAACTATAAAAAACATCTTACGCCCTTGAAGGGTGTAAGATATTTTTTTAAAAAACAACAAAAACACTTTTATATTAAATTTATTAGTATAAATTTAAGGAATATTAATATTTAACTTAAAATATTAAAAAAATATTAATATTTAACTTTAAAAATTTAATTTAAAATGTTAATATTTAAATTATACAACATAATTAAAATTAAAAAAATATTTTTTAATGAAACCATTCAATACAATTAAATTTTTTATTTATAAATAGAATAAATCTTATTAATAATTATAATAAAAAACATTTTAATGATCATCATTTGATAAATATACATTTATAATAGGTTTAAATCTTACTAATAATTCTAATAAAAAATATTTTAATGATCATCATTTAATGAATACATATTTATAAGTATAAGTTTTGAATATCTTACACAATTAATAAATATTTATATTTTTATAGTTATAATAAAAAAATGATAAGATGGAAATTTTTTTGAAAATTATAGTTTACTTTCATTACAGACATGTGGTTAAAAATTTTGGGAAATATAATTTTTATGTTGTTCATTTGCATTTCCATTCTTAATTTTAATCCCAAAGAAGTGAAAATCAAATATCAATATTATTTTGTAATCAACTCTTATTTATTATTTTTAACTCTTAAATAACTCCACCATGATAAAAAATATTTTCATAAAATGATTTAAATAACAGAAAATATTTTCGACAGATTATCCAAACAACAAAAATTTTAAATTTTCTTATAAAATATTTTACACAAAAAAAAATTCTCTAACAAGTCGTTTTCCAATAACCAAACGAACCTTTAAAATCATCACACTTATCATGATAAATATACTTTTAATCTCGTTACGAATTCTTCTGTATGAAGCTTGATTTGTTTATTATTGTTAATTTTTTTTTCCATGGCATTGATTTTCTTAACAGAATTATGCAGGATTTTGCTTCAATTTGTGCAATATTAACCAAAGTTTTATAAAACAAATGAAAGGTTGCTCGCAGATCAATCCTTTGAAGTTTGAAGTGCATTAAAAACTCAACCAATAGATAATATAAACACTTGAAATTGACTCATAATTAAAAGATTCTTTAGCCATTGAAATGTTTCTTAAATTTTAAAAGAAGGAATGAGCAATAAGGCTCGTGCTTTTATTATTTTTATTTGTTGAAATTCTTCTTGTCTTCAGTGCATTCTTT
Source organism: Theobroma grandiflorum (assembly GCA_036013995.1). Taxonomy (NCBI): domain Eukaryota; kingdom Viridiplantae; phylum Streptophyta; class Magnoliopsida; order Malvales; family Malvaceae; genus Theobroma; species Theobroma grandiflorum. Next base: position 20,886,362 of record CP142126.1, read on the forward strand.
TTTCTTTTCTCCAGCCAATTGCGAGAAATTGATGGCCACTCACTATAAATCCTCCTTAAATATATAAAATGTTAATAATTTACTTACATTATATGTAACACAGTAATATATATATATCACTTACACTGTTACGTGAACAATGCATAATTTGATGAGTCCACAAATTTCTTTGAAGAAAAACCAACAAGAAGACTTCTTTCAGAAGAAAGTTTCATGCTTAAATTTCCTCTGCATTAATTTTGTACATACATGAAACATTCTAAGAATCCAACAGTTTTAATCCATTCTTCTTAAAGGCACAATAATATTATTGGGAATTTAAGAAAGATGAAAGATAAAATTTCACAAGTAAAAGTAAAAAAGAAACAAAAAGGAACAGTTACTAAATAGCATCCTTTTTTTACAAAAAGGATAAATACATACTTTATACTTTTAAGTGGTATGTGAATAATCTCCAAAGCTCATCTCTCGAGATTATGAGAATAAAAAAACTTGTAAGATCTGACGTACAATCTTGAGATATAGATTAATTAATTTAAATCCATTTATGAAAAAACACTATTTTCATTAGTAAAAGAAATGAATGTTAAAACAATCTTTTATCACCACAGCAGGGTGACAGTTAACGCTAGCACATGTCTGTCACATTTTTCATGTGATTTAAGATCTCGAAACCCCCAACTTATTAAAAAAGTGATAAAAAATTTTTGTATCTTTTAAGTTGAGTATTTTGAATATATATATATATATATAATAAAAGTCACTTCACCGATTATTAATTGATTTTAAATTAAATATTCGTTTTAAACATTTAATATAGTATCTGAGTAGGTATTTTCTCTTGTTGTTGACCCCATGTAATGAGTTATCATGTGTTAGATTCATTTTTTATAAAAATATATTAAAATAATAATAAAAAATCTCACATTTATTAAATTAAAAATTATTTCTTGAACATATATATATATATATAACATGGGTTACGCAAATTTATTATATAACTTAATCCTTAATGATTCTTGACGGTTCAAGTTACAAGTTGTGTGGCCCAATCAAAAGAAGAAAACGAAGTGATGATAAAGCGTTGGTATGGTATGGCCACAAAATATGGCTTTATACTTTTGTGAGGTCTCAAATTAATGCTTAGGGATACCAATGGCGCGGTGTGCCTTTATTAATCAGTGCAACCTACCTCCCATCCCAACACCTACTTCCTAAGTCAAATTCAATATGCGAAGCTGGAAACTACCTTTGCCATCTATCAACTTCACCTTTGTTAAGGGAAGGGACTGGACTTTTCATTTTCTATTTCTTTTTTCAGACACTTGGACCTTATTTGGACATGGGTTGGTTTTCCAAACTTCCTTCCTCTTGTGTACTAAAATTCCAGATTTCTGGAGTGGGAACGTACTCGATGTAGTAACTTCATTTATCATGCTTGATTTATGGTTAAAGTTATGAAATCTTGGTTATTAGGATTAACTCCTGAGGACGTGAAATCCTCTTCAGAGCTATGATATACAGCAGCAGATACCAGATGGCAATGAGTAGCACAATAAATAAATTGACCCAGCACACTTTTATAGAGGCCACAATTTTCTTCCCTTCCAACGGTTCAACCCCCAACCCCCTTTCCATGCTTAATGATGAGCCATGAGCATAACAATGACAGAAAACTGTGCACTTTTTCGTTGACTCTGACTATCAAACTCATAAGAATTTTCTCACCATTCTGAGCAAATACCTGTAATAGCAAATGCTTTTATCTTTTTCATATAGTCCAGTAGGATCAAGGGGGAACCAAACAACCCTAGTATTTTGTGGGAATTTTGAGTATTTTAATAAAAATAAATAAACTACGAGCAACAAGATAAATGTCTTGATCTAAGTTTTATAAAGTCAAACTATACTTTTTGGAACAAGTTAATATGGGCAGTTACTTTTTTGAACATTAAAAGACCAATTTATTATATGAATTAGTTCATAAAATCATTTGCCCTTCTACCAACCATTCTTAGACCTATAAAACAGGCCTTGCCTAACCCATTCGAAACCCTTCCTTACACATTATTCCTACACATGCATGTTCTACATCTTTATATGTTCAACCTTTTTCTTATATATTTCTCTTATATTACATTGTTATTTCTTTTATCAGGGCCGGCTCTTGGGTGAAGTCACCCAAGCAAGGGCTTTAAGCCTTCAATTTGGAGAGGACTCAATTTTGAAAAAGATTTATAATTTTATAATAATTATAATATAATTAATTATATTAAAAAAATATAAAAATATAAAATAATTAATAAAATTATTTGTTCTTTTATTTTTTTAATTATGTGCTTAGTAAATCTCAACTTTTTATTACTTTTTTATTACTTTTTTGCTATTAATTCTCAACTACATTCTCTTATTTTTAATAAACTAACAGTCATACGTATTTAATTATCTCCAACAGTTATTTTTTCTCACTTATTTTTTTTTATTTCCAATCAACACATTTAATGATTTCTAACAACTATTTTTTTCCTATATATTAAATCAATTATTTTTTTTAATGTATAATATCAACTTTTGAAATCTTCCTTTTTCATTTGCTCTTTCTTCTTTTAACTTTAATTTTTCTCCAAAGAATACATAAAAAGTCTGTTCTTTTATTATCTTTATAAAGCTGTGAGTTTTATTTGCGGTTTGCAATAAGTATTCAACAATTAAGTACTATTGTTCTAATCTTTACAGATTTTTTTACTTTAATTTAAAATTTATATTATATTGTTATATTATTTTTATTTTATGTAATAATTGATTTATTTGAATTAAAAATTTTGATTGTTGATTTTATATTAGTCATTTAAAAAAATAAAATAATTATAATAGTTAAATATTTTTGTTAACAATAATAGTTATATATTACTTTTTAAATAATGTTAACAATTCCAATAAATGTTGCTTTAGGAGAAAGAAGTTTTTCAAAACTAAAATTAATAAAATTTTATTTAAGATCAACAATATCTCAAGAAAGATTAAATGGATTAGTTATATTATCAATCGAAAAAAATATATTAAAAGAACTTGATTATAAAATTTTAATTAAAAATTTTACATCTCAAAAAATTAAAAAAATTAAAATTTTAATAATTTTTTTTAATTTCAATAAAAAACACCTTATTTAAATATTTCGTTTTAGATTTTTTAACTTATTAGACCGCTCTTGTCTTTTATAAAAGATATTAAATAATAATACGTGGAGAAAAGGTATTGTACAAGAGCTATTTTACCTTTTAGGCAATGCAGACCTTTAGAATGTGCCATAGAGGCACATGCTGAGCTATTGTATCCTGAAGGCGACAGGCTAACGAAATACACTATTCAATCTAAACACTTTGGTCATATTTATGGTATGCACATATTTTTGAGTTGTTATTAATCTACTATTTTTGGTATATAACCAACATATTTGACATAAGTTGTTAAGCTCTAAGAGTGAAAAGTGATATTATCATATATTTATATCTTTTCCAGCATAATGAAGAGCCCAAATTGTTATCGAGCAAAAATACTGTTAATTATGTATCAGAGAGAATCTAGTATAAATTTGCATTTGGTAAGTAGGCAATAAGTGAACACTGATCAACGCTTGATTCTAAGGGAATATAATTAATTCCATTTTTATATGGCTGCGTGATGATTTATATATCATATAGTTTAGGGAATTCAAATCGAGGCCAGGGCTTATCAGTTTAGATGAAGCCATTGTCAAAGGCACAACGCCCCGAAAAGTTTGAAGCTCCAGACTTAGTACTCTTATACTGCGATTTATAAGAACAAATAAATAATTACTACTTTCAAATAAAACTGAAAATATTAAAAACGGCAAGAAATTTATAGACAAAAAAGGGAAACGAAGGGAACTTCGTTTGAGTTCAGAACCTAAAAGACAAAGCAATGATCTACAGCGCTAGAGAAGTAGACACCACTTAAACCTAAGGATCGATCGTACTACCAAGTTCAAAAACTAACAACCCTAAGAAACAAAGCACAGAGAAAGGAAATTAGACTGAAACAGAAGAGAAAGAAACCATTAGCATGCTAATGACTACAAAGAAACAAGCCGATAGAGAATAGGTTCCTGACAGGGCCGGCGCCGGAGCTTGTTTAACAACGTCATCACCGTCGTCGGTTGATGGTGCTGGGATAATTGATGTCCCTGGATCGGCAGGCGCCTCTGGTGTGCTGGGGGATGGAGCTCCATCGGATGGTGGTGGTGGAGGGTTAACTGCGGTAGTATAGCAAAGAAAATATGAGTTCTTTTAAACGAAGTATTAATCCTTATTATATTACATTTTGATGCAACATAGATAGCAGTAATTAAATTAGCTTAATCAAACTTCATATTCATGTACTCCTACATGTTTAACCTCAATGTAGTTCTCAGTATGATAAATTTGACTAAAATTTGCTTGTTACAATCTCAATCTTTTTTCAGTCTGCAATATTCTCTCCTTGTAATCTAAATAGGAAGAATGTAACGATCATAATCTGATTTTCAAATCCATCATTTCCAATCACTATGAAAAGCAAAACTGATCAATTAACAGAAAGATGAAACGTTGAAAATATATGTCGCATGGAGAAGAATGAGCACGTACCGGGGGCTGTATCAGGAGCTGTACCAGGAGCCACTATGAAAAGCAAAACTGATCAATTAACAGAAAGATGAAACGTTGAAAATATATGTCGCATGGAGAAGCATGAGCACGTACCGGGGGCTGTATCAGGAGCTGTACCAGGAGCCGCACCAGGAGCCGTACCAGGAGACAAAGAAACTGCATTGGCATTGGCAACAGTCCATTGTTATCAAAAAAGTAATAGATTAAAAACATTTTATGATAACGGAAACTTTTAAACAGCTGATCATTTAGTATTTACCATCACAGTTGCTAATAGGAGGAGCAGAAACTCCACAAGCAGAGGGCAGAGTGGCAGCCCTTTTAAGATCCACGTCGATACCCAATTCAGCACTGCTCTTCAATGCTTCACAAATGCACTTGGGATCAGTATTCAGCACTGTTTCAAAGCCAGAGCAACACGAAGGTGATGGTTTCTTGTCCTTGCTGCCAACGCTCAAGAACGAGACACAATCCACCATGTCATATATGATTGTGGAGCAACCCGCTGAGGGCGATGGAGCTGATGAAGGTGACGTATTGGGCTCTGCCAGCGCAAGGCCGGCCATAAAAATGCAAATGGCAATCACAAATCTCACCATTTTGTTTCTTGGATTTGAAGAAAGTAGCTTGGAGTCTAAAGATTGACTAGTATGAAATGATCAACAATGACTGAAAAATTCTAACCATACTGAGCTCTACTGGGTAAGTTTTAAATAAGGATTAGAAGATAAGAAATCCTGGATTTGAAATTTCCCTGTATTTCTCTTGGTAGTTAAAATAATATCCGTTTTAAATGGTGATCTTCTTGATTCGTTCCAACCATTATCTCTAAATTAAATTGTTAATTTTGAAAAATGGTTGCAAAGAAGAGAGTGTTTAATTATTTTCTTTATTTTTTTTTTTTTGAAAGTTAAAGAGAGTGTTTAATCTTAGCTAGAACTTCTGAAAGGCAGATATCTTTTAGATTATAAAAAGAAAAAAGAAAAAATGAAATTGGGCCGACGTTGAAAAGATGTTTGATTCGGCTCAACTGAACAATCCTAACAAATATTCATAACGGGCTTGTGTTTTAGATTTGCTTGAATGCTGATCTGCTAGAATGCCATTGGAAACACTGCCCTCTTCTTTCGGTTACAGCCACTTGTAAGATTCATTTTACCCCGAACCCTGGCCAACAGACGACTTATGATGGGACGATCTCAATTCTTAGGCCTCATTCAAGTATAAACAAAATATCTCCACCAAGGGGGTGATAGCATTACCCTTCCATATTGAATTGGAGAAATCTAAAACAAAGGCTTCTTCTACTCCTTGAAAGATTATAAAGGAGCCAAACCCATGTGGTAGAAGTTTAGATATTGAATTCAATTGAGTAACAAAGAAAATGCAAAATAAGAGCAAAATTACTTTATATATATATATATATGATTTTAGATTACACAAATTAGAGATAATCTTCTATTATTTTACAGATTTTATCTGTGTATCTCAAAATTCAAATAAATAATTTCCAAATTCTAATATCAACACAAGTCTTATCCTAAAATGTCACATTGAAGACAAATGCTTTTTTTTTTCAATATATGAAAAGTGCAATATCATTTATAAACAAAAGCACGAAACAGTGTCTTGGATAATTGAGGGAAAAGCTACAAGGGAAAGATGGTGAGGCTCAAGCTTCTGCAGCAGTAAATCCCAAGCTCTAGTTTCCATGACTTTTTCTTTTTATTTCATTTTATGAGTGGTCATTGTGGACCAATGGCTCGGCTCACCTGTAGTGATTTGGACATATGGGGACAGCAACTGTCCTGACATGGCTTGGACTGCCCTGTATATAAGACATGGGCCCTATCATCAAAGTTATGGACGTATATGTTGGCTGGGGCCTCTTTTGTTTTGTAGGAACCATACACCAATTTCAATAAATTAGTTTCAGCTCCTAGCTCCGTTTATTTCTTTGTCGTCAAAAAATTTTCTCCCTTCACCAGTTATGCTATGCAACTCTTATTCCACCTATTTACCTAATTCCTCAAGTTGCTTCACCTAACTGATTGTACCCTAACAAATCCTTATTGGCTTCCTACATGCGGGAAACCAAAATCACCACCAAGGGTATTCTGGTTGCACTTCCATCATTAATAGTACACTATTATTATTATATAAAAAAACACGGACTTTCAAAGTTGAAATCTCTACTTTAAAAGACCGCAGTGTGTATAAACTGTTAAGCGTTTAAGGCTTCTTCTGAACTACTTGACCTTGAGATGAGGGGGACCAATACTAGCAGTGTGCAAATTCAAACCTATTTGAAGAACCAATTTGAATCAAATTGAGTTTGATCTTTCGGTTTGGTTAGTTCGGTGTTTTGTTATAATAGCTTAATTAGTTTGGTTTTGTATTGAGAAAATTCTCAATTAAACTAATCAAAGTGAAAAATGCTTATGTAAATAGGGATAATTAATTTTATCGATTACACAAATCTTTTTTTTAAAAAAATTTAATTTTTATTATAGCTAAGTTAAGGTGTGAATAAGATGGATTTGAACTCAAGTAAGTAAATTAAACATTATTTGATATCTAACATATTCATAATTTTAGCATTTTTTTCATAAATTCAATTTTCAATAATCGAATTGAACCAATCGAAGTTGTTCAATTTTTTATTTTTTTGATTATTAATATTTTTTTAATTTGATTTCAGATTTTTTTAAAAAAATTAAAATTTTTTATTTTAAAAATTTTAAAATCGAACAAACCGTTCTAGTCGTCTACATACCCCTAACCAATACCATGCCCAATGTCCTCTGAAGAGCATAACCTAACTGTCTTGAAAAATTAAGTTCAGAGTTAAGGTCAAATGATAGATTCAATAATGGCGGTTAGGTTTGGTCTGTGACCATTAAAATCCCTACTCAATCATTGTAGGGGGCCAATGAATGGGCATTGGCATTCATAAAAAGAGCCCTCTTGGAGAAAAAGGAAAAATAATGAAAGACACTTAAAACCTACTATTAAAGAAAAGGTCAAGAAACATACATTGGAACCCATTTTTTCATATATGCGTTTTTCTAATCAGGCAGGCTCCTCGATCCCCATCCATTGAAATAATTAGTGGTTTTAAATCCTGAACATCTTCTTTTAACGTCTCTCAGCGACAAACATTTTTCTTAAGTTAAGTGTCCCTTTTGCTTCGTGATGGGACTCCTTTCTACCTTAAGAAGGGAAACAAATTTGTTAAAACGGAAAGCACCATTTCAAAATCAATAACACTGATTAAGGCTTGGTTGTGAAGTGGGGAGTCGATGGAACTTTGAAGAAACTCTTTAAAACAGGAAAGGTCATTTGGAGATTAGAGGAGTTGCTGTCCGAAATGGTGGGTCGTGTCCAAACAAGTAGGAACCCGAAAACAACAAGGCAAAGGAGGGGGGAAAAAAACAACCAGAGTTTGACATTGACAATTAACCTTGCAAAATCGAGAATATTTAGTGATTATTAGGTATGCAAGTTATCAAATATTGTATGGCTATGGACGGCTTGGACCGACACTGGGTTTATGTAAAAATAATGTAACATAAAGTTGCACCTGTGAGTTGACCTGTGGGGTTGAGCCTCTAGATCCGTTTGGTTGGAAGCGGGGATGGATTCTGCCTTTCTGGGGCCTCGTGGCTAGTTGGCTGGTCTTTGCGAGGCCATCTCCTATCCCAGGGAAGGAAATTATAGAGCAATATGCACCTTGATTCCCAACAACCATTTAGCCAAAAAAATGGCTCTCAACAGTTATGTCTTGCATCTCATCATGTAAAAACAAACATCTCTCTTGCATATCATGTGGTTCATTGGATGGGTTTCTTTGGCATTACATCTTGCATTTACCACAATCAATTGATTCAACCATCAAACTGTTGGAAGTAAATTGTAGAACAGCATGTGACATCCATTATACTCTCAATTAAAACCAATTAGTATTTGAGGTAAACCTATGCATGTAGATGTAATAATTAACGGATTACCTTTCTCTTGCTAAAGATAAACTTCTAACTAAAAATTAGAACCACGGGTACTTATCTAGATTTACAGGTGAATACTCAACTGGACAAAGGAAAACAATATCATCTTTAAGAAATTCATTATATATATTGAGAATGTTTAGAACATGTAGGCAGGGCAGAGCATTGGTAATTACAAAAAAAGATTTTACTCCCTCATTTTCAAAGCTATGAGACTCAAAAGAGACATCTTTTGCTAAAGGACAAAGTACAACCGACAGGGGTGGATTGTTATTGAATTTGTGGTCTTCCACTGAGGCATTTGGAATCCATTAATTATCCAACAAATTAAGTATATATGGATTTCTACGGCAAACAAACACAAGATACACCTGTCTCACTTAACCTCGATAAAAAGAGGATTCGAGAGCTAATCAAGGATCATCAATATTGTAATATTCATTGTATACCTCGTAGCTGCATTTAAGTTCTCAGGCTGCTTGGTGCCTGAAGAATTGAAAGCTTGAATTATACCTGCAACGTTTTTAACGAAAGTTGAGAGTCAGATTGTAGTATTAACAATGCATTTATCAAAACATAAACCTCTATTTGTTTATTGATGCACTATCACCCTCTCAGATTATGGCAACGTAAACGGCTCCAGTGGACCATACATAAGCCAAAATCCCAAATTAGAAGACTAAAAGTTGAGAAAAGAAATCGTACTATGTTTCCCGCATATTTTAATATGAGCAATTGTTTAGGCTATTAATGAGACCGGCAAACTCTGATTATTTATCACAATCAGGGTGGATCAAAAAATAGTGAAGGAGGTGGAAAAAGTTTATGGGATTGGTTGGCTCGGACCCCACTTGACAAATTAGGAATCACTTCGAGTCAGAGACACGGCACACCTGGTGTGTATATATATATATTATTTGTTTTTAAGTGCATTGACGCCCGTAATTAACATTTGATTAAGACACATGTCCACTTGCTCAAGCGGTGTTAGTTTTTTAAGGAACAGGAATTGCTCCAATGTTTAGAGTAAGTAATTGAGAATAAAGTAACTTTCACTAAAAGTTTGTGTGGGGAAGGTAGACTCAAATAATTTCACCTTTTTTTGTTTTGTTGATTATTGTGTCGCTGGTTTCCTGATTCTCAACACAAGGGGAATTGGTGCAACTTGCGTCGACACTCCCGAAAACCTCTTCAACCAAAGCTATACAAAAACTAAAACCCTATTTCCCAAACCTGTTTTGCAATCTCCCAAACCTCGTCCTGTTAAGGAATCAAAGCCGCTTCTATGATGTCTAAGCCTTTAACTTATCAATCGGATTTCAGATACCCCTTGAGCAAATGTGAAGTGCGTAATATATTTAATACATTTATCATTATCGTTGAACCCTTATATATACCTAGATGACATAAACAATAGTGCAAGTACCCCAGTGCCTTAAAACTTACTACTATTAATTTAATCCATAATGTACAGACACTAGCAAAACTTGAAATAAAAGCAAATGTGATGGTTTGCAGCATGTATGAATGTGATTAAATATACTGGAGTATTAAGTGGTTTATGTTTCCAAGGGAAGCCAGAAAAAGCAAAAAATATTCCGTAGAAAGCATTAGATATTATTCTATAGCTTTAATTCTCTTCCTCAATTGGCCAATTTGATCGAAACCACTGACCCTTCCAAAGAAATTTAGCCATATCTCTCCCACTGGTTCTACCCTTTTTTATGTAGATTTTATAATTTAGTTTAACCATAAGCATTTTTTAGAAGACGAAGAACATCATAGGCAACGTTTTTGTTACATTTTTAATGTATTATTCACACATCTGAATACAGATTTATAATATCGAAACATAAAATGACAATCTTAAAATCTCATTTAATATTTTTTGGAATTATGGGAATTAAAAGCGAATAAGATATATGTACTGTTATTTATATAAAATCAATTGATTTAAATTTTTAAATAATTAATTACAAGTTTTATAACTATTAAAGTTTAAGTGGGAACGTGATAGAAAAAATTTTGAAAAAAAACGAATGAGGTAATGTATTGTATCTTTAATTAGTATAAAAAATATTTAGAATAAAATTATCTAAACAAAAACAAATATAAGCATTTAAAAAGTGTTAACATATTTCAGAAAATTATTATTATTTTTTAGAAGCCATTTCCACGACACAAAAGAACCCTAAGTGGTCCTTTCATGGGGGATTGGTCCCAAATGGGGAACTTCAACGGGGAACCATAGGCTATAGCTCGCGTATCCTTTTCACCTATGTCATCGTTTCCTCATTTTCATTTTCTTCCTTGGTGTTTTTTACCTCAAAGAAAATGAAAAATTAGAGAAGAGAAATGTAGTGGAGTAGATTTCGTCCAAATCTCATGGCGGGAGTTAAAATCAGAAAGCCATGTGGAGCCACCAGCTGGACCCACGTGACAGAAAAAAAAGTATGTGGGGACATTTCTAATTCATTCGAGTGGGCCCACATGCACCATCCCCCTCTCCGAATCAATCAAAACGACTCCCCGTCCAATACTCCAAATGAATCTCTTTCCTTTGTTTCTTTTTCTCCCCTTGGATGTATTATTATTATTTTTCACTTTGTATTGTGCAATTCGGGACCCACTCCATGCAAAGCTGACTAGGCCACATATTCCCCTTCTTCTCCCAAATTTGCTTTCATGAGCACTAATCATGGTCAATGTCACATTAACGGAATCGTCCTTTTTACCAAAATTAAACCAGCTCGGTAATTTCGTTTTTTTTTTTTTTACTTTTTATTGACTTAAAAATACTAATCATAAGAGTCCCAATGTCATTCTCATTGCAATAAAATCTTGGATATTGATTAAGGAGAAAGGCTTTTCTTATTCATTAAAAACCATAAAGAGAACAATTTTTTTTTTCTTTCTGGGACCAATTCTTGCTATATATATATATATATTGAATCATGCTTTGCAATTGCAAACAATTCTTTTAAGCTGGCTCTTCATGAATCAAACACTAAAAAAACTCATTAATTTTTTGACGAAATTAAATTAATTTCATCAAAAAAATCTCCCCAAAAATCCTATAGAACTTCTATGGAAAATAGTTTTTTATTTGGTAGTGTAACCAATGGAATAAATTGAAGAATATCTTCAAAACCAAATGAATTAAAGATCACAATGACATAGTGGAGATGTAAGAAATTTTGTAAATCTGCAATTTTTCTTCCATTACCAGTGAAAGATAACAAGGGATAAAAATTAGACACTAGGAAGAAGTACAGATTTCCATTTTTTTTTTGTATAAGGTTTTTTTTTTTTTGGATCCACATAAAATAACATGTCCAAAACTTGCCCCATTAGCATTACAAAGTTAAACTTGGACTCCCCACCCTTACAGCTAGATATATTAATTTCTTTTAGTACCGCGGAATTATAGAGCTTGGGTAAAATCCTTTTGGGACCACGGGTGATTTATTTCTATACGGCGGCAACGGTCTCGCCTTTGGTGGAGACGCCGGATCTCGCAGCAGAAGAGGCGGCGACGGCTTGTTTCTTGGATGCAATCGAACATTTCTCCTTTTTCTCGTCTTGGTTCATCTGCTGTTGCCTGCACTCTAGGCTGCAAAATGCAGTATCACCCCTGCAACACGTGAGTTGATTAATTCCAAAGTTAATCCTATAACAATTAATCAGGAAGAGATATGCATTTGGATTGTCCAACTAATTAACGTATAAAGCTCAGACTTTATTTTATGATAAGCCAGTAAAGATCAGATAAAGATGAATTCTGGGATTTAAATTGGTAAATCATTTTGGTACCATATATACAAGGTTGTAATTGTAAAGGAAAGATGTTAATTTGGAAAGCTGCAAATCCCTCATAAATTATAAGCTTCCAAAAGAAAATTTTGAAAGAGATGAAGAGAAATTGAGAAGAAGACAAGAACTGGGTAAGAGTCCGTGTAAGAAAGTAAACTTGAAATTCCTTGGCATGACAAAACAAAAACATCATTAGCAAAAGAAAAAATCAAAAGGGAAAATAAAACAAAAACTGCCCCATAGGCCGTAGCAAATTGTCTTTGAGAAAATGAAACCTAAACAAGAACCAAAAACAGAAGGGTGATGAACTTAATTGACCCCAATAATCAAAACTCAAAACCTCTCAAAAAATTAAACAAAAACCATAAAGACATATAACACAAAAACAAGGCAATCACAAAAAAAAAAAAAAAATTTAAGGCAGCAAACCAGGCAATCGAAAAGTACCTATACATGTAGATATCACGGCCAGGAACAAGGCGACGTCTGCAAAGACCACAAGCCCTTAAGAAGTGGGCGGTTTCTATAAACTCAGCCGAATGCCTTCTATGAGCTCTAGGTGACACCGTCGCCAACAACCGTTGATCGAACCCTTCAAGGCCACTACCACCACCACCATTAGCCTGAATCTGTGGACCCCAAACACCACCAAAAGGGCCAGCAGCCTGTTTTTGGTAGTTGTCGAAAGGGTTGTGTCGATCAGACGGTGGAGCTTCAGCGTTGCTTGTGTTTAGATCAAAAGTGATCTCCCTCATGCTTGTCGTTCTCTTCATTGGTGGCCTTGGCCTCTTCCCTAGCAACATCTTCGTTATCTTCTTCTTCTTGTTCTTCTTCTTTCTCTGTTTTTTCTTCGTGGATACTCTTCGAAGGTCTCCAAGGGAAACCTTGAGAGAGCTAAGAAGGAGAGAGAGGGGAGAGAGAACTGAAGAAGAAGTGGAGATGGGGGAGATAAGAGAAGAGCCAGAAACCGAGGAATGAATCTAAGCCGTTTATTCATTATACTATTATTTTTTTTCTCCGGTTTAGGGTATTTACATCATATCATGGGAAATCCACGTCATACTACATTACATTTAATACGTATTTAATTGTCTTTGGGGGTAAATGGTATTCTTCGCTTACGATGCTCTAATTCCCCAATGACAGCAGTCAATTTCTTTGAGTTTTAACCGCCAATTATTTGTTCACACATCAACATGAGGTTTTAATTTTTTTTTATTTTCTTATTTGGGTAGAGAGAGCTTTTCGAGCCTCCTCAATTTAGTAAGTCATCATGTCAGCTGTTCTGACAAGAAATAATTTATTGCAGCAATGTTGGAAGAAAAATTATATAAGGAAAGTAATCATTAAATGTCCAAATTAGAAAGCAAACTCACTTTGAGAAAATTATTTTATTTTCTTAGCAAAATCTAAATATTTAAGGATATGATAAAAACATCATCAATTAACTTAATTTGTAGAAGGAGTTGATTCGTTATATATTATTCACTCCCAACTCCAAACTCTGGCTTTTCCACTTTTAACTTCTCCCAACTTTTTAAAGGGCAGTTCTTTCATGAAAGTAGGATTGAAGAAGAGCTCAATACTGTATACCCTAACAATGAGACATGAAATCTTCACAGTACTAAAGACATAAATGTATCACAGGAAGCAAGGGCATCTGCACTGTACTAGCTAAAGTCTAACAGAAGCTCCCCCTCCAAGCACTCTTTCTTAGAAAGGCCTATTTGTTTCAACTTCCAATGCCAGATATACTTGCTGCTGCCAAAATAGTCCCCTCTCTGCTATCTGTATAGTTTGTCCACAGTCTAGAATTTGTTTGAGGACCAGTGAAGTAGATTCTTAATAATTTTTTTGGTATTGTGTTTTCACTTTTCCCATTTCCCTTATGTACCTTGTTTGCATGACCCAAAAAAGGTTCTTTTGTTTTTTTTATTACCACTAGTAGTGTTTTAAGCATAAAATTTAACTATGTTACTAATGCATCACTTAACATTTGGTGAAAAATGCCTCTTGTGGGGATCGTGTTGTTGCAATTTCATGATTACAGCCTTTTGATGTATTGTCTACATATATTTGAGTGCGATTATATTTACAATTTCACGATCTCAGAACCATTTTATATTTGAATGTCAGTGAGGTAGCATTTTTATCATAAAGAATTGGCATTATATATGCTTTATTTTATGCTGTTCTTCCCTTTTGGTATTAAATGAGGGGTGAAAGGAAAAAATGAAAACAAGTGGTAGCAAATCATGGCACGTTTCAATTGGAACAATGTGCATTTTGTGTATATGGTGTGTGACAACTTGAGATAAAACAAAATCAGACAGGAATACAATTAGATGCCTCCTCCTTTATTCACTGAGGGAGTAAAAAGAGAGTGGGGTGTGGGGGGTAGGGGAAGAAAACCAGGAGAAAGAAGAAAAAGCCACAGATTCTATATATATATATATATATATATATATATATATATAAACAGTGAAAAACCTGAAATCTAGCAAGCTAGACCAGTTATTAATGGATCTAGCTCCCAAGTGATGAGTCCTTGTCCAGACCTTTGCTTGCACCGTGCATCAATGATTTTGGAGGTCGGGCTGAATGGGGAGGGGGGGGTGTTCGGTCCACTTGCTGCTCCCCATAGGGAGAAAAATATCAAGCGGTTAAATAATAATAATTTCCATGCACATGCAAAAGCTGCTTGTTAAATTTTAATGCCCTTGGAAATCCAAATTAAACCCTAGCTAGTGTATTATATGGAATAATGTTTTATGGTACAAGGTCATGGTTAAAAGCTAAAAGGGCAGTTGCTGTGACATATATCTGTGCAAGGCTAAGGTTTTATGACTTATCAGCATCCCTTAAATACTTCTATATTTGGATAATTTATGACCTTTAGTTAAAATTAATATAAATCTTTTGCTGAAGAATTAAGAAATCCCAACTGGGTATACACTTAGCTTACCTTGTATATGTAAGATGTTCAAACGGAGAGCTTAGTGGTCCCAAACGCATCATGAATTAGAGATTTTAACTTTAACATTCAGTTCCTTTTTGTCTTTACGTTTGCATAATACTTAGAAGTAATGAATACTTCCTTAGAGTCAATGAGGTTTTGAAGAGAAAGAAAAATAATGCAACTGAATAAATAAAACTATACTAATAGCCACATAAAAATACTCTTAAATCTTTACAATTATTCTCTTTTAACATTATAAAGGACAAATAAAGTGTCTCAACTCTTACACAAATTAAGAGTGTAATGAATTATATATATGTACATGTGACATCAATAGGAAAAGATATAAATAAATAATTCTACTAATTCATCTGTTGTGAGAGCTTTAAGAACCTCACGTCGAATAACTTTGAAAAAGTTATTGTTCTTAATGTGTGAGAGGCTTTACAACAAAATATTAAGCAAATAATATTTTCCTAGGTTGAGTAGATATGGGATACATCATATTCATGACTTTGGAATTTTTTACCATTTATTGGAAGAAGAAAAAGAAAAGCGTCTGTCACACCATGATCACGTATAGAATTGGTTGACAGTGCAACATTATTGAGGGTAAGAAAAATAAGGCTTGTCTTTTTGACTTATTATTTTACTTTGATAGCAACTAGCTAGGTGGGACAACCTGCAGTTTCTCATTGTTGTGCCCATAATTCAGCTACGAAAGCCTTTTTTTTTTTTTAAATAAAGCTAGCACTATCAAAACAAAGTCTATGCCGAAATTATGTTTGCTTCCTAGAGTAGCTTCTTAGGGGAAAATATCACACCTACCATGTTTGTTAGTATGGTTCGTGTTGCATGGCTGCATGTGATCAATAACATAATCGTTATTACAATATATGTCAAAGCTAGTATCGTAGTAGGATTACTTACTCTAATTATGTACAAGAAAAATATATCCTTATTAGACTTAAAGATTAGACGGTATCTAAAATTATCCACAAAAGATTCATATATATATATATATATATATATTCTCCTCTTTCATTTGTACCTAACTATTTATTGCTTGGTGGCTAAAAGTCTTAACTAAAAACTTTCTTGACTTCTAAAATAGGAAGGGAAGATTATTTCACCCTTTTTTCTGCCGATCTTGAAGTTTAAGTGTGAGAGTTCTTGTCTAACTATGAAAAACTACTTCTAAAGCAATCCCTTTTTTTAGTTTATATGGTTATTATTAATTATCTTATTATAGCACTAATGCTTCTAAATTTGATGTAGATGCTCTTACAAGTACATGAGCAATTTGAGCTAATTAATTACAATTAATAAAAAATTTGGAAAGTAAATAAAAAAAATATTCTAATCAAAAGTACATAAAGTTGATTAAATATTACTAAAAAGATTTGAAGAGTTTAAGCAATATTATATATATATATATAGTTGCATAAGCAAATATAATTAAAATATTTTCCTTATGTCATGTTTATATTAGTTGTCAACATGTAGAGATATGTAATGTTAATTATTCATAATAGAATATTAAACTCTCAACAATATAAATTATATAACACTAATTAACAATCAACAAAGCTATATTTTATATTCAACCATATATAACTAGCTAGGATATGCCAAAATATACATTACATGTATATAATTATTGTAGTATCGGAGCATTTGATTTATTAGTTGTTGTATGATCTTTTACTTAAAGAGTAAAGTTCGAATATCTTTTTCTCTAATTTAAAAAAAAAATGCATATACATATTGTATATTACTCATACTGTTTTTAAGATTGATCATGCGTAAGTGAGCTGATGAGCAAAGGAAATTAATAGACTTAACTACATGTTAGTATATTATTCTTACAGCATCCATGATAGCGACTAGAAATGCGTTCTTGAAGTGGAAAGTTGGGGATATGAGTAAGATCGATCATGAGATTTTGAGCTATCAAAATCTAAAGTTACATTTTTTTTTCTTAAAGCATTGGGTTCTTTTAAGGTGGAGAATATGCCAGAAAATAAGTAACAAAGAGAAGTGCATATTCTTATAGCACATCTAACTTTTTATCTTAGAGGGGATATAACTGTTTTGCTTCAAGTGTGAGATTTTCCAGCACCTAGTTTTGAAGATGCAAATGGGTTGAGGGGATTGCAAGTGAAATATTTGCAAGATTACACAAGATTATGCTGGATATTTGGCTTCCAAAACACAGTTGAAATCTTTAATAGTTTTACTCTCTATTATAATCTGATGAATATGGAGTCTCTTCCACTCTCTTTTTGAAAAAACAAAAGATAACAAGATATTCTCAGCATTTGTAACGTAATAAGTTTCGAGGCATTGTTCTTTCTTTTAAAGTGAACCCACTTTTCTTCATGATAATGACCTAAGAAAGAGATGGAAAGGGAGGCAGTAAGAGGACAGGAAAATTTTTTAAAGAATCCACCCTGGTTTTTGTGAAGCTCAATGCAATGTGAGTGCGCAAAGTGCCTAGTCCGTCTCTCTCAAAATGCTAATTGTTTGCTTTTAATAAGTTTTAACCAAAGGGCTTTGAGACTTTAATTTAATAAAAGGTCAGAGCAGCAGCCAGTCATAATGGAGCTTGCTGCAATCCAAGTCACTTCAGTGACTTTCCCCAAATTAAATTAAAAAAAAAGAACTTTATTGTTATTTCTATCATCTTTTCTCTTAGCCAAGCATAACGCAAGTACTTTTATGCTTCCTTTGGGAATGGTAATGCTTTCTCCAAACAAAGTGGGAAAAGATTATACAACATGAGTTGATATCTTAGCATGAAGATCTTCCTTGTCTGTCCCTGCCTACCAAGCGGCACATACATCTTTAGTTCTTAATTTTGGACTTTGGAGACTGCTTTTGGGTTAAAACATATTATAGATCAAACTAAATGATGATTTAAGCAGCATGGTGAAAAATTATATATCTTTTACTCAGATTCCAATTTGAATTGAAGAACATCTGGCTCGTTTAAGAACCGAAATGCAATGCCAAAACCACCCTTGGTGAGCTTATATAAACAAGTTGATCTTGAAAGACTGTAAGCTTGGTCGGATTCATCGTCGGCATAAAGGGCTCCACACTTGCTGATAATTAGTCTGACACCCTGGTAAGTAATAAAACGATATGGACCGCTGAGTAGGAGAGATTGATTCATGGCTAAAATAAACGAGGTTTCCTGTTTTCTGCACATTAATTTCCCAATTCTCGGCTATGATGCCATTCCGATGCAAAAATATCAAATGGATGAATCAAAGATAATGATTGCTAGATGTAGCAATTACTTGGAACTTAGGAGTTTCTTTCCGGGGTTGGACCCATTTTTATCAGTGGTCCATATCCTTGGCTTGGGAAACAACACATGTGAACAGCTCATTTGAAGTGGAGATGTCCATGTACGTGTTTTCTTTAATAATTTGCCAATGAGATTGTTAAGCAAGGTGAAGTTTTTTCTTGTGAGCTACGTTTACCCCCTCTAGTGGGAGATTTCTGAGGGCCTCATCACTTGCTTCTGCAACAATGATCAGTTATTGTTTGGCACCCACCATCACAACTCACAAGAATAAAATCTACTCCATCTTCTTCAGTAATGTCTCTTTCTGAAAATGGTTTTTTTAATCAATTATCAACGTCGGAGAAGAAAAACCTTTACATAATTACATCCAACTTTTTGGTGTTGTTTTAAGCTATCACTAAGTTGATGTAATTTTCATGGATGTAAAATATCATAAAGCTATATATACAATTATAACTGGTTTTAGTGGCATGAACCATATATGCTTAAAAATACCATTATTTGCATATAATCTCCTCCTATAGTAGGGCGCCCACCCAGAAAACAAAATATCTTCATAAATCATAGGGCTGTTGCTAGAGTGCTAGGGATGGATAGAGATTTCAGATGAAAAAGATTTAACCAAAGGAAGAAAGAAAATCTAATTGGTAAACTGTGGGATGACAGATTAATTTATGATGTAATAATTATTGTCTTCCACTGACATGGACAAGATAGACAAAAACCTATGATGCATTAATGTATGCATAAAGGTTAGACTGTCACGTCTTTCTTCCATGGATTCCACTCAAGCTTGATTCTTGAGTTCCATTTGTGGGGTGTAAAGAAAAGAAAAGAAAAAATTTGCTGTTGTGCACCCAGCAAAGTGCAAAGACATCATTGGTAGCAAGAAGCAGCAATTAAAAAGACTTCCCTCATATCACTGTCAGCTTTTAGGCCGATTCATCCCTGTTGTTTCACTGGCTGTTTGCAGCTTGTTCAAGCTGTTTAATGCAGTTTTGTAACTTGTGAGAATTTCAGGTTTTCCCTGTCAAATGCTACATTCGAATCAGTTTTTGACAGTTTCTTTCTACATGCCTTGCTCCAAAGCCTCAAGTTCGGCCCCCCCTTATAGAACTTAATTGTCTCACTTCTTTGGATTACAGCTCAGAATAATTAGACTTGATGACCCAAAACATTAAAACTGACCTAAAAGACAAAAAAGTGCGCACACACAAACACAAAGGACATCAAACATGAATTGTGCTACCTCTAAGGTACATATTATTAAACTATGGGGACATGTTGTACTCTCGGTTGTGCAATTATATCTGCCCATGGAAAGAGGACAAATTTCAGTTCAGAAAAAGCAATAGAAAAAAAAAAGTTGGGAGAAAAAATATATAGAAAAACAAAAAAAGAAAATTTGAGTAGTCCACATGTTTAATTTAGATGAAATTTGTGAAATAATTTGTTGAAAATTAATTAACAAAATGAAACTTGTGAAGGATTGTATGTGCTCTGTCACATTAATGGAGGAAAAAGTAAATCAACTTAGACCCACAAGCACATACATAAAATCTATTCGACCAACATCGTATCATGAAGCACATGTCATTAAATATATAGTTATATAAAATACTTATATTTATGTATTTATAATGTAACATTTAAACAAAACCTATGATACCTATCAATTGATGGATTTTTGTTCATAATAAAATAATAATCAAAAGAAAAGAAAGAATATATAAAAACATATTGATACTTTATTGCTATTCATAAACGGAAATAATTATTGTTTGCAAATTGATACTTTGATGGACTACCATAGCCCTCTTGTAACCGTTTAATTTAATGTTATTAGTCAAATGTGTTTTGACTTTTGAAGGTCTCAAAACCTTTTTAATTTGAGATAATATCTAACAAAATTCCTGAATCATTTAAAAAAAATCAAATAAATTTTTATTCTTTCATTAGATTTAATTAATTATTGATATTTTTATTTTGAGTTAAATAAATTTTTATAAAAGTACAGAGATTTAATTGAGTGTCATAAAAGAAGAAGGATTTATATGAATTTTTTAAAATAGTTTAAAAACTTTTTTAAATATTATACTTTTTAATTTCTATTGAAAGTGTCTTTTGTACTTATGAACTTAATTGGACAATTCAATTACTATATATTTTTAGGAAAGAAAGGATAGAAAGAGAATTGAGCATTATGCCCTATTGTTCCCGAGTTACAAAGTTGGCATATATTGTGTTATTTAAATTTGACTCAAATGATAAAAGTGAGGTAAGATTTGGATAAAGAATTTAAGTCCAAATTTAGTATTTTTTTCCTAAAAAATAAAACAGTAGTAGGGGTTGTCTAAAACCATGCTACAACCTTTTTTCTCTCCTTTTTTTTTTTTTTGGGGACATGTTGCAGCCTTTATTTACTTGCTAGATACTCATGTTACAACCTAAGGGCTAACTAAAGCTTGATATAGCCATTGTTGATCATCCACTCGAGGCTCCAATGTCTGTTGACATTCCTCAGAGTCCAGTAAGCCCAACCAAAAGTCGCCCTCCCGTAAACCTCTAATTGGGCCTTGGCGAACCTTTGGTAATCCTCTTTAGTAGCTCCACTAACGTTCCACTCAGCCACCCATTCACCTGAATCAATTGTCATTGAATTATTAGCTCACCAAATCACCATTATTTTCATCAAAAGGTAATGAATATCATGACATTTGCAGGAGGATGATTCTTACCAACAAAAGTAAGCGGACCATTAGATGTAGTAATATGATTCAGCTGCGAGGACCGGTTGGTGTAGATAAAATCAATGTTCTGTTGGACCGTCAAGTTGTTGAACATGTCTTGGAAAAGATTGTAGTAATGTACATCGATGACGGATCCCCTTAAGCCACCGGCCATTGGGAATAGCTCCCTTGGCTCCATCGGTCCTAGCCTATTCGACAACACTACAAAAGCGGTCGAAGAGTGCCGACGGACGGCGGCGTAGCCAGCTTTGTAGTATTTGGTCACGCTCTCCAGTGTTGCTCCTGGGGAGAGAGGCTCGTTGATCAGCTCAACTGCATAAAGGCTTGGGCTCTTTGCATATCTATATTCAAGGACCAAGACAAGGAATATTAAGTTAGAAACAGAAGGTTAGAGTTGGTTTGTAAAAGAAGAGTGGATTGCTTTGCTTTTACCTGGCTGTTAAGAATTCTATAACAGCAACTGTTTGGTGTATGTTTTCATCTGTTTTGCCCCATTCCTGGGAGCCATCTCTGGAAGCGCTGTGCTCCCAGCCATTTTGTGAACCAGGTGCAGCATGTAGATCAATTATTACTTTTAACCCATATTTCCTGCGAAAAGCACAAACCACAAGATCAATGGGGAAAAAGTTTCGTTTTCAATATTTGGTAAATAGAGGTTCTTGCAGGGAGGAAAGAGGATGAACGTACTCTGCCCATGAGAAGGCATGGTCTAATGCTTGCAAGGAGCCCCCGACATACGGCGGGGGTGGCGTTGGATCGCTGGCTATCCACCAACCAACTGGTATTCTCACAGCATTAAGTCCATTTTGTGATATAAATTTAAAGTCTTCTTCCACAATGAATGTTCTCCAGTGGTCCTGAGATATGCAATGACACATCAAATGATTTGTACCATGAATTTAGGCTGTTGGTTAGAAGCATTATCAAATTGCTTAACAAGGTTGCTATCTAAAATGACATTTTTAATTATTGATCAATATCCAACAATTGAATCCCAAGAATTTATGAAAATAATTCATCTTTTAAGCAGATATAATGTATTCTACTCGAAGAAGCATCTGCAGTCAACTTTTGTTTCTAAGATAGATGTGGGATATATGTATCATCTGACCACGAATTTTCAAAGAGTAATTAACCATGATTAGAGCAAGAATTGTTGCAATAATTAATTGAGGTATATTTATTGGGACGCAAGTATTGCCGGTCGAAAGATCAGAAATCTGACACGTTTTGAACTGTTCCATCTCTCTCTCTCTTTTTGGAGGTCATCAGGTCAACAGCCAACCTCCATGATTTATTTTAAAGCTCAACAAGTCTTGTATCTTCTAAGTCAATTTTATCATGCATCACACAGTATAGTTGGCCACGCAAAATCTGCAAATAGTTGAGATTACAATTTGCATTGACATGAACATGATCCCCTTTATGGTTGACCCCATGTAGATTGATACCTCAAGTTATTGATTGCTTTGACTCTTTCATTTAGCAAGAAGTTTGAAAATCAATTTCTTTTTTTTAAACTTGTCAATTATAGTAATTACTTTGAGAGGAAAGAGTCAACTCCAAACTTTCATTTTTTAAAAGTTATGTATCTTTTAAGATATTATTAGTATTAAATAAAATTTTTTAAATATAACAGACTTTTTATGATATTTCATGAAAATATTTCTTTATGTAATAATTTTAAAATATACCATTGAGGAACTCGTTAATCTAATTTTTTTTTTCTCATGCATGGCAGCTATAATTAGTTGAAGAAGGTTATCATGAGGCTATAATGTCTAATTAAATGACCATCCCATTAACATTATTTTTAGTAATTAATCTTACTATTAATTTAATTTGTGTTCAGCTATACTTACCATCATGACTTGTGAGGCTCTGTCCGGGCCATAGCCATTAGTTACTTGAAACTCGCCCTCAAGCCGTCCGGTCATTTGCATCACAAATACTGATGGATCATCATCTCCCCACCCATTACCCCCTTGCGAATCAGCTGTCACCAGCTCTTCTGTTTTCGCCTGCGAATTAGATTATTCAAAGGGTGCTTCAATATTTTAAGAAAAGCATGATTTCATCTTTAATTCATGGAATTGGGGAAGACCTAACAAATATATAATAGTTTATTAAGATGCCAATTCAACTTTGCCTTATTCGTCCCACCTCAAATCATCGCCAGATAGGAATAATTAATGGATCTATGTAATGGATTTTGTTTAGTGGGGGGTAATTAGAGTATTTTGATTAACCTTGCTATTATGAAATGAGAGCTACCTCAATGTATACTTTAGACTTTTAGAGTAACAAAAAAATATATTCTAATTTCAATTGCAAAGTGCAATTGTTTCAATGAAAAGTCACTCAAGACTCCCAGAGAAAGTTATAATTCTACTGCATGTGCCAAATTAAACAGCAATTATTATCCCACTTGTGAAATATGATTATGTTATTTTAAATTTTCAATTTTGTTACTATTGGTTTATATTTAGAAAAGTCTAATTTATCAAGTTTATTGTATTTGCATTTGTCATAAGAGAAACTTTTATGCAAATTAGATAACTTTTCATACTAATCAATAATCATTAGATTATAAGGAGATTTAGAATTTTCTTGATGGACTAAAGACTCTTTTGTTCAATAATATTATTGACTTTTATTTTCAAGATTAATTAATTTATTCTTTTGTATAAAAAATGACTATTTTTTTATTTGGCCTTCTGTTTAATTGCGGTAACGTCCATTACTTTGCTAACTTATGAATGATAATATAGTTACGAGTTTATATAGAAAATTTCGATTTGATGCTCCATTGGCCCCATTTGGTACGGCACAAAACTTCACCATACAATACAATACAAGCTTAAATGATAAGAAAGACTTCTAACTTACTTCCTCTCTTGTTAATGACTGTGCCAATGATTGATCATTCTTACAAGATATTACTTACCCAAAATAATAATAATAATAAAATCCAGAACGCTGAGAAGAATGGTTTTCACACTGATATAAGGTAAAATTACCTGTAAGTAGTACCCATTAGGTGCTTTGATTCGAACCCGGTTCTTATCATTGGAGTCCCTCACAATCTCGAATGTCTCCGAATTTCCGGGAGTTTTTGAAACAGCTACTATGTCAATCCCATTTCCATTTGTGTCAAGTCCAATGAATTGCTTCTCAAAAACCCTAAAATTAAGAGCTGTCCCATTGATCCTCCACAACTATCCATAGCAAGGGGAAAACATAAAAAGATGAACACTGAACTTCTGAAACAAGAGGAAAATTACTTGCATAAAACTTCAGAGACAAGGGTAGCTTGAGTTTACTCTAAAGGTTTCCCAGCCAGAAGCAGCTGTCCGGTTGGCGACTATGATACTTCCTCCACCTAGCTCGGCACAAAGATATTTTCCGGTTGTCACTGACTTGAACTGAAGCGCAGTTCCATCCTGATGATCATATCAATGAAACAGAGAAAATGTAACTTGAGTTAATCATATGGTTTCATGAATAGTTGTGATAAAAGGGACAAACAGCTCTGAGAAAAAGGTTGAATATCCAAACCAAAAAATCCTTGTTCAAGATGCCATCAAAAAGAGTAGGCTTAATCCAACCTTCTGTCACAAGCCAACCTCCTAGATTAACTGCTCTAATCCGGAAATTTGGGTCTACCCTCCCCTGACAGAAAGATAAAACCAAAGACAGGAGGACACAAATGCTTAGTACATGCCTTGTTGAGGAGACAAACATTTTGATGTTTCGATCTTTTGTTTTCACTTTCGTATGCCGCCCTCTAGCGTGCAGCTGCATATATATATATATACAGACACACACACACATACAAAAAGTAAATGGCAGAGGCTGGAGCTGGGAGTCATAATCTAGAAGAGCTGAATGTTGACCAAATAGAAGAGTTGAAAACGGCTGTGCCTGTATCATATGGATCAAGAATCTCTGTATTGTATCTTTTGCCAATGAACAGGTCGCATTCACTTAACTTAGTCTAAGAAAAATTATGTTTAATTAATCTCATTTTGTTATTAGTCCAAATCGAAGCATTCTAAAGGCTGATATCCAAGTTTTTTTTTTTTCCAGTCAAATCCATATATAATAATGAAATGAAATAACATTATTTTCTTTATGTCAAAAAGAGATGCTCAATACGTTATGTTTCGTAGCATTATAGACTGACGGCTGCTTGATCATAAACGGCTGTTTTGAACTGAATTTGTATATAATAACATACATTAGACGTGACATTCATTGCTGGCTCGTGTTATTGCTCTTTCCCCAACTCACCGTTCTCATGGACTGAATGCTTAAAATATTGGAAGGGGAAAAAATTATCAGAAAAGATGAACAAGTACTTTGACGAAATAGAATGTTCTAAACTTCAGATTATATATTGATGATAATGCACGGTGGCGGTTCTGATGACAAAAGCATGCTTCCATAAGTTAGCTTTTAGTTACTAGTTATTACTGCCACAATATCTCATCTTCCATGAGGATGATTCGGAAGGAAAAGAACAAAGAGGGTTGATCACTGGATTAATGGATATAGTGTTAGTGGAAGCCCGCATGTTCATTGTCGGGTTCAAGATGAACAAATGATAACAAGTTGACAACCACATAACTCTGGAAGAATTGCATTTTTTATTTATAACACTGAATTGGATCATCTACCTCTAAAATCAGGGGACTTTAGCCACTAAAAGAATAGCAATCATTAACCATCTTAAAAACTACTGCTTTGTTTGCCACTTTTGCCTAATTTTTTTTTTAATAATTTGGACTTTATATATGCATTAATTAGCTAGATACTGATATTGATATCTCTTCCAAGATTCATCCATGTTTTTCATAGAAAAAGTCCAATTATTTATTTCGGTCCACGTTCCCTCGCTAATCCGGTGAGGTGGTACCAGTGCGTGAAAGAGCAATGATTTAGGTAGAAAGGGTTGACTCAAAAAAAAAAAGTGGAATTCAATTGTGAAAGGTGGAATAAGGGCGTTTGAATGGTTTTGTTGCATTGTTGTAACTATCGTTGGATTTACAAATAGTCGGTCGCAAGAGTGAAACAATCTTTTTTGTCAATGAAATTGACATTAGCTGCAGAAAGAAACAGTGTCACAATTAGTCTTATAGGCTCATTTTCAGTCCCTCAAAACAGTGGCAGAAAGAAATTGCTATTTTTCCTTTCTTGACCAAGCAAACCAGTGAAAATGAGCATGACCATTTTCAGATATCGATTTGAATATAGGCCTTACAAAGCAAAAAGTCAGATTGTTCAGGCAGGAGAATTTTGAGTTTTCTTCCCAGTTAATATCTATATTTGGCTGAAAGAATAACATCAGGAGAAGGCCTGAAAGTTGTGGAAGGAGTCCAATTAGTGATGTTAAAAAGCTAGAGTTTGATGTAGCCATTCTTGATCATCCATTCAAGACACCAATGATTGTTCACATTCTTCAGAGTCCAGTAAGACCACCCAAATGTGGCACGCTTGTACACCTTTTTTTGGGCCTTTGCAAATCTCTGGTAATCCTTTTTAGTTCCTCCCTTGAATTCCCACTCTGCAGTCCATTCCCCTGTAAAACAATATAGCCACAATCAAGCAGCAATAAAATTTCCATTTATTGGCATCACACAACTTTTTTTTCTTTTATGGGATACTTGGAAGAGGAGGGATTTGAAAATAAAGATCATCCAGTTAGTAATTCGAATGCGAGTGTTATCAAACCATTACTCGTGAGAATTATAGTTGCATACCTACAAAAGTGAGAGGACCATTAGATTTGGTTACATGATTCAACTCTGTGGACCGATTAGTGTTGATGAAATCAATGTTCTGTTGGACAGTCATGTTTCTGAAGTTATCATTGAAGAGGCTGTAATAATGGATATCGATAACGGATCCCTTTAAGCCACTAGCTAGCTGGACCAGCTCAGTTGGCTCAGATGTTCCTAACGGGTTTGACAACACCACATAAACTGTTGAGGAGTGCTCGCGGACAGTTTTATAACCAGCTTTGTAGTACTTAATCAACCTTTCTATAGGCACCATTGGGGCACGTGGCTCGTTGATCAGCTCTACTGCATATAGGCTTGGGTTCTCCACGTACCTAGATGTGACAATGATAATGTCTAGAGCTTAATACTTGCATGTGTAATATAGCAGATTATGAATTTATGACATATATATCGTGGAGGTTTGATTTTCACCTGGCTGTGAGAAATTCTATTACAGCTATTGTCTTTTCCAAAGTATCATATGTTTTGCCCCACTCGAGTGAACCATCTCTGGAAGAGCTGTGTTCATAACCATTCTGAGAACCAGGTGCGGCATGCAGATCGATTATAACCTTCAACCCGTATTTCCTGCATGCAAAACACTATCAGATATAAGATATTACAAAGACGATGCTTTTCTGTTACTGCACCGATTCTGCTTACAGTGATAAACGTTAACTTACAGAGCCCAAGAAAGAGCATTGTCCAACGCATTCAAGGATCCCCCAACATAAGGCAAAGGAGGCGTTGGATCACTAGCTATCCACCATCCAACTGGTATTCGTACTGCGTCTAGTCCATTCTCCACGATGAATTTGAAGTCATCTTCAACTATAAAAGTGTTCCAGTGTTCCTGCATGCAGTAAGCCATTAAGTTTTCCATGCAGTTGACATATGATTGAAAGAATTTCACTTTATGGAGAGTTAAACAATGTCATATATGCCGCAATGGTGATGATCAAGCATTCATTATTCTTGGTAGTCCATCAATTACCCTCATAATTTGTGCAGCTCTCTCTGGTCCATAACCATTAGTCAATTGATATTCACCATGAGCTGCTCCATTGACAGTCAGTATAAAAACAGAAGGATCATCATTTCCCCATACAGTATTGCCTGCATAATCAGCTGTCACAGTATTCTCCTTATTCACCTGAAAATTAGAGAGACAGAAATAGTCAGCAGCCATGGGCTGCTGTAATGGCTATGCACTATTTTGTTGGATATAAGTTGAAAACTTTTCTTTCAGAGTAATTCATGAGAATACAAAAATAGCATTAAATTTAGATTATCAGCAAATAAAGTCATATACAACTGCAAAGTGGTTTGTTAGTTGTCAGCATCTGGATAACATTAATAGCTTTTTCCTGATCCAAGACTAATTAAGCAACTCAACTTGCTGAACTCGTGTCAAAGGTCAGAAAACAGTATTATGTGAAGCTCTCAAGTTGCATAGTAATTACCTGGATGAAGAACCCATTCGCTGCTTTAATCCTTACGAGACTTGAATCATCAGGTTTCCTGACAATCTCAAACGTTTCAAGTCTAGCAGGCGTTTTTGAAACAGATACTACATGTGTTCCATTTCCAGCATTTTCTAGTCCCACAAACTGGTTGTTGAAGACCCGAAAGTGGAATGTACTCTCATTTACCCTCCAAAGCTGAAGAACATATGAGTATTGCTTTTATCAATCAAATCATGTGCTGTTATTAACTCTTAAGTACATGGCATTGGCAAAGCTTACTTACTCTAAAAAGCTCCCACTCTGAAACAATTGTTTGATCAGCAGCTATACTTATTCCTCCGCTAGACTTGGCACTAAGATATTTCCCATTTGTTACTGATTTGAACTGAAGTGAGTTTCCATCCTAGTGAACAGCAACCAAAAAGAATGAAAAGCATAATTCATAAAAAGAACAGTGCAACGAAGGATGGTTGTACATTTCACATACCAGAAAATCATTGTTTGGAATGCCATCAAAAAGAGAAGGTTTAATCCATCCCTCTGTAACCAACCAACCTCCAAGATTAACTGCTTTTATGCGAAAATCTCGATTCCTTCTTCCTTTTGAAAGACATAGCATACAAGAAGATAAGATCCAGAGAAGTAGCAGCTTCCTTATTGAGAAAATTGCCATTTTGGTATATGCTGGTTTATTCACTATCAGCATACATTGATGGTCATCATTGTATATATCATGTGTTCTGAAGTTGAAGTGCACCATTTCTTCCCCAGATATCGATTTACGATTGTTTTAGATTGAAATAGTCGGTTGTTGATCAAGTGGAGAGCAAAAATTTGTCTTGTCCTTGGATTAATTTATTCAATCTAGACAAGAAATATTTTAAAAGAAAGACTAGATAACATATCACATGGGCAAAAAAGAGGAGCAGTAATGGTCTGAGGAGCTCAAGCTCTTATGAGCTTGAACAATGTCATGCCTTGATCAGATTTAGATGTCGATTTTAACAGTCTTAGCCATCTTTTTGGCCTGATTGTCTTAAAGGAAAACTTCAAAAATTGACTTAAGATATCTTACTTAAGTTCTGTCCCATTTTCAAAGATCATGTACTCAAGCTCAGCTCACCGAAGTTTTCTTAGTTCAACTTGTTCATATTTTTCTTATTTTCTACACATAAAAAGATTATTAGAGCTGTCATTGACGTTCATGCTTAGGAGTTGCCTGTTGCGTCTTTCTAGTTCTTCTAACTATATTATTTAGCTCGTGGCTCGAAACAATAAAAAAACAAAAAAAGGAAGCAACACATTGGATCTATTACCTGCTTTTATTGATCTTGATATCTCGGAACTTCAACTTTAGACTGTAACTCATGTGCCTGTCCTTCTTGGGAAGTTTTTTCCTTCTGAGTTATATACAAGAAAGCTTGAATGGAAAATAACATAGTGAATTCAGTAGACCAATTTCAACAACAAATCCTCTACCCGGTATGCATTTTTGTGTATAACACTTCACCAAGAGATCGAATAAAAATTTCGGATGCAGTCCACCGTAACAAACTCACGTAGGAAGCCAGCACTCAGTTTCAATATGCAGAATGTGTGTCTATGCTAGTATAACTTTTCCATGAAGATGATGATAATAGTTCTGTTTTCACTTCCAAATTTGGCTCTACTCCACGCTTGTGTGTTACAATCACATCAGTGAGCTAAGTTGTTTGAAGAATATTTGAAGAGATGGAGGAGTAAAAGAATACTTTGTGAATTTAAGTAGCATTTAGTATTTTACAATATTATGTGAATACAGGTAATGTGATTGTAAGAAATGTTCTTACAAAGAAAATAATATTATAGTGTTTGGTATACAAGTAAAATAATGTTTAAAATGTAAAGAAAGATAACATTACAGCGTTTGGTTTACAAGTATTTTACTGAGAATGTAATGTTAATTTTTAAAATTATCCTTATTTATTAAAATAAAAATTTAATATACTTGTATTCTTTATTATTAATTTTTATATAATATCATCTCTTAAATATATCTTTAATGTCATATATTTTATTTTATTGTAATTTCTATTTCTCATATTATATATATATTTTTAATATTTTTTATATTAATTATAATATTACAAAATGTTTTTAACAAAATAATAAAGTTGAAGGGTAAAAATGTCCTTAATAATATTACGGAGTGCAACGTAATGTGATTGCATTATAATCTTACATTGTAATAGTCTGCTATAAAATAAATATAATAATTTAATTTAATTAAATATATTATAAAAAATATATTTTTACTTTTTTTATACTAAACGTTACTTTATAATAAACCTATTCCCCGAGAGGCTTAAATCACAGTCTCTTCCTGGGCCATTGTCCAAACTACAAAGGAAGAAACCATCACTTTCCAGGCCTGTCTCATGGAACTTGGGCACTCGGCCCTTAGTAAAGATCATGGATTTTCCTCGTCATGTATGAACACAAATGGACTGGCTTCTCGAGCGTGATTGGTGGGGGTGAATGTAGAAAGAGATGAAAACAGTTGCCTAATAATAATGCTACTGCCATCCCACTCCCAGCCCCCAACTTTGCTTGCTTTTGCATCCTTCTCAAAGACCCCATGTGACCACCTCCCACCGACACATGCCAGCTTGCAATCAATCAGGACGCGTGTCATATCCTCTACTTTCTCCCTCTCGAATGCCCTTTCCTACCCACCAATAAAACCTCCCCACCACACCATCCTAACCCCATCTATCCACCAAAACACCCTTTCTTCCATTCAATATTACCCAAAAGCCACCACCGCTTTGACGTGGCATATAGAAACAGCAACTCTTATTCTCTTATCGACCACACCTGGAAACACTCTCTTAACGCGGCTTAGCCAGTTTTCAATTTTTTCACTTTTCTTCAATTTCCTTATATCACTCCACTTTATCATCACCCTTTCCTTAGGCCTTTTAATTTGTTGCTAAGAATTTAATCTCCAAGCCCTCTCTCCGTTTCTTCAGCACATTTCGAGAAAAACCCAGATTTCAGAGAAAGAAGCAAAAAGAATATGGCCAAAGTACTGTTGCTCGTTGCACTATGTGTGCTTCCAGCTCTGGTCAGTGCAACACGCATGGTGAAGAACCCTTTGGTGGTGCAAGGACAGGTGTACTGTGACCGTTGCCGTGCTGGTTTTGAAACCCCTAAGACTAGAAACATGGCTGGTACTTTCCGTTTCTGTCATTCTTCTTTGCTATCTATGTTTCCTGTGTCAGTTTTTGTGTGTTATGTTGGTGGCATTGTTAGATCTGGGTTCTTAGTTTGTGAACTGGTAGATCTGTGAACTAGTTTGAGGCTTTGATATTACATGAGCGCAAGTAAATAGGGGTATGAGACGTAAGATAATGTTGGACTGGTCGTCAACTGGTCTTTTACAGAACTAGTGAAAACCACAAAAGTTCAAATCTTGTAAAAACGGCAGAGGGCAATTAGCCTAAAAATATTGAAACTACTTTTTCTTTGACTATAATTTTGCACCTGACGGATCAACCCCTGTCGTGAGGGTGATTGTGTCTCTGGGCGATATAAAGGTGTAATTTTTAACCAAAAAGGGGAAAGCTTTATGTTTCCAAAATTATACATTTGGTCATAATTTTATGAGCCCAAAATTGCTGGTTCATGGAGATGGAATATAGTTTATGGTTCTCCGATCAGATCCATTGGCTGTTGGTATTTTGGGAATTTAATTTTTTTTCATTAGATTTTACTGTTGGGGTGATTAATGGTACAATTTGTTGTTTTTGGTTCTGAAATTTTGTTTATTGTGTCTTGTGCATTGTAGGTGCCAAGGTTAAGGTGGAATGCAGTGACAGGAAGACCGGCCAAGTTGTGTACAAGAAGGAGGGATACACAGATTCAACTGGACATTACAAGATTGCTGTGTCTGAGGATCACTTGGATGAGATCTGTGATGCCATTCTTGTTAAGAGCTCCCAGCCTGACTGTGCCAAAATGTCCCCAGGCCGTGAACGTGCCCGTGTGATCTTGACCAACTTCAATGGCATTGCTTCCAACACCCGTTTTGCCAATGCCATGGGCTTCATGGCTGATGAGGCTGACGCTGGCTGTGCTGAGATTATGAAGCTATACCAGGAAGAAGATGTGTAGAGTGTGGTCTCGAGTTTCTTGCGAGTCTAGTTGACTAGTCGGCATATGATGTTCGTCTGCTAGTTATGTGAATTGTTTTATTATTTCTCTGTTTGGAGGACTTATAACCTATCATCCTTGAATTCTATTACAATTTTATAAATATGCTACGGCTTCTGTCTCTGAAGTATTTTGGGTAATTGCTGTTCTTTTTCCTTGATGAATCTACCTTAAAATGATATCCTTCTCGAACCTATTAGTTGGAGAAGCTGCACGCTGGAACCAACCGGGGCCTGAACCTGCCCTGGCCGAACCTATTGGTGCAGGTTATATCCAAGTATCTGCTTGATGGTGTGGCTCACGGAGCAACGGATCAAATCCAACTAAATGGAGTGGAATTGATTCCTTCACTAACATGGGAAAGAACAATCGAGTCTATTAGCATGGAAATAGATGATGGCCATTCATCGTTGAGTGTCGATGCAGATTCCTATCATTTTCTCTTCTGTTGAGAATGCTCACTCACATCTAAATTCTAAGCGTATGTTTGGTAAAGAGAAGGGAAACGAAAAAAAAACAATGGTCGTATCCAGTGACCGAAATAAAGCAAGATATAGGAAAGGAATGTATGTTGTCATAAAACTATTGGGTCCAAAAAAGTTCTCTTCCAGAGAACTGACTCCAACTGTCAAGGGCCTCTAGCCCGCGATTGGCAACGTAAATCCAATGGCCTCTGTCTTTAGCCCTTAGGCCACTAAGGAGTCCAAACTTTTTTCGTGGAATGAAAATTTAAAAGTCAATTTTAGAATTTAATCTTTGTATCGTGCGAAGATGCTGGATTTAATCTTTTCGTTATAATTTATGTAAATCGATTCTTTGTATTCTCAACAATTATCAATTTCGATTTAAAAGTTAGCACACCATTAAATAAGTTGATGTGATATTTAGGTGAAATTATTATAACGTTATTAATTATTGGATTGAATTTAGCAATCCTTTAGATGTGATGTTTAGGTGAAATTATTATAACGTTATTAATTATTGGACTGAATTTAACAATTTTTTGGAGTGCATGGATGATTATAATAGAGGGATTAAATCAGACATTTTGTTCAAAATTTGATCAAATATAAAATGTCCAATTTCTCAAAAGTCAAAACTTTGCATTGTGCACGAAGGGACTATTTCTAAGGTACGGGGGAACCATTTTCAAAGATAGACAGAGTTAAATTAGTTTCACCTTAAATATTTATTTTCTTTAGCAAAACATGAATAAATCATCATCTGTTAAAAAAAAAAACTGGAGAAGCAATGTTTTATCTATATGAATGTTACAGCTTATAAAAACCAATTGGAGAAAGCAACTTAATCTGGTGACATTGAGTTGTGACAAGTATTTGTCAATGAATTATGCTTATTTGTCATTTTCTCTTTTCTTGCATTTCTGAATTTTACTTGGACATACAGTCCGCAAGACATGTTTCCTCTCTTCTTTCATTTAGTGCTCAACAAGAAGCCTGAAATTTTTACCTTTTATATTTAGAAAGCCTTTAAAATCTTGGAGAAGGGGTAGGAATTATAAGGTAAATCAAAATCATATTCTCTTGACAACCCATGAACTTGTTTTTGACTTGCTAAGAAAAGTATACACAAAGACACAATCAATGTTACAGTCCATATTAATTCCTGTGAGATACTTTTTACTTTTACTTGTTAATCTTACAATTTTATCCCACAAAAGATTTCTTACAAATTGAAAGTATCATTCTAATACATAGTTCATATGAGATTCATAGCTTCCGTCTAAGAGCATGATATCCTCCCTTGCCTCCTTGTTGAGAGCATATCTCAAAGATGTGAGATTGATATGGTTACACGCTAACACCATGATATCCTTTCCCACTTCAATAAGGCCTTGTCTTTAGTAACACATCATTAGTATCTCAAAGTTCGCTCTCATACTACCAAATTTGTCATGCCCCAAACACAAGGATTTAAGACATAATAAACACCACTTACTTATGAGATAAATCTCATGTAAAGCCATAATATCATATTTAGTCCCTATTTGGATTAACTTACTTTTAGCTTATCTATTTTTTAAAAATAAAAGTTCGGCAAAACAGTATTTTGTGAAAAACTCTTAAAAAAAATAACTTTTTTTAAAGAGCAAAATTAAAAAAAAAGGTTAAAAAAAACTCTAAATAAGAGTTTTTTTATTAAAAAAACACAACAACTTCTTAAGAGAGTTATTTTTCTTTTTCAAAAAAAATCCTCTTTCAAAAAAGCCTCATCCTTATCCCTATCAATCTCCTTCTTCTCTTCCCTTCTCTGCAAATCATCCTTCTAGGTTTTTTTTGTTTTTACAAAAATTAAAGGAAAAGAAAACCTAAAGTTAAAAATTACGTTCAAGTACTATTTCTTTTTTTTTCTTTTTATTTTGTTTTTTATTTTATTTTTTATCATTTTTGTTTCTTTGAAAACTTTTTATATTGTTTGATATTTCTCAATTTATTATTTGATATGATCATCATGTAATGTTTATTTATTCTTAACTTCTTTTTAGTGTATCTAATTAGTCAAATAAGTCAATTATTGTTCTTAACATCAATTTTGTTCAACTCCAAATGTCATAAACTTCAACCCAATCTTTAAAAAATAATAACAATTTTTTTTATATTCTTCTTTTATCTTTTAGCAATTCAAAATATTATAAAGAAAATTATATTTTTTTCACACTCATCTTTTTTTTAGTAAATACTCTTTATAGTAATTTTAATCAAAATTAAAGTTTATATAAGTTGTTTTACCAAACAACTTATCTATAAAATTTTTTTTATAAAACGTAAATTTACCAAATAGTTTTAATTTAAATTTAAAAGCTATTATTTTTTATACAAATTTTATAATAGTTTTTAAGTTAAAAAAAAAAACCAGACCAAACATACTCTTAATAAAATATAATATCTCTAAATTTTTTTCAAAAACCTCAAATCTCCAAATATCATATTAAAATACAATCAGCTAATAACATCTCCTTTATCTGCTCTTAAACGTGTAAATAATTTGATATTAACTAAACTACTCAATTTGCTTAAAGATCCTTTCTTCTATTCTTTCTTTTTTAATAAGCCCAAAATCATATTCAAAATTATAAAAAATTAGACTTAAATTATATTTATTTATTTAATATAAATTATAACTTAATAATTACTAATTTATTTTTTTATATAATTAATTAAGTAGAATATTTTTGTGAGGTATTTCAACCAATTAACACAAATACTTGCTTCAATTCAATTCATCCGGAATCCAGAGAAGCAGAAGAACAATGCCAAAGCATATTCTTTCAGACGCCAGCAAGACTCATTAAACCTTACTTGGATGTATTTGCCGCGTACCAAAAACATGAAATGTTCCCCTTTTTTGACCCTTAATCCAATAGAGAGTCAAAGACCTCTATTTTTGAAGGCAGATCTTGGTAGGTGAGTACCTTGGTCTGAAAAAACATGCATTGACCTAAGCACGTGTAAGATCAAACCCCACAAGAGGGAAGGAAGAGTTGGCAATGGTGTTAGGTGGTTTGAACTTGAGGCCCAGAGGGGTTGCTTTTGTTTGGTATTTGGGTTGGGGTTAGGAGGGGTTTGGTCCTTACAGTCCCACGAAGGGTTGTTGCCATTTCTTCCCCAAGCTCTCAAAATTAAGCCTGAGGTTTTGTGGTACAAACAGTCATTACCATTTAAAAAAGGGTCACGTAATCATTGGTTATGGTCTCCATTTGTAGTCATTCACTCACTACTGATATCATCCAAATATTAAATTAGTTACAACTTGACTCAGATCTTAAGAGATCCAATCCCCAAACTAAACAATTGTAAATGTTTTCAACGTGGAATTAATGCCAACTACAAATACATTTTGCATCAAATTTGGCCCCTCATACAAATAACAATTCAACAATTTTACACTCCAATCTAGCCAATCGATAGTTAGTCTAAAAATAGCCAGGGCTGGGCGTACCTTATAACACCACTCATTCTAAAGATTTCTACTTAGTTATATTAGTTAATTTAGACTTTATATAGTTAATCATTCTAATGAATTTACTAATTTTTTTATAATTTTATAGAAAAAAAATTAAAGATTTCTAGTCAAATTAAATTTATTAAAAAAAATCAAAACTTAAATTACTTTTGAGACTTAAAATAATGTTTT
The DNA here is from genome assembly GCA_036013995.1 of Theobroma grandiflorum. Lineage (NCBI taxonomy): Eukaryota > Viridiplantae > Streptophyta > Magnoliopsida > Malvales > Malvaceae > Theobroma > Theobroma grandiflorum. The sequence goes on from CP142126.1 coordinate 20,923,472, forward strand.
TTCTTTTCAATCTTTAGTTACATTTTTCATCTTATCAAAACAACTTATTTAAACTTCAATTGTAAATAATATTTAAAAGAATTAAGTTTTTACATATTTTTAATTTAAATATTTTTAAATTAATTTGATAATTTAAGTTTATAATTATAATTTAATTAATAAAAATAATATTACCTGTTAAATAATATTTTTTAAAATTATAAATTTATTTATTTATTTTATATATATGTATTATTTGATTATTTAATTTTTATATTTATCTTTACGATATGTGAATGTTTATATTTATTTTTGATTAATAAATATAAAATTATCATATTATTAATTTTTGAACTTAATAATTTGTCCACCCAAGAAAAATTTTGGATCCGCTCTAATAAAAAATTACCCGGCCTGAATAAAAACAAAGCAGAACACAGAGGAAAAACGCATAAAATTTGTGCCTTGTTATAAGAAAAAAAGGGGTACTTGGTCGATTGTCATTAAGCTGTTCCAATTTCCAAGCGTGTCCACATCAGAAGAACGAAAGAGCAACGACAGCAACATCAACGATTGTTCCTATAAAACCTGAGAGTGTTGCATCTTACAAATGCTAAAACAACTCAAGAGTTTTTCCACTTTCTGATTTGTTTTGGGCTTCTTTGTCTATTGAAATTGACACGTAAAGGCTGTGACTCATTATTAACCAGACCTCCATCTCCTTCTCCGTCAACTTTTCTTTCTTTTTCTCCTTGTAATAAACTCTGCCCCATATTCGCATTTTTTCTTTGCCTCGGTTTCTTCGCTGTTGGCCTATATAAACCCGAAGGTCTGCTTTTTCGTGTACCCAACAAGGCGAACAACCTCTTTTCTTTTCTTCTGGGATTTTCATTTTTGGTTTCTGGGTTGTTGTCTTTTAAGGTTTGGTTGCGTCTTGTTCACCATATTTGTCTCATTTCCCGGATTCATGTTGTCTTGAAATTTTAATGTTTATTTGATTTATGGAAGAAAAGCCCACGCGGGTAATGTTGAATTTGCGTCTTTGATTGGGATACCTTTTTGATTCCTGGATCTGTCTGCTTATTTTTAAATATAGGTTATTTGCTAATTATTGTGTTTATGATCGACTTCCTGGTAGCCAAAAATTGTCGTTTCTTCATTTTATTTTTTTATCTCAAATGAATGACTTTTCTAGTGTTTAGTGGTGGGGTAGTGATCCTAGAGAGGTAGATTGTGTTTACTGAGCTTGTTGCCTGCCGTTGAATGTTGTTGGAGCTTGTTAAATGATTAGGTTGTTAATCTCTCCTAAGTCTACTTTAACTGTAGATTTAGAATGAATAAAAACCCTTAATGGCATAATTACGAGTTTCTTGTTAGCACTCATTTGCTCCACCCTCCTTTTCTCATTTAGTGCGATGGAAGGGCAAATGCACTATTCTTGAGCACAACATCAGTTTGTCAATAATGATGACTTTCTCCTGTATATTTGTGCTTCATTTTGTCTAGTTATGGAAGGTGTTCTTCTTACTACCTGCTTATAATGAACTTTCAGAATGGCCAATGCTATGTTGCACCAAACAGTTGGTACTCTTCACCTTCTCAGCAATTCTGGAATTCATTGTGAAGTTGGGAACAATTCAGTAAGGTTGCTTCCCAAAGGTTCTAAGGTGGAAGTTGGGTTCTCAAAAAGAGGGACTTACAGTTCTGGAGAGAGGAAATTCAGTGTTATTCAAGCCTCAGCTTCCCAAACTTCTGTTTTTGATCCTGTTTTATCTCCCTCAAATAATGGCACCCATGAATCTCGCAAGAAATCAAGTAAGCCAGACCATTGTAGACATCGTTTCATATTTAATTTGCATTATAATAGATCAATGGACCATTGTTTCTTCATCATTATAGCCTAGATCCAACTGCACTTTTTAGCCTTTCTTCACTAGTTGTTTGGGTAGCACAAATCCTAATTTCTCAAATTGCAATGGCAGACCGCAAAAGCACATTGATTCCAACTGATGTAAGTGATTTGGTATTTCCTCATAACTTGGGGAACAAAGTTGGGTTCATTTTTGTTAAACCTTCTGATTTTTTCCCCCTGATATTCGTTGCAGATGAAGCAGCTTTGATACTGATCCGCCATGGTGAGTCTTTATGGAATGAGAAGAACCTGTTTACAGGTTGTGTTGATGTGCCATTAACCAAGAAAGGGGTGGAAGAGGCAATTGAAGCTGGCAAGAGAATCAGCAACATACCTGTCGACATGATATACACATCAGCACTAATTCGTGCACAGATGACTGCTATGCTAGCCATGACTCAGCACCGCCGCAAGAAGGTAACTTGAGGAAAAATAAATTATATTGCATCTAAAGTTTAGGTGCTAGTGAGTGCTTGGTGATACTGGGGACCTGATGCTGTCATCATTGGTCATTGGTAAAATCATGGACGTGGGTAAATGGATTTGAAGTTATTTAAAACCCCATATTTCCTTCCTAACATTCCAAGTGTGGTGATTTTACTGTTCATCAATTTATTAGATTGATAACCTTTTAACATTGACTGTTGGCAGGTGCCAATTTTCATGCATAATGAGAGTGAGCAAGCAAGGGCATGGAGTCAAATATACAGTGAAGACACCATGAAGCAATCAATTCCTGTTATAGCAGCTTGGCAATTGAATGAAAGAATGTATGCACTTTGTCTTTTTCTCTGTATCAAGAAGGATGAAGTCATATTGCTTATGCTTTTGTGATTGTCCTCTTACTCGATGTCTCAAATTTTCTCAATTTTATTTCATGAATGATTCATGCAGTATCCTTCCTGTGCAGGTATGGAGAATTACAAGGTCTTAATAAACAGGAAACTGCAGATAGATTTGGGAAGGAAAAAGTTCATGAGTGGCGTAGAAGTTATGATATACCTCCACCCAATGGCGAGAGTTTGGAAATGTGTGCTCAAAGAGCTGTTGCATATTTTAAAGATAATGTAACTTCTATATCTGGCTTTATCTGTTATCTAATGATTTTGTCAATCTGTAAGGCCTTAGATAACTTTAGAGATTCAAGTTCTTTAATACAATTTATTAGCACCTCACAACAAATATATGATTTTGCAGATTGAACCCCAACTCCTATCTGGAAAGAATGTCATGATTGCTGCCCATGGGAATTCATTAAGGTCCATTATTATGTATCTTGACAAATTAACCTCCCAGGAGGTATGGACCCTTTTCTTTGCTCCATTCAGGATGTTTTTAGTTTTCCTGGTTCTTTGTTTTAACAATAAGGCTATATTTGTATTCTTCATGAGACAGGTTATCAGTTTAGAACTATCAACTGGGATACCCATGCTTTACATTTTTAAAGAAGGAAAGTTCATTAGGAGGGGAAGTCCAGTAGCACCAACAGAGGCTGGAGTCTATGCTTATACTAGGGTAAGCAACTTTCTGTCAGTATTATTCTTGATCTGTTATGGACCTGTATGTAAACCCATTTACTCTGCTGCTTCTATTTACATGCTTTTGCTTCCGTAGCATGGAATTGATAGGTCAATTCAAGGTTATAAAAAGACTCAGTAGGTATTATTGAATTAGTATTTTAAGAAGGAAAGGAGATAAAAAAGGGCATGGAAAGCATGAAGCATTTGGGCTTTTAGAATATTTCATTAGGTCTTGCTTTAAAGTTTTGGAGCATCAGGAATAACCTTGGAACTTCTGTGCAGAAACCAAGGAGTTAGCTGGTCAGACTGATTCATACAAATTAAAAACTGCTTCTATCATGCGATATGTTTTCAGGAATCGTGACTTAAGTTTTTTTTTTTTTGAAAGGTAATTGTGACTTATGTTGTCTTATAGGGAAAAATATTTTGGGTCATATTATCATAGATAAGAATTATGATTTCTTCCTCTTCTCAACATTTATTGAATAATCTTTTGTTTGGAACTAGTAGTCTTATGAAGCTGATGTAAAAACTCTACTTGTTTTGTGAAGTGACGGACTGAAACATGATGGTACATGGAAATTACCTGATTTATATGAAAGGAGCTTTTCCGGTTGAATTCTTAGGGTTGACATTAATCTGGAAATTATGTGTTATGTTCTTACCTTTGGTATTGTGGGTCTTAACCTCAAAAGGAAAAACTAGAAAAGTTTTGGTCGGATTAATTATTACTAATACTATCTATATCCTCTCGTTTTGAGGGACTTATTCTGACCTTATTACCTGGAATTATTAAGCTTAATTGAGGAAACTAATTGTTCTGCCAATTGAATTTTTACAGAGGTTGGCTCAATACAGGCAGAAATTAGATGAGATGTTGCATTGACATTTCCTGTTAGGTATAGTTAACATCAAAATCTGGCTTTTAGTTTTACTTTCTGCTGTGTATTAGTATTGTAGCCCCCTTTGTAACTCAAACAATTTTACGCATTTTTTTAATCTGTTTTTCAGGGGCTTCCTTTTGCATTACTATCTACAATTAGTGTTGTTTATATGTTGGACCAATAGCTCAGAAGGTTAGCTGCCGTCCCAGTTGATTTTTCCTATGGATGCGCCTAACCTACTAGTTGCAAGTCCCTGCCTGCGTCCTTTAAAGTTCTGGTTAGGTGTCTGTGTCGAAGATACTGAACATTCATACCCTGTAATAGATATACTGAAATAAGCCTTGTTTTATTTGATTTTAATTTTTTCAGTTTCTACCGTGCTTTTAATGATTTTCGGTCATTTGTCCTTGTATTGAGAAAATATGGACTGGAAACTCGTCTTTTTATCCAATTTGATTACTTTCTTCCAAGTGCTATTACATAAGGTTTATTCCTAGGCTCTCTCTCTCGATGGAAGCGTAAAGAAAGAAGGGAAGATGGTTCATGTATGTAAAATCCAACAAGACAAGCAGTCAAGCATTGTTCCAATGCCAAGGAAACCTAAGAACAACAAAAGCATACTTTGTATGCATCTAACCCATTTTCCCCAAGAGTGATAGGGATTTTTTTTTTTTTAATTATTTTGGTTATGGTGATCTTGTCGCGACTGAGTGAAGCCCATCCATTTCAGGATGAAATGCCAACAATTTTCGTTTAAAATAAACCTCATTTATGGCGGATGCTGACTAATACTAGTAAGTGAGAATCAAACAAAGTTGAATGCATGAATACCATCTTGATTTGGAAAAAGCATAGGCTAATTCTCCTCCATTGATGCATTAGCTCGGAGCAGATGTCGGTGCCAGTGCGATGCCCAAATGGGAATGGACGAGCCGAGACGCAGCTTAATTGACCTTATTCAGCTCCAAACCACATCTGCGGCACAGCCATTTTCCAACTGCACCTACACTCTTTAAAATAATGGGCAAAATGAGCTCTTAATATCTATGGCCCCTCATGTGTAAGGCCCCTTTCAGAGTGTGAAGAAACCAAAATAAATAGCACCTTCCGGTTGAGGTTAGTAAAATCAATCCAAATTAATTATTTATTCAAATTAAATATTATTTAGGTAAAATGATTCAGTCTAATTGATTCCTTAGATTAATTAGTTTAAAATGTTTGATCCGATTGAATTTTTGGTCGGTTTTTTATTTTAAAATATTTGAATCAATCCATCCAAAAAATCAAATTAATTTCTTATATATTTATATATATTTTTTATATATATTAAGAAAAATTGATAATAAACTTAATTACTAATGTACTAAAAAAATATTAAAATATTATATATACATATACAAATTATAATCATAGTAATTTAATATTAGTTATATATATTTATTTATAAATATGTATTAATATGAAATTACAAATTATATATTTTAAATGATATAATTTATATGTTAATATTATAATATATGATAGTAAATATCTTACATATTAATATTTTATAATTATTACATTTTAATAATGTTTCATAATATAAAATGTTATGAATATATATATAATTGTATAAATATATTATATATAAATAATAAACTTTATTTATATGATTACACTTAATAACTTTATTAGATATCACCTTAGACTTTATAACATATTGTTTATAATTAGTTATTATTTATACAAATTTTGATATAAAACATTTTAACTTAAAATTTGTATTATTAATTATATATAATAAAGTGATATTATATATATATATATTTATATATATGCAATTTATATATAAGCATTGTTTCAACTTATAATAAACTTTATTTATATGATTACACTTAATAAGTTTATTAACTATCACTTTAGATTTTATAACATTATTTATAATTAGTTATTATTTATACAAACTTTAATAGAAAACATTATAATATATAAGTTATATCATTAATTTCATATACATATGATTATAAATGAAGTTTTTAAGTTTTAATATTATAATTTATAAAATAATAATGATAAAATTTTAATCCATTGATATAAAATCGAACTAATCAATCTAATTTTATATTTAATCAATTTAATCTTCTTTTATATTTGATTAATTTTTTAAACATAATTAAACCATTTGATCCTTGACTACGATGGATCAAATTATCCAATTTACATATTTACTCACCTCTGTCTTCCAGGGAGGGAGGGGCTTTTCTTATAGATGACAGCAGGCAGTGCCCACTGACTGCCCCTCCCCCCTTTCCTAGTTTCCCATGTGAATGTTAAATGGGGGGAAAAGACAATCTCATTTGTCACTCCTTCTCCGCGGATAATTTTGGACCCCATAATAATGGTTTTAGGACAAGATCTCAAAAACAAGTGGATAGATTTTAATCTTTGAATCATATTAATATTCCAATGAAAAATATTGGAACTCAGAACAAATACTACTAACTTAATATTAGTAGATTAATAATTAGGGATGTGCATTATTGCATCCATATTTGAAGAACATACATTTTATTTTGTCAAATGTTGAAACAAGCTCATGAGGCAAGAACTTTCAGCTAATCATGAAGATCAAAGAGTTGGCTTAAAGGGATAAAAACAAGCTCTTATCCAAGGAAATTCATATTTCTAACTAAAAAAGCAGTCAGTCAGCAAGGCCGCGTACAGTCAGATCATCATAACTTATTACCTCAAGCCAAGACAGGCTCAAGCTTCGATCCTCCTTTATCTAATGAACTTCCCCGGAGCCATTAACACTGCCCTCAGTAACCAAGACACTTTTATTGGGAGGGAGGCCTTCTGAATCTGAAACATGACTCGGGGAACTGTCTACCTTGTCATTGTCAGAAGCATCAAAATCTGAGTTTAAATTGACAGAACTCAAATCAACCGAACACGTTGGTGCAGGTTGTGGAGCTGCTGATTGAGAATTTTCCCTTGTCCAAAATGCGGGTATCCTCTTGTCATCTTCCCTCATCCTCTCGGCATACTTATTAATGTCGAAACCTGAATCATCATTCCCGCCGAATGCAGACTCCAGCTTCTCCGTATCAAAAAGATCCTCCATTATTTTCTTGGTATTGAGATCATCAGAGTAAACAAATTTTACTTTGTTCTGAGTCTTGGCCTCTAAAAATGGTTTGACCACCTGCAAAGAAACAAACTCCCAATGGCAAATCAAACTCACATATAAGGCAGAGACTAATGGGATATAACAGCCTAATAAGATGTCCTTAAAAATATACAAAACGAAACAAAAAAATGGCATTGAACACCATCAAGAGATATCTTGGATAGTGGCATTGAACACCATCAAGAGATATCTTGGATAGTCAAAGACCAAAAAAGGCTTGCATAGTGCCAGGGCTAAGTGTAGGAATGAATTTAAATTTCAGGTTTATATTAACATGAAAAACAATTGACATGAAACAACCAGAGTGCTGACATGTCTCACACTAGCATGGGCTGAAAACCAAAAGGAATCATGTATCCAAATTCCATATGAAGATATTAGCAACCATCATGTATGCTTAAAAATAAATCTTTGTCCACAGTGCATATTTGTGAGAGAAATACAAAGAACCCAAACTCACGGATATGATTTATGTTCTTGAAAAGAAAAAGCAGGGGAAAAATGAAAAAGAGCCAAAAAGGTCAAAATGGTTTACCGTCCAGAATGGTTCAAAGAACTTGGGAGGGTTGTATAGTATTGCCACACCTAGGCGCTCTGGATAATGGTCTTGTAAAACATGTGCTGTTTCCCTTGTCAACTTCACTGATATGTGTGACAAGTTGAAGCCATTGAAATCTATCAACCAGACCATCTGCTCCTGGTTTGGTGGAAGATTTACAATTGCATTCTCCATGCAATAAACCAAATACCTAATCTGTCCTTTGGTCGATTTTGAGTTCTGCAGTCAAAACAAATTTAATTAAGTTGTTAAGGCTAACCAATACATGGCTAAATGGTATGCTTTTCAAACTTGAATCTTATTGGCAGATATGATCCCGAGAATATGAAATGAAAAAGTATCTTTTCACTAATAGTTGCTTCATGGTTGACTACACAATAATACAAACCCACTAATCTGTAAGATAAACATGTCATCCCACTAATACTGTTGGCAAAGGACAACAGTGTTCTTATTAAAAGCTTAAGAGGCATTGAAACATCCTATGGTTGGGACAAAGATGAGACACCACCATGACCAAAAATCTTAAACTATTAGATTGGGATGTGTCTTGTATATATGTCCTTTGTTTCTTTATTTTTTTTCTGTGATGCAGGATAATCTCCAAACATGAACTCTAACACCTTTCACTCAAAATTGCTTCAATATTTATGCAGTACCGATTTATTAATTCCATAGATATAGAGGTAAGCATGTGAGACGTAACCTGGCAACTAGGTCTCATGACAAGAACCGTTCTTCCATGCTTGTCTATATAATTTGATCTGTAGATCTTCCCCGTCTCTGCTTCATAAGCAACCTCCTCCTACATCAAACAAAAAGTTTAACATTGTAAAATCACCATATGTCAAAAGAAAAAGGTTTGACCTGAACCAGCTGTATATTCACACAGAAAAGGGCAAAGCTCCTGCCAAGTAACCAGAGTTCAGCCCTAAAAGTTGATTGGGCTTGGGTTACTCTCTAAGGGTTAAATCCAGGGTACCTTTGTTCCTAATTCAAGAAATTATTCTGTGTATAAAAACAAATACAAAGAATGCTACCACTAAAAAAAGATCATCATGCCTTAACTGATTATCAATAGCCCAGCACACAACCCTATACTTAAAACTAAAAAGGATAACCCGTTACAAGCAGAGTGAAAAGGTCAAATCCTTAATGTATTTGGTACTTCCTATTCAAAACTACAGCTAAATTATAGGAGAATGACTTGTGGCATACCCAGCGAATCTCTTCTGGTTTGTATTCTGCTCTCCATTTTAAGGTCTCTTTCAGCATTTTAGTCGCCTTCTTGACATTCCAATTCCGTGCCCTTAAATATCTTGCAATGGCTGCATCAGAACAATAAATGGCCAACTTCTCAGGCAATGGTCCTACCAACCTTCTTATCTCATTAATCTGCAAATATCAAAGGGTTCAACTTTACTCTCCACAACATCCAAGTAGCATTTTCATGCTTCAACTCTCAAAATCTATCCAGGCCAAAATGAAACCTATGAGATACTAGCGATAGGGGATCATATCAACAGAAGATACCTTTGACTGCTGCTCTTCAGATGTAAGAGACTGCTCACAGCCATTTGAAGAAGATTTCTTTAAACCCGCACTCATAGTTCAATAGATGTCTCACTGTATATTAACAGTTAAATGCTTCAGAATTGTAGTATCATCAATCTCAGTCTCACTACATCCACAATTTGTGTTGCAAGTGCAAGCTTGTATAAGAAAAAGCAAAAATCATTATCTTATTTTCATGAAAACGAGAAATTGCATAAGATCATGAAGGATGCAGATGTGTGAAATAACTTTCTTCTCCCACTAAAGCTGAATAAACTTTTCATATTTCATCATTTCTGTATAAATGAAATGCGAATTCAAAATTATCAGATATGCTTAGCATATATTTCTTCGTTTAAATATGTTTGTCAACCCTGCCTTAACTATTCATAACAACAGTTAGCATCAGACTGCTTCTTACTACAGCTTTTCTTTTCTTTTCTTTTTTTTTCCTTTACATCCTTAAGAGACCATCTCTGTCACAGTGTGAAATAGCTGACAAGATTGCAGTTCTATTGCCATAGATAGATAAGTGGAACCATTTTTAGTTTCTTCTCTCCCTTTCTTTCCAAATTACTTGCATCTAGGAATTGTTCTGTAAGTTCTCTTTGGGTCATAGCAATTTCTACCGACTATCCATAATAGGAAACAAAATTACTGCAATTAGTGAATGTTCCGTTTGATAAACCAAGTGACTTTAACCACACTTTACTTCTAAGTGCACTGCAACCATGTAAAATGGATCGACTTCTAGATTGCAAACCCAAAAAGGTTGAGCCCTTCTCTAAGTTAATCATCTTCTATAGCAAGACATAAACGCGTAGGTACTGGGATCGACTTCGATAGACATTAACATAAGCTTTGCTAACTAACCTCCTCCCCCCTCTTTTTTCTTTTGTTGGTCCAAGCAAAGAAGAAAATAATCTAATGTGGCATAGAGTTGTGAATCTGGGACTGAAACAATTCAACGAAAACATTTCAAACCAACCATAAGCACAAGGTTCAAGTCACGTTGATGACAAATTTAACCCGCAGATTTAGTTTATTTGATATGAAAGGGTCCAACCAGCTTAAATATGGAGGAAAAGATAACAGAGAAAATTTCTGCAGTTGAAAGTAAACAAGATGTCAAGATCCAAAGACCAAAAGTATGTTGCATTTATGGTAAATAAAAACGGGTAACGAACCTGAGCAATTCAAGGAATAATGGAATAAGGCCGGATCTTCAGAAGGCAAATAGCGAGAGACAACTTGGGAGGGTTAAAACCATATAGAAAGAGTCAACTCAACCCCAGAAAAGGGTATCCCTTAGAAATAGGAACGGTGAGGTGGCTGCTTAGGAGAGTTTTGGTGGAATATTACTTGGATCCACTCATGCAATCGAATCAAGAAACCGGGAAATTTGGGCTCGTTTTAATCCTCCTCCTTTTGTCTTTTTAATCTATAGTTTTGCTCATTGTTTTTTTCTGACTTTTGTGGAATACTTGTACAAATTCAGTAAAATCGTGATTATTTTATGGTTTGGACTTTTCTTGGGTCACCATGGTAGCAAAACGGGGGTGTTTATGTTTGGGTGAGTGGTAAATGTCAGAATCAACCTTCGGGAGACCAAGAAATATGGCTTGTGAGATAATATAAGTGGGGGTGGAATTGACATTTTGTGAGGTAAGAAAAAAATGTTTGGGAAAGCAGACAAGGCAAAGCTCAAGGATGCGATCGTAGATTTTATCAGATAAAAAAAAAGAATTATAATAATAGGTCACGAATGCCCTTTGAAGATTTTCAGATCCCATCGGACCCCTGTTTTTATCTTTATTATCCACAAAGTTTTTTTACGAGCGCTTGGTTAAGTTGGGGTAGCTCTTTTTTCCCTTTTTTTGACAGCAAAGCTTAGAACATTGAGACATTTTCGTGGCACCCACCAGCTTTCCAGTCCTGTCGGTAAGGCGTACAAAGCACGCGCCCGTGGAGTAAAAGGACAAATAGTGGCTAGTTCAAACTTTTAAATTTGAGCATGTGATGCTGCTCATTGCTCATAATATTATTAATTTTTCCCATTACCTTAGGCTCACCCTACACTACGTCATCCCAGATGGAGATAATCATTTTATTTTTTTGTTCCATTCTTTATCGTTTTCAACAAGTTAAAGAACAAAAATAGACAGAGACAAGACATGCGAAAGAATTCTATGATTCCACAGTTGAAGGTGTATGTACAAAGTCAGTTAACGTCATAACTGAGGAAATACCCCTATGGTATGACATTTCCTTGTACAAATTCTGTACTATTCTTCCTTCTCTCTCTATACAGAATTTTGGAGGAAAGTGATTCTACCTAAGTCTTTGCCTTAGACAACAACGAACAAGAAAAAACGAAAAAAAGAAACAAAAGAAAGAATATTCAGTTAACCAACCCCGTATGAATTTTGCAGACCTCAAAATAAGTCACCATAGTGCACCTGCATGTTCAAAGAATGTACACAGCAGCTTCCAACTGTGTTGATTCTACAATAAACATCCCCTTCCCTAGTCGTCCTCAAGAATTGGCAAGCATTTGCAAATTTAATCATATACAAAGCATCTTTCCAACGTGACTGATCTGAATGAACACATCCCCAAACCGAAAAGTCAGCTGCACATTGTGGAGAACGATATTAATGCCAATGGGCACAAAAAAATTAGGATGATTTGCCCAACTGTATCAATCAAAGACTTCATCCATGTAATGGCAGAATGGGACAATTTGCTCTCCACCGTCTAGTTTAAAGATCTTGGAGGGGCAGAACGATCCTTGATGCCAGCATTCAATTCCTGGATTACACACCATAGATTATATGTAAAACAACCTTAATGATCACAAATAAAACTTTAGATTAAAAGTTATATCCACAACTTTAGCCTGATGATGATGAGTTATTTCTTACCTTTGAAGCCTGTAAGCTGGTGGATCTAGGGAATGATACATCCTACCCCCAAAATTATCCACCTCCTTGCAAGAAATTGCAGGAATCAATTTCACATACACATTTTTAACAAAGTAGCCAGAATTGAGCAAAAGTTCACTAGTGCCCCTTGCGAATCTGCTTATTTTGTTCATCTTACGGCAATTATCAGACACAAGTCCATCACCAACTTGCCATGATGTGTATAGCTGAACGGATCAAGAGCTAATGCACTCAATCCTTGTGGAACCAAGAGCAAGCATCACAAGGATTAAAAATACAGTTTTTCTCCAAGGCTCTTCTGTGCACAAACAATTCGCAGACAAACAATCAATGGCTAGGAATCTCTTTTTCCCACAACACCAGCAGAACTTTGCTTCTTCTGTATACCATATTGCCAGGCATCTCTAGATTTATCACCTGACTGATCAAAATCATCCAAAGAAGTCTCCATTGGTGGCTTAAATGGCCGATAATTCCCATTCCTAGAAATTACAGAGGTGCCAGACTTGCCTTCATCTTCTGATGGTGTTCCTGCCCTGGAGTCCATGTGCAAATCTAATGATCTGTGTCTTGGTCCAGCAGATCTTAAACCCCTCATGTTAGAAACCTTACCTTGTGATGGAGGGTATCCAAGTCCCCTTGGCCCTGAAAAATTGGAGAGGAACTCTTTTGGGAAGTCTTTGGGAAGAGAATCCATGTCCATATAACACTTCCTAGCTTTGGCATCAGCAATTAAGGCTGCCCAGTCTTCAGATTGCACCAGAGCATTGGCATTACCCATAACCTGTTCAAACATCAATGTTAATACAAGAAAATAAACACAACATCAAGCAGTTGGAGAATGATCTGTGCTAGAATGTGATAGCATAGAAAATTAGAAGAAAGAACTCGTACCCACAAAGCCCTTCTAGCACGAGTAAGAGCAACGTTCATTCGACGAATGTCTGCAACAAAGCCCACCCCATGACTTGAGGCACGCACACAAGACATAATAATAACATCACGTTCCTGGCCCTGGAAAGCATCTACAGTATTAATATATAGATCCTTTCCTTCCTCTGATTTTATAACACTCTCAAACTCACGTTGTAGGCATTTTAGCTGCAACTTGTATGGTGTTATTATACCCACTGTGATTTTCGGCAAACCCAAAGATTTTACAGTTTTCTGTAGGTGCTCGTACAAGCGCAAACAAAACATTGCTTCATGCACATTCTGATACGAAACAGATCCACCTCTATGGGATTCCCGGCCGTGCGTAATATCGTAGAATAAATAAGGTTTAAGTAAAGGGTCCTTGTAGTAAACCTCGTCAGGTAAGTTGGCAACACTTTCACTATCAGTAAGACGTCCTTGGTAAAAATACCTAGAAGGAAAATCCCTAATTTGCGGATGCATCCTATATTGCACAGATAACAACATAGTTGGGCATCCTGCTTGCTGGAATCTTTCAAAAAGGCTTCTACTGTATAGGAGGGTCCCAGCAGCCTTACTGATAACTGTTGCAGGAAGCTGCTGGGGATCCCCAACGAGTACACATCTTGCTGCACCGAGAGAAAGGGGAGGAAGTACTGCAGCTTCACTGGCTTGAGCAGCCTCATCAATGACAACCATATCAAAACCATGGGTAAGGCGAGAGAACAACTTACGACCACTACTTGAGACAGTAGTGAAAACAATCTCAGCCTCATTGGCAAAACTGGCCTCAAGGTTAGCACGGGCTTCTTCTAAGTTGAAGTTACTACCGACGCGGAACCTGGCTTCTAAAATGAGAAGGCGAGACATCTCAACTAGAACCTTATCTCTGTTTTCAACAACTGCTGCCAGGTTTTGTAACAATACGTCGCGGTTCTGGTCCCGAGCAACAAGAATATCAGGGTCAACACCTACCGATCCTTGGGAGCGAACAGCAGCAGCTGCAGCAGTAAGTTCCCTTTGAAGAGAAGCTATCTGCTGAGATAACATAGCTTCACGACCCCTTAAAGTGTGCATATGCCCTAAAATTTCTTCACGACTCTTAAGCAGAAGTTGTTCAGTTCTCCGCTCAACAGAAACTGCCTGGGCAGCCCGTGTTTGAGAGTCTACCCCAACTCGGGCCACATCAGGACGGTAGATTTTCATCTCACCATCAATAAATCCTCGATCAAGAACACGTGCAAGAAGCTCATCAGTTGCAGCATTAGAAGGAGCACAAACTAACATTCTGGGTTTTGGGCAGAGTTTTGGAAGGGTGCGGAAAAGATTCTGGTCCATGTTCTGAAGGACTTCATCAATTGATCCCATTGCAACATTGTCAGGATTGCTCTCATTGGCTTGCTTATAGCTCTCAGGTGCTAATTTCTTAAGCAAAGAGGTATAGTACTGTTGATATTGAACCAGATGGATGACATTTAGCATCCCCCAGACAGTATGTGTCTTACCTGTTCCAGGAGGCCCTTGAACAAGAGTAAAAGGCCATGGCTCTTGCCTCTTTGTGACCCCACTACTTGTTCCCGCAGCTGTATGCGTAGCAGCCCACTGGATTGCTGCAAGCTGAGGCCCATTAAAGGTCCTATGCAAATAATCCACAAAATTTGGTGTGAAGCATTCAGGCATAGCTGGAGTTTGCTGTTCGTATTTTGGAAAGTGATCTGGACTCGGTTTAAGGATTGCATTTTGCATCTGTGCACAAGAGAAACTTTGTTAACCCTGGTAAGACACATCAAGCAACAAGGACTACATCTAGCCACACGAATCTTTAAAAAAAAAGGTACCTGGGAATTAAGACGGCAAAATGCATGCAAAGCCACATACTCACGCTGGGTAGTTGCAAGAGATCCAAGTACAGTTAGATACCAGATAGCCCTGGATTGAAGTTTCCGCAGAATATGATCTTCATCAACCTTGCTGTAAAAATTAAGATTTTATGTTGACATTAAAATACAAAAGGGGGGAAAATTAGTGCTAGTGGAAATTGGCTAATCTTTACATTAATAGTGCTAGTGGAAATTGGCTAATCTTTACATTAATCGAAGGTAGTTCAAAAGCCTTAGGACACAAGTGCTTTTAAAACCGCACAATATCAATGAGGAAGTAATATCTCTCTAATTACCCGTTTGAATCATACGAATCTCCAACATAAAAGTGAAGGATTGCACCAAGAGGATCACGAGTATCAATGGGTATGTGTCGCCTAACAGTACCAGCCACACGTCCAATGACCTCAGCCTCCTCATCTTCTTCGATGGATGAGCTGTTGTTCCGCTTGGTTCTAACTGCTTTATACAAGAAATAGACATTCCTAAGATACACATGAATCTGTAATTTATTTCTAAATAAATCTGAAAAGAAATTAGTCATATTCCACTATCATACCTGATCCAGGTCTTGGTGCCGATAAAACTGCAACATCACCCTCCTTAAATGCCCACTTGCACTCATTAGCAGGAAGAACTATCACATCATACCATCCTAAAACAACAAAAGGAAATTTTCTGTCAATAAAACCAGCAGAACATTTACTCTCGATCCCAAAAGTACTTGTCATCATTTTTACTCTGGAACCAAAAAGTTATCCAGAATCATGAGTCAAAACTAATGGTCAAACTTAATAAACCCCATTACCTACAGTAACTACTTTATCAACTACAGATAAAGACTACAAAAATATATACTAATAAGTGTAATCACTAATCAGGCATCCTTACCTCTTTCTCGCCTTTCAATGTTTTTGATACGGACCATTATATGTGTGTCTCTTGAAGCTGATTCAGCTAACTCTTCCCATGTGCTGTACAGTTGTGCACGGCATTCCTCAAAAAGCAAAGGCTCAAATACTCTGACATATTCTTCTACAGATTCAAACCGCCCAGGAACACTCTGCAGTTCAGTATCCTCTGATGCAAAAATTTAATAAATCAACAGATGAAAAGATAAAAACAAACAAGATAGAGACAAGGAGAAGTTAACCCTCAAAACTAACAACACTATCATGACACGGTGATTACTACCATAGTACCTAGAAATGATAAAATACAATCTCAAAACTGCCAACCAAAGATAAAAGGATAAAAGTGGAAATTCTTCAATTGCTTCACAAAATCAGTTATGTTGCTTAAGGAATCCATGAATGAATCTCCAAAAGATACCAGGCCACAAACAAAGAAAGAAATAGTTATGATCTCATATTTTACATAGCATTAACTAAATTTGCCTTCTTTTAAAATATTGTGTATCAATGGCTTCAAAAGTCCCACAAATTATTGGGGCTCAATTTTATAATATTCAATTTCTAAGGCTTAAAAAATAGTAGTTAAATCAAGAATATGTACCCAGAGAAATCTCTTACAACATGCATGTGCCCAACTATAAACACTTCAATGGCTCTTCAATTACAAAAAATTCCATTAAACACACAATTCCACTTCAAGGGTCAATAATTGAGTAAATGAGTAAACTAGGCAACCTCACAGATATGCAACATGAATAGTCTCTACAAACAAAAATTCTTTCAGAAGTAACCAGACCATGAGAACTACTGCTAATAGATATTGCAGATAAATCAGCAGCAACAGTACAATTCAAAGCCAGTTTTCAGAATAAAAATATACATCTCATCACCTTCCATGTCCTCTGAGCGTTACCATTCTCATAGAGTGATAATTGGAGGGACATGGATAACTGGCATGAGAAAAATAATAAAAAATTGTAAAAGCAAGCAGGAGGGAAAAAAGAATATGAATATCTGGATTCAAGAAGTTCAGAAGTAGTCAATGGCTATCCATAAGCATATATGTTACCTGGGTTATGCCAAAACTTTTCATTGGTCACCTCTCGTATAAGACGTTCCACAGATGTGTCTTGATATGACGTACCAGTAGCAGTTGCCTTTTTAGAAGGAAGATGTTTCTTGTTTACTATCTTTGAATCCATAGAGCTTTGGCTGATTGGAGCTGGCTTTCTATTAGAAAACGGTGAATTCTTGAGCTGCCTTGAATCTATAGGTTGCTTCCATGAACTCTGTCTTGGAATGGGTGGTAGATGAGCCTCTGAAAGATCACTGTCACTATTTAACCTCCTAGGCCTGGAAAGTAGTCCAGAATTTGTATCACCATTACATTCAGATTTAGGATCCCATAACTCCACAGTAGGATTGCTTCCTTCAGGACATGGTAAATCCACTTGCTTCTGATCCTCATTTATAGGCTGACCTTGCTTTTCTCCAACACGTTCACCAGATGGAGGAATAGAACGGACTTCTTTCACAGTACGAGTAGTAACTGGCGTTGGAAAGTTCTGCCTCCTTGGAGTAGAAGTTTTTATAGGGCCAGCTTGTTTGACATCTTCCAAATTAAGAAACATGGTCTTCCTATTGCGTTTCTTTCCCAGCATTGCTTCTTTCTGTTGGTCTATCTTCCTCTTTCCTGGATTATTCGCACACTTAAGTGCATGACTAGCTTCAATACCTTTAACTTCTCTTTGTTTTGGCACCAAGCCAGGATCTTCTTGACCATCAATGGATATATCACCTTTACCATTGCCTTCTGAATTTTGACCGTTGTTGCCTTTCTGATCATTCAGATTTTGATCCATTCTTAATGGAGAATGACTCTTTTCAGTGACACCAACACTTTCAACAGTCACACCTGAAGCACTAGAGTCCATCACTTCTGGTATACTTTGCTCTTGTAAAGCTTTTACCTCCTCACGCAAACTACTATTTCCATATGCATCAGCAGAACCCTCAGCATCAGACCATTCACCTTCTTCTCTTTCCACAGCTTGAGCATTTGCAGGACCAGGAACAGAGGAAGCTGCTGCATGTGCTTTTGTCTCACCAATGTTATTTGATTTTGAAGATGATGATGCCAAATTGGAATTCTGATCTCCTGCCCTCTTGGGTTCAACACCTACTTCAGCGTAAGGAGAAGCTTTAGGTCGAATAAAAGGTTGAAAACCTGAACCAGATGATGCATGTGAGAAAGCATTGTTATTTACTATTCCTTGAGGACCAGCTGGTGTCATAAACATGTCAGAAGCATGGAGATTTGCAGATGGAAGTGCCTTTTGTGGCTGGAAGCAGGCAGCACGGTCACTCTCCTCATCGTCTTCGGCCGGGGGTTCATTAAGATCAAATAATAGTCTTCCTCGGGAGCCCATTTCATATATAAATGCATACAAGCTATATGACTATTCCAACACAATGTAACTGGGTCTACTTGCGTTTTCGTTTCAGCAAAATATGCACATGACATACCAAACTGTACATATAGTAAAGAATCATCAGCAAAACTAATAAAGATACCTCTAAAAGCAAGGTAGCTTAAGCAAACAAAGTCCAGTTAAGAAACACAAGTTGCACATCTGGTTAAAAAAACAAAGAGACTAGATTTAGGAAACAAGGCAATGTGTACTTGCAAGTATTTCAAACCAAAAAGTATGCAAACCTTAATAGTGAAACAAAAATCAAATAACAGACAGTTTGACTGCCAAATCAACACATCCAGGTACATATACATAACTTTTATTATCAACAAACAAATTTAAAAAACCTACCAAATCTACCATTATTGTCTAAATCACAATATGCATCAAAATCATTCAAAACAATACCTAACAAAAAATAAAACGTAAGCAATCGCAATAAGGGAACAAAATTACTTTCGAAGGCGCAATTAAACTCAATCGATAACAATAGACAATCTATAGTACACACACCAAGCAAATAATTTCACCTAATTGTATGCAATGTGAACATTACAGTAAAAACTGAAGAACTTCACCCGCCCCCAACCCTAACTAACTTCAAATTTTAAAAATAAGTCCAATCCGAACTTAGCCAGAATCATAAGATCCCTAAACTTAGAATAACCTAAGCTTAATCTCGATAAGCACATAATAGTTTCACCTAATTAACCCTCAAATCACCGCCAGATCGAAACCCCCTAGTCCAATAAAAAACCTAGGGTTTTAAACAAGCATAACTTTTAAACACTTAAGCTCCATTCTCAATCATCCCCTTTTAAATCCGCTAATTAAAAAAAAATCCATATGCTTAAACCTTTCGCAGATCAAAATAAGAAAACCTAATAACTTGTTAAAACACGTCAAAGATAGGTTATCCAAACAATGCATTAATCCAAAGGTCAAAGTCTCTGATCTTCGATTCAACAACGTCTAATTTCATTCCTCCAACATTTTTCCAATATTCGAAATAAATAAATCCCAAAAACGTTAAAAAATAGGGAAAAAATCAGTTGAGAGAGAGAATTTCCTTCTCTGTAATTTTTTTTTTATTTTTATTCTTTTTACCTCTTGAGAGCTGCAGAGAAAGTATCGAGCCAAAGAGAGATTGAGAGATTAGAGAAAAAATCGAGAGAGAGAGAGAGAGAGAGAGAGAGAGAGAATGAGGGAGAAGTTCTTTCTCTATTGGAAATGGAATGCAATATGCGAAGGGAGAGAACGGGTTTATATAGGAAATAACGAGCCCATCCACCGGCCGGTTTTTTCTCCGTTCACCGTTTAATTATTTCCCCGTCGTTTTTTCATAAAAAACAAAAAAAAAAATCCCACGCCTTTTTTCTTTCCTTTTTAAAAATATACTTAATTTTATTTATCCTTCCTTTGAAAAGGAATTTACTTAAACAACCCTTCATTTGAACGGACAGACTAGAATACCTTGGGATATGGATTAGGGGTAATGTTGGGAATTCAGGAAGAAGCGACGATTTGTTGAATTAGCTGTGTGGTTCGTTTTGCGTGTATCACACTCACAGGGAAGAATCCTGTGCTTTAGTGAGCAAACGGGAGTTGATTTTACATAAATAAGATGGGGTCCACGGGGACGCCACGTGATCATCGCGACAATTGTACCTGGGGAGAAGCTTTATTGTGACACGTATTACGGTGACGAGAACCTGCCATTTACGGTGTTTTCGAGGGTTAATTTCGTCAAGCCGGAGGCTGATCTATGGCAGCCAATTGCACTCCCACGTGCGTTCCTAGGCGAAGGGGTCGTCACCGTTCTATCATATGACACCTAGGTGTTTTTGCGGTTTCTCGCGTGTGCGGCCGATGGCTTTCCATATTTACGAAAATGCCACTATTGATTGAGTCGTGGAAGCACGTGATGGTCAGGCGCGTGGGAGTGTCGGGACTTTTGCTCAAATTTTCAGGAAAGGAATCAAAGAACAATTTATGGTTTAGTTTGTTTTCTCTCTAATCCCCTTCGATTCTTGGTAAAATTACGTCCCCTAAAAAACTAATCCTTCCCCCTTTTTCAACTGTATTTATCAATGGTTGCCTACACCATGAAATGATTCATGAATCTTTCAAGGAACCCAAAAAAAAAAAGGGAAAAGAAAAGAAATAAAGAAATAAAATTATTAAAAAGAGAGGGTAAAAGGAGTTTAATGGTCATGAATCATGAGTCATCTGCCATGACTTGAAAAATCAAAAAGTGACCATTTTTAATGCATGTCAATCAAATTTACTATTATGTCCTCATTTGATGTCAATGTTTAGAGAATCATTTGACTTTTTTCATGTCGATAAACTTACTCAAATCATAACCTTTAAGATTCAAAGCATGAAAACTATAGGGCTTTGTTCCCTTTATTTGAAAACAAAAAGAAAAAGAAAAAAGAATCCTTAACTACTAACTATGTTACTAGTTAATGCATATACACTACAGTTGCTTGAATAACTTGGAGATAGAAATTGACCCATGAGTTGATGTTGATGGCAAAAATTTAATATCCATATAAGTAAAAGTACTGTAGATAATCTTTTTTTTTTGTCAACTTTGGTTGAATTCAGTAATTTGACATCAAAATTAAATCATCATCAATTATTTTTTTATTAAAAAAAGCTAATTTATTAGTATTATCATATTCTATTACCCAAAATCAAAATTATCATTAAAAAAAAGTAAAGAAGAAGAAGAAAGACGATGCCTTTGGAGTTTCGAAAAGGAATATAAGTTGTATATATCTGACTATTTTAGTAGAAGCAAAAGGGAATAATTGATCTTCACTGTGCAAAAGAATTGAAGATGACAATGCCTAACGTGCACTAGATGAGAAATAAAAGGGTATTTTCGTAACTATGAAACTTTTCGAGGCATGAGATTAGCAAACCTTTTTTAAGCAGATAACAATCAATGCGAAAAGGATAAGCATATTGGAATTTAGCTAAAAGAAAGGAGTTTAAAGGTTAAAAAAAGTAAATCATAATGACGGACTCCCACTTAGCAGTTAAACTTTTTAACCGCTAAAAGATAAAAAAAGTTACAGTGCTCCACGGCGTGACTAAACTAACCTTATAATTTTTGGTGGGGCACGCTCTGTTTGGTAAGCTTCTATTAAGTATATTTATTAAGGGTCTGATTATTAACCAAACAAAAGCTCAGAAAAAAAAAAAAAAAAAAAGCCAACCCTAGCCTTGCCATGTGAGTCGAGGTTTGGAGTTATCACCGACTCGGACGAGTTGACCGGGGTAGCATCCATGATTTGATAAAATAGAAAACCTATACAGCTTCCGAGTCTTGGGCCTGAGTTCAAGGCCTTAACCTCTCTATGATTTATAACCATTAAGTAGATCAAAGAAAAAATGGAGCTCATACCAAAATTATTTGTCCGTAAATAGTTTGGTCAAGGTGATGAGGTCACAGCCATTACTTTTTTTTTCTTTTTCTGTACAAATAAAAAATGTCAACACCCATTCCTAATTTGAATTAATTGTACTGAATAATTGTTGTTGCAAAACGATTTGTCACGTGCAATTGCTATGCAAAATGCACTCTCTGGTGCCCAGGCTAAGCCCTATTGTTTATAGGTTCCCTGGAATCTCAAACTGGTGGCCAGAATTAAAAAGAGTTTGTCAGATTGGCCAAATTTTAGCTGGAGCCCTTGATATTTATTCTCGGGTACTGCTGAATGCTGATGGTTCTGGAGTTGACACACAGTTAAGTTTTGCTTCAAAATTCGATGAAGTACAGTGTTTTTCATTAAGTTCTGAGTTTACTGTTTTGAACTGATCTTCGTACTTATCGATTCTTGCAACACGCTGGCTAAACCAATAAAAGAAAGAGTTTATTTTTTAAATGGGTTTCGGTGTTTTTGATAATAGATATTTTTTATAATTTTAATTATTTTTAATAAAAAAATTAAAATTTAAATAAAATTATTTTTAATAAAATCTACTCATTTATTTAACTCCGCATTTCAACCCGAAACCTATTAACGGATCAAGTATATTTAGTTTTGTGATTCAAACAAACTCATATTCTTTGAGTTTTTCTCGTTAGACTATTCATCTCTGGAGTATTCTATACCAAAAAGGAAAACGTTTAAACATTTTGAGCATTTTAAAGTAATTTTTGATACATGAAAAAAACTTTTGAGTGTTTTGAGCATTTTTAAGCATTTTTGAATAATTTTTTATATATGACAAAAAAACCTTTGAACATTTTTTGTCAAGTAGACATATTAGTTAATTTTATTTTTAAATGAAATATGGTGTGTCGTTTGAAATTGTTGATATTGTTGAATGGAATTCAGTAGTTTTGATAATTTTTGGACATTACATGATTAGTTTTTAAACATTACGTGACTGATTTTAAACATTACGGGACTAACTTTAGGCATTATGTGACTAATTGATAGGCTTATTTTTTTTCTCTCTCTTTAGTTTCCTCTCTCACTTTCTCTCTCTAATGTCACCGATCCTCTCTTTTCTCTCTAAACCTTCCAGCTGCCTTTTCTCCTCCTCTCCCGCTCTTCTTTTACTAACTAGCCGGCTGTCTGACCCAAAGCTCTTGCTCCCTCTTCTCGCTCGCCGGTCGACCCAAAAATTAAACCTTTCCTCTCTCTCCCTTTTTCACGCCGATCAGACCTTTCCTCTCCTTTTCTTCATGCCAATCGAACCTTTCTCCTCTCTCCTTTCACACCAATCGAACCTTTTGTCTCTCTCTTTTTACATCGATCAATCCTCTCCTCTCCTTCTTTCCATGCCAATCGGACCTCCAAAGATTCCAATCTAAAACTTTTAGCCTCTCCTTCAAGAAAAAACCCAAACCAAAGACCCTTAACTACTCACTGACTCTTTTATTTTCGTTTCTTTTTTCTTCATTTATTTTTTTAATTTGTTCTGATTATGGATTGAGGTTTTTGTTGCTAGATTTCTAGGTTTTTTTATTTTGTGATTTATTAGGTATTTTTTGGTTGCTAGAATAACAAGACTAGGATTTGTGCTCGATTTTTTTTTGCCTCTGTCTTTCTTTCTTGTTTTTTTTTGTTTTTTTACCCACTTGCGTGACTAATTGATACGTATTGCGTGACTTATTAGTAAGGCATTGCGTGATTAGTTAGTAAGGTATTGCGTGACTTGCTCCTGATGCATAGTGTGACTTAGGTATTTTTTTAAAAATCAATCACGCAATGCCTAAAATTAATTACGTAATACCTAAAAATTAGTCACGCAATGCTTAAAAACTAGTCACGTAATATTTAAAAACAAGTCTAATCAATTTTAACTTTTCAACTTTGGGCTTTTATGAATAAACCAATAAACTCAAAAACCTAAAATACATACTTTTTTTTTTTTGCTAAGTCATGAAATTATGCATTTCATAAAAGATAAGTTACAAAACTTCATAACCCTCTAAAGTAAGACAAAATATATCCTTATCAGGAGGGCCTTACTCACCCCCCTAATGTAAAAACAAAATATACTCCATTTACAAAATATTCCCTGAACAATTTCAACTTAAAATCCCATAAAAAATTAAAATTCCTGAACAAAATCATTGTTCGTCGTCCTTGAGAACCCTAAGATCTACCATCTAAAAAAATAAAACAAAATAAGAAATAGCTTGATGTCATCTCTACTCTTTGGATGGTAAGATAAATAGTATTTGAGCAGAGAGAGAAAACAAGATTTTATTTTGAAATTTTTGTCAAGATGACGGAATAGAGAAAACTGAAACGATTTTATTTGCCTAAAATTGTTTAAAGGGTATTATTGTCAAGTCTTATCAAAAATTGTTTAAAAACAGTTAAAATTATAAAAACTGTCATTTTTGAAGTACCTTTACTATGAAGGTCATTTATCACAATTTCTTCTAAAAGAAAATACTGATTAATAATGGGTTTATAATCATAAAAATAGATTAATTTATCAAAATATTTCATTATTTGCTCACGAAATA
The DNA here is from genome assembly GCA_036013995.1 of Theobroma grandiflorum. Lineage (NCBI taxonomy): Eukaryota > Viridiplantae > Streptophyta > Magnoliopsida > Malvales > Malvaceae > Theobroma > Theobroma grandiflorum. The sequence continues at coordinate 20,948,181 of CP142126.1, forward strand.
ATCTTTAATTATTAATTTTTAACTAGTTTAAAACAAAAATTATATATCGTTATTCAAAGAGGAATGATGAGATAAGAAATTGAAACTTTTATCTTATAGTTAAGTGATACAGAGGAGGTAGAGGCAGAACCCCCCAACCATGGACCAAGGATGTGGATAAACAAATAATAATGGAGGCTAAGACTGGAACAGGTGTGGTAAGGTTGAGGAAGTATAACAAAGTACAAGATTGAATTGATGTTGGGGTTGTTAATAAAGTAGTTTAGAAAAAAATCCACTTTGGTTTTATGTAAAATAGACACCCGAACACATCACATGATGAACAAAGGAAGATGCATGCTAGGGCCGTATTATGACAAAGATGTAGTTGTAGTTATTGTACCTCACCTTCACCCCCGTAGTTTCCTAGTTTGGCTACGAAGTCAGGACAACTACGGAACAACAATGAAAATAAAAATAAAATAAAAAAAGGTATGAGGCACAATAAAACTTTAGTTCAAGCTAAGAAGCAATACTATTAGTAACTAAAATTTAATGACAAGTCTTTTTATCAATGGAAAGATCTGCCTTTATTTCTTCAAAATTATGTTTGGTAAAAAAAAAAAAAGAAATGAAAATCGATTCTTTATTTTCTTATATTTCTTAATTTCTTTATTTAATTATTGTATTTATTTTAGGGTATATATGGCCCATGTATCACTATACAGACTTGGGCCTAATTTTCAAGCTACTCACTAGTCATGAAGGGTCTTTTTTTTTTATGCTTTGTGGTTCACACCCAAGTACTAGCCCCTTTGAGGATTTCTTTGATTTACTGTTCTTAACAATGGGTTCCGTGGTCAACAACAGTAACAATGGCGAACCCATATGATATAATCCCTTCGCAACAAAAAAGAACCGAGGACAATGGTAGCAGTTGCTTGGAGGTCTTTGTTGCCTGTAATAATAATCTCTGCTTTTATAGTCTATGAAGACCGGGTCTCATTTCCTTCTTGCAAGCTCCTCCCTGACACCACCAACCATCCCGGTGAACATGTTGGCAACGAAGATGGTTCGCCCGAGGATCTTAAGGTTATGATGGTCGCTAACTTGCTTTTGCTTGGCTCTGAAGCTGGTTTTGTCAAACTCTATTTCAGAGATTATTACATGTCCAAGTTTTTCAAGGTCATTTATCTTTTTTACTATGTTTGCTTTAAGCAGTTTGAAGTTTAAGAGTTCTGTATCTCATGCATTTAGTCAAAGTGGTCTTGTTTATTGAAATTGTTTTGTGGGTGCATCGAATTTTCAAGGGAAATGGCAAATTTTGTTTTGAAAAATGACATGGCCTTGGATTGGGCTTCTGTACTTGCCATTGATCAATAAACCGCAGTCATCTCTTGTTTGAAGTGATTCTAGATAGAGAGATACAGAATGTGTGTGACTATAAGTTCATTACAATAAGACATTGTTTGATTGTTGCTGTTGGCATTTGCTTTTTCAATTGATTTTATCCTTTTGTTTTTTCTGAAAGTTGCTTATATACTAGTAAAATGCAAAATTATATTTATTAAAGATTGGAAATAGTTAAATCGGAACTTACATTCAAATATAGTTTTTCTATATATATATATATATATGATTATACATTTAGCTGTTCACAGAATTAAATTTTTTTATTTTTAAAAGTATTACTTGGTTTTGCATCTGATCACATTTTTTGCTTCCGCAAGCAAAAAACAAATAGCAGAAGAAGCAACCAATAGAAGCTAAAGTCTCATATTTTTATTTTTGAAACTTTGAATGAAAAGATAATATTGTTTACTAATATGCAATGCAGAAATCTTTCCAGAGTTTGAAGCCTGATATGCTACTAATCTTAGGAGATGTTTCTGCTAAAGGGTCAGAGTTGTCAAGAAGTAAATGGTTATCGGTGTTTCATCAGTTTGATCAGATGTTGGGACCGTTTCTTGAACTCCCTTTACATGTTATTCTTGGTGACAGGGATGTTGGAGAGTGTTGTGATCTTGATGCAAAGTCTGTTAATTGGGTAGCTAGGAATTTTCCGGGATTGGATTCATCAGGATGTGGTGCTTTTGAAGTTAGCAATATCAGCTTTGTTTCACTTAATGCTGTGGCATTGCTTTGTGGTAATAATAAGCTTAGGTTTGGTGTTGAGAAGGTAATAGAAAGGGAAAGTGTAGATCTACAAATGAAAACAAAAAGCACAGCTGAAACAAAGGATGAGTCTGGCATGTCTAGGGAGCTGTCCTATGACTTTGGGTGGAGAGAAAATGCTATGACATCTGGTTCTGGACCAGTGCTCGTACTTCATTTTCCCTTGTACCGGCCAAGAAACACCTATTCTAGGGAAAGTAGTGCTTTCAAGTCTACCATTCATCCATCAGGACATAGTTCAAATTCCATAGAGGACAGGTAAATATATCTTATCAATCTGCACTCTCCATATGGCTTGTGTATCATGGATTTAACTTTAGAAGTTTCCTTCTATTTCTTTAATGAAATTATTCCTTACATGTTAAAAGATGCATTTCAGTTGAATTGGAAGAAAAGGGCATGGTATTGAACCTACTGTCTTTATATTTAGTTCCCATGGCAAAATTATTATGGACTGAAACCACATCTCTCTACTACCTAGTTGATCATGTTGGGTCAAGACCATCTTTTATTGATGGGATCATGGGTGATCAATGGGATGAATAATGTTGTTACATAAAAGAAATTAAGCATAGTTTTACCCATTTTTCTGAGATCTGGATTATCATGGTATTTATTGGTCCTGTCAACAGTATAAAGACTTTCTGGGCTATTCATGTAAACTGAATTTTACTTTGTAAAGTTTATAGTTTTTCACTTCTGCTGCCAAACATTCTGCTTAAAAATTGTTGAATCTTTTCCTTCAGCAACTTTTCTGGGAGTGGGCCTTATGATCTATCACAAACTGTCCCGCCAAATGCTACTGAATACATTTTTCATGCTCTTAAACCTAGGTAGGCATCCCTTACAGAATCTGCAAATAATTTTTTGCTTTCTTTACCTGTGCACTTTCTATTGTCACCTAATTGTATGCATGCTTCATATTATTTACGGTTAGCAATTGTGGTTGAACTTCAATTACTGATAACAATTCTTGTTTCCCTTTTTCCCTTTTGTTGGGGATTATTGTATGCTTGGAACAACTCTAATGCCCTTCAAAATGCTTCTTTGGTGGATTACATGTTGACTAACTAAATTCGGGCAAATTGAATATAATATGATAGAACTTATTATTCCCTCCAAACATCTTTGATATTAGATATTGCTGCTGGCATGAAAGTAATGATGATGAAGTAACTATCTTTTAAACTTTGGAAGTGAAGCATATTTACTCCTATCCTCTCCTTGCAATCTATGATTTTTCCTGGCTTGAGTGTCTTCACTTTGCATGCTTGTTATAGCATTTTCCATAGCTTAAGGAGACTGTGTTCCAGAATTTGCATTCAAGTTCATTTTATGTTGTGATATCAATTGCTCCCTTTCCCTTTATTTGTAGGATTATTTTTAGTGCTCACACACATGAATTTAGTGATCACACTCACCCAGATGGGACCCGTGAGGTAACAGTCCCAGCCATGACGTGGAACGCAAGGGATGACCCAGGTTTTATTGTTGCAACCTTTCGAGGGAACATTAGTGCAGTAAGTGTCACCTATTGCTCTGTCGCTAGGGAATCTGATATATTAATAGCCTATACTTGTACTCTGGTTCTGTTTATAATCCTTGTCATTGTTTCAAATAATCCACAATTGAAAGATTTTTAAGCTAATGATTGTGGAATACCTCCCAAACATTCTGTGTTGTGCATTATTCACATTGGGCACGTGGTTGATTATTCCAATTGATCAGCAAAGAGACTTAATTGAGTTTGGTTAAATGACTACATAATCTAAAATCATATCAGGGGTTCACATGGAAGGAAATTTCTGTTTAGTGGCAAAATAAACAAATTGAATACTAGTTCAAGTGCAATTAGTTTCATAATTCCATTATCACTGGGGCTGATTACTTTTTAGGAAATTGGAATGCCTGGATTTGGAACTAATACATGAATGACTAAAGTGCTCTGGGTAACATGTATTTGGCTAGTGGCTGGTTGGAAATTCCTATCTAGTCATGCTTGGGTTGTTTCTACTTAAATTAGGTAGCGTAGCGATTGTTTGTTATCAAACTGGCTGAATTTGCCACACCCCTCTCCCTGTGTTCAGACGATGATTGTGATCTTATTCTCTTTGTTGTCCACAATCTTCTATAATCCTCAAACCATCTTCGTTGGCTCTGCTACGGTGCTCACAAGGGCTAAGTTCAAACTCAATTTTAGCCCTTTCTGCTGCCTTCAGATTCACTTTGTGGAACCCAATCAATTGTTTCATGAAATTCCCATTTCCCAGCCTTGCCTGCCTAATAAAATAGCAACAATTTTAATATTAATAAAAGTGTGTAAACAAACTATATTTGTTGGCAAATACGATATAGAGAACAAAAAAAAAACCTTTAATAATATGCTCTAATAACACTACACTCATTCAGATATGCTTCTTTAACGACAGGATCCACACCAATCGCCACAAATCTTGTGACAAAATTAGGTTGATAAACAATTGTCCGATTTGACTCATGCTTCAAAACATATTACATTGTTTTAAAAGACTTAAGCTGAAGAATACAATGAAAAAAGAAACGACAGTAGATGGTACATGAGAAAGGCTTTGATGGAGGATTGATTTCTATAGTTTTTGCTAACTCCCACATGACATGGCAGATTAAAAAAATGAATATATATAATCTAAGCCTGACCTTGTTAAAACTTACCCGTCCTATGTTTAGATACGACAAATACAATCATGGTTCTAATTAAAGAAGATAAGTATTGAAAGAGATAAAGAAAGGTTGATGCAGGCTTTAGCTTTACGTTTAAATCTTGCTGGCTAAGTGCCATTATGCATTGCCTCAATTCTGCATCTCCTTTGTTGGCAGCTTTGCAAGGTATTATAGTGTGATTCTTTGAACATAGAACGAATGGAGTTACACTGAAACCTTAATGAAATGTGTTAATCAAGTTTTTGGATGATTGCTGACACTGGCATCTAAGGTATAACTAGAAATTGAATTGGGGAGGTCCATTGCTTCATTTCAGGAGATATATTTCAAAACAATATGCATAGTAATGAACATATGTAAAAGAATTTCAAAATTCTTGGGAGGACAACGGCCCCCTCCTGCCTTGATGCGGCTCCGCCACTAGTATCAGATGAGAAAGCGACTGTAATCTCTGATTGCTTGTCTCCAATGCTCAAGAAATGGGACCCTTCATCTATCACCATCAAACCATCTTCATTTGCACTACTAAGATGCTCACAAGGGCTCAACTCAAATTTAATTTCAGCTCTTTCCCCTGCTTTCAGATCAATACTGTTGAATCCAACCAGCTGTTTCATTGGTCTCCCATTACCAGGCTTTGCTTGCCTCGCAAACAGCAGCACCGCATGCTTGCCTGACATCTCACCATTGTTTTGAACTCCTACTGTGACTGGGAACTTGCTCTTTTCACAGAGCTCTGTTCCCATCTCTGAAACTGACTTGTATGCCACAGCCATTTTGTCGCTTGACTGATTATTTAGATAGACCTTGTTTTGTGTTACAGGGAGAATTTCATAAGAATAATTTGAGTAGCTGAGCCCGTAGCCAAATTCAAAAACCTTTGGCCCTTGGTAGAATCTGTAGGTACGTCCAGGATAGCCTGAAGATGGTTCAGGACGCATTCTCATGTCTGTCATTGGTATTTTAATGAAACTTTGTGGATACCAAGTCATAGGCAATCTCCCTCCTGCATGGAAATATGGCGCATACCATAATTGCATTATTATTTATAATGCAAAGGAAGACAAGTAATATTATCCCACAAGCTTTATAAATGAAAATTCACCTGGGTTGTGATCACCAAAAATAATTTCGGCTAACGCCTGTCCTCCAGCTTCACCTGGATAGCCAGCCCATATAATGCTTCCAATGTTTTGATCATTCTTGGCAAAGGTTATGTCTACTGGACCTCCACAAAGAAGCACCAGAATGACAGGCTTATTTGCAGCTCTTACAATGCTAGAAATCAGCTTCTGTTGATTTCCAGGAAGAACCAAGTCTACACGATCATGAGCTTCCCTCTCTTGGGTTTGATCCAATCCCATTACTAGTACCACCTGGTCTGCTCCTGCCACTATCTTTACTGCTTGATCAGTCAGATCAGAAGAACAATTAACTGTACTACAACCTGGGTGATAGTTGGTGTTCTCGATATAACTTTGCAATCCTTGCAATGGTGTGATAGGTTCGCAAGGAGGGCCAGCATAGTTTCCAACAAGTGTTTCTGTGGAATTGGCATTAGGGCCTATTACAGCAAGAGAATTAGTTTTTGTTTTTGAAAGTGGAAGGAGGTTGTCAGTGTTTTTAAGAAGGACAATGCCATTGCGAGCAGCCTCAAGGGCAAGATTCAGGTGTTCTTGGGAGCAGACTTGGTCTGAACCAATATTGCCGAAAGGCTGTTTAGTTGGATTGCCGTTGAAAAGCCCCAGCCTCATTCTAATTGAGAAAAGGTTGTGGAGGGCTCTATCTATTTCAGTTACAGACACTTTTTTCTTTTTGACAGCCGACTCGGTGTAGTTCTTCAAATATTCACCACAGTCAATGTCCATTCCTGTAAAATTCATTGACTAAATTTTTCAGATGCTGTTATCAGCATCCACAATAAACTAGGATCATAGCTAGAGTACTTAATCTATTTCTTGAGCTTGCTCGTCTAATTTTTTTAGTACCAAATCGTCTTAGCTTCCTATGTTCAAAACAAGCACAATCTAGATGATGAAAACAATAGCACTAGCACAAGTTTAGAATACAGAGTTGATGTCACAATAAAATGCTGACTCCTTACATACCAGCTTTGAGAACATCAGCTACAGCGTCCTCTGGTTCTTTAACGTATCCTTGTTCATCATAAATGATGGAGACAGCATCACAGTCTGCGGTGATGTACCTGAATAATTTGAAACCTAACACAGAATCATCTTTCTGAATGACCTTGAATAGTTTTCTGTATTATTGTCATTGTTATCTCTAACAGGAAAAGACTTCTCATTAATGTTATTCCATTTTATTACCCATCGAAACCCCACTGTCCTCGGGCTGTTTTGGACAAGAGATTGTAATCTGCACAGTTGGGAACTCCATTAATACGATTATAAGCACACATTACCCCACTGGCTTTCCCTTTCTGTATGCAACTCTGGAATGGAGGCTGATATGTATCTGCTAAATCCTGTATAGTTACCTAAAATCCAGAATAAAAAAAGCAAAGGTAGCAGATCAATATTCAATTGCCAATGCACTTAAGGCCGGAATGGAATCTAGCAAAACAAACAAATACTAATAATGAAGTCAAAAATTAAGTTAAACAATTTTGAAAGTCACACTTACATTTGCATCGAAGACAAACCGGTCGATTCCTTTCCAGTTATCCAAATCATAAGCTGTAAAATGCTTACAACAAGCTGAAACTTGAAGATTCTCACCAAGCTTCCCTCCTTCAAAAGAGTCCCCTTGTATTCCTCTTACAAATGATACTGCATATTTCCCTGTAACCAATGGATCCTCACCAGGCGTTTCTTGCCCTCTTCCCCACCTTGGATCCCTATATATATTAATATTTGGCGTCCAAAATGTCATGCCTCTTGCTTGTCCAGCATTATATATTCCCCTAGCTTCTATTCCAATAGCCTGCTAGTAGTCATAAAATGAAAATGAATAATGCAAAGAGGAAAAAATAATTCATTTCTTTTAAGTTATGCATTTCTAATTTAACTAGTCTTCTTAGTAAAAAGATAGAGGTGATATTAAAAAAATAGATAGACAGAAGATTAGTTATAGAACTTGCCTGACCAATGCGGTACCAAAGATAAGGATCAAAGGAAGCAGCAGTGAGGATGACTTGTGGAAAACTGGTGGCAGATTGAATTGTTCCATTGAAACGGATACCTTGGCTTATGTTGGCCACAAAGGCTACGCCATGTAAGGCTTCAGACCACCATTCATAGCCAGGGATGCCGAGTCTTGAAATAGGGGGAGCTGAGTTAACAAGTTGAGATATCTTCTCATCTAATGTAAGTCTGGGGATCAGGTCTTGAACTCTTTGGTTAATGGGGAGTGTAGTTTTGCAAAAAGGGTAGGATTTGGTTAGTGGATCAGATGAGTCACATGAGAACGGAGGCTGATCAGTGGACTGAGCTGAGAGGAGCAGCAGTGAACTAATGTGAAAGAGAGTAAGAAGAGGCAGTTTTTGGAGCTTCATTTCGTGACTTGCTAGGTGATGCATGCACTTCTTCTGGGGATCATTGTAGCTTTCCGATTTTTCTGGTTCTCATTCTATTATAGCTCATTGATAAATGTTCTAATTATTTTCTACCTGAAGAAAGAAGAATAGCAGGGAAAACGAAATTTTACTTGTATAGTTTGCAACTAAAAGCATCATCAATTTGCTTAGGAGTAAAGCATCAACTTGCATGCAAGGCAAACAAACTGTAGGACCAGCAAGCATGGTCACAAAAAGACTGAATTCTATTGGTGTTTCAGTCAAATCCACACAAATGACCTTATATTGTGATTTTTGTACATTAAAAAGTATACGTTTCTTATTGCACTATCAAAATTTTCACCCTTTATTGACACTCTCAACTTCAAAATGATACTTTATTGTATTATTTCTTGATCTTACAGATAATACAGTAAACCTGCAGGTAGCCAATCAAAATTAAGATATTTTTCCCCATTTTTACACAGTTTAGGAGTTAGGACATATAAATGTAACTTTTGTAAATTGTCCTTTTAACCTGATCTGGTTCACATCAGATGATTTAAATATGAACCAAAGTTGTCCAGATTTAGGGGACCATTTAGTCATGATAGTCTGTAGTTTGGTTAACCAGAAAGAAGAAAGCTATTAATTCAGCCTCACGTTTGCTGTGGTTTTGAAGGGTTTTAATATATGAATATGAATATATAACAAATCAAGGTTGATTGGATATTGCTACTTGATCATAATGGACAGGAATTCCTTGAACCCTACGAGAAGAGCATGCATAATCACATCTAGTGTACCAATCAATCATTCAACCACTTTATGCTCTACTAATAGAACTCAACGTGCCATGTTTCTATTAATAAAGTGGTGGTGAAAGAACGCAAATACCAAAATAAAATATTTCCTGAGCAAGAATTCTTGATGTGGGGTGGGTGCTAGCTTAATCAGAGTGGTGATGTGAAACTATCAAGCAATATAATTATAACATGTATATACCATCAGCAACTTCCGAAGTGGGTTCAATTTCAGATGTACTATGTTTTTCTCTAGGTGCTACGACTACTACGAGGGAAGATAGCTATGGAATGATAACGTCAATATTAAAAAGGATCTAGGGTGGCCAAAAGGTTGGAGTCTGCTTCCCTTAATTTTTCTATATATATACCGTCAGCAAAAAAAAGGAAACATGAAATGGTCTTCCCTTAACTACCAAACATGGGATGTTAGAAGCATGACCCTGTTAAAATTCCTGGTCCTATGTTTTGTGATTGGCAAAGTACTGCTTGGCTGACCATTATACTTCATGTTTATTTCCATGTGTATGCAAGGACTAATAGCCTGAACTCCAGTTTGATTCTGGTTTTCCATATTGTTGTGCTTTAACAAGGTCTTCCGTATGACTCTTTATACTTGGAAAGGAAGAGAATTATGCTAAAACCTTAATGAAATATATGGATGGACCCTGAATTTGCAAACAGTGGCATCAACGGTACAAACCAGAATCTCAGAAAGGAAAGGAAAAATAGCTTGTGGGCTATAATTATTTGTCTCCAGGATTACAATACTTCAGAATGAGAGGCCATTGCCAATAGCGTTGGTTAAATGACTAAGCCTAGAACTATTTCATGTCAAAGAATCCAAATTATAATACAAATGAAGAGAAACAAAAAAAAAGAGAGGCAGATATGAATGCAATTCGATCTCAGTGAAGGCAAAATATGATGTGGACTGCCCGTGCTGCATGTTAATGCTTCGTATCAATGCTTTAGGGTTACTCTGGTTCTCATTCTTTCACTGCATTACTTTTTGGCTTATAAGTTGTTATTTTGTAGCTGAAGAAAAAGAATTGTAGGGAAATCAACATTTTACTCATATAACACGCAGCTAAAGCTTCAATTTGCAAGTGAAAACGATTTTCAAAGGAGACAAGACAGCTTTTTATTGGATAGCTGAATTATAGATAGAGAAACATGGTTCATTAGCTGTAAAATTTCTGTTATTTGGAGAGCTGGTCTTTTGTATCATATAACAACTGTAATCTCTGATTCTTTGTCTCCAATGCTCAAGAAATGAGACCCTTCCTCTATCACCATCAAACCATCTTCATTGGCTCTGCTAAGATGCTCACAAGGGCTCAACTCGAATTCAATTTCAACACGTTCCCCTGCATTCAGATTAACACTGTGGAATCCAACCAATTGTTTCATTGGCCTCCCGTTACCAACCTTTGCCTGCCTCACAAATAGCAACACCGGATGCTTACCTGCCATCTCTCCATGGTTTTGAGCTCCAACTTTGACTGGGAACTTTCTCTTATCACAAAGTTCTTTTGCAATCTCCGAAACTGGCATGTATCTGACAGGATTTGAGTTCTCAACCATTTTATTACTTGACTGATGATTTAAATAAACCTTGTTTTGTGTTACAGGGAGAAATTCATAAGAATATTTTGAGTAGCTTAGGCCGTAGCCAAATTCAAAAACCTTTGGTCCTTGGTAGAATCTGTAAGTGCGTCCAGGATAGCCTGAAGATGGTTCAGGACGCATTCTCATGTTTGTCATTGGCACTTTAATAAAACTTTGGGGATACCAAGTAACTGGCAACCTCCCTCCTGCATACAAATATGATGAAGCATACCCCTTTAGTAATTTTATCTCCAGTACAAGAAAGTTTTATGTTATGCCTTTTATTAATCATGCAAAGAAAGGAAATTAATTCTATCCTGCAAGCTTTTCGAACAAGACATCACCTGGGTTGTGATCACCAAATATAATTTCTGCTAATGCAAGTCCTCCAGCTTCTCCTGGATAACCAGCCCATAGAATGCTTCCGATGTGTTGATCATATTTAGCAAAGGTTATGTCTACTGGACCGCCAGAAAGAAGCACCAAAATGACAGGATTCTTCGCAGCTCTTGCAATGCTAGATATCAGGTTCTGTTGCTTTGCCGGAAGAACCAAGTCTACACGATCATGATCTTCCCTCTCTTGGGTTTGATTCAATCCCATTACTAACACCACATGGTCTGCTCCTTTGGCTATCTTCACTGCTTGATCAGTCAGAGCAGAAGAACAATTAACTGCACTACAACCTGGGTGATACCTGGTGTCCTTAACATAGCTTTGCAATCCTCGCAGCGGTGTAATAGACTTGCAAGGTGGGCCTGCATAGTTTCCAACAAGTGTTTTTGCAGAATTGGCATTAGGGCCTATTACCGCAAGGGAAGTAGTTTCCGATTTTGAAAGTGGAAGGAGTGAGTCAGTGTTTTTTAGAAGGACAATGCCATTGCGAGCAGCCTCAAGGGCAAGATTCTGATGATCTTGGGAACAAACTTGGTCTGAACCAATGTTGCCAAAGGGCTGTTTAGTGGGATTACCGTTGAAAAGCCCCAGCCTCATTCTAACAGAGAAAAGGTTGTGAAGGGCTCTGTCTATTTCAGATATAGGCAATTTTCTCTTTCTGACAGCTGATTTGGTGTAGTTCTTTAAATAGTTACCACAGTTGACATCCATTCCTGTAAATTCATTGATCAAAAGTTCAGATCAAGCTATTAGCATCCATCAACTAGAACCATTTCTGGAATTTTAACTTGGTTCTTGGCATACTGTCCTTAACTTTTTGTTCTAACAATGCCTAGCTTTTGATGACAAAAAACCAGCATATTGTAGATAAAAATGACGATTAAAACTAACAAAAGTTCAAAATATAGAGTTGACGTGGCAGCAAAACTGCTCCTCAATACCAGCTTTAAGAACATCTGCTACGGCATCTTCTGGTACTTTAGCATATCCTTGTTCCTCATGAATGATGGAGACAGCGTCACAGTCAGAGGTGATGTACCTGATTTTTTTTAATCAATAACAGCTCAAAGTCATCTTTCCAAAAGAACATGTTATTTGTATAATTAGTATTGTTATTGCCAAAAGGACAAAAAGCCTTGTCATGATTACCCATTGAAACCCCACTGCCCTCGGGCCGTTTTTGACAGGAGATTGTAATCTGCACAGTTGGGGACGCCATTAACACGATTATATGCACACATTATCCCACTGGCTTTCCCTTGCTGTATGCAACTCTGGAATGGAGGTTGATATGTATCTGCTAAATCCTGTAAAGAGACCTGAAATCCAGAAAAAGGGAAAAAAAAGGTAGCAGATGAGTAATCAATTTAATGGACTCTTTCAAATTAATCAAACGCAAACTAACAGATACAAATACTAGATCAAAATGAAGTTGGTACTTTAAAATTTTGAAACTTATACTTACCTTTGCGTTGAAGACAAATCGGTTCACTCCTTTCCAGTTATCCAAATCATAAGCAGTAAAATGCTTGCAACAAGCTGAAACTTGAAGATGTTCACCAAGCATCCCTCCTTCAAAAGAGTCCCCTTGTATCCCTCTTACAAATGACACTGCATACTTTCCCGTAACTAATGGATCCTCACCAGGCGTCTCTTGCCCTCTTCCCCACCTTGGATCTCTATATATATTAATGTTTGGTGCCCAAAAAGTCATGCCTCTTGCTTGTCCAGCATTGTATATTCCTCTAGCTTCTATTCCAACTGCCTGTATGTAGTCATAAACTGAAAAATGAATAGTAGAAAGACCAAAAAGAAAAAAAAAGGTTCTTGTCTTTTGAGTTGTGTACTTTAGATCAATACACAACAGTACTTATAGGACTTGCCTGACCAATGCGGAACCAAAGATGAGCATCAAAGGAAGCAGCAGTGAGAATAACTTGAGGAAAACTGGTGGCAGATTGAATTGTTCCATTGAAACGGATACCTTGGCTTACGCTAGCCAAAAAGGCAACACCATGTAAAGCTTCGGACCACCATTCATAGCCAGGGATGCCAAGTCTTGGAATGGGAGGAGCCGAGTTAACGAGTTGGGATATCTTCTCGTCTAATGTGAGCCTGGAGATAAGGTCTTGGACTCTTTGGTTGATGGGAAGTGTAGTTTTGCAGAAAGGGTACGATTTGGTTCGTGGGTCAGATGTGTCGCAGGAGAATGGAGGCTGAGTGGAGTCGGCTAAGACGAGCAGCAGCAGTGAACTAATGTGAATGAGGGCACGGAGAGATAGCTTTTGGAGCTTCATCTTTGTGACTCGTCTGAGTAGAAACGAGTGCAGAGGCAAGGCAAGTGTGGGGGGCTTTGGAGCGTGTCTTATAGGACCAACAAGGTCGCCGTTAGACTGGTCCGACTCTTGCTGTTTAAGAATATCGGAACTGACCTCAAATCATGATTTTTATGAAAATAAGACAAACTCAAGAATTTCACTCTCAACTTTAAAATCACAGATCCAGTTATAAAGTCTTAAGAAATGATGTGCTGTATTATTGATCGATCTTACAGATGACATACTAAACCAGGTTAGTAGTCCCTAGTACGCAAGAAATTTTCCATTTCTTATACCCAGTTTAAGATACGTAATGAAGATGTAGCATTTTTTAAGTCGATCCAGCTTTAGCTCTGATTCATATAGGATGCTTTGCAGTGTAAGCCAATATTGGTCCAGGTCCAGAGGACCGTTTTGTTGCTTTCTTTAGCGATTATGCCTTTCTTATTTAATCAGAAAAACAAAACGGCTGTTAATGCAGTCTCACTGTTGATAGAAGTAAAAGAAGGCAATACCATAATATTACCCAGAAGCAAATGCCTAATGGAGGATGCTTACTTATCCAGTGTTGGATGTGAAGGTAACAACTATAAGGCCTTCACTAGAGAATACATCGAAGTTAAATTGCCAAAGTGTGTTTACTTTCAGATGTACTATGTTTTTCTGTGCAGTAATACTAAAAATTTAGACATTAGTAGTAAATAATATTTGATCAAGCGTGGCCTAAAAGTTAGAACTGCTTACTTGTTTTAAGGTTGCTGTGCTTAAGTTCAGGCTAATTGCATGGATGTACTGCTACTCTTTAACAAAGACCACTGAGCAATTATTCTAGTCCCATTTGTATCTAATCATTGTAAACAGAAGTTAAGTCTTCTACTCTCCCTTCACTACTTATGGTGTTACAACTTAAACTTCAGATGAAAAAGAAATTGGATTACAAGCACTATCATTGTCTTTCTTCCAATTCCATACAAGTAACCCTTCACAATATTTCATAAATATATATATATATATATATATATTAATTCCTGAAGTAGAAGGCATCCTAAGCAATTGTTTGGTCCGGAAGATATCTTAGTGCATCTTGGAAGGTCAAGATGAGCTTAATCTGAAGATTGGCTTTTCTGAGGGCCGGCCAAATAAATGTGTGATATATTGCATTCAACCGACACCTAGAAAGTAAAACAATAATAAACACAGTTTCTTCCTAGAAATACATAATGGATATTTATATCTAATGTACTTGATAAATTATTATCGGAACTTGAGGCCCACATTTTGGGGTTGATCAATATCAGAAGAAACCTTAATCCACCTGTATCAAATTATAATAGTAATTGGGTGTTTATCATCTCCTACAATCAAGAAATGTCTGCCTTCTTCCATTACCATCAGACCATACTCATTGGCTCTACTTAGATGCTCACAGAGGCTCACCTCAAACTGAATTTCAGCCATTTCCCCTGCACTTAAAATCACACTTTGGAATCCAACCAATTGTTTCTTTGGCCTCCCATCGCCATGGTTTCCATGCCTCGCAAATAGCAATACAGGATGCTTACCTGCCATCTCCCCATGATTTTTCACTCCAACACAAACTGTGAACTTCCTTTGATCACAGACTTCTGCACCCAACTCTGAAACTAGCTTGTATCGTACAGAATCTGAGGTCACAGTTGTATGAAAACTCGAAGAATGATTCAAGTAAAGATTATTTTGGGACACACGTGTGAACTCATAAGAATACTTCGAGTAACTGAGGCCATAACCAAATTCGAAGACTTTGTCTCCTTTATAGAATCTGTAAGTGCGCCCAGGATATTCTGAAGATGATTCAGGCCTCATCCTCATGTCTGTCATTGGTACTTTGGTGAACTCTTGTGGATACCAAGTTACTGGTAATCTCCCTCCTGCATGGTAACATGTAGTGAATCATCATTTTAATCATAATATTTCTTCAGGAATAGAACAACATTGGTTCTTTCACATAGATAAGAGAAACACCTTCTCTTTTAACCATGGTCAATGGCTTTTTTACCTGGGTTGTGATCACCAAAGACAATTTCTGCAAGTGCAATACCTCCTCCTTCTCCTGGATAACCTGCCCAAAATATGCCCCCAATTCTTGGATCATCCTTGGCAAAAGATACA
The DNA here is from genome assembly GCA_036013995.1 of Theobroma grandiflorum. Classification (NCBI taxonomy): domain Eukaryota; kingdom Viridiplantae; phylum Streptophyta; class Magnoliopsida; order Malvales; family Malvaceae; genus Theobroma; species Theobroma grandiflorum. The sequence goes on from CP142126.1 coordinate 20,963,831, forward strand.
TCAATTGGACCTCCAGAAAGAAGCACCAAAACAACTGGTCTCTTTGCAGCTTTTGCAACACTGGTGATGAGTTCCTGTTGCCTCCCAGGAAGCAACAAATCAACACGATCAAGCTCCTCTCTCTCTCGAGTTTGGTCCAATCCCATTATCAACACAACATAATCTGCCTGTTTTGCTATATCTACTGCTTTGTCGATTGCAACAGTAGAACAAGAAACTGTATCACAACCAGGGTGGTAAACAGTGTTCTTGACATAGCTTTGTAAAGCTTGCAAAGGAGTGACAGACTTGCATGGAGGGCCTGCATAGTTTCCAAGAAGCGTTCGTGGGGAATTGGCATTTGGGCCTATTACAGCAAGGGACATGGTTGCTTTTGGAAGTGGAAGAAGTTTTTCTTCATTCTTTAAGAGGACAATGCCATTACGAGCTGCTTCAAGTGCTAGAATCTGGTGCTCTGGGGAGCAAACTTGGTCAGTCCCAATGTTGCCAAAAGGAAGTTGCGCTGGATTTCCATTGAAAAGGCCTAACCTCATTCTAACAGCAAATAGATTATGGAGAGCTCTGTCTATTTCAGATTCAGGTAGTTTTTTCTGCAGAACTGCTGATTTGGAATATTTCTGCAAGTAGGATCCACAGTTGAGATCCATGCCTGTAAATGTTTGTCAAAGAAAAACATAATTTTATCTATTTGTTGTATCCACAAAATTCTCCTGATTGAAAGGTTAAATGAAATTCAGCTGTAATACAAATCCATCTGACAGAACAAAACTTAAACATTTTCTTGTGATGCAGTAGTTGGTTTCTAATTATGTTTCATGCTATTCCGATAAGCCAAGGATCAACAAGTGGTTTACAACTTCCACCTAAGAGACTGCCTCTTTGTTGTCTTTCACAAAGGAAAAATGAGAAACTAAACAATTTTTATAAAATGCACGTTTTCAACTAAATCACATTAAGCACTTTTAAATAAACATTGTCACAATTAGCATTGTCCATCTAAGATCTAATTTTGATTGCAGAAATTACATATGACAAGTATCACCTTTTAAATTCTCTTATGATGCTTGTCATAGAAATGATCAAAGATGAATTATCAAAATTTCATCACATTTTTTTAAATTTTATCCCTAGACATTTTTCACAGCAGCATTTCCAGCCAGAACTCTAGGTGAAGAAAATGTTAAAAAGACGATTGCTAGTCATTTCAATATTTTTAATTTTCCCTACTTGGTAAAGAATTGCAGCATTCTAAGCATCCAGAAGAAAATAAGACAAACGTATTAGAAGGCTGCTGTGAGCAAAAGCCCCACTCACTGAGCATTCGAAGGTATGAACCCACATGGGCATCAGATTCACAGTGGTCCAATATCTAAGATCCAAAATCCTAGAAGATACAGTAATTGTGTGATGACGATGAAGAGGGGCACGGCAAAGAGACAAAATGTGAAAATACACAAGAAAAAATAAGTACAAACACAGGCACATGCTGCTGCAACAATACAAAGGATAACATTACAAGGGCTGAGGTCCCACATACCAGCTTTAAGAACATCAACGACAGCATCTTCTGGTGACTTGGCAAATCCTTGATCATTATGGATGATCGCGACTGCATCACAGTCTGATGTGATATACCTGATTAAAATTTTAAACCATTGGATAGAGGCCATTAGAATAAATCATTTTTTCTAACCTATTAAAATGCCATTAAGGTCTTGACAAATGACAGGAAAAGAATATGCACTTTATTGAAATAAATTACCCTTTGAAATCCCATTCTCCTCTCAATGTCTTGGATAAGAGATTGGAATCTGCACAGCTGGGGACTCCATTCACTCTATTGTAAGCACACATAATGCCACTGGCTCGCCCATCCTGCACACAGCTCCTAAATGGTGGTTGGTATGTGTCGGCTAAGTCTTGCACAGTAACCTACAAATATTCAAACAAAAGAATTACACCTCAAGCAAAAGTTAAATGCTTATCTGCTTGAGCCAGTTCATTACATTGGAGAGTAAAGTAGCTTTTACTAAAGTGAAATAACAACCGCATTTTCCTCCACTAGAACAACTTGCTTCAAGAGTTTGTTCTCCAACCAAGGTAGACAGACAACAATGGAATCAAATTCCCAGGTATTTTTTTTTAAATCAAATTCCAAGGTACTAAAAAGCTTTCTTTTTAATTTTTGATTAAGCCTTCCTTCTCAAGGAAATATGATTAAAAACAATACCATGAATCAACGCAAAGCCCAATAAAGTACATCCACTGGTCTTACTGTCTAATTTTCTGATCAAATAAAAAATTCATAAAGCATACCTAAAACTAGAAGTAATCTTTGAAACATGCCGCAAAAATGCACAAAATCAGAAAAAAGAAACAACATTGGCTTAGACTTACACGAGCATCAAAGACAAACCGGTTCATACCCTTCCAATTATCCAAATCATAAGCCGTAAAATGCTTACAACAAGCTGAAGCTTGAAGGTGCCCATTGAGCTTCCCACCTTGAAAAATATCCCCTTGAAGGCCTCTCACATAGGATACTGCATATTTCCCTGTAACAAGTGGATCCTCCCCTGGAGTCTCCTGCCCTCTTCCCCATCTGGGGTCCCTAAATATGTTAATATTCGGTGCCCAAAATGTCATCCCCCTTGCTTGCCCTGCGTTGTATATTGCTCTTGCTTCTCTTCCAATCACCTTCATTAACATCATTATAACTAGCAAACTTATCAGCCTTAAAAAAGTTAAAAGTATTAAGTAAAACAACTGAATTTTCATTGAATTTACTAGACCTACTTGACCAATGCGGTACCATTGATAAGCGTCAAAAGAAGCAGCAGTGAGAATGACTTGAGGGAAGCTAGTGGCAGCTTTTATACTACCATCAAACTTGATGCCAGGGCCAACATTGGCAACACCATGTAATGCCTCCGACCACCATTCGTAAGCCGGGATTCCAAGCCGTGGAATTGCAGGAGCTGAGTTAACAAGTTGAGAGATTTTCTCATCTAATGTCAGCCTGGAAACAAGGTCCCTAGCCCTTTGACTGATAGGCAGTGTGGTTTGGCAAAAAGGGTAGTTTTTGGTTGATGGGTCCGATGGATCACATGAAAATGGAGGCTGAGTGGAAACAGCATGGATGAAAAGTAGAGTGAAACTGATTAAGGAAACGAATGAGAGTTGTTGCAACATTATTCTGAGAACTGAGAAGTGAGTGGTGAAGCTGAAGCTGGAAGTGCTTGGAAGTTCAGTGAGAACTGAGAAGTTGCTTTAGTTTGATCATTTGTCAGAATTGAAAGACCTGATTGCCCTTGGCTAAAGCAAAACAGTCGATTTGTCCCGTCATTTCACTTGTTTCCACCTTTTTGGGTCACAGTTAACGTTAACATCTCGATGGAGGGTACAGCTTTTGGTCTCTCGATGTTTTATTAGGCCTTTCGTTCGATTGGGTGAATGGTGAGGCAAAGCTTTTCACTTGAACAGTCATAAAAGCGTGACCTGTAAACGTTACGGCGTTAGAATGAAGAAATTCGTGGTTGCTTTCCCTAATAATTGGTTGGAGCCCATCATCTTACAGAGTCTAAATTCGTACGACGTTGGGAACAGAGCATCATCCAAAGTCCAAACTCACAACAAACGTCTTGTGGAATGAACAATCAAAGGGTGGTTTAAGTTTACCATCTTTTCCCCCCAGGATTTAGGAAGTTCATAGTATATGATAAATGTCAATTTTCCATTGTACAATTTTCTTTGAGATGAAATTTGTTGTATAAGTATTAGAGATAATGATTTATTAGATTAAAATGAAAACCTACAAGACAAGAGATTCTTTACATCTGCTCAATAGTTTGCATATACATGCATTGTTTCTTCTTTCCCTTGTTTGGTTTGGACAAATTTGGTTTAAACCCATATATATAATATGTATAATAATAATAATAATAATACTTTTTCTTTTTTCTTCAAGGAAGAAGACAACATTGATTAAAGTCTATATAAAAACACGAAAGTTAGAGGAAGGTAAACAAAGAGAAATGAAGAGAATCGTCTTATAGTGTAAAGTCCACAAAGGGTGGTTCCTTTTTTGCACACACTTTATTAAAAGGTCAATAATCCGATCATAGGCGTTATCATGATGAATTCAACAAGACGAATGGTTTATATGGATAGGGGGACCCCAAATTGCTAGTGATTTTTTATCGTTCATGGCTGAAATTGGACATTCCATCTGCCACCACTCTACCTTAATTCTTTGTTTAAAGGTACAATTGATACAAGTTTAGTTAAGATAGTTACATAAGAAATACTTCAGAAAAGTTTAAGTTAATAATATTTGAAAATCAAAGTTAACTAAGTTCCAATTTGATCAAACTTCATTTTTGAAATCTGAATTTCGCATAAACAATGAAAGAAACCTTTCCAAACTAACTCATCATGCATTCAAAGTATTTTTGATAGGATATAACCCACTTTCACATATCATATCGATATGATGTTTTCCACAAAGATTGAATTTTGATTGATAAAGAAAAAATCCTTCTCTCTTTACCAATTGGATTAACTCACGTGGGTAAAATTTATTATATTGAATATTTGTCTCCTTTGAAGCCTTGACAACATGAAAAAAAGCTTTGATGAAACGAATTTTGAAACAAAACCAAGCCACAAAATGGATATTCGTTGCATTCGTGGTCAAATCTTCAATCTTCAATACTTGGAAATTGTTATGTAATTTTTGGATCCGACGTTGGCCCAATATGCTGACCCTGCATTTGAGTTAGCCAGGCTAATAACATGACTTATGGCCTAATTAGCTTGCCTTCAGTTCTTGCTGGCTGGTCCTCTAAAAGCCCGCACATGGGGCAAAGCTTGGTGACACGAGCCCACATTTTTCTTCTCTCTTTTTGCACTTTAATTATGTAATGATCGTATTTAAATTTGTATTACTGTTTTTTGAAAGACGAATTTATAAAAAAAATTAAAAAAAAGGGGACCTAAGTTAATTAGCATCTTTCTCACAATACACCAGTAATTTAGATAATGGTATGGTATTGCTCCACAAGCATAAAGCCAAGAGATTCCTCCTAGCTTTTCTGGTCCACTCAGACTGATGTAAGCAACGAAGGTTTAGTAAAATTTGATTAAATGATGCAAACTGCTGAGTTTGTATGCTGTCATTTATGAAATTATCCTTTGTTGTAAACCAATCCCATCATTACAAGCAAACTTGTGTTGTATATTTTTGCCATAATTTAACTTATCCTATTTGTTCCACCAACTTTCCTTAATTTGCTGCATATTTGAATGTCGGCAATTGAAAAATGGCAAAATGTTGAGCAAGTAATTGATCTGGTATTAATCTTGCGTAAGATTAATGTGTTAGTTGATCCTCAAACTACACAAAATCTTGAAATTTGTAGAACTGGGGCTAACCCTCCAATTAAGGTAATGCTTGTAGAACATGCTGCCTGCTAGAAGATGGATGCAAGAGTGTTACCAAGGCCCGAGATAGGAAATGATTCCTACTTTGATACGCTCAGGCCAAGAGACGTCAACAATAAGTTTTTTTTTTTTTTTTTGGTGGAGCGAATACTGGATGCTTTAAGTTAATGCAGTATGCTTGGGTTATAGTTTCCTTTGTGTAATTTGTAGTGATATTGGGTCTCTTTTTATTTTTGTGAGATTTTGATGTATGTTTTCGCATTAAGTTTAGAATTAGTTGGTATTTTAATGAATGGGTAGGTATATTTAAATTAAAATTAGTTGGTAACTCGAGGAATGGGATAAGCTTTTGCTCATGGGTTGGATCTTCTCATGATAATGCTTTTAACGTTTTGAGCAATTAAGTCTTTTTGTAATTGTATTACTCTTTTTCTCTCCATAGCTTGACTTTTTATACTTTTTTCCTCCCCGTAACTTGGTTTTTTATGCCACTAAAAGGGGGTTTTGTCAACAAAATTCAAAACTTGTCATGACATATAAGTTTTTAAAATTAATAAACTTTTTACTTTTTCAAAAAAAAAAAAAAAGCAATGCTTGTGCCTCAGCTCAGTTAATTTTGGAATCTTCTACCTCACCCACATCTTTAACTTGAGATCAATATGTTATAAGGACAATTAATTAATAGCTAGTAATGAAGGTTTGTTTAGAGCTTGCTTGGTTTTATGAAAAATAATAATTTTTAAAATTAAGTTAAAGTTATTTAGTAATTTATTTGATAAAATAAATTATATAAGTTATAATTTTAATTAAAATTACCATTAAGGGTATTAATGGTATCTTCAATTATGAACAAGTCTATTTGAAGTTTATATACGATTTTAGAAGTTAAAATCAAAAAAATTCATAAAAAAAAGTAATAGTATTATATTTTTTTTAAGAAAAAATAAAATATTTAAATAGCATCTGAATGCAATTTTGAATATTGAAGTCTTCTTTTTTTTTTTAATTTTTGTAAGAATAAAAAAATTCTAAATTTTATTACTCTGTTATTGAGTCTTTTGTTTTTTATTTCTTTTTTTTTTGTAATTTTTGTAGAGAGAGATAAAAGAGAGGAAGTTCGTAATTTTACGTTGAAAAATGGTGATTTGCAAAGGAAATGAGGAGAGATGAAGATTGATCGAAAGGAAGGTATTTCTTGAAAAATGTTTTTAAAAGAAGGGTTTTTCTTTCAATTTTTTTAAAATTTTATTCTTTGAAAAAACATTTTTTTAATAACTTCTTAAAAATCCTATTGGACATGATTTTTGCTTTTAAGAAGTTAATCTTTAAAAAAATTAGTAGGTTTTTAAAAGTATTACACTTATATTTAACAACTTGACTTTTCAAAATTGGAAAGGTCAAGGAAGAGAGAATTAGTTATTGATAACCTTAAATCTTAACATCAATTAACAAAATTGTAATTAATGTATTATTTTTTTAAATTTTGATATAAAATAACGCATAAAATGAAAGTATTTTTTAATAGAACCTTAATAATCCTTACCAAGTATCTATATACATAAACAGGAATCTTTTCCAAAAAAAAAAAAAAAAGCGACATTGGCAATATCTTCTGGTATTTGACTCAGAAACATTAGCGGAAACCAACGGTGCTTGTAAGATTTTGATGGACCAACCCTTGAATGTCATTAAGCTGATTAATTTAGTTGGTGTGAAAACTTTGGAGTTTCAACCAAAATCTTGAAACCGCGTTCAAAGCTTAGTCCCTATTGGTCCACTTGTTCAACTGAAAATTGACTAAAATATGGCCATCGTGATACTTAATTATCCTCTGGCTCCAATATATTTTTTTTATACAAGAATTCAATCTATATATCTCGTCCTTTAGAAAATATTAATTACTAGAAGATAGTTTTGGGTAATGAAAACGATGTATTTGGAATAGTTTTTTTTCTGGATATAAACCACAATAAGTTTTTTGTTATAACATTCTTGGATTTGCTAAACAGCTCGCATGCATGGAATGTCGGCAGGGACTTGAGATGCTATAATGTGTGAATGTGGTATCTGCATATGTAGATATGTAGATATGCATACACAAGATGATAATCTGCATTGGGTCAATGGCTAGGGTTAAGATTTTTCTTGCTGGCTATCTTTAGTTATGATATGATTGGTTCGGAATTGGAGTTTAGATATGGAAAATCAAGAGTTTGAATACTCTGTTCTATGTGTATTATTCATAAAGTATGATGGGCTTAAATACAAGTGACGATGGTAATAAAAAGGAAAGAAATAAATACAATAAATGGTTGCATGAGGTAAAGGCATGGTTTATGCCATGGTTTAAGAAGTCAATTACACCGGTTATGCCATTGACTAAGGAATCAATTAGTCAATTCAAATCTCCTTCATTACTATCAAGCCAAATCTTCTCCAGCCAAATCAAGCCAAATCTTCTCCTTCATTAGAAAATGGAAAAGAAAACTATCAGATTTGGAAACCAGCGAATTAGTTCACAGCACCATAAAGTTTTCAAGAGAACTCGACCTGTGAAAGTTGACATATTCTGAAGTTTTGTTTTGGCAACGTCAAAGAATGTTTTTAGTATTCTTACCATCACAGAATTTCATTGGCTGAAATAAAAACCATTGACATCTCAATCAAGCATCTCCTTCTGCAGGTACTTGTAGACAAAATTTATATTTCATGATAGCCTCCAGCAAAAACCCAATTTGCTGATTTTGATATCACTTCCTGATCCTATCCATATCAATTCTATTCTTAACGTTCTTAGATTTTTTTTCTATGAATAACTTTTTAGATGTCTCTATTGTTAGATAATAGTAAAAATTATGTGCAGACATATTTATACCTCTCCCCCAGCGAATGTTTTTACAAAAGTCTCCAGTCAACCCTCTTTAACGTGTATATATATATTTATATGCACGTAGAGAGAGAGAGAGAGAAAGAACGAGCAATGTTTGCCACCTTGCTACACTACCATGGCAAATTTTAATTAAAGATTCTGCAGCTATTTTTCCGGCCAATTTCGATTGCTGCTATTGCTGGTATGTTAATTTAAACCCAAACCTAAGATCTATAAAACTAGTTTGAAGAAACCAACATTGTCATTGGTTAGTAATAATTACGTAGATTAATTCTATGGTTACAAGAGTGATTATGGTAATTGATGTTGACATTTATTACAAGATTTAACTTCATATATATACATTGAGCCTCACATCCTTTTTCTTTTTTCACGAGGAATGTACATTTTCCATCCAGGGAGGACTCATAATTGTTCCTTATAAATTAACCAGGCAAGCGGATAGCTGGGTAGCCCTCCAGGTCACTACCAATTTATAGCAGGGGAACCAATCGGATTCAACCAAAGTTGGACTGTCACCAAATCACTCATCCATGAATGTTTCCAATCTCTCACAACTATCATGTTCTTTTTATCTCTTCTTTGACAACAAGCACCTTATCTTTGAAGCCATCAATCATTTGAGTATGCGTGTAATGGTTTATTTGTTTCTGTTTTGAGCAGCTAGAACAATAGTAAAAAGCATGATTGTTTTCATAAATTACAAAAAGAGAGAGGCCCGCGTGGAAGAAATTGGTGGTTCGGTCCGTGGGAATTAATTATAATACAAGACTTTGAGGTAGGATGGCTGTCAATTTTCCAGTGTCAAGAGTTTCCTAGAAAAGATTCCGATTACAAGTTGGTCGGAGGTGAACATGGAGAGTGATGCAAGGGAATATTGAATGATTGGATTTTACTACAGGAAATCTCGGTTGAGTCTTTTGTCTGGGAAGTAAGAAAAAACAGCTTCCAATTTCTATGACAAGCAAATATCTAAGCTTTTGCACAGCGATATGAAGGACATCAGACATGGATCACTTAAGTTTCAGGCCAGGTAAATTTAATGCAAGACCATTTCATGTCGACTGGACCTTGAATTTGATATAAAATCTTTCGTGGATGGGATTTTTGTTTTGAACATTTTAGGCTTGAATTGATTCAATTGAATGGTCCATACTTACTAACCAGCATTCAAATTCTGAAGGCATTAACTGCTTGCTTATCTCTTGTAAGTCAACATCAAAGATAGATACTTAATTTTTAATTAATTTTTCAGTTTACCGTTTCTTTTTTTTGTTCCTGAATGATTTTATTTGTCATCTAGAATAGCTGTCAGTCACAATCAAACCTGGCTGGAAACTCTTTCTCCCATAAAAAATAAAGCAAAGAAAACAGCAGATGATATTAGCCATGGTTCGTCACATTTCAGTATATTATGTTAGTATTGATTTGTCCGCATAGAGGATTAAATTGACTTATTGTTTTCTTCTCTTCTTTTTTAATGGGTTGCCCACATGACATATCGGATGAATACATGCCCCTAAATGGATTGATCCCACTCTGATGGTGGCTTTTTGAAGTGTTTTTTTCCCCCTAGACCTCGCTCGCCAGCCAGATCTTGATTAAACCTGCCGAGCCTTTTACTGTCTCTGGGGCCCCTGCTCCTTGATAACGGAGCTTGGTATTTTTCTTTACTTTCTCCATGGACAGTGTTTCACCTAAGTTTGAAATCAGCTCTGTTTTCAGTGATGGTGTAAAACCTCAAAGGCCCCACGGGCTTGGTGCTCAACAGCACAAGGCACTAGGCTGCCCCATGATCCATTTTATGTGCCATTGCAAAAAACCCTGTGGCTCAGTGGGCACGTACTGTTCTCAATCAAGAACCTTTGAGAAATCAAGAAATCAAGAAGCTCGATATAGTGCTTGCAGATAATGGGCACTGAACCCCCACTCTATTTTTTTGCCTGCGTCGACATAAATTAAGGTCCGAACAAGTCATAGTTCCCAATTCGAATGATAAAAAAGGAAGGGGTGGGGGAGGTGATTGGTTACCTAGAACATGAAAGTACAGCTGCCAACAAAAAAGTAGAAAGTTTAAATTCTCGATTATGACAGAAGAGTCTTGCCCTCATAATGGTACTAATCTTATAGTTTAACACAAATCTACCTTTTTTTGCTCTTAATTAAGCTGTGATTCCCTCTTAAAATATGTTCTATTACCCTTCTTTAGAATTATATATTGTTCTCTACCAAAGCTTAATTGATATTTTAATGCTCCGAAGTCTCAAGAAAGGGTGATTTAATATGAAATCGTGTACATGTATAAGTTAGAGCCTCAGTGAGGTTACTGCTTAGCCAATTATGCCATATTTACCAATGACAAGGAATCACTAACAAATTTAATAGAAATATTTTGACACGTTCAGCAGCTCCTCGATCGACATAGAAAACGCATCTCATGACAGAATTTGAAAAAGCAAGCACCACTTTAATGCACAAATCATATTAAATTAGATTAGTCAGCTGCAAATGCCACGATTTTCTCGTTGCTGATCACTTCTTAAAAACAAGAAAAACTATCTTTCTTTTCCCTCTTTTCTATATGATTTTTTTAAAGAAGATCTTGTATCGGACTTCAATTCTTTTTGATGGGCAAATTTGGAAGTTTGAAAGAAAACGATTGGCGTGGCAGCTAGATATAATGAGATAACGTAGATATTTGATTTGGATTATTATTTATTTATTTATTTTTAAAAAAAGTTATTTATAATATAGTGCTATATATAAAAGAGTAAAAACAATTAAAATAGGTGAAGTATAATTTTACGTAAAATAATTAAAATAAATAAAATACTATTTCACATAAAATAATAAAAACAAATCAAATATTATTTTATTTAGAACAAATAATATAAGTGAAATAATTACTTTACACAAAATAACCATTTCACACATATAGTAATAAAAGTAACTTAGAATAAGTTATAGAATTTATAAGTTACTTTTATCTTGAGATATTTCGAAGTGACTTAAATATGGAAGTAGTTAAGAAATCTTTCTCTTAATATTTTCTTGAAATACAAGTATTTTCTCTTTTTTCCCTTGTTGTCGTATCTCTATTCACGTATAACTTCTAATGTATTTGTTCACATACATCTTCTTATGTACTTGTTTAAGTATCTTTTTATCTTTACTTGTTCTCGTATAGCTTTTGTATTTTCTATTTGAGAACAAGTATTATTACACCAAATTACTCCAACAGTTATATAATGAGTTTTTGACAATTACTCATTATATGTAATAAAATCATTATTTTTATATTCACACAATGAGTTATAATAATGGCTACTAATATTAAAACTTTTCATAATAATTTCATTTATTACATGCATTAAAACTTATTTTTTAGTAACTATCACTTTTTATATTATATATATAACCTCTACAATTCATTTGAGGGGTTTTCACTTTTTCAAAACTTTTTGTTAACTTTTCTTTAATTTCCTTTTATTTCTTAATTATTTTTTTTCTTATTCTCTTTCACTTATCAAAATACTTTTTATAAGTAACATAATTAATTTAAAAATTAATTAAAATTTTAATATCTGAAATATAGTAAAATTATCTTGTTAGATAAGATCAGCGAGAAGTCATCGACAAGCTCCCCTTTGCCTTCTTTCTCTATTAATTTCTCTCTCCCCCATTTTCTTTTTCTTCCAGATCTTTTTTTTTTAATTTTTACTTTATATTTTAATTTCAAAAATAAAAAAAATTCTTAAAAATTTTTTAAAAAATGGCTTGACACTTTTTAGACATATGGTAATTATCGTGGCACTTGTAGAACAGTTGGCATGTCCTCGTTCACTATTTGAAACACTTCGATTAACTGATCAGTTAATAAAGTATTCAATTTACTTGACATGATCAAAGTTAAAATACTTAGTTAAGATTTGTTTTGCCGATACCAAATCACACTTAATTTAAAAGCATGATTTAGTTTTTAAATTTATTTATGAGTGCTTTCATGCTCTTAAATTTTAAATAAATCATATAATCAAAATTCAATTTTAATTCATGCAAAAAAATAAAATTCAATTGTAATTTATATGACTTATGTCTTTGTAATTAATAAAACTTGATAAATTTTGTAAGGAATTTAATACTACTATTAAGATTAAAAAAAAATTTGAAAACTTATAACCAATCAAATTTTATTATTTTAAAATAAAGCAATGTTAATAGTTATAAGCTCTCTCTCTCTCAATTGTTTTGGATGGAAATTGTTAATTGTTTAACATGTTAAAATAATCTTGTTAAGTTTTGGAATAGTTAATTAACTACCTATCCCACCTTGTACAATTTTTTGTTTTAAAAATAAAAAAAGAACAAAAAAAAAAGAAAAAGATGTCTACTTATCCAACCTTTAATTATATTTTTTCAATACTTAAAATAGATTTTCCTTATTATTAAACTCGTCAAGATCACGAAGACTTTTAAAGTTAATCAAAAAAGAGGAGCGCTTGATCGTAAACGGACAAATGAGCCAAGGTTGAATAGCGGAATGCTAAAAAGGGGAGTAGCATTAAGGAAAATATAACCTGGTTTTATTTTGGGAGAATATTGAGCAGTTAGGCATGAATATTTTTACTTTTAGAGCAATGCTTTTGCCGTTGACCAAGCGATGGGCATTTATTAGCAGAAGTTTCCAGGTATACTGTTTCTTTAATAATATTAGGTAGTCTACTTTCCAATGCTTTTGGCTGTCTCCAAAGATGTAGTGAAAATCCATTAAAAAGCATATACTGCTCCAACCACTGTGGTATAATCCTTATATTGATATAATTACATGACTTCATGTTCACTTATTCAAATTTATGAAATTTTGGAAACAAATAACCCCATTGAATAGGAGATAAATATAAGTGATTGTAGAGAGTTCTTGTGGTAAAGAGAAGAAGATTAGAATAGTTCTTGAAACTTAAGTATTTTGGTGACAGGTGGTGAAGAATAAAATAATATGAAAAAAGTGACGGATTACGGTGAATAAGAAAGACTAAATAGAAAGAATGTTTGGAGAAGTCTAGAGAGAGCTTTCAAGGTAATATTTACTAAGTTTCTAATGATTTTTGAGCACTTCCCAATCTTCAAGACTCATATTTATGTTGAATGAAAGTATTTTATTAAGAATAGTTAAGAAAACATATTTAATCGTAAGAGAATGTACTAATCATGGAAGAGCAATTAAAGAATGACCATGTTACATTGGGTAATGGGTGTAAAATTTTAGATAACGGAGTAGTAACACTTGATAGTACATCACGTGCATCTTTAAAAAAAAAAAAAAGATAAAACACATATACTTAAAGAAAAGATTAAGAAGAAGTTCTCTTAACTATCTCAATAATTGAATTACTAAATCAAACTCTCTAAAACATCCAAAATGTGAATGTAACTCATTAACTATGCTACTTGTTTCGAATTACTTTCACTTTCCCGAATAAACAACTATTCCATGCTTGCTCTTGGGAACTTTTACGCTTGAAACGCTCTTGGGCATTTTCACACTTGGAACACCCTTGGGCACTTCCACCTGTATAACACATCTGGGTGCTTCCATGTTTGGAATGCTCTTGAGCATTTCCATGCTTGGAACACTCCTTGAAACGCCCCTGAGCACTTCTACATTTAAAACAACCTTAGGCGCTCTCGCTCTAGAAATGCTCTTGGACACTTCCATGTGTGGAACACCCTTAAGTGATTCTATACTTTGAATGCCTTTGGACGCTTCCGTACTTGGAACGACCTCAAGCTTTTACACTGTAACGGCCTCAATGTAATTTTTTCTATAACATAATATTTTAAAAATAATAATTAGTCAAAATTGGGCATCTACAGTGATAATTAACATGAAATTAGATATAAATTCTCCCATTTTGATCCATTCTTTTGGCAAGTAAGAAGGTAAATTTGGCAATTTGTATAATTGTGTCTTAATCTTTTGTGTAAATATAAGATATTAACAATTATACGGGTAAACACGAATACGTCACGATTGATGAATCATGTCAGGATCTTAAACATGTATACGAATCCGTTTAATAAATATGTAATACGACATGAGATTACTACCACATTTATTAAACTTGTCAAGTTAAATTTTTTATAACATTACATAATTAACATAATTAAAATGATTAAATTGAAATATGTACAAGTAAAATATGATTCTATGATTTAAATTTACAACAAAAAATTACAAATATTATAATATATACCAAATATAATAAAATTTAATATTAATAAATCTTAATTATTATAAAAATATTAATATTTATATGTATTAAAAAATGGATTTTAAGTGTGTACTAAATGTATTTGCACGAAACGTGAATACTATTAAATAAATAAGTAATAAACGGCTTAAAAGTTATACAAATACATAATAACATGATTAACTACCTACATTCATGATAATGGTGTCACATGACACCACTCAATTAGAAAAATATTTATTTGTTATATTATTATTAGAATTTTATATACTTAATAATACTAATGAACTCACTAATTTTTTATAATTTTGTAAGGAGTGGTCAAAAAGTAGATTTTATTAAAAAATCTATATATTAATAATATTTAAATATTATCTAAAAAAATTTATTTATTAATATTTAAATACTACATGGAAAGATAAAAAAAAAATTCTTTTATAAATTAAAATTTTATTAAAAAAAGTCAAAACCTAAACTACTTCCTCTCCAAAAATTCAAATCCTACTCTTGAGATCAACAATGATGTTTCTTCTCCTCAATCATTGGTTATATTTTTCACTTTTTTAAAACAACTCAACTAAGCTTCAATTATGAGTAATTTTCAATTCAAATTAAATTTTTAAATACTTCATGTCTAAATATTTTTTGATTCATTTGATAGTTTAAGTTTATAATTATAATGTAGCTAATTGAAAATAATATTACATGTCAAATAATATCTTGAAATTATGAGTCTTTTATTTATTTATTTTGTAAATATTGATTATTTGATTTTTGTATTTATATGATTTGTGGATACTTATATTTAGTTTTGATCAATGAATTAAAATTTGTCATATTGTTAATAGTTGAACTTAATAATTATTATGTAAGATTATATTTTATTTAATTCTACTATTGTTAGATGTATTTAATATTGTTTCTATTGATGTTGTTATGCAACATTTTCAAAATATGAAAAATCGTCATGGGCAATTATAATTTTCTTAGATATTCTTACTTTGAAGTATTAAATGAATGTATTGAATTTATATTTTCTTTAATTTAATGTTAAAACTTCTAGTTTATGGATTTTAACATATTTATTTTTTTAATTATTATTATTATTTTAATAATGACATCACTTAAAAAATTTTAATTCATTTAAATTATGTAAATACAATTAATACATGAAATACGATTAATTTAACCCTAAATTTATTTAAATTCATTGTATTGTGTACAAAATTCTCAAAATCTAAAAAAAGGTTGAGGGAAGTTGTGAGGGTAATAATTCAAGTGTAGTGGTTGTCACCTCTCCAATAAAGCCACGCAAATTAAGCACAAAGTATCTCACATGGTTGGCATCCCAAGAGGAATGTAATTTCATTTCGCTTTTAAAGCGATGGTTTTGACCCATATTTAGGCTCGTAACAGGTCATCTGGATCAGTCCATTTACATGAGCGTGGCAGGAAGTGCGATATGGAATAGTGCCTTTCAATGTCCTAATCAATTCAGGGGGAGTCGCTTCTAAAATGTTCAGATATTAAAGATGGTTTTTAGCAGCTATGTCTGGAATTTGGGACTTTGATTTATACTTACCATTCACAGCTTATTTTCTTTGATATACAAGATGTTCACAGTTTGTACAGTATAAAAGGCAAATTTTTATAAAAAAAAATTAAAAATTGGAAAGAATTTTAATTCTAGTGCCTAAAAATTACAATAAAAGAAAAAAACACTAAAATTTAATAAAAAGAATGACGAGCATATGCAAATTGGTTGCGGGTCTTTTCCTTTTAAGTTTATACCGAGCTGTCCTACGGTTCTAGACTCTAGACTCTAGACTCCGGACAACACCAAAACACCAAAACGAAAATAACGCTAACAACAAAGAAAAGCGGAGCATCCTTTAGGACACAAAACTGAAAAGTAGACAACCCAATGACATGATCTGCATTTTTGGCTCTTTGCAGTCACAACTCACCGTCATCATTCCTCGGCCACTTGTTTTTCTTTTATTCTTTTAAAATATTATTTAAATTTTATAATTTTGAATTTTCATTAGCGCTATATCTTATTAGAATATATTTAAAATAATTAATAATTTAATATGATAAATAAAAAATATAAATAGTTATTTAGTAATGACTTGCAATGAAAATGAACGATGAAAGAATAATAATTTAATTAAAATACACAACTTTTAAACCCAAAACTGGGTTAGCTCTTATTAAATTCTTCTGCTGTATGTAGGACACGATAACCATTAGTTGGCGGAAGGGACAGTAGACATGTATGGCTTAAGAGTGACACCTATCGATTTTAACGTAAAAAGTGTCATCAAATCCAAACGCAGCCTTATCCAGACGAGCCAAAGGTTTCGTCCTCTGAGGTGAAACACTGATCGTTACTAGAAAGCACGAACTCCCAAACGTACCCACCTTTTAAGCTTTGGAAAACGACAAAATACTGACCAGGAACCCCAACCAGGGGTGGGTCCCTATTTGCCACCGACCCAAATGGACAAAAAGCAAGAAGGAAGGCGGTGGACGATAGCCCTTCACCACCCAACCACCACGGTTTTCTAACCCTGGTTTAGACTTTTTATTTATTTATTTATTTTCTTTTACTGTAACGGCGTTCAAATACGGGAAAATCGAGGGACCCGTCCGCTCCGCTAAGCCACGTGGTGGAACCGGCGGGTGACTAGGTTCTGGAACTCGTGCTGTGAACCAAACACGTGGACCCACCATATCGTAGCTCCTGGATCAGACGGAAGAGGCGCCCCACCACGCCTTTGTTTATTTAATTAATTATCGTCGGTTTATTTGGTTTCATTAGTTGTGAAACGTAATTAATTAATGAGTTTTGCTAGGTGAATTAAGGATTTTTTACACTTATTTTACATTAAATAATATATTTTAATACGTTAAAAATAATTTTTAAAGATACACCTAGCTTCTTCGTTAGTAAAATTTTAATTAATTAACTAATTTTTTACAGTTAATGCAGTTTTTTTATCAAATTTTTAAAAATAATACATTAATAACAAAATTTTTTCTTAAATATTAACTTAAACAGTATCACAACTGTCAGGTCAAGGGTCTTTATTGGGAATAGAAAGGTATCAGGCGACTGACAGTTGTGGGCGGAATTCTGTCTGAACAAGTAACAATTTAACATTTGGGAAACGAATTTACAGAACTATCCTTTTTTTGGTGTGAAAATCAGGAAAGGACAGTTGCTTTGAAAAAAATTGAAAAGTGAAGACAAGTGCTACGGACATGTATGAATTGACACTCTGTATATCCGCTTCTGACTCAAACTGCGATGTGCAGCACACCAATTCGTCTAATTTATTTTTTAGCTTAGCTTGACTTTGACAATTGGCTTCCAAAGATAGGCAAAAGTCTTGGGACAATAGTGGCAATGATTCATTGGTAACTTTATATCATTTTAGTTTTCAGTTATTCAAAATGGATCCCAATGGATAGTCTATTAGTTAAAGAAACCAATTACACTATGGTGTTGGTTTGAGATATTAAAATTATGTTTATTAAGCTATTTTGTTTTAAAAAATTTAATGTCAGGAAATATCATAATTTTTTATTTTTTAAGTATTTTGCATAATTAATAATATTGTTAAACACGTATAATCTAAAGATTTTGAATAATTATTACATGAAAAAATAATAATTTCTAATAAATCACAATAACAAATTTGAGCTTCAAATATCTAACAGGGTGATTTTATTCATTTAATTTTGACATGTAAGGTTAAATGAAGAAATCATAATAAAGATGCTTCCTTATTTAAAAGGAAATTTTACGCATGGAAATTAACAATAAGTTTCCAATCACGTCCCCGGATTCATTCACTTATTCTGGTAAAGTGGAAAATATAAAATCTAGGAAAAGATTACACGAAACTTGAAGGGGTAGTTTGGGAAAGTCAAAACAGGTAAAACGAGGGAATTCGAGTATCCGGAAAAGGTCGGACAAACAGAGCATCGAGGATCTTTTCCCGTAAAAACAAGGCCCTAACTTCATGCTAATTACAGCTTAATTCATTTGTACCCTTCCACTGCGGCAGTGATCCACCTGTTCAAACCTGGCGGTTGAGAGTGGACCCTACGAAAGCACACCGATGTCTTTCTTTAATTTGTTCTTTTTTTACAGTTGGGCCCCTCAATCTTGGGTCCACTCTCACACTCCCCGCTATAAGTAGCGCGATGAGGAGAGGGTTCATTGCTGTTTTAGCAAAAGCCTCTACAAAACTTGCCTCTTCGTTTTCCTGTTTTTTCGTCTGTTTCTTTGCTCAATTGTCTGTAGCATTTTTAACGAACCTCTTTTAGCTTCCCCACTTCTCGAGTTGTAACTGTAATCTTGGCCGTTGAACTGTTTCGGATTTTCTTTTTCTCTCTCTGATTGTTTCCGGTAAACCGTTTAGATTCCCATTATTTTGCGCTTGTTTTCTCTGTTCTTCCCTTCCTTTTTGCTTTTAAACCTCTTTGTGCCTTCGTGATCTACCGTCTACCACTATTTGGAGGTAATTTTTTTCTTTATTCGCATTTTCTTCTTCGCAATTTTTTCTTTATATTTTTGAATGGTTTTTGCAGGCCATAAATGAACCGTTTTATGGCTCTTTATTTCTTTTCTTTTTTTAATTTTCATTCTCCGAGGATTGTTTGTTTACGTTGATTTTGAGCTTTCCGTTCTCTTTTGTTGTTTTCGTAGCATTTTGCCTTCATTCTTAACTCAATTAGCTATTAATATTTTAGTTTTTTTTTTAAGGAAAAAGTTATGTTGTTTTGTAAAATTCTCTTCTCAATTTCCTCGTTCAACAACTGTTTCTTATGTTTTTTTTTTTGTTTGGATTGATATTAAGTGATATAGGAGTTTAAGGCTCTGTTTTGTTTTTTTTTTCACTAATTTTATTTTTTAACCTGTTCCCCAACTGTAGAAAAATGGAACACTTTCAAAACGACGATCTCGAATACGTTGTCGATGACTACTACGACGTCGATGATTTCGAGCACGACAATCCCTTCGCCGAACCTGAGCCTCAGAGAGACACCGCCGATCTGGACTCCTTTGACTCCGACGTTGAAGACGATTTTGAATCAGTATGTTCTTATAGTCTTTCACAATTATGCTTGATTCTCACGATTTAGATTCTAGAATCTGTAGTTAACCTTTTTTTTCCCATGTTTGCTGTTATTTGGAAACAGAGTAAGCCGAAAACTGATACATCAGCTACGGAAGCAAGAAATGGAAAAGATATACAAGGAATTCCTTGGGAGAGGCTTAACTTCACTAGAGATAAGTATCGCGAGACGAGATTGAGACAGTACAAGAACTACGAGAACCTCCCTGGTTCTCGCGAAGAGATGGAAAAGGTTAGTTTCTGTATTTCTTGCTAAATCTACAGCTTTTTTTTTTTCATCCGTTAATTCTAAGTTCCATAAACTGTAAGGATGTTTTAGCCCTCAATTGCCCGTATACCTACGGAGTCGTTTCCAAAAAATTTTGTGCTAAATACGCATATCGTGTTGACAGGAGTGCTTGCAAGTAGAGAAGGGAAAGGCCTTTTATGACTTTCAGTTTAACACAAGGCTTGTCAAATCGACAATTGTGCACTTCCAGGTAGAGAATTTGCTCCTTACTTTTAATTCAAGTGTTGGTCTACCGGTTGTTTGCAATTTCGTTCCCATTTTAAGGCATCGCATTGCATTTATTTGAGTGGAGGTTTCAACTCTTCATCTTTTATGACAAGTCCGTCTAAGCACAATTTGGTTGATTTTTAAAATGTCATGGGTCGGCATGTTCAATGTTTTGAATGCATATGAACTTTAAATTCATTCTGCACATAATTATCTGCAGTTTATAAGAGATGTGTTATCTTGGAGTCTTTAAATTTTAATTTATTTGTTAGTTTTTATATTCAGCACTGCTTCCCACCATCAAGTTTTCCATATAGTTTTGCATCATCTTAACTTTGGTCTTGGTAATTCATGTAGTTATCCTTTGCAGGTTTGAACTTAAATTATTTGCATATCACTAGTCTCATAGTTTTGCAGGTCTTGTTGTCATATTATTACATTTTATCCATTTTATTATTTTGATTATGGCTCTGTGCCTGAACCATTCATTGGAAGGTATGGAGTTTACATCTGCTTTGTTAGACCATAGGCTTCAGTAGCTTTTTCTCTTTTTGTTATAAATGTAAATTATATGGCTTTGTAGTTAACTTACAGAGGCTAATCTAAGCATGATAAGTTCTTGAGATTAATTAGGGTTTAGTGAGGCCATATTTTAATTCCAGTTTGACTTAAGAGGTTTTTTGACAACTTTTTCTTGTTCTTCTGTTAGTTGAAATATTTAATGTACCCCACTTAAGGAACCAAGATGGGGTTTGTATTCACATGAATCCTTTTTGTGCAGATTTGTGAAGGATGCTTTATTTTTACATGCACATGCTAACGGTTACACAAATTGTAAAAATTTAAAAGCAATATATGCAGAGGTACCATCCTGATTACGGGTATTGATGCTTCATGGCTGTGGTATGACGTGGGATTTTTGAAATTTTGTTGACAATTTATAGTTAGAACTTTACATTTGTAGTTTTTGACAAACATGCACAGATTCAAACACTTTGAAGGCACAATCACACACTCCCACACCCCATACTTCTGCTTATATACATGTGCTTGCACACGGAACTGCTACAGCATCTAGCTGCCATTGTGAAGCTTATGATGTTGATGATTAAACTTTGAACTATTCCCTAGACGTAGTCTTTCCTGACACTATACGAGCCATGGGTGTAGAGTTGCCACAGACTTTACATTTTAACTCCACTGATCTGTTCAAGGTGCTAAGACAGCTATATCATAGTTGTTAGTAATCTATGTCTTGACCATTTAATTTTCCTTTACTTCAGATTCATTCTCGTTTTTAGGGGCTACTATTTGATCCTTGCATTTAGATATATGATTTACCTTTTTATTGTTCCTGTAATTTGTGGGTTAGGAATATATTTGTTGCCTGTTAATTATATGTAATTAACCTCTGTGGCATTTAGGAATGCCATTTCTCTCTTATTTCAGCCTTTAAAGCAAGTTGGGAGTAATTTCTGAGCAGCTGGCGCGATAAAGATGCATTGTTATATGGTATGATGGGAAAATGTTTGAGCATTTAAGAGGCCTGTGTAGTGGTTCCTGTAATTTGAGTAGAGCGATATGTCCTGCACTTGAAGGCCAATTAATACTTTGCATTTTATCATTGCTAGAGTATTTTAAATTATTAGATGCACTCATGGTTATCAGAATGTGTTAGTTTATTATTGCTTTTGAGGGACCATCTGCGTTATTCAATTTACATTTGAGGGACCATCTGCATTATTACATGCTTTTGAGGTACTATCTGCATGAGTAATCCAATTTGCATTAGCTGATTAATGTCCCATATTATTCTTGGATGATCTCCTCCATGTGCATGCTGAAATTGATTGCTAGTTGGGGAACCAGTTTCCTTTCTCAATTTTATTTTTGCATATTTCTTTCTGTCATCAAGTTAGAGGAAAGTCTTAATTGGTGCCAAATTCCATATTTCAGTTTCCATTGTTGTGAATGAGCTGTGTATTTGTCTTAGCCAATTGGCTTTTGAACTTCAGTTGGAGGGTAAATGTGTTTATTGGATCTGTGTAGATCTATGAATGGTGCCGTTTAGGTTTTTCATTGTTGGTTTATGCTTCCATATCATTTTTCCTACCCCTTTTCTTTGATAGAGGTCTGGAGTTTTAGGTGCATTTGTAAACAATGTCCTAACCTCATTGATTTACTTCTTGAATAGATGCTGGGTAGTTTTGTGTCATATGAGCTGTTAAGGTTGGGTCCTCCATCCTTACTTGTATGATAAATTCTATGCATTATGGTTCATAGTAATTAGTCCATATAGATATTTCCAAGTTTTTAACTGTGTGATGATCTTTCCGCGTTATGCTCTTGAGTGCCACAAAAATCAATGGTGGTTTGTGCAGGTCCGCTAGTCATTACTTCCAAGTGATCTTGAGCATTTCATTGTGTTGAGTCAACCCTTTTATAGCTAAATAGGGTGGGTCCTAACCAGATCACCATATTGAAGTGTGATAATCTTTCATGCATTCTGCTGTGTCATTCTTGTAATTATCACTTAATTTCTTATCTTTTATCATTTTCATTTTATGTGGCAAAGTTTCATGCATTAGCCACTTTCCAGGAATACTTTTTCCCTTTGCCTTTTTTATTTTGCAGCATATGCATTTGTACTGTTTTGTTTTGCTTGTGATCCAAGTGAACTTATGGTATTATCATCCTTGCTTGCCATTGTGTTGAGTCCTACTTCTATAGGTTATATAGGGTGAGTCATAAATATTTGGCCATCCTTTACCGCATGATGATCTTTCTGCATTATGCTCTTGAGTTGCACAAAAAGTCAATGGTGGTTTGTGCAGGTGCCCTGATTCCAAGTGATCATGAGCATTTAATTGTGTTGAGTCAATACTATTATAGCTAAATAGGGTGGGTCCTAACCTGTTCACATACTGAACTCTGATAATCTTTTATGAATTATGCTTTGTTAATTGTCACGTAATTAACTGTGTTTTATCATTTTTGTTTCATCTGGCAAACTTTTTCATGCATTAGCCACCATTTGTGAGTACTTTTTCCTTTTCTCTTTATTATTTCCATAGTGGATATTTTGTGCAAAAGTAAATTGGAGCTTGAATTTTGTAGGGGCTTACATAAGGTCCATGGAGGGTTATTTGACATATGCATTTGTAGTGTTTTCTTTTGCATGTGATGAAATTGAGCTTGTCTCTGATCAAAAATCATTTGGGTGCATTTATGGGTTTTATGGGTGTGAACTGTAATTATGGGCTAATTGATATTTTATTGGTAACTATTTTCAAAATCAATGATCTGCACAACAAAGTCAATGGTGGTTCGTCTCTCTTATTTGCTACCCATTTGCTCTAAGCATAATCTTGAGCATGATATTGTGTTGAGTTGTACTTTTATATAAATGATGTTAAAAGACAGTGGTTTTAGTCATCCTATTGAGTTGGGAAGCTATTTGTGAGTCTGTATTTAATTGCTATCCCTATTTTTGTAGGCAAAAGGATTATGTGGTCGTATGGTCTTCCACAATTGCACTCTAACAGACATGCATTTTGATTTACTTTTATGATTTTAGTTTCAAAGTGCATTCTAGGTGATGGATGATATAAATTTTGATCTGCTTTTATATATGGCAGAATTGTGTCATTAGTTAACGGTCATGAATCTAATTTATTTTTCTTTGTAGCTGAGAAATCTGTTGTGGGCTACATCCAAGCACGATGTGTATCTCATGCAAAATTACTCAGTAATGCATTGGTCATCACTGCTACACAAAGGCAAAGAAGTGCTGAATGTGGCTAAGCAAATTGTTCCCAGCCTGGTAAGTAAGGATGGCCACAATTAATTTCAACTTCTGCTGTTAACTTACTTCAAAGAGGTCTCTTGAGTAAAATTCCTTCTTTTGGGATATTTGTAGAAACGTCCTGGATTGCTGTCTCAGCAACTCTCTAGGGTGCAGATTAGCACTATGGCAGTTAAAGAGAATTTAATGGTGGCAGGCGGTTTTCAAGGGGAGCTTATTTGCAAGGTATGTGTTTGGTCTGACAGATGTTTATTGATTTGATATTTTATTGGCAATTTGGCTAATGTTTTTGAGTTTATTCTTTTGCTTGGCCAGTATTTATATCAACCAGGGGTAGCATTCTGTGCAAAATTAACTACTGATGATAATGCAATTACCAATTCAGTGGATGTGTACTGTAATCCTAGGTGAGAAATATTGATTTTCTTACAGGATAATATGGACAACTTTGATAACTTTTTGAAAGGCAAGCAACTAAAATCTTTTATATCTGCAGTGGTGCAATGAGAGTTATGGCTGCAAATAATGATGCTCAAATCAGAATTTTTGATGCTGAAACTTTTGCTAGCCTTAACTGCTTCTCATTCGACTGGTCTGTAAATGTAAGTGTTGCTCTTCAGAACCCTGCTTTAGATTTCAATTTGTCAATATTTTTTTTGATGTACTTATTACCTGTATGGTTTTGTGTTCTATCTAGAATACCTCTGTGAGTCCAGATGGCAAGTTGCTTGCAGTCCTTGGAGATAGTGTGGAGTGCCTGATTGCTGATGCTCAGTCTGGCAAAGTATGTTAGTCTTGCTGGGACGCCACATATTTGGTGCATTTGAGGTTTTAATTCTTTATGTGTCTAAATTTTTGGGTACAATGCAGGTCACTAGCAGTCTAAAAGGGCATTTGGACTATTCTTTTGCTTCAGCTTGGCACCCAGATGGGCACATTCTGGCTACTGGGAATCAGGACACTACCTGCAGATTGTGGGACATAAGAAACCTATCCAAGTCCCTTGCTGTGTTGAAGGGAAGAATGGGAGCAATTAGAGCTGTCAAATTCACATCAGATGGTCGGTTTTTGGCCATGGCCGAGCCAGCAGATTTCGTCCATGTTTTTGACACGGAGTCTGGGTATGTAAATTGCCAAGAAATCGATCTTTTTGGTGAGATAGCTGGAATATCCTTTAGCCCAGATACAGAAGCTCTCTTTGTTGGGGTTGCGGATCGCACTTATGGCAGCTTGTTAGAGTTCAATCGCAGGCGATATAATCATTATTTGGACTCCATCTTGTAGACTGTAAGTCGGCCGCTATCTATCAGAGGCAGATTATTGTGAATATTTAGCACAGGATTGGATTAATATATTTAAGGGGTCGTTTCAAAAGTTCCTGGACAATTGGGTTCTAGTTTTATCGCTAGAGGAGCAGAGTCAAGTCTGAATTGGCACTTGGCAGTGACTTGTTTCTGTGAAGGTGAATTTTTTTACTAGCAGAAATGAAGGAAAATTTTTGTTTTTGTAAAAGCTGTTGGTGGTCGTATGCATATGTGAAAGACTTTGTAAGTTTCAAATTCTTTTGTTAAAAGCACGTTTACTACCGGTTCTAGCTCTTATCTTGCTTTGCAAATTCAAAAAGATTTGGGTTGGAGGATTTTATTTAATTATTTTATAAGAAAATTTAATAATTTTTTGTTGTTTGAATTATTTTATGAAATTATTTTTTACCAATTGGAGTTATTTAAATGTTGAAATAATAAATAAGAGTTATTGTGTAAAATAATAATCATATTTGATTTTCATTGATTTCAGATTAAAAATAAAAATGAATAAAATTAATCTTAGTATTTTTCAAAACATTTAATCATATATTTACATTTTAAAAAAATCTCATCTTATTAATTTTTAACATAATATTCTCAAAATATAAATACTTATTAATTATATAAAACATTAAAAGTTTATATTTATAAATGTAAAGTTATTAAATGATTATTTTTGAAATATATTTTATTATAACTATTAATAAGATTTAAATTTATATTAATAAATGTGTATTCACGATCATTAAAATAATATTTATTATAATTATTAGTAAAATTTATTTAATTTATAAATAAAAATTTAAATTATATAAATAATTTTATTAAAAAATATTTTTAAATTTTAATAATATTAAATAATTTATAATTAAATATTAATATTAATATTCAAAAAATTTATATTTTATTAAAACAAACAGACTTTAATGTTCTGATTGTTTTATCAACTTGCGTTCGGTGCAGTCATTCAACGGCCGAGTGTGAATACGGGAATGTAGTTTATAAAAGTCCAAATTACGAAGGCAATCATTCAATGGCATAAACACGAACCCTAGTACCAGAGTGAAGTTTGGGTTGGGTAGCAGGGATTTTTTGCCTTGAGAGGAAGACTAAAGCTAAATTTCTTATTTCGGTACATAAGCCTAAAGCTAATGGATTTTAGTTCTATTATTCTGTACGTCTTGCTCTTGTGTAGTAAAGAACACATACTGATATAGTTCAACATCAGTTCCCTTGGGCGACAAAAGCAAACACGTTTTCAAGTTAAAAACCATCCACAAAGGGAAATTGGGGAGGGGAACAGGACGCCTGTACCATGTTAGGTATCTGTCACAGTGTCGTGCTAAAACTGGGTTCCAATTTTTGACCAAAAGTTAATGTTTTGATGCCATCTCCATCATCTGGGGCCTCAAGACTGGAAAACTGTCCTGAAAATGACCCATGCACACTTTATCCCGCAGCAGCGTGCCGGTAGCTCAAGATTTGCGTTAATCCCATATTTAAATCTGCTTTTCATTGTTTGATCATCGATATCTTATGGTACAAGAAAAAAAAAGTTTTGCGGTATAGCAACAAATGGAGCCCGAACCTTTTCGAGGATGGTAAAGGCCAGGACAAAGTCCTATCCCTTGTGCAGGAAATTGAAGGTGACGGATGCTGTCGGCAAGTTGTAATTTGTCGACGAAATTCTTGATGATATGGTACGCATTTCCTACTAGGATTAGCAAAGACTTTTGTCAAAGGAAATCTATCCGTGATCTTAGAAACCTTAGCCGTATTGCTTGTTCCACTGTTTCATGTATGAAGAGCACTCCCTTTGATATAGACCTAGGTCCGTATTATTCATCCATTTTGCTTGATGCCCTTCTTGACTAGTTTAAAGGTTTAGATTCCTACAACTTTTCTGAAACATTAGACATTATTGTTGTCAGGACTAGGACATGAATTCCAACAACAGCTGTTTTGTTATTTTTATTTTTGTATTTAACGCTTTTCAGCATCAAACCAAAAACCTTGAAATTGACGATCTTGGCTGGAATTAAACTAGATAATTCTCATAATCAACAATAGCGTGGGTCATGGTCTTTTCTTTTTTGTGCATGGATTAGATGATTAATTGTTTCCACTTTTTCTTTCATCCTTCATATCCAACTGTGCCAGCGCTTGATATTTGTCATTTCATGCTTATCAACTAAAGGCTACCTGCCTTAGGGTTCAAAAAAGAATTGGCGGGGGTATAGCTTTACTCACTCAAATCAAATCAAATACATATTATTATTTATCCTAAGAGCCTGGATGGAAAACCTTATCCCAACATTGCTTCGAAACAAATTAATTTAGCTCACTATTACGGGTTGCAACTTGACGAAAATGACAAGATTAAGATTAACTTTTATGGCACGTTATAAGCCAAAATCATTGCTGATTTAATTACCACTTTAAAGATAGTATGACTTTCGACTTTAGCCTGCAACTTGCCCTTGAGCTACTAGTACTAGGTGTCAGGTATTAGATCATCCTCCACGCTTGGGTATATCCGATGAAAAAGGGGGAAAGAAAAAGCTTTTGATTAATTTTCGTTCAAAGTTTTCCAGAATAGTGAAATGAAAAGAACATATCATCACATTTTTTAAGATGGATTAAAGAACCATCTAACCAATATATATAAATATTTATGTACTTTTTATTAATCAGTTTGACAATCCAAGTTGAACAAAGCTCATATTATTATTTGATCGCTTGACGTCGACAAATATAAAACCAAAGTCTAAATTGGCTTCCGCTCAACTTGCAACTCCATTTTCCATGGAAAAAGAGATGAAAACCTTAATTTTCTTAGTATTTACTTTGACAACTGTTTTTTTGGTTTGTAGGGCAATTAGCCGCCTGGTAACATTAGACCGCATGTAATTGTCCCGCTTGAAACTTGAAAAGGAACTCAAAAGATTGACCTTCGTAAACCTAATAAATCAGCCCCCCAACATTGTTGGGAAACGAAGGAAAACTTTGTAGTTTGAACATTTCTAATATCATCTTTTACTATGTTTACATCAATGAAAACTAAAGGGGACAATTTTTAATATCGCTTAAGAACCTAGACCTAAACAGAGTATGAATTTTCCAAGAGCAATCCGAATTACTTCGTATGTAATATGAACCTATCTAATCCAGAAATCATACAACACGAATTGTTCACAGAAAACGTTTTGAGGGTCTTGGGAATGGGTGTACAAGGACAAATTAGATCAATCTAGTTTTTGGGAATGAGAAGATCGGCCCACTCTATGGGCATGGCTGATTGGAGTGGCTCAGTTCTAAGCCTCAGGGAACAGTAGGCCCACAACCCTCCACTTCCATGCAACTGTTTCCAAAATTGTTTTTACCTGTGCCAATTCAATAAGATGAAAATGTAGCCGAGAACTTCATGCAGGCCAAGTTTCATAGAAAAAACCCATATATTTTATTGAATTTTCCTCCCGAGATAGTTTCAACTAGAGTTTATTTCGAAATAAGGATATTGTATTCCCCACCAAAGATTTTGACACAACAAGAAGAAACAATATTAGTTGATGTATCAACTTCAATAACTAAGAGGTTCTCCTTCAAATGCCTGTTTCACAGGGAAAAATAATCTTTGCCCTTTGTCAAAGCGTAAGGAAGTTGTAGTAATTTGGGGGTTGTGCCATGTGCAATGTCGTGAAAAGGTTGAATTTTGGAAATCCCCCACCAAATCAGTTGAAATATCTAGCCCATAGTGACATGAAATTCTAATGAAAATGACAAGAATTCGCTGTCTTCCAGAAATTCATAGGCAAACGTTTAAGGAAGAAACACATAATTCATGAAAGAGCTGCTTGACTGCTTTCTTGTCTTTCTCACCTCAACATTTTATGAACACGAAGGAAGGCTTTTCACAAATGTTTTAATCACCAGTTTGAAGTTTGACCCTTCAATAAAAACCTTTTTGTGTTGAGGGTCCAGGTAGGCAGCTCCATTGCTCCCTCGATTCTGACCTAACTACTGCCCCCACCTTGGAGCCAGTAGCTGTCTCTTCTTTCTTAATTTGTTTAAGAAAATGAAATCAACAATATGATCTGGGAAAAGGAGATACGTAGGTTGCACATTTACTAATATATGATTTTTCAGATTCTTGCACGCATCTTCATTCTCGTCTAAGTACTATTGAGGCTGAGTTCTCGTCTTTCTTCTTCTTATAAATGTCCAACTAGTATTGAACCAGGAACTACATGAAAAATTCCATTATATGCCTAAGGCAAACAAGTATATATCTGATTATTAGTCCATTGCATTGTATTTAAAGTTGTAAATTATTTCAGCTAATCTAAGTCTCATACAACATTCCCAATTCAACTCATTCATGTAACTACAAGTGTTTTGTGGAATTTTAAGTTTTGACATTTAAACTTGTTTATTAATATTTATGTCAAATTTAAGTTTCGATGAAACAATTCAAAACTTTTTTTAAAGTTAATGTTATTCAATTTTAATACTTGAATACCATTTTAAGTCTTTGTATATTTTTTATAATTCAATACTTGACTTTTAATTAAATTCTTCGTCAAAACTTCACGTTGAATTCAAACAATAAATCAAAATTGAAAAAAAAAAAGAAAAAATGGATTGATGTATTAAGAAAATAAATCAAAAATGGAAAACGGGTCATAATTCAAACAGCTCAAAAAGCCAGTTGATGAGTTGTTTAATTCACATTCAAAGCCTACTCCATATCCTCCTTCGATCACCACCCACTGCGAAGTCGTAAACTGTTACAGGTGATCACTCCTACTTCACGTGCAGAGACACATGGCGCTGCCTTATCTCAGAGTCACGTTGTTTGATGATGGTCTACTCTACGACTAAAAGGGTCATAATTGCAGATAGTGTGACTGCATAGGCACTAGTGGGAGATTGGTCTCCATTCCACAAACCAACCAACCAACCAACCAACCAAACCTTTGCTCTAACTAAAGCACCATCCACCATGGATCGAACCACACTTGGCAACACTCCAGGGGTTGCCTGATTTACTGAAAAACGGCCGCCTCATTATTCAGTTCAAACCGCGTTTAAAGTGTCTGTTTTTTGGTTTCTATGGACCTCTTCAACGTTCCACCCACAGCTTGGCTTCCTTCCTCTCTACGCTCGTTTTTCTTTTTCTTCTTCTGTCCACTAGAACCATTTTCTCTGAGTGCAGTTGACTGTGTTCCAGCTAATTTCTTCTTGTGTATGACCTTGTCTTTCTTGTTCTTGTTTTTGTACCGCATGATCAACACTGGGACATGACACTTTGGAGCCCCATACTTGCTGATATCAGGGTCGGTTCTCCTGATTTTAAATCTTTATTCTAAACACGTGTCAAATTGATTATTTTCTAGACTTTGCTAAAAGATGCTAGCACAAATTCATATAGTTGTTCGCACTCTAGAATCCGGAGTAGCATAAGCTTACAAAGTTATGTCAACCAAAAGATTCAGAAAGGAGTAAGCGGTTACAGTGAAGTAACTTTATTCAAAGATGGGTTTATTTTACTTTACATACAAATTTGCAGGTTTGAGAGGATAGACAAGGAACACAAGAATATAGAATTATACGATGCTAGAATAAGGTACCCACCTCTACAACACTGCAAGGCTCAAAAGTCAATCCATCATCTAGTGAGAAGCTTCCATGGGGAAAAGTTATCCTTTACAAGAAAAGGTCCCTCATCAACATTCAACTTAGAATTTACCATGTAGAGCTTTGAGATCCTTAATTTGATTCTTAATTATTACTAATGTTTGTTATCATATGTGTTATATGTGGATATTTAGTTTTTATTTATATAAAATATAAATAAATTTTGAAGTGTGAAATTTAAAATATAAATAATTAAAATTCTGTGATATTATGTTTTAAATTATAAAATGATATTACAATTAAGTAAACTTTTTTTAATGAAAGTTATTCAATCCAATTAGAATTCTTATTCACAAATTAGATAAACCTTATTTATGTTTATAATAAAAAATATTTTTAATGATAATCATTTGACATAATTAAAGTTCTTATTTAATTATCAAACAAAATTTATTAATATTTATAATTAAAATAGCTTTAATGATAGTCATTTGACGCAATTAGAATATTTATTTACAAATTAAATAAATATTATTAATATTTATAATAAAAATAATTAAAATGATTAAAATTTCATATTTCATCCGTCAAAATGTTTTTCAACCTCCTCACTTTTTAGATATAATATAGATAATTATAGGTGGCATTAGGTGAGTTGAGCCAATATAAGATCGAATTATTTTGAATTACAAGTTTTATGAGATCATAAATTGTTTCGGATACGAGTTGCTCAATTATCAAAATATTACAGATTTTTTATTATTTTGAATTGGACCAAATAGGGTTCAGGATACCTCACATGTCAATTTTTTTAATATATATAATATTTATAAAAACACAACTAAAGAATCTAAAATTACACTCGAACATTTGATTTATTAGTTGGTACATGATCTTCTTGCTTAAAAAGTAAAATTTAAATTTTCTTTCCCTCAATTAAAAAAATATAAAATTATCATATATATATATAACATCAATTTTTTTAACTTACATATAATAATAAAATAGATTTTATGGTATAACAGTTAATCACAAAATTAAATTGATTACCGAAATATAAAATAAAACCAAAACAAAATTTTAAATTTATTGTATGATTAAAACAAAACATAAAAACTGTACATGTATATCTTTTTACATAAAGTTGAATCACTACAGGAACAATTAATTGCCTCTCTTTCACTTATTGTTATACATTTACTTTTAAAAAAAAAAATTCTTTAGATACGTATATATCTTAAAAATTTTAAATATTTTATATCTCTTAGCATTTACATTTAATTAATTTTACCTTTTAAAGTTGGTTTGTGGACCATTTAAATAGATTTGATTAACCTAGTTTTTGAATGCATTTGGGTTAAAGTTACAAAATGCAGAGTCATTTCAGATTTCAAATTACTTTAAATCGGATTAAATTGAATATTAAATCACTTTTAATATCAAATTATAATCTCGTTTCGTATTAAATTAATTTACCATATTATAAGTTATAGATGAGATCAATTTTAGATAGAATAAGTTGAGTTTCTCGAGTTGAGTTAAATTTTAATATTTTTTTAGTGAGATGTTAGTGCACTAAGACATAAAATTAAAGTAGTAAGGATGGGATAGAATACGGGTTTAAAAAAAAAAACTGAGAGAAAGCCATACATACAATTATTGCTTAACAAAACCAATTGTTTAAAAGAAAATATCCAAAAACAATATCTCTTCGTCTAGGCATACAATGCAATCTCTTCTAAGCCAAAATTCATACATTGACCAAGGCCAATTCCATTCATAATAAGACTAATTGAACCACTTTGTGGTGCAATTGATTGATTTGAATAATAACAGAGGCATCTCCATATAAGACAGAAAAAATAAATTAAAAAAAAACATTAAAAACAATACAATTTTCATTCATTTATTACCACTCCTGTTCCTTAATAATCACAAGCAAAGCTTACACACCAAACATAACTTAACCGACT